>OV702298.1:35832019-45832019 GCA_916181665.1 Avena sativa | reverse complement strand
CACTTTATTATTGCCTCTTGGGCATATCTCCAACAGTCTCCCACTTGCACTAGAGTCAATAATCTAGTTTCAAACCTTTGTGCATTCAACACCTATGGCTTTCTGGTGTTGTATTTACACATTTGCTAGTGGTCAACTGATCTCCGGATCCGACACTTTCAGGTTCGTGTGTAATTGCATGTCTTTGCGTCTCTATGCATTACTCATTCTCTAATGAGATGGCTTTGTATAAACTTGGTCCTTTGGTTAGACCTTTAGTTCTTTGGGGTTAAAACTTGTTGATAATATTGTCATACAATATATCTTCATAGTACTATCCCGCTGTGAACCACACCTAGTTTTATAACAAACTACTTGACACAAATGCCCTCTTTTGCTGCTATAATAGAAATCATATACTTAGCCTTTTGTTGTAGTATCTATCACAATGTCTTAACTTTGGAACTCATCCAAATCCATTATGGAACTTACTTTCCATCATATTGTGCCACCCTTAGTTTAGATTGAGATAAACTTAATTTGTATTTTGTGACAAAACTAGTATCAATGTAATACTTTTACAATCAACTAACCATCTATTTGTCACTTCTACAAAATTATATATTCTTAGTTCTTCTAAAAAATCATAAGAATATCTTTACTATCGTCCAATAATCATCTTATGAATCATTCTGGTATACGCTCATAGCATTTAGATCATAGGACATATCTAGATTTGTACATATCACATCATGATTGATAAAATACTCTTTGTGATTTTATCTATCAAGGATCAAAAATACTTAAATCTTTATTCAATCCTTCCTGTGCAACAAGAACCTTTCTTGTAGTTTCTATATTGAACTCATTCAATATCTCATCTATGTACTTCTGGCACAAACATATTTGCGTCACAATTTATCCATATAGACATTGATGCCAAATATTCAGGTTCTGCCTAAGCCTTTCATCGAGATGAAATTCTTAACATGTGTCAATAAAAAGATACATCATTTCCAATCAACAATATGTCTTCCACATAATTTATTAGAACAAGTCTTAGCGCTCCCACTTAATTTCTTGCAAATGCAAGCATCTTCATCATCTCCGATGAAATTAAACTCTTTTAGCAGTTTCATCATAGTGAAGATTCCAACTCCGCGATGCTTACTTCAACCATTGAGGTTTGCATACGCTTTTAGAATCACTTGAATTAACAAAACCCTATGGACCGTGTTATGCACACGTCCTAGGTAACAATTGTATCAGAAGAACTTGTTTTGTTTATTCAACTACCACATAACAAAATTATATGTAGTGGTTGCTACATTAATCCGTCTAGACTAAACATTGCTATGAAAGATCAAATCTTGTCATATACAACCTTTGAAAATTGTTGTGAACTCTTTCCCAACATGTCAACCATTTCATAGATGTGAAACATCCATGTCTATTTCTTTATAGATCCAAACACGACTGTAAGGTTTTACACCTTTCCAGAGGGTCTTTAAAGTTCAAAGCTTGATTTCTTGTGTATGGAACTATCATGGTTTTATGGCTTCAAGCCATTTGACGGAGTCAGGGCCCATCATCGCTTCTTTGCATACAGTCGGTTCATCATTGTCAAACAATAATGATCTACTTTCAAATCCTAGCATTTGATTGTTTACCCGACCTACTTGGTTCAATAAGAACTTTGACATCCGTGACCACAACCTTTGAGACACGTGAACCATGAGCATTGTTGCTGCCTCTGGAACACTTTTCGGCACTGCGCAACTCAGCACATATAGCTAAGGTTCTTTTGACCTTATCAAAGTTCTATTGTCCTCCCACTTAACTTTTCATGAAAAATTTCTTCTCAAGAAACTTGACGTTCTAAGCAACAAACACTTTTGTCCTTGGTGTTATGGAGGAGTACCCAATGATTATCCGAAATAACCTACAAAGACATGCTCATACTAATGTTCAAGAAAGGACAACTTGGGTTTTATCCCAAACCATAACTTTATATGGTGTCATTTCAATGAATCATGATGGACCTCTTTTTAGTGGAAAAACGATAGTCTCTAAAGCTTTTAATCTTTAAAATATAATGGCAGTTTTATAAATGACACCTTTGATCTTACAATGTCAAACAAGGTTTTATTACATATCTTGATCACTCCATACTCTTATGGTGTTTTGGGAAATGCAAATCCACTGAACAATTCGTCAAATCTTAGGTGTTATGCTAAACTTGTAACTCAAAAATCTTCCTTTATGATCCTATCATAAATTCTTTATTTTCTTGTTACATTGATTTTGCACTTCATCTTGAAAGTCTTCGAACATTTTCAAATGATTCACACTTCATCCTCATTAAGTAAATATTCATATATTCACTCAAATTTTTCGGAGAAAGCATATGAAGTTGAAATACATCGCTCTTGACTACACATAATGAACTTTATACAACAATATGTACAAGTTTCAATAAGCTAGTCATCCGTTCCCTTTGGCCTATCAACGGAGTCTTAATTATCTCTAGGAAAGTTTCACAAGCATCATTTGATTAAAAATCAAAAGACTCCAAAATTCCATCCACATGGAGTTTCTTCATGTTTTATTTCCAATATAATTTAAACAGTGATGTCACTTCCTAAGTGATCTTTGAATCAATTGTCTTTCGACATTTTTACCGTTTGTGATTTATCCAACGAGATTTGTAAATCATCCATTTTTTATGGATTACGGCAATTATTTGATCAACCCTTTTGTTCTCATAATGCCTGATAAAACAAATCTTGAAGGCAAGCTTTGATGTTAACGAGCAACACAACAACCCTTTATTTGTTCTCGATGAACATCATCATAAATTATTTTGCTAGTTACTTAGGCCATTATAGTTCAGGAATTGTGTTGTTTTGTATGACGATTCATACCAACAAATTCAGTATCCAATACTTAAGAACCACATTATTTAACAAGCAAAGAATACAACCATAACTCGTATATCCTCTATATACGTAAGCTGAACAATTCTAGTCTTTTCTTTTCTGCCATATATTTATGAGATTCTCTTTCAGTATTTCCTTTTCTGTTTGAAAGAATCTATCAACACTAATAGTGGAGCCATACACATGACACATAGTCCAAAGCGTGTATAGTTAAATACCAATGTCTTTGGACTTTCACTTTGAAGTAGATCACCATCATCAAATGTTTGGTGTTCTTTCAAATTCCATCCTTTAGTAATCTTTTAGTGTAGCAAACATTTTACCTACATCAAATATTCATCCTTATCATGGAACTATTCATGATCAAGCTATTTTAGCTTGTTACGGTGAATCGCGAGTATAATGTTGCTCTCCAATACCTTTTGGAGGATTAGGACAACTAGTGTCTTCAACCTTTTTGTAAATTCCTACCAAATATGGGAACATAAACTTTGCCATATTATACTCTATCATGTTTTAATGAAAATATCGTTTGAGATATCGCAGTATCTTCCACACATGATGGTTTCTAAAACAATTCTTTCAGCTCCCCGATAACCTTGACATTAAAACAATCTTTTGAATATCAAGAATCATGGAAACAAACATGATATTTATATACTAATACTGGAATTGTTACTCTTGATTTAATACCAACTATTAAACTTCAAAAAGTAACCGGAACTTACTGAAAGTTTGCAATAGGACTTTTAAACTTTAGATTAACACTTCAAAACAATACGATACCGGTTCGTAAAGTAATTAAGCAGAATTCTATAGTTCTATTATCTCAATTATAACTAAGCGCAAGGTGGTAAACGGATGCCAATGACTACAACAACTATGCAAATTCACTTTGATTTAATTTATGATAAATAGTATTCAACTTTTAATCATATTGCTGTTGAACTCCCACTCAAAACAATATCCCTCACATTGTTTTAGTGATTACATGAACCAAAGCAACTATACCAAGTCCGATCATCACGTGACATGATGTAGTTTCAAAGGAGAACAATCAACATGTTCATCATATCTACTATATGACCCATGCTTTACCCTTCGGTGATCCGTGTTCCGAAACCATGTCTGTACATGCTAGTCTCGTCAAGATCAAACCTAAGCTTTTGCATGAGCAAATCTGGCTTGCTCCCGTTGTATACACTCGCAGAATCTAACACACCCGATCATCACATGGTGCTTCGAAACAACGAGCTTTAATAACGGTGCTTACTAAGGATGAACACTTTATAACTTGATATTTTGTGAGAGGGATCATTTTATAACGCTACCGTCGCGAACTAAGCAATACAAGATTCATAAAAGGATTAACGTCACATGCAATTCATAATATGTGATATGATATGGCCTTTCTTCTTGTGCTTCTGATCTCCATATTCAAGCACGAACATGATCTCCATCATCACCGGCATGGCGTCAAGGTCAATGGCGCCGCTCCATGGTTATCGTCCACCAGCATCAACTATTACAACTACTTTGAATAATAGACACGCATGTCTTAACGAAATTAAAAGACAACCATATGGATCCTTCCGGTTGCCGACTTACAATAAGGAACATTGCATACATCATATATAATCACAATCATGGCCATATCACATCACATCACACCCCTGCAAAACAAAGTTAGACGCCTCTAATTTTCTTTGCATGTTTTACGTGGTTTGGGGCTTTCAATAAGTGTCATTCTAACTTACGAACAAGAACCACAACGTTGATACTAGTATTGTAAATTACCCGTTGTAAATTGAATCTTCACTATGTTGGGAGAAACAGGCACCCGCAAAGCCACTTATGCAATACAAGTTGCATGTCAAGCGTGGAGTAAGTCTCATGAACGATGTCATGTAAGGTTAGTCCGGGCCGCTTCATCCCACCATCCCGCAAGATGCAAAGTACACAAGAAGAAATCGACAACAAAAACATCAACGCTCACAATGACCATTGTGTTCTACTCGTGCAACAGATCTACATATAGACACGGCTCTGATACCACTGTAGAGGTCCGTAGCATGAAAAACAAAAAAATTCTACCGCATGCATACAAACAAGCGAAGATCTATCTACTAGATTGAAGCAACGAGTCGATTAGAGTACTCACCCTTGAAGATTCCAAAGCGGTTAACGAGAGCAGATTCTCGTGGGTGATGTAGTCGTACACTTGCCGATCTCAAGATCGCGTAGACGATCCTTCCGGCGCTGCGTTCCGGCAGCGCTTCCGCAGTCGGTCACACGTTCGGTACTCGATGAAGACCTTCCTCTCCCTTGTTCCTGCAGGCAGCGGAGGTTGTAGTTCTCCCCTCGTGATTCTGGCAACATGACGACGTGGTGTCAGAAGTAGAGGGAAGATCCCGCAGGGCTTCACCTATGCCGGTGCAAGTTATGGAGTATCTAGGGTTTCCGGCGATCTAGGTTTAGAAGGCCGGAGAGGAGGAGGTGGTGTCGGCGGTGGCTAGGGCGACGGCGACGGGCCGGCGGCGGCGTGCGGCGGCGGCGCACGGTGGGGAGGGCTAGGTTGTGTGCTCTTTGGGGTAGATGTAGCACCCCGGGTAAAACCACTACTAGAAAATCGCGGTTAAATAATACTTTGTGCATCATCATGACATCATCATACATGTTTTGCCTAAAACTATTTTTCCAAAAACATGTTTTTGTTAATCAAATACCCCTTCTATTTTAAATGTAAAACCCTGAAACGTCCGGATATTTTATTTCATCTAAATATTATTTCCAAAAGACTTTAAAATAAAACAGAAACAAAAATAAATAAATATAAAAGTTATTTTTATTTAGGGAGGCCGTTGTCCGCCACCAGGGGCTCCCTTCCGCGTCGAAGCCCGCCGACCCGAGCTCGCCATCGTGCCCTGGTGCCGTCCTGCGACCTCTCTGTTGCCGCTGCAGCGAGCTGCTGCCGCTCGTGCCCCGCCATCGTCAAGTCGCCCGCCACCGTCCGCTCGGCCTCATCCCTATGCAGCAGCATGACCCGCGTGCCCCCGTCTCCTCCGCCGGCCCTGCGCGCCTCACCGGTTCCCGTTCGTCGTTGCCGCAGCATCTCCCCACCGCCATCAAGACCTTCCTTGCAGGGCCACACCCTGAGTTTGCCGACCCTCGCCTCGCTGCATGTGCTGCTGTCCGCTGCTTGCATCTCTGTGCTTGTTGTCATATTGCCTCTTTTCTCCATGACAAAGGGTGTGGAATGACCCCCAAATCCGTGTCCTCTCTTCCTGTTGTTTTGCTCTGAATCGACCCCAGGTTCTTGTGTTCTGACAAGGAGAAGTGGTGGTTAGTTGTTGCAATTCTACTAAGGGGGTGGTGAAGATGGTGCGTGTGATTGAGTGAGGCATAGAGATCGTCCGAAGACCCCGCATCCCTTGTACACCTCAACAAGATCTACGACCCCGTTGGAAATCGAAGCCCGACCCCGGAGATCCGAAGTCTGAACCCCAGAACCGACTTCGTGTTCTTGTTCACGGACACCAAGACCTGTTCCCGGAGGCGAAGATCGATCCCCACCGACCCTGTCGAACCCCAAGATCGTCGGACCAATGTGTGACCTTTTCCGAGCCCCTATTTTATAAAATTGCCAACTATATAAACTGTTGCATATTTAATTGTTATACTCGCATGCATATTGGTGTGTTTGGGGGTGTTTCGACGATTCACCTAAATTAAATATGGAGCCCATATGCGGGCGAATTTAGTCTAATATTGGCTCCATTTAAATTTGTGTAGCGAACCGCTGATATAATTTTGCCTTGTTAAGACAACATTTAAAATGCGGGGTATCTAAACAACTTGTTTCACCTAATTAATTATCGGGAACCCGGTTCCCTTTAATATTGCCTAGTTGCATCGTACCTTTGCCATTCATACATGCATCATGCCTGATCTTCTGCCGTAGTATTAAACAGTGCATCCGGTGTTTCTTCTAGTGCTTTGCTTCTTCACGGATTAGGCCGACGAGTTGATGCGAGTATCAACCCGATCTTTGGATGAATCTTCGGCATTGTTTTCGGGCGACCATTCTCCCCCTTTCTACGTATTTTACCTTTCTAGTCCTTATTCCTTCCTTTTGATCTATTGCTATCTGTGTTGCGATGCTCTAGTTTTCGTACCCGTGATATCCCTTGCAGCCTTATATTGCCTTGGACACATCCTATTACCTGTTGTTTGGTAGATAGTTGGACTTGCGCGCCGCAGTCGCTTGCTCAAGTGCTGTTGCGTGTTATCAAGTACCACAGTTGTTGGAGTAATGTCGCATGTTTAATGTTGGAGATGATCATGGATTTAATTACCGTTTAATAACTAAAATTGAAAGTAGGTAAATGCAGAGGCACCGGTGGGTAATAGACAATATTTGATTTTTAACCGCTCACTGGTGTCCCGTAGGACCCCGAGTTCTTGACACCTGTTCCGAGATTGAGCGCGCTAACCACAGGTGGGGTGTGTGGGCACCCCCATCGATTAGTACCTGATTTCAAAGTATTGTACCGGGGGCCACAAAGTAGTTTGAGGCTTTATTACTAACCTATACTTATGCCATGCTTTACTGCTTTATTTACGATTGCGCGTGGAGCGCCTGTACTGTTTTAGAACCAACGTGGAATGTTTTCGCGGTATCGACAAGCCCAGTCACACTTTCGGGTTCCCAGTCATTTACAGCCATTGTCACAAACCTCTGGGTCCGTCTCGGAGACCGGCCGACTTCGTTAAGGGGAGCTTAGTGGGGTGGCCCCCATGTGCTTGCTTTGGGTCTGGGAAACGTCGTGTCCGAAACCCCGTCGACATACCGTTGGGTGTATGTTTTGTGATCTTGTACCTACCTGATCTGACACCAAGGGTGTAGGTGCGTGTGGAAACTTTGGTGTACCCCTGCAGGGTTAAATCTTTTCGAGAAGCCGTGTCCGCGGTTATGGATGACTTGGAGCACAGTTCTCGATCATAGACAACTATAACTAAAGTTTACTGTTATAATTTGACTTGTATCCGATATGACTAGTAATCAGCTTCACTACAACGGAATGGCTAAATAAAAGTACCAACAACTGCTAGGTTTAGGATATCTCATGCTAATTGTATCTGACTAGTAAGTGTCGCAACTACAACGGAATGGTTAACTAAAAGTGCCCACTGCTTATTATTTCAGGATGACTATCTATACCTGACTAGTAATTGCTACAACGATAACTGAATAAATAAAACTACCAACTGTGTGAGTTTCTCGGTTGACTTCCTCGTTTGGTCTCGAGGGGGAAATACCAGGATGGGTATGTTTGGTGGTAGTATCAGGATGGTTCCGAATAGGTCTTTCTTATCCCTCTCTGATAGCCGACAGTTATATCGAGTCTCTATAGGTTGTTTAGTGCATGATGCGCTGCCGCTTCAGTCCACCATACCTATGTAGGCGAGGACCGCCGAATTCTAGTCTCGCCGTGTACTGGCCTCAGTACTGACCGCTCTCTTTTTCCTTTGCCCTTTGTCGGCACCCCTTTTGTTTTTAGCAGGTTTTGAGATCGACGTAGTTAGCAGGGTTATCCTTCCGGCTTGGCCTGGGCAGGGTTATGGACGCCATTGGTTATTCTTCAGGGCTCTTAGCTCAATTTGCCTATTGTCCGTACTCGGACGCTGTATCGTTTTCAAGGTGATTTGAATCTTTGTACTGTATATTTGTATTCTTGACTCATTGAGTCGCTATTGTATATATCTGTTCTATGGGTTCCATTGTGGACTATTGTGTAATGATATTACTTTGTTTTCCACCCGCACGCAAGTGCCTGGTGGGCACCTTTGAATCGATTCTATGCGGGTTTGGCGGGAAGCGCTAAAACTTGCATAGGGCCGATTCTGAGGGTGTTACAACAACCCTCCGCCTCTATTTATGAGAGGGAGGGAGGCTTGGGAGAGGAGAGTTTGAATCCATACCCAAACCCAAGTTGGATAGAAGGAAGGACTCTTTCCTTCTTCCACTAGGAAACTATTGTGCCAGTTTGAATTTTCAAACCTCCCTTTTGACTTTCAATTTAGAGCTTTATTTCTCTCTCGCAAATGCCCAACCAAAGTGACCTAGGACATGATCCAGTCACTCCACTTAACCATGACACATTATGGACCATTCCCCTTCCGGTTCGGTGAACCTTCTAGACCCTTCTAGAACCTCTTCCATGAAAACATCAAAATCATTCCCGAACTCCGGAATCGGACTTTCCTTATATGAATCTTATTCTCCGGACCATTACGGATCTCCTAGTGATATCCTATCCGAGACTCCGAACAACATTCAGTTTCCCTACTTACATTCCATATCTACTAAACAACATCGAATCCTTAAGTGTGTCTCCCTACGGTTCGTCAATTATGCGGACATGACCGAGACTCTTCTCCGATCAATGACCAATAGAGGAATCTGGAAATTCATATGGCTCCCACATAATTCTACGATTACTTTGCGATCGAATGAACCACTTACAGATGATACCAATTTCCATTTGTCTCGCGATAGTTTACTTATCCGAGGTTTGATCGTCGGTATCTCTGCATACCTTGTTCAACCTTGTTACCGATAAGTACTCTTTTCTTGTTCCCGTGATATGTGATCCCTTGTGAGCCAGTCACATGCTTGCAAGCTAATTGGATGACATTACACCGAGAGGGCCCAGAGTATATCTATCGGTCATACGGATGGACAAATCCCACTCTTGATCCATGTGCCTCAACACATACTTTCCGAACACGCAATGCCACCTTTATAACCACCTAGTTATTGTGTGGTGTTTGATGTAATCAAAGCATACTTCCGTTGATGGTGACTAGCATGATCTCATGGTCGAAGGAATTAGGTTACTATGTATCAGAAAGCTTATAGCAAATGAACTATATTAAATGACTTGATCTTTATGCTATGCTTAACTATAGGAGTATGTCCATCACATCATTCTCCTAATGATATGACCCTGTTGTTAATAACATCTCTATGTTCATGATCAGGAAACCATGATCATATATTAACCAACAAGCTTGTTTAACAAGAGGCTTTACTAGGGACTCTTTTATGTTTACAAATCACACAAGTATTAATGTTTCCTGTTAATACAATTATAGCATGGTATGTAAACATTTATCATAAGCATGAAGATATGATAATAACCACTTTATTATTGCCTCTTGGGCATATCTCCAACACGGATGGCCAAGATATGTGGTGCAACGCTCACAACGCCAACATGATCGCGTACCGTGCGCTCTACAACTCACTCGAAGGGGACTTTGACGGATGCGAGCTTCGGCACGTCGGAAGGGAAAGCAACGAGGAAGCTGATAGGCTCGCTAACATCGGCTCCACCTACGCACGGGTGCCACCAGGTGTGTTCCTCGAACAAAACTGCGTACCCTCTATCAAGAGGAAATTCCCCAAAGGATCACCCAAAGACGAAGAGCACTCGGGGGCTGCGCTACCCGAAGGATAGGAAGGACCTGAAAAGCTCAACACCGAGGCCGAACTTGTCAGCCTAATGCAGGTCATAGAGGTCGAAGAAACATGGACACAGCCGTACCTTCGGTACCTAATAAGCAACAAACTGCCCGATGACCCAACAGATGCCCAAGGCATATCTCGCCGGTCTAAAGCCTTCACCATCAACAATGGCGAGCTGTACAAGCGCAGTATTTCGGGTGTGCTCCAAAGGTGCGTCACCATCGGTGACGGCAAAACCATCCTCCAAGACATCCACAAGGGCATCTGCGGCCATCATGCAGGTAGTCGCGCCCTAGTCGCCAAAGCTCTACGAGCTGGATTCTACTGGCCAACGGCCATGAACGACGCTAAGGACATCGTCCAAAGGTGCAACGCCTGTCAGAGGTACGTAGACAAGACGCACGCACCAGGATTGGAGCTAAGGCCCATACCATTGGCCTGACCCTTTGCCCAATGGGGCCTCGACATGATTGGCAAACTACCCAAATCCTCGATAGGAGGCCACGTCTACCTCCTGGTCGCAGTCGACAAGTTAACCAAGGGGATCGAGGCCATGACCGTCACCAACCAAAGCGGCAAAACTGCCATCAAGTTCTTCGAATCCATAGTCTACAGGTTCGGTGTGCCACACAGCATCATCATGGACAATGGATCGAACTTCATCTCGAAGGAATTCCAAGTGACATGGTTATACCCTGTGGGTACACGATCTTAGCATACCTAGTCCAGCCCAAGGAAGGCCCACGAGAACATGCGCCATCCCATGAAGACTTTTGGGTGGCCAGGGCCCATGACGCCTTCGGATCCTTGGAGAACAAGACTAGAGTAGATAGAATATTCAAAGGGGCAAACCCTAGAACCCGTAACCGACTTGATTTGTGCCTGAGACCTGCCTATCTCTATATGAGGGCACTTCGCATACCATCGCATACACACCTCCACGCCAGATTGCATCTGCACACCCCTATACTTTTCGGTTCTGCCGTAATCAAGAGGAGACAAGCAGGAGTAGGGTTTTCCCTCCGGGGGCCTAAACCTGGGTAAACCTCGTGTCCCCATGTTGCTTGTTTGCTAACCATTCCGCGATCTCCAACATCCCCATCTTCTCCAAAACCCAAGTCCATAACAATGGGCATTGACGAGATTAAACCTCGTGAATTGGAGCCGTCTGTGGGAACTGGGGGCGCTAATTGTGCGATTGGGACGGTCCCAACCAAAGCGATCTACAACTCCGCGGCGACGGAGAGTCATCTCCTCTTCGGCGCCTTCGACTTCACCGCCCACTCGCCAGCCACCCTGAAGGACTTCGAGCCCGTTGGCGACGGACTCGAAATCCTGTCCGGGAGCTTTTGCTTCCAGGTGGGGCAGACCGGCACTCTCCGCCTCCCAGAGCGGGTGCCCCTGCCATCGATCAGGCCCGCTTCATGGGGCCCGCACCCCGTGCTATGCACATCGCCATCGACAGATGAGTCCTATGACAGCAGCAGCTGCAACTCAGATCTGTGTGATCCACCATCGGAGGAAGGGACCTACGGTTCCAGATCCGAAAGCTACGGCAGCAGCGATCCAATCTATGAGCGCTACCAATGCATCGCAGTCATCCAGAGTGACGTGGATCAGGAGCACAACCCGCCACCCAACCCACAGGGTAGAAACAGCGAGAACAGAAGAAGCCAGTCCCCCCACCCAACGTGGACGACACCGATCGGGTCATCCACCTCAGCGAGGAAGGATGGGCTCAAGCACGTGAAGCCGTAGCAGGCAACAAGATCCTGCCCGTGGGTGCCTCACGGGACCTGCTGATGGCATACCACATGCTCCTAATCGAGGAGCACAAGAAGCAGGTGAAGATGCAAGAGGTGCTTGACAAACGCAAGCAAGCAGCCTTGGAGTCTAGTGCGCGGCGAGCTGCGCTCTCCGGCATGGGCATCGGCTCCAGCTCGCACGGCAACCATGGCAACAAGCACCGTTCCCGCACGGAGAACATGAATCCCAAGGCATGTCGCGAGGTGACTCGGGCCCTCAACGCGTCCTTCATGGAGATGGATGCCGACAGCAATGTCATCCCGAAGACGCCGCAAGCTGCGATCATGGCAGCCACCGCGTACCTCGCATCCCATCCACCTCCGGAGGGGGACCCGAAAAGGGCCATGCACAAGTCCGTGCTCACCGGACTCGTACTCGTTGGAGCTGCGCTCCATGGAGAAGCTCCTGCGGAGCCAAAGAAGAAGGCTGCGGTCAGGTTCAATCGCAGCCCCACGCCCTCATCCGAGGATGAAGAGCACAACCTTCCTCGAAGGCACAAGAGCTCGCGCCATCGCATCCGCGATTACGACGCTTGAAGCGAGCTAACCCAGTGCAAGATCGACAAATCACGTGCCAAGCGCGTATGCTCATCCGAATCCGAGGAGGATGACAATGAAGGAGAACTCTATGGAGCCCGATGCTTCAGTAGATCCGTTCGGCGGACACGGATGTCGCGGAACTTCAAGCTTCCTTCGGACACTCCGAAGTTTGACGGCACACAGGACCCCAAGGCATGGCTCAGCGACCACCTGTCGTCCGTCAAACTACACGGCGGAAACAAGGACACCGCCCTGCAATGCCTTCAGCTGCAGCTGACAGGCGCAGCCCGGATCTGGATCAGCAGCCTATCATCGGGATCCATCCGAAGCTGGGAGGAACTGGCGTACAGTTTCATACGAAACTTCAAAGGTACCAGCAAGAGGCCAGCCTCGATCGAGGAGTTGCGGGCCTGCACCCAACGAACAGGCGAATCCATTCGCTCGTACATACTGCACTGGTCCAACACCAAGAACTCCGCGGCGCACATCTCTGAGGAGAGAGCTATCGATGCCTTCAAGGACGGCGTCAAACGCCAGGACTTCAAGGAAGAACTTGGGAGCGTCAAGACCAAGACACTCGATCACCTCATGGACATCGCCAACAGGTAGGCCGATGGCGAGGACTCTGTCCACCGAGCGCACTCGGAGGAGGAAGATGACTACGGCCGGCGATGTGAACGCCGTAGCAAGAGAAGATCGCGCGTCTACGACGATCGCGATGGACCCGACATGGTCGCGGCTGGCTACGCCGACCGCCGCAGCGACGACAACCGCAGCAGCGGTGGATATCGCGGAAGCGACTTCCGCGACGGAGGACGCCCAACACAGTCATGGCAACATCGCGGCCGTGACGACGGACCCTCAGCATACGACAAACTGTTGGGTCCATGCACCATCCACTTCTACATCGACAAGCAGGATGGTAAAAAGAAGGCAAGCCACATGCTCAAGGACTACTGCGAGTTCCAGAAACTCAGCGAAAGCATGGCTCAGATGAGGCAGCAAGCCCCGAACCCTGGGTACGAGAACGCATGTGACACCCCCGAGATCAAGGCTAAACAAATCCCAGACCTCCGTCTGACATAATATTAACCTTGAGCTCGAGAGTATCTAGTGAAGAATCGGTACCACAACAGTGACCCTACGACACAAAATTTATTACAACAAGCTCATAACTGAGCAGAGAACCAAATTATTACAAGCATAGGTCACTGACCACAAACACCAAACAACGGAAGGCAAATTATGCTATTAAGTATAGCAAACTTAACAAATGGCCTAAGAGGCCTGAAGCATAATGATGACGTCCCAGCCCATAGATTCCAGGCTGCCGGCCGAGAACCCCAAGCTACTCATCGATGTCGATGTAGTGCGGAACTCGTCTTCAAGGAACACTTACTCTGCCAAAAGTATCAACAAAGCAAGGGTGAGTACAGGGTGTACTCCGCAAGACTTATGGCTGGTGGAGTTGTTTTGCATAAAGCCATCTTTTGTTTATAAAACAAGAGGGAGAAGAAGCTCGTTTAGTCAGAGTATTTTAAAAGGGGATAAGAGAGCGACATCTCCGAAATATTGATCATCATCTTTTGATATCCACCGAATCCTCATCATCTACTAACTAGGATCACCCCCTTGTACCCATGAGGAAGCATCCTTAAGCACACGTTGATCTACCAAGTTTTAAGATTAGGTTATAGTTCTCTATGATCTTGAGTCCGGTCGCCAAGTCGTTCATAACCATGAACACAGCTTTTCAAAAAGATTAATACCCTGCAGGGGTGTACAACTTTACCCACACGTACTAACCTTCTCTTAATGCCACTAGTAATAGTCCTCTTCCTTGGAAGGCCGGCAGAGGGTGGTTAGACACGACCTTTACCTTGCTTTCGCTGAGACCATGAGTCACGCAATAAGTATGGTTCCGCCGTAACGGGTCAAATCCCGAAGCCGGTACTTAAAGATGTGAGGCGAGGTTGGTTTACCAGGGGCGCTATCTACCCCAAGCAACCTCGGCCATGCTTACCTACCTATTATGAATGCACCAACTTCACCCGGCAAATCTTTTAAAAGATTTTCTATGCATATGTCAAATGGAACGCCCGAACTATGTGACTCATGGAATCTACTAGGCAAGCTAGTCAGTCATGAGGTTGTCCAGGCCCCATGTGGTTGCACGCTCGTCTTGGTTCCAAAGGCAAGAACTCAGGTCCTAGTGGTGGCGAGCATGGGACTAGAAAAACCACATCCCACCGTGGCCTCCCATACAAACCTTAGCATGTTTAACTCATATCACCTCTGATATCATCTCATCAGGTTCTCCTGTCATACTAGATTCTTTGCATCTGATACATCATCTGGATGGACCAGACTCCATAGCTATGCAGGGCTAAGCAGACACATATAAAGGCTCTAGCATTGCACACAAGCCAAACCTAGTTATGCGAGGAGCAGTGGATCAGGTAATATAAGCTCAAAGGGAGTATGCAATAGATAGGACACTCTATCTATCGATAAAATACCATAGTAGAATCGTATGCAACATGGCAAGAATAGAATGCTTTCAAAATCATAGGATTATATCATGGTGGGGCTATGCTTGCCTTTGCCAGTTGATAGCGGATAAATAGATCTTCGGAAGCCTTTTACTTGACTTGATTATAGTTGGTCAAGTATTGTTCATTGATCTTCGATCTTCGATGGTGTTGATCTCGGTCTTTGATCTTGATCTCGATATCGTATTCTACCGGGAAGAACCAAACACCGGAAAGAAAGGGAAACAATCAACATATGGCATCGATGCAATGCTCAAGCAAGGATGATGATATTACAAGTTAAATTGTATTGAATTTAAACCCTAAAGCATTCTCGACAACTTAATTAGGGTTTTGAGGGGCATAAACCCTAATTCGGAGAAACTCCAGAACATATGAGAGGGGTTACTAAGTTCTTCTAATTATACTTGTCATTTAAGTTGTTGAACAATGCATGATGATAGCTTAGATAGCTAGGTTTCATTTTTATGAACATTTTGATATATTATTTGTATTTTTCTGACTTATAAATAATTACATATTGAATTTACAAGTTTTATTCAAATTCTGAAATTATTAAATCAATTACTAAAAGCTTATTAAACTTTTTACACCCAGTCACAGTCTACCCTCAGAGACTGACCGGTGGCGCCGAGGCCACATTGGTATCCATGCAAGCAAAGGTGGGACAGAGGGGGCGGTTGGGGTGTTTTTCACGAGGGCAGTAGTTAGCCACTGCCACTGACGGGTGGGCCTAGTCCACGCGGCAAGCCACGCTGGCACCACGCGGGCCTCGCCGGAGGGAACAGCCAGACGACGGTTGAGCACGCGCGGGCATGCGGAGATGGGTGCGTCCGAAGCAGCACATGAAGGCGAACCATAAACGGGTAGAGCCGCCCAGAAATGGTCACCGGACCTAGTACTCCGGTGAGCGACGGCGGCGAAGCTAGCAGAGGCACGTCACGCGGCAGCTACGGCAAGAAATCGAGCAAACGGAGCTCACCTTGAGCTTCTGAAGATCACCAAGAGCACTATGAAGGGGTCGGCAAAGCAAGACGGGCTCGGACGGCGCCAGAATTAACGATGATGGCTGCGACGGCCGACGGAAACGAGGGTTCAATTTTGTGGACTGCGGGCGCGCGGGGCTTCGTGACCTAGCTAGGGCGAACCAGTGCAGCTTGGCGAGCTCAGCGGTGGCCTCAGAATGGCGAGGGAACTCCGGGAATGACGGCGATGGCGAGGTCCTGGCCGGGCTAGGGTTCGGTGTAGAGGGGAAACCGCGAGAGGAGGCGAGAGAGGATAAGACTGGTACGGGGTGAGAGAGGAGAGCTCAGCCGTTCCTATCCTCGGCTCGGCGGTTGGCGGCGTGCATCGTGACGCGAAGGGGATCGACGGCGGCGTGTCGGACACACAGCAGCTTCGCTGCGAGAGGAAGAAGAAAGAAGAAAAGAAGTGAAGGGGTATGGGCCGGAACGGGCCGGGGCTGGGCCGCAGGGAAGGAAGGGTGCTGGGCTGCGGCCTGGGAGGTTCTGGCTCCAGTTTTTTTCAGTAAAACTCTTTTCCTTTTCTGTTTTGCAATTTTGTTTTGTATTTCCATATACAAATCTGTTTTGAGTTATTTTAAAATACAAGAGGATTTTATAAAGTATATAAAATATTTATGAACCCTTTTTAATCCATCTGGGCTCCAATAATTTTGGGGGTTTTCAAAATTTCAAACCACTTGAATGTGTTTCAAAGAGATGGGGAGAAAAATAGGGTTTAGAGTTTTGATTTGTTTTCTCCAATGCACATTTTAATGGATGATGCTCATGAGTGCACAAACAAAACCCTAGTAATGATTAACTAAAAATAGGGGTGTTACAGCTCTATCCCCCTTACAAGAATCTCGACCCGACATTCCAAAGGTAGGGAGAGAGACAGAGAGAGAAAGAACAGGGTCACTCTAAAGATAAGAGGGAAACACACTAAACAACACATGGAATATCTCATGGTCAGCTCATGGATGGAGTGTTTAGAGACAACTTTGAGATGACAAACATGAAACACATCAAGGTAACGGAGGGAACAAGAGGAGATGGTTTCAAGTTGTTAGATGATGGTCTTCATAAAGATTGAGACCATGGAACTTACATGAGATTTTGAAGCTTATGAAGAAGAAAGCTTCCAAGAGAAAGAACATAACCATAGACTTCGATGAAGAACCTCTACTAAACGGCTTAAGTAGAGATTTCAGGTTGCAGAGATATGGATCAACAAAACCAAGCTGTTGAACTACTTTTGACACAGAAGGGTTACTCTTTCATTCAATAGAAGGCCAAGACAGAAAGGTGTTTTATGGAGAGGACTCGTAAAAGTCACAAGAAACATGTATCAAGAAAACTTCTGATTACCAAAATCATAGTCATTCTTAAAACATGTTTGGGAGAACAAAGGAAACTCTTTATTCATATACATTTATCAAAATCTTTGCCAAGATTATGATATTACTTTACACCACTAGGATGAATAGTTAAGAAGATTCCTGATGACACGAGAAGAAAGAAACTTCATTCTCAGACTTCAATTACTTGGCACAACAAGACGCTTGCCAACCTAAAAGGGTCTGGAGGATCGACCGAGAGACATTTAGCAACACTACTTTAAATGTTCTCCATGATGTTCGAGAAATCAAACATCAAGTAAAGGTCGAACTTCAGATACAAGGAAACTGTGAGCACAACTCCTATAATTAATTTATAGAAGAAGCCTCATGAAGAGTGGTTGTTATTGCTGAATCAAGAGAATATGACTAGAGGTCTTTCCGGCTAAGTGTGTCAACCATTACAAAGAGACCTATGTCAAACCCTTGAGGAACACCAACCATCGTATTTGCTTGAGATTCAGATTTGGTTAGGTGAGATGATACTTCAGACTCAGCATGTCCAAATAGAAAGTTTGCAATATTTACCGCAAAGGTAAATTTACTAGATTCTCAAGATAGGGACTATAGTGTAAAGCTCCAAAAGGCTGAGCTAAATTGCTAGACCATGTATTTACAACTTGTCGAGAGACAACTATACACACATAAGGTGCTAACAACAATACACACATGTATCCTTAAGGAACGAAGATAACTCTTCTCGAATCCACGGCGACATCTTTCAACAACTGCACGTGAACCAGAGAAGGTCACTTCTAACATCCAGAACTCATACTTCGAAATGACCCGAAGAAGGTTCTCGAATTTTTCCAACATTAATGCCAAATGTTCCATATGAATCAAATCTAGCATGGAGAGGATAAGCATGTCATCGATGGGCTCAACAACAAACTTATCAAAACACTCCAAGAAGATGGACTCATATGTTTCCTGAACAAGGCAAACATATTGGTCAGACCAAAGGACATGAAAATGTAACTCAAGTGAAACATCACAAAAAGAAACATCATCAAGATAGTCCTTGGAACTGAGTTTGATTTTACGATTACCCAAATCAAATCAAAGGCGATGGAAGATAACATATCCATGAAGGAGATACTATCTTTCTTCAACACAAACCAAACTAGACAACCCTTTAAAAGGAACTAGGTCGAATAAAACTTTTGTCTTACAACTCTCCAAGTTGTTGTTTAAGCTCAACCAACTAGTTCAGTGGTATCCAGTACAGATCCTTGGAGAAAGGAGCAGTTCAGAGAACTTGCTTGCTCACGAACTTGACAACACGGTCATGTGGCAACATGGAGATACTTCTAGGAAGGCAACTAGAATATCACGAACCACCGATATGTCACTTTGTTCAAGAGGAAACTTGCTTGGTAAGGCAAGAGGACGTAGTCTCAGAGTTTCGGCACAAACGTAACTCTTTGATGGAAGAGAGCGTACCAGAATAACAGACTTGGTAGCACAATCATCCTTTGCTTAGTGACGGGGTTAACCGATCACGCTAAGAATGACACAAATGGCCTTAGAGTTCAAAACAATAATAATTGCTAAGAGTCTCAGATAGCCACATTATTACGCACACGCATCACTCACGAGCGCGAAAGCTCGAGGGAGGGTGGATAAAGATGTGTGAAAGCATCACTTCATTAAGGGGTCATGAAACTCAACACAACCTCTTAGTATAAAAGGGTGTGATACTTTAAGGTAGAACATAAAGAATCTAATCAATGATTCTTAATCTGCGGATTACAACACTTTGACCTGGTCCTGAATATGACAAGGTACTGGAGTTTGCTTCTCCTGACATTCCGAAATGGTTTGTCATGACGGACCACAAGAGTATCTTGCTTCGGAAGACACCGATGCACATTTACTACTTGGTTACCAACTGGTAGACAAAGGTCGGAAAACAACAAGGAGAAAGGAACATGCTCAGGATAGAATCCCGAGATGTGGATGCATAAGTCAACAATCTCCTGAAAACCAATGCAGAGAAGGGGTAAGGGTTGGCAGAATCACGAGTATAGATGCGAGACTCACGAGGGGTACTCTTGTCATGATCTTTTTGGTTCCATTAAAGAACATCTGCCATAGCATGTGGTAGGGAAGTCCTTTATCGTCACAATTCAACCGCGATAATAACTACAAGCTTGAAGGCTAGAGTTGTACTACCAGCCATCCTGAGGTAATGTGTGAACATTAATGATAGGGGTCGAAAGGATGGATCTTGGGTTAAAGATCAGCTTCATGTACAAGATTCTCAATATGAAAATCTAGCACCATCAGGGATCTTAGGTTCAAGTCCAAGGGTTAAAACCCGAGAAAGAAGTAACCACTACTTGAGTGACATAGCGTACACTGCAAGATAGCGTTCACGAGGTAACTTCCAAGAGAAGAAATGACTTCTGAAGTACCCAAACAAATGAAAAGGAGGCCCACGAGGCGAAAGGAAACCTCGAAGCCTAGAACAGAACACTGGGGATCCAGTAATATAATATTGTGGTTCCAAAAGATAGAGAGATCATGATGGAAAGGAATCTCTCAGGTGAATAAGAGCAAGGGGAACAAGGAATTCACAACACACACAACTCTAGAGAACTCGACACTAGGTCAACTGGCTTAGAAACGACATGCCAAGAAGGCACCTAAGCTTTGAAAGACTAGAAGAGATATCAAAACTTTTCCAAAATCAACACCAGATAAGATAACCCAGAGTTAGAGTGAAACTGGATAAGGAGAAAAAGAAGCATACTAGAGTTTTTGCAAATACTTTTCAGCTTTTAAAATAGTTTTCACAAGCACTAGACTCAACATCGACCAATAGCAAGGTTTTCCTACGGTCGGTACTGCTCTGATACCAAGAACTGTGACACCCCCGGGATCAGGGCTAAACAAATCCCAGACCTCTGTCTGACATAAGCTTAACCTTGAGCTCGAGAGTATCCAGTGAAGAATCGGTAACACAACAGTGACCCTATGACACAAAATTTATTACAGCAAGCTCATAACTGAGCAGAGAACCAAATTATTACAAGCATAGGTCACTGACCACAAACACCAAACAACGGAAGGCAAATTATGCTATTAAGTATAGCAAACTTAACAAATGGCCTAAGAGGCCTGAAGCATAATGATGACGTCCCAGCCCATAGATTCCAGGCTGCCGGCCGGGAACCCCAAGCTACTCGTTGATGTCGATGTAGTGCGGAACTCATCTTAAAGGAACACTTACTCTACCAAAAGTATCAACAAAGCAAGGGTGAGTGTAGGGTGTACTCCGCAAGACTTATGGCTGGTTGAGTTGTTTTGCATAAAGCCATCTTTTGTTTATAAAACAAGAGGGAGAAGAAGCTCGTCTAGTCAAAGTATTTTAAAAGGGGATAAGAGAGCGGCATCTCCAAAATATTGATCATCATCTTTTGATATCCACCGAATCCTCATCATCTACAAACTAGGATCACCCCTCGTACCCATGAGGAAGCATCCTTAAGCACACGTTGATCTGCCAAGTTTTAAGATTAGGTTATAGTTCTCTATTATCTTGAGTCCGGTCACAAAGTCGTTCATAACTGTGAACATGGCTTTTCGAAAATATTAATACCCTGCAGGGGTGTACAACTTTACCCACACGTACTAACCTTCTCTTAATGCCACTAGTAATAGCCCTCTTCCTTGGAAGGCCGGCAGAGGGTGGTTAGACACGACCTTTACCTTGCTTTCGCCGAGACCATGAGTCACGTAATAAGTATGGTTCCGCCGTAACGGGTCAAATCCCGAAGCCGGTACTTAAATATGTGAGGAGAGGTTGGTTTACCAGGGGCGCTATCTACCCCAAGCAACCTCGGCCACGCTTACCTACTTGTTATGAATGCACCAACTTCACCCGGCAAATCTTTCAAAAGATTTTCTATGCATATGTCCAATGGAACGCCCGAACTATGTGACTCATGGAATATACTAGGCAAGCTAGTCAGTCATGAGGTTGTCCAGGCCCCGTGTGGTTGCACGCTCGTCTCGGTTCTAAAGGCAAGAACTCAGGTCCTAGTGGTGGCGAGAATGGGACTAGAAAAACCACATCCCACCGTGGCCTCCCATACAAACCTTAGCATGTTTAACTCATATCACCTCTGATATCATCTCATCAGGCTCTCCTGTCATACTAGATTCTTTGCATCTGATACATCATCTGGATGGACCAGACTCCATAGCTATGCAGGGCTAAGGAGACACATATAAAAGCTCTAGCATTGCACACAAGCCAAACCTAGTTATGCGAGGAGCAGTGGATCAGGTAATATAAGCTCAAAGGGAGTATGCAATAGATAGGACACTCTATCTATCGATAAAATACCATAGTAGAATCATATGCAACATGGCAAGAATAGAAATGCTTTCAAAATCATAGGATTATATCATGGTGGAGCTATGCTTGCCTTTGACAGTTGATAGCGGATAAATAGATCTTCGGAAGCCTTGTACTTGACTTGATTATAGTTGGTCAAGTATTGTTCATTGATCTTTGATCTTCGACGGTGTTGATCTCGGTCTTTGATCTTGATCTCGATATCGTATTCTACCGGGAAGAACCAAACACCGGAAAGAAAGGGAAACAATCAACATATGGCATCGATGCAATGCTCAAGCAAGGATGATGATATGACAAGTTAAATTGTATTAAATTGAAACCCTAAAGCATGCTCGACAACTTAATCGGGGTTTCGAGGGGCATAAACCCTAATTCGGAGAAACTCCGGAACATATGAGAGGGGTTACTAAGTTCTTATAACTGTACTTGTCATTTAAGTTGTTGAACAATGCATGATTATAGCTTAGATAGCTAGGTTTCATTTTTCTGAACATTTTGATATATTATTTGTATTTTTCTAACTTATAAATAATTAGATATTGAATTTACAAGTTTTATTCAAATTCTGAAATTATTAAATCAATTACTAAAAGCTTATTAAACTTTTTACACCCAGTCACAGTCTACCCTCAGAGACTGACCGGTGGGGCCGAGGCCACATTGGCATCCACACAAGCAAAGGTGGAACAGAGGGGGCGGTTGGGGTGTTTTTCACCAGGGCAGTAGCTAGCCACTGCCACTGACGGGTGGGCCTGGTCCACGCGGCAAGCCACGCTAGCGCCACGCGGGCCTCGCCGGAGGGAACAGCCAGACGGCAGCGCGGGACGGCGGTTGAGCACGCGCGGGCATGCGAAGATGGGTGCGTTCGAAGCAGCGCAAGAAGGCGAACCATATACGGGCGGAGCCGCCCAGAAATGGTCACCGGACCTAGTACTCCGGTGAGCGACGGCGGCGAAGCTAGCAGAGGCACGTCGCGCGGCAGCTACGGCAAGCAATCGAGCAAACGGAGCTCACCTTGAGCTTCTGAAGATCACCAAGAGCACTATGAAGGAGTCGGCGAAGCAAGACGGGCTCGAACGGCGCCAGAATTGATGATGATAGCTGCGACGGCCGACGGAAACGAGGGTTCGATTCGGTGGACTGCGAGCGCGCGGGGCTTCGTGACCTAGCTAGGGCGAACCAGTGGAGCTTGGGGAGCTCAGTGGTGGCCTCAGAGCGGCGGGGGAACTCTGGGAACGACGGCGACGGCGAGGTCCTGGCCGGGCTAGGGTTCGGTGTAGAGGGGAAAACACGAGAGGAGGCGATAGAGGATAAGACTGGTACGGGGTGAGAGAGGAGAGCTCGGCCGTTCTTATCCTCGGCTCGGCGATCGGCGGCATGCATCGTGATGCGAAGGGGATCGATGGCGGCGCGTCGGACACGCAGCAGCTTCGCTGCGAGAGGAAGAAGAAAGAAGAAAAGAAGTGAAGGGGTATAGGCCGGAATGGGCTAGGGCTGGGCCGCAGGGAAGGAAGAGAGGAAGGAAGGGTGCTGGGCTGTGGCCTGGGAGGTTCTGGCTCCAGTTTTTTTCAGTAAAACTCTTTTCCTTTTCTGTTTTGCAATTTTGTTTTGTATTTCCATATACAAATATGTTTTGAGTTATTTTAAAATACAAGAGGCTTTTATAAAGTATATAAAATATTTATGAACCCTTTTTAATCCATTTGGGCTCCAATAATTTTGGGGGTTTTCAAAATTTCAAACCACTTGAATGTGTTTCAAAGAAAGGGGGAGAAAAATAGGGTTTAGAGTTTTGATTTGTTTTCTCCAATGCACAATTTAATGGATGATGCTCATGAGTGCACAAACAAAACCCTAGTAATGATTAACTAAAAACAGGGGTGTTACAACACACCCGCACCAGGTGAGATCACACACGGAGCTCCTCCACCACCACTTGCGGGACCTTCAAACCACCCAATCGCACCTGCACAGAATAACGGTGGGCACGGGTACCCCGCGCCGAAAGGATCACTAATGATCCAAAAAGGGCGCCCAACGAACAGGGTTCAGAAGAAAATCACCCGCCAGATCAATCTGGTTGTGACCGCTCCACCCGCCATCCCTGAGTACCTCAGCGGATCGGAGTCCTGCATCACGTTCAGCCATTCGGATCACCCTTGCCAGGTCCCTCGCCCAGGTCATGCTGCCCTGGTGCTCGAGGCGCAGATCGGAGGGTTCGACATGAGCCGCGTCTTCATGGACGGTGGCAACGATATCAATATGATGTTTGCTAGTACCTTAGCAGCAATGCGGATCCCGCTGTGCAGTCTGGAACAATCCGATACAACGTTCCACGGCATCGTCCCAGGGAAGGGCGTATTCCCCCTGGGAAAGATATGGCTCGACGTCATCTTTGGCAAGCCGGATAACTTCCGGTGCGAGCGACTCGAGTTTGAGGTGGTGGATTGGCCATCACAATATCACGCCATCCTCGGGCGTGTGGCATTCACACAATTCCTGGCAGTACCGCACTACGCGTACCTACTACTCAAGATGCCAGGACCCAAGGGCGTCATCACGGTCCACGGGAGCTTCACCCGATCGGACCATTGCGACAGGGACTTCAACAGAATCTCCTAGTCATTCGGCATGCAGGAGGAGCTCATAAGGCTCCGCGAGGTGACAGACAACGAGGCACCCCCAGTCGCAAGACAGAACGCACCAGACATGTCCTTCGACTCCACCGTCAACACAAAAAAGGTGCAGGTCCACCCGACGGATGCCTCCAAGACGGCGCTGATCGCCAACGACCTCAGCTCCGCATAGGAAAGCACGCTCGTCGAATTCCTCCGTGAGCGCTGGGAAATCTTCGCCTGGTGTCCTGCGGACATGCCAGGAGTTCCCAGGGAATTCGCCGAGCACGCACTCAACGTCTTTCCAGACGCCAAGCCCGCAAACAGTCTGTCCAGCGACTGTCTGAACCACAGACCGAAGCAATCAGAGTCGAAGTCAACAGACTACTCGACGCAAACTTCATCAGGGAGATCAAGGACAGCGAGTGGCTCGCCAACACTGTGATGGTCCCCAAAAAGGACACGGACATCCTGCGGATGTGCGTGGACTTCGCATCGCTGAACAAGCACTCCCCGAAGGATCACTTCCCTCTCCCTCGAATCGATCAGATCATCGATTCGACTGTAGGATGCGAGAAGCTCTCCTTCCTCGATGCCTACTCAGGCTACAACCAGATTCGACTGAAGGTCGAAGATCAGGAGAAAACGGCGTTCATCACGCCGTTCGGAGTGTTCTGCTACAACACAATGCCTTTCGGGCTGAAGAACGCAGGCGCCACGTACCAACGGTGCATGCAGGCATGCCTGAAGGACCATATCAAAACAAGGGAGGCCAAGACGCTCATCGACGATCTCCGCGAGACATTCAATAATCTTGATCGATACAAGATCAAGCTAAACCCAGAAAAGTGCACCTTCGGTGTCCCACCTGGCCATCTGCTAGGCTACTTCATCTCCTAGTGAGGAATCGAAGCGAACCCGAAGAAAATTCGGGCCATCATAGCCATGGAGAAGCCGAAGAACCTCAAAGGCGTCCAGCATCTTGCTGGGCGAATCACGGCGTTGAGCAGGTTAATAAGCAGCATGGGCGAAAAGGCTCTACCATTCTATCAGCTGCTATGTAAAGCAGATAAATTCGAGTGGACGCCAGAAGCGGACGACGCATTCGAAGATCTAAAGCGGATGCTCTCTACCTCGCCCGTCTTGGTCACACCAAAGGAGCGCGAGCCTTTACTGCTATACATAGCAGCCACACACTAGGTGGTAAGCACTGTACTGGTCGTCGAGCGACCCGAAGAAGGCAAGACCCATGGGGTCCAACGCCCAATCTACTACCTCAGCGAGGTATTGACGCCGACAAAGCAGAGGTACCCTCAGTACCAGAACTCGCCTACGGCGTGTTCATGACGGATCGTCGGCTGAGCCACTACTTCCAGGAGCATCAGGTGATGGTCGTCAATGAGGCACCCCTGAATAGCATCCTGAACAACCCGGAGGCCACAGGACGTGTGGCCCTGTGGGGCATCGAGGTGTCACCTCTAGACATCAACTATGAGAAGCGCCACACGATCAAGTGTCAGGTCCTTCCGGACTTCCTTGTCCACTGGATGGAGCTGCAGCTGCTAGACACACCGGACATGACACAATCATGGACGATACACTTCGACGGCTCCAAGCACGAGGCCGGAGCAGGAGCCAGGGTCATACTGACCTCCCCGCAGGGCGACAAGATGAAGTACGTCCTCCGGATGAAATTTCGAGCTTCCAACAACGAGGTCGAATACGAAGCCCTCATCCATGGCATGAGGATGGCTAAGATCTGTGGAGCGATGCGCATGGTCATCTACGGAGACTCGAACCTCGTCGTCCAGCAGACGATGAACGAGTGTGACGCACACGCCGCCAACATGACTGCGTACCGCACACTCTACAACGCACTCGAAGGAGACTTCGACAACTGCGAGCTTCGGCACATTGGGAGAGAAAGCAACGAAGAGGCTGATAGACTCGCCAACATCGGCTCCACCCACGCACGGGTGCCACCAGGTGTGTTCCTCGAACAGATCCGCGTGCCATCCATCAAAAGTAAATTCCCAAAGGGATCACCCGAAGAAGCAGAGAACTCGGGGGCTACGCTACCCGACGGTCAGGAAGGACCCGAAAAACTCGACACAGAGGTCGCAGTGGTCAACCTGATGCAGGTCATGGCAGTCGAAGAAACATGGACACGGCCATACCTCAGGTACCTGATAGATGGAGAGCTGCCTGACATCCCGACAGATGCCCGACGCATATCTCGCCGGTCCAAGGCCTTCACCATCATCAATGGTGAGCTGTACAAGCGCAGCATTTCGGGTGTACTCCAAAGGTGCGTCACCATCGGCGACGGCAAAACCATCCTCCAAGACATCCACGAGGGTATCTGCGGCCATCATGCAGGCAGCCGCGCCCTTGTCGTCAAAGCCCTACGAGCTGGGTTCTACTGGCCAACGGCCATGAACTATGCCAAGGACATCGTCCGAAGGTGCAACGGGTGCCAGAGGTTCGTAGGTAAACCACACGCACCAGGATCGGAGCTCAGGCCCATACGCCTGGCCTGGCCCTTCGCCCAATGGGGCCTCGACATGATCGGCAAACCGCCCAAGTCCTCGAAAGGAGGCCACGTCTACCTTCTGGTCGCAGTCGATAAATTCACCAAGTGGATCGAGGCCATGCCTGTTACTAACCAAAAGGGCAAAACGACCATCAAGTTCTTTGAATCCATTGTTTATAGGTTTGGCGTGCCGCACAACATCATCACCGACAATGGGTCGAACTTCATCTCCAAAGAATTCCAGGACTTCTGCGAAGACCTCAGAATCAACATCACATACGCCTCCATGGCGCACCCGCAAAAAAAGGGCAGGTCAAAAAGGCCAACGGCCTCGTTGGTGGAGGCATCAAGAAGCGCCTCATGAGCCCACTCCAGCGACTCGCAGGATCTTGGACACAAGAGCTACCCTCCGTTCTCTGGAGCTTGCACACGACGCCAAACAGCTCAACTGGCTACACGCCCTTCTTCATGCTGCACGGAGCCGAAGCCGTGCTTCCCGTAGAGGTACGCCACAAGGCCCCACGGGTCGTTGCCTACAGCGAGGCCGAATTGACGGCCGCACTCAAAGACGCCGTCGACACACTCGACGAGGCACACGACATCGCCGCGGCTCGATCAGCGGTCTATCAACAGAGCCTCCGCAACTATCACAGCCGTCGGCTGTGCCCAAGGTCCTTCATCGAAGGAGACCTAGTCTTGCGACTCAAGCAAGAGCGACCGAAGAAACTCGAGTCGCCTTGGGAAGGACCCTACATCGTCACTGAAGTCATCCCAGGTGGTGCCTATCGCCTCAAGCACGTGGAGTCTGGAGTCGCATACTCTAACCCATGGAACGTCGCACAATTGCGACACTTCTACCCCTAGCTACCTCCCCCTTTTTACTTTCAATAAGGCTATTCAGCCAAGGCTACTCAGCCGAACAATGTACCTCCTCCTTACGCTATGAATAAAGCTAAGTGTCTCGCCCCAAAATTTTTGTCCATTATTTTCATTTTGCTCATACTACACCACACTCGGGGGCTCCCCTCACCTCACGACTTCGTCGACTGAGAATAACGCGTGTACACCTGATTAGCTGACCATGTCTGTCTAACGAAAAGGGCACGCATACAAACAAAGCACCACGTGCTAACAACAATAAACCTTTTCAACAAAGGGCATAACACGCCCAGTCGAATACATACAAAAAAATTTACATCTATATTTTTACGAGTCCTACCTATTCGGAAGAATCACCTGCGCACGCTGATCAAAGAGATCAACAATTTGTTCAGCATACTGCCTTACAGCCGCAT
This sequence comes from Avena sativa, assembly GCA_916181665.1. Lineage (NCBI taxonomy): Eukaryota > Viridiplantae > Streptophyta > Magnoliopsida > Poales > Poaceae > Avena > Avena sativa. The sequence goes on along the minus strand of OV702298.1, from coordinate 45,803,460 downwards.
AATGTGGACGCATATCCCACACATCACCATCCGGCCGAAGAGGCGGCCCAGCTGCCACAGCAGCAAGATCTACATCAGGACGATGTAGCCGAACAAGGGAAAGCGTAGCCTTCACACCTATAACAAGCTGATGCCGCACCAGCTCCCTAACATGATGCACATCTCGAAACTTCGCCAGCAGGCCCCGGAGAGTCGATGGTGCCTCATCCAAAGGAAACATCACATGCAGAACTGACGCCAACGAAGTCTTCGCTTGACGTAGCACCCGCGACACCTGGTGAGCACGATCCTGCATAGTCGCAAGGACCATGGCACGATCGCGGTCCATGCAGAAAAAGCCGCCGGCCTCCATGTCCTGCTGGGTCAAGCAGTTGATCCCAACAGCAACACGCTCCTTTTCCTCCTTAGGAACAAGGTTCACACCTGCAACAATGGCAAAGTAAGATGACAGGCCAGCGGCCGCATCCGAAAAAATGAGCAGCAGCTCGAAAAACTTACATTGAAGCTATTCGGCCAAACGACGCAACTCCCCCATCAAATACTCCTCTCTGGCAGCGCCTCGCTCTATCTTCGATTTCCAAACATTGGTGTGGCCGCGCACTCCAAGCAATCCTTTCTCAAGACTACGGATGCGATCACGAAGAAACACAAGCTGCGACGCACCATCCAAAGATGGCCGCAGCTGCGGCGCAGTCGAAGTGTCAACGGGATCATCACCCGAAGGTCACTAGGGGAAAATAAGGCAGCGATATGAACAACCACACGAATGAACAAAGAGCTCAGAGATTCATTACATGCAGCAAAAAGCCACTGCATGGCACAAGGACTGTTGATAGACATAATTACAACAAAAGAAACAAAAGCTATCCTACAACTACAAGTCCTAAGAAACTGCGTCCTGAGTAGCCTCGGAGCCGGATTGCTTGCTCTTGGCCTCCCCCTGCTGCCTCAACGCGTACTCAGCCAGCAAGTCAATCAACTTCGGCCCATAAACATTTACAACGCGCAGCGTAGAGGGCGAAGGCTACCTCGGATCCGTTAGTAGCCGTTGGCATCTGGGAGGTGACCTGATGAAGATCCAGCTCCGCTCTAGACGCTAGGGCTATCTCCAGTCCCAGGGATGCACCGATGCCTTTCTGCTTGCGCTTGTACGCTACAGGCGCATCGGCTGACAGCGCATCCGCCAACGAGTCGACATCCTCGAGGGCGACGCCCTTGGGGACGAGCTCCTTGTAGAAGCGCCCAAGAACCTCCTTGGCCTCGGCGAGTGAGCCGACCACGGTACTGCAGTGGTCTTCGACCGCCGCAGTGGCATCATCCAGAGCACTTCCGTGCTCCAGAGCACCGCGGTCAAACTCAATGCCTGCGGCGTCTAAACAAACGGAAGAGGCAATGTGAATAAAAAGCAAAACAAGAAAAGACAAGAAAGCCGAAAAGGAAAAGAAGAAACCACTCACCCGAAATAGCCTTGGCAGCCGCCATCAGCTTGCCGGCTACCTCCTTCTCGCGCGAGGCCACAGCGGTGGCGAGTTGCTCCTCGTGGTCCATAGCCTCCTGCTGCAGGCGCTCCTTGGCCGCAGCTGCGTTGGCTAGATCCTGCTCAAGGCGCTCCTTCGCACCAATGGCGTCCTCGGCCTTCTTGTCCGCTCGCCCAAGGCTCTTTTTGAGAGCATCAAGCTCGCGTAGGGTGGTATTGTTGTCCTCTGCAAACAACAGAACACTTATCAGATCGAAGAAAAAGGAAATAGAAGAAGACGCAAAAGACCAACTCATGAACGTACCCTGAAGCCGCTTGAAGCTGGCCTCCAACACCAGGTGCTGCTGCACCAGTTGGTTGGCGCCTTGCACAAAAGGCTGCAAAAAGACACTACTCGTCAAAAGAAAGGCTCAGGGGCTACGCCCAAAGAACGAGCAAGACAGATTACACATACGAAAAAATGCTCGGGGGCTCCCCCCCGAGACGCAAAGCAAAAATGATCAGCAGATCATCCTACAGGTGCTCGGGGGCTCCCCCTGAGACACGAAGCAAAAATCAAAGTGATCAGTAGATCACCCGAAAATGCTCGGAGGCTCCCCCCCCCCCCCGCGGCAAGAACAAAGAGACTTACATGATCAGACGGCGACTCCGAAGGTCCGGCCGAAGTCTTCTGGGGGACAACCACCCGAGCCTCCTGTGGAGAAGGGTTCGGAGCAGTGCCCTCAGAGGTGGCCACCGTCTGAGGAGGAGGAACAACTTTCGACTCCCCCACCATCTCCCAAGCACCATCGCTAAAGGAGCCATCGGAAGAGTGGCTACAAATAGAAAAAGTCAGGCAAGTACAAGCAAAAAAGACGACAAAAAGCAAAAAGCAACTGAAGAAAACTTACGAGTCGAGATCGCTCAAGTCGAAGACAGGCGGGGTCCTCCTGCCCTTCTTCTCTTCCTTCTTCCGCTTCGCCGGCGGCTGCGGCGCCATAGCCCGCACGGGAATGGCAGGAATAGGAGAGGAAGAGCCATCATGACCCCCACTGTGACGCTCAAGGCACGTCGGATTCCTAGGAGTCGGTGGAGTCGAAGCATCCGACGTTTCGCTCGAGCTCCGCGTCCGCTTTCGAGTCTGCTCCTCGCTAGACTCAAAAGTCTCCTCAGCCGGCGATCGCGCCGAAGGAAGCTCAGACATGGAGTCCACTACCTCATTGTCTGGTGCATCCGGAAACAGTTCGGGTAGTGGCGGCGACATGCCCGGTACCTTGAAATCCTGCCCAAAAGAAACAAACTTTTAGCACACAACCAAATGCAAGAAGAACACAGTCGAAAAAAGTGCTACGCGCACGCCCCAGATCTACACCTGCGGAACCGGACGGGAGGCGGCGAATGGAGGAGTCAGCCACTTCCCCGGGAGATCCTCTCCAGCCTTGAACTTCAGCAGCGGCCGAAGAATCCTGTCAAGATCCCCCCTGGAGAACTCTTCAGCCGAAACCCTAGTCGGATCGTGGCGACCAGAATAAAGGAACATCGGGTGCACCCTAGCCTGGAGTGGTTGCACCTGACGTTTGATGAAGGTGCGGATGATATCCACACCGTTCACCTCTTTATCCGGAATCAACTAAAGATACTCCACCCGATGATAGAGCCCCTCTATCTCCGCCACCTCGCCATCCAAGATGTGGTTCTTCCAGGACCTTTTCGGCTCAATTTTCTGGGAGGGGTCAAAAGGAGCAAGGCCAAAGTTAGCCACTGTGGAGTCGCGGATGTAAAACCATCGCCTCCACCAATACTGGACAGATTCGGACATAGAAAAGGAGAAAAAGATAAAGTTGGATCTAAGGGATATGATGCAGTCGCCAATGGGATAAACACCATCGGAGCCAGATTGCCTCTTCACGGAATAGAGCTTCCGGAAGAGGCCAAAGTGCGGCTCGATACCGAGCCAGCACTCGCAGAATGTGATGAAACAGGCGACATGACGAAGAGAGTTTGGTGAAAGATGATGAAGCTGGATGCCATAAAGAAAAAAGCAATCCATGGAGAAAATCGTGGATTGGGAAAGAAAGGCCCCGAAGGACAAAGGCGATGAACATAACCCAAAACCCAGCGGGAGGACGGGGAATTACCTCGTCGCTAGGAACTCTGACGGCCTCGTCACCCTCACGTGTCTCCGATCGCCGCCAGCCACCATCGGTGACGCGAGTGGCGGCGGAACCCTTCTTGCCGCCGACGGCAGCACTAGTACCAACTGCGGTCTAGGCCTTCTTGGACTTCCCCATCGCGGTACGACAGCAACGATGATGAGCACGCAGAAACAAGGAAGGAAAGGCTCGAGGAAATTCCAGCGCGCAGGGAGAAAAGCTCAAAGAAGATGGGAGCAGTGAAATAGGAATGGCTGCGGTGAAAACAAACTAACTTTTCCCCCAATGATTATAAGGACGAGGACGATGCACGACAACCGTCCATCGGGAAGACCTAGAGCCAACATCAAGATCTGACCGTCCACGTGTGAGTACAGCAGCGAACCGTCGCTCGCACGCCATCCACTACGCACAAAAATCGAGGCGACGCCGTAATTATCTCCACGCCGCGCGTGACCAGTCAACTCAAAGTTAGAAGGTGGGACCCATGTTCGTCTAGTCACGTCATCTCTGGCGCCGCAGACGCTTGAGGTCACCAATCGTCAGCATTGACGTCATCAAAAGCTATACTAGCAACGGTTACAAATCTTCGGCTACACAGCTAAGAGTACCCACTCGAATCTACGATTCGACTAACTACTCGGGGGCTACTCCTATCAGGAGCGCTGGCCGTGCACCCGAAACAGAATCAAAGCACTATACCATGGAACTACTCTTCGAGTCCTACGTCGAGTCTGCGACTCCACTACAGACTCGGGGGCTACTCCCATAGGGAGGATGGATTCAAGCATGCAAAAAAATTGTGTCCTACGGACCTAAAGCCAAATAACGGCTGAATTAAATTCTCTGCTCGAGTCTTCGACTCGAACAGACAGTTGGAGGCTACTCCCATAGGGAGCGCTGGTCGCGCACCCTATGAATTCTTCGACTGCGATCCTTCGGATCAGCATGCAAATTTTTTTCGACAACTCTGCCCCAATTAAAGCTAAGTGAGTAGCATCCTCCTTGGCCACCCGAAACACCTCTGCGGTGATAAACATTCGGATGCTGCGTATGCGATGCAAAGATAAGACCTACAGATACCATCTGATGGCCTAGTAACGCACACGACTGCGCTCTACTAGTAAAAATCTGTGCCAGCAAGCGCGATGAAAAATCCCGACGGACGCGTTGGGTACATCATTTAAAATTCACTGGAATTCCACTCCTGTAAGTCCTCCACGGCATGAGTCGAATTACGCCAGCATATGTTCCGGGTTCGAGTCGAGGGACTTGAATCTGAAGAAGATCGTGTTGTTTTGTCCTAAGACAGTTAACTAACCCTGATCTGTCGGGAGAGTCAGGCACACGCATCAACAATCCCTACACACTCAAATTATTCTCTAGAAAAATAGAGATAGCTGCACCCGAAGGATTAAAGAGTCCTCAGCCGAATCTACGATTCGACTGAACACTCGGGGGCTACTGACATGGTTATACCCTGCGGGTACATGATCTTAGCATACCTAGTCCAGCCCAAGGAAGGCCCGCGAGAACATGCGCCAGCCCATGAAGACTTTCGGGTGGCCAGGGCCCATGACGCCTTCGAATCCTTGGAGAACAAGACTAGAGTAGATAGAATATTCAAAGGGGCAAACCCTAGAACCTGTAACCGACATGATCTGTGCCTGAGACCTGCCTATCTCTATATAAAGGCTAGGAGGGCACGACGAGGAGGGCACTTCGCATATTATCTCATACACACCTCCACGCCAGATTGCATCTGTGCACCCCTGTACTTTTCGGTTCCGTCGTAATCAAGAGCAGACAAGCAGGAGTAGGGTTTTCCCTCTAGGGGCCTGAACCTGGGTAAACCTCGTGTCCCCGTGTTGCTAGTTTGCTAACCGTTACGCGATCTCCAACATCCTCATCTTCTCCAAAACACAAGTCCATAACCATGGGCATTGACGAGATTAAACCTCGTCACCAAGACTTCTGCGAGGGCCTTGGCATCGACATATCGTACGCCTCTGTGGCGCACCCGCAGACCAACAGACAGGTCGAAAAGGCCAATGATAAGGAGAAATCTTTGTTGACCCGCAGACCCTCACGAATTTTTATGGTGGAGGACATAAATCTGTTTTGGGACAGCACCTTCCCAAATCTTACTTCCCTCTCATTAGAGGTCATTCTTGGCACAAAAAGCAAACAAAAAAGGATAAGGAGAGGTCATTACTGAAGTAATAAATTCCAAGACTGAAGGAAACTCTTGGGTTATCTCCCAACAAGTACTTTTCTTTAACGCCTTTAAGTTAGGCTTGATAGCTTGAGAAGATTCTCACATAAGAAATATGAATTGAAGTAAAAGAGAGTATCAAGAAGCAAATTCAAAACACATTTAAGTCTAACCCACTTTCTATGCATAGGAATCTTGTAAAGAAACAAGTCATGAAAGCACAAAGCAACAAGCATAGGAAAGCAAAACAAGTGCAACTTCAAAACTTTCAACATAAAGAGGGGAAACTTAATATTGTTGAAATACATAAGACCATGTTTCCCTCTCTCATAATAACTTTCAGTAGCATCATGAATAAAATTAACAATATAACTATCACATAAAACATTCTTATCATGAGCCACATGCATAAAATAATTATTACTCTCCACATAAGCATAGTCATTCTTATTAATCATACTGGGAGCAAATTCAACAAAATAGCTATCACTATTATTCTCATCACCATAATCATCAAATATAGGAGGCATATTGTAATCACAATAAATTTCCTCCTCAATAGTAGGTGGATTGAAAATATCATACTCATCATTGTAATCATCATATATTGGAGGTTTGGTATCATCATAAGCAATAGAATAGCTATCTTCCAAAGTTGGGGAACTAAAAAGATCATTTTCATAAAAACTAGCTTCCCCAAGCTTATAATTTTCCATAGCATTAGCAACAATGGTATCCAAAGAATTCATACTAATAAAATTGCTATTAGCATGCACATAAAGTTCCATAGGTTTTTTAATTTTCTCTTCAAACACTTCATGTCCTAACTCAAGATAAATGCTATAGAGCTCTCTAATTTTGTTGTTTGTTTTCCATTAAGCCTAACTAGTGAAAACAAGAACCAAAAATACAAAATTGCAGAATCTAAAGGAAATAACTTCGAGCACTCACACCGGATGATGTGAGTACCTTTTACCATACCTCCCTGGCATCGGCGCCAGAAAAGAGCTTGATGTCTATGCACTTCTATTCTTGTAGACAGTTGTTGGGCCTCCAAGTGCAGAGGTTTGTAGAAGAGCAACAAGTTTCCCTTAAGTGGATTACGCAAGGTTTATCGAACTCTAGGAGGAAGTGGTCAAAGGTATTCCCTCTCAAGCAACCCTGCAATCAAGATACAAGAAGCCTCTTGTGTCCCCAACACACCTAATATAGGTGCACTAGTTTGGCGAAGAGATAGTGAAATACAAGTGGTAAAGGTGCCAGAAGAGAGCTTCTGACTTGTTGTTGACGTGGGGAAACGTGTGTGAGTGAGGTAAAGACTAAAGCAAGCAAACATGCAATAGATCTAGATGCAAATAGTGTTTCAATGCTTAGAAACAAGGCCTAGGTATCATACTTTCACTAGTGAACACTCTCTCATATAAATATCCTGTCTTCATGATACCACTCTTAACTACTCTTCGGTTGGACACTCTAATCCAAGGTAGGGCTATAAAAACACTCCTCAAAGTCCGCCTTCCCCAATCTAGATAACCCCACACTGTCACCTCGAGTGCTATAAGGTTCCAACAAACACCACAATTTCTTAGAGACATCCAACTCCAAATATAACTCATAACAAATATTCAATCTAGCCAAAGTGCCACACACGGTATGCCCGCTGTCACTTTCACACACGTGGGAAAAAGCATAGATCTATTAAAGCACAAAGAGTATTTATATAGACTCAAACCTAAGTGCCACCATGACGTGCACTCTCACACTTTCACACACATGGGGAGAGCAGAGATCTATTGAAGCACTTGAGTGGCAAGGTAGATCTACTTGATTACAAAGCTCATGACCATAACAAGATCATGCATAGAGAAAGAGATGAACACATAGCTACCGGTAGAGCCCTTAGCCTCGAGGAAGAACTACTCCCTCCTCATCATGGGAATCAGCAACGATGATGAAGATGGCGATGGAGATCGATGTAGATGGCTCCGGGGGCACTTCCCCGTCCCGGCAGGGTGCCGGAATAGAGACTTTCTGTCCCCCGAATCTCCCCTTCGGTGGCGGCGGCGCTATAGAGGTTTTCGTGGATTTCTTCTGGGATATTTAGGGTTTTGGGGTCGGAGGCTTCTTATAGACGAAGGGGGAGGCCGAGGTGGTGGCCAGAGGGCCCACGTGTTGCAGATATGCCCTAGAGGCAATAATAAATGTAGTTATTATTATATCTTTGTGTTTATGATAAATGTTTACATAGTATTAACAAGGAAACATTAATACTTGTGTGATTTGTAAACTTAATTTGAAGTCCCTAGTAAAGCCTCTATATAATACTAGCTTGTTGGTTAATGGATGATTGTGGTTTCCCTATCATGAACATTGAGATGTTATTAACAACAAGATCATATTGTTAGGAGAATGATATGATGGACATACTCCTATAGATAAGCGTAGCATAAAGATCAAGTCATTTTAATAGTTCAATTGCTATATGCTTTCTGATACATAGTAATCTAATTCCTTCGACCATGAGATCATGCATATCACCTTTACCGGATGGATGCTTTGGTGACATCAAACACCACACCGTAACTGGGTGGCTATAAAGGTGGCATTGAGTGTTCGGAAAGTGTTGGTTGAAACACATGGATCAAGAGTGGGATTTGTCCATCCATATGACGGATAGATATACTCTGGGCCCTCTCGGTGAAATGTCATCCAGTTAGCTTGCAAGCATGTGACTGGCTCACAAGGGATCACATATCACGGGAACGAGAAAAGAGTACTTATCGGTAACGAGGTTGAACTAGGTATGCAGAGATACCGACGATCATAACCTCGGATAAGTAAACTATCGTGAGACAAAGGGAAATTGATATCGTATGTAAGTGGTTCATTCGATTTCAAAGTAATCGTAGAAATATGTGGGAGCCATATGAATTTCCAGATTCCTCTATTGGTTATTGTTCGGAGAAGTGTCTCGATCATGTCTGCATAATTCACGAACCGTAGGGAGACACACTTAAGGATTCGACGTTGTTTTGAGTAGTTATGGAATGATGAGAAAGAGACTGAATGTTGTTCGGAGTCCCGGATGGGATCCGGGATATCACGAGGAGATCCGGAATGGTCCGGAGAATAAGATTCATATAAGGAAAGTCCCGTTTCGGAGTTAGGGGAATGGTTCCGGTGTTTTCATCGGGAATGTTCTAGAATGTTCTGGAATGTCCGGCACTCCGGAGGGGAAGGGTACATGAATGTGTTGTATCAAGTTGGTATGATTGCATCATGTACTAAGTGTCGTCGCTGAACCAAATAAAGGATTAATTCAAATCCTAGTTTGAATAGTCAAATAGCTAGTTTGAAAAGTCAAACGGCTAAATTTGGAAAGAGGAAAAGAGGAGGAGGGGGAAACCGAGTTGGGGAGGAGTTCCCTCCTCCAACCGGCGGTGCCCACCCAAGCCGAGTTGGGGAGGGACTCCTCTCCCTCCCCTTGGCCGGCCGGCCCCTCCACCTATATAAGGAGGGGCAGGGCTCCCTCCTAGAGACACACAAGATCCTCTCCTCCAAACCCTAGTACCAAGTCGCCGCCTCCAAGCTGCCGCCGGCCCTAGGGCACTCGCCGCCGCCGCCTAGGTGAAACCCTAGCCACCGGCACTAGCCCCTCCTCGGCGTGTCTAAACCCTAGATCGTCGAGGGACTCTCTCATACTCCACCATACTCGCTCCGGCTTAAGGCGAAGCCCTGCGAGATCTCCCCTCTACTTCCGGTACCAGGCCGTTGTGCTGCCGGAATCGCGAGGAGAGTGCTACAACCTCCGCTGCCTGCTGGAACAAGGGAGAGGAAGGTCTTCGTCGAGTACCGAACGTGTGACCGACTGCGGGAGCGCTGCCGGAACGCAGCGCCGGAAGGATCGTCTACGCGATCTTGAGATCGGAAAGAGTACGACTACATCACCCACGAGAATCCGCTCTCGTTAAACACTTTGGAATCTTCGAGGGTGAGTTATTCTATCGACTCGTTGCTATAATCTAGTAGATAGATCTTGGCTTGTTTGTTTGTATGCGGTAGAAAATTTTTGTTTTCCATGCTACGAAACCCTACAGTGGTATCAGAGCCGTGTCTATATGTAGATCTGTTGCACGAGTAGAACACAATGGTCATTGTGGGCGTTGATGCTTTTATTGTCAATTGCTTCTTGTGTACTTTGCATCTTGCGGGATGTTGGGATGAAGCGGCCCGGGCTAACCTTACATGACATCGTTCATGAGACTTGCTCCACGCTTGACATGCAACTTGTATTGCATAAGTGGCTTTGCGGGTGCCTGTTTCTCCTAGCATAGTTAAGATCCAATTTACAACGGGTAATTAACAATACTAGTATCAATGTTGTGGTTCATGTTCGTAAGTTAGAACGACACTTATTGAAAGCCCCAAACCACGTAAAACATGCAAATAAAGTAGAGGCGTCTAACTTTGTTTTGCGGGGGTGTGCTGTGATGTGATATGGCCATGATTGTGATTATATTTGATGTATGCAATGTTCCTTATTGTAAGTTGGCAACCGGCAGGAGCCATATGGTTGTCTTTAATTTATGTTAAGACCCGCGTGTCTATTCAAAGTAGTTGTAATAGTTGAAGCCGGTGGACGACAACCATGGAGAAGCGTCATTGACCTTGATGCAATGCCGGTGATGATGGAGATCATGTTCGTGCTAGAAGATGGAGATCGGAAGCACAAAGAAGAAAGGCCATATCATATCACATATTATGAATTGCATGTGATGTTAATCCTTTATGCATCTTGTATTGCTTAGTAGACAACGGTATCATTATAAGATGATCCCTCATGCACATGAATTTCAAGTCATAAAGTGTTCACCCTTAGTTAGCACCGTTGCTAAAGCTTGTTGTTTCGAAGCACCACATGATGATCGGGTGCGTTAGATTCCGCAAGTGTATACAACGTGAGCAAGCCAGATTTGCTCATGCGGAAACTAAGGTTTGATCTTGACGAGCCTAGCATGTAAAGACATGGTCTCGGAACACGGAACACCGAAAGGTAAAGCATGAATCATATAGTAGATATGATGAACATGTCGATTGTTCGCCATTGAAACTATATCAACTCTCGTGATGATCGGTGTTGATGTGGTGGATTTGGTTCGTGTGATCACTAAAACAATGTGAGGGATATTGTTTTGAGTGGGAGTTCACCTAGATTAATTTTATTATTAATTTGAACTCAATTTGTCATAAACTTAGTCTAAAAACTATTGCAAATATGTTGTAGATCAATGGCAGCCCCTACCATCAATTTTAATGCGTTCCTAGAGAAATAAAAGTTGAAAAACAATGGAAGAAACTTCGCGGATTGGTTCCGCAATTTGAGGATTGTCCTCACAGCTGGTAATTTGACCTATGTGCTGGATGCACCGCTGGGTGACCCACCTGCAGCTGATGCTGCCGATGAAGTAAAGAATGTTTACCTCACTCGGAAGACTCAGTACTCCACAGTTCAATGTGCTATATTGTATGGTTTAGAATCGGAGCTTCAGAAAAGGTTTGAGAATTCAGACCCATATGATATTGTCGAGGATCTCAAATTGATCTTTGAGACTCATGCGGCAATTGAAAGCTATGAGGCTTCTGAAAAGTTCTTTAACTGCAAGATGGAAGAGGGTAGCTCCGTCAGCGAGCATGTGCTTAAGATGTCTGGGCACGCAAACAAACTTCAAAGCTTGGGTATTGTGATCCCCAATGCTTTGCGGATTTACCGTGTCCTCCAATCACTACCACCAAGTTACAAGAACTTTGTGATGAACTACAACATGCAAAACATGAACAAGACGTTGCTAGAACTCTTTGCCATGTTGAAATCTGCAGAAGTGGAGATCAAGAAAGAGCACCAAGTGTTGTTGGTCAATAAGACCACCAAATTCAAGAAAGGCAAGTCTAAGCAGAAGGGACACTTCAAGAAGGGTGGTAAGAAAGTTACCACGCCGACGAAGAAGACCAAGGCTGGACCTAAGCCTGATACTGAGTGCTTTTACTGCAAGGGAGAAGGTCACTGGAAGCGGAATTGCCCAAAGTACTTGGCGGATTTGAAGAACGGCAACATCAAGAAGAAAGGTATATCTGATATACATGTTATTGATGTGTATCTCACTAGTACTCGTAGTAGTGCCTGGGTATTTGATACTGGTTCGGTTGCTCATATTTGTAACTCGAAACAGGTGCTGCAGAATAAACGGAAGCTAGCGAAGAACGAGGTGACGATGCGCGTTGGAAACGGATCAAAGGTTGATGTGATCGCGGTCGGCACGCTACCCCTTCATCTACCATCAGGATTAGTTTTATACTTAAATAATTGTTATTTGGTGCCTGCGTTAAGCATGAACATTATATCGGGATCTTGTTTATTGCGAGACGGTTACTTGTTTAAGTCTGAGAATAATGGTTGTTCGATTTATATGAGTAATATGTTTTATGCACATGCACCTTTGATAGATGGTCTATTCTTATTGAATCTCGATAGTGGAAATACACATATTAATAACATTGAGGCTAAACGTTTGAAATCAACCGATGACTCGACCTATATGTGGCACTGTCGTCTTGGTCACATTGGAGTGAAGCGTATGAAGAAACTCCATTCCGATGGACTTCTTGAATCACTTGATTTCGAATCACTTGAAAGATGCGAAGCATGTCTGATGGGTAAAATGACTAAGACTCCATTTTCTGGTATGATGGAGCGAGCTACGGACTTGTTGGAAATCATACATACCGATGTGTGTGGTCCAATGAGTGTAGCATCGCGCGGTGGTTATCGTTATGTTATTACCTTCACAGATGACTTGAGTAGATATGGGTACATCTATTTCATGAAACATAAGTCCGAAACTTTCGAGAAGTTTAAGGAATTTCAAAGTGAGGTAGAGAATCAACGTAACAAGAAGATTAAATTTCTACGTTCTGATCGTGGAGGTGAATATCTAAGTTACGAGTTTGGCGAGCATTTGAAGAAATGCGGAATACTTTCGCAGTTGACACCGCCAGGAACACCACAGCGTAATGGTGTGTCCGAACGTCGTAATCGAACTCTCTTAGATATGGTTCGTTCTATGATGTCACTTACAGATTTACCGCTATCATTTTGGGGTTATGCATTAGAAACAGCCGCATTCACTTTAAATAGGGCACCGTCTAAATCCGTTGAAACGACACCGTATGAATTATGGTTTGGGAAGAAACCTAGATTGTCGTTCCTTAAAGTTTGGGGTGCGAAGCCTATGTAAAGAAGTTACAGCCGGACAAGCTTGAATCCAAAGCGGAAAAATGCGTCTTCATAGGATACCCGAAGGAAACTATTGGGTATACCTTCTATCATAGATCCGAAGGCAAAATCTTCGTTGCCAAGAATGGATCCTTTCTAGAGAAGGAATTTCTCTCGAAAGAAGTGACTGGAAGGAAAGTAGAACTTGACGAGGTTGTTGAACCTTCTCTCGAAATTGCGAGTAGCGCAGCACCGGAAGAAGTTCCTGTGGTGCCTACACCAATAAGAGAGGAAGCTAATGATGATGATCATGAAACTTCGGTTAAAGTTGCTACAGAGCCTCGCAGGTCAACAAGAACTCGTACCACTCTAGATTGGTATGATCCCGTTATGAGTGTCATGTTGGTGGACAACACCGATGACCCTGAGACATATGAGGAAGCGATGATGAGCCCAGATTCCAATAAATGGCAAGAAGCCATGAAATCCGAGATTGGATCCATGTACGAAAACCAAGTATGGACTTTGGTGGACTTACCGGATGGCCGGAAGGCTGTCGAGAACAAATGGATCTTCAAGAAGAAAACAGATGTTGATGGTAATGTTACTGTCTATAAAGCTTGACTTGTCGCAAAAGGGTTTCGACAAATTCAAGGAGTTGACTACGATGAGACTTTCTCACCAGTAGCAAAGCTAAAGTCTGTGAGGATTATGTTAGCAATCGCTGCATATTACGATTATGAGATATGGCAGATGGATGTCAAAACAGCATTCCTCAATGGAGACATTGATGAAGAGTTGTATATGATGCAACCCAAAGGTTTTGTTGATCCTAAAGATGCTAACAAGGTATGCAAACTTCAACGGTCCATCTATGGATTGAAGCAAGCATCCCGAAGTTGGAATCAACATTTTGATAAGGTGATCAAAAGTTTTGGTTTTATACAAACTTATGGAGAAGCTTGTATTTACAAGAAAGTGAGTGGGAGCTCTGTAGCATTCTTAATACTATATGTAGATGACATATTGTTGATTGGGAATGATGTAGACCTTCTTAATAGTGTCAAAGAATATTTGAATAATAGTTTTTCAATGAAGGATCTTGGCGAAGCAGCTTACATATTAGGCATAAAGATTTATAGAGATAGATCGAAACGCCAAATATCATTGTCACAAAGTACATATTTGGACAAAGTTCTAAAGAGGTTTGGAATGGAAGATAGCAAGAAAGGGTTCTTGCCCATGTTGCCCAATACGACCTTGAGAAAAACTCAAAGTCCGACATCGGCAAAAGATAGAGAAAGGATGAGTAAGACTCCCTATGCCTCAGCCATAGGATCTCTAATGTATGCCATGCTATGTACTAGACCCGACATTGCATATGCTGTTAGTTTAACTAGCAGATATCAAAGTGATCCAGGAGTGGATCATTGGACAGCGGTCAAAAACATCCTTAAGTACTTGAGAAGAACTAAGGATATGGTTCTTTCTTATGGAGGTGATGAACAACTCGTTGTTAATGGTTACACCGATGCTAGTTGGAACACCGATCCGGATGATTCTAAATCACAATCTGGATACGTATTTATTTTGAATGGTGCAGCAGTTAGCTGGAGGAATGCAAAGCAAAGCATTGTGGCGAGATCTTCAACTGAATCGGAATACATGGCTGCTTCGGAGGCTTCACAAGAAGTGATATGGATGAAAGAGTTCATTACAGAGCTGGGTGTGGTTCCTAGTGCGCTGGACCCAATGTCTATCTACTGTGATAACATGGGCGCCATAGCCAATGCGCAAGAACCAAGGTCACACAAGAAGCTGAAGCACATCAAGCTACGTTTTCATGCTATTCGAGAACATATCCAAGATGGGGATATAAAGATTTGCAAAGTACACACAGATCTGAATGTGGCGGATCCGTTGACTAAACCTCTCCCGAGGGCAAAACATGACCAGCACCAAACTGCCATGGGTGTTCGGTACATTACCATGTAATCTAGATTAGATGACTCTAGTGCAAGTGGGAGACTGTTGGAGATATGCCCTAGAGGCAATAATAAATGTAGTTATTGTTATATCTTTGTGTTTATGATAAATGTTTACATAGTATTAACAAGGAAACATTAATACTTGTGTGATTTGTAAACTTAATTTGAAGTCCCTAGTAAAGCCTCTATATAATACTAGCTTGTTGGTTAATGGATGATTGTGGTTTCCCTATCATGAACATTGAGATGTTATTAACAACAAGATCATATTGTTAGGAGAATGATATGATGGACATACTCCTATAGATAAGCGTAGCATAAAGATCAAGTCATTTTAATAGTTCAATTTCTATATGCTTTCTGATACATAGTAATCTAATTCCTTCGACCATGAGATCATGCATATCACCTTTACCGGATGGATGCTTTGGTGACATCAAACACCACACCGTAACTGGGTGGCTATAAAGGTGGCATTGAGTGTTCGGAAAGTGTTGGTTGAAACACATGGATCAAGAGTGGGATTTGTCCATCCATATGACGGATATATATACTCTGGGCCCTCTCGGTGAAATGTCATCCAATTAGCTTGCAAGCATGTGACTGGATCACAAGGGATCACATATCACAGGAACGAGAAAAGAGTACTTATCGGTAACGAGGTTGAACTAGGTATGCAGAGATACCGACGATCATAACCTCGGATAAGTAAACTATCGTGAGACAAAGGGAAATTGATATCGTATGTAAGTGGTTCATTCGATCGCAAAGTAATCGTAGAAATATGTGGGAGCCATATGAATTTCTAGATTCCTCTATTGGTTATTGTTCGGAGAAGTGTCTCGATCATGTCTGCATAATTCACGAACCGTAGGGAGACACACTTAAGGATTCGACGTTGTTTTGAGTAGTTATGGAATGATGAGAAAGAGACCGAATGTTGTTCGGAGTCCTGGATGGGATCCGGGATATCACGAGGAGATCCGGAATGGTCCGGAGAATAAGATTCATATAAGGAAAGTCCCGTTTCGGAGTTAGGGGAATGGTTCCGGTGTTTTCATCGGGAATGTTCTAGAATGTTCCGAAATGTCCGGCACTCCGGAGGGGAAGGGTACATGAATGTGTTGTATCAAGTTGGTATGATTGCATCATGTACTAAGTGTCGTCGCTGAACCAAATAAAGGATTAATTCAAATCCTAGTTTGAATAGTCAAATAGCTAGTTTGAAAAGTCAAACGGCTAAATTTGGAAAGAGGAAAAGAGGAGGAGGGGGAAACCGAGTTGGGGAGGAGTTCCCTCCTCCAACCGGCAGCGCCCACCCAAGCCGAGTTGGGGAGGGACTCCTCTCCCTCCCCTTGGCCGGCCGACCCCTCCACCTATATAAGGAGGGGCAGGGCTCCCTCCTAGAGACACACAAGATCCTCTCCTCGAAACCCTAGTACCAAGCCGCCGCCGCCTCCAAGCCGCCGCCGGCCCTAGGGCACTCGCCGCAGCTGCCTAGGTGAAACCCTAGCCGCCAGCACTAGCCCCTCCTCGGCGTGTCTAAACCCTAGATCGTCGAGGGACTCTCTCATACTCCACCATACTCGCTCCGGCTTAAGGCGAAGCCCTGCGAGATCTCCCCTCTACTTCCGGTACCACGCCGTTGTGCTGCCGGAATCGCGAGGAGAGTGCTACAACCTCCGCTACCTGCTGGAGCAAGGGAGAGGAAGGTCTTCGTCGAGTACCGAACGTGTGACCGACTGCGGGAGCGCTGCCGGAACGCAGCGCTGGAAGGATCGTCTACGCGATCTTGAGATCGGAAAGAGTACGACTACATCACCCACGAGAATCCGCTCTCGTTAAACACTTTGGAATCTTCGAGGGTGAGTTATTCTATCGACTCGTTGCTACAATCTAGTAGATAGATCTTGGCTTGTTTGTTTGTATGCGGTAGAAATTTTTTGTTTTCCATGCTACGAAACCCTACACCACGCCCTCCCTAGGCGCGGGCCAGGTTTGGCTGCGCCCAGGGGGGTCTAGCCACCGTCTGGTGCCTCTCCGTCCCTCCTTCTGGATTCGTGTCCCTCACAGAAAGTTATTGACTTTGGCTTTTGTCCCGTCCAATTCCGAGAATATTGATTTTCTGCCTTTCTGGAACCAAAAACAAAGGAAAACAGGCAACTGGCACTGTGGAAAATTGTTAATAGGTTAGTTCGAAAAAAGATATAAAAACACCTCAAAGTGTAGAAAAAACATAAGACAAATGATATAAAACAATCATGGAGCATCAAAAATTATAGATACGTTTCCGACGTATCACCTAGGCAGAGGAACTACCCTCCGTCCTCTGGAGCCTGCGTACAAAGCCGAACAGCTCAACTGGCTTCACACCTTTCTTCATGGTGCATGATGTCTACGCACTTCTATTCTCGTAGATAGTTGGTGCAGAGGTTTGTAGAACAGCAACAAGTTTCCCTTAAGTGGATTAACCAAGGTTTATCGAACTTAGGGAGGAAGTGGTCAAAGGTATCCCTCTCAAGCAACCCTGCAATCAAGATACAAGAAGTCTCTTGTGTCCCCAACACACCAAATACACTTGTCAGGTGTATAGGTGCACTAGTTCAGCGAAGAGATGGTGAAATACAAGTGGTAACCGTGCTAGAAAATAGCTTCTGACTTGTTGTTGACGTGGGGTAACATGTGGGTCCCAGAAAATACTTTGATGGAGCTTGACGGTGAGGTAAAGACTAAAGCAAGCAAACATGCAACAGATCTAGATGCAAACGGTGTTTCAATGCTTAGAAACAAGGCCTAGGGATCATACTTTTACTAGTGAACACTCTCTCATATAAATATCTTCTCTTAATGATACTTCGCTTAACTACTCTCTGTTTGGACACTCTAATCATCGGTAGGGCTATAACAGCACTCCTCAAAGTCCGTATTCCCCAATCTAGATAACCCCACACTGTCACCTTGAGTGCTAGATGGTTCCAACAAACACCACAATTTCATAGACACCCAACTCCAAATATAACTCATAACAAATTTTCAATCTAGCCAAAGTGCCACACACGGTATGCACGCTGTCACTTTCACACACGTGGGGAAAAGCATAGATCTATTAAAGCACAAAGAGTATTTATGTAGACTCAAACCTAAGTGCCACCATGGCGTGCACGCTGTCACTTTCACACACATGGGGAGAGCAGAGATCTAGTAAAGCACTTGAGTAGCAATGTAGATCTACTTGATTACAAAGCTCATGATCACAATATGACCATGCATAGAGAGAGAGAGATGAACAAATAGCTACCAGTAGAGCCCTTAGCCTCGAGGAAGAACTACTCCATCCTTATCATGGGAATCAGCAACGATGATGAAGATGGCGATGAAGATCGATGGAGATGGCTCCGGGGGCACTTCCCCGTCCCGGCAGGGTGTCGAAACAGAGACTTTCTGTCCCCCAAATCTCCCTTTCAGTGGCGGTGACGCTATGGAGGTTTTTCTGGAAGTATGATGGATTATTTAGGGTTTCCGCATAAGGGGCTTCCTATAGGCGAAGAGACGAGGCTGGGAGGCGGCCGGAGGGGCCACACCCTGCCTAGGCACGGGTCCACCCTAGCCCGTGCCTGGGGGTGTGGTGGCCCTCTGGCACCTCTCCGTCTCCCCTTCTGGCTTCGTGACGCCCACGGTAAAATATTGACTTTGGAATTTGTCCCGTCCAATTCCGAGAATATTGATTTTCTGCCTTTCTAGAACCAAAAACAGAAGAAAACATGCAACTGGCACCGTGGCATCTTGTTAATAGGTTAGTACCAGAAAGTGTATAAAAATACCTCAAAGTGTAGACAAAACATAGCAAAGTAGATACTAAACAAGCATGGAGCATCAAAAATGATAGATACGTTTCTGACATATCAAGCATCCCCAAGCTTAACTCCTGCTCGTCCTCGAGTAGGTAAGTTATAAAAGAATAATTATTGAGGTGACATGCACCATCAAAACCAAGATCAAACCATCTGCAAGCATTGAAAGCTGGGATCAAAGAACTCTAAACATGAGCATGAAAGATGGAGTTCTAGCAGTAAGACAAAGTAACTATGCATGCAACATGAAAGGCTACAAACAAAGATCATGAATAACATGCATTGAAAAACGTTTGTTTGTTTCACATACAGAAAACATGGCATAGTGGCATTCAGCTTATCCCTCATAGAGTAGCAAATAGATGCATAGGACACCTTTAAAGTTCACAAGGGTGACTAGAAACAAGTAGCACAAGAACAAGTAATATCACAATATGCATCAATCAATAAGTTTTGGGACACTGCAACATAATGACAACTATGCTCTCTTAAAGGTGCCTAAAGGTAGAAGGTGGAGACTCAACATAATAGTGGAAGAAAGGACCTTCACAGAGGAAAGCAGGGATTTCAAGTTTCAAAAAGAGCTTCCAAAAATTATGGTACTTGTTAGCTTTCATCCCTCATTTCCCCTATCATAAGCATATTGAAGTGGTTAAGGTTAAAGTGAATAAACTATGGAATATATGCTTGACAAAGTATAAGTTGGCAATCTCAAGTCCTTTGAATACAAGGGCCACACCTCATGCTACTCAACTTCAGTCACCTGTAAGTTCTTTTCATAGTAAGTACATGCGTATCATAGAGAACCGCCAACGGGGTACCCCTTGCACATGGTACATGAGATATCCCATAACCAAAATGACAAGGCAAGCAGACAATGAGCATCTCAGCGATCTTTTTATTTACTATATGCATATCTTTTTATTGAGGATGCTTCACAGATAGCTCATTATGGTGATGCTGCAAGTTTCCACCATGATTAGGCATGGCTTAGGCTAGCGGCCCAGGCGTTTCTCTAACACAAAATACATAACTCCATGGACTTACAAGCTCCCTCTTTATTTCACACCGGTGACATCCATAGACAAAAGAGCATGATATCAACTGTGTACAAAGTACAAGTGCAATGTTGAAAATGTTCCCCATGACAGCATGGTTCTGCTAATTCCAATGTATAAGTGAAAGCATATACAACATAGATGACACAATGGTTCAAGTTTATTAGGGGCAAAGAATATAAAGTGTGCCATCAAGTTCGTGAGGGCTTTAATCACTAAGTTTTCACATAACAAAATACTTTTTAATTGGAAGATAGCTAAAAACAAGAATATACTTGGAATGGTGTAACACACCATGCATAGGAGTTTATAGTGGACACTTTGGAATAACTTGATTTCTTGGGAGTTGGAAGCATGAGTAGAGCTTACTCATACAAGTGTAGGCTAGCAAAAGACTGGGAGCAACCAACTAAGAGAGCAATAATGGCCATAATCATGGAGAGCAACAAAACATTACTAATCAAAGCATAGACTGGTACTACAAGTCAAGGAATAAATGATCATAGAGTCTAAGGTGACTGGTTCATAGTCATAACATGGTGTGAGCATGTGCCAAGTCAACCCAAACAAAGCATCAAAGGAGAATACCACAATACTATGCTTTTGTATGCTAAAACAACGCATGATTCTTTCAAGGCACACTAAGCAATCCCAATTGTTTGGAACAAGTCATGCTACATCAATAATAACTAAGCATATGGTCAAAGCAACATCTAACATGACATGATAAAGTCTAAGTCACAGTCAAAACAAGCTCCCTTTTGTACCACTTAAGCATGAAGCTTTCTACTCTTTTCCAACACCAATCGACTTATTTGAAACAACTCACAAAGATAATAATCAATAAATATCAGTGAGCTTGTCTCACAAATCCACAAAGAAGAACTAACAACTTCTACGCAAACAGCATAAGAAAACTAAGGCTAAACACAGTGCTAGCAAAAGAGAACACTCACAGAACAATAAGAGTGAAAACTAGAGTGTTATGAAAACAGAGTGTGTCACTCTCTAAAAGAAGTGTGTTGTGACCAACCAACTTAATCAATAAAACTAAGCAAACGAAAACCAAAAACGAAAACTAAGACGCTCCAAGAACAACACAACAATGTATGAAAAAGATAAAAACGAAGTGTCTAGAAAGACCTGAGATTTTTATTGATGAAGAAGGGGATGCCTTGGGCATCTCCAAGCTTTGATGCTTGTACCTCTTGGATATTTCCTGGGGTGACACCGAGGTGGCATCCCCAAGCTTGAGCTTTTGTCCATTCTTCATCTCATTACAGCATTCTCTCTCTACACCTGAAACTTTTCCTTCATACAAAACTTCACACAATCTTCATTAGCAACATTAGTGTATTCAAAAGATAATAGACCCTTAGGTAAAGCTTTGGAACAGCAAGACTTTTCACTAAAAACACATGCTACTGTAGCAACTCCTTTAAAAAGCTCAATTCCCCAAAAGAGAACTAAAAAAGAATCAATAAGAAGCAAATGCAAATAATGGCAGAAATCTGTCAAAACAGACCAGTAGGTAGAAACCATTTTTTCGAACATCTTATGTTGCTTAAATCAAGAATTATTGAACTAAGGAAAGTTATCTAACATACTGGGGGATTTATTCGTAAATTTTCAGCTCAATCCGAGTTACAGAGACTCCTCACAATTTTTTTGGTGAATGATAGATATCTGTTTTGGGACAGCAACTCCCCAAATCTTACTTCCCTCTTATTAGAGGTTATTCTTGACAAAAAAAGAAAACAAAAAGGATAAGGAGAGGTCATTACTGAAATAATAACTTCCAACACTCAAGAAAACTCTTGGGTTATCTCCCAATAAGTACTTTTCTTTAACGCCTTTAAGTTAGGCTTGATAGTTTGAGAAGATGCTCACATAAGAAATATGAATTGAAGTAAAAGAGAGCATCAAGAACCAAGTCCAAAACACATTTAAGTCTAACCCACTTCCTATACATAGGAATCTTGTAAATAAACAAGTCATGAAATCACAAAGCACCAAGCGTAGGAAAACAAAACAAGTGCAACTTCAAAACTTTCAACATAAAGAGGGGAAACTTAATATTTTTTGAGATACATAAGACCATGTTTACCTCTCCCATAATAACTTTCAGTAGCAACATGAATAAAATTAACAATATAACTATCACATAAAACATTCTTATCATGATCCACATGCATAAAATAATTATTACTCTCCACATAAGCATAGTCATTCTTATTAGTTGTAGTGGGAGAAAATTCAACAGAATAGCTATCATTACGATTTTCATCACCATAGTCATCAAATATAGGAGACATATTGTTATCACAATCAATTTTCTCCTCAATAGTAGGTGGACTGAAAAAATAGCATACTCATCATTGTATTCATCATATATTGGAGGTTTGGTATCATTATAAGCAATAGAATAGCTATCTTCCAAAGTTGGGGAACTAAAAAGATCATTTTCATCAAAACTAGCTTCACCAAGCTTAGACTTTTCCATAGCATTAGCAATAATGGTATCCAAATAATTCATACTAATAACATTGCTATTATCATGCAAATAAAGTTCCATAGGTTTTTAATTTTCTCTTCAAACACTTCATGTCCTAACTCAAGATAGATACTATAAAGCTCTCTAAATTTTGTTGTTGTTTTCCATTAAGCCTAACTAGTGAAAACAAGAAACAAAAAGACAATATTGCAGAATGTAAAGGAAATAACTTCAAGCACTCACACCGGAGTATGTGAGTACCTTTTACCTTACCTCCCTGGAAACGGCGCCAGAAAAGAGCTTGATATCTATGCACTTCTATTCTTGTAGACAGTTGTTGGGCCTCCAAGTGCAGAGGTTTGTAGAACAACAGCAAGTTTTGGATTACCCAAGGTTTATGTAACTCAGGGAGGAAGTGGTCAAAGGTATCTCTCTCAAGTAACCCTGCAATCAAGATACAAGAAGTCTCTTGTGTCCCCAACACACCCAACACACTTGTTAGGTGTGTAGGTGCACTAGTTCGGCGAAGAGATAGTGAAATACAAGTGGTAACAGTGCCATAAAATATCTTCTGACTTGTTGTTGACGTGGGGTAACGTGTGTGGGTGCCAGAAAATACTTTGATGGAGCTTGACAGTGAGGTAAAGACTAAAGCAAGCAAACATGAAACAGATCTATATGCAAACGGTGTTTCAATGCTTAGAAACAAGGCCTAGGGATCATACTTTCACTAGTGAACACTCTCTCATATAAATATCTTCTCTTAATGATACTACTCTTAACTACTCTCTGGTTGGACACTCTAATCATCGGTAGGGCTATAAGAGCACTCCTCAAAGTCCGCCTTCCCCAATCTAGATAACCCCACACTGTCACCTTGAGCACTCCTCATAGAGACACCCAACTCCAAATTTAACTCATAACAAATTTTCAATCTAGCCAAAGTGTCACACACGGTATGCACGCTGTCACTTTCACACACGTGGGGAAAAGCGTAGATCTATTAAAGCACAAAGAGTATTTATGTAGACTCAAACCTAAGTGCCACCATGGCGTGCACGCTATCAGTTTCACACACATGGGGAGAGTAGAGATCTATTAAAGCACTTGAGTAGCAATTTAGATATACTTGATTACAAAGCTCATGATCACAATATGACCATGCATAGAGAGAGAGATGAACAAATATCTACCGGTATAGCCCTTAGCCTTGACGAATAACTACTCCCTCCTCATCATGGGAATCAGCAACGGTGATGAAGATGGCCATGAAGATCGATGGAGATGGCTCCGGGGGCACTTCCCCATCAAGGCAGGGTGTCGAAACAAAGACTTTCTATCCCCCGAATTTCCCTTTCATTAGTGGCGGCGCTACGAAGGTTTTTCTGGAAGTATGATGGATTGTCTAGGGTTTCTGCATCGGGGGCTTTTTATAGGCAAAGAGGTGAGGCTGGGAGACGGCCGGAGGGGACACACCCTGTCCAGGCGCGGGTCCACCCTAGCCCCCACCTGGGGGGTGTGGTGGCCCTCTGACACCTCTCCGTCTCCCCTTCTGGCATCGTGACGCCCACGGTAAATTATTGACTTTGGCTTTTGTCCCGTCCAATTCCGAGAATATTGATTTTCTGCCTTTCTGGAACCAAAAATAGAAGAAAACAGGCAACTGGCACTATGGCATCTTGTTAATAGGTTAGTACCAGAAAGTGTATAAAAATACCTCAAAGTGTAGAAAAAATATAGCAAAGTAGATACTAAACGAGCATGGAGCATAAAAAATTATAGATACGTTTCCGACGTATCAGTGCACGGAGCCGAAGCCATGCTACCTGCCGAGGTACGTCACAAGGCCCCGCGGGTCGTCGCCTACAGCGAAGCCGAATCAACGGCCGCACTCGAAGATGCCGTCGACACACTCGACGAGGAATGCAACATTGCCACGGCTTGCTTAGCAGTCTACCAGTAAAGCCTCCGCAACTACTACAGCCGCCGGCTGCGCCCAAGGTCCTTCGTCGAAGGAGACCTCGTCCTACGACTCAAGCAAGAGCGGCTGAAGAAGCTTGAGTCACCATGGGAAGGACCCTAAATTGTCACAGAAGTCATCCCAGGTGGCTCCTACCGCCTCATGGACATCGCATCAGGAATCGGATACTCCAACCCCTAGAAACGTTGCACGTCTACGACGCTTCTACCCCTAGATACCTCTTTACTTTAATAAGGCTACTCAGCCAAGGTTACTTAGCCGAACAATGTACCTCCTCGTGACGACTATGAATAAAAGCTAAGTCCCTTGGCCAAAATTTCTTTTTCTTTGCATCACTTTTCACTATAACACGCTCGGGGGCTACGCCTCACCTCACGACCTCGTCGACTGAGAACAACGCATACAACCTGAGTAGCTGACCACGTTAGGCTAACGAAAAGGACATGCACATAACAAAGCACCACATGCTACTATATACAAACTTTACAAAGGGCACAACGAGCCTACTCAAAAAATACAAATTTTACATTAAGTTTTTATTTATAGGATCTACCTATTCTAGAGAATCACATTCGCCCACTGCTCAAACAGATCTACTATCTCCTCAGCATGTTGCGTCACAGCTGCATAATGTGGGCGCATGTCCCAAAGGGTGCCATCAGGCCGAAGGGGTGGCCCAGTCGCCACCTCCGTAAGGTTGACATCACGGCGATGCAACTGAATGAGGGACAAAGAAGCCTTCACCCCAGCAATCAGCTAACGCTGAACCAACTCCTTGACGTGGCCCACGTTCCGAAACTTCGCAAGTAAATCCCAAAGGGTGGATGGTGCCGCATCCAAGGGGAACATGACGACCCAAATGGACGCCAGAGAATTCCTCGCCTACTTCAGCACCCAAGAAACCTGGTGCACGCGATCTTGCACCGTCGCAAGGACGATGGGCCGATCATGGTCCATCCAGAAAAAGCCACCAGTCTCCAGGTCCTATTGCGCCAGGCAGTTCATCCGAATCGCGCACGCTCTTTATATTCCTTCAAAATGAGATTCACACCTGCAAGACGCACACAATGAGCAAACATGCAAAGCTTCACCTGAAATAACAATAGTTTGCAAAGACTCACATTGCAGTTGCTCGCTCATCTGCCGCAACTCCCCCATCAAGAACTCCTCCCTGGCAGTGGCTCGTTTAGCCTTCAACTTCCACACATCTGTGTGGCCTTGAATGCCAAGGACATCCTTTTCCAAGCTACAAACACGATCCAAAGAAAAGCCAGCAGTGATGCATCATCCAAGGATGGTCGCGGCTCAGGAGCATTCAGAGTGACAATAGGAACCTCACCCGGACCCTAAACGCAAACAAGTCAAGACATGAACATCACAAGCATCTCTGGCAACAGCCCGAAACATAAATTTATATACATTAAGGCCACCTCATGGTATAAGTTAGGTTTGTTCATCAGCAAAAGGTTACAGTAGGAAATCAAAGAAGAAACTACGATGGCTACAACACATGGGCCTGAGCACCCGCATCTGGAGTGGCCTCGGAGCCAGACTGCCTGCTCTTGGCCTCCTCTTGTTGCTTCATGGCGTGCTCCGCCAGAAGATCGATAAGGTTAGGCCCCTAGCGCTTACAGTGAGAGGCAAAGAGGGCGAACGCTACCTCTGAGCCATCTATAGCCGTCGGCATCTGGGAGGTTATGTGCGGCAGGTCTAGCTCCGCTCCGGATGCCATCGCCATCGCCAACCCCATGGAGGCACCAATGCCCTTCTGCTTGCGCTTATACGCCGCCAGAGTGTCCTCCGATAGAGCATCCGCAAGGGCGTCGACATCCTCAAGGGCAACGCCCTTGGGGACAACCTCCTTGTAGAAGTGCATGAGCACCTCTTTGGCCTTCGCCAAGGAGCCAGCAGCAGTGCCGCAACGATCTTCGGCCGCCGCGGTGGCATCGGCCAACGCATCTCCATGCTCCAGCGCACCACGATCAAATGTGATGCCTAAAGCATCTGAACCAAACAAGAGAAAGTACCCGAATAAGAGCAAGACAAGCCTCGATCGAAAAACACGAGACCCAAAAAAGTCAAGGGAAACTCACCAAAGAAGGCTTTGGCTGCAGCCATAAGCCTGTCTGCCATCTCCTTCTCGCGAGCAGCTGCCGCAGCAGCAAGCTGCTCCTTGCGATCACCAGCCTCCTTCCGTAGGCGCTCCTTGGCTTCAACAGCATCAACAACCTCCTTTTGCAGGCGCTCCTTGGCTTCAGCAGCATCAGTTGCCCTCTTCTCCGCCTGTCCAAGGCTCTTTTTGAGAGCATTCAGCCTTCAAAGTGCATCATTGTTTTCATCTGCAAAATGATAAGACAACTGATCAATACCAGGAAAACATTGGAGCAGACGAAGAAAAACAGGGTGCAAAATCACTTACCTTGGAGCTGCTGCATTTTAGCCTCCAGCGCTAGGTGCTTCTAGATAAGGAGGTTGGCGCTATGCACAAAGGGCTGCAAAAAGAAACAGAAACAAAAGAAACCATCAGAAAGGGCTCGGGGGCTACGCCCCACAAGAGCAAAATGACCAACAGGTCACTCGAAAGGGCTCGGAGGCTCCCCTAGGGGATAAAGTAGTAAATACTTACGTGTTAAAGCGTGGACTCCAAAGTTCTACGCGCAGTCTTCTGAGTTATGAATGCCCGAGCTTCTCGCTTGGAGAGGTTTGGGCCATCATCCTGAGAGTCGGTCACCACCTGAGGGGGAGGAGCTGTCGGCTTCGACTCCCCTACAGCCTCCTGAGTGTCCTCGTTAAGAGGCTCCTCTGAAGAATGGCCGCAAGTTAAAGTTTGATCAGGCAACAACCTATAGGTCACATCAAATGATTCGGGTGAAGTCACTTGCGACTCGATGTCCGATAAGTTGAAGACAAGCGCTGCCTTCTGCTTCTTCTTCTTCTTCTTCTTCTTGGCCGGTGACTCCGGAACTACTGCCCAAAGAGGCATGGGAGGAAAAGGTGTGGAAGACACACCATCATCCTCGCCATGGCGCTCGAGGAAGGATGGACCCCTTGGAGTTGGCGGGGTAGATGCATCCGAAGACTCACTCCGGGAGCGCTTTCGGGTTTGCCCTTCACTCGCCTCGGGAGCATCTGCAGTAGGCGACTACGCCAGAGGAAGCTCAGACTCGTAGTCCACCTCCTCATTGTCTGGCGCCTCCCTAAACTTCTCATACAGAGGAGGCATAGACCCCGTAACCTGGAGGTGCTGCAAGCAAAAAGAAAAAGAGAAACAAGATAAGTAACAACAGCAAACAGCAAACACCCGAAAAAGCGCTACACGCACGAACAAGCATCACCTGAGAAACCCCTTTATTGGCACTAAGAGGGAGGGTCAACGATTTCCCCGAAAGGTCCTCGTCGGCCTTCAGCAAAGGACGAAGGGCCCTATCGAGGTCACCCAAAGACAATTCTTCGGATGAAACCCTCGTTGGATCGCTGGAGCTGGTGTAGAGGAACATTGGGTGCGTCCTATCCTGGAGCGGTTGCACCCGGCGCTTGAGGAAGGTGTGGATGATGTCAACACCGTTGACCTCTTTACCTGGCACCAGCTGAAGAGCCTCCACCCGTTGGTAGAGTCTCTCCACCTCTGCAGCTTCACCCTCCAAGATGTGGTTCTTCCACGATCTCTTCGGGACGATCTTATGATCGGAATCGAAGGGGGCGAGCCCATATTGCTAACCGTCCAGCTTAGCATCGCGGATGTAGAACCACTTCCGGCGCCATTGTTGGACAGACTCGTAGATAGAAAAAGAGAAGAATTGGATGAAAGGGCGGACGGAGATGATGCAGCCGCCAAGCGGATAGACTCCACCGGTGCCGGACTGCCTCTTCACGGAATAGAGATTTCTAAAGAGGCCAAAGTGTGGCTCGATACCGAGCCAGCACTCGCAAAGATTTATGAAGCAGGCAACATGGAGAAGAGAATTGGGAGACAGATGATGTAACTGAATCTCATAGAAGAAGAGGAGTCCACGAAGGAAATCGTGGACAGGAAGCAAAAGACCACGAAGGATAAAGGCAACAAACATCACCCGAAACCCTACGGGTGGGCGGGGGATTACCTCATCGCCAGGAAACCTGACATCCTCCTTGTTCTAGGGGATAAACCCAGAATTGCGTAGCTTGCACAGATCCACGTCGCGCACCTCTGTGCGCCTCCACCCGCCGTCCATGATGCGGGTGGTCGCGGTGGTCTTCTTGTCGCCGGCGGCGGCGCTCGAGCCAGCTCGGGCAGTGGTCTTCTTCGACTTGCCCATCGCGTGGCGTCAAGAGCCGCGGTGCGCGTGGAGAAAATAAGATGGAAATGAATGAAGAACTTCAAGTGCGTAGGGGAGAGAGGCAGTGCTCGTGAAAATGGAGGCAATGGCGAGGAGCGAATGGCAAAGGGTAAAACGAAAATCACTGTTTACCCACGGTATTAAAGGACACGGATGACAAACACGAGCCGTTGGTCCAGAAGCCCTAGCGCGCACGCAAGATCCAACCCTACACGTGTCAGCATAGCAACGAACCATCGCCAGCACGCCGTCCACTACGCACGGACACCGAGGAGACGCCGTAATTCTCGCCACGTTTGGGCGTGACTTGTCGACTTCAAGTCAGACGGTGGGACCCATGGTCGTTCCATCGCATCATCTCTGCCACCGCAGACGGTTGAGATCACCAATCGTCAGCACTGACGTCAACAAGGCTAAAGCCAGCAATGGCTGGAAGTTTTCGGCTGATCAATCAAGTACTTACTCGAATCTACGATTCGAACAACTACTCGAGGGATACTCCTATCAGGAACGCTGGCCGCGCACCTGAGAAATGACTAAGGTACTACACCGCGCAACTGTCTTCGAGTCCTACATCGAGTCTACGACACCACTAAGGACTCAAGGGCTACTCCCATAGGGAGGATTGGTCGAGCATCCGAAAAAAATGTGTCCTTCGGACCTAAACTAACAACAACTAAACTAAAGTCTCTGCTCGAGTCTACGACTCGAACAGATACTCGGGGGCTACTCCCATAGGGAGCGCTGGCTGCGCACCCTATGAATTCTTCGACTATGATCTTTCGGATCAAATACAACAAAATATTTTTTGCAACTTTTCCCAAGCCAACGCTAAGTGAGAAGCAATCTCCTTGACCACCCGAAACACCTCCGCGGTGATAAAATTTTGGATGCTGTGTCTGTGACACAAAGATAAGCCCTACAGATATCATCTGATGGCCTGGTAACGCACCTAACTACGCTCTGCCAGTCAAACTTCCGGGTCAACAGGCACGATGAAAATCCTGACAGACGCGTTGGGTAAATCACTTGAAAACCACTGGGATTCGACTCCTATAAGACCTCCACGGCCTGAGTCGAATTACGCCAGCATTCGTTCTGGATTCGAGTCTAGGGACTCGAGTCTGAAGAAGATCGTGTTGTTTTATCCTATGACAGTTAACTGTCCTTGATCCGTCGGGAGGGTCAGGCACACGCATCAACAATTCCTATGAACTAAAACATTTTCTCTTAAACAGGTTCAACTGCACCCGAAAGATTGAAGATTCCTCAGCCGAATCTACGATTCGACCGAACACTCGGGGTCTACTGACATGGTTATACCCCACGGGTACACAACATTGGCATACCTAGTCCAGCCCAAGGAAGGCCCACGACAAGATACGCGGCCTGTGGAGATTTTGGGTGGCTCAAGCCCATGACGCCTTCGGATCCTTGGAGAACAAGACTAGAGTAGATAGAATTTCAAAGGGGACAAACCCTAATATGTAACCAACTTGACCTGCGCCCGGGACCTGCCTATCTATATAAAGGCTAGGAGGGCACGGCGAGGAGGATCATACTCACCTCATACGCACCTCACGCCAGATTGCATCTGCGCACCCCTGTAACCTTCGGTTCCGCCGTAATCAAGAGCAGACAAGCAGGAGTAGGGTTTTCCCTCTGGGGGCCTGAACCTGGCTAAACCTCGTGTCCCCGTGTTGCTTGTCTGTTAACCGTTCCATGATCTCCAGCATCCCCATCTTCTCCAAAACCCAAGTCCATAACAATGGGCATTGATGAGATCGAACCTCGTCAGCTTGTGTATCATATCTTCCTCATCCTGCATCTTGAAAACAACATCTTGATCATAATAAAATCTGCCCTCTTTGTTTACCAATTCCATTTCTCTTAGAAGATTATAGCAAATGTCTTCTTCGGGCTTTTCAGCAGTTAGCCAGGCCACCATATCACTCTGAATCTACACCAGCTCATCAGGTATGTCATCTGAAGGAGACAACACACCCTCAGAGCAGCTCTGCACCCCATGTTTTTCAGACATCCCAGTTGTTCTATGAGAGTATCTTGATCTTTGCTTTGATGAGGTACCATTCCCTGTACTGGGGGGATCATTTTTTGGATCAGTTGCATTGTTGTTTGCATCTGTGTCCATATCACTATCTTTTTCCTTAGCCTTTTCCTGAGCACCAGGATCTGTTGGATCCTCGGGATCATCACCAGTTGCTTTCTTAATAGGCATTTCAGCTGTAATAGTAATCCTATAGAACTTAGATTTCTTCTCAAGCAGTTGTTCCTGAGGGATACTGCTTGGATCTTTGCAAATCACCTTGACTCTGACTACTTCATCAAATGATTTGAAAGCTCCTTGCCAGTCAACATCTGTCATTATTCCTAGAACAAAAGTAGATTATGCCAGAGTTTTCCATTTACACCATTTAGGGTTCAAACCTCTAAGCTTTAGCCAAATCTCCTGAGCTTCAAATTCTGCTTCTAGTTCACCATTCCACACTTCCACATTAACAGTAACACCCTCCTTAACCAATCCAAAACATGGGTATCCAGCCACATGATGGCGCGTGGTAGCGCTTCGTTGGGATACCCCAAGAGCAAGGTGTGATGAGCACAGCAGCAAGTCTTCCCTTAGTAAGAAACCGAGGTTATCAAACCAGTAGGAGGAAGGAAATGTATCAAAGGTGTTGCTAGCAACTTGGAGACCTACACAACACAAACTCAAGACTTTGCCCCAATGAACAGTGAGGTTGTCAATCTCACCGATTGCTGTAAAGGATTAACTATTTGGTGTGGAAGGTAATAGTGGCTTGTAGCAAGTAAACAGTAACAACAAAAGATGTATCAATGGTAAAGATTGGACCGGGGTCCATAGTTCACTAGAGGTGTGCTCCTTAGATAAACAAACATGGAATGCTGGGTAAACAAATTACAACAGGGAAATTGACAGGACTGAGCAAGGCATAACAATGCAATACTAGACATTCATGATCCTATAAGATTCGATTGGGCAATACAACAAGATACATAGACCGCCATCCAACTGCATCTATGACTAGAAATCCACCTTCAGGTTATCATCCGAACCCCCTCCGGTATTAAGTTGCAAGCAACAGATAGCTTCTTTAAGCAAAGTGTGTATGGTAAACAATCCACTTGTTCCATGAACAAGAGACCATTGTTTTATCCCTAGTGGCAACAACACATCTACAACCTTAGATATTTATGTCACTTCCCTTAGATTAAATAGAGGCATGAACCCACTATCTATCATAAATACCCCCTCTTGGAGTCACTAGCATCTACTTGGCCAAGATAGCTACTAGAAATAGAGAGCATGAAAGATCACAAACAACACAAACATGATAGAATCAATAAGACAAAACCATTAATCAATCTGACATAGTAATCTCAATATCCATCGGATCCCCACAAACACAACATGCATGATTACAAATAGATGATCTTGATCATGAACGGAGCTCACAAGATCTAAACATGGTAGCACAAAGGAGGAGATACAACCATCTAGATACTACATGGACCCGTAGTCCAAGGTGGAACTGCTCACACTTCATACCGGAGGCTGGCATGATGAAAAAGAAGGCCTCCAGGTTGATCTCCCCTCCGGCAGGATGTCTGGAAGAGCTTCAGACCCCCCGATCTAGGGACGATGGTGGTGGCGGCTATAGACGGTTTCGTGGAATATTGATCGGGTACTTAGGGTTTTGGCATCGGGGGGTATTTATAGGTGAAGAGGCGAGGCATGGGGGCGGCCAGGGTGGTCACACCCCCCAGGCGTGGCTAACCCTAGCCTGCGCCGCCAGGGGGTGTGGCCCCCAGGTGCCTCCCCTCCGTCTCGTACTCTGGCTTCGTGTTCCCCACGGTAAAATATTGACTTTGGATTTTGTCCCGTCCAATTCCGAGAATATTGATTTTTTGCCTTTCTGGAACCAAAAACAGAAGAAAACAGGCAACTGACACTGTGGCATCTTGTTAATAGGTTAGTACCAGAAAACATATAAAAACACCTCAAAGTGTAGACAAAGCAAAGCAAAGTAGATACTAAACAAGCATGGAACATCAAAAATTATAGATACGTTTCCGACGTATCAAGCATCCCCAAGCTTAACTCCTGCTCATTCTCCAGTAGGTAAGTGATAAAAAGAATAATTTTTGAGGTGACATGCACCATCAAAATCAAGATCAAACCATTTGCAAGCATTGAAAATTGGGATCAAAGTACTCTAAACACGAGAATGAAAGATGGAGTTCTAACAGTAAAATAAAGTAACTATGCATGCAACATGAAAGGCTACAAACAAAGATCATGAATAACATGCATTGAAAAACGTTTGTTTGTTTCACATACAGAAAACATAGCATAGTGGCATTCAGCTTGTCCCTCATGGAGTAGAAAATAGATGCATAGGGCACCTTCAAAGTTCATAAGAGTGACTAGATACAAATAGCACAAGAACAAGTAATATCAACAATATGCATCAATCAATAAGTTTTGGGACAATGCACATAGAACTAAGAATGGCAACTATGCTCTCTTAAGTGGTGCCTAATGATAGAAGGTGAAGACTCAATATAATAGTGGAATAAAGATCCTTCATAAGGGAAACAGTGATTTCAAGTCTCAAAAAGAGCTTCCAAAAATTATGGTACTTGTTAGATTTTAGCCCCCATTGCCCCTATCATAAGCATCTTGAAGTGATTAAGGTTAAAATGAACAAACTATGGAGTATATGCTTGACAAATTATAAGTTGGCAATCTCATGTCCCTTGAATATGAGGGCCGCACCTCATGCTACTCAACTTTAGTCACCTGTAAATTCTTGTCATAGTAAGTAGATGTGTATCATAGAGAACCGCCAACAGGGTACCCCTTGCACATGATACAGGAGCTATCCCATAATCAAAATGACAAGGCAAACAGACAATGAGCATCTCTGCAATATTCTTATTTTACCATGGGAAATGATGCTTTTTCTATCTTTTCTCTTTTCAATAAGTCTCTTTTTTTATAAGAAGAAAGCTTCATAGATGTCATTATGGTGATGCTGCAAGTTTCCACCATGATTAGTCATGGCTTAGGCTAGCGGCCCAGGAGTTTCTCTAACACACATACATAACTCCATGAACTTACAAGCTCCCCTTTTATTTCATACCGGCGACATCCATAGACAAAAGAGCATGATATCAACTGTGTACAAAGTACAAATGCAATGTTGAAAGCGTTCCCCATGACAGCACGGTTCTGCTAATTCCAACGTATAAGTGCAAGCTGTACAACATAGATGGCACAATGGTTCAAGTTTATTAGGGGCAAGAAAAATAAAGTGTGCCATCAAGTTTGTGAGAGCTTTAATCACTAAGTTTTCACATAAAAAATACTTTTTAATTGGAATATAGATGAAAACAAGAATATACTTGGACTGGTGTAACACACCATGCATAGGAATTTATAGTGGACACTTTGGAATAACTTGGTTTCTTGGGAGTTGGATGCATGAGTAGAGCTTACTCATACAAGTGGAGGCTAGCAAAAGACTGGGAGCGACCAACTAAGAGAGCAATAATGGCCATAATCATGCAGAGCGACAAAACATTACTAATCAAAGCATAAAGTGGTACTACAAGTCAAGGACTAAAAGATCATAGAGGATATGGTGACTTGTACATAGTCATAACATGGTGTGAGCATGTGCCAATTCAACCCAACCAAAGCATTAAAGGAGAATACCACAATACTATGCTTTTGTATGCTAAACAACGCATGATTCCTTCAAGGCACACTAAGCAATCTTAATTGTTTGGAACAAGTCATGCTACAGCAATAATCACTAAGCATAAGGTCAAAATAGCACCTAGCATGACATGATAAAGTCTAAGTCACAGTCAAAGCAAGCTCCTCTTGTACTACTCAAGCAAGAACTTTCTACTCCTCTCCAACACCAATCAACTTATTTGAAACAACACAACGAGAACGGGGGTCCAAACTACTTTATTCAAGCAAACTAAGCAAACTAAACGAAAACTAAGACGCTCCAAGAACAACACAACAATGCATGAAACAATAAAAAAAAGTGTCTAGAAAGACCTTAGCTTTTTATTGATGAAGAAGGGGATGCCTTGGAAATCCCCAAGCTTTGACGCTTGTACCTCTTGAATATTTCTTTGGGTGACACGGGGTGGCATCCCCAAGCTTTAACTTTTTTCAATTCTTTATCTCATTACATCATTTTTTTGCTACACCTGAAAATTTTCCTTCATACAAAACTTACACAATCTTCATTAGCAACATTAGTGTACTCAAAAGATAATAGACTCTTGGGTTTAGGTTTAGAACAACAATACTTTCACTGAAAACAAAAGCTACTGTAGTAATTCCCTTAAGAATCTCAATTTCCCAAAAATAACCCAAAAAGGAAACAATGAGAAGCAAATGCAAATAATGGCAAAAATCTATCAAAACAGACCAGCAAGCAGAAACTGGTTTTTTAGAAGACCTTCTGTTGCTCAAATAAAAAAGTGTTTAACTAACTAAAGTTATCTAAGATACTGGGGTATTTATTCACAAAATATCATCTCAATCCTACTTATAGAGATTCCTCATGAATTTTTATGGTGGAGCACAAAAATCTGTTTCGGGACAGCAACTCCCCAAATCTTACTTTCCTCTCATTAGAGGTTATTTTTGGCACAAAAAGTGAACAAAAAGGATAAGGAGAGGTCATTACTGAAGTAATAACTTCCAATACTCAAGAAAACTCTTGGGTTATCTCCCAACAAGTACTTTTCTTTAACGCCTTTAAGTTAGGCACAAGAAGCAAGAATCAAGTATTTTCAAATGAAGAAGCATTAACATCAGACCTTGCTTTCAAAGGAGGAGCAAAAAACAACTTATATCTCCTCATATGGTAGTGTTTAATACCTTTCTTGAATGGAAATTCATATTTAATGGTGCCTTCTTTCATATCAATAATGGCACCAACAGTTCTAAGAAAAGGTCTTCCCAAAGTAATAGGACAAGAAGCATTGTACTCAACATCCAAAACATAGAAATCAACAGGGACATAAGCATTGTTAACCATGATAAGGACATCATTAATACTCCCCATGAGTTTCTTCTTAGCATTATCATTAAGTGGGACATCCAAATAACAATCTTCCAAAGGTGGCAAATCAAGCATTTCATAAATCTTTCTAGGCATAATAGAGACACTAGAACCAAGGTCACATGAAGCTTTGAGATCAAAGTCATTAACTTGCATATTAATAATGGGTTCCCAACTATCTTCTACTTCCCTAGGAATAGAGGCTTTGTGTTTCAACTTCTCTTCCTTAATTTTAATAAGAGCATCTGTAATGTGTTTGGTGAAAGCTACATGCATATCACTAGCATCGGGACTTCTAGCAAGCTTTTGTAGGAACATAATCACTTCAAAAATATTGCAACCATCAAGATCAAAATCAAACTTAGCATCACTAGTAGTAGGCTCATTGGGTTTAAGCATTGTGGTAGGAGGAATAGGGACTTCTTGTGGTTTAGTGGCATCCATATTGGTCGTGGTGATAATGCACACACTATTGTTTCTAGCAATTTCATCTTCTCTTTCCCACTTAGCATGAAGTTGGGATAACAGTCTAACATTTTCATCAATAGTGACTTGTATGGCATGAGTAGCAGCAAAAGGTACTTTCCAAAGTTTCAGGTTTAGCAGCCATTTTATTAATCAAAGAGGACTGTGCTTCAGACAAAGAGGAAATATTTTTCTCAGCACTCAAAATTTTTGACTGTAAACTAGAAATTTATCTATTCAAAATTCTCAAGATGATGACTAATATTTTTCAAGATAGCAAATTGTTCTTCCATAGTTTTAGTGAATATCTTGTTTTGCTCATATTGCATTTGCATAAAAAATTTAGTGGATCTTTCAACTTCTAGAATCCTATCTTCACTAGGCATTCCAGATCTACCATGATAAGTATTGCCATTATTAGGAGGATAAGGCCTATAATTGTTGTTACTACCAAAATTATTCCTATAGGCATTATCGTTAAAATTGTTGTTTCTAATGAA
Organism: Avena sativa; assembly: GCA_916181665.1. Taxonomy (NCBI): domain Eukaryota; kingdom Viridiplantae; phylum Streptophyta; class Magnoliopsida; order Poales; family Poaceae; genus Avena; species Avena sativa. The sequence continues at coordinate 45,766,577 of OV702298.1, read as the reverse complement.
GTTCACATCAACTTGATCTTCTTGAGCAACCAAAGAGGCTAAGGGAACATTATTAGGATCTAAAGGAGCTTTCTCATTAACAAGCATAGCCATGATAACATCAATCTTATCACTCAAAGAGGAGGTTTCTTCAACAGAAATTACCTTCTTACCATGTGGAGCTCTCTCAGTGTGCCATTCAGAATAATTAACCATCATATTATCAAGGAGTTTTGTTGCAGCACCCAAGGTGATGGTCATAAAGGTACCTCCAGCAGCTGAATCGAACAGGTTTCTTGAAGAGAAGTTCAAACCTGCATAAAAAGTCTGGCTAATCATCCAAGCAGTAAGTCCATGAGTGGGACAATTCTTAACCAAAGATTTCATTCTTTCCCAAGCTTGAGCAACATGTTCATTATCAAGTTCTTTAAAATTCATAATATCACTTCTCATAGATATTATCTTAGCAGGAGCACTTTCCAATAAAAGCATCTTTGCACTTAATCCAAGAATCAATACTATTTCTAGGCAAGGATAGCAACCATTCTTTAGCTTTTCCTCTCAAGGATAAAGGAAACAACTTGAGCTTAATAATATCTCCATCTACATCCTTATACTTTTGCATCTCACAAAGTTCAACAAAGTTATTGAGGTGGGCAGTAGCATCATCAGAACTAGCACCAGAAAATTGCTATCTCATTACAAGATTGAGCAAAAGCAGGCTTAATTTCATAAAAGGTAGCATCAGGAGCAGGTGGAGCAATAGGATTACTTAGGAAATCATTGTTGTTTGTGCTAGTGAAGTCACACAACCTGGTGTTCACAGCAGAATTCATTTTGGCAAAAGTGGAGCAAGCCAATAGCAGCAACTAGAGCAGGAACTAATTTTTTTGTGTTTTTGATAAGAGAAAGCAAACCAAACTAAACTAATTTTTTTGGAGTTTTTGATAAAAAGAGGAAAACAAAACCAAGCAAAAGAAACTAAGAAAAACAAAAACAAAGTAAAGAGAAAGGTTGGGAAGGACTCCCCTTGTGAAGACGTCCTTAGCCTCCCCGACAGCGGTGCCAGAAAACTTGTTGATGGCGCATGGTAGCGCTTCGTTGGGAGATCCCAAGAGCAAGGTGTGATGAGCACAGCAGCAAGTCTTCCCTCAGTAAGAAACCGAGGTTATCGAACCAGTAGGAGGAAGGAAACATCTCAAAGGTGTTGCTAGCAACTTGGAGACCTGCACAACACAAACTCAAGACTTTACCCCAACGAACAGTGAGGTTGTAAATCTCACCGGTTGCTGTAACAAAGGATTAACTGTATGGTGTGGAAGGTAATAGTGGTTTGCAGCAAGTAAACAGTAACAACGGAAGATGTATCAATGGTAAAGATTGGACCGGGGTCCATAGTTCACTAGAGGTGTTATCCTTAGATAAACAAACATGGCATGCTTGGTAAACAAATTATAGCAGGGCAATTGACAGGACTGATCAAGGCATAACAATGCAATACTAGACATTCATGATCCTATGAGATTCGATTGGGCAATACAACAAGATACATAGGCCGCCATCCAACTGCATCTATGACTAGAAATCCACCTTCAGGTTATCATCCGAACCCCCTCCAGTATTAAGTTGCAAGCAACAGATAACTGCTTTAAGCAAAGTGTGTAAGGTAAACAATCCATTTGTTCCATGAACAAGAGACCGTTGTTTTCTCCCTAGTGGTAACAACACATCTACAACCTTAGAGATTTCTGTCACTTCCCTTAGATTAAATAGAGGCATGAACCCACTATCTAGCATAAATACCCCCTCTTGGAGTCACTAGCATCTACTTGGCCAAGATAGCTACTCGAAACGGAGAGCATGCAAGATCACAAACAACATAGACATGATAGAATCAATAAGACAAAACCATTAATCAACCTGACATAGTAATCTCAATATCCATCGGATCCTCGCAAACACAACATGCATGATTACAAATAGATTACCTTGATCATGAACGAAGCTCACAAGATCTAAACATGGTAGCACAAAGGAGGAGATACAACCATCTAGCTACTACATGGACCCGTAGTCCAAGGTGGAACTACTCACACTTCATACCGGAGGTTGGCATCATGAAAAATAAGGCCTCCGGGATGATCTCCCCTCCGGCAGGGTGATGGGAAGAGCTTTAGATCCCCCCCGATCTAGGGGCGATGGTGGCGGTGGCTACAGACGGTTTCATGGAATATTGATCGGGTACTTAGGGTTTTGGCATCGGGGGGTCTTTATAGGTGAAGAGGCGAGGCAGGGGGCGGCCAGGGTGGTCACACCCCCTAGGCGTGGCTAACCCTAGCCCGTGCCGCCAGGGGGTGTGTCCCCCTGGTGCCTCCCCTCCGTATCATACTCTAGCTACGTGTTCCCCGCGGTAAAATATTGACTTTGGCTTTTGTCCCATCCAATTCCGAGAATATTGATTTTCTACCTTTCTGGAACCAAAAACAGAAGAAAACAGGCAACTGGCACTATGGCACCTTGTTGATAGGTTAGTACCAGAAAACATATAAAAACACCTCAAAGTGTAGACAAAGCAAAGCAAAGTAGATACTAAACAAGCATGGAACATCAAAAATTATAGATACGTTTCCGACGTATCACCACATCTTATACTTTCATATGTGGAGGGAATTTCACCAGGTAAGTCCAATTATCTATGGCTCTGATCAGCCATGGACAATTGGTCTTGTAGATGATGGATAACTCCCTTGCCAATTCTTCTTTATTAATTTCTCCAGCTTCTATGTAGACAATACCAACATTATGCACCTCAGAGCCATCTGAATCTTGTCCTTCAATATGATAGAACTCAAGATTCTGATGTGCTCCTCCAATCAGTTTAGCACTAGGTAATGGTTGTTCCCTAGAGTAGCAAACCTCCACCTTGTGAGTAGGCTGATTGCAGATGAAGAAGATCACATGCTTGGCACAAGCAGACTGTTGGTGTCCTAGATCCCCATAGTTTGTGCAGATATAGTCTTCATAGCAGTCTTTCCCTTTTGGCACCTCTTTTTCTTTTCCCCCATTATCCTTGGCATTTTCCCTACTATTCTTATTTTTCCTCATATTTCTATTCTGATTACTGTTCACTGCCATAGGTTGAGGGGGCACAGCAGTAGCCATTACTATCTGTTGCTATCCTCCTTGTTGTTGCCCATGCGTGGGAATCTGCTGGACCCCTTGGGCAGGCACAAATCCTTGAGTCTGGGGGGTTGGACTTTGTGGAGGCAAAGTAGTCAAGGCCTGGGGAGTAGCTGAACCAGTCGCCACAGGGGTTTGATGTTGCGGTTTCCAACCATGTTGTGGATTCATCCACTGGTTAGGGCCAACGAAAGGACCTGGAAAATGTTGTTGAAAGTTCCAGCGAGGGGGCAAATCATAACCAAAACCCATCCGCGGGGGAAATTATGTTGCAGCATTGGATGGGAGAATTGTTGTTGTTGTTGTTGTTGCCAATGTCCCCCTACTGTTGTTGAATCTGTTGTTGTTGTGGAGGGATCTCTGCTCTTCCCCCCGGAGCCTTTCCCCTTCCTCTTCCAGACATGACCGATCTTTCCAAAACTAAGCTAGGTACCTCGATTGGCTGGTGAAGATAACCACAGGAAGACGGCGCAGGGTGGACGTCTGTAGGGGTTCGTAGCATGGAAAACAAAAAAATTCTACCACATGAACACAAACAAGCCAAGATCTATCTACTAGATTGTAGCAACGAGTCGATTAGAGTACTCACCCTCAAAGATTCCAAAGTGGTTAACGAGACCATATTCTCATGGATGATGTAGTCGTACACTTGCCGATCTCAAGATCGCGTAGACGATCCTTCCGGCGCTGTGTTCCGGCAGCGCTTCCGCAGTCGATCACATGTTCGATACTCGATGAAGATCTTCCTCTCCCTTGTTCCAACAGGCAGTGGAGGTTGTTATTCTCTCCTCGCGATTCTGGCAGCACGACGACGCGGTGTCAGAAGTAAAGGGGAGATCCCGCAGGGCTTCGCCTAAGCTGGAGCGAGTTATGGTGGAGTATTAGGGTTTCCCCTACAATCTATGTTTTAGAAGCTGGAGAGGTGGAGGTGGTCGGCGGCGGCTAGGGCGGCGGCGACTTGGTGCGGCAGCAGCGCAAGGCGGTGGCAACGCGGTGGCGGCGCTAGGCAGCCACGGCGGCGGTGTGGGGAGGGGATGGTGTTGTGTGTCTTGGAGGGCACCCCTCCCCTCTATTTATGAGAGGGAGGGAAGCTTGGGAGAGGAGAGTTTGAATCCTTCCCCAACTCCTTCTCCTACTTGGCTTGTGGTGGAGGGAGAGAAGGATTCTTTCCTTCCTCCACCAGGATATATTGTCCCAGTTTGACTTTTCAAACTTGCCTTTTGACTTTCAATTTGGAGTTTAATTTCTTTCTTTTGAATGCCCAACCAAGTGACCCAGGACATGACGCAATCATTCCACTTAGTCATGACACATTCATGCACCCTTCCCCTTTCGGTTCGGTGAACCTTCTAGACCCTTCTAGATCATTCCGGTGAAAACACGGGAATCATTCCCAAACTCCGGAATTGGACTTTCCTTATATGAATCTTATTCTACGGACCATTCTGGATCTCCTTGTGATATCCTGGATCCCATCCGAGACTCCGAACAACATTCGGTCTCCCTACTTACATTCCATATCTACTAAACAACATCGAATCCTTAAGTGTGTCTCCCTACGGTTCATGAATTATGCAAACATGACCGAGACTCTTCTCCGATCAATAACCAATATAGGAATCTGGAAATTCATATGGCTCCCACATATTTCTATGATTATCTTGCGATCGAATGAACCACTTACATACTATATCAATGTCCCTTTGTCTTGCGATAGTTTACTTATCCGAGGTCTGATCGTCTGTATCTCTTCATACCTAGTTCAACCCCGTTACTGATAAGTACTCTTTTATCATTACTGTGATATGTGATCACTTGTGAGCTAGTCACATGCTTGCAAGCTAATTGGATGACATTCTACCGAGAGGGCCCAGAATATATCTATCCGTCATATGGATGGACAAATCCCACTCTTGATCCATGTGCCTCAACACATAATTTCCGAACACTCAATGCCACCTTTATAGCCACCCAGTTACGGTGTGGTGTTTGATGTCATCAAAGCACCCTTCCGGTGATGGTGATTAGCATGATCTCATGGTCGAAGGAATTAGGTTACTATGTATCAGAAAGCTTATAGAAAACGAACTATTGAAATGACTTCATCTTTATGCTACGATTATCTATAGGAGTATGTCCATCACACCATTCTCCTAATGATATGATCTTGTTTTTAACAACATCTCAATGTTCATGACCCAGAAACCATGATCATCTATTAACCAACAAGCTAGTATTACAAATAGGCTTTACTAGGAACTCTAATTTAGTTTACAAATCACACAAATATTTATGTTTTTGGTTAATACTATTATAGCATAAATGTAAACATTTATCATAAACACAAAGATATAATAATAACTACTCTTATTATTGCCTGTAGGGCATATCTCTAATAGTCTCCCACTTGCACTAGAGTCAACTAATCTAGATTACATGGTAATATACCGAACACCCATGGAGGTTTGGTGCTAGTCATGTTTTGCCCTCGGGAGAGGTTTAGTCAACGGATCTACCACATTCAGATCTATGTGTACTTTGTAAATCTTTATGTCACCATCTTGGACATGCTCTCGAATAGCGTGAAAACGCAGCTTGATATGCTTTAGCGGCTATGGCGCCCATGTTATCACAATAGATAGACATTGGGTCCATCGCACTGGGAACCACACCGAGCTATGTAATGAACTCCTTCATCCATATCGCCTCTGTGAAGCCTCCAAAGTAGCTATGTATTACGATTCAGTTGAAGATCTTGCCACAACACTTTGCTTTGCACTCCTCTGGCTTACTACTGCACCATTCAAAGTAAATACGTATCCAGCTTGAGATTTAGAATCATCCGGATTAGTGTTCGGACTAGCATCGGTGTAACCATTAACAACAAGTTGTTCATCACCTCCATAAGAAAGAACCATATCCTTAGTTCTTTTCAAGTACTTAAGGATGTTTTTGACCGTTGTCCAATGATCCACTCTTGGATCACTTTGATATATGCATAGCATGGCATACATGATAGATCCTATGGCTGAGGCATAGGGAGTCTTACTCATTCTTTCTCTATCTTTTGTCGTAGCAGGACTTTGATTTTTACTCAAGGTCGTATTGGGCAACATGGGAAAGAATCCTTTCTTGCTATCTTCCATTCCAAACCTCTTTAGAACTTTGTCCATATATGTACTCCGTGACAATGATATTAAGCGTCACGATCTATCTCTATAAATCTTTATGCCTAATATGTAAGCTGCTTCGCCAAGATCTTTCATCGAAAAACTATTATTCAAATAATCATTCACACTATTAAGAAGGTCTACATCATTCCCAATCAACAATATGTCATCCACATATAGTACTAGGAATGATACAGAGCTCCTACTTACTTTCTTGTAAATACAAGCTTCTCCATAAGTTTGTATAAAACCAAAACTTTTGATTACCTTATCAAAACATTGATTCCGACTTTGGGATGCTTGCTTCAATCCATAAATGGATCATTGAGGTTTTCATACCTTGTTAGCATCTTTAGGATCGACAAAACCTTTGGGTTGTACCATATACAACTCTTCATCAATGTCTCCATTGAGGAACGTCGTTTTGACATCCATTTGCCATATCTCATAATCATAGTATGCAGTGATTGCTAACAAAATCCTCACAGACTTTAGCTTTGCTACCGGTGAGAAAGTCTCATCGTAGTCAACTCCTTGAATTTGTCAAAACCCTTTTGCGACAAGTTGAGCTTTATAGACAGTAACATTACCATCAACATCTGTTTTCTTCTTGAAAATCCATTTGTTCTCGATAGCCTTCCGGCTATCCGGTAAGTTCACCAAAGTCCATACTTGGTTTTCGTACATGGATCCAATCTCGGATTTCATGGCTTCTTGCCATTTATTGGAATCTGGGCTCATCATCGCTTCCTCATATGTCACAGGGTCATCGTTGTTGTCCACCAACATGACACTCATAGCGGGATCATACCAATCGGGAGTGGTACGAGTTCTAGTTGACCTGCGAGGTTCCGTAGTAACTTCAACCGAAGTTTCACGATCAACATCATTAGCTTCCTCTCTTATTGGTGTAGGCGCCACAGGAACTACTTCCGGTGCTGCGCTACTCTCAAATCCAAGAGAAGGTTCAAGAACCTCGTCGAGTTCTACTTTCCTTCCAGTCACTTCTTTCGAGAGAAACTCCTTCTCTAGAAAGGATCCATTCTTAGCAACAAAGATTTTGCCCTCGGATCTATGATATAAGGTATACTCAATAGTTTCCCTCGGGTATCCTATGAAGACGCATTTTTCCGCTTTGGGTTCAACCTTGTCGGGCTGTAACTTCTTTACATAAGCTTCGCAACCCTAGACTTTAAGGAAGAACAATTTAGGTTTCTTCCCAAACCATAATTCATATGATAGCGGTTGTTTCTAATGCATAACCCCAAAATGATAGCGGTAAATCTGTAAGTGACATCATAGAACGAACCATATCTAAGAGAGTTCGATTGCGACGTTCGGACTCACCATTATGTTGTGGTGTTCCCGGCGGTGTCAATTGTGAAAGTATTCCGCATTTCTTCAAATCCTTGCCAAACTCGTAACTTAGATATTCACCTCCATGATCAGATTGTAGAAACTTAATCTTCTTGTTATGTTTATTCTCTACTTCACTTTGAAATTCCTTAAACTTCTCGAAAGTTTCGGACTTATGTTTCATGAAATAGATATACCCATATATACTCAAGTCATCCGTGAAAGTAAGAACATAACAATAACCATCGCGTGATGATACACTCATTGGGACACACACATCGATATGTATGATTTCCAATAAGTCCATAGCTCGCTCCATCATACCAGAAAATGGAGTCTTAGTCATTTTACCCATTAGACATGCTTCACATCTTTCAAGTGATTCGAAATCAAGTGATTCAAGAAGTCCATCGGAATGAAGTTTCTTCATTCACTTCACTCCAATGTGACCAAAACGATAGTGCCACATATAGGTCATGTTATCGCTCAATTTCAAACGTTTCGCTTCAATGTTATTAATATGTGTATTACTACAATCGAGATTCAACAATAATAGACCATCTATGAAAGGTGCATGTGCATAAACATATTACTCATATAAATCGAACAACCATTATTCTCGGACTTAAACAAGTAACCGTCTCGCAATAAACATGATCAAGATATAATGTTCATGCTCAACACAGGCACCAAATAACAATTATTTAAGTATAAAACTAATCCCAATGGTAGATGAAGAGGTAGCGTGCCGACCACGATCACATCAACCTTTGATCCATTTCCAACGCGCATCATCACCTCGTTCTTTTGCTAGTTTCCATCTATTCTGCAGCACCTATTTCGAGTTACAAATATGACCAACCGAACTAGTATTAAATACCCAGGCACTACTACGAATACTAGTGAGATACACATCAATAACATGTATATCGTATATACCTTTGTTCTTGATATTGTCGTTCTTCAAATACGCCAAGTACTTAGGGCAATTACGCTTCCAGTGACCTTCTCCCTTGCAGTAAAATCACTCAATATCAGGCTTAGGCCTAGCCTTGGTCTTATTCGCCGGCGCGGTAACTTTCTTACCGCCCTTCTTGAAGTTTCCCTTTTTCTTAGACTTGCCTTGCTTCTTGAATTTGGTGGTCTTATTGACCATCAACACTTGGTGCTCTTTCTTGATCTCCCTTTCCGCAGACTTTAACATGGAGAAGAGTTCAGGAAACGACTTGTCCATGTTTTGCATATTTTAGTTCATCACAAAGTTCTTGTAACTTGGTGGTAGTGATTGGAGGACACAGTGAATCCCCAAAGCATTAGGAATCACTATACCCAAGCTTTGGAGCTTACTTGCGTGCCCAGACATCTTAAGCACATGCTCACTGACGGAGCTGCCCTCTTCCATCTTGCAGTTAAAGAACTTTTCAGAAGCCTCATAACTCTCATCTGCCGCGTGAGCCTCAAATATCATTTTGAGTTCACGGACAATATCATGTGGGTCAAAGTTCTCAAACATTTTTTGAAGCTTCGATTCCAAACCATACAAGATAGTGCACTGAACTGTGGAGTAATGATTCTTTCGAGTGAGGAAAACATTCTTCACCTCATCGGTAGCATCAGCTGCAGGTGGGTCACCCAGCGATGCATCCAGCACATAGGTCAAATTACCAGCATTGAGGACAATCCTCAAATTGCGGAACCAATCCGCAAAGTTGCTTCCATTGTTTTTTAACTTTTCTTTCTCTAGGAACGCATTAAAATTGATGGTAGGGGCCGCCATTGATCTACAACATATTTGCAATAGTTTAGACTAAGTTTATGACAAATTGAGTTCTAATTAATAACTAAATTAATCTAGGTTAACTCCCACTCAAAACAACATCTCTCACATTGTTTTAGTGATCGCACGAACCAAATCCACCACATCAAAACCGATCATCACGAGAGATGATGTAGCTTCAAAGGCGAACAATCAACATGTTCATCATATCTACTATATGACTCATGCTTTACCTTTCGGTGATCCGTATTCCGAGACCATGTCTGTACATGCTAGGCTCATCAATATTTAACCTTAGTTTCCATATGAGCAAATCTGGCTTGTTCCCCTTATATACACTCGCAGAATCTAACACACCCGATCATCACGTGGTGCTTCGAAACAATGAGCTTTGGCAATGGTGCCTATTAAGGATGAACACTTTATAACTTGATATTTTGTGAGAGGGATCATCTTATAATGCTACCGTCGCGATCTAAGCAATACATGAGGCATGAAAGGATTAACATCACATGCAATTCAAAATATGTGATATGATATGGCCTTTCTTCTTGTGCCTTCGATCTCTATCTTCAATCACGAACATGATCTCCATCATCACCGGCGTGGCGTCAAGGTCAATGGTACCGCTCCATGGTTATCGTCCACCAGCATCAACTATTACAACTATTTCTAATAATAGATACGCAGGTCTTAACGAAATTAAAAGACAACCATAAGGATCCTTCCGGATGCCGACTTATAATAAGGAACATTGCATACATCATATATAATCACAATCATGGCCACATCACATCACATCACACCCCTGCAAAACAAATTTAGACGCCTCTAATTTTCTTTGCATGTTTTACGTGGTTTGGGGCTTTCAATAAGTGTCGTTCTAACTTACGAACAAGAACCACAACGTTGATACTAGTATTGTCAATCACCCGTTGTAAATTGAATCTTCACTATGTTGGGAGAAACAGGCACCCGCAAAGCCACTTATGCAATACAAGTTGCATGTCAAGCATGGTGCACGTCTCATGAACGATGTCATATAATGTTAGCCCGGGCCGCTTCATCCCACCATCCCGCAAGATGCAAAGTACACAAGAATCAATCGACAACAAAAGCATCAACGCCCACAATGACCATCGTGTTCTAATCATGCAACGGATCTATATATAGACACGACTCTGATACCACTATAGCGGTTCATGGCATGGAAAGCAAAAAAATTCTACTGCATGAACACAAACAAGCCAAGATCTATCTACTAGATTGTAGCAACGAGTCGATTAGAGTACTCACCCTCGAAGATTCCAAAGCGGTAACGAGATCATATTCTCGTGGATGATGTAGTCCTACACTTTCTGATCTCAAGATCGCGTAGACGATGCTTCCGGCGCTGCGTTCCGGCAGCGCTTCCGTAGTCGATCACACGTTCGGTACTCGATGAATATCTTCCTCTCTCTTGTTCCAGCAGGCAGCGGAGGTTGTAGTTCTCTCCTCGCGATTCCAGCAACACGATGGTGTGGTGTCAGAAGTAGAGGGGAGATCCTGCAGGGTTTCGCCTAAGCCAGAGCGAGTTATGGTGGAGCATTAGGGTTTCCTCGGAAATCTAGGTTTTAGAAGCCTGAGAGGTGGAGGTGGTCGGCGGTGGCTAGGGCAGCGGCGCTGGGCGGCGGTGGTGTGGGAAGGGGCTGGTGTTGTGTGTCTTGGAGGGCACCCCCTCCCCTCTATTTATGATAGGGAGGGCATCTTGGGAGAGGGGAGTTTGAATCCTTCCCCAACTCCTTCTCCTACTTGGCTTGTGGTGGAGGGAGAGAAGGATTCTTTCCTTCCTTCACCAGGATACATTGTCCCAGTTTGACTTTTCAAACTTGCCTTTTGACTTTCAATTTGGAGTTTAATTTCTTTCTTTGAAACACCCAACCAAGTGATCTAGAACATGACGCAATCATTCCACTTAGTCATGACACATTCATGCACCCTTCCCCTTCTGGTTTGGTGAACCTTCTAGACACTTCTAGATCATTCTGGTGAAAACACCGGAATCATTCCCGAACTTCGGAATTGGACTTTCCTTATATGAATCTTATTCTCCAGACCATTCCGGATCTCCTCGTGATATCATGGATCCCATCCAGACTCCAAACAACATTCGGTCTCCCTACTTACATTCCATATCTACTAAACATCATCGAATCCTTAAGTGTGTCTCCCTATGGTTCATGAATTATGCAGACATGACCGAGACTCTTCTCCGATCAATAACCAATAGAGGAATCTGGAAATTCATATGGCTCCCACATATTTCTACGATTATTTTGCGATCGAATGAACCACTTACATACTATATCAATTTCCCTTTGTCTCGTGATAGTTTACTTATCTGAGGTTTGATCGTCTGTATCTCTGCATACCTAGTTCAACCTCGTTACCGATAAGTACTTTTTTATTGTTCCTGTGATATGTGATCCCTTGTGAGCTAGTCACATGCTTGCAAGCTAATTGGATGACATTCCACTAAGAGGGCCCATAATATATCTATTCGTCATATGGATGGACAAATCCCACTCTTGATCCATGTGCTTCAACACATACTTTCCGAACACTCAATGCCACCTTTATAGCCACCCAGTTGCGATGTGGTGTTTGATGTCATCAAAGCATCCTTCCGGTGATGGTGATGTAACACCCTCAGAATCGACCCTATGCAAGTTTCAGCGATTCCCGCCAAACCCGCATAGAAACGATTCAAAGGTGCCCACCAGGCACTTCCGTGTGGGTGGAAAACGAAGTAATACCATTACACAATAGTCCACGATGGAACCCATAGAATAGATATATACAACAATGACTCAAAGAGTCAAGAATGCAGATATACAATACAAAGATCCAAATCACCTTTAAAATGATACAGCGTCCAAGTACGGACAAGATGCAAATTGAGCTAAGAGCCTTGAAGAATAACCAATAGCGTCCACAACCCTGCCCAGGCCAAGCCGGAAGGGTAACCCTGCTAACGACGTCGATCTCAAAACCTGCTTAAACAAAAGGGGTGCCGACAAAGGGCAATGGAAAAAAGAGAGCGGTCAGTACTGAGACCAGTACACGGCGAGACTAGAATTCGGCGGTCCTCGCCTACATAGGTATGGTGGACTGAAGCGACAGCGGAGCATGCGCTTAACAACCTATAGAGACTCAATGCAACTGGCGGCTATCAGATAGGGATAAGGAAGACCTATTCGGATCCAACCTGATGCTAACACCAAACATACCCATCCTGGTGTTTCCCCCTCAAAACCAATCGAGGAAGTCAACCGAGGAACTCACACAGTTGGCAGTTTTATTCATTCTGTTATAGTTGCGGCAATTACTAGTCAGATATAGATAGTATGAGTCATCCTGATATAATAAGAAATGGGCAGTTTTAGTTAACCATTCCGTTGTAGTTGTAGTACTTACTAGTCAGATACATATAGCATGAGGCATCCCAAAATCCAGCAGTTGTTGGTACTTTTATTTAGCCATTCCGTTGTAGTTACAATACTTACTAGTCAGATACAATGGTAGCAGGTGACAACCCAAACAAGCAATTGTTGGCACTTTTATTTAGCCATTCCATTATAGTGAAGCTGATTACTAGTCATTATAAAGTCAAATTTATAGCACTACTTTAGTTATAGTTGTCTATGATCGAGATACTGTGCTCCAAGTCGTCCATAACCACGGACACGGCTTTCAGAAAGTTTTACCTTGCAGGGGGCACAAATAGCAACACACGCACGATCAACCTCGGAAAAAACTAAATGAAAACCCAACGAGGCATCACGACAGAGCAATTGTAAGATTTATATAATATTTCAGGGGGCCACCCCACCAAGCTACCCGCTACGAAGAGCGCCAATTATCGTGGTATTGCCGACGAGTACGCCATGGAGGGGTCCTCACAGTGCGTGTTTAGAGACGTGGGGGAAGGCGGATGGTTGACGGGTACGAGGTAACACAGCTTACCCAGGTTTAGATCCCACAATGGTGGCGGAATCCTACTCCTACTATAAATCATATAAGGGCAATACGCCGAGTTACAGGGATATGCTCGCTGTGCGAGATTGTGTGAATCGATGACCTAAAGGCTCCCATAGGCCCGACTTATATAGTCGCCAGGTCCTAGGGTTACAGGGAAAAGTCCTAGGCGGACAGGTTACAGAGTCCTACACTGTCTATTACTAGTCTTGTGTATCTTGTACTCCAAGGCTCCGGGTACGTTGGTGACTCCACCGTAGCCTTCCTTTATCCGGCATGGGCCTCCCTTCTGGATCCATCTAACTGGGCCGCCTAGCAGGCCATAGGCCATGCTACCGACTATGGGCCACCCGGGTTATCCGGATAAGTGACATTCTATGAGGATACCCATATAGCATATCCCCAACAGCCGGCTCCGAGACGGACCCAGAGGTTTGCGAGAACGGCTGTAAACGACTGGGAACCCGAAAGTGTGACTAGGCTTGTCGATACCGCGTAATCGTGTCGCGATCCAAAATAGTACAGGCGCTCCACGCGCAATCGTAAATAAAGCAGTAAAGCATGGCATAAGTACAGGATAGTAATAAAGCCCCAAACTAGTTTGTGGCCCCAAGAAATAATATATGACTCAAGCTTTGGCTAGGGGGATTCATGGTCCCACATGCGGATAGTGCGAATATTCAAAGAACAAGTATCAAGTACTCGGGGTCCTACGGGACACAAGTGGACGGTTAAAAACCAAATAACATCTATTGCCCACCTGTGCCTCTGCATTATTTACCTACTTCAATTTTAGTTATTAAACGGTAATTAAAGCCATGAATATCTCCAACATTAAACATGCGACGTTACTCCAACAACTGTGGTACATCGACGACGCGAAACAACACTACGCAAGTGACTGCGACTCGCAAAGCCGACTATCTACCAAACAACAGGTAATAGGAGGTGTCCATGGCAATATAAGGGCTGCAAGGAAGTATAACGGGGTACGGAATCTATAGCATCGCAACACAGATAGCAATAGATCAACAGGAGGAAGTAAAGACTAGAAATGTAAAATAGGTAGAAAGGGGGAGAATGCTCGCCTGAAAACATTGCCGAAGGTTCATCCGAAGATCGGATCGACACTTGCATCAACTCATCGACCTAATCCATGAAGAAGCAAAGCACTAGAAGAAACACCGGATACACTATTTAATACTACGGCAGAAGATCGGGCATGATACATGTATGATGTATGACATGGCAAAGATGCAATGCAATTAGTCAATATTAAGCGGAACCGGGCCCCGACAATTAATTAGGTGGTTCATGTTGTTTAGATACCCCACAATTTAAATGTTGTCTTATCAAGGCAAAATATTTCACCAGTTCGCTACACAAATTTAAATGGAGCCGATATTAGACTAGAAAAGCCCGCATATGGTCTCCATATTTATGATGAGGTGAATCGGCATAAGGCCCCCAAACCACACAAATATGTATGCAATCATGAATGATTAATGTGCAACAAGTATGTGGCATCCCGCAAAACCACTACTAGAAAATCGCGTTGATTTTGTGCATTGCATCATCATGACCGCATGCTCATGTCATCATGCCACATTGCATTTGAGCATCGTCATCATCTTGCATTTGCTTGCATAAAACTAATTTCGGAAAAACATGTTTGTGTTTTCTAAACGCCCCGTCTTTGTTCAAACGCAAAACCCGGGTCACCGGATTATTTTGTTTTGTCTGCTATCGGTTTGCAAAAGCCCGGTTTGAAATAAATAAAATAGTTAATTATTTTTAGTGGGGCAGTCGAACGGGGCGATTCGACCCGAACGAGCACCCCCAGAATAAAAATTGGTCCAGCTTAGACCCCACCCCAAATCTTTTCTTACCCCAGTCCTATCTACCCACCCCTCCAGCCACCTCACTCCCTCCAATCGGCTCTCGCCACGTCACCCTGCCCCTTCCCCCTAACCTATCCCAGGCCGCCACCTAATCCACCCCGCTCCCTCCCTCTCTCTCTCTTCCCCTGGCCCAGCCACACAACACACACAAGCACACACGCCACACGCCACACCCCACCTGACCACCCGCCGACCCAGACCCTACCCCGGCCCACCACTCCCGCAGCAGCCCCACCACGACGCCCCACCCCGCTCGTCCTCTCTCCCCTCCCCGCGTCCGCCGCCCTTCTCTCCCGCCTCTCCGGCGCAGCCTCGCCCCGCGTCCGTCGCCCTCTCTCCTCCCGCCTGCAGCCTCCTCTACGTCGCCCCGACGCCGATGCCCCCTCCCCCGTCGTCCTCCTCGCCGGCCGCCTCCGGCTCTCCTTCCTCCGGCCGCTGTGCGTTGGGCACGCCCGTGCTCGTCGCCGGTGCTCCCCCGCCTCCGGACTGCCGGGTCCCGCCTCCTCGCCTCCTCCGCTCCAGCGCGCTGTCCTCCTCCGGCTCGAGCTCGGCCCCCGGAGCCCTGCCGTCAAGCGTCGCCCGCGCAGCCGTGCCTCACCTCCTCTTTGCCTCGCGGGCCCCCTCGACCCAAGCCCGCCGCCCTCCTCCGTCGGACCCTCATCCTGCTGCCCCTGCGTTCCAGGCCGCGTCCGTGCCGCCGTGCTGCTCCTCGCCGAGGTTGTCTGCCTGCGCAGGACGGACCCGCGTGCCCTCCTCTCGGGCGCTCCCTTGCCGCTGGCCTCCGGCCGCTCGAGCTCGCCCGGCCCCGTGCCTGCGTGTGCGTCGCTCGCCGCCGTGTGCTTCCCCTGGAGACCGCCCGCGAGTCCTGCTTCGGCCAGCGCCCCGCAATCCCCACAAGGTTTTCGTGCCGCCGTCAAGGCCTTCGTCCGGGAATCGCCATGACCTCCTTCAAGGATCTGATGGCCGAGATCTGAAGACCGATCTAGAGCGCCAAGGCCTTCGCATGGAGTCGGCAAGATCATCCGGGAACACCAAGATCAACTGCGCGGGACCGACAAGATCGACACCAACCGGGGCGAATCCGATGCCCCGACGCCAGACCAAGCGCTTCCTCCCGGAACGCCAAGATCTACTCCGCTATCCGAGAATGTTTCCGTCGAACCCTGAACCCCGAGACCCGACCCCGAACCCCGGAACCCGAGATCTGCCGAACCCTAATGTGTGATTCCTCTCCCGAGCCCTATTTTTATAAATGTAATATAAAATTGTTGCATATTAATTGTTCATCTCGCATTCATATCATGTGGTTTGGGGGCCTTATGTCGATTCACCTAAATTAAATATGGGGCCCATATGCGGGCAAATCTAATCTCATATTGGCCTCATTTAAATTTGTGCATCGAATCGTTGTCATATCTTGCCTTGTTATTACAACATTTAATTTGCGGGGTAGCTAAATAACTTGAACCATTTAATTAATTGTTGGGACCCCGGTTCCGCTTAATCTTGCCTAATTGCACCGCATATTTACCATGCCATACATCATACATGCATCATGCCCGATCTTCTGCCGTAGTATTAAATATTGCATCCGGTGTTTATTCTAGCGTTTTGCTTCTTCGCGGATAAGGCCGTTGAGTTGTTGCGAGTGTCGACCCGATCTTCGGATGAACCTTCGGCAATGTTTTCAGGCGAGCATCTCCCCCCTTTCTACCTATCTTACTTTTATAGTCTTTATTCCCTTCCTGTTGATCTATTGCTATCTGTATTGCGATGCTCTAGTTTTCGTACCCGTGATATTCCTTGCAGCCCTATATTGCCTTGGACACCTCCTATTACCTGTTGTTTGGTAGATAGTTGGACCTGCGCGTCGTAGTCGCTTGCTCAAGTGCTGTTGCGTGTCGTCAAGTGCCACAGTTGTTGGTGTATTGCCGCATGTTAATGTTGGAGATGATCATGGTTTTACTTATCGTTCACTTTAATTCCTGTTTAACAACTAAAATTGAAGTAAGTAAGCAGAGGCATCAGTGGGTGATAGATAATATTTGGTTTCCGAACGCCCACTTGTGTCCCGTAGGACCCCGAGTACTTGATACCTGTTCCTTGATTTATCGCGCTATCCACATCCGGGAGGCCTTATGGACCCCCCTGAGCCAGAGCTTGATTCATTCCTATTTCTTGGGGCCACAAACTAGTTTGAGGTTTTATTTACTATCATGTACTTATGCCATGCTTTACTGCTTTATTTAAATTGTGCGAGGTACTGCACACTGTACTGTTTAGGATCGTGGCCCGATTTCGCTGTATCGACAAGCCCAGCCACACTTTCGGGTTCCCAGTCGTTTACAGCCGCCTCCACAACCTTAAGCCCGTTTCGGAGCCGGCCGGCTTCGTTGCGGGATCTACTTAAAGGGGTGGCCCCCTGAAATATTTCTGAATCCTGTAATTGCTTTGTCGTGACTGTCTCGTTGGGTTTTGATTTGGTTTTTCTGAGGCATATCGAGTGTGTGTTGCTATTTGTGCACCCCTGCAGGGTAAAACTTTCTGAAAGCCGTGTCCGCGGTTATGGACGACTTGGAGCACAGTATCTCGATCATAGACAACTATAACTAAAGTAGTGCTATAAATTTGACTTTATAATGACTAGTAATCAGCTCCACTATAATGGAATGGCCAAATAAAACTTCCAACAAGTGCTTGTTTGAGTTGTCGCTTGCGACCAGTGTACCTGACTAGTAAGTATGGCAACTATAACGGAATGGCTAAATAAAAATACCAACAACTGCTGGGTTTTGGGTTTATCTCATGCTATCTGTATCTGATTAGTAAGTGTTGCAACTATAACGGAATGGTTAACTAAAAGTGCCCACTGCTTATTTTTATCAGGATGACTATCTATACCTGACTAGTAATTGCCGCAACGATAACTGAATAAATAAAACTACCAACTGTGTGAGTTCCTCGGTTGACTTCCTCGTTTGGTTCTCGAGGGGGAAACACCAGGATGGGTTTGTTTGGTGTTATTACCAGGTTGGTTCCGAATAGGTCTTTCTTTCCCCTCTCTGATAGTCGCTAGCTGTATCGAGTCTCTATAGGTTGTCTAGTGCATGCTGCCGCTGCCGCTTCAGTCCACCATACCTATGTAGGCGAGGACCGCCGAATTCTAGTCTCGCCGTGTACTGGCCTCAGTACTGACCGCTCTCTCTTTTTTCTTTGCCCTTTGTCGGCACCCCTTTTGTTTAAGCAGGTTTTGAGATCGACGTCGTTAGCAGGGTTACCCTTCCGGCTTAGCCTGGGCAAGGTTATGGACGCCATTGGTTATTCTTCAGGGCTCTTAGCCCCATTTGCATCTTGTCCGTAGTCGGACGCCCTATCATTTTCAAGGTGATTTGGATCTTTGTATATTATAGCTGTATTCTTGACTCGTTGAGTTGCCGTTGTATATATATCTGTTCTGTGGGTCCCATCGAGGGCTGTTGTGTAATGTTATTACTTCGTTTTCCACCCGCACGAAAGTGCCTAGTGGGCACCTTTGAATCATTTCTATGCGGGTTTGGCGGGTTTCGCTAAAACTTGCATAGGTCCGATTCTGAGGGTGTTACAGAGTGGTATCAGAGCTCAGCAGTTGCGATACCCCACAAGTCCAGCCTGTAGGATAATCTAGCTAACGGCCGAAGTAGAGTGTCAAAACTATTTTACAAAATCGGTTGGATAGCTCTGATTAGGTCTGATTTTACTCCTTACCCCTCTGCTATTCTCCTCTTACCTCTGCGTGTTTTGAATCCGCTCTCTTCTCTTTCTTCGAGTCCAGGATTTCTCGTGGTTGGGTTCCGTCGTACCTTTAGGGTTTCGCTTCCTCTTTTGGTAACGGTGTTTTCCGACGCGACGACATCATCTATGCCAGATCCGATGCAGAGTCTGCATCACTCCTTTGTTTCCGAACCTCGCTTGTCGAGATCTTCAGTCTGTTTCCGAGAATGGTCGCATCCTTTTCTACTGATTGTGCAGAGTAATAGTTTGGGTGCGTGATGGATTGGCCCCCATGCCGACTACCCTTTCTATTCGCTCTTGTACATTGAAGTGGGATAGGCCGCATCTTTTCTTTCCTTCTATCGAAGTTAGAGGTGGCTTTATTTGTTGATGCCTCTACCTTCGACCTTTTGTTTCCGGAGTGTTCTCTCGGCGATCACGGACAACGACCTCTTGTTAGTGGTGTCGCGAGGATCTACACGAAGCGAGAAGACGCAGATCACTGACCTTCCTTCCGGTACCATGAGGCGGATCTCGAGGGCGAGATCCATTGTTAGTGGTGTCGAATTGTGGCATCCCGCAAAACCACTACTAGAAAATCGCGTTGATTTTGTGCATTGCATCATCATGACCGCATGCTCATGTCATCATGCCACATTGCATTTGAGCATCGTCATCATCTTGCATTTGCTTGCATAAAACTAATTTCGGAAAAACCTGTTTGTGTTTTCTAAACGCCCCGTCTTTGTTCAAACGCAAAACCCGGGTCACCGGATTATTTTGTTTTGTCTGCTATCGGTTTGCAAAAGCCCGGTTTGAAATAAATAAAATAGTTAATTATTTTTAGTGGGGCAGTCGAACGGGCCGATTCGACCCGAACGACCACCCCCCAGAATAAAAATTGGTCCAGCTTAGACCCCACCCCAAATCTTTTCTTACCCCAGTCCTATCTACCCACCCCTCCAGCCACCTCACTCCCTCCAATCGGCTCTCGCCACATCACCCTGCCCCTTCCCCCTAACCTATCCCAGGCCGCCACCTAATCCACCCCGCTCCCTCCCTCTCTCTCTCTTCCCCTGGCCCAGCCACACAACACACACAAGCACACACGCCACACGCCACACCCCACCTGACCACCCGCCGACCCAGACCCCACCCCGGCCCACCACTCCCGCAGCGGCCCCACCACGACGCCCCACCCCGCTCGTCCTCTCTCCCCTCCCCGCGTCCGCCGCCCTTCTCTCCCGCCTCTCCGGCGCAGCCTCGCCCCGCGTCCGTCGCCCTCTCTCCTCCCGCCTGCAGCCTCCTCTGCGTCGCCCCGACGTCGATGCGCCCCCCCCGTCGTCCTCCTCGCCGGCCGCCTCCGGCTCTCCTTCCTCCGGCCGCTGTGCGTTGGGCACGCCCGTGCTCGTCGCCGGTGCTCCCCCGCCTCCGGACTGTCGGGTCCCGCCTCCTCGCCTCCTCCGCTCCAGCGCGCCGTCCTCCTCCGGCTCGAGCTCGGCCCCCGGAGCCCCGCCGTCAAGCGTCGCCCACGCGGCCGCGCCTCACCTCCCCTCTGCCTCGCGGGCCCCCTCGACCCAAGCCCGCCGCCCTCCTCCGTCGGACCCTCATCCTGCTGCCCCTGCGTTCTAGGTCGCGTTCGTGCCGCCGTGCTGCTCCTCGCCGAGGTTGTCTGCCTGCGCAGGACGGACCCGCGTGCCCTCCTCTCGGGCGCTCCCTCGCCGCTGGCCTCCGGCCGCTCGAGCTCGCCCGGCCCCGTGCCTGCGTGTGCGTCGCTCGCCGCCGTGTGCTTCCCCTGGAGACCGCCCGCGAGTCCTGCTTCGGCCAGCGCCCCGCAATCCCCACAAGGTTTTCGTGCCGCCGTCAAGGCCTTCGTCCGGGAATCGCCATGACCTCCTTCAAGGATCTGATGGCCGAGATCTGAAGATCGATCTAGAGCGCCAAGGCCTTCGCATGGAGTCGGCAAGATCATCCGGGAACACCAAGATCAACTGCGCGGGACCGACAAGATCGACACCAACCGGGGCGAATCCGATGCCCCGACGCCAGACCAAGCGCTTCCTCCCGGAACGCCAAGATCTACTCCGCTATCCGAGAACGTTTCCGTCGAACCCTGAACCCCGAGACCCGACCCCGAACCCCGGAACCCGAGATCTGCCGAACCCTAATGTGTGATTCCTCTCCCGAGCCCTATTTTTATAAATGTAATTTAAAATTGTTGCATATTAATTGTTCATCTCGCATTCATATCATGTGGTTTGGGGGCCTTATGTCGATTCACCTAAATTAAATATGGGGCCCATATGCGGGCAAATCTAATCTCATATTGGCCTCATTTAAATTTGTGCATCGAATCGTTGTCATATCTTGCCTTGTTATTACAACATTTAATTTGCGGGGTAGCTAAATAACTTGAACCATTTAATTAATTGTTGGGACCCCGGTTCCGCTTAATCTTGCCTAATTGCACCGCATATTTACCATGCCATACATCATACATGCATCATGCCCGATCTTCTGCCGTAGTATTAAATATTGCATCCGGTGTTTATTCTAGCGTTTTGCTTCTTCGCGGATAAGGCCGTTGAGTTGTTGCGAGTGTCGACCCGATCTTCGGATGAACCTTCGGCAATGTTTTCAGGCGAGCATCTCCCCCCTTTCTACCTATCTTACTTTTATAGTCTTTATTCCCTTCCTGTTGATCTATTGCTATCTGTATTGCGATGCTCTAGTTTTCGTACCCGTGATATTCCTTGCAGCCCTATATTGCCTTGGACACCTCCTATTACCTGTTGTTTGGTAGATAGTTGGACCTGCGCGTCGTAGTCGCTTGCTCAAGTGCTGTTGCGTGTCGTCAAGTGCCATAGTTGTTGGTGTATTGCCGCATGTTAATGTTGGAGATGATCATGGTTTTACTTATCGTTCACTTTAATTCCTGTTTAACAACTAAAATTGAAGTAAGTAAGCAGAGGCATCAGTGGGTGATAGATAATATTTGGTTTCCGAACGCCCACTTGTGTCCCGTAGGACCCCGAGTACTTGATACCTGTTCCTTGATTTATCGCGCTATCCACATCCGGGAGGCCTTATGGACCCCCCTGAGCCAGAGCTTGATTCATTCCTATTTCTTGGGGCCACAAACTAGTTTGAGGTTTTATTTACTATCATGTACTTATGCCATGCTTTACTGCTTTATTTAAATTGTGCGAGGTACTGCACACTGTACTGTTTAGGATCGTGGCCCGATTTCGCTGTATCGACAAGCCCAGCCACACTTTCGGGTTCCCAGTCGTTTACAGCCGCCTCCACAACCTTAAGCCCGTTTCGGAGCCGGCCGGCTTCGTTGCGGGATCTACTTAAAGGGGTGGCCCCCTGAAATATTTCTGAATCCTGTAATTGCTTTGTCGTGACTGTCTCGTTGGGTTTTGATTTGGTTTTTCCGAGGCATATCGAGTGTGTGTTGCTATTTGTGCACCCCTGCAGGGTAAAACTTTCTGAAAGCCGTGTCCGCGGTTATGGACGACTTGGAGCACAGTATCTCGATCATAGACAACTATAACTAAAGTAGTGCTATAAATTTGACTTTATAATGACTAGTAATCAGCTCCACTATAATGGAATGGCCAAATAAAACCTCCAACAAGTGCTTGTTTGAGTTGTCGCTTGCGACCAGTGTACCTGATTAGTAAGTATGGCAACTATAACGGAATGGCTAAATAAAAATACCAACAACTGCTGGGTTTTGGGTTTATCTCATGCTATCTGTATCTGATTAGTAAGTGTTGCAACTATAACGGAATGGTTAACTAAAAGTGCCCACTTCTTATTTTTATCAGGATGACTATCTATACCTGACTAGTAATTGCCGCAACGATAACTGAATAAATAAAACTGCCAACTGTGTGAGTTCCTCGGTTGACTTCCTCGTTTGGTTCTCGAGGGGGAAACACCAGGATGGGTTTGTTTGGTGTTATTACCAGGTTGGTTCCGAATAGGTCTTTCTTTCCCCTCTCTGATAGTCGCTAGCTGTATCGAGTCTCTATAGGTTGTCTAGTGCATGCTGCCGCTGCCGCTTCAGTCCACCATACCTATGTAGGCGAGGACCGCCGAATTCTAGTCTCGCCGTGTACTGGCCTCAGTACTGACCGCTCTCTCTTTTTCCTTTGCCCTTTGTCGGCACCCCTTTTGTTTAAGCAGGTTTTGAGATCGACGTCGTTAGCAGGGTTACCCTTCCGGCTTGGCCTGGGCAGGGTTATGGACGCCATTGGTTATTCTTCAGGGCTCTTAGCCCCATTTGCATCTTGTCCGTAGTCGGACGCCCTATCATTTTCAAGGTGATTTGGATCTTTGTATATTATAGTTGTATTCTTGACTCGTTGAGTTGCCGTTGTATATATATCTGTTCTGTGGGTCCCATCGAGGGCTGTTGTGTAATGTTATTACTTCGTTTTCCACCCGCACGAAAGTGCCTGGTGGGCACCTTTGAATCGTTTCTATGCGGGTTTGGCGGGTTTCGCTAAAACTTGCATAGGTCCGATTCTGAGGGTGTTACAAAGTAGATATAGCATTTATAAAATAGGGGCTCGGAAAGGGGTCACACATGGGTTCGGCGATCTTGGGGGCTCGGAGGGGGTTCGAGGATCCCCGGATCGGTCTTCGGACCTAGCTTCGGATCGGGCTTCGGGATCGGTCTTCGCATCCGTGGACCGGGGCTCTTGGCGTCTTTGGTTCCAGGAAGAAGGCCTTGACGTGTTGAGGGTTCGGGTTGAAGAGCTTTGAGTATGGCGACATCATCTTAAGGTTCCCTATCGAAGTGCTTAAGGTTTCCGGTTTTGATGACGACGACGGAGTTGGCCGGGTGTCGGAATCTCCGAACAGAACTGCACAATATTCACAGGGGAAAATCCCTCCCAGGTCACACCACCACTGCACAGTTTCGGGAGCAATCTCCACCAAACATAAGAGGAGGATGTGGCCATCTGCCACCAAGTACATCAGAATCTGAAACAAACAGATGATACATGGCATGTGCAAGGCTCGGTATGCACGTGAAGGACAGGAAGAACAAGGCTTCACTGGCAGGGACAGAGGACAGGAGGCTCGCGAGGGCACCATGGCGCGCTGGAGACGACAGCCACGGAGGACGCGACCTGCGGTGGGGGAGGACGCGCGGAGGTTGAGGCCAGCGAGGAGGGACCGATGGCGGCAGCGCTTGCGACGGATGCTGGCGGCCGGAAGCGGAGGCAGAGGAAGGACCTGCTGGTGGCGCCGGGGCGAGGCCGGGCTGCAGAGCGGCGCCCGCAGGGAACAGAGGCGGCAGTCGGCGCTTCTGGGAGCTCGTGGGAGAGAACCCAATGGCGGTGGCGGCAGGCGTGGTCGAGGTCCAGGGCAAGTAAGAGCTTGCGAGGGGCACAACACACGCGGAGGACGGCATCCTGCAGCAGGGCTGGCGAGCAGAGGCGCTCGGGGACGGGCTAGGCAGCGCAGAGGCTTGCTGCGGGGCGGGAGGCTCGGTGGCGGGGAGCCTTCGACGATGCGGCCTCGGGAGTTGGGGAGAGGCGGCGGCGATGCGGGGATAGAAGCTGG
Source organism: Avena sativa (assembly GCA_916181665.1). Lineage (NCBI taxonomy): Eukaryota > Viridiplantae > Streptophyta > Magnoliopsida > Poales > Poaceae > Avena > Avena sativa. Next base: position 45,741,861 of record OV702298.1, on the reverse strand, counting down.
CGGCGGTCGCGCGGGTTGGGGATGAAGGCGAGAGCGACATGGGGAGCGAGAGGGGCGGGTCCGCGGGGTGGGGCCAAGGAGGAGCGAGGTAGACGGGCGAGTGCGAGACGGTGTGGGGGATTGGGGTGGGTCCGGGTGGAACCGGTCAAGCGGGAAGGTGGCTCGGGCGACGTGGTCGGGTGCGTGTGGGGTTGCCTGGTGCGGGAGCGTGGATGTGGTGTGAAGCCAGGGGGTGGCGGCGGCGGGGTGGAGGATTGTGGGGGTGTGGGGATTAGGGTTTCCAGGTGTGGACGGTTCTGGTTCGGGCTTGGGCTTGGGCTAGATTAGGTGGGGTTGTAGGTTGCTGGCTAGCTGGGCCTTTGGCCTGGCAGGCTGGCGGCCTCCCTCAGTTTTAAAACATTTTATTTTTAGTTTTACTTTTTAAACTTTTGTAAATACTTTTAGACAAATACGAGAGCGGATAAACTGTAGAGATGAAATAGGTTTAGACAAAAATATTTTACGAGACAAAATATGCATGATGATGTCATGGTGATACACATAATAAAAATACTAGCGATTTTATAGTAGTGGTTTTACCCGGGGTGCTACAGGTGATTAGCATGATCTCATGGTCGAAGGAATTAGGTTACTATGTATCAGAAAGCTTATAGCAAATGAACTATTGAAATGACTTGATCTTTATGCTACGCTTATTTATAGGAGTATGTCCATCACACCATTCTCCTAATGATATGATCTTGTTGTTAACAACATCTCAATGTTCATGACCCAGAAACCATGATCATCTATTAACCAACAAGCTAGTATTATAAATAGGCTTTACTAGGGACTCTAATTTAGTTTACAAATCACACACGTATTAATGTTTTCGGTTAATACTATTATAGCATGAATGTAAACATTTATCATAAACACAAAGATATAATAATAACTACTTTTATTATTGCCTCTAGGGCATATCTCCAACAAGGTCCACCGCCGAGAGTTGTGGGAGGGATAGCTTGTCTTTCCTGATCTAAGCCAGCTGCAGCTGGGAGACGGGAACCCTAGGAGACTCTTGGCAGAACTGGACCTCAAGTGATCCAACCACAAAACTCTGCAATCCCCCATCCGGCGGCATATTTTCCAAAGGCGCCACCAATTGCAGCTCTGAACTCAAACTCTGAACTGGCAGCTTTGTTCCCGCTACAACCCCCAACTTCCTCTCTCTGATCAGCATTCGCCCTCTGTGGCCGGGGCTTGACGATCTGCGGCGGCGTGGGCGGACTTGCAGCAGCGGCTAACCCTGATTCGTCTGCAGCAGTTGCCTCGAGAAGTTCTCTCTATGGAAAACCTCCATCCCCTCCATCCCTCCCTCTCCATGGAAAACCTCCCTGTGACCTGGGCCGACCTCAACAAGTTCGCCCTCGCCACGTATCCCCCTTCCCCTGCCCCGCCGGACGCCGGTGAATCGTCGGAGGGGAACATGGACATGGGAGAGTTGGTGCTGAGCGAGGCGGAGGCGGTAGAGCGGGCCGTGGAGGCGGCGGAGGGCGAAGTCAAAAACGCCGATTCCGCGCACTACGTCCTGGAGAAGTACGTCCACGGGCTGTACACGACCTTTAAGGCTAGGGAGGATGCCGGTCGGCGACCCACCGAGGAGCTTCGACTGGAGGCTGAGGAGGTGGTGAGAGAGACGGAGGCAGCCGTCGAGGACTGCGACGAGCGGGAAGCGCAACAATCGCTGGCGGCCGAGGAGACCTCCTGGCTTGCCACCGAAGCCATGATGGAGGGGGAGCGGCAGCGGCAGGACGCGCATAAGACGGTGGAGGCCGCGGCCTTGGGCAGCATCTTGTCCAAGGCCGCCGCCAAACGGTGCGAGCTGGCCGAGGCGATCAAGCGGGAGGTGATGGCGGAGGCCGTGGCCTAGGCCAAGAACGCCGCCGTCCAATGGAAGAACCTAATGGATGTGCGTGCGGCAGGAGGTGCTGGAGGACGCAGCCACCTTGCGTGCTGCGGTGGTGGCGGCAGCCCAACGGTAGGTGCTCCTGGCCGCGGCCAACCGGGAGGCGCGAGCGGCGCGCAACCACACAAACGCAACGACGGCAAGACTGAGGGTGGTGGAGACCCTGGCACGCCACCACCAGAGGCAGACAACAAAGGCCAAGACCGCTGCCTTGGCGGCTCGGCGGGCGCAGGCGGCCAAGGGCGAAACTTCCGGCCAGGATGAGGCCTCCGGCGGCCAGGACGGGACCAATGCTTAGTTAAGTTATTTAGTTAGTCTAATTAATATGGCACTAGTAATTTTGGATCGTATGTGCCCAAAATCACCGTGCCGTCCTCCACACATACCGCGGTAGGCCACCACCAGGACCCTTATCGAACATGCTATGAACCGACCAAGATCAACCTCAGCTCGAACTAAACAAGTGACGGCGGGTCATCGAGCCATCCACCTCATTTTGAGTAAACTACAATTACTGCTTTCGTCTTAAAATAACTGACTAAAATTTGTCTAAATATATAATACTACTAATTCTCATATTTTTTATATATATCTTGCAGAGTTTTGCCTCGACGTGTGATTGGGTCTGCATTAGCTTCTTTCGGACGTATCACTTAATTTGGATAGTATATCAAGAATTTTAAGTCATTGTGAATTTGTCGTCTCAAATTTAACATATCTTGCAAAAATTCAACCTATTTCACCACACGTCCAAATCCAATGCTTTCATTTTCTTTCCACATCCGTCGGCAACTCTTTGATATCCCTGCTTTCTAAGGCGGCCACAGAGTTGTACGAATCAAGTACTCTTCCCGTTATAAGATGAGTTCAGAAAAAAGCTGGAAGAGAACTTGTTCGAACGGGATTCTTTAGAGCAAAGATGCATTTGCGAATAAAGGTCCATGGATCTGACAGTTCTCGCATATATTCTCTCGTTCACCTCTCTGCTTTTTAAGGAGGCTTTTCAACAAGAGGAGAAAAACAAAGGGGGGCTGCACGTGTCGGCCTCATGAAAAGAAAATCGAGGCCACCGTATTAGGCATCTCCTATCCAGTGCATGTTTTGATGCTTCCAGGCCACCATTTCAAGTGGCCCTTTCTGTCCGCTCGGTCTTTCCACCATTTTAAATGAGACTTACTGTCCGGCCTCTATCAGTCACAAGTCTTCTCACCCTACACCAGAATGTATTATAAGTGCGACAATAAAAGATAAAGAAAAACTAAAAAATATCACAACAAGGAACACAGATTTAATGTGAAAAAAACTCTCCAATAAAAAAGGAAAAAAAACATAGGCGCTAGCCAACAAAATTTTATTATAATGGAAAGTGCTTTACACAATGCCGAAGATTTCACAGATACAACTTATGCTAGCTTATAAGAGATATATAGTGATGGTAATCTATGTCTAATACATCTGGATCATACTTCAACAGAATGTTGTCACACGTGCTAGCTAAGTCGGTTTTAGAAACGTTCTACGGGACTAAAGAGTTTTTCTAGTAGCAGGGACGAATGCACTTCATACTAGGTTTATGGTGGACTCCTGATGAAATAACCACGTGAAGCTGACCTTCACTTTTCAAAGACAGGCGCAAGCCGAGAATTTGTAGCCTCCCCGGTTGACTTAACTTAAGGTCTTGCCATGACCCAATATGAGGATCAATATGTTTAGATGATAATCTGTGATTCTGTCACAACGCAAATAAGAAACATAACGATGAAACACTTGGAGTGTATCTATTAGCATGTTATCATACAAATCATTAAAATTTAAGCAACAACCATCACAATGGAGTGTATCTTAGATATTGTTTCTTAGAGAAGTATAATAGGGTACGGTAGCAGGCTATAAGAGATAAAATATAATTGGGATAAAATAGAGGAGAGAGAAAAAGAGAGAGAACATAAACGGGTTGTAAGTTAAGAGTTAGCTCTAGCACTTGCTCATATACACTTTATGGGAGTAAAATATGGGCCACATATTGATTAAGTAATAAATTTTTATAGCTAACTATTGCATGTATGACTATAGAGGTGACTATAGATGATGTGCCACTTTTTTTATAGCCAACAACATTGCTATATTATCGAACTTGCTCTTAGGGAGGTGTATTTAATGATTTTAGTTTCATGCATGTGTATGATTGATCTAGCCAAAATTTTTTTGTCTATGATAACGTGCATTTATATATTAGCTACTCCATCTGTTTCAGCTTACAAGTCTTGTGCGTATACGTAGATCGTCAATTTAATCAATAAAATATGAATTATATATTACAAAAATTATACCACTATAGTTTTTAATGTTATAATTTTTGTGCTATAAAATTTATATTTTAGTGGTCAAATTGATAACCTAGATATATTCATAATACTTGTAAACCGAATTTGAGGGAGTAGAACAACCATCTCTTTTTTTATTAAATGACATTCTATATAAATACCTAAAGATACAGTGCTAAAAAACACCCATTGTGAAAGATTTTATACGTCCTTACATAACATAGTGTAACAGAAGCAAATTCATATTGCGAATGGTATGTCTGAAGTACACTATTGAATATTAGTGTTCGACGGACCTTAGCCATCAATAAAAGGATATCGTGGTTGCGGTTAGTGCAATTGTTAATGGAGATCACTTTATCACAACAATCAGATGCATTCAAATGGGAGATTGCATACTTCTAGCTCCTTTTCCATAAAAATGTATGCACTAATGTTGCTACTTTTAAAAGTACTCAACCCGTTTAAAAATATAAGATATTTTAGGTTTGTGAAACAAATATATCTAAACATTTTTAATACATAAATTTAAATAAATCTACACACTAAAAGATGTCTAAATACATTAGCTTCATAAACCTAAAATATCTCCGAGCACTAGCTTAAAAGGAAAAAAACACACGATTGTTTCGCAAGAAAATCTGCAAGCCTAGTACTAGTAGCAATCCAAAAGTGGAAGTTATCCAGGCGTTTTTGGAAGCTTAACGTCAATACAGGAATAAAATATGGGTCTCGTAGGGTTTGAATAGGAATAAGAACAGGTCGAACAATTACCAACCAAAACTCTTAATCCGAGCCATCAATTTGCGATCGGAGGGCTCTCCATGGCCACCCCCTTCTGTTTTTCCCTGTCAATTTGCATCTCCTTCCCGTACTTGTTTTTGCCTTGTCCTCCTTTCCTCTCCATAGCGGCACATATTCCGCAAGAAAAAAAGGAGAGAGAGAGAGAGTAGTAGAGAAGCCACCACCGGAGTACTCCCTCTGCTGCCCCTATTTCTTCTGCCCTCGCGCCGCCGCCTCCTCTCCTCCTCCCCTCGCCTCGCCTTCCATCGCTTCCCCACTCCCAGGTCAGTACCGCACCCACGAGGAGTTTCCGGAAGCTTCCGGAACCCTACCCTACCCCGGAGGCGGAAGCCTCTTGTATTCGTCAGCATCGTCGTTTCTTTTTCTTTCCCGTGTTCGGTGTCGGCTCAAAATCGATTATTTGAGGTCGCTAACTAGCTGCAAAACCTCATCTCTTTTCTTTTAAAAAAGTATTTTCAGTTGCGATTAGTGTATGCTGCTCTTACAATTCGAATCAGTGTCTTGTCACGTTCTCGTAATCAATACTACGGTGGTTCATTCGCAAAAATAAAATAAAAATTACTAGGGTGGTTGTGGCCGAGTCTCGCTGAGCATGGTTACTTAGTTCCCATCAAATTTTATGTCTGTCATAATGGTACACGCTTGTTATGCGTGTTCTGTCTCATTTTGTGGTGTTCATTGTTACCTGCATTTCTTGTGCATGTGTGATTTTGGCTATTACCCTATTTGATTTAGCATGTTATACTGCCAAGTTTCCTGCATAAATTCCCTGTACACCTCCTTTGAGTACTCATTGTTGCTTCGTGTCTTGGTGGACTTCCTTTGGTTCAGAGGCTGGGAACTTCTAAGAGGAACAGGATCCATGGAGGGTGGAGACGCAAGAAATGGTTCGACTGGGACATCACAGACAAAGGGAAGTGGGGTTGATGGCCTCGCCAAGACGCTGCCTCCTTGCTGTGTCAAGGCAAGGGCCGCGGCACCTGAATCTGAGGCCAAGTGCCATGCCACTGTGGTGTCGGGATGGTTCAGCGAACCCCGCTCACGATGTGGTAATGTCCAGCTTCGTGCTAAATTGCATCATCCTTTTCTTCTCCTACTCGCCAACAGAAATACTTGTAAAACGATGTGGTAATGTCCAGTTTTCTTATCTTTGATTGCTTCATATGCAGGTAAAACGAACAAAGTGCAGTACTACAATAACCCAATGTGGCCAGGTATTTCCCTCAACGGTGCCTTTTTTTGCTTGATGGACATACTTGTAAATAGAATAATCCACCATAGGAATGTATATGTTAAGTTTTGTCCATCTGTTTATGCGAACAAAAATAACATGTTTACCACAAGCATGAGTTTTGTTCTTGTTCTTCATTTTTTGTACCAATGGCACTGTCTGCTTCCTTTCTATGCTGAAGGGGGAAGTGTTGTTGTTGTAATTTGTCCTCTTGTTTTCATCAACTAACTAGAGAACATATGTAATCCCAGTGCTAATTGTTGCTTTATCCTTGGCAATGGTAGTACTAATTTTAGTTTCCCCAAAAGAAAACTCCGTGTTTTTGTTCTGTTCTGTGATTAATTTTTGTTTAAACACTGATCATCTATGTGATCCCTAACGGTGTTTTGTTCACAAAGATACTAGTTCTCTTGTTAATATGCCCTTCAAGCTTATTTCTAATTGCTCTCTAACGTCGTGTTTCCTGTGTCTCTCTTGGTACTAGTTCAGTCTTGACCTCCATATCATGTCTAATTTATGTGCCAATGCCGGATCGTAGGTGTGTTGGTTATAACCCGGAATCTGGACTCCTTGTCCCTAAATATGTTTAGTTGTTTCTGCAAAGTTACATTTTATCTTATGTTCTATGATCTTCTAGCACATTGAAATTTCCAATTGCTCTGTACCATCTCACGTCTCATTTTTTGTTGGCATTTACGTGTGATATCCACTTCTTCCTCATAATCATGTGATTTTATTCTTCCTATTCAGGAGAGGCCCATTCCTTGAAAGTGGAAAAGATCCTGTACCAGGGGAAGTCGCCATACCAAGAAGTCTTGATTTTTGAGGTTATCTTCATCTATTGACAGCTAGAGAGGAAATTATGTTTTCCAAATATTGTGTAACATGGTAATTTTTTGTGCAGTCGTTAACCTATGGGAAAGTCCTTGTGCTTGATGGTATTGTCCAATTGACTGATAAGGACGAATGTGCGTACCAGGAAATGATTACTCATCTCCCACTTTGCTCAATTCCTTCCCCTAAAAAGGTAATCTTATGACCTGTGTTCTTCCTTATACAGTGAGCTATATGAATCCTTGTCATGTCATCTAATGATTGAAATTGCGTTGAGGATATTCTGCTGCAATATAGCAGCAGATGGACATTTTCCTTGTCTGCATTTCCAATGTTGGACTCTGGTCACTTATGTTCTTAGAAACTACTGGCAGGTTTTGGTTATTGGAGGTGGTGATGGTGGTGTACTTCGAGAGATAGCCAGACATGGTTCAGTGGAGTCTATTGATATATGTGAAATTGATCAGCTAGTTATTGATGTAAAGTCCCTCTTGACCTTTATGGACAAATGTAAATCATGTGAGTGATTTTTTCTGACATGCCTCTTACAATGCAGGTTTGTAAAGATTTCTTCCCAGATTTATCTATTGGATTTAAAGATCCCCGTGTTCGACTTCATGTTGGTGATGGTATGTTAATAAACACATGAGGCAATAGTACAACATTACTTGCTGTTAAACTGCTGAAATTCCTATTTGCGACATTCAGGTGCAGCCTCTAGTTCTTGATTTTGTAAATTTCATAGTGAAATTGTTTTCCTTCCAGCTGTGGAGTTCCTACGAAATTCTCCTGAAGGGAAATATGATGCTATTATTGTTGATTCATCAGATCCTATAGGTCAGCTTATGGGACTAGGCATATCTTCTTTTCTGACGAGTTGTCTTGGAAAGCATGACTATTTATCTTTGCTGTTGCTCTTCTTACACTCTCCCATTGGCATTTTCTATGTTAGGGCCTGCTCAGGAACTTGTAGAGAAGCCATTTTTTGAGACCATTGCTAGAGCTCTGAGACCTGGTGGTGTTCTTTGTAATCAAGCTGAGAGTATGTGGTTGCATACACATCTCATTCAGGACATGCTCTCGATCTGCCGTGAGACTTTCAAGGGTTCTGTCCACTATGCATGGACAAGTGTCCCAACATATCCTAGGTTTGCACCATTTTTCATCTACTCCCTTAACTTTATCCTTCAGTTTCTATGCAACCTATTCTAAGGTCCTTACTTAGGTTAATATTGCATTTTACAAGCTACTGGACGTTCTGTTCTGACTTCTGAGTTTAAAAATACTTATCAATCTATGTATTTCACTGTCTACTTAAGATTCTTTTGACACTGCTATGTAAATTAATGTATTTGTAAAAAAAGAAACAAAAGTTGTTGTATAATTATAATTATACATGTGATTTTTCTAATTTTGGTTTCGTCATAGTGCTTTTAGGTCATTTTTTCATTATTTTGGATCATAATAAAAGCATATGTCATCTCTGTATATATGTTGTATGCAATTTTTCATATTTATGTTTTGATAGACTTTTATCTCATAGCAACAGCCAAGTGCATGACGTGCTAAATTTAGCATGCACTGATTAATATGCACCAGGCCTTTTTATTTGGTTGTAAAGTGGTCGATGCCATGCGTAGTCACAGCAGCTTGCCCATATTCTATATAAGGTCAGATATATAAAGTGCATGAAATAATAAAACTTCTATTACTGAAATCATTACGAAAGACAACATATATGGGTGTGATTGGTTGTGTTTCCTTGCCTTTTCTTTTGTTCATTCATGGCAGCCATGCAACTTATTGTGCTATTCCTAGTTGATTGATGCACATACAATGCACTCGGATTAAGCTTGCTCCAAACACATTCTTCTTTCCTTTTTTGCATCTCAGCGAAATGAGTTTAGTAGTGTGGTAGCATAGGTTCTAATCGTGAACTACCTTTCTGATTTTAATTTTATCCTCATGAGATGTCACTATTGTTGGCAGCTAACTGGTTGCAGCGCTGGGCAATCAATCATAGGATATTTCAGATGTAGCTCAACTGATGCAAGGAATCAGTCTTATTCTGACAGAACATTAGTGAGCAAATATTCCCAAACATTGTAAATACATTTTACCTGGCCATGTCATGATAGCTGGCTGATGTGGGACAGCGATATTTTACAATAGTGACCAGTTGCAACCTATATGGACAAATATTAAGGAATGTGGTTTGGGTTAAAATAACCGGGTTAGCTAGTTTTTAATACAGGTAGCTTAGCTTAACAAAATTGTATTTGTCAATTAACTTGATTAGATAAAATATCTGCTTGATACTGTGGTTGCTCAAACCCCTAGTGCTGCAGGTTATGAGAAACAAATGGTGCTTGCTTGCAGCTCTAGATGAAATATTTGAAATGCTATATGTTGCTCTTTTTGAAATTTACTTGTAACACAACATTTTCTTGATTTGCAGTGGCGCAATTGGGTTTTTGCTATGTGCCAAAGAGGGTCCACCAGTCAACTTCCTGACACCCATAAATCCAATTGAAAAACTAGAAGGCGCTATGAAAGCTGGGAGGGATATCAGATTTTATAATACAGAGGTTTGTTCTATTTTTGAAGTTACCTAAGAATCTTGTTCTGCCAAGTTTACGTTATACTGTAATGCTTTGTCAAATGTACTCCTAATAATGCACACCTCTGTATAGCAGAAAAATGCTGTTCCTTCTCAATAAACACTCTACTCCAACCCATATTTGAGATATCTTGCATTTTGATTCTCATATCATCCGATAACTGAGCACTCTGATCATGATTTTGGCTGTTGACTAGATGCATAGGGCAGCGTTTGTTCTTCCAACCTTTGCAAAGAGAGAGCTAGAAGAATACTGTGGCTCCGGTAAAAGGGTAAGTTTCTACGGCCCCTGATAAGTGAAAAATCTGCCATTGTGATCTGTGCCTGTCTTTCCTTAGTGTGTTTTCATAATTAGGACAACTTTTTGTAAGCAACTTTTACCTGTTCCACCTGCTCTCTCCAAAACCCTGATAAGTTACAACTCTACTTTTCTGATGCTTACCTGTCTTGTATTTAGCATGGTTCCTTAACTTCGGAGAGTTTTTCTTGAAAGCAACCTTTACTTTCTCCCATCTGAGTTCTGAGATAACCTGACTTGTCTGGTTATACCTTTACCTGCTAATCCGATCAGAGCAAACAGTCTACACAATTGATTAGTCTCCATATTTCCAATTTTTATTACTTTTCAGGCTTTTGTTAACTGCTGCAACATATAATATATTTATCTTAGTACTTTGAATATTTATGTATGTCAAGTTGGCAACGATTGGTTTCTAAGCAAGGAGTCTAGGAATTTAAAATGGGCTGTTAAAATCTACTGAGATAGACGCACCAAGGCATGGTTTCTATGTTCAAAAACCTCTTTTCAAGTAAAATTACTATATTCTGTGGTGCCCATATCTGCTAGAAACCTGGAATTAGTTTTGTACCATATCTAGCCTGGTTCTTCCTATGCCAAACTGTGAACTGTCAAAATGCTCAGCTGGAGATTGTTTGTGTATCATCACAGGCACAACAAGTGGAAACATCAGCAGAACCAGCAAAGATCGCCATCATGCCACACGGTGAAATTCTTACTGCTTCTTAGATGGGTCTGGGACTTCTTTGCCTATTACGAGGCATAAGAAACGATTCCTCTCCTGTAATATCCATGTCGGACATCAAGTACTAGTACTTATGGGATATAGTAGCAACAGTATTATGGTGTGTGGGATGTGGGTTCGTGCCATAGATATGATGGGCAAGATTGTTGGCTTGGATTCTGGCAACAAATAAACTAGAAAACATTGTGTGATTATTGTAACACGCTGCTTATTTGTTAGCACTGGCACTAAAGCATGGATAGGCACTTTGGGTGTATTTGGTTCTTCAAGCTGACCGTACGTCGCTGCTTATTCTGTATTGATTAAGGGCTTGTTTAATTCATAGGAATTACATAGGAATTCTGTAGGATTTGAATCCTATGGGAATTTTTTCTATGCTATTGTTTGATTCATAGGAACACATTCTATAGGAATTAATCCTATAGGAATCGTGTAGTGCAATTTCTATAGGAAAGAAAATTAGATCAGACCTTATGAAAAAATTCCTTTGCTACATCAAACAAAATTCCTCTTTCCGTAGGATTCAAGTTGGTATGACATCTTAATCCTATATTTTTTCTATTCCTATACTTTTTCTATCCTATGAATCAAACAAGCCTTTACATTGGACAAAACCTTTTTTTTTGTGTTTTGATGGACCTTTTCTCTTCCCCTTTCGAGAATCTTCACACCCTAGTTGGGATATCTTTGGGGTAGGCCTAGGAAAAGGCCAACTTCTGGGAAGGTCGGACCGCACGAGGGTGTGTGCCGACGATACTCCCTGGTTTGTACGTTCAATATAGCCACAAAAAAACATATTCTGTCTTCATATTTGTCTTTTTTGTGTCGGGCGCATATGAACGAGTGTGTCATTCTGGAGCCTGGGCTTCGTTGGGCTTGGTGTTTTGGAAAAATAAAAAAAAAGTGCTTAGAATAAAAAAAAATTATGATTCTGGTTATACAGATCTACGAAGTTTGGCGATGAAAGATTGAGTATTTTGGGCTACACAGCAAAATTATGGCTCCAGATAAAAAAAAGAAGCAAAATTGTGGCTCTAAAAATGAATAAAAACTTGTTTTTGATCTCCACATTTGTCTTTTTTGTGTGGATCATGAATAATAGCATATCTGGACGAAACTAATGTTGTACATGTGTAGATGTATTCATATGGATGTTGCGAGATTTGAAAATCTGGTTTTCATTTTTTACAAAAAGGACCCATGGAGTTCGGGAGCGAAATGCATTTTTTATTTTCCGGCATAGGAACACATAAGTTGATGAAACTTAGGCATCCATACATTCTTTTCTTTTGAAATAGGGTCAAGGCCCCGCCTCTGCATTAATCGATGCATGTAGCTTCTTTTTATTAAATTATTGAATATTGGTGCTTGTTATAACTCATTGACTATATAGGTTTGAAATAAGATCAGCCACCTGAAAATCTCCAAAAGATAGATAAATGCTCTACTTATAAAAGCTTAATTCTAGCCATAGGCCGTCATCCTAACCGGTTGAATAAAACCAATGCAACTGATTCTAATTGGTTGCATCCAAACTCCATGCCTGTCGCTGGTCCATAGGTTGGAGCAGGGACCATGTACGTATCTAATGCGTAGCTCTTGAGATTACCTGCAAAAAAGATAATTTTGATGTTCTGTTAAAATTAAGTCGTTTCTTGTATTCCAAATCGCTCAAAGTAAAGCACAAGCATCCACTCAGATTTGTACTTTCTCAGGTTTACTAACTCCATTTAGCCATTATCCATTGGCTGTGAGATATTGAAGATCATATGGACTATACGCCACATCAATTTAGCCGTAGGCCAGTTAAAGCACAAATGTTGTATTGTCTCCCCTTCGGTACAAAAATAACACTTAGTGTTACCGTTCCAATTCCGTTTCTTTAAATTATCTTTAGTAAGTATAACTCTGCAATGTAAAAACCACATAAAAATTCTTATTTGGAACTTTTATCTTTTAGATATATTTCTTTAGAAATGGTGTATGCCCGCAATCCAGATACATTGATTTCACTATGAAAGTTCATGTATCGGTTAAATCCCATCGAAACACATCCTCAGTGGTTTCAAGATTCACATTCATAAGCCGTTCCACTAGATGTAGCCAACTAGTCCATCTAGTTCCGGTAAGGGCCCTCTTAAATTGGATATTCAGGGGATTACTAGTTAACACTTGTGCTATTGTATCCTCCTGCCTTTGAGCAGTGCTAAAAAGAGATGGATATTGGTTTGCTAGTGATGTATCTCCTAGCCATACATCCTTCCAAAATCTGGTTCCTTTCCCATTACCTATTTCAAAGTGACCTCTTTGGAAGAAGTTCTCTTTGATTCGCATTAGACCCTTCCAAAAAGGAGAATCATGAGGTCTCAATTTAACTTGTGTTAATGATTAGAGCGCAAGTATTTGTTATGAATCGGTTCATGCCAAACACCTTCATCATGCAGGATTTTATGAAACCATTTACTCAGGAGACATTTATTTTTTATATCTAGTACCTCTATACCCAGTCCTCCTTGATCCCTTGGCCTACAAATGATGTTCCATTTAGTTAGTCTGTATTTTCATTTGTGTCCATCACTATCCCAAAAGAAGCGTGATCTGAAGTAATCTAGTCTTTTCCGTACCCCTTTGGGTATCTGAAAGAAGGATAACATGAACATAGGTAGACTTGTGAGCACTCAGTTAATTAGAATGAGCCTATCGCCATATGATAAGAGTTCACCTAGCCAACTTGCTAACTTCCTTTCAAACCTATCCTCAATGGGTTTCCATTCACCTTTTTTAGTTTTCTAAAATGGATAGGAATCCCTAAATACTTGAATGGGAAATGACCTATTTCACATCCAAATAAGTTTCTGTACATGTCTTCCTCCACCTTTTCCTGGCCGAAACAGAATAGTTCATTCTTGTGAAAGTTAATTTTCAGTCTAGATAGTTGTTCGAAAATGCTTAGGATAATTTTCATGTTCATTGCTTTGTGTAGATCATGTTCCATGAAGACTATAGTGTCATCCGCATACTAAAAAATGGAGACTCCCCCATCTACAAGGTGCATAATTAAACCCCCTACTTGTCCATCTTATTTTGCTCTAGCAATTAGGATGGCAAGTATGTCTTCTACAATATTAAAAATGACCGGTGATAGCGGATCCCCTTGTATTAAGCCTTTCTGCATTTGAAAATAATTTCCAATATCAACATTTACCCGAATTCCAACACTTCCTTTAGTTATGAATTGCTCAACCCAATTGCACCATTTTGAGTGAAATCCTTTCATTCGCAACACTTGTTGTAAGAAAGGCCACTTAACCTTATCATACGCTTTTTCAAAACCGAGTTTTAAAATAACCCCATCTAGTTTCTTTGAATGCAATTCGTGAATAGTTTCATGTAAGACTAAAACACCTTCCAGGATATGTCTGCCTGACATGAAAGCCGTCTGAGTTGGCCGCACAACCTTATGTGCGATATTTGTTAATCTATTTGTTCCCATCTTAGTAAAAAAATTGAAGCTCATATTTAGCAAGCAAATCGGTCTATATTGTTGAATTTGTATATCATTTTTCTTTTTTGGCAATAAAATTATGGTATTGAAATTCAGATGAAACAGAGGTAGCTTTCTCTGTTGGAAATTATCAAGCATGGCCATCATATCAAACTTAATAATACTCCAAAATGTTTGGTAGAACTCTGCCGGAAAGCCATCAGGGCCCGGTGCCTTATTACTTTCCATTTGCATGGTAGCCTCATATACCTCCTTCTTTGTGAAGTCAGTAGTGAGTATATCATTTTCCTCTACAAACAATTGAGGTATATCATTGACCTCAGATTCCATTAGAGAAAAGTGGTTCTGATCTGGTTTCCCGAACATCATATTATAATAGTTGGTGATATAATTTATAAGATTGTCATGCCCAGTTATTGTTCCTTCATCTTGCTCTACTTGAAAGATCAATTTTCGACGATGTTTATGTCAACACCCGAATTTTTAATCCCAGATGCCTGTTATGCCGTGCATCGTAATCTCAGGATTACCATTTTTGTGAGACATAACAGATTGTTATCATAGTTCATCATCCATTACAAACCATAATAGTCTTACAAATAGTTGATCTCATGATCAAGTCCGATTACAACCAAAACAGTGGAATAATAATAGTAGTAGCATGGTCGGGGCTCCATCTTTAGGGTCACAGGCAATGCTGACGATGGGATATGATCCTAGTTATCGTAAGCGTCATGTTGTTCATCCTCCTCGTAGTCTCCTTCATAGTCTGGCCATGGGAATATCCAGGGACAAAGCCATGAGTACTTTGAAGTACTCGCAAACTTTCACTAAAGCAGTAAGTCCATTCTAATAGGAATCTTAAGCTCTAGGTTTATTTGCCACAAGCCAATTTTATTTCAACAAGTAAATAATACTAAAAAATCTAACTTTAGTTGTCTAAGTTACTTAGGTGGGAACCTAGCTTCATCTCCACAACTTGTAGGGTCAAGTCAAAGTCATCATTCAAGTCACGGGTCATTTTGGAAAACATCTGACAACAGAATAGTATGGCTGTCGTGGTTTTGTCGACACGTACGCCATAGGGGTATCCCAACGGCAAGTTTAGAGACGTGGGGGGAAGACGGAGAGCGTCCGGGTCGGCGTGACACAGTTTACCCAGGTTCAGATCTCACGACGGTGGCGAGATCCTACTCCTGCTATAAATCACTATAATGGCAATACGCCGAGTTACAGGATTGAGGGTTTGCTGTGTGCGGGTAGTGCTATGCACTTGGTGTTCTTATGTGTTGTGCCCTAAAGGCTCCCGTAGGCCGGCTTATAAGAACGCCAGGACCTAGGGTTACAAGGAGAGTCCCAGCCGAATACGGTTACAGAGTCCTAGACTAACACTAACTAGTCTTCATGTCCTCCAAGGCTCCGGCTTCCATCTAAGGCGGTGGCACGTCGCCTTCCTTTATTCCTGCTGGACTTCCGTCTTGTCTATCAGCAACTGGGCCGCCCGGTTATGCCATAGGCCTAACCACCAACTATGGGCCACCCGGGCTTGCCGGTATGAGACTATGCCGTAGGTATACCCATTTGGTATATCCACAACAGTAGCCCCCAGAGTTCTTCAAGATCCTCGCGTTCCTCCGTCTAGCTTTGAGCGTAATTATCACGTTGTCTTCAATTTGTAGGCGTGTTTCACGATGAATCTTGGAGAGCTCCCATATCATATTCTCATCCGACTAAGCCTAGCCAGAGAGTTGCTTGTATGCTTCTGCGAACGAGTCCAAGGCGAAGAACTCTCTAACAAATCATTAGTGATTCTTCCAAGCTCTAGGAACGTCCTCAATATCATCATCCATGAAGGACGGTATGCAAGCCGGAAAAAATCACGGCTACTGGGCCACGGTCGTAAAGGCTGGCAAACTACCGACTTAGAGCCAGCAAAGTCACAGACATAAGAGCTTGCCGAATTAAGGTCTTAGAGCCTCTCAAGTCATGGATGTTCAGGCCATCGAGCTGTGTAACCCAGGAAACTTCCGTGAAGGCAAAGTTAATCTCAAGCCCCCAAGTTTCGCTAGCCGGATTCTTCACCGTCTTGAAAGTTTTGTTGACATAACCATATGTAGCCCCCGAGCATTAAGTCGGCTTCCATGATGAAGGCGGCTTGATGCTCAAAAGAACATGCATAGTTGTACATCAAACAATTGTAGCCCCCGAGCGCCAAGTCAGAGTTTCAAAAGAAAATCGTCTTGGTGCTCTCAGAGTAGCTTTAGCAAAAATCTGAACAGTGTAGCACCCGAGCGCCAATGCGGAAATTATTTTGGCTTGGTGCTCTAGAGAGAACTTCACAAAAATTCAGCATCGGTGTAGCCCCCGAGCGTCAAGGTGGAATTCACATGAATTTTCCGACTTGATGCTCAAAGAGAACTTTCACCATATCTTGTAGATCATCGTACTATAGCCCTCGAGGTTTGTTCCGGATTTGACGCAAGGAGGGACAAAGCTCTTAAATTAGAGATGTCAAGCCCCCAAGCATCGATCCGACATTCTCAAAGGCGGCTCAAATCTTGGTCAGCAATTGCAATTGCATCCCTCGAGGTGTCAAGCCTAGTGAAAATCCGGCTTAAAACACCTTAATCCAAGAAACACAGCAATGTCCAAGCGTTACGTACCTGAAACATAAACATAGAAATACAAATGTATTAAATTGTTCCTTCGATAGTGTCCAACGAACAAATGTAAGGCGAAACAGACATGACCTTTAAACAAATGCTTTAAAGCTGAAACAATGCAGCAATTGAACACATAAAACTGTTTAGGAGGGAAAAACTCAACTAATTTGAACAGTTTATGTAAAATTTTGTTTAAGCAAGTGCTGGCTTATCCATTATTCTGGTTTTTATGCTTGATCTTTTGTGAGACGGAAGACTCGCAGCACAGAACCATGTCCTTGGGTGATGATGCCTAATGGCACCGTCCAGAACCCAAGGCCAAAACGCCGGTTTTGAGTGCCGAAAAGTCACTACTCCGGAAGCCACATAAAAACAACAGAAAACGTGTATCCAGAAAACTTAAGCTAGCGCCCGAAGGCGGGTTTTTGCATGGTACCGGGCCTTTAAACGGCAAGCCAGTAAAAAGTTATACTCACGAGCGCAAGGCAAATCGTGAAAAAATGTATGACCAAAACGAAAGCGATAAAAAACTCATAATATGAATGAACCAATCTTAATCTGATGATCATAAAAAATTAAAATAATAAATATAAATAGGTACTTAGCTGTTGAGCGAAGTCGACGTTATTCGCGCCGAAGACGAATCCATCCGAGATGCAGCTGGCCGGAAGGTCGTCACGACGGAAACGAAGCCGGACTGATAGCGCATATAGAAGTAGCCTACCGGTCGTTTCCATCGGATGCGTTTCCGGGATGAGTACAACACGAAAGCGAAAAGCCTAAATCGATCCCGGCAATAATCATGTGCAGACGAAGCTTGACGGAAAATAACTCCATGATTTGGATATTGTCATAGTGCATCGTCCGTAGTCTCGAATCCATGCATCTAGCATTATTTGATCGAGATTACTTTTTCTCTTGTGAAGTAGTACTAGGCGTGGCCGTTTGTTTGAATTGATTAGATCAGTACGTGTGCAGCATCACCGTTACCAATTAAACCAAAACAAGCATGGGCCTGACCTGCTTTTTTATTCAAGAGATCAACAGACATGGATCTGGCCTCTAGATACATACTGTAACACCTGAGATGTGTCATATCGGAGAAACATAGACCAAGACGTGCAAGATTATGGGTGTAACGGTTGGGCCCATAGGGCAGCTGTGTGTGTGCGTGGATAAGCTGGCTCATCTGGTATATGTACTGAACCAAACGACAGAAAAGTTATGAAAGAAATAAACTGAAACCTGAAAACTCTCTCTCACTCCTTCCGTGTTCTATTTGCTATCTCTATTCTGTATCTAAATTTCTCTCTCTAGATCTAGCTGCTCACCATTGATCCTCTCCGGTGACCAAGAGTGTGACAAGTGGTATCAGAGGTATGTCCGATCGCTGGGGCGTTTGATCTTCAGCTGTAAAATCCCCGTAGATGGTCGGTGAACTCGGTGAAGAATTCTGATTTCGATCGAATTTGACACTGAGATCCCGTAATACCGGACAAAGGTTTGCTGGGTCTCACAATCCTACGCGACGGCTCCTCCCAAGCCCACACCGCAGACCCAATTCGTACTCACGGCGATGGGCGAGGCGGCGGAGCGGTCAGAAGCTTCTCTGGCGGCGATTCGGGAGAGCCTCGACCTCGTCCATGCTCAGATGGGCTCCATGGATGCGCGGATGGGGTTACTGGACACGGCCTATCAGCAGGTGGCATCGCAACTCGATATCCACTCCCGCGTCGTGTCTGACCACACCCAGGTCATGGATACGATTGAGCGGCGCCAGGAGACGCTAGCCCAGCACATGGCGGCCACAGCGGATGCGGTGGCACGGCTCTGCGGCTCCAAGGCACCATCAGTCGCGGAGGAGGAGGAAGGACCGGGCGCGGCCTCTACTGTGGGGACAGGCATCTTGCGCCAAATTCCGGCGAGCGGCTGGCGAGGAGCGCCGCCGGGAGGAGGCCTGGCTCCGGGCTCGTCTTCGTTGACAAGGCCCCCTGATCCGGCGAGCGGCTGGAGAGGAGCGCCGCCAGGCGGAGGCCTTGCTCAGGGCTCGTCTCCGTTGACACGGCCACCTGATCTGGCAAGGGGACCCGAAGTGGTTCAGGTGGATGGCCTTGGCGGCGGGGATGCGGGCCGGGGAGGTGACAACATTGGCGGCGGTAGATTGTCTGCGATCAAGGTGTCGTTTCCACGCTTCAATGGGGAGCATCCACGAATTTGGCGTGATCAGTGTTTGGATTATTTCCGGGTCTGCAATGTTCATCCCACACTATGGCTTATAGCGGCGACACTGCATCTGGAGGGGAACGCCGCGCACTGGTTTCAAGCATACAAGCGCAAGGAGGAAGTTCTGGGCTGGCCTGATTTCATCACGGCTGTGGAGGCAAAGTTTGGTGTCGCTGATCATCGAAACTTCATGACTGAACTGCTATCGCTGAAACAAACCACCACTGTCGATGAGTACTGCAGCAAGTTTTAGGAACTGGTGTTCAAAATCTCTGGCCACAATCCTTATTATGACGACACATTCTTCGTGTCCCAGTTCATCAAAGGGCTCAAGTACGAGATCCGTGTTCCAGTCGCCTCACAGATTCCTGAGACATTGGATCGGGCAATGATGTTGGCGCATGTCCAACAGGATTTACAAGCACAGAAGAAACCTTGGGCTGGCCGACAATTAGCTGGCCAACGTGCAGAGCATGTTCTTGTGAAAGGAGATGTTGTCAAACCTACAGTTAAGCTGGGACATGGTGATCTGTGGAAGGATAGGCAGCTCCGCGAGTACCGGCGCTCAAACGGGCTTTGTTTTCGCTGTGGCGACAAGTACGATCCACAACATCAGTGTGCCAAAAAAGCTGAGATACATGCTCTCTCACTAGAGGATCATCAGACTGAATTATCTGATGATGTCCTAGAACTGTTGGAGCTGCAGGATTTAGCAAATGCACAAGAGCTTTCTCTGTCCGTCCATGCCCTATCTGGTTCCAATGTGTCTGACACTATTCGCATACGTGCTCTAGTTGATAATCAGGTGATGCTTGTGCTAGTGGACTCAGGAAGCAGCCATAGTTTCATAAACTCTGCCTTTCTCAGCCGTATCAATTGTCAAACATCAAAAATTCCAGAAGCAACGGTCAAGGTGGCAAATGGAGAAATGTTGGTATGTGACACTTTGGTACCAGAATTGACATGGTTGGCTCAAGGACACACGTTTATAACTGATATGAGAGTTCTGTGGCTGGGACATATGATGCCATACTTGGTGTTGATTGGCTCAAACGATGTGGTGACATGAAGTGCAGTTGGGTCACTAAAATCCTGAAGTTTGAGCACAAGGGAAAAGAGATCACACTCAAAGGATTGCAGTATGAAGAATCTGCCCCATTGCAACAAATATCTATTGAACAATTTGTCAAGTGGACAAAGGGGAATGATGTCTGGGCTGTGGCAGTGCTTGAAGACACTTCTACAGGACTACAACCAGCAGTCGTACCAGCTGAAATCCAAGCAGTTCTAGACCAATATGCACCGGTTTTTGCAGAACCAACTGACTTACCACCTCATCGGGAATATGATCACGCCATTGCCAGATCGATCCGTCTAGCTCAAAAACCGAGATAAACTCCAAAAGGGCGCTATACGCTGACCGATAGTGTCATAAATTGGACACACGGATCAAGATAGCGCGTAGACCATGGCGCTTAGGAACTCGGAATTTTACGTTGGAGCTGGTCCTCTTGATTTCCGATCGCCCGTGCCACTATCACACTCGATAGACATGTCGATGTAGATTTTCGTGATGCCGCCGACTTAGCCACACGCATGAGAGGAGAGACAATAAATCGTCCTCATACTCTTAAGAGCGATGACGAAGTCCGCGCGTCGACGAAGATACGATTTGGCCATCTTCGAAGACGACGAGGGGATCCCGCCCGGATCATTGCTGTAAGCGCCTCTTGCCCCACGGTGGGCGCCAACTGTCGTGGTTTTGTCGACACGTACGCCATAGGGGTATCCCAACGGCGAGTTTAGAGACGTGGGGGGAAGACGGAGAGCGTCCGGGTCGGCGTGACACAGTTTACCCAGGTTCAGATCTCACGACAGTGGCGAGATCCTACTCTTGCTATAAATCACTATAATGGCAATACGCCGAGTTACATGATTGGGGGTTCGCTGTGTGCGGGTAGTGCTATGCACTTGGTGTTCTTGTGTGTTGTGCCCTAAAGGCTCCCGTAGGCCGGCTTATAAGGACGCCAGGACCTAGGGTTACAAGGAGAGTCCCAGCCGGGTACGGTTACAGAGTCCTAGACTAACACTAACTAGTCTTCGTATCCTCCAAGGCTCCGGCTTCCATCTAAGGCGGTGGCACGTCGCCTTCCTTTATTCCTGCTGGACCTCCGTCTTGTCTATCAACAACTGGGCCGCCCGGTTATGCCATAGGCCTAACCACCAACTGTGGGCCACTCGGGCTTGCCGGTATGAGACTATGTCGTAGGTATACCCATTTGGTATATCCACAACAATGGCCATCCAACTGTCCATAACCGCGGACGCGGCTATTCGAATAGTTTGACACTCTGCAGAGGTGGTACACTTTCACCACAACATTCGATACATCCGTTAGGAACAATCCTTAATCATCATATTTGGTATGCGGATAATCAATCCTAACCTTTCAATTACACGCCCTAGTATAGGCACCTCCTCTATGAGTTTGGCCTCCCAACCATGACCATCTGTCATCTTGGGAACTGCATAGGTCGCTAGTCACATTCACAAGGTAGCCTCAGCTCACCTCTGTAGCACCCCGGGATTAGGGTTAAACTAACCTCAGATCACCATCTAAGATAACTTCAACTCCAAACACGGAAGATCTATGATTCGGTAATATCACAGAACACAGGGATTCAACATCATAGGTTAAACTCTTAGCAGAGTAAGATATGAGAGTTATTATAAACCAGAGGTCATAGACCCAACATTACATCACACAGCGAAAGAAAATTATGTTGTTCTACACAACAACATAGAAAAGGGCCTAAGAGGCCATAAACAAAAGCGACGTCCATCCCATAGTCCTCAGGCTGCTACCTGGGACCCCCAACTACTCGTCGATGTCAACGTAGAAGCCACCTTCAGTCGCAACTAGATCATCTGTAGAAAAACAACAATGGCGCAAGGCTGAGTACGAGAATGTACTCCGCAAGACTTAGATAACCTAATATCTACATGCTCTGGCTAGAAAGGCTTTCTCTGGATTTACTTTTGTGGAAAGCAATCTTTGTTTGTAAACAAGAGAGAGAACAGGCTCGTCTACTCAGAATCTTTTAAAAGGGATAAGATAGCGACTTCTTCATCTTGTTCATCACATCTTGATAACCACCAGCTTCATCAGAACCTCCTATCTATGATCACCCCCTGGACCCAGAGGAAGCATCCTTAAGCACACATGGATTAACAAGTTTTATAGTGGTTAATGTTATCTATGATCTTAAGTCCGGTCGCCAAGTCGTTCATAACCGTGAACACGGCTTTTCGAAAAGATTTAACCCTACAGGGGTGTACAACTTTACCCACACGTACCAACTGACTCTTAATGCCAAATATTATTAGCCCTCTTCCTTGGAAGGCCGGCAGAGGGTGGTTGACCACGACCTTTACCTTGCTTTCGGCGAGACCATGAGTTACGCAATAAGTATGATTTCGCCATAACGGGTCAAATCCCGAAGCCGGTACTTAAAGATGTGAGGCGAGGTTGGTTTACCAGGGGCTACATCCACCCCAAGCAACCGCGGCCACGCTTCCCTACCTGTTATGATTCACCTCCATCACCTCCTCTTTCAAAAACGTTTTCAATGCGTATGCCAAATGGAAAGCCCAAGCTATGTGACTCATGGAATCTAGTAGGCAAGTTAGTCAGTCGAGGGGTTGTCTAGGCCCCGTGTGGCTCTACGCTCATCTTGGTTCCAAAGGTAAGAACTCAGTTCCTAGTGGTGGCGAGTATGGGACTACAAATACCACACCCAGCGTGGCCTCCCATACAAGCCTTAGCATGTTTAGTTATCTCCTTATTAGATGTCACCATCTCCTACCTTTCTAGATTCACCGGCATCTCCGATTCATCATTCATACAGATCAGATGTTGTTACTATGCATGGCTAAGCTTTCGGTCGCAAAAGCTCTAACAACGCTCACATGCCAAACCTAGGTATGCTAGGAGCAGTGGATCAGGAGTATAAGGCTACAAAAGGGAAACGGTGCAGCAGATAGGTAACACTAGCTACTGACAAAAGACCACATTGGAATCGTGTGCATCATAGCGAGAAAGTAATATACTTTGTAAAAGTAGGTTCAGAATGAGAGGCTACGCTTGCCTTGTCCGTCAGTAGACAGGTATGGATCTTCGGTGTCGTTGACTTCAGCCTCGAGCTCGGATCCTATCGCGAAGAACCAATACCGGAAAGGAAAACAACAATCAAGACATGGCATAATGCAATGCGTAATCAATATGGATGATTGACAAGTTAAATAGTATTGAAAGGAACCCTAGAACATGCTTGGTCATTTTAAACGGGGTCTGAGAGGTCCAAACCCTAGAACAGGGGGATCCTCGGAATCACCTATGGGGTTCAATTAGTTCTTCTAGTTAAACTTGTCATGAAAGTTGGTTAACAATGTATTATTATAGTGTAATTAGATAGTTCTTATTTTTCTGAACATTTTGATATATTATACATATTTTTCTGACTTATAAATAATTAGTTATTGATTTTACAATATTTATTCAATTTCTGGAATTATTAAAACAATTTAAATTGAATTATTACGTCAGTTTGACATCAGCACAGGCGCCAAACCCTTTTGCACACGGGCTGAACCTAGCCAGTGAGACTGACAGAGGGGCCCGGGCCACCTCAACAGTCACGCTGGCAGTTAGCGGTCAAAGGGGACCCATGCCACGTCGGGGTGACGTCATCTCGACATCAGCGCGGCGGCCACCGCCAGATGGTCACCGGAGACAACGAGGGAGGGCGCGCGGGACTGCGGGGCCTAGCCTACTCGAACCAACGCAGCAAAACAAACCCAACAGTGGTGGCACCGCTGGTCTAGGGTCACCGGAGCTTGGTTAACCACGGCGGACGACGACGATGCTCTCTAGTCTACGGCGCGGGATCGAACCAGAGGGAGAAGGGAGGGGTCCTAGAGGACAGTGTGCTCACCCTGGAGATGAAGGGGTCGACGACGAGGCGCGGCGGAGCTCGAAACGACGGCGAGGCGCGCGGAGGAGCTCGTCGGTGCCAAGGAAGAAGAGGTCGATGGCGACGATTCACGACGCCCCTGTTCGATTACTTCTGCAAGGAGATGGAGTGTAGCGAGCCGGAGCTCGTGGCGGTGTCAGCGGAGCTTGGGGAGGCCAGCAACGGCGGCTAGCCGGCGGCCATGGCGGGCTAGGGTTCGGGATCTGCCAGCGGAACGCAAGGGAGAGAGAGAGAGATCGGAGGAGAGTGAGAGGATAGGGGAGGGCGCAGCATGTCTCGGCGACCTTATCCTTGCCGGGGACACGATGGACGGCGATGGCGGAGCAGCGCGGATCGACAGATGCGCGCAGGACACGGAGCAGCTTCCAGCTGGAGAAGACGACGGCGGTTTTGCGAAAACCCCCTAGCAAAAACTGAAACTCAGCCCGCGGTCTAGTCCAACGGTCCAGGGGCTAGAATTTGCAGGGAGACCCCTGCATTTTGTTAAAACCTCTTTTTATTATTAATAGCTCTATAAAAATGATTTTTAAGCCATTTTAAATAGAGGAAAGGCAAGGGCACTTTGGTAAATACCAGAATTTCACCAAACTTAAATTTGGTGCATATTTGAAACCATTTGCACACATTTTAGGGTTTTGTTCTTATATTTGGTTCACACATTTGGTCACATGCATTATTTTGATGATTTAAACACATGCATGCAATGCTTTAAGTACTAATTACATATATTACAAACTTAGGCTGTTACAGCTCTACCCCCTTACAAGAATCTCGACCCGAGATTCCTAAGTTTTAGAAAATAAGGCATGGTACTCAGATCGTAGACGAGCTTCTCGTTCCTAGGTTGCTTCATCCTCAGAGTGATGAGACCACTGAACTTTCAGGAACTTGATGTTTTGACGACAAGTCTTACGCTCGGCTTCATCAAGGATACGAACATGATACTCACGATAAGTTAGATCCTTCTGGAGATCAAGAGTTTGGTGATCAACACCACAGACAGGATCTTTGAAGCAACACTTGAGTTGAGACACATGAAAGATGTCATGCACCTCAGGGAAGTTGGCGGGCAACTCCAGTTTGTATGCGAGGTTACCTTTCCTGGACAGAACACGAAAAGGATCAATATATCGAGGAGCAAGTTTGCCTTTGATGCCGAAACGATGGACACCCTTTAAAGGAGTGACCCGAAGGTAAGCTTGATCACCAACTTCATATTCAACATGTTGATGGTGACGATCATGGTAGCTTTTCTGGCGAGACTGAGCAGTTTTCAAACGATCTCGAATGATACGAACTTGATATTCTGCTTCCTGGATCATATGCGGACCAAAGAACTTTCTTTCGCCGGTTTCTGACCAGTTCAAAGGAGTACGACAGGTTCTTCCATATAAAAACTGGAAAGGTGCCATTTCTATATTGGACTGATAACTGTTGATGTAGGAGAATTCAACAAAAGGAAGGCATTTCTCCCAATACTTGCCAAAAGATATGACACACGCTCTAGCATGTCTTCAAGAATTTGATTCACTCTTTCGGTCTGGCCACCGGTACTAGGATGATAAGCTGTACTGAAGGAGAGGCGAGTTCCCATAGCAGTTTGGAAGGTTGTCCAGAACCTTGAGGTGAACAAGCTCCCTCGGTCAGAGACAATTTTCTTTGGGATCCCATGAAGAACCACTATTCGAGAGATATATTGATCTGCTAACTGACTAGCATTGATACTCTCGCGAACAGGTAGGAAGTGAGCAACCTTGGACATATAATCAACGATTACCCAGATGACATCATTTCCTTTCTGAGTCTTAGGAAGACCAGTAGTGAAATCCATACCAACTTCATCCCATTTCCACTCGGGTATTTTATGTGGTTGTAGGAGACCAGCGGGTCTTTGGTGCTCAGCTTTGACACGACGGCAAACGTCACATTCAGCAACAAAACGAGCGATATCTTTTTTCATACCAGACCACCAGAATCTTTGACGAAGATCCCGATACATCTTGGTACCTCCAGGGTGGATAGAAAGAGGTGATTCATGAGCCTCTTGGAGAATTAAATCCCTCAATTTTGTTCTCTTCGGCACTACCAGGCGGTTACCAAAGTAAACAGTACCTTGATTATCAACAGAGAAACACTTAGCAACTCCGCTAGCAATGTTCCCTTTGATCTCAGCAATTTCAGAATCATATTTCTGAGCAACCTTGATTTCATCCTATATAGAAGACTTCACTTCAAGAGTATAAGGAATCCACGAGGAACTACTTCAAGATTCAATCGAGCAAATTCCTCATGAACAGAAGGTTGTGCTTGTTTGATCATCAGGGTGTTGCAATAAGATTTACGGCTCAACGCATCAGCAACGACATTGGCCTTGCCAGGTTGATAGTTGAGACCCAAATCATAGTCCTTGATGAGTTCCAACCATCTTCTTTGCCTGAGATTCAAATCAGGTTGAGTGAAAAGATACTTTAGACTCTGATGATCCGATTATAACTCACAACGACTACCGAGAAGGTAATGTCGCCATTGCTTAAGAGCATGAACAACGGCTGCAAGCTCAAGATCATGAGTTGGGTAGTTGTTCTCGTGTGGTTTCAGCTGACGGGAGGTATAATCCACCACATGCCCATCTTGCATTAACACACATCCGAGACCTTGGTGAGAAGCATCGCAGAAGACTATAAAGTATTTGCTAGTGTCTGGAAGAACTAACCCCGGAGCAGTAGTTAGCTTGGTTTTCAACATCTGGAAGCTTTCCTCAGCCTTATCAGACCATTCGAACTTCTTATCCTTCTTAAGAAGATCAGTCATCGGCTCTGCAATTCTGGAGAAGTTCTCGATGAATCGACTGTAATAACCAGCCATCCCGAGAAAACTTCAGACATCGTTGACGGTTTTTGGAGACTCCCAGTCGAGGATAGTTTGAACCTTATCGGGGATAACTGCAACCCCTTTGGCGGAAACAACATGACCAAGGAATACTAGCTCTTGTAACCAAAACTCACATTTGGAAAACTTGGCATAGAGACGATGTTCTCCGAGTTTTGTCAACACCAAACGAAGATGTTCAGCGTGCTCTTCTTCTTCTTCAGTCTTGGAATAGACCAGAATATCATCGATGTAGACCATGATGAACTTGTCAAGATACTCCATGAATACAGAGTTCATAAGCTGCATAAAAGTGGATGGATCATTGGTAAGACCAAAGGACATGACTGTATACTCGTAAAGACCATAACAAGTGGTCAAAGTAGTTTTTGGAATATCTTCCTTACAGATCTTTATCTGGTGATACCCTGACCTCAAATCCATTTTGGAAAAGACAGTGACACCACTTAACTGATCAAAGAGATCATTGATCCTAGGGAGAGGATACTTATTCTTGATAGTCACAACATTGAGTGGGCGATAATCCACAACCAGACGCGGTATATTGGTATCCCGCTTCTTGACAAAGATGGTAGGACATCCCCAAGAAGATGTGCTGGGCTGAATGTATCCTTTTCCTTATAAATACTCTAATTGCTTCTTCAACTCCACAAGCTCATGAGGATGCATACGGTAGGGTCTTTTAGAAACAGGAGCAGTTCCAGGAACTAACTCTATGACAAACTCCACACTTCGATTAGGTGGCATGCCAGGAAACTACCCAGGAAAGACATCTGGGAACTCACAGACCACAGAAACATCTTGAATCTCGAACGGAGGTAGAACTTCAAGAGCATACAACTCTGCTTCAGGAATATAAACAGCTGAAGGAGATAGTGACCCTACGGTCCAATACTTGACTGTTATGCCAGCAGGACTAGTCAGAGTCACAGACTTGGTTGTACAATCGAGGATGGATTGATAGCGGGTCAACCAGTCCATCCCCAAAATGATGTCAATGTAAGTTGACTTGAGGGCGATCAAAGAAGTGGGGAAAAGTTGAAATGCAACTTCGATTAGATTCCCATGACTAACCATGGTGGAACGCCAACTAGAACCAGTAGATCAAACCCATAGAGGAACGGACAACCCCTCAAAACTTATCCCATGCATTTGAGCAAAACCTTGTGACAAGAATGAATGCGATGCTCCAGAATCAAACAAAACTTTAGTTGGAATTTGATTGATATGAAGTGTACCCATGATGACTCTTGGATCTTCCTGAGCCTCCTCAGCAGAGATATGGTTCAAGCGACCTCTTCCAGCACCTTGGTACTTATCATTCTTCTTTGCTAGTTGTGCCTTCTCAGCAACACTCTTTTGAGGACACTCTCTTGCATAGTGACCAGGCTGGCGACAATTGAAGCAGATAGTACCTGTTCTAGTACCAGCAGTAGGATAACTTGATCCACCAGCATTGTTTGGAGCAGCATTCAGACGAGTAGCATATCCACAAGACCTTGGAGTATAAGGAGCACGTGGCACATCACTGTAGAGCACGCAGACACAGCGCTTCTTATTGCTAGAACAAGCCTTATTGTACCCCTCTTGAGGACGCTTACGAGTCTCTTCATACTCCACCTTTCCACTCTCGACCTTCAAATCCTTGTTGACAAGACCTTGGAAGTTACCAAAGTCCATGAGGTGGATATCACGACGAACCTTAGGATCCAGTCCCTTGCGGAATCGAGCTTTTGCTTCTTAGCATCAGTGGAGACCTCTTCAGTAGCATAGCAGGAAAGCCGATTGAAGTTGCCACTGGTAATCACACACGAAACCAGTGCCCTGCTTCAGCTTGAGGAACTCCTCCCTCTTCTGATCCATCAGACCCTTCGGAATATGGTAAGCTCGGAAGGCTTCAGTAAACTCTTGCCATGTAACAACATGTTGAGCTTCTTGCATAGCCAAGAAATTTTCCCACCAGGAGTTAGCTGCTCCCTCCAGGTGATAGGCAGCAAAAGTCACCCAATCAGCTTGAGCAACATGACCAACCTGAAGTTTGCGCTCCATAGTGCGAAGCCAGTAGTCTACATCAAGTGGCTCTGTGGAATAGCTGAAAACTGGCGGAGTGAGACATGTGAAGTCCTTGATACCAACTTGATTGTTCTGGCGTTGAGCGGTGTTGCGCTCAATCCTTTCAAGGAGCCTCATGTTGTCAGCACGGTTGGTTTCGTACATGGCCATGAGTTGAACCACGGACGATGGTGGAGGAAGGTTGGAAGATTCACCCTCATTTGCAGCACCACGTGCATGAGCACGGGTACTGGCACGAGAGGTGTCACCTATCCTGGAAGAACAAAGAAAAAGGGTTAGACAATAGATTCAAAGGAACAAGACGGAAAGATGATCAAAGAGTACTTGATATCATCTTATCAAGCATGGTAGTATCAAAGCATACTAATGTATACACTAACCAGCTGACTTACAAACCATGACAATGGAATGCTAATATGTTACACACCAAGCAAAACTAAGATATCTTGGAACTCTGAGAATAGCAACCAAGTACGGAGTACTTTAGAGAAACAACCCCAAAACCATGATCCTAAGAGTTCTGAGATATGAGATAAGGAATGAAAACCTTTTCAAACCAAATAGGGTAAGAAGAACTCCAACATCAGAAACACACCAGAGAACGAGTAAAAAGAATCCTAGTCAGAGTTTTTGCAAATAATTTTTAACTTCCAAATAGTTTTGTCAACTACTATACTCAACATCGACCAATAAAAGGGTTTCCTACAGTAGTCCTGCTCTGATACCAAAACCTGTAGCACCCCCGGTATTAGGGTTAAACTAACCTCAGATCACCATCTAAGATAAGCTCAACTCCAAACACGGAAGATCACAGTATGATTCGGTAACATCACAGAACATAGGGATTCAACAGCATAAGTTTAAACTCTTAGCAGAGTAAGATATTAGAGTTATTACAAACCAGAGGTCATAGACCCAACATTACATCACACAGCAAAAGCAAATTATGTTGTTCTACACAACAACATAGCAAAGGGCCTAAGAGGCCATAAACAAAAGCGACGTCCATCCCATAGTCCTTAGGCTGCTACCTGGGACCCCCAACTACTCGTCGATGTCAACGTAGAAGCCACCTTCAGTCGCAACTAGATCATCTATAGAAAAACAATAATGGCGAGGGGCTGAGTACGAGAATGTACTCCGCAAGACTTAGATAACCTAATATCTACATGCTCTGGCTAGAAAGGCTTTCTCTGGATTTACTTTTGCGGAAAGCAATCTTTGTTTGTAAACAAGAGAGAGAAGAGGCTCGTCTACTCAGAATCTTTTAAAAGGGATAAGATAGCGACTTCTTCATCTTGTTCATCACATCTTGATAACCACCAGCTTCATCAGAACCTCCTATCTAGGATCACCCACTCGACACAGAGGAAGCATCCTTAAGCACACGTGGATCAGCAAGTTTTATAGTGGTTAATGTTATCTATGATCTTAAGTCCGGTCGCCAAGTCGTTCATAACCGTGAACACGGCTTTTCGAAAAGATTTAACCCTGCAGGGCTGTACAACTTTACCCACATGTACCAACCGACTCTTAATGCCAAATATTATTAGCCCTCTTCCTTGGAAGGCCGGCAGAGGGTGGTTGACCACGACCTTTACCTTGCTTTCGCCGAGACCATAAGTCACGCAATAAGTGATTCCACCGTAATGGGTCAAATCCCGAAGCCGATACTTAAAGATGTGATGCGAGGTTGGTTTACCAGGGGATCCATCCACCCCAAGCAACCGCGGCCATGCTTACCTACCTGTTATCATGCACCTCCATCACCTCCTCTTTAAACGGGGTCCGAGAGGTCCAAACCCTAAAACATGGGGATCCTCGGAATCACCTGCGGGGTTCAATTAGTTCTTCTAGTTAAACTTGTCATGAAAGTTGGTTAACAATGTATTATTATAGTGTAATTATATAGTTCTCATTTTTCTGAACATTTTGATATATTATACATATTTTTCTGACTTATAAATAATTAGTTATTGATTTTACAATATTTATTCAATTTCTAGAATTATTAAAACAATTTTAAATTGAATTATTACGTCAGGATGACATCAGCATAGGCGCCAGACCGTTTTGCACACGCGCTGACCCTAGCCAGTGAGACTGATAGAGGGGCCCGATGCCACCTCAACAGCCACGCTGGCAGTCAGCGGTCAAAGGGGACCCATGCCACGTCGGGGTGACGTCATCTCGACATCAGCGCGGCGGCCGCCGCCAGATGGTCACCGGAGACGGCGAGGGAGGGTGCGTGGGACTGCGGGGCCTAGCCTACTCGAACCAGCGCAGCAAAATGAACCCAACGGTGGTGGCGCCGCTGGTCTAGGGTCACCGGAGCTTGGTCAACCACGGCGAACGGCGGCGGTGCTCTCTAGTCTACAGCGCAGGCTTGAACCAGAGGGAGAGGGGAGGGTTGGAGGGGTCCTAGAGGACCGTGAGCTCACCCAGGAGCTGAAGGGGTCTACAACGAGGCGCGGCGGAGCTCTGAACGACGGCGAGGCGCGCGGAGGAGCTCGTCGGCGCCGAGGAAGAAGAGGTCGATGGCGACGATTCACGGCGCCCCTCTTCGATTACTTCTGCGAGGCGCGCGGAGGAGCTCGTGGCGGTGTTAGAGGAGCTCGGGGAGGCCAGCAACGGCGGCTAGCCAGTAGCCATGGCGGGCTAGGGTTCGGGATCTAGCAGCGGAACGCAAGGGAGAGAGAGAGAGCTCAAAGGCGAGTGAGAGGATATGGGGAGGGCGCAACATGTTTCGGCGACCTTATCCTCGCCGAGGACATGATGGACAGCAACGGCGGAGCAGCGCGGATCGACGGTGGCACGCAGGACACAGAGCAGCTTCCAGCTGGAGAAGACGACGGTGGTTTTGCGAAAAACCCCTGGCAAAAACTAAAACTCAACCCGCGGTCCAGTCCAACGCTCCAGGGGCTATAATTTGCAGGGAGACCCCTGCGTTTTGTTAAAACCTCTATTTTTATTATTAATAGCTCTATAAAAATGATTTTTAAGCCATTTTAAATAGAGGAAAGGCAAGGGCACTTTGGTAAATACCATAATTTCACCAAACTTAAATTTGGTGCATATTTGAAACCATTTGCACACATTTTAGGGTTTTGTTCTTATATTTGGTTCACACATTTGGTCACATGCATTATTTTGATGATTTAAACACATGCATGTAATGCTTTAAGTACTAATTACATATATTACAAACTTGGGTTGTTACAACCTCGTTCCGCAAGGAAACCCATACTAAGACACATAAACTTCTAGTCAAGCCCTATCCAAATTCGGGTATTGTGGTTGTACGGTAAACATTGGAATGGTATCGCATCCGAACCCAACCATCAGTTTTTATCAAAGTCAAGTTACATAATTCCTTCACCATCATCTTCAAGTCATTGTATCCATAACACATGTCAAAACATTTCAATAGAATGACTCATCATTCCAAGGTTTTTATAATCATTTGTTCCCATCTAGCGATCAAGTTTAGTTTAGCACTAGCATCTATCAAAAAGGGGTGTCACTATTTGAGGGGTACTAAGCTGATGTATCTACCTTCATCAAGCTCTAAGCTCTTGAGGGCACTTTCCTAATTCTCCACTAATCATGAATTAATTAACTACGGAACAACTTTGCAAAAGTAAAGCTTGCAAATAAAACTAGGATTTGGTATAATACAAAGGGGTATCACAAAGGCTTGCAAGTGGGGCTTGCATAGGATAGCATGCATAATGTAGCTTGCCTTGATTGGTAAGGTGGTCGAAGTTCTCGTCCTTGTCTTCGTAGAATTCCTCCTCGTCGTAGCCCGGATTGATACTAGCGTCTATAAATAAATACAAAGTACAAAATCACCAAACAATACTTAACTACTTATATTTATCACACAAGGTTCACACTAGATGATCTAGCATCATCT
The DNA here is from genome assembly GCA_916181665.1 of Avena sativa. Classification (NCBI taxonomy): domain Eukaryota; kingdom Viridiplantae; phylum Streptophyta; class Magnoliopsida; order Poales; family Poaceae; genus Avena; species Avena sativa. Next base: position 45,708,755 of record OV702298.1, on the reverse strand, counting down.
CTATCATTACAAGAAAGGGTGATAAGATTTTATTTATCTTATTTTTAGAAAAGTAATATCTACTCATTGAAAAGTTACTTAAGATTTAATATTGTCCAATTCAAATATGGGATCATATTGACACATGTCATCACCACATATTCTAATACTTGAGAATGAGATTTAAAGTGGTTGGCCTAATTTATAAAGCTTAACACTATTATTTAATATTATTTAAGTGGCTAAAAATGACTAGAAAGTCATTCTTTAATTTTTTTCTAGGACTACTGTATGTAAGTGTGTAGATTTTTACATATTTATAAAGTTCTTGTCCAATGTGATTTATGAGAGTTGGAATCAACCGAAAATCACTTGTGGTTGATTTTAGAAAAATATTTGAAGTGCTAAAAGCTGTTGTCTTGTTATTTTTACTGAGGGTGATTCATAGTTTCAAACTGTTTGAATCCAACATGAGTGATTAGAAATTTTCATCTACTTTCAAGAAAATTGGACTCATTCAATTTGGTCTAGTGAATCTCTCTAAATTGATTTTTAAAGTTCACTACAGAATGAGATTTTCAAATAAAAGATAAAACTAAGTTTAAATCGACGGGATGTGCGTGGGAACGCTAATGGGCTGGCCCAACTACGCAACGCGCGTGCAACAGGCTGCTTTGGGGCTGGTCCTACCTGTCAGTGACTAACGACATGCGAAGCGGTATCGACGAATCTAGGCCTTACGATTAGAGCGCAATCAACGGCTGAGCATCGTCGTCTCCATCACAGGGCACGCGCTAGTCAGAACCCTAGCGCTACCGCGGGGGTCGTCGGGGGCTTACCAGGGCTCCACCTAGGTGCGACGATGGGGCGAACGAACGAGTCGGCGACGGCGGTTCGAACGGTGGCCGCGACAACTCCTGGGGTGGATCCTAGCTTTGGCTCCTTCCTTCCTTCCTCTGCAGCGGCAAACTCCGGTGAAATTACGGCGAAGTGGTGCTCGCCTTGCTGCAAGGTTGGGTCAGAGAGGTTCCTGGGTGAGAGAGGAGTGGAATGGTGTGCGTTTGGGGTCAGGAGAGGGCTCTATTTATACTGCAGCGAAGGGGGCACAGCGGCATCGCTCGGGCTCGCCAGTGACGCAATTATAGTGAGCTATAGGCATGGCCACGGGCATAGTCGACGCGGTGCTTCAGGGTGAATGTTATACACACAATGGCAGGCGAGGCGCGGTCTAAATCGTTGTGGAACATCCGTGCTCTGTGATTCTACCGGCGGCATTCGTCACGGCGTACGGTGTTCACGGCGATCGCGTGGTCAAATGATCATGTCTGGGAGCTTGCTGGAGTCATGGCGGACATAGTGGCGCAAGGTGAGGGCGAGGCACGATGTGTGCGCGCAGGATTGCTTGGCGCTCTGGCGCGGCGACCGGCAAGGTTCAGTGTTAAATGGGCATGGCTTTGTTGGCGTCTCCTTGAGATTTCTTTGGTCGAGGCATGCATAGGCAGAGGCGGTGAGGTCAGGGCTTCCTCCTAGACATCGTGGGAGAGGGAAGCGCGGTCTGTGGCATCGTGGCCATGTCGGGGTGGCAAGGTGAGCTCGGTTACCATTTTGCACGGGTCAAACGACAGGTGATAGGATCTCCATTGCATAGGCTAGTACTGGGTGAGTTAAGGGCACGACGTGTGAGCTCGGTGAGGTTACAATGGTGAGTAAAGGATTGATCAAAACACTGAATAGTTGTTGAGTTTGTACTGTGATCACCAAGTGTTCGATCAAATGGCCGCATGAACTAAATCATCACATTTTCTAGTGATTCTTGGTGGGTGTTCTGGTACTAATCTTGGTAGTCTCTGGGTGCAATGGTTTGCTAAGTGATGAAGGTTTGAGTGGTTTTCCAAAAATGGCTATCTTGATACATAAGATAGATTCAAATTTGAATTGCCTCTCAAAAGAGTTTAAAAAAGTTTCTGCAAAGTTGGAAAGCTCCATTGGGTTTAGTGTCACTAGGTCTAGCACGGGGAGAAAAGAAATGGAAAAGTTTCTGTTTGAGATTAGTTGCTAGAGATGCTCAAAGTGAGCTAGTGGTTAACTTGGGCAGAAATGACCATTAGGTCTTAGGCTTCATATTTTATTTTTCTTTGTTTTGATTTGATTGGATAGTGACCTAGATGATATGGTTTTGATCTTTAAACCATTTCTCATCATTTACAACAATCAAACATGGCATTGCAAGCATTCATACACACAAGCATTAAGATTTGAATTTAATTAATAAAAACTTTTGTTAATCCTAATCTTGATTAATTAGGGAATTATCCTCATTAATATTTTTGGGGTGTTACAAACCTTCCCTCCTTAAACAGAATCTCATCCCGAGATTCAGGAAAAACTAGGAACTAAAGAGATTGGGAAACTCAGTTCTCATGTAATCTTCTCGTTCACAAGTGGCTTCTTCTTCTGTATGGTTGCTCCATTGGATCTTGAGAAACTTGATACTTCTGGTCCCGGTGGTCTGGAAAGCTTCTTCCAAAATACGGATGGGTACTTCACGATAGGTCAAGTCCGGGTTGATCTCCACATCTCTATGATCGATGTTCGTGAAAACTTCCGTCGTTTCTGGAACTTCTAAACACTTCTGAAGTAACGAGACATGAAACACATCATGCATCGCTGACATCTCTGGCAGTTCTATCTGATAACATACCTCTCCTCGGTGACTTAGAATCATGAAATGTCCAATGTATCTGGGGTGCAAGCTTTCCTTTGAGTTGGAAACGCTGCATTCCTTTCAAGGGTGATACTTTGAGATAAACAAAATCTCCGACATTGAAGGCTAGATCTCGACGTCTCTTGTCGGCATAACTCTTCTGTCTGGACTTGGCGGTCTTGAGGTGCTCACGGATCTTGTGAACCTTCTCTTTGGCTTCTCGTAGGATATCGGGTCCGAAGATCTGACTCTCTCCTACTTGCGACCAATTCAGTGGGGTACGACAGTTCCTTCCATACATAAACTCAAATGGGGATGTCGTGGGAATGGCCACGACAAATGCTGTGATTGGCAGCGAGTAGTAGAACAAGGGGCAAGGGTGTCCAGCCATCTGTGGTGCGAGATGAGGGCAAAGACACAGGGATTTAGCCAGGTTCGGCCCCCCGGAGGGTAAAGACCTACTCCTGCTAGATTGTATTGATGAGAGAGTACAAAGGGCGAACTTGGTGGCTAGGAGGCGAGTCGAGGGGGTGTATGATGGAACTTAAGTGCTATATGTGCCCTAGGGAGGTTTATATAGAGTCACCTCGCTAGGGTTTACAGATCTACAACCGAGTTAGATAAGGACTCGAAGGGTTTTGACCTAATCCGACTGGGCCTAGCTATGCTTCTAGGCCTTTAGCTTCCAATCGTTGGGATTCCTCTTGGGTCGCGGTCCAGTCACCGTCCTATAGGCCCACTTGCTGGGAGTACGATCCAGTAGGGAACGTCCTGCTAGGTATACCCCACTAGGCATATCCCCATTAGTAGTCCCCGAGGCCATTGTTGATTCGTCGCAGGTGTTCTTTGGCAGTCAGAGTATTCGGGCCCAATTTGGATGCCCAGTCAAATCGGTGATGGACTCCTTCAATGAGAGAAAGAATCATGCATCATCAGTCGCAATATCGGGGACCAGTCGAATCGCCAATTTGGCGAGTAGTCGAATCGCAACCATGGCGAATGGGTCGGCGAGTCGAGTATACGAAGTTGGACCGCCAGCCTGGTCAAACTAGCCGTTGGGTAATCCAACAGTAACACCAGGATAATCACTGTCGTGGTGGTGGAACGGTAGATGCCATGGGTAGGCTTAAGTTGGGGGCCAATGGATACTAGTGGGATCCAGGGAGGGAAGATGTAGTGGTTTCTACACACAGAATGCTAGAACTCAATCTTTATTCCACACTAATGGAGCTACACTTGCTCCTCAAGCTGTATGCGTGAGAGGAAGAAGAAGTTACAACTAGTGCCTGGTGGAAAAAAAAGAATCGATCCCCTCCTCCGAACACCCAGCCCCTCCTTATAAAGGAATGGCCTAGTGCCTTCTAGGGCTGACATGGACCAGCATATTCGTGGAATATGCTTGTCCCAAAGTGGTAAATCTGCGGACCTCTTTCCCTGTCCCCCTTCTATCGATGGAAAAGACCTAGAGTCCACCACATGTGAGCCTCGGGCTTGAGGACTGTCACCTCAGTGACCTCCTTCTGCTCCTCTACTGCTCTGCTTCTTGTCCCTAGCGCTTGGCACTGTGCATATTCCAGAGAGAGACAGTGGCTAGGGTTTAACTTCCAGGCTTGCCCCCTCCTTCTTATACAAGCTTCCCTTGACTCGGTGTCGCCTCGCATTACTCGGCTTGACCCTCACCTATACTTAAGTTAAATAACAGCGATACGCCGACATAACTCATATGTCGGTCAAGAAAGGGTCTTAACTACCTGACTCGGAACAGGTTCGGACCTCATTCGGCCGACCCCTACATGACTCAGCCGGATCATGCCATGATCCGGCCCTGGACATGAATGTTCCTTTATTTTCTTACTTATATTGACCCTACCTGGGGTCATCCCCCCAACATTAGTCCTCGAAGCTGGTGCGGTCTGGCCAACTTCATTCGGCTAGATCGCAACAGTTTCTAGATGTTCAGTTTTTATGCTCATCTCTCCGAATCATTGTTCGGTCAGTGCCTTTTTTGCTCTTCCTATTCTTGACTCGCCCTCTTTCTCCGAGGCATGACTCATTTTCCGATTCACCTATACTCATCCGAGGCATCCTATTAGCTTCTCTAGTAAGCTTTGTCCTACGTGTCTCAATCATTGCGTTATGTCTCATTTTCTATACCTCTACAGTGCACCCTGACACTGCTACAGTAATCACTGCGGCGGTCATATCGATGCAGTGACTCTTCGATTGCCGCAATGGTCATGGCGGCCGGATCCCCTCCTACGCCGTGTGATCCTTCGTGTGGCTCCAATCGTCGATTGCCAACACACAATACACGCCTTTCGGTGGTTACTGCGGCGCATTCGCGATCCCACTAACTCTTACCGCGTGCGGTTATAAATAGTGGGAGAAGGGGAAGGGCCATTTTACTTTCCCCATTATCGCCCTCTCCACCTTCTTTCTCGCGCCGCAGCCGCCATGCTCCTGCTTCTGCGACCATGCCGCCGCGCTCCTTCTCTCACGGTGCGCCGCCGTTGTTTGGTCCTTCCTCCCCGCACCTTGCTTTCGTGTTAGGCCTCTGCGACAGTTCTCTCCTTCCGTTGCCTGCGTGCTCATCGTTGCTGCAATGGGGCCTTGGATTTCGAGGCCGCTCCCCACCGGTAGCGTTTCCTATTTTGTTGGCTACTCCGACGAGCCCATGTCGAGCTCGCACATCGTCGCCATCGTGGGAGAAGAAGACCTAGTGGTGGGTCCAGAGTGTGGCTCATGGCAAGAATCCACCGTCACTAATCGAGAAATCGAGTGGATCCGCAAGACTCGCCGCGTTCCTGCCGAGGTAATGTGTCGCTTACCCGGCAAGGAGTCTGCTCCTGTAGTTGAAGATGGCGAGTATGTAGTTTTCATGTCGCATTTTGCCAGAGGATTCGGCCTCCCTCTTAGCGACTTTGCCAAGAGTTTACTTGAATTCTTTGGCCTTTAGTCTCATCACTTGCCGGCTAATGCCATTGCTTCTCTATCGGCTTTTATCTCGTCCTCAGAGGGTTACTTCGGCCTTTGGCCTTATATAGATGTCTGGTCAAAGTTCTTCCAGATCCGAGCTAACGTTGTGCCGGATAAATCTCTCCATCCCTCCGAGAAATCTCTTACTCAGTTTGGGGCTGCTTCTATTACACCCCGGAAGAATTCTTTGTTCCCCTGAGTCACCGGCCTAGAGTCTTGCAAGAAGTGGCATAGGTCATTTTTCTATGTCAAAAACATGGGGAAGGAGGATAAGATTCAGCTCCCTGCCTTCACTATTGGTCCTCCCGCTAAGAAGAACTGGATTTATAATCCTAAGAAGACTCATGCTCTCGCCGAGGCGTTTGAGCTTCGCCTGAAGGAGTTGATTCGGCGGGGCTACACGGCAATGATCTGATGGCCGCATTCATCAGTAGACGGATCCGCCCTTTCCAAGTTCGCTCCCATAAGCTTTGCTACATGAGCAGTCCTTTGGATCCCAACCGAGTTTCCACGATCGAGCTTGACGATGTTCAGATCCAGAAACGTGTCCGAGCTATCTTCAGAACTGAGATGCCTGAGGATTGGACGTGGGGAATGAAGCCTTTTTCACGTGATGATCCCCCTGCTCAGGTAGCTCGAATTCGTATTGCTCTATCCGAATTATCTTTTGCTGATGATTTTGCCAATTTTCGTCTACTCTTCTTGCAGAAATTTGACGAACAAACTTCGGAAAATGCCGAGGTGCTCGCTCTTCCTTGGAGTGAAGACCGCAACACCCCGGACAACAGGGAACCAGACCCGGAGGAGTTTATCCCCAAACTCGAGGCCGCTCCTGCCCGTACTCAGAGTAAAGCTTCTGCCCATGCCAATGAAGGTGACTCGGACGACGTCCAAATTCTCGAGATAGTTGCAGTGGTGCCTATCTCTTACGCGTTTCCGGCTCCTTCTTTCCTAGCTAATCCGGCTGGTCAGGTGCATGAGGTTGAACCCCTCGCTTCGGAAGCTCCCGCTCCATCGAAGAAACGTGCTGCCTCGAACGATCTTTCGGACGTGGGTCCCAAGAAGCGAACTAAGAGATCTTCCCAGCATGTTCCGAAGCGCAATACCATGCCCGGAGTCTCTGGGTAAGTTTCCTTGCATATTTTAACTTGTATTTCTTGTTTCTCTCGTTCTATTTCTGAATTGGTCTTTACCTTTAACCTGGCAGTGCTCCTATTTCTGCCAAACTCAGTGGTCCGAGCATGACCTTGCATTGTACTCGGCCGCTTTCGCCATCGCCTCAATAGGATGTTCGTGTTCCAAGTCATCTTCGCGACAATTCTCTTCCCATGCCGACTAACATCCCGCCTCGTCCAGACGAGGCCGAAGTTTCCCCTGTTGCTGATGCTGATGTGACTATCCCGGATCACTCAATTGATCCAGTAAATTCTTCCAAGGTCTCCGAAGTTTCCCCCGCTAAACCCCTCTCTGCCGAAGTTCCTGCTACTTCGGCTACTGTCGGAGTTGCCGCTACCTCGGCTCCTAATGAGGCAACCGCCCCTTCTGCCGTAGCGGTTATTGCTCCGAGTACAATTTCTCGTCCTAAGTCCTTACTTGTTATCGAGGTTCCTGCCAAGACCAATAAAGATGGCACTGCCAAATCCAAACCAGCTCAGAAAGGTAAACTTGATTGTTCTCAGCCGAGTGTCGCCGACATGCTCCACAAAGGAGTTTCTGCTGCTAAGCCTGGGTCTGCCTCTACCGCCAGCACACAACTCGTTCTTCATAAGAACCCGGCGGCCGGGGTAGCTGCACAATAGGCGCGAGAAGCCAAAGGCAAGGTTTTGACGCGCACAGAAAGCAGAGGAAGCCTCGGGTCGTTGGTAGAATATTCCAATAATTGGAATGCTGCCGACCAGATAGAGGGCAACCCAAGTAATCAATCCTTCCAGCTTTCCGACATCAGCAGCCGTTTGCACATGGCTGCTAAGGTTGTACTTGAAAGTGACAAGATGAACAAGGTATGTGCTTCAATCTACATTTTATCTTTTGTGCACAGTATACTATCTGCCCGCTAGTCCCCGAGCTTGCAACCGAATAACTTGTTACTCGTTTGGAAGCTTACTTTGCTTAAAATTTAGTTACCTGCTTGCGTAATAAATATTTTTTCTATGTATGCTTCGGATTAAAACGCATCTAGCCATCTAGATCCGAGTCAAGTTTTACTTGATTCGGATCTTTTTTAAGTTTTAGCTTTGAATATCCAGCCACCTAGATCCGAGTCAAGTTTTATTTGATTCAGATCTTTTTAGGTTTTAGATTTGAATATCCAGCCATCTAGATCCGAGTCAAGTTTTACTTGATTCCGATATTTTTAGGTTTTAGCTTTGAATATCCAGCCACCTAGATCCGAGTCAAGTTTTAATTGATTCGGATCTTTTTAGGTTTTAGCTTTGAATATCCAGCCACCTAGATCCGAGTCAAGTTTTACTTGATTCAGATCTTTTGCATATTTTCCCTGTATAACTCGCTATTATTATTTTAGATTGCTCACAATCGGCGTACAGCCGAATTCCAGAATCTGATTTTCTCGCATAGGAAGCTTCAGGTCAAGTTTGACAAGATGGTTCCTGTTTGGAAGAATACAGGTAGATTATTTGGCATTTTCATTTAAGTCTTATGTACAAGTTTTTGCTTCCTAATTAATTTGCAATTTATCCTTACTTAGCTAACATTAATAATCAAAATACTCGGCTGACGAAAAAGGTTGCCAGCCTCGAAGGTTAGTCGTTCCTCCTCTCTGTACTCGTCAATTCTTCTTCTAGATAAATTCCGAGTATCTTATATTACTCCATCTTCGGCTCAGCCAAATTACAAAGATTTGCAGCGTCGTATCAAGAGTGCATACCCATGCCTGATATGATGCTGCATTTTTTAGAGCAAGCAGGGATTCACTTGGCGCAGCTCAAGGAGAAGGATGACGAGATATCTCGGCTCCGTGCCAAGGTTGAGTCCCTGAAATCATCCCAAAAGTCTGAGCTAGATAAACTTGATCAAGAGTTTTCCGAGGAAAAGACTCGGTTAAGTCTTCAGGTTCAGAAAGACAAAGAACTTCTTGATGCGGCTGAGCTGAAGAATCAGACAATGATGGAGGAGATTGCTCAGTTTGAGAAGAAACGGGGTGACTGGGCCGTGGATCTTCAGAAGATGCTGCGATATATCCATCGTAAGCTTATTTTCCGGGTTTTTTATCTTTTTGTTGCTGGCCGAATTATTCTTTGCTCATTGCTCCCCTTGATTTATATGATGTTCTGCTTTACATATCACTTTCGAGAAGCTGAGCCCGTGAGCACTAAAGCCGTGGTTGCTACCCATGCTCGCCGAGGTGTCCCAAATAACCTGAATCAATAATATTCTATTGAGGATTTCCTTGTTGCTGTTGCTGCCGCCATTGAGCCGATGAAAATCATGGGAAGAGATTTGGTGAAAGCAGCGATCCGAGCCTTCAATGTGCTCTGGATGAATGAGCCAAAAATCACCAAGGTGGAAGTACTCGTGGTGAAACTGATGGATTCTCAAACTCGGTTGAATCTCTGGAGAAAATCCGCCAGTCGAGCTGGGGCTGACATGTCACTTACAGTCGTGCTATCCAGTACAGGGACATTTCCCTGGACACGTTGATGAATCTGCGTACTGGCTCTCCTTGGGTTGAGAATCCGGACTACGTTGCACACTGCCAGGCTCGTGCTAATCAAATCATCGAGTATGCAAATGTGCATCAATGGAATGAGGGGCCTAGCTTTCTCCCAGACGAGGCCGATGAGAATGTTGAGGCCGCTGATGATGATGAGGGTGACGAAGATTCTGGTGATGAACATGATTCAGATGAAGATTCTGAAGGTTCTGACAAGTCGAGTGGCAGTTCAGGAGAAAACGATGAAGCTCGGTCTTCCTCCAAGGGAACCGAAGCTTTCCAAGCCCAAGGTGGAGCTTCACGTCAGACGACCAATGGTCAATGTGCCCTGGCTACTTCGGTCGATGCCGAGGTAACTTCCGTGGAGGTTCAGGCAACTTCTGATATCCCTGCTCCCGAAACTATTACTTCTACAGAGGCCGAGGTACCTTCGGTCGTAGCCGGAAACTCCTGCCACTGTCGTTACCCCTCCTGCCGATGACTCGGCTGTCGTTAATGGCTGAGCTGAAAAACTCTTATTTTCCAAGTCCCTAGTATGCCGGGCGTATGTTGTTTTAAGACAATCTGCCTGTTTTGGTACTATCTCATCTGTATAAGTTCGGAATCTTTCATACGCTATGGTAATCGTTAAGTTATTATCGTTCTGGTTGAGTATTCGATGTGTATCTTTGTTCGCCAATTTTAGTTCATAGGTTTGAATCAAACTTTCGTGTGTTTGATTCTCCATTGGCTCTTACTTTATTTATCATAAGTTCTCTCTTTAGTCCGTGAAAGGTCAAGGATATTTCTTCCGGTATCCACATGTTACTCAGTCAGATGGATATACGAATCTTCCAGCATATCAAATATGTACATGTAAGATAGATACCATGGTGCAGTCCCCAAGTCACCGCTCGAGTTGCCGAGGTCTCATTCATAGCAAACACATAATCATCGTAATAAATAATATGGGGCAGTCCCCTATTTATCGCTCAAGTTGCCGAGGTTTAATTCATACCAAACACATAACCATAGTGATAAATAATATGGGGCAGTCCCCGAGTCACTGCTCGAGTTGCCGAGGTTTCATTCATATCAAATACATAATCATAGTGATAAATGATATGGGGCAGTCCCCGAGTCACTGCTCGAGTAGACGAAGTTTCAATCATATCAAATACATAATCATAGTGATAAATAATATGAGGCAGTCCCCGAGTCAGTGCTCGAGTTGCCGAGGTTTCATTAATTCATTCCTAACACAATAAACCGATACATAATAATACTGGATACAGTACACTTTCTCTAAGTGTAAAATGGACAAAGTAATGCTATATTCCATGGTCTTTTTGACTCGTCTCCGGATTTATCCGCCTTGTTCCTTTCTGGTGCTTGATCATCTATAAGGTAATATGCATCATTGTGTAGTGCTTTGCTCACGATGAATGGGCCTTCCCATGGAGGTGATAGCTTATGCATGACGGTCGTGCGTTGCACTAGCCGAAGAACTAGATCTCCTTCCTTGAAAACTCTAGGATTTACCTTCTTGCTATGGTATCGTCTGAGGTCTTGTTGATAAATAGCTGATCTGGACAATGCTAACTCTCTTGCTTCTTCTAGTAGATCCACATCATCTTGCCGAGATGTTTCATTTACTTCGGCATTCGTGTACTGGGTAACTCTTGGCGAGTCATGCACTATGTAGGCTGGGAGCATAGCTTCTTCCCCATATACGAGGAAGAATGGGGTGTACCCTGTTGATCTATTTGGGGTGGTTCTTAAACTCCATAGCACTGCTGGGAGTTCCTTAATCCAACAACCTGCCAACCTCTGGAGTGGTTCTATCAGCCGAGGTTTTTTTATAGATAACACGAGTCCATTCGATCTTCATACTTGTCCATTTGATGTCAGGTGAGCTACCGAAGCAATATCGAGCCCTATGTGTTTTTCTTGGCAGAATCGAGCAAAGGCTCCTTCAGCAAAATTTGTGCCATTATCCATGATAATACTGGGTGGGTAACCATATCTCAAAATGATATCCTTGAGAAATTTTACTGCTATGTGCCCATCACATTTTCTTATTGGCTTTACCTCTATCCATTTTGTGAATTTGTCCACCATGACCAAAATATGAGTCATGCCTCCGCGAGCCGGCTTAAATGGACCTAACATATCTAGGCACCATACTGAGAATGGCCAAGTGATTGGTATTGTTTTTAACTCGGATGAAGGCATATGTATTTTGCTGGCATATCTTTGGCAGCCATTGCACCTTGCTACCAATTCTTTTGCTTCCTTTAGCGCACTTGGCCAGTAAAACCCATGTTGGAATGCTTTGGCCACAAAGGATCTATACGAGGCATGGTGCCCACATTCTCCTTGATGTATGTCCAAGAGGATCTCTTGTCCTTTTGCCAAGTCAACACATCCTTGTAGCACGTTTGTTACGCTTCTCTTATAAAGCTCATTATTTATTATTGTGTAAGATTTTGCCCTTCTTACTGTCTGCCTAGCAAGGACTTCATTATTCGGCAAGGTCTCATTTTTTGAGGAATAAGAATATGGGCTGTGCCCATTCCGGTATGTCCCGTTCTGGGGTAACTGTTTTATCAATTTCCATTACTTCTGCCAATGTAATGTTCGTCGAACTATCCCAATCATCTCTCCGGTTAGCTGAATCAGTCCCGGGGTTATTCAACTCATGTCCCTTGTCAATTTCCATTGGGACACACTCAGATTTCTGATCTAATGAGAGGCAAATTGATTCGGACTCTAGGGAAGGTATGATTGATGGCTTTCTCAGGTTTCTAAGGTGATACCAGGTGGAATTGACTGTCTGGTTGATCCGAGATTTGACAGGGTATCTACAGCGTCGTTCTCCGCCCGAGGTATGTGATGAAATTCACACCCGTCAAAATAACCATTAATTTTCTATACATGAAACCGATATAAGGCCATGTTCGTATCCAATGCGTTCCAATTTCCTGATACTTGCTGCACTACAAGGTCTGAATCTCCGAAACATAGAATCCGACGTATGCCGATCTATTTTGCCATCTTTAGGCCATGGACAAGTGCCTCATATTCGGCTACATTGTTTGATGTAGCGAAATGTATCTGCAATACATATTTCAATTGATCCTTCTTTGGAGAGGTTAATACTATTCCTGCTCCTAACCCATTCCTTAATTTGGATCCATCAAACTGCATCGTCTAATAGTTCAGATCAGGTAATGGGGGTTCATACTGTATCTTGGCCCAATCGACAAAAAAGTCGGTCACTGCCTAAGATTTGATTGCATCTCGTGTATCAAATTGTGGGGCATAAGGGGATAACTCAATTGCCCATTTTTCTATTCGGACGCTTGCATATTTTTTGCTCATTATATCGGCTATTGGTGCCTCGCAAATGACCTTTATGGGGTGTTCCTCAAAATAATGCTTGAGCTTTTTTGCCGACATATACACTCCGTAAGCCATTTTTTGGTAGTGTGGATAGTTTTGCTTTGATGCCGATAATACCTCGCTTAGGTAATATACCGGTCTTTGCATTGACTTACCTTCCTCATTACGCTCCACAACTATCACAGCGCTCACGACTCAGTTCGTTGCCACTACAAAGAGCAACATAAGCTCTTTTGGTAGTGGGGAAGCTAAAATTGGCGCTGTGGCCAGCATCTTTTTTAACTCATGAAAAGAGCTATCAGCCTGAGGTGTCCAGGTGAATTTATCAGATTTTTTCATTAACTGATACAAAGGTAATGCTTTTTCACCTAGCCGACTCACGAATCGACTTAAGGATGCAAGGCATCCTGTAAACTTCTGAACATCATTGAGGCATTTCGGCAGTTCCATCCTTTCAACTATGCGAATTTTAGTTGGATTTGCCTCTATACCTTGGCAGGATACGAGGAAACCGAGTAATTTTCCGGCTGGTACACCGAAGGTGGATTTTTCCGAGTTAAGCTTCATGCGGAATCTCCTTAGGTTCGCGAATGTCTGCCAAATATCTTCTAGAAGCGTATGGCTCTCTTTGGTTTTTATAACCACATCATCAACATATACTTGAACATTTTTTCCAATTTGATCATGCAGACATTTTTGCATACATCTTTGGTACGTGGATCCTGCATTGTGCAGGCCTAATGGCATGGTGCGATAGCAATAAGCCCCATACGGGGTGATAAACACAGTTTTTATTTGATCAGCCGGGTTTAACGGTATCTGGTGGAAGCCAGAATACGCGTCTACAAACGATAATAGTTCACAACCTGCGGTTTAATCAATAACTTGATCTATCCTAGGTAAAGGAAAAGAATCTTTAGGACACGCCTTGTTAAGGTTCGTGTAATCAATGCACATACGCCAAACGACAGCTACGTTCGGGTCATCCTTTTTCTTTTCTACTAACACCGGGTTAGACATCCAATCCGGATGAAGTACTTCTATAATAAACCCGGCCGCAAGGAGCCGAGCTATCTCATCCCCTATGATTTTTCTCCTGTCTTCGGCAAAGCGGCGGAGAGGTTGCTTCACCGGTCTTGCTCCTGGCCTTACATGCAAAGAGTGCTCAGCCAACTCCCTCGGTACCCCTTGAGGTCTTGCGTAGACCATGCAAAGATATCCCGATTCTCACGGAGGAAGTTGGTGAGCTCGCTTTCCTATTTATCGTTCAGGCCGGCACCAATGGTGATGGTGCACTCTAGGAACTGATCATCAATCTGGATTTTATTTGTCTCCTTAGTCGGCTGGAAGGACACACTTCCATGCGGGTTAGCAAGTGTCGGCATGTTAAGCTGTGTCGACTGAGCTAAAGCTGCGACCTCCTGAATCCTCCTTTTCTCCCTTGCAATTACCAAAGATTTGGCCAGATTTTATCCGGCCGAAGCACATTCCATTGATTTCCTATAGTCTCCTACTATCGTTATCACCCTCCTGTGGTCCTGGCATCTTCATTTTCAAATAACCAATGTGACAGCTGCTCATAAACTTGGCCAATGCCAGCCGTTCGAGTAATGCGTGATAACAACTTTCCAGATCCACCACTTCAAATTCTAAATTTTCTGCCCTACAATTCTCCCTTGTGCCGAATAAGACATCTACTCGGACCTTCCCAATGGGCTCACAGGACAGTCCTGGCACTATTCCATGAAGGTTGTCTTGGTCTACTGCAGCATATTTGGAGATATGCCGAGCTTATGCATTGTATCCTTGTACATAATGTTGATGCTGCTTCCATTATCTGTCAGCACCTTTGAGAATTTCACATTGATACTGGGTCCGACAAATGTTGGGTCTAGCACCAGGGCTTATGACCCGGGGCTCGACATGATCTTGGGATGGTCTCTAATGCTCCAAGTTATCTCTTGATCGGGCAACGACATATACCTCGGAACTGCCGACATAACTATATTTACTTCCATGTGCCGACACTGTACGCTCTGCCTGTCCTGCTGTTCCATGGTGAATACACAGTATGACTGGTGGTGCTCCCTGTAATCATTGCGTCCATTATTTCCGGGGTTTCCTCTGCCATCTTGTTTCTTATTTGCCACATGATGAACTGCATCCCTCCGGTCCTGATTCTCATACCTCGAAGGTGGTGGAGGTAACATCAAATGTTGCGCATTTCCTCCTGTAAGCTGTGGCTACTGTGTGTGGTGTGTTTGCTGTTGTGGCGCTTGCACTGCTGCCGGGTTTCCCGTTGCACTCTTCATCCAAGCGCATTGACGAGTTGTGTGATTGGCTGGTTTCGCAGGATTAGGTGTGTGAAACTTACACGATTGACCCAACATTGACTCAAATGTATACTTCGGCCTCTCCTGCCATTGTTTCTTCTGTTCTGGAGTCCACTGTTTCTTCCCATCATTCCTCGATGTCCATTGTTGAGGACCGTTATTTTGACGCTGATTGCTTCCTGCACCCGGCTGGTCCTGTACAATGGCAGCAACCTGATTCGAACTATATCTGTAATATGGCCTGTCATCTCTTCTCCTACCCCGGAACTCATTCCGCCGGGATGAAGCTGCACCATCGCGAGCGTAATGGTCTTGCTGCTCCAGCTGTTCTGCCAACATAAGCTCGGGCTGAGTCGGATCACCCAATGCATATGAATCTGCTATTCTGACAGTCTCTGCCAAAGTAGTCGGCATATCTCTTTGTAGCCTTTGCCACAACACACTTTCGTATCTGCACCCTTGTGCAAACCAAGCAATCGCTTATAATTCAATTACTCATTCACTAGAGTTTCTGAGATTACAACATCTAGTTAAGAATTCTCTATCAGTCTCATTCGGTTTTTGCTTGCACATGGCGAGCTGTTGGGGCCTGTTCGGCCTCTTGTACGTACCGGTGAAGTTACTGACAAACATTTCCTCGAAGTCCAACCAACAGTTGATACTGCCGGCTGGTAGGTTATTCAGCCAGACTCTGGCCGCCCCTTCCAACATCTGGGGCACATATCTCACAGCCCATCTCAAATTTCCTCCTGCTATCTTCACTGCAGTGGCATAGTCAATCAGCCAATCTTGTGTCTTAGTACTTCCATTATATGTTTTTGTGCCTCTTAACAACTGGAAGTTTGGGATAGGTGGCTCGCCCATGATCCGAGGTCCAAAACACGTCGGACTAGGTGGGCCTTGCTCTTCCAATAACTCTAACTGATATAGCCTATCCAGTTTTAATCTTGCGTCATTCGATGACAAGTTTCTGTACATAGCTCTTTCTTGCACCCATAGTGGTTTTGCCCAACATACCCGGGATTTTCCATTTCTGAATAACCATCATTATACCTGTCATGTGCCTGGTTATGTGGAACATGTCCTGCCTCTCTCTCCTGCCGAGGTTCATGCCTCGGCTTATGATCTTGCGGGTTTCCCCTTCCGAGATTCCCATGCTCTCTATTGCCACGACAGGGGTTTCTTTCACCACTGTTACCTTGACTTCTGTTGCCTTTATTCTCAATATTTTTTCCGGCCACCACCGGGTCATATGGGAAAATCTGTTTGTTTATTTTCCCGAAGTCACTGCTTTATCTTTTCGTGCACCATTTCCGAGTGAGGATGCCGCGACAGCTGATAATGCGGGGTAGCCCCAGCCGAGTGAACCATGCACGAAGCTCCTGGCTTCGCCGGGTTAGCTCTAAGTATATCCTCATTTTGCTGGTTCGCGATGCGTACCCGCTCATTTACTCTTTCTTGTTGCCTTTGCCGGGCTTCCCCGGTCAATCCCTCTAACTCGGAGGCTGCTGGATTCGCTGCCCTGAGGTTCTTTGCCGGGGTACTATACCTCGGCAGCCCCGGGTCAGCTGAATCACCCAGCTGACACTCGTGTTCCTTGTTAATATCACTAAGGAGATTCTTTCCTTTCATTCTCAGGTCACCTATCTGCGTAGGAGTCGTATCTAGCTTGTTTGCCCTAGCATACTCTCGCAAGGTCCTATTAAAGGACTCCTGTAGCGCAGATACTTTCTTGGCTTCTTCTAACATTCTCAACCTAGTCTCTTCTAGTTCTGCCTGTGCATTTGCCGGGTTAACTATTGGTGCTACAGGTGTCGTTAGGTTATCTATGGCTACTTGCAAGATATTCTCCGACCTCTGCAGAGGTGGCCATCTTACCCTTGTGCCTTGGGGGTTACCTCTTGCACCTCAGGTACTTTAGCTACTAACGGATCTGCTGCTGCCGGCTTCACGGCTACCGGCTTAACCACTGCCTGGTCTGCTGTCGCCGGGTTCTTGCTTGGTTCGGCACCTGCTCCTGCTGCTGGCACTGGCGCTATCATCATCACCTCAGCACGGCTTGCGAGGCGAGTGTTACGCTGACCGCTAGAAGCGCTGAGGGGAGGGTCTCCCGCGAGGAAGACTAGGCGCGGGTAGACGCAAGACGTGTCAACGCCGACGTAGATCTTGTGAGCGCCCAAGTTGATGAAGATGCCGTTGCGTGTTGGCGGCCTTGCCCCAAAGCTGCCAGCGTTGTCGCTGACATAGTCCCAGATGTCGAATCTCTGGACTAAGTCGGAGACGACGCGCTCGCCTATGTCGACGAAGTTTCCCGTCCGGATCTTGACTCCAGCTAGCACCGCTGCTGGCCCCACGGTGGGCTCCAACTGTCGTGGTGGTGGCACGGCAGATGCCATGGGTAGGCTTAAGTTGGGGGCCAATGGATACTAGTGCGATCCAGCGAGGGAAGATATAGTGGTTTCTACAAACAGAATGCTAGAACTCAATCTTTATTCCACACTAATGAATCTACACTTGCTCCTCGAGCTGTATGAGTGAGAGGAAGAAGAAGTTACAACTAGTGCCTGTTGGAGAAAAATGAATCGATCCCCAACTCGAGACACCCAGCCCCTCCTTATAAAGGAATGGCCTGGTGCCTTCGAGGGCTGATGTGGACCAGCATATTCGTGGAATATGCTTGTCCCAAGGTGGTAACTCAGTGGACCTCTTTCCCTGTCCCCCTTCTATCGATGGCAAAGACCCAGAGTCCACCACATGTGAGCCTCAGTCCTGAGGACTGTCACCTTCGTGACCTCCTTCTGCTCCTCTGCTGCTCTTCTTCTTGTCCCTAGCGCTTGGCACTGTGCAGATTCCAGAGAGAGAGAGAGACAATGTCTAGGGTTTGACTTCGGGGCTTGCCTCCTCCTTCTTCTACAAGCTTCCCTTGACTCAGCCTCGCCTCGCATGACTCGGCTTGACCCTCCCTATACTTAAGTTAAATAGCATCGATACGCTGACATAACTCATATGTCGGTCGAGTCAGGTCTTAACTACCTAACTCGGAATAGGTCGTACCTCATTCGACCGACCCCTACATGACTCGGCCGGATCGTGCCATGATCCGGCCCTGAACATGAAGGTTCCTTTCTTTTCTTACTTATCTCGACCCTACCTAGGGTCATCTCCCCAACAATCACCGCGTGGTAACAGCTCCCCAAAATTGGCGGGAACCAACCGCTATATAAGGAGAGTGACAGGTGAGTTGTGAGTCATCCCTCATATTCCCTCTGACTCCGTGCGCCCTCCAATCTTCCATTCCCTCTAGAGCCTCCAGAGCGATCCAGCGAGCCTAGATCCACGACCCGATGGCACCTCCAAAGGAGTTGTGGGGGAAGTCCAAATGCACCAGGGCGACACTGAAGTCCTTCGAGGACACGGGGATCCTCTGCGCCGTGAGATGGTGAATTCCCACGAACACGGAGGTGGAACCAGATCCGCGCGCCGGCGAGTTCATATGCTTCACCAGCCATCTCGAGAGGAGGCTCGGATTCCCCACTGCACTCTTCTTCCGTCGGTTCTGCACGTACTACGGCATCCAACCATCAGATCTGGGGCCGCATAACATCAACTAGCTTGCCATCTTCGTGGCGTTCTGTGAATGCTACCTGGGCTGCCGCCCGTACTTTCCCCTGTGGCAGGAGTTGTTCCATGGGCGGATTGGTTGCAATGGGGCAGGCGGCCCGATGCTGGTAGCGGGTGGCCTTACTTTCCAACTGAAGTCCAAGGCCTCCTTCCTCGACCTCATGCTGCCGAAGAAGGCGGTGAGTGAGTGGAAGAAGTACTAGTTTTATGTCAGAGAGTCGACACTGGACGGCGAGGTGTCACTCCCAACATACTCCTCTGAGCGGACCGAGCCACGCCGGCTCCAAGTCGCCAAACTTCCGCATGAACAACGTATGGTTGTGGACGAGCTGTTGACGACAATTCACCAGCTGAAGAAAGATGGGCTCGAGACCATCAATTTATAAAATTGCTGGCTCGGGCCGCGACTGGTGCCCCTGGCCAACCATGCCCACTGGATGTATGAGTACACCAGTAAGGACGACGGGACCAAGGCCTACACAGTCGAGTGGAAGGCTGACGATTATGCCTCCACGCTGAGGAAGATCACCGACGCGGAATACCGCGATCCGAAGGATGGATCGCCCCATACACCATGAAGCGCAAGGCGCCATCGGTAAGTCTGTTTTTCCTTGTCTATTTCGTAGTCGTAGAAATGCAGTCGCAGTTTACTAATCATCTGTTGTTTGTTCAGCTGTTCCAAGTTGTGGAAGGCTGGCTTCCTCCCGCCGATGATGAAATCTCGAACAAGGCCATGGGGGACAAGAGCGAGTCCTCCTCCGACGAGGAGAATGATGGAGACGACAATGACGATGACGATGAAGAGGCCGTGGAGGTCGCTGTACCCGTAGTTCAGAAAACTCGCGGGTAGCGTCAATGCGAGCTCGTGGCCAGCAAGAGCCTCGAGGGTCATGATGGGGGCGAGGGCAAAGGCCATGAACATAGTTCGCTGGCGTGCGGCTACACCGTCGAATAAGAAGTTACCGAAGAAGAAGGAGAAGGAGGCGCCCAGGGCAGTGTTGCTGCCTTGGTCAGCGACTAGCTCCGAAGCGACTAGCGTGGCCAACGATGCTGCGCCCGAAGCATCGACGAAGGCGCCAGAGGCAGCCAACGCGGCCGTGGTGGAGGACGAGGTGCCGCTGGCTTCGCTTCCACCATCGTTCTCAGCAGTCATGGGCCTCGGCTGCTCCAGCCGCAGAGGCGTCGCCATCGAGGGAGGAACCCGCGTCGACCAGAGGGGAACTTCCTGCTACCGCGGCCTCGTCAACAAAGAAGGCCTCCGTGTCGTGGGCTCCGGCCCTGTTCGAGACGGGCATCAACCGAAATCTGGGCCCAGAACTGGAGAATCCGGTGCACATCCGCACCGGGCTGCGCTACATCCCAGTCGCCAGGTGAGTGTTTTGCCATGTCAACTTGAATTGCTAGATTGTAGATGCCATCTGCTTTGTTGATCATTTCCTTTGCAGGACTGGCGTGAAGAAGATTGGTCACCCCTCGGTGGCCAAGGTCCCGGTAGACGCCTCAGAGAAGGGGGATGATCCCTCGAAGAAGAGAAAGGGCGATAGTGCCGAGGCGCCTGCTGAGGGAGAGAAGAACAGGAAGGGCGACGAGGTTGTCATTGTTTTGGAAGAGCTAGTCAACGCGCCAAGTGAAGCTCTGACCAGAGTGGACGCGGCCGCAAAGGCCATCATGGACACAAGGTCGCAGCAAGTGGAGCCGGCGGCGCTGGCCGGGGCGTCAGGGCCTACGACGAGTGCTTCGGGAGCAGTGGTGGCAACTTTCCCTCGCTTTAGGGCCTCTGCTTCAAGTGCCACGACACAATCAGCCTAATTACCCGAGGCACTGGGCGCGGACATCGAGCAGCATCGCAGGCGCACGTCCTTCATGCTTCCCTCGGTCAACGCGGTCGAGCTGCACATCATCCTGGGTGCGGCTATTCAGGTATGTTCAGTCCCCGAGGATCTACTCGCTGAATTTCAGCGGGTAGATTCTTATTTCTTTTGGCTATCCAGTCCCCGAGTGGCTAAGCGCTTAGGAAATTCTTCGATGTTCAGTCCCCGAGTGGCTAGTCACTGAATTTTCAGCGGCTAGGCACTTAGGAAAATCTTTGATGTCCAGTCCCCGAGTGGCTAGTCGCTGAATTTCAGCGACTAAGCACTTAGGAAAATCTTTGATGTTTGCTTACATTTGTTTGTCTATGCAGGGCCTCCAACGCGAATCAGCGGAGTGACTTGCCGTGAAAGAGCGTCAGGAACACGACCTCCAATCCGTGTAGGAGGTGAACCAGCAAATGCAGGCGAACGCGGGTAGGTATTTGTACTATGGACATCGTTAGTTCCTTTTTCTTGATTGTCATCTCACCCCTATTTTGTGCAGAGGGTAATTTGGACGCGGTTGCCAGGGCCCGCGAAGGCTTTGTACCTGTTGGTGAGTTAACGGCCGCCCAGTCGTCGTTGACCGCCGTGGAGAAGAGGGTTGCCGACCTGGAGAGGGAGCTCAAGGCCGCTAAGGCGGACGCTAGCTCGGTGGAGGATAGGGCCAAGGCTGTAGTTGCTACTGCAACTTACGAGCAGAAGGTGTCCGATGCTCTTGTCGCAGGCATGCAGGATGACCTGACCGGTCTTCAAGATTTCATCATGGGGCTCTACCGTCCACTTATTGGTGAGTTTCATAGTCTTGTAGTTGTCGTGTCCACGAGTCCCCGGGCGATGGGTCGCTTATGCCGGCGAGTCCCTGAGCAGGGTGGACTTCGAGTTGTCCGCCCTTCTGACACTAAGTTTTGCTTGCTTGCAGGGAAGATTCTCGATGACGAGCCCGAGGCACATTCGTATGACGCGAGGCAGTGCGTCACCATGCTGGTGGATTCTGCCACGCTTTCAGCGACCTGCATTTGCGTGTACCTCCAGGAGATCTCGCCAACGGAAGTGATTCCCAGCGAGATCACGGAGGTGTGGCGCTACCTTGAGAGGGCCCTGTCGGTGGTAGAGTACATGTCGCAGTTGGCTTTCCACCCCGGGGCCGCGACTGCGCTGAGCCTTGGGCTCGCTCACTTCCCTGATGACTTCGACCTCGACGATGTCACCAGCGGGTACCCCTCGGCGACTGGCTTGGTTGAAATCGCCAAGGTGTTGAAGTTGACCAATCGGGCCGCTGTGTACTCCAAGTGGGTGCTGGAGATGGGCGACGTCCTGCCGTACCAGGAAACGATCGTCGCCCTGAATGACTCCGAGCCGGCACATCGCAACTTCAAGACGGAGCACCCGTTTCGATCGGTGATGGCGGGCACTGATACATCGGAAACATATCTATAATTTTTGATGTTCCATGCTTGTTTAGTATACACTTTGCTTTGCTTTGTCTACACTTTGAGATGTTTTTATATGTTTTCTGGAACTAACCTATTAACAAGTTACCACAGTGCCAATTGCCTGTTTTCTTCTGTTTTTGGTTCCAGAAAGGCAGAAAATAAATATTCTCGGAATTGGATGGGACAAAGCCAAAGTCAATATTTTACCGTGGGCAACATGAAGCCAGAATACGAGACGGAGGAGGCTCACCAGGGGGGCACACCCCCTGGCGGCACGGCCTAGGGCTAGGCGCGCTTGGGGGGTGGCCCCCCTGCCTCGCCTCTTCGCCAATAAGTCCCCCCGATGCCAAAACCCTAATCACCCGATCAATATTCCACGAAACCGTCTGTAGCCGCCACCACCATCGTCCCTAGATCGGGAGGAGGGGGATATGAAGCTCTTCCCGACACCCTGCCGGAGGGGGATCATCAAGGAGGCCTTCTTCTTCATCATGCCAGCCTCCGGTATGAAGCGTGAGTAGTTCCACCTTGGACTACGGGTCCATGTAGTATCTAGATGGTTGTATCTCCTCGTTGTGCTTTCATGTTTAGATCTTGTAAGCTCCGTTCATGATCAATATCTCATCTATTTTTAATCATGCATGTTGTGTTTGCGGGGATCCGATGGATATTGAGATTACTATGTTAGATTGATTAATGGTTTTTCTATTTGATTCTATCATGTTTGTGTTGTTTGTGATCTTGCATGCTCTCTGTTGTTAGTAGCTATCTCGGCCAAGTAGTTGCTAGTGACTCCAAGAGGGGGTATTTATGTTCGATAGTGGGTTCATGCCTCTACTTATCAAGGGAAGTGACAGAAATCTCTACGGTAGTAGATGTGCTGTTTTCACTAGGGAGAAAACAACGGTCTCTTGTTCATGGAACAAGTGGATTGTTTACCTTACACACTTTGCTTAAAGTAGTTGTCTGTTGCTTGCAACTTAATACTGGAGGGGGTTCAGATGATAACCTGAAGGTGGACTTCTAGTCATAGATGTAGTTGGATGGCGGTTTATGTATATTGTTGTATTGCCCAATCGAATCTCATAGGATCTTTTTGTCTAGTATTGCATTGTTATGCCTTGCTCAGTCCTATCAATTGCCCTGCTGTAAATTATTTTTGCCCTTCATGCCATGTTTGTTTATCTAAGGAGATCACCTCTAGTGAACTATGGACCCCGGTCCAATCTTTATCATTGATACATCTTCCACTGTTACTGTTTACTTGCTGCAAACCATCATCACCTTCCACACCATACAGTTAATCCTTTTTTACAACAAATCGGTGAGCTTGACAACCTCACTGTTCGTTGGGGCAAAGTCTTGAGTTTGTGTTGTGCAGGTTTCCACATTGCTTGCAACACCTTTGAGACATTTCCTTCCTCCTACTGGTTCAATAACCTCGGTTTCTTACTTAGGGAAGACTTGCTGTTGTGCTCTTCACACCTTGCTCTTGGTGAAGCGATCCAACCCATTAAGAATTGGATCCTATGTTTATAGTGCTAGTCCCTTGGATCGATTTGCTAGAACACACAGTTTCGATGAATAAAAGAGTATCAATGCGTCACATTATAACAACGATTGATCCAAGAATATAAATATTACAAAGTTGCTTAGCTCACAGCTAGCTCAAATAATATAGTTCAACAAATAAACAATATATAAAGGCTCCATCACGCCACAGGCAACTCGCTGAGTGGAGATTCGCAACCTAAACGATAACCTTACTTGTCATCGAAATAACCTGCAACATAAAAAGTTGCATCCACGAATGGTCAATACATTTGAATTGTATTGGCAAGATGTCACTGTTATGTGGACACAATTGGAAACCTGTCATATACATGCACGCACACTCTGGCTAGTGGAGTTTAGGCTATTTTCATAAATCAGCATTTTCTCCTACCTTTTCAAATAAAGTTTTAGTTCTTCAAAATAACTAAGAACAGCTCGAGTCACTTGAGAGATCCTAAAAACTATGGACACATTGAGTCACTCAAGTGCTCCTATAACACATTAAGTTCACCCATCAAGTTTTATTAGAGAAATTGGAATAAATGAGACTTTTCAACTGCGTCAAGAGAAGTTACTCATAATTGTCCATTACCGGGGACATGACTAAGTACTTAGTTCATAAACCATCTGCAGAGGCTAGTACACTTTACCCACAAGACCCGATCAACCCCTTTTGAGAGAAGAGCAGGATGAGACCTTTGGGAAAAAGAATCATGAGCCTAACTCCGGACCGTACCATCCTATCAACAACTACATCTGCTAGTCACAGTAGGACATGATCCCATAACTTACTCAGTCAATTCAGAGCCCATATGACATGTGGCTGTACATGGAAGTTACTAATCAAGACCGTCTATTATCTCTCTGAAGCCTGGGTGGCAATCCCCACCAAAATCCACACTCGATGACCCAATCAATGCCATTCCACCTAGGTGATTCATTGATTAAGTGGTTTTTATTTTCAGCAAAACATAATCCTTCTCATACACACACACACACACATATATATATATATATCATAAAAACCACCCACGCATCTAATAGTATTGCTAAGCAATCTACAATACGATGGCTATCAAGAAATCAACTGGAGGACTTATGACAATTCTATTGGGTACTCACACCATAGTATAGCATAGCATATATAATATAAAACATTTCCTTCAATGCAAGCTACTGTAAACTAAATGCATAAGAAAACAATAGGAGATTCATGATAGTGAAACTTGCCTCAGTTGTAGTAATCATTCACACAGTCGTCGCAATCACAATAAACGCACTCCGGGCAATATATCACGCAAAACTATAGTTCCAATCAATCATACAGTACAGCAACACAACAAAACAGTATGCATGTATTTTAGAAAATACAAACAAGATCAAAAGCTTTCCATAAACACTTTCCGTTAAACAAATAGGCTTTTAATAGGCATTAATGAATTCTGAATACTTTCAGTACAAAAAAGTTTTATATAATTATGAGAACCATGCTACTGTATAGGTAATCTTTATAGCTTTCATTTGCCACTGATTTCACCTTAAAATGATTTATAGATTAAAAGTTATAGCCAAAATACTCATTTAATGGATTTAATAATAGGTAATTATTTTGTACTGTAACAAAATCAACTAATGCTACAGTGACGTAGATTACAATTTTCTGAATCCATAGACACCAAATTTGCCAATTTTGGAGTTGTGGATATTTTCCTATGAATTATTTACCATTATTTAGATTTAAATAATCCATAAAATATACATTGGTCAAATTACGAATTTTATTGCATGATAATATTCTCCTTACTTTTCTGAATACAGGCATATGCTATTTGCATTTTTCTGACTTTTATTCAGTTTTATACGAATTTTACAATATTGATACAATTTTCTGCCTATTTTCTATTTTTCTGAAATCCGAGGGAATATTCCCGGAATATGCTCCTGACGCGGCCTTTGATTGGTAAAGGAGTGCTGGCTCGGTCAATTGATGATCTGGAGCGTTCGTACCCGATCTGACGGTGGCGGGCGGGTGTGTGCGGTGCTCACCGGCGAGCGATGTGGAGGACGTGGGGTGGCTTCAGGCTTCGATGGTGGCGGCGCTCCAACAGTCTTTGTTAGGGGCCAGATGGTCGACGGGGTGCGGGAGGCTGCAGCGGATATCCTGGTAACCTCGACGCGTCGGGTTGCTTCCCCGGGCAATGGCAGCGGGCGGCTGGAGGCGTGCGGTGGCGGTAGTTCTCCAGCGACGATTTCCCGGCGCTGTGGTGCTCCTGCGACGAGGGGAGATGGTCGGCGAGAATCAGTGCAGAGAGAGGAGGCGTTAAGGGGGGAGAAGGACGCGGGCGTGCGGAGGAGTCGCTCCCGACCTTGACTGGGCTCCAATGGCGGCGACAGATCGGAGCTTCGGCTCTAGGCGCTAGGGGTTTCCAAATCGGCGAAAAAAACGAACAGGAGGAGGAGGGGATTTATAAGGGGGAGTTGGCGTGCGGATTCGAAAAAAATCACAAACGTAACCTTCGGATTTCGCGGAGTTTGGATCGGGATCGGGCGTGCGATGGTTGAACTCTAGGCGCGAGGAAGGGGACGACCGCGGCGGGTCCCACTTGTCGGTCGAGTGGGGGCACTGATGAGTGGGCGAAGGCGTCGAGAGAACAAAAATATGGGGAGAGGGGACGCAGCTGCTGCTGGGCTGGCTCGGCTAGGTGGGCCGCTGCTACTGCTTGCGAGGGCGCAGTAGCTAGGGCACTGGGCTGGGCTGGCTAGCTCGCTGGCCAGGTTTAGTTTTTTTATTCTTTTTCATTTCCTTGTTTATTTAATATCTTTTGCAATATAGCTCCAAATGATCTCAACTAATTTGTAATTTTTTCTAAAATTAAACACATCATTTTAGGACTACTAGGGAATATATTCCCGTCCATTCAAAATATTCAAACAATAGGTTTTATTTAGAAACCCTAATAGATACATAGAGGATTTTCAAATAGGGTTTTTCACAAATGGTTTTAAATTTGGAATTTTTGCAAGATGCCATGATGCAATGCACATGAAACCTATGAACCATTTCCATTCTAAAATCTGGAATGTTACAGACTAACTCCCTTAGGATGAATCTCGTCCTCGAGATTCGAGATGGCTAGCAAATAGGTTCTAGTGGTGTTCTCGAAGATTGTATTTCTAGCATCCATGTGGCTTCTCTTTATATGGGTACATCATCAAGCTAACCCCCTTAAAAGAACTGAACTTGCATCTCCAAACATCCAAGACTTAATTGTGGCATCTTGTACTAGCTATCAATTTCTTCTCCAATGAGTTCACTTTAACAAATCCTCTAAGTAACTCCATATGTAACTACATCCATGAATGCCTTATCTGAACGAATGCGATGCATAAATTTGCTAGAAGCTTACCAGTCACAAAGCATGGTTTATTGAGTCCTCTCTTCATGTTCATGTGGTTCACAGTTGCCTTCTCAGTTGAGTATGTGTTAGGGGTGACCCCTTGGGGTGGCCAGATCTTTCACGAATTCCGTGGGAATCGAGGGGAAAGCGGTGGAAGGAGGAAGGGGACGAAATCCATGAACACACACGCGAATAACTCGAACACACACACACGAAGACACGATACAAGCCGATAGCTCACGCCGGTGGCAACCGGTCCAACACAATCCCTAGGATCGGTGTTGGGCAAGACACTCTCCCACGGCCAACAACGGGGGTGAGAGGCTTGATGAGATCTTGGCTACTTGGGCACGAGACACCGAGATCCCAAGGACTTGTACAACTTGAACGCACGAGGCAAAATCCAAGAGGTTTGTGAATAATTTGGTGCTCCTTATCAAGGAGCATGAGACAAATAGTTGATAGATCCTCAAGGGGTGTCTTCAAATACAATTATCCAAGTCTAGGGTTTACAATAGAGGGTGGGGGCTATTTATAGGCCAACCACATAAACAGGGGTATTTTAGGTACGAAATGGTAAAGTGTAGGCGAAATAAGGGGTTACACGGGTCAAGCCCGAAAGTTGACTTGGCTCTAGGGATTTCCGGCGAGGGGCCCGGCGGCGCCGGAGTGGTCGCCGGAAATTCCGGTGGCCGCCGATATTTTCGGTCGCGAACCGAAAAGCCTTACTGAACAGGTTTTCAGTCGTCGCCGGGAGATTCCGGTCGTGGCTGGGATTGTCGGCGAGGAGGCCGGTCGACCGGGCCTATCGCCAGAGGTTCCGGCAGGGGAACCGGTTCGCCGAGTGTGGCGCCGGTTTGCTCTCCCGAATCTTCTTGGGCTGCCTTTGGTCCCTCCCTTGGCGATGCTTCATTGGGTTCATAGCTGAGAATGCACAGGGTTTGGGAATGAAGTAGCAAGACATCCAAGGGTGTATTGAAATCACACGAGGAGAGGAGCGAGTTAACCTTAGCTTGTAGGAGCTTGGCCCGAGCACGAGTCATCGGTCCACTTGGGGGACTAGTTGGCGGGGATGTAGACGCATCCGTAGGATGGGCTGCATCAGCTCCCCCCTTGGGAAAGAGTCGTCCTCGACTCTTTAACCTTCTCAACTTCATTTTCTTCATGGTAGGGTGAAAGGTCCTTGACATTGAACGTCGGGCTCACATGGTACTTTGATGTTGGAATATCGATGATGTAGGCATTGTTGTTGATTCTTTTGAGGACCTTGAAGGGGCCATCTCCCCTTGGTTTGAGCTTGGAGTCGCGATTATTGGGAAAACGGTCTTTGCTCAAGTGTATCCACACAAGATCGCCTTCTTCGAAGA
The DNA here is from genome assembly GCA_916181665.1 of Avena sativa. Classification (NCBI taxonomy): domain Eukaryota; kingdom Viridiplantae; phylum Streptophyta; class Magnoliopsida; order Poales; family Poaceae; genus Avena; species Avena sativa. Next base: position 45,680,480 of record OV702298.1, on the reverse strand, counting down.
TCATCTCTTTGTTGTTCTTGTTTAGCCGTGATGCTTGGCGAAGGACTTGTTGCTCGATCGTAGCTCTTGTGTCTTCATGTAAATTTTTCATTGCTTGGGCACGCTTGCCAACGTCCATGTTGGTGCGGTCGTGTATAGGAAGAGGTAATATGTAGAGCGCGGTGAGAGGCTCGAATCCATAGACGATCATGAACGGGCTCCTCATGGTGGTGGAGTGTTTGGCGCGGTTGTAGGCGAACTTGGCGTGTGGGATGCATTCCTCCCAATCTTTAAGATTCTTCTTTATCAACACGCGGAGAAGTGTGCCAAGGCTTTGGTTGATGACCTCGGTTTGTCCATCAGTTTGAGGATGCGAGGCGGACGAGAATAGGAGCTTGATGCCTAGCTTGTCCATGAGTGTCTTCCAAAAGTAGCTCATGAATTTGACGTCACGGTCGGAGACGATTCTTCTTGGTACACCGTGTAGTCGAATTATTTCCCTGAAAAACAAATTTGCTACATGTGGAGCATCATCGGTCTTATGGCACGGAATGAAGTGTGCCATTTTGGAAAAGCAATCCACTACCACAAATATAGAATCATGTCCATGCTTAGATCTATGCAATCCTAACACAAAGTCCATGCTAATGTCCGACCAAGGTGCATGAGGAATAGGTAATGGCATATAAAGACCAAAGGGGTTAGACTTAGACTTAGCTTGGATACATGTAGTGCACCGTTGGACGTGGCGTTCCACGTCGCGCTTCATCTTTGGCCAAAAGTAGTGAGTGGATAGCATGTGATATGTCTTGTCACGGCCAAAGTGACCCATAAGGCCTCCACCATGGGACTCTTGAAGAAGCAAAATTTGGAGAGACGACTTCGGAATGCAAATCTTGTTTTGTTTGAAAAGAAAACCCTTATGCAAATATAAATCATCAATCCCTTTGTCTATTGAACACTTTGCAAAAATTGATCCAAAGAATGGGTCGGACTCGTACAAAGATTTGATGTCATCCAGACCCAAGACATTTACTTCGAGTCGAGTAAGAAGGTTTGTGTTTTTGCGAGACAAGGCGTCCGATACTACATTTTCTTTGCCCTTCTTGTACTTTACAATGTAAGGAAAAGATTCCATGAACTCAACCCATTTGGCGTGCCTTTTACTCAAATTGGCTTGGCCCTTAAGATATTTCAACGACTCATGGTCGGAATGGATGATAAATTCTTTGGGCCAAAGGTAGTGTTGCCACACTTGAAGGACACGAACCAAGGCAAAAAGCTCTTTGTCATAAATTGGATAGTTAAGGCGTGGGCCATCAAGTTTCTCACTATGGTATGCAATAGGACGCCCATTTTGCATAAGGACGCCTCCAATGCCAATACCACTAGCGTCACACTCGACCTCAAAAGTTTTTGTGAAATCCGGTAAAGAGAGGAGTGGTGCTTCGGTGAGCCTCTTTTTGAGCTCATCAAACGCTTTTTGTTGTGCTTTGCCCCAAACGAATGTGACATTTTCTTGGTCAATTCGTTGAGAGGGCAAGCACTGGTAGAAAAGTCTTCCACAAAGCGACGGTAAAAACCGGCCAACCCATGAAAACTACGAAGTTCACTAACATTGGTAGGGATGGGCCAATCTCGTATGTCCTTAACTTTTGAGACAACAACTTCAATGCCATTAGAAGACACAATAAAACCAAGGAAAATCAGTTTGTCTTTTGCAAAAGTGCACTTTGGGAGGTTAGCATAGAGCTTTTGATGACGAAGGATTTGAAGGACCTCCTTAACATGAGTAACATTCTCCTCTAGTGACTTGCTATAGAAAAGGATGTCATCAAAGTAAAAAACGACACTCTTCCCAATGAGAGATCTCAAAATATGGTTCATTAGGCGCATGAAGGTAGATGGGGAATTTGATAAGCCCAAAGGCATAACCAACCATTCATAGAGACCAAGCTTGGTCTTGAAGGCGGTTTTCGACTCATCACCTTCGGCCATGCGAATTTGATGGTAACCACTACGAAGATCAATTTTCGAAAATATAGTGGCTCCACATAACTCATCAAGCATGTCATCAAGGCGCGGTATAGGATGTCGATAACGCATGGTGATAGCATTGATTGGAAGGCAGTCCATGCATAACCACAACATATCATCCGTTTTTGGCACGAGAATCACGGGTACCGCGCTTGGGCTAGTGCTTACTTGGATCAAACCTTTGGAGACGATTTGGTTGATTTGTCGTTCTATCTCCTTCGTCTCTTCCGGGTTCGTGCGATACGTGGTGCGGTTTGGGAGTGGAGCGCCGAGTATGAGGTCGATGCGGTGCTCGATTCGGTGAAGAGGGGGTAGTCCATGAGGAAGCTCTTCAGGGAATACATCTTGGAATTCCTGCAAAATAGCCATCAAAGAAGGAGGAACATTTGTCAAGTCATTAGTTCCTTGCGCTAGTCCCTTGCATACAAGGACATAGTGCAAGATGGATGGGTTGTTCCGCACTTCTCTCATCTCACTTTTTGTGGCAAGAAGAGCACTCCTTGTTTTTCCACTCGAGTTTGGTTTGTGGCTCTCACTCACTATAGTGTGGTTCTCTCGCTCACCGCTCTTCTCACAATGTGGTTTTGTGCTTTGTGCCCTCGCTAAAGCCTTTGCATTATCTGCAATTATTTGGCTAGGAGTCATTGGTTGCAAAACACAAGTCTTTTCAAGCCATTTGGAGGTATAAGTGTTTGTGTGACCATCATGCAAAGCACGCTTGTCATATTGCCACGGCCTTCCTAGCAACATATGGCAAACTGTCATGGGGACCACATCACATTCCACCGTGTCCTTGTATGGTCCAATTGAGCATGTTACCGAGACGGTGTGCTTGATCTTGACAGACCCTTGGTCACTTATCCATTGTATATGGTAGGGATGCTTGTGCGGATGGAGGGTGAGGTTGAGTTTCTCACACAATTCCGTGCTTGCAAGATTGTGGCAACTCCCTCCATCGATGACAACTTTTATGGACTTCCCATTGATACTGGAACGAGTTTGGAAGATGTTTGATCTTTGGTCTTCATTCTCATTGACTTGAGTAGTTAAGACCCTCGTGACCACAAGCGATGGAGTTGCGTCATGCTCACACACAAGTAGGTCTTGGTCATCTTCCAAATGTTGCCTATCCAATGCTTCCTTGACCCTTGCATCAAACTCATCGTCGCTCAAGTATTCTTCATCGCCATTGTCGTGGATGAACAAAACTTTCTTGTTTCCACATGCGGTCGACTTGTGTCCTTTGCCTCCACACTTGTAGCACTTACCATTGAATGGTTGATCATCCTTTGTGTATTTGCCACTTGTGGTAGGTTTTCCTTGAGGAAGTGTTGGCTTGAAGGGGAGCTTGGTGGTACTTGATGAGCTTCCACTTGGTGCTGTTGGAGTAGTGGTTGTTGCTTGCTTGTAGGTGAAGTACGTCTTTGGATTGTTGTACTTGATGTCCTCTTGCACTTGACGTTCGGCTTTTGATGCTATGTGTACAAGCTCAACCATGTTGTTGTACTTTTGGAACTCGGTGATGTGCTTTATTGGATGGTTCAAGCCATTGAGGAAACGTGCCATTGTTTGTTCATCATGCTCTTCAATGTTGGCACGTATCATGTTGAGCTCCATTTGCTTGAAGTACTCTTCCACGGTCTTTGTCCCTTGACTAAGCGTTTGAAGCTTGTTGAAAAGGTCGTGCGTGTATTGCGAAGGAACAAAGCGGGATCTCATATGAGCCTTATCTTGCCAAGTTGAGATTGGAGGCTCTTCTTTTGCTTCACGAGCGAGTTAGACTTGCTCCCACCAAAGGTTGGCATACTCATCAAACTCGAGGGATGCCATGGCCATCATCTTCTCATTGCTATATTTGTGCATGCGGAAGATCTTGTCAACCTTGAGTTCCCACGAGAGATATTCTTCGGGTTCATTGGAACCGGTGAACTTTGGCATGGTGAATTTGAGCTTGCCGAAAGTTTCTTCTTCATTGCGGTTCCGGTATTGGCGGTTGCCATGATTTTGGCGGCCATCTTCATCATCTGAGCTCTCATGTCTTGCTTGGTGATTGTTGCATTGCTCTTGCGGTTGTTGAGGTGCCGCGTTTGGTGGTGGAACTCGATTTTGATGACGATCTTGGGGATCTTGCTCTTTTTGTTGGCGTGGTTGAGGATGAGGAGGAGGTTGTTGGTCCTCACGACGAGCTTGGGGAGCTTGCTCTTGTTCTTGCCGTGGTTGATGCCGATGAGCATTGTCTTGCGCCATGTGGCGAGAAGGACGACGAATCACGTGCGCAATGGGCTGCTCCCTTTCTTCTTGATGTGGAGGAGGCTCGTCAAGATGATCATGTTGTTGACGTTGACGCATGTCGATGATGACGCCTTGGAGGGTCTTCGAGTGCTTCACGCCGACGGCAATCTTGTTCGTCCCTATCGGATGCTTCACTTGTTGTTGAAGGAACATGTCGTTGGTGATGGGCTTGGTGGTCCACGTGAGGTTGCTCTTGTTGAATCACGAGTGCTCTTTGTTGTGGACGGTTCGCTTCACATCTTGGAGGTCTTGCAGAGAGGTCACCATCATAGCTTGACGTCGCAGCGTGTCGCGGAGACGATATCGCTTGAGAAGAGCTCATGGAGTGCAGGACGGGTCCATCTTGGTGCCTTGAAGCGTGACGGCGAGGAGCGCTTGATTCACTTGAGGAGTGCCGTGACGAGCTTGAGTCACGCGATCGTGGCCTTGCTAGCCCATCAATGAGGCATTGAAGCTTCTCATTCGTTGCGGTGAGGGCGCGACCAAGAGATTCATTTTGATGGCCGAGGTTGTGTTGCATGGCATGCATTTGTCCTCGGACTTAGTGGTTGTCGATGTTCTTGAATTCCACTCGGGCTTCGCTAAATTGTTCGTCTTGGCGCCGCTCAAGGGCTTCACAACGGTAGTTGAATTCTCCTCGGACCTTCCAATGATCCCATCTTGTCATGTATTGTGTGTCGTCCTCTTGAGGTGGAGTTGGTTGGGACGACTCGCCATTCCTGTCCATGATGCAAAGCCGACAAGGGTTGCATATGGAGAAGAAAACATGGGGAGTTAGCCTTTTGCCTCACCTTGGAGATTGTATCAAACCAATTGCCACACAATAGAGCTAATAGCTTGCAAAGTGAAATCGCAAAGAAACTCACACACAAATAAGCTACAACTCTCAAAAAACTTTTGGTGGAAGGTTAGGATTGTGGAAAACCAAACGAAACGATCCAAGCAAAAGGTTATTGTTCTAAGTGGTAAAGAACCAAAGATCAAAAGCAAAAAAGATACGATCTACAAAAACATGGGAGAACGCACACATGGAGATTAAAGGGGTTAGCACGACTACGAAAATGAGCACAAAAGGTACTAACGAAGACTACGCTCGGTTGTCGTGACAACTCAAGGAGAGACCACAACTCGTTTTCCAAAAGAGGATAAGCAACGGATTTGTGCACTTGCCTTGGCGCGCTTTTTCCTCTCTCTCTTTTTGCTTACAAGCTTGATACTCTCTTTGTATTGGGAGACTATGTATCTTTCTATTTTTTTTTGATTCTTTTTCTCCCTTTCTATACTACTATGTTAAGTTTTGTATTTGCCCTCACACTCTCACTTTCCAAAGGCAAGTGCACAATGCTTAGACAAACACAAAATGAGTTGCTCTCATAGGATAGATACACACAAAGGAAGATATGGGGTTGTCAAAGTGGCGCAAGTTATACCTTTGGTATTGTTGACGACTTGCAACCGGTGATGTGGAAGATGTAAAGGAGTCGCGGTGTCGAGGAGCGCATGATGTAGGGATTTGCGGAAGCTTTTTGTTAGTTTTTGGCGACACGCACGCGAAACACGAACAAAACAAGGAGGAAACCGTCAAAATCTGTGAATTGCAAAATTTTCGGCGCAGGAACCGGCGGCGCCGGGTCTGCCGCCGGAAATTCCGGTCGTCGGTCCGGTCTGACCGGAGCTGTCGTCGGAAATTCCGGTTGCAGAACCGGTTCGCCGGTTCTGGCACCGAAACCTGTTCGAGATGAACTCCAAAAATTCAATCTGAGAATTCCGTCAAAATTTCGACAAAATTGGGCTGGGGAAAGGTCAAGGGATTTAGATCAAGACCCAAAGCAACAGATCTATGGACCAAAACCACGAAAAACTCACCAAATCCAAAGATCGATACGAAGGCAATTTGGGGCTCTTTTTGGGAAATTTTCGATTTTATGGTGGATAGAAGAAAAATTGAGGGGAAATTCGTGATCAACCTTGCTCTTGATACCAATATGTTAGGGGTGACCCCTTGGGGTGGCCCGATCTTTCATGAATTCCATGGGAACCGAGGGGAAAGCGGTGGAAGGAGGAAGGGGACGAAATCCACGAACACACACGCGAAGAACTCGATGAACACACACACACACGAAGACACGATACAAGCCGATAGCTCATGCCGGTGGCAACCAGTCCAACACAATCCCTAGGATTGGCGTTGGGCAAGACACTCTCCCACGACCAACAACGGGGGTGAGAGACTTGATGAGATCTTGACTACTTGGGCACGAGACACCGATATCCCAAGGACTTTTACAACTTGAACGCACGAGGCAAAATCCAAGAGGTTCGTGGATAATTTGGTGCTCCTTGTCAAGGAGCATGAGACAAATAGTTGATAGATCCTCAAGGGGTGTCTTCAACTACAATTATCCAAGTCTAGGGTTTACAATAGAGGGTAGGGGCTAGTTATAGGCCAACCACATAAACATGGGTATTTTAGGTACAAAACGGTAAAGTCTAGGCGAAATAACGGGTTACACGGGTCAAGCTCGAAAGTTGACTTGGCTCTGGGGATTTCCGGCGAGGGGCCCGGCGGCGCCGGAGTGGTCACCGGAAATTCTGGTGGCCGCCGATATTTCCGGTTGCGAATCGGAAAGCCTTACTGAACAGGTTTTCGGTCGTCGCCGGGAGATTCCGATCGTGGTCGGGATTGTCGGCGAGGAGGCCGGTCGACCGGGACTGACGCCGGAGGTTCCGGCGGGGGAACCGGTTTGCCGGGTCTGGCGCCAGTTTGCTCTCGCGAATCTTCTCGGGCTGCCTTTGGTCCCTCCCTTGGCGATGCTTCATTGGGTTCATAGCTGAGAATGCACAGGGTTTGGGAATGAAGTAGAAAGCCATCCAAGGGTGTATTGAAATCACACGAGGAGAGGAGCGAGTTAACCTTAGCTTGTAGGAGCTTGGACCGAGCACGAGTCATCGGTCCACTTGGGGGACTAGTTGGCTGGGATGTAGACGCATCTGTAGGACGGACTACATCAGTTTGACTTGGTTCCATCTTGTGGAAAACTATAGGCATAGTGTCCCAACTTCCCGCACTTGTAACATTCCACATTACTGAGATCTTTATTTCCATTATGGTGATGGCCGTTGCTACCTTTGTTGTGGCCATTACCGTTGTGGCCATTACCTCCGTTGTTGTGGTCATCAGAATTGTCATTGCCATCATGGAAGGTACGTTTATGATATGGTCATGAGTTATGATGGCCATTGTGCTTCCTCTTGCGTCGTTCCACTTGCTTATGATTCCCTTCAAGAATTCTAGCCTTGTCCATCAGCTCTTGGAAAGTGGGGCAGTAGACCACAGACAACTGCAGCGAGAGCTCATCATTGAGACCATCCAAAAACCTCTCTCTCCTCTTGGCATCAGTGCATCCAACAGTCACTAAGTCTTTGTTCACCGAGCGCAACCAGTCAAGAGAAATCATAGGTTCAGGTGCAGTGGAGAACTTAGCTGGCCTAAGTTTCAGAAACCTGGTGAGAGCATCCTCCTGGGGCTAGTTATTCCTGTTGTTGTTGTTGTTGTTGTTGTTGTTGTTGTTGTTGTTGTTGTTGTTGTTGTTGTTGTTGTTGTTGTTGTTGTTGTTGTTCTTGTTCTTGTTCTTGCTGCTGCTGCTATTTCTGTTGTTGTTGTTGTTGTTGTTGTTGTTGTTGTTTCTGTTGTTGTTGTTGTTGTTGTTGTTGTTGTTGTTGTTGTTGTTGTTGTTGTTGTTGTTGTTGTTGTTGTTGTTGTTGTTGCTGCTGCTGTTTCTGTTTCTGTTGTTGTTGTTGTTGTTGTTGTTGTTGTTGTTGTTGTTGTTGTTGTTGTTGTTGTTGTTGTTGTTGTTGTTGTTGCTGCTGCTGCTGTTTCTGTTTCTGTTGTTGTTGTTGTTGTTGTTGTTTTTCCTGTTGCTGTTGCTGTTTCTGTTTCTGTTTCTGTTTCTGTTTCTGTTGTTGTTGTTGTTGTTGTTGTTGTTGTTGTTGTTGTTGTTGTTGTTGTTGTTGTTGTTGTTGCTGTTGTTGTTGCTGTTGCTGTTGCTGTTGCTGTTGTTGTTGTTGTTGTTGTTCTAGGCAGCCATGAATTCAGTCATCACCTGTGCAAGTTGTGCCAGGGCTGCTATCAGCTGCTCCATCTCAGTGGGTTGACGGCGAGGCGGCATCTGTTTGGGACAACATATATAAGTTATAGATAGAAGGGACTAGAGAAAGTAGTACTACCCATAACTATATGAAGCAATCAGTGACACAAACAAGCAAACCATCATAAGCAATCAACACACAAGCAACCACTTGCATAACAACATTACAGGGGTATAATCTTAGCAGTATATAACCACAAAATAGTTTGAATATGTTGGGGACAATACTAGAGTAAAATAGAGCAACATATAAGCAATACACAAAATCTGTCAAAACGGTATAGCAGGTTCACGAATTTTTCTGACCGCCTTAAACACGTCAGGAAATTTAGCCAATTTTTGTGCATATAGCGCAGGAAGTTTAGCACCAAACCCTGTTTTTTAGATTTTTCCCGGGTGCCAAAAAAACATGAAAAATCATACAGTACAGCAGGCCAGGCAGAAAACTACAACAGTAGTATCACGAATTTCAATCAATTCACACCAATAAACTAATCTAAAAAACCTCACGAAAATTTCAGGAACTTTAGGGTTCAAAACTAATTGATCCTAAACAAGTAATCACACAATATGGCTCAATACAAACAAACAACTAATATTGTCATACCACATAAGTTGGTAAGATCAATATGCTAACACGATAGCGATGATCTCCTAAAGTGATAAATATGGTGGACCAAAACTAATAAACTTGGTGAGATATTCATTCATGTAACTCTATTTCTTATTTTACTTGTAGGCCAACTCTCATATATGTATCTAAAGAATGGACAACTACAAATTTTGAACAAGAAGAGGTTCCAAAAAAGACAGACAAGGAATATAAGAACTCTAATAAGTGGAAAATATGATAGTTATCCTAATAGAGGTCTCCTATTTCTAATCCAGTTCTAAGGTCACGAACCTACAGTCAACGCAATGCTCTGATACCATCTAAAGCGATCCAACCCATTAAGAATTGGATCCTGTGTTTATAGTGCTAGTCCCTTGGATTGATTAGCTAGCACACACAGTTTCGATGAATAAAAGAGTATCAATGCGTTACATTATTGCAACGATTGGTCCAATAATCCAGAATTATTTACCATTATTTAGATTTAAATAATCCAGAAAATATACATTGGTCAAATTATGAATTTTATTGCATGATAATATTCTCCTTACTTTTTTGAATCCAGGCATATGCCATTTGTATTTTTCTGACTTTTATTCAGTTTTATACAAATTTTACAAGATTGATACAATTTTCTGCCTATTTCTATTTTTCTGAAATCCGAGGGAATATTCCCGGAATATGCTCCTGAAGTGGCCTTTGAATGGTAATGGGGTGCCGGCTCGGTCAATTGATGTCCTAGAGCGTTCATACCCAATCTGACGATGGCGGGCGCGTGTGTGCGGTGCTCACCGGCGAGCGATGTGGAGGACGTGGGGTGGCTTCAGGCTTCGATGGTGGCGGCGCTCCGACAGTCTTCGTTAGCGGCCAAATGGCCGACAGGGTGCGGGAGGATGCGGGAGATGTCCTGGTGACCTCGACGCATCGCGTTGCTTCCCCAGGCGTTGGTAGCGGGCGGCTGGAGGCGTGCGCCTGCGGTAGTTCTCCAGCGACGATTTCCCGACGCTGTGGTGCTCCTACGACGAGGGGAGATGGTCAGCGAGAATCAGTGCAGAGAGGGGAGGCGTTAAGGGGGGAAGGAAGACACAGGCGTGCGGAGGAGTCGCTCCCGACCTTGACTGGGATCCGATGGCGGTGGTAGATCGGAGCTTCGGCTCTAGGCGCTAGGGTTTCCAAATCGGCAAAAAATCATGAACGGAACCTTCGGATTTCGCGGAGTTTGGATCGGGATCGGGATCGGGCGTGCGATGGTTGAACTCTAGGCGCGAGGAAGGGGACGACCGTGGCGGGTCCCACTTGTCGGTCGAGTGGGGGCACTGACGAGTGGGCGAAGGCGTCGAGAGAAACAAAGATGGGGAGAGGGGGTGCGGCTGCTGCTGGGCCGGCTCGGATAGGTGGACCGCTGCTGCTGCTTGTGCGCGCGCACAGTAGCTAGGGTACTGGGCTAGGCTGGCTAGCTCGCTGGCCAGGTTTAGTTTTTTTATTCTTTTTCATTTCCTTGTTTATTTAATATCTTTTGCAATATAGATACAAATGAGCTCAACTAATTTGTAACTTTTTATAAAATTCAACACATCATTTTAGGACTACTAGGGAATATATTCCTGTCCATTCAAAATATTCAAACAATAGATTTTATTTAGAAACCCTAATAGATGCAAAGAGGATTTTCGAATAGGATTTTTCACTAATGGTTTTAAATTTGGAATTTTTGCAAGATGCCATGATGCAATGCACATGAGACCTATGAACCATTCCTATTCTAAAATCTGGGATGTTACACTTGGGGTTTACAACGGAGCGCTCCCACGTCAATACCGGGTGCCATCAAGTTTTTCTGACGCCGTTGCCGGGGAGGCTAAGGACGTCTTCACAAGGGGAGTCCTCCTCAACCTTTCTCTTTACTTTGTTTTTTAGTTTGCTTAGTTTCTTTTGCTTGGTTTTGTTTGCCTCTTTTTATCAAAAACTCCAAACAAATTAGTTCCTGCTCTAGCTGTTGCTGCTATTTTTGGCTTGCTCCACTTTGCTAAAATGAACTCTGCTGAGAACACCAAGTTGTGTGACTTCACTAGCACAAACAACAATGATTTCGTAAGCACTCATATTTCTCCACCTGCTCCTGATGCTACCTTTTATGAAATTAAGCCTGCTTTGTTGAATCTTGTGATGAGAGAGCAATTTTCTGGTGCTAGTTCTGATGCTGTTGTTGCCCATCTCAATAGCTTTGTTGAACTTTGTGAGATGCAAAAGTATAAGGATGTAGATGGATAAATTATTAAGATCAAGCTGTTTCCTTTCTCCTTGAGAGGAAAAGCTAAAGAATGGTTGCTATCCTTGCCTAGAAATAGTATTGATTCTTGGATTAAGTGCAAAGATGCTTTTATTGGAAAGTAGTACCCTCCTGCTAAGATTATATCTATGAGAAGTGATATTATGATTTAAACAACTTGATAATGAACATGTTGCTCAAGCTTGGGAAAGAATGAAATCTTTGTTTAAGAATTGTCCCACTCATGGACTTACTGCTTGGATGATTATCTAGACTTTTTATGCAGGTTTGAACTTCTCTTCAAGAAACCTATTGGATCCAGCTGCTGGAGGTACCTTTATGGGCATCACTTTGGGTGCTGCAACAAAACTCCTTGATAATATTATGGTTAATTACTATGAATGTCACACTAAGAGAGCTCCACATGGTAAGAAGGTAAATTCTGTTGAAGAAACCACATCTTTGAGTGATAAGATTGATGTTATTATGGCTATGCTTGTTAATGGTAAAGATCCTTTAGATCCTAATAGTGTTCCCTTAGCCTCTTTGGTTGCTCAAGAAGAGCAAGTTGATGTGAACTTCATTACAAACAACAATTTCAACAACAATGCCTATAGGAATAATTTTGGTAGTAACAACAATTATAGGCCTTATCCTCCTAATAATGCCAATACTTATGGAAACTCCTACAACAATGATAGAAGTGCCCCCTCTGAAGTTGAAGTCATTCTCAAAGACTTTATAAGTAAACAAACCACTTTCAACAAGACTATAGAGGAAAAGCTTTTGAATGTTGAGAAAAATATTTCCTCTTTGTCTGAAGCACAGTCCTCTTCGATTAATAAAATGGCTGCTAAACCTGAAACCATGGAAAGTACCTTTACTGCTACTCATGCCATACAAGTTACTATTGATGAAAATGTTAGACTGTTAGCTCAACTTCATGCTAAGTGGGAAAAGGGAAGCTGAAATTGATAGAAACAATAGTGTGTGCACCATCACCACTAAACCACAAGAAGTCCCTATTACTCCTCTTATAATGCATAAGCCCATTGAGTCTACCACTAGTGATGCTAAGTTTGACTTTGATATTGATGGTTGCAATATTTCTAAAGTGATTATGTTCCTGCAAAAGCTTGCTAGAAGTCCTGATGCTAGTGATATGCATGTTGCTTTCACCAAACACATTACTGATGCTCTTGTTAAAATAAAGGAAGAGAAGTTAAAACACAAAGCTTCTATTCCTAGGAAATTGAAGATAGTTGGGAACCCATTATTAATATGCAAGTGAATGACTTTGATCTCAAAGCTTCATGTGATTTTGGTTCTAGTGTCTCTATTATGCCTAGGAAGATTTATGAAATGCTTTATTTGCCACCTTTGGAAGATTGTTATTTGGATGTCCCACTTAATGACCATGCTACAAAGAAACTCATGGAGAGAATTAATGATGTTTTTATTATGGTTAACAATGCTTATGTCCCTGTTGATTTCTATGTTTTGGATGTTGAATACAATGCTTCTTGTCCTATTACTTTGGGAAGAACTTGTCTTAGAACTGTTGGTGCCATCATTGATATGAAAGAAGGCACCATTAAATATCATTTTCCATTCAAGAAAGTTATTGAACACTTCCCTATGAGGAGATAGAAGTTGCTTTTTGCTCCTCCTTTTAAAGCAAGGTTTGATGTTAATGCTTCTTCATTTGAAAATACTTGATTTTTTGCTTCTTGTGCCTAACTTAAAGGCGTTAAAGAAAAGTACTTGTTGGGAGATAACCCAAGAGTTTCCTTGAGTCTTGGAAGTTATTACTTCAGTAATGACCTCTCCTTATCCTTTTTGTTTGCTTTTTGTGCCAAGAATGACATCTAATGAGAGGAAGTAAGATTTGGGGAGTTGCTGTCCCGAAACAGATTTCTGTCCTCGACCATAAATATTCGTGAGGAGTCTCTGTAAGTCGTATTGAGCTAAAAATTTATGAATAAATACCTCAGTATGTTAGCTAACTTTAGTTAGTTCAACACTTTTTGATTTGAGCAACATAAGGTCTGTTTTGACAGATTTCTACCTGCTGGTCTGTTTTGACAGATTTCTGCCATTATTTGCATTTGCTTCTTATTGATTCCTTTTTGAGTTATCTTTTAGGGAATTGATATTTTTGAAGGAGTTTCTACAGTAGATGTTGTCTTTAGTGAAATTTTTTGCTGTTCTAAAGCTAAACCCAAAGGTCTATTATCTTTTGAATACACTAATGTTGCTAATGAAGATTGTGTGAAGTTTTGTAGGAAGGAAAAAATTTAGGTGTAGAGAGAGAATGATGTAATAAGATGAAGAATGGACAAAAGATAAAGCTTGGGGATGCCACCCAGGTGTCACCCCAAGAAATATCTAAGAGGTACAAGCGTCAAAGCTTGGGGATGCCAAAGGCATCCCCTTCTTCATCAATAAAAAGCTCAGGTCTTTCTAGACACTTTGTTTTTATTGTTTCATGCACTATTGTGTTATTATTGGAGCGTCTTAGTTTTTGTTTTATTTGCTTAGTTTGTTTAGTTTGCTTGAATAAAGTAGTTTGGACCCCGATTCTCGCTGTGTTGTTTCAAATAAGTCAATTGGTGTTGGAAAGGACTAGAAAGTTTTGCTTGAAAGTGAAAGAGGAGCTTGCATTGACTGTGACTTAGACTTTATCATGTCATGTTAGGTGTTGTTTTTACCGTATGCTTAGTGATTATTGCTGTATCATGAATTGTTCCAAACAATTGGGATTGCTTAGTGTGCATTGAAAGAATCATGCGTTGTTTTAGCATACAAAAGCATAGTATTGTGGTATTCTCCTTTGATGCTTTGTTTGAGTTGACTTGGCACATGCTCACACCATGTTATGACTATGAACAAGTCACCGTAGCCTCTATGATCATTTAGTCCTTGAATTGTAGTACCACTCTATGCTTTGATTAGTAATGTTTTGTCGCTCTTCATGATTATGGCCATTATTGCTCTCTTAGTTGGTTGCTTCCAGTCTTTTGCTAGCCTCCACTTGTATGAGTAACCTCTACTCATGCTTCCAACTCCCAAGAAACCAAGTTATTCCAAAGTGTTCACTATAAATTCCTATGCATGGTGTGTTACACCATTCCAAGTATATTCTTGTTTTCAGCTATGTTCCAATTAAAAAGTATTTTGTTATGTGAAAACTTAGTGATTAAAGCTCTCACGAATTTGATGGCACACTTTATATTCCTTGACCCTAATAAACTTGAAGCATTGTGTCATCTATGTTGTATATGCTTACACTTATACGTTGGAATTAGCAGAACCATGCCGTCATGGGGAACATTTTCAACATTGCACTTGTACTTTGTACAAAGTTGATATCATGCTCTTTTGTCTATGGATGTCGCCGGTGTGAAATAAAGAGGGAGCTTGTAAGTCCATGGAGTTATTCATTTTGTGTTAGAGAAACACCTGGGCCACTAGCCTAAGCCATGCCTAATCATGGTGGAAACTTGCAGCATCACCATAATGAGCATTCTGTGAAGCATCCTCAATAAAAATCTATGCAAATAGTAAATAAAAAGATCGCTGAGATGCTCATTGTCTGCTTGCCTTGTCATTTTGGTTATGGGATAACTCTTGTACCATGTGCAAGGGGTACCCGGTTGGCGGTTCTCTATGATACACATGTACTTACTATGACAAAAACTTACAGGTGACCAAATTTGAGTAGCATGAGGTGTGGCCCTCGTATTCAAGGGACATGAGATTGCCAACTTATACTTTGTCAAGCATATACTCCATAGTTTGTTCACTTTAACTTTAATCACTTCAAGATGCTTATGATAGGGGCAATGCGGGCTGAAAGCTAACAAGTACCATAATTTTTGGAAGCTCTTTTTGAAACTTGAAATCCCTGCTTCCTTTTATGAAGGGCCTTTCTTCCATTAGTATATTGAGTCTCCACCTTCTACCTTTAGGCACCATTAAGAGAGCATAGTTTCCATTCTTAGTTCTATGTGGAGTGTCCCAAAACTTATTGATTGATGCATATTGTGATATTTCTTGTTTTTGTGCTATTTGTATCTAGTCACTCTTATGAACTTTGAAGGTGTCCTATGCATTTTATTGCTACTCCATGAGGGACAAGTTGAATGCCACTATGCTATGTTTTCTATATGTGAAACAAACATATTTCAATGCATTATTATTCATGAATCTTTGTTTGTATCATTTCATGTTGCATGCATAGTTACTTTGACTTATTGTTAGAACTTCTTATTTCATGCTCATTTTTAGAGTACTTTGATCCCAGCTTTCAATGCTTGCAGATGGTTTGATCTTGATTTTGATGGTGCATGTCACCTCAAAAATTATTCTTTTTATCACTTACCTACTCGAGGACGAGCGGGAGTTAAGCTTAGGGATGCTTGATACGTCGTAAATGTATCTATAATTTTTGATGTTCCATTCTTGTTTAGTATCCACTTTTCTTTGCTTTGTCTACACTTTGAGTTATTTTTTATATGTTTTCTAGTACTAACCTATTAACAAGTTGCCACAGTGCCAGTTGCCTGTTTTCTTCCGTTTTTGGTTCCAGAAAGGCAGAAAATCAATATTCTCGAAATTGTATGGGAAAAAAGCCAACGTCAATATTTTACCGTGGGCAACATGAAGCCAGGATACGAGACGGAGGAGGCTCATCAGGGGGCCACACCCCCTGGCGGCGCGGCCTAGGGCTAGGCGCGCCTGGGGGTGTAGCCTCCATGGTGGCCCCCTACCTCGCCTCTTCGCCTATAAAGTCCCCCCGATGCCAAAACCCTAGGCACCCGATCAATATTCCACGGAACCGTTTGTAGCCTCTGCCACCATCGTCCCTAGATTAGGGGGATCTGAAGCTCTTCCCGACACACTGCTAGAGGGGAGATCATCCCGGAAGCCTTCTTCTTCATCATGCCAGCCTCCGGTATGAAGCGTGAGTAGTTCCACCTTGGATTACGGGTCCATGTAGTAGCTAGATGGTTGTATCTCCTCCTTGTGCTTTCATGTCTAGATCTTGTGAGCTCTGTTCATGATCAAGATCTCATCTATTTGTAATCATGCATGTTGTGTTTGCGGGGATCCAATGGATATTGAGATTACTATGTCAGATTGATTAATGGTTTTGTCTATTTGATTAAATCATGTCTGTGTTGTTTATGATCTTGCATGCTCTTCGTTGTTAGTAGCTATCTCGGCCAAGTAGTTGCTAGTGACTCCAAGAGGGGCTATTTATGCTTGATAGTGGGTTCATGCCTCTACTTATCAAGGGAAGTGACAGAAATCTATACGGTAGCAGATGTGCTATTGCCACTAGGGAGAAAACAACGGTCTCTTGTTCATGGAACAAGTGGATTGTTTACCTTACACACTTTGCTTAAAGCAGTTGTCTGTTGCTTGCAACTTAATACTAGAGGGGGTTCGGATGATAATCTAAAGGTGGAATTCTAGTCATAGATGCAGTTGGATGGCGGTCTATGTATATTCTTGTATTGCCCAATCGAATCTCATAGGATATTTTTGTCTAGTATTGCATTGTTATGCCTTGCTTAGTCCTGTCAATTGCCCTGTTGTAATTTGTTTACCCTTCATGCCATGTTTGTTTATCTAAGGAGAGCACCTCTAGTGAACTACAGACCCCGGTCCAAACCTTACCATTGATACATCTTCCACTGTTACTGTTTACTTGCTGCAAACCATCATAACCTTCCACACCATACAATTAATCCTTTGTTACAGCAAACCGGTGAGCTTGACAACCTCACTGTTCGTCGGGGCAAAGTCTTGAGTTTTATTGTCCAAGTTTCCACATTGCTTTTAACACCTTTGAGACGTTTCCTTCCTCCTACTGGTTCGATAACCTCGGTTTCTTACTGAGGGAAGACTTGCTGCTGTGCTCTTCACACCTTGCTCTTGGGGTTTCCAACAAAGCGCTCCCACGTCAACACCGGGCGCCATCAGGCACCATGACCACGCACCCGTCGAACCCATGGGTCCCCTTCATCCGCGTTCGTGATAGCGGTGGCGCATCGTCCTCGAAGCCTGCAGAGTAGATAGCTTTGTCGACTGGCGTGAATTTAAATAAATGTATGGCTGCCCTTGTAAGCGAACAATATTTTGTTGCCGTAAGGAATGCAAGTATGCTTGAGTCAACTTTTGATTTGAGTTTGGTATGTTTGTTGTGCGAGTCCCCGAGCGCGTCCGCCCTTTAATGGGGTTAACTTCATGTCTTTCTGTGTTCGTTTGTTTATGTACTGTTGGTTAGTTGTGTCTGACTCGCCGTGGCTTGGGAAGCCAGTCGCTTGGCGACCCCAAGGGGTGCTATGTACTTAGCCGTTTTCCCAGACACGAACGGGGTCGGTTGGACGAGTCCTCGAGCGTGGTACTTAGCCGTTCTAGTCGCATGCCCTAGGTAGGCGAGGACATAGCATGTTGTGGTTGGCGCGCCGCTCCGCCTGACTTGAGGATCCAGTCGTATGGCGAGTCCAGGGTGCACTCTCATACTTGGTATTTTCCCGAGACGTGTAGGTTTGGACTGGAGTCAGTCCCCGAGCGTGGTACTTGACCGTTTGAGCCGCTGCGCCGAGGATGTGGAGGACTGGGTCGCTGTGGGAAGCGAGTGCAGTTGTCTTGGCCTGACAGGACAGTCGAGTGAGGCGACTCCGATGGGGGCTCCGGGTTGGCATTTTTGTGGACGAGCGAGGCCCAAACTTTGTCGATGCCCTTGCGCCGCACTACTTAGCCGTGTCGG
The DNA here is from genome assembly GCA_916181665.1 of Avena sativa. Classification (NCBI taxonomy): domain Eukaryota; kingdom Viridiplantae; phylum Streptophyta; class Magnoliopsida; order Poales; family Poaceae; genus Avena; species Avena sativa. The sequence continues at coordinate 45,662,361 of OV702298.1, read as the reverse complement.
TCGCGCGACCAAGGGTTGACTTTCGTGATTAGCGTAATGCTATTTTTACGAGTGCGAATGGCACAAGGGTTGGAGAGTAGACACAATTTGTGCAAATCTAACATCTTTATTGCGTGGCAGGGGGGTACAGGTCGGAGTTCTAGGTGTAGAACTTCCTTAGGAGGTTTACATTCCACGGCCGCTTGACGTCGGTTGTCCGTCAATTCGAACGTCGATGAGGTAGTAGGCGTCGTTGCCGAGGACTCGCCCTATGGCGAATGGTCCCTCCCATGGGGGAGAGAGCTTGTGCATGCCCTTCTTGTCCTGGATTAGTCGCAGGACCAGGTCGCCTTCCTAGAAGGTGCGAGTCCAGACTCGGCGACTGTGGTAGCGACGGAGTCCCTGCTGGTAGATGGCGGTGCGAGAGCGAGCCAGGTCGTGTGCTACGTCGAGCTGGTCTATCCCGTCTTGGCGTGCGAGCTCGTTGTCGGCCTCAGCATAGTTGACGACCCGGGGAGAGTCGTGCTCGAGGTCAGTCGGCATGACGTCTTCAGTGCCGTACACCATGAAGAAGGGTGTGAACCCAGTTGATCGATTGACGGAGGTGCGGATGCCCCAGATGACGGAGGGGTTGCAGTCACGGCTTGAGGTCATGGAGGATGCTCTGGTTGGCGCGTTCCGCCTGGCCGTTGGACTCCAGGTGGGCGACTGAGGCGAGGCCGAGCCGTATGTTATGCTCCTCGCAGTACTCGGCCATGGCGGCGCCCTTGGCAAAGTTGGTGCCGTTGTCCATGATGATGCTGTGCGGGAACCCGTAGCGGTAGATGAGCTCGTGTAGGAATTTGGCGGCGGTCTTCTCATCACACTTGCGGACTGGCTTGGCTTCCACCCACTTGGTGAATTTGTCGACTGCAACTAGGAGGTGGGTGTAGCTAGAGGGGGCCTTTTTGAAGGGGCCCACCATGTCCATGCCCCATACGATGAATGGCTAGGTGATGGGGATGGTCTTCAGCGCCGAGCTGGGTACGTGCGTCTGATTGGAATACTTCTGGCACCCGACGCAGCGTTGGACGATGTCGACCGCGTCGGTGTGCATGGTGAGTTAGTAGAAGCCGTGTCGCATGGCTTTGGCGACCAGGGACCGAGCGCTGCCGTGGTGGCCGCAGTCACTGGCGTGGATGTCTTGGAGGATCTTGCGGCCTTCCGCAGGCTGCACGCAGCGTTGGAACATGTCTGTGACGCTACTCTTGTGGAGCTCACCGTTGATGACGACGAAGGATTTGCAATGGCCCGCGATCATGCGCGCCTTCGTCTCATCCGCCGGCAAGGTCCCTCCTTCGAGGTAGGTGATGTATGGCGCGGTCCAGTCGGTTGGCTCCGCGATCATGGCGACCAGGGCGGGTTCTGGTTGCATCGGGATCCCGAGGTCGATCTCCTTCGATGGAGAGACGGAGGGCTTGTGGATGGTGTCGAAGAAGACAATGGCGGGTGGCGCTTGATGAGCCGACCCGATGCGGGAGAGGGCGTCGGCCTCTTCATTCTTGCACCGGTCGATCCACTCGACGCTGTAGCCGGCGAAGTGGCCTCCCAACTAGTCCAATACTTGGCGGTATGCCGCCATGGTGGGGGGAGACGGCGTCCTAGGTACCGGCGACTTGCGTGGTGACGAGGTCGGAGTCGCCGTAGCACTGTAGATGATTGATGTTCATATCCTTGGTGGCTTGCATGCCGTGAAGGAGGGCCTTGTACTCGACCATGTTGTTGGTGCACGTTGTGAAGTCAAGGTACAACACGTAGCACCACTTGTCGCCCTTGGGGGAGGTGAGTATGATTCCTGCCCTTGCACCATCTGTGTTCTTGGATCCGTCGAAGTGGAGCGACCAGTAATGGAGGTACGTCAGCTTCTTTGGCTGCTGCGTCTCCTCCCAGTCGGCGAGGAAGTCTGCCAGGACCTGCGACTTGATTGCCTTGCGCGGCTCGTACCTGATGTTGTGGATCCCGATCTCAACGGCCTACTTGGCGACTCGCCTAGTCGCCTCGCGATTGCGGTTGATTTCCTGCAACGGCGCGGAGGAGACGACCGTGATTGGATGCCCCTAGAAGTAGGGCAGTAGCCGCCACTAGGCTCGGAAGACCGCGTATACCAGTTTCTGGTATTGCGGGTAGCTCTATCGCGACTCGGTGAGGACCTCGCTGATGTAGTAGACGGGGCGCTGCACGGGGCACTCATTGTCCTCTTCTGGCTGTTCGACGACCATGACGGCGCTGACGACTCGCTCGGATGTCGCTACGTAGACTAGCATTGGCTCCTTGTCGGCGGGGGCGGCAAGTAGCAAGGCCGCGAGTAGCACTTATTTGAGTGCGTGGAGCGTGTCGTCTGCCTCCTTATCCCACTGGAACGTGGGGTTCTTTCACATTAGGCGGTAGAGAGGCATTGCCTTCTCGCCTAGCCGGGGGATGAAGCGGCTGAGAGCTGCAACTCGCCCGGCCAACTTCTGGACATGGCGGAGGCACTCGGGTTTGTCGAGCCGGGCGATCATATTGATCTTGGTGGGGTTTGCCTCGATGCCTCGCTTGGAGACTACGTATCCTAGTAGTTGTCCAGTGGGTACACCGAAGGTGCACTTCCCTGGGTTGAGTTTGATCTTGTACCTTCGCAGAGTTGTGAAGGTTTCGGCCAGGTCGGCGAGTAGATCGCTTTGGCGATTGGACTTGACCACCATGTCTTCGATGTAGATGTGGATGTTGTGGCCAATTTGGCTCACAAGTCACTCTTGCATGCACCGCTGGTAGGTCGCTCTGGCATTATTGAGGTTGAACGTCATGACGGTGTAGCAGAAGGCACCGAATGGCGTGATGAACACCGTCTTCTCCTTGTCCTCGGCCGCCATTTTGATCTGGTTGTAACCAGAGTAGGCGTCGAGGAAACACAGCGACTCCGAGCCCGCGGTCGATTCGATGATCTGATCGATGCGTGGGAGGACGAATTGCTCCTTTGGGCTGGCGTAGTTGAGGTTTGTGTAATCGATACACATTCTCCCGGTCCCGTTCTTCTTTTCGACCAGGACTGGGTTTGCCAGCCACTTGGAGTATTTAATGGGCTGGATGAAGCCTGCAGCGAGTAGACGCTACACCTCCTGGGCGATTGCTCGGTGGCGCTCTTCATTGAAGGGCCACAGCGACTGCTTGACAGGTCGCACTTTGGGGTCGACGTTGAGTTTGTGCTCAGCAAGTTCCCTCGGGACACCTGGCATGTCGGATGGCTTCCATGCAAAGATGTCGCGATTCTCATTTTGAACTCTATGAGTGTGCTTTCCTATACGGGCTCATGCCTGTCCCAATCGTCACCGTCTGGTTGGAGTAGCCTGGGACCAGCTCAACGGTGCGGGTGTCCGTGGTGGCCTCGAACGCAGTCGAGCCGCCGTTCTCCGAGTTGGGCTTCTTTAGTATTGTGGGGTCGTCTTTGTCGACCCAGCTCGCATATCTAGCAAGCTCCTCCGCATGGTTGTCCTCCGTGGCGATGATGGCGTCTGCGATCTCGGCGCCCTTTTCCTTGCATTTTGCGGCCATGTCGGGGTCGCCGTGGATGGTGATGACGCCGCACGGCCCTGGGAGCTTCATCGCGTTGTACGCGTAGTGCGGCTCCACCATGAACTTGGCGAACGCTTGTCGCCCCAAGACACAGTGGTAGGGGTTGTTAAAGGGCACCAGCTCGAAGACGATCTGCTCGGTGTGGAAGTTCGCTGGTGTGCCAAAGGTGACTGGCAGCGTCACCTTGCCGATCAGGTACGCCTTCCGACAGGGGACGATGTCGTGGAAGGTGGTGAAGGTCGTCTCGATCATCGACTGCGGGAGCCGCATCCGTCTGAATGTGTCCCAGTAGAGTATGTTGATGGAGCTCCCGCCGTCCATCAACGTCTTGGGGAGCTAGTAGTCACCCACTTTGGGCTTGACCACCAGGGCGACTCGCCTCGGATATTTGATCCGCCGCGAGTGGTCCTCATGGCTCCACGTGATGCGCTGCTCGGACCAGTTGAGAAAGCGGGGGACGTCGAACTGGGACACCGCATTGATGGCAACGGCGCGGGCGATGACCTTCTTCTCGCGCTTGGTGCTGAACCCGGTGAAGGTGTGGAGCAACCCGATGTCGTTGCCGAACGCCCTGCTGTTTGGTGGGTTATTATTGGGGACCTCCCTTGCGCGCCGTGCCTTCTCGATCTCCTTTAGGGAGTGGCAGTCAGCGGTCGTGTGCGTGGCAGGCTTCCCCTCCCTGTTGTGGAACACGCAGGGTTGGTTGAGGAGAGCTGCAGGGTCGAATTTCAGCCCCACCTTGTAGTTACCGCTATCGCGGTGTTGGCCTCCGTCGCGGCGGAAGCTCTTGGGGTCTTGTGGCGCATAGCCGGTGTTGGCGACGAAGTCGACTTGCCCATCACCGCGGCACTTGCCGGTGAGGAGAGTGTTACTGTAGCGTATCTCGGGTCGCCTCCCGTTGTCGTGGCCACTTGGGCGGCGACTTCCACCTGACTCATCGTCGGTTTCTTGGTTCAGATCCTCCTCCGCATACCATTTGGTGATCTCGAGGAGGTCTGGGATGTTGTCGAGCATCTTGTACACCCGCTTGAGCTTGGCGACCAGGGGTTCATCACGGCATGAGGTCTTGAAGCAATGGATCGCCGTTTCTGGGTGGATGCCAGTCGCGTTGAACCATAGATCTTGCCACCTTTGGAGCCAGTTGCGGTTCAACTCGCGGGGTCCATGGACGTATCGCTCCATGTCCTCGATGCTGGTGGCGCGGGTGTAGGAACCCTCGAAGTGCCTGACGAAGGCGTCACGCATGTCCTCCCAGGAATCGATGCTGTCTGCGGGGAGGGTGTTGATACATTGCCCAATCGCTCCCTCCATCATGATGGGGAGGTAGCGAGCGACGAGAAGGTCGGTGTGGCTGGCAATTCCCTTTGCCATGAGGTATGTGTCTAGTCACACAACTAGATCATAGGAGGGATCGTACTTTTCGATCTCCTTTGGCGCTTTGAAGTTCACCGGATATTTATCGCCTCGGATCATTGGTCCAAAGCACTGGGGGGCGACTCGGCTGAGCGAGCCCATTGGTTCGCCGTCATGGCGATTGGTGAGGGTGTGCCTCAGGTTGTTTGGCTGGCGTGCGCGCCAGCTCTGGTTATTGATGATGTGGGTCCGTGCGTCGAATGGCTTACCGTTGGCAGTGACCATGTTGTTCAGTGGTCGCAGGTCGTTGGTGGAGAGTGCCGCGTGCACGGCCCTTGGCTGGAGCTGCAGGGGCTCGGGCGGCGGGCAGTTCAGTGTATTCGCCATCAATGGGCGGCTGCTCGAGGCCGCCCTGCTTCCGGAGGAGCGGGAGTCCATGCGCCCCCGCGAGTTGGCTCTTGCGACTTGATGCTCGACGGCCTTGGCGAGTAGGGCCTTGGCGTATTGGATCTGCAGCGTGCCTTTCCCCTGTCACGTTGAGGTTGGAGACCGCGGCTTGCCCCGCGATGACGTTATCCATCAAGGTGGAGTACAACGGGAGGATGTTTGCGTCCCGCTCTTGCGGGGAGATGAGAATCCTCGACTGGTTTGGAGGGGCCATGCGACTGGGCGGCGGTGGGGGAGCTCCATTCGCTGTTGTGCCTGGTGGTGGTGGTCGGGCACTTCTTCCTGGTGGCGCGTTCTCGCAGATCGCGCTATCGTCCATGCGAGCCGGGTCGTTAGCGTCATCAAAGTTCAGGGCACAGACCTGAACAGTGCGGTTCAGACGCAACCTGATGCGGCGTTGAAGGTAGAGCGACAGCTCCTGTGCCGTCGCCTGCTCGAGGCGAAATTTTTCATTTTTGTCTTGTTCCTTGCGCACCGCCTCCTCTAGGTGCAAGCAGAGTTCCTCAACTTCCCGTGCCGTTGCGATCGGCGGGATCAACATGGAGAAAGGGTCTGGCGGGGCAATCGCGCCGCCTGCCATGTAGGCCGCGATGAAGCGACCGGATCCGTCATAAAGGTTGCCGGAGTTATCAGATCCGGAATCGGAGTCGAAGATACCGAGGATAGACGGATCCTCGAAATCCCCGATGTTGGAGACTTGGGTAATGGATCCGGCTGGCGACGCGGCAACAATGGATCCGACGACTGAGGCCAGGGTCGCTGAGTCGTCATCGTCGTTGAGGGCCGCGTCGTCCGCGGCCGCATTGGTCTCTGGCACGTTGTTGGTGGCCGAGTCGTACTCAGAGGCGAGGCGATGGATGGTGCGGACCTGGCTCTCAGAGAGCCGATCGCACGGTGGCGACTCGCGGATGCACGTCGAGTCCTCTGCGATGATGACGTCGGTTCAGCCGACGAAGAGGCTGATCGTGCCGACCGGCATGATGATGCTGTGGGTGACCGGGCGTGACACCGGGACATAGCTGCTGGACAAGATCTGGAGGATCTCGCCGATTGAGATCATGCGATCGGTGGCGATCGTCCGGTTGATGGGCAAATAGGGTCTCGCCCCAGAACACATGCTTGACCGGCTAGGCCCCACAGTGGGCGCCACTGTCGTTGGAATGGCCATGGCAGATGCTACGATTGGCAGCGAGTAGAAGAACGAGGGGAAAGCGAGGCCATCCATCTGCGGTGCGAGATGAGGGCAAAGACACAGGGATTTACCCAGGTTTGGCCCCCCGGAGGGTAAAGACGTACTCCTTCTAGATTATATTGATGAGAGAGTACAAAGGGCAAACTCGGCGGATAGGCGGCGAGTCGAGGGGGTGTATGATTGAACGGAAGTGCTATATGTGCCCTAGGGAGGTTTATATATAGTCACCTCACTAGGGATTACAGATCTATAACCGAGTTAGATAAGGACCCGGAGGGTTTTGACCAAATCCGACCGGGCCTAGCTATACTTTTGGGCCTTCAGCTTCCAGTCACCGGGCTTCCTCTTGGGTCGCAGTCCAGTCGTCGTCCTACAGGCCCACTCGCTGGGAGTATGATCCAGTAGGGAACGTCCTGCTGGGTATACCCCACTCGGCATATCCCTATTAGGGGCCATTTGGAAACTGGCTTGATAACTGTTGTTGTATTAGAATTCTGCGAAAGGCAGACAGTCCTCCCATTTAGATCCATAATCCAACACACAAGCTCTCAACATATCTTTGAGTATTTGGTTTACTCTCTCCATTTTTCCATTGGTTTACGGGTGGTAGGCTGTGCTAAAGTTCAGTTTGGTTCGTAATCCTTCTTGGACTTTCTTCCAAAATCTTTAGATAAACTGGGTTCCTTGATCCGACACAATGTTCTTGGGGATTCCATGCAAACTGACTATCCTAGCAATTTATAACTCTACTAACTTCGAGCTCTAATAAGTGGTCTTAACAGGTAAGAAATAAGCTACTTTGGAAAGTCTATCCAATATGACCCAAATAGAGTCATTTCCCCTACTAGATATAGGCAAACCAGTGATGAAATCCATTCCAACTGAATCCCATTTCCATTCTAGGATCTGCAAAGGTTGCAAAAGTCTGACGGGTCTCTGATGTTCCGCTTTGACTCTCTAACAGATATCACATTTGGCTATGTAGCTTCCGACTTCTCGCTTCATCTTATGCCACCAAAATTGCTCCTTCAAATCTTGATACATCTTGGTTCCTCCCGGGTGGATGGAGTAAAGAGTATCATGGACTTCTTGCAAAATAGCTTGTTTTAACTCTGAATCTGCAGGCACACAGATTCGTACTTTATACCATAGAACTCCTTCTTCATCTTCTGTGAATCCGAGTACCTTCCTTGTACCGATATAACGCTTAATTCCGTCGATACTGGCATTTCCTTTCTGAGCTTCCTTTATCTGATCTATCAAGGTGGGTTGAAGTTCGATACTAGCTAGGAATCCTTCGCTAACTAGATCCATTCTAAAATCCTCCAACTCCTTATGCAAACTTGGTTGCTCCTTCATAATCATGGTGTTTAATCTACAAGGCAGTCTACTAAGAGCATCCGCTACCACATTGGCCTTGCTGGGGTGGTAGTGAATGTCAAGGTCATAATCCTTGATTAACTCTATCCATCTCCTTTGCCTCATATTCAACTCCTTCTGAGTAAAAATATACTTCAAGCTCTTGTGATCTGAATAAATATCACAGCGATTACCCATAAGATAATGATGCCATGTCTTCAAGGCTAAAACAACGGCGGCTAACTCTAAGTCATGGGTGGGGTAATGCTGCTCGTGCCGCTTAAGTTGTCGGGACAGATATCATATCACTTTTCCTTCTTGCATCAACACACATCCAAGACCAATCTTGGATGCATCACAATACACATCAAAAGGCTTGGTGATATCCGGCATGATCAAAATTGGGGCTGAAATCAACATTTTCTTGAGTTCTTGCAAACTTGCTTCACATTGGTCTGTCCATTCAAACTTATGATCTTTCTTGAGTAACTGATTCATCGGCCTAGCGATGCTTGAAAATCCTTCAACAAACTTGTGGTAATATCTCTCTAATCCAAGTAATGCATGAACTTCGGTTTGAGTGGTTGGGGCTCTCCATTCCTCAACATCCTTAATCTTGGCGGGGTCAACAGCAACTCCTCCGACTGACAAGATATGTCCTTGGAATCCTACTTCCTTTAACCAAAACTCACATTTGCTAAACTTGGCATACAACTGATGCTCTCTCAAGGTTCCAAGGATGGTTCTTAGGTGTTGTTCATGTTCTTCCTCCAATTTGGAGTAGATTAGAATGTCATGGATGAAAACAATGACAAACTTATCCAAGAAGTTCATAAAAATCTTATTCATGAGATTCATGAAATAAGTGGGGGCATTGGTTGATCCAAAATACATGACCTTGTACTCATACAATCCATATCGGGTAGTGAAGGCAGTCTTTGGAATATCCATTGCACGAATTTTAAGTTGATGATAACCAGTTCTAAGATCAATCTTAGAGAATACTCTGACACTGGTCAACTGGTCAAACAAGTCTTCTATCTTTGGTAGTGGGTACTTGTTCTTGATGGTGACATCATTCAACTTCCGGTAATCCGTACATAAACGGGTGGCACCATCTTTCTTATCCACAAACAGAATAGGTGATCTCCATGGCGATGCACTTGGTTGAATCAGATCTTTGCTAATCATGTCATCCAGTTTCTCCTTGAGCTCCACTAACTCTGAGGGGTTCATACTATAGGGTCTCTGAGCTATGGGTCCAGTTCCAGGGATTACTTCAATGATAAACTCAATATCCCGATCTCGGGGGCATACCGGGTAATTCATCTGGGAACACATCGGGGTATTCACAGACTACTCTGAATTGGTCTAGGGTCGGTTGGGCTAAACTCTTGTTGCACTTTAATTGACGGGGCAAGGTCTTAGACACATGCTCAACTGATACTCCAGTGCTACTGGTCATGGTTATGGCTTTCTTGGCACAATCTATAAGTTCTTGATGTTTCGACATCCAATCCATTCCTAGTACTACTTCCAGACCTTTTGTTACGAGTACTATTAGGTTGGCATAGAAATCTATTCCATGAATTCTGGTAGGTACGGCCTTGCAAATTTTTCTAGCTTTGGTAGTTGACCCAAGTATTTGAACTATCATAACATGCTTCAAATTTGTTGGTTGAATCTTACTAGTGCATGCAAATTCTTCCGTAACAAATGAGTGCGATGCTCTAGAATCAAACAATACTGTTGCAAGTACTGAATTAACAGAAAACATACCCAGTACAACATCTGGTGCTTCCTGGGCTTCTTCGGCATTCATGTGGAACAGACGGCCAGCACAATTGTTCGGGTTGCCTGGGGCGAATCTCTTTCCAGGTTGGACACGACGCTGCTGCTGGGCAAATGCAGTGACATTTGGTGCTGCAGCAATCTTCTTGGGGCACTCATTGGAATAGTGACCCGCCACTCCACACTCAAAGCAGGTGATTATTGACTTGTCCTTCCTTGCAAAAGGTACGGCATTACTTCCAGTCCTTGGGGCAGTATTTTTATTGGGGTTGGTGGGACTTGGCGGTGCACGGTTGAAGTTATTGGGGTTCCCATGGTTGTAGTGGTTGTTGCCTCCAGGTCTTGGGTTTCGTCTGCTACGATTGGGAAAGTTCGGGCTTGACATCGGTGGCCTAGGGTTCCTTGGTGCAAATCCAGCAGATGAACTGGGGCGATACTTTGGGGTATGGTGGGGTCTAGGTTGGTGCATCATACGATGCTTACGGTTTTCAGTAGCTTGGTTGATCTTTCCTTCCATCTGGATAGCTGAGTCCACTAAAGCTTATAGGTTAGCAAACGGGATAGTGACTAACATTGTCTGCATCTCATCATGCAGACCAATCAGGAATCTCTCCTTCTTCTTGGCTTCAGTACCAATCTCATCAGGGGCATACCTAGACAGAGACAGAAATCTTTCATGGTACTCTACCACAGTCATCCTTCCCTGCTTCAGCTCCTTGAATTCATCCCTCATCCAAAGAATCAAACCCGGTGGCACATGGGTTTGGCTGAACTTGAGTTTGAATTCATCCCAAGTCATCATATGTCCTCCATTCATGGTACAGGTGCTATTCCACCATGCTCTTGCAGAACTGGCTAGATAGTGGGTGGCAAACAGTACTTTCTCTGCCTCCTCTACTCCGACAACTTCCAAGTTGTTCTCCATAGTATGCAGCCAGTCATCAACATCTAAGGGCTCTTCTGACTTGCTAAATATAGGGGGATTGGTGTTCTGGAAGTTCTTAAGTTTGGATCCATGATGATCCTGATTTCCATGGCCTTGGTTGTCATGTGTCAGTTGGGCGATATGTTGAAGAGTGGATAGATTGGCTTGATGCTCGGTTCTACCGGCTTCTCAATCGACTATTAACATTTGCAAGATTTGGACCATCGGGTCTTGTGATGAGCTGCTCCCTCCGCGAGGCATCTGAAGATTGAGATAGATCATGAGACAAGAGGGATATTTTTCTAAGGTTTCTGGGTTTGGTTTAAAAGTTGTTAAACTTTTGAGTAAGGCTAACGTTTGAAAGCCAACAACTCATTCTCATTCATTCCAAGCACACGATACAAGCAACACATTCCAACATAGCACAACAACAAACATCTGGTTTTAAGAACCATTCTGGCAAGCTACGATACAGTGGGACTGGATACAACTCACACCTACGACAGTGCTCAAGTGCTACTACTCATCAGAACGGGTGGCTTCTTCATCATCAATGAAGTCGCGGTCCTCATCATCAGTGTGGAAATCCTAGTCCATGTCCTCCACGTAGTCATCATCATCACTGAGGTACGAGTAGGGATCTCCACGAATATCTTCTCCTCCGTTCTCCCTTTCCTCAAGCTGCATGTCCCGCTCATGGATGGTCTCCTCCAAAGATGACATGACGAAGGCAAGCAATGATGTGATCCTTCTTGTCATGCAGATGGCGAAGTGACTTGCGCTCCTTCACGAGGATGGCGAAGGTTTGGTCCTTCTTGGAGGCGGCAAGTTGCTTATCGTTGGCGTCAGCACGAGCATTGTCCATCTCCTTCTAATTCTCATGAAGCATGAAGGCAAGGTGGTCCACATGGTGCTTCAACTCAAGGTGGCATGGCAGATCCAGGGGTTGTCCATTGGAGTCACTTCTAGCATAGTGAGCAAAGCGGGTGCCGACGATCTTGTTGATATTCTGCCCACATAGTCGGGCAAGTGCTTCCTGCATTGCTCTAGCCAGTCCATCGATCCAGTTGTTCTCTCTGATGGTGGAATGGATATTCTCTGATGTAGGTGGCTCCATCTTTTCATGCAGATCTACAACTATCAGCCACTTCAGCTCCCCTCCGGGGTGATCATGGAGTTGATCTCCATAGAACTCCGGATGCGGGCGCTCTAGGAATTCCACAAGCTGACTCAGGTCGTTCTCAAATATGAGATTCCCTCTGTTGCCCAACTGATAAAACTTGTTGTAGGCGTAGTCCATCTATAAGCAATTTGAGAGGAGTAAGTTAGAGAAGTGATCAAGTGTGCCAAATTTTAGGTAAGGTTGAATTTTTTTAAGGAACATACGACTCTCTTTTGGAAAGAATTTCAAGGGTAAGAGTGAGAATAGGTTTTCAAAGATACTCAATTTCTTGGTTTTGGAAATTAAGTTTTTCTGACGTCCATGCTAACTAGGGTCTCCTATGGTCAGGATGGCTCTGATACCAACTTGTCAACACCAGGATTTTTACTCCCAGATGCCTGTTATGCCGTACATCACAATCCCAGGATTACCATTTTTGCGAGACATAACAGATTGGTATCATAGTTCATCATCCATTACAAACCATAATAGTCTTACAAATAGTTGATCTCATGATCAAGTCTGATTACAATCAAAGAAGCAGAATAATAATAGTAGTAGCGTGGTCAGGGTTCCATCTTCAGGGTCACAGGCAATGCTGACGATGGGAGATGATCCTAGTTATTGTAAGCTTCCTGTTGTGCATCCTCCTCGTAGTCTCCTTCATAGTCTGGCCATGGTAATAGCCAGGGACAAAGCCATGAGTACTTTGAAGTATTCGCAAACTTTCACTAAATCAGAAGGGCCATTCTATTAGGAATCTTAAGCTCTAGGTTTTTTGCCACAAGCCAATTTTATTTCAACCAATAAAAAGTAGTAAAAAACCTAACATTAGTTGTCTAAGTTACTTAGGTGGGAACCTAGATTCATCTCCACAACTTGTGGGGTTAAGTCAAAGTCATCATTCAAGTCACGGGTCATTTTGAAAAATATCTGACGATGGGGATATGCCGAATGGGGTATACCCAGTAGGACGTTTCCTACTGGCCCAAGCTGCCAGCGAGTGGGCCTGCAGGACGATGACTTGATCGAGATTCGACATGGAGCCAGGCGACTGGAAGTTGGAGGCCCAGAAGCGTAGCTAGGCCCAGTCGGATTAGGTCAAGAACCCTCTGAATCCTTAACTAATTAGGTTGTAGATCTGTAAACCCTAGCGAGGTGAGCCTATATAAACCTCCCTAGGGTACGCATAGAGGATACACTCCATCATACACCCCAGCGACTCGCCGCCTAGTCTTCGAGCTCGCCCTTGTACTTTCTCCATAATACAATCTAGCAGGAGTAGGTCTTTACCCTCCGGGGGAGAACCTAGGTAAACCCTTGTGTCTCCACCCTCATCTCGCACCGCAGATGGCTGGCTGCCCTTTCCCCTCATTCTACTACTCGCTGCCGATTGTAGCATCTGCCGTGGCCATTCCCACGACAGTGGTGCCCACCGTGGGGCCTGGCCGGTCAGGCCGGTGTTCTGCGGCGAGATCCAATCTGCCCATCCACGAGATGGTCTCCACCGGCCGCATGATCACGATCGGCGAGATCCTCCAGATCTTGCCGAGTAGCTACGTCTCGGCGGCATGCCCGGTCACGCGCAGCGTGATCATGCCGGTCGGCACGATTAGCCTGTTCGTCGGCTTCACCGACACCATTGTCTCGGAGGACTCGGCTCGCATCCGCGAGTCACCACCACACGACCGGCACTCCGGGAGTCAGGTCCGCACCATCCACCGCCTCGCCTCCGAGTATGGCTCGGCCAACAGCAACATGGCCGAAACCACCGTGGTCGCGGATGACGTGGCCCTCAACGAAAATGCCAACTCGGCGACCCCGACGTCAGTCGCCGGATCCATCGTCACCGCGTCATCCGCAGGCTCCATCACCCAGGCTCCAACGTGGGAGACTTCAAGGACCCCTCCATCCTTGGGATCTTTGACTCCGACTCCGGGTCGGAGAACTCCGGCAAATTCCAAGCCGGATCCGGTCACAACATCGCGACCTACATGGTGAGCGGCACTGAAGCCCCGCCAGACCCCTTCTCCACGCCGATCCCGCCGAATGCAATGGCGACGGAGGTCGAAGAACTCTGCCTGCGACTGGCAGACGCGGTCTGCAAAGAGCAGGCTAAGCGCGAAAAATTTCGCCTCGAGCAGGTGAGAGCGCAGGAGCTCTCGTGCTACCACCAGCGCCGCATCAAGTCACGCATGAACCCCACCGTTCAGGGCCGCGCCCTGAACTTCAAAGACGAGAACGACCCTGCCCATGCGGCCGACCGCGTAATCTACGAAAACGCGCCGCCAGGAGGAAGCACACGACCACCACCAGGTGCATCAGCAAACGACGCTCCCCCACCAGCACCTGGTCGCACGCCGCCTCCAAACCAACCGCGGATCATGATCCGCGCAAGAGCGAGATGCGAACGACCTCCCGCTGTTCTCTACTCCGATGGACAACTTCGTCGTGAGTCAAGCCACGGTCGACAACACCAACGTGATCGAGCAAGGCGCCCTACAGATCCAATACGCCAGGGCCCTACTCGCCAAGGCCGTCGAGCAGCAAGCCGCGGGAGCAGACTCGCAGGGACGCGTGTACTCCCGCTCCTCCGGAAGCAGGGCGGCCTCGAGCGGCTGCCCATCGATGGCAAACACCTTAAACTGCCCGCCCCCGAGCCCCTGCAGCTCCAACCGCGACCCGCGAACGCGACACTCTCCACCAACGACCCGCGCCCGACGAACAACATGGTCGCTGCCAATAGGCAGCCAATCGACGCGCGGACCCACATCATCAACAACCAGAGTTGGCGCGCACGCTAGCCTGACGACCTGAGGCACACCCTCACCAATCACCGCGATGGCGAGCCGAGAGGATCGCTCATCCGAGTCGGTCCCCAGTGCTTCAGACCAATGATCCGAGGCGAAAAGTATCCGGTGAACTTTAAAGCGCCGAAGGAGATCGAGAAGTACAACCCCTCGTACGACCCGTCCATGTGGCTGGACATGTACCTCATGGCGATGAGAATCGCCGGCCACACCGACCTGCTCGCCGCCCGCTACCTCTCCCTGATGATGGAGGGAGCGTGCCGGCAATGGATCAACACCCTCCCCGCAGACAGCATCGACTCCTGGGAGGAAATGTGCGATGCCTTCGTCAGGCACTTAGAGGGCTCCTACACCCACGCCACCACCATCGAGGACCTGGAGCGATGCGTCCAGGGACCCCGCGAGTCGACTCGTGGTTGGGTCAAGCGATGGCAAGACCTGTGGTACAACGCGGCCGGCATCCACCCGAACACCGCGATCCACTGCTTCAAAACCTCGTGCCGTTACGAGCCCTTGGTCGCCAAGCTCAAGCATGTGTACAAGACACTCGACAACATCCCAGACGTCCTCGAGATCGCCAAACGGTACGCGGAGGAGGACCCCAACCAACAGATCGACGACGAGTTGGGAGGAAATCGCCACCAGAGTGGCCACGACAACGGGAGGCGACCCGAGCTACGCTATAGCAACACTCGCCTCACCAGCAAGCGCCGCGGTGACGGGCGAGTCGACTTTGTCGCCAATGCCGGTTACGCGCCACGCGAGCCCAAGAGCTTCCGCCGCGATGGAGGCCAACACCGCGATGGCAGAAACTACAAGGCGAAGCCAAGATTTGACCCCACAGCTCTCGTCAAACAACCCTGTGTGTTTCATAGTAGGGAAGGGAAACCCTCCACGCACACGACCGCCGACTGCCACTCCCTGAAGGAGATAGAGAAGGCACGTCGCGCAAGGGAATACCCCGACAACCACCCGCCAAACGGCGGGAAATTCGGCAACGATGCCGGCTCGCTCCACACCTTCACCGGCTTCAACACGAAGCGCGAGAAGAAGTTCATCGCCCGCGCCGTCACCGTCAACGTGGTGTCCCAGGTCGACATCCCCCAGTTCCTCAACTAGTCCGAGCAACGAATCACCTGGAGCCACGAGGACCACTCGCCACGGATCGAATATCTGGGTCGAGTCTCCTTGGTGGTCAAGCCCAAGGTGGGGGACTACTGGCTCCCCAAGGCGCTGATGGACGGTAGCAGCTCCATCAACATTCTGTACCTAGACACATTCAAGCGACTGCGGCTCCCGCAGTCGATGATCGAGATGACCTACACCACCTTCCACGGCATCGTCCCCGGTCGGAAGGCGTACCCGATTGGCATGGTGACGCTGCCAGTTACCTTCTGCACACCAGCGAACTTCCGCACCGAGCGGATTGACTTCGTGCTGGTGCCTTTCAACAGCCCCTACCACTGCGTCCTGGGGCGGCAGGCGTTTGCCAAATTCACGGCAGCGCCCCACTACGTGTATAACGCGATGAAGCTCCCCAGCCCGTGTGGCATCATCACTGTTAACGGCGACCCCGACATGGCTGCAGAATGCGAGGCCAAAGGCGCCGAGCTCGCCGACGCCGTCATAGCCACAGAGGCAAACCATGCGGAGGATCTCGCCAAGTACACGATCGGGGTCAACAACGACGACCCCACCATACTCAAGAAGCCCAACTCGGAGGGCGGCGGCTCCACCGCCTTCGAGGCAACGACGCACACTCGCACCGTCGAGCTAGCCCCAGGCGACTCCAGCCAGACGGTGACGATCGGGACAGGCATGAGCCCAGCATAGGAAGGCACGCTCATCGAGTTCCTACGTGAGAATCGTGACACCTTCGCATGGAAGCCATCCGACATGCCTGGTTTCCCGAGGGAACTCGCTGAGAACAAACTCAACACCGACCCCAAAGCACGACACGTCAAGCAGTCGCTGCAGCCCTTCAATGAAGAGTGCCGCCGAGCAATCACCAAGGAGGTGCAACGTCTACTCGCTGCAGGATTCTTTCGGCCAATCAAATACTCCAAGTGGCAGGAAAACCTAGTCCTGGTCGAGAAGAAAAACGGGACCTGGAGAATGTGTATCGACTACACAAACCTAAACAGCACCTGCCCGAAAGAGCAGTTCGTCCTCCTGCGGATCGATTAAATCATCGACTCGACCGCGGGCTCGGGGTCGCTGTGCTTCCTTGATGCCTACTCTGGTTACAACTAGATCAAAATGGCAGTTGAGGACGAGGAGAATACGGCGTTCATTACGCCATTCGGAGCCTTCTGCTACACCGCCATGACCTTCGGCCTCAAGAACGCCGGGGGGCAACCTACCAGAGGTGCATGCAGGAGTGCCTCTCGAGCCAAATTGGCCGCAACATCCACGTCTACATCAACGACGTGGTGGTGAAGTCCACTCGCCAGGGCAATCTACTCGCCGACCTGGCGGAAATCTTCGCAAACCTGCGGAGGTACAAGATAAAGCTAAACCCAGGAAAGTGCACCTTCGGTGTACCTACTGGACAGTTGCTAGGGTACGTCGTCTCCAAGCGCGGGATCGAGTCGAACCCCGCCAAGATCAACATGATCGCGCGGCTCGGCAAACCCGAGCACCTGCGCGATGTCCAGAAGTTGGCCAGGCGAGTCGCGGCTCTCAGTCGCTTCATCCCCCGGCTAGGCGAGAAGGCGATGCCCCTCTATCGCCTAATGCGCAAGAACCCCATGTTCCAGTGGGACAAGGAGGCAGATGACGCGCTCCACGCTCTCAAGGAGGTGCTACTCGCGACACTGCTACTCGCCGCCCCCGTCGACAAGGAGCCCATGCCCGTCTACGCCGCGGCTTCTGAGCGAGTTGTTAGCGCCATCATGGTCGTCGAATGACCAGAGGAGGGCAAGGAGCGCCCGGTGCAGCGACCTATATACTACATCAGCGAAGTCCTCACTGAGTCGCGCCAGCGCTACCCGCAGTACCATAAATTGGTATATGCGGTCTTCAGAGCCTAGCGGTGAATGCCGCACTACTTTCAGGAGCACCCAATCACGGTCGTCTCCTCAGCACCGTTGTAGGACATCATCCGCAACCGTGAGGCGACTGGGAGAGTCGCCAAGTGGGCCGTCGAGATCGGAGTGCACAACATCAGGTACGAGCCACACAAGGCGATCAAGTCAGAGGCTCTAGCAAACTTTCTCGCCGACTAGGAGGAGGCACAGCAGCCAGAGAAACTGCCGTACCTCCACTACTGGTCGCTACACTTCGACGGCTCCAAGAATGCAGATGGTGGAGGGGCAGGTGAAAGAACATGTGAGCCCCCATGTGTGGTTTTGGTAATTAATGACAATCTTTATGGACTAATGTGTGTATTAAGTTATACTTGTAGGAATTGTCCATTGGTATCGCTTGGAGCTTGTGTCGGCTTCAAGGTCGATGAAATGAGAATAAGATATGTTGTGCAAGCTCAAAATGCCCCATCTA
The DNA here is from genome assembly GCA_916181665.1 of Avena sativa. NCBI lineage: Eukaryota > Viridiplantae > Streptophyta > Magnoliopsida > Poales > Poaceae > Avena > Avena sativa. The sequence continues at coordinate 45,644,251 of OV702298.1, read as the reverse complement.
TAGAAGATCTCATGTTTGATGCTTGCCATCCTCGGTGGTCATGGATCGATGATGAGGAATCAAGAAAGGCATTCCATCTTAAGCAGGGAAAGATCGTCTACATCGAGCTCAAGTAGAATGATCAAGGCAAAGGTATAATCTTGATAGCTTTTCCTTTTGTCGGTCTCATATTGTTAGTGGAAGACCGGGTTTAGGATAGATAACCGTACTATCAAGAGGGGCTGTCGAATGAGTAACTCGATCACATCGTTCGGAGAGAGATCAAACCTTTGCATACTTGCATCATCGTATTTGGTTTTTATTTGGTCTTATCCATGTGAGGATATAGACCTTGTGGTAATCTCCATAACAAGCTCTTGTTCATCAAAATCGGATCCCTCTTTTATATCTTATTGCGATTTTGATCTTTGCGGTTTTTCGGTTTCTCACCAAGTGAGGTATCTCACATTATTATACTTGATACATTCTCACTTGGCGATAACCAATATTTTCACCTTTTATAGGGAATCTCATTTCGTCCTCTTTCCAACGCAATTGGAATCGGGTCGATCAGAGTTACCAATCAAAAGTTATATCCGTTTGACTGCTGGTATTATTTCCTAGGTACCAAAATGCGGTAGTACCGCATTTTAGTACCTAGCACGGCAGAAGGTTTTGGCAATTTGCCAAAAGCCACTGCCGGGATAGGTACCAAAAAGAGGTAGTACCGCATTTTAGTACCTAGCGCGGCAGAAGGTTTTTGACAAGTTGCCAAAAGCCACTGCCGGGCTAGGTACCAAAAAGCGGTAGTACCGCATTTTAGTACCTAGCGCCGCAGAAGGTTTTTGACTTTATCATTTGGATCTATCCTCCCTCTCTGGACTATGATGTTTCTTTGCATGATCTTGTAGAGGTTATTGTCCTCTTAGAAATGAGCGCAAGATCATCAAAATCGGAGGCCGGATGCAAAAGTTATGGCTGTTTTCGTTTTGTGATGACCCGTAGTACTGGACCAGGATCCGGTAGTACCGGGGTCTGGTAGTACCACATTTTGGTACCAGGGAGCACAGAGAAAAAAGCATTTGGCGCCCCAGGAATCCCAGGGAATGTCCGGTAGTGCCGAGAAAGTCCGGTAGTACCGGGAAAAAGTCTGGTAGTACCGGGAATCGCGTTTTTAGGCTGCAACGGTTGGATTTTGGAGGGACCTATATAAGGGACCTTCTTCCCCAATGGTTCCTCAACCAATCTTGCAAGTTTTCCCCTCCATTGTTGACCTTCTTGAGCTTTCTTCCTCTCAATCCCTCCTATGATTCTTGCATATTCTTGAGGGATTTGAAAGAGGAGATCTAGATCTACAATCCCACCAATCAATCTCTCCTCTAAGTGACGGGAACATATTGGGATCTAGATCTTGGAGACTTTTGTGGATTTCCTCCATTGTTCTTCCTCTATTATTCCCCCATAAGCTTTTGTAGCTTTGGTGGAATTTGGGAGAGAAGGATTTGAGCACTTCTTGTGTCCTTGCCATTGCATTTGGTGCATCGGTTTGAGTTCTCGGTGAGGATTTGGTGAGTGAAAGTTGAGAAGCTTTTTACTCTTGGGTTCTTGCAACCCTAGACGGTTTGTGTGTTAAAGGTTGTGGCCTTGGTGGCGTTTGTTGGGAGCCTCCAATTAAGTTGTGGAGAAGTGCCCCAACCTTGTGGCCTTTGTGGCGTTTGTTGGGAGCCTCCAATTAAGTTGTGGAGAAGTGCCCCAACCTTGTGAGAGGTTCCTATTTCCACCGACAAGTGCACCGATAGTGGAAGTGTGGATCGATCCCGTTGGGGTGAGATTCACCGGAGAATAAGGGAGGCTTTTTGTGGCGTTGGTGGTTTGATACCACCCCCTCTCCAAACGAGACGTACTCCATATTGGGAGGAACTCGGTAAAATATCGTCGTCCCCGCGTGCCTCGGTTATCTCTATACCCGAGCTCTTTACTTATGCACTTTACATTGTGATAGCCTTCGTGCTTGAAGTAACCTATATCTTGCTATCACATTGTTGCTTGTATTGCTTAGCATAAGTTGTTGGTGCACATAGGTGAACCCTAGTTGTTCTAGGTTTTGTGCTTGACAAAGTGAACGCTAGTTTAATTCCGCCTTTGTCGAGCCTCTCTCGGAAAAGTTTTTAAAACCGCCTATTCACCCCCCCTCTAGGCGGCATCTGTATCATTTCAATTGGTATCAGAGCCCGGTCTCTCATTTTAGGCTTCACCGCCTTGAGAGTAAAGACGTCGGCTAGGGGATTTGTGCACAATGATAGGTTCACATTCAATGGCACAAATTATGATTTTTGGAAATCTCGCATGCTTAATTTATATCGAGGAATTCACCCAAATATCGAGGGATATCTATATATGGGTTTATCTTCTCCTATGGATCCCCAAAACGAACCTTTAGAGGAGAAGTTGAACTCTTATATAGATGCTCTAGATACTAAAATTCATTCACTTGTTGTGAGCAATGTAGTTCTTTCTTCTATCATTCCTTATTCGAGTGCTCATGAAATATGGACCAAGCTTCAAGATAAATATAGCAAGTCCAACATTATTGAGGATGATTGTGTTGCTTCCACTTCCGGTTGAGATGAGTTCTCATCGTCTACCACTTCACCAACATGTGATTTTTTACAAGGTAATGATACGGTGAGTGGTGATAGAAATTGCAATGAGGATAGTGTTCTTACTAATTGTAATCCTTCATCCCTATCTAGTTGCAATGATATATCTTCGGAATTTAACACTTCCAGCACTCACAACTCCTTACATGATAGTGTTGATAGTCCTTGCATATCATGTAGTAATGGCTTGAATAAATCTCATGATGATATGCTTGTGTTGTCTTGTTGCCATGATAAAAATGCTTCTATTTCCTCTAGTGCTTGTGTTGCTACCATGTAGAGGAGAATGAAGATTCTATGGGCCAAGACAAGGTCTTGAATAGAGCTACAAGTGCAATCTCATCATCACCTTCCTCCGGTTCTCGCATATGCCTTATGGATAAGGGAACAAAGGTAACCTCTTTGGATCCCATTGTATCTCATGATGATGATGAGGTTGAGAATGATAATGATGATTATCGAGGTAAGTATGATATTACCTCTATTAAGAAAATGGGAGAGGTTGTCTATAGTGCTCTCTACAAAAATAAAATTGCTTCCTCCAACCTTCTTGAAATCTTGAATTATGCTATAGAAGGCAATGATCTTATTGAGGAGCAAGAAAACATAATTGATGAAAAGTTTGCGCTTGAGCGTGAGTATGTTAATGAACTTGCTCAACTAAAGGACTCCCTTGAAGAAGAACAAACCACCAAAGAATCTCTTGAGACTTTTACTCTAGAATTATCTAGAGTAAAGGAATACCATGATAGCGAACTTGCGGTGGCTAACTCCTTCAAGATTAAAAACGATGAACTTGAAGTTGCTTATGCTAAAATTGTTGAGGATTTTAAGCACCTTGAAAATGTCTCTCGGGTCGTTAAGAGGGAGCTCATCAAACTCACCGAGTCGCATGAGCAACTTAAAGCTTCATATTCGAAAGAGCTTGCCAAGTTTCCCTCACCTCTTGCTAATAATGATGATGCTTGTGCTACTAATTCTATTTCTTGTGAAGCATCTATTTTGAAGGAGAATGTTGAGCTAAAGGCTCAACTTGCTTTGCTAAATATCAACTATGGGAAATTAGAATAAAGTCATGTCAAGCTCTCAAGCTCACATGAGGATCTTCTAGTCTCCCGTGGTAGGCTAAAGTTAGCTCATGAGGCCATCATGTCAAAGGTAACATCTAGTGGGCCTCATGGGGAAATTAGCACTATATCTACTCCAAATGTTAGCCATGTGCTAGTCCTTATAATTCATCCTCTCACAACCATGATAAATCTCGTGATGAATTACATTCCGTGCCTTGTTGCTCTAAAAATGTAGCATCTACTTCCTCTAGTACTTTTGTTGAAACTAACCATGTAGAGTAAATCAAAGAGCTCAAGGCTCAAGTCACTTCTTTGAAGAATGACTTGAAAAAAGGTCATCAAGGGAAGGCCACACTCAACAAAATCTTGAGTGTGCAAAAATCCCCCAATGACAAGAGTGGGCTTGGATTCAACTCCAATGTCAAGAACAAGTCCACTATCAAGTTGAAGCACAAGGACAACAAGAAGAATGGCCAAGATCAAGTCAAGAATCCGGCCAACATTGTTTGATTCAAGTGCAAGGAAGAAGGGCACCATGTTAGATCTTGCCCATTGAAGAAAAAGCATCTTAGTGTGAAGCAACAAGGGAAGCGGCCTCAAGCTCCACCTCAAGTCATCGACGGGCCTCTTCCTAAGAGGACTACTCGAGCTCTTCCTCGAGTCGTGGCTTCACCTAAGAAGAAAGATGGAAAGAGTAGAACTTGCGACATATGCCGTGAGAAGGGGCACATTTCTTCCTCATGCACTATTGGTATCTCCTCATCCAACCCTATCAATATTGATGATGTTTATTCTCTTTGTAAGGATGAGGTTGGCAATGTGTTTGCCAAATTTGTTGGTGCTCAATGTGGGTTCAAGAAAGGAACCATTTGGGTTGCCAAGCCTATTGTGACTAAATTCTTAGGACCCAACTTGTTTGGGGACCAACAAGCCAAAACTTGATCAATAGGTGTGTGTTGGAGGGCATTGGAGTCTTGGCTACATTATGAAGAATTGAGGGATCTTCATCAATTATTATTGTCAAGCCAAGCCACTTGGATTGTCATGATTATATCATATTCCCAATGTTTCTCCTTGCGGTAACATATGCTAAACTCTTTACATTGAAAGTTACTCGCCCCTGTGTGCATGTGTTGGTTTTGTATCTTCCATGCTTTTGTACATGTTGTGCTTTCCACTTAATTATCTTGAGGTATCAAGCATATTTGTGTATGATTAGGTGGCACTCCATGTATGTGTGTTTCTTGTGGTTGAGCCTTTCTTCATTATATTTGATATCTTATTTGGATCTTGTGAGAAATTAATGGATTATCCCATTTTGGGGGAGTGTTATGCTTGGATATTCCACAATCCTAAAATTGTGTGTACAGGAGGAATACCACCTAGTATTTATATTGGATTATTGTCTAGTCTCTATGTGGTATAATTATCATGAGAAATTTAAGTTTTATAATGTCCATTAATTATTTCTATTTGTATCCTTTTGCCTCGTGTTGGTTTTATGGTAGTATCACATTATGGGGATTCATATGCTTAGTGCATATTACAATCCTAGAAAATGTGAATATTCGAGGTTGTGTCACTTAGAATTGATATTGATTATTATCTAGCTCCTATGTGACTCATTTGATCATACAAGTTGCAATTTCCTTGAATGACGTTATTGATCATTTTTTTGGATCTTGTATGTGAGAGTGTTTCTTGGTATGTGTTTCCTCATATTTAGATCTCTATATTCTCATGGAAACCATTTTCTTCAAGTCACTCTAATCACTATGATTGGGTGACTATTGGAAGCTACCAAGAATCACTTTCGAAGCATCAAACTTAATTTGTATACTTTGTTACATGCTTCTTTGTGTGAATATGATCTTGGATATCTGTATGAACTACCTAGGGAAGATTGTTCTCAATTCTTCTTGTCCTTGGACAATTAGTACCAAATTTATGGTAGACTTTATTGATCATATTCACTTTTGCCTTTGATTAATATTGTCCTATCTTTGGCCAAGTAAATGTTTTGTGTGATCCCATGTATTCCTTGATACTTTTGGATCCTTTTATTTTTATTGGTATCCTCTTGTGTTTTATTTAATGTAGGTAGTAGTGATGATCTCATTTGTGTGCATTTTGCATTCAAAAGCAAAAATTCTATATAATGTACTACTTATGGGTGAGCTCTCCTATATTATCTAGAATAATCCTTTTATGCTTCTTTGTTTGATCCATATCGAGTTTTATGTGCTTGGATGCTCAATCTTTTCGTTTTGGTATTTTGTGCCATCATGAAAAGTTTGGGGAGTTTGGTTTCTTGTTGGAACCTTGCTCTTTTTGGGAGTTGGTTTTGTCTCATTCCTTGTTTCATGTTGTGTCCAATTTTAGAATGAAATAAATCCTTGAGCATTTGTGTTTTTATATATCTTTTGCTTGTTGGCTTTTGCCTAGTTCATCTGTTGAATTTGTGATCTTTCATGTGTTGAATTGGTTCTTTGATATAATCTGGACATCATCTGTCGTGTCACACTCTTGTGTGTGCAATCTCTATTTACTTGGTGTTTTTGTTCAAATTGTATCTTCTTTTTGGTTCTTGAAAGCTTTATGCATGCATATTTACTATATGTTATAATGGCATGCTTGCTTTCTTTGATACAATATATAGGGGAAACTCCACCAAATCCCATCGGCTAAGTTGTGCATGAAATTCAAATTCATATCAATATGCACATATTTATGTGAAGTCTCTCCTATGTATTGTAGTTTCACTAACTACTTTGGACCCAATAAGTTTGGGGACCATTTTGTACTTAAATGTGTTTTAGGTACATTTGAAATATATTAGATGCTTGTCTCTCAATCTTGAAGAAGTGGTGCGTTAATGAAAATTGGAGGCAAGCTATAGGATGATCAATAAATTCATATCCTCTAGATCCTACCAATTATATCTCGGTAACAAGTATCTCTTGCTCATGCATATTTATCTTGCTTCCAACCTTTTGTAGGTTGCATCTTGGCATGAATTTTTGTTATTATATTTATTGTTATATCTCTAGCCACGGTATTAAAAGAACTCTCTATTGTATATGTGTATGAGTTGAGATGAGTGCATATAATTGGGACTATACCAAATCATGCATATGATCCTACAATCACAAATATGTCAATCTAGCAATTTTATTGTCTTTCCTTTCCTCAACTTCTCTCATGTGCAATAGTGATATTTTGCTAGTTGATTTCTCCATGTGATACTTGTTGATTTTCTCTTGGTGATAGTTGTAATGTATGGGGTGTGTTGGTTGTTGAAGCTTATCGATGTACAATAAGATATATTTGAGACTTTGGCCATGCTTTCAAGAATAATATTATTGGTATTGTCATGACTTCATTTTAGATATCTTGCTCTATTTATTTTAAGTATCTACTTTGTGTGTACATGTTTCTTTGTGGATCAATATCTTTACTAGATTGTCTACTTAGAAACTTATACACATGATAGATGTTACTCCTCTATTTTTTGATATCTTCCTTGTTTCGTGTGTGTTGTTTGGTCATACTAAGCAATATCATTCATTGAAGACTATGTGGATACGCAATTATCATCCTTGTACTAGTCTTATAATATGCTTTGTCATGCATCTCACACATCCTTGTGGTTGAGCCTTCTAGTATGTTGTCTATTACTTATGGCTCAACCATTTGTTTCTTGCAAATTTTATGCCTTGGTATATGCTCATTTACACAAAGTTGTGTTATAAGTAAAATAGAGGAAGTGAGGATTCCATGTTGTGCACATTGTATTCACATACAAAAACCTAATGTTGCACATACCTTGGGGAGCTTCCTAATTTTAGTTATAGCATCACTTTCTGCTTATCATATTTATTCTCTCATGCCTCCTTTTGTTAAATGAAGTTGTATGAGTGAGGTTTCCATGATTATGCACTTTGTTCCCAAATGCAATTATCATAATTCGTGCATTATCTTTGGGGAGCTCATCTAATTCATTTAATAATGCTCATCTGTCTTCCTTCTCATTTATTGTGACTTAAATGTTTATGGAGGAGTGAGGATTCCATATTTGTGCATTTTTTATTGAAATACAATGATTCTAAAGTATGCACAAATCTTGGGGAGCTTCTCTATTTTATTTAAGCTTTTATTTGATCTTTCATTTGTTGTGTCTTAAATGCTTATGGGGGAGCGAGGATTCCATATTTGTGCAATGTGTATTCTAATGCATTTATTTTGAATTATGCACAAAACTTGGGGAGCTTATCTATTTATTATTTAAAGCACTCTTTTGCTCATATCATAATATCTTGCTGTTTCCATTTGGACTCATTTGTTGTTTTCAATTGATTTGTCAGATCTTGGGATTGCTTGCGTCATTTGTGATGCATCGTTTTATTTTATTCCTTTGCCAATCTTCGGGTCCTCGATATAGTTCTACTCCCTCCCAAGTATTCATCATTGGATATGTGCGAAGGCACATCTTTGGAGGAAATATTACTATATTTGCCTTCTAGAACTTGTCACCCAATTCGGCAATCGATGCCAATGGGGGAGAAGTTTTAGACGGTTTAAGGGAAATGGTTTATGCTTTGAGTTTGTTTCTAAGCATTTTCCTTTCATGCTCTTGCATCTTTGTTGTTGCTTAGCATGTGGTATATATAGAGGAAACTCCACCAATGATAATTATTGGCAATATATGCAATGAAATTCAAGTTCATCACACATGCATAGATTGGGGGGAGTTTGCTCTATATATGTTGGTGGTACCAATATAACATACTTATGTAGTATTTGATATTGGTGTTACCATTTTGTTCATTAAGATTCCTTATATAAACCCTCTTAAAGGGATTGTCATCAATTACCAAAATGGGGGAGATTGAAAGAACATGTGGGCCCCCATGTGTGGTTTTGGTAATTAATAACAATCTTTATGGACTAATGTGTGTATTAAGTTATACTTGTAGGAATTGTCCATTGGTATCGCTGGGAGCTTGTGTCGGCTTCAAGGTCGATGAAATGATAAGAAGATATGTTGTGCAAGCTCAAAATGCGCCATCTATAGAAGATCTCATGTTTGATGCTTGCCATCCTCGGTGGTCATGGATCGATGATGAGGAATCAAGAAAGGCATTCCATCTTGAGTAGGGAAAGATCGTCTACATCGAGCTCAAGTGGAATGATCGAGGCAAAGGTATAATCTTGATAGCTTTTCCTTTTGTCGGTCTCATATTGTTAGTGGAAGACCGGGTTTAGGATAGATAACCGTACTATCAAGAGGGGCTCTCGAATGAGTAACTCGATCACATCGTTTGGAGAGAGATCAAACCTTTGCATAATTGCATCATCGTATTTGGTCTTATCCATGTGAGGATATAGAGCTTTTGGTAATCTCCATAACAAGCTCTTGTTCATCAAAATCGGATCCCTCTTTTATATCTTATTGCGATTTTGATCTTTGCGGTTTTTCGGTTTCTCACCAAGTGAGGTATCTCACATTATTATACTTGATACATTCTCACTTGGTGATAACCAATATTTTCAGCTTTTATATGGAAGCTCATGTCTTCCTCTTTCCAACGCAATTGGAATCGGGTCGATCGGAGTTACCAATCAAAAGTTATAGCCGTTTGACTGTTGGTCTTATTTCCTAGGTACCAAAATGCGGTAGTACCACATTTTAGTACCTAGCACGGCAGAAGGTTTTGGAAAGTTTCCAAAATCCACTGCCGGGCTAGTTACCAAAAAGAGGTAGTACCGCATTTTAGTACCTAGTGTGGCAGAAGGTTTTTGACAAGTTGCCAAAAGCCACTGCCGGGCTAGGTACCAAAAAGCGGTAGTACCGCATTTTAGTACCTAGCACGGCAGAAGGTTTTTGACTTCGTCATTTGGATCTATCCTCCCTTGCTGGACTATGATGTTTCTTTGCATGATCTTGTAGAGGTTGTTGTCCTCTTAGAAACGATCCCAAGATCATCGAAATCGGAGTTCGGATGCAAAAGTTATGGATGTTTTCGTTCTTTGATGACCAGTAGTACCGGACCAGGATCCGGTAGTACCGGGGTCCGGTAGTACCGCATTTTGGTACCGGGGAGCACAGATAAAAATGCGTTTGGCGCCCCAGGAACCCCAGGGAATGTCCGGTAGTGCCGGGAAAGTCCGGTAGTACCGGGAAAAAGTCCGATAGTACCGGGAATCGCATTTTTGGGCTGCAATGGTTGGATTTTGGAGGGACCTATATAAGGGACCTTCTTCCCCAATGGTTCCTCAACCAATCTTGCAAGTTTTCCCCTCCATTGTTGACCTTCTTTATCTTGCTTCCTCTCAATCCCTCCTATGATTCTTGCATATTCTTGAGGGATTTGAAAGAGGAGATCTAGATCTACAATCCCACCAATCAATCTCTCCTCTAAGTGAGGGGAACATATTGGGATCTAGATCTTGGAGTCTTTTGTGGATTTCCTCCATTGTTCTTCCTCTCTTATTCCCCCATAAGCTTTTGTAGCTTTGGTGGAATTTGGGAGAGAAGTATTTGAGCACTTCTTGTGTCCTTGCCATTGCATTTGGTGCATCGGTTTGAGTTATCGGTGAGGATTTGGTGAGTGAAAGTTGAGAAGCTTTTTACTCTTGGGTTCTTGGAACCCTAGACGGTTTGTTGTGTTGTAGGTTGTGGCCTTGGTTGCGTTTGTTGGGAGCCTCCAATTAAGTTGTGGAGGAGTGCCCCCAACCTTGTGAGAGGTTCCGGTTGCCACCGACAAGTGCACCGATAGTGGAAGTGTGGATCGATCCCGTTGGGGTGAGATTCACCGGAGAATAAGGGAGGCCTTTTATGGCGTTGGTGGTTTGATACCACCCCTCTCCAAACGAGACATACTCCATGTTGGGAGGAACTCGGTAAAATATCATCGTCCTCGCGTGCCTCAGTTATCTTTATACCCGAGCTCTTTACTTATGCACTTTACATTGTGATAGCCTTCGTGCTTGAAGTAATCTATATCTTGCTATCACATTGTTGCTTGTATTGCTTAGCATAAGTTGTTGGTGCACATAGGTGAACCCTAGTTGTTCTAGCTTTTGTGCTTGACAAAGTAAACGCTAGTTTACTTCCGCCTTTGTCGAGCCTCTCTCGAAAAAGTTTTTAAAACCGCCTATTCACCCCCCCTCTAGGCGGCATCTGTATCCTTTCAGCAGGGATCGTCCTCACATCTCCAAAGGGCGACAAGCTACGCTACGTCATGTACCTCGACTTCACCCCCTTCACCAACAACATGGCCAAGTACGAGGCACTTCTCCACGACATGCGAGCAGCTAAGGAGATGAACATTAATTGTCTGTGATGCTACGGAGATTCCGACCTGGTCGCCGGGAAAGTCGCCGGCACTTGTGATGCAGTCTCCCCCATCATGGCGGCATACCGCCAAGCAGTGGACCAACTAGGGGGGCACTTCGCCGGCTACTCCGTCGAGTGGATCGATCGGCGAAAGAATGAAGAAGTTGATGCCATCTCCTGCATCGGGCCGGCTCGCCTCGCGCCACCCGCCGGCGTCTTCCTTGACACCATCAACAACCCTTCCGCCTCTCCCCCACGGGAGATCGACATCGGAATTCCACTGCAACCGGAAGCAGCTCTGGTCGCCATGCTCGCCGAGCCAAGCGACTGGACCACTCCATATGTCGCCTACCTAGAGGGTGGGACCCTACCCGCTGACGATACGGAGGCCCGGATGATAGTATGCCGCTACAAATCCTTCGTCATCATCAACGGCGAGCTCCACAAGCGCAGCATGACCGGCGTGTTCCAACGCTGCGTCCAACCCACAGAAGGTCACAAGATCCTTTAGAACATCCATGCTGGTGACTGCGACCACCATGCCGGCACTCGCTCCCTGGTCGCCAAGGCCATGCGACCCGGCTTCTACTGGCTCACCGCGCACGCCGACACGGTCGACATCGTCCAACGCTGTGTCGGATGCCAAAAGTACGCCAACCAGACGAACGTACCGAGCTCGGCACTCAATACCATCCCCATCACCTGGCCATTCACCATGTGGGGCATGGACATGGTAGGCCCCTTCAATAAGGCCCCCTCTTGCTTCACCCACCTCCTAGTCGCAGTCGACAAATTCACAAAGTGGGTGGAGGCCAAGCCAGTCTGCAAGTGCGACGGGAAGACCGCCACCAAGTTCCTATGCGAGCTCATCCATCGCTACGGGTTCTGGCACAGCATCATCACGGACAACGGCGCCAACTTCGCCAAAGGAGCCATGGCCGAATCTTGCGAGGAGCACCACATACGACTCGACCTCGCCTCAGTCGCCCACCCGGAGTCCAACGGCCAGGCGGAACGCGCCAACCAGAGCATCCTCCATGGCCTGAAGCCATGACTGCAAGTTCCACTCGAGCGAACCCCTGGGTGCTGGGTCAAAGAGCTCCCTTCTGTCATATGGGGCATCCGCACCTTCGTCAACAGGTCGACAGGATTCACCCCCTTCTTCATGGTGTATGGTGCCGAGGCCGTCATGCCAACCGACCTCGAGCACGACTCGCCTTGGGTGGCCAACTACGCGGAGGCCGACAATGAGCTCACACGCCAGGACAGAGTCAACCAACTCAACGAAGCAAGTGACCTAGCTTGCTCCCGCACTGCCATCTAACAGCAAGGGCTTCGCCGCTACCACAGCCGGCGAGTACGGACCCGCACCTTCCAGGAAGGCGACCTGGTACTGCGTCTGATCCAGGACAAGATGGGCATGCACAAGATCTCTCCCCCTTGGGAGGGACCATTCCCATCGGGCGAGTCCTGGGCAATGACGCCTACTACCTCACCGATGTCTGACGCGACGGAAAACTCGACGTCAAGCGGCCATGGAATGTAAACCTCCTACGGAAGTTCTACTCCTAGAACTCCAGACATGTACCTCCTATCTGCTATGAAATAAAGAAGATCGATCCGCACAAATTGTGTCCACTCTCTGTACCTTGTGCCACTCGCACTCGTAATAACAGCGCTATGCTACTCGTGGAAGTCAACCCTTGGTTACGCGACCGGCACGGCCAAGTAGTGCAGTATGAGGGCACCGAAAATTTCGGGCCTCGCGTCGTCCACGAAAAAGCCAACCCGGAGCCTCATTGGAGTCGCCTCGCCTGACTGGATTTCCGAGCCACGACAACCGCATTCGCTTCCCACAGTGACCCAGTCCTCCACATCCTTGACGCAGCGACTCGAACGGCTAAGTACCAAGCTCGGGGACTGACGCCAGTCCAATTATGAGCGACGAGGGAAAACGCCAAGTATGAGAGCGCATCCTGGACTGACCACGCGACTGTTCCTACGGATCAGGTGGAGTGACGCGCCAAAACAACGCGCCCCGTCCTCACCTACCTCGGGCATGCTACTTGAACTGCCAAGTACCACGCTCGGGGACTCGGCCACCTGACCCTGTTCATGCCCGGGAAAATGGCTAAGTACAGAGCACCCCTTGGAGTCCCCATGCGACTAGCTTTCCAAGCCATGGCGAGTCGACCTTAACTTACTAACAGTCCAAACAACACACATAAAAACGAGATAAACCCTATAAAAGGGCGGACGCGCTCGAGGACTCGCACAACCAACAATCAAATCGAAAAACATTGACAAAAGAATCCTTGCATTTCTTCAAGCAGCCAAATTTGTTCGCTTACAAGGGCAGTTACATATCTATTCTAACAAACGTTGGTCGGCAAACTATTCTACTCCGCAGGCTTCGACGAGGAGGCGCCACCACTCCTACGATGGCGGATAAAGGGAACCCACGGGTTCGAAGGGTACGTCATGAGTTCACCCTCCATGGCCGCTTGGAACGGCTGCTCCACCTTGAAGTCGCGGTGCGCTGGATCGGGGTCGTTCGGGGTGACGGCCGTCTCCTAGTACGGAGTAAGGTCACCCATCGCCCACACCCGGTCGGCGTACACCGCAGCCCGCTCGGTCAGCTTCAGCACTTCGCCGATCTCGACTGCTCACATCGACGAAGGGTACCCGCTCGTGACATCGTCGAGGTTGAAATCGTCGGGGAAGTGCACGAGCCCAAGGCTCAGCGCAGTTGCCACACCACGACGAAAGGCCGACCGCGTCATGAAGTCAACCACAGTCGGGGCCTTCTCCAAGTAGCACCAGACCTCGACGAGGTCGCTAGGGATCACCTCCGTGGGCGAGATTTCCTGAATGTACGTCCGGATGTAGGTCGCTGACAGCACGGCAGAGTCAACCAGAGTGGTGACGCATTGCCACGCGTCATACGACTGCGCCTCATCGACATCATCAGTAATCTTGCCAGCAACACACAAGAAGGCAGTAAGGAAGGCTCCAACAAAATAACGTGCCCCGCATGCTCGGGGACTCGCCAAAGAAAAACTCACCAATCAACGGGCGACAGCGCTCCGTGATGAAGTCCTGAAGACCGGAGAGGTCATCCTGCAGCCCGGCGACGAGTGCATCTGACATCTTCCGCTCCTCAGCAACAGAAGCAACGGCTGCCTTGGCCCTCCCATCCGCTGAGGTCGCCTCCGCCTTTGCCTCCTTGAGCTCCCGCTCTAGGTCGGCGATTCGCTTCTCCGCGGCGCTCAAGGACGACTACACATCCGCCAGTTCACTCGCCGGGACCAGGCCCTGACGAGCCTTCTCCATCGCGGCCGCGATATCCTCTACATCAACAAAACCATGAATACAAGAATAACAAGGTCTACGACCAGTAACAAGCACGACAACCACTCACCCGCAGTCGCTCGAAGATGCTCGTTTGTTTCTCTGACAACGAGGAGCTCCCTCTCCAGACGGTCCCTCACAGCAAGTCGCTCTGCCGACTCGCACTGCAGGCCCTGTGCAACCATGGAAGAATCATCAACGAAATTCCTAAGTACCTAGCCGCTGAAATTCAGCGACTAGCCACTCAGGGACTGGATGGCAAAAAATCCTAAGTGCCTAGCCACTGAAATTCAGCGAATAGCCACTCGGGGACTGGACAGCGAAAAATCCTAAGTGCCTAGCCGCTGAAATTCAGCGACTAGCCACTCGGGGACTGGACAGCAAAAAATTCCTAAGTGCCCAGCCGTTGAAATACAATGACTCGACACTCAGGGCCTGGACTTCAAAAACAATAAGAATCCGACCACTAAAATTCAGTGACCCAATCCTCGGGGACTGGATATACCTGGATGGCGGCACCTAGCATGCCGTGAAGTTCCATTGCATCCACCGATGGGAGCACAAACGGAGTACGCCCGTGACGCTGCTCATCCTCCGTGCCGACGACCTTAGCCAACTGGCTCGATGGCACCGATGCACTCATCACGGAGGCCCTCGCTACAAAGCGAAGGAATGTCGCCACCGTGGCTCCCGCACCACTTGAGGATGGGCCTGTTGCCCCGACCGATGCCACGGGCTCCACCGCTGCGACTCCGTGTCCACCATGGCCTTCGAGGCCGCATCCACTCCAATCAGAGCTTCACTCGGGGCGACCGCCGGCTCGTCCGAAATCGTGACGACCTCTTCGCCCTTTGCCTTCTTTGTGCCTTCAAAAGGCGCCTCGACCTCGTCGCCCTTCCTCTTCTTTGAAGGGTCGACTAGTGCCTCCGCGGCACCCAACGGGACCTTGGCCACCGAAGGGTGACCTATTTTCTTCACCCCAGTCCTGCAGAACAATGCTGTCAGTAAACTCGCCAGCCGGACATTAATCGAGTGGACAAACAAAAGACTCAGAAATACTCACTTGGCGACTGGGATAAAACGCAGGCCAGTACGAATGGTGGCCGACTTCTCCAACTCCAGTCCCGGTTTTCGACTGAGGCCCGTCTCGAACACACACTATGCCCAAGACACCGACGGCTTCTTCTAGGACGAGTCCGCGGCAGGAGGATCAGCGGCGATCGCCGCGGGTGCTCCCCTTAGTGGCGAGGTCCCTGTGGCTAGAGCGGCCACGAACCCGATGACTGGGACGAAGGGCAGCGGCAGCAACGCCAACGGCATCTCGCCTTCCACAACGGCCACGCCGGCCGCCGCGGTCGCATGCGCTGGCGCGTCGGCCCTAGCTTCCTCGGCCGCACTGGTAGCATCAGAGCTACTCGCGGACCGAGGTGGTGATACCGGCTTAGCCGGCTTCTTCTTCTTCTTCGGTGGCGGTGGTTTCTTATTCGATGGCGTAGCCTCGCTTTGCGAGGTGTTCTCGGGGATCTCGTCATCGTCTTCATCGTGAGCCTCGAGGCTCTTGCTGGCCTCGAGCTCGCGTTGATGCTGCCCGCGGGTCTTGCGGACCGTGGGTGCAGCGACTTCCATGGCCTCGTCGCCGCCATCGTCATCGTCGTCGTCATCGCCACCCCCCCACTTCTAACACTGCTCTTATCGAGCGAAGACTCGCTATCATCCTCGGCAGATGAGTTCGAGTTCTCGTTGTCTACGGGTGCATGCCAACCTTCCACCACTTGGAACAACTGCAACAACAAGACGAAATTAGCATGACCGCGAATGCAAATCTGCGACCACGAGTGCACAAGAAGTAAAGGACTCACCGTTGGACCTTTGAGCTTCGCGGTGTAAGGGGAGACACCGGCCTTCGTGTCAAGATAATCCGTCTCGGTGATCTTCTTCAAGGCCGAGGTGTAGTCGTTCAGCCTCCATTCGGCATGGTAGGACTTCGTCGGGTCGTCCTTGCCTGTATACTCGTACATGTAGTGGGCACGACTAGCCAGAGGCACTAGCCGCCACCTGAACCAGCAATTGTACAAATTGATGGTTTGAAGGCCCTTCTTCTTCAAGTTGCGGATAGTCTACAACATCTCATCAACAACCATCCGCTGGTCCAACGGGAGCTTGGTGACTTGGAGCCGGCGCGGCTCGGGCCGGTCGGCAGAGTACATCGGAAGCGCCACCTCGTCGGACGGTGGCGACTCGATCATGTAGAACCAACTCTTCTTCCATTCGTTTGTCGCCTTCTTCGGTAGCATAAGATCAAAGAAGGACGTCTTCGACTTCAGCTGAAAGGTTAGGCCGTCTGCGGCCAGCATCGGGCCGCCTGCTTCTTTGCGACCGATCCTCCCATGGAACAGATCTTGCCACAGGGGAAATATGGCCGTCAACCTAGGTAGCACTCGCAAAACGCCACGAAGATGGTGAGTTGCTCGATACTGTGCGGTCCTAGGTCTGACGGTTGGATGTCGTAGTAAGCACAGAAACAGCGAAAGAAGAGGGAGGTGGGGAATCCAAGCCCCCGCTCCAGGTGTCTGGTGAAGTAGATGAACTCTCCCTCGCATGGAGCTGGAGTTACTTCTTCGGCCGTGGGGATGCGCCATGTCCCGGCGCGGAGGATCCCCGCTTCCTCGAATGATTTCAACAACGCTTTTGTGCACTTGGATCTGCCCCATGGCTCCGTCGGAGGCGCCATCGATTGGAGGATATAGGGATGTGAGTCGCTCTGGGTCGCTCTGGTCGCTGCGTGGAATGGAAGACTGGGAGTGCGCGAGATCGGAGCAGGTGTGGGAAATGTTCGTCCTTCACCCGTCGCTTTCCTTATACAGCGGTCGTTACCCGCCATCTTCGAGGAGCCGTTATCACGCGGTGATTACGCCGATATTATCGTTGGATTACCCAACGGCTAGTTTGACCGGCGCTGACGGTCCAACTTCATCTACTCGACTCGCTGTCTTCAGTGACTTGACGATTCGCCGACCTGATTACCATAGCAGTGATTCCACTACTCGCCGACCCATTCGCCATGCTGCGATTCGACTGGTCGCCGTTATTGCGACTAAAATGACAAGTTCCTTCTTTTATTCAGGGAGTCCAACGCTGATTCGACTGGGCGTCCAAATTGGACCCGCATACTCCGACTGCCAACAAACACCTGCGACGAATCAACGATGGCCTCGGGGACTACTGATGGGGATATGCCGAATGGGGTATACCCAGCAGGACGTTTCCTACTGGCCCAAGCTGCCGGCGAGTGGGCCTGCAGGACAGCGACTAGATCAAGATTCGACAAGGAGACAGGCGACTGGAAGCTGGAGGCCCAGAAGCGTAGCTAGGCCCAGTCGGATTAGGTCAAGAACCCTTCGAATTCTTAACTAATTCGGTTGTAGATCTGTAAACCCTAGCGAGGTGATCCTGTATAAACCTCCCTAGGGTAAGCATAGAGGATACGTTCCATCATACACCCCAGCGACTCGCCGCCTAGTCGTCGAGCTCGCCCTTGTACTCTCTCCATAATACAATCTAGCAGGAGTAGGTCTTTACCCTCCGGGGGGCGAACCTGGGTCAACCCTTGTGTCTCTACCCTCATCTCGCACCGCAGATGGCTAGCCGCCCTTGCCCCTCGTTCTACTACTCGCTGCCGATTGCAGCATCTGTCGTGGCCATTCCCATGACATCTGACAACGGAACAGTATGGCCATCCAACTGTCCATAATCACGAACGCGGCTATTCGAATAGTTTGACACTCTGCAGAGGTGGTACACTTTCACCACAACATTTGATACATCTGTCAGGACCAATCCTGAATCATCATACTTGGTATGCGGATAATCAATCCTAACCTTTCAACTACACACCCTAGTATAGGCACCTCCCTTATGAGTTTGGCCTCCCAACCATGACCATCTGTCATCTTGGGAACTGCATAGGTGGTTAGTCATATTCACAAGGTAGCCTCAACTCACCTTGTTCTGCAAGGGAACCCATACTAAGACACATAAACTTCCAGTCAAGCCCTACCCAAATTCGGGTATTGTGGTTGTATGGTAAAGGTTGGAATGGTATCGCATCCGAACCCAACCATTAGTTTTTATCAAAGTCAAGTCACATACTTCCTTCACCATCATCTTCAAGTCACTGTGTCCATAACACATGTCAAAACATTTTAATAGAATGACTCATCATTCCAAGATTTTCATAATTATTTATTCCCATCTAGTGATCAAGTTTAGTTTAGCACTAGCATCTATCAAAAGGGGGTGTCACTATTTGAGGGGTACTAAGCTGATGTATCTACCTTCATCAAGCTCTAAGATCTTGAGGGCACTTTCCTAATTCTCCACTAATCATCAATTAATTAACTACAGAACAACTTTGCAAAAGTAAAGCTTGCAAATAAAACTGGGATTTGGTATAATACAAAGGGTATCACAAAGGCTTGCAAGTGGGGCTTGCATAGAATAGCATGCATAATGTATCTTGCCTTGATTGGGAAGGTGGTCGAAGTTCTCGTCCTCGTCTTCGTAGAATTCCTCCTCGTCATAGCCCGGATTGATACTAGCGTCTATAAATAAATACGAGGTACACAATCACCAAACAATACTTAACTAGTTCTATTTATCACACAAGGGTCACACTAGATGATCTAGCATCATCTCTATCATTACAAGAAAGGGTGATAAGATTTTATTTATCTTATTTTTAGAAAATTAATTTCTACTCACTGAAAAGTTACTTAAGATTTAATATTCTTCAATTCAAACATGGGATCATATTGACACATGTCATCACCACATATTCTAATACTTGAGAATGGGATTTAAAGTGGATGGCCTAATTTATAAAGCTTAACACTATTATTTAATAATATTTAAGTGGCTAAAAATGACTAGAAATTCATTCTTTATTTTTGGTCTAGGACTACTTTATGTAAGTGTGTATATTTTTACATATTCAGAAAGGTCGTGTTCAATGTGATTTTTGATAGTTGGAATCAACTCAAAATCACATGTGGTTGATTTTAGAAAAATGTTTGAAGTGCTAAAAGCTGCTCTCTTGTTATTTTTACTGAGGGTGATCTATAGTTCCAAACTGTTTGAATCCAACAGGATTGATTAGACATTTTTATCTACTTTCAAGCAAAATTGGATTCATTCAATTTGGTGCAGTGAATCTCTCTGAATTAATTTTTAAAGTTCACTACAGAATGGAATTTCAAATAAAAGATAAAACTAAGTTTAAATCGACGGGCTGTGCTCGGGAACGCTAATAGGCTGGCTCAACTATGCAACGCGCGCGCAGCGGGCTGCTCGTACCTGTCAGTGACTAACAACACGCGAAGCGGTATCAGCGAATCTAGGCCTACGATTAGAGCGCGATCAATGGTTGAGCGTCGTCATCTCCGTCGCAGGGCACGTGCGAGTCAGAACCCTAGCGCTACGACGGGGATCTTCGGGGGCTTACCAGGGCTCCAGCTAGGAGCCGTGATGGGGGCGAATGAACGAGTCAATGATAGCGGTTCGAACGGTGGCCACGACAACTCCTAAGGTGGCTCCTAGATTTGGCTCCTTCCTTCCTCTGCAGCGACGAACTCCGATGAAATTCTGGCGAAGTGGTGCTCGCCTTTCTCCAGGGTTGGGTCAGAGAGGTTCTTGGGTGAGAGAGGAGTGGAATGGTGTGTGTTTTGGGGTCGGGGAGGGCTCTATTTATACTGCGGCGAAGGGGGAACGGCGGCATGGCTTGGGCTCGCCTGCAACGCAGTTACAGTGAGCTATAGGCATGGCCACGGGCATAGGTCTACCCGGTGCTTCAGCGCGAACGTCATACGCACCGTGGCACGACGAGGCGCGGTCTAAATCGTTGTGGAACATCCGTGCTCTATGACTGTACTGGCGGCATTCGTCACAGCGTATGGTGGTCACGGCGATCGCGCGGTCAAAAGATCATGTCTGGGAGCTTGCTGGAGTCATGGCGGACATAGCAGCGCAAGGTGAGGGCGAGGCGCGGCGTGTGCGTGCAGGATTGCTTGGCGCTCTGGCAAGGCGACCGGCAAGGTTCAATGTTAAATGGGCACGGCTTTGCTGACGTCTCCTCGAGCTGTCTTTGGTCGGGGCGTGCACATGCAAAGGCGGTGAGGTCAGGGCTACCTCCTAGACATTGTGGGATAGGGCAGCGCGATCTGTGGCATCGTGTCCATGTCGGGGTGGCAAGGTGAGCTCGGGTACCATTTTGCATGGGTCAAACAGCGAGTGATAGGAGCTTCATTGCATATGCTAGTACTGGGTGAGTTAAGGGCACGACGTGTGAGCTCGGTGAGGTCACAATGGTGAGCAAATGATTGATCAAAATAGTGTATAGTTGTTGAGTTTGTACTGTGATCACCAAGTATTCGATCAAATTGCAGCATGAACAAAATCATCACATTTTCTAGTGATTTTTGGTGGGTGTTCTGGTGCTAATCTTGGTAGTCTCTGCGTGCAATGGTTTGCTAAGTGGTGAAGGTTTGAGTGGTTTTCCAAAAATGGCTATCTTGATACATAAGATAGATTCAAATTTAAATTTCCTCTCAAAAGAGTTTGAAAAAGTTTCTGCAAAGTTAGAAAGCTCCATTGGGTTTAGTGTCACTAGGTCTAGAAGGAGAGAAAAGAAATGGAAATTTTTCTCTTTGAGATTAGTTGCTAGAGATGCTCAAAGTGAGCTAGTGGTTAACTTGGGCAGAAATGACCATTAGGTCTTAGGCTTCATATTTTAATTTTCTTTTGTTTTGATCTGATTGGATATTGACCTCCATAATATGGTTTTGATCTTTAAACCATTTCTCATCATTTACAACAATCAAATATGGCATTGCAAGCATTCATACATACAAGCATTAAGATTTGAATTTAATTAATAAAAACTTTTGTTAACCCTAATCTTGATTAATTAGGAAATGATCCTTATTAATATTTTTGGGGTGTTACAGTTTACCATTAGTTATAAGAAGGAAATATTTCGTATTACTCCCTCCTTTCTGTACATGCTTAACTTTTGCTCATTGAGCCCACTTGGACTCTTCGTCTCTTCTTAGTTTTGTTAACTCTTCATTTTGACAGCTCACTTCTTTCATTTACATCTAAAGTGTTTGCTTCCGCTTTAATATCAAGTTTTTCTATGACCTGAATTAATTGGGTATTTTTTGTTTATAACTTACACTGTTTCTTTGGCCCAGCCCCTTAAGAACTGTCTAAGGTGTTGTACCTTGTATTGCCAAATTTCTAATGGAAGGCGGAATGGTGTTCTCTTTGACCACTCAGCCGCCACCATATCAAAGAAATTATCTTGTTTTGTTTAAACCATGACAGCTCAAACGAAAACTGTGCTTTGTTACCAAGGTGAGCCTGTTCATCTGAGTCGAGCAACAGGGGAGTGTGATCAGACCCCGATCTAGTTAGGGCACGAACGTTTACTAATAGGATTTTTTGTTCCCACAAATACTTGCCAAAACTCTGTCCAACTTTTCATATGTTGGCTTCTCTCTGTGATTCGTCCACATAAACTGTCAACCCAAAAGAACAATTTTTCTTAACTTTAGGCTCTCAATAATAGTATTAAACATGAAGGACCATCTATGGTTAAAAGTATTATTATTCTTTTCATCTGGTCTTCTAAGAAGATTGAAATCGCTTCCTACTAGAATTGGCAGAGTTTGATCTTCATAAATTCTAACCAACTCGGCCAAGAATTCTGATTTTTAAGTATCTTGTGCAGCCCCATAAACTGAAATCAAACACCATTCAAAGTTATCGGATTTATTGGCAACATGAAACTTAATGCATCTATCACCTGTTGTGACTTGCTTAATATTCACGTTTTACTATTAATTCCTATCAACATACCACCGGGTCTACCTAATAGTGGCAGACAATACCAAATAATGTCACACCCTCCTAAAAGGTGTGATAAAAATGGTGTGAAGTTGTCTCTGCCTGTTTCAGAAATAGCAAAGAAGTCGAGCCTGTGTTCTATAGAAATATTCCTAACTACTAGATGTTTCGTGTTATCAGCAAAACCACCACTATTCCAAAAAAAACTCCTCTCATCAAGATTTCTTTTTTAGCCTAAAACTTCTTCTAACCGACTCGTATGATCACGGTCTCTTTTTTTATGTTGCCTCTTATGTTTCTCATGTTGTAAAGGAACAACCTTCTATTCTGTAACGGCATGGTGTTCCTCCATCAACAAATCCTCACTAAAAGATATTGCTCCATTCATTGCTAGGCTATTAAGTCATCTTTTTCAGCCCTAGTTTTGTCTTTATTTTCCTTTAGCATCACTAAGGTTCTCTCGAGTTGCTTGATTAAGTTCACAGATGAGTTAACTTGACTTGGTAAATTCCCCAACGATACCCCCAACTTTAAAACCTTAGCAGTAACTACGTCATTAGGTATAGATGCAAACAGAAATTTAGATATAAAATCCGCACCTGTTGACGAGTAGTTGTCCTTCTCGTGAGCACGGCGCTGAGCCTGCTCTAGCTGGGGCATATCGGCGTTGGGCTGGGCACAGATACGGTCACTGGACCTTACCCCTGCCCCTACCGAGAAAGGGATCCCGCCATAAGCCACCAGATCCGCCTGAGAATATCAACTCCCGGGGAATGTGCCCGTGCCCATGTTCTTGGAGATAACAGGGGCACTTGCCGGTGTCCTCAACCTGGGAGAAGTCACCTGGATGCCCCTAGGACGTGGCGATGCAGGGGTCACCGTTGAACTGATTCCCGACATAGCATCAACAGGAACCTCCTTCGCTGTCCCAGAAACATGCCCGTAGAACTTATTTGATATGTGACTGTCACCATCATCAATCCGTGTTGCTTCCCTTTCTGTCGTGTCTGCCATGGCAGAGGAGAGGGGCCTAGAAGACGAGTCGACAATCTTTTTTCTCAGGAGCGGCCTCAATATGATCACCCATCCTCTTGGCCGTCACTGCTGCGGCAGCCCAAGGAGACATAAAATGAAATCCGGCAGGCTGAAATTCTGCCGTGGCAGCGAGTCTACCCTCCACGAGTTCTGTCGAGTCTACCGTGGCAGAGAATAGGGGCAAAAGATATTGCCCGGCAGGCTTATTTCCTGCCGAGGCAGCGCCACTCGCCGACCCGGCTTTATTTACAGCAAGTATGCGCGGTCTGTCCTGAGGAGTGGATGCGAATTTTCTGGCCTCCTCTTCCTCCTCCTCTACCATCTGGAACCATGACTTTCTTGGTTTGGATTTAGCTACAGCTTCCCTAACTCTTTTCTTCGGAGGCATGTCTGCAACACAATAAAAGGATCCAAACTGGATACCTAAATCCTCAACTTGTTTGTCAGAGCTTGTGTTCTCCTTCGAAGAGCTCAGCTTGATGTGTGCAGAGGTATTCTCCTGAGTACGATTACTGTCCAAATCAACCTTATCAGTGCTTGTAGTCTTGGGATCCCTGTCCCTAGACTCATCATCCTTCCCATCCTCCTCATTACCAATAGTCTCTGCCATCCCAATATCCGAATGCCCTTCTACTTCAATCTCTAAACCATATCCCTTGCCCTCAAAAGAGTGATCTGCTCTGACCGGTATCGAGAATGGATCCACAACAACAATCTTTTAACGCACTACCCCATTCTCCCTGGTAAACTTCATGTCTACCTCAACTGTTTTGCCAAACAACGACCCAAGGGTAAACAAAGCTAAGTAATCTCTCATAAGGCTATCAGGACAGCCTTTAATCCTAATCCAAACCTCTATAAACTCCCATGTGTCCAAGTCTTTTGTTGCCCATTCTTCAAAATACAAAGTACTAGGAGTACCTTCTATTGGGATCTTGCCAATTTTTCTCAGTCTCATTAGATCGAGCTTCGATGGATAAACCACCTTGAACAGATTGTTCTGCATAGTCTAAATGTCCCATTGTGGATTTCCTGGGAGCAACCAATCTAGTTCTTGAGACACTTGGATTGCTGTCATTTCTCCTCCTTCAATTCGAATTGAACCGACTTTACCACTACCCCGCACTGCCCTTAGCCCAGGTGTTTTAGGTATGTCAAAGAAAAGGAGCTTGTCACTTGCCAGTCCATACATAACATCCAATGGTTTAGGCATCTTAGGAATATGGCATACACTCGATTCATGTTTCGGCGATTCACGGTACAAACAAAGTTCAACATTACAGCCAAGAGCTACATGGCCATTCTCACCACATCTGAAGCATTCAATCTTTTCAGGTTTCTTTGACATCAGAAAAGGAACAGCCACTGAACCTATCACCTGAGTACCAACCACCGTGTCAGATGACACTGGGGTTATCACAAGCTACTGTTGTCGCAACAACGTTACCACTCTGCTGATTTGTGCCCTTGCTAACCTCTGTGTTAATATTTTCCGCTGCCATGTCCACAGAAGGTGCAGATCTCCCACCTCGTTCACGAGATGGAAAGCGACCTCGGGCGAGGCATCCATACATACTTGAAGACTGTTTTAGATACTTTTTGAAGTGAAAGAACACAATGGTTAAATAAATTTTTTTGACGTTACATGAAGCCAGTAGCAATTAGAGGTTTTCGTTCAACACCACACCAGTAATCCTTCTCTGTGAATGAATGTTATCGCAGGTGTAGCACGTGCAGAAGCAGAGCTCCTTCGACATTGGCAGGATGACTCGTACACGCATCAGGCTAATTTGATGATCGGATTGAGAGACATGCAAACGAGTGTTTTTTTCTTCATGCAAACGAGTGCAAGCTGAGCTCAGTAACAAATTGCTAGAAGTGCTAGTCGTGGAGGATCACATGAGACAGACATACTTATATCAGTGAAAACCACTAGTCATCATGCCTAGCAATGCGGACATATGGCTCCTGTTCTATATTTTTCTTTTTCAAAAATGGCTCCTGTTCTATGTGGAGCCTGGATTCTTCAAGAATGAAAATTCATAGTACTTCGGAAAATCTGTTTCTTTCTGTAGAGACGTACATAGAGATGGTTCCTAATACAAACATACAAAATTCCGTTGATTGGCAAGATGACGCTTACGCGCATGAGGTGAATTTGATGCATGATCATCGGACCGAGACATGCAAATGAGTGGAGCGGAAACTAAGCTGATTAACGAATTGAGTAAGACTACTATACGGATAGGCTAGCACTAGGTTTGCTAGAAGTGCAGCTGCACTAAGAAATTTGGCGTGATAAGCTAGCGCAGTGCTAGTCGTGTATGATCACATCAGACAGACAGACAGACAAACACACATCAGTGAGAACCCCCACTAGTCGTGGACGAGCGAGAATGCCGTGTGACACATCCAGGACACAGCCACACTCACCTTTTCCCTTCCATAAGACCTAATCTTCGCCATGCAACGCATGGCAGTTGGAGTGGTATCTTCTCAATCAGAGCAAATCTGGTCTCTTCTGACTGAAACCGTGACACGAACAATTCGCGGAGTAAAGCGATCATGCCCATGTCTCATCAATCAGCACACCACCAGAGTCATCGAGATCTGTTGGAAAAGCTTTCTTGATCGTCGGCCGGTTCCCTTTCATACTACTAGGACGTACAGTACAGTACCTTGCGCGAGCCATATTTGCTGATGCCTTTCCAGAATTATTATGAGTGCTAGTACAACAGCCGGGATCAGCTCTGCTACACGCTGCCGGGGCCTGGCTGTGGCGATGCTGATTGCTGAGAGAGTGGTGACCGGTGAGTGGCGGCAGCAAATTTGTCGACGATGTTCTCCTCCAGTCGATCTGGAATATAAAGCAAATTGAGCAGAACAAAATACTGCAAGGATAATAATAATAATAATAATAATAATAATAATAATAATAAGAAGAAGAAGAAGAAGAAGAAGAAGAAGAAGAAGAAGAAGAAGAAATGGTTGGTTTGCTGCTAATTAATTATTTTTGCATTAGTGCTCCTAATATAATGCGCGATTCTTTCTCTTGTCTGATATATACCGTACGTGGCGATCGCGATGCGGTAGCTGCCACCCTTGTCGACACGCGCTCTGATCATGAACGGAGGGACTGCCTTGCTCCGTTTTGCTTCTGTGTGGAGTGGAGCCCGTCCCTCCTTGTAGTCTAGCAGCGTCACACGGCCCGGTTCAGCGTCGCGATGCGTGATGCAGCATCATTATTATCGAACAAATATTTCCTAGTCGGCTCGCCAAGTTGGAGATTGCAACCGGCCGGATGGCCTCTCGCTCCGCCGGTCCAGCATGATGAATTGATGATGCATACGGGTTTTCTTTTCCATTACCTAAAAAAAACGTCTGATGTATGTAGATTGTGAGATTCCACCTCAGGAGATGTTGCTAGCTTGAGTGTGTGCTGCAAAGTGCAAACAATGGTGCTCTCTCATTATGTGCTTGTCTCGTACCGCTTTCCTTGCGCTCACAGCAGATGCTAATGCCACACCTACTCACGGATCAAGATGCTTATGGACTGTTGTTTATATAGAAACCATATTATCCATCTCCAAAAAAATAGAAACCACATATGAATCCATGGCGCACCTGCCTCCTGCTTTATTACTGTACTTGTTAG
Source organism: Avena sativa (assembly GCA_916181665.1). Lineage (NCBI taxonomy): Eukaryota > Viridiplantae > Streptophyta > Magnoliopsida > Poales > Poaceae > Avena > Avena sativa. Next base: position 45,617,260 of record OV702298.1, on the reverse strand, counting down.
TGAGCTCCATGCGTGCGTCAGCCTGATGCTGATCCCACGTCAGCAAATAAAGAGAGACAAGGCTGATGTGTCGACCTCGGCAATTGGGCGAACGTTGGTCGTCAGGATGCAGGTGCACGTTGCTGTCGGATCATGCCAGTCGACTATATATGGTGGGATCGTTGTTGCCGCCGCGTGTGCAGTGGACACTAGACATGCATGCATGCATGGCTGGCTGGTTCATGCAACGCATGGTCGTGGTCTGAATCTGAGCGTGACATGTCTCTAACCATCCCAGTCACCTGGCATTATTCGCGCACTGGGTGCCTGCGAGCGTCAAGAAGGAACGTCCTCGATAGTTACCGCGTCGGCGTAAATTTTTCTTGTTATATATACACGAAGTGTTGGGCTTTTGCAGTTCGGTAGGCATGATGGCGGCAGCTAGATAGAGCGCATCATCGACGACGTCGCCGGCCGGTGAAGAATTAAGCAATGCCATGTGCACGTCGCTGTTGCACCCAGCTCCATCTGCAGGGGGAGGCGGAAGATCAGGGCCGCATGCAAGTTGTGTGGACTGCATCTGCATGCGCATGCAGCAGTTTCGGTCTCTGATCAGACGACGGGCCAAACTAAACTATACATACTGGCGCCCGATCGATCAATGCAAAGTGGCAGGAGACGACTCTCGCCGTTCGTTCGTTCAAGTGTTAGAGTGCCACGTTGCTGGGCCTGCCTGTCGATAGTTTTCTGCAGTGCGTCATGCGTGGTTCATGATGACGCACGCACGTCGATCGGCACGTACGTCTCTGCTTCCCCCACATGTTGCATCCAAGACTGTTCGCTCTACGGCCAGGCAGGAGGCGGCCGGTATGCACGGGAGGGTGAGCGTGATCGGCGGTGCATGCGCCAGCGAGCGTTTTGGGCTTCTAGCTAGTCCTTCGATCAAGGGGCTGATCGATTCGGCGGTGGTGCATGCATGGTGAGTGTAGCTAGCGACGATGAATTTCGTCAACGAATGTTACGGTAGTTTCAAGAAGCAATCCGGCGTTGTTGCATCATCATAATCGAGAGCAACGAGAGCGAGCTACAATCTTATATACTCATTTTGTCTAAAATAAGTGATTTGATTTGTCTAATCACTAGAGGAAACGAGGTCTTTTGTTGATTCCGAAAAAGGGCTTTAACACCGGTTCTTTCACGAACCGGTGTTAACGGGGGGCCGTACCAGCGTGGCCCCTGCGGCAAAAAAAGCCCCCCCTTTAACACCGGTTCGTGGCACGAACCGGTGTTAAAGGTCCCTGCAGCAGTGGCCCGCGCACCCCCCCCTTTAACACCGGTTCGTGACATGAAACGGTGTTAAAGGGGGGGCTATATAAGACACCAGCCCAGCCCACACACACCCCACTCTTCCATTCTTTCACATTTTGGAGCCTAGCAAGAGGGTGTGAAGAGTGCTAGTTTGTGATTTTTTCATATGCACAAGAGGTGTTCGGTGAAATGCCCGAGAGCTCAAAATAAGCTTTCTTGTTGCTCTTTTCGTCTCGGTCGAGGTCGGCAACTATAGTTTCATGTGTTATTGATGTACTATATACATAAATGGTCATCTCACTATTATTTTTTTGATATATACTACATATTAATGCAGATGAACCGGCAATGGATGTACGGTGATCGCCGCACTTCCGAGTACATTACGGGCCTCCAAAATTTCATCGTTGTGGCTAATGCAAACCGTGGTCACAATGGTTTTATGTGTTGTCCGTGTGTTCACTGTCAGAACAAGAAAGACTACTCAAATACCAGAACCATTCACGCCCACCTGCTTCGATCCGGTTTCATGCCCAGCTATAATTGTTGGACCAAGCACGGAGAAAAAGGGGTTGTGATGGAAGACAACGAAGAAGAAGAGGATGATGACAACTATCATAATATGTATCCTGAATATGATGATAATGCAACGGAGGTAGATAATGAAGATCAAGAGGGAGCAGATGGGCCCGCTGATGACGATCTTGGTCGGGCCATTACTGATGCAAAGGAAGAATGTGAAACTGAAAAGGAGAAGGAGAAGCTGGAGCAGATGTTAAAGGATCACAAAACATTGTTGTATCCAACTTGCGAAGATGGCCACAAAAAGCTAGGTGCCACACTGGATTTGCTGCAATGGAAGGCAGAGAATGGTGTGACTGACAGCGCATTTTCAAAGTTGTTGGTAAAAATGAAGAATCTTCTTCCAAGAAATAATGAGTTGCCCGACAGTACATACCAAGCAAAGAAGGTTGTCTGCCCTCTAGGATTAGACGTGCAGAAGATACATGCCTGCATTAATGACTGCATCCTCCACCGCGGTGAGAAGTACGAGAATTTGGATGCATGCCCGGTATGCACTGCACTGCGGTATAAGATCAGACGAGATGATCCTGGCGATGTTGAGGGCGAGGCCCCTAGGAAGAAGGTTCCCGCCAAGGTTATGTGGTATGCTCCTATAATACCACGGTTAAAACGTCTCTTCAGAAATAAAGAGCATGCCAAGTTGTTGCGATGGCACATGGAAGACCGTAAGAAAGACGCGATGTTGAGACACCCCGCTGATGGGTCACAGTGGAGAAAAGTCGAGCGAGAGTACCCGGACTTCGCACGTGACGCAAGGAACTTAAGGTTTGGTCTAAGTACAGACGGCATGAATCCTTTTGGTGAGCAGAGCTGCAGTCACAGCACCTGGCCTATGACCCTATGTATCTATAACCTTCCTCCTTGGTTGTGTATGAAGAGGAAGTTCATTATGATGCCAGTGCTCATCCAAGGCCCGAGGCAACCCGGCAACGACATTGATGTGTACCTAAGGCCATTAGTTGAAGAACTTTTACAGCTGTGGGCCAAACCAGGTGTACGTATGTGGGATGAGCACAAAGGGGATCCATTTGACCTACGAGCATTGCTTTTCGTAACCATCAATGATTGGCCTGCTCTTAGTAACATTTCAGGGCAGACAAACAAGGGATACAATGCATGCACACACTGTTTAGATGATACTGAAAGTGTATATTTGGATAAATGTAAGAAGGTTGTGTACCTAGGGTATCGCCGATTTCTTCCGAACCTGCATCCAGTAAGAAAGAAAGGCAAGCATTTCAAACGTTTGGTAGAACCCCGGAGGAAGCCTGTCCTCCGTACCGGTGAGGAGGTATTTGGTATGGTCAAGGACCTAGAAGTAATCTTTGGAAAAGGTCCTGGCAGTCTATCTGTTCCGAATGACGATGCCGGACACGCGCCCATGTGGAAGAAGCAATCTATATTTTGGGACCTACCCTATTGGAAAGTCTTAGAGGTCCGCTCTTCAATCGACATGATGCACGTGACGAAGAATGTTTGCGTGAACCTGCTAGGCTTTCTAGGAGTGTATGGAAAGACAAAAGATACACCGGAAGTACGGCAGGACCAGCAACGTCTGAAGGCCCCTGAAGAGCCTATGCATCCTGAGAACGAGAAGGGTAAACGATGCCACTTAACTCCTGCCAGCTACGCTCTTACCAAAGCAGAGAAGGAAATCATTTTTGAATGTCTGAGCAGTATCAAGGTCCCGTCTGGCTTCTCGTCGAATATAAAGGGAATAATAAATATGGCAGAGAAAAAATTCCAAAACCTGAAGTCTCATGACTGCCACGTGATTATGACACAATTGCTTCCGATTGCATTGAGGGGGATTCTACCTGAAAATGTTCGAGTACCCATTGTGAAGCTATGTGCATTCCTCAATGCAATATCTTAGAAGGTAATCGATCCAGAAAGCCTACCAGGGTTACAAACAGATGTGGCCCAATGTCTTGTCAGCTTTGAGTTGGTGTTCCCGCCATCCTTCTTCAATATTATGACGCATCTCCTGGTTCACCTAGTAGAAGAGATTGCCATTCTCGGTCCTGTATTTCTACACAATATGTTCCCCTTTGAGAGGTACATGGGAGTCTTAAAGAAATATGTTCATAACTGTGCTAGGCCAGAAGGAAGCATCTCCAAGGGCTATGTAACAGAGGAGGTCATTGAGTTCTGTGTTGATTTTATTCCTGACCTTAAGGCGATTGGTGTTCCAGAATCACGACATGAGGGAAGACTGCGTGGAAAAGGCACCCTAGGATGTAAAGCAATGATATGTAGGGACGGGCATTCTCTCAATCAAGCACACTACACGGTTTTACAAAGATCTATCTTGGTTGCCCCGTATATCAATGAACACAAGAATTTAATACGCCTCAAACACCCGGGGCAGTCTGATGAATGGATTATAAGTGAACACATGGCGAGTTTTGGCGGCTGGCTGCAAAGACTTCTCACGAATAACACCACTGTTGGGGATCAGCTGTACTTGTTGGCCAGGACACCTTCTTCGACTGTATGTACTTTCCAAGGGTACGAGATAAATGGGAATACATTTTACACGATAGGCCAAGATAAAAAAGAGCACCAACCAAAACAGTGGTGTCCGCTTCGATGCACCAGAAGACAATGGGCAAAAGACCACGTATTATGGGTTCATAGAGGAGATATGGGAACTTGACTATGGACCTAATTTTAAGGTCCCCTTGTTTCGATGCAAATGGGTCAAGCTAACAGGAGGAGGGGTTGAGGTAGACAAAAAATACGGAATGACAACGGTGGATCTCAACAATCTTATGAAGGTAGACAAGAACTTAGACAAACCATTCATCCTAGCCAATGATGTGGCTCAGGTTTTCTATGTGAAGGACATGTCCTCCAGACCAAAAAAAAGAAAAAATATGCAAACGAATACATCATATGATGAGCCAAAGCGTCACATAGTTCTTTCAGGGAAAAGAAACATCGTGGGAATCGAGGACAAGATAGACATGTCAGAAGATTATAATAAGTTTGATGAAATTCCACCCTTCACAGTGAAAACTGACCCAAGCATTCCGTTAAGTAAAGAAGATGCTCCATGGTTACGTCTGAAGCGATCATAAGGAAGGACATATGCCAAGAAGTTCATGCTCATATTATGTAACTCTAGTTCATGTTTTTAATATTAATACATGTCTTGAGTGTTAGTCATGTTTTGTGGATGGACCGGGACTATGAGAAGAAGTTGTCCCGATTCGTACTTACCATTAAGATCTGATCTCCAAACGCGCGCGGTCACATATTAGGGAGTGCCTCTATGACCAGTTTCTCGGAGATGCCGGAGGACTAGGCTCCGTCGGCATCTCCCTGAAACTGGCCGTAGTGGTGTCCCTGCTCTCGAAAACCATCTTGCAGCTTTGTAACTTCTCTAACTAGATTAATACACCTGGGAGCTAACTAATTTCACATATTAGGGAGTGCCTCTATGACCAGTTTCTCGGAGATGCCGGAGGACTGGGCTTCGTCGGCATCTCCCTGAAATTGGCCGTAGTGGTGTCCCTGCTCTCGAAAGGAGGTAAGGCATAGCCTCAAACTGGCTGGAGGACTGGACTCACAAGGATTCCTATTTATAGTACAAGCAGCTCGACATAGTGTCGACACTTACGAAATAATGTCGACACTCATCTTTAGTCCCGGTTGGTGTCTCCAACCGGGACTAAAGGTTCATCTTTAGTCCCGGTTGGTGACACCATCCGGGACAAGGTACACGCCGCACGACATAATGTCGACACTCACCCCTATTATTAGTGCTGACTCGTGTTTTTTGTCCCGGTTGGTGTCTCCAACCGGGACTAAAGGTTCATCTTTAGTCCCGGTTGGTGTCTCCAACTGGGACTAAAGGTTCATCTTTAGTCCCGGTTGGTGACACCATCCGGGACAAGGTACACGCCGCACGACATAATGTCGACACTCACCCCTATTATTAGTGCTAACTCGTGTTTTTTGTCCCGGTTGGTGTCTCCAACCGGGACTAAAGGTTCATCTTTAGTCCCGGTTGGTGTCTCCAACCGGGACTAAAGGTTCATCCCGCCATTTTTTCCCGCCATTTTTCTTCCCGTCATTTTTCTTTCCGCCAGTTCTTCTTCCCGCCAGTTCTTCTTCTCGCCATTTTTCTTCCCGCCATTTTTCTTCCTGCCAGTTCTTCCCGCTAGTTCACTATATATATATGTAGGGTTGGCCTCCATTGTCATTGCACATCTCTAGACTCATATCTGCAACCTCATCACTCTTTTCCATGGCTTCCACCGTAGAACTAACCCCAAGGGAGGCGGAGGCGCTTTGCGCCTCGAACTACCCCTGCCCGTCGGACTACTGTGTCCCCGTCGGCTGGATGCTGAGCGTCGGAAGCGTGCCGGTTCATCCTGTCCCTCTAGGTGTGGCGCGCCGGATGGCCATCACGAACCACTACTACTTTGAGCTCACACCGGAGCAGCGGAGGAATCCCAGATGGCATCCCGACTATTTCCCTACTTGGGAAGCCTTCTTCGTGGATCGGCGTGAGAGGGCGCTCACCAGGCACGAGGAGGACGGCCCACCTCCTCCTAACTTCAACGAGGCCGGCCGTCGGCTATGGTGGCGCGGTCGGACTCTCCAGAGCGTCATGGCCTATGACACTGCCACCGACTCTAACCCCCGTCTGCGCTACCCTCAAGTCCAGCCCACGGGCTACCCTCAAGTCTAGCCCACGCGTACTCTCCAGAGGTTCAATTACGGCGACCCCGACGACGACAGCGATGACGGCGGCGGCGAGTACGACGACTACAGTGGCGAGTATTACAGGTGTAGGCAGGAGCATGACTGAATCACTCCAACATTCCGAAACAAGTTCGGCCGATTGTTACTTAATTTGGCCATGTATCTTAATTTTCAGTTCTTTTATGTATCTTAATTTTCAGTTCCAGTTAGGCTTTATGTAACTTACTATTAGTTGCATTCTCATTCGAGGTTTCTTGGCTTTCGGGTCAAATGACCAATGTTATGGCTAGAATCAAGGCATAGTTTGTGATAATATGGTCATATTGTGCATACATGTGCATCATGGCATAGCAAACAATGTTGCAAGAGGAAGTTTTTCTTTTTATCGCACCAAAAAGGCATTTTCCATTTTCCGAACATAAAAAACGGACGGTTTTGTGAAGCAACCACCAAATGGCTAATTCAAAAAACCACCAACACATTTTACAAAAATACTAGACCACCTTATATGTACAATGTACCAACAGGGGGATCTGAAACCTTTCTGTCCACCTCTGGTGAAAAAGACAAATTTCTACCGAATCGGCAGGAAGTGGGTCAGATATGAACTACATGTACATGATACGATGCTCATGATTTTTTACAAAAATCATTTTTAGGTTCACAATATGGTATTTTATCAAAAAAACAATGCAAGTTGAGTGAGGCTTGGTGAGATTCAAGTGTATACAAAAGATGCGACATTTAAATATCCAATCAATTCAAAAATGTTAATACAAAAGATGCGGCATTAAAATATGATTTGATGTAATAAAATAGGGTTAGATTTATTTTTAGATGCTTAATACTTCTTATGTTCAAAGTTTTAGGATTTAACAATTTATTTTTGTTTGAATTGAATAATCAAAATTTATATGTAAGTGTTTTAATTATTTTGAAAATTTTCATGTAAAGTAAATATAAAATGATTTACATGAATGGATAGATATTATTTTTCTGAAAATTATGATATATTATTCATATTTTTCTGAGTTGAAATGAAAAAGATATAAATTTTCTAAATTCATCTCATATTTTTTAAATTAAAAATGCCCCTTTAATGCATGAAATAAATGTCCCTCCCCTTTAACACCGGTTCCAGACACGAACCGGTGTTAAAGGGGGGCGCATTTATTTCGTTTCCCGCGCGCACCACACCCCCTTTTAACACCGGTTCGTGGCTGGAACCGGTGTTAAAGGGGGGGGTGGTAATAAAGGCGCGCGGGAAATGGAATCCCCCCCTTTAACACCGGTTCGTGGCACGAACCGGTGTTAAAGGGGGGTATTAAATGCGCGCCTTCCCCTTCCTTTCTTCGTGCCACGAACCAGAGCAGATCGAACACCACCGGAGCTCGTGTGTCTCGCCGCCGCCGCCCTCAGAGCTCGCGCGTCTCGCCGCCGCCGCCCTCGGAGTTCGTCCGTCTCGCCGCCGCCGCCGCCTCCATTTTCCGTATGACCTCTCCCGCCCCCTGACCACCACCTCTTCCCCGTGCAGGAGCAGGCCGACCGCGCCTCGCCGGAGCACCGCCGACGCCGCCCGTCTCCACCGCGCCGACGACCGCGCCTTGCCGGAGCACCGCCCGACGCCGCGCGTCTCCACCGCGCCGACGACCGCGCCTCGTCGGAGCACCGCCCGACGCCGCCCGTCTCCACCGCGCCGACGCCGCTCGTCTCCACCGCCGCATCCGCCACTAGCACCGCCGCCCGACGAGCCCGCCGCCTCCGTACGTGCCGACGCCGCCCGTCTCCACCGCGCCGACGCCGGTGAGCAGGGGCGGGCCCAGATTTTTTTCATGTGCCTCAAAATATTTATTAAAATCAATCTGTATATAATGTTATGTGATTTTCACTATATTTAAATCATCATGTGATTTACACTATTACATATGTAAAATTGTTTTCCTTTGATTTTCAAAATCCCAAGCTAAATAACTCGTTGATTTAGGGTGGTGTCTTAGCAACGCATGAGCTCTATGCTACTCCCGCTATTTCAAAATATAAGACATTTTAGCTTTATAAATAAATATATCTAGATCCCTTTTAATATGTATGTTTGTGTAAATTCGAAGTAAACCTACATCTTTAAAATGGTATAGATACACTTTTTTCGCAAAGCTAAAAATGAAACGGAGGAAGTAGTTCATAATAACGACAGTGGCACGCAAGTCAGCCAAACCATGGCGGGCCATACGCTTGTGCTTGTGTTAATATCACTAGTAGGGTCGAACCTGTAGGGCAAAATTGGGGGTCGAACCTGTAGGTTCAGAAAATTACAAATAATATGTCCCTGGAATCACAACCCCGTGGGGATTATATATCTAATTTTAGTTTGATTTTTAGACAACAGAAACTATTTAAATGATTTAAAACCCATTAAACACTATTTAAATCATAAGAAAAGATTTGTAACTCTGATTAGGGTGAATCCAACGCCTACTGGTTCGTATTAATGTCCTCTATCCATAAAAAATACTCCATTGCATTAATTGGCCTCTTGCATGCATCATATACTTCAGTATTGTTTAGAGAACTAAAGTAACAACCATTGTGACTTATTAAATTGCCATGCATGCATTTGTTGCATTTGTTTGATCTCTATGTGCTATTGTTTATGTTGTATGAAATTGTTTGCTCGATAGATTGCGAGGAATTGTGTATTTGTGTATGAATCCAAGTCCACTTGAATGTTTACACTCTTACTCTAGATAATATTATTGTTTTATAAACTATGGATCCACTTAGTAGAAATCTTGAAGAAGAAGAAATAATGGAGAACATTATTGATGAGGACACCTCACAATATCTGAACTTGGAGGGACATGATGACGATAGCTCAAGTACTAGTCATGGAGAAGATGAAGACTCCAGTAAACGCAATTTAATGGTTACAAAGTCCGGCGAGGTATATGCATTGATTAAGCCTCTGCTGACTTCCACCAACAATCTTCTTCTACATGTATTAATTAACGCTTCTTTCTTCTTTTAGCCCTCTGGATCGACCAGCTAGCAACCATCTTCTTCTACGAAAAAGAGCAAGCGAGGCGCGAGCCAGCGGTTGAAAGATCGTGTAAACTTCACGATCGAAGCAGTCCGTGTTGATGGCAGGCCGATGGAGCCCAAAAAGGCCGCAGACAAATTTGTACGTCAGGCTGGAGTTCTTGTTAGGGACCAAATCCCAATCATAATTGAAAATTGGAATAAGCCAAAGAAGGGCGATGGTACCTTTGTCGATGACAGATCGAAAAAAACGCTTTGGAATTCATTGTTGGTAAATTTCACCCTTCCGCCAGAGGAGGATGAAAATAACCCGGTTATAAAGGAAAGGGTTAAAGAGTGGACTCTAAAGAAGATGGCTGACGCTTTCCGCAACTGGAAGACAAAATTGAACAAATTTGTCAAATCTGGCGAGACTCCAAATTTCGAAGACGCATATTATGCGAAGATAAGACCTCACTAGCCCGAATTTGAGACATATAAAAAGAAGTGCTATAGCTAAAAAGAGGTCAGAAACCAATACGCTTAATGCCCTGAAGAAGGAATATCACCAGAGGACGGGGTCAGGTGGCTACATATCTCAGAGGCCTAAGTGGGAGGAAGCTGAGAAGGCCCTGCGCGAGAGAGGGATCACACCCCAGACAGATGGGTGGGACCTACGTGCAAAGACTTGGTTCTACGGAATCGGGGCAAGGTTGGACCCAGAAACATGATTGTGTATCTTCCCAACCCTCCTTGCCAAACCCGTCACTGAACTCATCACGGCATACGAGGAAACATCCACCAGGATCTTCCATCCCGACAGAGAGAATGACCAGCTCACACGCGCCATCGGTAAAAAAGAACACCCTGGACATGCACGAGGCACAGGGGGTATGACGTGGAAGGATGGGTTTGCCGACTGGAGCGACTCTTACAGATGGCGCGGCAGAAAAGAAAAAGAGCGTACAGAGCGGATGACATAGATAGAACATGCACTTGCGGCGCTGCAGGCGCAAGTGAATGCACAACAGAGCCATCAAGCTACCGGCCCATCTCAGCGGCACGAAGAGCCTGCATTGGAAGCTGCCGGTGGCCCAGACTCTGCGCGGAAAAGCAGTGTGGCTTCCACGGAGAACGTGCAGCCCACGCTTGAAATGACGGGTCCTCGATACCCCGTGGATGAGATCACGGAGAGCGAACACGCTGAGCTGCATGTGAGATTAATGGGCTTATCCATTAAGGTGGCTGTCGGCTATGCCTTACCTCCTGTAGCTGGTGGAACTTACCACTGCCGACCGATTCCAGATGGCTATGCTATTGTCGGGGTGGATGAGGTTGTGAAGGAATATGAGGAAGCGCAGCTTGACCATGCTACAGGTGAAGGGGAAACTCAACTCAAATTTGTAGTGAAAACAACCATTCTTTGGAAGAAGGAACACATTGTGCTTCCAAATTGGAGGTCACTGGCACCCCCGCCGTCTCCGCAGCGTCAGCAGTCTGAGCCGCTTCAGCTATCTCCTGCGCGGCAGCCATCTCCGGCGCGGCAACCATCTCCTGCCCGTCAGCCATCTCCTGCGCGGCAGCCATCTCCGGCCCGTCAGCCATCTCCGGTGCTTCAGCCATCTCCTCAGCGTAAGCGGAAGAGCACTGCCACGAAGAGCATCAGTAGCACTGCCACAAAGAAATCCGCAGGAAACTGTACGCCAAAGAGTTCAAAAAACTACGTCCCGCAGCCTTCCGCCAAGCCATTGCCGGTTTTACCGTGGAATCGCAGCGACGAGGAGACCAATAGGATCTTGGAAGAACAGGTCAAGAATTTCTTTGCACCTAGACGGGCCGAGCCAAAGGAGAAAATAGATCTGGCGGTGGTGGAGAAGTTTTACAAAAATCTTGTGAAACCTGAAACCCCACTTGTGCCGGACTACGAGCGCCAGATTTTGAAGGCGGATGCAAGGCGCCGCAGGGAGACTGAAAGTAGCAGTCGTGAGGCACCCCAGAAAACAGTTCCCATGCTCGGAGAGCAGGAAAACCAATCATGTGCCCCGCTCCAAATGTTCGACACACGGGACGCTCCTCCCGTAAATGATTACGAGGCAGAGCTACAAAGAAAGGCCAATGAGATGGGGATGACTTACATTGCATACTTGAACGTCATGGGAGACAACTTGCCCAAATGTGATGCCAACCCCATACAGCCATGGAAGTATGGGAAGAATCTCGTCAAGAAAGAGGAGCTCAAGAATCTACCAACAAAGATGCGAAAATTGCACAAGTGGTACCTTCATTTATGCAAGACGAGAAAGGTAGAATGGATCACGGCGCATATAAGAGATGATATTTTCTTCTGCGGAGATGACGCGATCGACTTCAACATTCAAGACTTGCATTTTCTATTCAATCAGAAGGAACTCGATAAAGCTGCCATCAGCCTTTATTGTGTGTAAGTACTATTTCTATAATTTATATCTCATCTCATTCACTTTATTAATTGCATGTATATATATATATGCTCACCATATATGTATATACTATTATGCAGGAAAAAGGTTATGGAATGCAGGAAAGGAGGCCCTTTTGACATTGGGTTCGTTGACCCAAATAGAGTTCATGAAGAAGTGGTAGAAACCAAACTCGGGCAAACAGAAGATTACTTGCTAACGTCTTTACTGAGACAACAAACCAAAAGGGAAATACTATTGCCTTACAACTTCTCGTGAGTACTGTTACCCTCTCTCTTGTACACATTCTATTTCAGCTTACTCGATGTTAAGTGTAACTGATGATGAGTTATGAGTGCGTAGGTTCCACTTTATTCTGCTAGTCATTCAACCCGACTCAGGAAAAGTCCTTGTCATGGACTCGTTACGTAAAGAAAAAGAGATATGGGCAAACTTTAGAGAGATGCTCCAGAGGTAATTTCAATCATATTATCACACTAGATCGGCAACTTTCGTGACAATAAGTAATTAATTACTCCTTTATCCATTTTCTTTGCCGGACAGGGTTTGGAAAAGGTTCACGGGCAGGGCTGTGGGTGAATGGTCAGAAGAACTAAAATTTGTAGACCAAAATGTAAGTAATACTAGCTAGCTTCCAATTCCATTATATCATGCTTTATTGATTATTATTTTGATTGAACTCTCTATTCTCGTAAAGTGCGCGCATCAGGGACACGGCAATAACTTATGTGGGTACTATGTTTGCGAGTTCATTCGCAACACGATATGTGCGACGGGCCAAGACGCACTAGAACAACTTAGAGTAAGTAAACAAAGTCCACAACATTATTTTATTACCATCAATTGTGTTGAGTTTTATTCTTATATATATTGACGGCCCATTCTTCATATATATTCAGATCGAACGGATGCGGGACCAACTCCTACCATTTGAACGCATACGAGCCATTCAAGAGGAATTGGCGGGGTTCATACTTGATGAGGTCGTCACGCCTGGCGGAGAACTGTTTAGATATCCACCAAAATGAACGATGACGATGTATATGTGCCGATGACGATGTATGTGCCGATGACGATGTTTGTGTATAATAATAGTTGCTTAATTATTCATGTACTCGTATGTACCGATGACGATTTATGTGTATACCGCTCCTGATCGATTCCCCCTCGCTCCCCCCTCCCGCAGAAATACGCCCAGAACAGGGCAGAGGCAGAAGTCTACCGTGGCAGAGATTTAGGCCGTTTTCCTGCCGCGAGTTCTGCCGCGGCAGGAAAACGGCCTAAATCTCCGCCGCGGCAGAACAACCTTTAACACCGGTTCCAGATACGAACCGGTGTTAAAGGGGGGCTGAGGCCTGCGGCAGCCCCACGTGCGCCACCCTTTAACACCGGTTCTTATAAGAACCGGTGTTAAAGGGGGCCCCCTCTAACACCGAACCCTCAACAGCGGTTGGGGAACCGCTGTTAGGGGGCCCTCCCAACCGGAGTTAAAGGGGGGGCTCTGCACTAGTGAATACAAAAGCATCTAGTCTAAAAACTTAACTATAGATACGTATAATAAAATTAAGACATTACTATAGACTAGAGAGTGTTAGATAGATCTCAACGTGACTGGGCCCAACGGCCCAGCACGCCCCTATCCGCTCCCTAATCGGGGGCGCCCCAACCCTATCTGGTTAGTGGGCCCCTGTCGCCGTGCTATATAAAGTGGTGGGGAGCTGGCAGCACACGGTACGAGGTTCACCGCTGTGCCAACACCCCACCTACATCCCTACCGATCTAGGGCTAGCGCGAGTCCCTCTGGCTCATGTCTGTCGAGCCAGGAAGCAGGTAGTTGTCCTCTCGGATCTCTCTCTCTCTCTCTCTCTGTTTTGATCTAGAAAGGCAAGGTACATGCTACTGGTAAATCTACACTAGTCTCATTGCAAAGTTAGATTAACATTGGTATCAGAGCCACTAGTTGCTAGATTTTTCGGTGCAAAAGTAGAAAGCAAAAGTCCAAAAGAAAAGAAAACCCTAGATCCAAAGAGCGCCTGCCCTATGGCCACGCCGTTCCTCTCGATCTAGATGAGCATCAACTGAGGCATCTAGACGAAGAACAAACCCCTTCGAGGGCAAAGAAATCCCAGATCTAAAAGCCCCAAAAGGAAACCCCATAGATCCCCACAGATCCCCAAAAGAAAAGTCAGAAAAAAGAGGGTCACTCCAGCCATCGTCGGGAAAGGATCTGCCCCCCACCTCGGCCACTTGACGATGGTGCACCCACCCTCGGGTGGATGCACGCATCGGCAAGGAGCTAAAGGGGAGGCACCGCCGCCGTCTCCCTCTCTGTTTCTCTGCTACACGTGGGATGGGGGAGGTGGGAGGTGGAAGAAAGAAGGGGAGGGGTGGTGGCGCAGGAGAGGGAGGGGACCGTCGCCGGCGCATGTCGCCGGATGGACGGCCGCCTCGCCTGCCCGATGCCGCCAGAGAGCTCGCTCGCCGCCACGACGCCTCCCCGCGCGCTCGCTCGCTCGCTGCCGGCCACCACTGCTCGCCACGCGTGGGGCAAGCCGCCACCACTGCGCAGACTCGAGAGAGGGAGGGGCCCGCTGGGCGGCGCCGCCTCGCCTCGGGCCGAGCTGCGAGAGGGGCGTGGGGAGGGAGGGGCGCAGCCACCTCGCCAGAAAGGAGCGCGGGATGGACGCGGGGTGGACGCGGCCAGCCGCCACCAGAGAGGTGGACGCGGGGGGGAATGAACCTAGGGTTTTCAGGGGGGCTGGGGCGCGGGTCCTTTATACCTCTAAGGAGCGCGCGCGGCCGTTAGATCAAGGGTAGGGAGAATGGACGGCCGCGATGGGGCGGCAGCTGGCGGCTGGGCGCTAGCGGGCCAAGCGGCCAGGCCGCGGGCTGCGCTGGGCTGCTGGCAGGCCAGGCTGCGGATACATGGCGGCTCAAGCGAGCGCGCGCGGGTGGCAGGTAGTTGTGCGCTGCTGACAGCAAGGGCCCAACAGGGCATAACTGCCCAGTTTTTTTTCTGTTTTTTCTTTTCAGAAGCTGTTTTATTTGTTTTTGCTTAGTTTTTTAAGCAATTTTCAAACAGTTTTCTCTAGTCGTTTTATTTCAAGTATATTTTAACTAGAGAATGAAATAAAGGCAGAATTTTTTCTGCAAAGTACAAAGTATCATGAAAGTCATTATTAATGTTTCCGTTGCAAATAGTTGATTTAAATTGCAATAATGCAATAAAGTTTGTTTAAATTTTGTTATAAAGATGTGACAAAGTAATTTAAAGTTGATTGTGTCCCATGTTATTAATTGACCAACGTTATTAATAAGCATGATCATGATCGTTTTTCATTGAGTATTAAAGGTGCATTTAATTTTATTTCTACCCAACGGTGATGTAATTTTAAATGACACAAACAATTGCATGCTTAATTTATACCAACGTTGGATTAATGCATACAGTTGTTTTCTTTGGTGATCTCACATCTTTTGCGGTTTTCAGGAGGTCTCAACCTCATGAGCTATTTGAAGGACATCCCGCTGCTAAGGGGGGACAACTACTCCGAATGGAGGAAAAAGGTTGATCTGACGTTTGTATGCGCCGAAGTGGACTGGGTGGTTGACACCAAAAAACCCGTCAAGCCTGCTGACCCTGTGAGGGGCGATGCTGAGGAAAGTACTGTGTTTGAGAAAAGAAAGAGGGACCATGCTCCTTTGAAGCTGGCCTACTCGATAGACAATCAAAAGTGGGTGAACGCCAACAAGAAATGTTTGGCTTTTGTAAAGAACACAATTGAGAACGCCATAGTGGGATCAATTGGAGAGTGTGCCTCCGTGGGCGAATACCTTGCCAAGATAAAGAGCCAGTTTAATGGCTCTTCAAAGATGTATGCAACCCAGCTGTTAAAACAGCTGGTGACAGAGAAGTACACGGGAGGGCCACACGGCATAAGAGAGCACATCTTGAGGATGTCAAACATGGAAGCCAAGCTGAAGCCCATGGATGAGGACCTCGAGCTAAAGCCTGCACTTCTGGTGCACATGGTGATGGCCTCTCTTCCACAGCCATTCGAGAACTTCGTAATAAACTATAACGTGTCCCCTAAAAAGTGGGACATTGAAAAGAACATTGGGATGTGCTCCCAAGAGGAGGAAAGGCGGAAGGCCCTTCACGGTGGTTCCTTGAACTTCGTGAAGGACAATAGGAAGAGGAGATTCACCAACAGTAACCATGGTGGCTCACCTTCCAAGCCACATGGCAAGGGCCCACAACAGCACCAGTACCAGCACCAGCAGTCCACCCCTAGGGAAAAAGACCAGTGCCACCACTGTAAAAAGGTTGGCCACTACAAGAAGGATTGTCCAGTATGGTTGAAGTACCTAATGGCCAAAAACGGTAAAGATATAGTCTGTTTTGTTAATGAATCTCTATATGAAAAGTTTTCTAGATCTACTTGGTGGATTGACTCTGGTGCAACTGTTCATGTTGCCAACTCTTTACAGGGGTTCCATTCGACAAGGATTTTTCCAAAAAGAGAAAGACTCATTGAAGTGGCGAATGGGATTGAAGCATAAGTGGAGGTTGTTGGCGACATTCCTCTAGAGCTGGCTGATGGCTCTTCTCTTTTGCTTAAGGATGTTCTTTTTGTTCCTTCAATTCATAGAAATTTAATAAGTGTGTCATGCTTGGACAAAGATTCTTATGAGTGTTATTTTGGACATGGGAAATGTGACATTTGGTTAAAAGATATTTGTGTGGGTGTTGCTACCCTACATGAGAAGCTATATTTATTATCTTTGCATGAGAAAGTATTTTCTGTGTGTGATGTGAATGAACAAGTCCCCTTGTCGAACAAAGAGCAAAAGAAAAGAAAGCGAACTCTTGACTCATTGAAGTTATGGCACTGCAGATTAGGCCATATTTCGAGGGAAAGAATAGAAAGCCTTGTTAAAAATGACATTCTTCCTCCGTTAGAGTTCTCAGACATAGAACAATGCATAGATTGCATTAAAGGAAAGTATGTCAAACAAATTAAAAAGGGTGCAAACCGAAGCATAGCTACACTAGAAATAATCCACACGGATATTTGTGGACCGTTTCCGGTGAAAAGTGTGGATGGCTATGATTCATTCATAACATTCACGGATGATCACTCCCGATATGGTTATATTTATCCAATTAAAGAAATATCTGAAGCATTGGATAAATTTAAAATTTTCAAAGCTGAAGTAGAAAATCAGCATGATAAAAGAATTAAGATAGTTCGGTCCGATCGTGGGGGGAGTACTACGGTCGGCATACTCCATATGGTCAAGTACCAGGACCGTTTGCAAGGTTCCTGCAAGAAAATGGAATAGTCGCCCAGTATTCTATGCCGGGCGAACCTCAGCAAAACGGAGTAGCTGAAAGGCGTAACCGTACCCTTATGGATATGGTGCGCAGCATGATGAGCTATTCCACCCTCCCATTGAGATTATGGATGGAGGCGCTTAAAACTACCATTCACATTCTCAACAGAGTACCAAGTAAGTCGGTGCCCAAAACACCGTATGAATTGTGGACAGGCAGAGTCCCCTCTCTACA
The DNA here is from genome assembly GCA_916181665.1 of Avena sativa. Classification (NCBI taxonomy): domain Eukaryota; kingdom Viridiplantae; phylum Streptophyta; class Magnoliopsida; order Poales; family Poaceae; genus Avena; species Avena sativa. The sequence continues at coordinate 45,599,626 of OV702298.1, read as the reverse complement.
CCACTTGAGGGTCTGGGGGAGCCCAGCTGAGGCAAAAGTTTTCAATCCAAACATTGCAAAGTTAGACCCCAAAACAGTATCTTGCCACTTTATTGGCTATCTAGATAAGTCAAAAGGCTATCGTTTCTACTGTCCCGACAGATACACAAGTTTGTAGAAACGAGACATGCAGTCTTCTTGGAGGACGAATTGATGAGGGGGAGCACGGTAGCTAGGGAAATTGATCTTGAGGAGAAGAGGGTGCATGCACCTAATCCGATGACTCAGGAGCCATTTTTCTCGCTACCTGTTGTGCCACCATCTACAACCCCTGAGGTTGTGGTGCCGGCACTTGTTGTGACTCCACACGTGACAACAATGGGCGAAAGTTCGGAACCTGTCCATCAGGAGCCACCTGAACCCACTGTTGAGCACGAAAGGGAGCCAGAACAGCCACATACTGAAAATGTGCCTGAACCCGAGGCAAGAAATGAGCAAGAGTCTGATGAACTCATATGGTCTAAAAGAGAACGAAGACCAGCCATTTCCAAAGAAATTTACAAAGTCTACAATGCAGTTCATATGGAGGGCGATCCTACCTCATATGAAGAAGCCATGAGTAGCCCTCACTCAGCCAAGTGGGTGGAGGCAATGGAAGATGAAATGAAATCAATGAGTTCCAACAATGTTTGGGACCTAGAGGAAATTCCTAAAGGAGCCAAAACAGTAGGATGCAAATGGGTCTACAAAACAAAGTATGACTCCAATGGGAATGTAGAAAAGTACAAAGCTAGACTCGTGGCAAAAGGCTTTACGCAAAGAGAATGCGTAGATTACAATGAGACTTTTTCTCCGGTCTCATGTAAGGACTCCTTCAGAATCATCATGGCACTAGTTGCACATTTTGATTTAGAGTTGCATCAAATGGATGTCAAGACGGCATTTCTAAATGGAGATTTAGAAGAAAATGTTTACATGAAACAACCCAAGGGTTTTTTCATGGAGGGGAAGGAACAAATGGAATGCCGCCTAAAGAAATCCATTTATGTGTTAAAGAAAGCCTCTAGGTAGTGGTATTTAAAGTTTAATGATACAATTAAAAGATTTGGTTTTAAGGAAAATGTTGAGGACAACTGCATTTATGCAAAGTTCAAAAGTGGGAAATATATTTTCCTAATTCTGTATGTGGATGACATTCTGCTTGCCAGCAGTGATGTTAGTCTACTACTAGAGACAAAGAAGTTCTTGTCATCAAATTTTGACATGAAAGACCTTGGTGAAGCTTCTTATGTTTTGAGCATAGAAATTCACCGAGATAGAAAGAATGGAGTGTTAGGACTGTCGCATAAAGCGTATTGTGAAAAGATTTTGAAGAAATAAAATATGCATGCGAGTAATGCAACACCTGCTCCCATAGTCAAGGGCGATGGTTTTGGGAAATCCCAATGTCCAAAGAATCAATACGAGATCGATCAAATGAAGTCAGTACCATATGCTTCGGCTGTTGGAAGCTTACAGTATGCACAAGTGTGCACTCGCCCTGACTTAGCATTTATCACTGGGGTACTCGGTAGATATCAAGAGAATCTAGGCATAGAGCACTGAAAGATGGTAAAGAAAGCTTTGCGTTATGTGCAAGGCACAAAAGGCCTCATGCTAACATATAGAAGATCTGATTCCCTAGAGATAAAAGGGTATTCAGATGCGGATTTTGCGGGAGATAAAGACGACAGAAAGTCCACGACAGGGTATGTCTTTACTCTCGCAGGAGGCGCTATTTCGTGGAGAAGCACCAAACAGTCGATAGTTGCATCATCTACGATGTATGCAGAATTTATAGCATGTTATGAGGCCATGGGACAGGCGTTATGGTTAAAGAAATTTTTGCCCGACTTGAAAGTGGTTGACTGCATCAGCAGGCCACTAAAGATGTACTGTGACAACGAGCCCGCAATATTCTATGCTCATAACAACAAGTCGAGTAATGCTACAAAGTCTATGGATATAAAGTATTATGTTGTGAAGGACAAAGTCCATGATCAAACTATAAGACTAGAGCATATAAGGACAAAGGATATGCTTGCGGATCCGCTAACGAAAGGCTTACCACCCAATGTGTTCAAGGAACACCGGCATGGGTTTAATGGGAAGCCTATAATTCCTAGACTACAGAGGCCCTAAAGTAACAGGATTTGTTTCAAAATAGAAAGGTATATAGTGGCTGTCTAATTCTATCGGCAATTGAGCTGAGACGATGAAACATGCTCTATGTATCGATCTGTGATGAAATAAGTAAAGTACAAAGTTAAATGTAAAGTCGAGATCTAGGGGGAGAATGTTAGATAGATCTCAACGTGACTGGGCCCAACGGTCCAGCACGCCCCTATCCGCGCCCTGATCGGGGGCGCCCCAACCCTATCTGGTTGGTGGGCCCCTGTCGCCGTGCTATATAAAGTGGTGGGGAGTTGGCAGCGCACGGTACGAGGTTCACCGCTGTGCCAACACCCCACCTACATCCCTACCGATCTAGGGTTAGCGCGAGCCGACGGGAAGCACCGCCACCACCGCACACCCACGCCGTCGCCTCCCTTTCTCCTCATGGCCAACGACGGCGGGTCCAGCTCCGGGACTAGTTCCGGCATCCCCTCTGGCTCATGTCTGTCGAGCCAGGGAGCAGGTAGTTGTCCTCTCGAATCTCTCTCTGTGTGTGTTTCGATCTAGAAAGACAAGATACATGCTACTGATAAATCTACACTAGTCTCATTGCAAAGTTAGATTAACAGAGAGAGTAAGTGATTTGATTTGTCTGATTGAGACCGAGGAAGTACCTCAAGAGTACGTAGCAACAAATTACTACGTAACATAAATCTGCACAAACCGACCATGCATGTTTAGAATACTACCTGCCTACCAACCAAGAACTGGTACGTTCGTACATGCATGGTATGGCTAGTACGTGCACATACGTGGAACATACCTACACACGTACGACGATCTCTTGTCGCGATCGATGTCCGCCTTTTCGCAGATAGGCCAAGATCCAGCTCAGCTTGTCATGTCCCAGCGCGAGCTGAGTGTACAGTGTACACACACGAACGGAATCTTGTGCTGGTACCGGCCGGTCTATATATAATTGTGTGCGTTGTAGTGTTGTACGTGTGTGGCTGCAATGATCTGATGCAGGACATGTTTGTTAGGTGTGTGTGTGCGCGCGCGCATGGATGGAGCCGACCGAGAAGTTCACGCGCAGCTAGTCCTAGCTAGACTGGCCACCAGTACAGGTGTAGTACGTAGCTACGTAACGATCAGGTACGTACATGCTGTTGTCGGATCAGTTGGTGGATCGATCGATCGACGCGTCAGTCATCTGTTGAGATCGATGATCTTGCGAGGATGTCTGTCTTGCTTTGTATCTTTGCGAATGTTATTTCTCGTACACGTGTGGGTTGCCTTGGATGCGCGTGCATGCGCCAATGCGTGTCCTTTTTTTTGAACAAGGGAAAGGCCCAGAAGGGCCTGGATACTGCCATTAACTGATCGGTGGGGTACAATATACAAGAAGGACCTCTGAAAATACAACAATTTGAATCAGGTCCTTACAAAGTGCAAAGAAGACCCTGGCTAAAATACATAGATTGCAATTGGGTCCGCCACCACCAACGACGAGATCTGGCCGCAAGCCGCGAGTTCTACCAGCAGTTCCATCGAGGCCACATGGGACTGAGGGGGAGAAGAACATCACCGCGAGACCAGGAGAGGGCCTCCAATGGAGGTTGAAAACCACCTGACGCGCCGTTGGCACCAGGGCCTGGAGGTGCTGACCGTCAGCGACATGATTCGGTTGCCAAGCATGTGCTCCCGAGAGAAAACTCCAGGAAGAAGCAGTATCGCGCACTCCCCAATCCCCTCCACCGTTGAAGACCGTCACCGCCTGTTCACCATCTGCCGCACCACCATGGGTAGCCAGAATGGGAAGAAGCTGCAACAAGCTCCAGAAGCAGGGGAGAAAAGCAACCTGCTTATTGAAGAAGGTCTCACCGGATCGACCATCCACGCCGAGCCTCCACCTCGGAATCTTGACGAAGGATCTCACCGGCGACCGCTTGGCGCCGCAGAGAAGCACCAGCACGAGTAACCTCCAAAGAAAGGGGAAGACGGCCTTATTGTCGGAGATGCCGGGCTTCAATCCCTTCCCACACCAAAGCTCCTGCCACCGGAGCTCGACTGCGAGGAAGACGAAGCCGAGGACGTGCCTGAACCGGCTGATGGATTCCGGCGACCTACTCCCAGACGCCATGGGGGCAGAGCATCTACGAGATCTGATCCTAAAACCTAATCTACTGGATCCGGTGCCTCTCCTAAGCCACCTCAGACCGGCATCACCGTCGAGGAAAGCGTCGGATTGGACCGGGAGTCGGGAGTCGACTCTCAAGCGGAAAGAGATAGGAGGAGGTCACGAGGTGGGAGGAGAAAAGCGGAAAACAGTTCGCGCCAATGCGTGTCCGTTGTCCAACACAAGAGCTCCGACCGCGATGATCCATAAATAATGAAAATTATGTGGAGTGCACGTTCGAAAAACTTGTTCCGTGGAGCATCTCCAGCTGTCGGATCAGAGGCGGATCTAGGAAGGCAAGGGGTGGCCAGGCCTCCACTATGGCTCGGCCCCTTTGAGGATATGTTTCGTGGTCTAGCACTGGTTTTGACGATATAATCGTAATACTCTGTTCAGCCTATACTAATGTGTACAATGTGTTAATTATTGAAGATTGATGGGTTAAGCCTAAAAAATTAGCCATCAAAAGATAATACATATTTATTGAGGCATCGGCAAGGTCAAAGACCGATCAACTGATTCATCAGACACATGCGAATTTATGCTCTGCTCGGTTTCCCTCGACGAACTAGTCGGCTTATATATTTCTCCCTTTTTCGCCTCCTTCATGGTGGCACCTACCTAGGGTCAGAGTGTCGTTGGTTGAGCGCCATCACTAGGATCAAAATTTTGTATCCAGGCATCATCGCGTCCATGATTACCTATTAGCGAAAGCACAAATTATAGCTCATGTGCGTTTAAGGACTATAAAATACGGTATAAAATATGGCCACCACACGAGGTGCCCAATTCGTGAATTTAACGATCTAAGGTATGATCTCAAATATATTTTATGTTGGCTACTAGAATTGCTTACCCATCTAATAGAAATTGTTTTGTCAGACCAATTATGGATTATATACACTAACATTTTTTATGAATTATTTAGTGATTAACTAATTATTGAGTTATTGATTTATTTGATAGGTCTAGGCATCCACCTACACTCAAACTAGTAGAATGTAGCTAAGTTTTTCTTATCGCAAAACATATAATATTACAATTTGATATCCATAGTACATGCTAGAAGACGTGATAAATTTTCATATTTATCTCTTTAGGGTGAATTTTTTCTTTGACCCACATGCTCATATACTAGATCGGCCCCTTGATTTATTTATATTATTATATAATTTTATATAGTTATTTGTATTTATAAAGAAAATTATGTGACTTGTTTAATAGGTTTGTAGTCGTAAATCAAATAAAATGAAGCTTTTCGTTATAGAACTTGTTTTCGGATAACAAAACTACATATATATAAGATTTGATTTATTTTTATTATATATCTATTTTATCGTCACTATCATCTCGTCTTTTCTATGGTCAAATCCTGGATCTGCCCCTGTGTCGGATACTTAACTCTTTAAGTGGACGGTGGATGGCAATTCAGAATTTTCTCCCTTACCACGTTGTAACTTGCCAATCGCCTTTCTAAAATGTCATTGGTGTCATTGATGAATAGTATTTGTAGTATATGCCTTAGAGTATATTACGGTTTGGATTATATTTGGTAGTTTAAGTTTGTAATCCAATTATATCTCTAGTAGTCTTTCTTGCCCTCCAAGTCTTATAATCTATATAAATAATATAAACAGCCATTTGAGGCCATAATCATACAGATAATATTTCGCAATTCTACATGATATTAGAGCGGTTCGGTCCGTCTAGGGTTTAGCCACCTCTTCCGCCGTGCCGTCCCTAGGGAGATCGTTCTTCTCCGAGGGCCACAATAGTAGATTAGATCTTACTTCGCCAAAATTTTCTCGCCGACCACTTAACCGGCGTTTCTTCTTCTTCCGTCGATCATAGATCGGCATCGTCCACAACCACATGTCGTCATCACACGTCTCTACTTCAACCTCGGCGTCGACTCATCTCCGGCAAATCATCGCCAACGATCGTGCCAGGCTACGCGCAACGCCCCAAGGGACGTCTTCACGCGCTATGTCGGCTTCTCCGTCCTCACGTCGTCACCACGCCGGCCCGTCTTTGCCATTATCGACCGGGACGCACGTCCCTGAGTACGCGCCTCGCCGTTAATAAAGGGCTACACCTTGATCACCCATGGTCATCACCGCCACTGATGGAGCTAGAACATTTAAGATCAGGGTGCACCGAGGGTGCCATAACAAGAAAAACATATTTTTAGGGGGTGCACGCGAGGTGAAAAAATGCTAGTTTACAAAGAATTATTTTTCTAGGGGGTGTCCTGTGCATCCCCTTGGCTTGCCTTGCATCCGCCCCTGATCACCGGCGACAACCATCTACATCAACAACATCGTCACATCGTCGCCGCCACCACCAATCGTGGTCAATGCCAACAAAAAGTTCTTCTTCACGAACGATGCCGCACTCATATAAGCGGAAAATACGGGTCTAAACTTCGAAATCAACACAGTAACAACTCAATCGGCATCAATAACTACCTCGTCGTCTTCGTCCACCACGACCTCGCCGCCAGAGTCACAGTCTAATTTTTATTTTTGCACTAAATCAATTTTCTTCTTGCAAGTACTTCATCTACTCCAATAAATCGGCGCCAACTTCTACTCACCGACCATTCACGGAGACTTTCTCTGTTGCACCCTTCGGCTCTGGCTCGTATGGCTCGTGATGGTCTCTGTCTTCGCACGTTCGATATTGGCAATATCGACGCGTGTCTTCGTCCCCGGCATGTTGCCGAGTTTGGTAAGCTCGGCAAGGCGTGTCGCCTATCTCGACTACTCCAACTCAAACTACATCTACCTCAACTATTACAACGAATTCTCCAGGCTCAACGATGACATCGACCACAACACAATGACACCATCAACTTCATCAACGACGACTACATCACCAATGGCATCATGGACCACGACTACAACGTCCTACTTCCGGCTACATCGACATCGACATTCTCTCCCATCTCCGTCTTCGGATTATGCTCCAGTCAGACCGTTCGTGTTACTACCGATCCGACCGCGGAGGAGTGTTATAGTATATCACGGTTTGGACTATATTTGGTAGTTTAAGTTTGTAATCTAATTATATCTCTAATAGTCTTCTTGCCCCCCAAGTCTTGTAATCTATATAAACAGCCCGTTAAGACCATAATCATACATATAATATTCCGCAATTCTACAATATGAGCCTGGTTAGGAAGAGATTATGCAGCTGCTAGGGTTGGAAATTTACGTACAACTATATATATCGGACGCCGTAGCATGGGAGCGTTCCAAATATAGAACCGTGGCGAGACGCATCTCCTGTCCCACGATTTCCATCCGACGGTGGGGCAAAAACCATTTTTTAAAAATGAACCAAAAATTCCAGGAAAAATGAAAATTAGCCTGCCAACTTAACAATTTTTTTGCTATGAGAGACTAAATTCTTCATGTGTTTTCCTAACATATGTACAGTTGCTTCGACCTTCGAGTTCAGTTCTTTCTGAGACACTGGAAAATTAAGAACGTTACTACAAACCATTGGTGTGAACTGTTCTCCTTGTGTATCCTGTACATGAAACAGGCAATTCTCGCTCAGAAATATATATGCTTTAGAAATCAAGCTTAGTCCACAAATAGGAAAGGACAGAGACGTGCACGTGGGAAGGTGGCCAGCCTCTCCTGAGCTTGCCGTGCGTGTTTGGACTTTGGATATAGATGTAGTATTTGAGAGAAAAACCATTGATCGATCTCTGTCCACAAGCTTAGCCCAGCATGCAGCAGGGAGGCGCCGAAGATGAGAGTGAGTAACCACATCGACCAAACCCGTCGTCCCCACCATGTGTGTGCGCCCGCTTTGGACAGCGACTGGAATTGGATTATTGATCGCCGTCTCCATTGGCAGCCACACCAAGTCACCAGCACACAAAAGCCATTCCGTTAGCTACCATTTGGCGAGACTAGTAGCTTGTGCTAGTAGATATACACACCACCCCCACCCTCTTCCTCTCTATCCCTCTCCATTACACAATTGAAAACCCACCTGACCACCAAACCAACACCAGCCAGCCAAGCGAAAGCTCGAGCTACTCTCTAGTACTACAGTTCGACCAGCTTGATCATGGGCAACTGCCTCCAGAACGGAGATGCCACCAGCGGCAGCGAAGGCGAGGGCTACCTGTCCGGAGGAGACGACCAAGGAAGGGTGAAGGGAGGGCCGTCGTCGGTGCTGAAGGTGAAGATGGTGCTGACGAAGGGGGAGCTGGAGTGGCTCATGGCGCAGCTCAAGGGCGGCGACCGGCGCCCGGAGGACGTGCTCCGGGAGATGGCGCGCAGGCGAGATGGCACCCGAGGGTGGCGGCCCAGCCTCGAGAGCATCGACGAGTGCTGCTCCGACGCCGAGACGGCCGCCTCGCCGCCCCGACAGACCAGGGTGGCAGTGTGAGTGAGTGGCATCGTCGTACGCGCGTACAGGGTAGAGCCCGATGCAGAGCGGAGCACATGTGTAGTAATAGTATAGTCTCTTGTAAATTGTAATGCTTGTCGACCTGGCTGAATTCTGCCAGGTAGAGCCGCAAGGTAATTGTTAATCGTAGTTCGTAGGGGACAATCTAGCTTGGTAAGTAGATCGGTAGCTAGTTTCAGTTTGTTCGATTGTCCTCCCTGATGCCCCTCCTTATCTTCTTCTCTGTACATATTGATGATGGAAATGGTGGACGATTATCAACTGGTAATTTGGCTGCAACGCATGTCTCTGCTTTATATTTTTCTAACCGGATTGATCAGTTATTTCTATTGTCTTGAGTAGTACTTAATGTTTAGAGTTCGTTTATGTTCCATCTCTTCCTCTGTTTTGTTGTGCTCTGCTCACACTCCCAGTTTGCTCTTCTGTGCTTCTTCACCTGCTGCTCAGAAAAAGAAGATCCCGGTCTCTGACCATTTGCTGAGTAAGCTTTCAGTGTTGTACTGCATCAACTGCTACGGACGGTGTAAAATAAGCAGGGAAGCCGAAAAGATTTTCAGTTAACTACTACGTCAGTGCTACTGGTTCACCGACAGATCACTACTCCCTTCGATCCAAATTAATGTTTTCAGATTTGTCTAGATTCAGATGTATCTAGTCATGTTTTAGTGCTAGATACATCTGAATCTAGACAAACTTGAGAACAATAATTTGGATTGGAGGGAGTACTGCAATTCAACTCAGCCTGTCAAATCGATGAGGTCAACAAATCTAATGTGGACTCTCTCTCTGAATATTATACACATGTAAACCTAGAGTTAACTCAGACCACGGTAACCACACACAGTTGCACACGCGTGCTGCTCTTAGCCACCGAGATTCCAGGGAGAGGAGGAGACTAACCATCCGGCCGGTGGTTTGCGTGACCACCATTTTCCTGGTGAGGAGGACACATTTGGTTACGCACTGACTAACTAAGCTGCGACTCTGCGTTTCAACTGCAGCACACGTGAATGAAATTCAGAACGAGACGCGTCAGACTGCAGTTTTGTTTTCCTTTCTACTTGAGGGCGGCACTCTTCTCGTGTGCGAGAATTTAGGTGCACACGAACTGCGTTCCACGAGCGCGCGCACGCAACTAGGCAAGCGGCCAAGAAAAACGGAGGAAGATGCCAGAAACGCGAGGGGCTGCGATTCCAGCGCAGAGCAGCCAGAGGGGAAGGTCGCAAACTCGCAAGGAACCTGATTTGGTGGAATTGTGGCCGGATCGAGAAAGCGGTGGCCATTTCATCCATGGTTTGGCTGACAAAAAGAAATCAGCATGTGTACTTCATTGCTGTTGGGATAGGAAAGAAAAGCAAAGCAAAGCTTGTGAAAGAACAAACAGCAGCTTGTGCGCATATTGATTGGCAATTAACGGAACAAAATTTCTGTATCCGAGATAAGAGATGGATGAGTTTGTTGCCATTGCGATATTCCTTTGTACTCCCTCTGTCCCAAAATAGATGTCTTAGATTTATCAAAATTTAGATGAATCTATATACTAAATAGTGTCTAGATTCATTTAAATTTTGACAAATCTAAGACATCTATTTGGGGACGGAGGGAGTATAACATTTTTCGGCACTTACTTTTGCCTGTCTAGATGCAACAGCAAGAATTGACTGTCCAGACGCAACAGCCAGAATTGCCTGAAATTTTCTTTTGGGGGGCGGGGAGATCGAGGTGGTGGCGGAGGTCGTGGACGCAACTATGTCTGGCACCACGGCCCTCGCGAGGTTACAAGGCAGAATTCGTCTAATGGTGGGGGAATCGGGCAGGTCAGCAGATCCCTCAGCGAGATCGCCGGGAGGTTGCTGCGGAAGCCGATGGAGGTCATGAGATTCGTCATGCTCCTGCTATTGATCCATCGAATCAAGGGGTTCCTAATGGTAATCGTGATGATCCTAGTCCATGCCATAATTGCAATACTTTTAGATATTTAGTGGCTCATTGTCTTACGATTAGATGTGATCGGTGCGATAAGCTAGGTCATACTGCTCATATCTGTTAGACACTTCTTCCATGGCAATGCGTGGCTTCTATGTGTGGCTTCCAATCTTCTGGTCAAGGGTTTTTTTATTTTTCTGACACCTTGTCCGGATATGGCGATATAGATACGGATACCGCGATACGCCGATACGGCGATTTTACAAAAACACAGATACGAGGATATGTTTCTATATATATAATAATATTTATAATATTTAAAAATTACTGCTTTTTACCCAAATGAGAAATACTATATAATCCGTAGGAGTATAGAAGTATCTTGACAGGGTTGTTTGCCACAAAAGCTTGACAACTCTAGTGGTGCAGCTGTATCTCTCCCTTATCAAATATATTTTCTTTAAAAAATAGTATAATACATACGGAATAGGTATCCGTAGGTATCCGATACGTATCTGAGTATCCGACCGTATCTGATACGGATACGACACTTTTTTGCTGGATCCGTGCAACGCACCTGACACTAGTACTTCTAAGCAGTTGAAAGAGGAAGCTAGTACGGTGATTATTACTATGGTTGAAGGAGTGATTAGTGCGTGAGATATTGAAGTGGAGTTTATTGGAGGATTTTTTGGTTGGCGGCGCACTGCGAGAGCCATTAGTCCTAAGCAATTCATGATGCGGTTTCCTAATCCTAAAAAGGTTGAGAGAGCTTGTTATTAGGGAAAAGAATAGAAATGAAAACAAAAAATGTTGTTCTGAATTTGTCTCCTTGGTCTGATTCTGTTAGGGCTTTGGCTCAGCTACAGAAAGTCTGGGTTCGTGTGAAAATTACTCCTCTAGATAAAAGATGTGAAGCTCATGCTTATTATGCTGCCTCGTTGGTTGGTGTTCCTTTGAAAATTGATGCCTCAACCCTATATCGTTCTAAATATGTGAAAGTGCTCATTGGGGGTAGGAATGTTGAGAAAATTCTTGAAAAAGCTGAAGGGTGCCTTGAGGATAATTTTTATTTGTTTTACTATGAGTTGGACAAGGTGGTTATTGGTGGTGCTTCTGTGAATAAGACCTTGGTTCCTGTGGATCATGGGTCTGATGTTCCTTCTCCTAAAAGGGCCAGATTGGATAATCTGACTCAAGATTCCTCTGAATGGCAGAATACTACTGATGCTCAGCATTCTACATCTGGTAATTATGGGAAATCATATACTCCTGGACTAAAAACTATGTAAGAACATGACTTTGAGGAATATAGTGAGGATGATCAAGGTTTACTTATTGATCAGATCATTCAGGAAAGGAGTATGGAAAAGAACAAAACTATGGAACCTGAGAAAGAAGAAGGTGTTGTAGATGCTAGTGTTGAGGAAGCTGGTGAGAAATCTAGAAAAAGTGGTAATATGGTGGATGATGTTGTGGAGGAACTGGACAATGATAAAACCATGGTGTTGCACAAATCTGTTTGGAATGCTTGTGTGATTCCACATGGAACTCCTAGTGTTAGCAGGGAGTTGAGTTTCCTTGATTTACTTCCAAAGATGATTCCACTTGTGATGGCTCCTTACTATCAATCCTTGTGTAAGGAGATGTGACCTCCTTTGCCTCAAGTGGTGGAAATTGAGAGCAGAAACCAGGCTCAAGATACTGATTCTTAGGCCTACACTGTCCAGTACATGATATCTCATCTAGTGTGGATGAGAGCCCTTCTTATGTTCAGGATACAGAGGTAGATAATCCTAGGAGATTTAGAAAGAGGAGTTCCATTGTGGCTAATGATAGTATCCTGGAGAAAGATACAAATCTTTGCAGGAAATGGAACCTACAAGGTACATCTCCTAAGAATTATCATGCTAATGCTTTTGCTGTTCTTTCTAATCAACAAATCATGCTTAGAGCTTCTTTGATGGGGCTTATTATTCCTGATGAAAATTTTGAATCTATAAATCTCATTAGATAACTTGAAATATCTAGGGAAAACTTGTGTAAAAAACAAGCTAGTAATTTGAATAATCTCCTCATTGAAGATGTGACTCGTGATAAAACTCCCTTAGATTTAGAGTGGGTGTCTCGTGAGGAAGAGGAAGGTGATTTTACTATTGTGGAATCCAAAAAAAAGTAGAAAGTATAATGGTAAAAAAAGTGGTGGTGAATCATCGCCCTTTGACTAGAAGTCAACATAAAAAGGACATCTCTACCCATACTCGTGGTAGATCTGTTAGGCAAAGGAAAAAACCCTGATAAATTTAAATGAAAGGGGCCTTTTGGAATGGTAGAGGGGTTGGAAAAGGATATGTCTGCCTGTTTGAATGAGCTTATTACTGATCATGCTCTTGATTTCCTTGCTTTCCAAGAAACTATGAAAAATACTTATTCTAATAGTTTCTTTCCGAAAATTGATCCTTGTCAGCACTTCTTTTGGAAATGGATTCCTTATGTGGGTAAATCTGGGGGTATTCTTGTTGGATATATGCCCAAGAGGCAATTATAAAGTGGTTATTATTATATATTTGTGTTTATGATAAATTTTTGTATCCCATGCTATAATTGTATTAACCGAAAACACTAATACGTGTGTGTTTTGTAAACATAAAAGAGTCCCTAGTAAGCCTCTTGTTAAACTAGCTTGTTGATTAATAGATGATCATGGTTTCCTGATCATGAACATTAGATGTTATTAATAACAAGATCATATCATTAGGAGAATGATGTGATGGACACACACCCATAGTAAGCATAACATTAGATCAAGTCATTAAGTTCGTTTTGCTACAAGATTTTAGATACATAGTAACCTAATCCTTCGATCATGAGATCATGTTAATCACCGTCACTGGATGAGCACTTTGATGACATCAAACACCACTTCCATAACTGGGTGGTTATAAAGGTTGCATTGGGTAATCTGAAAGTATGTGTTGAAGCACATGGATCAAGAGTGGGATTTGTCCATCCATATGACGGATATATATACTCTGGGCCCTCTCGGTGGAATGTTATCTAATTGTCTTGCAAGCATATGACTAGGTCACAAGGGATGTCATATCACAGAATGAGTAAAGAGTACTTATCGGTAACGAGGTTGAACTAGGTATAGATATACCGATGATCGAACCTCGGATAAGTAAAGTATCACGCGACAAAGGGAATCGGTATCGTATGTAAATGGTTCATTCGATCATGAAGTAATCATTGAAATATGTGGAAGCCATTATGGATTTCCAGATCCCTATATTGGTTATTGACTGGATATGTGTCTTGATCATGTCTGCATAGTTTGCGAACCATAGGGATACACGCTTAAGGAATCCATGTTGTTTAAGTAGATATGGAATATGAGTTGGAGACCGAATGTTTTTCGGAGTCTCAGGTTGGATCCAGGACATCGCAAGGAGATCCGGAATGGTTCGGAGAATAAGATTCATATAAGGAAAGTAGTTTTCCAGGGTTCTGAAAAGTTTCGGTGTTTTAACAGGATACTTCTAGAATGTTCTAGAGGAACCACCACCCCGTGAGGGGGTCACTTGGGCTGTGGCATGCCCCAGAGGCCAGCCGAATCAAGCCCTAAAGGGCCAGCCGGCCAACACTAGTAAAAGGGTCAAACCCTAGTTTGAATTGTCAAATCCTAGTTTGGAAAGTCAAATTCTAGTTTTTGGTAAGAGGGAAGACTTGGAGGGAAAGTTCCCAACTCTTCCCCTTGGTGGCCGAGTTAGGGGGACACGTCTATGGCTGGGAACCCTTGGCCTGCCAGCCCCACCTATATAAGGAGGGGTAGGGGCGCACCCCCAGACCCCTTGCCCTTGGCGCCTAACCCTAGCTGCCGCCTCTCTCCTCTCTCGTCCACCGCCCTGCTCCGGCTTAGGCGAAGCCCTGCAGAAATCTCTCCTCCTCCTCCACCACCACCACACCATCGTGCTGTTGGAATTCTGAGGAGATCTACTACCTCCGCTGGCCTGCTGGAACCGGGATAGGGAGGTCTTCATCGACTCCGTACGTGTGACCGACTGCGGAAACAGCGCCGGAAGGATCGTCTACACGATCTTGAGATCGGCAAGTGATCGACTACATAAACCACGAGATCTAATCTCGTTAACGCTTTGGATCTACGATGATTAGTTCTCTACAATCTCATTGTACCGATCTCGTAGATTAGATCTTGGTTAGCCATAGATTAGATCTTGGTTTTATGTGTTCACGCGATAGAATTTTTTTGTTTTCCATGCAACAAACCCTACAATGGTATCAGAGCCGACTCTATGCGTAGATCTGTTGCGTGAGTAGAACATAATGATTTTGTGGGCCTGATGCTTTTGTTGTCGCTTGCTTTTCGTGTACTTTGCATCTTGCGGGATGGTGGGATGAAGCGACCCGGGCTAACCTTACATGTCATCGTACATGAGACGTGCTCCACGCTAACGTGCAACTTGTATTGCACAAGTGGCTTTGCGGGTGTCTATCTCTCCCACCATAGTTAAGATTCAATTTTCAATGGGCACTTGACAACACTTGTATCAGAGTTGTGGTTCTTGTTCGTAGGTAAGAACGGTTCTTATTCGAAAGCCCCAAGCCATGTAAAACATGCAATGAAAATTAGAGGCGTCTAACTTGTTTTTGCAGGGCATGTGATGTGATGTGATATGGCCATGATGTGATTGTGATTATATTTGATGTATGCAATGATCTTTATTGTAAGTTGGCAACCGGTAGGAGCCTTATGGCTGTCTTTAAATTTTTTTAAGACATGCGTGTCTATTCATCAAATAGTTATACTAGTTCCTGTTGGTGATGGACAACCATGAAGAGGCGCCATTGACCTTGACGCCATGCCGGTGATGATGGAGATCATGTTCGTTCTTTGGATATGGAGATCAAAGGCACAAGAAGAAAGGCCATATCATATCATATATTATGAATTGCATGTGATGTTAATCCTTTTATGCATCTTGTATGCTTGGATCATGACGGTAGCATTATAAGATGATCTCTCTCACTAAATATCAAGTAATGAAGTGTTCGTCCTTAGTAGGCACCGTTGCTAAGACTCGTCGTTTCTAAGCATCTCGTGATGATCGGGCGTGATAGATTCTACATGTGCAAGCCAGATTTGCACATGTGGATACTAAGGTTAACCTTGACGAGCCTATCATGTACATACATGGTCTCGGAATACGGAATATCGGAAGGTAAAGCATGAATCATATGAATGATATGATGAACAAGTTGATTGTTCGCCTTTGAAGCTACATCTTCTCTCGTGAAGATCTGACTTGGTGTAGTGGATTTGGTTCGTGTGATCACTAAAACAATGTGAGGGATGTTGTTTTGAGTGGGAGTTCACCTAGTTTATTTAAGATTTAAATTTAAACTCAGTTTATCATAAACTTAATCTAAACTCTTACACATATGTTGTAGATCATGGTGGCCCCTACCATCAATTTTAATGCATTTCTAGAGAAAGAAAAGTTGAAAAACAATGGAAGCAACTTCACGGACTGGTTCTGTAACCTGAGTATTGTCCTCAATGCTGGCCAGTTAACCTATGTGCTGGATGCACCGCTGGCTGACCCTCCTGCAGACGATGCTACCGATGAGGTGAATTTTTTACCTCACTCGGAAGAATCAATACTCCACAGTTCAGTGTGCCATCCTATACGGTTTAGAATCAGATCTTCAGAAGCGCTTTGAGAACCATGACCCTTGTGATATTATCAATGATCTCAAAATGATATTTGAAACTCATGCGACCGTGGAAATCTATGAAGCCTCCGAGAAGTTCTTTAATTGCAAGATGGAAGAGGTAAGCTCCATTAGCGAGCACATGCTTAAAATGTCTGGGCACACGAATAAACTCGCAGATTTGGGAATAACGATTCCTAATGCATTGGGTATTCATCGTGTCCTCCAATCACTTCTACCTAGTTCCAAGAACTTTGTGATGAACTACAACATGCAGAGCATGGATAAGTCGTTTCCTGAACTCTTCTCCATGTTGAAGTCTATGGCAGTGGATATCAAGAAAGAAAGAAAGAAAGAAAGAAAGAAAGAGCACACAGTGTTGATGGTCAATAAGACCACCAATTTCAAGAAGCAAGGCAAGCCTAAGAAGTAGGGCAACTTCAAGAAGGGCGGCAAGAAAGATGCCGCACCTGCTAAGAAGCCCAAGGATGGTCCTAAGCCTGATACTAAGTGCTTTTACTGCAAGGGCGAAGGTCACTAGAAGCGGAATTGCCCAAGTACCTGGCAGATCTGAAGAACGACAACATCAAGAAGAAAGGTATATTTGATATACATGGTATTGATGTGTATCTTACTAGTAATCATAGTAGTGCCTGGGTATTTGATACTGGTTTGGTTTCTCATATTTGTAACTCGAAATAGGTGCTGTAGAATAAGCGAAGACTAGCGAGAGACGAGGTGACGATGCGTGTTGGAAATGGCTCCAAGGTTGATGTGATCGCCGTCGGCACTCTCCCTCTTCATCTACCGCCAGGATTAGTTTTAAGTCTAAATAATTGTTATTCGGTGCCTGCATTAAGCATGAACATTATATCTGGATCTTGTTTATTGCGAGACGGTTACTCATTTAAGTCGGAGAATAATGGTTGTTCTATTTATATGAGTAATATCTTTTATGGTCATGCACCTAAGATGAATGGTTTATTCTTATTGAATCTCGATAGTAGTGATACACATGTTCAAAACATAGATGCTAAACGAATGAAACTGAATGATAATTCCACATACATGTGGCACTGTCGTCTTGGTCACATTGGAGTGAAGCGCATGAAGAAACTCCATTACGATGGACTTCTTGAATCACTTGAAAGATACGAAGCATGTCTGATGGGAAAAATGACTAAGACACCATTCTATGGAATAATGGAGCAAGCTACGGACTTGTTGGAGATCATACATACCGATGTGTGCGGTCCAATGAGTGTAGCATCACGTGGTGGATATCGTTATGTTCTTAATTTCATGGATGACTTGAGTAGATATGGGTATATCTACTTTATGAAACATAAGTCTGAAACTTTCGAGAAGTTTAAGGAATTCCAAAGTGAAGTATAAAATCAACTTAACAAGAAGATCAAGTTTCTGCGATCTGATCGCGGAGGTGAGTATCTAAGTTACGAGATTGGCATGCATTTGAAGAAATGCGGAATACTTTCACAGTTGACACCACCAGGAACACCACAGCATAATGGTGTGTCCGAACATCGTAATCGAATTATCTTAGATATGGTTCGGTCTATGATGTCTTTTATAGATTTACCGTTATCATTTTGGGGTTATACATTAGAAATAGCCGCATTCACTTTAAATAGGGCATCATCTAATCCGTTGAAACGACACTATATGAATTGTGGTTTGTTAAGAAACCTAAGTTGTCGTTCCTTAAAGTTTGGGATTGCATAGCTTATGTAATGAAGTTATAGCCTAGAAAGCTTGAACCCAAATCAGAGAAATGCGTCTTCATAGGATACCCTAAACAAACAATTGGGTATACCTTCTATCATAGATCCGAAGGTAAAAATTTTGTTGCCAAGAATGGATCCTTACTTGAGAAGGAGTTTCTCTCGAAAGAAGTGACTGGAAGGAAAGTAGAACTCGACAAGGTTGTTAAACCTTCTCTCGCGTTTGAGAGTAGCACAGCACCGAAAGATGTTCATGTGCTGCCTGCACCAATAAGAGAGCAAGCTAATGATAATGATCATGAAGCTTCAAAACGAAGTTTCTAATGAACCTCGCATGTCGACGAGGGTTCGTACCACTCCTGATTGGTATGACCCTGTTATGAATGACTTCTGATTCAATAGACCCCCAAAGGAATGAAAAGAAGGAGATAGATTAGATTGATGGCTCAGATCTGCCGATACCTCTTCGCACGTGAGGGCACGATCAAGATTAATAAATTTAGACAGCGTACGTACTGCCCACCAACGCCTGTACAGGCTCGAAGCATGTCAGTAATCAGGTATTCTGTGCATGCGACATTGAAACGTAAGTGTTCAACTCGGATACAACACTTGCACGTGTTCGCTAACATTGTAACACTGCGTACATGGTTTAGGGTGAGTTTTTTGGACCTTCGGTGGGCTACCCTCGCGTGCCCTCCTCTAATACGCACGGGGGCAATTCTATCCTTTGGGACGTTTATAACTTTTTAGAGTGGGGGGTCTATGGAATCACACCTCGTTATGAATGTCATGTTGGTGGACAACACCGATGACCTTGCGACGTATGAGGAAGCAATGATGAGACCAGATTCCAACAAATGGCAAGAATCCATGAAATCTGAAATTGGATCCATGTACGAAAACCAAGTGTGGACTTTGGTGGACTTACCAGATGGCCGCAAGGTTGTCAAAAACAAATGGATTTTCAAGAAGAAGACAGACATTGATGGTAATGTTACCGTCTATAAAGCTCTATTGTCGCAAAAGGGTTCTGAAAAATTCAAGGAGTTGACTATGATGAGACTTTATCACCAGTAGCGAAGCTAAAGTCTGTAAGGATTTTGTTAGCAATCGTTGCATATGATGATTATGAGATATGGTAGATGGATGTCAAAACAACGTTCCTCAATGGTGACATTAAAGAAGAGTTTTATATGGTACAACCCAAAGGTTCTATCAATCCTAAAGATGCTAACAAGGTATGCAAACTTCAACGGTCCATTTATGGATTGAAGCAAGCATCCCGGAGATGGAATCAACATTTTGATAAGGTGATCAAAAACTTTGGATTTATACAAACTTATGGAGAAGCTTGTATTTACAAGAAAGTGAGTAGGAGATCTGTAGCATTCCTAGTAATATATGTGGATGACATATTGTTGATTGAGAATGATATAGACCTTCTTAAAAGTGTCAAAGCCTATTTGAATAATAGTTCTCCAATGAAGGATCTTGGCGAAGCTGCATACATTTTAGGCATCAAGATTTATAGAGATAGATCAAGACGCTTAATAGTGCTTTCACAAAGTACATACTTGGACAAGGTTCTAAAGAGGTTTGGAATGGAAGAAAGCAAGAAAGGGTTCTTGCCCATGTTGCTAAATACGACCTTGAGTAAAACTCAAAGTCCAGCTATGACAGAAGATAGAGAGAGGATGAGCAAAATCCCCTATGCCTCGGCCATAGGTTCTATCATGTATGCCATGCTATGTACAAGACCGGATATTGCACATGTTGTTAGTTTGACCAGCAGATATCAAAGTGATCCAGGAGTGGAACACTGGACAGCGGTAAAAAATGTCCTAAAGTACTTGAGAAGGACTAAGGATATGGTTCTTTCTTATGGAGGTGATGAAGAGCTCGTTGTAAATGGTTACATCGATTCTTGTTGGAACATCGATCTGGATGACTCTAAGTCACAGTCTAGATACATATTTACTTTGAATGGTTCAGCAGTGAGCTAGAGGAGTGCTAAGCAAAGCGTTGTGGCGAGATCTTCAACTGAATCGGAATACATAGCTGCTTCAGAGGCTTCACAAGAAGCGATATGGATGAAGGAGTTCATTATGGAGCTTGGTGTGGTTCCTAGTGTGTTGGACCCGATGGCTATCTATTGTGACAACATGGGTGCCATATCCAATGCGCAGGAGCCAAGGTCACACAAGAAGCTAAAGCATATCAAGCTACATTTTCATGCTATTTGCGAGCATGTCCAAGATGGTGACAAATATTTGCAAAGTACACGCAGATCTGAATGTGGAAGATCCGTTGACTAAACCTCTCTCTAGAGCAAAACATGACCAACACCAGAATGCCATGGGTTTTAGGTACATTACAATGTAATCTAGATTATTGACTCTAGTGCAAGTGGGATATTGTTGGAGATATGTACAAGAGGCAATAATAAAGTGGTTATTATTATATCTTTGTGTTTATTATAAATGTTTGCATCCCATGCTATAATTGTATTAACCGGAAACATTAATACTTGTGTGTTTTGTAAACATAAAAGAGTCCCTAGTAAGCCTCTTGTTAAACTAGCTTGTTGATTAGTAGATGATCATGGTTTCCTGATCATGAACATTGGATGTTATTAATAACAAGATCATATCATTAGGATAATGATGTGATGGACACACACCCATAGTAAGCATAACATTAGATCAAGTCATTAAGTTCGTTTTGCTACAAGCTTTCAGATACATATTAATCTAATCCTTCGACCATGAGATCATGTTAATCACCATCATTGGATGAGCACTTTGATGACATCAAACACCACTTTCGTAACTGGGTGGTTATAAAGGTGGCATTGGGTAATCTAAAAGTATGTGTTGAAGCATGGATCAAGAGTGGGATTTGTCCATCCATGTGACATATAGATATACTCTGGGCCCTCTCGGTGGAATGTCATCCAATTGGCTTGCAAGCATGTGACTAGGTCACAAGGGATGTCATATCATGGAACAAGTAAAGAGTACTTATCAGTAACGAGGTTGAACTAGGTATAGCGATACCGACGATCGAACCTCGGATAAGTAAAGTATCACGCGACAAAGGGAATCGGTATCGTATGTAAATGATTCATTCGGTCACGAAGTAATGGTTGAAATATGTGTGAGCCATTATGGATTTCTAGATCCCTCTATTGGTTATTGACTGGAGAGGTGTCTTGATCATGTCTGCATAGTTCACGAACCGTAAGGAGATACACTTAAGGAATTGATGTTGTTTAAGTAGATATGGAATATGAGTTGGAGACCGAATATTATTTGGAGTCTCGGATTGGATCCAGGACATCACAAGGAGATCCGGAATGGTCCAGAGAATAAGATTCATATAAGTAAAGTGGTTTTCCGGGGTTTGGAATAGTTTTGGTGTTTTGACTAGATACTTCTAGAAAGTTCTAGAGGAAGCACCACCCCGGGAGGGGGTCACTTGGGCTGTCGCATGCCCTAGGGGACAGCCATACCAATCCCTAAAGGGCCAGCCGACCAACACTAGTAAAAGGGTCAAACCCTAGTTTGAATAGTCAAATCCTAGTTTGAAAAGTCAAACTCTAGTTTTTGGTAAGAGGGAAGAATTGGAGGGGAAGTTCCCAACTCTTCCCTTTGGTGGCCGAGTTGGGGGGACACGTCTAGGGCTAGGAACCCTTTGTCGGCCACCCCCCACCTATATAAGGAGGGGTGGGGGCGCACCCCCACACCTCTTGCCCTTGGCGCCTAACCCTAGTTGCTGCCTCTCTTCTCTCTCGCCCATCGCCCTGCTTCGGCTTAGACGAAGCCCTCCAGAAATATCTCCTCCTCCATAACCACCACCACACCGTCGTGTTGTTGGGATTCCGAGGAGATCTACTACCTCTGCTACCCTGCTAGAACTAGGAGAGGAAGGTCTTCATCGACTCCGTACGTGTGACCAACTGCGGAAGCACTGCCGGAACGTGGCGCCAGAAGGAACATCTACGTGATCTTGAGATCGGCAAGTGATCGACTACATCAACCACGAGATCTAATCTCGTTAATGCTTTGTATCTACGAGGGTTAGTTCTCTACAATCTCGTTGCACCGATCTGGTATATTAGATCTTGACTTTGCCATATATTAGATCTTGGTTTTGTGTGTTCACGCGATAGATTTTTTTTGTTTTCCATGCAACGAACCCTACAATTCTTTGTGGTGTAAAACAAGAAACTCTTGGAGTGTTGGGTTTCAATATGGGGGTGTATATTTTGAGATTTGATCTCTAGAATAATATTAAAAAGTGCAAGTGGTCCCTTTTGGTGGTGTATGGTCTTGCTCATGATGAGTTCGGAAACAAATTCCTTGCTGAGATTTCTGCCTTCTGTAATGCTTTGGACTCTCCTTATATCATTGGGGAGATTTTAAAATCTTAAGGAACTTTAGGGAAAAGATTATAAGGACTCCTCTATCTCATTTTTCTGATGTGTTTAATTCTTGAAGGGGTTCCGTGGCAGAAAACAAAAAATTCCTACTTTGGAATGCCCCAACTGTCCAAGAGCTATCTATTAGCAATGCAGTAATGGCTAAGGTTTTAGATACATACCCTTATAGTACAAAATGGTTAACGTTCTGAGGGGAACATGGTTGATGTAGTCGTGCTCATATCTGATCTCAAGGTCGCGAAGATCCTCGCAAGTCACATCTTGCTCCATCGTGCAGCAGTCCGGCTCACGACATCCAAGATGCCACTCTTGGAGGCACCCTCTAGGTTTCGTACACAGTGTACGATGATGACCTCCGGTTCCCTGATCCCTGTCGGGAGTATCAAAGTATATCTCCGGCTTCGAATCCCTGCAGCGCAATGGCGTGCTGCAGGTGCACCATCTCTTGTGTTGATAGTCGTTTCAAGGGCCTGTGATAACACAAGGAGACAACTAGAGAGAGAAGGGAGAAAATTCTCTAAGGAAAATGCCTTAGAAAATATCCCAAATTATGTGTTTAATACCACCCATGGGAACCCCTTTATATAGATGGAAGGGGGTGTACCCTCTCCATTGGGTGCCCCATGTGGGACTAATGAATAAAGGAAAAAAGGGGGTGCTAGCCGGCTGGGACAACTGCGGCCAGAAGCAGCAAACAACAACAGCGGCGGTGTAGCGGCCGGGATGGGCCGACGCACCCCTAGGCCCAGCAACATGCATCTGCCTAGCGCAGCAGTAGGCGTAGACCCGGGTGGGTCGGCCTTGATGGCCCGGGCAGTGAGACTGTGGAGAGGCAGTGGCTGGGTGGGCCTAGGGCAGCCTACCATTGCCTTGCACGCTAGCCCGCACCTGCGTGCTCACCCCCGCCCTGGCGGTCGCCCGACTAGGCCATGGGGCCATGGCCCGTGAGCGGTGGCCAGCTGCCTGACGCTCACGCGGTGCCGAGTGCCACCCTCCCACTTGCCTGTGTGGGCCTCATGGCCCACACGTAGTGGCAATTTTGCTGTTTTCTTTCCTTTTTCAGGGTGGATTACTCCTGGGCCAATTCCCTCCAAGGTTTTGTCCTAAGAAGGAAGTTGACCTATAAATTTTAATTTAAATATTTATTTAGTACATATTAATTCACTATTAATATATAATAAATGCATATTGTAAATTGCCATTATCCGAAACACCTTTCGCTCTTTTCCTTTCTTTATTTCTCCGAACAACTTCGGATCTCTCTTTGGAACAATTTAGGTTTTCTCTTTATCTACTGTGATTCCAACTTACAGAGGATCTCTAGCTCAGCGTATCCTTAAGTGTATTTACCCATGTCTCGAGAATGGCACAGACATGATCTCTATCAATGATCAATAGCAGGACCAGGATGCCCATACTGACCCATGTGCATTACACGATGACAATGTCGTTTGAACCATAAACGTCGAGTCCAATTACCTTTGTTTCTTCAATACGACTTGTTCGAGATCCTATCATTGGTATCACATACCTTGTTTAATCTCATTACCGACAAGTTCTGTTTCACTTGTTCCCGCGATATTACATCCTCGTGACCTAGTCACATGTTGCTTCATTATGTATGTAATCTCACCAAGTCGGTCTTGAGTATGAACAAATCCCGCCCTTGATACATAGGCCTCAAATTTTCCTCTGGAATACCTAACATACACCTTTCTAATCACTATTTTACCGAGTGACGTTGGATGTAGTTCAAGCAGCCTCGGGAGACAGTGATTAATATGATCTCACGGTCTAAGGACAATAAGACTACATTTCTAACTATTGCAATGGTGAACTTTGTGACTTGATCGTGTCACAATCTTTTGGTAATGTCCATCATATCATTCACCAATGATATGACCTTGTTATCAACTGGAATAATAGCTCCATGATCAAGAAACCTTGATCATTAGTTGCCTAATGGACTAGTAAGAAGAGAGGTAATGTCTACGCATGCTTCTATTCTTGTAGATAGTGTTGGGCCTCCAAGTGCAGAGGTTTGTAGAATAGAAGCAAGTTTCCCTTAAGTGGATCACCCAAGGTTTATCGAACTCAGGGAGGAAGAGGTCAAAGGTATCCCTCTCAAGCAACCCTAAAATCAAGATAAAAGAATTCTCTTGTGTCCCCAACACACGCAATACACTTGTCAGGTTTATAGGTGCACTAGTTCGGCGAAGAGATAGTGAAATACAAGTAATATGGATGATTATAAGTGGTAATTGCAATCTGAAATAAAAAGGGCAACAAGCAAACATGTAGCAGGACTGATTGTAAATGGTGTTTTAATGCTTAGAAACAAGTCCTAGGGATCATACTTTCACTAGTGGACACTCTCATATAAATAAATTGTCTTCATTATGCTACTCTGAACTACTCTCCGGTTGGACGATGTAGAGAAATCATAGCACACCTTAAAGTTTGCATTCCCCATATAGATAACTCCATTGTCACCTCGAGTGCTAGATGGTTCCAACAAACACCACGAACTCATAGAGACATCCAACTCAAATTATAACTCATGATAAGTATTTCTGTAATCTTTAGCCTAAGTGCCACACGGTGTGCACACTGTCAACTTCACACACATGGGGACAAGCAGAGATTAATTAAAGCACTTGAGCAACAGAGTAGATCTACTTGATTACAAAGATCATGATCACAATAAGATCACGCCTAGAGAGAGAGATGAACACGTAGCTACCAGTAGAGCCCTTAGCCTCGAGGGAGAAATACTCCCTCCTCATCATGGGAGTCAGCAACGGCAATGGATATGACGGTGGAGTCGATGGAGATGGCTTCAGGGGCAATTCCCCATCCTGGCAGGGTGCCAGAACAGAGACTTCTGTCCCTCGAATCTCCTCTTTGGTGGCGGCAGCGCTGCGGAACTTTTCGTGGAAGGAGGCTGGATGATTTAGGGTTTTTATGTCGAGGGCTTTATATAGGCGGAAGGGCAAGGTCGGTGGATGCCCGAGGGGCCCACACCACCTGGTAGCGCGCCCCTGGCCGCACCACCGTATGGTGTGGCTGCCTCGTGGCGCCTCTTCGTCTCTCCTTCGGTCTCCATGTCGTTTTGGAAAATATAGGAACTTTGGCTTTTGTTTCGTCCAATTCCAAGAATATTTCTTTACTAGATTTTCTGAAACCAAAAACAGCAGAAAACATGCATCTGGCACTGCGGCATCTTGTCAATAGGTTAGTTCCAGAAAATGTATAAAAATGCCTCAAAGTGTAGACAAAACATAAGATAGTTGGTACAAAACAAGCATGGAGCATCAAAAATTATAGATACGTTTGTGACGTATCAAGCATCCCCAAGCTTAACTCCTTCTCGTCCTTGAGTAGGTAAGTGATAAAAAGAATTATTTTTGAGGTGACATGCACCATCACAATTTTGATCAAGATATTGTAAAGCATTGATAGATAGGATCAAAGTACTCTAAACATGCGCATGAAAGATTTAGTTCTAACAATAAGACATAGCAACTAAGTTGCAACATGAAAAGGTACAAACAAAATATCATGAATAACAATGCATTGAAAGACATTTTTTTGTTTCACATATAGAAAACATAGCAAGAGTAGTATTCAGCTTGTCCCTCATGGAATGGCAAAAAATAAATGCATAGGACACCTTCAAAGTTCATAAGGGTGACTAGATATAAATAATTTAAGAACAAGCAATACCATGATTATGAATCAATCAATAAGTTTTGGGACAATGCACATTGAACTAAGAATGACAACTATGCTCTCTTAATTGGTGCATAAAGATAGAAGATGGAGACGTAACATAAAAGTAAAAAAGAAAGGACCTTCGCAGAGGGAAGTAGGGATTTTAAGTTTCATAAAGAGCTTCCAAAATTATGGTACTTACTAGCTGTGAGCTCTCATTGCCCCTATCATTGGCATCTTGAAGTGATTAAGGTTAAAGTGACACAAATATGAGTATATGCTTGACATATCATAAGTTGAAAATCTCATGCCCCTTGAGTACGAGTACCAAACCTCATGCTACTCAACTTTGGTCACAAGCAAGTTATTGTCATTGTAAGTATATGTGTATCATAGAGAACCGCCAACGGGGTACCCCCTTGACCCATGACACAGGATCTATCCCATATCAAAATGACAAGGCAACAGACAATGAGCATCTCAACGATCTTTTTATTTGCTATTTGCATAGGTTTTTATTGAGGATGCTTCACAGAATGCTCATTATGGTTACGCTGTAAGTTTCCACCATAATTAGGCATGGCTTAGGCTAGTTGCCCACGAATTTCTCTAACACATATACAAACTCCATGAGCTTACAAGCTCCCCTTTTATTTCACACCGCTGGGATCCATAAACAAAAGAACATGATATCAACTAAATAGAATAAGTGCAATGTTGATGACAACATGGTTCTGCTAACTCCCAACTTATAATTTGCAATCATATAAGAAACATACATGGGCACAATGGTTCAAGTTTATTAAGTGCAAGAAAGTAAAGTGTGCCATCAATTTTCTGAGAGCTTTAATCACTAATTTTCACATAACAAAAGTTTAATTTGGAAGATAGATAAAAACATGAATATACTTGGAATGGTGTAACACACCATACATAGGAATTTATAGCGGACTCTTTGGAATAACTTGGTTTCTTGGGAGTTGGATGCACGAGTAGAGCTCGTACTCAGTACAGGTGGAGGCTAGCAAAAGACTGGGAGCAACCAACTACGAGAGCAATAATGGCCATAATCATGCAGAGCGACAAAACATTATTAATCAAAGCATAAAGTGATATCACAAGTCAAAAACTAAATAATCATAGCGGCTAGGGTGACTGGTTCATAGTCATAACATGGTGTAAGCATGTTCCAAGTCAACCCAAATAAAGCATCAAAGGAGAATACCACAATATTATGCTTTTCTATGCTAAAACAACGCATAATTCTTTCATGGCACATTAAGCAATCTCAATTGTTTGAAACAATTCATGCTACATCAATAGTCACTAAGCATATGGTCAAATCAACATCTAACATGACATGATAAAGTCTAAGTCATAGTCAAAACAAGCTTCCTTTTGTACCACTATAAGTATGAAACTTTCTACTCTTTCCAACACCAATCGACTTATTTGAAACAAATCACAAAGATAATAATAAATAAACATCATAGACCTTGTCTCACCTAACTACAAAGAAGAACTAAAAAGTTCTAAGCAAAAATCATAAGAAAACTAAAGCTAAACGCAGTCCTAGGAAAAGTGAACACTCAAAGAACAATAAGAGTGAAAACTAGTGTTCTAAACAATGAAAACGGAGCGTGTCTCTCTCCAAAAGAAGTGTGATGGGATACAACCAACTTATTGCAGCAAACAAAACAAAATAAAACAAAAAACAAGAAAATGACGCTCCAAGAACAACACAATAATGCATGAAGCAATAAAAATAAAGTGTCTAGAAAGAAGACCTAAGATTTTTATTGATGAAG
The DNA here is from genome assembly GCA_916181665.1 of Avena sativa. Lineage (NCBI taxonomy): Eukaryota > Viridiplantae > Streptophyta > Magnoliopsida > Poales > Poaceae > Avena > Avena sativa. Next base: position 45,571,516 of record OV702298.1, on the reverse strand, counting down.
AAGGGGATGCCTTGGACATACCCAAGCTTTGACACTTGTACCTATTGAATATTTCTTGGTGTGACATGGGTGGCATTCCCAATCTTGAGCTTTTGTCCATAATTCATCTCATCTCATTATTCTCTCCCTACACTTGAAAATTTCCTTCATACAAAACTTCACACAATCTTTATTAGCAACATTAGTGTATTCAAGATAATAAGCCTTTGAGTTCAGTTTAAACTCAAGTAAAACCATCTATTAAAACATAATATACTGTAGCAGCTCCTTTTAAAAGCTCAAGTGATCAAAAGAACTCAAAAGAAATCGATTTAAGAGGCAAATGCAAATAATGGCAGAAATCTGTCAAAACAGACCTGCAGGTATAGACCGATTTTTTAGAAAATCTTCTGTTGCTCAAATTGAAAAGTGCAAAATTATAGAAAGTTGGGTAAATACCAGGGTCATGCACACAAAAAATTACAGATCAGTTCGATGTTCTGGGATTTTTCACGAGTTTTTACAGTGAAGCACATAAATCTGTTTCGGGACAGCAACTTCCCCAAATCTTACTTCCCTCTCATTAGAGGCTATTCTTGGCACAAAAACTAAACAAAAAGGATAAGGAGAGGTTATTATAGAGGCAATAACTTCCAAGACTCAAAAAAACAAACAAAAACTGAAAGAAAAAATATAATGGGTTGTCTCCCAAAAGCTCTTTCTTTATAGCGATTAAGATAGGCATGATAATTTCGATGATGCTCACATAAGAAATATGAATTGAAATAAAAGATAGCATCAAGAATAAAATATAAAACAAATTTAAGTCTAACCCACTTCCTATGAAAAATAATCTTGTAAAGAAACAAATCATGAAAGCACAAAGCAACAAGCATAGGAAAGCAAAACAAGTGCAACTTCAAAATTTTCAATATAAAGAGGGGAAACTTAATATTGTTGAAATACATAAAACCATGTTTCCCTCTCTGATAATAACTTTCAGTAGCATCATGAATAAAATTAATAATATAACTATCACATAAAACATTCTTATCATGATCCACATGCATAAAATAATTATTACTCTCCATATAAGCATAGTCATTCTTATTAATCGTAGTGGGAGCAAATTCAACAAAATAGCTATCAGTATTATTCTCATCACCATAGTCATCAAATATAGGAGGCATATTGTAATCATAATTAATTTTCTCCTCAATAGTAGGTGGATTGAAAATATCATATTCATCATTGTAATTATCATATATTGGAGGTATAGTATCATCATAAGCAATAGAATAGTTATCTTCCAAAGCTGGGGAACTAAAAAGATCATTTTCATAAAAACTAGATTCCCCAAGCTTAGACATTTCCATAGCATTAGCAACAATGGTTTTCGAAAAATTCATACTAATAACATTGTTATTAGCATGCAAATAAAGTTCCTAGGTTTTTTAAGTTTCTCTTCAAACACTTCATGTTCTCAATCAAGATAAATACTATAAAGCTCCATAATTTTTTTTGTTTTCCATTAAGCCTAACTAGTGAAATTAAAAACAAGAAATAAAAAGATATAATTGCAGAATCTAAAGAAAATAACTTCGAGCACTCACACACCGGCAATAGTACTAGAAGATAGCTTAGTAGCCAGAGGATGTGAGTACCTTTTACCTTACCTCCCCGGCAACAACGCCAGAAAAGAGCTTGATGTCTACGCACGCTTCTATTCTTGTAGACAGTGTTGGGACTCCAAGTAAAGAGGTTTGTAGAACAGCATCAAATTCCCTTAAGTGGATCACCCAAGGTTTATCGAACTCAGGGAGGAAGAGGTCAAAGGTTTCCCTCTCAAGCAATCCTGCAATCAAGATACAAGATGTCTCTTGTGTCCCCAACACACCCAATACACTTGTCAGTCGTATAGGTGCACTAGTTCGGCGAAGATATAGAGAAATACAAGTAATATGGATGATTATAAGTGGTAATTGTAATCTGAAATAAAAAGGACAGCAAGCAAACATGTAGCAGAACTGATTATAAATGGTGTTTCAATGCTTAGAAACAAGGCCTAGGGATCATACTTTCACTAGTGGACACTCTCATATAAATATCTTCTCTTCATTATGCTACTTTGAACTACTCTCCGGTTGTACGATGTAGGGCTATAACAGCACACCTCAAAGTTCGCATTCCCTATATAGATAACCCCATTCACACCTCGAGCACTAGATGGTTCCAACAAACACCACAAAATCATAGATACATCCAACTCAAATTATAACTCATGATAAGTATTTCTGTAATCTTTAGCCTAAGTACCACACGGTGTGCACACTGTCAACTTCACACACGTGGGGACAAGCAGAGATTAATTAAAGCACTTGAGTAGTAGAGTAGATCTACTTGATTACAAAGCTCATGATCACAATATGATCATGCATAGAGAGAGATGAACACATTGCTGCCGGTAGATCCCTTAGCCCCGAGGGAGAACTACTCCATCCTCATCATGGGAGTTAGCAACAGCGATGGAGATGACTTTGGAGTTAATGAAGATGCCTCAGGGGGCAATTCCCCGTCCTGACAGGGTGCCGGAACAGAGACTTCTATCCCCCGAATCTCCTCTTCGGTGGTGGCAGCGCTGTGGAACTTTTCCTGGATGGAGGCTGGATGATTTAGGGTTTTTACGTTGAGGGCTTTATATAGGCGGAAGGGCAAGGTCGATGGATGCCCGAGGGGCCCACACCACCTGGTGGCACGCCCCTGGCCGCGCCATCATATGGCGTGTTTTCCTCGTGGCGCCTCTTCGTCTCTCCTTCAAAATCCCTGTCCGGTAAGGCAAAATAGGAACTTTGGATTTTGTTTTGTCCAATTTTGGGAATATTTCTTTACTAGATTTTCTGAAACCAAAAACAACAGAAAATAGGCAACTGGCACTGCGACATCTTGTCAATAGGTTAGTTCCAGAAAATGTATAAAAATGCCTCAAAGTGTAGAAAAACATAAGATAGTTGGTACAAAACAAGCATGGAGCATAAAAAATTATAGATACGTTTACGACGTATCAAGAGGCTACTAGGGACCTGGTCTGTTTCATACCACACCTGTATCAAAGTTTCTACTAGATACCATTATAGCACAATATAAAACTATTACGAACTGTTTTAGATATGATAATAAATCCATTTATTATTTTCCTCTGGGGCATATCTCTTTCAATTCTGTCGTTCATGTGCTTGGGGTGAGAGAGATTCATATGCATGGTGGTGCCTTTACTTGGTCTAATAAGAAAAGTCTCCTATTTTGGAAAAATTGTATAGGGTGCTTATGTATTCTAGTTGGGAAGATATTTTTCCTCTTGTTCAGGTGAGGAAGTTTGTTTCTGATTTCTCTGATCATTGTCCTTTATTACTCATGTCTGGTGATTGTAACAGTGTTACTCCTAAGAACATAGAATTTAGATTTGATATTGGTTGGTTGAAAATGATGAGTTTCTTAGTAAGGTGGAGGATATTTGGAAGAAACTTGTTAACAGTGTTGATCCCATTGACATTTTAAATATCAAGCTGAAAAGGTTGAAGAAACATTTTAAAGGGTGAGGTTCAAACTTGTTTGGGCATGTGAGAAAAAGGAAAAAAAGAGTTAAAATAGGAGCTTAGTACTCTTGAGATACCTGAAGAATTTTCTCCTATGTCTCCTGATGACTATATCAGGAAGACTAACATCCTTTTTGAGCTACATGAAATTTATGATGATGAAGAGATCTTTTTGTTGCAAAAATCCAATGAGAGATGGTTGTTAAAGGGAGATAATAATTTGGCCTATTTTCATAGAGTGGCTAATGGAAAGAAAAGAAAAATACAATCCACTTATCGGAAGATTGTGGTGTGATGATTGAAGGTACTAAGAATATCCTCAAGCATGCTACTGATTATTATAAAAACCTCTTTGGGCCTACACATGGTAACTTGTTTCATCTCTCTAGTGATCTGTGGAGCATAGAGGAAACAATTAATGGTGAGGAGAATGATAAATTGACTAAGCCTTTTTCTATGAAAGAAGTGGAAGATGCTTTATTTTCCATGGAGGTGAATAGGTCTCCTGGTCCTGATAATATTGCCATTGAATATTTTTAACATTGTTGGTGTGTGGTTAATCCTGAAGTCGTGTAAATTTTTCAATGTTTTTATTTGGGTACCCTGGATTTGAAATGTTTGAATTATGGGGCGATTACTTTTCTTCCTAAGGTGGTGGGTGCTCAGAAGATTACAGAATTTTGACCTATCTGTTTGTTGAGATGCATCTATAAGTTGATCATCAAAACTCTTACTATTAGGTTGGAACCCTATGCTCATAGGATGTTTAGTATTCAGCAAAATTCTTTCATTAAGAAAAGAAATATTATGGATGGGATGTTGTCTCTTCATGAACTTCTCAACTATGCTCATGTTAATAAACAGTGTGGGGGTGATGCTTAAAATTGACTTTGAAAAAGCTTATGATAAAGTCAAATAGGATTTCATGCTTGACTGTTTGCATGTTAGGGGCTTTAATGATGTTTTTTGTTCCAGGGTTAAGCAAGCTTTGTTGGAAAGTACTGTTTGTGTGAAGATTAATAATGAGATGGGTCCTTACTTCACTAGTGCTAAGAGGGTGAGACAAGGGGATCCTCTATCTTCCACTTTGTTTAATTTTGTTGCTGAGTGTTTAACCAAGATGGTTTTGAAAGCTCAATCCAATGATTTGTTTGAGGGTTTTGCTCCTGATTTGATTGATAAAGGAGTTGCTATCCTGCAATATGCAAATGACACAATGTTGTGTATTTCTCATAATCCTGAAAAGCAATCAATCTCAAGATCCTTCTGTACATGTTTGAGTTGATGTCTAGTTTGAAAATCAATTTTGATAAGAGTGAGATTTACACTACTGCGGGTGATAATGATTTGTATGAGTTTTATTCCAATTTGTTTGGTTTCCAAGTTGGTGCTTTGCCTATGATTTATTTGGGCATTCCCATCTCTGCCTTGGCTCTTAAAAATGTTGATCGGGATTTCATTGATGCTAAGTTGGTGAAGAAATTGGATGCATGTGTGGGGAATTCTATGTCATCTTGGGGGAAGAAAATTTTGATTGATTTCTCCTTGTAAAATATTTTTTACTATCCTATGTCTATGTTTCTTCTTAAGAAAAGTTCCATTGAGAGAATGAATAAACACCTTAAGAGATTCTTCTGGTAAAAAAAGAAAGACAAAAAGAGTTTTTATATGGTGAGATGGGATAAAGTGTGCAAATCTAAGAAAAATGTGGCTTGGGCATTAAGGACTTGAGGAGGCAAAATATTAGTTTGTTAGTGAAGTGGTAGTGGAAATTAGAGTAATAGAATGTCTTGTGGAAAAGAATTGTCAAAGCAAGATATCTTAGAAACAAAACTATAAACTCTATGACTCTTAGATTCAATGATTCTCCTTGCTGAAAGTATTTACATCAGGTCAAATATATTTATTTGGCTGGGAGGGGACTCATACTAAAAAGTGGTGACTTGGTGAGGTTTTGGAAAGATCCCTGGGGTCCTGGGGGATCATTGTGTGATCAATTCTCTAAAATTTTTAGTGTTTGCGAACTCTAGGAGTGTACTTTTAAGCATGTAGTGGATCATGGGTTCTCTCTACCTTTTAGAAGAAGGATTCATGGGGAACTTAGGGAGCAATGGAACTCTATTTTGATGAAAATAATCGTATACATCTGAGTGATGAAGCTGATGAAGAGGACTGGAATCTTACTAGGAATAAAATTTTCTCTACTAAATTTGTGTATGAGTTCCTGGAGAGAAATCTTACTAGGGATAGTAATAAACTCCTTTGGAAATCAAAGCTTCCTTTGAAAATTCAAAATTTTATTTGGCAGATGCTTAGAACCATAATTCCTACATGAGATAATATACGTAGGTGGAATTGGCCTAGGAACCCTTTGTGCTCCTTTTGTAATCAAGTTGAAACAGTGAATCATTTTTTCTTGCTCCATCGCCAGGGTTGTTTGGGGAGTGTTGGATAAATTTTTTGGTACCTCAAACTATCCTAAAAACTATTGGTAGGCATTTTGTTGGTTCTACCATTTCCTTCCTCGGGCAAGAAATTCTATTTGATTGGGATTGCTACCATGTGTTGGGAAATTTGGACCATCGGGAACAAAGTTACCTTCGAGGGGTATATTCTCCGATCTCCTATTAAGGTTGTGTTTAAAGTTTGTTTATTTTTATTCTACTAGGTAGGTTTGCAAAAAGGCGAAGACAAGAGCCTGATGATCGACAACACCAAGAAGATGATGAAGCTAGCGGCAGATGTGGAAAGAGTTTCTAGGGTAAGGATAGATGGTATGTTAAGGATTGGTGATTTATGATTCCTTGGTATCTCTGAAGCTTGCTTATGAGCAGATGTCCTTGGCGACGATGGAATCTAGAACTTCTCGATTGTTTGTCATTTTGAGCTGCGTTGCTTTGTCCTGATGCCTTTTCTTCAAGATGATAACTTGTTGTAGAGGTTCCAACCTGATAAGGTAGAGATCCCTATGTTTACAGTGCTAGTCCCTGGATCGAATAGCTAGCACCCACAGTTTAAGATGTAATATCAAGAAAAAAGGTCATATTACAACTTATAACCAGGAATAAAATAATTCATTACAACTTACATAGCTCATATGGCTATCTTATTACAAAGCAGCAGAAATAACTATATAGCATGGAGTCCTTCATCTTCATGTGCCACAGGCAATCATGTTGGTTGTAGAATTGTAATCCCTACTCAACAAACTTCACAAACATTAAACAAATCTGCAAAAAATCTGCGGGGAGGGGGAGAGAGTGGCCCGGGTGGGCTTCTGTTGGGCCAGGGGTTGCTGGGCTGGCTGGGTTGGGTTTGTTTTCTATTTTTTCTTCTTCTAATTATTTTTCTTTTCCATTTTTATTTTCTGTTTCATTTGAAACATTTGATTTCAACCTCCATTTGATTTCAAATCTTTGCCAAACTTTTAGTAGATTTTTATACCAGTTATTTAGTGTGTTTAAAAGTCCACTTTAGAATATTTCAAATATTCTCTCATGATTTAATATTTATTTAAATTAGGCATTTTGTCTTTATTTAAATAAAATTAAATATGGTTCAAGCCAATATAATTTTATTCAAATAATCCTTTATTCTTTTATTTTATTTCATTCACTTTTACTCCATTTGCTTTATGGATTTGGTCAAGATTTAAATTATCTTTTAAATATTTCTTATTTATTTAATTCTTTCTTTGTCTTATAAAATCCATATACTTTTATTTATAGTTCAAAAATTGGTGATTCCACTTTGTATGATTTTATTTAATATTTAATTCTCTTTTTAAATCCTTTTAGGATTACTTTGTTCACAAATTGGATTTGATTTCAGTTAGGAGCTTTATTAGCCTTGGAAATTATTTTCTTTTTATCTTATTAAAATCATAAGTTTTTATTTATGGTTCCAAATTGAATGAAATCAATTCCCATGGTTTTGTAATATTTTTGTTTGCCATTTTTTGATCATTTAGAAATGTTTGTTGCTGAATTTTTATATGGAACAAAGCCATAGTCTTAAAGTGATCTTGGAGATGATTTATTTCATTAGGGTTTAGAGTTTTGGTTTAACTTTTCTCAAGTGTTTTAACTTCAAGATTATTTTCATGCAAGAATGCATTTGATCTTTGGAATATTTGTTTGTTGCTTTCTTAATCAATTTCTTGTTCAAGTAGGGTATTGATGTTTCCATTTAGAAGCAACAAGTTTCTTTTCACCCTAAATTTCAACATTTTTTTTCCTTTTTTTGTTTATTTTTCACATTTCAAAATTTGGAAAATTTTTGGGATGTGATAGACTACCACCCTTAAAAGGAATCTCGTCTCGAGATTCGGGAAGGCTAGAGGTTACAAGTTGGCTTCAAGACAACTAGGGTACTACCACCCTTAAAAGATTTTTAACTAGATTACATCTTGGCTTACTTGGTGTCTTGATGTAACTTCTCTGGACAGTTGTTTGCATAGTGTCCTTTGTTACCACATTTGAAACATTTGACAAGGTTGAGATCCTTCACAGGCTTGCTTGTCTTGTTCTTCTCCTTTTCTGGATAATTTGATGCATAATGGCCTAACTCTTTGCATTTGTGGAACATCACTTGGATAATATCCTCTTTTGTAACATCCCAAAAATATTAAACTTGGATCATCAAACTCTAATCATCAAAATTAGGGTTAACAAAAACTTTTCCAATTAAAAATATGAAAGCATGCATATGTGTAAGCATTTCAATTTGGATTCTTTTGAATTGCCATGATTGTGTGTTTCTTTGCTTGTAAAAGGATTCTTAGGTGAAATAAACATCATCTAAACAATCCCCACACTTTTTCCAAAGACAAACAAATCAAAACAAACAAAATGAGTGAATGGTCACTTTGGCCAAATTAACTCCCATGCCTACTTTGGCTATCTCTAACTTTCAAAACCTAACAGAAACTTGTTTGGATCTTTGCACCCCTTGACATTACTCATAACAAAGTACCAAGGCCCACCTTGTGATCATCCAAAAACATTTGAAGGCATAGTTTAAATGACAGTTTAAAATTGAATCTAGTTCATATGGGAAGATCTCACTTTTTCAAAAACCACTCAAACAAGCTCAACTTTCAAAACCCAAGCATCCACAGACTCACCAGCACATGCCTAGCACACCCACCAAAAATCTTTTCAAAATTCAAAACTTGAATTCATGCGCCATTTCATCAAACACTTGGAGGCAACAAATCAATCTGGCCAAACTTCACTGTTTTGAGCAGTAATTTGGCTAAGCAATGTTCACCATTGATCATCCTTGTCTCCCCCAGTGCCAACCAGTGCATTGACCAACCCTAGCCCCTACCCTTTGCACCATACCATACCAACCCGAGCACCCCCTTGCCAGCTGACCATGGCAACCTAGCAGGAGCATTCGCCGCGCCTAGCCACCATGTCCAGGAGGCAGCCCACCGTCCACCGCCACCCACTGTCCAGCGTTCGAACCCTGGCAGCCACTGGACCACACACCCACGCCATGCCAAGCTTCTCTGAGCGCATGCCGAGAGCACGCCAGAGCGCCACCCTCGACACACGCCCATAGACCGCGCGCCGCCCTCGCCGCGTGCCGACGTGATCACCACTGTCCCAGCAACCCCGCAGACACCCCTGTTCGCCGCCCCATGCCGCATAGCCACCGCTCGCCGTCGGAGACGCCGCCTCTTCCGCACAGAGCACCGCACGTTCCCGACCATTGCCACCGCCCCTACAAGCGCATTAAAGCCCTAGAGCATCGCCAGGAGACCACCGATCGATCGCCACCCTCGGCCATGCCTCTAGCTGCTCGTAGCCGTGTCGCCACCGTCGCCTGCCCATCCCGTTTGGTCTCGCCGTCGGTCCTATAAAAGGAGGACACCCCCAACCGATTGAAGCACACCATCTCACTCCCCTCACCTCACTGAGAATTCCACCCCTTAGCCAGAGCAAGGCGAGCAGCGCATCGCCGGAATTGCGCCGGAGCTCGCCGCTGCAGAGAAGAAGAGGAGCCGTTGATTTCGTCCACCCCCGGAGCTGCCGTGACCACCCCTGAGTTCGCCGTCGTCAACTTCGTCATTTGCCTGCCTCACCGTCGTTGCTGGAGCCCCGGTATGCCCCCTATGCACCCCCATCGAGCCGCTAGGGTTCGAGCTCGCCGGTGACTAGTTCATCGTCGATGACGACCCTCAGCCGTTGATCTCACTTCTAATCCAACGCACCACATCGCCCTGTACCACTTCACGTTTAATAAGTCACTGACCAGTAGACCCCCCTGTCAGTTGCGCCCCGCGCCATAGAGTGACACCGGGCCGGCCCGTTTCCCCTTCCCGCGCAGCCCACTCGTTTGAATTTAGATTTTCTATTTTCATTCAAACACAGTTCTGTACCTAGTTTCAAAAATCAACCCAGCTCGATTCAGTGAACCAAATTGAATAAAACCAATTTTTTTAGAAAGGACTTGAAATGCTTAATCCAAGCCCGTTGGATTCAAATCATTTGGATCTGTAGATCAATCTTGGTAAAAATAACAAGGCAGAAGCTTTTCTGCATTCAAACATTTTTCAAATTTAAACCACAATAGCTTTTGAGTTGATTCCAACTCTCAAAAATCACATTTGACCATACCTTTCCGAATATATAAAAATATATGGGTTTACTTACAGAAATAATGTCCAAGTAATAAAAGAATGCCACATAGGCATTTCTAGTCACTTATTTTATGTAACATAAAAGGGTTAAACCTTATTAAATTGTGACACCACTTTAAATCACATTCCCATGTACTGGAATATGTGGTGATGACATGTGTCAACATGATCCCATGTTTGATTTGGAGAATATTAAAGCTTAAGTAGTTTTTCAATGAGTATAAATTACTTGTCTAAAAATAAAATCAATAAGACAAATGCTTTAGTCTTGTAATGTTAGTGATGATGCTAGATCATCTATAGAACCCCTTTGTGTGATGATTGAAAGTAGTTAAGTATTGTTTGGTGATTGTGTACCTCGTATTTATTTATAGATGCTAGTACCGACCAAGGATACAAGGAGGAAGGAGGATACTACAAAGAAGAAGCCCAGGAGAACTTCAACCACTGCTCTGCACAAGGCAAGCCAATACTTGCAAGCTATTAACTTAGCAAGCCTAATACTACTAGTTGATTGAGCAAGCTAACTCTTGCAAGATGTTCCACTTTAGCAAGCCTTACTATGCCAACTATATGCCTTAAGCATATGTGGTTATACCCGCTTGATAACCCAATCCTAGTTTTACTTGCAAGCTTCTACTTTATTTCTTTATCAAAGCTTTTCTTAGAGTGTACTTAAATAACTTGTAGATTCTAGGAAGATAGCTGAAGGTTGCATAAAGAGCATAAAATTTGGCCTAAGCTAGATAGTCTTGATGTCATCCTAAGGCATGAGATTGAACTTAGTTAAAACTCCACTAGTTTATCACCCCTCATTAGTACTCACCCCCACTTGTAGATGCTAGTGATAAGCATAAAACTTGATCAACTTTAGATGGGAATACTTGGTGGAAAATGGTTATGAAAACCTTAGAATGATGAGTCATTCTACTGAGATGTTTTGACATGTGTTTCTGAACACCAGATGATTTTGGTGATGAAAATGTTGAGGCATGAGCCTTAACCCTTTATAAAACTGATGGTTGTCTGGATGCGATACCATTCCAATTTTACCGTACAACCACAATACCCGAAGATTGGGTAGGGCTTGACTGGAAACTTATATACCTTAGTATTGGTTCCCTCACGGCCAAGATCTGAGCTGAGGCTACCTTGTGAAGATTGTCCACCTATGCAGTACCCAAGATGACAGTTGGTCATGGTTGGGAGGCCAAACTCACAGGAGAGGTGCCTATACTAGGGCGAGTAATGGAAAGGTTATGATTGATTATCCGCATACTGAGTATGGTGAATTCAAGATTTGTTCCCGACGGATGTATCAAATGTTGTGGTGAAAGTGTACAATCTCTGCAGAGTATCAAACTATTCAAATAGCCGCGTCCGCGGTTATGGACAGTTGGAGTGGCCATACTGTTCCCCCATCAAATGTTTTCAAAATGACTTGTGAAATGAATTGAGATTTTGACTTGACCACAACAGAGTTGTGACATGAAATTCAAGTTCCCACTTAGGTGTTATAAAATTTGACTAGCTTTCTCTTGCTTCTGAACTTAGTAGAGGTAAATCTGGCTTTTTGCAAAACAACCCTAGAGCTTAGTGTCCTACTACAAAAACCCCCTTCACTTGTTAGTATTAGTTTGCGAGTACTTAAAGAGTACTCATGGTTTTGTCCCTGGCTATTCCCGTGGCCATACTATGAAGAGGAGTACCAGGATGATGGAACCCAGGAAGGTTACGACAACTAGCATCATCTCCCATCATCAGCATTGCCTGTGACCCCGAAGATGGAGCTTCGCCTATGCTACCTCTATTATTACGTATTTCCGCTGCTTGAGTTGTATTAAGAACTGGATCATGAGATCCTTATTTGTGTAAGACCTTATGTATGGTTTGTAATGGATGATGTACTATGGTATCCAATTCTGTTATGTCTCGCAAAAATGGTAATCCTGGGATTATGATGTATGGCATAACAGGCATCTGGGATTAAAAATACGGGTGTTGACATCTTTTATCTTTGGTATAACTACCTCTTGTTTGTTTCCTTGGTCCTTCTTCTTTTCTGGGCATTCATTAGCATAGTGTCCCATCTCTTTGCAATTGTAACATTGCTCCTGGCTAATGTCTTTCTTGCTGGGGTTGGGCCATTTCTTCTTGTTCTTGGGTTTCTCCAAAGCTAGGAGGGCTCTTAGTTCATGTTCTTCATATTTCACCACAAATGTGGGAAAACTTCCTCGGTTCTTAGAACGGTTCCTAGGATAATGTCCATGTTTCTTCTTTTGTCCATCGTAGTGGGTTACAATGTATGGAGGTGCATACTGAGGTTTGACTTTGTCTTCATCCTTCTTGGTAGAGGTTGTACCTTCATGAATGTTTCCAAAGACTTGATGTTTTCCATCTTGTTTCATCTGTTGAACTATAGGGTAGATGTGGCATTGGACATGGACATGATCATTTCCTTCAATAGGAAACAAGAAACTTGAGATGTGGGGCATTGTCTAGTTGGATGCTTCTCATCAAAATTTGGGCACTGGTCAATATGTTCTTTATAAGTGTGTCCTATGTCTCCATAGATTTTACAGGCTTGATTTCCTTCTATAATATCATCCTTGATATCATTGTTGTCACAAACTCTTTGGAAAGGGTTGCTTCTCACATTGATCATCTGATTGGTCATCCTTTGCAACAATTGATATTGGGATTCCAAGAACTTTAGCATGGTTGGGTCTAACTTAATGTTGTTGGCTAAAAAATGGGTTGTCACTTGATTCAACTAGGCTTGGGTTGCTAGCATTTGTTCTGTCATGTGCATCTCTGGGTTGTTGTTGTCACCATCCTTGATGTTGGAGTTTTGGTCTCTTGGAGAAGTCATCTGTTTGGGTTGGATTGGTATTAGATTAGGCAAAATATTTCTAGAGGATAATTCTACTCAAACACAACAAATAACACAAAGAAATTTGCAAGCAATCACAATCATGCATTCCACTCAAACAGCAAGATTCAAGCATATTTTTGGTAACAAAATATTTTTTTCTACACCACATAAGTTGGTGTGATCAATAAATCGATTTAAACTAAACATTATGTGGTGGTCCAACTATGGTTATCACTTGAGATCATTCAATCCTTCTTCTTATCTATTACATCAGGAACAAGGTCATGGAATTCTTGGAAGAAATTCTTGCATCTTGGTCACATAGCTCCAAAGGTGATAATGGTTCCTCCTAAGTTGTGTTTCCTTAGTCTCCAAGTCTTGAGTATTATTCCTATCTCACTTGAAGTCCTTAGTGATGTCCAAGTTTAAGTCCTTGGTGAAACTAAAGTTGAAGTCATTTGTGATGTTGAAGTCCTTGCTCATGATGAAGTTTTTGTCCATCAAATAGAAAAGGGAGAGATGTAGATTCAAAACAAAATGCTGAGGAAAGAGTTTACAAGATTGTTTGTAAACAAGTTTGAACAAATATAGCTCCTATTTTTCTAAGGGGTTTTGTCCTATCCTATGGTTACAATCCTACAGGCAACACAATGCTCTGATACCATCTGTAGAGGTCCCGACCTGATAAGGTAGATATCCCTGTATTTACAGTGCTAGTCCCTGGGTCGAATAGCTAGCACCCACTGTTTAAGATGTAATATCAAGAAACAAAGGTCATATTACAACTTATAACCAGGAATAAAATAATTCATTACAACTTACATAGCTCATATGGCTATCTTATTACAAAGCAGTAGAAATAACTATATAGCATGGAGTCCTTCATCTTCATGTGCCACAGGCAATCATGTTGGTTGTAGACTTGTAATCCCTAGTCAACAAACTTCACAAACATCAAACAAACCTATAACATAATAAGTTACAGCCACAAGGGTCAATACATTTGAATTGTATTGGCAAGCGATATCATATTGATATGGAGAAATCTATCATCTACATGAATATTTAGTTAAGTGGAGTTTTGGCTAGCCTTTGCATAAAACAATTTGTCCCTATCCTTTGAAATAGTTTTTCTCTTTTCAAAACATTTCATCACACAATGGCACACTGGAGTCACACCAGGTCCTTCCCTTGTTCACCCAACAAGTTTTAACTTAGAGAAATTGACACGGCTAAGTACTTAGGTTTTACCCTCTCGAGAGGTGGTGCACTTTTCCCACAAGACTCGACATGCATTGAGATGAGACTTTTCAGAAACAATCCCTCAGATCAGCATAGACGTGTTCCATCGTATCATCACTATCACCAACTGTCTGTCTGTCTGAGTTCTTGCAACCTATGTAGTCAAGGAAGATCCCATATGCCACGTGGTTGCACTGGAAGCTTCTCAACACAAAACATCTCAAATCTCTTTGTTCCTGGGTGGCCATCGACAAGTGTGATACACAAGGTAAACCATAGACATGGGCCTTGTGTAACCACTCAACACAAACCATTCTCACCATTCCACCTAGGTGATTCATTCACATAGTTGTTTTGTTAATCAAAAACATAGTCATACACTTTGCATAATATCATAGCATGTATATTCCACCCTTGTAATCTAATAGCTAGGCTAGGCATACTAGCATAACTTGTCTCTTGACTTAGGAAGATTCCTACCAAGATATATTCTATAGAATCTACCATTAGCATAGCAATATATAAAAATGGTCCTATCATGCATACTACAAAAATACCACTAATGCAATATTGAAAAGATAGGACTTTTGATGACCAAAGTATCACTTGCCTTTTTAGTAGAGAAATTAGGTACTCTACTTGATCTTGCAACTATCACACTCTTTAAAGTTCACTACAATTCAATCAAGCAAAGCATACATTCAGAACTAGCTCTCAAACAATTAACAAAACAAAACAATGAAAACAAAGAAAAGCATGCAAGCATGCAAAAGGTTGTTTTATTTAAAAAGGTGGTTTCTAACAAGGCTCTAAACATTTCAAAACACCTACTGGTCTTTTATAAAGGTGAAAAAATCACTTAAAACCAAGTTAGTGAAAATAGACCTTTTAAATCATTTTTGTTTTGCTAGAAATGCTTTTATTCAAAGGAATAATTCCTTGTGTTGACAAAATATATTTTTAAATTCAAATGTTAGTGTTTATGGTCAGAGGGTTCAAGACAAACCATTTTCAAAAGGTTTCATTCAAAAATCATTTTTAGAACAATTTTTATACTCAAAATAGTACTATTAATGTTTTTGCAAAAACACCTAATTGTTCAGAAGCAAATGACCAAACCAGGGCCATAGTTGCAAAGGTTTCATTTTTTTGAACCCACTTATATAAAATTTGTAATTTTTGGACACACAGATCAAAAGTTAAGATTTTTGCAAGTTTAAACACTTAATAGAATAAAATCTAAATTGAAACAGAATAGTCTGGCCATGTGGCTTGTTCTAATTGGCTGGTACCGCTTCAGGTGGATCGAGCAACGTGAGCTGTTAGATCTAACTAGCATCGCACGACACAGATAAGCATGTACCGCTTCGATAAGTGATTCTATCCTGGCCGCAGGATCTAAATCTAATGGGCCCAGATGTGTTGACCTAAGATGGGCAGCACTGGCTGGCGACACGCAGCGGTGGCGCTCTGTCGGCGACAGTCCGGTGATTCTAGGAGGCAAGGAAGGGAGTATAGGGGCTCACCAAATTCGCAGGAACATGACAAAGCTCAACGTGGTCTCTGTTGATCAAGGGGCGCACGGGGTCGTTGGAAATCGCTCACCAGAGCTAGCGTCGACGTCGGGTGCGTTCGGGTGTCATCGGAGGCGAGCCTGCAGGTCATGAGCGAGTGAATGGCGAGCATCAAGAGACACGCAAGACGATGGAGATCAAGTTAGCAAGAGCCATAGAACACGGCGTGCATGGGTTCGGACGCTAGGGCTCACCAGAGTTGAGGCAGACGACGGTGGCAAGCAGGCGAGGTCATTGCCGAGCGTCAGGGGCTCACACGAGCAAACAGAGGCTGCTGGCAGATGCACACGACGATGGCGAGTGAGCTAGTGGGAGCTAGGGGCAGGGGGTCTAGGCTCACCGGAATTGGCGCCGGAGCTCGTCGGTGACAGTGGCGGCGTGAGGAGAAATTCTGGCAGCCTAGGGGCTCATTGGTGCGGGGAAGTGGGGGGAAATGGAGGGGAGGAGGAGGCGTTTAATCGAGCATGGTTAGAGGAGGGATTAACTCGCGGAATCAAGCAAATTCATTCGAATTGAATCGAACCAGAAATGGCAGAGAGAGAGAGGGCGAGCTCAGCGCGTTGGGGAAGAAGGTGATGACGTGGTGGTGGGGTCGCGAAGTCAGTGGGGTGTGGGTACGGGTGCAGGTGAGAAAAATCTGCGGGGAAGGGGAGAGAGTGTCCCGGGTGGGCTTCTGTTGGGCCAGGGGTTGCTGGGTTGGCTAGGTTGGGTTTGTTTTCTATTTTTTCTTCTTCTGATTCTTTTTCCTTTTCCATTTTTATTTTCTTTTTTCATTTGAAACATTTGATTTAAACCTCCATTTGATTTCAAATCTTTTCCAAACTTTCAGTAGATTTTTATACTAGTTATTTAGTGTGTTTAAAAGTCCACTTTAGAATATTTCAAATATTCTCTCATGATTTAATATTTATTTAAATTAGGCATTTTGTCTTTATTTAAATAAAATTAAATATGGTTCAAACCCATATAATTTTATTTAAATAATCCTTTATTCTTTTATTTTATTTCACTCACTTTTACTCCATTTGCTTTATGGATTTGGTCAAGATTTAAATTGTCTTTTAAATATTTCTTATTTATTTAACTCTTTCTTTGTCTTATAAATTCCATATCTTTTTATTTATAGTTCAAAAATTGGTGATTCCACTTTGTATGATTTTATTTAATATTTAATTCTCTTTTTAAATCCTTTTAGGATTACTTTGTTCACAAATTGGTTTTGATTTCAGTTAGGAGGTTTATTAGCCTTGGAAATTATATTCTTTTTATCTTATTAAAATCATAAGTTTTTATCTATGGTTCCAAATTGAATGAAATCAGTTCCCATGGTTTTGTAATATTTTTGTTTGCCATTTTTTGATCATTTAGAAATGTTTGTTTCTGAATTTTTATATGGAACAAAGCCATAGTCTTAAAGTGATCTTGGAGATGATTTCTTTCATTGGGGTTTAGAGTTTTGGTTTAACTTTTCTCAAGTGTTTTAACTTTAAGATTATTTTCATGCAAGAATGCATTTGATCTTTGGAATATTTGTTTGTTGCTTTCTTAATCAATTTTTTGTTCAAGTAGAGTTTTGATGTATCCATTTAGAAGCAACAAGTTTCTTTTCACCCTAATTTTCAACATTTGTTTCTTTTGTTTGTTTATTTTTCACATTTCAAAATATGAAATTTTTTTGGGATGTGACACTTGTAGTTGCCTGGTGATGGTGGATGGATATTGTTGGTTTTTTGTTGTTTGGACTAGTTCTCTCTAGATTTTTGGTGGTAGTAGGTTTTTTCCTTGTAGGAGGTGCTTCGAGATCGAGCATCTTAAGAAGGTTTCCTACTAGTGCCCCAACTCGCTTTCCTCTCTTTCCTTTCTCCTCTTTGTGGCAAACTTTGTATTTCCGTTGAGAAATTAATGTAAAGGGGGTTAGCCCAGTTGGAAAAATATGCAAAATTTTCTGGCACGTACTTGTTGGTCCAAGCAGGGGAATCTTGATCATCTTCATCTTCTCCAGCATCCAGGCCACCCGAAACACCTCTCCTCTTGTCTAGAAACATTGTGTTCTTTGCAAGCAGCAGTGAGTGCGCATCTTTGGAGAGCACCTTCCATTGGTCCAAACTAGTGCCCATCCTTCTCTAGATGTCTTGTAGTACTATCCATGTTTTCCCATGAAAATACATACTCAATTACTCATTTTCCAAATACTCCACATAGCAACGGTAGTGCAAACAAAATTCACAATAGAGTCCTTGTTATTGCTAACCCACCAACAGGTAACAGATTCAAAACCATGACCACACAGCCACATCAACACAACTAAGGCTGGTAAGAAGGACCAGACCATCTTAACAACAAAACAATCAAATACCAAGCAGTGATTACAACGACATAATAGTAAATTTGATGATTAAGATATTATTACTATGACCCAACAACTAGTTCAATTACCACCTCTTGGTACCCAACTATTTAGGCTAGGAGTCCACACTTTTATCTTATGTCATATACTTCCAGTTTTTGATAAACCGCTAGATACCCTGATTACATTTCATTGACAAAATGAGATCAACATGGTCTGTTCCACATCTCGAGTTCTAGGAAAAGAAGTATAGTCTGACAAGTAAAAACATAGGAGCATATTTAGCCCTTAAGCTCCTCTTCAAACTAGAAAGATTCATAAATTCATAACTATCCACCCATACCCGTCAAAATAGTATCTCGACACCTACAAAATAAAAGTATAAAATCCGCAACATACCAGACCAAGTTTTTGACAAGATCATGGCTATTACTGGCAATTCTAGGCTGTTGAGATAAGTGGTGCTCCATAATTCTAAGAATAGAATATGAAGTGATGCTCAGATGGTTTTTCAATATGTTCCTACCAGTAGGACATCACAAATATTTATGACGCGTAAAATGATAAACTCTACCTTCTTGGAGACACCAAGAAAAACTGAAAAAGTATTTAAGAAGAAGAATATGTAAGTTTGGACAGGTCAGATTGGCCTCCTATGTGTCTACACTAGATCCTCCGCCGTGTCCAATCTCGGAGAAGTGCAAACTAATTAAAACTGAGAAAACAATGCATTTCAATCACATCTTGAATAAACATTGGTTGAAGTCTCACCTTGCAACTAATCCCATTCCTATGAAATCATGATCGATCTTCAGTGACTTCTGGGCAAAAAGCCCATCAGTACATGGAAAGGAAAAATGTAAATTTAGAGGAAGGGGTTGGTAGAGGGATTAGGTAATTCAATGGGCATAAATATTTTGGAGAACTAAAGCAGCATGATTTTGAATACATAAAAACATGGAAAAAAGGAAAAAATACAATAAATATACCACATCTTGAAACAAATGGTAGTATGACAGTGAAGTAAACATGGTGTCTCAAAGGATTAGCACACAAAAGAGCACCACATGATCCTGGATAATCAGACCAATCAATTAATGTACATGACTTAGAGAAGTGGAGTAGAGCAACACTAACCTTCTTCTGGTCTTCTCACCACTGATAGTGAAAAACTGGGAATAATTCCGATAATCCAATCAGAATGACCTGAACTTGTCAGATAAAATTACATATAGCTTAACAAACACCTAACAAACACCATAAATGATATTCAAAAATGAAAAAGTAATTAAGTAGACGCATAAAATATGCATTTCCATAGAATGACCGCTAAAAAACAACAAAATAAGCAGTAACACAGAAGAGCACTACATGATCCTAGAAAGAAGAAAATCAGGCTAATCAATTAAGTTGCATGACTAAGAAGATATGGAGTAGAGAAACATAAACTTCATAGCAAGAACCTAGAATTATTCACAAAATCTAGTCAGAACACATGAACTTACTAGAACACAAACTATTACATAGTTTTAAAATTGTAATAATGAGTGCCAAACATAAAGATAAACGGTGATCGAGCACAAGCTCAAGTACAAGAGAAAGACTGCTTACAAAGAAACAAATAAGCAGTTATCATTTTATGGTATTCTTTGTTCAACTATTGACTATCACAGGTGGCTTCAGCAAAAACACATATTGTATCTTATTACTTGTAGGTGAACATAAGTGGTAGCAAACGCCTAACCATGTATTTTCAGCATTCAAACAACGTGCGTGAAACTTTTTTCGAGAAAACGCAAAAGGCTTTTGCATTTCATTTTATTGAATAGATAGAGTTTGCATACATCCTCCTAAGAGGTTCCATTACAAGGTGAAAAGGGGACTGAAATTAGTGTACATCCTAAGTGTTAGGAAACACAACTCAAAGTCCGTGTGCTCCAGCTCTAGTCCATAATCTTGCCTCATCCTTGATTTTGTTGATGAGGTGCTGGGCAGATGGTTGGGATCCTTCGAAGACATAGTCATTGTCGGAGATTTGTCCCGCGAAGGAAACTAGGGTCCAATGATCCCTTGGTTCGAGAGGGGGCTGAACATGTAACTCCAAGGAGCCTCGGTGATGGTGGTGATGGAGGAGCAAGGACACAACAGAGAGGTGACACGGGTTTTTTTATCCAGGTTTGGGGCCCTCGTTAGGAGGTAAAGCCCCTACTCCAGCTTTTTTGTATTGCTCGCTTGCTTTGCAAGGGTACAATGGTGGATGCAAGTGTAGAGTTTTAGATCGCTGAGGATCGACCTGTTCTAAGGTAGGAGGATGTCTACTTATATAGGGAAACGAAGGGCCTCTTCCCCCCAATATTAGGCGGGAAGGGCTACCACATACCCGCCCGAAAGGTTTCAGCGTGCCTTGTCTCGCCGGGGCCCTAGCGCACCTTCCTGATGTCTTCGCAGGTGCATACTGGCATGTCTGTGTCTTCGAACTTGGTGATGAAGAGACCACAGAGCTCGGGACACGAGCCGATGGATCCTTCAGGGAGGTTCAGCAGCCAAGTGCATGCCTCCCCTAGAGGCTCATGGGGAACCAGTTGGTGAGGACGCGGTCGTCGCCTCCCCCAGCCTCGACACTCGTGGTGTAGAGTTGTGGGAACTCCGTGGGGTTGGTGGTGCCATCGTAGCATGGTGGCACCTCTAGCTTGAACTTTTAGGGCCACACCACACTGTGGAGGTGCTTGGCGAGGGAAGAGCAACTGGAGATGCGGGTCTCCACACCATCGGCGAGGGCCACCCTGTTTTGGAGCCCTGCAGCTGAGATGACCTGGAGAATTCGGGCCTCGCGGCCTCAATGCCTTTCGAATGTTACCCGTGCATCCTCCATTGAATGGGCGACCTCGTCCTGGCTTTGGATCTGCCCAGGGTTCGCCGCAGATGGAAACTCTCCGCCCCTCGTGCCCCCGAGCCCATCGTGGAGAAGGGGTGGCGGGGGCATGCCGTGGGATATTTCACCCGGCCATTCTTCAATTGTTTCGAGGTTGTCCCAGGCAACGTCCATCAGGGCCACAAGGCGGGCCTACCACTCCTCCCGCGCGTCCTCGACGGGCGAGTAGCAGAGAAGCTCCTTCACCATGAGACGAGTCGTCTCCGGGGTGAGCGAGGCATGGCCCGCTTGGGTCGGTGTGGTACTTGAAGAAGAGTTTTCCCCGTGCGACCCCATGAAGGGGCGTGGCAGGAAGCTGTCACCGGCTCGGGAGCGGTACAATGGCGCGAGGGTAGCATGGCGCAATCCCTCGAGCCTTTTCGCTTGCTCCCGCTAGGAGCGGGTTGTCGCGAGGCTTGCTGCGAGCGACCATGTTGATGCCACCGGCTGAAATCCCTTCACGCGCCTCAGCCCCCTACCTGGTGCGCCAAATGTCGGAGATTTTTCCTGTGAAGGAAACTAAGGTCCAACGATCCCTTGGTTCGAGAGGGGGCTGAACACGCAACTCCAAGTAGCCTCATCGACGGTGGTGATGGCGGATCAAGCACACAACATAGACGTGACACCGTTTTTGTACCCAAGTTTGGGACCCTCGTGAGGAGGTAAAGCCCCTACTCCTGCTGTGTTGTATTGCTCGCTTGCTTCGCGATGGTACAATGGTTGATGCAAGTCGAGGGTTTTAGATCGCTAAGGATTGACCTATTCTAAGGTAGGAGAAGGGCTCATTATATAGGGCAGCAACGGACCTATTCCCTCAATATCAGGCAGAAAGGGCTACCACACTCCCGCCCAGAAGGTTTTGGCGTGCCTTGTCTTCTTGTGGCCGCTGGCTAGCTATAGCGCTGGTGCAATGGACGGTCGTGCCGCTATCCCGCTGCTCCGTCCTGGCTTCTTCGCACCAAAGTAGCATGCCAGGCGCTGCCACTCCTTGCGTCACCCTCCTCCACCTTTGCATAAAGAGGAGCGGGTAGCATATCGCTTTCCCATGGCGGAACATTCCTCGCATGGAACCCGTTGGTGCGTTGTCTAGCATGATGTGCCCCAGATCACGGAAGTACCCCTCGTTGGGCCTTGGCCCGTAGGTCTTTGACTCCTGTCGAGGTCGCCCTTGGTGCCTGCTAGCGCTCCACGAATTTCTTCTGCCTCCTTGTTGGTCGCGCTCCTCGCGATACTTGTAGGGAGCGTGTCAGGTAGGCCCGGTGCCTCGATGGGCCGAGGTACCCCTAGTGCCATTAGTCCGACAGTCATTCATGTACTTCCACATCATCTAAGGGACGAGCAGTGCTTTGGAGTCCAATCCTTTGCGCATCTGCTTCAGTGTGTATTTTTTGGCTTGGTGCCACCAGTCCATGATTGACGGCTCGTGGTCGTGCGGTAGAGCAGTCATCCTCAGCCATGCCATGATCTCACGCTAGGCTTTCCTAGTGACCATGCACTCCAAAAGTAGGTGTCGGATCATCTTAGGGCTCTGGTCACAGAGAGGGCAGCGAGGTTGGTATGCCTTGCGAGTCTCTTGGCAGTCCAGCACCGATCTTGATTCGCCAACCAATGGAACAATTTAACCTGAGGCGATGCCCAGCTCTTCCATCTGATTTTCCAGGAAAAACTTGTTGTTGATCCATGGAAAGATGCTAGGTAGCAGGAGTGCGCTGTGTAGATGCCATCGGTGTCCATTTCCATTGTAGGTGATCTCAAGTCATTGTACGTGTGGTACTTTGGACCATTTTCCAGAGCTGCAAATTTTGGGCAATTTCATGGAGACCTACCACTCCTTGTATATCTCTGGCCTAATTTTTATCCTGCATTCCCTGTGCCACTATCCTAATTTTACGGCGCCTTTTTAGGTATGTAGTTGTAGAAGTTGGGCACAATTTTGCTGATGGATCGCCCTTGCAGCCATCTATCTTCCCAAAATAGTGCCTTGTTGCCATTGCCTACCAACATCGTGTTAGAGGTGAAGAGAAGTGCTCGTTCCTATGAAGAGAACTGCAAGTCAAGGCCATTCCAAGATCGGGTGCTATCAGTGCGCTCTAGCCATATCCATTACAACCTAAGAGCAAGGCCTTGTCTCTCAATGTCATGTACGTTGTGTTGGGTATCCTCCTCATGTGGGCTATGAGGAGATGGCCTTATGAAGCCTTTTAGGTGGCCCAAACAAGTGCAAGAGCCCACCAACCTTTAGGGTTATGACCAGGGGTCATTTTGGACGTTACACATGAGGGAAGGGAGAGTATAATTCTCCCATCCAGCCACCACAAGGTAGAGTGAAGAAAATCTATGTTAGCCTCCATTGGAGAAGAAAACCAAGAGAGAAGGGAAAGAGGAGAAGTTGAAGGAAGAAAATGAATCAAGCACCAGGCTCTGCCCAAAAGGTTGTGAAGACCTAGATCAACTACCTTGTCTCCTTAAATCTGTTGTTCCACCATCTTTGGTGAGATTGCTCTGATTCCTAGCTCTTGTGCCCCAAATATTGTTATTGGCATCCAAGATCCATGTGCATCTTCATTTATGAGATCCTATAGTGATCTTTAGAGAAGAACAAGTTGTATCCCCATTTGATAATAGTGGAAGAAGATTTGGGTGGCTTCGGCCTGTGTTTTTCCTCTCAAATTGAGAGGTTTTCCACGTAAAAAGGATTGGTATTCTTGTATGTTGATTTGCTGATGTTGTTCTGAGAACTTCTCTCTTTACCATATACATTGTCTAGGTTTAGGAGACAGCTTCTTAGGGTATCATTTCCTCCATATATGTTTGATGCATATGTTTCCTTATGTGAAGATCAACGATCTGTGATAGCATATAAGTGGTGCTAAAGTTTACACTGATTCCGATGCATATTTTCATATCATGTTTAAGAGTGCTATAATCAAAGTTAAGGGATAACCGGCCACTGTCCCGGTAATTTACCCAACGGAGTGGTATCAGAGCTCAAGGTTTGCTCTAAGGTTTTTGTTAGCTCGCAATGGCTTTGGAAGAAGGCGCCACAACAAGTGGCATGATAAAACTTGATTCTTCCAATTTCTCATTATGGAAGCCCATGATGGAAGACATCCTTTATTGCAAGGATTTGTATGAGCCAATTGTGAAAGACAAGATACAGACAACCGGTGTCACGGAAGAAGAATGGAGAGTGCTAAATAGAAAATCAGTAGGTATGATTCATTTGTACATCAACTACAATATATTCCACCATGTTGCGAATGACACAAATGTGTACAAGATGTGGTAGAAGTTGGAGTAAATGTATGAGAGGAAGACAACTATGAACAAGGCCTCGGTAATCAAAAGACTAGCCAAACTTGAGTATCGGGATGGTAGCAGTGTTATTGAACACTTGAATGTCTTCTAGTGCTATATAAATCAACTCTCCACCATGAAGATCAACTTTGAGGATGAGGTGCAAGCATTGTTGATGCTGAGTTCCATGCCTGATAATTGGAACACGCTTGTTGTGTTAGTTAGCAATTCAGCTCCAGATGGGAAGCAGACATTGGACATGGTGAAGAACAACATGCTGAATGAAGAATCTAGAAAAAGGGGAAAAGGCGATGCCGCATCTTCTGATGCCTATGTGGCTGAATCCCACAGCAAGAATGACAATCGTGGACGTGGCCAAGGAAAATATCAGCATGGAAAAGACCAGAAGTCCAGGGGAGATCAAAGTCAAGACAGAGATCAGGATTTACTTGCTTTTATTGTGGCAATCTGGGACATAAGAAGAGCGATTATAGAAAATAAAAAAGAGATATGCTAGAGGGAAAAGTTGAGAAGAAGGCCGAGCAAAAGGGCGAGAATGGTGCCGCCATGACTACAGAATGTGAGAAATGTGAATATTACCTAGTCATCAAAGATGAAGAATGCTATAGTGTTATTCGTGATGATGCCATGAGTTAGGTTGTGGATTCAGGTGCGTCCTTCCACATTACATCACACAAGGAATATTTCATGTCCTATACCATCAGCGTTACAAGTAAGGTGAGGATGGGGAATAGTGGTTTGTCAACTATTGTTGGCAAGGGCCCTATATGCATTGAGACAAACATAGGCTACAGGTTGGTGCTCGATGACGTGAGACATGTTCTCGACATACGATTGAATCTGTTCTAAGTTGGAAAGCTTGATGACATTTTCCATGGAAGTTATTTTGGTGATGCAAAATGTAAAGTCACCAAAGGATCTTTGATTGTGGATCGAGGAAGCAAGCAAGGCTATCTCTATGTGATTAAAACCAAGCTATGCAACGAGAGTGAAACTTTGGTTGAGTTGTGGCACAAGAGGCTTGGGCATATGAGTGAGAAGGGCATGCAAGCTCTTGCTCGCAAGAATTACCTCCCCGAGTTGAAAGGTATAACCTTGAAACCCTGTGAACATTGTTTTGCTGGCAAACAACATAGGGTTGCATTTTTGTGAATACCCGCCGCATCGTACGGAGAATGTTCTTGACATTGTGCACACTGATGTTTGCTCCATGACCAAAAAATCCCTCAGTGGAGCATTATACTTTGTGACATTCATTGATGACCATTCTAGGAAAATATTTCTCTATGCATTGAGAAATAAGTGGTAGGTGATCGACATCTTCAAGGAATTGCATTCCAAGGTTGAGAGAGAAACCGGCAGGAAACTGAAGTGTGTGAGATGAGATAATAGTGGTGAATATCATGGTCCCTTTGAGAGGTATTGCAGGAAGTTTGGCATCAGGATTGAGAAGTCTCCACCAAAGACACCCCAACTCAATGGACTTGCAGAGAGAATGAATAGGACTCTTATCGAGAGGGTCACATCTATGCTCTCTCATGCAAAGTTACCTAATTATTTTTTTGCTAAAGCTTTGAATTCTGCTATGTATGTACTAAACATGTCCCCTTCGGTTCCTCTTGTAGGTGATATTCCTCAAATAGTTTGGTCGGGGAAGGAAGTGTCATACAAGAAATTTAAGGTCTTTGGGTGCAAGGCATTCGTGCACGTCCCGAGGGACGAGATATCCAAGTTTGACAGCAAGACAAAACAATGCATCTATCTTAGCAGTCCAAGTGATGAATTTGGATACAGATTGTGGGGTCCAATCAAGAAGAATACATGTAGAAGATGATATGTGGTTTTCATTGAAGATGAAAGAATACAAGATATTGGGAAACTGGAGAAGCCGAATGCCACCACACCTCATGTTGACTTTGATCCAGTTAATACTCCTCTCGTGCATCACAATCACGGGGGATATGATGATGCTAAAGATAATGATGATGCAACTGAACAAGGCAATACAAGTGAGGGACATGAACAGTCATCAAATGAAGAAGAAGATGATGATGATCAAGGTGATGTTAATCCACCTGAATACCCACCACCAGTGCAGCAGTTGAGGAGAAGTGGAAGAGATCCAACACCTTCCATAAGGTATCACCCCATAAATATGTGCTGATGGCTGATGTAGGTGAGCCCTGATGCTATGAGGAGGCAGTATATGATGAGCACAAGAATTAATGGTTGGAAGCCATGTAGGATGAGATTTCTCTGCCAAAGGGCAAGAAAGTGCTCAAGAACAAGTGGGTGTGTAGAGTGAAGACTGAAGAGCATAGCTCACATCCAAGGTACAAGGACAGATTGGTTGTGAAAGGTTTCAATCAGAAAAAGGGTATTTACTTCGATGATATATTCTCTCTTGTGGTCAAGATGTCTTTGATCCGAGTTGTTCTAGGCATGGGTGCCACCATGGACTTGGAAATTGAGAAACTTGACGTGAAGACGGCGTTCTTACATGGTGACCTAGAGTAGGAGATATACATGGAGCATACAGAAGGATTTGTGGTTGCAGGCAAGGTGAACCAAGTGTGCAGATTAAAGAAGAGCTTGTATGGCCTGAAACAAGCTCCTCGATACTCGTACAAGAAGTTTGAGCCATTTATGACTAATCTTGGATACCATAAATCACAACCTAATCTTTGTGTATTTATGAAGAGGTACGCCGATGGTGAATTCATTATTCTCTTGCTATATGTTGATGACATGTTGATTGTTGGAAATGGCACAAAGAGGATTGCTCTCCTCAAGAAGGCATTGAGTAAATCATTTGCCATGAAGGATTTAGGACCAGTTAAGAAAATACTTGGCATGAAATCGCCGGTGATAGATCAAAGAAGCTGCTTTGGCTCTCACATGAACGATACACTAAGAAGGTACTTGAAAGGTTCAACATGAAAGACGCAAGGTTTGTTACCTATCCACTTGTAGGCCATCACAAACTGAGTTCAAAACAATGTCCTAGCAGCAAGGAGAAAGAATAAATGAGTAAAGTACCGTACCAATCTGCCTTGGGGGGTTTGATGCATGCCATGGTGTGCACTAGGCCTGACATCTCCTATGATGTTGGAGTTGTTAGACGGTTCATGAAAAATCTAGGTGAAGCTCACTGAATGCAGTGAAGTGGATTCTTAGGTATCTTAAAGGTACTTCTAGATCGTGCTTATGCTTTGGAAGCGGTGATCCTGTATTGCAAGGCTATATAGATGCAGATTATGCTAGTGATGTAGATTCTAGAAAGTCTGTAGCACCCCGGGTAAAACCACTACCAGAAATTGCTCATGTTTGTGCATCATCATAATCGCATGCTCATGTCATCATGCCACATTGCATTTGAGCATCATCATGTCATCATACATATTTTTCCTAAAACTAGTTTCAAAACGCCCTATTCTATTTTCCACAAATACCCTTCTCTTTATTCAAATGCGAAACCCCAGACCCTTACGAATATTTTAATTTGTCTATAAACCTATTTACAAACTTTTGTTTTAAACAAAATACTTGAATCTCTAATAAAACCCTATTTTATAAACCCCGGAGGAGATCGCCGCCGGCGAGGCCCAACGGCCCAGCTAGTAGCAGTCTACAACCCTGGTAGGACCAAACCCTAACCTATCATAAACCTAATCCCACACCACACCTTACCTACCATCCATCGCCGCCACACACGGACACACTACCACGCACGCGACATGTCTCACACACGCACCCAGACCCAGCGCCTACACGCGCGCGCGCACACACACACGATGACATGCCCGACACACCGCACGTGCCGTCCCGCGCGCTGAACCGCCCGCCAGCGCACATCCGTCCATCCCCGCGTGGACCCAACCCTATTTCCCTGGCCGTGCTTGCCCCACACAAACCTATCACGGCACCATGCAGCGCCGCACGGAAGCCCCCACCTATCACTACCAACCACCCCTCGAGCCTGGCCCTACCTCGCAATACATGCCTGAGCGCCCGCTCCTGCACCTTCCGCCTGCAATCCCCGCTCTCCATCGCATCATCCTTCCTCTGCTCGAGCACACACCGTCGCCGCCCAGTTCTCCACCTCCCCTCTGCACCTCGCCATTCTGCAGATCGCCGCCGGTTGCCGCACCTCCCCTCCCCGCGGCCACCTGCCCCGAGCCGATGTGTCCGCCCCGTGGCCTCGCCCCCTCCTTAGTAGAGCTCCTCCGCCATGGCCGTCCTGGACCACGAGTAGTGTCGCCCGCCAAGATCCTCCCCGTCCACCTGTATCGCTATCGTCGCCCTCTACCACATATCCGCCAGGACCAGTGCCGTCGCCCATGCGTCTCCCCGAGATCCTCTCTGACGTGGCAGTCCACCCTCCCTCGAGTCCCTGGCCGTCGTCTCTGTCTCATCTCCACCGTGCCCACGACCCTGGTCTCTGTCGACCTCGCCTCCCACCTCTCCCCTGGTCGTCCTTGTTGAGCCATAGCCTGCTGCGCAGTCCTCCTTCAAGTATCAGGGCCCACCTTTGTCTTCTTCCACCTCGAGCTCCGTGCACCTCCGCCATCCGGCAGTGCCTTCCTCGCCGCCGGCAAGACTGCCTCTACGAGCTCCTCCCTATTCCAGCCGTCCCTGCACCATGTCAGCTTCAGTTATGTCCTTTTGTTGCAAGAGTGGTGGCGCCTACTCTACTTGAGCATGTATGCCCGTGTATGTGATGGTGCTTGTGTGTTGCTTGTATTCAAGGCAGTGACCTAGCTCCATATCCATAGTACCTGGACCTCCGCCTGGATCCCATCGATGCTTTCAAGATACCCACACCGAGTATGAGTGCATCCGAAGACCACGGTGCCGAACCAAGTCCGCCATCATCACTCGAAGCCAAAACCTAAGTACCCTAACATGGACAACAAGATTGTCGATAGGGAATCGAAGGACGCCGTCCATCAAGATCTTCATCCCGAAACGCCAAGGTCATCGACATGGAACATACAAGCCTCGAGTTCGCCCTCATGGACTCCAAGACCCCATTCTCGGACACCAAAGACCGAACCAAACCCCCCGGAACCAAGACCTTTGCCTCGATGTGTGACCCCTTTCCCGAGACCAATATCTTTTTATAACATATATGAGATATACATGTTGCATATACCTGTACATGCTCACATTCATATCATGTCGTTTGGGGGAATTATGCCGATTCATCTCATAATTAAATATGGAGACCATATGCAAGCGATTCTAGTCTTATAATGGCTCCATTTAAATTGTGTAGCGAACCGATGCCATGTTTTGCCTTGTTAAGACAACATTTAAATTGCAGGGTATCTAAATAACATGAACCCAATAATTAATTGTCGGGACCCCGGTTCCGCTTAATATTGCCTAATTGCACCGCATCTTTGTCATGTCATGCATTATACATGCATCATTGCCTGATCTTCTGCCTTAGTATTAAATAGTGCATCTGGTGTTTCTTCTAGTGTTTTTCTTCTTCACGGATTAGGACGATGAGTTGATGTGAGTGTTGACCCGATCTTTGGATGAACCTTCGGTAGTGTTTTCCAAGCGAGCATTCTCCCCCTTTCTACCTATTTTACATTTTTTGTCTTTACTTCCTCCTATTGATCTATTGCTATCTATGTTAGGATGCTTTAGATTCTGTACCACTTTATATCACTTGCAGCCTATATTGCCATGGACACCTTTGATTACCTGTTGTTTGGTAGATAGTCAGCCTTGCAAACCAAAGATGCTTGCACAGGTGTTGCTTTGCGCCTTCTATGTTCCATAGTTGTTGGAGGAATGCCTCATGCTTAATGTTGGAGACGATCATGAATTTAATTACAACTTGATATTAAAATGCTCAGAATATATATAACTAATGCAGTGGCACCGGTGGGAAATAGATGTCATTTGGTTTTTAACCGCTCACTGGTGTCCCATAGGATCCCGAGTACTTGATGTCTATTCCTTGACTATCGCATGTGACACCCCCGGGATTAAGGCTAGACAAATCCTAGACCTCCGTCTGAACATAAGCCTAACCTAATCTCGAAAGCATATAGAGAAATAATAGGTAACACAATAGTGACCCTACGACACAAAAGTTATTACAGCAAGCTCATAACTAAGCGAAGAACCAAAATATTACAAGTAGAGGTCACTGACCACAAAACATCAAACAAAGGAAAGCAAATTATGCTATTAAGTATAGCAAACTTAACAAATGGCCTAAGAGGCCCGAAGCATAACGATGACGTCCAATCCATAGATCCCAGACTGTCTTCTCAGAACCCCAAGCTACTCGTCGATGTCGATATCGTGAAAAACTCATATTATATGGTAACACTTATTCTACTGCAAAAGTATCAATGAATTAAGGGTGAGTACATGGAGTACTCCGCAAGACTAATGGCTGATGGAGTTATTTTGCATAAAGCCATCTTTGTTTGTAAAACAAGAGGGAGAAGAATCTTGACTAATCAGAATATTTTAAAAGGGGATAAGAGAGTGGTGTCTCTGGCTTTGATCATCTTTTGATATCCACCAAATCATCATTAGCTGAAACTACCAACTAGGATCACCCCCTCGATCCCTGAGGAAGCATCCTTAAGAACACGTTACTTTACCAAGTTTTATGATTAGCTTGGAGTTCTCTATGATCCTAGAATCTGTTCCCAAGTCGTCCATAACCGCTGACATGGCTTTTCGAAAATATTATTACCCTGTAGGGGTGTACAAATTTACCCACACGTACCAACCGATTCTTAATGCCAATGTTTTAGCCCTCTTGCTTGGAAGGCCGGCAGAGAGTGGTTGGCCACAACCTTTACCTTGCTTTCGCTGAGACCATGAGTCACACACTAGGGAGATGCCTCCATAATGGGTCGAGTCCCGAAGCCGGTCCCTAATGATGTGCGCAGGGTTCAAGATTACGGAGGACGCACCTCTCTTGTTCCTGGACACACTTACCTACCTGTTATGAATGCACCTCCTTCACCTCCTTCGAGAAGAACCAGAATGCGTATGTCGAATGGAACGCCCAAACTATGTGACTCCTAGAATCTACTAGGCAAGTTAGTTGGTCGAGGGGGTTTCCAGGCCCCCGTGTAGATGTACGCTCTTTTTGGTTCAAGAGGCAAGAACTCAGGTCCTAGTAGTGTCAAGTATTGGACTGCAAAAACCATAACCCACCATGGCCTCCCATACAAGCCTTAGCATGTTTAACTTTCATCTATGATCATACCACGTTATCCTGTCAAACTAGGTTCATTCGCAGCTCTGATTCATCAACATGATGGACCAACGGTAACATCTAAGCATGGCTAAGCCCAACAGATGTAATAGCTCTAGCAATGCTTCACAAGCCAAACCCTAGTTATGCTAGGAGCAGTGGATCAGGGAATATAGGCTACAAAGGTAACATGCATAAGATAGGATTACTCTATCTATCGATAAAAGACTTTAGAATCATATGCACATGGTAAGAATTGAAATGCTTGAAATCATAGGATTATATCATGTGTGGGGCTTCGCTTGCCTTTGGCAGTTGATACCCAGCTATAGATCTTCAGACACCTGGTACTTGACTTGATTACAGTTGGTCAATTATTGTTCTTCGATCGGCGAGGTTGTTGATCTCGGTCTTCGATCTCGAATAATTGCTCGCATTCATCTCAGAGGACTACCAAGAAGACGCGAAAACACCATAAAAGGAATACATCAATCAACATAAGCATCGATGCAATGCTCAAGCAAGTATGATGATATGACAAGTTTAAAGCTATTAAAATTGAAACCCTAAACATGCTCGGCCATTTTAAACAGGATCCGAGAGGTGCAAACCCTAGAATAGGGGCATCCTCGGAATCACCTGTGGGGTTCATTTTGTTCTTCTAATTATACTTGCCATTAAAGTTTCTTAACAATGCATGATTATATTGCTATGATGTAGAGTTCAATTTTTTTGCTATGATGTAGATCTCATTTTTTTGAACATTTTGATATATTATTTGTATTTTTTTGAATTAAAATGAATTAGTTATGAATTCATCCATTTTAATTCATTTTAAAACAATTAAATAATTTTGGAATATATTAAATATTTATCCATTTGGTCCCACATGTCATATGTTTAATCATTTACATAATTTAACTTCCAAAAAGATTAAAAATCTGACAGATGGGCCCACAGGGTTATTTATATTCCAGAAAACAATTTACAAAACATTTAAATTAAAAAGAAAAAGATTTACTGCCTCATGCTGATGTCAGCATGACATCAGCAACGGGGAGCTCACAGATAGATGACGGGTCGGTCGATAGAGAGCACGCGGGAGGATGCTGATGGGGGCGTTGGAAAGAAAAGAGTGAGGCAGTCCTGGTGGTGGTAGCGCTGCCCGGTTTTGGTCACCGGAGAGTCGGCATCAACGACGAACCGTGGCGGCAGGTGGTGGTGCTCGGCATGGGCTCAATAGAGGAAGAGAGGGAGGCAACTGGGAGGTGCCAGAGTACCAGCAGCTCACCACGAACGCGGCGATGGTGTTAGGGAGGCGAGGTGAGGTCAAACAAAAATGAATCGATGTTGGCAATGGCGGCAGCCGATGGTGCTTCGTGCTCGATTTCAGCCAGAGGAGGGCGCCCTAGCTTGTGTGCTTCACGAAGGAGGATGCGGGCGATCAGGTGGATCCAATGGTGGCTAGGGCTTCGACTGGGGTGGTCGGGAATGGTGGCGTCATCGAGCTACTGTGAGATAGGGTTTCGGTCCGAAGGGGAAAATGTACGAGAGAGAGGAAGGGGAGAAGTGGGGCACAACTAGGGTTCGTCAGTGGCGAGGTGGGGTACTTGTAGGTTCTCGGCGGCGGCGGGACGAATCGTAGCACCGGCAGGCATCGCAACGCCGGCGAGCGGCGAAGGAAGCGACACCGAGCTGCTTGCGTCGTGAGGAAGACGACACGCGAAGCGGTATGGGCCGGCTTGGGCTGCATTGGGCTGCAGCTGGGCCGTCGTCTGCTGCGCAGGAGCGGCAGAAAAGGAGAGAAGACAGTTGGGTTGCGGCCCAGAAAGCTAGGGTTCTATTTTTTTCTGCTAAAATCCTTTTTATTTTCTATTTTCTCTTGGTATTTTTTGATTTCAAAATATTTTGAATACTTTTAAAAATACCAGAGGTTATTGTAAACATGTAAAATTTTGCAGGGACCCTTGTAAACAATTTGGGTTCCATAATTTTTGTAGTTTTAAAACGCAAAACCATTTTGAATATGTATCAAAAAGGGAGAGGGATTAGGGTTTAGGGTTTGATCTATTTGTTGCATATATTTTAAATGATGATGATGCTCATAAATGCACAAACAAAACCTAATTACCATTAGTAGAACTAGGGGTGTTACAATTCTATCCCCCTTAAACGAATCTCACCCCAAGATTCCTAGGTAGGAAGATAGAAGGAATAGGGTTATACTAGACTTCGATGATCTTCTCGAAGAGGTTGATCCATGCCACCATGACGAATGGACGAAGCGCTTCGTAATCTTCGAGGTGGTTACTCACACTAAAGAAGAGAGGGAATGACACGCAACCATAAATTGAGTATCTCATGGTCAACTCATGAATAGATGTTTCATAAACATCTCTAGAGCCAACAAACATGAAACACGCCAAGGTAAAGGAGGAAACAAAAGGAGAAGGTTTCAAGTTGACGTTTAGCTGATCTTCGTAAGGATTGAGACCAAGGAAATTATAGAAGAGTTTTGACTTCTGAGGGAAGGAGACTTCCAATAGAGTAGATAAGGGAAACAGACTTCGAGAGGTAAACCTCTACTAGACAGCTTAAGTGGAGCTTTACAGGTGAAAGGGATAGATACCAACAAAACCAAGTTGTTGAACTACTTTTGAAACAGAAGAGTCACTATTTCATTCAACAGAAGGACAAGACGTAAAGGTGTTTTGTGGAAAGGACTCATAAGAGCCACAAGTAACATGTAACAAAAGAAACTTCTGATTGCCAGAATCATATTCACTTTTGTAACATGACTGCAGATGGTTGAAGGAATTCCTTATTTATCCAGAACTATCAAAATCTTTGCTAAAGATCTTGATATCACTTTATGCCACCAAGATGAATAGTTTAGAAGATTCCCGATGACACGAGAAGAAAGAAACTTCATCTTCAGACTCTAAATACTTGGCATAACAAGATGTTTGCCAACATAAAGGGTCTGGAGATCGATCAAGAGACATTTAACAACACTACTTTAAATGTTCTCCTTGATGTTTGAAACACCGTTAGCAGACTACTGACAATCCTTTAATCAGTCATCAAGTAAAGGTCGGACTCCGTGTACAAAGGAAACCATAAGCACAACTCCTATAATAAATCATAGAAGAAGCCTCATGAAGAGTGGTTGTTATTGTTGTTTAAAGAGTGTATGGCAATAGGTCTTCCGACAGATTGTGTCAACCATTACATCAATCTTACCGGATATCCAGAGAGACCTATGTAAAAACCTTGAGGAACACCAACCATCATATCTACTTGAGATTTAGATTTGGTTATGTGGGGAGATACTTCATACTCAGCATGTCCGAATAGAAGGTTTGCAACATTTACAACAAGGTAAAGTCACTAGCTAGATTCTCAAGACATGGAACACAATGTCAAGCTCCAAAAGATGAGCTAGATTGCGGAACCCATGTGATAGCAAGTTATCAAAAGATTATTGCACTTACATGAATTGTTTGCAATGAAATACAATTGAATCCTTGTTAGGAAACATTTAGGATGATATCTAAGTTTTATTGTACTTCTCATCTTCTGTGAACGAATCAATCAGTGGCTTGGTATGCATCAAGAAACTTCTCACAATATGAAGGTATTAACCTACCATATCAAGAATTTTTTGCACACGCTTGACTAACCTGAAATGATTCCTGGGGAAACAAAGATAACTCTACTCGAATCCACGGCGACATCATTCAACAGTTGCGCGTGAACTAGAGATGGTTACTTCTAACATCCAGAACACATACTTCAAGATGGCACGAAGACAGTTCTCAAAAGTTTCCAACATTAATGCCAGTTGTTCCATATAAATCTGATACAACATGGAGAAGTTAAGAATGTCATCGATGGGCTTGGTAACAAACTTATCTAGATACTCCAATAAGATGGACTCGTATGTTATATGAACAAGGCAGAAATACTGGTCAGACCAAAAGACATGAAGATGTACTCAAGTGAGACATCACAAGTGGATACACCATCAAGATAGTCCTTGGAACTAAGTTTGATTTGACGATTGCCCAAATCAAATCAAATGCGTGGAGAGATAACATATCCATGAAGGACATACTATCTTACTTCAACACGAACAAAACTAGACATCCCTTTAAGAATGAACAAAGTTGAATAGAACTTCCGTCTTACAACTCTCCAAGTTGTTTTTTAAGCTCAACCTACTAGCTCAGAGGTATCTAGTATGGATCCTTGGAGAAAGGAGCGATTTAAATAAATATCTTACTCCAGAACCTGACAACACGGTCATGTGGCAACATGGCGATACTTCTATAAGACATCCAGAATATCATGAAACCATCGATATGTCATAGATCTCAAGAGGGAAACTTTCTTGGTAAAGCAAGAAGACATAGTCTCAGAACTTCGGCACAATCCTAACTCTTTGACCGAAGAGGGTGCAGTAAGATAACAGACTTGGTAGCACAATCATCCTTTGCTTAGTGATAGGGTTAACCAATCAAGCTAAGAATGATACAAATGTCCTATAAGTTCAAAGCAATGAGAATTGCTAAGAATCTTAGATGGTCACATTGTTACGCACACGCAACATTCCTGAGCGCGAACATCTCAGAGGAAGGGTGGTATATATGTGTAAGAGCATCACTTCATTAAGAGGGTCATGAATCTCAGCACGACCTCTTGATATAAAGGAGTGTGATACTATAAGGTAGATCAGAACATAAGATAATCAATGCTTATTGATCTGCGGATTACAACAATTTTACCTGTTCTTAGAAATGATGAGGTACTGGAGTTTGTTTATCCTGACATCCTGAATTAGTTTGTCTCGATGGACCACAAGAGTATCTTGCATCAGAAGACACAAATGCACATTTACTGTTTGGATAACAACTGGTAGACAAAGGTTAGAAAGCAACAAGGGTAAGGAACATGCTCAGGATAGAATCTCGAGACTTAGATGCATAAGTCAACAATCTTCAAGAGACCAATGCAGGAGAAGTTAAGGTGTGGGCAGAGTCACGCGTATAGAAGTGAGACTCACAAAGAGCACTCTTGTCGTGATCTATTTGATTCCGTTGAAGAACATCTGCCATAACATGTGGTAGGGGAAGTCTTTTATCATCACTGTTCAATAGCGACAATATCCACAAGCTTGAAGGCTATACTAGAATGTACTAGCCATCCTAGGGTAATGTGTGAACATTAACAACATGGGTCAACAAAATGGATCTTTTGTTAAAGATCAGCTTCATGTACAAAATTCACAAAACTAGAATCCAGCACAATCAGGATCTTAGGTTCAAGTCCGAGGGTTAAAACCCAAATAAAGGAGTAACTACTATCTTAGTAACACAGAGGGTACCACAAGGTAGTAATCACGAGGTAGCTTCCAAAAGAAGATACAACTTCTAAAGTACCCAAACGAATAAAAAGGAGACACATGAGGTGAAAGGAAACCTTGAGACCTAGAACAGAACATTGTGGGACCATGAACATAATGTTGTGGGCCTAAAAGAAAGAGAGTTCATGATGGAAAAAATCTCCTAAAAGGATCGGAGCAAAGGGAGAAAGGAACACACACACCAGACTCTAGAGAACTTAACACTAGGTCAACTGGTTGAGAAACGTCATGCCAAAAAGGCACCTAAAATATGAAAGACGAGACGAGATAGCAAAACTTTTCAAAGTCAACACAAGACAAGATGACCCAGAATTAGAGCGAAACTGGATAAGGAGTAAAAGAAGCATATCGGAGTTTTCGCACATAATTTTCATCTTTGAAAATAGTTTTCATAAGTACTAGACTCAACATCGACCAATAGAAAGGGTTTCCTATAGTCGGTATGGCTCTGATACCAAAAACCTGTGACACCCCCAGGATTAAGGCTAGAGAAATCCTAGACCTCCGTCTGAACATAAGCCTAACCTAATCATGAAAGCGTACAGATAAATAATCGGTAACACAACAGTGACCCTACCACACAAAAGTTATTACATCAAGCTCATAACTGAGCGAAGAACCAAAATATTACAAGCAGAGGTCACTAACCACAAAACATCAAACAACAAAAGGAAAATTAAGCTATTAAGTATAGCAAACTTAACAAATGGCCTAAGAGGCCCGAAGCATAACGATGACATCCAATCCATAGATCCCAGACTGCCGTCTAGGAACCCCAAGCTACTCGTCAATGTCGATGTCGTGAAGAACTCTTCTTATATGGTAACACTTACTCTGCTGCAAAAGTATCAATGAAGCAAGGGTGAGTACAGGGTGTACTCCGCAAGACTTATGGCTGGTGGAGTTATTTTGCATAAAGCCATCTTTGTTTGTAAAACAAGAGGGAGAAGAATCTCGACTAATCAGAATATTTTAAAAGGGGATAAGAGAGCGGTATCTCTGGCTTTGATCATCTTTTTATATCCACCAAATCATCATCAACTAAACCTACCAACTAGGATCACCCCCTCGATCCCTGAGGAAACATCCTTAAGCACACATTACTTTACCAAGTTTTATGATTAGGTTTAAGTTATCTATGATCTTAGAATCTGCTCCCAAGTCGTCCATGGATATGGACACGGCTTTTCGAAAAGATTATTACCCTGTAGGGGTGTACAAATTTACCCACATGTACCAACCGATTCTTTATGGCAACGTTTTAGCCCTCTTCCTTGGAAGGCCGGTAGAGAGTGGTTGGCCACGACTTTTACCTTGCTTTCACCGAGACCATGAGTCACACACTAGGGAGATGCCGCCGTAATGGGTTGAGCCCCGAAATGGGTCCCTAATGATGTGCGCAGGGTTCAAGATTACGAAGGTTGTGCCTCTCTTATTCCCGGCCACGCTTACCTACCTGTTATGAATGCACCTCCTTCACCTCCTTCGAGAAGAACCATAATGCGTATGTCGAATGGAATGCCCGAACTATGTGAATCATGGAATCTACTAGGAAAGTTAGTTGGTCGAGGGGGTTTCCAGGCCCCGTGTGGTTGTACGCTCTTCTTGGTTCAAGAGGCAAGAACTCAGGTCCTAGTAGTGGCAAGTATGGGACTACAAAAACCACAACCCACCATGGCCTCCCATACAAGTCTTAGCATGTTTAAATTTCATCTATGATCATACCATGTTATCCTGTCAAACTAGGTCCATTTGTAGCTCTGATTCATCAACCGGATGGACCAGCGATAACAACTAAGCATGGCTAAGCCCAACAGATGTAATAGCTCTAGCAATGCCTCACAAGCCAAATCCTAGTTATGCTAGGAGCAGTGGATCAGAGAATATAGGCTACAAAGGTAACATGCATAAGATAGGATTACTCTATCTATCGATAAAAGACTTTAGAATCGTATGCACATGGCAAGAATTGAAATGCTTGAAATCATAGGATTATATCATGTGTGGGGCTTCGCATGCCTTTGCCAGTTGATACCTAGCTATAGATCTTTAGACACCTGGTACTTGACTTGATAGCATTTGGTCAAGTATTGTTCTTCGATCTTCGAGGGTCTTGATCTCGGTCTTCGATCTCGAATCATTGCTCACATTCATCTCAGAGGACTACCCAGAAGAAGCGGAAACACCAGAAAAGGAATACAGCAATCAACACAAGCATCAATGCAATGCTCAAGCAAGTATGATGATATGACAAGTTTAAAGTTATTGAAATTGAAACCCTAAACATACTCAACCATTTTAAACAGGATCCGATAGGTGCAACCCTAGAACAGGGGGATCCTCGGAATCACCTATGGGGTTCATTTTGTTCTTCTAATTATACTTGCCATGAAAGTTGCTTAACAATGCATGATTATATTGCTATGATGTAGATCTCATTTTTCTGAACATTTTGATATATTATTTGTATTTTTCTGATTTAAAATGAATTAGTTATGAATTTCTCCATTTTTAATTCATTTTTAAATCATTTAAAACAATTAAACAATATTGGAATATATTAAATATTTATCCATTTGGTCCCACATGTCATATGTTTAATCATTTATAGAATTTAATTTCCAAAAAGATTAAAAATCTAACATATGGGGCCCACATGGTTATTTATATTCCAGAAAACAATTTACAAAACATTTAAATTAAAAAGAAAAGGATTTACAGCCTCATGCTGATGTCAGCATGACATCATC
The DNA here is from genome assembly GCA_916181665.1 of Avena sativa. Taxonomy (NCBI): domain Eukaryota; kingdom Viridiplantae; phylum Streptophyta; class Magnoliopsida; order Poales; family Poaceae; genus Avena; species Avena sativa. Next base: position 45,531,613 of record OV702298.1, on the reverse strand, counting down.
AATGGGGAGCTCATAGATCAATGACGGGCCGGCAAATAGAGAGCACGAGGGAGGCTGCTGATGGGGGCGTTGGAAAGAGCAGACCGAGGCGGTCCTGGTGGTGGTAGCGCCGCCCGGTTTTGGTCACCGAAGCGTTGGCATAAACGACGAACCGCAGCGACAGGTGGTGGTGCTCAGCTAGGATCAACAGAGGAAGATAGGGCGGCAACGCAAAACTGCCAGAGTACCAGCAGCTCACCACGAACGCGATGGTGGTGACAGGGACGCAAGGCGAGGTCGGACGACGATGAATTTATGTCGGCAACGGCGGCGGCCAATGGTGCTTCATGCTCGATTCCAGCCAGAGGAGGGTGTCCTGGCTTGCGTGCTTCATGGAGGAGGACAAGGGCGACGATTCGGATTCGATCGTGGCCAGGGCTTGGGCTGGGGTGGTTGGGAATGACGGCGTCATCGAGCTCCTGTGAGCTAGGGTTTCAAGATGAAGGGGAAAACGGAAGAGGGAGAGGAAGGGGAGAAGTGGGGCACGGCTAGGTTTCGTCGGCAGCGAGGCGGGGTACTTGTAGGTGCTCGGGGGTGGTGACACGAATCATAGCACCGGCAGGCATCGCAACGCCGGCGAGCGGCAGAGGCAGCGACACCGAGATGCTTCCGTCGCGAGGAAGACAACACGCGAAGGGGTACGGGTCTGGTTGGGCTGCGCTGGGATGTTGCTGGGCGGGGTTCTTGTCAACACTCGGATTTTTAATCCCAGATGCCTGTTATGCTATACATTGAAATCCCAGGATTACCATTTTTGCGAGACATAACAAAATTGTATACCACAGTACATCATCCATTACAAACCATACATAAGGTCTTACACGAATAAGGATCTCATGATCCAGTTCCTAATACAACTCAAGCAGCGGAAATACGTAATAATAAAGGTAGCGTAGGAGAAGCTCCATCTTCGAGGTCACAGGCCATGCTGACGATGGGAGATGATCCTAGTTGTCGTAACCTTCCTGGGTCCTTCGTCCTGGTACTCCTCTTCATAGTCTGGCCACGGGAATAGCCAGGGATAAAGCCATGAGTACTCTTTAAGTACTCGCAAACTAGTACTAACAAGTGAAGGGGGTTTTTGTAGTAGGACACTAAGCTCTAGGGTTGTTTTGCAAAAAGCCAGATTTACTTCTACTAAGTTCAGAAGCAAGAAAAGGTAGTTGAAATTTTATAACACCTAAGTGGGAACTTGAATTTCATATCACAACTCTGTTGTGGCCAAGTCAAAATCTCAACTCATTTCACAAGTCATTTTGAAAACATCTGAAGAGGGAACAGTATGGCCACTCCAACTGTCCATAACCGCGGACGCGGATATTCGAATAGTTTGACACTCTGCAGAGATCATACACTTTCACCACAACATTCGATACATCCATCAGGAACAAATCCTGAATTCACCATACTCAGTATGCGGATAATCAATCCTAACCTTTCAATTACACGCCCTAGTATAGGCACCTCTCCTATGAGTTTGGCCTCCCAACCATGACCAACTGTCATCTTGGGTACTGCACAGGTGGACAATCTTCACAAGGTATCCTCAGCTCAGACCTTGGCCATGAGGAAACCCATACTAAGGTATATAAGTTTCCAGTCAAGCCCTACCCAAATTTCGGGTATTGTGGATGTACGGTAAAATTGGAATGGTATCGCATCCAGACAACCATCAGTTTTATAAAGGGCTAAGGCTCATGCCTTAACATTTTCATCATCAAAATCATCTGGTGTTCGGAAACACATGACAAAACATCTCAGTAGAATGACTCATCATTCTAAGGTTTTCATAACCATTTTCCACCAAGTATTCCCATCTAAAGTTGATCAAGTTTTATGCTTAGCACTAGCATCTACAAGTGGGGGGGTGAGTACTAACGAGGGGTGGTAAACAAGTGTAGTTTAACTAGGTTCAATCTCATGCCTTAGGATGACATCAAGATTATCTAGCTTAGGCCAAATTTAATGCTCTTTATGCAACCTTCAATTATCTTTCTAGTATCTACAATTTACTCAAGTAAACTCTAAGTAATAGCTTTGATAAAGAAATAAAGTAGAAAGCTTGCAAGTAAAACTAGGAATGGGGTTATCAAGTGGGTATGATCACATATGCTTAAGGCATATAGTTGGTAGGGTAACAAGCAAGTATTAGCTGGCATAGGTCAACTTGATTAGTAAGGCTTGCTAAAGTAGAGTATCTTGCAAGTGTTAGCTTGCCTTGTGCAGAGCAGTGGTTGAAGTTCTCCTCGGCTTCTTCTTCGTAGTATCCTCCTTCCTCCTCATATCCTTGGTCGGTACTAGCGTCTATGAATAAATACGAGGTACACAATCACCAAACAATACTTAACTACTTTCAATCATCACACAAAAGGGTTCTATAGATGATCTAGCATCATCACTAACATTCAAGATTAAAGCACTTGCATTATTTATTTATTTTTAGAAAAGTAATTTCTACTCATTGAAAAACTACTTAAGATTTAATATTCTCCAAACCAAACATGGGATCATGTTGACACATGTCATCACCACATATTTCAGTACATGGGAATGTGATTTAAAGTGGTGTCACAATTTAATAAGGTTTAACCTTTTTATTTTAAATAATTAAAGTGGCTACAAATTCCTATGTGGCATTCTTTTATTACTTAACATTATTTCTGTAAGTAAACCCATATGTTTTTATAGATTTTGAAAGGTATGATCAAAGGTGATTTTTGAGAGCTGGAATCAACTCAAAAGCTATTATGGTTGAATTTTGAAAACTGTTTGATTGCTGAAAAGCTTCTGACTTGTTATTTTTACCAAGATTGACCTATAGATCCAAATGATTTAAATCCAACGGACTTGGATTAAGCATTTCAATACCTTTCTAACAAAATTGGTTTCATTCAATTTGGTTCACTGAATCGGGCTGGGTTGATTTTTGAAACTAGGTATAGAACTGAGTTTGAATATAAATAGAAAAAGCTAAATTCAAACGAGTGGGCTGCGCGGGAAAGGTTATTGGGTTGGCCCGGTGTCACTCCGCAGCGTGGGGCGCAACTGACTGGGGGGTTCCACCAGTCAGTGGCTCATAACACGCGAAGCGGTACGGGGCGATCTCGGTCGCACGATCTAAGTCTAATCGAACGGCTACGGCTCATCGTCCACGTCGGGCAGCGCCGGCGAGACAGAACCCTAAGGCATCAGGTGGGGGTCGTGGGAGGTTCACCGGGGCTCAGGCGAGGGTCGGCGATGGGGGAAAACGACGAAGTCGATGACGGCGATTCTTCTAGGACCGACAGCTCCTCCTGGGGCGGCTCCAATCGATGGCTTCCTTCTTCTCTAGCAGCGGCGGGCTCCGGTGAAATTTTGGCGATGCGCTGCTCGCCTTGCTCCGGGAGTGAGGTGGGGTGGTTCTGGGTGAGAGGGGAGTGGAATGGTGTGAAGAAATCGAGCGGGGGATGCCTCTATTTATAGTGGCGAGAGGGGACCGACGGGCGCGGGCTGAGCTCGTCGTGGTCGACGGCACAGAAGGCTATCAGCGTGGGCGACGGTAGGGGGAGGTGTTGTGCTCCCTGGCGAATCTCAACGGCGTGGTGGCGAGGCGTGGGGCGGTGCTGATCGGTCAGAATGCTTCGGTGCTCTGAACGTGTCCGACGGAGGTTTTGATGGCGCACATCGCGCGTGGTCCGCGCGGCGGCGAACGGGCGTGTCTGCGGGGTTGCTGGGGTGGTGGTGATCACGCGTGCACGCGGCAAAGGCGGCGCGCGGTCTGTGGGCGTGTGTCGAGGGTGGCGCACGGGCGCGCTCTCGGCATGCTCGCAGAGAGGCTTGGCATGGCTTGGGCATGTGGTCCAGTAGCTGGCATTGCTCGAGGCTGGGACAGGGAGTGGCGGTGGGGTGCTGGCTAGCTCCCAGACAAGGTTTGCGAGGCTAATGTTGCTCGTAGCTTGCTGTCGACCATGGGGTGGCAATGGTGCTCTCGGCCTGCTCACCATTGATGACAATGGCCAACTTACAGTGGTGCTAGAGATTAGTTAAGGTTGCTAGATGATCTACTAAGGCTAGTTGTAACCAGAGAGGGAACAAGTTAGGCCCAAAACACTGCTCAACATAGTGTTTTTGATTTTGTTGATTTGAATCTGCAACCTGCTTGATGGAATGGCCGCATGAACTTCAGTTTTGAATTTTGAAAAAAGAATTGGTGGGTGTGCTAGGCATGTGTTGAGGGTTCTATGGATGCTTGGGTTTTGAAAATTGAGCTTGTTTGAGTGGTTTTTGAAATAGTGGGATCTTCCCATATGAAATGGATTCAATTTTAAACTGTCATTTAAACTAAGCATTTAAATGTTTTTGAATGATCACAAAGTGGGCCTTGGTACCTTGTTATGAGTACTATCAAGGGGTGCAAAGATCCATACATGTTTATGTTAAGTTCTGAAAGTTAGGGATAGCCAAAGTAGGCATGGGAGTTAAATTGGCGAAAGTGACCATTCACTTAATTTGTTTGTTTTGACTTGTTTGTCTTTAGGAAAAGTTTGGGGATTGTTTAGATGATGTTTATTTCACCTAAGAATCATTTTACAAGCAAAGAAAAACAGAACCATGGAAACTCAAAAGAATCCAAATTTTAATACATACACATATGAATGCTTTCATATTTTTAATTGGAAAAGTTTTTGTTAACCCTAAATTTGATGATTAGAGTTTGATGATCCAAGTTTAATATTTTTGGGATGTTACAGGTCTGCTACACACGAGCGGCAGACAAGGAGAGAAGAGAGTTGGGCTGCGGCCCAGAAAGCTGGGGTTCTATTTTTCTATTAAAACCCTTTTTATTTTCTGTTTTCTATTTTCTTTTTGTATTTTTTGATTTCAAACTATTCTGAATACTTTTAAAAATACCAGAGGTTATTGTAAACATGTAAAATGTTGTAGGGACCCTTGTAAACAATTTGGGTTCCATAATTTTTGTAGTTTTCAAAACTCAAAACCATTTTGAATATGTTTCAAATAGGGAGGGGGAATTAGGGTTTAGGGTTTAATCTATTTGTTGCATACATTTTAAATGATGATGATGCTCATAAATGCACAAACAAAACCTAATTACCATTAGTAGAACTAGGGGTGTTACATCGCACTATCCGCATGTGGGACCATGAATCCCCTTAGCCAGAGCTTGAGTCATATCTTATTTCTTGGGGCCACAAACTAGTTTGGGGTTTTATTACTATCTTGTACTTATGCCATGTTAACTGCTTTATTTACTACCGTTGCTCGTGGAGAGCATTTACTACTGTACTGTTTAGGTAAGTGGAATGTTTTCACGGTATCGACAAGCCCAGTCACACTTTAGGGTTCCCAGTCGTTTACAGCCATTAACACAAACCTCTGAGTCCGTCTCGGAGCCGTCCAACTTCTTCGCGGGTAGCTTAGTGGGATGGCCCCCTAAAATATTATATGAATCTTTTGATTGATTTGTCGTGATGCCTCGTCGGGTTTTCATTTGGTTTTTCCGAGGTTGATCGTGCGTGTGTTGCTATTTGTGCCCCCTGGAGGGTAAATCTTTCTGAAAGCCGTGTCCACGGTTATGGGCGACTTGGAGCACAGTATCTCGATCATAGACAAATATAACTAAAGTAGTGCTATAAATTTGACTTTGGAATGACTAGTAATCAGCTTCACTACAACAGAATGGTTCAATAAAAGTACCAACAACTGCTGGAATTGGGATGCCTCATGCTATATGTAACTGACTAGTAAGTATTGCAACTACAATAGAATGGTTAACTAAAATTGTCCACTTTTTATGATATCAGTATGACTCATGATCACCATACCTGACTAGTAATCGCTACAACTATAATGGAATGAATAAAATTGCCAACTGTGTGAGTTTTCCTCGGTATTACTTCTTCGTTTGGTCTCGAAGGGGAATATCAGGATGTGTATGATTGGTGTTTATATTAGGATGGATCCGAATAGGTCTTTCTTATCCATCTCTGATAGACGACAGTTGTATCGAATCTATATAGGTTGTTTATTGCATGTTGCATTGCTGCTTCAGTCCATGATATCTATGTAGGCAAGAGCCGTCGAATTCTAAGTCTCGCCGTGTACTGGCCTCAGTACTGACTGCTCTCTTTTTCCTTTGCCCTTTGCCGGCACCCCTTTTGTTTAAGCAGGTTTTGAGATCAACGTCATTAGTAGAGTTACCCTTCCGGTTTGGCCTGGGCAGGGTTATGGTCTCCATTGGTTATTCTATAGGGCTCTTAGCCCCATTTGCATCTTATCCATACTCGGACATTGTATCGTTTTAAAGGTGGGATCTTTGTGTTGTATATTTGTATTCTTGATTCATGGAGTCATTGTTGTATATATCTGTTATGTGGGTTTCATCGTGGACTAATGTGTAATGATATTACTTTGTTTTCCACCCGCACGAAAGTGCCTGGTGGGCACCTTTGAATTGTTTCTATGCGGGTTTGGCGGGAATCGCTAAAACTTGCATAGGGTCGATCTGAGGGTGTTACAAAGTCTACCTCCGGATACTTGATGACTCATGCAGTGGGAGTTGTGTCATGGCAATCAAGGTTGGAGAAATGCATTTCACTATCAACCACAGATGCTAAGTACATAGCAGCGGTTGAGGTTTGCAAGGAAGTGTTGTGGATGAAGAACTTATTGCAAGAGTTGGGCATGAAGCAAGAGAATTACAATATGTTATGCGATAGCCAGAGCGCTATCCATCTTGCCAAGAATCCAAGTTTCCACTATCGAACCAAGAACATTGATGTGAGGTATCATTGGATTCGGGATGTTGTGAGTTCCAAGTTGCTAAAACTTGAGAAGATCCATACCGACAAGAATGGCTCGGATATGATGACCAAAATATTGCCAAGTGAGAAGCTGCTTGTATGTTGCAAGGCATCAGGCATGGCGGTTCCCCCCACATGAGTTAGATGGGAGAGAATGTTGAGTATCCTCCTCATGTGGGATGTAAGGAGATGGACTTATAAAGATTTTTAGGCAGCCCAGACATGTGCAAGAGCCCACCAGCCTTTAGGGTAATGAGCAAGGGTCATTTTGGACATTGCACATGAGGGAAGGGAGAGCATAAGCCTCCCATCCATCCACCACAAGGTAGAGTGACGAAAATCTAGGTTAGCCTCCATTGGAGAAGAAAACTAAGCGAGAAGGAAAGAGGAGAAGTTAAAGGAAGAAGCTGAATCAATCGTCGGGCTCTTCCCACAAGGTTGTGAAGACCTAGATCTACTACCTTGTCTCCTTCAAGCTGTTGTTCCACTATCTTTGGTGAGATTTCTCTGATCCCTATCTCTTGTGCCCCAAATATTGTTATTGGAATCCAAGATCCGTGTATATCTTGATATATGAGATCCTCTAGTGCTCTCTAGAGAAGAACAAGTTATATCCCCTTTTGATAATAGTGGAATAAGATTTGGGTGGCACTACTAGGAAAACGCCTGTTCGTGGCGCACCTGAAAAGGCCATAGCCGTGGCGCACTACCTGGTGCGCCACGGTTGTGTCGAGATAGGCGTGGCGCACATGCCAGTGCGCCACGGAAAGTAGTCCAGGTGCGCCACGCGTATGAAACGATAACCATGGCGCACTAGGTGATGTGCGCCACGGATATAAATTTCAAAATTCAAAAAAAAAGCAGCAGATCTGGATCTCGTCGTCAGTGCCATCGCGCGTCGGTGCAGGTCACCGTCGTCGCCTCGTTGTCGCCGCCTCCTCGTCGTCACCTCGTCGTCGCCTCCTCGTCGTCGCCTCCTCGTCGTCACCTTGTCATCGCCTCCTCGTCGTCGTCGGAACTGCAAGGAGGAGGAGGAGAATAGGAGGAAGAGGAGGAGGAGAAGAAGAGGAGGAAGAGGAGGAAGAGGAGGAGAAGAGGAGGAGGAGGAGAAGAAGAAGAGGAGGCCTCGTCGTCGTCGGAACTACAAGGAGGAGGAGGAGGAGGAGAAGGATCCCGTCGTCTCGTCGTCGGAAGGATGCCGCCGTCACCATCTTCACTGCAAGGAGGAGGAAGAGGAGGAGAAGGAGAAGGAGAAAGAGAAGGAGAAGGAGGAGAAGAAGAAGGAAATGAGAAGGGAGGAGAAGGGAAGGGAAAAGAAAAGGGATAGGTGGGCGGGGTGAGGATTCGAAATTTGAATCCCGCCCAAGCTTATCCGTGGCGCACTAGGTGGTGGTGCGCTACGGGTAAGTCATCCTCTTTTTTTTCTGCAGGAAAAAACGGTCTTTTGACCGTAATTTTTTACTCTTTTCGAATTTTGAAAATCTAAAAAATCGCTAAACGACCATAGGTCGTTGCGAGCGGATGCGAAATCTCGTTCTCGTCATTTTGGTATATTATACGTTTTTTTCGATATCGTATGCAAAAGTTACGACCTTTTTACCGTGGCATGACTTTTTTTTGCAAATAAAGTCGAAACTCATGTTTGTTAATTTTACTAGAAGCTATACCACATTACCTACCTAAATATAAAAGGATTTAATTTTTTGAAGTGTTTATCATTTTCTTTTATTTTTTGCAAAGCCTAAAAAGGCGATCCACCGGGGGGTGGAGTTGGTGCAGGATAATTAGGCGTAGGACACTAGGGCAAGGTGTCCTACTACTAAGTTTATACATCCGTGGCGCACATGCCATAGTGCACCACGGATGTGTCTGACCGTTTCACAGCAGAGGGGGGGGGGGCGTAGCGCACCCCCACAATGTGCGCCACAGTTGGAACTAACATCTGTAGCGCACCTGCCCTATGTGCGCTACGGATGTTTGGCGTGCGGCCAAAAGGGCCCTGGCCCACACATATCTGTGGCGCACTATATCTGTGGCGCACTATGGTCATGTGCGCCACAGTTGTTCTAGTTACTAGTAGGGCACTGCCCACAGGCGAGCCACACCTGTTTTAGCCGTGGGGCACTTCAACCATGTGAGCCACGGATGTGCTGATTACCTATAGCCGTTTTCCTAGTAGTGTGGCTTTGGCCCATGGTTTTTCCTCTCAAGTTGAGAGGTTTTCCATGTAAAAAGGATTGGTGTCCCTGTGTGTTGATTTGCTTCTATTGTTCTAAGAACTTATCTCTTTACCATAGACATTGTTTAGGGTCAGGAGACAGCTTCTCAGGGTATCATTTACTCCAAATAGGTTTGATGCATATGTTTCCTTTCATGAAGAGAAACGATCCATGATAGCATACAAGTGGTGTTGAAGTTTACACTAATTCTGCTGCGTATTTTCATATCACGTTTAAGAGTATTCTAATCATAGTTAAGGGATAACCGGCCACTATCCCGGTAATTTCCCCAACACGCCGAACCCTCCAAGTGTGGTCGGCCTACAACCATGCCCCCTATTGAAATGGTAGTTGCCGCCATTCTCCGTCTCGCGTCCAACCCAGAGGAATCCCCTTTTAATTCTTTGAATTTGTTTGATGGTTTTCTTTGGGGTGCATAATCTATCAGCTGATGGACAGACATGGCGCAGAGCACTGTTTTGACGAGATCAAGCCTGCTAGCCTTTTGCATGAGCCCTTCCTTCAATGTAGGTAGCCGCCCTGCTATCATGTTTTGACAACGTGCAGGAAACTGCAACTCCTTTATAGTTCTGTTACCTTTAATGCATCCAAATGGGTTAACTTTGGTACTTTTTTTTGAAAACTATAGCAGGTAAACTAAAATAAAACTCTCTTTTCAGCAAGAATACAAAAATAAAAAGAACCGGATTGCCTCCCGAAAATCCTTTTCTTTATATTCATATAGCTAGGCTTATTTACTTTTGTAAGTTGAGTGGAGATCATGTGGTAGGTTGTACCTTAATGCTATCTTCTTATTTATTGTAAAATATTTCATGTACTTCTTATGGAACTAAAACTTAACATTCTCTTCCTTTGAATCAATGACAACACCTGTGGTTCTCAAAAAAGGGTCTTCCAAGAATTATAGCATTGGAGCTTTTACTCCCCATATCTGTAACAATAAATTCAACAAGTACAATTGGCATATGTATTTATACCATAACATCATTAACTCTAACTAAAACATGTTTGGTAGAATCATCAACAAGTAGTAGATCTATACTACATTTTTCCATACTTTTAAGTTCAAGCAAGTCATATAGTTCTTTTGACAAAACTGAAACACTAGATCCTAGATCTAATATAGTATGTTGAGTTTTAATAGTTACTAGTATCTTGGGGATCCAAGCATCCCAAAGCTTAGATGGTAACATAGTTTCACTACTGTATCTTGCTATCTTTTCTTTAAGAGTAAATTCCAGGTTTTTCCCTCTAATTTCAGAAATTTGACACTAATTACCCCATTTAGCAAAATTTCTTCCTAATTACTCCATGTAGCAAAATTTATGCCAATCTTTACCCCCTCTAAAATTTTGTGAGCATTTTGGCAGATGGGTCCATGCCATAAGTATATGTGGTGTGCCACGTAGACTTGTTTCGGTTGTGGCTGTTTTCTCCTCGCATTTTTTTCTCCAATCTCACATCTCGCCGTTTGTGTTTGTATAATCTGTGCTACATGAAGAGCAAGCTGGACTGGGCGTGGTGGAACAGTAGTGCTGCTAGTTGTGGTTTAAATAGGAACTATAAGGACTTCGTGATATTTGAGTAATAGGTTCTTGCTTAGCAGATCATGCCACATGTACTAGACACCTCCTACCAAAACACTCACAAAACTTTACATGGGGTAAACATTGGCACATCTTTTGCTAAATAGGGTAAAAATTGGCAACTTTTGCTAGATGGGGTAATTAAGATGAAAATTTTCTAAATGGGGTAATTAGTGTCAAAATTTTGAAACTAGGGGGTAAAAATGGAATTCACTCTTTCTTTAATAACATAGTTTGTTATGTACTCCCTCCGTGTCATAATATAAGATGTTTTAACTTTGTGAAGCAAATGTATCTAGACTACTTTTAGTATATAGGTTCACTCATGTTTAGAGTAAATCTACACACTAAAACAAGTCTAGATACATTCTCTTCACAAACCTAAAACATCTTATATTTTGAAACGGAGGGAGTATGGTCCAAATCCTACTTGATGAATATTAAAAAAGGATCATTACAAAATTATTATAGAATATTAATGAGTTCATGCAGACTATATTTGTCAAGATCTGGTAGAAGTTAATAACCTGACTAAGCATTTTTACTTCCTATACTTGTTTATATTTCATTAACATAACACTTTTTTCTTCCACAATAAGAACCTCCTTTTCTTCCACAGAAAGAGATCCAAGTTGCAACAAGGGTGGTCCAATAAAATCTGTGTATAACAGTTCAATAAGTTTCTTTAAGAGTAGAAGAAAAACTAGTTATAGTAATAGGGTTCATGCTTACAATATATGGTCCTTATAGTCTTTCTGTAGACATACATACTTTTTTTTTGCGAATTGTAGACATACGTACTTAATAAGTCCGCTTGATTGTCAGCTAGTTTAGAAAGAGCTTTATCTAAACTTGCAGCTTGATGTTGTAATCCTTTGATATAAGAACTTATACTTTCTCCAATCCATATTAATTATCACTGAAATATGGATATATCTAGACATATTCTAGTGCTAGTTACATCCAATTCGGCGACACTTAATATGAATCGAAATGAGTACTCCCTCCGTCTAAAAAATAAATGTCTTAGGTTTTTCAAAATTTAGATTATATTCATCAAATTTTAACAAATTCGAGACATTTATTTTAAGACGAAGGGAGTAGAAAAAATAAACTTATTTAATTTCTCTATCGAGCGTGTTAATGTGAGTGAGTGGCATCGTCGTACGCGTACGGGTAGAGCCCGGCGCAGAGCGGAGCACAGCATATGTATAGTATAGTCTCTTGTAAATTGTAACTAGGGAATATGGCGCGGGGTGATGTCGCGTCATCGAGAAACAATGTCGTGAATTAATCGATTAAAATTGTTGCTAAGATTATTATTGTTTGAAATTACGACAGAAGACAATAATAGCACTATTTGTAGATAAAAGAGGTGGCGGATGGTGTGATTAGTGTCGATGATTAGTGTCGACAAATAAAAAGTATAACAAAATTGAATTACCAATTGTAAATTATAGCCAAAAAATTACTCACCTCTGGAAATTATCGAAGGGTAACTATCGCGTGAAAATCACAGATGGAAAAGTATGACGGAATGAAATAACCCTAAAAGAAATATTGCTAGCGAAGTTATTGTGAGTTAATTATCGTCAGAAAATTATGTCTAGAAAATTTTGTTAAAAGATTACCTTTGAATAATCAAGAAATAGAATCAAGAAATATCATCGTATACGTAGGATTACCACTGCAAAAATGAATCCGAGACATTGTGTCGAAAATTAAGTAGGAAAATTCTGGTCGAAAAAGGTGGACCAGAAAATCTAAATCAAATAGTTAAAGGAAATGAACGTCAAAAAATATCGGTTAGAAAAAAAATTAGCCAAAAGGTTATGTTGTGTTTACATGACAGGATACGTGGTTGGCTAAAATTGACGATGAATAGTACATGTTTGGACGTGGCCGCCTGATGAACGAACGAAAATGGTGGGCTAGAAAATTTAAGCTAAATAGTTTAAAAAAATAAATGTATAAAAATATCGTTTGTGATGTGGCACATGATTGAGAAAAAATAGATGATAAACAGTACACGCGTGAATACAAACCGCCACGGACAGAAAAGGTGTGCTTAAATCGTTATAAAAGATGGTTAGGACAAAAAAAATTAGCCAAAAAGTTATGTTCTGTTTACGTGATTGATTAGACAAAATTATGTGATAAATGGTACATGCGTGGACATGGACCTCGGATCAAACGGACGAAAAAAGGTGGTACACAAAAATTTAAACCGAATAGTTAAAAAAAATAAACGTAAAGAAATATCAGTTATGACAAAAGTAAATTGAACCAAAAAATTATGTTACATCTACGTGACGTGGCATACGGTTGGACAAAATTAAGTGATCACGTAAACATAAAACGCCGGATCAAAAATCTATGACCAGAAATAACCCACCCATTGTTCATCTGTGCGCACTGTTCATCCAACCGATGAAGTGGCCAGGGCAGCGTTCGCCATCTCTACGCGCCTTAATATATAGTCCCTCCATTTTAAAATATAAGATATTTTAGGTTTAAGAAAATGTATCTAAACTTATTTTAGTGTGTATATTCACTCCAAACTTGAGTGAACCTATATACTAAAATTAGGCTAGATACATTAGCTTCACAAAACTAAAACATTTTATATTTTAAAACGACCTCGTTGAATTCCGCCAGCTAGAGCCGCGAGGTAATTGTTAATCGTAGTTCGTAGGGGGCAATCTAGCTAGGTAGACCGTTAGCTTGTTGCAGTTTGTTCGATTCTACCGTCTTCTCTTCTTTTTCTTTGTACACTAGTTAACTGCTCGTGCGTTGCTACGGGACAACAATGTTTACATTTTGTAAATGTTTGCACGACGTGAAATCCTTGTGATTTTTCATGTCTGTCGTTTCTCTCACCTCGTACCTCTTCGAACATCAATATGCTTTTGACATTCATTTCCGGCACATATTTCTCCATGATAATTGTCTCACACGAATTGCATTGATTGGTCAGTTGGCTTTTTTACTCCCTCGGATCCATATTACTTGTCACTAAAATAGATGTATCTAGACATGTTTTAGTTCTAGATACATCCATTTTAATGACAAGTAATATGGATCGGAGGGAGTACCAAATAAGCCTAAATTCTTGCGTTCTGTAAATAGAAGCACAAAGTAATCTTGATGTCATCAAAATAGCATAGTAAAAATCTCTAGGTTGAGGTCGAAGCACCTTAAGAGTTCGAGGTCGAAGCACCTGAAGAGGACCTGCTTCACGCAGTGGAGACACTGCACCATAAATCTGTGTCGCACGTTAGTCTCTAATCTATAATAATGTCATATTGGTTCAATTTTTTGTATGAATACCTAAGGCAATAAGTAAACCCACATATCATGTTTTTAGAGACCACTCCATTGAAATTGGTAAATGAAAATAAAGCCACAATCACAAGCCAACAAGAAGATGTATATGTGCTAGAATTTCAAATGTATCATAACGGCTGTATCAAGATCTACAAATAGCACACGCAAAGGGCAAACTTAATAAACCAAATCTGATGTCATAATCAACTTATTTTTTATGATCTCGGAGTCAACCAGTCACAAATACATGGAAAACAAAATTATACATTTAGGTAGTTTAGAAAAATAGCACTCATCTGCCTACGACAACAACAGAAGAGAACAATTGAGATATCATTGGTTTACATACAACAACAACAAAAGCAATGTTACGACAAGGTAGTAAGCAGACCTCAAAGTTCAATAACCGCAAGAAAAGACATATAATCTACTTTACTCCTCATTTCACCCGGTGGAGAGCTAATCAAGCTGATTCATATGTCCTTCACTCATTGGGGAGGAAGTTAAGTCGATGACCTTTGTGCCCTTCTTGTCAAATATCACAGAAGAGGGACCAAGATTACCCTCTGATCTTTTTAAACCTTATTGTACCCAATGCAACCCCTGGAGCAGGCATCTCTCAGAAGGCCTAGCCTTCTCGGAGGGATCCTAGGTTACCTGTTGCCAGAAGAAAGATGAATTGGCATAATTAATATCATTGACACAGGCTAGAGCTTCGTCGAAATTACAGCAGGTGCTGGCTTTAAAAGGATTACGAATTAAACACCCAATAAATGTTATAATTAGTCATGTAAACTATAACTTCCTTGTGTTTAACAAATTGTTGGAGAGGCTATCACCTAAAGGAAGATCTTTCCATGGTTATAGGGCAAATACTAAATAATCCTGATCCTTCAAAGACTGAAAACAAATCCATTTGTAATATTCCTTTTTGCTCCTTTTAGATTGTACAATGAGGATGTAAATATTGGTTTTATAAAATTACATTGTAAGATAATTTCTACTGTTATTCACATCTAGAAAATAATTGATCACATCCATGTAATGTACCCATCAACAATTGGCTTCGAAAGAAACCAATGTTTCTAAAAGATACCACACGAAGAAGCAGCAACAATCCTCAGAACTATGACAACATCGATAATACAACAACTGACATAGCTATGAGTAGGCTTACTAAAAATGTACACCGTGGAGGTACTTCCAAAATTTCCAACCAATCATCTTTTCTCCATCAGATGCTCATGAACATAATTTTGTTTGCCAACCATATTATTTGGTACTCCACATATCATTTGGGTCTATAAAGGTATCGCGGAAAGTTCAAAATAACTAAGAAGCAATTGAGAGGCCATTTCACAGTAGCCGATAACAAACAAAATTAGAAATCTAATTATTTAAGAGAAAACATTTTACCTCAAAGTATTCTCCAAAATGGTTCCTCGCTGGAGCTCTCTGCTTGAACATGTTCATGGAGTTATTATATGTAGATAGATTAATCCAGAAAAGGTGAGACAGACGGCTCTATTCTTGTACTACAACAGTTTTAGCTATTTTGCTAACTGTTTCTTTCCTAATAGCCAATCAGTTATTATAATGGATATTTTTACCGCTCATAATGCAACGATAGTAACAAAAGAATTAATTCCACGTGTACACGAAGGTGCATATTTCACACCATTAGCAGCAGCTGGTACAACTATTCTTTATTTTTGTCGCACTCTAAAGGTATGATAACTGTTTGGAAAGATCAGTGTTATGATAGTGTTAGAAAGGTATGATAGTTTTAGAAAGGTATGATACTATATGCTGACAACTGTTTGGATTTGAACTTTTATTTTTAGAAAATTCTAAGAAAACACGTCGGAGAAGCTCAATCAACTTTCTGTCCTTAACAAACAAATATCATGTGCGGATATTGACCCAAGCAAATAACATCTGAGATGCTGAACCAACATATGCATTTTTGAAATATTATCATATATATTTATTCTCGTTGCACGCTGCAGCGACAACAATTCCACTATTATTTCCTAGCATTACTATAACATGTATCCAAAATGAGTCACAAAATTTAGTCCAGAAAAGGTGTACAATCACTGTGTACTTTAGTAGTGATTCAACATGATGAAAAGCTTCTTTATCTGTAAGCCTACCAGTAAAGAAAACTTGACTCAAAGCTCTCTCCTAATCTATAATAATCGAAGCAGCAGGAGTGGAGAATAAATAGAAATAACAAAATTGGACAAGGAACCTCATAAATTGGCGAAATATTTCCTAATATGTAGCTTTACATGTTCAATCTTCTTTTTTATCTGGTTGGGCACTCGAGCTCCTCTGTGTCCTATGGCACTCCTTGCGATACAATTTCAGAAGGAAACACCAAATTACGTACGGACACCATGTAGAATGAGATCAATAATTAGCTCAATGGCAATTGATAGTCAGAATCAGATCTATACCTGGTCGCCGTTGTGGACACTGTTTTCTTTAACGGATGCCGTGAATTGCCTCACATGTTGGAGACATGCAGAAATAACAACATTCATCTCCCAACATTAGGTGGCACAAACAATACAATGTCTTTGCCTTCACCTTTGCTAGACATAACACAAGCACAAAAAAGACATAGTTTACATATGTGTGTTGACCATGGAATTCAGGAGGTCCACGTTTATTCTCATAATTAGAAATAAAATAGGCACTTTACTATTAAGAAAAGGAAGTCTGAAGTTGCAGATTGTGTAAAACTCAATCTGCCAGCTAACTCTTTGCAATATATTATATGCAAAAAGCTGCATAGTTTAAGTTTCTAGTAAGATGATTTATGGGTTGCATATTTACACAACAACTTGAAACATTTGATAACTTTTTTTTGAAAAGGAAAACCTTTGATAACTATACGCTTAAGCCAAATGTGACCTAAGACACAACTTGAAAAGTAAGTCAAAAACAGTACCCAGATTAAGAACGCAACATATTTCCCTATATTTTATAAAACAAATTCAGTAAAACCTTTTTTCATTTTTAAGAACTAAGATAGCATATCATTCATTTTTTAATACATAAGGCTTCTATTACCAATCTATATATGAACTAAAAGGAAAAGAAGAAAATTGACATCCTGAAGTATAATCGAAAACATGGTATTGTATCAGCTCTCAAACTATAAAACTAAAAAATGTAATGTCTTGTAAAGTAAAAAAATAATCTCTTCATGTTGAAATATGGTTTTTCATGGTACTGTAATCAGACTGGAGTTTCCAAGTTCTCTCATACGTCCTGGAGGAAACAGATTTATTTTTAAGGACATACCAATACAAAGTACAAATAATGGTACACGAGACATATGTGTCCATGTCATATGATGATTGATAATGAAAAGCTGAAAATTATGAATAGATCTAGAAACAACTTTTCAAACATTTTTTCTTTGAGTTCTCAGTGAGGTCATGCCGTCCTCTAGACTATTGCTTGCCTTACTTTTCAGAACTATGATTTTTTTGTCAAGGCTCAGATTAGCATATTCTCTTCAGATCATCGTGAGTACTTTACCCTTTAACTTTAAGTTGGCCAGAGTGATTTTCCAAATCAACTTATGATAATTAACAAAGATGAATAATGTCATGTACCTCCTTGTTCACCTACAATTAAGTGAACCAACCAAGAGTAGGACTGCTGGTCAAACCAGCAGTGATAGCATATCTGAGTGGTTTTATAGATCATCACAGGGATTCAGTTCAAAACATGCAGTCCAAACGATTAATAACAAAAAAAATTGGGCTACTTGAATTAGCTAAATGTATGTGCGTTAATAAATTATTTGACACTATCAAATGTTCCACAAACAAGATTAGGGCATCAATTTTCATAGAAAACGAACATCTTAATGCAATAGTTGTATAAGGTACTGCAAGGTTAGGTACTACTACATAATGACAATGTAAGCAGAGGTTAATCATGTACCATGATCTGGACCTCCTCAATCGCAAATAGGCAAACAGTAAAGCATCAATGTAAATTCCCGGACCTTGGATTCCCTCGAGCTCCAATGTCTCATTGGTGTCTGCAATAATGGTGGAGCTAATAGTTTGCTCTAGTGCTCATCTCTGTGAAAAAAGAGATCAAATAATTTTAAAACTAAATCATCATAGTCTTGTGCTTAAGCAATGGTAAGGAATTAAACTGTTTGTGCACACTTCATTGAGCATCTCTCTCGTAAGGAAAAATGAACGAGTAAGAAACTCCCTCCATGTCTGCTATATGTAGTGGAGCTTCATGATCCATAAGAAAATTTTGTGCTAACCATGAGCTGTAATAATTTGTAAGGCAGAGTTCTGATAAAGCAATAAAAGGGGCCATATGCATCATTTTGACATACGAGTTCAGTTGTCAATGCCACCGAATATATAATAGAGGCACCCACCAAGTGGATACTCTAGATGAAATGTCCAGTCTGATGAACCATGTTGTATATTTGCATCCAGTGTCTGTACAAACATCCCGAAAAACAGCATATCTCTAACATCACCGAGCATATACAAATAAAAGAATTAACCATGGCAGGCTGAAAAACTTAAAAATTAGTTATCTTCGGACCTTGGATCATTATATAAACATGCATATGCAACACTATGGTTTAAGAATTTACAATATACATGGAAAATTTTAAACATCATTGAGCGAAATTGGCGGCAATACTAACATATACAAGCTTAGATCAGCTACTTCAATGGTGCAGCGGTTCATTTGAAGTACTCTCATCCTTGTCATATCTGAAAATTGAGATGATAATATTAAACAGAGTGTCAATTACCTTGAAGAATATGTACATATTGTAAACTGTGCATCTGAACATCCGTTGAAAGCTCCAACAGTACTGATCAAACTGATATTTTGTACATTATTATCTGCCAGTCTTCAGTTGCAGAAAAAAGAGGAGTATAGTTCTCAAATCTCTGAAAATGGATTACCGTGAGAATAATAGAATGAAAGGAGCCAGAACCAGAATACATATGTAGTTTGGGCATATCAGCAAACACACAAGTCGCAATAGTCAAACCTACTAATGATCAGGGAGAGCCAGATCCATATTTGATGCGGCTACCGAGCATCAACGGCGGCACTCCTCACCCATCGGTGTGGCGGAGGTCCCTCTCCAGTGGAAGTTCAGACAACCACACGGAGATGTCAAGACCTAGGAGATGGTGGTGGATCGGATCCTACGCACCAAACGCGGCGTCTAAGTCCATGCTTCCTCCTTGACCAAGAGGCAATCCACAGTTGTGGCCTGCCATGGAGGGAGGTCGCGCCATAGGACAGAGGGGACGCACGAGGCAGGAGGGTTGGGCGCGTGGAGATCGAGGCAGGAGTGAGAAGGCGCCGCCGTTGAATTCGATGCAGGGGATGGAGGAGACGCCCGAGGTGGGAGGGAAGGGTGTCTCTGCTGGAAATCAAAGCAGGAGTGGGAAGGCTTCTCCGCTGAACTCGATGTAGGCCAGGACACCGCCAGGTGATCTCGAAGCAGGGAATGGGAGGGCTCTACTGGTGGGAGGGCGCGGCCGATGGACGAGTTGGGAGGGCAACTCTGGTTCCCTGTACAGGGGATGTAGGCTGGGGGTCGGGAGGGATTGAGAATTTTGGTTTGAAGTCGAAGGAAGGCCGACCCAAGCATGACCATTTGCTCCAAAACAAGTGTTGTACTGCACCAACTGCTAGTCTGCTACCATCGGTGTAAAATAACCAGGAACTCAAAAAGGTTAAAATAACTAGGGCTGAATATTATAAACATGTAAAAAGTTTAACTCAGACCGTGGTAACCATACACACACGGGCTGCTCTTAGGGCATCTCCACCAAATCGATCCAACCCGCTTGAGCGCGTCCAAACGCGTCCGCTTAGGTCGGCTTGGACGTCGTGCTTGTCCGCACAGGTTGGTGCAGTACGACCTATCTAGACAAACACATGCATTAAATCTGGGCCTCGCTTAGGTCGGCCTGGACGTCGTGCTTGTCCTCACGCGTCCTCCTACTAGTTCACCCGGGGCCTCTCGCCAGTGGCACAACAGACACTCTCCTCCCCAAACCCTCGTCCTTTATATCCCGTGAACAGAGCAGGCGCAGCTATTGCCGCCGCAGCTGCCCGCTGCCGGCGACGCCCCCGCGAATTCGAGCAGCACCGCAGGCCACACACGTTGCCGGAGTTGTCCGGATGCGCCACGGGAAATCCCGCCACCCCGGCCACCGCCTGTCGATTGGACATGCAATAGCCTCTGTGTGATGCACAACCTGCTCGATCGTTTGCCTGACCGCGGTTGAGATACGTTCGCTGGTCCTTTCTAAGTTATCCGGCCCGCCGCGGGAGTTGGCATCGGCATGGACGGTCGTATAATTTATAGATGAGTAGCAGTCGAAGGGCAATGGAGTTCTACTACAAGAATTTCATGGAGTCATCGTCTAAGGAGAAGTCCGATGGTAAGACCGAGATTCTGTTGGCAGCTACACAGATGATGCATGACCACTACCTCCTGTCGTCGCGCAGAGGTGGCTCGGCCAAGCATTGCGAAGTCAACCATGAGTGCGACCGAGAAGAAGGCCACATACGCCTTTTCAAGGACTACTTCCACCCAACTACTCCGGTCTTTAAAGAGAAGACATTCCGTCACCGCTTTCGGATGTTTAGGAACTTGTTCTTGGACATTCTCAATGGGGTGAGGGAGTACGATAACTACTTCGAGGCCAAGTACGATTATACTGGTAAGATTGACTTCTCCTCTTACCAGAAATATTCTGCTGCCATTCGACAGCTTGCATATGGAGTGGCTGGTGATCTCCTAGACGACTACATGTGCATGGGCGATTCCACATGCCATGAGGCAATGTACCGGTTTTGCAGTATGGTTATTGCGGTGTTTGGCAAAGTTTATTTGAGAGAGCCAAATACCAAATACACTGCCCGCCTTTTGTCCATCAACGAAAGAAGGGGGTTTCCTGGGATGCTTAGCAGTATCGACTACATGCATTAGCAGTGGAAGAACCGTCCCTTTGGTTGACAAGAGCAGTTCAAAGGGCATGCAGATGGGTACACCGTCATACTAGAGGTTGATGCATCACATGATCTCTGGATTTGGCACTCCTTTTTTGGCATGGATGGATCAAACAATGATATCAATGTGTTGCAGCGGTCTTTGGTGTACGGTTCGCAGCATAGAAAACAATTTTTTTCCTACGATGGGAACAACTATGTACCAAGATCTATCTACTAGATACAAGCAACGGGCGGATGTATATCTGTAGAGAACATACCCTTAAAGACCGACAAAGCTTAATGAGTTCAAACTCGTGGTTGATGTAGACGATCTCTTGCCGATCTCAAGATCAAGAGGAAGTCCTAGCGCCGCAAAACAGCGGTGCATCCGTGCTCGCACACACATACGAGGCACCGAACAACCTTCGCCTCCTCGCTCCAGCGATGCAGCGGAAGCACAACTCTTTCTTGCCGAATAGCCACCGGGAATATGTATCTCGCTAGTCCGAGACCATGGGGGATAAATACTAGAGGGGGAGAGAGATCCTTCACGAGGAGGTGTGCTTTGAGAGGATGAGAGGGGGGCCTTTTATAGGGGAGAGGGGGGCACCCAAGGGGCATGGCGCCCAGCCATGGGGGCTGCCCCCACCTCTTCCACATTCATGTGGGTGGACACTCCACTCACTCAAATGCCTTTCAATTCCCTCCACTCAAAAACCCACTCAAATTCCCATTAAATTTCCACCAAATTTAATGCAAACTCTCATTAAATAAAACTCCTTTTATTTATTCAGAATTTTGTCAATTACTTTAATGACAAACATTCACATATAACCCCTTGCTAGTATTTTATTTCACATGCAAAAACACTTTCTGCAATTTCACCTGAAAACCTGTTTCGGTATCTAGTGAAATAAATTCCTGCGCTTGTTATTCTTTCCAGCATGAAACTTTTGCTCCAATTGGATGTCAGTGTCTCTTAAGTGTGCCACCCTACGGTTCACGAATAATGCGGATATGATCAAAACCCTTCTCCGATCATAATCAGAAGCGGGATCTGGAGACCCATACTGACTCCCACACATCCAACGATGACTTTCTTGTGATCGTCGGAACCTTTTACGCTAGTATCTTAATCCTTTTGTTTCGTGATATATTACATGTTCGAGAGTCGATCATCGGTATCTCCATACCTAGTTTGATCTCGTTACTGACATGCACTCTTTTCTCTTTCCCGTGATATAACATTCTAGTGATCAAATCACTTGCTTGCAAGCTAATCAATGTGATATCATCGAGAGGGCCTAGAGCATATCTATCCGTCATCGGGATGAACAAATTCCATTCTCGATCCATGGGCCTCAACATAACACTTTAGTAGTTCTGAACCTATATTTATAATCACCCAGTTACGGTGTGACGTTTGATGTTATCAAGAAACTCTTCCGATGTTAGTGATTGACATGATCTCATAGTCTAAGGATTAGGATCACTTTGTAAGTTGTTATAGCAATATAAACTCAATGACTTTGATCGTAATGCTATACTTTGGATGAATGTTCATCACACCATTACACTAATGTTGTGACCTCATTATTAACAACATCCAATGTCCATGATCAGGAAACCTTTGATCATCTTGTTAATCAACGAGCTAGTTTATAAGAGAGGCATAACTAGGAACTTCCTTTTTGTTTATTAAACACACATGTATTAACGTTTCCGTATTAATACAATTATAACATGAAAAATAAACATTTATCATAAATAAGGAATACGATAATAACCACTTTATTATTGCCTCTTGGGCATATTCCCTTCATTTGGTGTTTGCTAGGTTGGCAGAAGGCAATGCCCCATAGGTATCTTATGAGATTAATGGAAATGCATATGATATGGGTTACTATCTAGCTGACGGTATATATCCATCCCGGACCACCTTTGTGAAGACAATCCGGAACCCCTCATATGAGAAATGCAAGATATAACACCCTGGCCTCTCCGGACCAGTGGCTGTCACTTCTGGCATCTCAATGAGATTCTTAGACTAACCCCATAGACCAACACTAGTCTTTTTTGCGCACTTTGTCCTTACTCGTGCGCACCCGGTACCCATTTTCTGGTCGGTCACCCATCCTCAAATTGCTCTAAGACAAGCACGCTTAACCTTGGAGTTCTTTTCAAATAATCTTCCAGAAAAGAAGTTGCAACTTGTTGGTATGGGTATACTATCAATCCTATTAAGCCATGCACCAGGGTCTCACACAAGAGGTTTGCGAAAGAGCAAGAAGCCACTAGGAAGAATGTGGAGTGAGCATTTGGTGTGCTTCAGTCAAGATGGACTATTGTTCGATACCCTACTGTTGGAATTATGCCCTAGAGGCAATAATAAAGATGTTATTATTATAATTCTTGTTCATGATAATGTGTATATTCCATGCTAGAATTGTATTAAGCGGAAACTTTGATACTTGTGTGATTTATGAACAATGTCGTGTCCCTAGTACGCCTCTATGGACTAGCTCATTGATTAATGATGGTTAAGGTTTCCTAACCATAGACATGAGTTGTCGATTAATAATGAGATCATGTCATTAGGAGAATGATGTGATGGACAGACCCAAATTAAGCAGAGCAATTAGATCGTGTCATCGTGTTCATCTTTGTGAAGTTTTTTTCTTATGTCAAGTATTGTATTCCTTAGACCATGAGATAATACAAATCCCTGGTATCGGAAGAAAGCTTTGAGGTCATCAAACATCATCCTATGTGAGGGTGATCATAAAGGTATCTCTTAGGTGATCGGAAAGTACTTGTTGGGTTGTATGTATCGAGATGGAATTTGTCCCTCCCGAGTTGGAGAGATATACTTCGGGCCCACTCGGTAATCGATATCAACACCGCTTGCAAGCACGTGGTTAAGGAGTTAATCACAAAGTGATATCGGATTACAAAACGAGTAAAGTACTTGCTGTGAACGAGATTGAACTAGGTATACCGATACCAACGATCGAATCTCGGGAAAGTAAAATATCGCGTGACGAAGGGAATACATATATGGGATTAATTGAATCCTGGCATCGTGGTTCATCCGATATGATCATCGATGAATATGTGGGAGTCAATATGCGTTTCCAGATCCCGCTGTTGATTATTGATAGAAGATCATGTCTGCATATTCTCGAACCCGTAGGGTCACACACTTAACGTGCCTCGACGCTAGGATAGAATGGATAATTGGTTTATGAGTTTTTATTCGGAGTCTCGGATGAGATCCGGACATCACGAGAGGTTCCAGAATGGTCCGGAGAATAAGATTCATATAAAGGAAAGCAGTTTTTGGATTTCGGAATCGTTTCGGAGTATTCGATATTGTATCGGAAGGTTCTAGAAGCTTCCGGAGTGGGACCAACGTGGCCCCACTTGTCGGAGGGCTGCGTGGGCCTAAGAGGGAGTGCCCTGGCCGCTTTGGGCCAGGGGCACAAGGCCCCATAGGCCCATCCGGCCAAACCCTAGGGGAAACCCTAGGGAACCCTCTAGAAGGAGGAGGGAAACTTGCCCCCCACTCCAACCCTTGGGGCCGCCGCCCAAGGGCTTGGAGGAGGGTCCAAGGGGGCCGGCCAGCCCGCTATATAAGGTGGGAAGGGGCGCACCCCTCCCCCCACTCCTCTAACCCTAGCCGCCGTCCTGCTGCCCTCCACCTCTCTCTCTCCCGATTGCGCGTAGGCGAAGCCCTGCCGCAGAAACTCTCCACCATAGCACCACGCCGTCGTGCTGCAGATCCAATCCATCTCTCCACCCCACTTGCTGTTGGAGATATGCCCAAGAGGCAATAATAAAGTAGGTTATTATCATATCTTCATACTTATGATAAATGTTTACATACCATGCTATAATTGTATTAACAGGAAACATTAATACTTGTGTGATTTGTAAACATAAAAGAGTACCTAGTAAAGCCTCTTGTTAAACTACCTTGTTGGTTAATATATGATCATGGTTTCCTGATCATGAACATAGAGATGTTGTTAACAACAGGGTCATATCATTGGAGAATGATGTGATGGACATACTCCTATAGTTAAGCGTAGCATAAAGATCAAGTCATTTAATATAGTTCATTTGCTATAAGCTTTCTGATACATAGTAACCTAATTCCTTCGACCATGAGATCATGCTTATCACCATCACCGGAAGGATGCTTTGATGACATCAAACACCACACCGTAACTGGGTGGCTATAAAGGTGGCATTGAGTGTTCGGAAAGTATGGGTTGAGACACATGGATCAAGAGTGGGATTTGTCCATCCATATGACGGATAGATATACTCTGGGCCCTCTCGGTGGAATGTCATCCAATTATCTTGCAAGCATGTGACTAGCTCACAAGGGATCACATATCACGGGAACGAGAAAAGAGTACTTATCGGTAACGAGGTTGAACTAGGTATGCAGAGATACCGACGATCATAACCTCGGATAAGTAAAATATCATGAGACAAAGGGAAATTGGTATCATATGTAAGTGGTTCATTCGATCGCAAAGTAATCATAGAAATATGTGGGAGCCATATGAATTTCCAGATTCGTCTATTGGTTATTGATCGGAGAAGTGTCTCGATCATGTCCGCATAATTCACGAACCGTAGGGAGACACACTTAAGGATTCGATGTTGTTGAGTAGTTATGGAATGATGATTAAGAGACCGAATGTTGTTCAGAGTCTCGGATGGGATCCGGGATATCACGAGGAGATCCGGAATGGTCCGGAGAATAAGATTCATATAAGGAAAGTCCTGTTTCGGGGTTGGAGAATGGTTCCGGTGTTTTTCAGCAGGAATGTTCTAGAAGGTTCCGGAATGTCCGGCACTCCGGAGGGGAAGGGTACATGAATGTGTCATTGCAAGTTGGAATGATTGCATCATGTACTAGGTGTCATCGCTGTACAAAATAAAGGGTTTAATCAAATCCTAGTTTGAAAAGTCAAACGCCAATTTGAAAAGTCAAACGGCTATTTTGGAAAGTGGAGAAGAAGTGGGAAACCGAGTTGGGGAGGAGTTCCTCCTCCACCGCCGGCTCACTAGGGATCCGAGTTGGGGAGGGACTCCCTCCCCTTGGCCGGCGCCTCCCTCCACCTATATAAGGAGGGGCAGGGCTCCCCTCCTAGACACACAAGTTGCCTCCCTCTAAACCTAAACCCTAGCCACAGCCTAGGGATTTCTCCCAAGCCGCCAAGTTAGAGCTTCTAATTTCCCTAGCCGCTGGTTTAGCCCCTTATAATTGGTGTGTATAAACCCTAGATCACCAAGGCTCTCTCATAGTCCACCATACTCGCTCCGGCTTAAGGCGAAGCCCTGCGAGATCTCCCCTCTACTTCCGGTACCACGCCGTCGTGCTGCCGGAATCGCGAGGAGAGTGCTACAACCTCCGCTGCCTGCTGGAACAAGGGAGAGGAAGGTCTTCATCGAGTACCGAACGTGTGAACGACTGCGGAAGCGCTGCCAGAACGCAGCGCCGGAAGGATCGTCTACGCGATCTTGAGATCGGCAAGAGTACGACTACATCACCCACGAGAATCTACTCTCGTTAACCGCTTTGGAATCTTCGAGGGTGAGTTCCTCTATCGACTCGTTGCTACAATCTAGTAGATAGATCTTGGCTTGTTTGTTTGCATGCGGTAGAAATTTTTTGTTTTCCATGCTACGAACCCCTACAGTGGTATCAGAGCCGTGTCTATATGTAGATCTGTTGCACGAGTAGAACACAATGGTCATTGTGGGCGTTGATGCTTTTGTTGTCGATTGCTTCTTGTGTACTTTTCATCTTGCGGGATGGTGGTATGAAGCGGCCCGGTCTAACCTTACATGACATCGTTCATGAGACTTTCTCCACGCTTGACATGCAACTTGTATTGCATAAGTGGCTTTGCGGGTGTCTGTTTCTCCCAACATAGTTAAGATTCAATTTACAACGGGTGATTGACAATACTAGTATCAATGTTGTGGTTCTTGTTCGTAAGTTAGAACGACACTTATTGAAAGCCCCAAACCACGTAAAACATGCAAAGAAAATTAGAGGCGTCTAATTTTGTTTTGCAGGGGTGTGCTGTGATGTGATATGGCCATGATTGTGATTATATATGATGTATGCAATGTTCCTTATTGTAAGTTGGCAACTGGCAGGAGCCATATGGTTGTCTTTAAATTCTGTTAAGACCCGCTTGTCTGTTCAAAGTAGTTGTAATAGTTGAAGCTGGTGGACGACAACCATGGGGCGGCGTCATTGACCTTGATGCAATGCCGGTGATGATGGAGATCATGTTCGTGCTTGAAGATGGAGATCGGAAGCACAAGAAGAAAGGCCATATCATATCACATATTATGAATTGCATGTGATGTTAATCCTTTTATGCATCTTGTATTGCTTAGTTCACGATGGTAGCATTATAAGATGATCCCTCAAGCACACAATTTCAAGTTTTAAAGTGTTCATCCTTAGTAATCACCGTTGCTAAAGCTCGTTGTTTCGAAGCACCACGTGATGATCGGGTGTGTTAGATTCTGCGAGTGTATACAACATGAGCAAGCCAGATTTGCTCATGCGGAAGCTAAGGTTAATCTTGACGAGCCTAGCATGTACAGACATGGTCTCGGAACACGGATCACCGAAAGGTAAAGCATGAGTCATATAGTAGATATGATGAACATGTTGATTGTTCGCCATTGAAGCTACATCAACTCTCGTGATGATCGGTTTTGATGTGGTGGATTTGGTTCGTGTGATCACTAAAACAATGTGAGGGATATTTTTTTGAGTGGGAGTTCAATGGCAATATGATTAAAAGTTGAACACTATTTATCATAAATTAAATCAAAGTGAATTTGCATAGTTGTTGTAGTCATTGGCATCCGTTTACCACCTTACGCTTAGTTTTAATTGAGATGATAGAACTATAGAATTCTGGTTAGTTACTTTACGAACTAGTATCGTATTGTTTTGAGGTGTTAATCTAAAGTTTAAAAGTCCTATTGCAAACTTTCAGTAAGTTCCGGTTACTCCATGAAGTTTAATAATTGGTAGTAAAACAAGAGTGACAATTCCAAGAGTTAGTGTATGAGTATCATGTTTGTTTCCATGATTCTTGATATTCAAAGGATTGTCTTAATATCAAGGTTATCTAGGATCTGAAAGAGTTGTTTCAGAAACCATGATGTGTGGAAGATATTGTGATATCTGAAACGAAGTTTTGGTTGCAACATGATAGAGTATAATATGGCAAAAGTCATGTTTGATGAAAATTTGCAAAAGGTTGGAGACACTAGTTGTCCTAATCCTCCAAAAGGTTTTGGAGAGCAACATTATACTCGCGATTCACCGTTACAAGCTAAAAGTAGTTTAATCATGGATAATACCATGATGAGGGTGAATATTTGATGTAGGTAAAATGTTTACTACACCAAGAGATTACTAAAGAAAGGAATATGAAAGAACACCAAACATTTGATAATGGTGATCTACTTCAAAGTGCAAGTCCAAAGACATTGGTATTTAACTATACACGCTTTGGACTATGTGTCATATGTATGACTCCACTACTGATGTTGATAGATTCTTTCAAACAGAAAAGAAAATACTGAAAGAGAATCTCATAAGTATATGGCAGAAGAGAAAAGACTAGAATTGTTCAGTTTAAGTATATAGATGATATACATGTCATGGCTACATTCTTTGCTTATTAAACAATGTGGTTCTTAAGTATTTGATACTGAATTTGTTAGTGTGAATCGTCATACGAAACAACACAATTCATGAACTACAATGGCCTAAGTAACTAGCAAAAGAATATGTGATGATGTTCATCGAGAATAAATAAAGGGTTATTGTGTTGCTCGTTAAACATCAAAGCTTGCCTTCAAGATTTGTTTTATCAGGTATTATGAGAACAAAAGGGTTGTTCAAATAATTGCCATAATCCATAAAAGATGGATGATTCACAAATCTCGTTGGAGAAATCACATCCATAAAACTAGTGCTAAAAATGTCGAAAGACAAATTGATTGAAAGATCACTTAGGAAGTGACATCGCCGTTTAAATTATATTGGAAAGAAAACATGAAGAAACTCCATGTGGATGGAATTTTGGAGTCTATCAAATGACGCTTGTGAAACTTTCCTAGAGATAATTAAAACTTCGTTCATAGGCCAAAAGGGAACGAATGACTAGCTTATTGGAACTTGTACATATTGTTGTATGAAGTCCATTATGTCAAGAGCGATGGATTTCAACTTCATATGCTTTCTCCAAAAAATTTGAGTGAATAAATGAATATTTACTTAATAAGGATGAAGTATGAAACATTTGAAAAGTTCAAAGTTTTTCAATATGAAGTGCAAAATCATTGTAACAAGAATATAAATAGTTTATGATAAGATCATAAAAGAAGATATTTGAGTTACAAGTTTAGCATAATACCTAAGATTTAAGGAATCGTTCCGTGGATTTGCATTTCCCGAAACACCATAAGAGTATGGAGCGTTCGAGATATGTAATTAAACCTTGTTTGACATGGTAAGATCACAGGTGTAATTCATAAAAACTGCCATTATATTTTAAAGATTAAAAGCTTCAGAGACTATCGTTTTCCACTGAAAAGAGCTCCATCATAATCCGCTGAAATGACACCATATAAAGTTATGGCTTGGGATAAACCCCAAGTAGTCCTTTCTTAAACATTGGTATGCTATGCATAAGAAAGATGTTTGCAACCAAAGTCGGATGAACCTGTCTTTGTATTACTGTTAAGTATTCCTCCATAAACACCGGAGACAAAAGTGTTTGTCGCTTAGAACGTCAAGTTTCTTTGAGAAGGAATTTTTCGTGAAAAGATAAGTGGGAGGACAATAGAACTTTGATAATGTTAAAGGAACCTTAGATATATGTGCAAAGTTGCGTAGCGCCGAAAAGTGTTCTGGAGGCAGCAACAATGCTCATGGCTCACGTGCCTCAAAGGTTGCGGTCACGAAGGTCTAAGTTTCTATTGAACCAAGTAGGTCGAGTAAACAATCAAATACCAATATTTGAGGGTTGAATCATTATTTGAGAATAATGAACGGACTACATGCAAAGAAGCGATGATGGGCCCTGACTCCGTCAAATGGCTTGAAGCCATAAAATCCGTGATAGTTCCATACACGAGAAATCAAGTTTTGAACTTGAAGGACCCTCGAGAAAGGTGTAAGACCTTACAGTTGTGTTTGGATCTATGAAGAAGTAGACATGGATGTTTCACATCTATGAAATAGTCGACATGTTGGGAAAGAGTTCACAACAATGTTCAAAGGTTGACTATGACAAGATTTGATCTTTCATGGCGATATTTAGTCTAGACGGATTAATGTAGCAACCACTACATATAATTTTGGTATGTGTTGGATAAACAAAACAAGTTCTTCTAATAGAAGGGTTACCTAGGACGTGTGCATGACATGGTCCAAAGGGTTTTGTTAATTCAAAGGATGCTAAATGCATATGCAAACTTCAATGGTTGAAGTAAGCATTGTGGAGTTGGAATCTTCACTATGATGAAACTGTTAAAGGAGTTTAAATTCGTCGGAGATGATGAAGATGCTTGCATTTGCAAGAAATTAAGTGGGAGTGTTAAGACATGTTTCTAATACATTATGTGGAAGACATATTGTTGATTAGAAATGATGTATCTTTTATTAACACATATTAAGAGTTTCATCCCGATGAAAGACTTAGGCAAAACCCAAATATTTGGCATCAATAGACGCTAATATGGTTGTGCCGAAAGTACATAGATGATGTATTGAATGAGTTAAATATAGAAACTACAAGAAAGGTTCTTGTCGCATAGAAAGGATTGAATGAGTTCAATATTGATGATATATTCAAGTGTATTGACACTTGGTAAGTGAAACGAAGATTCAAGTATAGACTGATACTTGATGTATGAAATCACAAAGAATATTTATATCAATCATGTTGTGATATGTACAAATCCAGATATGTCCTATGCTCTAAATGTTATGAGCATATACCAGAATGATTCATAAGATGATCATTGGACGATAGTAAGGATATTCTTATGATCTTTTGGAGGAACTAAGAATATATTATTTTGTAGAAGTGACAAATAGATGGTTAGTTCATTGTAAATGAATTACATTGATACTAGTTTTGTCACAAAGTACAAATTAAGTTTATCTCAATCTTAACTAAGGGTGGCACAATATAATGGAAAGTAAGTTCCATAATGGATTTGGATGAGTTCCAAAGTTAATACATTGTGACAGATACTACAACAAAAGGCTAAGTATATGACTGCTATAATAGCAGCTAAAGAGGGCATTTGTGTCAAATAGTTTGTTATCAAACTAGGTGTAGTTCACAGTAGGATAATACTATGAAGATATATTGTATGACAATATTATCAACATGTTTTAACCCCAAAGAACTAAAGGTCTCACCGAAGGACCAAATTTATACAAAGCCATCTCATTAAAGAATGAGTGATGCGTAGAGACGCAAAGACATGCAATTACACACGGACCTGGAAGTGTCAGATCCGGGGATCAGTTGACCACTAGCAATCGTGTACATACAACACTGGAAATCCATAGGTGTTGAATACACAAAGGTATGAAACTAGATTATTGACTCTAGTGCAAGTGGGAGACTGTTGGAGATATGCCCAAGAGGCAATAATAAAGTAGGTTATTATCATATCTTCATACTTATGATAAATGTTTACATACCATGCTATAATTGTATTAACAGGAAACATTAATACTTGTGTGATTTATAAACATAAAAGAGTCCCTAGTAAAGCCTCTTGTTAAACTAGCTTGTTGGTTAATATATGATCATGGTTTCCTGATCATGAACATAGAGATGTTGTTAACAACAGGGTCATATCATTAGGAGAATGATGTGATGGACATACTCCTATAGTTAAGCGTAGCATAAAGATCAAGTCATTTAATATAGTTCATTTGCTATAAGCTTTTTGATACATAGTAACCTAATTCCTTCGACCATGAGATCATGCTTATCACCATCACCGGAAGGATGCTTTGATGACATCAAACACCACACCGTACTAGGTGGCTATAAAGGTGGCATTGAGTGTTCGAAAAGTATGGGTTGAGACACATGGATCAAGAGTGGGATTTGTCCATCCATATGACGGATAGATATACTCTGGGCCCTCTCGGTGGAATGTCATCCAATTAGCTTGCAAGCATGTGACTGGCTCACAAGGGATCACATATCACGGGAACGAGAAAAGAGTACTTATCGGTAACGAGGTTGAACTAGGTATGCAGAGATACCGACGATCATAACCTCGGATAAGTAAAATATCGTGAGACAAAGGGAAATTGGTATCATATGTAAGTGGTTCATTTGATCGCAAAGTAATCGTAGAAATATGTGGGAGCCATATGAATTTCCAGATTCCTCTATTGGTTATTGATCGGAGAAGTGTCTCGATCATGTCCGCATAATTCACGAACCGTAGGGAGACACACTTAAGGATTCGATGTTGTTGAGTAGTTATGGAATGATGAGTAAGAGATCGAATGTTGTTCGGAGTCTCGGATGGGATCCGGGATATCACGAGGAGATCCGGAATGGTCCGGAGAATAAGATCCATATAAGGAAAGTCCTGTTTCGGGGTTGGAGAATGGTTCCGGTGTTTTTCAGCAGGAATGTTCTAGAAGGTTCCGGAATGTCCGGCACTCCGGAGGGGAAGGGAACATGAATGTGTCATTGCAAGTTGGAATGATTGCATCATGTACTAGGTGTCATCGCTGTACAAAATAAAGGGTTTAATCAAATCCTAGTTTGAAAAGTCAAATGCCAATTTGAAAAGTCAAACGGCTATTTTGGAAAGTGGAGAAGAAGTGGGAAACCGAGTTGGGGAGGAGTTCCTCCTCCACCACCGGCCCACTAGGGATCCGAGTTGGGGAGGGACTCCCTCCCCTTGGCCGGCGCCTCCCTCCACCTATATAAGGAGGGGCAGGGCTCCCCTCCTAGACACACAAGTTGCCTCCCTCTAAACCTAAACCCTAGCCACAGCCTAGGGATTTCTCCCAAGCCGCCGAGTTAGAGCTTCTAATTGCCCTAGCCGCTGGTTTAGCCCCTTCTAATTGGTGTGTCTAAACCCTAGATCACCAAGGCTCTCTCATAGTCCACCATACTCGCTCCGGCTTAAGGCGAAGCCCTGCGAGATCTCCCCTCTACTTCCGGTACCACGCCGTCGTGCTGCCGGAATCGCGAGGAGAGTGCTACAACCTCCGCTGCCTGCTGGAACAAGGGAGAGGAAGGTCTTCATCGAGTACCGAACGTGTGACCGACTGCGGAAGCGCTGCCGGAACGCAGCGCCGGAAGGATCGTCTACGCGATCTTGAGATCGGCAAGAGTACGACTACATCACCCACGAGAATCTGCTCTCATTAACCGCTTTGGAATCTTCGAGGGTGAGTTCCTCTATCGAATCGTTGCTACAATCTAGTAGATAGATCTTGGCTCGTTTGTTTGCATGCGGTAGAAATTTTTTGTTTTCCATGCTACGAACCCCTACACTTGCTGGACCAAGGAAGGAGGAGACGTCGCGGCACCGTACGTGTGCATCTCTCGGAAGCGCCGTCACTTGCGGCGTTGGATCGGATCGGATCGCGAGGAGGAGAAGGATAGTTCGACTACATCACCCACATTCTGTTGAACATTTCTGCTGTGCGATTTCTTCAAGGGTATGAAGATCTCATCTATCTATCTCGTTGATTGCATCTCCTAGATTAGATCTTGGCTTTCTTGTTCACATCCGTAGAAAATCTTTGATTTACTATGCTACGAAACCCTTCAGTGGTATCAGAGCTAGATCTATGCATAGATGTGTTTCACGAGTAGAATGCAACATGCTTGTTGCGGGCGTTGATGTTTTCTGTTGCAAGCCTCTTGTTGTGTATTTCTTATGGCGCGGCATAGTGAGATCGAAGCGGTCCAGGCCAACTTTACGCGACCTCGTTCGCGAGACCGGCTCCGCACTTGATGTGTGGCTTGTTCCAGACATGCGGCTGGTGGATGCCAGTTTCTCTCACTATAGTAGTCATGGGATTTACACCGTATGTTAGCAACCATAATATCACCGTTGTGGCTTTCCGTAGGTAAGAATCGTTCTTAGCTTGTTACTCACATAAGCCACGTAAAACATGCAACAACAAAGTAGAGGCGTCTAACTTGTTTTTGCAGGGAGTGTTTTGTGATATGGTATGGCCCAAGACATGATGTGTATGTTGTATGCAATGATCATGTTTTGTAATATTTTACGACTTGCATGTCGATGAGTTCACAACCAGCAGGAGCCATATGGTTGTCTTTATAATTATGTATGACCTGCGTGTCAACTTCTTATACGCCATGTAATAGCTTTACTTTATCGCTAAGTAGTTAGCAATATTTGTAGTTGCTATTCGTGGTGGAGGCAATCATGATGGAGTGATGGAGATCATGCTGGTGCGCACAAGATGGAGATCATTGCGCGAAGATTGGCTATACCATGTCACATAAAATTATATGCATGTGATGTTTATCCTTTTATGTATCTTATTTTGCTTGGATCGCGACGGTAGCATTATAAGATGATTCCTCACTTAAAGATCAAGATAAAACTATGTTCTTCCCATGTATGCACCGTTGCGAAAGTTTGTCGTGTTCAAGCACCTCGTGATGATCGGGTGCTATAAACTCTACGTTCACATACAACGGGTGCAAGCCAGTTTTTGCACACGCGGAAATACTTGTGTTTGACTTGACGAGCCTAGCATGTACATACATGGCCTTCGAACACACGAACTGAAAGGTTAAGAATGAGTCATATGAATGATATGATCGACACTTTGTTGTCCACCATTGAAACCACATCTCTTCTCATGAATATCGGATTAGGTGTGGTGAATTTAGACCGTGTTCACTAAACAACTTGAGGGATGTTGAATTTAGTGGGAGTTCATCTAGTAATTTGATTAAGTTGAACTAGTTATCATGAACATAGTCTAAGTTGTATTTGCAAATTTTGTAGATCAAATGGCTAAGTCCAACTTCAACTTCAACGTTTTTGCTGAGAAAGAAAAGCTTAAGAACAATGGGTCTAACTTCACCAATTGGTTCCGCAATCTGAGAATCATTCTCGCTGGCGGACAAAAGGACTATGTCCTTGAGAAAGCGCTAGGTGACGCCCCTGCTATTGATGCGCCGGCTGATTAAAAGGCTGTTTATCAGTCGCGCAAAGATGATTATGGAGTGATTAAGAGTACCATGTTGTTTGCTATGGAACCAGGCTTTCAAAATCGTTTTGAGGAGTTCGCCGGGCACTTTGAGATTCTTGAGGAACTGAAAACCATGTTTCAGACTCAGGCCCGTTCTGAGAGATATGATATCTCTGAGAAGTTCTTTAACTGCAAGATGGAGGAAGGGAGTTACTTTAGTGAGCATTCCATTAAGATGTCGGGCTACACTCAACGTCTTGAGCAATTGGACTACAAGATTCCAGAAGAGCTCAAGATTGACAGAGTTCTGCAATCACTCCCTCCTATCTACAAAGGTTTTGTAGTTACTCACAATCAGATTGGGTCCACTGATACGATCACTGAGCTCTTTGCTAAGCTGAAAGCTGCGGAGGTGGATATCAAGAAAGATAATCATGTGTTGATGGTCAACAAGACCCCTAGCTTCAAGAAAGGTAAGGGTGCAAAGAAATCCTTCAAGAAAGGCAGCGCCAAGCATGTTGCCCCTGCTGAGAAGAAGCTCAAGTCTGGCCCTAAGTCGGACACTGAGTGCTTCTATTGCAAGGACAAGGGTCACTGGAAGCGCAACTGTCCGAAGTACTTAGCGAACAAGAAGGCTGGCACCATTAAAGGTATATTTGATATACATGTTATTAATGTTTACCTTACTAGCGCTCGTTGTAGTACCTGGGTATTTGATACTGGTTCAGTTGCTAATATTTGTAACTCGAAACAGGAGCTACGGAATAGATGGCGGCTAGCAAGGGATGAGGTGACGATGCGCGTTGGGAATGGATCAAAAGTTGATGTGATGGCCGTCGGCACGCTCTCCTTAGTTTTACCTTCGGGATTAGTTTTAAACCTTAATAATTGTTATTATGTGCCTGCGTTGAGCATGAACATCATATCTGGATCGTGTTTATTGCAAGACGGTTATTCATTTAAATCAGAGAATAATGGTTGTTCTATTTATTTGAATAACATCTTTTATGGTCATGCACCTGTTGTGAATGGTTTATTTCTTCTGAATCTCGAAAGCAATGAAACGCACATCCATAACATTGAGGCTAAGAGATGCAAAGTAGATAGTGATAATCCAACTTATTTGTGGCACTGCCGTCCAGGTCATATTGGTGTAAAACGCATGAAGAAACTCCATTCTGATGGACTTTTGGAGCTCTTGATTTTGAATCATTTGACACGTGCGAGCCGTGCCTCATGGGCAAGATGATCAAAACCCCGTTCTCCGGAATAATGGAGCAAGCAACGGACTTATTGGAAATCATACATACCGATGTATGCTGACCAATGAGTGTTTCGACGTGCGGTGGATATCGCTATTTTCTCACTTTTACTGATGACTTAAGTAGATATGGGTATATCTATTTAATGAAACATAAATCTGAAACGTTTGAAAAGTTCAAGGAATTTCAGAACGAAGTGGAAAACCATCGTAACAGGAAAATTAAATTTCTACGATCCGATCGTGGAGGTGAATATTTGAGTTATGATTTTCCCACGCATCTTAAAGCAAGCGGAATCGTTTTCGCAACTCACGCCACCCGGAACACCACAGCGCAATGGTGTGTCTGAACACCGGAATCAGACTCTATTAGATATGGTGCGATCAATGATGTCTCTTACAGATTTGCCGTTATCATTTTGGGGTTATGCATTAGAAACCGCTGCATTCACTTTAAATAGGGCACCATCTAAATCCGTTGAGATGACACCGTATGAATTGTGGTTTGGTGCTAAACCTAAGTTGTCGTTTCTTAAAGTTTAGGGATGCGAAGCTTACGTCAAGAAGTTGATGCCGGACAAGCTCTAACCCATAGCGGAGAAATGCGTCTTCATAGGATACCCTAAGGAAACGATTGGGTATACCTTCTACCACAGATCCGAAGGCAAAGTGTTTGTCGCAAAGAACGGATCCTTTCTTGAGAAGGAGTTTCTCTCGAAAGAAGTGAGTGGGAGGAAGGTAGA
The DNA here is from genome assembly GCA_916181665.1 of Avena sativa. Lineage (NCBI taxonomy): Eukaryota > Viridiplantae > Streptophyta > Magnoliopsida > Poales > Poaceae > Avena > Avena sativa. Next base: position 45,494,295 of record OV702298.1, on the reverse strand, counting down.
GCTAGACGAGGTTATTGAACCTTCTCTCGAGTTGGAGAGTAGCGCAGCACCTGAAATTGTTCCAGTGCCGTCTGCACCAACAAGAGAGGAAGCTAATGACAAGGATCATGAAACTTCGAATGATGCTACTACTGAACTTCGCAGGTCGACAAGGTCACGTGCCACTCCCGAATGGTACGTCAACCCTGTCTTAAACGTCTTGTTGGTAGACAACAGTGAACCTGTGAACTATGAGGAAGCAATGATGAGCCCAGGCTCTGAGAAATGGCTAGAGGCCATGAAATCCGAATTGGGATCCATGAGCGAAAACCAAGTATGGACTTTGGTGGACCCTCCTAGCGACCATAAGGCCGTTGAGTGCAAATGGATTTTCAAGAAGAAAACGGACGCGGATGGTAATGTTACTGTCTATAAATCCCGGCTTGTCGCAAAAGGTTTTCGACAAGTTCAAGGTGTTAACTACAATGAGACTTTCTCTCCCATAGCGATGTTTAAGTCCATTCGGATTTTATTAGCAATTGCTGCATTTCATGATTATGAAATATGGTAGATGGATGTCAAGACTGCGTTTCTCAATGGTAACATTGATGAAGAGTTGTATATGATGCAGCCCGAAGGTTTTGTCGATCCTAAGGATGCTGATAAGGTGTGTAAACTTTAGCGTTCCATTTATGGACTGAAGCAAGCATCTCGGAGTTGGAACCTTCGTTTTGATCAAGTGATCAAGAGCTTTGGATTTGTTCCAAATTGCTACGAAGCTTGTATCTACAATAAAGTGAGTGGGAGCTCAGTGACATTTTTAGTACTATATGTGGATGACATATTGATTATTGGAAATGACATTGGTATGCTTAACGATGTGAAGAGTTATTTGAATAATTTTTTTTCAATGAAAGACCTAGGAGAAGCTACTTATATATTGGGCATCAAAATCTATAGAGATAGAAAAAGACGCCTAATAGCTTTAAGCCAAAGTACATACCTAGACAAAGTTCTGAAAAGGTTCAGAATGGATAAAGCAAAGAAAGGTTCATTGCCCATGTTGTCCGGTAAGATATTGAGCAAGGCTCAGTGTCCAGCTACGATAACAGATAGAGATACTATGAGCAAAGTGCCATATGTCTCGGCCATAGGTTCTATTATGTATGCCATGATATGACTAGACCGGATGTGTCCAATGCTCTTAGTTTGACGAGCAGATACCAAAGTGATCCAGGAGTGGAACACTGGACAGCCGTAAAGAACATCCTAAAGTATTTAAATAGGACTAAAGAAATGTTCTTGGTCTATGGAGGTGATGAGCAGCTCGTCGTAAAAGGTTACGTCGACGCTAGTTTCGACACTGACCCGGATGATTCTAAATCTCAAACAGGATACGTTTATATTTTGAATGGTGGAGCTGTGAGCTGGAGAAGCTGCAAGCAAAGCGTGATCGCGGGATCTACAATAGAAGCGGAATACATGGCTGCTTCAGAAGCATCAAGTGAAGGAGTTTGGATCAGGAACTTCATCACTGAACTTGGTGTGGTTCCAAGTGCCTTGGACCCACTGGAGATATTATGCGACAACACTGGTGCCATAGCACTGACTAAGGAACCAAGATATCATACAAAGACCAAGCACATCAACCGCCATTTTCATATAATTCGAGATTATATAGCAGATGGAGATCTGAAGATTAGCAAAGTACATACGGATCTGAATGTCGCAGATCCGTTGACTAAACCTCTTCCTCGAGCTAAACATGATCAGCACCTCAATGCCATGGGTGTTAGATTGTTGCCAGATGTAAACTAGATTATTAACTCTAGTGCAAGTGGGAGACTGTTGGAATTATGCCCTAGAGGCAATAATAAAGATGTTATTATTATAATTCTTGTTCATGATAATGTTTATATTCCATGCTAGAATTGTATTAAGCGGAAACTTTGATACTTGTGTGGTTTATGAACAACGCCGTGTCCCTAGTACGCCTCTATGGACTACCTCATTGATTAATGATGGTTAAGGTTTCCTAACCATAGACATGAGTTGTCAATTAATAATGAGATCATGTCATTAGGAGAATGATGTGATGGATAGACCCAAATTAAGCAGAGCAATTAGATCGTGTCATCGTGTTCATCTTTGCGAAGTTTTTTTCTTATGTCAAGTATTGTATTCCTTAGACCATGAGATAATACAACTCCCTGGTATCAGAAGAAAGCTTTGAGGTCATCAAACATCATTCTATGTGAGGGTGATCATAAAGGTGTCTCTCAGGTGATCGGAAAGTACTTGTTGGGTTGTATGTATCGAGATGGAATTTGTCCCTCCTGAGTTGGAGAGATATACTTCGGGCCCACTCGGTAATCGATATCAACACCGCTTGCAAGCACGTGGTTAAGGAGTTAATCACAAAGTGATATCGGATTTCGGAACGAGTAAATTACTTGCTATGAACGAGATTGAACTAGGTATACCGATACCAACGATCGAATCTCGGGCAAGTAAAATATCGCGTGACGAAGGGAATACATATATGGGATTAATTGAATCCTGACATCGTGGTTCATCCGATATGATCATCGATGAATATGTGGGAGTCAATATGGGTTTCCAGATCCCGTTGTTGATTATTGATAGAAGATCATGTTGGAGATATGCCCTAGAGGCAATAATAAATATAGTTATTATTATATCTTTGTGTTTATGATAAATGTTTGCATTCATGCTATAATAGTATTAACAAGGAAACCATTAATACTTGTGTGATTTGTAAACTTAAATTTGAAGTCCCTAGTATAGCCTCTATACTTCACTAGCTTGTTGGTTGATTGATGATGTGGTTTCTTTGTCATGAACATTGAGATGTTATCAACAACAAGATCATATCGTTAGGAGAATGATATGGTGGACATACTCCTATAGACAAGCGTAGCATAAAGATCAAGTCATTTCAATAGTTCAATTGCTATATGCTTTCTGATACATAGTAACCTAATTCCTTCGACCATGAGATCATGCATATCACCTTTACTGGATGGATGCTTTGATGTCATCAAACACCACACCGTAACAGGGTGGCTATAAAGGTGGCATTGAGTGTTCGGAAAGTATTGGTTGAAACACATGGATCAAGAGTGGGATTTGTCCATCCACATGACGGATAGATATTCTCTGGGCCCTCTCGGTGAAATGTCATCCAATTAGCTTGCAAGCATGTGACTTGGTCACAAGGGATCACATATCACGGGAACGAGAAAAGAGTACTTATCAGTAACGAGGATGAACTAGGTATGCAGAGATACCGACGATCATAACCTCGGATAAGTAACATATCGTGAGACAAAGGGAAATTGGTATCGTATGTAAGTGGTTCATTCGATCGCAAAGTAATCGTAGAAATATGTGGGAGCCATATGAATTTCCAGATTCCTCTATTGGTTATTGTTCGGAGAAGTGTCTCGATCATGTCCGCATAATTCACGAACCGTAGGGAGACACACTTAAGGATTCGACGTTGTTTGAGTAGTTATGGTATTATGAGAAAGAGACCGAATGTTGTTCGGAGTCTCGGATGGGATCTGGGATATCACGAGGTGATCCGGAATGGTCCGGAGAATAAGATTCATATAAGGAAAGTTCCGTTTCGGAGTTGGGGAATGGTTCCGGTGTTTTCATCAGGAACATTCTAGAAGGTCCCGGAATGTCCGGCACTCCGGAGGGGGAAGGGTACATGAGTGTGTCATTGCATATTGGAATGATTGCATCATGTACTAAGTATTCTTGCTGTCCCAAATAAAGGATTTATTTAAATCCTAAATTGAAAAGTCAAACGGCTAGTTTGAAAGTCAAACGGCAGTTTTGGGAAGTGGGAAAAGAGGAGGAGAGGTGGAGGCCGAGTTGGAGGAGGGTTCCTCCCCTTGGCCGGCGCACCTCCCTAGGCCGAGTTGGGGAGGAACTCCTCCCCTTGGCCGGCCAGCCCTCCCACCTATATAAGGAGGGGCAGGGCTCCCCTCCTAGACACACAAGTTTCCTATCCTCTAAACTAAACCCTAGATCTAGACCCCGGTTTAGAGCTATTCGGTTTAGAGCCTTCTAATTGGTTTAGAGCCTTCTAATTGGTGTGTCTAATTACTAGACCACTAATAGCCTCTCTCATAAGCTCCACCATACTCGCATCGGCTTAAGGCGAAGCCCTGCGGGATTTCCCCTCTACCTCCGGTACCACGCCGTTGTGCTGCCGGAATCACGAGGAGAGTGCTACAACCTCCGCTGCCTGCTGGAACAAGGGAGAGGAAGGTCTTCGTCGAGTACCGAACGTGTGACCGACTGCGGGAGCGCTGCGGGAACGCGGCGCCGGAAGGATCGTCTGCGCGATCTTGAGATCGGAAAGAGTACGACTACATCACCCACGAGAATCTGCTCTCGTTAAACACTTTGGAATCTTCGAGGGTGAGTTATTCCATCGACTCGTTGCTACAATCTAGTAGATAGATCTTGGCTTGTTTGTTTGTATGCGATAGAAAATTTTTGTGTACTTTGCATCTTGCGGTATGTTGGGATGAAGCGGCCCGGGCTAACCTTACATGACATCGTTCATGAGACTTGCTCCACGCTTGACATGCAACTCGTTTTGCATAAGTGGCTTTGCGGGTGCCTGTTTCTCCTAGCATAGTAAAGATCCAATTTACAACGGGTGATCAACAATGCTAGTATCAATGTTGTGGTTATTGTTCGTAAGTTAGAACGACACTTATGGAAAGCCCCAAACCACGTAAAATATGCAAAGAAAGTAGAAGCGTCTAACTTTGTTTTGCAGGGGTGTGCAGTGATGTGATATGGCCATGATTGTGATTATATTTGATGTATGCAATGTTCCTTATTGTAAGTTGGCAACCGGCAGGAGCCATATGGTTGTCTTTAATTTCTGTTAAGACCTGCGTGTCTATTCAAAATAGTTGTAATAGTTGAAGCTGGTGGACGACAACCATGGAGAAGCGTCATTGACATTGATGCTATGTCGGTGATGATGGAGATCATATTCGTGCTTAAAGATGGAGATCGGAAGCACAAAGAAGAAAGGCCATATCATATCACATATTATGAATTGCATGTGATGTTAATCCTTTATGCATCTTGTATTGCTTAGTAGACGACGGTAGCATTATAAGATGATCCCTCATGCACATAAATTTCAAGTTCTAAAGTGTTCACCCTTAGTATGCACCGTTGCCAAAGCTTGCTGCTTCGAAGCACCACGTGATGATCGGGTGTCTTTGATTCCGCGGGTGAATACAACGTAAGCAAGCCAGATTTGCTTATGCGGTAGCTAAGGTTTGATCTTGACGAGCCTAGCATGTACAGACATGGCCTCAGGAACACGGATCGCCGAAAGGCAAAGCATGAATCATATAGTAGATATGATGAACATGATGATTGTTCGCCATTGAAACTATATCAACTCTCGTGATGATCGGTGTTGATGTAGTGGATTTGGTTCGTGTGATCACTAAAACAATGTGAGGGATGTTGTTTTGAGTGGGAGTTCACCTAGTTTAATTTCATTAATTAATTTGAACTCAATTTGTCATAAACTTAGTCTAAACTATTGCAAATATGTTGTAGATCAATGGCAGCCCCTACCATCAATTTTAATGCGTTCCTAGAGAAAGAAAAGTTGAAAAACAATGGAAGCAACTTCGCGGATTGGTTCCGCAATTTGAGGATTGTCCTCACAGCTGGTAATTTGACCTATGTGCTGGATGCACCGCTAGGTGACCCACCTGCAGCTGATGCTACCGATGAAGTAAAGAATGTTTACCTTGCTCGGAAGAATCAGTACTCCATAGTTCAGTGTGCTATCTTGTATGGTTTAGAATCGGAGCTTCAGAAAAGGTTTGAAGAGTCAGATCCATATGATATTGTCAAGGATCTCAAATTAATCTTTGAGACTCATGCGGCAATTGAAAGTTATGAAGCTTCTGAAAAGTTCTTTAACTGCAAGATGGAAGAGGGTAGCTCCGTCAGTGAGCATGTGCTTAAGATGTCTGGGCACGCAAATAAACTTCAAAGTTTGGGTATAGTGATTCCTAATACTTTGGGAGTTTACCGCATCCTCCAATCACTACCACCAAGTTACAAGAACTTTGTGATGAACTACAACATGCAGAACATGAACAAAGAGTTGCCAGAACTATTTGCTATGTTAAAATCTGCAGAAGTGGAGATCAAGAAAGAGCAGCAAGTGTTGATGGTCAATAAGACCACCAAATTCAAGAAAGGCAAGTCTAAGCAAAAGGGACACTTCAAGAAGGGTGGTAAGAAAGTTACCACGCCAACGAAGAAGACCAAGGCTGGACCTAAACCTGAAACTGAGTGCTTTTACTGCAAGGGAGAAGGTCACTGGAAGCGGAATTGCCCAAGGTACTTGGCGGATTTGAAGAACGGCAACATCAAGAAGAAAGGTATATCTGATATACATGTTATTGATGTGTATCTCACTAGTACTCGTAGTAGTGCCTGGGTATTTGATACTGGTTCGGTTGCTCATATTTGTAACTCGAAACAGGAGCTGCAGAATAAACGGAAGCTAGTGAAGAACGAGGTGACGATGCGCGTAGGAAACGGATCAAAGGTTGATGTGATCGCGGTCGGCACGCTACCTCTTCATCTACCATCGGGATTAGTTTTATACTTAAATAATTGTTATTTGGTGCCTGCGTTAAGCATGAACATTATATCAGGATCTTGTTTATTGCGAGATGGTTACTTGTTTAAATCCGAGAATAATGGTTGTTCGATTTATATGAGTAACATGTTTCGTGCACATGCACCTTTGATAGATGGTCTATTCATATTGAATCTCGATAGTAGAAATACACATATTAATAACATTGAGGCTAAACGTTTGAAATCAAGCGATAACTCGACCTATATGTGGCACTGTCGTCTTGGTCACATTGGAGTGAAGCGTATGAAGAAACTCCATTCCGATGGACTTCTTGAATCACTTGATTTTGAATCACTTGAAAGATGCGAGGCATGTCTGATGGGTAAAATGACTAAGACCCCATTTTCTGGTATGATGGAGTGAGCTACAGACTTATTGGAAATCATACATACCGATGTGTGTGGTCCAATGAGTGTAGCATCGCGCAGTGGTTATCGTTATATTCTTACCTTCACAGATGATTTGAGTAGATATGGGTATATCTATTTCATGAAACATAAGTCCGAAACTTTCGAGAAGTTTAAGGAGTTTCAAAGTGAGGTAGAGAATCAACGTAACAAGAAGATTAAGTTTCTACGTTCTGATCGTGGAGGTGAATATCTAAGTTACGAGTTTGGCGAGCATTTGAAAAAATGCGGAATACTTTCACAATTGACACCGCCGGGAACACCACAGCGTAATGGTGTGTCTGAACGTCGTAATCGAACTCTCTTAGATATGGTTCGTTCTATGATGTCACTTACAGATTTACCACTATCATTTTGGGGTTATGCATTAGAAACAGCCGCATTCACTTTAAATAGGGCACCGTCTAAATCCGTTGAAACGACACCGTATGAATTATGGTTTGGGAAGAAACCTAAATTGTCGTTCCTTAAAGTTTGGGGATGCGAAGCCTATGTAAAGAAGTTACAGCCGGACAAGCTTGAACCCAAAGCGGAAAAATGCGTCTTCATAGGATACCCGAAGGAAACTATTGGGTATACCTTCTATCATAGATCCGAAGGCAAAATCTTCGTTGCCAAGAATGGATCCTTTCTAGAGAAGGAATTTCTCTCTAAAGAAGTGACTGGAAGGAAAGTAGAACTCAACGAGGTTGTCGAACCTTCTCTCGAAATTACGAGTAGCGCAGCACCGGAAGAAGTTCCTGTGATGCCTGCACCAATAAGAGAGGAAGCTAATGATAGTGATCATGAAACTTCGGTTGAAGTTACTACAGAGCCTCGGAGGTCAACGAGAACTCGTACCACTCCAGATTGGTATGATTCCGTTATGAATGTCATGTTGGTGGACAACACCGATGACCCCGAGACATATGAGGAAGCGATGATGAGCCCAGATTCCAATAAATGGCAAGAAGCCATGAAATCCGAGATTGGATCCATGTACGAAAACCAAGTATGGACTTTGGTGGACTTACCGGATGGCCGGAAGGCTGTCGAGAACAAATGGATTTTCAAGAAGAAAACAGATGCTGATGGTAATGTTACTGTCTATAAAGCTCGACTTGTCGCAAAAGGGTTTCGACAAATTCAAGGAGTTGACTGCGATGAGACTTTCTCACCGGTAGCGAAGCTAAAGTCTGTGAGGATTATGTTAGCAATCGCTGCATATTATGATTATGAGATATGGCAGATGGATGTCAAAACAGCATTCCTCAATGGAGACATTGATGAAGAGTTGTATATGATACAACCCAAAGGTTTTGTCGATCCTAAAGATGCTAACAAGGTATGCAAACTTCAACGGTCCATCTATGGATTGAAGCAAGCATCCCGAAGTTGGAATCAACGTTTTGATAAGGTAATCAAAAGTTTTGGTTTTATACAAACTTATGGAGAAGCTTGTATTTACAAGAAAGTGAGTGGGAGCTCTGTAGCATTCTTAATACTGTATGTGGATGACATATTGTTGATTGGGAATGATGTAGACCTTCTTAATAGTGTCAAAGAGTATTTGAATAATAGTTTTTCAATGAAGGATCTTGGCGAAGCAGCTTACATATTAGGCATAAAGATTTATAGAGATAGATCGAAACGCCAAATATCATTGTCACAAAGTACATATTTGGACAAAGTTCTAAAGAGGTTTGGAATGGAAGATAGCAAGAAAGGGTTCTTGCCCATGTTGCCCAATACAACCTTGAGTAAAACTCAAAGTCCGACATCGGCAGAAGATAGAGAAAGAATGAGTAAGACTCCCTATGCCTCAGCCATAGGATCTCTAATGTATGCCATGCTATGTACTAGACCCGACATTGCATATGCTGTTAGTTTAACTAGCAGATATCAAAGTGATCCAGGAGTGGATCATTGGACAGCGGTCAAAAACATCCTTAAGTACTTGAGAAGAACTAAGGATATGGTTCTTTCTTATGGAGGTGATGAACAGCTCGTTGTTAATGGTTACACCGATGCTAGTTGGAACACCGATCCGGATGATTCTAAATCACAATCTGGATACGTATTTATTTTGAATGGTGCAGCAGTTAGCTGGAGGAGTGCAAAGCAAAGCGTTGTGGCGAGATCTTCAACTGAATCGGAATACATGGCTGCTTCGGAGGCTTCACAAGAAGCGATATGGATGAAAGAGTTCATTACAGAGCTGAGTGTGGTTCCAAGTGCGCTGGACCCAATGTCTATCTACTGTGATAACATGGGCGCCATAGCCAATGCGCAAGAACCAAGGTCACACAAGAAGCTGAAGCATATCAAGCTGCGTTTCCACGCTATTCGAGAACATATCCAGGATGGGGATATAAAGATTTGCAAAGTACACACAGATCTGAATGTGGCGGATCCGTTGACTAAACCTCTCCCGAGGGCAAAACATGACCAACACCAAACTGCCATGGGTGTTCGGTATATTACCATGTAATCTAGATTAGATGACTCTAGTGCAAGTGGGAGACTGTTGGAGATATGCCCTAGAGGCAATAATAAATATAGTTATTATTATATCTTTGTGTTTATGATAAATGTTTGCATTCATGCTATAATAGTATTAACAAGGAAACCATTAATACTTGTGTGATTTGTAAACTTAAATTTGAAGTCCCTAGTATAGCCTCTATACTTCACTAGCTTGTTGGTTGATTGATGATGTGGTTTCTTTGTCATGAACATTGAGATGTTATCAACAACAAGATCATATCGTTAGGAGAATGATATGGTGGACATACTCCTATAGACAAGCGTAGCATAAAGATCAAGTCATTTCAATAGTTCAATTGCTATATGCTTTCTGATACATAGTAACCTAATTCCTTCGACCATGAGATCATGCATATCACCTTTACTGGATGGATGCTTTGATGTCATCAAACACCACACCGTAACAGGGTGGCTATAAAGGTGGCATTGAGTGTTCGGAAAGTATTGGTTGAAACACATGGATCAAGAGTGGGATTTGTCCATCCACATGACGGATAGATATTCTCTGGGCCCTCTCGGTGAAATGTCATCCAATTAGCTTGCAAGCATGTGACTTGGTCACAAGGGATCACATATCACGGGAACGAGAAAAGAGTACTTATCAGTAACGAGGATGAACTAGGTATGCAGAGATACCGACGATCATAACCTCGGATAAGTAACATATCGTGAGACAAAGGGAAATTGGTATCGTATGTAAGTGGTTCATTCGATCGCAAAGTAATCGTAGAAATATGTGGGAGCCATATGAATTTCCAGATTCCTCTATTGGTTATTGTTCGGAGAAGTGTCTCGATCATGTCCGCATAATTCACGAACCGTAGGGAGACACACTTAAGGATTCGACGTTGTTTGAGTAGTTATGGTATTATGAGAAAGAGACCGAATGTTGTTCGGAGTCTCGGATGGGATCCGGGATATCACGAGGTGATCCGGAATGGTCCGGAGAATAAGATTCATATAAGGAAAGTTCCGTTTCGGAGTTGGGGAATGGTTCCGGTGTTTTCATCAGGAACATTCTAGAAGGTCCCGGAATGTCCGGCACTCCGGAGGGGGAAGGGTACATGAGTGTGTCATTGCATATTGGAATGATTGCATCATGTACTAAGTATTCTTGCTGTCCCAAATAAAGGATTTATTTAAATCCTAAATTGAAAAGTCAAACGGCTAGTTTGAAAGTCAAACGGCAGTTTTGGGAAGTGGGAAAAGAGGAGGAGAGGTGGAGGCCGAGTTGGAGGAGGGTTCCTCCCCTTGGCCGGCGCACCTCCCTAGGCCGAGTTGGGGAGGAACTCCTCCCCTTGGCCGGCCAGCCCTCCCACCTATATAAGGAGGGGCAGGGCTCCCCTCCTAGACACACAAGTTTCCTATCCTCTAAACTAAACCCTAGATCTAGACCCCGGTTTAGAGCTATTCGGTTTAGAGCCTTCTAATTGGTTTAGAGCCTTCTAATTGGTGTGTCTAATTACTAGACCACTAATAGCCTCTCTCATAAGCTCCACCATACTCGCACCGGCTTAAGGCGAAGCCCTGCGGGATTTCCCCTCTACCTCCGGTACCACGCCGTTGTGCTGCCGGAATCACGAGGAGAGTGCTACAACCTCCGCTGCCTGCTGGAACAAGGGAGAGGAAGGTCTTCGTCGAGTACCGAACGTGTGACCGACTGCGGGAGCGCTGCGGGAACGCGGCGCCGGAAGGATCGTCTGCGCGATCTTGAGATCGGAAAGAGTACGACTACATCACCCACGAGAATCTGCTCTCGTTAAACACTTTGGAATCTTCGAGGGTGAGTTATTCCATCGACTCGTTGCTACAATCTAGTAGATAGATCTTGGCTTGTTTGTTTGTATGCGATAGAAAATTTTTGTTTTCCATGCTACGAACCCCTACAGATCATGTCTGCATATTCTCGAACCCGTAGGGTCACATACTTAATGTGCCTCGACGCTAGGATAGAATGGATAATTGGTTTATGAGTTTTTGTTCGGAGTCTTGGATGAGATCCAGGACATCACGAGAGGTTCCGGAATGGTATGGAGAATAAGATTCATATAAAGGAAAGCATTTTTGGATTTCGAAATCGTTTCAGAGTATTCGGTATTGTACCGAAAGGTTCTAGAAGCTTCCGGAGTGGGACCAACGTGGCCCCACTTGTCGGAGGGCTGTGTGGGCCTAAGAGGGAGTGCCCTGGCCGCTTTGGGCCAGGGGCACAAGGCCCCATAGGCCCAGCCGGCCAAACCCTAGGGGAAACCCTAGGGAACCCTTCTAGAAGGAGGGGAGAAACTTGCCCCCCACTCCAACCCTTGGGGCCGCCGCCCTAGGGCTTGGAGGAGGGGCCAAGGGGGCAGGCCAGCCCCATGTATAAGGTGGGTAGGGGCGCACCCCTCTCCCCACTCGTCCAACCCTAGCTGCCGTCCTGCTGCCCTCCACCTCTCTCTCTCTCTCTCTCCCGACTGCGCGTAGGCGAAGCCCTGCCGCAGAAACTCTCCACCATAGCACCACGCCGTCGTGCTGCAGATCTAATCCATCTCTCCACCCCACTTGCTAGACCAAGGAAGGAGGAGACGTCGTGGCACCGTATGTGTGCATATCTCGGAAGCGCCGTCACTTGCGGCGTTGGATCGGAGCAGATCGCGAGGAGGAGAAGGATAGTTCGACTACATCACCCACGTTCTGTTGAACGTTTCTGCTGTGCGATTTCTTCAAGGGTATGAAGATCTCATCTATCTTTCTCGTTGATTGCATCTCCTAGATTAGATCTTGGCTTTCTTGTTCGCATCCATAGAAAATCTTTGATTTACTATGCTACAAAACCCTTCACCTACTAGAACCTGGACCACGGAGAGGATGTGGGATGTGATGAGTGCTTGTGTGATAATGCACAACATGATCATCAAGGACGAGCATGATGACGATATTTTGGACCAAGGCTAAGACTTTCAGGGTCACTTGGTTGAGCTAGTCCTAGCGTCATGGGAAGATTTCATGTGAGTGCATGAAAATTTGCGTCACAAGCAGACCCATAATGGGATTTAACTAGATTTGGTTGAGCATATATGGGCTCGTGCGGGAAACCTAAACGTTTAATCTCTTAATTGTTTCTTGTAATTTGAATGACGTTTGGTTGTTTTCTATTGAACCGTGTGAGCGTGAACTATTTATATAACTATTTATATGTAAGCACTATTTTAATTAGATTGTCTAATCTAGTTTATTTGCTTATCAAAAGTTATTTTATGACAAAATCTGCAAACATATGAAATTTCTAGTCAGCACTGGCCAGCACGGACTGGATTGCGCCGCTGAACGCGGTCGGCTGAACAGATTAAACCACAAACAACGACCACAAACCGATCCAAACGGAGAGAAAAGAACCGTTTAGATCGGCGAGATGGGTCGGGCCGGTGGATATGCCCTTATCCACCGAGATTCCAGGGAGAGGAGACTAATCATCCAATGGTTTGCGGCGATTTTTTTAAATAATATGCATTATTTAATTAATTTTATATCTATTATACGTTTTGAAAATTACAGATCTAGCACTTTTTCGTCTTGGGGGAAGCCGATTGGGCCAATCGGCCAGGCCCTGGCCGACAGCAGGTGGCACCAGGCAGTCAGCTTGGTCCCACCCATGCACTCGGCTTGCTCCAGGCCGATTAGGGCAATCGGTCTGGCCTAGGCCGATTAGTGCAATCGGTCAGACCCAGAACGACAGCCTAATCGTCCTGCCTCTAACCAAATCCTGCATGATCAATGCAACCCTGGCTAATTTTTTTAAATAGCCTCTAACCTAATCGTCCGCCGATGTTTCTCGCCACTCCTTCCCGCCGATTTTTCCCGTCAGTACTTTCCGCCCTTTTTTCCTGCCACTACTTCCCGCCCTTTTTTCCCGCCTATTTGGTTTGGTGCCTCTATAAATCCGGGCAACGAGGTGTATCTTTTAACCCAGTTCATCTCTTCCTCCTCTTACTCTCTCATTTCCCTCCTCTCCTCTTACTCTCGCATTTCCCTCCATTCGTCTCCACTATGACCGACGCGTTTCCCTGGCCGACACAGATGTCCATTGAGATTTTCCAACTAGCCAGAAGTGTTATGATAGGCGATGAACCAGCCGAATGGGAGACGGTGGCAAGGAACTATGATGCTCTCGTTATGCTTGGTAAGAAACTTCATCGGAGAGGGTGGAAACAGAAGACCCCAAATCATGTACGAGCAGAGCTTATCAGGATCCAGGCAAGGTGGGACAAGCTCAACTTCAAGAGTGAAGCTCGCATGATGGAGCGGGCTGATGCACCTTGGTCGTCGATAGAAGAGAGCGAAGATGAGGATGATATCTTCATGCCGCCACCCGTTGGAAGCAAGGCAAGAGCTGAGTGGGACAAGAGGAAGGAGAAGAAGAAAGCGCAGGCCAAGAAGAGTCAAGCTGACATGATGGAGCAGGTTGCGACACGTAGGGCGTGGATAGAAGAGAGCAAAGATAAGGATGATATCTTCATGCCGCCACCCATTGGAAGCAAGGCGAGAGCTGAATGAGACAAGAGGCAGGAGAAGAAGAAAGCGCAGGCCAAGAAGAGGAAGTGCGAGGGATCGTCAAAGGAAAAGGGCGAGGCATCATCGAAGGGAAAGGAAAAGGCATCATGCTAGGGATAGATAGGACTCTTATTTATGTACCGCAAGTTATGCTAAACTGTGTTGCAAGCTATGTTGAGTAGTTTGTCGAATAAAATCGTGAAATAATAGAATGAATGTCTCATATATAGGTAGATATATGTATCATACATAAGTAGATGTCTCATGCATAGATAGACATGTCTCATACATAGATAAATATATGTCTCATACATAGATAAATATAAGTCTCATATACCGATAGATAGATACGTTTGCCGTATCAGCGACATCGTCTGCCGCGACGCTCGGGTGGTGGGTTAGGATGCGTCGTCCAACCGAACCTGTTGGGCGGCCGAAACTGCCGGGGAGGAATCACCGACCCGTACTCATCGTACTGAGTCTCCTGTGTGGGGTCAGGGGGAGTCTGAAAAATGTTCAGCCAACTGCTTTGCGTCATGAAATCCTTAGTGCTATGATTAGCATCCTAATCAGTCCATGCGGATCCGGACATAGACGACTGATAGCCAGGCATAGACCCCTGCATTCCGAATGCTCCTGCACATGAAAACGAAGTATGTAAGAACTTGACATGAACTGAGCCTCGATGCTTATCTTGTAAGACACATACCCTGTGGTTGTGGCTATGGGCGAAACCCGTAGTTTGGCATGGGAGGGTGACCCCAAGGCTCCTACTGCTGGTGCTGCCACGACGAACCTCCACCGTGCAAAGGTGGCTGCTGCTGCTGCCAACAGTTGAAAGAAGACTGCTGATGCCACGTCGAACCTCCAGCCTGGTCTGGGGGAGGAGGTCTCGGAGTCTGTGGTGTAAGCCGTGGACGGGGAGACTGTCGTAGGGGCGAGGGTGGCTGCTACTGCTGGTGGTGCGTCGAGTGCCGCAGAGGACGCTGTGGTGCCGGGTGGTGAGCAATGTCCGAAGGGAGGGTGCACGTGATAACCCCGTAGATACGTCGTATCTTCTCCTCCAGGCGACTCATCCAGGTCTCCTGGACCTGTCGGTGAATAAGTAGGGGTCCGGACGAAAGGGAGCGTTTGTACTCAGCACTCTCCGTCTCAAGATCGACTAACATCTGTGCCTGCAAGTGATACCACAAGATTCGCCATACATAGATGGAAAATTATGTAATAAATAGGTGCATTAGATGAAGAACATACCGCGTGCTGTCTGCTGTCCATAGTAGACTGGCTCGGATAACTATACCAAGTAGCCGCGCCCGGCATCTCCTCTGGATGAGATAGCTGCGCGATGCGTAGTCGTGTGGCGCTTATGTAGCTATCCAAATACCTGTTGAACTCTTCCATGTCAAATTTAGTGTTCGAGTCCTAGACTCGGGCTATAGCGGTGTCCTACTCTTGAACGTACACCCCAACCCTGTGTAGCCAACCCGTGGCGGTCTTGCTACTTTCCTTCCTCGACAACCTAACATTTAACATGGTTAGTGTCATGTCAATAAATCATGTTAAGATGAAAGTAATGTGTAAAGGAAACATACGTGTGTACGACTGAAGGTATGGCGCTCTCCGTAGGACGAGGATCAGCCAACTGGCAAAGACCAAACTGCCTCATTACTCTATGTTGGCTCATCTCCTCTTCCTGCATGTCGAATATGATCTTCGATTTTGTGAGCCAGTACGGCTCGTCCCTGACGCATAGAATAAAAATCTGTATGTTCTCCCCATCCCTCTGGAATCTAGCAGCGACAACTTCATTCGTGTAGGGCTCCCACATCACCAAACTCGCGAGCAATACGTCAAACTGCTCGGACAGTGCGGGGTAGCAACCCCTCACCTAACTGTGAGAAAAGCGTCTCTGCGAATAATAATTTGTTAGCTCCATGCATAGTTTATGTCAACTAAATAATGAATATAACAAGTAACTTCGCATATACCTGGCGGTGTGTCCAAACTGATCCGAAAGTAGGCAAGTCGATGAGGTCTGGATCGAACAGTCTAGTCAGAGGGTCGCCCAAAGTAGTTGTAGGGTAAGGCGTCTCAACTAGAACGTCCGGTCGGCTGATAGGAAACCGCTCCCAGGACCAAAGCTGCAACAGTAGTGGGCATCCAAGCAGGCCTGACTTCGGCGCCCTACGTTGACAACCGTTGCACATACCTTGGTACGTGGCCGCTAAGACCGCAGAACCCCAACTCCTCTGTATAATCATGTCAGCGCTAGTTGCATTGGCGATCTCCAATGCGATAGGGATGTAGTGAGCGGTGATAGTGGTGACATGGTTCTCGGTGAACATCACCTTCCCGAGAAGCCAAAGTATGTATGCCTCCAAGGACCGAGTGATTTGTGCCTCTGTCAACTGAGTCTCTGGATAGCCTAGCTGTTGGATCTGCATTAATCAAATATGGTTTGATAAGTAAAACATATGACGGTAATGTGTAATGTCTTACAGATTAAAGAGAAGTTAGCAAACACACCTGACATCCTAGTAACCAGTCGAACTTGGACCCGTGTTCTTCATACTCCAATGGACTAGTAATACCCTGGAATCGTTGTGCCATATCCTGTTGCCAACCCGCTGGTGCCTACAGTGGTCCAATGGGCTGTCCAGCCAAAGGAAGTCCCAACAGGCATGACACGTCCTGGAGAGTAGGAGCCGTCTCTTCCCAGCGAAAGTGAAAAGTGTGGGTCTCGGGCCTCCAGCGGTCGACCAAGCATGTGAGCAACGAGTGGTCATATAGTAGGCGTGTAGAGTCTGCAGTGTTCTCAACCAAGCGAACAAAAGGTAGAAGCCCAGCCCATTTCAACCTGCATAACCAAAAAACGTGATCAATCATTTACCGCGAACCAAAAATACTCATATAATTCATGATTAAATCGTACCTAGGAATCCAAGCGGGGTGTATCCTCCAGTTAACATTCGGTGTGCGAGTGATCAAAGGCTCAAGTGAGTTAGGCTCATCCTCCAAAATTCTAGCCCGATGCTTCTTTTCAATGTCTGGATCGAGCAACCTTTATCTTCTCGCCATTTCTAAACAATTTAAAAATTAACATAAGCATTTGCATATTACAACTTAAAACATAGTTCGCCACATATTACAACTTAAAACATAGTTCGCCACATATTACAACTTAAAACATAGTTCGCAATATACTACAACTTAAAACATAGTTCGCCACATATTACAACTTAAAACATAGTTTGCAACATATTACAACTAAAAACATAGTTCGCCACATATTACAACTAAAAACATAGTTCGCCACATATTACAACTTAAAACATAGTTCTAGTTTCACCCGCGTCCTATACCTCTTCGACCTCGCGCACCCCGTCCTCGCGTAGGTGCGACGCCTGTACCGAAAGTGGGACAATGAGTATCCTTGTGACCAAATACATTGCATAGAAAACACTGCCGAGTTGGTCCGCCAGCTTCTGATTCGTCCATATCATTCCGGATGCGCCTACACTGGCGTATGCCTCTGCTTGTTCGCATTAGAGTAGGGTGTGGGATGTACTGCCTTTCACCAGGTTCACGGTGTTGAAATTACCCATTACTCGAAATCCTGACATCTCACCCGTCTAGGTATTGACCACAGATTCTTTCAGGTAGTAGGGAGACACGAACGATATGGCGTCCAACCCTAGCTGCACACAAGCAGCAAGCACATGAGAGCAAGGCAGGTGAAGCAACTTTGGTTTGTTGCAGGTGCACTCGCAGGTTGGCCATTGCTCATTACCAATCTTCACCTCATGCGTTCTTAGTTCATTACCACACCCAAACTTATCAGTGGCTAGCCGCACCTCAAACCTTCTTTCCTCATTACCTATGCACACGACAGTGTGTGACATAGCCTTCGCCATCTTCTTATCCATGTACCTCATAATATTTTCATAGAAGCGTGTGTTTGGATTGTTCATGATATGCATCTGAGCACCCTGCCGTCTGGCTCTAAAATATGAAATCGTGCCATACAGAATACCTTCGACTATGGTTGTAAGTGGAAGTGTCATGTTACCTCTGAGGACAAAGTTATATGACTCGGCTAGGTTTGTAGTCATGGCACCATACCTACATCCACGTGTGTCGTGTAGCAAAGACCACCTCTCCAAAGGCTCGTGCTCTATCCATTGTTGGAAGTTCTTGATCGATCTGTCGAGCCTTCTCCTTGTACCAGGTGGATCAAATCTAGGCAAGTCACAAAGCCTACAGGATCTTCCTCCACAGGCGCAGCTCCAGTAGCTACCTGTGCAGCTACTGCTGCTTGATGTGCAGCTACGGCAGCGTTTTGCGCATCTTTCCTTGCCCTCATATGTTTCTGAGTGAATTCATCGAGCTTTGCGCGTATGAAATCGTACTTTCATTTTTGGGGTTCTGCTTGCACAGTTTTTTGAATAGATTCATAAGGTTCTTATTTCTGAACTGTGAGAAGAAATTAGCACCCAAATGGCGCATGCACCACCGGCTCTGCATGTCAAGCCAAGGTGTTTGCTCTTCCGGCCCTGGCTGTTCAGCCATTTTACGGCATTGAGTATACCTGCATGCCTATCATGAATGATGCACACATTGGGCTTGTCTTTCACAACTGATATTTTGAGATGCTTGAAGAACCATGTCCAACTTTCAGTGTTTTCGCTCTCCACGAAAGCAAATGCGAGTGGGACAATCTGATTATTGCCGTCTTGACCAATGGCGGTAAGGATCTGACCCTTGTACTTGCCAGTGAAAAAAGTACCGTCTACACATATTACTGGACGACAATAAGTGAAAGCTTGGATGCATACAGCAAAAGAGAAGAACACTCGATGAAGCACCTTCACGGATGGATCCTCTGGAATCACATAATATTGTATGTCGACATAGGTGCCTGAGTTTCTATCCTGCAGTGTCTGAAGTTGTCGGACCACAGAGTCATACGAGTCTCTAAACGAACCAAACCTCTCCTCAAGAGCCCTTTGCTTTGCCCTTCAAGCCATACGAAATGGAGTACTTAAACCGGGTCTTTACTTTCTTCTGTATACTGGGTACTGTCATCGCTGCACTCTACTATGTCCGTGTAAAGCAGCCGAGCTAGAAGTGTGGAGGAGAGGTTAAGATGATCTTTAGGGATATTATGTAGCTCACATGTGTGCTGCACAAAGTCGCTCACCAACCAAGTTGTGTCGTACGTAGGGACATAGGCATGCACCCTGCCTGGACAATTTATATCCACGCATTCCATTGTCAAGTATTTCTTAGAGACACCGTTGTTTTCAAAACCCTGTGTGTTGACATTGCCCAAGCAATGACTGCATCTTGCAAATGTTGCTTGTCTTGATATCTGGCACCCTGGGCAATTTTGTTGCTGTGATATTCCCAAGCAGAATCATGACCATCATCAACGGTCATTCCGGTTGACATGTTTTGATTCCATGAAGCAGGAATCGGCATGTCCTTTCCACCATTGCCTTCTCCATCAGAATCCTCAGGGTCATCAGAATCACCACTCTTGCCATCCATGTAATCCTCCTCTTCCATCATGTTCTACATGCCTCCATCTTCCTCGTCCGCATCTGCCTCTCCACTATAGTCTTTTTCACCTCCGGCCTAACTGCTCTGCCTCGATTCATAACCACCGCCTCCTCCTCCTATCTGACTGCTCTGCCCCGATTCATAATCACCGCCTCCAACACTGGACATAGAGTACATCCCGTAACTTGAATCAGCACTATGTAGCATCCCAATTGTCTAACAATTGTAATGCTACTTGGTCTAGTAATATAATGGCTACTTCAAACATATAATTGTTGCATCTTCATGATATCATGCTCATGTCATCATGCCTCCTTGCATTTGAGCATCATATAAAACCCTTTTCTTTTGGTTCTTATCTCATGTGCATTGTTAATTGTATTTGCCTCTTGATATTGTATTTGGTTCTTGATATATTGTGTAAATGCCCAAGTTGAGTTGGGGGCATATCTTTTATTAACTCCACCACCTTTTATTTCACCACCTTATAATTCCACCATCCAACTAAATATGAGCTTGGCATTTACTGGTTTTACTTCTAGCTCATGTGGGTTGGGATGGATCCAATTCTTTGCCACATGCTCTCATCTTGGCATCATGTTGTTTTCACAATATTGATATATGAGAGCCACATGGCCACCTTTGCATGCCTTGTGAGTGGACCCCTTTTCCCTAGCTTCCATATGGATTAATAAGGAATGAAACTCATGTTGGGATATTGTTTGGACTATTAATCATCTAGTGGCATATACACACTAGCAAGTCCCAAATATAATCCAATATGATCATCTCCATATACTCCACTTGGAATTCTTTTTAAATTCTTTTGCTTGGGCCTTACTCCACTTTTTGGGATGCATAGTAATGATGCCATGTAAATCATCTTGTTTTCACAACATAAGCATGGCATTAAATATTATGCATGGCCCATGCAAGCACCACCTTTTGCTTGTCTTTGGATTTTATTTGTTCTTGGAATGGATCATCTCTATATCTCTCTCTCTCTCCTTCCCCTTGGGCTTGATCTATGCTTGATCTTGCTCACACCCTATCATCACATCCCTATCCCTTCTTTGCTTGATCTTGTTGGAGCTTGTTTGAGCCTTGCTTGATCTTGTCTTAGAACAACCACTCCATCTATCTCTCACCTTACCTCTCTCCCTAAACCACCCCCATCTATGTCTAATCTAAACCACACCCCCATTCTAGCTAAACCCTAAGTACCCCCCCCTCTTTCTCTCCTCTCCATGCCGAGCCTCTTCCAGCTGGCCCCACATGACCCCTCTCTCCCTGGCCCACCTAGCTGCTACCCCACCCCAAACCCTAGCTACACCCAAGCCAAACCTAACCCTAACCCGACCCTAGCACTAGCCGAGCCACCCCCTCTCTCTCAGCTCTCTCTCTCTGCATGGGGGCCCTCCACCGAGCCTGGCCTGCCCTACCCCACCTGCCAGCTCCCCATGCGCCTGCCTGCCTTCGCCCGACCCTGCCTGAGCACGTGAGGGTGGAGGAAGGAAAGGTGTCCGAGCCACCTTTACCTCCAACCACTCCCCCACGGCACCCTCTCCCTTCCCCTGCATTACCCCTGCCTCTCTGCCTCGCCTAGCTTTCCCAGATCTACCCAACGGCGCCCTGCCTCTCCCTTCCTCTCCACCACCGTCTACCCCCCCCCCCCAACGCCGGCCACCGTCGGTCCCCTCCGTTCCCTTACCTGCAGCCGGTGGCGAGGAGCTCTAGGTGTCGAGGAAGAACTAGGAGACGCCTAGGAGGCCGCCTGTACCCGCCGTCGAGGAGGAGGAGGCCTGTACGCCGCTGTACTTCGCAAGGCCGACACGAAACCCTAGCCGGCTGTCCGTCTGCGTCATCGCCGTCTCCCTGCGCCCCAGGCCGATCCGACCACGTCAAGAAACTCTCGGTGAGCAGACCCACCTCCCAGACAACCCCCTCTCGCCGATCTCGCCCTAGCCTCGCCGGACCGGCCGTCGAACGCCCTCCGCGCGCCACTGCTCGCTTCTGTCTGCAGCCTCCCCACACCCGCGCCAGCCTTTTCTAGTCGTGTAGCCCTCCCTTGCCAGCACCTCGCAGCCACTGCAGCGGTCAGAGCCTCTGCGCGCGAGCCCCAGGTCGAGAGATCGATCCCCGCCCGCGCCGTGCATCGGCCTGACGCCCAACGCAGAGGAGAAGAGGAACAGTACGGCTATGCCTGTTTTGCTGATACCCCCTGCACTTTTGTTGCATCAACCCGCGCTCCGCTAGGCCCACAGGTCAGCCGCGTGGCGTTTTTTGCAAAAAGACTCCCCCGCTTTGGTCGCATCAACCCGCAATCCCCCCCCCCTGCGCCACGTGGTCATCCCGCAGCATCTCTCCGCCAAGTGGGCCTGCAAGGCCGATGGTCCCACCTGTCTGCGCCGTGAGAAAAGCCCCGCGCAGCCCGCTGCGTCCCACCTTTGCTGAGTCAGCGCGAGGCCCACCGTCAGCGTCAGTGGCTAGGACTTCCTGAGTAACAAAAGTATTTATCTGTCTCTGTTTTAAATTCAAATCTTTTCAAATTTATTTCAAATTCAAATTTGTTTCTGTTTTTAAATATCTATTATAATATAAACCCAATTAATACAAATAATATATGTTTTCAAGTCAGAAAAATATGAGGAATTCAAATATGCAATCCAAAATATATTTTGAACACTT
Source organism: Avena sativa (assembly GCA_916181665.1). Classification (NCBI taxonomy): domain Eukaryota; kingdom Viridiplantae; phylum Streptophyta; class Magnoliopsida; order Poales; family Poaceae; genus Avena; species Avena sativa. The sequence continues at coordinate 45,471,870 of OV702298.1, read as the reverse complement.
TATTTTCCAAGTTTATTTAAATTACAATAAATGCCCTTTTCTTAAATAATTAATAACTTTTGATTTATAAGTCCAAATTTAATAAATGATATGTCTAAAATGATTAGCTCGACGAGACCTTTCTGTTTATGCATTCCATGGTCTGATTTGAAGCATGCATCATATAAATATATTGTGGACAGCAACTTAATTGAGAATAAAATGGGGCCCAAAACTAAATAAAATGTTTATTCTTGTATTCCACACCTCACCCTTGCCATGCTACTTATTGCCATGCAAATTGTGCATCATTCATCATGTCATGACTGATTGCTTGATGCATTTTAATTCATATGCCTGCGCACTTTATTTATGTTGGCCCTTGTTTGTTTGGTTCTTCTTCGAATAGACGCTGAGCAGGGGATATATCAAGAGAACCAGGAGCACTACCCAGATCCATCCCTTGCTTCAACTGAGCTGCCAGGCAAGCACTACCACATGCTTGCATACATGTAGTACCTATTGCCTCTATCTTATTCTTGCATCATTGAGTCGCGGTTGCATTAAATTGAATCCCAAGTATTGCATAGCCTTTACTTTTAGACCCCACCGAAGCTTGTTCCTCCATCCCATGAGCCATTACTACAGGAGTTGTTTGAGCCATGCGAGTCGTAGAACAGCATGTGTAGGGTATGTGAGTGTCTGGTGGATAACGAGGTACCTAAACAACTTAACCTGAGTAGTAATGGGATAACTAATGAAAGTGGCACCGGTGAGCAATATCTGTTATTTGGTTTTTATGCTCACTTGTGTCCCGTAAGACCCCGAGTACTTGATTCCTGTTCCAAGAATATTCGCGCTATCCACATCCGGGAGGCCTTATGGACCCCCCTGAGCCAGAGCTTGATTCATTCTTATTTCTTGGGGCCACAAACTAGTTTGAGGTTTTATTTACTATCCTGTACTTATGCCATGCTTTACCGCTTTATTTTAAATTGTGCGAGGTACTGCACACTGTACTGTTTAGGATTGCGGAGTGTTTTCGCGGTGTCGACAAGCCCAGTCACATTTTCGGGTTCCCAGTCGTTCACAGCCATTGGCGCAAACCTTGAGTCCGTCTCGGAGTCAGCTAGCTCCGTTGCGGGTAGCTTAATGGGGTGGCCCCCTGAAATATTTCTGAATCCTGTGATCGCTTTGTCGTGACTGCCTCGTTGGGTTTTGATTTGGTTTTTCCGAGGCATATCGAGTGTGTGTTGCTATTTGTGCACCCCTGCAGGGTAAAACTTTCTGAAAGCCGTGTCCGCGGTTATGGACGACTTGGAGCACAGTTTCTCGATCATAGACAAGCATAACTAAAGTACCGCCTTTAATCTGACTAGACTAGGTACCTGACTAGTAAATAGTGCAATACTCACGGAATGGATAATAAAACTGCCAACGGATGGGGGGTTGTTCGTCCGCTTCCTCGTTGGTAAGCGAGGAGGAGGATGGATCTGTTAAGATTACCTTTATAACTGTTATAACTGTTGTTATTAATTCACGGACATCCGTCTATCTCTGGTTAGGCGGATGGTTAGCGAGTATCTATAGAATTGCTAGGGTTTATCTTTTGCTGCAATTGCGTCACCCCAGGTTGTGTCCCCTTTAGAGGCATAAAGACTTGCTGAGTACCCCTAGGGTCTCACACGATAAATTATTGGTTCAGATGAACAGGTACACTCGCAAGATGGATACTGGGTGGAAGAGACGGACGAAGTGGGCAACGATCATTCGGTGTAGAGATTCCGGGAACGGGGATCCGTGAGATCTGTGGGCGGGATGTGCTTATTTTTGGGGCATCTTATGCCGATTTGCTTCTTATCCGTACTCGGATTTTGTCTTCCGCTTCCGCTTGATACTCTGTTGTTTGATGTATGAGGAGATATCCTAAACTATTATATCTATCTAGGATATTTGGATCTTGCCGTATGGCGTTGCTATATTTCCTTTCTTTTTAGATGGGATGACTCTGATGTACTGTTGTATGGTGGCTTGCATACATACTCATTTGTGTATGTAGTTGATCCCTTCGCCTGCCGATTACGCCGCCCGTTCTTGTCCCGATGTGTAGAAATGGTTGGGACGGCCGAAAGGTCTACCTGTGAGTGGCATTTGGGCCCCACCGTACTATTTCAACCATTTCTGCTCATCCAGGCTTGTAACTAGGAGCGTAATTCACCGAGGTAGTTACAATTGGTATCAGAGCCATCCCGACCTTCAGGGTCTCAGCCAAATGGTCGTTGTCAGTCTAGCAAATATTTTTGGTAGTTATGTATACTAGGGAAAAACAAACGCGAGAGTAGGACTGCTTCCACTTTTCTTCTTACCCAACCACCACCTTTTCTGGTAAGGAAGTGTAACGTTTTCAATCCTCTTCTTAAAAGTTCAAACTAGGATTCACGTGTTCTGGGTTTCCGTAGTACCATAGAAAGTGTGTGTGTGTGTGTAATTCCTTGTCTATCTGTTGCATCCAACTTGTTATCTTATCTGCCTTTGGTTATCAACTGTTGGTACATTCCATACTAACAGGCTTTTGCAAACCGGCGCGATCTATCTGACTCCTTGTCAACCGGTGCCATCTTCTTAAGGGCGTTCTTCCTTCTAACAACTCCTCTTTCTGTGTAAGTATCTGTAGCTAATCTCTATCTGCTAAGAGATTTTGCGCATCTATTGGTATTTTAATGCCGAAAAATGCGGAAAAAATTTTCTTTGATCCATCTGTGTTTCCACACTCCTTTTCAGTCGTGTGTGAAACATTATCTATCTCTCTTTTATCAGCATGTCCATGCTAACTCATTCTTTTGTCACCGGCGCTTAATCCTGGGGTTTCTTCCATCTTCTTTTCTCTTGGGCTAATTACATAACATGTGTCGATCCGATGCTGGTGATTGTAATTTGGTTCTAAGTAAAGCTATATCATCGTTTCTTGTCCAAGATCTCTTTATCTTTGTAACCGGTGATCCGATCGACAATGTGAATCAGGCGGCATCTCTTTTTCTTCCGAAGGACCAGATAATGTATTCTTCCAGTGCATCTTCTTCAATTCTGGAATCAGCAAGTCCATTGTTAATTCCATCTTCCATCTTCAATCAAACCTGGAGTTTTCTTTGTTGGCAAGTTATCATCGTCGTTCCGCTAAAGTTTTCCTCAAGACTGCTAAATCTCTCTCAATCTTTTTAAGAAGAACATGGAGTTCTTTTCACCTCTATCTCGTTAAGTGATCTTTTGAAACCGTCTCGTTCTATCATCGATGCTCAATCCACCGGAGGCCATGAAGACTTTTCAGATCTTTCGTAATCAGTTGGTGTTATCTTCTTCTTTACCTGTGGAATCTGGCAGTTGTTCTCCGTAATCTTCCTTCATATCTTTCCGGTGGCTTGTTACATCAGGTATGACGACAACATCATCACCCTTATCTATCTTGAATCCGGCGTATCGTTTGCATCTATCCTGGTTTGCTAACGGAGTTCCATGAGTTATCCTTGTCAATACCTTCAGTCTGTTTCGGTAGTTGGGTTGCATGGTTTTCTTATTCAGGTGCGGAGTAATGCTTTGAGTGCGGGATGGAGTAGCTACCATACCACTACTCTTATCATTCGCTCTTGTACATTGAATTGGGGAATTTATGTGATTTCACTCATTCCACGGAAGTTAGAAGTGGCCTTTATCCCTTGATACTTTTACTTCCGTCCTTGTTTTTCTGGAGTGCTCTCTCAAAGATAGTAATCGATAATCTCTTGTTGGTGATCTCGTCCTTTCTACACGAAGCAAAATCCTCGATTATCTGGTGGAAGCAAACGCAAATTCTTTTCTATCCTCGTCTTTATACCGGAGCTCTACATCCCCAAACAAGATGAAAGGAACCTATCCCCCATGATCTATCTTCACATCCGTATCTGGAAGTTATATCCGCGCACCTCAATTGCGTGATCCTTTGGTTCTTACCGGCGTAAGAAGACTCTAATCCGGCGATGTCTAGCTAAATCTTTCTGTTCATATCAAGAGACTCTATTGTTTGAAGGCAATATTGTTTCCGAACTTCTTTTCCCCAATCCGAGAGAAGACATGCTGCTATTGTCATAGTGGTTCAAATCTCTCCAATCTAGCTCTTTTCTTCTGGCGACACCAAGTTTTCATCCTCTCTAGTACCAGTAAATCTTTAATCTTAACGGTGTGTCTATCTTGATCCATGATACATCATCTTCTCCTCTCTTTCACAAGTGGTTCTATTCTTTTATCCTTCAATCCATCAAAACCTTTGTGTCTCTAGCAAAACGCAAGACTCGCAACAAGTCTAGCAAGTTTTGCAAGGTGTAGTGGTCGCACCATTCCGTCGTCATCATCTTGGGAACGCAAGGGTCACCTTCGTTCCGAACACCCGCCTCTCCTTGTGTTGTTTTCTTTTCCTAGGAATCTCGGGGCGAGATTCTTGTTTAGTGGGGGAGAGTTGTAGCATCCCAATTGTCTAACAATTGTAATGCTACTTGGTCTAGTAATATAATGGCTACTTCAAACATATAATTGTTGCATCTTCATGATATCATGCTCATGTCATCATGCCTCCTTGCATTTGAGCATCATATAAAACCCTTTTCTTTTGGTTCTTATCTCATGTGCATTGTTAATTGTATTTGCCTCTTGATATTGTATTTGGTTCTTGATATATTGTGTAAATGCCCAAGTTGAGTTGGGGCATATCTTTTATTAACTCCACCACCTTTTCTTTCACCACCTTATAATTCCACCATCCAACTAAATATGAGCTTGGCATTTACTGGTTTTACTTCTAGCTCATGTGGGTTGGGATGGATCCAATTCTTTGCCACATGCTCTCATCTTGGCATCATGTTGTTTTCACAATATTGATATATGAGAGCCACATGGCCACCTTTGCATGCCTTGTGAGTGGACCCCTTTTCCCTAGCTTCCATATGGATTAATAAGGAATGAAACTCATGTTGGGATATTGTTTGGACTATTAATCATCTAGTGGCATATACACACTAGCAAGTCCCAAATATAATCCAATGTGATCATCTCCATATACTCCACTTGGAATTCTTTTTAAATTCTTTTGCTTGGGCCTTACTCCACTTTTTGGGATGCATAGTAATGATGCCATGTAAATCATCTTGTTTTCACAACATAAGCATGGCATTAAATATTATGCATGGCCCATGCAAGCACCACCTTTTGCTTGTCTTTGGATTTTATTTGTTCTTGGAATGGATCATCTCTATATATCTCTCTCTCTCCTTCCCCTTGGGCTTGATCTATGCTTGATCTTGCTCACACCCTATCATCACATCTCTATCCCTTCTTTGCTTGATCTTGTTGGAGCTTGTTTGAGCCTTGCTTGATCTTGTCTTAGAACAACCACTCCATCTATCTCTCACCTTACCTCTCTCCCTAAACCACCCCCATCTATGTCTAATCTAAACCACACCCCCATTCTAGCTAAACCCTAAGTACCCCCCCCTCTTTCTCTCCTCTCCATGCCGAGCCTCTTCCAGCTGGCCCCACATGACCCCTCTCTCCCTGGCCCACCTAGCTGCTACCCCACCCCAAACCCTAGCTACACCCAAGCCAAACCTAACCCTAACCCGACCCTAGCACTAGCCGAGCCACCCCCTCTCTCTCAGCTCTCTCTCTCTGCATGGGGGCCCTCCACCGAGCCTGGCCTGCCCTACCCCACCTGCCAGCTCCCCATGCGCCTGCCTGCCTTCGCCCGACCCTGCCTGAGCACGTGAGGGTGGAGGAAGGAAAGGTGGCCGAGCCACCTTTACCTCCAACCACTCCCCCACGGCACCCTCTCCCTTCCCCTGCATTACCCCTGCCTCTCTGCCTCGCCCAGCTTTCCCAGATCTACCCAACGGCGCCCTGCCTCTCCCCTTCCTCTCCACCACCGTCTACCCCCCCCCCCCAACGCCGGCCACCGTCGGTCCCCTCCGTTCCCTTACCTGCAGCCGGTGGCGAGGAGCTCTAGGTGTCGAGGAAGAACGAGGAGACGCCTAGGAGGCCGCCTGTACCCGCCGTCGAAGAGGAGGAGGCCTGTACGCCGCTGTACTCCGCAAGGCCGACACGAAACCCTAGCCGGCTGTCCGTCTGCGTCATCGCCGTCTCCCTGCGCCCCAGGCCGATCCGACCACGTCAAGAAACTCTCGGTGAGCAGACCCACCTCCCAGACAACCCCCTCTCGCCGATCTCGCCCTAGCCTCGCCGGACCGGCCGTCGAACGCCCTCCGCGCGCCACTGCTCGCTTCTGTCTGCAGCCTCCCCACACCCGCGCCAGCCTTTTCTAGTCGTGTAGCCCTCCCTTGCCAGCACCCCGTAGCCACTGCAGCGGTCAGAGCCTCTGCGCGCGAGCCCCAGGTCGAGAGATCGATCCCCGCCCGCGCAGTGCATCGGCCTGACGCCCAACGCAGAGGAGAAGAGGAACAGTACGGCTATGCCTGTTTTGCTGATACCCCCCTGCACTTTTGTTGCATCAACCCGCGCTCCGCTAGGCCCACAGGTCAGCCGCGTGGCGTTTTTTGCAAAAAGACTCCACCGCTTTGGTCGCATCAACCCGCAATCCCCCCCCCCCTGCGCCACGTGGTCATCCCGCAGCATCTCTCCGCCAAGTGGGCCTGCAAGGCCGATGGTCCCACCTGTCTTCCTCCTGGGCTAGCTGTCTGCGCCGTGAGAAAAGCCCCGCGCAGCCCGCTGCGTCCCACCTTTGCTGAGTCAGCGCGAGGCCCACCGTCAGCGTCAGTGGCTAGGACTTCCTGAGTAACAAAAGTATTTATCTGTCTCTGTTTTAAATTCAAATCTTTTCAAATTTATTTCAAATTCAAATTTGTTTCTGTTTTTAAATATCTATTATAATATAAACCCAATTAATACAAATAATATATGTTTTCAAGTCAGAAAAATATGAGGAATTCAAATATGCAATCCAAAATATATTTTGAACAATTTATTTTCCAAGTTTATTTAAATTACAATAAATGCCCTTTTCTTAAATAATTAATAACTTTTGATTTATAAGTCCAAATTTAATAAATGATATGTCTAAAATGATTAGCTCGACGAGACCTTTCTGTTTATGCATTCCATGGTCTGATTTGAAGCATGCATCATATAAATATATTGTGGACAGCAACTTAATTGAGAATAAAATGGGGCCCAAAACTAAATAAAATGTTTATTCTTGTATTCCACACCTCACCCTTGCCATGCTACTTATTGCCATGCAAATTGTGCATCATTCATCATGTCATGACTGATTGCTTGATGCATTTTAATTCATATGCCTGCGCACTTTATTTATGTTGGCCCTTGTTTGTTTGGTTCTTCTTCGAATAGACGCTGAGCAGGGGATATATCAAGAGAACCAGGAGCACTACCCAGATCCATCCCTTGCTTCAACTGAGCTGCCAGGCAAGCACTACCACATGCTTGCATACATGTAGTACCTATTGCCTCTATCTTATTCTTGCATCATTGAGTCGCGATTGCATTAAATTGAATCCCAAGTATTGCATAGCCTTTACTTTTAGACCCCACCGAAGCTTGTTCCTCCATCCCATGAGCCATTACTACAGGAGTTGTTTGAGACATGCGAGTCGTAGAACAGCATGTGTAGGGTATGTGAGTGTCTGGTGGATAACGAGGTACCTAAACAACTTAACCTGAGTAGTAATGGGATAACTAATGAAAGTGGCACCGGTGAGCAATATCTGTTATTTGGTTTTTATGCTCACTTGTGTCCCGTAAGACCCCGAGTACTTGATTCCTGTTTCAAGAATATTCGCGCTATCCACATCCGGGAGGCCTTATGGACCCCCCTGAGCCAGAGCTTGATTCATTCTTATTTCTTGGGGCCACAAACTAGTTTGAGGTTTTATTTACTATCCTGTACTTATGCCATGCTTTACCGCTTTATTTTAAATTGTGCGAGGTACTGCACACTGTACTGTTTAGGATTGCGGAGTGTTTTCGCGGTGTCGACAAGCCCAGTCACATTTTCGGGTTCCCAGTCGTTCACAGCCATTGGCGCAAACCTTGAGTCCGTCTCGGAGTCAGCTAGCTCCGTTGCGGGTAGCTTAATGGGGTGGCCCCCTGAAATATTTCTGAATCCTGTGATCGCTTTGTCGTGACTGCCTCGTTGGGTTTTGATTTGGTTTTTCCGAGGCATATCGAGTGTGTGTTGCTATTTGTGCACCCCTGCAGGGTAAAACTTTCTGAAAGCCGTGTCCGCGGTTATGGACGACTTGGAGCACAGTTTCTCGATCATAGACAAGCATAACTAAAGTACCGCCTTTAATCTGACTAGACTAGGTACCTGACTAGTAAATAGTGCAATACTCACGGAATGGATAATAAAACTGCCAACGGATGGGGGGTTGTTCGTCCGCTTCCTCGTTGGTAAGCGAGGAGGAGGATGGATCTGTTAAGATTACCTTTATAACTATTATAACTGTTGTTATTAATTCACGGACATCCGTCTATCTCTGGTTAGGCGGATGGTTAGCGAGTATCTATAGAATTGCTAGGGTTTATCTTTTGCTGCAATTGCGTCACCCCAGGTTGTGTCCCCTTTAGAGGCATAAAGACTTGCTGAGTACCCCTAGGGTCTCACACGATAAATTATTGGTTCAGATGAACAGGTACACTCGCAAGATGGATACTGGGTGAAGAGACGGACGAAGTGGGCAACGATCATTCGGTGTAGAGATTCCGGGAACGGGGATCCGTGAGATCTGTGGGCGGGATGTGCTTATTTTTGGGGCACCTTATGCCGATTTGCTTCTTATCCGTACTCGGATTTTGTCTTCCGCTTCCGCTTGATACTCTGTTGTTTGATGTATGAGGAGATATCCTAAACTATTATATCTATCTAGGATATTTGGATCTTGCCGTATGGCGTTGCTATATTTCCTTTCTTTTTAGATGGGATGACTCTGATGTACTGTTGTATGGTGGCTTGCATACATACTCATTTGTGTATGTAGTTGATCCCTTCGCCTGCCGATTACGCCGCCCGTTCTTGTCCCGATGTGTAGAAATGGTTGGGACGGCCGAAAGGTCTACCTGTGAGTGGCATTTGGGCCCCACCGTACTATTTCAACCATTTCTGCTCATCCAGACTTGTAACTAGGAGCGTAATTCACCGAGGTAGTTACACACTATGGCGAGAAACATGTCCACCATCGCCTCCAGGCAGATCGATCTCCTTCAAGGCAGGAAGCACTAATGCGACAGGGTTTACATGCCTATCTTCGCAGCCTTTTAACCACTTAAACTAGTCTCTGTCAGTATCTACATGCCTCAAAGTCCAGAAAATATTTTTTCTTGACTTTGTCCACAATGCTTGCACGCTGACGGTGTACGTCTCGATGTTAGCCTAAACATCCTGTCAACCATTCCTTCAACTGACTAACACTCCAGGTTTGAGGGGCAGCCAAATCTAACTGTGTACACATAAACTCTCCCAGATCTGCTCCAAAGTCATTTGTTCGGATATTCCCAGGACCGTAATAAAACACGAACTTCACTAAATTGGTCACCTCTGCTGACATAAAATAAACAACCTAATCAATTAATTATCGATAATGCGTATAACTTTGGGCAATGCTTGCAAATATTTTAAAAAATATGATATTATTGCTACCGGTCAAATATTGCTACTAATCCATCGGCCAAATATTTGTGCCTAACCCATCGGTCAAATATTGTTACTAATCCATTAGCCAAATATTCTATTAGACTAACCATACCCACGTATGTAGCCATATACAATAACCGTGATTATCGAGGGATTAGAGTTTACCTTGAAGCGAGAGAAGCCACTCGGTCCACCACCACAGCTCCACCACAGACAGCCTCAGCTCCTCCACCACAGCTCCACCACCATTGCCATTGCTCCACCACAGCTCCACCACCGTTCCTCCAACAAACCAACACCAAATCGAGCCCTAAGCTAACCCATCAGTAGATCGGGCTTCCACTACCCCCTAGTGGTTTTAGAATGAAGATTTTGTGGCTAAATCAGGCAAAATGGTGGTTTTAGAATGAAGAACGACGAACAGGAGAGAGGCAGAGCTGCGCGGTCGCGTGGAGAAAAAAGGAGAGGCGCGTCTGGCGTCGCGGCGTCCTTATCTGGCCCCAAACGGTGTGGGCCTGGCTGATTGGGCAGTCGGCGTGGGCCTGGCCGACTAAACCTGTCGGCCTGGGTGGGCCCCGCGGCCCCACTGGCCGACCTGCTTTCGTCTAGCTGTTGGACGAGTGCTATGCAGTCAGCCAGGGCTTCCCCAGGACGACAAAGTGCTAGATCTGTAATTTTCAAAAAAATGTATATAATAGATATCAAATTAATTAAATAATGTGTATTATTTAAAAAAAAATCGCCACCCTTTTTCTGTCCACTGAAGGGCGGTATTCTTCTCGTGTGCGTGAATTTAGGTGCACACGAACTGCGTTCCACGAGCGCGCGCACGCAACTAGGCAAGCGGTGAAGCTTCAAAAGTATTTAATACTGTACTTTGAATTGTGCCAAAACTAGATATCGGTCATCGGTGTGCCTGCGAGCACCAGGGGCATAACTCTTTCTAGTGAAACGTAAGAACTACAGTTACATTGACATATACAGAGTTTAACTTCAGGAAAGCAGAAAAACAGAACACAAGTCCACGAAGTTGTTTTACAGAAATAACCAAATAGTAGGAGCAAACAACGATCCTCTCGGCCTCTCGTTTTGGTGACTTTACCTCCTGGTTTTCTTTTGCCGCCATAGGACAATCATATTGTACGGATGACATTGGACGCACGCTTCCATGGAGAGAAGCTCCAGGTAAGGGATCCCACGATTAAGGTGACCAAATTCCAATTCCATAAGCCTTTCAGAGTAAGAAGTAAGAACCTACAAAACGAAAAGGCAAATGAGCTAAGCAAATTATGTGGATATTTGAAAACTTTTGTCAGATCATATCACACACTCCCTCCGTCCCAAAATATAAGGCGGTTAGTCAAAAGTTAACATTTTCTAAGTTTGACCAAGGTTATACTAAGGTTTAAGGTATGTTAAACTAAGAAAAACCGTTAATCGTTTTTTAGTTTCAGCTCATCAACTACAATCGTAGAATAATCTTTTAAATTCAACTTCTATACAAAAAAAAGGCTTATAATTATGGTCTAAAGCTTCTCATCTAGTTCTGGTTTCTAGAATTCTGTTATGAGATACAGATAATAACATATACGAACCATGCATGCTTGTCAATATATAGTAGAAGCCTGTGTACAATATATAATAGAAGTCTGTGTTTCCTAACCTGCTTACATCATTTTTATGGAACATTACTAACTTACCCATCAGAAGAAGCGAGAATGACAGGCTAATAATTTCTTAATTCTACAAAACCCCTTAAAACATCTATGTGATGAATGCCTTAGAATTATCTAACAACTGAACACATCAGTGTTGCAAGTAAACTTTAAATGGCTGCTTGGTGAGCTCAAAGATCTTACATGGCCCACCCCAATTAAAATGAAGAAATCAAGGTCTACTAGTGACATTTTCACTGTGGGGCTGTTTGCCTCACAGTTCCCGGTAAAAAAAAGGTCTACTAGTGACTTCAAGTTAACTTTCTTTTTTATTTTTCAGAATAGGGCAAAACCCTGCAAATTGTCACACATATATGTGGCCATGCAATATGAGTAATAGCTACATCTACCAGTATTGTATATCTCACAGGAAGAAATGGAGTATTTTCATGTAAAAATAGACAATGACATATAGTAGTGTCAATAATATCTCTCAATGAAAGAACGCATCCATTGCCACCTAATAGGCATGTCAAGTTCTTTTCAGACACGTACAAACACAATAAAATTTAAACCTTTCAGGAGCATAAGGTCAGCTCTATCTAGTTTAAGGATGAATGGAACCTATAAGATAAATAGAATCAACTGCAAAATCAGGTTGGTGAGAATGTAAACATGAGTTAAAGGACACTATCCCTCTGCACTGAACTAATAACCTATAGAGGCAATGAAATGCATAATCCTATAATACAATGGGTTGAATTCCAAGAGTGAAAATATTAGAGCAGGTAAGACAAAATTAATGCCAGATCAATATTCCTACCATGTGTCTCCTTTGCCACTAATTGGGTGTCCTCTTTGTCTCCAGGGCAGTGTAGACATCGAGATCTTCCCCATGAAGTTGCCGGCACTGCTGTTGAAGCCCTGGCACCCACCACGAAGAGGTCTTCTTCATATCCTCGGTCAAGCACAGCTGCTGCAAGCTGCCCAGCCCTTCAACGCACCTTAAATTTGGACAATCCTTTGCCAGCAACTCCCTCACTTGTGGAATGTTTGAGACCTTCTCTAGGCTACCACAAGACTCAATTACAAGAGTTTCAGAGAGGAGCTGGAGGTTCTCCACAACCTTCAAGCTGCCTGTTCTGCTTAGTTGGAGCTTCCTCAAGCTGGTCGTCTCCTGTCCAAACTGTTGTGGGAGGGCTCTCAGCTTGGGGCAGCTGATAAGATACAACTCCTTCAAACGAGGCAGCAGTTGAAGAAATGGAGATGAGGCTTCCAATTTTTGCATCTCAGCAGCTTCTTCTTCAACATCTACAAATGACCACTCCTCCAAGTTGGGCATATCCTCGATGATTAACCATTCAAGTTTGGGAAAAGCAACTGCCTTAGTGGGTCTGAGATTACCCCTCCAGCAGCCAACAAATTCAGGTCCAATCTTGGTAACTGCAGTTGCTCCCTCAATTCTCAGATATTTCAACATGGGTAGCTTCCCAATTGGTGGAAGATGCAAACATGACTTGCAATCAACCAGTTTCAAGTGCTTCACTGAAGACAAAGTAGCATCAAGCCAGGTGGGATACCTCCGACCAAAGAATCCCCCAATAAATAGATCTTCCACATTGTCTGGAGGGAATAGCTGGTCAAATGTCTTCTCAATATTTCTAACGTCTTCTTCTGAATATTTTGAATCTCTTAGTTCAGTGCAACGCAGACTCAAAACTTTGAGATACCTTTTCTGTTTTAGCATCGCATCCATGCTACATGGAGCCGCTCTTTCCAATTTAGTGACATACAGCCGCCTCAGCTGCGAAAGATAGCCCAATTCTTCCAACTTCCATCCATTTTGTGTTTTACCATTATTATCACTTCCACCACCAACAGGAAAAAATCCTTCTAAATCATTGAGGAACTTCAACTTGTATATCCCTTTTGGAACCAGATTTATTGGTGTATCACGAAGACCAAGGCGCCTTAAATTGCACAACTGGGTGACTGCCAAAGGAAGACTGTGCAGATAAGCACATCTTTGCAAGTTCAGTATTTGCAGGTTTTTTAGGGCGCCGATGGACTCTGGAAGACAAGATATGTCGGTACCATCAAGATCAAGCAAACGTAGATGTATCAAACTTCCAATGCTACTTGGGATACTCCGTACATGTGATCCTCCCAAATCAAAAACACGGAGATTTTGAAGTTTCTTGAGAAGTGAATGATCAACCACGAAGGAGACACCAGAAAGCTTTTTAAAAGTCCTGATTTTAAGTTGCTGTTTATCCATGCTAGGTAGCATTATCATATCCTTCTCGGTGGCGACTGAAATACGTCACAGTTTATACATACTTGTATGCCTTAATGATTCAGGGTCTCCAACAAAACATTCTTCTTTTGATAAGTAACATGCAAGCTGCCATAAGAGATCATGCATTTTGCATTCACTATGGTCAAAATATGAACCATTAGGTTGGAGGAGATTACGATGGATTAACTCATAGTAGTACTCTTCTGCTGTGTCTTCTAATAATTGACCTTGTTTTTCCTCCACAAAGCCTTCAGCAACCCATAATCTGACAAGATCATCACGGTCAATGGCATGACCTTCAGGATACAAAGCACAATAAAGGAAACACTGCTTCAGGTGATGTGGCAACTCAACGTAACTTAGATATAAAGCACCTTCTATTTCAGTAGGCAGCTTGCTCTGGTACCAAGCATTTTTGCGCAAAATCTTTTTCCACTCATTCTCTGTTTGATCTTTGCTTGCTAAAACACTAGCGGTAACCTTGATTGCAAGAGGGAGGCAGCCACATTTACGAACAATCTCAATCCCTATGTTTCTCAGACTTTGCAGTTCATTCTCTTCGCTGATGTTCATGCTCTTCCAAAGTAGCTCCCACCCCACCTCCAGTGGCATCAGATCAACTCGATGGGTATGTTCTACACCGATTTTCATAGCAACTGTATCATCTCGTGTTGTTAGCAAAATTATTCCAGCAGATGCTGTATGTAATGGAGTTCTCAGTAGATCCGTCCATACGTTGAACTTCCACAGATCATCTAGAACAAGGAAGAAACTTTTGCCCTTAATTGTTTGTGCAAGCTTGCACTGGAGCTCTGCTATGGTTTCACCTTGCCCTTGCTGAAGTCCTATGTTTCTAAGAACCTCTTTCAGAAGAGTAACTTCATTGTAATCCCGTGAAACACAAATCCATGCGTGTTTCTCAAAGTTTCCTTTTATTCTTTGGTCATTGTATACTTTCTGAGCTAGTGTTGTCTTGCCAACCCCTCCGGTTCCAACAATAGCTAGCTTGTAAGCCTTATTTTCCTTATGTGAAAGTATCAAATCCACTAATTTCCTTGTAGAATGTATGATCTCCTTCCCCACAAGGTTGGGTTCAACAAGCTGGGAACTTTTTCTTGGCTTAGATGTTGAACCTTGACCAGAAGGTGCTGCCTCCGAGCGTGTTAGGAACTTTTTTCCCAGCTTTGAGATCTTCTCTATCCTAGTATTGAGGTTTTTAATTTCAATAGCAATCTCATGACGCCTCTGTATATTAGGAAAGCAAGATAAAAGTGAAATACCACCACATCCAGTTGAGTTTCTTGATGATAAAGGGCGATCTTCTAGTAGCTTGCTTCCTTCAACTCTAGCCGAGTCGATGATATCATCAGCATCATACACTGAATCCCGCAGCTCACACAACCAGTTGTTAACTGCTAACTCTTCCATCCTCCTTTGCTCAGCATCCTGAAGAAAGCACTGTATTTGGTTCACTGTTCCTTGAAGTTCTCTGAGTTCTTCTTTTACCCCTAGAATCAGAATTGCCTTCTCTGTAATGATATCTTGCAATTTCTTCACACATGGTCCAACCAGAGAACTTATTATGGTTGCCATCGGACAAACTTGATGAGGGAGATGCACTACCAAGGTCTGAGAATGCCAAACTTGCAGGAAGGCAATTACCTGCAACTAAGGAAAAGGAAAGAAAAGGTGAGAAACACGCATGTTGAAAGAAAACAGCTTCAGCAGGGAACAAGAAGAACTACCACTCCAGTGACTGGAGTAGAGCTATCAAAAGTAAATAAAGTACCTGAATATTTGTAAATCTATAATTCACTGATCAGAGTGCTGCAGAAGGCGGAAACAAACGGCAACAGCAAATCATATGGCTTGCTGCCTCCCAACAGGATCTTTTCAAGAAGCAGTCCCACAGAAACAGGTACCCTCCATCCAGCATAAGTATTATGCTACATTTGGAACATGAGGAAGTGCAAGTCAGGCATGTTTCTTCTTTGCAAGGTGAAATCAGACATGAATTAAAATAAATTCAGTTAATTCAGGTGAAGAAACCCGAAGTCCTACTTGATAGTGGACACAATCAAGCCTACCAGTTACCAAAGAGAATGGATGCAAAAGCAGAATGTGGAAAACTGAAGAGCAGTACCTACTGAAGCACCTTGTTCTAACTGGTTATGCTGGAAGACCGCTTACTGGCACCGACGGTCAACTGTCTAGGAGTATTATTCAGGAAAACAGGCAAGTGTAATATGGCTATTAGTTGGCACCTCAAGATTCCATCAGCATAGGTGAGACCTTGTGCATCTGCTTATGTTTTGTCCGAGCTCATCATCTACACAAGTTGCACCATTTAGAAGTACCCGAGACTAATTCAACTGATGAAGCTGAAATGTGCTTATGAGGACAACAAGCCACCAACTCTATCAGTTTTTATAAGCTCATGAGGCCATCAAGCCAACCAACTCCATGTTGTGAGACTTGTAGCATACAATTCAAGATGGATCGTCAAGCAGCAATAATTCGGCACATCAATAATAGTTATGTTTGAAGATGTCTTGATTAGCTGTAGTTACTGGTGCATTTCGGTACCCTCTATATTCTAGTTAACAGGCACTGTTCCGATGAAGCCAAGAAGCATGCTTCGAGTTCTTCATAGCGACCAAATACTGCTGGACGGCCTAGCCCGATTAGGAATTTTTGACATCATCATCAAGAAAATATTTTTTGTCTAGTAAAACTCTGTCCAGTCACACACCCAAGAAGTGTAATGCAAGATTATCCTTAGGCAGAGCAGAGCAGTTAATCCAAAGGCACAAAGCACCACTTGACAGACATACTTGGCCAAGGGCTAGCGAAGAAAATACAAGTGACATTCTCTATTAATATCTGTCAACTGTCCGATCCATGACATCCTCTTTTGTTCAAAGATGAGCGTCGTTCTCAAATTATTGGTCAATATGCTGCCGCGTAGAACCATACATATTTTGGTATACTATTCAATCTTCCATAATTTGCGTGGTCAATCAGTTTAATATTTGAATATTATAACTATGACCCAAAAGCAAGTTCAATTACCACATCTTGGTAGTTGGTACACAACTAATCGCAAGAGACCCGGTTATATTTCATTGACAAAACATGAAATCAGCAGGGTCTGTTTCAGTTAGAAAGTAAGCAACACAAACTAGCTGCCCAAATTCCCATGTTACATTAAAGATATCCAAAAATATTTGAGACATAAACAGGAAAGTAAATTGGAACTTCGTACTTTTAAGCTCCCAGGGCTTCATGGCTTATTTTTCTTTTCCAAATGTTCAACTTCAATCAAGGTGAAAGTCCTTCTACACGAGGTGCCTTTGCAATACTTGCGCTGATTTGCGAAAGAAAAAACCCGCCAACGGTGTGTGCCAGGTTACCTATAATAATATATATGTAGGACATGTGTCCATCCGTATTGAAAACTCCATATTGAGCGTATGAGTTGTATATACTTGATCGAGAGTGTATTAATTAAAGAATATAAATTAGCAATATACATGGAAGATTTACAGCTGGTTGTGAGGTGGCGCTGTTATCTTGAATATTTTTATGGATATTCTTTTTTCTTGGAGGCGAGCAAATAAAGCCACCGAGATTTGATGATCAAATTTGAGGCGTTGGTAATTAATTATTAAGATGCTTCCCGTAATTTTCTCACGCGGCGCGGGCGAGACCATATATATATATACAAGAGGGAGACAATAATCTAGATCATATCCACCATACCACCGCCGCATGCAGTCAACATCCATGGAGAAGTCGTTGGCCGCGAAGAAGCTCCCGCTGAAGAAGCACGCATACCACGGCGTGCGCATTAGGACATCGGGCAAATGGGTGTCCGAGATCAGAGTGCCCGGCACCACTTTGCGTTACTGGCTCGGCACCCACGACACCGCCGAGATGGGCGCCGAGATGGGTGCTGAGCCATCTCGGCGGTGTCGTGGGTGCCGAGCCAGTAACGCGACGTGGTGCCGGGCACTCTGATCTCGGACACCCATTTGCCCAATGTCCTAATGCGCACGCCGTGGTAGGCGTGCTTCTTCAGCGGGAGCTTCTTCGCGGCGAGCGACTTCTCCATGGATGTTGACTACATGCGGCGGTGGTACGGTGGATATGATGATGATCCAGATTATTGTCTCCCTCTTGTATATATATATGGTCTCGCTCGCCCGCGCCCGCGCCGCGTGAGAAAATTACGAGAAGCATCTTAATAATTAATTACCAACGCCTCAAATTTGATCATCAAATCTTGGTGGCTTTATTTGCTCGCCTCCAAGAAAAAAGAATATCCATAAAAAATATTCAAGATAACAGCGCCACCTCACAACCAGCTGTAAATCTTCCATGTATATTGCTAATTATATTCTTTAATTAATACACTCTCGATCGAGTATATACAACTCATACGCTCAATACGGAGTTTTCAATACGGACGGACACATGTCCTACATATATATTATTATATTATAGGTAACCTGGCACACATCATTGGCGGGTTTTTCTTTCGCAAATCAGCGCAAGTATTACGTCGCTTCCTCTCGCCGAGAGAAATTTCCCAAGTCCATTCTCTACAACTCGTGCCCTAGCGATCCACAAACCACTCTGTCCATGCCATGAGAGTTCGTCTCACTGTTCTGCATCATGGTCAATGTTTAATGTATTTTTTATGTGCATTGTACTATATAGTATGGTTTCAATTTCAGACAGTAGTTTTTTGTTTGATTGACAACCAACACTAGAAGAAACGTTGCCTTCTGCCACGATTTTATTTTTCTTAATTGACACCAATGTTCTTGTTCTTTACAGAGCTACAAGAAAGGCTTATACTCTTTTCATGTATATGGGAGTCTCAAAGCAGGGATTATTATCACCAGTCTCACAACATGGATTATTATTCAGATGTTCACCATGTTATAGTATGTCAGATTTCATGACATTCACAACTACAAATAAGATTGAAGAAAGACACTTAATAACCTATTATGCTTGAAACTGAAAGTCTCATCTTATTTAACACATACCTAGGAAACTGTAGAGAACTTGGCAGATTCGTCCTTATTGTCCTTGTCCTGCAACTGAAACGAGTAAATCATGTAAAGAAAATAAGCACTAATTTGCTACTAGAGTATAGGATTTATATCACATTGTCATGTACTATACCTTTATCATCCTTTGAAATGAACAACCAATCTTTAGCACAAACAAGAGTTTGTAGCATATCAGGGGTAATGAGCTTCTAGTGTCCCCAAGTATCCTAACACCACAACTGAAAGCAGATTCAGATGCCACCACGCTGAGAGGAATTACAAAAAAGTCACGGGCCATAGATGACAATATTGGAATTTTTTTGGCACGCCTCTTCCACCAACCCAAGACATCAAAGTCAGCAGTGTCCTCCTCACATGATTCTTCCAAATATGTGTCAAGCTCAGACTTGTGTACACATGACCTCCGACGAGACTTGTACTGGGCAAAATCTTCTTCTAACTTTCTTTTCCTTGCAATAGGTGATCCAATAGTGGCATTTCATTGGCAAGGAGGTGTCGAGGATGCAGTGCTTGTCGCTGCAAGTAGCTCATATTCGTTGACATATTTTTTCACCCAATCTAAATCAATATCCACTTGTTTAGAAATTTGCTCCTCATTGGAAGACACCTTGCTATAGAAGAAATCCAAGTAGTCTTCTTTCCTCCTTGGATCCAGGAATGTAGCAATGACAAGCGCAACATCCACTTGTTTAAAAACGACAAGTTTTTGGATCAAACACAAACGGGGCTTCTGATTGTTTGTTTTTCATGGTTGACATAAAGCTCTTCCTGCAAGCATCCTCAATTGATGGGCAAGAATCTGCAATATGGCTTCTCAAAATACTAGTCCCAAACTTGGTCTGAAACTCTGCTTTACAATATTTGCACACTGCCTTCAGATCACCATCCACAACAAACAGATCTTGTTCATAGTGCTCCCATACCTTGGACCTTCTAGTGCGTGCTACTTGAGTTATATCCTCATCCATTGAATCATGAGTCTCTGAACCCTCCGAATTAGACATGCCCAGCTGAGATATGCCTCAAACAATCAGGTCTGCGCGTAGAAGTGTAGATAGAAAATTACAGTAAGAAAAGGATAAAATAGCTTGATACTAGAAAGTAACAATAAGGTGTAATAGTAGTTGCTTGCTTTCATCATGAGCAGTTCAGTATAACATTCATCAAAACTGAATCAAGAACAAATCGTTCTTGACAAAACAAGATAATGAAATGTTGCCTTTTGAACTTTGTTTCATTTATGAAAACTGTCATGTAATCTTGGAAGGACAAATATGGTTGCCAGTTGTATTTGGAATTTTACAAACCTAACACTAAGCAGACACACATAGTTTGACAGTTGCATTTCATTTTCTTACACCGAAGGCAATAAGTGAATTGTTTCTTTGACCTGTGCTACCAGCTAATCTGTAATGGATAACGCCTCTACATAAAATTAGTGACCAGCTGCCTGCTACTCAACAACATGCTCTTACATGTTAACAACGAGAAGGTAAAGAAAGCGATTTGTTCTTACGTACACCTCATGCTGTGAAGACAGAGAGTTCTGATTAACCGCACTGCCGAACACATCGTCAGCATGCAAAAAAATTGACAGACAAATTATACAGTCCAATGATTCTGACAGTGAATGAAAGAGAGAAAGAAACCTGTCTGAGGTAATGAACAGTTTGGTTCAGCTGGGTCGCCTCGCTGCGTCCTCGCCGTCGCTTCTCCTCGCCGGACACATTTCTTTCACCGCCACCACCTTCCTTGCCCTTTCCCTTGTGCTGCCGCCGCTCTGAGTCCTGGAAGAGACCGAGGAGAAGACCTTGACGAAGAGGATGCCAAGGACTTGGGCACGCGAGAGGTGGCGGCTGCAGTTGCGGGGGCGGGGGCGGGGGAACGAGTCAGGGGCGGGGATGGGGGCGGGGGAGGGGATGGGACGGGGGCAGGGACAGCGAGCCAGGAGCTGCGAGCGGTGGTGGCGGTCGCGGTCTCACGAAGGAAGACGACGGCTCGAGCGATACCTAGAAGGCTGAAGGCTAGGCTACAACCCAATCCCAGGAACCGGTTTGGAACCACGGGTTGAGCCCATTTGAAACCAGAAGTCCAGAACCATTCGCGTCTATACCCAACCACACCCGACTTGTTTTGAGGCGAAACCGGACCAAACCCAACTGTTGTGTGAACAAACCCATTAGGACCCAAACCAACGAAGCCCATGTTGATAACCAAACCAAAATACCTAGTTAAACGAGAACCATTCCCAGAATTAGTGGTGATGTCACGTGGTTGAGTTTGGATTAGGTGTGCATGCATATTCCAGTGGTTTTAGTTTAGTTCGGTTCCGTACATGCATCCCGATAGGTTCAGTTCAGGTTTGGTTTAGTTGTCAAACCAATCTCAGGTTTAATACTGGCCTCCTATGGTCTTGCCGTCACCGAGGTACAGCCTCGTCTCTAGCACTGGCTCCTCCACTGTGTCCAATCTCTTGCAAGTGCTGAACACATAGAAAGTGAGAAAACAGCGCAACTAGAAAAAAAACATTGGTTGAAACGTAAATTTAGAGAAGGGAGTTAGTAGAACTAGAAGGATTGGGTAAAAGATGCAACATACCAGACAAATTTTATGACCAGATCTCTGTAACATGGCTATTACAGGCAACTGTAAGCAGTTCAGACCAGTGATGCTCAATAAGTCAAAATTAAAATATGAATGGTTCATAAAGAATTTCATACGGCTCAGGTAGCACAGATATTTGTAACATGTAAAATAATAAACTCCGACTTGGAGAAACTTGGCAAAATCGGAGAGGATTTTGAGCAGAACAAAAGTAAGTTGGGACGGGCCAGATTGGCCTCTTATGGTCTTACCATTGTGGAGGTGCAGCCTCACCTCTTGCACTGACTACTACTTTTGTTCCCAATCTCTGAGAAGTGTTGAATTTGAACACACATGAAAAAAGTGAGAAAACGATGCATTCAATCGCATCTGAATTTTTTTGTTGTTGTTTTCTCACCTTGCAACTACAGCAGTTTCTTTGAAGTCACGATCGATCTTTTTTTTTATGGTCACCGGGGGAGGGAGAAAACCCTCCACCCGAAGTCATGATCGATCTTCAATGACTTCTGGACCAAAACACCATCAGCATGTTTACAACCAATGGGAAGGAATATGTAAATTTAGAGCAGGATAATAGAGGGATTAGGTAATTCTATGGGTAGATGGTGGTAGGACAGGGTGTCTCAAAGCACTTAAAAGAGCACCAGATGATAAAGAAGACAATAAAAACAATCTTAAGGTACACGATTTACAGAATTGAAGCAGAGCAACACTAACCTTCGTGGGGTCTCAGCTTCTCGCCACTGATTGTGAAAAATTAAAATCATTCACGTCATCCAATAAGAACAAATGAACTTGCCGGAACAGAAAAAAATATATCATTTGAGAAAATGGAAAGTGTCTTTGGCTCCCGAGCACCAGTGCTCTCTTCGTATAAAAAAAATTAAAAACCATATTTTACAGGTTTCAAAAATATCTGAAAAAAGTTTCGGACATAATTAATGTTGTATCCCACAAGCATGCAAAACCGTTAATTGATTTTTTTTGTATTTTGGCATACACAAAAATGACAAATCTGCTAAAATTTGGGGACTTGAAAACATACTTGCACAGATCTAAACTCTTGCCATTTTTGTACAGCACAGAATACAAAGTATTTGAAATTGATATTTTGCACGTTTGTGGGATAAATCATGGGCTACATCCAGATTTTTTTTTAATATTTGTTAGAACTCACAAATATGATTTTGAATTTTTTTAAAATAGCAAGAGCACTGGAGCTCAGGAGCCAAAAATCTCCACTGGTTGAGAAATGCCATAAATGAGTGCCAAACATGAAGATAAACATTGATTAAGCACAAACACAAAATATGCATTTCCACAGAATGACCACTAACAAAGCAACAAAAGAAGCAGTTGTTCAACGATCGACATGCCTGCGTACCCTGAACAGGCAGTCCATAAAACATTTTCACCACAAAATAAAGGGACGATTTCAACTGTTCTAGTTGGTGCTAAGCTACACTGTTTATTCGAACTAGCTATGTGCTTGACTCAGAACCCCTTATAACAAAGAGCTACCCTGAATCCAATCAAAATAAATTAGAGGGAAAATTAACATAATAAACTTACAGCTCCACCTATCTACTCATGAGTCAATAAATTTCATGAGGTTGCTGGTAATCAAGTTGCAAATAATAAAAAAACTGTATGAACGTAACAAAACATCTCGTTTTATATAACAGGTGCCTCAGTACATAAGGTTCGATTACTGTACAAGTGTACATGCAGAAGAATCATAGCAATTTCAACATGTACTGTTGGTATTAAAATGGTTGCATTATGGTGAAATGCTAAACTCAACAATGAAACATCTTTTGAAAGCAAGGAAAACACATACTCTTTGATTTTTAGTTAACCTAAACTGAAATCATGTATTGGAGATAGAGCTACATGGTTTTGTAAGAAAATGATCTTTGACAGTAGTTAAGTTCAAACGCAAACACAATTGCAAGTTTTCAGTGGCTCAAGTCAAAATAAGTCCTTTCAAGGTCTACACACATGTCCAGTATCCCAGTTTTTTTTGCGTAAGTATAACAAAATTTCATGAGGTTGTTGCACCTCATACTATAAAACAGTTTGATTATTGTATGGAGCACAAACAAAGTAAAAAATGTCTCAACTTGCATAGACTGATACAGGTGACTCAGTAAGATAATGTGTAATTCCCATACATGCACGTGAATCACAAGCAGAAGCAATGTCTACATGTATTTTGGCATTTAAATCATCACATTGTGGGGAAATCCTAAATCAAACAAAACGGACACTCTTTAATGTTTTAGCTAATCTACAACTTGAAATAAAGCAAATACCGGGGATAGAGCTACACAGATTTGGAAGAAATTGCTAGAGTTATGTTTATGATGGCCTTTGGCCTCCTGGCTTTTGGCCTCCCACCTGTACCTGTATATATGATGGCTTTTGCCTCTTTGGAATACTATGTTGTGTATTAATAACATGGTATCACAACCTTGGTTTTTTTTTCGCACGCGCAACTCGTGCTGATCCGTCCCGCGCCGCTGCCGTTATCTCTACGGCCGCCGCTGTTGTTTCTTCTCCACCTCCGCTGGTCTTTATCGAGTTCATTCAATCTACAATCTCTTGAAGGTTCTCCCGATTCATTCACATTCAGATCAATTTCTGGCCTCTGTTTCCGCCGCCTGTCGTCCAAGATTCCAGATCGATTTGGCCCAGCCGACCTCCTGCGGTCCTGCCTCCTTTGTCTGCGTCTTCCTGTCCTGCACAGCGCGTCACCCGTCTGCTGCTGGTTGCCTGCTGCGGCTGCTCTTCTTCTGCTGACCAACTTGCAAGGTCTCTCCGGTCGCCGCCCAGTTCTGTTATGAATAGGCAACATAGTATTCCAAAGAGGCTGCAACACCACCCAGTTTGCCTCCTCTGCAAACAGGCCCCTGAGACAATGTTGCATCTGATGCTCGCGTGCCCCTTCTCCAGGCAGATATGGCATGAGATCTTGGCCTGGCTCCGGATGATATGCGCACCCCCAGATCAGGAGGAATCCCTCTTCGATTGGTGGGTCAAAGACAGACAATGCAACCCTGAATCCTTGCATAGGAGCCTGTCCTCGGCAACCCTGCCCACTCCTTGGATGCTATGGAAACAATGGAAAGACTGTGTGTTCGAGGGTGCCCAACCATCTTTCAACATGCTGGTCTCGCGCATAAAGGAGGAGGCTAAGATTTGGGCTAGATGTCACGTAGTGGGTATAACGTCGAACCCCTGGACCTCTGTAACACGACTCCAGCCGTGGAGGGGTTGTCGCACAATAGAGGCAGGGGAAGAGGTAACGTGGGAGGAATAAATCTGTTTATTTTCTGCTTGCCTTTAACGTGGGAGAGGTTGGCTTTATATAGCCAACTTACATGACTTGAGGCCTAAGGCCAGAATCCTAACAAACATGGAAAGGACTAAACATAGGGTGTCAGGTGGGATCCCATTAAAGTCCCACTTCTAGTTCATTTGCCAAATTCTATTGTACATTTTTGCTCAAAATTTACACTAGATTTTAGCAAATGAACTATAAGTGGGACTTTGGTGGTACCCCACTTGACACCCTAACTAAACAAACTTAGAAACAAACTCTAGAGATAAGATCCTATTAAATTTAAAGGATATCAGATTGATTCCCTAATATTCGCTTCCCCAATATTCTGTGCTAGCTGCCTTCACGTGACACTAGAGCTGGCGCAAAAGGCCTTAGGGTAGTGCTACCAGCGAACTGGGATGTACACTAAGCAACTACTCTTGTAACTCTTCCCTCCTAGGAGGGCTGTAACAAATTCCTATCTTTTCAATGAAATGAAATGAAAGGTCCTTTGCGTTTTCTCGTAAAAGAATCATGCTATTGTTTATATATATATGCTAAACAGTGCTTTAGACAGCGTGAATAACACAATGATATTAATTTCAAACATTTACTGACTATGGTCAAAAGATGATATCTTTTCAGCAGCTGATGCGACAAGAGATAAAAGGTAAGTAGCTAAAACCATAAAAGTTTCTCCCGTGCTAGGTAGAAGAACCCAACTTTCCATAACAAACTATAAGTTGAGCAAATACCTCAATATGTATTCCATTCCAACTCCTGTGTTTGATACAAAACCCCTTTAAATATAGCTACCCTGACTAACCAATCACACCAAATTGGAGGGAAAATTAACACAACAAACCTGCAGCTCCACTCAAATGCCATGAGGTTTCTACATCTCATACTGCAGAAACCGTTTTTTATTTTCAGAAACTTGAATAAAGTAACAAATCATGTCGCTTTGCACAAACTATCACAGGTGTCTTCAACAAAAAAAAGATCAATCATCTTACTTGAACATGTATTATCAGCATTCATACCATTACCTAATGGAGAACTGCTACCATGAGACAACCGCTGAAAAGTAAAGAAAACGCATATCCATTTATTAGTCACTTGACGATTTCATATACTTTTTACTAGGTGTTATGTAGGAACTAAACTTCAACTAAAAGCATTGAAAATGGAGCTGTACAGTTTGGCAAGAATAACTCTTGACAACAGCAGCGTTCAATCTAAATACTCTTTCTAGATGCCAGCAGCTCAAGTCAAGAAAAGTCCTTTCAAAATATAACTGAAGTACTCAAAAATAACCCTGGAGTATAACAAAACCAGTGTTATATTAGGTGTCAATTAAATAATATCCAAATTGTATTAGGACAGAGCACTTAGTGACACTGTTATATTTTTTATGGACGAAAAGAAGGAAATGTGTTTTAAAAATTTGATATCTACCCCCTTTCCTGATTATCAACTAAGTCCCCATTTCCCAAGTTATAAAGTCCCCATGCAGGGTCGAAGGCACGCAGAAGAGGCGAGGCCAGTCTTGCGAATAGTCGGTTTGTCCTGCCCGCTCCCGCGAGCGGCAGGCGAACCCTCCCCTCCGCCGCCGCCCCCGTCCTCCCCTCCTCCTCTCCCCTCCCTCGCCGCCGCCGGAGGGCGCCGCCGGGCGAAGCCCGGGCGCGGGCGGCGGCGGGGCCGTTTCTCCCTCTCACTAGAGGCCTCGGCGCGGGCTGAGGTGGCCGGTGGGGGCGCCAGGCTGCGCGCGGGGCCTGGTGGCGCGGCTCTCCGGCGGCGTGGTGGCTTCGCGGTGGTGGGGGCGCGCGTCATCGGCGGTTTGCTGCTGTGGCCCTCGGCGGCGGTTGCTGCAGCGGCATGGCGTGGCGTCGGTCCTCGGCGGCGGCTCGCTGGGAGCGGCGGAGGTCCGGCGACAGCCGGGGGTGAGCTGGGGCGGCGGCGCGGTGGTAGGCGGCGGGGCAGCGCTGCATAGCCGCGGGAGGCAGAGCTTGAGGAGGGCTGCCATGGCGGCCCAGATCGGGCCCTTTTGGGCCCAGATCTGGGTAAGGCGGGCTGGCTGACTCTGTTTTGGCTGCTCTGCAGATCTTGGCGGGTAGGAAGGAAGAGACCCGTGGCATCCTCGGCCGGCCTGTTGCAGCGCGGTTGCAGACTTTACGGGCCCGTCGGGGCCCGGCCGGACCACCATGGGACTGGTATGCCTCCGCGGAGGCTTTACGGACCCGTTGGGTCCGGCCGGATCTATGGAGAACCGGTGTGTTTGCGGCCGCGGCCGGTCGACTACCGCCTCCGGCGGTGGAGGAAGTTCCCTCCCGCGCGGCCGCGGTACTGTGGGCTCTCTTTTATTTCTACCTGTCCCAGGATGTTGCAGACCTCGTGTCGGCTTTCTCGGGGAGACGATGATGGTGGATTCAGGACCGGTGTGGCGCAGGCTAGTGGGTGGCAAAGGTTGGTGGTGGCGAGGACTCGCCCTCGCGGGTCTTCTATGCAACGGCTCGTCCAGGGGTGGTGGATAGGGTTTTCGGGAGAAATCCTTGTCGGCTCGCTCGACTCCGACGCGATGCCGCCCGCGGGTGGCATCTTCCTTCCTGGAGGGCGTTGTGGCTACCCTCCATCCACTCCCCTCAGTGTGCCAGGGGAAACCCTAGGACCAATCTGGTCCGGGCAGCGGCGGTCGCGTTCCCTCTTGAGGGTGCTCCTTGGTGCTTGACGAGTCGGGGCTAGGAGCGTGGTGGGCATTCTTCGGCGGGCGCAGCGGTTGCGGTCTTCATCGTCTTGTCGATCCGTCTCCGTCTCCATTCCTCTTTGTTTTTCCTTTTCCTTTTTTAGTTCGAGCGTGTGTGGGTGTTTGTGTGCTGCTGCCCCAGCATCGTGTATCGTGTTGACGGTCTCACTTGTGTGCTTTATTTATAAAGCTGAGCGAAAGCCTGTTTCGAGGAAGTTATAAAGTCCCCATTTCCTGAGCTGTCAATTAAGGCTACCACAAAATCTCACTTTAAAATCCCATGTGCCAGATATACTAATTAGGGATTCTAATCGTCTATGGAACTTATGTTCTAACACCAAAATCCTATCGATCCTCTATTACAGGGCAGTAAGAAAATAGGTTTCGGCACAAATCGTAGACATGCCCTCCTCAGCTTCACGTTCAACGTGGAACACGGCCAAGGACGCCACTTCGCGGGAGCATCTCTGCTCCTCGGGGACAGCCACGGAGGTGGTGGCGCGAGCAAAAAGGGGAGAAACCAAACCACGTCGGTGGCGCAGGGCGAGGCTGCGCTCCGGGATAGCGGAGGACCATCCACGGGCGTCAGCCTCCTCGCGTAGGTCCTCGTCGCGGGCCCTCTTAGCGACGATGTCCCGCCGCCTCGTGAGCTCAACAGGGTCTTCCGCCGCCACGATGGTTATGGCGTCGTCGATGGCATTCGCGACTCGCGAGCGGGGCATGGGCTCGATTAAGGCCATGCCTGTGGATGTAGCGGAGAGAGAGCGCGCGAGAGTTGCAAGATCGATGGAGCGGCGAGATCTCGGAATCGAGTTTGCGCGCGATATCGAAGGATTGGAGATGGGGTTGATTTTTTTTACCCATTATGTGGTAGGCCTGTGGGTATACATTATTTGTATTTACAAATATAGCAATATAAAAATAATATGAGCATACAAGCAATAGAAAATAAGGAGAAAACAAATGATTAGATAGTTGCAAACCGTCATTGCCGTAACTACTAAGAAACCAATATTAGAGATAGAGCTGGTTACGGTATTGATACCTATTGATACTTCTTTTTTTATCTCTGTAAGGACTCGTTGTACTCGACTATATATTAACACGATATGAGGCACTCGGAAATCAAACGAGTAGACCCAATTGCATCTACATGTTCTGCGGTTTTACATGGTATCAGGCCGGCTTCTTCGTCGAAACAACTGATCGCCCAAACTCGCGCATCTCCAGCACCCACGCTTCCGCCACAATGTCGACCTCATCGTCGGCGCATCTGGTGATCAATCTTGGATCTCCATCGACGGACAAACTCAACCGCTGCAATTATCTAGGATGGCGTGCCCAAGTATTGCCCCCATCCGCGGCGCTCGCCTTGTCGGCCTTCTCGATGGCACCGCCACCGAGCCGCCAAAAAGAATCGAAATCGTCCCTGCGGACAAGGACGCTGGCAAACCAGCGGAAACCAAAAACAATCCTGACTATGATGACTGGATCTCTCGCGACCAGATTGTCCTCGGGTACCTCCTTCAATCCCTCTCCCCTGAAGTTTTATCACATGTCCAACGGATTAAGCAGGCAGCTGGCATTTGGAAAGCAATAGAGGAGATGTTTGCCTCTCAATGTGAGGAAAAAATCTCAAATCTACAAGTTGCCCTTGCCAACACGAAGAAAAACAATAATTCCACAACGACGTTCTTCACCAAGGTGCAGGTTGTCGTCGATGAGCTCGCAGCTGCAGGTTGCAAGGTCACCACTAAGGAGCATGTTTCCTTCATCCTCGCTGGACTTGGAGGATCCTACAACTCCCTTGTTGCTGCCCTTGGAGTTGTGAACACTCCAATCTCTCTGAGTTCTCTCTACGCCCAGCTACAAACCTATGATGAGTGCCAACTGATGCTGAGCGGGCCCTAGGAGATGAGCTTCGAGTCCTCTGCCAATCTGGCATCACGACAACAACACAACAACCAGCCCTTCAATCGCTCCCGTGGTGACCGCGGAGATCGCAATGATCGCTTCTTTGATCGTCGGGATGACCGACGCCAAGATTACCAAGAAGATCGCTCCTCTCGTCAAGGCCGTGGCGGCAGTGGTCGTTCTCCTTCGGGAGGGGGGCATGGCCATGGCCGCGGATGTCGCCGCACCTCTCCTTGGGTCGATGTGACCTGCCAGATCTACAATAGTGAAGGTCATCTAGCCAAAGACTGTTGGTATCGCTTCCAAGACGGTGACGACAACTCTTTTGGCGAGAAGGGGGCCCACATAGCCTCCTATGGTGTGGATACAAATTGGTACTACAACACCGGTGCTACCCATCACATTACAGGAGAGCTCAATAACTTGGCCGACTGCAACACCTACAAGGGTTCCGATAGGGTCAACACCACCAACGGGTAAGGTATGGAAATTTCCCATATTGGTAAATCTGTTGTTCGTCTTCAAAATTTCAATCTAAATAATATCCTTTATATCCCGAACGCCTCTAAAAACTTACTCTCTATTCATTGCTTTACACATGATAATCGTGTCTTTATAGAATTTCATCTATTCTTCTCTTTAATTAAGGATCAGGTCACACGGAGAATTCTTCATAGAGGGCGATGCATTGGCAGCCTATATCCCCTTATTTCATCCTTGGTGTGTTCATCTCAACCTCATAAGCATGCCTTTGTTGTCGCCATGCCATCTCAGGATAAGTGGCATAGTCGTCTCGATCATCCTTCCCTAGCTATTGTTAGCCAAGTTCTTAGTAAAAATAAACTTCCTTTCATTAAAGAGTCTAGAATAGAGTCTATTTGTGATTCATGTCAGTGTGCTAAGAGTCATCAACTTCCCTACCCCATCTCCACCAGTATTTCTACAACTCCCCTTCAGTTAGTCTATTCTGATGTATGGGGTGTTGCACCTACTTCTGTTGGTCGTCATGACTATTATCTAAGCTTCATTGATGATTATAGTAAATTTTCTTGGATATACTTGCTCAAGCGAAAATATGATGCTTATAATACCTTCCAAAAACTTGTTGAAAGGAAACTTGATAGGAAAATTCTTACCGTTCAATCCGATTGGGGAGGAGAGTATGAGAAGTTAAATTCTCTCTTTTAGTCTCAAGGCATCTCTCATCATGTGTCTTGTCCTCATGCTCGTCAACAAAATGGTGCTGCTGAAAGAAAGCACCGACATATTGTTGAAGTAGGGTTGTCGCTTCTCGCCCATTCTCACATGCCTCTCAAATTTTGGGATGAAGCTTTCCTCACAGCCACATATCTTATTAACATGCTCCCTAGCAAAGTCATTAAAATGATACTTCTGTTCATCGTCTCTTCGGTTCTAAACCTGACTACTCTTCCCTTCGTGTCTTTTGATGTGCATCTTGGCCTAATCTCCGCCCTTACAATAAACGAAAACTTGCCTTCCGTTCTACCCAATTTGTTTTCTTAGGCTATAGCCCACGGGAGTTAAATGTCTTGAGGTCAAAACTGATTGTATATATATCTCTCGTGATGTTGTTTTTGATGAGGCTGTGTTTCCCTTTAAAAATGTTCATCCCAGTGTTGGTGCACTACTTCGCAAAGAAATTTTACTCCTTGATCCATCTCTTTGGAATTTTGAACTTGGGGATGACAATGTTGATGAGTCACATATGGCAAATTTTCGTACTACTAATCCTGCCTCTAGCTCTACATATGTTGTTCTGCAGGAAATTCCCGTTCTCAAAACATAGCCGCTGATGAAAATTTGACCGAAAAACGTGCTCAAATCAGTCCAAACATGTCACATGAAATATTGGCGCAAGATGACAGCGGCACAAGACATGAAACAGATTCAGCATCAACCTCGGATTGTACGCCGGATATATCGCCTGCCGCGTCAGGCGCGCGCAATGTTAGGTGCTTCCCCGCGCGTGGCGTCGGACCCCGCTTCCTCGCTAGGATCTTCTGTGCGCGATACCTCCTGATCGCTTCCGTCCTCTCCACACACACATCAACACCCACAAAATCTGTTGTGGCTAGTGCGGGGACCATGGCCGGATCTCCCTCGATTGATGTGCCTGTCATTTCCTATGGCGGGACTGTATCTTCTACATCTCCACCGACTGTTTATCAATGTGTGGCACCTCTTGAATGGCCTACTACACGAGCTTCCCGAGGTGTCTGTCAACCAAAACAGTACACAAACGGTACAATCCACTGGTGCCTTTCATCCATGTTGACTGAACCTAAATCTGTGCAAACTTACTTGAATAATTCTCGCTGGAAAGAGGCTATGGATTAGGAGTACAGAGCTCTTATGCAAAATCATACATGGAGAATGGTTCCTCCGCGGGAAGGTAAAAATGTTATTGATTGTCGATGGATATATAAAATCAAACGCAAGGCCGATGGTTCTATTGATAGATATAAAGCCCGTCTCATTGCCAAAGGGTTCAAACATCAATACAACATCGACTATGATGATACATTCAGTAATGTTGTCAAAATTGCAACTATTCGACTTGTTCTGGCTAATTATATCTCTAGGGGATGGAGTTTGCGATAGTTGGATGTCAAGAACCCGTTTCTTCATGGTGTTCTCGAAGAAGAGGTCTACATGACATAACTACCTGGTTATGAAGACAAAAGGAAGCAGAACTATGTTTGCAAGCTTGATAAGGCGCTTTATGGATTGAAGCAAACACCTAGATCTTGGTACTCTCAGTTGAGTTCTAAATTGATTGAATTGGGCTTTCGCTGATACTTCTCTATTCATATATCATAAGTCCCATGTGACTATCTATATGCTTATCTACGTGGATGTTACCATTGTGGCTAGCTCTTCACAAGCTGCGACATCGGCTCTCTTGAAGGATCTAAGTAAAGAGTTTGCATTGAAGGATCTTGGTGATCTCCATTATTTCTTGGGCATTGAATTTCATAAGGTATCTAATGGTCTAGTTTTGAATCAAGCCAAATATGCTCAAGATATTCTTGCACGAGTAGGTATGACAGACTACACAGTTGTTCCTATACCTTTATCATCTTTTGAGAAAATAACTACACCGGAGGGAGACTCATTAGGGCCTGAGGATATTACCAAATACAGGAGCATGGTTGGTGCCTTGCAGTATTTAACTCTTACACGGACTGACATATCATATGCAGTTAACAAAGTTTATCAATATCTACATGCTCCTACTACTGTTCATTGGACTGCTGCCAAGAGAATTCTGAAATATATTAATCACACTATGAGCACTGGACTGACCTTTATGAGATTAGATTCTACACTTGTGAGTGATTTTTCAGATGCTGACTGGGATGGTTGTGTTGATGATCGTCACTCAACTGGAGGTTTTTCTGTGTTCTATGAGCCGAAATTAATTTCTTGGAGTGTTAAGAAACATGCTACGGTTTTCAGATCTAGCATTGAGGCAGAATACAAGGTTGTGGCTAATGCAACAGCTGAAGTAATATGAGTTTAGTATTTGATTGCAGAACTTGGGATCAAATCAACTCAAGTACCATGTTTATGGTGTGATAATTTGGGAGAAACGTACTTGTCAGCTAATCTTATTTTTCATGCAAGAGCCAAACATATTGAGATAGATTTTCACTTCTTCAGAGAACGAGTATTGAAGAAGCAGTTGGAGATTCGTTTTATTCCTTCAAAGGATCAAGTAACAGATGGTTTTACTAAACCTCTTCCTATAAAAAGTTTTGTAGAATTTAGACATAATCTCAACTTGTCCAAGTTGTGATTAAGGGAGGGTGTTAGAGATAGAGCTGGTTACGGTATCGATACCTATCGATACCGAACCGTGCTTGACCCAGTCTCCCTTTTGTATCTCTGTAAGGACTCGTTGTACTTGATGATATATTACACGATATGAGGCACTCGGGAATCAACCGAGTAGACCCAATTGCATCTACCTGTTCTGCGATTTTACAACCAAATCATTTGTCGTCACCGAAGAAGAATATCACCAGCAGCTGGTCCACAATTTGGCACCGAAGAAAACCCCAGTCATGAGGCATTAATGAGCCACAATAACCACCAATCATGAGGCATTGAAGAACCCCCTAGTCACGAAGAGCCTTCTGATCATATTCAACGTTGGATCCAATGCCAACGCCACCCCGCCTATCAAGCGGTCGTATCCTCCATGGATCATCCATCACAAACCAGCAACAATCCGCACCATCCCACTCTAAGGCCACCAGGACCAGATTGACGACGAGATCAACACCACACAAAGCTGGAGCACATGCCCGGTGAAGACCATATCCCACAGGCTTCTCAATGACGTAAACGTCACCGAGATGGGGTTAAAGCCGGGGTACCATTGTTCGATGTAGCGCATCCACCGTCGTATGAGTTGCGCCACCATGACACCACAAAAAATCTAACTTTAGGGACCTTGATGAACACCGAGCATAGGTCCTGGGTCCCCATCCCCTCCCGCCCGAGTGAGCGGAAGTGGAGGAGGCAAGGATCCATCGATCGTCAGCGGGGAAGGAGGCGGCGGATATGGATTTTTGGAGGAGGATGGGATTTGCGGAGATGGGGTTGATTTGATTTGGCTTGATGCCTTTGTTAATCTATGTCATGACCCTACCCGACGAACCAAAAATTGAAGAACATCCTTGTCAGCTATCCAGCAGTCTTGCGTGACGGATATATCTTCGCTTCATCCAATGGTGGCAACCAAGTACTTAAGATATTTGAATTAGTGGAAGCGTTTATTTAATGTTTTTAGCTTAATATTGTATCTAAACTTAAGTGTTATCATCCTCTTTTGGATATAAAAGGACAAAAGAGGGTGGTCGGGTGGTACGCTAAGAAAAAAAAACCTAGTTTTTATTTTATTCGTTCCTCTATTTATATGTCTGTAGATCTGAGCAAATCGAGCTCCTTTTTATTTCCCCTCTTCAATTGGACGTCGGTGACCAACAACCCTGACAAGGTGGTATTAGAGCATCGATCTGTGACCTACCTTATTCCCCTACTCAGGAAAACTCTATGCTCCATCCATCCCCAACTCCACCAACCACAAGTTTACCAAGTCTCTCTGAGTTGGCCGTAAAATCCCTCAATTATGCCAAAAGGAGAATGATATCGCTCCTCGTCACGGGACCGTGAGCCGGGACAAGCATGAGCGACCATCGATGAGGTCACCGCCTCCCTTGGTACCAAAGCGACGACCACGACAAAGAAACAATATGGAAGAACTTGCCTCGGGACGTCCGCCATGGTCGAAAGGGCACAAACCGTAAATGATATGTACAGTGATGGCCTCCTATCAATATACCGGGCCTTCCATAGGCTAGAACATTAACATATCTTGGATTGTTAACTGGCCATAAATGGGATGCGATGTTATGGGATCTATGCAAACTATTGGGCTTTCATAGGCCAAAATAGTAACTTACCGGAAAGTTAACATCCCGTAGATGAGATGCACAATAATTGGCTACTAGAAAAATATGTGCCCCCAGTAACGGGTAATCTTCTTGTTGGGTTTTTGCAGATGGACCGACCCACTTAATATTTAGCAGGCCTTGACTGGACCTGACATCTATCATGGATTTGTGAGAGTTAATGGCGGTAAGTATCCATTAACGGTGTTTTCAGGTTGCAGTTTACAGTCAATGATGGCCAGCTAAATACCTCTACCTCATCACAAAATTCTATTATTGATGGGTTCCATCCACCACGGTTTTCGAAAAAAATATGGTAGAAGCTTTTGTGACAGGGTTTTTACCACAGGTGCCCATCCATGGTAGAAGACCAATTACCCAAGAAAAATGGCCCTTCTACCACGAAATCGAGTCATGGTAGATGGAAAATTTTCTTGTAGTGTCCCTTGCCGCCTTCTTCTCCTACCCTAGCCGCTGCCTAGCAAATCCCTAGTCGCGCTTGCACCCATGCCAGCTCAGGTGGCCGGTGTCCCTCCTTCCCTCCCTGCTTCACCCATCCTCCACTCTGCTCCGCTTTGCCCTGTGCTCTGCCCTCAGCCGACCATCATGCCCCGGTCTGCGAGCTCCCGCTGAATGCCATGGTCTGTTGCTGATGTTGCAATTGCTATAAATTGAAGATTGGCAGTCGAAATCAAGCCTCCTGGTAGCGAATCAAGCTCGGTAGGTGGCGGCGCCGATGTTGTTAGAGGGGTTCCTCCTGAAAGTTCCCTCACGCCAACCTTCGTAGACTTTTTGGTTACCACAAAACTTTCCCCTAAAACACAGGTATGAGGCACGAGCGATTCGTTTTGTGGTTCACCGCAAAATATTTTGCGGTAGTTTGGTAGGATTTATGGTATCCACTCTGGCAATTAGTTCGACACAAAATTGTAGAAAACGGTTATAGTGGTATCTGCTAGAGATGTTTTTACGTAGGAAAACCACGGTAATTGTAAACACAAGGAGATAAAAATATGAGGTAAGAATTCATGTCAAAATCCCTATGGAATAGCTCATTCTATAGAAATTTCAAAGAAATCTTATATTCCTATTCCTTGTCCAAATGGTACATAAGAATTTTTTCTATAGAAATTCTAGCCTCCAAAATTACTACACTTTTTCCTTTGTTCCAAGCGGGGCCCTAAAGTGATGGACTACGATTTTTTTTTTGCTCCTGAACTCTAGTGCTCCCTTTATTAAAGAAAATCAAAAATCATATTTACATATTTCAGAAAATCTAAAAATAAATTCTGGGCATAGTCAATCTTGTACCCTACAACCATGTAAGATCGCAAACCAGAATTCTTTATATCCTGGTCTACACAAAAATCACAAAACGTGATAAAATTGGAGATTTGAAACCATACATACTCAGATACACACTTTTTTCCATTTTTGTGCTGATAGTACAAAGTATGTGAAATTAATATTTTGCACATTTGTGGGTTACATCAGTGGCTACACCCGGATTTATTTTTCATATATTTTTGAAACATAGAAATATGATTTTCATTTTTAAAATGAGATGATTGGTGACCATGTGCACCAAATATCTACTCGGAGGATTAAAAATTAAGAGTTTGATGAATCCGAAATCGAACTGAACTCGCTGCTCAGTGCTTGGCTAGAGCCCCTCTAGAAATTTGGCTTGGTGGAATCAACTCGTTCTTTTCATTCACCGGCTCAACACTCTTTTCAGATCAGCTGGCCTTTCTTTTTTTATTACTCGGCTTGCTTGGGGACAAAGGATCGGTACTTTGAGCCAAAACACTGACTCGGTTTGGCTTTCAGTTTGTATCGGCTCTTTGAGCCAAAACACCGACTCGGTTAGGGCTTTTCAATTTTACTAGACTAGATGATGAAAGCAATGTGTTTCCATGGGCTCTCTATCTTTTCCTCACTCGTTACAGTGTTTCATAGTCATCCCACTCCAGCAGAGCCGCAGAGTACTCATACTCTAATACTCTAGCTATTCCCAACAACATGTAGTCAATACGCGCATGCGTTTTGTCCAACTCCGGCAAATTGCTATGGTGTTCTCCTACCCATGACTTAGAGTTTCTATGAGATAACATAAACACATATAGAAGCAACCAAAATATTCACTAAGTGTGTGTTTCATCAGCCATTGTGTTATTTTGAATGGTTGTGATAATGATGGCCTTGGAGCCACAATGTGAATGCTAGCCTTTTTCTTTCTTTTCTCCACTCCTTTTAGATTTATCTTGAATGAATTTGAGAATATCCATCCAGAGTGACCTTGAGAACTATAATCGCTAAATAACTATTGGGTATCCTCCTCATGTTGTCTATGAGGAGATGACCATTTGAAGACTTTCAGGCGGGCCAAACATAGGGTTATGACGGAGGTCATTTTAGACATTACACATGAGGGAATGGAGAGGATAAATCTCCCATCTAGCCATCACTAGATGGAGTGACGAAAATCGAGGTTAGTATCTATTGGAGAAGAAAACCAAGAGAGAAGGGAAGAGGAAGAAATTAAAGGAAGAGTTTGAGTTCAAGCATTGGGGTGCTCCTCATAAGGTTATGAAGTTAACATCCTCTACCTCGTCTCCTTCAAGCTACGATTCCACCATATTTGGTGAAATTGTTCCAATCCCTACCTCTTGTACCCCAAATCTTGTTGTAACATCCAAGGTCTGTGATATCTTGATATATGAGATCCTATAGTGCTCTCCAGAGGCAACTGGTTGTACCCACACATTCATAATAGTGAATGAAGATTTCATTGTCTTCAGCCTGTGGTTTTCCTCTCAAATTGATAGGTTTTTCATGTAGAAAGAATTGGTGTCCTTGTGTGTTTATTTGCTACTACTATTGTTGTTCTGAGATCCTCTCACTGTAGGTACACATTGTCTATGGTCAGCGGAGAGCTTCTCACCCAAGGGGAGACATTGTTTACGGTTAGGAGAGAACCGTGAACTGTCTTGTTTCCTCCATATATGTGGGCCCCCCGGATTAATCCTCTGAGAATCCCTGTTATGCATATCACCACGATCCCGTGATCAGTCTGTCGTGGCACATAAACGACAAGTATCAAAGTAAACATCCACTACTTAAACGGATACAAGTCATACCTTAATGCCATTATGGCTACACCAAACATCATCAGTGGAACTTTTATCGAAGCATAGATTCCGAGCCCTGACTTAACCTACATGCAGCTGACTGGGAGAATGTCCTAGCTCACATAGTCGTCGATTTCAGCTTCTTCTTGATATCTGACCAAGTTAATAGCTAATGACAATGCCAGTGAGTACGTTGAATGTACTCGCAAACCACCTTAAGAGAATAATAATAACAAGAGGATATGCAATATGGCTGGGGTAGTAGGAGGGCTCCAAGAGAGGTTCTTTTCTCAGATAGTTTCTCTTGTAGATATAACATCTACATATCTTCTTTGAAAACCTTTGTAAACATTTTGGAAACCTTTTTGAAAAGTTCTTGAAAACACTAGGATTGGGTCACCCATTTGTTCCTCCTTCTGGTCATCCCATGACCAAACTCCTTTCCTTCCTTTCCGACCATCCGATGGTCAAAACATTTCCAAAATCCATCGCTTTTCAGAAGTCCTTTTGAAATCAAAACCAGCACCGCTCTATAGTAGTTTGTCCAACCGTCTATAACCATGGACACGGCTATTCAAATATATTTACACTATACAGAGGTTGTACACTTTACCCACACCATCCGGTTACCCTGCCCTGATCCTCACCGATCGTGGATCGAGTAACTGATCGAGAATCTCCGGATTCCACTCTAGTATAGGCCCTACCCTATGAGTTGTTCCCCTCAACACCGGTACGTCTGGATCCACAGACCAACCAGAGTGTCTTCCGACTCCTCGAGAAGGGGCACTTTAAATGAGGGGCTCATAGTATCACCCGACTCCTCCCGAGGGCAGTTCACAATTCCTCTAGGTGACTATAACATCCCAAAAATATTAAACAAGGTTATCAAGTTCTAATCACCCAAGTTTAGGGTTAACAAAAACTTTAATTATTAAACTTAATATGAATGCATGTGTGTGATTAATGCATGAATGATTGCATTTGCCATGTTTGATTGCTATGAATGATAAGTATTGGTTTAAAGATGAAAACAATATCATCTATATCATTTCCAAGCAGAATCAAATGAAGAGAAATTCAAATATAAGCAATATAAGAAAATGGTCATTTTGACCAAAGTTAACCAGTAGACCACTTTGAGAGTTCCTGGCCCAAGTTTTCTAACAAAAACAAATCCAATTCTTTTCACCCCTTGCTAGACCAAGTAAAAGTGAACCCAAGCCCACTTTACAAACCTACAGAAACAAATTCCAAATCTATTAAAAGGACAATTCAAAATTGAATCAAGAGTATGTACTAAGATGGCCATTTCTCAAAAAGCACTCAAATCAATTCACCTTGCCAAACCCAAGCAACAGAGACTACCAAGCATGTGACCAGACCACTCACCAAAATTCATATAAAAATTCAAATGTAAAGTTCATGCGGCCATTTCATCAAACACCTGGTGAGCACAGATCAAACTTGCCTAACTTCTAGTTATGGATCAATGCCTTATCCACTACATGTCACTACTACTAGCCCTTGTCTCTCCTAGTGCCTAGCATTGCATTGAACCAGATCACCCCTTCACTGCTTGCACCAGTGCCATGCCACCCGAGCCGCCATTGCCGGCCGACCATGGACAGCTCGCAGGAGGAAGCGCCGCGCCTGTCAACGATGTCCAGGAGATAGGCCACCGTCCATCGCCACCCCCTGTCCAACCCTCGAGCTCAGCCAAGCTATGGACCACCGAGAATAGCCGCGCCCATTTTCTCTCTGCCATGCCGAGAGCGCGTCAGAGCACCGCAGCCGACACGTGCGCACACGCCGTGCCTCGCTTTCACCACGCGCAACTTCACGCGCCATGACCCTAGCTACCTGCCAGACACAACCGTTCGCCGCCACGCGACACGAAGCCCCTGTACGTCGTCTAAAACTCCTCCAGTGCCGCGTAGAGCATCGACCTGTTCCGACCATTCTCGACCGCCCTGTGTCGTGCCTTTAAGCCCGTGATGATCGCCAGGAGACACCGCACCGTCCTACGCCCACAT
The DNA here is from genome assembly GCA_916181665.1 of Avena sativa. Classification (NCBI taxonomy): domain Eukaryota; kingdom Viridiplantae; phylum Streptophyta; class Magnoliopsida; order Poales; family Poaceae; genus Avena; species Avena sativa. The sequence continues at coordinate 45,431,932 of OV702298.1, read as the reverse complement.
CCATGCCGTTAGCCCTATGTACCGTCGTCACCGACAAGCCCAGACCATCGCGCGCTGCCCCTCTCGCCGGTGTATAAATAGATGCCCCCTCTTCCTCAATTATTCACACCATCTCGCTCCCCTCTCTCTCAGAACCACCCCTAACCCTTCCCCGGAGCAAGGCGAGTACCAGCCCGCCGGAATTTGGCCGAAGTCCACCACTGTAGAGGAGGAGAGGAGTCGTTGATTGGAGCCACCCCAGGAGACGCCACGACCACCATTCGAAACGCCGTTGTTGACAACGTCGTTCGCCCCCATCGCCGACCCTAGCTGGATCCCAGGTGAGCCACCGCGTACCCCCACCGTCGCCGTTAGGGTTTGTTCTCGTCTGAGCTGACGACGAACGTGAGCTTTAGATCGTAGTCTAATCGCACGACCTAGATTGAAACTTACCGTTTCGGTTAGACTGAGCCGCTGATGCATGTGACTCCCTGTTAGCAGCCCACTGCGTGCGCACTGTGCAGCTGGGCTGGCCCACTTCCTTTCCCGCGTGTAGCCCAGCAATTCAAATAATATTTTTCCAATTTAATCAAACCCTAGTTCTGTTAGTAGATTCAAAAATAAATTCAAAGAGATGTACTGAACCAAATTGTTTGATTCCAATTTTGCTAGAAAGTTATTGAAATTACCTATCCAAGCCCGTTGGATTTAAACCATTTGAAATTATAGATCACCTACACCAAAAATAACAAGACAGAGACTTTTTCACATTCGAACATTTTTAAAAAATCAACCATAAATGCTTTTGAGTTGATTCCAACTCTCAAAAATCACATTGGACAATATCTATCTGAATATGTAAAAATATTTAGGTTTACATGCAGTGATCTTGGACTAGTACTAAAAGAATGCTAAATGGGCATTTCTAGTCACTTTAATTATATAAAATAGTAATTTTAAACTTTATAAAATATGACCACCACTTTAAATCACATTCCCATGTATTAGAATATGTGGTGATGACATGTGTTAACATGATCCCATATTTTAATTGGAGAATATTAAATCTTAAGTAGTTTTCAATGAGTAGAAATTACTTTTCCAAAATAAAATAAATAAGACCAGGTCTTTATTTCATGTGATGATGCTAGATCATCTAGTGTGAGCCCTTGTGTGCCAAATAGAAGTAGTTAAGTATTGTTTGGTGATTGTGTACCTCGTATTCTTTTATAGACGCTAGTATCGATCAAGGATACGAGGAGGAGGAGTACTACGAAGAAGAAGAAAACTTCAACCACTGCACCAATCAAGACAAGCTAAGCTATACCATGCAAGATAATACTTGCAAGCCCCACAATACAAGTTAACTATACAAGCTAGATGCATTAGGCATACTTGGTTATGCAACCTTGATTACAACAATCCCAGTTTTACTTGCAAGCTTTATTCCTTTATCTTTATCTAAGTTCTTTACTTTTAGTTAGTACTTTGTGAGTTTTGGAAAGATAGTATAGATAACATAAATAGCATAAAACTAGGCCTAAATAGTTATACTTAGATGTCATCAAAAGGCATAAGACGAGATTTGGATAGTCACACCTGATTAGCACCCCTCATTAGTGAATACCTTCAATTTTAGTGGCTAGTGCTAAGCATTAAAGTGGATCACTTTAGATGGGAATACTTGGTGAAAATGATTATGAAAACCTTGGAATGAAGATTCATTCTATTGAAATATTTTGAAATGTATTGTGAACACAAGATGATTCGATGATGAAAATGTTGAGGCATGAGCCTGAGCCCTTTAAAAAATTGATGGCTGGGTTTGGATGCCATACCATTCCAATTTACCGTACAACCACAATACCCGAATTTGGGTAGGGCTTACTAGAAGTTTATATGTCTTAGTATGGGTTCCCTTGCGGAAGAGGTTGAGATGAGGTTACCTCGTGAATGAGAATGTCCACCTATGCAGTTCCCAAGATGACAGATGGTCATGGTTGGGAGGCCAAACTCATAGGGGAGGTGCCTATAATAGGGTGTGTAATTGAAAGGTTAGGATTGATTACCTGCATACCAAGTATGATGATTCAGGATTTCTCCTGACGGATGTATCGAATGTTGTGGTGAAAGTGTACCACCTCTACAGAGTGTCATACTATTCGAATAGCCGCGTCCGCGGTCATGGACAGTTGGAGTGGCCATACTGTTCCGTCGTCAGATGTTTTCAAAATGACTTTTGAAATGAACTATGACTTTGACTTGACCACAACAGGGTTGTGAATATGAAAACTAAGTTCGCACTTAGGTGTTGTAAAACATTAAACTAGTTTTCTTTACTTCTGAACTCAGTTGAAATAAACCTGGATTTTTGCAAATAAACCTAGAGCTTAGGATTCCTACTCGAACTACTTTACTTGTTAGTGATAGTTTGCGAGTACTTAAAGAGTACTCATGGCTTTGTCCCTGGCTATTCCCATGGCCAGACTATGAAGAGGACTACCAGGATGATGGACAACAGGACGTCTATGACAACTAGGATCATCTCCCATCGTCAGCATTGCCTGTGACCCTGAAGATGGAGCCTCGACCATGCTACCCTTATTATTATTCCTAGGATTGCGATGTATGGCATAACAGGCATCTGGGATTAAAAATCCGGGTGTTGACAAGTTGGTATCAGAGCCATCCTGACCATAGGAGAGACTAGTTAGAATGGACGCTTGAATCAAAAACTTAATTTCAAAACAAAAGAAGTGAGTATTTATGAAAACCTATTCTCATTCTTATCACTGAGATCCTTTCAAGAAAATTCATGTTCCTCAAAATTTCTTGCAATCTTACATAAAATTTGACACACTTGATCACCTCACTAACTTACTCATCCTACATTCTTATAGATGGAAGTCAAGTATAGCAAGTTCTACCAGTTGGGCAACGGAGGAGATCTCATCTTAGAGCAAGATTTAAGCCAACTCTCGGAACTTGTTGAGTGCCCGCACCCCGAGTTCTTCGAGGCACAACTCAATGATCAACAAGGAGGAGAACTACAGTGGCTGATAGTTACAAATCTCAAAGGAAAGATGGAGGGCACCCACCTCAGAGGGGATCCAATTCAGCTTGAAGGAGAACAACTGGCTAGACGGACTCGCCAGGGCTATGCAGGAAGCTCTTGCCCGTCTGTGTGGGCAAAGCATCAACCAAATCAAGGGCACTCGCTTTGAGTACTATGCAAGGCATGATGCTATGGGACAACCATTGGAGGTGCCAGGTCATCCGGAGCTGAAGCATCAGGTGGATCATCTCGACTTCATGTTGTATGACAGGCAGAAGGAGTTGGACAACGCTCGCGCCTACGAAAACCACAACTATGCCATTGCAGTCAAGAAGGACCAGACCCTCGCCATCCTTGTGAAGGAGCGCAAGTCACTTCGCCGTCTGCGTGACAAGAAGGATCGCATCATTGCCCGCCTTTGTCACAAAGTGTCAGAACTGGAGGAGACCATCCATGAGCGGGACATGAAGCTTGAGGAGAGGGAGATCGAAGGGGAGGATATCCATGGAGATCCCTACTCCTACCTCAGTGATGATGATGACTACCTGGAGGATCTCGACATGGATTTCCACACTGATGATGATGATTCCGCCTTCATTGATGATGAAGAAGCCACCGGTTCTGATGAGTAGTAGCACTTGAGCACTATCGTAGGTGTGAGTTGTATCCGGTCCCACTATATCATAGCTTCATAGAATGGTTCCTAAAACCATCTGTTACCTTAGTGTGGTGTGTGTTTGTATTGGGTGCTATGAATGAATGAATGAGTGAATGAAAAGAAAGTTGCTAGTTTAAAAAACCAGAGTCAAACTCAAAGTTTAAAAGCTTTTCAAAAATATGAACCTTATCTCAATCTTCAAATGACTCGCGGAGGAAATAGTTCATCTCAGGATACAATGTTGCAAATCCTACAAATGTTGGTTGCTAACCGTGAAGCTGGCAGAGCTGAACGTCAAGCTAATTTAGCCACCATTCAATAGATAGCTTAGATGGCCCATGATAATCAAGGCCATGGAAACCAGGAAAACCATGGATCCAAGCTCAAGAACTTTCGAAACACCAATCCCCCCATATTTAGTAAGTCTGAAGAGCCATTAGATGCTGATGACTGGCTGCATACCATGGAGAACAACTTGGAAACCGACTCGGGCACTAGTTCCCTAGAAGTCGGAGGAGCGTCAAGACACGCACGGACCGCCTACAGGCAGGATACGTTCGCGGAAGGATCAATGTCGGATCTCTCTTCGGAGTTTGCCGACAAAGATCGGAAAAATTCAAGGCCCACCTAAACCGCCCCTGTGCAGGATATAATGGTGGAAGATTGCTGCAAGTCCGTCGTCTTCGCCCGTGTATCTGGACAGCAGATATCCAAGTTCGCCGGAGTGGTAACCATCTTCGATCTGGCGCGTTGCATGCAGAGATAGGGTGAAAACCCCCGCGATTACCTAGCCAGGTGGCTCCGTATACGGGCCGACCTGGCGCATTACCCCAATGATGATGCCATGTATCACTTTGTGGAAGGACTAGACCAAGGTACGCTTCTCCAACATACGCTAAGGCGGCACCAGGCTTCAGGACGCCTCACTTTAAAAAGCATGGTGAACACCGTCAACAACTACGCGGAGGCCGAGGAGGCAGCTCAGACAGCGCTCGTGCTCCTTGATGGCGCCCCTCCGCCTCAGCCACCACCGCCACCGCCTCCGGTCGTCATTGCTGCAGCTGCACCACCACCTCCAGTCATTGTTGTTGCTGTCGCACTACCGCCGCCCATCATCGAGGAAGCCCCGACACCCTCCGACTCCGTGCTTGACGTGCTCTACGCCGACATCAGCGCTGACTCGAAGGAGATAGATTTCAGTCCGGAGGAGATAGACTCTGCTATGTAGGAGATGGAGGAGGATTTTCAACGCGACGATCAGGCCAATAACCCTGTCACATCCTGAGAGGTGTTCGTCACCATTGGGACAGCGATGGATAAAGATTAACCCGAAGCTCCGCCTAAAGCGCTGGACAAAGGGAAGGGACCACCTGTTGCTGCCGACAATGATCGCGCAAAGGTCATGCCCCCTCCGCCTAATCCAGTGCAGCAGCCGCAGGAACCCAACACTGGTCCGAGTAACAACAACACCACAAACCTGCCACCTCCAGCATCTACTTTTGCTTCTGCCCAAATTACTCTAGCTGATAGAGTGATGTATGCCAACTTTCTCTTCGAGCCCATGATCATGGCCCATATACAGAACGTAGTCTAGCTTGACGAGAAGCGCCAGTAGTTGCTGGAGGAAGCACATGTCATTGCAGAGCAAGGCTGTAACACCCTCGGATCGGCCCTATGCAAGTTTTAGCGATTCCCGCCAAACCCGCATAGAAACGATTCAAAGGCACCCGCCAGGAACTTGCGTGCGGGTGGAAAATGAAGTAATATCATTACACAATAGTCCACGACGGAACCCAGAGAACATATATATACAACATCGACTCCATGAGTCAAGAATACAAGTATACAATACAAAGGTCCAAATCACCTTGAAAACGATACAACGTCTGACTACGGACAATATGCAAATGGGGATAAGAGCCCTGAAGAATATCCAATGGAGTCCATAACCCTGCCCAGGCCAAGCCAGAAGGGTAACCCTGCTAACAACGTCAATCTCAAAACCTGCTAAAACAAAAGGGGTGCCGGCAAAGGGCAAAGAAAAAAAGAGCGGTCAGTACTGAGGCCAGTACACGGCGAGACTAGTATTCGGTGGCTCTCGCCTACATATGTATGGTGGACTGAAACAGCAGCGCAGCATGCACTAAACAACCTATAGAGACTCGATACAACTGTCGGCTATTAGAGAGGGATAAGAAAGACCTATTCGGATCCAACCTAATACTAACACCAATCATACCCATCCCGGTGTTTCCCCCTCGATACCAATTGAGGAAGTCATACCGAGGAAACTCACACAATTGGCAATTTTATCCATTCCCTTATAGTTGCGGAAATTACTAGTCAGATATAGATAGCATGAGTCATCCTGATATAATAAGCAGTGGGAACTTTTAGAGAACCATTCCGTTGTAGTTGCAATACTTACTAGTCATATACAATTGTAATAGGTGACAACCCAAATCCAGCAGTTGTTGGCACTTTTATTTAGCCATTCCATTATAGTGAAGCTGATTACTAGTCATTATAAAGTCAAATTTATTACACTACTTTAGTTATAGTTGTCTATGATCGAGATATTGTGCTCCAACTCGTCCATAACCGCGAACACGGCTTTCAGAAAGTTTTACCCTGCAGGGGTGCACAAATAGCAACACACGCATGATCAACCTCGGAAAAACCAAATGAAAACCCAACGAGGCATCATGACAGAACATTCACAAGATTCATATTTGATTTCAGGGGGCCACCCCACCAAGCTACCCGCGACAAAGTTGGCCGACTCCGAGACGGACCTAGAGGTTTGTGCCAATGGTTGTAAACGACTGGGAACCCGAAAGTGTGACTGGGCATGTCGATACCGCGAAAACATTCCACATTTGTTCCTAAACAGTACAGGCGCTCCACGCGCAATAGTAAATAAGACAGTAAAACATGGCATAAGTACAGAATACTAATAAAGCCCCTAACTACTTTGTGGCCCCAAGGAATTAAATATGACTCAAGCTAGGGTTAGGGGGATTCATGGTCCCACATGCGGATAGTGCGAACATTCAAAGAACAGGTATCAAGTACTTGGGGTCCTATGAGACAAAAGTGGACGGTTAAAAACCAAATAACATCTATTTCCCACCTGTGCCTCTGCATTATTTACCCACTTCAATTTTAGTTATTAAACGGTAATTAAAGCCATGACCATCTCCAACATTAAACATGCGGCATTACTCCAGCAACTGTGGAAGATCGACGACACGACACATCACCTGCGCAAGCAACTATGACTCGCAAGGCCGACTATATACCAAACAACAGGTAATAGGATATGTCCATGGCAATATAAGGGCTGCAGGGAAATATAACGGGATATAGAATCGATAACATCGCAACACAGTTAGCAATAGATCAACAGGAGAAAATAAAGAATATAAATGTAAAATAGGTAGAAAGGGGAGAATACTCGCCTGAAAATATTGCTGAAGGTTCATCGGAAGATCGGGTCGGCACTTGCATCAACTCATCGGCCTAATCTGTGAAGAAGCAAAGCACCAGCAGAAACACCGGATGCAATATTTAATACTATGGCAGAAGATCGGGCATGATGCATGTATGATGTATGACATGTCAAAGGTGCGATGCAATTAGGCCATATTAAGCAGAACCAGGGTCTCGAATTTTTTAATAGGTTCAAGTTGTTTAGATACCCCGCAATTTAAATGTTGTCTTAGCATGGCAAAATATATCGCCGGTTCGCTTCACAATTTTAAATGGGACAATATTAGACTAGATTCACCCGTATATGGTCTCCATATTTAATTTAGGTGAATCTTTGAAATAGCCCCAAACTCCCGCAAACATGTATGCATGCATGACCAATTTAATATGCAACAAGTATATATTATATATTATAAACGTATTGGTCTCGGAAAAGGGGTCACACTTGGGTTTCGACGATCTTGGGTCAGGGGTTCGATGAGGTTTGGCTCGCCGGGACTGGTCTTCGGATCCGTGAAGGGGGACCGGTCTTCGGATCCGTGAAGGAGGACTCGGGGTCTTCGGGTCCGGGAAGAAGAGCTTTGGCATTCCGAGGGATCGGTTTCCGTGTGGCCGGTCTTGGCGTTCCAAGATGGAGAACTCTGGCATCGTCGCCTCCAGGTCCGATACCGAAGTACTTGAGGATCCAACTTGGATGGTCTATGTCGATCTTGGTCTGCGCCGGGTCTTCGGAAGGTCTTGTCGATTGCAACAACAGGAACACAGTCATTGGATAGTTGCCAGGGCGGAACACATCGCCACACAAGAGCATAGAGACGGTCTTGGACGTCGAGTCAGACCGTCATAGGGGACAACAACAGGGACCAGGGACACTATGCAGAGCATGGACCTGGCCAGGGTCATGCACACGCCCATACACATAGCAGCCGCAGATTACAGGCCGCACACGGTCGGAGGGGAAGGACGATGAGGACGCGCAGCGGTGACCGGAAGGTTGGCTTCCGCGGCCGGGAACTTGGGGAGGAGGGCCCTCGTGGCTCGGGGCCGACGACGAGCAGGGCGCTGGCTGGGGACATGACGAGAGTGCACATACGACAGAGGAAGGCGGCAAACAGCAACGGGGGTACCGACGAGGTGGCGACGACGGCTCTGCTTGGGGAAGACAGTGGCCAAGGGCCATGAGCAGCAGGGGAATCCGGGCCGCGGCGGCGGACACCCATAGGCGGTGAGGTGGTCTGGCACGACACAAGGCATGGCCGGCGCTGGCGGCAGGGTCGATGGCGACCGGAGATAGAGGAGGCGGGGCAGACGAGGCCGGTGGAAAGGAGAAGGGTTGCCCTGACGGCGAGGCTTGGGCTTGGTGCAGCCGGGATGGAGAGAATAGGGAGGCCAGTGACCGGGGAAGTAGGAGGCGGCGCTGGGCGCGTGACAAGAGGAAGACGGGGTCGCGAGGAGAGTGGAAGCGAGGATGGGGAGCGGGGAGTGATGGGCCTAGGTGGGTCAGGGGTCGGCGCATACAGTGGCGTGCGTGAGGGTATGTTCAGTGTGTGGCGTTGCAGGTGTGAGGCCAGGGTGGGGGGCGACGTGTGGAGTGGAGTTGGAGTCGGGGTCCAGGGGAGTGGCGGCGGCGGAGTGGTTGGATCAGGGTAGATAGGGATAGGGTTTGGGGTGGAGGGGATCTAGGGTTAGCTAGGGTTTCAACCGGCTGGGCCTTTGGGTCTGGCTGGTTTAGACTAGGTTTTTTATTATTAAATTGTTTCTGTTTTCATTTTATTTTATTTAGAAAACATTTTGTAAATAGCTTTTTATGATTAAAATAGAAAGAGGTATAATTTGAATAAAAGACGAGATACAATGTAGAAAACAACATAGAGTTTTTAGTGAAAATAATTTTAGGCAAGGAATATGTATGATGAAGATGTAATGATGATGTGCAAGTAATAAATAATGAGTAATTTTCTAGCAGTGGTTTTATCCGGGTGATACAAAGGCGCAAAGCTAGATCGAGATCTGGCTAACACGCAGAAGTCAATGGAGAAAGCTAGAGCAATGGAGGCTGAGTACAAGACTCTGCTCAAGCAGCAGAAGTCTAAGAAAGCTCCAGCTCGTGTCATCAACGATCCTGGTGTACGACGAAACCTAGGATGGGCTCCCTCGAAGCCGCCACAAGCCAAGCCATACATTGACAGCAAGGGCAGGCAGGTGATGCCCACTCCTATTCTCAACCTCGTCGTCGCCAAGACCCTTCTGGAGCAGGATAGATCACCCACAGCTGTGGAGCAGGTCTATGACCTCGTGGCCAAGGCGGTGATACAGCAGGAAAAGGCCACCTCTCAGAGGCTTGAGTCTGACCCAACGTTTTTCCAGTCTAGCCAACCTAAGCCACCAAGGGACCAATCTCCTCATGATGTCGGGTCCCAGACGGGTTCATCAGAACGAAGACGGAGGGATGCATGCAACAGGAAGGACGCTATCCCCATATCCTCCAACCATGGAGGCAAGGCTCATCCTCGTCGCCCATCTCCATCGCCCCGGTCTCCCCGACATCGTGAAGACCCCAAGGCTCACCATCGCACGGATATGCATCCGCCAAGGCAGAGCGGCATCGTCGTCTGCGGCAACACGGAGCAGACCCGTCATGATGGAGAGCACAACCAAGGACATAAGAGCAGGTCGCGCCATGACCCTCCGCATCCGACAAGCAACCGCGACAAGCGTGAGGCATCGCAGGAGGGTAACATCAAGAAGGCTAACCCACCGCCACCTCCGCCTCCGTCGCCCCCTAGCAGCCACCATGGCGGAGGAGGCCTGCGTCATTCACGCAGCCCTTCCCCTGGCGGCAAGAAGAAAAAGGCAAGCCCGGAGCCATACGACGCACGTTCACGCCTGGACAAGATTTACGAGGCCTGGGAAGGACAATACTTGGGACCATGTTGCTTTGGACCTGTAATACGGACCGCAACTTACCCCAAGGGTTTTTGGATTGACAAGACCATCAAACCCTATGATGACACCGCCAAACCAGCCACGTGGTTGCAGGATTACGGCAACACGGTGGAGATCGCCGGGGGTAACCCCAACGTCACCGTCAAGTACCTCCCCCTGATGCTGGCGGGCACGACCCGACAATGGATTGATGACTTGCCGGAGAAATCCATCTGCAACTAGTTGGACATGCAAGAAGCGTTCACTAAAAATTTCGAGGGTACGTATAAGCGTCCATGTACTGTTGGCGATCTACAACGGTGCGTGCAGGAGAAAGACGAGTCATCTCGCGCCTACCTCTCTCGCTGGCTAGATATGAAGAATTCCTGCGCAGGAGTGCACGCTCATACCGCCATGGCCGCCTTCATCGATGGGTTGAAGAAAGGTATGTTGCTCCGACATAAGTTGAAGCGCTTGCAGGACAATCACCGGCTAGATCTCAACCAGGTGATCTAGCTGGCTAGTGAGTTCGCGGCTGCCGACGACGATGCTCGCGGCTCCCTGCCGGCAACGACCATTCCAACTCAAGCTAGGAGGAACAGCAGCACAAAGAGGAAGAGTCCACCAGAAGAAAAGAAAACCTCCGACATGGTCGCCATGACATTTGCAGGACGCGGTGATGGTGGACAGCGTGACCGAGGACGGGGGGCTGGTTGTGGGCAGCAGCGTGGTAGTGAAACTACCCCGGCAGTGCTCCGTGTTCCCCAGACATACTAGGAGTACCGTGACATGTCATGCCTTGTACACCTCGACGCCAACGGCAAAGCCACTCACACCAATCACCATTGCAAGTTCGTCAACAACCTCAAGGAGGACCCGGAGTCCGGCTACAAGCAAAGTCGGAAGAACAAACGGCGAGGAAAGGGCAAGGGGAAGAAGAAGGATGAGGAGTCCAAGGATTCGAGTGACATGGATGAGGACGTTGACCCCAATCACGCCGCCAAGAGCGATGGCAAGGGAAAGAACCCCTTTGAGAAGAAGGCCCCCCGTCTACCACACTTTCCTTGGCACCCCAACTGTCCAACAACAGAAAACCTCGCTGACAATACTGATGGCCACTCTACCCCCAGTCCCCCAATACCTTCGCTGGTCGGAGATTCCAATCACTTGGGATAGGAAGGATCACCCATACTTCATCCCTACGAAGAACCAGTACGACATGGTCATCAACCCCCTGATTGACGACAATGAGTTCACCAAATGCATGGTGGATAGTGGAAGCAGCATCAACATCATGTACCTGGATATGCTTCACAAGATGAACTTGACGGAGGATAACCTAAGGTGGACCAGCACCGTGTTCCATGGCGTAGTTCCTGGCCGGGAGGCTCGGTCCCTTGGGTGCATCACACTTCAGGTTGCTTTTGGCGATGTTAACAATTACCGCCAAGAACGCATGACCTTTGAGGTGGTACCCTTCAAGAGCCTGTACCACGTCATCTTCGGACGTGACATCTTCCACACCTTCATGGCCAAGGCATGCTTCGTCTACAATAAGCTAAAGATACCCAAACTAAACGGAGTCATCACGTATCCAGAAGTTTTACCAAGGCAAGGGACTGCGAGATTGGAGAAGCAGCCTTTGCAGAAGCCGTCCTCTACAGCAAAGAATTCAAGGAGATCCATAGCAAGGTCGATGCCACAGAGATGCCGACGTCGAAGAAGCAGATTTCTGACTCCTCCCTAGCATTCAAGGCCGCCATCAAAACCAAGCCAGTGGTACTTGTGGTAGGCGATGCCTCCAAGATCACCGCCATTGGGACGAACCTAGATCCCAAATAGGAAAGCGCGCTCGTCGAGTTCCTCCGTGAGAATAGAGACATTTTTGCCTGGCAACCTGCCGACATGAAAGGTGTACCTAGGGAACTTGCCGAGCATAGCTTGAATATTGATCCAAAATGCAAGCCGGTGAAACAACCTCTACGACACTTTGGAGACGAGAAGAGACGCGCCATAGGCAAAGAGATAGCTAGGTTACTTAAGGCTAGTTTTATCGGAGAAGTCCTTCACACCCGATGGGTGGCCAATCCTATACTTGTCCCCAAAAAGGGAACCAAAGAATTAAGAATGTGCGTTGATTACACCATCTTGAACAAAGCATGTCCCTAAGATCCGTTTGCTTTGCCTCGCATTGACCAAGTCATTGACTCGACGGCTGGCTCGGAGATTTTGTGTTTTCTCGATGCATACTCAGTATACCACCAGATTAAGATGAGGAATTCAGACCAATTGGCCACTTCTTTCACCACACCTTACGACACGTTTTTCTATGTCATGATGCCATTTGGGCTGAAAAACGCAGATGCTATGTACCAACAGACAATGCAGCGTTGCCTACACGATCAAATTGGTCGGAATGTTCACGCCTATGTGGACGATATAGCGGTGATGTCTAAAAATTCAAACGACTTAATCTCCGACTTAAAAGAAACCTTTGCTAATCTCTAGAAATACAACATGATGCTTAACCCTAAGAAGTGCATCTTCGGGGTTCCAGCCGGCAAATTGTTGGGCTTCATCGTTTCCCAACACGGAATCGAGGTCAACCCGTAGAAAATCAAGGCCATCTTAAACATAAACCGTCCGACATGCCTGAAGGACATACAACGGTTGTCAGGCTGCGTTGCAGCGGTTAGTCGGTTCGTCAGCCGACTTGGAGAGAAGGCTTTGCCGCTATACAAGTTGCTGAAAAAGGCGGACAAATTTACGTGGACGGATGAAGCAGATGCAACATTGAAGCAGCTAAAGGAGATACTCTCCACAGCGGCTATCCTTGCAGCACCCGAGCCTATGGAGCCTATGTTAATTTACATGGCGACCACCAACTAGGTAATCAGCATCGTCGTCTTGGTAGAGCGGAAAGAACCAAGCTATGAGTACGGAGTTCAACGACCAGTTTACAATGTAAGAAACGGCTTGACGGATTCCAAGCAGCGTTACCCGCACTACCAGAAGCTAGCTTATGGTGTGTTCCTTGCTTCTCGGAAGCTAAGGCACTACTTCTAGGAGCACCCTATCATAGTTGTGAGCAAAGCTCCACTGTCCGACATCATCAATAACAACGACGCTATAGGAAGGGTCGTGAAGTGGGGCATTGAACTTGCCGCCTTCGAGATCACTTACAAGAGACGCGACGCTATCAAATCACAGATCTTGGCGGATTTTATTATAGATTGGATGGAGATGTCAGATGCTACCCCTTGCCAGAGCCATAATACTGGGTAATGCACTTTAATGGATCAAAGCTACTCAATGGCTCGGGGGCTGGTGTACTGCTACAGTCACCAACTGGGGAGAAGCTACACTATGTTCTGCAGATCCACTTGGAGGCTATGAACAACATTGCGGAATATGAAACACTCATTCATGGACTACTCATAGCCAAGGATATTGGCATCAAGCGCATAGTTTGCTGTGGAGATTCTGACTTGGTTGCCCAGCAGGTGGCTGGCACCTGGAACGCGTGGAAACCTATGATGGCGGCATATCGAGATGAAGTGGACGAGATAGCCAAGAGCTTATTGGGCTACAAAGTCAAGTATGTACCTAGGGAGCAAAACGAGGCGGCTGATCTACTATCTAAGCTTGGATCAGGGTGCAAACGAATTCCGCCTGGCGTTTTTCTGGAACATCTACGGACACCATCTATGAAGGGAGCAGACACCGAGAACCCGAATAGAGTTGACTCTTTCATTCACAGAGTGACAAAGGTCCCTTCGGCTTGGACAAAACCATTCATGGAATATCTCATACACGTAACTTTGCCCATCGACGAGGTCGAAAGTCGGCAAATAGTACGTCGAGCAAAGGCTATACGATAATCAATGGACAACTCTACAAAAGAAGCACCACTGCTGTATACCTTAAGTGTGTTTCCCAGCAAGAAGGTATTGACATCCTTCATGAGATACATCTCGTAGATTGCGGGCATCACGCCGCTCCTCGATTGTTGGTCTCCAAAGCCTCTCGGCAAGGATTCTACTGGCTGACCGCGAAGGCGGACGCTAATAAGCTGGTTGAGACATGAATGGGATGCCAGTATTTGTTGGAGATATGCCCTAGAGGCAATAATAAATATAGTTATTATTATATCTTTGTGTTTATGATAAATGTTTACATTCATGCTATAATAGTATTAACAAGGAAACATTAATACTTGTGTGATTTGTAAACTAAAATAGAGTCCCTAGTAAAGCCTCTTTATAATACTAGCTTGTTGGTTAATAAATGATTGTGGTTTCCCTATCATGAACATTGAGATGTTATTAACAATAAGATCATATCGTTAGGAGAATGGTATGATGGACATACTCCTATAGATAAGCGTAGCATAAAGATCAAGTCATTTTAATAGTTCAATTGCTATATGCTTTCTGATACATAGTAACCTAATTCCTTCGACCATGAGATCATGCATATCACCTTCATCGGAAGGATGCTTTGATGACATCAAACACCACACCGTAACTGGGTGGCTATAAAGGTGGCATTGAGTGTTCGGAAAGTGTTGGTTGAGACACATGGATCAAGAGTGGGATTTGTCCATCCATATGACGGATAGATATACTCTGGGCCCTCTCGGTGGAATGTCATCCAATTATCTTGCAAGCATGTGACTGGTTCACAAGGGATCACATATCACGGGAACGAGAAAAGAGTACTTATCGGTAACGAGGTTGAACTTGGTATGCAGAGATACCGACGATCATAACCTCGGATAAGTAAACTATCATGAGACAAAGGGAAATTGGTATCGTATATAAGTGGTTCATTCGATCGCAAAGTAATCGTAGAAATATGTGGGAGCCATATGAATTTCCAGATTCCTCTATTGGTTATTGTTCGGAGAAGTGTCTCGATCATGTCCGCATAATTCATGAACCGTAAGGATTCAACGTTGTTTAAGTAGTTATGGAATGATGAGTAAGAGACCGAATGTTGTTCGGATTCTCGGATGGGATCCGGGATATCACGAGGAGATCCGGAATGGTCCAGAGAATAAGATTCATATAAGGAAAGTCCTGTTTCGGGGTTGGAGAATGGTTCCGGTGTTTTCATCAGGAATGTTCTAGAAGGTTCCGGAATGTCCGACACTCCGGAGGGGAAGGGTACATGAATGTGTCATAACAAGTTGGAATGGTTGCATCATGTACTAGGTGTCATCGCTGAACAAAATAAAGGAATAAATCAAATCCTAGTTTGAAAAAGTCAAACGCCAATTTGAAAAGTCAAACGGCTATTTTGTTTGGTGGAGGGAGAGTAGGAAACCTACTTGGGGAGGAGTTCCCTCCCTCCACCGCCGGCCCACTTGGAGACCGAGTTGGGGAGGGACTCCCCTCCCCTTGGCGCGCCCCCTCCACCTATATAAGGAGGGGCAGGGCTGCCCCTCCAAGGACACAACACCACGCCCCGCAAACCCTAACCCTAGCCGCCAGCGCCGCCACCTCCTGCTACCGCCACCGCCTAGGGCAAGCCGTCGCCGCCGCCTAGGCAAACCCTAGCCGCCGGCCTTGCTCCTCCTTGGTGCGTCTAAACCCTAGATCACCGAGGCTCTCTCTCATAGTCCACCATACTCGCTCCGGCTTAAGGCGAAGCCCTGCGAGATCTCCCCTCTACTTCCGGTACCACGCCGTCGCGCTGCCGGAATCACGAGGAGAGTGCTACAACCTCCGCTGCCTACTGGAACAAGGGAGAGGAAGGTCTTCGTCGAGTACCGAACATGTGACCGACTGCGGAAGCGCTGCCGGAACGCAGCACCGGAAGGATCGTCTACGCGATCTTGAGATCGGGAAGAGTACGACTACATCACCCACGAGAATCCGCTCTCGTTAAACACTTTGGAATCTTCGAGGGTGAGTTATTCTATCGACTCGTTGCTAAAATCTAGTAGATAGATCTTGGCTTGTTTGTTTGTATGCGGTAGATTTTTTTTGTTTTCCATGCTACGAACCCCTACAGTGGTATTAGAGCCGTGTCTATTTGTAGATCTGTTGCACGAGTAGAACACAATGGTCATTGTGGGCGGTGGTGCTTTTATTATCAATTGCTTCTTTTGTACTTTTCATCTTGCGGTATGATGGGATGAAGCGGCCCGGGCTAACCTTACATGACATCGTTCATGAGACTTGCTCCACGCTCAACATGCAACTTGTATTGCATAAGTGGCTTTGCGGGTGTCTGTCTCTCCCATTATAGTATAGATCCAATTTACAACGAGCACTTGATAGTTCAAACATCAACGTTGTGGTTCTTGTTCGTAAGTTAGATCGACACTTATTGAAAGCCCCAAACCACGTAAAACATGCAAAGAAATTAGAGGCGTCTAACTTTGTTTTGCAGGGGTGTGCTGTGATGTGATATGGCCATGATTGTGATTATATTTGATGTATGCAATGTTCCTTATTGTAAGTTGGCAACCGGCAGGAGCCATATGGTTGTCTTTAATTTCTGTTAAAACCCGCGTGTCTATTCAAAGTAGTTGTAATAGTTGAAGCTGGTGGACGACAACCATGGAGCGGCATCATTGACCTTGATGCAATGCCGGTGATGATGGAGATCATGTTCGTGCTTGAAGATGGAGATCGGAAGCACAAAGAAGAAAGGCCATATCATATCACATATTATGAATTGCATGTGATGTTAATCCTTTATGCATCTTGTATTTCTTAGTTAACGACGGTAGCATTATAAGATGGTCCCTCATGCACATGAATTTCAAGTTCTAAAGTGTTCACCCTTAGTAAGCACCATTGCTAAAGCTTGTTGTTTCGAAGCACCATGTGATGATCGGGTGTGTTAGATTCCGCAAGTGTATACAACGTGAGCAAGCCAGATTTGCTCATGCGGAAGCTAAGGTTTGATCTTGACGAGCCTAGCATGTATAGACATGGTCTCGGAACACGGATCACCGAAAGGTAAAACATGAATCATATAGTAGATATGATGAACATGTCGATTGTTCGCCATTGAAGCTACATCAACTCTCGTGATGATCGGTGTTGATGTGGTGGATTTGGTTCGTGTGATCACTAAAACAATGTGAGGGATATTGTTTTGAGTGGGAGTTCACCTAGATTAATTTAACTATTAATTAGAACTCAATTTCTCATAAACTTAGTCTAAACTATTGCAAATATGTTGTAGATCAATGGCGGCCCCTACCATCAATTTTAATGCGTTCCTAGAGAAAGAAAAGTTCAAAAACAATGGAAGCAACTTCGCGGATTGGTTCCGCAATTTGAGGATTATCCTCACTGCTGGTAATTTGACCTATGTGCTGGATGCACCGTTGGGTGACCCACCTACAGCTACTGCTACCGATGAAGTAAAGAATGTTTACCTCACTCGGAAGACTCAGTACTCCACAGTTCAGTGTGCTATCTTGTATGGTTTAGAATCAGAGCTTCAGAAAAGGTTTGAGAATTCAGACCCACATGATATTGTCCGTGATCTCAAATTGATTTTTGAGACTCACACGGCAATTGAGAGCTATGAGGCTTCTGAAAAGTTCTTTAACTGCAAGATGGAGGAGGGCAGCTCCGTCAGTGAGCATGTGCTTAAGATGTCTGGGCACGCAAACAAACTTCAAAGCTTGGGTATAGTGATTCCTAATGCTTTGGGGATTTATCGTGTCCTCCAATCACTGCCACCAAGTTACAAGAACTTTGTGATGAACTACAATATGCAAAACATGAACAAGCAGTTGCCAGAACTCTTCACCATGTTAAAATCTGCAGAAGTGGAGATCAAGAAAGAGCACCAAGTGTTGATGGTCAATAAGACCACCAAATTCAAGAAAGGCAAGTCTAAGCAAAAGGTACACTTCAAGAAGGGTGGTAAGAAAGTTACCGCACCGACGAAGAAGACCAAGGCTGGACCCAAGCCTGATAGTGAGTGCTTTTACTGCAAGGGAGAAGGTCACTGGAAGCGGAATTGCCCAAAGTACTTGGCGGATTTGAAGAACGACAACATCAAGAAGAAAGGTATATCCAATATACATGTTATTGATGTGTATCTCACTAGTACTCGTAGTAGTGCCTGGGTATTTGATACTGGTTTGGTTGCTCATATTTGTAACTCGAAATAGGTGCTCCAGAATAAACGGAAGCTAGCGAAGAACGAGGTGACGATGCGCGTGGGAAATGGATCAAAGGTTGATGTGATCGTGGTCGGCACGCTACCTCTTCATCTACCATCGGGATTAGTTTTATACTTAAATAATTGTTATTTGGTGCCTGCGTTAAGCATGAACATTATATCGGGATCTTGTTTATTGCGAGACGGTTACTTGTTTAAGTCCGAGAATAATGGTTGTTCGATTTATATGAGTAATATGTTTTATGCACATGCACCTTTGATATATGGTCTATTCTTATTGAATCTCGATAGTGGAAATACACATATTAATAACATTGAAGCTAAACGTTTGAAATCGAGCGATAACTCGACCTATATGTGGCGCTGTCGTCTTGGTCACATTGGAGTGAAGCGTGTGAAGAAACTCCATTCCAATGGACTTCTTGAATCACTTGAAAGATGCGAAGCACGTCTAATGGGTAAAATGACTAAGACTCCATTTTCTGGTATGATGGAGCGAGCTACGGACTTATTGGAAATCATACATACCGATGTGTGTGGTCCAATGAGTGTAGCATCGCGCGGTGGTTATCGTTATGTTCTTACCTTCACGGATGACTTGAGTAGATATGGGTATATCTATTTCATGAAACATAAGTCCGAAACTTTCGAGAAGTTTAAGGAATTTCAAAGTGAGGTTGAGAATCAACGTAACAAGAAGATTAAATTTCTACGTTCTGATCGTGGAGGTGAATATCTAAGTTACGAGTTTGGCGAGCATTTGAAGAAATGCGGAATACTTTCACAATTGACACCGCCGGGAACACCACAACGTAATGGTGTGTCCGAACGTCGTAATCGAACTCTCTTAGATATGGTTCGTTCTATGATGTCACTTACAGATTTACCTCTATCATTTTGGGGTTATGCATTAGAAACAGCCGCATTCACTTTAAATAGGGCACCATCTAAATCCGTTGAAACGACACCGTATGAATTATGGTTTGGGAAGAAACCTAAATTGTCGTTCCTTAAAATTTGGGGTTGCGAAGCCTATGTAAAGAAGTTACAGCCGGACAAGCTTGAACCCAAAGCGGAAAAATGCGTCTTCATAGGATACCCAAAGGAAACTATTGGGTATACCTTCTATCATAGATCCAAAGGCAAAATATTTGTTGCCAAGAATGGATCCTTTCTAGAGAAGGAATTTCTCTCGAAAGAAGTGACTGGAAGGAAAGTAGAACTCAACGAGGTTGTCGAACCTTCTCTCGAACTTGCGAGTAGCGCAGCACCGGAAGAAGTTCCTGTGGTGGCTGCACCAATAAGAGAAGAAGCTAATGATGATGATCATGAAACTTCGGTTGTAGTTGCTACAGAGCCTCGCAGGTCAACGAGAACTCGTACCACTCCTGATTGGTATGATCCCGTTATGAATGACCCTGCGACATATGAGGAAGCGATGATGAGCCCATATTCCAATAAATGGCAAGAAGCCATGAAATCCAAGATTGGATCCATGTACGAAAACCAAGTATGGACTTTGGTGGACTTATCGGATGGCCGGAAGGCTGTCGAGAACAAATGGATTTTCAAGAAGAAAACAGATGCTGATGGTAATGTTACTGTCTATAAAGCTCGACTTGTCGCAAAAGGGTTTCGAAAAATTCAAGGAGTTGACTATGATGAGACTTTCTCACCTGTAGCGAAGCTAAAGTCTGTGAGGATTATGTTAGCAATCGCTGCATATTATGATTATGAGATATGGCAGATGGATGTCAAAACAACATTCCTCAATGGAGACATTGATGAAGAGTTGTATATGATGCAAACCAAAGGTTTTGTCGATCCTAAAGATGCTAACAAGGTATGCAAATTTCAACGGTCCATCTATGGATTGAAGCAAGCATCCCGAAGTTGGAATCAACGTTTTGATAAGGTAATCAAAAGTTTTGGTTTTATAAAAACTTATGGAGAAGCTTGTATTTACAAGAAAGTGAGCGGGAGCTCTGTATCATTCTTAATACTATATGTAGATGACATATTGTTGATTGGGAATGATGTAGACCTTCTTAATAGTGTCAAGGAATATTTGAATAATAGTTTTTTAATGAAGGATCTTGGCAAAGCAGCTTACATATTAGGCATAAAGATTTATAGAGATAGATTGAGACGCCTAATATCATTGTCACAAAGTATATATTTGGACAAAGTTCTAAAGAGGTTTGGAATGGAAGATAGCAAGAAAGGGTTCTTGCCCATGTTGCCCAATACGACCTTGAGTAAAACTCAAAGTCCGACAACGGCAGAAGATAGAGAAAGGATGAGTAAAACTCCCTATGCCTCAGCCATAGGATCTCTAATGTATGCCATGCTATGTACTAGACCCGACATTGCATATGCTGTTAGTTTAACTAGCAGATATCAAAGTGATCCAGGAGTGGATCATTGGACAGCGGTCAAAAACATCCTTAAGTACTTGAGAAGAACTAAGGATATGATTCTTTCTTATGGAGGTGATGAACAACTCGTTGTTAATGGTTACACCGATGCTAGTTGGAACACCGATCCGGATGATTCTAAATCACAATCTGGATACGTATTTACTTTGAATGGTGCAGCAGTTAGCTGGAGGAGTGCAAAGCAAAGCATTATGGCGAAATCTTCAACTGAATCGGAATACATGGCTGCTTCGGAGGCTTCACAAGAAGCGATATGGATGAAAGAGTTCATTACAGAGCTCGGTGTGGTTCCTAGTGCGCTGGACCCAATGTCTATCTACTGTGATAACATGGGTGCCATAGCCAATGCGCCAGAACCAAGGTCACACAAGAAGCTGAAGCACATCAAGCTACGTTTTCACGCTATTCGAGAACATGTCCAAGATGGGGACATAAAGATTTGCAAAGTACACACAGATCTGAATGTGGCGGATCCGTTGACTAAACCTCTCCCGAGGGCAAAACATGACCAGCACCAAACTGCCATGGGTGTTCGGTATATTACCATGTAATCTAGATTAGTTGACTCTAGTGCAAGTGGGAGACTGTTGGAGATATGCCCTAGAGGCAATAATAAATATAGTTATTATTATATCTTTGTGTTTATGATAAATGTTTACATTCATGCTATAATAGTATTAACAAGGAAACATTAATACTTGTGTGATTTGTAAACTAAAATAGAGTCCCTAGTAAAGCCTCTTTATAATACTAGCTTGTTGGTTAATAAATGATTGTGGTTTCCTTATCATGAACATTGAGATGTTATGAACAACAAGATCATATCGTTAGGAGAATGGTATGATGGACATACTCCTATAGATAAGCGTAGCATAAAGATCAAGTCATTTTAATAGTTCAATTGCTATATGCTTTCTGATACATAGTAACCTAATTCCTTCGACCATGAGATCATGCATATCACCTTCACCGGAAGGATGCTTTGATGACATCAAACACCACACCGTAACTGGGTGGCTATAAAGGTGGCATTGAGTGTTCGGAAAGTGTTGGTTGAGACACATGGATCAAGAGTGGGATTTGTCCATCCGTATGACGGATAGATATACTCTGGGCCCTCTCGGTGGAATGTCATCCAATTATCTTGCAAGCACATGACTGGTTCACAAGGGATCACATATCACGGGAACGAGAAAAGAGTACTTGTAACGAGGTTGAACTAGGTATGCAGAGATACCGACGATCATAACCTCGGATAAGTAAACTATCGTGAGACAAAGGGAAATTGGTATCGTATGTAAGTGGTTCTTTCGATCGCAAAGTAATCGTAGAAATATGTGGGAGCCATATGAATTTCTAGATTCCTCTATTGGTTAATGTTCGGAGAAGTGTCTCGATCATGTCCGCATAATTCACGAACCGTAGGGAGACACACTTAAGGATTCAATGTTGTTTAAGTAGTTATGGAATGATGAGTAAGAGACCGAATGTTGTTCGGAGTCTCGGATGGGATCCGGGATATCACGAGGAGATCCGGAATGGTCCGGAGAATAATATTCATATAAGGAAAGTCCTGTTTCGGGGTTGGAGAATGGTTCCGGTGTTTTCATCGGGAATGTTCTAGAAGGTTCCGGAATGTCCGACACTCTGGAGGGGAAGGGTACATGAATGTGTCATAACAATTTGGAATGGTTGCATCATGTACTAGGTGTCATCGCTAAACAAAATTAAGGGATAAATCAAATCCTAGTTTGAAAAAGTCAAACGCCAATTTGAAAAGTCAAACGGCTATTTTGTTTGGTGGAGGGAGAGTAGGAAACCTACTTGGGGGGGGGGGAGTTCCCTCCCTCCACCGCCGGCCGACTTGGAGACTGAGTTGGGTAGGGACTCCCCTCCCCTTGGCGCGCCCCCTCCACCTATATAAGGAGGGGCAGGGCTGCCCCTCCAAGGACACAACACCACGCCCCGCAAACCCTAACCCTAGCCACCGGCGCCGCCACCTCCTGCTGCCGCCACCTAGGCAAACCCTAGCCGCCGGCCTTGCTCCTCATTGGTGCGTCTAAACCCTAGATCACCGAGGCTCTCTCTCATAGTCCACCATACTCGCTCCGGCTTAAGGCGAAGCCCTGCGAGATCTCCCCTCTACTTCCGGTTCGACGCCGTCGTGCTGCCGGAATCGCGAGGAGAGTGCTACAACCTCCGCTGCCTGCTGGAACAAGGGAGAGGAAGGTCTTCGTCGAGTACCGAACGTGTGACCGACTACGGAAGCGCTGCCAGAATGCAGCGCCGGAAGGATCGTCTACGCGATCTTGAGATCGGGAAGAGTACGACTACATCACCCGCGAGAATCCGCTCTCGTTAAACACTTTTGAATCTTCGAGGGTGAGCTATTCTATCGACTCGTTGCTACAATCTAGTAGATAGATCTTGGCTTGTTTGTTTGTATGTGGTAGAATTTTTTTGTTTTCCATGCTATGAACCCCTACAGTATTATGCCCGATAACCCCATGTTCCAGCTGAAGAATTGCGAACAATACCAATAACTTGGCCCTTCGTAGTCTGGGGGCTAGACATGGTTGGTCCATTACAGACGGCACCATGTGGGTTTACGCATATGCTAGTAGAAGTTGACAAATTCACAAAATGGATAGAAGCTAAACCCATTAGAAAGCTTGATGGGGCAACTGCCCTTAGGTTTGTCCGGGATCTGGTGGTGAGATTTGGTCTCCCACATAGCATTATCACGGACAACGGCAGCAACTTGTCACTCAGAGAAGTGGAAGCTTATTGTTGGGAGAAGGGCATCCGACTTGACCTAGCATCTATGGCACATCCACAGTCCAATGGCCAAGTTGAGCGAGCTAATGGATTAATTCTGCAAGGAATCAAGCCACGTCTTGAGGCACCGCTACATAGAGCAACTGGAGCCTAGGCGGAGGAATTACCATCTTTGCTGTGGAGTTTATGAACTACACCCAACAGATCCACCGGCTACACCCCTTATTTCATTGTATATGGAGCAGAAGACATCTTGCCTTCTGACATCCTTCACGATTCACCAAGAGTTGCCGCCTACGACGAAGATGACGTTGAAGAATCCAGACGCCTAGATGTGGACCTTCTCGAGGAAGAGCGCGTTTTGGCATGCCAAAGATCCACCATCTACCAGCAGAAGCTACGCAGCTACCATAGTCGCCGCGTTCGGCATCGCTCGTTTAAAGAGGGGGATCTGATGCTCCGACTTAAGCAGAAGAAGTCACACAAATTATCCCCGCCATGGGAAGGACCATTCATCATAAGCAAGGCGTTGCTCAATGGGTCTTACTACCTCGTTGACAATATTGAACTTGAGGATAGACCTAGCAAAGATCATAAGCGTAAGCGACGTGACCCGAATGATGACTACCCGGAGCTTGATCGGCCATGGAACATAGCACAACTACGTCCTTTTTACACTTAGCATATTCTTTATATACTATGTACCTCTTATATGATCAATGAAATAAAGCTCTCTGGTTCACTCATATTCTTGAGTCTTTTACCTCCTTTAGTGTTTATTTTTGGATCGTATAAAACCTTTATGCGTAAGCTTTGCATTTTCACTTGTAAAAATTCCGCCTACGGGCGTTAGCTTAAGTTTTCTGGTCTACACGTTCTTTGCTGTTTTTATGTGGATTCTGGAGTAGTGACTTTCGGAACTTGTTGTCAGCGATTTTGTGCTGAGGTTCTTGACGGTGCCATTGGGCATCATCACCTGAGCGCATGGTTCCGACTATGAGTCTTCCGACTCATGAAAGGTCAAGCATAAAAACCAATGTAATGGATAAGCCAACACTTGCTTAAAAATATTTACATGCTGGAACCAGTACTTGAGTAGCAGGAAATTACAACTATTGTTTTTCCGCCTTAAGTTAACATAGTAGTTTTTCCGCATACACCAATCTAGAGGAAAAAAATATTACAAAATGTTTTTTATTCCTCTGGCATAGGAGACTTCGAGGCAACATCGTCGGCAGCAGGAGAGCCATCATATTCGAAGTCGGTGGTCCTGAGGGACTCGGATGAGTTCTGGTGATCGCCGTCAATGATCTCGAGCGGCACGAAGACGTTGTGATCGACCAACTCGGCAATCTTGGTGTCATAACCCGTGAGCGATGACCAGATAGCCTTGTGGTCAATCTTCTGGATTTCATCGTCTACGTCGGGAAGAATCGAGGTCACCATGTCGAGGTCAGCATTTTCATAGTGCGCCTTGACCATAGCTAGAGACATCCTTGCGCCAACCCGGGTACATGAAGCTTTCTAGCTTACAATACGCTCGGGGGCTTGACGTAGGATCTCCGAGTACTTCATCACAGAGTCCACCGCCTTGATGTTGATATTGAGAGGCTCGGCAATCTCCTTAGATTTCTTGACGACGGTGCTGATGAATTTGCCGGCGAGGACCATGCATTTCTTTGGCGGAGGAGGTGACTTGGTTAAACCAATAGGAGCTGCATTTCCGACAAACAAAGGAGCACATGAGTTTAGTAA
Source organism: Avena sativa (assembly GCA_916181665.1). Lineage (NCBI taxonomy): Eukaryota > Viridiplantae > Streptophyta > Magnoliopsida > Poales > Poaceae > Avena > Avena sativa. Next base: position 45,406,695 of record OV702298.1, on the reverse strand, counting down.
CACAAAAAGTTCAAAGTACCTGGCTTATAGAAGCACAAGACGGAAAATCTCTTACCAAAGATGCTCACCTCGGCTTGCTGGAGCGTCTCCGCCATAGAGTCCCGTTCTTGTCAGAGGATCTTGTATGCTTCAAGATTGCGCTGATTTTGTTCATCGGCAGCTCTCTTCTGCTCCTTGAGCATCGCAATCTCCTCCTTCATGCGGTTTATATCTATGTTGGTAGACTCCTGCAAGGCCTCCATGGACTCTTCATGCATATTCAGGGTGTCAGTCCTCTCCTGCTTAAGGATCTTGTTTTCGCTATCGAGCAACTCAATGTGATTGGATTGCTCAACAATGTCCTTGTGCTTGGCGATGGTTTCTGCAAGTCAGAGAAAGAACAACACATAATGAGTAGTCGGAGAGTGATGGCACAAGACCAAGTTTGAGTTCAAAAACAGAAGGAAAAATAGACTCTTGCTCTTGGTGATTTGTTCCTTCAAGAAGGCAGTTTTACCCTTTTTAGCTTCCAACTCCGCGCGCATTTTGTGGAACTTCTCGTTGGCGACGCCTCTCTGAGCATTCTCATTCTATGGAAAGAAGATCAAAGTCACTTAATCTACTTGGAGCATCTCGCCGAATAAATATCCACCTAGAGGCTTGGGGGCTACAATGAGAGTTTTTAACTCAGCAAATATGCTTAGTCTTTCTTCAAGCATCTAGTCGGAACTAATTCTGTTTCAACTAGAAGCTTGGGGGCTACATCGAGAGTTTTTAACTCCGCAATATGCTTAGTCTTTCTTTAAGCATCTAGTCGGAACTAATTCTGTTTCGACTAGAGGCTTGGGGGCTACAGTATTGAAATTTACAAACACTGTGTATGCTACTCTAAAAGTATCTAGTCGGAATAATTCATTCAAACTACATACTTGGGGCTACAGTGAGACGTTTTCTATCTTAGTCACTCTTAGAGAATTCAGATGCAAAGACCTATGGTTTTTCGTCTAAATCCTCAGGGGCTACAGTGGGATATTCATATGAAATGCAAAATGCAAGTAAAACTTACAAGTGCGATGATCTTGAGATTGGTGGCGCTCTCGGCAAATAACTTGCTGAAGGAAAGGCTATTTCCTTGCAAGATATCTGCTTGCCGGAGAATGTTGGGGGGATGACCCTAGGTAGGGTCAAGATAGTGGAAAGAAGGAAGGAACCTTTCTTACCATATGCCGGGTTATAAGCTGATTCAGACGAGTTATAGAAGGGTCGGCCGAATAAGGCATGGCTTAACCAAAATCGAGCGATTAATACCTTGGCCGACATACGAGCTAAGTCGGCCGAATAAGGTTGATCATCTCATACGCAAGTAAAGGTCGAGCTGAGTTACACGAGGCTAGGCCAAGTAACGGAAGCTTGCAGAAGATGGAGACGGATCCCAAAGTCAAACCCTAGCTACTAACCAGGAGGAATTTGCACAGAGCCAAGCGCTAGAGACAAAGAGCAGAACCGCAGAGGGGCAGACAGGCGTCACAGAGGTGACAGTGGGCAAGCCCGAGGCTCACATGTGGGGGTTCTGGGTCTTTGCCGTCGATAGAAGAGGGACACAGAAAGAGGTCCGCTGAGTTACCACTTTGGGACAAGCATATTCCAAGAATATGCTTATCCACGTCAGCCCTAGAAGGAACCAAGGGACCCCTTTATAAGGAGGGGCACGAATTCCTGGAGAAGGATCGACTCATTTGATACTAGAGGGCTCATGTTGTAATCTTCTTCCTCCTCTCTCTGATACAGCTCAAGGAGCACTTGTAGCTTGATCGAGGAGAAATAAAGATCCGTGTTCTAGCTAGTCGTGTGTAGAAATCAATATATCTTCCCTCCCCAGATCCCACTAGCATCCATTGGCCCCATACTTTAGCCTACCCACGGCATCTGCCGTGTCACCACTATGATAATGCGCCCACCATGGGGCTAGCAATGGTGCTATCTGGAGTCAAGATCCGGACGGTAAACTTCATCGACACTGGCGAGCGGGTGGTATCTGGATTAGTCCAGAGATTTGACATCTAGGACTACGTCAGCGACAACGCTGGCAGTTTCAAGAGGAAGGCACCCCCGCGCAACGGCGCCTTCATCAACCTGGGCGCTCACAAGATCTATGTCGGCATCGACACCTCCCGCGTCTATCCGCATCGAATCATCGTCGCAGGATATCCTCCCCTCAGTGCTGCCAGCGGTCAGCGTGGCGCCCGCGCTGCGGGCAGCGTTGAGGTGATCATGACAGCTCCTGCACCCGCAGCAGGGGCAGGGGCCGGGCCAAGCAAGAACCCGACGGCAGGAGGACATGTTGCGGCAAAGCAAGCAGCTCCAAAGCCAACAGCAGCAGATCCACCGGTAACCAGGGCAGCCGAGGTGCAAGAGGTGACTCCAAAAGCAACAAGGGTAAGGTGGACACCTCTGGAGAGGCCAGAGAATATCATGCAGGAAGCCATAGACAACTTAACTACACCTGTAGCGCCGATAGTTGACCCAGAAAATGCACAGGAAGAGTTAGAAGAAACTAGATTGAAAATGTTAGAGGAGGCAAAAAAGGTGTCGGCCTTGCAGGAGTCCTTTAACAGGACTTTGCGAGAATATGCCAGGGAAAACAAGCTAGATACTGCCCCTGGCCGAGTAGATGATCTGAGATTAAGAGGAAAGAACCTCATGAATAATATCAACAAAGAGCATGAGTCTCAGCAAGATGATTCAGTTGACCCAGGTTTATCGGGGTATAGTACCCCGGCAAAGAAACTCAGGGCAACAAATGTGGCAGCCCTAGAATTGGAAGGACTAACCGGGGAAGCCCGACAAAAGCAGCAAGAAAGGGTAAATGAGCTGGTATGCATCACAAACCAGCAGAATGAGGAGCTGCTTAGGGATAACCTGGCAAAGCCGGGAGCTTCCCGCATGGTTCATTCGACAGGGGTTGCCCCCACATTATCCGCAGCGGCGGCATCCTCACCTGGAAACAATGCACGGAAAGACAAAGCAGTAACTTCAGGAAAGAGAAACAAGCAGATTGTCCCATATGACCCGGCAGTGGCCGGGAAGATCAATGAAAATAGGGGCAATGGAAGCCGACGTAACAACGGTGATAGAAACCCCGGCCGCGTGAACAGAGAACATGGGAATCTCGGAAGGGGAAACCCCGAGAACAATAACCCGGTGGAAGGAAGGAGGTACCTTCCACAAGATCATCAGCCGAGGCACGAACCTCGGCAAGAGCGAGAAGCAAGACAAGATCCGCATAATCAAGCAAATGACAGATACAATGATGGTTACTCGGAGATGGAAAATGCAGAGCATGGTGGCCAAAACCGTTATGGAATGCAGGAAAGGATTATCTATAGAAACTTTCCATCAGCGAACACAAGATTGAAACTGGACAGACTGTATCGGTCCGAGCTGTTGGAAGAACAGGGTCCGCCCGACTCGACATGTTTTGGACCTCGGATTATGGGCGAACCGCCCGTGCCGAACTTCTAGTTGGCAAGAGGTACAAAAATGTACAATGGAAGTACGAAGCCGTAAGATTGGCTAATTGATTATGCCACAGCCGTAAAAATAGCCGGGGGAAATTTGAGATGGGTTGTGAGCTATGTGCCCAGATGTTGGAAGGCCCGACCAGAGTTTGGCTGAATAATTTGCCAACGGGTAGTATCAACTGTTGGCTGGATTTTGAGGAAATGTTTTTCAGTAATTTCACTAGTACATATAAGAGGCCAAACATGCCACAACAACTCGCAATGTGCAAGCAGAAGCCGAACAAAACTGATAGAGAATTCTTAACTCGATGGTGCAACCTCAGGAATTCATGTGAAGCAGTTGTAGAATCTCAAGCAATTGCCTGGTTCGCTCAGGGGTGCAGGTATGGAAGTGTATTGTGGCAGAGATTGCAAAGAGATATACCAACCACATTGGCAGAAACAATCAGAGTAGCAGATTCATATGCCTTAGGTGATCTGACTCAACCAGAGCTTATGTCGGCTGAACATCGTGAGCAACAGGATCATTACGCCCGAGATGGTTCCGGATCATCACGGTGCAATGAATATCGCGGTAGAAGAAGGGATGAGAGGCCGGATTACAGATATGGTTCAAATCAAGTGGCAGCAGTTGTGCAGGATCAGCCGAGTCTTGGGAGCAATCAACGACAGAAGAATGGTCCTCAACAGTGGACGCCGAGGAACGATGGGAAGAAATAGTGGACACCTGAACAGAAGAAACAATGGAAAGAGAGGCTGAAGTACACGTTTGAGTCCATGCTGGACCAGCCGTGTAAATTTCACACGCCTAACCCGGCCAAGCCAGCCAACCACACCACTCGCCAATGCGCCTGGATGAAGAGCGCAATGGGAAACCCGACAGCCATACAAGAACCACAACATCGAACGCATCACTAGCAGCAGCCACAACTAACAGGGGGAAATGCACAACAACTTATGTTACCTCCACCACCTCCGAGGTATGAAAATCAGGATCGGAGGGATACAGTTCATCAAGTGATAAATCAGAATCAAGATGGAAGGGGAAACCTCGGAAATAATGGACGCAATGATTACAGGGAACATCTCCAATCATACTGTGTGTTCACAACAGAACAACAAGATAGACAGAGCGTACAACGCTGACATATGGAAGTGAATGCAGTTATGCCGGCAGTTCAGAGATACGTGTCATGGTCGGACCAGGAGATAACCTGGAGCATAAGGGATCACCCGAAGATCATGCCAAACCTAGGATCGTATGCTTTAGTGCTGGATCCGACGTTTGTCGGGCCTAGCATCAATGTGAATTTCTCAAAAGTACTGATTGATAATGGAGCAGCATCAATATCATGTACAAAGACACGATGCACAAACTCGGAATAACTCCGAATATGCTGCAGTCAATAAGGACAACGTTCCATGGCATAGTGCCGGGACTCTCATGCGAACCCATTGGGAAGGTCCGAGTAGATGTATTATTCGACACAAGAGAGAACTGTAGAGCTGAGAATCTGGAGTTTGAGGTGGTGGATCTGGAAAGTTGCTATCATGCTTTACTCGGACGCCCGACATTGGCTAAATTTATGAGCAGCTGCCACATCACTTGAAAATGAAGATGCCAGGACCTTAGGGGGTGATAACAATAGCTGAAGATTATGGGAAATCAATGGAATGTGCTTCATCCAGATCAAACCTGGTCGAGTCTTTGGTAATCGCAAGAGAGAAAAGAAGAATTCAGGAAGTGGCAGCTTTAGCTCAGTCGGCACAGATCAACATGCGGCACTTGCCAACCCGCATGGAAGTGTGTCATTCCAGCCGACTAAGGAAACAAAAAAGATCCAGATCAATGATCAACTCCCAGAGCGCACCATCACTATTGGTGCCGGCCTGGATGACAAATAGTAAAGCGAGATCACCAACTTCCTTCGTGAGAATCGGGATAGCTTTGCATGGTCAACACATGATCTGCAAGGAGTATCGAGGGAGTTGGCTGAGCACTCTTTGCACGTAAGGCCAGGAGCAAGGCCGGTGAAGCAACCTCTCCGCCGCTTCGCCGAAGACAGGAGAACGATAATAGGGGATGAGATAGCTTGGCTCCTTGCGGTTTATCATGGAGATACTTCATCCGGATTGGTTATCAAACCCGATGTTGGTAGAAAAGAAAAAGGATGACCCAAATGTAGCTGTCGTTTGGCGAATTTGCATCGATCACACAAACCTTAACAAGGCGTGTCCCAAAGATCCTTTTCCTTTACCTAGGATAGACCAAGTCATTGATTCAACCGAAGGTTGCGAGCTGTTATCGTTTGTAGATGCGTACTCTGGTTTTTACTAGATACCGTTAAACCCGGCTGATCAAATAAAGACTGTGTTTATCACCCCGTATGGGGCTTATTGCTGTCGCACCATTTCATTCGGCCTGCGTAATGTAGGAGCCACATACCAAAGATGTATGCAAAAATGTCTGCACGACCAGACCATAAAAAATGTGCAAGTGTATGTTTATGATGTGGTTATAAAAACCAAAGAGAGCAACACGCTCCTAGAAGATATTCGGCAGACATTCGCGAACTTAATAAGGTTTCGAATGAAGCTTAACCCATAAAAATGTACCTTTGGTGTACTGGCCGGAAAAATTACTCGGTTTCCTCGTGTCCAGCCGAGGTATAGAGGCAAATCCGACTAAGATGCATGCGGTTGAAAGAATGGAGCTGCCAAAATGCCTAAATGATGTACAAAAATTTGCAGGGTGTCTTGCATCCTTGAGTCGGTTCGTGAGTTGGCTAGGTGAAAAAGCATTGCCTTTGTCTCAATTAATGAAAAAACCCGACAAGTTCACCTGGACACCTCAGGCCAATAGTGCGTTTTATGAGTTAAAAAAGATGCTGGCTATGGCGCCTATCTTGGCTTCCCCATTGTCAAAAGAGCCTATGCTACTCTATGTGGCAGCAACAAACATAGTAGTAAGTGCAGTAGTTGTCGTGGAATGAAACGAAGAAGGTAAGTCGGTGCAAAGACCGGTATATTACCTGAGTGAGGTATTATCGACCTCCAAGCAGAACTACCCACACTACCAGAAAATGGCTTACGGAGTGTACATGTCGGCAAAGAAGCTCAAACATTATTTTGAAGAACACCCGATAAAGGTGACTTGTGAGGCACCGATAGCCGAGATACTAAGCAACCAAGATTCAAGTGGCCGAATAGCAAAATGGGAAATTGAGTTGTCACCTTATGCTCCACAATTTGATAGGCGAGATGTAGTTAAATCTCAGGAAGTGGCTGACTTTTTCGTAGACTAGGCCGAGGTGCAGTACGAACCCCCATTTCCAGATTCGAATTATTGGACGATGCACTTTGACGGGTCCAAGTTAAGAAATGGGATAGGAGTAGGGATAGTGTTAACCTCTCCAAAAAAGGATCAGCTGAGATATGTGTTGCAAATACATTTTGCTGCATCTAACAATATAGCCAAGTATGAGGCGCTTGTCCATGGCCTAAAAATGGCAAAAGAGATCGACATACGTCAGATTCTTTGTTACGGGGATTCGAACCTCGTAGTCCAGCAAGTGTCAGGGAATTGGGATGCACTGGATGCAAATATGGCCCTATATAGGTTTCATGTGCAGAAAATTAGTGGTTATTTTGATGGATGTGAATTCCATCACATACCTCGAGCAGAAAATGATGCTGCAGATACGCTGTCGAAGCTCGGATCAACCAGACAATCAATCCCACCTGGTATAGCCCTGGAACACCTGAGAAAGCCATCAATTATACCTTCGCCAGAATCCGAGTCAATTCGTATCTTGTAAGATCAGATAGAAGGGTGCTTCCCAATGGAAATTGACAAAGTACATGAACCGACCTACTCGGAGATTGATTCGGTTGACCCAAAAATGGATTGGGAAAAGCCGGTAGAGGTTATGTCGGCAGAGATGATGGAAATTGACAACACAATTTTCCCGGAAAAAGTGGTGCCGCAATGGGCACAACCCATATTCTCATTCCTCAAAGAAGAGATCTTGCCGGATAATGAGGTGATGGACAGGCAGATAGCGAGAAGAGCAAAAGCTTACACGATCATAAATAATGAGCTTTATAAGAGAAGCGTGACAAATGTGCTGCAACGATGCGTTAACTGGGCAGAGGGACAAGAGATCCTCTTGGATATACATCAAGGAGAGTGTGGGCACCATGCCTCGTCCAGAGCCCTCGTGGCCAAAGCATTCAGGCATGGGTTTTACTGGCCAACTGCGCTGAAGGAAGCAAAGGAAATGGTAACAAAGTGTAATGGCTGCCAGAGATACGCCAAAAAAATACATATGCCTTCGTCCGAGTTAAAAACAATACCAATTACTTGCCCATTCTCTGTGTGGTGTTTAGATATGGTAGGTCCATTTAAGCCGGTTCGCGGCGGCATGACTCACATTTTGGTCATGGTGGACAAATTCACAAAGTGGATAGAAGTAAAGCCAATAAGAAAATGTGACAGGCCCACGGCGGTGAAATTCCTCAAACATATCATCCTGAGATATGTTTACCCACACAGTATCATCACTGATAATGGCACAAACTTCACTGAAGGAGCTTTTGCTCGATTCTGCCGAGAGAAGCACATAAGACTCGATGTTGCTTCGGTGGCTCACCCAGCATCAAATGGACAAGTAGAAAGATTGAATGGACTAGTACTGTCCGGAATAAAACCTAGGCTGATAGAACCGCTATAGAGGTCGGCATGATGCTGGACTGAGGAACTCTCAGTGGTGCTGTGGAGCCTCAGGACCACCCCAAATAGATCGACGGGATATACCCCGTTCTTTCTCGTATGGGGCAGAAGCTGTACTTGTAGCCGACATAATGCATGACTCGCCAAGAGTCACCCAATACACAAGCGCCGAAGTAAATGAAATATCACGGAAAGATGATGTGGACTTGCTAGAAGAAGCAAGAGAATTGGCACTATCAAGATCAGCTATTTATCAACAACACCTTAGACGATATCATAGCAAGAAAGTGAGTCCAAGAGTTTTCAAGGAAGGATATCTAGTTCTTCGGCTAGTGCAGCGCACAGCCGACATGCATAAACTCTCACCTCCATGGGAAGGCCCGTTTATCGTGATCAAAGCATTACACAACAATGCATACTACCTAATCGATGCTCAAGCACTAGAAAGAACAAGGCGGATAAGTCCGGAGACGAATCAAAAAGACCGTGGAATGTGGCTTTACTTTGTCCGTTTTACACTTAGAGGAAGTGTGTTGTATCTAGTAGTATTATGTATCAAATTGATGTATCAGACATGAATTAACGAGATTTTAGTAGCTCGAGAAGTAACTCGGGGACTACCCCATATTATTTGTCATTTTTAATTATGTATGAAACTTCGGTAGCTCGAGCAGTGACTCGGGGACTACCCCATGTTATTTGTCATTTTTAATGAAATTTCGGTAGATTGAGCAGTGACTCGGGAACTACCCCATGTTGTTTATCATCTTTAGTTATGTATGAAACTTCGGTAACTCGAGCAGTAACTTGGGGACTACCCCGTACTGTTCGTCAATTTGATTATGTATGAAACCTTGGTGGCCCAACCAGTGACTCGGGGACTGCCCCGTCTTGTCTATCATCAATCACATGTGTAATATGAATGGTCACTTTGTCAACCTGAGCAATAACTCAGGGAGTTTCCCATTAATTTGTACTATCATAATCATACGGGTAATAACCTCAGCAGTTCGAGATATAATGTGGAAAGTACCCTATTTATATTATCTTACCAATGGATAACTCAGAGAGGTAGTAAGTATATCAGACTAAATGATGTATGGACATAATGCTCATAGTCCTTGAGACAAAATTTGTAAAACCAAGAGTTTTGCGACTAAGAATAGATGAAAGACACAAGATGGACGCCAAACGAGAATCAGACATGTGGAAATATGATTCAAACTTATGAAGTTGAAATTTTGCAAACAAAGATACGGATCACACAAATTCAACTAGAAGAGTAACAATATTACTACAACATATGATGCCAAAGTTAAACGGATCACATAGTACCAAAAGAGGAAGATCGTTTTAGGACAGCATACACCCGACATACCGGGGACTTGAACAAGTAAGAGTTTTTAAGCTCAAGCATCGGCAGTTGCCGAATCACCTGTGGGAGAAACAATAGTAGCAGCAGGAGTTTCCGACGTTGGTATCTCGGACGCAGCCGAGGCTACCTCGGCCTCGCTAGGATGAATGACCTTAGGAGCAGGGGCCTCAGAAGTTGCTTGATCCTCTGCAGAGGTTACTTCGGCGTCCATGGAGGTTGCAGGAACATCTTGGGCAGGGATTGTTCGCTGAGAGACCCCACCTTGGGCTTGAGAAGCTTCAGTTCCATTGGAGGAGGATCGAGCCTCGGCATCCCCTCCCGAACTATCACTGGACTCGTCAGCATTATCAGAATTTTCATCCGATTCACCTTCACCATCAGAATCTCCATCGGATTCGTCATCATCCGCAACCTCAGCATTATCTTCAGCGTCGTCAGGAAGGAAGCTCGGCCCTTCGATCTAGCGATGAACATCAGCATACTCAATGAGCTGGAAAGCACGGGCTTGGCGACGGGCAAAGTAATTCGGATTTTCAACCCAAGGAGAGCCAGTGCCCAAGTTCATCAGGGTATCGAGGGAAATATCCTCGTACCATGAAAAAATAGCAGTAAGCGCCATATCAGCTCCGGCTCGTCCAGCGGATTCTCTCCAAAGATTCAATCAATCTTGGGACTCCATCAACCTCGCCACGAGCACTTCAATTTTCTTAATCTTTGTCTCATTCGACCAGAGCACATGGTAGGCCCGAATATCCGCTTGCACCAAATCTTTCCCCATGACTTTCATTGGCTCGATAGCAGCTGCAACGGCAACCAGGAAATCCTCAATGGAATATTCTTGATTCGGAACAATGGGAACACCTCGGCGGACTCGAGCAGTGATCACATATTTTGAACTCACAGATTCGGCTTCTGGAAAATGGTCTGTAAGCAAAAACGTCACTTAAGTCAAGAAAATCTACAAGCAAAAAATGACTCGGCTAGAAACAAAAACTTATGGTGGATGTAACACAGCATTTTCTGGAGATCCAAGGCCCAGTTAGCTCTATTCTTCTCAAAACGAGTCATTTCTTCGGTCATCGCTTCGTTCTTTAGCTCGGCGGCATCAAGAAGCTCCTTGTCCTTCTGAAGCTGCAGGCTTAGTCGGTTCTTCTCCTCGGAAAACTCCTGATCAACTTTCTCTAACTCGGACTTCTAGGAAAGTTTAAGAGATTCAACCTCGGCACGGAGCTGGGCTATCTCGTCATCCTTTTCCTTAAGTTGCATCGAGTGAGTTCCAACTTGCTCTAAAAAATGCAGCATCATATTAGGCATAGGTATGCATTCTTGATGTGACACTGCAAATGTTTGTAACTCGGCTACGCCGAAGCCAGAATACCATAAGATACTCAAGATTTACTTCGAACAAAAAAGGATAAATAAAAGGGCAAAGGGGTAACTAACCTTCAAGGGTAGCGACCTTCTTCGTAAGCCGGGTATTTAGATTATTGACATTAACTGCACAACAACACATCAGAAATTAGTAGAAATATGGAGTTCTTTTACAAATTTAGAGGGCACTAAAAGCCAAATAATTTACCAGTCTTCTTCACAACAGGGACCATTTTGTCGAATTTATCTTGAAGCTTCTTGTGCAAGAAGATTAACCTTTGGAATTCGGTTGTTCGCTGATCGTGAGCAACCCGAAATAACAGCAAGTTATACAAAAGAAAATCACAAAAGATCCGAATCAAGAAAAAACTTGACTCGGATCTAGATGGCTGGATATTTAAAACTAAAGCAGATCCGAATCAAGAAAAAACTTGACTCGGATCTAGATGGCTGGATATTTAAAACTAAAGCAGATCCGAATCAAGAAAAGCCTTGACTCGGATCTAGATGGCTGGATATTTAAAAACTAAAGCAGATCCGAATCACGGAGAAACTTGACTCGACTCTAGGTGGCTAGAAGTATTTTAATATACGCAACAAACACTATCTATTGCACACGCAAGTTGCTATATTTGGAACAAGGAAAGCTTCCAAACGAATAACAAGTCATTCGATTGCAAGCTCGGGGACTAGTGCGTATATAATATTGTATAAATAAAATACAGAGCGTAAATTGAGGCGCATACCTCATTCATCTTGTCACTTTCAAGGACAATCTTGGCAGCCATGTGCAAACGGCTGCTGATGTCGGATAGCTGGAACAATTGGTTACTCGGATTGCCTTCATGTTGATCAGCAGCGTTCCAATTGTTGTCATACTCTACCAATGATCCGAGGATATTCCCACTCTCAGTGCGTGTCAGCACTTTACCTCTGACCTGCTGCGTGACTGCCGCGGTCGCCAGACTCTTGTGAAGCACGAGTCGTGTGTCGGCAGCAATGGCGACCCCAGTCTTAGTACCCTTGCGGAGCATATCAGCAACGCTGGGCTGAGAGGAACCTGATTGCCCATTTTGAGATGGCAAGGGTTTAACGGCGACAACTTTCTTGCTTTTGGCGGGAACTTCGGCAGGAGCAACAACCTCAGAACTGGGAGCAACGTCCTTTGCAGCAGAAGGGGTGACAGTCTCCAAACGGGCCGAGGTAGCGGGAACCTCGGCGGATGTTTGAGCAAAAGCTAGAATTGCGGTACACGAAGGATCAGTGGGAGCGACCTCGGGAATCTTGGGACAAACTGCCGAATCAGTTGGGTGATCCGGCATTAGGGTATCATCAGAAACAACAGGGGGAGCAATGGGCTCGTCTCTCCGAGGAGAGCCGTTAGTCGGCCTAGGAGGAGAATCATCACGAGGAGGACTAGGAAACCGGACATCTTCCAGAGGCGATGGTGAAAGCGGCCGAGTAACATGAGATGTCATACTCGGACCGCTAGGTTTAGCGGAAAGAGGAGCATTGGAAAGAAATAAAAATCGATTCAGAAAGAGAGAAACAAGAAATACAAATGAAAATGTAAAACTTACCCAGTAACTCCAGGCATATCTTTGCGCCTCGGAATATGCTGGGAGGATTTCTTGGTTCGTTTCTTGGGAGCGGTATCCAAAGGATCCCTCGAAGCAGCGCACTTCTTAGAAGCAGCAGGGGCCTCCGAAGCGAGAGGTTCGACCTCGTGCACTTGGCTAGCCAGATTAGCTGGGAAAGAAGGAGCCGGAAATGCGTAAGAGATAGGCACCATGGCAACTACCTCGAGAATTTGGACGTCGTCCGAATCACCTTCATTAGCACGGGCCGAGGTTTTATTCCGGGGGCGAGCAGGAGCAGCCTCCGGCTTAGGAATGAATTCCTCCAGGTCAGGTTTTCCGTTGTCCGGGGTATTGCGGTCAGCGGTCCAGGGAAGAGCTAAAACCTCGGCATCTTCAGTGGTCTGCTCTGCAAATCTCTGCGAGAAAAGCAAACAAGAGTTAGCGAAAAAATGAAGGAAAAATAACTCGGATAGAACTACTCATGTTCATTTTACCTGAGGAGGAGGATTCTCGCGAGAGAATGGCTTAATTCCCCACTTCCATTCCTTGGGCATCTCAGTCTTGAAGATAGCCCGGATACGTTTATAAATTTGGAAATCATCGAGCTCAATCGTAGAAACTCGGTTGGGATCCAAAGGACCACTCATATAGCAAAGCTTGTGGGAGCGGAGTTGGAAGGGGTAGATTCAGCTGCTAATAAACGCGGTCATCAGATCTTCGCCCCGAAGCCCAGCACGAGTCAACTCTTTAAGCCGAAGCTCGAATGCTTCGGCGAGAGCATGGGTTTTCTTCGGATTATAGAGCCAGTTCTTCTTTGAAGGAGGACCGATGGAGAAAGCAGGAAGCCGAATCTTATCCTCTACTCCGGTATTCTTAACATAGAAAAATGATCTGTGCCATTTCTTATAAGACTCTAGACCCGCAACTTGGGGGAACACGGAGTTTTTACGAGGTGTAATGGACGCGTCCCCACACTGGGTTAAAGATTTCTCGGAAGGATGAAGAGATTTATCCGGAACCACGTTGGCTCGGATCTGGAAGAACTTTGACCATACATCTACTGAAGGCCAAAGGCCGAAGTATCCTTCAGAAGCTGAGATAAAGGCCGAGAGAGAGGCTACAACATTAGCCGGCAGATGATGCGGCTGAAGGCCTAAGTAATCTAGAAATCTCCTTGCAAAATTGCTAAGAGGAAGGCCAAATCCTCTAGAAAAGTGCGACATGAAAACTATGTACTCGCCATAATCGAGTACAGGGGAAGATTCTTTGTCTGGTAAGCGATAGTTTACCTCAGAAGAAATTCGGAGGGTCTTGCGCAGCCACTCGATCTCTCGGCGAGTGACCGTAGAACCTTACCATGAGCCCCGTTCTGGGCCCACCATAAGCTCTTCTTCCGCAACAACGGCACCGCTGACGGAGATAGACATGGGCTCATCGGAGGAGTCGACGGAGGAAGAACTAGCGGCGGGGAGAGGCCTTGAAACCCAAGGCCCCATCGTGACGGCGACAAACGCGGCGGCGAAGCGGAAAGAGAACCGCCGTAGGAGCTTGAGAAAAACAAGAAGAGCGCCTAGGGAAAGGACCTAGCGGCGGAGGCACGAAAAGCAACAGAGAAGCACGGCAACAAGAACCCAAGAAGGGGAGCGCGGCGGTGGGCTCGCGGGAGCAAAAGAACGGTGGCGTGGCCGTCAAGGAGGAGGTGCGGCGGCGCAGTCACTGGAGCGTAACAACTACGGTGGCGCTGGGAGGAAGACGAAGGGAGTGGGGAGGCGGAAAGTGAATTGACCCACCCCCACTCCCCTACTTATAACCGCATAGGGTGAGCGGTAGTAGGATCGTGGGTGTGTCGCGGTAACCGCGTGAACGCATGTATCGTGCATCCACGAACGAAGAGTGGAGCCACATCAAGGGCCACACAGAGCGAGAGGAGATTAGGCTATGTGACCATTGCATTTATCGAAGTGTCACTGTGTCGACGCGACGGGCACAGTATTTACTGTAGCGTGTCAGCATACACTGTAGCAGTACAAAAAACGAGACAATAGTAATGATTGGTACACGTAGGATGAGACTTACTGAAGAAGCCAAGTGGATACCCCAGAAAAAAGAGAGTGACTCGGAAAACGGATCGGACCTCGGTAAGAGAGGATAAACAAAAGAAAGATAGCTGAAGAGGAGCATCGGCTAAAAAATATGTCGGACAGGAAATGAGAAAGAATAAGTTTCTGGAAACTGATGTGGCCTGGCCGAAGTATCCGGCAGGACCGCACCAGCTTCGGGGACTAATGTTGGGGGGATGACCCCAGGTAGGGTCAAGATAGTGGAAAGAAGGAAGGAACCTTTCTTACCATATGCCGGGTTATAAGCTGATTCAGCCAAGTTATACAAGGGTCGGCCGAATAAGGCATGGCTTAACCAGAATCGAGCGATTAATACCTTACTCTGTCGACATACGAGCTAATTCGGCCGAATAAGGTTGATCAGCTCATATGCAGGTAAAGGTCGAGCCGAGTTAGGCGAGGCGAGGCTAAGTAACGGAAAGCTTGGAGAAGAAGGATACAGATCCCAAAGTCAAACCCTACTACTAACTAGGAGGAATCTACACAGAGCCAAGCGCTAGAGACAAAGAGCAGAGCCGCAGAGGGGTAGACAAGCGTCACGGAGGTGACAGTGGGCAAGCCCGAGGCTCACATGTGGGGGTTCTGGGTCTTTGCTGTCGATAGAAGGGGGACACGGAAAGAGGTCCGCTGAGTTACCACTTTGGGACAAGCATATTCCAAGAATATGCTTGTCCATGTAAGCCCTAGAAGGAACCAAGGGACCCCTTTATAAGGAGGGGCATGGCTTCCTGGAGAAGGATTGACTGATTTGATACTAGAGGGCTCATGTTGTAATCTTCTTCCTCCTCTCTCTGATACAGCTCAAGGAGCACTTGTAGCTTGATTGAGGAGAAATAAAGATCTGTGTTCTAGCTATTCGTGTGTAGAAATCACTATATCTTCCCTCCCTAGATCCCACTAGCATCCATTGGCCCCATACTTTAGCCTACCCATGGCATCTGCCGTGTCACCACCATGACAGAGAAGCTCCTCAAGGCCGCAAGTCAGAGAAGTTGGCGCTACACCAGGAGCCAGAGTTGAGATAGTCGGCGTGAGTGCTGGGTAGACTATCTTCAGAAGCTTTGTGGATGTCCTGGGTGCAGAGGTGCCGCCTTCGACAGACGTTCCGCTTACCACCATCGCCTTACTGCTATCGATGGCATCCTTAGCCGGAGCTTCAGCCATTTTGGAAGCAGTATTTTCTTGTGTCGCCTGCTCATCGACTAGGACAAGATCCGCGGAGACACCTGGGTCCACTTCCATGGAGGAAGGGGCAGATGCATCCTTAGCCGGAGAGCTTGTTTGAGTGGCGGCAGGCTGGACGCTGGGAGTGGTAGGGGCGATGGCGGGAGATGCTCGGTGCAACGTATCTCTAATGTTTTTAGAAGCCCCCGATGTTTTGGAGGACTTCTTCAAACTTATACTGGCCTTCTTCCTGAAACGTGCAAAAGTATAAGTACAGGAATAAGACAAGCATTGGACAATGTCGGAGGATGAGAAGCTTACACAACAGTGGGTGCTTTGGTAAAAGGGATCCTGGTAATATTTGTTTTCTCCGCCTCCAGGGCGGCGGTAGTCTTATTTGAGGCTCCACCCTCCGTCTTCTTCGTCTTGCCTCTGTCAGCAGCGTCAGAGGTGGAGCTCTTCCGCTTTCGCGCCAACGGAACATCGTCGTCGGACACGATGGTGACTTCCTTCATCTTGGGGTCATAGATTTAGAAAGCCATGCTATCCTCCTCTAGACTTTTGAGCTGTTAAGTGAAATCCCAAAATGTTAGATGAGATGATAATTTCTAGACGGAAGAACTGGAGTACATGTCATACATGGAAAATAAACAGGTACCTCTAGGCACTGGCCCTCCTCGAACATGTCGTAGGTGATGGTGAGGTCGCGCTTCCTATCCTTCACCTTGACGATGTCCTTGAGGCAGAGCTTTACGGAGTCACTCGAGAAGTTGTCCATGGAGATGCGAAGGCTATCCTTCCTATCCTTGGTATATTCATGCATCAGCTTCGAGCGGTGCTGCAGAGGCTGGATCCGCCTGACGAACCAACACATGGCTAGGTCCAACCCGGTCAGACCCGTCTCTACGAACCACTCTATCCGCCTTATGGCGCGGGAAGCGTCGTTGTCGGAGGTAAGGGTGGCCTGGGATCTCCATGTCGGGGCTTTAGCGGTGGCCCCATCGACAAAGTCCGGGTACTTCCTTTCTCGGCTGGCCAGAGGGACATCTGGGCCGTAGAAGTACGTCCGCTGCCAGTTCTTGCAGGACTCATGGCCGACAATGTCGGGGAACCGCCGGCCATGCCAGATCTTGAAGCTAATCGTTCCGCAATTCCTAAGCTCGTCCATGTTTGCTCTGGCTTCACTATTGACGGTGAAGAAATAAATAAATAGATCTAACCTAGGCCTAATCCCTAGGTAACCCTCACAAAGCGCCGTGTAGTTGCTAAGCGCGAGGATGCTATTGGGGGAGAGGTTCTGAGGTTGAACTCGGTAATGTCTAAGGACAAAAAGGAAGAAGTTAGAGATCGGGAGCGAGACGCCGCTACCAATTGCGCTTTGAGGTACACCTTCTCTCAGGCTTGGGAATAAGGGGTGACCTCGCCGGCCGGCACCTTCCGCCAGATGAGCCCCTCCGTCGCGGGGAGATAACCTTCGGCGAACAGCTCTTTGATATCACCATTAGTGATATTAGAGCCGCGCCAATCTCCCTTATGGTAATCGCTTTCTTCCTCCAGCGGCTCCATCCCCGCTGGGATATGGTCGTCGCTTGTGGCTTCCACCACCGTAGACCAGGGCAGAACCACGCCCTCTGGGGGCACGTGGATGGAGCCCGCCGGCTTAGCCGCGACCTCGTTCGTCGCCGCCATGGATGGGGTGGAGCTACTACTTGCCATTGGAGTAGAGGAGAGGTGACTGGGAGATTGGAAGAGGTTAGGGTTTTTCGCGTGCGCGCGGAGAGCTCGAGGAGGTGCTCACAGGAGGAAGACAATGACGCAGGGGAGGAATGAGGTGAAAAAGTAAAAATCCACCACTGTTGTAATTTATAACCCCCGGTGCAAGTGATCGAAAGGTTGTCGCATGGACGACGTGTGCGTGCGCGTGCGCGGAAATTTCGCCACGTTCCCACCACCGCTTCCAACGGTTCGTATCCTTTGCGCGGGAAAAATGGACATGATTGTGTTCTCTGGATGTGTGAGTTACGAGGCGCCGATTACCTATGGTCTACGTTGATCTATCTGACACGGGCAAGTGAACCATCACATCGGAATATTCCGGCATGGACAGATCCAGTCCGGCTACGAGAAGAGTACGATGGAAGATTCAGCATTTCTCCGGCTTACAAGTTGAAGACGGAGAGCATTGCAGGGTTCTTGGGAGGACTACAAGATGTTGCTTGATGATTTGACGACATTCACATAGACGGAACATTCAATCTGAAGAGGCAAGACGGCGCAAGATCTCAGAGTTTTCTGGGGGCTACTCTTGGGGATATGCTATATGGGTATCCTCATAGCATGTCTCCTATCCGGATAACCCGGGTGGCCCACAGTTGGTAGCATGGCCCATGGCCTGCTGGGCGGCCTAGTTAGATGGATCCAGAAGAGAGGCCCATGCCGGATAAAGGAAGGCTATGGAGGAGTCACCGACGTACCCGGAGCCTTGGAGTGCAAGACACGCTAGACTAGTTGTATGCAGTGTAAAACCCTAGTACCCGGCTAGGACTTTCCTTGTAACCCTAGGACCTGACGACTATATAAGCCAGACCTATGGGAGCCTTTAGGGAATGACAAGTTAGACCAATTAACTCGTACCTCGCACAACAAACCGATCCCTATAACTCGGAGTATTGCCATTATAGTGATTATAGCAGGCGTAGGATTCCGCCACCGTCGTGGGATCTGAACGTGGGTAAGCTGTGTTACCTCGTACCTGTCAATTGTCCGCCTTACCCCACGTCTCTAAACACGCATTGTGAGGACTCCTCCATGGCGTACTCATCGGCAATACCATGATAGCAGACCTAGAAGCCTTAGTGGATTCTGCAATCCAGATGGAGGGCAAGATCAACCAAGCCAACGAGAATCGCAAGTGTCAAATGATGCATCAACCAGGTCCCCACCATACCCCGAAGTATTGCCCCAACCCGTCTGCAGGATATGCCCCGAGAAACAATAGAACCCCTATGTCTCATCCGAACTATCCCAACCGTGGAGGAAGAAACCCAAGGCCCGACGGAAACCACAACAACAACCCGGCAACTCAACAATTTCAACCGTGCACCGCCCATGTTCAACACCAACAACACCAACAACAACAATACTGCCCCAAGGACTGGAAGCAATGTCGTGCCTGTTGCAGGAAAAGACAAGTCTCTGATTACTTGTTTTGAATGAGGAGTCAAGGGTCACTACTCTAACGAGTGCCCCAAGAAGCTTGCAGCAGCCACCAATGTGAATGCACCAGCTCAGCATCAACGTCGTGTTCAGCCTGGAAGGAGATTTGCCCCAGGAAACTCACTCAACTGCAACGGCCGTCTGTTTCACATGAATGCTGAAGAAGATCAGAAAGCGCCAGATGTCGTGATGGGTATGTTTTCTATTAACTCAGTACTTGCAAGAGTGTTGTTTGATTCTAGAGCATCGCACTCGTTTGTCACAGAAGAATTTGTATGCACTAGTAAGATTCAACCAAAAAAATTGAAGCATGTTATGATAGTTCAAATACCTGGTTCAACCACCAAAGCTAGACAAATTTGCAAGGCCGTACCTATCCAAATCCATGGAATAGATTTTTATGCTAATCTAATAGTACTTGGAACCAAAGGTTTGGAAGTAGTACTAGGAATGAATTGGATGTCAAAACATAAAGGATTAATCGACTGTGCCAAGAAATCCATAACCATGAATAGTACCATTGGAGTATCAGTAGAGAATGTATCTGAGACTTTGCCCCACAAATTCAAGTGCAACAAGAGTCTAGCCCAACCAACCATTGACCAAGTCAGAGTAGTCTATGAATACCCTGACGTATTCCCAGATGAATTGCTCGGTATGCCCCTAGATCGGGATATCGAGTTTATCATTGAACTAATCCCTAGAAATGGACCCATAGATCAGAGACCTTATAGTATGAACCCATCTTAATTAGTGGAGCTAAATAAGCAACTGGATGCAATGCTAGAGACAGGTTTGATTCAACCAAGTGCGTCGCCATGGAGATCACCTATTTTGTTTGTGGATAAGAAAGATGGAGGTAACCGTTTGTGCACGGATTATCGGAAGCTGAATGATGTCACCATTAAGAACAGGTACCCACTACCAAAGATAGAAGACCTGTTTGACCAGTTGACCGGTGCCAAAGTGTTTTCTAAGATTGATCTTTGAACTGGTTATCATCAACTCAAGATTCACACAAAGGATATTCGAAATACTTCCTTTACCACCAGATATGGATTATATGAGTACACTGTCATGTCTTTTGGATTAACCAATGCCCCCGCTTAGTTCATGAATCCCATGAATAAGATTTTTATGAACTTCCTGGATAAGTTTGTTGTTGTCTTTATCGATGATATTCTAATCTATTCCAAATCAGAAGAAGACCATGAGCTACACCTAAGTACCATCCTTGAAACCCTTAGAGAGCATCAGTTGTATGCCAAGTTTAGCAAATGTGAGTTCTGGTTAAAGGAAGTAGGATTCCTACGACATATTGTTTCGGCCGTAGGAATTGCTGTTGACCCCGCCAAGATTAAGGATGTTGAGGAATGGAGAGCACCAACCACTCAAACTGAAGTTCGCGCATTTCTCGGATTAGCGGGATATTACCACAAGTTTGTAGAAGGATTCTCGAGCATCGCAAGACCCATGACCCAGTTGTTGAAGAAAGATATGAAGTTTGAATGGACGGACAAATGTGAAGCAAGTTTTCAAGAGCTCAAGAAGAGATTGATCTCAGCCCCAATTTTGATCATGCCGGATATCACGAAGTCTTTTGATGTGTATTGTGACCCATCCAAGGTTGGTGTCGGATGTGTGTTAATGCAATATGGCAAAGTCATATCCTATCTATCCCAACAACTGAAGCAACATGAGCAGAATTACCCTACCCATGATATCGAACTAGCATCCATAGTTTTAGCCTTGAAGACATGTCATCATTATCTTATGGGTAATCGCTGTGAGATTTATTCAGATCACAAGAGTCTGAAGTATATTTTCACCCAGAAGGAGCTAAATATGAGTCAAAGGAGATGGATAGAGTTAATCAAGGATTATGACCTTGACATTTAGTATCACCCCGACAAATCCAATGTGGTAGCAGATGCTCTTAGCAGATTGCCGTGTCGATTGAGCACCATGATTCTGAAAGAGAAACCAAGTTTGCATAAGGAGTTGGAAGATTTCAGAATGGAGCTTGTTAGTGAAGGATTTTTGGCTAGCATAGAACTTCAAACCACCTTGATAGATCGGATCAAGGAGGCGCAGAAAGGAAATTCTAGTATCGACGGAATCAAACGTCGTATCGGTACATGGAAGGTACCCGGATTCACCGAAGATGAAGAAGGTGTTTTGTGGTACAAAGGACGTATCTGTGTACCAGCAGATTCAGAGTTGAAACAAGCTATCTTGCAAGAAGCCCATGATACTCTTTATTCTATCCACCCTGGAGGAACCAAGATGTATCAGGATTTGAAGGAGCAATTTTGGTGGCACAAGATAAAGAGAGAAAGCGGAAGCTACATAGCCAACTGTGATATCTGTCAGAGAGTCAATGCGGGACACCAACGACCGGAGGGACTTTTGCAACCTTTGCATATTCCGGAATGGAAATGGGATTCTGTAGGAATAGATGTTATCACCGGTTTGCCTACATCTAGTAGGGGAAATGACTCTATTTGGGTCATAGTGGATAGACTGTCCAAAGTAGCCCACTTCTTACCTGTCAAGACCACTTATCAGAGCTCAAAGCTAGCAGAGTTGTACATTGCTAGGATCGTCAGTTTGCATGGAATCCCCAAGAACATTGTATCAGATCGAGGAACCCAGTTTACCTCGAGATTTTGGAAGAAAGTCCAAGAAGTATTAGGAACCAGACTGGATTTCAGCACAACTTATCACCCGCAAACCGATGGACAAACAAAGCGAGTAAACCAAATACTCGAAGATATGTTGAGAGCTTGTGTGTTGGAATATGGATCAAAATGGGAAGATTGTCTGCCTTTTGCAGAATTCTCATACTACAACAATTACCAAGCTAGTTTGCAAATTGCCCTATTTGAGTTTATGTATGGAAGGAAGTGTCGTACCCCACTGAATTGGTCGGAAGTAGGAGAGAGTCAGATTTTTGGACCCGACATCCTAAGAGAAGCTGAAGAGAAAGTTCACAAGATCCGTGAGCACCTTAAGACCGCCCAATCCAGACATAAGAGTTATGCCGACAAGAGACATCGAGACCTAGCCTTCAATATCGGAGATTTTGTGTATCTAAAAGTATCACCCTTGAAAGGAATGCAACGTTTCCAACTCAAAGGAAAGTTAGCCCCTAGATATATTGGAACCTTCAAGATTTTGAATCGCCGAGGAGAAGTATCATATCAACTGGAACTGCTAGAGAAGATGTCAGCCGTACATAATGTGTTCCATATCTCATTACTTCGCAAATGCCTAGAAGTCCCGGAGAAGACCGATTTTTTCAAGAATATTGATTACAGAACCATAGAGATCAACGAGGACCTAACATATCCTGAAGTACCCATTCGTATTTTGGAAGAAGCCTTCAGAACCACCAGAATCCGGAGTATCAAGTTTCCCAAGATCCAGTGGAGTAACCATACTGAAGAAGAAGCTACTTGGGAGCGAGAAGATTACATTAGGATTGAGTTTCCAGATCTCTTTAGTTCCTAGTTTTCTTTTTCTTAAATCTCGGGACAAGATTTTGTTTAAGGAGGGAAGGTTTGTAACATCCCAAAAATATTAAACAAGATTATCAAGTTCTAATCACCCAAGTTTAGGGTTAACAAAAACTTTTATTATTAAACTTAATATGAATGCATGTGTGTGTGTGATTAATGCATGAATGATTGCATTTTCCATGTTTGATTGCTATGAATGATAAGGATTGTTTTAAATATGAAAACAATATCATCTAGATCATTTCCAAGCAGAATCAAATGAAGAGAAATTCGAATATAAGCAATATAAGCAAATGGTCATTTTGACCAAAGTTAACCACTAGACCACTTTGAGTGTTCCTATCCCAAGTTTTCTAACAGAAAAAAATCCAATTGTTTTCACCCCTTGCTAGACCAAGTAAAAGTGAACCCAAGCCCACTTTACAAACGTATAGAAACAAATTCCAAATCTATTTAAAGGAAAATTCAAAATTGAATCAAGTGTATGTACTAAGATGGCCATTTCTCAAAAGCCACTTAAATCAATTCACCTTGCCAAACCCAAGCAACTAGAGACTACCAAGAATGTGACCAGACCACTCACCAAAATTCATCCAAAAATTCAAATGTAAAGTTCATGCGGCCATTTCATCAAACACCTGGTGAGCACATATCAAACTTGCCTAAATTCTACTGTTCTTGATCAATGCCTTGTCCACTACATGTCGCCACTACTAGCCCTTGTATCCCCCAGTGCCTAGCATTGCATTGAACCAGCTCACCACTTCACTGCTTGCACCAGTGCCGCGCGACCCGAGCCGCCATTGCCGGCCGACCATGGACAGCTCACAGGAGGAAGCGCCGCGCCCGTCCACGATGTCCAGGAGACAGGACACCGTCCACCGCCACCCCTGTCCAACCCTCGAGCTCAGCCAAGCCATGGTCCATCGAGAATAGCCGCGCCCATTTTCTCTCTGCCATGCCGAGAGCGCGCCAGAGCGCCGCATCCGACACGTGCGCACACGCCGTGCCTTGACTTCACTGTGCGCAACTACATGCGCCATGACCCTAGGTACCTCCCAGACACGACCTTTCGCTGCCGCGCGACACGAAGCTCCTGTACGTCGTCTAAAATGCCGCTAGTGCCGCGCAGAGCATCGACCCGTTCCGGCCATTCTCGACCGCCTTGTGCCATGCCTTTAAGCCCGTGATGATTGCCAGGAGACACCACACAGTCCTACACCCGCACCATGCCGTTAGCCCTCTGTATCGTTGTCACCGACGAGCCCAGACCATCCCACGCTGCCCCTCTCGCTGGTGTATAAATAGAGGCACCCTCTGCCTCAATTATTTACACCATCTCACTCCCCTCTATCTCAGAACCACCCCTGACCCTTCCCCGGAGCAAGGTGAGCACCAGCCCGCAGGAATTTGGCCGGAGTCCGCCGCTGCAGAGGAGGAGAGGAGCCGTTGATTGGAGCCACCCTAGGAGCCGCCGCGACCACCGTTCGAACTGCCGTCGTTGACAACGTCGTTCGCCCCCATCGCCGACCCTAGATGGAGCCCAGGTGATCCACCGCGTACCCCCACCATCGCTGTTAGGGTTTGGTCTCGTCGGAGCTGACGACGAACGTGAGCCGTAGATCGTAGTCTAATCGCACAGCCTAGATGAAACTTACCGCTTCGGTTAGACTGAGCCGCTGACGCATGTGACCCCCTGTTAGTAGCCCGCTGCGCGCGCGCTGTGCAGCTGGGCCAGCCCATTTCCTTTCCCGCGCGTAGCCCAGCAGTTCAAATAATCTTTTTCCAATTTAATCAAACCCTAGTTCTGTTAGTAGATTCAAAAATCAATTCAAAGAGATGTACTGAACCAAATTGCATGATTCCAATTTTGCTAGAAAGGTATTGAAATTACCTATCCAAGCCCGTTGGATTCAAACCATTTGAAATTATAGATCACCTACACCAAACATAACAAGATAGAGAGTTTTTCACATTCAAATATTTTTCAAAAATCAACCATAAATGCTTTTGAGTTGATCCCAACTCTCAAAAATCACATTTTACAAGATCTATCTAAATATGTAAAAATATTTAGGTTTACATTCAGTGATCTTGGACTAGTACTAAAAGAATACTAAATGGGCATTCCTAGTCACTTTAATTATATAAAATAGTAATTTTAAATTTTATAAAATATGACCACCACTTTAAATCACATTCCAAAGTATTAGAATATGTGGTGATGACATGTGTCAACATGATCCCATATTTTAATTGGAGAATATTAAATCTTAAGTCGTTTTCAATGAGTGGAAATTACTTTTCCAAAATAAAATAAATAAGACTAGGTATTTATTTCATGTGATGATTGTGATGATGCTAGATAATCTAGTGTGAGCCCTTGTGTTCTAAATAGAAGTAGTTAAGTATTGTTTGGTGATTGTGTATCTCATATTCATTTATAGACGCTAGTACCGACCAAGGCTACAAGGAGGATGAGTACTACGAAGAAAAGAAAACTTCAACCACTACACCAATCAAGGCAAGCTAAGCTATACCATGCAAGCTAATACTTGCAAGCCCGATAATACAAGTTAACTATGCAAGCTATATGCATTAGGCATAGTTGGTTATGCAACCTTGATTACAACAATCCCAGTTTTACTTGCAAGCTTTATTCCTTTATCTTTATCAAAGTTCTTTACTTTTAGTTAGTGCTTTGTGAGTTTTGGAAAGATAATATAGATAGCATAAAGAGCATAAAACTAGGCCTAAATAGTTATACTTAGATGTCATCAAAAGGCATAAGAATAGATTTGGATAGTCACACCTTATTAGCACCCCTCATTAGTGAATACCCTCAATTTTAGTGGCTAATGCTAAGCATAAAAGTGGATCACTTTAGATGGGAATACTTGGTGAAAATGATTATGAAAACCTTGGAATGAAGATTCATTATATTGAAATATTTTGACATGTGTTGTGAACACAAGATGATTCGATGATGAAAATTTGGAGGCATGAGCCTTGGCCCTTTTTAAAAGAAATTGATGGTTGGGTTCGGATGCGATACCATTTCAATTTTACCGTACAACCACAATACCCGAATTTGGGTAGGGATTGTCTGGAAGTTTATATGTCTTAGTATGGGTTCCCTTGCAGAAGAGGTTGAGATGAGGCTACCTCGTGAATGAGAATGTCCACCTATGCAATTCCCAAGATGACAAATGGTCATGGTTGGGAGGCCAAACTCATAGGGGAGGTGCCTATACTAGGGTGTGTAATTGAAAGGTTAGGATTGATTTTCCGCATACTAAGTATGATGATTCAAGATTTCTCCTGACGGATGTATCGAATGTTGTGGTGAAAGTGTACCACCTCTGCAGAGTGTCATACTATTTGAATAGCCGCGTCCGCGGTCATGGACAGTTGGAGTGGCCATATTGTTCCGTCGTCAGATGTTTTCAAAATGACTTGTGAAATGAACTATGACTTTGACTTGACCATAACATGATTGTGAATATGAAAACTAAGTTCCCACTTAGGTGTTGTAAAACATTAAACTAGTTTTATTTACTTATGAAATCAGTTGAGATAAACCTGGCTTTTTTGAAAATAAACCTAGAGCTTAGGATTCCTACTCGAACTACTTTACTTGTTAGTGATAGTTTGTGAGTACTTAAAGAGTACTCATGGCTTTGTCCCTGGCTATTCCCATGGCCAGACTATGAAGAGGACTACCAGGATGATGGACAACAGGACGTCTATGACAACTAGGATCATCTCCCATCATCAGCATTGCCTGTGACCCTGAAGATGGAGCCTAGACCATGTTACCCTTATTATTATTCCACTGCATTGATTGTATTAAGACTCGATCATGAGATCCTTTATTTGTAAGACCTTGATTATGGTTTGTAATGGATGATGAACTATGGTACCAATCTGTTATGTCTCACAAAAATGGTAATCCTGGGATTGCGATGTATGGCATAACAGGCATCTGGGATTAAAAATCCGGGTGTTGATAGTGACTATCCCACAGTTGACCCTTTATGTAAAGGAACCCCAGAATTAGAGGGAGATGATCCCTTATAAGTACTCATGAGAATTTCCATATCAGAGTAGGAAACTTTAAGTCCAGCCCTGTCCCATTCCTAAGTAATGTGGTTGCACGGGTTAAGTTGTTATAACTAAAGATGCAAAGAACCAGGTGCATTTTTGTAAACATTTTTCCTCCTCTTTCTTTCATAATATTGTAAAACCAAAACCTTTTTCCTTTCTCAAACTTCTCTTGGTAGGTAAAACCTTACCATAAAACATTTTTATAAGATTTTTTCGGGGTCTTCCCATCCCATAGTTTTGCTTCGGCTAAAACGGGGTCTCCAAAGGGGTATGGTGTTAGGCACCATATATCATACTAGGGACGAGTAGGTGTAAACGAGGGGGTTGTGCTTAATATCACAATTATGTAATGTCTTGGAGGAGCCAAGCTTTACCACATATAAAATATAATAAAGTAAAGCAATCACTTTGCATAAATAAGTAGATAAAACATGCATAAGTAAAGTAGTAGGGCAAGGGCTTATGATCAATAAGGTGGCTTTCTTGTGATCACCAATATGGCAATATGTCCCTAGACTTCAACTTCTTATAAAACCATAATAATAATAATAACCATCATCTCCGGTCTCCGATATAATCACAACTATCTTCATCGGAAGTCATACATGCAAACAAACAAGGGTACAATCAACACAAGGTATACAATCACCAATACAATACATCAATAAAACATATAACACATTACTAACTTCAGTAGATTTTGATAGTTTGATTTTTTAGCACTTGGAAATACAATAGTTGCCTTTATGGAATTTCTTTTATGATTTAATTGTCTAATACCACATAATAAAGGGTTTTTGAGCTAAGGCTTAGGTCTACATGATATTAATATACACAAATGATATCATTAGGTAGGTACTGAAATAAAAAAGCCACTGAAATTGGTTTACTATTTTAGCACTTTTCTATAAATAGTTATGAATTTTCTAGTGGAATAAACTCTAGTTTAGGTGAATAAATAACCAGAAAATATCTGGAGCTCAAGTAAAGTTTTCCTCAGAGGGACATGTATATAATTTAGTTTATGATTTTTGAGAGTTGGAAACACCTCAAAATAATTACCAGAATGCTCTTGGGAAATTCCCAAAGTCAGTTTTGCATGCAATTTGTCTTTTAAACTAGATTTATTATGCAGTCCCAAAAGGTATAATACCAAGTTGAGTGGATAGCTATTTCAAATACCATCCAGTATAAATTGGAAACACCATTTTAGTGGTCACATAAACTTTCATATGATTTATCTAGTGAAAATGCCACCTGAAGAATGTTTTACTTTATTAAAAATCATTAGAAGCTCAGTTAATTATGGGCTCCTGGGTTTGGTTAGGTATGAGGGTTTATGTTTTCCGGGAGTTGGAATCTGGTCAAAGACATTTTTGGTTTGACCTGAAGAATTTCTACAAGGAATTTTAGAATTGATTTTGTTATTTTTACCATAGTCAAACTACTATTCTACTTGGCATGAGACTAATTCCATGAAGTAGGTACACGAGATACCTACTAGTGGCAATTTTATTTATTCCATTTGGGTTTGCCAAACTCCCATAAAGGATTATTTAGTGTAGAGAACACACTTTTGTACTTTAATTACTAGAAAATAACCAGTTACGATTTTGGTGAGATACTTGTGCTGCATGTTGCATAAGACCCTAAAGAGAATGCATAAAATTAAGGATGGTATAAATATAGTGATTTCAATTTTTATTTGGAATTAAACTCGGCATCTATATAAACATATCTAGAAAAATAATAAAAGCCAATAATGAAAACAGGCCAGGTTCGGAAGAGGATGTGCCGAGCAGTGGGGAATCAGCCCACACAGAGGATCCATGCGCGGGACGCACGTGCGGGGGCGCTTTCGGACCTCGCTGGGAGGGCCCATGCGTCTATGGCTGGCGGTGCCGAAACGTTACCGGGAACCATGGACCATTAGATCTGTTAGAGATCGATGGCCCACGGCTCGTCTTCCTCCTCGACTCATGGCAGAGCCGTCAGGTAACCCTAGCATGGGGGAAAGGCTCGGGGTTGCTCACCAAGGGAGGGATAGGAGCTGGGAGGCGACAGAAGTGACGCGGTGCATGAGGACGACCTCGGGAAGGGGCAGGAAGGGTAGGATCACCAAGGGGATAGATCTTGTGCGACTGCGTCGCCTGTGCGGCCTTGGAGCTCATCGGCGACGCTGGTAGGGGTGTTCTTGTAGGGGTTTCATAGCTTGGAAAACAAAAATTTTCTACCGCATGCACACAAACAAGCCAAGATCTATTTACTAGATTGTAGAAACGAGTCGATAGAAGCACTCACCCTCGAAGATTCCAAAGCGGTTAACAAGAGCAGATTGTCGTGGGTGATGTAGTCGTACACTTGCCGATCTCAAGATCGCGTAGACGATCCTTTCGGCGCTGCGTTCCGGCAGCGCTTCCGTAGTTGGTCACACGTTGGGTACTCGATGAATACCTTCCTCTCCCTTGTTCCAGCAGGAAGCGGAGGTTATAGTTCTCCCCTCACGATTCCGGCAACACGTCGGCGTGGTGTCGGAAGTAGAGGGAAGATCCCGCAGGGCTTCGCCTAAGCCGGTGCGAGTTATGGTGGAATTAGGGTTTTCTGGTGATCTAGGGTTTAGAAGACCGGGAGGAGGAGGTGTCGGCGGCGGCTAGGGCGACGGCGACGGGCCGGCCGCGACGCAAGGCAGCGGCGGCGCGGTGGCGCGGGGAGGCGGCGCGTCGGAGACGGCGAGCGGCGGAGGCGCAGCGGCGGGGCTGCGGCGGTGGCTCGTGTGCGGGGAGAGAGGCTGGGCTTGGTGTTTGGGCCAGCCATCCCCCTCTATTTATGAGAGGGGGAAGCCTTGGGAGGGGTGAGTTTGAATCCACTTCCAAACCCAAGTTGGAAGGACTCTCTCCTACTTCCACTAGGAAACTATTGTTTCAGTTTGACTTTTCAAACCTCCCGTTTGACTTTCAATTTAGAGCTTTAATTCTCTCTAACAAATGACCACACCAAGTGACCTAGGATATGATCTAATCATTCCACTTACCCATGACACATTCATGGACCATTCTCCTTCCGGACCGGTGAACCTTCTAGAACCTTCTAGAACCTCTCCGATGAAAACATCAGAATGTTTCCTGAACTCCGGAATCGGACTTTCCTTATATGAATCTTATTCTCCGGACCATTCCGGATCTCCTCGTGATATCCCGGATCCCATCCGAGACTCCGAACAACATTCGGTATCCCTTATTAACATTCCATATCTACTAAACAACATCGAATCCTTAAGTGTGTCTCCCTACGGTTCGTGAACTATGCGGACATGATCGAGACACTTCTCCGATCAATAACCAATAGAGGAATCTGGAAATTCATATGGCTCCCACATATTTCTATGATTAGTTTGCGATTGAATGAACCACTTACATACGATACCAATTTCCCTTTGTCTCACGATAGTTTACTTATCCGAGGTTTTGATCGTCGGTATCTCTGCATACCTAGTTCAACCTCGTTACCGATAAGTACTCTTTTCTCGTTCTCCTGATATGTGATCCCTTGTGAGACAGTCACATGCTTGCAAGCTAATTGGATGACATTCCACCGAGAGGGCCCAAAGTATATCTGTCCGTCATATGGATGGACAAATCCCACTCTTGATCCATGTGCCTCAACCCATACTTTCCGAACACTCAATGCCACCTTTATAGCCACCCAGTTACGGTGCTGTGTTTGATGTCATCAAAGCATCCTTCCGGTGATGGTGATTAGCATGATCTCATGGTCGAAGGAATTAGGTTACTATGTATTAGAAAGCTTATAGCAAATGAACTATTAAAATGACTTGATCTTTATGCTACACTTATCTATAGGAGTATGTCCATCATACCATTATCCTAATGATATGATCTCATTGTTAACAACATCTCAATGTTCATGATCGAGAAACCACGATCATCTATTAACCAACAAGCTAGTATTATTAAAGAGGCTTTACTAGGGACTCTAATTTAGTTTACAAATCACACAAGTATTAATGTTTCCGGTTAATACTGTTATAGCATGAATGTAAACATTTATCGTAAACACAAAGATATAATAATAACCACTTTTATTATTGCCTCTAGGGCATATCTCCAACAGTCTCCCACTTGCACTAGAGTCAACTAATCTAGATTACATGGTAATATACCGAACACCCATGGCGGTTTGGTGCTGATCATGTTTTGCCCTCGGGAGAGGTTTAGTCAACAGATCCGCCACATTCAGATCTGTGTGTACTTTGCAAATCTTTATGTCACCATCTTGGACATGCTCTCAAATAGCGTGAAAACATAGCTTGATATGCTTCAGCTTCTTGTGTGACCTTGGTTCTTGCACATTGGCTATGGCACCCATGTTATCACAGTAGATAGACATTGGGTCCAGCGCACTTGGAACCACACCAAGCTCTGTAATGAACTCCTTCATCCATATTTCCTCTTGTGAAGCCTCCGAAGCAGCTTTGTATTCCGATTCAGTTGAAGATCTCGCCACAACGCTTTGCTTTGCACTCCTCCAGCTAACTGCTGCACCATTCAAAGTAAATACGTATCCAGATTGTGATTTAGAATCATCCGGGTCGGTGTTCCAACTAGCATCGGTGTAACCATTGACAACGAGCTGTTCATCACCTCCATAAGAAAGAACCATATCCTTAGTTCTTCTCAAGTACTTAAGGATGTTTTTGACCGCTGTCCAATGATCTACTCCTGGATCACTTTGATATCTGCTAGTCAAAGTAACAACATATGCAATGTCGGGTCTAGTACATAGCATGGCATACATAAGAGATCCTATGGCCGAGGCATAGGCAGTCTTACTCATCCTTTCTCTATCTTCTTCCGTTGCAGGACTTTGAGTTTTACTCAAGGTCGTATTGGGAAACATGGGCAAGAACCCTTTCTTGCTATGTTCCATTCCAAACCTCTTTAGAACTTTGTCCAAATATGTACTCTGTGACAATGATATTAGGCATCTCGATCTATATCTATAAATCTTTATGCCTAATATATAAGCTGCTTCGCCAAGATATTTCATTGAAAAACTATTATTAAAATAATACTTGACACTATTAAGAAGGTCTACATCATTCCCAATCAACAATATGTCATCTACATATAGTATTAAGAATGCTACAGAGCTCCCACTCACTTTCTTGTAAAGACAAACTTCTCCATAAGTTTGTATAAAACCAAAGCTTTTGATCACCTTATCAAAACGTTGATTCCAACTCCGGGATGCTTGCTTCAATCCATAAATGGACCGTTGAAGTTTGCATACCTTGTTAGCATCTTTAGGATCGACAAAACCTTTGGGTTGTACCATATACAACTCTTCATCAATGTCTCCATTGAGCAATGCCGTTTTGACATCCATCCGCCATATCTCATAATCATAATATGCAGCGATTGCTAACGTAATCCTAACAGACTTTAGCTTCGCTACTGGTGATAATGTCTCATCGTATTCAACTCCTTGAATTTGTCGAAACCCTTTTGCGACAAGTCAAGCTTTATAGACAGTAACATTACCATCAACATCTGTTTTCTTCTTGAAAATCCATTTGTTCTCGACAGCCTTCCGGCCATCTGGTAAGTCCACCAAAGTCCATACTTGGTTTTCGTACATGGATCCAATCTCGGATTTCATGGCTTCATGCCATTTATTGGAATCTGGGCTCATCATCGCTTCCTCATATGTCGCAGGGTCATCGGTGTTGTCCACCAACATGACATTCATAACGGGATCATACCAATCAGGAGTGGTATGAGTTCTCGTTGACATGCGAGGCTCTGTAGTTACTTCAACCGAAGTTTCATGATCAACATCATTAGCTTCCTCTCTTATTGGTGTAGGCGCCACAGGAACTACTTCCGGTGCTGCGCTACTCGCAAGTTCGAGAGAAGGTTCAACAACCTCGCCGAGTTCTACTTTCCTTCCAGTCACTTCTTTCGAGAGAAACTCCTTCTCTAGAAAGGATCCATTCTTGGCAACGAAGATTTTGCCCTCGTGTCTATGATAGAAGGTATACCCAATAGTTTCCTTCGGGTATCCTATGAAGACGCATTTTTCCGCTTTGGGTTCAAGCTTGTCGGGATGTAACTTCTTTACATAAGCTTCGCAACCCCAAACTTTAAGAAGCGACAATTTAGGTTTCTTCCCAAACCATAATTCATACGGTGTCGTTTCAACGGATTTAGATGGTGCCCTATTTAAAGTGAATGCGGCGGTTTCTAATGCATAACCCCAAAATGATAGAGGTAAATTTGTAAGTGACATCACATAATGAACCATATCTAAAAGAGTTCGATTACGACGTTCAGACACACCATTACGTTGTGGTGTTCCCGACGGTGTCAATTGTGAAAGTATTCCGCATTTCTTCAAATGCTCGCCAAACTCATAACTTAGATATTCACCTCCACGATCAGATCGTAGAAATTTAATCTTCTTATTACGTTGATTCTCTACCTCACTTTTAAATACCTTAAACTTCTCGAAAGTTTCGGACTTATGTTTCATGAAATAGATATACCCATATATACTCAAGTCATCCGTGAAGGTAAGAACATAGCGATAACCACCGCGCGATGCTACACTCATTGGACCACACACATCGGTATGTATGATTTCCAACAAGTCCGTAGCTCGCTTCATCATACCACAAAATGGAGTCTTAGTCATTTTACCCATCAGACATGCTTCGAATGTTTCAAGTGATTCTAAATCAAGTGATTCAAGAAGTCCATCAGAATGGAGTTTCTTCATATGCTTCACTCCAATATGACCAAGACGACAGTGCCACATATAGGTCGAGTTATCATTCAATTTCAAATGTTTAGGTTCAATGTTATTAATGTGTGTATTACTACAATCGAGATTCAATAAGAATAAAACATCTATCAAAGGTGCATGTGCATAAAACATACTACTCATATAAATCTAACAACCATTATTCTCGGATTTAAACAAGTAACCGTCTCACAATAAACATGATCCGGATATAATGTTCATGCTCAACGCAGGCACCAAATAACAATTATTTAAGTATAAAACTAATCTCGATGGTAGATGAAGAGGTAGCGTGCCGACCGCGATCACATCAACCTTTGATCCATTTCCAACACGCATCGTCACCTTGTTATTCGCTAGCTTCCATTTATTCTGCAGCACCTGTTTCGAGTTACAAAATGAGCAACCGAACCAGTATCAAATACCCAGGAACTACTACGAGTACTAGTGAGATACACATCAATAACATGTATATCGGATATACCTTTCTTCTTGATGTTGTCGTTCTTCAAATCCGCCAAGTACTTAGGGAAATTCCGCTTCCAGTGACCCTCTCCCTTGCAGTAAAAGCACTCAGTATCAGCCTTAGGCCCAGCCTTGATCTTCTTCGCCGGCGCGGTAACTTTCTTATGCCCTTATTGAAGTTTCCCTTTTTCTTAGACTTGCCTTGCTTCTTGAATTTGGTGGTCTTATTGACCAAAAACACTTGGTGCTCTTTCTTGATCTCCACTTCTGCAGAGTTCAACATGGAGAAGAGTTCGAGCAACGACTTGTCCATGTTTTGCATATTGTAGTTCATCACAAAGTTCTTGTAACTTGGTGGTAGTGATTGAAGGACACGGTGAATCCCCAAAGCATTTGGAATCACTATACCTAAGCTTTGAAGCTTGCTTGTGTGCCCAGACATCTTAAGGACGTGCTCACTGATGGAGCTGCCCTCTTCCATCTTGTAGTTAAAGAACTTTTCAGAAGCCTCATAACTCTCAACTGCCACGTAAGCCTCAAATATCATTTTGAGTTCACGGACAATATCATGTGGGTCATGGTTCTCAAACCTTTTCTGAAGCTCCGATTCCAAACCATACAAGATAGCACACTAAACTGTGTAGTACTAATTCTTCCGAGCGAGGAAAACATTCTTTGCCTCATCGGTAGCATCAGCTGCAGGCAGGTCACCCAACGGTGCATCCAGCACATAGGTCAAATTACCTGCATTGAGGACAATCCTCAAATTGCGGAACCAATCTGCGAAGTTGCTTCCATTATTTTTCAACTTTTCTTTCTCTAGGAACGCATTAAAATTGACGGTAGGGGCTGCCATTGATCTACAACATATTTGCAATAGTTTAGACTAAGTTTATGACAAATTGAGTTCTAATTAATAATTAAATTAATCTAGGTGAACTCCCACTCAAAACAATATCCCTCACATTGTTTTAGTGATCAGATGAACCAAATCCACCACATCAAAACCGATCATCATGAGAGTTGATGCAGCTTCAATGGCGAACAATCAACACGTTCATCATATCTACTATATGACTCATGCTTTACCTTTCGGTGATCCGTGTTCCGATACCATGTCTATACATGCTAGGCTCGTAAAGTTCAAACCTTAGCTTCCGCATGAGCAAATCTGGCTTGCTCACGTTGTATACACTCGCAGAATCTAACACACCCGATCATCACGTGGTGCTTCGAAACAACGAGCTTTAGCAACGGTGCTTACTAAGGATGAACACTTTAAAACTTGAAATTATGTGCTTGAGGGATCATCTTATAATGCTACCATCGTTAAATAAGCAATACAAGATGCATAAAAGGATTAACATCACATGCAATTCATAATATGTGATATGATATGGCCTTTCTTCATTGTGCTTCCGATCTCCATCTTCAAGCATGAACATGATCTCCATCATCACCGGTATGGCGTCAAGGTCAATGGCGCCTCTTCATGGTTGTCGTCCACCAGCATCAACTATTACAACTACTTTGAATAGACACGTAGGTATTAATGGAATTTAAAAG
Organism: Avena sativa; assembly: GCA_916181665.1. Lineage (NCBI taxonomy): Eukaryota > Viridiplantae > Streptophyta > Magnoliopsida > Poales > Poaceae > Avena > Avena sativa. Next base: position 45,371,156 of record OV702298.1, on the reverse strand, counting down.
AAAACCATATGGCTCCTGCCGGTTGCCAACTTACAATAAGGATCATTGCATACATCATATATAATCACAATCATGGCCATATCACATCACAACACACTCCTGCAAAACAAAGTTAGACGCCTCTAATTTTCTTTGCATATTTTACGTGGTTTGGGGCTTTCAATAAGTGTCGTTCTAACTTACGAATAAGAACCACAATGTTGATGTTTGAACTATCAAGTGCCCGTTGTAAATTGAATCTATACTATGATGGGAGAGACATACACCCACAAATCCACTTATGCAATACAAGTTGCATGTTAAGCGTGAAGCAAGTCTCATGAACAATGTCATGTAAGGTTAGCCCGGGCCGCTTCATCCCATCATACCGCAAGATGCAAAGTACACAAAAAGAAATTGATAATAAAAGCACCACCACCCACAATGACCATTGTGTTCTACTCGTGCAACAGATCTACATATAGACACGGCTCTGATACCACTGTAGGGGTTCGTAGCATGGAAAACAAAAAATTTCTACCGCATGCACACAAACAAGCCAAGATCTATCTACTAGATTGTAGCAACGAGTCGATAGAAGCACTCACCCTCGAAGATTCCAAAGCGGTTAACGAGAGCAGATTCTCGTGGGTGATGTAGTCGTACACTTGCCGATCTCAAGATCGCGTAGACGATCCTTCCGGCGCTGTGTTCCGGCAGCACTTCCGCAGTTGGTGACACCTTCGGTACTCGATGAAGACCTTCCTCTCCCTTGTTCCAGCAGGCAGCGAAGGTTGTAGTTCTCCCCTCGCGATTCCGGCAGCACGACGGCGTGGTGTCAGAAGTAGAGGGAAGATCCCGCAGGGCTTCGCCTAAGCCGGTGAGAGTTATGGTGGAATTAGGGTTTCCTGATGATCTAGGGTTTAGAAGACCTAGAGGAGGAGGAGGTGTCGGCGGCGGGTAGGGCGACAGCGACGGGCCGGCGGCGGCAGCGAGCGGCGGCGGCAGGGCTGTGGCGGCGGCTCGTGTGCGGGGAGAGGGGCTGGGCTTGGTGTTTGGGGCAGTCCTCCCCCTCTATTTATGAGAGGGGGCAGACTTAAGAGGGGTGAGTTTGAATCCACTTCCAAACCCAAGTTGGAAGGACTCTCTCCTACTTCCACTAGGAAACTATTGTTCCAGTTTGACTTTTCAAACCTCCCGTTTGACTTTCAATTTAGAGCTTTAATTCTCTCTCACAAATGACCACACCAAGTGACCTAGGATATGATCTAATCATTCCACTTACCCATGACACATTCATGGACCATTCTCCTTCCGGACCGGTGAACCTTCTAGAACCTCTCCGATGAAAACATCAGAATGTTTCTTGAACTATGGAATCAGACTTTCCTTATATAAATCTTATTCTCCGGACCATTCCGGATCTCCTCATGATATCCCGGATCCCATCCGAGACTCCGAACAACATTCGGTATCCCTTATTAACATTCCATATCTACTAAACAACATTGAATCCTTAAGTGTGTCTCCCTACGGTTCGTGAATTATGTGGACATGATCGAGACACTTCTCCGATCAATAACCAATAGAGGAATCTGGAAATTCATACGGCTCCCACATATTTCTACGATTACTTTGTGATCGAATGAACCACTTACATACGATACCAATTTCCCTTTGTCTCACGATAGTTTACTTATCCGAGGTTTTGATCGTCGGTATCTCTGCATACCTAGTTCAACCTCGTTACCGATAAGTACTCTTTTCTCGTTCTCCTGATATGTGATCCCTTGTGAGACAGTCACATGCTTGCAAGCTAATTGGATGACATTCCACCGAGAGGGCCCACAATATATCTATCCGTCATATGGATGGACAAATCCCACTCTTGATCCATGTGCCTCAACCCATACTTTCCGAACACTCAATGCCACCTTTATAGCCACCCAGTTACGGTGCTGTGTTTGATGTCATCAAAGCATCCTTCCGGTGATGGTGATTAGCATGATCTCATGGTCGAAGGAATTAGGTTACTATGTATCAGAAAGCTTATAGCAAATGAACTATTGAAATGACTTGATCTTTATGCTACGCTTATCTATAGGAGTATGTCCATCATACCATTATCCTAATGATATGATCTCATTGTTAACAACATCTCAATGTTCATGATCGAGAAACCACGATCATCTATTAACCAACAAGCTAGTATTATTAAAGAGGCTTTACTAGGGACTCTAATTTAGTTTACAAATCACACAAGTATTAATGTTTCCGGTTAATACTGTTATAGCATGAATGCAAAAATTTATCATAAACACAAAGATATAATAATAACAACTTTTATTATTGCCTCTAGGGCATATCTCCAATAGTTCTTGGTAAAGTAAGAGAGGGGGATTAGACATACTATATCAAGGAAAGTCCAACTGGGTAACATGCAGAGAGGAAGGGGTAGAGGAGTGAGCACCATGGTCAATTTTTGGGGGAGGACGTGGTGCCTTATATTGTTAATCATGGACGAGGCAGAGAAAGGAAGTGGATGAGGGGTTTGGGGATGGTAGGTGTGAGGGGTAGGAGGCAAATGAGGGGCGAGAGAGGCGCTGCAAGAGCCTCTGGACTAATAAACAAAGATGGGAGGTGTATGGTGGTCTAGGTCCAAGGCAAGCTTGGGAGAAGGGAGGTGGCCATCCATTGGGCAGGGGCGGCGGTGGAGAGGTCCTGGGTGGGGCTCTGGTCGAGCAGGGGCACAGATAGAGAGGTGCTACAGCAAGAGTGATAAATAGCCAAGATTTGCTTCTCCCTCACTTTATCTTTTCTCCAAACATAAGGGACAAGGGAGGTATAGCTTCTACAAGGGTAGGGCTATAGTACCATTTCGAACAGGGGTGAGTGATGGTTGATATGGCAAAGTGTTGGACAAAGTGGGATGAGGTTTGTAAGTGATTTGATTAGTGTTTTTGTGTTATGATCTAAATTGACATACTGGGGGGTTATGAAGAAAGTCCCTATTTGTGATCTGGGAATGATACGGGAAGGGTTCTGGTAGAAGGGTATAGCCAAGATATACCTCTCTAATTATTCGGGATTTTTTAGATGATTTTTAGTCCACTTAAAATAATTTATTCAAAAAGTGCACAAATGGTTTCTAGAAGCTCATTTGATATTTTTGAATTGGACTAGTGTGGTTTTCAGTGTGAGATGGTTCTAGATACCAAAACACACTTTGGAGAATTTTCCAGGAATTTATTGAGATGGAAAATGAAGGGAATATGCCCGAGAGGCAATAATAAAGTGGTTATTATCATATTCCTTGTTTATGATAAATGTTTATTTTGCATGCTATAATTGTATTAACACAGAAACGTTAATACATGTGTGTTTAATAAACAAAAAAGGAAGTTCCTAGTTATGCCTCTCTTATAAACTAGCTCGTTGATTAACAAGATGATCAAAGGTTTTCTGATCATGGACATTGGATGTTGTTAATAACGAGGTCACAACATTAGTGTAATGATGTGATGAACATTCATCCAAAGTATAGCATTACGATCAAAGTCATTGAGTTTATATTGCTATAACAACTTACGAAGTGATCCTAATCCTTAGACCATGAGATCATGTCAATCACTAACACCGGAAGAGTTTCTTGATAACATCAAACATCACACCGTAACAGGGTGATTATAAAGATGGGTTCAGAACTACTAAAGTGTTATGTTGAGGCCCATGGATCGAGAGTGGAATTTTTTCATCCCGATGACGGATAGATATGCTCTGGGCCCTCTCGGTGATATCACATTGATTAGCTTGCAAGCAAGTGATTTGATCACTAGAATGTTATATCACGGGAATGAGAAAAGAGTGCATGTCAGTAACGAGATCAAACTAGGTATAGAGATACCAATGATCGAATCTCGGACATGTAATATATCGTGAAACAAAGGGATTAAGATACTAGCGTAAAAGGTTCTGACGATCACAAGAAAGTCATCGTTGAATGTGTGGGAGTCAGTATGGGTCTCCAGATCCCGCTTCTGATTATTGATCCAAGAGGGGTCTCGATCATGTCCACATTATTCGTGAACCGTAGGGTGAAACACTTAAGAGACACCGACATCCATTTGGAGAAAAAGTTTCATGTCAGAAAGAATAACAAGCGAAAGAATTTATTTCACTAGACAGCGAAACTGTTTCGGTTGAAATTGCTAAAACTGGTTTTGCATGTGAAATTGAATACAAGCAAGGGGTTTTACGTGAATGTTTGTTAATTAAAGTAATTAACAAAATTCTGAATAAATAAATAAAAGATTTTTATTTAAATGAGAGCTTGCATTAAATTTGGTGGAAATTTAATGCATGTGAGTGGATTTTTGAGTGGAGGCTCTTTTATGGGAGTGGAGGCTTTTCATTTTGAGTGGGAGCTCCACCCACATGAATTTGGAATAGGTGGGGTCAGCCACCATGGTTGGATCCATGCCCCTTGGGGTGCCGCCCTCTACCTATAAAAGGCCCCCCTCTCCTCCTCTCAAAGCACACCTCCTCGTGAAGGATCTCTCTCCCTGTAAGGTTCCCAACCTTTAATAAGGTAGAGTCCCATGTGTTTACAATGCTAGTCCCTGGATCAATAGCTAGCATCCACAGTTAAGATGTAATATCAAGAAACAAAGGTCATAATACAACTTTATAACCAGGAATAACATAATTTTATTACATCTTACATAGCTCATTTGGCTATTACATTACATTGTAGCAGAATATCTATAAGCATGGGGTCCTTCATCTTCAAAGTGCCACAGGCAGACATGTTGGTTGTAGACTTGTAATCCTAATCAATCAACTTCACTAATATCAAACAAACCTGCAACATAACAAGTTATAGCCACAAAGGGTCAATACATTTGAATTGTATTGGCAAGTGATACTATGGTAGTATAGTGGAGTCTATCATCTATATGCATTTGGCTAAGTGGAGTTGAGGCTTGCATTGCTCAAAATAGATTTTTCCTTAACATTTGAAAACACTAAGTTTTTGTTTGACAAAATAATCTTTCCCAAGGCATCTCCCAATCAAAGATTTAAGATCCATTAACCCTTGTTCAACCACAAGTTTTTAACTTAGAAATTTGGATGATGAGATTCTTGATTGCTTCCATGTCTTGATGCTCAAATTGTCCTTTACCAGGGACATGGCTAAGTACTTAGATTTTACACTCTGCAGAGGTGGTGCACTTTCCCCACAAGACTTGGTTTCACCAAGACAAGATCTTTCAGAAGCCTTCCCTTAGACCAAAATGGACGCGCTCCAACCTATCAAACCCTACCACCAACTGTCCATATGGCTAAGTTCTTGCAACCTATATGATCTAGGCAGAGCCCATAATGCCAAGTGGTTGCACTTGAAGCTTCTTAACATTTGACATCTCAAATCTCTTTATTCCTGGGTGGCAATCCACAAGTGTGATACACAAGGTAAACCATAGCCATGGGCCTTGTGTAACCACTCAACCAAAAACCACCAAGCAATTACCATTCCACCCAGGTGATTCATTAACTTAGTTGTTTTACTAAACAAAATACAAGTCCTCAGACTTAGAAATTTTTCCATAGTGTGAATATATATTCCACCCTTGTTTTCTATTAGCTAAGCTAAGCATGATAGTAGTAGGAATCTTAACTTAGGAAATTCTACTAAGGTTTCATCTACTAGGTTTTCCCATAGGAAGGTTTATACTTAGCAAAATTCCATGCAAGTTTTACTTAGAGAAATCACTAATGCATAGTGAAAGTAATGGGACAAAAGTATGAAGCATCACTTGCCTTTTTGGTAGAGGGTATAAGTTCACTCCTTGTCCTTGCAACAATCACATTCTTCAAGTCACTACAATTCAATCAAGCAAGGCACAATCTCAATCTACCAATCAAGCAAAACATCACATAAAATCATAGAACCAAGATAATGCATGCAAGCATGCCAAGGATTGTTTTATTTGGAAAAGTGGTTCCTAATGGGACATACACATTTTGAAAAGACCCATTGGTCATTTTGTAAAGTGGAAAATTCATTTGCAAAAGGTTTCATTTCATAAACCATTTTCCAAAACAAGGTATCATTTTATGTGGTGTAGAAATGTTTTTACTAAGGCATTAATCTATAGGTTTCACCTAATATGTTTTCAAACCATAAAACTTTGTGTTTAGGGTCAGAGAGTTTAAAACAAAACATTTCCCAAAGGTTTTCCTTCAAAACCATTTTTAATAAATAAACCATATTTTTATTTGACTAGAATTGGTTTTAAATCAAAGAATCATTCTTTTTCTTCACCAAATACATTTTTGAAACCACAAAGTGTTTCCTATGGTCAGTAGGTTCAAATCACACCATTTGCCAAAGATTTTATCCCCAAAATCATTTTTGAACAATTTTTATAACCTAAACAAGCATACAAATGTTTCTGCAAAAACAAACAATTAAACAGAAACTTTTTACTAAAAAATGGCATGTTTGGCTAGGGCTTGTTCCACTGATTCTATTGATATAAAGTTTGTAATTTTTGGACGTGTGGATCAAAAGTTACAAGAGTTTCAAATCTGCATCTAAATCAGATTCAAAATTTCTTTTAAACAGAACTAGTGACACGCGGCGCTCAACTACTGGTCGATACCGGTTTGGGTGGATCGACTAACACAGACCGTAGGATTTAAGTGGAATCATACGGCTCAGAAGCGTGCGTACCTATTCGCTTACTTATCCTAATCGTCAGATCCAAATCCAACGGTCCTAACTACTCTGACCAATACTCAGCGGCGCTGGCGGCGGCGCTCTGGCGGCAGCGCTCAGACGAGGTCGTCGCCGGTGATACTGGACGCAAGGGAGAGAAGGAGAAGGCTCACCGTGATCGCAATGTCATGGGGAAGCTCAAGGTGTTGTTGGTTCGACGAGGGGCGCACAGGGTAGTCCTGAATCGCTCGCCGGAGTTCACTCGGCGTCGGGCACGCTCTGGTTGTCGTTGTGGGCGAGGCTACAGGGCATGCCGAAGCAAAGTAGAGGGTGCGTTAGATGCGCATGGTTCCAGGGAGCATGTGAGTATCACTGAATAACTTTGGGGTGGTCCGAGCTTACCAGGAATCCTCGTCGGCGTGAATGTCAGGCGGTGGCGCTATGGGTCGTCGTCGTAGTCGACGCTGCAAGGCACGCGCGGGTGTGGGGTTGGTGCTAGGAGATGCAGGAGACGATGGGGATCACACCCGTGCGCTCTGGGGGTAGTGGGGCGGTTCATGCTCGCCGGAATTTGCACGGTGGCTCGTCGGAGCAAAGGGTGGTGTGGAGAGGAATTGGGCGGCCTGGGGGCGTGTTGAGGTGGGGCGACTGAGGGGAAGTGGAGAGGAGGGGCAGACGCTTTAACGTGCGTGGTCAAGGGGCCGATTAATGGCGTGGTTAACGCGTATTACGCCGGACTTTATTCGCCTGCAACGGCCGGCGAGGGGAGGGGCGTAGTCCGCGGGTGGGGAAGAAGGGGACGTGGCTGTGGGGCCTAGTGTCAGCGAGACAGAGAGGGGTTTGGTGGGGGCCTACTCATCAGTGACTGCGCGGGTTCTGTTTCTGGTGAAAAACGTTTCGCGCGTGTTAGAAAGGAGTTGGGCTAGAATGGGCTTGTTGGGCTGGCCGGCTGGGCTGTGTCTATTTCTATTTTTTCTTCCTAATTGCTTTTTCTTTTTCTAATTCTATTTTCTGTTTTGAATTTCAAACAACAAAACAAACATTCAATTCAATTCAAAACTCCTCCAAACTTCTATTGAGTTTTGGTTCTTTAACAACATAAACCAAAGTCCAAAGACAAAAATAATATTTTTTAATCTTTTTAGGATCTATTTAATAATTAAATAAAATAGATCTTAATTATTAATTCAAATAAAATCTCCATTTGAAATCTAAATATTATCAAAACCAAAACAGTAGGTTTTATGTGGAAATATAAAATACTTGGAAAACTTGTTTAAAATAAAATAACAATTTTATTTTAGGGTCCAATAATAATTAAATGAATAGACCTTATTCATTTAATTCAAATAGGATTTATTAAAATCTTTATTTTGAAATCTAAAATAAAACCAAAAACACTTCAGTAGGTTTTATTTGAAAATATAAAATATTTGGAAAGCTTGTTTAAAATAAAATAACAATTTTGATGTTTAATTAAAATGGCAAAACCTTTTTATTTTTAATAAACTTGGATATTAAATCCTTATTATTTTATTTAAATAAACTTTTACTCTTTTAATCAAAGCAAAACATTTTATTTCGAAATCTTGGCCAAGGTTTAATTTGGCTATATAAATAATCCTTATTTATAAATCTACCCTTTCCTTTGAAAACCAAATCCTTTTATTAAAAGATCCAAAAATAGTAATTTTAAATATTTTTAACTTTATTGTTTATTTAACTATTTAAATCCCTTTAGGATTTTATTTGATCCAAATAGGTTTGAAGGTTTCCAATTGGGATCAAAAAGTTTCTTCTCACCCTGAAAATCAACAAAGTTTTATTTTATTCAATTATTTTTCACATTACAAGATTTGGAAAATCTTGGGATGTGACACTCCCTCTCTAGAATTTATCCCCCATGGTCTCGGACTAGCGAGATACATGTTCCCGGTGGCTATTCGGCAAGAAAGAGTTGTGCTTATGCTGCATCACTGGAGCGAGGAGGCGGAGGTTACTCGGTGTCTTGTACGTGTGTGCGAGCACGGATGCGCTGCTGTTTTGCGGCGCTAGGACTTCCTCTTGATCTTGAGATCGGCAAGAGATCGTCTACATCAACCACGAGTTTGGACTCGTTAAGCTTTGTCGGTCTTCAAGGGTATGTTCTTTATGGATGTATATCCGCCCGTTGCTTGTACATAGTAGATAGACCTTGGTACATAGTTGTTCCCATCGTAGGAAATTTTTTGTTTTCTATGCTGCAAACCCTACAGTGGTATCAGAGCTGGATCTATGCATAGATGCTTTGCACGAGTAGTACACATATGAGTATGTGGGAGATGATGATAATTTTATTTCTTCTTAGTTGTACTTTCGATATTGGTGGCATAGTGGGATGAAGCGGCCCGAACAAACTTTACATGTCCTCGCACATGAGACCTGTTCCACGCTTGACATGCAACTAGTTTTGCATAAGTGGCTAGCGGGTGTCTGTCTCTCCTACTATAGTAAATATCTAATTTGCAACGAGTTGTCTACAATTTGGTATCCTCGTTGTGGTTCATGTTCATAGGTAAGAACGGTTCTATGGTCAAAAGCCCTAAGCCACATAAAACTTGCAATGGATAAATTAGAGGCGTCTAGTTTAGATTGTTGCTGGGCTAGTGTTATGATATGGTGATGTTGTAAGTAGAAGTATGAGATGATACTCTTACAACACACATAACGTGTAGGTTCCATAGACCTTGGCCTTACACATAGAGGTATGATAGAGATCATACCACAGTGCACATGATGGAGATCATATGCAGGAACCATATCATTTTACTTATTAACATGTGATGTTTGATTGCATCTTATATTGCTTGTTTGGAATTTTATTAGCATAATAAGATGATCCCTCATTTAGAAATCAAGATAAAAATGTGTTCTTCCTTAAGTATGCACCGACAATGTTTCGTCGCTTCAAGACATCACGTGATGATCGGGTGTACTTGAATCCACGAGCATATCTCGGATGTAAGATAGTTACACATGCGAATACTAAGGTTCTTACTTGGCGAGCCTAGCATGTACAGACATGGCCTCGGAACACGAATCGAAAGGTTAAGCATGAGTCATATGTTTTGATATGACGACCATTTAATGCTCGCCTTTGAAGCTACACCGACTCACGTGATGATCGGACTTGGTGTAGTGGATTTGGTTCATGTAATCACCAAAAAGACATGAGGGGTGTCGTTTTTGAGTGGGAGTTCATTTCTAATTTGGATTAGTAGAACTCAATTTATCATAAATGAAATCAAAGTGAATTTGCATAATTTGTTGTAGTCATTGGCATTCGTTCACCACCTTATGCTTAGTTGTAATTGAGATAATAGAACTATAGAATTCTGGATATTTACTTTACAAACTGGTATCATATTGTGTTGAGTGTCAATCAAAGTTTAAAGTCCTATTGCAAACTTTCAGCAAACTTTGTTTACTCTGTGAAGTTTAATAATTAGTATTAAATCGAGAGTAACAATTCCAGTGTTAGTATCTTAAGTATCATGTTTGCCTCCATGATTCTCGATTGTTTTAATATCAAGTTTATCTAGGAGCTGAAAGAATTGTTTCAGAAACCATCATGTGTGGCAGATATAACAATATCTGAAACAATGTTTTGGTTGCAATATGATAGAGTATAATATATGTTCTCATATTGGATGAGAATTTACAAAGGTTGGAGATGCTAGACATCCTAATCATCCAAAAGGGTTTTGGAAAGTAATGTTATACTCACGATTCGCCTTTATAAGCTACAATAGCTTGATCATGACAGTCATCATGATAAGGATGAATAGAAGATGTATGTAATGTGTTTACTACACTAAAATATTACTAAAGAATGAATTTTTGAAAGAATGCCGATCATTTGATGATGGTGATCTACTTCAAAGTGCAAGTCCAAAGGTATTATTATTTGAATATACACGCTTTGGACTATGTGTCATGTATATGGCGCCACTGTTGATGTTGATAGATTCTTTTAAAAGGAAAAGGAAATGCTAAAAGAGAATCTATAAAATATATTTGGTAGAAAAGAAAAGATTGGAAATATCCAATTTAGGTATATAGATGATATACATGTTATGGTTGTATTCTTTGCTTGTTAAACAATGTGATTCTTGGGTATTGGATACCGAATTGGTTGGTATGAAATTTCATATGGAACGATGCAATTCATGAACCACAATGGCCTAAGTAACTAGCAAGAGAATATGTGATGATGTTCATCAAAAACAAACAAACCGTTGTTTGTATTTCTCATTGACATCAAAGCTTGACTTCAAGATTTGTTTTAATAATTGTTATTTAAATCAGGTATTATGAGAACAAAGGTTGTTCAAATAATTACCGTATTCCATATAATATGGATGATTTACAAATCTAGTTGGAGAAATCACATCCATAAAAACTAATGCTAAAATGTCGCAAGACAAATGATTGGAAGATCACTTACGAAGTGACATCGCAGTTTAAATTATATTGGAAAGAAAACATGAAGAATCTCCATATTCATGGATTTTTGGAGTCTTTGATTTGATCAATTGACGCTTGTGACACTTTCCTCGGGATAATTAAAACTTTGTTCAAAGGCCAAAGAAGAACGATCGACTAAATTATTGGAATTTATACATATCGATGTATGTAGTCCATTATGTATAGTCGTAAGCGATGGAATTCAACTTCATATGCTTTCTCCGGAAATTTGAGTGAATATTCACTTAATGAGAAAGAAGTATGAAATATTTGAAAATGTTTCAAAGACTTTCAAGATGAAGTGGAAAATCATTGTAACAAGAAAATAAATGATTAATGATTTTATCATAAAGGGATTTATTTGAGTTACAAGTGTAACAAGAAAAATAAATGAATTATGAATTATCATAAAAGGATTTATTTGAGTAGCAAGTTTAGCAAAACACCTAGATTTACATCTCCCGAAACACCATAGGAGTATGGAGTGTTTGAGATTTGTAATGAAACCTTGTTTGACATGGTTGGATCAAAGGTGTTATTTATAAAACTACCATTATGTTTTAAAAGATTAAAGCTTTAGAGACTACCGCTTTACACTGAAAAGATCTCCATCTTGATCCGTTGAAATGACACCATATGAGTTATGGTTTGGGGTAAAACCCAAGTTGTCCTTTCTTAAATTTTGGTATGCTAAGCATAAGTAAGATGTTTACAACCAAAGTCGGATGAGCATGACTTTGTAGGTTATTTGGAATAACAATTGGGTATTCCTCCATAACACCAAGGAGAAAAGGGTTTGTCGCTTGAAACGTGAAGTTTTCTTGAAAAAGAAGTTTTTCATAAAAAGTTAAGTGGTAGGACAATAGAACTTTGATAAGGTTAACGAACCTTAGCTAAATGTGCTGAGTTGCGCAGCGCCAGAAATTGTTCCCGAGGCTGCCATAATGCTCATAGCTTATGTGCCTCAAAGGTTGTGGTCACGGAGATCTAAGTTCTTATTGAACCAAGTCGGTCAGATAAACAATCAAATGCTGAGATTTGAGAGTAAATCATTATTGTTTGACAACGATGAACCGACTACATGCAAAGAGGCGATCATGGGCCCTGACTCCATCAAATGGCTTGAAGCCATGAAATCCGTGATAGTTCCATATGCGAGAAATCAAGTTTTTTGAACTTGGAAGACCCTCCGGAAAGGTGTAAAAACCTATCGGTCGTATTTGGATATATAAAGAAACAAACATGGATGTTTCACATCTATGAAATAGTCGACATGTCGTAAAGTATTTTATGACAATGTTCAAGGAGTTGACTATGAAAAGATTTGATCTTTCATAGCGATATTTAGTCTGGACGGATTAAAGTAGCAACCACTACATATAATTTGCTATATGGTAGATGAATAAACAAAACAAAGTTCTTATAATAGAATGGTTACCTAGGACGTGTACATGACATGATCCAAAGGGTTTTGTTAAATTCAAAGGATGCTAAAAGGGCATGCAAACTTCAATGGTTGAAGTAAGCATCGCGGAGTTGGAATCTTCACCATGATGAAAAAGGAGTTTTCATCAGGAGACGATGAAGATGCTTGCATTTGCAAGAAATTGAGTGGGAGAGCTAAGACATATTTCTAATACATTATGTGGAGGACATCTTGTTGATTAGAAATGATGAAATTCTTATTGACAAAGGTTAAGAATTTCATTTCGATGAAAGACTTAGGCAAAACCCGAATATTTAGCATGAATGTCTATAGTGGATAGACTGTGACGCTAATATGGTTGTGCCAAACGTACATATATGAGATATTGAAGGAGTTCAATATAGAAACGACAAGAAAAGGTTCTTGTCGCATGGAAAGGAATTGAATCAAGATTCAAGTGTATTAACACTTGATAAGTGAAACAAGATTCAAGTGCTTTGACACTTGATGAGTGAAATCACGAGAATGTTTTGATCAATCATACCATGATATGTACACATCCAGATATGTCCTATGCTCTAAGTGTTACGAGCATATACCAGAATGAATCATAAAATGATCATTGGATGATAGTAAGGATATTCTTATAATCTTTTGGAAGAACTAAGAATATATTTGTGTAGAGGTGACAAATAATTACAAATAGTTCATTGTAAAGTGCTACATTGATACTAGTTTTGTCACAAGATACAACTTAAGTTTATCTCAATTTAAACTATGTGTGGCAAAATGTAATGGAAAGAAAGTTTCCATAATGGATTTTGATGAATTCCAAAGTTAAGACATTGTGATGGATACTACAACAAAAAGGCTAAGTATATGACTGCTATAGTAGCAGCAAAGGAGGGCATTTGTGTCAAGTAGTTTGTTATCAAACTAAGGTGTGGTTCGCAATGGTCTAACACTAAAGATATATTGTACGACAATAGTATCGACATGATTTAACCCCAAGGAACTAAAGGTCTCACCAAAAGACCAAATTTATACAATGCCATCTCATTGGAGAATGTGTGATGCGTGAAGACGCAAAGACATGTAAATACACACGGACCTGAAACGTCAGATCCATAGATTATGTTAACCACTTGCAATTGCGTATATGGAACACCAGAAAGCCATAGGTGTTCAATACGCAAAGTTTTCAAACTATATTATTTTCTCTAGTGCAAGTGGGAGACTGAAGGGAATATGCCCGAGAGGCAATAATAAAGTGGTTATTATCGTATTCCTTGTTTATGATAAATTTTTATTTTGCATGCTATAATTGTATTAATACGGAAACGTTAATACATGTGTGTTTAATAAACAAAAAAGGAAGTTCCTAGTTATGCCTCTCTTATAAACTAGCTCGTTGATTAACAAGATGATCAAAGGTTTCCTGATCATGGACATTGGATGTTGTTAATAACGAGGTCACAACATTAGTGTAATGATGTGATGAACATTCATCCAAAGTATAGCATTACGATCAAAGTCATTGAGTTTGTATTGCTATAACAACTTACGAAGTGATCCTAATCCTTAGACCATGAGATCATGTCAATCACTAATACCGGAAGAGTTTCTTGATAACATCAAACGTCACACCATAACAGGGTGATTATAAAGATGGGTTCAGAACTACTAAAGTGTTATGTTGAGGCCCATGGATCGAGAGTGGAATTTTTTCATCCCGATGACAGATAGATATGCTTTCGGCCCTCTCGGTGATATCACATTGATTAGCCTGCAAGCAAGTGATTTGATCACTAGAATGTTATATCACGGGAATGAGAAAAGAGTGCATGTCAGTAACAAGATCAAAATAGGTATAGAGATACCGATGATCGAATCTCGGACATGTAATATATCGCGAAACAAAGGGATTAAGATACTAGCGTAAAAGGTTCCGACGATCACAAGAAAGTCATCGTTGAATGCGTGGGAGTCAGTATGGGTCTCTAGATCCCGCTTCTGATTATTGATCCAAGAGGGGTCTCGATCATGTCCGCATTATTCACGAACCGTAGGGTGACACACATAAGAGACACCGACATCCATTTGGAGCAAAAGTTTCATGCCAGAAAGAATAACAAGCGCATGAATTTATTTCACTAGACACCGAAACTATTTCGGTTGAAATTACTGAAACTGGTTCTGCATGTGAAATTAAATACTAGCAAGGGTTTTATGTGAATGTTTGTTAATTAAAGTAATTAAAAAAATTCTGAATAAATAAATAAAAGAGTTTTATTTAAATGAGAGCTTGCATTAAATTTGGTGGAAATTTAATGCATGTGAGTGGATTTTTGAGTGGAGGCTCTTTTATGGGAGTGGAGGCTTTTCATTTTGAGTGGGAGCTCCACCCACATGAATGTCGAAGAGGTGGGGGAAGCCACCATGGCTGGCGCCATGACCCTTGGGGTGCCCCTCTCCCTATAAAAGGTCCCCCTCTCCTCCTCTCAAAGCACACCTCCTCGTGAAGGATCTCTCTCCCCATCTAGAATTTATCCCCCATGTTCTCGGACTAGCGAGATACATGTTCCTGGTGGCTATTCGGCAAGAAAGAGTTGTGCTTCTGCTGCATCGCTGGAGAGAGGAGGCGGAGGTTGCTCGGTGTCTTGTACGTGTGTGCGAGCAAGGATGCGCTGCTGTTTTGCGGCGCTAGGACTTCCTCTCGATCTTGTGATCGGCAAGAGATCGTCTACATCAACCACGAGTTTGGACTCGTTAAGCT
Organism: Avena sativa; assembly: GCA_916181665.1. Taxonomy (NCBI): domain Eukaryota; kingdom Viridiplantae; phylum Streptophyta; class Magnoliopsida; order Poales; family Poaceae; genus Avena; species Avena sativa. Next base: position 45,355,748 of record OV702298.1, on the reverse strand, counting down.
TTGTCGGTCTTCAAGGGTATGTTCTCTATGGATGTATATCCGCCCGTTGCTTGTATCTAGTAGATAGATCTTGGTATATAGTTGTTCCCATCGTAGGAATTTTTTTGTTTTCTATGCTACGAACCCTATAGAAAAGTACTTTTAAGATATTATTTCTTGTTCTTACATTTAAGAAAAAGGGAAAAAATAATTAATAAAGCATCTCAAAAATATTTATTTTTGAGATGGGAAGATAGGATATGTTATATAGGCCTCAAGTGTGCCTTGATTTAGCAAAGTAGTTTGGAGAAAAATAACTTGCCTTTGTAAGAGAGGTTTTTAGGATTTTGTAATGGAGGGGATTTAAATAGATTTAGGGCCCAAATAATTATGGAATTTATGTGTTAAATGATTATACCTAGAGTGGATGATTTCAACTTGAGGTACACATCATTAGCAATCCTAGGATTTTTAAGAACAAACTTGGCTTTGGAAGAGAGAACGGATTGGATGATCTAGGGCATCAGTATTTCTATGCCACGTAAACCTGGATTGATTAGTGAGCTCAGAGCTCACCTTGATGCAGGGGAAGGATGGATGGATAGACCAAGTGCAAGAGTGTGCCTTGTTAGTCCTTAGGATGGTTTGTAGGGGTTCGTCGCATGGAAAACAAAAAATTTCTATCGCATGAACACACACAAGCCAAGATCTAATTTACTAGATCGGTGCAACGAGTTGATAGAGTACTAACCCTCAAACATCCAAAGTGGTTAACGAGATTGGATTATCGTGGTTGATGTAGTTATTCACTTGCCGACCTCAAGATCGTGAAGACGATCCTTCTGGCGCCGTGTTCCGGCAGCACTCCTGCAGTCGGTCACACGTACGGTACTCGATGAAGACCTTCATCTTGCTTGTTCTAGAAGGCAATGGAGGTTGTAGATCTCTCCTTGCAATTCCAGCAGCAAGACGGCGTGGTGGTGGAAGTAGAGGGGAGATCCCGGTAGGCTTCGCCTAATCCAGATCGGGTATGGTGAAGTAGAGAGGGCCCTTGGAAACTATCAACACCCGGATTTTTAATCACAGATGCCTGTTATGCCATACATCGCAATACTAGGATTACCATTTTTGCGAGACATAACAGATTTGGATATCACAGTACATCATCCATTACAAACCATACATAAGGTCTTACACAAATAAGGATCTCATGATCCAGTTTTTAATACAACTCCAGCAGCGGAAATACGTAATAATAAAGGTAGCGTAGGCAAAGCTCCATCTTCGGGGTCAAAGGCAATGCTGATGATGGGAGATGATCCTAGTTGTCGCAACCTTCCTGTGGTCCATCATCCTGGTACTCTTCTTCATAGTCTGGCCACGGGAATAGCCAGGGACAAAGCCATGAGTACTCTTTAAGTACTCGCAAACTAATACTAACAAGTTAAGGGGGTTTTTGTTGTAGGACACTAAGCTCTAAGGTTGTTTTGCAAAAAGCCAGATTTATTTCTACTAAGTTCAGAAGCAAATAAAGCTAGTTGAAGTTTTATATCACCTAAGTGGGAACTTGAATTTCGTATCACAACTCTGTTGTGGTTAAGTCAAAATCTCAATTCATTTCACCAGTCGTTTTGAAATCATCTGACGGGGGAAACAGTATGGCCACTCCAACTGTCCATAACCGTGGACGCGGCTATTCGAATAGTTTGACACTCTGCAGAGATTATACACTTTCACCACAACATTCGATACATCCGTCAGGAACAAATCCTGAATTCACCATACTCAGTATGCGGATAATCAATTCTAACCTTTCAATTACACGCCCTAGTATAGGAACCTCTCCTGTGAGTTTGGCCTCCCAACCATGACCGTCATCTTGGATTCTGCACAGGTGGACAATCTTCACAAGGTAGCCTCAGCTCAGACCTTGGCCGTGAGGGAACCCATACTAAGGTATATAAGTTTCCAGTCAAGCCCTACCCAATTTTCGGGTATTGTGGTTGTACGGTAAAATTGGAATGGTATTGCATCCAGACAACCATCAGTTTTAAAAAGGGTTAAGGCTCATGGCTCAACATTTTCATCACCAAAATCATCTGGTGTTCAGAAACATATGTCAAAACATCTCAGTAGAATGATCCATCATTCTGAGGTTTTCATAACCATTTTCACCAAGTATTCCCATCTAAAGTTGATCAAATTTTATGCTTAGCACTAGCATCTACAAGTGTGGTAAGTACTAATGAAGGGTGGTAAACAAGTGATGTTTAACTAAGTTCAATCTCATGCCTTGGAATGACATCAAGATTATCTAGCTTAGGCCAAACTTAATGCTCTTTATGCAACCTTCAATTATCTTCCTAGAATCTACAAGTCACTTAAGTAAACTCTAAAAGAAAGCTTTGATAAGGAAATAAAGTAAAAATCTTGCAAGTAAAACTAGGATTGGGTTATCAAGTGGGTACGATCACATATGCTTAAGGCATATAGTTGGCATGGTAACAAGCAAGTATTAGCTTGCATAGGTCAACTTGATTAGTAAGGCTTGCCTTGTGCAGAGCAGTGGTTGAAGTTCTCCTCGGCTTCTTCTTCGTAGTATCCTCCTTCCTCCTTGTATCCTTGGTCGGTACTAACGTCTATGAATAAATACTAGGTACACAATCACCAAAAAATACTTAACTATTTTCAATCATCACACGAAGGGGTACTATAGATGATCTAGCATCATCACTAACATTACAAGATTAAAGCCTTTGTCTTAATTATTTTATTTTTAGAAAAGTAATTTCTACTCATTGAAAAACTACTTAAGATTTAATATTCTCCAAACCAAACATGGGATCATGTTGACAAATGTCATCACCACATATTTCAGTTCATGGGAATGTGATTTAAAGTGGTGTCACAATTTAATAAGGTTTAACCTCTTATTTTAAATAAATAAAGTGACTAGAAATGCCTATGTGGCATTATTTTGTTACTTGAACATTATTTCTGTAAGTAAACCCAAATGTTTTTATATATTCTGAAAGGTATGGTCAAATGTGATTTTTGAGAGTTGGAATCAACTCAAAAGCTATTATGGTTGAAATTTGAAAAATGTTTGAATGCAGAAAAGCTTCTGACTTGTTATTTTTACCAAGTTGATCTACATATCAAATGATTTGAATCCAACGGGCTTGGATTAAGCATTTCAGTACCTTTCTAACAAAATTGGTTTCATGCAATTTGGTTCACTGAATCGAGTTGGGTTGATTTTTGAAACTAGGTACAGAACTGAGTTTGAATGAAAATAGAAAAATCTAAATTCAAACGGTTGGGCTGCGCGGGAGACGCTAATGGGCTGGCCCAGTGTCACTCCGCAGCGCGGGGCTCAGCTGACAGGGGGGTTCCACCCGTCAGTGGCTCATAACACGCGAAGCGGTACGGGGCAATGTGGTGCGTTGGATTAGAAGTGAGATCAACGGCTGAGGGTCATCGTCGATGATGAACATGTCACCAGCGAGCTCGAACCCTAGCGGCTCAGTGGGGGTCGTGGGAGGCTCACTGGGGCTCAAGCGAGGTTCGGCGATGCGGGCAAACGAACGAGTCGACGACGACGATCCTCCTGGCACCGGCAGCTCCTCCTGGGGTGGCTCCAATCGACGGCTCCTCTCCTCCTCTGCAGCGGCGAGCTCTGGCCAAATTCCGGCATCGCGCTGCTTTCCTTGCTCCGGGAAGAAGTGGGAAGTCTCAGTGAGAGGTGGGGAGTGAGATGGTGTGAAGAATTCGAGCGGGGGAGGCCTCTATTTATAGTGGCGAGAGGGGACCAACGGGCGCGGGCTGAGCTCTTCGTGGTCGACGGCACAGAGGGCTATCAGCGTGGGTGATGGTAGGGGACGGTGCTGTGCTCCCTGGCGAAGCTCAACGCCGTGGTGGCACGGTGCTGATCGTCGGAATGCTTCAACGCTCTGAGCGGGTCCGACAGGGGTTTTGATGGCGCACAGCACGCGTGGCCCACGCAGCGGCGAACGGGCGTGTCTACGGGGTTGCTGGGGTGGTGGTGATCACGCTTGCACGTGGCGAGGGCGGCACGCGGTCTGTGGGCGTGTGTCGAGGGTGGAGCTCTGGCGCGCTCTCGGCATGCTCTCAGAGAAGCTTGGCATTGCTTGGGCGTGTGGTCCAGTGGCTGGCAGGGTTCAAGCGCTAGACAGGGGGTGGCGATGGATGGTGGTGTGCGTCCTAGACATGGTGTTTAGGCTTGGTGCTTACTCTGGATAGCTAGCCATGGTCGGCTAGCAAGGGGTCCTTCGGGTTGGCATGGCATGGTGCCAAGGGTAGGGGATAGGGGTGGTCAAGGCACTGGTTGGCACTGGGGGAGACAAGTGTGATCAATGGTGAACAATGCTTAGCCAAATTACTACTCAAGACAGTGAAGTTTGGCCAATTTGATTTGTTGTCTCCAAGTGTTTGATGAAATGGCCGCAAGAACTTGAGTTTTGAATTTTGAAAAGATTTTTGGTGGGTGTGCTAGGCATGTGTTGAGGATTCTGTGGGTTCTTGGGTTTTGAAAATTGAGCTTGTTTGAGTGGTTTTTGAAATAGTGGGATCTTCCCATATGAAATAGATTCAATTTTAAACTGTCATTTAAACTAAGCATTTGAATGTTTTTGGATGATCACAAAGTGGGCCTTGGTACCTTATTATGAGTACTATCAAGGGGTGCAAAGATCCAAACATGTTTCTGTTAAGTTCTGAAAGTTAGGGATAGCCAAAGTAGGCATGTGAGTTAATTTGGCCAAAGTGACCATTCACTTAGTTTATTTGTTTTGACTTGTTTGTCTGTGGGAAAATTTGGGGATTGTTTATATGATGTTTATTTCACCTAAGAATCATTTTACAAGCAAGGAAACACAAAAACATGGCAATTCAAAAGAATCCAAATTTTTAATACACACATATGAATGCTTTCATATTTTTAGTTGGGAAAGTTTTTGTTAACCCTAATTTTGATGATTAGAGTTTGATGATCCAAGTCTAATATTTTTGGGATGTTACAAACCTTCCCCCTTAAACAAAATCTCGTCCCGAGATTTGAAAAAGGACGAAAAAGATTACCTAGGATTCGAAGAGATCGGGAAACTCCGTCCTGATGTGATCTTCGCGTTCCCAGGTAGCTTCTTCTGTGTGATTGCTCCACTGGATCTTGAGAAACTTGATGCTTCGGGTTCTGGTATTTCTGAAAGCTTCTTCCAAAATACGGATGGGCACTTCGGGATAGGTCAGATCATCGTTGATCTCTTCTCCGGAACTTCGAGGCACTTGTGATGTAATGAGATATGGAACACATTGTGCACGGCTGACATCTCGTTGGGTAGTTCCAATTGATACGACACTTCTCCTCAACGGTTCAGAAAATTTGACTCTCTCCTACTTCCGACCAGTTCAAAGGGGTGCAACACTTCCTTCCATACATGAATTCAAATGGGGCCATTTGCAAACTAGCTTGATAGCTGTTGTTGTATGAAAATTCTGCGAAAGGCAGACAATCTTCCCATTTAGATCCATACTCTAACACACATGCTCTCAACATGTCTTCGAGTATCTGATTTACTCGCTCCGTTTGTCCGTCGGTCTAAGGGTGATAAGCTGTGCTGAAATCTAGGTGGGTTCCTAAACCTTCTTGGACTTTCTTCCAGAATCTCGAGGTAAACCGAGTTCCTCGATCCGATACGATGTTCTTGGGGACTCCGTGCAAACTGACGATTCTAGAGATGTATAACTCCACTAGCTTTAAACTCTGATATGTGGTCTTGACGGGTAAGAAATGGGCGACTTTGGACAATCGGTCCACTATGACCCAGATAGAGTCATTTCCCCTACTAGAAGTAGGCAATCCGGTGATAAAGTCCATTCCAACAGAATCCCATTTCCATTTCGGAATCTGCAATGGTTGCAACAATCCAGCGGGTCTTTGATGTCCCGCCTTGACTCGCTGACATATATCACACTTGGCGATATAACTTTCGATTTCTCTCTTCATCTTATGCCACCAAAATTGTTCTTTCAAGTCCCGATACATCTTCGTTCCTCCGGGGTGGATAGAATAAAGAGTATCATGGGCTTCCTTCAGAATAACTTCTTTCAACTCAGAATCTGCTGGTACACAAAGGCGTCCTTTGTACCACATAACTCCTTCTTTGTCTTCGGTGAATCCGGGTACTTTTCCTATACCGATACGACGCTTGATTCCGTCGATACTAGCATTTCCTTTCTGCGCCTCCTTGATCTGGTTAATCAAAGCGGGTTGAAGTTCTATGCTAGCCAAAAATCCTTCACTTACTAATTCCATTCGAAAATCTTCCATCTCGTTGTGCAGACTTGGTTGCTCCTTCAAGATCATGGAGTTCAAGCGGCACGGCAATCTGCTGAGGGCATCGGCTACCACATTGGCTTTACCGGGGTGGTAGTGAATGTCCAGATCGTAATCCTTGATTAGTTCAATCCATCTTCTCTATATCATATTCATCTTCTTCTGAGTGAATATATACTTTAGGCTCTTGTGATCCGAATAAATCTCCCAACGATTTCCCATCAGGTAATGCCTCCATGTCTTTAGGGCTAGAACTACGGCTGCGAGTTTGAGGTCATGGGTTGGATAGTTCTACTCATGTTGTTTCAATTGTCGAGATAGGTAAGATATAACTTTGCCTTCTTGCATTAGCACACATCCGAGAACGATCTTGGATGCATCACAATACATGTCAAAGGGCTTTGTGATATCTGACATGATTAAGATTGGGGATGAAATCAATCTTCGCTTGAGTTCTTGAAAACTCGCTTCACATTTGTCCGTCCATTCAAACTTCTTGTCCTTATTCAGCAATTGGGTCATGGGTCTGGCAATACTCGAGAATCCTTCAACGAACTTGCGGTAATATCCCGCCAATCCGAGAAATGCACGAACTTGGGTTTGAGTGGTTGGGGCTTGCCAATCTTCAACATCTTTGACCTTTGCAGGGTCAACAACAATTCCTTTGGCTGATACAATGTGGCCGAGGAATCCTACCTCCTGTAACCAGAATTCACATTTGCTAAACTTGGCATACAACTGATGCTCTCTAAGGGTTCCAAGAATGGTCCTTAGGTGTAGCTCATGTTGTTCTTCTGATTTGGAATAAATCAATATGTCATCGATGAAAACAATGACAAACTTATCCAGGAAGTCCATAAAAATCTTATTCATGAGATTCATGAAATAAGCGGGGGCATTGGTTAATCCAAAAGACATAACAGTATACTCGTATAATACATATCGGGTTGTAAAGGCAGTCTTTGGAATATCCTCTGTGCGAATCTTGAGTTGATGATAGCCAGTTCTAAGATCAATCTTAGAAAACACTTTGGCACCGGTCAACTGATCAAACAAATGTTCTATCTTGGGCAGTGGGTACTTGTTCTTAACAGTGACATCATTCAACTTCCGATAATCCGTACACAAACGGTTACCTCCATCTTTCTTGTCCACAAACAAGATAGGTGATCTCCATGGTGACGCACTTAGTTGAATCAGTCCAATTTCCAACATGGCATCCAGTTGCTTCTTCAGTTCTGCTAGTTCAAACGGGTTCATACTATATGGTCTGTGGGCTATGGGTCCTTTTCCGAGGATTAGTTCAGTGATAAACTCGATATCCCGATCTGGGGGCATACCAGGCAAAACATCTGGAAATACATCGGGGTATTCACAGACTATCCGGACTTGGTCAATGGTAGGTTGGGCTATACTCTTGTTGCACTTAAATTGACGCGGTAACGTTTCAGAGATATGCTCGACTGATATTCCGGCTATACTGGTCATGGTTATGGCTTTCTTGGCACAATCAATCAACCCTTTATGTTTGGACATCCAATCCATTCCTAGTACTACTTCCAAACCTTTAGTTCCAAGTACTATCAGATTAGCATAAAAACCTATGCCATGGATTCGGATAGGGACGGCTTTGCAAATTTGCCTAGCCTTGGTGGTTGAACCGGGGATTTGAACAATCATAACATGCTTCAGTTTGGTTGGTTGAATCTTACTAGTGCATGCAAATTCTTCGGTGACAAATGAGTGCGATGCACCAGAATCAAGCAACACTCTAGCAAGTACTGAATTAACAAAAAACATGCCCAGCACGACTGAAAGGGCATGTATGCCCCCATGTGTGTTTTTGGTAATTAATGACAATCTCTATGGACTAATGTGTAAATTGAGTTTCACTTGTAGGTTTGTCCATTGGCATCGCTTGGGCCATGTGTTGGTCTCAAGGTTGGAAGATGAAGAAATGTCCAAGGGCTTTGTGCCCATTGGAATCATGAAGAAAGAAGGAGCTTGAAGGTCGATCAAGGCATGTGCAAAGAGTTGCATCAAGATGGATCAACCTCAAGTAAGGATGAAGAAGGACGAGCTCAAGATGCGCCATCTCTAGAAGATCTCATGCTTGAAGCTTGCCATCCTCGTGCTCATGGAATGATGAAGACAAGTTCAAAGAAGAGGTTTCCCCATGGAGTATGGGGGAGCATTTTGCAAGTCTTCATCAAGCAAGAGCGAGCAAGAGCAAACAAGAAAGGTGTTCCCACTATAGAAGAACAAGACGATCTACATCAAGTTCAAGTGGGACGCTCAAGGCAAAGGTATGTTGATAGGGCTTCTCTTTTGCCGGTCTCGTGTTGTTAGTTGGGAGACCGGGTTTAGGATAGATAGCCGTACTATCAAGAGGGGCTCTCAAGCGGCTGTCTCGTTTGCATCGTTCGGAGAGAGCTCAAACCTTTGCATTCATATCATCATCTTTCTTGGTTATTATTTGGTTCTTGTCCATGAGAGGATCTAGAGCTTGTGGTCACCATCATAACAAGCTCTAGCTCATCATCTAAGGATTCACTTGCATATCTTATTGCGGTTTTTGATCTTGCGAGTTTTCCGGCTCCACACCTTGGGGGATAGATCACATATATATTCATGATATTTTCTCCCAAGGTGATACCCAATATTTCCAACAAAATTAGTTTCATCCCGTTTGGAGTTCGGATGCAAAAGTTATTGCGTTTCTGGTTTTCTGGTTTCTGGAATTTCCCTGACCGGAAGTTCCGGCTTCCCACTGGAAGTTCCGCTAGGGCATCATTGCCGCCGAAAGTTCCGGTGGAAGTTCCGGGTCTTCTTCCGCTCACGCTCAGTAACCTTCTGTTTTGAAGCGTTCTATTTGCCAGAACTTTGTCGGAACTTGCTCGGAAGTTCACCGGAACTTCCGGTCTGTTTTGACCGGAACTTCCGGTTGCGCTTCTGGAGCGGGCGTCAACCATCTGATGACCGTTGGAGCCAGGCTGGGCGAAACTTCCGCCCCAGAGCCGGAAGTTCCGGCCATGATTCGTTTTTTCAGTTTCTCGCTCCGCAGTTTTCGTTCGTTGGCTGGGTGCCACCGGAACTTCCGGCCTCCCACCGGAAGTTCCGGCCAGGTGTCGCGAATGCCCATAACGGGCAGATCTGGGAGCCCTTTAAAAGGGGCTCCTCTTCCCCTTCGTGGGCACTAGCTTTTCTTCTTGGTTCTTGGCTTTCTCTCTCTCCTCCATTGTCAACCTTGAAGAAGCTTTCCCTGTCCCTTTCCCCTCCTATGATTCTTGCATCTTTTTGAGGGATTTGAGAGAGGAGATCTAGATCTACAATCCCCCCAAGTAAAATCCCTTCTTTGTGAAGGAATCATTGGGATCTAGATCTTGGAGAGTTTTGTGTTCTCCTCTTGTGTTCTTCCTCCCTTATTCCCCCAATAGCTTTTGTATCTTTGTTGGAATTTGGGAGAGAAGGACTTGCCCTTGCATTTGGTGCATAGGTTTGAGTTCTACTCTTGTGTTCTTCCTCCCTTATTCTCCCAATAGCTTTTGTAGCTTTGTTGGAATTTGGGGGAGAAGGACTTGCCCTTGCATTTGGTGCATAGGTTTGAGTTCTCCTCGGAGATTCGGCGAGTTCAAGCTTGTGATCTTGTTTCTCTTGGGTTCCTTGGAACCCTAGACGGTTGTGTGGTTGGATTGTTGACCTTTTGTGGTCTTGTAGCCTTTTGTGGCATTGTTGGCCTTTTGTGGCATTGTTGGCCTTTTGTGGCTTTGTTGTTGGGAGCCTCCAATTGAGTTGTGGAGTTAGCCCCAATCTTGTACGGGTTCGGTGACCGCCCTCAAGCGTCCCATAGTGGAGCAAGTGCCCGCCTTTTGTGGTGCGCACTTGGGAGAATAGGGTGAGCCTTTTGTGGTGTCGGTGAGTTGCGTGCTTCCGCATCCGGGGTGAGGCCTTGTGTGGCGTTGGGTGTGCATTGAGCCACCACACCTCGAGGTGAGCCATTTGTGGCGTTCGGAGAGCATTGCGCCATCGCACCTCTCCAACAGAGACGTAGCTTCTTTGGAAGTGAACTTCGGGAAACAAATCTTCGTCTCCACGTCCATCGGTTATCTCTCAACCAAACCCTTTACTTATGCACTTTACATTGTGATAGCCATCGTGCTTGAAGTATTTATACCTTGCTATCACCTTGTTGCTTGTTTTTCTTAGCATAGGTTGTTGGTTCACCTAGGTGAACTTAGTGGCTAGGTTTTGTGCTCAATAAATTAAACGTTAGTTTTATTCCGCATTTACTTGAGCCTAAACCGTAATAATTTTAAAAGCCTATTCACCCCCCTCTAGGCGACTTCCTTTGTACTTTCAACGACGTCTGGCGCTTCCTAGGCTTCTTCAGCATGCATGAGAAAAAGACGGCCATTGCGGTTGAGTGAATTCCCTGGGGCAAACCTTCTTCCGGGCTGAACACGACGCTGCTGTTGAGCTCGGGCATTTGCATTGGGGGCTGCGGCATTCTTCTTGGGGCACTCATTGGAGTAGTGACCCTTATTTCCACAGTCATAACAAGTCACTTGCGACTTGTCCTTTGCTGCAACAGGCACAACTTTGCTTCCCGTCCTCGGGGCAGTGTTGGTGTTGGTGGCAGCATTGTTGTTGTTGAACTTGGGTGGTGCACGGTTGAAATTGCCAGAGTTGCCAGGGTTGTTGTGATTTCCTCCGGGCCTTGGGTTTCCACGGTTGGGATAGGTCGGACGGTTCATCGGGGGTCTGTTGGTTCTCGGGGCAAATCCTGGAGATGGGTTAGGGCAATACTTTGGGGTATGATGGGTTCCTGGCTGATGCATCATGCGACGCTTGCGGTTCTCATTGGCTTGGTTGATCTTTCCTTCCATCTGGATGGCAGAGTCGACAAGGGCTTCAATATCAGCAAAGGGGATATTGACCAACACCGTCTGGATCTCATCGTGCAGACCATTCAAGAACCTCTCTTTCTTCTTGGCTTCAGTGTTGATCTCATTCGGGGCATACCTAGCTAATGACAAGAATTTGTCACGGTACTCCACTACGGTCATCCTTCCTTGCTTCATTTCTCTGAACTCATCTCTCATCCTCTTGATAAAACCTGGTGGCACATGGGTTCTGCTGAACTTGACCTTGAATTCCTCCCAGGTCATTATCTATCCTCCGGTCATTGCACGAACGCTGTTCCACCATGCTCTTGCATCTCCGGCTAGATAGTGGGTGGCAAACAGAACTTTCTCGTTAGCTTCCACTCCGGCGACTTCTAGGTTGTTTTCCATGGTCTGCAGCCAATCATCTGCGTCTAAGGGCTCTTCTGACTTAGTGAAAACAGGTGGGTTGGTATACTGGAAATTCTTGAGCTTAGATCCATGGTTGTCCTGATTTCCTTGGCCTTGATTTTTGTGGGCCAACTGAGCTATCTGCTGAAGGGTGGCTAAGTTGGCTTGACGTTCTGATCTTTCAGCTTCGCGGTCAGAAACCAACATTTGCAGGATCTGCAACATCGGGTCCGGGGATGAACCACTTCCTCCGCGAGGCATCTGAAGATTGAGATAGATCATGAGAAAAGAGGGAAATTTCTAAGGTTCAGGGACTTTGAAAAGCTTTTAAAGTTTGACTCAGATTTTCTAGCAACTTGCTTTTCATTCATTCATTCATAGCACACGATACAACACACACCACAACAAAGGAAAACAGATGGTTTTAAGAACCATTCTGGAAACTACGATACAGTGCGACCGAATACAACTCACTACGCTAGTGCTCAAGTGCTACTACTCCTTGGAGTCGGTGTAATCGTCATCCTCATCATCATCGATGAAGGCGAAATCCTCCTCATCGGTGAAGAAGTCCATGGCCTGATCCTCCAGAAAATCATCATCATCGCTGAGATAGGAGTAGGGGTCTCCACGAAGATCTTCTCCGGCATTCTCCCTTTCCTCCAGCTGCATGTCTCTCTCGTGGATGGTCTCCTCCAAATCCGAGATACGGTGGTGAAGACGGGCAATGATGCGCTCCTTCTTGTCAAGCTGACGGCAACGAGACTTGCGATCCTTCGCTAACATGGCGATGGTCTGATCCTTTATCCTGATGATGGCGGACTTGTGGTTGGAGTAGTCACGGCAATTGTCTAATTCCTGCTGACGATCGTACATCATGAAGCTAAGGTGGTCCAACTGAGTCTTCAGCTCGTGGTGGTATGGGGCTTCCAGTGGCTGTCCCATAGCATCACGCCTTGGACAAAACTCAAAGCAGGTACCCTTGATCTGGTTGATACTCTGCCCACACAGACGGGCAAGAGATTCCTGCATGGCTCTGGCAAGTCCATCGAGCTAGTTGTTCTCTCTTAAGGTGAAATGAATTCCCTCGGCAGTGGGGTTCAATATTTCCTCGGAGACTTGCAACAACTAGCCATTGCCGATCTTCTCCTTCCTAATCATTGAGTTGAGCTCCGAAGAACTTGGGGTGTGGATGCTCCAGAAGTTCCGAAAGCTGGTCCAAATCCCGCTCAAAGATGAGGTCTCCTCCATTCCCCAACTGATAAAACTTGCTGTACTTTACGTCCATCTATAAGAATATAGGATGAGTAAGTCAGTAGAGTGATCAAGTGTGTCAAATTTTATGTATGTTGTAAGAGTTTTTTAGGGACATGAATTTTTATGAAAGAAACAAAGTGACAAGAATGGGAATAAGTTTTTGTAAATATTTGCTTCCTTTGGTTTTGAAACTAAGTTTTTGATTCAAACGTCCAGTCTAACTAGGGTCTCCTATGGTCAGGATGGCTCTGATACCAACTTGTCAACACCCGGATTTTTAATCCTAGATGCTTGTTATGCCATACATTGCAATCCCAAGATTACCATTTTTGCGAGACATAACAGATTTGGATATCATAGTACATCATGCATTACAAACCATACATAAGGTCTTACACAAATAAGGATCTCATGATCCAGTTCTTAATACAACTCAAGTAGCGGAATAACGTAATAGTAAAGATAGCATAGGCGAAGCTCCATCTTCGGGGTCACAGGCAATGCTGACGATGGGAGATGATCCTAGTTGTCGTAACCTTCCTGTGGTCCATCATCCTGGTACTCTTTTTCATAGTCTGGCCACGGGAATAACCAGGGACAAAGCCATGAATGACATGGTTATACCCCGCGGGTACACGACCTCAGCATACCTAGTCTAGCCCAAGGAACGCCCACGATGAATATATGCCGGCCCATGAAGATTTTCGGGTGGCCAAGTCCCATGACGCTTTCGGATCCTTGGAGAGCAAGACTAGAGTAGATAGGAAATTCAAAGGGGTAAACCCTATAACCTGTAACCGACTCGATCTGTGCCTGGGACATGCCTATCTCTATATAAAGGCCAGGAGGGCACGACGAGGAGGCACCCTTACAATCTCTCTCACACCACCGCATACACTCCTCCACGCCAGATTGCATCTGCGCACCCCTGTAACTTTCGGTTCCGTCGTAATCAAGAGCAGACAAGCAGGAGTAGGGTTTTCCCTCCGGGGGCCTGAACCTGGGTAAACCTCGTGTCCCCGTGTTGCTTGTTTGCTAACCGTTCTGCGATCTCCAGCATCCCCATCTTCTCCAAAACCCAAGTCCATAACAATGGGCATTGACGAGATTAAAACTCGTCAATTGGCGCCGTCTGTGGGAACTGGGGACGCTGATTGTGAGATCGTGACAGTCCCAACCCGAGCGATCTACAACTCCGCGGCGACGGAGAGTCATCTCCTCTTCGGCGCCTTCGACTTCACCGCCCACTCACCGGCCACCATGAAGGACTTCGAGCCCGTCGGCGACGGACTCGAGATCCTGTTCGGGAGCTTCTGCTTCTAGGTGGGGCAAACCGGCACCCTCCGCCTCCCAGAGCGGGTGCCCCTGCCATCAATCAGGCCCGCTTCATGGGCCCCACATCCCGTGCTACGCACATCGCCATCAACAGATGAGTCCTATGACAGCAGCAGCTACAACTCAGATCTGTGCGATCCACCATCGGAGGAAGGAACCTACGGTTCTGGATCCGAAAGCTGTGGCAGTAGCAATCCAATCTACGAGCACTACCAATGCGCCGTAGTCATCCAGAGTGACGTAGATCAGCACGCGCCCAACCCGCCACCTAACCCGCAGGATAGAAACGGCAGGAACAGAAGAAGCCAGTCCCCCCACCCAACGGGGACGACGCCAGTCAGGTCATCCGCCTTAGCAAAGAAGGATGGGCCCAAGCACGCGGAGCCATGGAGGATAACACGATCCTGCCCGCAGATGCCTCACAGGACCTGCTGATGGCATACCACTTGCTCCTAATCGAGGAGCACAAGAAGCAGGTCAAGATGCAAGAGGTGCTTGACAAACGCAAGCAAGCAGCCTCGGAATCCAGTGCGTGACGAGCTACGCTCTCCGCCATGGGCATCGTCTCCAGCTCGAACGGCAACCACGACAACAAGCACCATTCCCGGAAGGAGAACATGGACCCCAAGGAGCGCCGCGAGGCGACCCGGGCCCTCAATGCATCCTTCATGGAGATGGATGCCGACGGCAACGTCATCCCGAAAACGCCGCAAGCTGCGATCATGGCAGCCACCGCGTACCTTGCGTCCCACCCACCTCCGGAGGGGGACCCGAAAAGAGCCATGCACAAGTCTGCACTTACCGGACTCAGACTCGTCGGAGCTGCGCTCCACGAAGAAGCTCCTACAGAGCCGAAGAAGAAAGCTACGGTCAAGTTCGACCGCAACCCCACACCTTCATCCGAAGATGAAGACCATGACCTTCCTCGAAGGCACAAGAGCTCGCGCCATCGCAGCCGTGATTACGACGCCAGAAACGCGCTCACACGGTGCAAAATCGACAAAGCGTGAGCCAAGCGCGCATGCTCGTCTGAATCCGAGATGGACGAAGACGAAGGAGAACTCTGCGGAGCCCGATGCTTCAGCAGATCTGTTCGACGGACACGGATGCCGTGAAATTTCAAGCTTCCTTCGGATACTCCGAAGTTCGACGGCACACAAGACCCCAAGGCGTGGCTCAGCGACCACTTGTCGTCCGTCAAGCTGCACGGTGGAAACAAGGAAACCGCCATGCAATGCCTTCAGCTGCAGCTGACAGGCGCAGCCCGGATCTGGCTTAGCAGCCTATCTTCAGGATCCATCCGAAGCTGGGAGGAGCTGGCGTATAGTTTCGTCCAAAACTTCAAAGGCACCAGCAAGAGGCCTGCCTCAATCGAGGAGTTGCGGGCCTGCACTCAACGAACAGGCGAATCGATTCGCTTGTACATACTGCGCTGGTCCAACACCAAGAACTCCACGGCGCACATATCTGAGGAGAGAGCTATTAGCGCCTTCAAGGACGACATCAAGCGCCAGGATTTCAAAGAAGAACTTGGGCGCGTCAAGCCCAAGACACTCGACCACCTCATGGACATCGCCAACAGGTGGGCCGATGGCGAAGACTCCGTCCATCGAGCGCACTCGGAAGAAGAGGATGATTACGGACGGCGACGTGAACGCCGTAGCAAGAGAAGACCGCGCGTCTACGGCGATCGCGATGGACCCGACATGGTCGCGGCTGGCTACGCCAACCGTCGCAGCAACGACAACCGCAAAAACAGCGGATACCGTAGAAGCAATTTCCACGACGGAGGAGGCCCAACGCAGTCGTGGCAGTGCCGCAGCCGCGATGACGTATCATCAGCATACGAAAAGCTGTCGGGTCCATGCACCATCCACTTATACATCGATAAGCAGGATGGAAATAAGAAGGCGAGCCACATGCTCAAGGACTGCCGCGAGTTCCAGAAACGCAGCGAAAGCATGGCTCAGATGAGGCAGCAAGCCCCGAACCCTGGATACAGGAACGCACCCGCTCCAGGCGAGATCTCACATGGAGCTCCTCCACCACCACCTGCGGGAGGCCCGAACCACCCAGTCGCACCCGCACAGAATAACGGTGGGCACGGATATCCCCCGCCGAAAGGAGCGCTGATGATTCAAAAATGGCGCCCAACAAATAGGGTGCAGAAGAAAATCACCCGTCAGATCAATCTGGCCGTGACAGCACTACCCGCCATCCCTGAGTACCTCAGCGGATCAGAGTCCTGCATCACGTTCAGCCGTTCGGATCACCCTTGCCAGGTCCCTCGCCCAGGTCATGCTGCCCTGGTGCTCGAGGCGCAGATCAGAGGTTTCGAGATGAACCGCGTCTTCATGGACGGTGGTAGCAGCATCAACCTGATGTTCGCAAGCACCCTAGCAGCAATGTGGATCCCGCTGTGCAGCCTGGAACAGTCAGACACAACGTTCCATGGCATCGTTCCAGGAAAGGTCATATTCCCCCTGGGAAAGATATGGCTCGATGTCATCTTCGGCAGGCCGGACAAATTCCGATGCGAGCATCTCGAGTTCGAAGTGGTGGACTGGCCATCACAATACCACGCCATCCTCGGGCGTGTAGCATTCGCAAGATTCCTGGCAGTACCACACTACGCGTACCTGCTACTCAAGATGCCAGGACCTAGGGGCGTCATCATGGTCCACGGGAGCTTCACCCGATCGGACCACTGCGACAGGGACTTCAACAGAATATCCCAGTCATTCGGCATGCAAGAGGAGCTCCTAAGGCTCCGCGAGGTGACGGACAATGGGGTACCCCCAGTCGCACGAAAAAACGCACCTGATATGTCTTTCGACTCCACCATCAACACAAAGAAGGTGCAGGTCCACTCAACGGATGCCTCCAAGACGGCGCTGATCGCCAACGATCTTAGCCCCGCATAGGAAAGCGCGCTCGTCGAATTCCTCTGTGAGCGCTGGGAAATCTTCGCCTGGTGTCCTGTGGACATGCCAGGAGTTCCCAGGGAATTCACCGAGCATGCACTCAACGTCTTTCCAGATGCCAAGCCCGTCAAGTAGTCCATCTGACGACTGTCCGAGCCCCGGGCCGAAGACACAGGAGTCGAAGTCAACAGGCTACTCGCTGCAAACTTCATCGGGGAGATCAAGGAAAGCGAGTGGCTCGCCAACACAGTGATGGTCCCCAAAAAGGACACGGACATCCTGCGGGTGTGCGTGGACTTCACGTCGCCGAACAAGCACTGCCCGAAGGACCATTTCCCTCTCCCTTGGATTGATCAGATCATCGATTCAACTGCAGGATGTGAGAAGCTCTCCTTCCTCTACGCCTACTCATGCTACAACCAGATTCGACTGAAGGTCAAAGATCAGGAGAAAACGGCGTTCATCACGCTGTTCGGAGTATTCTGCTACAACACAATGCCCTTCGGGCTAAAGAACGCAGGTGCCACATACCAGCGGTGCATGCAGGCATGCCTGAAGAACCAGATCGGTCGCAACATCCAAGTCTATGTCGACGACATAGTCATCAAAACTAGGGAGGCGAGAACACTCATCGATGATCTCCATGAGACGTTCGATAATATCGACCACTACAGGATCAAGCTTAACCCTGAAAAGTGCGCCTTCGGCGTCCCATCTGGACAGCTGCTTGGTTATTTCATCTCCCAGCGAGGGATCGAGGCAAACCCGAAGAAAATCCGGGCCATAATGGCCATGGAGAAGCCGAAAAATCTCAAGGGTGTCCAGCAGCTTGCAGGACGAATAGCGGCATTGAGAAGGTTCATCAGCCGCACGGGCGAGAAAGCCCTGCCATTCTACCAGCTGCTACGCAAGGCAGACAAATTCGAGTGGACGCCTGAGGCGGACGACGCATTCGAAGATCTAAAGCGGCTGCTCTCCACCTCGCCCGTCTTGGTTACGCCAAAGGAGCGCGAGCCTCTACTGCTGTACATAGCAGCTACACACCAGGTGGTGAGCACCGTACTGGTGGTCGAGCGACCCGAAGAGGGCAAGACCCATGGGGTCCAACGCCCAATCTACTACATCAGCGAGGTATTGACGCCGACAAAGCAGAGGTACCCTCACTACCAAAAGCTCGCCTACGGCATGTTCATGACGGCTCGTCGGCTGAGCCACTACTTCCAAGAGCACCAGGTGATGATCGTCAATGAGGCACCTCTGAACAACATACTAAACAATCCGGAGGCCACAGGACGCGTGGCCTTGTGGGGCATCGAGCTGTCACCCCTAGACATCATCTATGAGAAACGCCACGCGATTAAGTCTCAAGTCCTCCCGGACTTCCTTGTACACTGGATGGAGCTGCAGCTGCCAGACATCCTAGACATGACACAGTCATGGACGATGCACTTCGACGGCTCCAAGCGCGAGGCTGGAGCAGGAGCCGGGGTCATACTGACCTCCCTGTAGGGCGATAAGATGAAGTACGTCCTCCGGATGAAGTTTCGAGCTTCCAACAACGAAGCAGAATATGAGGCCCTCATCCACGGCATGAGGATGGCAAAGATCTGCGGCTCAACGTGCTTGGTCATCTACGGTGACTCCAACCTTGTTGTCCAGTAGAGGATGGACGAGTTCGACGCACACGCCACCAACATGATCGCGTACCGTGCACTCTACAACGCACTCGAAGGAGGTTTTGACAGCTGCGAGCTTTAGCATGTTGGTAGAGAAAGCAACGAAGAGGCCGACAGACTCGCCAACATCAGCTCCACCTGCGCACGGGTGCCACCAGGTGTGTTCCTCGAACAGATCTGCGTGCCATCCATCAAACGGAAATTCCCAAAAGGATCACCCGAAGAAGTAGAACACTCGGGGGCTGCGCTACCCAAAGGATAGGAAGGACCCGAAAAGCTAGACACAGAGGTCGCTGTGGTCAACCTGATGCAGGTCATGGCAGTCGAAGAAACTTGGACACGGCCATACCTCCAGTACTTGATAGACGGAGAACTGCCTGACAACCTGACAGATTCCCGGCTCATATCTCGCCGGTCCAAGGCCTTCACCATCATCAATGGCGAGCTGTACAAGCGTAGCATTTTGGGTGTACTACAAAGGTGTGTCACCATCGGCGATGGAAAAACTATCCTCCAAGACATCCATGAGGGCATCTGTGGCCACCATGCAGGTAGCCGCTCCCTTGTCGCCAAAGCTCTACGAGCTGGATTCTACTGGCCAACGGCCATGAACGACGCCAAGGACATCGTCCGAAGATGCAACAGGTGCCAAAGGTTCTCCGACAAACCACACACACCTGTATCAGAGCTCAGGCCCATACCCTTGGCCTGGCCTTTCGCCCAATGGGGCCTCGACATGATCGGCAAGCTTCCAAGGTCTTCGAAAGGGGACACGTCTACCTCCTGGTCGCAGTCGACAAATTCACCAAGTGGATTGAGGCCATGCCGGTCACTAACCAAAAGGGCAAAACTGCCGTAAAGTTCTTTGAATCCATTGTCTACAGGTTCGGCGTGCCGCACAACATCATCACCGACAATGGATCGAACTTCATCTCCAAAGAATTTCAGGACTTCTGCGAAGGCCTCGGAATCAATATCACATACGCCTCAGTGGCGTACCCGCAAACAAACGGGCAGGTGGAAAAGGCCAACGGCCTCGTCGGCGCTGGCATCAAGAAGCGCCTCATGAGCCCACTCGAGCGACTCGCAAGAGCCTGGACGAAAGAGCTACCCTCCGTCCTCTAGAGCCTACGTACAACGTCAAACAGCTCAACCGGCTACACGCCGTTCTTCATGGTGCATGGAGCCGAAGCCGTGCTACCAGTAGAGGTACGCCACAAGGCCCCACGGGTCATCGCCTATAGCGAAGCCGAATCGACGGCTGCACTCGAAGACGCTGTCGACACACTCGACGAAGCACGAGACATAGCAGCAGCTCGATCAGCGGTGTACCAATAGAGTCTCCGCAACTACCACAGCCGAAGGCTGCGCCCAAGGTCCTTCGTCGAAGGAGACCTAGTCTTGCGACTCAAGCAAGAGCGACCGAAGAAATTCGAGTCACCATGGGAAGGACCCTACATCGTGACTGAAGTCATCCCAGGTGGCTCCTATCGCCTCAAACACATGGAGTCTAGAGTCGCATACTCCAACCCATGGAACGTCGCACAGCTGTGACGATTCTACCCCTAGCTACCTCCCTCTTTTACTTTCAATAAGGCTATTCAGCCAAGGCTACTCAGCCGAAAAATGTACCTCCTCCATTACGATATGAATAAAGCTAAGTGTCTCGCTCCAAAGTTTTCGTTTACTGTTTGCATTTTACTCCATGCTACAAAGAACTCGGGGGCTCCCCCCAACCTCACGACTTCATCGACCGAGGACAACACATGTACACCTGAGTAGCTGACCACGTCAGGCTAATGAAAAGGGCACGTATATAAACAAAGCACTACGTGCCAAACAACAACATAACCTTTACAACAAAGGGCAGAACACGCCCAGTCAAATATATACAAATTTTACATCTATCTCTTTTTTACAGGTACTACCTATCCTGAAGAATGACCTGAGCACCCTGCTCAAACAGATCAACGATCTGTTCGGCATACTACCTTACAGCCGCATAATGCGAACGCATATCCCACTCGCCACCATCTGGCCGAAGAGGCGGCCCAGCCGCCACAACAGATAGATCTAAATCAGGACGATGTAACCGCACAAGGGAGAGGGCGACCTTCACCCCTGCGACGAGCTGATGCCGTACCAGCTCCCTGACATGATGCACTCCGAAACTTCGACAGCAGACCAGAGAGAGTCGACGGCGCAACATCCGGCGAAAACATTACATGCAAAACCGACGCGAGCGAAGACTTCACTTGACGAAGCACCCACGATACCTGATGAACGTGATCCTGCACCGTCCAAGGACCATGGCACGATCACGGTCCATCCAGAAGAACCCGCCGCCTCCATGTCCTGCTGAGTCAAGCAGTTGATCCGAACAGCAACACGCTCCTTCTCCTCCCTTGGAGCAATGTTAGCACCTGCAATACTTGATGAAGAGTTAGAAGAAAGGCTAGCGGGCGCATCCAAAGTAACATGCAACAGCTCGAAAACTCACATTGAAGTTGTTCGGACAAACGAAGCAGTTCCGCCATCAAGTACTCCTCTCTAGCAGTGCCGCGATCCGCTTTGGATTTCCAAACTTCAGTGTGGCCACGCACCCCAAGCAACTCTTTCTCGAGGCTACAGATACGGTCTCGAAGAAACACAAGCTGCGACGCACCATCCAGGGATGGCCGCAGCTGCGCCTCAGATGAAGTGTCAATGGGATGATCACCCAAAAGACCCTAGAATAACAGAAGACAAGAAATGAACAAGCAGATGAAGGAGCACAAAAACTCAGCAAATTCATTATGTGCAGCAAAAGCCACTACGTGGCACAAGGATTGTTCATCGAAATAGTTACAACAAAAGAAGATAAAACTACCCTACAACTACAACACCTACGAAGCTGCACCCTGAGTAGCCTCGGAGCCGGACTGCCTCGCCTTGGCTTCCCCCTGCTGCCTTAACGCGTACTCGGCCAGCAGATCAATCAGCTTTGGCCCGTAACGTTTACAGCGAGCAGCATAGGTGGCGAAGGCTACCTCGGATCCATCGACAGTCGTCGGCATCCGGGAGGTGACCTGAGGATGATCCAACTCCGCTCCAGCCGCCAAGGCCATTGCCAGCCCGACGGACGCGCCGATACCTTTCTGCTTGCGCTTGTACGCCGCAGGCGCTTCGGCTGACAGCGCCTCCGCCAAGGCATCGACATCTTCCAGGGCCATGCCCTTAGGGACGAGCTCCTTGTAGAAGCGCCCGAGGACCTCCTTGGCCTTGGCAAGCGAGCTGACGACGGTACTGCAGCGGTCTTCGACCGCCGCAGCAGCATCATCCAAAGCACTCCCGTGCTCCAGAGCACCGCGATCAAAGTCGATGCCCGCGGCATCTAAAGAAAAAAAGAGGAAGCGGCATGAATAAAAGCACTGCAAAAAGAAAGACAAGGAAATTGAAAAGAGGAAGGCAGAGACACTCACCCGAAATAGCCTTGGCAACCGCCATAAGCTTGCCGACCACCTCTCGCTCGCGCGAAGCCGTGGCGGTGGCGAGCTGCTCCTCGCGGTCCGTAGCCTCCTGCTGCAGGCGCTCCTTAGCCTTTTGGCCGCGTTGGCTAGCTCCAGCTCGAGGCGCTCCCTTGCACCAACGACGACCTCGGCCTTCTTCTTCGCTTGACCAAGGCTCTTTTTGAGAGCATCAATCTCACCAAAAGAGGCGTTGTGGTCCTCTGCAGTCAGCAACACACCTATCGAATCGAAGGACAAAAATACAAGAAGAAGCAAAAGAACAAGCCGTAAACATACCTTGTAGTTGTTTAAGGTTGGCCTCCAACGCCAGATGCTGCTGCACCAGTTGGTTGGCATCTCGCACAAAAGGCTGAAAGAACTACCAGTCAAAAGAACGGCTCAGGGGATACGCCCAAAAGAACAAGCAGAAGCAAGATGCACATACGAAAAATGCTCGGGGCCCCCCAAGCCTCGAAGGAAAAACAAACAACATAATAACCCACAGATGCTCGGGGGCTCCCCCCGAGGTGGGAAGAAAAGAAAGATCAACAGATCATCCGAAAAGGGCTCGGGGGCTCCCCCCGTGGCAGAAAATAGAATTACTTACATGATTTGACGGCGACTCCGAGGGTCCGCTCGCAGTCTTCTAAGGCGCAACCACCCGAACCTCCTGCGGAGAAGGGTCTGGAGCAACGCCCTTAGAGGTGGCCACCGTCTGAGGAGGAGGAAGAACAACCTTTGACTCCCCCATCATCTCCCGAGCACCATCGCTGGAAGAGCCATCGGAGGAACTGCTACAAAAGAAATATCAGTAAAGCTCAAAGCAAACAGACAAGAGAAAGCAAAAACGGGCTGAAGAAACTTACGAGTCGAGATCACTCAAGTTGAAGACAGGAGGGGTTTTCCTGCCCTTCTTCTCCTCTTTCTTCTCTTCCTTCTTCTCTTCCTTCTTCCGCTTCGCCGGCGGGTGTGGCGCCACAGCTTGCACGGGAACGACAGGAATGGGAGAAGAAGAGCCCCCATGATCCCCACTGTGACGTTCAAGGCACAGCGGATTCCTCGGTGTCGGCGGAGTCGAAGCATCTGACGACTCGCTGGAGCTCCGTGTCCTCTTGCGAGTGTGGTCCTCGCTCGACTCGATGGCCTCTTTGGCCGGCGACCGCGCTGATGGAAACTCAGACATGGAGTCCACCACCTCATTGTCCAGCGCATCCGGAAACAATTCGGGAAGCGGTGGCCACATGCCCGGCACCTTGAACTCCTGCACAAAAGAAGCAAATTTGTCAGCAGACAAATAAATACAAGTAAAACGCAGTCAAAAATAGCACCACGCGCACGTCCCAGACTTACACCTGCGGAACCGGACGAGAAGCAGAGAACGGAGAAGTCAGCGACTTCCCCGGGATATCCTCTCCAGCCTTGTATTTCAGCAGCGGACGAAGGACCCCGTCAAGAACCCCCTTGGAGAATTCCTCAGCCGAAACCCTAGTCGGATCACGGCGACCAGCATAAAGGAACATCGGGTGCGCCCTAGCCTGGAGCGGCTGCAACCGACGTTTGAGAAAGGTGTGGATTATATCCACACCGTTCACCTCTTTATCCGGGGTCAGTTGAAGATCCTCCACTCGACGATAGAGAGCCTCTATCTCAGCCACCTCGCCATCCAAGATCTTGTTCTTCCAGGACCTCTTCGGCTCGATTTTCTGGGAGGGGTCAAAAGGAAGAAGTCCAAAATCCTGCCTAGCCACCATGGAGTCGCGGATGTAAAACCATCGCCTCCGCCAGTACTGGACAGACTCAGACATAGAAAAGGAGAAGAAAAGAATGTTGGATTTGAGGGAGATGATGCAACCCCCAATGGGATAAACACCATCAGAACCAGATTGCCTTTTCACAGAATAGAGCTTCCGGAAGAGGCCAAAGTGTGGCTCAATACCGAGCCAGCACTCGCAGAAAGTGATGAAACAAGGAATATGAAGAAGAGAGTTGGGGGAAAGATGATGCAGCTGGATGCCGTACAGGAAAAGCAGTCCACAAAGGAAATTGTGGACTAGGAAGGAAAAGCCCCGAAGAACAAATGCGAGGAACATAACCCGAAACCCAGCGGGGGACTGGGAATTACCTCATTGCCAGGGAGTTTGACGGCCTCCCTATCCTGCGGGATCAAGCCCCGCTCACGAAGCTTGTGGAGATCACTCTCCCACGTCTCTGATCGCCGCCAGCCACCGTCGGTGACACGGGTAGCGGTGGAACCTTTTTTGCCACCAGCAGCGCTGGTGCCAACTGCAGAGGAGGACTTCTTCGGTTTCCCCATTGCAATGCTCCGGCGCCGGCGAAAAGCACGCAGGATCAAGGAAGGAAAAACTCGGGGAAATCCCAGCGCGCAATGAGAAAGCTCAGAGAAGATGGGAGCAGTGAAACAAGAATGGCTGCGGTGAAAACAAAATAATTTTTCCCCAATGATTATAAGGACGAGGATGATGCACGATGACCTTCCATCGGGAAGACCTAGAGACAACATCAAGATCTGACCGTCCACGTGTTAGTACAGCAGCGAACCGTCGCTAACACGCTGTCCACTATGCACAAAAATCGAGGCGACGCCGTAATTATCTCCACGCCGCGCGTGACCGGTCAATTCAAGGTCAGAAGGTGGGACCCTTGTTTGTCCAGTCACGTCATCTCTAGAGCAGCAGACGCTTGAGGTCACCGATCGTCAGCACTGACGTCATCAAAAGCTATACTAGCAACATCTACATTTTTTCGGCTACACAGCTAAGAGTACTCACTCGAATCTATGATTCGACTAACTACTCGGGGGCTACTCCTATCAAGAGTGCTGGCCGCGCACCCGAAAAGTGAACAAAACACTACATCACTGAATTATTTTCTTCGAGCCTTACGTCGAGTCTACGACTCCACTACGGACTCAGGGGCTACTCCCATAGGGAGAATGGATTCAAGCATCCGAAAAATTTGTGTCCTATGGACCTGAAGCTGAACAACGGCAAAATTAAAGTCTCTGCTCGAGTCTACGACTCGAACAGACACTCGGGGGCTACTCCCATAGGGAGCGCTGGCCGCGCACCCTATGAATTCTTCGACTGCGATCTTTGGGTCAGCATGCTACATTTTTTCGGCAACTTTGCCCTAATTAAATGCTGAGTGAGCAACGTCCTCCTTTGTCCACCTGAAACACCTCCGTGGTGATAAACATTCGGATGCTGTGTCTGCGACACAAAGATAAGACCTACAGATATCATCTGATGGCCTGGCAACGCACACGACTGCGCTCTGCTAGTATGAATCCATGCCAATAGGTGCGATGAAAAATCCCGACGGACGCATTGGGTACATCATTTAAATTCACTGAAATTCTGCTCTTGTAAGTCCTCCGCGGCCTGAGTCGAATTACGCCAGCATATGTTCCGGGTTCTAGTCGAGGGACTCGAACCTGAAGAAGATCGTGTTGTTTTGTCCTAAGATAGTTAACTGACCCTGATCTGTCGGGAGAGTCAGGCACACGCATCAGCAATCCCTACACATTCTCTTGAAAGACAGAGTTGCACCTGAAGGATTGAAGAGTCCTCAGCCGAATCTACGATTGCACTGAACACTCGGGGGCTACTGACATGGTTATACCCCGCGGGTACACGACCTCAGCATACCTAGTCTAGCCCAAGGAAGGCCCACGATGAATATATGACGGCCCATGAAGATTTTCGGGTGGCCAAGGCCCATGACGCTTTCGGATCCTTGGAGAGCAAGACTAGAGTAGATAGGAAATTCAAAGGGGTAAACCCTAAAACCTGTAACCGACTCGATCTGTGCCTGGGACCTGCCTATCTCTATATAAAGGCTAGGAGGGCACGACGAGGAGGCACCCTTACAATCTCTCGCACACCATCGCATACACGCCAGATTGCATCTACGTACCCCTGTAACTTTCAGTTCCGCCGTAATCAAGAGCATACAAGCAGGAGTAGGGTTTTCCCTTCGGGGGCCTGGACCTGGGTAAACCTCATGTCCCCGTGTTGCTTGTTTGCTAACCGTTCCGCGATATCCAGCATCCCCATCTTCTCCAAACCCCAAGTCCATAACAATGGGAATTGACGAGATTAAACCTCGTCAATGAGTACTCTTTAAGTACTCGCAAACTAATACTAACAAGTTATGGGGGGTTTTTGTAGTAGGACACTAAGCTCTAAGGTTGTTTTGCAAAAATCCAGATTTACTTCTACTAACTTTAGAAGCAGAGAAAGCTGGTTGAAGTTTTATATCACCTAAGTGGGAACTTGAATTTCGTATCACAACTCTATTGTGGTCAAGTCAAAATCTCAATTCATTTCACCAGTCATTTTGAAATCATCTGACGGGGGAAACAGTATGGCCACTCCAACTGGCCATAACCGCGGACGCGGCTATTCGAATAGTTGGACACTCTGCAGAGATTGTACACTTTCACCACAACATTCGATACATCCGTCAGGAACAAATCCTGAATTCACCATACTCAGTATGCGGATAATCAATCCTAACCTTTCAATTACACGCCCTAGTATAGGCACCTCTCCTGTGAGTTTGGCCTCCCAACCATGACCATCATCTTGGATACTGCACAGGTGGACAATCTTCACGAGGTAGCCTCAGCTCAGACCTTGGCCGTGAGGGAACCCATACTAAGCTATATAAGTTTCCAGTCAAGCCCTACCCAATTTTCGGGTATTGTGGTTGTACAGTAAAATTGGAATGGTATCGCATCCAGACAACCATCAGTTTTATAAAGGGCTAAGGCTCATGCCTCAACATTTTCATCATCAAAATCATCGGGTGTTCGGAAACACATGTCAAAACATCTCAGTAGAATGACTCATCATTCTAAGGTTTTCATAACCATTTTCCACCAAGTATTCCCATCTAGAGTTGATCAAGTTTTATGCTTATGACTAGCATCTACAAGTGTGGTAAGTACTAATGAAGGGTGATAAACAAGTGGAGTTTAACTAAGTTCAATCTCATGCCTTGGGATGACATCAAGATTATCTAGCTTAGGCCAAATTTAATGCTCTTTATGCAACCTTCAATTATCTTCCTAGAATCTACAATTCACTTAAGTAAACTCTAAAAGAAAGCGTTGATAAGGAAATAAAGTAAAAAAGCTTGCAAGTAAAACTAGGATTGGGTTATCAAGTGGGTATGATCACATATGCTTAAGACATATAGTTGGCATGTTAACAAGCAAGTATTATCTTGCATAGGTCAACTTGATTAGTAAGGCTTTCCTTGTGCAGAGCAGTGGTTGAAGTTCTCCTCGGCTTCTTCGTAGTATCCTCCTTCCTCCTCGTATCCTTGGTCGGTACTAACGTCTATGAATAAATACGAGGTACATAATCACCAAACAATACTTAACTATTTTCAATCATCACACAAAGGGGTACTATAGATGATCTAGCATCATCACTAACATTACAAGATTAAAGCCTTTGTCTTAATTATTTTATTTTTAGAAAAGTAATTTCTACTCATTGAAAAACTACTTAAAATTTAATATTCTCCAAACCAAACATGGGATCATGTTGACACATGTCATCACCACATATTTCAGTTCATGGGAATGTGATTTAAAGTGGTGTCACGATTTAACAAGGTTTAACCTTTTATTTTAAATAAATAAAGTGACTAGAAATGCCTATGTGGCATTCTTTTGTTACTTGAACATTATTTCTGTAAGTAAACCCAAATGTTTTTATATATTCTAAAAGGTATGGTCAAATGTGATTTTTGAGAGTTGGAATCAACTCAAAAGCTATTATGGTTGAAATTTGAAAAATGTTTGATGCAGAAAAGCTTCTGACTTGTTATTTTTACCAAGGTTGATCTACAAATCCAAATGATTTGAATCCAATGGGCTCGTATTAAGCATTTCAGTACCTTTCTAACAAAATTGGTTTCATGCAATTTGGTCCAATTAATCGAGCTGGGTTGATTTTTGAAACTAGGTACAGAACTGAGTTTGAATGAAAATAGAAAAATCTAAATTCAAACGGTTGGGCTACGCGGGAGACGCTAATGTGCCGGCCCAGTGTCACTCCGCAGTGCGGGGCTCAGCTGACAGGGGGTTCCACCCGTCAGTGGCTCATAACATGCGAAGAGGTATGGGGCGATGTGGTGCGTTGGATTAGAAGTGAGATCAACGGCTCAGGGTCGTCGTCGACGATGAACATGTCATCGGCGAGCTCGAAC
This sequence comes from Avena sativa, assembly GCA_916181665.1. Taxonomy (NCBI): domain Eukaryota; kingdom Viridiplantae; phylum Streptophyta; class Magnoliopsida; order Poales; family Poaceae; genus Avena; species Avena sativa. The sequence goes on along the minus strand of OV702298.1, from coordinate 45,327,197 downwards.
CCTAGTGGCTCAGTGGGGGTCGTGGGAGGCTCACCGGGGCTCAGGCGAGGGTCGGCGATGTGGGCAAACGAACGAGTTGACGATGACGATCCTCCTGGCACCGGTAGCTCCTCCTGGGGTGGCTCCAATCGATGGCTCCTCTACTCCTCTGCAGCGGCGAGCTCCGGCCAAATTCCGGCGACGCGCTGCTCGCCTTGCTCCGGGAAGAAGTGGGAAGTCTCAGTGAGAGGTGGGGAGTGAGATGGTGTGAAGAATTCAAGCGGGGGAGGCCTATATTTATAGTGGCGAGAGGGGACCGACGGGCGCGGGCTGAGCTCGTTGTGGTCGACGGCACATAGGGCTATCAGCGTGGGTGACGGTAGGGGACGGTGCTGTGCTCCCTGGAAAAGCTCAACGACGTGGTGGCACGGTGTGGGATAGTGCTGATCGGTCGGAACGCTTCAACTCTTTGAGTGGGTCCGATGGGGTTTTTGATGGCGCACAACATGCATGGTCCGCGCGGCGGCGAACGGGCGTGTCTGCGGGGTTGCTAGGGTGGTGTTGATCACGCTTGCACGCGGCGAGGGCGGCGCGCGGTCTGTGGGCGTGTGTCGAGGGTGGAGCTCTGGTGCTCTCTCGACATGCTCTTAGAGAAGCTCGGCATTGCTTGGGCATGTGGTCCAGTGGCTGGCAGGGTTCGAGCGCTGGACTGGGGGTGGCGGTGGACGGTGGTGTGCGTCCTAGACATGGTGTTTAGGCTTGGTGCTTTCTCTGGATAGCTAGCCATGGTTGGCTGGCAAGGGGTCCTTCGGGTTGGCATGGCATGGTGCCAAGGGTAGGGGCTAGGGGTGGTCAAGGCACTGGTTGGCACTGGGGGAGACAAGTGTGATCAATGGTGAACAATGCTTAGCCAAATTACTGCTTAAAAGAGTGAAGTTTGGCCAATTTGATTTGTCGTCTCCAAGTGTTTGATGAAATGGCCGCAAGGAATTGAGTTTTGAATTTTGAAAATATTTTTGGTGGGTGTGCTAGGCATGTGTTGAGGATTCTATGGGTGCTTGGGTTATGAAAATTGAGCTTGTTTGAGTGGTTTTTGAAATAGTGGGATCTTCCCATATGAAATAGATTCAATTTTAAACTGTCATTTAAACTAAGCATTTGAATGTTTTTGGATGATCACAAAGTGGGCCTTGGTACCTTATTATGATTACTATCAAGGGGTGCAAAGATCCAAACATGTTTCTGTTAAGTTCTCAAAGTTAGGGATAGCCAAAGTAGGCATGGGAGTTAATTTGGCCAAACTGACCATTCACTTAGTTTATTTGTTTTGACTTGTTTGTCTTTGGGAAAGTTTGGGGATTGTTTAGATGATGTTTATTTCACCTAAGAATCATTTTACAAGCAAGGAAACACAGAACCATGGCAATTCAAAAGAATCCAAATTTTGAATACACACACATACGAATGCTTTCATATTTTTAGTTGGGAAAGTTTTTGTTAACCCTAATTTTGATGATTAGAGTTTGATGATCCAAGTCTAATATCTTTGGGATGTTACAGAAACTAGGGTTTAGAGGCCAAGGGGTTTAGAGGTGGTGGCTGACAACTAGGGTTAGCTAGGCGGCGGTGTTTAGAGGAGATCTAGGTAGGCTGCAACTAGAGAGGGGGGCGGCAACCGACCTAGGGTTTCTTGTGTGTAGCAAGGTGCCCCCCTCCCCTCTATTTATGAGAGGGATAGGCCATTCGGGGGGAGGGGTCTCCTCCCCCAACTCCTCCTTATGGCCAGTGGCAAGGGGAGGGAGGAATCCTTCCCTAGGTGGGATTCCTTTGCTCCCTCCACTAGCCAACCATGTTGGGATTTTACTTTTTCAAAATTCCGTTCTACTTTCAAACTAGAGTTTGATTTCTCTCTTCCCATTGCCCAGCCAAGTGACCTATGACATGATGCAATCATTCCACTTTGGTATGGCACATCCATGTACCCATCCCACTCCGGAGTGATGGACCTTCTAGACCCTTCTAGAACATTCCAGTGAAAACACCAAAACCATTCCTGAACTCCAGAATTGCACTTTCCTTATATGAATCGTATTATCCAGACCATTCCGTATCCCCTCGTGATATCCGGATCCAATCCGAGACTCCGAACAACATTCAGTCTCTTTACTCACATACCATATCTACTAAACAACATCGAATCCCTCAGTGTGTCTCCCTACGGTTCGTGAATTATGCAGACATGACCGAGACTCTTCTCCGATCAATAACCAATAGAGGAATCTAGAAATTCATATGGATCCCACATATTTCTATGATGATTTCGAGATCGAATGAACCATTTACATATGATACCAATTTCCCTTTGCCTCGCGATACTTTACTTATCCGAGGTTTGATCGTTGGTATCTCTGCATACCTAGTTCAACCTCGTTACCGATAAGTACTCTTTACTCGTTCATGTGATATGTGATCCCTTGTGAGCTAGTCACATGCTTGCAATCCAATTGGATGACATTCCACCAAGAGGGCCCAGAGTATATCTATCTGTCATATGGATGGACAAATCCCACGCTTGATCCATGTGCCTCAACACATACTTTCCAAACACTCAATGCCACCTTTATAACCACCCAGTTACGAAGTGGTGTTTGATGTCATCAAAGCATCCATCCGGTGATGGTGATTAACATGATCTCATGGTCGAAGGATTTAGGTTACTATGTATTTGAAAGCTTATAGAAAGTGAACTATTTGAATGACTTGATCATATGCTACGCTTAACTATAGGATTATGTCCATCACATCATTCTCCTAATGATATGACCTTGTTATCAATAACATACGATGGTCATGATCAGGAAACCATGCTCATCAATCAATCAACAAGCTAGTTTAACAAGAGGCTTTACTAGGGACTGATGTCTACGCACTTCTATTCTTGAAGACAGTTGTTGGGCCTCCAAGTGCAGGGGTTTGTAGAACAGCAGCAAGTTTCCCTTAAGTGGATTACCCAAGGTTTATCGAACTCAAGGAGGAAGTGGTCAAAGGTATTCCGTCTCAAGCAACCCTGCAATCAAGATACAAGAAGTCTCTTGTGTCCCCAACACACCTAATACACTTGTCAGGTGTATAGGTGCACTAGTTCGGCGAAGAGATAATGAAATACAAGTGGTAACAGTGCCAGAAAATAGCTTTGACTTGTTGTTGTGGGGTAACGACTAAAGCAAGCAAACATGCAATAGATCTAGTAGAAAACGGTGTTTCAATGTTTAGAAACAAGGCCTAGGGATCATACTTTCACTAGTGAACACTCTCTCATATAGATATCCTCCCTTCATGATACTACTCTTAACTACTCTCTGGTTGGACACTCTAATCATCGGTAGGGCTATAACAACACTCCTCAAAGTCCACCTTCCCTAATCTAGATAACCCCACACTGTCACCTTGAGCGCTAGATGGTTCCAACAAACACCACAATTTCATAGAGACATCCAAATCCTAATATAACTCATAACAAATATTCAATCTAGCCAAAGTGCCACACACGGTATGCCCGCTGTCACTTTCACACGCGTGGGGAAAAACATAGATCTATTAAAGCACAAAGAGTATTTATGTAGACTCAAACCTAAGTGCCACCATGGCGTGCATGCTGTCACTTTCACACACATGGGGAGAGCAGAGATCTATTGAAGCACTTGAGTAGCAAGGTAGATCTACTTGATTACAAAGCTCATGACCACAGCATGATCATGCATAGAGAGAGATATGAACACATAGCTACCGATAGAGCCCTTAGTCTTGAGGAAGAACTACTCCCTCCTCATCATGGGAATCAGCAACGGTGATGAAGATGGCGATGGAGATCGATGGAGATGGCTCCGGGGGGACTTCTTATAGGCGCAATAATCAAGGTCGGTGGGGGTCCAGGGGGCCCACACCCCCTGTGGGCACCTCCAGGGCTTACTCGCGCCTAGGGGGGTGCGGCCACCTTGTGGCCCCCCTCCGGCTCTGCTTTGTGGTTCTGTGTTGCTCCGGGAAAAATAATGACTTTGGCTTTTGTCCCGTCCAATTTCGAGAATATTGATTTTCTGCCTTTTTGGAACCAAAAACAGAATAAAATAGGCAACTTGCACTGTGGCAACTTGTTAATAGGTTAGTTCCAGAAAAGATATAAAAACACCTCAAAGTGTAGACAAAGCAAAGCAAAGTAGATACAAAACAAGCATGGAGCATCAAAATTATAGATACGTTTCCGACGTATTAGGGACTCTTACATGTTTACAAATCACACAAGTATTAATGTTTCCGGTTAATACAATTATAGCATAGGATGTAAACATTTATCATAAACATAAATATATGATAATAACCACTTTATTATTGCCTCTTGGGCATATCTCCAACAGTCTCCCACTTGCACTAGAGTCAATAATCTAGTTTCAAACCTTTGTGCATTCAACACCTATGGCTTTCCAGTGTTGTATATACACGATTGCTAGTGGTTAAGTGATTTTCGGATCCGACACTTTCAGGTCCGTGTGTAATTGCATGTATTTGCTTCTCTACGCATCACTCATTCTCTAATGAGATCGATTTGTATAAATTTGGCCCTTTGGTGAGACCTTTAGTTCCCTTGGGATTAAACTATGTCGATAATTGTTGCACAGTATATTTTCATAGTACTAGCCCGTTGTGAACCACACCTAGTTTGATAAAAACTACTTGACACAAATGCCCTCTTTTGCTGCTGCAATAATAGTCATATACTTATCTTTTTGTTGTAGTATATGCCGCAATGTATTTAACTTTGGAACTCATCCAAATCCATTATGGAACTTGCTTGGATATGCTTTACAATGTGACAAAGATAGTATCAATGTAACATATAGTTCTTCCAAAAGATCATAAGAATATCCTTACTATTGTCCAATCATCATCTTATGAATCATTCTGGTATATGCTCATAACATTTAGAGCATATGACATATCTAGATGTGTACATATCACAGTATGATTGAAAAATACTCTTTGTGATTTCGTTCATCAATTATAAAAAATACTTGAATCTTCGTTTCACTTACCAAGTGTCGATACACTTGAATTTTCGATTTAATCCTTTCTGTGTGACAAGAACCTTTCTTGTCATTTATATATTGAACTCATTCAATATCTCATCTATGTACATTTGGCACAACCATATTAGCATCTCAATCTATCATATAGATATTGATGCCAAACATTCGGGTTTTGCCTAAGTCTTTTATCGAGATGAAATTCTTAACTTGTGTCAATAAAAGATACATCATTTCCAATTGACAATATGTATTTCACATAATGTATTAGAAATATGTCTTAGCGCTCCCACTTAATTTCTTGCAACTCCAAGCATCTTCATCGTCTCTGATGAAATTAAACTCTTTTAACATTTTCATCAAGGTGAAGATTCCAACTCCGTGATTCTTACTTCAACCATTGAGGTTTGCATACGCTTTTAGCACCATTTGAATTAACAAAATCCTTTGGACCGTGTCATGTACACGTCCTAGGTAACCATTCTATTAAAAGAACTTGTTTTGTTTATCCAACTATCACATAACAAAATTATATGTAGTGGTTGCTGCATTAATCTGTCTATACTAAATATCGCTATGAAAGATCAAATCTTATCTTATTCAACATTTGAACGGTGTCGTAAACTCTTTTCCCGACATGTCGACCATTTCATAAATGTGAAACATCCACGTCTATTTCTTTACAGATCCAAATATGATTGTAAGGTCTTACACCTTTCCAGAAGGTCTTCCAAGTTCAAAGCTTGATTTCTCGTGTATGAAACTATCACAGATTCTATGGCTTCAAGCCATCTGACGGAGTCAGGGCCTATCATCGCTTCTTTGCATATAGTCGGTTCATCATTGTCAAACAATAATGATTTACTTTCAAATCTTAATATTTGATTGTTTATCCAACCTACTTGGTTCAATAGGAACTTAGACCTCCATGACCACAAACTTTGAGTTACGTGAGCCATGAGCATTGTTGCTACCTCCGGGACACTTTCCGGTGCTGCGCAACTCAACACATATAGATCAGTTTCTTTTAACCTTATCAAAGTTCTATTGTCCTCCCACTTAAATTTCCATGAAAAAATTCTTCTAAAAGAAACTTGACGTTCTAAGCGACAAACACTTTTGTCTTTGGTATTATGGAGGAGTACCCAACGATTATTCGAAATAACCTACAAAGAAATGCTCATCTGACTTTGGTTGTAAACATCTTACTTATGCATAACATACCAATGTTTAAGAAAGGACAACTTGGGTTTTATCCCAAACCATAACTTTTTGTGTCATTTCAATGGATCACGATGGAGCTCTTTTCAGTGTAGAAGCGGTAGTCCCTAAAGCTTTATTTTTTTTAAAAAGGCAGTTTTATAATTTATGTCTTTGATCTTACCATGTCAAACAAGGTTTCATTACATATCTCGAACACTCCATACTCTTATGGTGTTTTGGGAAATGCAAATCCATGGAACGATTCCTAGAATCTTAGGTGTTTTGCTAAACTTTGTAACTAAAATATCTTCCTTTATGATCAAATCATAAACCCACACCATCCGGGTACCTTTCCCTGATCCTCACTGATCGTGGGTCGAGTAACCGATCAAGACTCTCCAGATTCCACTCTAGTATAGGCCCTACTCTATGAGTTGTTCCCCTAAACACCGGGACATCTGGATCCATGGACCAACCGGAGTGCCTTCCGACTCCTCGAGAAGGGGCACTTTCAATGAGGGGCTCATAGTATCGCCCGGCTGCTCCCGAGGGCAGTTCACAATTCCTCCAGGTGACTGTACCATAGTTGACCCTTTATGTAAAGGATCCCCGGAATTAGAGGGAGCTGATCCCTTATAAGTAGTCATGAGAATTCCCATAACAGAGTAGCAAACTTCAAGTCCAGACATGTACCATTCCAGAGTAATGTGGTTGCACGGGTTAAGTTGTTATAGCTAAAGCTGCAAAGAACCAGGTGCGTTTTTGTAAACATGTTTACTCCTCTTTCTATCTGCATTTTTTAAAACCAAAACATTTTTCCTTTCCCAAACTTCTCTTGGTAGGTCAAACCTCACCAAGGTTTTACCATAAGACATTTTTATAAGAGTTTTCCGCATCCCATAGTTTTGCTCCGGCTAAAACGGGGTCTCCAAAGGGGTATGGTGTTAGGCACCGTATATCATACTAGGGATGAGTAGGTGTAAACGAGGGGTATGTGCTTAATAGCACAACTTTGTAATGTCTTGGAGGAGCCAAGCTTTACCACATCTAAAATATAATAAAGTAAAATAATGCACTTTGCATAAATAAGTAGATGAAACATGCATAGGTAAAGTAGTAGGGAAAGGGCTTATGATCAAGAAGGTGTCTTGCTTGTGATCAGCAATATGGCAATATGTACCTGGACTTCAACTTCTTAGAAAACCATAATAAAAATAATAACCATCGACTTCGGTCTCCGATATAATCGTAACTATCATCGTCGGAAATCATACATGCAAACAAACAATAGTACAATCAACACAAGGTATACAATCACCAATACAATACAGCAAGCAAACATACCACATATTACTAACTTCAGTAAGTTTTGATAGTTTGATTTCATATTACTTGGAAATACAATAGTTGCATTTGTGGCATTTATTTCATGATTTAATTGTCTAATACCACATAATAAAGGGGTTTTGAGCTAAGGCTTAGGTCTATATGATATTAATATACAAAAATGATATCATCAGGTAGGTAACAAAGCCACTGAAATTGGTTTTACTATTTTAGCACTTTTCTTTAAATAGTTATTAATTTTCTAGTGGAATAAACTCTACTTTAGGTGAATAAATCATCAGAAAATATATGGAGCTCAAGTAAAGTTGTCCTCAGAGGTTTATGTATATATTTTAGTTTGGGATTTTGGAGAGTTGTAAACACTTCAAAATAATTACCAGAATGCCCTTGGGAAATTGCCAAAGTCATCTCCGCATGCAATTTGTCTTTTAAACCATATTTATCCTACACGTACAAAAGGTATAATACCAAGGGCAGTGGATAGTGATTGCAAATACCTTCCAATAGAAATTTGAAAAACCATTTTAGGGGTCCCATAACTTTTAATATGATTTATCTAGTGAAAATGCCACCTGCAAAATGTTTTAATTCATTAAAAATTATCAGAAGCTCAATTAATTATGGGCTCCTTAGTTTGGTTAGGTTTGAGGGTTTATGTTTTTTGGGATTTGGAATCTGGTAAAAGACATTTTTGGTTTGACCTGAAGAATTTCTACTAGGAATTTTTGAATTGATATTGTTATTTTTACCACAGTCTAATTACTAGAAAATAACCGGTTATGATTTTGGTGAGATACTTGTGTTGCATGTTGGATAAGACCCTAAAGATTATTTAAAAAATTAAGGATGGTATAAATATAGTGATTTCCATTTTTATTTGGAATTAAACTCAACATCTATATAACCAGATCTAGAGAAAGAATAAAAGACAAAAATGAATATGGGCTAGGTTTGGAAGGGGGTGGGATGAGAAGTGGGGAATCGGCCCACCTGGCGGATCTGTGCATGGATGCATGCGCGGGGGAGCTTTTGAACCTCGCTAGGAGGGCCCACGCGTCTGTGGCCAGCGGCGCCGAAATGGTACCAAGCACCATGGATCGTTAGATCTATTAGAGATCAATGGCCCATGGCTCGTCTTCGTCCTAGACTCACGGTAGAGCCGTCGGGAAACCTAGCATGGGGGAATGGTCGGGGTTGCTCACCAGGGGAGGGAGAGGAGCTGGGAAGCGACAGAGGCGGCGCGGTGCACAAGGATAACATCGGCGAGGGGCGGGAAGGGTAGGTTTGCCAAGGGGAGAGATCTCGCGCGACTGCGCCCGCCCGTGTGGCCTTGGAGCTTGTCGGCGATGCTGGCATGGGTGTTCCTGGCCAAGTAAGAGAGGGGGATTAGACATACTAGATCAAGGAAAGTCCAACAGGGTGACATGCAGAGAGGGAGGGTGTAACATCCCAGCATTTAGGATCTAACGAAGGGTAAATTTAGGAATTTGTGCAATTGCATGCATTCATCTGTTAAAAAAATGTGGGTAAATTTTTCGCCAAATAAAAAGTTAAAGCAATCAAAGTTTCTTTCACTCTTTAAGTTTAGGAATAGCCTTGGAGAATGATCGTTATAAAATTTGACATGATCTTTATGGATTTGTGTGTTTTGGGAAAAGGAATTTGAATTCAAACTTGAGATTTGGATTTATATTTTTAAAATATTAGAATTATGTTTGAGTAATCTTATTTAATCAAGAAATAATATTTAGTAACTCAAATTTTAAATAATATAACACAATCAAGAAAATGAATATTTATTCCATATCTTTATTCAATGAATAAGTTGCAAAATGTAACTTATGAAGTTAATCAAGAATCTTTACAATAGTAAATTATAAAAGGAGGAATATTTACATATTGAGGATTATTACAATATTTCTTACAAAGGGATAAAGTAATGATTACAAAAAAATAAAATATAGATTACAAAGGAACTATTCTATACAAAAGCAAACCTATTCTAATCTTGAATCCTCAAGTATTGTACCTGCAAAACAAAGAACAAACAAAAAGAAAGAAAATAAAGGTTAAGATATTTTTACTCTCAGTAGTGAACAGTGTGATGCACTGTTCCACTTTACATCATTGAGTAAATATTTAGGGGCAAGTTTCACCAATATGAAAGAATTAAATCTTTCATAATTAATAAGCCACAATTCAAATGATTCCAATCAGTAAGAGGGGCAAGTTTCACCAGGCAGATAAATGGTAATCAGATAAAAAGGTAGTCCCTGAGCATATCCACAAGGGTGCAGCAGGACACAAGCAGCTCACACACCTAAATGCATGGTGTGTGCTGTCAACACAACCACAACTGTCTACACAAGAAAAATAGCTCAACACAACCGTGGGCAAGCACAACAGCACCATTCCTTTGCTCATACACACCAAGCATCAGCAGTCTAGCCACAGCAAACCAAACCAAACCAACCACACACTAGATCATCCCAGTACTCACCAAGATGGTGACATAAGGAGGGGGTGGATTAGGTGGATAGCAAGGACAAGGCCAAGCTAACAAGAACCAGAAGGTGGATAGCAAGATCAAGGACAAACTTCCAGGAGATGAAAGTAGTAGGAGCAGCATCAGGAGAAGAACAAGATCAGGCCAGCAGCACAAGATAGCAAGATCAAGTCACCTGATCAATCAGCAACCACAACAATAACCAACTGTTGTGGTGAGTTATATAAAACCCTCACATGATCTGTCTATCATATCTAAATAGAGAATCATGTGTTGTTTCATATTTAACTTCTCAGTATTCACCCAAGTGAGGTGAATCCATCATAGAAGATTTTGAATACAAAAGCTATAAGGAAACTTTACAGATCAAACCAGGATCTCAGAACAACCTCATTGATCCTGGATATAAAGCTATATCTCATACTCCAATAATAAATATAGCCAAGATTTGGAATTCTAGGCACATCTCTTAAAAAGTAGTAGCATCTTAGAATCCCTAGATCTTATGTATCCATACAATTTAGGCAGCACACCAATCATTTTACCAACTAGGACTCAAGAATGAGTAACTAGTATTAGTACTAAATCATTTCTATTAGGAACAAAAAAATAGGAAACTAGTTCCTATGCCTCAGACCAACATCATAGGCAGAGAAGTTTAAAAGAGGATTTCTACTTATCTTTGGCATTTACCAATTTCAAGCATTGTCAGAATTAAGCTTAGTAATAGAACCCAACCACTTGTGTGACATTCTATGATGGTGTCACAAGGACAAGTTCTAAAAGCCAAGAAAAACCATTACTTAGCTTTCACAAATGAAAAGGCAAGCCACTAAATATCATTTTTCTAGAATCAAATGCCAGAAATCAGCATTAAGGTTATCTATACATCTTCAGAACCTCACTAGAATATAATGATTAATCTCAGTCTGGATATAACCATACAAGCCAACAATTATAGATGCAGTGAACAATCACTGATAGAACTACTGCCAGTATCAACATTTTGACAGTAGAAAGTTCCCAAATCAACAGAGTCCACAAGTAATAGTCCCACAGTAGCAGTATCAACCAAACCATATCCAATTATAAATTGGAATCAAATCAATAAAGCCACTAGCATTATAAAAATTAGCTGTGGATAGTGATCAACATAATCACCATACTGAAAGATCATCACTACTAGTTCCACTTCATCATATATAACCACAACAGCGGGATGAACCCTAATCAGGACATGAACCCTAATCAAGACATGGACCCTAATCAGGGGTAGCCACTAGAAACACACAGGATAGGGAGGCAGAGTATGGAGAGCATGAGTGGGAAGAGAAACAAACTTACTGGAGGTTCTAGCTGTGGTCGAGAAGAGGAATCAGAGGGGTCGATGAGCGCGGCGGCACGGGGAGCACCCAAGGGGCGCTGCAACCCGCACCGAGCCGAGGCGGCAACCACATCAGTGCTTGAGGGCGAGCAGCACCACCACAACCACATAGGAACACCCACAGCACCACTGGCGCAGTGATGGCGGCATCACCAGCACCACCCCAAACCCTAGGGTTCGGGACAGAGCCGGCCTAGCCACAGGAGAGCCCCAAATCCAAAGAAAAATGGACTATATGAAGGAGCGGGGTCAACAACCACGCCATGCACCACGGGGGCGGCCGGAGAGGACCACGGCGGCGTGAATCGCCCGTCAGTGGTATCGCCGACCACGGGGTCGAGGAAGAAGAAAAGGTGAGGACGAGAGAGAAGGATAGGGAGAGTGGGCTGAGAGGGCCAACCCCTTCGGGGAGCCTTTTTGGTCTTGATCACTTGGGATAAATCGGCCCAATAAGCCCAACAAAGCCAGCCCAACAACCTAAAGAAAGTTTTAATAATTAAGAAAAGACCAAAATACCCTTAAACTCAAATAAATTCTAAAAAATAAAAAATAAAAATTTAAAAATTATAAATAAAATATTTTTGGATTCATAATAATCCAATCTATCTAAATCAATTAAGAAATTAATTTTTAGTCATATAATTTTTAATCAAGAATTTTATAATATATGTATTCCTTATGGAATTTAATAAAATTAAAGAAAGAAGATAAAAATAAATAAAAATCACTTTATTATATATTAATATTGTAGTATTTTAGAAAAATACTAAATAAATGTTTAATATCATAAAAAGGAATTCTTGTATTTAAATGATAATTCTTAAAAGAATTATTAAATAAATAAAAATCAAATAGAATAAAATAAAAAATACAATATTCAATAAATATTAATAAATTAATATTTCTATATACTTTACTACTTAAAGGAATTTTTTGTAACTAAAATAATGGGTAGAACACACAAAAATAAATAATGCATTACATTACCTTGCATAATCATTTTTCCTCTTTAAATATTGTTCTTACCGGGCAATAATGATGTTTTATAGAAATAGAAGCTCAAGGTCCAGTGCAAGCATCTGACTTCACTACCTTGCAATCACAAGGAAAGTTCATCACTTTCTGATGTCTGAAGAGTCTTTATCAAAGTATTTGCAAATTATGTGTTATCATCCATATTCCAGAGAAAGAAAATATTATTTTCTCAAATAAATAAATCTTAGCTGTCATCCTAAGTGATGATATAATGGAGCAATAGAACTTAGGTTTCTATTTGCAACAATGATGATCAATTAGGGACTTAATAACCCATGACATCAGTGATTCTAGCGCCGTATATTACGCGTTAACCATGAGAGTTGGAATGGGACAGAGAAGTCAGCTGTATCTTCTTCCTCTCGCATGTAGCTGGATGTGTAGGTCGTGGCTGTTATCACTCGTAGCATGCATATTAATTGGTAATTCGTAGAGGATATGCAGCATATGGGTGAGAATCCTCATCATCCCACGATAGTTCTGTCATCTAACGGTCTGTACAAACCATTGCCGTAATTCAATGGGTGGGCATGGTGTACACCAAGGAGGCATGCAAGGTCGCAAAGGCGGCAGTGATTGGCTTGGATCATCTACTAGGCCCCACATCATGGAATTGTGGACGCGAAAGTACGCCAGGTTGTGCAACAAGGAGTTGATCTCTCATGGGTAAAGTAATGCACCTCTGCAGAGTGTAAGAACTATAACTTGTTACTCCCTGTTCCGGGAAGGAGCTACGAACGCGGCAGGAAAGGAACTCCATGAAAGTTCTGGTCAACCTGTGAAGGTTGATGGTCATAGATTTTCATAATAAAATCAACCTTTGAAGAAATATTTACAAAACTGCATAGTACCAAGGACTTATAGTCCAAGGTGGTAGATAGAGCATCAAACTTCCCACCTTGCATATAATGAACCTGCTGGGTAACGCTGTTACTCACCCTTTGCTTTGATCCCTTGCTTAGACTCTGAAGATCCCAAAGACACGCCTATGTATGCAGCCGAATGCCAAGAAGATGTGTTCTACGAGGAGCCTAACCTGTCAGGAGGTGTTGAAGGAGTGGATTACGAAATCCGCTATGGAGTAGATGGCAACGAGTCAAACTAGTGCTCTAGTTAGTAGTAACTGGCGGAGCCGAACAACATGAACCATATAGAATAAGCTGTTGAGCTCAACTCTTAGTTGGAGCTGTTACTTTTAAATTCCACTGATACACTTTATATTTTGGTTTGTAAGTTGAATCTTTTCGAAGTCTTGAACTTCTGGTATTCTAATAATAATAATAATAATAATAATGTGTATATGTTTGTAATATGGACCCGCAATGTTTCTGTTGTACCACTCTGAGGGATGTGATATTTACGGAATGGTGTTCTGTGAATTTCATGTCAACGACTATAGTGTACTACACATGCATTGTTTATGCTGGGTTACCGCAGAAGGGCCGAGGAGTGATCACCATGCTCGATTTTTGGGGGAGGACATGGTGCCTTCTCTTGTTCATATTGGACAAGGCAGAGCAAGGAAGTGGATGAGGGGCTTGGGGAGGGTAGGTGTGAGGGGTAGGAGGCAAATGAGGGGAGAGAGAGAGGCGCTACAAGAGCCTCTGGACTAATAAACAAATATGGGGAGGTGTATGGTGGTCTAGGTCCAAGGGGAGCTTGGGAGAAGGGAGTTTGCCATCCATTGGGCAGGGTGGCGGTGGAGAGGTCCTGGGTGGGGCTCTGGTCGAGCACGGGAACAAATAGACAGGTGATGCAGCAAGAGTGATAAATAGCCAAGATTTGCTTCTCCCTCACTTTATCTTTTCTACAAACATAAGGGACAAGGGAGGTACAGCTGCTACAGGGGTAGGGCAATAGTACCATTTGGACCAGGGGTGAGTGATGGTTACTATGGTGAAGTGTTGGACAAGGTGGGATGAGGTTTGGAAGTGATTTGATTAGTGTTTTTGTGTTATGATCTAAATTGACATAATGGGAGGGGGTTATGAATAAAGTCCTTATTTGTGATCTGGGAAAGATGAGGGAAGGGTTCTAGTAGAAGGGTATAGCCAATATATACCTCCTCTAATTATTTGGGATTTTTCAGATGATTTTTACTTCACTTAAAATCATTTATTCAAAAAGTGCAGAAATGGTTTCTAGAAGCTCATTTGATATATTCGAATTGGACCAGTTTGGTTTTTGGTGTGAGGTGGTGCTAGATACCAAAACTCACTTTGGAGAATTTTCCTGGAATTTATTGAGATGGAAAAATATGTTTAAGATATTATTTCTTGTTTATGCCATTTAAGAAAAAGGGCAAAAAGAATTAATAAAGCATCTCAAAAATATTAGGAAGAAGTATATGTTATATAGGCCTCAGGTGTGCCTTGATTTAGCAAAGTAGTTTGGAGAAAAACAACTTGCCTTTTTGAGATAGGTTTTTAGGATTTTGCAATGGAGGGGATTTAAATAGATTTAGGACCCGAATAATTATGGAAGTTATGTGGTAAATGATTATACCCAGAGTGGATGATTTCAACTTGAGGTACACATCATTATAAATCCTGGGGGTTTTGAATAGAAAACTTGGTTTTGGAAGAGAGAAAGGATTGGATGATCAAGGGAATCCGTATTTTATGCCACCTAAACCTGGATGGATTAGTGAGCTCAGAGCTCACCTTGATGCAGGTGAGGGATGGATGGATAGACCAAGTGCAAGAGTGGGCCTTGGTAGTACTTAGTATGGTTTACAAGATGGATCAAGTGCATTTTCAAAAATGCACAAGGGTTGAGGAAGAGGGAGTCCCAAAGATGGGATATTGAGAACAGTTTCCCTGACTTAGTCATTTTGGCAGTTTGAGGGTTTTTGACTAGAATAGGAGAGTAGATGGTTTTGAGAGAATGCTAGGATCCAAACTCATGATCAAGTGGATGATGTTGGAGACTAGATTAAGTAGAGAGGATCCATGATTTTAGTTGGTCTTCATTGCCTGGGATGCTGATAGGAAGGGTTTGCTCTGGATTTATTTGATTAAGGGAATTAGAAGGTCACTTTAGGGTTTAGAGATCAGATCAAGCTTGGGTATCTTGCTTAGGGTTTGTAATCTTAACTTAATTTGATCCTATAGGACGAGCTCCTAGGGTGGATCATGCTACATTCTAAGCAATCAAGTCAAACGGCAGATTAAAACAATTCATCAAACATCAGATCAAGAAAATTCATCTTAACTAGCAACTAAAATACTATTGAGGTTACCATCAAGCCTGGCTTGAGGTAAGTTTGGGTATTTTGAAAAGGTTGTGTTTTGAATTAAGATAAGAGTCTCTTCGTATTTCTACCAAGCGTAGAGTTCAAAAGGTTTTGGAAAAACCTAGGGGTAAGATGTAACATCCCAAAAATACTAAGCTTGGATCATCAAACACTAATCATCAAATTAGGGTTAACAAAAACTTTTCTAAATAAAACTATGAAAGCATGCATGTGAGTATGCATTTCATTTTGAATTCTTTTGAACCACCTTGTTTGTGTGTTCCATTGCTTGTAAATGTATGCTTAGGTGAAATAAACATCATCTAAACATTCCCACACTTTTCCTAAAGACAAGTAAATCAAAACAAATAAAATAAGGGAATGGTCATTTTGACCAATTTAACTCCCATGCCTACTTTGGCTGTCTCAAACTTTCAGAACCTAACAGAAACTTTTCTGGATCTTTGCACCCCTTGATTGTACTCATAACAAAGTATCAAGGCCCACCTTGTGATCATCCATAAACTTTCAAATGCATGGTTTAAATGACAATTCAAAATTGAATCTATATCATATGGGAAGATCCCACTTTTTCAAAAACCACTCAAACAAGCTCAACTTTCAAAACCCAAGCATCTGCAGACTCACCAGCACCAATCTAGCACACCCACCAAAAATATTTTCAAAGTTCAAAACTTGAATTCATGCGTCCATTTCATCAAACACTTGGCAGACACAAATCAAACAAAATCAAAACACTATAGTGTGCGGTGTTTTTAGCCTAACTGGTTCCCTATCTAGCTCACAACTATCTCAGTAGATCATCTAGCAATATTAACCCAACACTATCACCACTGTGAGCTTTCCAAGATCATCAATGGTGATCAGCCGAGTGCATCCTTGCCACCCCACTGTAGACAGCAAGCTAGGAAAGAAACTAGCCACGCCAACCTTGTCTAGGAGATCACCCATGCCTCACCGCCCCCTCTCGACCAGCCCTGCCTCAAGGACACTGACCAGAGCACCCAGGAACGCCGCGCCCGTGCCTCTGCCAACCGTGTCGAGCATGTGCCAGAGCGCCACCCTCGACCGAAGCCCACAGACCGCGCGCCGCCCTCGCCGCGTGCATACACGATCACCACCGACCCAGGAGACCACCAGACATCCCCGTTCGCCGCCCCATGCCGCACAGCCACCGCTCGCTGACGAAGACGCCGCCTCTGCCGTGCAGAGCGTCGCGTGTTCCATACCAACACGCACCGCCCACCGTCTCGCCACCGTATCGTTGAGCATCACTAGGGAACACCGCACCGTCCCCTACCTTCGCCCATGCCAATAGCCGTCTGTACCACCGCCCCTGACGAGCTCACCGTGCGCCCCGTCGGTCCCCTCGCTCGACTATAAATAGAGGCCACCCAGTCGAATTCTTCACACCATTCTACTCCCCTCTCCTCACTGATCGTGCCACACCGTTCCCAGAGCAAGGTGAGCACCACCTCGTTGGAATTTCACCGGAGCCCGCCGCCTCTGGAGAAGAAGGGAGCCAGCGATTGGAGCCGCCCCAAGAGGAGCCACCGGTACCAGGAGATTCGCCGTCGTCGACTTCGTCGTTTGCCCGCCTCGCCCACCCTCGCCTGCACCCCGGTGAGCCCCCAACGACCCCCCACTGGGCGGGCTAGGTTTCTGTCTCGCCGGCGTTGCCCAATGTCGACGATGACTCTCAGCCGTTGGATTAGAACTAGATCGAACGCACCACGGCACCCTATACCGCTTCGCACCCCCTGTGTCACTGACGGGTGGGGACAGCCACTTAAACAGCTCGCGGAAGCGCTGCGCTTAGCAGGCCGGCCCAGTATCGTTTCCCGCGCAGCCCAGTTATTTGAATTAAACCTTTTTCATTTTATTTCAAACAAACTTCTGTACCCATTTTCAAAAATCAACCCAGGTCGACTCGGTGCACCAATTTGAATGAAACCAATTTTGTTAGAAAGGTCTGGGAATGCTGAATCTAAGCCCGTTGGATTCAAGTCATTTAGATCTGTAGCTCATCCATGGTAAAAATAACAAGGCAGAAGCTTTTCTGCATTCAAACATTTTTCAAAGTTAAACCACAATAGCTTTGGAGTTGATTCCAACTCTCAAAAATCACATTTAACTATACCTTTCAGAATATATAAAAATATATAGGTTTACTTACAGAAATAATGTTCAAGTAATAAAAGAATGCCACATAGGCATTTCTAGACACATTGTTTAATTAAAATAAAAGGGTAAAAGCTTATTAAATTGTGACACCACTTTAAATCACATTGCCATGGACTAAAATATGTGGTGATGACATGTGTCAACATGATCCCATGTTTGGTTTGGAGAATATTAAATCTTAAGTAGTTTTTCAATGAGTAGAAATTACTTTTCTAAAAATAAAAAGGGATTTAAACCAAACCTTAATCTTTTAATGATACGGATGATGCTAGATCATCTATAGGACCCTTTTGTGTGATGATTGAATGTAGTTAAGTATTGCTTGGTGATTGTGTACATCGTATTTATTTATAGACGCTAGTACCGACCAAGGATACGAGGAGGAAGGAGGATTCTACGAAGAAGAAGCCGAGGAGAACTTCAACCACTACTCTGCACAAGGCAAGCCTAATGCTACTAGTTGATTCTGCAAGCTAACACTTGCAAGATACTCTACTGATGCAAGCAAACCCTTACTTATTACCATGACAACCATATGCCTTAAGCATACATGATCATACCCACTTGATACCCCAATCCTAGTTTTATTTGCAAGCTTTCTACTTTATTTCTTTATCAAAGCCTTAGCTTAGAGTGGACTTAAGTGACTTGTAGATTCTATAAAGATATATTTGAAGGTTGCATAAAGAGCATAAAATTTGGCCTAAGTTAGAAACCTTGATATCATCCTAAGATATAAGATTGTACTTAGTTGAAACTCCACTAGTTTACCACCCCTCATTAGTGCTACCCCAACTTGTAGATGCTAGTGCTAAGCATAAAACTTGATCAACTTTAGATGGGAATACTTGGTGAAAATGGTTATGAAAACCTCAGAATGATGGATCATTCTACTGAGATGTTTTGACATATGTTTCTGAACACCAGATGATTTTGGTGATGAAAATGTTGAGGCATGAGCCTTAGCCCTTTGTAAAACTGATGGTTGTCTGGATGCGATACCATTCCAATTTTATCGTACAACCATAATACCCGAAGCTTGGGTAGGGCTTGACTGGAAGCTTATATACCTTCGTATTAGTTCCCTCATGGCCAAGGTCTGAGCTGAGGCTACCTTGTGAAGATTGCCCACCTGTGCAGTACCCAAGATGACAGTTGGTCATGGTTGGGAGGCCAAACTCACAGGAGAGGTGCTTATACTAGGGCGTGTAATTGAAAGGTTAGGATTGGTTATCCGCATACTGAGTATGGTGAATTCAGGATTTGTTCCTGACGGATGTATCGAATGTTGTGGTGAAAGTGTACAATCTCTGCAGAGTGTCAAACTATTCGAATATCCATGTCCATGGTTATGGACAGTTGGAGTGGCCATACTGTTCCCCCGTCAGCTGTTTTCAAAATGACTTATGAAATGAGTTGGTACTTTGACTTGACCACAACAGAGTTGTGACTGGAAATACAAGTTCCCACTTAGGAGTTATAAAAGTGTGACTAGCTTCTCTGTTTCGGAACTAGTAGAGATAAATCTGGCTTTTTGCAAAACAACCCTAGAGCCTAGTGTCCTATTATCCAAACCCACCTTCACTTGTTAGTATTAGTTTGTGAGTACTTAAAGAGTACGCATGGCTTTGTCCCTGGCTATTCCCGTGGTCAGACTATGAAGAGGAGTACCTGGAAGATGGAACCTAGGAAGGTTACAACAACTAGGATCATCTCCCAACGTCAGCATTGCCTGTGAACCCGAAGATGGAGCTTCGCCTATGCTACCTTTATTATTACGCATTCCGCTGCTTGAAGTTGTATTAAGAACTGGATCATGAGATCCATATTTGTGTAAGACCTTATATATGGTTGGTAATGGATGATGTACTGTGGTATCCAATTCTGTTATGTCTCGCAAAAATGGTAATCCTGGGATTGCGATGTATGGCATAACAGGCATCTGGGATTAAAAATCCGGGTGTTGACAAGTTGGTATCAGAGCCATCCTGACCATAGGAGACCCTAGTTAGACTGGACGTTTGAATCAAAAACTTAGTTTCAAAACCAAAGGAAGCAAATATTTACAAAAACTTATTCTCCTTCTTATCTCTTTGATTCTTTCATGAAAATTCATGTTCCTCAAAAACTCTTGCAAAAATACATAAAATTTTGACACACTTGATCACTCTACTAACTTACTCATCCTATATTCTTATAGATGGACGTGAAGTACAGCAAGTTTTATCAGTTGGGGAATGGAGGAGACCTTATCTTTGAGAGGGATTTGGACCAGCTTTCGGAACTTCTGGAGTGTCCGCACCCCGAGTTCTTCGGAGCTTAGCTCAATGATCAAGGAGGAGAAGATCTGTAGTGGCTGATTGTTGCAAGTCTCCGAGGAAAGATTGAACCTCCCACTGCTAAGGGAATTCAGTTTACCTTAAGAGAGAACAACTGGCTCGATGGACTTGCCAGGGACATGCAGGAAGCTCTTGCCCGTCTGTGTGGGCAAAGCATCAATCAGATCAAGGGAACCCGCTTTGAATTTTGCCCAAGGCGTGATGCAAATGGACAACCACTGGAAGCCCCATACCACCCCGAGCTGAAGACTCAATTGGACCACCGTAGCTTCATGATGTATGATCGTCAGCAGGAGTTGGATAATTGCCGTGACTACTCCAACCACAAGTCTGCCATCATCAAGACAAAGGATCAGACCATCGCCATGCTGGCAAAGGATCGCAAGTCTTGTCGCCGTCAGCTCGACAAGAAGGAGCGCATTATTGCCCGTCTCCGCCACCACATCTCATCTTTGGAAGAGACCATCCACGAGAGAGACATGCAGTTGGAGGAAAGGGAGAATGCAGGAGAGGATCTTCATGGATACCCCTACTCCTATCTCAGCGATGATGATGATTTTCTAGAGGATCACGCCATGGACTTCTTCACCGATGAGGATGATTTCGCCTTCATCGATGATGATGAAGATGATGAAGCCACAGATTCCGAGGAGTAGTAGCACTTGAGCACTAGCGTAGTGAGTAGTATTTGGTCCCACTGTATCGTAGATTCCAGAATGGTTCTTAAAACCATCTGTTTTTTCTTGTTGTGGTGTGTGTTGTATCGTGTGAATGAATGAATGAAAAGCAAGTTGCTAGAAAATCTGAGTCAAACTTTAAAAACTTTTCAAAGTCCCTGAAACCTTAGAAATTTCCCTCTTTTCTCATGATCCATCTCAATCTTTAGATGCCACGCGGAGGAAGTGGTTCATCCCCGGACCCGATGTTGCAAATCCTGCAAATGTTGACTTCTGACCGCGAAGCTGAAAGAGCGGAACGTCAAGCCAACCTAGCCACTCTGCAATAGATAGCTCAGCTAGCCCACAACAACCAAGGCCACGGAAATCAAGATAACCATGGATCTAAGCTCAAGAATTTCCAAAATACCAACCCACCTGTTTTCACTAAGTCAGAAGAGCCCCTAGACGCTGATGATTGGCTGCAAACCATGGAAAATAACCTAGAAGTCGCCGGAGTGGAAGCCAACGAGAAAGTTCTGTTTGCCACCCACTATCTAGCCGGAGATGCCAGGGCATGGTGGAACAGTGTTCGTGCAATGACCGGAGGACAGATGATGACCTAGGAGGAATTCAAGGTCAAGTTCAGCAGAACCCATGTGCCACCGGGTTTGATCAAGAGGATGAGAGACAAGTTCAGAGAACTGAAGCAAGGAAGGATGACTATAGTGGAATACCGTGACAAATTTTTGTCATTATCTAGGTATGCCCCAGATGAGATCGACACGGAAGCCAAGAAGAAAGATTCCTGAATGGTCTGCATGATGAGATGCAGACAGTGTTGGTCAATATCCCCTTTGCGGATATTGAAGCCCTTGTCGAATCTGCTATCCAGATGGAAGGAAAGATCAACCAAGCCAATGAAAACCGCAAGCGTCATATGATGCATCAGCCAGGAACCCATCAGACCCCAAAGTATCGCCCTAACCCATCTCCAGGATTTGCCCCAAGAACCAACAGAACCCCGATGAACCGTCCCACCTATCCCAACCGTGGAAACCCTAGACCCGGAGGAAATCACAACAACCCCGGCAACTCTAGCAATTTCAACCGTGCCCCACCCAAGTTCAACCCCAACAATGCTGCCACCAACACCAACACTGCCCCGAGGACTGGAAGCAATGCTGTGCCTGTAGTGGCCAGGGACAAGTCGCAAGTGACCTGTTATGACTGTGGAAATAAGGGTCACTACTCCAACGAGTGCCCCAACAAGAAGAATACCGCCGCACCCAATACCAATGCCCCAGCTCAGCAACAGGGTCATGTTCAGCCCGGAAGAAGGTTTGCCCCAGGGAATCCACTCAACCGCAATGGCCGTCTTTTTCTCATGCATGCTGAAGAAGCTCAGGAAGCGCCAGACGTCGTGCTGGGTATGTTTCCTGTTAATTCAGTACTTGCAAGAGTGTTGTTTGATTCTGGTGCATCGCATTCATTTGTCACCGAAGAATTTGCATGCACTAGTAAAATCAACCAACCAAATTGAAGCATGTAATGATTGTTCAAATTCCTGGATCAACCACCAAGGCTAGGCAAATTTGCAAAGCCGTCCCTATCTGAATCCATGGCATAGATTTTTATGCTAATCTGATAGTACTCGGAACTAAAGGTTTGGAAGTAGTACTAGGAATGGATTAGATGTCCAAACATAAAGGATTGATTGACTGTGCCAAGAAAGCCATCACCATGACCAGTACAGCCGAAATATCAGTCGAGCATATATCTAAAACCTTACCTCGCCAATTCAAGTGCAACAAGAGTATAGCCCAACCTACCATTGACCAAGTCCGGATAGTCTGTGAATACCCCGATGTATTTCCAGATGTTTTGCCCGGTATGCCCCCAGATCGGGATATCGAGTTTATCATCGAACTAATCCCCGGAACAGGACCCATAGCCCAGAGACCCTATAGTATGTACCCGTTGGATCTAGAAGAACTGAAGAAGCAACTGGATGCCATGTTGGAAATTGGATTGATTCAACCAAGTGCGTCACCATGGAGATCACCTGTCTTGTTTGTGGACAAGAAAGATGGAGGTAACCGTTTGTGTACGGATTATCAGAAGTTGAATGATGTCACCATCAAGAACAAGTACCCTTTGCCCAAGATAGAAGATTTGTTTGATCAGTTGACCGGTGCCAAAGTGTTTTCTAAGATTAATCTTAGAACTGGTTATCATCAACTCAAGATTCATGCAGAGGATATACCAAAGACTGCCTTTACCACCAGATATGGATTATACGAGTATACTGTCATGTCTTTTGGATTAACCAATGCCCCCGCTTATTTCATGAATCTCATGAATAAGATTTGTATGGACTTCCTGGATAAGTTTGTTGTTGTTTTCATCGATGACATTCTGATTTACTCCAAATCAGAAGACGAACATGAGCTTCACCTAAGGACCATTCTTGGAACCCTTAGAGAGCATCAGTTGTATGCCAAGTTTAGCAAATGTGAATTCTGGTTACAGGAGGTAGGATTCCTCGGTCACATTGTATCAGTCAGAGGAATTGCCATTGATCCTGCCAAAGTGAAAGATATAGAAGATTGGCAAGCCCCAACCACTCAAACCCAAGTTCGTGCATTTCTTGGATTGGCGGGATATTACCGCAAGTTCGTAGAAGGATTCTCGAGTATCGCCAGACCTATGACCCAATTACTGAAGAAGGACAAGAAGTTTGAATGGACTGACAAATGTGAAGCGAGTTTTCAAGAACTCAAGAGGAGATTGATTTCAGCCCCAATCTTGATTATGCCAGATATCACGAAACCCTTCGATGTGTATTGTGATGCGTCCAAGATCGGTATCCGATGTGTGATAATGCAAGAAGGCAAAGTTATATCATATCTATCTCTACAATTGAAGCAACATGAACAAAATTACCCAACCCATGACCTCGAACTCGCAGCCGTAGTTCTAGCCCTGAAGACATGGAGACATTACCTGATGGGAAATCGTTGTGAGATTTATACGGATCACAAGAGTCTGAAGTATATATTCACTCAGAAGGAGCTGAATATGAGAAAGAGGAGATGGATTGAGCTAATCAAGGATTACGATCTGGACATTCACTATCACCCTGGTAAAGCCAACGTAGTAGCCGATGCCCTTAGCAGATTGCCGTGCCGCTTGAACTCCATGATTTTGAAGGAGCAACCAAGCTTGCACAAAGAGATGGAAGATTTCCGAATGGAATTAGTGAGCGAAGGATTTTTGGCTAGTATAGAACTTCAGACCACTTTGATCAGCCTGATCAAAGGGGCGCAGAAAGGAAATGCTAGTATCGATGGAATCAAGCGTCGTATCGGTACAGGCAAAGTACCCAGATTCACCGAAGACAAAGAAGGAGTTCTGTGGTACAAAGGAAGCCTTTGTGTACCAGCAGATTCTGAATTGAAAGAATTTATTTTGAAGGAAGCTCATGATACTCTTTATTCTATCCACCCCGGAGGAACGAAGATGTATCAAGATTTGAAAGAGCAATTTTGGTGGCATAAGATGAAGCGAGAAATCGGAAGCTACATCGCCAAGTGTGATATATGTCAGCGAGTCAAGGCAGGACATCAAAGACCTGCTGGATTGTTGCAACCCTTGCAGATTACGGAATGGAAATGGGATTCTGTTGGAATGGACTTTATCACTGGACTGCCTACTTCTAGTAGGGGAAATGACTCTATCTGGGTCATAGTGGACCGATTGTCCAAAGTCGCCCATTTCTTGCCTGTCAAGACCACATATCAGAGTTCGAAACTAGCGGAGTTATACATCACTAGAATAGTTAGTTTGCATGGAGTCCCTAAGAACATTGTATCGGATCGAGGAACGCAGTTTACCTCGAGATTATGGAAGAAAGTTCAAGAAGGTTTAGGAACCCTCCTAGATTTCAGTACCGCGTATCACCCTCGGACCGATGGACAAACAGAGCGAGTAAATCAAATACTCGAAGATATGCTGAGAGCCTGTGTGTTAGAATATGGATCCAAGTGGGAAGACTGTCTGCCGTTTACAGAATTTTCCTATAATAACAGTTACCAAGCCAGCTTGCAAATGGCCCCATTTGAATTCATGTACGGAAGAAAGTGTCGCACCCATTTGAACTGGTCGGAAGTAGGAGAGAGTCAGATTTTCGGACCTGACATCCTACGAGAGGCAGAAGAGAAGGTTCACAAGATTTGTGAGCACCTCAAGACCGCCCAGTCCAGACAGAAGAGTTACACCGACAAGAGACGTCGAGACCTCGCCTTCAACATAGGAGATTTTGTTTATCTGAAAGTGTCGCCATTGAAGGGAATGCAGCGTTTCCAACTCAAAGAAAAGTTAGCCCCCAGATATATCAGACCTTTCAAGATTCTGAACCGTCGAGGAGAAGTGTCGTATCAATTGGAACTACCCGAAGAGATGGCAGCAGTGCACAATGTGTTCCATATCTCGTTACTTTGCAAGTGCCTCGAAGTTCCAGAGAAGAGCGAAGTGTTCAAGAATATAGATCACCAGACCATAGAGATCAACGATGACCTGAACTATCCCGAAGTACCCATCCGTATTTTGGAAGAAGCTTTCAGAACTACCCGAACCCAAAGCATCAAGTTTCTCAAGATCCAGTGGAGCAACCACACAGAAGAGGAAGCTACCTGGGAGCGCGAAGATCACATCAGGACGGAGTTTCCCGATCTCTTCAAATCATAGGTAATCTTTTTTCGTCCTTTTCCAAATCTCGGGACAAGATTTTGTTTAAGGGGGGAAGGTTTGTAACATCACAAAAATACTAAGCTTGGATCATCAAACACTAATCATCAAATTAGGGTTAACAAAAACTTTTCCAAATAAAACTATGAAAGCATGCATGTGAGTATGCATTTCATTTTGAATTCTTTTGAACCACCTTGTTTGTGTGTTCCATTGCTTGTAAATGGATGCTTAGGTGAAATAAACATCATCTAAACATTTCCCACACTTTTCCTAAAGACAAGTAAATCAAAACAAATAAAATAAGGGAATGGTCATTTTGACCAATTTAACTCCCATGCCTACTTTGGTTGTCTCAAACTTTCAGAACCTAACAGAAACTTTTCTGGATCTTTGCACCCCTTGATTGTACTCATAACAAAGTATCAAGGCCCACCTTGTGATCATCCAGAAACTTTCAAATGCATGGTTTAAATGACAATTCAAAATTGAATCTATATCATATGGGAAGATCCCACTTTTTCAAAAACCACTCAAACAAGCTCAACTTTAAAAACCCAAGTATCTGCAGACTCACCAGCACCAATCTAGCACACCCACCAAAAATCTTTTCAAAATTCAAAACTTGAATTCATGTGGCCATTTCATCAAACACTTGGCAGACACAAATCAAAAAAAATCAAAACACTATAGTGTGCAGTGTTTTTTGAGCCTAACGGGTTCCCTATCTAGCTCATAACCATCTCAGTAGATCATCTAGCAAGATTAACCCAACACTAGCACCACTGTGAGCTTGCCAAGATCATCAATGGTGAACAGCCGAGTGCATCCTTGCCACCCCAGTGTAGACAGCAAGCTAGGAAAGAAACTAGCCACGCCAACCTTGTCTGGGAGATCACCCATGCCTCACCGCCCCCTCTCGACCAGCCCTGCCTCGAGGACACCGACCAGAGCACCCAGGAACGCCGCGCCCGTGCCTCTGCCAACCGTGCCGAGCATGCGCCAGAGCGCCGCCCTCGACCGAAGCCCATAGACCGCGCGCCGCCCTCGCCGCGTGCATACACGATCACCACCGACCCAGGAGACCGCTAGACATCCCCGTTCGTCGCCCCATGCCGCACAGCCACCGCTCACCGTCGAAGACGCCGCCTCTGTCGCGTAGAGCGTCGCGTGTTCCAGACCAACCCGCACCGCCCCACGTCTCGCCACCGTATCGTTGAGCATCGCCAGGGAACACCGCACCGTCCCCTACCTTCGCCCATGCCAATAGCTGTCTGTACCACCGCCCCCGACGAGCTCACCGTGCGCCCCGTCAGTCCTCCCGCTCGACTATAAATAGAGGCCACCCCCAGTCGAATTCTTCACACCATTCTACTCCCCTCTCCTCACTGATCATGCCACACCGTTTCCGGAGCAAGGCGAGTACCACCTCGTCGAAATTTCACCGGAGCCCGCCGCCTCTAGAGAAGAAGGGAGCCAGCGATTGGAGCCGCCCCAAGAGGAGCCACCGGTACCAGGAGATTCGCCGTCGTAGACTTTGTTGTTCGCCCGCCTCGCCGACCCTCGCCTGCACCCCGGTGAGCCCCCAACGACCCCCACTGGCCGCGCTAGGTTTCTGTCTCACCGGCGTTGCCCAACGTCGACGATGACTCTCATCCGTTGGATTAGAACTAGACCGAACGCACCACAGCGCCCCATACCGCTTCGCACCCCCTGTGTCACTGACGCGTGGGGACAGCCACTTAAACAGCCCGCGAAAGCGCTGCGCTTAGCAGGCCGGCCCAGTATCGCTTCCCGCGCAGCCCAGTTATATGAATTAAACTTTTTTCATTTTATTTCAAACACACTTCTGTACCCATTTTCAAAAATCAACCCAGGTCGACTCAGTGCACCAATTTGAATGAAACCAATTTTGTTAGAAAGGTCTGGGAATGCTGAATCCAAGCCCGTTGGATTCAAGTCATTTGGATCTGTAGATCATCCTTGGTAAACATAACAAGGCAGAAGCTTTTCTGCATTCAAACATTTTTCAAAGTTAAATCACAATAGCTTTGGAGTTGATTCTAACTCTCAAAAATCACATTTAACTATACCTTTCAAAATATATAAAAATATATAGGTTTACTTACAGAAATAATGTTCAAGTAATAAAAGAATGCCACATAGGCATTTCTAGACACATTATTTAATTAAAATAAAAGGGTAAAACCTTATTAAATTGTGACACCACTTTAAATCACATTCCCATGGACTAAAATATGTGGTGATGACATGATTCAACATGATCCCATATTTGGTTTGGAGAATATTAAATCTTAAGTAGTTTTTCAATGAGTAGAAATTACTTTTCTAAAAATAAAAAGGGATTTAAACCAAACCTTAATCTTTTAATAATAGTGATGATGCTAGATCATCTATAGGACCCTTTTGTGTGATGATTGCAAGTAGTTAAGTATTGCTTGGTGATTGTGTACATCGTATTTATTTATAGATGCTAGTACCGACCAAGGATACGAGGAGGAAGGAGGATTCTACGAAGAAGAAGCCGAGGAGAACTTCAACCACTGCTCTGCACAAGGCAAGCCTAATGCTACTAGTTGATTGTGCAAGCTAACACTTGCAAGATACTCTACTGATGCAAGCAAACCCTTACGTATTACCATGCCAACCATATGCCTTAAGCATATGTGATCATACCCACTTGATACCCCAATCCTAGTTTTATTTGCAAGCTTTCTACTTTATTTCTTTATCAAAGCCTTAGCTTAGAGTGGACTTAAGTGACTTGTAGATTCTAGAAAGATATATTTGAAGGTTGCATAAAGAGCATAAAATTTGGCCTAAGTTAGAAAGCTTGATATCATCCTAAGATATAAGGTTGTACTTAGTTGAAACTCCACTAGTTTACCACCCCTCATTAGTGCTACCCCCACTTGTAGATGCTAGTGCTAAGCATAAAATTTGATCAACTTTAGATGGGAATACTTGGTGAAAATGGTTATGAAAACCTCAGAATGATGGATCATTCTACTGAGATGTTTTGACATATGTTTCTGAACACCAGATGATTTTGGTGATGAAAATGTTGAGCCATGAGCCTTAACCCTTTTTAAAACTGATGGTTGTCTGGATGCGATACCATTCCAATTTTATCGTACAACCACAATACCTGAAGATTGGGTAGGGCTTGACTGGAAGCTTATATACCTTAGTATTAGTTCCCTCATGGCCAAGGTCTGAGATGAGGCTACCTTGTGAAGATTGTCCACCTGTGCACTACCCAAGATGACAGTTGGTCATGGTTGGGAGGCCAA
Source organism: Avena sativa (assembly GCA_916181665.1). Classification (NCBI taxonomy): domain Eukaryota; kingdom Viridiplantae; phylum Streptophyta; class Magnoliopsida; order Poales; family Poaceae; genus Avena; species Avena sativa. Next base: position 45,298,167 of record OV702298.1, on the reverse strand, counting down.
ACTCACAGGAGAGGTGCTTATACTAGGGCGTGTAATTGTAAAGGTTAGGATTGATTATCCGCATACTGAGTATGGTGAATTTAGGATTTGTTCCTGACGGATATATCGAATGTTGTGGTGAAAGTGTACAATCTCTGCAAAGTGTCAAACTATTCGAATAGCCGCGTCCGCGGTTATGGACAGTTGGAGTGGACATACTGTTCCCCCGTCAACTGTTTTCAAAATGACTTATGAAATGAGTTGATACTTTGACTTGACCACAACAGAGTTGCGACTGGAAATACAAGTTCCCACTTAGGAGTTATAAAAGTGTGACTAGCTTCTCTGTTTCTGAACTAGTAGAGATAAATCTAGCTTTTTGCAAAACAACCCTAGAGCCTAGTGTCCTATTATGAAAACCCACCTTCACTTGTTAGTATTAGTTAGCGAGTACTTAAAGAGTACTCATGGCTTTGTCCCTGGCTATTCCCGTGACCAGACTATGAAGAGGAGTACCTGGAAGATGGAACCCAGGAAGGTTACGACAACTAGGATCATCTCCCATCATCAGCATTGCCTGTGAACCCGAAGATGGAGCTTCGCCTACGCTACCGTTATTATTACGTATTCCGCTGCTTGAAGTTGTATTAAGAACTGAATCATGAGATCCCTATTTGTTTAAGACCTTATATATGGTTTGTAATGGATGATGTACTGTGGTATCCAATTCTGTTATGTCTCGCAAAAATGGTAATCCTGGGATTGCGATGTATGGCATAACAGACATCTAGGATTAAAAATCCGGGTGTTGACATAAGAGTAGTTGAAGTTTTGCCTTGAAACATAAGGAGCTTATATCTAATAGATCTACATAGTTTTATTAATAAAAACTAGTAAAACATTTTGTTGTGTCAAAGTCATCTTGGCTTAAGTTTGAAATGACAGAACATTTGAGAAAAGGAAAGAGGAGCCAAGACATTTCTTTTGTAAAATAGCTTTTGTCAACTTTTTTGGAAATGAGCATATATTAATATCAACAAATATACCAATTACACCTAGCATCTGCAACAACGCAGTGCCCTAGCGACATTACGGATGCACACAGACACAAAAAAGAGAAATTACAAAAAAGAAAATCCCCGCTACGGTAATATATTCCTTATAACAGCAGTACTAACACCATCAGAACAGCACTAGAAGTCCAGCTTCTCCAAAAGCGACGCCTCCAATAAGGGAACAGTGCACAATCGCCCCGATTGTCGTCCGATCATAGATATTAGGTTTTCTATAGGACCATGGTGAGTAGCCAGATCCCGACACACCCTGCAGACGCTAACCGGTGGAAGGCACTGGACATGGAGTTCGAAGACGAGTTCAGGGGCGATCCAAGGAACGTGAGGCTGGGCATGAGCACCGACGGATTGAACCCCTTTGGCAACTAGAGTAGCACGCATAGCACCTGGTCCGTGTTCGTATGGCCGTACAACCTCCCCCTGGCTGTTCACAAAGTAGAGGTATGTGCACATGAGTATTCTTATTCAGGGTACGAAACAACCGGGTATCGACATGCATCTGTATCTCGGGCTGTTGAAAAGCCCCGCTACAGCAATCTATTACTTGTAACAACGGTACTAACACAACCAGAAGTCCAGCTTCTCTAAAAGCGACGCCTCCAATAAGGTAACATTGCACAATCGACATCGTCGCCCGATCACAAATCTTAGGTTTTCTAGAGGACCACCTTTGAATTCTTTCCAATCCTTTAAGTTAATGTCCATCATGTCCCTTGCAACATAGCCACACATAGTTCGAAACTTCATGCGTGCTAGTGGTTCTAGAGGAGCCCCCAACAATGAAATTTCATTGACCGACCAGCAGCCGAATGACCTGTTTGTTTGGTTTCTTCTACCCGAGTACCTCCGCCCCTTGAATGAAGAATTATGGGGAGGATTAATTTGCTCCACTTCTGCTTGGTACAACTAGACATGTTGGGGCTAGCCTCATCGGTGGACAATTCGGTGGCAGCCGACACATCGGAGGAATTAGGCCGTCCCAGCAGATCATCGTCGCTGCTACTACTACCACTATTGTCTGATGACATGTACACATATTAAAAAAACATATTGGATGTATCTACAAGTTACACTTTAAGAAAGTACAAAATGAAAAGAAAATCAGGGTTTTATACCTTCAAATCCGAGGACGGCGCACATGGGAAGTAGTGGATGCGGGCGGCGGCGACGGTGAGTAGGCGGGGTCATGAAGAAGAACTGGAAGCGGCGCTGGTGCCAGCTACGTGGTCGCAAGAAAGGACTACTGGATGTTGGCGGCGACGATAGGGTGTAGGCGATCACGACGATGGAGCGGATGCGAGCAGCGACAACAGAAATAGCATTCAGCAGAACCATTACAAAACCAATAGCCATTAATCCATGAAAAATAAATTATTCAGCAAATTCAATACATAATATAGCATTCAGCAGAATCATTATAATAAAAGAAAATTCATTACAGAAATAGCATTCAGCAATTCATTACACTAATGCTCTCCTGAGACGAACAATTCTTGCAATCACGACACGAACATCTGATCCACCTTTTCTTGTTTCTCTTCATATGTATGAGAGCTACTATCTCAAACTATTGAGGCCGACGCGTTACGCTGCGCTACACGTCTCTCGGTTATCTATTCTCAATTCATCTCGGCATATAAGGATTTATGGACTACCAGCTATCTATAAACTACCACTTCACTAGTCGAGTAACTAAAGCAAACCTTCGATTCATCCTCTGCTATGACAACTGATCCACCACACCACCACTAGTGAAGGTGAAGCCTTTCTAATAACAACGTTACTAAAAGATCCTGAATCTACTACACTTGTGTATATCTAAGTCGACTAAGAGCAACTTGTGTGAAAAATACATAAGCAAGCTACACTCACCGGATAAGAAAGTACGAGGCAACTTATAATTAATTATAAAACAGAAAATTAATTTACCTTCATTATTATTGTTGGGTGGTTTCATTTTTTTGGAAAATAGACGTATTTATTAAGTTTAATGTTTACACCTAGTCTCTGCATAACTAAGATGCACAAAGCCACACGAACGACAGAACTAGGAAATAAAAAGTAGATAAATATTACAAAAAGGCACTATCGAAATAATTGTCTTCAATCTAAGGTAGATCAATCCTCAAATTACATGGTCATCCATGTCGGAAGAAAATATCCAACGTCGTGTCCTCCAATCGCGTACATCCCTCCACAAACAAGTCACAAAACTCCATGCGTTGGATAATAGTCGATGATCAGATGATAGTTGTGGCTCGATAAATAACCTGCAGAGGAGAAGGCACATTGTTATTAAAAATCTTGTCATTTCTACAAAGCCATAGCGACCATATAATGATAAGCGCTCTCACCCTAAACAAAGTTCTGTAGTTATCAACAATTCCATACAACCAATTACCAAAAACATTGATTACTGAACGTGGAGGAGATAAACCAGAAGCTATTTAGATGAATGACCATATAGAGCGAGCAAATTTGCAATGGAAGAATAAATAACGAATTATCTTATCATGATGATAAAAAATACATTGTGTACTTTCATACCAATTCCTTTTTGCAAGATTATCTTTTGTTAGAATTACACCTTTACGTAGACACCATGCAAATATCTTCGTCTTAAGGGGTATTTTCATTTTCCAAATTTTACTATTATCATCGACTGGGATATCAGATTGGACCAAAGCTCTATATAGTGAGCCAACAGAAAATTTACCACTTTTTAGTAATTTCCATTTGAACACATCAACATCGTCCGACAATTATATCGTGGACACTAGTAGGAAAACCCTTATCCACAGGCCCCTTGTTCATGGCGCACCTGATATCATGCGCCAGTAACTACGTTATCTGTGGCGCACGCATAATTCATGTGCCACTAACTCTAACTTATTTGTGGCGCACGCAGTATCGGTGCGCCACGCATAAGGCGGGGCCCACCTCTGACGGCCGGCCACCACTATTCGTGGCGCGTGGAAATGGGGGTGCGCCATGAACGTGGATGGAGTCTGTGGCACACCCTTTCACGCGTGCGCCACGAACTACGGTGGGCCAGGCGTCCCGCAGAATTTTCATGGACGTTTGTGGCGCACCCTATTTTGGTGCGCCACGAACCTAGGTAGTCTGTAGCCCACGGAAACCAGGTGCGTCACGAACATGTCGTCCCAACCTCCATAAAGGTGGCACCTTCTCCTACCTACCACCACAAGCAAGTCATTACTTCCCATAGATCTAGCTCGAACCTCTCCTCCTCCTCACCCTATTTTCTTCAATTCTACCTCCATTTTAGGTTGCCAAACACCTTTTGGTTGTATGGGTGTGGGGAGGGAGTCCCTCTCCACCATGTAGATTCACTAAAAGCCCCACATATACATCATTTATTGGTCACATCTCCATCAAGTTAGCCTCCACAATACACACGCTCCCTCACACACGGTCTCCATCAACTTGTCTACTAGGTGAGTTGTGTTGGATGGCACATGCTTGTCTGTGAGTTGTTGGACATGCATATGCATGTGTCGCGCGGGCCGGGACGTCGATCGACGGTGTATGCATGGCACGGATGTGTGTTGTATGTGAAGGCCGCCAGCGTCTTCGTCGCGTGTATATGCTTGTGTATGCTTTTGTGTGTTTGTGTGTAGGTGCCGGTGTGGTGCATGGTTGCCGAATTGTTGATTCATTTCTGTTTCGGCCAACTTTTGCACCACCCATATGCCCTATTTACAAGGGAGGTGCTGCCGAAATTTTCTAGCGAGACATGCATGCATATGTATGGTGTGATTCATTTCCCTTGTGCGCAGGCAACCATGGTGTGCCAAATGAGCGAAGGTATGGTGGCTCTATACAAGGCCCGGGCGACGTCCGTCATGCTTCGTACCAACAAGACCGAGATAATATGTCCTTGCAAGACTTGCAAACTCGGGACCCTAATCAAACCTTATTCCGGGACATTGGAGAAGCACTTGCTCATGGGTGCATTCATGCCCGGCTACAATGATGTCGTGGAGGAGGAAGAGGCACCCGGACATGATCATGTTGAAGGAGATGCCGGAAATGATTATGATCATGACGATGAAGGAGATGCCGGACATGATGATCATCATCACGATGATGATGAAGGAGATGTCGGACATGATCACCACGATGAAGGAGACACCGGTGGCAGAGAAGACACATACACGCAGACACCGCTCAGTTCGGCCCTGCGGGACCATCATCTTCAAGAAGTGCTCCTCAAGGGGGGTTACAACACAATAGCGGACGTGAGAGAGAAAGCAAAGTTGGCACAAATGGAGAAAGACGATGTTACTCCGTTGTATCCTGGGTGCCTCCCCGAGCATACACGTCTGAATGTAACCCTCAAGGCTTTGGAGATGAAGGTGAACAATAGATGGACCGACGTGAGCTTCAACGATAACATGGAATTCTGGGGCGATGTGCTTCCCGAGAATAACACATTGCCAAGAAAGCATCGATGAGGCCAAGAAAGTCGTGTGCCCTCTCAACCTACCATACGTCAAGTATCACGCATGCATCAATGACTGCGCACTTTATCGGGACAAGTACGAGGATAGAGTGACATGTCTAGTTTGCGTCCAGCCACGATACAAGAGGGGTAAAAAGAAAGTTCCTCATAAAGTTGTATGGTATTTTCCTATCACTCCCCGTCTGCAGCGATGGACCCTAAGGAAGCGAAGCTCATGCAATGGCACGCGGAAAGGGTTCCGCTGGAAGATGATCCCGAGAAGGGCCAGATCTTGACACACCCTGCAGACGCTAACCAGTGAAAGGCACTAGACATGGAGTTCGAAGACGAGTTCGGGGGCGATCAACACTAGTGATGGGTGAAGCCTTTCTAATAACAACGTTACTAAAAGATCCTAAATCTACTACACTTGTGTATATCTAAGTCTATTAAGAGCAACTTGTGTGAAAAATACATAAGCAAGCTACACTCACCGGATAAGAAAGTACGAGGCAACTTATAATTAATTATAAAACAGAAAATCAACTTACCTTCATTATTACTGTTGGGTGGTTTCATTTTTTTGGGAAATAGACGTATTTATTAACATAAAATGTTTAATGTTTACACCTGGCCTCTGCATAACTAAGATGCACAAAGCCACATGAACGACAAAACTAGGAAATAAAAAGTAGACAAATATTACAAAAAGGCACTATCGAAATAATTGTCTTCAATCTAAGGTAGATAAATCCTCAAATTACATGGACATCCATGTCGGGAGAAAATATCCAACGCCGTGTCCTCCAATCACGTATATCCCTCCACAAAAAAGTCACGAAACTCCATGCGTTGGATAATATTCGATGATCAGATGATAGTTGTGGCTCGATAAATAACCTGCAGAGGAGAAGGCACATTGTTATTAAAAAATTTGTCATTTCTACAAAGCCATAGCGACCATATAATGACAAGCGCTATCACCCTAAACAAAGTTTTGTCTTATCAACAATTCCATGCAACCAATTACCAAAAACATTGGTTACTGAACGTGGAAGAGATAAACCAGAAGCTATTTAGATGAATGAGCATATAGAGCGAGCAAATTTGCAATGGAAGAATAAATAACGAATTATCTTATCATGATGACAAAAAACGCATTGTGTACTTCCATATCAATTCCTTTTTTGCAAGATTATCTTTTGTTAGAATTACACCTTTACGTTGATACCATGCAAATATCTTCGTCTTAAGGGGTATTTTCATTTTTCAAATTTTACTATTATCATCGACCAGGATATCGGATTGGACCAACGCTCTATATAGTGAGCCAACAGAAAATTTACCACTTTCTAGTAATTTCCATTTGAATACGTCAACACCGTCTGATAATTATATCGTGGACACTAGTAGGAAAACCCTTATCCACATGCCCCTTGTTCGTGGCGCACCTGATATCATGCGCCAGTAACTACGTTATCTATGGCGCACGCACAAATCATGCGCCACTAACTCTAACTTATTTGTGGCGCACGCAGTATCGGTGCGCCACGCATAAGGGGGGCCCACCTCTAACGGCCGGCCACCACTATTCGTGGCGCGTGGAAATGGGGGTGCGCCACGAACGTGGGTGGAGTTTGTGGCGCACCCTTTCGCGCATGCGCCACGAACTACGGTGGGCCAGGCGCCCTGCAGAATTTTCATGGACGTTTGTGGCGCATCCTATTTCGGTGCTCCACGAACCTGGATAGTCTATGGCGCACGGAAACCAGGTGCGCCATGAACATGTCGTCCCATTCTCCATAAAGGTGGCACCTTCTCCTACCTATCACCACAAGCAAGCCATTACTTCCCATAGATCTAGCTCGAACCCCTCCTCCTCACCCTATTTTCTTCAATTCTACCTCCATTTTAGGTTGCCAAACGCCTTTTGGTTGTATGGGTGTGGGGAGGGAGTCCCTCTCCACCATGTAGATTCACTAAAAGCCCCACATATACATCATTTATTGGTCACATCTCCGTCAAGTTAGCCTCCACAAGACACACGCTCCCTCGCACACGGTCTCCATCAACTTGTCTACTAGGTGAGTTGTGTTGGATGGCACATGCTTGCCTGTGAGTTGTTGGACATGCATATGCATGTGTCGCGCGGGCCAGGACGTCGATCGACGGTGTATGCATGGCGCGGATGTGTGTTGTATGTGAAGGTCGCCGGCGTCTTCGTCGCGTGTATATGCTTGTGTATGTTTTTGTGTGTTTGTGTGCAGGTGCCGGTGTGGTGCATGGTTGCCGAAATGTTGATTCATTTCTGTTTCGGCCAACTTTTGCACCACCCATATGCCCTATTTACAAGGGAGGTGCTACTGAAATTTTGTGTCGAGACATGCATGCATATGTATGGTGTGATTCATTTCTCTTGTGCGCAAGCAACCATGGTGCGTCAAATGAGCGAAGGTATGGTGGCTAGATACAAGGCCCGGGCGACGGCCTTCATGCTTTGTACCAACAATACTGAGATAAGATGTCCTTGCAAGACTTGCAAACTCGGGACCCTAATCAAACCTGATTCGGGGACATTGGAGAAGCACTTGCTCATGGGTGGATTCATGCTCGGCTACAATGATGTCGTGGAGGAGGAAGAGGCATCCGAACATGATCATGTTAAAGGACATGCCGGACATGATTATGATCATGACGATGAAGGAGATGCCGGACATGATGATCATCATCACCATGATGATGAAGGAGATGATGGACATGATCACCACGATGAAGGAGACGCCGGTGGCAGAGAAGACACAGACACGCAGACACCGCTCAGTTCGGCCCTGCAGGACCCTCATCTTCGAGAAGTGCTCCTCAAGGGGGTTACAACACAATAGCGGCCGCGAGAGAGAAAGCAAAGTTGGCACAAATGGAGAAAGACGATGTTACTCCGTTGTATCCTGGGTGCCGGCCTGAGCATACACGTCTAAATGTAACCCTCAAGGCTTTGGAGATGAAGGTGAACAATAGATGGACCGACATGAGCTTCAACGATAACATGGAATTCTGGGGCGATGTGCTTCCCGAGAATAACACATTGCCAAGAAGCATCGATGAGGCCAAGAAAGGCGTGTGCCCTCTCGACCTACCATACGTCAAGTATCACACATGCATCAATGACTGCGCACTTTATCGGGACAAGTACGAGGATAAAGTGACATGTCCGGCGTGCGTCCAGCCACGATACAAGAGGGGTAACAAGAAAGTTCCTCATAAAGTTGTATGGTATTTTCCTATCACTCCCCGTCTGCAGCGGTGGACTCTAAGGAAGCGAAGCTCATGCAATGGCACGCGGAAAGGGTTCCGCTGGAAGATGATCCCAAGAAGGGCCTGCAGACACTAACCAGTGGAAGGCACTGGACATGGAGTTCGAAGATGAGTTCGGGGGCGATCCAAGGAACGTGAGGCTGGGCATGAGCACCGACGGATTGAACCCCTCTGGCAACCAGAGTAGCACGCATAGCACCTGGCCCGTGTTCGTATGGCCGTACAACCTCCCCCTGGCTATGCACAAACCAGAGGTATGTGCACATGAGTATTCTTATTCAGGGCCCGAAACAACCGGGTATTGACATGCATATGTATCTCGGGCTGTTGAAAGAGGAGTTAGTCACGCTGTGTGAGACGCCGGCCCGTACGTGGGACTCCTACACTGGAGACTACTTCGATATGAGGGTCGCGCTGCTCACGACGGTGCAGGACTATCCGGGCTACGCATATGTATCGTGCCAGGTGAACCATGGACACAATGCTTGCATCATGTGCATGGAGAATACACCGCATATCCAGCTGCCGAGGGATCCCGGGTCTTCGAAAACCGTGTTCCCAAAGATGCAAAAGTGGCTACGCATGAATCACGAGTGGAGGAAACGCGCGGATCTGTTCGATGGTACGGTGGAGCTCGATGGACCCCCGAAGACGAGGAGCGGCGAGGTAATCAAGGAGTTGCTGGATAACTGGAAGGAGTGCCCTACACCGGGGAAGAAGCGTCCAAGGGTGAAGCCGCTGCGCGGCGTATGGAAAGCGAGGTCTGTTTTCTAGGACCTGTCGTACAGGAAATACCTCCACACGCCCCACAACCTTGATCTCATGCACATCATCAAGAACGTGTGCGAGAGTCTGCTTGCCACTCTGTGTAACATGCCGGATAGGACCAAAGATGAGCCAAAAGCAAGATACGACATGATACATCTGGGCATCAAGGAAGCGCTTCAACAAGGAGGACGCCCCGATGATGATGATGACGATGACGAGGAAGAGACTCAAGGTCGGCGCAACAGGGCTAAGCCGAACAACTACTACTGCCCCCTTCCTGCTTCACTATGAGCGAGGACGAGCTCGAGCAGTTTTTCAACACCCTCATAGGAATCAAGCTTCCTATCGGCTATGGTGGGAAGATATCCAGATACCTGGACATACAGAAGAAGAGGTTCAGTGGGATGAAGTCATACGACTATCATGTTCTGATGACGCAGATACTCCCAGTTGCGATCCGAGGGAGGACGAGCACGTCCGTGAGACACTGTTTGGCCTCTGCAACTTCTTCGACGTCATCTCTAGGAAGGAGATCGGGATGAAGCAACTCGAGACCCTTCAGGACGAGATCGTCGTGATACTCAACGAGATCGAGATCTACTTCCCCCTGCGTTCTTCGATATCATGTTGCATCTGCTTGTCCACCTCGTCGATGACATCATCCAGCTCGGTCCGCCGTTCCTACACAACATGATGCCGTTCGAAAGGCTGAACGGCGTGCTCAAAGGATACGTTCGAAACAGGGCGAAGACGGATGGAAGCATAGCCAAGGAATTCATGCTCTACGAGTTCATATTGTTCTGCCAGAATTATATGCAGTCCGAGGAACCTGTTGGTCTCCCAAAGCGCAAGCACTTCGGCAGGATTGCTGGAGTTGGTCACCGCGGGGGCTTCGCAGCAGTGCATGCCATCTTCAAGGGTCGGCGCCCAGACTATGACAGGGCACACCGAGTCGCGCTACAGCATATACAATTGGTCAGTCCTTGGGTGGAGAAGCACAGAATCTTGATTGATAACAGGTTGAACGACACAGGCCGGCGGAGGACGAGGGGAGACGTGACGAGAGAGCACAACTCTACCTTCACGAGTTGGTTCAAGAAGGAGATTCTCCTTCTTAATGAGGGTAAGGCACCTGCTGACGATGATAGACTCTTATTCATCCTGTCACAGGGCCCCTCGTTGAACGTGAGGACCTATCAGGCGTACGACATCAACGGGTACACTTTCTACACCGAGGATAAGGACAAGAACAGCGAATACCAGAACTCGGGGGTCACGATGCTATCCTACGCCGACGAGGAATACAATGTGAAGGAAAGGTTCTTCGGAAGGATCGAGGAGATCTGGGAACTCGACTACTGCGGAGATAAGATGCCGATGTTCCGGGTCAGATGGGCCAAGAACGTCGAAAAAGAAGGCCGGTATTTCACAACCATGGTTATACCCGAAGCCAAAGTGTCAAAGGCGGCCGACGCGAACGTCCGGGCGAAAAACGAGCCATGGGTAATGGCTAGCCATGTGGATCAATGCTTCTTCGCCGATCCTACAAGGCCTACCCGCGTTTGGCAAGTACGGCGATCCGAAGATAGAAAAGGAATTCGACAAGTTCTTCGACAACCCTAGCGCGTATCCTCATCTTAGAAGAAATACCACCCTCCCCGCTAAAGGATGTCCATACACGAGAAGAAATCCACAAGTTCCAGGGCTCAATTACTCTACCGCGACGAAGAAGGGCAAGAGGATCGTGACGAGACATCGACGCTAGCTCGTTCGGAAGCAACATCGCACGAAGTGACCTTTTTTGTGTGTGATGTATGCATGTGCACAATTCTGTGCGTCAAGTCGATAAAATACTATACGTGGTTTTTTGGAGTAGGGTGTTGATATACACAAGATTATTGGTAGTTTTTTTGTAATAAATTTATTACCTACCCGCAATTATATACATGTTCTCACTTTATATCTTCAAAATATTGGAGCTACTATGTTTTATAAATAGTTGAAAATTATTATTTGTAATGAGTAAGTGATATTCGTTACATATGGAACTTAAAAATTGCAAAAGAATGTTTTTTATTGGAAAAAAAATGTTGGAGTGCCAAGAATCGAACCTGGCACCTCCAGGTTTTAAACAACACAACCAACCCCAGAATCACTAGGCTATACAATTGTTGTTGTCACACTGCACTGTGCAGCCGTTTTAAGTAATGCCAGGGGAGTTCGTGGCGCACCCCTATATCGGTGCGCCACGGATAATTGTTCATGGCGCACCAATATGGGGGTGCGCCACGAACTCCCCTGGCTTAGCCAAAATAACGGCGTCGCCTCGCTCCCTTCCCTCCCATTCTTCTTCCCCAAATTCCCGTATATGCACTCTCACCTCGCTCCCCCGCCAGCGCCGCCGCTCGCCGCTCCCTGGACCGCCCGCCACCACCTCCCGTCCACAGGTACTCCGCCGCCCTCTCCCATCTCTCTCCATCCCCCTCGCTGATGAACCGACGGACCCTAACCCTAACCGACAAACCCTAACCACCGCGCTCGCCTCGATCTCCCCTCCCCTCCGCCCTTCCCTCTTCCCACCCCCTCTCTAACCTCTCCCCTCTCTGGCAACCACCACAGGAGGATGAGCACCTCAGGAGGAGGCCCGCCCGCACCAGGAGGAGGAGGCCCGCCCGCACCACCGTCCTCGACAAGGCCAAGCTCGCCACCAAGATGACACTCCACCACGTGAGCCTCTCTCTCCCCTCCCTACCTCTCCATCTCCTCCATCTTACAAAAATTTTGAAGGCTTCCTGTGGTATTGCACGAATCATGGTAGGGTAGTGCCGTTGGTTGTTTCTGGTTATGGTCCTGGAAGTGAATAATTCAAATTAAGATGTTGTACTGTTATGACACTGAAAGATGCTGTAATAATTCTGTTATGACACTAATAATTATGTTATGGTAGGGAGATGTTGTATTGTTATGACACTGATAATTCAAATCATGGTAGGGTAGTGCTATGACACTGTTATAATTCAATTAAGATGTTGTAATAATTCAATCATGTTGATAAAATCTCAATCAGTGTTTGGTAGGTTAGTTTAGCCTACCAAAACATTTTATATTTTGAAGCGGTGGCAGTGTTTGGTTGGGTCTTATTTTACTTCTGCATGAGCAATTTAAAAGAGTGATATATATTAGGATCAATCCATCAGTTAATCATACTCAATTTGCTAATTACATATATATTCATTTTAGTTTGTGCACTTCCAGTATAGTTACTGAAATTTCAAAGAGTGCACAAATAGTTATCTATTTAGGGAGATTTTGTAGGACCCGTCGCCGAACTTTGTGACCCCGCCCTCCAACCCCTCCGCGCATCCTCTTCTCACGTTGGTGAGCCCGCAGCCGGCGGCGGCGGCGCCCAACACCCAACCTCAGCCTGCAGCAGCGTCGGAGCCCAACACCAACCCGCAACCGGCGCCGTTGCTTCGGGATGAGCGGGAGCAAGAGCTGATGCAGCCTCGCGTGTCCACACTTGCCGAGCTCGACGCCCTCACAAAAGTAAGTGTTGAATGCTTCATCGTAGGGCTCGCGACCTCACACACAATGAACTAACACACATATATGTTGTCCCACATGACGCCAATTGCACATTGCTTCACAAGGTCGACGGTGTGTTGAGGGATGTAGGCAAGGGCGCCATCATTCAACCCAAGGGGCTCATGATGCACAACAAGCCAATCCCTGATGGCTGGTTCCGGGTCAAGGTCATGAGGGCCCTGAAGGGTTTCGAAAGAATCGATCCGCCCAGGCAACCCGAGGGAGCCGAAGAACATAAGGACCTTGAAGGCTGCTACGGCTGGCCCATGCTATGGCCCAAGAGCCAGCTTCGGCTTGCGAAGGACGACAAATCACGCGCCACCGCACCAAATAAGGTACCGCTCGTCGTTGCCAACACCGCACGACATAAGGCTTTGGCCGCACACACGCCGTCGCCACAACCCAATGATGACGTGAAGTTGCACATGATGACGATGATGATCTGGAGGTCAACGTGGATGACTACTTCAACACCAACGCCATGGCCAACGACGGATTGTTCATGCCTCCACTTGGAGAGCCAGCCCCCCGCGGTGAACCGGCCGACCATTCCTTGTCATGCACGCAGCGTCTGCGGTTTGGCGGTTCCCAGGAGACGCCCGATGTTGATGCCGGTGGTCCTCCTACGGTGATAATCAGCCCCAACACACTACACAACACGGCCGGTGAGCAGCTGGCGGGATCCGCTGACCCAGCCGCTAAGAAGTCGACGTACCGGAAGCATAGCCGGAGCAAGAAGGATTCGACGTGCCAGCCGGCTCAGAAGAAGCAGGCAGTTTTTCGACATCATGATGCCGCCTTCCCAGAAGCGCCCTGGCCTTACATGATGCACATAGCGGGCCAACCGATTCTGCCTCAGGAGCTGCTCGATGTCGCGGATGCATCCATGAAGCATTTGCATCACAGCATTCTGCATCTCGAGAGCATGCTTCTGAAAGATAAGAACCCCGAGTACCCAGTCTTCACATGCAAGGTGCCAAATGGACATGACTTCGTCGAGGCAGCACCCGCGGACCTGTTCTTCCTGCGGTACGAGGACATCTACGATCTGATGCACTCGAAGCGTCTGGACTACAACTTGGTCTGCCTCTTCGCCCTCCAGATGTCGATGAGGATTCATAGGGAGAAAATCAAAGGCATAGCCATTATGGACCCCTACTACATGCGTGACGAAATGCTTGCGAGCGACGGATACATGGAAGTGGTGTCGCAATACCTCGGGAATTTTTTCTTCGAGAACCAGGACAAGTCTATGTTTGTCCATGCCTTCCCCGAGTAAGTGCACACAACCAGTCTCCATCCATCGTAACACATCCTTAAATTCCTTTCGTACCCTTCTTCCAACAGTTCCGTTTCTATTGTTTTGCGCAGTGGCATATACTACACACTCATCTCCGTCTACCCGAGGTTGTCGCAAGCAACGTACTTGGACTCATCCAGTGAAATGAAGCCAAAGAGATAGGACCGAATCAAGCGTGTCCTGGATCTTGCTATACAAGTCTACGCCGCCAAGGGAGGCAAGTTCAGCAAGGGGGCGAAAGAAAGAAGGATGGCAGGAACATCTACAACCACGCCACCTAGTTCCCATGCGTCAAGCAACCGGCGGGCAGTGTGAAGGAGGCCTTCTACGCCTTCCATCATGTAAGGATGTACATGAATGATTCACGGATGGAGGCGATGCCGGCTAATCTCCGAGTTTGGGCCGAAAAGTTGTCGATAATCGACGATTCGGACCTCATGGAATAGTTCTGGCGCATCCAGAATCAGATTTGTCTATGCATCCATGAAGATGTCATGACAAAAGGAGGGGCCTTCCACTACGGCGGCAGACCGCTAACTAACCGCGAGATCGAAGACCGCCTCGAGTTGCAGCGCGACGACAGGACCTTCATGACGAGAGAGGGCTGCCGACCCTTGCCCAAGAAGACTACCAGCTAGTTTATGTCGTGTGTGTCGTCTGTATGTCATGGACTTGATCAACTATCATTGTGATGTTTAGGAAACTGTCGTGTTGGACATGTGTGTGGGGGGGGGGGGGGAGTCGTAAACCTTAAGTTACCGAGGCTCCTTGTGCCTATGTTGGACCTGTTTAATTATGTGTGCTACTATTGCTTTAGGTGTATGAATGTTTTTGCTATATTTTGTTATCATGCCGTTCTATTCGTTGCATAACATGAATGCCTACTATGTCTATATTTTTGCCTTATCCGCAGTGATGGAGATGGCAAACTGCTACGTGGTGTGCAGGGGCCATGTTCTGGGAGTCTACGAGGAGTGGGAGGACTGCGAGCAACAAGTGATCAATTTCAGCGGCAACAGCTACAAGGGGTACAAGACTCGAGAGTTGGCGGTAGCCAAGTGAAGGAGGCACCTATGGAAGAAGAACCGGATGAAGATCATCATGGTCTTCTCCTTGCTCACCGCCGCCGCCGTTGTCCTCTATTCAGTCATAGTCTAGGTCATGATCGACGATGATCGAATATGTATCGAGATGCATGTGTGATTTCGAACTTGTACTCTCCCATGACTTGTGTTGTAACACTTGGACTCTCCATATTGATGTATTTTGGCAATTTGTATGAATTTTAGTGAGTTTCTAGGTATTCCTGTGAGTTCTGTGCATTTCTGTGATATATTGCTGTATTCTAGTATATTTCATGTGTATTCTGTGTATTTCTGTTGTATTCTCCTTTTTTTAAAATCCTGAGACAAGTTAGTGGCGCAAGAATTTATCTAGTTAGTGGCGCACGTTATTAGTGGCGCATAGAAATAGGGTGTGCCACATATGATATTCGTGGCGCACATCAGAACGGTGCGCCTCACAGATAACATGGTAGTTAGTGGCGCACGTCGCGGTGCGCCACGAACTTCCTGTAGTTAGTGGCGTCTTATTCGTGGCGCACGGGGGGTGCGCCACTAACTCCAAAAAGCGTGCGCCACAGATAGGCTTTTTCCTTCTAGTGGGATAATCGTAATAGTAGATTGTTCCAAGATACCAGTCGAAGACCAATGAGACTTTTTCTGAAAGACACATTAGGAGGATTCTCTTCTATCACTGTGGAAATTGTATTCCCTTTGTGTCTAACAATCGAATATAGAGCTGGATATTGTTCGCGAAGAATAGTTTGGCCAAGCCACTTATCTTCCCAAAACCTAATCTATGATTCATCCTTAATCTCGAAAGCACCAAAACGAAAGAAATGTTTTTTGGTGGCCATAAGACCTTCCAAAAAATGTGAATCACCTGTTTTCAAACCACTTGAGACGTAGCTTTGGACCCCACATATTTCCTCCATAACATGGTTTGTCAAACACCATCTTCTCTAAGTAATTTAAAAAGTCATTTTCCCAGAAGCGCGGTGTTTTTGACTTGTAAATCGTGTATGCCCAGTCCACCATACTCCTTCGGGCGGCAAACCACATTCCATCTGGCAATCTATACTTTTTTCCTCACTATCCTCTTGCCAAAAAAATCTTAAACGAAAATAATCCACTTTATTCAAGGCATCTTTTGGTAATTGAAAAAACGAGATTATATACAGTACCATGTTAGTAAGCGCTGAATTAATGAGTGTACCCAATTAGCCGATTAAGTTTTACAAGAAACTTCCAGAGAGAGAGAGCAAAGTGGAACCGCTTGACACTGCATACTTGAACTCGTCAAATCCTGATTTAACATTATTGTGCTCTAAAAGGAATTGAGAGAACGTCCAATAGAACAATGTCGAAAAGGAAATAATACTTCTAACATGAATCTGTTCCCATCTAATAGTCGGGATTATTCTTGACGGTATATAGTTGTTTGCTCTTCCGGAATACCTTGATTCAAGAACATACATGTATCCCACTCCCAGTGCTATCATCTCATATTCATTTGTAATGGTGGTACATATATTTGTTGAAAAAAATGGTGATACATATTACCATCTGTCTTGGATATTTCATAAACCAGATTCTCCATGGATCCCTACCGATCCAAAATTGATCAATTCTCGTGCTCAGCGCATTAGTTCATGCGCTTATATACATAGTAAATCGTACCAAGAAAAACACGATTAAAGATGATGAAAGTACCCATCAAAATAATGAACCAAACTAGTAATCAAAATTAAAGGGTCTAATCTCATGCTCTCAGCTGCCCAGGTTTGCACAATACATATCGATAGAATCGATCGATCTACTTGGAGAACTTGAGGAGATCAGCAGCCTCACAACCGAGGTAATTGAAGAACGGCAGCCTCTGCAGCGAAGAAGCGCCAATCTCCATCAGCTGGTGGTGGTGGTGTTGATGTTGGTGTGGAGGAGGGCCTCCTACTGCTGATGAGCCGCCCAACTTGCCATGGAAAAGTTGGTCCAAGTTCTGGTGTGACTCCAGGAGCTTGTCCAGGATCGACCAGTCCGTAGCTGCACCGAAGCGGTCGCCGCCATTAAGCAGCATCTCCGCCGGGCCGCCGCCACCGGTGCACGATGTCAGCTTCATCATGTTGTGGGACTGGGAGTGGGAGCACCCGAGGTCGATCTGGTTCACGGCCACATGCGGGCTGTGCGTGCCGGACAGTGACATGAAGCTTGGGACGGCCGGCGTTGTCTCGGCGCTCGTGAGCTGCGGCAGCTGCATCGAGGGGTCAAAGGTGGGAAAGACGCCGCCGTGCATCAGCTGGTGGAAGCCGTGCTTCTGGTCTATCTCGACTGGTGCCATGTCTGGCGTGCCCCGGAACAGCTGCGACTGGAGCTCGGTGGCGGCCATGTCCGGTTGCTCGTAGCCCCTCTGGATGCTCTTCTTCTTGAAAACCCTACACACCACCCACCCATCCTCCTGCACATATTTTCAGTTGCACCATCAAGCAAACAGCAGAGAACTATCGTATGTACAGATACAGAGAAATATTATTACTAGTGCGGTCTAGTGAGTGCGTACCGGCGGCGGCGGTGCGTCGGCGTTGTCGTCGTCGAGGCGGTACTCGTGCATGATCCAGTCGGTCTTGGTGCCGTGCGGTGCCCTGCCGGTGTAGAAGACGAGCGTCTTCCTGAGCCCGATCCTCCGGGCGCCGTTGCCGAGGAGAATGGCCTTGTCGCGGCCGGTGGCCTTCCAGAACCCCGCCGCCGTGGCCCGGTTCGTCCGCGTCCCCGTTGGATACTTCTTGTCCTTGCGGCTGAAGAAGTACCACTCGTCCTGAGGCCCCGACCCGATCCTGCACCGATCTGCAAGTAGCCAAGCCCAAGCACACACGCCAACATGAATACTAATGACATCTTCAGGAATTAATAATTATCTTCCAAGAGTGTTTGTTTCCTACCTATGAGATCCCAGGGCTCAAGCTTGTTGAGGTCAATCTCCCTGATGACATCCAGATCTATGGCCTCATAGGCAACCTTCTTCCTCAGGTAATAGTACAGGAGCTCCTCGTCGGTCGGGTGGAACCGGAATCCTGGGGGCACCGTCAGTGGCGCTACACTTGGATGCATGATGCTTCCTCACCCAAAGATCTGACCAAAAGCAACACATTATTAGAAGCTTTCAATCACATCCATATATACCTTTCTTCTCGAAGGAAAAAATAAAGATGAGCAAAAAATGAACGTACATAGTACCTTGGAAAACCGAACGCTCCTTTGATCTATCTAGATCTGCTTGGCTTTGCTCAGCTTCAAAACAATAGTACTCTTCAGACAAGGAAAGCCAAGAAGTTAAGTTGCATGCTGTGCTGCTATGTTGTGTTCCAAAAGAGAGTTGAGACGTGTGAGTTATAAAGGAGAGGGAGGTAGGGCTAGTGGGAACTTGGGGATAATCTGGTCATCTGGTCTGAGATGCCTCACCAACGACAAGGACCCGGGGTTATAAAATGTTCCTGTGGAGGTGGGGATTAGCTGTTGCCTGCATGTAATGTCAGTGAGAGTGTTTGCATTGGTCATGACTGGTTTTGGTAGGACTAAAGGAAAGAAGGAAGATTGTCTCAGGACCAGGAGACTGTACTGCCACAAAAATGGCCTCAGAAGGAGCATTGAGGTGTCCCTATCTGCAGATTAGTGCACCCTAACATTTTTATTGTCTGCATCTTCTGTTCTTAATTCAGTCTAAAAAGTGTTAGGGCCACACCAGTGTAAAGTTTAGTGTAAACAAACTCCTGATCATGCTTTGACCAGTCGTGTGGGAGTCAGGGAATTAAACCTCAACTACTTCCTTGTTCCATATTCCGTTTCTATTCTCCTTCTAATCCCCTGTCAGATCCCTTATTGTATTCCAGCAGGATAAGGATTTTCTTATTCTTTCGAGTGAAGTCGTCTGACACTAGCATTGATCATCACATACTTTACACATCCCAATTAGGGATCTACTATAGGCTGTACGTGTAAATTTCAAATATCGCGGTAACTTAGCGTGCTACGTAACCAATCTCCTATGTAGTATCTATTTATTTATTTCGGACTAGAAATTTGACCTAGCTGCTTATATATCAGTTGTCCTATTAACCCCTCGGTGAAACAACATCACCACTAATACAGAAAATGTCCAATTCTGAAACTTTGGTCTAGTGGGTGTAAGTGTAAGATGCGCAGTTACATATTTCTAGAGGTAAGGTTGCACAAAATATTTTATGCAACTATAGATCGAATTAGTAAGTACAACTAAAGATTCCGATGACAAAGTTTTAATAAATATGGGTTTTATAAACCCATTAACGCAAAGGCCGAGGTCTGAGGTTCTCCCCATTCCGAAGAATAGGCTTAATAATGGAACACGGATTTTCTACATGCATGGTGACGTATTAGTAGAGGGTTTCAATCGGGCAATTCACATGAGCCCACGAAAGTAGAAAGTTAGTTAAACTAGACTAATTTGTAAAAGAAGGTGCAACTAGTGTAACCAATTTTGATTACGAAGTGGGACGGATCGGGTGTCGCTTTTGATGCCTAGTTGGCACTATCCTCAACTTCCAAAGTTTTGAGATTCGGGTTACATATTTCTTCCCGACAAAACACAAATGTACATTTCTGTTTTATGGAAATCAATTTGCACTCCATCATAGGACTATTGATTGCTAACATATATGCAAATAAACCCTTCTATTTTATAGAAATCAACAAACAATCCACCTCTGGGTTGTTTCGTATATGTTTCACTGAGGTTTCATACATATTTCAATTCAAGTTCCACAAAAAGGCCACAAAAGGTTTCACGGAAAGTGAAACATATACGAAACTACTCACACATTTGGGTTCCTTAATGGAGACAATATAAAACCTCTGAGGAATGCAAATATCTTCAATTATAGTTCTATAAAAATATATTATAGCAAGTTTCACCTACAGTAAAACATATATGAAACTACACATTTACTTGTGTTTCTTCATGGGAAACGTGCAAAGGATGGAAGCATACCGATTTACAAAAAAGAAGAGTCTATGTGCAAAACTGTTGGTAGAATTTTAATTCATATCTGTAAGATTTGTTTCAACAAGTATATTAAGATGTTATAAAATTCCAGTTTTATATATATGCAGATACTCCACATACTTAGAGATCAGTGTTACATCTTGAATTAAATTAAATTGCAATATATAGTTTGCAACATCTCGAGGGAATGAGAAATAGCATTTTTGGAAGTTACATCTTGAGGGAAAAAAGCTTCTGCAGGGCCCAACAACTCTCATTTCTATAAAATCTTAATGGGGTTAACCATACCCTCCAGCAATTTTCCATTAGGAAAATAAATGATGGTACTCCCAAGCCTTTCCGGTTCCTTTGTGTGTTACATCCCAGAAAAAAGCAATTTTCCATGATGGAGTAATAATTTCTGGGAGGATAGTGGGTTGGAAATTCACCCTTCGCAATTTAATTCCCAAGCCTCTTTCATTTGACTTTTACCAAGTTAGTGACTGCGAGAAAGGTCAAAGAAGAATGATGGGGTTTTATTAGATTCAGAAGACTGCTTTATGGGGAAACTTTGGCTCGGTGAAACACCCTATAAAATCTGGTTGATGAAACCCATCTCAATGACCACCCCAATAGGGTAGGTTGGAAGATTGGGACAAAAGGCATCTTCAAAGTTATGCACCTGCAGCTGAGATCTTTAAGGAAATTACCCCTATAAGTTCCTTTGGAAGGAAAACATTCCTTTAATTATCAAAATCTTTATCTGGCTGGTGTAGAAGAACCAAATTTTGACGAAAGATAACTTGTTTAAAAGAGGTTGGACTGGGCATGGTTCATGTCACTTCTATTGCCAGAAGGAAATTGTGGACCATCTCCTTTTTGTTGTGTGTTGGAAAATTTTGTGTGGCAAGTTGTTATTTGTGATTTTGGTTTAATAAGGCCGCCTGATAACACTAATGCCATGCTGTCTGGTTGGATCACCTCCTTCCTAGCAAACAACTGAAGTCTAGTGCTCTGTGGTGGAGATTTTGTTTGCTGGACAATCTGGAAGACACGCAACGATGCTTGCTTTGTTAGAAAATTTCCTGATGACCTCGTTGGTGTAATATATAGACTTTGTAACATAATTTCATCATGTGCATTGGTGCAGAAATAACAAGGAAGAAGAAATCTTGAGGATGGATCAAAGATTTTGAAGATGGTGGTCAAGGAAGCTTACTCTAGGTCACATGGGTGGGCTTCTTACAATTTCGTTTAGATTCCCCTTCTTTTGTTTGGTTTGGGTTAGTGTTGTTGGGGCTGATGCTTGTGTTTGTTCTCTAAGTAGCGCTAGAAACTCCCCCCCGGCTCGCTATTCCCCCTTTCCGGTTCCTTTGTGTGTTGGATTCCTCACTTACAGAGGTTACTCCTTTTCTCTTTCCTTGCTTGTGAAACTCTGGTGGTTTATTTAAATGAAATCAACGGCGCGGCCTTTTGGTAAAAAAGAAACATATAGAGGGAATGGGAAATAGCATTTTTGGAAGTTCTACACACTGTTGTTTTTCTTGTAACATGTAGATTTTGGTTTTTCTTGCTTAGAGCTGGCATCATGTTAAAGGTATACTCAATAGAAGGTGAAAAATGCATATTAAACTACACATTGCTCAAGGCATATGGTTATCTCTGATACCGAGGAGAGACACAATCATATATATAACCGTATAGGAAAAGATGTGTGAGGACTTCCACGCATGCATGCATCCATGATAGTCGAGATTTGCTTGTGTTCTTGGCAAGGTAGCGCACAGTACGCTCGTGTCATGCGTTCTCTAGCTATCGCCAAGGCCGGTCACGGTGATTTTTATATACGTACACAGATCAGTTTAATACTTCCAAGAACAAGTTGACCGTATGCAATGCAGACTATCACAATATGCATGACGCGTTCGTATAGAGAATAGTATAAAATATCCCATCGTCTGCCCGCCCTGCCCTCTCCAGCTCGGGGAGATATACGGGGAACCCTGCTCCCACTAGCTGGGTACGCACGTACGTCGACCCTGGTCCGGCGGCGCGGCGCCTTGTCACGACCGTCGCCGACGTGGTGCCATCGTGCCATATACCGGTTGGTTGCAGATCGGGCTCATATGCATGGCGAAAATAGCAAACATTCACCATTAATTCATTCAGGTGAGTGCGTGCCGTCTCTGGCCCCGCAGCCGCCGGCCGGTCGCCGGGAAAGATGGACCGATCATCGACGGATAGCGCGATCGATGGACCGGCCGGCATGCATGCATCCACACGGCAAGCGCCAGCCGGACGTGCGCGTTCATGGCGCGCGCGGAGGAATTAATGGAGCGGAAGGAATATTACCCGTCTTGATTTGTCGTTGTCGATGGCGCGAGAGATCGGAGCGGATATATTCAGCTAGCAGTAGTCCTCAAACCCCGGGGAGTGGCCGTGGCAGCTGCACGTGCACGCGCCGCGCGCGCGTACCAGCTTGTATCCCGGCCACGGCCGGGCCCAGAGGACGATGCGAGATGTACTAAGCCTAGCCTAGCTAATTTATAAGGTGGCTAAATCTCTTCAACAAAAATACTCATGTTGGACATGGAAAATTATCTCTCGTGGCAAGCTAGTCCGATCAATCATGGAATTCTCCGGGATATAGCACTACAGGAACCACTTCTATCCCTGACAGGCCGTCGGCATAGACCCATTTGCCGTCGGCTTAATGCTATGCCGACGGCCACAGTAGGCACCGTGACGTAGGTGCATGTTTCATCGGCATAGACAACTGGCAGTCGCTTAGGTACGACTGTCGGCATAGCTTCCCTATGCCAACGGTTTGGTCTGACCATCGGCTTTCGTCAAGAGCTATACCGACGGCCCGATCACACAGCTTGCCACATGCCATAATACCATGCCTAGGAGGAGAGAAGTCAACTGCTGGGAGAAGATATTAGAGCATCTCTAATAGGTGCCCTATTTTAGAGAGGATTTTTTGGGTATAGGACACATGTTCTAGCGTCTTAGGGCCCCAAAATCATATGAACAAGCATATGAACAAAATCATGACCTACATTGCAAAATTAACACATACGAATTTAGTTCAATCCATAGCATAACATAGTTCAAAGCATATGCTAGTTCTACACAAACGACACATAGTTCAAAACATAAAAATAGTTTCTTCCCGGCAATGGCCCTTCTCAGTCGGGAATGGCGGCTTCTTCCTGTGGCCAACCTTTTGCATCTTGGAGGTGCCCTTCTCTCTGTTTGCCGTCATCGAAGCCCTCTTTCCACCAGACGTGACCGCCTTCTTGCGTGGCTTGGGCGCGCCAGTGGTAGCCTCCAGGGGATTCCTGGGGCCGGAGATGGGATGCGGGGCCATGAAATCGGGGCGATGGACGGGGACGGGTGGTGCCTTAGGATTTTCGGAGGAGGAGGCGGCAGCCATGGCTCGGGAAGGGACATAATTGGGCGCCGGGGGGGGGGGGGTGGGGGGGTAGGGATGGAAAGGAGGGGAGGGCATCCTCGTCGCCGACCATGGCATGGAGGTCGCCGGCAGCGTGGATTCGGTGGAGGAGGCGAGACGGCGCGAGGGCGGGAGGAAGTTCAGATCGGCAATTGGGACTCCCGCACGAACGTTTTGACGAATAGGGCAGCAGCCGCGGTCCTCTCTGCCTCATAATTGGAGCAGAGAGGGCCAAAATTTGGGGTACCCCTATTTTAGGGAACCTTTTGGGGCAGCTGTTGGAGGGCTGTTTTTGGCCTTTCATGCCCCAAATAACGATTTTTAGGGCATCCCAACACTAAAACTGCGCACCTATTAGAGATGCTCTTAGCTTAATAAGAGTAGCTAAAGTTTGTGATGACAAAGTTTTAATAAATATGGTCGTATACCAAGGTTCTTCTCTCTATGAAGTAAAACTAGGCTCGCAAAATTTTTACTCCCTTCAATCCAAATTAATTGCCACAGATTTTTCTAGATTCAGATATATCTAACATTCAAACATGAATAGATAAATTCGAATTTAGACAAACATGAGTAGATATATCCGAATCTAGATAAATTTGAGTCCATTATTTCGAATCGAGTGAGTACATGCATGTTGACATGTTTGGAATTATCTAGCACGATATACAATTTTTTGTTTTATGGAAATAACCTTGTACTACCTTTCTGTTTTATGAAAATCAACGTACACTCCTCTATTGATTGCTGACATACATGCAAATTAGCCCTTCTATTTTATAGAAATCAACTCACAATCTATCTCTGACTGGTTTCATATATGTTTCAGTGAGGTTTCACACATATTTCAATTCAAGGTCTACAAAATCAAATCACAAAAGGTTTCATAGAAAGTGAACCATATACGAAACTACTCATGCATTTGGATTCCTTAATGGAGACAATATAAACCTCCTAGGAGTTCACATTTCTTCAATTATAGTTTCACAAAAAAATAGCATAGCAAGTTTCACCTACGTCTGCGAAGCAAATTTCTTCATGGAAACATGTAAAGATGGAAGCATGTTAATTTACAAAATATAGAAGGGCCTATGTACAAAATTGTAGGCATAAAAGTTTAAGAGGAATCTCAGAATTATGGACGGGGATGATTGTGTCACGACGTCGACATTTTTGGGTATACAATTTTGTTAATAATGTTTCTTCTCATACGAGAGGCGGTTGACTAACATACTTTTCTCGCTATCTTAATATCCCATCACACTTTTCTCTCTCTATACATGTATATATATATATATATGGGAAATAGGGTGGCATCATGTTGGCCAAGTGCTGAGGCACACAACCACTAGGTTGGTGATGGTGTTTCTAACCAACCTAGAGAGGTCTATAATACCTGCAATGTTGACATGGGCCACATCTATCACAAAGTGTCTCATCATGGATTGGCATAGCAAAATCATACTTAGATCTATCAAGTAGGTAGGATCATGTTGGCCAAGTGATGACTCATACAACAAGTTGGTGAAGGTCTTTCTATCCAGCCCAGAAAGGTCTAGATCCCATGCAATATTGGCATGACCCCACTTCTTCCCAAACTGTACAAGCTTCTTCCAAAGCATACTAATCCAACCATTGGATATTCGACTTTTCAGGACTATCTAGGATGCTACCTGTACATACTAATCCAACCATTGGATATTCTATAGAGAGCATGAAGTTGAGCAGCAGGAACACAAAATATCTAACGGAAAACATCACACCTGTTACATCAAGAGTATTATTTGCATGCATTGCTAGTACATGCAAGTACACATGCAAGCTAGCACATGCATGCAAACTAGCAACAACTCACGCATGCATGCGAGCTAGCAATATTAGTAGACCACTCAACTGGCTAAAATTTTAGCAGGCATTCTAGCAATACATTCAGACCATTGAACCCGCCAAAATTTCAGCACGCTAGCAATACATGTAGATCATTGAACAGACCATTTTTCGAGCATGTAAATTAGCACTACACATAGACCATTGAGTATACTAATATTTGAGCAACATAAGAAAGGCCATAGAGCTCACTCGTCAACTGAGTCCGGATCAGCCGTAGCCAGGCGAAAGGATTAAGAGAAGCAAAGCCGTCTGTGTGGGAGGCTAAAAAGGATATGGCGACTAGTACATTAAAGTAGGCTGATAGGGAGAATGATCTAGAATCCCATCTACATATAAAGGAATGTGTTTAGCTTTTGTACCAAAACAATCTAGCGGGAACGGACGAGGGAAGCACTCCCGCGCTAAAACGAAGCCAAGCGCGGAAATATTGGCCGAAATTCGTGCAACCTAGAACGCATGAATAACTTGTTTGATATGTTGGTCTACTTTCACGGTTGGTTTTATTGCAGAAATTCGTGTATGTTTTCATGCTAGAATTCATGCTAACATGCACACATCCCCATCAACTAGTACAGCTAGTCAGGTCTAGTGCATGCAAGTACAACTAGCAAACGCGTGCAGTTTGTAGAAATTTTTGCAACAATATAGGCTGGTTGGTATGCTACAACACAGTCTGGTCTTGCCATTCTACAAATGACAAATAAAACCATTAACTGCATGCAATATTTTGGCTCTCTTTCATCTTGGCAGCTAGTTCACGTACTCCCTGTATCTAACGTTAACGCTTCCGTGCATTGGTAGCATCCTAGATATCAAATCCGCGTTGATATATATATAGCTCTGCTATTCAAGAACCACTTCCTGAATAACTATTTAGGAACCCCCTGTTACTATTCACGTGAACATTAGGAACCCTCTGTTAACTTCGAGGCGAGCATGAGTTAACTTCTTTTTATTTCTAAGTTAACTTCCAAAATGTAACAGTAATAGTGAATGTTTACTTTCACTGTGTAAGTTAACTTCCGCGACCATTCTTAACTACCTCATGTGCGCAAGTTAACTACCTCTTCTATGCTAGTTAATTTCCTGACGGAGCATCGATATTTCGTGTTTTCGTGGACTGTATATTAACTTCCGCGACCATTCCTAACTACCTCATGTGCGCAAGTTAACTACCTCTTCTATGCTAGTTAACTTCCTGACGGAGCATCGATATTTTCGTGTTTTCGTGGACTGTATATTGATCGCAGTTTTTGAACCACTTATCGGAATGATCGCAATTTTCTTGTGCAACTTAACTTCGGCGCCCCTATTAACTTTTCCGCGAACACGAGTTAACTTCCGTTTCTTTTTCATGTTAACTTCCGCTCGGGGAAGGGGGTGGTGGGATTTCTCTGATTGTTAACTTCTATTTTTTCACACGAACACCAGAAACCCCTTGTTAATTTCCACGTGTGTACAAGTTAAGTCCCTCTTTTCTACTAGTTAACTTCCTGACAGAGCCTAGATAGTTATCTTGTGCAACTTAATTTCGGCGTCCCCTATTAACTTTTCCGCGAACACGAGTTAACTTCCGTTTCTTTTTCATGTTAACTTCCGCTCGGGGAAGGGGGTGGTGGAATTTCTCTGATTGTTAACTTCTATTTTTTCACACGAACACCAGAAACCCCTTGTTAATTTCCACGTGTGTACAAGTTAACTCCCTCTTTTTTACTAGTTAACTTCCTGACAGAGCCTAGATAGTTATCTTGTGGAACTTAAGTTCGGCGCCCCCTATTAACTTTTCCGCGAACACGAGTTAACTTCCGTTTCTTTTTCATGTTAACTTCCGCTCGGGGAAGGGGGTGGTGGGATTTCTCTGTTTGTTAACTTCTATTTTTCACACGAACACCAAAAACCCCTTGTTAATTTCCACGTGTGTACAAGTTAAGTCCCTCTTTTCTACTAGTTAACTTCCTGACAGAGCATAGATAGTTATCTTGTGCAACTTAACTTTGGCGCCCCCTATTAACTTTTCCGCGAACACGAGTTAACTTCCGTTTCTTTTTCATGTTAACTTCATCTCGGGGAAGGGGGTGGTGGGATTTTACGGCACCGCCTTCACGTCGTTCTTCTTCTTGCCTGCGCCGCCGCGTGGCGACTGCTCGATGGAGATCTTGCTGATGACCAGCAGCGGCATCTTGCTGACGGGCACTCGGGTGTCCTCCTTGTGGCCATCGGCGAGCGCCGCCTGCAGCCCCGGGGGCGCGGATGCCCCAGTTGAACTGCATGCTCGCCTTGCCCCACAGCGGGAGCACGCTCCTCGTGGTCAGCCGCATCCCCTACAGCAGCGCGCCGAGGCCGCCGCTACTACCTGTCGCGGCGACGTCCGCCGCGAGCCCGTTCCCGCTCAGCGAGAACGCCTTGTAGTTGTAGGTCAGCCCGTTCCGCCCTTCGCTGTCAGGGACCTTCCCGACCGTACGGGGCGGAGGAGGCGGGGACGACCGGAGGGTGTGGGAGAGCGAGAAGTCGCCGAGGCGGGGCTTAAGGAGGAGGAAGAAGGCGGGAGAGCCGGAGTTGGCGGAGAGGAGGTTCCTAGATAGTTATCTAGGAACCTCTTAAGGGGGTGTTTGTGAATAGTCCTGTCGTATATATATATATATATATATATATATATATATATATATATATATATATATATATCAACGCGGATTTGCTATCTAGGATGCTACCAATGCACGCAAGCATTGACGTTGGATACATGGAGTACTATTACTAGCTGCCAAGATGAGAGAGAGCCAAAATCTTGCATGCAGTTAACGGTGTTATTTGCCGTTTGTAGAATTGCAAGACTAGCCTTTATTGTAGCATACTAAACCGCATCTATTGTTGCAAAAATTTCTACAAAGTGCATACGGTGTGCTAGTAGTACTTGTTTCCACTAGACATTACTAGCTTGTACTAGTTGATGGGATGTGTGGATGTTAGTATCAATATGAGCATGAAAACATGCAAGAATTTCTGCAATAATTTCAACATTAAGAGTAGACCAAATATATCAACTAGTGCATATGGTATGCCAGTAGTACTTGTTTTCACTAGACATTACTATTTTGTACTAGGTGATGGGATATGTGCATGTTAGTATCAATATGAGCACGAAAACACGCAAAAATTTCTGCAATAAGTTCAACCATGAGAGTAGACCAATATATCAAGCAAGTTAGCATGCAATAAATTTAACCATGAGGGTTGCACGATTTTCGGCCAATTTTCCCGCGCTTGGCTTTCGTTTTAGCGCATGTGGTGCTAGAATGCGTGCTGAAATTTTGGCCGGTTCAATGGTCTGAATGTATTGCTAGAATGCGTGCTGAAATTTTAGTCAGTTCAATGGTCTACTAGTATTGCTAGCTTGCATGCATGCATGAGCTGTTGCTAGTTTGCATGCATGTGCTAGTACTTGCATGTGTACTTGCATGTACCAGCAAAAAAATGCTCTCTATGTAACGAGGTGTGATGTTTTCCGTTAGATATTTTGTGCTCCTGCTGCTCAACTTTATGCTCTCTATAGAATATCCAATGGCTATATTAGTATGCATAGGTAGCATCCTAGATAGCCCACTATTTCCCATATATAAATATATATATATATATATATATATGGGAAATAGTGGACTACTCACCCGGCTAGCTGCGCATGCCTGCAACGCCGTAGGATAAAAAGGCAAGAGCATAATCCGATTAACGGATGTAATATAAATCTATTAGAGAAATTAACGTCCGTTGTATCGGGAGCATGAGGTTGATTTATTATATAAATGATGCATGTCATCCACACACATGAGATTTTCCCACAGTGTTATCCATGTCATCCACACACATGAGTTTTTCCTACGGTAATACTCATCCACACAGAAATGTTCTCTCCATTTAACTTTAAAGCTTACGACAATAACATGTATTTTTCCGTATGTCACACATGATAGAACACACAGCCAAGGACATACGTCATATCACGCAAGATCAGCCATGGTGACAGATTTTTTCAGTGTGAGCTGCCTGTCGTGAGAAATGGTACAAGTGTGGTGTTTATTAGTTTTTTTGTGGTACCTCATGTTCACTTGGCGCATATATATAGTGTCATGTAGCTTTCGCGGGAATGAAGGATAAAAAGCGTAGCAAAAATAATGAGGCCAGTTGGCCAGGTAAGCCACAAACAAACGTACTTGGTATCAAGTGTACCATCCTCTAGAAATCACAAAACAGTTGATTGTAGTTCATATGTCAAAAACCATGACGATGTAACCATGGTGTCTAAGACCCAAAGAAAAACCACAACCATGTGAGGATGGTGGCTAATACACAAATGAAAGGACAAATGACATCTCATATAGCCTATTCTTAGCAGAATCTTGACGGATGGCAAGAGAATGCCGTTAGCAGAATAATGCCACCAACCAACAATACATATATTGCGGGATCATATGTTGACTATATCGGATGGCAGTGCATGCATGCGCAGGTAGCATGGTGGGTAGCAAATCCGCGTCGATATATATATGAAAAATAGTGGGATACTCACCCGGCTAGCTGCGCATACCCGCACCACCATAGGATTAAAATAAGAGAGCGGAATTGAAATAAAAAATGTGATATATATCCATTAAGGGAACTAACGGACGTTGTATCAGGAGCACAATGTAGGTTGTAGACGCAAACGATACATATCATCCGCACACATACGTTTTTCCCACAGTATGGCTCGTCCACACATCTAAGTCCTCTTCATGGTGTGGTCTTTACCATGACAGCATGTCTTTCATTTCACATATGCTAGGACACGAGCCAAGAACACACGTCTTTGCACGAGCCAAGAACATACGGTTTCTCCAAACTAAAATAGAGTTTGATGTCGTTCACTTGGTGCTTGTATGTAGTGCCATGTAGATTCCACACGGGAATGACAGATAGAAGTGCGAGAAAAGAATAAGTCTATGGGTCACTTGATTGGACAATTGACAACCACATGGACGTGGTATCCATGGCACATGTGGTAACCAACAAACATATGACCATGGTGTCCATGACACCTATGAAAACCAGAACCATCTGACTGTGGTGTCCGTGGTACCTGTGAAAACCACAACCATGTGACTATGGTGTTCAAGACACACGGGAGGGAACAAACTACATCTCCTAAAACCTACACTTAGCAGAATTGGACGGATGACAATAGGATGTCGTTAGAATAATAATGTTAGCAAGAGACGATGCGGATATTGCGGGATCATAGGGTAGCAATATCGGACGACCGTATGAGCATGCGCACTAGTATATATATATAGGAAATAGTGGGTTATCTAGGATGCTACCTGTGCCTACTAATCCAACCATTGGATTTTCTATAGAGAGTATGAAGTTGAGCAGCAGGAGCACAAAATATCTAACGGAAAACATCATCCCCGTTACATCAAGAGCATTTTTCCATGCATTGCTAGTACATGCAAGTACACATGCATGCAAACTAGTAACGATTCACACATGCATGCGAGCTAGCAATTAATACTAGTAGATCACTGAACTGGCTAAAATTTCAGCACGCATTCTAGCAATACATTCAGACCATTGAACTGGCCAAAATATCAGCACGCATTCTAGCACTACATGTAGACCATTGAACAGACCATTTTTCGAGCATGTAAATTAGCATTACACATAGACCATTGAGTAGACAAATATTTGAGCAACCCAATCAAACAATCTCGCTAGCACGCGGCGGTTCATACAAGCATAGTACTAGTTATCATCTGGACAAATAGAACTGAATAGGAAAAGCACACATCATTTTTTCATACAGAGCATACACTAGTTATCATCTACACGCAGGAAATCGAATAGTACTAGTTTCGGCTAGCCTCTATAAGTTATTTTTTACTTACCGATTCAATCGCTCAACTAGAGCAACCTCCCTTTTGTTGTTGATTTTTATCTTGGCTTTACATCGTACAGATTCATGCTAACATGCACACATCCTCATCAACTGGTACAGCTAGTCAGGTCTAGTACATGCAAGTACAACTAGCAACCTCGTGCAGTTTGTAGAATTTTTTCAACAATATAGTCTGGTTGGTATGCTACAATACAGTCTGGTCTTGTCATTCTACAAACGGCAAATAACACCATTAACTGCATGCAAGATTTTGGCTCTCTCTCGTCTTGGAATCTAGTTTACGTACTCCTTGTATCCAACGTCAACGCTTGCATGCATTGGTAGCATCCTAGATAGCAAATCCGCGTTAATATATATATATATATATATATATATATATATATATATATATATATATATATATATATATATATAATGACTGGTGCACCTTGGTGCCCAGGCACCGTACATAATACATGTATGTTTTTTTTTGAACCACACATACCTGAGGATATACGTACCGTAGTTACATATATCTAGGTATCATATACCTAAGTTACACATATCTAGATATCACATACCTAAAATGTTGCATATCTAAGATGTACGTATCCAGGATACGTGTTTATATATGCAACTTAGGTACGTATACCTTAGATATGTGATACCTAGGTATATATAACTTGGACAAGTATATTTTATATATGTAAACCTTAGGTATGTACGAAATGCAGGTTTGGTGTCTGGGCACCATGGTATGTGTCAGCAAAACATATATATGCTAGTACCACATGCAAGGTTTTGGAGAGATTCGGGTGCTCTAATCCGCTATTATCAGCGAAACCCTAAACCGCCAGCTCTGTAGATTTATCCATTTGACTGGCCTCCAACAACGATTGAACTATAATTTTTTAGATTTATTTTTGTTAGTTTAGGTCATATCAATATGGGAGACCAAGATTGAACCATGATTTTAAAATATTTCCTTCGGTTTATCCAACGTGAAAATTTCAAGCTACACATGCAGAACATTTCTAAGTGTTATCACATGTATATGAACAGGTTCGCACCTGGAGCTAGGTTTTGGCTATCTCCATATCCCACCACACTACACATTCTGGGACCACATTAAAGATTTGGAGAGATTATGGCACTCCGATCCAACATTTTTAGTGAAATCCTAGACCATGGGTCCCACAGATCAACCCCTTTGACCGACCTCCAACGACGGTTGAACAATAAACTTTTATCTTTATTTTTATTAGTTTAGGTAATAGCAACATGAAAGGCAAAGTTTAAGCCCATTTTATCACAGGGTTGCCTTCGGTTGACCTGACGTAGGAGTTTTCAGCTACAGGTAAATTCTTTCTAAATGTTCTCACATGTATGTGAACAAGATCATACTAGGAGCTGGATTCTAGCTATCTTAACATCCCAACACTTCTTTATACATTATATGGCCACATGCAAAAATTGGATGGATTTTGATGCTTTGATCCGCCGTTTCTAGCAGAACCCTAAACCATGGGCCCCATAGATCTACCATTTGACCGACTTCCAATGGTTAACCAATGAATTTTAATCTTTATTTTTATCATTTTAGATTATAGCAACACAGATGACCAATGTTGAGCCCAAATTTTCTAAGTATTCTCTTTGGTCGACCCGATGCCCGAGTTTCACTACAAGCATCTAGGCGGTCCATGACGATCTGATATCGTCGTGGATCAGTGGAAAAACGTCGCAGGTCACCATCCACGAACAATTTTGCGACAAAAAAAAGATCGTGAACCTCACGTCGTAATTTGATCCGCGACGTTTTTTCCATCTAAATACGTCATGCCCGTCCGTGACGTTCCTATAATTTCGTCGCGATCAACGGGACTGGCCCAGCTTAGGCCCAACCAGTCGTGACGTTTTTTTCTTCACGACCCACGCCACATGGCATATGGCGCCGAGGTCGCCCGTTAGCGCCGTTAGTTGTCGTCATGCCGACCATCAGTGACGTCATCGTTGTCCTGATGTTTGTTTTTTGTCATGGCTTGCTTCCGTTAAAGCCGGTTGATGACATCATTCATCGGGGGGGATCTTAAGCTCTTCCTGGCACCCTGCCGGAGGGGAGATCATCCCGGAGTACTTCTTCTTTATCATGCCAGCCTCCGGTATGAAGAGTGAGTAGTTCCACCTTGGACTATAGTTCTATGTAGTAGCTAGATGGTTATATCTCCTCCTTTGTGCTTTCATGTCTAGATCTTGTGAGCTCCGTTTATGATCAAGATCTCATCTATTTATAATCATGCATATTGTGTTCGTGTGGATCCGATGGATATTGAGATTATATGTCAGATTGATTAATGATTTTGTCTTATTGATTCTATCATGTCTATGTTGTTTGTGATCTTGCATGTTGTCCGTTGTTAGTAGCTATCTTGGCCAAGTAGTTTCTAGTGACTCCAAGAGGGGGTATTATGCTCGATAGTGAGTTCATGCCTCTATTTAATCTAAGAGAAGTGAAAGAAATCTCTAAGGTTGTAGATGTGTTGTTGCTACTAGGGAGAAAAAATGGTCTCTTGTTCATGGAAAAAGTGGATTATTTACCTTACACACTTTGCTTAAAGCAGTTGTCTGTTGCTTGCAACTTAATACTGGAGGGGGGGTCAGATGATAACCCAAATGTGGACTTCTAGTGATAGACGCAGTTTGATGGCGGTCTATGTATCTTGTTGTATTGTCCAATCGAATCTCATAGGATCTTGATGTCTAGTATTGCATTTATATGTCTTGCTTAGTCCTGTCAATTGCCCTGCTGTAATTTGTTTACCCAGTATGCCATGTTTGTTTATCTAAGAAGAACACCTCTAGTGAACTATGGACCCCGGTCCAATCTTTACCATTGATACATCTTTCACTATTACTGTTTACTTGCTGCAAAGCATTATCACTTTCCACACCATACAATTAATCCTTTGTTACAGCAAACGGTGAGATTTATAATCTTATTGTTCGTTGGGGCAAAGTCTTGAGTTTGTGTTGTGCAGGTTTTCAAGTTGCTTGCAACACCTTTGAGACATTTCCTTCCTCCTACTGGTTCGATAACCTTGGTTTCTTACCGAGTGAAAAACTTGCTGCTGTGCTCATCATACCTTGCTCTTGGGGTCTTCCAACGAAGCGCCCACGACAACACCGTGCACGTCATCAGGACACGTGGGATGTCCCAAGAGGGACACGTGGACCAATGAGATCTGGGCGCGTATCTCAAACACATGACATTTTTTCTTTGTCAGGCCGACGGAAATATTTTTGTCAAGTAAGCAACCATGACGTGTTCGTTTATGTCGGGGATGTGTGCTGGTGTCACCCCTAGATTAAGATGTCCAGATAAAATGACAGAAATTTCACACCACAGACGATAGATGACAGAAGCTTCAAGACAAATGTTTCAGACCACATAAAATTCACATACATCACTTATAGCCTGACATAAGTTTCTACAGGTTAAACAAAAATTTATTCGCCAAAAATCTAACAAGCTTTCACTCATAAGTTTTCATATATTCACTACCAGTTCACTTACCTACACAACAGAGCTATGAATTGCTGAAGTAATGCACTTCCACGATCTACGTATTTCACAATTGTTTTCCGCACTTCTTCCTCTGCTTCTTTCTCCTTTACCAATGTTGCAATGTGTATATGCAGTGCCTCATTCGCTGCTTTCTCAGCCCGAAGTTGCGCTTCAAGGTGAAGGGAATATGCCTGAGAGATAATAATGTGGTTATTATCTTATTCTTTGTTTATGATAAATATTTATTTCTCAGGCTATAATTGTATTAATTGGAAACGTTAATACACACTCCCCCCACGTGTTCTTGCATACAAGTTGGATCAAAACAAACAATTAGGATGGGGTAAATCATATGCATCTATCAATACATCTTACACATAGATAAATTCCAATCTCAAATATCAGATCATAAAATAAAGATCCACCACATAGGAATTACATATATGACCATAATCATGTAGGGCAGCTCATATGGTACTAGATCAATGAAGAACAAGAGAGAGAGAGAGAGAGAGAGGGAGAGAGAGAGAGATCAAGCTATTACCACAAACCCATAATCCATAGGTGGACTACTCATTCTTCATCATGGTGATGAAGTTGGAGGTGTTGGAGAAGGTAGAGATCCCTCTGACGGAGTTTTTCCCTCCAATCTTTGATGGTTCTCACATCCTTTTGGTGTTTTTGTGTTTCTGCGGTGCTCTCTTCGAGGATGCCCTAGGAGACCCCTTTTATAGCAGTTTTTAGGTCAAACCAAGTCGATGGGCACAAGATTAAAGAAATTTGGACGACCAAGGATGGAAAGAGTGTGGGTGGTACGTGCACCAGGCTTGACCGACCACCATACCACTTTCAGGCCCCCCAGGCCTCCCTCGTGAGGTTCAAACACTCCAGATCCTTGTCTTCACAAAATATTGTCTTTTCTAGAGTTTCAGCTCTATTAGACTTTGTTTAGGTCCCGAAAGACCAAAATACACAAAACAAGGTTTTTCTATCATGCAGAGTTATAAGAAAAATAAAAAGGATCATTGATAAATCATCAAAATCAATATAAAACATGGTTATAGCATTATAAATATCGTAGATATGTAGAAATATATGTCAGTAAACTATACAATTCATGTATGTATTTTACATGCATCACCTACACTACCAGATCGGCAAAATCATATCATCCTAGAACCTAAACCTTAAACCGCACGAGCTCTTTTTCGGTTGTTCCGCTTCTTTTTCTGTGCCTGGGTCTTCCATGGGTTGTGCTAAGCTCGAAGTTCCATGCATGGACGCTGGCACGCTGCCCACTTTTCCGGCCGAAACTATTTCGTTCGGGTTTGGAAATAATTGCGGCCTTTGATTCCTGGATCAGAGGGATTCTCACGCTATCGACTACACGACCTCCGATGCGTCTAAGCACTGTTACGTTTTATTTTATTGTGTAACAACCTGGTCAAAGATGCATATGCTGCATGGAGCTCCTACTATCTAGGTACTAGTACTATGCGTCTATGCTTGAGATTAGCCTAGATTTTCATCGATCGATTGTCTTACAAATAGTACTAGTACAAAAGTCTCTTTAGCAACCTGCTTTGGTAGTTTCATGTATCGCCGTATATGGAAAATGGAAGTTTGAATACAAAGAAAAATAACACTATTAGAATAGAAGCTATAGTTATTTTCTCGATTATATAGAGTGTTTGGGCAGGTGATCGTCTGTAGCATTTACACCGGCCCAATAATATTGCCACACCCGAAATTGAAAATGCTGTTTACATGTCAAGAGGGGCATACATACAATATATGTACGCGTGATATGATTGTCCACTTGTGCGCCTGGCCGCCTGCATTTCAGAGCGGTGTTCCTTCCCAAATTATTCTTTCTCCTCCTGATCGATTAGTTAATCTTGCTCGCAGCTGCACTAACTTCTTACGTCGTTACCATTAATATATACTCCTTCCGTTCAGAAATATAAAATATTTTAGCTTGGTAAAATAAATGTATCTAGACGTTTTTAATGTATAGGTACTCCAAACTTATACGAACCTATACACTATAACACGTCTATATAAATCTAAAACGTCTTATATTTTTAAACGAATGGAGTACATACATGAGTGTAATAATATAATGATAACCTATTCGAAATGGTTAGACCAAAAGACAAATTACAGTTCAGAGGAAGGATGGAGCCAAGCTTCCCCTTTCCCATATTCTCTCCTCTCTGCCACCATGCACCATCCGTTCGTGTGTGTGATCAGCCCATTTTTTCTATATGCTTCGTTGTCCCCCTCATGCACCTGTTCACACACAGGAGTACCAAAATAACAATTCCTGTTTTCTCAAAAATTATACATTGTGTCTGCATCCGAACATCTGATCGCACAAGTAATCAAACCAGCCGCTCAGCCGGCCATTTAGTTTGACTATATACACGTAGTTTGTTTAGTGATTAGGAATTTAGGATACTAAACCACTCATCACTCATGGGTGATGAAGATCTAGCGAGTGGCTGGTCAATAGTCATGAGACGCAAGCAACGGGGTCTGTGGGCCATGCGTACGTGCGGCCGGTTCTCCCGCCTTCCTGGTCACCACTTTTAGTTCGAGGCAACTACTAGTGCTGATTCTTTTTTCAACCTCAGTATAGATCGATCAGCGGTTTTCCTGGGATGATGTTGGAGAACACAAGGCCGGCCAAACTGCAGAACTCATGGTCCATCCATCCTGCGGCACCAGTCTACTAGCTCATCATTCTGCCATTAGGGCATCTTTATCGAGTCGACATATCCCGTCCAAACGTGTCCACGCATGGACGTACTTGACGTCCCAGCGGGCCGGCCCATCTGGACAAACACGTCCAGCTCAATCCATCCATGCATCTAACCTGGGCAATAGTTGCATCAACCTAGATGCGCGGACAGAGGACGTCGTGTCCTGCCCACGCCTACCACCGGCCCATCCGT
Organism: Avena sativa; assembly: GCA_916181665.1. Classification (NCBI taxonomy): domain Eukaryota; kingdom Viridiplantae; phylum Streptophyta; class Magnoliopsida; order Poales; family Poaceae; genus Avena; species Avena sativa. The sequence goes on along the minus strand of OV702298.1, from coordinate 45,259,833 downwards.
CAGCCACCGTGGCATTGATTCAGACGCGCGCAGCAGCACCGATTCAGACGCAACCGCGGCAACGATTCAGAGGCGCTGCAGAAAGGCTAACCAGCGGCAGCCTGCGCCATCAATGGCGACGAGGCGGCACACTGACTGACTGGACACCACGCTCTTCACCGTCGTTGCAGCGCCGCCCGACGCCTGGCCTTCTGGCTGGATACTTCAATGCCGTCTCTTTGGCCTTCGCGCCGGCATCCGATGCCGGTCCTTTTTAACTGGCCGCCCGCGGCCATCTTCTCCCCTACAGAACACCATCCTCTCCTCATTCTCCTTTTCGTTCTCCACTACCTGTAGCTAGCCATGGTGGGCTGTGCTGGATCGAGGGGAGGGCGTGACGGCCATGGACGTCGAGGAAGGTGTGGAGGACGCGGCCAAATCAGCGTGCCACCACGCTCTCCCTCAACGCCATCGTCGCCCGAAGATTTTGACCCAGGCACCCAGTTCGTCTTGGCCATCCACCTTGGCATGCCGCTTGACAGGCTACACCTCCCCCGCAGGTTTGTGACACTGATAGGCGACGGGCCGCCACCGTTTGTCATGTTGCGGGCGAATGGCTTCAGGACCACCAGGTACCCGTTCGATCTGCAGTTCGACCACCTTGGCTAGATGTACCTCGGAAATAGCTAGGAGTGCTTCGATCGCCGCTCGCATCAGATCGAGGCGGTCGGGCAACATCCTCGTCTTCAAGTACGATAGCGAAGGAAAGTTTGGCGTGAGCGTCTTCGACGACACCATATGCCGCCGCTGCTACCACTCCGACTCCGACGAGTAGGCTAGGCTGTGCACGCGCCATATATGATCTATCAATATAGGTTTTGGCCATTTGCAATGAATATCTTTATTCAAGCCCTAAAATATTTATTACAAGGACACCACACAACCTAAAACTACACGCGGTCGCGACGCTGGGGGTGGCGGCTACGACGGGTCAGATACACCATTCATCATTGAGAGAATTGATGATCTCTCGCTGCGTCTGCACCTCCTCTTCAGCTCGGTCGAGGCGGACATGCAGGGAAGCATCGTCGGGATCGGCTCGCACCGCTTCCCGGAGGTCGGCGCGCACCAATGGGAGCTCATCCCATCGCCGGTACTCCGGCAGAAATACGTGATCTCCCACCTCCATCGTGAAAGGCTCGACGGTGGTCATGTGACGGTTGTAGAAAGGGTGACACAGCGGGGTGCACATCCAGTAAATCCACGGGCGCCCCAGAATCGGAGGAGGCAGCATGTCGGGTAATTCTGGCGGGTTCGGCCACCACGAGGGCAGCGGGCGCTCTGGCACCTCTTCTCTGTCGGCGTCGAGGTTGCCATAGACCTCGTCGGGTCAACGTCGTTGGCTAGGCATGGTATTTTTTGTGCTGTGGGTGGTACGGGTCTGGTCGAATATATCTCGGCGACCTCCCTTTTTATGGCTACGCCTAGACACGTCTGGAAATGCCCAGAACTCGTGGGAAGTGGCGGGTGACGAGGATCGATTTTGTCAATGCCCATTGTTATGAGCTTGGGTTTTGGAGAAGATGAGGGTGCTGGAGATCGCGGAACGGTTAATAGATAAGCAACCAGGGGACACGAGATTTACCCAGGTTCAGGCCCCCGGAGGGAAACCCTACTCATTCTTGTCTGCTCTTGATTACTGTGGAACTGAAAGTTACAGGGGTGCGCAGATGCAATTTGGCGTGGAGGTGTGTATGCGGTGGTATGAGAGATGCCCTCCTCGTCGTGCCCTCCTAGGCTTTATATAGAGGTAGACAGGTCCCAGGCACAGACCGAGTCGGTTACAGGTTTTAGGGTTTGCCCCTTTGAATATTCTATCTAATCTAGTCTTGCTCTCCAAGGATCTGAAGATGTCATGGGCTTGGGACACCCGAAAATCTTCATGGGCCACATGTATTTTCATGAGCCTTCCTTGGGCTGGACCAGATATGCTGATGTCGTGTACCCATAGGGTATAACCATGTTAGTAGCCCCCGAGTGTTCAGTCGAATCGTAGATTCGGCTGAGGACTCTTCAATCTTTCGGGTGCAGTTGTTTCTGTTCATCAGAGAATGATTTTAGTATGTAGGGATTGTCAATGCGTGTGCCCGACTCTCCTGACGGATCAGGGTCAGTTAACTGTCTTAGGACAAAACAACACGATCTTCTTCAGATTCGAGTCCCTCGACTCAAACCCGGAACAGATGCTGGCGTAATTCGACTCAGGTCGTTGAGGTCTTACAGGAGTCGAATCCCAGTAGTTTTCAAATGATGTACCCAACGCGTCCGTTGGGATTTTCATCGCGCCTATTAGCACGGATTTTCACTAGCAGAGCGCAGTCGTGTGCGTTGCCAGACCATCAGATGATATCTGTAGGTCTTACCTTTGCGTCGCAGACACGACATCCGAAATTTTATCACCGTGGAGATGTTTCGGGTGGCCAAGGAGGATGTTACTTACTTAGCGTTGATTGGGGAAAGTTGCCAACAATTTTTTGCATTCTGATCCGAAGGATCGCATTCAAAGAATTCATAGGGTGCGCGATCAGCGCTCCCTATGGGAGTAGCCCCCGAGTGTCTGTTCGAGTCGTAGACTTGAGCAGAGACTTTAATTCAGCCGTTGTTTGCTTCAGGTCCGTAGGACACAATTTTTTCGGATGCTTGAATCAATCCTCCCTACGGGAGTAGCCCTCAAGTCCGTAGTGGAGTCGTAGACTCGACGTAGGACTCGAAGAAATAGATCGCTATTCATGCTTCGGGTGCGCGGCCAGCGCTCCTGATAGGAGTAGCCCCCGAGTAGTTGCTTGAGTCGTAGATTCGAGTGAGTAATTTAGCTGTTTAGCCGAAAATTTGTAACCATTGGTGACCTCAAGCGTCTGCGGCGCCAGAGGTGACGTGACTGGACGAACATGAGTCCCACTTTCTGACTTGGAGTTGACTGGTCACGCGCGACGTGGCGATAATTACGGTGTCTCCTCGGCTTCTGTGCCTAGTGGACGACATGCAAGCGACAGTTCGCTGCCGTGCTGACACGTGGATGGTTGGATTTGATGCTGGCGCTAGGGCTTCCCGATGAACAGTCCCTGTTCATCGTCTTCGTCCTTATAACTGTGGGGAATTTTTTTGTTTGTTTTCACCGCAGCCACTTTCTTTCTATTGCGTCCATTTTCTTGAGCTTCTCTTGCCGCACGGTGGAAGTTCTCCGATCATTCCCTTCGTCCTTCCTGTGCTTGCACCGCCGCTGTCGTCACGCTGCCATGGTGAAACCGAAGAAGACCTCCACCAGTGCCGCCGGTGGCGGCAAGAAGGGCACCGCTGCCACTCGTGTCACCGATGGTGGGTGGCGGCGCACGGAGACATGTGAGGGCGACCTGCGCAAGCTTCATGAGCGGGGTTTAATCCCGCAGGACAAGGAGCCCGTCAAGGTCCCCAGCGACGAGGTATTTCCCCGTCCTCCTGCAGGGTTTCAGGTGATGTTCATCACCTTCATTATTCGCGTCCTTTCTTTCCCAATCCACGACTTCCTTCGTGGATAGTTGTTCTTCTATGGTATTCAACTCCACCATCTTTACCCCAATTCTCTTCTTCACATTGCTTGTTTTGTTGCGTTTTGCGAGTGCTGGCTCGGTATTGAGCCGCACTTTGGCCTCTTCCGGAAGCTCTATTCCATGAAGAGGCAATCCGGCTCTGACGGAGTTTATCCGATTGGCGGCTGCGTCATTTCTCTTCGATCCACTGCTCTTTTCTTCTCTTTCTCTATGTCCGAGTCCGTCCAGAACTGGAGGAGGAAGTGGTTTTATATCCGCGACTCCATAGTGGACGGGCAAAACTTTGGCCTGTCCCCTTTCGACTCCACCCAGAAAATCCAGCCGAAGAGATCCTGGAAGAACCATATCCTGGAGGGTGAGGTGGAGGAGATAGAGGATCTCTATCATCGGGTGGAGGACCTCCACGTGATTCCGGAGAAGGAGGTGAACGGTGTGGATATCATCCGCACCTTCCCTAAATGTCGGGTGTAGCCGCTCCAAGCTAGGGTGCATCCGATGTTCCTTTATTCTAGCTGCCACGACCCGACGAGAGTTGCGGCTGAGGAGCTCTCCAAAGGCGACCTCGACAGGGCCCTTCGTCCTCTGCTGAAGTACAAAACTGACGAGGACCTTCCGGGGAAGTCGCGGACCCCTCCATTCAGTGCCTCTCGGCCCGTTCCGCAGGTGTAGATCTGGGACGTGCGCCTAGCGCTATTTTTCAGTGTGTTTTATTTGCAGTTATTTTTCTAAACTTTCTCTTTGTTGTGCAGGAGTTCAAGGTGCCTGGCATGGTACCCCCTCTACCCGAACGGTTTCCGGATGCGCCGGAAAATGAAATCATGGACTCCCTGTCCGATCTTCCGCCGGCGCAGTCACCAACCGAGGAAGCCCCCGAGGCGAGCGAAGGGCGGACCCGAAAGCGGGCATGGAGCTCGAGTGAATCTTCGGATGCCTCGACTCTGCTAACTCCTAGGGACCCGACGTGCCTTGTCCATCGAAGTGGAGGTGATGGTGCCTCTTCCTCCCCCATTCCGGACGTGCCTGTGCGGGCTGTAGCGCCGCCGCCGCCGGCGAAGCGGAAGAAGGAAGAGAAGAAGGAAGAGAATATGGGCAAGAGGGCCTTGCCTGTTTTCAACTTGAGCGATATGGACTCGTAAGTTTCTTCGGATGCTTTTTGCTACATTTCCTTGTTGCTTTCTTATCTTTGACTGGTGTTTTCCTTTGCAGCCACTCCTCTGAGGGCTCGTTTAGCGATGCCACTCAGGAGATGGTGGGGGAGTCGAAGATGACGCCTCCTCCCTCTTAGACAGTGGCCACCTCTGGGGGCGCTGCTCCGAACCCTTCTCCGCAGGAGGTTCGGGTGGTCGTCTCCCAGAAGACTAAAGCCAGACCTTCAGAGTCTCCGTCTGATCATGTAAGTGTTTCCCTTCTTGCCGTGGGGGGAGCCCCCGAGCCGCATTTTCGTGTGATCTGCTGATCTTTGCTTCTATTTTGTGTGTGTCTCGGGGGGGATCCCCCAAGCGCTTTTCGTATGCTTGATCTTTTGCTCGTTTCTTGGGCGCAGCCCCCGAGCCCTTGGCTTGACAACTTGTTTCTTCTTGCGGCCTTTTGTGCAGGGTGCGAACCAGCTGGTGAAGCAGCATCTGGCGTTGGAGGCCAGCCTGCGGCAGCTTCAAGGTACTTCCATAACTAACCTTCTATTTTTTGTCTGCTTGCTAGCTTGTTTGAGCTCATGTATGTTCCTTGGCTTTTCGCAGATGATAATAACACTGCCCTCCGCGAACTTGATGCTCTCAAAAAGAGACTTGGGCGAGCGGAGAAAAGGGCCGAAGATGCTGTCGGGGCGAAGGAGCGCCTCGAGCGGGAGCTTGCTGATGCAGCTGCGGCGCGGGAGCGGCTGCAGCAGGAAGCTACGGACCACGAGAAGCAGCTCGCTAGCGCCGCGACTTCGCGCGAGAAGGAGGTAGCCGAGAAGCTGATGGCTGCTGCCAAAGCTGTTTCGGGTGAGTAATTTTGCCTGTATGTTCTATTTCAGGTGCTTTGTCTCTGTGCTTTTCTTCGATTCTTACTGTGTTTTTTCCATTTCTCTAGATGTCGCGGGCATTGAGTTCAACCGCAGTGCTCTGGAGCACGGTAGTGCTTTGGATGATGCCACTATGGCGGTCGAAGACCGGTGCAGTACTGTGGTTGGATCTCTCGCCAAAGCCAAGGAGGTTCTCGGGTGCTTCTACAAGGAGCTCGTCCCCAAGGGCGTTTCCCTTGAGGATGTCGACTTGTTGGCGGATGCGCCTGCGGCGTACAAGCGCAAGCAGAAGGGCATCGGCGCGTCCATGGGGCTGGCGATGACCATGGCGTCCGAGCGGAGCTGGATCTTCATCAGGTCACCTCCCAGATGCCAACGGCTCCCGACGGTTCCGAGGTAGCCTTCGCTCTCTACGCTGCTCGCTGTAAGTGCTATGGGCCGAAGCTGATTGACCTGCTCGCGGAGTATGAGGCGAAGCAGCAGGAGGAGGTCAAGGGCAGGCACTCTGGTTCCGAGGCCACTCAAGATGCTTAGGCTATGTCGTTCTAGTTGTAGGGTAGTTGTCATAGACTTCTCTGTAATGTCTCCATGAACACTTTGTGTGCCACGCAGTTGCTTTTTGTTGTATATAATGAGCCTTCGTGCTATTCTTCAATCGTTTGTTGTTCATATCCTTGTCTGTTTTCCTTTAGGGGCCTTCGGGTGATAACCCTGTCGATACTTCGTCTGCTCCGCAGCCGCGACCATCCTTGGATGATGCGTTGCAACTTTTTTTACTTCGTGACCGTGTCCGTAGTATTGAGAAGGAGATGTTTGGCATCCGAGGCCACATGGACGTTTGGAAATCGAAGGCGAAGCGGGGCACCGCTAGAGAGGAATATCTGATGGGGGAGTTGCGGCAGTTGGCCGAGCAGCTGCAGTGTAAGTTTCTTCGAGCTGCTGCTCCTTTTCGGATGCGCTTGTTGGCAGACCATCTTACTTTGTAATTGTTGCAGGTGCTAACCTTGTTCCGAGGGAGGAGAAGGAGCACATTGCAGTTCAGATCAATTGCCTGACCCAGCAAGATATGGAGGTTGGTGGCTTTTTCTGGATGGATCACGACCGTGCCATGGTCCTCGCGACTGTGCAGGATCGTGCCCACCAAGTGTCACAGGTGCTGCGGCAGGTGAAGACTTCCTTGGCGTTGATCCTGCACGTCATGTTTCCTCTCGATGAGGCACCATCGACGCTCTGGGGCTTGTTGGCAAAGTTTCGAGATGTGTGTCATGTCAAGGAGCTAGTGCGGCACCAGTTAGTTGTGAGGGTGAAGGCCGCTCTTTCCCTTGTGCGGCTGCATCGCCCTGACGTAAATCTTGCGGCTGTGGCAGCTGGGCCGCCCCCTCGACCAGATGGTGGCCTATGGGATATGCGCCCGCACTATGCGGCTGTGAGGTAGTATGCCGAGGAGGTTGTAGATCTCTTTGAGCACCGTGCATAGATGATCCTTCAGAATATGTAGGACCTGTAAAAATATAGATGTAAAATTTGTATATATTTTGACTGGGTGTGTTGTGCCCTTTGTTGTAAAGGTTCATTGTTTTAGCACGTTGTGCTTGGTTGTATGCATGCCCTTTTAGTTAGCCTGATGTGATCATCTACTCAGGTGTACATGCATTATCGTCAGTCGACGAAGTCATGAGGTGAGGGGGAGCCCCCCGAGTGTGTTTGTAGCATAAAGGAATGCGAGAAAAATATAGATTTTGGGGCGAGACACTTAGCTTTATTCATATCAAAATGAGGAGGTATATTGTTCGGATGAGTAGCCTTGGCTGAATAGCCTTATTGAAAGTAAAGGGGGGATATCTAGGGGTAGATGCGTCGCGGTTGTGCGACATTCCATGGGTTGGAGTATGCGACTCCAGACTCCACGTGCTTGAGGCGATAGGCGCCACCTGGGATGACTTCGGTGACGACGTAGAGTCCTTCCCAGGGTGACTTGAGCTTCTTCGGATGCTCTTGCTTGAGTCGTAAGACGAGGTCTCCTTCGACGAAGGACCTTGGCAACCGACGGCTGTGATAGTTGCGGAGGCTCTACTGGTAGACCGCTGATCGAGCCGTGGCGATGTCGCGTGCCTCGTCGAGTGTGTCGATGGTGTCTTCGAGTGCCGCCGTCGATTCGGCTTCGCTGTAGGCGATGGCCCGTGGGGCCTTATGGTGTACCTCTGCAGGAAGCACGGCTTCGGCTCCGTGCACCATGAAGAAAGGCGTGTAGCCAGTTGAGATGTTTGGCGTTGTGCGCAGGCTCCAGAGGACGGAGGGTAGCTCTTCTGCCCATGCTCCCGCGAGCCGCTCGAGTGAGCTCAGTAGGCGCTTCTTGATGCCACCGTCGACGAGGCCGTTGGCCTTTTCGACCTATCCGTTGGTTTGCGGGTGTGCCACGGAAGCGTATGATATGTTGATCCCGAGGCCTTCGCAGAAGTCCTGGAATTTCTTTGGAGATGAAGTTCGACCCGTTGGCAGTGATGATGCTGTGTGGAACGCCAAACCTGTAGACGATGGATTGGAAGAACTTCACGGCCGTTTTACCCTTTTGGTTGGTGACGGGCATGGCTTCGATCCACTTGGTGAACTTGTCGACTGCTACCAGGAGGTATACGTGACCTCCTTTCGAGGACTTGGGCAGTTTACCGATCATGTCGAGACCCCATTGGGCGAAGGGCCAGGCCAAGGGTATGGGCCTGAGCTCCAATCCTGGTGCGTGAGGTTTGTCTGCGAACCTCTGGCACCCATTGAATCTTCGGACGATGTCCTTGGCGTCGTTCATGGCCGTTGGCTAGTAGAACCCAGCTCGTAGAGCTTTGGCTATGAGGGCGCGGCTGCCTGCGTGATGGCCGCAGATGCCTTCATGGATGTCTTGGAGGATAGTTTTGCCGTCACCGATGGTGACGCATCTTTGGAGCACACCCGAAATGCTGCGCTTGTACAGCTCGCCATTAATGATGGTGAAGGATTTTGACCGGCGATATATGCGCTGGGCATCTGTCGGGTCATCAGGCAGTTCTCTGTTTATTAGGCACCGCAGGTACGGGTGCGTCCATGTCTCTTTTACTACCATGACCTGCATCAGGTTGACCACTGCGACCTCTGTGTCGAGTCCTTCCTGTCCTTCCGGTAGCATAGCCCCCGAGTTCTCGGCTTCTTTGGGTCATCCCTTGGGGAATTTCCTTTTGATGGATGGGACACAGATCTGTTCGAGGAACACACCTGGTGGTACCCGTGTGCAGGTGGAGCCGATGTTGGCGATTCTATCGGCCTCTTCGTTGCTTTCTCTTCCAACATGCCGAAGCTCGCAGCCGTCAGAGTGTTCTTCGAGTGAATTGTAGAGCGCGCGGTACACGATCATGTTGGTGGCGTGCGCATCACACTCATTCATCATCTGCTGGACGACGAGGTTCGAGTCACCGTAGATGACCAGAGCGTTGCACCGCAGATCTTGGCCATCCTCATGCCGTGGATGAGGGCCTCGTATTCGGCTTCATTGTTGGAAGCTCGGAATTTCATCAGGAGGACGTACTTCATCTTGTCGCCCTGCGGGGAGGTCAGTATGACTCTGGCTCCTGCTCCTGCCTCGCTCTTGGAGCCATTGAAGTACATCATCCATGATTGTGTCATGTCCGGGGTGTACAGTAGCTGCATCTCCATCCAGTGGACGAGGAAGTCCGGTAGGACCTGCGACTTGATTGCATGGCGCTTCTCGTAGATTATGTCTAGAGGGGACATCTCGATGCCCCACAGGGCCACGTGTCATGTGGCCTCCGGGTTGTTCATGATGCTGTTCAGGGGTGCCTCGTTGACAACCATCACCTGATGCTCCTGGAAGTAGTGGCTCAGCCAATGATCCGTCATGAACATGCCGTAGGCGAGTTTATGGTAGTGAGGGTACCTCTGTTTTATCGGCGTCAATACCTCGCTGAGGTAGTATATAGGGCATTGGACCCCATGAGTCTTGCCATCTTCGGGCCGTTAGACCACGAGTACGGTGCTTACCACCTGATATTTGGCTGCTATGTATAGCAGTAGGGGCTCGTGTTCCTTTGGCGTGACCAGGACGGGCGAGGTGGAGAGAAGCCGCTTTAGATCTTCGAATGCGTCGTCCGCTTCAGGCGTCCATTCGAATTTGTCTGCTTTGCGTAGAAGTTGGTAGAAAGGCAGGGCCTTTTCACCCATGCGGCTGATGAACCTGCTCAGCGCCGCGCTGCGTCCAGCGAGCTGCTGGAACCCTTTGAGGTTCTTTGGTTTCTCCATGGCCATTATGGCCCGAATTTTCTTCGAGTTCGCCTCAATCCCTCGCTGGGAGATGAAGTAGCCAAGCAATTAGCCGGATGGGACGCCGAAGGCGCACTTTTCTGGGTTCAGCTTGATCTTGTAGCGATCAAGGTTGTTGAACGTCTCGCGGAGATCGTCAATCAGTGTATTGGCCTTCCATTTTTTGATTAATATGTCGTCGACATAGACCTGTATATTGCGGCCGATCTGGCTCTTTAGGCATTCCTGCATGCATCGCTGGTACGTGGCACCTATGTTCTTCAGCCCGAAGGGCATTGTGTTATAGAAGAATACTCCGAAAGGCGTGATGAACGCCGTTTTCTCCTGGTCTTCGACCTTCAGTCGAATCTGGTTGTAGCCTGAATAGGCATCGAGGAAGGACAGTTTCTCGCATCCTGCAGTCGAATCGATGATCTGTTTAATCCGAGGGAGAGGGAAGTGGTACTTCGAGCGATGACACCTAGTACATGATGCAACCATTCCAACTTGTTATGACACATTCATGTACCCTTCCCCTTCCGGAGTGCCGGACCTTCCAGACCCTTCTAGAACATTCCCAATGAAAACACCGGAATCATTCTCCAACCCCGAAACAGGACTTTCCTTATATGAATCTTATTCTCCAGACCATTCGGGATCTCCTCGTGATATCCCGGATCCCATCCGAGACTCCGAACAAAATTCGGTCTCTTACTCATCATTCCATAACTACTCAACAACATCGAATCCTTAAGTGTGTCTCCCTACGGTTCGTGAATTATGCGGACATGATCGAGACACTTCTCCGAACAATAACCAATAGAGGAATCTGGAAATTCATATGGCTCCCACATATTTCTACGATTACTTTGCGATCGAATGAACCACTTACATACGATACCAATTTCCCTTTGTCTCATGATAGTTTACTTATCCGAGGTTATGATCGTCGGTATCTCTGCATACCTAGTTCAACCTCGTTACTGATAAGTACTCTTTTCTCGTTCCCATGATATGTGATCCCTTGTGAGCCAGTCACATGCTTGCAAGCCAATTGGATGACATTCCACCGAGAGGGCCCAGAGTATATCTATCCGTCATATGGATGGACAAATCCCACTCTTGATTCATGTGTCTCAACCCATACTTTCCGAACACTCAATGCCACCTTTATAACCACCCAGTTACGGTGTGGTGTTTGATGTCATCAAAGCATCCTTCCGGTGATGGTGATATGCATGATCTCATGGTCGAAGGAATTAGGTTACTATGTATCAGAAAGCATATAGCAATTGAACTATTAAAATGACTTGATCTTTATGCTACGCTTATCTATAGGAGTATGTCCATCATATCATTCTCCTAACGATATGATCTTGTTGTTAATAACATCTCAATGTTCATGATAGGGAAACCATAATCATTTATTAACCAACAAGCTAGTATTATAAAGAGGCTTTACTAGGGACTCTATTTTAGTTTACAAATCACACAAGTATTAATGTTTCCTTGTTAATACTGTTATAGCATGAATGTAAACATTTATCATAAACACAAAGATATAATAATAACTACATTTATTATTGCCTCTAGGGCATATCTCCAACATCGAGCAGTGCTTGTTCAGCGAGGTGAAGTCCACGCACATCCGCAGGATGTCCGTGTCCTTTTTAGGGACCATCACGGTGTTGGCCAGCCATTCGCTTTCCTTGATCTCCCTGATTAAATCGGCGTCGAGTAGTCTGTTGACTTCGATTCCGATGGCTTCGACCCGTGGCTCGGACAGTCATCGGATGGACTTTTTCATGGGCTTGGCATCTGGGAACACGTTGAGTGCATGCTCGGCGAATTTCCTGGGAACTCCTGGCATGTCCACAGGACACCAGGCAAAGATTTCCCAGCGCTCACGGAGGAATTCGACGAGCGTGCTTTCCTATGCAGGGCTGAGGTTGTTTGCGATCAACGTCGTCTTGGAGGCGTCCGTCTGGTGGACCTGCACCTTCTTCGTGTTGACTGTTGAGTCGAACGACATGTCAGATGCGTTCTACCTTGAGACTAGGGGTGCCCCGTTGTCTGTCACCTCTCGGAGCCTTATGAGCTCCTCCTGCATGCCGAATGATTGGGAGATTATGTTGAAGTCCCTGTAGCGGTGATCCGATCGGGTGAAGCTACCGTGGACCGTGATGACGCCCCTAGGTCCTGGCATCTTGAGTAGCAGGTACGCATAGTGCGGTACTGCCAGGAACTGTGTGAATGCCACGCGCCCGAGGATGTCGTGGTATTGTGATGTCCAATCCACCACTTCGAATTCGACTCTCTCGCACGAAAGTTATCAGGCTTGACGAAGATGATGTCGAGTCATATCTTTCCCATAGGGAATATGCCTTTCCCTGGGATGATGTCGTCGAACATTGTGTCGGATTGTTCCAGGATGCACAGCGGGATCCGCATTGCTGCTAAAGTGCTGGCGAACATCAGATTGATGTCGCTGCCACCGTCCATGAAGACGTGGCTCATCTCGAACCCTTCGATCTGCGCCTCGAGCACCAGGGCAGCATGACCTGGGCGAGGGATCTGGCGTGGGTGATCTGAATGGTTGAACGTGATGCAGGACTCCGAACCGCTGAGGTACTCAGGGATGGCGGGTGGAGTGGTCACAGCCAAACTGACTTGGCGGGTGATTTTCTTTTGCACCCTGTTTGTTGGGCGCCCCTTTTGGATCATCAATGACCCTTTCGGCGCGGTGTACACGTTTCCACCGTTGTTCTGCGCGGGTGCGATTGGGTGATTCGAAGGTCCCACGGGTGGTGGCGGAGGAGCTACGTGGGCGATGTCACCTGGTGCGGGTGCGTGGCCATACCCGGGGTTTGGGGCTTGCTGTCTCATGTGGGACATGCTCTCGCTGAGTTTCTGGAACTCGTGACAATCTTTGAGCATGTGGCTGGGCTTCTTCTTGCCATCCTGCTTGTCGATGTAGAAGTGGATGGTGCAGGGTACAGACAATTTGTCGTATGCTGAAGGCTCATCGTCGCGTCCGCGGCATTGCCACGTTTGCGTTGGGCGTCCTCCATTGCAGAAGTTGTTTCCACGGTATCCATCGCTGCTGTGGTTGTAGTCGCTGCGGCGGCCGGCATAGCCAGCCGTGACCATGTCGGGTCCATCGCGATCGTCGTAAATGCGCGATCTTCACTTGCTACGACATTCGTGTCGGCGGCCGTAGTCATCCTCCTCTTCCGAATGTGCTCAGTGGATGGAGTCCTCGCCATCTGCCCACCTGTTGGCGATGTCCATGAGGTGGTCGAGTGTCTTGGGCTTGACGCGCCCAAGTTCTTCCTTGAAGTCCTGGCGTTTGACGCCATCCTTGAAGGCGTCGATTGTTCTCTCCTCAGAGATGTGTGCCGTGGAGTTCTTGATGTTGGACCAACGTAGTATATACGAGCGAATGGATTCGCCCATTTGTTGGGTGTAGGCCCGCAACTCTTCGATCGAGGCTAGCCTCTTGCTGGTGCCCTTGAAGTTTTGGATGAAACTATACTCCAGTTCCTCCCAGCTTCGGATGGATCCGAGGATAGGTTGCTGAGCCAGATCCGTGATGCGCCAGTCAGCTACAGCTGAAGGCATTGTAGGGCAGTGTTTTTGTTGCCACCGTGTAGTTTGACGGACGACAGGTGGTCGCTGAGCCACGCCTTAGGGTCATGCATGTCGTCAAACTTCGGAGTGTCCGAAGGAAGCTTGAAGTTACTCGGCATCCACGTCCGCCGAATAGATCTGATGAAGCATCGAGCTCCGCAGAGTTCTCCTTCATCCTCATCCTCTTTGGATTCAGATGAGCACACGCGCTTGGCGCGTGCCTTGTCGATCTTCCGTTGAGTGAGTTTGCTTCGGGCGTCGTAGTCTCGGCTGCGACGTCGTGAGCTCTTGTGCCTTCGAGTTAGGTCGTGTTCCTCCTCGTCGGATGAGGGTGTGGGGCTGCGATTGAATCTGACCACAACCTTCTTTTTCGGCTCCGCAGGAGCTTCTCCGTGGAGCGCAGCTCCAACGAGTCCGAGTCCGGCTAGTGCGGAGTTGTGCATGGACCTTTTCGGGTCCCCCACCGGAGGTGGATGGGACGCAAGGTATGTGGTGGCTTCCATGATCGCAGCTTGCAGCGTCTTCGGGATGAAATTGCCGTTGGCGTCCATCTCCATGAAGGACGTGTTGAGGGTTCGGGTCACCTCACGGCATGCAGCGGGGTCCATGTTCTCTATGCGAGAAGGATGCTTGTTGGCGTTGTTGCCGTGCGAGCTGGATCCGCCCATGGCGGAGAGCACAGCTCGCCGCGCGCTGGATTTTGAGGCCGCTTGCTTGCGTTTGTCGAGCACTTCTTGCATCTTCACCTGCTTTTTGTGCTCTTCAATGAGGAGCAGGTGGTATGCTATCAGTAGGTCCCGTGGGGCACCTACAGGCAAGATTTTGTTGCCTGCCACAGCTTCGCGTGCTTGGTTCCATCCTTCCTCACTGAGGTGGATTACCCTATTGTACTCAGGGTCGTCTTCATTGGGTGGGGGGGATTGGTTTCTCCTGTTTCCGCCATTTCTACCCTGCGGGTTGGGTAACCTACTGGCTGCTGCTCCACGTTGCTTTGGATGACCATGGCGCATTGGTAGCGTCCATAGGTTGTATCGCTGCTGCCGCAGCTTTCAGATCCGGAACCGTAGGTTCCTTCATCCGAAGGATGATCGCACAGATCTGAGTTGCAGTTGCTGATGTCGTATGACTCATCTGTCGATGTTGACGTGCGTAGCACGGGATGCAGAGCCCATGAGGCGGGCCTGATCGATAGCAGTGGCACCCGCTCTGGGAGGCGGAGAGTGCCGGTCTGTCCCACCTGGAAGCAGAAGCTCCCGAACAGGATCTCGAGCCCGTCGCCTACGGGCTCGAAGTCCTTCATGGTGGCTGGCGAGTGGGTGGTTAAGTCGAAAGCACCGAAGAGGAGAAGGCTCTCCATCGCCGAGGAATTGTAGATCGCTTTGGTTGGGACCGTCACGATCGCACAATCAGCGCCCCTAGTTCCCACAGACGGCGCCAATTGACGAGGATCGATTTCGTCAATGCCCATTGTTATGAGCTTGGGTTTTGGAGAATATGGGGGTGCTAGAAATCGCGGAACTGTTAACAGACAAGCAACCAGGGGACACGAGATTTACCCAGGTTCAGGCCCCTAGAGGGAAAACCCTACTCCTGCTTGTCTACTCTTGATTACGGCGGAACCGAAAGTTACACGGGTGCGCAGATGCAATCTGGCGTGGAGGTGTGTAAGCGGTGGTATGAGAGGTTCCCTCCTCGTCGTGCCCTCCCAGCCTTTATATAGAGGTAGGCAGGTCCCAGGCACAGATCGAGTCGGTTACAGGTTTTAGGGTTTGCCCCTTTGAATATTCTATCTAATCTAGTCTTGCTCTCGAAGGATCCGAAGATGTCATGGGCTTGGGCCACCCAAAAATCTTCATGGGCCGCGTGTATTTTCATGGGCCTTCCTTGGGCTGGACCAGGTATACTGATGTCGTGTACCCGTAGGGTATAACCATGTCAACGGGAAAAAAGCGGGAGACGGCATAGCGACGGGAAGACACTAGAAATACGCCGGTGTCGGCGATGACAAGCATGGACAGATAGGTCACATCGCTGGACGCGGTCAGCCGTACGGGCCAAACCACGACCCCAAATCGACCGCTGCTTGACCCAAATAGACAGGAACAAACCGTTTAGGACGACTGAATGGGTTGACCCGGTGAAGATGCACTTATTTTACGCTTACCTGAAAGGGTCCCGACGAACTCGATGTAGTGTACTACAGTCTAATTTCATATATAGATGAGGTTGTTAGACATACGCACATAATTTAATTAGCGGCCGGGACTTCCAATACCCACTAATGAAGAGAGGCCCATGTGTCCCGGTTGGTAAGGGCCTTTAGTCCCGGTTCCCCAAGCGGGACGGGGCAATCGGGACTAAAGCCCCAACCTTTAGTCTCAGTTGCCTCACCAACCAGGACAAAACAGCATACACGTGGCCGTTGCTCCGCGTGAGGGGGGAGGAGCAACCGTCCCGGTTCGTAACCGGGACAAATAACCCTCTGCCGCGGCAGAGATTTGGCACATTTCTCTGCCGCGGCAGAGAATTCATTTTGGCACCTTTTTTTGCCGCGGCAGCATTTTGGCCACTTTTTGTGCCGCGGCAAAGAATTCATTTATGTTGTGTTATTTTTTATTTTGTGTTTTGCACTCATCAATGAAGGAACCATTATATTACACATGATCATCATGACAATATAGATCCAAGTGTCAAACATATTACATTCGATACACGAATTGCGTGCACTACATACAAAATAAGCTCTTTGTACAATCCCTATTGCCTATACACACCCGCATAGTATTTTCCTTTTGGGTCTAGGACTTCTACATCCAAGAATCCCGTCAATTCCTCCTAAATTGCTCGTACGCGATCCTTTGGTAGAAGACCATCCCGTAGATGTTCGAGCTGATTTAAAAAAGGAGTCAACCTATATGAATGAAACTAAACACAATTTGATGGTAGTAAAAAACTATAGTTTTTTTACGTACGTGGAGTTGCTCTAAATTTCTGCCCTTCTCATAGCACGTCTGACGGATGAACTCGCAAACATAGTATCCACATAAATTGTTCGTTGGTCCCTGCGTCAGGCACTTTACGAGAACATAGTTCAATCAAAATAATAACCAAGCATGATAATAACAGTATCAAAACTAGAATCAAAGAGATGCACTCATATAGCTAGTGGTGCTTACATCTAGTGGTTTAAATGTAAGCTCCTCTTTCTAAACACCCCTAACCTTCTTCGTGAACCATTTCCAAGTGCTACCTGGCGAAGAAAACGAATAAAAGAAGTTATTAATTACTTGATATCATAAAATTCACGAACGTTGCCCGATATAGTGTCATAATGATTAGAATTACCACTGAAGAATCATCTGCATGTCCTGCCACGTCTCAAGGGGTTTATGTTTCAAGTCCATCATTAGTACCCGCTGTTTGTCAGGTTCAATGATTAACAGAATATAGTGGAAGCTGCGCATGCATAACTCACCAATTATATACTTAACGTCGAGTAAGAGAAACAGAAAGAGTATACAAGACAATAACACTCACTCGAAGTTATAAGGAAATAGTATTTCCCTTTCTGTTTTCTTGAAACCTTAAGGCGTGTACGATATTATCCTCCGTATCCTGGGGTAGTTGTTTTGAGATTAGCTTGATGAACCCAATATGGGTCAATGAACCCAATGTCATAGATTCGTCCTCTGCTGCATTCGAGAATCTTCATTCTGCATATTATAGTATGATTATATACAATGCAATAAACGAGGTGAGATAGATAGAGACTAAATTAATTACATACTTAGTACTTACAGACAATAGGCACTGATGATCGGTTTCTCCAAGACATCTTGATTGAATAATTGAAATAGTTCAACAAATTGAATGGTTATCATGTCATCTAATTATTTCCCATAATGCTTTTTTGTAACCCTCAGCATTATCTAGTTAGCCCTCGCCTTTGTGGCATGCATGTACCAGTTATGCAATCTTCGCATTTTTGTTGGAAGATTCTTTACCTCCTCGGGTTTGACGAGAGGTTTCCCATACTGGTATTTGTATGCTACTTCACCCATGGGGAAGTACTGTAACTAGGATAAGTAGTGGGCAATACTCATACCTTGAGCAGCGGCCGCTTCTCCATATAGTGCAACTACATCTGGATCATACTGCTCTTCGAACGCATATTTGCTCGACCCCACATTGGTATGGGAAATCACCTTGAGAGGGGTGCAAGATTGTTTTGTTCGTTCTCTGAGCTGGGCAACAGATTTCCCACTTGTATTAGTACTGCTCTTCGATATTTGTTGTGCCGTATGTGACTTGAGAATAGAGCGCTCATAGTCTGATGACAGCTTTGGCTCGGGTTGGTGAAGGCCCTTTAGCATTTGGAACACTCGGGCTTTTTCTTCTTTGGTGCTAGGGAACTCTGGCTCTTTCGGCCGCCTCAGGTTAGCAAAAAATTCTGTCGTTTGCGCCTCAACGATTGTCGTAGTCTCCTCTTCAGTACAGTCATAAGCTCTGTTGGGAGGAACCTTTGGTACTTTTGGAAGAGGCTCATGTTTACGTGTCGAAGATCGCTTACCAGTCCACAGAGTAGCGGTGGTATGCATACACTTTTTTCTGAGGCGTCGGCAATGGCTGCCGCGGCAGCGATGTCTGCGCCGGAGACTGGTGAGGCGACGGAGACGGGTGAGGCGACGGAGCCGAGTTAGGCGACATATATGGTTGAGGCGACGAAGACGGATGCCGCGGCGGCGACGACCGCGCTGGAGACGGGTGAGGTGGCGGCGAAGATGGCCTTGGCGTGTGATTTGGAAGCACGATGCATTCCTTTGGCCATAGAATGGTGACGTTTGTTGCTTCTCCCAGTTAGGTCACATCCCCTTCACCTGCAGGGTAGTCAAGATTCAAATCATGAAAGGTGGGTATGATTTCATCCACCCCGATAACAGCGTAGCCCTGTGGAACCGGACGACAATGGTAAGTTGGTGTGGGTCCAATTGGTAAGGCATAGTCGACCGCCACCTTCATTGATATGTTCACAACTTTGACATGTAGCTCGCAGTGTGTCATTTGTGTGATATCATCCACTGGGTAGCCAACACGAGCCATCGTCGGTGAACCATCGTCATTGTCATCACCTGGGATCTCGGTGGAAGCCACACTGCTTTTTCGATTATTCGATAGGCCGGTAGCATCGAATGCAGGTTCTACCACCATGTGTTGTTGAGATGGGCCGGTAGTACCTTGCTGGCTAAGTGCGTTAATTTGATCTTGTTGTTGCTTTATTCGTTCTTCAATTATATGCATTCGCCCTTTCTGAAAATCTGCTTCGACTTCCGCCTTGTCCTTTCTCCTCTTACGACTTCTATAAGGATATTTATTACTCTCTTCGGGAAACCCAGTTCTCCATGGTTGGGAGCCTATTGTGCCTCGTGTTCGTCCATCATGTTCCTTATTCCCAAGGGCGAGTGTGAGCTCATCATTCTCTCTGTCGGGAATGAAGTCCCCATCTTTAACAGCCTTTACTGCTTTTCTAATCTTCTCGATTAGCAAGGGGTCTTCTTTATGTCGTATGTTATATATACACTTCCCTTCCGAGTCCAACATACCCCCATGCCCGTAAAACCAATTCTTTACACGTTCGATCCAATCGTCTGTCTCTGGGATGATCTTTTTAGCACGCAGTTCATCCCCAAGATTCTTCCACTTAGGAATGCCAGCCTTGTAGCCAGCTTGCCCTATAGTATGGTGATACTTCTTGTTAGCAGCATTTAGCTTATTCGTTTCAGACATTTTCTTAGGTTTTTCTGATGTCTTGTAATTCACAAACTCAGTCTAGAATGGTTTTAACTTCTGATACTGAATCTTCTCGAAATCCGGAGTCTTCTCTTTCACGACATAGTCAAGGTGCAATGTTTTCTTCTAGTTGGTGAAACACTGGGCCATCTTCTTCATAGCCCACTCCCTGACCTTCATCTGCATGGATTTGGCATGTTCTAAGCGTCCTCAACTGGATCCTCCACATTTGGATCCAGCTCTACCTTCGGTAGTTTGAAATTAAGCATGAGCCTCTTCCACAGTAAATCTTTGGCCACGGTAGGGAGAAATAAAGACGTTCCCTCTTCTTCCGCATTAGCAGGCCTATTCCAATTTCGAATGACGATCGGGATGAAGTCCCTAACGATTACTCCGTATTGTGCCACAAATTTCTTTGCGACAACAAGGGGAGCCGTCGGTTTGCCGTCGTCACCGATTTCTTTGATCCTGAACCTCTCATGGTCTTCAAACTTTTTGGTTGGGCCTCGTCCGCTCTTTTCATTAAATTTGTTCGATCCGGAGGGCTAAAAGAAGAAAGATCGTCGTTAATATTTCTATATTGACAGCAGATGATTAATTAATGAATTAATTATATTACATGCACCTCATCGGAGATGTCGTCTTATCGATCACACAAGGCATCGCCTTCTCCCTCACGGAAGGCATCACCTTCAACCTCAAACAAGTCATCTCTTCCGGCAAAAAGAGGATCACCCTCACCAGAGTTGTTCAAAAACATCGATACATCTATATTTTCTTCCTCATGGATCACACCTTGGATCAACTCTTCCTTTTCTTCGTCTCTGCCGTTTGGTTCCATATTTTCTGCATAGGTGGAAAACGGATAAGTCAATGCGGCTAAGAGAGAATGTTAGGTAGGGTGTTGAGAGATATAAACCCTAATTTGGAGAAACCCTAATATATGCATACACAATAATAAAAATGAATTTACAATAATAAAAATCAACTAAAATCAATATTCCGGAGTTCCGAGGGGTGTAAAACCTAGTTCGGAGAAACCTCAGATGCATATGAGAGGGGTCACTTAGGTATACTATTTTGGTATATTATTTATACCAAAATTTTGGTATATAATTTATATTTTTTCTCATTTATGAATATTAAAATATGAATTTTCAAAGTATTAATACTTATAAAATATTTATCAAATAATAATTATTTAAATAGTTACATAATAATGTATGGTAATAGTTTTAAGTTGTACATTTTATTTTTCCGATTTAAAATGAATTAGTTATGAATTTCTCTATTTTTAATTCATTTTAAATCATTTTTAGAATATTATAAAATAATTTACATTTTTGGAATTACTTTCAACATTTTATTAAACAGAAAACATTTCTGAATATGTTTATACCACTTATAGGGTGGACCCACCTGTCAGCAATAATCAATTACACAATAATTACATAAATCATTTCAGAAAACATTAAAAGAAAACAAAAAGGGTTATGACATCATGATGATGTCACGATGACATCACCCGTGGTGGTGGCGCCGCCCATTATTGGTCGCCGGAGCGACGAGCACAATAGTGGACAGAAGCAGCGACGACGGATGGTCGTCGGGGAAGAGCTAGAGAGCGAGAGGGAGCGCATGAAGAGGTGCTAGAGCACCAGTGGCTCACCACGAACGCGATACCAGGGTCGGGGAAGCAAGGGAAGGCCGGACAGAGGCGAATCGACGGCGGCCGGAGCTCGGGAAGATGGGTTGCAGAGCTTGATTAAGGCCGAGCGGGGCCGATTCCTTTGGCGTAGAGACGCGGTCCAGCACGACGGAGCTCCTCGGCACCTCGGCTTGGCTCGGGGAGGCTCTGAACGGCGACGACGACGAGTTAGGGTTTGTGCTCAAATGGGGAAGAATGCGAGAAGGAACGAGAGGGGATGAGATTGGTACTGGGAGAGAGAGGGGAACACGGCGGTTCTTATCCTTGCATCGAATAGCGGCGGCGAGCTCGGCGGTCAGCCTGCCAGCGTCGTGGGGGGAGGGGGGTTTCTGTGTGTGCGCGTCGATGAATAAGATGGGGAAGAAGAAGAAGAGGCGCGAGAACTTATTAAGAATGGACCTTTTATCCCGGTTGGTGGCTCCAACTAAGACTAAAGGGTCATACATCCCGGTTGGAGCTACCAACCGGGACGTATGCTCTACTTTTTTTTCATATTTTGGGCTGAGCCTAAGCGGTGCGCGCAGGGGGCCTTTAGTCCCGGTTGGTGCCTCCAACCGGGACGTATGACCCTGTTTTTAAATTTTTTTACAAATTATCTCTCTGTTCCTGCCTTATTTTTATTTTGGGGTTTTAATTTGTAATCTTTTTTAAATGATAATTAATTTGGAATTTAGAAAAACTTTAAACATAAAAAGTGTTTGGATTTGAATAACTAATTCAAAACTATTTTTTGTTTTCAAAAATAATTAATGTAAGCATTTAAACTATCAACCATTTAAAATTAAAAATAAATTAGCTTATATTTTTTATATATTAATTTGGAATTAAGAAAAACTTTAAACATAAAAAGTGTTTGGATTGGAATAACTAATTCAAAACCATTTTTTGTTTTTAAAAATAATTAATGTACCCATTTAAAATATGAACCATTTAAAATTTAAATGAATTAACTTATATTTTTTATATATTAATTTGGAATTTAGAAAGCTTTAAACATAAAAAGTGTTTGGATTTGAATAACTAATTCAAAACCATTTTTTGTTTTTAAAAATGATTAATGTAACATTTAAACTATGAACCATTTAAAATAAAAAATGAATTATATTTTTTGAATATTAATTTGGAATTTAGAAAAACTTTAAATATAAAAAGTGTTTGAATTTGAATAACTAATTCAAAACCATTTTCTGTTTTTAAAAATAATTAATGTAACCATTTAAAATATGAACCATTTAAAATTAAAAATGAATTAACTTATATTTTTTTAATATTAATGGGCGGGAAGAAAAGGACGGGAAATAATGGGCGGGAAGAAAATTTTATTACGATAGAACTGGAATTAAAGTACATAACGCAACTAACACTAAGTTACATAAAGCATGACTGAAAATTAAGATACATAGAAGAACTAAAAATTAAGATACATGGCCAGATTAAGTCACAATTAGCCGAACTTGTTTTGCAATGTTGGAGTGATTCAGTCATGCTCCTGCCTACACCTGTAATACTCGCCACTGTAGTCGTCGTACTCTCCGTGGCCGTCGTCGCTGTCGTCGTCGGGGTCGCCGTAGTTGAACCTTGAAGGATGAGTACGAGTGGGCTGGACTTGAGGGTAGCGCAGGCGGGGGTCAGAGTCGGCGGCCGTGTCGTAGGCCATGACGCTCTGGAGAGTCTGGCCGCGCCACCACAGCCGACGGCCGGCCTCGTTGAAGTTTGGAGGAGGTGGGTCGTTCTCCTCGTACCTACCGAGCGTCCTCTCACGCCGATCCCCGGAGAAGGCTTTCCAAGTCGGGAAATAGTCGGGATGCCAGTTGGGATTCCTCCGTTGCTCCGGCGTGAGCTCGAAGTAGTAGTGGTTCGTGATGGCCATCCGGGGCGCCACACCTAGAGGGACGGGAGGAACAGGCACGCCTTCGGTGCTCAGCATCCAGCCTACGGGGATGCGGTAGCCCGGCAGGCAGGGGTAGTTCGAGGCGCAAAGCGCCTTCGCCTCCCTAGGGTTAGTCATACGGTGGAAGCCACGGGAAAAAGTGATGAGGTTGCAGATATGAGTCTAGAGATGTGCAATGACAATGGAGGCCAATCCTACATATATGTAGTGAGAAATGGCGGGAAGAAAACTGCGGGAAGAAATGGCGGGAAGAGAAATGGTAGGAAGAGAAATGGCGGGAAGAAAACTGCGGGAAGAAATCGCGGGAAGAAAAATGGCAGGAAGAAATGGCGGGAAAACTTGCGCTCGGAAAATGGAAAATGGCTTTTCTGTGCGACGAAAAGGAAAACCTCCTCCTGCAACATTGTTCTCCATCCCAATGCCCACATGCATGCATAATATGGGCACAATATCACAAACTATGTCGCGATTCAGCACATAACATCGGTCATTTGGACCGAAAGCCATGAAACCTCGAACATGATAGGTCATTTTGTGAAGGTTTTTCCGAAACATGATCAATATACCAAGTATGGTATTTTTGCTTGCAACTATGTCACATAATATGACACCACGCGAAGGATTTACATTGTTTGGACTTTTTTCGAATTTCTTATGCCCGTTTTGAATTTTACCCTTTTCGAACTATGGTCGAACCAGCGTGCATGAAGATAGGGGACGAGCATCGTTAGAACTTGCATTGTATCTTTGAATAAACCACATATTGCGAGTCTAAAAATGAGTTTTTCAAAAAATCACGGGCGTTAGATCATGTACCTTTAGTACAAACCGGACCCACTTCCTACCGATTTGGCAGACATTTGTCATTTTTACCCGGGATGGACAGAAAGGTTTGAGATGTCCCGGTTGGGAGATAGTCCATGTAAGGTGGTCTAGTATTTTAGAAAAATGGGACGGTAGCATTCTGAAATAAAATTTTGGTGGTTGCTTCACAAAACGACTCGTTTTTTGCGCTTGGAAAATGGATTTTCCTTGCGACGAAAAGGAAAACTTCCTCCTGTAATATTGTTCTCCATCCCAATGTCCACATGCATGCATAATATGGGCACATCATCACAAACTATGTCGCGATTCAGCATATAACATCGGTTATTTGGACCGAAAGCCATAAAACCTCGAACATGATAGGTCATTTTGTGAAGGTTTTTTCGAGACATGATCAATATACCAAGTATGGTATTTTTCCTTGCAACTATCTCACATAATATGACACCACGAGAAGGATTTATATTGTTCGGACTTTTTTCGAATTTCTTATGCCCGTTTTGAATTTTTCCCTTTTTGAACTATGGTCGAACCGACGTGCATGAAGATAGGAGACGAGCATCGTTAGAGCTTGCATTGGATCTTTGAAGAAACCACATATTGCGAGTCTAAACATGATTTTTTAAAAAAATCACGGGCGTTAGATCATGTACCTGTAGTACAAACCGGACCCACTTCCTACCGATTTGGTAGACATTTGTCCTTTTTATCCGGGATGGACTAAAAGGTTTGAGATGTCCCGGTTGGGAGATAGTCCATGTAAGGTGGTATAGTATTTTAGAAAAATGGGACTGTAGCATTCTGAAATAGCATTTTGGTGGTTGCTTCACAAAACGACCCATTTTTTGCGCTTGGAAAATGGAAAATGGCTTTTCCTTGCGAAGAAAAGGAAAACTTCCTCCTGAAATATTGTTCTCCATCCCAATGTCCACATGCATGCATAATATGGGCACATCATCACAAACTATGTCGCGATTCAGCATATAACATTGGTCATTTGGACCGAAAGCCATAAAACCTCGAACATGATAGGTCATTTTGTGAAGGTTTTTTCGAGACATGATCAATATACCAAGTCTGGTATTTTTACTTGCAACTATGGCACATAATATGACACCACGAGAAGGATTTACATTGTTCGGACTTTTTGAATTTCTTATGCCCGTTTTAAATTTCCCCCTTTTTGAACTATGGTCGAACCGACGTGCATGAAGATAGGAGTCGAGCATCGTTAGATCTTGCATTGGATCTCTGAAGAAACCATATATTGCGAGTCTAAAAATGATTTTTTCAAAAAATCACGGGCGTTAGATCATGTACCTGTAGTACAAACCGGACCCACTTCCTACCGATTCAGCAGACATTGTCCTTTTTACTGGGATGGACGGAAAGGTTTGAGATGTCCCAGTTGGGAGATAGTCCATGTAAGGTGGTCTAGTATTTTATAAAAATGGGACGGTAGCATTCTGAAACAGCATTTTGGTGGTTGCTTCACAAAATGACTCGTTTTTTGCGCTCGGAAAATGGAAAATGTCTTTTCCTTGCGACGAAAAGGAAAACTTCCTCCTGCAATATTGTTCTCCATCCCAATGTCCATATGCCTGCATAATATGGGCACAACATCACAAACTATGCCACTATTCAGCACATAATATCGGTCATTTGGACCGAAAGCCATGAAACCTCGAACATGATAGGTCATTTTGTAAAGGTTTTTTCGAGACATGATCAATATACCAAGTCTGGTATTTTTACTTGCAACTATGTCACATAATATGACACCACGCGAAGGATTTACATTGTTCAGACTTTTTTGAATTTCTTATGCCTGTTTTGAATTTTTCCCTTTTCGAACTGTGGTCGAACCGGCGTGCATTAAGATAGGGGACGAGCATCGTTAGAACTTGCATTGGATCTCTGAAGAAACCACATATTGCGAGTCTAAAAATGATTTTTTCAAAAAATCACGGGCGTTAGATCATGTACCTGTAGTACAAACAGGACCCACTTCCTACCGATTCAGCAGACATTTGTCCTTTTTACCCAGGATGGACGAAAAAGTTTGAGATGTCCCGGTTGCGAGATAGTCCATGTAAGGTGGTCTAGTATTTTAGAAAAATGGGATGGTAGCATTCTGAAACAACATTTTGGTGGTTGCTTCACAAAACGACCCATTTTTTGCGCTCAAAAAATGGAAAATTGCTTTTCCTTGCGACGAAAAGGAAAACTTCCTCCTGCAACATTGTTCTCCATCCCAATGTACACATGCATGCATAATATGGGCACAACATCACAAACTATGTCGCGATTCAGCATATAACATCAGTCATTTGGACCGAAAGCCATGAAACCTTGAACATGATAGGTCAGGCTGAGGTGGGCAGCCTATAAATAGAGGGAAAAACCTATAAATACAGGGAAAGGGTTCATATTTAGTCCCGGTTGGAGGGATTTCAGCAGGCTGGGCCAGGCAGCAAATAATGATAGGGGTGAGTGTAATATTATGTTGTGCGTCTTGTACCTTGTCTCGGATGGTGTCACCAATAGGTACTAAAGATGAACCTTTAGTTCCGGTTGGAGACACCAACCGGGACAAAACACGAGTCAGCACTAATAATAGGGGTGAGTGTCGATATTATGTCGTGAGTGTCGACACTATGCCGAGCTGCTTGTACTATAAATAGGCATCCTTGTGAGTCTAGTCCTCCAGCCAGATTGAGGCATCTCCAAGATGGTTTTCGAGAGCAGGAACATCACTACGACCAGTTTCAGGGAGATGCCGCCGGATCCCAGTCCTTCGGCATCTCCAAGAAACTGGTCATAAAGGCACTCCCTAATATGTGAAATTAGTTAGCTCCCAGGCGTATTGATCTAGTTAGAGAAGTTACAAGCTTCAAGATGGTGTGCGAGAGCAGGGACACAACTACGGCCAATTTGAGGGAGATGCTGCCGGAGCCCAGTCCTCCGGCATCTCCAACAAACTGGTCATAGAGGCACTCCCTAATATGTGACCACACGCGTTTGGAGATCAGATCTTAATGGTAAGTACGAATCGGGAAAATTTCTTCATAGTTCGGGAAAGTCGTTCTATGAATCGGTACTAGAGGCCCCCTTTAGTCCCGGTCCAGCCACAAAACGGGACTAACACTCAAGACATTTATTAATATTAAAAACCGAGACTACAAAATCGGGACTAAAGGCCCCCCTATATATAGTCCCGGTCAAGCCACAAACTGGGACTAACACTCAATATATTTATTAAACTTGGAAAATTGCAAACATCATAAAATATCCTTCACAAAATGAGCTATCATGTCTCATGGCATTTAGGTTCACAATATGCAGCCGACAGGCCAGACATGAACTAGAGGTACACAATATGAGCATGAACTTCTTGGCGTATGTCCTTCCTTATGATCGCTTCATATGTAACCATGGAGCATCTTCTTTACTTAACGGAATGCTTGGGCCAGTTTTCACTGTGAAGGGTGGAATTTCATCAAACTTATTATAATATTCTGACATGTCTGTCTTGTCCTGGATTCCCACGATGTTTCTTTCCCCTGAAAGAACTATGTGACGCTTTGGCTCATCATATGACGTACTCGTTTGCATATTTGTTTTCTTTTTCGGTCTGGAGGACATGTCCTTCATATAGAAAACCTGAGACACATCATTGGCTAGGACGAATGGTTCATCTCTATAACCAAGGTTGTTGAGATCCACTGTTGTCATTCCGTACAACTGGTCTATCTTTACCCCTTCCCCATTCAGGTTGACCCATTTGCAGCGAAACAAAGGGACCTTAAAAGAGACTCCATAGTCAAGTTCCCATATCTCCTCTATGTAACCTTAGTATGTGTCCTTTTGCACATTCTCGTCTGTTGCATCAAAGCAGACACCGCTATTTTGGTTGGCGCTCTTTTTATTTTGGGCGATCGTGTAGAATGTATTCCCATTTATTTCGTATCCTTGGAAATTCAATATAGTAGAAGATGGTGACGCGGCCAACAAGTATAGCTGATCTCCAACAGTGGTGTCATTCAAGAGATGTGTCCGCATCCAACCGCCGAAAGACTTCATGTGTTCATCTGTAATCCATGAGTCAGGCTTCCCCGGGTTTTTGGAGCGTACAATATTCTTGTGTTCCTCGATATACGGAGCTGCCAGGGTGGAATTATGTAGAACCGTGTAGTGTGCTTTAGTGAAATAATCCCTGTCCCTACATATCAATACTTTCTTTCCCAGCGTGCCTTTTCCACTTAGTCTTCCCTCATGCCGCGAGTCAGGAACACCAATCGGCTTAAGGTCAGGAATAAAGTCAACATAAAGCTCAATGACCTCCTCTGTTCCATATCCCTTGGAGATTCTTCCTTCTGGTCTAGCACGGTTATGAACATATTTCTTTAAGACTCCCATGAACCTCTCAAAGGGGAACATATTGTGCAGAAATACAGGACCGAGAATGGAAATCTCTTCCACTAGGTGAACCAGGAGATGTGTCATAATATTGAAGAAGGATGGTGGGAACACCAACTCAAAACTAACAAGACATTGTACCACATCCTTATGTAACCTTGGCAGAATATCTGGATTGATTACCTTCTGAGATATTGCATTGAGATATGCACACAGCTTCACAATGGGTACTTGAACATTTTCCGGTAGAAGCCCCCTCAATGAAATCGAAAGCAACTGCATCATAATCACGTGATAGTCATGAGACTTCAGGTTTTGAAACTTTTTCTCTGCCATATTTATTATCCTCTTTATATTAGATGAGAAGCCAGACGGCACCTTGATATTGTAAAGGACTTCCAAAAAGATTTCCTTCTCTGCTTTGGTAAGAGCATAGCTGGCACGACTTAAGTGACGCCCTTTATCCGTCTTGTTCTGTGTATGCATGTTCTTTGGGTCCTTCATAATTTGCTGGTCCTCCCGTGCTTCTGGTGTATCTTTTGTCTTTCCATACACGCCTAGGAATCCTAGCAGGTTCACGCAAAGATTCTTCGTCACGTGCATCACATCGATTGAAGAGGGGACACGTAGGAATTTCCAATATGGCAGTTGTAACATCCCAAAAATATTAAACTAGAATCATCAAACTCTAATCACCAAAATTAGGGTTAACAAAAACTTTTCCAATTAAAAATATGAAAGCATTCCTATGTGTATGTAACAAACTTTGGATTCTTTTGAATTGCCATGATTATGTGTTTCTTTGCTTGTAAAATGATTCTTAGGTGAAATAAACATCATCTAAAAAATCCCCACACTTTTCCCAAAGACAAATAAATCAAAACAAAACAAATTAAGTAAATGGTCACTTTGGCCAAATTAACTCTCATGCCTACTTTGACTATCTCTAACTTTCAGAACTTAATAGAAACATGTATGGATCTTTGCACCCCTTGATAGTAATCATAACAAAGTATCAAGGCCCACTTTGTGATCATCCAGAAACATTCAAATGCTTAGTTTAAATGACAATTTAAAATTGAATCTGTTTCATATGGGAAGATCCCACTATTTCAAAAACCACTCCAACCAACTCAATTTTCAAAACCCAAGCATCTACAGACTCACCAGCACATGCCTAGCACACCCACCAAAAATAAATTCAAAATTCAAAACTTGAGTTCATGCGGCCATTTCATCAAACACCTTGCAGATGCAAATAAAACAAATCCTAAACACTATAGTGTGCAGTGATTCTGGCCTAACTTGTTCCCTCTCTGGACACCACTAGCCTTAGTAGACCATCTAACAACCTTAAATAATCACTAGCACCACTGTAAGCTGGCCATTGTCATCAATGATGAGCAGGCCGAGTGCACCATTGCCACCCCATAGTTGACAGCAAGCTATGAGCAACACTAGCCTCGCCAACCTTGTCTGGGAGCAAGCTAGCACCCCACCGCCACTCCCTGTCCCAGCCGCAAGCGATGCCAGCCCCTAGACCACACGCACCGACCATGCCAAGCCGCTCTGCAACCATGCCGAGAGCGCGCCCGTGCGCCACGCTCGACAGACGACCACAGACCGCGCGTCGCCCTTGCCGCGTGCACGCGTGATCACCACCATCCTAGCAAACCGTAGACACGCCCGTTCGCCGCCGCATGGACCACGCGCGTTGTGTGCTATTAAAACTCCCGTCGGGAACGCTCAGAGCACCGCAGCATTCCGACCGATCAGCACCGCCCCACGCCTCGCCACCACGTCGTTGAGCTTCGCTAGGGAGCACAGGACCGCCCCTACCGTCGCCCACGCCGATAGCCCTCTGTGCCGTCGACCACGACGAGCTCAGCCCGCGCCCGTCGGTCCCCTCTCGCCACTATAAATAGAGGCCTCCCCGCTCGAATTCTTCACACCACCTCACTCCCCTCACCTCACTGATCGTTCCACCCCATTCCCGGAGCAAGGCGAGTAGCGCATCGCCAGAATTGCGCCGGAGCAGGCTGCCTCTGGAGAAGAAGGGCGTCGTCGATTTCGTCCACCCCAGGAGGAGCTGCCGGTACCAGGAGGTTCGTCGTCGTCGACTTCGTCATTCGTCCGCATCGCCGACCTTCGTCTGAGCCCCGGTGAGCCCCCGACGACCCCCACTGAGTCGCTAGGGTTCGAACTCGCCGGTGACTAGTTCATCGTCAACGACGACCCTCAGCCGTTGATCTTACTTCTAATCCAACGCACCACAACGCCCCGTACCGCTTCGCGTTTAAAGAGTCACTGACCAGTAGACCCGCCCTGTCAGTTGCCCCCCGCGCTGCGGAGTGACACTGGGCCGACCCAATAAGCCTTCCCGCGCAGCCCAGTAGTTTGAACTTAACTTTTTCCATTTTAGTTCAAACATAGTTCTGTACCTAATTTCAAAAATCAACCCAGCTCGATTCACTTAACCAAATTGAATGAAACCAATTTTGTTAAAAAGGTTTGAAATGCTTAATCCAAGCCCGTTGGATTCAAATCATTTGAATCTATAGATCAACCTTGGTAAAAATAACAAGGCAGAACCTTTTCTGCATTCAAACATTTTTCAAATTTAAACCATAATAGCTTTTGAGTTGATTCCAACTCTCAAAAATCACATTTGATCATACCTTTCGGAATATATAAAAACATATGGGTTTACTTACAGAAATAATGTTCAAGTAATAAAAGAATGCCACATAGGAATTTCTAGTCATTTATATTTATTTAAAATAAAAGGTTAAATCTTATTAAATTGTGATACCACTTTAAATCACATTCCCATGTACTGAAATATGTGGTGATGACATGTGTCAACATGATCCCATGTTTGGTTTGGAGAATATTAAATCTTAAGTAGTTTTTCAATGAGTAGAAATTACTTTTCTAAAAATAAAAGAAATAATCTTGTAATATTAGTGATGATGATAGATCATCTATAGAACCCTTGTGTGTGATGATTGAAAGTAGTTAAGTATTTTTTGGTGATTGTGTACCTCATATTTATTCATAGACGCTAGTATCGACCAAGGATACGAGGAGGAAGGAAGATACTATGACGAAGAAGCCGAGGAGAACTTCAACCACTGCTCTACACAAGGCAAGCCTAATACTACTAGTTGATTGTGCAAGCTAACACTTGCAATATACCCTACATTAGCAATCTTATACTAATAATGATGCAAGCCTTACTAATCAAGTTGACCGATGCAAGCAAATACTTGCTTGTTACCATACCAACTATATGCCTTAAGCATATGTGATCATACCCACTTGATAACCCCATTCCTAGTTTTACTTACAAGCTTTATACTTTATTTCTTTATCAAAGCTATTACTTAGAGATTACATAAGTAAATTGTAGATATTAGAAAGATAATTTAAGGTTGCATAAAGAGCATAAAACTTGGCCTAAGCTAGATAATCTTTATGTCATCCTAAGGCATGAGATTGAACTCAATTAATCCCCACTTGTTTACCACCCCTCATTAGTACTTACCCCACTTGTAGATGCTAGTGCTAAGCATAAAACTTGATCAACTTTAGATGGGAATACTTGGTGAAAATGGTTATGAAAACCTTGGAATGATGGATCATTCTATTGAGATGTTTTGACATGTGTTCTCGAACACCAGATGATTTTGATGATAAAAATGTTGAGGCATGAGCCTTAGCCCTTTATAAGACTGATGGTTGTCTGGATGTGATACCATTCCAATTTTACCGTACAACCATAATACCCGAGAATTGGGTAGGGCTTGACTGGAAACTTATATACCTTAGTATTGGTTCCCTCACGGCCAAGGTCTGAGCTGAGGCTACCTTGTGAAGATTGTCCACATGTGTAGTACCCAAGATGACAGTTGGTCATGGTTGGGAGGCCAAACTCACAGGAGAGGTGCCTATACTAGGGCGTGTAATCGAAAGGTTAGGATTGATTATCCGCATACTAAGTATGGTGAATTCAGGATTTGTTCCTGACGGATGTATCGAATGTTGTGGTGAAAGTGTACAATCTCTGCAGAGTGTCAAACTATTCGAATAGTAGCCGCGTCCGTGGTTATGGACAGTTGGAGTGGCCATACTGTTCCCCCGTTAGATGTTTTCAAAATGACTTGTGAAATGAATTGAGACTTTGACTTGACAACAACAGAGTTGTGATATGAATTTCAAGTTCCCACTTAGGTGTTATAAAACTTCAACTAGCTTTCTTCGTTTCTAAACTTAGTAGAGGTAAATCTGGCTTTTTGCAAAACAACCCTAAAGCCTAGTGTCCTATTACAAAAACCCCTTCACTTGTTAGTATTAGTTTGCGAGTACTTAAAGAGTACTCATGGCCTTGTCCCTGGCTATTCCCGTGGCCAGACTATGAAGAGGAGTACCATGAGGATAGACCCCAGGAAAGTTACGACAACTAGGATCATCTCCCATCGTCAGCATTGCCTGTGACCCCGAAGATGGAGTTTCGCGTACGCTACCGTTATTATTACATATTTCCTCTACTTGAGTTGTATTAAGAACTGGATCATGAGATCCTTATTTGTGTAAGACCTTATGTATGGTTTGTAATGGATGATGTACTGTGGTATCCAAATCTGCTATGTCTCGCAAAAATGGTAATCCTGGGATTGCGATGTATGGCATAACAGGCATCTGTGATTAAAAATCCGGGTGTTGACAGCAGCTCCCAAAATATAGATTTATTCTTCCACATGGGTGTGTGTCCGGTAGCGACGTCATTCGGAATTGATTGACCGTCGGGACCCTTTCCAAAGATTACTTCTATGTCCTTAACCATACCAAATACATCATCACCAGTAGGGAGTTTAGGCTTCTTCCGGTGATCTGCCTCACCTTTGAAATGCTTGCCTTTCTTTCTTACGGGATGATTGGTCGGAAGAAATCATCGATTTGCCAGGTACACAACCTTCTTGCATTTATGCAAATATGTACCTTCAGTCTTATCTAAACAGTGCGTGCATGCCTTATATCCCTTGTTTGTCTGTCCTGAAAGGTTACTAAGAGCAGGCCAATCATTGATGGTTACGAAAAGCAACCCTCGTTGGTCAAATGGCTCCTGCTTATTCTCATCCCACACATGTATACCTGGTTTGCCCCACAGCTGTAAAAGTTCTTCAACTAATGGCCTTAGGTACACATCAATGTCGTTGCCCGGTTGCTTCGGGCCTTGTATGAGCACTGGCATCATAATGAACTTACGCTTCATGCACAACCAAGGAGGAAGGTTGTAGATAAATAGAGTCATGGGCCAGGTGTCGTGACTACAGCTCTGCTCCCTAAAAGGATTCATGTCATCCGTACTTAGACCAAACCATAAATTACTTGCGTCACGTGCAAAGTCCGGAAAGTCTCTCTCGATTTTTATCCACTGTGACCATCAGCAGGGTGTCTCAACTTTCCGTCTTTCTGACGGTCTTGTTTGTGTCATCGCAATAACCTAGCATGCTCTTTGTTTCTGAACATGCGTTTCAACGTTGGTATTATAGGAGCATACCACATAACCTTAGCAGGAACCCTCTTCCGGAGGGGCTCTCCCTCAACATCACCATGGTCATCTCGTCGGATCTTATATCGCAATGCATTGCATACCGTGCATTTATATAAATTCTCATACTCCTTACCGCGGTAGAGGATGCAGTCATTAATGCATGCATGTATCTTCTGCACATCTAATCCTAGAGGGCAGAGTGTCTTCTTTGCTTCGTACGTACTCTCGGGAGGTTCGTTATATTTTGGAAACTTCGGCTTCATTATTTTTAGCATCTTTTCAAACGAGGAGTCAGTTAGACCACACTCTGCCTTTCATCGCAGCAATTTCGGTGTGGTACCGAGCTTTGTGCTGTCATCTTTACAATTTGGGTACAACAATTTCTTGTGATCTTCTAAGATGCCCTCCAACTTCAACTTCTCCTTTTCTATTTCACGGTCTCGCTTTCCATCAGAAATGACCCTACCAAGTTCATCAGCGGGCTCATCTGATGCCCGTTCTTCACCTCCTTCCTATTCATTGTCTTCCATTGCAGTATCACTGTATTTAGGAAACATATGATGATAGTTGTTATCATTATCTTTTTCTTTATTGTATTCCATCATAACCCCTCTTTCCCCGTGCTTGGTCTAGCAATTATAGTTGGACATGAAACCTTTCATAACCA
This sequence comes from Avena sativa, assembly GCA_916181665.1. NCBI lineage: Eukaryota > Viridiplantae > Streptophyta > Magnoliopsida > Poales > Poaceae > Avena > Avena sativa. The sequence goes on along the minus strand of OV702298.1, from coordinate 45,225,497 downwards.
GGTGGCCGCGAATGATTTTCGAGGAAGAGTACTCCTTGTTGTTCCGACATTGAACACATGGACAATGAATAAAACCATTCTTTTTGTTTGTCGTAGTCACATCGATAAATTTATCCACGCCTTTAATGTACCCGGGTACACGCCGGTCACCGTACATCCATTCCTGACCGTTCATCTGCATCATATAATTAAGTTTATCAAAAACGGAACATCATAAATAGTGAAATAACCAATTCACATCGACATATGCATTGTATCAATGACGGAGAAAATATAAGATTGCTAACCTCGATCGAGGGAAATAAAGAGGAGAAAGCTCAAGTGCGTCTCGGGCACCTCCTATATTTTTGTTCTGTGAGAAATTGAACGAGATCATTCACTCAAACATTTCATCAAACACCTTGAATGCATGCATAGGAAAAAAAATAAACTAGCACACCTCTCACACCTTACACCAAGAAAAAACAGAAAGAAGACCGAGGCGTCGTATTTATAGAGGGCAGGATCATACGTCCTGGTTTGTAACACAAACCGGGACTAAAGGTGTGTGGCAGGCCACGTGTCTAGCGCCCAACCTTTAGACAAACCGAGACACATAACCCCTCACAAATCGGGACGCATGTCTTCGACCACCGTGCCCGCTCAAATCGGGACGCGTACCAACATTAGTCCCGGTTCGTAATGCAACCGAGACTAATGCTATTAGGAGACGCGTATGAATAGCTTGTTTTCTGCCAGTGACCTTGGCCTCGGTAAACCATATATCCGAGCCGTGTTCCAATTGTGTCAATCGCTGTGAGTGCTCGTCCACCTTGATTGTATCGTACGCTCATACCAGTAGGTTCTACTAGCGCATTTATATTTTGCTCATGTGCTTGCATTGCGAATCGTACTTATCTTGAGAACAAAGCAACATCCTGTTTTTCTCGTTCTATTCGACTGATGTGTCGCTGCATCCTGCAACGAGATCGGGGTGGTAATACAACCATCTTAATTAAATACGCAGGAACGAACTATCGTGTCAGAGTTTGGTTTAATTAAGTGCATGCTGGTCCATATGTTACACTTGACAATTGGCTAGCTCACCAGCATTAGTGTAATGTGACCTCATCTGCATAATGTATCTCTCTCGCCCAAAAATACGTGCCATGATGGTTCTGCACGAATACGTCTATGTTTTGAACATTTTCCACGTAGGAAAGAAGCATATGAACCATCACCGGTGGAGGTCAGGCCTTTTAAGGACCCTCATCCCACATAGAACGGTCCGCTCCGCTTGCGCTGCGCAGGGCTTGCTCTATATTTTGTGGGGCCCTAGGACAAAGTTATATGGACTTCTTAGTAAAATAGTATGTATGTATGCATATCGAGATATATAAACTTCTAAAATATTAAACGTTAAAATCCAACCACACATTCTTATCTAAGATGTTCAAATAGTTTTTAAGCACATATACAATGTCATATTATATAAAAAGAGTAGCAAAATATAACAAGTAGTATTTCCTGCGAGTTTTATCAGCTTAAATAAGACCAAATTCTGGTGAGTCCATTGGCAATAATGCTTCAGTGCTTCACAAAGAAGCTTCTTCGAGCATTTTTAGATGCAAAATCATTGAGGAATATATCAAGCTTAATGTGGTCCAAGGTATCCTTCTTAATACAATAGGCAGCCAATTCGTTCAATTCGTCTTGTGATGTAGTTGACCTCAAATAATTTTTCAGAAGTTTCAATTTATAGAAACACCTCTATGTGATTCAATAAGCTCATTTTCTTGTTTTATTATTTTCGTGTTCGGAGCACCCGACTTATGCTTCGGCACTGTAGCGTGTATAGTTTTGAAGAAATAAAATACATGAATAAGAACTTTTAAAATTAGAAGTTTATCTAGCATGCTTGCGAAAGAGGAGGGGAATTGAAAATTCAAATTATGGATTAAACTAGAAATTAGATAACGAATTAGATAGTTGTCGTGGATTCGTGGATTTACCGGATGGTACAGGCGACGGAGCAGGCAAGAACAATATGGAGAGGGAGCAGCCGAGCGAGAGCGAGCAGGGACGCCGACCATGAATTCATGTCTCCCAGCCCAAGTTCACGATGATTTACATGACTCCAACAACAGTAGGAAAAGGGAATGGGATTTCCTTCTAATTCCCAATCCTCACGATAAATTACCTGCCCCCCTCCACGGAAGAGATGAGGGAATTCACCCTTTTAATTCATACGAGAGATTTTTGGTCTCGTAGCTCGTATAATACTGGCGACCAAAATTCTGTGGGGGGGGGGGGGGGGGGGGGGGCAAAACGCTTGGGGGGGGGGGGGGGGCGAAATATGGGCTTCAGTCAAATTTTCAATTGATAAATGGGCCAAATACATGTGAACAGTAGACAAATTCTACATGAGCTGGGGGGCGACGGCCCTTTTCGCCTCCACTAAGGTCCGCCAGTGCTCGTATTCCTATTCCCTAATTATAATTCCTTCGAACCAAACATTGGGTTTCCTCTCGACCTCTCCTGGTCTCCCCGATCGATGCGTTGTGGCTGTTTCTACTTCTCGTCCACTGCAGGCCACTGTGTACGTGACGGCTGGGCCTTTGCCCTTTCCAATTTTGTTCCTGCGTAGGAAAGGAGCAGTTGTCATGGGCCCCATCCAGGCGTGGGCCCACGGGCGTCGCACAAGGCTGCCATGGGTCATATCCGGGCCTGGCGCTGCGAAGATCGCTTATGGATCATTTTTTTAATGGGGAAGGGGTCTAGAAAAAACCCGATGCTGCTTATATTATGAGGGGTGGAATACAACTTACAAACAGGACAACAAAGCAAAGAAAATTTACACACATGTCCTGGATTTTTCCAAAGGAGACCCTAGAACAGAAAAAGCAAAAGCAATCAAGTCCAGAGCTTCTCCTAGCTCCTCCTCCACCACGATTCCATCGCCAGCGAGCACAGTCAACTGCTTCACCATCGGGGACATGACCACTTGGGGGGAGCAGCGGGAGCACACCGCCTCGGAAGCAGAGATCCTCCAGTCCTGGAGGTTAAGCACCCTATACCGGCTAGCCGGTGAGAAGGGATGGAGCAGCAGCCCTACTGCCGTTGAGATCAGCATTCGAACAGATCCATGCCGTCGACGAAAAGATGCCGATGAAGAGCTCCAAAGAAGATGGGGTGGCTGCCCTTCAGCCAAAGATGTCGACGGCCAGAGCGCTATCGTTGAATCTCCCCAACACGAAGCAGCACCCACGCCACCGAAATCGATATACCGCCATCGCCGCCACACAGACGCCAGCAGCGCTGCTCTCCACCTTCTCCCCCCGCCACCACGGCCGGCCAAAGAAAAGGAGAGAAGCCGCTGCAACGACTGCAACACAGCACAGGCCCGAGCCTTATTAGCGGAGGATACGAAGGCACCGCACCTCGCCGCAGCAAGCTCCTTCCACTGGAGCACCACAGCAAGCACCGCCGCCATCGCCATTCGCCATATCTGGCTTGCGAGATCTGGCGGAAACCTCCACTACGACTACTGAAACCTACAACTACAGAGGCGCTGCTCCTTCGCCCCCGATTGCTCTTTCGGGGGACTTTGGGACCCCCGAGTGGAGATGCTCTAAAAGAGAAAGTCGGGTAAAAGATGATTTTGAACATGTTCACGGTCGATCTTCATCAAATATTTCAACGTGAGCGCGACACTAGGGCCAAATTTCACCGTTAGGTCCAAATCCCTCCTGATCTTGGGAATTCTTCTAGCTTCGTCGTTTAATATTGTGTCAGGCGCTTAGGGTTTTTTTCTTCCGCGAAAAGAATCACCGGCCGATCACATTATCTTGACACATAAAAAAAATTAAGCGCCTGAGTTAGCGCCTTTCGTTGTGGTTCAATATTGTCGTCCATATATTTCCCGTTAATTGATTTTCTTTTGGATACTTATAAGCGCCTGCTCAAGAGCCCAGCGTTATACATGTATGTTTCCTTTGTTTCTAACGTGTATTAACTGGGCCTTTGGTATTATTGTTAGGTTTACTGGGCTGCACTTGGGCCGTTTGCTCCTACTTTGTCTTGTTTTCTTTCTGGGCCTACAGGCGTTGGATGCCTGCTTTTCTCTTTGTTACGCCTGCTCAGTGATTGAACGGATTTAATCGTGCAGGCAAACACGCACGTCGCCGCGGCACCGCCCGTCTCCAAGCCAGTTGCTCGCTCGCCGGGCGCTCCGCCACAGTCGCAGCCGGCAGCCTTCTGCCAGTCCCTTGGTCCCCCTGTATGCCTGCAGGCTGCAGCCGTATATGCATGTAGCAGTTCACCTCGATGGCTTGATCGGCTAGTTGCTAAATTTATCACGTTCGAGACCCAGTTGCAAGATAGTTGTGATCGAGATGGTTTAACACAAAGATAAGGTTTATTTTTACGGGGAAGGAAAATATATTAAACAGCTATAGAATTACAATCAATGTTTATGGCCCTATAAATTTCCACTGGAAAGTTTCTGAGCCAAACAACAGTGCGCCGTTGAACCCTACTCAGCTGTGCAAGTTCATGGCTAGCCTGGTCTGCCTCCCTATTAATCTTAACTAACCTAGTGCTTCTTTCCTTCAACAAAACATGGATAGTGTCGATCCAAGAGGCGTAGACTGAGGTGTTCGGAGTGTTTTCGCTAATCAGCACAAGCGCCTCGGCGCAGTCTGTCTCGGCGGTAAATGGTAGGGATGTCCAATGCAGCGCCAGCTTCAGTCCTTCCTCGATCGCGAGTAGCTCCGCTTCTGTGGCATCGCGGCAGTGCATCGGGTTCCTACATGCCACAAAAATCACCTCGCCAGAGTGATCCCTCAGGACCATGCCCGCTCCAGCCTCGCGGTTTCCGATGTACGAACCTTCAGTGTTAAGCTTGGCATTGCCAAGTACTGGTGGCGTCCATGTCTCCTTAGGCATTTTCTTGTCCTCTCTCAATTTGCCTCGCTGGAACCCCTGATGGGCATCTACCACCATCTTCCCTTTCGCAATGTCTGCTTGAGGGAATTGTTTGATTAGTAGCAGAGAGTTCAAGTAGCTCACGAGGAACCGCCTCGACCCCTCAATTGATGGGAAGATTTTGTCGTGTGTCATTTCATTGTGACAGTGCCGTATTCTCCAAAGTAGTAGCAGAGTGCACGCCCGTTCCGTTGGTACCCCGTTAGGATCGATAGGAGCTGTAGAAGCCATTCAGACCCTGTGTTCCGTAGTAGTCCATCTGACGGCAGGGGCCATTCCTCGCGCATAGCTAGCCAGAGGTTCCGAGCATGGGGACAGGTAAGTTGCAAGCAATTTACAATTGGATCGGTCGAGGCCTAGCTACAAGATAGTTGCGAAACTTGGTTCAACAAAAGCTCAATCTCAACACAAAGATAAGTTGTAATTAGTCCCTTTGGAGTCCCGATTGCAAGCTAGTTGCGACTGGCTTGGTTCAACACATGTTCAACTTCAACATATGCTACTCCCTCCGACCCATATTAATTGACTTGGATTGCCAAAATTTAGATAAATCTATATACTAAATAGTGTCTAGATTCATCTAAATCTAACAAATTTGAGTTAATTAATATGGGTCAGAGGGAGTAGAATAAGAGTCCTAATTGCAAGCTAGTTGTGACTGGCTTGGTTCAACACATGATCAATTTTAACACAGGCTCAAATTCGAATCCTGGATGCAAGCTAGTTGTGACTGGCTTGGCTCAACTCATGCTTAGTTTTCAACGCAAGATTAGTTGCATAAGACAAGTTTCAATAGATCGCGTTCAAAACCTAGTTAAAATATAGTTGCGACTGAGTTGGCTCAACACAACCTCAAATTCAACACAAAGCTCAGTTACAAACGATTTGCAATGGGCTCAGTTAACCTAGCTGTGACTGACCTGGTTCAACACATGCTCAATTTCAACAGAACATCAGTTGTAAGCGAGTTGAAATTGTTCTCGTTCGAGGCCCAGTAGCAAACTAGTTGTGAATGACTTGGTACAAGCCAAACTCAAATTCAACACAGGCTATAAAATAAAGTTTATTCTAAATTTTATTTCAAGTCACTCTAATTACACAAAGCATTACACTCTAATTCGCCTTTTGGTAAATCTGACCGCGTGCGGGGGTGACCATGATCAAGACATGCACCATAAAGGAGGAAAATGAGACGATGCTGCTGAATTTGCGCGGCGTTCTCCTACTTAGGGACAAAGTTTAAAAAAAAAGGGGCAAAGTTTTCAAAAAGGGGCAAAATTTTAAAAACAATACATTACTTTGGACAATTTTGATGAATGTGAGCAATTTTTTAAATCTACTTTTGTTTCAGAAAAAATGAGAATATGAGATACAAATATTTTGACACCACTGAAATCACAGAATGTTTTTATGAAATTCTAGTTGTCGGCCACCTACTGAGGTGAAATAGTTTGAGGTCCGATCATTGTTCTTGTAAGCATGCGAGACGTGAGAAATCAGTTGATTTTGAGACTAGCAATGCTTTGTGTAATTAGAGTTGGCATGTTTCGAGCTAGTCGTAGTTACCAGCTCTGATGTACTTTACCTTTGGAGTTTGTACAATAGGACAGCTCTGCCAACTGCAAACAATGGTGCTATAATAAAAATATAATTTGCAATTTTTGAGGTGTGCCATGGCGCCCCATAGGATCCGCCTAAGATTAGCATCAATGATTTGGGAGAACGAATCAAACGTCAAGCCTGGTAAGCTACAAGTGGCAAGCCTGATAAGCTAACTCAGGCGACCGGGAGAAGGAAAGAAGCGAGAAGATGAGATAAGAGCGGTCAAAACCATACTCCCGCACGAGTGCTTGACCAGTTCCTCACTTTTCAAGAGGGCCCGATCAGTCCGTTTTCTCGCTCGCACTGACCCCTCAGCACCAGTCAAACACCCTACTTGCTTCCATCGTAATCGGCCACTGCCACCTCTCCTACCTCTTCGAAACTCTCATTGCCACATGGGCCCAATCAGATTCATACCCCACATGCCATTCTCTTCTGAGCCTTATCGCTGGTACATTGCGACCAGAGAATAGTTCTTCTCCCCTCCACAATCTCAGTTTTCTGGCTCTCGCCTCGCCTTGTATATAAAGCCCCCCTCAGACGGCTAGCTAGCAAAACAAACACAACCTGAGCCTAGTGCTAGCTGCTTTTTGGCGAGGAAAAGTCGTCAGCAAATCAAGAACAGAGCCAGCCGCACGTGGAGATAGATAGACCGCTAAAGTGCGCCGACGCAGCAAGTGCTCGATCAGCCAAGACTCATGGCCAACAATGGCGTCAAGGTCACCTACATCGAGACGCAGTTCGTCACCTCCGACGCCGCCAGCTTCAAGTCCCTCGTGCAGCGCCTCACCGGCAAGTCCACCGAGCCAGCACGTCAGCTCCACCGGCCGCGCCCCAGCCGTCCCGGAGCCGACGGGAGAAGCACCGTTACCGGAGCGGGAAGCTATTACATGTCCACCGGCACCGCTGTTTGCTCGGCTAGTACAGCCGCGGATGAGGTGCACGGGCTTTGTGATTATCCTGAGCTGTTGCATGTTGTCGGTGCGAGCGAGCGCTCCCGTGGTGGTAGTTACAGTGATCTACTCTACTGAAGTGTAAATATTTGATTTTGAGTCCCTTGTTACGATGTATATTCAAGTCATTACCATTTTAATGTCTGTACTTCTTTGATTCTGTTTATTGTTGGTTCTTCGGAAATTGTAAATACAAAGCTCTTACTTCTATACATCGGGAAATAGATTAGACACGAGTGAATTATGTGTGACTGAGGATGGTCTCCCATTTTTTGACAAAATAAATGGAGGTGTCTATTATCTTGATTCTTATCTTAACAAGAAGACAAATTTTAAGCATATAAGCAAGCATCTTATCAGGTGACCGATGATTTACATTTATATAAGCTACAATTATGTCTACTATAACAATATAAATGACTCACCTAAAAAAACAATATAAATTATTAATTTCTCCATCAAGATCATTTCATGTATTTTATTCATGAGCATGAAAAAACCCTAATTAAGGATAAACAAAGCGAACCAATCGAATTCAAACCCTGGTTGCCCCGCACATGCGTTTCCCCACCTCATGTCGGCCCCGCGAGGAGGCGGCGGGGGGGGGGGGGGGCTAGCCGCCCTCCCCTACTGCCCCAGGAGGCTGCCAGGCAAAGCTGTCACCGATGGCGGCGGAGGCCCCCTCGTCCCCTTACATGGAAGGATCAATGTGGGTCGTCTTCTCCGAGCCGGGCTGTGGTGTGATCGTGCACGGTGGCGTGGTGGTTCCTTTGACGCGTCTGGAGCAGCTGCAGTGCGGCGGATCGGCGCGGTGGTCTACTCTATGGAGGGACAACGGCTTCATCCCCGATCCTTGGGCAACAAGGAGGTGGATGGCGCAGGCTACTGGATCGCTGGTCGCATCAGCAGCGGCGGTGCATGTGGCTGCATCAAACGTCCCACCTGCTGCCAGATTTCACAAAGCGTGTGTGTTCTATATTTCCCACCATGTAATAACCTAATTGTGAATACATTGGCACTGAAAGTATCAGACAAGCTCTTCAAATATATTTTATTTTCCTTATTTATACCCATTCTGATCATAATCATTATTTAACTTGTGATCAAAGAAACTGCCAAAGACAAAGCTTGCATTGATCCGCAAGAGCATGGCTTCCTTCTTGGTTAGACATGTGATCAAAGATGACAGAGCTTCACTACGACGCTCATGTGTGAGTCCCCTGATTGCTATAATTGATGATGTTGTCGACCCCTTACATTATTTAACTTGTGATGTCAGTATTTCTCCATAATAGCCGTGTTGTTTGAATTTCATTAAGGAGTGAAATAATAAAGGGTTGACATGAATAAAACCCACACTGGAAAAAGTAAAACAAATCAAAGGCTACACCTAAAAACATATATAGGGGAATACAAGAGAAGCTAGAGAGGTGAGGTTGGCTTCAAGGTTTTGTGGAGTTGGCCATGACTGTTTCGGGCTTCGGTTTCATCTTTATCTAACCAAACAAGGCATATTCCACGGGTGCTGGTTGTTTGGTTTCCACCCGAAGACGCCCTCGAAGAGAGAGAAGGGTGTCAAAAAAGGAACAAGTTGATCCACGAGCGGATCAAAGACTCGCTAAACAGGATGAGGCAAAAACATCTAGCACTTCCACAACCTTGTTCTAACAACATGACCAATAGTCCAACCTCGATGGAAGATAGCACCGAACAAAAACCTAGAAGAGAAAAAGATCCAAATAGGGATTAGTGCTCTAAGACGACACCTTAAGGAGATAACATCGTGACGAATGAAATCGTCTTCAACCCCAAAAACTATAACTAAGGCTTTCGCCCAGAGAACACATGGGTTGGAAGAGTTGTGGAAGCTCCATATGACACCAAAAGGAGAAATATTGCACCCAAATTCATCGCTATCATTGCCGCCGACAAAAGCAAAGGTAGGGTTATCACCGGTCGCCGACATACAGAAGTCACATCATTGGCCACTATCCACATGCCATTACTTTATTACATCACATAAGAAACAAAATAAGCTCAAATGTCATTAATTTATTACATCACATAACAAATTAAAAAAGCTCAACTGTCATTACTTTATTACATCACATAAGAAACAAAAGAAGCTCAAATGTCACTACTTTATTACATCACACTTGACTTTGCTGTTGATGGTAATCTGCCCACATTTGATGCGCAATCATGTCTCTAAGATTATTGCCTTCATTGTTGACTTGATAGTTTTGAGGAAGATCACCATTAGGAAGGTCCACATAAATTTCTGAAGGTATGTTGTTTGTTTGGTTATCTAACCAGCCCTCATCTCCCTTATGCAAATGGATGATATTATGCAATATTGCAACAGCCACCGATAACTTTACTTGATTCTCTAATGTGTGACGGGTTTCCACTTTGAGAATGGGAAAGTGTTTCTTCAGGACTCCTAATGCCCGTTCAATATGATTCCATAGAATGACGTGGCAGTGATTGAACAACTCCTTGTAGTTTTGGGGTGCACTTCACCACGCCCAAACTCCTTCAAATGGTACCGAACACCATAGTATGCTGCAATAAAGAATGGAGTGTTTGCATAACCACCATCTACGAGATAGAACTTGCCCTGAGGTACTTTAAACCCTTTGAGAAGTGCAGATCTAAGAATCCTAGCATCAGTCGCAGATCCCTCCCAGCCACAAGATATGAATATGAAATTTAGATCGAAGTCACATGCGACCATAACATTCTAGCTGATTGTCTGCTTCCTATTTCTAAAGGGAGCATCTTTGTCACCCAAAATGGTCATGGGAATATGAGTCCCGTCAACGGCTCCAATATAGTTATGCGAATAAAATGATAAGAATATAATAAGAAATTATTTTGGTTTGTGGAAAGGAAGACATTGTCATGGGAATATGATTTAGCAAAAACCTAAAAATAGAGGAAGAATCTTGGGTTAGACTGGATCTTTGGATGTACTTGAGTAGGATTTGGAGGCTTGAGAAAATGCTTTGCAGAGTAGGGATTATGTTGAAGAAATTCTTCATGTGCCAATGAAAAGTGCCACCACTCCACTTAAATTGGATCTGGAGGCTTTGGAAGGAGGAATTGTGGGACAACATTCATAGAAAGGCCACTAGTTTCTCTTCGACAGTAAGTCTGGTATCACGTACCAACTCCTCAGGAAACTAGCCAAAATCCTGAAGATATGAGGCTCCATCCTAAATGCTTCTTGACAATTTTTGACATGCTCTTCAAGCAACTCCCTAACAACCTCATCGTCTCTTAGAATCGATGTATGGTGTGGTTTTTTTGGTTCACTTTCACCCAATAGATGCAGTGCAGGTAAAAGGAAAGGCTGAAGGGGTTCGTAGCATGGAAAACAAAAATTTTCTACCGCATGCAAACAAACAAGCCAAGATCTATCTACTAGATTGTAGCAACGAGTCGATAGAGGAACTCACCCTCGAAGATTCCAAAGCGGTTAACGAGAGCAGATTCTCGTGGGTGATGTAGTCGTACACTTGCTGATCTCAAGATCGCGTAGACGATCCTTCCGGCGCTGCGTTCCGGCAGCGCTCCCGCAGTCGGTCACACGTTCGGTACTCGACGAAGACCTTCCTCTCCCTTGTTCCAGCAGGTAGCGGAGGTTGTAGCACTCTCCTCGCGATTCCGGCAGCACAACGGCGTGGTACCAGAAGTAGAGGGGAGATCTCGCAGGGCTTCGCCTTAAGCCGGAGCGAGTATGGTGGAGTATGAGAGAGCTTTGGTGATCTAGGGTTTAGACACACCAATTAGAAGGCTCTAAACCGGAGGCTAGGGAAATTAGAAGCTCTAACTTGATGGCTTGGGAGAAATCCCTAGGCTGTGGCTAGGGTTTAGATTTAGAGGAGAGGGACTTGTGTACTAGGAGGGGCAGCCCTGCCCCTCCCTTTATAGGTGGGAGGCGCGGCCAAGGGGAGGGGAGTCCCTCCCCAACTCGGCTTGGAGGTGGGCCGGCGGTTGGAGGAGGGAATCCCTCCCCAACTCGGTTTCCCACTCCTCCTCCTCTTTCCAAAACTTGCCGTTTGACTTTCAAACTAGCCGTTTGACTTTTCAATTTAGGATTTAAATAAACCATTTATTTTGGACAGCAAGGACACCTAGTACATGATGCAATCATTCCAACTTACAATGACACATTCATGTACCCTTCCCCCCGGAGTGCCGGACATTCCGGAACCTTCTAGAATGTTCCCGATGAAAACACCGGAACCATTCCCCAACTCCGAAACGGGACTTTCCTTATATGAATCTTATTCTCCGGACCATTCCGGATCTCCTCGTGATATCCCGAATCCCATTCGAGACTCCGAACAACATTCGGTCTCTTTCTCATCATTCCATAACTACTCAACAACATCGAATCCTTAAGTGTGTCTCCCTACGGTTCGTGAATTATGCGGACATGATCGAGACACTTCTCCGATCAATAACCAATAGAGGAATCTGGAAATTCATATGGCTCCCACATATTTCTACGATTACTTTGCGATCGAATGAACCACTTACATATGATACCAATTTCCCTTTGTCTCACGATAGTTTACTTATCCGAGGTTATGATCGTCGGTATCTCTGCATACCTAGTTCAACCTCGTTACTGATAAGTACTCTTTTCTCGTTCCCGTGGTATGTGATCCCTTGTGAGCCAGTCATATGCTTGCAAGCTAATTGGATGATATTCCACCGAGAGGGCCCAGAGTATATCTATCCGTCATATGGATGGACAAATCCCACTCTTGATCCATGTGTCTCAACCAATACTTTCCGAACACTCAATGCCACCTTTATAGCCACCCTGTTACGGTGTGGTGTTTGATGTTATCAAAGCATCCTTCAGGTAAAGGTGATATGCATGATCTCATGGTCGAAGGAATTAGGTTACTATGTATCAGAAAGCTTATAGCAAATGAATTATATTAAATGACTTGATCTTTATGCTACGCTTAACTTATAGGAGTATGTCCATCACATCATTCTCCTAATGATATGACCCTGTTGTTAATAACATCTCTATGTTCATGATCAGGAAACCATGATCATATATTAACCAACAAGCTAGTTTAACAAGAGGCTTTACTAGGGACTCTTTTATGTTTACAAATCACACAAGTATTAATGTTTCCGGTTAATACAATTATAGCATGGTATGTAAACATTTATCATAAGCATGAAGATATGATAATAACCACTTTATTATTGCCTCTTGGGCATATCTCCAACAGTCTCCCACTTGCACTAGAGTCAATAATCTAGTTTCAAACCTTTGTGTATTCAACACCTATGGCTTTCTTGTGTTGTATGTACACGATTGCTAGTGGTCAACTGATCTCCGGATCTGACACTTCCAGGTCCGTGTGTAATTGCATGTCTTTGCGTCTCTACGCATCACTCATTCTCTAATGAGATGGCTTTGTATAATTTTTGTCCTTCGGTGAGACCTTTAGTTCTTTGGAGTTAAAACATGTTGATAATATTGTCGTACAATATATCTTCATAGTATTATCCCGCTGTGAACTACACCTAGTTTGATAACAAACTACTTGACACAAATGCCCTCTTTAGCTGCTATTATAGCAGTCATATACTTAGCCTTTTGTTGTAGTATCTGTCACAATGTCTTAACTTTGGAACTCATCCAAATCCATTATGGAACTTACTTTCCATTATATTGTGCCACCCTTAGTTTAGATTGAGATAAACTTAATTTGTACTTTGTGACAAAACTAGTATCAATGTAATACTTTTACAATGAACTAACCATCTATTTGCCACTTTTACAAAATAATATACTCTTAGTTCTTCCAAAATATCATAAGAATATCCTTACTATCGTCCAATGATCATCTTATGAATCATTCTGGTATATGCTCATAACATTTAGAGCATAGGACATATCTGGATTTATACATATCACAGTATGATTGATATAAATACTCTTTGTGATTTCATACATCAAGTATCAATCTATACTTGAATCTTTGTTTCACTTACCAAGTGTCAATACACTTGAATATATCATCAATATTGAACTCATTCAATCCTTTCTGTGTGACAAGAACCTTTCTTGTAGTTTCTATATTGAACTCATTCAATACATCATCTATGTACTTTCGGCACAACCATATTAGCGTCTATTGATGCCAAATATTTGGGTTTTGCCTAAGTCTTTCATCAGGATGAAATTCTTAATATGTGTTAATAAAAGATACATCTTTTCCAATCAACAATATGTCCTCCACATAATGTATTAGAAACATGTCTTAGCGCTCCCACTTAATTTCTTGCAAATGCAAGCATCTTCATTGTCTCTGATGAATTTAAACTCTTTTAACAGTTTCATCATAGTGAAGATTCCAACTCCGCGATGCTTACTTCAACCATTGAAGTTTGCATATGCTTTTAGCATCCTTTGAATTAACAAAACCCTTTGGACCGTGTCATGCACACGTCCTAGGTAACCCTTCTATTAGAAGAACTTGTTTTGTTTATCCAACTACCACATAACAAAATTATATGTCGTGATTGCTACATTAATCCGTCTAGACTAAATATCGCTTAATGAAAGATCAGATCTTGTCATAGTCAACTCTTTGAACATTGTTGTGAACTCTTTCCCAACATGTCGACTATTTCATAGATGTGAAACATCCATGTCTACTTCTTTATAGATCCAAACACAACTGTAAGGTCTTACACCTTTCTTGAGGGTCCTTCAAGTTCAAAACTTGATTTCTCGTGTATGGAACTATCACGGATTTTATGGCTTCAAGCCATTTGACGGAGTCAGGGCCCATCATCGCTTCTTTGTATGTAGTCCGTTCATTATTCTCAAATAATGATTCAACCCTCAAATCTTGGTATTTGATTGTTTACTCGACCTACTTGGTTCAAATAGAAACTTAGACCTCCGTGACCGCAACCTTTGAGGCACGTGAGCCATGAGCATTGTTGCTGCCTCCGGAACACTTTTCGGCGCTGCGCAACTTTGCACATATAGCTAAGGTTCCTTTAACCTTATCAAAGTTCTATTGTCCTCCCACTTATCTTTTCACGAAAAATTCCTTCTCAAAGAAACTTGACGTTCTAAGCGACAAATACTTTTGTCTCCGGTGTTTATGGAGGAATACTTAACAGTAATACAAAGACAACTTCATCCGACTTTGGTTGCAAACATCTTTCTTATGCATAGCATACCAATGTTTAAGAAAGGACTACTTGGGTTTTATCCCAAACCATAACTTTATATGGTGTCATTTCAGCGGATTATGATGGAGCTCTTTTCAGTGGAAAACGGTAGTCTCTAAAGCTTTTAATCTTTAAAATATAATGGCAGTTCTATGAATTACACCTTTGATCTTACCATGTCAAACAAGGTTTTAATTACATATCTCGAACGCTCCATACTCTTATGGTGTTTCGGGAAATGCAAATCCACAGAACGATTCCTTAAACCTTAGGTATTATGCTAAACTTGTAACTCAAATATCTTCCTTTATGATCTTTATCATAAACTATTTATATTCTTATTACAATGATTCTGCACTTCATCTTGAAAGACTTTGAACTTTTTCAAATGTTTCATACTTCATCCTTATTAAGTAAATATTCATATATTCACTCAAATTTTTGGAGAAAGCATATGAAGTTGAAATCCATCGCTCTTGACTACATATAATGGATTTCATACAACAATATGTACAAGTTCCAATAAGCTAGTCATTTGTTCCCTTTTGGCCTATGAACGAAGTTTTAATTATCTCTAGGAAAGTTTCACAAGCGTCATGTGATCAAAAATCAAAAGACTCCAAAATTCCATCCACATGGAGTTTCTTCATGTTTTCTTTCCAATATAATTTAAACGGCGATGTCACTTCCTAAGTGATCTTTCAATCAATTTGTCTTTCGACATTTTTAGCACTAGTTTTATGGATGTGATTTATCCAACGAGATTTGTAAATCATCCATCTTTTATGGATTATGGCAATTATTTTAACAACCCTTTTGTTCTCATAACACCTGATAAAACAAATCTTGAAGGCAAGCTTTGATGTTTAACGAGCAACACAATAACCCTTTATTTGTTCTCGATGAACATCATCACATATTCTATTGCTAGTTACTTAGGCCATTGTAGTTCATGAATTGTGTTGTTTCGTATGACGATTCACACCAACAAATTCAGTATCAAATACTTAAGAACCACATTGTTTAATAAGCAAAGAATATAGCCATAACATGTATATCATCTATATACTTAAACTGAACAATTCTAGTCTTTTCTTTTCTGCCATATATTTATGAGATTCTCTTTCAGTATTTATTTTCTGTTTGAAAGAATCTATCAACAGTGGAGTCATACATATGACACATAGTCCAAAGGGTATAGTTAAATACCAATGTCTTTGGACTTGCACTTTTGAAGTAGATCACCATCATCAAATGTTTGGTGTGCTTTCAAATTCCTTTCTTTAGTAATCTCTTGGTGTAGTAAACATTTTACCTACATCAAATATTCACCTTTATCATGGAATCGTCCATGATCAAGCTACTTTTAGCTTATAATGATGAATTACGAGTATAATGTTGCTCTCCAAAACATTTTGGAGGATTAGGACAACAAGTGTCTCCAACCCTTTGCAAATTCTCATCAAAATATGAGAAACATGAACTTTGCCATATTATACTCTATCATGTTGCAACCAAAACTTCATTTCAGATATCACAATATCTTCCACACATCATGGTTTCTGAAACAACTCTTTCAGATCCTAGATAACCTTGATATTAAGACAATCCTTTGAATATCAAGAATCATGGAGACAAACACGATACTCATACACTAACACTTGGAATTGTCACTCTTGATTTAATACCAATTATTAAACTTCATGGAGTAACCGGAACTTACTGAAAGTTTGCAATAGGACTTTTAAACTTTAGATTAACACTTCAAAACAATACGATACCAGTTCGTAAAGTAACTAACCAGAATTCTATAGTTCTATCATCTCAATTAAAACTAAGCGCAAGGTGGTAAACGGATGCCAATGACTACAACAACTATGCAAATTCACTTTGATTTAATTTATGATAAATTGAGTTCTAATTAATAATTAAATTAATCTAGGTGAACTCCCACTCAAAACAACATCCCTCACATTGTTTTAGTGATCACACGAACCAAATCCACCACATCAAAACCGATCATCACGAGAGTTGATGTAGCTTCAATGGCGAACAATCAACATGTTCATCATATCTACTATATGATTCATGCTTTACCTTTCGGTGATCCGTGTTCCTGAGACCATGTCTGTACATGCTAGGCTCGTCAAGATCAAACCTTAGCTTACGCATAAGCAAATCTGGCTTGCTTACGTTGTATACACTTGCGGAATCTAACACACCCGATCATCACGTGGTGCTTCGAAACAACAAGCTTTAGCAACGGTGCATACTAAGGATGAACACTTTAGAACTTGAAATTTATGTGCATGAGGGATCATCTTATAATGCTACCGTCGTCTACTAAGCAATACAAGATGCATAAAGGATTAACATCACATGCAATTCATAATATGTGATATGATATGGCCTTTCTTCTTTGTGCTTCCGATATCCATCTTCAAGCACGAACATGATCTCTATCATCACCGGCATTGCATCAAGGTCAATGACGCCGCTCCATGGTTGTCGTCCACCAGCTTCAACTATTACAACTACTTTGAACAGACAAGCGGGTCTTAACAGAATTTAAAGACAACCATATGGCTCCTGCCGGTTGCCAACTTACAATAAGGAACATTGCATACATCATATATAATCACAATCATGGCCATATCACATCACAGCACACCCCTGCAAAACAAAGTTAGACGCCTCTAATTTTCTTTGCATGTTTTACGTGGTTTGGGGATTTCAATAAGTGTCGTTCTAACTTACGAACAAGAACCACAACATTGATACTAGTATTGTCAATCACCCGTTGTAAATTGCATCTTAACTATGTTGGGAGAAACAAGCACCCGCAAAGCCACTTATGCAATACAAGTTGCATGTCAAGCGTGGAGCAAGCCTCATGAACGGTGTCATGTAAGGTTAGCCTAGGCCGCTTCATCCCACCATCCCGCAAGATGCAAAGTACACAAGAAGCAATCAACAACAAAAGCATCAATGCCCACAATGACCATTGTGTTCTACTCGTGCAACAGATCTACATATATACACGGCTCTGATACCACTGAAGGGGTTCGTAGCATGGAAAACAAAAATTTTCTACCGCATGCAAACAAACAAGCCAAGATCTATCTACTAGATTGTAGCAACGAGTCGATAGAGGAACTCACCCTCGAAGATTCCAAAGCGGTTAACGAGAGCAGATTCTCGTGGGTGATGTAGTCGTACACTTGCCGATCTCAAGATCGCGTAGACGATCCTTCCGGCGCTGCGTTCCGGCAGCGCTCCTGCAGTCGGTCACACGTTCGGTACTCGACGAAGACCTTCCTCTCCCTTGTTCTAGCAGGCAGCGGAGGTTGTAGCACTCTCCTCGCGATTCCGGCAGCACAACGGCGTGGTACCGGAAGTAGAGGGGAGATCTCGCAGGGCTTCGCCTTAAGCCGGAGCGAGTATGGTGGAGTATGAGAGAGCTTTGGTGATCTAGGGTTTAGTCACACCAATTAGAAGGCTCTAAACCGGAGGCTAGGGCAATTAGAAGCTCTAACTTGACGGCTTGGGAGAAATCCCTAGGCTGTGGCTAGGGTTTAGATTTAGAGGAGAGGGACTTGTGTACTAGGAGGGGCAGCCCTGCCCCTCCCTTTATAGGTGGGAGGCGCGGCCAAGGGGAGGGGAGTCCCTCCCCAACTCGGCTTGGAGGTGGGCCGGCGGTTGGAGGAGGGAATCCCTCCCCAAATCGGTTTCCCACTCCTCCTCCTCTTTCCAAAACTTGCCGTTTGACTTTCAAACTAGCCGTTTGACTTTTCAATTTAGGATTTAAATGAACCCTTTATTTTGGACAGCAAGGACACCTAGTACATGATGCAATCATTCCAACTTACAATGACACATTCATGTACCCTTCCCTCCCCCGGAGTGCCGGACATTCCGGAACCTTCTAGAATGTTCCCGATGAAAATACCGGAACCATTCCCCAACTCCGAAACGGGACTTTCCTTATATGAATCTTATTCTCCGGACCATTCCGGATCTCCTCGTGATATCCCGAATCCCATTCGAGACTCCGAACAACATTCGGTCTCTTTCTCATCATTCCATAACTACTCAACAACATCGAATCCTTAAGTGTGTCTCCCTACGGTTCGTGAATTATGCGGACATGATCGAGACACTTCTCCGATCAATAACCAATAGAGGAATCTGGAAATTCATATGGCTCCCACATATTTCTACGATTACTTTGCGATCGAATGAACCACTTACATACGATACCAATTTCCCTTTGTCTCACGATAGTTTACTTATCCGAGGTTATGATCGTCGTTATCTCTGCATACCTAGTTCAACCTCGTTACTGATAAGTACTCTTTTCTCGTTCCCGTGGTATGTGATCCCTTGTGAGCCAGTCACATGCTTGCAAGCTAATTGGATGACATTCCACCGAGAGGGCCCAGAGTATATCTATCCGTCATATGGATGGACAAATCCCACTCTTGATCCATGTGTCTCAACCAATACTTTCCGAACACTCAATGCCACCTTTATAGCCACCCTGTTACGGTGTGGTGTTTGATGTTATCAAAGCATCCTTCCGGTAAAGGTGATATGCATGATCTCATGGTCGAAGGAATTAGGTTACTATGTATCAGAAAGCTTATAGCAAATGAACTATATTAAATGACTTGATCTTTATGCTACGCTTAACTTATAGGAGTATGTCCATCACATCATTCTCCTAATGATATGACCCTGTTGTTAATAACATCTCTATGTTCATGATCAGGAAACCATGATCATATATTAACCAACAAGCTAGTTTAACAAGAGGCTTTACTAGGGACTCTTTTATGTTTACAAATCACACAAGTATTAATGTTTCCGGTTAATACAATTATAGCATGCTATGTAAACATTTATCATAAGCATGAAGATATGATAACAACCACTTTATTATTGCCTCTTGGGCATATCTCCAACAAAAGCATCATATCGTCATCCTCCTCCTCCTTTCTCTTTCTAGTGTGATCTTATTCTCAAATCCATGCAAAGACTTAAAAAGAAACATGCCACTAGTTACCATAAGAAAAATAGACAGTGTATAAATAGAATATGTGCTAAAATGGAACATGCCAACACACTGCAACTAACATGTATAAGAAGAACTAACAGCATCAGCATGTGAGTGGAACTAATTAGAAGAAACATAAATACAGTCCATCAACTGCAGTAACATGTATAACAAGAACTAGCAGTATCACCAAGCGAAAATCTGGACAATACAAAATGGCAATTAAGCTAGATCATCACTACCTAATCCTCTACTAATGCGTCTACTTTTTTTTGCAACCAAGTGATATTACCTCACAGGCTGACAGGTTAGTGAAAATATGCCGTAAAATCTAGACTGTTTTTGTGCTGAAAGTTCAGAGGAAAAGGCATCCTCTTCTGCAGATTGGTGAAAAGACTAGCAGGCATTATAAAGACTTGTGATTTATGTGTTCAGTTTTGCAATGGCATTTGAAGATAACTTTTGTTGTTGTTCTATTATTTGATATATTGTTCTCAAGGAAATGGATGGAACTACAAATGTATGTTGATCTGATCGGCCCTTTCGTTTGCAATATTAAAAAAGACACGGAAATAGGAAGAAAAAAAGTAGGACTACAATGCATGCCCATTAATCATACAAAATCTTTTCATTTCAAGATAAACAAAGAATACTTCTAGAAAGTTTAGTCGATAAAAAATGGGACGGGATTAAGTATAATGGAATCCTTCGAATAAATTTATATGGCTACACAACAACATACGAATCATAAGGACTAATAACGCTAAGCATCCTTAAAATTTTATCAATATGAAACATTCTAAGAGTTTCTTTTTTCCAAGACCATGCACGAGAGATTTTTAAATATTCATTAACATAGAAAGAGTTTTACAATTCCAAAGAGAGGCACCTGCCCACAAGAGATCTTTTTTGAGGAAAGCAACAAGCCCAGTATCAATTTTCAGGAAAAGATATTTACAGTAAGAAATTGAAGAACCTAACTAAACAGATAACCCCACAAGAAGAAATACAAAGAGAACCCTAGACGACCCATGTACCACTTACACAACAAAATAATTTCTGATGTGGCATCTAAACATGTCATTAGTAATTATTTTATTTTTTCACCCTACTTATTTTTGGAAACCTTGACTGATGTTCCTATTGTCTGTCAAATTATATAGTTCGATGAAAATAATTTCACGACTGGCTCATTACTGAGTTTTTTCCTCAAGTGTAGTACACGTGCTTAGTTTCAGTTCCGTATTGTTAGGATTTATACCTTGTAAAATTCATAACAGGATACTCAGGGAATTTGATGTGATACTACTCTTTCTTGAGAATAAGTAAATATTCAGTAGCTAAAAATATCTTAAAAGTTTGAGAGCTCGCATATTTTTTGTCTTCTAGAGAAGGGGGATGTCGGCATTTTGATGAGTTAACTATGGTAAACTTGGGAGAATCACATCTCAATTGGCTATAAATGGAACGTTACTTCCGCATTCACACATTATTCATTTTCGTTTCCTTTTATGGGCTGGAGTTCTGAGGGACTTTGCTTTGTAAAACAGCTTTTCAGGTGTTATGTTCAGTTTCTTAGTCATTTAACATGCTATAAACTATTTATATAATTTCCAGGAAGAAATAGAGGTTGAGACGAAGCTGTTGCGTGCCGGAAAATCAGTCGGTGCGGTATCGATTTCAGGAATAAAAGGACCGGCAAATTGAATGCTCAGGCCCGTCATACAAAGTACCTTGTTGTATCTAGCAAATTGTGAGGATTTACTTCACTTATAAGATTAACATGGTAATTGGTAAAGAACCTACCACAACTGACCATGCCAAGAACCCTAGAAATTGTTACAGGACATATCAAAACCCTAGAAACTGTGAGAGGACGAGGCGGAAGAGTAGGCGCTTACCAGTGCGGTGGCGAGGATGCCGGAGGTGAGGTCTCACGGGCGCCGCCGAGGTCGCACGGGGTGAGGTCTCACGGGCGCCGCCGAGCTCGCACGGGGTGAGGTCTCCGGGTCAAACTCGCGTGGTTGCTCTACCGCCGGTTGGAAAGGGGAGAGGGAGGAGCACACGTCTTTGATCTTGATTCGTTGCGCCGCCGTCGTTCCTTAGGCCCCGCCGCCACATGTCCTCCAAATCGCGAGTAGAGAGAAAGTGTCGGGGCGAGAGAGAGAAGCCTCGTTGCGACTGGGGGATTTGTTACACAGGTTCAGGGTCAGTTTTATTTCCTCTCCAAAATCGACGGAAAATGGAGGAAAAAAATAGGGGTGGATTCCCGGGCGGGAATAGCCGAACACATCAAACAGAGAATCTAGGACGAAAACCACGTGTTTTGGATCCCTCCTGACCCACGGGGATATCGTCCCGATCCCGGCCGGGTTAGGACGAAACGAACAAAGCCTAAGGCGGTTTACCAAGGATGCTCGGGAAATTCTGGTTACCGAGTATGATCTAGGAAGAATTATTGATGGTCCAGATGAAGGGGTGCGGATAGGCTACACTAGCGCAAATCAAAAAATTTCTACCGCGTATACCAGGATTACTGTTGTCATAGATCACGGGATTATCACTAGACGCGCAGTTGCGGAATCGATGAAGCGCGTCGAGGCAGTGCAGATGTTCCACGTCTCCTCTTTGTCCTCGTCCCACGAGAATCTCCCCTTGCGCGGCTCGTCCAAGTGCCACAGATGCAGCACCTCCGAGGTATCCACACATGCGGGGTGAAAGTGTCAGACGCCGGACTGCTAGGTCCGCGTGTGCAACACATGTCTGAGGTGTGGCGGCTGGGTGGAATGGTCTAAGGTCTAACCTTGGTCAGCTCGTCCCACCCTCTCATATATAGGCGTCCCTAGTGGGCTTCTACATTAGCAGCCCATTAGTAGCCTAAGCCTGGTCTAATTCGGATCCAATCCTCATTAGGCTTCTAGCCTCTTAAGTGTGTGACCCTATATGTTCATATACGTATAGACATGACACGAATACACTTATTCTGTCAATAGTTGGTAGCGGCCTCTAGCAAGACGTGCCAACTCCTAAACGCATACAAAGATCATATCGGACGAATCATCACAAGGTTTAGTACATGTCTTTCCCTTTGCCTCACGATATTTGATCTAGCTCCAAGCTGACCTCCCTTTCTTGATACTGTGATTCAAAATCCCTTTACTAGGTTAACTCTTAACCATATATAGCACGGCCATGCATTTCTGGATTCGATCACTCGAGGGGCCCAGAGATATCTCTCTCAAGTAGAGAGGGGCAAATCCCATCTTGATTGACCATGCCTTGCAGCATGCTTCAGGACAAAAGCTACCTTTATAACTACTCTGTTACGGTGCAACGTTTGATAGCCCCAAAGTAGGTCGATCCACATCTCAAGTACATGCGACAATCTCAGGTCTAAGAAAACGTACACGATGTGTAGAGAGAGAGCTACAACTAATTGCCAGTATCAGGTTGGGTCAGTCCAACCCCATGTTCATAACATGTGTCCACATCATTGGTTTGACATCTTCATGTCTATGACTTGCGAAACATAGTCATCAACCAATCGATGTGCTAGTCTAATATCCACGTGTGTCCTCACATGAACTCCGACTAGGAATAACTATTAAATAACCATACAAGTAATGAGTTTCACAAACAATTCACATAATTGCCAATCAATACAAGTTGCCTGATATGAATATTTAAGGAACATTACAATAACTCATGGATACATATGAAATATAATCATCTCTATAATTGCCTCTAGGGCAGATTTCCTTCACCAGATTGGCCTAGTTCATTAAAAAAATCCAAATTAGAAAGTCCATGTCCATTAGACATCACAGAAAAAAAATTAGAAAGTCCAAGTCCATGTCGGTTTATTAGATTAACTGATTGATGACGTGGATTCCATTGTGCAACAAAACCTAAGAATTTACCGACCAAAATTTTAAACAAATTTTGAATTCAAAAATTCCTAGAATGCGGTAATAACTTTTGAAGTCATAAGTGACGCCATGAATGATGTAGCGCTATGGTATGTTCTTACCAATCACGTAACAACACGAGACAACTGCGAGATTCGAGCCAAGGGCTTCCACGAGGATGCTCGGGAAGTCTTGGCATGTTCAATTATGATGGTATTTTGTCTACTAAACTGGACTACGAAGTTTAAATTCAAAATTTTCAAAAAATAACTTACCGAGGTTGCTCTGGAAGTCTGGTTACTGGTTGACCAATAACCGGATTTACCGTGCGGTAGCCAAATCGCTGCTCAAAACATTGCCAGATAGTCTTCGAAATCCAGACAATAATCTTGTTCAATCTAATTTGCGCCGCTGTTCAGTCTAAAGCACCGCAAAGCCCAATTGTTACGGCACAGGTTACACGGTGGATCGCTATCCGTGGAGCCAAAAAAAATTGAGTGCCTGGTTGGCTTAGAAATCCATCGGCATCAAAGATTGGGAGAACGAATCAAACGGCAAGCCCGGTAAGCCACAAGCGGAAGCTTGATAGCACCACCATACCTCAAAATGAAAAACAAGAAAAAACTTAGTGAAAGAAAGCGGCGAGAAGAAGAGATACCCAGCCGTCAGAACCATACTCCCGCACGAGCGCTTGACCATTTCTTCACTTCTCTCAAATAAAAGGAGGACCGTTGTCTCGCTCGGAGTGACTATTAGGACCAGTCAAACACCTCAACGTGCTGCCCATCATTTTCAGCAGCTACCACCTACCACCTCTTCTGAACTCCCATCGCCACATGCGCCCGATCTATCACAGACCACACATACCAGTCTCTTGCGACCAGCTGAGAATAATTCTCCGCTGCCAAATCTCAGTTTCGTGACTCTCGTCTTCTTGTCTATAAAGCCTTGAAGAAGCTACCAAAAGTGCAAAACACACACAACCTGAAGCTAGAGCTAGCTGCTTTCGGCGGGGAGGAAGTTGTCAGCAAATCAAGACCAAGTGGACATAGATAAACCATACAGTGCGCGCCACAGCACGTGCTCGTCGATCATGGACAAGAATAATGGCGTCAAGGTCACCTACATCGAGACCCAGTTCGTCACCTCTGATGCCGCGAGCTTCAAGTCCATCGTGCAGCGCCTCACTGGCAAGTCCGGCGAAGCAACCGAGCCCGCGCGTCAGCTCCACCGGCCGCGCCCCTGCCGTCCCGGAGCCGACCGGAGGAGCACCGTTACTGGAGCGCCAAGCTATCGCATGTCCAACTCCGCGGGCTCGGCTAGTACAGCTGCCGATGACGTGCGGACGGCGGCGACCGCCGGCAATGCCGGCGCCTCGCAGCCGTGCCTGGATGAGACGCACAGGCCTGGCGATTATCCGGAGCTGTTCTACGTCGTCGGAGAGAGCCAAGGGCACCGTGGCGCTAGTTACAGTGATTTACTCTACTGAGTAGTAAATATTTGATTTACTCTACTGCCGGTGTATAGCATCGTTGGATCTATATTTAAGTCATTTTCTTAAGGGGTGCCCTAGATCTCGGCGTCTGAGAATTAGTTATGTCTAAGTCGCTGATGTCATCCTAATATTTGTGCTAATTCTCAGTTGTAACCTACTTGCAACTTATAAAATTTATACTGGTTTTCAGTTACAACCTAGTTGCAACTCATTCAATTCTCAGTTACACCCAAGTTGCAACTCATATATAACACGAATCACGAGGTAAATCAAACGGTGAAAGAGACGACTGAGACTTAAGATGTTCTTAGGCGCACGAGAACTAGCAAATCCGTTTTCTTAATTCTCTCTAATTTTTTTTAGAAACACGGTAAAATCGAAGATGCTCATATATGCACATATCCCTATGAACGTACACATGCACACCCTAATTCTACGAGCACCTCCGAGACATTAAGCCGGCGGATCTGGTCTTGAGATTGACGAAGTCACCACGGGCGCCTCGCTGTCGACGGTAACGTCGCATGCAACACACAGTATCAAATTAGGATTTAAACTCTAGTGAGATTAGGGTACAACCCACCCTCCTAGCCATCCAACTTTATGTTGGTTAGCAATTCTCTCTACTTCTGTCCATTGACGCTCCCGATTAAGGAAGTGTAAATGCAAAGCTATTAGCCTGCGAGGTGTGCTTTCGTGTGTCCTTAAACATAAGTTTGTATGGGTCAGTTTTCTTTTGATCCTATCAAAACCCATACTCATACCATGTATACTCCGCATAGGTGTGATAAACTACGTACATGTAATTGTATATTAGTTGTATCTATACCGGTTTAGGTATTGTAAAATATAGACCGTGTTCGTGCCTAACTCATATAACCTGTACGTTTGTTATATAATTCCAAGGAGCCAGCCCGTGTTGGGTATCGAGCACTACCTTACAACGATACTTGTTATGGTATCAGAGCCTACGTACGCAGCTTAATCGCTAATCGCTTCCGCAACTTGCTGTTCCGATCTCCTACAAGATCGCCGCCACATCATGGCTACCAGCGCCAGCTCCATGGCGTTCAACGCCGGCTCTTTCGTCTCCCTAAACTCCTCCCCGTCCATGATGGCAGGAGTGACTGCGACGGCAGCGTCCGTCATACCCTCGTCGCAGATTAATATTACCAATCAGATTACAATCAAGCTTCATGCAGACAACTACCTATACTGGCAGGCTCAGATCGTTCCGATTCTCCAGAGCAATCTCCTGTACGGCTTCGTCGACGGTACGCTACCTTGCCCGTCTCCTATGACCGCCAATCCGGAGAAGGGTACCGCTGATGCACCTGCTCCTCCAATGATCGCCAATCCTCTCTACTCGGCCTGGCACCAGCAAGATCAGGCGATCCTTTCCGCTATCGTGTGCTCTCTCACTGAAAACGTGATCGGCATGGTTATGCTCATCACGAACTCTAAAGATGCCTTCGAAACTCTGGCCGCAAGCTTCTCCTCTCAGTCGACGGCGCGGATGATGTAGATCCGTGACGCACTCTCCAAGGTCAAGAAGCTGGATACAAGCATCACCACATACTTCAACTAGGTCAAATCATTGTCCGACGTTCTTACCTCCATCGGCGAGCCACTTCGCCCTCAGGAGTTCTCGGCCTACCTCATGGCCGGCCTTGATGCAGACTACGACGCTCTTGTTGCTCTCGTTGGTGCTCGTGCCGCCACTGATCCGATGCTGGTCCGAGACATCTATGCACAGCTCCTCAGCACTGAACAACGCGTCGAAGCTCGGCATGCGGAAATCAGCCCTGACATGCAGCACTCTGCACACTACACACGTACAGGAGGAAATAGGCTGTCCCAAGGTGCTCCATCGGGTTTTCAGCCTAACTACCGTCCAGATCAGCGCCAAGTGAAGCCCACCTACCAGCCTAACTACCAACAACCGTATCATCCCAACAAGCCAGGTGGTGACCGTGGCGATGGACGTCGTCCTTCCTCTGGCAGTTCATCCAGCGGAAGTCGTCCGATATGCCAGATATGCCAAAAAGTTGGGCATGTTGCGTCTTGCTGTTTCAAGCGGTTTAATCGAAATTTCCTCGGTGCTGGAAATGATGGGCGCTACATGGAGAAACAGGTGGTCGCGTTCTCGGTCACTCATGGATCACAGGGGTCTACTTCATCCTACCCCGTCGATCCTGCCTGGTATGCTGATACTGGCGCTACAGACCACCTCACCAACGAGCTAAACAAGCTCACTACCGTGGAGCAGTATCATGGTAACGACCATGCCCACACCGCCAATGGCGGAGGTATGCGCATTACTCATATTGGTCAATCCACTATTCCTACTTCATCATATCCATTACTACTAAAAAATGTCCTTCATGTTCCATCAGTCTCTCACAATCTCCTATCCGTTAAAAAATTTAGCTTAGACAATAATGTATTCTTTGAGTTTCACCCTTGACATTTTTTTGTTAAGGACCGAGATACGAGAGAGGTTCTTCTTAGAGGAGGGATGCGTGGCAATCTCTATAATCTTGATGTCTCCTCCGTTAAGCGAGTCTTCAGCAGTATCAAGGTGTCGCGTGAGAGGTGGCATTCACGCTTAGGTCATCCAGCTACCCAAATTGTTTAACATGTTCTGCATCGTCACGAGCTTCCCTTAGTGTCAAATGATAATAATAGTAAAATTTGTGATGCTTGCCAACAAGGCAAAAGTCACCAGTTGTCATTTTCTTTGTCTACTAGAGTCACTACTACATCTCTTGAGATTATTTACTCTGATGTATGGGGTCCTGCCCAAACCTCTGTCAGTGGACATCAGTTTTATGTAAGTTTTATTGATGCATATAGTCGCTTTACATGGCTTTATTTACTCAAGCATAAGTCTGATGTCTTCCAAATTTTTCTTCAGTTTCAACAACATGTTGAACATCTCTTGGGTAGGAAAATTATACATGTTCAAACTGATTGGGGTGGTGAGTATCATAGATTAAATAAATTCTTTTTGATATTGGTGTCTCACATCATGTCTCATGTCCACATACTCACCAACAAAACGGTACTGCTAAGCGTAAACACCGTCATATAGTAGAAACTGGTCTCACTCTTTTAGCACATGCCTCTGTCCCATATCGCTTTTGGAGTGATGCGTTTTCTACCGCATGTTTTCTTATTAATCGACTTCCTAGTCGTGTTATATCCATGCAAACTCCTGAGCGTCTTCTTAGAGAGATTCCAGACTATACCTTTCTCAAAGTGTTTGGGTGTGCTTGTTGGCCCCATCTACGCCCGTATAACAAACGTAAACTTGAGTTTCGCTCTAAAAAATGTGTTTTCCTTGGCTACAGCTCATTACACAAAGGCTACAAGTGTCTTCATGTACCCACCAATCGCATATATATCTCTCGTAATGTCATCTTTGATGAGAACGTTTTTCCTTTTTCTAACATATCATCCAATTCTACACAACCTTCTTCTTCTAATCTTCCATTACATCCTGACCAATTTGATGCTGCTGCAAATACACCTCTGTTGTTAGCTAACCATGGTGCAGGTTTGGGGCGTAGCGTACAGCTGAAATTATTGGATGACCCTGTTGATGATTCGGCTAGTGTTTCTATCCGAGAACACGTCCAAGAGCATGTCCAAGAGCATGTTGATCGTGGTCATTTGCCCAGTCCAACATGCACCTATCAGCTGGCAGCCTCCGATCATGATGCAATGTCCCCTGGTACAACCGCGTCTACTACTGCCCCTGTCTCCTCCGTTTGGTCTATCGGCGCGTCTCCGCCTGGCCCGACTGAAATACAGCAGTCACCTGCTCTTGCTACTCCGCCTCCTATACCGTGTGTGGTTACGCATTTGCAGCGTGGGATTCAAAATCCTAAGCAGAGAACAGACGGGACTGTTGCCTGGGAAGCTGTTCGTTCTGCGCATACTGCTGATCTACTTTGGACCGAGCCACGCAATCACACTGAGGCAATGGCTTGTTCGCACTGGCGTGCTGCAATGAAAACTGAATTTTCAGCTTTACAGTCTAATAAGACCTGGTGTCTTGTTCCTCCGGTTCCTAGTGTTAATATTATAGACTCCAAGTGGGTTTTTAAGATCAAGCAAAAGCCTGATGGCTCTACTGAGAGGTATAAAGCACGTCTTGTGGATAAAGGGTTCAAACAACGGTACGGCTTGGATTATGAGGACACGTTCAGTCCAGTTGTTAAACCCACTACTATTCGTTTGTTACTGTCTATGGCACTGACTCATAATTGGCATATCCGACAACTTGATATACAGAATGCTTTTCTTCATGGGGTGTTGGAAGAAGAAGTGTTCATGCGCCAGCCTCCTGGTTTTGAGGATCCTCATCAACCTACTCACCTATGTCGCCTTGATAAAGCGCTTTATGGACTAAAACAAGCACCTCGTGCGTGGCATGCTCGTCTCAGTACTGTTCTCGCCAGTCTTGGCTTCACTGCATCTACTGCTGACACGTCTCTTTTCATACTTCGTCAACCTGATGTTACCCTATACTTATTGGTCTACGTAGATGATATTATTGTGGTGAGTTCTTCCTCTACTACTACGGATCGCCTTATCCATCAGCTTCGTGATTCTTTTTCACTCAAGGATCTTGGCACATTGCATTATTTTCTTGGGATTGAGGTTCAACACTCACCTGGTTCTCTGCATCTTAGTCAAAAGAAGTATGCGTCTGAGCTTTTGCGTCGTGCTGGTTTGTTAAAGTGTACTCCCGTTTCAACACCTATGATGTCCTTAGAAAAACTTAATGCTACTGATGGTGTTTCTCTCTCTGCTGAAGAGTCTACACGTTACCGTAGTATTGTTGGAGGCTTACAATACCTTACTATGACGCGGCCTGATTTGTCCTTTGCGGTTAACAAGGTGTGTCAGTTCCTCCATGATCCTCATTGTTTACATTGGTCGGCGGTTAAACGTATCCTCAGATATGTCAATGCCACTTTGTCACATGGTTTGTTATTATGACGTCCTACAACGTCTTCTGGTCTCTTATTTGCATTTTCTGATGCGGATTGGGCTGGGAGTGCTGATGATCGGCGATCCACGGGGGGTTATGCTATCTTCTATGATGGTAACTTGGTTGCTTGGAGTGCTCGTAAACAAGGGACTGTCTCCCGTTCCAGTACAGAATCTGAATATAAAGCTCTTGCCAATGCCACTGCAGAACTTATATGGATATAAGCTCTACTTGATGAACTTGGAGTATCTCAGAGTAATCCACCTGTTCTATGGTGTGACTATATTGGAGCAACGTTTCTTTCCTCCAACCCTATGTTTCATGCCCATACAAAACACATAGAGGTTGACTTTCACTTCGTCTGGGAAGGAGTTGCTCAAAATTTGCTCCATATACGGTTTATCTCTTCCAAAGATCAGTTGGCAGATATTTTCACTAAGCCACTACCTTTGCTTTATTTCAAAATTGTGTACGCAATCTCAATCTTTGTGCCTCGGTTGAGATTGAGGGAGGATGATAAACTACGTACATGTAATTGTATATTATACCGGTTTAGGTATTGTAAAATATAGACCGTGTCCGTGCCTAACTCCTGTAACCTGTACGTTTGTTATATAATTCCAAGGAGCCGTCCCGTGTCGGGTATCGAGCACTACCTTACAACGATACTTGTTAAGGTGTACTCAGTTGAGCTGGGTATAATTCAGGTTCTCATCGGCTGATCCCACCTTTCGTTATCACGATCTACGTCTTTGCATGTCACGTTTTAATTTTGTTGTTGTTGCTGCTATATATCTTCCGATTTCGGCCTTCTGTAGACACATGCGTATATATGTACGGTGAGTATACGTCTAAGAGAACTTTGCGGGTTTCGAGTGGGTTCGTATAGTCTTTGAAACGAATCAGTATCAAGTTTTTGTTTGTAAAAATTTGAAGGAGAGGGGTGGACACAAAAGCAAAAGTGCCTGCATACTAACCACAGTAGACAATCAACGGCCATGTATTGCCAATCATCTAAAGAATGATCAATGTTACATAAAGCTTCAAGTTTCAAGATTGGTGGTACTACTACATATTTATAGATTATGTTTTAGAATGTCATTTCCAGATATGCATAACTTGTATTCATTGGAACATGCTTTTCGTAAAGCTACAAAGTTGATTTAGTATACGAGGTTTTTTTTTACTATATTGCAACTCTAGTGAATTGTTGTTGGCAACATATAAAGTAGTACCGTATTAATTTTTTAGCTATCTACTAGTAACTCTTCTAAGCTTTTGCAATGTTCTGTTAGGTCTTCCATAACGTAGCCCGTGCCCAAAATCTCAAAGTATCACCAATGCCCTGACAATTTTTTGGACACTGGTCTCACATGGTGGGTCCATGTGAAAAAGAACACGACCCATGTTAGGATACAAAACTCGATCAAACCAACCTCCACTTTCCTTCGTGTGGGTTCTACTTGTGCTCCCCAAAAATCCCCTTTCCGATTCTTGATTCAGCGAGCTCCTAGACTAAACCCATGTCCATCCATGGTCGTATCATCCCACACTCACCACCAGGAGGGCCTTCGAGCATGGATTCCTTGGATGTGGGAGGAACTGTGATCTGGTGGAGGCGGCGTTATTTAGACCGACAAATCTCTGACGTCAATCAAAGGGCACAGCTAGCAGTAGATCAAGTTGCTCAGATGGAGCAAGCTCCCCTCCCAACCCGTCCATGTCCATGGTCGGTCGGCTGCCTGCGGTTCCTAGCCGGCCAGCCGCATGATGACGTATAGCGCCGGCGTGAATCGGGCTCCTCCCAGCCCTGCCGCCCACTTCCCAAATCACAGTTGCCCAACTAGGCACACGGTAGGAATCGATCTCCGACATCGCCTTGGTGCACGTCCTTCTTGAGGCCAACACCCAAGAACTTGATGTTCACCAACCTGGACCTATTGCGCGTTTCGGTGGAGTTGCTGGGCAAGGGTGCGTTCTGAACAGCGTACATGGTTGTGACAGACAACGGTGGCCATGAGCCAGAGTTCCACACCAATCGGTGATGTGCATCACTAGATTTAACAAGAACGGAACCCATGTTAGGAGAACATACAACAATTGTAATTGACATCATTATTCCATATATTTTCTGGCTTTCGAGTTTGGGCATCGAAGCATCTAGTTGCCTTGATTTCCTAAAATATTTCTAAGGTACCGCCTCGGCTGCGTGGGGCACTGGTGTTCGATGCTTCAAAAATAGTTTGGACACGGATTTGGATGTACGCTGTGAAAGGCTATAATGCCCATTTATAAATGCATTCATGCAGGGCAACCACCAAGGCATATGCACTGTTGTTAAACACTAATTATATATGTTGCAATCTTACACTACTTAATAATGTTTGTTACCAATGCATGAATATGCGTTGTTGTAGACCCTTGCACCGCCACCTACGTCAACACATGCAAAATCCGTTGGTGTAGATGTTGAAGGAAATATGCTCTAGAGGCAATCATAGCATGATTATATTGCTTATGTATCCATGAGTTATTGTAATGTTCCTTAAATATTTATATCAGGCAACTTGTATTGATTGATAATTATGTGAATTGTTTGTGAAACTCTATACTTGTATGGTTATCTAATATTTTTCTCTAGTCGGAGTTCATGTAAGGAAACACGTGAATATTAGACTAACACATCAATTGGTTGATGACTATGTTTCACAAGTCATAGACATAGAGATGTCAAACTAATAATGTGGACACATGTTATGAACATGGGGTTGGACTGATCCAACTTGAGACTAACAATTAGACTTGCAGCTCTCTCTACACATCATGTATGTTCTGTCCTTAGACGTGAGATTGTCACATGCACTTGAGATGTGGGTCAACCTATTTTGGGGCTATCAGACGCTGCTCCGTAACTGGACAGTTATAAAG
Source organism: Avena sativa (assembly GCA_916181665.1). NCBI lineage: Eukaryota > Viridiplantae > Streptophyta > Magnoliopsida > Poales > Poaceae > Avena > Avena sativa. The sequence continues at coordinate 45,192,361 of OV702298.1, read as the reverse complement.
GTAGCTTTCGGGTTTGTCCTGAAGCATGCTGTAAGGCAGTGGTCAATCAAGATGGGATTTGCCCCTCTCTACTTGAGAGAGATATCTCTGGGCCCCTCGAGTGATCGGATCCAGAAATGCATGGCCGTGCTACATATGGTTAAGAGTTAACCTAGTAAAGGGATCCAGAATCACAGTATCGAGAAAGGGAGGTCAGCTTGGAGCTAGACCAAATATCATGAGGCAAAGGGAAAAACATATACTAAACCTTGTGATGGTGTCAACACCCGGATTTTTAATCCCAGATGCATGTTATGCCATACATCACAATCCCAGGATTACCATTTTTGCGAGACATAACAGATTTGGATACCACAGTACATCATCTATTACAAACCATACATAAAGTCTTACACAAATAAGGATCTCATGATCCAGTTCTTAATACAACTCAAGCAACGGAAATACGTAATAATAACGGTAGCGTAGGTTAAGCTCCATCTTCGGGGTCACAGACAATGCCGATGATGGGAGATGATCCTAGTTGTCGTAACCTTCATGGGGTCCTTCGTCCTAGTGCTCCTCTTCATAGTCTGGCCATGGGAATATCCAGGGACAAAGCCATGAGTACTCTTTAAGTACTCGCAAACTAATACTAACAAGTGAAGGGGTTTTTTTGTAGTAGGATAGTAAGCTCTAGGGTTGTTTTGCAAAATCCAGATTTACCTCTACTAAGTTCAGAAGCAAGAAAAGCTAGTTGAAATTTTATAACACCTAAGTGGGAACTTGTATTTCATATCACAACTCTGTTGTGGTCAAGTCAAAATCTCAATTCATTTCATAAGTCATTTTGAAAACATCTGACGGGGGAACAGTATGGCCACTCCAACTGTCCATAACCGTGGACGTGGCTATTCGAATAGTTTGACACTCTGTAGAGATTGTACACTTTCACCACAACATTTGATACATCCGTCAGGAACAAATCCTGAATTCACCATACTCAGTATGCGGATAATCAATCCTAACCTTTCAATTACACGCCCTAGTATAAGCACCTCTCCTGTGAGTTTGGGCCTCCCAACCATGACCAACTGTCATCTTGGGTACTGCACAGGTGGACAATCTTCACAAGGTAGGCTCAACTCAGACCTTGGCCGTAAGGGAACCCATACTAAAGTATATAAGTTTCCAGTCAAGCCCTACCCAATTTTCGGGTATTGTGGTTGTACGGTAAAATTGGAATGGTATCGCATCCAGACAACCATCAGTTTTATAAAGGGCTAAGGATCATGCCTTAACATTTTCATCATCCAAATCATCTGGTGTTCGGAAACACATGTCAAAACATCTCAGTAGAATGACTCATCATTCTAAGGTTTTCATAACCATTTTCCACCAAGTATTCCCATCTAAAGTTGATCAGGTTTTATGCCTAGCACTAGCATCTACAAGTGGGGGTGAGTACTAATGAGGGGTGGTAAACAAGTGGAGTTTAACTAAGTTCAATATCATGCCTTAGGGTGACATCAAGATTATCTAGCTTAGGCCAAATTTAATGCTCTTTATGCAACCTTCAATTATCTTCCTAGAATCTACAAGTCACTTAAGTAGACTCTAAGTAATAGCTTTGATAAAGAAATAAAGTATAAAGCTTGCAAGTAAAACTAGGAGGGGGTATCAAGTGGGTATGATCACATATGCTTAAGGCATCTAGTGGTCATGGTAACAAGGAAGTATTAGCTTGCATCAGTATCAGTATAGGCTTGCTAAAGTAGAGTATCTTGCAAGTGTTAGCTTGCCTTGTGCAGAGCAGTGGTTGAAGTTTTCCCCGGCTTCTTTTTCGTAGTATCCTCCTTCCTCCTCGTATCCTTGGTCGGTACTAGCGTCAATAAATAAATACGAGGTACACAATCACCAAACAATACTTAACTGCTTTTAATCATCACACAAAAGGGTTCTATAGATGATCTAGCATCATCACTAACATTCAAGATTAAAGCCTTTGTCTTATTTATTTTATTTTTAGAAAAGTAATTTCTACTCATTAAAAAACTACTTAAGATTTAATATTCTCCAACTCAAACATGGGATCATGTTGACACATGTCATCACCACATATTTTAGTACATGGGAATGTGATTTAAAGTGGTGTCACAATTTAATAAGGTTTACCATTTTATTTTAAATAAAATAAAGTGACTAGAAATGCCTATGTGGCATTCTTTTATTACTTGAACATTATTTCTTCAAGTAAACCCATATGTTTTTTTATCTTCCGAAAGGTATGATCAAATGTGAGTTTTGAGAGTTGGAATCAACTCACAAGCTATTATGGTTGAAATTTGAAAAATGTTTGAATGCAGAAAAGATTTTGACTTGTTATTTTTACCAGGGTTGATCTATAGATCCAAATGATTTGAATCCAACAGGCTTGGATTAAGAATTTCAACACCTTTCTAACAAAATTGGTTTCATGCAATTTGGTTCATTGAATCGAGCTGGGTTGATTTTTGAAACTAGGTACAGAACTGAGTTTGAATGAAAATAGAAAAAGCTAAATTCAAACGAGTGGGCTGCGCGGGAAGAGTTATTGGGCCGGCCCAGTGTCACTTCGCAGCGCGGGGCGCAACTGACAGGAGGGGTCTACTGGTCAGTGGCTCATAAAATGCGAAGCGGTACGGGGCAATGTGGTGCGTTGGATTAGAAGTGAGATCAACGGCTAAGGGTCGTCGTCGACGATGAACAAGTCACCGGCGAGCTCGAACCCTAGCGGCTCGGTGGGGGTGCATAGGGTGCATACCGGGGCTCTAGTGACGACGGTGAGGCGGGCAAACGACAAAGTCGACGACGGCGAACTCAGGGGTGGTCGCGGCAGCTCCGGGGGTGGTCGAAATCAACGGCTCCCTTCTTCTCCAGAGGTGGCCTGCTCCGGCGCAATTCTGGCGAACTACTTCTCCTCGTGCTCCGGCTAAGGGATGGAATGATCAGTGAGATGAGGGGAGTGAGATGGTGTGAAGAAATCAAGCAGGGGTCGTCTCCTTTTATAGGCTCGACGGTGAGACCGAGAGGGATGGGCAGGCGACGGTGGAGACAAGGCTACGTGCGGCTAGAGGCATGGCCGAGGTTGGCGATCGACGGGCGGTCTCCTGGCGATGCTCTAGAGCTTAAATGCACGTGAATGGGCAGTGGCAAATGGTCGGGAACGTGCGATGCTCTGTGAGGCAGAGGCGGCGAACTCCGGGGCGAGCGGTGGCTACGGGGTACGAGCGGTGAAACGAGCATGTCTGGTGGTCTCCTGGGACGGTGGGGTACATGCTGGCGGGCGGCGAGGGCTCGAGGTGGTCGGGTGGCATGGGAACGGCGCATGCTCTGCGGTGCGCGTCGGCATGGTCGACAGTGGCACGGGCGCGACATTACTGGCGGTTCTGGTTGCTATCTCCCAGCTAGGGCTGGTCGAGAGGGGGCGGTGAGGCATGGGCTACATGCTAGACAAGGTTGGCACGGCTAGTTCTTCTCCTAGCTTGCTGTCCACACTGGGGTGACATGGGTGCTCTCGGCCTGCTCACCATTGATGACAATGGCCAGCTTACAGTGGTGCTAGAGGTTAGTTAAGGTTGCTAGCTGATCTACTAAGGCTAGTTTTAACCAGAGAGGGAACAAGGTTGGCCAAAACACTTCTCAACATAGTGTTTTTGATTTTGTTGATTTGAGTCTGGAACCTATTTGATGAAATGGCCACATGAACTTAAGTTTTTAATTTTGAAAAGATTTTTGGTGGGTGTGCTAGGCATGTGTTGAGGGTTCTGTGGATGCTTGGGTTTTGAAATTTGAGCTTGTTTGAGTGGTTTTTGAAATAGTGGGATCTTCCCATATGAAATAGATTCAATTTTAAACTGTCATTTAAACTAAGCATTTAAATGTTTTTGGATGATCACAAAGTGGGCCTTGGTACCTTATTATGAGTACTATCAAGGGGTGCAAAGATCCATACATGTTTCTGTTAAGTTCTGAAAGTTAGGGATAGCAAAAGTAGGCATGGGAGTTAATTTGGCCAAAGTGACCATTCACCTAATTTGTTTATTTTGACTTGTTTGTCTGTGGGAAAAGTTTGGGGATTGTTTAGATGATGTTTATTTCACCTAAGAATCATTTTACAAGCAAAGAAACACAGAACCATGGCAATTCAAAAGAATCCAAGTTTAGTATTTTTGGGATGTTACAAACCTTCCCCCCTTAAACAAAATCTCGTCCCGAGATTTGAAAAAGGACGAAAAGATTACCTAGGATTTGAAGAGATCGAGAAACTCCGTCCTGATGTGATCTTCGCGCTCCCAGGTAGCTTCTTCTTCCGTGTGGTTGCTCCACTGAATCTTGAGAAACTTGATGCTTCGGGTTCTGGTAGTTCTGAAGGCTTCTTCCAAAATACGGATGGGTACTTCGGGATAGGTCAGGTCATCGTTGATTTCTATGGTCCGGTGATCAATATTCTTGAACACTTCAGTCTTCTCTGGGACTTCGAGGCACTTGCGAAGTAATGAGATATGGGACACATTGTGCACGGCTGACATCTCTTCGGGTAGTTCCAATTGATACGACACTTCTCCTCGACGGTTTAGAATCTTGAAGGGGCCGATATATCTGGGGGCTAACTTTCCTTTGAGTTGGAAACGCTGCATTCCCTTCAATGGTGGCACTTTCAGATACACAAATTCTCCTATGTTGAAGGCGAGGTCTCGACGTCTCTTGTCGGTGTAACTCTTCTGCCTTGACTAGGCTGTCTTGAGGTGCTCACGGATCTTGTGAACATTCTTTTCTGCTTCTCGTAGGATGTCGGGTCTAAAGATCTGACTCTCTCCGACTTCCGACCAATTCAAAGGGGTGCGGCACTTCCTTCCATACATGAATTCAAATGGGGACATTTGCAAACTAGCTTGATAACTGTTGTTGTATGAAAATTCTGCGAACGGCACACCGTCTTCCCATTTAGATCCATACTCTAACACACATGCTCTCAACATGTCTTCGAGTATTTGATTTAGCCGCTCCATTTGTCCATCGGTCTGAAGGTGATACGTGGTGCTGAAATCTAGTCGGGTTCCTAAACCTTCTTGGACTTTCTTCCAGAATCTCGAGGTAAACCGAGTTCCTCGAAACGATACGATGTTCTTGGGGACTCCATGCAAACTGATGATTCTAGCGATGTATAACTCTGCTACCTTCGAACTCTGATATGTGGTCTTGACAGGTAAGAAATGGGCGACTTTGGACAATCTGTCCACTATGACCCATATAGAGTCATTTCCCCTACTAGAAGTAGGCAATCCGGTGATAAAGTCCATTTCAACGAAATCCCATTTCCATTCCTGAATCTGCAATGTTTGCAACAAGCCTGCGGGTCTTTGATGTCCCGCCTTAACTCTCTGACATATATCAGACTTGGCGATATAGCTTCCGATTTCTCTCTTCATCTTATGCCACCAAAATTGTTCTTTCAAATCTTGATACATCTTCGTTCCTCCAGGGTGGATAGAATAAAGAGTATCATGAGCTTCCTTGAGAATAACTTCTTTCAACTCAGAATCTGTTGGTACACAAAGGCGTCCTTTGTACCACAGAACTCCTTCATCTTCGGTAAATCCGGGTACTTTGCCTGTACCGATACGATGCTTGATTCCGTCGATACTAGCATTTCCTTTCTACGCCTCTTTGATCTGGCTGATCAAAGTGGGTTGAAGTTCTATGCTAGCCAAAAATCCTTCACTCACTAATCCCATTCGGAAATCTTCCATCTCTTTGTGCAAACTTGGTTGCTCCTTCAAAATCATGGAGTTCAAGCGGCACGGCAATCTGCTAAGGGCATCTGCTACCATGTTGGCTTTATCGGGGTGATAGTGAATGTCCAGATCGTAATCCTTGATTAGCTCAATCCATCTTCTCTATCTCATATTCAGCTCCTTCTGAGTGAATATATACTTCAGGATCTTGTGATCCGTCTCACAACGATTTCCCATCAGGTAATGCCTCCATGTCTTCAGGGCTAGAACTACGGCTGCGAGTTCAAGGTCATGGGTTGGGTAATTTTTCTCATGTTGTTTCAGTTGTCGAGATAGATAAGATATAACTTTGCCTTCTTGCATTAGAACACATCCAAGACCGATCTTGGATGCGTCACAATACACGTCAAAGGGCTTCGTGATATCTGGCATGATTAAGATTGGGGCTGAAATCAATCTTCTCTTGAGTTCTTGAAAACTCGCTTCACATTGGTCCGTCCATTCAAACTTCTTGTCCTTCTTCAGTAATTGGGTCATGGGTCTGGCGATACTCGAGAATCCTTCTACGAACTTGCGTTAGTATCCCGCCAATCTGAGAAATGCACGAACTTGGGTTTGAGTGGTTGGGGCTTGCAAATCTTCGACATCTTTCACTTTTGCAGGATCAACGGCAATTCCTCCGGCTGATACAATGTGGCCGAGGAATCCTACCTCTTGTAACCAGAATTCACATTTGCTAAACTTGGCATACAACTGATGCTCTCTAAGGGTTCCAAGAATGGTCCTTAGGTGTAGCTCATGTTCTTCTTCTGATTTGGAATAAATCAGAATGTCATCGATGAAAACAACGACAAACTTATCCAGGAAGTCCATAAAAATCTTATTCATGAGATTCATGAAATAAGCAGGGGCATTGGTTAATCCAAAAGACATGACAGTATACTCGTATAATCCATATCTGGTGGTAAAGGCAGTCTTGGGAATATCCTCTGCGCGAATCTTGAGTTGATGATAGCCTGTTCTAAGATCAATCTTAGAAAACACTTTGGCACCGGTTAACTGATCAAACAAATCTTCTATCTTGGGCAATGGGTACTTGTTCTTGATAGTGACATCATTCAACTTCCGATAATCCGTACACAAACGGTTACCTCCATCCTTCTTGTCCACGAACAAAACAGGTGATATGCATGGTGACGCACTTGGTTGAATCAATCCATTTTCCAACATGGCATCTAGTTGCTTCTTCAGTTCTGCTAGTTCAGACGGGTTCATACTATATGGTCTTTGGGCTATGGGTCCTGTTCCGGGGATTAGTTCGATGATAAACTCGATATCCCGATCTGGGGGCATACCGGGCAAAACATATGGAAATACATCGGGGTATTCACAGACTATCCGGACTTGGTCAATGGTAGGTTGGGCTATACTCTTGTTGCACTTGAATTGACGAGGTACGGTTTCAGATATATGCTCGACTGATATTCCGGCTGTACTGGTCATGGTTATGGCTTTCTTGGCATAGTCAATCAATCCTTTATGTTTGGACATCCAATCCATTCCTAGTACTACTTCCAAACCTTTAGTTCCAAGTACTATCAGATTAGCATAAAAATCTATGCCATGGATTTGGATAGGGACGGCTTTGCTAATTTTCCTAGCTTTGGTGGTTGAACCGGGAATTTGAACAATCATAACATGCTTCAGTTTAGTTGGTTGAATCTTACTAGTGCATGCAAATGCTTCGGTGACAAATGAGTGCGATGCACCAGAATCAAACAACACTCTAGCGAGTACTGAATTAACAGAAAACATACCCAACACGACATCTGGCGCTTCCTGGGCTTCTTCAGCATGCATGAGAAAAAGACAGCCGTTGCGGTTGAGCGAGTTCCCTGGGGAAAACCTTTTTTCGGGCTGAACACAACGCTGTTGCTGGGCTGGGGCATTGGCATTGGGGGGCTACGGCATTCTTCTTGTGGCACTCATTGGAGTAGTGGCCTTTATTTCCACAGTCATAACAAGTCACTTGCGACTTGTCCTTTGCTGCAACAGGCACAACATTGCTTCCAGTCCTCGGGGATTGTTGGTGTTGGCGGCAGCATTGTTGTTTTTGAACTTGGGTGGTGCACGGTTGAAATTGTTAGAGTTGCTGGGGTTTTTGTGATTTCCTCCGGGCCTCGGGTTTCCACGGTTGGGATAGGTCGGACGGTTCATCCGGGGTCTGTTGGTTCTCGGGGCAAATCCTGGAGATGGGTTAGGGCGATACTTTGGGGTCTGATGGGTTCCTGGCTGATGCATCATGCGACGCTTGAGGTTCTCATTGGCTTGGTTGATCTTTCCTTCCATCTGGATGGCAGAGTCGACAAGAGCTTCAATATCAGCAAAGGGGATATTGACCAATACCGTCTGCATCTCATCGTGCAGACCATTCAGGAATCGTTCTTTCTTCTTGGCTTCGGTGTCGATCTCATCCGGGGCATACCTAGCTAATGGCAAGAATTTGTCACGGTATTCCACTACGGTCATCCTTCCTTGCTTCAGTTCTCTGAACTCATCTCTCATCCTCTTGATCAAACCCGGGGGCACATGGGTTCTACTGAACTTGAACTTGAATTCCTCCAGGTCATCATCTGTCCTCCGGTCATTGCATGAACGCTGTTCCACCATGCTCTTCCATCTCCGTCTAGATAGTGGGTGGCGAACAGAACTTTCTCATTAGCTTCCACTCCGGCGACTTCCAGGTATTTTTCCATGGTTTGCAGCCAATCATCAGCGTCTAAGGGCTCTTCTGACTTAGTGAAAACGGGTGGGTTGGTGTTATGGAAATTCTTGAGCTTAGATCCATGGTTTTCCTAATTTCCTTGGCCTTGATTGTTGTGGGCTAGCTGGGCTATCTGCTGAAGGGTGGCTAAGTTGGCTTGACGTTCTGCTCTTTCCGCTTCGCGGTCAAAAACCAACATTTGCAGGATCTGCAACATCGGGTCCGGGGATGAACCACTTCCTCCGCGTGGCATCTGAAGATTGAGATAGATCATGAGAAAAGAGGGAAATTTCTATTGTTTAGGGACTTTGAAAAGTTTTTAAAGTTTGCCTCAGGTTTTCTAGCAACTTGCTTTTCATTCATTCATAGCACCCGATACAAACACACACCACAAAACAAGAAAAAAAAAGATGGTTTTAAGAACCATTCTGGAAACTACGATACAGTGGGACCGAATACAACTCACTACGCTAGTGCTCAAGTGACACTACTCGAAATTGGTGTAGTCGTCATCCTCATCGTCATCGATGAAGGCGAAATCATCCTCATCGGTGAAGAAGCCCATAGCCTGATCCTCCAGAAAATCATCGTCATCGCTGAGATAGGAGTAGGGGTCTCCACGAAGATCCTCTCTGGCATTCTCTCTTTCCTCCAACTGCATGTCTCTCTCGTGGATGGTCTCCTCCAAATCCGAGATACGGTGGCGAAGACGGGCAATGATGCGCTCCTTCTTGTCGAGCTGACGGTGGTGAGACTTGCGATCCTTCGCTAGCATGGCGATGGTCTGATCCTTCGTCTTGATGATGACGGACTTGTGGTTGGAGTAGTAACGACAATTATCCAATTCCTGTTGATGATCATACATCATGAATCTGAGGTGGTCCAACTGAGTCTTCAGCTCGTGGTGGTATGGGGCTTCCAGTGGCTGTCCCATAGCATCACGCCTTGGACAAAACTCAAAGCAGGTACCCTTGATCTGGTTGATACTCTACCCACACAGACGGGCAAGAGCTTCCTGCATGGCCCTGGCAAGTCCATCGAGCCAGTTGTTCTCTCTTAAGGTGAACTGAATTCCCTCGGCAGTGGGAGGTTCAATCTTTCCTCGGAGACTTGCAACAATTAGCCACTGCATATCTTCTCCTCCTTGATCATTGAGCTGAGCTCCGAAGAACTCGGGGTGCGGACGCTCCAGAAGTTCCGAAAGCTGGTCCAAATCCCGCTAAAAATAAGGTCTCCTCCATTTCCCAACTGATAAAACTTGCTGTGCTTCATGTCCATCTATAAGAATATAGGATGAGTAAGTTAGTAGACTGATCAAGTGTGTCAAATTTTAGGTATTTTGCAAGAGTTTTTGAGGATCATGAATTTTTATGAAAGAAATAAGGTGATAAGAATGGGAATAAGTTTTTGTAAATATTTGCTTCCTTTGGTTTTGAAACTAAGTTTTTGATCTAAACGGCCAGTCTAACTAGGGTCTCCTATGGTCAGGATGGCTCTGATACAAACTTGTCAACACCTGGATTTTTAATCCCAGATGCCTGTTATGCCATACATCGCAATCCCAGGATTACCATTTTTGCGAGACATAACATATTTGGATACCACAGTACATCATCCATTACAAACCATAAATAAAGTCTTACACAAATAAGGATCTCATGATCCAGTTCTTAATACAACTCAAGCAGCGGAAATACGTAATAATAACGGTAGAGTAGGCGAAGCTCCATCTTCGGGGTCACACGCAATGCTGACGATGGGAGATGATCCTAGTTGTCGTATCCTTCCTGGGGTCCTTCGTCCTGGTACTCCTCTTCATAGTCTATCCATGGGAATAGCCAGGGACGAAGCCATGAGTACTCTTTAAGTACTCGCAAACTAATACTTACAAGTGAAGGGGTTTTTTGTAGTAGGACACTAAGCTCTAGGGTTGTTTTGCAAAAAGCCAGATTTACCTCTACTAAGTTCAGAAGCAAGAAAGCTAGTTGAAATTTTATAACACCTAAGTGGGAACTTGTATTTCATATGACAACTCTGTTGTGGTCAAGTCAAAATCTCAATTCATTTCATAATTCATTTTGAAAACATCTGACGGGGGAACAGTATGGCCACTCCAACTGTCCATAACCGCGAACGCGGCTATTCGAATAGTTTGACACTCTGCAGAGATTGTACACTTTCACCACAACATTCGATACATCCGTCAGGAACAAATCCTGAATTCACCATACTCAGTATGCGGATAATCAATCCTAACCTTTCAATTACACACCCTAGTATACGCACCTCTCCTGTGAGTTTGGCCTCCCAACCATGACCAACTGTCATCTTGGGTACTGCACAGGTGGACAATCTTCACAAGGTAGCCTCAGCTCAGACCTTGGTCATGAGGGAACCTATTACAAAGTATATAAGTTTCTAGTCAAGCACTACCCAATTTTAGGGTATTGTGGTTATACGGTAAAATTGGAATGGTATCGCATCCAGACAACCATCAGTTTTATAAAGGGCTAAGGCTCATGCCTTAACATTTTCATCATCCAAATCATCTGGTGTTCGGAAACACATGTCAAAACATCTCGTTAGAACGACTCATCATTCTAAGGTTTTCATAACCATTTTCCACCAAGTATTTCCATCTAAAGTTGATCAGGTTTTATGCGTAGCACTAGCATCTACAAGTGGGGGTGAGTACTAATGAGGGGTGGTAAACAAGTGGAGTTTAACTAAGTTCAATCTCATGCCTTAGGGTGACATCAAGATTATCTAGCTTAGGCCAAATTTAATGCTCTTTATGCAACTTCAATTATCTTCCTAGAATCTACAAGTCACTTAAGTAGACTCTAAGTAATAGCTTTGATAAAGAAATAAAGTATAAAGCTTGCAAGTAAAACTAGGAGGGGGTATCAAGTGGGTATGATCACATATGCTTAAGGCATCTAGTGGTCATGGTAACAAGCAAGTATTAGCTTGCATCAGTATCAGTATAGGCTTGCTAAAGTAGAGTATCTTGCAAGTGTTAGCTTGCCTTGTGCAGAGCAGTGGTTGAAGTTTTCCTCGGCTTCTTCTTCGTAGTATCCTCCTTCCTCCTCGTATCCTTGGTTGGTACTAGCGTCTATAAATAAATACGAGGTACACAATCACCAAACAATACTTAACTACTTTCAATCATCACACAAAAGGGTTCTATAGATGATCTAGCATCATCACTAACATTCAAGATTAAAGCCTTTGTCTTATTTATTTTATTTTTAGAAAAGTAATTTCTACTCATTGAAAAAGTACTTAATATTTAATATTCTCCAACTCAAACATGGGATCATGTTGACACATGTCATCACCACATATTTCAGTACATGGGAATGTGATTTAAAGTGGTGTCACAATTTAATAAGGTTTACCCTTTTATTTTAAATAAAATAAAGTGACTAGAAATGCCTATGTGGCATTCTTTTATTACTTGAACATTATTTCTATATGTAAACCCATATGTTTTTATATCTTCTGAAAGGTATGATCAAATGTGATTTTTGAGAGTTGGAATCAGCTCAAAATCTATTGTGGTTGAAATTTGAAAAATCTTTGAATGCAGAAAAGGTTCTGACTTGTTATTTTTACCAGGGTTGATCTACAGTTCCAAATCTCCAACGGGTTTGGATTAAGCATTTCAACACCTTTCTAACAAAATTGGTTTCATGCAATTTGGTTCACTAAATCGAGCTGGGTTGATTTTTGAAACTAGGTACAAAACTGAGTTTGAATGAAAATAGAAAAAGCTAAATTCAAACGAGTGGGCTGCGCAGGAATAGTTATTGGGCCGGCCCAGTGTCACTCCACAGCGCGGGGCGCAACTGACAGGGGGGTCTACTGGTCAGTGGCTCATAAAACGCGAAGCGGTACGGGGTGATGTGGTGCGTTGGATTAGAAGTGAGATCAACGGCTGAGGGTCGTCGTCGATGATGAACAAGTAACCGGCGAGCTCGAACCCTAGCGGCTCATTTGGGGGTGCATAGGGGGCATACCGGGGCTCCAGTGACGACGGCGAGGCGGCAAATGACGAAGTCGACGACGGCGAACTCAGGGGTGGTCGCGGCACCTCCGGGGGTGGTCGAAATCAACGGCTCCCTTCTTCTCCAGAGGCGGCATGCTCCAGCACAATTCCGACAAACTGCCGCTCCTCGTGCTCCGGCTAAGGGATGGAATGGTCAGTGACATGAGGGGAGTGAGATGGTTTGAAGAAATCGAGCGGGGGTCGTCTCCTTTTATAGGCTCGACAACGAGACCGAGAGGGATGGGCAGGCGACGGTGGCGACATGGCTACGGGCGGCTAGAGGCATGGACGAGGTTGTCGATCGACGGGCGGTCTCCTGGCGATGCTCTAGAGCTTAAATGCGTGTGTATGGGCGGTGGCAAATGGTCGGGAACGTGCGATGCTCTGCGAGGCAGAGGCGGCGAACTCTACAGCGAGCCGTGGCTACGGGGTACGGGCGGTGAAAGGAGCATGTCTGGTGGTCTCCTCGGACGGTGGGGTACATGCTGGCGGGCGCCAAGGGCTCGAGGTGGTCGAGTGGCGTGGGAACGGCACGTGCTCTGTGGTGCGCGTCGGCATGGTCGACAGTGGCACGGGCATGGCGTTCCTGGCGGTTCTGGTCGCTTTCTCCGAGCTAGGGCTGGTCGAGAGGGGCGGTGAGGCATGGGATGCATGCTAGACAAGGTTGGCACGACTAGTTCTTCTCCTAGAATGTTGTCCACACTGGGGTGACATGGGTGCTCTCGGCCTGCTCACCATTGATGACAATGGACAACTTACAGTGGTTCTAGAGATTAGTTAAGGTTGCTAGCTGATCTACTAAGGCTAGTTGTAACGAGAGAGGGAACAAGGTTGGCCAAAACACTGCTCAACATAGTGTTTTTGATTTTGTTGATTTGAGTCTGCAACCTGTTTGATGAAATGGTCGCATGAACTTAAGTTTTGAATTTTGAAAAGATTTTTGGTGGGTGTGCTAGGCATGTGTTGAGGGTTCTGTGGATGCTTGGGTTTTGAAATTTGAGCTTGTTTGAGTGGTTTTTGAAATAGTGGGATCTTCCCATATGAAATAGATTCAATTTTAAACTATCATTTAAACTAAGCATTTAAATGTTTTTGGATGATCACAAAGTGGGACTTGGTACCTTATTATGAGTACTATCAATACATATTTCTGTTAAGTTCTGAAAGTTAGGGATAGCAAAAGTAGGCATGGGAGTTAATTTGGCCATAGTGACCATTCACCTAATTTGTTTATTTTGACTTGTTTGTCTTTGGGAAAAGTTTGGGGATTGTTTAGATGATGTTTATTTCACCTAAGAATCATTTTACAAGCAAATAAACATAGAACCATGGCAATTCAAAAGAATCCAAATTTTAATACACACTCATATGAGTGCTTTCATACTTTTAATTGGAAAAGTTTTTGTTAACGCTAATTTTGATGATTAGAGTTTGATGATCTAAGTTTAGTATTTTTGGGATGTTACAGATGGTTCGTCCAAATGATCTTTATATAGGTTTAGGAGTTGGAATGTCCTTCTAGAGGTCGCTACCAACTATTGACAGAGTAAGTGTACTAGTGTCATGTATATACGTGTATGAACCTATAGGGTCATACACTTAAGGGGCTGGAAGCCTAATAAGGATAGGATCCAAATTAGACCAGGCGGCTTACACTACTAATGGGCTGCTAATGTAGAAGTCCAATAGGGACGCCTATATAAGAGAGGGTGGGGCGAGCTGACCAGGGGTAGACCATTCCACCCAGCCGCCACTCCTCACGTCTGTATTGTACGCACGGACCTAGCAATCCGGCGTCTGACACTTCCACCTTGTACGTGTGGATACCTTAGAGGTGCTGCAGTTGTACCACTTGGACGAGCCGCGCAAGGGGGAGCTACTCGTGGGACGAGGACGAGGAGGAGACGTAGAACATATACACTGCCTCAACATGCTTTATCAAGTTCCACAACTGCGCATCTAGTGGTAATCCCGAGATCTATGACAAGTGAAAGTGCAATGGACGTCGCCTAGAGGGGGGTGAATAGGCTTTTAAAAATATTATATTTTAGGCTCAAGTAAATGCGGAATAAAACTAACGTTAATTTATTGAGCATAAAACCTAACCACTAGGATCACCTAAGTGCACCAACAACCTATGATAAGCAATACAAGCAACAAGGTGGTAGCAAAATATAAATACTTCAAGCACGATGGCTATCACAAAGTAAAGTGCATAACTAAAGGGCTCGGTTGAGAGATAACCGATGGACGCGGATATGAAGATTTGTTTCCCGAAGTTCACTTCCAAAGAAGCTACGTCTCCGTTGGATAGGTGCGATGGCGCAATGCTCTCCGAACGCCACAAATGGCTCACCTCGAGGTGTGGTGGCTCGATGCTCACCCAACGCCACACAAGGCCTCACCCTGGATGCGCAAGCACGCAACTCACCGACGCCACGAAAGGCTCACCCTATTCTCCCGAGTGCGAACCACAAAAGGCGGGCACTCGCTCCAATATGGGACTCTTGTATGGTGGTCACCGAACCCATACAAGATTGGGGCTCCCAACAACAAAGCCACAAAAGGCCACAACGCCACAAAAGGCCAACAAAGCCACAAAAGTCTACAAGACCACAAAAGGTCAACAAGACCATAAAAGATCAACAACCCAACCACACAACCATCTAGGGTTCCAAGAACCCAAGAGAAACAAGCCCATAAGCTTGAACTCACCGAATCTCCGAGGAGAACTCAAACCTATGCACCAAATGCAAGGGCAAGTCCTTCTCTCCCAAATTCCAACAAAGCTACAAAAGCCATTGGGGGAATAAGGGAGGAAGAACACAAGAGGAGAACACAAAACTCTCCAAGATCTAGATCCCAATGATTCCTTCACAAAGAAGAAATTTGACTTGGGGGGATTGTAGATCTAGATCTCCTCTCACTTTTCCCTCAAAAAGATGTAAGGATCATGGGAGGGAAAGGGAATAATAAAGCTCAAATTGGTAAAAAAAATGGTGGGAAAAAGCGAGATCAAAAGATGGGGAACCATTGGGGAAGAAGCCCCCCTTAAATAGGACAAGGAAAAACTGACCGTTTGGGCCAGATTCGCGCACCACCAGAACTTCCGGCAAATAGAAACACAAGTTACTGAACCTGACCGGAACTTGGGCCGGAACTTCCGCTCAAGCCAAAACGCAGGATAGCATTGCACGAAAACTTGAATAACTCTTGATTCCGGACTCCGTTTTTGATGATCTTGGGCTCGTTTTGAAGAGAATAAAAGCTCTATAAGATTATGCAAAGAAACATCATAGTCGAGTATGGAAGGATAAAACCAAATTGAGAAAGGTATGACCTCTCTAGAAGCGATGAACCGGTAAAACCTCCAAAACCCAAAACACAAGAAGTTGAGCTTGGAAACTCCGATTGGGATGAAACCAATTTTGTTGGGAAGATAAAACCAAGTAGAACAAAAAAAATGTGAAATATTAGATACAACCAAGGGAGAAAGTTTCAAGTATATATATGAGATATCTCCTAAGGTGTGGAGCCGGAAAAATCCGCACGATCAAGAATGCAATCAGATATGCAAGGAAAATCCTTATTTGATGAACTAGAGATTGTTATGATGATAACCACAATCTCTAGATCCTCTCATGGATAAGAACCAAATAACAACCAAGAAATATGATGCTATGAATGCAAAGGTTTGAGCTATCTCTGAACGATGCGATCGAGACACCCGCTTGAGAGCCCCTCTTGATAGTACGGCTATCTATCCTAAACCCGGTCTCCCAACAGCACGAGACCGGCGAAAGAGAAGCCCTATCAAGATCATACCTTTTACTTGAGCAATCCACTTGAACTTGATGTAGACCGTCTTATTCTTCTCAAGTGGGAACACCTTTCTTTATTGGTCTTGCTTGATGAAGATGAGGACTTGCAAATTGCTCCCCCATACTCCATGGGGAAACTTCTTCTTTGAACTTGTCTTCATCACTCCATGATCACGAGGATGGCAAGCTTCAAGCATGAGGTATTCTAGAGATGGCGAATATTGAGTTTGCCCTTCTTCATCCCTTCTTGAGGTTGATCCATCTTGATGCAACTCTTTGCACTTGTCTCGATCAACCTTCAAGCTCCTTCTTTCTTCACGATTCCAATGGCACAAAGCCCTTGGACATTTCTTCATCTTTCAACCTTGAGACCAACACATGGCCCAAGCGATGCCAATGTACAAACCTACAAGTGAAACTCAATTTAAACATTAGTCCATAGAGATTGTCATTAATTACCAAAACCACACATGGGGCATATATGCCCTTTCAATCTCCCCCATTTTGATAATTGATGAAAATCCCTTAGCGAGGGTTTAAATATGACAATTAACGACCAAAGCGGTTCCACAACATCAAATAGTACACAAGTATGTGATGTTGGTACAACCACAATATATAGAGAAAACTCCCCCACAATCTATGCATGTGTGATGAACTTGAATTTCATTGCATCGATTGCCAACCGTTACCGTTGGTTGAGTTTCCCTATATATTCAACATGCAAAGCAGCCATAAAGATGCAAGAGAATGAGAGGAAAATGCTTATGAACACAATCAAAGAAAAGGCCAACTTCCCTTAAACCCTCCAAAACTTCTCCCCCATTGGCATCGATTGCCAAAATGGGTGAAAAGTTCTAGATGGCCAATATAGTGATAATTCCTCCAAAGGTGTGTGTATGCACAAGTCAAATGATGAGTACTTGGGAGGAAATAAAACTATATTGAGGACCCAAATATTGCAAAAGGACAATAAAAGGAAATAAACTTAAATAAATGAAGCAAGCAACCAAAAGATCCAAAAGGACCAATTGAGAAACCAACAAATGATATCAAATGGAAACAATAACACAAAGAGTGTTTAAATGAAAATAGAGAAGCTCCCCAAACTTTGTGAAAAGTTTAGAATACTTTTATTTGAATACAATATGAACAAATATGGAATCCTCGCTCCCCCATAAGCATTTAAACCATAAGAAATGAGAAAGAAGGAAATTATGCACTGTTAAATGAAATAGAGAAGCTCCCCAAAGATTGTGCACCAATTATAGTAATTGTCTTTAGAAACAACATGCACAACCATGGACACCTCACTCTTCCAAACTCATCTAACAATGCACTCAAAGTTCAATAAATTTGGAAGCCACCAAAGAATCACAAAGGAAAAAGAGGTGGTTCCAAGAAATGCAAAAACAACCAAAGAATGATATTCTCTTGTGTGTGTAAATTTCTAGGTGGAAAATATCAAGAAGACAAATGTCCACAAAGAAATATCCACAAACAAAATAGATACACAAAAAAGCATATGAAAGGAAAACGGAAGTCATAGAATATACCAATAAGATGTTTTGCTTGAAAGCATGCCCAAGGGCTCAACTATATCTTATTGTACATCGATATGCTTCAAACACCAACAAACTCCATACATTACTACGATAACCAAGGGAAGAAGGGATAGATGGAATATATGGATAAATGCAACAAGTTTAAAACAAATCAACTTTGTAAAAATACTCACTATTGCACATGAGAGATACTGAGGAAACGATATGCAATAAAATTTCTAGATTAACATATTTGGGATTAGTGAATCATGAGCATGATTTAGTATAGTCCCCATTATATGAACTCATCTCAACATACACACATTTGCAATAGAGAGAACTTCTTCAAAGCCAAAGCAAGAAATCCGACATATGCAACTACACAAATTCATGCCAACAAGCAACCTACAAAAGGTTGGGAACAAGATATGTATGCATGGGAGAGAGAGAGAGATACTTGTTACCGAGATATAATTGGTAGGATGAAAAAGATATGAATTCGTTGATCATCCTAGCTTGCATACAATTGACATTTAGATTCCACTTCTTCCTTGTTCAAGATACAAGAACCCAATATATATCCCCAATGTACCTAAAACACAAATAAGTACACTATGGTCCCCAAACAAATTGGGTACAAAGTAGTTAGTGCAACTACAATACATAGGAGAGCCTCCACACAAATATGTGCATATTGATATGAAATTGAATTTCATGCACATATTAGCCCATTAGGATTTGGTGCAGTTTCCCCTATATATTGGATCAAAGAAAGCAAGCATGCCATAATATATACAAGAAGTAAATATGCATGCATAAGACTTTCAAGAACCAAAAGGAGATACAATTTAAAAAAACACCAAGTAAATCAATAAGACACACAACAAGGTGTGACTCGACAAAAGGTGTCCAGATTGTATCAAAGAACCAAAGTAACACATGAAAGAACACAAGTTCAACAAATGAACTCTAAAGAGCAAAAGAGATAAAAGATAGACAAAAATACCAATGCTCAAGGATTTATCTCATCCTAAAAGATCAAAACAAGTGACAAAGAATGAGATAAAACCAACTCCTAAAGAGATCAAGATTCCAACAACCAAAACAAACTCTTCACACTTTTCATGATGACACACAAAGTACCAACACAAAAGGACCGAGCTTCCAAGCAAAAAATGGATCAAAACAAGAAGCGTAAAACAATGTCCTAGATAATATAGGAGAGCTCCCCCATAAGTAGAGCATTATATAATTTTGAATTTGAATGCAATATGCCCACAAATGAGATCATCACTACTACCTACACTAAATAAAATACAAGGGGATACCAAAAAAAGAAGATCCACAAGATGCAAATAAAGCTTGGGAGAAAAAGGAAAAACATTTTCTTGGCAAAGGATAGGAAAATAAGAAAAGGCCAAAGTGAATATGATCAATAAAATCTACCATATATGGAGTACCAATTGTCCAAAGACAAGAAAATATAAGGGAAATTTTCCCGAGGTAGTTTGCAAGGATATCACGATCATATTGACACCAAGAATCATATTACAAAGCATGAGAAATGAGCTTGATGCTTCGAGAGAGATTCTTGATTGCTTCAAATAGTCACACAATCACTAGTGATTAGATTAAATAGAAGCAAGTGGTTCCCATGAGGATATATAGATCCAAATATGAGGAAACACATACCAAGAATCACTCTCACACACTAGATCCAAGAGATGAGCAATAAAACATCCAAGCAAATTGGAACTTGTATGAGCAAATGTGCCACATAGGAGCTAGATAATTCTCAATATCAATTCTAAGTGGCACTACCTCAAATGTACACATTTTCTAGGTTTGTAATATGCACAAAGCATACAACTCCCCCATAATGTGATAAACCAAGAAATCTCAACAAGGGGCAAAAATACCAAAATAGAGGTATTAATGGACATTATGGAACTTGAGTTTCTCATGAGAGAGACATACCACATAGAGACTAGATAAACATGCAATAAAACTACTAAGTGGTTTTCCTTAAGTACACACATTTTAGGATTGTGGAATGCCCAAGCATGACACTCCCCCAAAATGGAATAGCCCATTAATCCCTGACAAGAGCCAAATAAGATACCTACTAGAAACAATAAAGGCTCCAAACCAAGAAACACAAATACATGGTGTGCCAACCAACATACAAAAATATATATCATAGGTCAATAAGTAAGTGGGAAGCACAACATGTACAAACACATGCAAGGTACAAAACCAACACATGCACACGGGTGCAAGTAACTATAAATGTAAAGGAGTTTAGCACAAGTTACCGGAAGGAGGAACATTGGATAAGGAATAGAATCATGATAACCAATGACTTGACTTTGATAACAAGAATATGATTAAGATCCCTCAATTCTTCATAAGGTAGCCAAGTCTTTAATGCCCTCCAAAAACACCTATTGATCAAGTTTTAGCTTGTTCGTCCCCAACCAAGTTGGGTACTAAGAAGTTAGTCACAATAGGCTTGACCACCCAAATGGTTCTTTTCTTGACACCACTTTGGGCACCAACAAATTTGGCAAACACATTGCCACCCTCATCCTTACGAAGTGAATAAGCATCATCAATAAAGATAGGATGGGATGAGGAGTTACCCATGGTGCATGAGGAAGAAAGGTGCCCCTTCTCACGGCATATGTTGCAGGTTCTTCTCTTGCCATATTTCTTCTTGGGAGGATCTGCACCATGAAGAAGAGCTTGAGGCTTCTTGGGAAGTGGCCCATCTTGAGCTTGTCGAGGAGCTTGAGGCCGCTTTCCTCGTTGCTTCTCACTAAGAGGCTTCTTCTTCAATGGGCAATCCCTCACATGATGCCCTTCTTCCTTGCATTTGAAGCACACAATGTTGGCCGGATTCTCCACTTGTCCTTGGCCCTTCTTCTTGTTTCCCTTGTGCTTCAAAATGTTAGTGGGCTTGTTCTTCATGTTGGAGTTGAATCCAAGCCCACTTTTGTCACATGGGGGTCGTCTCACACTCAACATGTTCTTGAGTGTAGTCTTCCCTTCATGACACCTTTTTAAGTCATTCTTCAAAGAAGTGACTTGAGCCTTGAGCTCTTTGATTTCCTCTACATGGTTAGTATCAACAACAATACTAGAGGAAGTAGATGCTTCATTGTTAGAAAAAACAAGGCAAGGAATGCAATTCATCATAATATATAGCATGGTTGTGAGAGGATGAATTACAAGGACTAGCACATGGCAATATAATATCTGGAGTAGATATAGTGCTAATGTACACATGAGGCCCACTATATGTTACCTTTGACACGATGGCCTCATGATCTAACCTTAGCCTACCATGGGAGACTAGAAGATCATCATGCGAGCTTGAGAGCTTGGCATGACTTTATTCTAATTTCCCATAGTTACTAGTTAGCAAAGCAAGTTGAGCCTTTAGCTCAACATTCTCCTTCAAGATAGATGCTTCACAAGAAATAGAGTTAGTAGCACAAGCATCATCATTTAATGCAATAGGTGAGGGCAACTTGGAAAGCTCTTTAGAATATGAAGCTTTAAGTTGCTCATGTGACTCGGTGAGTTTGATGAGGTCCCCCTATATGACCCTAGAGCCATTGTTGAGGTGCTCAAAATCCTAAAGGAGTTTAGCATAAGCAACTTCAAGTTCATCATTTTTAATTTAAAGGGCACTTGCCACCTCAAACTCTCTATCATGAGATTTCTTTACTCTAGATAGTTCTAGAGCAAAGGTCTCCTTAAGAGATTCCTTAGTGGTTTGTTCCTCTTCAAGAGCTTCATTTAGATTTGAAATTTCATTATCATACTCACGCTCAAGACTCATATATTAGTTGCTTACTTTCCATAGCACAAGTCAAGATTTCAATGAAAGTAGAGCAAGAATTTTTATTTGGATGAAGAACACGAAGTACTAGCATCCCCTTCTCTTTTAAAGAAGCAACATCATCATCTACTTCTACATGATCAACATTCACATCATCATGAGATATATTAGGATCCAAAGGAGAGGTTACCTTTGAACCCTTTGCCATGAGGGACAAGTGAACATTGGGAGAATGTGATGATGGAGGAACACATGAAGCTCCAATCGCAACCTTGTCTTGGCCCACACATTTGTCAATTTCCTCTATAGGGATAGCAACACAAGTAATAGAGGAAATAGAAGCACATTTATCATGGCAACAAGGCAAATTAAGAATATCATCATGAGACATATTCAAGGCATTTCTACATGATATGCAAGGGCAACCAACACTAGGATGTGAATCACATATGGTCCTACACGTGTTCATGCCCAAAGATACAACATTGCAATGAGATATAGACAAAGGATCATGAATGGAAATCTCACTATCTACATTGCAAGTTCTATCACCACTCACCATATCATTACCTTGTGACGACTCACATGTTGGTGTAGTGGAAGAAGATGAGAACTCATCGTGGCCAGAGGTGGAGGTAACACAATCATCCTCATTAAGCTTGGACACATCATATCTTGCTTGAATCTTGGTCCATATATCATGAGCGTTCCGGAAAGGCATGATTGAGGAAAGAACTACAAAGCTCACAACATTAACAAGCACATTAGATGCTTAAGCTTCGAGATAAGAGTTTGTATCCTCCTCCAAAGATAGATTTTTGGGATCCTTAGGAGGAGACAAGCCCATACCTAGAATTCGCTCAATATTTGGGTCAATGGCCCGTAAATGACTAAGCATGCGAGTACGCCAAAAGTCATAATGAGTGCCAACAAATGTAAATGTGTGAGAGTGCACTAAACCCCTAGGAGACATCTTTACTCTCGAGGCGGTGAAGCCTAAAAGCGAGAGACCTTGCTCTGATACCAATTGAAAGTGCAATGGACGTCGCCTAGAGGGGGTGAATAGGCTTTTAAAAATATTACATTTTAGGCTCAAGTAAATGCGGAATAAAACTAACGTTTAATTTATTGAGCACAAAACCTAACCACTAGGATCACCTAAGTGCACCAACAACCTATGCTAAGCAATACAAGCAACAAGGTGATAGCAAGATATAAATACTTCAAGCACGATGGCTATCACAAAGTAAAGTGCATAACTAAAGGGCTCGGTTGAGAGATAACCGATGGACGCGGAGACTAAGATTTGTTTCCCGAAGTTCACTTCCAAAGAAGCTACGTCTCCGTTGTATAGGTGCGATGGCGCAATGCTCTCCGAACGCCACAAATGGCTCACCTCGAGGTGTGGTGGCTCGATGCTCACCCAACGCCACACAAGGCCTCACCCCGGATGCGCAAGCACGCAACTCACCGACGCCACAAAAGGCTCACCCTATTCTCCCGAGTGCGAACCACAAAAGACGGGCACTCGCTCCAATATGGGACTCCTGAGGGCGGTCACCGAACCCATACAAGATTGGGGCTATCTCCACAACTCAATTGGAGGCTCCCAACAACAAAGCCACAAAAGGCTACAACGCCACAAAAGGCCAACAAAGACACAAAAGGCTACAAGACCACAAAAGGTCAACAAGACCATAAAAGATCAACAACCCAACCACACAACCATCTAGGGTTCCAAGAACCCAAGAGAAACAAGCCCACAAGCTTGAACTCACCGAATCTCTGAGGAGAACTCAAACCTATGCACCAAATGCAAGGGCAAGTCCTTCTCTCCTAAATTCCAACAAAGCTACAAAATCTATTGGGGGAATAAGGGAGGAAGAACACAAGAGGAGAACACAAAACTCTCTAAGATCTAGATCCCAATGATTCCTTCACAAAGAAGGGATTTTACTTGGGGGGGATTGTAGATCTAGATATCCTCTCACTTTTCCCTCAAAAAGATGTAAGAATCATGGGAGGGAGAGGGAGTAAGAAAGCTCAATTAGATCAACAATGGTGGGCAAAAACAAGCTCAAAAGATGGGGAACCATTGGGGAAGAAGCCCTCCTTAAATAGGACAAAGAAAAACTGACCATTTGGGCTAGATTCGCGCACCACCGAAACTTACGCCCCCCCACCGGAACTTCCGGCAAATAGAAACACAGGTTACTGAACCTGACCGGAACGGGGGTCGGAACTTGGGCCGGAACTTCCACTCAAGCAAAAATGCAGGATAGCATTGCACGAAAACTTTAATAACTTTTGATTCCGGACTCCGTTTTTGATGATCCTGGGCTAGTTTTGAAGAGAATAAAAAGCTCTATAATATTATGTAAAGAAACATCATATTCCAGTATGGAAATATAAAACCAAATTGAGAAAGGTCTGACCTCTCTAGAAGCGATGAACCGGTAAAACCTCCAAAACCCAAAACACAAGAAGTTGAGCTTGGAAAGTCCGATTGGGATGACACCAATTTTGTTGGGAAGATAAAACCAAGTAGAACATTTTTTTTGAAATATTAGATACCACAATGGGAGAAAATATCAACTATATATATGTGAGATATCTCCTAAGGTGTGAACCCGGAAAAACCCGCACGATCAAGAATGTAATAAGATATGCAAGGAAAATCCTTATTTGATGAACTAGAGATTGTTATGATGATAACCACAATCTCTAGATCCTCTCATGGATAAGAACCAAATAACAACCAAGAAATATGATGCTATGAATGCAAAGGTTTGATCTCTCTCTGAACGATGCGATCGAGACACCCGCTTGAGAGCCCCTCTTGATAGCACGGCTATGTATCCTAAACCTGGTCTCCCAACAACACGAGACCGGCAAAAGAGAAGCCCTATCAAGATCATACCTTTGCCTTGAGCAATCCACTTGAACTTGATGTAGACCGTCTTGTTCTTCTCAAGTGGGAACACCTTTCTTGATTGGGCTTGCTTGATGAAGATGAGGACTTGCAAATTGCTCCCCCATATTCCATGGGGAAACTTCTTCTTTGAACTTGTCTTCATCACTCCATGATCACGAGGATAGCAAGCTTCAAGCATGAGGTCTTCTAGAGATGGCGCATATTGAGCTTGCCCTTCTTCATCCTTTCTTGAGGTTGATCCATCTTGATGCAACTCTTTGCACTTGTCTTGATCAACCTTCAAGCTCCTTCTTTCTTCATGATTCCAATGACACAAAGCCCTTGGACATTTCTTCATCTTTCAACCTTGAGACCAACACATGGCCCAAGCGATGCCAATGGACAAACCTACAAGTGAAAGTCAATTTACACATTAGTCCATAGAGATTGTCATTAATTACCAAAACCACACATGGGGGCATTTATGCCCTTTCAACAACAGTATTCCTGGTTTACGTGGTAGAAATTTTTGATTTGCGCTAGTTTAGCCTACCTGTATCCCTTCAGATGTTGCCGAGGCTTATATGGACATTCGTCAATGCATCGATGCATTGATGAAGGGGGTACTTGCTGTAATGCCAGGAAGATACCAGAGTGTGTGTTGACGTGACAGGACCGACGTTGGAGAAAAGTAAGCAAAGCTGATGCCTTTGCCTCACAAACACCATCCAAGCATAGAAGCTTGCTTGATCTAAAATATCGGTCAGAAAAGAATCCCTCGAGCTCCTCCTCTCAGTTGTGGATAAGGATAACGAAGGGATGTATAGGAAGTTTCATTTGCGACGCCGCCTCTTATGCCATCTAAACATCAGTTTCTGAAACGGTAACTCAAGTTAGGGCCGGTCCATGGATTTTGGGGGCCCTAGGGAAACACAACAACAAGGGCCCTTTTTTAAATTGGAAGAGGTTCCCTAGGATCGAGGGGCAATGGCCCCTATTCCTGAAAGCATCTTAAATATATCTTTAATATTTATGCTAAAAATTTAAACATTAAGCATGATTAGCGTTCTTGGGTTTATCAACAATGTTTCTCAAGCTCCGTCACTTGTTCACACACGAAAGAATTAAAAGTTATTGGTATTCCGTAAGAGAAATATTACTCTAATGCTATAGAAAATTAAATAATATGTATACTTGATGGATTCATGGTCTTTAAAATCTCGACAAAGACATTATAAACTACTTATTTCTATTGATCGAGAGAATTATATACCATGATATTTAGTTTTACCAATTGCTTCGTGCGTACATATTCATGTAAAAAAACGAGTAGAAGAGTTGACATAGTAGACATTAAATTAATAAGAGAATAAAATAGTCTCTCAAACATGCACATGGGATCAAGTAGAACCGTCAGGAATCGGGGGAGAGTTGCTTGCGGACAACGTGATTATATGATTGCATCGTTAGTATCCACTAATAGATACTAACAACCTAGTAAAGGAACATGAGGGCCGGTGTTGCTGCACATTTGGAGATACCATAGGAATCGTGGCATCGAAAAATAATATTCAGAATTGTTATAGTATATTTTTGGAAAATAGGAGTCATAGTATAGTCATTGTGTGAGAACCCAGATTTATGGTCCGAGAAGTCCCCATTATGCATGTAATTCACGTTCCCATGATCAGTGAGTCGTGAGCATAACCGACAAGCATCGTTACAACATCCAAAAGTAACGAGTATGCAACTTACATCATTGCCATTATAGCGATACAACATCAACATCGGAACTTCTTCAATCACAGAGCCCATGTCATGCCTTAACCTACATGCAACTGACTGGAAAGATGGCCTAAGCTCTCATAGACGTCAGCATCTCCATCACTCCTCATGCTTCTGAATGTCTGGACAAGTAAATAGCCAGGGAGAAAGCCGGTATGTACATTTGAATATACTCACAAACCACCAAGGTAAGGTAAACAAGATAATGCATTTTTGGATTTGGCGAGATAGCCTCTACTAAGGTTGTTTTGTAAGAAGCCTAGTTTCTCTTGTAGATATGGCATATCTATATTTTTGTTAAAAAAGAGTTTTGAAACATGTCTTCATATCCTTGTTGAAAACCTTTTTGAAAACATTTGTAGAGGAAAACCCTTTTTACAAATCTTTGACCATCCCTGGTCAAAACAAAGATGACCCAGTCACGTCCTTTTTTATCTTCTCGAAACCACCACTAGGGTACTCCTAGTGATCACCTTTTCCAACCGTTCTTGACCATGGACAGGGCTATTCGAATAGATTATACTCTGCAGAGTTTGTGCACTTTACCCACAAGAATCAATATATCCGCCGGGATACAACCACAGCTCGCTACACACCGTAAATGGAGGTTCAGATAATCAAACCTAACCTTTCATTTGTCATCCCTAGCAACGTCTTTTATTTTTGGGTTTTTTCTCCCTGACAACGAGTATGTGGTGCCCAGCACCATAGTCCTGCCTTCCGTACACGCGTATACCCAAACCGCAGCTTGGCATATACCTTAATTTGGTGACTCCACTTCCTTCCGTACTACCTAAGTCATACCGTCCGCGGGAGACCCAATTGTTGCACCGGCACTCTTGGCGAGGCAAGCTATAGGCCCCAGATCCGTAGATCTGTTCTAGAGCCCACCCGGAATTCAAGGGATTTCTCCCAATTAGCAGTGTACAAGCTGTCCTGGCTAGAGACAACAAACTACGAACTAAGCCCCAGCTTCTGGGTAACGTGGTTGCATGGATAAATTGTTCTGGTAAAGGCGTAGAACATCCCTTCTCTTTCTCTTGTCCATCTTTCTTACTTCTCATCATAATCTTTTCTTTGATGAAATCATCCACTTGGAAGCGATGCCTCTTTCCAAGGGTTTTATTTTGAAAACTTTGAAGTAGGGTAAACCTCAAAATAGTTTTATTCATCGAAAGACCAGGGTTTCCAACGAGGTAGGATACTACTCATCATAACCTCGATCTAAAGGGGCAAAGTGGGTGTTAAAAAGGGTAGGTGACCTAATGGACACTCATTCATAACATGGAGTAGCCAAGTTACTATCATTGTTTTATTTAAAAGCAAACCATGCAAGTAGCAATGCAGTTTATAAACAATGTGCAAAACAAGTAGTAAACAGGAGTTGGACATATATCGGAGTTCAGGAATGGTGGCTTGCCTGTGACCAGTGAGATATCCCTTGACTTTGGGCCAGTTTGTTTGGGCTGTGGCTGACTGGCTGTGGTTGGCTGTGCTGCAGTGCAAGGAAAGCTGCTGTGCAGATAAAGCTACTTCTCTGAGTTTGGCTATTTGGCAACTTGGCTGACTGGCTGGCTGTAAATCACTAAATTCTCTAAAATACCCTGAGAGTTATAGGTATATTTTTGCTAATTTGGTAATTTATGTACTACCTCTTATCCGAATTAGATTTGTCTAAATTCGGATGTATCTAACACTTAAATATGTCTAGTTATATTTAAATCTAGACAAATCCGAGTTCATTAATTTAAATCAGTAGCAAAAATATTTGCTTACGTATACTACTAGACAATAGTCGGGCCGAACGTATACTTTCTGACAACTTTTCGCGTCTATTACTTCTATGTGTCACAACGATGGGAAAATGAAACCGTCGATAAATGGAAAAAAATGAGAGCAACAGAAATCAATCGATCCTCTAACAATTTTCTGTGTCTACTATTTTTTCTAACGGAAGTCTATTTGAGCTAGTACTAGTAGCAAAACACTACACCAACGAAGCTTGGATTCTGAACCGCAGCTTCGTGGAGAAGGACTCGGTGGCAGTTTTTTGTAAATAGCCAAACCAACAAGGGCAATGCAATGTACCGTTTTGGTTTTAAGTGGCAAAGCCGCGGGAAGTACGTCCCCGGGTGCTTCACTCGCGCTGTGTATTTCTCGCTTCCACTTCAGGCGAAGCCCGCAGCCAACACATGCCGTTTTGCTGAATTAGACTGCTTTTTTTAGTGGAAATCCAGAATAAGTCCAAACAAACACCTCCTTCTTTATAAAACCAGAATACCGATAATAATAATAATAATAATAATAATAATAATAATAAGAAGAAGGCGACTTCCTTCTTCTCAGCGTCACACAATCGCAACTATCATCGTCATCGAGCATACATGCATACAAGCAATACATCAATCAATGCAAATCATATAAGCATCAAAACAATGCAGCAATCAAGAAATAAGCATATGATATAAAACAGTAGAGGGCTGGAAGATTAGCTTGATGAGATTGGTAAAGGACCTGGAAGCATTGGTAGAGATGTTAATAAGATCTAAAGTCTAGAAACTACTTAGGAGAGGGTGTTTAGACCAGGGCCATATTATATGTGGTACCACTGTGTAAAAATGATACCATAAGTTAGGTATTGATAAAATGAAACCAACAAAAGTGGTTTCACCATTTTATCAATTTCCATTGATTTATAGTGGATTTTCTAGTGAGAAAAGCTCTAGTTTTAGGAAATAAATCACATAAAAATATCCGTGATTCCAAAAAGTATTTCCTCTGAGGATTAAGTACGTACTGATGGACTGATTCACTGATAGTTGGAATCACCTTAAATATTTACCAAAATGCCCTTAGAAAATTTCCAAATACAGTTCTGGAAGGTTTTTGTATTTTTAACCAGATTTAATCTACAATAGCTTTTGATGTGATTACAAAGACACATGTTAGGTATTTGAAATATATTTCTGTAGAAATTGGAATCATCCTTTTTTTTATTTTCAGAACTACTGGGGTGTTTTGATAAGTGAATTAAACATACACATAATAGTTTAATTCATAATAAATCAACCAGGGCTTATAAAATTTTGGTCTCTTGGGGTTTGAAATATATTGGTATGCATGTGTTCTGGGAGTTGGAATTAGGCCAGTACCAATTTTGGTTTGACCTCAAGAATTTCCTAAAGGCATAAATGTCTTGTTTTTGTTATTTTTATCAGGGGAAAAATAGGAAACAAAATAGGGTGAGGCCAAGTTTACATGCAAGGTATCTGCAATATATTCATACCCAAATTGGTTTTAGGAGATTTGGCTCTACCAAACTCTCTGAAGGGATTTATTAGTGAAAAAGGCACATTTAGGTAGATGATTTATTATAAATAATTGGTATACTATTTGGGGTAGCCAAGTGTATTGCATGTTCAAGGGAACATTCAGAAACTCTACATATTTTAGATCTAGGAATTTGGGGATGATTTGCATTTTCAAGAGGATTTAAACTAAAGTGCCAAATCTGGATCTGGAAAAAAATGAACGAAAATAGAGAGGGCCGTGGGCTAGGATCTGGACAACAGTTGGGCCTGAGGGAGGGATTCGGCCCACCCGAGGTCCATGCACGTGGGAGGCCATAGCTTCAAATCCGCGGGGCCACAGCTTCAAAGTCAGTGGCTGGGGAGGATCGAAGGGGTATGGGGGAGTTGCAGCCGTTCGATCAAGTTGTGATGGATGGTGGGGGCTCGTCTCCTTCCTCCCGATGGAGCCAGCATATGGAAACCCTAGGCGGCGACGGGGGAAGGCTCACGACGGAGCGGGGAGGCTTACCAAAGGGTCGTGTCCGGCTAGGAGGCGGGGGAGCAGACGCGGTCCAACGAGGCGAGCTCGGAGAGGGGCGGGGCAGCGCACTTTACTGCGGATGTAGATCACGCATGACTACGACGGCAAGAGTCGACGGACGGCTTTGCATGCGTGCACAGGGCTTCTGCATGTCAACCGGGAGGGGTTAGAGCGGAGACTGTAGGGTTCGCAGCATAGAAAACAAATTTTTTCCTACGATAGGAACAACTATGTACCAAGATCTATCTATTATATACAAACAACGGGCATATGTATATCCATAGAGAACATACCCTTGAAGACCGACAAAGCTTAACGAGGTAAACTCGTGATTGATATAGACTATCTCTTGCCGATCTCAAGATCGAGATGAAGTCCTTAGCACCGCAACTTAGCGGCGCATCCGTGGTCGCACACAAGTCCAAGGCACCGAGCAACCTCTGCCTCCTCGCTCCAGCGATGCAACGGAAGCACAACTCTTTCTTGCAGAATAGCCACCGGGAACATGTATCTCGCTAGTCCGAGACCATGGGGGATAAATTCTACAGGGGGAGAGAGATCCTTCACGAGGAGATGTGAGTGAGAAGGAGGGGGGGGGGACCCCAAGGGGGTGGCCGGTGCATGGGGGCTGCCTCCTTGCCCTCCCCTCATTCATGTGGGTGGACACTCCACTCACAAAATCCTTTCAATTCCCTCCACTCAAAATCCCACTCAAATTCCCATTAAATTTCCACAAAATTTAATGCAAACTCTCATTAAATAAAACTCTTTTTATTTATTCAGAATTTTGTCAATTACTTTAATGAAAAACATTCACATATAACCCCTTGCTAGTATTTCATTTTACATGCAAAAACACTTTCTGCAATTTCACCCAAAAACCTGTTTCCGTATCTAGTGAAATAAATTCCTGCGCTTGTTATTCTTTTCGGCATGAAACTTTTGCTCCAAATGGATGTCGGTGTCTATTAAGTGTGTCACCCTATGGTTCGCTAATAATGCGGACATGATCGAGACCCCTCTCAGATAAATAATCAGAAGCGGGATCTGGAGACCCATACTGACTCCCACACATTCAACGATGACTTTCTAGTGATCGTCGGAACCTTTTACACTAGTATCTTAATCCCTTTGTTTCACGATATATTACATGTCCGAGATTCAATCATCGGTATCTCCATACCTAGTTTGATCTTGTTACGGACATGCACTCTTTTCTTTTTCCCGTGATATAACATTCTAGTGATCAAATCACTTGCTTGCAAGCTAACCAATGTGATATCACCGAGAGGGCCCAGAGTATATCTATCCGTAATCAGGATGAAAAAATTCCACTCTCGATCCATGGGCCTCAACATAACACTTTATTAGTTCTAAACCCATCTTTATAATCACCCTGTTACGGTGTGACGTTTGATGTTATCAAGAAACTCTTCCGGTGTTAGTGATTGACATGATCTCATGGTCTAAGGATTAGGATCACTTCGTAAGTTGTTATAGCAATATAAACTCAATGACTTTGATCGTAATGCTATACTTCGGATGAATGTTCATCACACCATTACACTAATGTTGTGATCTCGTTATTAAGAACATCCAATGTCCATGATCAGGAAACCATGATCATCTTGTTAATCAACGAGCTAGTTTATGAGAGAGGCATAATTAGGAACTTTCTGTTTGTTTATTAAACACACATGTATTAACTTTTGCGTATTAATACAATTATAGCATGCAAAATAAACATCTATCATATACTTGGAATATACATAATAAACACTTTATTATTGCCTCTCAGGGCATATTCCCTTCAGTCTCCCACTTGCACTAGAGACAATAATCTAGTTACATAGTGATGAATCTAACACCCATGAAGTTCTGGTGTTGATCATGTTTTGCTCTAGGGAGAGTTTTAGTAAACGGATCTGCTACATTGAGATCCGTGTGTACTTTACAAATCTTTATATCTCCATCCTTGACATGCTCACGGATGGAGTGAAACCGGCGCTTAATATGCTTGGAATTCTTTGTTTGCGAATCCCTGTTTGTATCCTTTGAGCGCTTGTGAGATCTTGGTTCTTTCGCATTGGCAATGGCACCATTGTTGTCACAATAGATCACAATTGGGTCCAACGCGCTCGCAACCACACTTAGTTCGGATATGAACTCCTTCATCCAAACCGCTTCCTGAGATGCTTCCGAAGCAGCAACATATTCGGCCTCCGTTGTTGATCCCGCCACCACAGGTTATTTGGAACTCCTCCAACTAACCGCTCCGCCATTCATGAGAAATACGTATCCAGATTGAGACTTAGAGTCATCCAGATCGGTGTCAAAGCTTGCGTCAACATAACACTTAACGACGAGCTCTTCTTCACCTCCGTATACAAGAAACATATCCTTAGTTCTTCGCAAGTACTTAAGGATATTATTGACCGCTATCCAGTGTTCTGAACCTGGATCCGATTGGTACCTACTAGTCAAACTAATAGCATGTGCCACATCCCGTCTTGTACATAGCATGGCGTACATTATAGAGCCTATGGCTGAAGCATAGGGGACTTTGTCCATTATCTCTCTTTCTTCCGCCGTAGCCGGAATTTGAGTCTTACTCAATGTCTTGCCTTGCAACATAGGTAAGAACCCCTTCTTACTTTCGTCCATTTTAAACTTTTAACCCTGTTTAAAAGATCTATATCATTTCCGATCAATAATATGTCATCCACATATAGTATCAGAAATGCCACATTGCTCCCACTCACTTTCTTGTAAATACAAGCTTCTCCATAAGTTTGGACAAATCCAAACTCTTTGATCACCTCATCAAAGCGGAGATTTCCAACTTCGTGATGCTTGCTTCAATCCATAGATGGATCGCTGAAGCTTGCACACCTTGTTAGCATCCTTAGGATTGATAAAACCCTTTGGTTGTATCATATACAACTCTTCTTTACCATTGAGAAACGCAGTTTTGACATCCATCTTCCATATCTCATAATCGAAATATGCAGCAATTGCTAAAATAATCCTAACTGATTTTAGCATCGCTACGGGAGAGAATGTCTCATCGTAGTCAACTCCTTTAATTTGTCGAAACCCCTTTGCGACAAGTCGAGTTTTATAGACGGTCACATTACCATCAGCATCAGTTTTCTTTTTGAAAATCCATTTATTCTCCACGGCCTTTCGGTCGTGAGGTAAGTCCACCAAGTTCCAAACTTGATTTTCATACATGGATTCCATCTCGGATTTCATGGCTTCTAACCATTTGTTGGAATCAAGGCTCATCATCACTTCTTCATATGTCGTAGGGTCATCAATTTCATCAACCATGAAATTCATAACAGGGTTTCCGTATAGCTCGGGAGCTGCACGCGTCCTGCTAGACCTGCGAGGTTCGATAGTATTCTCTTTCGGAGTTTCATGATCCTTATCATTAGTTCCCTCTTCAACTGGTGAAGCCAACTCCAGAACGACTTCCGACGCTGCGCTACTCGCCATACTTTGAAGAGAAGGTTCAATAATTACTTCGAGTTCTACCTTTCGACTACTCACACCTTTCGCGAGAAACTCTTTCTCTAGAAAGGATCCATTCTTGTCAACAAAAACATTGCCCTCAGATCTGTGATAGAAGGAATACCCAATTGTTTCCTTAGGGTATCCTATGAAGACGCATTTTTCCGCTTTGGGTTCGAGTTTATCCGATTGAAGTTTCTTCACATAAACATCACATCCCCAAACATTAAGAAATGACAGCTTAGGTTTGTTTCCAAACCACAATTCATACGATGTCTTTTCAACGGATTTAGATGGTGCCCGATTTAAAGTGAATGCAGCAGTTTCTAGTGCATAACCCCAAAATGACAACGGCAAGACCGTCAGAGACATCATGGATCGAACCATATCCAATATAGTACGATTACAACGTTCCGACACACCATTTCTCTATGGTGTTCCGGCAGTTGTGAGTTGTGAAACAATTCCACACTCTTTCATATGAGTGCTAAACTCGTAACTTAGATACTCTCCTCCACGGTCGGACCGTAGAAATTTGATCTTTCTATTATGATGATTTTCCACTTTACTCTGAAATTCGTTGAAATTTTCAAAGGTTTCAGACTTGTGTTTCATCAAGTAGATATAACCGTATCTACTCAAATCATCCGTGAAAGTAACAAAATAACGATATCCACCTCACGCCAACACGCTAATTGGACCACATACATCAGAATGTATAATTTCCAATAAATCTGTCGCCCATTCCATTGAACCGGAAAACGGCGTTCTAGTCATCTTGCCCATAAGGCATGGCTCACATGTATCAAATGATTCAAAATCAAGTGATTCCAAAAGTCCATCCAAATGGAGCTTCTTCATGCGTTTAACGCCAATATGACCTAGACGGCAGTGCCACATATATGCGGATATGTCATCATTAAGTTTAATCCTATTAGCCTCAACATTGTGAATATGTGTAACACTATTATCGAGATCCAATAGAAGTAAACCATTCATCATCGGTGCATGACCATAAAAGATTTCATTCATATAAATAGAACAACCATTGTTCTCGAATTTAAATGAATAACCACTTCGCATCAAACACGATCCAGATACAATGTTCATGCTTAGTGCAGGCGCCAGATAACAATTATTCAAGTTTATTACTAATCCCGACGGCAAGTGGAGAATAAGCATTCCGATGGCGACCACATCAACGCTTGATCCATTGCCAACACACATCTTGACCTCACCCATTGCTAGCGGTCGCTTATTCCGTAACCCCTGATTCGAGTTACAAATATTAGCAACTGAACCGGTATCAAATACCCAGGTGCTAATGCGAGCACTAGTCAAGTACACATCAATAACATGTATATCATATATACCTTTGTTTGCCTTGCCGGCCTTCTTGTCTGCCAAATACTTGGGGCAGTTGCGCTTCCAGTGGCCAGTCCCCTTACAATAATAGCACTCGGTATCAGACTTAAGGCCAACTCGGGGTTTCTTTTCAGGCATGGCAACTGGCTTGCCGCCCTTACTTCCCTTCCGTTTACCCTTCTTGTATTTCTTGAAACCAGTGTTCTTATTGATCATCAACACTTGATGTTCCTTCTTGATCTCCACTTCTGCAGTTTTAAGCATTGACAGAAGCTCGGGGAGAGACTTCTTCATGCCTTGCATATTATAGTTCATCACGAAGCTCTTATAGCTAGGTGGCAGAGACTGCAGAACATGATGGGTGCCTAAGTCAATGGGAATCGATATTCCCAAAGACACAAGCTTATCGGTGTAACCCGACATCTTGAGTACATGCTCATTTACGGAGCTGTGCTCTTCCATCATGCAGCTAAAGAACTTTTCTGAAGCATTGTAGCTCTCAACAGAAGCATGTGAGTCGAAAATAATTTTCAACTCACCCATTGTGTCAAATTCATTGCCGTTTTCGAAATGCTTTTGAAGTTCCGGCTCTATCCCATACAATATGCCACAATGAACTAAGTTGTGGTCCTCCTGAGGAGTCTGATAGACATTCTTCTCCTTATCAGGGGCATCATCGAACGGTGGGGGGCTTAGCGGCGCTTCTAGGACATATTTCTTTTGTGAAGAAGAGAGGAGAATCCTCAAATTCATGGCCCATTCGGTAAAGTTGCTACCGTTCGTTGCAAGTTTCTCTTTCTCCATGAACGCATGGAAATTAAAAGTAGGTGGTGCCATCTACACCAGAATTTGTAAAGTTTAGACTAAGTTTATGATAGATTGATTTCAAATAATCCATATTAGGAATGAACTCCCACTAAAAAACGACATCCCTTGTGCCTTTTCGGTGATTACATGAACAAAATCCACTACACCAAGTCCAATCATCATGTGAGTCGATGTATCTTCAAAGGCGAGCATCAAATGGGCATCATATCTACCATATGACTCATGCTTAACCTTTTGGTCCGTGTTCCGATGCCATGTTTGTACATGCTAGGCTCGCCAAGTAAGAACCTTAGTATTCGCGTGTGTAACTGTCTTACACCCGAAATATGGTTGTGGATCCAAGAACACCCGATCATCACGTGATGTCTTGGAGCGACGAAAACATAATCGGTGCATACTAAAGGAAGAACACATTCTTATCTTGATATTTAAATGAGGGATCATTTTATTATGCTAATAAAACGCCAAACAAGAAATATAAGATGCTACCAAACATCACATGTTTATAAGAGAAATGATATGGTTCCCGCATATGATGTCTATCATGTGCACCGTGGTATGAGGTATGATCACTATCATACCTTTATGTGTAAGGCCAAGGTCTATGGAACTTACACGTTATGTGTGTTGTAAGAGTATCATATCATACTTCTACTTACAACATCACCATATCATAACACTATTCCAGCAACAATCTAAACTAGACGCCTCTAATTTATCCATTGCAAGTTTTACGTGGCTTAGGGCTTTCGAAGATAGAACCGTTCTTACCTACGAACATGAACCACAATGAGGATAAGTCGGAGAAATGATGAATCTTCCATCATACTCTTCCGTAGCCGGACTGGATCCGTCCATGCGGGAATCTTCCGAAGCGACGGGTCATCTGCCTATGTCAGCTAGGAAGACGTAGGTGTAGGTCAGCAACGCCTCGTAACTCACACATGCAGAGAACGCAATCATGTCCGATTTCCTCGCGCGAGCGATACGAACTGTTAGCAGCGACGGTTGGGGACGTGGCAAAATTTCCGCGCACGTTCACGAACACGTCGTCTACGTGGCAACCGTCCGATTAAGCTGCACGA
The DNA here is from genome assembly GCA_916181665.1 of Avena sativa. Taxonomy (NCBI): domain Eukaryota; kingdom Viridiplantae; phylum Streptophyta; class Magnoliopsida; order Poales; family Poaceae; genus Avena; species Avena sativa. Next base: position 45,155,254 of record OV702298.1, on the reverse strand, counting down.
ATCTTGATGCTGGAGATGATAAATAGTAACTGCGGTGAAACTTTTTACTTTTCACCTCATTCTCTCCTCGCATCGTCTTATTCCTCCAGCGCGTGCCTCCTCGAGCTCTCCACGCAAACTCGCGAAAAACCCTAGCCCCAATTCGCACCAGTCACCCTCAAACTCACTCCATGGCCAGCAGCAGCACTACCCCTTCCATGGCGGCATCGAGCGAAGCCGCGACGAAGCCGGCGAGCTCTGTCGTCCTGCCCCCAGAGGGCTTGGTAATCCCCGTATCGGCGGTGGTTGAGTCCACCGGCGGCGACCATAATCCAGCGGCGCTGGAGCCACTGGAGGAGGAGCTTAACTCTCACAAGGGTGATTGGCACGGTTCGGATATCGTGGACCATGACATCAAGGAGCTGATCGCCGAGGGCTACCTCCCTGCGACGAAGGGGCTCGCCTGGCGGGCGGCACCGGCTGGCGAGGTGACACCTTCTCCCCAAGCCGGAGAAAAGGTGTACCTCAAAGCGCAACTAGTACGCGGCGTCTTCCTGCCCATCTCTAACTTCTTCCTCTCCGTCTTGAACCACTATAGAGTCCAGCCCCAAAACCTTTCCCCCAATAGCATCCTAGCGCTTAGCAATTACGCGACGCTCTGTGAGGGTTACTTAGGGATAAATCCTAGGCTAGACCTCTTCGTTTACTTCTTCACCATCAAGCGTGAAGCCGGAGCTAGTAAGGACGAACTTAGGAACTGTGGCACCATAGGCTTCAAGATTCGTCCTGGCCGGCGGTTCCCTGACATCGTCGGCCACGAGTCCTGCAAGAACTGGCATCTTACTTACTTCTACGGCCCAGATATCCCTCTGGCTGGCCGTCAAGTAACGTACACGGACTTCATCGATGGAGCCGCCGCTGAAGCCTCGTCATGGAGATCCCAGGCCTCCCTTCCCTTCGACCTTGATGCTTCCCGCGCCATAAGGCGGATATAATGGTTCGTAGAGACGAGTTTGACCGGCTTGGACCTAGCCATGTGCTGGTTCATCAGGCGAATCCAACCTCTGCAGCACCGCACGAAGCACATGCACGAGTATACCAGCGATAGAAGGGATAGCCTCCGCATCTCCGTGGACAATTTCTCGAGTGACTCCGTCAAGCTCCGCCTTAAGGACATCGTCATTGTGAAGGACAAGAAGCGTGGCTTCACCATCACCTACAACATGTTCGTAGACGGCAAGTGCCCAAAGGTAGTTGTTTATTTTCCGTGCATGACATATACTCCAGTTCTTCCGTCTAGCAAATGCCATCTCATCTAACACAGTGACTTCTCACTTAATAGCTTAGCGATCTAGAGGAGGACAGCATGGCTGCTCAAATCTATGATCCAAAGATGAAGGAAGTCACGGTCGTGTCCGACGATGATGCTCCATTGGCACAAAAATGGAAGAGATCCACCTTTGACGCTGCCGACGGTGGCAAGAAGAAGAATACGGAGGGTGGAGCCTCCAAAAATACTACCGCCATCCTGAAGGCGGAGAAAAGAAAAACCACCGGGATCCCCTTTGCCAAAGCACCCCCACTTGTGTAAGCTTCTTTTCTTCCGACTTTGTCTATTTTTCTGTCTTGCTCCTGTACTTATGCATTTTGCACGTTTCAGGAAGAAAGCCACGACCAGCCTGAAGAAGACCTCCAAAACATTGGGGGCTTCTAGAACTATTAAGGACATGCTGCATCGTGACGCATCTCCCGCCATCGCCCCTGCCACTCCCTCCGTCAAGCCCTCTTCTGCCTAGACAAGCTCACAAGCTAAGGAGGCATCTGGCCCTTCCGCCTTGGAAGTGGACTCATGTACCTCTAGTGAGGTCGCTGTTGTCGGCGAGCAGGTGACGCAGGAGAGTGCCGCCCACCAAATGGCTGAAGCTCCGGCTAAGGATGCCATCGGTGGCGGTAAGGCGGTGATGGAAGCAGGTACTTCTGCCGAAGGCGGCGTCCACACCCCCAGAAACCTATAGAGTTCCCGAAGATAGTCTATCCGGCACTTACGCCGAGTACCACAACTCCGGTTCCTGGTGCGGCACCGACATCTCCGACATGCGGTCTTGAGGATCTCCTCCGTCAAGCAGATCCTGCGAGGAAACAGTGTTTCCTTTGGCAAGCTGCTGGCCAAGAGTGCTACAAACCTCAAGATTATTGCACTTGTAAGTTTCATTTGCCTTTTGCATTTCATATGAATATCCCACTGTTGCCCCCGAGGATGTAGACGGAAAACCATAAGTCTTTGCGTCTAGATGCTCTAGGAGTGACTAAGCTAGAAAACTTCTCACTGTAGCCCCCAAGAATATAGGTGGAATGAATTATTCCGACTAGATGCTTTAAGAGTAGCATACGCAGTGTTTATAAATTTCAATACTGTAGCCCCCAAGCCTCTAGTTGTAACTGAATTAGTTCCGACTAGATGCTTAAAGAAAAGCTAAGCATATGTCCGAGTTAAAAACTTTATACTGTAGCCCCCAAGCTTCTAGTTGCAACTGAATTAGTTCCGACTAGATGCTTAAAGAAAGACCAAGCATATTGCTAAGTTAAAAACTCTCGCTGTAGCCCTCAAGCGTCTAGGTGGTAATTTTCCGGCTAGATGCTCAAAGTAGACCAAACAACGTTTATTTTTTTCCTTTTTTCCACAGAACGAGAATGCTCAGAGGGGCATGGCCAACGAGAAGTACCAGAAGATGTGCGCAGTCTTGGAAGCTGAAAAAGGTAAAACTGCCTTCTTGAAGGAACAGATCACCAAGAGCAAGCGTCTGTTTTCTTTTTTGCATTCCAACTTGGTTTTGTGCCCATATTCTCCGAGTACTCACTGTGTACTTTGATTTCTCCGACTTGCAGAATATGTTGCCAAGGCCAAGGATACTGTTGAGAAATCCAAGCATATTCAACAGCTGGATAGCGAAAACAAAATCCTTAAGGAGGAGAGGAAGGACATGCTGAAAATGCATGAAGAATCCATGAAAGGCCTGCAGGACTCCGCCACCGAGGAAATCAACCGCTTGAAGGAGGAGATCTCGATCTTAAGAGATTAGAAGAAAGCTGCCGACGAGTAGAATCAACACCATCATGAAGTGTATAAACTCCTCCAACAAGAACATGATTCCTTGGCGGATACCCTCTGGCAGGCTGAGGCCAGCATCTTCAGTTAGTTTTCTCCGTCTTTGGATTTCTGTAGTCTGGATACTCTGAATTTTTGAACTCATGTGTTCCTTGTCGGAATTTGCAGCTCCTATGGGTTTAACCCATTTGCCTGCTCCGGCCAAGGAATGCATGGTTCTTGCCGGCAACTTTATCAACACCGCCATCGCGCAAGCAAAATAGATCGCCAAGCCCCTCCAGATCAACATTAAGGCATCAGACTCTGTGGCGAAGTACTCGGAGATCCTGCGCCGAGCCCCCAAGCGTATCACAAGCTAGAAAGTTTCATGTGCATGGGCTGGTGCAAGGATGGCGTTGTCAATGGTGAAGGCACACTACGAAGATGCCGACATCAACACGGTGACCTCTGGCATTCCCGACGTGGATGACGATGGCAAGGTGATTAACCATGAATCCATCTTGTCGTCACTCGCGGGCTTTGACACCAGAGTTGCCGAGTTGGTCGACGTCAACGTCTTCGTGCCGAGGAATACCATTGATGACGACAACCAAAGCTCCTCCGAGTCCCTTCACACAGCCGACTTCGAGGGTGGTTCTCCTACTGTCGATGATGCTGCTTCCAAGTCACCTGCGCCAAAGGAATGAAGAACAACTTGTTATTTGTTTCACCTTTGGTGCGTATGTGGAAAAAACTATGTATTTAACTTAAGGCAGAAAACACTGTTGTATGTCCTGCTACTCAAGAACCAGTTTCCAGCATGTATATATATTTTAAGCAAGTGTTGGCTTATCCATTACTTTGGTTCTTATGCTTGACTTTTCGTGAGTCGAAAGACTCGTTGTCGGAACCATGCGCCTAGGTGATGATGCCCAATGGCACCGTCAATAACCTAAGCACAAAATCGCCGACAATAAGTGCCGAAAGTCACTACTCCAGAATCCACATAAAAACAACAAAGAACGTGTAGACCAAAAAATCTAAGCTAACGCCCGTAGGCAGAATTTTCATAAGTGCAATCACAAAACTTGTGCATAAAGGTTTTACATGATCCAAAAATGAACACTAAAGGAGGTAAAAGACTCAGAAATATGAGTGAACCAGAGAGCTTTATTTCATTGAACATATAAGAGGTACACAATTAGATAAAAATGCTAAGTGTAAAAAGGACGTAGTTGTGCTATGTTCCATGGCCGATCAAGCTCCGGGTAGTCATCATCCGGGTCACGTAGCTTACGCTTATGATACTTGTTGGGCCTATCCTTTAGTTCACAATTGTCAACGAGGTAGTAAGACCCCTTGAGTAGCGCCTTGCTTATGATGAACGGTCCTTCCCATGGCGGGGATAACTTGTGTGACTTCTTCTGCTTAAGTCGGAGCACCAAATCCCCTTCTTTAAACGAGCGATGCCGGACGCGGCGACTATGGTAGCTGCGTAGCTTCTGCTGGTAGATGGTGGATCTTTGGCATGCCAAAACGCGCTCCTCCTCGAGAAGGTCCACATCTAGGCGTCTGGATTCTTCAGCATCATCTTTGTCGTAGGCGGCGACTCTTGGTGCATCGTGAAGGATGTCGGAAGGCAGGATGGCTTCTGCTCCATATACCATGAAGTAAAGGGTGTATCCGGTGGATCTGTTGAGTGTAGTTCGTAAACTCCACAACACAGATGGCAATTCTTCTGCCCAGGCTTCAGCTGCTCTATGTAGCGGTGCCTCAAGACGTGGCTCGATTCCCTGCAAAATTAATCTATTGGCTCGCTCCCATTGGATTGTCGGTGTGCCACAGATGCGAGGTCAAGTCGGATGCCCTTCTCCCAAAAATAAGCCTCCACTTCTCCGAGTGACAAGTTGCTGCCGTTGTCGGTGATAATTCTATGTGGGAAACCAAATCTCACCACTAGATCCCGGACAAACCTGTGGGCAGTTGCCCCATCAAGCTTTCTAATGGGTTTAGCTTCTATCCATTTAGTGAATTTATCAACTGCTATGAGCAGATGTGTAAACCCACATGGTGCCGTTTGTAACGGTCCCACCATGTCTAGCCCCCAGACTGCAAACGGCCAAGTTATTGGTATTGTTCGCAATTCTTCAGCAGGAACATGTGGTTGTCGTGCATAATACTGGCATCCCATGCATGTCTCCACCAGCTTGTCGGTGTCCGCCTTCGCGGTCAGCTAGTAGAATCCTTGCCGGAAGGCTTTCGCGACCAACGATTGAGGAGCGGCGTGATGCCCGCAATCTCCGAGATGGATTTCGCGTAGGATTTCCATACCTTCTAGCTGGGAAACACACTTTAGGTATACACCAGTAGTGCTCCTTTTGTAGAGTTGTCCATTGATTATGGTATAACCCTTTGCTCGTTGTACTATTTGCCGTCTTTCGACCTCGTCGTCGGGAAAAGTTCCGTGTTCGAGATATTCCATGAACGGTTTTGTCCAAGCCGGAGGGACCTTTGCCACCATGTTGACGAAAGAGTCAGCTCTATCCGGGTTGTCTATGTCGGCTCCCTTCACAGATGGTCTGCGCAGATGCTCTAGGAAAACTCCTGGCGGAATTCGTTTGCACCCTGATCCAAGCTTAGACAACAGATCAGCCGCCTCGTTTTGCTCCCTAGGTACGTACTTGACTTCGTAGCCCAAGAAGATCTTGGCTATCTCGTCCACTTTGTCACGATATGCCGCCATCATAGGGTTCCGCGCATTCCAGGTGCCAGCCACCTGCTGGGCAACCAAGTCGGAATCTCCACAGCAAACTATGCGCTTGATGCCAATATCCTTGGCTACACTTAGTCCGTGAATGAGTGCTTCATACTCCTCCATGTTGTTTGTAGCCTCGAAGTGGATCTACAGAACGTAGTGTAGCTTATCTCCTGTTGGTGACTGTAGCAATACACCAGCCCCCGAGCCGTTGAGCAGCTTTGATCCGTCAAAGTGCATCACCCAGTACTCTGGTTCCATCAACGGAGTAGCATCTGGCATCTCTGTCCAATCTGCAACAAAATCTGCCAAGGCTTGTGACTTGATAGCGTCGCGTACCTTGTAGGTGATATCGAAGGCGGCCAGTTCAATGCCCCCACTTCGCGACCCTTCCTATAGCGTCGCTATTGTTGATAATGTCGGACAGTGGAGTCTTGCTCACCACTGTGATTGGGTGCTCCTAAAAGTAATGCCTCAGCTTCCGAGAAGCAAGGAATACTCCATAAGCTATCTTCTAGTAGTGCGGATAATGCTGCTTGGACTCCGTGAAGACCTCGCTTACGTAGTAAACTAGTCGCTGAACTCCGTGCTCATAGCCTGGTTCCTTCCGATGTACCACGACGACGATGCTGATTACCCGGTTGGTTGCCGCCATGTAAATTAACAGGGGCTCTCCAGGCTCGGGCGCTGCAAGGATGGGCGCTGATGAAAGAATCTCCTTGAGCTGCTTCAATGCTGCATCTGCTTCGTCCGTCCACGTGAATTTGTCTGCCTTCTTCAGCAACTTGTACAGCGGCAGAGCCTTCTCTCCAAGTCGGCTGATGAACCGACTAACTGCTGCAACACAACCTGTTAGTCGTTGAATGTCCTTTAGGCATGTCAGACGGTTTATGTTTAAGATGGCTTTGATTTTCTCAGGGTTGACCTTGATTTTGCGCTGGGAAACGATGAATCCCAACAATTTGCCGGCTGGAACCCCGAAGACGCACTTCTTGGGGTTAAGCATCATGTTGTATTTCCGGAGATTATCAAAGGTTTCTTTTAAGTCAGAGATTAAGTCGTTTGACTTTTTAGACAACACCGCGATGTCGTCCATGTAGGCGTGAACGTTCCGACCAATTTGGTCGTGAAGGCAATGTTGCATTGTCCGCTGGTACATAGCACCTGTGTTTTTCAGCCAAAAGAGCATCGTAACATAGCAAAACGTGTCGTATGGGGTAGTGAACTAAGTGGCCAATTGGTCCGACTTCCTCATCTTGATCTGGTGGTATCCTGAGTATGCATCGAGAAAACACAAAAGTTCCAAGCTAGCCATCGAGTCAATGACTTGGTCAATGCGAGGCAAAGTGAACGGATCTTTGGGGCATGCTTTGTTCAAGCCAGTGTAATCAACGCACATTCTTAATTCATTGGTTCCCTTTTTGTGGACAAGTACAGGTGTTAGGGATATGCTATATGGGTATCCTCATAGCATGTCTCTTATCCGACTAACCCGGTGGCCCATAGTCGGTAGCATGGCCTGTGGCCTGCTAGGCGGCCCAGTTAGGTGGATCCAGAAGGGAGGCCCATGCCGGATAAAGGAAGGCTACGGTGGAGTCACTAGCGTACCCGGAGCCTTGGAGTACAAGATACACAAGACTAGTAATAGACGGTGTAGGACTCTGTAACCTGTCCGGCTAGGACTTTTCCTTGTAACCCTAGGACCTGGCGACTATATAAGTCGGGCCTATGGGAGCCTTTAGGGCATAACCTAGTATCGTTTTACACACACCTCGCACAGCGAACCTATCTCTGTAACTCGGCATATTGCCATTATAGTGATTTATAGCAGGAGTAGGATTCCGCCACCGTTGTGGGATCTGAACCTGGGTAAGCTGTGTTACCTCGTACCCGTCAACCATCCGCCTTAACCCACGTCTCTAAACACGCACTATGAGTACCCCTCCATGGCGTACTCGTCGGCAATACCACGACAGTTGGCGCCCACCGTGGGGCGAGGTACTCATCGGCAATACCCATATAGCATATCCACATAGCATCATCACCGACAACGGAAGCAACTTGTCACTCGGAGAAGTGGAGGCCTATTGCTGGGACAAAGGCATCCGACTTGACCTTGCATCTGTGGCACACCCACAATCCAATGGTCAAGTTGAGCGAGCCAATGGATTAATTCTGCAGGGAATCAAGCCACGTCTTGAAGCACCGCTACATAGAGCAGTCGGAGCCTGGGCAGAAGAATTTCCATCTGTGATATGGAGTTTACGAACTACACCCAACAGATCCACTGGATACACCCCTTACTTCATGGTATATGGAGCAGAAGCCATCCTACCTTCCGACATCCTCCACGATGCACCAAGAGTTGCCGCCTACAACGAAGATGACGCTGAAGAATCCATACGCCTAGATGTGGACCTTCTCGAGGAGAAGCGCGTTTTGGCATGCCAAAGATCCGCCATCTACCAGCAGAAGCTATGCAGCTACCATAGTCGCCGCGTTTGGCATTGCTCGTTTAAAGAAGGGGATTTAGTACTCCGACTTAAGCAGAAGAAGTCAGACAAATTATCCCCGCCATGGGAAGGACCGTTCATCATAAGCAAGGAGCTGCTCAATGGGTCTTACTACCTTGTCGACAATCGTGAGCTCAAGGATAGACCCAGCGAGGATCATAAGCGTAAGCGACGTGACCCGAATGATGACTACCCGGAGCTTGATCGGCCATGGAACATAGCACAGCTACGTCCTTTCTACACAACATTTTTTATCTAATCGTGTACCTCTTATATGATCAATGAAATAAAGCTCTTTGGTTCACTCAAATTACTGAGTCTTTTACCTCCTTTAGTGTTCATTTTTGGATCATATAAACCTTTATGCACAAGTCTTGCGATTGCACTTTTGAAAATTCCGCCTACGGGCGTGAGCTTAAGTTTTCTGGTCTACACATTATTTGTCATTTTTATGTGGATTCTGGAGTAGTGACTCTTGGCACTTATTGTCGGCGATTTTGTGCTCAGGTTATCGATGGTGCCATTGGGCATCATCACCTAAGCGCATGGCTCCGACAACGAGTCTTGCGACTCACGAAAATTCAAGCATAAGAACCAGAGTGATGGATAAGCCAGCACTTGCTTAAAAAAATATATACATGCTGAAACTTAATACTTAAGTAGCAGGATACGACAACCATTGTTTTCCGCCTTAATATTACATCAACAAGTTTTTTCCCGCGCACACTCCAGAGGTGAAACAAAAATTACAAAGTGTTTTTCATTCTTTGGGCGCAAGAGACTTGGAGGCCGCATCATCACCAGCCGGAGAATCACCATCAACGTTGGTGCTGTGATGAGACTCGGAGGAGTCCTGGTTGACGTTGTCGATGAAGTTCCTGGGCACGAAGACGTCAACATCCACCAACTCGGCAACCCTGGTGTCATAACCCGAGAGTTATGACAGGATGGCTTCGTGGTCGATCTCCTTGCCATCATCATCCACATCGAGGATACCAGATGTCACTGTGTCGATGTCAGCATCTTCATAGTGTGCCTTCACCATAGATAGTGCCATCCTTGCGCCAGCGCATGCGCATGAAGCTTTCCAGCTAGCGACACGCTCGGGGGCTCGGCGCAGAATCTCCGAGTACTTCGTCACGGAGTACGAGGCCTTGATAGAAATCTGGAGGGGCTTGGAAATCTCCTTGGCTTGGGTGATGGCGGTATTGATGAACTTGCCAGCAAGAACCATGCATTCCTTGTCCGAAGGGGGCGAGCGGGTTAAACCCATGGGCGCTGAAAATTCCGACAATGATTGCATGAGTTCAATAAATTCTAAGTATCCAGACTGCAGAACTACAAGGCTAAGGACACTTACTGAAGATGCTGGCCTTAGCTTGCCAGACGGTGTCCGCCAAAGATTCCTTCTCTTATTGGAGGAGCTTAAATGCTTCGTTATGGCGAAGGTTTTGCTCATCAGCAGCTTGCTTCTGATCCTTTAGGATCGCAAGCTCCTCCTTCAAGCGATTGATCTCCGCGGAGGCGGAGTCCTGCAGGGCTTTCATGGAATCCTCGTGCATCTTCAGCATTTCTTCCCTCTCCTTCTTAAGGATCTTGTTCTCGTTGTCCAGCTGCTGGATATGCTTGGACTGCTCGATAATATCCTTGGCCTTGGCAACATGCTCTGCAAGTCAGAGAAAACAAAGTACACATTGAGTACTCGGAGATTATGGGCACAAAAGTAAGACAGAAATGCACAAAAAGAAAATAGACTCTTGTTTTTGATGATCTGTTCCTTCAAGATGGCAGTTTTACCCTTTTCGGCTTCAAGATCTGTGCGCATCTTCTGATACTTGTCGTTGGCCATGCCCCTCCGAGCATTCTTGTTCTGTGGAAACAACTACAAAGTTAAATCGCTGTTTGGTCTGCTTGGAGCCCCTAGTCGGAGATTCTCCATCTAGGTGCTCGGGGGCTACAGCGAGAGTTTTTAAACTTATCAATATGCTTATCTTTTCTTTAAAGCATCTAGTCGGAGCTAATTCAGTTCTCGATTTAGAAGCTTGGGGGCTACAGTATAAAGTTTTTAGCTCGGAAAATGCTTAGCATTTCTTTAAGCATCTAGTCGGAACTAATTTAGTTACAACTAGAGGCTTGGGGGGCTACGGCACTAAAAAATATAAACACTATGTATGCTACTCTTAAAGCATCTAATCGGAATAATTTCTTCCATCTAAATGCTTGGGGGATACAGTGAGAGTTCTTTCTAACTTAGTCACTCTTAGAGCATATAGATTCAAAACCTATGGTTTTCCGTCTACATCCTCGGGGGCTACAGTGGGATACTCATACGGAATGCAAAAGGTAAAGTAAAACTTACAAGTGTGATGATCTTGAGGCTTGTAGCGCTCTCGGCCAGCAGCTTGCCAAAGGCAATGCTGTTTCCTCGCAAGATGTCTGCTTGTCGGAGTAGCTCCTCAAGACCGCACGTCGGAGATGACGACACTCCTCCAGGAACCATAGTTGTGTTACTCGGCATGAGCGCCGGGTAAACAATTTTTGGGAACTTGAAGGGTTTCTGGGGAGCAGAGGCGCCGCCATCGGCAGAAGTACCAGCTCCCACCACCGCCTTTCCGCTACCGATGGCATCCTTAGCCGGAGCTTCAGCCATTTGAAGAGCAGCACTCTCCTGCGTCGCCTGCTCGCCGACAACAGCTAGTTCGGTAGAGACGCCAGAGTCCACTTCCATGGCGGAAGGGCCTGGTGCCTCCTGGACTTGGGAGCTTGTCGGAGCAGAGGAGGGCTTGACGACAGGAGTAGCAGGGGCGATGGCGGGGGAGGAGTCGCGATGCAGCATATCTTTGATATTTCTAGAAGCCCCAAGAGTCTTGGAGGACTTCTTGAGGCTGGTTGTGGCTTTCTTCCTGAAACGTGCGAAATGCATAAGTACAGGAATACGACAGATAAATGAGACGATGTCGGAGAATGAGAGGCTTACACTAGGGGGGCGCTTTGGCAAACATCCCGGTGGCTTTCTTCTTTTCCGCCTCCAGGGCGGCAATACTCTTTTTGGAGGCTCCACCCTCCATCTTATTCTTCTTACCTCCGTCAGCAACGTCAGAGGTGGAGCTCTTTCGCTTTCGCGCCAACGGGGCATCGTCGTCGGACACGACCGTGACTTCCTTCATCTTTGGATCGTAGATTTGGGCAGCCAGGTTGTCCTCATCTAGATCGCTAAGCTGTTAAGTAAGAAATCACCGTGTTAGATAAGATGACTATGATAAGACGGAGAAACTGGAGCAATGTCATACACGGAAAATATATACCTACCTTTGGGCACTTGCCGTCTATGTACATGTCGCAGGTGATGGTGAAGCCACGCTTCTTATCCTTCACCTTGACGATGTCCTTCAGACGGAGCTTGACGGAGTCGCTCGAGAAGTTATCCACGGAGATCCGAAGGGAATCCTTTCGATCGCCCGTGTACTCGTGCATGAACTTCGTGCGGTGCTGCAGGGGTTGGATTCGCCTGATGAACCAGCACATGGCTAGGTCCAAGCTGGTCAAACCCGCCTCTACGAACCACTCGATCCACCTTATTGCGCGAGAAGCGTTGAGGTCGGAGGGAAGGGAGGCATGTGATCTCCATGTGGACACTTCAGCGGCGGCTCCATCCACGAAGTCCGGGTACATCACTTCTCGGCCCGCCAAAGGAATGTCGGGGCCGTAGAAGTACGTCCGCTGCCAGTTTTTGCACGACTCGTGGCCGACGATGTCGGGGAACGGCCGGCCAGGTCGGATCTTGAAGCTTATGGTGCCGCAGTTCCTAAGCTCCTCCCTACTATGTCCGGCTTCACGTTTGACGGTGAAGAAGTACACAAGCAAGTCTAACCTAGGCTTAATCCCTAGGTAACCCTCACAAAGTGCCGCGAAGTTGCTAAGCACTAAGATGCTATTGGGGGAGAGGTTGTGGGGTTGGACCTTTAAGTGGTTCAAGACGGACAGAAAGAAGTGGGAGATGGGCAAAGAAACACCGCGTACCAGCTGGGCCTTGAGGTACACCTTTTCTCCGACTTGGGGAGAAGGTGTCACCTCGCCGGCCGGCGCCGCCCGCCAGGCGAGCCCCTCCATCGCAGGGAGGTAGCCCTCGGCAACCATCTCTTGGATGTCACGGCCGGTGATGTCCGAGTCGCGCCAGTCGCCTTTGTGCGAGTCTGGTTCCTCTTCCAGAGGCTCCAGCGCCGCCAGATTGTGGTCACCGCCGGTGGTTTCAATCACCGCCGACGCGGGGATGACCAATCCCTCAGAGGGCACGACAACGGAGCTCGCCGGCTTTCCTGTGGCTTCGCTCGGCGCCGCCATCGAAGGGGAGGAGCTGCTGCTGGCCATGGAGGACTGAGAGGACGCGACTGGTGCAGAGAGAGAGGCTAGGGTTTCTTCGAGGTTTTCCGCGGAGGGCTCGAGGAGGCGTGCGGCTGGAGGAAGAAGATGATGACATAAGAGAATGGGGTGAAAAAGTGGCATGTGTCCCACAATTACTATTTATCTTACTCTGCGTCAAGATTCGTGCAGCTAATCGGACGGTTGCCGCGTAGACGACGTGTTCGTGAACGTGCGCGGAAATTTCGCCATGTCTCCAACCGCCGTCGCCAACGGTTCGTATCGCTCGCGCGGGAAAATCGGATATGATTGCGTTCTCTGCATGTGTGAGTTACGAGGCATCGCTGACCTACATCCTAAGTCGTCATAACTGACATGGTAGATGAGCCGTCCCATCGAAGATTACGGCATGGACGGATTTAATCCGACAATGGAAGCGTACGATGGAAGATTCAGCATTTCTCCGACTTACTCATAGAAGATGGAGAAACCTTTACAGGGTTCTTTGGGAGGACTACAATATATTGCTTGACGATTTGCCAACATCCATCTAGACGGAGCATTCCACGGGAAGAGGCAAGATGGCGCAAGATCTCGGAGTTCTCCGGGGCCTACTGTTGGGGATATGCTATATGGGTATCCTCATAGCATGTCTCTTATCCGACTAACCCGGGTGGCCCATAGTCGGTAGCATGGCCTGTGGCCTGCTGGGCGGCCCAGTTAGGTGGATCCAGAAGGGAGGCCCATGCCGGATAAATGAAGGCTACGGTGGAGTCACTAGCGTACCCGGAGCCTTGGAGTACAAGATACACAAGACTAGTAATAGACGGTGTAGAACTCTGTAACCTGTCCAGCTAGGACTTTTCCCTGTAACCCTAGGACCTGGCGACTATATAAGTCGGGCCTATGGGAGCCTTTAGGGCACAACCTAGTATCGTTTTACACACACCTCACACAGCGAACCTATCTCTGTAACTCGGCGTATTGCCATTATAGTGATTTATTGCAGGAGTAGGATTCCGCCACCGTTGTGGGATCTGAACCTGGGTAAGGTGTGTTACCTCGTACCCGTCAACCGTCCGCCTTACCCCACGTCTCTAAACACGCACTGTGAGGACCCCTCCATGGCGTACTCGTTGGCAATACCACGACAACAGGATTGGCCACCCATTGGGTGTGAAGGACTTCTCGGATAAAACTAGCCTTAAGTAACCTAGATATCTCTTTGCCAATGACGCGTATCTTCTCAACTCCAAAGCGTCGTAGAGGTTGTTTCACTGGTTTGGATTTTGGATCAATGTTTAAGCTGTTCTCGGCAAGTTCCCTAGGTACACCTTTCATGTCGGCAGGTTGCCAGGCAAAGATGTCCCTATTCTCACGGAGTAACTCGACGAGCGCACTTTCCTATTTGGGATATAGGTTCGTCCCAATGGCGATGACCTTGGAGGCATCGCCTACCACAAGTTCCACCGGCTTGGTCTTGATGGCGGCCTTGAATGCAGGAGCAGAGTCGGAGATCTGCTTCTTTGACGCGGGCATCTCTGAGTCATCGACCTTGCTCTGGATTTCTTTGAATTCTTCGCTATAGAGGACAGCTTCCGCGAAGGCTGCTTCGTTAATCTCGCAGTCCCTTGCCTTGGTAAAGCTTCCGGATACGGTGATGACACCGTTTGGTCCGGGTATCTTGAGTTTGTTGTAGACGAAGCATGGCTTGGCCATGAACATGTGGAATATATCGCGACCGAATATGACGTGGTACACGCTCTTGAAGGGGGCCACCTCAAAGGTCATACGCTCTTGGCGGTAATTATTAACATCGCCAAAGTCAACCTGAAGTGTAATGCACCCAAGGGACCGAGCCTCCCGACCAGGAACTACTCCATGGAAGATGGTGTTGGTCCGCCTTAGGTTTGCCTCCGTCAAGTTCATCTTCTGCAGTGTATCCAGGTACATGATGTTGATGCTGCTTCCACTATCCACCATGCATTTGGTGAACTCCACGCCTTCAATCAAGGGGTTGATGACCATGGCGTATTGGTTCTCTGTAGGAATAAGGTCTGGGTGGTCTGTCCTGTCCCAAGTTATTGGAACCTCCGACCAGCGCAGGTACTGGGGAACTGGGGGTAGAGTAGCCATCAGGATCCTCATAGAGGTCTTCTGTTGTCGGACGGTGGGGGTGCCAAGGAAAGTGTGGTAGACTGGCGCCTTCTTCGCGAAGGGGTTCTTTCCCTTGTCGTTGCTCTTGGCGGCGTGCTTGGGGTCAACGTCCTCGTCCATGTCACTTGAATCCTTGGAATCCTCCTTCTTCTTCCCCTTACCCTTGCCTCGCGGTCTGTTCTTCCGACTTTGCTTGTAGCCGGACTCCGGGTCTTCCTTGAGGTCGTTGACGAACTTGCAGTGTCGATTGGTATGGGTGGCCTTGCCATTGACATCGAGGTGTACGAGGCATGGCATATCGTGGTACTCCTCGTAGGTTTGGGTAACGCGGTGTGGCGCCGAGGTAGTTTCACTTCCTGGTCGCTGCCCACGACCAGATCCCCGTCCTCGGCCACGCTGTCCGCCATCACCTCGTCTTGCAAAAGTCATGGCGACCATGTCGGTAGATTGCTTTACTTCTGGAGCGGTTTTCCGCTTTGTACCGCTATTCCTCCGAGCTTGAGTTGGAACGGCCGTTGTCGGCAAGGAGCCGCGAGCATCATCGTCGGCAGCTGCGAACTCACTAGCCAACTGAATCATCTGGTTCAAGTCAAGCTGGTGATTGTCCTACAAGCACTTCAGCTTATGTCAGAGCAACATGCCCCTTTCTAACCCATCGATGAAGGCAGCCATGGCGGTCTGAGCGTGCACTCCTGCACATGAATTCTTCATGTACAGCCAGCGGGAGAGGTAGGCACGAGATGTCTCATCTTTCTCTTGCACGCACCGCTGTAGATCGCCAACAGTGCAGGGACGTTTGTATGTACCCTCAAAGTTCTTGGTGAACGCCTCTTGCATGTCCAACCAATTGTAGATGGATTTCTCCGGCAAGTCGTCGATCCATTGACGGGCCGTTCCCGCCAACATTAACGAGAGGTACTTGACAGCGACGTTGGGGTTGCCTCCGGCAATCTCCACCGTGTTGCCATAGTCCTGCAAACCATGTGGCTGGCTTGGCGGTGTCGTCATAGGGCTTGATGGTCTTGTCAATCCAGAAACCTTTGGGGTAAGTTGCGGACCATATTGCAGGTCCAAAATAACATGGTCCTAGGTATGGTCCTTCCCGGGCCTCGTGGATCTTATCGATCCATGAACATGCATCGTATGGCTCCGGGTTCCTCTTCTTCTGGTCAACATGGGATGGGCTGTGTGAACGACGTGGGCCTCCTCCGCCATGGTGACTGCTGGGTGGCGACGGAGGCGGAGGTGGCAGTGGGTTAGCCTTCTTGCTATTACCCTCCTGCGACACCTCGCGCCTGTCACGGTTGCTTATCGAACGCGGAGGGTCATGGCGTGACCTGCTCTTGTGTCCTTGGTTGTGCTCTCCGTCATGACGGGTCTGCTCCACATTGTCGCGGATGACGATGCCGCACTGCCTTGGCGGGGGCATATCCGTAGGATGGTGAGCCTTGGGATCTTCGCGATGTCGGGGGGATCGGGGCGGTGGTGATGGGCGAAGAGGTTGGGCCTTTTCTCCATGGTCGGACGATATGGGGATAGCATCCTTCCTGTTGCGCGCATCCCTCCGTCTACGTTCTGATGAACCCGTCTGGGACCCGACATCAAGAGGAGATCTGTCCCTTGGCGGCTTATACTGGCTAGACTGGCAAAGCGCTGGGTCAGACTCAAGCCTCTAAGAGGTAGCCTTTTCCTGCTGCTTCACCGCCTTGGCCACTAGGTCATAGACCTGTTCCACTGCCTCGGGCGATCTATCCTGCTCCAGAAGGGTCTTGGCGACGGCGAGGTTGAGGTGTGGGCATCACCTGTTTGCCTTCACTGTCAATGTATGGCTTGGCCTATGCCGGCTTAGAGGGAGCCCATCCTAGGTTTCACTGTACACCAGGGTTGTTGATGACGCAAGACGAATCTTTCTTGGCCTTCTGCTGTTGTAGCAGAGTCTTATACTCGGCCTCCATTGCTCTAGCTTTCTCTATGGACTTCTGCGCGTTGACCAGATCTCGATCTAGCTTAGCGCCTTGCTCCGTGATGGCCTGCGCTTCCTCCAGCAGCTGCTGGCATTTCTCATCGAGCTGAGTCACGTTCCGGATACGAGCTACAGTCAGTGGCTCAACGAGGAGATTGTCGTACATTACTCTATTAGTTGGAGTAACTTGGGCGGCAGCAGACGTAGATGCCGGAGGCAGAAAGTTTGCGGTGTTGTTGTTGCTCGGGCCGGTGCCGAGTTCCTGCGGCTATTGCGCTGGGTTAGGCAGAGGAGGCATGAACTTTGCGCGATCATCGTCAGCAGCAATAAGTGGTCCCTTCCCCTTGTCTAGCGCGGTAGGTGGATCTCGTCCGGGTTTATCTTCATCCATCGCCATCCCAATGGTGACGAACACCTCTCGAGACATGACGACATTGTTGGTTTTCTCGTCGCGCGTGTACTCCTCCTCCATCTCCTGCATGGCGGAATCTAGATCTTCTGGACTGAAATCTATCTCCTCCGAATCTGCACTAAAGTCAGCATAGAGCGCGTCAATAACAGAGTCGGAGGGTGCCAGGACTTCCTCAATGACGGGCGGTGGAGGTGCAACAACAGCGATGATGATTTGAGGTGGCGGCGCAGCTGCGACGATGGCGGCCGAAGGCGGTGGTGGTGGTGGCTGAATCGGAGGGGCTCCGTCAATGAGAGCAAGCGCTATCTGAGCCGCTACTTCAGCCTCCGCGTAGTTGTTGACGGTGTTCACCATGCCTTCGAGGGTAAGGCGGCCTGACGCCTGCTGCCTTCTTAGAGAATGTCGGAGAAGCGTGCCATGATCCTGTCCTTCCACAAAGTGATACATAGCATTATCATCAGGGTAGTGGGCCAGATCGGCTCGTATACGGAGCCACCTGGCAAGGTAATCACAGGTGTTTTCGCCCTCTCTCTGAACGCAACACGCCAGATCAAAGATGGTAACCATGCCGACGAACTTGGATCTCTGTTGTCCAGACGCACGAGCGAAGCCGGCGGACTTGTAGCGATATTCCACCTTTATATCCTGCACAGGGGCGGTTTGGGTGGGCCTTGAATTTTTGTGATCTTTGCCGGCAAACTCTAAAGAGAGATCTGACATCGATCCTTCCGCGAACGTGTCCTGCCCGTAGGCGGTCCGTGCGGGCCTTGATGCTCCTCCGACTCCCAGGGAACTAGTGCCCGAGTCGATTTCGCTGATGAAGAGGTGGATGTCTCCGATAGGAACGATCGAGCACCGCGTAGGGTTTGTTTTTGTCGGGATCCAGAACTCGTCGGGAGGAACGATCGGAATGTTTCCGGAGAAGAGAACCCGACCGATGGCTATGGTCTCACCGATTCCCGTGAAGATCTTGGTCCTCGCCCGCTGAAGAGCCTGAAGCGCCTCTTGCCCCACGGTGGGCGCCAACTGTCGTGGTATTGCCGACGAGTACGCCATGGAGGGGTCCTCACAGTGCGTGTTTAGAGACGTGGGGGAAGGCGGACGGTTGACGGGTACGAGGTAACACAGCTTACCCAGGTTCAGATCCCACAACGGTCGAGGAATCCTACTCCTGCTATAAATCACTATAAGGGCAATACGCCGAGTTACAGAGATAGGTTCACTGTGCGAGGTTGTATGAATCGATACTAGGTCGTCTGAAGTTGTGCCCTAAAGGCTCCCATAGGCCCGACTTATATAGTCGTTAGGTCCTAGGGTTACAGGGAAAAGTCCTAGCCGGACAGGTTATAGAGTCCTACACCGTCTATTACTAGTCCTATGTATCTTGCACTCCAAGGCTCCGGGTATGTCGGTGAATCCAACCGTAGCCTTCCTTTATTCGGCATGGGCCTCCCTTCTGGATCCATCTAACAGGGCCGCCCAGCAGGCCATAGGCCATGCTACCAACTGTGGGCCACCTGGGTTAGCCGGATAAGAGACATGCTATGAGGATACCCATATAGCATATCCCCAACACTTGCCTCAATCTAAGGACTTATCAAGTACCCTAAGTCCCCGAGGATTAATCCAGGTATAGGGAGTGTGAGTAATGACTAATCTTCAGGATGGGAACCCCAGTGATAGAAGGGGTAGTACGGCTGTATGTTAGGGATTTACTTGGGATTAACGGTGACATCACTATGCATATCATTAGTTCTCTTTCTTGTATGGATGAGACTAGTAGGTTATTTCTATAAGCGGTTGCGGAAGCAATAGCAATTATGGATGCACTGCCCACATATAATTATCCTGCTCTAACAATTACATGCATACTTTATTATTATATTTTCTTCCATCAGATGTTTTGCACAACTACTGGTGAAACCAAAAGCCCTAGGACCTCTCTCTCCATCATCAACAACAACAAAACATCACAAACTCTTGGTCCAGTGAAAACACAAAAAGGATTCTAAACTCCCGAAGGTCCATTTAAGTAACCTTATTGCGCTTTGTGCTTCCCGAGGATTTGATAAACTGGGTCTACTAGGGAAAAAGAGCTATACAACATCCGTAATCCGGATCGAAGGTATCAACCCTTTTTCTGGCATCGTTGTTGGGGAAGAAATAGCTACCCTGGTGAAGTTAGTAGGTGACAAGGGTTCGACTCATCAATTACCATTGTTATGTACTTGGGTTTTGGAGAATATGGGGATGCTAGAGATTGCAAGACGGTTAACAGACACACAGCAAGGGGACATGAGGTCTACCCAGGTTCAGGCCCCCGGAGGGAAAACCCTACTCCTACTTGTCTGTTCTTGATTACAGCGGAACCAAAGGTTACGAGGGGTGCACAGATGCAATCTGGTGTGAGGTGTGCATATGAGTTGTTCAGGTCCTTCTCTCTGTACCCTCCTGGCCTTTATATAGATAGGCCAGGTCCTGGGGTTAGGTCGAGTCGGTTACAGATTAGGGTTGAACCCTTTGAAATTCGATCTACATCTTGACTTGTTCTTCAAGGATCCGAACTTGCACTGGGCTTTGGGCCACCCGAATTATCTGTAGACAGCAAATCTTCACCTGGGCCTTCTTTGGGCTGTACTAGATATACTAACATTATGCACCCGTAGGGTATATCCATGTCAGTAGCCCCCGAGTGTTCAATCAAACCGTAGCTTCGACTGGAGACTTTATAGCTTTTCGGGTGCCTTGCGTTTGAACCTGTCTTTAGGGATAAGCACGTTAGTTCATAGGGATTGTTGATGAGTGTGCCTGACTTACCCAATGGATCAGGGCTAGTTAACTGTCATAGGAAAAAAACAACACGATCTTCTTCAGACTCGAGTCCCTGGACTCGAATCTGGAACTAATGCTGGCGTAATTCGACTCAGGCCGTTGAGGTCTTATAGGAGTCGAATCCCAGTGATTTTTAAGTGATGTACCCAACGCGTCTGTCAGGATTTTCATGGTATCTATTGACACGGAAATTTACTAGAAGAGCGCAGTTTGGTGCGTTACCAGACCATTAGATGATATCTATAGGGCTTATCTTTGCATCAGGTGGCCAAGGAGACTGTCTCTTACTTAGCATTAATTCAGGCAAAGTTGCCAAGAAGATTTTTGTCGTGCTTGATCTGAAGGATCTCACTCGAATAGTTCATAGGGTGCGCGACCAGCACTCCCTATGGGAGTAGCCCCCGAGTGTTTGTTCGAGTCGTAGACTCGAGCAGGTACTTTAGTTCAGTTATTCGTGCTTGCAGACTCGATGTAGGACTCAGAGATTTTTTTGAGTGCGCGACCAGCGCTCCCTATGGGGTATTCCCTGAGTCCATAGTGGAGTCGTAGACTCGAAGATTTCTGTTGAGGTGATGTCACCAGTGATTTTCGGGTGCACGACCAACGCTCCTGATAGGAGTATCCCCCAAGTAGTTGGTTGAGTCGCAGACTCGAGTAAGTACTTTATGTGCATTAGAAATCTTCGAGCCGTTGATGGCTTCACTTTGCTGATGTCATTGCTGACAATCAATGAGCTCAACCGTCCGCGGCAGCAGAGACGATGCGACGGGACGATCATGGGTCCCACCGTCTGATCCGAAGTTGACTAGTCACGCATAACATGGTGAAAGTTATAGTGTCGCCTTGTTTTTTGTGCGTAGTGGACGGCGTTGAAGGGAATATGCCCTGAGAGGCAATAATAAAGTGTTTATTATGTGTATTCCAAGTATATGATAGATGTTTATTTTGCACGCTATAATTGTATTAATACGGACACATTAATACATGTGTGTTTTATAAACAAACAGAAAGTTCCTAGTTATGCCTCTCTCATAAACTAGCTCGTTGATTAAGAAGATGATCATAGTTTCCTGATCATAGACATTGGATGTTGTTAATAACAAGATCACAACATTAGTGTAATGATGTGATGAACATTCATCCGAAGTATAGCATTACAATCAAAGTCATTGAGTTTATATTGCTATAACACCTTACAAAGTGATCCTAATCCTTAGACCATGAGATCATTTAAATCACTAACACCGGAAGAGTTTCTTGATGACATCAAACGTCACATCGTAACTGGGTGATTATAAAGATGGCTTCAGAACTACCAAAGTGTTATGTTGAGGCTCATGGATCAAGAGTGTAATTTGTTCATCCCAATGACAGATAGATATACTCTAGGCCCTCTCGGTGATACCACATTGGTTAGCTTGCAAGCAAGTGATTTGATCACTAGAATGTTATATCACGGGAACAAGAAAAGAGTGCATGTTAGTAACAAGATCAAACTAGGTATGGAGATACTGATGATCGAATCTCGGACATGTAATATATCGTGAAACAAAGGGATTAAGATACTAGTGTAAAAGGTTCCGATGATCACAGGATAGTCATCGTTGAATGTGTGGGAGTCAGTATGTATCTCTAGGTTCCGCTTCTAATTATTGATCGTAGAAGGGTCTCGATCATGTCCACATTATTCGTGAACCGTAGGGTGACACACTTAAGGGACACTGACATCCAATTGGAGCAAAAGTTTCATGCCAGAAAGAATAACAAGCGCAAGAATTTATTTCACTAGATACCGAAACAGGTTTTCGGGTGAAATTGCAGAAAGTAATTTTGCATGTGAAATGGAATTCTAGCAAGGGGTTATATATGAATGTTTGTCATTAAAGTAATTGACAAAATTCTTAATAAATAAAAGGAGTTTTATTAAATGAGAGTTTGCATTAAATTTGGTGGAAATTTAATAGAAATTTTGAGTGGGATTTTAAGTGGAGGGAATTGAAAGGATTTTGTGAGTGGAGTGTCCACCCACATGAATGAGGGGAGGGCAAGGGGGAAGCCCCCATGCTTCGGCCACCCCCTTGGTGTCCCCCCTCTCCTATAAAAGGCACCCCTCTCCCTCTCTCTCACTCACACCTCCTCGTGAAGGATCTCTCTCCCCCTCTAGAATTTATCCCCCATGGTCTTGGACTAGCGAGATACATGTTCTTGGTGGCTATTCGGCAGGAAAGGGTTGTGCTTCCTCTGCATCGCTGGAGCGAGGAGGCGGAGGTTTCTCAGTGTCTTGTATGTGTGTGCGAGTATAGATGCACTACTGCTTTGCGGCGCTAGGACTTCCTCTCGATCTTGAGATCGGCAATAGATCGTCTACATCAACCACGAGCTCAACTCGTTAAGCCTTGTCGGTCTTCAAGGGTATGTTCTCTACGGATATGCATCCGCCCGTTGTTTGTATCTAGTAGATAGATCTTGGTACTTAGTTCCGACCGTAGGAAATTTTTTGTTTTCTATGATGCGAACCCTACAGTGGTATCAGAGCCGGATCTATGCGTAGATGCTTTACACGGGTGGTACACATATGAGTATTTGGGCAATGATGATCATGTTGTTGCTTCTTAGTTGTAATTTTAGATTTTGGTAGCATAGTGGGATGAAGCGGCCCGGACAAACTTTACATGTCCTCACACATGAGACCTGTTCCACGCTTGACATGCAACTAGTTTGCATATGTGGCTAGCGGGTATCTGTCTCTCCTACTATAGTCAATATCTATTTTGCAATGAGTTGTAAACAATTTGGTTATCCTCGTTGTGTTTCATGTTCGTAGGTAAGAACGGTTCTATCTTCGAAAGCCCTAAGCCACGTAAAACTTCTAATGGATAAATTAGAGGCGTCTAGTTTAGATTGTTGCTGGGCTAGTATTATGACATGGTGATGTTGTAAGTAGAAGTATGAGATGATACTCTTACAACACACATAACGTGTAAGTTCCATAGACCTTGGCCTTACACATAAAGGTATGATAGTGATCATACCACGATGCACATGATAGAGATCATATGCAGGAACCATATCATTTCACTAATAAACATGTGATGTTTGATACCATCTTATATTGCTTGTTTGGCGCTTTATTAGCATAATAAGATGATCCCTCATTTAAATATCAAGATAAGAATGTGTTCTTCCTTTAGTATGCACCGATTATGTTTTCGTCGCTCCAAGACATCACGTGATGATCGTGTGTTCTTGGATCCACGACCATATTTCGGGTGTAAGATAGTTACACACGCGAATACTAAGGTTCTGACTTGGCGAGCTAGCATGTACAGACATGGCCTCGAAACACGGACTAAAAGGTTAAGCATGAGTCATATAGTAGATATGATGCCCATTTGATGCTCGCCTTTGAAGCTACACCGACTCACGTGATGATCGGACTTGGTGTAGTGGATTTGGTTCATGTAGTCACCAAAAAGGCACGAGGGATGTCGTTTTTGAGTGGGAGTTCATTCGTAATGTGGATTAGTTGAATTCAATCTATCATAAAGTTAGTATAAACTTTACAAATTCTATTGTAGATGGCACCACCTGCTTTTAATTTCAATCTGTTCATGGAGAAAGAGAAACTTGCAACGAACGGTAGCAACTTTATCGAATGGGCCATGAATTTGAGGATTCTCCTCTCTGCCGCACAAAAGCAATATGTGCTAGAAGCGTCGCTAGGCCCCCCACCTTTCGAAGATGCCCCTGATGAGGAGAATAATGTCTATCAGACTCGTTAGGAGGACCACAACTTAGTTCATTGCGACATATTGTATGGGCTAGAGCCGGAACTTCGAAAGCATTTCGAAAATGACAATGCATTTGATACAAACTGAGTTGAAAATGATTTTGTACACACATGCTGCTGCAGAGAGATACAATGCTTCAGAAAAGTTCTTTAGCTGCATGATGGAAGAGGACGGCTCCGTAAGTGAGCATGTACTCAAGATGTCCGGTTACGCTGATAAGCTTGTGTCCTTGGGAATAATGATTCCCATTGACTTAGGCATCCATCATGTTCTGCAGTCTCTGCCACCTTATAAGAGCTTCGTGATAAACTATAATTTGCAAGGCATGAAGCAGTCTCTCCCCGAGCTTCTGTCAATGCTTAAAACTGCAGAAGTGGAGATCAAGAAGGAACATCAAGTGTTGATGATCAATAAAAACACTGGTTTCAAGAAAGACAAGAAGGGAAAATGGAAGTGAAGTAAGGGAGGCAGGCCAGTTGCCATGCCTGAAAAGAAACCCTGAGTTGGACCTAAGTCTGATACCGAGTGATATTATTGTAAGGGGACTGGCCACTGGAAGCGCAACTGCCCCAAGTATTTGGCAGACAAGAAGGCCGTCAAGGAAAACAAAGGTATATATGATATACATGTTATTGATGTGTACTTGACTAGTGCTCGCAGTAGCACCTGTGTATTGGATACCAGTTCAGTTGCTAATATTTGTAACTCGAATCAGGGGCTGCGGAACAAGCGACCGCTAGCGAGGGGTGAGGTAAAGATATGTGTCGGCAATGGATCAAGCATTGATGTGATCGCTGTCGGAACGCTACCTCTCCACTTGCCGTCGGGATTAGTAATAAACTTTAATAATTGTTATCTGGTGCCAGCACTGAGCAGGAACATTGTGTCTGGATCGTGTTTGATGCGAAGTGGTTATTCATTTAAATCTTAGAACAATGGTTGTTCTATTTATATGAATGAAATCTTTTATGGTCATGCACCGATGATGAATGGTTTATTTCTATTGAATCTCAATAATAGTGTTACACATATTCATAATGTTGATGCTAAAATTATTAAAATTAATGATGATATATCCGCATATATGTGGCACTGCCTTCTAGGTCATATTGGCGTTAAACTCATGAAGAAGCTCCATTCAGATGGACTTTTGGAATCACTTGATTTTGAATCATTTGATACATGTGAGCCATGCCTTATGGGCAAGATGACTAGAACACCGTTTTCCGGTTCAATGGAACGGGCGACAGATTTATTTGAAATTATACATTCTGATGTATGTGGTCCAATGAGCGTGTCGGCACGAGGTGGATATCGTTTTTTTGTTACTTTCACGGATAATTTGAGTAGATACGGTTATATCTACTTGATGAAACACAAGTCTGAAACCTTTGAAAATTTCAAGGAATTTCAGAATGAAGTGGAAAATCATCGTAATAGAAAGATCAAATTTCTACGGTCCGACCGTGGAGGTGAGTATCTAAGTTACGAGTTTAGCACTCACATGAAAGAGTGTGCAATTGTTTCACAACTCACACCTACCGGAACACCACAGTGAAATGGTGTGTCGGAATGTCGGAATCGTACTTTATTGGATATGGTTTGATCTATGATGTCTCTGATGGACTTGCCATTGTCATCTTGGGGTTATGCACTAGAAACTGCTGCATTCATTTTAAATCGGGCACCATCTAAATCCGTTGAAAAGACACCATATGAATTGTGGTTTGGAAACAAACCTAAGCTGTCATTTCTTAAAGTTTGGGGATGCGATGTTTATGTGAAGAAACTTCAACCGGATAAACTCGAACCCAAAGAGGAAAATGCGTCTTCATAGGATACTCTAAGGAAACTATTGGGTATTCCTTCTATCATAGATCCGAGGGCAAGGTTTTTGTTGCCAAGAATGGATCCTTTCTAGAGAAAGAGTTTCTCGCGAAAGGTGTGAATAGTCGAAAGGTAGAACTTGAAGAGGTTATTGAACCTTCTCTTCAAAGTATGGCGAGTAGCACAGCGCCGGAAGTCATTCCGGAGTTGGCTTCACCAGTTGAAGAGGGAACTAATGATAATGATCATGAAACTCCGAAAGAGAGTACTACCGAACCTCATAGGTCTAGCAGGACGCGTGTAGCTCCTGAACTGTACGGAAATCCTGTCATGAATTTCATGGTTGATGAAAATGATGACCCTACGACGTATGAAGAAGCGATGATGAGCCCGGATTCCAACAAATGGTTAGAATCCATGAAATCCGAGATGGAATCCATGTATGAAAATCAAGTTTAGAACTTGGTGGACTTACCTCACGACTGGAAGGCCGTGGAGAATAAATGGATTTTCAAAAAGAAAACTGATGCTGATGGTAATGTGACCGTATATAAAGCTCGACTTTTCGCAAAGGGGTTTAGACAAATTCAAGGAGTTGACTACGATGAGACATTCTCTCCTGTAATGATGCTAAAATCAGTTAGGATTATGTTAGCAATTGTTGCATATTTCGATTATGAGATATGGCAGATGGATGTAAAAACCGCGTTTCTCAATGGTAATATTGAAGAAGAGTTGTATATGATAAAACCAAAGGGTTTTATCGATCCTAAGGATGCTAACAAGGTGTGCAAGCTTCAGCGATCCATCTATGGATTGAAGCAAGCATTAAGAAGTTGGAATCTCTGCTTTGATGAGGTGATCAAAGAGTTTGTATTTGTCCAAACTTATGGATATGCTTGTATTTATAAGAAAGTGAGTGGGAGAAATGTGGCATTTCTGATACTATATGTGGATGACATATTATTGATCGGAAATGATATAGATCTTTTAAACAGTGTTAGAAGTTATCTAAACTGCAAATTTTCAATGAAGGACCTAGGTGAAGCGTCATACATATTAGGCATAAAGATCTATAGAGATAGATCTAGGCGCCTAATAGGGCTATTGCAAAGTACATACCTTGATAAGATTTTAAAGAAGTTTAAAATGGACGAAAGTAAGAAGGGGTTCTTACCTATGTTGCAAGGCACGACATTGAGTAAGACTCAAAGTCCAGCTACAGCGGAAGAAAGAGAGATAATAGACAAAGTCCCCTATGCTTCAGCCATAGGATCTATAATGTACACCATGCTATGTACAAGACCGGATGTGGCACATGCTATTAGTTTGACTAGTAGGTACCAATCAGATCCAGGTTCAGAACACTAGAAAGGGGTCAAGAATATCCTTAAGTACTTGCGAAGAACTAAGGATATGTTTCTTGTAAACGGAGGTGAAGAAGAGCTCGTCGCTAAGTGTTATGTCGACGCTAGCTTTGACACCGGTCTGGATGACTCTAAGTCTCAATCCGGATACGTATTTCTCATGAATGGCGGAGCGGTTACTTGGAGGAGCTCCAAACAACCTGTGGTGGCGAGATCAACAACGGAGGCCGAATATGTTGCTGCTTCGGAAGCGGCTCAGGAAGCAGTTTGGATGAAGGAGTTCATATTCGAACTAGGTGTGGTTGCAAACGCGTTGGACCCAATGGTGATATATGTGACAACAATGGTGCCATTGCCAATGCCAAAGAACCAAGGTCTCACGAGCACATATTAAGCGCCGGTTTCACTCCATCCGCGAGCATGTCAAGGATGGAGATATAAAGATTTGTAAAGTACATACGAATCTCAATGTAGCAGACCCGTTGACTAAAACTCTCCCTAGAGCAAAACATGATCTACACCAGAACTCCATGGGTGTTAGATACATCACTATGTAACTATATTATTGTCTCTAGTGCAAGTGGGAGACTGAAGGGAATATGCCCTGAGAGGCAATAATAAAGTGTTTATTATGTGTATTCCAAGTATATGATAGATGTTTATTTTGCATGCTATAATTGTATTAATACGGAAACGTTAATACATGTGTGTTTAATAAAAAAAAGAAAGTTCCTAGTTATGCCTCTCTCATAAACTAGCTCGTTGATTAACAAGATGATCACAGTTTCTTGATCACAAACATTGGATGTTGTTAATAACAAGATCAAAACATTAGTGTAATGATGTGATGAACATTCATCCGAAGTATAGCATTACGATCAAAGTCATTGAGTTTATATTGCTATAACAACTTACTAAGTGATCCTAATCCTTAGACCATGAGATCATGTCAATCACTAACAGCGGAAGAGTTTCTTGATGACATCAAACGTCACACCGTAACTGGGTGACTATAAAGATGGCTTCAGAACTACTAAAGTGTTATGTTGAGGCTCATGGATCAAGAGTGGAATTTGTTCATCCCGATGATTGATAGATATACTCTGGGCCCTCTCGGTGATATCACATTGGTTAGCTTGCAAGCAAGTGATTTGATCACTAGAATGTTATATCACGGGAACGAGAAAAGAGTGCATGTCGGTAACAAGATCAAACTAGGTATGGAGATACCGATGATCGAATCTCGGACATGTAATATATCGTGAAACAAAGGGATTAAGATACTAGCGTAAAAGGTTCCGACGATCGCAGGAAAGTCATCGTTGAATGTGTGGGAGTCAGTATGGATCTCTAGGTTCCGCTTCTGATTATTGATCAGAGAAGGGTCTCGATCATGTCCGCATTATTCGCGAACCGTAGGGTGACACACTTAAGGGATACTGACATCCAATTGGAGTAAAAGTTTCAAACCGGAAAGAATAACAAGTGCAGGAATTTATTTCTCTAGATACCGAAACAGGTTTTCGGGTGAAATTGCAGAAAGTGTTTTTGCATGCAAAATGGAATTCTAGCAAGGGGTTATATGTGAATGTTTGTCATTAAAGTAATTGACAAAATTCTGAATAAATAAAAGGAGTTTTATTTAATGAGAGTTTGCATTAAATTTGGTGGAAATTTAAAAGCAATTTTGAGTGGGATTTTGAGTGGAGAGAATTGAAAGGATTTTGTGAGTGGAGTGTCAACCCACATGAATGAGGGGAGGGCAAGGGGGCTGCCCCCATGCGCCGGCCACCCCCTTGGGGTTCCCCCCTCTCCTATAAAAGGTACCCCTCTTCCTCTCTCTCACTCACGCCTCCTCGTGAAGGATCTTTCTCCCCTCTAGAATTTATCCCCCATGGTCTCGGACTAGCGAGATACATGTTCCCGGTGGCTATTCGGCAAGAAAGGGTTGTGCTTCCGCTGCATCACTGGAGCAAGGAGGCGGAGGTTGCTCGGTGTCTTGTACATGTGTGCGAGCACAGATGCGCTGCTGCTTTGCGGCGCTAGGACTTTATCTCAATCTTGAGATCGCAAGAGATCGTCTACATCAACCACGACTTCAACTCATTAAGCTTTGTCGGTCTTCAAGGGTATGTTCTCTACGGATATACATCCACCCGTTGTTTGTATCTAGTAGATAAATCTTGGTACTTAGTTCCCATCGTACGATTTTTTTTGTTTTCTATGCTGCGAACCCTACAGGCGTGCTCGCGACACTTCAGTTTGGTGTTGACAAGTGGACGATGAGATCTGATGCACGTGTTAGGGCTTCTCAATCGATGGTTTTGCTGCATCTTCTTCGCCCTTTTATACCGTGGGGAAAACACTGAAAATTCACCCTTCATCATTTGCCTCTTCCTCATCGCCATCGCCACCATTTCTTGAGTTTTTTGCTCTCTGTAACATCCCTAAAATCATGTTTTCAAAGATTTGCATATCATCCATGCATCCATGATCATTTAGGGTTCCTTTTCAAAGTCATTTCAAAAACCAGAGCATCTGAATGCCCATTATTTTATGTAAACAAGGCTATGGCCATATTGCTACTTTCTATTAAGAAAAATACTTATTCTAATCAGTAAGATTTTGAGCTTGAGTTTGAGTGCTGTTTCTAAGGTTTGGTCAAGGTTGTCAAAAACAAATTATGATTTATAAACCATTCCTTTACTATTTATAAATATTTAACTAAGGCTTGTTCTAAATTCTTTTTCAAACCCATTTTGATTTTAAGTGTGAACAGTTGTGTTACACATCCCAGGAGGCAAGAATCAGCAAACTTTTGTTTGGAGAAAGTTTCATTTAAAACAGATTTGATTTGAGCTTTCAAATTCAAATCAAAAATACAATCAGAAAAAGAAAAAGGAATAAAGGAGAAAAAATAGAGCAGACCAGCTAATCTGGCCCAACCCAGCCACTCAGCCCATTTAGCCCAGCAGCTCTCTCCCGCGAGAAAAACGTTTCGCACTCAGAAACCCACCCCCTCAGTCACTGACTGCCTGGACCCACTCTCTCTCTCTCGCTGACAACCACGCCCCACTTGTCAGTCGTCTCTTCAACCCGCCGCAATCAACTCCGGCCGTTTCCTCCCCCGTCACTACCGATGAATTCGCGAGTTAAATCCCATTGATTCGTCGAGTAACTCCTCGTCCAGTATCGGCTACTTAACCCCCTCCCCTCTCTGCTCATTTTCCCTCACGCGACACACCATTTCCACCACCAGGCTGCCAGCAATTCGAGCTGCAACGCCGCTTCCCGACACTCTCCGGTGATCTATTCCAGTGAACCTCGTGCTCCCCTTCACCTCTCATTCTTACTAGCTTGCTTGTCATGACCGTGCGCATCTTCTCACACCTTTGGTTTGTTCTAAAACGCCCCAGGTCGTCGTCTCCGTCGAGCCCCGTGAACGACCGAAGCGCCGCCCGACTCCGGCGAACAATCACAGTAAATCCAGACCGCCCCTTAACCCCTAGTCCTTGCAACCGTGTTCGCCTTGCCTTTGTGCATCTCCTAATGCCTTTCGTTCATCTTATTTCACCGTAGAACGTCGCCTCCGTCTCCGGCAGTGAACACCCGACGCGAGAGCGAACTCCGAAGAGGTTTTCCGGCCGTGCCAGTGCACCCCTGTCCAAGCAAAGACCACGTTGAGCTTCGCCATCGTCACGCGAGCTCAGTAAGCATCTGCACGTTCCCCCTACCCCCTAGACTCGCCGTTACGCCACCGCCAGTAGGTCCGCCGCCGCTGTAGCCTCGCGCGCCGCCAGATCTTGGTCAGAGCTTCGTGAGCCATCAGATCTAGATCTCGTGGCCACAAATAGATCACTTAACGAAGCGTTTTCTTCAGATCTGAGCCGCACAGTGTCACTTAAATCCTACGGCTCTGGATGATTGATCCAACCGAAACGGTACCAGCCAATCAGACATCGCCGCGTGGCTAGGATTTAAATTTAAAATCTGGAATTAGATCTATTAGTGTTTCAAACTTGCAAAATTCATAACTTTTGTTTCCCACGTTCAAATTTTGCAAATTTTATATCATTGGAATCAGGAGAGAAAATCCTATCTGTTTATGTAATGTGTTTAATGTTTTGACTCTGTAAAAATGGTTGTTTTTTAGAAACACTTGTAGGATTAATTTGAGTATGGTTATTATTTGAAAAATGTTTTAAAGATCAAATAAAGTTTGTTTTGAGTATTTTGGTCTTGCTTATGTTTCAGTACTGTACACCTGTCTTGTTTGATGTAGAAAAACCATCACATGGCATATGCATGAATTCATATATTTTTGTTTGTACATTTTGTTATGTGATTTTGGTGCCATTATTTTATGTGTAGATTTTGGTGCTAATAGTGATTGTGGTTGTGAATATTGTTGCTACTCCCCAAAATACCAAGTCAAGTGGTGCTTCATGATTTTATTCCTATATTTTTCACCTATGCACTAGAAATATTTTTGTATAGGACTTGCATGAATATTTTGATAAGTATCTATATGTTATGCTTGGGAAATCCTAGTAGTTGTAGAATTGTTAGAAATTTCTCTAAGTTAAGATGCTTACCATTGCCATGCTTAGCCTAGCTAGTAGAAACCAAGGGTGGTTATATATTCATTCTATGTGAAATATTTCTAAGTCTTTGACTTGTGTTTTTGCTTAATAAAACAACTAAGTGAATGAAACACCTGGGTGGAATGGAAGGAATGGTTTATGTTGAGTGGTTACACAAGGCCCATTTCTATGGTTTACCTTGTGTATCTCACTTGTGGAAATCCACCCAAGAACAAAGGGATTTGAGATGCCAAATGTTAAGAAGCTTCTAGTGTAGCCACATGGCAATATGGGCTCTGCCTGGATCATATAGGTTGCAATAACTTAGCCATTTGGACAGTTGGTGGTAGTGGGATGATAGGTTGGAACGCGTCCATTTGGTCTAAGGGAAGGCTTCTAAAGGGTCCTGTCTTGGTAAAAATCAAGTCTTGTGGGGAAAGTGCACAACCTCTGTAGATGGAAGAATCTAAGTACTTAGCCATGTCCCTGGTATTGGACAACTTGAGTATCAAGACATGAAAGCTATCAAGAATCTCCTCATCCCAATTTTTCTAAGTTAAAACTTGTGGTGGAACAAGGGTGAAGGATCACCAATGTCCATTGGTGATTCCTTGGTAAACTTTTGTCAAAGAAAACTTAGTGTTTTCAACTAATAGGTAAAACCTATTTTGAGCAAAGCAAGCCTAAGTTACACTTAGCCAATTTCATGTAGTAACTAGATGCTAATATTTTTTACTAAGGTATCACTTGCCAATACTATTCCAATGTATTGACCCACTATGGCTGTAACTTGTGATGTTGCAGGATATTCTGATGATGATTAGGGGTTATGAGTCTACACTCAACATGCTTGCCTATGGCACATGAAGATGAAGACTTATCTATATTGTTATGTTTAAACTCTTGTATTAGGCCTATGGCCATGGAGTTTGTAAAAGACTATGTTTCTCTCTGGAATGATATGTAATAATGACCTTTGTTTCTGTGTAATTCATCTTAAACTGTGGATGCTAGCATTGATCCAAGGACCAGCATTGCAATCACAGGGATCCTTACCTTTATAAAGGGAGGGATCTTACATATGGTATGAGAGCACTGTGTTGCCTGTAGGATTATGACCCTAGGATTGGATTAGAAACCACTAAGGAAAAATTTTCAACAATTTCCACACTTATCTTTTTCTTCTCGTAAACTTTTATAATTCTTCTTTCTCATCTCTATTTGTAGATGAACTCCATCAATGAAGCCATAAGGAAGGGACCACTCATGAACATGACCCTAGAGTGTGAGACTGAATTTCCAAAGGCCCTCAAGAACCTTATGGTTACCATGGGGATACATGGTGCAACTGTGTACAAAGGTTTCCCTATGATGGATGAAGGAGAATAATATTGGTGGGTGCAACTTCACTTGTACAAAAACAAGGAAGACAACCACAAAGAATCAGGATTCTGCATGGTCACCAACTCAGTGATGCACACCACATTCTTTGACTCTGCAAGGGATGCATGTTGGAAGGCCATCAAAGAGCTTGGTGATAGGCTCAAGTGCAGAATGCTTAACACCCAAAATGACCTTAGGGAAGAAAAGAAGCATACCCAAGAGTTGGAGGCTACCAACCAACAACTAAGGGAAGACATCATAGACTTGATTTGGGATTCTTGTGAACAAGATAGACAGATGGCTACTAAGGATGCTTTGATAGCCATTTTGTCTAGTGAGTGAGAGTTGTAACGTACTTTGTTAGTTGGACCACCACACTTATCATTTTATTTCCCAAAAATATTGTCTAAGTTAAGTTGAACCTTGGATGCTTGTAATGGATTTATGTATGCCATGACTTGTGTGTTTTGATTTCCAAAAATATGCATGTGATGCCTTGTCTTGTGATTTATCTCTATGTATGTTGATTCTAACTTTTTCTATCTTATAAAATAGATGCCTAATGTTACTATCAGCACGGCCGAAGAGTTCAAGGGAACTCGTTTTGGCACTCGTCTTATTGGGCTCACTAGCATGCTCAATCTTCCTCTTCCTAGCATGATGGTGCTTCCCCTTACCAAGTTTGAGAGGAAGGACCTTTGGGGCTTCAAGGTTAATCAGCCAGGACGCCAGACTGAGCCTACTACGGAGGCAATCATCTTCAAGTTTATGCATGACGACAGGGAGAGAGGCCTAGAGGTAGTCATGCAGGATTTACTTGCGCGTCTGTTAGGGAGACACTCTCGGGAGATTAGAGGTACTCACTTCCACGCCTTCGGAAGACGCGGCGAGGATGGTGAGGCTATTGAGTTCGAGGATGCTGCTAGAGAGACGGCAGAGCCGATTCGTCTGTACCTTCAGGACTTAGAGGTTCTTTTTAGGCACCTAGATACTGATAGGACCAACGTCCTGCTTAGCAATGACGAGCTCCAGGTGCAGATTCGTGAGAAGGACAAGCTCTTCGCGGAGCAAGATGAGATAGTCAAGGAAATGGAGGCCAAGTCTGAGAGTCAAGATAGAAAGTTCAAGAGTCAAGAGAAAAGAGTTCAAGATAGGAACAAGAGGATTCGAGAGATGACTGCGGAACTAGAGGCCAAGGACTTCGAGCTCGAGCATCAGCAGGGTGTGATTGAGAGGCTTCGTTCACAGAAGAGGGCTCTCAAAGCCAAAGTAGAGGCCTTGACTACCAATGTCGAGGAATACAAGACCGCTATGGAGAATGCAGGTCTTACACTTGTTGATGAGGAGGTTGATGCAGAGGAGTAGTGATGACTACTCATTTACCCTTTTATTTACCATGCTTTTGGTTATTGAGTCGCAATGACCATCCAACATGTGGATGGCTTGCTATTGGTGTGTTTACTTTTCAAAACTTGTTGTCTATGTTGTTGAACTTTTGTTATTTTGATGCTTGTTTGTGATTGTCTATGTGATGTATTGTGCATGTTAAGCATCTATGGGCATCTCATTCTTATCCTTATTGAAAACCACAGATGCCTCCTCGACGTGCCAACCCCAACCCGAACAACAACAATGTCACCCTAGAGATGCAGCAGCTGATGACAGCACAAGCACAGCTGATGCAAATGATGACTACTTTCATGCAGAATCAGAACAACAACAATAACAACAACAACAATAACAACAACAACAATCAGAACAATCCACCAGGTTTTGACATGCTCACCAGATTCCTAAGACTGAGGCCAGCAAAGTTCTCAGGAACTACTGATCCCATGGTGGCCAATGATTGGCTACGCTCAGTGAACATGAATTTGGTAACTGTTGGCTGTACTGATGAGGATAAAGTCAGATTTGCAGCACACTTGTTGGAAGGACCAACAACTACTTGGTGGGATAACTTCCAGATCACCACTCCCATTGAGGATGTGACATGGGCTATCTTTGAAGATGGTTTCCGTATAGCTCACATCTCATCCGGAGTGATGAGTTTGAAAAAAAAAGGAATTTACTAACTTGAAGTAGTGCCACCGCAGCGTGGCAGAGTATATTGAGGAGTTCAACAATCTGGCGCGTTATGCACCGGATGAAGTTGACACTGATGCCAAGAGGAAGGAGAAGTTCCTCGAAGGATTGAACGATGAACTGAACCTGTAGTTAGCTGTGGCCTATGTCCCCACTTATCAATCTCTTTGTGACAAGGCTGCCATCTTGGAGAGCAAGATGAAACAGGTTGAAAGCAGAAAGAGGAAATACTCTGACAAGCACAACTCAGGATCGTCTCACAAGCGTTCCCATTATGATGATAGTGGGAATTCTGGATCCCACAAGCATGGAAAGTACAACAACCACCACAACCACAACCGTCATCATGACAACAAACATCACCGTGGTCATGACAATGACAAGTACAAGAATCACAAGAGTGATACAAGAACCACCACAATGGAAGTGGAAGTGGTAGTGGAAGCCATCCTGTCAAGAAGGATCTTAGTCAGGTTGAATGTTTCAAGTGTAAGAAGATGGGGCATTATGCAAATGAATGCCTAGAAAATAAAGTTGAAGGACCCAACAAGCCCAACCCTTTCCAGAAGGGACAGGTGAACCACATCAATATGGAAGAAATCTATGAGGAACCTGATACTATTGCTGGTAAGTTCAAACTCAATTCTTTTCCAGCATTTGTTCTCTTTGATACTGGTGCATCGCATTCATTCATATCAAGATCATTTGTTGAAATACATGAACTACCGGTAGAAACTATTGGATGTCCTATAAAAGTAACTTCTCCTGGCGGAGAAATGATAGTGAACTCAGGATGTCATGATCTAGTCATAGAGTTTGGGAAGTATAAGTTTCCCGTTAATCTGATAATCCTAAATTCCCAAGGATTGGATGTCATTATGGGGATGGACTGGATGACTAAGCACAAGGGAGTGCTAGATTGTGCCAACCATACAGTCACACTCACAACTCCAGAAAACAAAAGGATTAGATTCAAGACTAACTTTGAACCGAAAGGGAGTAAGCTAAATTCTCTTAAAGGGGTTAGCATAGACAGTGTGCCAATTGTGAGTGAATATCCGGATGTGTTTCCGGAAGAATTGCCGGGAATGCCACCAAATAGAGATGTGGAATTTCTGATTGATTTGCTACCAGGATCGGGACCGATATCAAAGAGACCATACAAGATGTCAGTTGATGAGTTGAAAGAACTCAAGAAACAACTTGGAGAACAGTTGCAGAAAGGATTTATTCAACCAAGTTCTTCATCTTGGGGAGCACCAGTTTTGTTTGTGGAAAAGAAGGATAGAAGTCAAAGGTTATGCATAGATTACCGTTCACTCAATGAAGTGACTATCAAAAACAAATACCCTTTGCCTAGAATCAATGAATTGTTTGATCAGTTAGAAGGAGCCTGTGTGTTCTCAAAGATTGATCTCCGGTCAGGTTATTTCTAGCTCAAGATAAGAGAACAAGACATACCTAAGACAACTTTCACCACTAGGTATGGATTGTATGAGTACACCGTGATGCCATTTGGTTTGACCAATGCACCAGCTTACTTCATGAATATGATGAACAAGGTGTTCATGGAGTTCCTTGACAAGTTTGTTGTCGTTTTCATCAATGACATTTTGATCTACTCCAAGATCAAAGAAGAGCATGAAGGACATTTGCGTTTGATACTTGAGAAGCTTAGAGAGCATAAGTTGTATGCCGAATTCAGCAAGTGTGAATTTTGGTTAAATGAAGTTGGATTCCTTGGACACGTTGTGTCAGGAGATGGTGTAGCAGTTGATCCTGCTAAAGTTTCAACTGTAACTGAATGGGAATCTCCTAAGTTAGTAAAAGAGGTTCGTAGTTTCCTTGGCTTGGCAGGATACTACATAAGATTTATTGAGAATTTCTCCAAGGTAGCTAAGCCAATGACAGAGTTGCTAAAGAAAGACAAGAAATTTGCTTGGTATGAAGGATGTGAACTTAGTTTCCAAGAATTAAAGAAGAGACTAGTGACAGCACCAGTCTTATGTCTGCCAGATTTGGAGAAAGATTTCCAAGTATATTGTGATGCATCTCATCATGGATTAGGTGCAGTTCTAATGCAAGAAGGGAAAGTTGTGGCTTATGCCTCGAGACAACTCAAAACTCATGAGGTAAATTACCCAACTCATGATTTAGAGTTAGCCTCTGTTGTCCATGCACTCAAAACATGGAGACATTATCTTTTGGGAAAGCGATGTGAAGTGTTCACAGATCACAAAAGTTTGAAGTATATCTTCACTCAGAAAGAAATCAACATGAGACAAAGAAGATGGCTAGAACTCATCAAGGACTATGACTTGAGTTTGCAATACCACCCCGGTAAAGCAAATGTTGTAGCAGATGCTCTAAGCCATAAGGTTTTTGTGAATGGCCTTACTAAGGGAGAGTTGCCAGATGATCTGTGTGCCCAATTTAGAGATCTCAGATTGGAGATTGTGCCTGAGGGACATCTCATGTCATTGGATGTTCAACCCACTTTGTTGGACAAAATCAAGGAAGCCCAAAAGACAGACAATGAAATTGAAGATAATAAGGAAAAGGTTGGCAAGGGAAAGGCCAAAGGATTCCATGAAGACGAACATGGTACTTTATGGTATGGAAAACGTATCTGTGTTCTAGAAGATCCGGAGCTTCGGAAACTGATTCTACAAGAAGCACACAACTCACCATATTCCATTCATCCGGGTAACACCAAAATGTACATGGATATGAAGGAAAGATTTTTGTGGAATAATCTCAAGAAGGACATCGCCGAACATATTGCTTTGTGTGATGTATGTAGTAGAGTGAAGGCGGAACATCAGAAACCAGCAGGATTGCTACAACCACTACCTATTCCTGATTGGAAGTGGGACAAGATTGGCACGGATTTCATCACCGGATTGCCAAGGACCAGGTCAGGATATGATTCTATTTGGGTAGTAGTGGATCGCCTGACTAAAGTGGCTCATTTCATACCCGTGAAGACAACCAACACAAGTGCTAAGTTAGCCAAGATCTATATGAGTAGGATTGTGTGTGTGCATGGAGTACCCAAGAGTATTGTGTCTGATAGGGGAACTCAATTCACTTCTCATTTTTGGAGGCAATTACATGAGTCATTGGGAACGAGGTTGGAATTTAGCACTGCTTTTCATCCTCAGACTGATGGACAAACAGAAAGGACCAACTAGATTCTTGAAGATATGTTGAGAGCATGTGCTCTAGACTATGCAGCTAGTTGGGATGAAAGTCTGCCTTACGCAGAATTCTCTTACAATAACAGCTATCAAGCCAGTATTGAGATGGCACCATTTGAGTTTCTCTATGGGAGAAAGTGTACCACCCCATTACTATGGAATGGTGTGGGAGAAAGAAGTTTGTTTGGACCAGAACTAATCAAATAGGCTGAAGAGAAAGTCAGACTAGTTAAGGACAGATTGAAGAGAGCACAGTCTTGACAGAAAAGCTACGCAGATCCTAAGCGTAGAGAAGTCACCTATGAAGTGGGTGATAGAGCTTATCTTAGAGTGTCACCACTTCATGGAGTTAAGATATTTGGAGTCAAAGGAAAATTGGCCCCAAGATATGTTGGACCATTCAAGATCCTGAGTCGTAAAGGAGAAGTAGCTTATGAGATTGAATTGCCAGAATCATTGTCGTTCACAATGTGTTCCATGTGAGTTAGCTTAAGAAATGCCATCCAGAGATGGAAGAGAATTCTTTGAAGGATACTATACCTTTGGAGGAGGTTCAATTGGAAAGTGATCTCACCTATGATAAAAACCTATCAAGATTCTTGAGACTGCAGAAAGGGCCACTCGGACTAAGACCATCAAATTCTGCAAAGTTCAATGGAACCATCATTCCGAAGAAGAAGCAACATGGGAAAGAGAAGATGATCTTCGGAAAGACCACCCTCACCTATTTGCTAGCCAATCCGAATCTCGAGGGCGAGATTCGCCTTAAGGGGGTTAGCTTTGTAACATCCCTAGAATCATGTTTTCAAAGCTTTGCATATCATCCATGCATCCATGATCATTTAGGGTTCCTTTTCAAAGTCATTTCAAAAATTGGAGCATCTGAATGCCCATTATTTTATGTAAACAAGGATATGGCCATATTGCTACTTTCTATTAAGAAAAATACTTATTCTAATTAGTAAGATTTTGAGCTTTAGTTTGAGTGTTGTTTCTAAGGTTTGGTCAAGGTTGTCAAAAACAAATTATGATTTATAAACCATTCCTTTACTATTTATAAATATTTAATTAAGGCTTGTTCTAAATTCTTTTTCAAACCCATTTTGATTTTAAGTGTGAATAGTTGTGTTACACATCCCAGGAGGCAAGAATCAGCAAACTTTTGTGTCGAGAAAGTTTCATTTAAAATAGATTTGATTTGAGCTTTCAAATTCAAACCAGAAATCCAATCAGAAAAAGAAAAAGGAATAAAGGAGAAAAAAATAGAGCAGACCAGCTAATCTGGCCCAACCCAGCCACTCAGCCCATTTAGCCCATCAGCTCTCTCCCGCGAGAAAAACGTTTCGCACTCAGAAACCCACCCCCTCAGTCACTGACTGCCTATACCCACTCTCTCTCTCTCTCTCTCTCTCTCTCTCTCTCTCTCTCTCTCTCTCTCTCTCTCTCTCTCTCTCTCTCTCTCGCTGACAACCACGCCCCACTTGTCAGTCGTCTCTTCAACCCGCCGCAATCAACTCCGGCTGTTTCCTCCCCCGTCACTGCTGTTGAATTCGTGAGTTAAAGCCCGTTGATTCATTGAGTAACTCCCCGTCCAGCTTCGTCTACTTAACCCCCTCCCCTCTCCGCTCATTTTCCCTCACGCGACACACCATTTCCGCCACCAGGCTGCCGGCAATTCGAGCTGCAACGCCGCTGCCCGACGCTCTACGGCGACCTATTCCGGTGAACCTCGTGCTCCCCTTCACCTCTCAATATTACGAGCTTGCTTGTCATGCCCTTGCGCATATTCTCACACCTTTGGTTTGCTCTAAAATGCCCCAGGTCGTCGTCTCTGTCGAGCCCCGCAAACGACCGAAGCGCCGCCCGACTCCGATGAACAATCACGGTAAATCCAGACCACCCCTTGACCCCTAGTCCTTGCGACTGTGTTCGCCTTGCCTCTGTGCATCTCCTAATGACTTTCGTTCATCTTATTGCACCGTAGAACGTCGCCTCCGTCTCTGGCAGTGAACACCCGACGCGAGAGCGAACTCCGACGAGGTTTTCCGGCCATGCCAGTGCGCCCCTGTCCAAGCAAAGACCACGTTGAGCTTCGCCATCGTCACGCGAGCTCGGTAAGCATCTGCACGTGCCCCCTAACCCCCTAGACTCGTCAGAATGCCACCGCCAGTAGGTCCACCGCCGCTGTAGCCTCGCGCGCCGCCAGATCTTGGTCAGAGCTTCGTGAGCCATCAGATCTAGATCCTGTGGCCACAAATAGATCACTTAACGAAGCGTTTTCTTCAGATCTGAGCCGCAAAGTGTCACTTAAATCCTACGGCTCTGGATGATTGATCCAACCGAAACGGTACCAGCCAATCAGACATCGCCGCGTGGCTAGGATTTAAATTTAAAATCTGGAATTAGATCTATTAGTGTTTCAAACTTGAAAAATTCATAACTTTTGTTTCCCATGTTCAAATTTTTCAAATTTTATATCATTGGAATCAGGAGAGAAAATCCTATCTGTTTATGTAATGTGTTTAATGTTTTGCCTCTGTAAAAATGGTTGTTTTTGCAGAAACACATGTAGGCTTAATTTGAGTATGGTTATTATTTGAAAAATGTTTTAAAGATCAAATAAAGTTTTTTTTTGAGTATTTTGGTCTTGCTTATGTTTCATTACTGTACACTTGTCTTGTTTGGTGTAGAAAAACCATCACATGGCATATGCATGCATTCATATATTTTTGTTTGTATATTTTGTTATGTGATTTTGGTGCCATTATTTTATGTGTAAATTTTGGTGCTAATAGTGATTGTGGTTGTGAAAATTGTTGCTACTCCCCCAACTACCAAGGCAAGTGGTGCTTCATGATTTTATTCCTATATTTTTCACCTATGCACTAGAAATATTTTGTATAGGACTTGCATGAATATTTTGATAAGTATCTATATGTTATGCTTGGGAAATCCTAGTAGTTGTAGAATTGTTAGAAATTTCTTTAAGTTAAGATGCTTACCATTGCCATGCTTAGCCTAGCTAGTAGCAACCAAGGGTGGTTATATATTCATGCTATGTGAAATATTTCTAAGTCTTTGACTTGTGTTTTTGGTTAATAAAACAACTAAGTGAATGAAACACCTGGGTGGAATGGAAGGAATGGTTTGTGTTGAGTGGTTACACAAGGCCCATTTCTATGGTTTACCTTGTGTATCTCACTTGTGGAAAGCCACCCAGGAACAAAGGGATTTGAGATGCCAAATGTTAAGAAGCTTCTAGTGCAGCCACATGGCAATATGGGCTCTGCCTGGATCATATAGGTTGCAATAACTTAGCCATTTGGACAATTGGTGGTAGTGGGATGATAGGTTGGAACGCATCCATTTGGTCTAAGGGAAGGCTTTTGAAGGGTCCTGTCTTGGTGAAAATCAAGTCTTGTGGGGAAAGTGCACAACCTCTGCAGATGGAAGAATCTAAGTACTTAGTCATGTCCCTGGTATTGGACAACTTGAGCATCAAGACATGGAAGCTACCAAGAATCTCCTCATCCCAATTTTTCTAAGTTAAAACTTGTGGTGGAACAAGGGTGAAGGATCACCAATGTCCATTGGTGATTCCTTGGGAAACTTTTGTCAAAGAAAACTTAGTGTTTTCAACTAATAGGTAAAACCTATTTTGAGCAAAGCAAGCCTAAGCTACACTTAGACAAATTCATGTAGTAACTAGATGCTAATATTTTTACTAAGGTATCACTTGCCAATACTATTCCAATGTATTGACCCACTGTGGCCGTAACTGATATTCTGATGATGATTAGGGGTTATGAGTCTACACTCAACATGCTTTCCTGTGGCACATGAAGACTTATCTATATTGTTATGTTTAAACTCTTGTATTAGGCCTATGCCCATGGAGTTTGTAAAAGACTATGTTTGTCTCTGGAATGATATGTAATAATGACCTTTGTTTCTGTGTACTTCATCTTAAACTGTGGATGCAAGCTTTGATCCAGGGACTAGCATTGCAATCACAGGGATCCTTACCTTTATAAAGGGAGGGATCTTACACTCTCATCACGCACTGGACATCCTCCGCGTTTTTCCCACTTATTTTCTTAGTTCACATCGCCACACTCGCCTCTCCAAAATGGGCAAGTCTAAGAAACCGTCGTCCGCTGCAGCGGGGTCAAGTGCCGCTGGCGCCGGGAAGAAGACCGCCGTTCTGGGCCGGACCACCGACGGCGGGTGGCGGCGTACGTGGATGCGCGAGTCGGACTTGCGCAAATTGCGCGAGGCCGGCCTGATCTCCAAGGAGAAGGGCGACACCATCCTCACCGATTAAGAGGTAATTCCTCGCCCACCCGAAGGATTTCGGGTGATGTTTTGTGCCTTTATCATCTGGGGTCTCTCTTTGCCTGCCCAGGAAATCCTTCGTGGGCTTCTTTTCTTTTACGGGATTCAGCTGCACCATCTCTCTCCCAACTCTCTCCTTCACATCACTTGTTTCATCACTCTTTGCGAGTGCTAGCTCGGCATCGAGCCTTACTTTGGCCTCTTCTGGAGACTCTACTCTGTGAAGAGGCAATCTGGCACTAGTGGTGTTTATTCACTGGGTGGCTACTTCATCTCTATCCGCTCCACTATCCAGTTCTTCTCTTTATCCATTTGCGAGTCTGTCCAGCAATAGTGCAGGAAGTGGTTCTACATTCGCGACATCAAACTGGACGGTCAACATTTTCGGATCGCCCCTTTCGACTCCGCCTAGAAGATCATCGGAAAGAGGTCGTTGAGGAACGACATCTTAGAGGGTGAAACTGTAGAGGTGGGGAAGCTCTACAAGCGGGTGGAGGCTCTTCAGCTGGTGGCCGGCAAAGAGGTCAATGGTGTCAACATCATCCGCACCTTCCTCAAGCGTCGGGTACAGCCGCTTCAAGTGAGGGCGCAGCCGATGTTCTTGTATGCTAGCCCAGCGACCCGACACGGGTCTTGCCTGAGGAGATGTCTTCGGGTGACCTGGATAAGGCACTTCGGCCTCTGTTGAAGTACAAGGCCTACGAGGACCTCCCGGGGTAATCCTTGACCACCCCTTTCAGCGCCAAGAAAGCAGTCCCCCAGGTGAAACTTGTTGTTGCACGTAGCGCTTTTCGAGTGCTTATTGCTTGCTTTTGTTACTTATCTTGTTCTCTTTTACCTTTCGTTTGCAGGGCCTCAAGGTAGCAGGGATGATGCCCCCTCTACCTGAGAAGTACGCGGATGCGCCGGACAACGAGGAGGCGGAGTCTGAAGCCGAGCTCCCCCCGGCGCAATCTCCTTCCCTGGAAGCCCCCGAGCCCAGCGAAGGGCGGACCCAAAAGAGGTCCCAGAGCGAAACTTCGGATGGGGCGACACCGTCAATGTCGAAGGGTTCGTCCTTCCTAGAGTTGCACGGCGGGGACGAGGGTGCGACCTCTACCCCTATTGCGGTTGTGCTAGTTCGGGCAATGGCCCCGCAGCCGCCAGCCAAGAAGAAGAAGAAGTAGGAGAAGAAGGAGACTCTTGTCTTCGACCTGTCAGACATTCCATCGTAAGTTGTTCTGACCGCGCCTTGTAGTTGTGTTGATATTCTAAGTATTAGCATGTTGCTGACTTGGTTCCTTCTAAGTTCTAGCAGTAATCACTCGGAGGAGTCTCTCGAGGAGGGGACCGAAGAGATGATCGGGGAATCGAAGTTGAGTCTTCGTTTCCCAAGATGGTGGCCAACTCTTCTGACGAGGATTCGAGCTCTATGAGGCGGGAGGCTCCTGCACGCATTATGCGTAAGATGATCATAAGACCTTCGGAATCCACACCAGACCACGTACGTGTTTCTCTTTTATAGCGTGGGGGGGAGCCCCCGAGCCTTTTTGTCAACACCCAGATTTTTAATCCCAGATGCCTGTTATGCCATACATCGCAATCCCAGGATTACCATTTTTGCGAGACATAACAGAATTGGATACCACAGTACATCATCCATTACAAACCATACATAAGGTCTTACACAAATAAGGATCTCATGATCTAGTTCTTAATACAACTCAAGCAGCGGAATAACGTAATAATAACGGTAGCGTAGGCGAAGCTCCATCTTCGTGGTCACAGGCA
This sequence comes from Avena sativa, assembly GCA_916181665.1. NCBI lineage: Eukaryota > Viridiplantae > Streptophyta > Magnoliopsida > Poales > Poaceae > Avena > Avena sativa. The sequence goes on along the minus strand of OV702298.1, from coordinate 45,110,858 downwards.
ATGCTGACGATGGGAGATGATCCTAGTTGTCGTAACCTTCCTGGGGTCCATCATCCTGGTACTCCTCTTCATAGTCTGGCCACGGGAATAGCCAGGGACAAAGCCATGAGTACTCTTTAAGTACTCGCAAACTAAGACTAACAAGTGAAGTGGTTTTGAATAGGACTACTAAGATCTAGGTTGTTTTGCAAAAAGCCAAATTTACCTTAACTGAGTTAGAAGCAAAGAAAGCTAGTTGAAAGACTTTATAAAACCTAAGTGGGAACTTAGTTTTAATGTTCACCACCCTGTTGTGGTCAAGTCAAAGTCATAATTCATTTCGTAAGTCGTTTTCAAAACATCTGACGGGGGAACAGTATTTCCACTCCAACTGTCCATAACCTCGGACGCGGCTATTCGAATAGTTTGACACTCTACAGAGATTGTACACTTTCACCACAATATTCGATACATCCGTCAAGAATAAATCCTGAATTCACCATACTCAGTATGCAGATAATCAATCCTAACCTTTCGATTACACGCCCTCGTATAGGCACCTCTCCTGTGAGTTTGGCCTCCCAACCATGACCAACTGTCATCTTGGGTACTGCATAGGTGGACTATCTTCACAAGGTAGCCTCAGCTCAGACCTTGGCCGTGAGGGAACCAATACAAAGGTATATAAGTTTCTAGTCAAGCCCTACCCAATTTTCGGGTATTGTGGTTGTACGGTAAAATTGGAATGGTATCGCATCCATACAACCATCAGTTTTATAAAGGGCTAAGGCTCATGCCTCAACATTTTCATCACCAAACTCATCTGATGTTCGGAAACACATGTCAAAACATCTCAATAGAATGATCCATCATTTCCAGGTTTTCATAACCATTTTCACCAAGTATTCCCATCTAAAATTGATCAAGTTTTATGCTTAGCACTAGCATCTAAAAATGGGAGTGAGTACTAATGAGGGGTGGTAAACTAGTGTAGTTTAACTAAGTTCAATTTATGTTTTCCAAACTCTATTACTATATCCCGGCATCCAAGACTTACTATCATATCTCCACCCGGAGAACTAACTTTTATTGGACACCCAATGTTTTCAGTTGGAAACCCATTTCTATCAACAAATGCTTTTGATATGAATGAATGTGATGCTCCAGTATCAAAAAGAACAAATGCTGGAATAGAATTGAGTCTGAACTTACCAGCAACAGCATCAGGCTCCTCATAGACCTCCTCCACACTGATGTGGTTCACCTGTCCTTTTTGGAAAGGATTGGGCTTAATAGGTCCTTCAACTTTCTTTTCAGGGCACTCATTTGCATAATGCCCCATCTTCTTGCATTTGAAGCATTCAACCTGACTGATGTCTCTCTTAACAGGCTGACTTCCACTTCCACTTCCATTACCACTGTGGTGGCTCTTATGTCCACTCTTGTGGTTCTTGTACTTGTCATTGTCATGACTACGGTGATGCTTGTTGTCATGACGGTTGTGGTTGTGGTGCTTGTTGAATTTCCCATGCTTGTGGGATCCTGAGCTTCCGCTGTCATCATAATGAGATCGTTTGTGAGACGATCCCGAGCTGTGCTTGTCGGAGTGCTTTCTTTTCCTACTCTCAACTTGCTTTATTTTGTTCTCCAAAATAGCAGCCTTGTCACAGAGCGACTGATAAGTGGGAACATATGCCACAGCCAGTTGCAGATTCAGCTCATCATTCAGGCCTTCAAGAAATTTTTCCTTTCTCTTGGCATCAGTGTCAACTTCATCCGGTGCATAACGCGCCAGATTGTTGAACTCCTCAATGTATTCAGCCACGCTGCGGTGGCGCTGCTTCAGATTGTGGAACTCTTTCTTTTTCAGACTCATCACCCCTGATGAGATATGAGCAGTGCGAAAGCCATCCTCAAAGATAGCCCATGTCACTTCATCTATGGGAGTGGTGATCTGGAAGTTGTCCCACCAAGTGGCGGCTGGCCCTTCCAGCAGATGTGCTGCAAATCTGACCTTTTCAGCATCCGTATAGCCCATGGTTACCAAGTCCTTGTTTACTGAGCATAGCCAATCATTGGCCACCATGGGGTCAGTCGTTCCTGAGAACTTCGCTGGCCTCAATCTCAAGAACCTGGTGAGCGTATCAAAGCCCGGAGGGTTGTTGTTGTTATTGTTGTTGTTGTTGTTTTGGTTCTAGATGAATGTTGTCATCATCTGCATCAGTTGTGTTTGAGCAGTCATCATTTGCTGCATTTCGGGAGTGATGTTGTTATTGTTGTTGGGGTTGGGGTTTGCAAGACGGGGAGGCATCTGTGGTTTGTTCAAATAGAGATAAGAATGAGATACCCATAGATGCTTTCATGCACATTACATCACATAAGCAAACACATAGCATGCAACACAAAGATAAAAGTTCAACAACAGAATAACAAGTTCACAAAGTAAAACACACAAGTAGCAAGCCATCCACATGTCGGATGGTCCAATAACAAGTTCTCAAATAACAAGTATGATAATAAAAGATAAACGAGTAGTCAAGTCTACTCATCGGCATCAATCTCCTCCTCGACAAAGGTAAGACCTGCGTTCTCCATCGCGGTCTTGTTCTCCTCAATGCTAGTGGTCAAGGACTCTATCTTGGCCTTGAGAGCCCTCTTCTGGGAACGAAGCCTCTCGATCACCGACTGCTGCTGCTCTAGCTCGAAGTCCTTGGACTGCAGTTTTTCCGTCATGTCCCGGATTTTCTTGTTCCTATCCTGGACACGCTTCTCCTGACTCTTGAACTTCCTGTCCAGGGTCTCAAACTTCGCCTCCATTTCCTTGACTATCTCGTCTTGCTGCGCGAAGAGCTTGTCCTTCTCGCGAAGCTGCACCTGGAGCTCATCATTGCTGAGCATGGCATTGGTCCTGTCCGTGTCCACGTGCCTAATGAGAGACTCTAAGTCCTGGAGGTACAAGCGTATCGGCTCTGCTGCGTCCCTCGAATCGTCCTCGAAGTCGATGGACTCTCCATACTCATCACGTCTTCCGAAGACGTGGAAGTGGGTGCCTCTAACCTGTCGGGAGTGTCGTCCTAGCAGACGTCCTATCAGGTCCTGCATCACTACCTCAAGGCCTCTCTACCTGTCATCGTGCATAAGCTTGAAGACGATGGCCTCCGTAGTAGGCTCTGTCTAGCGTCCGGGCTGGTTCACCTTGAAGCCCCAGAGGTCCTTCCTCTCAAACTTGGTGAGGGGATGCACCATGATGGTGGGAAGAGGGAGATTGAGCAAAGTGGTAAGCTCAACGATACGAGGACCAAAGCGGGTAACCTGGAACTCCTCAACAGTGCTGATGGTAATAGGCATCTATTTATAAGATAGAAAAGTTAGAACAACACAAATCAAGATAAACAAAAGACATAACATCACATACATATCCTTGGGAAGCAAAACACAGAAGTCATGCATACATGAAACCATTACAACAACCAAGGTTCAATCTTATTTTAAAGCAACATTTTGGAAACTAAGGTGATAGGTGGTGGTCCAACTAACGAAGTACGTTTACAATCCTATCTCATTGGATCTGTTGGCTAACACAATGTTTCTAGAAGCAATCAGCCTATCTTGCTCACATGATTCCATCACTAAGTCTATAATATCTCCTCTTAAGGTTTGGTTGGTAGCTTCCAACTCTTGGGTATGTTCCTTATCTTTCCTTAGATCGTTTTGGAGGTTGAGCATTCTGCACTTGACTCTATCACCAAGTTCTTTGATGGTCTTCCAAGCTGCATCCCTTGCTGATTCAAAGAATGTAGGGTGCACCACTGAATTGGTGAACATGCAGAATCCTTTTTCCTGATGGTTGTCTTCCTTGTTTTTATACAAGTGAAGTTGCACCCACCAGTATTCCACTCCTTCATCCATCACTGGAAAACCCTTGTACACAGCTGCACCTTGTATCTCCAATGCAACCATGAGGTCCTTGAGAGCTTTGGGGAATTCTGTCTCACACTCCAAAGTCATTGTCATGAGTGGTCCTTTCCTTACGGCTTCGTTGATGGAGTTCATCTACAAATAGAGATGAGAGAGAAGATTAGAAAAGTTTACGAGAAGAATAGACAAGTGTAGAAGTAGTTGAGATTTTTTCCTTAGTGGTTTCCAATCCTAGGGTCATAATCCTATAGGCAACACAGTGCTCTGATACCATCTGTAAAATCCCTCCTTTGTAAAGGAAAAAGGGTCCCTGTGATTGCAATGCTAGTCCCTGGATCATTGCTAGCATCCATAGTTTAAGATGAAGTACACAGATACAAAGGTCATTTATTACATCCATTCCAGAGATAACATAGTCTTTACAACTCAAGGCCACATGCCTAATACAAGAGTTTGATTAAGTAAATAAATATAAGTCTTCATCTTCATGTGCCACAGGCAAAGATGTTGAGTGTAGACTCATGACACCTAATCCTCATCAGATTAACCTGCAACATCACAAGTTACAGCCACAGTGGGTCAATACATTGGAATAGTATTGGCAAGTGATACCTTAGTAAATTTTAAGTGGACTATATTACTATATGCAATTTGGCTTGCTTTGCTTGAAATAGGTTTTTCCTATTAGTTGAAATCACTAAGTTTTTCTTTGTCAAAACTTTTCCCAAGAAACCACCAATAGACATTGGGGTCCTTCACCCTTGTTCACCCACAAGTTTTTACTTAGAAGTTGGAGTTATGAGATTCTTGATAGCTTCCATGTCTTGATGCTCAAGTTGTCCATTGCCATGGACTTGGCTAAGTACTTAGATTTTTCCATCTACAGAGGTTGTGCACTTTCCCCACCAGACTTGGTTTCCCAAGACAGGACCTTTCAGAAGCCTTTCCTTAGACCAAATGGACGCGCTCCAACCTATCATTCCCACTACCACCAACTGTCCATATGGCTAAGTTCTAGCAACCTATGTGATCCAGGCAGAGCCCATATTGCCAAGTGGCTGCACTAGAAGCTTCTCAACACTTGGCCACTAAAATCCCTTTGTTCCTGGGTGGCTTTCCACAAGTGAGATACACAAGGTAAACCATAGCCATGGGCCTTGTGTAACCACTCAACCAAAAACCACCAATCAAGTCCCTTTTCACCTAGGTGATTCATTGACTTAGTTGTTTTATTAAGAAAAACATAAGTCCAAAGACTTAGAAATATTTTCATCATAGCATGTATAATTTACCAACCCTTGTTTGCTACTAGCTAGGCTAAGCATGGCATAGATAGTAACTTAACTTAGAAATTTCCTAGCAATTCTACAACTACCTAGGATTTCCCAACATGGCATTTGGCAAAAAATAGTAACATGCAAGACTTAGCAAAATATTTCTAATGCTTAGTATAAAATATAGGGATGGAAATATTCATGAAGTACCACTTGTCTTGGTAGTTGGGAGAGTAGCACTCTTCATAATCACAATCACTAGCACCAAAGTCTACACAAAGAATGTAACCACAATCACATACAAGTCATATACAAGCAAAAATATACAAGCATGCATGCAAGTTGCTAAGTGATGATTTTTGAAACTCAACCAAGCGAGTGCATAGTACTGAATTCTAGACAAGTCAAAACTTTGCCAAACCAGTTTTTATTTAACACTAAAACAAATCATAACAATTCATACAACTAAATAAGCCCTACACAAGTTTTTGTAAAAGAAACCATTTTAACAGAAGCTAAACATTAAACACATTGCATATTTAGAAAGGGCTTGTCTTATTGATTCCAACGGTATAAATTTTTTCAAATTCTAACGTGGGGATCAAAAGTTATAGCTAAATCAAATTTGGATATAAATCTGATTTCAAATTCTGTTTTTAAACAAACCCTAGCCACGCGTCTGTTTCCTATTGGCCCGTACCGGTTCGGGCGGATCGATCGACGCAGATCGTTGGATTTAAGTGAACGTGCACGGCTCAGATCTAACGTACCGCTTCGTTTAAGTGATTCTATTACACGCGTTGGATCTAGATCCAACGGCACTTGATCAAACGACCAAGTTCTGGCGGCGCGCGGCGACGGCGAGCGGCGGCGCGCGGCGACGGCGAGCGGCGGAGCGCTCCGCCAGTGGCGGTGCCGGCGTTCTAGGTCACCCGGGGAGGGGAGAGTGTGCTCACCAGAATCGCAGTGATGAGGCGAAGCTCAACGTGGCGGTGGCTTGGCAAGGGGTGCGCTGTAGTGGCCGTGGGATCTCGTCGGAGTGGATGACAGGGTCGGGCTCTGGTGGACGGCGACGTTGGCGACGTTCTGCTTCGCCCTAACGCAAACGGAGGGCATCAGTGTGTGCGCATAGGTCAGGCGAACAAGTCAGCGTCAAAGGGGAGGCACGGGGCGGTCGGATTTTACCTTAATCACTCGCCGGAGTTGGAGACGGCGTCGGTTGCTCACGGTGCACGTCGAAGACGAAGCTCTGGATCACAAACAGATGGGCAAAGAGGATCAGGAGGTGCACAAGGAAGTTGCAAAGCTGCTCGTATGAACCAGAGAGGAAGGGGCGCACGAGGTTTACCAGAATTGATCGCCGGAGTAGGCTCTGTCTGCGGCGGCGCAAGAGCGAATACTGGCAGCCTGGTGGCAAGAAGGGTGTGCAGTGTGGGGGAAAATGATCGCGAGGGGGAGAGGTTCTTATAGCCAGAGAGGGGCATGGAGTTACTCGTGGAATCAAGGGGATTTAACGCGGCAGTGACTGCGGTGAGTAACGGCGGCGAGAGCGGCGCAGGCGCGCGTGATTGATGAAGACGACGACGGGGTCACGGGTCCACTTGTCAGCGAAATAAACAGAAGGGAGGTGGGGTCCTGGCGTCAGTGACTCCGCGGGTGCGTCTGCGCGTGCGAGAGAGAGAGGTGGCCCGGGTGGCTAGTTGGGCTGCTTCTGCTGATGGGCCAGATTGGTAGCGCCGGCCCTTTTCCTTTTCTTTATTCCTTTTCTTTTTCTAATTTGATTTTCTGGAATGATTTTCAAATGAATTGAAACTCTATTTGAATTCAAATCTTTTCTGGATTTTTGCAGTGTGCCACAGTCACAAAACTTGGCATAAAACCATGTGGTCACTTTGAGTTGGCTTGGTCATTTTGAAAAGACAAAATAACAGTGACTTAGCACTTGGTTTGCAAAAGATTGAAAATGGTTTTGAAACCATTTTTATTTTGTATAAATTTGCTCAAACTCTACACTCAAACCAATCAACAAGGAAACAAACAAACTTGGTTTTTAAAACACTAAGCTCTCAAATGAGGATGGACATTTGATTTAAGTTTGCTCACATAAAATGATAGCACTATGTGCTTCTGTTTTCTTGAAATGAGTTTGAAATTGATCTCAATTCTATATGCATGCATGAATGATATGCAATCTTTGAAATCATGATTTTTGGGATGTTACAGCACCGGACAACGAGGAGGCGGAGTCTGAAGCCGAGCTCCCCCCGGCGCAATCTCCTTCCCTGGAAGCCCCCGAGCCCAGCGAAGGGCGGACCCGAAAGAGGTCCCAGAGCGAAACTTCGGATGGGGCGACACCGCCAGTGTCGAAGGGTTCGTCCTTCCTAGAGTTGCACGGCGGGGACGAGGGTGCGACCTCTACCCCTATTGCGGTTGTGCCTGTTCGGGCAATGGCCCCGCAGCCGCCAGCCAAGGAGAAGAAGAAGTAGGAGAAGAAGGAGACTCTTGTCTTCGACCTGTCAGACATTCCATCGTAAGTTGTTCTGACCATGCCTTGTAATTGTGTTGATATTCTAAGTATTAGCATGTTGCTGACTTGGTTCCTTCTAAGTTCTAGCAGTAATCACTCGGAGGAGTCTCTCGAGGAGGGGACCGAAGAGATGATCGGGGAATCGAAGTTGAGTCTTTGTTTCCCAAGATGGTGGCCAACTCTTCTGACGAGGATTCGAGCTCCGTGAGGTGGGAGGCTCCTGCACGTGTTATGCGTAAGATGATCATAAGACCTTCGGAATCCACACCAGACCATGTACGTGTTTCTCTTTTATAGCGTGGGGGGAGCCCCCGAGCCTTTTTGTCAACACCCAGATTTTTAATCCCAGATGCCTGTTATGCCATACATCGCAATCCCAGGATTACCATTTTTGCGAGACATAACAGAATTGGATACCACAGTACATCATCCATTACAAACCATACATAAGGTCTTACACAAATAAGGATCTCATGATCCAGTTCTTAATACAACGCAAGCAGCGGAATAACGTAATAATAATGGTAGCGTAGGCGAAGCTCCATCTTCGGGGTCACAGGAAATGCTGACGATGGGAGATGATCCTAGTTGTCGTAACCTTCCTGGGGTCCATCATCCTGGTACTCCTCTTCATAGTCTGGCCATGGGAATAGCCAGGGACAAAGCCATGAGTACTCTTTAAGTACTCGCAAACTAAGACTAACAAGTGAAGTGGTTTTGAATAGGACTACTAAGCTCTAGGTTGTTTTGCAAAAGGCCAAATTTACCTTAACTGAGTTAGAAGCAAAGAAAGCTAGTTGAAAGACTTTATAAAACCTAAGTGGGAACTTAGTTTTAATGTTCACCACCCTGTTGTGGTCAAGTCAAAGTCATAATTCATTTCGTAAGTCATTTTCAAAACATCTGACGGGGGAACAGTATTTCCACTCCAACTGTCCATAACCTCAGACGCGGCTATTCGAATAGTTTGACACTCTGCAGAGATTGTACACTCTCACCACAATATTCGATACATCCGTCAAGAACAAATCCTGAATTCACCATACTCAGTATGCGGATAATCAATCCTAACCTTTCGATTACACGCCCTAGTATAGGCACCTCTCCTGTGAGTTTGGCCTCCCAACCATGACCAACTGTCATCTTGGGTACTACATAGGTGCATTATCTTCACAACGTAGCCTCAGCTTAGACCTTGGCCGTGAGGGAACCAATACTAAGGTATATAAGTTTCCAATCAAGCCCTACCCAATTTTTGGGTATTGTGGTTGTACGGTAAAATTGGAATGGTATTGCATCCATACAACCATCAGTTTTATAAAGGGCTAAGGCTCATGCCTCAACATTTTCATCACCAAACTCATCTGATGTTCGGAAACACATGTCAAAACATCTCAATAGAATGATCCATCATTCCAAGGTTTTCATAACCATTTTCACCAAGTATTCCCATCTAAAGTTGATCAAGTTTTATGCTTAGCACTAGCATCTAAAAATGGGAGTGAGTACTAATGAGGGGTGGTAAAGTAGTGTAGTTTAACTAAGTTCAATCTCATGCCTTAGGATGACATCAAGATTATCTAGCTTAGGCCAAATTTTATGCTCTTTATGCAACCTTCAATTATCTTTCTAATATCTACAATTTACTCAAGTAAACTCTAAGTAAGAGCTTTGATAAAGAAATAAGGTATAAAGCTTGCAAGTAAAACTAGGATTTGGTATCCTCAAATGTGTCTAACCAAGCATGCTTAGTGCATTGCATAGGTTATATAACTTTCATAATTGCAAGTGTTAGCATGCACATTCAACTAGTAGTATTAGGCTTGCATAGGTATCAGTATAAGCTTGCTAATTTAATAGCTTGCAACTATTGGCTTGCTAAAGTAGAGTATCTTGCAAGTGTTAGCTTGCCTTGTGCAGAGCAGTGGTTGAAGTTCTCCGCGGCTTCTTCTTTGTAGTATCCTTCTTCCTCCTCGTATCCTTGGTCGATACTAGCGTCTATGAATAAATACGAGGTACACAATCACCAAACAGTACTTAACTACTTTCAATCATCACACACAAGGGTTCTATAGATGATCTAGCATCATCACTAACATTCAGGATTAAAGCACTTGCATTATTTATTTATTTTTAGAAAAGTAATTTCTACTCATTGAAAAACTACTTAAGATTTAATATTCTCCAAACCAAACATGGGATCATGTTGACACATGTCATCACCACATATTTCAGTACATGGAAGTGTGATTTAAAGTGGTGTCACCATTTAATAAGGTTTAACCTTTTATTTCAATTAAATAAAGTGACTAGAAATGTCTATGTGGCATTCTTTTATTACTTGCACATTATTTCTGTAAGTAAACCCATATGTTTTTATATTTTCTGAAAGGTATGATCAAATGTGATTTTTGAGAGTTGCAATCAACTCAAAAGATATTGTGGTTTAAATTTGAAAAATGTTTGATATATAGATTAAAATGATTTGAATCCAACGGGCTTGGATTAAACATTTCAATATCTTTCTAACAAAATTGGTTTCATTCCATTTGGTTCACTGAATCAAGCTGGGTTGATTTTTGAAACTAGGTACAGAACTGAGTTTGAATCTAAATAGAAAAATCTAAATTCAAACGAGTGGGCTGCGCGGGAAAGGTTAACGGGTCGGCCCAGTGTCACTCTGCAATGCGGGGCGGGACTGACAGGGTGGGTCTACTGTTCAGCGACTCTTAACACGCGAAGCGGTACGGGGCGATGTGGTGCGTTCGATTAGAATGAAGATCGACGGCTGAGGGTTGTCGTCGATGATAAACTAGTCACCGGCGAGCTCGAACCCTAGCGGCTCAGTGGGGGTCATCGGGGGCTCACCGGGGCTCAGGTGAAGGTCGGCGATGCGGGCGAACGAAGAAGTCGACGACGGCGAACTTAGGGGTGGTCGCAGCAGCTCCTAGGGTGGACGAAATCGACGGCGCCCTTCTTCTCCAGAGGCGGCCTGCTCCGGCGCAATTCCGGCTATGCGCTGCTCGCCTTGCTCCGGCTACGGGTTGGAACGATCAGTGAGGTGAGGGGAGTGAAATGGTGTTCTTCAATCGGCTAGGGGTGGCCTCCTTTTATAGGCTCGACGGCGAGACCGAGAGGGATGGGCAGGCGACAGTGGCGACACGACTACGGGTTGCTAGACGCATGGCCGAGGGTGGCGATCGATCGGTGGTCTCCTGGCGATGCTCTAAGGTTGAATGCGCTTGTAAGGGAGGTGGCAAACGGTCAGGAACACGCGATGCTCTGCGAGGTAGAGGCGGCGAACTCTGCGGCGAGCGGTGGCTACTAGGTACGGGCGGTGAAATGGGCATGTCTGGCGGTCTCCTGGGACGGTGGGGTGCATGCTGGCGGGCGGCGAGGGCTCGAGGTGGTCGGGTTGCGTGGGAACGACGCGTGCTCTGCGGTGCGCTTTGGCATGGTCGACAGCGGCGCGGGCGCGGCGTTCCTGGTGGTTCTGGTTGCTGTCTGCAAGGCAGGGCTGGTCGAGAGTGGGTGGTGAAGCATGGGCTACCTCCCAGACAAGGTTGGCACGGCTAGTTCTCCTCCTAGCTTGCTGTCCACACTTAGGTGACATGGGTGCTCTCAGGCTGTTCACCATTGATGACATTGGAGAGTTTACAGTGTGGCTAGAGCTTAGTTAAGTTTGCTAGATGATCTACTAAGGTTGCTGTGAGCTAGAGAGGGAACCAGTTAGGCCCAAAACACTACTCAACAAAGTGTTTTGATTTTGTTTGATTTGTATCTGCAAGCTGTTTGATGAAATGGCTGCATGAATTCAAGTTTTGAATTTTGAAATTATTTTTGGTGGGTGTGTTAGGCATGTGCTGGTGATACTGTGGATGCTTGGGTTTTGAAAATTGAGCTTGTTTGAGTGTTTTTTGAAAAAGTGGGATCTTCCCATATGAAATAGATTCAATTTTCAACTGTCATTTAAACTATGCATTTAAATGTTTTTGGATGATCACAAAGTGGGCCTTGGTACCTTGTTATGAGTACTATCAAGGGGTGCAAAGATCCATGCATGTTTCTGTTAAGTTCTGAAAGTTAGAGATAGCCAAAGTAGGCATGGGAGTTAAATTGGCCAAAGTGACCATTCACTTAGTTTGTTTGTTTTGATTTGTTTGTCTTTGGGAAAAGTTTGGGGATTGTTTAGATGATGTTTATTTCACCTAAGAATCATTTTACAAGCAAAGAAACACATAATCTTGGCAATTCAAAAGAATCCAAATTTTAATGCACACTCATATGAATGCTTTCATATTTTTAATTTGAAAAGTTTTTGTTAACCCTAAATTTGGTGATTAGAGTTTGATGATTCTAGTTTAATATTTTTGGGATGTTACAAACCTTCCCCCCTTAAACAAAATCTCGTCCCGATTTGAAAAAGGACCAAAAAGATTACCTAGGATTTGAAGAGATCGGGAAACTCCGTCCTGATGTGATCTTCTCGCTCCCAGGTAGCTTCCTCTTATGTGTGGTTGCTCCACTAAATCTTGAGAAACTTGATGCTTCGTGTTCTGGTAGTTCTGAAAGCTTCTTCCAAAATACGGATGGGTACTTCGGGATAGGTCAGGTTATCGTTGATCTCTATGGTCCGGTGATCAATATTCTTGAACACTTCAGTCTTCTTTGGAACTTCGAGGCACTTGCGAAGTAATGAGATATGGAACACATTGTGCACGGCAGACATCTCTTCGGGTAGTTCCAATTGATACGACACTTCTCCTCGATGGTTCAGAATCTTTAAGAGACCGATATATCTGGGGGCTAACTTTCCTTTGAGTTGGAAACGCTGCATTCCCTTCAATTGCGACACTTTCAGATACATAAAATCTCCTATGTTGAAGGCGAGGTCTCTACGTCTCTTGTTGGCGTAACTCTTCTGTCTTGACTGGGCTGTCTTGAGGTGCTCACGAATCTTGTGAACCTTCTCTTGTGCTTCTCGTAGGATGTCGGGTCTAAAAATGTGACTCTCTCCTACTTCCGACCAGTTCAAAGGGGTGCGACACTTCCTTCCATACATGAATTCAAATGGGGCCATTTGCAAACTAGCTTGATAACTCTTGTTGTATGAAAATTCTGCAAACGGCAGACAGTCTTCCCACTTAGATCCATATTCTAACACACATGCTCTTAGCATATCTTCGAGTATTTGATTTACTCGCTCCGTTTGTCCATCGGTCTGAGGGTGATAAGCGGTGCTGAAATCTAGTCGGGTTCCTAAACCTTCTTGGACTTTCTTCTAGAATCTCGAGGTAAACTGAGTTCCTCGATCCGATACGATGTTCATAGGGACTCCATGCAAACTAACGATTCTAGCGATGTATAACTCCGCTAGCTTAGAACTCTGATATGTGGTCTTGACGGGTAAGAAATGGGTGACTTTGGACAATCTGTCTACTATGACCCAGATAGAGTTATTTCCCCTACTAGAAGTAGGTAATCCGGTGATAAAGTCCATTCCAACGGAATCCCATTTCCATTCCGGAATCTGCAATGGTTGCAACAATCCAGCGGGTCTTTGATGTCCTGCCTTGACTCTCTGACATATATCACACTTGGCGATATAGCTTCCGATTTCTCTCTTCATCTTATGCCACCAAAATTGCTCCTTCAAATCTTGATACATCTTCGTTCCTCCGGGGTGGATAGAATAAAGAGTATCATGAGCTTTCTTCAGAATAACTTCTTTCAACTCAGAATCTGTGGGTACACAAAGGCGTCATTTGTACCACAAAACTCCTTCTTCGTCTTAGGTAAATCCAGGTACTTTGCCTGTACCGATACGACGGTTGATTCCGTCGATACTAGCATTTCCTTTCTTTGCCTCTTTGATCTGGCTGATCAAAGTTGGTTGAAGTTCTATGCTAGCCAAAAATCCTTCACTTACTAATTCCATTCGAAAATCTTCCATCTCTTTGTGCAAGCTTGGTTGCTCCTTCAAAATCATGGAGTTCAAGCGGCACGGCAATCTGCTAAGGGCATCCGCTACCACGTTGGCTTTACCGGGGTGATAGTGAATGTCCAAATCGTAATCCTTGATTAGCTCAATCCATCTTCTCTGCCTCATATTCATCTCCTTATGAGTGAATATATACTTCAGACTCTTGTGATCCGAATAGATCTCACAACGGTTTCCCATCAGGTAGTGCCTCCATGTCTTCAGGGCTAGAACTACGGCTGCGAGTTCGAGGTCATGGGTTGGGTAATTTTGCTCATGTTGTTTCAGTTGTCGAGATAGATAAGATATAACTTTGCCTTCTTGCATTAGCACACATCCGAGACCGATCCTGGATGCGTCACAATACACGTCGAAGGGCTTCGTGATATCTGGCATGATTAAGATTGGGGATGAAATCAATCTCCTCTTGAGTTCTTGAAAACTCGCTTCACATTTGTCGGTCCATTCAAACTTCTTGTCCTTCTTTAGCAATTGGGTCATGGGTTTGGCGATACTCGAGAATCCTTCTACGAACTTGCGGTAATATCCCGCCAATCCGACAAATGCACGAACTTGGGTTTGAGTGGTTGGGGCTTGCCAATCTTCGACATCTTTCACCTTTGCAGGGTCAACAGCAATTCCTCCGGCTGATACAATGTGGCCGAGGAATCCTACCTCCTGTAACCAGAATTCACATTTGCTAAACTTGGCATACACCTGATGCTCTCTAAGGGTTCCAAGAATGGTCCTTAGGTGTAGCTCATGTTCTTCTTACAATTTGGAACAAATCAGTATGTCATCGATGAAAACAACGACAAACTTATCCAGGAAGTCCATAAATATCTTATTCATGAGATTCATGAAATAAGCGGGGGCATTGGTTAATCCAAAAGACATGACAATATACTCGTATAATCCATATCTGGTGGTAAAGGCAGTCTTTGGAATATCCTCTGTGCAAATCTTGAGTTGCTGATAGCCTGTTCTAAGATCAATCTTATAAAACACTTTGGCACCGGTCAACTGATCAAACAAATCATCTATTTTGGGCAATGTGTACTTGTTCTTGATAGTGACATCATTCAACTTCCGATAATCCGTACACAAACGGTTACCTCCATCTTTCTTGTCCACAAATAAGACAGGTGATCTCCATGGTGACGCACTTGGTTGAATTAATCCAATTTCCAACATGGAATCCAGTTGCTTCTTCAGTTCTGCTAGTTCAGACGGGTTCATACTATATGGTCTCTGAGCTATGGGTCCTGTTCCGGGGATTAGTTCAATGATAAACTCGATATCCCGATCTGGGGGCATACCGGGCAAAACATCTGGAAATACATCGGGGTATTCACAGACTATCCGGACTTGGTCAATGGTAGGTTGGGTTGTACTCTGGTTGCACTTGAATTGACGAGGTAAGGTTTCAGATATATGCTCGACTGATATTCCGGCTGTACTGGTCATGGTTATGGCTTTCTTGGCATAGTCACTTAATCCTTTATGTTTGGACATCCAATCCATTCCTAGTACTACTTCCAAACCTTTAGTTCCGAGTACTATCAGATTAGCATAAAAATCTATGCCATGGATTCGGATAGGGACGGATTTCTAAATTTGCCTAGCTTTGGTGGTTGAACCAGGGATTTGAACAATCATAACATGCTTAAGTTTTGTTGGTTGAATCTTACTAGTGCAGGCAAATTCTTCGGTGACAAATCAATGCGATGCACCCAAATCAAACAACACTCTTTAAAGTACTGAATTAACAGAAAACATACCCAGCACGACGTCTGGCGCTTCCTGAGCTTCTTCAGCATGCATGAGAAAAAGACGGCCGTTGCGGTTGAGTGAATTCCCTGGGGCAAATCTTCTTCCGGGTTGAACACGACGCTGCTGCTGAGCTGGGGCATTTGCATTGGGGGCTGCGGCATTCTTCTTGTTGGGGCACTCGTTGGAGTAGTGACCCTTATTTCCACAGTCATAACAAGTCACTTGCGACTTGTCCTTTGCTGCAACATGCACATCATTGCTTCCAGTCCTCGGGGAAGTGTTGGTGTTGGCGGTAGCATTGTTGTTGTTGAACTTGGGTGGGGCACGGTTGAAATTTTTAGAGTTGTCGGGGTTGTTGTGATTTCCTCCGGGCCTTGGGTTTCCATGGTTGGGATAGGTCGGACGGTTCATCGGGGGTCTGTTGGTTCTCGGGGCAAATCCTGGAGATGGGTTAGGGCGATACTTTGGGGTCTGATGGGTTCCTGGCTGATGCATCATGCGACGCTTGCGGTTTTCATTGGCTTGGTTGATCTTTCCTTCCATCTGGATGGCAGAGTCGACAAGGGCTTCAATATCGGCAAAGGGGATATTGACTAGCACCGTCTGCATCTCATTATGCAAACCATTCAAGAATCTTTCTTTCTTCTTGGCTTCGGTGTCGATCTCATCCGGGGCATACCTAGCTAATGACAAGAATTTGTCACGGTATTCCACTACGATCATCCTTCCTTGCTTCAGTTCTTTGAACTCATATCTCATTCTCTTGATCAAACTCGGTGGCACATGGGTTCTGCTGAACTTGACCTTGAATTCCTCCCAGGTCATCATCTGTCCTCCGGTCATTGCACAAACATTGTTCCACCATGCTCTGGCATCTCCGGCTAGATAGTGGGTGGCAAACAGAACTTTCTCGTTGGCTTCCACTCCGGCAAATTCTAGGTTATTTTCCATGTTTTTCAACCAATCGTCTGCATCTAGGGGATCTTCTGACTTAGTGAAAACAGGTGGGTTGGTATTCTGGAAATTCTCGAGCTTAGATCCATGGTTGTCCTGGTTTCCTTGGCCTTGATTGTTGTGGGCTAGCTGAGCTATATGTTGAAGGGTGGCTAAGTTGGCTTGACGTTTGGCTCTTTCAGCTTCGCAGTCAGAAACCAACATTTGCAGGATCTGCAACATCGGGTCCGGGGATGAACCACTTCCTCCGCGTGGCATCTGAAGATTGAGATAGATCATGAGAAAAGAGGGAAATTTCTAAGGTTCCGGGACTTTGAAAAGTTTTTAAAGTTTGACTCAGATTTTCTAGCAACTTGCTTTTCATTAATTCATTCATTCATAGCACACGATACAAACACACACCACAACAAAGGTAAACAGATGGTTTTAAGAACCATTCTGGAAACTACGATACAATGGGACCGAATACAACTCACTACGCTAGTGCTCAAGTGCTACTACTCCTCGGAGTCGGCGTAGTCATCATCCTCATCGTCATCGATGAAGGCGTAATCATCCTCATCGGTGAAGAAATCCATAGCCTGATCCTCCAGAAAATCATCATCATCGCTGAGATAGGAGTAGGGGTCTCCACGAAGATCTTCTCCGGCATTCTCCCTTTCCTCCAACTAGATGTCTCTCTCATGGATGGTCTCCTCCAAATCCAAGATACAGTGGCGAAGACGGGCAATGATGTGCTCCTTCTTGTCGATCTGACGGCGGCGAGACTTGCGATCCTTTCCTAGCATGGTGATGGTCTGATCCTTCGTTTTGATGATGGCGGACTTATGATTGGAGTAATCACGGCAATTGTCCAATTCCTGCTGACGATCGTACATCATGAAGCTAAGGTGGTCCAATTGGGTCTTCAGCTCGTGGTGATAGGGGGCTTCCAGTGGCTGTCCATTAGCATCACGCCTTGGACAAAAATCAAAGCGGGTACCCTTCATCTGGTTGATACTCTGCCCACACAGATGAGCAAGAGCTTCCTGCATGGCCCTGGCAAGTCCATCGAGCCAGTTGTTCTCTCTTAAGGTGAATTGAATTCCCTCGGCAGTGGGAGGTTCAATCTTTCCTCGGATACTTGCAACAATTAGCCACTGCTGATCTTCTCCTCCTTGATCATTGAGCTGAGCTCCGAAGAACTCGGGGTGCGGACGCTCCAGAAGTTCCAAAAGCTGGTCCAAATCCCGCTCAAAGATAAGGTCTCCTCCATTCCCCAACTGATAAAACTTGATGTACTTCACGTCCATCTATAAGAATATAGGATGAGTAAGTTAGTAGAGTGATCAAGTGTGTCAAATTTTATGTATTTTGTAAGAGTTTTTGAGGAACATGAATTTTTATGAAAGAATCAAGGTGATAAGAATGGGAATAAATTTTTGTAAATATTTGCTTCCTTTGGTTTTGAAACTAAGTTTTTGATTCAAATGTCCAGCCTAACTAGGGTCTCCTATGGTCAGGATGGCTCTGATACCAACTTGTCAATACCCGGATTTTTAATCCCAGATGCCTGTTATGCCATACATCGCAATCCTAGGATTACCATTTTTGCGAGACATAACAGAATTGGATACCACAATACATCATCCATTACAAACCATACATA
Organism: Avena sativa; assembly: GCA_916181665.1. Taxonomy (NCBI): domain Eukaryota; kingdom Viridiplantae; phylum Streptophyta; class Magnoliopsida; order Poales; family Poaceae; genus Avena; species Avena sativa. Next base: position 45,092,805 of record OV702298.1, on the reverse strand, counting down.
AGGTCTTACACAAATAAGGATCTCATGATCCAGTTCTTAATACAACTCAAGCAGCGGAATAACGTAATAATAATGGTAGCATAGGTGAAGCTCCATCTTCGGGGTCACAGGCAATGCTGACGCTGGGAGATGATCCTAGTTGTCGTAACCTCCCTGGGGTCCATCATCCTGGTACTCCTCTTCATAGTATGGCCACGGGAATAGCCAGGGACAAAGCCATGAGTACTCTTTAAGTACTCGCAAACTAATACTAACAAGTGAAGGGGGTTTTGTAGTAGGACACTAAGCTCTAGGGTTGTTTTCCAAAAACCAGATTTACCTCTAATAAGCAAGAAAAGCTAGTTGAAAGTTTATAACACCTAAGTGGGAACTTGAATTTCATATCACAACTCTATTGTGGTCAAGTCAAAATCTCAATCCATTTCACAAGTCATTTTGGAAACATGTGATGGGGGAACAGTATGGCCACTCCAACTGTCCATAACCGCGGACGCGGCTATTCGAATAGTTTGACACTCTGCAGAGATTGTACACTTTCACCACAACATTCGATACATCTGTCAGGAACAAATCCTGAATTCACCATACTCAGTATGCGGATAATCAATCCTAACCTTTCGATTACACGCCCTAGTATAGGCACCTCTCCTGTGAGTTTGGCCTCCCAACCATGACCAACTGTCATCTTGGGTACTGCACAGGTGGACTATCTTCACAAGGTAGCCTCAGCTCAGACCTTGGCCGTGAGGGAACCAATACTAAGGTATATAAGTTTCCAGTCAAGCCCTACCCAATTTTCGGGTATTGTGGTTGTACGGTAAAATTGGAATGGTATCGCATCTAGACAACCATCAGTTTTATAAAGGGCTAAGGCTCATGCCTCAACATTTTCATCACCAAACTCATCTGATGTTCGAAAACACATGTCAATACATCTCAATAGAGTGATCCATCATTCCAAGGTTTTCATAACCATTTTCACCAAGTATTCCCATCTAAAGTTGATCAAGTTTTATGCTTAGCACTAGCATCTAAAAATGGGAGTGAGTACTAATGAGGGGTGGTCAACTAGTGTAGTTTAACTAAGTTCAATCTCATGCCTTAGGATGACATCAAGATTATCTAGCTTAGGCCAAATTTTATGCTCTTTATGCAACCTTCAATTATCTTTCTAATATCTACAATTTACTCAAGTAAACTCTAAGTAAGAGCTTTGATAAAGAAATAAGGTATAAAGCTTGCAAGTAAAACTAGGATTTGGTATCCTCAAATGTGTCTAACCAAGCATGCTTAGTGCATTGCATAGGTTATATAACTTTCATAATTGCAAGTGTTAGCTTGCATATTCAACTAGTAGTATTAGGCTTCCATAGGTATCAGTATAAGCTTGCTAATTTAATAGCTTGCAAGTATTGGCTTGCTAAAGTAGAGTATCTTGCAAGTGTTAGCTTTCCTTGTGCAGAGCAGTGGTTGAAGTTTCCTCGGCTTATTCTTTGTAGTATCCTTCTTCCTCCTCGTATCCTTGGTCGGTACTAGTGTCTATGAATAAATACGAGGTACACAATCACCAAACACTACTTAACTACTTTCAATCATCACACACAAGGGTTCTATAGATGATCTAGCATCATCACTAACATTCAGGATTAAAGCACTTGCATTATTTATTTATTTTTAGAAAAGTAATTTCTACTCATTGAAAAACTACTTAAGATTTAATATTTTCCAAACCAAACATGGGATTATGTTGACACATGTCATCACCACATATTTCAGTACATGGGAATGTGATTTAAAGTGGTGTCACCATTTAATAAGGTTTAACCTTTTATTTCAATTAAATAAAGTGACTAGAAATGTCTATGTGGCATTCTTTTATTACTTGCACATTATTTCTGTAAGTAAACCCATATGTTTTTATATATTCTGAAAGGTATGATCAAATGTGATTTTTGAGAGTTGCAATCAACTCAAAAGATATTGTGGTTTAAATTTGAAAAATGTTTGAATACACAAAAGCTTCTGCATTGTTATTTTTACCAAGGTTGGTCTATAGATTCAAATGATTTGAATCCAACGGGCTTGGATTAAGAATTTCAATATCTTTCTAACAAAATTGGTTTAATTCCATTTGGTTCACTGAATCAAGCAGGGTTGATTTTTGAAACTAGGTACAGAACTGAGTTTGAATCTAAATAGAAAAATCTAAATTCAAACGAGTGTGCTGCGCGGGAAAGGTTAACGGGCCGGCCCAGTGTCACTCCGCGACGCGGGGCGCGACTAACAGGGTGGGTCTACTGGTCAGTGACTCTTAACACGCGAAGCGGTATGAGGCGATGTGGTGCGTTGGATTAGAATGAAGATCGACGGCTGAGGGTCGTCGTCAACGATGAACTAGTCACCGGCGAACTCGAACCCTAGCAGCTCAGTGGGGGTCGTCGGGGTCTCACCGGGGCTCAGGCGAAGGTCGGCGATGCGGGCGAACAACGAAGTCGACGACGGCAAACTCAGGGGTGATCGCGGCAGCTCCTGGGGTGGACGAAATCGACGGCGCCCTTCTTCCCCAGAGGCGGCCTGCTCCGGCGCAATTCCGGCAATGTGCTGCTCGCCTTGCTCCGGCTACGGGTTGGAACGATCAGTGAGGTGAGGGTAGTGAAATGGTGTGCTTCAATCGGCTGGGGGTGGCCTCCTTTTATAGGCTCGACGGCGAGACCGAGAGGGATGGGCAGGCGACGGTGGCGACACGACTACGGGTTGCTAGAGGCATGGCCGAGGGTGGCGATCGATCGGTGGTCTCCTGGCAATGCTCTAAGGTTTGAATGCGCTTGTAGGGGCGGTGGAAAACGGTTTGGAACACGCGATGCTCTGCGAGGCAGAGGCGGCGAACTCTGCCGCGAGCGGTGGCTACAGGGTACGGGCGGTGAAATGGGCATGTCTGGCGGTCTCCTGGGATGGTGGGGTGCATGCTGGCGGGCGGCAAGGGCTCGAGGTGGTCGGGTTGCGTGGGAACGACGCGTGATCTGCGGTGCGCTTCGGCATGGTCGACAACGGCGCGGGCGCAGCGTTCCTGGCGGTTCTGGTTGCTATCTGCGAGGCATGGCTGGTCGAGAGGGGGCGGTGAAGCATGGGCTACCTCCTAGACAAGGTTGGCATGGCTAGTTCTCCTCCTAGCATGCTGTCCACACTGGGGTGACATGGGTGCTCTCAGGCTGTTCACCATTGATGACATTGGCGAGTTTACAGTGGGGCTAGAGCTTAGTTAAGTTTGCTAGATGATCTACTGAGGTTGCTGTGAGCTAGAGAGGGAACCAGTTAGGCCCAAAACACTGCTCAACATAGTGTTTTGATTTTGTTTGATTTGTATCTACAAGCTATTTGATGAAATGGCCTCATGAATTCAAGTTTTGAACTTTGAAATTATTTTTGGTGAGTGTTCTAGGCATGTGCTGGTGATACTGTGGATGCTTGTGTTTTGAAAATTGAGCTTGTTTGAGTGTTTTTTGAAAAAGTGGGATCTTTCCATATGAAATAGATTCAATTTTAAACTGTCATTTAAACTATGCATTTAAATGTTTTTGGATGATCACAAAGTGGGCCTTGGTACCTTGTTATGAGTACTATCAAGGGGTGAAAATATCCATGCATGTTTCTGTTATGTTCTGAAAGTTAGAGATAGCCAAAGTAGGCATGGGAGTTAAATTGGCCAAAGTGACCATTCACTTAATTTTTTTGTCTTTGGGAAAAGTTTGGGGATTGTTTAGATGATGTTTATTTCACCTAAGAATCATTTTACAAGCAAAGAAACACATAATCACGGCAATTCAAAAGAATCCAAATTTTAATGTACACTCATATGAATGCTTTCATATTTTTAATTTGAAAAGTTTTTGTTAACCCTAAATTTGGTGATTAGAGTTTGATGATTCTAGTTTAATATTTTTGGGATGTTACACTTTTAATCATCAGACTTTCTGGCTTTTTCTCAGCCTTTTGTCTGCGACGCCAACTGCTTCATCCAGCAGCATCTGTCGCTGGAGGGTGAACTCAAGCAGCTCCGTTGTGCGTAGGTGTCTTCTTGCTTGTTTTCGAGTGCGTCAAGTTTTCTTTTGTATTCATCTACCACTACCTAATGTTGCATAAGAGAATAATGATGCCCTTCGTAGGCTAAACGCTCTCGAAAAAAGCCTTGGCCAGGCAGAAAAGAAGGCAACGGATGCTGTGGAGGCCCTTGAGCGTGAACGGAAGGAGGCCGAAGACCGCGAGCAGCAGCTTGCAGCTGCCACGACATCTCGAGAGAAGGCTTTGGCGGAGAAGGTCATGGGTTCTGCCAAGGCGATATTTGGTAAGCCGCCATGTTCTCCCTTTTGTGTGTTCCGTGTTTTGGGGTGCGTATTCTTGTTCCTCACTCGAATTTTTCTTGCTGCCATTCATGCCAGATGCTTCTGGCGTCGCATTTGACCGCAACGCGGTAAAGCACGGAGATCCCCTGGCAGATGCTGTTGTAGCGATCGAAGATCGCTGCTCCTCTATCGTGGGCACTCTGGAAAAGGCCAAGAAGATGCTTGCACGCTTCTACAAGGAGGTCAACCCCAAGGGCGTTGCCCATGCAGACATCAACTCGCTAGCGAATGCTCTATCGGACGATGCTCCGGCGAAGTACAAGAACACACAGAAAGGATTCGGTGCCGCTATGGGTTGGCGATGGTGTCCGGAGCCCAGCTGGATCTGGCACAAGTCACGTCCAAGATGCTGACGATGGCGGATGGCACCGAGGTAGCGTTTGGCACCTTCGCCTCCTACTGCAAGCATTTCGGGCCTAAGCTCACTAATCTTCTGGTTGACTACGCACTAGAGCAGCAGCGAGCGGCCAAGAGCAGGCAGTCTGGGTCCGAAGCTGCTCCGGGTGCTGGCGCTTAGGCCCTTTTTGCTTTGTAGATAGTCTAGCTTTCTTTCTTTTGCTGCTTATGTAATGTCTTCTGGATGAACAAACTTCGTTCAGCCACGCAGTGGCCTTATTTATGTATATATACATACATATATATATATGAATGCGCCTTTCGACTGTTGTCAAAAGGTTGTGACATTGATGTTTGCATGTGCACCCTTAGGGTCCTTCGAGTGCGGTTCCAGTGGTCACTCCTTCTCCTGCACCTGACTCTCGCCCGTCATTGAGCTAGTCGTCGCAGTTGCCATTTCTACATGACCGCGTCCAAAGCTTGGAGAAGGATGTCCTTAGCATCCGTGGTCACGCGGACGTGTGGAAGTCCAAGGCCGAGCGAGCCATTGCTAGGGAAGAGTTTCTGCTGGAGGAATTGTGGCAAATGAGCGAGCAACTCCAATGTAAGTCATTTTTGACCCGTTGTTTCTTCGAGTGTTGTTGTATCTCAACTCACCAAATTGTGTTTTGTAGTTGTCGATCTTCTTCCGAAGGAAGAGAAAGAGCGTGTCGCAATTCGGATGAATTTCCTAACGCAACAAGATTTGGAGGCCGGTAGCTTTTTCTAGATGGACCGTGATCGAGCAATTGTCCTTGGGACGATACAAGATCGTGTCCATCAAGTTCTTCGAGTGCTGAAGCGGGCAAGATCGCCGCTCGCAGTAATTTGGCCTACCATGTTCCCCTTATATTCTGCACCTACTAGCTTCCTAGGCTTGCTAGGGAAGTTTCGAGATGCAGGTCACGTTAGAGAGCTGATGCGCCATCAACTGATTGCGGGCGTGAAGGCAGCCATGTCTCTTGTTCGATTGCATCGTCGTGATGTTAATCTTGTGGAGATAGCGGCTGGGCCACCTCCATCTCCAGATGGCATGGCGTGGAATATGCGTCCACATTATGTGAAATTGTAGAAGTTTTTAAGGAGCGGACAAACGTTCTACTCCAGCATAGTTGATTCCTGTAAATACAAAATGAAATGTAAATCCTGTATTTTTTCGAGTGGGCTAATAATGCCCTTGTAAAAGTTGTATGTATTGGCACATAGTGCTTTCTTTTAATTGTTAAAGTATGCATGTCCATTTCGTTAGCCTGACGTGGTCAGCTACTCAGGTTATATGCGTTATTCTCAGTCGACGAAGTTGTAAGGTGAGGCGCAGCCCCAGAGCGTGTTTTAATTTTTTTTCCATACAATACCCCAAAGAGAGGGATCGGGTTCCATTATCAACAGATAATGGAACAACAACCACACAAGTTCATGTCACACAGAATACTGATCCACCTAGGGGAACAAAGCAGCTTAGTCTCCATATTACAAACCAAAACGAACTTAACTGGAAGGGAGAAATAAAGGGAGAGGCTGGAGACGCAAGAACACCGCCCTCAGGCTAGTGATAACAGTTCAAACATGAAGACAAACTAACACCCCAGACCGACAGGAAGACTCAAAGATTCAGATTTCCTTTTCACATCAACCAGCATCAAATCCTCCTCCTTTTCTCCCGCCCCCTCTCAAGCTCAGAGGCTTCATGGGCATGATCTTCAGGGATCGCCGGCAATCCCAAGAAAGGAACAGGGGCCACATCCATAGCTGCAGTGTCAGCCAGCGCTTTCTGTTGCAGGACATCAGCCCCAGCATGCAACATCTCCCGGTCCTCCTCACCATGTAAACCTGCCCAGTAACGAATGAAAACACATGCATATATAACCAAATCAACAGGGGAATTAATAAGCTTTTTTTTTAAAACAAGCTCTGTTTCTGAGCTTCCAGATAGCCCAACAAATCGCTGCCACCACCGTAATTTGCACATTCCTGCTAACTCCCAAAAACTGAGGAGCCCACTAGAAGTACTGCAAAAAGGACCCAGGCCTATTCACAGCAGCAATAGTTTTAGCAACCACCCCCCATATATATCTAGCTGCCACAAAGGTGAAAAAAAAGCCCAATGTTTTCATCTTCACGACAAAATCTGCAAGTAAAATCCCCTTCCCATCTTCTTTTCCTCATGTTATCTTTAGTGAGAATAGCATTGTGCCAAATCAACCACAGCCAAATTTTAATCTTCAGGGGAATTTTTGCTTTCCACGGATGCTTGAAACTCCTGTCAACCCCCACATTCAAAAGACGAGAGTACATAGACTTGACAGAAAACCTGCCAGATTTATTCCACAGCCACACTGGTCTGTCTTTTTCCTGATTCAAACTCACCCCATTCAACAAACTTTTTAATTGCTCATGATGATTCATCCCATCAACATCCATCCACCTTATAAAAGAACATCTCCACCCTCTTCTAGCCATATCAACAACAATAATCAATTGATTCTGACAGATATCAAACAGATCAGGAAACTTATTTTTCAAAGGGATATCTAAACACCAAGCATCATGCCAAAAATCAGCCAACTCCCCATTGCCAACTCTCATTTTTCTACTAGCCAGATAGAGGGCCCTGATCTTAATCAAATCATTCCAACAGGGGGAATCACTCTGCTTGTGCCTCACAGCACTGATCCCTCCTTTTTTCATATATTTCTTCCTCACAAAAACTTGCCAAGGTCCCTCCTCAGCCTCAACCCGCCACCACCACTTGCAAAGCAATCATATATTAAACAATCTAATATTCTTGATCCCCAAGCCTCCTTTTTCCTAGGTCTGCACATAAATTTCCACTTAACCAGACGATATTTTCTTTTCCCACCTTGCCATACCAAAAAAAGGCTCTGGTCTGCTTTTCAATCTCCTCCACATTTGTTTTGTGCAAAAGAAACATAGTCATGGGATAAACAACCACACTAGAAACACATGTAGTGATTTTAACATGCCTACCCCCAAGAGACAGCGCACCTCCCATCCAACCATCTAACTTTTTCTTCATCCTATCCCCAATAAAACTCATCTTAGCCACTGTGCATCTTCTGCTACAAACCGGCAGCCCCAAATACTTAATCGGCCAACTACCTTTCTGACAATTGAACATCTCAGCATAATTGGATAACTTATCCTCATCATCACCTCACTCTTCTCAAAGTTAATTTTAAGGCCAGACATGGATTCAAACAAATATAATAGCAGCTTCAAATTTCTAGCTAGCTCAAAATCATCCTTAATAAAAAGGATAGTATCATCAGCATATGTAGAATAGCAATCCCTTTATCAAACAGATTATCAACCAATCCTATAAAAAACCCACTAGCTTGGGCATTAAGAACCATCTTAGCCAAACACTCCCCTGCCAAGTTGAACAAAAAGGGAGAAAAAGGATCCCCTTGCCTGACCCCCTTAAAACTGCCAAAATATGGACCAACTTCCCCATTCACCTTAACACTGAGAGTACCTTGAGTCACTACACTCTTTTACCAAATCAACCAGTCTTCACTGAAACCTTTCTGCTTACAACAATAGAACAGGAAATCCCAATTGACCTTATCATAGGCCTTTTCAAAATCAATCTTTAAAATCACACCCTGCTGGCTCTGAATTCTTGATTCTTTCAGGATTTCATGTAACAAGGTCACCCCATCGGCAATAAATCTCCCTTTAATAAAAGCAGTCTGACATGTGTCAATCAATTTCCCCATCACAGGCTCAGTTCTAACTATCAGAGTCTTGGTAAAAAATTTAAACAACACTTGAAACAGACAAATGGGCCTATATTTGTGGATTCTATCAGCATCATCACCTTTGGGCAAAAGAGTAATCACCCCATAGTTAATAATCCTCAGATCAATATTATGAGCATAAAAATCATCAAACATAGCTATAACATCTTTTCTTATGACCCCCCAGCAATGCTAAAAGAATTCAATAGGAAACCCATTAGGGCCAGCAGCTTTATTTTTCTCCATCTGATTAATAACCTCCTTCACCTCTTTCTCAGTAAAAGGCACACCCATCTTCTCCTTATCCTCATCATTAAGTTTCTCCCAAGCCTGCCAATTATCATCAGCAAGTCTAATAGAGAAACCTCCAGCAGGACCAAACAAAGTTTTATAGTAACTGGTGGCATGCAGCAAGAGATCACGAGTCCCCTGAATCTCATTCTCCCCATCTTTCATGGAAAAGATCATTTTCTTTCTCCTCACCCCATTAGAAATCCTGTGAAAATACTCAGTATTATTATCACCTTTCAACAACCAGTTATCTCTCGATCTTTGTTACCAGAATCTCTCCTCGTTCTCATATACTTCTAGCAATTCTTTCTGAATTGATGCTTTTCGTTTCAACTGTTCTGCACTAAGCAAAATCAATTCCTCTATTTTTTCCAGCTCCTGAAGCTCCTCCACCAATTCTGTCTTTTTTTCTCTAACCCCCTAATATGAGCACCCCACCCTTTCAGATCATTCTTGACATTCTTAAGCTTTTTGTGCAAACTATCAAGATTGTTCTTACCTTTAATAGGTTTTTTCCAAATCTTCTCCACTCTGATAAAAAAATCATCACTCTGTAACCAGCTTTTCTCAAACCTAAACTCCCTGCCACCCCCTTCCTGCCCTTCCATAGTATCCAGAATCAAAGGACTATGATCAGAAACCTCTCTAGACAACTTGTTCACTGTAGTAAGAGGAAACAACCTCTCCCATTCCTTGCAAACTAGAATCCTATCAAGTTTCTCCAAAGTAGGATTTTTCTGGTTGTTGGACCAAGTAAACTGCCCCCCAGACATTTGAATTTATCCTAAACCATATGCATTAAATAATCGACTTAAACATGTTTTAATGGTAACTAATATAATGAAAAAAGGTTTTGGGCCAATGAACTTAGATTTTATTCATCGTAAGCGAGGAGATATATTGTTTGGCTGAATATCCTGGCTCAGTAGCCTTATTGAAATTAAAAGACTGCTAGGGGTAGAAGCTTCGCAGTTTTGCGACGTTCCATGGGTTGGAGTATTCGGCTCCTGACGCGACGTCTTTGAGGAGGTAGGCGCCACCTGGAATGACTTTAGTAATGATGTAGGTTCCTTCCCAGGGTGACTCGAGTTTCTTGTGCCCTTCCTGCTTGAGTCACATAACAAGGTCTCCTTCGACGAAGGACCTTGGACGCCGCCGACGGCTATGGTAGTTGCATAGTGCGGTGACCCAGCATACCACTGCATGATGTAGTATACTATCATTCACTAGTATTACATCCCTCAGAATGGCACAACAGAAACACAGCGGGTCCAATACATGGCTAAAGGTTACAACTCACTCTTTACACAAGATCCAGAGAACACTCTAGGTTAAAGAAAGAGAAAGAACTTCTTATGGAGAAGAACCAAAGATAAACAACGCAAAACTATTATACTATTAAAACTAGTATTTTAACTAAGGAATTGGCATTGCTGCTATTGCAATACACTACAGAATTAGGTTCTTTGGCTAGAGATTATATCCCTATCTAATGAGTAATTTCGTCTTCACTTGAGTTGATGTATATGTTGACTTCTTTGACTTCATTGAAGAGCTTTAGCTGTTGATGATTCCTGGAGAATAACTTGGTGTAGACATCATCTTCATGGCTTCAGAATCTAGCAAGGGTTAAGAATATACTTTGAGTACGAGCGTACTCAACAAATTCACTAGGAAAGGAGTGTTTGATGCACTATAACTACAGCCGCAGACCATAGGTCGTAGGCAATGCAAGTTTTCATAAACATTTCTTCAAAGGTTGCTTTTATTCTGAAAAGCTATGTCCGTCAGCCTTCACGGGTTTACCAGAACTTTCATGGAGTTCCTTTCCCGCCGCGTTCGCAACTCCTTCCCAGAATAGGGAGTAACAAGTTATAGTTCTTACACTCTGCAGAGGTGCGTCACTTTACCCATGAGAGATCAACTCTTTGTTGCACAACCGGGTAGCTTATTCCCGTCCACAATTCCATGATGTGGGGCCCAGAAGATGATCCAAGGCAATCACTGCCCCCTTCACGACCTCGCATGCCTCCTTGGTGTACACCATGCCCACATATTGGATTATGGCAATGGCTTGTACAAACCGTTAGATGCCAGAACTATCGTGGGATGATGAGGGTTCCCACCCATATGCTGCATATCCTCTACGAATTACCAATTAATATGCACGCTTCGAGGATAACATCCACGACCTGCACATCCGGCTTCATGCGAGAGGAAAAAGATACAGCTGACTTCTCCGTCCCATTCCAAATCTCATGGTCAACGTGTAATATATGGCGTAGGAATCACTGGCAACATTGGTTGTTACGTCCTAGGTGATATAGTTCTGAACAGTGGTATTCCAACTGTCTGATTTAATAGATTAGCTGATCACCCTGGATCAGTAACCAATAGTTCACATTATTATCGAAAATAGTGTTTTTAGACCTTTTTCAAATGCAGGTGATAGCAACACTGGATTTTTAAAATACTTTAAAGAATATAAACAAAGGACATGAGAAAGTGTGAACTTGCCTTCTGTGATTGCAAGATTATGCACTCAAGGTCTTCGAGTCAGTGTATAAGATCCAAAATCTGAAATCAGCATCATTGGTCCGGTAAGGACTAATGTTTAAAGAAGCAATATGCTTTTATACATAAGTAATGTGATGCACGTTCTAAACGCAAATCCCGGAGGTAACGTTGTCTTAGGGTTTGGAATGTGTGGTTCTTTTAGATAGGTTTCACATTTGTGATTCTATTAGAGTTTATGAGTGGTTGTGAGCAACACATATGTAGTAGTAAAATATATACTTGTGATATACTCGTCAAAATTGCTTATATAAGAGTTCTTGTTTGAAGTGGCAAAAAGAATAACCTTCGAAGAAAAGGTTTCTCTTCTAAGGTCTAGACAAGCCTTGTGGTTAGTTGAGTTGGGTAGCTATTATTTATGTTTGCTCGAATGGTTTGGGTTTGAGATGTTTTTATAACTTAACTACTTCAGACCAAAGTTAACTATAAAACATATAGTAATGTTTATTGTATTATATTTAGATTCTTGGAGACTAAAGTTAACTTTAAAATATAGATAGTTTTGAACGTATAATACTTATAACATTTGTATTTTTTTGTATCTGGAATGTTTCCTTTAGGTTACTTAATATTGGTGATCCTTATACTTAGTGTAGTGGTTTTCTTGATTTTATAATGGAGTAGTATCATTTACCTTTTATAAATGAGTGGTTATAGTTTATAAACCAAAATATAATATTACTTAACTACTTATGGATTTATTATAGTGTGGAGGTAGTTTTTGTAATCTGGTGGTTAAAGTAGATAGGAATGATCTGATTTACTCATAAGTTGTTCTTTAAGGTTTTTATTATTAATAGGAATCCGTTTAGAATGCAATCTTCACTTAAGGTTGAAGATGATTCTAAAATAAAAACATTCATAATGTTTTAAACCATTATGGCTTTATATTATTAACATTTAAAATTAATACTATTTATTGTACTTAATTTATTCATTTTAAGAATAATAATAAATTTTATCTATCCTTATTTGACTTATTAATGAAGTAAATAAGTTTAAATTTGAGTTATTAAAATATTTGAATTTTTTATTTAACTCAAAAGTAGAATATTAGATTTTTAACATGTAGATATTATTTTTATGAATATTTTGGTATATTACATTTATTTTTTGTGGTTTATAAATAATAAGATATGATTTTTATAATTCTTATTTTTTATAATTACTTAATAAACAATAAATATTTAATTAAGTTAAATAATAATACATGTTTATGGTTTCAAATTATTTCTTTTTTATTTTTCTTATATTTTTGGTATTTTATTTATATTATTAACATTTACCTTTATTAAAATATAAATTATCTAAGTTTTATTATTTATAAAACCTTTATTAAATAATATTTATTTAAATAATCATCATAATATTACTTGATAATAATTTTAAGTTGTAGATTTTATTTTTCTAAAAAAATTCATATATTACAAACATTTTTCTAAATTACAAAACAAAAGTTATTAATTAAACAAGATTTAATCATTTATTTGATTTCTGGAATATTAAGAATTAAGTTTTTAACATTTTATCTATTTCTTAAACAGGATTTCTCTCAGAGGATCTACGGAGGGCGGTGCTTCTCCATGGCTGCTTGGAAGGGTGTGGGGAGATGTGGTTTGACGGCGAGGTGTGGCTCCGATGAGCTAGGGTTTCAGCCCCATTCGAATCAGAGAGGATAAGGAGGGATTGTGGATGTAGGGGTCCCAACCTTTAATATGGTAGAGATCCCTGTGTTTACAATGCTAGTCCCTGGATCAATAGCTAGCATCCACAATTAAGATGTAATATCAAGAAACAAAGGTCATAATACAACTTTATAACCAGGAATAAAATAGTTTATTACATCTTACATAGCTCATTTGGCTATCTCATTACAATGCAGCAGAAATAACTATAGCATGGGGTCCTTCATCTTCAAGGTGCCACAAGCAATCATGTTGGTTGTAGACTTGTAATCCTAATCAACACATCTCACTAACATCAAACAAACCTGCAACATAATAAGTTACAGCCACAAGGGTCAATACATTTGAATTGTATTGGCAAATGATACTTTGGTAGTATAGTGGAGTCTATCATCTATATGCATCTGGCTAATTAGAGCTTAGGCTTGCTTTGCTCAAAATATATTTTCCTTATCTTTTGAAAACACTAAGTTTTTGTTTGTCAAAAATCACCCAAAGCATCTCCCAATAGAAATTGGTGATCCTTCAACCCCTGTTCAACCACAAAATTTTAACTCAGAAATTGGGATGAGGAGATTCTTGATAGCTTCCATGTCTTGATGCTCAAATTGTCCTTTGCCAGGGACATGGCTAAGTACTTAGATTTTACACTCTGCAGAGGTGGTGCACTTTCCCCACAAGTTTTGGTTTCACCAAGACAAGATCTTTCAGAAGCCTTACCTTATACCAGAATGGACGCGTTCCAACCTATCATCCCCTACCACCAACTGTCCATTTGGCTAATTTATTGCAACCTATATGATCCAGGCAGAGCCCATAATGCCATGTGGATGCACTTGAAGCTTCTCAACATTTGACATCTCAAATCTCTTTGTTCCTGGGTGGCATTCCACAAGTGAGATAACAAGTTTTACCCAGCATACTGGACTTGGTGATGCCCAAGTTTTCCCCAGCATACTGGACTTGCATAACCACTCAACACAAACCATTCTTTCTATTCCACCCAGGTGTTTCATTCACTTAGTTGTTTTATTAAACAAAACACAAGTCCTTGACTTAGAAATATTCCATAGCATGAATATAATCCACCCTTGTTTTCTACTAGCTAAGCTAAGCATGATGGTAGTAGGAATTTTAACTTAGGAAAAATCTACTGAGGTTTCATCTACTAGGATTTCCCATGGCATAGTTTATATTTAGCAAAAATTTCATGCAAGTCCTACTTAGAAATATCACTAATGCATAGTGTAAATAATGGGACAAAAGTCACATAAAATATTCACTCCTTGCTCTTGCAATATTCACACTCTTAAAATCACTACAATTCAATCAAGCAAGGCACAATTTCAATCTACCATTCAAGCAAACATCACATAAAATAATAGAAACAAAGCAATGCATGCAAGCATGCTAAATATTGTTTTATTTGGGAAAGTGGTTTCTAATAGGTTATAAACATTCTAAAACACCTATTGGTCATTTTATATAAGTGGAAAAATCATTTGCAAAAGATTTTACTTATAAATCATTTTTAAATCAAATCAATATTTTATGTGGTTGAAAGTTCCTTTAGAAAAGTAATAATATTTACAGGGTTCACCAATTACATTTTTAATTCTAAAACTTGGTGTTTGGGGTCAGAGAGTTTAATCCAAATCATTTCCCAAAGATTTTTCTCCAAAAAGTATTTTTAACATATAAACAACATTTTTATTTGACTAGAAATGGTTTAAATCAAAGATCTACTCTTTAGCTTTACCAAATACATTTTCAAATCCATGGGTTGGTTTATAAGGTCAGTAGGTTCAAAACAATCCATTTGCCAAAGATTTTATCACAAAAATAATTTTAGAGAATTTTATATTCAAACTATGCCTACACAAGTTTCTGCAAAAACAATCAATTTAACAGAAGCAATTTACTAAACAAAGTGCATGGTTAGAAAGTACTTGTCTTGTTGATTCCATTGATATAAAATTTGCAAAATTTGGACCTGTGGTTTGAAAGTTATGCAATTGACAAATTTGATCATCTAATATATCAAATCCTGTTTTTAAAACAAACTCTGGGCCACGTGGACTGTTCTGATGGGCTGGTACCGCTTTGGTTGGATCGGCCTCTCTGGTGCATTGGATTTAAGTAAAATCGCGCGACTCAGGTTCACCAATACCCTTTCAAGTTAAATCTAATCACAAGCGTCAGATCAAGATCCAACGGTTGCTACGCGTTTGACCAAAGATGGGCGGCGTGCGACGGTGCCTGGCGGCGGCGCGGCTCTGGCAGTGGGGTTGCCGGTGATTTAGCAAGCGAGGGAAAGGGAGATGATTCTCACTGGGTTCGTCTTGTTGTGCTAAAGCTCGAGGTGGTTGTCGTAGCTGAAGGGGCGCACGGAGCTGCTGGTGATTCCTCGCCATGGTTGTCGTCGGCTTCGGGCGCCTCTACTCGTCGTTGGGGGCGGGGCTACAAGGCACAGAAGAGCGAGATAAGGGGTCCGTTAGACGCGCGAGTGAGAGTAGAACATGCGTGTGTCAACGAGAGGGGAAAGGACGGACGAAAGCTACCTGGGGCACTCGCCGGAGTAGAGGCAGTGGACGGTGGCGAGAGGTCGTCGTCGTTGCCGAGCGTCTGAGGCGCGCGCGGCTAAACAAATGGTACTAGGAGGTTCGCAGGACAATGGGGTGCGTGCTCGTGTGGTCGAGGGGGCGAGGGGCAACGGCGGGTGGCCAGAATTCTCACCGGAAGGCGTCGGGGGCAGTGGCGGTGTGAAGATGAATTGGGACGGCCTGACGGCAGAATGGGAGGGGCGAGAGAGGGGAAATGGAGAGGGGTCGTGGGCGTTCAAGGGGGCATGGTCACAGTGAGGAGTAACCGCAGCGTTAAGGCGAATTAATCCCACGAATTTACAACAGAAAACGGCGAGGAGGGAAGGAAGAAGGGGTCGCGGCGGGTGGAGACGAGAACTGACAGGCGGGACCATTTCATCAGCGAGAGAGGAAAAGGTGTAGTGGGGTCCAGATGTCAGCGGTTCCGCGGGTTAAAACTCTGGTGCGAACCATTTTCTCGCGGGAGGGGGAGATGGGCTAGTTGGGACTGGACTGGGCTTGCTGGGCTAGTTTGCTTCATTCATCATTTTTTTTGTTCTGATTCTTTTCTTTTTCCATTTCTAATAATCTGTTTTGATTTTGTTTAAACTTTTCAAACAACAATTTGATTTCAAACTTCAACCAAACTTTGGGTAGATTTTGATTTTGTTTATCAACACATTCTGAAGTCCAATTTTAGAATAATTCTTTTATTATTTTTAGGGTATATTGATTATTTAAAGTAGGCCCTTGTTTTAAATTCAAATAAGATCAAATATATTTTCAAACCTTATTTAAGTTTCAATTTTTCACTAAACCTTTTCATTTGGTTTTATTTATTTAATAGGGTGTCAAATAATTCACCTTGAATTATTTGGAACATTTTTAATATGATTTATTAATCATTTTAAATTGGGTTTTTATCTTTATTCCAATGAAATCAATTATGGTTTTAATTCCATAAATTTCATTTAGAAGATATCTTTGATCTTATTTAAGTTCATTAAATAACTTTTATTCCACTTGGGTAAAATCCAAATATTATTTTCCCATGATGTAATTAATCATTTCTAATAGGGATTTTGTCTTTATTCCAATAGAATTTGGTTAATGCCATTTTATTTAATTTGAAAATTATTTATCCATTATTTTATTTGGATTTGGATTATAATTATTCCATTTGCTTATGGATTAGGTCAAGATTTAATTTGGTCTTTAAATATTCCTCATTTAATATTTCTATCTTCATCTTATAAAATCCATATCTTTTTATTTGTAGATCCAAACTTGGTGATTCCAATTTGCAAAATATTATTTAATATTTATTTATCCTTTTAAATATCTTTAGGATTATTTTCTCACCATTTGGTATGGATTTCTAGATAGGTGCTTTATTAGATTTGGAAATTCAATTCCCTTATCTTATTAAATTCATAAGATTTTATTTATGGCTCCAAATTAAGTGAAACCAATTTCTATGGTTTTATAATATTTCTATTTGTCATTCTTGATCATTTGTAATTGTTTTTTGAATTTTTTTATATGGATCAAATCCATAGTCTTAGAGATATCTTGGAAATGATTTTATTTCATTAGGGTTTTAGGGTTTTGGTTTATTTCTTAAGTGTTTAAATTTCCAGATGCATTTATGAAGAATGAAATCCACTTGATTTGAATTTAGTTGGATGCAAACATTATTCAAAGTTTGTTCAAGATGGGATTTTAAGTTTCCATTTAGAAGCAAAAAGTTTCTTTTCACCCTAAATTTCAATAATTATTTATTTTGTTTATTTATTTTTCACATTACAAAATTTGGAAAATTTTGGGATGTGACAGGCTACCACCCTTAAAAGAAATCTCGTCCCGAGAATTGGGAAAGATAGGGGTTACAAGTTAGCTCAAAGCATCTAGGGTACTACCACCCTTAAAAATTTTCCAACTAGATTACTTCTTGGCTTGCTTGGGATCTTGTTGAAACCTCTCTGGGCAAACATCTGCATAGTGTCCTTTGTTTCCACACTTGAAACATGTGACAAGGCTAAGATCCTTCATAGGCTTGTTTATCTTGTGCTTCATCTTTTCTGGACAATTGCTTGCATAATGTCCTTGGTTACCACAATTGTAACATGTGACCAGATTGAGCTCTTCTCGTATCTTCTGTGGACAAGTTGATACATAATGGCCTAGCTCTTTGCAGTTGTTGCACCGCACTTGGTTAATCTCCTTATATTTTTGTTTCTTCTCAGGACATTCATTGGCATAGTATCCCATCTCTTTGCAATGGCAACATTGAACTTGGCTTTGTCTTTCTTCTTCTTGGGTTTCTCCAAAGCTAGGAGTGCTTCTAGTTCATGCTCTTCATATCTTATCTCAAAGGTGGGAAAGTTTCCTGGTCTCCTTGATCTTTTCCTTGGATAATACATATGTCTCCTCTTTGGTCCATCAAATTGAGTCATATTGCATGGAGGTGCAAGCTGAGATTTTCCTTTGTCTTCATGGGGGTTTACAATCTGTTGATGCACTCCACCTTGTTTCCCTTGTTGAACTATGGAATAGATGGGGCATTGGATAGGGACATGATTATTTCCTTCACATAGGAAATAAGTAGCTTCAGTTGTGGGGCATTGATTAGTTGGATGTTTCTCTTCACAATTAGGGCATTGATCTTCATGCTTTTTGGAAGTGTGATCCTTGTCTCCACAAATATTGCAAGCTTGAGTTCCTTCTAGAATATCATCCTTGACATCATCGTTATCACAAACTCCTTGGGAAGAGTTGTCTCCCATGTTGATCATTTGATTTGTCACCTTTTGCATCAATTGAGTTTGGATTTCCAAAAAACTTTGCATGGTTGGGTCTAACTCATTGATGTTGGCTAAAAACTGAGTTGTCACTTGGTTCAACTGGGTTTGGGTTACTATGAGTTCTCTCATGTTGATCCCTTGGTTGTTGTTGTGGTCACCATCCTTGATGTTGGAGTTTCTTGGAGTAGTCATCTGTTTGGGTTGGATTGGGATTAGAATAGGCAAAAGATTTCTAAGGAAATAATTCTAATCACACACATCACAGTTCACACAAGCAATGTGCAAGCAATAACAAACAATCATTCCACTCAAACAACAAGTTTCAAGCACACTTTTAGGCAATAAAATATTTTTGCTACACCACATAAGTTAGTTGGTTTGATCTAAACTTAATATGGTGGTCCAACTATATGGTTCACTTGAGATCATTCCATCCTTCCTTGTTGATTTTTCTTGAATGAGATCATGGTTTCCTTGGAAAAATCCTTGTGTCTTGGTCACAAAACTTCAAAGGTGATGATAGTTCCTTCTAAGTTGTGTTTCCTTAGTCTTCAAGTCTTGAGCAATATTTCTTGTCTCACTTGTAGTCCTTAGTGACATCCAAGTTGAAGTCCTTGGTGAAAACATAGTTGAAGTCTTTGGTCACGGTGGAGGCTTTATCCATCAAGTTGAAATAGACAAGATGTAGAATCAAAACGAAAATGGTTGAGGAAAGAGTTTACAAGATTGTTTGTAAATAAGTTTTGGAACAAATACTACTCCTATTTTTCTAAGGGGTTTTGTCCAATCCTAGGGTTACAATCCTACAGGCAACACAGTGCTCTGATACCATCTGTAGAGGTCCCAACCTTTAATAAGGTAGAGATCCCTGTGTTTACAATGCTAGTCCCTGGATCAATAGCTAGCATCCACAGTTAAGATGTAATATCAAGAAACAAAGGTCATAATACAACTTTATAACCAGGAATAAAATAGTTTATTACATCTTACATAGCTCATTTGGCTATCTCATTACAATGCAGCAGAAATAACTATAGCATGGGGTCCTTCATCTTCAAGGTGCCACAAGCAATCATGTTGGTTGTAGACTTGTAATCCTAATCAACACATCTCACTAACATCAAACAAACCTGCAACATAATAAGTTACAGCCACAAGGGTTAATAAATTTGAATTGTATTGGCAAGTGATACTTTGGTAGTATAGTGGAGTCTATCATCTATATGCATTTGGCTAAGTGGAGCTTAGGCTTGCTTTGCTCAAAAGAGATTTTCCTTATCTTTTGAAAACACAAAGTTTTTGTTTGTCAAAAATCACCCAAGGCATCTCCCATTAGAAATTTGTGATCCTTCAACCCCTGTTCAACCACAAAATTTTAACTTAGAAATTGGGATCAGGAGATTCTTGATAGCTTCCATGTCTTGATGCTCAAATTGTCCTTTGCCAGGGACATGGCTAAGTACTTAGATTTTACACTCTGCAGAGGTGGTGCACTTTCCCCACAAGACTTGGTTTCACCAAGACAAGATCTTTCAGAAGCCTTCCCTTAGACCAGAATGGACGCGTTCCAACCTATCATCCCCTACCACCAACTGTCCATTTGGCTCAGTTATTTCAACCTATATGATCCAGACAGAGCCCATAATGCCATGTGGCTGCACTTGAAGCTTCTCAACATTTGACATCTCAAATCTCTTTATTCCTGGGTGGCATTCCACAAGTGAGATACCAAGTTTTCCCCAGCATACTGGACTTGGTGATGCCCAAGTTTTCCCTAACATACTGGACTTGCATAACCACTCAACACAAACCATTCTTTCTATTCCACCCAGGTGTTTCATTCACTTAGTTGTTTTATTAAACAAAACACAAGTCCTTGACTTAGAAATATTCCATAGCATGAATATAATCCACCCTTGTTTTCTACTAGCTAAGCTAAGCATGATGGTAGTAGGAATCTTAACTTAGGAAAATTCTACTAAGGTTTCATCTACGAGGATTTCCCATGGCATAGTTTATATTTAGCAAAAATTTCATGCAAGTCCTAGTTAGAAATATCACTAATGCATAGTGTAAACAATGGGACAAAAGTATGAAGCATCACTTGCCTTTTTGGTAGAGAATATAGGTTCACTCCTTGATCTTTCAATATTCACACTCTTCAAATCACTACAATTCAATCAAGCAGGGCACAATTTCAATCTACCATTCAAGCAAACATCACATAAAATAATAGAAACAAAGCAATGCATGCAAGCATGCTAAAGATTGTTTTATTTGGGAAATTGGTTTCTAATAGGTTATAAACATTCTAAAACACCTATTGGTCATTTTATATAAGTGGCAAAATCATTTGCAAAAGATTTTACTTATAAATCATTTTTAAACCAAATCAATATTTTATGTGGTTGAAATGCCTTTAGCAAAGTAATAATCTTTATAGGGTTCACCAATTACATTTTTAATTCTGAAACTTGGTGTTTGGGGTCAGAGAGTTTAATCCAAATCATTTCCCAAAGATTTTTCTCCAAAAAGTATTTTTAACATATAAACAACATTTTTATTTGACTAGAAATGCTTTAAATCAAAGATCTACTCTTTAGCTTTACCAAATACATTTTCAAATCCATGGGTTGGTTTATAAGGTCAGTAGGTTCAAAACAATCCATTTTCCAAAGATTTTATCACAAAAATAATTTTAGAAAGAATTTTATATTCAAACTATGCCTACAAAAGTTTCTGCAAAAACAATCAGTTTAACAGAAGCAATTTACTAAACAAAGTGCATGGTTAGAAAGTACTTGTCTTGCTGATTCCATTGATATAAATTTTGCAAAATTTGGACGTGTGGTTTGAAAGTTATGCAATTTACAAATTTGATCATCTAATAGATCAAATCCTGTTTTTCAAACAAACTCTGGGCCACGTGGACTGTTCTGATAGGCTGGTACCGCTTCGGTTGGATCGGCCTCTCTAGTGCGTTGGATTAAAATAAAATCGCGCGGCTCAGGTTCACCCATACCCTTTCGAGTTAAATCTAATCACAAGCATCAGATCAAGATCCAACGGTTGTTGAGCGTTTGACCAAAGATGGGCGGCGCGCGACGGTGACTGGCGGCGGCGCGGCTCTGGCGGTGAGGTTGCCGGTGATTTAGCAAGAGCGGGAGAGGGAGATGATGCTCACTAGGTTCGTCTCGTCGTGCTGAAGCTCGAGGTGGTCATCATAGCTGAAGGGGCACACGGAGCTGCTGGTGATTCCTTGCCGTGATTGTCGTCGGCGTCGGGCGCCTCTGCTTGTCGTTGGGGGCGGGGCTACAAGGCACTGAAGAGCGAGATAAGGGGTCCGTCAGACGTGCGAGTGAGAGTAGAACATGCGTGTATCAATGAGAGGGGAAAGGGCGGGCGGAAGTTACCTGGGGCACTCGCCGGAGTAGAGGCAGTGGACGGTGGCGAGAGGTCGTTGTCGTTGCCGAGTGTCGGAGGCACGGGTGGCTAAACAAACGGTACTGGGAGGTTCGCAGGACAATGGGGTGCGTGCTCATGTGGTCGAGGGGGCGAGGGGCGACGTCGGCTGGCCAGAATTCTCACCGGATGGCGTCGGGGCAGTGGCGGTGTGAAGATGAATTGGGACGACCTGACAGCAGAATGGGAGGGGCGAGAGAGGGGAAACGGAGAGGGGTCATGGGCGTTTAAGGGGGCGTGGTCATAGCGAGGAGTAACCGCAGCGTTAAGGCGAATTAAGACCGCGAATTTACAGCAGAAAACGGCGAGGAGGGAAGGAAGAAGGGGTCACGGCGGGTGGAGACGAGAACTGATAGGCGGGACCGTTTCGTCAGCGAGAGAGGAAAAGGGGTAGTGGGGTCCAGATGTCAGCGGTTCCACGGGTTAGAACTCTGGTGCGAACCGTTTTCTCGCGGGGGGGGGGAGATGGGCTAGTTGGGCCTGGACTGGGCTTGCTGGGCTAGTTTGCTTCATTCATCATTTTTTTTGTTCTGCTTCTTTTCTTTTTCCATTTCTAATAATCTGTTTTGATTTTGTTTAAACTTTTCAAACAACAATTTGATTTAAAACTTCAACTGAACTTTGGGTAGATTTTGATATTGTTTATCAACACATTCTGAAGTCCAATTTTAGAATAATTCTTTTATTCTTTTTATGGTATATTGATTATTTAAAGTAGGCCTTTGTTTCAAATTCAAATAATATCAAATATATTTTCACCCTTATTTAAGTTTCAATTTTTCACAAAACCTTTTTAGTAGGTTTTATTTATTTAATAGGGTGTCAAATAATTCACCTTGAATTATTTGGAACATTTTTAATATGATTTATTAATCATTTTAAATTGGGTTTTTACCTTTATTCCAATGAAATCAATTATGGTTTTAATTCCATAAATTTCATTTAGAAGATTTCTTTGATCTTATTTAAGTTAATTAAATAACTTTTATTCCACTTGGGTAAATTCCAAATATTATTTTCCCATGATGTAGTTAATCATTTCTAATAGGGATTTTGTCTTTATTCCAATAGAATTTGGTTAATGCCATTTTATTTAATTTGAAAATTCTTTATCCATTATTTTATTTGGATTTGGATTATAATTATTCCATTTTCTTATGGATTAGGTCAAGCTTTAATTTGGTCTTTAAATATTCCTCATTTAATATTTCTATCTTCATCTTATAAAATCCATATCTTTTTATTTGTAGATCCAAACTTGGTGATTCCAATTTGCAAAATCTTATTTAATATTTATTTATCATTTTAAATATCTTTAGGATTATTTGCTCACCATTTGGTATGGATTTCTAGATAAGTGCTTTATTAGCTTTGGAAATTCAATTCCCTTATCTTATTAAATTCATAAGAATTTATTTATGGCTCCAAATTAAGTGAAACCAATTTCTATGGTTTTATAATATTTCTATTTGTCATTCTTTATCATTTGTAATTGTTTGTTGAATTTTTTTTATATGGATCAAATCCATAGTCTTAGAGATATCTTGGAAATGATTTTATTCCATTAGGGTTTTAGGGTTTTGGTTTATTTCTCAAGTGTTTAAATTTCCAGATGCATTTATGAAGAATGAAATCCACTTGATTTGAATTTAGTTGGATGCAAACATTATTCAAAGTTTGTTCAAGATGGGATTTTAAGTTTCCATTTAGAAGCAAAAACTTTCTTTTCACCCTAAATTTCAACAATTATTTATTTTGTTTATTTATTTTTCACATTACAAAATTTGGAAAATTTTGGGATGTGACAGTGGATAGGGATTGAAACAGGGCATCATGGTGGCCTTCTTATCCCCTTCTGGAATGGCGGCGAGCATCTTGGCGCACGGCTGACGACGACGACGGCATCGGGCGGCGGCAAGCTCCTCCAGCGAGCTGTCTATGTGCGTGAGGATGACGACGACATGTTGTTTTGCGGATAATCCCCTGGTGTTTCTTTCCTCTCAACCCGCAGTCCTTCCCTGGCCCCACTTGTCAGTCACAGATGGAAACGAGCTGGGCTGGTTTCTGGGCCATTGTGGGCTGCACATGGGCGCCGGATAAATACAGAGATGTTGGGCCACGGCCAGGTAATGTTTTTATTTGTTTTACCGTTTTCTATTTTCCTTTTCAGATTTGAATTTGATTTATATTTTGAAATTTTCTTTGTAGGATTTATTTGCTCGATAATTGCAATAATACTAAAATATATTTAGTATCATTTGTGGACTTTTATTATATAATCTTTTTATATTTCTTTTATTTTCTCAATATGAACCCCTTTTAATAATTTGTAGAAACTTTTCTTATTATTTTTCTCTCCTTGTTTAGTTATGGATTTCTTGAATGATGTATTCTTATTTGTTTATAAGACTTAACTCTAGTTGGCTCAGAGTTTGAATATAAATTTTTATATATAATGATCCTATATCATTATTTGATGCATGAAATATGAAAGAATTAATATGGTTCTTACTACTTCCAATAATTTGTAAAATGACAATGCATATATTCTATTATGATAAACAAAGAGGTTTAGGATTTTGGATTATGATTATTTACCCTAGGGTTTAGGTTTTTTTTAATATACTTAGACTCCTTTATGGATGTGGTTAAAGATTCAATAACTAAGAATATTGTTTTTTTTGTTTAGGATATTTGATGACATCACCTTTAGTACTTGAAAGTTATATCTTGAATGTTTTATAGAAAGGAATTGATAAAGATACTCCTAAGCACATTTAATTATGATAGTTGGAATTGTCAGAGAAGTGTTTATGTGATTTGTTGTAGGGAAATGTTCCTATCAAGTGATATAGACATAAGATGAGGAATTCTTAATATGAAATGGATATTATACTTGGTTTTAAGATTTAAAGTTGATTGTTTACCAAGAATTACTATCTTCCAAATTTCATAATTCTAGACTTCTTATTAAGGAATTCCTTTCCTAGATATACTACCTTTTTTCTATCTATCATCATGATTAACATGATGAGCTTTACTCATAAAAATCTTCTTATTCATATATTATTCTTCTAAACTCATGGATGAACCCAGTGAGTTTGATATTAAAGCATTTCATAGTTTTCTCATATCCTTGCTTGGTTATACCCACTACTCTATTATTGAAAATCTTCAATCCAACAAGTAGTTCTTTCAAACTCCACTCATAATCTTCCTTAATCATCCATCTACCTTTCTTTAAGGCTTACTATCCTTTAGGATGCATAACACTACTTCCATTACTCTATGCTATACTAGCTTTAATTGAAGCATACTATCTTATATTTACTCTAGTAACTCATACTCCAACATTTCGTTACATTAATGTGACCTATAATAACTACTCTAGGATCACTTACCTATACTAGGGCTTCAATCATGTTCTACCCACCAATGTCACTTATACTTAATATAAATATTCAATTCTTGG
The DNA here is from genome assembly GCA_916181665.1 of Avena sativa. Classification (NCBI taxonomy): domain Eukaryota; kingdom Viridiplantae; phylum Streptophyta; class Magnoliopsida; order Poales; family Poaceae; genus Avena; species Avena sativa. Next base: position 45,067,399 of record OV702298.1, on the reverse strand, counting down.
TGAGCAAGATATGATCATTTTAATCCTTTTATCATTTATAACTTAGATTTTTAGTTGGCTAAGCAAGACTTTATCAATACATACTTGCAATTGTATTGGAATTATCTTCTTAGTATCTTTAATTGGATTAAGGGTTATTCATGGACTATGCCCACTTGATCCAGTAGAATTATTACTGGTAACTATCTTCATGATTCACCCTTGTAATCTTCTTTCCTACCATATTATTATAGATATAAATAATTCTTCACTTTATTTAGGAGTGATTTAACTCCATCAATTCTCCTATTGATTTGTTTCTGTTCAATCATTCCCATCCTATAGATGATATCTAAAACTAGCGAATGCTGCGCTTGTAAAGCTCTCCATTGATGATGGTGAAGGCCTTTGACTGGCGAGATATGCGCCGGGCATCTGTCGGGTCCTCAGGCAGCAACTTGCTTATCAGGTAATGGAGGTACGGTTGGGTCCACGTCTCCTCAATCGCCATGACCTGCATAAGGCTCACCAACGCGACCTCCATATCGAGATTTTCGGGCTCCTCCTGTCCTTTGGGTGGCGCAGCCTCTGAGAGCTCTGAAGCTTCGATTGTGCCCTTTGTGAATTACTGCTTGATAGAGGGTACGCATATTTGCTCGAGGAAGACACCTGGTAGCACTGGGGCACAGGTGGATCCTATGTTGGTGAGCTTGTCGGCCTGTTCATTGCTTTCTCTGCCTACATGCCAAAGTTTGCAGCCGTCAAAGTCTCCTTCGAGAGAGTTGTAGAGCGCACGGTATGCGATCATGTTGGTGCTATGAGCGTCGCACTCGTTCATCGTCTGCTGGACGGCGAGATTAGAGTCACCGTAGATGACGAGGCATGTGGCGCCACACACCTTGGCCATCCTCATGCTACGTATGAGTGCCTCGTACTCATCCTCGTTGTTGGATGCGCGGAATTTCATCTGAAGGACGTACCTCATCTTGCCGCCTTGAGGGGACGTCAGTATGACGCTGATCCTGCTCTAGCCTCGCACTTGGATCTATCGAAGTGCATCGTCCAGGATTGCGACATGTCCGGAGTATCCAGTAGATGGAGCTCCATCCAGTGGACGAGGAAACCAGGGAGGACCTGAGACTTGATGGCGGTGCTTCACTTGTAGACGATGTCTCAAGGGGACAACTCGATGCCCCACAGGGCCACTCGCCCCGTAGCTTCGGGGTTGTTCAGGATATTTGACAGCGGGGCATCGTTGACGACCATGATCTGGTGCTCCTGGAAGTAGTGGCTCAGCCGACACATCGTCATGAATACACCGTAGGCGAGCTTCTGGTAGTGCGGGTACCTCTGCTTTGTCGAGGTCAGTACCTCGCTGAGGTAGTAGATTGGGCATTCGACTTTGTGGGTCTTGCCATCTTCAGGTCATTCGGCCACGAGTGTGGTGCTGACCACCTGGTGCGTAGCTGCTATGTATAGCAACAAAGGCTCCCTCTCCTTTGGCGTGACCAAGACAGGAGATGTAGAGAGCAATCGTTTGAGATCATCGAACGCCTCGTCTGCCTCGGACGTCCACTCGAATTTGTAAGCCTTGCGTAGCAGCTGATAAAAGGGGAGGGCCTTCTCGCCCATGTGACTGATGAACCTGCTGAGCGCTGCAATTCGCCCAGCCAACTGCTGGACCCCTTTGAGGTTCTTGGGCTTCTCCATAGCTAGTATAGCCTTGATTTTCTTCGGGTTTGACTTGATGCCACGTTGGGAGATGAAGCACCCGAGTAATTGGCCAGACGGGACGCTGAAGGCGCACTTTTCTGGATTCAGCATGATCTTGTAGCGATCAAGATTGTCGAATGTTTCGCGGAGGTCATCGATGAAGGTCCTGACATCCTTGGTCTTTATCACTATGTCATCGATGTAGACCTGGACGTTGCAACGAATTTGGTCCTTCAGACATGCCTGCATGCATCTCTAGTAAGTGGCGCCTGCGTTCTTCAGCCCGAAAGGCATGGTATTGTAGCAGAACACACTGAACGGCATGATGAGCGCCGTTTTTTCATGATCTTCGGCCTTCAGCCGAATTTGGTTGTAGCCCAAGTAGGCGTCGAGGAAGGAGAGCTTCTCACATCCTGAAGTGGAGTCGATTATTTGGTCGATTTGTGGGAGAGGAAAGTGGTCCTTGGGGCAATGTTTGTTAAGCGATGTCAAGTCCACACACATCCACAGGATGTCCGTGTCCTTCTTGGGAACCAGCATGGGATTGGCCAGCCACTCGCTTTCCTTGGTCTCCCTGATGAAGTTGGCATCAAGGAGTTTGTTAACTTCGACACCAACAGCTTCAGCTCTTGGCTCTGACAATCGCCGCATCGACTGCTTAACTGGCTTCACATCTGGAAACACATTGAGTGCATGCTCGGAGAATTCCCTGGGAACTCCTAGCATGTCCGCAGGACACCAAGCGAAAATCTCCCAACACTCATAGAGGAATTCGACGAGGCGCCCGTCGGGTGAACTTGCACCTTCTTTGTGTTGACTGTGGAGTCGGAAGACATATCAGGTGTGTTTTGCCTGGTGACTGGGGGTTCCCCATTGTCTGTCACCTCCTTGAGCCTTGTGAGCTCCTCCTACATGCCGAACGACTGGGAAATTCAGTTGAAGTCTCTGTCGCAGCTGTCCAACCTAGTGAAGCTGCCGGGGACGATGATAATGCCCCTGGGCCATGGCATCTTTAGTAGTAGGTACGCATAGTGTGGTACTGCCAAGAATCTTGCGAATGCTACATGCCCGAGGATGGTGTGATACTGTGAGGGCCAGTCGACCACTTCGAATTCCAGCCTCTCACGCCTGAAGTTTTCGGGCTTGCCGAGGATGACGTCGAGCCATATCTTGCCCAGGGGGTATATGCCCTTCCCTGGGACGATGCCATCGAACATTGTATCCGATGGTTCCAGGCTGCAGAGCAGGATCCGCATAGCTACGAGTGTGCTTGTGAACATCAGATTGATGCTGCTGCCGCCATCCATGAAGTCGCGACTCATCTCGAACCCTCCGATCTGGGCCTCGAGCACCAGGGCAGAGTGACCTAGGCGAGGTATCTGGCACGGGTCTCCGAACGATCGAATGTGATGCAGGACTCTGAGCCACTAAGGTACTTAGGTATGGCTGGTGGGGAGGTCACGGCCAAGTTGACTTGGCGGGTGATCTTATTTTGCACTCTATTGTTTGGGCGCCCCTTCTGAATCATCATGGCGCCTAATGGTGGCGAGTATCCGTCTACGCCTTTATTCTGCGCTGGTGCAGCCGCAAGTTGTGAGGGTCCTCCAGGCGGTGGTGGCGGGGCTCCATGTGCTACGGCTCCTGAGCTGGTGTGAATTCCGGATTCACCGCCTGGCGTTTGTCAACACCCGAATTTTTAATCCCAGATGCCTATTATACCGTACATCACAATCCCATGATTACCATTTTTGCGAGACATAATAGAATTGGTAGCACAATACATCATCCATTACAAACCATAATATTCTTACAGATAGTTGATCTCATGATCAGGTCTAAGTACAATCAAAGCAGCGGAAATAAAGGTAGCATATTAGTGGCTCCATCTTCATGGTCACAGGCAATACTGACGATGGGAGATGATCCTAGTTATCATAAGCGTCCTGCTATCCATCCTCCCCATAGTCTCCTTCGTAGTCTGGCCATGGGAATAGCCAGGGACAAAGTCATGAGTACTTTTAAGTACTAGCAAACTATCACTACAACAGTAAGTCCAAACTAGCAGGTATCCTAAGATATAGGTTTGTTTGTGATAAGCCAATTTTATTTCACAACTACTTAGTAGTATAGTCCTAAATTTAGTTTTCCAGATTACTCAAGAGGGAACTAGTGTCATGTCCACATCCTTGTGGGGTCAAGTCAAGGTCACACTTCCAGTAACAAGTCATTTTTGAAAACATCTGACAACGAAACAGTATGGCCATCCAACTGTCCATAACCGTGGACGCGGCTATTCAAATAGTTTGACACTCTACAGAGGTGGTACACTTTCACCACAACATTCGATATATTCGTCAGGGATAACCATGAATCATCATACTTGGTATGCGGATAATCAATCCTAACCTTGCAATTATACAACCTAGTATAGGCACCTCCCCTCTGAGTTTGGCCTCCCAGCCATGACCATCTATCATCCTGGTAACTGCATAGGTGGACATTCACATTCACAAGGTAGCATTATCTCACCTCTTTCCGCGAGGGAACCCATACTAAGACACATAAACTTCTAGTCAGGCCCTACCCAAATTCGGGTATTGTGGTTATATGGTAAAATTGGAATGGTATCGCATCCGAATCCAACCATCAGTTTTTATCAATGTCACGGCAAATAAGTTCATCATCATCACCTTCAACTCATTGTGTCCATAACACATGTCAAAACATTTCAATAGAATGAATCATCATTCCAAGGTTTTCATAATCATTTGTTACCGTCTATAGTGATCAAGTTTGGTTTATCACTAGCATCTATCAATGTGTGTGTCACTAATTTGGGGTCCTGAGAAGGTGCAATGTTAAGGATATCTCTTATCCGTAATTTATCGGCCGGTTGGAAATTGGCGATTTTTCAGTGTATCGGCCTATTTATCGGGCGATAAATCAGAAAATCGGACGATAATAAAAAAATCGGCATATCAGCCACGCACGTGTAGCGATAAATCAGATGATTAATCAGTATATCGGCCGATTTTTTGAACAGTGAGCAGGTGTAGCTACCTACATCAAGGTTTAAGCTCTTGATGGCATCTCTCCTAAACTTCCACTAATCACCAATTAATTAACTACTGGAACACTTTGCAAAAAGGATAAAAGATAAAGCTTGCAAGTAAAACATGGGATTGATATAATCAAGGTTGCAGCACACAAGCTTGCATAATGTAGCTTGCTATGTGATACGCCCAATTTGCATCACCATTCTATATCATAATTTACCTCCATTCATTGATATTTGTCTTACTAGGAGGTACTACTTATGGATTTTCATCTGTTTATGCATGTTGGATGATTCCTGGAGGATGGACTACCGGAGTCTGGATTCCGATGGAAAAGACGGCGTTTCGGTGCAATTTCGCGAAGATCAAAAAATACCAGAAAAATATGGAAACATATTATTTTACCGGAAGACGAAGGAAGCCAGAAGGAGGAACGAAGGGGGGCCCACACCCCCTAGGCGCGGGCCCACCTGACCCCGCGCCTAGGGTGGGTTTGGCCCACCTGTTCGGCCTTCGACTCCGCCCCTTCGCCTATATCTTCCCTACGGAACCCTAACACCAGGGGGCGACCACATATAGACTTCCGCCACCTCTAGGAGGCGGAAAACACCGTGAGAGAAAGATCTCTCCGGCAGACAGATTTCTGCCAGGGGAATTCCATCCCGAAGAGGGGAGTTCGTCGCCATCAACACCGTCATCAAGATAGGCTTCATCGGGATCATCATCATCATCCACACCATCATCTCCACTAGCACCATCATCATCACTCCGTCCCGCTATAACAATCATGTTGGATATTGCTTAGTTCATTAGGGGAAACTTTCCCGGTGTTAATTACTATTGTAGTTGATGCTTATGAGTGGAACCATTGGATTATTGTTTATGTTCAGATTGTTATCCATTATCATATCATCTTTGATCTTGATCCATATGATGTCTCATGAGTAGTTCGTTTAGTTCTTGAGGACATGGGAGAAGTCATGTTGTTAGTAGTGAATCTGTGATGAGTTATTATTCAATGGTTTAGTATTTAAGTTGTGGTGCTATTCTTCTAGTGGTGTCATGTGAACGTCGACTACATGATACTTCACCATTTATGGGCCTAGGGGAATGCATTGTGTATTTGGCTACTAATTGTGGGGTTGCCGGAGTGACAGAAACCGGAACCCCTGTTAGGACACCTTTGCACAAGGGAGTGTAGGATCTCAGAGTTTAAGGCTATGGTTAGAGTTATATCTTAATTACTTTCATGTAGTTACGGATGTTTGCAGGGTGTTTAATCACAAGTATTTATTAGTCCTAGGAAGGGCAGTATGTTAGCATAGGTTCACCCACACAACACTTACAAACACCAAAGAAGAGTACTCAGCTATTTGCAGCGAAAGCACTTGACAGAATCCCCATGTGTCCTCGAGAACGTTTGGTCCTTATAAGTATTTCCACGGGCTTGTCCTTTGCTAAGAAAGAATTGGGCCACTTGATCCGTTTTTTCGTTACTTCTGTTACTTGCTATTTGTTTTGTTGCCTTGTCAGAAAACCACTAAAAATCCGTTTGCTAAGTATTCACAGGGATTTCCTGCTCCATACCACTGTTTAGCACCTTCTGATCCTCGTTGGGATCGACACTCCTATTTATTGAAAGTACTACGATACACCCCTATACTTGTGGGTCATCACTATGGTTTATCTTAGCTTGATTAGAAGATCTTGCCTTGGTTGGTAAGGTGGTCAAAGTTCTCTTCCTCGTTTTCGTAGAATTCTTCCACCTCGTATCCCGGATTGATACTAGCTTCTATAAATAAAATACGAGGTACACAATCACCAAACAATGCTTAACTACTTATATTTTTCATGCAAGGAACCACACTAGATGATCTAGCATCATCTCTATCATTACAAGAAGAAGAGTGGCAAGATTTGATTTATTTTATTTTAGAAAAGTAATTTCTACTCATTGAAAACTACTTAAGATTTAATATTCTACAATTAGAGTATGGGATCATATTGACTCATGTCATCACCACATATTCTAATACTTGGGAATGTGATTTAAAGTGGTTGACCTCACTTACAAAGTTTGACAAAGTTTCTTTCATAAAAATTCAAATAACAAGAAATGACCATGAAGCCATTCTTTAATTTGTGGTCCAGATCTACCGTATGCAAAATTATATATTTTTGCATATTCAGCTAGGTCATGGAAAATGTGATTTTTGAGAGCTGGAACCAACTCAAAATCATTTATGGTTAATTTTAGAAAATCGTTTGAAGTGCTAAAAGCTACAGCCTTGTTATTTTCACTGGGAGTGATCTATAATTTCAAATGGTTTGAATCCAGTGGGAATGATTAGAGATTTTCCTCTACTTTCTAACAAAATTGGTTTCATTCAATTTGGTTCAGTAAATCTTCCTGAATTGATTTTTAAAGTTACCTACAGTATGTGATTTTCAAATAAAAGAAAAATCTAGATTTGAATCTGTGGGCTATGCGCGGGAATGCTACCGGGCTGGCCCAACTACGCAATGCATGTGCAGCGGGCTTCTCCGGGGCTGGTCCTACCTATCAGCAGCTAACCAAACACGAAGCAGTATCAGCTATTCTGGGCCGCACGATTAGAGCGCGATCGACGGTGATGCGTCGTCGTCTCCGTCGCATAGGGCGCGCGAGACAGAACCCTAGCGCTATGGCGGGGGTCGTCGGGGGCTTACCAGGGCTCTAGCTAGGCCCGGCGAGGCGGGCGAATGAACAAGTCGATGACGACGGTTTGACTGGTGGTCGCGACAGCTCCTGGGGCGGTTCCTAGCATCGGCTCCTTTCCTCCACTACAGCGGTGGGCTCTGGTGAAATTCTGGCGAGGTGGTGCTCGCCTTGCTCCAGGGTTCGGTTAGGAGGTTGCTAGGTGAGAGAGGAGTGGAATGGTGTGGGTTTTGAGGTCGGGGGAGGGCTTTATTTATACTACGGCGACGGGGGCACGACGACATGGCTCGGGCTCGTCGCTGACGTCGTCACAGTGAGCTATAGGCATGGAAAATGGTGTAGGTCAAGCGGTGCTTCAAGGCGATCGTCATGCGCACAATGGCATGGCGAGGCACGGTCGCAATCATTCTAGAACATTCGTGCTCTGTGGCGGTACCATTGGCATTCGTCATGGTGTACGGTGGTCATGACAAGCGTGGGGTAAAACGATCATGTATGGCGCTTGCTAGAGTCACGGCGAACGTAATGGCGCAAGACGAGAGCGAGGCGCGGCGTGTGCGCGCGGGATTTCTTGGCGCTCTGGCGCGGCGAACGGCATGGTCTGTGTTTAAATGGGCGCGGTTGCGCTGGCGTCTCTGAGGGCGGTCTTTGATCGAGGTGTGCATAGGCATAGGCGGTGAGGTCAGGGCTGCCTTCTATACATCATAGGCGAGGGTGGCATGGTCTGTGGCTTCGTTTCCGCGTCGAGGTGGCAAGGTGAGCTCGGGTACCATTTTGCATGGGTCAAACGGCGAGTGAGAGGAGCTCCATTGCACAGGATTGTACTGAGGAAGTTAAGAGCACGACGTGCGAGCTCAGTGAGGTCACAAGGATGATCCAAAGATTGATCAAAATAGTGTATAGTGGTTGAGTTTGTACTGTTGTAGAGGACCCAACCTAATAAGGTAGAGATCCCTGTGATTATAGTGCTAGTACCTGGATCGAATAGCTAGGACTCACTGTTTAAGATGTAATATCAAGAAACAAAGGTCATATTACAAATCATAACCAGGAATAAAATAGTTCATTATAACTTATATAGCTCATATGGCTATCTTATTACATAGAAGCAGATATATCTAATAAGCATGGAGTCCTTCATCTTCATGTGCCACAGGCAAGCATGTTGGTTGCAGTCTTGTAATACCTACTCAACAAACTTCACTAACATCAAACAAACCTGCAACATAATAATTTATAGACACAAGGGTCAATACATTTGAATTGTATTGGCAAGTGATATCATATTGATATAGAGAACCTAACATCTACATGAATATTTGGCTAAGCGGAGTTTTGGCTGGCCTTGGCATAAAATAAGTTTTTCCCTATCCTTTGTAAAATAGTTTTTCTCTTTTTCAAAACACTTCATCAAACATGCCACACTGGATTCACACCAGATGCTTCCTTTTCACCAACAAGTTTAAACTTAGAGAAATTAGAATGATGAGATTCTTGAACTGCTTCACTGTCTTGATGCTCAAATTTGTCCATAACCGGGGACACGGCTAAGTACTTAGTTTTACTCTTTCGAGAGGTGGTGCACTTTCCCCACAAGACTCGACATGCATCGAGATGAGACTTTTTAGAAACAATCCCTCAGACCACCATGGACGCGTTCCATCCTATCAACACTACCACCATCTGTCCATCTGGCTGAGTTCTTGCAACTTAGTTGGTCAAGGCAGAACCCATATGCCATGTGGTTGCACTGGAAGCTTTCACGACAAGAATGTCTCCAATATCTTTGTTCCTGGGTGTCCATCCACAGGTGAGATACACCAGTGTAAACCATAGAAATGGGCCCTGAGTAACCACCCAAAGTAAATCCATATAAGTCCCATTTCCACCCAGGTGTTTCATTAACATCAGTTGTTTTCATTAGTCCAAAAAAATACTTGTATTTTCATAAGACACCATGTCATGATTTCCACCCATAATTATATATAGCTAGACTAAGCATTCTAAACTTACCATATCTCCTATCTTTAGGAAATACTACCAAGGTAGATACTATAGGTTTAGCATAGCATAGAAATATTTATAATAGTCCTATTATGCATACTACAAAAATATCACTAATGCAATATTGAAAAGATAGGACTTTTGATGGCCAAAGTATCACTTACCTTAATAGTAGGAAATCTAGGCACTCTTCTTGATCTTGCAAATGCCACACTCTTCAAAGTTCACTACACACAATCAAGCAAAGCACACATTCAAAACTAGCATCACAAAACAATCACATGAATACAAAGAAATGCATGCAAGAATGCAAAAGATTATTTTATTGAAAAAGTTGTTCCTAACAAGATTCTAAACATCACAAACACCTACTGGTCCTTTTTATAAAGGTGGAATTCCAATTGGAACCAAGTTAGTGCAATTTAGTTAATTAAAATATTTTATTTTGCTAAAAATCTTTTATTCAAAGGAATATTTCTAGTGTCAACAAAATATATTTTTCATTTGAAATGTTAGTGTTTATGGTCAGAGGGTTCCAAACAAAACCATTTTCAAAAGGATTTACTCAAAAATAATTTTCATAACAATTTTTATACCCAAAATGGCCCTAAACAAGTCTCTGCCTAAAAATCCATTTTCACAGAAACAAGTGTACAAAGTAAGGCCACAGTAGTGTAGTTTATATTTTTCTGAATCCATAGACATCAAATTTGTATTTTTATGATTTTTAGGTCAAAAGTTATGAATTTTGCAAGTTTAAACATCTAAAATCTTTTTCTAGATTTTAAACAGAAGGGTCTAGGCACATGGTGTGTTCTGATTGGTCGATACCGCTTCGCCTGGATCACGCATCGCGCACCGTTATATCTAAGTGGAAACACTCGGCTCGGATCAAATGGTACCGCTTCGTTAAGTGGTTCTACCCTAGCCTTTAGATCTACATCCAACGGATCCGAGCACACTGGCCAGAGATTGGCGGCGCTGCTGGCGATCCGCGGCGGCGACGCCTCTGGTGGCGGCGCACCTGCAGGGATAAGGGGTAAGGGGAGGTTGCGATGGGGTCACCGTGGTTGCGAGGACGAGGCGAGATCAGGGAAGGTCTTAGGAGAGGCAGGGCGCACAGGTGCGGTGGTGATTCCTCGTCGGAGTTATGCCCACCGTCGGGAGCTTGCTGAGGTCGTCGTAGGCGAGGTCCTGAAGAGAAATCAAGCGAGGAAAAGCATCAGGGATGTGCGCACGAGGATGGTGATTAAGATTGCTGCAACAGGAGGGCAAGGGGAGGTCGGGGTTCACCGGATTTCTTGCCGGAGTTCGTCGGAGACAGTGGCGGTGCATGCTCGATTCAGTGCAGCCTGAGGGCTCTCAGGGTGCCACGTTTGAGGGGAAACGGAGAGGAGGGAGAGGGGGTTAATATAGCAAGGTCATAGTGGGGGATTACTCGCGTAGTTAAGCAAAATTAAGTGGGTTAAATCCGAGCAGAAACGGCAGAGGGCATGAGCGGGCTCGACGTGGGGTTGATGATGATGCTAAGGTGGTTGTGGGGCCGTGCAGTTAGTGAGGGCTATGGGCTCGGCGCGGGTGAGAAAAGGATCAGAGGGGGAGAGGGAGTGGCCCGGGTGGGCTTAGTGGGCTAGGTGCTGAGCTGGGCTGGGGTGCTGGCAGGTTTTTTCTTTATTCCTTTTCTTTTTCTATTTATATTTTCTGTTTTTAAATCAAATCAAATGATTTAAACCTCTTTTTGATTTCAAAACTTCGCCACCCATTTTTAGTACGTTTTATACCAATTATTAGTGTATTATTTAGTCCAATTCAAATATTTTTATCAATTAATATTCATTTAAAATTAAGTAATGCACTTTTGCATTTATTTAAATAAAATTTGAATATGGTTCATAAGCCCATATAATTTTTATTTAAATAATCCTTTAACCTTTTATATTATTCAGATAACTTTTATTCCATTTACTTATGGATTTAGCCATGGTTTATCTTGTCTTTGCAACCATTCTTATTTATTTAATTATGTCTTTGTCTTATAAAATTCATATCTTTTTATTTGTAACTCCAAAAATAGTGATTCCAATTTGTATAATTCTATTTAATAATTATTTATTTTTATAAATCCTTTTAGGATTACTTTGTCCATAATTAAGCATTGATTTTTTTCTAGGAGCTTTATTAGCCTTGGAATACTATTTATTAAAATCATAAGTTTTTATCCATGGCTCCAAATGGAGTGAAATCAATTCCCATGGTTTTGTAATATTTTTTTTACAATTATTGATCATTTAGGAATGTTGTTGTTAATGTTTTATATGGAACAAAGACATAGTATTGGAATGATCTTGATGATGATTTCTCTTATTAGGGTTTAGGTTTTTGGTTTAGCATTTCCTAGTGTTCAATCAAGATACATTCCATGCATGAATGCATTTGATCTCTTGAATATTCGTTTGTTGCTTTCTCATTCAAATTTTGTTCAAGTAAGGTTTTGACGTTTCCATTTATAAACAAAAAGTTTCTTTTCCCCCTAAATTTCATTATTTAATTCTTTTGTTTGTTTGTTTTTCACATTTCAAAATTTGCAAAATTTTGGGATGTGACAACTGTGATCACCAGGTGTTCGATCTAATGGCCGCAAGAACTAAACCATCATATTTTCTAGTGATTTTTGGTGAGTGTTATGGTACTAATCTTGGTACTCTCTGGATGCAAGGATTTGCTAAGTGGTGAAGGTTTGAGTGGTTTTCCAAAAATGGCTATCTTGATACATAAGATAGATTCAGTTTTGAATTGCCTCTCAAATGGGTTTGGATTTGTTTCTGCTCCATTTTGTTTTGTGTCACTAGGTCTAGCAAGGGGAGAAAAAAATTGGGAAAGTTTTTGTTTGAAACCACTTGCTAGAGATGCTCAAAGTGAGCTAGTTGTTAACTTTGGCAGAAATGACCATTAGGTCATATGCCTCTTATTTTAATTTGTTTTTGTTTTGATTTGATTTGGAAATGACCTAGATGATATGGTTTTGATCTTTGAACCACATCATTTACAACAATCAATCATGGCATTGCAAACATTCACACACATATACAAGATAGGGTTTAACATATGGTTTAATAATAAAAGCTTTTGTTAACCCTAATTTTGGTTAATTAGAACTTGATCCTCATTAATATTTTTGGGGTGTTACAGCGTCTCATCTGGGTGAGACTCTTGCTGAGCTTCTAGAATTCTCGGTAGTCCTTGAGCATGTGGCTGGCCTTCTTCTTGCCATCTTGTTTGTCGATGTAGAACTGGATGGTGCAAGGACCTGATAGCTTGTCGTATGTCGAAGGCTCGTCATCGCGGTTGCAACGTTGCCACGTTTGGGTGGGTCGCCCACCGTCGCGGCAGTTGTTGCTACGATATCTGTTGTTTCTGTTGCCATCGTCGCGGTGATCGGCGTAGCCAACCTCAACCATGTCGACTTCCTCGCGGTCGTCGTAGACACGCGATCTTCTCTTGCTACAGCGATCGCACCTACGGCCGAAGTGGTCATGGTCATCCGAATGTGTTCGGTTGACAGAATCTTCGGCATATTCCCAATGATTGGCGATGTCCATCAGGTGATCAAGGGTTTTGGGCTTGACGCGCCCGAGCTCCTCCTTGAATCCATGGAGCTTGACTCCATCCTTGAAGGCGTCAATTGCCCTCTCCTCAGGGATATTTGCAGCATAGTTCTTGATGGTAGACTTGAAGTTGCGGATGAAGCTGTACGCCAGTTCCTCCCAGCTTTGGATGGAGATAGAGGGGAGGCTGCTGAGCCAGGTGCTGCTGAAGGCATTGTAGGGTGGTGTTGTTGCTTCCGCCGTGGAGCTTGACTGACGACAGATGATTGTCAAGCCAGGTTTTGGCTCCTGTGCACCATCAAACTTCGGGTTGTCCGAGGGGAGCTTGGAGTTTCTCGGCATCCGTGATTGCCGAATGGATCTGCTAAAGCATCTTGCTCCACACATTTCTCCATCGTCCTCCTCGGACTCAATTGAGCATGCGCGCTTAGCGCGTGACTTGTCGATTTTGTGCTATGTGAGCTCGCTGCAAGGGTCGTAGTTGCTGATGCGGTGCCGTGGCCTCCGGCAGTGCCGAGGCAGGTCATGCTCTTCTTCCTCGGATGGGGTGTGCGGCTTCGAGTGAACTTGACCGCGGCCTTTTTTCTTCAGCTCCACGGGAGTTTCATCGTGGAGCGCAGCTCCGACGAGTCTGAGGCCTACGAGCACAGACTTGTGGATCATGTTCTTCGGGTCCCCCGCTGGCGGTAGGTTGGACGCGAGATATGTGGTGGCCGCCATGATCGCAGCCTGCGGCGTTTTCGGCATGATGTTGCCTTGCTAGTCCATCGTCATGAAGGACATGTCGAGTGCCTTGGTGACCTCGCGCCGTGCGGCGGGGTCCATGCGCTCAAGGAGAGAGTGGTATTTGCCGCCATCATTGCCCTTCGAGGTAGAGCCGCCAGCAGAGAGTGAAGCTCGCCGCATGCTCGATTCGTCAGCTTCTCGCCTGCCCCTTCGAGATCGGCTTGTAGCTTAACTTGTCGATTGTGCTCCTCGACGAGGAGCCAGTGGTAACCAATCAACATGTCACGTGGTTCATCGATTGGCAGAGGGTTGCCTCATATAGCCTCACGTACCCATTCCCATTGGGCGCTGCTGAGATTGATCTGGATGCGACCACTGCCGTTGGCGTTGGTGGGTCCCTGATTCCTGCTGGGATTGGGCGGTAGCGATCCGTCTCCTCCGTTCTCGGCTTGGGGGTTGGGAAGATGATTTAGCGTTGGTTCGGTTCCGTCGCTGACATTAGCGTTGTGGATGACTGCGCACAAATTGCGCTCACGGAGGGGGTCGCTGCTTCCGCAGCTTTCAGATCCGGAACCATAGGTTCCTTCATTCGAAGGGGATTCGCACAGATCGGAGTTGCAGCTGTTGTTGTCATCCGAGTCGCTTGCTAGCGATGTCGTGTAAAGGGCATCATTGGTGGCACCCACTTAGGGAAACGGAGAGTGCTAGTTTGGCCCACCCGGAAGCAGAAGCTCCCGAATAGCATCTCGAATCCATCGCCTACGGACTCAAAATCTTTGCGGGTGGCTGGCGAGTAGGCGGTGAAGTCGAAAGCGCTGAAGAGGAGGTGATTCTCCGTCGCTGTGGAGTCATAGATCGCTTCGAATGGGACCGTCATGACCGCACAATCAGCGTCCCCGGTTCCCACAGACGGCGCCAATTGACGAGGGTTCGACTTGTCAATGCCCATTATTATGGACTTGGGTTTTGGAGAAGATGGGGATGCTGGAGATCGTGAGACGGTTAACAGACACGCAGCAAGGGGACACGATGTTTACCCAGGTTCAGGCCCCCAGAGGGAAAACTCTACTCTTGCTTGTCTGTTCTTGATTACGGCGGAACTGAAGGTTACAAGGGGTGCATAGATGCAATCTGGCGTGAGGTGTGCCTATGAGGTGTTCAGGTTCTTCTCGCCATACCCTCCTGGCCTTTATATAGATAGGACAGTTCCCGGGGATAGGTCGATTAGGTTAAGGATTAGGGTTGAACCCTTTGAAATTCTATCTACATCTTGACTTGTTCTTCAAGGATCCGAAATTGCAGTCGGTTTGGGCCACCCGAAATATCCGTAGGCAGCATATCTTCACCTGGGCCTTTTTCGGGCTGGACTAGATATACTAACATTATGCACCCGTAGGGTATATCCATGTCAGTAGGAATCTTGCTAGTTTTAATTCTTGTTTATAATTTTGTTAGTTTGCTTTTAGTCTTTATTTGAAAAACCCAAAAAAAATAGTTAGTATTTTAATTCTTGTTTTTACTATTATAAGTTTTTATTTAAGAAAATCCAAAAACATAGGAAATATGGCTAAAAAGAAGCTTGGGGAGTTTGAAATTCCCAACAATGATTATTTGCATACTCCTATTAGCCAGCCAGCAATTACTGCTGAGGACTATGAAATTAAGCCCCACTATTTTAGTTTGGTTCATAATCAATTTGGAGGCTCTACTATTCAGGATGCAGTTATGCACTTGAATAATTTCATTGAAATATGTGATATGATGTGCATTAAAGATGTTGACCCTGATGCGGTCAAGTTTCGCTTATTTACTTTCTCTCTTAGAGGAAGAGCAAAAGAATGGTTGATATCTTTGCCTAGAAATACTATTGCATCATGGATGGAATGTACTTCATTATCTATGACTAAATTATTTCCACCTGCAAAGACTATGCAACTAAGATCTAATATTACTGGTTTTAGATAGGAAGAGCATGAACCATTAGCGCTTGCATGCGAGAGAATGAAAGAATGCATGAGAAACTCTCCCAGCCATAGGATGGAAGATTGGTTAATTCTACACTTATTTTATAATGCTCTTAACCCTGTGTCTAAGTCTATGCTTGATACTGTAGCCGGAGGAACATTCATGGGCAAACAAATTACCGAAGCAAAGCAGCTGCTAGACAATATGCAAGACAACCATGCCCAATGGTATGTGGAAAGATCAAACACAAAGAAGGTGAACTCCGTCACACCTCAAGAAAATGAAGAACTCAATGCTAAGCTGGATGAGCTCATATTAGACATCAAAGGTAAGGAAACCTAGGTAAGAGCTATCCTAGAATCAAATATTGAAGAAATAGACTTCATATCACGTAATGATTATAACCCTGCTTGGAAGAAGAACTATAATCCTAATTTTCAAAAACATTATTCTAGTCCAGGAGGTAACTCTAACAATAGTATGGGATCAAGTAATGGTAGTCTCCAAGAAACTCTTAATTCTTTTATGGATTCACAAAATGAGCAAAATAATATCCTTGTTAAGATAACAGAGAACCATGATAATCTGCTTGGAAAACTATGTAACCAAGCTATAAGTTTGAGGAATGATTTGCAGGCCCTCTAATAAAGAACAAAGATTGTTGAGGCACGGCTAGGTAAGATAACCGAGAGTCAAATTCTCATTCTAGATAAATTTAGCTAAGCTCAATCCCGTTGAAGACCTCAAGATGAAAAGAATCCAAAGGAAGGAGCCTTAAGAACTTTACTATAGCAATGCTCCTTCACCAAATTACACAATTGAAGATCTTGTGAAGAGGATCAATATCAAGATTCCAGTAAGTGAAGGACGAGAAAGCCATGTATCAACACTTTGTTAATCAGGTATCAATAAAGGTACGTGAGCTTCAGGAAGAATATAAGAAAATTTCTGAAAAATTACCTGTTAAGCTTGATGATATATTTGAGCCTACTATTAAGATTAAAATTGGGACTAATGAGATAGCAGCACTTTGTGATTTAGGTGGCAGTGTTTCAACAATTCCAAAAATTCTTATTAATAAGTTGATCTTGGCTCTTTTGAAATCACCGAGTTAAAGTTACATCTAGCAGATTCTACCTACAAACAAGCAGTAGGGATGAAAGAAAATACTTTAGTATATGTTAAAGGTTGTCGTGATCTTATTGATTTTGTTATTGTTGACATGCCTGAAGATGCTACTGATCCTATCATATTAAGGCATCCATTCTTAAGAACTATTAAGGCTTTGATTAATCTGCATGAAGGGAACGTGAAGCTACAATTGCCTTCACATGATCCATTTGTTATTCATTTTCCCAGGAATAATAAATCCAAGCATGATGAGAAGGAGGCCATCACTTTCAAGGCCAACTGTTGTCGTGCTCTTTGAAGACCAACTATTTTGGAGTGGGTGTTCCACTCATCTGGCCTAAGTGAGCAACATCAAGGTCAAGCTATTTGACCATAAAAGAGCGCTTCATGGGAGACAACCCATGTGAAATAAAGATTTGAGTAAAGATTTAAGTTTCAGTTTTAGTTTAAGTTTCGCGTTGAATAAAGAGTGCTAGAAAACTCCAGTTGAGGAGGAGAATTTAGTGGTACCAAAATTCCTGATATATACATGCTAATATTTGGTCGACAATTTACAATGGCATTTTTCTGTCAAAACATGGTGTTTCGCTAAGTTTCAGTTTAAGAAGGAATTCTCTAAGAAATAGAAATTTTTCGACGACTACAGTACCTTTAACGACCAACTATACGACGGGAGTAAAAAATTCCAGGCGTATAGATATTTATGCCATCATCAAATTTTCTTTCCCAGACACAGAAGGTTTAACGACCAACTATACGGCAAGGATAAAAATCCCGGCTGTATAGATATCGCCTCGCGGAAAGAAACCCTAGAAAATTTTTCGTCAGACCAACTATATGGCGGGAACAAAATGCTCCGGCCATATAGTTGCGACTGTATAGTTTGGTCCGACCACATAAATAATCGAGAAGGTACCCCCAACACTAAAACTTCAATCCTTTTTCTCTATTCTACCTCCAAACTCTCTCAAAACCTCAAGGGATCTTCATCTTCGTTCAATTTCGTTCGATTTCCTCACACACAAGTGATCTACGGTATATTTCTCCTCCGATCCTCCATTTACTTTTTGCAAATTTATCTCTGATCTATTGTTATTATCAATCTAGGGTGAGACCTACTATGAATTGATTGCCATGTTTCTCTTGCCTAGATTATTATTTTGAGGAGATTCTTTAGTGTGCTATCATGAGGAATATGTTATACTTATTATTTCTGGATCAAAAAGTTTTATTTTTGTCTTTCTTATTATTTTAGAAGATGAACACAAGGAGCCAAACGCGTGCTCATGCCGCTGCGAGTTCTTCTCATGCTACTGCTGCAGCTCAGGACCCATGGGGATACGGTTCAAGAATAAGCTCCAACGTGATCGCTTCAACAAGATCAAGAACCGAGAAGTGAAGGCAACCAAGTGGGCTTGTCTCGTTATATTGAACTAACTCTATATTTCTAACGACTTCAATTTACTTTGCAATAGGTTTGGCCTGCAAAACTTTGTATTTCATTATGTGCCTACATATCACCGGTAAACTCTTAAATTTTTAAGTTCTTTACAAAGCACCGTTAAAACATGGCAAAGAGAGGACACGATTTATTTTTGACTTATGAACATAAATTATACATTAACACTTGATGAATGGTGCAATTGTCTTAGTTTACCAAACAATGATGTTAATGCCTTGCATGCATCTTATGCCGACATGGACCCTTCCTCAGATCACTATTACAATAGAATGAGTTTCACTTCTAGAGTCAACATCGGAAGAATATTCAACATCCTTTCGATATTTGTTCTATGTTATTGCTAACACCTTGGAGGCACGAAATTAGTTTACAAGATGATGACCCACAAGTATAGGGGATCGCAACAGTCTTCGAGGGAAGTAAAGGCCAATTTATTGATTCGACACAAGGGGAGAGAAAGGATATTTATAAACCTTAATAGATGAGTTGTCAATTTAGATGGACCTAGAAATAGTCTTGCTCGCAATAGTTTATCAGTAGCAACAGTTTTGTAGTAGTAGTAGCAAAGTAACAGCATTAGTCAAGTAAGGACAGTAGTAACAATTGTAGTAAACAGCAAGATTAAAATGCGGCAGGCATAGAGAGGGATGGACGGGCGTTGCATGGACAAGACAATTCATGTAGTAATCAAGGCAATGGCATTTTCGGATAATGAAGATAAAGCATCCAAGTACTAAATAACCATAGGCATGTGTTCCATATATAGTCATGCATGCTCGCAATGAGAACTTGCACAACATCTTTTGTCCTGCCAGCCCGTTTGCAGCGGGGCCTCAAGGGAATCTACTGGGAATTAAGGTGCTCCTTTTAATAAAGCACCGGAGCAAAGAATTAACACTACGTGATGCTCACATCACAAGCATCCCCTCTGGTTATCCCAAATTCTGACACTTCGGGGCCTCAGGTTCCGGACAACGATATGTGTATACAACCTGCAGGTAAGATCATAAACAATAATATCATCATGAATCAATAACATGTTCAAATCTAAAATCATGGCACTCGGGCCCTAGTGACAATCATTAAGCACAATAAGTTGCAACAATGTCAAAAGAACTAACAATAGATACTAGGCACAATGCCCTAACAATCTTATACAATTACATGAGAGATCTCATCCAATCCCTACCATCCCCATAGCCTATTGTAACACCCTCGGATCGACCCTATGCAAGTTTTAGCTATTTCAGCCAAACCCGCATAGAAACGATTCAAAGGTGCCCACCAAGCACTTTCGTGCGGGTGGAGAACGAAGTAATACCATTACACATTAGTCCACGATGGAACCCATAGAACAGATATGTACAATAGCGACTCGACGAGTCAAGAATACAGATATACAATACAAAGATCCAAATCACCTTTAAAACGATACAACGTCCGAGTACGAACAAGATGCAAATTAGGCTAAGAGCCCTGAAGAATAACCAATGGCGTCCATAACCCTTCCCAGGCCAAGCCGGAAGGGTAACCCTGCTACCGACGTCGATCTCAAAACCTGCTAAATCAAAAGGGTGCCGGCAAAGGGCAAAGGAAAAAGAGAGTGGTCAGTACTGAGGCCAGTACACGGCGAGACTAGAATTCGGAGGTCCTCGCCTACATAGGTATGGTGGACTGAAGCGGCAGCAAAGCATGCACTAAACAACCTATAGAGACTTGATACAACTGTCGGCTATTATAGAGAGATAAGAAAGACCTATTCGAAACCATCCTGATACTATCACCAAACATACCCATCCAGGTATTTCCCCCTCGAGACCAAACGAGGAAGTCAACAGAGGAACTCACACAGTTGGCAATTTTATTAATTCATTCCATGGTGGTCATCCAACTTACTTGTCATATCAGGTACAATTCATATTATAACAGTAAACTTTTGTTATAGTTGTCTATGATCGAGAACTATGCTCCAAGTTGTCCATAATCGCGGAAACGGATTCTCGAAAAGATTTCACCCTGCAGGGGTGCACCAAAGTTCCCACACGCACCTACACCCTTGTTGTCAGATCAGGTAGGTACAAGATCACAAAACATACACCCAACGGTATGTCGACGGGGTTTTGGACATGACGTTTCCTAGACCCAAAGCAAGCACAGTGGGCCACCCCAGTAAGCTACCCGCAACAAAGTCGGCCGGTCTCCAAGACGGACCCAGGGTTTGTGTCAATGGTTGTAAACGAATGGGAACCCGAAAGTTAGACTGGGCTTGTCGATACCGCAGAAACATTCCACATTTGTTCCTAAATATTACAGGCGCTCCACGCGCAATCATAAATAAAGCAGTAAAGCATGGCATAAGTACAGGATAGTACTAAAGCCCCAAACTACTTTGTGGCCCCTAGTACAGTACTTTGAAATCAGGTACTAAATCTATGAGGGTTCCCACACACCCCACCTGTGGTTAGCACGCTCGATCTCAGAATAGGTGTCAAGAACTCGGAGTCCTACGGGACACCAGTGAGCGGTTAAAAACCAAATATTGTCTATTACCCACCGGTGCCTCTGTATTATTTACCTACATTCAATTTTAGTTATTAAATGGTAATTAAATCCATGATCATCTCCACCATTAAACATGTGTCAACCACCCAACAACGATGGAACATCGATGACGGAACGGAGCACCTGAGCAAGCGACTACGACTCGCAAGGCCGACTATCTATCAATCAACAAGTAATAGGAGGTGTCCCGATTCGAGGGTGTTACACCTACAGCGGGGGATTACTCACTCATGGATGGGGGAATCAGGGATGGTTGATGGAGAGGCGTCGGTGATGATGATGGCGATGATCTCCTCCAATTCCACGTCCCGTCAGGGTGCCAGAATGGAGTTTCTGGTTTTGAATCACGGTTTCTGGTGGTGGCGGCGCAACAGAACTCTTCTCTGGAAATTGTCGAACTCCCATGTGTTTTTAGGTCAGAGGGTATATGTAGGCGAAAGGAGAGGTCGAGACGGAGTCCGAAGCGGCCACAACATGCCCTGGCGCGGCCTGGTCTGGTCTGCGCCTGGGGGTGGTGTGGGACCCTATGGCCTCTTCTCCCCTCCGTCTCCTAGCTCCATGAGTCTTCTGGGAAATAGGATTTTCGACATATTTTCTGGGATTTTTCCTGAAAGTTGATTTTCTGCAAAAAAAGACACCAAGGCAATTCTGCTGAAAACAACGTTAACCCGTGTTAGTTGTATCCAAATCACACAAATTAGAGGAGAAACAACAGCAAAAGTGTTCAGGAAAGTAGATATGTTTTGGACGTATCAACTCCCCCCAAGCTTAGCTTATTGCTTGTGCTCGAGCAATTCAGTTGAAAAATGAGTGCGATAAAAGAAACTTTCATGAACACATTTGCTTCATAAGATGTATATATTCTCAGCATATGAGAAAATACTTAGGCAATTCATAATAGGGAGTATGCAAATAAGTCTATCCAGTAGTCATGCAAACTATGAAGAGATTCCAACACAATAATAATAGTAAACATGAAACATAAGCGTATGCAAGATTGTAATGCTCATAAGAAAATATGATAAAGTGGTATCTCACTTGCCTTTATTTTTGACATAAATGCCAAGGCACCTCTAAAGTTCAAGTGAAGACTAGAAGTAAAAATATCAAAGATACAAGCGTCAAAGTTATGTCACAATTAACCATGTTCTGGGACAAGCACATTACACTAAGAATGACAACTATGCTCTCGGGAAGATGCTCATAGAATAAATGGTGACTCAACATAAAAGTGAAATAAAAGATTAAAAAGTTTGGAAGGCTTCCAAATGTTGAAAGTATGGTACTCAATAGCTTTGAGCTCTCATTTCCCCTATCATAAGCATCTTTAAATGATTAAGGTTAAAGTGAGAAAAATATGAGGTATATGCTTGATAAATCATAAGTTCAAAATCTCATGCCCCTTGAGTACGAGGGTTGTTCCTCATGCTACTCAACTTTAGTCACAAGCAAGTTCTTGTCATTGTAAGTATATGTGTATCATAGAGAATCGCCAATGGGGTACCCCTTGCCCGATGACACATGAGCTATCCCATACCAAAATGACAAAGCAACAGACAATGAGCATCTCAGCAATCTTTTTATTTGCTATTTGCATAGGTTTTTTATTGAGGATGCTTCATAGAATGCTCATTATGGTTATGGTGCAAGTTTAGACCAGGATTAGGCATGGCTTAGGCTAGCCGCCCAGGCGTTTCTCTAACACATATACAAACTCCATGGACTTACAATCTCCCCTTTTATTTCACACTGCCGACATCCTATCACATCCCAAAATTTTCCAAATTTTGAAATGTGAAAAATAAATAAACAAATAAATAATTGTTGAAATTTAGGGTGAAAAGAAACTTTTTGCTTCTAAATGAAAACATCAAAACTCATCTTGAACAAACTTTGAATAAAAAGGAATCCAACAAATTTCAATCAAGTGAAATGCATTCAGCAATGAATGTATCCTGAAATTTAAATACTTGGAAAAGCTAAACCAAAACCCTAAAACCCTAATGGAAGAAAATCATTTCCAAGATCTCTCAAAGACTATGGATTTGATCCATATAAAAAATTCAAAAAACATTTATAAGTGATAAAATGATAAACAAAAATATTATAAAACCATAGAAATTGGTTTCATTCAATTTGGAGCCATAGATAAAAACTTATGATTTTAATAAGATAAAATGAATTAATTTCCAAAGCTAAAAAAGCTCCTATCTAAAATCTATACCAAATTGTGAGCAAATTAATCCTAAAAGGATTTAAAAGGATAACAAATATTAAATAAAATCATACAAATTGGAATCACCAATTTTGGATCTATAAATAAAAAGATATGGATTTTATAAGACAAAGAAAGAAAATAAATAAGGAATATTTAAAAGCCAAATTAAATCTTGGCCAAATCCATAAACAAATGAAAGTTTATTGAATAATAAATAAGGGTAAAATATTATTTAAAAAAAACCATAAGGATTGAACAATATTCAATTTTATTTAAATAAAGACAATTTGCTTAAATAATAAATCCCAAGAAAACTATTTAGAAGTCAATTTAAAATCTTGAATTAAATCCATAAGCAAATGGAATAAAGATAATCCAAAATCCAAATAAAATAAAGGGATAAAGATGATTCAATTAAAATTATATGGACCTTAACTAAATTCAATTTTATTGGAATAAAGACAAATGCTCAATTTAAAATGATTAATAAATCATATTAAAATATTTTAAATAATTATTTAACATACTATAGAATAAATAAAACCTACTGAAAAAGGTTTGGTGAAAATTAGAATTTAAATAAGAGTTCGAAAATATAATTAAAATCTTATTTAAATAAAGGCAAGTGCTTATTTTAAATAAATAATAAACCATAAATAAATAAAATAATTATTCTAAAATGGAATTTAAATACATATTTAAAACAGTATAGGAACATACTGAATATTTGGAAAAGTTTTGAAAAAGGAATATGAATTCAAATGGTAGTTTGAATTCAAAACAGAAAATCAAAATGGAAAAAGAAAAATAAAGCAAAAAGAAAAAAATAAAAACAAACCCAGCCCAGAACCAGGCCCAGTCCAGCCCAGCAACTCAGCCCATCTCCCCCTCACTCCCCGAACCGTTTTCTCTCACCAGCGAATCTACCCTCTCACCCCGCTAACTCCCTAACCCCACCTGGCCAGGTCATCGTCTTCCTCAGCAAGAGACCCGCCCCCCTTATTCCTCCCGCCGTTTCTGGACGTAAGTCCCCGGCGTTAATATGCGTTAACGACGCCATGAAACCATCCCATGACCGTGTGTACTTAGTCGCCCCTCTCTCCTCTACCTTTCCCCTCAAACCCCTCTGCCAATGAGCCACCAGGCTGCGAGAATTTCTGCCTGCAACCTCGCTGCCCCGAAAAGATTTTCCAGCGAATTCCGGCGACGTCCAACCTCCTCTTGGCTCCCAGTTCCTACGAGCACATTCCCCACCTCCCTACGCATATCCCAGTACCAACCACTCGCTCGCGCGCCCTCTGAAACGACGGCAAGCACAACATCTGAACGCCGTCGTCGTCTGCCATTTCTCCGACGAGCTTCCGAGGTAATTTCCGACCGCGCCTCTCCCTCTCTTTCACACGCGTGTACTCACCACGATCATGCGCATCTGACTGCATATTTTATTTGCCCTGGCGTCCACCGTAGCATCGCCTCCGTCTTGAACAGAGAGCACCCGCCTCCAGAAGGAACTCCGGCGAGGAATTACCATCGTCCCCGTGCGCCCCTTTGCCAACCAAGGACACGTTGAGCATCGTCACTTTCCTGCGAGTCTGGTGAGCCATCCCGCTACTCCTCTCGCTTCCTATAATCACCGGAGCATCACTGCCCGACGCGCGCCGCCGTCCACCGTCGCCAGTGCCACCAGATCATGGTTAAAGCAATTCTGTCCGTCGGATTTAGATCGCAAGGCTAGGATAGATGACTTAACCGAAGGGGTACGTAGCAATCTGTGACGTGCGATTTACATTAGATCCAACGAACCACAACGCTTGATCCTGCCGAACCGGTACCAGCGAATAAGATTAAGACACGTGGTCTGCGTTTTAATTTAAAAATAGAAACTTGTCTATTAGATGGTTAGATTTTGTAAAATTTATAACTTTAAATCTACACGTCCAAATTTTGGAAACTTTATATCAATGGAATCAGCAAAAAGAATACTTTCCAACCATGCCCTTTGTTTAGTATTTTCCTTATGTAAAATTGGTTGTTTTTGCAGAAATATGTGTAGGCCTATTTTGAGTATAACATTTATTCTAAAAGTGTTTTTAGGGTAAAATATTTTGTAAAAGGTTTGTTTTGAACCTACTGACCATAAAAACCAACTTGTAGATTTAAAAGTATATTTTGTGACACTAAGGAATTATTCCTTGAATAAAAGCATTTCTAGTTAAATAAAAATGTTGATTATGGTTTAAAAATGATTTTTGAGTAAAACCTTTGGAAAATGATTTGATTTAAACTCTCTGACCCTAAACACCAAGTTTTTGGATTTAAAAATGTATTTGATTAACCCTAGTAAAATTATTACTTTGTTTAAAGGCATTACCAACAAAATAAAATATTCCTTTGATTTAAAAATGGTTTTTAGGTGAAACCTTTTGCAAATGGTTTAATATTAAACACTTTGACCATAAACATTAATATTTGTGTTTAAAAGACATTTTGGCTAACACTAGAAGTTATTCCTATGACTTAAATCATTTCTAGCAAAATGATTTAAAGTGGCCATTTTCACTAACTTGATTTTAAATGGTTATTGCCACTTTTATAAATGACCAATAGGTGTTTTAAAATGTTTATATCCTATTATAAACCACCTTTCCAAATAAAACAATCTTTTGCATACTTGCATGCATTGTTTTGTTTTCTTTATTTTATGTGGTGAATTGTTTGAATGCTAGATTGAATTTGTGCCTTGATTTAATTGTAGTGAAATTTGAAGAGTGTGACTATTGCAAGATCAAGGAGTGAATCTATATTCCCTAATAAAAAGTCAAGTGGTTCTTCATACATTTTGTCTTAATATTTTGACTATGCATTAGTGATATTTCAAAGTAGGACTTGCATGGAATTTTTACTAAGTATGCTATGCCATGGGAAATCCTAGTAGATGATGCCTTAGTAGAATTTTCCCTAACTTAAGATCCCTACTACTATCATGCTTAACTTAGCTAGTAGAAAACAAGGGTGGATTATATTCATGCTATGAAATATTTCTAAGTCATTGACTTGTGTTTTGATTAATAAAACAACTATGTGAATGAATCACCTGAGTGGAATGGTGTGAATGGGTTATGTTGAGTGGTTACACAGGGCCCCATATATGGCCTACCCTAGTGTATCTCACTTGTGGAAAGCCACCTAGGAACAAAGAGATTTGATATGTCAAATGTTGAGAAGCTTCAAGTGCAACCAATTGGCATTATGGGCTCTGCCTCGATCATATAGGTTGCAATAACTTAGCCAAATGGACAGTTCGTGGTAGGGGGTGATAGGTTTGGGAACGCGTCCATTTTGGTCTAAGGGAAGGCTTCTGAAAGATCTTGTCTTGATGCATGTCAAGTCTTGTGGGGAAAGTGCACCACCTCTCGAGAGAGTAAAATCTAAGTACTTAGCCGTGTCCCCGACAATGGACAATTTGAGCATCAAGACATGGAAGCTATCAAGGATCTCCTCATCCCAATTTCTAAGTTAAAATCGTGTGGTTGAACAAGGGTTAAAGGATCTTCAATCTTTGATTGGTAGATGCCTTGGGTGATTTTCCCAAACAAAAACTTAGTGTTTTCAAATGATAAGGAAAATCTATTTTGAGCAAAGCAAGCCTAAGCTCCACTTAGCCAAATGCATATAGATGAGAGATACCACTATTCTACCATAGGATCACTTGCCAATACAATTCAAATGTATTGACCCTTGTGGCTATAACTTATTATGTTGCAGGTTTGTTTGATGTTAGTGAAGTGTGTTGATTAGGATTACAAGTCTACAACCAACATGATTGCCTGTGACACTTTGAAGATGAAGGACTCCATGATATATAGTTATTTCTGCTGCATTGTAATGAGATAGCCAAATGAGCTATGTAAGATGTAATGAATTATTTTATTCCTGGTTATAAAGTTGTAATATGACCTTTGTTTCTTGATATTACATCTTAACTGTGGATGCTAGCTATTGATCCAGGGGCAAGCATTGTAAACACAGGGATCTCTACCTTATTAAAGTTTGGGACCTCTACAGATGCTATCAGAGCCAGGTCGTTTCCTGTAGGATTGTAACATTAGGATTGGAAAAAAACCCTTAGAAAAATAGGAGTTGTATTTGTTCCAAAACTTATTTACAAATAATCTTGTAAACTCTTTCCTTAACCTTTTTGGTTTTGATTCTACATCTCTTCTATTTCAACTTGATGGACAAATTCTCCACCGTGAGCAAAGGACTTCACCAAACTCAAATGAATTCAACTTCAACATCACCAATGACTTCAACTTTAGTTTCACCAAGGACTTCAATTTGGACATCACTAAGGACTACAAGTGAGACAAGAATAGTACTCAAGACTTGAAGACTAAGGAAACACAACTTAGAAGGAACTATCATCACCTTTGAAGTTTTGTGAGCAAGATACAAGAATTTTTCCAAGGATACAATGATCTTGTTAATGAAGAAACAACTAAGAAGAATGGAATGATCTCAAGAAAACCATATAGTTGGACCACCATACTAATGTTTAGTTTAGATCAAACACACCAACTTATGTGGTGTAGCAAAAATATTTTGTTGCCTAAAAATATGCTTGAACCTTGTTGTTTGAGTGGAATGTTTGATTGTGATTGCTTGCATATTTCTTGTGTGAAATTGTTGTGTGTGTGATTAGACTTCTTCCCTATAAATCTTTTGCCTATTCTAATCCCAATCCAACCCAAACAGATGACTTCTCCAAGAAACTCCAACATCAAGAATGGTGACAACAACAACAACCAAGAGATGCACAGGAGAGAACAACTTCTATCAACTCAAGCCCAATTGAATCAAGTGACAACTAAGTTTTTAGCCAACAACAATGAGTTAGACCCAACCATGCAATTTTTTTGGAAATCCAATCCCAATTGTTGCAAAGGATGACCAATCAAATGATCAATATGATAAGCAACTCTTCCCAAAGTGATTGTGACAACAATAATGTCAAGGATGATATTATGGAAGGAACTCAAGCTTGCAATATTTGTGGAGACATGGAACACACTTATAAGGATCATGAGGATCAATGCCCTAATTGTGAAGAGAAACATCCAACTAATCAATGCCCCACATCTCAAGTGACTTGCTTCCTATGTGAAGGGAATGATCATGTCCCTATCCAATGCCCCATCTATCCTATAGTTCAACAAATGAAGCAAGATGGAATGCATCAAATGTTTGGAAACCTCCATAAGGGAACAACTTCTACCAAGAAGGATGTTGACAAAGTCAGAACCATGCCTCATAAAGCCACAACCAAAGTGACCACAAAGTGTTGCTACTCTTGTGGAGAAGAAGGTCATATCTCTAGTAACTTCCCCAAGAAGAGAGAAAGATTTCACACCTGTGTGGTGAGATATGAAGAGCATGAACTAAAAGAACTCCTAGCTTTGGAGAGACCCAAAAAGAAGAAGAAAGACAAAAGCCAAGTGCAATGTTACAATTGCAAAGAGATGGGACACTATGCCAGTGATTGCCCAAAAAAGAAGAAGAACCAAGGAAACAAACAAGAGGCAATGATACCAAAGGAAAAGAAGGATATTAGCCAAGTGATGTGTTTCAAATGCAAAGAGATAGGCCATTATGCAAACAAGTGCCCAGAGAAGCTACATCAAGATCCCAAGTAAGCCAAGATGTAATCTAGTCAAAAACCTTTTTAAGGGTGGTAGTAACCTAGTTTCCTTGAAGCCAACTTGTAACCTCTAGCCTTCCCAAATCTCGGGACGAGATTTCTTTTAAGGGTGGTAGCCTATGACATCCCAAAATTTTCCAAATTTTGAAATGTGAAAAATAAATAAACAAATAAATAATTGTTGAAATTTAGGGTGAAAAGAAACTTTTTTCTTCTAAATGAAAACATCAAAACTCATCTTGAACAAACTTTGAATAAAAAGGAATCCAACAAATTTCAATCAAGTGAAATGCATTCATCAATGTATCCTGAAATTTAAACACTTGGAAAAGCTAAACCAAAACCCTAAAACCCTAGTGGAAGAAAATCATTTCCAAGATCTATCAAAGACTATGGATTTGATACATATAAAAAAAATGTCAACAAACATTTATAACTGATAAAAATGATAAACAAAAATATTATAAAACCATAGAAATTGGTTTCATTAAATTTGGAGCCACAGATAAAAACTTATGATTTTAATAAGATAAAAGGAATTAATTTCCAAAGCTAATAAAGCTCCTATCTAAAATCCATACCAAATTTTGAGAAAATTAATCCTAAAAGGATTTAAAAGGATAACAAATATTCAATAAAATCATACAAATTGGAATCACCAATTTTGGATCTATAAATAAAAAGATATGGATTTTATAAGACAAAGAAAGAAAATAAATAAGGAATATTTAAAAGACAAATTAAATCTTGGCTAAATCCATAAACAAATGAAAGTTTATTGAATAATAAATAAGGGTAAAAGATTATTTAAATAAAATCATAAGGATTGAACAATATTCAATTTTATTTAAATAAAGACAATTTGCCTAAATAATAAATCCCAAGAAAATTATTTAGAAGTCAATTTAAAATCTTGAATTAAATCCATAAGCAAATGGAATAAAGATAATCCAAAATCCAAATAAAATAAAGGGATAAAGATTATTCAATTAAAATTATATGGACCTTAACTAAATTCAATTTTATTGGAATAAAGACAAATGCTCAATTTAAAATGATTAATAAATCATATTAAAATATTCTAAATAATTATTGAACATACTATAGAAGAAATAAAACCTACTGAAAAAGGTTTGGTGAAAATTAGAATTTAAATAAGAGTTTGAAAATATAATTAAAATCTTATTTAAATAAAGGCAAGTGCCTATTTTAAATAAATAATAAACCATAAATGAATAAAATAATTATTCTAAAATGGACTTTAAATACATATTGAAAACAGTATAGGAACATACCGAATATTTGGAAAATATTTGAAAAGGAATATGAATTCAAATGGTAGTTTGAATTCAAAACAGAAAATCAAAATGGAAAAAGAAAAAGAAAGCAAAAAGAAAAAAATAAAAACAAACCCCAGCCCAGAACCAGGCCCAGTCCAGCCCAGCAACGCAGCCCATCTCCCCCTCACTCCCCGAACCGTTTTCTCTCACCAGCGAATCTACCCTCTCACCTCGCTAACTCCCCGACCCCACCTGGCCAGGTCATCGTCTTCCTCTGCGTGAGACCCGCCCCCTTATTCCTCCTGTCGTTTCTGGCCGTAACTCCCCGGCGTTAATACGCGTTAACGACGCCAAGAAACCATCCCGTGACCGTGCGTACTTAGTCTCCCCTCTCTCCTCTACCTTTACCCTCAAACCCCTATGCCAATGAGCTACCAGGATGCGAGAATTTCTGCCTGCAACCTCGCTGCCCCGACAAGCTTTTCCGGCGAATTCCGGCGACGTCCAACCTCCTCTTGCCTCCCAGTTCCTATGAGCATATTCCCCACCTCCCTACGCATATCCTAGTACCAACCACTCGCTCGCGTGCGCTTTGAAATGACGGCAAGCACAACATTTGAACGCCGCCGCCGTCTGCCATTTCTTCGATGAGCTTCCGAGGTAATTTCCGACCGCGCCTCTCCCTCTCTTTCACAGGCCACCACGATCCTGCGCATCTGACTGCATCTTTTATTTGCCCTGGCGTGCACCGTAGCATCGCCTCCGTCTTCAGCAGAGAGCACCCGCCGCTAGAAGGAACTCCGGCAAGGAATTACCATCATCCCCGTGCGCCCCTTCGCCAACCAAGGACACGTTGAGCATTGTCACCTTCCTGGGAGTCTGGTGAGCCATACCACTCCTCCTCTCGCTTCCTGTAATCACTAGAGCATCAGTGCCCGACGCATGCCACCGTCCACCGTTGCCAGCGCCCCCAGATCGTGGTCAAAGCAATTCTATCCGTCGGATTTAGATCGCAAGGCTAGGATAGATGAATTAACCGAAGGGGTACGTAGCAATCTGTGTCATGCGATTTACATTAGATCCAACGATCTAGAGCGTTTGATCCTGCCGAACCGGTACCAGCGAATAAGATTAAGACACGTGGCCTGCGTTTTAATTTAAAAATAGAAACTTGTATATTAGATGGTTAGATTTTGTAAAATTCATAACTTTAAATCTACACGTCCAAATTTTGAAAACTTTAAATCAATGGAATCAAAAAAAAGAATACTTTCCCACCATGACCTTTTTTTGAGTGTTTTGCTTCTGTAAAATTGGTAATTTTGTAGAAACATGTGTAGACCTATTTTGAGTATAAACTTTATTCTAATAGTTTTTTAAGGGTAAAATATTTTGTAAAAGGTTTGTTTTGAACCTACTAACCATGAAAACAAACTTGTAGATTTAAAAGTATATTTTGTGACACTAAGGAATTATTCCTTGAATAAAACCATTTCTAGTTCAATAAAAACGTTGATTATGGTTTTAAAATGATTTTTTAGTAAAACCTTTGGAACATTATTTGATTTAATCTCTTTCACCCTAAACACCAAGTTTTTGGATTTAAAAATATATTTGATTAACCCTAGTAAAATTATTACTTTGTTTAAAGGCATTTCCATCAAAATAAAATATTACTTTGATTTAAAAATGGTTTTTAGGTGAAACCTGTTGCAAATGGTTTAATATTAAAAACTTTGACCACAAACATTAATATTTGTGTTTAAAATACATTTTGGCTAACACTAGAAGTTATTCCTTTGATTTAAATCATTTCTAGCGAAACAAAATGATTTAAATGGCAATTTTCACTAACTTGATTTTAAATGGTTATTGCCACTTTTATATATGAACAATAGGTGTTTTAAAATGTTTATAGCCTATTAGAAACCACCTTTCCAAATAAAACAATCTTTTACATACTTGCATGCATTGTTTTGTTTTCTTTATTTTATGTGGTGAATTGTTTGAATGCTAGATTGAATTTGTGACTTGATTGAATTGTAGTGAAATTTGAAGAGTGTGACTATTGCAAGATCAAGGAGTGAATCTATATTCCCTAATAAAAAGTCAAGTGGTGCTTCATACATTTTGTCCTAATATTTTGACTATGCATTAGTGATATTTCTAAATAGGACTTGCATGGAATTTTTACTAAGTATGCTATGCCATGGGAAATCCTAGTAGATGATGCCTTAGTAGAATTTTCCCTAAGTTAAGATCCCTACTACTATCATGCTTAACTTAGCTAGTAGAAAACAAGGGTGGATTATATTCATGCTATGAAATATTTCTAAGTCATTGACTTGTGTTTTGATTAATAAAACAACTATGTGAATGAATCACCTGGGTGGAATGGTGTGAAAGGGTTATGTTGAGTGGTTACACAGGGCCCATATTTATGGCCTACCCTAAGGTATCTCACTTGTGGAAAGTCACCCAGGAACAAAGAGATTGAGACGTCAAATGTTGAGAAGCTTCAAGTGCAACCACTTGGCATTATGGGCTCTAATGGATCATATAGGTTGCAATAACTTATCCAAATGGACAGTTCGTGGTAGGGGTGATAGGTTTGGGAACACGTCCATTTTGGTCTAAGGGAAGGCTTCTGAAAGATCTTGAAGTTAAAAGCTTGTGGTTGAACAAGGGTTAAAGGATATTCAATCTTTGATTGGTAGATGCCTTGGGTGATTTTGCCAAACAAAAACTTAGTGTTTTCAAATGATAAGGAAAATCTATTTTGAGCAAAGCGAGCCTAAGCTCCACTTAGCCAAATGCATATAGATGATAGATACCACTATTCTACCATAGTATCACTTGCCAATACAATTCAAATGTATTGACCCTTGTGGCTGTAACTTATTATGTTGCAGGTTTGTTTGATGTTAGTGAAGTGTGTTGATTAGGATTACAAGTCTACAACCAACATGATTGCATGTGGCACTTTGAAGATGAAGGACTCCATGCTATATAGTTATTTCTGCTGCATTGTAATGAGATAGCCAAATGGGCTACGTAAGATGTAATGAATTATTTTATTCCTGGTTATAAAGTTGTAATATGACCTTTGTTTCTTAATATTACATCTTAACTATGGATGCTAGCTATTGATCCAGGGACTAGCATTGTAAACATAGGGATCTCTACCTTATTAATGGTTGGGACCTCTAGACATCCATAAACAAAAGAACATGATATCAACTGGATAGATATGTAGAAGTGCTAAAAGTGTTCCCCATGACAGCATGGTTCTGCTAACTCCCAACTTATAATTTGCAAGCATATAAGCAACATAGATGGGCAGAATGGTTCAAGTTTATTAAGTGTAGGAAATAAAATGTGCCATCAAGTACATGAGAGCTTTACTAACTAATTTTCTCATAACAATCAAACATTTTTATTTGGAAGAAAACAAGTCATAATAAATATGCAAGGAATAGCAATGATGCTAATAGGTAGATATGGTGGACACCTTTGACAACTTTGGTTTTGGGGAGTTGGATGCACGAGTAGAGCTCATACTCAGTACAGGTGAAGGCTAGCAATAGGAAGGGAGCGACAATCGAGAGAGCAGTAACTGTCATAATCATTCTTGCGAAAAAAACAAAATTAATTATGGCATAAAAGTAGCACAAGAACTCTGAGAAAAAATAAATCATCGAGGCTTAACTGACCTTTTGTTTAGTCATATGCATGCGTGAGCATGTGCAAAGTTGATTCAAATAAAACATTCAGAGGAGGATACCATAATGTCATACCATGTTATGAATAGAACAATGCAAGCAAACATTTATATGACATGCTACAAACTATTAGCAAGTTGGAACTAATCATAAGAGAGCAAGAACTACTAAGCATCAATTAAATAACATACACCTTACATGAACAGACTAAACATGCCCACAATGATGAGTATATGTATAAAAATGAAAACAAATATAGTTCATATTAGCCTCTTACCACACATCGAATTGTTATGAATCTTCATTATTGCCTTTCACTTGTGTGGCTTGAATAATAATATGAAAACCAAACTCCAAAGGAGTCACTGAGGACTGCTGAACCCTGCAACAAACTTTAGAAAACCAGAGAAGAACAACAAATATTTTTGGGTTTCGATTTTTTTAAGCAAGAAATAAAGACAAAAGCGAACAAAACAAAATCTTTTTGAGATTTTCGAATAATAGACCAAAACTAAAAGCTAAAGAAACAAACAAAGAGAAACAACAAAAATATTTTTGGTCTTTTTGTGTTTTGGAAAGTAGAAACAAAACAAGAACAAAAACGAAAAAGAAAGTGAAACATGGATATGCAAAGTACCGACAGAATATGATATGTAGATGAGTGTGATGTCGGTATACCTCCCCCCAAGCTTAGGATTTTGTCCTAAGTGGATATCAATCCCATGCTGGCCAAGAAGAGGCGCCTCCATAGTATGACAAAGAGGTACCTTCATCCAGATACGAACTCGAGGATGCCCCGACGTAGTGTGTAGAGTAGTCATAAGAGGGCACGTCCCCCCTGGTGCTGCCTGTGGAAACCAAGCAAGCGGAGCTGCTCGTCCATCTCCTCTTTGGAGCACGACCATGGCCTCCTGCAAATACTGAACAAAGTAGACTGTGGCAAGGGAATTTCCCTCTCATCTCCGTCAGTAAATATCATCCTATAAACTAAGCTCTCTTTATGAGAGTTAGCAGTAACAAAGTGATGACCTTTCATAGTTGCAAGATCAAGTCTCTATGGGGCCAGCACTGTATCATTAGGATCGACAGAAAGGTCCAAAGCAGTAACCATGCGTGCAACAATAATGCCCCCATAAATGGGTCCTCTAGCAGCTAGGCGGCGAGCAATTAGAGAACCAAGATTATACTTGGTTTCATTATTAAGCACAGTAGCAAGAAAAGCTAAATGATAATTAGAAATATTACTAGTGTTCTCCCTACCAAGTATGCTAGTGGCAAGATACTAAGCAAAGTATCTAAGAACTGGGAGATGAATGTTTCTTATCTTGCTGTGCTAAGCTGTGTGGTCGTCATCATTTGTTACACCTCGATAGAGCTCCAGCAAGTCAGTGGGTCGGCTCTGGATATTCTTTGCTGTCCCAGCCATGCCAATACCTATAATGCTGCAAAAAAATTCAAGTTCATGGTAATAGGCCTATCATAGATTTTGAATGAAATAGTTGGCCTATAAGAAGTGTTAGTGAAAGTAAAACTCTCAACAAAAGTTTTGGTGGGCAAGGCATATTGCTCACTCTCATCATGCATGTAAGAGGTTAGACGAACTCTTTGAACAAGAAGCAAGAATTCATCAAGTATCCCCGCAGCTCTCAAAAAATCATAACAAGGGAAGGTAGATGGATTCGCATCTCCATCATCTCCCTCTTCACCAAAGCGTGGTGCAATAAGATCTTCATTGTATGATGGACTAAATAGAGAAGTTGACCTCGAAGGCCTTCCCACCCTTGGTGCGTCTCTCTCAAATACTTCTCCAAAAGTGCGGTTGTCCATCCTCCCCTTTTCTGAAATTTTTAGACAAACATCAAACAAAGTAATTTCAAAACTACTAAATGGAAGGGAACTACTAGAGGGACTTGAAAGAGGGATAAACATGCATAAAAATAATTTATCTAAGCATAGAACAAGCATGAAAGATCACATAGCCTGTCACCTACAGTAGCAAAATACTCAAGATATAATCCACCAACCAAAAATCAACTTGGACAAGCGGAGGAGTCACATACCGGAGAACCAGTTCTCCAAAAATCAGCAGCTAAGAGTGGCTGAGCAAGGAGATCGAAAATCGCATTGAAGAACAGCAGGAACACGGGTTTGAGAAATTTTCTGGTATTTTCTCGAGAGAGAGAGAGTGTAGTGGTGGGTGGCTGGGTAAGTGGAGGGCCAGGGGTGGCCCACACCATGGCCAGGCACGCCCCTGGTGTGGCCGCGCCACCAGGGGGTGTGCCTACCTAGTGGATCCCCTGGGTCACTCCAGGTGCCTCTCTGTCCCTTTTTTGACGTAAAAATTTAATCTGAATTTTCTAGAATTTTTTGAGAAACTTTATTTTCGAGTAATTTTCAGGAATTGGTAAACGAATTTCTCGTAGAAAAATGCTTTTGGAACGATGGAAAAACAAATCAAAACCAAAACTACAGAAGTTCTAATGCACTCAAATATGTAAGCGTCTAGCAATACAAAGATGAGCAAGGTGAAAGCAAAGATTAAAATAAATAAAATAAGAGTAAACAAAGAGAATCATGGTGAAAACATTGTTTTGTTCATCAAAATCCCTTTGTTAACAAGGTTGATAGTCTTGTTACCAAAACAATTTAATTTGAAGCAAAACTTTGCATTTCACTAAATAATTATGTTACCTCAACCTTGATAGCAATAGTCCCAATCATAATAATTTCATAATCTTCTTGTGGTATAGGACAATATATTTTTCCAACTTTGATGCCCTTAATATTTTCAATTGAATTTAGGCCATATTTCTTATCAATCTTCTTGCGGAAATAAATCGTGTGCTCCTTGTCATTAACATTAAAAATTACTTTTCCTTGATTACAATCAATGATAGCACTTGCAGTATTAAGAAAAGGTCTCCCAAGAATAATAGACATATTTTCATCTTCACGCATTTCAAGCAAAACAAAGTTAGTTAATATCAAACAATTGTGAGCCACTTGAACAGGAACATCCCCACATATACCAATAGGAATAGTAGTAGACTTATCAGTCATTTGCAAAGATATGTCAGTTGGTATAAATTTTTCCAGGTCAAGTCTCTTGTATAGGGAAAAAGGAATACACTAACTCCTGCTCCCAACACAGAAAGAAGTTCTAACATAATTATTTTTGATAGAGCAAGGAATTGTTGGGATACCTGGATCTCCAAGTTTCTTTGGAACCTTACCATTGAAGGAATAATTAGCAAGCAAAGTGGAAATTTCCTCATTAGGAATCTTCCTTTTATTTGAAACAATATCCTTCATATACTTTGAATAAGGAGGCAATTTAATAGCATCAGTCAAAGGAATTTGCAACAACAAAGGTTTCATCCACTCACAAAACTTGTTATAGTGTTATTCTTCCTTTGACTTGTGTTTCTTATCAGGAAAAGGCATTGGTTTTTGCACCCAAGGATTTCTTTCATTACCATGTTTATTAGCAACAAAATCCTCCTTAGTTTACTTAGTATTCTTAGTGTGGCTTTCAGGTTCTTCTTCAATTTCTTCTTTATCAGGAGATTCATTCTGATCATTACCACTTTCAGTTTCAGCAAGAGAGACAAATATACTATTAGGATCTTTAGCAGGTTCAGAAGAATCTACAACTATTTTATGTCTCTTTTTCTTAGAAGAAGTACCACTATCTTTAGCTTGTTGAGAATCTTGCTCAACTCTTTTAGGATGTCCCTTAGGATATAGAGGATCCTGAGTTGAAGCACCACTTCTAGTTCTAATTTCATAAGCATGTTTTTCTCTAGAAGCATTAACTAACAAATTGTTTTGAACCTTAGTACACTACTAGGGAAATGGCCATTCGTGGCGCACCTGAAAAGAGAATCTGTGGCGCACTAGCAGTGCACCACGGGCCTTGCGCTACGGCTATCTCCCAGCCGTGGTGGACTGCCTAGTGCACCACGGTTGTGTCGAGATAGGTGTAGCGCACCTGCTAGTGCGCCACGGCTATGTGGGCAGGTGCGCTACGCGTAGGATCTTCTGTTTGCGCCACTAAGCTTCTAAGATGCGCTTTAGGTGTAGTGCGCCACAAAAGGTAGGTCATGTGCGCCACAGGTGTTTTTTTGTTTTTTTAATTTCCGAGCCAGATTATATACAATATTACAGGCAGATATACACACACAGATACAAGATATACAATTATATATATAAATACACAATTTGAAAAACAAGATTGAAACAAATACATATAGATAAGTCTCATACATGAATACATAGTATAAGTTACATTGTTTCGATCAAGTTACAAAGTATTTGGTGACATGCGAATACATGTGTCGATCGAACAAGTTAGAGCTCGGAAGCTCGCCTAGACATCTAAACTAGCTAGACACAAACGCGGGATAAACAACCAAAGAAGATAAGCATGATTACCGCCGCGACGAAGGTGTAGGTCTTCATCCAGTTCCTTGTCCTAACTCCCGCTAGATAGCGCGTGTATCTAGCTTCCGCCTCCGCCATAGTGTTGTACCCTTTGTAGCTATTGCCGCTGAAACGGTGCACCTATCTCCGGCAGTCTTCCCAATCATCGTAGACTCCGGGAACCCGTCCCTTGTACACGACGTACCACGTCATCTATAAGTTGACAATAATAATTAACCGGTGATTGAAAAAAACATATATAATTAAAGTCGCATATGAAGATACACTTATAGAAAGTACTCCTAAATCAAAAAGACCAAACTCAAAAAAACATGCCTCATATATATACATAGGTCGTTGGAGACAGGAATATGCTACGATGGAACCGTAAGCCAAGTAGGATGCACAACATCTAGACTTGTGCATAACACAAGGCTTATAGTCCCATCATAGCACATTCACATATATATTGTGCCACGACATTTCAATCATCGGCATTATTCTCGAAAAAGACCAAAGTAGCTCGAAAAGAATGCCTCATATATAACTAGCTAGGTCGTTGGACATAGGAATATGCTACGACGGAACAGTTAGCCAAGTAGGATGCACAATTCCTGGACTTGTGCATATCACAAGGCTAACTATCCCGTCGTAGCACATTCACATATATATTGTGCCACGACATTTTCAATCATCGGCATTATTCTCGAAAAAGACAAAAATAACTCGAGAAGAATGCCTCATATATATACATAGGTCGTTGGACACAGGAATATGCTACGATGGAACCGTGAGCCAAGTAGGATGCACAAGACCTGGACTTGTGCATATCACAAGGCTCACAATCCCATCGTAGCACATTCACATATATAGTGTGCCACGACATTCCAATCATCGGCATTATTCTCGAAAAAATAGTAAGGAAAAAAAGAAGGACCAAAGTGAGCAAAGGACCAAAGAGTAAGCAAAAAAACCAAGCATTGATTGATATATAATAATAATAAGCAAAAGAAGTAAGCGATGATTCATAAACCTAATAAGATAAGTATAGTAGCATGTACACTTCTCCACACACACACAAAGGTCATCTATAGTTTGTAACTACAACTAGGCCAACATCAAGCCTTCTGGCTCGGCTTAGGAAACGGGAGGACGCCTTGTCTCGTCATGAACTTCCTATAGTCACCCTGCATCTCTAGGAGATCTTCTATGTCATGGTTATTCGGGATATTTCCTCCGTAGAAGATCCCCCCCGAAGTCATGACATCACAAAACATGATTGCCCCAAACTGCTGCTGGATGCGATACATCTCTTGTCTAATATCTGAATCATTGATCTTGGCCTTTGCTTTGGCCCACTGTTTGAGATGATCTGGTAGCGTAGAATTCTGCTGGTCAAGAAGGAACGCCCTCATGTGATGGAGTGCGTAGTAGGCTTCCTTCTTACTGTTTTCTGGCTGCTTCACGCAGGGGAACTCCATTACGTGGTTGAAGACGTGCCTGCCGAACTTGACCTTCATACGCACGAAGGTGGTGCCTTCCGTCGAGGCAAAGCCAATGAGAGCATCATCCAGAACTTCCTTGATCTTGTCGTAGTTTTTCTTTTTTTCTAGACTCCCCGAGTAGAAATACATGGCGTGGGAATGCTTCGGCGATAAGGAGATGAACATGCAGTGTTCATCTCTGCGCAAAAAATTCAAATGGAATGTGTTGGAAAAAGAATGATGATAATCTAATAAAGCCAATCGATGGTGGCGAGTGAATAACGACTTACTCGGGAAAGTAAGGCACGAGAATGTATTCCTTTGTATTGTTCGCCACAAGGATTCATTTTAGGTATGAGGCCACGATACGTCATTCGGCGGGGGAACCCAAGCAGCCGTCACGCATGTAGTAGGGGTCCACTATAGCGATGCCCGGTGTGTTCTCTCTAATGATCTGCATGGCCAGGCTGAGAAAAGAGACGGACCATGGTATAGTGCAGCGGGTATAGGTGGAACATATTGAAGATGTCGTCGAACCGCAGGAAGAACAGATCCGCATGGGCATTGTCGACGAAGCCCAAGCCTAGTGGCACCTTAACCACGAATACCGGGTGCGAGGGATCTTTCTCCGATAGAAGGCGTCTCTCTATCATCAGCACGCCGTCAAGCACACTCTGCAGTTCCGAACTGGCGAGCTTCCGCAAATTCTTAGGTAGCATGGGCTCACCCGCCACATGAATCCTCCACATAATACCCTCGGGTCTTGGTGGCCCGTCCCGAAACCTGATCGGATTCGCAGTTGTTGACGCCACCGGCTGGCTCGAGCTGCTAGATTTTCTTTTCCTGCCCTTTTTTCCTTTTGGAGAGCGGCCAGGCACCGCAATGCCGCCCTATGTAGTGTGTCAGGGATTAGAATAAAGGGTCGGTTGGTTGTATCAGCTGGCTCTGTAAAGGCGCAAGCTGGAGGCGTCTCCTGAGAACCAAACAAACGCTTGGTGATAGTGGCTTTCTCTGTGGGGCCACCAGCTAGGTCTTCGTTGCTAAACTGAGTGTTGAAGAAGTGATCATTCCAATCTTCGTCGTCCTCAGCCGGATCCTGCGCCATGTGCATATCATCAACATGATCATCCGACCCACCGCGTGGAGGTGACAGCGAGGGCGGTAAGGGGGCCTTGCCACCGCTTGTCGCTGGCACGACAGGCGTGCTGTTGTCTGTGGCGTGATGGCCCCCGCCGTCCCCAAACGGATCATGCTCTTTGGCCATAGCAAGAATAAGCCGAAGCAAGTTCTGAGGACAGACGGCTCTTCTTCACTCCTGGGGGTTGAATGGGAGGTTCCAGGTCGTCGCAGCCCCTTAGCACCCGACTAATTTTAACCCTGTGCACGCTATCTGACATCGGCCTTGAGTGGAACGTGCGCTGCAAGGGTTAAATGATGGTACCCTTGGCAACATCCCTCAGCTCGTTGTTCACGTAGCATAAGAGACTGCAAGGAACATCCGTCTACGGAAAACATGTACGGCGTCGTCAGAGATGCCATAAGAGTAATAGATGCATGAAAGGCGGTAATTAAAGCAATTTGTTTACCGTGATGGCGTCGAGATCGGCTAATGTCGACGCACGGCATACGGCGACGGGAATGCAAGAGACGTAAGGGCTGCTTGATGGCGCGGTGTTGGCCGCCGGTGTATTCTCCCTACCGACGGGTGCTTGGAGCTCCGGTGCAGCCGCGACGATGGCAGGGGGGCACCAACATGTACTCTGGCGCCGTGGTGATGGCAGGGGGAGTCACCAACACTTGCGGCGCCGTGGTGCTAGCGGGCGGAGTCACGAACACGTAGTTCGCCTGATTCGTCGGCGCCGCGTTGTTCGAGTGGCTGCTGACCATGCTTGGAATCGGGCACGGCCCTACTCGACCACCCGCACTCCAGTTCGCTATTGACTCCACCAAGGTAGGCAGGAAGGACGTGAGGGTGATTGCCAGGTTGTCTTGGACGATCTGTGGGATCCGCGCCACTTGTTCCTTAAGTTCTTGAACCTCGCGGTTTTCCTCCTCGCTCCTTCCCGACGGCGCCACATGCGTCCTCGACGGTGGACCAAAATGATCCACCCAATTCTTACCCCCGAGGCCGGCCAGACGGCCAGCCGACGACGGCTTCTTCATAACCGGCTCTATTTTCTTGGCCTGGTTCATCGCCCTGTTAAAAGGGTTATCCCACCGGGTGGTCGCCGTCAACCCCTGGGATGAGGAACCCTGGGATCCATGACTAGCAACAATTTCCTCCTCCTGCAGAAGAAGTAACAGTGAATCGTTTAGATCATCGATTAGATTGCAATCGAGTTGATCCGCGGTAATTAGATTATACTTACCACAATTTCCTCGAATTCCTTCACCGCAGGATCCGCGGTGAGTTGTTTGGTTTTTTGGTCCACATGGTAACGGGCCCTGATGAAGTTTCGAACCTGCCCGGGTTCGAATTTCGCAAAGGGGTTTTCTATCCCCTTGGATCTATACTCTTTATCCTCCTTATTCCATTTGGCCTCCGCGGTTCTGTATCCACCAGATCCGAGATGGTGATGACCTATATTCATCGCCTGCAGCACCTTTCCCCGATTACTATTGGCCAGGGCTCTTTCGGATTCACACCTCTCCTTGAACTCCCGCAACTGATCTTCGGTGATCTGCGGGTCAATCTTCTGGATCTCCTCGAGACTTTTGCCTTCTTTATAGATCTTCTTCTTTATCCGGGTTCTCCAGGTGGCCAGGGCGGTGCTCATATTTGTGAGGGCGGATTTGTTTACTTCGTTCCCATGTGAATTTGTGTTCTGGTACTTAGCGGGGAACTTGTATCTTGCGTGCAGCTTCTCGAAGAGGAGTGTGCGCAAGTGGCCATTATCTTTATGCCGGAGATTCTCGGTGTTGATCGAGATGGTTGTCCGGGTGATCGCTGCCACTTACCCACCGTACCCTTTGACAACAAGGGCGGGCTCCAAAGGAACCCCTGATGGGCTCACTTCGGTAATTTCCTCCCTGACCGTGCCGACCGTGTTCGGGCGCCGGTCCTTCGGCTTCTTCTTCTTCTTCTTAGGAGGATTACTACCACTCCTTGTGCCCTCGCCGCCATCAGTGGTTTCATCATCCGCCGTTCCTTCGGCTTCTTCCTCCGCGTCTTCCATCTCATCATCCTCGCTCTCTGAAGGATGGTATTCTTCATCGTCTTCTAGCCGCTGGGCCGCCTCCCAGAATGTCAATTGTTTATTCAGAGGTCTGAGTTCTCCTTCAGCGCTGATGCGCTTAGAACATCCAGCCTCGTCGTTGTCACACATCTTTGCACTAATAAAAAACAAATAATTGGTTAAATGCACGGAAAAATCCGGCATGACCTTTGCTAATTTTCTTAAACTAGGAGTGCCCGATTTCTACCGAAACGGAAGTTAATCAACATTCTGGCAAAAATCGGGACTCGTTTCATACAAGAACCTGCATACGGGACATAATAAAGTGCTTCATACAAGCACAAGAATAATTTCAATACACCATAACAAGCACAAGTTCAGCAAGCAATAAGAAAATGAAAATACACCATACACCATAAGGAAATGAGAATACACCATACACCATAACAAGCACAAGTTCATTTGTTGTCATTTGCTTGCAATAAGAAAATGAGAATACACCATACACCATAACAAGCACAAGTTCAGCAAGCGAATGACGGCAACATAATTTTTAGTTCTGTGAACAAATGACAACAAATGACAGCAAATGAACTTGTTCAGCAAGCAAATTGGCCTACTGCTAACTACTAACTACTAACCTACTACATACCTACAACATCTAACTTGACAGCAACCAACTAAACCTAAAGCATTTGTTTCCTTCTTATTTTGCCAGAATTAATAAGATTCACATCAGTAAAAGAGCAATGTATACACAACTTTGTAATTAACATATCTGAGCCATTTATATAATGCAGCTAATTCTTGTGTTGGTATTTATCGTACTCAGCTGCTACTGAAGAACATTTCATGTTGCCCTAGTATATGGGCGAGTCCTATTTATGCAGGCTGATTTTGTTAATTGCCCTGTTTGTAGTGAAATCACTTGTCATACTTCAATCTATATGGGCGAGTCCTATTTATGCAGGCTGATTTTCATTAGCAAACATGTAATTGACAATGAATGGTGTGTTTTTCCAGCAAACTTGTCGGATCCCATGGTGGCTGTCGATGCTAGTACTAATGGAAAGGAAGCTACAGGAACACTACTGTGCAATCTACAACTTCTTACTGGCTCTTTCTTCTCATCTGG
Organism: Avena sativa; assembly: GCA_916181665.1. Taxonomy (NCBI): domain Eukaryota; kingdom Viridiplantae; phylum Streptophyta; class Magnoliopsida; order Poales; family Poaceae; genus Avena; species Avena sativa. The sequence goes on along the minus strand of OV702298.1, from coordinate 45,023,363 downwards.
GCAGTGTTGCTGCAGTACCTTGGGCGATCATTAGCACAACATACATTTCAAAAATTAGAAAAAGAGACTGAAACATCACACTTGTTCCACATTTTTTGGGAAGCCTGGCAGCAAAATCTCACCATTTTTGTTGTTGAGACTAATAAGTTACCAGTTACAGCTCCCTGAGTGTTGAGAATATTATGACAAGGGTGACTAATCGATGCACAGTTTCCACTATTGTGTCCAAAGGCTCTACTTATGCTGTCACTTGACAGTTGACTGTGCATCTTTGGTTATACAATGCAAGAGGGAGTGGCAACAGATTTCAGAAATGAGAAGTCAATGGTGAAATATTGCATGACGGAAATGAGGAGATTAATTTTTGAAATTCCGACATGTTCTGAGTGTGCTTGTGAGTTTTTCTAGAAAGCTCAAATTCTAAATTTGTTAATGAAACATAAGTAGATGTGGAACAGCGTAATTAGCCAAGCATACCCATAATACTCCACTACACTAGTGAGCAGCTTCTCTGAAACTAGATGGCATGTCTGAGAACACAAGCAAGTCAAAGTCATGCACTGCAGCACTACGGAAGGGGGTATTTTTATTGCTAATCAACACATCGCATCATACTCCTAGATTAGCAAGAAAACGCAAGAATTAAAGCATGTATAACACTGAAAATAATTAGTCTTCCCTATTTGAAAAAAACTGAAAAGAATTAGTCAAGACGGCGAGCTCCGGCTCCTCCTTCGAGACGCGGAAGCCCACGCCCGGTGCTCCCGTATGCCGCGATGTCGAAGAGCCGCAGCGCGACGACAAGGCACCCCGGCGCGATGAGGAGAGGGAGAGAGGGGAGGTGGGCAGGGGACTCACCAGGAGGGAGCGCGGAGCTAGGCAGGCGGGCGATGAGGACAACGATCGCGTGCGGACGACGATGGCGGGCGGGCGGGCGGACGACGATGGCTCCTCCTCCTCCACTTTCTCCTCCTAGAGCGGTGGTGGACGACGGCGGGCGGGCGGGCGGACGACGGCGGGTTCCTCCACGGACTCCTCCGCACGGGCCTCCTCCTCCACGACCTCCTCCTCGAGCGGCGGCAGATGGCAGGGCTCGGACTCCTCCTCCACGTCCTCCTCCTAGAGCGGCGGCGGATCGAGAGTGCGGCGGCGGGGCACGGTTCAGATCGGCGGTGTCTGATCTGAGATGGGGAGGAGAGGCGCGCAGGGCATGGCACGGTTGACTAATAGCACCGAGTTAGGCATAGCGCACCCTGGCCAAGTGCGCTACGGGTAACCGTAGCGCACTTGGCCAGGGTGCGCTACGCCTAACTCGGTGCTATTAGTCACATAAGAAGGCGCGGCCACCCCTATAGTGAACTAACACTGCCCTATCCCACTAGTTCCACCCACTTCTCTAATCTAAACCTGTGAGCACCCAGGTTCGAATCCTGGTGCCCACCTTTTTTATTTTTATTTTAAAAATATTTTTAAATGTTCTAAAAAATGCCGAAAAGTGGTGATATATTCCATAAAAGTTTTGTTTTGTTTTTAAAATACTTTTAAATATTCCAAAAATGCCCGAAAGTGATAATATATGTCATAAAAGTGGTACAAATTAAATATGATTCAAATATGTCATAATAATTTGTCCATGATACAAATATGTCATAATAATTTTTCCATGAATATTAGAATCTTTTTCGACCACGCGTTTTACAATATTTTTTGAGCTAGCGTTTTACAATCTTTTTTCCCTTCTTTGTCGCGGTTGAATAATTTAGCCCCGGCACTTTAATGTTTCTTCTTTCGAACGGGCTAACTTTTTGGGTAGGGTTGTCCTTTTTCTTCTTGTCATGTATGTTGCTGCATCGTAGTCCTCGTCATCTTCAATCTTTGGATCGCCGTACTAGTCGAAGTCTTGCTCATTGCCGACTCCATCCATTCCGATGATGTTTCTTTTTCCTCTCCTCACGACAACACGGCTAGGCTTTGTCGGGTCGGTAATGAAAAAACATTGGTCCACTTTGGTAGCCAGTACCCACGGTTCATTTTTCGCGGCCACGTTCGCACCGACGGCCTTGGATTTGTCTGCTTCGGGTATAACCATGGTTGTGAAATACCGGTCTTCTCTTTCGACGCTCTTTGGACATCTGACACGGAACATCGGCACCTTTTCTCCACAGTAGTCGAGCTCCCAGATCTCCTCGATTCCTCCATAGAATCTTTCCTTCACGTTGTCATTGGTGTAGAATTCCGACGTTACGCCTGAGTTCTGATAATCACACTTGTTTTCCTTTTCCTCCGTGTAGAATGTGTAGCCGTTGATATCATATGCCTGATAGGTCACCAGGTTTTGCATCGGTCCCAGCGACAAGGTGAATATGATCTTTTCCGTGTCAGAAGAATGCGATCGCGGGGGATTATCATGGAGCGTCTGCCTAAACCAACGCGTGAAATCTGAGTTGTGCTCTTTGATTATTTCTCCCTGCGTCCTCTGTATGCCTCGGTCACTGTACTTCTTCTCGATTAACGTTTTGTGCTTTTGTACCCAAGGATCGACCAGTTCTAAATGTTGTAGCGCGACGAGGTTTGCTCGATCAAAGTCTGTGCGTCAAAAATTGAAGTCTGCATGCAGTATGCGATGACCCTCTCGGTGACCAGATCCGTCGAGCTTGCCAAGGTGCCTGTTGACGGGAAGACCGACAGGGTTCTCGATGTCTAGATAATTCATGCAGAAAGAGATGCACTCTTTGGCCAGAAAGCCCTTGGCTATGCTTCCATCTGGACGGGACCTGTTGTGAACATATCCTTTGATGTGTCTGTTCATCCTTTTGAACGCCATCATGCTGCGGAGGAACATCAGCCCGAGTTGTACGATGTCCTCCACGACATGGACTAGCAGATGCACCATAATGTCAAAGAATGCGAGTGGGAAGTAGACCTCAAGCTCACATAGTATCACCACGATCTCCTCCTGTAGCCTCCCGAGCTGATTCACGCCAATCGACTTCCTAGAGATGACGTCGGAAAACTTGCATAGGCCAAATAACGTTTCACGGACATGCTCGTCCATTATCCCTCTTAGTGCGACCGGAAGTACCTGCGTCATTAGCATGGCACAGTCGTGAGACTTCATGCCACTGAACCTCTGCTTCGCCTCGTCTAGGTATCTGCTTATCTTGCCCGCGTAGCCGTAAGGAAATTTGACTCCTAGAAGGCACTTGAAAAACTGTTTGATCTCATCCTGGATTAGAGTGAAGCAAGAAGGAGGGCAGTAATATTCGTTCTTCTTGAACTTTTTACCCTTCCGACGACCTTGTGTCGTCTCCGACTCATGATCATCGTCATCTTCCTGATCATCAGGAGTAGTGCGTCCTTCGTGAAGCTCCTTCCGGATACCCAAGCATATCAGGTCGTGCCTTGCTTTCGGACCATCTTTCGTCCTATCTGGCATGTTGATTATGGTGGCGACCAGACTCTCGCACATGTTTTTCGTGATATGCATGATGTCGAGGCTATGAGGCGTGCGGAGAAACTTCCATTATGGCAACTCCCAGAAAACAGACCTTGTTTTCCATACCTTCATCAGCGGCTTGTCTTGTTGCTGCCTCTTTCGCTTCTTTCCAGGCTTAGGACAATCTTTCCAGTTTTTCAGCAACTCTTCCACTTCTTCGCTGCTCCTACGCTCTGGGATTCCTCTGGTCTCGGATTTGCCACCGAACAGGTCTCCACGTTTTCTCCATGGATCATTCTTGCCGAGCCACCTCCGGTGCGCCATGAACACGGTTTTCGATGACCCTGGATCTTTCTCTAGTTGGAGATAGCTTGTGTTATCCATGCACCTAACGCATGCGCAGAATCCTTGGATAACCTGCCCCGAGATATACCCGCAACCTGGATAGTCTTGCACCGTAGTGACCAACGTGGCTCTCATAGTGAAATAATATTGTGCGACGGCGTCGTAAGTATTGGCTCCAGATTCCCATAACGTGGCTAGCTCCTCTTTCAACAGCCCAAGATACAGATTGATGTCGGTACCAGGTTGTTTCGGCCCTTGAATTAGCATACTCATTTGTATGTACTTCTTCTTCATGCACAACCATGGAGGGAGGTTGTACATCCATACAAACACGAGCCAAGTGCTGTGCGTGCTGCTCTGGCTACCGAACGGATTGAGTCCATCGGTGCTCGCACCAAGCCTGATGTTCCTCGGATCTTCACCGAATTCTGGGAATTCGAGGTCCAATGCTTTCCACTGGCTAGCATGTGAAGGGCGCGTCAGCAGCTCATCCTTTTTGGGGTCATCATCATCATATCCTGGCTTCTTCCTTTCCGCATGCCATCGCATGAGCTTCGCTTCCTTAGGGTCCGCGAAATAGCGTTGTAGACGAGGAGTGATAGGAAAGTGCCATACCACTTTTCGAGGTGCTTTATTCCCTTTCTTGTATCAACTCACGCCGCACACCGGACATGTGGTTTTCTCCGCGTCCTCGCCCCGATAAATGATGCAATCATTGATGCATACATGATATCTAACGTGCGGTAGATCGAGAGGACAGACGATTTTCTTGGCATCCTCGATACTAGTTGGACATGTGTTCCTCCGGGAGACGATCGTGCCAAAATGCCATCATATCGTCGAAGCTTGCGTCACTCAATTTGTGTTTTGCCTTCATCTCCATAGCCTTGAGCGTTACATTCAACCGGGTATCATTGGGCCTACATCCTTCATACAATGGAGTAACCGCGTCTTTCTCAAGTTGCGCAAGCTTGGCTTTCTTTCTAGCGGCAGCCCTGGCGTTACTCGTCTGCTTGAGAAGCAGCTCTTGCACATAAGGGTCCCGCACCCAGCCTGACGTTGTTACATCGTCGTCTGCGCCTCCGGCATCTAGATCATCATCATCCCGGTCTGCTTCCGCACCTTCACCATCTCCAGGAGACTCTTCATCATCTCGCCCGTTCTCGCCGTGATGATGATCATCGTCATGTTGGCCACCTTCACCGCCTCCATCGTCTTCGTCATCGCTTATCCAACGAGTGTATCCATCCATGAAACCATGGTGGAGCAGGTGCGCCTGCAGATTCCCAGAATCTGGGTCGATCACCCAGTTGAGTTTGCATCTTCTGCACGGACATCTTATATCCGTCTTGTTATTTCGTATCATGTCGTCCGTCGCACATTTCAAAAATCTAGTCACAATGCCTTCGCTCATTATGCGGACCATTTTTGCCTGCACGGTGTACACGGTACAATTAGAAGTCTATTAGAACCACATAATGAATGCATGCATGCAATGGTCGATAGAAAATTTCGGCATGACCTATCCTAAAATTAGGACCTTTGCAAAATGCCAAAGTCTTGCCAAAATGGAAATGAATCAACATTTTGGCAAAACAAATGGCAACTTGTTCACATACAAACACAAGAGAGAGAAACCGATCCATACACACATGAACATATCATTATCCTCTCCATACACACATGCATGAGCATCATCGATACTCTCCATATACACACACATATGACCATCGATCCTCTCATACACACATCATGAGCATCGATCATCTACATACATATGAGCATATCATCCATATACACATGAACACATCCTTACATGGACAACTTACCGAGATGAGAGACCAATCGCGAGAAAGATGGAAAGGAGAGGTGCGCGCGAGACCGGAGAAGGAGATGAGAGACTGGAGATCTTCCTCTATTACTTATGTAACATCCAAGGCAAGTTCTACATGCTAAAAATGGTGAATGGGTGGAGAAATTGAGGTGGGAAGGAGAAGATCCCGACTAGATCTAAGGAGGAAGAAGAAGGGGAAAGTGAAGTGTGGGGTGGTGGATGGTCACACATGTGCACATAAAGTGCTGTCAAAAAAAATCGCCACATCCGTGGCGCACTCTGCCCTAGTGCGCCACAGGCAGTAGTAACATCCGTGGCGCACATGCCATAGTGCGCCACAGATGTGTCTGGCCGTTTCACAGCAGAGAGGGGCATGCGCTTAGGCGTAGCGCACCCCCCATGTGCGCCACGGTTGACACTAACAACCGTAGCGCACCTACCCTATGTGCGCTACGGATGTTTGGCGTGCGGCCAACAGGGCCCTGGCCCACACATATCTGTGGCGCACTATGGTCATGTGCGCCACGGTTGTTCTAGTTACTAGTAGGGCACTACCCATAGGTGAGACACGCCTGTTTTAGCCATGGGGCACTTCAACCATGTGAGCCACGGATGTGCTGATTACCTATAGCTATTTTCCTAGTAGTGGTAAGCTGATCAATTTGAGTTTGAACCATTAGAAAATGTTTAACACGCATTTTAACATCATTGGAGGTATTATCCACAATATCATGCAACTTATCAATAGCTCTAGAGTTTTCCATTAGATGATTATGCACTCTCTTATTAAAATTATCTTGCTTAACAACATAAATATCAAATTCTTCTAAGCATTGACCAGGAGGTTTAGAGTAAGGAATATCACCTTCATCAAAATGCTGGAGAGATTGTACCTCAATAGTGGGTGAGTGAGAGATCGACTTACATAGTTCTTCTATAGGAGGTAAATTCTTCACATTTTCAGATTTAATACCCTTCTCCTTAAGACATTTCTTAGCTTCCTTCATCACTTGATCATTTAATTGAATCATTCCCCTCTTCTTTGGCATTGGTGTTTGGGTTGGCTCATGTATAGTTGGCTTAGGTGTGGTCCAATCATCATAATTCTTCCTTATTCTAGCCATTAATTCCTCATCTTCATCGGGAGTTCTTTTCCTGAAAACACAACCAGCACAACTATCCAGGTATGTACTAGATTCATTATTTAGTCCATTATAATATATATCAAGGAGTTCATTTTAGGTACTGGATATCCAAGTGCTTTAATTAAAGCACAAAACCTTGTGCATGATTCAGGCAATTTCTCTTTTTCTCCTTGCTTAAAATCAAAGAGGTCCTGCAAAATAGCATGTTGAGCACTAGGAGGGAAATATTTCTGAAAGAAAGTATTAATCAAGCCATCAGGACTATCAATAGATCCAGGAGATAAATTATTAAACCAAGCTTTAGCTTCACCTTTCAATGAAAAAGGGAAAATTTTAGCAACAAAGTAGGTGCGTTTCTTAATATCATCAGAAAATAAGCCAATCAAAGTAGAGAGCTCAATCATATGTAACACATCACTTTCATTTTAAGTCCCACAAAAAGTTTCTTTCTCAATAATGTTTATGTAAGATAAATCAAGAGAGAAATCATAATCCTTATCTTTCATGTTTATGGGAGATGTGGCAAACTTAGCATTAGGAGATAATTTAGTTCTAACAGTATGTCTCTCAAGAAGACTCTTAATAGCACTTGCACCATGAGTGTTTTGACATTCTTCAATAAATTCATCTGTCATTTCAATATAACTGTCATCAAGATCATAGCTAAGATACTCTCTAGACTCACGTGAACTAATAGGTGTAGCAATATCTTCATTAGGAGTTTTAGTGTTTACCATTATAGTTCTAGCAATTGTAGCATCCAGGAAATGACCTAATGAACTACTCTCATCAAGAATAGTAGAAGTAGCATCAAAATTATCAGAAGCATTTTCAGAATCAGCAGAAGTAGCAGTATGTGTAACATGTGTATGTGGTGGTGGTGTAAGGAGCTTACTCATCACAGATGGTGAATCAAGAGCAACAACGGTGTTCAGAGTTGTACCTCTTCTTGTAGTGGATGTCAATATAGGAACTTTTCCATCACGATCTTTACCCATGATGAATGGATAGCAGCAAACAATAATAATTCCAAGTGAACTTATAAATAAATCTAAGCTTCCTGGCAACAGCGCCAGAAAATATCTTGATGACCCACAAGTATAGGGGATCGCAATAGTCTTCGAGGGAAGTAAAGGCCAATTTATTGATTCGACACAAGGGGAGCCAAAGGATATTTATAAACATTAACAGATGAGTTGTCAATTCAGCTGCACCTGGAAACAGTCTTGCTCGCAATAGTTTATCAGTAGCAACAGTTTTGTAGTAGCAGTAGCAAAGTAACAGTAGCAGTAAAGTAAGGACAATAGTAACTGATGACCCACAATAATAGGGGATCACAATAGTCTTCGAGGGTAGTATTACCCAATTTATTGATTTGATAAAAGGGGAGCCAAAGAATACTTATAAGCCTTAACAACTGAGTTGTCAATTCAGCTGCACCTAGAAATAGTTCTTGCTCACAGTAGTTTATCAGTAGCAACAGTTTTGTAGTAGCAATAACAAAGTAACAGCAGCAGTAAAACGAAAGCAGTAGTAACAATAGTAGAAAACGGTAGGATTGGAGTGCGGTAGGCATAGGGATGGATGGACGGGCATTGCTGGCATCCAAGTACTAAACAATCCTATGCATGTGTCCCATATATAGTCATATGTTCTCGCAATGAGAACTTGCACAACATCTTTTGTCCTGCCAGCCTGTTGAAGCGGGGCCTCAAGGGAATCTACTGGCAATTAAGGCACTCCTTTTAATAGAGAATCGTAGCAAAGCATTAACAATCCTTGAACACATGTGATCCTCGTATCATAGCCATCCCCTCAGGTTGTCCCAATTTCTATCACTTCGGGGCCTTTGGTTTCAGACAATAATATGTGTACACAACTTGCAGATAAGATCACAAACAATACTATCATCATGAATCAATAACATGTTCAGATCTGAGATCATGGCACTCGGGCCCTAGTGACAAGCATTAAGCACAACAAGTTGCAACAAAGTCAAATAGCACTAATAGAGATATTAGGCACCATGCCCTAATAATCTTATTCGATTACATGATAGAACTCATCCAATCCCTACCATCCCCATAGCCTACAGCGGGGATTTACTCACTCATGGATGGGGAAACATGGATGGTTGATGGAGAGGCGTTGGTGATGATGATGGCGATGATCTCCTCCAATGCCCCGTGCCGGCAGGGTGCCAAAATGGAGTTCTGATTCTGAATTGCGGTTTCTGTTGGTGGAGGTGAAGAGGATCTCACCTCTGGAAACTCTCGAACCCCCCCTGAGTTTTTAGGTCAAGAGGCAACTTATAGGCGAAGAGGGAGGCCGAGGGGGTGCCCGAGGCAGCCACACCCCTCCCAGGCACGGCTAGGGGGTATGGGCCCCTCGTGGCCCACCTCCATATCGTCTTCTGGCTCCGTGAGTCTTCTAGTGAAATAGGATTTTTGGCATATTTTCCAGGATTTTTCCTGATAGTTGATTTTCTGCACAAAAACTAGACACCAAGGTAATTCTACTAAAAACAGCGTTAGTCCATGTTAGTTGTATCCAAATCACACAAGTTAGAGGAGAACCAATAGCAAAAGTGTTCGAAAAAGTAGATACGTTTTGAATGTATGAGTAACAATTGTAGTAAATAGCGGGATTAAAATGCGGTAGGCATAGAGATGGATTGACGGGCGTTGCATGGACAAGACAATTCATATAATAATCAAGGCAATGGCATTTTCAGATAATGAAGATAAAGCAACCAAGTACTAAATAACCATAGGCATGTGTTCCATATATAGTCATGCGTGCTCGCAATGAGAACTTGCACAACATCTTTTGTCCTGCCAGCCCGTTTGCAGCGGGGCCTCAAGGGAACCTACTGGGAATTAAGGTGCTCCTTTTAATACAGCACCGGAGCAAAGCATTAACACTCCATGAACACACGTGATCCTCACATCACAGCCATACCGTCCGGTTATCCCAATTTCTATCACTTCGGGGCCTCGGGTTCCGGACAACGATATGTGTATACAACCTGCATGTTAAGATCATAAACAATAATATCATCATGAATTAATAACATGTTCAGATCTTAAATCAGGACACTTGGGCCCTAGTGACAAGCATTAAGCACAACAAGTTGCAACAATGTCAAAAGTACTAACAATAGATACTAGGCACCATGCCCTAACAATCTTATACAATTACATGAGAGATCTCATCCAATCCCTACCATCCCCATAGCCTACATCGAGGGATTACTCACTCCTGGATGGGAGGATCATGGGTGGTTGATGGAGAGGCGTCGGTGATGATGATGGCGATGATCTCCTCCAATTCCCCATCTCGGCAAGGTGCGGAACGGAGTTTCTGGTTCCGAATCGCGGTTTCTGGTGGTGGCGGTGCAGCGGAACTCTTCTCTGGAAATTTTCGAACTCCCTTGTGTTTTTAGTTTAGAGGGTATATGTAGGCAAAAGGAGAGGTCGAGGCGGAGTCCGAGGCTGCCACACCATTCCCGGGCGCGACTTGGCCTAGCTCGCACCTAGGGTGGTGTAGGCCCCTCTGTCCTCTTCTCCCCTCCGTCTTTTGGCTCCATGAGTCTTTTGGGAAAATAGGATTTTCGGCATATTTTCTGGGATTTTTCGTGAAAGTTGCGTTTCTGCACAAAAACAAGACACCAAGGAAATTCTGCAGAAAACAACGTTAGTCCGCGTTAGTTGTATCCAAATCACACAAATTAAAGGATAAACAACAGCAAAAGTGTTCGGAAAAGTAGATATGTTTTGGACGTATCACAAGACTCTATGAGGAGGACATCTTGGTCCTTGCAAAAGCTACTTTCAACAACAACTTTTCACTCAACTTGGGCGCAATTCTTGTGTGCTACTTGAAGCACCAATCCTCCCAAAGCCAAGGACTAATCATAGGTGGAGGTGTCATCACCGTTCTTGCCATTTCCCTAGGCATCGACCTAGTTGAGTTGCAACCATTACTAGGTGAGCGACGTGTTGGTTTATCTACTTTAAAAGCTTGTGGAATGCTCACTAGGAGAGGTGGTGTTTATTACTTGCATATTGTAGGGGATGGGCATCTCTACCCCCTCCTTTGCCTAATGGTCTCTTTTCTATCGAGGAGGGACGTTTGCTATATGATGTGCATGTCGAACAACATCAACCCGAGGAGGAGACTCCGGATGAGGGTGAGGACCAAGCAGAGGAGCAAGAAGTTCCTTATCAAGAGGAGCAGCCACCGAACTGGTTCGCTACATATCAAGACATCCAAGACCTTGGAGGGACTATGGAGGGGATGCATAATCTCGCCCCGAGCCTCCGAGAAACCACAAGTAACCTATCAACTCAATTTGTAGACTAGAGTTACAATTTTTTCCCGCCACCTCAATGATTTGAAGGGCTTGCAAAAGCCTAAGCTTGGGGAAGTTTCTTAATTATTTTTATTTGGCGTTTTATTTGTATTATTTTATTTTATTTCGAGGTTATGCTTTTAATTTGAGTTTATAAGAACTCGTGTTGGTTTCCCAACACTTTATATTTAGTTGTTTTATTTTGTTTTCGAGATTTTCAAGCCGATCTTTGCCGCCAATTTTCTATTCTTTAACTCCCTCTCTCAAAAACAACAAAAAGATTTTTCCATTTATCTTTATTTTCCCTCTTTCTTTTCTTTTCTCCTCGAGGTTCTCACGTATTTGCAGGATAGTAGTCGACTTGGAGTTTCCAAGAAACAAATCAAAAAGGGAAGAGAGAAGTGGAACCAAACATGAGAGGTATGCCTTATGACTCCCCACTTTTGAAGTTTAAGAAACCCATGCTAGTTAGTAGTGAATGTTAAGATATTATATTGGTGGATTGAGTCTTTATATTGGAGTAAAATTTTGTTTTCATGAGTATTTAGTTTAGTATGTTTTGTTCTAGCTATGGTAGTTAACCAAGTCTTGCCTAAAAATTTGCTAAGAAAATAAAATAAGAAAAATTATCACAATTGAAGGTTTGGGTGTTGTAGTGTTTACTCTTGAAAGCTTATTCCTAGAGACACTGAACACCACAGAAAATAATGATTGACTTGATAGCTCTCTTTGAAAGGATTTGTTTAATTGAATTAATGTTTAGCGGTTTTTGTGAGAATTCCAAAGTTTGACTTGTGAATCATAAGAATGATATAGCTTTATGCATGTCAAACTTCACGGGATGCCAACAACTCCGCTAGACTACGAACGATCTTCATGGAGGAAACACCTAGATTTCGGCTACGATTTGATTAAACATATGTAGCAGAAATGCTATAATGGGTAAGATTCTTGGCACTCCCGGGTAGCTATGTTCATGATGGAATCACTCCTTTGGATGATATGAGTAATCATTATGCAAAAGGAACAAAAACCTTAGTGATGCCACGAGTGTCCATCACATCCCGATAAACTAATGAATTTTGTTGGCATGCTCTCAATTACTTAAGAACTGAAATTCTTGAAGGACAATGAATAGAAATGTAGTGCTTGAAAAGTCTTGATTTATTGATGTGGGAGAATTGAGATACTTTAGTGTATACGCTTCTCATGACAAATTCTCACACTCTCAATTTTACATGATTACACTTTATTGTTCAAAGGCAAGCTTGTGAGTTGATTACATGACATGGAATAGAGTTTACTCATTTGAATCATCCATGCTAACAATAATCTTGCTGCGCTATAAGGATTCATGAAACCCGTATGATATGCTTGCCATTACTCTATCTATGCTAAAGTTTTTCAGAATAATAAAGTGGAGGAAACATGAGACTACCAATCATGAGTAAGATCATCATCTCGTTATTTCAGTTTAAATGTTGAGTTCCTTTTTTATTTTGGTTTTATTGCTTGAGGATGATCAAGTTTAAGCTTGGGGAGGTTGATGGCTATGAAATGTAGCCATCCATGTCCGCATTTAAAATAGATATTATTCATATTTTTTAGGAAATATCTCTCTAAATCCTGCCACTAATGCCTAATGATCAAAGGGGTATGAAATCCTATCTTTCTATTTTTTACTACACAGATAATGGCATTTGATGATGGGAATCACAACATTAAAGTCAAAGACACGAGATTTCCAACAATCGAAAGAAACCAGGAGCCGTGAAGTGGAGGCAGAAGCTTTAACGACCAACTATACAACAGGAATAAAATTTTGGCGCATAGTTGCCACTGACATCGCTAGGTCAAACAAAACAACTTTCGTTAAGTGAACCCTATATAAAGAGGCCTCGGGCGACGAGAAAAAACTTCTTCTTTTCACTCTCAACTCTCCCTGCCACCAGAAACCACAACACCGGAGGAATAGATCTAGATCTAATCTCCAAACCCTTATCCATCACCATAGACATCAGATGTTTTTCACAGCAACTGGTGAAACCAAAAGCCCTAGGCCCTCTCTCTCCATCATCAACAACAACAAAAGATCGCAAACTCTTGGTCCGGTGAAAACACAAAAATAATTCAAAAACTCCCAAAGGTCCGTTTAAGTAACCTTACTATGCTTTCGGCTTCCCGACGATTCGATAACCTAGGTCTACTAGGCAAAAGGAGCTATACTACATCTGTAATCCAGATCAGAGGTATCAACAGGGAAGAGGCGACCTTGAGCACGGGTTCGACAATGGCCGAAGTGCCTTTCTTCTCTTATCTCGGGCAGGGCAGAGCAGGGGAGGAGGAGTGGAGCTCGGGAGAGTTAAGTGGAGGGGAGAGGAAGCAAATGATACCCCGGGGGAGTGCTGGGGTGGATTGTGGACTTATAAACCGAGAGGGACAGGGTCTATGGTGGGTTGTGTCCATGGTGAGCATGGGGGAGAGCAGGGCAATGGCACTGATCAAGAAGGGAGATGCTGGGAGGTGGTGTGGTCCTGGTGCTCGACCAGAGATGGGCAGGGGAGTGGCCGATGCCTAGCTTTCAATGCCAAGAGGGGTACAATAACAAAATATATAACTCTCTCTTTCCAAGAGGGATAAAGGGCAAGGGAAATGCACATGCTATAGTGTGTTTGTTGGGTTCGCAGCATAGAAACAAAAAAATTTATATGATGGGAACTATATACACCATGATCCATCTATCTAGATACAATCAACAGGTGGATATACATCCAGAATACATACCCTTGAAGACCGACAAAGCTTTACGAGTATGGACTCGTTGGCGATGTAGTCGATCTCTTGCCGATCTCAAGATCATGTGGAAGTATGGCAGCACCACAACTCAGTGGAGTATCCGTGATCGCACACACATCCGAGACCCCGAGAACCTCCGTGACCTCACTCCACCAGTGCAGCGGAAGTAGCAAAACCTCGCTCCAGAAAAATCCACTGGGATCATGTATCTCGCTAAGCCGAGACCATGGGGAAATAGTACTAGTGGAGGAGACAGATCCTTCACCGGGAGGTGTGAGTGAGAGGGAGAGTGAGGGAGAGGGAGTCCTTTTATAGGGGGAGAGGGGCATCCCCTCCCATGGCCGGTGGCCAAGGTGGTGCCCCCACCTCTTCCCTCATTCATGTGAGTGGAGCTCCCACTCTCAAATTTGACTCTCCATTTCCTCCACTCAAAATCCCATTCAAATCCCATTAAATTTCCACCAAATTTAACGTAATATCTCATTAAATAAAACTCTTTTTATTTATTTATTCATATTTTTCTTCAATTACATTAATTAACAAACATTCACATATAACCCCTTGTACACAGGGAGAACCAATTTCGGCAATTTCACCCGAAATAATTCCGATTTCCATTGAAATAATTCCAGCGCTTTGATATTCTTTTTCTGGAAAATTATTTGCTCCAAATGGTGTCAATATCATTTAGGTGTGTCACCCTATAGTTCACGAATAATGTAGACATGATCGAGACCCCTCTTAATCAGTAGCGGGACCTGGAGATCCGTACCAACTCCTGGACATTCAACAATGACTTCTTGTGATCGTGAGAACCTTAACATTGCAACTAAATCCTTTTGTCTCACGATAGTTTACATGTCCAAGATTCAATCATCGGTATCCCCATACCTAGTTTGATCTCATTACCGACATGTACTCTTTTATCGTTCCCGTGATATAACATTCTAGTGATCCCCATCACTTGCTTGCAAGCTATATCAATTTGATATCACTGAGAGGGCCCAGAGTATATCTCTCCATCATTTGGATGAAAAAATCCAACTCTTTATCCATGAGCCTCTACATAACATTATCGGAGTATCTGAACCCACCTTTATAGTCACTCAGTTACGGTGTGACATTTGATGTTATCAAGATACTCTTCATATGTTAGTGATTGACATGATCTCATGGTCTAAGGACTACAGTTACTTGTAATGATGTTATAGCAATTTAAACATAATGACTTTGATATGATTACTATACTTTGGAGGAATGTTCGTCACATCATTCCACCAATGTTGTGACCTCATTATTAACAACATCTAATGTCCATGATCAGGAAACCTTGATCATCATGTTAATCAATGAGGTAGTTTATATGAGAAGCATAACTAGGAACACTTTATTTGTTCATTAACACACATGTATTAACGTTCCCCATTAATACAATTATAGCATGTAAAATAAGCAGCTATCATATACTTGGAATACGATAATAATAACTTTATTATTGCCTCTCGCACATATTCCATTCAGTCTCCCACTTGCACTAGAGTCAATAATATAGTTTACATTGTGATAAATCTAACACCCATGGAGTTTTGGTGTTGATCATGTTTCACTCTAAGGAGAGTTTTATTTAACGGATTTGCCACATTCAGATCCGTGTGTACTTTGCAAATCTTTATATCTCCATTCTTGACATGCTCGCGGATGGAGTGAAACCGACGCTTGATATGCTTGGAATTCTTGTGAGACCTTGCTTCTAGGGGTGGGCATTCGGTTTTTTCGGTTAATTCGGTTCGGTTTTTCGGGTTTTTCTATAATTCGGTTTCTACAAATTAGGCACCAAAATTATTTCGATTTTCTAATTAATCGATAGTTCGGTTAGTGGAAAATTCGGTTCGGTGTTCGGTTTTTAACCGAACTTCTGAAAATAACAACACTGTGCCATAATTTATGTAGATCCATACGAGCTAAACCACTCATCGGCGCACCGGAAGCAACCTCCAGGTCAGCGAGTACCTGAAAGCAATACATGGCTAGCTGATGTCTTAAACGCATGTATAGAAAAAGAACATAATAAGCATGATGTCTATCTTGCTCATTCAAAAAAATGATGTCTATCTTCTAAGTCGTATACATTCAACAAATTGTATATGTTGAGAGTTCAGCTAAAATACAAGATTATATCCGAAACAGGAAAACAATTGAAAGGCTTCCAACAAAATTCATAGACACAATTGACAGTTAAACCACGAACATGTACGTGCATGTGGCTGGAGACATACGTACATGCATGGGCTGTTAAACCACGAACATGTACGTGCATGTGGCTGGAGACATACGTACATGCATGGGCTGCCTGACAGCTTTTGCATGCATGTCTTTTTGTCGCATGAGCTAGTATCTACGTACAGTAATAGACGCCTGCGACAGAATCACAAATATATTTAACTCTGTCACGTATATTTTTCGGTTTATACGGTTATTTTGGTTAATAGAGAGTCAAAACCGAATTAATATTTATAAATTCGGTTAATCATATTTACTAACCGAAATTAGTTTCGGCTAATTCGGGTTCGGTGTATTCGGTTTCGGTTCCGGTTAATTTGGTTTTGGTGTTCGGTTTCGGGTTTTTATGCCCACCCCTACTTGCTTCCTTGGTGTTGGCTATGGCTCCATTGTTGTCACAATAGATCACCATTGGATCCAATGCGTTAGGAACCACACACAGTTCTGGTATGAACTCCTTCATCCAAACTGCTTCATGTGCTGCTTCCGAAGCAGCAACATATTCCGCCTCCATTGTTGATCCCACCACCATGGATTGTTTGGAGCTCCTCCAACTATCTACTTCTCCATTCATCATAAATACGTATCCGGTTTGAGAATTAGACTCATCCGGATCAGTGTCAAAGCTAGCATCGACATAACACTTAGCTTCGATCTCTTGTTCACCTTCGTACACGAGAAACATATCCTTAGTCCTTCTTAAGTACTTAAGGATATCCATGACCGCTATCCAGCGTTCTGAACCTGGATTAAATTGGTATCTACTAGTCAAACTAATAGCATGTGCCACATCCGGTCTTGTACATAGCATGGCATATATTTATAGAGCCTATGGCTGAAGCATAGGGGATTCTATCCATTATCTCTCTTTCTTCCGTCGTAGCCGGACTTTGAGTCTTACTCAATTTATTTACTTGCAACATAGGTAAGAACCCTTTCTTACTTCTATCCATTTTAAACTTCTTTAAAATCTTATCAAGGTATGTACTTTGTGATATCCCAATTAGATGTCTTGATCTATCCCTGTAGATCTTGATGCCTAGTATATATGATGCTTCACCAAGGTCCTTCATAAAAAATTGTTGTGTAGATAACTTTTAATCTCATTAAAACGGTCTATATAATTTCCAATCAACAATATGTCATCCACATATAATATTAGAAATGCCACAGAGCTCCCACTCACTTTCTTGTAAATACAAGCTTCTCCGTAAGTTTCAACAAATCCAAACCCTTTGATCACTTCATCAAAGCGGAGATTCCAACTCCGGGATGCTTGCTTCAGTCCATAGATGGAACGCTGAAGTTTTCATGCCCTACTAGCATCATTAGATTCGACAAAACCCTTTGGTTTCACCATATATAACTCTTCCTCAATATTACCATTGAGGAACGCGGTTTTGACATCCATCTACCAAATTTCATAATCGAAAAATGCAACAATTGCTAACTTATTCCTAACTGACTTTAGCATCTCTACGGGAGAGAAAGTCTCATCATAGTCAACTCCTTGAATTTGTTGAAACCCCTTTGTGACAATTCGAGCTTTATAGATGGTCACGTTACCATCAGCATCGGTTTTCTTCTTGAAAATCCATTTATCCTCAACGGCCTTTCGGTCGTGAGGTAAGTCCACCAAGGTCCAAACCTGGTTTTTGTAAATGGATTCCATCTAGGATTGCATGTATTCTAGCCATTTGTTGGAATCCGGGTTCATCATATCTTCTTCATACGTCATAGCGTCATCATTTCCATCAACCATGAAATTCATGATAGGATTTTCGTACAGTTTGGGAGATGCACGTGTCCTACTTGACCTGCAAGGTTCGATAGTATCCTCTTTCGGAGTTTCATGATCTTTATCATTAGTCCCTTATTCATTTGGTGAAGTCAACTCAAGAACAATTTCCGGCGCTGCACTACTCGCCATTTCATGAAGAGAAGGTTCAATAATCTCTTCGAGTTCTACCTTCCGACTACTCACACCTTTCGCGAGAAACTCCTTCTCAAGAAAGGATCTATTCTTGGCAACAAAAAACCTTTCCCTAGGATCTATGATAGAAGGAATATCCAATTGTTTCTTTAGGGTATCCTATGAAGACGCATTTTTCTGCTTTGGCTTTGAGTTTATCTAGCCAAAGTTTATTCACATAAACATCGCATCCCCAAACTTTAATAAGTGACAACTTAGGTTTGTTTCCAAACCACATTTCATACGGTTTCGTTTCAACAGATTTAGATGGTGCCCTATTTAAAGTGAATGCAACCTTTTCTAGTGCATAACTCCAAAAATAAATTGGTAAGTCAGACAGAGACATCATAGATCGAACCATATCTAATAAGGTATGATTACAACACTTCGATATACCATTTCGTTGTGGTGTTCCGGCAGGTGTGAGTTGTGAAACTTTTTCACACTCTCTCATATGTGTGCCAAATTCATAACTTAGATATTCACCTCCACGATATGACCGTAGAAATTTAATCTTTCTATTACGATGATTTTCCACTTCATTCTTATATTCCTTGAACTTTTCAAAGGTTTAATATTTGTGTTTCATCAAATAGATATATCCATATCTACTCAAATCATCCGTGAAAGTAACAAAATAACGATATCCACCTCGTGCGGACATGCTCATTGGACCACACACATCGGTATGTATGATTTCCAATAAATCCGCTCTGTTGTACCGGAAAAAGGGGTTCTAGTCATCTTGCCCATAAGGCATGGCTCACATGTATCAAGTGATTCCAAAATTCCATCAGAATGGAGTTTCTTCATGCATTTTATGCCAATATGACCTAGACGGCAGTGCCACATGTATGTGGATATATCATCGTTATGTTTAATCATTTTGGCATCTACATATGGATATGTGTATCACTATTATCTAGATTCAAAAGAAATAAACCATTCATCATAGGTGCATGACCATAAAATATATTATTCATATAAAACGAACAACCATTGTTTTCAGATTTAAAGGAATAACCGTCTTGCAATAAACATGATCTGGATACAATGTTCATGCTCAACGCAGGCACCAAATAACATTTATTTAGGTTTAAAACTAATCCCGGCGGCAGATGGAGAGATAGCGTTCTGACGGCGATCACATCAACTTTTGATACATTGCCAACACGCATATGGACCTCTCCCTTAGCTAGTAGTCGCTTGTTCTGCAGCCCTTGTTTCGTGTTACATATATTAGCAACCACACCAGTATAAAATACCTAGGTGCTACTACGAGTACTAGTCAAGTACACATCAATAACATGTATATCATATATACCTTTGTTCATCTTGTCGGCCTTCTTGTCAGCCAAATACTTGGGGAAGTTGCGCTTCCAATCGCCAGTCCCCTTAAAATAGTAGCACTCGGTATCAGACTTAGGTCCAACTCGGATCTTCTTCTTGGGCGTGGCAACAGATTTTCCACCCTTCCTGAATTTACCCTTCTGTTTGCCCTTCTTGTCTTTCTTGAAACCAGTGGTCTTATTGATCATCAACATTTGATGTTCTTTCTTGATCTCCACTTCAGCAGTTTTAAGCATAGACAGAAGATCGGGGAGATTCTTCTTCATGCCCTGCATGTTATAGTTCATCATGAAGATCTTGTAGCTTGGTGGCAGAGATTAGAGAACACGATGTATGCCTAAGTCAATGGGAATCATTATTCACAAAGAAACAAGCTTATCGGCGTATCCAGACATTTTGAGTATGTGCTCACTAACAGAGATGTTCTCCTCCATCATGCAGTTAAAGAACTTTTCTGAAGCATCGTAATTCTCCACAGCAGCATGGGTATCAAAAATCATTTTCAATTCACCCATGGTATCAAAAGCAATATCATTCTCGAAATGCTTTCGGAGTTCTGGCTCTATCCCATAAAATATGCCGCAATGAACCATATTGTGGTCGACCTGACGACTCAAGTAAACATTTTTACTTTGTAGGGAGCATCATCAAGTGGTGGGGGGCCTAGCGGCACTTCTAGCACATATTGCTTTTGTGCAGCAGTGAGGAGAATCCTCAAATTCATGGCCCACTTGGTAAAGTTGATACCATTTGTCGCAAGTTTCTCTTTCTCCATGAACACATTGAAATTAAAAGCAGGTGGTGCCATCTACAACATAATTTCCAAAGTTTATTTAGACTAAGTTTATGATAGATTTGAATTCAAATAATCCAAATTATAAATAAACTCCCACTCAAAAACAACATCCCTCGTGTCTTTTTAGTGATTTCATGAACCAAATCCACTACAAAAAGACCGATTATCACGTGAGTTGTTGTAGTTTTAAAGGTGATAATCATGATGATCATCATATCAACCATATGACTCATGCTTTACCTTTCAGTTCGTGTTCCAAGACTATGTATGTTCATGCTAGGCTCACCAAGTAAGAAGCTTAGTATTCACATGTGTAAAACTATCTCACACCCGTTGTATGTGAACGTTGAGTCTATCACACCCGATCATCACGTGGTGTCTCAAAAAAACGAACTTTTCAACGATGCATACTAAGGAAGAACACATTATTATCTTGATATTTAAATGAGGGATCATCTTATAATGCTACTAAAGTGCCAAACAAGCAATATAAGATGCATACAAACATCATATGCTAAAAGTGGTATGATATGGTTCTTGCACTTTGATCATTATCTTGTGCATATTGGTATGATCTTTATCATTCCTATATGTGTAAGACCAAGGTCTATGGAACTTACACTTTGGTATATTATAATTTCCAATAGTATCAATCCATACTACAAATTATAATACTACCATATCATAGTACTTGCCCGACAAAAACCAAAAACTAGACGCTTCTAATTTATCTTTTACATGTTTTACGTGGCTGAGGGCTTTCGAAGATAGAACCGTTCTTACCTACGAACATGGAACCACAATGATGATAATGAAATTATTGGCAACTCGTTATAGATTATATATTGACTATAGTAGGAGATACAGACACCCGCAAGCCACTTATGCAAAACTAGTTGCATGTCAAGCGTGGAACAGGTCTCATGTGCGAGGACATGTAAAATTTGTCCGGGCCTCGTCATCCACTATGCCACCAATATCCAAAATACACATAAGCAATAATGTGACCATCAACACCCACATAACCATATGTGTACTACACATGCAGAGTATCTGCGCATAGATCCGACTCTAATACCACTGTTGGGTTCGCAGCATAGAAAACAAAAAATCCTACGATGGCAACTGTATATGCCACGATCCATCTATCTAGATAAAGTCAACGGATGGATATACATCCAGAATACATACCCTTGAAGACCGACAAATATTTACGAGTATGGACTCATTGGTGTTGTAGTCGATCTCTTGTGGATCTCAAGATCGTGTGGAAGTCCGGCAGCACCGCAACTCAGCGGAGCATCTGTGATCGCACACACGTCCGGGGCCCTGACAACCTCCGCGACCTTGCTCCAGCAGTGCAGCGGAAGTAGAAAATCCTCGCTCTAGAAAAATCCACCAGGAACATGAATCTCGCTAAGTCGAGACCATGGAGAAATAGTACTAGAGGGGGAGAGAGATCCTTCACGAGGAGGTGTGAGTGAGAGGGAGTCCTTTTATAGGGGGACCGGGCAGACCCTCCCATGTCCGGCGGCCAAGGTGGTGCCCCCACCTCTTCCCTCATTCATGTGAGTGGAGCTCCCACTCACAAATTTGACTCTCCATTTCCTCCACTCAAAATCCCACTCAAATCCCATTAAATTTCCACCAAATTTAATGTAATATCTCATTAAATAAAACTCCTTTTATTTATTCAGATTTTTTTCAATTACATTAATTAACAAACATTCACATATAACCCCTTATAACCATTCAATTTCACATGAAGAACCAATTTCAGCAATTTCACCCGAAACAATTCCAGTGTCCATTGAAATAATTCTAGCTTTGATATTCTTTTCCTGGCAACTCAATTTCTCCAAATGGTGTCGATATCCCTTAAGTGTGTCACTCTACGGTTCACGAATAATGCATACATGATCGAGACCCCTCTCTGATCAATAATCAGCTGTGGGACCTAGAGATTCGTACTGACTCCTACACATTAACCGATGACTTCTTGTGATCGTGAGAACCTTAACATTGCAACTAAATCCTTTTGTCTCCCTATATTTTACATGTTCGAGATTCGATCATCGGTATCCCTATACCTAGTTTGATCTTATTACCGACATGTACTCTTTTCTTGTTCTCGTGATATAACATTCTAGTGGTCCCCATCACTTGCTTGCAAGCTATATCAACGTGATATCACCGAGAGGGCCCAGAGTATATATATCCGTCATTTGGATGGAAAAATACCACTCTTGATCCATGATCCTGTACATAACATTGTCGGAGTATCTGAACCCACCTTTATAGTTACCCAGTTATAGTGTGACATTTAATGTTATCAAGCTACTCTTCATATGTTAGTGATTGACATGATCTCATGTTCTTAGGACTAAAGTTACTTATAATGATGTTATATCAATTTAAACATAATGACTTTTATCGTATTACTATACTTCGGATGAATGTTCATCACATCATTCCACCAATGCTGTGACCTCGTTATTAACAAGATCCAATGTCCATGATCAGGAAACCTTGATCATCATGTTATTCAATGAGCTAGTTTATGTGAGAGGCATAACTAGGAACACTTTATTTGTTCATTAAACATACATGTATTAACGTTTCCTATTAATACAATTATAGCATGTAAAATAAACATCTATCATATACTTGGAATAAGATATAATAACTTTATTATTGCCTCTCGGGCATATTCCCTTCAGTGTTTCGACCAGAGAGGATGAGAGGTGCTATGCGAGCTTGGTTGGCCAGGTTGGTGGAGGTTTGGTGGGGTTTGAAGGGATGTATTTGAAGGATTTTAATTATTGGCCAATTAGATGATTATGAAGCAAGTCTAAGAATTTGATCTTGGCAAGGTGCAACAAGGGTACTGGTAGATAGAGGAGGTCAATAAATCTCTGCATGAATTATTTTGGATTTATTCATGGATTTTTACTCCACTAAAATCCATTTATTCAAAAAGTGCTAAATTGGTTTCTAGAATCTTATTTGATATTTTTTGAATAGGACAAGGGCGGTTTTTTATGTGGGACGGTCCTAAATACCATATAACACATTGGAGAATTTTTCTAGAATTTATTAGGAATTAAAACTATTTCCCTCAATTATTCCTTGTTTCTGCCATTAAATAAAAAGGGAAAAAATAAGTAATAAGGTATCTCAAAAATATTTATTTTTTATATGGGAGAATAGGGTATGATAGGTTGGCATCAAGTGTGCCTTAAGTTGGCCAAGTGGTTTGTAGAAAAACAAAATTTCCTTTAGAGAGGATGTTTTGAGGATTTGATCAAGAAAGAGAAATGAATAGTTTTAGGCCCCAAATAACTATTGGAATTATTTGTAAATGATTATATCCAAGGTAGATGATGTAAAATTGGAGTATATATCATTGACAACCTTGGATTTGCAAAAATGAACCTGGTTTAGGGAGCTCAGAGCTTAGCTTAGTAAGGATTTGATGATCTAGGGCACTAAACTTGGTTGGATTAGGGAGCTCAGAGCTCAGCTTGGTATAAGGGACAGATGGATGGATAGACCAAGTGATGTAGATGATCAATGTACCAAGATTTTTGCTTGGTTGTATTTGATATGGAATAGAGATGATGGCAAACTTTGTTGAAAATAAGGTTGCTATAGCAGATGTATCATGAAGCCTCATAAACCATGTGGGTTTAAAAAGTACAGAGCTCCATTGAGAACAAGTGAGGAGTGGATTGATAGAACATGGTTAATATATCATAACCATGCAAAGATTTGGTCAAGGGAAGGTAGCATATGGATGTGATCTTCTGCCAAACTAGGCAAGAGGATAAGATTTGTAGAAAAGATTATTATCTTGTCTACAAAACCATCAAGGATGAGTGGGTCCAAGAAGAGTTTAGCCAAGAAGAAGAGTGGGATTTGGTAGTACTAAGTATGTACTACAATATGGTTCAAGTACATTCTCAGGAATGCACATAGGTTAAAATAGGTGGAGTCTTAAAGATTGAATCCAAATAAGGATTCCAGACTTAATCAAATTTGGTAGATTTCTAGATTTGGACTATTATGAAAGAGGGAAGGAGTTGGAGAATATGCAAGGGTTCATTCTTATCATCATGTGGATGATATTGAAGTATAAATTGGATTGAGTAATTCCGTCCTTATATTTGGTCTTTGATGAGTTGGGTGCTAATGAAAATGATTAGCTCAAGATTGATCTTATTAAGAGGGTTAGGGGGTCACGTGGGTGACTAAAGATACATCAAGATTAGGTAGATGGGTTAAGACGGTGATCTTAACTAGTAGTTTGATCCTAGGGGATGAGCTCGTAGATTAGCTCAATCTAGTTCTTAAGCAAACAAGTCAAACATCAGATCAAGCAATTCAGCTGATAGCAGATCAAGACAACTCATCTAGCTAAGCAATCAACTACTAGTGAGGTTACCATCAAGCCTAGTGTCAGGTAGGGATGGGTATTTTGAGGAGGTTGTGTTTTGAATTAAGATAAGGACCTCTTGGTATTTCTATCGAGATTAGAATAAAAAGGTTCTAGGAAAGGTTTTTGGAAGACCTAGAGGTAAGAGTAGTTGAAAGTTCTGTCTTGAAAACACACGGAGAGTATATATAGATATCCATAATTTTGTTAATAGAAACTAGTAAAAATATTTTTTTGGGTCAAAGTTATCTGGGCTCAAGTTTTAAATGTCAGAATATTTGAGAATATGAAAGATGAGCCAAGACATTTTTTTTGTAAAATACTTTTTGTGAACTAAGGTTGAGGTAAGGAGTATATCATCTAATAATCAATCAATTGCATGAACACAAGCAAACATTCCAACACTTGACAAGAAAAAGTTTTTTCCTTTTAGACAATAAATCGGGGTTGCTGAAATTGGGATGTTACACATTGTAGCCTACAGCTTAGACAGTCTATATTTTCTAGAATTATTTTACACTATTGGACCTTAGTGATAGACTATATTGGATACACAAAATCTTGGGTGGTGAGTGCCATCTGCCCTGCCCTATGGGACACCCTGACTCAAGTTTGTATATGGCATGAGTAAGGCACCAAGGTTACACCATGTCCCTTCAGTAGAGAAACTGATGGAGGAGGGAGGGGAGTAACTCCCAATACCAGCGCCCACTGGCCTTGTTGATTCCTCTGTGGTGAGAGAAGAGTAAGGGAAACTTGTCCCTTTATTTTCGTTTTCATTTTGATAAGACAAAAGGTCGTTGGAAGGGGAGGAAGAGAGGATAAAGAAGAACGAGAGATCTTGGTGAGGTTAGCGGCATGATGAAGAGACATGATGGCAGAGAAGCATGTTGCAAAATCATGCGGCACGGGCCCCTCCCCCACAATGAGCGCATACGATAGTACGTTGTGTGAGCCGCTTTTAAGTGTCGCCGTGTCCCTCGACGCGAGGAGCAACGCCTACCCATGACCTGGAGACACCAGCTCGGATCGTGACAGTCCCCACTTCCTAGAGGGTGCGGAGTTCTCCTGTTCTTCAAACGCCTCTCACAAAACACGCTTCTACCCATGGTTGATGACCCTGGCAAGGGGGTGTGTGGTCCAGTGCCAGTGAAGCGGAGCGGGACAGGGGCGTGTGCCAAACGGGGAAATCTCACGTCTGGCCCCACGGTGGGCCCATCTCCCTGGGGAGTGGGCTCCGCTACGATAGCAATGCGTGTCCTCCCAAGTCTCCATCCAATGACTAGAAAAATCAGAACTCGGATAGCCAAAACTTTCGTTAGCTATTATTTACTCATATTTTCATATATGCATATCTATGCCAAATATTACAATATATCCTTAAAGCTTTGTTAAATAGATACTATATATATTAAACTTGGTGAGATCACTATAGATGTTGAATTTTGTCCAATCAAATCACATGGCCACCATTGTTACAGTTTTTTCATAATCCATTTTTTAAATCTTTTCTGGCCCTAATTTTACAACGTAGCTCTGACACAGCTTCTTGGTTGTAATTTTTTGGTAATATTTATTCTACGAAAACTTTCCGTGGTGCGTAATTTCCTAGCTGTGATTATACGTCCTGTTTTAAACTGTTTGCCGGTAGATTTTCGACAAACCTTCCCAGCCGTAATTTCTGACCGCAGTTAGCTAAGCTATGTCTATGTCAGTATTTTTAAAACTTATTTTTACTAACTCGGTGGTAAATTTTCGAGAACAACTTTTCGCCTGAATTTCCCAACAGTTAATTACCCTACGTATATGGGGTATTCTTTTACATCCTTTTTAACTACTCGATAGTAATTTTTTGACGCGTCTTTTGGCCATCGTTTTTTAGGTTACGTCTATGAAAATATTTACTTAGCGGCAGAACGTTTTTGCTCATTTAAGGACTTGACTGTTACTATTATGACACAACTTTCCAACCATAATATCCCGATGGTAATTATCCTACTTTACGACGGTACGTTTATTACATCCTTCATTTTAATATTTACCGATATTTTCGACATGCCTTTCAGGCCGTCATTTAGCATGGTAGTTTTTTTTAGAAAAGATCTGGATTTATTTCATGAGTTCACAAAAAGTATAAAACACTCCAAACATAATATAAATTATATCGAGGTCCTTGGACCACCTAACTACCATAATTGCCGCCAGGTGGCGGCGCCGGCGGCAGCAGGTGGCGGCGCCGGCGGCTTAGGGTTTGGAGGCGGAGATCTTGTGTGTCTAGGAGGGGAGCCCTGCCCCTCCTTATATAGGTGGAGGGGCCGGCCAAGGGGAGGGGAGTCCCTCCCCAACTCGGCTTGGAGGTGTGCCGGCGGTGGAAGAGGGACTCCTCCCCAACTCGGTTTCCTCCTCCTCCACTTCCCAAAAATAGGCGTTTGACTTTCAAATTGGCGTTTGACTTTTCAAACAAGGATTTGATTAAATCCTCTATTTTGTTCAGCGATGACACTTAGTACATGATGCAATCATACCAACTTGATATAACACATTCATGTACCCTTCCCCTTCGGAGTGCTGGACATTCCGGAACCTTCTAGAACATTCCCGATGAAAACACCGGAACCATTCCCCAACTCCAAAACGGGACTTTCCTTATATGAATCTTATTCTCCAAACCATTCTGGATCTCCTCGTGATATCCCGAATCCCATCCGAGACTCCGAACAACATTCGGTCTCTTTCTCATCATTCCATAACTACTCAAACAACGTCGAATCCTTAAGTATGTCTCCCTACGGTTCGTGAATTATGCGGACATGATCGAGACACTTCTCCGAACAATAACCAATAGAGGAATCTGGAAATTCATATGGCTCCCACATATTTTTACGATTACTTTGCGATCGAATGAACCACTTACATACGATACCAATTTCCCTTTGTCTCACGATAATTTACTTATCCGAGGTTATGATCGTCGGTATCTCTGCATACCTAGTTCAACCTCGTTACTGATAAGTACTCTTTTCTCGTTCCCGTGATATGTGATCCCTTGTGAGCCAGTCACATGCTTGCAAGCTAATTGGATGACATTTCACCGAGAGGGCCCAGAGTATATCTATCCGTCATATGGATGGACAAATCCCACTCTTGATCCATGTATCTCAACCAATACTTTCTGAACACTCAATGCCACCTTTATAGCCACCCAGTTACGATGTGGTGTTTGATGTCATCAAAGCATCCATCCGGTAAAGGTGATATGCATGATCTCATGGTCGAAGGAATTAGGTTACTATGTATCAGAAAGCATATAGCAATTGAACTATTTAAAATGACTTGATCTTTATGCTACGCTTATGTATAGGAGTATGTCCACCATATCATTCTCCTAACGATATGATCTTGTTGTTAATAACATCTCAATGTTCATGATAGGGAAACCACAATCATTTATTCACCAACAAGCTAGTATTAAAGAGGCTTTACTAGGGACTTCAATTTAAGTTTACGAATCACACAAGTATTAATGTTTCCTTGTTAATACTATTATAGCATGAATGTAAACATTTATCATAAACACAAAGATATAATAATAACTACATTTATTATTGCCTCTAGGGCATATCTCCAACAGTTCTACCTTTGCTTTTCTTCTCGGCCGGCCTTAGTGACGAGGGAGAAGGAAGCGGAGGCGCTGCTGCTGCTACTTGTGGGCGTTTGTGGTGGTCGACAGTGGCGAAGATCCTAGCCACCCATCTGCTGCAACCTGGAGCTCATCTCGTGGTCGACATGTTCGTCGCCACGATCCTTGGCCAAGATGGCCTACCAAGTCGATGCCTCTTCATTGCATCATCAACCTCCAAGACGGAGGCCCTATCGCGGGATTCTTGCTGGCGCTTCACTCCTCCCTGCAACTAAGTGGTTCGTCCCCGGCAGCAGGTGCTAGGAGGCCGGTATCAGAGTCTTGTCGTCGGTGGAGAACATGCTGGACTGGATTGCTTTTTCTATTTCTTTCCAGGGTCTTTTGTGTCAAAAAAATAGGCCTGCTTTTTAGTGTATTTTTGTTGAGGAGCCCGTTTTAAAAGTTGTAACCACCGCTTCTTTAATGATATGGCAGCTATCGGGGGTCTTTTAGACCCCTCCCCTTGTTCAAAAAAAATGACTGGGAGAAAGAAATCGGCGAGGAGATGAGGTAAGAGCGACCGAAAACAATACTCACGCATGAGAGGTTGACCAACTCTTAAGAGCATTTTCAACAGCTGCTCTCATCTAAAAAGAGAACCGCTGCGCTAAAATAACTGCTAGTTTACATCAAGCGACATTTGGACATCTCCAGCATTTGTTCTTAAGTTGAGCGTGCGCTAAATTTTATTCCGCGCACGGGAATTTGCGCTTACCGACGCTACAAAATTGATGCTCCTCACCGGGTACGCTACCATTCCGTGTCACGCGCAAACGCCAACCGCCGCGTTGAAAGTTCACCCGCGCCCGCACCCCCTCCTTCCCCGCCCCCATTCCACCGCCTCCGCCGTTCCGATTCACCAACAGTGGCGCGTCACTCCGTGCCTACCGCTGTAGATCCGCCACCACCGAGCCTCCATGCAACTTCCCCGAGCTCGCCGCGGCGGGGAACCAAGCGTGTTGCCGGCCGCGCATCTTTTTTTCGGCCGCCACAACCGAGATGTTGTCGCCGCGCCTCTGCCAATTTGGTGTCGCCGCGCTGCCGCGCCAACCTCCACGAGCACCATGTCCTCCTCAACCCGCGACGCAACTTGTCGCACGCAAGGTGCTCGGCGATATCGCCGCAAGGTATGTTTCCGCCGCCGCCCACGCCATTTTTTCTCTAGTTTTTATTTGAGTTGGTAGATGAAGTGAGTTTATTTTTACGTGCTTGTAGAGGACCTATGATTTTATCAAACGATAAACTAGAGTTTGAGAAAGATGAGAACATGTCAATGCTATTGGATTGGCACACCAACAAAGAACCGAAGCGTGGTGGCTCGGTTTTTGGTAGACGCAAGTTGTGGAAGGAAAGAATCGAAAGCCACAATAGGTTGATGCGGATGTATTTCAACAAAAATTGTACATTCTCTGAGTTATACTTTCGTCGATGTTTTCGGATGAGCATCAACTTGTTCAAGCGTATTTCATAGGATGTGACCAAGTTGATTGGTTCTTCAAGCAAAGAAGGAACACCGCTGGAGAGCTTAGACATAGCACTAACACTTTAGGACCAGTCAAAGCATCTTAACCTGCTTACAATCGTTTTTAGCCGTTGCCACATATTACATCTACTCAGCTAGTCAGCTGGCATGGCCACATGGGCCCCGATCCATCTAATACTCCACATGCCGTTCTGTGACGCTGCTATAGCCACGTTTGATCCAGAACCTCAAACTGATCTGTAGCCACGTTTTCTAAAGATATAGTAGTTCCTTTCCTTTCAAGCGACACCAATGGATGAGGATAGTGATGGTGCTAAATTCTGCACACGACGATCTGGTTTTAGTTTTCTAAGTCATAAATAGTCATATTTCCCATGGTCCCAAACTACCTTTTTAACTAATTCCATTGGCATTATTTCAGGTACGATACAAAAATTTCTGAAAAATAATGGATAGGTAATCTTAAATTTGTACATCATAACCCGGCGATTGATAGAAACGACTAATTAAATAGGATGTCATGTGGGATCCTATCTAGATTCTACTACTAGTTCATTTTGCGATTTCTAGTATACTCGAATCAGGTTCGCGCCCCGCTTTATAAATAAAGCACAATCTAAATACATAGACGGACATACAACCCACACGACCGAGGCCAAAGAGAAAAGAAAAAGGTCGCACAAATGCTGGGGCCACAGCACATCAACGCCCAAGGAGAAAAAACAAAAAAAGTGGGGAGCCAAGGGAGCCGGCGACCATCATGGCGAAGGGGGGGGGGGTGCGTGGGACGCAGACGGCGGCGCCGCAAAGGGGAGCGCCGCTGCACTTAGCGCCTGGAGCGAACACTAGAGCGCGGGCCGGTCACTCGGACGCACCAAGGGGGACCACTGCTGAAGAAAGGCAAGCAAAGTAAAAACAGAGTCAGACGCCCGGGTGGGGAAAATCCGTTCGATCACCATCTTGTTGCGTACATTCCACAGAGTCCATGATAAGGCTGCGAAGAGGAGCCATAAAAGGCGGCGCCCTCCTCCGGTCGGGTTTGCCTGAGCCTGCAGGAACTCCCCCAGTTCCTGCGCCTGCCAAGCCGGACCCAGTGCCTCGCGAACAAAATTCCATAAGAACCGCGCCACCGAGCAAGAGAACATAATATGGGCGCACGACTCCGGTGTCCCACATAGGGGGCACCGGCCGCCACCGGGGGCGTTACGCTTGGAGACTTCCACCCCCGAGGGCAAGCGGTCCCGGAGCAGTTGAAAAACAAAGATGCGGATGCTAAGGGGCAAGGGAGATTTCCAAAGGGGGCCCGTCCACGGCCTTTCCGGGCCCTGAAAGAGGGCCTTATAGGCCGAGCTCACCGAGAACTCACCAGAGGGGAGGAGCAGCCAGGAGGCCGCATCCTTCACCTCGGAGAGGGGGGCGGGCAAGGACCCCATCAGGCTCTGGAACTCACCAGTATCCACCTCGTTGAAGACACGGTGAAAAAGGGGGTTCCAGTTACCATCCCAGAAATTCTTCGCAACTAGCGAAGATGGGGAGGCCGAGATGGCAAAGAGGGCGGGGAAACGGATCCCCAGCGGCACCTGGAGCAGCCAGGGGTCGAGCCAAAAGCGGATCCCCTGGCCATCCCCAGCCACGAAGGAGATGCCTCGGCCAATGCAGTGCTTAATGTCTTGGATAGATCTCCAGAACTGCGACCCCTCCCGCCGCTCGCAGGCCAAGAGAGGCCGGCCACGGAGGTATTTGGCCTTGATAAGTTGCAGCCAAAGCCCCCCATCGTCCCTCAGGATGCGCCACACCCACTTCAACATCAGGGCCACATTGAAGAGCCGGGAGTCCAGGATACCTATGCCCCCAAAACATTTGGGGGCGCAAACGTCCGCCCACTTCACCATATGGTATCTTTGGTGACCGTCCCTAGCTGCCCAAAAGAATCTCGATAGCTCCTTGTCAAAGTCGGCATGGACTCCCTCGGGAAGCAGGTATAATCCCATCTAATACATGGGAAGACTCGAGAGACAGGAGTTGATTAGAACCGTTTTGCTCCCCTTCGATGTGAGGCGCGCTCGCCAAGGCTCCGCTCTAGAGCGCACACGCGTGACCAGGGGGGCAAGGTCCTTGATCAACACCCTGGACTCTCGCATGGGGAACCCCAGTTAGGTAATGGGGAACTCCGCCAAGCTGCAGTTGAGGTTGTCGGATATCCGCTACCGGTCGACGTCGTCGAAGCCTAGGACCATGACTTCGCTCTTGTCAAAGTTGATCTTGAGCCCTGACATGGCCTCAAAACAGAGCAGCAAGAATTTCAAATTCCTAATGTCGAGGTCCGAGCCCTGTACCATGATCATGGTATCATCCGCGTACTGCAGATGAGAAATACCCCCTCCCAGGATTAGATGCCCTACCACACCTGTGATGTGGCCAGCGAGTTTGGCTCTATCCAAAATCTCTGCAAGGGCATTCACCACGGAGTTAAAGAGGAGGGGGAGATCGGGTCCCCTTGCCTCACCCCACAGGATGGGGTAAAGTAGGGGACAATCTCCCCATTAATGTTGATCGCCGTCCTACCACTCATCACAAACTGCATAATCCAACAAATCATGCGATCATCAAACCCCCTCCAGGACAAGTCGCAGAAAAGCCCAGTCCAACCGGTCATAGGCTTTCTGGAAGTCCAACTTGAGGAACACTGCTCTCTGATGGCGTGACTTGACCTCATGAATAATCTCATGAAGGGCAAGGAAAACATCATGGATGAGGCGTCCCTTCAAGAAAGCGAACTGGAGGGGGTGCGTGAGCCTCTCTAGAACAGGGGCCAGCCGGAGAGCATAGAACTTCGCAAAGAGTCGCTGGATTACATTGATCACTGTGATGGGGAGGAATTGGCGGATATCTGTGGCCCCAACTAGCTTGGGGGTCAGAGTAATCACACCAAAGTTCAGATGAGACATCACCAGGGTCCCTGTGTAGAACTCCTGGAACATCCGCATGATCACCGGCTGGGCCTGGTCCCAGAACGTCTGCAGAAAACTCACCGGCAAGCCATCGGGGCCTGGCACCGACCCCGTCTTCATAGATTTTAGGGCCGCCGACACCTCCTCAGCGAGAAATGGACGTGTAAGGTCCGCGTTCTCGGCCGGGGTGACCAGCGCCCCTTCTGTCCAGAAGTCTGGTGCAAGCGAGATGCCCGAGGGGTCAGCCGCCGAGAAGAGAGCTTTGTAGAAGCTATAAATATGGGAGGAGAGCGCCTGAGGAGAGTCCAACAGGCCCTCCCCCTCCCAGAGGCAAGGGATCGAGCACTTCCTCCTACGCCCATTAGCAATGGCATGGAAGTAGGTCATGTTTGATCCCCCCCGGACCGTCCAGTTCTGGCGACTCCGCTGACTCCAGAACGCCTCCTCACCCCTGTAGATCTCCATAATGGAGGTTTCTAGGGAATATCTATGGGACCAGGCCTCCACCGATAGGCCAAGAAGGTCAGCCTCCCGGTCTAAGGCCTGAATCTCCCGCAGGATGTACTCCTTCTGGGACCTGAGCTCCGCCCCCAGGTTGGCTCCCCACCCACGCATGAACTAGCGGGATACCTTAGTGCAATGATGCCAGATATCAACCGCGGAATGCGCCCGGGGGGAGGCGGCCGCCACCAGCCACCTGGCCCGAACTGCCTCCACGAATCCTTGCTTCTGGAGCCAGAAGGACTCAAAGTGGAAGCGGTTCAGTCTAGGAGGATTGCCTCCTCCCGAGGATAGAAGGAGGGTGGTATGGTCAGAGCCAATCCTAGTGACATCCCTCAACAAGCAAAGCGGGAACATCACCTCCCAGTTAACAGAAACAAAGGCACGGTCGAGGATGCTACGAATCGGGGCAAGCTGTTTATTGGTCCATGTATATCTAGCTCCCACCCGCGCAATCTCGCGAAGAGCAAGATCCGCGATGCAGTCATTAAACATACGCATCCTAGGGAGGTCCATGTTTGCCGAGCTCTTGTCCTCAGCCGCGCGAATCAGGTTGAAATCCCCGGCCACGACCACCGGGATCTCAGCCCGCTCCACTTTCACCTTAAGATCGAGCAGGAACTCAGCGGACCTCCTATGGTCCGCGGGGCCATAAACAATGATCATTTCCCATTTGAAACGAGATTGTCTATGGGTGAGGGACATGCTCACAAAGAAGTCCCCGCGGTCCATATCATCCACCTCGAAGGTGTCCTCCTTGACCCCAAGTAGGATGCCTCCCGAGTGGCCACTAGCTGGAAGCCAGGTCCAGCACAACTTGTGACGAGATAGGCCCTCAAGCTCAGCAATAGAGAAATCCTGGCGGATCGTCTCCTAAAGGCCGACAATATCCGACGCTTCCAAGCGGATATACTCCTTGATCTGTCAGCGACGACCCTCGTGCCCAAACCCTCGGATGTTCCAGATGAACGCCCGGAAAGCCCGGATGAGGTCCATAAGGGACCTCAAGCCTCGGGGGTCCCCTTAGCAGGGACCAAAAGAGAACGACCGGTCCGGGGACGGGAAGCGGCAGCCTTGGGAGGTCTACCCCGAGGCCTACCCCTAGGGGTAAGCTCCAGGGTCATCTCCCTCTCGTCAGGGGAGGGAGGGGGATCCCTGCTAGGGCCAGGTCCAGAGGACCCAGCCTCGGCCAGGATCTAGGCGCGTTCACGCTCCCGAGCATCGCGTGCTCGGGCAGCAGCGATCGCACCCGCGTACCCCTCCCGAGCCTTAATGGCGGCCAACTGCTCAACCCGGGGCCCCTTCTCACCTCGAAACACGATACCACAATCATCAGCCACCTCACCCAGGTGGGCAAGCGACACCTCAAACAAGACACAGAACGAAGAGCCAGGAACACCAGAAGGGCCAGGATCAGAAGGACGAACAGAGGGGGCAGGGGAAGTACCTGAGATATCATCATGAGCCGCGACATGAAGGGCGACCCGCTCTGCCACCGTTGGCTCCGGGCCAGAGACGCCCACCCTTGCACCTGCGAGGCGAACACTGTGGGGGGACGGCGGAGGGGGAGGCATGGGGGTCTTGGTCCGACGGAGCTTGGGGACCACCTCAGGGGAGAGCGAGCCCTCCTCTCCAGCGGCCTCCATCGCGGGGTCCGGAGTATCCGGGGCGAGGGAGTAGCAGACCACCCCAGGGGAACGAGGGGACTGTGGGGAGCAGACCACCAGCCCCACACTCCCCGAAGTCTCCTCATCAGAAGACAGCAGCGCAGCAGGGGGGCGACAAAGATCAGACCCATGTCCGAGCCAAGGTTGGAGCCGTACTGGGTGATAGGGAGGCCGATGGAGATCGACGAATCGGAGCGGAGGCAGCGGGGAACATCGACCAAGGCCAGCTTGGCCGGGGCGCTCAGCGACAGGTGGTGGCGCCCCGGGAAGAAGGGGCTAGCACCCAGGGGAGTGACAACACGGAGAAGGGCCACGGGGCCCCCGTCGCTGCCCTTAGGCAGCAGGGGAGGCACAAGCGGCGAGGGGTCGGTGGTCAGGGGTGACTCGGGGTCGGGCCCAGAATCACTGCCATCAGATCCCCCACCGCCACCCCCATCCCCGAGCCCAGCGTCGTCATCAGCGGCGGCCGGGGACGGAGGAGGGAGAGAGATCCCCCAGGGACCGACACCTCCTCGTCCAACTCCACCAGGAGGTCCCTGCCCACCCGGTCGAAGAAGACGCGGGGAAGGGAGACCGGGAACACGGAGATCGCCGGGCAGAGCAGACGGAGGTGAATCGGCCCGAGGCCCGGCAGGGATCTCATGTCCAACTCCGTGAGCTTGCCCACTGCCTGGGACACCAGGGCCACCACCTCAGGGCGCCGGGCCTCGTGAGGAACCCCCGACAGCCGCACCCAGACCTCCGAGAGAGTAGCCACGGTCTCCTACGCGGCCGAGGAGGGATGGATGGACACCCGCAGCTGGTGGAGCGGCAGGGTGAAAGACGAGCCACAGGCGCACATGCGCAGGATTGCCACTGAAGGAAAGTGGACCGCGAACTCAGACGCCGAGACCGAGTGGACCGGCCATGCGTGGCCAGGAAGGACCGCGTGGAGCTCCTCCTGGATCAGGTCCTCCGTGACCTCCAGCTCCGAGGGAAGGGACTGATCAGGGAGGATCGACACCATGGCCAGGGTCTCCGGAACGGTCATCTGCACGCCACCCATGTAAATGACATAGAACCCGCCATCCACCCCATGGCCATAGTACTCCAGGGCCTCCCTACGCAGTGGGATAGCCGTCGCGGGCAGCACGTCGGGGCGCCCCGCAGGAGGATCCCTAGGGTGGGCCCCCAGGACACCAAGCGCAGAGGCCGCCACCGCAGAAGGACCAGCCGCCGGAGCCGAAACCACCTTCTTCTTCTTGGATTTACGCTTCTTCTTCTTGGGAGCCGACGATTCGGCTTTCTCCCTGTCCCGACGCCCGGCGGGACCCACGGGAGGCTGGCCTGGAGCCCGATCATCCCGCCACGAAGGCACGTCGGCCTGACTCCCGCTCGGCCTCGGCATGACATCCGCGTCCCAGGATTGGAGCGCTGCGGCTTGCAGACGCTCTTCCCGTGCCAGGTCTGGCAGCTGGGGAGGCGAGTGGCGGGGGTCCTCCAGCCTCCGGCGAGCCCGAGGGGGGAACTAGAGGGGCGGCGGGACTGCTGGCCGCGTGGCGGCGGAGAAGACCTCCACCCGGGGTGGCGGTAGGTGCCGGCTTGGCCGCGGGCAGGCGGCTGGCGGCGGTCCCGCGGCGAGGAGGGAGCCTCACGAGCAGGGGGGAGCGGCGCGGGGAGGACGGCCGGCGCGCCGGCGGAGAGGACCAGCGCGGGGGAGGAGAACGTCTCGGAGGAGAGGATGCGTGACGCGGCGGCGGGGGCGGAGCACCCCGCGGCGGAGGCGGACTGCGGGGGCGGGAGGCCATGGTGGCGGACAGGTAGGAACGGGGAAGGAGGGAGGGGGTGCCGGCCGGAAGGGAGAAAGGCGGCGGAGACGAGGAGCCAGAGGTGGCGGCGGGGGGAGGGAAGAGTAGGGGGATGCGTTAGTTAGGGTAGGCCAGGAGCCCATAAGACCCTGCGGCCTAGTGGGCTGAAGAGGCCGCGGGCCCAGCACACTGCCTAGGCGGCAGCTAGAGGCGCCCGGTGGGCCAGCCAGGGCCCAGTTGGCCAGGCTGCCGGTGGGCCTCGGCCCACGAGTGGCCCGACCAACCAGCCCCGACCGCCCACCAGCCCAGCGGCCCCCCTAAACCCTCTCCCCACCCCACCCCTGCTGGGACGCAGCCGGCGGCGGGCGAGCCAGGCTTCCTCCCCGCCGGCGAGGTCGCCCAGAGGCCACCCGCGCGTGCGGCAGGAAGTCAGCCAGTGATGGGCGGAGGAGGTGGGAAGAGCAGCGCACCGTCGGGACCCCCTTCTCCTCGTCGGCAGGCCCATCGTCGCCACCGAGCGACCACTCTCCGGGGGACGGCTCCGGCACCGGCGGGATCACCTCACCATCCGGCTCCTCCTCCTCCACGTCGCCCCAGGCGAGCCCATGCAGGTCCGCCAGGGCCGCCACGCACTCCGGCGACAGCGGCCTAGGAGGCCTCGATACGGGTTGCGAGGGGGAGCGGACAGGGGGAGGCGCCGACGCCGGCAGGCACCGCGCCCCAACCTTGACGACGTGAGCGGGGAAGACCAAGGACGCCGCTTGCCGGACGAACTCCCCGCGCCGCTGGTCGCGCGCGTCGATCACGACCCCCGCCGCGGAGAGGAGGACGAGCCGGCCGTCCTCCGGCCGGAGCACGACGGAGGTGGGATACCAGCCCTGCCGACAGCCGGCGAACTGCGAGGAGGCCGAAGCGAGCCAGCGGAGGGGGGAGGGGGGAGGCGCCCGCGGGGAGATGCATGGCGGCCGGCGGCGCGCCGCCGTGGCGAAGCAGGGGATTCAAAAGTCAAAATCCGCCGCCCGCTCGCGACTGACTGTCCGCTGCTGGCTGATTTCTAGTATACTTTCATAGTGCATAGTGCGTTTGGACGGACGAGATAGTATGGATATCTAGGAATGGACTTTTTATGTATGTGTCACCACCGTGACATCTAAATTGTCTTACTTGGTGTGGAAAGGAAAAAAATCATAGGTCATTGGCCGCAACAACTATTGTCAATGATTCTTCTACCTCTTTTTCATCTATGGACGTGCATGGATGATATATACAAACAATATGAATTAGAAAATGTGTTGAGATGCGAATTTCAAATAGGTAATTATAAAACTGAGATCTATTACGTCTCAATATCTAATACTGCTAGTACTCTATTCAAGTCTCTGTAAAAAAATTTCTTAATTGAACTTCATGATAAGACTTGTACACCTTGATACTGCGAGTTTGCAACACATATCATCAAGAAGCAAGTCTGTGCTCCTATCAATTAGGTACCTATATCATAGTACTTCCAATTTTAACTCAAAACAATAAAAAAAACTTACGAACATACTAGCAACCACCCGCAAAAAAAAAACTTAAAACAAGAGTACTCTTACAACAATAAACAAAGAAGTTGTGCATACTAGCAAACACCTGTTTAGACTGAGTATCTGAACATGGGGTTTTGCTTCCGTGTCCTCCCATCCCCTCCTACAAATTTATGAATCTGAAAACACAAGGACGGCCAGGATTGGCCGATACCCTTCAGTTCGGAATCATGAAGAGGTAACGCTCAATCCTGGTCGTTCTTGTGTTTTCAGTTTCATAAGTTTGCGGGAGAGGACACCGAAGCACACCTACGAACATCCGTCTTTGCATTACGTGCATGCATGAAAACTTCATCAGCCTAGGCCTGGAAAGTTTACCGGGAGATGCGTGACCTTGGCGACATCTGCGAGGGGAAGAGCGACGCAGGTGAAGAGCGATAGGATATTAGCCCGCACCACCTGCCTGGTGAACTACCGGCAGACACCTATCTGGTGTGAAGGCCCCCGCCATTGCCAAATAGAGCAGCCCGGACAAGAGTAGATCCACCACCGCCATGATCTTTGTGACTCGGATCCCGTCTGTGTCCTTCTTCTCCTCCATCTCTGACACTGCCATCTCCTAGTCATCGCGTTTGCGGCGGCGGAGGAGGAGGAGCCATATGTATAAGTATAACGCCACCACCTCCGGAGGAGGAGGCGGAGGATGACAGCAGTACTAGTGCGCCCGATGGAGAGCACCAAGGCACAGAAATGCGTGTACTTGATTGTGAAGGTGGCGGCATATGGATGGTGCATTCACTAGAGGTGCCCATCATCACGGCACTCACTACGAATAGCACTAGAATGCAGAAATATGGAGAAGAAATTTCACCTCTTTGAATCGTTTCAACGGCGGCTGTCAGGCATACCGGTGGTGGTGCTGATGGAGTTCCTGGTGTCCCCCATTCGGCAGCTGCCGGACGTCCCGGTGGTGGTGCAGAGATGATAAATCGAATGACGCAAGTATTTCTTATTCTCGGTATGACATAGAACTAACTTAAATCCGAGTCATGCGACGTCATCCAAATTTCATATGTAATTTAGGTGTAGTGGGGAAAAGAATGAAGTGCAAGAACCGCCTGTTGTGATGCTGGAAACAGTTACCAGTCGGCATGTGAAGTGGAGGGACCGGCAGGGTCACTCGCTCGGTATTATACAGATTCTTGTATTGTATTCCACACAGCGCCTTGTATCTACAATAAATTGCTGGCCAAACATGCAAAAAAGTAGGCCCAGAGTGTGAATCGCGGAGCAAGCGCTCGTGGTCAGGATAACTATTCTGCCCGGAAACGGTTTGTAAACAGCATAATCGCACGCCCATTGTACAAGTCACAGTTTGTTGCAAACGCTCTTAATTTTATTTCATGCATGCTAATACTTATACACCTTAATATATTTCGAGTTTGTAACACATCATTAAAAATCCAGATTGTCCATATCAATTATATCATAATACTTCCAACATTAAACTCAAAACATTAAACAAAAAAGTGTACCACATCAAAGATAACTACTAAACGGCAACCACGCGATCAGACAGAGTACCTAGTACATTTCGCATTGCATGCATGTATCAAAATTAGGCGCCCACGTTGAGCGGGGGCGGTATCTGCTTGACGATGAGGAGGAGGGTGGCCACGATGAAGGCGGCGAGCGACAGGAGCTTGGCGCCTGTCACCTGCCGGCTGAAAGGAGGGCAGCCGCCGATCTGGTCGTTGTAGTCATCCGCAGCCGTGAAGGAACCCACCGTGGCCGTGCAGAGCAGCACCAGCACGATCACGTCCACCACCATCAGCATGATCCCGACGACTCTCATCCTGGCCCGCTTCTTCTCCTCCTCCTCCTCCTCCATATCTACCTCCACCGTCTCCGCGTTGTTGTCGCCGCGGAGGTACCACAGGACCAGCGCCGCCACCTCCATGATGCCAGCGGTGATGCTGAACCCGAGGAGGAGCCTGACGGCCCTGAACAGGCTGTACGATAAGGTGACACTGATGGCGCCGGAGGTGGGGACGGTCCACTTAGCGGAGCCGTCCATGGATATGGCGAATATGGCGAGGATCAAGATGCAGAAGCGGGCCACGAAGAGGAAGATCGCCGCCTTGGACTCGTTCGGCGGCGGGCGGGCTTCCCTCTGCTGGTCATGGTGTCCCCCGTTCGGCGACGGCGGGGGACCCGCTGCTGGTACGGAGGTAGTTCCTGGTGTCCCCAGTTCGGCGATGGCCGAGGACCCCGCTGCTGGTATGGAGGTAGTTCCTGGTGTCCCCCGTTCGGCGACGGCCGAGGACCCCGCTGCTGGTACGGAGGTAGTTCCTGGTGTCCCCAGTTCAGCGACGGCCGAGGACCCCGCTGCTGGTATGGAGGTAGTTCCTGGTGTCCCCAGTTCGACGACGGCCGGGGACCCCGCTGCTGGTACGGAGGTAGTTCCTGGTGTCCCTAGTTCGGCAGCGGCTGCCGGGCGTTCCGGGGGTGGTACCAATACCATGGCTGGTGCTCATGCCCGTGCATCATCGTCGGCGCAAAGGATCGGAATCGATGGTGAGAGAAGAAAATCAGGCGTCAAAATAGCTGCGAGGTAGGTCTCTATTTAAAGGGACAGACGCGATAGGTCAAGGGTTGCACGCACATATTCTGGCTAACGTTTTGGTAAGTTTGCAATGGTGCAAGCGGAAGGGCTCTACATCTTCCCAAACTCTCGCAGAGGTATGATGTATTCCGATATATATGTCTCTATTCCATATACTGCATATATCTAGCTTCTAGTACATAGAAACCTCCTTATTATATAAACATAACCAAAGAAAATTAGGAATCATGCCTCGACTTTGGAAAGGGATCTAGATTTTCCTAAAATAGCGTATGTATTCCGCTATGTCTCTTCCATATATTCCATAATGCAGTACTGGTATGTTTTTATGGGACACGGCTTGGCTGCTCCACTATGTCTCGACTACAAGAAGAGTTCTAGATCTACCAAAATCTCACAATTGTGTTTGGTTTCCAGTCATAATTGTCCAACCTCGACATTTCTCCTTGTACGTTGTGTTTCATGTAGGCAGTCAGGTTGGCTGTGATGGTGTGTGCAATTTGGTCCATAACGATATTGGTGCATTGTACGGGGTTTTGGCCGATTCTCCCGCAAATGAACTAGTCAATTCTTTTCGACTTTTTTAAGTAAAATAAGGCAAAATTGCTTATTTTGTTCAAAAATAATAATTTGCCAAGCTAAGAGCATCTTTAACCCAACCCTAATAACTTTGAGGAGAAGAAGAATCTCTAAACTGGATTTCTATATTTTTCTCCTCTAAACTTCGGCCCCCGGATTCAATCCCCAAAAATTTAGAGGAATAAAAAAATTTCATCATCATTTTTAAATCTCCACACCACAGTCCAAAAATCCATAATACAAACATGCATAAATATTATCTAAAATACATCAAATCGATCAAGTTAGATCCAAAAATTCGGCCACCACCATCTCGGCCACCTCTTCCACCATCTCGGCCACCTCGAAGACCATCTCAGCATCATCGATGGCCTCTTCCCCGGCCAAGTAGTCGTCGTCAGCCTCTTCGGTATCGTCGGCCACCACCTCTTCGTCGCCACTGAAGTTCAGGTCATCGAGACCTTGTTGGTGAGAATGATCGAGTTGTGACATGAACTCGGTGACGGACAGCTCAGTGGCACTCGGAGTTGGCACGGGAATTTCGTCGATTACCTCGAAGGCGCCATCTTGAGGTGCAACCGTGGCCATCGAGGAGGACGATAGCGTGGCCTTGAGGTCCCCTTGGTCTTGCCCTTCGTCGTCGCGGTCGACGGCCTGGGTGTTTTGATGGAATTTCACGAAGATCAGAAAAATACCAG
Organism: Avena sativa; assembly: GCA_916181665.1. Taxonomy (NCBI): domain Eukaryota; kingdom Viridiplantae; phylum Streptophyta; class Magnoliopsida; order Poales; family Poaceae; genus Avena; species Avena sativa. The sequence goes on along the minus strand of OV702298.1, from coordinate 44,981,123 downwards.
AAAAATTATGGAAGATCATATTTTCCCAGAAGACGAAGAATGCCAGAAGGGGAGGCGTAGATGGGCCACAGGGGGGCCACACCCCCTCCCCCAGGCGCGGGTCACCCCCTGGTCGCGCTTACAGGGGGTGTGGCCCACCTGGCCCACCTCTAGCTCCACCCTCTCGCCTATATCTTCTTCTCGGAACCCTAATACACGGGGAGCTGCCACAGAAAGATTTCGCCGCCTTTGCGGGGCAGAAAACACCGAGAGAGAAAGAGCTCTCCAGCAGATAGATTTCTGTCGGGGAAATTTCTTCCCGGAGAGGGGAGATCGTCGCCATTAACACCATCATCAAGCTAGACTTCATCGGGATCATCATCATCATCCACACCATCATCTCCACCAGCACCATCATCACCACTCCATCCCGCTGTAATAATTGTGTTGAATACTTGCATAGTTCTTAGGGGAAACTTTCCCGGTGTTGATTACTATTGTAGTTGATGCTTGTGAGTGGAGCCATTGGATTATTGTTTATGTTCAGATTGTTATCCATCACCATATCATCTTTGATCTTGATCCATATGATGTCTCGTGAGTAGTTTGTTTAGTTCTTGAGGACATAGGAGAAGTCATGTTGTTAGTAGTGGAATTGTGTTGAGATATTATTCAATGGTTTAGTATTTAAGTTATGGTGCTATTCTTCTAGTGGTGTCATGTGAACATCGACTACATGATACTTCACCATTTATGGGCCTAGGGGAATGCATTATGTATTTGGCTACTAATTGTGGGGTTGCCGGAGTGACAGAAATATGAACCCCCGTTAGGACACCTTTGCACAAGGGAGCGTAGGATCTCAGAGTTTAAGGTTGTGGTTAGGTTTATATCTTAATTGCTTTCCTATAGTTGCAGATGCTTGCATGGGGTTTAATCACAAGTATGTATTAGTCCAAGTAAGGTCGGTACATTAGCATAGGTTCACCCACCCAACACTTACAACACCAATGAAGGTTACTCAGCTATTTGAAGCGAAAACACTTGACAGAATTCCAATGTGTCCTCGAGAACGTTTGGTCCTTATAAGTATTTCCACCGGCTTGTCCTTTGCTAAGAAAGGATTGGGACACTTGCTGCAATTGTTTGTTGTCTTTCTGACTTGCACTTTATTTCTTTGCTTTATCAGAAAACCCCTAAAAATCCGTTTGCTAAGTATTTACAGAGATTTCCTGCTTCGTACCACTAGTCAACACCTTCTGCTCCTCGTTGGGATTGACACTCCTATTTATCGAAAGTACTACGATACACCCCCTATACTTGTGGGTCATCAAGACTATTTTATGGCGTCGTTGCCGGGGAGTGAAGCGCTATTGAAGAGTGGAACTGGTAAAGGAAACTTCTACTGTGAGTATTGCTTTTTTATTTCTATTTGTTACTTTGTTTCCAATATGGATAACCCATTTGGTTTTCTGTTGGGAAAACTACTACCACTATTAGGGTGGTAGATGAACCACCACCTGTTGAGATAGATCCTTTTAAGAGACCTACAAGTATTGTTGATCGTGTTATGGATAATTATTATTTAGGGGATAAAACTATCCATCCTGGTGATCATTTGCTTTTTATCCATGAATTATGTGGGTTGTTTAAGTGTGTAGGTATCACAACTGAACAGGTGAAGAATAAGTTACTCTTTATATCGGAGAGCTGAAGAATGGTATAAACTGCTGAAGAATGGGCAATCCATGGAATGGGAGGAAATAGTACCTCTCTTTTATTCTAAATTTTATCCTCCCAGTGAAATTCATAAGAATAGGAATCTGATATATAAATGTTGGCCTCGTGATGGAGAGAGTACAGCTCAAGCTTGGGGGAGATTGAAGTTACTAATGCTTAAATGTCATATTCATGAACTCCCTAACAATATTATTATCCATAACTTTTATGCTAGGCTTTCTCTTCATGATAAAGATTTACTAGATGCTTCTTGTGCTGGATCATTCACACGTATGATGGAAGAAGCTAAATGGGATCTCCTAGACCGTATTCAAGAGAACACTGAATCTTGGGAGAATGACAAAGGAAGAAAGTCAGGTATAAACTATGATTATGAATGCATTAAATCATTTATGGAAACTGATGACTTTCGTGATATTAGTACTGAGTATGGTCTTGATTCTCAAAGTATTGCCAACTGTTTTAAGGCCTTTGCCTCTTACATAAAAATTCCTAAAAAGAAGTGGAATAAGTACCATGCACCTTATAAAGATGTTGTTAGTCATGTTCCTGAAAGCACTGAATTTTGTACTATTGATCATATTTTGCCTAAACCTTATGTTGAGAAAACACCTTTCCCAGCTAAGGTAAAAGAGTATTCTATGATAATTAGTGCGAATAACAAAGATGTAAAGAAAGTTGTGGAACCTGATGAGCAAATAGACAATGAACCTATGGTAGCTATTGTGAAAGACGTTGTCACTAGAAATATAGAGGATGAGCACATTGTCTTCTGTGAAGACGCTTCTAATATTATCTCTCATCCTAGAAAAGCTAGAAAAGCTAGTGTCCATGTGCTTTCTGTTAGAATTGGTGATTATTTCTATTATGGTTTATGTGATATTGGTGCTAGTTCTAGTGCTATTCCTTATGAGCTTTACAGGGAAGTTATGCATGAAATTGGTCTTTGTGAGCATGAGGACATTGATCTAGTTATTCACCATGCTAATAAGGAAACCATTTGCCCTATTGGTATTGTAAGAGATGTGGAAGTCCTTTGTGGTGAGATTAAGTACCCTGCAGATTTTCTTGTGCTTAATTTAGCAGCTAGCAAAACTTGTCCTATCATTTTTGGTAGACCCTTCTTGAACACTTGTGGAGCTATTATAGATTGTAAAAATGAGAAAGTTTTAACTAAGTTTGATGGAGATTCTTATGAGTTTAATTTCTCCAAAATTGCTAAAGATCCTTGTTAAAATATCTTGCCTAATGAAGATTTCAGTATGGAATAACTTGCTTCTATTGATCCAGTTTATGACCTTGGACCTCTTTTTGATGACTGTAAGTATGCTCTTTCTGATGATAAATTTGTTGCCAGTGATAGTTATATTGTCAACTTTATTCAAAGTGCTACTGAAAGTTATTATGAAAGATGGAAACATGGTTTTATGCATCTCAATAATGTTAAGTTTCCCCGTTTTATGTTGAAAGCTTTGAAGTTGCATTTGTTTTGTCTTCCTATGCTAGTGGCTTTTTGTTTCAACAATTTGTTTTCTCATGATACCCCCTTGCATAGGAAGTGGGTTAGACTCAAATGTGTTGGTTATTTTCTTCTTGATGCTCTCTTTCACTTCAAATATTTATCTCCTATTTGAGCATCTTTGAAACTATCAAGCCAAACTTAAAGGCATTAAAGAAAAGTACTTCTTGGGAGATAACTCAATAGTTTTGTCGAGTCTTGGAAGTTATTACCTCAGTAATAACCGCTCCTTATCATTTTTTTTGTTTTTTTTTGGTTTTTGTGTCAAGTTCAACTACTTTTGAGAAGTAGAGGAGTTGTGAAAAGTGGCTGTCCTGAGACAGATTTTTGTGCTGCATTGTAAAAATTCGTGAAGGATCTCAGTACTTCGGATGTAGATGTATTTTTATGTGCTTGTTCTCCAAGTTGTTACCCAAATTTCATTAGTTTTGCACTTTTGATTTGAGCAACAGAAGGTTTTCGAAAAAATAAATCTTTACCTGTTGGTCTGTTTTGATAGATTTCTGCCGTCATTTGCATTTGCCTCTTATATTGATTCCCTTCCAGATTCTTTTGGTTTTTTGGAAAGAAGTTGCTACAGTAGCTTTTGTTTTGATGGATTTCAGTTGAAGTGTGAACCTAAAGGTTTATTGTTTTTGCATACACTAATGTTGCCATTGAGGTTTTGTTTGAGATATTGTAGGAAAGGAGTTTCCAGGAGAAGGAGAAAAAGAATCTGCAGAGTTCGTCTTTGATTAGGTAAAAGTGGTGAAAACGGAAGGTTCGTGAAAACCCTATCTTTTCATATTTTTGATGTTTTTAATACATACGGAAGGTTACGAGATGAAACATAGGAGGAAACGGAGGCCAGGGTGGCCACACCCACTCCAGGCGTGGGCCCCAGCTGGCCGCGCCTGGAGCAGGTGTGAGCCCCCTGAGCTCCGTCGTCGTCTCGTTTTCGCACCAGTACCTTCCTTATGCTTTGAAACTTCGTAATATATAACCTCCGGTGACGAGGTTTGATCTCATCAATGCCCATTGTTATGATCTTGGGTTTTGGAGAAGGTGGGGGTACTAGAGATCGTGGAACGGTTAACAGACAAGCAACTAGGGGACACGAGATTTACCTAGGTTCAGGCCCCCGGAGGGAAAACCCTACTCCTGCTTGTCTGCTCTTGATTACGGCGGAACCGAAAAGTACAGGGGTGCGTAGATGTAATCTGGCGTGGAGGTGTGTATGCGGTGAGAATTTGCCCTCCTCGTCGTGTCCTCCTAGCCTTTATATAGAGGTAGGCAGGTCTCGGGCACAGATCGAGTCGGTTACAAGTTTTTTCCCCATTGAATATTCTATCTACTCTAGTCTTGATCTCCAAGGATCCGAAGATGCTATGGGCTTGGGCCACCCGAAAATCTCCACAGGCCGCGTATATTCTTGTGGGCCTTCCTTGGGCTGGACCAGGTATGCTAATATTGTGTACCCGTAGGGTATAACCATGTCAGTAGCCCCCGAGTGTTCATTCAGATCATAGATTCGGCTGAGGAATCTTCAATCTTTCGGGTGCAGCTGTTTCTGTTTATAAGAGAAAGAATGATTTTAGTTCATAGGGATTGTTGATGTGTGTGCCTGACTCTCCTGACGGATCAGGGTCAGTTAACTGTCTTAGGACAAAACAACACGATCTTCTTTGGACTCGAGTCCCTAGACTCGAATCTGGAACGGATGCTGGCGTAATTCGACTCGGGCCGTTGAGGTCTTACAGGAGTCGAATCCCAGTAGTTTTCGAGTGAGGTACCCAACGTGTCCGTTAGGATTTTCATCGTGCCTGTTGACATGGTATTTTACTAGCAGAGCGCAGTCAGGTGCGTTACCAGGCCATCAGATGATATCTGTGGGTCTTATCTTTGTGTTTTAGACACAGCATCTGAAATGTTATCACCGCGGAGGTGTTTCGGGTGGCCAAGGAGGATGCTTCTCACTTAGTGTTGGTTGGGGCAAAGTTGCCAGAAAGTTTTTGCATTTTTTATCCGAAGGATCGCAGTCGAAGAATTCACAGGGTGCGCGACCAGAGCTCCCTATGGGAGTAGCCCGCGAGTGTCTGGTCGAGTCGTAGACTCGAGCAGACACTTTAGTTCAAGTAATTGAGCTTCAGGTCCGTAGGACACAATTTTTTCGGATGCTTGATCAATCTTCCCTATGGGAGTAGCCCCCGAGTCCTTAGTTGAGTCGTAGACTCGACGTAGGACTTGAAGAATCAAAAGTGGTGTAGTACCTTAATCATGCCTCAGGTGCACGGCCAGCGCTCCTGATAGGAGTAGCCCCCGAGTAGTTGCTCGAATCGTAGATTCGAGTGAGTACTTTTAGTTATTAGCCGAGGATTTCTAACCGTTGCTAGCGTGGTTTTGATGATATCAGTGCTGACGATCGGTGACCTCAACTATCTACGGCGCCATAGGTGACGTGACTAGACGAACGTGGGTCCCACTTTCTGACTTGGAGTTGACTGGTCGTGCGCGACATGGCGAGAATTACGGCATCTCCTCGGTTTTCATGCATAGTGGACGGCGTGCGGGCGACGGTTCGTTGCTGTGTTGACATGTGGACGGTTGGATCTGACCCTAACATTAGGGCTTCTGGATGAACAATTCCTGTTCATCGTCTTCATCCTTATAACCGTGGGGAAAACAGTGGTTTGTTTTCACCCCTCGCCATTTGCTTTCACTGCTTCCATTTTTACGAGCTTTCTCCTCGCACGCTGGACATTCTCCGGTCCTTTCCCTCCTCTTTCCTGCACGCACACCACCGCCGTTGATGCTCCACGATGGTGAAGTCGAAGAAGGCCTCTGCCGGAGCAGGCTCAAGTGTTGCCTCCGGCGGCAAGAAGGTTGCCGCCCCTGCGTGCAACACTGATGGCAAGTGGAGGCGCTCTGACGTGTGTGACACTGACCTGCGCAAGCTACGCGACGCAGGGTTAATCCCGAAAAACAAGGATGACATCAAGATTCCCGGCGATGAGGTAATCCCTCGCCCACCCGTGGGTTTTTGGGTGATCTTCGTTGCCTTCATTCTTCGTGGTTTATCTCTCCCTGCCCACGAATTCCTTTGTGGGCTCCTTTTTCTCTATGGGATTCAGATTCATCATCTGTCTCCCAATTCCCTTCTTAACATTGCGTGTTTCATCACGCTTTGTGAGTGCTGGCTAGGAATTGAGCCACACTTTGGTCTCTTCCGGAAACTCTATTCCGAGAAGAGGCAGTCCGGCTCCGATGGAGTCTATCTGCTCGGCAGCTGTATAATTTCTCCTTGTCCCTTTGTCCAGTTTTTCTCCCTCTCTGTTTGCGAGTCCGTTCAGTATTGGCGTCGCAAGTGGTTTTACATCCGCGATGTCAAGCTGGACGTCCAGCAATTTGTTCTTGCCCCCTTTGACTCCGAGCAGAAGATCGTCTAGAAGAGATCTTGGAAGAACCACATCTTGGAGGGCGAAGTGGCGGAGGTGGAGATGCTCTACCAGCGGGTGGAGGATCTCCAACTGGTGCCAGGCAAGGAGGTCAACAGAGTCGACATCATCCGCACCTTTCTGAAGCGTCGGGTGCAGCCGCTTCAAGTCAGGGTGCACCCGATGTTTCTCTATGCTGGCCCTAGTGATCCCACCAGAGTGTCATCCGAAGAATTATCTTCGGGTGTGAAAGAGCATTTGCTATCCCTAGTGATTTTGGTGTTTGATAACAACACACATATCGGACTAATGATTTGCTAAGTGTGTCGTAGGTACATTAAAAGGGTTTGCAAACATTCAGAAACTGTCTGCCTGGCGCGGTTGCTACCGGACCAGACAGAAGCAAATGACTAACTGTCAAAAAGTCTCTGTCGTGCCTGGTACTAAAAAGCGGTAGTACCGCATTTTAGTACCTAGCGCGACAGAAGCTTTTTTACAGCTTGTCAATAGCTTCTGCCTGCTCCGGTACTAAAATGTGGTAGTACCGCATTTTAGTACTGCTCAGGACAGAGGCTTTTTGAACATTGCAAAAAGCTACTGTCTGCGCCGGTAGCAAAATGCGGTGGTACCGCATTTTACTACCAGGCGTGACAGAGACTTTTTGTACGTTACAAAAAGCTTCTGTCTGCGCCGGTAGCAAAATGCGGTAGTACCGCATTTTACTACCTGGCGTGATAGAGACTTTTTGTACGCTGCAAAAAGCTTCTGTCTGCGCCGGTAGCAAAATGCGGTAGTACCGCATTTCACTACCTGGCGTGACAGAGAGTTTTTGTACGTTGCAAAAAGCTTCTGTCTGCGCCGGTAGCAAAATGCGGTAGTACCGCGTTTTACTACCTGGCGTGACAGAGAGTTTTTCGTATGGAGAATTGCTGTTCTCTCCAGGTCCGGTAGTACCGGTTTCCTCAAGCGGTACTACCGCTTTCCGGTAGCAACAACAGTAGTACCGCTGGGGCAGGACTTGATGCAGTTTGAAAAGGGTGTTCCGGTACCATGTCCGGTAGTACCGCTTGAACTTCCGGTACTACCGCTGCAGTAAATGCATCAACTGTCAGATTTTGTGGAGGGGTAGGAGGGGTATAAATACCCCTCCACCTACCTTGGGACAAAGTGCTCAGCTCATTAAAGTCATTACCCACCATTGGAGTCTATTGGAGCCACTCAAATTCTCAAGATCTCCTCATCCAACCACCCAAAGTCCTTGATCTCTGGGGAATCAAAGGAGGAGGCCCCGATCTACTACTTCACCAAAAGAGATCTTCATTTCCCCCTCATTTCATTGAGGGCCCCTTTGCTCTAGTGTTTTGTTGGAAACCCTAGCTCTTGTTTTTGTTCTTAGAAGCTTGTCTTTGATTGCTTTGACAGCTTGCTTGTATTTGGGAGCCTCCGATTAAGTTGTGGATGTGTGCCCCAAACTTGTAACGGTGCCGGCTTCCACCTTGAAGGTTGCCGATATAGTGGAAGGTGAATCGATCCCGTTGGGGTGAGATTCATCGGAGAACAAGGGAGGCCTCTCGTGGCGTTGGTGGTTTGAAACCACCCCCTCTCCAAACGTAGACGTACTTCCCCTCAAAAGGAAGGAACTTCGGGAAACAAATCCTTGTGTCTCCGCGTCCACTTTTCGGTTACCTCTATCCTTTACCGCACCTTACTTACTTGTTACTACTTTGTGTTGTGGTAGCTCTTGCATATTTGTCATATAGGTAAATTCACCATAGTTGCATTATCTAGAGAATTTACCTTATTGTCAAACCTTAATTTGAAAAAGAATAAAATTTGAAGTAGCACCTATTCACCCCCCCTCTAGGTGCCCATACGATCCTTTCAATTGGTATCAGAGCCTCGGCTCTTTATTCGGGCTTTACCGCCTAAGAGAATATGGGTAGCCAAGAAGGGGATGGTGGTAGTGAGTCAACCCCGGTGACCATGGAAGATCTCAGAAACTTGGAAACAAGATTGAGCTCTTCCTTGGTCAACGAAGTCAAGAAGATGCTTGAGCAACTTCTTAAAGACAAAGATGGCTCATCACCCCCATCTCCTCAAGAGGAACTACCATCCGTACCTAATGGTAATACTCCGGTATCCCCCGAAGGTATGGTGGTAGGGGATAAACTAGACAATGCTAATTCCTCCACACGACTTGATGGGGGGAAGGGCGAGCACCGTGATTCTTGGTACTCTCCGGATCCTCCCATCCCTCACCCTCATGTGTACAATAGAGGTGACCCACCTAAGCTAGAAGAGTCTTCTACTTTTGCTCAATGGCAATCACTAATGAGAACTCATATGCGCAGCTCTTGCATTGAACTATGGAACATCATCGAGCATGGACTCTTTATTGGGGATCCAAACAACTTGACAAGAAGAGAGGTTGTCAATAGTCAACTCAATGCCACTGCTTTGCATATGATTCAACAAGGATTGGGAACAAAGGATTATCCACACATTGAGCACTTTAGCATTGCCAAGGAAGCTTGGGATGCTCTCACTGTGTTGTTTGTTGGAAATGAGAGTATGAGGAGGAATAGATATGATGCTCTAAGCAATGAAGCCGAAGGTTTCTACATGAAAGAAGGTGAAGATCACGAAGACATGTATCGAAGGCTCAAGACCACCGCCACCGCTTTTAGAAATGTGGGTGCCTCACATGTGGATGATGCATGGATAAAAAGGAAATATGTGAGTGCACTCATGCCTTTTGAGCCCACCGACTTGAAGAGCTTACAAGGAAGACACAACTACCATCTCATGACCTCAAATGAAGTTATGCAAGAGATGTCCGCTTTCAAGGTCGCCGCCAAGAACGCCAAAGATGCCCGTGCTCGTGCCCTCGGTATGAGCAATGTGGTCAATATTGCTTTAAAGGCCAAAGTTGTGGACTTTGAAGATGAAGATGATAGTGATGAAGGCCTCTCCTTGGACCATCCCGATGATGTCAAGATTGCTCATAGTCAATATATGGCTTTCTATGCAAAGAACTTTTGGAAGAACCCCGCCACGGCCAAGATGGAAATGCAACGAAGAAGCAATCCAAATGGGAAAAGAGAGAATGCCACTAGGTTGAGAACTTGCTTCAATTGTGGTGACCGCTACCACTTTGTGGCAAGCTGCCCCTATGAGAAGAGAGAAGATAATGGTGGGAAACTCGTGTTGAAAAAGACTCTCAAGGCACCCTACAAGAAACCTTTCATCAAAAAGAATCCCATCAACAAGAAATCGGGAGAAATTGTCTTGATCACTCATGAAGAATACTCCTCTGATAATGAAGATGATGAAGATGAGGAAGAAGAAGAAACCTCACATGGTATGGCTGCTCTAGCTACCACCTCTACTCCGACACTCTCACTCTTCGACTCTCCAAATGAGAACTCTTCCTCCAAGAACGTCACTTGCCTTATGGCAAGAGGAATGGAGGTATCCTCATCATCTCACTCTACTCAATTAGATAATGATGAAATTGATGATGAAATGTCTCTTGATGTTAAAAAGGAATTAATTGCCTTTGATGAGTTCATGACTAACCTAGAAGGTGATGCTAAACTACATTTTGGGAACATGTTAGATCAACTCTCCCACACTCAAGAGCTTCTAGATGTTAGATGTAAACTTGGGCATGAACATATGATTGAACTAGAGGCTTTAAGCAATGCTCTAGAAGAAGAACAAGAGACTAGGTTGTCCCTTGAGTCAAAACTTGAAGGGCTTGATTAGGCCAATGACATCATTGTTAACAAACTCATCAAAGAGCGTGATCATGCTATTGCTAAATACAAAAGAGCTAAAAAGGACAAGGTTGAGTTTGGTGTGGTTCATGAAAAACTTGCCGAGGACTTTAGCTTGCTTAACAAGGCCCACAAAGCCTTGGAGAGTGAACTCTTGTCTCTCACAAAGTCCCATGAAACGCTTCAGACTCAATTGGCCAATATTCCTTCACCTAGTAACTTCATTCCATCGAGTAGCACAACTATCCTTGAAGAGAATGCTAGGTTGAAGGGGGAGCTTGCGAAGGCTACATTTCCACAAGGCAACAAGTCTATTGATGATCTTTTGAGCAAGCAAAGGCGTAGTGGTGATAAAGGGGGCATTGGTTTTGTCTCCAAAACAAAGAAGAAGAACAACAAGAAGAAGAAGGACAAGCCCGCACAAGAGACCAACAAGACCATTGTGGAAAGTAAGCCACAAATGGCAAAACTATGTCTCATGATGATTTTGCTGGAAGTGCTAACCCTCACTATGTTCTAATGCATGATTACTATGGTGATGTGTATGCACAATATGTTGGTCCGTATGATGGTTATATTGCTTGTTCTATTTGGGTTCCCAAGACCCTTGTTGCTAACAAAAGAGGACCCATTGAAAAATGGGTACCTAAAAACTAGCTTGATCTTTTGTAGACTTATGCTTCCGGAGGGTAAAAATGGGTGATTGATAGTGGTTGCACAAGTCATATGACCGGAAGCTCGTCTATTGTCAAGGACTTGGTGTCAAATGAAGATCAAATCACCGTCACATATGTCGACAAGTCAAAATATACGGTAATGGGTTTCGGAAAGGTAGTGGTGGCTCACGACATTACACTCGTGAACGTCATGCTTGTTGAAACCCTTGGATACAATCTACTTTCTGTCCGTGCTCTTGGAAAGATGGGATTTGCCGTCTTTATTGATAATGATATTGTGGTCCTCATGTGGAGCAAGTCTCTCAAGGTCGCTTTCGTTGGGTACGTCGAAAATGACTTGTATGTGGTGGACTTTTCGGGGCAAGCCACTGCAGGTCCGATGTGCTTATACGGAAAGGCCTATGTGGGTTGGCTATGGCATCGCCGACTAGACCATGTCAATATGAGAACTTTGCAAAGTCTCCATAAAGAGGGCCATATTGTTGGACTAAAAGAAAATGTTTCCTTTGCCAAAGATCGTGTTTGCAGGGCATGTGTTCTAGGGAAGATGCATGACGCTCCTCATAAGCCCACGAACCAAATCAAGTCTAACAAGATCTTGGAACTCCTTCATGTGGACATATTTGGTCCTCCATCTCATGCAAGTCTTGGTGGGAAGAAATATTGTTTGGTGATTGTTGACGACTTTTCAAGATACTCTTGGGTTTATTTCTTCAAGTTGAAGAGTGAAACTCAAAGGACTTTTATCGACTTCATCAACTTGGTTCATTGGCAACACAATGTTCCCGTGTTGATTATAAGAAGTGACAACGGCACCGAGTTCAAGAACTACACCTTGAATGATTTTCTTAGTGATGAGGGGATTAAACATCAATATTCCGCTGCATACACCCCTCAACAAAATGGTGTGGTCGAAAGGAAGAACCGCACTCTTATTGAGATGGCTAGGACCATGTTGGCGGAGTTTAAATCTCCATACAACTTCTGGGCCGAAGCCGTCTCCACCGCTTGCCATGCTTCAAACCGGCTCTACCTCCGCAAGAAAATCAACAAGACTCCATATGAGATACTTACCGGTAACAAGCCCAACATATCTTATTTTCGGGTGTTCGGTTGTAAGTGTTTCTATCTCATCAAAGGTGTTTGCTTGTCTAAATTCGAATCTAAAGCATTAGAGGGTATTTTTGTGTGCTATGGTCTCGAATCTCACACTTATAGAATCTATGACAAGCTCTCCGGAGTCGTCATGGAATCTTGTAGTGTGACCTTCGAAGAATATGATGGTCCCCAAGGGGGGCATGTTGATGCTTGTGATGCAGATGATGAAATGCCTCAGGATGCCATAGGAAGAATGGGTGTAGGTTATATCCGCCCCATTGAGGAACCCCTTATGGCGGATCGAGAATAACTATGCTCCACTCGAGTGGAGACCTCATCTTCACAACCTCAACATGATCCATCTACCGAGGAGGACATTGACTCGAGCCAAAGACAAAATGTGGACCCTCAACATAGTGATCAATGTGTGAACTCTAGTCAAAGGGTGCTTGGTCCATTCGATGGGTTGTCAAGTGGTGCCAAGTCAATTTGTCAAGGAAGATCCATCCAAACTGTTTTGAGACGGGCTCAAATTGATGCTAGAAGAGCACTTGCTCAAGACCAAGGTCAACCCTTGCCTCCCAATATAGAGGATGAATCCAATGATGATCAAGGTCAAGTTGATGGTCAAGACGAGGATCAAAATGATGAAGAGGGTCCTCCAAGAAACAATGAGGAGATCCACGCTCGTCGCGAAGCTAGAAAGGAAAGAATGTTGGAAATAAGATACCACACCCTCCAAAATGTTGTTGGAGATCTAAGGAAAGGAATTTCCATAAGAGCACAATTGAAGAGGTTCAGTGAACATCAAGCTCACATTTCCATGATTGAACCAAAGAAAGTGTGGGAAGCTCTTGAAGATTCGGATTGGTTAGAAGCTATGCACAAAGAGCTCAACAACTTTGAGAGAAACAAAGTGTGGAAGTTAGTTGAGAAGCCAAAGGATTGCCGCAATGTTATTGGAACAAAGTGGATATTCAAGAACAAGCAAGATGAGCATGGGATTATTGTAAGGAACAAGGCTAGATTGGTTGCACAAGGTTATTCCCAAATTGAAGGCATTGATTATGGATATACTTATGCACCCGTGGCTCGCCTTGAGTCCATCCGTATCCTTCTTGCTTATGCGGCACATCATAACTTTAAGTTGCAACAAATGGATGTAGAAAGTGCATTCCTTTATGGTCCTTTAAATGAATTGGTATATGTCAAGCAACCCCCGGGATTTGAGGACCCCAACTTCCCAAACCATGTCTACAAACTTGATAAGGCGCTCTATGGGCTCAAGCAAGCCCCACGCACGTGGTATGAGCACCTTAGAGAGTTATTGTTTGACCGTGGCTTTGAGGTTGGGAAAATCGATCCCACTCTTTTTACTAAGAGGGTTAATGGGGAGCTTTTTGTATGCCAAATATATGTTGATGATATTATCTTTGGCTCATCTAACAAAGCTTTTAATGATGAATTTTCAAAGCTTATGACTAGTAGGTTCCGGATGTCCTTGATGGGGGAGTTGAAAGTATTTCTTGGCTTTGAGATCAAGCAAGTTAGAGGAGGAACATTCTTCAATCAAGCCAAGTATACTCAAGATATGCTCAAGAGATTCAAAATGCAAGATTTGAATGGAGCCCCAACTCCCATGGAAACAAAGACTCATCTAGAACAAAATCCAAATGGTAAAGATGTGGATCAAAAGGTATACCGGTCTATGATTGGTTCTTTGCTTTACCTTTGTGCATCTAGACCCGATATTGTGTTGAGTGTAGGTATGTGTGCAAGATATCAAGCGGCTCCTAAGGAAACCCATTTAATGGCGGTCAAGAGAATCTTTCGATATTTAGTTCATACCCCATTTTATGGTCTTTGGTACCCTCAAGGCTCAACATTCGCTCTTTGTGGATACACGGATTCGGATTGGGCGGGAGACAAGGATGATAGAAAATCAACATCCGGGGCTTGCCAATTCCTTGGTAGGTCCTTGGTATGTTGGTCTTCTAAGAAGCAAAATTGTATATCTCTCTCCACCGCCGAAGCCGAGTATGTTGCTGCTGCTAGTGCTTGCACCCAATTGCTATGGATGAGGCAAACTTTAAAGGAATACGGTGTCAATTGTGACAAAGTGCCTCTTCTATGTGACAATGAAAGTGCCATGAAGATTGCATACAACCCGGTGGATCACACAAGGACAAAGCATATTGAGATTCGACATCACTTTATTAGAGATCATGTTGCTAGAGGTGATATTGATCTATCCTATGTATCAACCAAAGATCAACTTGCCGATATCTTCACGAAGCCACTTGTTGAAGCAAGGTTTTGCTACTTGAGGAATGAACTAAATATCGTAGATTCTTGGAGTTTGACTTGATTATCTTGCACTCTCACCTAATACTCGACCCATGTTTGGTTTAGGTGTAGGCATGGACATAGGGGGAGTGCATTCCTAATTGATTAGACTATCCCTCCCCCCATTATGCGCAAATTAAACAAAAATCATTCCTCTTAATATCATTTTGTGATATGTGAGCTCAATGATGAGTTTCGGTAATGGACCCAAGATACATCTTCGTGGTGCCAAGCCGAGTATACTCAAATATGGTGGCCTAGGCCACCGCCCCCTCTCAATCGAGAGGTTGAAGTGCTTACTCGTGTTTGTCACCTAGTTGAATTGGTTCTTACTCATGTTTGTCATCCTCTAGTTGGTGTTGATTCTTTTGGTCATGCACTCAAGTTTGGCTCTCCATATGTTTTTAGTGTTTTTCCTTGAGTGCATTGGCCCATATCTGCATGTCTCTCTAAACCCAGGCCCCTCTTATCCAACAAAACCCATCTACTCTGCACAAGAACCTTCCTTTTTTCTGTATCTTGGCTCTCTGTCCTGATGGTAACGGTACTACCGGATCTCACACGCGGTACTACCGCCTAACGGTACTACCGGAAGTTACCTGCGGTACTACCACCCCTGGGTGTGTTTCCAGGTTCCTGCCTGAAAACTTCCCAGGAGCGGTACTACCGACCGGTACCTACGGTACTACCGCTCGGCGGTACTACCGCCCCTGGACCGGTACTACCGCTCGCGCGCGTCGGTTAAGACTGGAGACGGGGAGAGGCACCCCTCAGTGCCTCATTCATCCCTCGTCTCCACTCCTCACCAGCGCCACCACCAGAGCACGACGACGTTGGAGGAAGCCCGTCCGTCCCTCCCTCTCCCGGATCCACACCGGATTCGGCCTCCCTACGGGCTCCTCTCTCTTCCCCACCGTCATGGACACCGGTACCACCGCCCTCCTCATATTCTTATATGTTTTCTCCATTGAATCTAGGGTACCTTCGATTCTTGGTTAAAACTCGCATTCTTGAGGTTGTATCGTGTGCTATTTACCAGATCTATCATTTGGCCCCATGGGAATCATGTTTTACAACAAATTTGTTGCCCATACTTGGATCTTAGTTCAGATCTGCACTGTAGTCGCGGGCCGGTAGTACCGGGAATCTTTTTCCGGTACTACCGCTTGGCGGTACTACCGCCTGTGCAGGTCCGGTACTACCGCCCCAGTACTGGCAGCAATTTTTTTTTAAAAACACTCAACTCCATCCTCTGTTTGCCCCAGGTTCTTGTGCCCTTACCCCTATGCTATCTCCCTTGTTCTTTCACAGGTGCAGGGGGTTCCCAGGGATCGCGCAAGCGCTCCGAAGCTCACCATGAGATCGAGGACTATGAGTCAGAATCTGAGACTGAGTCTGAAGAGGAGGTCATGCCTCAACCTAGTGCCCATCTGAAACTGCCAACAACTCGTGGTCATGGAGGAAAGGGGGTCAAGCAAAGTGCTGGTCGTGGTAAAGCTCCTCCACCTCCTCCTCCCTCTGGTCCTCGCAAGAGTCAAAGTTCCGGGCCATCTGGGCCAAAGCTGTTGTCTGATATCTCTGAGTCTGCATTTCATGCTCTGCGGGTGGTCAGTCCATATGGGGCGGCTCGCGCTCATGCTCGAGAAAACAGCCTCTTCTACACAGACTTTCAGGAGCGAGTGTTCCATGATATTCTCATGAAAGATGACAAAATTGTGGTTCCTCAAAAATGGATCGAGATGAATCATGTGAGGAAGAATCTGAACTATTTTGGTGAGGCCCTTGACATTTGCACCAACATTGGCTTGCTTCCTATTATGGAGTTCAAATGCAACTATGATCCAATGCTCATTGCTCAGTTCTATGCAACCGTTCACTTTGCCAAGAATGATACTAGGACTCTCACTTGGATGACCGAGGGTGTTGTCAAGGAAGCAACGTTGGCTGAGTTTGGGGCTATCCTCGGGTACGAAGACCGTGGCAAGGATGTTCCCGTTGGGTTTCGGTGCCATGCCAATGACCATCCCATGAAGAAAGATAGGCTTGCCCCTCTGTACATCCGGGGGCGCGGCATCCCTGGTAAGATCAAAGGGATCCTTCCTACTTATGACATCTTGCACCGCATCTTTCGCGAGACCATCGCCCCTCGAGCTGGGAATGTTGATGAGATTCATGCTTACATGGTGGACATTATGATGGCCACCTATCACCACCGTGACTCTGGCCTACCTATGGATGTGTTGGATGTTATCTGGAATGAGATGGTCTGCGCCACTTTTTAGAGGAGGTTGCCTCCTTTTGCTCCATACATCATGGCTCTCATCATTAGCAAGTGCCCTAAAATTGCCCGTGACTTGCCTCATCTTCGTCTTGCCACTCACCGCCACAAGAATCTGCTGATCAAGACTCATCTCAAACCCCGCAATGCGGATGGTCAGATTGTTGATGAGGATGGGAACCCGGTTGAGGAGGACTTAGGTGATGCTGCTGATGCACCACAGGGTGCTGCTTTTGTGGTCTCTCGTCGCCAGCCCGCACAGCCATCTTGGGCTAAGAGGTTTGAGGCCAAACTCAAGAAGATATTCTTCCTCCAAGTGGACAATCAGAAACGCCTGTACGAGGCCCATGTCTATGCCAAGAAGGCCTGTGCTCGTCAGAAGGAAATGATGGAGGCTCAAGGCTTGACTGCTTCCAAGGGCTCCGAGAACAACATTACCCCAGAAGACCAATGGATCTCCAAGCACAGCAACTGGGAAGATGATGCCACCTCCTCCTTCCGTGCCCCTCCACCTCATGGTGCATGGGACAACGTTGATGATGATGATGAGTGATCTCCGGGGCGTTAGTGTTGCTCTTGTCCCTTTTTGGTGTCTTGATGCCAAAGGGGGATAAGTTGCACATTAGGTATGTGGGAGATTTGCGAGGGAAAGTCACAAGCTCGTTCTTTCCTTTGATTTTATTCGCTTGTGAACTTTATTTGGTTGCCTCTTATTATGTGTGACTTACTATGTGTGAACCTAACTATTTGTGCTATGTATGATAAGACTTTGTGGTTATCTTATGGATCCATCTTGTGTGTAGTATGGCTATTCTTGTTGGATCCATCCTATGTGATGACATTCCTCATTTCTAATCAATATTGGTCATCACATGTTTTTTAGCTAAGGTATGTCCTCTATGTGCGACTTCTACTCTCAGTTAGCTTGTTAGAATGTATGGGGCTTGTTTCTACATATCTAGGGGGAGCCCCATCTACATCTTGTCATAACTAGATTTCCTTGCAAAATGTGTGTTGTCATCAAACACCAAAAAGGGGGAGATTGAAAGAGCATTTGCTATCCCTAGTGATTTTGGTGTTTGATAACAACACGCATATCGAACTAATGATTTGCTAAGTGTGTCGCAGGTACATTAAAAGGGTTTGCAAACATTCAAAAACTTTCTGCCTGGCGCGGTTTTGCTATCGGACCAGACAGAAGCAAATGACTAACTGTCAAAAAGTCTCTGCCGTGCCTGGTACTAAAAAGCGGTAGTACCGCATTTTAGTACCTAGCGCGACAGAAGCTTTTTTACAGCTGGTCAATAGCTTCTGCCTGCTCCGGTACTAAAATGCGGTAGTACCGCATTTTAGTACTGCTCAGGACAGAGACTTTTTGAACGTTGCAAAAAGCTACTGTCTGCGCCGGTAGCAAAATGCGGTGGTACCGCATTTTACTACCAGGCGTGACAAAGACTTTTTGTACGTTACAAAAAGCTTCTGTCTGCGCCGGTAGCAAAATGAGGTAGTACCGCATTTTACTACCTAGCGTGACAGAGACTTTTTGTACGTTGCAAAAAGCTTCTGTCTGTGCCGGTAGCAAAATGCGGTAGTACCGCATTTCACTACCTGGCGTGATAGAGAGTTTTTGTACGTTGCAAAAAGCTTCTGTCTGCGCCGGTAGCAAAATGCGGTAGTACCGCGTTTTACTACCTGGCGTGACAGAGAGTTTTTCGTATGGAGAAGTGCTGTTCTCTCAAGGTCCGGTAGTACCGGTTGCCTCAAGCGGTACTACCGCTTTCCGGTAGCAACAACAGTAGTACCACTGGGGGCAGGACTTGATGCAGTTTGAAAAGGGTGTTCCGGTACCAGGTCCGGTAGTACCGGAGTCCTCCGGTAGTACCGCTTGAACTTCTGGTACTACCGCTGCAGTAAATGCATGAACGGTCAGATTTTGTGGAGGGGTATAAATACCCCTCCACCTACCTTGGGACAAAGTGCTCAGCTCATTAAAGTCATTACCCACCATTGGAGTCCATTCGAGCCACTCAAATTCTCAAGATCTCCTCATCCAACCACCCAAAGTCCTTGATCTTTGGGGAATCAAAGGAGGAGGCCCCGATCTACTACTTCACCAAAAGAGATCTTCATTTCCCCCTCATTTCATTGAGGGCCCCTTTGCTCTAGTGTTTTGTTGGAAACCATAGCTCTTATTTTTGTTCTTACAAGCTTGTCTTTGATTCCTTTGACAGCTTGCTTGTATTTGGGAGCCTCCGATTAAGTTGTGGATGTGTGCCCCAAACTTGTAACGGTGACGGCTTCCACCTTGAAGGTTGCCGATATAGTGGAAGGTGAATCGATCCCGTTGGGGTGAGATTCATCGGAGAACAAGGGAGGCCTCTCGTGGCGTTGGTGGTTTGAAACCACCCCCTCTCCAAACTTAGACGTACTTCCCCTCAAAAGGAAGGAACTTCGGGAAACAAATCCTTGTGTCTCCGCGTCCACTTTTCGGTTACCTCTATCCTTTACCGCACCTTACTTACTTGTTACTACTTTGTGTTGTGGTAGCTCTTGCATATTTGTCATATAGGTAAATTCACCATAGTTGCATTATCTAGAGAATTTACCTTATTGTCAAACCTTAATTTGAAAAAGAAGAAAATTTGAAGTAGCACCTATTCACCCCCCCCCTCTAGGTGCCCATATGATCCTTTCAGGGTGATATTGATAGGGCCCTCTGTCCTCTGCTGAAGTACAAGGCTGGCGAGGACCTGCCGGGGAGGTCGCTGACCCCCCCTCTTAGCACCAGTAAAGGGGCTTCGAAGGTGAAGATTGTTCTTGCACATTGTGCTTTGTTGTGTGTTTTTGCTTGTTGTAGTTTCTCATGTCTTTGCTATCTTTGTTTGTAGCGCCTCCAGGTTACGGGTTCCATGCCCCCTCTGCCTAAGAAATATGGGGAGGCGCCAGATAATGAGGAGGTAGACTCTGATTCTGAGTTGCCGCCGACGCAGTCGCCCACACACGAAGACCCCGAGGCGAGCGAGGGGCAGACCCGAAAGCGGGCGCGGAGCTCGAGCGAGTCTTCGGATGCCTCGACTCTGCCAACGCCTAGGGACCCATCCTTACTCGTGCGCCATGGCGAGGATGACGACGCTTCTTCCACGCCATTCCCGGCTGTGCCTCTGCAGGCAGTGGCGCCGCAGCCGCCGGCGAAGAAGAAGAAGAAGAAGAAAGAGAAGGCGCCGCCCGTCTTCAATTTGAGTGACATTGACTCGTAAGTGATTTTTGGGTGCTTTCGCTTAGGTTTTGCAACTGCATTTGTCTTCTTGCCTTGATGAATATTTTTTTTTGTAGCCACTCCTCAGACGGTTCTCTTAGTGAGAGTTCCCAGGAGAACGTAGGGGAGTCGAAGCCGACTGCCCCTCATTCTCAGACGATGGCCACCTCTGGGGGCGATGCTCCGAACCCCTCTCCGCAGGAGGCTCGAGTGATCATCTCCCAGAAGACTGCACCTGGACCTTTGGAGTCTCCGCCTGGGCATGTAAGTTGTTTTCCTCTTTCCCTGGGGGGAGCCCCCGAGCCCTGTTTTCGGATGACCTGCTGGTCTTGTTTTCGCTCTTGGGGGGCGTATCCCCCGAGCCTTTTTCATGGTGCTTTCTTGATTGTTGGCTTTTGCTTCTTTTCGCAGTCCTTTGTGTGTGGTGCCAACCTTCTCATTCAGCAGCATCTGGCTTTGGAGGCCAGCATGCAGCAGCTTCAAGGTATGTGTTTGGTCCACACTTGTCCTATTTTTTGTGTCTATTGATTGAGTAATGCTTGTGTTACTCACATGTGCTCTTGTTGCTTTGCAGATGAAAACAATGCGGCCCTTCGCCAGCTTGATGCTCTCAAAAAGAGCCTCGGGCGAGCAGAGAAGAAGGTTGAAGATGTTGTGGAGGCGAATTAGCACCTGCAAAAGGAGTTAGCCGATGCCGCCGAGGCCAAGGAGCGCTTGCAGCGGGAGGCTTCAGATCGCGAGGAGCGGCTCGCTAAGGTTGCGGCTATGCGCGAGAAAGAGGTGGCCGAGAAGCTGATGGCTGCTGCTGCCAAGGTTTTTTCTGATGAGTATCTTGTATAAAAATTGGTCCTTTTTGGATTTTCGACTGCCATTTCTTCGTGTCCTTATTCGACTCCTGCCTGTTCTTCCTTGCGCAAGATGCTTCGGGTATTGCGTTTGATCGCAGTGTCTTGGAGCATGGGAATACCCTGGAAGATGCCACCATAGCGGTCGAAGATCGCTGCACTGCTACTGGTTCCCTTGCTAAGACCAAGGATGTCCTCCAGCGTTTCTACAAGGATATCCTTCCCAAGGGTGCTGCCCTTGAGGATGTTGATTCTCTGGCAGATGCGCTGTCAGAGGATGCCCATGCGGCCTATAAGAGAAAGCAGAAGGGCATCGGTGCTTCCATGGGGCTGGCCATGGCCATGGCGTCCGGAGCAGAGTTGGATCTGCACCACGTCACCTCTCGGATGCCAACAACGCCGGACAGCTCAAAGGTAGCCTTTGCTCTCTTCGCCTCTCGCTGTAAGCGTTATGGTCCAAAGCTTATCGATCTGCTGGCAGACTATGCTGCGAAGCAGCAGGGGGAGGCCAAGAGCAGGCACTCTTGCTCCGAGGCCACTCCGGATGCGGGTGCTTAGGCTTCTTTGTTGTAGCTCTAGAATAGTGTATCCTCTTTTGTAATGTATGCTTTTGTTGATGAACAATTTCTCCTTGTGCCACGCAGTGGCTTTTGATGTATATAAATGATGCTTCGAGTTGTTGCCCAAGACATGTGTTGTTCATATTCTTGCTTTATTTCCTTTAGGGACCTTCGGGTGAGGCTCCTGTGGATACTCCGACTGTCCCTCAGCCACGACCATCTTTGGATGATGCGTCGCAACTTTCCTTTCTTCACGATTGCGTCTGTAGCTTGGAGAAGGATATCCTTAGCGTTCGAGGCCACGCGAACGTATGGAATTCAAAGACTAAGCGAGTTGTCGCCAGGGAGGAGTATCTGAAGGGGGAGCTGCGGCAGTTGAGCGAGCAACTACAGTGTGAGTTTTCTTGGGCTGCTGCACGTCTTCGTTTGCGCCGTGTTTGCGTGTCATCTTACTCTAAATTTTCTGCATGTGCCATCCTTGTTCCGAGGGAGGAGAAGGAACATTTTGCAGTTCAGATCAACTGCCTGACCCAACAGGATATGGAAGCCGGAGGCTTTTTATGGATGGAGCGTGACCGGGCCACCGTCCTTGCGACTAACGAGGTTTGATCTCATCAATGCCCATTGTTATGGACTTGGGTTTTGGAGACGATGGGGATACTGGAGATCATGGAACGGTTAGCAAACAAGCAACACGGGGACACAAGGTTTACCCAGGTTCAGGCCCCCGGAGGGAAAACCCTACTCCTGCTTGCCTGCTCTTGATTACGGCGGAACCGAAGGTTACAGGGGTGCGCAGATGCAATCTGGCGTGGTGGTGTGTATGCGAAAGTATGAGTCGAGAGATCTAGGTCGTGCCCTCCTGGCCTTTATATAGACTTAGGCAGGTCCCGGGCATAGACCTAGTCGGTTATAGGTTCTAGGTTTTACCCCTTTGAATTTCCTATCTACTCTAGTCTTGCTCTCCAAGGATCCGAAGGCGTCGTGGGCCTGGGCCACCCGAAAGTCTTCATGGGCTGGCGTATATTTGCCATGGGCCTTCCTTGGGCTGGACCAGGTATGCTGAGATCATGCACCCGCGGGGTATAACCATGTCAGTAGCCCCCGAGTGATCAGTCGAATCATAGGTTCGGCTGAGGACTCTTCAATCTTTCGGGTGCAACTATGTATTTCAATAGTTCATGTGTAGGGATTGTTGATGCGTGTGCCTGACTCACCCGATGGATCAGGGTCAGTTAATTATCTTAGGACGAAACAACACGATCTTCCTCAGGTTCGAGTCCCTCAACTCGAACCCGGAACATATGCTGGCGTATTTCGACTCAGGCCGCGGACGACTTACAGGAGTGGAATTCCAGTGATTTTAACTGATGTACCCAACGCGTCCGTCGGGATTTTTCATCGCGCCTGCTGGCACGGGTTTATACTAGCAGAGCGCAGCCGTGTGCGTTGCCAGGCCATCAGATGATATCTGTAGGTCTTATCTTTGTGTCGCAGACACAGCATCCGAATGCTTATCACCGCGGAGGTGTTTCGGGTG
This sequence comes from Avena sativa, assembly GCA_916181665.1. NCBI lineage: Eukaryota > Viridiplantae > Streptophyta > Magnoliopsida > Poales > Poaceae > Avena > Avena sativa. The sequence goes on along the minus strand of OV702298.1, from coordinate 44,958,093 downwards.
GCCAAGGAGATCGTTGCTCACTCAGCGTTTTGTTGGGGCAGATTTGCCGAAAAGTTTTTTGCATGCTGATCCGAAAGATCGCAGTCGAAGAGTTCATAGGGTGCGCGACCAGCGCTCCCTATGGGAGTAGCCCCCGAGTGTCTGTTCGAGTCGTAGACTCGAGCGGAGACTTTAGCTCAAACATTGTTCAGTTGTTAAGTCCGTAGGACACAAAATTTCGGATGCTTAAATCCATCCTCCCTATGGGAGTAGCCCCCGAGTATTTAGTCAAATCGTAGATTGAGTGAGTACTTTTAGCTTTGAAGCCGAAGAAATTGTAGTTGTTGCTAGTATAGCTTTTGATGACATCAGTGCTAACGATCAATGACCTCAAGCGTCTGATGCGCCAGAGGTGACTTGACTGGACGAACGTGGGTCCCACTTGCTGACCTTGAATTGACCGGTCACGCGCGGCGTGGAGATAATTACGGCGTCTCCTCGATTTCCGCGCGTAGTGGACGGCATGGTAACGACGGTTCATTGTGATGCTGACACGTGTATGGCCAGATCTGCCCTTGGCGTTAGGTCTTCTTGATGGACGGTTGCCGTGCATCGTCTTCGCCGTTATAATCATTGGGGAAAGCTGCAGTTTGTTTTCACCGCATCTACTCTTGTTCTCACTGCCTCCTTGTGCTCTAGCAGTTCTTGCTGCACGCTGGAATATCCTTCCACATTTCCGTCTTCCCTTCTGCGCGCTCATCGCCAGCGCCGCCGTAGCGTGATGGGGAAACCGAAAAAATCATCCTCTGCGGTTGGTACCAGCTCCGCCGGAGGAAAGAAAGGCGCCACCGCTACCCGTGTCACCGACGGTGGTTGGCGGCGATCAGAGACGCGGGAGAGTGACCTCCGCAAACTTCGCGAGCGGGGTTTGATCCCGCAGGATAGGGAGGCCGTCAGACTCCCCGGCAACGAGGTAATCCCCCGTCCCCCCGCTGGGTATCGGGTTATGTTTCTCGCCTTCGTTATGCGTGGGTTTTCCTTCCCAGTCCACGACTTCCTTCGTGGGCTGCTCTTCCTCTATGGCATCCAGCTGCATCATCTTTCCCCCAATTCTCTTCTTCACATTGCTTGTTTTATCACTTTCTGCGAGTGCTGGCTCGGCATCGAGCCGCACTTTGGTCTCTTCCGGAAACTCTATTCCGTGAAGAGGCAATCTGGTTCGGATGGTGTGTATCCCATTGGGGGTTGCATCATCTCCCTCAGGACCAATATTCTTTTCTTTTCTTTCTCTATGTCTGAATCTGTCCAATACTGGCGGAGGCGGTGGTTTTACATTCGCGACTCCACAGTGGCTGGGCAGCATTTTGGTCTTGCTCCTTTCGACTCCTCCCAGATAATCGAGCCGAAAAGGTCTTGGAAAAACCAGATCTTGGATGGCGAGTCAGCTGAGATAGAGGCCCTTTACCGTCGGGTGGAGGATCTCAAGTTGATTCTGGAGAAGGAAGTGAACGGCGTGGATATTATCCGCACGTTTCTCGAGCGTCGGGTGCAGCCTCTCCAGGCTAGAGCGCACCCGATGTTTCTTTATTCTGGGCGCCGTGATCCGACGAGAATTTCGGCTGAGAAAATCTCCGAGGGAGATCTTGACAAGGCCCTTCGCTTGTTGCTGAAGTTCAAGGCCGGAGAAAAAATCCCGGGGAAGTCGCTGACTCCTCCGTTTTCTTCGACGCTGGCCATTCCACAGGTGTAGATTCGTGCGCGTAGCGCTTTTCGTCGACTGCGTATTTATTTTTCTTTATTTGCTAACAAAATCCCTTCTTTTTTTGCAGAGCTTCAAGGTGCCGGGCATGGTACCGCCATTGCCTGAAAAATATCCAAATGCCCCGGATAATGACGTGGTGGATTCCGTGTCCGAGCTGCCGTCGGTGCGATCTCCGGGGAAAGATGCCGACGAGTCGAGCGAGGACCACACGCGCAAACGATCACGGAGCTCCAGCGAGTCTTCGGATGCCTCGACTCCTCCGACTCCTAGGAACCCTCTGTGCCTTGAGCGTCACAGTGACGGGCATGGAGGCTCTTCCTCCCCTCTTCATGCCATTCCTGTGCGGGTTGTAGCACCGCACCCGCCAGCGAAGCGGAAGAAGGAAGAAAAGAAGGAAGATAAAAAGGAGGAGAAGAAGGGGGAGAAGAGAGTCCGAAGGACTCCTCCTGTCTTCGACCTGAGCTCGCTGGACTGTTATACTGCTGTCCTTTTTCCTGTTGACTTTTGTGCTAAATTTTTTTGTGTGCAGGCATTCCTCCCACGACTCCTCCAGCGATGGTGCTCGGGAGATGATGGGAGAGTCGAAGGTCACGTCTCCTCCTCCTCAGATGGTGGCAACTTCGGGGGGCGCTGCTCCGAACCCTCCTCTGCAAGAGGTGCAGGTGGTTGCGCCTCAGAATTTTGCCAGCGGGCCTTCGGCATCACCGTTGGATCATGTAAGTCGTTTGTCACGGGGGGAGGCCCCGAGCGTGTAAAAAAGAGTTCTCTTATTTTGTTCTCCAAGTCTCGGGGGGAGCCCCCAAGTGTTTTCGTGTGAGTCTTTTTCTTCTGCTTTCTCCTGTTGGGTGTAGCCCCCCGAGTCCTTTTTCTGAATGGTGGTTCTTTTTCCTGTAGCCTTTTGTGCAGGAAGCCAAGCGGCTGGTGCAGGAGCGCCTAGCGCTGGAGGCCAACCTCCAACAGCTTCAAGGTACTCGTATGCTTTTGGTGCTTCTTTCCTTTATTCTTGTCCTGCTTTCTGACGTTTGCTTGTTTTGAATGCAGAGGAGCATAATACCTCTCTCCGTGAGATCGACGCTCTCAAGAAGAGCCTTGGTCAATCGGAGAAGAAGGACGAGGCCGCCATCGGTGCGAAAGAGCGCCTTGAGCTGGAGCTAGCTGAGGCAGCCGAAGCTAAGGAGCGTCTGCAGCGGGAGGCCACGGACCGCAAGGAGCAGCTTGCCACTGCTGCGACTCGCGTGAAAGAGAGGTGGCAGGCAAGCTCATGGCTGCTGCCAAGGCTGTTTCGGGTGAGTACCTTATTTTTGCTTCTGTATTTTTGTTTTCTTGCCTTTCTTCTGTGTTACTGTCCTCAGTTTTCTCTTTTTGTTTTGCCTCAGATGCCGCAGGCATCGAGTTTGACCGCGCCGCTCTGGAGCACGAGAGTGCTCTAGATGATGCTACTGCAGCGGTCGAAGATCGCTGCAGCACCGTCGTCGGCTCCCTTGCCAAGGCGAAGGAAGTCCTTGTCCGCTTCTACAAGGAGCTTGTCCCTAAGGGCGCGGCCCTTGATGATGTTGACGCCCTGGCGGAGGCCTTGTCAGCCGAAGCGCCTGCGGCGTACAAGCGCAAGAAGAAGGGCATCAGCGCGTCCGTCGGGCTGGCGATGGCCTTGGTGGCTGGAGCGGAGCTGGACCTTCCCCAGATCACCTCCCGGATGCCGACGACCGTGGATGGATCCGAGGTAGCTTTTGCTACCTACTCTGCTCGCTGCAAGCGATATGGGCCGAAGTTCATTGATCTGCTGTCCGAGTATGCGCTACGGCAACAGGGGGAGGCCAAGGCGAGGCAGTCCGGCTCTGAGGCTACTCAGGGTGCCGCATCTTAGGCGTTGTAGCTGTAGGATAGTTTGTAGTCTCGTTTTGCTGTAACTATGTTGAGGAACTACTTCGGCTGTCTAAGTAGCTTCAATGTAAGTTGTTCTTTGTTTCGAGCTGCAGCTCAGTTCTTCGGATGAGCCTGCTGGCCTTGCCTCTTATTTTGTGCAATTGTCGCAGGTGCTAACCTTGCTCCGAGGGAAGAGAAGGAGCGTGTCGCTGTTCGGGTCAATTGCTTGACTCAACAGGACATGGAGGCTGGCGGCTTCTTCTGGATGGATCGTGACCATGCCATGGCTCTGGCGACGGTGCAGGATCGTGTGCACCAGGTTTCCCGGGTGCTTCGTCAGGTGCAGACGTCGCTTGCCTCGGTGTTGCATGTCATGTTTCCATTGGATGCCGTGCCAACAAGCCTTGCGGGTCTTCTGTCGAAGTTTTGGAGCGTGAGCAATGTCAAGGAGTTGGTGCGGCAACAGCTCGTCGCGGGAGTGAAGGATGCTTTGTCCCTTGTGAGGCTGCACCGGCCTGATGTAGATTTGTCTGTTCTAGCAGCTGGGCCACCTCTTCGGCCGGATGGTGGCGAGTGGGATATGCGTCCGCATTATGCGGCCGTAAGGCAGTATGCCGAATAGGTAGTAGATTTGTTTGAGCAGCGTGCTCAAGTTATTCTTCAGAATAGGTAGTACCTGTAAAAGAGATAGATGTAAAATTTGTATATTTCGACTGGGTGTGTTGTGCCCTTTGTTATAAAGGTTTTGTTTATTGTGAGCATGTAGTGCTTTGTTTGAATACATGTCCTTTTCGTTTGCCTGACGTTGTCATCTACTCAGGTGTACACGTGTGATCCTCGTCGATGAAATCGTGAGGTGGGGGGAGCCCCCGAGTGCGTTTGTAGCATAAAGTAAAGTTGCAAGTAGCGAACAAGATTTTGGGGCGGAACACTTAGCTTTATTTATATCGTAATGGAGGAAGTACATTGTTCGGCTGAATAGCCTTGGCTGAAAAGCCTTATTGAAAGTAAAAGGGGTAGGTATCTATGGGTAGAATCGCCGCAAGTGTGCGATGTTCCATGGGTTGGAGTATGCGACTCCAGACTCCACGTGCTTGAGGCGATAGGCGCCACCTGGGATGACTTCGGTGATAACGTAGGGTCCTTCCCATGGCAACTCGAATTTCTTCGGTCGCTCTTGCTTGAGTCGCAAGACGAGGTCTCCTTCGACGAAGGACCTTGGGCGTAGCCGTCGGCTGTGGTAGTTGCGGAGACTCTGCTGGTACACCGCTGATCGAGCTGTTGCTACGTCTCTTGCTTTGTCGAGTGTGTCCACGGCGTCTTCGAGTGTAGCCGTGGATTCGGCTTCGCTGTAAGCGACGACCCAGGATGCCTAGTGGCGTACTTCGGCTGGTAGCACGGCTTCTGCTCTGTGCACCATGAAGAACGGTGTGTAGCTGGTGGAGCTGTTTGGCGTAGTACGCAAACTCCATAGGACGGATGGCAGCTCTTTCGTCCAGGCTCCGGCCTTTCGTTCGAGTGGGCTCATGAGGCGCTTTTTGATGCCAGCGCCGATTAGACCGTTGGCCTTTTCCACCTGCACGTTTGTTTGCGGGTGCGCCACTGAGGAGTACATGATGTTGATCCCAAGGCCTTCGCAGAAGTCCTGGAATTCCTTGGAGATGAAGTTTGATCCATTGTCGGTGATGATGCTGTGCGGTACACCGAACCTGTAGACAATGGACTCGAAGAACTTGACGGCGGTCTTACCCTTTTGGTTGGTAACCGGCATAGCCTCGACCCACTTGGTGAATTTATCGACTGCGACCAAGAGGTAAACATGCCCCCCTTTCGAGGACTTTGGCAGTTTGCCGATCATATCGCACTACTAGGAAACAGGCTGTTAGTGGCGCACCCGAAATGCCCATCCGTGGCGCACTAGCAGTGCGCCACGGGCCTTGCGCTATGGCTATCTCTCAGCCATGGCGCACTGCCTAGTGCCCCACGGTTGTGTAGAGATAGGCGTAGCGCACCTCCTAGTGCGCCACAGAAGTTTGGGATGGTGCGCTACCCCTGGGATCTTCTGTGGCGCACTACCTAGTGCGCCACTAAACTTCCATAGTGCGCTTTAGGTGTAGTGCGCCACAGAAGGTAGACCATGTGCGCCACAGATGTATTTTTTGTTTTTTTTTTAATTTCCGAGCCTGATTATATGCAATACAGATTATATACAATATTACAGCAGATATACACACACAGATACAAGATATACAATTATATATATAAATACTCAATATGAAAAACAAGATTGAAACAAATATATATAGATAAGTCTCATACATGAATACATAGTCTAAGTTAATTACATTGTTTCGATCATGTTACAAAGTAGTAGTTGGTGACATGCGAATACATGTGTCGATCGAACAAGTTAGAGCTCGGAAGCTCACCTAGACATCTAAACTAGCTAGATAGACACAAACGCGGGATAAATAACCAAAGAAGATAAGCATGATCACCGCCGCGACAAAGGTGTAGGTCTTCATCCGGTTCCTTGTCCTAACTCCCGCTAGATAGCGCGTGTATCTAGCTTCCGCCTCCGCCATACTGTTGTACCCTTTGTAGCTATTGCCGCTGAAACGGTGCACCTGTCTCCGGCAGTCTTCCCAATCATCGTAGACTCCGGGAACCCGTCCCTTGTACACGACGTACCACGTCATCTATAAGTTGACAATAATAATTAACCGACTATTGAAAAAACATATATAATTAAAGTCGCATATGAAGATACACTTATAGAAAGTACTCCTAAATCAAAAAGACCAAACTCAAAAAGCATGCCTCATATATAACTAGGTTGTTCGACACAGGAATATGCTACGATGGAACTGTTCGCCAAGTAGGATGCACAACACCTGGACCTGTGCATAGCACAAGGCGAACAATCCCATCGCAGCACATTCACATATAGTGTGCCACGACATTTCAATCATTAGCATTATTCTCGAAAAAGACCAAAGTAACTCAGAAAGCATGCCTCATATATATACATAGGTCGTTCGACACAGGAATATGCTACGATGGAACTGTACACCAAGTAGGATGCACAACACCTAGACTTGTGCATAGCACAAGGCGTACAATCCCATCGTAGCACATTCACATATATAGTGTGCCACGACATTTCAATCATCGGCATTATTCTCGAAAAAGACCAAAGTAACTCAAAAAGCATGCCTCATATATATACATAGGTCGTTGGACACAGGAATATGCTACGATGGAACCGTACGCCAAGTAGGATGCACAACATCTGGACTTGTGCATAGCACAAGGCGTACAATCCCATCGTAGCACATTCACATATATAGTGTGCCACGACATTTCAATCATCGGCATTATTCTCGAAAAAAGATTAAGGAAAAAAAGAAGGACCAAATTGAGCAAAGGACCAAAGAGTAAGCAAAAAAACCAAGCATTGATTGATATATAATAATAATAAGCAAAATAAGTTCACTTGTCGTCCACACACACACACAAAGGTGATCTATAGTTTGTAACTACAACTAGGCCAACATCAAGCCTTCTGGCTCAGCTTAGGGAATGGGAGGACGCCCTGTCTCGTCATGAACTTCCTATAGCTAGCCGGCAAAAATCGTGACTCGTTTCATACAAGAACCTGCATATATATGGCCAACATAGCTAGCACACAATAAATGGCCATCATAGCCAGCACAACCAGCATAAATGGCCCAGTATAGCCAGCACAACTGCACAACCAGCACACAATAAATCTGTTTCAGCAAAAATTACTGGACTTGATGCATGAGTGATGTTTTATTTCATGCTTGGGTTAAAGAATATATGACCATCTAGTGCTATATTAATCTACAAGCTAAAAAAATATGACATAGTAACAGATTAGTTGCACAGATGCCTCATATGGAGTCCATGCATTGAGTGGACAAGTACAGTACACTATCACATATTTTGTAGTTCATCCACAAAATATTCTTAGGACCACACAATACCAACTGGTGCTATCATGTACCAGATGACAGCAAGTTTTGCAAGGGACACCAACACTAGAACAGCTACCACATCTATGGGCATAATGGAACAAAGAAAATGGAGGAACCAGAACACCAGAACAGCTACCATATTCAGTCAGGGGCACAAACATGATCATATAACCTCCTGCACTACTCTGAACCCTAATGTGTCAACAACCTCCTGCACTACTTTGAACCCTAATGTGTCAATACTGTCAACAGAGATAAATCTGAACCTTATGCGTCAACAGAGTTTTTAAAAAAAATTAAGTGTCGACCCAGGAGTGCAAAACCAGATGTTGTACAACCCTGAAGCATCAGCTTTCGCACTCTCTTATTTAAATTAATACCTAGAACTAGAAGTACTTGAGCATTTAAACCTTGGTGTACTGAATAATCCAAGGTCAATCTAAATTAAGCTTGCATCATTAGTGATATATATATATATCTATCGACAGCATAATCCAAGGACAATTAAAAATGTTCATCAATAGCATACAATTGTATCTCTGTCAACTACCTATATCTCTGAAACCACTCTAATCATGGGATAACAACAACCATGATGTAGACTATTGCTTATTACAATCAACAACAACAACAACAGCAAAAAAAAATTACTGCTATATTGTCAGTAGTGTCAACAACAATAGCAAAGGATGATGCACTCCATGAACAACACAGAGACCATGAACAACACAGAAACTCCATTGGAACAAGACAAATATTGTATTCAGTTCTTGCTGTAACTTGTCTCTGATAAGACCTACCTAACCAGATGCAACAGAATCATGAAGGAAAAAATAACTATAACAGAGCATTTAATTGAGAATTTGAACGTCAGACATATAGATTGCTAACAGTTGAACACACCTAGGAAGAACCACTAGATAAACAACAAGGCAAAGCCAAGTCCTCGGTCCAGGAAAATAGATACATAACATAATTTGATCTAGAACATAATTTGATGGACATCTAGTACATCTAGAACATAATTTGATCACTGTCAGAGGCATCAATTAAATCATCAGGTGCTAACCCTAACCATTGCTCGAGGAGAGAGGGGGAGAAGGATAGAGGGGAGGGGCAGAGCTCACCTCTGAGATTGCTCGAGGAGAGAGGGGGAGATGACGACGACGAGGGCTGGTGGACGAGGTAACGAGGGGGAGGGAGCGGCAGAGCGCCTTGCCGTCGGAGGAGCGGAGCCGACTCTGCAGGAACCTCACCGCCACCGACCTCCTCCCCCACGGAACGAGCGCGCGGGCAAGGCGGCCTCCTCCTCCTCCTAGCGTGGAGGCCTCCTCCTCCTGGCGTGGCGGCCTCCTCCTCTTGGGATGCGGCGGCGGCGGCGCCTCGATGGGGATGGGGACGATGCGGGGATGGGGATGGGGATGGGGATGGGGATGGGGACGATGTGTCTGAGGACGATGATGGGGAGGGCCTGGCTCACGGTGACTAGTCCTACCCACTTAGGCGTAGCGCACCCTGGCCAAGTGCGCTACGGATAACCGTAGCGCACTTGGCCAGGGTGCGCTACGCCTAAGTGAGTAGGACTAGTCAGATAAGAGGGATGCCACCCCCTTTGCTAACACTAGCACTGCCTTATCCCACTGGTTCCTCCCACTGCTCTATTCTAAACCTGTTAGCACCCAGGTTCGAATCCTGGTGCCACATTTTTTAATTTTATTTTAAAATTACTTTTAAATGTTCCAAAAAATGCCCAAAAGTGGTGATATATGATACAAATGTTTTGTTTTGTTTTTAAAATACTTTTAAATATTCCAAAAATGCCCAAAAGTGATAATATATGTCATAAAAGTGGTACAAATTAAATATGCTTCAAATATGTCATAATAATTTGTCCATAAATATTACAATCTTTTTCGACCACGCGTTTTACAATACTTTTTGAGCTAGCATTTTACAATCTTTTTTCCCTTCTTTGTCGCGGTTGAATAATTTAGCCCCGGCACTTTAATGTTTCTTCTTTCGAACGGGCTACCTTTTTTGGGTAGGGTTGTCCTTTTTCTTCTTGTGATGTATGTTGCTGCATCGTAGTCGTCGTCATCTTCAATCTTTGGGTCGTCGTACTGGTCGAAGTCTTGCTCGTTGGCGACTCCATCCATTCTGATGATGTTTCTTTTTACTCTCCTCACGACAACACGACTAGGCTTTGTCGGGTCGGTAATGAAAAAACATTGGTCCACTTTGGTAGCCAGTACCCATGGTTCATTTTTCGCGGCCACATTTGCACCGGCGGCCTTGGATTTGGCTGCTTCGGGTATAACCATGGTTGTGAAATACCGGTCTTCTCTTTCGACGCTCTTTGCCCATCTGACACGGAACATCGGCACCTTTTCTCCATAGTAGTCGAGCTCCCAGATCTCCTCGATTCTTCGGTAGAATCTTTCCTTCACGTTGTCATCGGTGTAGAATTCCGACGTTACGCCTGAGTTCTGATAATCACACCTATTATCCTTTTCCTCCGTGTAGAATGTGTAGCCGTTGATATCATACGCCTGATAGGTCACCAGGTTTTGCATCGGTCCCTGCGACAAGGTGAATATGATCTTTTCCGTGTCAGAAGAATGCGAGCACGGGGGATAATCAAGGAGCGTCTGTCTAAACCAACGCGTGAAATCTGAGTTGTGCTCTTTGATTATTTCTCCCTGCGTCCTCTGTATGCCCCGGTCACTGTACTTCTTCTCGATTAACCTTTTGTGCTTCTGTACCCAAGGATCGACCAGTTCTAAATGATGTAGCGCGACGAGGTTTGCTCGATCAAAGTCTGCGCGTCGAAAATCGAAGTCTGCATGCAGTATGCGACGACCCTCTCGGTGACCAGATCCGTCGAGCTTGCCAAGGTGTCTGTTGACGGGAAGACCGACAGGGTTCTCGATTTCTAGATAATTTGTGCAGAAAGAGATGCACTCTTCGGCTAGAAAGCCCTTGGCTATGCTTCCATCTGGACGGGACCTGTTACGAACGTATCCTTTGATGTGTCCGTTCATCCTTTCGAACGCCATCATGCTGCGGAGGAACATCGGCCCGAGTTGTACGATGTCCTCCACGACATGGACTAGCAGATGCACCATAATGTCGAAGAATGCGGGTGGGAAGTAGACCTCAAGCTAACATAGTATCACCACGATCTCCTCCTATAGCCTTCCGAGCTGATTCAAGCCAATCGACTTCCTAAAGATGACGTCGAAAAACTTGCATAGGCCAAATAACGTTTCACGGACGTGCTCGTCCATTATACCTCTTAGTGCGACCGGAAGTACCTGCGTCATTAGCACGGCACAGTCGTGAGACTTCATGCCACTGAACCTCTGCTTCGCCTCGTCTAGGTATCTGCTTATCTTGCCCGTGTAGCCGTAAGGAAATTTGACTCCTAGAAGGCACTTGAAAAACTGTTTGATCTCATCCTGACTTAGAGTGAAGCAAGAAGGAGGGCAGTAATATTCGTTCTTCTTGAAATTTTTACCCTTCCGACGACCTTGTGTCGTCTCCGACTCATGATCATCGTCATCTTCCTGATCATCAGGAGTAGTGCGTCCTCCGTGAAGCTCCTTCCGGATACCTAAGCATATCAGGTCGTTCCTTGCTTTTGGACCATCTTTCGTCCTATCTGGCATGTTGATTATGGTGGCGACCAGACTCTCGCACACGTTTCTCGTGATATGCATGATGTCGAGGCTATGAGGCGTGCGGAGAAACTTCCAGTATGGCAACTCCCAGAAAACAGACCTTGTTTTCCATACCTTCATCAGCGGCTTGTCTTGTTGCTGCCTCTTTCGCTTCTTTCCTGGCTTAGGACAATCTTTCCAGTTTTTCAGCAACTCTTCCACTTCTTCGCTGCTCCTACGCTCTGGGATTCCTCGGGTCTCTGATTTGCCATTGAACAGGTCTCCACGTTTTCTCCATGGATCATTCTTGCCGAGCCACCTCCGGTGCGCCATGAACACGGTTTTCGATGACCCTGGATCTTTCTCTTGTTGGAGATAGCTTGTGTTATCCATGCACCTAACGCATGCGCAGAATCCTTGGATAACCTGCCCCGAGATATACCCGCAACCTGGATAGTCTTGCACCGTAGTGACCAACGCGGCTCTCATAGTGAAATAATCTTGTGCGACGGCGTCGTAAGTATTGGCTCCAGATTCCCATAACGTGGCTAGCTCCTCTTTCAACAGCCCGAGATACAGATTGATGTCGGTACCAGGTTGTTTCGGCCCTTGAATTAGCATACTCATTTGTATGTACTTCTTCTTCATGCACAACCATGGAGGGAGGTTGTACATCCATACAAACACGGGCCAAGTGCTGTGCGTGCTGCTCTGGCTACCGAACGGATTGAGTCCATCGGTGCTCGCACCAAGCCTGATGTTCCTCGAATCTCCACCGAATTCTGGGAATTCGAGGTCCAATGCTTTCCACTGGCTAGCATCTGAAGGGTGCGTCAGCAGCTCATCCTTTTCGGGGTCATCATCATCTCCTGGCTTCTTCCTTTCCGCATGCCATCGCATGAGCTTCGCTTCCTTAGGGTCCGCGAAATAGCGCTGCAGACGAGGAGTGATAGGAAAGTACCATACCACTTTTCGAGGTGCTTTCTTCCCTTTCTTGTATCGACTCACGCCGCACACCGGACATGTGGTTTTCTCCGCGTCCTCGCCCCGATAAATGATGCAATCATTGATGCATACGTGATATCTAACGTGCGGTAGATCGAGAGGACAGACGATTTTCTTGGCATCCTCGATACTAGTTGGACATGTGTTCCCCTCCGGGAGACGATCATGCCAGAATGCCATCATATCGTCGAAGCTTGCGTCGCTCAATTTGTGCTTTGCCTTCATCTCCATAGCCTTGAGCGTTACATTCAACCGGGTATCATCGGGCCTGCATCCTTCATACAATGGAGTAACCGCGTCTTTCTCAAGTTGCGCAAGCTTGGCTTTCTCTCTAGCGGCAGCCCTGGCGTTACTCGTCTGCTTGAGAAGCAGATCTTGCACATAAGGGTCCCGCACCCAGCCTGACGTTGTTCCATCGTCGTCTGCTCCTCCGGCATCTAGATCATCATCATCCCGGTCTGCTTCCGCACCTTCACCATCTCCAGGAGACTCTTCATCATCTCGCCCGTTCTCGCCGTGATGATGATCATCGTCATGTTGGCCACCTTCACCGTCTCCATCATCTACGTCATCGCTTATCCAATGAGTGTATCCATCCATGAAACCATGGCGGAGGAGGTGCGCCTGCAGATTCCCGGAATCTGGGTCGATCACCTAGTTGAGTTTGCATCTTCTGCACGGACATCGTATATCCGTCTTGTTATTTCGTATCATGTCGGCCATCGCACATTTCAAAAATCTAGCCACAATGCCTTCGCTCATTATGCGGACCATTTTTGCCTGCACGGTGTACACGGTACAATTTTGAAGTCTATTAGAACCACATAATGAATGCATGCATGCAATGGTCGATAGAAAATTTCGGCATGACCTATCCTAAAATTAGGACCTTTGCGAAATGCCAAAATCTTGCCAAAATGGAAATGAATCAACATTTTGGCAAAACAAATGGCAACTTGTTCACATACAAACACAAGAGAGAGAGAGACCAATCCATACACACATGAACATATCATTATCCTCTCCATACACACATGCATGAGCATCATCGATACTCTCCATATACACACACATATGACCATCGATCCTCTCCACATACACACATCATGAGCATCGATCATCTACATACATATGAGCACATCATCCATATACACATGAACACATCCTTACATGGACAACTTACCGAGATGAGAGACCAATCGCGAGAAAGATGGAAAGGGGAGGTGCGCGCGTCGACCGGAGAAGGATAGATGAGAGACCGGAGACCTCCTCTATTACTTATGTAACATCCAAAGCAAGTTTTACATGCTAAAAATGGTGAATGTGTGGAGAAATTGAGGTGGGAAGGAGAAGATCCCGACTAGATCTAAGGAGGAAGAAGAAGGGGAAAGTGAAGTGTGGGGTGGTGGATGTGGTCACACATGTGCACATAAAGTGCTGTCCTAAAGAAATCGACACATCCGTGGCGCACACGGCCCTAGTGCGCCACAGGGAGTACAAACATCTATGGCGCACTATGCCATGTGCGCCACGGATGCTCCTACTCGCTGTGGCGCACTAGGCCGAGTGCGCCACAGAAGTTTGTGGCCGTTTCAGAGCAGAGGGGGGCATGCGCTTAGGCGTAGCGCACCACCCCCATGTGCGCCACAGATGACACTAACAACCGTGGCGCACATGACTATAGTGCGCTACAGATGTTTGGCGTGCGGCCAACAGGGCCCTGTCCCACACACATCTGTGGCGCACTATAGTCATGTGCGCCACGGTTGTTCTAGTTATTAGTAGTGCACTGCCCACAGGTGAGCCACGCTTGTTTTAGCCGTGGGGCACTTCAACCATGTCAGCCACGGATGTGCTGATTACCTATAGCCGTTTTCCTAGTAGTGTCGAGGCCCCATTGGGCAAAGGGCCAGGCTATAGGTATTGTCCTGAGCTCTGATCCAGGTGCGTGTGGTTTGTCAGGGAACCTTTGGCACCCTTTGCATCTTCGGACGATGTCCTTTGTGTCGCTCATGGCTGTTGGCCAGTAGAATCCAGCTCGTAGAGCTTTGGCGACAAGGGAGCGGCTGCCTGCGTGATGGCCGCAGATGCCCTCGTGGATGTCTTGGAGGATGGCTTTCCTGTCACCGATGGTGACGCACCTTTGTAGTACACCCGTAATACTGCGCTTGTACAGCTCGCCATTGATGATGGTGAAGGCTTTTGATCGACGAGATATGCGTCGGGCATCTGTCGGGCTATCAGGCAGTTCTCCGTTTATCAAGAACTGGAGGTACGGTCGCGTCCAAGTTTCTTCGACTGCCATGACCTGCACCAGGTTGACCATAGCGACCTCTGTGTCCAGCTTCTCGGGTCCTTCCTGTCCTTCGGGTAGCGTATCCCCCGAGTGTTCTGCTTCTTCGGGTGATCCCTTGGGGAATTTCCGCTTGATGGATGGCACGCAGATCTGTTCGAGGAACACACCTGGTGGCACCTTTGCGCAGGTGGAGCCGATGTTGGCGAGTCTGTCGGCTTCCTCGTTGCTTTCTCTTCCAACGTGCCGAAGCTCGCAGCCGTCGAATTCTCCTTCGAGTGCGTTGTAGAGTGCACGGTACGCGATCATGTTTTCGGCGTGTGCGTCGCACTCTGGGCGAGGGATCTGGCAAGGGTGATCGGAACGACTAAACGTGATGAAGGACTCTGATCCACTGAGGTACTCAGGGATGGCGGGTGGAGTTGCCACGGCTAGGTTGATCTGTCGGGTGATTTTCTTCTGCACCCTATTCGTGGGGCGCCCCTTCTGGATCATCAGTGCTCCTTTTGGCTGGGGGTACCCGTTCCCGGCGTTGTTCTGTGCTGGTGCGACTGGTTGGTTTGGGCCTCCAACGGGTGGCGATGGAGGAGCTCCATGCGCTATTTCACCTGGCGCTGGTGCATTTCCGAACGCAGGGATTGGGGCTTGCTGCCTCATCTGCACCATGCTTTCGCTGAGTTTCTGGAACTCGCGGCAGTCCTTGAGCATGTGGCTGGCCTTCTTTTTGCCATCCTGCTTGTTGATGTAGAAGTGGATGGTGCATGGACCCGAAAGCTTTTTGTATGATGAGGGTCCGTTATCGCGGTCGCGGCGTTGCCACGACTACGTTGGGCGTCCCCCGTCGCGGAAGTTTCCTCCGCGATATCCTCCGCTGTTGTGGTTGCATCGTTGCGGCGATCGGCGTAGCCGGCCGCGACCATGTCGGGTCCGTTGCGATTGTCATAGACGCGCGATCTTCTCTTGCTACGGCGCTCTCGCCGTCGACCGTAGTCGTCTTCTTCTTCCGATTGTGCTCGGTGAATGGAATCTTCTCCGTCAGCCCACCTGTTGGCGATGTCCATGAGGTGGTCGAGTGTTTTGGGCTTGACGCGCCCAAGTTCCTCCTTGAAGTCTTGGCGTTTGACGCCGTCCCTGAAGGCGTCGATGGCCCTCTCTTCGGAGATGTGTGCTGCGGAGTTCTTTGTGTTGGACCAGCGTAGTATGTACGAGCGAATGGATTCGCCCGTTCGTTGAGTGCAGGCTTGAAACTCTTCGATTGAAGCGGGCCTCTTGCTGGTTCCTTTGAAGTTTCGGATGAAGCTGTAAGATAGCTCATCCCAGGTTCGGATGGACCCTGAAGATAGGCTGCTGAGCCAGATCCGGGCTGCGCCTGTCAGCTGCAGCTGAAGGCACTGCATGGCAGTCTCCTGGTTTCCACCGTGCAGTTTGACGGATGATAAGTGGTCGCTGAGCCAAGCTTTTGGGTCCTGAGTGCCGTCGAACTTCGGAGTATCCGAAGGAAGCTTGAAGTTGCGCGGCATCCGTGTCCGCCCGACGGATCTGCTAAAGCATCGGGCTCCACAGAGTTCTCCTTCATCTTCGTCCATCTCGGATTCAGACGTGCATGCACGCTTGGCTCGCGCTTTGTCGATTTTGCGCTGTGTGAGCGCATCTCTGGCGTCATAGTCGCGGTCGCGGCAGCACGAACTCTTCTTCCTTCGAGGAAGGTCATGTTCCTGTTCTTCGGATGAAGCGGTGGGGCTGCGGTCGAACCTGACCGGAGCTTTCTTCTTCGGCTCCGTGGGAGCTTCCTGGTGGAGCGCAGCTCCAACGAGTCCGAGTCCGGTGAGTGCGGACTTGTGCATGGCCCTCTTCGGGTCCCCCTTCGGCGGTGGGTGGGCCGCGAGGTACGCAGTGGCTGCCATGATCGCAGCTTGCGACGTTTTCGGGATGACGTTGCCGTCGGCGTCCATCTCCATGAAGGATGTGTGGAGGGTTCGGGTCACCTCACGGCGCTCCTTGGGGTCCATGTTCTCCACCCGAGAGCGGTACTTGTTGACTTGGTTGGCGTTCGAGCTTGATCCTATGCCCATGGCGGAGAGCGCAGCTCGTCACGCGCTAGACTCTGAGGCTGCCTGCTTGTGCTTGTCGAGCACCTCCTGCATCTTGACCTGCTTTTTGTGCTCCTAGATCAGGAGAAGGTGGTAGGCCATCAGCATATCCCGGGAGGCGTCTGTAGGCAGTACTATGTTGCCTGCCACGGCGTTGAGGACCTGGGCCCATCCTTCTTTGCTAAGGCGGATGATGTGGACGCCGTTGTTTTCCCCTTCGGGTGGGGGGACTGGCTTCTTCTGTTCCCACCGTTTCGTTCCGGTGGGTTAGGCGTCGGGTTGGGCGGCGGGTTTTGCTGATCCGCGTCGCTCTGGATGACTACGGCGCATTGGTAGCGCTCGTAGATTGGTCCGCTGCTGCCGCAGCTTTCAGATCCGGAATCGTAGGTCCCTGCATCCGATGGCGGATCGCACAGATCGGAGTTGCAGTTGCTGCTGTCGTAGGAATCATCTGTTGATGATGTTGTGTGTAGCACGGGGTGTGGGGTCCATGAAGCGGGCCTGATTGATGGCAGGGGCACCCTCTCAGGGAGGCGGAGGGTGCCGGTTTGCCCCACCTGGAAGCAGAAGCTCCCGAACAGGATTTCGAGTCCGTCGCCTATGGGCTCGAAATCCTTCATGGTGGCCGGTGAGTGGGCGGTGAAGTCGAAAGCGCCGAAGAGGAGGTGACTCTCCGTCGCCGCAGAGTTGTAGATCGATCGGGTCGGGACCGTCACGACCGCACAATCAACATCCCCAGTTCCCACAGACGGCGCCAATTGACGAGGTTTGATCTCATCAATGCCCATTGTTATGGACTTGGGTTTTGGAGAAGATGGGGATGCTGGAGATCGTGGAATAGTTAGCAAACAAGCAACACGGGGACACAAGGTTTACCCAGGTTCAGGCCCCCAGAGGGAAAACCCTACTCCTGCTTGTCTGCTCTTGATTACGGCGGAACCAAAGGTTACAGGGGTGCGCAGATGCAATCTGGCGTGGTGGTGTGTATGCGAAACTATGAGTCGAGAGATCTAGGTCGTGCCCTCCTGGCCTTTATATAGACTTAGGCAGGTCCCGGGCATAGACCTAGTCGGTTACAGGTTCTAGGGTTTTACCCTTTTGAATTTCCTATCTACTCTAGTCTTGCTCTCCAAGGATCCGAAGGCGTCGTGGGCCTGGGCCACCCGAAAGTCTTCATGGGCCGTCATATATTTGCCGTGGGCCTTCCTTGGGCTGGACCAGGTATGCTGAGATCATGCACCCGCGGGGTATAACCATGTCAGCGATGGTGCAGGATCATGTTCATCAGGTGTCACGGGTGCTAAGGCAGGTGAAGACTTCCCTTGCATCGATTATGTATTTCATGTTTCCTCTGGATGAGGCGCCTTCCACCCTATGGGGTTTGTTGTCGAAGTTTCGGGACGTGAATCACGTGTGGGAGTTGGTGCGGCAGCAGCTGATAGTGGGGGTGAAAGCCGCCCTTTCGCTTGTTCGGCTGCGTCACCCAGATGTTGATCTTGCGGCTGTGGCGGCTGGGCCGCCCCCTCGACCATATGGTGGCCTATGGGACATGCGCCCACATTACGCGGCTGTTAGGTAGTATGCCGAAGAGATTGTAGATCTTTTTGAGCATCGGGCGCACGTGATCCTTCAGAATAGGTAGGTCGTAAAAAAGATAGATGTAAAACTTGTATATATTTTGACTGGGCTTGTTGTGCCCTTTGTTGTAAAGATTATTTGTATTAGCACGTGGTGCTTTGTTGTATGCATGCCCTTTTCGTTAGCCTGGCGTGGTCAGCTACTCAGGTTTACATGCGTTATTCTCAGTCGACGAAGTCGTGAGGTGAGGCGGAGCCCCCGAGTGTGTTGTAATAGAAAGTAATGTAAGGAAAAAAGATTCCGGACTGGGGACTTAGCTTTTATTCATATCGTAACGAGGAAGTACATTATCCGGCTGAGTAGTCTTGGCTGAGTAACCTTATTGAAAGTAAAGAGGGGTAGCTAGGGGTAGAAGCGTCGCATTTGTGCGACGTTCCATGGGTTGGAGTATGCGACTCCTGACTTGACGTCCTTGAGGCGATAGGCGCCACCTGGGATGACTTCGGTGATGATGTAGGGTCCTTCCCAGGGTGAATCGAGCTTCTTCGGCCGCTCTTGCTTGAGTCGTTCCCATGGTCCTTCCCAGGGACGAGGTCTCCTTTGACGAAGGACCTTGGGCACAGCCGACGGCTGTGATAGTTGCGGAGGCTTAGCTGGTAGACCGCCAAGCGAGCCGCGGCGATGTCGCATGCCTCATCGAGTGTGTCAACGGCGTCTTCGAGTGCGGCCGTCGATTCGGCTTCGCTATAGGCGACGACCTGTGGGGCCTTATGGCGCACTTCTGCATGTAACACGGCTTCGGCTCCGTGTACCATGAAGAAGGGCGTGTAGCCAGTTGAGCTGTTTGGAATTGTGCGCAAGCTCCATAGGACGGAGGGTAGCTCTTCTGCCCAGGCTCCCGCAAGTCGTTCGAGTGGGCTGAGTAGGCGTTTCTTGATGCCGCCGCCTACGAGACCGTTGGCCTTTTCGACCTGCCCGTTGGTTTGCGGGTGCGCTACGGAGGCGTATGATATGTTGATGCCAAGGCCTTCGCAGAAGTCCTAGGATTCTTTGGAGATGAAGTTCGACCCGTTGTCTGTGATGATGCTGTGTGGCATGCCGAACCTGTAGACTATGGACTCAAAAAACTTGACGGCTGTTTTGCCCTTTTGGTTGGTGACAGGCATTGCTTCGATCCACTTAGTGAACTTGTCTACCACGACCAGGAGGTAGACGTGGCCTCCTTTCGAAGATTTGGGCAGTTTGCCGATCATGTCGAGGCCCCATTGGGCGAAGGTCCAGGCCAAGGGTATGGGCCTGAGCTCCGACCCTGGTGCGTGTGGCTTATCCGCAAACCTCTGGCAGCCATTGAACCTCTGGACAATGTCATTGGCATCGTTCATGGCCGTTGGCCAATAGAATCCAGCTCGTAGAGCTTTGGCGACGAGGGTGCGGCTTCCCGCGTGATAGCCGCAGATGCCCTCGTGGATGTCTTGGAGGATGGTTTTGCCGTCACCGATGGTGACGCACCTTTGGAGTACACCCAAAATGCTGCGCTTGTACAGCTCACCATTGATGATGGTGAAGGTCTTGGACCAGCGAGATATGCGCCGGGCATCTGTCAGGTCATCAGGCAGTTCTCTGTTTATCAGGTACCGAAGGTACGGTTGCGTCCATGTTTCTTCGATTGCCATGACCTGTTTTAAGCTGACCAGACCTTCATGTCGAGTTTTTCGGGTCCTTCCTGTCCTTTGGGTGGCACAGTCCCCGAGTGCTCTGCCTCTTCGGGTGATCCCTTGGGGAATTTCCTTTTGATGGAAGGCACGCAGATTTGTTCGAGGAACACACCTGGTGGCACCGGTGCGCAGGTGGAGCCGATGTTGGCGAGTTTATCGGCCTCCTTGTTGCTTTTCCTTCCAACGTGCCGAAGCTCGCAGCCGTCAAAGTCTCCTTCGAGTGAATTGTAGAGCGCGCGATACGCGATCATGTTGACGGCGTGTGTGTCACACTCATTCATCGTTTGCTGGACAACGAGGTTCAAGTCACCATAGATGACTAGGCGTGTTGCACCGCAGATCTTGGCCATCCTCATGTCGAGGATGAGGGCCTCGTATTCGGCCTCGTTGTTGGAGGCACGAAATTTCATTCAAAGGACGTATTTCATCTTATCGCCTTGCAGGGACGTCAGTATGATGCCAGCTCCTGCTCCGGCCTCGCGCTTGGAGCCGTCGAAGTGCATTGTCCATGACTGCGTCATGTCCAGGATGTTCGGTAGCTGGAGCTCCATCCATTGGACGAAGAAGTTAGGGAGGACCTGAGATTTGATCGCATGGCGCCGCTCGTAGACTATGTCTAGAGGAGATAGCTCGATGCCCCACACGTCTATTTGTCCTGTAGCTTCGGGGTTGTTCAGGATGTTGGACAGTGGCGCCTCGTTGACGACCATTATCTGATGCTCCTAGAAGTAGTGGCTCAGCCGACGAGCCGTCATGAACACGCCGTAGGCGAGTTTCTGGTAGTGAGGGTACCTCTGTTTTGTTGGCGTCAGTACCTCGTTGAGGTAGTAGATTGGGCGTTGGACCCCATGGGTCTTGCCTTCTTCGGGTCGTTCGACCACGAGTACGGTGCTTACCACATGATGCATGGATGCTATGTATAGCAGCAGAGGCTCGCGTTCCTTTGGTGTTACCAGGACGAGCGAGGTGGAGAGAAGTCGCTTCAGATCTTCGAATCCACCATCTGCATTAGGTGTCCACTCGAATTTGTCTGCTTTGTGTAGCAGCTAGTAGAAAGGCAGGGCCTTCTCACCCATGCGGCTGATGAATCTGCTCAGCGCCGCGATGTGCCCAGCTAGCTGCTAGACACCTTTGAGGTTCTTCGGCTTCTCCATGGCCAGTATGGCCTGGATTTTCTTCGGATTCGCCTCGATCCCTCTCTGGGAGATGAATTGGCCAAGTAGTTGGCCAGATGGGACGCCGAAGGCGCACTTTTCTGGGTTCAACTTGATCTTGTAGTGATCGAGGTTGTCGAACGTCTCGCGGAGATCATCGATCAATGTCTTGGCCTCCCTTGTCTTGATGACTATGTCGTCGACATAGACCTGTATGTTCCGGCCGATCTGGCTCTTCAGGCACGCATGCATGCACCGCTGGTAGGTGGCACCTGCGTTTTTCAGCCCAAAGGGCAATGTGTTGTAGCAGAATACTCCGAACGGTGTGATGAACGTCGTTTTCTCCTGATCTTCGTCCTTTAGCCGAATCTGATTGTAGCCTGAGTAGGCATCGAGGAAGGAGAGTTTCTCACATTCTGCAGTCGAATCGATGATCTGATCGATCCGAGGGAGAGCGAAGTGGTCCTTTGGGCAGTGCTTGTTGAGCGACGTGAAGTCCACGCACATCCGTAGGATGTCCGTATCCTTTTTAGGGACCGGTACAGTGTTGGCTAGCCACTCGCTCTCCTTGATCTCCCGGATGAAGTCGTCATCGAGGAGTCTATTGACTTTGATTTCGATGGCTTTGGCTCGTGATTCGGACAATCGTCGGATGAACTGTTTGACAGGCTTGGCATCCGGAAATACATTGAGTGCATGCTCGGCAAATTCCCTGGGAACTCCTGGCATGTCCACAACACACTAGGTGAAGATTTCCTAGTGCTCACGGAGGAATTTGACGAGCGCGCTTTCCTATTCGGGGATGAGATCGTTGGCGATCAGCGCCGTCTTGGAGGCATCTGTTGGGTGGACCTGCACCTTTTTGTGTTGACTGTGGAATCGAACGACATGTCGGGTGAGTTTTGCCTGGAGACTGGGGGTGCCCCGTTGTCTGTCACCTGTCGAAGCCTCGTAATCTCCTCCTGCATGCCGAACGACTGGGAGATTATGTTGAA
The DNA here is from genome assembly GCA_916181665.1 of Avena sativa. Lineage (NCBI taxonomy): Eukaryota > Viridiplantae > Streptophyta > Magnoliopsida > Poales > Poaceae > Avena > Avena sativa. The sequence goes on along the minus strand of OV702298.1, from coordinate 44,935,999 downwards.
GTCTCTATCGCAGTGGTCGGATCGGGTGAAGCTGCCCTGGACCGTGATGACGCCCCTAGGCCCTGGCATCTTGAGTAACAGGTACGTATAGTGCAGTACTGCCAAGAACCTTGTGAATGCCACGCGCCCGGGGATGGCGTGGTATTGTGATGGCTAGTCCACCACTTCGAACTCGAGCCGCTCACACCAAAAGTTTTCGGGCTTGTCGAAGATGACGTCGAGCCATATCTTTCCCAGGGGATATATTCCCTTCCCTGGGACTATGCTGTGGAATGTTCTGTCGGATTGTTCCAGGCTACATAGCGGGATCCGCATCGCTGCTAGGGTACTAGAGAACATCAGGTTGATGTCGCTGCTGCCGTCCATGAAGACGCGGCTCATCTCGAACCCTCTGATCTGCGCCTCAAGCACCAGGGCAACATGTACTGGGCGAGGGATCTGGCGGGGGTGATCCGAATGACTGAAAGTGATGCAGGATTCTGAGCCGCTGAGGTACTCAGGGATGGCAGGAGGAGCAGTCACAGCCAGGCTGACTTGGCGGGTGATCTCCTTTTGCACCCTATTTGTTGGGCACCCCTTTTGGATCATCAGGAATCCTTTTGGCGCTGGGTACCCATTTATGCCGTTGTTTTGCATGGGTGCGACTGCTTGATTCGGAGGTCCCACGGGTGGTGGTGGAGGAGCTCCCTGGGAGATGTCACCTGGTGCAGGTGCAGATCCGAACCCTGGGTTCACTATCTGCCATCGCATTTGGGTGAGGCCCTCGTTGAGTTTCTGGAACTCGCGGCAGTCCTTGAGCATGTGGCTGGCCTTCTTTTTTCCATCCTGATTGTCGATGTATAAGTGGATGGTGCACGGGCCTGACAACTTATCGTATGCTGAAGGTTCGTTGTCATAGCCGCGGCGCTGCCATGTTTGTGTTGGCCATCCTCTGTCGCGGAAGTTGCTTCCACGGTATCCTCCGCTACTGCGTTTGCTTTCATTGCGGCGTTCGGCGTAGCCATCCGCAACCATGTCGGGTCCGTCATGATCGTCGTAGACGCGCGATCTTCGCTTGCTACGGCGCTCGCGCCTGCGGCCGTATTCATCCTCCTCGTCCGAATGCGCTCGGTGGAGGGAATCCTCGCCATATGCCCACCTATTGCGATGTCCATGAGGTGGTCGAGTGTCTTGGGCTTGAAGCGCCCAAGTTCTTCCTTGAAGTCCGGGCGCTTGATGCCATCCTTGAAGGCGTCGATCGTTCTCTCCTCGGAGATGTGTACCGTGGAGTTCTTGATGTTGGACTAGAGCAAGATGTACGAGCGAATGGATTCGCCCGTTCGTTGAGTGCATGCCCGCAGCTCCTCGATCGAGGCTAGCCTCGTGCTGGTGCCCTTGAAGTTTCGGATGAAACTGTATGCTAGCTCCTCCCAGTTTCGGATTGAGCCTGAAGACAGGCTGCTGAGCTAGATTTGGGTTGTGCCTGTCAGCTGCAGCTGAAGGCATTGTAGGGCGATATTCTTGTTTCTGCCGTGCATTTTGACGGACGACAGGTGGTTGCTGAGCCAGGCTTTCTGGTCCTGCGACCCGTCGAACTTCGGAGTGTTCGGAGGAAGCTTGAAATTTCTTGGCATCCGCGTTCGTCGAACAGATCTGTTGAAGGATCGAGCTTCGCAGAGTTCTTTGTCGTCATCCTCTTTGTATTCGATTGAGCATGCGTGTTTGGCCCGTGCTTTGTCGACCTTGCGCTGAGCGAGGTCGCTTCGAGCGTCGTAGATGCGGCTGCGAAGTCTCGGACTCTTGTGTCTACAAGGTAGATCGTGCTCGTATTCCTCCTCGTCGGATGAGGGTGTGGGGCTGCGGTTGAATCTGATCACATCTTTATTTTTTGGCTCCGCAGGAGCATCATTGTGGAGCGCAGCTCCGACGAGTCCGAGTTCGGCTAGTGCGGACTTATGCATGGTTCTCTTCGGGTCTCCCACCGGAGGTGGATGGTACGCGAGATATGTGGTGGCTGCCATGATCGCAGCTTGCGGCGTCTTTGGTATTGACGTTGCCGTTGACGTCCATCTCCATGAAGGACGTGTTGAGGGTTCGGGTGACCTCGCGACGTGCAGTGGGATCCATGTGCTTTGTGTGAGAGCGATGCTTGTTGGCATTGTTACCGTGCAAGCTGGAGCCGCCAGCGACAGAGAGCGCAGCTCGCCGCGCGCTAGACTCCAAAGCCGCTTGCTTGCGTTTGTCGAGCTCCTCCTGTAGCTTCACCTGCCTGTTGTGCTCGCCGATGAGAAGGAGGTGGTATGCCATCAGCAGGTCCCGTGAAGAATTCACGGGTAGGATCTTGTTGCCCGCCACTGCTTCACGTGCCTGGCGCCAGCCGTCCTTGTTGAGGTTGATCCGCTGGTAAGCGGCGGCGTCGCCCTCATTGGGCGGGAGGGATGGTTGCCTCATATTTTCTCCGTTTTCACCCTATGGGTTGGGTGGTGGCACGTGGGCACCCCAACCTGGTGGTTTTTGTTCCACGTCGCTTTGGATGACCACGGCGCACTGGTAACGTTTGCGGATTGGATCGCTGCTACCGCAGCTTTCGGATTCGGAACCGTAGGTTCCCTCGTCTGATGGGGGGCCGCACAGATCTGAGTTGCAGCTTCTACTGTCATATGAATCGTCTGTCAGTGTTGACGTGCGTAGCACGCTAGGATGCGGGTCCCACGAGGCGGGCCTAATTGATGGCAGTGGCACCCGCTCTGGGAGGCGGAGAGTGCCGGTCTATCCCACATGGAAGCAGAAGCTCCCGAACAGAATCTCCGCATGGTGGCTGGCGAGTGGGCGGTGAAGTCGAAAGCACCGAAGAGGAGATGGCTCTCCGTCGCCGAGCAGTTCTAGATTGCTTTGGTTGGGACCGTCATGATCGCACAATCAGCGCCCCTGTTTCCCACAGACAGCGCCAATTGACGATGTTTGATCTCATCAATGCCCATTGTTATGAGCTTGGGTTTTGGAGAAGGTGGGGGTATTGGAGCTCGTGGAACGTTTAACAGACAAGCAACCAGGGGACACGAGATTTACCCAGGTTCAGGCCCCTGGAGGGAAAACCCTACTCCTGCTTGTCTGCTCTTGATTACGGCGGAACCGAAAAGTACAGGGGTGCGCAGATGTAATCTGGCGTGGAGGTGTGTATGCGGTGAGAAGTTGCCCTCCTCGTCGTGCCCTCCTAGCCTTTATATAGAGATAGGCAGGTCTCGGGCACAGATCGAGTCAGTTACAAGTGTTTGCCCCTTTGAATATTCTATCTAATCTAGTCTTGCTCTCTAAGGATCTGAATACGCCATGGGCTTGGGCCACCCGAAAATATCTAGAGGCCGCGTATATCCTTGTGGGCCTTCCTTGGGCTGGACCAGGTATGCTAATATTGTATACCCATAGGGTATAACCATGTCACCCGGATCCCCCGAGATTCGTATATCGTGTTCTCATCGTGTTTTCGTTTTGATCTATTTCTGTCAGGAAATCTTCTCGAGTTTAGAGTACCATGGTCTCCGCCAATGACAAAGGCAAGAAGCCCGAGGAAGATGATCCTCAAAACCCCAAGGAGGAGGAGATTTTGGTAGGGGATGAAGAAGAGATGGAGGAGGACGAGCATCCGGACACCCGCACTACCGTCGCAGGCATTGGAGTGGTGGCAAACCCTACCAAGCTTAGGAGGACATCACGGATGTCTACAGGAGGGAAACCTCCACGTCTTATCTTCGTTCCATGGTCACCTCCTCCACGTACCAATAATCCCTTCCATACTCTTATACATGAGCAACAATACCAAAAGGTTCCCAAAGGGAACTTGTCCTCGGCTTGGGATCTGCCTCGTTCTAACCATGCAGGGAAGGAACACTCTAAGAAGGAAGAGTGGGGAAAGAATTACAAGGACTGGGATTCTCGGTCCGACATGATCATGAACCGCATTGATCAAAATTCAGAGTTGATTCATACTCTAACCTTCGAGATTGAGGACTTGAGGGAAATGATTGAAGAGCTTAGCAAGAGAACACCACCACCGAAGGAGTAATTCGTCATCTGGTTTGGCATCCCCTTGGCTTGTTCCAAGCTTGGGGGAGTGCCGCGGTATCACATCATTATATTTTACCTTTTTAGTGGATTCATATCTTTGGTAGAGAAGTTATCTTATAGGTTGGTTTGCATGTGGAAGTATCTCTCCTTTAGTTGATTATCTATGTACCCCTTGGTGTGAGTGCCTTTATGGAATATTAATGAGAAGTTTCATCTTTTACTTTTTGCACTTCTTATTTTAGTTTGCAATCTCTATTATATGATTGATCTTGTTGATCAGTATTGGCATCACTTTTGGAGCATCAAGTAGATCTAAATTGGTTTTGGCAAACCGAGCTCTAGTCAGTAGCAACACTTTTTGAGGTTTGAAAGGAAAAGAGAAAAAGCTTATAGGTATTTTGTATCATTTATTTTCTTTCTTGATTGGCTCATAATCTTAGTATTCTTTATTTAAGATTTTTTGTGTCTTTAAGGAATAGTGCATGTTTGGCTTTATCACTTGTAGGTTTGCTTGTTTCTTTCAACTCTTTTGCTTGCTACCCATCCTTTCTAGCCAAAAACCTGTTTTGAGAAGGCATACTTCTCATGCATCCAATCCCTTTGAACCAAAACATGTGCCATTTGTGTCCACCATATCTACCTATTAGCATCATTGCTATTCCAAGCAAATTCTCAAGCTTCATCTATCTTTTGAATTAAAAAGTATTTTGTTATGTGAAAACTAGTTAGTAAAGCTCTCACGAACTTGACGGCACACCTTATTTTCTTCCCCTAATAAACTTGAACCATTGTGTCATCGAAGTTGTATATGCTTGCATCTATACGTTGGGGTTAGCAGAACCGTGCTATCACGAGGAATGCTTTCAACACCTGTAAATCCATACCCAGTTGATATCGTGCTCTTTTGTTTGCGGATGTCGTTGGTGTGAAATAAAAGGGGGGCTTGTAAGTCCATGGAGTTATGTATATGTGTTAGAGAAACGCCTGGGCCGCTAGCCTAAGCCATGCCTAGTCATGGTGGAAACTTGCAGCATCACCATAGTGACATCTATGAAGTATTTTTCTTATAAAAAAGATACATATTGATAAAGGAGAAAGAGAGGAAAAGCACCATGTTTCCATGGTAAATAAGAAGAATGCTGAGATGCTCATTGTCTGCTTGCCTTGTCATTTTGGTTATGGGAAAGCTCCTGTACCATGTGCAAGGGGTACCCCGTTGGCGGTTCTCAATGATATGCAAATACTTACAGTGACAAGAACTTACCTGGACCCAAAGTTGAGTATGCATGAGGTGTGGCCCTCGTATTCAAGGGACTTGAGATTGCCAACATATACTTACAATGACAAGAACTTACCGGTAACTAAAAGTTGAGTAGCATGAGGAGCGGCCCTCGTTCTCAAGGGACATGAGATTGCCAACTTATATTTCGTCAAGCATATACTCTAACTTTGTTCACTTTAACCTTAATCACCTCAAGATGCTTATGATAGCGGCAATGAGAGCTCAAAGCTAGTAAGTACCATAATCGTTTGGAAGATCTTTATGAACTTGAAATCCCTGCTTCCCTCTATGAAGGTCCTTTCTCCTATTTCCAAGTTGAGTCACTAAACCTACTTCCTATCTATCTCCAGCAAGCATTTGAGTTGTTGTGTTTCAAGCATTCGTATGATGATTTATTCAATCATGTTCTTTATCTTCCTTGTTTGCACAAGATTCTTATTTATTGAGTATTACTTTGAAACCTATCATTATGAAAAACCTTTTGTTTGAGCAAAGAGTACTCTTGTTGTGAAAACTTCTACAAAAGCTTTTTGTGAAACTGTTTGCCAGCTGTTCTCTGACCAAGAACAAAGTTTGCCAATCCCAATTATGATTTATCTTTATGCATCTATATTGTGACTCATGTACTTGTTGCAAGCTAAGTTATATAATGGTGAGTTGCTTTATTCTATGAGTTGTGCAATGGTAAGTGTGATGCTTCTTGTCCGTATTATTTTATCGACACTTCACTCCATAAACATGTGGACATGTTTACTGAGCTCAGTTCTCGCTTGGGGACAAGCGAAGGTCTAAGCTTGGGGGGAGTTGATACGTCTAATTTGCATCACCATTCTATATCAACTCTTCGGTATCGTCGGCCACCACCTCTTCGTCGCTGCTAAAGTTCAGGTCATCGAGACCTTGTTGGTGAGAATGATCGAGTTGTGACATGAACTCGGTGACGGACACCTCGATGGCACTCGGAGTTGGCCCAGGAATTTCGTCGATCACCTCGAAGGCGCCATCTTGAGGTGCGACCGTGGCCATCGAGGAGGACGATGGCGTGGCCTTGAGGTCCCCTTGATCTTGCTCTTCGTCGTCGTGGTCGACGGCTTGGGTGTGGAGGCGGAAGCGGCCTTTCTCTTCTTCTTCTCCTCTGCGGCCTAAGAATGGGCGATTGATACGTCCAATTTGCATCACCATTCTATATCATAATTTTCCTCTATTCATTGATATATTTCATATTAAGAGGTGTTACTTATGTCATCTGTTTTTGCATGGAAAAAGAGGTGTTTTGATGCAATTTCGTGAAGATCAGAAAAATACCAGAAAAATTATGGAAGATCATATTTTTCCCAGAGTACGAAGAATGCCAGAAGGGGAGGCGTAGATGGGCCACAGGGGGTGCACACCCCCCCCCCCCCAGGAGCGGGCCACCCCTGGCCGTGCCTACAGGGGTGTGGCCCACCTGGCCCACCTCTGGCTCCGCCCTCTCGCCTATATCTTCTCTGCAGAACCCTAATACACAGGGAGCGACCACAAAAAGATTATGCCGCCTCTGCGGGGCGAAAAACATTGAGAGAGAAAGAGCTCTCCGGCAGACAGATTTCTGCCGGGGAAATTCCTTACCGGAGAGGGGAAATTATCGCCATCAACACCATCGTCAAGCTAGACTTCATCGGGATCATAATCATCATCCACACCATCTCCACCAGCACCATCATCACCACTCCATCCCGATGTAACAATTGTGTTGAATACTTGCATAGTTCTTAGGGGGAACTTTCCGGGTGTTGATTACTATTGTAGTTGATGCTTGTGAGTGGAACCATTGGATTATTGTTTTTGTTCAGATTGTTATCCATCACCATATCATCTTTGATCTTGATCCATATGATGTCTTGTGAGTAGTCCGTTTAGTTCTTGAGGACATGGGAGAAGTCATGTTGTTAGTAGTGGATTTGTGTTGAGATATTATTCAATGATTTAGTATTTAAGTTGTGGTGCTATTCTTCTAGTGGTGTCATGTGAATGTCGACTACATGATACTTCACCATTTATGGGCCTAGGGTAATGCATTGTGTATTTGGATACTAATTGTGGGGTTGCCGGAGTGACAGAAACCTGAACCCCTGTTAGGACACCTTTGCACAAGGGAGCGTAGGATCTCAGAGTTTAAGGTCGTGGTTAGGTTTATATCTTAATTGCTTTCCTGTAGTTGTGGATGCTTGAAGGGGTTTTAATCACAAGTATGTATTAGTCCAAGTAAGGTCGGTACATTAGCATAGGTTCACCCACACAACACTTACAACACCAAATAAGGGTACTCAGCTATTTGAAGCGAAAGCACTTGACAGAATTCTCATGTGTTCTCGAGAACGTTTGGTCCTTATAAGTATTTCCACCGGCTTGTCCTTTGCTAAGAAAGGATTGGGCCACTTGAGGCAATTGTTCGTTGTCTTTATTACTTGCATTTTATTTCTTTGCTTTATTAGAAACCCCCTAAAAATCTGTTTGCTAAGTATTTACAGAGATTTCCTACTCCATACCACTAGTCAACACCTTCTGCTCCTCGTTGGGATCGACACTCCTATTTATCAAAAATACTACGATATACCTCCTATACTTGTGGGTCATCAGCGATCATGTCCTTCATCGTCTTCCTCGCCCGTGGCCTGCTCACCACCGGGGGTGGCTGACCCACCTTCCACGCCATCGCTGATGCCTTGCCAGTGGTCTTGGCAGCCACTCCACTCGATCGTGCCACGCCGATAGTGCCCAACCGCTTCCGCGACATCATTGGCATCGTCGGGGTTGATTCTGGTGGCGTCGCGTCGGCACGAAACTCTGGTGAGGCTACGGAACCAAGCTTCGGTGACATTTTGGTTGGGGGAGAGGAGAATCCCGGCGTCGGCATCAATTCGCGGCGGTTTTGGCCGAGAGAGTCGACGGCGAGGTGGGAAGGGGGTTTTTTAGGAGTCGCATTGGCAAAGCATGGCCGAGGACCAAACAGTCAGACATGCCTTTTTCTTTGGGATCTCAGACTTGTCTTTTCCTTATATACCTAGTGTACACAGAAAATTACAGATGTAGCACTTTCCCTCTTTTCCTTCCCCTACCTCCTCAAGTTCTCATTTTCCTGTCACGAAAAAAATCCTACTACTCCCTCCATCTCAAAATAGATGTTGGAGGTTTGTCAAAATTTGAATGAATTTATAGTGTCTAGTTTCATTTAAATTTTAACTACGATATTTATTTTGAAACGGAGGGAGTAGTAAAAAGGATGAAAATTGGCCGCTTATTTTCTCTCCTCGGGTCGGTAGCTTTCAGCAGAACAAAAACGATGCAAACTTTTTCCAAGCATTACAAATTCTTCATCCCAACAAACTCAATAAACTAGAGACTTATCTATCTACTAATTTTCCTTGAGGTAGGTTCGTCCTCCACAATATTGGTTCCGATTTTTGGTTGGACGGATTTGCCCCTAGCAGTTGTGGGTATTTACATGACGTGCCACCACCAAGTTGATGTGGTGAGCCAACGAATCAACAAAGAAAAAAATCGTCCCTGGACTCCTCCTTCCCGAGACGACCACATCGCCCCGTGCGGCCCTTCTCCCTCCACCATTGCCGCCATCGCATCATTGCTACTAAGAGCGCCCCTCCTCCCTCCAGTACCGCCTCCGGCCGCCCTCCGGTCCCCTCCAACCTGCTCGACCTCGCGGGCCTTCTCCTCTACCACCACGGCGCCGCGCGCCATCACCGGAAGCCGCTCTGCCAGCGTAGTGCCGCCGACGAGGGCCATCTGCGTTTTCTACCGATGCCTCCTCGCTCCCCACGACCTGATTTGCATGCTCTGCCTCGGCCTGGTCGCAGCGGCTCTGGTGGCCAGATCACGGAGGGGCGTGAGCCTCTGCAGGGCGTGGACACCGCCGCTGCTCGAGCATGGCCAGATCACGAACAAGCGTGCACCTCTGCAGGGAGTGGCCTTGTTCCTCCGGATGCTAGGAGTCAGCGTGGGTTCCGGATGCTAGGTGTCGGAGGAGGAGTGCGCGAGGGCTATTCTTCTTGTCACACCTTAGTGAGTGGTGCAACACTCTACTATATAAGGTGGTCCAACTCCCCTTATACTTGCAATGTGAGACTAAACTTTAGCACCACTAGCACAGCCATATGCTGCCATATACAAGTGGGCCAAAGAGAATTTCAGAATTTGCCTAATAGGCAACAGCCCAAAACTCACCAAATTCCAACGGTATATATCATCTAATACACAATCAATTGCATGAACACAAGCAAACATTCCAACACTTGACAAGAAAAAGTTTTTTCCTTTTAGATAATAAATCAGGGTTGCTAGAATTGGGATGTTACACATTGTATCCTACACCTTAGACAATCTATATTTTTTAGAATTATTTTACACTATTGAACCTTAGTAATAGACTAATATGGATACACAAAATCTTTGGTGGTGAGCGTCATCTGCCCTACCCTATGGGACGCCCTGGCTCAAGTTTGTATATGGCATGAGTAAGGCACTTACACCATGTCCTTTAGTAGAGAAATTGATAGCGGAGGGAGGGAAGTAACTCCCACTACCAGCGCCCACTGGCCTTGTTGCTTCCTCTATGGTGAGAGCAAAGTAAGGGAACGTTGTCCCTTTATTTTCGTTTTCATTTTGATAGGACAGAAGGTCGTTGGAAGGGGAGGAAGAGAGGATAATGAAGAATGAGAGATCTCGGTGAGGTTAGCGGCATGATGAAGAGACATGATGGCAGAGAAGCATGTTGCAAAATCGTGTGGCATGGGCCCCTCTCCCACAATGAGCGCGTACGATAGTACGTTGTGTGAGCCGTTTTTACGTGTCGCCGCGTCCCTCGACGCGAGGACCAACGCCTACCCATGACCTGGAGACACCAGCTCGGATCGTGACAGGTCCCACTGCCTAGAAACCAGGGTGTGGAGTTCTCCTGTTCTCCAAACCCCTCTCACAAAACACGCTTCTACTCACGGTTGATGACGCTGGCAAGGGGGCGTGTGGTCCAGTGCCAGTGAAGCGGGGCGGGACATGGGTATGTGCCAAACGAACATGGGGAAATCTCACGTCTGGTCCCGCGGTGGGCCCATCTCCCCGGGGAGTGGCTCCGCTACAATAGCAATGCGTGTCCTCCTGTCTCCATCCAATGACTAGAAAAATCAGAACTTAGATAGCCAAAACTTTCGTTAGCTATTATTTACTCATATTTCCATATATGCATAACTTGGTGAGATCACTATAGATGTTGAATTTTGTCCAATCAAATCACGTGGCCATCATTGTTATAGTTTTTCTATAATCCATTTTTTACATCTTTTCTGGCCCTAATTTTTCAATGTAGCTACGACACAGCTTCTTGGTCGTAATTTTTTCGTAATAGTTATTCTACGAAAACTTTTCGAGGTGCGTAATTTCCTAGCTGTGATGTATACGTCATATTTTAAACTGCTTGCTGGTAGTTTTTCGACAAACCTTTCCAGCCGTAATTTCCGACCGCAGTTAGCTATGTCTAAGTCAGTGTTTTTTAAAATTATTTTTACTAACCCGGTGGTAACTTTTCGAGAACAACTTTTCGCCTGAATTTCCAAACAGTTAATTACCCTATGTATACAGCGGTATTCTTTTACATCTTTTTAACTACTCGATAGTAATTTTTTGACGCGTCTTCTGGCCATCGTTTACCACTGTATTTAGGTTACGTCTATGAAAAAATTTACTTAGCGGCAGAACTTTTTTGCTCATTTAAGGACTTGACTGTTACTATTATGACACAACTTTCCAACCATAATATCCATAATATCCCGATGGTAATTATCCCACTTTACGACGGTACGTTTATTACATCCTTCATCTTTTAATATTCACCGATATTTTCAACATGCCTTCCAGGCCGTCATTTAGCACCGTAGTTTTTTTTTTGAGAAAAGATCTGGATGTATTTCATGAGTTCACAAAAAGTATAAAGAACTCCAAACATAATATAAATTATATCGAGGTCCTGGAACCACCTAACTACCACAATTGCCGCCAGAGCGGGGCACCGCTTCCTTACCGGAGCCGACCTGACGTTGTTGATGATAGTCGAAAAGTCTTTATGCACGTGCCCATAAGGACTAGTACCCTAGATCTAAAGTCATCACCCTGAACTCTTGAATTTACCACGGTAGTTACCTTAGGGCATGTCCAGTGTGTAGAAGTAGCTAAAAAAACTGAAGACATGAGTCTAAGGAATCTACTTTTGCTCCAGCGTATAGAACTGAAGTGGATTGAAGTAGTCATGCTTGAAAGAAAAAAGAAAAAGAAACCCTTACACACTGACTAGTGGGCCCTCCTGCCAAATGATTCTCTTAGACATGAGTCTAGCACTAGACTCACCGTGGTGAATCTTTTTGTTAGCACCACCCACTCCACCGTTTAGACCTATGTCTAAGACTTCTTAGACTCAGGATTTTACTCACACTGCACATGCTCTTAGGTCTACGACAATATTAATAGCTCATTTTCTTAACTACTTGATGTTAATATTTCAAAAAAGCTTTTCGGCCATAATTTCCTTTCGTCAGTTACTCCATGGTAACTCCTCGCTGGTGAAAAATTATCTAATTGTATTTCATCCCAGTATTCTTTTCCTATTCTTTGACAATAATTTTTAATTGCACATTTTCAGATGTAATTTTTACACAGTAATTACCCTTCGGTAATTTTTTTAGGGTGAGTAATTTTTTGCCGTACAATAGTAATTCAAATTATTGTACTTTTAAATACTTTGACACTACTTCCACTCCCCGCCGCTTCTTTTGTACGGGGAAAATACTACTATTGTATTTTGCGATAACTTCATACAATTATACTACATTACATATGCCATAATCTTGAGCAATACCTTTACATTTTTTCGACCATCACTTTCACATGGTAACCACCAGCAATACATTTAACCGACTATTTGACAACGTTGTCCCGTCAACCGCGATTTCCTAGTATTCATTGATATATGGGAGTGGTTCCTATTGTAGGGATCGCCTCCCCGCTCTAGGACGTGTCTACCAGGTATATATAAAGATTATTTTGTAGGGTGGATGACATTATAGACAACTGTTATTATATGATTAGTAACAATTTGGTAAAATTTTGAAGCTATGAAGGAGGCAAATGGGACAAAATATGCATTGCCTCCTTCTTCTTGACAAATAATGCCACTTAAGTTCAGCTTAAACAAAGGCAAAACCCTTTTGTTTGTATCTGATTAAACAAAACCGTAAATTCCTTTATTGCCATGGAATTGCCAATCAACCTCCACCGTTAGGGAGAACCATCGACATCAAATATTAGGAGAGAAAGAATCAAAGAGAAATGATAACATAAGACCCGTATGCATCAAGAATGGGAGAACAAGTCTAACAGCAAGCCTCTGGTAAGATACAAGCAGCAAGCCTGATAAGCCATCTGAAACAAAAAACAACAAATGACTGGGGGAGAGAGGGGTCATTCCTATCTTTTCTTTCTCTCTCTTAGCTACAGTATCTGAGAGCAACACCGGCAGCGCCAGGCTGATCCGAAGCCTCTCTCGCCGGCGTTGCCGGTCGAGAGGGGTGGAGGAGAGGCGCCAGGGTACGTAGAGTAGATAGGAGTAGTGTTTTTTGGTTAGTTTTGGGATTTTTGTCTGGTAGTCGGAGCGGAGTGATGGATCTTTCCACCTGGATCCATGTCGCTATAGGATTCCTCCTACTTGTTCTTCTTATCCAGCGGTTGGAGGAGAGAGTGAAAGGAAGGGCCGACGTCTCCTTAAATAAAGTTCTGGCGGTGTACTGCCTGCTGCTGCTTGAGCTTGGCGTGCGTGAGCTCTTCCTGGCCGGCCTCGGTGGCGAGGGGGAGGGGGAGGGCAGGCTGTTGGGCCAGTTTTCGGTAGATCTCCTAGCCCGCCATGGTGGCGAGGTGGAGTACTACTGCCTCTTTGCGAACTCAACATCAGCATGCTGGTCTTTTCTACGCTCGTATCGCAATGGAGTTCTACCTCTGCTTTTCTTCTCGGTCGGCCTTAGTGACGAGGGAGAAGGAAGCGGAGGCGCTACTGCTGCTGCTTGCGGGCGTTTGTGGTGGTCGATAGTGGCGGAGAGCCTCGCCACCCGTCTGCTGCATCCTGGAGCTCATCTCGTGGTCGACATGTTCGTCGCCACGATCCTTGACCAAGATGGCCTACCAAGTCGCTGCCTCGTCATCGCCTCATCAACCTCCAAAACGGAGGCCCTATCGCGGGATTCTTCCTGGCGCTTCACTCCTCCCCGTAGCCAAGTGGTTCGTCCCCGGCAGCACGTGCTAGGAGGCCGGCATCAAAGTCTCGTCGTCGGTGGAGAAGATGCTGGACTGTATTGCTTTTTATATTTCTTTCCAGGGTCTTTTGTGTCAAGAAAACAGGCCTACTTTTTAGTGTATTTTTGTAGAAGGGCCTATTTTAAAAGTTGTACCCACCGCTTCTTTAATAATATTGCAGCTATCGGGGGTCTTTTAGACCCCTCCCCTTGTTCAAAAAAAACAAATAACTGGGAAAAGAAATCGGCGAGGAGATGAGGTAAGAGCGGCAGGAAACAATACTCACGCACGAGAGGTTGACCAACTCTTAAGAGCATTTCCAACAATTGCGCTCATCTAAAAAAAGAACCGCTGCGTTAAAATAACTGCTAGTTTACAGCAAGCGGCAATTTGGACATCTCTAGCATTTGTTCCTAAATTGAGCGCGCGCGGAATCACGCGGCAATTTGGAGACGCTACAAAATTGATGCTCCTCGACGGGCATGCTACCATTCCGTGCCACACGCCAATGCCAACAGCCGCGTTGAAAGTTCACCCGCGCCCGCACCCCCTCCTTCCCCACCGCCGCCGCCGTTCGGATTCACCAACAGCGGCGCGTCACTCCGCGCCTACCGCTGTAGATCCACCACCACCGAGCCTCCACGTAACTTCCCCGAGCTCGCCGCGGCGGGGAACCAAGCGTGTTGCCGGCGCTGCGCATCTTTTTTTCGGCCGCCACAATCGAGATGTTGTCGCCGCGCCTCGGCCAATTTGGTGTCGCCGCGCTGCCGCACCGACCTCCACGAGCACCATGTCCTCCTCAACCCGCGGCGCAACTTGGCGCACGCAAGGTGCTTGGCGATATCGCCGCAAGGTATGTTTCCGCCGCCGCCCATGCCATTTTTTCTCTAGTTTTTATTTGAGTTGGTAGATGAAGTGAGTTTATTTTTAGGTGCTTGTAGAGGACCTATGATTTTATCTGACGATAAACTAGAGTTTGAGAAAGATGAGAACATGTCAATGCTATTGGCTTGGCACGCCAACAAAGAAGCGAAGCGCGGTGGCTCGGTTTTTGGTAGACACAAGTTGTGGAAGGAAAGAATCGAAAGCCACAATAGGTTGATGCGGATGTATTTCAACAAAAAATGTACATTCCCTGAGTCATACTTTTGTCGATGTGTTCGGATAAGCATCAACTTGTTCAAGCGCATTTCATAGGATGTGACCAAGTTTGATCGGTTCTTTGAGCTAAGAAGGAATACTGCTGGAGAGCTTAGACATAGCACTAACACTTTAGGACCAGTCAAAGCACCTTAACCTGCTTACAATCGTTTTGCCGTTGCCACATATTACATCTACTCAGCTGGCATGGCCACATGGGCCTCGATCCATCTAATACCCCACATGCCGTTTTATGACACTGCTATAGCCACGTTTGATCCAGAACCTCAAACTGATCTGTAGCCACGTTTTCTAAAGATATATTAGTTCCTTTCCTTTCAAGCGACACCAATGGATGAGGATAGTGATGGTGCTAAATTCTGCACACGACGATGTGGTTTTAGTTTTCTAAGTCATAAATAGTCAGATTTCCCATGGTCCCAAACTACCTTTTTAACTAATTCCATTGGCATTATTTCAGGTACGATACAAAAATTTCTGAAAAATAATGGGTAGGTAATCTTAAATTTGTACATCATTGATAGAAACGACTAATTAAATAGGGTGTCATGTGGGATCCTATCTAGATTCCACTTCTAGTTTATTTTGCGATTTCTAGTATACTTGCATAGTGCATAGTATGTTTGGACGGACGAGATCGTATGGATATCTAGGAATGGACTTTTTATGTATGTGTCACCACCGTGGCATCTAAATTGTCTTACTTGGTGTGCAAAGCAAAAAAATTCATAGGTCATTGGCCGCAACAACTATTGTCAATGATTCTTCTACCTCTTTTTCATCTATGGACGTGCATGGATGATATATACAAACAATATGAATTAGAAAAGGTGTTGAGATGCAAATTTCAAATAGGTAATTGTAAAACTGAGATCTATTACGTCTCAATATCTAATACTGCTAGTACTCTATTCAAGTCTCTGTAACAAAATTTCTTAATTGAACTTCATGATAAGACTTGTACACCTTGATACTGCGAGTTTGCAACACATGTCATCAAGAAGCAAGACTGTGCTCCTATCAATTAGGTACCTATATCATAGTACTTCCAATTTTAACTTAAAACAATAAAAAACTTACGAACATACTAGCAACCACCCGCAAAAAAAAACTTAAAACAAGAGTACTCTTACAACAATAAACAAAGAAGTTGTGCATACTAGCAAACACCCGTTTAGACTGAGTATATGAACATGTGGTTTTGCTTTGGTGTCCCCCGAGCCCCTCCTACAAATTTATGAATCTGAAAACACAAGGACGGTCAGGATTGGCCGATACCCTTCGGTTCGGAATCATGAAGGGGTAATGCTCAATCCTGGTCGTCCTTGTGTTTTCAGTTTCATAAGTTTGCGGGAGAGGGGATACCGAAGCACACCTACGAACATACGTCTTTGCATTATATGCATGCATGAAAACTTCATCAGCCTAGGTCTGGAAAGTTGACCGGGAGATGCGCGACCTTGGCGACATCTGTGAGGCAAAGAGCGACACTGGTGAAGAGTGATAGGATATTAGCCCTCACCACCTTCCTGGTGAACTACCGGCAGACGCCTATCTGGTCACTTCCCATCATCGCCGTCATGAAGGCCCCAGCCATTGCCAAATAGAGCAGCCCGGACAAGAGTAGATCCACCACGGCCATGATCTTTGTGACTCGGATCCCGTCTGTATCCTTCTCCTCCATCTCTGACACTTCCATCTCCTAGTCATCGCGTTGGCGGCGGAGGAGGAGGAGGAGCCGTATGTATAAGTATAACGCCACCACCTCCGAAGGAGGAGGCGGAGGATGACAGCAGTACTAGTGCGCCCGATGGAGAGCACCAAGGCACAGAACTGCGTGTACTTGACTGTGAAGGTGGCGGCATATGGATGGTGCATTCACTAGAGGTGCCCATTATCACGGCACACACCACGAATAGCACTAGAATGCAGAAATATGGAGAAGAAATTTCACCTCTTTGAATCGTTTCAACGGCGGCTGTCAGGCATACCGGTGGTGGTGCGGATGTAGTTCCTGGTGTCCCCCATTCGGAAGCTGCCAGACGTCCCGGTGGTGGTGTGGAGATGATATATCGAATGATGCGAGTATTTCTTGTTCTCGCTCGACACAGAACTAACTTAAATCTGAGTCATGCGACGTCACCCAAATTTCATATGCAATTTAGGTGTAGTGGGGAAAAAAATGAAGTGCAAGAACCGCCTGTTGTGATGCTGGAAACAGTTACCAGTCGGCATGTGAAGTGGAGGGACCGGCAGGGTCGCACGCTCGGTATTATACAGATTCTTGTACTGTATTCCACACAGCGCCTCGTGTCTATAATAAATTGCTGGCCAAACATGCAAAAAAGTAGGCCCAGAGTGCGTTTGTGGTCAGGATAACTATTCTGCCCGGAAACAGTTCGTAAACAGCATAATCGCATGCCCATTGTACAAGTCACAGTTTGTTGCAAACGTTCTTAATTTTATTTCATGCATGCTAATACTTATACACCTTAATATATTTCGAGTTTTTAACACATCATTAAAAATCCAGATTGTCCATATCAATTATATCATAATACTTCCAACATTAAACTCAAAACATTAAACAAAAAAGTGTACCGCATCGAAGATAACTACTAAACGGCAACCATGCGATCAGACAGAATACCTAGTACGTTTCGCATTGCATGCATGTATCAAAATTAGGCGCCCATGTTGAGCGGGGGCGGTATCTTCTTGACGATGAGGAGGAGGGTGGCCACGATGAAGGCGGCGAGCGACAGGAGCTTGGCGCCTGTCACCTGCCGGCTGAACGAAGGGCAGCCGCCGATCTGGTCGTTGTAGTCATCCGCAGCCGTGAAGGCACCCACCGTGGCCGTGCAGAGCAGCACCAGCACGATCACGTCCACCAGCATCAGCATGATCCCGACGACTCTCATCCTGGCCCGCTTCTTCTTCTCCTCCTCCTCCATATCTACCTCCACCGTCTCCTCGTTGTTGTCGCCGCGGAGGTACCACAGGACCAGCGCCGCCACCTCCATGATGCCAGCGGTGATGCTGAACCCGAGGAGGAGCCTGAAGGCCCTGAACTGGCTGTATGATAAGTTGACACTGACGGCACCGGAGGTAGGGACGATGCACTTAGCGGAGCCGGCCATGGATATGGCGAACATGGCAAGGATCAAGATGCAGAAGCGGGCCACGAAGAGGAAGATCGCCGCCTTGGACTCGTTCGGCGGCGGGCGGGCGGCCCGGTGCTGGTATGCCGGGTGTCCCCCGTTCGACGGCGGGTAGGCTTCCCTCTGCTGGTCATGGTGTCCCTCGTTCGGCGACGGCCAGGGACCCCGCTGCTGGTACGGAGGTAGTTCCTGGTGTCCCCAGTTCGGCGACGGCCTGGTATGGAGGTAGTTCCTGGTGTCCCCAGTTCAGCGACGGCCGGGGACCCCGCTGCTGGTACGGAGGTAGTTCCTGGTGTCCCCAGTTCGGCAGCGGCTGCCGGGCGTTCCAGGGGTGGTACCAATACCATGGCTGGTGCTCGTGCCCGTGCATCATCGTGGGCGCAAAGGATCGGAATCGATGGTGAGAGAAGAAAATCAGGCGTCAAAATAGCTGCGAGGCAGGTCTCTATTTAAACGAACAGACGGGATAGGTCAAGGGTTGCACGCACATATTCTGGCTAACGTTTTGGTAAGTTTGCAATGGTGCAAGCGGAAGGGCTCTACATCTTCCCAAAATCTCGCAGAGGTATGATGTATTCCGATATATATGTCTCTCTTCCATATACTGCATATATCTAGCTGCTAGTACATAGAAACCTCCTTATTATATAAACATCACCAAAGAAAATTAGGAATCATGCCTCGACTTTGGAAAGGGATCTAGATTTTCCCAAAATCGCGTATGTGTTCCGCTTCGGCTATCTAGCTGCTAGTATAGAAACTTCCTTATTTTATAAACAAAATTATTAATTAACCAAAGAAAAATAGGAAGCATGCCTGGACTTGGGGAAGGGATCAAGATTTTCCTAAAATAGCGCATGTATTCCGCTATGTCTCTTCCATATATTCCATAATGCAGTACTGGTATGTTTTTATGGAACACGGCTTGGCTGCTCCACTATGTCTACCAAAATCTCTCAATTGTGTTTGGTTTCCAGTCATAATTGTGCAACCTCGACATTTCTCCTTGTACGTTGTGTTTCATGTAGGCAGCCAGGTTGGCTGTGGTGGTGTGTGCAATTTGGTCCATAACGATATTGGTGCATTGTACGGGGTTTTGGCTGGTTCTCCCGCAAATGAACTGGTCAATTCTTTTCGACTTTTTTAAATAAAATAAGGAAAAATTGCTTATTTTGTTTAAAAATAATAATTTTCCAAGCTAAGAGCATCTTTAACCCAACCCTAATAACTTTGAGGAGAAGAAGAATCTCTAAACTGGATTTCTATATTTTTCTCCTCTAAACTTCAACCCCGTTCGATCCCCAAAAACTTAGGGGACTAAAAAATTTTCATCATCATTTTTAAATCTCCACACCACAGTCCAAAAATCCATAATACAAACATGCATAAATATTATCTAAAATACATCAAATCGATCAAGTTAGATCCAAAAATTCGGCCACCACCATCTTGGCCACCTCTTCCACCATCTCGGCCACCTCAAGAAGACCATCTCAGCATCATCGATGGCCTCTTCCCCGGCCAAGTAGTCGTCGTCAGCCTCTTCAGTATCGTTGGCCACCACCTCTTCATCGCCACTGAAGTTCAGGTCATCGAGACCTTGTTGGTGAGAATGATCGAGTTGTGACATGAACTCGGCGATGGACAGCTCAGTGGCACTCGGAGTTGGCCCAGGAATTTCGTCGATTACCTCGAAGGCGCCATCTTGAGGTGCGACCGTGGCTGTCGAGGAGGACGATAGCGTGGCCTTGAGGTCCCCTTGGTCTTGCCCTTCATCGTCGTGGTCGACGACCTGGGTGTGGAGGCGGCAGTGGCCTTTCTCTTCTTCTTCTCCTCCGCCGCATACGAATGGGCGATTCATACGTCCAATTTGCATCACCATTCTATATCATAATTTGCCTCTATTTATTGATATATTTCATATTAAGAGGTGTTACTTATGTATTTTCATCTGTTTTTGCATGTTGGATGATTCTTAGAGGATGAACTGCCGGAGTCAGGATTCTGATGGAAAAAGAGGTGTTTTGATGCAATTTCACGAAGATCAGAAAAATACCAGAGAAATTATGGAAGATCATATTTTCCCAGAAGACGAAGAATGCCAGAAGGGGAGGCATAGATGGGCCAACGGGGGCCCACAACCCTCCTCCCCCCCAGGCGCTGGTCACCCCCTGGTCGCGCCTACAGGGGGTGTGGCCCACCTCTGGCTCCACCCTCTTGCCTATATCTTCTCCTCAGAAGCCTAATACACGGGGAGCGGCCATAGAAAGATTCTGCCGCCTCTGCAGGGCGGAAAACACCGAGAGAGAAAGAGCTCTCCGGCAGATAGATTTCTGCCGGGGAAATTCCTTCCCGAAGAGGGGAGATCGTCGCCATCAACACCATCATCAAGCTAGACTTCACCGGGATCATCATCATCATCATCGACACCATCATCTCCACCAGCACCATCATCACCACTCCATCCCGTTGTAATAATTGTGTTGAATACTTGCATAGTTCTTAGGGGAAACTTTCCCGGTGTTGATTACTATTATAGTTGATGCTTGTGAGTGGAACCATTGGATTATTGTTTATGTTCAGATTGTTATCCATCACCATAACATATTTGATCTTGATCCATATGATGTCTCGTGATTAGTTCGTTTAGTTCTTGAGGACATGGGAGAAGTCATGTTGTTAGTAGTGGATTTGTGTTGAGATATTATTCAATGGTTTAGTATTTAAGTTGTGGTGCTATTCTTCTAGTGGTGTCATGTGAATGTCGACTACATGATACTTCACCATTTATGGGCCTAGGGTAATGTATTATGTATTTGGCTACTAATTGTGGGGTTGCCGGAGTGACAGAAACCTGAACCCCCGTTAGGACACCTTTGCACAAGGGAGCGTAGGATCTCAGAGTTTAAGCCTGTGGTTAGGTTTATATCTTAATTGCTTTCCTGTAGTTGCGTATACTTGCAGGGGGTTTAATCACAAGTATGTATTAGTCCAAGTAAGGTCAGTACATTAGCACAGGTTCACCCACACAACACTTACAACACCAAAGAAGGGTACTCAGCTATTTGAAGCGAAAGCACTTGACAGAATTCCCATGTGTCCTCGAGAACGTTTGGTCCTTATAAGTATTTCCACCGGCTTGTCCTTTGCTAAGAAAGGATTGGGCCACTTGCTGCAATTGTTCATTGTCTTTATTACTTGCACTTTATTTCTTTGATTTATCATGAAACCCCTAAAAATCCGTTTGCTAAGTATTTATAGAGATTTTCTGCTTCGTACCACTAGTCAACACCTTCTGCTCCTCGTTGGGATAGACACTCCTATTTATCAAAAGTACTACGATACACCCCCTATACTTGTGGGTCATCAAAACTATTTTCTGGTGCCGTTGTCGGGGAGTGGAGCGCTATTAAAGAGTGGAACCGGTAAAGGAAACTTCTATTGTGAGTATTGCTTTTTGTTTCTGTTTGTTACTTTGTTTCCAATATGGATAACCCACTTGGTTTTCTGTTTGGAAAAACTACTACCACTATTAGGGTGGTAGATGAACCACCGCCTGTTGAGATAGATCCTTTTAAGATACCTACAAGTATTGTTGATCGTGTTATGGATAATTATTATTTAGGGGATGGAACTGTCCATCCTGGTGATCATTTGCTTTTTATCCATGAATTACGCGGATTGTTTAAGTGTGCAGGTATCACAACTGAACATGTGAAGAAGAAGTTACTCTCTATATCGGAGAGCTGAAGAATGGTATAAGCTGCTGAAGAATGGGCAATCCATGGAATGGGAGGAAATAGTACCTCTCTTTTATTCTAAATTTTATCCTCCCAGTGAAATTCATAAGGATAGGAATCTGATATATAACTTTTGGCCTTGTGATGGAGAGATTACGGCTCAAGATTGGGGGAGATTGAAGTTACTAATGCTTAAATGTCCTATTCTTGAACTCCCTAACAATATTATTATCAATAACTTTTATGCTAGGCTTTCTCTTCATGATAAAGATTTACTAGATGCTTCTTGTGTTGGATCATTCACACGTATGAAGGAAGAAGCTAAATGGGATCTCCTAGACCGTATTCAAGAAAACACTGAAGCTTGGGACAATGACAAAGGAAGAAAGTCAAGTATAAACTATGATTATGAATGCATTAAATCTTTTATGGGAACTGATGACTTCCGTGATATTAGTACTGAGTATGGTCTTGATTTTCAAAGTATTGCCAACTGTTTTAAGGCCTTTTCCTCTTACATAGAAATTCCTTAAAAGAAGTGGAATAAGTACCATGCACCTTATAAAGATGTTGTTAGCCATGTTCCTGTTAGAAGCGTTGAAGTTTGTACTATTGATCATATTTTGCCTAAACCTTATGTTGAGAAAACACCTTTTTCAGCTAAGGTAAAGGAGTATTCTATGATAATTAGTGCGAATAACAAAGATGTAAAGAAATTTGTGGAACCTGTGAGTAAATAGACAATGAACCTATGGTAGCTATTCTGAAAGACGTTGTCAGTAGAAATATAGAGGATGAGCACAGTGTCTTCTGTGAAGACGCTTCTAATATTATCTATCATCCTAGAAAAGCTAGGATCCCTATGCTTTCTGTTAGAATTGGTGATCATTGCTATTATGGTTTATGTGATATTCGTGCTAGTTCTAGTGCTATTCCTTATCAGCTTTACAGGGAAGTTATGCATAAAATTGGTCCTTGTGAGCGTGAGGACATTGATGTGGTTATTCACCATGCTACTCCCTCTGTTTCAAATTACTCTGCGTGCACGCTTACCTAGGTGGCCTATTATTCTCTCATTTTTCATCAAAAAATTCTTAGAATTTTTGGTATACGTAGTACATATTTCATACTATCTATTTCAAAAATTCGAGGATTTTTTTGAATGAAAAATGAGGGAGTACTAGTTCACCTACATAAGCGCGCCGGTGAAGTAATTTGAAACAGAGGGAGTAATAAGGAAACCATTTGCCCTATTGGCATTGTAAGAGATGTGGAAGTCCTTTGTGGTAAGATTAAGTACCCTGCTGATTTTCTAGTGCTTAATTTAGCAGCTAGCAAAACTTGTCCTATCATTTTTGGTAGACCCTTCTTGAACACTTGTGGAGCTATTATAGATTGTAAAAAGGAGAAAGTCTTAACTAAGTTTGATGGAGATTCTTATGAGTTTAATTTCTCCAAAATTGCTAAAGCTCCTTGTGAAAATATCTTGCCTAATGAAGATTTCAGGATGGAACAACTTGCTTCTATTGATCCAGTTTATGACCTTGGACCTCTTTTTGATGACTGTAAGTATGCTCTTTCAGATGATAAAGTTGTTGCCAGTGACAGTTATATTGTCAACTTTATTCAAAGTGCTACTGGAATTTATTATGAGAGAGGGAAACATGGTTTTATGCATCAAAATAATGTTAAGTTTCCCCGTTTTATGTTGAAAGCTTTGAAGTTGCATTTGTTTTGTCTTCCTATGCTAGTGTCTTTTTGTTTCAACAATTTGTTTTCTCATGATACTCCCTTGCATAGTAAGTGGGTTAGACTCAAATGTGTTGGTTATTTGCTTCTTGATTCTCTCTTTCACTTCAAATATTTATCTCCTATTTGAGCATCTTTGAAACTATTAAGCCTAACTTAAAGGCATTAAAGAAAAGTACTTCTTGTAAGATAACCCAATAGTTTTGTCGAGTCTTGGAAGTTATTACCTCAGTAATAACCGCTCCTTATCATTTTTTTGTTTTGTTTTGGTTTTTATGTCAAGTTCAACTACTTTTGAGAAGTAGAGGAGTTGTGAAAAGTGGCTGTCCTGGGACAGATTTTTGTGATGCATTGTAAAAATTCATGGAGGAGCTCAGTACTTCGGATGGAGATATATTTTTATGTGCTTTTTCTCCAAGTTTTTACCCAACTTTCATTAGTTTTGCACTTTTTGATTTGAGCAACAGAAGGTTTTCGAAAAAATCAATCTTTACCTGTTGGTCTTTTTTGACAGATTTCTGCCGTCATTTGCATTTGCCTCTTATATTGATTCTCTTCCAGATTATTTTGGTTTTTTTTGGAAAGAAGTTGCTACAGTAGCTTTTGTTTTGATGGATTTCAGTTAAAGTGTGAACCTAAAGGTTTATTGTTTTTGCATACACTAATGTTGCCATTGAGGTTTTGTGTGAGATCTTGTAGGAAAGGAGTTTCCAGGAGAAGGAGAAAAGGAATCTGCAGAGTTCGTCTTTGATTAGGTAAAAGTGGTGAAAACTGAAGGTTCGTGAAAACCCTATCTTTTCATTTTTTTTAATGTTTCTAATACATACGGAAGGTTACGATATGAAACAGAGGAGGAAACGGAGGCCAGGGTGGCCACACCCACCCAGGCGCAGGCCCCAGTTGGCCGCGCCTGGAGCGGGTGTGAGCCCCCTGAGCTCCGTCTCCGCCTCTTTTTCGCACCAGTACCTTCTTTATGCTTTGAAACTTCGTAATATATAACCCCCCGACGACGAGGTTTGATCTCATCAATGCCCATTGTTATGAGCTTGGGTTTTGGAGAAGGTGGGTGTACTAGAGATCGTGGAACGGTTAACAGACAAGCAACCAGGGGACACTAGATTTACCCAGGTTCGGGCCCCCGGAGGGAAAAGCCTACTCCTGCTTGTCTGCTCTTGATTACAGTGGAACCGAAAAGTACAGGGGTGCGCAGATGTAATCTGGCATGGAGGTGTGTATGCGGTGAGAAGTTTCCCTCCTCGTTGTGTCCTCCTAGCCTTTATATAGAGATAGGCAGGTCTCGGGCACAGTCGTTTACAAGTTTTTTCCCCTTTGAATATTCTATCTACTCTAGTCTTGCTCTCCAAGGATCCGAAGACGCCATGGGATTGGGCCACCCGAAAATCTCCACAGGCCGCGTATATTCTTGTGGGCCTTCCTTGGGCTGGACTAGGTATGCTAATATTGTGTACCCATAGGGTATAACCATGCAAGTAGCCCCCGAGTGTTCAGTCGAATCGTAGATTCGGCTAAGGACTCTTCAATATTTTGGGTGCAGCTGTTTCTGTTTATAAGATAAAGAATGATTTTAGTTCGAAGGGATTGTTGATGCGTGTGCCTGACTCTCCTGATGGATCAGGGTCAGTTAACCGTCTTAGGACAAAACAACACGATCTTCTTTAGACTCGAGTCCTAAGACTCGAATCTGGAACAGATGCTGGCGTAATTCGACTCGGGCCGTTGAGGTCTTACAGGAGTCAGATCCCAGTAGTTTTCGAGTGAGGTACCCAACACGTCCGTCAGGATTTTCATCGTGCCTGTTAACACGGTATTTTACTGGCAGAGCGCAGTCAGGTGCGTTACTAGGCCATCAGATGATATCTGCGGGTCTTATCTTTGTGTCGTAGACACAGGATCCGAAATTTTATCACCGCGGAGGTGTTTCGGGTGGCCAAGGAGGATGCTTCTCACTTAGCGTTGGTTGGGGCAAAGTTGCCAGAAAATTTTTGCATTTTTGATCCGAAGGATCGCAGTCGAAGAATTCACAGGGTGCGCGACCAGCGCTCCCTATGGGAGTATCCCCCGAGTGTCTGTTCGAGTCGTAGACTCGAGCAGAGACTTTAGTTCAAGTAATTGAGCTTCAGGTCCGTAGGACACAATTTTTTCGGATGCTTGATCAATCTTCTCTATGGGAGTAGCCCCCGAGTAGTTAGTGGAGTCGTAGACTCGACGTAGGACTCGAAGAATCAATAGTGGTGTTGTACCTTAATCATGCCTCAGGAGCGCGGCCAGCGCTCCTAATAGGAGTAGCCCCGAGTAGTTGCTCTAATCGTAGATTCGAGTGCGTACTTTTAGTCATCAGCCGAGGATTTCTAACCGTTGCTAGCATGGTTTTGATGACGTCAGTGCTGACGATCGGTGACCTCAACTGTCTGCGGCGCCAGAGGTGACGTGACTGGACAAACATGGGTCCCACTTTCTGACTTGGAGTTGACTGGTCATGCGCGACGTGACGAGAATTACGGCATCTCCTCGGTTTCTGTGCGTAGTGGACGGCGTGCGGGCGACGGTTCACTGCTGTGTTGACACGTGGACGGTTGGATCTGACCCTAGCATTAGGGCTTCTGGATGAACGGTTCCTGTTAGTCATCTTCATCCTTATAATCGTGGGGAAAATAGTGGTTTGTTTTCACCCCTCGCCATTTTCTTTCACTACTTCCATTTTTACGAGATTTCTCCTCGCGCGCTGGACGTTCTCCGGTCCTTTCCCTCCTCATTCCTGCGTGCACACTGCCGCTGTCGATGCTCCACGATGGTGAAGTCGAAGAAGGCCTCCGCCGGAGCGGGCTCGAGTGCTGTCGCCGGCGGAAAGAAGGTTACCGCCCCTGCGCGCAACACTGATGGCAAGTGGAGGCGCTCTAACATGCGCGACACCGACCTGCGCAAGCTGGGCGACACGGGGTTAATCCCACAAAACAAGGAGGACGTCAAGATTCCTGGCGATGAGGTAATCCCTCGCCCACCCGTGGGTTTTTGGGTGATCTTCGTTGCCTTCATTCTTCGTGGTTTATCTCTCCCTGCCCACGAATTCCTTCGTGGGCTCCTTTTTCTCTATGGGATTAAGATTCATCATATGTCTCCCAATTCCCTTCTTAACATTGTGTGTTTCATCACGCTTTGCGAGTGTTGGCTCGAAATCGAGCCACACTTTGGTCTCTTTCGAAAACTCTATTCCGTGAAGAGGCAGTCCGGTGGCGTGGTATTGCCGACGAGTATGCCATGGAGGGGTCCTCACAGTGCGTGTTTAGAGACGTGGGGGAAGGCGGACGGTTGACGGGTACGAGGTAACACAGCTTACCCAGGTTCAGATCCCACGACGGTGGCGGAATCCTACTCCTGCTATAAATCACTATAAGGGCAATACGCCAAGTTATAGGGATTTCTTCGCTATGCGAGGTGACTAGAAAGTCTAAGTTATCGTGTCCTAAAGGCTCCCATAGGCCCGACTTATATAGTCGCCAGGTACTAAGGTTATAGGGAAAAGTCCTAGCCGGACAGGTTACAGAGTTCTACATCGTCTATTACTAGTCTTGTGTATCTTGCACTCCAAGGCTCCGGGTACGTCGGTGACTCCAACCGTAGCCTTCCTTTATCTGGCATGGGCCTCCCTTCTGGATCCATCTAACTGGGCCGCCCAGCAGGCCATGGGCCATGCTACCAACTGTGGGCCACCCGGGTTATCCGGATAGGAGACATGCTATGAGGATACCCATATAGCATATCCCCAATAGTAGCCCCCGGAGAACTCCGAGATCTTGCGCCGTCTTGCCTCTTCACACTGAATGCTCCGTTTAGATGGATGTCGGCAAATCGTCAAGCAATATCTTGTAGTCCTCCCAAAGAACCCTGTAACGTTTTCTCCGTCTTCAACTTGTAAGCCAGAGAAACACTGAATCTGCATCGTACTCTTCCGTAGCCGGACTGGATCCGTCCATGCCGGAATCTTCTGATGTGATAGCTCATCTGCCTATGTCAGCTAGGGCGACGTAGGATTAGGTCAGCGACGCCTCGTAACTCACACATGCAGAGAACGCAATCATGTCCGATTTTCCCGCGCGAGCGATACGAAACGTTGGCGGTGACGGTTGGAGACGTGGCGAAATTTCCGCGCACGTTCGCGAACACGTTGCCTACGCGGCAACCGTCCGATCAAGCTACACGAATCTTGACGCTGGAGATGATAAATAGTAACCGTGGTGGAATTTTTACCTTTTACCTCATTCTCTCCTTGCATCATCTTCTACCTCCAGCGCGTGCCTCCTTGAGCTCTCCGCGCAAAACTCGCGAAAAACCCTAGCCCCAATCTGCACCAGTTACCTCCATACTCACTCCATGGCTAACAGCAGCACTTCCCCTTCCATGGCGGTGTCGAGCGAAGCCGTGGCGAAGCCGGCGAGCTCTGTTGTCGTTCCCCAGAGGGCTTGGTCATCCCCGTCATGGCGGTGATTGAGTCCACCGGCGGCGACCATAATCTAGCGGCGCTGGAGCTGTTGGAGGAGGAGCTTGACTCGCATAAGGGCGACTGGCGCGGCTCAGACATCACCAACCGTGATATCCAGGAGCTGATCGCCGAGGGCTACCTCCCTGCGACGGAGGGGCTCGCCTGGCGGGCGGCGCCGGTCGGCGAGGTGACACCTTCTCCCCAAGCCGGAGAAAAGGTGTACCTCAAAGCCCAACTGGTACGCGGCGTCTCCCTGCCCATCTCCAACTTCTTCCTCTCCGTCTTGAACCACTATAGAGTCCAGCCCCAAAACCTTTCTCCCAACAGTATCTTAGCGCTTAGCA
This sequence comes from Avena sativa, assembly GCA_916181665.1. NCBI lineage: Eukaryota > Viridiplantae > Streptophyta > Magnoliopsida > Poales > Poaceae > Avena > Avena sativa. Next base: position 44,907,692 of record OV702298.1, on the reverse strand, counting down.
ACTACGCGGCGCTCTGCGAGGGTTACTTAGGGATAAAGCCTAGGCTAGACCTCTTTGTGTACTTCTTCACCGTCAAGCGTGAAGCCGGAGCCAGTAAGGAAGAACTTAGGAATTGCGGCACCATAAGCTTCAAGATCCGTCCTGGCCGGCAGTTCCCCGACATTGTCGGTCACGAATCCTGCAAAAACTGGCAGCGTACTTACTTATATGGCCTAGATATCCCTCTGGCTGGCCAACAAGTAACGTACCCAGACTTCGTAGACGGAGCCGCCGCTGAAGCCTCGTCATGGAGATCCCAGGCCTCCCTTCCCTCCGACCTCGATGCTTCCCGTGCCATAAGGCAAATATAATGGTTCGTAGAGACGGGTTTGACCAGCTTGGACCTAGCCATGTGCTGGTTCATCAGGCGAATCCAACCTCTGCAGCACCGCGCGAAGCTCATGCACGAGTATACCAGCGATAGAAGGGATAGCCTCCGCATCTCCGTGGACAACTTCTCGAGTGACTCCGTCAAGCTCCGCCTTAAGGACATCATCAAGGTGAAGGACAAGAAGCGTGGCTTCACCATCACCTACGTCATGTTCGTAGAGAGCAAGTTCCCAAAGGTAGTTATTTACTTTCCGTGTATGACATATACTCCAGTTCTTCCGTCTAGCCATTACCATCTCATCTAACATGGTGGTTCTTCACCTTACAACTTAGCGACATAGATGAGACAGCATGGCTCCTCAAATCTATGATCCAAAGATGAAGGAAGTCACCGTCATGTTTGACGACGATGCTCCATTGGCGCGAAAGTGGAAGAGCTCCACCTCTAACGCTGCCGACGGAGGCAAGAAGAAGAAGACGGAGGGTGGAGCCTCCAAGAAGACTACCTCCGCCCTGGAGGCGGAGAAAAGAAATATTGTCGGGATCCCCTTTGCCAAAGCACCCCCACTTGTGTAAGCTTCTTTTCCTCCGACATTGTCTATTTATCTGTCTTGCTCCTGTACTTATGCATTTTGCACGTTTCAGGAAGAAAGCCACGACCAGCTTGAAGAAGACCTCCAAATCATTGGGGGCTTCTAGAACCAATAAGGACATGCTGCATCGGGATGCATCTCCCGCCATCTCCCTCCGTCAAGCCTTCGTCTGCCCCGACAAGCTCACAAGCTAAGGATGCATCTGGCCCTTCCGCCATGGAAGTGGACTCAGGTGCCTCTACCGAGATAGCTGTTGTCGGCGAGCAGGCGATGCAGGAGAGTGCCGCCCACCAAATGGCTGAAGCTCCGGCTAAGGATGCCATCAGTGGCGGTAAGGCGGTGGTGGAAGCAGGTACTTCTGCTGTTGGCGGTGCCCCCGCACCCAAGAAAGCCATAGCCTATCCAAAGATAGTCTATCCGGTACTTACACCGGGTAGCACTGCTCTGGTCCCTGGCGCGGCACCGACATCTCCGACGTGCAGTCTAGAGGAGCTCCTCCGACAAGCAAAGATCTTGCAAGGAAATAGCGAATACTTTGGCAAGCTGATGGCCGAGAGTGCTACAAACCTCAAGATCATTGAACTTGTAAGTTGTATTTGCCTTTTGCATTTCATATGAGTATCCCACTGTAGCCCCCGAGGATGTAGACGTAAAACCATAGGTCTTTGCATCTACATGCTCTAAGAGTGACTAAGTTAGAAAACCTCTCACAGTAGCCCCCAAGCATGTAGGTGGAATGAATAATTCCGACTAGATGCTTTAAGAGTAGCATATGCAGTGTTTATAAATTTCAATACCGTAGCCCCCAAGCCTCTAGTTGTAACTGAATTAGTTCCGACTAGATGCTTAAAGAAAAGCTAAGCATATATCCGAGTTAAAAAACTTTATACTGTAGACCCCAAGCTTCTAATCGAAAACTGAATTAGTTCTGACTAGATGCTTAAAGAAAAGCTAAGCATATTGCTAAGTCAAAAACTCTCGCTGTAGCCCCCGAGCGTCTAGGTGGAAAATTTCCGGCTAGATGCTCCAAGCAGACCAAACAACGTTTAACTTTTTCCTTTTTCCACAGAACGAGAATGCTCGGAGGGGCATGGCCAACAACAAGTACCAGAAGATGCGCGCAGATTTGGAAGCTGAAAAGGGTAAAACTGCCTTCTTGAAGGAACAGATCAACAAGAGCAAGCGTCTGTTTTTGTTTTTCGCATTCCGACTTGGTTTTGTGCCCATATTCTCCGAGTACTCACTGTGTACTTTGCTTTCTCCGACTTGCAGAAACCATCGCCAAGGCCAAGAATATTGTCGAGCAATCCAAGCACATTCAAGAGCTGGATAGCGAGAACAAAATTCTTAAGGAGGAGAGGAAGTACATGCTGAAAATGCATGAGGAGTCAATGAAGGCCCTGCAGGACTCCGCCACCGAGGAGATCAATCGCTTGAAGGAGAAGATCTCGATCTTAAGAGATCAGAAGCTAGCTGCCGATGAGCAGAATCAACACCATCATGAGGCCTATAAGCTCCTCCAACAAGAGAAAGAATCCTTGGCGGACACCCTCTTGCAGGCTGAGACCAGCATCTTCAGTAAGTTTTCTCCGTCTTGGATTTCTGTAGTCTAGATACTCTGAATTTTTGAACTCATGCGCTCCTTGTCGGAAATTGCAGCTCCTATGGGTTTAACCCAGTCGCCTCCTCCTGCCAAGGAATGCATGGTTCTTGCCGGAAACTTAATCAACACCGCCATCACGCAAGCCAAAGAGATCGCCAAGCCCCTCCAAATTAATATCAAGGCGTCAGACTCAGTGGCGAAGTACTCGGAGATTCTGCGCCGAGCCCCCGAGCGTATCACAAGCTGGAAAGCTTCATGTGCACGGGCTGGCGCAAGGATGGCGTTGTCAATGGTGAAGGCACACTACGAAGATGCCGACATCGACACGGTGACCTCTAGCATTCCCGACGTAGACGATGATGGCAAACAGATTAACCATGAATCCATCTTATCGTCGCTCGCCGGCTATGACACCAGATTTGCCAAGTTGGTAGACGTCAACGTGTTCGTGCCAATGAACACCATTGACAGCGGCAACCAAAGCTCCTCTGAGTCCCTTCACACCGCTGACTTCGAGGGTGGTTCTCCTGCTGGTGATGACGCTGCTTCTAAGTCACCTGCGCCAAAGGAATGAAGAACAACTTTGTAATATTTGTTTCACCTTTGGTGCATATGCGGAAAAAAATATTGATGTAACTTAAGGCGGAAAACAATGGTTGTTATTTCCTGCTACTCAAGAACTAATTTCCAGCATGTATATATTTTTTAAGCAAGTGCTGGCTTATCCATTACTTTGGTTCTTATGCTTGACTTTTCGTGAGTCGGAAGACTCGTTGTCGGAACCATGCGCTTGGGTGATGATGCCCAATGGCACCGTCAATAACCTAAGCACAAAATCACCGACAATAAGTGCCAAAAGTCACTACTCCAGAATCCACATAAAAACGACAAAGAACGTGTAGACCAGAAAACTTAAGCTAACGCCCGTAGGCGGAATTTTCACAAGTGCAATCGCAAAGCTTGTGCATAAAGGTTTTACATGATCCAAAAATGAACACTAAAGGAGGTAAAAGGCTCAGAAATATGAGACAACCAGAGAGCTTTATTTCATTGATCATATAAGAGGTACACAATTAGATAAAAAATGCTAAGTGTAAAAAGGACGTAGCTGTGCTATGTTCCATGGTCGATCAAGCTCCGGGTAGTCATCATCCGGGTCACGTTGCTTACGCTTATGATCCTCGTTGGGTCTATCCTTCAGTTCACGATTGTCATCGAGGTAGTAAGACCCATTGAGTAGCGCCTTGCTTATGATGAACGGTCCTTCCCATGGCGGGGATAATGTGTGTGACTTCTTCTGCTTAAGTCGGAGCACCAAATCCCCCTCTTTAAATGAGTGATGCCGCACGCGGCGATTATGGTAGCTGCGTAGCTTCTGCTGGTAGATGGCGGATCTTTAGCATGCCAAAACGCGCTCCTCCTCGAGAAGGTCCACATCTAGGCGTCTGGATTCTTCAGCATCATCTTCGTCGTAGGCGGCAACTCTTGGTGCATCGTGAAGTATGTCGGAAGGCAGGATGGCTTCTGCTCCATATACCATGAAGTAAAGGGTGTAGCCGGTGGATCTGTTGGGTGTAGTTCATAAACTCCACAACACAGATGGCAATTCTTCCGCCCAGGATCCAGCTTCTCTATGTAGCGGTGCCTCAAGACGTGGCTTGATTCCCTGCAGAATTAATCCATTGGCTCGCCCAACCTGACCATTGGATTGTGGGTGTGCCACAGATGCAAGGTCAAGTCGGATGCCCTTCTCCCAACAACAAGCTTCCACTTCTCCGAGTGACAAGTTGCTGCCGTTGTCGGTGATAATGCTATGTGGGAGACCAAATCTCACCACTAAATCCCGGACAAACCTGAGGGCAGTTACCGCATCAAGCTTTCTAATGGGTTTAGCTTCTATCCATTTAGTGAATTTATCAACTGCTACTAGCAGATGTGTAAACCCACATGGTGTCGTCTGTAACGGTCCCACCATGTTTAGCCCCCAGACTGCAGACGGCCAAGTTATTCGTATTGTTCGCAATTCTTCAGCAGGAACATGTGGTTGTCGGGCATAATACTAGCATCCCATGCATGTCTCAACCAGCTTGTCGGCGTCCGCCTTCGCGGTCAGCCAGTAGAATCCTTGCTAGAAGGCTTTCGCGACCAACGATCGAGGAGCGGCGTGATGCCCGCAATCTCCGAGATGGATTTCGCGTAGGATTTCCATACCTTCTAGCTGGGAAACACACTTTAGGTATACACCAATAGTGCTCCTTTTGTAGAGTTGCCCATTGATTATGGTATAACCCTTTGCTCATCATACTATTTGCTGTCTTTCGACCTCGTCGTGGGGCAAAGTTCTGTTTTCGAGATATTCCATGAACGGTTTTGTGCAAGCCGGAGGGACCTTGGTCACCATGTAGACAAAAGAGTCAGCTCTATCCGGGTTGTCGATGTCGGCTCCCTTCACGGATGGTGTGCGTAGATTCTCTAGGAAAACTCCTGGTGGAATTCGCTTGTGCCCTAATCCAAGCTTAGATAGCAGATCAGCCGCCTCGTTTTGCTCCCTAGGTACATACTTGACTTCGTAGCCCAAGAAGATCTTGGCTATCTCGTCCACTTCGTCTGGATATGCCGCCATCATAGGGTTCTGCGCATTCTAGGTGCCAGCCACCTGCTGGGCAACCAAGTCGGAATCTCCACAGCAAACTATGCGCTTCATACCAATATCCTTGGCTACACGTAGTCCGTGAATGAGTGCTTCATACTTCGCCATGTTGTTTGTATCCTCGAAGTGGATCTGCAGAACGTAGTGTAGCTTGTCTCCTGTTGGTGACTGTAGCAATACACCAGCCCATGAGCCGTTGAGCAGCTTTGATCCATCAAAGTGCATCACCTAGTACTTTGGTTCCGGCAATGGAGTAGCATCTGGCATCTCCGTCCAATCTGCAACAAAATCCGCCAAGGCTTGTGACTTGATAGCGTCGCGTCTCTTGTAGGTGATCTCGAAGGTGGCAAGCTCAATTCCCCACTTCGCGACCCTTCCTGTAGCGTCGATGTTGTTGATTATGTCGGACAGTGCAGTCTTGCTCACCACTGTTATTGGGTGCTCCTGAAAGTAGTGCCTCAGCTTCCGAGAAGCACGGAATACTCCATAAGCTATCTTATGGTAGTGCGGGTAACGCTGCTTGGGCTCCATCAAGACCTCGCTTACATAGTAAACTGGTCGTTGAAATCCGTTCTCATAGCCTGGTTCCTTCCGCTTTACCATGACGACGATGATGATTACCCGGTTGGTTGCCGCCATGTAAATTAACAACGGCTCGCTAGGCTCGGGCGCTGCAAGGATAGGCCCTGAGGAAAGAATCTCCTTGAGCTGCTTCAATGCCGCATCTGCTTCGTCCGTCCATGTGAATTTGTCCGCCTTCTTCAGCAACTTGTACAGCGGCAGAGCCTTCTCTCCAAGTCGGCTGACGAACTGACTAACTGCTGCAACACAGCCTGTTAGTCGTTGAATGTCCTTTAGGCATGTCAGACAGTTTATGTTTAAGATGGCCTTGATTTTCTCTGGGTTGACCTGGATTCCGTGCTAGGAAACGATGAAACCCAACAATTTGCCGGCTGGAACCCCAAAGACGCACTTCTTAGGGTTAAGCATCATGTTGTATTCCCAGATATTATCAAAGGTTTCTTTTAAGTCGGAGATTAAGTTGTTTGACTTTTTAGACAACACCGCGATGTCGTCCATGTAGGCGTGAACGTTCCGACCAATTTGGTCGTGAAGGCAATGTTGCATTGTCCGCTGGTACATAGCACCTGTGTTTTTCAGCCAAAAGAGCATCGTAACATAGCAAAACGTGTCGTATGGGGTAGTGAACTAAGTGGCCAATTGGTCCGACTTCCTCATATTGATCTGGTGGTATCCTGTGTATGCTTCGAGAAAACACAAAAGCTCCAAGCCAGCCGTCGAGTCAATGACTTGGTCAATGTGAGGCAAAGCAAACGGATCTTTGGGACATGCTTTGTTCAAGCCGGTGTAATCAACGCACATTATTAATTCATTGGTTCCCTTTTTGGGGACAAGTACAGGATTGGCCACCCATTGGGTGTGAAGGACTTCTCGGATAAATCTAGCCTTAAGTAAACTAGCTATATATTTGCCAATGGTGCGTCTCTTCTCATCTCCAAAGCGTCGTAGAGGTTATTTCACTGGTTTGGATTTTGGATCAATGTTTAGGCTGTGCTCGGCAAGTTCCCTAGGTACACCTTTCATGTCGGCAGGTTGCCAGGCAAAGATGTCCCTATTCTCATGGAGGAACTCGACGAGCGTGCTTTCCTATTTGGGATCCAGTTTCGTCCCAATGGCGGTGACCTTGGAGGCATCGCCTACCACAAGTTCCACCGGCTTGGTTTCGATGGCGGCCTTGAACGCAGGAGCGGGGTCGGAGATCTGCTTCTTCGACGCGGGCATCTCTGAGTCATCGACCTTGCTCTGGATCTCTTTGAATTCTTCGTTGTAGAGGACAGCTTCCGCAATGGCTGCTTCATTGATCTCGTAGTCCCTTACCTTTGTAAAGCTTCTAGATACGGTGATGACACCGTTTGGTCCAGGTATCTTGAGTTTGTTGTAGACGAAGCATGGCTTGGCCATGAATGTGTGGAATATGTCGCGGCCGAATATGACGTGGTACACGCTCTTTAAGGGGACCACCTCGAAGGTCATGCGCTCTTGGTGGTAATTATTAACATCGCCAAAGGCAACCTGAAGTGTAATGCACCCAAGGGACTGAGCCTCCCGACCAGGAACTACGCCATGGAAGATGGTGTTGGTCTGCCTTAGGTTTGCCTCCGTCAAGTTCATCTTCTGCAGTGTATCCATGTACATGATGTTGATGCTGCTTCCACTATCCACCATACACTTGGTGAACTCCACACCGTCAATCAAGGGGTTGATGACCATGGCATACTGGTTCTCCGTAGGGATAAGGTCTGGGTGGTCCGTCCTGTCCAAAGTTATTGGAACCTCCGACCAGCGCAGGTACTGGGGAACTGGGGTAGAGTAGTCATCAGGATCCTCAGAGAGGTCTTCTGTTGTCGGACGGTGGGGGTGCCAAGGAAAGTGTGGTAGACTGGCGCCTTCTTCGCGAAGGGGTTCTTTCCCTTGTCGTCGCTCTTGGCGGCGTGCTTGGGGTCAACGTCCTCGTCCATGTCACTTGAATCCTTGGACTCCTCCTCCTTCTTCTTTCCCTTGCCCTTGCCTCGCGGTCTGTTCTTCCGACTTCGCTTGTAGCCGGACTCCAGGTCATCCTTGAGGTCGTTGACGAACTTGCAGTGTCGATTGGTATGGGTGGCCTTACCGTTGATATCAAGGTATACGAGGCACAGCATATCGCGGTACTCCTCGTAGGTTTGGGGAACGCGGAGCGGCGCCGAGGTAGTTTCACTTCCTCGTTGCTGCCCACGACCAGCTCCCCTTCCTCGGCCACGTTGTCCGCCATCACCTCGTCCTGCAAAAGTCATAGCGACCATGTCGGTAGATTGCTTTTCTTCTAGAGCGGTTTTCTGCTTTGTACTGTTGTTCATCCGAGCTTGAGTTGGAACGGCCGTTGCCGGCAGGGAGCCGCGAGCATCGTCGTCGGCAGCTGCAAACTCACTAGCCAACTGAATCATCTGGTTCAAGTCAAGCTGGTGATTGTCTTGCAAGTGCTTCAACTTATGTAGGAGCAACGTGCCCCTTTCCAACCCATTGATGAAGGCGGCCATGGCGGTCTGAGCGTGCACTCCTGCGCAGGAATTCTTCATGTCCAGCCAGCGGGAGAGGTAGGCGCGAGATGTCTCGTCTTTCTCTTGCACGCACCGCTGTAGATCACCAACGGTGCAGGGACGCTTGTATGTTCCCTCAAAGTTCTTGGTGAACGCTTCTTGCATGTCCAACCAATTGCAGATGGATTTCTCCGGCAAGTCGTTGATCCATTGACGGGCCGTGCCCGCCAACATTAACGGGAGGTACTTGGCGGCGATGTTGGGGTTGCCTCCGGCAATCTCCACCGCGTTGCCATAGTCTTGCAACCATGTAGCTGGCTTGGCGGTGCCATCATAGGGCTTGATGGTCTTGTCAATCAGGAAACCTTTGGGGTAAGTTGCGTACTGTATTGCAGGTCCAAAGCAACGTGGTCCCAGGTATGGTCCTTCCCGGGCCTCGTGGATCTTATCGATCCGTGAACGTGCATCGTATGGCTCCGGGTTCTTCTTCTTGTCAACAGGGGATGGGCTGCATGAACGACACGAGCCTCCTCCGCCATGGTGACTGCTTGGTGGTGACGGAGGCGGAGGTGGCGTTGGGTTAGCCTTCTTGTTGTTACCCTCCTGCGACGCCTCGCACCTGTCACGGTTGCTTGTCGGACATGGAGGGTCATGGCGTGACCTGCTCTTGTGTCCTTGGTTGCGCTCTCCATCATGACGGGTTTGCTCCGTGTTGTCATGGATGACGATGCCGCACTGTTTTGGTGGGGGCATATCCGTTTGATGGTGAGCCTTGTGATCTTCGCGATGTCGGGGGGACCGGGGCGGTGGTGATGGGAGACGAGGTCGGGCCTTTTCTCCATGGTCGGAGGATATGGGGATAGCATCCTTCCTGTTGCGCGCATACCTCCGTCTTCGTTCTGATGAACCCATCTGGGACCCGACATCAAGAGGAGATCTGTCCCTTGGCGGCTTATACTGGCTAGACTGGCAAAGCGTTGGGTCGGACTCAAGCCTCTGAGAGGTGGCCTTTTCCTACTGCTTCACCGCCTTGGCCATTAGGTCATAGACTTGTTCCACTGCCTTGGGCGATCTATCCTGCTCCAGGAGGGTCTTGGCGACGGCGAGGTTAAGGAGTGGGTTGGGCATCACCTGCTTGCCTTCACTGTCAATGTATGGCTTGGCCTGTGCCGGCTTCGAGGGAGCCCATCCTAGGTTTCACCGTACACCAGGATCGTTGATTACGCGGGAGCTTTCTTGGCCTTCTGCTGCTCCAGCAGAGTCTTGTACTCGGCCTCCATTGCTCTATCTTTCTCTATGGACTTCTGCGCGTTGACCAGATCTCGATATAGCTTAGTGCCTTGCTCTGCGATGGCCTGCGCTTCCTCCAGTAGCTTCTGGCGCTTCTCGTCAAGCTGAGTCACGTTCCGGATATGAGCAATGGTCAGTGGCTCGACGAGGAGATTGTCTTACATCACTCATTCAGCTAGAGTAAATTGGGCTGCTGGAGACGTAGATGCTGGAGGCGGCAAGTTTGCGGTGTTGTTGTTGTTGCTCAGGCCGGTGCCGAGTTCCTGCGGCTGCTGCACTGGGTTAGGAGGAGGAGGCATAACCTTTGCGCGATCATCGTCAGCCGCAATAAGTGGCCCCTTCCCCTTATCCAGCGCGGTAGGCGGATATCGTCCAGGTTGATCTTCATCCATCGTCGTCCCAATGGTTACGAACACCCCTCGAGACGTGATGGCATTGTTGGCTTGCTCGTCGCGCGTGTATTCCTCCTCCATCTCCTGCATGGCGGAGTCTAGCTCCTCTGGACTGAAATCTATCTCCTCTGAATCTGCACTGAAGTCAGCATAAAGAGTGTCAATAACAGAGTTGGAGGGTGCCAGGACTTCCTCAATGACGGGCGGTGGAGGTGCAACAGTAGTGACAATGACTGGAGGTGGCGGTGCAGCTGTGACGATGGCGGCCGGAGGCGGTAGTGGCGGTGGCTAAATCGGAGGATCTCCGTCAATGAGCGCAAGCGCTATCTGAGCTGCCGCGTCAGCCTCCGCGTAGTTGTTGACGGTGTTCACCATGCCTTCAAGGGTAAGGCATCCTGACGCCTGCTGCCGTCTTAGAGAATGCCAAAGAAGCGTTCCATGCTCCAGTCCTTCCACGAAGTGATACATAGCATTATCATCGGGGTAGTGGGCTAGATCGGCTCGTATACGAAGCCACCTGGAAAGGTAATCACGGGGGTTTTCGCCCTCTCTCTGAACGCAACGCGCCAGATCAAAGATGGTAACCACTCCGACGAACTTGGATTTCTTCTGTCCAGACGCACGGGAGAAGCCGGCGGACTTGCAGTGATCTTCCACCGTTATATCCTACACAGGGGCGATTTGGGTGGGCCTTGAATTTTTCTGATCTTTGCCGGCAAACTCCAAAGAGAGATCCGACATTGATCCTTCCGTGAACGTATCCTGCCCGTAGGCGGTCCGTGCGGGCCTTGATGCTCCTCCGACTCCCAGGGAACTAGTGCCCGAGTTGGTTTCGCCAATGAAGAGGTGGATGTATCCGATAGGAACGATCAAGCACCGCGTAGTGTTCGTCTTCGCCAGGATCCAGAACTCGTCGGGAGGGACAATCGAAACGTTGCTGGAGAAGAGAACACGACCGATGGCCACGATTTCACCGATTCCCGCGAAGATCTTGGTCCCCGCCCGCTGAAGAGCCTGAAGCGCCTCTTGCCCCACGGTGGGCGCTAACTGTCGTGGTATTGTCGACGAGTACGCCATGGAGGGGTCCTCACAGTGCGTGTTTAGAGATGTGGGGGAGGCGGACGGTTGATGGGTACGAGGTAACACAGCTTACACAGGTTCAAATCCCATGACGGTGGCAGAATCCTACTCCTGCTATAAATCACTATAAGGGCAATACGCCGAGTTACAGGGATTGGTTCGCTGTGCGAGGTGACTAGAAAGTCTAAGTTATCGTGCCCTAAAAGCTCCCATAGGCCCGACTTATATAGTCGCCAAGTCCTAGGGTTACAGGGAAAAGTCCTAGACGGACAGGTTACAGAGTTCTACACCGTCTATTACTAGTCTTGTGTATCTTGCACTCCAAGGCTCCGGGTACGTCGGTGACTCCAACCGTAGCCTTCCTTTATCCGGCATGGGCCTCCCTTCTGGATCCATCTAACTGGGCCGCCCAGCAGGCCATGGGCCATGCTACCAACTATGGGCCACCCGGGTTATCCGGATAGGAGACATGCTATGAGGATACCCATATAGCATATCCCCAACATCTGGCTTCGACGGAGTCTATCCGCTCGGCGGCTGTATCATTTCTCTTCATCCCTTTGTCCATTTTTTCTCCCTCTCTGTTTGCGAGTCCGTTCAGTATTGGCGTCGCAAGTGGATTTACATCCGTGATGTCAAGCTGGACGGCCAGCAATTTGGTATTGCCCCCTTTGACTCCGAGCAGAAGATCGTCCGGAAGAGATCGTGGAAGAACCACATCTTGGAGGGCGAAGTGGCGGAGGTGGAGATGCTCTACCAGCGGGTGGAGGCTCTCCAACTGATGCCAGGCAAGGAGGTCAACAGAGTCGACATCATCCGCACCTTCCTGAAGCATCGGGTGCAGCCGCTTCAAGCCAGGGCGCACCCGATGTTTCTCTATGCCGGCCCTGGTGATCTCACCAGAGTGTCATCCGAAGAATTATCTTCGGGTGATCTTGATAGGGCCCTCCGTCCTCTGCTGAAGTACAAGGCTGGCGAGGACCTGATGGGGGCGTCGCTGACCCCCTCCCCCTCTTAGCACCAGTAAAGGGGCTTCGAAGGTGAAGATTGTTCGTGCATGTTGCACTTTGTTGTGTGTTTTTGCTTGTTGTACTTTCTCATGTCTTTGCTATATTTGTTTGCAGCGCCTCCAGGTTACGGGGTCCATGCCCCCTCTGCCTGAGAAATATGGGGAGGCGCCAGACAATGAGGAGGTAGACTCCGAGTCTGAGTTATCGCCGGCGTAGTCGCCCACTCACGAAGCCCCCGAGGCGAGCGAGGGGCAGACCAGAAAACAGGCGCGGAGCTCGAGCGAGTCTTCGGATGCCTCGACTCCGCCAACACCTAGGGACCCATCCTTTCCCGTGCGCCATGGTGAGGATGACGGCGCTTCTTCTGCGTTGTTCCCGGTTGTGCCTCTGTAGACAGTGGCACCGTAGCCACCGGCGAAGAAGAAGAAGAAAGAGAAGGCGTTGCCCGTCTTCAATTTGAGTGACATTGACTCATAAGTGGTTTTTGGGTGCTTTCGCTTAGGTTTTGCGTCTGCATTTGTCTTCTTGCCTTGATGAATATTTTTCTTTGTAGCCTCTCCTCGGAGGGTTCTCTTAGTGAGAGTTCCCAGGAGAACGTAGGGGAGTCGAAGCCGACGGCCCCTCATTCTCAGACGGTGGCCACCTCTAGTGGCGATGCTTTGAACCCCTCTCCGCGTGAGGCTCGAGTGATCGTCTCACAGAAGACTTCACCTGGACCTTCGGAGTCTCTGTCTGTGCATGTAAGTTGTTTTCCTCTTGCCCTAGGGGGAGCCCCCGATCCCTATTTTCGGATGACCTGCTGGTCTTGTTTTCACTCTTGTGGGGCGTATCCCCCAAGCCTTTTTCCTGGTGCATTCTTGATTGTTGGCTTTTGCTTCTTTTCTCAGTCCTTTGTGCGTGGCGCCAACCTTCTCATTCATCGGCATCTGGCTTTGGAGGCCAGCATGCAGCAGCTTCGAGGTATGTGTTTGGTCCACACTTGTCCTCTTTTTTGTGTCTATTGATTGAGTAATGCTTGTGTTACTCACATGTGATCTTGTTGTTTTGCAGATGAAAATAATGCGGCCCTTCGCCAGCTTGATTCTCTCAAAAAGAGCCTCGGGCGAGCGGAGAAGAAGGTTGAAGATGTTGTGGAGGCGAAGCAGCGCTTGCAAAAGGAGTTAGTCGATGCTGCCGAGGCCAAGGAGCTCTTGCAGCGGGAGGCTTCGGATCGCGAGGAGCAGCTTGCTAAGGTTGCGGCTATGCGCGAGAAGGAGGTGGCCGAGAAGCTGATGGCTGCTGCCAAGGATTTTTCCGGTGAGTATCTTGTATGAAAATTGGTCCTTTTTGGATTTTCGACTGCCATTTCTTCGTGTCCTTATTCGACTCCTGCCTATTCTTCCTTGCGCCAGATGCTTCGGGTATTGCGTTTGATCGCAGTGTCTTGGAGCATGGGAACACCCTGGAAGATGCCACCGCAACGGTCGAAGATCGTTGCGGCACTGCTGCTGGTTCCCTTGCTAAGGCCAAGTATGTTCTCCAGCGTTTCTACAAGGAGATCCTTCCCAAGGGCCCTGCCCTTGAGGATGTTGATTCTCAGGCGGATGCGCTGTCAGAGGACGCCCCTGCGGACTATAAGCGCAAGCAGAAGGGCATCAGTGCTTCCATGGGGCTGGCCATGGCCATGGCGTCCAGAGCGGAGTTGGATCTGCACCACGCCATCTCTCGGATGCCAACAGCGTCGGACGGCTCAGAGATAGCCTTTGCTCTTTTCGCCTCTCGCTATAAGCATTATGGTCCGAAGCTTATCGATCTGCTGGCGGACTATGCTGCGAAGCAGCAGGGGGGCCAAGAGCAGGCACTCTGGCTCTGAGGCCAATCCGGATGCGGGTGCTTAGGCTTCTTTGTTGTAGCTCTAGAATAGTGTATCCTCTTTTCTAATGTATGATTTTGTTGACGAACAATTTCTCCTTGTGCAACGTAGTGGCTTTTGATGTATATAAATGATGCTTAGAGTTGTTGCCCAAGACATGTGTTGTTCATATTCTTGCTTGCTTTTCTTTAGGGACCTTCGGGTGAGGCTCCTGTGGATACTCCAACTGTCCCTCAGTCGTGACCATCTTTGGATGATGCGTTGCAGCTTGCCTTTCTTCGCGATCACGTCTATAGCTTGGAGAAGGAGATCCTTGGCGTTCGGGGCCACGCGGACGTGTGGAAGTCGAAGACTGAGCGAGCTATCGTCGGGGAGGAGTATCTGATGGCGGGCTGCGATAGTTGAGCGAGCAACTGCAGTGTGAGTTTTCTTGGGCTGTTGCACATCTTCGGATGTGCCTTCTTTGCGTGTCATCTTACTCTGAATTTTCTGCAGGTGCCATCCTTGTTCCTAGGGAGGATAAGGAATGTGTTGCAGTTCGGATCAACTGCCTGACCCAACAAGATATGGAAGCTGGAGGCTTTTTATGGATGGACCACGACCAGGCCACCGTCCTTGCGACGGTGCAGGATCGTGTTCATCAGGTGTCACGGGTGCTGAGGCAGGTGAAGACTTCCCTTGCATCGATTATGTATGTCATGTTTCCTCTGGATGAGGCGCCTTCCACCCTATGGGGTTTGTTGTCGAAGTTTCGGGACGTGAATCACGTGAGGGAGTTGGTGCGGCAGCAGCTGGTAGCGGGGGTGAAAGCCGCCCTTTCGCTTGTTCAGCTGCATCGCCCAGATGTTGATCTTGCGACGGGGGTGGCTGGGCTGCCCCCTCGACCAGATAGTGGCCTATGGGACATGCACCCACATTACGCGCATGTTAGGCAGTATGCCGAAGAGATTGTAGATCTTTTTGAGCATCGAGCGCACGTGATCCTTCAGAATAGGTAGGTCCTGAAAAAAGATAGATGTAAAACTTGTATATATTTTGACTGGGCTTGTTGTGCCCTTTGTTGTAAAAATTATGTGTATTAGCACGTGGTGCTTTGTTGTATGCATGCCCTTTTCGTTAGTCTGGCGTGGTCAGCTACTCAGGTTTACATGCGTTATTCTCAGTCGACAAAGTCGTGAGGAGAGGCGGATCCCCCGAGTGTGTTGTAACAGAAAGTAATGTAAGTAAAAAAGATTTTCGAACTAGGGACTTAGCTTTTATTCATATCGTAACTAGGAGGTACATTGTTCGGCTGAGTAGCCTTGGCTGAGTAACCTTATTGAAAGTAAAGAGGGGTAGCTAGGGGTAGAAGCGTCGCAGTTGAGCGATGTTCCATGGGTTAGAGTATGCGACTCCTGACTTGACGTCTTTGAGGCGATAGGCGCCACCTGGGATGACTTCAGTGATGATGTAGGGTCATTCCCAGGGTGAATCGAGCTTCTTCGGCCGCTCTGCTTGAGTCATAGGACGAGGTCTCCTTCGACGAAGGACCTTGGGCACAGCCGATGGCTGTGATAGTTGCGGAGGCTCTGCTGGTAGACCGCCGAGCGAGCCGCAGCGATATCACGTGCCTCGTCGATTGTGTCACTGGCGTCTTTGAGTGCGGCCATCGATTCGGCTTTGATATAGGTGACGACCCGTGGGGCCTTATGGCGCACTTCTGCAGGTAACACGGCTTCGGCTCCGTGTACCATGAAGAAGGGCGTGTAGCCAGTTGAGCTGTTTGGCGTTCTGCGCAAGCTCCATAGGACGGAGGGTAGCTCTTCTGCCCAGGCTCCCGCAAGTCGTTCGAGTGGGCTGAGTAGGCGTTTCTTGATGCCGCCACCTACGAGACTGTTGGCCTTTTCGACCTGCCCGTTGGTTTGCGGGTGCGCCACGGAGGCGTATGATATGTTGATGCCAAGGCCTTCGCCGAAGTCCTGGAATTCTTTGGAGATGAAGTTCGACCCGTTGTCCGTGATGATGATGTGTGGCATGCCGAACCTGTAGACTATGGACTCGAAAAATTGACGGTCGTTTTGCCCTTTTGGTTGGTGACAGGCATTGGTTTGATCCACTTAGTGAACTTGTCGACCACGACCAGGAGGTAGACGTGGCCTCCTTTCGAAGATTTGGGCAGTTTGCCGATCATGTCGAGGCCCCATTGGGCGAAGGTCCAGGCCAAGGGTATGGGCCTGAGCTCCGACCCTGGTGCGTGTGGATTATCCGCAAACCTCTGGACGATGTCGTTGGCATCGTTCATGGCTGTTGGCCAGTAGAATCCAGCTCGTAGAGCTTTGGCGACGAGGGCGCGGCTACCCGTGTGATGGCCGTAGATGCCCTCGTGGATGTCTTGGAGGATGGTTTTGCCGTCACCGATGGTGACGCACCTTTGGAGTACACCCGAAATGATGCGCTTGTACAACTCGCCGTTGATGATGGTGAAGGCCTTGGACCGACGAGATATGCGCCGGGCATCTGGCAGGTCATCAGGCAGTTCTCTGTTTATCAGGTACCGAAGGTACAGTTGCATCCATGTTTCTTCGATTGCCATGACCTGCATTCAGCTGACCAGACCTTCATGTCGAGTTTTTTGGGTCCTTCATGTCCTTCACGTGGCGTAGTTCCCAAGTGCTCTACCTCTACGGGTGATCCCTTGGGGAATTTACTTTTGATGGAAGGCACGCAGATTTGTTCGAGGAACACACATGGTGGCACCCGTGTGCAGGTGGAGCCGATGTTGGCGAGTCTATCGGCTTCCTCGTTGCTTTCCCTTCCAACATGCCAAAGCTCGCAGCCGTCAAAGTCTCCTTCGAGTGAATTGTAGAGCGCGCGATATGCGATCATGTTGGCGGTGTGTGCGTCGCACTCGTTCATCGTCTGCTGGACGACGAGGTTCAAGTCACCGTAGATGACTAGGCGTGTTGCGCCGTAGATCTTGGCCATCCTCATGCCGTGGATAAGGGCCTCGTATTCGGCCTCATTGTTGGACGCGCGAAATTTCATTTGAAGGACGTATTTCATCTTATCGCCTTGCAGGGACGTCAGTATGATGCCAGCTCCTGCTCCGGCCTCGCGCTTGGAGCCGTCGAAGTGCATTGTCCATGACTGCGTCATGTCCGGGGTGTCCGGCAGCTGCAGCTCCATCCAGTGGACGAAGAAGTTAGGGAGGACCTGATATTTGATTGCATGGCACCGCTCGTAGACTATGTCTAGAGGAGATAGCTCGATGCCCCACAGGTCTACGCGTCATGTAGCTTCGGGGTTGTTCAGGATGTTGGTCAGTGGCGCCTCGTTGACGACCATTATCTGATGCTCCTGGAAGTAGTGGCTCAGCCGACGAGCCGTCATGAACACGCCGTAGTGAGGGTACCTCTGTTTTGTTGGTGTCAGTACCTCGCTGAGGTAGTAGATTGGGTGTTGGACCCCATGGGTCTTGCCTTCTTCGGGTCGTTCGACCATGAGTACGGTGCTTACCACATGATGCATGGCTGCTATGTATAGCAGCAGAGGCTCACGTTCCTTTGGTGTAACCAGGACGGGCGAGGTGGAGAGCAGTCGCTTCAGATCTTCGAATGCATCGTCTGCTTCAGGTGTCCACTCAAATTTTTCTGCTTTGTGTAGCAGCTAGTAGAAAGGAAGGGCCTTCTCACCCATGCGGCTGATGAATCTGCTCAGCGCCGTGATGTGCCCAGCTAGCTGCTAGACACTTTTGAGGTTCTTCGGCTTCTCCATGGCCAATATGGCCCGGATTTTCTTCGGATTTGCCTCGATCCCTCTCTGGGAGATGAAGTAGCCAAGTAGTTGGCCAGATGGGACGCCGAAGGCGCACTTTTCTGGGTTCAACTTGATCTTGTAGTGATCGAGGTTGTCGAACGTCTCGCGGAGATCGCCGGTCAATGTCTTGGCCTCCCTTGTCTTGATGACTATGTCGTCGACATAGACTTGTATGTTCCGGACGATCTGGCTCTTCAGGCACGCTTGCATGCACCGCTGGTACGTGGCACATGCGTTCTTTAGCCCGAAGGGAATTGTGTTGTAGCAGAATACTCCGAACGGCGTGATGAACACTGTTTTCTCCTGATCTTTGACCTTCAGCCGAATCTGATTGTAGCCTGAGTAGGCATCGAGGAAGGAGGGTTTCTCGCATCCTGCAGTCGAATCGATGATTTGATCGATCCGAGGGAGAGGGAAGTGGTCCTTTGGGCAGTGCTTGTTGAGCGACGTGAAGTCCATGCACATCCGCAGGATGTACGTATCCTTTTTAGGGACCAGTACAGTGTTTGCTAGCCACTCGCTCTCCTTGATCTCCCGGATGAAGTCGGCATCGAGGAGTCTGTTGACTTCGATTCCGACGGCTTCGGCTCGTGATTCAGACAATCGCCGGATGGACTGTTTGACAGGCTTGGCATCCAGAAATACATTGAGTGTGTGCTCGGCGAATTCTCTGGGAACTCCTGGCATGTCCACAGCACACCAGGCGAAGATTTCCCAGCGCTCACGGAGGAATTCGATGAGCACGCTTTCCTATGCGGGGCTGAGGTCGTTGTCAATCGGCGCCATCTTGGAGGCATCTGTTGGGTGGACCTACACCTTTTTTGTGTTGACTGTGGAGTCGAACGACATGTCGGGTGAGTTTTTCCTGGAGACTGGGGGTGCCCCATTGTCTGTCACCTCTCAAAGCCTCGTAAGCTCCTCCTGCATGCCGAACGACTGGGAGATTCTGTTGAAGTCTCTGTCGCCGTGGTCGGATCGGGTGAAGCTGCCCTGGACCGTGATGACGCCCCTAGGCCTTGGCATCTTGAGTAGCAGGTACGCATAGTGCAATACTGCCAGGAACCTTGTGAATGCCATGCGCCCGAGGATGGCGTGGTATTGTGATGGCCAGTCCACCACTTCGAACTCGAGCCGCTCACACCGAAAGTTTTCGGGCTTGCCGAAGATGACCTCGAGCCATATCTTTCCCAGGGGATATATTCCCTTCCCTAGGACTATGTCGTGGAACATTGTGTCGGATTGTTCCAGGCTGCATAGCGGGATCCGCATTGCTGCTATGGTACTAGCGAACATTAGGTTGATGCCGTTGCCGCCGTCCATGAAGACGCGGCTCATCTCGAACCCTCCGATCTGAGCCTCAAGCACCAGGGCAGCATGTCCTGGGCGAGGGATCTGGCGGGGGTGATCCGAATGACTGAATATGATGCAGGACTCCGATCCGCTGAGGTACTCAGGGATGGCAGGCGGAGCAGTCACAGCCAGGCTGACTTGGCGGGTGATCTTCTTTTGCACCCTATTTTTTGGGCGCCCCTTTTGGATCATCGGGAATCCTTTTGGCGCTGGTTACCCATTTATGCCGTTGTCTTTCACTGGTGTGACTGCTTGATTCGGAGGTCCCACGGGTGGTGGTGTTGGGCCACGCGGAGATAAAACAAAAAATTTCCTCTAATGTGGTGATCCCAAGATCCAGCTGAGGTAGAAGGCCACGAGGTTTACCACTAGACGCGCAGTTGCGGATTACTGATGAAGCGCGTCAGTTGAAGCAGTGCAGTCCTTTGCGATCCGACCGTCCTGGTGCTGATCGTACAGCACCTCTGCTTGTATCCACATGTGCAAGGAGGAGCGCCGACGGCGAACTACTAGGTTCGGTACGACGGCAGGACTGTTGTGGAGCTAGGGTTTCCAACACATGGAATGACCTAACCGATCAACGATTAACCTTTCTGGGTTACTGTGCTCCACTATATATAGGGAGTGAACATGGGATCCACTCTCGTGGCACATTCACTAAATCCCATAACACTTAGTCACCGTGAGTCCAACTCACTAACTCAGTCCTAATCCGGCTTTGGTCCAACCGAACCAGATTACCGGTTCAGATCCAATCCGAACTTGCTCCCGCTCTTAAGTGTGTGACCCCGCAGGCTCATGGCTACTTGGACACGATTGGAGTCCGACTCACAATCGATCAGTCGGCAGCGGCTCTAGCAGAACGTGTCGACTCCCAAGTACCAAAGAGTCATGACGACTTGCCTTTCCAATGTGACTTGCGTCTGATTCCCTTTTGCCTCACGATATACCTTGTCAGACTATAGGCGAATAATTGTCATCCCTTAAATAGTCTGAATCTCTTCTCGATCCGAGATAATTGATTCACCCGACTAACTCTTAGTCGACCGCCTCGGTTAACACTTAACCGAGTCGTGCATGGCCATGCTTTCCGAATCATATCTTCCGAGAGGGCCAGGAGAATATCTCTCCAAGTGGAGGGGAAAAATCCCATCTTGGTTATTCACATCACGCAGCTTGATTCTCAATCGACCCGAACCCTGCCTTTATAACTGCCCAGTTACGGATCAGGGTTTGACAGAACCTAAGTCGGTGGTCCTCAACTCGGAATATGAAATAACCTCAGGTCTAAGGATTACATTGATTGAGATATACAAATGACAACTTGTTCGTTGTACCTCAATATGGGTCAATCCGACTCGCTAAACTCTTTAGCCGAATATGTGTAAGTTGGAATAGCATCTCCATGCCCATGACAAGTGGATCCGAGTCATCAAGCCAACTTTCACATTGGTCTAAGTTGTGTGTCCAGCACAACCTCAATGACCAAGGATATTTAGTACAAACAACATGAATGTATAGTTCCACAACCGAATCACATATTCAATGATACACATCAGATGTTTATACAAGGACAACTTGATATATTTATGAATACAATGGTAAATCTCATCATACATGATTGCCTCTAGGGCATATTCCCAACAGGTGGTGGAGGAGCTCCGTGGGCGATGTCACCTGGTGCAGGTCCAAACCCTGGGTTCACTATCTGGCGTCGCATTTGGGTGAGGCCCTCGCTGAGTTTTTGGAACTCGCGGCAGTCCTTGAGCATGTGGTTGGCCTTCTTTTTGCCATCCTGCTTGTTGATGTAGAAGTGGATGGTGCACGGGCCCGACAACTTATCGTATGCCGAAGGTTCGTCGTCATGGCCGCGGTGCTGCCATGTTTGTGTTGTTGGAGATATGCCCTAGAGGAATAATAAATATAGTTATTATTATATCTTTGTGTTTATGATAAATGTTTACATTCATGCTATAATAGTATTAACAATGAAACATTAACACTTGTGTGATTTGTAAACTTAATTTGAAGTCCCTAGAAAAGCCTCTGTATAATACTAGCTTGTTGGTTAATAGATGATTGTGGTTTCCCTATCATGAA
Source organism: Avena sativa (assembly GCA_916181665.1). Taxonomy (NCBI): domain Eukaryota; kingdom Viridiplantae; phylum Streptophyta; class Magnoliopsida; order Poales; family Poaceae; genus Avena; species Avena sativa. The sequence goes on along the minus strand of OV702298.1, from coordinate 44,886,513 downwards.
CATTGAGATGTTATTAACAACAAGATCATATCATTAGGAGAATGATATGGTGGACATACTCCTATAGATGAGCGTAGCATAAAGATCAAGTCATTTTAATAGTTCAATTGCTATATGCTTTCTGATACATAGTAATCTAATTCCTTAGACCATGAGATCATGCATATCACCTTTACCAGATGGATGCTTTGATGACGTCAAACACCACACCGTAACTGGGTGGATATAAAGGTGGCATTGAGTGTTCAGAAAGTATTGGTTGAAACACATGGATCAAGAGTGGGATTTGTCCATCCATATGACGGATAGATATACTCTGGGCCCTCTCGGTGAAATGTCATCCAATTAGCTTGCAAGCATGTGACTGGTTCACAAGGGATCACATATCACGGGAACGAGAAAAGAGTACTTATCAGTAACGAGGTTGAACTAGGTATGCAGAGATACCGACGATCATAACCTCGGATAAGTAAACTATCGTGAGACAAAGGGAAATTGATATCGTATGTAAGTGGTTCATTCGATCGCAAAGTAATCGTAGAAATATGTGGGAGCCATATGAATTTCCAGATTCCTCTATTGGTTATTGTTCGGAGAAGTGTCTCGATCATGTCTGCATAATTCACGAACCGTAGGGAGACACACTTAAGGATTCGACGTTGTTTTGAGTAGTTACGGAATGATGAGAACGAGGAGATCCGGAATGGTCCGGGGAATAAGATTCATATAAGGAAAGTCCCGTTTCGGAGTTGGGGAATGGTTCCGGTGTTTTCATCGGGAACATTCTAGAAGGATCCGGAATGTCCGGCACTCCAGGGGGGGAAGGGTACATGAATGTGTCATTGTAAGTTGGAATGATTGCATCATGTACTAGGTGTCCTTGCTGTCCAAAATAAAGGGTTTATTTAAATCCTAAATTGAAAAGTCAAACGGCTAGTTTGAAAGTCAAACGGCAAGTTTTGGAAAGAGGAGGAGTGGGAAACCGAGTTGGGGAGGGATTCCCTCCTCCAACCGCCGGCCCACCTCCAAGCCGAGTTGGGGAGGGACTCCCCTCCCCTTGGCCGCGCCTCCCACCTATAAAGGGAGGGGCAGGGCTGCCCCTCCTAGTACACAAGTCCCTCTCCTCTAAACCTAAACCCTAGCCACTGCCTAGGGATTTCTCCCAAGCCGTCAAGTTAGAGCTTCTAATTGCCCTAGCCTTCGGTTTAGAGCCTTCTAATTGGTGTGTCTAAACCCTAGATCACCAAGAGCTCTCTCATACTCCACCATACTCGCTCCGGCTTAAGGCGAAGCCCTGCGAGATCTCCCCTCTACTTCCGGTACCACGCCGTTGTGCTGCCGGAATCGCGAGGAGAGTGCTACAACCTCCGCTGCCTGCTGGAACAAGGGAGAGGAAGGTCTTCGTCGAGTACTGAACGTGTGACCTACTGCGGGAGCGCTGCCGGAACGCAGCGCCGGAAGGATCGTCTACGCGATCTTGAGATCGGAAAGAGTACGACTACATCACCCACGAGAATCTGCTCTCGTTAAACACTTTGGAATCTTCGAGGGTGAGTTATTCCATCGACTCGTTGCTACAATCTAGTAGATAGATCTTGGCTTGTTTGTTTGTATGTGGTAGAAAAATTTTGTTTTCCATGCTACGAAACCCTACATGTGTTGGGCGTCCTGTCGTGGTGGTGGCACGGCAGATGCCATGGGTAGGCTTAAGTTGGGGGCCGAATGGGTGCTTGTGGTCACCGGGGAGGGAGTGCACGGTCGAGCCATGAACGAAGGACAAGAAGAACTCTCCACACTTGACAATTTGATTGTTACCCCAAAGATTACAAGTGCTCCTTGAGCTGTTTGGGCTTGAGTACGCAGCTCATGTTCTCTACTTGGTCCATCCCCCTTCTACTACCGCTATGCCCTCCCTTATATAGGCAGTGCTAGCTAATACCCCTTTGGGTTCTAGGGTTTACTGTTTGGATCTTGGTCCCTACAATATGGGTCGTGTTATGGGCTTTCCCTAAGCCCATAGGCCCGGTCCATAAAGCTTGACAGCTAACGATCTTCTAGTTCGTTTTGGTGTCACGCTGTTACTTTGTACGTCAGCACTTGCTTTGGGCGTCACCCGGCTCCTTTTGTGTCACCCGGCGTCGCCCTTCTCTTTTGACCATTCTTTAGCATGGTCCTTCCCGAACCTTACTCGGAAAGGTACCACGTGTCCTTGACTTGGCCCTTCCTCGGTTGACTCAGCTCGTTGGTACCTGCAAGGATTACAACTTTGTCCTATACGGGTCGAGATAGTTTCTATCTCAGCTTTCATGCTTATCTTACCCGGCCGTTCTTACCCAGCCTGGTTCATTTTTCATTCGGAGCCAACCCAGCTGCGCTATGTTTCCCTTCTCATGACCCTACCGGGGGTTATACCCCCGACATTAGTCCCCGAAGCTGGTGAGGTCTAGCAGTTCAAGCTGTTAGGCGTCTCCAGGTTCCTTTTGTGTGAATGGAACTTAGTTTTTGTCTTTTATCTACCTCAGTTTTGCACTTTGTCGGGTTAGTCTGACAATTTCGGGTCAATTCTTTGACTTCTTGGCTCATTCTTGCCTCGAGTCGAGTTATTTTGGCCAATTCCGGGTCATTCTCGGCGCGCTTCAGTCACTGACAACCAGTAATCATGATTACTTGCCTCAATTTTTGTTCCAAGTTCTCGTGGCATAGTGACGGCTGCGCAGTTATTCCTAGTCACTGTGGCAGTCCCATCGGTTTGCGCCTCTTGTCCTTCCAGCCATGACGTGGCACTGGATTTTTCGTGTATCTTTGGCTACGTGGCGCTCGCTGACTGGCTCACCCGGCTCGGTACACGGCCACACGCTGGCCGCACGGCGCAGTTAAATCCCACTACGGGGGTTTTTACTGCCCTTAAGTAGGGGTTGGGAGTTTCCACTTCCCCCACGCCCGCTCAGTTTCCTTAGCCTTTCTTCTTCCTCACGCCTGCAAGATTGAACTGCCTCTTTTGCGGTTCCTTCTCCTTCTTGCTCTAGTGCTGTGATTGCCCCTTTCCTCTTTCGATTCCAGCACGGGTCCTCGTTGTTCCAAGCCTCTCGCGCTGATGGTGCTGAGGAACAGGAGGTTCCCTCCGGCGAGCGCGGTGGTTGGGAAGGCTCTGAGGTCTCCACCGAAGAGGTGTAGTGGCTCCGCTCCACCAGACGCATTCCATTGCAAGTGGACTACCGCCTCCCCACCGGTGAGATTTCCCCCACCCCTCAAGATGGCGAGCGGGTGGTTTTTCTTTCCCACTTTGAACGCGGTATTGCTCTTCCTGTGAGCACTTTCTTTTCCTCGTTTCTTTCTACCTTTCATCTGCAAACCCACCATCTTCCTGCCAATGCGATTGGCTCTCTCTCTTGTTTCATCTCTGCCTGCGAGGCCTACCTTGGGATTTGGCCCACAGTTTCTTTGTGGGCCAAGTATTTTTGCTTCAAAGTCCAGGTTGTCCCCCAGCCTGGTGCTCCTCGATCCGAGAAAAGGCCGACCCGGTGTGGTGCTGCTAGCATCACCCCCAGGAGAGATTCTATCTTTCCTCGGGGTTACCGGCATTGACTCCTGCAAAAAGTGGCATAGAACCTTTTTCTATGTCAAAAACTGCGGGTCCACTGACAACATCCGGCTTCCCCCTTTCTCGGACGAGGTCCCCAACAAGAAGTACTGGCAGCTTGACCCGCGCGACCAAGATGCTGCGGTTAACGAGGCAAACGCTATCCTGGAAAGGTTGTTGTCGCCGGATGAGAACTTTCATCTCGCCGACTTTGACCTCATGTGCACCTTCATCTCACGCCGGGTAAGCCCCATCCAAGCCAGGAGCCACAAGATGTGCTTCATGAGCGGGTCTCATGATCCCACTCGGCATTCCACCAAGGAGCTCACCCATGACTCCATAGCCCGCCGAGTAAGCTCAATATTTAAACTCAACTTGGCAGATGACTGGGCCTAGAGTTGCCCTCCGTTTAGCCGGGTCAGGCCTGTCCCCTGGTTAAGTCTTCGGATTACTTTCTCGCCGAGTAGGCTTTAGCTCTTTTGCCACTCTTAGCTTAGTTTTTAGTTTCTCATTCTGTTTATCTTTCGCAGAATCTCCTTCACCAGGTTGATGACAGTACTGTCCCCCCTGCTGGTTACCATGGGGACCGCTCTGACTCGGATGAGGTCGAGTATGACCTGGAGTGCTTCATGTTGATCCCGCACACTGCAGCCACTTCTGCTTCGGGTAAGAGTCAATCTTGCAATCCCTTACAAGACTGGCCTGACGATGATGAGGATGATGATTGTACAATTTTGAAGGTATATGCCCTATGAGCTTAACCTTTTTGCTTATCCGACTAAGCCCGTTATTTACTTTTGCAGCTGGCCAGGTACATGACACTCCTCCTCTCGCCGTGGGCGGAGTCAGCAAGATTCCCGTCACTAAGCCGAAGCGACGCGGAACCTCCTCCACCACCCAGCCGGCTAAGAAGAACAAGCCCAGTCCGGCAGCTCATGCTCCCTCTGCTGCTGCCAGCCTGGGTGAGACCCGTCAAGCTGCTAGGCGCCGAGTCACGTGCCGAGTAGCCCGCGACCCGGTCGTCACCGGGTAAGTCTCGCACCTTGCCTTTTCTGTTCTTTCCTTTCTCATCACTGCTATTCTCTTATATATGTCTTATTATTTTCAGTGTCGCACCTTTGACAGCGAGTCAGGCTGCTTCTAGCATTGCCTCGCCGCTTAGGCCTGCACCTCCTCCAGCTGATTCGGCGGCGCCGAGTCCCGTCCGGGTTGTGGCTAGCACTGTTGAGGCTCACGCTTCTCAGTGTCAGTCAGACCCGGTAGGTCACTTGGCTAGCGCCTCTGGCGCTGGCCAGGGAAAACTTCCTGATCTTGGTGCCCACAAGTCTGGCACCGAGAAACCCTCTGCCACTAGTTCCTCTAGATTCAGCCCTCAAGCTGATGTGAATGAACAACTTCCTGATCTTGGAGCCAGCAAAACTGCTAAGCCCAGTCAGGAGGCTCCACGATCTTCTACAAATCCTCCTTCTCGCTCTCAAACCCTATCAAAGGGCCAGACCCAGCCCAAGGCTTCTGGTTCTACTCGCCCCTCTTCTGGCAAATCCACCTCTTCCAAGCAAGCAACTCTAGTTTGCACTTCGGGTTCTGCTCCTCAGATCCGGCCTCCGACATTGGCGACAATGGCTGCCGGGTTAGGTGATGATTCTAGGGCTGTTACCCTCCATGCTTCTGCCGCTGCAACCCGTGCCACTGTGGGAACCGCCCTGAAAACGGGTCGAGTTCTTACTCGGACGCTCAGTGGCAAGAGCCTTGGTTCGGCTGAACCTTACGCTGTGGCATGGAATGCAGCAGGCGAGAAGGAGGTCAGCACTCGTGCCGGGAAGAAGTTGAAGCTGGGCCCCAAGGCTGTCTCCGACATGACCCAGCAGGCCATTTCTCTGATGGCCCGCACCGACGAAGTGAATGAGGTAAATTAGCTTCTTACTCTTTTGTATCATTGATTATTTCCTTTATACATATCACCTAGTCCCCGAGGTTACAGTCGAGTAAGAAACTTACTCGGTTGTAAGCTCTTCAATAGTCACTTAGCTTTCAAATCCTTTACTCCAAGCTTGTATGTTATAACTTCGATCCCTAGCCCTCGAGGTTACTGCCGAGTAAGGAACTTACTCGGCTGTAAGCTCTTAAGCTCTTTTATTTGGCAGGTCACCTGACTCGACTCTTTCTTTGTTATATGTCTTCTTTGATTAGCTTACGCATAACGAGCGCACCAAGGTGCACCAAGCTCTCGTTCTGGCGCATCGCAAGCTTGAACTTGCGTATGAGAAGCTACAGACTGACACCTTCGGCCAAGGTAATATATTTGCTTTTCCCTTTTCTATTTTTGGTGTAATTCTCCTTGGTTCATCTTTTCATTTTTCCTCTCATTCTTGTCTCACAGCCACTGCTCAGTCCACCATCAATGAACTTCACTCGCAAATCAGCGAGGCCGAGAGTAAATTTCTTACCTCCCTAAGCCAATTGCTGAAATTTTTCTGTTGGTACTAAGAAATATTTGTTCTGAATAAGCAGAGAAGCACCAAGTCGAACTCCAGAAGGATCGAGATGAGGTGACTCGGCTGAAGGAATTAATGGCAGAGATGGAGCAGAAGCACCTGGCCGAGGTGAAAGGGCTGAAGGAGGAGCTTGCCGAGAAGAACGAGCAGCAGGCTGCCAGCGCCGAGAAGACTAAGAAGTTGCTCGACGAGGCCGAGTCATTGGTCGAGTCGACCAATATGAACCTCGACGCCCTTCAAGCCAAGAACAAGACTTGGCATAGCAAGCTCGCTTCCATCAAATTCTTTCTCGGTAGTGAGTTCTTACTCTTTACGCATTGTCCACATCCTGCTGGATTTATTCCATCTGCCCTTGCTATTTTGCTAAATTTTTCTTTTTTCTTGCAGAGAACTTTCCTGAGGCCAATATGTTTGCCATCCGAGCCATGAAGAAAGTGAGAGCTGAGGCTGGTGCTCCTGCTGATGGCGAGGTGTCCATGGAGGAGCTCCTCACAGCGGTGTCTGAACGGGTCAAGACCCTCAGATCCTGCGGTGTGGACTTGCTCAAAGCGGCTATCCATTCGTTTCGCATGCTCTGGCCGGATGAAGACCCACCCAAACTGATCGAGCCGCTAGCCGAGAGACTGCTCCTTACTGAAGAACGGCTGGATCAATGGCGTGAATCGGTCGGCCGGGCTGCAGCGGACAAGGCTCTCTCCTTCGTGCTTTCGTGGTACGAGGACATCAACCTTGACGTTCTTGCTCGTATAAGGGGAGATGGCAAATGGCTGAATGACCTGGAGCTGATCAAGAAGCGCCAGGAGCGAGCTTATGCCATGATCGAGTAGACCATGGTGCACGCTTGGTGTGAAGGGCCCAGCTTCCTCGACCTTGGCGATCCGCTCGTTGAAGTTCCTGCTGAAGAAGATGGCAACAGTGAGGCGACCGAGTCAGATGATCCAGATGACCCGGCCGCAGATGCCCCTCACCCGGCCGATGCTCCAAACACTCCTGGTTCCGAGAATGCTCCTCCGAGTTCTCCTGCTCCTTAGGCCAACAAATACTCGAACTTTTATTAGATCCTCGGTATGCCGGGTACAGATGTAAGGTACATTGCACTTGAAGTTTGACTATGTGCCTTGTGATAGGCTTTATATATTTGCGTTATGCTTTGAGTGCGAATCATTCAAGGGCAAGTCCCCGAGTTTCATTCTGCCGTGTCACCTTTCCTTGCCTTTGGCCCTTGTCTACCGTTTTTCGGCGTTCGACATTAGGATCTCAAAGTACGAAGGACTTAGTTAGCGGATATGAAACTTGGATAACTTGGCCGAGATTACTCGACACATAGTATAACACAACCTGTAGAGAGTTAGACACAAACCAAAGCCGACTCGCGTTTCTCCCTTGTACTTATCCGGCGTTCGTGTTTACCCGTCTTAGATCTTTTTCTCTTGCTTGCCATGAAGCCGTGTTTTCGGACAACAACATAGTCGAACAGTTGATTTCTTCCGAGTAAACACAACTTGTTCCAAAATAAATTTCGGGTATCACGCCAACCGACGTAAAATAATTGTAATGGAAAGCCTAAGAGGTAGTCCCCGAGTCAGTTTTTCGAATCATACCATTTTATTATTAGCACATAGCCGGCAAACACATCCGATATATGAGAGTTCGAGTGATACATGCACTGCTTCTCCTAAGTGTAGAAGGGACGAAGCAGTGCCACAATCCATGGCCTTTTGGTTTCATTTCCTGACCTGTCCGCCTTGTTCTTTTGCGCCTCACGAGCGTCTATGAGATAATAGGAATCATTATGCAATGATTTGCTTACAATGAATGGACCTTCCCAAGGAGGCGATAATTTATGCATTCCGGCTGTGCGCTGCACCAGCCTTAGCACCATATCTCCTCGGAAAACACGAGGTTGCACTTTCCGGCTATGGTAGCGTCGGAGATTTTGTTGGTATATAGCAGATCTGGAAAGTGCCAGTTCCCTTGCTTCTTCGAGTAAATCTACTCCATATTCTCGGGCCTCTTTCACCTCGGCTTTCGAGTATTGCCTTATCCTTGGCGAGTCATATTCTATGCCGGCAGGCAAAAATGCTTCAGCCCCATATACAAGGAAAAATGGCATATAACAAGTTGATCGATTCGGAGTCGTTCTTAAGCTCCATAGTACTGAGGGTAGTTCCTCTAGCCAACAACCAGGTGATCTCTAGAGTGGTTCCATTAAGCGGGGTTTTATCCCGGACAGAACTAAACCATTAGCCCGTTCAACTTGTCCATTTGATTCTGGATGGGCGACTGACGCTACGTCGAGTCTTATTCGGTTTTACCCGCAAAAACAAGCAAAAGCCCCTTCCGAAAAGTTTGTGCCATTGTCAGTGATCACACTATGCGGGTAACCATATCTGATGATTATATCCCTTAGGAATGTGACAGCTGTTTTACCGTCCAATTTCTTGATTGGCTTCACTTCTATCCACTTGGTGAACTTATCGATCATGACCAAGATATGAGTCATGCCTCCCCTTGCTGGTTTGAATGGTCCTACCATATCCAGGCACCATACTGCAAACGGCCAAGTGATTGGTATAGTCTTTAATTCAGACGCTCGCAAATGTGACTTGGACGCATAGTGTTGACAACCACTTCATTTTCCGACTAACTCTTGTGCTTGTGCCAATGCGCTTGGCCAGTAGAATCCATGTCAGAATGCCTTGTCTACCAATGCTCTTGATGATGCATGGTGCCCGCACTATCCTTGATGGATATCCAACAAGATCTCCTGGCCTTTCTCTGAACCGATACAACGCTGTAGTACACTTGTCACGCTTCGTTTGCATAGTTACTTGTTCATTATGGTGTATGCTTTCGCCCTTCGTGTTGTTTGCCTTGCCAACATTTCGTCACTCGGCAAGGTTCCATCCTTCAAATAACTGAATATTGGCTGTGCCCACGTTGGTATTAGTGGTTCCGGGTCTGCTTCAACATCAATATCCATTGGTTCCGCCGAGATATGTTCTGCCGACATAACCTGAGGAGTCCTCGAGTGTGATTCGGCTACCCCTGAAGTGAACGGATCAGCCCCCAAGTGACTCGAACCTACCCCTGAGTCGATATCCATTGGCACTGCCTTTGATTCCTGACTCGCCGGGATGACCCTAATTGATTCGGACTCTGGTGACGGCTTGATCAATGGCTTCCTGAGATGCTCCAATGCTACCCCTGGTGGTATTGCTTGTCTAGATGATCCTAGCTTGGATAACACGTCTGCTGCCTCATTTTCTGCTCTAGGAATGTGATGAAATTCACAACCTTCAAAATATCCTGAAATTTGCTGCACATGGAAGCGATATAATGCCATATTTGCGTCCAGTGCATCCCAATGTCCAGACACTTGCTGAATCACCAAATCCGAATCGCCAAAACATATGATTCTTTTGATACCAATTTCCTTGGCTACTTTAATGCCATGGACGAGTTCTTCATACTCGGCAACGTTGTTAGAAGCAGCAAAATGAATCTGCAAGACATACCTCAGTTGATCCCTCTTTGGAGATGTGAGCACTATCCCGGCGCCCAGACCCATTCTTGTCTTGGACCCGTCAAAATGCATTTTCCAGTAATTTGGATCTGGCAGTGGTGGCTCGTACTGCATCTCCATCCATTCTACAAAGAAATCTGCAACGGCTTGAGATTTTATTGCATCCCGCCTATCATATTGTAGAGTGTATGGTGCTAATTCAATGGCCCATTTGGCTACTCGGCCGCTGGCATCTTTGCTGCCCAATAAATCCGAGATAGGTGCCTCACATATTACCCGGATTGGGTGTTCTTGAAAATAATGTTTCAGCTTTCTTGCTGCCATATATACCCCATATGTCATCTTCTGATAATGCGGGTAATTCTGTTTCGAGACAGAGAGCACTTCGCTCAAGTAATATACTGGTCGTTGGACTGATTTGCCCCCTTCTTCACGTTCAACCACTATTACTGCACTTACAACTCTATTGGTTGCGGCGACATAGAGCAGCATTGGCTCCTTGGATAGTGGTGACGCTAATATTGGTGTTGTTTCCAACATTTTCTTTGTAGAAGAAAATGTTGTGGTGCATGGGAGAAGTCATGTTGTTAGTAGTGGATTTGTGTTGAGATATTATTCAATGGTTTAGTATTTAAGTTGTGGTGCTATTCTTCTAGTGGTGTCATGTGAACGTCGACTACATGATACTTCACCATTTATGGGCCTAGGGTAATGCATTGTGTATTTGGCTACTAATTGTGGGGTTGTCGGATTGACAGAAACTTGAACCTCCGTTAGGACACCTTTGCACAAGGAAGCGTAGGATCTCAGAGTTTAAGGTTGTGGTTAGGTTTATATCTTAATTGCTTTCCTGTAGTTGTGGATGCTTGCAGGGGGTTTAATCACAAGTATGTATTAGTCCAAGTAAGGTCGGTACATTAGCACAGGTTCACCCACACAACACTTACAACACCAAATAAGGGTACTCAGCTATTTGAAGCGAAAGAACTTGACAGAATTCCCATGTGTTCTCAAGAACATTTGGTCCTTATAAGTATTTCCACCGACTTGTCCTTTGCTAAGAAAGGATTGGGCCACTTGCTGCAATTGTTCATTGTCTTTATTACTTGCACTTTATTTTTTGCTTTATCATAAAACCCCTAAAAATCCGTTTGCTAAGTATTTACAGAGATTTCCTGCTCCATACCACTAGTCAACACCTTCTGCTCCTCGTTGGGATCGACACTCCTATTTATCAAAAGTACTACGATACACCCCCTATACTTGTGGGTCATCAGCGATCATGTCCTTCGTCGTCTTCCTCGCCCGTGGCCTGCTCGCCACCGGGGGTGGCCGGCCCACCTTCCACGCCATCGATGATGCCTTGCCGGTGGTCTTGGCAGCCACTCCACTCGATCGTGCCACGCCGATAGTGCCCAACCGCTTCCGCGACATCATTGGCATCGTGGGGGTTGATTCCAGTGGCATCGCGTCGGCGCGAAACTCTGGTGGGGCTATGGAACCGAGCTTCAGTGACATTTCGGTCGGGGGAGGAGAATCCCGGCGTCGGCATCAATTCGCGGTGGTTTTGGGCGAGAGAGTCGGCGGCGAGGCGGGGAGGGGGGATTTTTAAGAGTTGCGTTGGCACCTGAGCATATTTGGGAGAGGGGAGATTTTAGGAGTCATATTCCTGTATTTACTCCTCTAACCGAATTTGCGGTTTCGATTAGAGCCGGTTTCAGCCGACAGAGGAGCAAAAATAGGAATCCTACTGCAGATAAGAGTTCGGTTAGAGATACTCTAAAGTTTGGCAATTTGGAATATGTTTTGTTTTAGGCACACTTTGACTTGCCACACTTTATTAAGCATATGGTCCATCTGGCATAGGGTGGATTTGTTGCAAGTTTTACCACACTTTGTGGCAAAGCATGGCCGAGGACCAACAGTCAGACATGTCTTTTTCTTTGGGATCTCAGACTTGTCTTTTCCTTATATAAGTGTAGACAGAAAATTACAGATGTAGCACTTCCCCTCTTTTCCTCCCCCGCCTCCTCAAGTCCTCATTTTCCTCTCACGAAAAAATCCTACTACTCCCTCCATCTCAAAATAGATGTTGGAGGTTTGTCAAAATTTGCATAAATTTATAGTGTCTAGTTTCATTTAAATTTTAACTGCGATATTTATTTTGAGACGGAGGGAGTAGTAAAAAGGATGAAAATTGGCCGCTCATTTTCTCTCCTCGGGTCGGTAGCTTTCAGCAGAACAAAAACGACGCAAACTTTTTCCATGCATTACAAATTCTTCATCCCGACAAACTCAATAAAGTAGAGACTTATCTATCTACTAATTTTCCTTGAGGTAGGTTCGTCCGCCACAATTTTGGTTCCGATTTTTGGTTGGACGGATTTGCCCCTAGCAGTTGTGGGTATTTACATGACGTGCCGCCACCAAGTTGATCTGGTGAGCCAACGAATCAACGAAGAAAAAAATCGTCCCTGGACTTCTCCTTGCCGAGACGACAGCATCGCGCCGTGCGGCCCTTCTCCCTCCACCACTGTCGCCATCGCATCATCACTGCTAAGAGCGCCCCTCCTCCCTCCAGTACCGCCTCTGGCCGCCCTCCGGTCCCCTCCAACCTGCTCGATCTCGCAGGCCTTCTCCTCTACCACCACGGCGTCGCGCGCCATCACCGGCATCCGCTCTGCCAGCGTAGTGCCGCCGATGAGGGCCATCTCCGTTTTCTACCGATGCCCCCTCCGTCCCCATGACTTGATTTGCATGCTCCGCCTCGGCCTGGTCGCAGCGGCTCCGGTGGCCAGGTCACGGAGGGGCATGAGCCTCTGCAGGGCGTGGACGCCGCCGCTGCTCGAGTGTGGCCAGTTCACGAACGGGCGTGCGCCTCTGCAGGGTGTGGGCTTGTTCCTTCGGATGCTAGGAGTTAGCGTGGGTTCTGACGGGGCTGGGAAGATGTTCGATTTTTCTTAGATCTTGCACCTGATGCAGACGAGTCCCTGTGGGCAGGCGACGGACGGGCCACTGGCCATTAGAGGCGAGTGTGAGATAGGGATGGGTATTTTGAGGAGGTGGTGTTTTGAAGTAAGATAAGGACCTCTTCGTATTTCTATCAAGATTAGAATAAAAAGGTTCTAGGAAAGTTTTTAGAAGACCTAGAGGTAAGAGTAGTTAAAAGTTCTGTTTTGAAAACACAGGGTGAGTATATATAGATATCCATAATTTTGTTAATAGAAACTAGTAAAATATTTTGTTGGGTCAAAGTTATCTGGGCTCAAGTTTTAAATGTCAGAATATTTGAGAATATGAAAGATGAGCCAAGAGATTTCTTTTGTAAAATACTTTTTATCAACTAAGGTTGAGGTAAGGAGTATATAGCATCTAATACACAATCAATTGTATGAACACAAGCAAACAAGTAAACAAACATTCCAACACTTGATAAGAAAACATTTTGCCTTTTAGACAATAAATCAGGGTTGCTGGAATTGGATGTTACACATTGTAGCCTACACCTTAGACAATCTATATTTTTTAGAATTATTTTACACTATTGGACCTTAGTAATAGACTAATATGGATACACGAAATCTTTGGTGGTGAGCGCCATCTGCCCTGCCTATGGGACATCCTGACTTAAGTTTGTATATGGCATGAGTAAGGCATCAGGGTTACACCATGTCCCTTTAGTAGAGAAATTCATGGAGGAGGGAGGGAAGTAACTCCCACTACCAGCGCCCACTGGCCTTGTTGCTTCCTCTATGGTGAGAGCAGAGTAAGGGAACGTTGTCCCTTTATTTTCGTTTTCATTTTGATAGGACAGAAGGTCGTTGGAAGGGGAGGAAAAGAGGATAATGAAGAACGAGAGATCTCGGTAAGGTTAGCGGCATGATGAAGAGACATGATGGCAGAGAAGCATGTTGCAAAATCGTGCGGCACGGGCCCCTCTCCCACAATGAGCGCGTGCGATAGTACGTTGTGTGAGCCGCTTTTACGTGTCGCCGCATCGCGCGTCCCTCGACGCGAGGACCAACGCCTACCCATGACCTGGAGACACCAGCTCGGATCGTGACAGGCCCCACTGCCTAGAAACGGGGTGCGGAGTTGTCCTGTTCTCCAAATCCCTCACAAAACACGCTTCTACCCACGGTTGATGACGCTGGCAAGGGCGTGTGGTCCAGTGGCAGTGAAGCGGGACGGGACAGGGGCGTGTGCCAGATGAACATGGAGAAATCTCACGTCTAGCCCCGCGGTGGGCCCATCTCCCTGGGGAGTGGCTCCGCTATGATAGCAATGCATGTCCTCCTGAGTCTCCATCCAATGACTAGAAAAATTAGAACTTGGATAGCCAAAACTTTCGTTAGCTATTATTTACTCATATTTCCATATATGCATAACTTGGTGAGATCACTATAGATGTTGAATTTTGTCCAATCAAATCAACGTGGCCATCATTGTTATAGTTTTTTTATAATCCATTTTTTACATCTTTTCTGGCCCTAATTTTTCAATGTAGCTACGACACAGCTTCTTGGTCGTAATTTTTTGGTAATAGTTATTCTATGAAAACTTTTCGAGGTGCGTAATTTCCTAGCTGTAATTTATACGTCATATTTTAAACTGCTTGCTGGTAGTTTTTCGACAAACCTTCCCAGCCGTAATTTCCGACCGCAGTTAGCTATGTCTAAGTCAGTGTTTTTTAAAATTATTTTTACTAACCCGGTGGTAACTTTTCGAGAATAACTTTTCGCCTGAATTTCCAAACAGTTAATTACCCTATGTATACAGCGGTATTCTTTTACATCTTTTTAACTACTCGATAGTAATTTTTTGACGCGTCTTCTGGCCATTATTTACCACTGTATTTAGGTTACGTCTATGAAAATATTTACTTAGCGGCAGAACTTTTTTGCTCATTTAAGGACTTGATTGTTACTATTATGACACAACTTTCCAACCATAATATCCATAATATCCCGATGGTAATTATCCCACATTACGACGGTACGTTCATTACATCTTTCATCTTTTAATATTCACCCATATTTTTGATATGCCTTCCAGGCCGTCATTTAGCACGGTAGCTTTTTTTTTTTAGAAAAAATCTGGATTTATTTCATGAGTTCACAAAAAGTATAAAGCACTCCAAACATAATATGAATTATATCGAGGTCATTGGACCACCTAACTACCACAATTTCCGCCAGAGCGGGGCACCGCTTTCTTACAGGAGCCGACCTGACGTTGTTGATGATAGTCGAAAAGTCTTCATGCACGTGTCCATAAGGACTAGTACCCTAGAGCTAAAGTCGTCACCCGGAACTCTTGAATTTACCACGGTAGTTACCTTACGTCTACGACAATATTAATAGCTCATTTTCTTAACTACTTGATGTTAATGTTTCAAAAAAAGCTTTTCGGCCATAATTTCCTTTCGTCAGTTACCCCATGGTAACTCCTCGCCGGTGAAAAATTATCTAATTGTATTTCATCCCAGTATTTTTTATGTTCTTTTCCCATTCTTTGACAATAATTTTTAATTGCACATTTTCAGCCGTAATTACCCTTCGGTAATTTTTCGAGGGTGAGTAATTTTTTGCCGTACAATAGTAATTCAAATTATTGTACTTTTAAATACTTCGACACTACTTCCACTCCCCGCCGCTTCTTTTGTACAGGGAAAATACTACTATTGTATTTCGCGATAACTTCATACAATTATACTACATTACATATGCCATAATCTCGAGTAATACCTTTACATTTTTTCAACCATCACTTTCACATGGTAACTACCAGCAATATATTTAACCGACTATTTGACAGCGTTGTCCCGTCAAGGATGCGGTGTAACACCGCGCCACGATTTCCTAGTATTCATTGATATATGGGAGTGGTTCCTATTGTAGGGATCGCCTCCCCTCTCTAGGACGTGTCTACCAGGTATATATAAAGATTGTTTTGTAGGGTGGATAACATTATAGACAACTGTTATTATATGATTAGTAACAATTTGGTAAAATTTTGAAGCTATGAAGAAGGCAAATGGGACAAAATATGCACTGCCTCCTTCTTCTTGACAAATAATGCCACTTAAGTTCAGCTTAAACAAAGGCAAAACCCTTTTGTTTGTATCTGATTAAACAAAACCGTAAATTCCTTTATTGCCATGGAATGTCCAATAAACCTCCATCGTTAGGGAGAACCATCGACATCAAATATTAAGAGAGAAAGAATCAAAGAGAAATGATAACATAAGACCCGTATGCATCACGATTGGGAGAACAAGTCTAACAGCAAGCCTCTGGTAAGATACAAGCGGCAAGCCTGATAAGCCATCTGAAACGAAAAACAACAAATGGCTGGGGGAGAGAGGGGTCATTCCTATCTTTTCCTTCTCTCTCTTAGCTAGAGTATCTGAGAGCAACACCGGCAGCGCCGGGCTGATCCGAAGCCTCTCTCGTCGGTGTTGCCGGTCGAGAGGGGTGGGGGAGAGGCGCCAGGGTATGTAGAGTAGATAGGAGTAGTGTTTTTTGGTTAGTTTTGGGCTTTTTGTCTGGTAGTCGGAGCGGAGCGATGGATCTTTCCGCCTGGTTCCATGTCGCTATAGGGTTCCTCCTACTTGTTCTTCTTCTCCAGCGGTTGGAGGAGAGAGTGAAAGGAAGGACCGACGTCTCCTTAAATAAAGTTCTGGCGGTGTACTGCCTGCTGCTGCTTGAGCTTGTTGCAACACCCGGATTTTTAATACTAGATGCCTGTTATGCCATACATCGCAATCCCAGGATTACCATTTTTGCGAGACATAACAGATTTGGATATCATAGTACATCATCCATTACAAACCATACATAAGGTATTACACAAATAAGGATCTCATGATCCAGTTCTTAATACAACTCAGGCAGCGGAATAACGTAATAGTAAAGATAGCGTAGGCGAAGCTCCATCTTCAGGGTCACAGGCAATGCTGACGATGGGAGATGATCCTAGTTGTCGTAACCTTCCTGCGTTCCATCATCCTGGTACTCCTCTTCATAGTCTGGCCACGGGAATAGCCAGGGACAAATCCATGAGTACTCTTTAAGTACTCGCAAACTAATACTAACAAGTGAAGGGGGTTTTTGTAGTAGGACACTAAGCTCTAGGGTTGTTTTGTAAAAAGCCAGATTTACCTCTACTAAGTTCAGAAGCAAGAAACTAGTTGAAATTTTATAACACCTAAGTGGGAACTTGAATTTCATGTCACAACTCTGTTGTGGTCAAGTCAAAGTCTCAATTCATTTCACATGCCATTTTGAAAACATCTGACTAGGAAACAGTATGGCCACTCCAATTGTCCATAACCACGGACGCGGCTATTCGAATAGTTTGACACTCTGCAGAGATTGTACACTTTCACCACAACATTCGATACATCCGTCAGGAACAAATCATGAATTCACCATACTCAGTATGCGGATAATCAATCCTAACCTTTCAATTACACGCCCTAGTATAGGCCCTCTCCTGTGAGTTTGGTCTCCCAACCATGACCAACTGTCATCTTGGGTACTGCACAGGTGGACAATCTTCACAAGGTAGCCTCAGCTCAGACCTTGGCCGTGAGGGAACCCATACTAAGGTATATAAGTTTCCAGTCAAGCCCTACCCAATTTTCGGGTATTGTGGTTGTACGGTAAAATTTGGAATGGTATCGCATCCAGACAACCATCAGTTTTATAAGGGGCTAAGGCTCATGCCTCAACATTTTCATCATCAAAATCATCTGGTGTTCGGAAACACATGTCAAAATATTTCAGTAGAATGACTCATCATTCCAAGGTTTTCATAACCATTTTCACCAAGTATTCCCATCTAAAGTTGATCAAGTTTTATGCTTAGCACTAGCATCTACAAGTGGGGTAAGTACTAATGAGGGGTGGTAAACAAGTGGAGATTAATTAAGTTCAATCTCATGCCTTAGGATGACATCAAGATTATCTAGCTTAGGCCAAATTTAATGCTCTTTATGCAACCTTCAATTATCTTCCTAGAATCTACAAGTCACTTAAGTAAACTCTAAGAAATAGCTTTGATAAAGAAGTAAAGTATAAAGCTTGCAAGTAAAACTAGGATTGGGTTATCAAGTGGGTATGATCACTTATACTTAAGGCATATAGTTGGCATGGTAACAAGCAAGTATTAGCTTGCATAAGTAGGGTATCTTGCAAGTGTTAGCTTGCCTTGTGCAGAGCAGTGGTTGATGTTCGCCTCGGCTTCTTCCTCGTAGTATCCTCCTTCCTCCTCGTATCCTTGGTCGGTACTAGCTTCTATAAATAAATATGAGGTACACAATCACTAAACAATACTTAACTATTTTCAATCATCACACAAAAGGGTACTATAGATGATCCAGCATCATCACTAACATTACAAGATTAAAGATTTTATCTTATTTATTTTATTTTTAGAAAAGTAATTTCTACTCAGTGAAAAACTACTTAAGATTTAATATTCTCCAACTCAAACATGGGATCATGTTGACACATGTCATCACCACATATTTCAGTACATGGGAATGTGATTTAAAGTGGTGTCACAATTTAATAAGATTTAACCTTTTTATTTTAAATAAATAAAGTGACTAGAAATTCCTATGTGGCATTCTTTTGTTGCTTGAACATTATTTCTGTAAGTAAACCCATATGTTTTTATATATTCTGAAAGGTATGATCAAATGTGATTTTTGAGAGTTGGAATCAACTCAAAAGCTATTATGGTTGAATTTTGAAAAATGTTTGAATACAGAAAAGATTCTAACTTGTTATTTTTACCAAGGTTGATATACAGACCCAAATGATTTGAATCCAACGGGCTTGGATTAAGAATTTCAGTACCTTTCTAACAAAATTAGTTTCCTGCATTTTGGTTCACTAAATCGAGCTGGGTTGATTTTTGAATCTAGGTACAGAACTGAGTTTGAATTAAAATAGAAAAATCTAAATTCAAACGGTTGGGTCACGCGGGAGAGGTTAATGGGTCGGTACAGTGTCACTCCACAGCGCGGGGCTCAGCTGACAGGGTGGTTCCACCAGTCAGTGGCTCATAACACGCGAAGCGGTACGGGGCTATGTGGTTCGTTGGATTAGAAGGGAGATCAACGGATGAGGGTCGTCGTCAATGATGAACATGTCACCAGCGAGCTCGAACCCTAGAAGCTCAATGGGGGTGCATAGGAGGCATACTAGGGCTCTAGTGACGACGGCGAGGCGGGCAAACAAACGAGTGGTCCACGGCGAGCTCAAGGACAGTCGAGGCAGCTCCGGGGGTGGTCGAAATCAATGGCCCCCTTCTTCTCTAGAGGCGGCCTGCTCCGGCGCAATTCTGGCGAGCTGCTACTCCTCGTGCTCCGGCGAGAGGGTGGAACGATTAGTGAGGTGAGGGGAGTGGAATGGTGTGCTTCAAATGGCTGGGGGTGGCCTCCTTTTATAGGCTCGATGGCGAGACCGAGAGGGATGGGTAGGCGACGGTGGCGACATGGCTACAGGTTGCTAGCGGCATGGCTGAGGTTGGCGATCGACGGGCGGTCTCCTGGCGATGCTCTAGAGCTTAAATGCGCGCTTAGGGGTGGTGGCAATCGGTCGGGAACGTGCGGTGCTCTGTGCGGAAGAGGCGGCGAACTCCACAGCGAGCGGTGGCTGCGGGGTACGGGCGGCTAACGGGGTGTCTGGCGTGTTCCTAGGATCATGGCGAAGCGGTAGGCACGGGCTGCGGTCGAGGGGAGGCGTGTGCACGCGTGCCGGGTGCAGCGCTCTGGGGCGGGCTCGGCATGTCGCAGTGGCACTAGGCGCGCGGCGTTCCTGGTGGTCCACGGCTTGCACTGGCTTGGGGAGGGGACAGTGGGCGGCGGTGATGTGATGGCTACCTCCCAGACAAGGTTGGCAAGGCTAGGGTGGCTGCTATCTGGTCGGCGACAATGGGATGGCATGGTGAGGCTCGGCCTGCTCACCATTGATGGCAAGGCAAGCTCACAGTGGTGCTAGATGTTTACAATTGAGCTAGATAATCTATTAAAGACTAGTTGCAACTAGAGAGGGAACAAGTTAGGCCAAATTTACTGCACACTATAGTGTTTGTGATTTGTTTGATTTGAATCTGCAAGGTGTTTGATGAAATGGCCGCAAGAAACTTACTTTTGAATTTTGAAAATATTTTTGGTGGGTGTGCTAGGCATGTGCTGAGGATTCTGTGGGTGCTTAGGTTTTAAAAATTGAGCTTGTTTGAGTGGTTTTTGAAATAGTGGGATCTTCCCATATGAGAAAGATTCAATTTTAAACTGTCATTTAAACTAAGCATTTGAATGTTTTTGGAAGACCACAAAGTGGGCCTTGGTACA
Source organism: Avena sativa (assembly GCA_916181665.1). Taxonomy (NCBI): domain Eukaryota; kingdom Viridiplantae; phylum Streptophyta; class Magnoliopsida; order Poales; family Poaceae; genus Avena; species Avena sativa. The sequence goes on along the minus strand of OV702298.1, from coordinate 44,866,546 downwards.
TTATTATGAGTACTAACAAGGGGTGCAAAGATCCACAAATGTTTCTGTTAAGTTTTGAAAACTAGGGATAGCCAAAGTAGGCATGAGAGTTAATTTGGCAAAAATGACCATTCACTTCATTTGTTTATTTTGAGTTGTTTGTCTTTGGGAAAAGTTTGGGAATTGTTTAGATGATGTTTATTCACCTAAGAATCATTTTACAAGCAAAGAAACACATAACCATGGCAATTCAAAAGAATCCAAATTCTGAATACACACACATATGAATGCTTTCGTATTTTTTAGTTGGGAAAGTTTTTGTTAACCCTAATTTTGATGATTAGAGTTGATGATCCAAGTTTAATATTTTTGGGATGTTACAAACCTTCCCCCCTTAAACAAAATCTCGTCCCGAGATTTGAAAAAGGACGAAAAAGATTACCTAGGATTTGAAGAGATCGGGAAACTCCATCCTGATGTGATCTTCGCGCTCCCTGGTAGCTTCCTCTTATGTGTGGTTGCTCCACTGAATCTTGAGAAACTTGATGCTTCGGGTTCTGGTAGTTCTGAAAGCTTCTTCCAAAATACGGATGGGTACTTCAGGATAGGTCAGGTCATCGTTGATCTCTATGGTCCGGTGATCAATGTTCTTGAACACTTCAGTCTTCTCTGGAACTTCGAGGCACTTGTGAAGTAACTAGATATGGAACACATTGTGCACGGCTGACATCTCTTCGGGCAGTTCCAATTGATACGACACTTCTCCTCGACGGTTTAGAATCTTGAAGGGTCCGATATATCTGGGGACTAATTTTCCCTTCAGTTGGAAACTCTACATTCCTTTCAATGGCGACACTTTCAGATACACAAAATCTCCGATGTTAAAGGCGAGGTCTTGATGTCTCTTGTCGGCATAACTCTTCTATCTGGACTGGGTGGTCTTGAGGTGCTCACGAATCTTGTGAACTTTCTCTTGTGCTTCTTGTAGGATGTCGGGTCCGAAAATCTGACTCTCTCCTACTTCCGACCAGTTCAAAGGGGTGCCACACTTCCTTCCATACATGAATTCAAATGGGGCCCTTTGCAAACTAGCTTGATAATTGTTGTTGTATGAAAATTCTGCAAACGGCAGACGGTCTTCCCATTTAGATCCATACTCTAACACACATGCTCTCAACATATCTTCGAGTATTTGATTTACTCGTTCTGTTTGTCCATCGGTCTGAGGGTGATAAGCTATGCTGAAATCTAGTCGGGTTCCTAAACCTTCTTGGACTTTCTTCCAGAATCTCGAGGTAAAATGAGTTCCTCGATCTGATACGATGTTCTTGGGGACTCCATGGAAACTGACGATTCTAGCAATGTATAACTCTGCTAGCTTCGAACTCTAATATGTGGTCTTGACTGGTAAGAAATGGGCGACTTTGGGCAACCTGTCCACTATGACCCAGATAGAGTCATTTCTACTATTAGAGGTAGGCAATCCGGTGATAAAGTCCATTCCAACGGAATCCCATTTCCATTCCAGAATCTGCAATGGTTGCAACAATCCTGCGGGTCTTTCATGTCCCGCCTTGACTCTCTGACATATATCACACTTGGCGATATAGCTTCCGATTTCTCTCTTCATCTTATGCCACCAAAATTGCTCTTTTAAATCTTGATACATCTTTGTTCCTCCAGGGTGGATAGAATAAAGAGTATCCTGAGCTTCCTTCAGAATAACTTCTTTCAACTCTGAATCTGCTGGTACACAAAGGCGTCCTTTGTACCACAGAACTCCTTCTTCATCTTCCGTAAATCCGGGTACTTTGCCTGTACCGATACGGCACTTGATTCCGTCGATACTAGCATTTCCTTTCTGCGCCTCTTTGATCTGACTGATCAAAGTGGGTTGAAGTTCTATGCTAGCCAAAAATCCTTCACTCACTAATTCCATTCGGAAATCTTCCATCTCTTTGTGCAGGCTTGGTTGCTCCTTCAAAATCATGGATTTCAAGCGGCACGGCAATCTGCTAACGGCATCTTCTACCACGTTCGCTTTACCAGGGTGATAGTGAATGTCTAGGTCATAATCCTTGATTAGCTCAATCCATCGTATTTGTCTCATATTCAGCTCCTTCTGAGTGAATATATACTTCAGGCTCTTGTGATCCGAATAAATCTCACAACAATTTCCCATCAGGTAATGCCTCCATGTCTTCAGGGCTAGAACTACGGCTGCGAGCTCGAGGTCATGGGTTGGATAGTTTTGTTCATTCTGTTTCAGTTGTCGAGATAGATAAGATATAACTTTGCCTTCTTGCATTAGCACACATCCGAGACCGATCTTGGATGCGTCACAATACACGTCAAAGGGCTTTGTGATATCTGGCATGATCAAGATTGGGGCCGAAATCAATCTTCTCTTGAGTTCTTGAAAACTCGCTTCACATTTGTTCGTCCATTCAAACTTCTTGTCCTTCTTCAGCAATTGGGTCATGGGTCTGGCGATACTCGAGAATCCTTCTACGAACTTGCGGTAGTATCCCGCCAATCCGAGAAATGCACGAACTTGGGTTTGAGTGGTTGGCGCTTGCCAATCTTCGACATCTTTCACCTTTGTAGGGTCAACGGCAATTCCTCCGGCTGATACAATGTGGCCGAGGAATCCTACCTCCTGTAACCAGAATTCACATTTGCTAAACTTGGCATACAACCGATGGTCTCTAAGGGTTCCAAGAATGGTCCTTAGTGTAGGGTTTCGTAGCATGGAAAACAAAAAAATTCTGCCGCATACAAACAAACAAGCCAAGATATATCTACTAGATTGTAGCAACGAGTCGATGGAATAACTCACCCTCGAAGATTCCAAAGTGTTTAACGAGAGCGGATTCTCGTGGGTGATGTAGTCGTACTCTTGCCGATCTCAAGATCGCGTAGACGATCCTTCCGGCGCTGCGTTCCGGCAGCGCTTCCGCAGTCAGTCACACGTTCGGTACTCGACGAAGACCTTCCTCTCCCTTGTTCCAGCAGGCAGCGGAGGTTGTAGCACTCTCCTCACGATTCCGGCAGCACAATGGCGTGGTACCGGAAGTAGAGGGGAGATCTTGCAGGGCTTCGCCTTAAGCCGGAGCGAGTATGGTGGACTATGAGAGAGAGCCTCGGCGATCTAGGGTTTATACGCACCAAGGAGGAGCAAGGCCGGCGGCGGTGGCTTGCCTTAGGCGGCGGCGGCGGCAACAGGAGGTGGCGGCGGCGGCAGCAGGAGGTGGCGGCGGCGGCAGCAGGAGGTGGCGGCGGCGGCAGCAGGAGGTGGCGGCGCCGGCGGCTAGGATTAGGGTTTGCGGGGCGTGGTGTTGTGTGCTTGGAGGGGCAGCCCTGCCCCTCCTTATATAGGTGGAGGGGGCACGCCAAGGGGAAGGGAGTCCCTCCCCAACTCGGTCTCCAAGTGGGCCGGCGGTGGAGGGAGGGAACTCCTCCCCAAGTAGGTTTCCTATTCTCCCTCCACCTCACAAAATAGCCGTTTGACTTTTCAAACTAGGATTTGATTAAACCCTTTATTTTGTTCAGCGATGACACCTAGTACATGATGCAATCATTCCAACTTGTTATGACACATTCATGTACCCTTCCCCTCCGGAGTGCTGGACATTCTGGAACCTTCTAGAACATTCCCGATGAAAACACCGGAACCATTCTCCAACCCCGAAACAGGACTTTCCTTATATGAATCTTATTCTCCGGACCATTCCGGATCTCCTCGTGATATCCCGGATCCCATCCGAGACTCCAAACAATCATTCGGTCTCTCACTCATCATTCCATAACTACTCAAACAACGTCGAATCCTTAAGTGTGTCTCCCTACGGTTCGTGAATTATGCGGACATGATCGAGACACTTCTCCGAACAATAACCAATAGAGGAATCTGGAAATTCATATGGCTCCCACATATTTCTACGATTACTTTGCGATCGAATGAACCACTTACATACGATACCAATTTCCCTTTGTCTCACGGTAGTTTACTTATCCGAGGTTATGATCATCGGTATCTCTGCATACCTAGTTCAACCTCGTTACTGATAAGTACTCTTTTCTCATTCCCGTGATATGTGATCCCTTGTGAGCCAGTCACGTGCTTGCAAGCTAATTGTATGACATTCCACCGAGAGGGCCCAGAGTATATCTATCCGTCATATGGATGGACAAATCCCACTCTTGATCCATGTGTCTCAACCAATACTTTCCGAACACTCAATGCCACCTTTATAGCCACCCAGTTACGGTGTGGTGTTTGATGTCATCAAAGCATCCTTCCGGTGAAGGTGATATGCATGATCTCATGGTCGAAGGAATTAGGTTACTATGTATCAGAAAGCATATAGCAATTGAACTATTAAAATGACTTGATCTTTATGCTACGCTTATCTATAGGAGTATGTCCACCATATCATTCTCCTAACGATATGATCTTGTTGTTAATAACATCTCAATGTTCATGATAGGGAAACCACAATCATTTATTAACCAACAAGCTAGTATTATAAAAAGGCTTTACTAGGGACTCTATTTTAGTTTACAAATCACACAAGTATTAATGTTTCCTTGTTAATACTATTATAGCATGAATGTAAACATTTATCATAAACACAAAGATATAATAATAACTATATTTATTATTGCCTCTAGGGCATATCTCCAACAGTCTCCCACTTGCACTAGAGTCATCTAATCCAGATTACATGGTAATATACCGAACACCCATGGCAGTTTGGTGTTGGTCATGTTTTGCCCTCGGGAGAGGTTTAGTCAACGGATCCGCCACATTTAGATCTGTGTGTACTTTGCAAATCTTTATGTCCCCATCTTGGACATGTTCTCGAATAGCGTGAAAACATAGCTTGATGTGCTTCAGCTTCTTGTGTGACCTTGGTTCTTGCGCATTGGCTATGGCGCCCATGTTATCACAGTAGATTGACATTGGGTCCAGCACACTAGGAACCACACCGAGCTCTGTAATGAACTCTTTCATCCATATCTCTTCTTGTGAAGCCTCCGAAGCAGCCATGTATTCCGATTCAGTTGAAGATCTTGCCACAACGCTTTGCTTTGCACTCCTTCAGCTAACTGCTGCACCATTCAAAGTAAATACGTATCCAGATTGTGATTTAGAATCATCTGGATCGGTGTTCCAACTAGCATCGGTGTAACCATTAACAACGAGCTGTTCATCACCTTCATAAGAAAGAACCATATCCTTAGTTCTTCTCAAGTACTTAAGGATGTTTTTGACCGCTGTCCAATGATCCACTCCTGGATCACTTTGATATCTGCTAGTTAAACTAACAGCATATGCAATGTCGGGTCTAGTACATAGCATGGCATACATTAGAGATCCTATGGCTGAGGCATAGGGAGTTTTACTCATCCTTTCTCTATCTTCTGCCATTGTCGGACTTTGAGTTTTACTCAAGGTCGTATTGGGCAACATGGGCAAGAACCCTTTCTTGCTATCTTCCATTCCAAACCTCTTTAGAACTTTGTCCAAATATGTACTTTGTGACAATGATATTAGGCGTCTCGATCTATCTCTATAAATCTTTATGCCTAATATATAAGCTGCTTCGCCAAGATCCTTCATTGAAAAACTATTATTCAAATATTCCTTGACACTATTAAGAAGGTCTACATCATTCCCAATCAACAATATGTCATCTACATATAGTATTAAGAATGCTACAGAGCTCCCACTCACTTTCTTGTAAATACAAGCTTCTCAATAAGTTTGTATAAAACCAAAACTTTTGATTACCTTATCAAAACGTTGATTCCAACTTCGGGATGATTGCTTCAATCCATATATGGACCGTTGAAGTTTGCATACCTTGTTAGCATCTTTAGGATCGACAAAACCTTTGGGTTGCATCATATACAACTCTTCATCAATGTCTCCATTGAGGAACGCTGTTTTGACATCCATCTTCCATATCTCATAATCATAATATGCAGCGATTGCTAACATAATCCTCACAGACTTTAGCTTCACTACTGGTGAGAAGGTCTCATCGTAGTCAACTCCTTGAATTTGTCGAAACCCTTTTGCGACAAGTCGAGCTTTATAGACAGTAACATTACCATCAGCATCTGTTTTCTTCTTGAAAATCCATTTGTTCTCGACAGCCTTCCGGCCATCCGGTAAGTCCACCAAAGTCCATACTTGGTTTTCGTACATGGATACAATCTCGGATTTCATGGCTTCTTGCCATTTATTGGAATCTGGGCTCATCATCGCTTCCTCATATGTCGCAGGGTCATCGGTGTTGTCCACCAACATGACATTCATAACGGGATCATACCAATCAGGAGTGGTACGAGTTCTCGTTGACCTGCGAGGCTCTGTAGCAACTACAACCGAAGTTTCATGATCATCATCATTAGCTTCCTCTCTTATTGGTGTAGGCGTCACAGGAACTACTTCCGGTGCTGCGCTACTCGCAAGTTCGAGAGAAGGTTCGACAACCTCGTCGAGTTCTACTTTCCTTCCAATCACTTCTTTCGAGAGAAATTCCTTCTCTAGAAAGGATCCATTCTTGGCAACGAAGATTTTGCCTTTGGATCTATGATAGAATGTATACCCAATAGTTTCCTTCGGGTATCCTATGAAGACGCATTTTTCCGCTTTGGGTTCAAGCTTGTCCGGCTGTAACTTCTTTACATAGGCTTCGCAACCCCAAACTTTAAGGAACGACAATTTAGGTTTCTTCCCAAACCATAATTCATAAGGTGTCGTTTCAACGAATTTAGATGGTGCCTATTTAAAGTGAATGCGGCTGTTTCTAATGCATAACCCCAAAATGATAGCGGTAAATCTGTAAGTGACATCATAGAACGAACCATATCCAAGAGAGTTCGATTACGACGTTCGGACACACCATTACGCTGTGGTGTTCCTGGCGGTGTCAATTGTGAAAGTATTCCGCATTTCTTCAAATGCTCGCCAAACTCATAACTTAGATATTCACCTCCACGATCAGAACATAGAAATTTAATATTCTTGTTACGTTGATTCTCCACGTCACTTTGAAATTCCTTAAACTTCTCGAATGTTTCAGACTTATGTTTCATGAAATAGATATACCCATATCTACTCAAGTCATCCGTGAAGGTAAGAACATAACGATAACCACCGTGCGATGCTACACTCATTGGACCACACACATTGGTATGTATGATTTCCAATAAGTCCGTAGCTCACTCCATCATACCAAAAAATGGAGTCTTAGTCATTTTACCCATCAGACATGCTTCGCATCTTTCAAGTGATTCAAGAAGTCCATCGGAATGGAGTTTCTTCATACGCTTCACTCCAATGTGACCAAGACGATAGTGCCACATATAGGTCGAGTTATCGCTCGATTTCAAACGTTTAGCTTCAATGTTATTAATATGTGTATTTCCTCTATCGAGATTCAATAAGAATAGACCATCTATCAAAGGTGCATGTGCATAAAACATATTACTCATATAAATCGAACAACCATTATTCTCGGACTTAAACAAGTAACCGTCTCGCAATAAACAAGATCCTGATATAATGTTCATGCTTAACACAGGCACCAAATAACAATTATTTAAGTATAAAACTAATCCCGATGGTAGATGAAGAGGTAGCGTGCCGACCGCGATCACATCAACCTTTGATTCGTTTCCCACGCGCATCGTCACCTCGTTCTTCGCTAGCTTCCGTTTATTCTGCAGCACCTGTTTCGAGTTACAGATATGAGCAAACGAACCAGTATCAAATACCCAGGCACTACTACGAGTACTAGTGAGATACACATCAATAACATGTATATCGGATATACCTTTCTTCTTGATGTTGCCGTTCTTCAAATCCGCCAAGTACTTTGGGCAATTCCGCTTCCAGTGACCTTCTCCCTTGCAGTAAAAGCACTCAGTATCAGGCTTAGGTCCAGCCTTGGTCTTCTTCGTTGGCACGGTAACTTTCTTACCACCCTTCTTGAAGTGTCCCTTTTGCTTAGACTTGCCTTTCTTGAATTTGGTGGTCTTATTGACCATCAACACTTGGTGCTCTTTCTTGATCTCTACTTCTGCAGATTTTAACATGGCGAAGAGTTCTGGCAACTGCTTGTTCATGTTTTGCATATTGTAGTTCATCACAAAGTTCTTGTAACTTTGTGGTAGTGATTGGAGGACACGATAAATCCCCAAAGCATTAGGAATCACTATACCCAAGCTTTGAAGTTTGTTTGCGTGCCCAGACATCTTAAGCACATGCTCACTGACGGAGCTGCCCTCTTCCATCTTCCAGTTAAAGAACTTTTCAGAAGCCTCATAGCACTCAATTGCCGCGTGAGTCTCAAAGATCAATTTGAGATCACGGACAATATCATGTGGGTCTGAATTCTCAAACCTTTTCTGAAGCTCCGATTCTAAACCATACAAGATAGCACACTGAACTGTGGAGTACTGAGTCTTCCGAGCGAGGTAAACATTCTTTACTTCATCGGTAGCAGTAGCTGCAGGTGGGTCACCCAGCGGTGCATCCAGCACATAGGTCAAATTACCAGCAGTGAGGACAATCCTCAAATTGCGCAACCAATCCGCAAAGTTGCTTCCATTGTTTTTCAACTTTTCTTTCTCTAGGAACGCATTAAAATTGATGGTAGGGGCCTCCATTGATCTACAACATATTTGCAATAGTTTAGACTAAGTTTATGACAATTTGAGTTCTAATTAATAGTTAAATTAATCTAGGTGAACTCCCACTCAAAACAATATCCCTCACATTGTTTTAGTGATCACACGAACCAAATCCACCACATCAACACCGATCATCACGAGAGTCGATGTAGCTTCAATGGCGAACAATCGACATGTTCATCATATCTTACTATATGATTCATGCTTTACCTTTCGGTGATCCGTGTTCCGAGACCATGTCTGTACATGCTAGGCTCGTCAAGATCAAACCTTAGCTTCCGCATGAGAAAATCTGGCTTGATCACGTTGTATGCACTTGCGGAATCTAACACACCCGATCATCACGTGGTGCTTCGAAACAACAAGCTTTAGCAACGATGCTTACTAAGGGTGAGCACTTTAGAACTTGATATTCATGTGCATGAGGGATCATCTTATAATGCTACCGTCGTTTAACTAAGCAATACAAGATGCATAAAGGATTGACATCACATGCAATTCATAATATGTGATATGATATGGCCTTTCTTCTTTGTGCTTCCGATCTCCATCTTCAAGCACGAACATGATCTCCATCATCACCGGCATTGCATCAAGGTCAATGATGCCGCTCCATGGTTGTCATCCACCATCTTCAACTATTACAACTACTTTGAATAGACACGCGGGTCTTAACAGAAATTAAAGACAACCATATGGCTTCTGCCGGTTGCCAACTTACAATAAGGAACATTGCATACATCAAATATAATCACAATCATGGCCATATCACATCACAGCACACCCCTGCAAAACAAAGTTAGACACCTCTACTTTCTTTGCATGTTTTACGTGGTTTGGGGCTTTCAATAAGTGTCGTTCTAACTTACGAACAAGAACCACAACATTGATACTAGTATTGTCAATCACCCGTTGTAAATTGAATCTTAACTATGTTGGGAGAAACAGGCACCCGCAAAGCCACTTATGCAATACAAGTTGCATGTCAAGCGTGGAGCAAGTCTCATGAACGATGTCATGTAAGGTTAGACCGGGCCGCTTCATCCCACCATCCCGCAAGATGCAAAGTACACAAGAAGCAATCAACAACAAAAGCATCAATGCCCACAATGACCATTGTGTTCTACTCGTGCAACAGATCTACATATAGACACGGCTCTGATACCACTGTAGGGTTTCGTAGCATGGAAAACAAAAAATTTCTACCGCATACAAACAAACAAGCCAAGATCTATCTACTAGATTGTAGCAACGAGTCGATGGAATAACTCACCCTCGAAGATTCCAAAGTGTTTAACGAGAGCGGATTCTCGTGGGTGATGTAGTCGTACTCTTGCCGATCTCAAGATCGCGTAGACGATCCTTCCGGCGTTGCGTTCCGGCAGCGCTTTTTCCGCAGTCAGTCACACGTTCGGTACTCGACGAAGACCTTCCTCTCCCTTGCTCCAGCAGGCAGCGGAGGTTGTAGCACTCTCCTCGCGATTCTGGCAGCACAACGGCGTGGTACCAGAAGTAGAGGGGAGATGTCGCAGGGCTTCGCCTTAAGCCGGAGCGAGTATGGTGGACTATGAGAGAGAGCCTCGGAGATATAGGGTTTAGACGCACCAAGGAGGAGCAAGGCCGGTGGCTAGGGTTTGCCTAGGCGGCGGTGGCTTGCCCTAGGCGGCGGCAGCAGGAGGTGGCGGCGCCAGCGGCTAGGATTAGGGTTTGCGGGGCGTGGTGTTGTGTGCTTGGAGGGGCAGCCCTGCCCCTCCTTATATAGGTGGAGGAGGCGCGCCAAGGGGATGGGAGTCCCTCCCCAACTCGGTCTCCAAGTGGGCCGGCGGTGGAGGGAGGGAACTCCTCCCCAAGTAGGTTTCCTATTCTCCCTCCACCTCACAAAATAGCCGTTTGACTTTTCAAACTAGGATTTGATTAAACCCTTTATTTTGTTCAACGATGACACCTAGTACATGATGCAATCATTCCAACTTGTTATGACACATTCATGTACCCTTCCCCTCCTGAGTGCCGGACATTCTGGAACCTTCTAGAACATTCCCGATGAAAACACCGGAACCATTCTCCAACCCCGAAACAGGACTTTCCTTATATGAATCTTATTCTCCGGACCATTCCGGATCTCCTCGTGATATCCCGGATCCCATCCGAGACTCCGAACAATCATTCGGTCTCTCACTCATCATTCCATAACTACTCAAACAACGTAGAATCCTTAAGTATGTCTCCCTACGGTTCGTGAATTATGCGGACATGATCGAGACACTTCTCCGAACAATAACCAATAGAGGAATCTGGAAATTCATATGGCTCCCACATATTTCTACGATTACTTTGCGATCGAATGAACCACTTACATACGATACCAATTTCCCTTTGTCTCACGATAGTTTACTTATCCGAGGTTATGATCGTCGGTATCTCTGCATACCTAGTTCAACCTCGTTACTGATAAGTACTCTTTTCTCGTTCCCGTGATATGTGATCCCTTGTGAGCCAGTCACATGCTTGCAAGCTAATTGGATGACATTCCACCGAGAGGGCCCAGAGTATATCTATCCGTCATATGGATGGACAAATCCCACTCTTGATCCATGTGTCTCAACCAATACTTTCCGAACACTCAATGCCACCTTTATAGCCACCCAGTTACGGTGTGGTGTTTGATGTCATCAAAGCATCCTTCCGGTGAAGGTGATATGCATGATCTCATGGTCGAAGGAATTAGGTTACTATGCATCAGAAAGCATATAGCAATTGAACTATTAAAATGACTTGATCTTTATGCTACACTTATCTATAGGAGTATGTCCACCATATCATTCTCCTAACGATATGATCTTGTTGTTAATAACATCTCAATGTTCATGATAGGGAAACCACAATCATTTATTAACCAACAAGCTAGTATTATAAAGAGGCTTTACTAGGGACTCTATTTTAGTTTACAAATCACACAAGTATTAATGTTTCCTTGTTAATACTATTATAGCATGAATGTAAAAATTTATCATAAACACAAAGATATAATAATAACTATATTTATTATTGCCTCTAGGGCATATCTCCAACACTTAGGTGTAGCTCATGTTCTTCTTCTGATTTGGAATAAATCAGAATGTCATCGATGAAAACAACGACAAACTTATCCAGGAAGTCCATAAAAATCTTATTCATGAGATTCATGAAATAAGCGGGGGCATTGGTTAATCCAAAAGACATGACAGTATACTCGTATAATCCATATCTGGTGGTAAAGGCAGTCTTGGGGATATCCTCTGCGCGAATCTTGAGTTGATGATAGCCAATTCTGAGATCAATCTTAGAAAACACTTTGGCACCGGTCAACTGATCAAACAAATCTTCTATCGTGGGTAACAGGTATTTGTTCTTGATAGTGACATCATTCAACTTCTGATAATCCGTACACAAATGGTTACCTCCATCTTTCTTGTCCACAAACAGCACAGGTGATCTCCAAGGTGACGCACTTGGTTGAATCAACCCAATTTCGCACATGGCATCCAGTTGCTTCTTTAGTTCTGCTAATTCGGACGGGTTCATACTATATGGTCTCTAGGCTATGGGTCCTGTTCCGAGGATTAGTTCTATGGTAAACTCGATATCCCGATCTGGGGGCATACCGGGCAAAACATCTGGAAATACATCGGGGTATTCATAGACTATCCGGACTTGGTCAATGGTAGGTTGGGCTATACGCTTGTTGCACTTGAATTGACGAGGTAAGGTTTCAGATACATGCTCGACTGATACTCCAGCTGTACTGGTCATGGTTATGGCTTTCTTGGCACAGTCAATTTATCCTTTATGTTTGGACATCCAATCCATTCCTAGTACTACTTCCAAACCTTTAGTTCCCAGTACTATCAGGTTAGCATAAAAATCTATGCCACGGATTCGGATAGGAACGGCTTTGCAAATTTTCCTAGCCTTGGTGGTTGAACTAGGGATTTGAACAATCATAACATGCTTTAGTTCGGTTGGTTGAATCTTACTAGTGCATGCAAATTCTTCGGTGACAAATGAGGGCGATGCACCAGAATCAAACAACACTCTGGCAAGTACTGAATTAACATAAAACATACCCAGTACGACATCTGGCGCTTCCTGGGCTTCTTCAGCATGCATGAGAAAAAGACGGCCATTGCGGTTGAGCGAGTTACCTGGGGCAAACCTTCTTCCTGGTCGAACACGACGCTGCTGCTGAGCTGGGGCATTTGCATTGGGGGCTGCGGCATTTTTCTTGGGGAACTCATTCGAGTAGTGACCCTTATTTCCACAGTCATAACAAGTCACTTGCGACTTGTCCTTTGCTGCAACAGGCACAACATTGCTTCCAGTCCTCGGGGCAGTGTTGGTGTTGGCGGCAGCATTTTTGTTGTTGAACTTGGGTAGTGCACGGTTCAAATTGCCTGAGTTGCCGGGGTTTTTGTGATTTCCTCCGGGCCTTGGGTTTCCGCGGTTCGGATAGGTCGGACGGTTCATCGGGGGTCTGTTGGTTCTCGGGGCAAATCTGGAAGATGGGTTGGGGCGATACTTTGGGGTATGATGGGTTCCTGGCTGATGCATCTTGCGGCGCTTGCGGTTCTCATTGGCTTGGTTGATCTTTCCTTCCATATGAATGGCAGAGTCGACGAGGGCTTTAATATCAGCAAAGGGGATATTGACCAACACCGTCTGCATCTCATCGTGCAGACCATTCAAGAATCTTTCTTTCTTCTTGGCTTCAGTGTTGATCTCATCCGGGGCATACCTAGCTAATGACAGAAATTTGTCACGGTCATCCTTCCTTGCTTCAGTTCTCTGAACTCATCTCTCATTCTCTTGATCAAACCCGGTGGCACATGGGTTCTGCTGAACTTGACCTTGAATTCCTCCCAGGTCATCATCTGTCCTCTGGTCATTGCATGAACGCTGTTCCACCATGCTCTTGCATCTCCGGCTAGATAGTGGGTGGCGAACAGAACTTTCTCGTTAGCTTCCACACCGGCGACTTCCAGGTTGTTTTCCATAGTTTGCAGCCAATCATCTACATCTAGGGGCTCTTCTGACTTAGTGAAAACAGGTGGGTTGGTGTTCTGGAAATTCTTGAGCTTAGATCCATGGTTGTCCTAATTTCCTTGGCCTTGATTATTGTGGGCCAGCTAAGCTATCTGCTGAAGGGTGGCTAAGTTGACTTGACGTTCAGATCTTTCAGCTTCGTAGTCTGAAACCAACATTTGCAGGATCTGCAACATCGGGTCCGGGGATGAACCACTTCCTCCGTGAGGCATCTGAAGATTGAGATAGATCATGAGAAAAGAGGGAAATTTCTAAGGTTTAGGGACTTTGAAAAGTTTTTAAAGTTTGACTCGGATTTTCTAGCAACTTGCTTTTCATTCATTCATTCATAGCACACGATAGAACACACACCACAACAAAGGAAAACAGATGGTTTTAAGAACCATTCTGGAATCTACGATACAGTGGGACCGAATACATCTCACTAACGCTAGTGCTCAAGTGCTACTACTACTCGGAGTCGGTGTAATCATCATCCTCGTCGTCATCGATTAAGGCGAAATCCTCCTCATATGTGAAGAAGTCCATGGCCTGATCCTCCAGAAAGTCATCATCATCGTTGAGATAGGAGTAGGGGTCTCCATGAACATCTTCTCTGGCATTCTCCCTTTCCTCCAACTGCATGTCTCTCTCGTGGATGGTCTCCTCCCTATCCGAGATACAGTGGAGAAGACGAGCAATGATGCGCTCCTTCTTGTCGAGCTGAAGGCGGCGAGACTTGCGATACTTTGCTAGCATGGCGATGGTCTGATCCTTCGTCTTGATGATGGCGGACTTGTGGTTGGAGTAGTCACGGCAATTGTCCAACTCCTGCTGATGATCGTACATCATGAAGCTAAGGTGGTCCAATTGGGTCTGCATCTCGGGGTGGTATGGGGCTTCCAGTGGCTGTCCATTAGCATCACGCCTTGGACAAAACTCAAAGCGGGTTCCCTTGATCTGGTTGATACTCTGCCCACACAGACGGGCAAGAGCTTCCTGCATGGACCTGGCAAGTCCATCAAGCCAGTTGTTCTCTCTTAAGGTAAACTGAATTCCCTCGGCAGTGGGAGGTTCAATCTTTCCTCGGAAACTTGCAACAATTTGCCACTGCAGATCTTCTCCTCCTTGATCACTGAGCTGAGCTCTGAAGAACTCGGGGTGCGGACGCTTCAGAAGTTCCGAAAGCTGGTCCAAATCCCGCTCAAAGATAAGGTCTCCTCCATTCCCCAACTGATAAAACTTGATGTACTTCACGTCCATCTATAAGAATGTAGGATGAGTAAGTTAGTAGAGTGATCAAGTGTGTCAAATTTTATGTATTTTGCCAGAGTTTTTGAGGAACATGAATTTTTATGAAAGAATCAAGGTGATAAGAATGGGAATAAGTTTTTGTAAATATTTGCTTCCTTTGGTTTTGAAACTAAGTTTTTGATTCAAACGTCCAGTCTAACTAGGGTATCCTATGGTCGGGATGGCTCTAATACCAACTTGTCAACACCCCGATTTTTAATCACAGATGCCTGTTATGCCATACATCACAATCCCAGGATTACCATTTTTGCGAGACATAATAGACTTTGATACCACAGTACATCATCCATTACAAACCATACATAAGGTCTTACACAAATAAGGATCTCATCATCCAGTTCTTAATACAACTCAAGCAGCGGAAATACGTAATAATAACGGCAGCGTAGGCGAAACTCCATCTTCGGGGTCACAGGCAATGCTGACGATGGGAGATGATCCTAGTTGTCGTAACCTTCCTGGGGTCCATCCTCCTGGTACTCCTCTTCATAGTCTGGCCACGGGAATAGCCAGGGACAAGGCCATGAGTACTCTTCAAGTACTCGCAAACATAGGAGTAGGGGTCTCCACGAACATCTTCTCTGGCATTCTCCCTTTCCTCCAACTGCATGTCTCTCTCCTGGATGGTCTCCTCCAAATCCGAGATACGGTGGCGAAGACGGGCAATGATGCTCTCCTTCTTGTCGAGCTGACGGCGACGAGACTTGAGATCCTTCACTAGCATGGCGATGGTCTGATCCTTCATCTTGATGATGGCGGACTTGTGGTTGGAGTAGTCACGGGCATTGTCCAGTTCCTGCTAACGATTATACATCATGAAGCTAAGGTGGTCCAACTGAGTCTTCAGCTCGGGGTGATGTGGGGCTTCCAGTGGCTGTCCCATAGCATCACGCCATGGATAAAACTCAAAGCGGGTACCCTTGATCTGATTCATACTCTGCCCACATAGATGGGCGAGAGCTTCCTGCATGGCCCTGGCAAGTCCATCTAGCCAGTTGTTCTCTCTTAAGGTGAACTGAATTCCTTCTGCAGTGGGAGGTTCAATCTTTCCTCTGATACTTGCAACAATTAGCCACTGCAGATCTTCTCCTCCTTGGTCATTGAGCTGGGCTCCGAAGAACTCGGGGTGCGGACGCTCCAGAAATTCCGAAAGCTGGTCTAGGTCACGCTCAAAGATGATTTCTCCTCCATTCCCCAACTGGTAAAACTTGTTGTACTTCACGTCCATCTATAAGAAGGTAGGATGAGTAAGTTAGTATGGTGATCAAGTGTGTCAAGTTTTATGTATTTTGTAAGAGTTTTTGAGGAACATAAATTTTTATGAAAGAATCCAAGTGATAAGAATGGGAATAAGTTTTTGTAAATACAAACTTCCTTGGGTTTTGAAACCAAGTTTTTGATTTAACGTCCAGTCTAACTAGGGTCTCCTATGGTCAGTATGGCTCTGATACCAACTTGTCAACACCCGGATTTTTAATCCTAGATGCTTGTTATGCCATACATCGCAATCCCAAGATTACCATTTTTGCGAGACATAACAGATTTGGATATCATAGTACATCATGCATTACAAACCATACATAAGGTCTTACACAAATAAGGATCTCATGATCCAGTTCTTAATACAACTCAAGTAGCGGAATAACGTAATAGTAAAGATAGCATAGGCGAAGCTCCATCTTCAGGGTCACAGGCAATGCTGACGATGGGAGATGATCCTAGTTGTCATAACCTTCCTGCGGTCCATCATCCTGGTACTCCTCTTCATAGTCTGGCCACGGGAATAGCCAGGGACAAAGCCATGAGTACTCTTTAAGTACTCGCAAACTAATACTAACAAGTGAAGGGGGTTTTGTAGTAGGACACTAAGCTCTAGGGTTGTTTTGTAAAAAGCCAAATTTACCTCTACTAAGTTCAGAAGCAAGAAACCAGTTGAAATTTTATAACACCTAAGTGGGAACTTGAATTTCATGTCACAACTCTGTTGTGGTCAAGTCAAAGTCTCAATTCATTTCACAAGCCATTTTGAAAACGTCTGACGGGGGAACAGTATGGCCACTCCAATTGTCCATAACGCGAACGCGGCTATTCGAATAGTTTGACACTCTGCATAGATTGTATACTTTCACCGCAACATTCGATACATCCATCAGGAACAAATCATGAATTCACCATACTCAGTATGCGGATAATCAATCCTAACCTTTCAATTACACGCCCTAGTATAGGCACCTCTCCTGTGAGTTTGGCCTCCCAACCATGACCAATTGTCATCTTGGGTACTACACAGGTGGACAATCTTCACAAGGTAGCCTCAGCTCAGACCTTGGCCGTGAGGGAACCCATACTAAGGTATATAAGTTTCCAGTCAAGCCCTACCCAATTTTCGGGTATTGCGCTTGTACGGTAATATTTGGAATGGTATCGCATCCATACAACCATCTGTTTTATAAGGGGATAAGGCTCGTGCCTCAACATTTTCATCATCAAAATCATCTGGTGTTCGGAAACACATGTCAAAACATTTCAGTAGTATGACTCATCATTCCAAGGTTTTCATAACCATTTTCACCAAGTATTCTCATCTAAAGTTGATCAAGTTCTATGCTTAGCACTAGCATCTACAAGTGGGGTAAGTACTAATGAGGGGTGGTAAATAAGTGGAGATTAATTAAGTTCAATCTCATGCCTTAGGATGACATCAAGATTATCTAGCTTAGGCCAAATTTAATGCTCTTTATGCAACCTTCAATTATCTTCCTAGAATCTACAAGTCACTTAAGTAAACTCTAAGAAATAGCTTATATAAATAAGTAAAGTATAAATCTTGCAAGTAAAACTAGGATTGGGTTATCAAGTGGGTATGATCACATATGCTTAAGGCATATAGTTGGCATGGTAACAAGGAAGTATTAGCTTGCATAAGTAGGGTATCTTGCAAGTGTTAGCTTGCCTTGTGCAGATCAGTGGTTGAAGTTCTCCTCGGCTTCTTCCTCGTAGTATCCTCCTTCCTCCTCGTATCCTTGGTCGGTACTAGCGTCTATAAATAAATACGAGGTACACAATCACCAAAAAATACTTAACTATTTTCAATCATCACACAAAAGGGTACTATAGATGATCTAGCATCATCACTAACATTACAAGACTAAAGCTTTTGTCTTATTTATTTTATTTTTAGAAAAGTAATTTCTACTCATTGAAAAACTACTTAAGATTTAATATTCTCCAACTCAAGCATGGGATCATGTTGACACATGTCATCACCACATATTTCAGTACATGGGAATGTGATTTAAAGTGGTGTCACAATTTAATAAGATTTAACCTTTTTATTTTAAATAAATAAAGTGACTAGAAATGCCTATGTGGCATTCTTTTGTTGCTTGAACATTATTTCTGTAAGTAAACCCATATGTTTTTATATATTCTGAAAGGTATGATCAAATGTGATTTTTGAGAGTTGCAATCAACTCAAAAGCTATTATGGTTGAATTTTGAAAAATGTTTGAATGCAGAAAAGCTTCTGACTTGTTATTTTTACCAAGGTTGATCTACAGATCCAAATGATTTTAATCCAACGGGCTTGGATTAAGCATTTTAGTACCTTTCTAACAAAATTAGTTTCCTGCATTTTGGTTCATTAAATCAAGTTGGGTTGATTTTTGAATCTAGGTACAGAACTGAGTTTGAATTAAAATAGAAAAATCAAAATTCAAATGGTTGGGTCGCGCGAGAGAGGTTAATGGGCCGGCCCAGTGTCACTCCGCAGCGCGAGGCTCAGCTGACAGGGGGGTTCCACCAGTCAGTGGCTCATAACACGTGAAGCGGTACGGGACTGTGTGGTTCGTTGGATTAGAAGGAAGATCGACGGCTGAGGGTCGTCATCGACGATGAACATGTCACCGGCGAGCTCGAACCCTAGAGGCCTAGTAGGGGTGCATAGGGGGCATACCAGGGCTCCAGTGATGACGGCGAGGCGACCAAACGAACGAGTGGTCTACGGCGAGCTCAGGGACGGTCGAGGCAGCTCCGGGGGTGGTCGAAATCAACGGCCCCCTTCTTCTCCAGAGGCGGCCTGCTCCGGCGCAATTCCGGCGAGCTGCTGCTCCTCGTGCTCCGGCGAGAGGGTGGAACGATCAGTGGGGTGAGGGGAGTGGAATGGTGTGCTTCAAATGGCTGGGGGTGGCCTCCTTTTATAGGCTCGATGGCGAGACCGAGAGGGATGGGCAGGCGACAGTGGCGACATGGCTACGGGCTGCTAGGGGCATGGCTGAGGTTGGTGATCGATGGGCGGTCTCCTGGCGATGCTCTAGAGCTTAAATGCGCGCTTAGGGGCGGTGGCAATCGGTCGGGAACGTGTGGTGCTCTGCGCGGCAGAGGCCGCGAACTCCACGGCGAGCGGTGGCTGCGGGGTACGGGGCGGCGAACGGGGGTGTCTGGCGTGTTCCTGGGATCATGGCGAAGCGGTAGGCACGGGCTGTGATCGAGGGGCGGCATGTGCACGCGTGCCTGGTGCGGCGCTCTGGTGCGGGCTCGGCATGTCGCAGTGGCACTGGGCGCGCGGCGTTCCTGGTGGTCCACGGCTTGCACTGGCTTGGGGAGGAGACATTGGGCGGCGGTGATGTGTTGGCTACCTCCCAGACAAGGTTGGCAAGGCTAGGGTGGCTGCTATCTGGCCGGCGACAATGGGGTGGCATGGTGAGGCTCGGCCTGCTCACCATTGATGGCAAGGCAAGCTCACAGTGGTGCTAGATGTTTACAATTGAGCTAGATGATCTATTAAAGACTAGTTGCAACCAGAGAGGGAACAAGTTAGGCCAAATTTACTGCACACTATAGTGTTTGTGATTTGTTTGATTTGAATCTGCAAGGTGTTTGATGAAATGGCCGCAAGAAACTTACTTTTGAATTTTGAAAAGATTTTTGGTGGTTGTGCTAGGCATGTGCTGAGGATTCTATGGGTGCTTGGGTTTTGAAAATTGAACTTGTTTGAGTGGTTTTTGAAATAGTGGGATCTTCCCATATGATATAGATTCAATTTTAAACTGTCATTTAAACTGCGCATTTGAATGTTTTTGGAAGATCACAAAGTGGGCCTTGGTACCTTATTATGAGTACTAACAAGGGGTGCAAAGATCCACAAATGTTTCTGTTAAGTTTTGAAAACTAGGGATAGCCAAAGTAGGCATGAGAGTTAATTTGGCAAAAATGACCATTCACTTCATTTGTTTATTTTGAGTTGTTTGTCTTTGGGAAAAGTTTGGGGATTGTTTAGATGATGTTTATTTCACCTAAGAATCATTTTACAAGCAAAGAAACACAGAACCATGGCAATTCAAAAGAATCCAAATTTTGAATACACACACATATGAATGCTTTCATATTTTTTAGTTGGGAAAGTTTTTGTTAACCCTAATTTTGATGATTAGAGTTGATGATCCAAGTTTAATATTTTTGATGTTACACTTGGCGTGCGTGAGCTCTTCCTGGCCGGCCTCGGTGGCGAGGGGGAGGGGGAGGGCAGGCTGTTGGGCCAGTTTTCGGTAGATCTCCTAGCCGGCCATGGTGGCGAGGTGGAGTACTACTGCCTCTTTGTGAACTCAACATCAGCATGCTGGTCTTTTCTACGCTCGTATCGCAATGGAGTTCTACCTCTGCTTTTCTTCTCGGTCAGCCTTAGTGACGAGGGAGAAGGAAGCGGAGGCGCTACTGCTGCTGCTTGCGGGCGTTTGTGGTGGTAGATAGTGGCGGAGAGCCTCGCCACCCGTCTGCTGCATCCTGGAGCTCATCTCGTGGTCGACATCTTCGTCGCCACGATCCTTGACCAAGATGGCCTACCAAGTCGCTGCCTCATCATCGCATCATCAACCTCCAAGACGGAGGCCCTATCGCGGGATTCTTGTTGGCGCTTCACTCCTCCCCGTAGCCAAGTGATTCGTCCCCGGCAGCACGTTCTAGGAGGCCGGCATCAGAGTCTCGTCGTCGGTGGAGAAGATGCTGGACTGGATTGCTTTTTTCTATTTCTTTCCAGGGTCTTTTGTGTCAAAAAAACAAGCCTGCTTTTTAGTGTATTTTTGTAGAAGGGCCTATTTAAAAGTTGTACCCACGGCTCCTTTAATAATATTGCAGCTATTGGGGGTCTTTTAGACCCCTCCCCTTGTTCAAAAAAACAAATGACTGGGAAAAGAAATCGGCGAGGAGATGAGGTAAGAAACAATACTCGCGCACGAGAGGTTGACCAACTCTTAAGAGCATTTCCAAAAGTTGCACTCATCTAAAAAAAGAACCGCTGCGTTAAAATAATTGCTAGTTTACAGCAAGCGGCAATTTGGACATCTCCAGCATTTGTTCCTAAGTTGAGCGCGCGCTAAATTTTATTCTGCGCATGGCAATTTGCAGACGCTACAAAATTGATGCTCCTCGCCGGGCACGCTACCATTCTGTGTCACGTGCCAATGCCAACTGCTGCGTTGAAAGTTCACCCGCGCCCGCACCCCCTCCTTCCCCACCCCCCTTCCACCGCCGCCGTTCCGATTCACCAACAGCGGCGCGTCACTCCGCGCCTACAGCTATAGATCCACCACCACCGAGCCTCCACGTAACTTCCCCGAGCTCGCCGCGGCGGGGAACCAAGCATGTTGCCGGCGCCGCGCATCTTTTTTTTGGCCGCCACAACCGAGATGTTGTCGCCGCGCCTCAGCCAATTTGGTGTCGCCGCGCTGCCGCACCGACCTCCACGAGCACCATGTCCTCCTCAACCCGCGACGCAACTTGGCGCACGCAAGGTGCTTGGCGATATCGCCGCAAGGTATGTTTTCGTCGCCGCCCACGCCATTTTTCTCTAGTTTTTATTTGAGTTGGTAGATGAAGTGAGTTTATTTTTACGTGCTTGTAGAGGACCTATGATTTTATCCGACGATAAACTAGAGTTTGAGAAAGATGAGAACATGTCAATACTATTGGCTTGGCACGCCAACAAAGAACCGAAACGCGGTGGCTTGGTTTTTGGTAGACGCAAGTTGTGGAAGGAAAGAATCGAAAGCCACAATAGATTGATGCGGATGTATTTCAACAAAAGTTGTATATTCTCTGAGTCATACTTTTGTCGATGTTTTCGGATAAGCATCAACTTGTTCAAGCGCATTTCATAGGATGTGACCAAGTTTGATCGATTCTTCGAGCTAAGAAGGAATACCCCTGGAGAGCTTAGACATAGCACTAACACTTTAGGACCAGTCAAAGCACCTTAACCTGCTTACAATCGTTTTTAGCCGTTGCCACATATTACATCTACTCAGCTGGCATGGCCACATGGGCCTCGATCCATCTAATACCCCACATGCCGTTCTATGACACTGCTATAGCCGCGTTTGATCCAGAACCTCAAACTGATCTGTAGCCACGTTTTCTAAAGGAGCTAATTACATAGCACATCCTACAACTATCATGTTAGGAGCAGTTTAGTCCTAGAACTATCAACATGTGAGACCGCCGTCCTGCAACTATCCATGCAGGTTGATGGTTAGTCCTAGGGAACGTAGATGAGACACGTGGATGCTAGATGCCTCGAGTGGACACGATTTGTCATCGCTGTATTTGCAGTAATCCCTAGATAGTCGTAGCTATTTTCTCGTAGCCAAAAAAAGAAGCTTTGCGGCGAGTTGGGTGGGCGGCACATTCGAAGGGGGTGGAGGTCGGAGGCGTTCACGGCGACGGTAGAGGTAGAAGAGGACGACGAGCAAACCAACCTGTGGTTGGGTGGTTAGGAGGGTGGTTGTATCCTTAGCCCACCAGAGTTCAAACCCCAAGTTTGACACTATGTGTTGCATAAAAGGCGGAATATTCTTTCAGTGAAAGACGGCGTTCCCATCGACAGCGAGGCGTCCGTGGTGACTTCGTCAATCTCAAGACTCAATCCGCCATCAGTCTCTCGGAGGTGCTCATAGAGGTAGGGTGTGCGTGTGTATGTTTATAAGGATAGGTGCATGTATGTATTGTGAGGGTCTACGATTGTACTGTGTTTCTAAAAAGAAAAAAGGATGACGAGGGTGGGCACGGTCGGCAGTGGTTGCCCAGATGCAAACGGATTTGAGGTGAAAAGTCCACCCGCTGCTCTTGGTTGCAAATCGGTGGTATCTGCGGCGGCGCTGCCTACGAAGCCTTAGCGACCACCGAGCTAGCTCCGGCGGCGCCGGCAGCGCCGGTGATACCTACTACAGTTTAGTTCATGGTGAGCTGCAGCATTCGCCTCTGCGCGTGTGTTACTGTGGCTCGCCTCTGATAACTGACCGCTCCCCTTTGTGAACTGATTTCAAAATTAGAGCTTTTTCTCTCTTGAAAGATCTAAAGTCTAACGTTGGTTGGCTTCATAAAATATTTGGCTTAGTTCTTTTCGCGGTGGCTCCAAATGACCTGGAAACAAAGTTCCTTAAAGAAGTAATCAATGAAGAACTAAAACATGTGTTTTGAAGAAAACGAGCGTCGGAAACGATGGCGGCAATGACTATCACGGCGTCGTCGGCGGGCCAAAACAGATCACGATGGGAGACGTATTGATTTCAGGTGATACGGGTTCTTTGCTTAATAAAGGCACGGTCGTGTTTTGCTTAATAAAGGCATGGCCAAGAATTCCTGTCTCTCTTAGGGACTAAAATTGCAAAACGACGGCTCCTGTGTGGCATACATGACACCTTTCGCACTAGGCTGGACCAACGCGTTTCAGATCGACAAGTTGTAGGACGGCGGTCTCACGCGTCGATAGTTCTAGGACTAAACTGCTTCTAATAGGATAGTTGTAGGACGTGTGATGTAATTAGCTCTTTCTAAAGATATATTAGCTCCTTTCCTTTCAAGCGACACCAATGGATGTGGATAGTGATGGTGCTAAATTCTGCACACGACGATGTGGTTTTAGTTTTCTAAGTCATAAATAGTCAGATTTCCCATGGTCCCAAACTACCTTTTTAACTAATTCCATTGGCATTATTTCAGGTACGTACAGCAATTTCTGAAAAATAATGGCTAGGTAATCTTAAATTTGTACATCATAACCCGGCGATTGATAGAAAGGACTAATTAAATAGGGTGTCATGTGGGATCCTATCTATATTCCACTTCAGTTCATTTTGCGATTTTTAGTATACTTGCATAGTGCATAGTGTGTTTGGACGGACGAGATCGTATGGATATCTAGGAATGGACTTTTTATGTATGTGTCACCACCGTGACATCTAAATTGTCTTACTTGGTGTGGAAAGGAAAAAAAATCATAGGTCATTGGCCGCAACAACTATTGTCAATGATTCTTCTACCTCTTTTTCATCTATGGACGTGAATGGATGATATATATAAACAATATGAATCAGAAAAGGTGTTGAGATGCGAATTTCAAATAGGTAATTGTAAAACTGAGATCTATTACGTCTCAATATCTAATACTGCTAGTACTCTATTCAAGTCTCTGTAACAAAATTTCTTAATTGAACTTCATGATAAGACTTGTACACCTTGATACTGCGAGTTTGCAACACATATCATCAAGAAGCAAGACTGTGCTCCTATCAATTAGGTACCTATATCATAGTACTTCCAATTTTAACTTAAAACAATAAAAAACTTACGAACATACTAGCAACCACCCGCAAAAAAAAACTTAAAACAAGAGTACTCTTACAACAATAAACAAAGAAGTTGTGCATACTAGCAAACACCCGTTTAGACTGAGTATATGAACATGGGATTTTGCTTTGGTGTCCCCCCCACCCCCTCCTACAAATTTATGAATCTGGAAACACAAGGACGGTCAGGATTGGACGATACCCTTCGGTTCGGAATCATGAAGGGGTAACGCTCAATCCCGGTCGTCCTTGTGTTTTTAGTTTCATAAGTTTGCGGGAGAGGGGGACACCGAAGCACACCTACGAACATACATGTTTGCATTACATGCATGCATGAAAACTTCATCAGCCTAGGCCTGGAAAGTTGACCGGGAGATGCGCGACCTTGGCGACATCTGTGAGGGGAAGAGCGATGTAGGTGAAGAGCGATAGGATATTAGCCCGCACCACCTGCCTGGTGAACTACCGGTAGACGCCTATCTGGTCGTTTCCCATCATCTCCGTCGTGAAGGCCCTAGCCATTGCCAAATAGAGCAGCCCGGACAAGAGTAGATCCACCACCGCCATGATCTTTGTGACTCGGATCTCGTCTGTGTCCTTCTCCTCCATCTCTGACACTTCCATCTCCTAGTCATCGCGTTGGCGTTGGCAGCGACGGAGGAGGAGGAGCCATATGTATAAGTATAACGCCACCACCTCCGGAGGAGGAGGCGAAGGATGACAGCAGTACTAGTGCGCCCGATGGAGAGCACCAAGGCACAGAAGTGTGTGTACTTGATGTGAAGGTGGCGGCATATGGATGGTGCATTCACTAGAGGTGCCCATTATCATGGCACACACCACGAATAGCACTAGAATGCAGAAATATGGAGAAGAAATTTCACCTCTTTGAATCGTTTCAACGGCGGCTGTCAGGCATACCGGTGGTGGTGCGGATGTAGTTCCTGGTGTCCCCTATTCGGCAGCTGCCGGACGTCCCGGTGGTGGTGCGGAGATGATAAATCGAATGACGCGAGTATTTCTTGTTCTCGGTCGACATAGAACTAACTTAAATCCGAGTCATATGCAATTTAGGTGTAGTGGGGAAAAGAGTGAAGTGCAAGAACCGCCTGTTGTGATGCTGGAAACAGTTACCAGTCGGCATGTGAAGTGGAGGGACCGGCAGGGTCGCACGCTCGGTATTATACAGATTCTTGTACTGTATTCCACACAGCGCCCCGTATCTATAATAAATTGCTGGCCAAACATGCAAAAAAGTAGGCCCAGAGTGTGAATCGCGGAGCAAGCGCTTATGGTCAGGATAACTATTCTGTCCGGAAACAGTTCGTAAACAGCATAATCGCACGCCCATTGTACAAGTCACAGTTTGTTGCAAACGCTCTTAATTTTATTTCATGCATGCTAATACTTATACACCTTAATATATTTCAAGTTTGTAACACATCATTAAAAATCCAGATTGTCCATATCAATTATATCATAATACTTCCAACATTAAACTCAAAACATTAAACAAAAAAGTGTACTGTATCGAAGATAACTACTAAACGACAACCACGCGATCAGACAGAGTACCTAGTACGTTTCGCATTGCATGCATGTATCAAAATTAGGCGCCCACGTTGAGCGGGGGCGGTATCTGCTTGACGATGAGGAGGAGGGTGGCCACGATGAAGGCGGCGAGCGACAGGAGCTTGGCGCCTGTCACCTGCCAGCTGAACGGAGGGCAGCCGCCGATCTGGTCGCTGTAGTCATCCGCAGCCGTGAAGGCACCCAACGTGGCCATGCAGAGCAGCACCAGCACGATCACGTCCACCACCATCAGCATGATCCCGACGACTCTCATACTAGCCCGCTTCTTCTTCTCCTCCTCCTCCATATCTACCTCCACCGTCTCCTCGTTGTTGTCACCGCGGAGGTACCACAGGACCAGCGCCGCCACCTCCATGATGCCAGCGGTGATGCTGAACCCGAGGAGGAGCCTGAAGGCCCTGAACTGGTTGTACGATAAGGTGACACTGACGGCGCCGGAGGTGGGAACGGTGTACTTAGCGGAGCCGGCCATGGATATGGCGAACATGGCGAGGATCAAGATGCAGAAGCGGGCCACGAAGAGGAAGATCGCCGCCTTGGACTCGTTCGGCGGCGGGCGGGCGGCCCGGTGCTGGTACGCCGGGTGTCCCCCGTTCGATGGCGGGCGGGCTTCCCTCTGCTGGTCATGGTGTCCCCCGTTCGGCGACGGCCGGGGACCCCGCTCCTGGTACGGAGGTAGTTCCTGGTGTCCCCAGTTCGGCGACGGCCGAGGACCTCGCTGCTGGTATGGAGGTACTTCCTGGTGTCCCCCATTCGGCGACGGCCGGGGATCCCGCTGCTGGTATGGAGGTAGTTCGTGGTGTCCCCAGTTCGGCGACGGCCGAGGACCCCGCTGCTGGTATGGAGGTAGTTCCTGGTGTCCCCAGTTCGGCGACGGCCGGGGACCCCGCTGCTGGTACGGAGGTAGTTCCTGGTGTCCCCAGTTCGGCAGCGTCTGTCGGGCGTTCCAGGGGTGGTACCAATACCATGGCTGGTGCTCGTTCCCGTGCATCATCGTCGGCGCAAAGGATCGGAATCGATGGTGAGAGAAGAAAATCAGGCGTCAAAATAGCTGCGAGGCAGGTGTCTATTTAAAGGGACAGACGGGATAGGTCAAGGGTTGCACGTACATATTCTGGCTAACGTTTTGGTAAGTTTGCAATGGTGCAAGCGGAAGGGCTCTACATCTTCCCAAAATCTCGCAGAGGTATGATGTATTCCGATATATATGTCTCTCTTCCATATACTGCATATATCTAGCTGCTAGTACATAGAAACCTCCTTATTATATAAACATAACCAAAGAAAATTAGGAATCATGCCTCGACTTTGGAAAGGGATCTAGATTTTCCCAAAATCGCGTATGTATTCCGCTTCGGCTATCTAGCTGCTAGTATAGAAACTTCCTTATTTTATAAACAAAAGTATTAATTAACCAAAGAAAAATAGGAAGCATACCTCGACTTGGGGAAGGGATCAAGATTTTCCTAAAATAGCGCATGTATTCCGCTATGTCTCTTCCATATATTCCATAATGCAGTACTGGTATGTTTTTATAGGACACGGCTTGGCTGCTCCACTATGTCTCGACTACAAGAAGAGTTCTAGATCTACCAAAATCTCACAATTGTGTTTGGTTTCCAGTCATAATTGTTGAACCTCGACATTTCTCCTTGTACGTTTGTGTTTCGTGTAGGCAGTCAGGTTGGATGTGGTGGTGTGTGCAATTTGGTCCATAACGATATTAGTGCATTGTACGGGGTTTTGGCCGGTTCTCCCGCAAATAAACTGGTCAATTCTTTTTGACTTTTTTAAATAAAATAAGGCAAAATTGCTTATTTTGTTCAAAAATAATAATTTGCCAAGCTAAGAGCATCTTTAACCCAACCCTAATAACTTTGAGGAGAAGAAGAATCTCTAAACTGGATTTCTATATTTTTCTCCTCTAAACTTCGGCCCCGGATTCGATCCCCAAAAACTTAGAGGACTAAAAAAATTTCATCATCATTTTTAAATCTCCACACCGTTGGGAATATGCCCTAGAGGCAATCATGTATGATGATATATCTCATTGTATTCATAAAGATATTAAGGAGTCCTTATATAAACATCAGATGTGTATCATTGAATATGTGATTCGGTTGTGAAACTATGCATTCATGTTGTTTGTACTAAATATCCTTGGTCATTGAGGTTGTGATGGACACACAACTTAGACCAATGTGAAAATTGTCTTAATGACTCGGTTCCACTTGTCATGGGCATGGAGATGCTATTCCAACTTACTCATATTCGTCTAAAGAGTTTAGCGAGTCGGATTGACCCAAATTGAGGTACAACGAACAAGTTGTCATTTGTATATCTCAATCAATGTAATCCTTAGACCTGAGGTTATTGCATAGTCCGAGTTGAGGATCACCGACTTAGGTTATGTCAAACGTTGATCCGTAACTGGGCAGTTATAAAGGCAGAGTTCAGGTCGACTGAGAATCAAGCTGTGTGATGTGAATAACCAAGATGGGATTTTGCCCCTCCACTTGGAGAGATATTCTCTGGACCCTCTCGTGAGATATGATTCGGAAAGCATGGCTATGCACGACTCGGTTAAGTATTAACTGAGGCAATCGACTAAGAGTTAGTCGGATGAATCACTTATCTCGGATCGAGAAGAGAGTCGGACTATTTAAGGGATGACAAATATTCGCCTATAGTCTGACAAGGTATATCGTGAGGCAAAAGGGAATCGGACACAAGTCACACTGGAAAGGCAAGTCGTCATGACACTTTGGTACTTGGAAGTCGGCACGTTCTGCTAGGAGCCGCTGTCGACTGATCGATTGTGAGTCGGACTCCAATCATGTTCGAGTAGCCATGAGCCTGCGGGGTCACACGCTTAAGAGCGGGAGCAAGTTCGGATTGGATCTGAACCTGTAATCTGGTTGGGTTGGACCTAAGCCAGATTAGGACTGAGTTAGTGAGTTGGACTCACGGTGACTAGTGTTATATGGCCTTTAGTGAATGGGCTACGAGAGTGGAGCCCACGTTCACTCCCTATATATATAGTGGAGCACCGCAACCCAGAAAGATTAATCGTTGTTCGGTTAGGTCATTCCATGTGTTGGAAACCCTAGCTCCACAGCAGTCCTACCGTTGTTACGAACCTAGCAGTTCGCCGCCAGTGCTCCTCCTTGTACGTGTGGATACCAGCAGAGGTGTTGTACGATCAGCACCAGTACGATCGGATCACAAAGGACTGCACTGCATCAACTGGCGCGCTTCATCAGTAATCCGCAATTGCGCGTCTAGTGGTAAACCTCGTGGCCTTCTACCTCAGCTGGATATTGGGATCACCACGTTAGAGGAAAATTTTGTTTTATCTCCACGTGGCCCAATAGTGGTATCAGAGCGATAGCTTCTGGTTTTAGGCTCGAGATCTCACATATGTGATATGCGGTAGGCTGTAGATAAGATCTATATGTTGTTTTGGTGGTCGATCTATGAGATAGATCGGTTTTGTATGAGGTTGATTGGATCAACTGTACTCGGGGAATGGTAGATCTGATTTCCGTGATCATACTGCTGAGGTCGTGGAACGACATACCCCTACCGGTCGGCTTCCACCATCGGGATAGACTGTGACACGTAAATCCAGAGACGGTGATCGAAGATCAAAAAGTTTGATCGAATCAGAAAAATGGTCGGAATCCATGTCCGGATCGTAGATGAGATCTACGTTTTCAGAAAAATCGTCGGGCGCTGCACGCACCCGCAAAGGGCACTGCCCCTTCGAACCCCGCCTGCTATCCGGCTAGCGGGACCGCCGGCTTCGCCCTGTCGTAGCGCCTTAGATGTCGTTGTGAGTTTCACAGCACTGGTAGATATTGTATCTATGCATAACTTGTTTTTTGTAGGAAGTTTTGAATCGTATGGTTCATGTGCATGTGATGTATGTGTGTAATCCATACGTGATCTGCGAATCATGGTTTTGTCAGCCGTCTGGAGCCTAGGTGCTGTCATATTATTGTATAACGACCTGCGTGTCGGATTCTCCTTGTAATTTACTTTACTAAGCTAGTGTAGCTGTTTGGAGAGCCCGGATGGCATGCAAGGCGATGTACATGTCGGCGACATGGAGTAAGACGACAAGTGGCAAGAGTTGGCACGAGTCGGATTACAGGCTTTGTGGAGATGGAGATCGCCATGAAGAGAGCCATACCATTTCACATTATGATTATTTTATTATGTGTTATTGTTATGTCTCTATTTTACCTCTATTAGATAGTAGGTAAAATTTAATCCCTCAAAGAAGGTCTAGTCGGTTTTCCCGCCAGTGTTTTCACCATCACAAGTCGGACATTTTTGGTAGTGGGCTCATAAAATTGAGGTGCTGCCAATTCTTTCCAACTAGGTGGGTTCGAGTCAGACTCTTACTGCGGAAACACTCGGTAAGATAGACGGGTCTATCACAACGGTTGTGGGACTCGGGGAAAAGTCGGATGGGAGCCGGGGCATGTGATGCCACCCGTCCAACAGGAGTCGTATGAGATATGATTGACAAGGAGTTATCTACCTAGATCACTTGGCAGCTAGCGGTGATGCTAAAGCTCACTAGCCGACTTGCTTATTTAGGATCCTGAACCACTATGCAACCATCGGAGGGGTGTTGGTTCTAGTGGGAGCATAAAATATTAAAGTATTTAATATTCTTGCTATTTTATGAATACATATCTTAAGTGTTTTGCATATTTTCTGTTGTAGATCATGGCACCAAGTAGCAGTCACTCTTAGATTTCCGGTTTTGTGTTGAGAACTATCCTTGAGAAATATAAACTAAACGACACTAATTTTACCAACTGGTATCGAAATCTGAGAATTGTTCTCAAACAAAAAAAGAAGGACCATGTCCTAGACAACCCAATTCCAGATGAGCCGAATGAGAATGCGACTGTCGCTGCCACCAATGCCTACCGTCGGACTAAGGATGAGTCCACGGATATTAGCTGTATTATGCTTGCTCACATGGAACCAGACTTGCAAAAGCAGTTCGAGCATGTTAAGTCCTACGATATGATCGAAAGCCTCAAAAGTATGTTCCAGGCTCAGGCGAAGACTGAGAGGTATAAAGTCTCTCAGGATTTGCTGAGTTGCAAGCTTAAGGATGGTGATCCACTGGGTCCGCATGTGATCAAAATGGTTGGTTACGTGCAGTCTCTGGAGAGGCTTGGCTAACCCATAAGCGAAGAGTTCGGTACGGATATATTTTTGAACTCTCTTCCTAGTGCATATGGGCAGTTCATTTCGAACTACCACATGCATGGTATGGATAAGAAGCTCACTGAATTGCATGGGATGCTCAAGCAGGCAGAGGCGGATCTCAAAAAGGGCGCCAGTCAAGTGTTGATGGTGCAGAATAAGGCTAAGTTCAAGAAGAGTTCTTGGACTAAGAAGAAGGCTAAGTCAGGAGGAAAGCATGCTCATGACCCGGTACCAAGAGCTTCCTCAGGGACTAAGGCATCTCCTTCAGCCAGATCCACTTGCTTCTACTGCAAGGCGGGTGGCCACTGGAAGAGGAACTGTAGCAAGTACTTGGCCGACAAAGCCAAGAGTGGAGGTATGACTTCTGACTCAGGTACACTTGTTTGCAATATTATAGACATATATCTTGTTGATGCACCTAATAGTTCTTGGATATATGATACTGGGTAAGTTATTCACATCCGTAACTCGTTGCAGGGACTGGTAAGAACTAGGAGCGTAGCAAGAGGCGAGGTTGATATTCGAGTCGGCAACAAAGCAAGAGTTGCTTCATTGGAAGTCGGCACGATGCAACTTCATTTACCTTCCGGATTCATTATGGAACTGAATAATTGTTATTATGTTCCAGTGCTCAGTCCAAACATTATTTCTGCTTCATGTTTGATAAGGCAAGGCTATGAGTCGAATATCAAGAATAATGGTTGTTCTTTGTATTTGAATGATATGTTTCACGGCTTTGCACCTGTCCAGGACGGGTTATTTATTTTGAATCTTGATGGTGAGTCGGTTTATAACATAAATATTAAAAGGTTGAAACCAAATGATCTGAATATGACTTACTTTTGACACTGTCGGCTTGGTCATATAAGTTGGAAACGCATGAAGAAGCTCCATGATGATGGACTCCTAACTTCGTTCGACTTGGAGTCGTTCGAGACATGCGAATCTTGCCTACTCGGCAAAATGACCAGGACACCTTTTGCAAAGAGTTGCGAAAGGGCGTCTGACTTGTTTGGACTAGTACATAGTGATGTATGTGGACCAATGAGCACGACAACCAGAGGTGGTTATGAGTACTTCATTTCCTTCACTGACGATTTGGGTAGGTATGGATATATCTACTTGATGAAACATAAGTCGGAAGCCTTTGAAAAGTTCAAATAAGTCCAGAATGAAGCACAAAATCAACTCGGCAAGAAAATAAAGTTTCTTTGGTCGGACCGAGGAGGCGAGTACATGAGCCATGAGTTTGATGACCATCTGAAAAGTTGTGGAATAGTTCCTCAAATTAATCCGCCAGGAACACCGCAAAGGAACGGTGTTTCGGAAAGACGGAATCGGACCTTGTTGGACATGGTACGATCAATGATGAGTCGAACAGATCTGCCTTTATCATTTTGGGGCTATTGTCTAGAAACAGCGGCGTTCACACTAAACAGAGTACCATCAAAATCGGTAGAGAAGACACCGCATGAGATGTGGACAGGCAAAAATCCGAGTATGTCTTTTCTTAAGATTTGGGGTTGTGAAGCATTTGTCAAGCGACTCCAGTCGAACAAGCTTACGGCCAAGTCGGATAAGTGTATTTTCGTGGGGTATCCGAGGGAAACCTTGGGTTACTACTTCTACAACCGAGAAGAGGGCAAAGTGTTTGTCGCTCGGAACGGTGTCTTCCTTGAGAAAGAGTTTCTCAGTTGGGGAGTAAGTGGGAGCACGGTGCAGCTCGAAGAAATTCGAGAGGAACCGGCTAGTAGCGAGTTGGCAAAAACCTTGGAGGTTGAGCCGGTCGTGGTAGCTGAGCCGGCAGTAGCACCTGTACTATGAAGATCGGCAAGATTACTAAGTGTTCGTGATGTGTTACTGTTAGACGGTGATGAGCCGGCAAATTATTCGGAAGCAATGGTGGGATCTGATTCCGAGTCATGGCATGGAGCCATGAGATCCGAGTTAAAGTCCATGGATGAAAATCAAGTTTAGAACTTGGTTGATCTGCCAGACGGTGCAAGACCCGTCGAGTGCAAATGGGTCTTTAAGAAGAAAACTAATATGGATGGAAATGCTTCCGTCTATAAAGAACGCCTTGTCGCGAAGGGGTTCCGACAAGTTCATGGAGTTGATTACAATGAGACTTTCTCGCCCGTAGCGATGCTTAAATCGGTTCGGATCATGTTAGCGATAGCAGCCTATTTCGACTATGATATATGGCAGATGGATGTCAAAACGGCTTTCCTTAACGGAAATTTAACCGAGGACGTGTATATGATACAGCCCGAGGGTTTTGTCGATCCGGCAAATGCTGACAAAGTATGCAAACTTTAGAAATCCGTTTATGGGTTGAAGCAAGCATCTCGGAGTTGGAATATTCGCTTTGATGAGGTAGTCAAATCATTTGGCTTCATCAAGAGTGATCATGATTCTTGTTTATACAAGAAGTTTAGTGGGAGCAAAGTAAACTTTCTAATCTTATATGTGGATGACATATTACTGATTGGAACTGATTTCCAGATGTTGCAAGAAACCAAGAAATCATTGGAAAGGAGTTTCTCAATGAAAGACTTGGGTGAGGCAACATACATCCTCGGAATTCGGATCTATAGAGATAGATCAAGGATGCTCATTGGATTGAGTAAGAGTACTTATTTGGACAAAGTGTTGAAGAAGTTCAACATGGAATCGTCTAAGAAGGGGTTCTTACCGATGTCCCATGGTGTAAAACTTAGCAAGACTCAGTGTCCTTCGACAACTGATGAGCAAAGTCGGATGAGTGCGATTATGTATGCTTATGCAGTCGGATCCATCATGTATGCCATGATTTGTACTAGGCCGGATGTTTCATATGCTCTAAGTGTTGTGAGCAGATACTAGGCTGATCCTGGAGAAATCCACTGGACAGCGGCTAAAAATATCCTAAAGTACTTGAGAAGGACTAAGGATATGTTTTTGGTTTATGGTGGTGAAGATGAACTCAGTGTAAAGGGTTACACGGATGTGAGTTATCTTACCGACTCTGATGATTCTCGTTCGTAATCCGGATAGGTGTTTATTATAAACGGAGGTGCTGTGAGCTGGAAGAGTTCCAAGCAAGAGACTGTGTCTACATCTACAACAGAGGCTGAGTATATTGCCGCCTCAGAGGCAGCAAAGGAAGCTGTTTGGATGAGGAATTTTCTCATGGATCTTGGTGTGGTTCAAGGCTCTTCCAATCCGTTAGACGTGTATTGTGACAACAATGGTGCTATTGCTCAAGCCAAGGAACCTAGACAACACTAGAAGAATAAGCACATACTCATGCGGTACCACCTGATTCGCCAGTTCGTGGATCAGAGTGATATCAAGTTATGCAAGGTACATACGGATGCAAATATTGCGGATCCATTGACAAAGCCGTTACCACAGCCGAAGCATGAGGCGCACCTGAGAGCCATGGGCATTAGATGCTTAGACATGTGATGTCGGAATATTGACTCTAGTGCAAGTGGGAGACTGTTGGAAATATGCCCTAGAGGCAATAATGTATGATGATATTTCCCATTGTACTCATAAAGATATTAAGCAGTCCTTGTATAAACATCTGATGTGTATCATTGAATATGTGATTCGGTTGTGGAACTATGCATTCATGTTGTTTGTACTAAATATCCTTGGTCATTGAGGTTGTGATGGACACACAACTTAGACCAATGTGAAAGTTGGCTTGATGACTCGGTTCCACTTGTCATGGGCATGGAGATGCTATTCCAACTTACACAGATTCGTCTAAAGAGTTTAGCGAGTCGGATTGACCCAAATTGAGGTACAACGAACAAGTTGTCATTTGTATATCTCAATCAATGTAATCCTTAGAACTGAGGTTATTGCATAGTCCGAGTTGAGGATCACCGACTTAGGTTCTGTCAAACGCTGATCCGTAACTGGGCAGTTATAAAGGTAGAGTTCAGGTCGACTGAGAATCAAGCTGCGTGATGTGAATAACCAAGATGGGATTTTGCCCCTCCACTTGGAGAGATATTCTCTGGGCCCTCTCGTGAGATATGATTCGGAAAGCATGGCCATGCACGACTCGGTTAAGTGTTAACTAAGGCGATCGACTAAGAGTTAGTCGGGTGAATCACTTATCTCGGATCGAGAAGAGAGTCGGACTATTTAAGAGATGACAAATATTTGCCTATAGTCTGACAAGGTATATCGTGAGGCAAAAGGGACTCGGACACAAGTCACATTGGAAAGGCAAGTCGTCACGACTCTTTGGTACTTTGGAGTCGGCATGTTCTGCTAGGAGCCGCTACCGACTGATCGATTGTGAGTCGGACTCCAATCGTGTCCGAGTAGCCATGAGCCTGCAGGGTCACACACTTAAGAGAGGGAGCAAGTTCGGATTGGATCTGAACCTGTAATCTGGTTGGGTTGGACCTAAGCTAGATTAGGACTGAGTTAGTGAGTTGGACTCACGGTGACTAGTGTTATATGGGCTTTAGTGAATGGGCCACGAGAGTGGAGCCCATGTTCACTCCCTATATATAGTGGAGCACCGCAACCCAGAAAGGTTAATCGTTGTTCGGTTACGTCATTCCATGTGTTGGAAACCCTAGCTCCACAGCAATCCTACCGTCGTTACGAACCTAGCAGTTCGCTGCCGATGCTCCTCCTTGTATGTGTGGATACTAGCAGAGGTGTTGTACAATCAGCACCAGTATGATCGGATCACAAAGGACTGCACTGCATCAACTGATGCGCTTCATCAGTAATCCGCAACTGCGTGTCTAGTGGTAAACCTCGTGGCCTTCTACCTCAGTTGGATCTTGGGATCACCACATTAGAGGAAAATTTTGTTTTATCACCACGTGGCCCAACACACACCACAGTCCAAAAACCCATAATACAAACATGCATAAATATTATCTAAAATACATCAAATCGATCAAGTTAGATCAAAAAATTCGGCCACCACCATCTCGGCCACCTCTTCCACCATCTCGGCCACCTCGAAGACCATCTCAGCATCATCGATGGCCTCTTCCCCGACCAAGTAGTCATTGTCAGCCTCTTCGGTATCGTTGGCCACCACCTCTTCGTCGCCACTGAAGTTCAGGTCATCGAGACCTTGTTGGTGAGAATGATCGAGTTGTGACATGAACTCGGCGACGGACACCTCGGTGGCACTCGGAGTTGGCCCAGGAATTTTGTCGATCACCTCGAAGGCGCCATCTTGAGGTGTGGCGGTGGCTGTCTAGGAGGACGATAGCGTAGCCTTGAGGTCCCCTTGGGCTTGCCCTTCATCGTCGTGCTCGACGGCTTGGGTGTGGAGGCGGCAGCGGCCTTTCTCTTCTTCTTCTTCTTCTTCTTCTTCTTCTTCTACGCCGCCTGCGAATGGGAGATCATGCCCTCCGTCGGCTTCCTCGCCCGTGGCCTTCTCACCACCGGGGTTGGCCAGCCCACCTTCCCCGCCATCGTCGTTGCCTTTCTGGTGGTCTTGGCAGCCACTCCAGTCAACCGCGCCACGTCGATAGTGCCCAACCGCTTCCGCGACATCATTGGCACCGTGGGGCTCGATTCCGGTGGCGTCGCATCGGCGCGAAACTCTGGTGGGGCTACGGAGGTCAGGGCAGAGGAGTATCCCGGTGTCGGCGTCAAGACGCGGCGGTTTTGGGCAAGAGAGTCGGCGGCGAGGCGGGGAAGGGGGATTTTTAGGAGTCGCGTTGGCTCCCGAGCATATTTGGGAGAGGGGGGATATTTTAGGTGTCATAATCCTATATTTACTCCTCTAGCCGAATTTGCGGTTTCGATTAGAGCCGGTTTTAGCCGACAGAGGAGCAAAAATAGGAATCCGACCGCAGATAGTTGTTCGGTTAGAGATACTCTAAAGTTTGGGAATTTGAAATATGTTTTTTTTATCCACACTTTGACTTACCACACTATATTAAGCAGATGGTCCATGTGGCATAGGTGGATTTGTTGCAAGTTTTACCACACTTTGTGGCTTCCATTTTCTTAGTCACACTTGGCAAAGCATGGCCAAACAGTCAGACATGTCTTTTTCATTGGGATCTCAGACATGTCTTTTCCTTATATACGTAGTGTACATAAAAAATTCCAGATGTAGACCACCCCCCCCCTCTCCCCTCCCCTCCCCTCCTCAAGTCCTCATTTTCCTCTCACGAAAAATTCCTAGTACTCCCTCCATCTCAAAATAGATGTTCGAGGTTTATCAAAATTTGGATGAATCTATAGTGTCTAGATTCATTTAAATTTTAACAAATCTGCGATATTTATTTTGAGACGGAGGGAGTAGTAAAAAAGATAAAAATTGGCCGCTCATTTTCTCTCCTCGAGTCAGTAGCTTTCGGCAGCACAAAAACGATGCAAACTTTTTCCAAGCATTACAAATTCTTCATCCCAACAAACTCAATAAAGTGGAGACTTGTTTATATATAAACTACTAGTTGAATGCACGTCCGTTGCTACGGCCTTAGCGAAAAAGGTCCAACACAACATCGAAACTATACCATAAAGGCTCCCCGACTTGGAGTTCCGCCCATATTTCTTAAGGAACATGCCCACCGCCTTGTTCCGCGGCATCTTGCTAGCACGCCATGGCCCAATAATAGACTCCAGGAACTCTACCAGGCCTGGCTTGATGATTCCATTGTCGGCTATGCTCTACATGAACTCAAGGATATTCTTTCATGATAGACCATGGACTCAGGCAGTGGTCGGCAGCTTAATTCCTTAGTTAGTTGATGATGATTTGTAAGGATAAGCAATAGACTTCCTACTTCACATGTTGAAGCCCACTTCACCATTGTGTCACGATCTCGCCCGACAAGGAAGCTAGAGGGATGACCATGTGTGGATGTTGAAGGTGGGTGGGAGCATGTTGAGCATGGTGTCGTCCAACGATGTCTCCAAATTAGACAAGATACACAATGGGAACATAAAGAACAACGATCAACGGACAACAGAACACGGTCGAATATAGCGGAATTCCCTCTTCAATTTTCAGATAGCTGAGATACAAATTTTTTCCAATCAGCAAGCGTCACCGCTAAGTGAATCAATTGGATTCAGAACAAGACATCAGGCTGTATACAGGTGTACGGTGGCATATGTGACTTAAAAGAGTACGGCATGAATATGTGGTTTCCATATTTGCATCCAGCTCTTGGTCAGGCCGAGGAGCATATATGTCAACACCCGGGTTTTTAATCACAGATTCCTATTATGCCATATATCGCAATCCCAGGATTACCATTTTTGCGAGACATAACAGATTGGATATCATAGTACATCATCTATTACAAACCATACATAAGGTTTTATAAAAATAAGGATCTCATGATCCAATTCTTAATACAATTCAAGCAGCAGAATAACGTAAAGATAACGATAGCATGGGCGGAGCTCCATCTTCATGGTCACAGGCAATGCTAACAATGGGAGATGATCCTAGTTGTCGTAGCATTCCTGCTGTCCATCTTCCTGATACTCCTCCTCATAGTCTGGCCATGAGAATAGCCAGGGACAAAGCCATGAGTACTCTATAAGTACTCTCACTGTAAGTACGCTCAAACTAATACTAACAAGTGAAGGGGGTTTTTGAGTAGGATATACTAAGCTCTAGGGTTGTTTGGCAAAAAGACAGATTTCCTCTACTAAGTCCGAGGCAAAGAAAGCTAGTTGAGAGTTTTATAACACCTAATTGGGAACTTGAATTTTCATGTCACAACTCAGTTGTGGTCAAGTCAAATTCATAAATCATTTCATAAGTCATTTTGAAAACATCTGACGACGGAACAGTATGGCCACTCCAACTGTCCATAACCGCGGACGCGACTATTCGAATAGTTTGACACTCTGTAGAGATTATACATTTTCACCACAACATTCGATACATCCGTCAGGAACAATTCCTAAATTCATCATACTCAGTATGCAGATAATCAATCCTAACCTTTCCATTACACGCCCTAGTATAGGCATCTCTCCTGTGAGTTTGGCCTCCCAACCATGACCAACTGTCATCTTAGGTACTGCACAGGTGGACAATCTTCACAAGGTATCCTCAGCTCAAACCTTGGCCGCAAGGGAAACTATAGTAAGGTGTATAAATTTCCAGTCAAGCCCTACCCAAATTTTGGGTATTGTGGTTGTACGGTAAAATTGGAATGGTATCGCATCCAGACAACCATCAGTTTTGTAAAAGGGCTAAGGCTCATGCCTTAACATTTTCATCATCAAAATCATCTGGTGTTCGAGAACACATGTCAAAACATTTCCGTAGAATGACTCATCATTCTAAGGTTTTCATAACCATTTTCACCATGTATTCCCATCTAAAGTTGATCAAGTTTTATGCTTAGCACTAGCATCTACAGGTGGGGGTAAATACTAATGATGGGTAATAAACAAGTGGGAATTAGCTAAGTTCAATCTCATGCCTCAAGATGACATCAAGATTTATCTAACTTAGGCCAAGTTTTATGCTCTATGCTACCTTCAACTATCTTTCTAATATCTACAAGTCACTAAATAAACTTTTGACAGAAACCTTTGATAACGAACTAAAAGAATTAAGCTTGCAAGTAAAACTAGGATTTGGTATCAAGTGGTGTGAGTTTGCAAGTAAAACTTGCATGGTTTAGCTTGCTAAGATAGTAGTATAAGCTTGATCAGTTGCAAGTGTTAGCTTGCTCAGTTAATAGCTTGCCTTGTGTAGAGCAGTGGTTGAAGTTCTCCTCGGCTTCTTCCTCATATCCTCCTTCCTCCTCGTATCCTTGGTCGGTACTAGCGTTTATAAATAAATACGAGTTACACAATCACCACACAATTCTTAACTACTCTATTTAGCACATAAAGGTTTGCACTAGATGATCTAGCATCATCACTATTATCACAAAGATTAAAGCACTTGTCTTATTTATTTCATTTTAGAAAAGTAATTTCTACTCATTGAAAAACTACTTAAGATTTAATATTCTCCAACTCAAACATGGGATCATGTTGACACATATCATCACCACAAATTCCAGTACAAGGGAATGTGATTTAAAGTGGTGTCACAATTTAATAAGGTTTAACCTTTTTATTTTAATTAAATAAAATGACTAGAAATGCCTATGAGGCATTATTTTATTACTTTATCATTATTTATGCAAGTAACCCTATATATTTATATATATTATGAAAGGTAGGGTTAAATGTGATTTTTGAGAGTTGGAATCAACTCAAAATCTTTCATAGTTGAATTTTAAAAATGTTTGAATGAAGAAAAGCTTCTGCCTTGTTATTTTTACCATGGGTGATCTACAATTCTAAATGGTTTGAATCCAACGGGCTTGGATTAAGCACTCTAGTACCTTTCTAACAAAATTAGTTTCATGCATTTTGGTTCAGTGAATCGAGCTGGGTTTATTTTTGAATCTTGGTACAGAACTGAGTTTGAAATTAAAAGAATAAACCTAAGTTTGAATTGTTGGGTCGCGCGGGATGTTTAACTGGGTCGGCCCACTACGCATAGCGCGCACGGGATAGTTAAGTGAGCGACCCCACTCATTAGTGAGACAACGAGTGGCGAAGCGGTACGGGGCGATTAGGGCCGCACGATCTAACTCTAATCCAACGGCTACGGTTCATCGTCCACGTCGGGCAGCGCTGGCGAGACAGAACCCTAGCGCGGCCAGTGGGGGTCGTGGGTGGCTCACCGGGGCTCTGGCGATGGTCGGCGATGGGAGCGGACGACAAAGTCGACGACGGCGATCCTCATGGTACCGGTGGCTCCTCCTGGGGCAGCTCCAATCGACGTCGCCTCTACTCCTCTGCAGCGGCGAACTTCGGTGAAATTACGGCCACCTGGTGCTCGCCTTGCTCCGGGGGTGAGTGTGTGTGATCAGTGAGAGGTGGGGAGTGAGATGGTATGCTCAAATCGAGCGGGTGGCCTCCTTTTATAGTGGCTTAAGGGGACCTAATGGCGCGGGTGGAGCTCGTCAGTGTCATCGGCACAGCGTTCTAATGGCATGGGCAAAGGTAGGGGGCGGTGCTGTGCTCCCTGGCGAAGCTCAATGGCATGGTCACGCGGCATGAGGCGATGCTGAACGGTCGGAACGTCGCGACGCTCTGGGCGGGTCCGACGGCAAGTTTAATGGAACACAGTGTGCATGGTCCGCGCAGCGGCAAACGGGGTTGTCTGGCGGGGTGCTGGCGATCACGTATGCAAGCAGTGAGGGCGGCGTGCGGTCTATGGGCTCGTGTAACGTGCGGCACACTGGCGCGCTCTCGGCTCGCACGCAGAGAAGCTTGGCATGAGCTTTCCATGTGGTCCAAGGGCTGGCAATGCTCGGGGCTGGGACAGAGGGTGGCGGTGGATGGTGGTCAGTGCTCCAGACAAGGTTGGCGAGGCTAGTGCTGTCTCTAGCTCGCTGGCGACATGGGGGTGGCAAGTTTGCTCTCGGCATGGTCACAATTGATGGCTAGGCTTTCTCACTGTGGTGATAAGGATTGTTAAAGAGGCTAGATGATCTACTAAGAGCTTGTTGCAACCAGAGAGGGAACAAGTTTGGCCAAATTCACTACTGCAAATAGTGTTTAATGTTTTGTTGTTTGCTGATCACAAGATGTTTGATGAAATGGCCGAAAGAAATCCAAAATTGAAATTTAGATTCGAACTTGGTGGGATTCCTAGGCACATACTAGGGAGTATTGGGTTAGTTGGATTGGTCAAGGGGCACTGGTTTGGTTGGGTTTTGAAAAGGTGTGATCTTCACATATGTTAAAGATTCAATTTTGAATTGTTATTTGAATGGGGTTGCCAAATGTTTCTGTAAGTTTGAAAGGTGGGATTTGATTCACTTTTACTTGGTCTTGCAAGGGGTGAAAACAAATGGAAAAGTTTCTGTTTGAAATCTTGGACTAGAAACACTCAAAGTGACCTAGTGAGCAAGATTGGAAAAAATGACCATTTGCTTTATTTGTTTTGTTTTTTATTTTCTCTTGATTTTTTCTGCTTGGAAATGTTTTAGATGATGTTATTTTCATCCTTAAACCATTCCTTGATATTTAGGTTAATCACACAAGTCCATTCATGCATTCATACAATCATCACATACACACATGCATTCATTTGGTCTTTATTTAATCAAAGTTTTTGTTAACCCTAATTTTAGTGATTAGAGTTTGATGATCATGATCAATAGTTTTGGGATGTTACAAACCTTCCCTCCTTCAAAAAAATCTCATCCCGAGATTTGAGAAAGAAGAAAAAACATTACCAAGGATTTAAAGAGATCGGGAAACTCCGTCCTGATGTGATATTCTTGCTCCCAGGTAGCTTCTTCTTTAGTGTGGTTGCTCCACTGAATCTTAAGTGACTTGATTCTTCGGGTTCTGGTGGTCCTGAAATCTTCCTCCAAAATATGGATGGGTACTTCGGGATATGTCAGGTCATTGTTGATCTCTATGGTCTGGTGATCAATGTTCTTGAAAACTTCGGTCTTCTCCGGAACTTCAAAGCATTTGCGAAGTAACGATATATGGAACACACTGTGCACTGCTGACATTTCTCCTCGACGGTTCAGAATCTTGAAAGGTCCAATATATCTGGGGGCTAACTTTCCTTTGAGCTGGAAACGTTGCATTCCCTTCAAAGGTGACACTTTGAGATACACAAAATCTCCGATATTGAAGGCGAGGTCTCAACGTCTCTTGTCGGCGTAACTCTTCTGTCTTGACTAGGCGGTCTTGAGGTGCTCACGAATCTTGTGAACTTTCTCTTCTGCTTCTCGTAGGATGTTGGGTCCAAAAATATGACTCTCTCCTACTTCCGACCAATTCAAAGGGGTACGACACTTCCTTCCATACATGAATTCAAATGGGGCCATTTGCAAACTAGCTTGATAACTGTTGTTGTAAGAAAATTCTGCGAACGACAGACAGTCTTCCCATTTAGATCCATACTCTAGCACACATGCTCTCAACATATCTTCGAGTATTTGATTTACTCGCTCCGTTTGTCCATCAGTTTGAGGGTGATACGATGTGCTGAAATCTAGTCGAGTTCCTAAACCTTCTTGGACTTTCCTCCAGAATCTTGAGGTAAACTGAGTTCCTCGATCTGATACGATGTTCTTGGGGACTCTATGCAAACTGACGATTCTAGAGATGTATAACTCTGCTAGCTTCAAACTCTGATATGTGGTCTTGACTGGTAAGAAATGGGCTACCTTGGACAATCTGTCAACTATGACCCAAATAGAGTCATTTCCTCTACTAGAAGTAGGCAATCCGGTGATAAAGTCCATTTCCACTGAATCCCATTTCCATTCTGGAATCTGCAATGGTTGCAATAGTCCTGCGGGTCTCTGATGTCCCGCCTTAACTCTCTGAAAAATATCACACTTGGCGATATAGCTTCCGATTTCTCTCTTCATCTTATGCCACCAAAATTGCTCCTTCAGGTCCTAATACATCTTTGTTCCTTCGGGGTGGATAGAATAAAGGGTATCATTGGCTTCCTTCAAAATAACTTCTTTCAACTCTGAATCTGCTGGTACACAGAGACGTCCTTTGTACCACAGAACTCCTTCATCCTCGGTGAATCCGGGTACGTTGCATGTACCGATACAAACGTTTGATTCCTTCGATACTAGCATTTCCTTTCTGCGCCTCCTTGATCTGACTGATCAAAGTGGGTTGAAGTTCTATGCTAGCCAAAAATCCTTCACTTACTAATTCCATTCGGAAATCTTCCATCTCTTTGTGCAAGCTTGGTTGCTCCTTTAGAATCATGGAGTTCAAGTGGCACGGCAATCTTCTAAGGGCATCTGCTACCACATTGGCTTTACCAGGGTGATAGTGAATGTCCAAATCATAGTCCTTGATTAGCTAAATCCATCTTCTTTGCCTCATATTCAGCTCCTTCTGAGTGAATATATACTTCAGTCTCTTGTGATCCGAATAAATCTCACAACGATTACCCATAAGGTAATGCCTCCATGTCTTCAGGGCTAGAACTACGGCTGCTAGTTCAAGGTCATGGGTTGGATAATTCTGTTCATGCTTCTTCAGTTGTCGGGATAGGTAAGATATAACTTTGCCTTCTTGCATCAACACACATCCGAGACCTATCTTGGATGCATCACAATATACATCAAAGGGCTTCGTAATATCCGGCAAGATCAAGATTGGGGCTGAAATCAATCTCCTCTTGAGTTCCTGAAAACTCTCTTCACATTTTTCCGTCCATTCAAACTTCTTGTCCTTCTTCGGCAATTGGGTCATGGGTCTAGCGATACTCGAGAATCCTTCTACAAACTTGCGGTAGTATCCCGCTAATCCGAGAAATGCACGAACTTGGGTCTGGGTGGTTGGGGCTTGCCAATCTTCAACATCCTTCACCTTTGCAGGGTCAACGGCAATTCCTCCAGCTGATACAATGTGTCTGAGGAATCCTACCTCCTGTAACCAGAATTCACATTTGCTAAACTTGGCATACAACTG
Organism: Avena sativa; assembly: GCA_916181665.1. Lineage (NCBI taxonomy): Eukaryota > Viridiplantae > Streptophyta > Magnoliopsida > Poales > Poaceae > Avena > Avena sativa. The sequence continues at coordinate 44,821,547 of OV702298.1, read as the reverse complement.
ATGCTCCCTAAGAGTTCCAAGGATGGTTCTTAGGTGTAGCTCATGTTCTTCTTCTGATTTGGAATAAATCAGAATGTCATCGATGAAAACAACGACAAACTTATCCAGGTAGTCCATAAAAATCTTATTCATGAGGTTCATAAAATAAGCGGGGGCATTGGTTAATCCAAAAGACATGACAGTGTACTCATATAATCCATATCGGGTGGTAAAGGCAGTCTTTGGAATATCCTCTGCACGAATCTTGAGTTGATGATAGCCAGTTCTAAGATCAATCTTAGAAAACACTTTGGCACCAGTCAACTGGTCAAACAGGTCTTCTATCTTTGGCAATGGGTACTTGATCTTGATGGTGACATCATTCAACTTCCGATAATCCGTACACAAACGATTACCTCCATATTTCTTGTCCACAAACAACATAGGTGATCTCCATGGTGATGCACTTGGTTGGATCAATCATATCTCCAGCATAGCATCTAGTTGCTTCTTCAGCTCCACTAATTCCGACGGGTTCATACTATATGGTCTCTGGGCTATAGGTCCGGTTCCAGGGATTAGTTCAATGATAAAATCGATATCCCGATATGGGGGCATACCGGGCAAAACATCTGGAAATACATCGAGGTATTCACAGACTATCCGAACTTGGTCAATGGTTGGCTGAGCTATACTCTTGTTGCATTTGAATTGACGGGGCAAGTTTCCGATACATGTTCTACTGATATGCCGGCTGTACTGGTCATTGTTATGGCTTTCTTGGCACAGTCGATTAATCCTCTGTGTTTGGACATCCAATACATTCCTAGTACTACTTACAAACCTTTAGTTCCAAGTACTATTAGATTAGCATAAAAATCTATACCATTGATTCGGATAGGGACGGCTTTGCAAATATGTCTAGCTTCGGTGGTTGAACCAGGTATTTGAACAATCATAACATGCTTCAATTTGGTGGGTTGAATCTTACTAGTGCATGCAAATTCTTCAGTAACAAATGAGTATGATGCTCCAGAATCAAACAAAACTCTTGCAAGTACTGAGTTAACAGAAAACATACCCAGCACGACGTCTGGCGCTTCTTGGGCTTCTTCAGCATGCATGAGAAAGATACGGTTGTTGCGATTGAGTGAATTACCTGGGGCAAACCTCCTTCCAGGCTGAACACGACGCTGCTGCTGAGCTGGGGCATTTGCATTGGGGGCTGTGGCAATCTTCTTCGGGCACTCATTGGAATAGTGACCCTTGGTTCCACATTCATAACAAGTCACTTGGGACTTGTCCTTTGCTACAACAGGCACAGCATTGCTTCCAGTCCTTGGGGCAGTGTTGGTGTTGGTGGCGGCATTGTTGTTGTTGAACTTAGGCGGGGCACGATTAAAGTTGTCGGGGTTGTTGTGGTTTCCTTCGGGCCTAGGGTTTCCACAGTTGGGATAGGTCGGACAGTTCATCGGGTGTCTATTGTTTCTTGGGGCAAATCCTAGAGATGGGTTGGGGCGATACTTTGGTGTATGGTGGGTTCCTGGTTGATGCATCATGCGACTCTTGCGGTTCTCATTGGCTTGGTTGATCTTTCCTTCCATCTGAATGGCAGAGTCAACTAAGGCTTCAATATAAGCAAAGGGGATATTGACTAACATTGTCTGCATCTCATCGTGTAGACCATTCAGGAATCTCTCCTTCTTCTTGGCTTCAGTATCTATCTCATCCGGGGCATACCTAGCCAATGACAAGAATTTGTCTCGGTATTCCACTACGGTCATCCTTCCTTGCTTCAGTTTCCTGAACTCATCTCTCATCCTCTTGATCAAACCCGATGGCACATGGGTTCTGCTGAACTTGACTTTGAACTCTTCCCAAGTCATCATCTGTCCTGCAGTCATGGCACGAACGTTGTTCCACCATGCCCTTGCATCTCCAACCAGATAGTGGGTGGAGAATAGAACTTTCTCATTAGCTTCCACTCCTACAACTTCCAGATTGTTTTCCATGGTTTGCAGCCAATCATCTGCATCTAGGGGCTCTTCAGACTTAGTGAAAACAGGTGGATTGGTGTTCTGAAAATTCTTGAGCTTAGATCCATGGTTGTCCTGATTCCATGGCCTTGATTGTTGTTGTCCATCTGAGCGATGTGTTGAAGGGTGGCTAAGTTGGATTGACGTTCGGCTCTTTCAGCTTCACGGTCAGAAACCAACTTTTGCAAGATTTGCAACATCGGGTCCGGGGATGAACTGCTTCCTCCGTGAGGCATATGAAGACTGAGATAGATCATGAGAAAAGAGGGAAATTTCTAAGGTTCAGGGTTTTGTGTTTGAAAAGTTTTCAAAGTTTGACTCAGGTTTTTTTTCTAGCAACTTTCTTTTCATTCATTCTTAGCACACGATACAAACACACACCACAACAAAGATGGTTTTAAGAACCATTCTATGAAACTACGATAGAGTGGGACCAAAAACAACTCACTAACGCTAGTTCCCAAGTGCTACTACTCCTCGGAGTTAGTGTCCTCATCATCCTCATCATCACCATTAATGAAGGCGAAGTCATCATCATCGGTGAAGAAGTCCATGGCCTGATCCTCTAGAAAGTCATCATCATCGCTGAGATAGGAGTAGGGGTCTCCACGAAGGTCTTCCCATGCATTCTCCCTCTCCTCCAACTGCATATCTCTCTCGTGGATGGTCTCCTCCAAATCTGTGATCCTGTGGCGAAGACGGGCAATGATGCTATCCTTCTTGTCGAGCTGACGTCGACGAGACTAGCGATCCTTTACTAGCATGGCGATGGTCTGATCCTTCTTGGCGGCGATGGCGTACTTGTGGTTGGCATAGGAGCGGGCATTGTCCAACTCCTTCTGACGGTCATACATCATGAAGCTGAGGTGGTCCAATTGAGTCTTTAGCTCATGGTGGTATGGGGCCTCCAGAGGCTGTCCCATAGCATCACGCCTTGGGTAGAACTCAAAACGGGTACCCTTGATCTGATTGATACTCTGCCCACACAGACAGGCAAGAGCTTCCTGCATGGCCCTGGCAAGTCCATCGAGCCAGTTGTTCTCTCTTAAGGTGAACTGAATTCCTTCTGCGGTAGGGGATTCAATCTTTCCTCGGAGACTTGCAACAACTATCCACTGCAAATCCTATCCTTCTTGATCATTGAGCTGAGCTCCGAAGAACTCGGGGTGCGGACACTCCAGCATCGCTGCCAGCTGGTCCAAGTCATGCTCAAAGATGAGGTCTCCTCCATTCCCCAACTGATAAAACTTGTTGTACTTTCACGTCCATCTATAAGAATATAGGATGAGTAAGTTAGTAGAGTGATCAAGTATGTCAAATTTTATGTAAGTTTACAAGAATTTTTGAGGAACATGAATTTTCATGAAAGAGTCTAAGTGATAAGAATGAGAATACGTTTTCATAAATACTCACTTCCTTGGTTTTGAAACTTAGTTTTTGATTCAAACGTCAATTCTAAACTAGGGTCTCCTATGGTCAGGATGGCTCTGATACCAACTTGTCAACACCCGGATTTTTAATCACAGATGCATGTTATGCCATACATCGCAATCCCAGGATTACCATTCTTGTGACACATAACAGATTGGATATCATAGTACATCATCCATTACAAACCATACATAAGGTTTTACACAAATAAGGATCTCATGATCCAGTTCTTAATACAATTCAAGCAGCGGAATAACGTAAAGATAACGATAGCATGGGCGAAGCTGCATCTTCATGGTCACAGGCAATGCTGACGATGGGAGATGATCCTAGTTGTCGTAACCTTCCTGTTGTCCATCTTCCTGATACTCCTCCTCATAGTCTGGCCACGGGAATAGCCAGGGACAAAGCCATGAGTACTCTTTAAGTACTCGCAAACTAATACTAACAAGTGAAGGGGGTTTTTGAGTAGGATATACTAAGCTCTAGGGTTGTTTTGCAAAAAGCCAGATTTACCTCTACTAAGTCTGAGGCAAAGAAAGCTAGTTGAGAGTTTTATAACACCTAAGTGGGAACTTGAATTTTCATGTCACAACTCAGTTGTGGTCAAGTCAAAGTCATAAATCATTTCATAAGTCATTTTGAAAACATCTGACAACGGAACAGTATGGCCACTCCAACTGTCCATAACCGCGGACGCGGCTATTCGAATAGTTTGACACTCTGTAGAGATTGTACACTTTCACCACAACATTCGATACATCCGTCAGGAACAATTCCTGAATTCATCATACTCAGTATGCGGATGATCAATCCTAACCTTTCCATTACACGCCCTAGTATAGGCACCTCTCCTGTGAGTTTGGCCTCCCAACCATGACCAACTGTCATCTTGGGTACTGCACAGGTGGACAATCTTCACAAGGTAGCCTCAGCTCAAACCTTGGCCGCAAGGGAAACCATACTAAGATATATAAATTTCCAGTCAAGCCCTACCCAAATTTCGGGTATTGTGGTTGTATGGTAAAATTGGAATGGTATCGCATCCAGACAACCATCAGTTTTGTAAAAGGGCTAAGGCTCATGCCTTAACATTTTCATCATCAAAATCATCTGGTGTTCGAGAACACATGTCAAAACATTTCAGTAGAATGACTCATCATTCTAAGGTTTCCATAACCATTTTCACCAAGTATTCCCATCTAAAGTTGATCAAGTTTTATGCTTAGCACTAGCATCTACAGGTGGGGGTAAATACTAATGATGGGTAATAAACAAGTGAGAATTAGCTAAGTTCAATCTCATGCCTCAAGATGACATCAAGATTTATCTAACTTAGGCCAAGTTTTATGCTCTTTATGCTACCTTCAACTATCTTTCTAATATCTACAAGTCACTAAATAAACTTTTGATAGAAAGCTTTGATAACAAACTAAAAGAATTAAGCTTGCAAGTAAAACTGGGATTTGGTATCAAGTGGTGTAAGTTTGCAAGTAAAACTTGCATGGTTTAGCTTGCTAAGATAGTAGTATAAGCTTCTAAGTTGCAAGTGTTAGCTTGCTCAGTTAATAGCTTGCCTTGTGCAGAGCAGTGGTTGAAGTTCTCCTTGGCTTCTTCCTCGTATCCTCCATCCTCCTCGTATCCTTTGTCGATACTAGCGTCTATAAATAAATACGATGTAACAATCACCACACAATTCTTAACTACTCTATTTAGCACACAAAGGTTTACACTAGATGATCTAGCATCATCACTATTATCACAAAGATTAAAGCACTTGTCTTATTTATTTCATTTTAGAAAAGTAATTTATACTCATTGAAAAACTACTTAAGATTTAATATTCTCCAACTCAAACATGGGATCATGTTGACACATGTCATCACCACATATTTCAGTACATGGGAATGTGATTTAAAGTGGTGACACAATTTAATAAGGTTTAACCTTTTTATTTTAATTAAGTAAAGTGACTAGAAATGCCTATGAGGCATTCTTTTATTACTTGATCATTATTTCTTCAAGTAACCATATAAATTTTTATTTATTCTGAAAGGTATGGTTAAATGTGATTTTTGAGAGTTGGAATCAACTCAAAAGCTTTCATGGTTGAATTTTGAAAAATGTTTGAATGAAGAAAAGCTTCTGCCTTGTTATTTTTACCATGGGTGATCTACAATTCTAAATGGTTTGAATCCAACGGGCTTAGATTAAGCACTCCAGTACCTTTCTAACAAAATTAGTTTCATGCATTTTGGTTTAGTAAATCGAGCTGGGTTGATTTTTGAATCTTGGTACAGAACTGAGTTTGAAATTAAAAGAATAAACCTAAGTTTGAATTGTTGGATCGCGTGGGATGTTTAACTGGGCCGGCCCACTACGCATAGCGCGCGGGGGCTAGTTAAGTGAGCGACCCCACTCGTTAGTGAGACAACGAGTGGCGAAGCGGTACGGGGCGATTAGGGCCGCACGATCTAACTCTAATCCAACGGCTACGGTTCATCGTCCACGTCGGGCAGCGCCGGCGAGACAGAACCCTAGCGCGGCCAGTGGGGGTCGTGGGTGGCTCACCAGGGCTCCGGCGATGGGGGCGAACGACAAATTCGACGACGGCGATCCTCCTGGTACCGGTGGCTTCTCCTACGGCGGCTCCAATCGACGGCGCCTCTCCTCCTCTGCAGCGGCGAACTCCATTGAAATTCCGGTCACCTGGTGCTTGCCTTGCTCCGGGGGTGAGTGTGTGTGATCAGTGAGAGGTGCGGAGTGAGATGGTGTGCTCAAATCGAGCGGGGGTGGCCTCCTTTTATAGTGGCTGAAGGGGACCGATTGGCGCGGGTGGAGCTCGTCGGTGTCATCGGCACAGCATGCTAATGGCATGGGCAAAGGTAGGGGGCGGTGCTGTGCTCCCTGGCGAAGCTCAACGGCATGGTCACGCGGCGTGGGGCGGTGCTGAACGGTCGGAACGTCGTGGCGCTCTGGGCGGGTCCGACGGCAAGTTTAATGGCGCACAGTGTGCGTGGTCCGCGCAGCGGCGAACAGGGTTGTCTGGCGGGGTGCTGGGGTGCTGGCGATCACATATGCAAGCGACGAGGGCGGTGCGTGGTCCGTGGACTCGTGTCGCATGCGGCGCACTGGCGCGCTCTCGGCTCGCACGCAGAGAAGCTTGGCATGAGCTTGCCATGCGGTCAGGGGCTGGCTATGCTCGGGCTTGAGACAGAGGGTGGCGGTGGACGGTGGTCAGTGCCCGAGACAAGGTTGCCGAGTCTAGTGCTTCCTCTATCTCGCTGGCTATATGGGGTGGCAAGTTTGCTCTCGGCATGGTCACCATTGATGGCTAGGCTTGCTCACAGTGGTGCTAAGGATTGTTAAAGAGGCTAGATGATCTACTAAGAGCTTATTGCAACCATAGAGGGAACAAGGTTAGCCAAATTCACTGTTGCAAATAGTGTTTAATGTTTTGTTGTTTGCTGATCACAAGGTGTTTGATGAAATAGCTGAAAGAGATCCAAATTTGAATTTTGGATTCAAACTTGGTGGGTTTGCTAGGCACATATTAGGGAGTATTGGGTTAGTTGGATTGGTCAAGGGGCACTGATTTGGTTGGGTTTTAAAAATGTGTGATTTTCACATATGTTAAAGATTCAATTTTGAATTGTCATTTGAATGGGGTTGCCAAATGTTTCTGTAAGTTTGAAAGGTGGGCTTTGATTCACTTTTACTTGGTATTGCAAGGGGTGAAAAGAAATAGAAAAGTTTCTGTTTGAAATCTTGGACTAGAAACACTCAAAGTGACCTAGTGAGCAAGATTGGCAAAACTGACCATTTACTTTATTTGTTTTGTTTTTTATTTTCTCTTGATTTGTTTCTGCTTGGAAATATTTTAGATGATGTTATTTTCATCCTTAAACCATTCCTTGCTATTTAGGTTAATCACACAAGTCCATTCATGCATCCATACAATCATCACATACACACATGCATTCATTTGGTCTTTATTTAATCAAAAAAATTGTTAACCCTAATTTTAGTGATTAGAGTTTGATGATCATGATCAATAGTTTTGGGATGTTACAATATATAAACGACCAGATCATCTAGCTACCACTTTAATTAGTATGTACATCCCAGGAACATATCTCGACCAGGTCCAGAATGTAAAATCTTGGCCGCGGTGAATCCTCACGGACTATTCTTGCCACTTCTCTCCTTGTTCCTCCCCATTGCTGTGGTGCTGGATTGCCTGGCCTGATCATGCTCTAGGACCATGGTGGTGTGCTACTTCCAGGTGTTATAATCGCGACAAGCAAATAATAAAGAATGAAAAAATATCACAGCAATGAAACACAAATTTCACGTGGAAAAACCTCTCCAACAAAAAGAGAAAAAAACATAGGCGCCAGTCAGTGAAACTTTACTATATTGGTAAGTGTTTATAAACGCCGAGAATTTTTTAATTTCTCCGCTCGATCGTGGGTGTCGTCGTCGATTGGCACGGCTGGCCTTCGGACGTGGTCCAGCAGCATAGGAAACAACATGAACGTGTAGGAAGGAGCGTCGAGCATCATGGAAACGATGTGGAGACAGGCAAGCCTAGGGATCTTGGAGTCGTGGTCGTGTTGGACAATATAAAATTTATTATGCGAATCAAATCGTAATTGGGTTAATTGGATCTTTTCCGTCTTACGAGAAGAACTCTCGCATACGAACATACGCTGGGCTGATCATCGTTCTTTTTCTCTGAAGCTGGATGAGGCTCACTGGTCGCGTACCTAATCGGCCGTACCTGAAGCTTTGCTTGCTTGCTCGGCCGTACTTGATCGGCTCAATATTGATTGCTCGGCCGTACTTGATCGGCTCAATATTGAAACGTGACGCAAGCAAACCGGGCTAGCTCAGATGTTTAAATTCGAATAGGACTGTGCTTCCGTTCATGCTAAGTTGCGCTTCGCGACGAAGTATGTAATAGTTTCTACTAAATAGAGGTAAAATCGGAAACTAAAAATAACATACCATTAAGACCGTAAGCCTTTTAATAGTAAAGATACATATCATATCGACAGATGAGACAAAGAACACAGCTGAACCATATATCAGTTGCAGATTTAGAGCCACTAACTAACAGAAGGTGACATAGCTATGTGGTGTATGAGATAAAACACTTCATACATAGAAACACATCTAACAGCAAATAGTGCCTACAAAAGACTAGCCGATACTGGCTCCTAGATAGACCACTGCAATGTCACCGCTAACTCCGCCAAGGAATCGGAATATCACTTGGTAAACTAATCACATCTGAGACTCGTCAATCCTGCTTTTAAGGAGCTGGAAAGCTGGGATCACCCAGGCACCGCAGGTGCACTGCATGCCTGCCCAGTTGAACGATCCTAGTCGGGTTTTACACCCCATGCACCAGAGTTTGTTTGAAACGTATCCTTCTTCCACTGCACACATTGTGTTAGACCAATATATCAGGTGTTTATATCAAATACACAAAAGAAAGAAAGAAAGAAAGAAAGAAAGAAAGCTAAAGTCAAGGAACTAACCAGCTTGCATCCATTTCATCGGCTCCACAAATATGCAGGCACATTCAGGTTCCTTCTCGTCCACATGATAGGTTTTGCGCCTTAAGAAGCATCTCTCGCCTTGGCCTACATCGTGTGTAACAACATACTCTTGTGTTGCTACCATCCTCCGACATTTTTTGCAACGGTAAATAACACCTGGATGGGGAGCTTTCTCTTCAGGGTTAGCATCGGCTTCCATAGCTGTATCCTGACATGTCTCTGGCTTTTCATTAACCTCAGATCCTACCTCTGGGTCAGCTTGTTTTTCTTGGTTAATTTCAGTTTCCAGAGCAGTGTATAGGCACATTTCCACAAACTTGTCATCAACCTCCAGTCTTGCCTCTGGATCATATTGCTTTTCTGGAATAATGTCAGCTTCCACAGCAGTGTTTAGGCACATTTCCGCAAACTTTTTATTGACCTCTGATCCTAGCATCTCATCAGTTTGCTCCAGTCTTGACTTCTGTTCGACTCCAAATCGTGGTCCCTGATGCGCTTCCATCTGCTTTACACTACATACTATTAGCCATGACAAGTTTACATGCAGCCAGGCTATAACCCAACAATACAAACATAAAGTTAGTCTACCATGTTGTTGGAAAGTATAGCCTTCACATGCGTACTGAAAACTTACTGGATTCAGCTGACCCTGTTTTAACAGGCAAACCATAAGAAGTCGCATATAGTGCTGGTAGACACACACACCAATAGATTTGTCAAAATATATGATTGCCTACTGTACATAAATATGTTCAGCTATTCATCGGTCTACTGTACATGAATATGTTCAGGTATTGATCAGTCTTTCTACAAGGACGTCAAAATACAGTTTGTAACTAGCAGTGCAAACAACTCCTAACTGGAAAAAAAATTAGTAGCAATCGCAGAACTAGTGGCTACAATTAACAAACCCATCCGGTAACACTCTTTCAACCGAGTCGTTTTATCACATTCAACTTCATCAATCTGGCAATGCAAGACACAAGACATGGAGTAGTATACTGACTAGGGGTGGCAACGGATACTGGGAACTGTAGAGGGCTATTCCCTATTCGCCCTCGCTTGAGGTCCGTCCTTGTACCAAATAACACTAGCAAAAAATACATATCCCCCCGATACCCACCCTACTCCTAATATCAGAAGACTGAAATAACCAAACCTCTCTAATAATGACCTCTGTCACCAGCACTGGGTGGTGCCTCAACAATCCCCACATTCTGATAAGGGGAAGATGCGAAAGGCGATCATTTACACAAATATTGTAGGTTTGGTTTCTGTAAATCTCTCACAAGCTACAGAAATTTGACACTACTCGTGATGCAGGGTCTTTCGGTTAAGATGTGATAATTTCTTCTGGTTTGACAGGATCGTGTACGTGTAGCACTGTAATTTAGTGCACAGCATTCCATCAAGGCAGAGAAGCTTGAATTGGCTAGTTCCAAGAAGGTGTATTTTGGATGATAGTGCGATTCAGGCCACAGGTGTAGGGGAAATAACTTATAGATTCCAGCGATGTGTTCTGCCAAATTAGAAGTGTTTGTTCGCTCATTCTGCCGGAATCAAAACACAAGATTGTAACGTCCCGAGATAGAAGGTACCAAAACCACAGCATCTAGGCCAAACCTACAATGGCAAACTACCTAACTCGTGGCTTTTCACCCAACGAAGATGTGTAGCAGCATTTCAGGTTGGCCCAGTCTGCCCTGTGGTCAGCAAAGAACCCACACCGACCAAACCAAAACCCTGTGTAGGCTTCCTTCGCTAATATTTCATCAAAGGCGCCGCATTGCGGAATAATTAGGGAAGCTGAGAAAGAACCTTGGGTGCGAAGCCGGTTAATGAGACCAAAACCCTAGGGTTCGGTGGGTTCCGGCAGGGTTCAAGCGAGCGAATAAGTAGAATGCTAATCGTGCTCACCTTCGATGGATGAAGCTGCGTCACGGTGAATCCGCCCTGCGCCCTGGTGTCGTGTCGCCGCCCGCGCCGCGGCCGCCGGGAGGGACTGGGGGCTTCCGGTTGAGCTGAGAAGATGGTGTCGGCTGCGGACCTGCGGTCACAATCAAAACGGAAAGCCAGCCCAGGCCTAGCCCGTGCCGACCGTGTCTCCAAGAAGCAAACGGGCCAAACGTGGTCGAGGTGATCTTCTTTCTTTCATTTTCCCTTTTTCAGGTGGAAGAGAAGAATCCAAGAAAGAAAACCTCGTATTGTACCAACAAATTTTCACCGAGGGAGGACTATTACACAGACACCATATATAGCAGTCTAACGATCTTATGTTCTCGTCAATTAGAGGGGACCACTCATGCGGATTTTTTTTTTTGAAGTACTCATGCGGATTTTCAAAACCTATGAGATTAGTGTAACTCGTCATGAAGACAATAATAAATTTTTTTTTGCACGGAAAAAGAAATATATTAAAATATAATGGAGTTACAATCTTCAGCAATTTGGCTTCTAATCTCATCTGGATAGTTAGCAAGCTAAACTGTCGTTCTAGGACCTACTCTACCAAGTTTAGCAAGCTCATGGCTTACACAGTTTGCAGTCCTATCAATTCTTGTAACACTGACATTCCTTTCTCCGATTAGATCCTTGATGACCCTTACTCTCGATGAGTACATAGATGTGTTGGGCGTGGACGTCTTGATCAGCTCACAAACTTCAGAGCAGTCTGTTTCTGCCACAACAGATTTCGATGTCCAAATTAGAGCCAGGTTTAGCCCCTCCTCTAGCGCCGCTAGCTCTGCTTCTACCGAATCAGTGCAGTTAAAGAGTTGGCGACACGCCGCAAAGGTAACCATTCCCAAGCTGTCTCGCAGCACCATCCCAGCACCCGTCGACCCATCAGCAGCATAGGATCCATCGACATTCAGCTTCATTTGCTCCAGTCCCGGCGCCGTCCACTTGGGGTTGGTTATTGGGCAGCAATCAGCACTTCTCTTGGCCTTCTCCATCCCCAGGTCCTGATTCACAACTTCCTTTCCTTTAATTGTATTGCATCAGGGTGTTGTTTCAAACAAATTAGAGAGTTTAGGTAGCTCATAAGGAAACGACGGGAGCCTTCAATGGTTGGAAGTGGTTTAAAGTGGGTAGCTTCATTGTGTGCAAACCATACGCGCCAGAATATCATCAGTACCATTGCCCTCTTTGTCACCGTGGTATCCTGCAGGAAGTGTAAGAGCCATTCCGTGCCTGTGTTTGTTATTGTTTCTAAAGCGGGAATGTCCCAATGTTCACTTAAAGCTTGCCATAAGCTCTGTGCATGAGGGCATCTGACAAAAACATGGAATGTATCTTCCTTCTCCATGCCACATATCAAACACGTGGGCGTTGTTTTCAGGCCTCTGTTATATTTGTTGGCTTGTGTAGCTAGGGCGTTCCTCGCGATCTTCCACGCGAGTACTCTGACCTTAGGTGGCATCGGGCATTGCCAGATTAATTTCCATGTCGTCCGTTCTCCTTGTGGTCTCGCACTTGAGGCACCTACTCCCATGGTAGTCAGGTGTTCCTCGAAGGCCAGGTTGTACGCGCTACGAACAGTGAACAAGCCCCTTTTGTCTGGTTGCCATGCAATGAAGTCAGGCTCGTGGTGCTTCGAAGGCTTTATCTTGATGATCGCCTCGACGTTGATCGGCAGGAGGTATGTGTTCAGGCGCTGAAGGTTCCAGGTGCCATCTGGGTGAAGGAAGTCGGATACCCATTTGAATCTGCAGTGTTGTGGTTTCCTGGTAATGGTTTTATATACTATAGCTCTTGGAATCCAGGGGTCTCGCCAGACACGGATATTTGCTCCTGTACCGACTCGCCAGATGGCTCCTTTGCTTAAATAATTCAAGACCATACTTAATCGCACTCCAGGTGGCCGATTTGCTTCCCGAGAAGACAGTGTCCAATAAGGATCCATTAGGGAAGTACCTTGCTTTGAGGAGTTGGGCACAGAGAGTATCCGGGAAGTGAATCAATCGTCAGGCCTGCCTCGCCAATAATGCTTGATTGAAGAGGCGTAGGTCTCTGAAGCCCAAGCCACCTTTACACTTAGGCCTGATCATAAAATCCCATGCAATCCAATGCATTTTCCGTTTGCCCTCTTCCTTTCCCCACCAGTAGTCTCTTATCATTTGTGTGAGCTCATCACATAGTCCCAGTGGGATTTTAAATACCCCCATAACATATAAGGGAAGTGCTTATGCAACTGCTTTGATCAGGATTTCTTTTGCTGCCTGTGTTAGATGATTCTCATCCCACTCAACTAGCTTCTTCGCCAGTCGTGTCTTAAGGCTTTTAAATTTCTCCTTACTCATCCGGCCTTCTAGGGTTGGGAGCCCTAAATACTTTGCTTCAAAGGTTTCTTGTGTCACTTGTAGGATTTGCTTGACACTATTCTTTGTCTCCAGTGGGCATGATGCATCAAAGAGGATAGAGCATTTTTGGGGGTTGAGGAGCTGCCCTGTCCCTGTCGCATAGGTGTCAATAATTTGCTTGATCTTGGTAGCCTGTACAGGACAGGCTTTAAAGAATAAAAGACTGTCATCTGCAAACAGTAGGTGCGACACCCCTGGCGCTCTCCTGCACACCCTAATGGGTTCCACCGTGTTGTCCTGCACCTCCTTTTGAATTAAGGCTGAGAGACCATCTGCTACAAACAAAAACAAGAAAGGTGATAGAGGGTCACCCTGCCGTAAACCACGGGAGGGCGAAAACGAATCCAGAAGGGCTCCATTAAGTTTAACTTGATATCTCAAGTGGTGACACACTCCATTATCCAATCCACCCACCTGTGAGCGAAGCCCATTCTTTTCATCGCTTCCTTTAAAAAACCCCAATCAACTCTGTCATAAGCTTTTTGATAGGTCCAGCTTATAGGCGCAGAAGTTCTTTTCCTTATTTTTGTTGCACTCCATGAAATGTAAACATTCAAAGGCTACAAAGGCATTGTCTGTAATTATTCTTCCGGGGACAAACGCACTTTGGCTCAGAGAAATAAGCTCTCCCAGGATCGGTCTAAGCCTGTTCACCATGCATTTTGCCACAATTTTATATAAGACAGTGCATAAGCTAATTGGTCTGAAGTCCTTTAGAGTTTTTGGTTGATCCACTTTAGGAATGAGAATAATAGCTGTGTCATTCACCCCGTCGGGCATTTTACCTGTGACAAAACATAACTTGACTGCGTTAATTACCTCTGCCTTCATCGTCGCCCAATTTCGTTGATAGAATCTAGCCGGGAAGCCATCCACTCCCGGGGCTTTTAGTGGCCCGATTTGAAATAATGCATCACCAATCTCCTCAACGGTGAAGTCCCTACAAAGATCATCATTCATATTGGGAGTGACTTTTGCCTGAAACAGATTAACGAGCTCATTAGAATTTAGATTAGGGTCCCAGCAAAAGAGCTCCTTAAAATAGGATCTGGCCATGCGTTCCATAGTGCTGGGTACTTCCTACCAAACACCACTCTCATCTTTGAGCTTTTTTATTTTATTTTTCCTTGCTCGCCAGATCGCACGCTGATGAAAATATTTCGTGTTTCGGTCCCCTTCTTTCAACCAGGTTATGCGCGACCGCTGAAGCCATAACATTTCTTCTCTGTAGAGGAGCTCGTTTATATGGTCAGTGACCCTCCTAATGTCTTGTTGGTCCGCCTGCGCATCGTATAGGGCCTCTAGCTTTTTGTGTTCCTTTTCCAGTGCACGTGTGGTATTACCAAATTTCGTTTTGCTCCATTGCTGGAGTTCGTCCATAACTTGGTTTAGGCCAGTCATAACCTCTCCCAAATCTGCCTTCTGCCCCGCGTTATTCCATGCTTGGCTTATCTTCTCTGAAAGTTCAGGTGCTCGTTCCCATAAGATCTCATAGTGTCGTCGTGGTTGCTTACTTCTCTGGCCCATATCCTGCACAATTTTAGTCAAAAGAAGAACATGGTCAGAGTATGGAGTAATTAGATGATCCACCCTTGTGTCCTCAAACATATCACGCCACGCAGGCGTAGCCACAGCCCTGTCTAATCTTACTTTAACATTAGCTCTCCCAGTTCTTTTGTTATCAAATGTAAAAGGAACGCCCGTAAAACCCAAATCATGCAGATTGCACTCATCTAGTATATCTCGAAAGTCTCTCATCTGTGCTTCAGGTCGAGGAGTACTAGAGAGATGTTCTTCCTGCCACATGGCCTCGTTAAAATCACCCATAACAAGCCATGGAAGACTAGACTCAGATTTTAAATTTCGAATAGTACTCCACATGCGATGACGGTTTTCAGGTCGCGGCTCTCCATACACACAAGTTAGACGCCAGGGGGCGTCAGTGGGCTTAACACGAATATAAGCATCAATATATCTCTCATTTATAGACTTGATCTCAACATGAAGATTTCATGCCAAAAGAGGGCAAGGCCTCCACTAAAACCATCACTACTAAAACCAGCAAAACCTTTTAAACCTAACCTATGACGAAGACTACGCATTTTATTTTTATTCTGTCTAGTTTCACAAAGGAAAAATAAACTAGGATTTAAACGACGGGAAACATCAGTCAGATCTCGCACTGTCGCGGCGTTCCCAGCACCACGACAGTTGAGCGATACACAATTCATTGCTGCTGGCGAGACCACACATTGGGCCTCGCCAGTTTACCAGAACCTCCATATCCGGTGTTGTCCCTCCCTCGACCGCGGTTAGCCCCGCGTCCACGCATGGCACGGCTCTTCTCCACTTGTGTCGTCCCGCCTTGCTTCCCTCTCTTTTGCTTGCCCCCGCCTTGCCCGCCATAGTCCAGCAATAAGTTGAGGTCCAACATCTCGCCTTGCGCCTCTTTATCCTCTGCTGTACGCTTTCCCAACACGGTGTCTGCCAGCACCATTTGTGTATCCTCGCTGCTCAGGGAGAATGAAGCCTGAGACAGGTTCCGCATAACCGGAATCATATCACTGGAACGTGGCCCATCCGCGCCTTCGCTGCCAGGGCGGTGCAGACGGTCCGCAAAGTCAGGGTGCAGCGTCAATCTCGGGCCATGGCTTCGCCACCTGTGCTGAGTAATTGTTGTTGGTTTGGTTCCTGGGCCTCCTGCTCTGATACATCAGTTATTCTCTCTTTATTCCTCCACGGTAGAGCCTCCTGCCCACCAGTGATTTTTGCATCTAACTGTTCCAACAGGTCCTGGCAATCTTCCTCTGGCATCTGAACAATAGGCACAGAGTTGGCCTCCATTGTAGCATGTCTCTCAGTTGTGTCCCGAAGGTTTTGGTCCACCTGCATCGCCTCAACCTGTGCTGAGAGCTCCTCCTCCACCTCCTCCAGCGGTGGCATCTCCTCCTCCTCAAATCCGTCCCGTGAGCCAACCTGTTCTGCCCGCGGCCACGCTCCTTGGTTTGGCGTCTGACGCCCGCTTTGGTCCGAGTTGTGTGATTCCGCCGTGCCAAAGCTAGCAAAGCTTAGCCCCTTCCTCGCGCCAGCTTGTCCCGGTGGAGGGATAAAGTGTGTGCGGTACTCAAACTTCTTGTATGGACTGCACCGAAGTTTGTACACCTTATAATCCAATGAGGGTACTCCCTGCCTTTTCTTTTCGCATTCGTTCTCCCAGTGCCCCATAAAGCCGCAGTGCTCATAATATCGGGGCAGCCTCTCATATTTCAGCTTGTGCACTTTTGTCGCCCATGGCTTATTCTTTGCACCCACCGTGACTTGGACTTGAAGCCGCCTCTCATAGGGAATATTCACCCTAACTCGAAGAAACTCATTTTTATCCTGCTTTGCATTTGGCACATCCACCTCAATTGCCGTCCCAATCCCATTGCCGAGCTTCATGCATGTGTCCTCGTTCTGCTTGCCCCACGGAATATCATAGAACCTCACCCAGATCGGAACTTCATTCAGAACAGTCTCAGAGGGATAGATTCCATCCTCCAGCGCCTTAACCAGCAGGGCGTTCCTATTAAAGATCCATGGTCCCCCACGATTGACGAAGTCAAAATCACCCTGCGAGAATACTGTGACGATGTAGTAGTTCTTACTTCTCTCCGAATATTGGACCCCATTGCGCAGGTGCCACACTTCAGACGCCATATGATCAAACATAGTTTTAGCATTGGGTTTGAAATTTGCCATATACCGAGCTAGGAACTGCCAAGGGGCTGGAGTGTATTGTCCAGGTTCCTGCACCTCCTCTTCCTCATCGAGCTCAATGAAAACCGCGTCCTCCATGTTCACGTTGCCTCCCAGATGTGTCTCCGGCCCTTGTCTCAGCCCAGGCTCCTCATCATCATCTACGCCATCATCCCAGTTACCATCCTCCACCTCTGGCAGCGCATGGGGCTGGTACGATCTCCAGCGCATCAATGGCATATCCCGGTTGCCCCTGGTCGGCTTCGGGCGGGTAGGATCCTCACCGGATCCCCCTTGTTCGCCCCCACCGATTATTAGAGCACCCTGGATGTCCATCGGCTGCACCACGAGATCTGACCTAGTTCCACGCCCTGCCAGATCCCGTCTTGCCCGCGAGTTTCTCCTCAGCTGGTTGTCTTCGCCGGTTCCCGGCTGCCGACCTAGATCCATCACCGGCTTGGCAGCATGTTCCTGTGACGACATCGCTGGAGCGGGGTTCAGAGCCGATCGCACCACAGGAGGCGAGATCGGCAGATCGGCGGGTACCTTAGATGCGTTTAAACCTTGAGATCGCTCCAGCGAGGGTTTTATGGCGGGCGGCACCGCACCTCCCTTCGCGTGATTTGCACAGACTCTTGTATCTCTTACTTCCTCTCCACCCCACGAACATGGAGTTGACACCGTACGCGCCTTGGACTTTGCCTTCCTACGGCGCTCCGACGGGGACTCGTATAGGGGTGGCGGCGGCGGGATGGGGTCGCCCATATCGCTTGCCAACCCTAACTCAGACTTTTTTTTGGAATGCGAAGACAATAATAGTTGATTGTGTTGATAGATTGATATTGCATATTGCGTGATTATATTATGAGCCCTTGAGCTATTTATATTTATACTAAGAATCCTAATAGAGATAGAATCCTAAACTACCAAATATAGCAATCCTTGATCTTCTCTAATACAAAATCGTGGTATACTCTAACACCTCCCGCAGTTGGATCGGAGCGTTGGTGATGTTGTCGTCATTGATAAAGTTGCTGAGGTTGATGTAGTTCTTGTCGGTGTCATCGTTGAGCCTAGCGGAAGTCACCAAAGTAATAAAATATTAAAAGGCAGTTGCAACAATTGTCAACTTAAGGTAAACGTAGCTAGAGTTGTGGTAGTAGAGTTACACTGTAGGCTTGCCAAACTCGGGAGCGCGCCGGAATGAAAGCATACATCGGTGTTGCCGATACCAGACATGTGAAAACATGAACCATCACGAACGAGCCAAATTCAGAAGGAGCAGCAGAGAAGAGACCTACGTGTACGGTCAGTTGCGCGCCATATGAGTAGACGAATTGGTTGGAGTAGACGAACTGATTGCAAGAATAAAATTTAGCACGAGCGGTGCAAACAAAAATTAGAACTGATAATGACAATCTTGTTAAGATAAGGTCTAATATAGCTACTTCCTCCGTTCCATAATATAAGTCTTTTTAGCAAGTCGTTTTAATTTGCTAAAATGGGCTTATATTGTGGAACAGAGATAGTATCTTGGAAATTTTGCTGAGCTTATATCAGTGGGTCAGGTAATGAGAATACTTCCTTCTTTTAGGCCCCACTGGACTAGCTAAGGGTACGTTATGCATACTAGATGACCAGGTGCGTTACTGGCGCCAAAGCCGAAAGCGTGACAATGTTGTAGCATAAGTTCTATCCATGGTTAGAAGAAAGCAAAAGAAAATGGTATACGTATAAATCTCTAGTAAAAGAGTGGAGAATAAGCTAAGCTCCTTATGACCCGTTGCACCACCGACGCCAATGCCTGACTCGGGCTGGAACTGAAGCCACATGTTATATCTTCGTTATAACAATGAATCGCATGTCGCTATATGGTGGAAAAGGAACAGAGTGGAGTCATTTTTTTGATTAGGGTCAAACGGGATTCCATCAAAATTCCACTTATAATTTATTTTAAGGTATTTAGTGTAAAGTTTTACAAATTATAAAATGAACTGAAAGTGGAACTTTAATCGGATCCCAGTTGAAACCTTATTTTTCATCGAAACCGAAAATACACAAAGATACCACCGAGACTTGATAGCTGTGTCTTTAATTCTGACCCTACAAATACTATGATTCTATGTGAGCTCTGCTCATACACGATAAATCAACTAAACAAGCATCAACAGAATAACGGCAAAGCCCCAGGCCAACTCTGGTATATTTTCAGAGCTGTGCCTGTAGACACTTACATCCAGCGATCAACGATAGATCGCATAGATGAAGACGACACATCTAAGGTGGCGTATGAAAGAGCAAGCACTACTTTGAAGCGCAGCACCATACCAAAGAAGGGTCATTATTACACAACAGATGTATATAGACTGAGTTTCAGCACGGCCATATCAGCGATTCCAGACACATGAGACTGAATCTTGAGCATAGGATCTTACACAACAAAGAAGTACTACATTTAGTTCACTTTTGGTCAAGAGTTCGTGTCATACATAGAAGTAGATAAAGTTCAGCCCATAGCTTAGGCCGAGCGAGCTTCAGTGACTTCATGGTATCAAGTCTCACGGTGACTTGGTGCTACCATCAGCCATCTATTTCTGATCCAACGTACCAGATCAACTCTAATTTTGAACTAAATAATTAAAACTACTCGAAAAAAATTGAAAAAATTCTAGTGAAGTGTAATTGGCTCGTTTTGAAACCTGTGAATGTTTCATGCCATTTTGATAAGTAGTTTATGATTAAATAGCTTTTTATGTTTTCGAGCACTAGTTTAAACAAAATACCTATTTAATTAGAAACCTTTGATCCAAATGAAATAAAACTTCACCAGAATACAAATCGAAACATGCATGATTGACTAAATTTTTTTTAATTTTTTTCAAATAGTTTTAATTATTTAGTCAAAATCAGAGTCGATCTGGTACGTTGGATCAGAAATGAATGGCTGATGGTAGCACCAAGTCACCGTGAGACTTGATAACATGAAGTTACTGAAGCTCGCTCCAGCTTGGGCATAGGATCTTGCGGAGGGATGGTTTTGCAGGCCTCCTCCTACCAGTGAGAGGATCTACTTACATAAGCATGCTTCTCAAACAGCGTGTGCCTACACAAAATAGCCCGTATCATCATTCCAAAGAGGGTTTCGTGTTCCAATTGTTCTCAGACCTCGTATCAACTATCAGCAACCGTAGATGTAGTTTTTCCTCTTCTTCGAGATAAACCTTAGACCATGGTTCTGGTAAGAACATACCCCACCTGAAAAGCCTCTCCTCGAAGGCAGGGCCAAATCCATGGATATTCCTGGACCGTAGTGCTCAACTTCCCCATCAGTGGCAACTGCAGTCATGCATCTGCAAGTGTATTCTCACATAGCAAGTGCCGCAGCAACTTTATCTAACTGAATGCACACGCCATGCAGTCAAAATAGCCGAAAGATTTTCTCCAGCAATATTTTTTTCATTTATGATCCAATACATCTTCACTAGATACAGCAGCTTTGCATATGCTTGAGCCATCAAACCGACCTGTGAAAAAGAATTACAATAAAAGGTTAGGGGGGCATCAGATGGAAAATTCATTAAAAGCTAAGAAACTAGATCAATGAACCCTGCAGGTAGCGCAGTGTCATATTACGACTTAACAGCATCATCAAACATCAACCCACAGCCCCTTTTTTTTCTCTGGTCTCCCTCTTATTAAAACATCTTGTTATGGGACAAGACAAGTAGGTGACGGACTATGGAGAAGGCAAAAACAAGACAAACCTACCATGATCAAAGAAAGGCAGACATGCTGCAGCAGAGAGCTAAATGTGTATCCATACTAGATAATCCAATATAATAGTTTAGTTTGGCACAACCTACTCACATCTTCTGATGAATTGAGTCGATTGTTGCCAATTCCAATTTTAGTATGGGTACTCGATACAGCAGCATAGTTGATTTCACAAGCTATAGTACAACATTAATACATTTTTTGGCTCGTATCAGATAACATGTCTCAATATCTAATACTCCAGTTGGTTGAAACATATATCTGACTAGCATAGTACTTCCGACCAAAGTTTAAAATAGCCGGCTATTCCATTTAGCCGCGGCTTTTTCAGAGGCTATAAAAGGCTATAGCTGCGCTATAGCCGGCTATTCTATTTTAGCATATTTTAAAAAATTGAACAAATGTTAGTTAAATCTTTTCAAAAGATGGAAAAAACTATGACTCAAAAAAGATTCAAGCTACAAGTCATGCAACTATTGAACACAAATAAGTATTCAACCAATTAACTCATTAGTTGTATTGAATCATATTTAACATAAGTTCGTAAAAGGGAAACAAAAAGAAGAAAACTTCAGAGAGCATAAGTTTAGCGGCTAAATTGGAGGCTAATTTAAGGCTAAATCGGGCTATAGCTGGCTATTTCAGCCGTAGCCGGATACTTCTCAAAAGGTTATAGCGCCGCTATAGCTAAGCTATAGCCGGCTATTTAAAACTTTGCTTCCGACAGGGTTTAAGACTTTGTAGTAGAATAATTAGCCTGAAATCATCTTTTTGTACAACATTCAGAATTAGTTCAGAAGGACACCAATCCAGAAATGTAATGCAGGTTTTACGCAGGAAATTGTGATTTCAGTGTCTCCGAATAGGGCCAGGGATCCACAGTTCACTCAGATAGTTTTAAATAAATCAGAACATAAACAACTTTCTTATCATTAATACCAGCAATCACCCAGTCATCGTATCATTTAACAGTTCATCAACATGATGGTGGTTGGACCCATAGAATTTTCTCGCTTACAACCAATGAATTATGTATAAATAATAGATTAAATTTATACATGAATACTAGCATGCAACAGCAACAACTGTCACTAATCCACACAAACCACCTCTGAATAGTATAATACTAATGTCACTTACAAATGTGTAGTTTTAGACATTGCATGGCCTCCAAAAAATACCTGGGCGATTTATTTACTTTTGGTTCAACGGAAGAGTGGCTAGCTATCATCTTCACTTATAGTTACATTGATGATTAGCTTTTTTCCTTTGATGAATATGACTGAAAAAGAACATGGACAAATGAAAAATCAATCACTTCAGAATAGATCAAAGAGCAGTTGAAAAATATGAAGTACCATGAGTTCAATCAAATCTGGGGCTTTTCTACATTTAAGTTGACAGTACAATAAGTACCCATGGATTTTAAATCCTCATGTTACTAGTTTCTGCTAGACAAAATAGTAATGTTAATGCCAAAAGTGGCCTAAGTCATTATGCATTCCTGGGATACACTTTACTAATATATTTGTCAAAGATATCGTGCAGTGCCCAATTGCCCAGGACTGCCGAAGCATCGATACGGCAAAGTTGGACATATCGGTGGCTTGTACTATGCATTTGTGGCATAGGCTTGTACTCTTGCAATGAAAAGAACGCCATGTCATTGCATTTTCCTGAAAAAGAAGTTGGCCATATCGCTGTGCGATACAGGGATACATGGGGATACAGGTGTCCCCGAGACCCTGAGTATCCTTTTTTGTTAATGTTAAAATGACAAAAACAAATAGGGATACAGCTGGGATACCTGGCAGGTACAGGAGGGATATGTGGTTGAACCATGTAAGGCCCAGTATCACATACCAGAAAACTCTAGACTAAAGGCGCCTCCAGCCTCAGGCGCCCAATACCTGCACCTGGAGAAGAGGCGGGTGACATCCCCATCTTCCCGGGCACCACAGCCACCGGGATGCCTCCAAGGGCTGCTGCTGCCATCAGGATCCCATCCGCCTTCTCCTCCATGCTGGCAGCAGCTTTCTATCTTCACACACGCAACAGGTACCTCCCCACATTCTCGTTCCTTCTCTGGTTTCCTCTCCTTTTCTTGTTCTCTTTTCTTTGTTTGTTTGGCTGATAGTTAGCAGATACAAAAAGGTTTTTCCGCTGTTGTTTTTTATATGCCTACAGACACGTCATGACACCACCAAGGTACCAAATACAGCAACCGGTTCCATGGTGTAGTGACCCTGTTGCATATAGAAAAATATATATGTACATCTGTAATAATATAGTGCTGCACAAACATTATCGAAATCCAACCTACAGGTACCATATTCAGGTGAAGGATCTAGGTATTTCTTGTGTATTTTAATGGTCAAAGTACGAAGTGTAGTCACATGCAGTTATGAAGAAGTATTTTCCATGACGACTTTGAATAACTTATGTTCGATCCTGGCAGGACCTACTTCTCAATGTAGATTTTTGGCATTATGTCCGATCATGTGACTTGGGTATTTGTCAGACAGCAGCTTTTGGGGCATTAGGATAAGTACCCATTTTTATGTTTATGCGTTACTTATTTCTGTCGGACATAAGAGAACATTTGGTGCCAAATTGTCCTAAGATCATATTCCTTCTTAGGACTCCATTTCACTACAAGGTTCTTAAAAGATGGCGTGCAATGTCCAAGACAACACCAATTCATACGTCGAATCAGACTAATGATATATCAAAAGAACACTTCAAATAAGAGATCTTTTGGCTATTCCCATATTCCAACTAGATGCCAACTATCTGCAAGCTCAAAAAGGAACACATGATTTTATTGAATCAAACAATGCAAGCCCGCCCGTATAAAAACAAAAGGATACAAGTACTTATTTTTCATGCCCTTTTATATGCCTACGGAAACATATCATAAATGGCATCATCAAAGGACCATATACAACAACCGGTTCCATGGTGTAGTGGTTATCACTCCAGACTTTGAATCTGGCAACCTGGGTTCGAATCCCGGTGGGACCTACTTTTTTTACAATACAACAAGCATCCATGTATTACAGTGTCAATGAAAAGGATTAAGTGTCAAGATAAGAGCAAGAGTTCAGACTAACAAAGTAGGGGAACTAACCTTTTCTCTTATGGTGGACTTCACGTTTAATATCAAAGCTGGCCTAAGACCGTACATCTGAAATCCTTCCTAGAACTTATGCCTTGTTAGGAAAAAATTCTACTTATCACACATTATTGCAGCAATGAATGGTTAAAATACATTTGGAGATCGTGTAATGGCCAAGACAACATAAATTTATACTCCAATAGTACTAATTATACATCAGATATACTTTAAAAGAAGGGTTCCTTTTGCATATTTCCAGAATCTATCTTGAAGCCATTTGGAGATCGTGATGTTTCAGTATAACTATGCCAAATCCACCTTGCACACAGATCCAGGAAAGACTAAATCTAAGAGACATTAATCAGAAATGACCATGTATAATAACCTTATTAAATGGCATGCTACAACAACTTAACCTCTTCTAAAGCAATGAAATAGTACTATTTTTCTCGATAGCAGTTAATGCGATCACCATACCACTAATTTTCTCAATGGACAGTTGTTTAAACAGAGACTCTGAAACGGAAGGAGTTTGCGCAGGCTTGAAAAGAAACACAAACTTGGTGTAGCCAAGAAGATGTGAACTCATCAAGGAACAGTATAAGCAAGCTCAAAAGAAAACACAATTTCGTTTCAACCAAAGTATGAAAGTCCACCAAAGTTCCAAAAGAAAGGATATAACCAATTTTTATTTGTCTTTTGCACAACTGAGAAATATGGTACAAATGACATCATCAGGGACCACATACAACAGCTGGTTCCATAGTGTAGTGGTTAGCACTCCAGACTTTGAATCTGGCAACCTGGGTTCGAATCCCGGTGGGACCTACTTTTTTTTACATGAAACCAAGTAGGAAAGTCCACCTTTTTATGTCCGTACCTCTCCTAATTTAGTTGGACTTAAGAGAACTTCTACTGCCGAAACTGGCCTAAGACAATATATCTGAAATCTTGTCTAGGCCATATACCCTATTAGGGAAACATTTTACTGATACACACATTATCTTAGAAATGAATTGTCAGTATTGTTTGGAAATAGTGCAACAGTCAAGGAAAAATAAATTTATACTGCATTACTACTTATTGTATACCAAAATATGCTTGTAACTGAAAGGGCCCTTTTGGGTGCTTCCATAAGCTATGTTGATTCCAACAGTGGAGTGTGCGCAAGCTCAAAAGAAAACACAATTTCGTCGCAACCAAAATGACAAAAGTACATCAAAAATCCAAAACAAAAGGATACAACCAACTTTTATTTGTCTTTTATACACCGGAGATATGTCATAAATGAAATCATCAAGGAACCACATACATCAACTGGTTCCATAGTGTAGTGGTTAGCACTCCAGACTTTGAATCTGGCAACCTGGGTTCGAATCCCGGTGGGACCTACCTTTTTTGACAATACACCAAGTAGGACAGTCCAACATTTTATGTTCTTACCTTGCAAATTTACTTGGACTTAAGCTAACTTCTAATGCCAAAACTGGCCAAAGACCGCGTACCCTCTTAGGAAAACATTTTACTGATATACACATTATTTTATTTGTCAAAGTTATGTTTGGAGATCATGCAATGGCTAAGGCTACCTAAATTTACTGGAGCAATACTAATTGTATACCAAATATGCTTAAAAATGATAGGACCCTTTTGGGTTTCCATAAGCTATCTTGATGCCAAGAGAGCGAGTATATGCAAGCTCAGAAGGGGGCACAATTTTGTTGCAACCAAAATGATTCAAGTCCACCCAAATTTCAAAAGAAAAAGGGGCAACCAAATTTTGTCTTTTACACACCCAAGAAATATGTCATAAATGACATCATCAAGGGACCACATACGGCAACTGGTTCCATAGTGTAGTGGTTAGCACTCCAGACTTTGAATCTGGCAACCTGGGTTCGAATCCCAGTGGGACCTACTTTTTATATCAAATTAAATTTTTGGACACAATAAGAATCTGTGAACTGCATCTCGAATCAAAAGGAATACTTTGTCAAGATCAGAACAAGAAAGACTAAGAAAGTTAGGAAAGTAAATCTTCCAGCATTGCTAATTTTGCTTAGAATTTAGGGAGCATGTTGCGGCAAACTTGTTCTCACACCATGTATCCACAAACCTATCTAGATTTTTTGCATTCTTGACCAACCACATCAAAAAAGGTCAGCAGACTTGCAACATAACCATTGAACTCAATTATTTCGTTCATGATTATCTCTACTACTTAAAAAAGAGTAATTGTTTTGGGTGAGATTCCCTAGCTTCTCTGTGCATAGCAGCTGCATCGCATCGGAATCCCTAAGTCAGATCTTGCTTTGTTTTTTTACTGTTGCATGTGCGCTAACTTGCTTACAGATAGATCATGAGATCGTTAGCAGTTGCTCTTTCAATTGTTTGAACATTAGAAGCTTAATTTGATCTTGCAGCTAGCCAACTACAAGAGTATCACATAAATTCTCAGATTAATTGTTTGTTGCGCAAAGGATGGAAATACATGTATCTTTGATTGATGTATTTTAGTAAATTGGTGTTCAAATGTAGTGCTTATATGCATTGTGTATTTAGACTATCCACAAGAGAAATTGTGAATTCATTGTGGAAGTGCGGTTCTAGCTTAGTACAAAGAGCTGCAAAAGAGATATGGCTCACTTGTGACTGTCTGAATTATAATGTTGATCACATAACAACAGTACATACTTTAGGATGAAAAATGTCACAAGCTTTTAAGGCCATCTCGACGTTTGTTTTAGAAACATACCTTGCAAATGTCATGTTGACCTGGTCTTGGACAACATGTACATATGAATCAACTATCATGTCTGATTATTTGGTGGATCACCGTCCAATTTCAGCGAACTTGTAATAGTCGAATCAGCATCCTCTAGGTTATTAAAGTTAAGTGTTTCAAATCTCAATGTAAAGAGCTGCAACAGAAATATGACTCACTTGTGACCATCTGAACTATAATGTTGATCACAAATCGATAGTATCTACTTCGGAATAAAAATACCACAAAATTTTAAGGCTAGAGGTTAGATACCAACTGGGAGGAGTCTAGTCCTGCTTCCCTAAGTGCAATCTTCCAATTCCCGATTCTCCTCGGATCCATGCATTTTCCCAGATAGTTGTACACCTCATGCAATTTCTACCGCTTAGCACAGTCAGACTGATTCACAAGGCAGCTCATGCTGGCCAGGAACGCCAAACCAATCTGACCATGTTGAGTGGTAGAAACTACACGATGTGTAAAGTCATCTAGGGAAATGCATGGATGCAAGGAAAATCGAGGATTGAAAGATTGCACAGCGGAAGCAGATGCCACCATTCCCAACAGAGCAGACTCCTCTCAGTTGGTATATGACCTCTGGTCTTAAAATCTAGTGATATTTTCATCCTAAAGTACATACTGTCGATTAGTGATCAACATTATACTTCGCACGGTCACAAGTGAGTCATGTTTCTCTTGCAGCAATTTGCATTCAGCTTGCGTTGAGGTCTAAAGCACTCGTTTAACAAGCTAGGAGGTTGATTCGATTATTACAAGTTTGCTAAAATTGGACAATTATCCACTAGATAGTCAGGCATGATAGTTGATTCATTATCTACATGTTGTCCAAGCTCAGGTCAACATGGCATTTGGAAGGTGCGGTTCTAAAACATGTCGAGGGTGTAACAAACAAGGATGCACCGATCGTCTAGGACAAAAAACAAACACACGCACACACATACATACTATGTTGTCACCAGATTGACCTCCCCATCGCCTTTCTCGGTGTTGCACCTTCAAGATCGACCCCCCCCCCCCCCCCTCTTCCTTCCAGTGCCACAATCAGGGCCAAGAAGGACCTCTTCCTACTTGCCCTTGTTTCCATCAAGGCAGGAGAGTTGCATCCTCTATGGCTGATACATGCATTGTATCATCTGAAATCATGTGCGTGTGTGACCTGGATTTGTCTTAGGTTGGACCAAATTATCAAGAATTTTGTAAATGTTGGACTGAATTTCGTGTTGAATGTGTGTTAGCAACTAATACACACTACAACTTTTTGCTAACACGTGTTGGATTAGATGAATGATGAGTCGAGCAGGACATCACAGTACAACTTTTCGTGTATACATAAATAGTTTTACTAACAATTTGATATGTTCCCGTAGCAACGCACGAGCGTGTTTCCAAGTTCTATGCAAATAAAAATCAGTGGTATACACGTAGAAATGTTTTTCGAGCAACGGGTTACTAATGATATTCCATACCATAGATGTTAACAGTTAAAACATAATTTAGCTTCTCAGTTAGCTTCGCAAGCATGGCCAAGGAACAAACCGAGCATTTGAAGGTAAACAGGAACCACTGCCGATTGCGTGAACATGGACAGAATATAAATGGAATCAATGCCTGTTGAGTATGAGATACCAGGTATCTAGGTTCAACATTAAGAAGATAAAACCATTAGAAGGAACCCAAATTAGCACATGCAAACATGACCATCTAAAGGAAGTGCTACGAAACCAGGTGATAACATCTGACATAAACGGCAGTAACTAGACATTCAGCTTGGTTGGGGCAAACAGCTTGGAGACTAGGAAACTAAATAATTACTAGCTTGTGTGGACGAAGTCACAAACAAGATTCTAGTATAAAGAAGGTTCAAGCAGCATAATGGATTTGGTACTACTCACAATCTGGTTTGTCTTTTTAATTTATCACGCTGTTGATCATGGATTTGAAATTTCATGGCAGCGTACATCTGTATTACCTTGTGTGATGATATTTTTCCTGATTATCGCATGACTTTTTGATGTGTTTTTATTGTAGTCTACTGTATTACTGAACTTCAAAGGTGATATGTACACACTATATTGTGTGATGATAATTTTTCCCGATTATCACATGACTTTTTGATGTGTTTTTCTTGTAGTCTAGTGTATTACTGAACTTCAACGGTGATATGTACACACTATATTGTGTGATGATAATTTTTCCCGATTATCACATGACTTTTTGATGTGTTTTCCTTGTAGTCTAGTGTATTACTGAACTTCAACGGTGATATGTACACACTATATTGCCTCTAAAGATCACGCACTTGTAACGAGATACTAGTACCAAAACAAAGGCATCCTCCTAAGTTAAAAATGGGCGTGCCTAAAATTCACCAGTGGGAATGTTTCCAGTTGTGAAATATCTAACCAAAAGCAATAACTACAAGTTATTGAGCATAATAGAAGACTGGGCAAAGTCTAAAATACCTACAAGCAAGGCAGGAGGAGCATAATGACGCGACAAGAATCATCTCCTTCTCTACACATGTTTCTTAACCACGTTCTCCAGAAATTGCAGCCTTGACCACGGTAATCATCCAGGCAGCAAGGCAGTGCGCTGACCGCACAGGGTATCCATCCTGCAGAGCAAAACATACAGATTAATAAAATGAGACCCTCATAAGCACGATTGAACAGGGAACGCGTCAATGGATACTAGGTCAGGTCACCAGGAGGAAGATGGGGTCGAGGTGCGGGCGAGGTCGTCCGACGGAGAGATCTACGCTGCAGACCAGACGTTGGCCACGGCGATCTCGCATCCCGCGGCGCCCTTGGAAGCGGCAGAGAGACAGAGCGTAAAGAGGCCTCCGTGTGAGAACGAGATGATATGGGTGGTGAAGGGTGGGAGAAAGAGGAGGCCATCATGCGGGCTAGGGCTGGCGGCGGCGGCGAAAGCGAGATGGGGAACGAGAGTAGAAGAGGCGGCAGCGGGGAGACAAAAGAGGAGAGAGACCAGCCGGAGGGAATATATGCAGAAAACAAAAGAAAAGTCTACTTTAAATAGCACTTGGCTGTCACGATGCGTGCCAAATTTATAGTCAAAGATTATTGGTTTTGGAGCGCTAACCACTTAAACTGGAACAGTTAACCCCTATTTTTATAATACCAGACAACTAGCCCCGACCAGTGTAGGCTGTTTTGTTAAGTGGTTTTGGGCACATGAAGACTGGTTTAGGACATAGTGGACTTTGGTTAGGCAAAGCGGTCGATCATTGATATAGTTGACCGCCTCTCGCTGTCGGCTCAGTCCGAAGAATCCCATCCGGCCCCAGCCCTGGCCCTCGCCATGGCATCGCCACTGAGGCCGCTGCCGGTCCCTCGCCGCCGACTCAGTCCGAAGAATCTCGCCCGGCCCCTCCACTCGCCATGTCACCGCCGGCTCAGTCTGAAGAATCAAGACACCATGTCGCCGATCGTCCGCCAGTCGCCGCCGTCCAGGAGGAATTGCCGTGGCTGCGTTCGAGAATAGGGATGAAGAGGCCACGCGTGGAAGAACAGGTTCGTGGTTTTTGGACCTTGCTGGCCTCACTTTCCCACCTTGGCAAATACCCAGTCTCCACATGACCAAAACCATCGATCAAAACAGCCTACACGGGCCAGAGGAGTTAGTTGCCTGGTATTGCAAAGATAGGGGGTTAAATGGTCCAGTTTAAACATAGGGAGGGTTAGCATCTCAAAACCAATACATAGTGGTTATGGAACTTCTTTCTTTGCATATATATGAGAAATTAATAATGATATAGCCAACAAATACTCTTCCTCAGAGCCATCTGAACCGTCCAAACTAATCTCGTCTCAAAATCTCTACCTAACGTCTCATTCACATCCATCGTGCGATCGCGCTTTCCTCTGATCACGGTAACAAATCACTGTATCAAATCAGAATCATCAATACATAAGGAAGATCTTTCCACACTAAAAATATAAGGGCTTGTTTGATTCATAGGAATTGTGTAGGATTAAAATCATATGGAAATTTTTACTATGTTATTGTTTGATTCATAGGAACACATCCTATAGGAATTAATCCTATAGAAATCTTGTAGTGCAATTCCTATAGGAAAGAAACATTAGATCATACCTCATGAAAAAATTCCTTTGCTACATCAAACAAAATTCATCTTCCCATAGGATTCAAGTTGGCATGATATCTTAATCCTATGTTTTTCCTATTCCTATACTTTTTCTATCCTATGAATCAAACAAGTCCTAAGATCTTAAAAATCAATGGCACAACCCAAAATCGGAGATTTGATTTGCAATTAATGGACTAGTTGATTACTCCGTCCAATCCCACCGCATGCATCCTAAAAAAACATCCCACCATGCGCAACTAAAAAAGTTTTCATCTTGTTCCTTCCTCTAGCACTCCTTCCATCGAGAGAAAGAAAACGCACCAAAACCTATCTCCATCTTCCTTCCCACCTGGTTTTTGTGTCATTGTTGCCTGGAGCCATGTAGCGACAGGAGGACGCACTTGGTGACTATCCAAAGAGACTCAGACGCAGAGGGGGGAGCTAGTCACCTGGGCGCTCGCCGAACCCACTCTCCTCCCTCTCCCAACCTTATCCTCCTCCACCTCGCTTGACTGCCACCACTCAGCTTTCGGGCCGCTCCCAAGCCTCTCCCGCCGGAATAGCCGGCCAGAGATGTTGGTGGAGTGGCGCCGGGGTAGTCGTAGGCTGTAGGTTTCTTAGGATAGCTAGGTTTGGGCTTCTTGTCGTAGTTTGGCTCGTTGTCGTGGAGTGGATGGGAGTCCTCTTGCCCGAGGCTTGCAGCCGTTGGTGGCCTTTCTTCATTGACGAGGAGCTCCGATGGTCGGAGCCTTGGGCGTTGAGATGGGTGTCTACCTCCTCCTCTAATAAAAGGGCGTTTGGATCTTGGCGTTGTTCTAGGTTGCAGTGTTTGCTTACGGTGACGCCTCTCCCGGCCGGCTGTGGTGGAGAGGAGGAGAGGGGTTGCGGCGAGGCGTGTGGCGTGTTGGAGTCGCTTTTGGACGGCCGTGGAGGCGAGGGGAAGAAACTCCACACGGCTTCGTCCTCTGCTACCTGGGGATGGTTCTGTCGGTCCCGTGTTCATCGCTACTGCTTCTTCTTTGGTTCTTTCTCCTTATCTTGGGCAGGAGCTCTAAGGAGGGAACTCGTTTTCCTTGAGCGGCGACGATGGACCTTGGTTGCTCGTTGCTATGGCTCCAAGTTTGATCTTCTAGTCCTGGGCGCTGCGGTGGCGACTGGATGTTGGAGATCCCTGCGGAGCTGCAGTGGCGATTGGCCTATGGCTACGATTGGTGTTCACACAGTGTGCCTGGAATGGCCACTGATATTTGATGCCCAAGATTGGCATCTTTCGACGCAATGTAAGCGTCTAATCAACCTCCGAGAATGGAGGCCCTCTTCTAATGGTGCGACGTCGACTCCCTGCGCCGCCCTCTTCCCAAGTGGTCTCGTCCCCGGCTTAGAAGACGGTGGTCGGCGGCGACACTCGTCTTTGAAGCACTGCGGTGAGATGTAGGGACCTGATTGCTTTTTCAAATATGTTGAGGTCCTCTGTGTTTGTTTCCTAGACCTGGTTATAATCTTCATTTCTTTTTAAGTCATTTTTGTAATATGTACCACCGCTTGGAATTAATGCAGCCTCTCCGTCCTTCGGGACCTTTCCCATTCAAAAAAAAAAACTCGGCGCTCGCCAAAGGCCATAGGCGACCAGGTCGTCGCACTCCACGCCACCATCGTCGGCGGGGTTGAGCACTGGCGATTCGCTCCCTCATGGCCGGAGATTTCCCTATTTCTTTTTTGTGTATATGTGTTTCAACGAAGAACATATCTTCTCGTTCTTTTAATTGACTTCTCACGTTCCAAGGAATTGGCAATATATATATATATATATATATATATATATATATATATATTATATTTGTCTGTGAATTCTTTTTTAGATCTGTAAAACATATGTGACGAGGTGTAACCTCGGCAATGTCTATAGTTATGGACCTAGGGTTCGGCGAAAAGAGAACGCTGGTGATTTCGTGGACTTATTAGATAAATAAGAAAGTCGATATAGTCTCATTATTTGGAGAAGATGATTACAAAATCGCTAGTTGCGATCTAATCGAATCACGTGTTGCTGAAAGGCTACTTTTC
Source organism: Avena sativa (assembly GCA_916181665.1). Lineage (NCBI taxonomy): Eukaryota > Viridiplantae > Streptophyta > Magnoliopsida > Poales > Poaceae > Avena > Avena sativa. The sequence continues at coordinate 44,788,583 of OV702298.1, read as the reverse complement.
CCTCTTCGTCGATTCCTCCCAACCTTTATAGGAGAAGCTGGTCCTAAAGGTGTATACAGATAGGTTACAAATTATGTTTACAACACTAGGACTATATCGGTTTACACCTCTGCCTTGATTACCAGTCCAATCGTTTGATCGTCGAATGCCTCTTGGACTCTTTTTCTCATTGGCCTTATGCGAGCCATAGCTTAGGTACGCATAGGGTATACCAATCATGGGAACCCAATAATTCATATCCATGCCAGTAGCCTCGGAGACTTCACTTGAATCATAGATTTGGGTTGAGTCTCAAAGATATTTTCAGTATTAATCCGACTATTTTTTCGAGCAAGTATTTTATGATTTTAGATATCTTTGTCATGGGTATTTTGGTGTAACGTCTAGTACATCCGACGGATCAGGAACCAGTTAATTGCTCTTTGGAAAAAACAACGTGAACCTATATTAAGCTCGAGTCTCCGAACTCGAACCCGATACATATTGTGGTAATTCAGTTCGGGTCATTTGAGGTCTTATCCAGTACTGAATTCTAGTTTCGTGTTATGGGTACCCGGCGCATCCGTCGGGATCTTTTATCGTATCGTGGATACAAATGATATACTGGCAGAGAGTATTCACGTGGGGTTACTAGGTCTCACTGACGAGGTTTAATCTCGTCAATGCCCATTGTTATGAGCTTGAGTTTTGGAGAAGATGGGGATGCTGGAGATCGCGGAACGGTTAACAGACAAGCAATCAGGAGACACGAGATTTACCTAGGTTCAGGCCCCCGGATAGAAAACCCTACTCCTGCTTGTCTGCTCTTGATTACGGCGGAACGGAAAGTTACAAGGGTGCGCACATGCAATCTGGCGTGGAGGTGTGTATGCGGTGGTATGATAGGTTGTACTCCTCGTCGTGTCCTCCTAGCCTTTATATAGATAGGCAGGTCCCGGACACAGATCGAGTCGGTTACAGGTTTTAGGGTTTGCCCCTTTGAATATTCTATCTGTTCTAGTCTTGCTCTCCAAGGATCCGAAGACGTAATGGGCTTGGGCCACCTGAAGGTCTTCATGGGCCGCATATATTCTCGTGGGCCTCCCTTGGGCTGGACCAGGTATGCCAAAGTGGTGTACCCGTAGGGTATAACCATGTCAGTAGCCCCCGAGTGTTCAGTCGAATCATAGATTCGGCTGAGGACTCTTCAATCTTTCGGATGCAATTGTCTCTGTCTTTCAGAGAAATGATTCTAGCGTGTAGGGATTATTGATGCGTGTGTCTGACTCTCCCGACGGATCAGAGTCAGTTAACCGTCTTAGGACAAAACAACACGATCTTCGTCAGATTCGAGTCCCTCGACTCGAACCCGGAACATATGCTGGCGTAATTCGACTCAGGCCGTTGAGGACTTATAGGAGTGGAATCCCAGTGAATTTCGAATGATGTACCCAACGCGTCCGGCAGGATTTTCATCGCGCCTGCTGGCACAGATTTTTACTAGCAGAGCGCGGTCGTGTGCGTTGTCAGGCCATCAGATGATATCTGTAGGTCTTATCTTTGTGTCGCAGATACAGCATCCAAATTTTTATCACCGCGGAGGTGTTTTGGGTGGCCAAGGAGGATGTTACTCACTTAGCGTTAATTGGGGCAGAGTTGCCGAAAAGTTTTTGCATGCTGATCCGAAGAATCGCAGTCAAAAAATTCATAGTGTGCGCAACCAGCGCTCCCTATAGGAGTAGCCCCCAAGTGTCTGTTCGAGTCGTAGACTCGAGCGGAGACTTTAGTTCAGTCGTTGCTTGCTTCAGGTCCGTAGTACACAAATTTTTTCGGTTGCTTGAATCAATCCTCCCTATGGAAGTAGCCCCCGAGTTCATAGTCGAATCGTTGATTCGAGTGAAGAATCGAAGCGTGCCACTCGAAGATCTCGTATGTGCGCGACCAACGCTCCAGTTTGGAGTAGCCCCCGAGTGTCTGGCGAAGTCGTAGATTCAGGCAGAGACTCGAGTCTTATATTATACAGTTGTAGTCGACAATCTCGTGGGCGTACCGCTGACCCAGAAGTACATCGGGTGCGCGATCAGCGCTCCTGATAGGAGTAGCCCCCGAGTGTCTAGTCGAGTCGCAGACTCGAGTGGAGACTCATGCGAGGAGAAGCACTGACCCGGAAGTGCATCGAGTCAGTGTCTCACGCATAGTGGAGTCACGTGACGTTTAGCCAGAGGGACTCGACGTTTCTGATAAAGTCGACGTTGTTGCTTCTGTCGGGTGCGCGAATAGCATCGCGTATGTCGGGTGCATGGCCGGCGTCGCGTCTGTCGGCGACTCACATGGTCATCCGATGAGAGTGTCGACTCGGGTCTTGGCGTCTGTTGATGTGACTGGCGCTGGTCGACTCCGTTGGAGGACCCGATAGAATAGCTTGGCGCATTTGACATCCTTGTAAACTGCAGAAAACATAAAGAATTGTAAAGTACTTGTATCTTGTAAGGAATATTTGCCTTTCGGCTTGTATAGTAAGATTCTGGTGCCGATCGAGTCGACACTTTTATACTGTATGCTAGGCCTTTTCGTTAGCCCGATTACCCTTAGTCTCGGTACCTTGCCGAGGCACTCGGAGTTCAAGGATTCGACGATCAGGTAGAATCAGCTACTCGGGTTGTCGCGTTCGAGGTGCTCGAGTGCGTGGAGCTGATGGCACATTAGGTTACTCGAAGAGGGCGTAGCCCCCGAGTGTATCGAGTGCGAGTTAAAAAATAAATCAGCTCTAAGTAGAGGGAAACTTAGATTTATTAGTAGTTGACGTGGACGAAGTTGATGCGACAACGGACCTAGTCAACGAGATGGCAAGTTGTCGAAGTCAAAGGATGTGGCGGGTCACCATAGTCAAAAACATGGAGGGTCGCTGCATCCGAAGACCGTGATGGGCCGTCGAAGTCGAAGGAGACCCCGGGCCGCCGGGGCCGAAGACCGCGGAGGGTCGCCAAAGCGGAGGAAGCCCCCGAGTTGTTGGAGCCGAAGACCATGGCGAGTCGCGCGATGGAGTCGAAGAATCTCCGGGTCCCGCAGCTGAAGACCGCAGAGGATCGTCGCAGTCGAAAACCGCAATAGTTCAATGGTCGAAGAGTCGTATGGCTAAGTAGGCGCAGCCCTCGAGCGTGGAGTTGAAGTGGTCGAGGCGGCGTCCGAGAGCCGATGGGGCGGACCGGAGCCAATGCGGCAGTGGGTCGAAACCGATGATGGCAGTCGTTTACCACAACCGAAGATCGTAGCAGGTCGCCGCAATCGAAAATCGCATCGGATCGCCGCATCCGAAGGATACAGCGGATCAACGCAGCCGAAGGCCACAGCGGATCGCCGATGCCGAAGTGGTGGACGTAGTAGAGATCGATGGAATTGACATGAAGGTTGTCTTGTTTTACGAGAAAATCTTTGATTTCTTTACGCAACCGATTAACCGAAGGACACACCTCCACGTCTCAAAACTTGAGTTTATGAAAGAAAATTGATGGAAGCCTCAAATTGTACGCACGCTAGTCGAGGCTAGTTGTCCAAATTTAATTAATCTTTGGCTTCACGAGAAGTAACAGGAGCAGATATTGAGTGCGGCTCTCCTCGTGATTTGATCCAGCAGCATGGACAATCGAAGTGTGCTCCTTTTTCTTTAATCCGAACACATCGTGGAGAACAGATTTCCTGGCTCCCCGTACTCCAATGTTGCAGATTGGAATCTTTTATACTTTGGTATTTGTATGCGACACAACCTCGCTTGATAAGATTTGATTCGATCTAGCTTTTCTTGTGTGATGCCGCACCCAATCTTCTTGCTGGTTTGATCAACAGGTCATCTTTCCCCTGACTGCAGGACGTCCTCCTGGTGAATCAGGTGTGCACTCGCCGTGAAGATGAGAACCACCGTGGCGGGTTTGTGGATGAAGAAGATGAACACACTGACGCTGATAAATCTACCGGATGTATTCCGATCTGGCCGGTGTTGATGAACCGAATCAGAGTAGCCGATGAATCATAGATTGCGGTGGATGGGACCGTCGTGATCGCACAATCAGCGCCCCCGTTTCCCACAGACGGTGCCAATTGACGAGGTTTAATCTCGTCAATGTCCATTATTATGAGCTTGGGTTTTGGAGAAGATGGGGATACTGGAGATGCGGAACGGTTAAAAGAAAAGCAACCAGGGGACACGAGATTTACTCAGGTTCAGGCCCCCGAAGGGAAAACCCTACTCCTGCTTGTCTGCTCTTGATTACGGCGGAACCGAAAGTTACAGAGGCGCGCAGATGCAATCTGGCGTGGAGGTGTGTATGCGGTGGTATGAGAGGTTGTCCTCCTTGCCATGTCCTACTAGCCTTTATATAGATAGGCAGGTCCCGGACACAGATCGAGTCGGTTACAGGTTTTAGGGTTTTCCCCTTTAAATATTCTATCTGTTCTAGTCTTGCTCTCTAAGGATCCAAAGACGTCATGGGCTTGGGCCACCAGAAGGTCTTCATGGGCCGCATATATTCGCGTGGGCCTCCCTTGGGCTGGACCAGGTATGCCAAAGTCGTGTACCCATAGGGTATAATCATGTCACTCACATGATAGACCTTCATGTCGTGAACAAGGCATTCAGACATATTATTGTGACAGACGCGGTCTAAGAATTGAAAGTATTTATCAACGACCTTGTTTGGCAGTTGGAACCGCTGAAACTGTCAGCTTATTGCTATTTTTGTTGGATGCGCTATGGGTGCTCCCAATGGGAGTAACCATTTGAGGATTCACTTAGGTAATACTCATATGTTTCATATTTGTCGACGCTGTAAGAGATATTTTAGCTTTTTTATCGGGTACGTGACCAGCACTTCCAATGGGAGTAGCCCCCGAGGCTATGTTCGGGTGCTTTCACCAGAGCATAGACTCAAAGTTCTATCTTTTGAGAAGGTTCTAGACTCAGGCCTTGCTTATTTTGAACCATCAATATTATCGGGTGCGTGGCCAGCGCTCGAGGCTATGTTCGGGTGCTGGCACCGGAGCATAGGCTCAAAGTTCTATCTTCATTCGAGGGAATGTTCATCGCTAGACTTTTTTGCAAACAATAATAGTTGTTGTCGAATTTTTCTGTTATTCACCCAATGATTTTTCGTCGCCGCACATGATGTCATTGCTGACGAAGATGGCGTGCCTCAGTTGCAAAGAAAAAGACCCAATGAGACGTTTCAGTGGTGGGCCCTTGTTGCAGTATTCATATCAATTTAGTTGAACCATCATACAAATCAACATCAGATATGTTTAATTGAAAGGGATTGCACAAACATAGCAGGAGATATTGAGATAGAGTGGTGATGACCCACAAGTATAGGGGGTGTATCGTAGTACTTTCGATAAATAGGAGTGTTGATCCCAAGGAGCAGAATGTGTTGGCTAGTGGTTTGGAGCAGGAAATCTCTGTAAATACTTAGCAAACGGATTTTTTAGGTTTTTTTTGATAATGCAAGGAAATAAAGTGCAAGTAAATAAAGACATCAAATAATTGCACCAAGTGGCCCAATACTTTCTTAGCAAAGGACAAGCTGGTGGTAATACTTATGAGGACAAAACATTTTCGAGCACACATGGGAATACTGTCAAGTGCTTTCGTTTCATATACTTGATTAACCTTCTTTGGTTTGATAATTGTTGTGTGGGTGAACCTGTGCTAATGTACCGATCTTATTTGGACTAATACATACTTGTGATTAAACCCCTCGCAAGCATCCGCAACTACAAGAAAATAATTAAGATAAAAACCTAACCACAGCCTTAAACTCTGAGATCCTACACTCACTTGTGCAAAGGTTTTCTAACGGGGGTTCAGGTTTCTGTCACTCCGGCAACCCCATAATTAGTAGCCAAATACACAATGCATTCCCGTAGGACCATAAATGGTGAAGTATCATGTAGTCAATGTTCACATGACACCACTAGAAGAATAACGCCACAACTTAAATATTAAACCATTGAATAATACTTCAACACAATTCCACTACTAACAACATGACTTCTCCCATGTCCTCAAGAACTAAATGAACTACTCACGAGACATTATATGGATCAAGATAAGATATGATATGATGATGAATAACAATCTGAACATAAACAATAATTCAATGGTTCCACTCACAAGCATCAACTACAAAAGTAATCAACGCCGGGAAAGTATCCCCTAAGAACCATGCAAGATTCAACACAATTGTTACATCGGGATGGAGTGGTGATGATGGTTCTGGTGGAGATGATGGTGTGGATGATGATGATGATCCCGATGAAGTCTAGCTTGATGATGGTGTTGATGGCGATGATCTCCCCTCTCCGGGAAGGAATTTCCTCGACAGAAATCTGTCTGCAGGAGAGCTCTTTCTTCTCTGTGGTTTCTGTCCCGTAGAGGCGGTGGAATCTTTTTATGGTCGCACCCGAACTTTAGGTTTCGGTATGAAGATATAGGCGAAGGGGCGGAGCAGGAGGTGGGCCAGGGTGGCCACACCCCATGGTGGCGTGGCCTAGGGTGGCCCGCGCCTGGGGGTGTGTGGGTGTAGCACCCCGGATAAAAACTACTATTAGAAAATGTCTGTTATTTTATTTTTGCATCATCATGACACCATCATGCATCTTTTAACCTAAAAACTATTTCTCCAAAGACCTAATTGTTTTTTATTTACCTCCCTCTTTATTTCAACTGCAAAATCCGGTCTGTCCGAATATTTCGTTTTGTCTAAAAATTAATTACAAAAGTATATTTACAACTAAATATATAATACAAATTATTTTTGCGGGGAGGCAGCCCAGTCGGCCAGACCCAAAGGCCCAGCCAACAGGCCACCTACAACCCACTAGACCAAACCCTATCTCTAACCCTAATCCCTAGCTACCCCATCCTCAAACCCCCACACTCCCTTGCCGCCGCCACCCCCTGACCGAAACTCCCCATGCCACACTCCACCCCACCCCGCCGCCGTACCCCACCACGCGTTCCACCCCTTCGCCTTGGACCGTGTCCTATCGCCCGCTCACCAACCTCGTGACCCCCACCTCCCCATCGTCTTCCTCACCTCCCCGCCTGCCTCTCTCCTCTGCTCGCCAAGAACCCCGTCGCCAGCTTGCTCCTTCCTTCCATCTCGCGGGTCTCGTCCGCAGGCCCTCCTACACGTCTTGCAGCGCCTCCGGCTCGACCTCATCCGTGGCCCCGAGCGCCTTCCCCGCCTCCCCGGATTCCTTCCCTACATCGGTCTCCGGGGCCTCCTCCACCTTCCACCGCCACCGACCCATACAACACCCCCTCTGGCCATGGCCGTCTTCCAGGAGCTGCCACCCGGACTCCCAGCGCGTCCTCGCCTCCTCCGGCCGCCAGCACCCGAGGTTGCCTGAGCTACTCCGTCGCCCGTCCATGCCTGGCTGCTCAGGCCGCCCTCCCTCGCGTCCTCGCTCGCAGGTCGGCTTCGCTGCTAAGCCGACCTCCTCTTGGCAGCACGAGCCCTGGGCGTGCCCCCTGCCGATGCCGCCTCCACCTCCCTGCAGTTGACCCGGCCGCAATCAGTGCATCTCCGTTTGGCCGCCTCGACGCCTCACGTTCACCCTGCTGTGCTGCAATCTAGTCGAGCACACCTCTGGACAAGCTTCATGGCCTTGTTGGTAGCGTGTTGCAGCCGTTTTCCTTTTCCCCTGCAGTGTTGTTTTGCATCCGTGTGTACAGGGGTTTGCTGTATCTTGTTCCTGTCACAGCCTCGTGTGGCCGCTTCTATCACGAATCTTGATCTGGTACGCATGGGTTCCTCAGACGAGACGAGATACGTGGGAAGCCGAACCAGAAGAACCGCACCCGGTGCCACTTGAAGACCACCGACAAGAACTCCTGCACGGAACCCCAAGTCCTCCATCGTGTATTCGAGAACCCTAGATCTGAAGGTCCGAAGACCAAGCCTCGACACCCCGAACCCGGTGCCGCGCCAAGACCTCCTATCCGGATCCGAAGACCGATCCCCAGATCCCTCGGAACCCCAAGATCGCCATTCGATGTGTGACCCCTATCTGAGACCCCTCATATTTTTATAATATATGATATTGATCTTGTTGCATATTAAATGAACATGTTTGCATACATATTGTGGGTGTTTGGAGGTATCTAGATGATTCACCTAAATTAAATATAGAGACCATATGCGGGCGATTCTAGTCCAATATTGGTCCCATTTAAATTTGTGTAGGGAACCGGTGTTATATTTTGCCTTGTTAAGACAACATTTAAATTGCGGGGTATCTAAACAACTTGAACCTATTAAATAATTGTCGGGATCCCAGTTCCTCTTAATATGACCTAATTGCATCGCACCTTTGACATGTCATACATCATACATGCATCATGCCCGATCTTCTGCTGTAGTATTAAATAGTGCATCCATTGTTTCTTCTAGTGCTTTGCTTCTTTACGGATTAGACCGATGAGTTGATGCGAGTGACGAACCGATCTTCAGTTGAACCTTCGGCAATGTTTTCAGGCGAGCATTCTCCCCCTTTCTACCTATCTTACTTTTATAGTCTTTATTTCCTCCTGTTGATCTATTGCTACCTGTGATGCGATGCTCTAGATTTCGTTCCCGTGATATCCCTTGCAGCCATTAAATTGCCTTGGACACATCCTATTACCTGTTGTTTGGTAGATAGTCAGCCTTGCGAGTCGTAGTTGCTTGCGCACGTGTTGCGTCGCGCCGTCGATGTTCCACAGTTGTTGGAGTAATGCCTTATGTTTAATGTTGGAGATGATTATAACTTTAATTATTGTTTAATAACTAAAATTGAAGTAGGTAAATAATGCAGAGGCACAGGTGGGCAATAGATGTTATTTGGTTTTTAACCGTCCACTTGTGTCCCGTAGGACCCCGAGTACTTGATACCTGTTCTTTGAATATTCGCACTATCTGCATGTGGGACCATGAATCCCCCTAGCTAGAGCTTGAGTCGTATATTATTTCTTGGGGCCACAAACTAGTTTGGAGCTTTATTACTATCCTGTATTTATGTCATGCTTTACTGCTTTATTTACGATTGCGCGTGGAGCGCCTGTACTGTTTAGGTAAGCGGAGTGTTTTTGCGGTATCGACAAGCCCAGTCACACTTTCGGGTTCTCAGTCGTTTACAGCCATTGACGCAAACCTCTGGGTCCGTTCCGGAGCCGGGCAACTTTGTCGTGGGTAGCTTGGTGGGGTGCCCCCCTGAAATTTATATGAATCTTGCAATTGCTCTGTCGTGATGCCTCGTTGGATTTTTATTTGGTTTTTCCTGAGGTTGATCGTGCGTGTGTTGCTATTTGTGCCCCCCTGCAGGGTAAAACTTTCTGAAAGCCGTGTCCGCGGTTATGGACGACTTGGAGCACAGTATCTCGATCATAGACAACTATAACTAAAGTAGTGCTATAAATTTGACTTTATAATGACTAGTAATCAGCTCCACTATAATGGAATGGCTAAATAAAAATGCCAACAATTGCTGGTTTGAGTTGTCACCTGTTACCATTGTATCTGACTAGTAAGTATTGCAACTACAACGAAATGACTAAATAAAAGTACCAACAACTGCTGGGTTTTGGGATGCCCCATGCTATATGTATCTGACTAGTAAGTACTACAACTACAACGGAATGGTTAACTAAAACTGCCCACTGCTTATTATATCAGGATGACTCATGCTAGCTATACTTGACTAGTAATTACTGCAACGATAACTGAATAAAAAAAACTACCAACTGTGTGAGTTTCTCGGTTGACTTTCTCGTTTGGTCTCGAGGGGGAAATACCAGGATGGGTATGTTTGGTGGTAGTATCAGGTTGGTTCCGAATAGGTCTTTCTTATCCCTCTCTGATAGCCGACAGTTATATCGAGTCTCTATATGTTGTTTAGTGCATGCTGCGCTGCCGTTTCAGTCCACCATACCTATGTAGGCGAGGACCGCCGAATTCTAGTCTCGCCGTGTACTGGCCTCAGTACTGACCGCTCTCTTTTTTCCTTTGCCCTTTGTCGGCACCCCTTTTTGTTTTTAGCAGGTTTTGAGATCGACATCGTTAGCAGGGTTACCCTTCCGGCTTGGCCTGGGTAGGGTTATGGGCATTGGTTATTCTTCAGGGCTCTTAGCCCAATTTGCATCTTGTCCGTACTCGGGCATTGTATTATTTTCAAGGTGATTTGGATCTTTGTACTGTATATTTGTATTCTTGACTCATGGAGTCGTTGTTGTATATATATGTTCTGTGGGTTCCATCATGGACTATTGTGTAATGATATTACTTCATTTTCCACCCGCACGAAAGTGCCTGGTGGGCACCTTCTATGGGGTTTGGCGGGAATCGCTGAAACTTGCATAGGGCCGATTCTGAGGGTGTTACAGTGGGCCCCCTGTAGCCCATCTCAGCCTCCCCTTCTGGCTTCCTTCGTCTTCTAGAAAAATATGACTTTCCATATATTTTCTGTTATTTTCCCGATCTTCGCGAAAATTGCATCTAGACAACGCTTTTTCCATCAGAATCCTGACTTTGGCAGTTCATCCTCCAAGAATCATCCAACATGCAAAAATAGATGAAATGACATAAGTATCACCTCTTAATATGAAATATATCAATGAATAACAACAAATTATGATATAGAATAGTGATGCAAAATGGACGTATCAAGTGGAGATGTTACCAGAGAGATGGAGCTATGACTGAGACTAAAAACTTCCACGGGAGGGTTCAGATCGGCTCTCCACCAGTCAATCTCAAGCACCATGTCCATCGGTACATCTTCACTGTGCCTCCTCATCAAGAAGGCCACATCGTTTGATTGAACCGTCCGCCTAGCGGGGTAAGGGACTGGATTCTGAAAGGCATGAAGCGGTGGTTGGTAAATAGGTCGGAGTCGTGGTGTCGCTCCAGCAGCGCCGTCCCATAGCCAGGAGCAGTAAGGCGCTCAACACGCTGAGAGGATATGCACGCCAACAACAATTGGGTGTGATGGAGAAGGTGGGCAGTAGATGGTGATTGGGCTGCAACAGCGGGATAGGGAAGGGGAGGCGCGAGAAGGAGATGGCACGGAGGGCGGCGACGGTGGAGGGAGTAAGGAGAGCGACATGTGAGGATAGGCGACGGTGGAGCATGAGAGGCGAGACATGGGTGCTAGGTGCCTAGGTCGAGGGTGAACTTAGATCAGGCAGGTTTTTCTTACTCTCAAAGGTACCCATCCCCTGGCGCAGTGGGGTGAGATGTCGTAAACGTATCTATAATTTTTGATGTTCCATGCTTATTTAGTATCCACTTTGCTTTGTCTACACTTTGAGATATTTTTATATGTTTTCTGGGACTAACCTATTAACAAGATTTCATAGTGCCAGTCGCCTGTTTTCTGTTGTTTTTGGTTCCAGAAAAGCCAGAAAATGAATATTCTCGGAATTGGATGGGACAAAAGCCAAAGTCAATATTTCACCGAGGAGAATACGGAGCCAGAAGACGAGACGGAGGAGGGCCACGAGGGGCCACACCCCCTGGCCACGCGACCAGGCCTGGCCCACGCCTAGGGGTGTGATACGTCCAAAACATATCTACTTTCCCGAACACTTTTGCTATTGTTTCTCCTCTAAACTTGTGTGATTTGGATACAACTAACACGGACTGGTGTTGTTTTCAGCAGAATTGCCTTGGTGTCTAGTTTTTGCGTAGAAAATCAACTATCAGGAAAAATCCTGGAAAATATGCCAAAAATCCTATTTCACCAGAAGATCCACGAAGCCAGAAGACGAGACAGAGTGGAGGCCTGGGGGCCCACACCCCTGCCAGGCGCGGGTGGGCCCAGCCGTGCCTAAGGGGGGTGAGGCCACCCCAGGCACCCCTCGGGCTCCCTATTCGCCTATAAGTTACCTCTTGACCTAAAAACTGAGGGGGGTTCGACGTTTTTCCAGAAAGAGTTCCGCTGCGCCGCCACCACCAGAAACCAAGATTCGGATCCAGAAACTCCGTTCTGGCACCCTGCCGGGACGAGAAGTTTGGAGAGGATCGTCTCCATCGTCATCATCAACGCCTCTCCATCAACCATCAATGTTTCCCTCATCCATGAGTGAGTAATCCCCTGCTATAGGCTATGGGGATGGTAGGGATTGGATGAGTTCTATCATGTAATCGAATAAGATTGTTAGGGCATAGTGCCTAGTATCTCTATTAGTGCTATTTGACTTTGTTGAAACTTGTTGTGCTTAATGCTTGTCACTAGGGCCCGAGTGCCATGATCTCAGATATGAACTTATTATTGAATCATTATGATAGTATTGTTTGTGATCTTATCTGCAAGTTGTGTACACATATCATTGTCCGGATCCAAAGGCCCCGAAGTGATAGAAATTGGGACAACCGGAGGGGATGGCTGTGGTGTGAGGATCACATGTGTTAACGGAGTGTTAATGCTTTGCTCCGGTGCTCTATTAAAAGGAGCACCTCAATTGTCAGTAGTTCCCTAGAGGCCCCGCTGCCACGGGCTGGCAGGACAAAAGATGTTGTGCAAGTTCTCATTGCGAGCACGCATGACTATATATGGAGCACATGCCTAGGATTGTTTAGTAATTGGATGCTTATTCTTATTTATCTGCAATGCCCTAGATCTTGAAGTTACATGTTTAGACTTGTCCATGAAACACCCGTCCATCCATCCCTATGCCTACCACACTCATATCCTACTATTTGCTACTACTGTTACTATTACTCTTGTTTTGCTGCTGCTGTTGCTTTGCTATTGCTACGACAAACCGTTGCTACCGATAAACCTCTGTGAGCAAGAACTATTTCCAGGTGCAGCTGAATTAACAACTCAGTTGTTAAGGCTTGCACGTATTTTTTGGCTCCCCTTGTGTCGAATCAATAAATTGGGTAATACTACCCGCGAAGACTGTTGCGATCCCCTATACTTGTGGGTCATCAAGACTATTTTCTGGCGCCGTTGCTGGGGAGCATAGATTTATTTGTAAGTTTACTTGGATCTCCTATTGTTCACTACTACTCCTTTCATCATGGGTAAGTCTCGTGATGGAAAGTTTCCTATTTTACCATCCACTACAAGAAGATGTACAGTCATAAACACCTCTGTTGCTCTTGATTAACCGTCTTTTATAAGTAAGCTTGTTACACCACCACCACATACTCATGCTACACACACTGCTACTACTGCTGAATCTGAAACTGCTTTTGATGTTCATGATGTTACTTCTACTGTGCTTGATGCGAGTGGTTCATTGGGTCCTTTCCTAGATGCTACCATGGCTAGTATAGGGAATACTGAAACTCCTAGTGAAGACACTGTTACACTTGTTAGCTCACATGAGTCTAGAGAGAGTTATGATATTAATGATGGTTACATTGAGTTCACTGATGAATTTGTTGAAGAGTGCCGAAACACACATGGTGCTAGTGCTATTAAGAGTCTCCTTGCTAGATGTACCATTATTCCTAAACTGTCCTCTGATCCTAAGTTTTCCACCTCTCCCATAGATATCAAAGATAAAGATTATGATTTCTCTCTTGATTTATCCTATTTAGACATTGTTGAGAAAGAACCTTTTTGTGGGACTGAAAATGAGAGTGTTGTGGCTCATATAAATGAGATTTCTACTATGAGTGCTTTATTCTCTGATGATTTTAAGATGCGTAAGTACTTTGTTACTAAGATCTTCCATTTTTCACTAAAAGGAGAAGCTAGGTCTAGATTACCTCCTGGTTCCATTGATAGTCCTGATTGCTTGATTACTTCTTTCTTCCAGAAATATTTTCCTCCCAGTGCTAGACATGCTGCTCTGAAGAGACTTTTTTTTATTTTAAATAGGGAGAAGAAGAGAAATTGCCTGAGTCATGCACAAGGTTCTGTGCCTTGATTCATGCACATCCTAGATGTCCATTGTCTAAGAATGAGATTCTTGATATTTATTATAATGGACTAACTAATGATTTTAGGACATACCTAGATAGTTTTGCTGATTGTGTTTTTAGGAAAAGGAGTCCTACAGATGATGAAGAACTAATGGCTAAGATAAGCAAGAACTATGATGATTGGACTTCAACTGAGCTAAATACACCTGAGCCTATTACTCCTGAACCAGTTGTGCCTGAACCAGATCCAATACCAACAACAAAGAAGAGGGGAGTTATTGCATTAAATGATGAAGTGATGAAGGAAGCTAAGAAATGTCTAAAGGAGAAAGGTATTAGAGCTGAAGATGTGAAGAATCTACCTCCTATAGAATAATTATGTAAGACAATTCCCCACTCATCCACTATTGAGGTACACTCTCTCCAACACTTTGATGAAGGTGATATTCCTTATGGTAAGCCTCCTGATCAATGCTTAGAGGAACTTGACATTTTTATTGTTAAACAAGGTAATTTTAATAAAAAAGTTCAGAATCATTTATTGGAAAACTCTAGAGCTATTAATGAGTTGAAAGATATTGTGGAAAGAACTTCTAATGATATTAAAATTCTTTGTAAACACTTTCAAATGGTTTGAACCTAACTTGATCAACTTGCTAAGGTACAAAAGGATATGCTAGTTAATGCCTCAGGAGATAAACATGCTTATGGAATTAGAACTAGGAGTGGTATAGATACTCAAGATCCTTTATATCCTGAAGGACACCCTAAAAGAATTAAGCGGAATTCTCAACAAGGTGAAAGTAGTGGTAGTCCTCGTAAGAGAAAGACAAAGAAACATAAAATAGTTGAGGAACCACTTGAGCCTGCTGTAGATCCTAATAGTATATCTGTCTCTGATGCTAAAACTGAGAGTGGTAATGATAAAAATGATGCTCCTGATAAGGAGGAAGGTGAGGAAGAACCTGAGAAGCACACTAAGAACACTAGGTACACTAAGGAAGATTTTATTGCTAAGAAACATGGTAGTGAGAGAGAACATTGGGTGCAGAAACCTATGCCTTTTCCAGGTAAGATACATAAGTCAAAGGTGGAAGAACACTACAACAAGTTTTGTGAGTGGACGAAACCTTTATTTTTGCAAATTCCTTTGACCGATGCTATTAAATTGCCTCCTTATTCAAAGTATATGAAGGATATTGTCTCTAATAAAAGGAAGATTCCTAATGAGGAAATTTCTACTTTGCTTGCCAATTATTTCTTCAATGCTAAGGTTCCAAAGAAACTTGGTGATCCAGGTATACCAACTATTCCTTGCTCTATTAAGAATAATTATGTTAGAACTGCTCTATGTGATTTGGGAGCTGGGGTTAGTGTTATGCCTTTTTGAAGGGAATATTCCATGAGAGGCAATAATAAAGTGGTTATTATGTATATTCCAAGTATATGATAGATGTCTATTTTGCATGCTATAATTGTATTAATACGGAAACGTTAATACATGTGTGTTTAATAAACAAATAGAAAGTTCCTAGTTATGCCTCTCTCATAAACTAGCTCGTTGATTAACAACAAGATCAAGGTTTCCTAATCATGGACATTGGATGTTGTTAATAACGAGGTCACAACATTAGTGTAATGGTGTGATGAACATTCATCCGAAGTATAGCATTACGATCAAAGTCATTGAGTTTATATTGCTATAACAACATACAAAGTGATCCTAATCCTTAGACCATGAGATCATGTCAATCACTAACATCGGAAGAGTATCTTGATAACATCAAATGTCACACCGTAACCGGGTGATTATAAAGATGGGTTCAGTACTACTAAAGTATTATGTTGAGGCCCATGGATCGAGAGTGGAATTTGTTCATCCCAATGACGGATAGATATGCTCTGGGCCCTCTCGGTGATATCACATTGATTAGCTTGCAAGCAAGTGATTTGATCACTAGAATGTTATATCATGGGAACAAGAAAAGAGTACATGTCGGTAACAAGATCAAACTAGGTATGGAGATACCGATGATCGAATCTCGGACATGTAATATATCGCGAAACAAAAGGATTAAGATACTAGCGTAAAAGGTTCTCGCGATCACAAGAAAGTTATCGCTGAATGTGTGGGAGTCAGTATGGATCTCTAGGTCCCGCTTCTGATTATTGATCTGAGAGGGGTCACGATCATGTCCGCATTATTCACGAACCATAGGGTGACACACTTAAGAGTCATCGACATCCATTTGGAGCAAAAGTTTCATGCCGGAAAGAATAACAAGCGAGGAATTTATTTCACTAGATACCAAAACAGGTTTTCGGGTGAAATTGCAGAAAGTGTTTTTGCATGTGAAATGAAATACTAGCAAGGGGTTATATGTGAATGTTTTTCATTAATGTAATTGACAAAATTCTCAATAAATAAAAGGATTTTTATTTAATGAGAGTTTGCATTAAATTTGGTGGAATTAATGGGAATTTGAGTGGGTTTTTGAGTGGAGGAAATTGAAAGGCATTTGTGTGAGGGGAGTGTCCACCCACATCAATGGAGGGAGGGCAAGGGGGCAGCCCCATGCGCCGGCCACCCCCTTGGGTGCCCCCATCCTCCTATAAAATGAGCCCCCTCTTCTCACTTCTCACTCACACCTCCTCGTGAAGGATCTCTCTCCCCCTCTAGTACCATGGTCTCGGACTATCAAGATACATGTTCCCAGTGGCTATTCGGAAAGAAAGAGTTGTGCTTCCGCTGCATCGCTGGAGCAAGGAGGCGGAGGTTGCTCGGTGCCTCAGACGTGTGTGCGAGCACGGATGCGCCGCTGATTTGCGGTGCTAGGACTTCCTCTCGATCTTGAGATCGACAAGAGATCGTCTACATCAACCATGGGTTAAACCTCGTTAAGATTTATCGGTCTTCAAGGGTATGTTCTCTACGGATGTATATCCGCCCGTTGATTGTATCTAGTCGATATATCTTGGTACATAGTTGTTCCCATCATAGGAAATTTTTTGTTTTCTATGCTGCGAACCCTACAGTGGTATCAGAGCCGGATCTATGCATAGATGCTTTGCACGGGTAGTACATATGAGTATGTGGGGCGATGATGATCATGTTATTGCTTCTTGGTTGTACTTTGGATATTGGTGTCATAGTGGGATGAAGCGGCCCGGACAAACTTTACATGTCCTCGCACATGAGACTTGTTCCACGCTTGATATGCAACTAGTTTTGCATAAGTGGCTAGAGTCTGTCTGTCTCTCCTACTATAGTCAATATCTAATTTGCAACGAGTTGTCAACAATTTGGTTATCCTCGTTGTGGTTCATGTTCGTAGGTAAGAACGGTTCTATCTTCGAAAGCCCTAAGCCACGTATGCAATAGATAAATTAGAGGCGTCTAGTTTAGATTGTTGTTGGGCTAGTATCATGATATGGTGATGTTGTAAGTAGAAGTATAAGTTGATACTCTTACAACACACATAACGTGTAAGTTTCATAGACCTTGGCCTTACACATAGAGGTATGATAGTGATCATACCACGATGCACATGATGGAGATTGAGTGCAAGAACCATATCATTCCACTTATAAACATGTGATGTTTGATTGCATCTTATATTGCTTGTTTGGCATTTTATAAGCATAATAATATGATCCCTCATTTAGATATCAAGATAAGAATGTGTTCTTCCTTAAGTATGCAACGATTATTTTTCGTCGCTCCAAGACATCACCTGATGATCAGGTGTTCTTGGATCCACGATCATATTTCGGGTGTAAGAAAGTTACACACGCAAAGACTAAGGTTCTTACTTGGTGAGCCTAGCATGTATAGACATGGCCTCAGAACACGGACCGAAAGGTTAAGCATGAGTCATATGGTAGATATGATGCCCATTTGATGCTCGCCTTTGAAGCTACACCGACTCACGTGATGATCGGACTTGGTGTAGTGGATTTGGTTCATGTAATCACCAAAAAGGCACGAGGGATGTTGTTTTTGAGTGGGAGTTCTTTCTTAATTTGGATTAGTTGAACTCAACCTATCATAAACTTAGTCTAAACTTTACAAATTATGTTGTAGATGGCACCACCTGCTTTTAATTTCAATGTGTTCATGGAGAAATAGAAACTTGCAATGAACGGTAGCAACTGTACCGAACGGGCCATGAATTTGAGGATTCTCCTCTCTGCTGCACAAAAGCAATATGTGCTAGAAGCGCCGCTAGGCCCCCCACCGTTTGATGATGCCCCTGACAAGGAGAAGAATGTCTATCAGACTCGTCAGGAGGACCACAACTTAGTTCATTGCGGCATATTGTATGGGCTTGAGCGAGAACTTCGAAAGCATTTCGAAAACGTCAATGCATTTGATACAATGGGTGAATTGAAAGTGATTTTCGACACACATGCTACTGTAGAGAGCTACAATGCTTCAGAAAAGTTCTTTAGTTGCATGATGGAAGAGAACAACTCCGTAAGCTGATGGTGTAGGGTTCGCAGCATAGAAAACAAAAATTTTCCTACGATGGGAACTATGTACCAAGATCTATCTACTAGATACAAACAACGGGCGGATGTATATCCGTAGAGAACATACCCTTGAAGACCGACAAAGCTTAACGAGTTCAACTCGTGGTTGATGTAGACGATCTCTTGCCGATCTCAAGATCGAGAGGAAGTCCTAGCGCCGCAAAGCAGCAGCGCATCCGTGCTCGCACACACGTACAAGACACCGGGCAACCTCCGCCTCCTCGCTCCAGCGATGCAGCGGAAGCACAACCCTTTCTTGCCGAATAGCCACCGGGAACATGTATCTCGCTAGTCCGAGACCATGGGGGATAAATTCTAGAGGGGGAGAGAGATCCTTCACGAGGAGGTGTGAGAGACAAGTGAGGAGGGGGGCTCCTTTTATAGGAGGAGGGGGGCACCCAAGGGGGTGGCCGCCAGCCATGGGGGTTGCCCCCTCCCCTCCTTCATTCATGTGGGTGGACACTCCACTCACAAAATGCCCTTTAAATTCCCTCCACTCAAAAGTCCACTCAAATTCCCATTAAATTTCCACCAAATTTAACGCAAACTCTCATTAAATAAAACTCTTTTATTTTATTCAGAATTTTGTCAATTACTTTAATGACAAACATTCACGAATAACCCCTTGCTAGAATTCCATTTCACATGCACAACCACTTTATGCAATTTCACCCGAAAACCTGTTTCGGTATCTAGTGAAATAAATTCCTGCGCTTGTTTATTCTTTCGGCATGAAACATTTGCTCCAACTGGATGCCAGTGTCCCTTAAGTGTGTCACCCTACGGTTCGCGAATAATGCGGACATGATTGAGACCCTTCTCCGATCAATAATCAGTAGCGGGACCTGGAGATCCATACTGACTCCCACACATTCAACGATGACTTTTCCTGTGATCGTCGGAACCTTTTACGCTTGTATCTTAATCCCTTTGTTTCATGATATATTACATGTGCGAGATTCGATCATCGGTATCTCCATACCTAGTTTGATCTCGTTACTGACATGCACTCTTTTCTCGTTCCCGTGATATAACATTCTAGTGATCAAATCACTTGCTTGCAAGCTAACCAATGTGATATCACCGAGAGGGCCCAGAGCATATCTATCCGTCATCGGGATGAACAAATTCCACTCTTGATCCATGATTCTCAACATAACACTTTATTAGCTTTGAAGCCATCTTTATAATCACCAAGTTACGGAGTGACGTTTGATGTCAACAAGAAACTCTTCCGGTGTTAGTGATTGGCATGATCTCATGGTCTAAGGATTAGGACAACTTTGTAGTTTGTTTATAGCAATATAAACTCAATGACTTCGATCGTAATGCTATACTTCAGATGAATGTTCATCACACCATTACACTAATGTTGTGATCTCGTTATTAACAACATCCAATGTCTATGATCAGGAAACCGTGATCATCTTGTTAATCAACGAACTAGTTTATGAGAGAGGCATAACTAGGAACTTTCTGTTTGTTTATTAAACACACATGTATTAACATTTCCGTATTAATACAATTATAGCATGCAAAATAAACATCTATCATATACTTGGAATACACATAATAAACATTTTATTATTGCCTCTCAGGGCATATTCCCTTCAGTCTCCCACTTGCACTAGAGACAATAATCTAGTTACATTGTGATGTATCTAACACCCATGGAGTTCTGGTGTAGATCATGTTTTGCTCTAGGGAGAGTTTTAGTCAACGGATCTGCTACATTGAGATCCGTATGTACTTTACAAATCTTTATATCTCCATCCTTGACATGCTCGCGGATGGAGTGAAACCGGCGCTTAATATGCTTGGAATGCTTGTGAGACCTTGGCTCTTTGGCATTGGCAATGGCACCATTATTGTCACAATAGATCACCATTGGGTCCAACGCGTTTGCAACCACACCTAGTTCGGATATGAACTCCTTCATCCAAACTGCTTCCTGAGCCGCTTCTGAAGCAGCAACATATTCGGCCTCCGTTGTTGATCCCGCCACCATAGGTTGTTTGGAGATCCTCCAACTAACCGCTCCGCCATTCATGAGAAATACGTATCCGGATTGAGACTTAGAGTCATCCAGATCAGTGTCAAAGCTAGCGTCGACATAACACTTAGCGACGAGCTCTTCTTCACCTTCGTATACAAGAAACATATCCTTAGTTCTTCGCAAGTACTTAAGGATATTCTTGACCGCTTTCCAGTGTTCTGAACCTGGATCCGATTGGTACCTACTAGTCAAACTAATAGCATGTGCCACATCCGGTCTTGTACATAGCATGGCGTACATTATAGAGCCTATGGCTGAAGCATAGGGGACCTTGTCCATTATCTCTCTTTCTTCCGCCGAAGCCGGACTTTGAGTCTTACTCAATGTCGTGCCTTGTGTCATAGGTAAGAACCCCTTCTTACTATTTTCCATTTTAAACTTCTTTAAAATCTTATCAAGGTATGTACTTTGCGATAGCCCTTTTAGGCGCCTAGATCTATCTCTATAGATCTTTATGCCTAATATGTATGACGCTTCACCTAGGTCCTTCATTGAAAATTTGCTGTTTAGATAACTTTTAACACTGTTTAAAATATCTATATCATTTCCGATCAATAATATGTCATCCACATATAATATCAGAAATGCCACATTGCTCCCACTCACTTTCTTGTAAATACAAGCTTCTCCATAAGTTTGGACAAATCCAAACTCTTTGATCACCTCATCAAAGCGGAGATTCCAACTTCGTGATGCTTGCTTAAATCCATAGATGGATCGCTGAAGCTTGCACACCTTGTTAGCATCCTTAGGATCGACAAAACCCTTTGGTTGTATCATATACAACTCTTCTTCAATATTACCATTGAGAAACGCGGTTTTGGCATCCATCTGCCATATCTCATAATCGAAATATGCAGCAATTGCTAACATAATCCTAACTGACTTTAGCATCGCTACGGGAGAGAATGTCTCATCATAGTCAACTCCTTGAATTTGTCGAAACCCCTTTGCGACAAGTCAAGCTTTATAGATGGTTACATTACCATCAGCATCAGTTTTCTTTTTGAAAATCCATTTGTTCTCCACGGCCTTTCGGTCGTGAGGTAAGTCCACCAAGTTCCAAACTTGATTTTCATACATGGATTCCATCTCGGATTTCATGGCTTCTAACCATTTGTTGGAATCCAGGCTCATCATCGCTTCTTCATACGTCGCAGGGTCATCATTTTCATCAACCATGAAATTCATGACAGGATTTTCGTACAGCTCGGGAGCTGCACGCGTCCTGCTTGACCTGCGAGGTTCGGTAGTACTCTCTTTTGGAGTTTCATGATCATTATCATTAGTTCCCTCTTCAACAGGTGGAGCCAACTCCGGAACAACTTCCGGCGCTGCGCTACTCGCCATACTTTGAAGAGAAGGTTCAATAACCTCTTCGAGTTCTACCTTCCGACTACTCACACCTTTCGCGAGAAACTCTTTCTCTAGAAAGGATCCATTCTTGGCAATAAAAACCTTGCCCTCGGATCTGTGATAGAAGGAATACCCAATAGTTTCCTTAGGGTATCCTATGAAGATGCATTTTTCCGCTTTGGGTTCGAGTTTATCCGGTTGAAGTTTCTTCACATAAACATCGCATCCCCAAACTTTATGAAATGACAGCTTAGGTTTGTTTCCAAACCACAATTCATACGGTGTCTTTTCAACGGATTTAGATGGTGCCCGATTTAAAGTGAATGCAACAGTTTCTAGTGCATAGCCCCAAAATGACAATGGCAAGTCCGTCAGAGACATCATAGATCGAACCATATCTAATAAAGTACGATTACGACGTTCCGACACACCATTTCGCTATGGTGTTCCGGCAGGTGTGAGTTGTGAAACAATTCCACACTCTTTCATGTGAGTGCTAAACTCGTAACTTAGATACTCACCTCCACGGTCGGACCATAGAAATTTGATCTTTCTATTACGATGATTTTCCACTTCATTCTGAAATTCCTTGAACTTTTCAAAGGTTTCAGACTTGTGTTTCATCAAGTAGATATAACCGTATCTACTCAAATCATATGTGAAAGTAACAAAATAACGATATCCACCTCGCGCCGACACACTCATTGGACCACATACATCAGAATGTATGATTTCCAATAAATCTGTCGCCCGTTCCGTTGAACCGGAAAACGGCGTTCTAGTCATCTTGCCCATAAGGCATGGCTCACATGTATCAAATGATTCATAATCAAGTGATTCCAAAAGTCCATCCGAATGGAGCTTCTTCATGCGTTTAACGCCAATATGACCTAGACGGCAGTGTCACATATATGCGGATATATCATCATTTAGTTTAATCCTTTTAGCATCAACATTATGAATATGTGTAACATTATTATCGAGATCCAAAAGAAATAAACCATTCATCATCGGTGCATGACCATAAAAGATTTCATTCATATAAATGGAACAACCATTGTTCTCGGATTTAAATGAATAACCACTTCGCATCAAACACGATCCAGATACAATGTTCATGCTTAGTGCAGGCACCAGATAACAATTATTCAAGTTTATAACTAATCCCGACGGCAAGTGGAGAGGCAGCGTTCCGAGGGCGATCACATCAACACTTGATCCATTGCCGACACGCATCTTGACCTCACCCCTTGCTAGCGGTCGCTTGTTCCGCAGCCCCTGATTCGAGTTACAAATATTAGCAACTGAACCGGTATCAAATACCCAGGTGCTACTGCGAGCACTAGTCAAGTACACATCAATAACATGTATATCATATATACCTTTGTTTGCCTTGCCGGCTTTCTTGTCTGCCAAATACTTGGGGCAGTTGCGCTTCTAGTGGCCAGTCCCCTTACAATAGTAGCACTCGATATTAGACTTGGGTCCAACTCGGGGTTTCTTTTCAGGCACGGAAACAGGCTTGCCGCCCTTACTTCCCTTCCGTTTTCCCTTCTTGTATTTCTTGAAACCAGTGTTCCTATTGATCATCAACACTTGATGTTCCTTTTTGATCTCCACTTATGCAGTTTTAAGCATTGACAGAAGCTCGGGGAGAGACTTCTTCATGCCTTACATATTATAGTTCATCACAAAGCTCTTATAGCTAGGTGGCAGAGACTGCAGAACACGATGGATGCCTAAGTCAATGGGAGTCGATATTCCCAAGGACACAAGCTTATCGGCGTAACCCGACATCTTGAGTACATGCTCACTAACGGAGTTGTGCTCTTCCATCATGCAGCTAAAGAACTTTTCTGAAGCGTTGTAGCTCTCTACAGCAGCATGTGTGTCGAAAATCATTTTCA
Organism: Avena sativa; assembly: GCA_916181665.1. Lineage (NCBI taxonomy): Eukaryota > Viridiplantae > Streptophyta > Magnoliopsida > Poales > Poaceae > Avena > Avena sativa. The sequence goes on along the minus strand of OV702298.1, from coordinate 44,764,842 downwards.
ACTCACCCATTGTATCAAAAGCATTGCCATTTTCGAAACGCTTTCGAAGTTCCGGCTCTAGCCCATACAATATGTCACAATGAACTAAGTTGTGGTCCTCCTGACGAGTCTGATAGACATTCTTCTCCTCATCAGGGGCATCATCTAAAGGTGGGGGGGGGCTAACGGCGCTTCTAGCACATATTGCTTTTGTGCAGCAGAGAGGAGAATCCTCAAATTCATGGCCCATTCGGTAAAGTTGCTACCGTTCGTTGCAAGTTTCTCTTTCTCCATGAACACATTGAAATTAAAAGCAGGTGGTGCCATCTACAACAGAATTTGTAAAGTTTAGACTAAGTGTATGATAGATTGAGTTCAACTAATCCATATTACGAATGAACTCCCACTCAAAAACGACATCCCTCGTGCCTTTTTGGTGATTACATGAACCAAATCCACTACACCAAGTCCGATCATCACGTGAGTCGGTGTAGCTTCAAAGGCGAGCATCAAATGGGCATCATATCAACTATATGACTCATGCTTAACCTTTTGGTCCGTGTTACAAGGCCATGTCTGTACATGCTAGTCTCGCCAAGTTAGAACCTTAGTATTCGCGTGTGTAACTGTTTTACACCCGAAATATGGTCGTGGATCCAAGAACACCCGATCTTCACGTGATGTCTTGGAGTGACGAAAACATAATCGGTGCATACTAAAGGAAGAACACATTCTTATCTTGATATTTAAATGAGGGCTCATCTTATTATGCTAACAAAGCGCTAAACAAGCAATATAAGATGCTATCAAACATCACATGTTTATTAGTGAAATAATATGGTTCCCGCATATGATCTCTATCATGTGCACCGTGGTATGATCACTATCATACCTATATGTGTAAGTCCAAGGTCTATGGAGATTACACGTTATGTGTGTTGTAAGAGTATCATCTCATACTTCTACTTACAACATCACCATATCATAACACTATCCCAGCAAAAATCTAAACTAGACGCCTCTAATTTATCTATTGCAAGTTTTACGTGGCTTGAGGCTTTCGAGATAGAACCGTTCTTACCTACGAACATGAACCACAACAAGGATAACCAAATTGTTGACAACTCATTTGCAAAATAGATATTGACTATAGTAGGAGAGACAGACACCCGCTAGCCACTTATGCAAACTAGTTGCATGTCAAGCGTGGAACAAGTCTCATGTGCGAGGACATGTAAAGTTTGTCCGGGCCGCTTCATCCCACTATGCCAACAATATCCAAAATTACAACAAAGGAGCAACAACATGATCATCATCGCCCACATACTCATATGTGTACTACCCGTGTAAAGTATCTATGCATAGATCCGGCTCTGATACCACTGTAGGGTTCGCAGCATAGAAAACAAAAAATTTCCTACGATGGGAACTATGTACCAAGATCTATCTACTAGATACAAACAACGGGCGGATGTATATCCGTAGAGAACATACCCTTGAAGACCGACAAAGCTTAACGAGTTCAACTCGTGGTTGATGTAGACGATCTCTTGCCGATCTCAAGATCGAGAGGAAGTTCTAGCGCCGCAAAGCAGCAGCGCATCCGTGCTCGCACACACGTACAAGACACCGGGCAACCTCCGCCTCCTCGCTCCAGCGATGCAGCGGAAGCACAACCCTTTCTTGCCGAATAGCCATCGGGAACATGTATCTCGCTAGTCCGATACCATGGGGGATAAATTCTAGAGGGGGAGAGAGATCCTTCACGAGGAGGTGTGAGAGACAAGTGAGGAGGGGGGCTCCTTTTATAGGAGGAGGGGGGCACCCAAGGGGGTGGCCGCCGGCCATGGGGGCTGCCCCCTCCCCTCCTTCATTCATGTGGGTGGACACTCCACTCACAAAATGCCCTTTAAATTCCCTCCACTCAAAAGTCCACTCAAATTCCCATTAAATTTCCACCAAATTTAACGCAAACTCTCATTAAACAATACTCTTTTATTTTATTCAGAATTTTGTCAATTACTTTAATGACAAACATTCACAAATAACCCCTTGCTAGAATTCCATTTCACATGCATAACCACTTTATGCAATTTCACCCGAAAACCTGTTTCGGTATCTAGTGAAATAAATTCCTGCGCTTGTTTATTCTTTCGGCATGAAACATTTGCTCCAACTGGATGCCAGTGTCCCTTAAGTGTGTCACCCTACGGTTCGCGAATAATACAGACATGATCGAGACCCTTCTCCGATCAATAATCAGTAGCAGGACCTGGAGATCCATACTGACTCCCACACATTCAACGATGACTTTTCCTGTGATCGTCGGAACCTTTTACGCCTGTATCTTAATCCCTTTGTTTCACGATATATTACATGTCCTAGATTCAATCATCGGTATCTCCATACCTAGTTTGATCTCGTTACTGACATGCACTCTTTTCTCGTTCCCGTGATATAACTTTCTAGTGATCAAATCACTTGCTTACAAGCTAACCAATGTGATATCACCGAGAGGGCCCAGAGCATATGTATCCGTCATCGGGATGAACAAATTCCACTCTTGATCCATGATTCTCAACATAACACTTTAGTAGCTTTGAAGCCATCTTTATAATCACCCAGTTACGGAGTGACGTTTGATGTCAACAAGAAACTCTTCCGGTGTTAGTGATTGGCATGATCTCATGGTCTAAGGATTAGGACTACTTCGTAGTTTGTTTATAGAAATATAAACTCAATGACTTTGATCGTAATGCTATACTTTGGATGAATGTTCATCACACCATTACACTAATGTTGTGATCTCGTTATTAACAACATCCAATGTCTATGATCAGAAAACCGTGATCATCTTGTTAATCAACGAACTAGTTTATGAGAGAGGCATAACTAGGAACTTTCTGTTTGTTTATTAAACACACATGTATTAACGTTTCCGTATTAATACAATTATAGCATGCAAAATAAACATCTATCATATACTTGGAATACACATAATAAACATTTTATTATTGCCTCTCAGGGCATATTCCCTTCAGATGGTAATGTGACCGTCTATAAAGCTCGACTTGTCACAAAGGGGTTTTGACAGATTCAAGGAGTTGACTACGATGAGACATTCTCTCCCGTAGCGATTGTAAAGTCAGTTAGAATTATGTTAGCAATTGCTGCATATTTTGATTATGAGATATGGCAGATGGATGTCAAAACTGCGTTCCTCAATGGCAATATTGAAGAAGAGTTGTATATGATACAACCAAAGGGTTTTATCGATCCTAAGGATGCTGACAAGGTATGCAAGCTTCAGCGATCCATCTATTGACTGAAGCAAGCATCCCGGAGTTGGAATCTCCGCTTTGATGAGGTGATCAAAGAGTTCGAATTTGTCCAAACTTATGGAGAGGCTTGTATTTTCAAGAAAGTGAGTGGGAGCAATGTGGCATTTCTGATATTATATGTGGATGACATATTATTGATCGGAAATGATATAGATATTTTAAACAGTGTTAAAAGTTATCTAAACATCAAATTTTCAATGAAGGACCTAGGTGAAGCGTCATACATATTAGGCATAAAGATTTATAGAGATAGATCTAGGCGCCTAATAGGGCTATCGCAAAGTACATACCTTGATAAGATTTTAAAGAAGTTTAAAATGGACGGAAGTAAGAAGGGGTTATTACCTATGTTGCAAGGCAAGACATTGAGTAAGACTCAAAGTCTGGCTACGACGGAAGAAAGAGAGATAATGGACAAGGTCCCCTATGCTTCAGCCATAGGCTCTATAATGTACGCCATGCTATGTACAAGACCGAATGTGGCACATGCTATTAGTTTGACTAGTAGGTACCAATCTGATCCAGGTTTGGAACACTGGATAGCGGTCAAGAATATCCTTAAGTACTTGCGAAGAACTAAGGATATGTTTCTTGTGTACGGAGGTGAAGAAGAGCTCGTCGCTAAGTGTTATGTCGACGTAAGCTTTGACACCGATCCAGATGACTCTAAGTCTCAATCCGGATACATATTTCTCATGAATGGTGGAGCGGTTAGTTGGAGGAGTTCCAAACAACCCGTGGTGGTGGGATCAACAACGGATGCTGAATATGTTGCTGCTTCGGAAGCGGCTCAGGAAGCGGTTTGGATGAAGGAGTTCATATCCGAACTAGGTGTGGTTGCGAGTGCGTTGGACCCAATGGTGATCTATTGTGACAACAATGGTGCCATATCCAATGCCAAAGAACCAAGGTCTCACAAGAATTCCAAGCATATTAAGCGCCAGTTCCACTCCATCCGCGAGCATGTCAAGGATGGAGATATAAAGATTTGTAAAGTACACACGGATCTCAATGTAGCAGATCCGTTGACTAAAACTCTCCCTAGAGCAAAACATGATCAACACCAGAACTCCATGGGTGTTAGATTCATCACTATGTAACTAGATTATTGTCTCTAGTGCAAGTGGGAGACTGAAGGGAATATGCCCTGAGAGGCAATAATAAAGTGGTTATTATGTATATTTCAAGTATATGATAGATGTTTATTTTGCATGCTATAATTCTATTAATACAAAAACGTTAATACATGTGTGTTGAATAAACAAACAGAAAGATCCTAGTTATGCCTCTCTCATAAACTAGCTCGTTGATTAACAAGATGATCAAGGTTTCCTGATCATGGACATTGGATGTTGTTAATAACGAGGTCACAACATTAGTGTAATTGTGTGATGAACATTCATCCGAATTATAGCATTACGATCAAAGTCATTGAGTTTATATTGCTATAACAACATACAAAGTGATCCTAATCCTTAGACCATGAGATCATGTCAATCACTAACACCGGAAGAGTATCTTGATAACATCAAACGTCACACCGTAACAGGGTGATTATAAAGATGGGCCCAGTACTACTAAAGTGTTATGTTGAGGCCCATGGATCGAGAGTGGAATTTGTTCATCCCGATGACGGATAGATATGCTCTGGGCCCTCTCGGTGATATCACATTGATTAGCTTGCAAGCAAGTGATTTGATCACTAGAATAATATATCACGGGAACAAGAAAAGATTACATGTTGGTAACAAGATCAAACTAGGTATGGAGATACCGATGATCGAATCTTGGACATGTAATATACCGCGAAACAAAAGGATTAAGATACTAGCGTAAAAGGTTCTCGCGATCACAAGAAAGTCATCGCTGAATGTGTGGGAGTCAGTATGGATCTCCTGGTCCCGCTTCTGATTATTGATCTAAGAGGGGTCTCGATCATGTCCGCATTATTCGTGAACCGTAGTGTGACACACTTAAGAGACACCGACATCCATTTGGAGCAAAAGTTTCATGCCAGAAAGAATAATAAGTACAGGAATTTATTTCACTAGATACTGAAACGGGTTTTTGGGTGAAATTGCAGAAAGTGTTTTTGCATGTGAAATGAAATACTAGTAAGGGGTTATATGTGAATGTTTGTCATTAAAGTAATTGACAAAATTCTGAATAAACAAAAGGATTTTTATTTAATGAGAGTTTGCATTAAATTTGGTGGAAATTTAATGGGAATTTGAGTGTGTTTTTGAGTGGAGGAAATTGAAAGGCATTTATGTGAGTGGAGTGTCCACCCACATAAATGGAGGGAGGTCAAGGGGGCAGCCCCATGCGCTGGCCACCCCCTTGGGTGCCCCCTCCTCCTATAAAAGGAGCCCCCTCTCCTCAGTTCTCACTCCCGTTGATTGTATCTAGTAGATAGATCTTGGTACATAGTTGTGTTGGGAATATGCCCTAGAGGCAATCATGTATGATGATATTTCCCATTGTATTCATAAATTTATTAAGTTGTCCGTGTATAAACATCTGATGTGTATGATTGAATATGTGATTCGGTTGTGGAACTATGCATTCATGTTGTTTGTACTAAGTGTCCTTGGTCATCGAGGTTGTGCTGGACACACAACTTAGACCAATGTGAAAGTTGGCTTGATGACTCGGTTCCACTTGTCATGGGCATGGAGATGCTATTCCAACTTACACAGATTCGGCTAAAGAGTTTAGCGAGTTGGATTGACCCATATTGAGGTACAACGAACAAGTTGTCATTTGTATATCTCAATCAATGTAATCCTTAGACCTGAGGTTATTGCATAGTCCGAGTTGAGGATCACCGAGTTAGGTTCTGTCAAACGCTGATCCATAACTAGGCAGTTATAAAGGCAGAGTTCAGGTCGACTGAGAATCAAGCTGCATGATGTGAATAACCAAGATGGGATTTTGCCCCTCCACTCGGAGAGATATTCTTTGGGCCCTCTCAGATGATATGATTCGGAAAGCATGGCCATGCACGACTCGGTTAAGTGTTAACCGAGGCGATCGACTAAGAGTTAGTCGGGTGAATCACTTATCTCGGATCGAGAGGAGAGTCGGACTATTTAAGGGATGACATATATTCGCCTATAGTCTGACAAGGTATATCGTGAGGAAAAAGGGACTCGGACGCAAGTCACATTGGAAAGGCAAGTCGTCATGACTCTTTGGTACTTGGGAGTTGGCACGTTCTGCTAGGAGCCGCTGCCGATTGTGAGTCGGACTCCAATCGTGTCTGAGTAGCCATGAGCCTGCCGGGTCACACACTTAAGAGCGGGAGCAAGTTCGGATTGGATCTGAACTGGAAATCTGGTTGGGTTGGACCCGAGACTGATTTGGACTGAGTGAGTGAGTCAGACTCACAAGGACTAATATTATATGGGCTTTAGTGAATGGGCCGCGCGAGCAGAGCCCACGTTCACTCCCTATATATAGTGGAGCATCGTAACCCAGAAAGGTTAATCGTTGTTCGGTTAGGTCATTCCATGTGTTGGAAACCCTAGCTCCACAGCAGTCCTGCCGTCGATACAAACCTAGCAGTTCGCCGCCGGTGGTCCTCCTTGTATGTGTGGATACCAGCAGAGGTGTTGTACGATCAGCACCAGGACGATCGGATCGCAAAGGACTGCAGTGCATCAACTGACGTGCTTCAGCAGTAATCCGCAACTGCGCGTCTAGTGGTAAACCTCGTGGCCTTCTACCTCGGCTAGATCTTGGGATCACCACGTTAGAGGAAAAAGTTTTGTTTTATCTCTGCGTGGCCCAACAAGTTGTTCCCATCATAGGAATTTTTTTGTTTTCTATGTTGCGAACCCTACATTTTTTCTCTCTACAAAAGACTTTAGCTAGAAAAGTTGATACCAACTGATATATCTTTGCAAATGGCTGATAAGTCAACTACTATTCCTGTTGGTATATGTGAGGATGTTCCTGTTCAAGTGGCTAATAATTTCTTGGTTTTAACTGATTTTGTTGTGCTTGAAATGCCTGAAGATGATAATATGTCTATTATTCTTGGAAGACCTTTTCTTAATACTGTAGGTGCTGTCATCAATTGTAATCAAGGAAAAGTAACAATCAATATTAATGACAAAGAGCATACTATCTATTTCCCCAAGAAGGTTGCTAAAAGCTATTGCCTGAATTCCATTGAAAATATTGAGGGCATCAAGGTTGGAGAAATATATTGTCCCATTCCGCAAGGATGTTTTGAAACTATTATGATTGGGACCATTGCTATCAAGTGTGAGGTAACATAATCACCTTGTGGAATGCAAAGTTTTGTTTCATATAAGATTGTTTTGGTAACAAGACTTGATCAACCTTGTTAACAAAAGGATTTTAATGAGCAAAATAATGTTTTCACTGTGGTTGTACTTGCTTTCTTTTACTTTTCTCCTTCCTAGTATTTGCCTTTTCTTTTGCTAGCTTTGTTTTTGTTAGTTATTTGCTTGTTAGAGTGTCTTAGATCTTCTGTAGTTTGGTTTTTGGTTTGCTTTTGCTTCTTAAAATAAAATCTGTTTCTGCGAGAAAATCAATTTTCATACTCTGAAAATTGGCCAAAAATAAAGTTTCCCGAAAAATCCCAGAAAATTCAAAATAAATTTTTCCTCGAAAAAAGAGGCAGAGGGACACCTGGAGTGACCCAGGGGGCCACCCTAGGCCAGCACACCCCTTGTGGGTGCGGGCACACCCTTGGTGGCGCCTAGGTGGGGTGTGGCCCACTTGGGCCCTCCAAGGTGCCTCCTCCTAGCCATCTTCTTTCTCTCTCCCGAAAAACACCAGAAAACTTTCTCAAGCTCGAGTTTCTGCTGTTCTTGCTTGCTATTTTTGATCTCCTTGCTCATCCCATCTTTGTTGCTGATTTTTGGAGGGATTGCTCCTTGGTATGTGTCTCCTCCGCTTGTCCAATTAGATTTATGATTGGTAGATTGTATCTTGAGTATTTTGCTACTATAGGTGACAGGTTGTGTGAGCTTGCTTGCTTGTTCTATGCTTAGATATTCCATTTTGATGCATGTGTAGCCCTCTAGCAAGTTCCTATAGTAGTTTCTCATCATTTATCAACTTGGAAATCACTTGGTTTGATGTTTGTCTAAAAATTTCAGAAAAAGAGGTCATGGACAACCACACATTTGGTGAAATATTTGAGAGTGATGCACCTAGGAGGGCAAGGCCTTCAAGATCATCCTCCCGATCTAGGCCCTCATACAATGAGGATCTCATTACACCACGATTTGGCGATGAGGGAGATGAGGGGGATGCTCACCCTTCCACCTTTCCTTGCCTAACCTTTTTGTGGGCTGCTGGGATTCTTGATGATTTTACAACCTTGGTTCGGAGGGTTGGACTAACAAGCTATATGCAGGATGAGAGCGTGCAATATGCAACGCTCACTAAAACATTTGTGGAGAGTTTTTCTTTTACTAACATCTTGTTCAAGCCAGATGTGTCTTTCAAAATTTATGGTAGGCCTTACCACATGGCATTGAAGAAATTTTGTGAGGCCCTGGGACTTGGTACAGTTGGGTCGACGAAGAAGATTCCAGCTCAACCCGCTGATTTGTTGGAGCTCTATCGTGGGATAACCAATGATGATGACCGTAGAGCCCAACGGGGAAAGATAAGAAATATTCAACTCCTAGCCATCAGGTACTTTGCTTATTATCTTGTCACTAGTGTTCTTGGTAGGGAGAACACTAGTAATATTTCCAACTATCATTTGGCCTTCATAGCTGCTGCGCTCAACAATGAAACTAAGTACAATCTTGATTCTCCCATTGCTCGTCGCTTAGCTGCTAAGGGACCCATTTATGGGGGAATTATTGTTGCATGTGTTGTTGCTGACTTGAACCTTGTTGTTGATCCAAATGATACAGTTTTGGCTCCTCAGAGGCTTGATCTTGCTTCCATGAAGGCTCACCACTTTGTCACTAATGGCTCTACCCTTGAGAGTTTGGTTTATAGAATGCTATTTATTGACGGGGAAGAGAGAGATCCCTCTCCCCCAAACCACTTTGTTCTGTATTTCTCAGGGACCTTTGTCGCGCTCTAAGGAGGAGATGGATGACAAGCTGCACATTCTTGGCTTCTATGGACACTATCAGGGGGAAGCGTCCTCATATGACCCCTCTGTATACTACACAGGGTAGTCCTCGAGCTCGTACCAGGACGAGGGAGCCTCCTCAACGTACTACGGAGGTGCACCTACTTGGTCACCATGTAGTTGAGCCCCACTTAGGCCAAAAGCTTAAGCTTGGGGGGAGGTATACTGACATCACACTCATCTATATATCATGTTCGTTCAGTTCTTTTTATATCCATTGTTTCGCTTTCTTTTTGGTTTTTGTTTCTGCTCTCTTAAAACACAAAAATACCAAAAATATTTTCGTTGTTTCTCTTGGTTTATTTCTTCGCTTTTTAGCTTTGGTTTGCCTTAAATAAAAAAATACAAAAAGTTTTTGTTTTTTGTGCTTTGTTTTTGCTTTGTTTGCTTGCTTTGAAAAATCAAAAACACCAAAAAATATTTGTTGTTCTTCTTTGGTTTTGTGAGTTCATTGCAGGGTTCAGCCGTCCTTAGTGGATTTTGGTTTCATGTTATTATTCAAGTCACACAAGTGAAGGGTAATAATGAAGATTAACAACTCGATGTGTGGTAAGAGGCTGGTAACAAACTCTATTTATTTTTATTTTTATACATATACTCATCATGGTGAGCATGCTTAGTCTGTTCATGTAAGGAGTATGTTACTGATGGATGCTTAGTAGTTCTTGCTTGTCTGTGATTAGCTCCAGCTTGCTAATAGTTTGTAGCATGTCATATGAATGTTTGCTTGCATTGTTTTATTCATATTTTGGTATGATATTGTGGTATCTTTCTCTGGAAGTTTCACGTGAATCGACTTGGCACATGCTCACGCATGCATATGACTAAACAATAGTCAGTATGCCTCGATGATTTATTTTGCCTCAGAGTTGTTGTATCGCTTTCATGCCATAATTAGTCATGTTTTGTTGCAAGCATGATTATGACAGTTATTGCTCTCTCGTTTGTCACTCCCTCTCTATTGCTAGCCTTCTCTTGCACTGAGTATGAGATCTACTTGTGCTTCCAACTCCCCCAAACCAATATTGCCAACAGTGTCCATTATACCTACCTATTAGCATCATTTGCTATTTTAGTGCATATTCAACATGCCTTGTTTTCTTCCAAATAAAATGTTTGTCTATTTTGAGAAAGTTATTTAGTAAAGCTCTCATGAACTTGATGGCACACTTTACTCCTTGCACTTAATAATCCTGAACCATTGTGACTTGTCTATGAAAGTTATATGCTTGCAAATTATAGGCCGGGAGTTAGCAGAACCGTGCTGTCACGGGGAACATTTTCAACACTTACGAATACATATCCAGTTGATACCTTGGTCTTTTGTTTGCGGATTTCGACGGTGTGAAATAAAAGGGGAGCTTGTGAGTTCATGGAGTATATATATGTGTTAGAGAAATGCCTGGGCCGCTAGCCTAAGCCATACCTAATCATGGTGGAAACTTGCAGCACCACCATAATGAGCACTCTGTGAAGCTGATATGCCGGAAACGTATCTATAATTTTTGATGCTCCATGCTTGTTTAGTATCTACTTTGCTTTGCTTTGTCTACACTTTGAGGTGTTTTTATATCTTTTCTGGAACTAACCTAATAACAAGTTGCCACAGTGCCAGTTGCATGTTTTCTTTTGTTTTTAGTTCCAGAAAGGCAGAAAATCAATATTCTCGGAATTTGACGGGACAAAAGCCAAAGTCAATATTTTACCGTGGACATCACGAAGTCCAGAGGAGATACGGAGAGGCGGCAGAGGGCCACCACACCCCCTAGGCACGGGTGGGCCCACCCCGTGCCTAGGTAGGGTGTGGGCCCTCCGGCCGCCTCCCAGCCTCGCCTCTTCGCCTATAAGAAGCCCCCGATGCAGAAATCCTCGGCACCCGATCAAAACTCCACAAAACCTTCTGTAGCCGCCACCACCGTCGTCCCTAGATCGGGGGGATCTGAAGTTCTTCCCGGCTCCCTGCTGGAGGGGAGATCATCCTGGAGGTCTTCTTCTCCAGTATGATGCGTGAGTAGTTCCACCTTGGACTATGGGTCCATGTAGTACCTAGATGGTTGTATCTCCTCCTTGTGCTTTCATGTATAGATCTTGTGAGCTCCATTCATGATCAAGATCTAATCTATTTGTAATCATGCATGTTGTGTTTGCGGGGATCCGATGGATATTGAGATTACTATGTCAGATTGATTAATGGTTTTGTCTATTTGATACTATCATGTCTATTTTGTTTGTGATCTTGCATGCTCTCCGTTGTTAGTAGCTATCTTGGCCATGTAGTTGCTAGTGACTCCAAGAGGGGGTATTTATGCTCGATAGTGGGTTCATGCCTCTAGTTTCGAAGGGAAGTGACAGAAATCTCTTCGGTTGTAGATGTGATGTTGCCACTAGGGAGAAAGCAACGGTCTCTTGTTCATAGAACAAGTGGATTGTTTACCTGACACACTTTGCTTAAAACAGTTGTCTGTTGCTTGCAACTTAATATTGGAGGGGGTTCGGATGATAACCTGAAGGTGGACTTCTAGTCATAGATGCAATTGGATGGCGGTCTATGTATATTGTTGTATTTCCCAATCGAATCTCATAGGATCTTTTTGTCTGGTATTGCATTGTTATGCCTTGATTAGTTCCTGTCAATTGCCCTGCTATAATTTGTTTACCCTTCATGCCATGTTATTTATCTAAGGAGAGCACCTCTAGTGAACTATGGACCCCGGTCCAATCTTTACCATTGATACATTTTCCACTGTTACCTGTTTACTTGCTACAAACCATTACCTTCGACACCATACGTTTAATCCTTTGTTACAGCAAACCGGTGAGCTTGACAACCTCACTGATTCGTTGGGGCAAAGTCTTGAGTTTGTGTTGTGCAGGTCTCCGCGTTGCTTACAACACCTGTGTGACGTTTCCTTCCTCCTACTGGTTCGATAACCTCGATTTCTTACTGAGGTAAAACTTGCTGCTGTGCTGCTTCACACCTTGCTCTTGGGGTTCCCAATGAAGCGCTCCTACATCAACTCAGCGCTGCATCAAGTCTTTCTGGCGCCGTTGCCGGCGAGGCTAAGGACGTCTTCACAAGGGGAGTCCTCCTCAACCTTTATTTTTACTTTGTTTTTAGTTTGCTTAGTTTCTTTTGCTTAGTTTTGTTTGCCTCTTTTCAAAAACTCCAAAAAAAATAGTTTAGTTTGGTTTGGTTTGCTTTCTTTATTCAAAAACACAAAAAATTAGTTCCTATTATAGCTGCTGTTTTTGGCTTGCCCACCTTTGCCAAAATGAACTCTGTTGATAACACCAAGTTGTGTGACTTCACTAGCACCAACAACAATGATTTCCTTAGCACTTCTATTGCTCCACCTGCTCCTGATTCTACCTTTTATGAAATTAAGCCTGCTTTGCCAAATCTTGTGATGAGAGAGCAATTTTCGGGTGCTAGTTCTGATGCTGCTGCTGTCCATCTCAATAACTTTGTTGAACTTTGTGAGATGCAAAAGTATAAGGATGTAGATGGAGATATTATTAAGCTCAAGTTGTTTCCTTTCTCCTTGAGAGGAAAAGCTAAAGACTGCTTGATATCCTTGCCTAGAAATAGTATTGATTCTTGGACTAAGTGCAAAGATGCTTTTATTTGAAAGTATTATCCTCCTGCTAAGAATATATCTATGAGAAGTGACATTATAAAATTTAAACAACTTGAAAATGAACATGTTGCTCAAGCTTGGGAAAGAATGAAGTCTTTGGTTAAGAATTGTCCCACTCATGGACTCACTGCTTGGATAATTATCCAGACTTTTTATGCAGGTTTGAACTTCTCTTCAAGAAAACTGTTGGATTCAGCTGCTGGAGGTACCTTTATGGGCCTCACTTTGGGTGCTGCAACAAAGCTCCTTGACAATATGATGGTTAACTACTCTGAATGGCACACTGAGAGAGCTCCACATGGTAAGAAGGTAAATTCTGTTGAAGAAACCTCCTCTTTGAGTGATAAGATTGATGTTATTATGGCTATGCTTATTATGAGAAAGCTCCTCTAGATCCTAATAGTGTTCGCTTAGCCTCTTTGGATGCTTAAGAAGAGCAAGTTGATGTGAACTTCATTAGAAACAACAATTTTGGCAACAATACTTATGGTAATTATAGGCCTTACCCACCTAATAATGGCAATTCCTATGGAAACTCCTACAACAATGCTAGAAGTACCCCTTCTGAACTTGAAGTCATGCTCAAAGACTTTATTAGTAAACAAACTGCTTTCAACAAGACTGTGGAGGAAAAGCTTTTAACTGTTAAGAAAAATATATCCTGTTTGTCTGAAGCACAGTCCTCCTTGATTAATAAAATGGCTGCTAAACCTGAATCCATGGAAAGTACCTTTGCTGCCACTCACGCAATACAAGTTACTATTGATGAAAATGTTAGACTATTATCCCAACTTCATGCTAAGTGGGAAAGGGAAGCTAAAATTGATAGAAACAATAGTGTGTGCACCATCACTAGAATGGATACCACTAAACCACAAGAAGTCCCTATTCCTCCTCCCACAATGCCTAATCCTATTGAGTCTACTACTAGTGATGCTAAGTTTGATTTTGATATAGATGGTTGCAATATTTCTGAAGTGGTTATGTTCCTGCAAAAGCTTGCTAGAAGTCCTGATGCTAGTGATATGCATGTTGCTTTCACTAAACACATTAAAGATGCTCTTGTGAAAATTAAGAAAGAGAAGCTAAAACACAAAGCTTTCTATTCCTAGGAAAGTAGAAGATAGTTGGGAACCTATTATTAATATGCAAGTGAATGACTTTGATCTCAAAGCTTCATGTGATCTTGGTTCCAGTGTCTCTATTATGCTTAGGAAGATTTATGAAATGCTTGATTTGCCACCTTTGGAAGATTGCTATTTGGATGTCCCACTCAATGATAATGCTAAAAATAAACTCATGGGGAGTATTAATGATGTACTCATTATGGTTAACAATGCTTATGTCCCTGTATATTTTTATGTTTTGGATGTTGAATACAATGCTTCTTATCCTATTACTTTGGAAAGACCTTTTCTTAGAACTACTAGTTAAGTGCCCGTGCGTTGCCACGGACTTGAAGTTTTTTCTTCTTGACACACATATCAAGTTTGAAAAAATCAAAGAAAATTGAAGAATAAGAAAATTCAGTAAAACCACGACACTTATTTGGAACAAAGGTACTAATGTACTATTTTCATGAGTATTCTTGCTTTTTCTTGTATCCCTCCCCTATTTTCTGACAAAATTTCTAGTAATTTGACCTATACATAGGTCCAAAAGTAGTACAAGTGTTGATGGATATTGCATTTGTTTGTTCCATCAACCGTTGGATCGAGAAGAAAGGCATAAGATCCATCTAAGGTGGTCTACTGGCACATTTGCAAAAATGGAACTCGATTGCCTTTGAATCAAGCCAATCTACCTCCTCGAACTCAGTTTATCTCTCTCCTCCCTCCCATGTACCTCTCTCTCTCACCAGCATCTGAAGCTCATTTCATGTACCACTGTAAGGGATGCTTTCTTCCTTGGTGTGAACTGACAAAGCTGAGATCTGGCAATCGGGAAAAAATGAATACATTCTAAGAAAAATTAATTGTTCCAAGCCTCCTTATTTTGTATGTCAGTGTTAAGTATTCAGGAGTTGTCTCGCCACGTCTTGGAGAAATTTGTGCAAAACTATTAACTCAAGTTCCAGGCGATAAGTTTTATAACCGCCCGAGAAGTACTTGGGATTCAAGATCTATACGAGCAGTTTTCATTTCAGGCTTCATTTCTGCCACATTAGTTTAATCAAACTTTAAGGAGCTTCTAAAAAATAGAATCGAACAATCACATCATATAAGTCTCACAAGCATGTACAAGTTTATGCAGTTAACTTATGTTAAACTGCTCCACTTTTAGATGATTGTTATATCCTCATATATACCGAGTTACGCAGAACAATGAAAAACCTCAAAAAAGTCATCAATATCACAGATAACTTTCCTTCACATTCCTAAACCAGATCGGGCAGTGTGTACGTATACATGGGGTAATAATATTCATAAAGAAAACTCGGTTTTATACAACTCTCTAAACCAGGACCACTATGATGTATAATTTTGTATTGCTGTATCTGCAATTGTGCCCTGCACATACATCTGACACTTTGAAACAGAAATCCACCACCATTAGCTGAACGGCCGAACCTTGAATCACCAAATCCACCACCAGCAACGCTTAAATGGCGGAATCCACCACCTGTATGGCCAAACCCACATCCACCACCACTTGAACAGCAGAATCCATCACCTGAACAGCCAAACCCTGAATCACCGATCACCTCGGCTCGAAGAGTTGTCCAAATTGTAATACCCTTCGCAACACGACCGGTACGGCTAGTGCTGTGGACGGATATCTTTGAATTGTTTGGTACTTCATGATGTATCACCTGAACAAGTAAACAGAGCTAGCCAAGGAGTTAACAATATATATTCTCGTTAGATGCTGTTGCCAACACTAAACAGTTCAAAACAAAGTTCTAAATAGAAATGAAGAACTCGCAAGGCAGAAAAACCACAAGCAGCAATGTCTGTACAAATCAAAGTACTAAACCACCCTTCACGAAATCATGCAGTTGTTCTCTCTCTTTGGGCTTGTAATATCTCTATGAAGGGCTGGTACTGAACGCTGCGGCAAATGATCAGCATCCCTTTTTGTTTGCGTAAATATGATGCACTTTCCGCCTTTAACATGATCCTGGAAAGAATACACAATTACTTGACAGAGTGCCGCAAGAAAGCCAGACATCACTTACAGAAGGTATTTAGTTGGTAGTAGAAAAAAATAATATCCTTTCCTTAATCAGTTGTCTATGGATTGCTTGTTTCGCATTACTCTATGTAGAAATTGTGAACATGGTAATTCCTTCTAGTTATCTTGACCCACCTACAAAAAGAAAAATATCATAAACCAATTCCAATTAGTAACTACTGATTTGTTAACGGAACAATGTGCTTATGATGCCCATGTAGATGAAACAAAGAGCAAAGCTCACCCCCATATTTTTCTCGGTTCATAACTTTGCAGTTAGCAAGGTGAACTGACCTTTTAATCTGGGGACATACTTATTACTTTTCTAATTTTCAGTATAAAAAAAGATAAAGAGAAATTACAGGATGAACATGGACGTCCTCGGAACAGTTTCCCTGATATACCTCCTGATACTACACTAAGGCTTATGTAGAGACAACAAACGACATGCTATGAATAATATGGGGACCCAACAAAATAAAATTCAAACAGTAACTGAGTTTAAATTATTTCTCATGATAAACTCTATTTCTAAGAAGATGACTAACACAGATAGACACATCAAATTCATAACAAAAAAATTCAGACATGGTTCTGCACATTATGCAATGAAATCGAAGTTGCGGGGTTGAGAAATACATGTATGTAAGAGAAATGTTAACACAACAGCAAGTACAGTAGCACATGCAAAGATTTGGCATTCATTCACTCACAGTTTTGAGATAATTGGAACATCATTAGCCATGCCTATAGAACATTTATCCATGAGTGGATAAAGGAGGAAGCAAACATTGACGAACTCATGACGAGTAGGCTCTGCCTGCCGACGGTGGCGTCAGTACACTAACGCACTCACACCGAGCCGCCGCCACCGTTGACCCACTAACTACAGAATTGGAAAGTATTCGAGTTTCAGGTAAACAGATGATCATCAGGACATTACAGATTTCCTTTAACTGCGAGAAAAGTACTTACTTGCAGAATAAGAAGATGGCTGTGCCGCTGACCTCGACGACTCTATGAAGTTAACCTACTAAGATACTCTTCCCCGAGAAGCCTCCATCACAACCCCTGAAAGTCAGGCTAATCAAGCAGCACAAATTTCCCTGAATTTAATGAGGCCGACTTAGTGAACTATAGTTGCGCGCAATCAACAAAGTCAGGTTCAATCCAAGCGAGCACATGTGAAAGCATAATTCAATTATAACTAATGAAATATCTACATTGGTCACGGAAGACATCTTGTGATGAATGTGGCATAAACATCTGTAAAAATATGTTACCTTGAACCTTCATGCTCTCCAAATTCAATAAATATCCACGGGTGTTTGTAAGGAGAAATGATTTTACCTCCAAAAATAGTTATTTATTTGCCCTCCCAATGGAATTCTTACAGAGGTAATGCATGTATAGCGATTAGTCTGATTATGCATGTTGTTTGTGTTACCAGATTTTACGAGAACAATAAGTAGCATTAGCAGAAGTGTCCTAATGTCCATAGTAAATCACAGTATATGATTGGTCTAGTGACTGTTGACTTCCAATACCCAGCAAATTTATCATGTCTCCGTTTAGTTGCAGCACGTGGGAGTAATGCGGATAACCATAAATCATCTATTACTCGTGGGAGAAAAAGAGCACGATGCATTCATTAACAGAAAACAGCGCAGAATGTAAAGAAGTGAAAATAGCCTGAAAGATTAAGAGCAACATCAATTAATTGACGGAAGAGAATTTTGGTGTACCTTTATCCTTAACTAAATACTTTTCATCATCTAGCATTGTAAATTGAAGATCAAGCATCCTTATTAGCTCATCTCACATGAACATAGTAAACCATTTTCACCGTCTAGTAGTTCTAATCATTGGTGTTCCAATGAACTCTAGACCGAAAACGATCAATGCTAAGCAGAAGGATTTGGCCTTTAGTTAGGATAACCCTTTAGACTCCAAAACTTCTAATCAATTTGTAGAACCTAAATATATTGTCAACTAATAATATGAATAAAAGCCTACTCTGGTTAACGTTGTGCATCCACCATAATGACTTCATGGAACACCAATGATTAAGGTGATGAAGATTAGCTTCGATGCCAGCGCTATCGGAAAGGGAGGAATCCCTAGCGCAGGGGCGGCGCGGATAGGGTGCCTGAGAGGATTAGTTGGGCTTGGCCCACTTTAGCGTGTGCGACGAAGAGAAGGACCAAGCGTCAGACAAGGGGAGCGACTTAATCATATAAAAATATGTCCATGAGCAACTTAATCATACAACAAATACCAGAAGAACAAGGTAATCAGATACCTGAACTTAATCATATAATTCTGCTAAATAGTGTGAACTAAAATATGTCCATGAGCTGAAGTAAGGTTTGAGTGAAGTAAATAAAAATAATTTAAGATCATTATCGTCTAACATTTGTACCCTTACAAATAAATCTAGAAGTCAATTAAGCTAGGAAATCGATGGATTCAATTGAAACATTAGGCGAATCCAGCTTGTTTATCTACGAGGGCCACAATAGTAGTACTGACCCAAATTTTGTTCTATTGGTGCATCACGCCTTGTAGAAATTTTCTAACAAGCTATCACGAAGAAACCACCAAGGTATGCAGACAATAAGAAACCCACATTATTTCATACATGTAATTACTGGAGGCGAGACAAATCACAAGAAATTTGCATGGAGTTAGAATATTATCCAGTATTCAAGTTATTCAGCTATCCTATTATATTCA
Source organism: Avena sativa (assembly GCA_916181665.1). Taxonomy (NCBI): domain Eukaryota; kingdom Viridiplantae; phylum Streptophyta; class Magnoliopsida; order Poales; family Poaceae; genus Avena; species Avena sativa. Next base: position 44,745,841 of record OV702298.1, on the reverse strand, counting down.
GTAAGTTGGATATAAGTAGTAATTGATATACTATAAATCACTGTAAGAAAGCAAGGAAGCACATCTGAAAAATAGGTACAAATTTGCAAATAAAACTAATGTATGCTTTTAGAAAAGATAATTTATAGAAAATCATAGGTCTTACACTGATGCATAATAAGTATGCTTTTTGGTTGTGACTTCAAAATATTATTCCATCGACATAACCCTGTGGCCAAACAAAATTCAGAGTGCAAGCATGGATTAGTAAGCAATAATTACTGGATAGTCACAATCGGATGATATTAGCATCTCACATATGAAAAAATGTCTGTACGGAAGTTTTGCATCCTTCATCTCAGAAATAAAAAATATGTCAACAACAACCTTGCATCCTATATACGGTAAAACATCTTACAAAATCGTGCAAAGGCTAATGCAGCACCCCAGGCTGGATGGAGCTGTAGCATAGGTTGGAAGGTAGTAGAGCTCAAACGACGTGAACTGGGCGTCGGGGCAAATGCCGGAGGTGGATCAACGAAGGTCATAACCAGGGCGTCGCTGCTAGAGTCAGGAGGCGTCCGGAGCCGACCTGGATTTAGGAAGAGGCTGAGGCGGACCAACAAGGAGTGGGGGTGACCTAGGTGTCACGTCTGGCGACGACCTGGGCATTGCAGGACGCGGTGGTGCATAGAGGTGGCGGCTGATCCCGGTCGTGTGAGGCGGCGGCGGATGAACACGATGGTGCGAGGCGGCGGCGGATGGTCGTGGTGGTGCGATACGGTGGCGGCTCAATGCGGTTGTGCGAGGCGGCGGCTCCAGCAAAACCCTAGGCTCTCCCGCTCACCTCACACGAGAGGAGAAGAGAAACTGCTCCTAGGAGACATCAACGGGAAATCCAGAGCATTGGGGATTTGGGGAGAATTAGGAAGGGATCCTGCAGCTTTTAGGCCGGATCAGCCGGCGTGGTTCAGGGGATCGTCGAGAGTTAGGCAGCAGGGGAGAGTAGGGACGAAGTCGACAGTTTTTCCCCTTTGGGTGCGGGATGGAATAACGCCCGTCGATCGCGTGCAGGCTCACCCGGGTGCGCGACGAAGGTTCGAGCAAAACGCTGGTGAGGACAGAAAACCGAACACTTCGTGTTTTTTAAGTAGTAGAGAAGAGATTGGTGCCATCATTATTACGAAAAAAGACACCATTAAATATCATTTTCTATTTAAGATGAACACTTCCCATAAGTAGAGAGTAGTTGCTTTTTGCTCCTCCTTTAAAAGCAAAGTTTGATGTTAATGCTTCTTCATTTGAAAATACTTGATTCTTCTTACTTCTTGTGCCTAACTTAAAGACGTTAAAGAAAAGTACTTGTTGGGAGATAGCCCAAGAGTTTCCTTGAGTCTAGGAAGTTATTATTTATGTAATGACCCCTTCTTGTCCTTTTTGTTTGCTTTTTGTGCCAAGAATGACCTCTAATGAGAGGGAAGTAAGATTTGGGGAGTTGCTGTCCCGAAATAGATTTCTGTCCTCCACCATAAAAAATCGTGAGGAGTCTATGTAACTCGGACTGAGCTGAAAATTTATGAATAAATTCCCCATTATATTAGATAACTTTCTTTAGTTCAACACTTTTTGATTTGAGCAACAGAAGATTTTCGAAAAAATTGATTTCTACCTGTTGGTATGTTTTGACAGATTTCTGCCATTATTTGCATTTGCTTCTTATTGATTCCTTTTTGAGTTCTCTTTAGGCGAATTGAGATTTTTGAAGGAGTTGCTAGAGTAGCTTGTGCTTTTAGTGAAAAGTCTTGCTGATCCAAAGCTTTACCTAAAGGTTTATTATTTTTTGAATACACTAATGTTGCTAATGAAGATTGTGTAAAGTTTTGTATGAAGGAAAAATTTTAGGCGTAGAGAGAGAATGATGTAATGAGATGAAGAATGGACAAAAGTTTAAGATTGGGGATGCCACCCCGGTGTCACCTCAAGAAATATCCAAGAGGTACAAGCGTCAAAGCTTGGGGATGCCCAAGGCATCCCCTTCTTCATCAATAAAAAACTCAGGTCTATCTAGACACTTTGTTTTTATTGTTGCATGCACAAGTTGTGTTGTTCTTGGAGCATCTTAGTTTTCGTTTGGTTTTCTTAGTTGTTTAGTTTGCTTGAATAAAGTAGTTTGGACCCCCGTTCTCGCTGTGTTGTTTGCAAATAAGTTGCTTGGTGTTGGAAAGGAGTAGGAAATTCCTGCTTGAGAGTGCAAGAGGAGCTTGCATTGACTGTGACCTAGACTTTAGAATGACATGATAGGTTTTATTTCGACCTTATGCTTAGTTATTATTGCTGTAGAATGTCTTATTCCAAATAATTGGGATTGCTTAGTGTGCCTTGAAGAAATTATGCGTTGTTTTAGCATACAAAAGTATAGTATTGTGGTATTCTCCTTTGATGATTTGTTTGGGTTGACTTGGCACATGCTCGCACCATGTATGACTATGAAAAAGTCACCATAGCCTCTATGATCATTTAGTCCTTGACTTGTAGTACCACTCTATGCTTTGATTAGTAATGTTTTGTTGTTTTGCATGATTATGACCATTATTGCTCTCTTAGTTGGTTGCTCCCAGTCTTTTGCTAGCCTCCACTTATATGAGTAAGTTGTACTCATTCTTCCAACTCCCAAGAAACCAAGATATTCCAAAGTGTCCACTACAAATTCCTATGCATGGTGTGTTACACCATTCCAAGTATATTCTTGTTTTCAGCTATCTTCCAATTAAAAAATATTTTGTTATGTGAAAACTTAGTGATTAAAGCCCTCACAAACTTGATGCCACACTTTATATTCTTTGCCCCTAATAAACTTGAACCATTGTGTCATCTATGTTGTATATGCTTGCACTTATACGTTGGAATTAGCAGAACCATGCTGTCATGGGGAACGTTTTCAACATTGCACCTGTACTTTGTACTCAGTTGATATCATGCTCTTTTGTCTATGGATGTCACCGGTGTGAAATAAAGAGGAAACTTGTAAGTCCATGGAGTATGTATTTTGTGTTAGAGAAACGTCTGGGCCACTAGCCTAAGCCATGCCTAATCATGGTGGAAACTTGCAGCATCACCATAGTGAGATATCTATGAAGCATCCTCAATAAAAAGCTATGCATATAGTAAATAAAAAGATCGTTGAGATGCTCATTGTCTGTCTGCCTTGTCATTTTGGTTATGGGATAGCTCATGTACCATGTGCAAGGGGTACCCCGTTGGCAGTTCTCTATGATACGCATGTACTTACAATGACAAGAACTTACAGGTGACTGAAGTTGAGTAGCAGGAGGTGTGGCCCTCGTATTCAAGGGACTTGAGATTGCCAACTTATACTTTGTCAAGCATATACTCCATATTTTGTTCACTTTAACCTTAACCACTTCAAGATGCTTATGATAGGGGCAATGAGGGATGAAAGCTAACAAGTACCATGATTTTTGGAAGCTCTTTTTGAAACTTGAAATCCCTGCTTCCCTTTATGAAGGGCCTTTATTCCACCATTATTTGAGTCTCCACCTTCTACTTTTAGGCACCATTAAGAGAGCATAGTTGCCATTCTGTGTGCAGTATCCCAAAACTTATTGACTGATGCATATTGTGATATTACTTGTTCACGTGCTACTTGTTTCTAGTCACCCTTGTGAACTTTGAAGGTGTCCTATGCATCTATTTGCTACTCCATGAGGCACAAGCTGAATGCCACTATGCTATGTTTTCTGTATGTGAAACAAACAAACGTTTTTCAATGCAATGTTATTCATGATCTTTGTTTGTAGCCTTTCATGTTGCATGCATAGTTACTTTGTCCTATTGTTAGAACTCCATCTTTCATGCACATGTTTAGAGTTCTTTGATTCAAGCTTTCAATGCTTGCTAATGGTTTGATCTTGGTTTTGATGGTGCATGTCACCTCAAAAATTATTCTTTTATCACTTACCTACTCGAGGACGAGCAAGAGTTAAGCTTGGGGATGCTTGATAAGTCGGAAACGTATCTATAATTTTTGATGCTCCATGCTTATTTAGTATATACTTTGCTTTGCTTTGTCTACACTTTGAGGTGTTTTTATATCTTTTCTGGAACTAACCTATTAACAAGTTGCCACAGTGCCAGTTGCCTGTTTTCTTCTGTTTTTGGTTCTAGAAAAGCAGAAAATCAATATTCTCGGAATTGGACGGGACAAAAGCCAAACTCAATATTTTACCGTGGGCGTCACGAAGTCCAGATGGGAGACGGAGAGGCGGCACAGGGCCACCACACCCCCTAGGCGCGGGTGGGCCCACCCCGCGCCTAGGTAGGGTGTGGGCCCTCCGGCCACCTCCCAGCCTCGCCTCTTCGCCTATAAGAAGCCCCCGATGCAGAAACCCTAGGTACCCAATCAAAACTCCACGAAACCTTCTATAGCCGCCGCCATCGTCGTCCCTAGATCGAGGGGGATCTGAAGTTCTTTCCGGCACCTTGCCGAAGGGGAGATCATCCCGGAGGCCTTCTTCTCTGATATGATGCGTGAGTAGTTCCACCTTGGACTATGGGTCCATGTAGTAGCTAGATGGTTGTATCTCCTCCGTGTGCTTTCATGTGTAGATCTTGTGAGCTCCATTCATGATCAAGATCTAATCTATTTGTAATCATGCATGTTGTGATTGCGGGGATCCGATGGATATTGAGATTACTATGTCAGATTGATTAATGGTTTTGTCTATTTGATACTATCATGTATGTGTTGTTTGTGATCTTGCATGCTCTCCGTTGTTAGTAGCTATCTTGGCCAAGTAGTTGCTAGTGACTCCAAGAGGAGGTATTTATGCTCGATAGTGGGTTCATGCCTCTAGTTTCCAAGGGAAGTGACAGAAATCTCTTCGGTTGTAGATGTGTTGTTGCCACTAGGGAGGAAACAACGGTCTCTTGTTCATAGAACAAGTGGATTGTTTACCTTACACACATTGCTTAAAGCAGTTGTCTGTTGCTTGCAACTGAATACTAGAGGGGGTTCGGATGATAACCTGAAGGTGGACTTCTAGTCATAGATGCAGTTGGATGGCGGTCTATGTATATTGGTGTATTGCGCAATCGAATCTCATAGGATCTTTTTGTATGGTATTGCATTGTTATGTCTTGCTCAGTTCCTGTCAATTGCCCTGCTGTAATTGTTGGAGATATGCCCAAGAGGCAATAATAAAGAGGTTATTATCATATCTTCATACTTATGATAAATGTTTACATACCATGCTATAATTGTATTAAAAGGAAACATTAATACTTGCGTGATTTGTAAACATAAAAGAGTCCCTAGTAAAGCCTCTTGTTAAACTAGCTTGTTGGTTAATATATGATCATGGTTTCCTGATCATGAACATAGAGATGTTATTAACAACAGGGTCATATCATTAGGAGAATGATGTGATGGACATACTCCTATAGTTAAGCGTAGCATAAAGATCAAGTCATTTAATATAGTTCATTTGCTAATACATAGTAACCTAATTCCTTCGACCATGAGATCATGTTAATCACCATCTCCGGAAGGATGCTTTGATGACATCAAACACCACACTATAACAGGGTGGCTATAAAGGTGGCATTGAGTATTCGGAAAGTATGGGTTGAGGCACATGGATCAAGAGTGGGATTTGTCCATCCATATGACAGATAGATATACTCTGGGCCCTCTCGGTGGAATGTCATCCAATTAGCTTGCAAGCATGTGACTGGCTCACAAGGGATCACATATCACGGGAACTAGAAAAGAGTACTTATCGGTAACGAGGTTGAACTAGGTATGCAGAGATACCGACGATCAAAACCTCGGATAAGTAAACTATCGTGAGACAAAGGGAAATTGGTATCGTATGTAAGTGGTTCATTCGATCGCAAAGAAATCGTAGAAATATGTGGGAGCCATATGAATTTCTAGATTCCTCTATTGGTTATTGATCGGAGAAGTGTCTCGGTCATGTCCGCATAATTCACGAACCGTAGGGAGACACACTTAAGGATTCGACGTTGTTGAGTAGTTATGGAATGATGAGTAAGAGACCGAATGTTGTTCGGAGTCTCGGATGAGATCCGGGATATCACGAGGAGATCCGGAATGGTCCGGAGAATAAGATTCATATAAGGAAAGTCCTGTTTCGGAGTTGGAGAATGATTTCGGTGTTTTCATCGGGAATGTTCTAGAAGGGTCCGAAAGGTTCGGCACTCCTGAGGGGAAGGGTACATGAATGTGTCATGACAATGTGGAATGGTTGCATCATGTACTAGGTCACTTGTCTGGGCAAAATAAAGGGAGAAATCAAATCCTAGTTTGAAAGTCAAACGCCAATTTGAAAAAGTCAAACGGCAAGTTTGTTTGGTGGAGGGAGAGTAGGAAACCTACTTGGGGAGGAAGTCCCACTCCCCCCACCTGCCGGCCAAGGAGGAGGAGTTGGAGGAGGACTCCCTCCTCCTAGCCGCCTCCCTCCCACCTATAAAAGAAGGGGCAGGGGTGCCCCCTCTACCTACACCTCTCACACCCAAAACCCTAGCTCCTGGCGCCTCCACCCAAGTGCAGCCGCCGTCGCCTAGGGCTCCTCCAAGTCACCAAGTTAGGGTTTCCCCAAACCCTAGCCGCCGGCTACACCTCTACCCTTAGTGTGTCTAAACCCTAGATCACCAAGGCCTCTCTCATAGTCCACCATACTCGCTCCGGCTTAAGGTGAAGCCCTGAGAGATCTCCCCTCTACTCCCGGTACCACGCCGTCGTGCTGCCGGAATCACGAGGAGAGTACTACAACCTCCGCTGCCTGCTGGAACAAGGGAGAGGAAGGTCTTCATCGAGTACCGAACGTGTGACCGACTGCGGAAGCGCTGCCGGAACGCAGCGCCGGAAGGATCGTCTACGCGATCTTGAGATCGGAAGTGTACGACTACATCATCCACGAGAATCTGCTCTCGTTAACCGCTTTGGATCTTCGAGGGTTAGTACTCTATTGACTCGTTGCTACAATCTAGTAGATAGATCTTGGCTTGATCATAGATTAGATCTTGATTGTGTGTTCATGCGGTAGAATTTTTTTGTTTTCCATGCTACGAACCCCTACAGTAATTTGTTTACCCTTCATGCCATGTTGTTTATCTAAGGAGAGCACCTATAGTGAACTATGGACCCCGGTCCAATCTTTACCATTGATACATCTTCCACTGTTACCTGTTTACTTGCTGCAAACCATTACCTTCCACACCATACGTTTAATCCTTTGTTACAGCAAACCGGTGAGCTTGACAACCTCACTAATTCACTGGGTAAAAGTCTTGAGTTTGTGTTGTGTAGGTCTCCGTGTTGCTTACAACACCTGTGTGACGTTTCCTTCCTCCTACTGGTTCGATAACCTTGGTTTCTTACTGAGGGAAAACTTGATGCTGTGCTGCTTCACACCTTGCTCTTGGGGTTCCCAACGAAGCGCTCCTACATCAACTCAGCACTGCATTAGAAGCATCCTCAATAAAAATCTATGCACATAGTAAATAAAAAGATCGCTGAGATGCTCATTGTCTGCTTGCCTTGTCATTTTGACCACGGGATAGCTCGTGTATCATGTTCAAGGGGTACCCCGTTGGCGGTTCTCTATGATATGCATGTATGTAAAATGACAAGAACTTGCAGGTAACCAAAGTTGAGTAGCATGCTGAGCGGCCCTCGTACTCAAGGGACATGGGATTTCCAGTTTATGGTCTGTCAAGCATATAACTCATATTGGATCTCACTTTCACCTTAACCACATGAAGATGCCTATAATAGGGCAATGAGAGCTCAAGGCTAGTGAGTACCTTCCTTTCAGCATTTGGAAGCCTTTCAAACTTTTCAAAACCATTTCACTTCCTTGTTGAGTCACCACTTATTCTATGAGAACCCTCTTGAGAGCATAGTTGTCATTCTTGTGTTTGTTCCAAAACTTGGTTAATTATTTCATGACTTTGATGCTTGTATCTCTGATATTTTTACCTCTAGTCTTCACTTGAACTTCAGAGGTGCCTTGGCATTTATATTGTGCTCTGTAAACAAAAGGCAAGCGAGATACCACTCTATCATACCTTTTTATGAGCATTGCAATGTTGCTTATTTTTAAGTTTCATGCTACTTAATATTATTGAGTTGGTTTCTCTTCATAGCTTGCATTGACTATTGAGTAGACTTGGTTGCATACTTATTATTATGAATGGTTTAAGTATCTACTCCTGTTCTCAGAATATATACATCATTTGAAGCAAATGTGTCCGTGAAAGTTCTTTTATCGCACTCAGTTTTCAACTGAATTGCTTGAGGACAAGCAATAAGCTAAGCTTGGGGGAGTTGATACGTCTAAAACGTATCTACTTTCCCGAACACTTTTGCTATTGTTTCTCCTCTAACTTGTGTGATTTGGATACAACTAACATAGACTGTCGCTGTTTTCAGCAGAATTGCCTTGATGCCTAGTTTTTGTGCAGAAAATCAACTATTAGGAAAAATTCCGGAAAATATGCCAAAAATCCTATTTCACCAAAAGATCCACGGAGCCATAAGGCGAGATGGAGTGGAGGCCTGGGGGGCCCACACCCCTACCAGGCGTGGGTGGGCCCAGCCCGCGCCTAAGGGGGGTGCGGCCACCCCAGGCACCCCCTCGGGCTCCCTCTTCGCCTATAAGTTACCTCTTGACCTAAAAACCGTGGGGGGGGGGGTTCAACGTTTTTCTAGAAAGAGTTCTGCTGCACCGCCACCACCAGAAACCAAGATTCGGATCCAGAAACTCCATTCTGGCACCCTGCCGGGACGGGGAATTTAGAGAGGATCATCGCCATCGTCATCATCAACGCCTCTCCATCAACCATCAATGTTTCCCTCATCCATGAGTGAGTAATCCCCGCTGTAGGCTATGGGTATGGTAGGGATTGGATGAGTTCTATCATGTAATCGAATAAGATTGTTAGGGCATAGTGCCTAGTATCTCTATTAGTGCTATTTGACTTTGTTGCAACTTGTTGTGCTTAATGCTTGTCACTAGGGCCCGAGTGCCATGATCTCAGATCTGAACTTATTATTGAATCATTATGATAGTATTGTTTGTGATCTTATCTGTAAGTTGTGTACACATATCATTGTCCGGATCCAAAGGCCCCGAAGTGATAGAAATTGGGAAAACCGGAGGGGATGGCTGTGGTGTGAGGATCGCATGTGTTCACGGAGTGTTAATGCTTTGCTCCGGTGCTCTATTAAAAGGAGCACCTTAATTGCTAGTAGTTCCCTAGAGGCCCCGCTGCCACGGGCTGTCAGGACAAAAGATGTTGTGCAAGTTCTCATTGCGAGCACGCATGACTATATATGGAGCACATGCCTAGGATTGTTTAGTACTTGGATGCTTATTCTTATTTATCTGCAATGCCCTAGATCTTTAAGTTACATGTTTAGACTTGTCCATGCAACGCCCATACATCCATCCCTATGCCTACCACACTCATATCCTACTGTTACTATTGCTCTTGTTTTGCTGCTGCTGCTGTTGCTTTGCTATTGCTACTACAAACTGTTGTTACTGATAAACTTCTATGAGCAAGAACTATTTCCAGGTGCAGCTGAATTGAAAACTCAGTTGTTAAGGCTTGCAAGTATTCTTTGGCTCCCCTTGTGTCGAATCAATAAATTGGGTAATACTACCCGCGAAGACTGTTGTGATCCCCTATACTTGTGGGTCATCAGGGTGCGGCCGCCTCGGGCACCCCCTCGGTCTCCCCCTTCTCCTATAAGAAGCCCCCGATACCAAAACCCTAAGTACCCGATCAGATCTCCACAAAACAGTCTGTAGCCGATGCCATCATCGTCCCTAGATCGGGGGGATCTGAAGCTCTTCTCGGCACCATGTCGGAGGGGAGAGATCATCCCGGAGGCCTTCTTCATCACCATGCCAGCCTCCGGTATGATGCGTGAGTAGTTCCACCTTGGACTATGGGTCCATACAGTAGCTAGATGGTTGTTTCTCCTCCTTTGTGCTATCATGTCTAGATCTTGTGAGTTCCGTTCATGATCAAGATCATCTATTTGTAATCATGCATGTAGTGTTTGTGAGGATCCGATGGATATTGAGATTACTATAGATTAATGATTCTATCTTATTGATTCTATCATGTCTGTGTTGTTTGAGATCTTGCATGCTCTCTGTTTCTAGTAGCTATCTTGGCCAAGTAGATGCTAGTGACTCCAAGAGGGGGTATTTATGCTCGATAGTGGGTCCATGCCTCTATTGAATATGGGGAAGTGACAGAAATCTCTAAGGTTGTAGATGTGCTGTTGCTACTAGGGATAAAACAACGATCTTTTGTTCATGGAACAATTGTATTGTTTACTTTACACACTTTGCTTAAAGCAGTTATCCGTTGCTTGCAACTTAATACTAGAGGGGGTTCAGATGATAACCTAAAGGTGGATTACTAGTCATAGATGCATTTGGATGGCGGTCTATGTATATTGTTGTAATGCCCAATCAAATCTCATAGGATCATAAATGTCTAGTATTGCATTGTTATGCCTTGCTCTGTCCTGTCAATTGCCCTACTGTAATTTGTTTATCCAGCATGTTATGTTGTTTATCTCAAGGAGAACACCTCTTGTGAACTGTGGACCCCGGTCCAATCTTTACCATTGATACATCTTCCACTGTTACTGTTTACTTTCTGCAAGCCACCATTACCTTCCACATCATATGTTTAATCCTTTGTTATTAGCAAACCGATGAGATTGATAACCTCACTGTTCGTTGGGGCGAAGTCTTGAGTTTGTGTTGTGCAGGTTACTAAGTTGCTAGCAACACCTTTGGGTCATTTCCTTACTCCTACTGGTTCGATAACCTTGATTTCTTACTGAGGGAAGAACTTATTGTTGTACTCATCATACCTTCCTCTTGGGGTTTCCCAACGAAGTTCTACAGTGATCTGAGCTGCATCAAGACGTTTTTCTGGCGCTATTGCCAGGGAGGCTAAGGAAGGCTTCACAAGGGGAGTCCTTCACAACATTTCTCTTTACTTTGTTTTGGTTTGCTTAGTTTATTTTGCCTTGTTTTTCTTGCTTCTTTTTATCAAAAACTCCAAAAAAATAGTTTCATTTGGTTTGCTTTTCCTTATCAAAAACACAAAAAATTAGTTTCTCCTCTAGTTGCTGCTGTTGTTGGCTTGATCCACCTTTGCAAAAATGAACTCTGCTGAGAACACCTAGTTGTGTGACTTCACTAGTACAAACAACAATTATTTACTAAGTACACCTATTGCTCCACCTGCTCCTGATGCTACCTTCTATGAAATTAAGCCTGCTTTGTTGAATCTTGTGATGAAAGAGCAATTTTCTGGTGCTAGTTCTGATGATGCTATTGCCCACCTCAGTAACTTTATTGAACTTTGTGAGATGCAAAAATATAAGGATGTAGATGGAAATATTATTAAGCTCAAATTGTTTCCTTTCTCCTTGAGAGGAAAAGCTAAATAATGGTTGTTGTCCTTGCCTAGAAATAGTATTGATTCTTGGATTAAGTGCAAAGATGCTTTTATTGGAAAATACTATCCTCCTACTAAGATTATATCTATGAGAAGTGAAATAATGAAATTAAACAATTTGATAATGAACATGTTGCTCAAGTTTGGGAAAGAATGAAATCTTTGGTAAAGAATTTTCCCACTCATGGACTGACTGCTTGGATGATTATCCAGACTTTTATGCAGGGTTAAACTTCTATTCAAGAAATCTGTTGGATTCTGCTGTTGGAGGTACCTTTATGACCATTACCTTGGGTGTTGCAACAAATATCCTTGATAATATGATGGTCAACTATTCTGAATGGCACACTGAGAGAGCTCCACATGGTAAGAAGGTAAATTCTTTTGAAGAAACCTCCTCTTTGAGTGATAAAATTGATGTTATCATGGTTATGCTTGTTAATGGAAAAGCTCATATTGATACAAATAATGTTCCCTTATCTTCTTTGGTTGATCAAGAAGAGCAAGTTGATGTGAACTTCAGTAGAAAAAACAATTTGAACAACAATGCCTATAGGAATAATTTTGGTAACAATAATAATTATAGGCCTTATCCTCCCAATAATGGTAATACTTATGAAAATTCCTACAACAACAATAGAAGTGCTCCCTCTGAACTTGAAGTCATGCTTAAAGACTTTATTAGTAAACAAACCACTTTCAACAATACCATGGAGGAAAAGCTTTTGAATGTTGAGAAAAATATTTCCTCTTTGTCTGAAGCACAATCCTCTTTGATTAATAAAATGGCTGCTAAACCTGAAACCTTGGAAAGTACCTTTGCTGCTACTCATGCAATATAAGTTACTATTGATTAAAATGTTAGACTGTTAGCCAAATTACATGCTAAGTGGGAAAGAGAAGCTGAAATCGTTAGAAACAATAGTGTGTGTACCATTACCACCACCAATAGGGATGTTACCAAACCATAAGAAGTCCCTATTCCTCCTACAACAATGCCTAAACCCAATAAGTCTACTACTTGTGATGCTAAGTTTGATTTTGATCTTGATGGTTGCAATATCTCTGAAGTGATTATGTTCCTACAAAAGCTTGCTAGAAGTCCTAATGCTAGTGATATGAATGTGGCTTTCACCAAACACATTACAGATGCTCTCATTAAAATTAAGGAAGAAAAGTTGAAACACAAAGCTTCTATTCCTAGGAAAGTATAAGATAGTTGGCAACCCATCATTAATATTCAAGTGAATGACTTTGATGTCAAAGATTCATGTGACCTTGGTTCTAGTGTCTCTATTATGCCTAGAAAGATTTATGAAATTCTTGATTTGCCACCTTTGGAAGATTGCTATTTGGATGTACCACTTGATGATAATGCTAAAAAGAAACTCATGGAGAGTGTTAATGATTTTCTTATTGTGGTTAACAGTGCCTATGTCCCTGTTAATTTCTATGTTTTGGATGTTGAATACAATGCTTCTTGTCCTATTACTTTGGGAAGACCTTTTCTTAGAACTATTGGTGCCATCATTGATATGAAAGAAGGCACCATTAAATATCAATTTTCATTCAAGAAAGGTATTCAACACTTCCCTATGAGGAGAGAGAAGTTACCTTATGATACTCCTTTTAAAGCAAAATTTTATGTTAATGCTTCTTCATTTGAAAATACTTGATTCTTGCTTCTTGTGCCTAACTTAAAGGCGTTAAAGAAAAGTACTTCTTGGAAGATAACCCAATAGTTTTATTGAGTCTTGGAAGTTATTACTTCTGTAATAACCTCTCCTTCTCCTTTTTGTTTGATTTTTATGCCAAGAATAACCTCTAATGAGAGGGAAGTAAGATTTTGGGAAGTGCTGTCCCAAAACAGATTTTTGTGCTCCACTATAAAAATTCTTGAAAAATCTCTGTAAGTCTGATTGAGGTGTAATTTTCTGAATAAATCCCCCAGGTTGTTATATAACTTTCATTAGTTCAAAACATTTTGATTTGAGCAACATAAGGTCTTCTAAAAAATCGGTTTCTACCCACTGGTCTGTTTTGACAGATTTCTGCCATTATTTGCATTTTCTTCTTATTGATTCATTTTTGGGTTCTCTTTAGGAAATTGAGATTTTTGAGGGAATTTCTACAGTATATTGTGTTTCTAATGAAAGTTTTGTTGTTTTAAAACTAAATCCAAAGGTCAATTATCTTTTGAATGCACTAATGTTGCTAATAAAGATTGTGTGCAGTTCTGTATGAAGGAAAATTTTCAGGTGTAGAGGAAGAATCATGTAATGAGATGAAGAATGGACAAAAGCTCAAGTTTTTGTATGCCAACCCGTGTCACCCCAAGAAATATCCAATAGGTACAAGCGTCAAATCTTGGGGATTCCCAAGGCATCCCCTTCTTTATCAATAAAAAACTCAGGTCATTCTAGACACTTCATTTTTATTATTTCATGCATAGTTGTGTTGTTCTTGGAGCGTCTTAGTTTTCATTTTTGCTTTTTGTTTGCTTGAATAAAGTAGTTGGAGCCCCGCTTTTGCTGTGTTGATTCAAATATGTTGATTGTTGTTGGAAATGAATAGGAAGTTCTTGCTTTAGTAGTACAAGAAGGAGCTTGCTTTGACTGTGACTTAGACTTTATCATGTCATGCTAGATGTTGTTTTAACCTCTTGCTTAGTGATTATTTCTGTAGCATGACTTGTTCCGAACAATTAGGATTGCTTAATGCGCCTTAAAAGAATCATGTGTTGTTTTAGCATACAAAAGTATAGTCTTGTGGTATTCTCCTTTGATGCTTTGTTTGGGTTGACTTGGCACATGCTCACACCATGTTATGACTATGAACCAGTCACCTTAGTCTTTATGATCATTTAGTTTTTGACTTGTGGTACCACTTTATGCTTTGATTAGTAATGTTTTGTCACTCTACATGATTATATCCATTATTGCTCTCTTAGTTGGTCGCTCCCAGTCTTTTGCTAGCCTCCACTTGTATTAAGTAAGCTATACTCATGCATCCAACTCCCAAGAAACCAAGTTATTCTAAAGTGTCCACTATAAATTCCTATGCATGGTGTGTTACACCATTCCAAGTATATTCTTGTTTTATCTATCTTCCAAATTAAACTTGTCATGTGAAAGTTAGTGATTAAAGCTCTCACAAACTTGATTGCACACTTTATTTTTCTTGCCCCTAATAAACTTGAACCATTGTGTCATCTATGTGTATATGCTTGCACTTATAAGTTGGGATTAGCAGAACCATGTTGTCATGGGGAACACTTTCAACATTGCATCTATACATTATACCCAGTTGATATCATGATCTTTTGTTTGCGGATGTCGTCGGTGTGAAATAAAAGGGGAGCTTGTAAGTCCATGGATTTATGTATGTGCGTTAGAGAAACGCCTGGGCCGCTAGCCTAAGCCATGCCTAATCATGGTGGAAACTTGTAGCATCACCATAGTGAGCAATCTATGAAGCATTCTTATTAAAAAAGAGAGACAAAGACAAAAAAGAGATTGAGAAAAAAGATGAGAAAAGAGGAAAGAGAGAAAAAAGCACCATTTTCCCATGGTAAATAAGAAGATTGCTGAGATGTTCATTGTCATTTTGATATGGGATAACTCCTGTGTCATGGGGCAAGGGGTACCCCGTTGGCGGTTCTCTATGATACACATGTACTTACTATGACAAGAACTTACCAGTGACTAAAGTTGAGTAGCATGAGGAGCGGCCCTCGTACTCAACAGAAATGAGATCGCCAACTTATACTTTGTCAAACATATACTGCATATTTTGTTCACTTTAACCTTAATCACTTCAGATGCTTATGATAGGGGCAATGAGAGCTGAAAGCTAACACGTACCATAATTTTTGGAAGCTCTTATGAGACTTGAAATCACTACTTCCCTTTGAAGGGCCTTTCTTCCACTTTTATATTCAGTCTCCACCTTCTATCCTTAGGCACCAATTAAGAGAGCATAGTTGCCATTCTTAGTTCTATGTGCATTGTCCCAAAACTTATTGATTGATTCATATTGTTGATATTGCTTGTTTTTGAACTATTTTATATCTAGTCACCCTTATGAACTTTGAAGGTGTCCTATGCATTTATGTGTTACTCCATGAGGGACAAGCTGAATGTCACTATGCTATGTTTTCTATATGTGAAACAAACAAACGTCTTTTAATGCATTGTTATTCATGAATCTTTGTTTGTATCATTTCATGTTGCTGCATAGTTGTTTTGTCTTATTGTTAGAACTTCATCTTTCATGCTCATGTTTAGAGTACTTTGATCCCAGCTTTCAATGCTTGAAAATGGTTTGATCTTAATTATGATGGTGCATGTCACCTCAAAAATTATTCTTTTATCACTTACCTACTCGAGCACGAGCAGGAGTTAAGCTTGGTGATGCTTGATACGTCATAAATGTATCTATAATTTTTGATGTTCCATGCTTGTTTAGTATCAACTTTGCTTTGCTTTGTCTACACTTTGAGGTATTTTATATGTTTTCTGGGACTAACCTATTAACAATATGCCATAGTGCTAGTTGCCTGTTTTGTGTTGTTTTTGGTTCCAGAAAAGTCAGAAAATGAATATTCTCAAAATTGGACGGGACAAAGGCCAACGTTAATATTTCACCGAGGAGAACATGAAGCCAGAAGACGAGACGGAGGAGGGCCACGAGGGGACCACACCCCCTGGCCGCACGGCCAGGCCTGGCCCATGCCTGGGGGGGGGGGGGTGCGGCCGCCTCGGGCACCCCCTCGGCCTCCCCCTTCGCCTATAAGAAGCCCCTGATACCTAAAACCTAAGTACTCGATCAGATCTCCATGAAACAGTCCGTAGCTTCCGCCACCATCGTCCCTAGATTGGGGGGGGGAGGGGTCTGAAGCTCTTCGCAGCACCCTGCCGGAGGGGAGAGATCATCCCGGAGGCCTTCTTCGTCACCATGCCAGCCTCCAGTATGATGCGTGAGTAGTTCCACCTTGGACTATGGGTCCATACAGTAGCTAGATGGTTATTTCTCCTCCTTTGTGCTATCATGTCTAGATCTTATGAGCTCCGTTCATGATCAAGATCATCTATTTGTAATCATGCATGTTGTGTTTGCGGGGATCCGATGGATATTATGATTACTATGTCAGATTGATTAATAATTCCATCTTATTGATTCTATCATGTCTGTGTTGTTTGAGATCTTGCATGCTCTCTGTTTCTAGTAGTTATCTTGGCCAAGTAGATGCTAGTGACTCCAAGAGGGGGTATTTATGCTCGATAGTGGGTTCATGCCTCTATTGAATCTGAGGAAGTGACAGAAATCTCTAAGGTTGTAGATGTGCTGTTGCTATTAGGGAGAAAACAACGATATTTTGTTCATGGAACAATTGTATTTTTTACTTTACACACTTTGCTTAAAGCATTTATCCGTTGCTTGCAACTTAATACTAGAGGGGTTCGGATGATAACCTAAAGGTGGATTACTAGTCCTAGATGCAGTTGGATGGCGGTCTATGTATCTTGTTGTAATGCCTAATCGAATCTCATAGGATTATGAATATCTAGTATTGCATTGTTATGCCTTGCTCTGTCCTGTCAATTGCCTCGCTGTAATTTGTTTACCCATCATGTTATGTTGTTTATCTCAAGGAGAACATCTCTAGTGAACTGTGAACCCCGGTCCAATCTTTACCATTGATATATCTTCCACAGTTACTGTTTACTCTCTACAAGCCACCATTACCTTTCACACCATACTTTTATGTTGGAGATATGCCCAAGAGGAAATAATAAAGTGGTTATTATCATATCTTCATACTTACGATAAATTTTTACATACCATGCTATAATTGTATTAACCGAAAACATTAATACTTGTGTGATTTGTAAACATAAAAGAGTCCCTAGTAAAGCCTCTTGTTAAACTAGCTTGTTGGTTAATATATGATCATGGTTTCCTGATCATGAACATAGAGATGTTATTAGCAACAGGGTCATATCATTAGGAGAATGATGTGATGGACATACTCCTATAGTTAAGCGTAGCATAAAGATCAAGTCATTTAATATAGTTCATTTGCTATAAGCTTTCTGATACATAGTAACCTAATTCCTTCGACCATGAGATCATGCTAATCACCATCACCGGAAGGATGCTTTGATGACATCAAACACCACACCGTAACTGGGTGGCTATAAAGGTGGCATTGAGTGTTCGGAAAGTATGTGTTGAGGCACATGGATCAAGAGTGGGATTTGTCTATCCATATGACGGATAGATATACTATGAGCCCTCTCGGTGGAATGTCATCCAATTAGCTTGCAAGCATGTGACTGTCTCACAAGGGATCACATATCACAGGAACGAGAAAAGAGTACTTATCGGTAACGAGGTTGAACTAGGTATGCAGAGATACCGACGATCAAACCTCGGATAAGTAAACTATCGTGAGACAAAGGGAAATTGGTATCATATGTAAATGGTTCATTCGATCACGAAGTAATCGTAGAAATATATGGGAGCCATATGAATTTCTAGATTCTTCTATTGGTTATTGATCGGAGAAGAGTCTCGATCATGTCTGCATAATTCACGAACCGTAGGGAGACACACTTAAGGATTCGATGTTGTTGTGTAGTTATGAAATGATGAGTAAGAGACCGAATGTTGTTCGGAGTCTTGGATGGGATCCGGGATATAACGAGGATATCCGGAATGGTCCGGAGAATAAGATTCATATAAGGAAAGTCCTGTTTCGGAGTTCGGAAATGATTTTGGTGTTTTCACCGGGAATGTTCTAGAAGGGTCTGGAAGGTCTGACACTTCGGAAGGGGAAGGGTACATGGATGTTTCATGACAATGTGGAATGGTTGCATCATGTACAAGGTCACTTGTCTGGGCAATATGAAGAGATAAATCAAATTCAAGTTTGAAAGTCAAACGCCAATTTGAAAAGTCAAATCCGAACATTGCTTGGTGGAGGGAGAGTAGGAAACCTACCTAGGGTAGGATTCCCACTCCCTCCACCCGCCGGCCAAGGAGGAGGAGTTGGAGGAGGACTCCCTCCTCCCAAACCGCCTCTCCCCACCTATATAAGGAGGGGTAGGGCGCACCCCTACCCCTCACACCCAAACCCTAGCTCCTAGGCGCCACCATCCTCCAAGTGCTACCGCCACCTAGGGCTCCTCCAAGTCGCCGAGTTAGGGTTTCCCAAATCCTAGCCACCGGCTACACCACCTCCCCTTGGTGCCTCTAATCCGTAGATCTCCAAGGCCCTCTCTTACTCCACCATACTCGCTCCGGCTTAGGCGAAGCCCTGCGGGATCTCCCCTCTACTTCCGACACCACGCCGTCGTGCTGCCGGAATCGCGAGGAGAGAACTACAACCTCCGCTGCCTGCTGGAACAAGGGAGAGGAATGTCTTCATCGAGTACCGTACGTGTGACCGATTGCGGGAGCGCTGCCGGAACGCGGCGCCGGAAGGATCGTCTACGCGATCTTGAGATCGGCAAGTGAACGACTACATCACCCACGAGAATCTGCTCTCGTTAACCGCTTTGGATCTTCGAGGGTTAGTACTCTATCAACTTGTTGCACCGATCTATTAGATAGATCTTGGCTTGATCATATATTAGATCTTGATTGTGTGTTCATGCGGTAGAATTTTTTTGTTTTCCATGCTACGAAACCCAACAGTGGTATCAGAGCCATGTCTATATGTAGATCTGTTGCACGAGTAGAACACAATGGTCATTGTGGGCGGTGATGCTTTTATTATCAATTGCTTCTTGTGTACTTTGCATCTTGCGGGATGGTGGGATGAAGCGGCCTGGGCTAACCTTACATGACATCGTTCATGAGACTTGCTCCACGCTTGACATGCAACTTGTATTGCATAAGTGGCTTTGCGGGTGCCTGTTTCTCCCAACATAGTGAAGATTCAATTTACAACGGGTAATTGACAATACTAGTATCAACGTTGTGATTCTTGTTCGTAAGTTAGAACGACACTTATTGAAAGCCCCAAACCACGTAAAACATGCAAAGAAAATTAGAGGCGTCTAAATTTGTTTTGCAGGGGTGTGTTGTGATGTGATATGGCCATGATTGTGATTATATATGATGTATGCAATGTTCCTTATTGTAAGTCGGCAACCGGCAGGAGCCATATGGTTGTCTTTTAAATTCCGTTAAGACCTGTGTGTCTATTATTCAAAGTAGTTGTAATAGTTGATGCTGGTGGATGACAACCATGAAGCGGCTCCATTGACCTTGACGCCATGCCGGTGATGATGGAGATCATGTTCGTGCTTGAAGATGGAGATCGGAAGCACAAGAAGAAAGGCCATATCATATCACATATTATGAATTGCATGTGATGTTAATCCTTTTATGCATCTTGTATTGCTTAGATCGCGACGGTAGCATTATAAGATGATCCCTCTCACAAAATATCAAGTTATAAAGTGTTCATCCTTAGTAAGCACTGTTGCTAAAGCTCGTTGTTTTGAAACACCACGTGATGATCGGGTGTGTTAGATTCTACGAGTGTATACAACGGGAGCAAGCCAGATTTGCTCATGCGGAATATAAGGTTTGATCTTGACGAGCCTAGCTTGTACATACATGGTCTCGGAACACGGAATACCGAAAGGTAAAGCATGAGTCATATAGTAGATATGATGAACATGTTGATTGTTCGCCTTTGAAGCTACATCATCTCTCGTAATGATCGGTTTTGATGTGGTGGATTTGGTTCATGTAATCACTAAAACAATGTGAGGGATATTGTTTTGAGTGGGAGTTCAACAACAATATGATTAAAAGTTGAACACTATTTATTATAAATTAAATCAAAGTGAATTTGCATAGTTGTTGTAGTCATTGGCATCCGTTTACCACCTTGCACTTAGTTATAATTGAGATGATAGAACTATAGAATTCTGGTTAGTTACTTTATGAAATGGTATCGTATTGTTTTGAAGTGTTAATCTAAAAGTTTAAATGTCCTATTGCAAACTTTCAGTAAGTTCCGGTTACTCCGTGAAGTTTAATAATTGGTATTAAATCAAGAGTGACAATTCCAGTATTAGTATATAAGTATCATGTTTGTCTCCATGATTCTTGATGTTCAAAAGATTGTTTTAATATCAAGGTTATCTAGGATCTGAAAGAGTTGTTTCAGAAACCATGATGTGTGGAAGATATTGCGATATCTGAAATAATGTTTTGGTTGCAACATGAGAGAGTATAATATGGCAAAGTTTATGTTCTCATATTTGATGAGAATTTGAAAAAGGATGGAGACGCTTGTCGTCCTAATCCTCCAAAAGGTTTTGGAGTGCAACATTATACTCGCGATTCACCGTAATAAGCTAAAATTAGCTTGATCATGAATTTCCATGATAAGGGTGAATATTTGATAAAATGTTTACTACACTAAAAGATTACTAAAGAATGGAATTTGAAAGAACACCAAGTATTTGATGATGGTGATCTACTTCAAAGTGCAAGTCCAAAGACATTGGTATTTAACTATACATGCTTTGGACTATGTGTCATGTGTATGGCTCCACTATTGATGTTGATAGATTCTTTCGAACAAAAAAGGAAATACGGAAAGAGAATCTCAGAAATATATGGCAGAAAATAAAAGACTAGAATTGTTCAGCTTAGGTATATAGAGGATATACATGTTATGGCTATATTCTTTGCTTATTAAACAATGTGGTTCTTAAATATTGGATACTGAATTTGTTGGTGTGAATCGTTATATGAAACAACACAAATTCATGAACTACAATGGCCTAAATAACTAGCAAAAGAATATGTGATGACGTTCATCGAGAACAAATAAAGGGTTGTTGTGTTGCTCGTTAACATCAAAGCTTGCCTTCAAGATTTGTTTTATCAGGTATTATGAGAACAATAGGGTTGCTCAAATAATTGCCGTAATCCATAAAAGATGGATTATTTACAAATCTCGTTGGATAAATCACATCCATAAAAATATTGCTAAAAATGTCGAAAGACAATTGATAAGAAAGATCACTTAGGAAGTGACATCGTCGTTTAAATTATATTGGAAAGAAAACATGAAGAAACTCCATGTGGATGGAATTTTGGAGTCTTTTGATTTTTTGATCAAATGACACTTGTGAAACTTTCCTAGAGATAATTAAAACTTCGTTCACAGGCCAAAAGGGAACGAATGACTAGCTTATTGGAACTTGTACATGTTGTTGTATGAAGTCCATTATGTGTAGTCAAGAGCGATGAATTTCAACTTCATATGCTTTCTACGAAAAGTTGAGTGAATATATGAATATTTACTTAATAAGGATGAAGTATGAAACATTTGAAAAGTTCAAAGACTTTCAAGATGAAGTGTAAAATCATTGTAACAAGAATATAAATAGTTTATGATAAGATCATAAAGGAAGATATTTGAGTTACAAGTTTAGCATAAAACACCTAAGATTTAAGGAATCGTTCTGTGGATTTGCATTTCCTGAAACACCATAAGAGTATGGAGCGTTCGAGATATGTAATTAAACCTTGTTTGACATGGTAATATCAAAGGTGTAATTCATAAAACTGCCATTATATTTTAAGGATTAAAAGCTTTAGAGACTATCGTTTTTCCACTGAAAAGAGCTCCATCATAATCCGTTGAATTGACACCATATAAAGTTATGGTTTGGGATAAAACCCAAGTTGTCCTTTCTTAAACATTGTATGCTATGCATAAGAAAGATGTTTGCAACCAAAATCAGATGAACATATCTTTGTATGTTATTTTGAATAATCGTTGAGTATTCCTCCATAACACCAAAGACAAAAATGTTTGTCGCTTAGAACGTCAAGTTTCTTTGAGAAAAAAAATTTCCGTGAAAAGTTAAGTGGGAGGACAATAGAACTTTGATAAGGTTAAAAGAACCTTAGCTATATGTGCAAAGTTGCGCAGCACCGAAAAGTGTTCCGAAGGCAGCAACAATGCTCATGGCTCACGTGCCTCAAAGGTTGTGGTCGCGGAGGTCTAAGTTCCTATTGAAACAAGTAGGTCGGGTAAACAATCAAATACCAAGATTTGAGAGTTAAATCATTATTTGACAATAATGATCCGACTACATGCAAATAAGCGATGATGGGCCCTGACTCCGTCAAATGGCTTGAAGCCATAAAATCCGTGATAGTTCCATATACGAGAGATCAAGCTTTGAACTTGAAAGACCCTATGGAAAGGTACAAGACCTTACAGTCATATTTGGATATATAAAGAAATAGACATGGATGTTTCACATCTATGAAATTATTGACATGTCGGGAAAGAGTTCACGACAATATTCAAAGAGTTGACTATGACAAGATCTGATCTTTCATTAAGCGATATTTAGTCTAGACGGATTAATGTAGCAACCACGACATATAATTTTGTTATGTGTTGAATAAACAAAACAAGTTCTTCTAATAGAATGGTTACCTAGGACGTGTGCATGACACGGTCCAAAGGGTTTTGTTAATTCAAAGGATGCTAAAAGCATATGCAAACTTCAATGGTTGAAGTAAGCATCGCGGAGTTGGAATCTTCACTATGATGAAACTGTTAAAAGAGTTTAATTTCATCGGAGACGATGAAGATGCTTGCATTTGCAAGAAATTAAGTGGGAGCGCTAAGACATATTTCTAATACATTATGTGAAAGACATATTGTTGATTGGAAATGATGTATCCTTTTATTAACACAGGATAAGAATTTCATCTCGATGAAAGGCTTAGGCAGAACCCGAATATTTGGCATCAATGTCTATATGGATAAATTGTGACGCCAATATGGTTGTGCCAGAAGTACATAGATGAGATATTGAATGAGTTCAATATAGAAACTAGAAGAAAGGTTCTTGTTGCACAGGAAGGATTGAATAAAGATTTAAGTATTTTTGATACTTGATAGATACAATCACAAATAGTATTTTATCAATCATGATGTGATGTGTACAAATCCAAATATGTCCTATGCTCTAAATGTTATGAGCGTATACCAGAATGATTCATAAGATGATTATTGGACGATAGTAAAGATATTCTTATGATCTTTTAGAAGAACTAAGAATATATTATTTTGTAGAAGTGAAAAATAGATGGTTAGTTCATTGTAAAAGTATTACATTGATACTATTTTTGTCACAAAGTACAAATTAAGTTTATCTCAATCTAAACTAAGGGTGGCACAATATGATGGAAAGTAAGTTCCATAATGAATTTGGATGAGTTCCAAAGTTAAGACATTGTGACAGATACTACAAAAAAAGGCTAAGTATATGACTGCTGTTATAGCAGCAAAAGAGGGCATTTGTGTCAAGTAGTTTGTTATCAAACTAGGTATAGTTCACAGCGGGATAGTACTATGAAGATATATTGTATGACAATATTATCAACATGTTTTAACCCCAAGGAACTAAAGGTCTCACCAAAGGACCAAATTTGTACAAAGCCATCTCATTAGAGAATGAGTGATGCGTAGAGACGCAAAGACATGCAATTACACACGGACCTGACAGTGTCGGATCCGGAGATCAGTTGACCACTAGCAACCGTGTAAATACAACACTGGAAAGCTATAGGTGTTGGATGCACAAAGGTTTGAAACTAGATTATTGACTCTAGTGCAAGTGGGAGACTATTGGAGATATGCCCAAGAGGCAATAATAAAATGGTTATTATCATATCTTCATACTTATGATAAATGTTTACATACCATGCTATAATTGTATTAACCGGAAACATTAATACTTGTGTGATTTGTAAACATAAAAGAGTCCCTAGTAATGCCTCTTGTTAAACTAGCTTGTTGGTTAATATATGATCATGGTTTCCTGATCATGAACATAGAGATGTTATTAATAACAGGGTCATATCATTAGGAGAATGATGTGATGGACATACTCCTATAGTTAAGCGTAGCATAAAGATCAAGTCATTTAATATAGTTTATTTGCTATAAGCTTTCTGATACATAGTAACCTAATTCCTTCGACCATGAGATCATGCTAATCACCATCACCGGAAGGATGCTTTGATGACATCAAACACCACACCATAACTGGGTAGCTATAAAGGTGGCATTGAGTGTTCGGAAAGTATGTGTTGAGGCACATGGATCAAGAGTGGGATTTGTCCATCCATACGACGGATAGATATACTCTGGGCCCTCTCGGTGGAATGTCATCCAATAAGCTTGCAAGCATGTGACTGGCTCACAAGGTATCACATATCACGGGAACGAGAAAAGAGTACTTATCGGTAACGAGGTTGAACTAGGTATGCAGAGATACCGACGATCAGACCTCGGATAAGTAAACTATCGCGAGACAAAGGGAAATTGGTATCATATGTAAATGGTTCATTCGATCACGAAGTAATCGTAGAAATATGTGGGATCCATATGAATTTCCAGATTCCTCTATTGGTTATTGATCGGAGAAGAGTCTCGATCATGTCTGCATAATTCACGAACCGTAGGGAGACACACTTAAGGATTCGATGTTGTTGTGTAGTTATGGAATGATGAGTAAGAGACCGAATGTTGTTCAGAGTCTCGGATGGGATCCGGGATATAACGAGGAGATCCGGAATGGTCCGGTGAATAAGATTCATATAAGGAAAGTTCTGTTTCGGAGTTCGGAAATGATTTTGGTGTTTTTGCTGGGAATGTTCTAGAAGGGTCTGGAAGGTCCGACACTCCGGAAGGGGGAGGGTACATGGATGTGTCATGACAATGTGGAATGGTTGCATCATGTACTAGGTCACTTGGCTGGGCAATATGAAGAGAGAAATCAAATTCAAGTTTGAAAGTCAAACGCCAATTTGAAAAGTCAAATCCGAACATTGCTTGGTGGAGGGAGAGTAGGAAACCTACCTAGGGTATGACTCCCACTCCCTCCACCCGCCGACCAAGGAGGAGGAGTTGGTGGAGGACTCCCTCCTTCCAAACCGCCTCTCCCCACCTATATAAGGAGGGGTAGGGCGCACCCCTACCCCTCACACCCAAACCCTAGCTCCTAGGCGCCACCACCCTCCAATTGCTGCCGCCACCTAGGGCTCCTCCAAGTCGCCGAGTTAGGGTTTCCCAAACCCTAGCCGCCGGCTACACCACCTCCCCTTGGTGCCTCTAATCCGTAGATCGCTAAGGCCCTCTCTTACTCCACCATACTCGCTCCGGCTTAGGAGAAGCCCTGTGGGATATCCCCTCTACTTCCGACACCACGCCATCGTGCTGCCGGAATCGAGAGGAGAGAACTACAACCTCCGCTGCCTGCTGGAACAAGGGAGAGGAAGGTCTTCATCGAGTACCGTACGTGTGACCGACTGCGGGAGCGCTGCCGGAACGCGGCGCCGGAAGAATCGTCTACGCGATCTTGAGATCGGCAAGTGAACGACTATATCACCCACGAGAATCTGCTCTCGTTAACCGCTTTGGATCTTTGAGGGTTAGTACTCTATCAACTTGTTGCACCGATCTAGTAGATAGATATTGGCTTGATCATAGATTAGATCTTGATTGTGTGTTCATGCGGTAGAATTTTTTGTTTTCCATGCTACGAAACCCTATATTTTAATCCTTTGTTATCAGCAAACCGGTGAGATTGACAACCTCACTGTTCGTTGGGGGCAACGTCTTGAGTTTGTGTTGTGCAGGTTTCCAAGTTGCTAGCAACATCTTTGGGTCGTTCCTTCCTCCTACTAGTTCGATAACCTTGGTTTCTTATTGAAGGAAAAACTTATTGATGTAATCATCATACCTTCCTCTTGGGGCTTCCATACAAGATCAAACGGCCAGAAATGATCGCGGTGAGAATGGCCTCAGCGGGCGGGTAGGCCTTCGGGCTTAAGCCATAGATTAATTACAGCGGTGTTTTTGTAAAGATGAGAATTGGTGTGGTGTTTCTCAAATAGCTTGAAATTGCAGTGACATTTTTCCAATTAACCCTTTGTGGATATATTCGTGTTGGTCACTTGCACCATGGCTGAAACCGTTTTTTAGTTGATTTATAGGTGCAAATATATCTTTTGGGTAGCATTCTGGTTGTGCCATTGTTGCAACTATTTTTTCTTTTCAAATATAGTGATATTTTTCAAATGGGAATTAAGCCGGAGCCTGCTTTCATCAAATTACTTTTTCTTCATATTTAAGGAATAGTTCAGTTTCTGAAAATACTTTAAGGTGTTTGTAACCAATAAATATTGTGGTTTTATGAAAATACTATCTAAAACTATGATTCTTTCGGGGTATTGGAGAAAGAGGTCTAACCCTCTTTTTTCTAAAACTGATAAACAAGAAAAATGTGATATTTGTTAGAGAGACATTGGAATGCTTTGAATTTAAAGTACTCTGGACCGGAAAAAGATGACCTTTTGAACAAGGCCTATGTTTATTAAATTTACTCACATTTGTTAGATTTTAAATATACACCACCTAAAATGGTTCTAATTTTCAAGCCACACTGTCTATAAAACTAAAAATGTCAGGAACATCTCAACGTACCCTTCGGAAAGGGGAGTTTTAGATGTGGTTTATGTGTGAATTGAAATTTAGAAGACCCGGAATAACAAGGATATAATTCGAATGGTATGCAGCGATTTTTTCGAACCATGCAACAGTATTGCACGTATTTTTTTTAAAGTTTACGGAACGACAAAAAAAATCGGACAAACAGAACAGACATCCAACCTTACAACCGAAAAAATCAAGATAACGACCACAACACAAAGGTCGAACAGGTTCTAGCCAACCCCGACACAAACTCACCCCATGACCACTCTATACACCCTTTCCACCAGAAGCTGGATAACATTAAGGATGAAGCGAGGTCCATGACTCGCCAACACCTACATTTTTTTTTTGCTTCTACTTTGGTATGATTGATAAGTTTGCTGATTGGCATGAAAACCTTGCCGAAAACTCTTCTATTTCTTTCCGGCCAAATGGACCATATAATTAGCATAACCAAGGTGTTTGGAGAGTTTTTACTCCTTCCATTAAGGCCCTGTTCGTTTAATCCCCAACATGCATGGATTAGGTTGGATTGCGGTCCAATCCCATCTTTTCAGCCTGACATGGTAAATTTTTCAGTCCAACGAGTCCAACGTCTTCGTTTACACCCAGATAGGTTCACAGCCCAACCAACCCAGCTCATTTTCCTCTGTCTAGGCCTGGAAAAAAAGTCTGCCCACATGACCTGTGGAATTTTTCCACGAGCGCGACGCGAAGACGGGCAACTGCGGCTGTTCTGTTTCCATGACAGAGTTTCTACGTGTTGTGGAGTAAACGAACGGAGAAATGGATGCATGGATTATGATAATTAATCCCCAGCTGGATTGGGTGGAGCATGGGGATCAACCAAATACCGGCGTGGCTCAGATCCATGCTTGGATTCATTCCCTGATAAACGAACGAGGCCTAAGTGTATCACGAGCCAAGCACCACCAGGTTTTAAGGGAATCAGGAAAGGTGGGGGTGACCTACTGTAATCTAGCCCACCAAAGGATTGAATTCCAAATTATACTGACAATCGCGCATTTCATAAACAGGTGATTAGCATTTTTCTGTGCCCAATTACAATAAACACATTTCTCATTGTATAGGGAGACGCTTTTAGCCAATCTATTTGCAGCCTAAACTCGACCTCAAAGGTATAGCCACATCGTAAACTGGCACTTGAGAGGAGCCCAAGCTTGCCAAATCAGCACAACAAGGAAAAATAGCCATCCAATTTGTCCGTGTCAAAACCAAGGAAAAATAGCATGGCATAGCAAATAGGATCGACCATAAAAATATGCTATTAAACTGTTATATCGTGCTGTAACGTGCTATTAGTGAATTACACTGATTTACTTAACAAGACATAGCTCAGAATGCATTAGAGTATCTCCACTCGTCCACCCTAAAGGGCCCCTAAGGGTGAAATGGGGGCGTCGGCGCGGAAAAACCTGCCCATCCCCCCCTACCAAAACCGAAATGGCGCCGGCACGGCCCAACCAAACATCCGGTGCCCCTAGGCCAAACCCAACGCGAGGGGGGTCGATCGGGGGCGCCGGCGCAACTTGATAAAATTGGCGAGCCAACCTTGTCGGCGGGACACCAAAATTTGCCCCCCTTTTCCCTCCCCTTTCCCCTCCAGGTCGCCCAATCCCGCCATTTTCCCCTCCGTCGCCGCCCATTCCTGCCATTTCCCCGACTCACCTCTCCCCTCCCGTGCGCCACCACCATGCCGCCGAAGAGGTACCAAGCTCCCCGAGCGTTAGCGCCAGCTAAGAAAGGGAAGGCCAACAAGGAGCGCCGGAGGTGATGACCAACGCGGAGTGGGCGTTCGACATCCAGCGCCGGCAGATGAAGAACGCCAGCCGCCGGATGAGGGAGAAGAACTCGAGGCTGCACAGAGCGGCGGAGGTGCAGGCAGAGCAGACCCGTGTGGCTGCTCTTGCGGCACAGCGCGCGACCTCCATGGCGGGGATGGTGGCACCGACCTACAACGCTGTCCTCGGGATCCAGAATAGCGACTCCTCCCCGTATCCGTCCAGCGTGTCACCGTCCGGCCACCCAAACACGGCGCCACACCTTCCTCGTTTCTCGCCGAGCAACAACGAGTTATACCCGCTCGGCGACTTTGACCCCGACTGCCTCGCCAATGACACCTCACCGGCCCATCGCCGCCTCCCTGCTTTCACGCAAAGGCCTGCCTTCGCTCAGTTTGCCGTGGGCAGCATCCACAGCGCCCCCAACCTGTTCGGTGCCAGTAGCAGCCAGGGCGCAGCCAACCTGTTCGGTGGATCGCACTACGACGACCGTGCCACGGGCGAGTCTATCATGGCCGACATTATCAACGGCAGCTCTGCCCTGTCTTTCACACGAGAAGGATGACGGTGGAGCATGGGAGGACGAGGTCTACACGAACGCGGAGGTAGACGAGGATGAGGATGAGGTGGTGGAGGTACCGGTGATCATCGCGATCGACCTGAAAGGAGAGAAGAAGGCCATGGAAGCGGACGGTAAACACCCCCGTCGCTGCCCGCTCCCGCCCATTTCAGACTTGTGTGTCTGACTTGTGTTTTTCATAGATGCGCGCCATAATCTTCGCCTACCGCGAGGACAACGACGACAACAAGTTCAAGTTCATCCACGTATTTACTCGGATCGAGGGGGTGCGACAAGTAGACGGAGACACGGACCTCTCTCGCCAAGGCCAAGTCCAGCACGTATGACCCGGGGCGGCGCTATCTGCGGCATCGGATGGCCGGTCCATCGGCCAAAGGAAGGTGAATGCCATGAGGAACGCGGCGCCGTCCATCAAGAAACTACACTCGTCCATCCTAGCTTGCATGGCCGACGCCGCTACGCACGCCGCCATGAGGGCGGAGTAGGCCACTAGGTTGGAGGAGATCGTCGCGGCGAGGTGGGCATCGGTCATCGAGCGACATGACATCAAGCTTGGCCTCATCAAGGCCAACGTGGTGGCAAAGAAGAGGTGGGAGGACTTGGCGATCTTGATGGTCGACACGAAGAACATGGACGCCGAGACGGAGGCGTGGTGTGTTGATCAGCGCGCCTTGATCCTCTCTGAGAACCGAGCGACCGCCAACCATAACAGCAGCCCGACACTGGCATCTGCGACCCCGACACCGACCTCGGTCCTCACCCAGGCCAGCACCACCATTCTGCCACGGGCGACCCCGGAGGTGCCTCCTACCGTTGTGGATGATCCCCTCCCCGTTTGATTTTCGTGTTCCTCCGATTATTTTGATCACCGACGAACTTGTATTCCGGTGATTTGCATCGATGGCCTCGCCTGAACTATGCAGTGTCCAGTGACGGCAAACTATGTTTAATTTCCGACTTGCAATTGCGACGGCTGAGAGATTGACCCTCGATAACTGCACAAGGCAAAATGCCGGGGGGGAGGAGGGGGGGAGGGAGGGGAGGGGGCAGAGTGGGGCGAGTGGAGATAGTCGGACCCGTGTGTGGGAGAGGGGGGCGAGTGGAGAGATGGTCTTAGTGTGCTTTTTTTCCCGATATCGCCGGTTTGGCCGGCTTCTCGTTCTTGGAGAGCTTCTCCTCTGTGGACATCCCAAACCCAGGCGTGCAGATGCCACGACTTCAGGTGAGGTGCCCTCGTGTCCTCTCGCCGCCAGTTCCTTCGTGTCCGATGAAACCCCACTGCTCCCAATGATTCTATCCTCTGCTTCGCACGTGTCAGCTCACATCTACACGCGTCGCAGCGTCAGAGTCCTCATGCCGCGTCAACCTCGACCGATCAAAGACAAGCCGCTTAAGCGGCACCATTTTAAGCGTACGTCGCCATGGCCGAGCAGTCAAGAAGACGCACCACGCGAAGCCACTCGTACTCCCAGCACCACAGCAAACTCACTCCACGTACGTCCTAGCTACTCCAGCTTTCCAAGCGCAATGGCGTCGCAGCAGAAGAACCGGAAGGACACCACGTCGTCCAAGCAAGAGGAAGGCCATGACCTTGGCCTGAAGGAGATCGGCAAGTACCGAGCCGAGGCGCAGCAGAACTCCGCGGACGCCATTCGTGCCGCCCAGGAGCGGTACAACGAGGCCAACAAGCACCTGCAGGCCGGGGGGCACGGCAGCAAGGGGAACGTGACGGTGACCCAAGCGCCCGGCGTCACGGTGGTCTCCTGTCAGGAGAGCAAGGACCATCACGAGGGCGGCCGCGCGCATGAGACGAGCCCTGCCGCGGCGCACGGGCAAGGCGCCAAGATGGCACAGGAGAAGCAGCACGGCGCGAAGCTGGAGGACCGTGGGCATGCGCATGGCAAGGGTCACGAGGAGACCGGGAGGCACCGCGGCGACGCGGGAAGGCACGACATGGGAAGAGAGGGCGGCGTGAAGGACACGGCCACGCAGACGCTCGGATCCGCGGGAGACCAGGCTGCCGCCAAGGGCGCCCAAGCAAAGGACGCCGCTGCGCACGGCGCGGAGCAGACGAAGGAGGCGACGGGTACCGCGGCTGAGTACGCGAAGCAGGCCGCCGCGAAGGCGAAGGAGGTCACGCTCACCGCGGGCGAGATGACGGCGGAGTACGCCAAGACTGCCGCCGTGAAGGCTAAGGACGTGACCGCGAGCACAGGCGGGACGGTCGCGGAGTACGCCAAGACGGCGGCCGAGAAGGCGAAGGAGGCGGCGCTTGCGGCCGGCAAGACGACGGCCGGGTACACGCAGCAGGCGGCGGTGAAGGGCAAGGACGTGACGCTCTCCACGGGCGAGACGGCCGCGGAGTACGCCAAGACGGCGGCCGAGAAGGCGAAGGAGGCCGCGCTGGCGGCGGGAAAGACGACGGCCGGGTACACGCAGCAGGCCGCGGTCAAGGCCAAGGACGCGACGCTCACTACCGGCGCGCAGGTGGCGCAGAAGGCGACGGAGGTGACCGCGGACACGGCGCAGAAGGTGGCGGAGTATGCCAAGGAGAAGGCGGAGCAGGGGAAGGAGGCCGCGGCCCGCGTCGCTGACAAGGCGGAGGAGCCAGGGTCTGACACGACCGGGCAGGCAAAGGACACGGTGAAGGGAACGGCTGCAGAGACGGCCGACAGGACTCGCGGCATGGCCGCGCAAACCATGGACAAGGCCAAGGACACCACTGGAGCCATGGCGCAGAAGGCCAGCGAGACGGCAGCGTACATCAAGGACTCGGTGAAGGGCGCAGCAGGAGGCACGGCGGAGAAGACCCGTGACATGACTGCACAAACCAAGGACACAACCGGAGACATGGGTAATAGGACGGCGGGAGGCCTGACTGGCCAGGTGAAGGACTCGGCCGGAGCAATGGCGCAGAAGGCCAGTGAGACCGCTGCGTACCTCAAGGACTCGGTGAAGGACGCAGCAGGAGGCACCGTGGAGAAGTCTAAGGACGTCGTGTCGCAGGCCGTGCAGAAGGCAGGGGAGGCAAAGGACATGGCCGCCGAGAGCGACAAGAACATCGCAGGGGCCACCACCGGCACCCGCAGCGGCGGCACGACGGAGACGGTGAAGGCGAAGGTACGTGCGCCGGCGTGGCCTGCCACAAGTGTCCGTCACTATGGTGTTCTGCTTACGTGTGATGTATCCATAGTTGATATGCTTAGTTGTGAATCGTGATACATGCAGGCTCAAGGTACCGAAGAAGACACCACGATAGTGGGCGACGTCCTGGAGGCGGTGGGCGCGACCGTGTACGGGTTAGTACAGCATACCAAGGGGATCGTCGCCGGTGAAGAGGAGCTCATACCCGTCAAGGGAGGAGGGGCGGCGAAGATGGAAGGCAGGGACAAGTCTGACTGATCGATGAAAGGGACACGTTGCAAGTTTGTCGAGTCTTGTGGCTTCTACTAGAGTTACTTTGCTTAGATGTGTTGCTATGTAATTATTGTATAGGGGTTTAGCTGAGTTAAATAATGCGCGCTTATGAAGAAGTAGGACTACGTTATGATATGAAGCTAAGTACTCTTTATTTACTATCAGTGTGCGCAACTTTAGCAGAAGAAACATCAGTTGATGGTTGTATGCATCAGTCACAATATCATCTACTCCCTCCGATTATTAACCTGAGTCCATTAATTTGTACCGGTTTTGGTTTGATCTCGCTTATCACAACTCATGGTGCCACCTTTCCCTCCCTTCTCCACTCCTCCCTGAGGAGAGGGAGGGGAGCCCGACCTCCCTTTTCCCTTTGGGCATATCTCGTTAGTGTTCGGTTTGTAAGAGTGGTTCTTCCCCATAGAGGACAGACGACTCTGTTTCTGTATCTCTATCCTTACCAGATCATCTCTAGCTTCTGTATCTCTATCCTTACTAGATCATCTTTATAGCCCCTTTCCGGTTGATCGAGATGCAGAGGTTCGTTCGGGCAAATGTAAGTCCATCATCTCTATAGCCCCTAAGTCCATCATCTCTATGTTAGCTTGATCTCTCCAGTTCGAGCCCAACGGCCCGAACGAGCCCCTTATCCGCGTCCTGATCGGGGATGCCCAACCTTATTATAGTTGGTGGGCCCTTGTCGTCGCGCTATATAAAGTGGTGGGGGACCGGCAGCACGCGTCACGAGGTTCGTCGCTGTGCCAATCACCCCACCTACATCCCTACCGATCTAGGGTTAGCATGAGTCGACGGGAAGCGCCGCCACCACCGCACACCCACGCCATCGCCTTTTTTCCATGGCTACTGACACCGGCACTAGCTCCGGCATCCCCTCTGGCTCTTGCTTGTCGAACCAGGGCGCAGGTGGTAACTCTCCTCTCAGATCTCCCCTCTCTCTCTCTCTCTCTCTCTCTCTCTCTCTCTCTCTCTCTCTCTCTCTCTCTCTCTCTCTCTCTCTCTCTCTCTCTCTCTCTCTCTCTCTCTCTCTCTCTCTCTCTCTCTCTCTCTCTCTCTCTCTCTCGTCTGATAGATCTAATCCTATAGTGCATCTATCGAGTTCAGTCTAGCCCTAACAATGGTATCAGAGCTATATTAGATCTAGACTTCCCGGTAGAAAAGCGAAAGAAAACAAAGAGATCCTAGATCTAACAGTGTGTCTGCCCTTACGGCCGCGCCGTTCCGCTCGATCTAGATGCGCATCTTATGCGAGGCATCTAGACAAAAACACACCCCATCTGGGGCAAAGAAAAATCAAAGAAACCCCTAGCTCCTCCCCAGATCCCAACCCCGAATTAAAACAGAGAGCAAAACCCCGATTTTTCAAAGAAAAGGAATCCCAAAAAGAACCCCAGATCCCGCAGAATCCCTAACCCTAGATGCAAAAGAGGCCACCGGCCACCGCCGGCAAAGTTTTTGCCCCACCTCGACCACTTGACGGCGGTGCACCCACCCTCGGGTGGATGCGTGCGTCGGCAAGGAGTCAAAGGGACACCGCCGTCTTCCCTTTTCTCTCTGCTACTCGCAGGGTGGGGGAGGTGGACGGGAAGGAGAAAGCTAGAAGGGGGAGGGAGGCCCGTCGCCGGCCTCGTGCTGGGGGCGGCGCCGCCGCTTGCAGATGAAGGGTGCTCCAGCGCCGCTGCCAGCAAGCGACCGTGGACGAGACAGAGAGTAAGGGGGTGGGGGCTCGTGGGGGAGCTAGCTCGTGGGAGGGAGGGGCTCGTCGCCCTACGGTGCTGCCGGGCGGCGCAGCCGCCTCACCGAACCTCCACGGCACCACCACAGAGAGGAACATAGGGGGGCAAATGGCTAGGGTTTCATGGGGGGGGGGCGCCGTGGGGGCGTTTTTATTCGTCCGATCTGCGCGCGCAGCCGTCCGATCAAAACCCTAAGCATCCAACGGCTTAGATCTGGCGGCGGCTGGCGGGTCGTGCAGCTGGGCCTATCGGGCCACGCTGGGCAGGCCGCCTGGCTGGGCCAAGAGCGAGCGAGCGAGCGCTGTAGCGCGCGGGCGGCGTCTAGCAGGCGTGTGTGCTGCGCGCGTAGACAGGCCGAGCGCGGGCTTCTGGTGGGGCTGGGCCGCGTCTGAGCGCGGGCTGCTGGCGGAGCGAGAGCGAACGCGCGGGCGGAAGCAAGGCAACCAGCGCGCTGCCAACTGGGCTGTTGCTGCTGGGCTGCTAGGCTGCGATGGGCTGCAGACAGCCAGTGCTGAAAGTTTCTGTTTTTTATTTACAGAACAGTTTTATTAGTTGTTTTAATTGTTTTGCTTAGTTTTTTAAGCATTTTTCCACAGTTTTCTCTATTCAGTTTATTCCATGAATATTTGATTAGGGAATATGAAAGTGACATGATTTTTTCTGTAAATTTTAAAGCTTTATGAATGTTGTAATATTGTTTCTGCTGTAAATAGTTGATGTAAATTGCAAGAATGCAATAAAGTGTCTATTGAATTTTGTTTTAAAAGATGTGATTAAATGTTTTAAAGTTGATTATGCTTCATGTCATTAATTGACCAACGTTATTAATAAACATGATCATGATCCTTTTTATTATGTATTAAAGGTGCATTTAATTTTATCTTTACCCAACGGTGATATAATCTTAAATGGCACAAAAAATTACATGCTTAATTTATACCAACGTTGGATTAATGCAATACAGTTGTTTTTGGTTGTCTCACATCTTTTATGGTTTTCAGGAGGTCTCAACCTCATGAGCTTCCTGAAGGACATTCCCCTGCTTAGAGGAGATAACTATTCTGAGTGGAGGAAAAAGGTAGACCTGGCCTTTGTCTGCGCCGAGGTGGACTGGGTTGTTGATGCCAAACAACCAGTCAAGCCCAAGGACCCAGTGAGGGATGATACTGAGGACAATGCTGCATAGGAAAAGAGAAAGAGACACCATGCTCCAGTGGAGCAGGCATACTCAATAGATAACCAAAAGTGGGTCAATGCAAACAAAAAGTGCTTGGCCTTTGTCAAGAACACGATTGAGAACACAATAGTGGGCTCAATCGAAGAGTGTGCCTTTGTTGGTGAGTACCTAGCAAAGATAAAGAGCCAGTTTACTGGCTCTTCAAAGATGTATGCAACCCAGCTGCTAAAATAGCTGGTGACATAAAAGTATACGGGAGGGACACATGGCATTAGAGAGCACATCTCGAGGATGTCCAACATGGCGGCTAAGTTAAAGCCCATGGATGCGGACATCGAGGTCAAGCCTGCTCTTCTGGTGCACCTTGTCATGGCCTCTCTTCCCCAACCGTTCGAGAACTTCGTCATTAACTACAATATGTCACCTGAAAAGTGGGACATTGAAAAGACCATAGAGATGTGTTCTCAAGAGGAAGAAAGGCTAAAGTCCATTCACGGTGATTCTTTGAACTACGTGAAGGACAACATGAAGAGGACCTTAACTGAAGGGAATATGCCCGAGAGGCAATAATAAAGTGGTTATTATCGTATTCCTTATTTATGATAAATGTTTATTTTGCATGTTATAATTGTATTAATACGGAAACGTTAATGCATGTGTGTTTAATAAACAAAAAGGAAGTTCCTAGTTATGCCTCTTTTATAAACAAGCTCGTTTATTAACAAGATGATCAAAGGTTTCCTGATCATGGACATTGGATGTTGTTAATAACGAGGTCACAACATTGTTGGAATGATGTGATGAACATTCATCCGAAGTATAGCATTACGATCAAGGTCATTTGTGTTTATATTGCTAAAACATCATACGAAGTAATCTTAGTCCTTAGACCATGAGATCATGTCATTCACTAACACCGGAAGAGTATCTTGATAACATCAAACGTCACACCGTAACAGGGTTATTATAAAGATGGGTTCAGTGCTACGAAGGTGTTATATTGAGGCTCATGGATCAAGAGTGAAATTTGTCCATCCCGATGACGGAGAGATATACTCTGGGCCCTCTCGGTGATATCACATTGGTTAGCTTGCAAGCAAGTGATTTGATCACTAGAATGTTATATCACGGGAACGAGAAAAGAGTACATGTCGGTAACGAGATCAAACTAGGTATGGAGATACCGATGATCGAATCTCGGACATGTAATATATCGCGAGACAAATGGATTGAGTTACATGCGTATAAGGTTCACACGATCACATAAGTCATTGTTGAATATGTGGGAGTCAGTACGGATCTCTAGGTCTCGCTGCTGATTATTGATCGGTGAGGGGTCTCGATCATGTCTACATTATTCGCGAACCATATGGTGACATGCTTAAGGGATACCGACACCATTTGGAGCAAATAATATGCCAGAGAAAGAAAAAGGAAAGCGCAGGAATTTATTTCACTAGACACCGAAACTGTTTCGGTTAAAATTGCTGAAACTGGTTCTGCATGTGAAATTGAATACTAGCAAGAGGTTTTATGTGAATGTTTGTTAATTAAAGTAATTAACAAAATTCTGAATAAATAAATAAAAGAGTTTTATTTAAATGAGAGCTTGCATTAAATTTGGTGGAAATTTAATGCATGTGAGTGGATTTTTGAGTGGAGGCTTTTTAATGGGAGTGGATGCTTTTCATTTTGAGTGGGAGCTCCACCCACATGAATGTGGAAGAGGTGGGGGCAGCCCCCATGGCTGGGCGCCATGCCCCTTGGGTGCCCCCCTCTCCCCTATAAAAGCCCCCCTCTCATCCTCTCAAAGTACACCTCCTCGCGAAGGATCTCTCTCCCCCTTTAGAATTCCCCCATGGTCTCGGATCAGCGAGATACATTTTCCCGGTGGCTTTTTCTGGAAGAATTTTTTGCTTCCGCTGCTTCACTGGAGCGAGGGCGTGGAGGTTGTCGGGGTACCCGGACGTGTGTGCGATCACGGATGCACCACTGCTTTGCGGTGCTGGACGTGATGGTGCTGGACCGGCTGGACCAGATGGACTTCATCACGATCTTGAGATCGGCAAGCGTTCGTCTACATCATCCACGAGTACAACCTTGTTAACGCTATTCGGTCTTCGAGGGTATGTATTCTATGGATGTATATCCACCCGTTGCTTGTATCTAGTAGATAGATCTTGGTACATAGTTGTTCCCATCGTAGGAAATTTTTTGTTTTCTATGCTGCGACCCCTACATTAACCAACAACAACCATGGCGGCTCCCCTTCCAAGCCACATGGCAAGGGCCCCCTATAGCACCATCATCAATATCAGCAGTCTCTCCCTGGGGACAAGGACCAGTGCCACCATTGCAAAAAGCCTGGCCACTTCAAAAAGGATTGCCCAATATGGCTAAAGTCCATAATGGCAAAGAACGGTAAAGACATAGTTTCTTTTGTAAATGAATCCTTGTATGAAAAGTTTTCTAAATCTACTTGGTGGATTGACTCTGGTGCAACTGTTCATGTTGCCAACTCTTTACAGGGATACCATTCGACAAGGACTTTGCTAAGAAGAGAAAGACACATTGAGGTCGTGAATGGGATTCAAGCAGAAGTGGAGGCTGTTGGCGACATTCCTCTGGAGCTAGCTAATGGATTTACTCTTCTACTTAAGGATGTTTTATTTGTTCCTTCCATCCATAGAAACTTAATAAGTGTCATGCCTGGATAAAGACATGTATGAGTGTTATTTTGGACATGGCAAATGTGCCATTTGGTTGAAAGATACTTGTGTGGGTGTTGCTTCACTACATGACAAGCTTTATTTATTATCCTTGCATGAGAAAGTGTTTTTGTGTGTGATGTGAGCGAACAAGTTCCCTTGTCGAACAAAGAACAAAAGAAAAGAAAGCGAACTCTTGACTCATCAAAGTTATGGCACTGTAGATTAGGCCATATTTCGAGGGGAAGAATAGAAAGCCTCGTTAAAAATGACATTCTTCCTCCGTTAGAGTTCTCAGACATCGAGCAATGCATAGATTGCATCAAAGGAAAGTATGTAAAGCAAATTAAAAAGGGTGCAAACCAAAGTATAGCAACACTAGAAATCATCCACACTGATATTTATGGACTGTTTCCTATGAAAAGTGTGGATGGTTATGATTCTTTCATAACATTCACGGATGATCACTCTCGGTATGGTTACATTTATCCAATTAAAGAAAGATCTAAAGCATTGGATAAATTTAAAATTTTCAAAGCTGAAGTTGAAAATCAGCATGATAAAAGAATTAAAATAGTCAGGTCTAACCGGGGGGGGGGGGGGAGTACTACAGTCGGCATACTCCATATGGTCAAGTACCAAGATCTTTTGCAAGGTTCCTACAGGAAAATTGAATAGTCGCCCAGTATTCTATGCCGGGCGAACCTCAGCAAAATGGAGTAGCTGAAAGGCGTAACCGTACCCTTATGGATATGGTGCACAACATGATGAACTATTCCACCCTCCCATTGGGATTGTGGATGGAGGCGCTTAAAACCGCCATTCACATTCTCAACAGAGTACCAAGTAAGTCGGTGCCCAAAACACCGTACGAATTGTAGACAGGCAGAGTCCCCTCTCTACACCACTTGAGGGTCTGGGGGAGCCTAGCTGAGGCAAAAGTTTTCAATCCAAACATTGCAAAGTTAGGCCCCAAAACAGTGTCTTGCCACTTCATTGGCTATCCAGACAAATCAAAAGGTTATCGTTTCTACTGTCCTGACAGATGCACAAAGTTTGTAGAAACGAGACATGCAGTCTTCTTGGAGGACGAATTAATGAGGGGGAGCACGGTAGCTCAGGAAATTGATCTTGAGGAGAAGAGGGTGCATGCACCTAATCCGATGACTCAGGAGCCATTTTTCTCGCTACCTTTTTTGCCACCATCTACAACCCCTGAGGTTGTGGTGCCGGCACCTGTTGTGACTCCACATGTGATAGCAATGGGAGAAGGTTCGGAACCTGTCCATCAGGAGCCACCTGAACCCACTGTTGAGCATGAAAGGGAGCCAGAACAGCCACATATTGTAAATGTGCCAGAACCTGAGGCACGAAATGAGCAAGAGTCTGATGAACTCAGAAGGTCTAAAAGAGAACGAAGACCAGCCATTTCCAAAGAAATTTACAAAGTTTATAACACAGAAACAGTTCATATGGAGGGCGATCCTACCTCATATGAAGAAGCCATGAGAAGCCCTCACTCAGCCAAGTAGGTGGAGGCAATGGAAGATGAAATGAAATCAATGAGTTCCAACAATGTTTGGGACTTAGAGGAAATTCCTTAAGGAGACAAAATAGTAGGATGCAAATGGGTCTACAAAACAAAGTATGACTCCAATGGGAATGTAGAAAAGTACAAAGCTAGACTTGTGGAAAAAGGCTTTACGCAAAGAGAAGGGGTAGATTACAATGAGACTTTTTCTCCGGTCTCATGTAAGGACTCCTTCAGAATCATAATGGCACTAGTTCCACATTTTGATTTAGAGTTACATCAAATGGATGTTAAGACGACATTTCTAAATGGAGATTTAGAAGAAAATGTTTACATGAAACAACCCAAGGGTTTTTTCATGGAGGGGAAGGAACATATGTGATGCCGCCTAAAGAAATCCATTTATGGGTTGAAGCAAGCCTCTAGGCAGTGGTATTTAAAGTTCAATGATACAATTAAAAGATTTGGATTCAAAGAGAATGTTAAGGACAACTGCATTTATTCAAAGTTTAAAAGTGGGAAATATATTTCCTAATTCTATATGTGGATGACATCTTGCTTGCTAGCAGTGATGTTAGTCTACTACTAGAAACAGAGAAGTTCTTGTCTTCAAATTTTGACATGAAAGACCTTGGTGAAGCTTGTTATGTTTTGGGCATAGAAATTCATCGAGATAGAAAGAATGGAGTGTTAGGACTGTCGCAGAAAGCATATTGTGAAAAGATTCAAAAGAAGTACAATATGCATGCGAGTAATGTAACACCTGCTCCCATAGTCAAGGGCGATAGTTTTGGAAAATCCCAATGTCCAAAGAACCAATATGAGATCGATCAAATGAAGTCAATACCATATGCTTCGGCTGTTGGAAGCTTACAGTATGCACAAGTGTGCACTCACCTTGACTTAGCTTTTATCACCGGGGTACTTGGTAGATATCAAGAGAATCCAGGCATAGAACACTAGAAGATGGTAAAGAAAGCTTTGCGTTATGTGCAAGGAACAAAAGGCCTCATGCTAACATATAAAAGATCTGATTCCCTAGAAATAAAAGGGTATTCAGATGCGGATTTTGCGGGAGATAAAGACGACAGAAAGTCCACAACAGGATATGTCTTTACTCTTGTAGGAGGTGCTATTTCATGGAGAAGCGCCAAACAGTCGATAGTTGCATCATGTACGATGTATGCAGAGTTTATAGCATGTTATGAGGCCATGGGACAGGCGTTATGGTTAAAGAATTTTCTACCCAACTTGAAAGTGGTAGACTGCATAAGCAGGCCACTAAAGATGTACTGTGACAACGAGCCCGCAATATTCTATGCTCACAACAACAAGTCAAGTAATGCTACAAAGTCAATAGATATAAAGTATTATGTTGTGAAGGACAAAGTCTAGGATCAAACTATAAGTCTCGAGCATATAAGGACAAAGGATATGCTTGCGGATCCGCTAACGAAAGGCTTACCACCCAATGTGTTCAAGGAACACATAGCCGGTATGGGATTAATGGAAAGCCTATGATTCCTGGACTACAGAGGCCCAAAAGTAACAGAATTTTTTTCAAAATAGAAAAGTATGTAGTGGCTGTCTGATTCTATCGGCAATTGAGATGAGACGATGAAACATGCTCTATGTACCGATCCGTGATGAAACGAGGAAAGTATAAAGTTAAAAGAAAAGTCGAGATCAAGGGGGAGAATGTTAGTTTGATCTCTCCCGTTCGAGCCCAACGACCCGAACGAGCCCCTTATTCGCGCTCTGATCGGGGGCGCCCAACCTTATCATGGTTGGTGGGCCCCTGTC
This sequence comes from Avena sativa, assembly GCA_916181665.1. NCBI lineage: Eukaryota > Viridiplantae > Streptophyta > Magnoliopsida > Poales > Poaceae > Avena > Avena sativa. Next base: position 44,703,993 of record OV702298.1, on the reverse strand, counting down.
GTCGCGCTATATAAAGTGGTGGGGGACCGGTAGCACGCGTCACGAGGTTCGCCGCTGTGCCAATCACCCCACCTACATCCCTACCGATCTAGGGTTAGCGTGAGCTGACGGGAAGCATCGCCACCACCGCACACCCACGTTAGTAGCCATGGACTAGCTCCGACATCCCTCTGGCTCTTGCTTGTCGAGCCAGGGTGCAGGTGGTAACTCTCCTCTCAGATCTTCCTCTCTCTCTCTAGTTTGATAGATCTAATCCTATAGTGCATCTACCGAGTTTAGTCTAGCCCCAACACTCTATAGCCCCTTTCCGGTTTGATCGATGCAGAGGTTCGTCCATCATCTCTATAGCCCCTAAGTCCATCATATCTATAGCCCCTTTCCAGTTTGATCGATGCAGAGGTTCGTTCGGGCAAATGTAAGTCCATGGATGCAGAGGTTCGTTTGGGCAAATCTAAGTCCATTAATTTGTTCATTCGGCCAAATCTAAGTCCATTAATTTGTAACGGTTTGATCGATGCGTCGATGCAGAGTTTCTTCGTCTAGGCTCTCTCTAATCAACTCCTGGTGCCTCATTTCCCTCCCTCCTCCACTAGCTATTGAGCTTTCCCTCCCTTCTCCACTGGTTCCCTCGGCAGGAGAGGAGAGGGAGCCCGACCTCCCTTTTTTCCTTTGGGCATATCTAGTTAGTGATCGGTTTGTAAGAGTGGTTCTTCCATATGTAGGACAGTTTGTAAGAGTGGTTCTTCCACATGGAGGACCGACGACTCTGCTTCGGTATCTCTATCCTTGCTAGATCATCTCTAGCCCCCTTTCCGGTTTGATTGATGCAAAGATTCGTTTGGTCTTTCGCTCGGGCAAATCTAAGTGCACTAATTTGTATCGGTTTGATCGATGCAGAGGTTCTTCGTCTGGGCTCTTGATTATCAACTCCTGGTGCTACCTTTCCCTCCCTTCTCCACTGGCTGTCGAGCTTTCCCTTCCTTCTCCACTGGCTCCCTCGGCAGGAGAAGAAAGGAGCGGTAGGACAGCCTGACCTCCCTTTCCCTTTGGGAATATATTGTTAGTGACTAGTTTGTAAGACTGGTTCTTCTACATGGAGGACGGTTTGTAAGAGCGGTTCTTCCACATGGAGGATCGGCGACTCTGCTTTGGTATCTATGTCCTTGCTAGAGCATATCTAGCCCTTTTTGACCATAATTCTTCTCCTCCACTGGCCAGAGAGTGCTCAAATCTAAAAACATCTCTAGCCATGTCCTGAAAACGGGGCATCTCCAGCCACACTCTCCTATATGGTGCCCCATTAGACGCAAGTCGCCCCAAAGGGCTACTAGGCGAGTCTCCTAAACATCGTTCAAAGACCTATTAGATGCACCGTCCCCTAAATGGCACCCTAAAGGACTACTAGGCATGCCATATGGAAAACCACGCGCCCAACCACATGCCCTTTCATCGCGCTCCACGTGCCATTTCATCCAGCGTGACCCAATATTATGTATGGCGCGTCAAGACCATCCTGCTACATAGGGATCCTTGCAGCCGTGTAGGACACAGAGCTCTGACGACGTAGCGTGGAAAAAAACAAGTCGGGTACCATCTGGCATCAACACATCCCATTCTCCCCATTGCCCTGACGTGTCTCCCTTGCTCAGTGCCTCCCACCCCTGCCAAATTGTTGCCACTCATTTTGACGTCGGTAGATGTCTGCGCGCATCTATGGTGTCTTCTCCCTCACCTCTAGGTGTTTTCCAAGTGCATGCGTTCGTCGAATCAAACCCGGAACGGCGGCCACCTCGCGCGCCCGCCTTGCATGCAAGGTGTTCGTCCATTTGCTTCGGTAGCCTGATTTTTGTAGTTCTTGCTTGCCTCGCCGCCAATCGTTTGACCGGTGACTTCATCAATGACGAGATGCTGATCCATACACTGTTGGAGAAGGAGGTTGCCGAGGACGACTAGGAGTAACCGACAATCCTAGCATGTCTTCTCCAACTGCAAGCCGGTGATCAGAAGAGAATTGGTCTAGGGTGTGGAGGTTTAAAGATGGGAGAAGGAAAACCAAGCCAAGACATAGGATGGAGGGGCATATCATGTTGTACACAAACTATTACATTGATGAAGAAACACATACTCCAAAATATTTTAGGAGGCACTATAGGATGAACAAGGAGATTTTTATGACGATCTTCATGGTGACAGAGAGTACAATGAATACTTCATTCTCAAAAGGGCTGTACAAGCATAGTTGATTTCTCCACAATTCAGAAATAGAATCCTGCAATGAGGATACTTGCATCTGGAGCATCTGGAGATTCCAAAGATGAGTATCTGCGCATGGTGAGTCTATAACCATTGAGTGTTGAGTAGTGGTGGGAAAGTTTGGTGTAGACTATTCAAGAGGGCCAAATGAAGCAGAGACAGGAAGGATCATGGCACAAAATGCAGCGAGAGGATTTTCTGAGATGCTTAGAAGCATCAATTTCATACATTAGTCATGAAAGAATTATCCATTTACTTCTACAAAGGCATCATGGAGAGTGCAGTGTCATATTTGAATCTATGGTAGATCAAGACATGTGGATTTGGCATGTCACAAACTCGCAGTGACATCAATTTGCTGCAATGTTTGTTAATCTTTGCGAGACCACTGGAAGGTCCGCTCCATCTAGAAATTATGAGACCAATGGCCGCACATATACTAAAGGGTAGTTGATAGCCGATGGCATCTTTCCAAAGTGGTCAACCTTTGTGAAGACAACCCTCGAGCATCTAGGTTATATGAAGTCTCACTTTTGTTCGTGTTAGGAGAGTTGCAGGATCTAATGCCTTAGAGCATATCCAGCCGCGTCCCCTAAACGGTGTCCGACAAAAATGCCAAATAGGGATTTTGCTAGTATCTCACCAAATCTATACTATTAAAATAATTCACGTTCGTGAACCAGGGAAAATCCGTCTGCCGGTTTTTGGACGCTTTTGCCCATGGTAGTCCAAACTATTAACAGTCCCGCCACCTCAAAGCATACTTGGCCAATGGACCGGCCCGACACGGCCTTCACGTTCCTGGCCCGGCTTGGCACACTTCGGCCCGTCTAGCTCACGTGTTGGGCCATGCTGGCACATGTGCCTGCATTCCAGTCCCGGGCAAACACCGGTGCTAGATGGGCCGGCCCGTGGCACGTCAAGCACGTGGGAATCTTTGTTGAATTCGGCTGGCCCATCAAATTAACATATAAAATGGTATGGATACCTACTAAAATAGCAACACTTGCTTGGTATGCTGGTTAACCGGAGTAGAATCGAGGGGAGGTCGCGAGGTCGACCCCCTTCCTCGCCTTTTTGCTTATATATTGCTCAATTTCCTGGTGGTAGCATGTTTGATGGGCCGTGCCAGGATGACACACGTGCCTCAGGCCGCAAACCAGGCATGGACCTGCTCCTTCATGGGCCGACACGGCATGGCACGCCACGGTCCGGGGGGGGGGGGCTTGTTCCGTGCTTTTTCCCGCAGGCCATGGGCTGGCCCGCCAAAGCCCGACCCGATGGCTAGGTATGCCGCAAAGAGCAAATAGACGATGTCCTTCATCCCATCCCCAACCGTGTGACTGAGCGAACAAACGCCATCCTTTGACCCTTTCTAACCGTGCGACCGAACAGCCACATGCTCTGCTCTTCCTCCCCGTGTGTGCGCCACCATGCACGAGACACGGGAACTCCCTTCCTTGCCACCATGGACGGTGTCCTCCACCGGCTCTCTTGCTCGACATTGTGCTGGTCCTAAGGCCCCGCTTCCTTTCCTAGTGTTAGCACAAGCATCAGTCGCCGCCACCGAGATACCTCTCACCGTACTTTGATGGCTCCCCCGTCCCCCGCGTGCCCGACCTCCCATACCTGGTCCACGGCGCCGTGCGTCCACGGTCACCGTCGGCTCGATGGATCCATGCGTATGAGCTAGCGGCAGACGACCATGACAGACGGGGCGTCATCGGCCTGTGTCACGATGCCAAAGAGGACGGGTTGCTGATAAACCCCAAGTGCAGGGGATCTATAACATCCCAGCATTAGAGCTTAGAAATAAGCTGAACTCAGATGTGTGCATTGCATTCATGCATAGAAAATCCGAATAATTTTCGCGCTTTTGAACAAAACTTGTAAAAGTGATTGAAGCTTCTCTCAACTTGATGAAACTGAAGTAGATCATCAAGTTGACTGTGATAAGTTTCAATGTGAGCTTTGCTAAAACTTTATTTGGGTAAAGCTGATTTGATCTAAGGTTAGATCAAATGTAATAAAACTAAACCACCAACACATTACTTAGTGTTTAATATCAAATCCTTAAGAGATCATCTCATAGTATTCATTACGACAACTCATTAATACCAAGTTAAGAATATAATTCAAGTAACAAGAATTTAATAACTAAATCTTAACCTATCTTATCCTTATCTGTTACTCATGGTAATACTTCACCCTAATTCTTTAGTTATATGGAGTAGGAAGGAAACCAATTCAACACCCTTCAACACATATCTTTCTTTCCATATCAATCCTTATAATCTCTACTGAATCTTATCCTAATATCTGTTGTTCATCAATGTTGAGTAATCAGCTATTGATTTATCGAATCTTAGCCTATTGGTTCTTGATCTATTAAGTCTTGTCCTTATCATAGCATTCACTTTAAAGCCTTTAGAGAAAGAAGTAAGAAGAGGTATGTGGTAATGCTAGTCTTAGATATCATCTATAGGATGGGAGTGTTTGAAGAGAATAAAATCACTATGATAATTGATGGAGTTAACTCACTCCTGAATGGATAGAAGAGTTATCTGGAAAATATATTTATATGGTAACAAAGAAGATTACAAGGATGAATTCTGAAGATAATTACCCAGAGTAATCCTACGGGATCAAGTAGGTATAATCAATGAATAACATCTTCTAGTCAGTTAGAGATATTGAGAAGAGAATTATAATACAACTGTAATGTAGTATTGATAAAAGCCTTGATTAGCCAACTGGAAACCTATACCATAAATGATCAAAGGATTATAATGATCATGCTCAAGTCACTAAGAGTGAATGATTATATCATGCATAAGTGACATTGGTGGATAGAACATGATTAAACCCTAGTATAGATATGTTATCCTAGGTTAGTCATGACAAGTCACAGTGGTATATTGTGAAGTAAGAGATTAAACATTCAAGTAGACTTGGATTCATAAGAAATGTTTTAGAGATGTAAGTATCTCTAAGAGGAGATCATATAGAGATTTAATGTCACGTTCATTGGATTTGAAGATGAATTTAAATAGATAACTTATTAGTGGGGATATATAAGTGAAGTAAGTTTACCATATTGTCACATGATGATGGATATGAAGAAGAGTATATCTAGGAAAGGAATTCCTTAACTAAAGATAATCTTAGTGAGGTATTAAGAAAAGGAGTTCTTGAGAAATCCTTAACCAAGATTATATCAAGCTATGATAAGACCCATGTCTATCTCATTACCCAAAACCTAGAATTAAGTTAGCAGTGGAACCAATTCCTATTTTCTAGCAGCCAAAGAATAGTATCTCTTGGTCAAATAAAACTTCCCAGAGATAATTAGAGAACCAGATGAGTGTTTATGGGTGAAAGCCTTGTCTGCTTTATTATCTTAAACCCTAATGGAAACTTAGACTATGGGCTAACAAAGTTACTTTTGGAAGTAATTCCAATAAATATCACTAAGAGATTTAGTAATAGTGTCTTTAAACCTTAATCTTCATTCATAGCTGTAACATCCCAGCATTAGAGCTTAGAAATAAGCTAAACACAGATGTGTGCATTGCATTCATGCATAAGAAAATCCGAGGATTCGCGCAAAACTAAAGAAGCCATAGAGGGGTCGAGATCTCTCTTGTTCTGATGGAAACATCAAGACAGGTGTGATGGATTTCGACATGACCTCTATTGTACTTTTGTATTTTAAGGGAAGACAATTAAAATTTGAATATTTAATTGATGAAAATTCTAAAAGAATTTGAAATGGAATAATAATTGGAAACTAAATTGTAATAGGAAATAAGAGGTGAACTCTTATTTAAAAATAAGATATAATCTTTTATTCAAATAGAAAAGATAATTGGAATTTAAATAAAATGAAATGAATAAATGAGTAATGTAATATGATATTACATCAATGAAATAATAAACAAGAAATGATAAAGAATGATCTTATTTACATCACACATTACTATTTTATCTTTACAATTATGAACAAAAGGGATAATAAGATAATGAAATAGAGAGGAATCATTTTATTACAATAATACAAACATTACACTATTTTTATTAGGTTCTAAAAAAGAAGAATTACAATAAAGAATATAAGAATAGAAGGAATATTACAAGTAATTCAAAAATAGATAATACAAGGTTACACTGTTCTTTACAATAATATAAAATACAAGAATATTACACAAAGTAAATAAAATTACATTTTGAACAAAGGAAACACTTCCTAAATCTACTCCTGATATTTTCCCTGTATCTTTTCTTCTATTTCTTCTGTACCTACAAAACAACACAATAAATAACAAAACAAAAACAAAAAGGATGTAAGATCCCTCGTTTGTAAAGGAATAGATCCCTGTGATTGCAATGCTAGTCCCTGGATCAATAGCTAGCATCCACAATTCAGATGTAATATCGAGAAACAAAGGTCATAATACAACTTTATAACCAGGAATAAAATAGTTTTATTACATCAAACATAGCTCATTGGCTATTTACATTACATTGCAGCGGAATAACTATAGTCATGGGTCCTTCATCTTCAAAGTGCCACAGGCAGATGTTGGTTGTAGACTTTGTAATCCTAATCAATCAATCTTCACTAAAACAATCAAACCTGCAACATCATAAGTTACAGCCACAAGGGTCAATACATTTGAATTGTATTGGCAAGTGATACCTTAGTATATTTTAAGTGGACTATAATACTATATGCATTTGGCTGGTGGAGCTTAGGCTTGCATTGCTCAAAATAGATTTTTCCTTAACTTTTTGAAAATACCAAATCTTGTTTGACAAAAACCAATCAAGGCATCTATCAATCATGACTGAAGATCCTCTCAAGGCATCTACCATTCAAAGATTGAAGATCCTTTCTTGGCAAAAACACCCAAGGCATCTATCAAACAAAGACTCTAGATCCACTCAGGGCATCTAGCAATCAATGACTGAAGATCCTTTTATCCCTTTGTTCACCCACAAATTTTATTTAGAAATTGGAGTGGTGAGATTCTTGAAGTTTCCATGTCTTGATGCTCAAATTGTCCTTTACCAGGGACATGGCTAAGTACTTAGGTTTTACACTCTGCAGAGGTGGTGCACTTTCCCCACAAGCCTTGGTTTCCCAAGACATGATCCTTCAGTAGCCTTTCCTTAGTCAAATGGACGCGCTCCAACCTATCATCCCATCTACCACCCACTGTCCAAGAGACTAAGTTCCAGCATCCTAAGATCATGGCAGAGCCCATATTACCAAGTGGTTGCACTTGAAGCTTCTCAACATTTGACATCTCAAATCTCTTTGTTTCCTGGGTGGCCATCCACAAGTGAGATACACAAGCCAGTCCCTGGCCTTGTGAACCACTCAACATAAACCTTTCCTTCCATTCCACCCAGGTGGTTCATTAACTTAGTTGTTTTATTTTACAAAAACATAAGTCCTTAGACTTAGAAATTTTCCATAGTGAATATATAAACCACCCTTGTTTTCTAGTAGCTAGGCTAAGCATGATAGTAATAGGAATCTTGACTTAGGGAATTTTCACTAAGGCTTCACCTAATAGGTTTTCCCATAACATAGTTTATTCTTTAGCAAAAATCCATGCAAGTCCTATACTTGGAAAAATAATACTAATGCATATATAAAATATAGGAATGGAATATTCATGATGATATCACTTGCCTTTTTGGTAGAGGGTATAAGTTCACTCCTTGTCCTTGCAACACTCTCACTCTTCAAGTCACTACAATCAATCAAGCAAGGTACAAACTCAATCTACCAATCAAGCAAAACAACACACACATAAAATAACAAAGTCAAAGAAATGCATGCAAGCATGCCAAGCTTTGCTTTGTTTGAAAAAGTGGTTCCTAGTGGGTCATAGACATTTGGGTATATCTAAGTCATTTTGTAAAGTGGCAAAGTCATGCATAAGCATGCAAAGGTTGGTTCTATTGTAGGGATGGTCTTCACTAGGCTTCTAACTTTGTAAGTTCCAAATTGGTCATTTACCAAAATGGCAAAGTCATTTGCAAAGAGGGTCTCTATTAGATTCCTAAACTTTGTAAGATCCAAAATGGTCATTTACCAAAGTGGCAAAGTTGTTAGCAAAAGGTTTCACCTCAAATCCATTTCCATGACAAAGTGTCATTTTATGTGGTGTAGTAATATGTCTACTAGGGTATTAACCTATAGGTTTCACCAAATGAGTTGCTATTGCAAAACTTGGTGTTTTGGGTCAGTAGGTTTGGTTCAAAACATTTTCTCAAAGTTTCCTTTATGAAAGCATTTTCATAAACAAAACAAATAGTTTTAGTTAGCTAGAAATGGACTAAACTAATTAATCCATCCTATTCTTTTCCAAAATCATTTTTAACTCCATGGGTTGGTTCCTAGAGTCAGTAAGATCACAACAAACTAATTGGCAACGGTTTTAACCTTAAAATCATTTTTAAATGATTTTTCTAATGTTAGCAAGCATACAAAAGAATCTGCAAAGTTAAACAAGTTAACAGATACTATTTGCTAAACTAAGGGTAGGTTTGGCTAGGTCTTGTCTTGCTGATTCCAACGACATCAAATTTGTAAAATTTGGACGTGTGGATCAAAAGATACATGGGTTTGAAAATGGCACTTAAATCTGTTTTCAAATCCTAATTCAGATCAACTGGTGCCACGCGTCGTTGCCCAATTGGTTGGTACCGGTTCGCAGGGATCAGCATCGTGGAGCGTTGGATCTATTTAGATCGCACGGCACAGGGCACGTACCCTTTCGTTGATAAGTGAAACTATCGTGAGCGTTAGATCTCGATCGGACGACGGTGGGGTGCTCGACCATATACCAGCGGCGCTGCGGTGGCTACCGGCGGCGGAGTTGTCGGTCGATGACGGTGCCGGCGAAGCAGGACGCAAGAGGAGTAGGGAGTAGGCTCACCGTGATCGTCGAGGAACGCTGGTGCTCAACGTGGTCGTTTCCATCGGAGGGGCGCACGGGGCTGTCCTAGATTGCTCGTCAGAGTCCTTGCTGCCGTCGGTGCTCTCTGTTGAAGACGGTGGCGAGGCTACGGTGCACGCCAGAGGAAAATAGAGGTGGAATTAGATGAGGGCGTGCGCACTGAACACAGGAGTAACATCAGAAGGACAAGGGGTGGTCTGGTCTCTACCTGTGGCTTCGCCGGAGTTCGCAGACAGACGGTGGCGCTCAGGTTGACGACGAGGCGACGCTGTAGTTCACCCCGAGGCAAAACAAAGGCACGGTAAGATGCGGGTGATCATGGGGTTCGTGTGAGCATGATCAAGAGGTGCTGGGGCGGACGGAGTTCACCTGGAAAGCTCGCCGGAGTCGAGGCCGACGGTGGTGGCGAGTGGAGCTTGTCCTTGCCGACGCTGTGAGGCTTGCGCGAGTGAACTGGATGCACTAGTAGGTGCGCCTAGAGGTGGAGAAGCTGCTGGGGTGCTTAGGGATGCAAGGGGCAGCGTGTGCTGGCTGGAATCGGCCGGAGACAGTGGTTGGAGCAGTGAGGGTGCGGCTTCGATTGGGGGCAGCCTGGAGGCTCTCGAGGCATGAGGTCTGGGGGAAATGACAGAGGAGAGGGAGGCAGTTAAATGGGCATGGTCGCGACGAGGAATTAACACGGCGTTAAGGCGAATTGAAGCGCGAGAAATCAAGGCAGAAACGGCCGCGCGGTGAGGGGAGAAGGAGTCGCAGGGAGGAAGAAGGAGGTGGCAGTGGGGTCCTCTGGTCAGTGGGAAAAGAAAGGAAGGAGGGGTCCACGGGTCATTCACTCAGTGGGTTTCTTTCTCGGTGCAGAAAAACGGTTCGGGGTGTGGGAATAAGTGGAGGTGGGTCCGCTTGGCAGTGAAAGGGGAAGAGGAGGAAGAAGTGGGTCCCGGTTGTCTGTCTCTGTGTGGGTAGATTTCTTAGTGAGAAGAGATTTCTTCGGGGGAGAGAGTACTGGGCTGGTCTGGGCCTTAGTGGGTTGCTGGGCTGGGCTGGTCTGTTTTCTTATTTTTTTTTGTCTAATCTCTTTTTCTTTTTCTAATTCTTTTTCTGTTTTCAATTTCAAACAAATATTCACACAATTCAAACAACACTCAAATCAAATCAAACAGCAAACTTTTCATTTGAATTTGGTTCTGTTTGGCAACATAATCCAAATCTCAAAATGAAATATTATTTTTATTTAATTTAGGATCCATTTAATAATTAAATAAAATGGATCTTTGATTTATTAATAGTGTTTGATTTATTTAAATAAAATTTCCATTTGAATTCCAATTATTTCCAAAACCAAACCAGAAGGTTTAATTTGAAAAATAAAAGAATACTTGGAAACTTATTTAAATAAATAAGTTTTGGTGTTTTAATTAAAATGGGAAAGCCTTTACTTAAATAAAATTGGATATTTAAATCCTTATTATTTTATTTAAATAATCCTTTACTCATTTTAATCAAAGCAAAACCTTTTAATAAAAGATTTCAAAGTAGTAATAAAATACTTGGTGTTCATTTAAAATGGGAAAAGCTTTTACTTAAATAAAATTGGATATTTAAATACTTTATTTTTTTTAAATAAACCTTTACTCATTTTATCAAAACAAAATATTTTATTTCAAAAGTTTGGCCAAAATTAATTTGGCTTATCTTTTCATTTGAAACCAAAGTCTTTTATTAAAAGATCTAAAACAGTGTTTCCAAAACAATTTATTTTCCTTTGATAAATGTTTTACCTTTTAAATCCCTTTAGGATTATTTGTTCACCAAGAGTATGGGCTTTTGGTAAGGGCTTTAAAGTCTTTGGAAATTTCAATTTCCTTCTCTTATTATACTTCTAAGATTTTGCTTATGGTTCCAAACTAAGTGAAACCAACTTTAAGGTCTTTCTTGATCCTTTGAGAAAGTTTGTTGATCAACTTTGGTATGGATCAAATCCATAGATTTGGAGATAACTTGGGAAAATGATTTCCTTCCATTTGGGTTTAGGGTTTTGGATTACTTTCCAAATGTTCAAATTTCCAGATACATTCATTGAGGAATGCATTTCCCTTGATTTGGATTTTTGTTGAATTCAAACTTCTAGCAAAGTTTGTTCAAGATGGGATTTTAAGTCTCCTTTTAGAAACAAAAGTTTCTTTTCACCCTGATTTTCAACAAAGATTTATTTTGTTATTTTATTTTTCACATTACAAGATTTGGAAAATCTTGGGATGTGACAGACTACCACCCTTAAAAGAAATCTCGTCCCGAGATTTGGGGAGGCTAGGGTTACAAGCAGGTTCAAAACAACTAGGGTACTACCACCCTTAAAAATTTTCCAACTAAACTACATCTTGGCTTGCTTGGAATCTTGAGGAAAACTTCTTCTTGGAAAACTTCTGCATAGTGTCCTTGTTTTTCCCACTTGACTCATGGGCCAAGGTTGAGTTTCTCCATAGGCTTGATCAACTTGTTCTTCATCTTTTCTGGACAGTTGCTTGCATAGTGTCCTGGATTCTTGCAATTGTAACATATCAATTGGCTGATATCTTTCTTTTCCTTTGGTGTCATTTCCTCTTGTTTGTTTATTTGGTCCATCTTCTTTTCTCGGCATTTATTGGCATAATGTCCCATCTCTTTGCATTTGCAACATTGTACTTGTGTAATATCCTTCTTGCTAGTGTTGAGGCATTTCTTCTTCTTCTTCTTCTTGGGTCTCTCCAAAGCTAGGGGTTCTTCTAGTTCATGCTCTTCATGAGTGGGAGATCTTTCTCTCTTCTTGGGGTATTGATCTTCATGCTCCTTGGTTGCATGATCCTTGACTACACAAATATTGCTAACTTGGGTTCCTTCTAAAATAACATCTTGGTCATCCTTGTTGTCATTAGCTTCTTTGGAAGAGTTTCCTCTCATGTTGATCATTTGAGTAACCAATCCTTGCAACAGTTGGGATTGAAGCTTCAAAATCCTTTGTATGGCTGGGTCTAATCCATTGTTGTTGGCTAAAAGCTGAGTTGTCTCTTGGCTTAACTGGTGTTGGGTTGCTATGAGCTCTTTCATGCTATCAACTTGGTTGGTGTTGGTGTCATCAACCTTGTTGTTGGAGTCTCTTGGAGAAGTCATCTGTTTGGGTTGGATAGGGATTAAAATAGGCAAAAGATTTCTAAGGAAATCAATCCTAATCACACACATCACAATTCACACAAGCAATGTGCAAGCAATCACAAACAAACACTCTACTCAACCAACAAAGGTGCAAACACATATTTAGGCAACAAAATAATTTTTGTTACACCACTTAAGTTGGTGGGTTTGACTTAACTAAATATGGTGGTCTATCTATATGGTTCATTTGGAATCTTTCCATCCTTCTTGGTTGATTCTTCTTGATTGAGATCTTTGTATCCTTGGAGAATTCTTGTGTCTTTGTCACAAATCTTCAAAGGTGGTGATGGCTTCTTCTAAGTTGTGTTTCCCTAGTCTTTTAGTAGTATCCAAAGTTGAAGTCCTTGGTGAATATGCTGAAGTTATTGAAGTCATTAGAGTTGAAGAAGTCCTTTGCACATGGTGTATTCTTTGGTCATGGGGTAGGCTTTTCCATCAAGTTTTGAAGTAGAAGAGAAGTAGAGTTGAAACCAAAAATGATTGAGGAAAGAGTTTACAAGATTTGTTTTGTAAATAAGTTTTGGAACAAAATACAACTCCTATTTTTCTAAGGGTTTTTGTCCAATCCTAGGGTTACAAATCCTACAGGCAACACAATGCTCTGATACCATCTGTAAGATCCCTCCTTTGTAAAGGAATAGATCCCTGTGATTGCAATGCTAGTCCCTGGATCAATAGCTAGCATCCACAATTCAGATGTAATATCGAGAAACAAAGGTCATAATACAACTTTATAACCAGGAATAAAATAGTTTTATTACATCAAACATAGCTCATTGGCTATTTACATTACATTGCAGCGGAATAACTATAGTCATGGGTCCTTCATCTTCAAAGTGCCACAGGCAGATGTTGGTTGTAGACTTTGTAATCCTAATCAATCAATCTTCACTAAAACAATCAAACCTGCAACATCATAAGTTACAGCCACAAGGGTCAATACATTTGAATTGTATTGGCAAGTGATACCTTAGTATATTTTAAGTGGACTATAATACTATATGCATTTGGCTGGTGGAGCTTAGGCTTGCATTGCTCAAAATAGATTTTTCCTTAACTTTTTGAAAATACCAAATCTTGTTTGACAAAAACCAATCAAGGCATCTATCAATCATGACTGAAGATCCTCTCAAGGCATCTACCATTCAAAGATTGAAGATCCTTTCTTGGCAAAAACACCCAAGGCATCTATCAAACAAAGACTCTAGATCCACTCAGGGCATCTAGCAATCAATGACTGAAGATCCTTTTATCCCTTTGTTCACCCACAAATTTTATTTAGAAATTGGAGTGATGAGATTCTTGAAGTTTCCATGTCTTGATGCTCAAATTGTCCTTTACCAGGGACATGGCTAAGTACTTAGGTTTTACACTCTGCAGAGGTGGTGCACTTTCCCCACAAGCCTTGGTTTCCCAAGACATGATCCTTCAGTAGCCTTTCCTTAGTCAAATGGACGCGCTCCAACCTATCATCCCATCTACCACCCACTGTCCAAGAGACTAAGTTCCAGCATCCTAAGATCATGGCAGAGCCCATATTACCAAGTGGTTGCACTTGAAGCTTCTCAACATTTGACATCTCAAATCTCTTTGTTTCCTGGGTGGCCATCCACAAGTGAGATACACAAGCCAGTCCCTGGCCTTGTGAACCACTCAACATAAACCTTTCCTTCCATTCCACCCAGGTGGTTCATTAACTTAGTTGTTTTATTTTACAAAAACATAAGTCCTTAGACTTAGAAATTTTCCATAGTGAATATATAAACCACCCTTGTTTTCTAGTAGCTAGGCTAAGCATGATAGTAATAGGAATCTTGACTTAGGGAATTTTCACTAAGGCTTCACCTAATAGGTTTTCCCATAGCATAGTTTATTCTTTAGCAAAAATCCATGCAAGTCCTATACTTGGAAAAATAATACTAATGCATATATAAAATATAGGAATGGAATATTCATGATGATATCACTTGCCTTTTTGGTAGAGGGTATAAGTTCACTCCTTGTCCTTGCAACACTCTCACTCTTCAAGTCACTACAATCAATCAAGCAAGGTACAAACTCAATCTACCAATCAAGCAAAACAACACACACATAAAATAACAAAGTCAAAGAAATGCATGCAAGCATGCCAAGCTTTGCTTTGTTTGAAAAAGTGGTTCCTAGTGGGTCATAGACATTTGGGTATATCTAAGTCATTTTGTAAAGTGGCAAAGTCATGCATAAGCATGCAAAGGTTGGTTCTATTGTAGGGATGGTCTTCACTAGGCTTCTAATTTTGTAAGTTCCAAATTGGTCATTTACCAAAATGGCAAAGTCATTTGCAAAGAGGGTCTCTATTAGATTCCTAAACTTTGTAAGATCCAAAATGGTCATTTACCAAAGTGGCAAAGTTGTTAGCAAAAGGTTTCACCTCAAATCCATTTCCATGACAAAGTGTCATTTTATGTGGTGTAGTAATATGTCTACTAGGGTATTAACCTATAGGTTTCACCAAATGAGTTGCTATTGCAAAACTTGGTGTTTTGGGTCAGTAGGTTTGGTTCAAAACATTTTCTCAAAGTTTCCTTTATGAAAGCATTTTCATAAACAAAACAAATAGTTTTAGTTAGCTAGAAATGGACTAAACTAATTAATCCATCCTATTCTTTTCCAAAATCATTTTTAACTCCATGGGTTGGTTCCTAGAGTCAGTAAGATCACAACAAACTAATTGGCAAAGGTTTTAACCTTAAAATCATTTTTAAATGATTTTTCTAATGTTAGCAAGCATACAAAAGAATCTGCAAAGTTAAACAAGTTAACAGATACTATTTGCTAAACTAAGGGTAGGTTTGGCTAGGTCTTGTCTTGCTGATTCCAACGACATCAAATTTGTAAAATTTGGACGTGTGGATCAAAAGATACATGAGTTTGAAAATGGCACTTAAATCTGTTTTCAAATCCTAATTCAGATCAACTGGTGCCACGCGTCGTTGCCCAATTGGTTGGTACCGGTTCGCAGGGATCAGCATCGTGGAGCGTTGGATCTATTTAGATCGCACGGCACATGGCACGTACCCTTTCGCTGATAAGTGAAACTATCGTGAGCGTTAGATCTCGATCGGACGACGGTGGGGTGCTCGACCATATACCAGCGGCGCTGCGGTGGCTACCGGCGGCGGAGTCGTCGGTCGATGACGGTGCCGGCGAAGCAGGACGCAAGAGGAGTAGGGAGTAGGCTCACCGTGATCGTCGAGGAACGCTGGTGCTCAACGTGGTCGTTTCCGTCGGAGGGGCGCACGGGGCTGTCCTAGATTGCTCGTCGGAGTCCTTGCTGCCGTCAGTGCTCTCTGTTGAAGACGGTGGCGAGGCTACGGTGCACGCCAGAGGAAAATAGAGGTGGCATTAGATGAGGGCGTGTGCACTGAACACAGGAGTAACATCAGAAGGACAAGGGGTGGTCTGGTCTCTACCTGTGGCTTCGCCGGAGTTCGCAGACAAACGGTGGCGCTCAGGTTGACGACGAGGCGACGCTGTAGTTCACCCCGAGGCAAAACAAAGGCACGGTAAGATGCGGGTGATCATGGGGTTCGTGTGAGCATGATCAAGAGGTGCTGGGGCGGACGGAGTTCACCTGGAAAGCTCGCCGGAGTCGAGGCCGATGGTGGTGGCGAGTCGAGCTTGTCCTTGCCGACGCTGTGAGGCTCGTGCGAGTGAACTGGATGCACTAGTAGGTGCGCCTGGAGGTGGAGAAGCTGCTGGGGTGCTTAGGGATGCAAGGGGCAGCGTGTGCTGGCTGGAATCGGCCGGAGACAGTGGTTGGAGCAGTGAGGGTGCGGCTTCGATTGGGGGCAGCCTGGAGGCTCTCGAGGCATGAGGTCTGGGGGAAATGACAGAGGAGAGGGAGGCAGTTAAATGGGCATGGTCGCGACGAGGAATTAACACGGCGTTAAGGCGAATTGAAGCGCGAGAAATCAAGGCAGAAATGGCCGCGCGGTGAGGGGAGAAGGAGTCGCAGGGAGGAAGAAGGAGGTGGCAGTGGGGTCCTCTGGTCAGTGGGAAAAGAAAGGAAGGAGGGGTCCACGGGTCATTCACTCAGTGGGTTTCTTTCTCGGTGCAGAAAAACGGTTCGGGGTGTGGGAATAAGTGGAGGTGGGTCCGCTTGGCAGTGAAAGGGGAAGAGGAGGAAGAAGTGGGTCCCGGTTGTCTGTCTCTGTGTGGGTAGATTTCTTAGTGAGAAGAGATTTCTTCGGGGGAGAGAATACTGGGCTGGTCTGGGCCTTAGTGGGTTGCTGGGCTGGGCTGGTCTGTTTTCTTATTTTTTTTGTCTAATCTCTTTTTCTTTTTCTAATTCTTTTTCTGTTTTCAATTTCAAACAAATATTCACACAATTCAAACAACACTCAAATCAAATCAAACAGCAAACTTTTCATTTGAATTTGGTTCTGTTTGGCAACATAATCCAAATCTCAAAATGAAATATTATTTTTATTTAATTTAGGATCCATTTAATAATTAAATAAAATGGATCTTTGATTTATTAATAGTGTTTGATTTATTTAAATAAAATTTCCATTTGAATTCCAATTATTTCCAAAACCAAACCAGAAGGTTTAATTTGAAAAATAAAAGAATACTTGGAAACTTATTTAAGTAAATAAGTTTTGGTGTTTTAATTAAAATGGGAAAGCCTTTACTTAAATAAAATTGGATATTTAAATCCTTATTATTTTATTTAAATAATCCTTTACTCATTTTAATCAAAGCAAAACCTTTTAATAAAAGATTTCAAAGTAGTAATAAAATACTTGGTGTTCATTTAAAATGGGAAAAGCTTTTACTTAAATAAAATTGGATATTTAAATCCTTTATTTTATTTAAATAAACCTTTACTCATTTTATCAAAACAAAATATTTTATTTCAAAAGTTTGGCCAAAATTAATTTGGCTTATCTTTTCATTTGAAACCAAAGTCTTTTATTAAAAGATCTAAAACAGTGTTTCCAAAACAATTTATTTTCCTTTGATAAATGTTTTACCTTTTAAATCCCTTTAGGATTATTTGTTCACCAAGAGTATGGGCTTTTGGTAAGGGCTTTAAAGTCTTTGGAAATTTCAATTTCCTTCTCTTATTATACTTCTAAGATTTTGCTTATGGTTCCAAACTAAGTGAAACCAACTTTAAGGTCTTTCTTGATCCTTTGAGAAAGTTTGTTGATCAACTTTGGTATGGATCAAATCCATAGATTTGGAGATAACTTGGGAAAATGATTTCCTTCCATTTGGGTTTAGGGTTTTGGATTACTTTCCAAATGTTCAAATTTCCAGATACATTCATTGAGGAATGCATTTCCCTTGATTTGGATTTTTGTTGAATTCAAACTTCCAGCAAAGTTTGTTCAAGATGGGATTTTAAGTCTCCTTTTAGAAACAAAAGTTTCTTTTCACCCTGATTTTCAACAAAGATTTATTTTGTTATTTTATTTTTCACATTACAAGATTTGGAAAATCTTGGGATGTGACAAAGGAAGAATAAAAAATAAAGAGGAAGAGACAAGCAAAATAAAAGGGATTAGAGGGGGTTAATGATACTCTCAGAATGAACAGTGTGATGCACTGTAATCATTTCATCACTGAGCTAATATAAAAAGGGGCAAGTTTCACCAAATCATAGTATCTGTTCTTAATCAGATAAGTTGCCTCAGTACAACCTCATTGGCATTAAAGAGGGGCATGTTTCACCACTGAACAGTAAGGGTATCAATTCCACTTGGCAACACAAAGATAAAGACCATGTTTGAAATAATATTCAACCAGCCGAGCATATCCACAAAGGAGTAGTATCTAGGCTGGGAAAAGAACTTCTCAATAGGACAAAGCTCTTAGAGCATACAAGCAACTTACACATCTGCATGCAGGGGCTGTGTTGTCAACACCACAGTAGCAACCAATTCACATAAAAGGGGTAGCATAGCCGCAGCACAGCTGCTAGCTACTGCCTTAGTTTCAATCCATCTCAAACCACTACCAAGCTCTCAAGAACACCACACCAATTTACACAAATCAGCCAACAGATCAACCTGGTAACCTGAGCAAGCTCAAGCAGCACAAGGAGGAGCATGGCAGGTGTGCAACAAGGAGGCCAGCAGCAGATCAACATCACAAGGAGGAGAAGGAAAATTGTTTCCAGAAGCTTACCAGCAATAAAAAGTGGAACCTGATCAAGATCCACCACAAGAATCATTATAAGCACATATTCCCAAGCCACTTTTCTACTTAACACCAGCAGGTTAGTTTCTTAGATCAGTATAGCATCTGGTCTTGTCTTTTATTTCTGAGCATGGAGTTGTGTGGGGGAAAGAGCTCTCAGAATAGGTAGTAGTGCTACTCCTGAATCATCCTAGAGCTAACAAAAGGGCAACGACAGTATCTGTTCATGTGCATCAAGAGTAATGCCTCAGTCCATACATCATTGGCCCATTTAAGTAAATCCATAATTTGGTTATAAAAAGGATTCATGCTGGCAACTAAAACTTGAGATAGTTAGCTACAACACGAGATCTGGTTAGCCGATGTTTCTAAAACATTTGTGTATCCTCAATTGAGGTGTCACAACTTTAAAACCATCAACAACCAGATGATAATTGTGTAACCAAACTCAAGTAAAAGCTACCTAGCAACCAATACAATCCATACCATCAATTTTAATGACTATGAAGCATTTCAACATGTACTGTCCTGTGGAAAGTATCCACATAATATCACAGTCCAACTTGAAAATGAAAATCAATTTAATTCATATCATTTTCCTACAAGACACAGTCAGGAATCATATGGTCAATTACTGTCATGTTGACAATATACATATATAACCACCAAATCTCACTTGAAAATAAATTCAAATAATTTCCCTAGCTAATGGGCCAGGAATCATTTTGTGTGCTGCTATATCACTGGCAGAAGAGTGCATATCTTAACACACTCAGAGCTTGTTGTCATATACAATTAACCATCCAATTATCAAGCATCACAGTATGCTACCAAGGTCACTACTGTGCACACTCTAGGGTGGAGGCACCACAATAGTAACTCCTAAAGTAAGAACAGCCAAAATCACAATCTTCATTTTATAGGATCATCCAGAATTCAAAATCTACCATCTCATGTAAGTTTAGAAGAATTCAAATCATCTTCCTAGTCACATCAGCTAGGAATCATTCATTAAACTAATCACATCTGCAAGCCATCCCAAATAAAGCAAGCCACAGACTATAGTCAGTCAAATTCAAAACAATATGGAACCATCCACTGACATATGCATGGATGAATAATTCATCCAAACTAAAGCACAAGGCATTTAGTACTATCTCATGTATCCTAGGAGAATCTTAAGTATAGTAATAACAACATCACTGAACAGAGTCATTGGCTCGATGGCCGGTCACGATAAAACTCACCGAGGGTGCCGAGCACCTGGAGCATAGGCGTGACGAAGGCGTGTAGCAGCACATCTGCGAGGTTGCGATGACGGCAACATCCCGTCCCATTGGCAGCAACACTAGCAAAGCACCACCACAAAATCACCACCACATAAGCCAAACCACCACATGAATCAAACCAAGAGCAACAAGCCGTGACCACTGGGGTTGCAATTTAGCTTGCCGTCCCTCCAGCATAGAATCGAGGTTGGTCAAGTCAGAGGAAGAAGGTGAGTTGCAGATCGGTGGAGAGCACTAGGAGATCACGACCAACCATGGCTTAGGTAGCAGCTGCTGCCATAGCAGCACCGCACCATAACAGGCACCTGCAATGTGGTTGCCGAGGTCGAATCGATGGAGCAGGAGGTCGGGGTTGTTATAGAGGTTGTGGGAGAGGACGAGGAGGTTGTGGGAGATGACGAGGAGGTTGTGGTCATCTTCTACGAGCAGCCGTCGGCAGGAAGGTTCGGGTGTCGCGCCAGCGACCCAAGCCATTGGGGCTAGGGTTTCGTGGGGGCGTACACGGGGGAAGCAGAGTGGCAAAGGGATGACAAGGAACTGGCGGGGAAGACCATGGAGAGGAGGCGCCAGCAGACGACAGTGGTGGAGATGGCCGGTGGCGGCCGGAGGGGAAGCTGGCGGTGGCGACATCACACACGTGCAGGAGATGAGCAGATGAGATCGTGCGGGGCATGTGTTGGGGTATGGGCGAGAGAATGGGTCGGGGGTCAAGATGACCCCAAACCTGGTTAGTTGGGCCGAGCCGTCCCATATGCCCAACTAATGTCCCTCCAAAAAACTCAGTTTTTGCCATTTAATAAATCCTATGAAATATTTTCAAACTAATAAAAATGCATAATAATCCTAAATATATATATAATATCAGCATGATCACAAAAACAATATTAATCACATAAAATTACAAGTTTCCTTGTTTGAGACAAATAAATATAAACACCATTATATCCTAAGTGAAATTTCATAAAATAATAATAAATCCTAAAAATGAATAAAAATCATTCTTATGCATAAAAATAAATCTACTATTTTATAAAAAATACTAGTCTAGTTTTTATATATAAATAAAATTTGAAGTAAATATTTAAATGCATTTAATCCTTTATGGAATTTTATAAACATAAAAATAATACTTAAAAATAAATTAAAATCATTTTTAAAGTCCTAAGCAAATATGTTACACTAGAAAAATATTAAATATATTATTAGAAAAGTCTTTAATATTTTAAAATAATAAATCCTTATCTATAACCTATTTTAAAAATTCTTTAGAAACATTCTTTTAAGTAAAAATAATAATTATATTTCTTTAGACATAATAAAACTTTAAAAAAATATAATTACCAAAATTCTAAACCATAGCTAAGATTTATAATAAAACTTAAGTGTAAATTATTAACCTAATAATACTCTTTTAAAAAGTTAAAATAAAAATTTAAAACCACAACCTTAAAGATAATTTTATACATCACTCACTGATATTAAGGGGGAATAATCTCAATATCTAAATAATGTTAAATCTAACACCTTATTAAGATCATTCAAATTGCACTTCCATTGAATATTTACATATTATGTTCATAATAGCAAAACCAATTTAAATCCAACCCTTCACTTAAATATAAAGTGAATAATTACACACCTTAGTTATACCTATCATAAATTTAAAACTTGGGAATAATTAAAACATATTACACCTTAAGTTTATTTACCCTTTTAAAGTTAACTTTAGTCTCAGAAGCTTATAAACATCATGTCTAATAAACTACTTATGTTTTTATAGTTAACTTTGGTCTATTTAAATTAAGACATAAAGCATCTCAAGTCCATACTAATCAATCAAACACCAAAAGACATTGATCACGTTCTATTAACAATAAAGATTGTTTAAACCTTAGAAAATAAATCTTTTCTTCAAATGTTATTCTTTTTGCCACTTCAAACAATAATCTTATAATAAGTTCTTCAATTCTTAACAACTCAATCCCAAGGATGTTTATCAATAGTCACCAAATGACAATTAACCATAAATCACATTATTTTATACTTTACTTGTATATTTTGAATTGTTAACACTTAAGCTCCTTTATAAAGGTCATTACTTATAAAGTAAAATTTGAAGATAAACCAACTCTTAAAAGAATTACCTAAACTCACTTCACTCAAAATATTGGGGATTCACTGTGGGAGTTTTACAAAATGCATAGCATTACTTATGCGTAACTGCATATTGCTTCTTTAAACATTAGTCCTTACCAGACCAATGATGCTGATTTTAGGTATTGGATCTTATATCGTCTCGAAGACCGTGAGTGCATAATCTTGCAATCACAAAAGGCAAGTTCACACTTGCTCATGTCCTTTGATTATTTTCTGTAAAGTATTTTGCAAATCCAGTGTTGTCATCACCTGCATTTGAAAAAGGTCAGAAAACACTATTTTCATAATAATGTGATTATAGGTTATTTACCATGAGGTAATAACCTACTATAAAAGTTTGGGTGGTAAAGGAACATATTATCTAGGACTTAACAACCAATGTCGCCAGTGATTCTTGCGCCGTATATCACGCGTTAACCATGACATTTGGAATGGGACGGAGAAGTTAGCTGTATCTTCTTCCTCTCGCATGTAGCCAGATGTGCAGGTCATGGCTGTTATCACTCATAGCGTGCATATTAATTGGTAATTCGTAGAGGATATGCAACATATGGTTGGGAACCCTCAACGTCCCACGATAGTTCTGGCATCTAACGGTCTGTACAAACCATTGCCGTAATTCAATGGGTGGGCATGGTGTACACCAAGGAGGCATGTGGTGTCACGAAGGGGGCAGTGATTGGCTTGGACCTTAGTCTAGGCCCCACACCAAGGAAGTGTGGACGAGAATGCAACTCGGATGTGCAACAAAGCTAAGATCTCTCATGGGTAAAGTGACGCACTTCTGCAGAGTGTAAGAACTGTAACTTGTTACTCCCTGTTCCGGGAAGGAGCTGCGAACGCGGCGGGAAAGTAACTCCATAAAAGTTCTGGTAAACCCGTGAAGGCTGACGGACATAGCTTTTCAGAATAAAAGCAATCTTTGAAGAAATGTTTACAAAAACTTGCATTGCCTATGACCTATGGTCTGTGGCTGTAGATATAGTGCATCAAACACTCCTTTTCTAGTGAACTTGCTGAGTACGCTCGTACTCAACGTATCTTATCAACCCTTGCTAGGTTCTAAAGCCAGTACAGACGATGTCTACATCAAGTGATGCTCCAGTAATCACCACCAGAAGCTAAAGTTCTTCAATGAAATCAAGAAAGTTAATATATACATCAACTCAAGTGAAGACGAAGTTACTGATTAGATAGGAATATAATTTCTAGCCATAGAACCTATTTCTATAGTGTATTGCAATAGTATCAATGCTAGACCAATAGTCTTATCAGTATGATAGTTTTTGAGTTGTTTATTTCTGATTCTTCTTTGTAAGAAGTTTCTTTCTCTCTCTTTAACCTAGAGTGTTCTCTGGATCTTGTGTAAAGAGTTGAGTTGTAACCTATAGTCATGTCTTGGACCTGCTGTGTATCTGTTGTACCACTCCGAGGGATGTAATACTAGTGAACGGTGTTTCATTGGTGTTATGTCAACGACTATATTGTACTACATCATGCAGTGGTATGCTGGGTCACCGCAGCTGGTATCAGAGCATATGCTTTGATCTTAGGATTAAAACCCTTTTAGGAAGATCTGTAGGTTGGATAGTGACTATAGGAGCCATTTTATCTAAACCAAATAATCTTATGACTGGTGATGAGTATCCACTTGAGGATAAACCTTGTCACAAAATGTTTAAGTCATAATTCTTAGAAGTAGTTATCCATATTTTCTCAGTAAAGTGCTATTTAGTGTCTTCCGAAGGATACATAACCTAGTAAGATACTGTAGGAAAGCCAATTGGTCGCAATGGAGTTGGATAAAGTTAGTCTGTCAATTGAAGTAATATAAATGGTGTAGCTTAACTATAGAATTCAAGTAAGGAAGTAAAATCTTATTGTTAATTGGTAACAATAGATAACATAATGAAGACCATTAGAGCAGGTATAGATGTCTGAAGAAGTAAATCATGTGGGATTCACTTGAGGATTCTACGTGAAGGAGTAAAATGGTGATAAGAATCAAGGATAATTCAATGAGAAGTAAAGTCATCATGATGAGATTAGCTCTTAAATTATGATGTATAGGTAAAACATAACAAGATCATGGTGAGATTAGCTCCGAAATCATGATGTTGGTATAAATATGATAAGTAATTAGTAGATTATCTTGAGGTAGAAGTATGAAAATAACATAGTAGAACCATGATAGAAGTCATAGGTCCTAGAAAATTCTAATAATCTTTGGTTTAAGTTAGTAATAGAATCTAGTTAGGCATTTGGAGAGATCATGTGAGTATAGTTCATCAATAAAGAAAGGATGGTTATAGCTAGTCGTTCCAAAGGTTTGAATAGATTTGAGTAGAAGAAACCACCATCTTTTGAAACATAGTCTTGAAGCATTATTAGGGATATATATATATATGAATTCTAATATGATACCAAGTGAATATATAATGATATAATCATCACTATCCATTTTAATCCTTACCATGATAACTATCATGGTGATGATGGAAACCATTTTTATAAGATTTTCTGTACAAGAAATAAATCCCTAAAACCCTAATTCTTATTTATATTTCCTAATGAAAATAATCCTTTATATAATCATGACTAGTGAAAATAGAAAAAAAGGAATGCCAAAGCAATTAGTTACTTTAACCATGTAGAACCCTTGATTGATTTAATGAATGTTGAATATTTGAGATCTGAATTGAAAAAGAAAACAGAAAACAGAAAATGTAAAAGGAAAAGATAAAACAAAAAAGACTTTCTGGCCCGAGGCCCATTTTCCTATCCACTTATCTACCGCCCATGAGCAGCAACATCCATTTCCTTGCTCACTTCTCTATAGCCCGCTTTGGCCCAACAACGAGCCCAACTCGTCAACCACAGTGACTGATGATACGTCGGAAACGTATCTATAATTTTTGATGTTCCATGCTTGTTTAGTATCTACTTTGCATTTCTTTGTCTACACTTTGAGGTGTTTTTATATGTTTTCTGGAACTAACCTATTAACAAGTTGCCATAGTGCAAGTTGCCTATTTTCTTCTGTTTTTGGTTCTAGAAAGGCAGAAAATCAATATTCTTGAAATTGGACGGGACAAAAGCCAAAGTCAATATTTTACCGTGGGCAACACGAAGCCCGAATACGAGACGGAGGAGGCTCACCAGGGGGCCTGATGACCCACAAGTATAGGGGTGTATCGTAGTACTTTTGATAAATAGGAGTGTCGATCCCAACGAGGAGCAGAAGGTGCTGAATAGTGGTATGGAGCAGGAAATCCTTGTGAATACTTAGCAAACGGATTTTTAGTGGTTTTCTGACAAGGCAACAAAACAAAGAGCAAGTAACAGAAGTAACGAACAAACAGAGCAAGTGGCCCAATCCTTTCTTAGCAAAGGACAAGCCGCTGGAAATACCTATACGGACCAAACGTTCTCGAGGACACATGTGAATTCTGTCAAGTGCTTTCGCTTCAAATAGCTGAGTACTCTGCTTTGGTGTTTCAAAGTGTTATGTGGCTGAACCTGTGCTAACATACCGCCCTTCCTAGGACTAATACATACTTGTGATTAAACCCCATGCAAACATCCGTAACTATAGGAAAGTAATTAATATATAAATCTAACCATAGCCTTAAACTCTGAGATCCCGCGCTCCCTTGTGCAAAGGTGTCCTAACGGGGGTTCAGGTTTCTGTCACTCCGGCAACCCTGCGATTAGTAGCCAAATACACAATGCATTCTCGTAGGCCCATAAATGGTGAAGTGTCATGTAGTCGACGTTCACATGACACCACTAGAAGAATAGCACCACAACTTAAATACTAAACCATTGAATAATAACTCATCACAGATTCACTAATAACAACATGACTTCTCCCATGTCCTCAAGAACTAAACAAACTACTCACAAGATATCATATGGATCAATATCAAAGATGATATGGTAATGGATAACAATCTGAACATAAACAATAATCCAATGGTTCCACTCACAAGCATCAACTACAATAGTAATCAACACCAGGAAAGTTTCCCCTCAGAACTAAAGCCATATCCAACACAATTGTTACAGCGGGACGGAGTGGTGGTGATGGTGCTGGTGGAGATGATGGTGTGGATGATGATGATGATCCCGATGAAGCCTAGCTTGATGACGGTGTTGATGGCGACGGTCTCCCCTCTCCGGGAAGGAATTCCCCCGGCAGAAATCTATCTGCCGGAGAGATCTTTCTCTCTCGGTGTTTTCCGCCCCCAGAGGCAGCGGAAATCTATATGTGGTCTCTCCCTCAACCTTAGGGTTTCAAAGGGAAGATATAGGCGAAGGGGCGGAGTCGGAGGCCGGGCAGGTGGGCCACACTTGCCCTAGGCGCGGGGTTAGGTGGGCCCGCGCCTAGGGTGTGTGTGTGTGGGGGGGGGGGGGGGGGTGTGGGCCCCCTGAGGCCCATCTCCGTCCCTCCTTCTAGCTTCCTTCGTCTTCTGGTAAAATAATATGTTTCCATATTTTTCTGATATTTTTCTGATCTTCGCGAAATTGCACCGAAACGCCTTCTTTTCCATCAGAATCCAGACTTTGGCAGTCCATCCTCCAGGAATCATCCAACATGCATAAACAGATGAAAAGCCATAAGTAATACCTCATAATAAGACAAACATCAATGAATAGAGGTAAATTATAATATAGAATGGTGATGCAAATTGGGCGTATCAACTCCCCCAAGCTTAGACTTCGCTTGTCCCCAAGCGAATACTGAGCTCAGTAAACATGTCCACATGTTTATGGAGTGAAGTGTCGATAAAAAAATACGAACAAGAAGCATCACACTTAGCATTGCACAACTCATAGAAGAAAGCAACTCAACATTATATAACTTAGCTTGCAACCAAGTACAACAGTCACAATAGAGATGCATAAAGATAAATCATAATTGGAATTGGCAAACTTGTTCTTGGTCAGGGAACACCTGGCAAACAGTTTCACAAAAGCTTTTTGTAGAAGTTTCAAAACAGGAGCACACTTTGCTCAAAAAGATTTTTCACAAGTGAAGGCTTTCAAAATAATACTCAACAGATATGAGTTTTGTGCAAACAAGGAAGATAAAGAACATGATTGAATAAATCACCATATGAATGCTTGAAACACAACAACTCAAAAGCTTGCTGGAGATAGAGAGGAAGTAGGTTTACTGACTCAACTGGTAACTAGGAGAAAGGTCCCTTCTTAGAGGGTAGCAGGGATTACAAGTCATAAATAGCTTCCAAAATATTATGGTACTTACTAGCTTTGAGCCCTCATTGACCCTATCATAAGAATCTTGAGATGATTAAGGTTAAAGTGAACAAAGATGGAGTATATGCTTGACAAAATATAAGTTGGCAATATCATGTCCCTTGAATATGAGGGACACTCCTCATGCATACTCAACTTTGGGCCGAGGTAAGTTCTTGTCATTGTAAGTATTTTCATATCATTGAGAACCGCCAACGGGGTACCCCTTGCACATGGTATAGGAGCTTTCCCATAACCAAAATGACAAGGCAAGCAGATAATGAGCATCTCAGCAATCTTTTTATTTACTATGTGCATAGCTTTTTATTGAGGATGGTTCATAGATGACTCACTCTGGTGATGCTGCAAGTTTCCACCATGATTAAGCATGGCTTAGGCTAGCAGCCCAGGCATTTCTCTAACACAGAATACAAACTCCATGGACTTACAAGTTCCCTCTTTATTTCACACCGTTGATATCCATAGACAAAAGAGCACGATATCAACTATGTACAAAGTACAAGTGCAATGTTGAAAATGTTCCCCGTGACAGCACCGTTCTGCTAATCCCAATGTATAGATGCAAGCATATACAACTTCGATGTTCACAATGGTTCAAGTCTATTAGGGGCAAGTAAATAAGGTGTGCCATCAAGTTCGTGAGAGATTTACTAACTAGTTTTCACATAACAAAATACTTTTTAATTTACAAGGTAGATGAATCTTGAGAATTTGCTTGGAATAGCAAAAGCTACTAGGTAGATATGGTGGACACAAGTGGCAAAAGTTTTGGGTTCAAAGGATTTTGGAAACATGAGAAGTATGCCTTCTCAAAACAGGTTTTTGGCTAGCAAGGCTGGGTAGCAAGAAAGAGAGTTGAAAGAAACAAGCAAACATACAAGTAATAAAGCCAAACATGCAATCTTCCTTGAAGACACAAAAGAATCTTAAATAAAGAATACTAAGCTTATGAGCCAACAAGAAAGAAAACAAATGATACCAAATACTTGTAAGCTTTTTCTTTCTTTCTTTTTCTTTCAAACTAAAGCCACTGACCAGAACTCTGTTTTCCAAAACCAATTTAGATCCACTTGATGATCCCAAAGTGGTGCCAATACTGAACAACAATATCCATCATATAATAGAGATTGCAAACTAAAAATAAGAAGTGCAAAAAGTAAAAGATGAGACTTCTCATTAATATTCCAATAAAGGCACTCGCACCAAGGGATACATAGATAATCAACTAAAGGAGAGATACTTCCACATGCAAACCAAACTATAAGATAAACCCTCTACGACAGATATAAATCCACTAAAAAGGTAAAAGATGAAAGATAATGGTGGTGATATCGTGACACTCCCCCAAGCTTTGAACAAGCCAAGGGGATGCCAAACCTGATGACGGATTACTACTCCGGTGGTGGTGGTGTTCTCTTTGATAAGATCCTCAACAAGTTTCTTCAAATACTCCATATCCAAGGTCAGAGTATGAATTAACTCCAAGTTATGCTCAATGCACCCCATGATGAACTCAGACCGAGGATCCCAATCCTTGTTATTCTTTCTCCATTCTTCCAAATTAGAGTGTTTATTTCCTACACGGTTAGCACAAGGGATACTAGGAGGAAGTGTGCGTGGAGCAAGGATATGACGCGGAGTTCTCCCTCCTGTAGACATCCGTGCTGTCCTCCTAAGCTGGGTAGGTTGTGCCACAAAACCAATGCTTGCGACGGTAGCGCGAGTGTCCGGTTGCTTGTCCTCCTCCATGTCTCCTTCATAACCTACCGAAATCTCCTCTTCCTTAGGGACTTGAGGTTCTTCTTCCTCGGGCTTCTTGCCTTTGTCGTTGGAAGAGGCCATGGTGCTCTAATCTTGAGAAGATTTCCTGACAGAAATAGATCGAAACGAAAACACCACGAGAACACGATGCACAAACCTCGGGGGATCCGGGGGGGGGGGGGGTTATATATTACGAAGTTTCAATGCATAAGGAAGGTTTTGACACGGAAACGAGGCAGATATGGAGTTTGAGGGGGAGACACCCCCCTCAGGCGTGGCCAGGCTGGGCCCGTGCCTAGGGTGGGTTTTTCCACCCTAGGCTCCATTTCCTCTTCAGTTTCGTGTCGCTCCCTTATGTATTTAAAACATCAAAAATATAAAAAGATTGGGGTTTCACGAACCTTCTGTTTTCACCACTTTTACCTATTCAAAGACGAACTCTGCAGATTCCTTTCCTCTTTCTCCTGCGAATTTCCTTATGACAAAAACCTTGCACAAACTCAAAGACAACATTAGTGTAAGCAAAAACAATAAACCTTTCGTGCACACTTCAACTGAAAACCCATCAAAACAAAAGCTTCTGTAAGAGGCAAATGCAAATGACGACAAAAATCTGTCAAAACAGACCAGCAGGTAAAGATTGATTTTTTCGAAGACCTTCTGTTGCTCAAATAAAAAAGTGCAGAACCGATGAAAGTTGGGTAACAACTTGGAGAACAAGCACAGAAAATACAGCTCCATCCGAAGTACTGAGCTTCCTCATGAAGTTTTACAATGCAGCACAAAAATCTATCCCAGGACAACCACTTTTCACAACTCCCCTACTTCACAAAATTAGTTGAACTTGACACAAAAACCAAAACAAAAAGGATAAGGAGCGGTTATTATAGAGGTAATAACTTCCAAGACTCGACAATACTCATGGGTTATCTCCCAACAAGTACTTCTCTTTAATGCCTTTAAGTTAGGCTTGAAACTTCCAAAGATGCTCACATAGGATATATATATATATATATATCTGGAGTGAAAGTGAGCATCAATAAGCAAATAACCAACACACTTGAGTCTAACCCACTTCCTATGCATGGGGGTATCATGAGAAAATGAATTGTTGAAACAAAAGGCCACATGCATAGGAAGACAAAACAGATGCAACTTTAAAGCTTTCAACATAAAATGGGGAAACTTAACATCATTGAGATGCATAAAACCGTGTTTCCCTCTCTCAAAATAACTTTCAGTAGCACTTTGAATAAATTTGACAATATAACTGTCAATAGAAACAACTTTATCATCAGAATAAGCATACTTACATTCGCCAAAAAGAGGTCCAAGGTCATAGACTGGATCAATAGAAGCAAGTTGTTCCATCCTGAAATATTTATTAGGAAAGCTATTTTCACAAGGAGCTTTAGCAAATTTGGAAAACTTAAACTC
Source organism: Avena sativa (assembly GCA_916181665.1). Lineage (NCBI taxonomy): Eukaryota > Viridiplantae > Streptophyta > Magnoliopsida > Poales > Poaceae > Avena > Avena sativa. Next base: position 44,673,464 of record OV702298.1, on the reverse strand, counting down.
ATAAGAATCTCCATCAAACTTAGTTAAAACCTTTTCCTTCTTACAATCAATAATATCTCCACAAGTGTTCAAGAAAGGTCTACCAAAAATGATAGGACAAGTTTTGCTAGCTACTGAATTAAGAACTAGAAAATCAACAGGATACTTAATCTTACCACAAAGAACCTCCACATCTCTTACAATACCAATGGGGAAAATGGTCTCCTTATTAGCAAGGTGGATAACCACATCAATGTCCTCAAGCTCACAAGGACCAATCTCATGCATAATTTCCCTGTAAATCTCATAAGGAATAACACTAGAACTAGCACCAATACACATAAACCATAGTAGCAATGATCACCAATTTTAACAGAAATCACAGGAACACTAGCTTTTCTAGACTGACTAGGATGAGAGACAATATTAGAAGCGTCTTCACAGAAGACAATGTGCTCATCCTCTATATTTCTAGTGACAGTGTCTTTCACAATAGCTACCACAGGTTCATCATTCAAATGCTTACCAGGCTCCACAGTTTTCATTGTACCTTTGTTATTTGCACTAATAATCATAGAATACTCCTTTACCTTAGCTGGGAAGGCATTTTCTCAACATGAGGTTCAGGCACAATATGATTAGTAGTAGAAACTTGAGTACTTCTAACAGGAACATGACTAACAACATCTTTATAAGGAGCATGGTACTTATTCCACTTCTTCTTGGGAATTTCAATGTAAGAGGCAAAGGCTTTAAAATAGTTGGCAATACTTTGGGAATCAAGACCAAACTCATTACTAATATCACGAAAGTCGTGAGTTCCCATAAAACATTTAATGCAATCATAATCATAGTTTATACCTGACTTTCTTCCTTTGTCATTCTCCCAAGCTTCAGTGTTCTCTTGAATACGGTCTAGAAGATCCCATTTAGCTTTTCCTTCATACGTGTAAATGATCCAGCACAAGAAGCATCTAGTAAATCTTTATCATGAAGAGAAAGCCTAGCATAAAAGTTATTGAGAATAATATTGTTAGGGAGTTCATGAATAGGACATTTAAGCATTAGTAACTTCAATCTCCCCAAGCTTGAGCTGTACTGTCTCCATCAAGAGGCCAAAAGTTATATATAAGATTTCTATCCTTATGTATCTCACTGGGAGGATAAAATTTAGAGTAAAAGAGATATGACATCTCCTCCCATTCTATGGATTGTCCATTCTTGTAGAGGTCCCAACCTTTAATAAGGTAGAGATCCCTGTGATTGCAATGCTAGTCCCTGGATCAATAGCTAGCATCCACAGTTAAGATGTAATATCAAGAAACAAAGGTCATAATACCACTTTATAACCAGGAATAAAATAATTTATTACATCTTACATAGCTCATTTGGCTATCTCATTACAATGCAGCAGAAATATCTATAACATGGAGTCCTTCATCTTCAAAGTGCCACAGGCAATCATGTTGGTTGTAGACTTGTAATCCTAATCAACACACTTCACTAATATCAAACAAACCTGCAACATAATAAGTTACAGCCACAAGGGTCAAGACATTCGAACTGTATTGGCAAGTGATACTATGGTAGTATAGTGGAGACTATCATCTATATGCATTTGGCTAAGTGGAGCTTAGGCTTGCTTTGCTCAAAATAGGTTATCTTTATCATTTGAAAAAAACTAAGTTTTTGCTTGTCAAAAACACCCAAGGAACCACCAATAGAAATTGGTGAACCTTCACCCTTGTTCAACCACAAGTTTTTAACTTAGAAATTGGGATGAGGAGATTCTTGATAGCTTCCTTGTCTTGATGCCCAAATTGTCCTTTACTAGGGACATGGCTAAGTACTTAGATTTTACTCTCTGCAGAGGTGGTGCACTTTCCCCACAAGACTTGGTTTCACCAAGACAAGTTCTTTCAGAAGCCTTCCCTTAGACCAGAATGGACGCGTTCCAACCTATCATCCCCTACCACCAACTGTCCATTTGGCTAAGTTATTGCAACCTATATGATCCAGGCAGAGCCCATAATGCCAAGTGGATGCACGTGAAGCTTCTCAACATTTGACATCTCAAATCTCTTTATTCTTGGGTGGCAATCCACAAGTGAGATACACAAGGTAAACCATAGAAATGGGCCTTGTGTAACCACTCAACACAAACCTTTCTTTCCATTCCACCCAGGTGATTCATTCACTTAGTTGTTTTATTAAACAAAACACAAGTCCTTGACTTAGAAATATTCCATAGCATGAATATAATCCACCCTTGTTTTCTACTAGCTAAGCTAAGCATGACAGTAGTAGGAATCTTAACTTAGGAAAATTCTACTAAGGTTTCATCTACTAGGATTTCCCATGGCATAGTTTATACTTAGCAAAGATTCCATGCAAGTCTTACTTAGAAATATCACTAATGCATAGTGAAAATAATGGGACAAAAGTATGAAGCATCACTTGCCTTTTGGTAGAGATTATAAGTTCACTCCTTGATCTTGCAATATACACAATCTTCAAATTCCACTACAATTCAACCAAGCAGGCAAATATTCAATCTACCATTCAAGCAATCATCACATAGAATAATAAAAAGAAAGCAATGCATGCTAACATGCCAAAGATTGTTTTATTTGGAAAAGTGGTTTCTAATAGGTTATAAACATTTGAAAACACCCATTGGTCCCTTATAAAAGTGGTAACACCATTTGATATCAAGTTATTGAAAATGGCCACTTTAAGTCATTTTTGTTTTGTTAGAAATGGTTCAAACCAAAGTAATATTTTCTAGTGTTTGACAAATACACTTTAAACACAAACGTTAATGTTTTATGGTCAAGTGTTCAATATTAAAACCATTTGCAAAAGGTTTCACCTATAAACCATTTTTATACCAAAACAATATTTTATGTTGTTGAAAATGCTTTTTAGCAAGGTAATAATTTTTATAGGGTTCATCAAATATATTTTTAAATCATAAAACCTTGTGTGTAGGGTCAGAGAGTTTAATCCAAATCATTTCTCAAAGGTTTTTCTCCAAAAAGTATTTTTAACACATAAACAACATTTTTATTTGACTAGAAATGTTTCAATTCAAAGATTTATTCTTTAACTTCACAAAATATGTTTTTGAATCCACAAGATGGTTTCTATGGTCAGTAGGTTCAAAAGAATCCAATTGCCAAAGATTTTACCATAAAAATATTTCTAGAATAAATTTTATGTTCAAAATATTCCTACACAAGTTTCTGCAAAAACAAATAAGTTTACATAAACAATTTACTAAACAGAGTACATGGTTGGATAGAGTTTGTCTTGCTGATTCCGTTGATATAAAATTTGCAAAATTTGGACGTGTGGATTGAAAGTTATGGATTTTACAAAATCTAATCACTAATAGATCAAATCTGTTTTTAAAACAACAGGCAGGGCCACGCGCCACGTCCTGATTCGTCCATACCGATTCGCACGGATCAAGCGATACAGGCCGTAGGATCTAAAGTGGATCGTGCGGTACAAAAACAGTCATACCTCTTCGATAAGTTGATCTATCCTACTCGTTGGATCAGCATCTAACGGTTCCTAGCAACTAGCCAAAGACGGGTGGCGCTGACGCGACGGCGAGTGGTGGAGGCGCTCTGTCTACGGCATCGCGGCGACTACATGAAGCGAGGGAAGAAGGGAAGGAGCTTACCAGAACTGCAAAAACTTGCCGATGCTCAACGTGGTCGTCGGAAGGCAGGGGGCGCTCGAGGTCGACGTTAATTCCTCGCTGGAGTTCGTGGAACCGTCGGGTGCGGTTAGTCATTGTCGGGGGCGACGCCACGGTGAGCGCGTCCACTGGGTGTAGTCCCCGAGGTTCGGGCCGACTGGGGTAGCCAGCCGGGGCGAAGCTCTTTTGGCTACCTTGACTTGAGTTTGTGGGTGCGTGGGAGCGTGTCCACTAGGTGTAGTCCCCGAGGTTCGGGCCGGCTGGGGTAGCCAGCCGGGGCGAAGCTCTTTTGGCTACCTTGACTTGAGTTTGTGTGTGCGCGGGAGCGCGTCCACTGGGTGTAGTCCCCAAGGTTTGGGCCGGCTGGGGTAGCCAGCCGGGTCGAAGCTCTTTTGGCTACCTTGACTTGAGTTTGTTGGTGCGCGGGAGTGCGTCCACTGGGTGTAGTCCCCGAGGTTCGGGCCAGCGGGGGTAGCCAGCCGGGGCGAAGCTCTTTTAGCTACCTTGACTTGAGTTTGTGGGTGCGTGGGAGCGCGTCCACTGGGTGTAGTCCCCGAGGTTCGGGCCGGCTGGGGTAGCCAGCCGGGGCGAAGCTCTCTTGCCACCTTGTTTCCTGCCAACTTGTGACTCGGGTCATGCAAGACAAAGTGTTGCTTTGGGTTAGTTTTCTTGTGCATATGCTCATGCGTTAGTTGGTAATTATCGTATGAGGAAAATAGACATGCGCCCCTTCGAGTTAGGCCGCGAGCAACTCCCCTTTTCTCAGCGAGTATTGGCCCTTCGAGCATTTTTCCTTGCCGGCCGTCAGCCGGGTTGCGGTCTGCAGCCGGAACCGAAGGAGTTGCTATGTTGACGTGCCTCGCGATACTTCGGTTCGCTGTTGTTGGCTTAACTTTTGTAGGGCGCAACCAGTTCGCCTCGACGCCCTTGCTTTCTATGCCGGCATCTTCTTGCCACGTGCGCTTTGAGTTTTTGCTCTTGCCGGGTCGACAGCCGACGTGCGTACTGAAGCCGGAACCGAAGAGGTTACTCTAGGCGCCGCGTGCAATATTATGCCGTCTGTAGAAATCGTGGGGCCTAGGCCAGCCGGTACGAAAATGCAGATGGTGCGCGGAATTGGGACGAAGTCCTTAGCTCTGCGCCAAGGCTCTCATTCTTGTTCACTTGTTACATAAAAAAGGGAAGATACATACACTTCTCTAAGTGTAAAATGGCCGGAGCAGGCTGGCATTCCATGGGCGCTCCGTCTCCTCGTCTGAGTGATCTGCCTTGTTCTTCATCGGCTGCTATGCATCGATCAGATAGTACGAATTGTTGTGGAGTGCTTGGCTGACGATGAATGGTCCCTCCCATGGCGGGGACATCTTGTGCATTCCTTTGGTGCTCTAGACCAGGCGCAGCACCAGGTCTCCCTCGCGGAAAGAGGTGGGCCGGATCCGGCTCGCGTGGTATCGGCGCAGGTCTTGTTGGTAAATTGCTGATCTAGACAGAGCCAACTCGCGTGCCTACTCGAGAAAGTCCAAGCTGTCCTCCCTTGCCTCCTTGGCTTCCTTCTCCGTGTAGAGCTGCTTGCGAGGTGCGTCGAACTGGATGTCTGTGGGGAGAATGGCTTCTGCCCCATAGACAAGAAAGAACGGCGTGAAGCCGGTTGAGCGATTGGGTGTGGTGCGTAGGCTCCAGAGCACTGCTGGCAGCTCCTCTATCTAGCATCCGGGTGACCTGAAGAGCGGTTCAATGAGCCTTGGCTTGATTCCGGCTAGCACGAGACCATTAGCGCGCTCGCATTATCCGTTGGACTATGGGTGTGTGACCGATGCCAGATCCAGGCGGATCCCTTTTTCCCCGCAGAAACGAGCGAAGACTCCTTTCGCAAAGTTGGTTCCATTGTCAGTGATGATGCTGTGAGGGTAGCCGAACCGGATGATGATGTCTGTGAGGAACTTGATCACCGTCGCTCCATCCAGTTTCTTGATTGGCTTCGCCTCGATACACTTGGTGAACTTGTCCACGAAGAAGAGTAGGTGCGTCATACCGGATCGAGCTGTCTTGAATGGCCCAACCATGTCCAGGCCCCAGACCGTGAACGACCAGGTGATCGGTATTGTCTTGAGCGCCGTAGACGGCGTGTGCTTCAACTGACTGAATCGCTGGTAGCCGCTGCATGTCTTGACTATTTCTTCGGCGTCCTTCAGCGCCGTCGGCCAATAGAAACCATGCCGAAGGGACTTGGCTGCTATCGCCCTTGACAAGGCATGGTGGCCACACTCACCCTGGTGTATGTCCGCCAGAAGCTTGGCTCCTTCCTCCCAACTGACGCATCGCTGGTAGATGCCTCCGAAGCTGCACTTGTACAGCTCGTAGTTGATGATGGTGTAGGCGCTTGCCCTTCATCGCACTTGTCGTGCTGCCACCTCTTCTGTTGGGAGTTCACCCTTGGCCAGGAAATCCATGAACGGCTTTGCCCAGTCGGGCGCCTCCCGTATGGTGTGTACCGTCTGTATGATGAGCTTGATCTCCTCGCGGACGGCCGACTCCGGAGCATCGGGGGGCCTGCCAGGTGGAAGGGTGCTGACGTCGACCGCGAGCAGCGTCGAGGTAGTCCCCGGGTGCAGCGAGGCAGTCCCCGGGTGCGGCGCGGCAGTCCCCGGGTGTGGCGCGGCAGTCCCCGGGTGCGGCGCGGCACCGACTGTTCCTGGATCCGCGTCGAGTACGATGGAGTCGGACTCTGGTGAGGGAGTGATGGAGGGCTTGCGCAGGTGCTCGAGAGAAACTGCAGGCGGTATGGCTTGTCTTGTTGACCTAGCCCTGGCCAAAGCGTCAGCGGCTTCATTGTTGGCCCTGGGTACGTGGTGAAACTCACATCCTTCGAAGCAAGCGCACAGCTGCTGGACGAAGAAGCGGTAGAGGGCCATGTTCGTGTCCCTGGAGTCCCATTCGCCAGATACTTGTTGCACCACCAAGTCCGAATCTCCGAAGCACATCACCCTCTGAATGCCTATCTGCTTGGCCATTTTGAGCCCATGGATGAGCGCTTCGTACTCGGCGACGTTGTTGGAAGCTTTGAAGTGGATCTGGAGAACGTATTCCAGCCGATCGCCTTTGGGTGAGGTTATCACGACCTAGCTCCGAGTCCTCCTCTCATTTTCAACCTGTCGAAGTGTAGCTTCCAGTAGGTTGAATCCGGCACTGGGGCATGTATTGTGTCTCCGCCCAATCGACAATGAAATCAGCCAATGCTTGCGACTTGATTGCTGTGCATGGCTCGTACTAGATGTTATGCGCAGCGAGCTCGATGGCCCATTTCGCCACGCGGCCAGTGGCCTCTTTGTTGCCAATGATCTCTGTGAGTGGGGCCAACCCTACCACCCGGATGGAATGCTCCTGGAAGTAGTGCTTGAGTTTATTGGCGGCCATGTACACGCCGTACACCAGCTTCTGGTAGTGAGGGTAGTTCTTCTTGGATAGCGAGAGCACCTCACTCAGGTAGTATACTGAGCACTGGACCATCTGAGCCTTTCCTTCCTCTAGCCGCTCCACGAACAGTACCACACTGACCACTCTGTTTGTGGCAGCGATGTACATCAGCATGGGCTCCTTTGCGGCTGGCGCCGCCAGGACGGGTGGCGAGGTGAGCATGCGCTTGAGGTCTCAGAAAGCTTCATCCGCCTGAGCTGTCCAGACAAATTTGTCTATCTTCTTCATCAGCTGGTATAGGGGGAGATCCTTCTCTCCCAGCCGGCTAACGAACCGGCTGAGTGAGGCGAGGCACCCGATGAACTTCTGTATGTTGTGCAGGTTTTGCGGCAGCTCCATGCGTTCGATGGCTCCGATCTTCTCCGGGTTCGCCTCAATTCCACGCTCGGAGACAAGGAAGCCCAGGAGCTTGCCGGCTGGAACGCCGAACACGCTTGATCTAGAACGGCGGAGGTTGTCAAACGTTTCCTTCAGATCCTCAAGCAGCGTGCGCCGTTCCTTGGTCTTGATGACGACATCGTCGACGTAGGCGTGTACGTTCTTTCCAATCTGCTTCTGCATGCATTTCTGCATGCAGCGCTGATAGGTTGCGCATGCGTTCTTTAATCCGAAGGGCATGGTGGTGTAGCAGTATGCTCCATACGGGGTTATGAACGATGTCTTTATTTGATCGGTTACATTGAGCTTGATCTGGTGGTAGCCCGAGTAAGCGTCCAAAAAAGACAACAGATCGCACCCGGCGGTGGAGTCGATGACCTGATCAATTCGCGGAAGGGTGAAAGGATCCTTGGGGCAAGCCTTGTTGAGACTGGTATAGTCAACGTACATGCGCCATGTCTTGTTCTTCTTCAGCACCAGCACCGGGTTGGCGAGCCATTCCGGGTGGAAAACTTCCATGATGAAGCCGACCGTGAGCAGCCGGGTGATCTCCTCACCAATGGTTCTTCTTTTTTCTTCTGCGAAGCGGCATAGAGATTGTTTGACCAGCTTCGGGTCCGGTCGAACATGAAGGGAGTGCTCGGCGAGTTCCCTCGGGACACCTGGCATGTCTTTGGGGCACCATGCGAAAATGTCCTGATTCTCACGGAGGAAATCGACGAGTGCGCTTTCCTATTTGCTATCCAGGCCGTTTTCGACCAGGATGAACTTGCTTGGGTCCTCCTCGTTCATCATAATCTTCCTTGTCCCCTGCGAGGGCTTGAACTACGATTCTCCAGCTGGTTTGGGCTCTCCAGCCGGCATGTCCTTCTGCAGAGCCGCTATGTTCTGCATTATGACGCGCTTCTCTTCAGCGATGATCATTGTTTCGGCCAGCTTGGAGCCGTCTGAGGCGCACTCGATCGAACGCTTGTAGCATCCATTGACGGTGATCACTCCCTTTGGGCCTGACAGCTTCATCTTGAGGTATGCGTAGTGCGGTACTCCCATGAACTTGGTCATAGCTGGGCGCCCTAGTATGGCGTGGTAGGCACTGGAGAGATTCACGACCTCGAACCAAATTGGCTTGTGGCGAAAGTTGTTCTCGCTGCCGAAGATGACGTCCAACCGGATCATGCCGATTGGGGAGTGCAATGGCCCTGGTTCTGCTCCATGGAATGAAGTGCTTGAGGGTTCCAGCTGAGATTCACTGATGCCCAGCCTCTCGAGGCTGCTCCGGTAAAGGAGGTTGATGCTGCTCCCTCCATTGATCAGCACCCGAGAGAAGCGGCATGAATACTTCTTGGAGATGATGATGGGGTCCAAGACCAACGCGTAGCTGCTAGGGCTTGGTAACACGGCCTGCTGATCCTCCTTGCTCTAGGTGATCGCTTGATCGGACCAGTGCAGGTACTGGGGGACGGGTGGGACGCTTGCGTTCACCTCCGCCTCACGTCTCCACTTGGCGTGCTTCGTTTCTGGCTCCGCCAGGAATATGTGGTAATTACCCACCTGCCGCGAGTAACCATCCTCGTCATCCTCGCGGTGGTTGCGTCGTTCTCTGTTATCCGGTGGGCCTCTGGCTGGCGGTGGAGGTGGTGGTGGGAGTCCACCGGCTTCGGCCATTTTCTTTGTCCAGCTGCATTGGCATGTCATGTGGTTCGCGGGCTTGTTTCCACCGCTGTGAAACTTGCACGGCCCGTCGAGCATGGACTCCATGGTGTACTTAGGCCGAGGCGGCCTATCATCCGGCCTCTTCCTCCGACTGCCTCCTGTAGCCGGATCCTAATGCATCGCGGCTACCTGTTCAGAACCGTACCGGCTATCCGGTTGGTCGTCTTTTCTCTTGCCGTGGCGGTTGTCATGACCGTGCCGCCTAGGATGATGGTCGCCCGGCTGGTGACGCTCCACCTGCTCGTCCGGGCCCTGGTCGTCCACCATGATGGGCTTCTTCATTGCCCTGTCCACGGTGGCGTACTTGTCTGCGATGGCCATGACCGGAGCCATGGTTTGCGGGTCTGCCCGGCTGAGTCTATGCTTCAGCATGGTGCCGTCTCGGCAGCCGTTGGTGAAGAAGTCTATCGCCTGTTGCTCACGCACCCCTTCACACGAATTGTGCATGCTGGTCCACCGGGTGAGGTAGGCGTGATCCGACTCGTCCTTGCCTTGTACGCAAAGGGCGAGCTCGCGAGGTCGACCCGGCCGCTTGTATGTTCCGGTGAAGTTGCGGATGAACGCCTCTTCGAAGTCCAGCCACGCGTTGATGCTGTTGAGCCACGTCCTCGCCGAGTCGACGAGCATGAGGGGGACGTAGCGAACGTCCAAGCGGAGGTTGCCATTGGTGATTCCCACCGCGGTGGTGTAATCGACCAACCAATCCTCAGGCTTGATGGTTCCGTTGTACTTTGGCGTGTCTCTTGGGAACAAAAATCCTTTCGGAAATGACTCGTTCCGGATGCGCGGGCCAAAACACTTTGGGCCAGACGGACTTTCCTCCTCCAAGGTGCGTGATTGCAGCAGGAGGTCGATGCACTCCCGCGCATCAGCTGGTTCTCGGGGACCGAGCCGGCCCTTCAAACGCGACGCAGGCGGATCCTTGTTCGCGTCCGCTTCCTCCTCCGGTGCTCGCGTCTTTTCCCCTAGGAGGCTCCGCCTGCGCGACTAACGCTGGAGGCTGCGGCGTCACGGTTGTGGCGACCGCGGTTGCCAGATTTGCCACGCGGGCGACTGTTTTGCCCAACCCCTCCTAGAGAAGAGGCTTGTTGATGTTTTCTTCCTCCATGCGCCGTCTGGTCTGCGCCTTTGCGGGCGACGATGTCGCGGGAGTTGCCCACCTGGCTGGGGACGTCCTCAGCCTGCTGCTTGTTAGCGGTGGCCACGAGGAGCTGCACATGCTCCTGCTGGCGACGAAGTTCCTCGCCCTCCAGGTGCTTTAGCTCCGTGGCCGCTGCCTCGGCTGCCCTCATGTTCTTGGTGGGAGTGCTATAGACGGGCCGCACCACACCTACATGTGGGTCGGTGGCGTGATCCAGTTCTGACGCCAGGTCGCGCCCTCGGTGCTGGATCTTCCTGACGAAACCATGAGCTGCGTTGTACTCGTGCACGGTGGCGTTCAGCCGACCGCTGGTTAGCCACGACCTTGGTGGCTTCCTCCAGGAGTTTTTGGCGTGTAGCTTCGAGCGCTGCTGCCGCAGCCACTGGATCTGTCTCGACAACCACCGGAGCGCGCATGTGCTGGATGGAGGCGGTGAGCGGGTCTTGCTCTTGCTCGAGCGCGGAGTTCTATCCTCCTGCCCGACGTTCTTGAGGCTGCCGATGATTTTCGCGAGCGTTCACCATCATGACTTCAACGCAATCCCTCCCTGCGGCTGGGACGCGGGCGAGGGGCACGTCGAGGACGGGGGTGACCACGCTAGGAAAATTCTCAGCGACAGTGGCAACGTAGACGCGGACGTCTCCAAAATGCATGATGGAGACGCCGGCGGGGAAGGTGTTACCAGCAAAGCATGCTGCGTTGTCGATGACGCAGTCGAAGGCACCGAGCGTGAGAACAAGGACAGAGGCCACGCGTTCGCCAGCGACGAGCGAAAGTCCCGTGCGGAAGATGATCCCAGCCGAAGCGCTGTGCCCCACGGTGGGCGCCAACTATCGTGGTGTGGAACACGGCAGAGACATCGGGATGGCAAAGAAGGGGCACACGGATGCATTCGGTGGCTCACGCAACGGGTTGGGCATGGTGCACTGCAAACACATGGATGTACCCAGGTTCGGGGCCCTCTTGGCGAGGTAACACCCCTACTCCTGCAAGATGAACTATATATGGGAGCTTGATGCTCAGTATAGATGCTCGTTGAGCCGTTTCCTTAGCTACTATCGATGGCTAGAGGAAGATGGGAGCTAGATGCTAACACTTCTCTTCTTCTATTGTTGCTTCTCTTTCCCTAGAACCCCGGCTCTGCCCTCCCTTAAATACTGGTCTGGGGGCAGATTACAGTTCGGGACCTAGGGTTTACTGTTTGGGTATGGGTTTACAGGGAAGGGTCGGCTGCAGGGCCCAGCCGGTGGGCCAGGACCCAGTCCGCCATTCTTTTAGCGTCATCCTTCTCTTTAGTGGTCACCCGGGCTTCCTTTGGGGCGTCACCCTTGCTTTAACGGTCACCCGGACCGCTTTCGCTAGTCCAGCCGACCGTCTTGCTTTATCTTTGTCTGGTAGCGCTGGTCATGACGGCATGCCAGCTTCCTTGATGACGAGGGGGAGCTAGAAGCGTACCCCGCATGGAGCGTCAGTCCTTCCGTGCTCTCCATCGAATTCGAGGTGAGCCGGGTGGGAATGGCCACCCGGCCGGTTCTTCTGGCCACTGGCTAGACGGGCCAACCGGGAAGTTTATAAGCCCAACCGGGCTTTCTTGCCAGATGGCTAGAGTTGTATTTGCTGGAGGCCAGGCGGCCTACTCCTTCTAGAGCCGGCCCACTTATGGCTGGCTTTCCCCACCCGGGGTTATAACCCTGACACCTGCTCCGGCTTAGGAGATGCCCTGCAGGATTTTCCCTCTACTTCCAACACCACACCGTCGTGCTTCTGGAATCGCGAGGGGAGAACTACAACCTCTGATGCCTTCTGGAACAAGGGAGAGGAAGGTCTTCATCGAGTATCGAACGTGTGACCGACTGCGGAAGCGCTTCTAGAACACAGCACCGGAAGGATCGTCTACACAATCTTGAGACTGGCAAGTGTACGACTACATCACCCACGAGAATCTGCTCTCGTTAACCGCTTTGGAATCTGCAAGGGTGAGTACTCTAATCGACTCGTTGCTACAATCTAGTAGATAGATCTTGGCTTGTTTGTGTGCATGCGGTAGATTTTTTTTGTTTTCCATGCTACGGACCCCTACACTTAACATGACGTTGTGTTTCCTTCCGAGGATCCAGCATATGGGTGGGCACCCTTAGGCCCCATGATTTTGGTGTCTAGATTATCTATGAGTGGTTGCCGGAGGTATTGTCAGCCCTATATGGAAATTTCCAGGGGCATCACCAGCTCATAGAGTCTTCAGGAACTCATCATGGTTATAGCTTACCCGGGAGGGGGCTTAACGGAGGTGTAGTCAGCCCCGCAGGATCGTGTAGACATGCCGGGTCACGGAGAGCGCAGTGATTGGCTTGGATCATCTATTGGGCCACACATCACGGAATTATTGACGGGAATAAGCTGCTCGGTTATGCAACAAGGATTTGATCTCTCATGGGTAAAGTAACGCACCTCTGCAGAGTATACGAACTATAACTTGTTACTCCCTGTTCCGGGAAGGAGCTACGAACGCAGCAGGAAAGGAACTCCATGAAAGTTCTGGTAAACCTGTGAAGGCTGACAGACATAGCTTTTCAGAATAAAAGCAACCTTTGAAGAAATGTTTTTGAAAACCTGCATCGCCTACAACCTATGGTATGTGGTTGTAGATATAGTGCATCAAACACTTCTTTTTAGTGAACTTGCTGAGTACGCTCGTACTCAACGTATCTTCTTAACCCTTGCTAGACTCTGAAGCCAATACTGACGATGTCTGCATCAAATTATGCTCAAGAGAATCGTCATCCACAGATCAAAGTTTTCAATGAAGTCAAGAAAGTCAACATATACATCAACTAAAGTGAAGATGAAGTCACTGATTAGATAGGAATATAATCTATAGCCATAGAACCAACTTCTGTAGAGTTTTGCAATAGCAGCAATACAAGCCAAATAGTGAGATGCTAATATAATTAGCATGATAGTTATGAGTTGATTATTTCAGATTCTTCTTTGTAAGAAATTTCTTTCTCTCTCTTTAACCTAGAGTATTCTCTGGATCTTTTGTAAAGAGTCGAGTTATAACATATAGTCATGTCTTGGACATGCTGTGTTTCTATTGTACCATCTGAGGGATGTAATACTAGTGAACGGTGTTTTATTGGTGTTATGTTAACGACTATAGTGTACTACATCATGTAGTGGTATGCTGGGTCACCGCAGGATCACCGTAGTACAACTCGATAAGTATTTGAGTGTCGAACCCATGAGGAGCTGAAGGTAAACTATCTATTCTCTAAAGCCCAATAACCCACTTATATAGCCTTCTATGCAAAGCTAGGATCTAAAGTGTGTGTGTCGTTGTTTTTGGTATTAACTAGAAAAAATAAAGTAGTTGAAATAAATACAATAACTAAAATAATGCAAATGAAGTGGAGCTAGTGGAGTAGATGTGGATAATCTATGGGAGTAAATGTTTAGGCAAATTGCTATTTCATTCATTTGGTTGTCACAATTAGTCAAGAACATATTATATAGTATTTTTATTGTTTCTTCTAGGAGGAGCCATAACTAGGTGTAGCCATAAATATGACCCAATACACCACTAGTGATTGATCCCAAGGCCAGTTAAGAACAAACAAGGGAATATTAAGACATAAAGTCCAACTAACGCATTTAAATCTAAGGTCCCCATAATAGTACCCCCGTTCATTAACCATAAATTAATACAACATATATTTCTATGACTTGGGATTCAGCTCCAGTCAAAATCTGTCTATTCCTCATCCTATAAACATGCAATGATGACAACCTTGTGCATCCCCCAACATATGTGTGCACTCATATGTTAGTGCATCAAGATCATCACAGAAGATAACTCTCAAATATTAACATAGTCATATAATAAATCATGGGAAAATAATACATTGAATCATACATCATGTTTGCCAAGAGATTAAAATGGAGAGGTGCTGTAAATGGTAATGGAGAGGTGCCTCCCCATGGGGGAGAGGCGGCAACGACGGCAGCCGACAGCCTCCTAGGGACGGCGGCTGCCCTTGGGGGCAGCGGACCTTTGGCCCTTGTTCTTCCTTGGAGATGGTGCAACAATGGAGGAGCTTATCCCCCTCCTTGGGGGATGCCAAGGAGGGGGAATTTCGTGGCTATGGATAGATGCCTCTAAAAGTAGAGTTTCCTCTTAATATATAATGGTGGAGATGCAATCTTGGCCATAGGATGGATGTCCCTTGGATCCAAGGACTCTTGGGCATCTCTAGAACCTTTATAGGAGTTTCCTCTGTCCTAATGAGTCCATCAATTCGTGGTTGGGCTGAAATCATCAAATATGGAAGGAGTTTGAGTCAACCATGTCACATATATTCGGAGCCCCAAAACTGCTTCTGTTCTCTGCAGTAATATGGATATAAAAAATGCATCCGGACTCCGATTGAGGCGAATTTTATGTCTAAATTGTTTAGCATAAAATTCCCCACAACTTTCCTTTCAACATTTTTTTCCATTAGACGTCATATTCGGGGTAGTTTCTGGCAATCTTCTGTAGGGACAGATTCTAGGAATTTCATTTCTCCATAATGCGCGGTTTCCTTTTATATTTCTGTATTTCTACACAACAAAGTGTAAAAAAAGTACATGTACACTTTTGCAACTATTAGTAGGTTAGTCCCAATAAATATAATAATATAGTAAAATAATAATAATTTTTAAGCAATAAACAAAGAAGTTAATGTATGCATTTTACATGCATCAGTTGTTGACGGCGCACGTGTTGCTGCGCCCATGACAGTGGTGCGTCAGGGAAGCGGAGTGGGCGGCGTCGTCTGAGGCGAAGTGGCCTGAAAAACGCGCCCAACTTCGTGGCAGCCGACCAGAAACTTTTGCTGGAAGTCAAGACTGTCGAGGAGGCGCACGACCTTGTCGGTGGAGGTGGAGTTGTAGGTGGTCGCCGTGGTGGTGAGGGTTGTGGGATTGGGGAGAAGTTCCCAAATGCATCCAGCTGATCGCTATTGCGCTCTTCCTGGTTATATTCTTGCTCTAGTGTGGCCAATGTCCGGCTACCCGCTGCAATTTTTCTGGTCAACGATTTGATAATGCAAGGTTCCATGAGATTTCAGATGTAACGAAGGTGTTCGATGAAGTGCTTGAGAGAGAAGTGTTGTGTTGTGGATAGCTATGATGAACGAGTTATAAATATCAGGAAAATACAGTAAAGTCCTCGGGATGTTCTTCAATATGGTGCGCAATGGAGTGCGAGGTAACAACTTGACTTTTGTTTGCCTATTGAAATATTGTGGTGAGAAGCGCAAGGCTAAATTAGGACGGGAAGTCCATTGTTATATTGTGAAAGGAAGATGGGGAAATATGATATAGTTGATAGTGCCCTTGCACAACAATGATCATGGCTTATCTGCAGCATGTGATGTTTTCAGCGATGCTCACTTGAGGGATTTCACCCTAATGAGTTCACCATGGGCATACTCAAGGCTTGTGTAAAAGAGAAGATGATGTGGGAAGCAGTTGCATGGTGCTGCCGTGAAGAAATTGTACAAAGATTATTTGGGACGCTACCACTATGTCACACTAGGATTACTAGATATATTGGTGAGGGCATTGTCTTGCATTTACTTAGAATTTTGTTCTGATTGGGCGGGTTTGGGATTGGTGTTATTTATTCGCTGCAGTGGTCCAGATTGGCTCAAAAAGAAGGCATACGCGCTGCTCATTCATTGTGTTGTGAAGGTATTATTGAAACTCGTGAGGAATTCATATTTTCAATCCAGGATGTCAAATGCTAACTGATCGAAATACTTTTGTTATCTTTAAGATTTTAACTTGGGATTAAATTGCAGGTCACTGAGAGCATCCGTGGAAGGTTTTCTTGTTAAAAGCCTAAGATGGTGACAGAGGAGGGGAAGATGGTCCGGGTGAAGGGATGTTATGAGCACCACAGAAGTATGTGCTAAATATGGCAGAGCGAGTTTCCATTCTGTTTACTTCAGATCAGATAATTGGCCTTATAAAGGGTAACAGTTCTCCAGTAATAGAAGCTTGCTGTTATCTCATTAATTAGCTTGATGAGTGTACTTTATTTTATTAAATCCCTTTTTCTTGCATGTTGATTGGATTGTTATTTTAGAGTTATCTATTTACGTTACTACAATATGTTGCACACCTGAAGAAGTTGCTGCACCATTTGATGGAGCTGCTACTCGCAGCCCCTGATCTTCTTCTACCTCTCAATCTCCCTTCTCTCTTGAACACACACAAGAGATCTGAAAACTAACAGGAACACACACACACTACACCAAGGAAGAACCTCAAAGACTTTGCCGAGACTCTCTTCCTTGGCAGCCACAAACACTACATTATTTTCTCTGCCGCAGGCCGATATTGTTACAATCAACTACTGAATAAAACATGATTAAACTCTAAACTTGACACTACTAACAAGATTAGCACCAACACCATTTTGCCTTTATGAATGAAAAATATGACATGTCCGATCAATTCCATCTTGTTGCATACAATGTTCAACCGAGATATCAAGGTCTGTGACCTTCACATTAGTCATGCTTTCTGTGGTTAAAATGTATGATGATTGATGTGGAATTTAAATTCAGGATTATATAATATTGCTTTTAATAAAGAAATGTATTGCTAAGAGAAAACAACGTGTCATACCACCACTTCTAATCACTATCATTAGTATAATCCACCTATTCTAGCACTACAAAACATATGTAGAAGCTAATATTCCGGGTTAGATGACAGTGGAAGTTTTATTCTTTACATAAACTCCTAATCAGGCTCTTTCTAAATTTTGCAACTTATATCCTTTTCTTCTACACGCATGCTCAAATCAGGTCACGCCATATGGGTGGGATGATTCTGTTTGGTCAAGTCGGGCATCGTAATTGCTGGGTAGATTAGGGTTTTGAAGCAGGGGAGGCGATTAGTCGGTGCTAGAAGTGAAAGTTCATTCCTCCTCTATCTACCATGGACCCCGGTGCCAAATTTTTTTTGCATCTGCAAGTTACTAGCAATATTAATGTGCATTATGCTTATATATACGTTAAGGGGCTGCGGTGACCCAACATACCACTACATGATATAGTACACTACAGTCGTTGACATAACATCAATAAAACATCGTTCCACCAGTATTACATCCCTCAGTGTGGTACAACAGAAACATAGCAGGTCCAAGACACAACTATAGGTTACAACTCGACCCATCATAAAATATCCAGAGAACACTCTAGGTTATAGCGAGAGAAAGCAATTCTTACAAAGAAGAATTAGAAATAACAACTCATAACTATCATGCTAATAGACTAGTATCTGAACTATTGGGCTTGCATTGCTGCTATTGCAATACTCTACAGAAGTAGGTTGTATGGCTAGAGATTATACTCCTATCTAATCAGTAACTTTGTCTCCACTTTAGTTGATGTATATGTTGACTTCCTTGACTTCATTGAAGAAATTGAGGTTTTAGTGACGATTCCCTTGAGCATAAGTTGATGTAGATGTCGTTTTTATTGGCTTCCGAATCTAGCAAGGGTTAAGGATATATGGTTGAGTACGAGCATACTCAGCAAGTTCACTAAAAAGGAGTGTTTGATGCACTAGCTACAACCATAAGCCGTAGGTCGTAGGCTATGCAGGTTTTCGTAAACATTTCATTAAAGGTTGCTTTTATTCTGAAAAGCTATGTCCGTCAGCCTTCACAGGTTTACCAGAACTTTCGTGGAGTTCCTTTCCTGCCATATTCTTAGCTCCTTCCCAGAACAAGGAGTACATGTCACAGTTTGTACACTCTACCGAGGTGTCTTACTTTATCCATGAGAGATCTTAGCTTTGTTGCACATCCGAGTTGCAGGCTCGTTCACACTTCCTTGGTATGAGGCCTAGACTAAGATCCAAGCCAATCACTGCCCTTTTCCATGACCCCACATGGAGCACGACTCCCCAAGCAGGAATACCTCCGTTAACCCCCATATAGGAAGATATAACCTTGGTAACCCCTTGGAGACTCCAGTGAGCAGATCATGTCTCTGGCAACCCAACCAACGTGGCAGAACTACCCCCGGCACCCCCTCACGGATAATCTAGACACCAATATCGCGGATACATAAGGCTTCCCACCCATGTTGAGTCCTCGCAGGGAATCTACAGCTTCACGATGAGGTCATCTGTTCATGTTAAAGAAAGAAGATCCAACTGAATTCTCCATCTCATTCCAAATCTCATGGTTAACGCGTGATATATGGCGCAAGAATCATTGGCGATATTGGTTTTTAAGTCCTAGATAATATGGTCCTTTACCACCAGAACTTTCATAGTAGGTTATTACCTCTTGGTAAATAACCCATAATCATATTATTATGAAAATAGTGTTTTCTGACCTTTTGAAATGCATGTGATGACAACACTGGATTTGTAAAATACTTGATAGAAAATAACCAAAGGACATGAGCAAGTGTGAACTTGCCTTTTGTGATTGCAAGATTCTACACTCACGATCTTCGAGATAATAGAAGATCCAATATTTGAAAACAACATCATTGGTCCGGTAAGGACTAATGTTTATATAAGCAAGATGCCATTATGTATAAGTAATGCAATGCTATTTGTTAAACTCGTATCCCTGAAATAAACGTCGATGATCTAGGGTTTGGGAACTAGGAATGGTTTCTTTGGAATGTGTTGCACTTTTATTTTTTGCTTCACACTTGTGCTTCTTATTAAGGCTTGTGAGTGTGTGTGTGTAAAATGGCTTACCGGAATAAAGAAGTAATATACATTGATAAAACACTCAAGTGTGGTTTGTATTCAAAGACTCCTTATATAATGATGGTTAACCAGTTATAGCTTTGTTGGAAAGCTTATGAATTACTTTAAGTATATCTTAAAGAATAACTTTTGAATAAAAGCTTACCTAACTAACAAAAGCATTTAAACTTGAAGTTAACACTCTTAGGGTTTCTTACTAACTATAGTTATAAAGGAGGAAAGCATCACTTATTTCTAAGTTTAAATAATCACAACATTTGTAGTGGAGACTTATATGTTTTAAATATGATATGACACTATATGTTGTTCACTTCATAATGTTTTATAAAGCTAAATAAAAATAGCATCTCTTTTATTTGAGTGGTGATTTTTTGTTAATAGAGATGAATGACGTAATTTTATCCACTTAGGAGTTAGGAATTAATTTTTATAGCTATAGAAATGGGGGATTTCAACATGCGGTGTTCGACTTCTCGTGCGAGTGCAATGTAGGGTCGAAGTTCTGTGTAATCGCCGGGTTTCGCAAACTTGGGCTGCCAATCACTCAGAAGGCCCATTTTGAGCCGAATTCATCCCACCCCTGCCAAATACAAACTTTCCGTCAACTGCCCCGTGAAGGAGAAATTCGACACCTCCATGTCACTACTCTGTCCGTGACACGAGTGCTAAGTCGGCAACCACGAAGGAAAAATGAGGAACTAGACCCCACGCCTTAGAGCGTTGACAAAAATCACTTCCTCCTTCGCATGAACCCTAGCGCTGTCGCTGGAAAAATCCACCCTCCACCCAGAACGACCCCTTGGGACATTTGCCTTCCGGTGCCAAGTTGTTGCACCCTCTCGCTAATCCTGAGCTCTAATGCCGCATGTTGTGCCCACCGTTCTGAGGATCTAGCCCGCCTCCGCCGTCGGACAAGCTGAGCAGCACGGAGGATGGCAGATCATTGTACCCTGAAAGAAGTGTTGGATCCATGTGGGTGAGCTACTCTTCTATTTGCTTTTCGCACTAACTATAAATGCAAGCTGTCTATTGACCTGAAAGAGATAGATCAAACCTAGAATTGTTTGCTGGCCGAACGCTGACAGACAAATTATTTTTTGTCCCCAAATTTCTCTCAACTAGGGTCCCCAGAGACCCCTTACGTGGTTTCGGTACGTGTTGGCGGGTACCAACTACAATTAGCAAATGTTAAGGCCATGTGGAATTATGGTACTTGTGTCGCGATTAAAGAAGCACTGATGCATATTTGCACTATCCCTAGTATGGTTGCTGCTCTGCGTAAACATATCGAAATGGGGCCGACGCAGACTGCACGGTTCAGCTTCATGGATGAACAAGGCAGAAAGGTTACTATAAAGCATGACAATCAGTTGTAAGGGTTGCTGAAACGGTGTTCGAAGGCTCAAATGTTTCTCATGGAATGTAGAATAGTCGATGTGGAAGCTTCTTCCACTCCTAGCGGCCCTGATATTCAAGCTCAGGGTGGTCTGACTCTAAGCCCCGCCGATGTTAAGAAAAATATGGTTCTTCGTCTGCGCCATGCTTCTGCAGCGCAACCTCCTCGTAGGAGTGCCCATTTTGCCGTGGTGCAAGACCCTATTGTGGATGCAGGTCGTGCTTCTGTTGTGGAATCTGCTAGTGTTGTTGCTTAACCTGCTACTGACCTAATCCCTGCTGCTGTTGCGCAAACTAAGGCTTCGGGAGGCCGCCCCGCTGTTGTGGAATCTGCTAGTGTTGTTGCTTAGTCTGCTATTGACCCAATCCCTGCTGAAGTTGCGCAAACTAAGGCTTTGGGAGGCCGTCTCGCTGTTGTGGAATCTGCTAGTGTTGTTCCTCAGCCTGCTACTAACCCAATACCTACTGCTGTTGCGCAAACTAAAGCTTCAGGGGGTCGCCCCACTGTTGTGGAATCTGCTAGTGTTGTTTCTCATCCTACTACTGACCCAATTCCTGTTGCTGTTGCGCAAACTAAAGCTTCCGGAGGTCGCCCTGCTGTTGTGGAATTTACTGGTGTTGTTGCTCAGCCTGCTACTGAACCAATCCCTACTGTTGTTGCACAAACTAAGGCTTCGAGAGGCCGTCCCGCTGTTGCCAGAACTGCTGGTGTTGTTGCTTAGCCTGCTACTGACCCAATGCCTGCTGCTGTTGCGCTAACTAAGGCTTCGTGAGGCCTCCGCGCTGTTGCTATTGCTAGAACTGCTGTCTTGGGCTGGTCCTCCTTGAACCCGTGATGAAGTTTAACCTGTTGCTACTGCCACTCGAAGACCAGTTGTTGAGGAGCAAGCCCATGGTCTAGAATCTGATACTGTCATCGAACCTCTCGGTGGTTTCGGTCCCGAGGAAGCTGGTGATGACAAGGTATATTTTCGTATCGGTGTTGAGAAGTTCATTGAAAAATTAGATGATGGCACAGAAAAATTCGTCGACGACATTGATGTAGTCGTTGGCACATACGATCCTGAAGTGGTACATATATCTGAACTGATAGCAGCGTTACATGAGAAGGTGGAGTGGGGGTCCTCTCAGGAATCACATTTGGCAAGTTGCCAGTGATTTAGCCGTACCGATAAGTAGGATGAGTCGAACTAGACGAGAAGTGTACCTGTTCGCGCGCCTGCTAACTGTTGGACATGAATTTGAGGTTGGCAATGATAAAGACAAACTTGTAGAAAATATGATTGACCTGATGGATGACCTCGCTCGTGGTTGTTCGAGTGACAGTAGCTTCGAACAGAGGAGAGACTTACAGGGGAGCAACATAAAGAGGACCAGGAAGAGCATCCCCGGAAATAGCACCCTGAAGAAGGCCATCACCAAGAAGACCATGCTAGAGAAGAGTACACCCAAGAGTTGCATGAAAAAAGGCACCACGCCGCAAAGTACACCCTGAGACCCGGTTGCAACACCGACCAGTAGCAGCAAAAAATATAAGAGGGCCAAACCGGTGGTGAACAAGGTGGTGAACACACCCAGGAGCAGCAGCAAAAAGGCTAAGGTAGCTCGCACAGAGGATACCACACCCAATAGTAGAGGCAAAACTGCTAGCTCGAAGAGGAACACACTATAGAGGTCCGACAATAATGCCGGCGCGAAGGAGAACACACCCAATAGTCGCAGCAAAAATTCTAGCTTGAAGAGGAACACGCCGCAGAGGTTTGTCAATAATGCCGGTGCAAAGGAGAACACACCCAATAGTGGCAACAAAAGGTCTAATTCAAAGGGGAACACACCGTAGAGGTCAGGCAATGATGCCAGCACGCAGGAGCCAGCACCCATGAGGGGAAGCAGGAAGGTGATCACACCGAGGAGTAGCAGCAAAAATGTTAGTTCGATGAGGAACACAATGCATAGGTCAAGCCCTAATGTGGATACCATCATGAATGATATAGTTAGGAAGGATTCCATCAGGAAGGAGGATGCACACAAGAAGAGCAAGAAGGTTCTGTATAGTAGAGATGAAATAGAATCTGATTACTGTTTGTATGTTGACGAACATGTGATGCATGATAGTGTAAGACCAGCCCCTGTTGTTGCAGTAGCACCAACAGAGCATCTGGGAGAAAACAGAGTTGTCGGAGAGGTAGATTGGGCCAATGTTCCAGCCCATGTAGGTGCAAATGATGGTGCAGCCCCACCCCTGGGAGTCAATACGATGTGTGCAGTACTAGG
Source organism: Avena sativa (assembly GCA_916181665.1). Lineage (NCBI taxonomy): Eukaryota > Viridiplantae > Streptophyta > Magnoliopsida > Poales > Poaceae > Avena > Avena sativa. Next base: position 44,650,611 of record OV702298.1, on the reverse strand, counting down.
CATTGGTGAGGATGGTGAAGATTCTAAATCAAATATAAAAGATGGCACTATGGAGCATCAAGAATCTGGTGATGATGAGATCGACAAGGCACTTATGGATGGGGCTGGCATTATAGTTGATGACTTGGGTCCCGACGTAGACGAGATGATACATGACCATGAGGATCCTATAATTTCTGTTGGCACCGAGTTCAGCAGCATGCATGAGTTCAGGATGTCATTCCGGCATTTTTGTATCAAGGGGGAGTTCGATGTTCATAGACTGAAGAACACTGCCTACAGGTATGGGGCCGTTTGCAGGTTAAAGTGGAAGAATGGACATGTGGTGATACCTTGTCTGTGGAGGATCGCAGCCAGAGCCCTACCTGCGTTAAAGGCAATTAGGGTATCCTGGCAATGAATGGAGCAAACCATTTCAATTTTATCATTTTTCACTCTATAATATAAGTAAAGTTGATGTGCAAGATCTATCTAGCAACTCTGCTTATGCTGTAAATTAATCTGTGTTGCAGGTCAAGAAATTGGGCCCTCCCCACATGTGTGCGACTGGGAGCATGCTGAAATCCTCGATGGCTGATACAGAGTGGGTGGCTTTACAAGCTATGTCCATAATAAAGCATAACCCTAGGGAGACCGTGAAGAATATTCAGAATAAACTCATTGGTCAGTACAACATTGTCCTACCGTATTACACGGTTTGGAAAGGTAAAGAGAAAGCTCTAAAAATCTTGCACGGGGTTTGGACTAATATCTTCAGGATGATGTACAACTTCAAGGCTGAGGTACAAGCTAGGTGTCCAGGCAGTGTTGTGGAGATCGACACTAAATCGAAAGGTGGTAAAATTTATTTCAACAGATTTTTCATGGCGCTTAAACCTTGCATCCAGGGATTCAAGGACGGATGTAAGCCATATCTAAGCATAGATAGTACTGACTTAATTGGCAAATGGAAAGGCTCCCTGGCATCTGCGACAACATTGGATGGTCACAACTGGATGTTCCCAGTGGCATTCAGGCTGTTCAATAAGGAGACAGAGGAAAACTGGATCTAGTTTATGAGGCAACTCAGGAGATCAATAGGACAAATGGATGCATTGGCTATCTCCACAGATGCATGGCTGGCGAATGCAGTGAAGGAGGTGTTACCGCGAGCTGAGCGTAGAGAATGCAATGCCCACTTGATGCTCAACCTATACAGGCACTACGAAGGCAGCATATTTGGTTACATGTTTGCTGCTACTAGATCATACAGAGCTGGAGCTGTGAATATTTCATGAGCAAGATTTTTGCGTAAGCCCCAGATGTTCCCTAGTACTTGGCCACACATCATTCGCAGCTATGGAAGAGGAGTCAGTTCAACCCTGACATCAAAGTTGATTACATAAACAACAACCTAGATGAATGCTTGAATAACTGGGTGAAGGACATAAAAGTCTGTCCTGTTCATATGTTAATGGATGGCATACGGGGTATGATCATGAAGCTGTTAAATATAAGGAGGGAGATTGGTCCGAGACTTAGAGTCCATATGCTACCGCATGTTGTACATCAACTATATAAGAGAAGCCGAGGGCTTGGTCATCTTAGGGTTCCCCGTCAAACAGCGACAGCTATGAGGTGGTTGATATGTCCAAAAACGGCCATAGCAACAGCAATGCTGGTTCGTTGAGCCCTGTACAGACCCATCTCAGTGGCCTCAAGTCCAACTGAGTTTTGAGCTATGCCAGCCGGTAACAAAAGGGGCAGAGGTATACAACAGGTGAAGAGTTTTAAGAATTTTCTAGAGAGGGCTGGTTTAGCTTTTAGTGGTAGCAAGAAGGGCAAAAACCGATGCAAAACCTGCTGTCTTATAGGCCATAAAGAAGCGTGGTGTCCTCTTAATGCACCCAAACCTAGGTATGAGATGGTACCTATACAAAAAAAATTGGTCGTACTCTGTAGATATTAGGTGCTTACCCGTGTCCTATTTTTTGACAGGAAGCGCAAGGTAAGAAACATGACTACGAACTTAGTGATTTTTCTATGGGATAAAATCAAAACGAGTGGAGTGATGATGCTAAACATGATTCTGATGCTGATTGGCCTGACTTCCCTCGACCCGGAGATGCAGAGTATGTGAAGGTAAGAAAGCTGGCACCCAGGAAGAGGAGGAAGGCGGGCAATGAAGAAGACAAAGGACACCGAGGAAAAGAAGTGGCACCCAGGAAGGATAAGAAGGCTGGCTAAGAAGAAGCATAGTAATGTGTTAATCTCGAACCTTTCTATGTATTCGGTAAAATTCTGGAGCTGTGTTCATGGGAATTGTCAACACCCGGATTTTCAATCCCAGATGCCTGTTATGCCATACATCACAATCCCAGGATTACCATTTTTGCGAGACATAACAGATTGGATATCACAGTACATCATCCATTATAAACCATACATAAGGTCTTACAACAAATAAAGGATCTCATGATCGAGTCTTAGTACAATCATAGCAGCAGAATAATATAATAACGATAGCATGGGCGAATCTCCATCTTCATGGTCACAGGCAATGCTGACGATGGGAGATGATCCTAGTTGTCGTAACCTTCCTGCGGTCCATCCTCCTGATAGACCTCTTCATAGTCTGGCCACGGGAATAGCCAGGGACAAAGCCATGAGTACTCTTTAAGTACTCGCAAACTATTACTAACAAGTGAAGTGTTTTTGAGTAGGAAATACTAAGCTCTAGGTTGTTTTGCAAAAAGCCAGATTTATCTCTAACTGAGTTCAGAAGCAAAGAAAGCTAGTTGAAAGTTTTATAACACCTAAGTGGGAACTTGAGTTTCATATCACAACCCTGTTGTGGTCAAGTCAAAGTCATGATTCATTTCACCAGTCATTTTGAAAACATCTGACGACGAAACAGTATGGCCACTCCAACTGTCCATAATCGCAGACACGGCTATTCGAATAGTTTGACACTCTGTAGAGTTGGTACACTTTCACCACAATATTCGATACATCCCTCAGGAACAATCCTGAATTCACCATACTCAGTATGCGGATAATCAATCCTAACTTTTCAATTACACGCCCTAGTATAGGCACCTCTCCTATGAGTTTGGCCTCCCAACCATGACCAATTGTCATCTTGGGAACTGCACAGGTGGTTAATCTTCACAAGGTAGCCTCAGCTCAAACCTTGGACGCAAGGGAACCCATACTAAGGTATATAAACTTCCAGTCAAGCCCTACCCAATTTTTGGGTATTGTGGTTGTACGGTAAAATTGAAATGGTATTGCATCCACACAACCATCAGTTTTATAAAGGGATAAGGCTCATGCCTCAACATTTTCATCATCAAAATCATCTGGTGTTCAAGAACACATGTCAAAACATTTCAGTAGAATGACTCATCATTCTAAGGTTTTCATAACCATTTTCACCAAGTAATCCCATATAAAAGGGATCAAGTTTTATGCTTAGCACTAGCATCTATAAGTGGGGGTAAACACTAATGAGGGATGGTAAACAAGTGGGGATGATCTATGTTGAATATCATGCCTCAGGATGACATGAAGATTTATCGAACTGAGGACAAGTTTTATGCTCTTTATGATACCTTTACATATCTTTCCAAAATCTACAAGTCACTAAGTAAACTCAAATAGAAAGCTTTGATAAAGAAATAAAATAACTAAGCTTGCAAGTAAAACTGGGTTTGGTATTATCACTTGGTATAATCAAGGCGTGTCTAATGCATTGCATAGATTATCTAACTTTCAGAGTTGCAAGTGTTAGCTTGCATAGGTAACTTGCAAGTCGTAGCTTGTCTTGTGCAGTGCAGTGGTTGAAGTTCTCCTCGGCTTCTTCCTCATAGTAGTCTCCTTCCTCCTCGTATCCCTGGTCGGTACTAGCGTCTATAAATAAATACGAGGTACACAATCACCAAACAATACTTAACTAATTCTATTTATCACACCAAGGTTCACACTAGATGATCTAGCATCATCACTATTATCACAAAGATTAAAGCACTTGTTTTATTTATTTTATTTTAGAAAAGTAATTTCTACTCATTGAAAACTACTTAAGATTTAATATCCTCCAACTAAAACATGGGATCATGTTGACACATGTCATCACCACATATTTCGGTACTTGGGAATGTGATTTAAAGTGGTGCCACAATTTAATAAGGTTTAACCCTTTTATTTTAATTAATTAAAGTTACTAGAAATGCCTATGCGGCATTCTTTTATTACTTTTCCATTATTTCTGCAAGTACACCTAGATACTTTTATATATTCAGAAATTAGAAAAGTCTCTGCCTTGTTATTTTTACTATAGGTTATCTACATTTCCAATTGATTTGAATCCAACTGGCTTGGATTAAGAATTTTAGTACCTTTCTAGCAAAATTAGTTTCATGCAATTTGGTTTAGTGAATCTCCTTGGTTTGATTTTGAACCTAGGGACAGAACTAAGTTTGAAACTAAATTAATAAACCTAAATTTGAATTACTGGGTCACGCAGGAGTGTAACTGGGCCGGCCCACTGCGCACAGAGCGCCCGCGGGTGGGTTTAAGTGGCTATCCCCACCAGTCAGCGAGACAGGGGGTGCAAAGGGGTACATGGCAATCTAGACCGTGCGATTAAGATCTAATCTAATGGCTAGGGCTTGTCGTCTTTATCGGGCAACGCCAGCGAGACTGAACCCTAACACGGCCAGTGGGGGTCTGTGGGGGCTCACCGGGGCTCAGGCGAGGGTCGGTGATGGGGAAGAACGACGAAGTCGACGACGACGATCCTCTTGGTAACGACAGATCCTCCTGGGGCGACTCCAATCGACGGCTCATCTTCTCCTCCTCCGTGGCAGACTATGGCAAAATTCCGGCCACCTGGTGCTCGCCTTGCTCCAGGGATGAGGTGGGGTGGTTCTGAGAGAGAGGCGAGTGTGATGATGTGCTGAAATCGAACGAGGGAGGCCTCTATTTATAGTGCGAAGAGAGGACCGAAGGGAGCAGGTGAAGCTTGTCGTGGTCGTCTGCACAGCTGGCTAACATCATGGCTAGGGGTAGGGGATGGTGCGCTGCCTCCTGGCTAAGCTCAACGGCATGGTGGCGAGCCGTGGGGCGGTGCAATGCGGTCGGAACACTTCGATGCTCAGAACGGGTCCGACGGGAAAATTAATGGCGCATGGGCTCTCCTTGTCATGCGGCGATGAACGGGCATGTCCGGGCGGTTCCTGGGGTGATGGTGATCACGCACACAAGCGGTGAGGGCGGGACACGGTCTGTGCTCGCGTGTCGAGCGCGGAGCTCTGGCGCTCTCTCGGCATGGCACGGAGGTACAGGGCCCGACGGTTCTAGGGTGGTCCAGGGGCTGGCAGTGCTTGGGCTCTGGACATGGGGTGGCGGTGGATGGTGGCTTGTGCCCTAGACAAGGTGGCTAGGCTTGGTGAGGCTCCTAGCTTGCTGTAGACATTGGGGGTGTCATGTTGGGCTCGGCAATGGTCACCATTGATGACAATGTCAAGCTTACATTGAGCTAGAGCTTGTTAAATGAGTTAGATCATCTACTGAGAGTGTGCTGTGAGCTAGAGAGGGAACAAGTTAGGCACAAACACTGCTCACTATAGTGTTGGATGTTTTCTTTGATTTGTGTTTACAAGGTGTTTGATGAAATGGCTGAAAGAGATTTGAATTTGAATTTTTGAATGAAAATTGGTGGGTGTACTAGTCACATACTAGGTAGTCTATGGTTGCTTGGAATTGTCAAGGTGCACTGGTTTGCTTGGGTTTTGAGAAATGGTGATCTTCACATATGATATAGATTCAATTTTGAATTGTCATTTGAATCAAGTTGCCATATGTTTTTGTGGGTTTGAAAGGTGGGCTTCGGTTCACTTTTACTTGGTCTAGCAAGGGGTGAAAATAAATGGAATTGTTTCTGTTTGAAATCTTGGACTAGAAACACTCAAAGTGGTCTAGTGAGCAAGATTGGAAAAATGACCATTTGTTTGTTTTGTTTATTTTTGAATTTCTCTTGATTTGTTTCTTCTTGGAAATGATTTAGATTAACACACATGCATTCATATGATTTTAATTAACAAAGTTTTTGTTAACCCTACTTTTGGTGATTGGAATATGATAACCTTGATCAATATTTTTGGGATGTTACAAACCTTCCCACCTTAAACAAAATCTCGTCTCGAGATTTGAGAAAAATAAAACTAGGATTTAAAGAGGTCTGGAAACTCTGTCCTAATGTAACCTTCTCGCTCCCAGGTAGCTTCTTCTTCATTGTGGTTACTCCACTGAATCTTGAGAAACTTGATGCTTCGGGTCCTGGTGGTCCTAAAATCTTCTTCCAAAATACGGATGGGTACTTCGGGATACGTCAGGTCATCGTTGATCTCTATGGTTCGGTGATCAATGTTCTTGAATACTTCAGTCTTCTCCGGGACTTCTAGGCATTTGCGAAGTAACGATATATGGAACACATTATGCATGGTTGACATCTCCTCGGGCAGTTCCAGTTGATATGATACTTCTCCTCGACAATTTAGAATCTTGAAAGGTCCGATATATCTAGGGGATAACTTTCCTTTGAGTTGGAAATGCTGCATTCCCTTCAAAGGTGACACTTTGAGATACACAAAATCTCCGATATTGAAAGCGAGGTCTTGACGTCTCTTGTCGGCGTAACTCTTCTGTCTGGATTGGGCGGTCTTGACTTGATCACGGATCTTGCGAACTTTCTCTTCTGCTTCTCTTAGGATGTCGGGTCCGAAAATCTGACTCTCTCCTACTTCCGACCAATTCAAAGGGGTACGACACTTCCTTCCATACATGAATTTAAATGGGGCCATTTGCAAACTGGCTTGATAACAGTTGTTGTACAAAAATTCTGTGGAAGGCAGACAATCTTACCATTTTGATCCATATTCTAGCACATAGGCTCTCAGCATATCTTCGAGTATTTGATTTACTCGCTCCATTTGTCCATCAGTCTGAGGGTGATACGCTGTGCTGAAATCCAGTCAGGTTCCCATTCATTCTTGTACTTTATTCCAAAATCTCGAGGTAAACTGAGTTCCTCGATCCGATACAATGTTCTTGGGGACTCCGTGCAAACCGACGATTCTAGCAATGTACAAATCTGCTAGCTTCGAGCTTTGATAAGTGGTCTTGAAAGGTAAGAAATGGGCTACCTTGGACAGTCTATCAACTATAACCCAAATAGAGTCATTTCCCCTACTAGATGTAGGAAAACCGGTGATAAAATCCATTCCAACAGAATCCCACTTTGATTCCAGAATCTGTAATGGTTGCAACAGTCCTGCGGGCCTCTGATGTCCCACCTTAACTCGCTGGCAGATATCACACTTGGCTATGTAGCTTCCGATTTCTCTTTTCATCTTATGCCACCAGAATTGTTCCTTCAAATCCTGATACATCTTCATTCCTCCAGGGTTGATATAGTAAAGAGTATCATGGGCTTCTTTCAAAATAGCTTGCTTCAACTCTGAATCTGCTGGCACATAGATACGTCCTTTGTACCACAAAACTCCTTCTTCATCCTTGGTGAATCCGGGTACTTTGCCTGTACCGATGCGACGTTTGATTCCGTCGATACTAGCATTTCCTTTCTGCGCCTCCTTGATCTGACTAATCAAAGTGGGTTGAAGTTCTATGCTATCCAAAAATCCTTCACTTACTAATTCCATTCTAAAATCTTCCATCTCCTTGTGTAAACTTGGTTGCTCCTTTAGAATCATGGAGTTCAAGCGGCACGACAATCTTCTAAGGGCATCTACTACCACATTGGCTTTACCGGGGTGATAGTGAATGTCCAGATCATAGTCCTTGATTAGCTCTATCCATCTTCTCTGCCTCATATTAAGCTCCTTCTGAGTGAAAATGTACTTCAGGCTCTTGTGATCTGAATAAATCTCACAACGGTTTCCCATAAGGTAATGCCGCCATGTCTTCAGCTGCTAGTTCAAGGTCATGGGTAGGATAATTCTGCTCATGTTGCTTCAGTTGTCGGGATAGATATGATATTACTTTGCCTTCTTGCATCAACACACATCCGAGACTGATCTTGGATGCGTTACAATACACGTCAAAGGGCTTCGTAATATCTGGCATGATCAAGATTGGGGCTGAGATCAATCTCTTCTTGAGTTCTTGAAAACCCGTTTCACATTTGTTCATCCATTCAAACTTCTTGTCTTTATTCAACAATTGGGTCATGGGTCTTGCGATGCTCGAGAATCCTTCTACGAACTTGCGGTTATATCCCGCTAATCCGAGAAATGCACGAACTTGGGTTTGAGTGGTTGGGGCTTGCCAATCTTCAACATCCATCACCTTTGCAGGGTCAATGGCAATTCCTCCGGCTGATACTATATGTCCGAGGAATCCTATTTCCTGTAACCAGAATTCACATTTGCTAAATTTGGCATACAACTGATGCTCTCTAAGGGTTCCCAGGATGGTCCTTAGGTGTAGCTCATGTTCTTCTTCTGATTTGGAATAGATCAGAATGTCATCGATGAAAACAACGACAAACTTATCTAGGAAGTCCATAAAAATCTTATTCATGAGGTTCATGAAATAAGCGGGGCCATTGGTTAATCCAAAAGACATAACAGTGTACTCATACAATCCATATCGGGTGGTAAAGGCAGTCTTCGGAATATCCTCTGCGCGAATCTTGAGTTGATGATAATCAGTTCTAAGATCAATTTTAGAAAACACTTTGGCACCAGTCAACTGGTCAAACAAGTCTTCTATCTTCGGTAGTGGGTAATTGTTTTTGATGGTGACATCATTCTGCTTCCAATAATCCAGACACAAACGGTTACCTCCATCTTTCTTGTCTACAAACAAGACATGTGATCTCCATGGCGACGCACTTGGTTATATCAATCCTATCTCTAGCATAGCATCCAGTTGCTTCTTCAGCTCCACTAATTCAGACGGGTTCATACTATATGGTCTCTGGGCTATGGGTCTGGTTCTAGGGATTAGTTCAATGATAAACTCGATATCCTGATCTGGGGGCATACCGGGCAAAACATCTGGAAATACATTGGGGTATTCACGGACTATTCTGACTTGGTCAATGGTTGGTTGGGCTATACTCTTGTTGCACTTGAATTGATGGGGCAAGGTTTCAGATACATGCTCTACTGATATTCCGGCTGTACTGGTCATGGTTATGGCTTTCTTGGCACAGTCGATTAATCCTTTATGTTTCGACATCCAATCCATTCCTAGTACTACTTCCAAACCTTTCGTCCCAAGTACTATAAGATTAGCATAAAAATCTATGCCATGGATTCGGATAGGTACGACCTTGCAAATTTGTCTAGCTTTGGTGGTCGAACCAGGTATTTGAATTATCATAACATGCTTCAATTTTGTTGGTTGAATCTTACTAGTGCATGCAAATTCTTCAGTAACAAATGAGTGCGATGCTCCAGAATCAAACAACACTCTTGCAAGTACTGAGTTAACATAAAACATACCCAGCACGACATCTGATGCTTCGGGCTTCTTCAGCATACATGAGAAACAGACGACCGTTGCAGTTGAGCGAATTCCCTGGGGCAAATCTTCTTCCAGGCTTAACACAACGCTGCTGATGAGCTGGGGCATTTGAACAGGGGGCTGTGGCAATCTTCTTGGGGCACTCATTGGAATAGTGACCCTTGGTTCCACATTCATAACAAGTCTCTTGGGACTTGTCCTTTGCTGCAATAGGCACAACATTGCTTCCAGTTCTCGAGGCAGTGTTGTTGTTCGTGGCGACATTGTTGTTGTTGAACTTGGGCGGTACACGGTTGAAATTGCTGGGGTTACCGGGGTTATTGTTGTTATGGTTTCCTCCGGGCCTTGGGTTTCCTCCTCCATGTTTGGGATAGGTCGGGCGGTTCATCGGGGGTCTATTGGTTCTTGGGGAAAATCATGGAGATGGGTTTTGGCGATACTTCGGGGTATGGTGGGTTCCTGGTTGATTCATCATTCTAAGCTTGCGGTTCTCATTTGCTTGGTTGATCTTGCCTTCCATCTGAATGACAGAATCCACTAAGGCTTCAATGTTAGCAAATGGAATATTGACTAACACTGTCTGCATCTCATCATGAAGACCATTCAGGAATCTCTCCTTCTTCTTAGCTTCAGTGTCAATCTCATCTGGTGCATACCTAGCCAATGACAATAATTAGTCACGATACTCAACTACGGTCATCCTCCCTTGCTTAAGTTCCCTGAATTCATCTCTCATCCTCTTGATCAAATCCGGTGGCACATGGGTTCTGCTGAACTTGATTTTGAATTCATCCCAAGTCATCATTTATCCTCCAGTCATGGCGCGAACGCTGTTCCACCAAGCTCTTGCATCTCCTGCCAGATAGTGGGTGGCAAACAATACCTTCTCGTTGGCTTCTACTCCTGCAACTTCTAAGTTGTTCTCCATGGTCTGCAGCCAATCATCTGCATGTAGGGGCTCTTCAGACTTAGTAAAGACGGGTGGATTGGTATTTTGAAAGTTCTTGAGCTTTGGAAGGATCATATGGGCACCTAGAGGGGGGGTGAATAGGTGCTACTTCAAATTTTCTTCTTTTTCAAATTAAGGTTTGACAATAAGGTAAATTCTCTAGATAATGCAACTATGGTGAATTTACCTATATGACAATTATGCAAGTGCTACCACAACACAAAGTAGTAACGATTAAGTAAGGTGCGGTAAAGGATAGAAGTAACCGAAGAGTGGACGCGGAGACACAAGGATTTATTTCCCGTAGTTCCTTCCTCTTGAGGGGAAGTACGTCTACGTTTGGAGAGGGGGTGGTTTCAAACCACCAACGCCACGAGAGGCCTCCCTTGTTCTCCGATGAATCTCACCCCAACGGGATCGATTCACCTTCCACTATATCGGCAACCTTCAAGGTGGAAGCCGGCACCGTTACAAGTTTGGGGCACACATCCACAACTTAATCGGAGGCTCCCAAATACAAGCAAGCTGTCAAAGCAATCAAAGACAAGCTTGTAAGAACCAAAACAAGAACTAGGGTTTCCAAGAAAACACTAGAGCAAAGGGGGCCCTCAATAAAATGAGGGGGAAATGAAGATCTCTTTTGGTGAAGTAGTAGATCGGGGCCTCCTCCTTTGATTCCCCAAAGATCAAGGACTTTGGGTGGTGGGATGAGGAGATCTTGAAGATTTGAGTGGCTCCAATGGACTCCAATGGTGGTCTTTGACTTTAATGAGCTGAGCACTTTGTCCCAAGGTAGGTGGAGGGGTATTTATACCCCTCCACGAAATATTTCCGTTGGAGCATTTAATGTACCGGTAGTACCGGTACTCAAGCGGTAGTACCGCTTGCAAGCGGTACTACCGGTCAAGTACCGGACCAGGTACCGGAGGTGCTCCAGTTCTTCAGCATTCCTCAATTTTGGGCGGTATCGCCCTTGCGGTACTACCCCCAAGCGGTAGTACCGGTCATAGGAAGCGTTACTACCGGTTTGGGCGGTACTACCGGTCCCAAGTACCGCTTGGTACTGACCAAAACGGAGAGGGGTGAGTGTTGGTCAGTATGGCCCGGTACAGCCAAGCAGTATTACCGTTTCAAGTGGTAGTACCGCTTGTATCAAGCGGTACTACCGGTTGGAGCGGTAGTGCCGCTCCGTAGTACCGTGTGGTACTGACTAGCACACACCCTTACCAGTTTTGCACGGTGCCAACCGGTACTGGAACCGGTAGTACCGGTGCCAAGCGGTAGTACTGGTCGTAGGTCCGGTACTACCGGTTGGCACAATGGTTTTTCGCAAAGGGAATTGATATGCCGATATTTGTACTACCCCTTTATCAAACCTGCGATATACTTAGCACACAGTTAAACTGATAAGTGTGTTGTTATCAAACATCAAAATCAGAGGGATTAGGAAAATGCTCTTTCAAGCTTTGATCCATGGTTGTCCTGATTTCCATGGCCTTGATTGTTGTTGGCCATCTGAGCTATGTGTTGAAGGGTGGCTAAGTTGGCTTGACGTTCAGCTCTTTCATCTTTGCAGTCAGAAACCAACATTTGCAAGATCTGCAACATTGGGTCCGGGGACAAAGTGCTTCCTCCACGAGGCATCTGAAGATTGAGATAGATCGTGAGACAAGAGGGAAATTTCTAAGGTTCAATTTTGTTTTAGATTTTTTTTCAAAGTTTGACTAAGATTGTTCTAGCCACTTGCTTTTCATTCATTCATAGCACACGATACAAACACACACCACAACAAGGAAAAATAGATGGTTTTAAGAACCATTCTATGAAACTACGATCTAGTGGGACCGGATACAACTCACTAACGCTAGTGCTCAAGTGCTACTACTCCTTGGAATCGGTGTCCTCATCATCCTCATCATCATCATCAATGAATGCGAAGTCATCCTCATCGGTGAAGAAGTCCATAGCTTGATCCTCCAGAAAGTCATCATCATCACTAAGGTAAGAGTAGGGGTCTCCATGGATATCCTCCCCTGCATTATCCCTCTCCTCAAGCTGCATGTCCCTCTCGTGGACGGTCTCCTCCAACTCTGTAATCCTGTGATGGAGACAGGAAATGATGCGCCCCTTCTTGTCAAGATGACGGCGACGAGACTGGCGATCCTTCACTAGCATGGCAATGGTCTGGTCCTTCTGGACAGCGATGGCATAGTTGTGGTTGGCGTAGGAACGGGCATTGTCCAACTTCTTTTGCCGGTCATACATCATGAAGCTGAGGTGGTCCACTTGATTCTTCATCTCATGGTGGTATGGTGCCTCCAGTGGCTGTCCATAACATCGTTCCTTGGGCAGAACTCAAAGTGGATGCCCGTGATTTGATTGATACTCTGCCCACACAGACGGGCAAGAGCTTCCTCAATGGCCCTGGCAAGTCCATCTATCCAGTTGTTCTCTCTTAAGGTGAACTGAATTCCCTCTGAGGTGGGGGCTTCAATCTTTCCTCGGAGACTTGCCACAATCAGCCATTGCAATTCCTCTCCTTCTTGATCATTGAGCCGAGCTCCGGAGAACTCGGGGTGCAGGCTCTCTAGAAGTTCCGAAAGCTGGTCCAAGTCACGCTCAAAGATGAGATCTCCTCCATTTCCCAACAGATAGAACTTGCTATACTTCACGTCCATCTATAAGAATATAGGATGAGTAAGTTAGTAGAGTGATCAAGTGTGTCAAATTTTATGTAAGTTTTGTAAGAATTTTTTGAGGAATATGAATTTTCATGAAAGAATATAAGTGATAAGAATGAGAATAGGTTTTCATAAATACTCATTTCCTTGGTTTTGAAACTAAGTTTTTGATTCAAACGTCCATTCTAAACTAGGGTCTCCTATTGTCAGGATGGCTCTGATACCTACTTGTCAACACCCGGTTTTTCAATCCCAGATGCCTATTATTCCATACATCACAATCCTAGGATTACCATTTTTGCGATACATAACAGATTGGATATCACAGTACATCATCCATTATAAACCATACATAAGGTCTTACAACAAATAAAGGATCTCATGATCCAGTCTTAGAACAATCATAGCAGCGGAATAATATAATAACGATAGCATGGGCGAATCTCCATCTTCATGGTCACAGGCAATGCTGACGATGGGAGATGATCCTAGTTGTCGTAACCTTCCTGCGGTCCATCCTCCTGATAGACCTCTTCATAGTCTGGCCACGGGAATAGCCAGGGACAAAGCCATGAGTACTCTTTAAGTACTCGCAAACTATTACTAACAAGTGAAGTGTTTTTGAGTAGGAAATACTAAGCTCTAGGTTGTTTTGCAAAAAGCCAGATTTATCTTTAACTGAGTTCAGAAGCAAAGAAAGCTAGTTGAAAGTTTTATAACACCTAAGTGGGAACTTGAGTTTCATATCACAACCCTGTTGTGGTCAAGTCAAAGTCATGATTCATTTCACCAGTCATTTTGGAAACATCTGACGACGAAACAGTATGGCCACTCAACCTGTCCATAATCACGGACACGGCTATTCGAATAGTTTGACACTCTGTAGAGTTGGTACACTTTCACCACAATATTCGATACATCCCTCAGGAACAATCCTGAATTCACCATACTCAGTATGCGGATAATCAATCCTAACTTTTCAATTACACGCCCTAGTATAGGCACCTCTCCTATGAGTTTGGCCTCCCAACCATGACCAATTGTCATCTTGGGAACTGCACAGGTGGTCAATCTTCACAAGGTAGCCTCAGCTCAAACCTTGGCCGCAAGGGAACCCATACTAAGGTATATAAACTTCCAGTCAAGCCCTACCCAATTTTCAGGTATTGTGGTTGTACGGTAAAATTGGAATGGTATCTCATCCAGTCAACCATCAGTTTTATAAAGGGCTAAGGCTCATGCCTCAACATTTTCATCATCAAAATCATCTGGTGTTCAAGAACACATGTCAAAATATTTCAGTAGAATGACTCATCATTCTAAGGTTTTCATAACCATTTTCACCAAGTAATCCCATCTAAAAGGTATCAAGTTTTATGCTTAGCACTAGCATCTATAAGTGGGGGTAAACAGTAATGAGGGGTGGTAAACAAGTGGGGATGATCTAAGTTCAATCTTGTATAGGTCCCAACCTTTAATAAGGTAGATATCCCTTTGTTTACAATGCTAGTCCCTGGATCAATAGCTAGCATCTATAGTTAAGATGTAATATCAAGAAACAAAGGTCATAATACAACTTTATAACCAGGAATAAAATAATTCATTACATCTTACATAGCTCATTTGGCTATCACATTACAATGCAGCAGAAATAACTATGTAGCATGGAGTCCTTCATCTTCAAAGTGCCACAGGCAATCATGTTGGTTGTAGACTTGTAATCCTAATCAACACACTTCACTAACATCAAACAAACCTACAACATAATAAGTTACAGCCACAAGGGTCAATACATTTGAATTGTATTGGCAAGTGATACTATGGTAGTATAGTGTAGTCTATCATCTATATGCATTTGGCTAAGTGGAGCTTAGGCTTGCTTTGCTCAAAATAGATTTTCCTTATCATTTGAAAACACTAAGTTTTTGTTTGTCAAAATCACCCAAGGCATCTACCAATAGAAATTGGTGATCCTTTAACCCTTGTTCAACCACAAGTTTTTAACTTAGAAATTGGGATGAGGAAATCCTTGATAGCTTCCATGTCTTGATGCTCAAATTGTCCATTGCCGGGGACATGGCTAAGTACTTAGATTTTACTCTCTCGAGAGGTGGTGCACTTTCCCCACAAGACTCGACATGCATCGAGAAAAGATCTTGCAGAAGCCTTCCATTAGACCAAAATGGACGCGTTCCCAAACCTATCACCCCCTACCACCAACTATCCATCTGGCTAAGTTATTGCAACCTATATGATCCAGGTAGAGCTCATAATGCCACGTGGCTGCACTTGAAGCTTCTCAACATTTGACATCTCAAATCTCTTTGTTCCTGGGTGGCTTTCCACAAGTGAGATACACTAGGGTAGGCCATAAATATGGGGCCCTGTGTAACCACTCAACATAAACCTTTCACAATGATTCCACCCAGGTGATTCATTCACATAGTTGTTTTATTAAACAAAACACAAGTCATTGACTTAGAAATATTTTATAGCATGAATATAATCCACCCTTGTTTTCTACTAGCTAAGCTAAGCATGATAGTAGTAGGGATCCTAACTTAGGGAAAATTCTACTAAGGCATTATCTACTAGGATTTCCCATGGCATAGTTTATACTTAGAAAATTCCATGCAAGTCCTACTTAAAAATATCACTAATGCATAGTGAAAATATTAGGACAAAGAGTATGAAGCACCACATTCTTTTTGGTAGAGAATATAAGTTCACTCATTGATCTTGCAATAGTCACACTCTTCAAATTTCACTACAATTCAATCAAGGCACAAATTTATTCTAGCATTCAAACAATTCAACACATAAAATAATAAAAATAAAGAAAGGCATTCAAGCATGACAAAGATTGTTTTATTTGGAAAAGTGGTTTCTAATAGGTTATAAATATTTTAACACACTATTGGTCATTTATCAAAGTGGCAAAACCATTTGATAATAAGTTAGTGAAAATGGCCACTTTAAATCCCTTTTGTTTTGCTAGAATTGATTTTATTCAAAGAATAATTTCTAGTGTCAGCCAAAATGTTTTTTTAAACACCAATATTAATGTTTATGGTCATAATGTTTTAAAACAATTCCATTTGCAAAGGGTTTCATCCAAAATCCATTTTTAAATCAAAGGAACATTTTATTTTGTTGGAAATGCCTTTAAACAAAGTAATAATTTTCTAGAGTTCACCAAATATATATTTTTAAATCCTAAAACTTGTTGTTTAGGGTCATAGAGTTTAATTCAAACCATTTTCAAAAGGTTTACTCAAAAACATTTTTAAAACATATTCAACATTTTTATTTAACTAGAAATGCTTTAATTCAAAGGAATAATTCCTAAGTGTCACAAAATATATTTTTAAATCCAAAAGTTGGTTTCTATGGTCAGTAGGTTCAAAACAATCCATTTACAAAATATTTTACCCTAAAAACATTTTTAGAATAAATTTTATACACAAAATATGCCTACACATGTTTCTGCAAAAATAACCAATTTTTTAGAAGCAATTCACTAAACAAAGGGCATGGTTAGAAATTATTCTTTTTGCTGATTCCATTGATATAAAGTTTGCAAAATTTGAACGTGTGTATCAAAAGTTATGGAATTTACGAATTCAAACATCTAATAGGATAGTTTCTGTTTTTAAATCGAAACCTGAGCCACGTGTCTGTTTCTAACTGGGCGATACCATTTCGCGTGGATAGATCAATACTAGCCATCAGATCTAAAGTGGATCGCACGCTTCAGATTGATCCATACCCTTTTGACAAGTCAATCTATCGCAACCACAAGATTAAAATCTAACGACTCTAACCTATTCGACCATGATCTGGCGGTGCTGCGACGGTGTCTGGCAGCGGCGCGCTCGGGCGGTGAGGTTGCCGGCGATTCAGGAAGCGAGAGAGAGGGAGATGGCTCACAATGTTTGCAGTGGTGTGGCAAAGCTCAAGGTGGTATTCGGAGAGCAGGGGCGCACGAGAACGAAGAGGATTGCTCGCCGAAGTTTCTTCTGGCGACGGGCACACTCTATCGACGACAGAGGCGAGGCTACGCTGCATGCCAGAGAGAATAAAAGGTGTTGTTAGACGCGTAGGGGATTGGCGAACTCGGTAGCAACAATCAGAGAGAAAGGGGAGGACGAGACTTACGGGGAATGGTCGTCGTAGTGGAGGCAGACGGCGGCGGCTCTCGGTTGTCGTTGTTGCCAAGGTTTTGGGGCACGCGCGGGCGAGATGGAGCTACTGGGAGATGCGTAGGGATGTGGGGAATGTCCTCGTGGAGGTTAGAGGCAGAGGGGAGGTGTCAACACCCGGATTTTTAATCCCAGATGCCTGCTATGCCATACATCGCAATCCCAGGATTACCATTTTTGCGAGACATAACAGAATTGGATACCATAGTACATCATCCATTACAAACGATACATAAAGTTCTTACACAAATAGGGATCTCATGATCCAGTTCTTAATACAACTTCAAGCAGCGGAATACGTAATAATAACGGTAGCATAAGCGAAGCTCCATCTTCGGGGTCACAGGCAATGCTGACGATGGGAGATGGTCCTAGTTGTCGTAACCTTCCTGGGGTCCATCCTCCAGGTACTCCTCTTCATAGTCTGGCCATGGGAATAGCCAGGGACAAAGCCATGAGTACTCTTTAAGTACTCGCAAACTAATACTAACAGGTAAAGGGGTTTTTGGATAATAGGACACTAGGCTCTAAGGTTGTTTTGCAAAAGCCAGATTTATCTCTACTAAGTTCCGAAGCTAGTCACAGTTTTATAACTCCTAAGTGGGAACTTGTATTCCAGATCACAACTCTGTTGTGGTCAAGTCAAAGTCTCAATTCATTTCACAAGTCATTTTGAAAAGTCTGACAGGGGAACAGTATGGCCACTCCAACTATCCATAACAGCGGATGCGGCTATTCGAATAGTTTGACACCCTGTAGAGATTGTACACTTTCACCACAACATTCGATACATCCGCCAGGAACAAATCCTGAATTCACCATACTCAGTATGCGGATAATCAATCCTAACCTTTCGATTACACGCCCTAGTATAAGAACCTCTCCTGTGAGTTTGGCCTCCCAACCATGACCGACTGTCATCTTGGGTACTGCACATGTGGACAATCTTCACAAGGTAGCCTCAGCTCAGACCTTGGCCGCGAGGGGACTAATACTAAGGTACCCAATCTTCGGGTATTGTGGTTGTACGATAAAATTGGAATGGTATCGCATCCAAACAACGTAGTTTTATAAAGGGCTAAGGCTCATGCCTCAACATTTTCATCACCAAAATCATCAGGTGTTTGGAAACACATGTCCAAAACATTTCAATAGAATGATCCATCATTCCAAGGTTTTCATCACCATTTTTCCACCAAGTATTCCCATCTAAAGTTGATCAAGTTTTATGCTTAGCACTAGCATCTACAGGTGGGGATAAGCAATAATGAGGGGTGGTAAACTGGTGGGGTTCTAACTAAGTTCAATCTCATGCCTTGGGATGACATCAAGATTATCTAGCTTAGGCCAAATTTTATGCTCTTTATGCAACCTTCAGATAACTTTCTAGTATCTACCAAACTCTTTCAGTAAACTCTAAGTAGGCTTTGATAAAGAAATAAAGTAAGAAGCTTGCAAATAAAACTAGGATTGGTTTATCAAGTGGGTATGATCACATATGCTTAAGGCATATAGTAGGCATAGTAACAAGTATTGGCTTGCGTAGGTGTCAATATAAGCTTGCATTAGTAGGGTATCTTGCAAGTGTTAGCTTGCATAGGTATAGTCTCAGCTTGCTCAATCAACTAGTAGTATTAGGCTTGCCTTGTGCAGAGCAGTGGTTGAAGTTCTCCTCGACTTCTTCTTCGTAGTATCCTCCTTCCTCCTCGTATCCTTGGTCGGTACTAGCGTCTATGAATAAATACGAGGTACACAATTACCAAACAATACTTAACTACTTGCAATCATCACACACAAGGGTCCTATAGATGATCTAGCATCATCTCTAACATTACAAGGTTAAGGCTTGGTTTAATTCCTTTTATTTTTAGAAAAGTAATTTCTACTCATTGAAAAACTACTTAAGATTTAATATTCTCCAAACCAAACATGGGATCATGTTGACACATGTCATCACCACATATTGTAGTCCAAGGGAATGTGATTTAAAGTGGTGTCACAATTTAATAAGGTTTTACCCTTTTATTTTAATTAAATAAAGTGACTAGAAATGCCTATGTAGCATTATTTTATTACTTGAACATTATTTCTACAAGTAAACCTATATATTTTTATATATTCTGAAAGGTATGGTTAAATGTGATTTTTGAGAGTTGGAAACAACTCAAAAGCTATTATGGTTTAAATTTTAAAAATGTTTGAATGCAGAAAAGCTTCTGCCTTGTTATTTTTACCATGGGTGATCTATAGATCCAAATGACTTGAATCCAACGGGCTTGGATTCAGCATTCACAGACCTTTCCAACAAAATTAGTTTCATTCAAAATGGTGCACTGAATCGATCTGGATTGATTTTTGAAAATGGGTACAGAAGTGTGTTTGAATTAAAAAGAAAAAGATCTAATTCAAATCACTGGGCTGCGCAGGAAAAGTTACTGGGCCGGCCTGCTAAGCGCAGTGCTCCCGCGGGCTGCTTAAGTGGGTGTCCCCACTTTCCAGTGAGACAGGGAGGGGCGAAGCGGTACGGGGCAACGTGGGTCGTTCAATCTAGTTCTAATCCAACGGCTGGGAGTCATCATCGACGCGAGACAACGCCGACGAGAACAAAACCTAGCGCGGCCAGTGAGGGGTGCTGGGGGCTCACCGGGGTGCTGGCGAGGGTCGGCGAGGCGGGCAAACGACAAAGTCGACGACGGCGAACTCAGGGGTGGTCGCGGCAGCTCCTAGGGTGGACGAAATCGATGGTTCCCTTCTTCTCCAGAGGCGGCGGGCTCCGGTGAAATTCCGGCGAGGTGGTGCTGGCCTTGCTCCGGGAACGGCGTGGCACGATCAGTGAGGAGAGGGGAGTGAGATGGTGTGAAGAAATCGAGCGGGGGTGGCCTCTATTTATAGTCGAGCGAGGGGACCGACGGGGCGCACGGTGAGCTCGTCGGGGCGGTGTTACAGGCGGCTATTGGCATGGGCGACGGTAGGGGACGGTGCGGTGTCTCCTGGCGATGCTCAACGACATGGTTTTGAGGCGTGGGGCGGTGCGGCTTGGTCTGGAACACGCGACACTCTGCGCGGCAGAGGCGGCGTCTTCGACGGCGAGTGGTGGCTGTGCGTCACGGGGCGGCGAACGAGGATGTCTGGCGGTCTCCTGGTCGATGGGGATTGTGTATGCACGCGGCGAGGGCTCGAGGTGGTCTGGGTGAATGGGAACGACGCGTGCTCTGCGGCGTGGGTCGGCACGGTCAACAGCGGCACGGGCGCGGCGTTCCTGGCGGTTCTGGCTGCTGTCCGCGAGGCTAGGCTGGTCGAGAGGGGGCGGTGAAGCATGGGCTACCTCCCAGACAAGGTTGGCACGGCTAGTTCTTCCTCTAGCCTGCTGTCCACACTGGGGTGACAAGGGTGTGCTCGGCTGTTCACCATTGATGACAATGGCAAGCTCACAGTGGTGCTAGTGCTTGGTTTAGTTAGCTAGATGATCTACTGAGCTGGTTGTGAGCTAACTAGGGAACAAGTTAGGCTTCAATCACTGCTCACTATAGTGTTTGATGTTTGTTTGATTTGTGTCTGCAACCTATTTGATGAAATGGCCGCATGAAATCAAGTTTTGAATTTTGAAAAGATTTTTGGTGGGTTTGCTAGATTGGTGCTGGTGAGTCTGCAGATGCTTGGGTTTTGAAAGTTGATCTTGTTTGAGTGGTTTTTGAAAAAGTGGGATATTCCCATATGATAAAGATTCAATTTTGAATTGCCATTTAAACTATGCATTTGAAAGTTTTTGGATGATCACAAAGTGGGCCTTGATACTTTGTTATGAGTACATTCAAGGGGTGCAAAGATCTAGAAAAGTTTCTGTTAGGTTCTGAAAGTTTGAGACAGCCAAAGTAGGCATGGCAGTTAAATTGGTCAAAATGACCATTCCTTTAATATATTTGTTTTGATTTACTTGTCTTTAGGAAAAGGGTGGGAAATGTTTTAGATGATGTTTATTTCACCTAAGAAACATTTTACAAGCAATGAAACAATCAAACAAGGTGGTTCCAAAGAATTTCAAAATCAATGAATACACATATGCATGCATTCATAATTTTATTTAGAAAAGTTTTTGTTAACCCTAATTTTGATGATTAGAGTTTGATGATCCAAGATTAGTATTTTTGGGATGTTACAAACCTTCCCCCCTTAAACAAAATCTCGTCCCAAGATTTGAAAAAGGACGAAAAGATTACCTAGGACTTGAAGAGATCGGGAAACTCCGTCCTGATGTGATCTTCGCGCTCCCAGGTAGCTTCCTCTTCTGTGTGGTTGCTCCACTGAATCTTGAGAAACTTGATGCTTCGGGTTCGGGTAGTTCAAAAAGCTTCTTCCAAAATACAGATGGGTACTTCGGGATAGGTCAGGTCAGTGTTGATCTCTATGGTCCGATGGTCGATATTCTTGAACACTTCGGTCTTCTCGGGGACTTCGAGACACTTGCGAAGTAACGAGGTATGGAACACATTGTGCACGGCTGACATCTCTTCGGGTAGCTCCAATTGATACGATACTTCTCCTCGACGGTTCAGAATTTTGAAAGGTCCGATATATCTGGGGGCTAACTTTCCTTTGAGTTGGAAACGTTGCATTCCTTTCAATGGCGACACTTTCAGATAACCAAAATCCCCTATGTTGAAGGCGAGGTCTCGACGTCTCTTGTCGGCGTAACTCTTCTGTCGTGATTGGGCGGTCTTGAGGTGCTCACGAATCTTGTGAACCTTCTCTTCTGCTTCTCGTAGGATGTCGGGTCCAAAAATCTGACTCTCTCCTACTTCCAACCAGTTCAAAGGGGTGCGACACTTTCTTCCGTACATGAACTCAAATGGGGCCATTTGCAAACTGGCTTGATAACTGTTGTTGTAGGAAAATTCTGCAAACGGTAGACAGTCTTCCCACTTGGATCCATATTCTAACACACATGCTCTCAGCATATCTTCGAGTATTTGATTTACTCGCTCCGTTTGTCCATTGGTCTGAGGGTGATACGCGGTACTGAAATCTAGGCGTGTTCCTAAACCTTCTTGAACTTTCTTCCAGAATCTCGAGGTAAACTGAGTTCCTCGATCCGATACTATGTTCTTGGGGACTCTGTGCAAACTGATTATTCTAGCGATGTACAACTCCGCTAGTTTCGAACTCTGATAGGTGGTTTTGACGGGCAAGAAATGGGCGACTTTGGACAATCTGTCCACTATGACCCAGATAGAGTCATTTCCCCTTCTAGAAGTAGGTAGTCCAGTGATAAAGTCCATTCCAATGGAATCCCATTTCCATTCCAGAATCTGCAAAGGTTGCAACAATCCAGCGGGTCTTTGATGTCCGGCCTTGACTCGCTGACATATATCACACTTGGCGATATAGCTTCCGATTTCTCTCTTCATCTTATGCCACCAAAATTGCTCCTTTAAATCTTGATACATCTTAGTTCCTCCGGGATGGATAGAATAAAGAGTATCATGAGATTCCTTCAAGATAACTTCTTTCAACTCAGAATCTGATGGTACACAAAGGCGTCCTTTGTACCACAAAACTCCTTCTTCGTCTTCGGTGAATCCGGGTACCTTGCCTGTACCGATACGACGCTTGATTCTGTCGATACTGGCATTTCCCTTCTGCGCTTCTTTAATCTGACTGATCAAAGTGGGCTGAAGTTCTATGCTAGCCAAAAATCCTTCACTTACTAATTCCATCCGAAAATCTTCCATCTCCTTGTGAAAACTTGGTTGCTCCTTCAAAATCATGGAGTTCAAGCGGCACGGCAATCTGCTAAGGGCATCGGCTACCACGTTGGCTTTACCAGGGTGATAGGGAATGTCCAGGTCATAATCCTTGATTAGCTCAATCCATCTTCTCTGCCTCATATTCAGCTCCTTCTGAGTGAATATATACCTTAGGCTCTTGTGATCCGAATAAATCTCACAACGATTTCCCATCAGGTAATGTCTCCATGTCTTCAGGGCTAGAACTATGGCTGCGAGTTCGAGGTCATGGGTTGGGTAATTTTGCTCATGTTGCTTCAATTGTCGGGATAAATAAGATATAACTTTGCCTTCTTGCATTAGCACACATCCGAGACCAATCTTGGATGCGTCACAATACACATCGAAGGGCTTCGTGATATCCGGCATGATCAAGATTGGGGCTGAAATCAATCTCCTTTTGAGTTCTTGAAAACTCGCTTCGCATTTGTCGGTCTATTCAAACTTGTTGTCCTTCTTCAGCAATTGGGTCATGGGTCTGGCGATACTCGAGAATCCTTCTATGAATTTGCGGTAATATCCCGCCAATCCGAGAAATGTACGAACTTGGGTTTGAGTGGTTGGGGCTTGCCAATATTCTACATCTTTCACTTTGGCAGGGTCAACAGCAATTCCTCCGGCTGATACAATGTGACCAAGGAATCCTACCTCCTGTAACCAGAATTCACATTTGCTAAACTTTGCATACAACTGATGCTCTCTAAGGGTTCCAAGAATGGTCCTTAGGTGTAGCTCATGTTCTTCTTCTGATTTGGAATATAATCAGAATGTCATCGATGAAAACAACGACAAACTTATCCAGGAAGTCCATAAAAATCTTATTCATGAGATTCATGAAATAAGCGGGGGCATTGGTTAATCTGAAAGACATGACTGTATAATCGTATAGTCCATATCTGGTGGTAAAGGCAGTCTTTGGAATATCCTCTGCACGAATCTTGAGTTGATGATAGCCAAATCTAAGATCAATCTTAGAAAACACTTTGGCACCGGTCAACTGATCAAACAAATCTTATATTTTGGGCAAGGGGTACTTGTTCTTGATGGTGACATCATTCAATTTCCGATAATCTGTACACAAATGGTTACCTCCATCCTTCTTGTCCACAAACAAGACAGGTGATCTCCAAGGTGACACACTTGGTTGAATCAATCCGATTTCCAACATGGAATCCAGTTGCTTCTTCAGTTCTGCGAGCTCTGACGGGTTCATACTATAGGGTCTTTGGGCTATGGGTCCGGTTCCGGGGATTAGTTCAATGATAAACTCGATATCCCGATCTGGGGACATACCGGGCAAAACATCTGGAAATACATCGGGGTATTCACAGACTATCCGGACTTGGTCAATGGTAGGTTGGGCTATACTCTTGTTGCATTTGAATTGACGAGGTAAGGTTTCAGATATATGCTCGACTGATATTTCGGCTGTACTGGTCATGGTGATGGCTTTCTTGGCACAGTCAATCAATCCCTTATGTTTGGACATCCAATCCATTCCTAGTACTACTTCCAAACCTTTAGTTCCGAGTACTATCAGATTAGCATAAAAATCTATGCCATGGATTCGGATAGGGACGGCTTTGCAAATTTTCCTAACCTTGGTGGTTGATCCGCGAATTTGAACAATCATCACATGCTTCAATTTGGTTGGTTGAATTTTACTAGTGCATGCAAATTCTTCGGTGACAAATGAATGCGATGCACCAGAGTCAAACAACACTCTTGCAAGTACTGAATTAACAGAAAACATACCCAGCACGACGTCTGGCGCTTCCTGAGCTTCTTCAGCATGCATGAGAAAAAGACAGCCATTGCGGTTGAGCGAATTACCTGGGGCAAATCTTCTTCCTGGCTAAACACGACACTGCTGCTGAGCTGGGACATTGGCATTGGGGGCTGTAGAATTCTGCTTGTTGGGGCACTCGTTGGAATAGTGGACTTTATTTCCACAGTCATAACAAGTCACTTGCGACTTGTCCTTGGCTGCGACAGGCACAACATTGCTTCCAGTCTTCGGGGCAGTGT
This sequence comes from Avena sativa, assembly GCA_916181665.1. Lineage (NCBI taxonomy): Eukaryota > Viridiplantae > Streptophyta > Magnoliopsida > Poales > Poaceae > Avena > Avena sativa. Next base: position 44,625,434 of record OV702298.1, on the reverse strand, counting down.
TGGTGTTGGCGGTAGCATTGTTGGTGCTGAACTTGGGTGGGGCGCGGGTGAAATTGCTAGAGTTGCCGGGGTTGTTGTGATTTCCTCCGGGTCTAGGGTTTCCACGGTTGGGATAGGTTAGACGGTTCATCGGGGGTCTGTTGGTTCTTGGGGAAAATCCTGGAGATGGGTTGGGGCGATACTTTGGGGTCTGATGGGTTCCTGGATGATGCATCATGCGACGCTTGCGGTTCTGATTGGCTTGGTTGATCTTTCCTTCCATCTGGATGGCAGAGTCGACAAGGGCTTCAATATCCGCAAAGGGGACATTGACTAACACCGTCTGCATCTCGTCATGCAGACCATTCAGGAATCTTTCTTTCTTCTTGGATTCCGTGTCTATCTCGTCCGGGGCATACCTAGCGAATGACAAAAATTTGTCACGGTATTCCACTACAGTCATCCTTCCTTGCTTCAGCTCTCTGAACTCGTCTCTCATTCTCTTGATCAAACCCGATGGCACATGGGTTCTGCCGAACTTGACCTTGAATTCCTCCCAGGTCATCATTTGGCCTCCGGTCATTGCGCGAACACTGTTCCACCATGCTCTGGCATCTCCGGCTAGATAGTGGGTGGCGAATAGGACTTTCTCGTTGGCTTCCACTCCGGCTACTTCTAGGTTATTTTCCATGGTTTGCAGCCAATCATCGGCTTCTAGGGGCTCTTCCGACTTAGTGAAAATAGGTGGGTTGGTATTCTGGAAATTATTAAGCTTAGATCCATGGTTATCCTGATTTCCGTGGCCTTGGTTGTTGTGGGCTAGCTGGGCTATCTGCTGAAGGGTGGCTAGGTTGGCTTGACGTTCCGCTCTTTCAGCTTCGCGGTTAGAGGTCAACATTTGCAGTATCTGCAACATCGGGTCCGGGGCTGAACCACTTCCTCCACGTGGCATATGACGATTGAGATAGATCATGATAAAAGAGGGAAATTTCTAAGGTTTCGGGGACTTTGAAAAGTTTTAAAGGTTTGACTTAGATTTTTCTATCAACTTGCTCTTTCATTCATTCATTCATAGCACACAGTACAACACACACCACAACAAAGAAAAACAGATGGTTTTAAGAACCATTCTGAAAACTACGATACAGTGGGACCGAATACTACTCACTATGCTAGTGATTAAGTGCTACTACTCCTCGGAGTCTGTGGCTTCATCATCATCATCATCATCATCGATGAAGGCGAAATCATCCTCATCGGTGAAGAAGTCCATGGCCTGATCCTCCAGAAAATCATCGTCATCGCTGAGATAGGAGTAAGGGTCTCCACGAAGATCCTCTCTGGCATTCTCCCTTCCTTCCAACTGCATGTCTCTCTCGTGGATGGTCTCCTCTAGAGATGAGATGCGGTGACGAAGACGGGCAATAATGCGCTCCTTCTTGTCGAGCTGACGGCGGCGAGAATTGCGATCCTTTGCTAGCATGGCGATGGTATGATCCTTCGTCTTGATGATGGCAGACTTGTGGTTGGAGTAGTCATGGCAGTTGTCCAACTCCTGCTGACGGTCGTACATCATGAAGCTAAGGTGGTCCAATTGGGTCTTTAGCTCAGGGTGGTATGGGGCTTCCAGGGGTTGTCCATTTGCATCACGCCTTGGGCAAAACTTAAAGCGAGTACGCTTGATCTGATTGATGCTCTGCCCACACAGACAGGAAAGAGCTTCCTGCATTGCTCTGGCAAGTCCATCGAGCCAGTTATTTTCCCTCAAGGTAAACTGAATTCCTTCCACAGTGGGAGGTTCAATTTTTCCTCGGAGACTTGCAAAAATTAGCCACTGCAGATCTTCTCCTCCTTGATCATTGAGATGAGCTCCGAAGAACTCGGGGTGCGGACGCTCCAGAAGTTCCGAAAGCTGGTCCAAATCCCTCTCAAAGATAAGGTCTCCACCATTCCCCAGTTGGTAAAACTTGCTGTACCTCACGTCCATCTATAAAAATAGATGATGAGTAGATTAGCAGGGTGATCAAGTGTGTCAAAATTTTATGTATTTTGCAAGAGTTGTTGAGGAACATGAATTTTTATGAAAGAATCAAAGAGATAAGAATGAGAATAAGTTTTTTTGTAAATATTTGTTTTCTTTGGTTTTGAAACTAAGTTTTTGGTTCAAACGTCCAGTCTAACTAGGGTCTCCTATGGTCAGGATGGCTCTGATACCAACTTGTCAACACCCGGATTTTTAATCCCAGATGCCTGCTATGCCATACATCGCAATCCCAGGATTACCATTTTTGCGAGACATAACAGAATTGGATACCATAGTACATCATCCATTACAAACGATACATAAGTTCTTACACAAATAGGGATCTCATGATCCAGTTCTTAATACAACTTCAAGCAGCGGAATACGTAATAATAACGGTAGCGTAGGCGAAGCTCCATCTTTGGGGTCACAGGCAATGCTGACGATGGGAGATTATCCTAGTTGTCGTAACCTTCCTAGGGTCCATCCTCCAGGTACTCCTCTTCATAGTCTGGCCATGGGAATAGCCAGGGACAAAGCCATGAGTACTCTTTAAGTACTCGCAAACTAATACTAACAGGTAAAGGGGTTTTTGGATAATAGGACACTAGGCTCTAAGGTTGTTTTGCAAAAGCCAGATTTATCTCTACTAAGTTTCGAAGCTAGTCACAGTTTTATAACTCCTAAGTGGGAACTTGTATTCTAGATCACAACTCTGTTGTGGTCAAGTCAAAGTCTCAATTCATTTCACAATTCATTTTGAAAAGTCTGACGGGGTAACAGTATGGCCACTCCAACTGTCCATAACCGCGGACGCGGCTATTCGAATAGTTTGACACTCTGCAAAGGTTGTACACTTTCACCACAACATTCGATACATCCGCCAGGAACAAATCCAGAATTCACCATACTCAGTATGCGGATAATCAATCCTAACCTTTCTATTACACGCCCTAGTATAAGAACCTCTCCTGTGAGTTTGGCCTCCCAACCATGACCGACTGTCATCTTGGGTACTGCACAGGTGGACAATCTTCACAAGGTAGCCTCAGCTCAGACCTTGGCCGTGAGGGGACTAATACTAAGGTACCCAATCTTCGGGTATTGTGGTTGTACGATAAAATTGGAATGGTATCACATCTAGACAACCATTAGTTTTATAAAGGGCTAAGGCTCATGCCTCAACATTTTCATCACCAAAATCATCAGGTGTTTGGAAACACATGTCCAAAACATTTCAATAGAATGATCCATCATTCCAAAGTTTTCATAACCATTTTTCCACCAAGTATTCCCATCTAAAGTTGATCAAGTTTTATGCTTAGCACTAGCATCTACAGGTGGGGATAAGCAATAATGAGGGTGGTAAACTGGTGGGGTTCTAACTAAGTTCAATCTCATGCCTTGGGATGACATCAAGATTATCTAGCTTAGGCCAAATTTTATGCTCTTTATGCAACCTTCAGATAACTAGTATCTACCAAACTCTTTCAGTAAACTCTAAGTAGTCTTTGATAAAGAAATAAAGTAAGAAGCTTGCAAATAAAACTAGGATTGGTTTATCAAGTGGGTATGATCACATATGCTTAAGGCATATAGTAGGCATAGTAACAAGTATTGGCTTGCGTAGGTGTCAATATAAGCTTGCATTGGTAGGGTATCTTGCAAGTGTTAGCTTGCATAGGTATAGTCTCAGCTTGCTCAATCAACTAGTAGTATTAGGCTTGCCTTGTGCAGAGCAGTGGTTGAAGTTCTCCTCGGCTTCTTCTTCGTAGTATCCTCCTTCCTCCTCGTATCCTTGGTCGGTACTAGCGTCTATGAATAAATACAAGGTACACAATCACCAAACAATACTTAACTACTTGCAATCATCACACACAAGGGTCCTATAGATGATCTAGCATCATCTCCAACTATACAAGGTTAAGGCTTGGTTTAATTCCTTTTGTTTTTAGAAAAGTAATTTCTACTCATTGAAAAACTACTTAAGATTTAATATTCTCCAAACCAGACATGGGATCATGTTGACACATGTAATCACCACATATTGTAGTCCAAGGGAATGTGATTTAAAGTGGTGTCACAATTTAATAAGGTTTTACCCTTTTATTTTAATTAAATAAAGTGACTAGAAATGCCTATGTAGCATTATTTTATTACTTGAACATTATTTCTGCAAGTAAACCTATATATTTTTATATATTCTGAAAGGTATGGTTAAATGTGATTTTTGAGAGTTGGAAACAACTCAAAAGCTATTATGGTTTAAATTTGAAAAATGTTTGAATGCAGAAAAGCTTCTGCCTTGTTATTTTTACCATGGGTGATCTATAGATCCAAATGACTTGAATCCAACGGGCTTGGATTCAGCATTCACAGACCTTTCCAACAAAATTGGTTTCATTCAAAATGGTGCACTGAATCGATCTGGATTGATTTTTGAAAATGGGTACATAAGTGTGTTTGAATTAAAAAGAAAAAGATCTAATTCAAATCACTGGGCTGCGCGGGAAAAGTTACTGGGCCGGCCTGCTAAGCGCAGTGCTCCTGCGGGCTGCTTAAGTGGGTGTCCCCACTTGCCAGTGAGACAGGGAGGGGCGAAGCGGTACGGGGCAACATGGGTCGTTGCTAGTTCTAATCCAACGGCTGGGATTCATCGTCGACGCGAGACAACGCCGGCGAGAACGAAACCTAGCGCGGCCAGTGAGGGGTGCTGGGGCTCACCGGGGTGCTGGCGAGGGTTGGCGAGGCGGGCGAATGACGAAGTCGACGATGACGAACTCAGGGGTGGTCGCGGTAGCTCCTGGGGTGGACGAAATTGATGGTTCCCTTCTTCTCCAGAGGCGGCGGGCTCCGGTGAAATTCCGGCGAGGTGGTGCTGGCCTTGCTCCGGAAATGGTGTGGCACGATCAGTGAGGAGAGGGGAGTGAGATGGTGTGAAGAAATCGAGCGGGGGTGGCCTCTATTTATAGTCGAGCGAGGGGACCGACGGGACGCACGGTGAGCTCGTCGGGGGCGGTGTTACAGGCGGCTATTTGCATGGGCGACGGTAGGGGACGGTGCGGTGTCTCCTGGCGATGCTCAACGACATGGTTTTGAGGCGTGGGGCGGTGCGGGTTGGTCTGGAACACGCGACGCTCTGCACGGCAGAGGCGGCGTCTTCGATGGCGAGTGGTGGCTGTGCGTCACGGGGCGGCGAACGAGGATGTCTGGCGGTCTCTTGGGTCGGTGGGGATTGTGTATGCACGCGGCGAGGGCTCGAGGTGGTCTGGTTGAATGGGAACGGCGCGTGCTCTGCGGCGTGGGTCGGCATGGTCGACAGCGGCACGGGCGCGGCGTTCCTGGCGGTTCTGGCTGCTGTCTGCGAGGCTGGGCTAGTTGAGAGGGGGCGGTGAAGCATGGGCTACCTCCCAGACAAGGTTGGCACAGCTAGTTCTTCCTCTAGCCTGCTGTGCACACTGGGGTGACAAGGGTGTGCTCGGCTGTTCACCATTGACGACAATGGCAAGCTCATAGTGGTGCTAGTGCTTGGTTTAGTTAGCTAGATGATCTACTGAGCTGGTTGTGAGCTAACTAGGGAACAAGTTAGGCTTCAATCACTGCTCACTATAGTGTTTGATGTTTGTTTGATTTGTGTCTGCAACCTGTTTGATGAAATGGCCGCATGAAATCAAGTTGTGAATTTTGAAAAGATTTTTGGTGGGTTTGCTAGATTGGTGCTGGTGAGTCTGAAGATGCTTGGGTTTTGAAAGTTGAGCTTGTTTGAGTTGTTTTTGAAAAAGTGGGATCTTCCCATATGATAAAGATTCAATTTTGAATTGCCATTTAAACTATGCATTTGAAAGTTTCTGTATGATCACAAAGTGGGCCTTGATACTTTGTTATGAGTACATTCAAGGGGTGCAAAGATCCAGAAAAGTTTCTGTTAGGTTCTAAAAGTTTGAGACAGCCAAAGTAGGCATGGGAGTTAAATTGGTCAAAATGACCATTCCTTAATATTTTTTTTTGATTTACTTGTCTTTTGGAAAAGGGTGGGAAATGTTTTAGATGATGTTTATTTCACCTAAGAAACATTTTACAAGCAATGAAACAATCAAACAAGGTGGTTCCAAAGAATTTCAAAATCAATGCATACACATATGCATGCATTCATAATTTTATTTAGAAAGGTTTTTGTTAACCCTAATTTTGATGATTAGAGTTTGATGATCCAAGCTTAGTATTTTTGGGATGTTACAGGAGGTGAGACTTAGCCGGAATCATCGCCGGAAGTTCGTCGTGTTCAGTGGCTTGCCGTGAGCAATTCTAGCAGCCTAGGGGAAGAGGAGGAATGGCGTTTGGGGGAAATGGAGAGAAGGGGGAGGATATTTAACGCGCGTGGTCGTGGTGAAGATTTAGCGCGGCATTGAAGCATATTCACGCCGGCATTCAACGGCAGTAAACGGCCAGGGGGGGGGGGGGCGTGGTCAGCGGGCGGATGAGGGAGACGATGACCTGGCGGTGGGGCAACATCGTCAGTGATTCAGAGGGAAATCGATGGGCTCAAGCGATCAGTGGCTACGCGGGTACGGGTCTGAGCGAGAAAAAAAATGGTTCGGGGAAGGAGAGAGGTGGGATGGTTGGGCCTAGTGGGCTGGTCAGGCTGGGCTGGAACCTTTCTCTATTTTTTCCTTCATGTTTCTTTTTCTTTTTCTGTTTCTTTTATTCTGTTTTGAATTAATCAAATCTTTCAAACACATATTTTAATTCAAATCTTTTCAGTAAGTTTCTATTCTGTTTAAAAATGTATTTTAAAGACCATCTTAGAATAATTATTTTATTAATTTATGGTTTATTATTTATTTAAAATAGGCACTTGCCTTTATTCAAATAAGATTTTAAATATAATTTGAAAATCTTATTTGAATTCTAATTTTCATCAAACCTTTTTAAGTAGGTTTTATTTATTCATTAGAATATTTTGATATAGTTTATTAATCATTTAAATTGGGCATTTGTCTTTACTCCAATAAAATCAACTATGGTTTTAATTCCATATAAATTTTATTTAAATGATTCTTTTATTCCATTTAAGTTAATTAAATAACTTTTATATCCACCTTGGTAAATTCCACTTTATTATTTTCCCATGATTTAATTAATCATTTCTATTAGGGATTTTGTCTTTATTCAAATAGAATAGAATTTGGTTAATGTCATATTATTTTATTTGAATATTCCTTATCCCTTTATTTTATTTGATTTATCTTTATTTCATTTGCTTATGGATTTTAATTCAAGTTTAAATTGTCTTCTAAATAATTTCTTTGGAATTTATTATTTAGTTTAGGCAAGTTGTCTTTATTTAAATAAAATTGGATATTGTTGATTTTATTTAAATAATCTTTTACTCCTTTTTATTATTCGACACTTTCATTTGTTTATGGATTTGGCAAAGGTTTAATTTGGCTTTTAAATATTCCTTATTTATTTATTTGTTTCTTTCTTTATCTTATAAAATCCATATCTTTTTATTTATAGATCCAAAATTGGTGATTCCAATTTGTATAAATTTATTTAATATTTGTTTATCCTTTTAAATTCTTTTAGGATTAATTTCTCACAATTTGGTATGGATTTTTAGCTAAGAGCTTTATTATCTTTGGAAATTATTTCCTTTATTCATCAGTTTTTATCCATGGTTCCAAATTAGATGAAACCAATTTCTATGGTTTTATAATATTTTTATCTATCATTATTGATCATTTAAAAATGTTAGTTGACAAAATTTTATATGGATCAAAGACATAGTCTTAGAGATATCTTGGAAATGAATTATTCCATTAGGGTTTTGGTTTAACTTTTCCAAGTGTTTAAATTTCAAGATACATTTGTTGGATTCCTTTTATTCAAAGTTTGTTCAAGATGGGTTTTGATGTTTCCATTTATAAACAAAAAGTTTTTTTTCACCCTAAATTTCAACAATTATTTATTTGGTTTGTTTATTTTCCACATTTGAAAATTTGGAAATTTATGGGATGTGACAAATCTCATGCCTCAGGATGACATCAAGATTTATCTAACTTAGGCCAAGTTTTATGCTCTTTATGCTACCTTTAAATATCTTTCCAAATATACAAGTCACTAAGTAAATTCAAATAGAAAGCTTTGATAAAGAAATAAAATAACTAAGCTTGAAAGTAAAACTTGGTTTGGTATAATCACTTGGTATAATCAAGGCATGCCCAATGCATTGCACAGATTATCTAACTTTCACAGTTGCAAGTGTTATCTTGCATAGGTAACATGCAAGTGGTAGCTTGCCTTGTGCAGTGAAGTGGTTGAAGTTCTCCTCGGCTTCTTCCTCGTAGTAGTCTCCTTCCTACTCGTATCTTTGGTCGGTACTAGCGTCTATTAATAAATACGAGGTACACAATAACCAAAAATACTTAAATAATTCTATTTATCACACCAAGGTTCACACTAGATGATCTAGCATAATCACTATTATCACAAAGATTAAAGCACTTGTTTTATTTATTTTATTTTAGAAAAGTAATTTCTACTCATTGAAAACTACTTAAGATTTAATATCCTCCAACTAAAACATGGGATCATGTTGACACATCTCATCACCACATATTTAAGTACTTGGGAATGCAATTTAAAGTGGTGTTACAATTTAATAAGGTTTAACCCTTTTATTTTAATTAATTAAAGTGACTAGAAATGCCTATGGGGCATTCTTTTATTGCTTGTCCATTATTTCTGCAAATACACCAAGATATTTTTATATATTTAGAAAGGTCTTGTAAAATGTGATTTTTGAGAGTTGGAATCAACTCAAAACTTTTGTGGTTGAATTTTGAAAAATGTTTGAATGCAGAAAAGTCTCTGTCTTGTTATTTTTACTATAGGTGATATACAATTCCAATTGATTTGAATCCAACAGGCTTGGATTAAGAATTTTAGTACCTTTCTAGAAAAATTTGTTTCATGCAATTTGGTTCAGTGAATCTCCCTGGTTTGATTTTCGAATCTAGGTAAATAACAAAGTTTGAAACTAAATTAATATACCTAAATTTGAATTACTGGTTCGCGCGGGAGTGTAACTGGGTCGACCATCTGCGCACAGCGCGCGGGCGGGTGGGTTTAATTGGCTGTCCCCACCAGTCAGCGAGACAGGGGGTGCGAAGGGGTATGGGGCAATCTGGACCGTGCGATTAACATCTAATCTAACAGCTGTGGCTTGTCGTCTCTGTTGGGCAGCGCTGGCGAGACTGAACCCTAACACGGCCAGTGGGGGTCTGTGGGGGCTCACCCGGGCTCAGGCGAGGGTCGGCGATGGGGGCGAATGACGAAGTCGACAACGGCGATCCTCCTGGTACAGGAAACTCCTCCTAGGGCGGCTCCAATCGACGGCTCCTCTTCTCCTCCTCCATGGCACACTCCTGCAAAATTCCGGCCACCTAGTGCCTGCCTTGCTCCGGGGATGAGGTGGGGTGGTTCTAAGAGAGAGGGGAGTCTGATGGTGTGCTGAAATCGAACGGGGGAGGCCTCTATTTATAGTGCGAAGAGGGGACCGAAGGGTGCAGGTGAAGTTCGTCGTGGTCGTCTGCACAGTGGGATAACGACATTGCTGGGGGTAGGGGACAGTGCGCTGCCTCCTGGCGAAGCTCAGCAGCGATGAACATGCATGTCCGGGCGGTTCTTGGGGCGGTGGTGATCACGCACGCAAGCGGCAAGGGCAGGGAGGGGTCTGTGCTCGCGTGTCGAGCGTGACGCTCTGGCACGCTCTCGGCATGGCACAGAGGCATAGGGAGCGGCTGTTCTAGGGTGGTCCATGGACTGGCTATGCTTGGGCGCTAGACAGGGGGTGGCGGTGGATGGTGGTTTGTGTCCCAGACAAGGTGGCTAGGCTTGGTGAGGCTCCTAGCTTGCTGTCGACATTGGGGTGGCAAGTTGGGCTCGACAATGGTCACCATTGATGACAATGTCAAGCTTACATTGAGCTAGAGCTTGTTAAATGAGTTAGATCATCTACTGAGAGTGTGCTGTGAGCTAGAGAGGGAACAAGTTAGGCACAAACACTGCTCACTATAGTGTTGGATGTTTTGTTTGATTTGTGTTTACAAGGTTTTTGATGAAATGGTCGAAAGAGATTTGAATTTGAATTTTTGAATGAAAATTGGTGGGTGTACTAGTCACATACTAGGTAGTCTATGGTTTCTTGGAATTGTGAAGGTGCATTGGTTTGGTTGGGCTTTGAGAAATGGTGATCTTCACATATGACATAGATTCAATTTTGAATTGTCATTTGAATCAAGTTGCCAAATGTTTTTGTGGGTTTAAAAGGTGGGCTTGGGTTCAGTTTTACTTGGTCTAGCAAGGGGTGAAAATAAATGGAATTGTTTTTGTTTGAAATCTTGGACTAGAAACACTCAAAGTGGTCTAGTGAGCAAGATCGGCAAAAATGACCATTTGCTTGTTTTGTTTATTTTTGAATTTCTCTTGATTTGTTTCTACTTTGAAATGATTTAGATGATATTTTTTCATCTTTAAACCAATCCTTGCTAATCACAACAATCACAAAAGTCCATTCATGCATTCATACATTCATCACAAACACACAAGCATTCATATGATTTTAATTAACAAAGTTTTTGTTAACCCTACTTTTGGTGATTGGAATATGATAACCTTGATCAATATTTTTGGGATGTTACAGGAATTGTCGGGCGAAACAAGCGTGTAATGGTGTCTAAGACAATATGAGTTATTTCACGTTCTCGTACTGCTCCATTCATTGACTATGTCATCCCGCTTTCACAGCGACTTGAGATTGGGTTATGGCTGAAGACACTTGTTGAAGCCGAAATTGTGAATGTTCCACTACTATCTATACGATCGCAGCACCGGAGCCGAGGGGGATTGCTTCTCTAGTTCAATGGATGGTAGTGGCACAAACATAATTTACATAAGCGCTTACTGGTTGCGCCAGTCGGATTAAATACCTGTTTTTAGCATTACACTTATTAAAAGGTTCTGAGCTGAAAACCAAATTCTAAGATGCTACAATCCCATGAAGCAGCAATTTATTTGAGCTGCTGGAAAATGCCATGGCAACATAAACAGCAAAGGAAACCGATAATGCCCAGATATTGAGGTTTCCACTTTTTGGCCTAATCTTTAGCTCGTCTATCTCACTAGCTTTTTTCTGCAACTTAGCCTGCATGCCTCCTCCCTACTCCTGCCTCCCCTTCATCTGGCAAAGCTCCTTGATCTATCGCTCCAGCACACGATCTCCTCTTTCTTGTCCCACACAGCATCACGAAGATCATGAACAAGCTCCTTGTGAAAACCTGTAAGGGGATTTTCGATCCACACAAACTTGTCACATCCCGGTCCCCTCCCTTCCTGTGAATAATCGAAGCAAACAAACACAAAATTTCATAACGCTTCCTGGATCGGGGTTACCTACTGCGCATAGCATAGGAGGTTACCGCTCTGATGCCATAGTTGCTGAATTTTCCTGCAGTATTTTCGTTGATCCAAGAAATCCATCTCGGCATCTTGTTAATGCAAAAACACAACATCTCGGGGTAGTAATCGTAGGGCATCTTATGGTACACGATGGGGGCACCCGCCTGGCGGAGTTAAGCCGACCCTGATTCCGCTCGAGACAAACTACATGAGCTTTGAGCCATGGGCTAGGGGAGCGAGGGCAGAGGAAAGAGGGGACGGTGGAGGAGGCTTTGATGTCAAAGCAGGGGAATGGTGAAGCGTGATTTATCCCACCTAGTAACTCGAGGAGAATCCTATCGTCCACTTTGGGCTGACAGGTGGGGCTCCTCCAAAACTCGCGCCTTCGTTGTTCAAAGGCCCTTTCGTGCTCATTGACCGAATTTTTTTGGCCTCTTTCCCGCCTACATATCGCTGGGAGGCCTTGTCGAGTAGCCGTCATAGGTCTGGTCCCATAGTTATCCACCCTCCCTGTACACCCTGGATCAGGAAAAATCTGCCTTCATGGCTCAAGGTGGCAGATCCATCCACTCCAGCGCTCATGGTCGGGCTCGCCGTGGCGGATCCGCCCCTAGATCCTACCGTCGCAGTATAAAATGGCCAAGGTTTCTTGAGCCAAACGGCTGTGCCGCGCTCCGAGCTTATCCCCTCTTCTCTGAGACGCACTGCTGCGGCGTGGAGCTCGAGCAGGAGCCTCCAGGTGCGAAGGGGCACGATTGTTGCCACCCTATCCCCTTCATCATTATTGATTCCGACAAGGAGGAGGGCGACGATGAAGTGCCTCTGACTGATGGCGCCTCCGACAGATCCATGGGGGAGATCCAAATGCACGAAAGTGCTGCTGAAGTCCTTCGAGGATGCGGGGATCCTCTGCGCTGGGAGATGGCTCATCCCCGTGGCTGGAGAGGTGGTACCGGACCCGCACGACGGGGAATTCATCTGCTTCACCAGCCACTTGGAGAGGGGGCTCGGTTTCCCCACCTCCATCTTCTTCCGCCGCTTCTGCGCATATTACGGCATCCAACCGTCGGACCTAGGGCCACACAACATCGAGGAACTCACCATTTTCTAGCGTTTTGCGAGTGCTATTTAGGTTTTCGACCATACTTCCCCCAGTGGCAAGATCTGTTCCATGGGAGGGTCGGACACGAAGGGACATGCAGCCTGATGCTAGCCGCGGGCGGCCTCACCTTCCAGCTGAATTCCAAGGTATCCTTCCTCGACCTGATGCTTCCGAAGAAGGCAGCGAATGAGTGGAAGAAGCATTGGTTCTATGTGACCGAGTCGACGCCAGACGAGGAGGTGGCACTGCCGATGTACTCCGCCGACCGGCCCGATCCACGCCAGCTTCAAGTCGCCAAGCTTCCTCACGACCAGCGGATGGTGGTCGACGAAATGCCGATGACAATCCACAACCTAAATAAGAAGGGCCTCCAAACTATCAACTTGTACAACTGCTGGCTCGGGCGGCGGCTAGTGCCTCTGGCCAGCCGCGCCCACTGGATGTACGAATACACGGGCAAGGATGATCCAACCAAGTTCTACACCACCGAATGGAGTGCCAATGACTACTCCCTCGCATTGAAGAAGATCACCGACACGGAGTACGTCGACTCGAAGGCCGGGATTCCCCCGTACACCGCAAAGCGCAAGGCGCCACCGGTAAACTTACTTTCCCTTGTCTATTCTGCATTTGTAAAATTACAGTCGCAATTTGCTGATCATGCGCTGTTCATGTAGCTGTTCCAAGTGGTGGAAGGTTGGCTTCCACCTGCTAATGATGAAAACTTGAATGAGTCCGTCGAGGACGAGAGCGAGTCCTCCTCCGACAGGGGAAATGTCGGAGGTGACTATGATGATGACGATGATGACAATGTCGACGAGGCCATGGAGGTTGCTGCACCCACAGTTTGCAAGACACGCGGGCAACAACAACACGAGCTCGAGGCTAGCAAGAGCCTTGAGGCTCATGACGGGGGCGACAACGAGGTTCCCGAGCACACTTCACGGCGCGTGGCCACGCCGTCGAAAAAGAAGTCGCCACAGAAGAAGAGGCCGGCCAAGGCAGTGTCGCCATCTCGGTCCGCGAGTAGCTCCGAAGGTCCCAGCGCGAGCAATAAGGCCGGGGCCAATGCGCCGACTCGGTCGACCGCGGCAGCCAACGCAGCTGTGGTAAAGGACAAAGTGTCGTTGGCGTCGCTGCCACCGCCCTTCACCACAGTCGCTGGGCTCGGGTCCGCTCTATCCACGGGTGCCTCGCCACTAAAGGAAGAACCTACGGCGATTGCCGCGGATCCTCCTACCGCGGCTTCATCCTCGAAGAAGCCCTCGGTGTCCTGGGCCCAGAACGTGTTTGAGACGGGCCTCAGCCAGAAGCTGGGGCCGGAGTTGGAGAAGCCGACGAATATTCGCACCAGCCTTCGTTTTATCCCAGTCGCCAAGTGAGTATACTTTAGAGTATTTCTTTGGGCAACCGATTTATGTTTGTCCGGCGAACTCGCTGACAACGTCGTGTTGCAGGACTGGTGTGAAGAAAATAGGTCACCCTTTGGTGGCTAAGGTCCCAATGGGTACCACTGGGGCGCAAGTCGATCCCTCAAAGAAGAGGAAGAGCGACGAGATCGATGCGCTCGTTGAGGGCGCGAATAAGGCAAAGGGCGACGAGGTCGTCACAATCTCGGACGAGCCGGTCGGTGCCTCGAGAAAGGCTCCGACTGGAGTGGATGCGGTCACGAAGGCCGTAGTGGACTCGGAGTTGCATCAGATAGAGCCCGCGGCGCCAGTTGGGGCAACAGGCCCAACGGCGAGTGCCGTAGGCGCGGCGGTGGTGACCTTCCCTCGCTTTGTGGCGAGGGCCTCCATGGCGAGTGCTTCAATGCAATCAGTGGAGGTCGAGAAACGTCGCAGGAACACACCTCTTGTGCTCCCATCGGTCGATGCGGTCGAGCTCCACAATATGCTGGGTGCGGCAATCCAGGTATGTCCAGTCCCCGAGGATCTAGTCGCTGAATTTCAGCGGGTAGATTCTTAGTTTTTCGTAGTCCAGTCCCCGAGTGGCTAATCGCTGAGTTGTAGCGGCTAGGCACTTGATGATTTCTTTGTTGTCCAGCCACGAGTGGCTAGTCGCTGAATTTTGGCGACTAGGAACTTAGGAAGTGCTTCATAAGTTTTTGCTGATGGTCGCCATGGTTTTGCAGGGCCTCCAGCGTGAATCGGCGGAGCGATTGACCGCCAAGGAATGCCTAGAAGGGGAAGTCCGCTCCGTCCAAGAAGTGAATGAGCAGCTTCGAGCGACTGATGGTAAGAGTTTTGGGATGCCGTTAGTCAGGGACGTCTTCTTTTGTCGTGCTCACGATAGTGATGATGCAGAGAGTCATGCGGCCACGGTGGACAAGGCTCGTGAGGGTATGGTACCTGCGAGTGACCTGACGGCTGCCCAATCTTCCTTGAGCACCGCGGAGAAACGGGTCACCGACCTAGAGCAGGAGCTGAAGGCCGTAAAGGCAGAGGCGACCTCGGCGGATGAGAGAGCTAAGGCAGCCGTTGCTGCTGCTGCTGCCGAGGAGTGGAAGGTGTTAGATGCGCTTGTCGCCGGGCTGCAGACTGACTTCTCTGGTTTGCAGGACTTCATTACGGGGATCTACCATCCCTTGATTTGTGAGCTCCTTGTTCTTTCGAATGATTGGCGAGTCCTCGAGCATGTGGGTCGCCTTTGTTTTGTTGGAGCCTTTCTGATTGTGTACTTGTGCTTTGCAGGGAAGATTCTTGATGACGAAGCCGAAGCGCAGTCGTATGACGCGCGGTAGTGCGTCACTATGTTGGTGGACTCTGTCGCTCTGTCAGCGACTTGCATCCGCGTGTACCTTCAGGAGATTTCGCCAATGGAGGTTATCCCTAGCACGCTCACCGAGGTCTGGCGGTATCTGGAGAAGGCTCCAGCGGTTGTGGAGTTCATGTCGCGGTCGGCTTTTCACCGTGGGGCGACGACTATGCTGAGCTTTGGGCTCGCGCACTTCCCTGACAATTTCGACCTCGACGACGTCACCAGCGGCTATCCTTCGTCCACGGGCACAGTCAAGATCTCCGATGTGCTAAAGCTCACCGACCGGGCCGCGGTACTCCGATCGGGTGTTGGCGATGGGTGACTTCCTACTGTATCAGGAGACAATCGTCGCCCGAACGACGAGGAGCCGACGAAGCGTGACTTCAAGGTGGAGCAGCCATTCTGATTGGCGATGGCGGGCACCTTGACGACGTATCCGTCGAACCCGTGGGTGCCCTTCATCTGCATCCGTGGAAGTGGTGGTGAGTCGTCGTCGAAGACTGAAGAGTAGGAGAGTTTGCCGAGTGGCATTAGTTGCAAAGGAAAAATGTGCCTGCCCTTGTAAGTGAACAAATTTTGTTGCCATAAGGAATGCATGGATGGTTTTGTCAATGTTTGGTTGGATTGTGAATTGTTGAGTTGTGCGAGTCCCCGAGCGCATCCGCCCTTTTGTGGGGTTGACCTCGTTTTTATGTGTATGTTTGTTGTTATACTGTTAGTCAGTTGAGGTCGACTCGCCATGGCTTGAAACGCCAGTCGCATGGTGACCCCAAGGGGTGCTCTATACTTAGCCGTTTTCTCGGGCGCGAACAGGGTCGGTTGGCCGAGTCCCCGAGCGTGGTACTTAGCCGTTCTAGTCGCATGACCAAGGTAGGTGAGGACGAGGCGTGTTGTATTAAGTGCGTTGCTCCACCTGACCCGGAGGATCAGTCGCGTGGTGAGTCCAAGACGCGATCTCATACTTGGCGTTTCCCTAGTCGCTCGGGTTTGGGCTGGTGTCAGTCCCCGAGCGTGGTACTTAGCCGTTCGAGTTGCTGCGCCAAGGATGTGCAGGACTGGGTCGCTGTTGGACGCGAATGCAGTCGTCTTGGCTCGGAAAGCCAGTCGAGCGAGGCGACTCCAATGGGGCTCCAGGTTGGCATTTTTTGTGGACGATACAAGGCCCAAAATTTATCGGTGTCCTCGTGTCGCACTACTTGCCCGTGCTGGTCGCGTGACCAAGGGTTGACTTCCACGAGTAGCATAGCGCTATCATTACGAGTGTGGCACAAGGTATGGAGAGTGGACACAATTTGTGCGAATCGATCTTCTTTATTTCATAGCGGGTAGGGGGTACATGTTTGGAGTTCTAGGAGTAGAACTTTCGTAGGAGATTTACATTCCATGCCCGCTTGACATAGAGTTGTCTGTCTCCTCAGACATCGATGAGGTAGTAGGCGTCATTGCCCAGGACTCGCCTGATGGCGAATGGTCCCTCCCAAGGGGGAGAGAGCTTGTGCATGCCCTTCTTGTCCTGGATCAGTTGCAGGACCAGGTCGCCTTCCTGGAAGGTGAGAGTCCGGACTCGCCGGCTGTGGTAGCGGCGAAGTCCTTGCTGGTAGATGGCGGTGCGGGAGAAAGCTAGCTCACGTGCTTCGTCGAGCTGGTCGACCCCATCCTGGCGTGCGAGCTTGTTGTCGGCCTCCATGTAGTTGACCACCCGAGGCGAGTCGTGCTCGAGGTCGGTCGGCATGACGGCTTCGGTGCCGTACACCATAAAGAAGGGGGTGAACCCTATCGACCTGTTGATGGAGGTGCGGATGCCCCAGATGACGGAGGGGAGCTCTTCAACCCAGCACCCTGGAGTTTGCTCGAGGGGAACTTGTAGTCGTGGCTTCAGTCCGTGGAGGATGCTGTAGTTAGCGCGTTCCGCCTGGCCGTTGGACTCCGGGTGGGCGACTGAGGCGAGGTCGAGTCGTATGTTGTGCTCCTCGCAGAATTCGACCATGGCTCCTTTGGCGAAGTTGGTGCCGTTGTCCATGATGATGCTGTGCGGGAACCCGTAGCGATAGATGAGATCGCGTAGGAACTTGGTGGCGGTCTTCCCTTCACACTTGTGGACTGGATTGGCCTCCACCCACTTTGTGAATTTGTCGACTACGACTAGGAGGTGGGTGAAGGCAGAGGGGGCCTTCTTGAAGGGTCCTACCATGTCCATGCCCCACACGGCGAATGGCCAAGTGATGGGGATGGTCTTGAGCGCCGAGCTTGGGAAGTGAGTCTGGTTGGCGTACTTCTGGCACCCGACGCAGCGTTGGACGATGTCGACCGTGTTGGCATGTGCGGTGAGCCAGTAGAAGACATGTCGCATGGCCTTGGAGACCAGGGATCGAGCACTAGCGTGGTGGCCACAGTCGCCAGCGTGGATGTTTTGGAGGATTTTGCGACCTTCCGCGTGTTGTACGCAGCGTTGGAACATGCCGGTTATGCTGCGGTTGTGGAGCTCGTCGTTGATGATGACGAAGGACTTGCAGCAGCGTACTATCATCCGGGCCTCCGTCTCGTTGGTGGTTAGGGTCCCTCCCTCCAGTTAGGCGACGTATGGCACGGTCCAGTCACTTGGATCTACGACCATGGCGACCAGGGCTGGTTCTAGTTGCAGCGGAATCCCGATGTCAATCTCCCTCGGGGGAGAGACGAACGTCTTGGTGATGGTGTCAAGTAAGATAACAGTGGGTGGCGCGAGACGAGCCGACCCAATGCGGGAGAGGGCGTCGGCCTCTTCGTTCTTGCGCCGGTCGATCCACTCGACGGAGTAACCGACAAAGTGGCCCCCCAGCTGGTCCACTGCTTGGCGGTATGCCGCCATGGTGGGGGAGACTGCATTGCAGGTATCGGCAACGATGTCGGAGTCGCCGTAGCAGCGCAGACGGTTGATGTTCATCTCCTTGGCTGCTCGCATGCCGTGGAGGAGGGCCTCGTACTCGACCATGTTGTTGGTGCAGGGGGTGATGTCGAGGTATAGGACATAGCGCAGCTTGTCGCCCTTTATAGATGTTAGGATGATCCCTGCCCCTGTGCTGTCTGCTTTCTTGGACCCGTCAAAGTGTAGCAACCAGTAGTGGAGGTACGGCAGCTTCTCCGGTTGCTGCTCCTCCTCCCAATCGGCGAGGAAGTCCGCCAGGGCCGCCGACTTGATTGCCTTGCGGGGCTCGTACCTGATGTTGTGGACTCCGATCTCCACGGCCCACTTGGCGACTCGCCCAGTCGCCTCGCGGTTGTGGATGATGTCCTGCAGCAGCGCTGAGGATACAACCGTGATTGGGTGCTCCTCGAAGTAGTGCGGTAGTCGCCGATGGGCTTGGAAAGACTGCATATACCAACTTCTGGTACTACGGGTAGCGCTGGTGCGACTCGGTGAGGACTTCGCTGATGTAGTAGACGGGTCGCTGCACCGGGCGCTCCTTGCCCTCTTTTGGTCGCTCGACGACCATGATGGTGCTAACGACTCGCTCGGAAGCTGTGACATAGACGAGCAGCGGGGCCGCGAGTAGCAATTCCTTGAGTGCGTGAAGCACACCGTCTGCCTCCTTGTCCCACTGGAACGTGGGGTTCTTGTGCATTAGGCGGTAGAGAGGCATTTCCTTCTCGCCTAGCCGGGGGATGAAGCGATTGAGAGCCGCGACTCGCCCGACCAACTTCTCGACGTCGCGCAGGCACATGGGTTTGCCGAGCCGGGCGATCGTGTTGATCTTGGTGGGGTCGCCTCGATGCCTCGTTTGGAGACTATGTACCCCAGCAGCTGTCCAGTGGGTACACCGAAGGTGCACTTTCCTGGGTTTAGTTTGATCTTGTACATTCGCAGATTTGCGAAGGTGTTGGCCAGGCCGGCGAGTAGATTGCCCTGGCGAGTGTACTTCACCACCACGTTGTCGATGTAGACGTGGATGTTGCGGCCAATTTGTATCGCAAGGCACTCCTGCATGCACCTCTGGTAGGTCGCCCTGACGTTCTTGAGGCCAAAGGTCATGGCGGTGTAGCAGAATGCTCCGAATGGCGTGATGAATGCAGTCTTCTCCTCGTCCTCGACTGCCATTTTGATCTAGTTGTAACAAGATTAGGCGTCAAGGAAACACAACGACTCCGAGCCCGTGGTCGAGTGGATTATTTGATCGATCCGCAGGAGGAATAACTGCTCCTTTGGGCAGGCGCTGTTGAGGTTTGTGTAATCGATACACATTCTCCAAGTCCCATTCTTCTTCTCAACCAGGACTGGGTTTGCCAGCCACTTGGAGTATTTGATTGGCCGTATGAAGCCTGCAGCGAGTAGACGCTGCACCTCCTCATCAATTGCTCGGTGGTGCTCTTCATTGAAGGGACACAACGACTACTTGATGGGTCACGCTTTGGGGTCGGCATTGAGTTTGTGCTCAGCGAGTTCCCTTGGGACACCAGGCATGTCAGATGGCTTCCATGCGAAGATGTCGTGATTCTCATGGAGGAACTCGATGAGCGCGCCTTCCTATGTTGGGCTCATGCCCATTCCGATCGTCACCGTCTGGCTGGAGTCGCCTGGGACCAGCTCAATGGAACGCGTGTGCGTGGTTGCCTCGAAGGCGGTTGAGCCTCCACCCTCTGAGTTGGGCTTCTTGAGTATTGTGGGGTCGTCATTGTCGACCCCGCTCATGTACTTGGCGAGCTCCTCCGCGTGGTTGGCTTCTGCGGCTATGACGGTGTCGGCGAGCTCGGCGCCCTTGGCCTCACACTCCGCGGCCATGTCGGGGTCGCCGTGGACGGTGATGATGCCGCACGGCCCTGGGAGCTTCATCGCGTTGTACGCGTAGTGGGGCGCTGCCATGAACTTGGAGAACGCTTGCCGCCCCAAGACGCAATGGTAGGGGCTGTTGAAGGGCACCAGCTCGAAGACGATTCGCTCGGTGCGGAAGTTTGCTGGTGTGCCGAAGGTGACTGGCAGTGTCACCTTGCCGATCGGGTACGCCTTCCGGGGACGATGCCGTGGAAGGTGGTGTAGGTCGTCTCGATCATCGATTGCGGGAGCCGCAATTGCCTGAATGTGTCCAGGTAGAGGATGTTGATGGAGCTCCTACTGTCCATCAGCGTCTTGGGGAGCCAGTAGTCGCCTACTTTGGGCTTGACCACCAAGGAGACTCGCCCCGAATACTCGATCCGTGGCGAGTGGTCCTCGTGGCTCCAGGTGATCCGCTGCTCGTACTAGTTGAGGAAGCGAGGGACATCGACTTGGGATACCGCATTGACGGCGACGGCGCGCGCGATGACCTTCTTCTCGCGCTTGGTTCTGAACCCGAAGAAGGTGTGGAGTGATCCGACGTCGTTGCCGAATGCCCCGCCGTTCGACAGGTGGTTGTTGGGGTCCTCCCGTGCGCGCTGTGCCTTCTCGATCTCCTTCAGGGAGTGGCCGTCGGAGGTCGAGTGCATGGTGGGCTTCCCCTCCCTGCTATGGAACACACAGGGCTGGTTAAGGAGAGTCGCGGGGTCGAATTTCGGCCTCGCCTTGTAGTTTTCGCTATCGTGGTGAGAGCTTTTGGTCTCGCATGGCGCGTAGCCGGCGTTGGCGACGAAGTCGACTCGCCTGTCACCGTGGCGCTTGCCGGTGAGGCGAGTGTTGTTGTAGCGTAGCTCGGGTCGTCTCCCATTGTCGTGGTCGCTCGGGCGGCGATTTCCTCCCGACTCGTCGTCGGTTTCTTGGTTCGGGTCCTCCTCCACATACTTCTTGGCGATCTCGAGGAGGTCCGGTATGTTATTGAGTGTCTTGTACACCCGCTTGATCTTGGCGACCAAGGGCTTGTAGCGGCACGAGGTCTTGAAGCAGTGTATCGCTCTATCTAGGTGGATGCCGGCCGCGTTGAACCACATGTCCTGCCACCGCTGGACCCAGCTGTGGGTCGACTCGCGGGGTCCCTGGACGCATTGCTCCAGGTCCTTGATGGTGGTGGCGCGGGTGTAGGAACCCTCAAAGTGCCTGGCGAAGGAGGGGAGGTAGCGAGCGGAGGGTAGGTCGGTGTGGCCGGTGATTCCCATCGACATGAGGTACGTGTCCAGCCACATAGACGGGTCGTATGAGGGATCGTACTTCTCGATCTCCTTTGGCGCTTTGAAGTTCGCCGGGTATTTTTTGCCTCGGATCATTGGTCCGAAGCACTGGGGGCTAACTCGGCTAAGTGATCCCCTTGGTTAGCCGTCGTGGTGGTTGGTGAGGGTGTGCCTCAAGTCGTCACACTGACGTGCGCGCCAGCTCTAGTTGTTGATGATGTGGGTCCGCGCGCCGACTGGCTGCCCGTTGGCAGTGACCATGTTGTTCGTCGGTCGTGGGTCGTTGGTGGAGAGTGCTGCGTTTGCGGGTCACGGCTGGAGCTGCAGGGGCTCGTGAGGTGGGCAATTGATATTATTTGCCATATTTGGGCGGCCGCTAGAGGCCACCCTGCTTCCTGACGAGTGGGAGTACATGCGCCCCCAGGAATCGGATCCTGCGGTTTGCTGCTCGACGGCCTTGGCGAGTAGGGGATTGGCGTACTGGATCTGCAACACGCCTTCACCGTCACGTTGATGCTGTCTACCGCGGCTCGATTCGCGATGACATTGTCCATTGGAGTAGAGAATAGCCGGAGGCCGTTCGCATCCCACTCTTGCGGGGATATCATGATCCTTGGTTGATCCGAGGGTGGTGTGTGACCAGGCGGCGGTGGGGGAGCACCATTCGCCATTGCGCCCAGTGGCGGCCAGACACTTCCTCCTGGTGGCGTGTTCTCACAGGCCACGCGGTCGGCCATGCGGGTCGGGTCATTCTTGTCGTTGAAGTTAAGGGCGTGGCCCTGAATGGTGGGGTTCAGGCGTGACCTGATGCGGCGCTGGTGGTAGAGCGAGAGCTCCAGCACCGTTACTTGCTCGAGGCGAAAATTTTCACGCGCGGCCTGTTCCTTGCGGAATGCCTTCTCCAGTCGTAGGCAGAGTTCCTTGACCTCCATCGCCATGGAAGTAGGCGGGATCGGTGTAGAAAAATGGTCTTGTGGGGCGCTCATGCCGCTTTCCATGTAGATCGCTACGAACCGACCCGATCCGACGTGGAAGTCGCCGGAGATCTTCGACCCGGAGTCGGAGTCGAAGATTCCAAGGATGGAAGGGTCACAGAAGTCCCCCATGTTGGAGACCTGGGTGATGGAGCCCGCGGGTGACGCAATGACGATGGATCCGGCGACTGACGACGGGGTCACCAAGTCGGCGTCGTCGTTGAGGGTCGCGTCGTCCGCGGCCATGCTGGCATCAGTCACGTTGCTGTTGGCCGAGTCATACTCGGAGGTGAGGTGCTGGATGGTGCGGACCTGACTCTCAGAGAGCCGATCGTGGGGTGGTGACTCGCGGATGCGAGCCGAGTCCTCCCAGACAATGACATCAGTGAAGCCGATGAAAAGGCTGATCGTGCCGACCGGCATGATCACGCTATGCGTGATGGGGCGTGCTGTCAGGACGTAGCTACTCGGCAAGATCTGGATGATCTCGCCGATGGCGATCATGCGTCCGGTGGCGATCGTCTCGTTGATTGGCAGATTGGATCTCGCCGCAGAACACAGGCCTGACCGGCCAGGCCCCGTGGTGGGCGCCACTGTCGTGGGAATGGCCACGGCAGATGCTGAATCGGCAGCGAGTAGTAGAACGAGGGGCAAGGACGGACAGCCATCTGCGGTGCGAGATGAGGGAGGAGACAGATGGTTTTACCCAGGTTCGGCCTCCCGGAGGGTAAAGACCTACTCCTGCTAGATTGTATTGATGAGAGAGTACAAGGGCGAGCTCGACGACTAGGCGGCGAGTCGCAGGGGGTGTATGATGGAACGTGTCCTCTATGCGTACCCTAGGGAGGTTTATATAGACTCACCTCGCTAGGGTTTATATATCTACAACCGAACTAGTTAAGGATTCAGAGGGTGTTTGGCCTAATCCAACCGGGCCTAACTACGCTTCTGGGCCTCTAGCTTCCAGTCGCCTGAATCCTTATTGAATCTTGATCCAGTCGCTGTCCTGCAGGCCCACTCGCTGGGAGCAGGGGCCAATAGGAAACGTCCTGCTAGGTTTACCCCACTCGGCATATCCCCATCAAGTACAATTATTGTAATGGGTTTGGCAAGCTGCAATGGGAATTATGGATAGCTGTGTTCAGCGCAATAACAGGTGCTCATGCTTCCACAATAGAAATTGTGTATGTGCCCTTTTCATGCGGCAGAATCCATGTAGATTCCGCTTAAACAAACTAGCAAAGTCAGATTACAACCATCCGACAAAATGAAGAAATAAATGCATAAGATATATGAACAAACACCCAATTTGTTCCGAGCAGACCCTACTAGTTCAGACTTCAGACCACTTGGTCGACAAATACTATTACATTTTGTTCCGAGCATTCCCACACACAATGGAAAATCCACAGACATGCTTCAGCTTGGGATGCTACTAGTTCAGACTTCAGACCACTTGGTCGACAAATACTATTACAATTAAAAGAGGGAGCTCAATCTGAACAAACCTAGTTTTCACACACATCCATTATCTTCCTAACCTTTGCCCGATGCCCTTCATTCTGCCACTCCAGGGTTTGGATCGTCAGTGCCATCTTTTTGGCATCCTCCTTGCACTTGGTTAGTTCTTTCTCAGCCTTGATCCTCAGGAACCTGTCCATATTGATAGTTGTGACATCGTGGACTTTCTTCTCGTGTAGTTCAATCCTTGATGCAGTCAGGTATTTCTCTGCTTTAGCCTTCAGGGCCATCGCCACGTCCATCTCCTTCCCGACTTTGCTAACCATTTCTTGCAACATACGGATATCACGGCGAAGGATTGGTGTGTCATCAAGGCACATTAACTTCACCTGAGCACTCTCAAGAAGTGAGCTGACTAAGGCTGAAATCTTCTCCCATAGTTTTCTAGCGATTTGCATAGACAGTGGCCACTCCGGATCTACCCATTTGACAACTCCACAACTTTTGGTTGGACATGCTTCACCCTACCCACAACCTAAAAACCTCCTGCCTGTGTTCCATCCCTCGAATGCTACAAATTCAGTGGCCACAAGCTCATGTTTTTTTACAACGGGGAGGACTCTGATAATCGGAGTCGTACAAAGTCGCGACGGCCTAGCACACCAAACATATGTGAGTAATAAGATTAGATCTATCTCAAAATAAAGAAATCCCCATAAAATGTAAGGCATAAGACGACTCACGTTGCTTTCACTGCCTTTGTGATCTTCACGCGTTTCCTGGCCGTCTCCCCGCGAAGCCATGACGAGAAGGAGGTGGAGGAGCCGGGTGGCGGCGGGAGAGGTCACTGGTGGGGTGGCACGCCGCCTGCTAGCGGTTAAGGGAGTATAGTGGAGTGGAGTGAGGAAAGTGGCTTCGAGGGGAAGGAAGAGAATTAAAGAATGCCAACCTACCAAGAAAATCCAATGGATGTTATAACACAAACATATCTAATGTGTTTTGAACGCACCACACGGAAAGCATGACACTGGCAGGTGGAGCATGCACGATTATTAAGGAATACTCCCTCCGTCCACAAATAAGTGTACTTCTAGCTTTTTCTTAAGTCAAACTTTATCAAATTTGAACAAATTTATAGATAATTATAACAACAAGTATTATAGAACTGCGACTACCATACATTCGTCCAACAAGTATGCTCTCCACACCTGACTAGTATTGATTATGGCTTACATTTAAGAACAACATAAGTTCTACAACTCCCTGTCGGTCTTCTCGATGTGAATGCAGAAATTGATCTCCTTGGCCGATCTAGCATCGGCGAGTTACTTGGATGGCACACAAAGGACCAGCCTCAGGTCTGTAAACTCCACCTAACCTGGTGTTGGGCAGCTCAGCGCCACGACTCTCACATGCATTGCATCGAACGATGGCGACTGGGTGTGCGACCACATACTCATAGTGTAAATCGACCATGCGCACGAGATCGACCTGACGCATACCACAAACACGAAGGTGGGCCTAGGGACGGTTCCTGGAATGCCAACGGTGCTGGTGGGCCTAGTGATGGTTCCTGGGACGCCAACGGTGATGGTCAAGACAAAAACAGAGCCACCCCCTGCAAAATGAGCCGGTGGCGTGCCGACTCAGGTAACGTCACCTTATCTTGGAGAAGAATGGTGTAGCCATAGGAGAGCCTAATCACTTCGATCAGGTGATCCATTGCAAGGTAGACCACAAGCTTTGCCGGTGGGCCGGTGTACTTGCAGTCAGGTTCCGTGTAGCCGCACGCATCGTGTCGGCACGCGGGCTCATTCACTGGGAGCACATAGTAGGGGTAATGGCGAGAGCATCCATGGTGGGAGCACACGATCACATACGTCGCCAGGATGTTGCGCATGAGGATCTCCTCCAGATTCAAGGGCTGGCAATCTGGGTACTACTTGCTGTGTGACTCCTACATCTGAAGTTCTTCGAGAAATCATAGAATAGATTTGCAGTTAGTTAAGCCGACATCAGGAATTTGTAAGATAAATTCAAATGATAGTCAAATGGTTTCCTACCTTAAGGTTCAAGTCAGTTGCCGTCGTCCGAGAACGGTGCGCGAAAACCGGTGGCATTGTCCGGCACATGATCAGTCACGAGCTCTATTGATATAGGGCAAAGGGAGGTGCATATAGTAATATAGTTGAATATTATAAGCGCGGAGAATCATGTCGTAGAAAGCCTACTTGCGGATCGGCCTTACAAAGAAACATCCTAGAATCCACGTGGCCTGATCGAACGGTCTGTAATCATCGGCACGCAGAACCAGCACCCCGGGAAGGGGGAAGGGGCCGGGTCTTCTAGAAGAGATGATCTTACGGTCTCCTTTGGCCACTAGGGTTATGATCTGGCTACAACTATAGGTCATTAGGGTTACAATCAGGGAAACTCTGGATTTCTTCATGGAATCCTATAATCTCTAGTTGGATAAGTTGCTTAGAATGCCGAGAGGGAGCCAGGTGCCAGTTTTGGGCTCAATCAGTACCGTGGATCACTGTTCTGGGCAGTGAGGGGGAGGTCTAGGGTTGAAAACCACATTTTAACTCCTACTCGATAGACATCCGGGGGTGCATCATGTGCCAAAAGTCCTAGTTTGTCTTGTTTATGATTTTATGTTGGTAGTGGGTGACATACAAGGGCTACTCGATCTGGTTTCATATTTTTTTGATTTTTGATGAATTTCCTATTGCCGAGGTTCGGGGGAGGGGGGGTGGGAAAAATCGGCAAACCCGCCAGCATGGGCAGGAACGTGAGGTCCATTGCAACCTTTAACCTAGGCACGTGCCCAGCCTAGTTACCCCATGGGGCACCCAAAACATTTTTCTCAAAAATTGAGGGCCATTTATAGGGTACATACAGTTAGAAACCGCAATTACTGGGCGTAACTCAGGAAAATACAGTATATACTTGCACCACGAGATAAGTACCAACCTCCCGGGAATGGCAGTCCACCATAACATAGCATGCATATAAATTACCTCGGGGCCTAGGGCGCGCTCAATTCTCGCACCTCCTTTGCAAAATCGCCGATTTTCAGAGTCGGTAAATGGAAACTCTCGTTTTCTTCATGGAACCCTAGAATCTCTAGTTGGATAAGTTCTTAGAATGCCGAGAGGGAGCCAGATGTCGAGTTTGGGCTCAATCCGTGCAGTGGATCCATGTTCTGGGCAGTGAGGGAGAGGTATATGCTTGAAAGCAATGTGAACTCCTACTCGATAGCCATCCGAGGGTTCCACCGTGTGCCAAAAGTCATGGTTTGTATTTTTATGATTTTATGTTGGTAGTGGGTGACATACAAGGGCTATTCGAGCTAGTTTCATATTTTTTTGATTTTTGATGAATTTCCTATTGCCGGGGTTCGGGGGGTGGGCAAAATCTGCAAACCCGCTGACGCGTGCAGGCACGCGAGGTCAATTGCAACCTTGAATCTAGGCATGTGCCCAACCTAGGTACCCCATGGGGCACCCCAAAACATTTTTTCTTGAAAATTGACGATCATTTCTAGGGTACCTATGTTGGAGATATGCCCTAGAGGCAATAATAAATGTAGTTATTATTATATCTTTGTGTTTATGATAAATGTTTACATTCATGCTATAATAGTATTAACAAGGAAACATTAATACTTGTGTGATTTGTAAACTTAATTTGAAGTCCCTAGTAAAGCCTCTATATAATTATAGCTTGTTGGTTAATAGATGATTGTGGTTTCCCTATCATGAACATTGAGATGTTATTAACAACAAGATCATATCGTTAGGAGAATGATATGGTGGACATACTCCTATAGATAAGCGTAGCATAAAGATCAAGTCATTTTAATAGTTCAATTGCTATATGCTTTCTGATACATAGTTATCTAATTCCTTCGACCATGAGATCATGCATATCACCTTTACCGGATGGATGCTTTGATGAACATCAAACACCACACCGTAACTGGGTGGCTATAAAGGTGGCATTGAGTGTTCAGAAAGTATTGGTTGAAACACATGGATCAAGAGTGGGATTTGTCCATCCATATGACGGATAGATATACTCTAGGCCCTCTCGGTGAAATGTCATCCAATTAGCTTGCAAGCATGTGACTGGCTCACAAGGGATCACATATCACGGGAACGAGAAAAGAGTACTTATCAGTAACGAGGTTGAACTAGGTATGCAGAGATACCGACGATCATAACCTCGGATAAGTAAACTATCGTGAGACAAAGGGAAATTGATATCGTATGTAAGTGGTTCATTCGATCGCAAAGTAATCATAGAAATATGTGGGAGCCCTATGAATTTCCAGATTCCTCTATTGGTTATTGTTCGGAGAAGTGTCTCGATCATGTCTGCATAATTCACGAACCGTAGGGAGACACACTTAAGGATTCGACGTTGTTTGAGTAGTTATGGAATGATGAGAAAGAGACCGAATGTTGTTCGGAGTCTCGAATGGGATTCGGGATATCACGAGGAGATCCGGAATGGTCCGGAGAATAAGATTCATATAAGGAAAGTCCCGTTTCGGAGTTGGGGAATGGTTCCGGTGTTTTCATCGGGAACATTCTAGAAGGTTCCGGAATGTCCGGCACTCCGGGGGGGGGAGGGTACATGAATGTGTCATTGTAAGTTGGAATGATTGCATCATGTACTAGGTGTCCTTGCTGTCCAAAATAAAGGGTTTATTTAAATCCTAAATTGAAAAGTCAAACGGCTAGTTTGAAAGTCAAACGGCAAGTTTTGGAAAGAGGAGGAGGAGTGGGAAACCGAGTTGGGGAGGGATTCCCTCCTCCAACCGCCGGCCCACCTCCAAGCCGAGTTGGGGAGGGACTCCCCTCCCCTTGGCCGCGCCTCCCACCTATAAAAGGGAGGGGCAGGGCTGCCCCTCCTAGTACACAAGTCCCTCTCCTCTAAACCTAAACCCTAGCCACAGCCTAGGGATTTCTCCCAAGCCGTCAAGTTAGAGCTTCTAATTGCCCTAACCTCCGGTTTAGAGCCTTCTAATTGGTGTGTCTAAACCCTAGATCACCAAGAGCTCTCTCATACTCCACCATACTCGCTCCGGCTTAAGGCGAAGCCCTGCGAGATCTCCCCTCTACTTCCGGTACCACGCCGTTGTGCTGCCGGAATCGCGAGGAGAGTGCTACAACCTCCGCTGCCTGCTGGAACAAGGGAGAGGAAGGTCTTCGTCGAGTACCGAACGTGTGACCGACTGCGGGAGCGCTGCCGGAACACGGCGTCGGAAGGATCGTCTACGCGATCTTGAGATCGGATAGAGTACGACTACATCACCCACGAGAATCTGCTCTCGTTAAACACTTTGGAATCTTCGAGGGTGAGTTATTCCATCGACTCGTTGCTACAATCTAGTAGATAGATCTTGGCTTGTTTGTTTGTATGCGGTAGAATTTTTTTGTTTTCCATGCTACGAAACCCTACAACCTATAGTTAGAAACCGCAATTACCGGGGCGTAACTCAGGAAAATATAGTATATGCTTGCACCACGAGATAAGTACCAACCTCCCGGGAATGGCGGTCCGCCACGACGTAGCATGCGTGTAATTTCCTCGAGACCTAGGGCGCGCTCAATTCTCGCAACTCCTTTGCAAAATCGCCGTTTTTTTGGAGTCGGTAAATGGAAACTCTGAATTTCTTCATGGAACCCTGTAATCTCTACTTGGAGAAGTTGCTTAGAATGCCGAGAGGGAGCTAGGTGCCGGGTTGGGGCTCAATCCGCATAGTGGATCCACATTCTGGGCAGTGAGGGGGAGGTATAGGGATGAAAGCCATGTTAACTCCTACTCGATAGCCATCCGGGGGGTGAACTGTGTGCCAAAAGTCCTGGTTTTTCTTGTTTATGATTTTATGTTGGTAGTGCGTGACATACAAGGGCTACTCGAGCTAGATTCATATTTTTTAGATTTTTGATGAATTTCATATTTCCGGGGTTCAGGGGGTGGGCAAAATCGGCAAACCCGCCGGGGCACGGAGGAACGCGAGGTCCATTGCAACCTTGAACCTAGGTATGTGCCCAGCCTAGGTACCCCATGGGGCACCCCAAAAACATTTTTTCCCGAAATTTGAGGGCCATTTATAGGGTACCTACTATTAAAAACCGCAATTACTCGGGCGTAACTCAGAAAAAATACAGTATATACTTGCACCAAGAGATAAGTACCAACCTCCCTGGAATGGCGGTCTGCCATGATGTAGCATGCATGTAAATTGCCTCACGGCCTAGGGAGTGCTCAATCCTCGCACCTCCTTTGCAAAATTGTCGTTTTTCGGAGTAGGTAAATGGAAACTTTGGATTTCTTCATAGAACCCTAAAATATCTAGTTGGAGAACTTGCTTAGAATGCTAAGAGGGAGCCAGGTGCCAGGTTTGGGATCAATCCGCACGGTGGATCCACGTTCTGGGTAGTGAGGGAGAGGTCTAGGGCTGTGATGCGGCTCAGATCACTATAGAGCTTCGTTTGGAAACCCCAAGAGGAAGGTATGATGAGCATAGTAGAAAGTTTTCCCTCAGAAAGAAACCAAGGTTATCGAAACAGTAGGAGGAAGGAAACGACTCAAAGGTGTTTCTAGCAACTTGGAAACCTGTACCACACAAACTCAAGACTTTGCCCCAACGAATAGTGAGGTTGTCAATCTCACCGGTTTGCTGAAAACAAAGTATTAACTGTATGGTGTGGAAGGTAATGGTGGTTTGCAAAAAGTAAACAGTAATAGTGGAAGATGTATCAATGGTAAAGATTGGACCGGGGTCCATAGTTCACTAGAGGTGTTCTCCTTAAGATAAACAACATAACATGCTAGGTAAACAAATTACAACGCGATAATTGACAGGACAGAGCAAGGCATAACAATGCAATACTAGACATTCATGATCCTATTAGATTTGATTGGGCATTACAACAAGATACATAGACCGCCATACAACTACATCTATGACTAGTAATCCACCTTCAGGTTATCATCCGAAACCCCTCCAGTATTAAGTTGCAAGCAGTGGATAACTGCTTTAAGCAAGGTGTGTAAAGTAAACAATCCACTTGTTCCATGAACAAGAGATCGTTGTTTTCTCCCTATTAGCAACAACACATCTACAACCTTAGAGATTTCTATCATTTCCCCAGATTAAATAGAGGCATGAACCCACTATCGAGCATAAATACTCCCTCTTGGAGTCACTAGCATCTACTTGGCCAAGATAGCTACTAGTAACAGAGAGCATGCAAGATCACAAACAATTCAGACATGATAGAATCAATAGGATCAAATCATTAACCAATCTGACATAGTAATCTCAATATCCATCGGATCCCCGCAAACACAACATGCATGATTACAAATAGATGATCTTGATCATGAATGGAGCTCACAATTTCTAAACATGGTAGCACAAAGGAGGAGAAACAACCATCTAGCTACTACATGGAACCGTAGGCCAAGGTGTAACTACTCACGCTTCATACCGAAGGCTAGCATGGTGATGAAGAAGGCCTCTGGGATGATCTCTCCCCTCCGGCAGGGTGCCGGGAAGATCTTCAAATCCCCCCGTTCTAGAGACGATGGTGGCGGCTACAGACTATTTCGTGGAATATTGATCAGGTACTTAGGGTTTAGGTATCCGGGCTTCTTATAGGCAAAGAGGGAGGCCGAGGGGGTGCCCGAGACGGCTGCACCCCCAAGGCGCGGGACAGGCCTGTCCGCGTGGCCCCTCGAGGCCCTCCTCCGTCTCGTCTTCTGGCTCCGTGTTCCCCACGGTAATATATTGACTTTGGCTTTTGTCCCGTCTGATTGCAAGAATATTCATTTTATGACTTTTCTAGAACAAAAAACAGAAGAAAACATGCAACTCGCATGGTGGCATCTGG
Organism: Avena sativa; assembly: GCA_916181665.1. NCBI lineage: Eukaryota > Viridiplantae > Streptophyta > Magnoliopsida > Poales > Poaceae > Avena > Avena sativa. The sequence continues at coordinate 44,593,709 of OV702298.1, read as the reverse complement.
CTAATAGGTTATTCCTAGAAACCATATAAAATACCTCAAAGTGTAGGCAAAGCAAAGCAAAGTAGATACTAAATAAGCATGGAACAACAAAAAATATAGATACGTTTAGGACGTATCAAGCATCCCCAAGCTTAACTCCTGCTCGTCCTCAAGTAGGTAAGTGACAAAAAGAATAATTTTTGAGGTGACATGCACCATCAAAATCAAGATCAAACCATTTGCAACCATTGAAAGCTGGGATCAAAGAACTCAAAGAATAAGCATGAAATAAGAAGTTATCACAATAAGAAAAAGTAACTATGCATGCAACATGAAATATTACAAACAAAGATCATGAATAACAATACATTGAAAGACGTTTGTTTGGTTCACATATAGAAAATTGAGCATAGTGGCATTCAGCCTGTCCCTCATGGAGTAGCAAATAAATGCATATGACACCTTCAAAGTTCATAAGGGTGACTAGATACAAGTAGTTCAAGAACAAGAAATATCAACAATATGAATCAATCAATAAGTTTTGGTACAATGCACATAGAACTAAGAATGACAACTATGCTCTCTTATTTGGTGCCTAAGGGTAGAAGGTGGAGACTCAATATAATAGTGGAAGAAAGGCCCTTCATAAAAGGGAAGCGGGGATTTCAAGTCCCATAAAGAGCTTCCAAAAATTATGGTACTTGTTAGCTTTCATCTCTCATTGCCCCTATCATAAGAATCTTGAAGTGATTAAGGTTAAAGTGAACAAACTATGGAGTATATGCTTAACAAAGTATAAGTTGGCAATCTCATGTCCCTTGAGTACGAGGGTTGCTCCTCATGCTACTCAACTTTAGTCACCGGTAAGTTTTTGTCATAGTAAGTACATGTGTATCATATAGAACCGCCAACGGGGTACCCCTTGCACATGATACATGAGCTATCCCATAATCAAAATGACAAGGCAAGCAGACAATGAGCATCTCAGCAATCTTCTTTTTTACCATGGGAAAATGGTGCTTTTTTCTCTCTTTCCTCTTTTCTCATCTTTTTTTCTTTTTCTCAATCTCTATCTCTTTTTTTATAAGAAGAATGCTTCATAGATTGCTCACTGTGGTGATGTTGCAAGTTTCCACCATGATTAGGCATGGCTTAGGCTAGCGGCCCAGGCGTTTCTCTAACACACATACATAACTTCATGGACTTAAAAGCTCCCCTTTCATTTCACACTGACGACATCCATAAACAAAAGAGCATGATATCAACTGGGTAAAATGTACAAGTGCAATGTTGAAAGTGTTCCCCATGACAACATGGTTCTGCTAATTCCAACATATAAGTGCAAGCATATACAACATAGATGACACAATGGTTCAAGTTTATTAGGGGCAAGAAAAATAAAGTGTGCCATCAAGTTTGTGAGAGCTTTAATCACTAAGTTTCACATAACAAGTTTAATTTGGAAGATAGATAAAACAAGAATATACTTGGAATGGTGTAACACACCAAGCATAGCAATTTATAGTGGACACTTTGGAATAACTTGGTTTTTGGGAGTTTGATGCATGAGTAGAGCTTACTCATACAAGTGGAGGCTAGCAAAAGACTATGAGCGACCAACTAAGAGAGAAATAATGGCCATAATCATGCAGAGCAACAAAACATTACTAATCAAACCATAAAGTGGTACTACAAGTCAAAAACTAAATGATCATAGAGGCTATGGTGACCGGTTTATAGTCATAACATGGTGTGAGCATGTGCCAAGTCAACCCAAACAAAACATCAAAGGAGAATACCACAATATTATGCTTTTGTATGATAAAACAACGCATGATTCTTTCAAGGCACATTAAGCAATCATAATTGTTTGGAACAATTCATGCTACAACAATAATCACTAATCATAAGGTCCAAACCAAATCTAGCATGACATGATAAAGTCTAAGTCACAGTCAAAGCAAGCTCCTCTTGTACTACTATGCATGAAACAATAAAAAAGAAGTGTCTAGAAAGACTTGAGATTTTTATTGATGAAGAAGGGGATGCCTTGGGCATCCCCAAGCTTTGACGCTTCTACCTCTTGAATATTTCTTGGGGTGACATGGGGTGGCATCCCCAAGCTTGATTTTTTGTCCATTCTTCATCTCATTACATCATTCTTTCTCTACACCTGCAAATTTTCGTTCATACAAAACTTCACACAATCTTCATTAGCAACATTAGTGTATTCAAAAGATAATCGACCTTTTGGTTTTAGTTTCAAACCACCAAAACTTTCACTAAAGACACAAGCTACTGTAGCAATTCCCTCAAAAAGCTCAATTTCCCAAAAAGAACCTAAAAAGGAATCAATAAGAAGCAAATGCAAATAATGACAGAAATCTGTCAAAACAGACCAGCAGGTAGAAACCGATTTTGTCGAAGACCTTCTGTTGCTCAAATCAAAAAGTGTTGATCTAACGAACGTTAGCTAATAACCTGGGGGATGCATTCAGAAAATTACAGCTCAATCCGACTTATAGAGATTTTACACGAATTTTAAAGTGGAGCACAAAAATCTGTTTCGGGGCAGCAACTCCCCAAATCTTACTTCCCTCTCATTAGAGGTTATTCTTGGCACAAAAAGCAAATAAAAAGGATAAGGAGAGGTCATTACAGAAGTAATAACTTCCAAGACTCAAGAAAACTATTGGGTTATCTCCCAAGAAGTACTTTTCTTTAACTCCATTAAGTTAGGCACAAGAAGCAAGAATCAAGTATTTTCAAATGAAGAAGCATTAACATCAAACCTTGATTTCAAAGGAGGCAAAAAGAAACTTCTCTCTCCTCATAGGGAAGTGTTCAATACCTTTCTTGAATGGAAATTGATATTTAATGGTGCCTTCTTTCATATCAATGATGGCACCAACAGTTCTAAGAAAATGTCTTCCCAAAGTAATAGGACAAGAAGCATTGTATTCAACATCCAAAACATAGAAATCAATAGGGACATAAGCATTATTAACCATAATAAGAACATCATTAACACTCCCCATGAGTTTCTTTTTAGCATTATCATCAAGTGGGACAACCAAATAGCAATCTTCCAAAGGTGGCAAATCAAGCATTTCATAAATCTTTCTAGGCATAATAGAGACACTAGAACCAAGGTCACATGAAGCTTTGCGATCAAAGTCATTCACTTGTATATTAATGATGGGTTCCCAAATATCTTATACTTTCCTAGGAATAGAGGCTTTGTGTTTCAACTTTTCTTCCTTAATTTCAATGAGAGCATCTAAATGTGTTTGGTGAAAGCCACATTCATATCACTAGCATCAGGACTTCTAGGAAGATTTTGTAGGAACATAATCACTTCAGAGATATTGCAACCATCAAGATCAAAATCAAACTTAGCTTCACTGGTAGTAGACTCATTGGGTTTAGGCATTGTGGTAGAAGGAATAGGGACTTCTTGTGGTTTAGTTGCATCCATATTGGTGGTGGTGCTAGTGCAAACACTATTTTTTAACAATTTCAGCTTTTGTTTCCTACTTAGCATGTAGTTGAGCTAACAGTCTAACATTTTCATCAATAGTAACTTGTATGGCATGAGTAGCAGCAAAGGTACTTTCCAAGGTTTCAGGTTTAGCAGCCATTTTATTAATCAAATAGGACTTTGCTTCAGACAAAGATGAAATATTTTTCTCAACATTGAAAAGCTTTTCCTCCACAGTCTTGATGAAAGTGGTTTGTTACTAATAAAGTCTTTAAGCATGACTTCAAGTTCAGAAGGAGCACTTCTAATATTGTTTTAGGAATTTCCATAGGTATTGCCATTATTAGGAGGATAAGGCCTATAATTATTGTTACTACCAAAATTATTCCTATAGGCATTGTTGCTGAAATTGTTGTTTCTAATGAAGTTCACATCAACTTGCTTAGGAAATAGGTGTACTTAGGAAATCATTGTTGTTTGTTCTAGTGAAGTCACACAACTTGGTGTTCTCAGCTGAGTTCATTTTTGCAAAAGTGGAGCAAACCAACAGCAGCAACAACTAGAGTAGGAACTAAATTTTTTGTGTTTTTGATAAGAAAAGGCAAACCAAACGAAACTATTTTTTTGGAGTTTTTGATAAAAAGCGGCAAACAAAACAAGGCAAAATAAACTAAGAAAAACAAAAAATGTAAATAGAAAGGTGTTGAAGGACTCCCCTTGTGAAGCCGTCCTTAGCCTCCCCGGTAACGGCGCCAGAAAACAACTTGATGTGGCTTAGATCACTGTAGAGCTTCATTGGGAAACCCCAAGAGGAAGGCATGATGAGCATAGTAGCAAGTTTTTGTTGGGCCACGCAGAGATAAAACAAAAAAATTCCTCTAACATGGTGATCCCAGATCTAGCTGAGGTAGAAGGCCACCACTAGACGCGCAGTTGCGGATTACTGATGAAGCGCGTCAGTTGATGCAATGCAGTCCTTTGCGATCCAATCGTCCTGGTGCTGATCGTACAACACCTCTGCTGGTATCCACACGTGCAAGGAGGAGCACCGGCGACGAACTGCTAAATTCGTTACGGCTGCAGGACTACTGTGGAGCTAGGGTTTCCAACACATGGAATGACCTAACCGATCAACAATTAACCCTTCTGGGTTACTGTGCTCCACTATATATAGGTAGTGAACGTGGGAGCCACTCTCGTGGCCCATTCACTAAAGCCCATATAACACTAGTCACCTTGAGTCCGACTCACTGACTCAGTCCTAATCCGGCTTGGGTCCAACCCAACCAGATATCCGGTTTGGATCCTATCCGAACTTGCCCGCGCTCTTAAGTGTGTGACCCCGCAGGCTCTTGGCAACTTGGACACGATTAGAGTCTGACTCTCAATCGATCAGTCGGTAGCAGCTCCTAGAAGAACGTGCCGACTCCCAAGTACCAAAGAGTCATGACGACTTGCCTTTCCAATGCGACTTGCGTCCGAGTCCCTTTTGCCTCATGATATACCTTGTCAGACTATAGGCGAATAATTGTCATCCCTTAAATAGTCTCACTCTCTTCTCGATCCGAGATAAGTGATTCACCCGACTAACTCTTAGTTGATCGCCTCGGTTAACACTTAACTGAGTCGTGCATGGCCATTCTTTCCGAATCATATCATCCGAGAGGGACCAGAGAATATCTCTCCAAGTGGAGGGGCGAAATATCGTCTTGGTTATTCACATCACGCAGCTTGATTTTTAGTCGACCCGAACTCTGCCTTTATTACTGCCTAGTTAAGGATCAGCGTTTGACAGAACCTAAGTCGGTGATCCTCAAATCGGATTATGCAATAACTTCAGGTCTAAGGATTACATTGATTGAGATATACAAATGACAACTTGTTCGTTGTACCTCAATATGGGTCAATCCAACTCGCTAAACTCTTTAGCCGAATCTGTGTAAGTCGGAATAGCATCTCCATGCCCATGACAAGTGGAACCGAGTCATCAAGCTGACTTTCACATTGGTCTAAGTTGTGTGTCCAACACAACCTCAATGACCAATGATATTTAGTACAAACAACATGAATGTATAGTTCCACAACCGAAGCACATATTCAATGATCCACATCAGATGTTTATACAAGGACAACTTAATAACTTTATGAATACAATGGGAAATGTCATCATACATGATTCCCTCTAGGGCATATTCCCAACAGTTTCCCTCATAAAGAAACCAAGGTTATCGAACCAGTAGGAGGAAGGAAACGAATCAAAGGTGTTGCTAGCAAGTTGGAAACCTGCACAACACAAACTCAAAACTTTGCCCCAACAAACAGTGAGGTTTTAAATCTCACTGTTTGCGGAAAACAAAGGATTAATTCTATGGTGTGGAAGGTAATGGTGGTTTGCGGAAAGTAAATAGTAACAATGGAGGATGTATCAATGGTAAATATTGGACCGGGGTCCATAGTTTACTAGAGGTGTTCTCCTTAAGATAAACAACATAACATGCTGGGTAAACAAATTACAGCGGGGCAATTGATAGGACAGAGATAGGCATAACAATGCAATACTACACATTCATGATCCTATGAGATTTGATTGGGAATTACAACAAGATACATAGACCGCCATCCAACTGCATCTATGACTAGTAATCCACCTGCAGGTTATCATCTGAACCCCCTTCAGTATTAAGTTGCAAGCAACGGATAACTGCTTTAAGCAAGGCGTGTAAAGTAAACAATCCACTTGTTCCATGAACAAGAGATCATTGTTTTCTCCCTAGTAGCAACAGCACATCTACAACCTTAGAGATTTATGTCACTTCTTCAGATTAAATAGAGGCATGAACCCACTATCGAGCATAAATACTCCCTCTAGGAATCACTAGCATCTACTTGGCCAAGATAGCTACTTGAAACAGAGAGCATGCAAGATCACAAACAACATAGACATGATAGAATCAATAACATAGAATCATTAACCAATCTGACATAGTAATCTCAATATCCATCGGATCCCCGCAAACACAACATGCATGATTACAAATAGATGATCTTGATCATGAATGGAGATCACAAGATCTAAACATGGTAGCACAAAGGAGGAGAAACAACCATCTAGCTACTACATGGACCCGTAGTCCAAGGTGGAACTACTCACGCTTCATACCGGAGGCTGGCATGGTGATGAAGAAGGCCTCTGGGATGATCTCTCCCCTCATGCAGGGTGCCAGGAAGAGCTTCATATCCCCCCGATCTAGGGACGATGGTGGAGGGGCTACGAACTGTTTCACGGAAGATTGATCGGGTACTTAGGGTTTAGGTATCGGGGGCTTCTTATAGGCAAAGAGTGTCAACACCCGGATTTTTAATCCCAGAAGCCTGTTATGCCATACATCGCAATCCTAAGATTACCATTTTTGCGAGACATAACAGATTGGATATCACAGTACCTCATCCATTACAAACCATACATAAGGTCTTACAACAAATAAAGGATCACATGATCCAGTCTTAATAAAATCAAGCAGCGGAATAACGTAATAATAACGGTTGCATAGGTGAGGCGCCATCTTCAGGTTCACAGGCAATGCTGAGGATGAGAGATGATCCTAGTTGTCGTAACCTTCTTGCAGTCCATCCTCCTAATAGTCCTCTTCATAGTCCGACCACGGGAATAGCTAGGGACAAAGCCATGAGTACTCTTTAAGTACTCGCAAACTAATACTAACAAGTGAAGTGGTTTTGAGTAAGGATACTAAGCTCTAGGTTGTTTTGCCAAAAAGCCAGATTTATCTCTACTGGGTTCAAAAGCAAAGAATGCTAGTTGAAAGTTTTATAACACCTAAGTGGGAACTTGAATTTCATATCACAACCCTGTTGTGGTCAAGTCAAGTCATGAATCATTTCATAAGTCATTCTAAAAACATCTGACGATGGAACAATATGGCCACTCCAACTGTCCATAACCGCAGACGCGGCTATTCGAATAATTTGACACTCTACAGCGGTGGTACAATTTCATCACAATATTTGATACATCCATCAGGAACAATTCTGAATTCACCATACTCAGTATGCGGATAATCAATCCTAACCTTTCAATTACACTCCCTAGTAGAGGCACCTCTCCTATGAATTTGGCCTCCCAACCATGACCATCCGTCAGCTTGGGAACTGCATAGGTGGACAATCTTCATAAGGTAGCCTCAGCTCAAACCTTGGACGCAAGGGAACCCATACTAAGGTATATAAATTTCCAGTCAAGCCCTACCCAAATTTCGTGTATTGTGGTTGTACAGTAAAATTGGAATGGTATCGCATCTAGACAACCATCAGTTTTATAAAGGGCTAAGGCTCACGCCTTAATATTTTCATCATCAAAATCATCTGGTGTTCAAGAACACATGTCAAAACTTTTTAGTTGAATGACTCATCATTCTAAGGTTTTCATAATCATTTTCACCAAGTATTCCCATCTAAAGTGATCAAGTTTTATGCTTAGCACTAGCATTTACAAGTGGGGGTAAACACTAACGAGGGGTGGTAAACAAGGGTGAATGATCTAAGTTCAATCTCATGCCTTAGGATGACATCAAGATTTATCTAACTCAGGCAAAGTTTTATGCTCTTTATGCTACCTTTAAATATCTTTCCAAAATCTACAAATCACTAAGTAAACTCCAATAGAAAGCTTTGATAAAGAAATAAAATACTAATCTTGCAAGTAAAACTAGGATTGGGTGTCAAGTGGTGTAAGCTTGCAAGTAAAACTTGCATGGTTTATCTTAGCTTGCTAAGATAGTAGCTTGCTAAGATATTATTATAAGCTTCAAGGATTAGCTTGCTAAGTTGCAAGTGTTAGCTTGCCTTGTGTAAAGCAGTGGTTGAAGTTCTCCTCGGCTTCTTCCTCGTAGTATCCTCCTTCCTCCTCGTATCCTTGGTCAGTACTAGCGTCTATAAATAAATACGAGGTACACAATCACCAAACAATACTTAACTACTTTTATTTATCACACCAAGGTTTTCACTAGATGATCTAGCATCATCACAAACATTACAATCATCAAAGCACTTGTCTTATTTATTTTATTTTGGAAAAGTAATTTCTACTCATTGAAAAATTACTTAAGATTTAATATTCTCCAACTAAAACAGGGGATCATGTTGACACATGCAATAACTACATATTTCACTACATGGGAATGTGATTTAAAGTGGTGTCACAATTTAATAAGGTTTAACCTTTTATTTTCATTAAATAAAGTGACTAGAATTGCCTATGAGGCATTCTTTTATTACTTGTTCATTATTTCCGCAAGTAAACCTAGATATTTTTATATATTCAGAAAGGTCTAGTTAAATGTGTTTTTTGAGAGTTGGAATCAACTCAAAAGATTTTGTGGTTGAATTTTGAAAAATGTTTGAATGCAGAAAAGCTTCTGCCTTGTTATTTTTACTATAGGTGATCCACAATTCTAAATGGTTTGAATCCAACGGGCTTGGATTAAGAATTCCAGTACCTTTCTGACAAAATTGGTTTCATGCATTTTGGTATAGTGAATCGACCTGGTTTGATTTTTGAATAAAGGTACAGAACTAAGTTTGAAACTAAATGAATAAACCTAAATTCAAACTACTGGTTCATGCGGGAATGTAACTGGGCCGGCCCACGGCGCACAACACACGCGCGGATGGGTTTAAGTGGGTGTCCCCACCATTCAGCGAGACAAGGGGGGTGCGAAGCGGTACAGGGCAATCTAAACCACACGATCAGCTTTTAATCGAACGGTTGTGACCTATCCTCTCTGTCGGGCAACTCTGGTGAAATAGAACCCTAGCGAGGCCAGTGGCGGTCTACGGGGACTCACCGGGGCTCAGGCGAGGATCGGCGATGGGGGCGAACAATGAAGTCGACGACGGCGAACCTCCTGGTACCGGTGGCTTCTCCTGGGGCGGCTCCAATCGTTGGCTCCTCTCTTCCTCCTCTGCGGCAGACTCCGGCAAAATTTCGGCGACCTGTTGCTCGCCTTGCTCCAGGGATTAGGTGGGGTAATTCTGAGAGAGAGGGGAGTGTGTTGGTGTGAAGAATTTGAACTGGGGTGGCCTCTATTTATTGCAGTGAGGGGACCGAAGGGCGCAGGTGGAGCTCGTCGTGGTCGTCATCACAGTGGGCTAATGGCATGGGCGACAGTAGGGGTGGTGTTGTGTTCCCTAGGGAAGCTCAACGGCATGGTCACGAGGCGTGGGGCGGTGCGATGCGGTCAAAACGCCGCGGTGCTCTGTACGGGTCCGACGGGAAGTTTCATGGCGCACATGCTCTCCTAGTCGCGCGGCGACGAACGGGCGTGTCCTGGTGGTTCTTGGGATGGTGGTGATCACGCATGCAAGCGGCGGGGGCGGCGCGCGGTCTGTGGTCGCGTGTCGAGTGCGGCTGTAACACCGCGGTTCTGAAAAGACCGTGGCTTCTATGTGACATGCCAATCCCTGGATCGGTTCCTTGGCGCACAATAGAATAAGATGAATAACATAGCAAAATATCCGTGTATCATGAATAACGATGATCCAGAGTACCATTATTACAATAAAAGCTTAGCACAAAGCTAGCTCAAATTATTCAGGTAGCAACATAAATAAAGTAAATCCTCCATTCTTCAAATTGCCCACAAGTGAACAAGTGCCGAGTGGAGTACCGTGGCCTATATCGATTACTCAGAATCGGAATAACCTGCAACATGAAACGTAGCAGCCCCGAAGGGTCAATACATGGAATGTATGGCAAGTAGAGCTAGTAATGGAGACAATAGTACTAACATCTACATGCATATTTGGCAAGTGGAGCTGTGTCTGGCTTGCATTTGCAAATACATTTGTCCTACTTTCATAAAAAGTTTTGATTTTCTTTGAAAAGATCCCAATTAAGTTATCCCAACAATATTAAAACAATTATGAAGTTAGAATGAGCGAGAAACATGTCATGGAATCAATATCAAGCAACTCAGATGTCCATAACCGGGGACACGGCTAATCGATTAGATTATACACTCTGCAGAGGTTAGTACACTTTACCCATGTGACTTGGCCAGCCCAGCTCGTACCATCACTCTCATTTTGGGTGATGATAGGGAGAAGTCCAAGAAGAGACTGTTCGGGAAGTAGCACCTCAATCCCGACGCGCACCGGTCCAACCTACCAAAATTCGACATCTCTGGATACGCGGGTTCGAGTCACCACAACCTACTAAGTCCAACCAACCGCCTATTCCATTATTGGCACATGGTTGTACACGTAAGCTACACAATAAAGAAGCCAATCATTCTCTCTTGATACCTGGGTGCCTTTCCGCAATGAAACCACCAAAAAATTATCAATACCATCACACCCAGGAGATTCATTGATTAAGTTGTTTTAGTTTTCACAAACCAATACTTTTAGAAACAAGTCTCCATGATGTAACCCAGCCCTCGTTCAACAAAGCATGGCTAAGCACATCTACCAACGGTGGTTCATCTACAAGGAAGGTCCTACCACATAATAGGGCATAGCATAGCGATAGTATCATCATACACATGCATCTACAAAATACACGACAATGCATTGAAAATAGTAGGACGATATCATGAACAAAGTAGCATCTACTTGCCTTGGTTGTAGCGGTCGGAAGAACAATCCACACACGAGCAAGCGTTGCACTCGTCACAATCTACACGATACAATTGCAATCATAAACAAACAATCCACAAGCATATGCAACAAATATGATGCATGAAGGTATGCAAGGCAAGTGAATTGGTGCTACAGCTGCACCACATAATCCTATTCAATAATCCTACTGATTGCATGCATGGAAAATAGTTTTAGCGCAAGGAAAACTATCAAGCAAAAAGTAACACCCAAAACTAGAGCTAGAACTCAAATAATTCACTACCGGTAGTATACTGTTTGTACAATCTTGAGAAAATTCTACAGTATGGGCATCGCTGATTAGAAACAGTACCAATTGGAATTACTCAAAAAGGAATTATAAAACTCCCCGAGTAATTAAAACACTGCAGAAAGCTACTAGACAGTTTCTGCAGAAGTTTTTACTGTAAGCCTATCTTTTTAATTCACGATGAGATTCCCCTTGTTCCACTGAATCCAGGGACATACCATACGCGATTTTTGGAGCTACGGATCTTTTTCTACGAATTTATTACTCCGAAAAGGCCACTAACTAGTTTGATTAAACTGTACTAAACCTTGCTGAAAAGTCTGAACCAAAGGTACAGCGAGATTCTACAGGACTCACTGAATATACACATATTTTATTTGCAATTTTGGCCAAGCGGTTTAATTTCTATGCAATTTACAAGTTTCTACCGAAATTTGTCAACTAAAAGGATTAACGAAATTAACCAGTCAACTGTGTCTGTTGACTGGTCAACGCATCTGCTGACTGGGCGCTGACTGAGCGTCTGACCAGTCAACGACTGGGTCTGACCGGTCAACGAACGATCTAAGCCGCTGATCTGAAATCTGACGGTGGCTGCAGGCTTATCGGAAACGAACGGGCGAAACGGACGGCGGCGAGTTCCGGACGGTGCGGTGATCGATTCCGGCATCGGGGTTTTTCCTGCGTGGATGTAAACGGTCAGCGCACGGTCAAGGTGATCATCAACACGGCGACGGTGCGTGCGGCGGCGATGGCGGCAGCAGCGGCTAGCGCAGTGCGCAGCGCGGCAAGCGGCGAGCGGCGGCAGATCGCGCGCGGCAGCGAGCGCAGCGCGCGCGGGCGGCTCGGCAGCAGCAGCGGCTGCGCGCGGATGGCGAGGCAGCGAGGCGGCGGGGCAGCGCGGGCGTGCTGCGAGGCGGGAGCGGCGCGGGGGCGCGCGGGTGCGGGGCTCGGCGCGCTGGCGGCGGAGGGCGGCTCGGTGGCGCGACAGCGGGAGGCGGTCGCATGCGGCGGCGGCGGCGGCAGATGCTGGCGGCGGCGGCGGCTTCATGCGCGGAGGTGGGGTAGGTGCGCGGTGGTGCGGGGTCCCAGCGGCGGGAAGAGGAGAAGGGGGCGGGTACCTGGGGCGGCGGGGAAGGCGACGGCCGGCGGCGATCGCCGGGAGAGGCGGCGGCGGCGAGAGCCTGGTGGCGGTGGCGCGAGAACCGAGGGGAGGCGGCGCGGTTCCCGAGATCGAGGCGGCTGGGGCGATCGCGGGCAGGGCGGGTCGGTGGGCACGGTTCCCGAGGCCGGGTGCCTCTTTATGTGGGCCTCCTTGCGGGAGTCCTACGCAAAAACGGCGCGGAGTTGGTTTCGGACTCGGAAATCGGTCCGGAAATTCGGACCGTTTTCCGACGATTCACTAAAACGGCGACAACTTTTTCGTACGAGCTCCGAATCGAGCGATTCTTGCTCCTACGGTTTCGTACAATCGAGGGGAACAATCTAGGTCCAAGGGTTGAGCAAAAACGCTAGGCTACAAGGCTGGAAACACTAGTTCTTCTAAAGCCTCCCGTAGGAGCCTCATAGCAAAATAGAATAGGGTTTCGAAAATAGCGTTTCGTCGATTCTTTTCAATCGACGGTTTTGTATGGAAAAGCATAATGCAATGATATGAATGATATGCAGAACCAAATCTCAAATTTGGGATGTGACAGCGGCGCTCTGGCACGCTCTCCACATGGCACAGAGGCATAGGGCGCGACAGTTCTAGGGTGGTCCAGGGGCTGGTTGCGCCTTGGCGTTGGACATGGGGTGGCGGTGGACGGTGGTCAATGTCCCAGACAAGGTTGGCGAGGCTAGAGCTTCTCCTAGCTTGCTATCGACCATGAGGTGGCAAGGTGAGGCTCAGCATACTCACCATTGATGGCAATGGCAATCTCAAAGTGAGCTAAATCTGGTTAATTGAGCTAGATGATCTACTAATAGCATGATGTGAGCTAGAGAGGGAAGACGGTTGTCCAAAACACTACTCACTATAGTGTTTTGTGTTTGTTTGATTTGTGTTTGCAAGGCGTTTGATGAAATGGCCGAAAGAGATTTGAATTTTAATTTTTGGTTCAAACTTGGTGGGTGGACTAGTTACATACTATGTAGTCTTTGGTTAGTTGGAAAGGTCAAGGTGAATTGGTTTGGTTGGGTTTTGAGAAATGGTGATCTTCACATATGTTAAAGATTCAATTTTGAATTGTCATTTGAATCAAGTTGCCAAATGTTTCTGTAAGTTTGAAAGGTGGGCCGTGGTTCACTTTTACTTGGTATAGCAAAGGGTTCAAAGAAATGGAATTTTTCTGTTTGAAATCTTGTACTAGAAACACTCAAAGTGGCATAGTGAGCAAGATTGGCAAAAATGACCATTTGCTTATTTTGTTTGTTTTTGAATTTCTCTTGATTTGTTTCTGTTTGGAAATGTTTTAGATGATGTTGTTTTCATCTTTGAACCATTCCTTGCTATTTATAACAATCACACAAGTCCATTCATGCATTCATATAATCATCACATACACACATGCATTCATATGATGTTAATTAACAAAAGTTTTTGTTAACCCTAATTTTGGTGATTGGAATTTGATAATCATTGTTCAATAACTTTGGGATGTTAAAAACCTTCCCTCCTTAAACAAAATCTCGTCCCGAGATTTGAGAAAGAAGAAAAAGAAAACTAGGATTTAAAGAGATCGGGAAACTCCATCTTGATGTAGTCTTCTCGTTCCCAGGTAGCTTCGTCTTCAGTGTGGTTACTCCACTGAATCTTGAGAAACTTGATGCTTCGGTTCCTGGTGGTTCTGAAAGCTTCCTCCAATATACGGACGGGTACCTCGGGATACGTCAGGTCATCGTTGATCTCTATGGTTCGATGATCAATGTTCATGAAAACTTCAGTCTTCTCCGGGACTTCTAGGAATTTGTGAAGTAACGATATATGGAACACATTATGCACTGCTGACATCTCCTCTAGCAGTTTCAGTTGATACGATACTTCTCCTCGATGATTCAAAATCTTGAAGGGTCCGATATATCTAGGGGCTAACTTTCCTTTGAGCTGGAAACGTTGCATTCTTTTCAAAGGCGACACTTTGAGATACACAAAATCTCCGATATTGAAAGCGAGGTCTTGTCGGCATAACTCTTCTGTCTGGATTGGGCGGTCTTGAGATGCTCACGGATCTTGTGAACTTTCTCTTCTGCTTCTCGTAGGATGTCGGGTCCGAAAATCTGACTCTCTCCTACTTCCGACCAATTCAAAGGGGTACGACCCTTCCTTCCATACATGAATTCAAATGGGGCCATTTGCAAACTAGCTTGATAACTGTTGTTGTAAGAAAATTCTGTGAAAGGCAGACAGTCTTCCCATTTAGATCCATACTCTAGCACACAGGCTCTCAACATACCTTCGAGTATTTGATTTACTCGGTCCGTTTGTCCATCTGCCTGAGGGTGATAAGCTGTGCTGAAATCCAATCTTGTTCCCAATCCTTCTTGGACTTTCTCCCAGAATCTCGACGTAAACTGAGTTCCTCGACCCGACACAATGTTCTTGGGGACTCCATGCAAACTGAAGATTCTAGCAATGTACAACTCGAATAGTTTTGAACTCTAATAAGTGGTCTTGACTGGTAAGAAATGGGCGACCTTGGACAATCTGTCAACTTGACCCAAATAGAGTCATTTCCCCTACTAGAAGTAGGCAAACCGGTGATAAAGTCCATTCCAACAGAATCCCATTTCCATTCCGGAATCTGCAATGGTTGCAATAGTCCTGCGGGTCTCTGATGTCCCGCCTTAACTCTCTGAAAAATCTCACACTTGGCTATGTAGCTTCCAATTTCTCTCTTCATCTTATGCAACCAAAATTTCTCCTTCAAATCTTGGTACATCTTTGTTCCTCCGGGGTGGATAGAATAAAGAGTATCATGGGCCTCTTTTAAAATAGCTTCCTTCAACTCTGAATCTGCTGGTACACAAAGACGTCCTTTGTACCACAAAACTCCTTCTTCATCTTCGATGAATTCAGGTACCTTGCTTGTACCGATATGACGTTTGATTCCGTCGATACTAGCATTTCCTTTCTGCGCCTCCTTGATCTGGCTGATCAAAGTGGGTTGCAGTTCTATTCTAGCCAAAAATCCTCCACTTACTAATTCCATTCTAAAATCTTCCATCTCCTTGTGCAAACTTGGTTGCTCCTTCAGAATCATGGAGTTCAAGCGGCATGACAATCTACTAAGGGAATCTGCTACCACATTTGCTTTACCGGGGTGATAGTGGATGTCCAGATCATAGTCCTTGATTAGCTCTATCCATCTTCTCTGCCTCATATTCAGATCCTTCTAAGTGAATATATACTTTAGGCTCTTGTGCTCCGAATAAATCTCACAACGATTACCCATAAGGTAATGCCTCCATGTATTCAAGGCTAAAACTATGGCTGCTAGTTCAAGGTCATGGGTAGGATAATTCTGTTCATGCCGCTTCAGTTGTCGGGATAGATAAGATATTACTTTGCCTTCTTGCATCAATACACATCCAAGACCGATCTTGGATGCGTCACAATACACATCAAAATGCTTCGTGATATCCAGCATGATCAAGATTGGGGCTGCAATCAATCTTCTCTTGAGTTCTTGAAAACTCGCTTCACATTTGTTCGTCATTCAAACTTCTTATCCTTCTTCAACAATTGGGTCATGGGTCTTGTGATACTCAAGAATCCTTCTACGAACCCGCGGTAATATCCCTCTAATCCGAGAAATGCACGAACTTGGGTTTGAGTGGTTAGGGCTTGCCAATCTTCAACATCCTTCACCTTTGTAGGGTCAACGGCAATTCCTCCAGATGATAAGATATGTCTGAGGAATCCTACCTCCTGTAACCAGAATTCACATTTTCTAAACTTGGCATACAACTGATGCTCCCTAAGGGTTCCAAGGATAGTCCTTAGGTGTAGCTCATGTTCTTCTTCTGATTTGGAATAGATCAGAATGTCATCGATAAAAACCACGGAAAACTTATCCAGGAAGTCCATAAAAATCTTATTCATGAGGTTCATGAAATAAGTGGGGGCATTGGTTAATCCAAAAGACATGACAGTATACTCATACAATCCATATCTGGTGGTAAAGGTAGTCTTTGGAATATCCTCTGCGCGAATCTTGAGTTGATGATAGCCAGTTCTAAGATCAATCTTAGAAAACACTTTGGCACCACTCAACTGGTCAAACAGGTCTTGTATCTTTGGCAGTGCGTACTTGTTCTTGATAGTGACATCATTCAACTTCCGATAATCCGTACACAAATGGTTACCTCCATCTTTCTTGTCCACAAATAAGACAGGTGATCTCCAGGGCGAAGCACTTGGTTGAATCATTCCTATCTCCAGCATGGCATCCAGTTTCTTCTTTAGCTCCACTAATTCAGACGGGTTCATACTATATGGTCTCTGGGCTATGGGTCCGGTTCCAGGGATTAGTTCAATGATAAACTCAATATCCCGATATGGGTTCATACCGTGCAAAACATCTGGAAATACATCGGGGTATTCACAGACTATTCTGACTTGGTCAATGGTTGGTTGCGCTATATTCTTGTTGCACTTGAATTGATGTGGCAAGGTTTCAGATACATGCTCTACTGATATTCCGGCTGTACTGGTCATGGTGATGGCTTTCTTGGCACAGTCGATTAATCCTTTATGTTTCGACATCCAATCCATTCCTAGTACTACTTCCAAACATTTATTTTCAAGTACTATTAGATTAGCATAAAAATCTATGCCATGGATTCAGATAGGTACGGCCTTGCAAATTTGTCTAGCTTTGGTGGTTGAACCAGGTATTTGAACTATCATAATATGCTTCAATTTGGTTGGTTGAATCTTACTAGTGCATGCAAATTCTTCAGTAACAAACAAGTGCGATGCTCCAGAATCAAACAACACTCTTGCAAGTACTGAGTTAATAGAAAACATACCCAACATGACATCTGGCGCTTCTTGGGCTTCTTCAGCATGCATGAGAAAGAGACGACCATTGCGGTTGAGTGAGTTCCCTGGGGCAAATCATCTTCCGGGCTAAACACGACGCTGCTGCTGATCTGGGGCATTTGCACTGGGGGCTGCGGCAATATTCTTGGGGCACTCATTGGAATAGGGACCCTTGGTTCCACATTCATAACAAGTCACCTGAGACTTGTCCTTTGCTGCAACAGGCACCGCATTGCTTCCATTCGCAGTATTGGTGTTGGTGGCGACATTGTTGTTGTTGAACTTGGGTGGTGCATAATTGAAATTGCTAGGGTTGCCGGGATTGTTGTGATTTCCTCCGGGTCTTGGGTTTCCTCCTCCACGGTTGGGATAGGTCGGACGGTTCATCGGGGGTCTATTGGTTCTTGGGGCAAATCCTGGAGATGGGTTGGGGCGATACTTTGGATATGATGGGTTCCTGGTTGATGCATCATTCTGCGATTGCGGTTCTCATTGGCTTGGTTGATCTTGCCTTCCATCTAAATGGAAGAATCCACTAATGCTTCAATATCAGCAAATGGGATATTGACTAACACTGTGTACATCTCATCATGCAGACCATTCAAGAATCTCTCCTTCTTCTTGGCTTCAGTGTCAATCTCATCCGGTACATACCTAGCCAATGACAAAAATTTGTCATGGTACTCAACTACAGTCATCCTTCCTTGCTTCAGTTCCCTGAATTCATCTCTCATCTTCTTGATCAAACCCGGTGGCACATGGGTTCTGCTAAACTTGAATTCCTCCCAAGTCATCATCTGTCCCACCAAGCTCTTGCATCTCCATCCAGATAGTGGGTGGCGAACAAGACCTTCTCGTTGGCTTCCACTCCTGCAACTTCTAAGTTGTTTTCCATGGTTTGCAGCGAATCATCGGCATCGAGGGGTTCTTCAGACTTAGTGAAAATGGGTGGATTGTTGTTTTGGAAGTTATTGAGCTTGGATCCATGGTTGTCCTGATTTCGATGGACTTGGTTGTAGTTGGCCATCCGGGCTATGTGCTGAAGGGTGGCTAGGTTGGCTTGACGTTCGGCTCTCTCAGCTTCGCGATCAGAAACCAACATTTGCAAGATCTACAACAATGGGTCTGGGGATGAAGTGCTTCCTCCGCGAGGCATCTGGAGATTGAGATAGATCATGAGAAAAGAGGGAAATTTCTAAGGTTCAGGGTTTTGAAAAGTTTTTGAAGTTTGACTCAAATTTTTCTAGCAACTTGCTTTTCATTCATTCATAGCACACGATACAAACACACACCACAACAAAGAAAAACAGATGGTTTTAAGAACCATTCTAGGAAACTACGATACAGTGGGACCAAATACTACTCACTAACGCTAGTGCTCAAGTGCTACTACTCCTCGAAGTCGGTGACCTCATCATCCTCATCATCATCAATGAATGCGAAGTCATCCTAATCGGTGAAGAAGTCCATGGCCTGATCCTCCACAAAGTCATCATCGTCACTGAGGTAGGAGTAGGGGTCTCCATGAAGGTCCTCTCCTACGTTCTCCCTCTCCTCAAGCTGTATGTCCCTCTCGTGGACGGTCTCCTCCAAGTCTGTGATCCTGTGGCAGAGACGGGCAATGATGCGCTCCTTCTTATCGAGCTGACGGTGACGAGACTGGCGATCCTTCACTAGCATGGCAATGGTATGATCCTTCTGGGAGGCGATGGCATACTTGTGGTTGGCGTAGGAGCAGGCATTGTCTAACTCCTTCTGCCAGTCATACCTCATGAAGCTGAGGTGGTCCACTTGGTTCTTTAGCTCGGGGTGATATGGTGCCTCCAGTGGCCGTCCCATAGCATCACGCCTTGGATAGAACTCAAAGTAGGTACCCTTGATCTGATTGATACTCTACCCACACAGACAGGCAAGAGCTTCTTGGATGGCCCTGGCAAGTCCATCGAGCTAGTTGTTCTCTCTAATGGTGAACTGAACTCCCTCTGAGGTAGGGGCTTCCATCTTTCCTAGTAGACTTGCAACAATCAGCCATTGCAATTCCTCTCCTTCTTGATCGTTGAGCTGAGCTCCAAAGAACTCGGGATGCGGACGCTCTAGAAGTTCTGGAAGCTGGTCCAAGTCACTCTCAAAGATGAGATCTCCTCCATTCCCCAACTGATATAACTTGCTATACTTCACGTACATCTATAAGAATGTAGGATGAGTAAGTTAGTAGAGTGATCAAGTGTGTCAAATTTTATGTACTTTTGCAAGAATTTTTGAGGAACATGAATTTTCATGAAAGAATCTAAGTGATAAGAATGAGAATAAGTTTTCATAAATACTCACTTCCTTGGTTTTGAAACTAATTTTTGATTCAAACGTACATTCTAAACTAGGGTCTCCTATGGTCAAGATGGCTCTGATAACAACTTGTCAACACCCGGATTTTTAATCCTAGATACTTGTTAAGCCATATATCACAATCCCAGGATTACCATTTTTGTGAGACATAACAGATTATATATCACAGTACCTCATCCATTACAAAGCATACATAAGGTCTTGCAACAAATAAAGGATCACATGATACAGTCTTAATGCAAATCAAGCAGCGGAATAACGTAATAATACCAGTAGCATAGGCGAGGACCCATCTTCAGGTTCACAGGCAATGCTGACGATGGGAGATGATCCTAGTTGTCGTAACCTTACTGCGGTCCATCCTCCTAATAGTCCTCTTCATAGTCTGGCCATGGGAATAGCCAGGGACAAAGCCATGAGAACTCTTTAAGTACTCGCAAACTAATACTAACAAGTGAAGTGGTTTTGATTAAGGATACTAAGCTCTAGGTTGTTTTGCAAAAAGCCAGATTTATCTCTATTGAGTTCAGAAGCAAACAATAGCTAGTTTAAAGTTTTATAACACCTAAGTGAGAACTTGAATTTCATATCACAATCCTGTTGTGGTCAAGTCAAGTCATGAATCATTTCATAATTCATTTTGAAAACATCTGATGACGGAGCAGTATGGCCACTCCAACTGTCCATAACCGTGGATACGGCTATTCGAATAGTTTGACACTCTGCAGAGGTGGTACACTTTCACCACAATATTCGATACATCCGTCAGGAACAATCCTGAATTCACCATACTCAGTATGCGGATAATCAATCCTAACCTTTCAATTACACGCCCTAGTATAGGCACCTATCCTATGAGTTTGGCCTCCCAACCATGACCATCCGTCATCTTGGGACCTGCATAGGTGGAAAATCTTCACAAGGGAGCCTCAGCTCAAACCTTGGCCGCAAGGGAACCCATACTAAGGTATATAAATTTCCAGTCAAGCCCTACCAGATTTCGTGTATTGTGGTTGTATGGTAAAATTGGAATGGTATCGCATCTAGACAACCATCAGTTTTATAAAGGGCTAAGTCTCACACCTTAATATTTTCATCATCAAAATCATCTGGAGTTCAAGAACACATGTCAAAACATTTCAGTAGAATGACTCATCATCCTCAGGTTTTCATAATCATTTTCACCAAGTATTCCCATCTAAAGTGATCAAGTTTTATGCTTAGCACTAGCATCTACAAGTGGGGTTAAACACTAATGAGGGGTGGTAAACAAGGGTGAATGATCTAAGTTCAATCTCATGCCTCAGGATGACATCAAGATTTATCTAACTTAGGCCAAGTTTTATGCTCTTTATGCTACCTTTAAATATCTTTCCAAAATCGAAAAATCACTAAGTAAACTCCAATAGAAAGCTTTGATAAAGAAATAAAATACTAGCTTGCAAGTAAAACTAGGATTGGGTGCCAAGTGGTGTAAGCTTGCAAGTAAAACTTGCATGGTTTAGCTTAGCTTGCTAAGATAGTAGCTTGCTAAGATATTAGTATAAGCTTGCAAGGATTAGCTTGCTAAGTTGCAAGTGTTAGCTTGCCTTGTGCAGAGCAGTGGTTGAAGTTCTCCTCGGCTTCTTCCTCGTAGTATCCTCCTTCCTCCTCGTATCCTTCGTCGGTACTAGCGTCTAGAAATAAATACGAGGTACGCAATCACCAAACAATACTTAACTACTTTTATTTATAACACCAAGGTTTTCACTAGATGATCTAGCATCATCACAAACATTACAATCATCAAAGCACTTGTCTTTCTTATTTTATTTTGGAAAAGTAATTTCTACTCATTGAAAAACTACTTAAGATTTAACATTCTCCAACTAAAACAGGGGATCATGTTGACACATGTCATAACCTCATATTTTAGTGCATGGGAATGTGATTTAAAGTGGTATCACAATTTAATAAGGTTTAACCTTTTTATTTTCAATAAATAAAGTGACTAGAATTTCCTATGAGTCATTCTTTTATTACTTGTTCATTATTTCTGCAAGTAAAACTAGATATTTTTATATATTCAGAAAGGTCTAGTTAAATGTGATTTTTGGGAGCTGGAATCAACTAAAAAGATTTTGTGGTTGAATTTTGGAAAATGTTTGAATGCAGAAAAGCTTCGGCCTTGTTATTTTTACTATAGGTGATCCACAATTCTAAATGGCATGAATCCAAATGCTTTGGATTAAGAATTCCAGTACCTTTCTAACAAAATTGGTTTCATGCATTTTGGTTTAGTGAATCGACCTAGGTTGAGTTTCGAATCTAGGTACAAAATTAAGTTTGAAACTAAATGAATAAACCTAAATTCAACCTACTGGGTCACACGGGAATGTAACTGGGCCGGCCCACGGTGCATAGCATGCACGCGGATGGGTTTAAGTGGGTGTCCCCACCAGTCAGCGAGACAGGGGCTGCGAAGCGGTATGGGGCAATCTAAACCATACGATCAACTTCTAATCGAACGGCTGTGACCTATCGTCTCCGTCGAGCAACTCCGGCGAGACAGAACCCTAGCGCGGCAAGTGGGGGTCTACGGGGGCTCACCCGGGGCTCAGGCGAGGGTCGGCGATGGGGGCGATCGACGAAGTCGATGACAGTGAACCTCCTGGTACCAGTGGCTTCTCCTGGGGCGGCTCCAATCTCTGGCTCCTCTCTTCCTCCTCCGCGGCAGACTCCGGCAAAATTCTGGCGACTTGCTACTCGCCTTGCTCCGGGGATGAGGTGGGGTGGTTCTGAGAGATAAGGAGTGTGTTGGTGTGAAGAAATCGAATGGGGGTGGCCTCTATTTATAGTGCAGCGAGGGGACCGAACGACGCGGGTGGAGCTTGTCGAGGTCATCGTCACAGTGGGCTAATGGCATGGGCGACGGTAGCGGCGATGATGTTCTCCCTAGCGAAGCTCAATGGCTTGGTCGCGAGGCGTGGGGCGGTGCGATGCGGTCTGAACGCTGCGGTGCTCTGGACGGGTCCGACGGGAAGTTTAATGGAACAAGGGCTCGCCTGGTCGCACGACGACGAACGGGCGTGTCCTGGCGGTTCTTGGGACGGTGGTGATCACGCACGCAAGCAGCGGGGACGGCGCATGGTCTGCGGTCGCATGTCGACTGCGGCGCTCTGTCTCGCTCTTGGCGTGGCACAGAGGCATAGGGCGCGGTGGTTCTAGGGTGGTCCAAGGGCTGGTTGCGCCTTGTCGGTTGAAAGGGGGTGGCGATGGACGGTGGTCAATGTCCCAGACAAGGTTGGCGAGGCTAGAGCTTCTCCTAGCTTGTTGTCGACCATGGGGTGGCAAGGTGAGGCTCAGCATGCTCACCATTGATGGCAATGGCAAGCTCACAGTGATCTAAAGCTGGTTAATTGAGCTAGATGATCTACTAATAGCATGTTGTGAGCTAGAGAGGGAATAAGGTTGGCCAAAACACTACTCACTATAGTGTTTTGTGTTTGTTTGATTTGTGTTTGTAAGGTGTTTGATGAAATGGCCGAAAGAGATTTGAATTTTAATTTTTGGTTCAAACTTGGTGGGTGTACTAGTTACATACTAGGTAGTCTCTGGTTAGTTGGAAAGGTCAAGGTGAATTGGTTTGGTTGGGTTTTGAGAAATGGTGACCTTCACATATGTTAAAGATTCAATTTTGAATTGTCATTTGAATCAAGTTGCCAAATGTTTCTGTAAGTTTGAAAGGTGGGCTTTGGTTCACTTTTACTTGGTCTAGCAAGGGGTGCAAAGAAATGGAATTGTTTATCTTTGAAATCTTGTACTATAAACACTCAAAGTGGCCTAGTCAGCAAGATTGGCAAAAATGACCATTTGTTATTTTGTTTGTTTTTGTTTGAAAATCTTGGACTATAAACACTCAAAGGGGTGCAAAGGAATGGAATGGTTTATCTCTTGATTTGTTTCTGTTTGAAAATGTTTTATATGATGTTGTTTTCATCTTTGAACCATTCCTTGCTATTTATAACAATCACACAAGTCAATTCATACATTCATACAATCATCACATACACACATGCATTCGTATGATGTTAATTAATAAAAGTTTTTGTTAACCCTAATTTTGGTGATTGGAATTTGATAATCATTGTTCAATATTTTTGGGATGTTACAAAGAGGGAGGCCGAGGGGGTGCCCGAGGCGGCTGCACCCCACCAGGAACGGGCCAGGCTTGGCCGCGCGGCCAGGGTGTGTGGCCCCCTCAAGGACCACCTCTGTCTCGTCTTCTGGCTCCGTGTTCCCCACGGTAAAATATTGACTTTGGCTTTTGTCCCTTTCAATTCAGAGAATATTCATTTTCTGACTTTTCTGGAACCAAAAACAGAAGAAAACGGGCAACTGGCACTGTGGCATCTTGTTAATAGGTTAGTCCCAGAAAACATATAAAAATACCTCAAAGTATAGACAAAACAAAGCAAAGTAGATACTAAACAAGCATGGAACAACAAAAATTATAGATAAGTTTACGACGTATCAGGATGAAAGCCATCCAGGGGGTGCACCATGTGCCAAACGTCCTGGTTTGTCTTGTTTATGATTTTACATTGGTAGTGGGTGACATACAAGGGCTACTCGAGATGGTTTCATATTTTTTTGAGTTTTGATGAATTACCTATTGCCGGGGTTCGGGGGAGGGCAAAATCGGTAGACCCGCCGGCGCGCGAAGGGACGCGAGGTTTATTGCAACCTTGAACCTAGGCATGTGCCCAGCCTAGGTAACCCATGGGGCACCCCAAAACATTTTTTCCCGAAAATTGAGGGTCATTTCTAGGGTACCTACAGTTAGAAACCACAATTACTTGGGTGTACCTCAGAAAAATACAGTATATGCTTGCACCACGATATAAGTACCAACCTCCTAGGAATGGCAGTCCACCACGATGTAGCATGCGTGTAAATTGCCTCGGGGCCTTGGGCGCGCTCAATTCTCACACATCCTTTGCAAAATCGCTGTTTTTTCGGAGTCGGTAAATGGAAACTCTGGATTTCTTCATGAAACCCTGGAATCTCTAGTTGGAGAAGTTGCCTAGAATGCCGAGAGGGAGCCAGTGCCGGGTTTGTGCTCAATCTGGGCAGTAGATCCACGTTCTGGGTAGTTAGCGAAGGTCTAGGGTTGAAAGCCATGTTAACTCCTACTCGATAGCTATCCGGGGGTGCACCATGTGCCAAAAGTCACGATTTGTCTCGTTTATAATTTTATGTTGGTAGTGGGTGACATATGAGGGCTACTCGGGTTGGTTTCATATTTTTTTTAATTTTTGATGAATTTCCTATTGCCGGGGTTTGGGGTTGGGAAAAATTGGCAAACCCGCCGACGTGTGCAGGCACACGAGGTCCATTGCAACCTTGAACCTAGGCAAGTGCCCAGCCTAGGTACCCCATGGGGCACCCCAAAATATTTTGTCCCGAAAATTTAGGGACATTTCTAGGCTACCTATAGTTAGAAAGTGCTATTATCGGGGAATAACTCAGGAAATATACAGTATATGCTTGCACCATGAGATAAGTACCAACCTCTCGGGAATGGTGGTCTGCCACGATGTAGCATGCGTCTAAATTGCTTCGGGGCCTAGGGCGCCCTTAATTCTGGCACCTCCTTTGCAAAATCGCCGGTTTTTTGGAGTCGGTAAATGGATACTCTGGATTTCTTCATGGAACCCTAGAATATCTTGTTGGATAAGTTGCTTAGAATGCCGAGAGGGATCCAGGTGCCAGGTTTGGTCTCAATCTGCGCAGTGGATCCACGTTCTGGGCAGTGAGGGGGAAGTCTAGGGTTGAAAGCCATGTTAACTCCTACTCGATAGCCATCCGGGGGGGTGCACCATGTGCCAAAATTCCCGGTTTGTCTTCTTTTTGATTTTATGTTAGTAGAGGGTGACATACAAGGGCTACTCGAGATGGTTTCATATTTTTTAGATTTTTGATGAATTTCCTATTGCCGGGGTTCGGGGAGGGGGGGGGGGTGGGAAAAATCGGCAAACTCGCCGGCGCGCGCAGGCACGCAAGGTCCATTGCAACCTTGAACCTAGGTACCCCATGTGGTACCCCAAAACATTTTTTCCCAAAAATTGTGGGCCATTTCAAGGGTACTACAGTTAGAAACCGCAATTACAGGAGTGTACCCAGGAAAAATACAATATATGCTTGCATCACGAGATAGTACCAACCTCCCAGGAATGGAAGTCCGCCACGATGTAGCATGCGTGTAAATTGCCTCGGTGCCTAGGGCGCGCTCAATTCTCGGACCTCCTTTGCAAAATCACCGATTTTTGGAATTGGTAAATGGAAACTCTGGATTTCTTCATGGAACCCTGGAATGTCTAGTTGGAGAAGTTGATTAGAATGCCGAGAGGGAGCCAGGTGTCGGGTTTGGGCTCAATCTGTGCAGTGGATCCACATTCTTGGCAGTGAGGGGAGGTCGAGGGTTGAAATCCATGTTAACTCCTACTCGATAGCCATCCGGGGGGTGCACCGTGTGCCAAAAGTCCAGGGTGTCTTGTTTATGATTTTATGTTGGTAGTGGGTGACATACAAGGGCATTCGAGCTAGTTACGTATTTTTTTGATTTTTGATGAATTTCCTATTTCCGGGGTTCGGGGGGGGGGGGGAGGGGGTGGGCAAAATCAGCAAACCCGCTGGCGCGCGCAGGAACCCGTGGTCCATTGAAACCTTGAACCTAGGCACGTGCCCAGCCTAGGTACCCCATGGGGAACCCCAAAACATTTTTTTCCTAAAAATTGAGGGCCATTTCTAGGGTACCTAAATTTAGAATCCGAAATTACCGAAGCGTAACTCAGGAAAAATACAGTATATGCTTGCACCACGAGATAAGTTCCAAACTCCCGAGAATTGCGGTCTGCCACGACGTAGCATGCGTGTAAATTGCCTCAGGGCCTAGGGCGTGCTCAATTCTCATACCTCCTTCGCAAAATAGTCGGTTTTTTGGAGTCGGTATCTAGCATCCCAATTTCAGCAACCCTGATTTACTGTCCAAAAAGGCAAAAATCAGGGGGGACAAAAACATTTTCTTATTGCATGTTGCAATGTTTGCTTACTTGTTTGCTTGTGTTCATGCAACTGACTGTGTATTAGGTGATATACTTCTTAGCTCAACACTAGTGTACAAAAGCTATTTTACAAAAGAGATGTCTTGGCTCATCTTTCATATTCTCAAATGTTCTGGCATTTCAAAACCTAAGCCAAGATTGACTTTGACACACAAAAAAATACTCTACTAGTTCTATGAACAAAACTATGGAGACCTAAGTATAATCTCCTTATGTTTTCAAGGCAGAACTCCCAACTACTCTTATCCCTAGGTTTTCCAAAACCATTATTAAAACCTTTTCATTCCAATCTTGGTAGAGATACCAAGATGGTCCTTATCTTACTTCAAAGCACAACCAATTCAAAATACCCATCCTTACCCCAAGCTAGGCTTAATGGTAACCTTAGTAGTAGTTGGATAAGTTGATAAGATGAATTGCCTTGATCTGCCGATTGCCTTGTTTGCTTAGGAACAAGAGTGAGCTAATCTAGTAGCTCATACCTTAGGACCCAATCCATGTTTGTGATCATCAATCTCAGACCAAACATCCAAATCTATATCTATCCTAAGCCACCAAAGTGTCCATCTCATCTCCTAATGTAACATCCCAGCATTTAGGAACTAACGAAGGGTAGATTTAGGAATTTGGAATGTTGCATGCATTCATCTGTAAAAATGTGGGTAAAATTTTCACCAAATAAAAACCTAAAGTGATCAAGGCTTCTTTCATACTTTGAGATTAGGTATAGTCTTGAAGGATTATTGCTATAGACATTGATATGATCTTTATGGACCTATGTGTTTTGGGAAATGAAATTTGAATTTAAAACTTGAGTGTTTGTATTATAATTCAAAAGAATTTTTGAATAATGTTTGAGTATTTGATTTAATTAAGAGTTAACCAATAATAACTAAAACCTTATATAAAGAGAGCAATTAAGAATAAGAATCTCCATTTCATAATTTTATTCAATAAATAAGTTACAAAAATGTAACTTATGAAAATCATCAACCATCTTTACAATAGCAAAAAAATAAACAATAATATTTCTTTATTAATAATAGTACAATCTTTATTACAAAAGAATAAAATAAAGAGTACAAAAAATAAAATAAATTAAAGATTACAATTGAATATGAGAGTTATTACAAGTAACTAACCTATAAAGAAAAATAAAAACCTAAACTAAAGTCTTGATCTTCAAATCTGGTACCTGTAAAATAAATAAAAGATTAAAAGAAAAAAAAGTTAGGATTAGAATAATTTTACTCTCAGAGTTGACAGTGAAGTGCACTGTTCACTTTTTCATCATTGAGTATTTAAGGGGCAAGTTTCACCAATATGAAAGAATGTATCTTTCATAATTTTAAGCCATAGGTCAAATAAACAGCAAGGAGGGGCAAGTTTCAACAACCAGGTAAAATGTAACCTGATAACAGTAACTCTCAAAATTCAGAACATATCCACAATTGTGCAGCAGGCACACAGGCAGCACACACACCAAACTGCATGGTGTGTGCTGTCAGCACCACAACAACAGCACAATCAAACAAAACCATCAGCACAGCCGTGGGAAACCAATCCCCACACCATTCCATTGTTCATACACACCAAGAACAGCAACCACCAGCTCAACCAAGCCAAAGCCAAGCTAGATCACACCAAACAAAACCCTGAATGACACCACCAAAATGGTGACATAAGGAGGTGGTAGATCAGGTGGATAGCAAGACCAAGATCAAGCCACCAGGATCAGGAGATGAAGGACTAGATCAAGGGCAACCCAGGAGCTGGGAATACCAGGGGAGCATCAGATCAAGTTAGCACAAGATCAACCACAGTAAACCCCAACATCAAGTGACAATGGTGATTAAAATAGACCATCACATGATTTATCTGTCTAAGATTAGACAAGCATACATGATCTGTATCTTATTCAAACTCTCAGAAAGCACCCAAGTGGAGTGAATCCATCACTGAGGTTTTAAACACTAAAAGCAATCAGAAAGGTATAAGGATCTAACTAGATCTTAGAAAAATATCATTGACCTAGCTATCAAGCTATATTTCAATTCAAGAATGAATATAACTAAGATTTAAACCTCTAGGCAGATCTCTAAGATAAGAGTAGCATCTTAGAATTCAATCTTATGGATCTATATAAGTAATCGAGCCTACCATAATTTTTTCCCAAACTTTGATTCAAGAAACAGTAGCTGGTATCACTACCAGAACCCATTCACGTGAATCAACAAGATATAGGTTTAATCCCTAAACCTCAGACCAACATCATGGGTCTTAGGGATTTGAGAAAGGAAATTTCTACTAATCTTTAATACCAAACTCATCTTAAGATTGAACCAAACCAAACCCAGAAATAGAATCTAATCTTGTGTGCCACACAAGAATGGTGTCACAAGAACAGTTCTACATTAATCAGGTTAAGCATTCAATCTTCACAGATTCAACCAACCAACTACAAATCATTTTCCTGTCATCACAGGAATCATAATTCAGAAAATCCCTATGTATATCTTCACTATTTGAAACCATTTGATCTCAAACTACATATGAATCCTTAAGCCAACAGTACTAAGACAGTGACTTCATCACACAACACTCACTTTCATTAACCAAGTAATGACAGTGGTGAGATAGTAAACCACTATATTTCCCAAGTATTGCTTCTACAACAACTTTATCATCTGACCACATCAAAATTAATCCATACAATCATTTAGCATGCTTAGGGACCATAAAAACTTGATCCCAATTCATGAGTTATCTAATCCACAATAGGGCATGAACCCTAAGTAGAACCAACCATCTTAATCAGGATAGGACAATCACCATGAAGGTCACTACCAACATCTATCATAGGATGGTCTAGCACAGAGAGCAAGAGGGGAGAGGAATAACTTATCGAGGGTCCTCGTTGTAGATTAGAAGAGGAAGCAGAGGAGGCAGACGACCATGGCGACATGGGGATCACCCCAAGGGGGCGCTGCAACCCATGCAACACTACGGCGGCGACCATAGCCATGCCTGGGGGCGAGGAGCAACCCCACGACACATGATAGCAGCGGCGGTGTCAGGATCAACGCCAACCCCAAACCCTAGGGTTCGGGACGGCATCGATCTGGTCGCAGGAGGGCTCCAGGTCCAAATCCAATTGGATAGAAGGGTAGAGCAGGGCCGACAACCTCATCAAGCACCACGACGGCGGCCAGGAAGGTCCACGACGGCGCGAATCGTTGGTGCCCGCATCGCTGACCATCGGGTCGGGGAGGAGAAGGAGAGGGGTGAGCTCGAGAGAGAAGACAGAGAGTGTTGGGCTGGGTTGGGCCAATACCCCTGTGAAGTGGTTGTTTTTCCTTTGTCCTACTAGGCCACAAGGGCCTAATAAACCCAAATGGCCAGCCCAAATCATTTAGAGTCTGTTTTAATAATTGGAAAAGACCAAAATACCCCTGAACTTTAATAAATACTAGAAAATAAAATAAAAGTCCAAAAATTATAAATAAAATATTTTTGGATTCACAATAATCCAAACTATCCAAATAAATTAAGAGATAAAATATTTTTGGATTCACAATATTTTTAGACATATAAATTTTATTAAGAATTTTGAAATTTATATATTCCTTATGGAATTTTACAAATTTATTGAAAGTTGATAAAAATAAATAAAAATCACTTTCATTATATAATAATATTGTAGTATTCTAGAAAAATGCTAAACAAATATTTAATGTCAATTTTTGGTAATTAATGATAATTCTTAAAAGAATTATTAAATCAAGAAATATTCATATAAATTAAAATAAAATAAAAGAATAAAATATTCAATAAATATTAAGAAAATTAATATTTATAAATTCTTTACTATTAAAAGAATTTTTATAATTTAAATAAATGGGGGAGAATACATATAAAGCTAAATGATGCATTACATTACTTTGCATAATCATTTTTCTTCTTTAAATATTGTCCTTACCGGGAAATAATGATGTTTTTGTAGACATAGAAGCTCAAGGTATAGTGCAAGCGTCAGACTTCACTACCTTGCCATCACAAGGCAAGTTCATCACTTGCTCATATCCTTTGAAGAGTCTTTACCAAAGTATTTGCAAATTGTGTGTTATCATATATATATTCCAAAGTAAGAAAATATTTTTTCACAAATAAAGAAATCATAGATGTCATACTAAGTGATGATATAATGGAGCAATAGAACTTAGGGTTCTATTTGCAACAAAAATGATCAATTAGGAACTTAATAACCCCTGACATCAGTGATTCTAACGTCGTATATTACGCGTTAGCCATGAGATTTGCAATGGGACAGAGAAGTCAGATGTATCTTCTTCCTCTCGCATGAAGCCGGATGTGCAGGTCGTGGCTGTTATCCTTGTAGCGTGCATATTAATTGGTAATTCGTACAGGATATGCAACATATGGGTGGGAACCCTCAATGTCCCATGATAGTTCTGGCATCTAACGGTTTGTACAAACCATTGCCGTAATTCAATATGTGGGAATGGTGTACACCAAGGAGGCATGCGAGGTCACGAAGGGGGAAGTGATTGTCTTGGACCAACTACTGGGCCCCACATCATGGAATTGTGGATGGGAAAGTACGACTGGTTGTGCAACAAGGAGTTGATCTCTCATGGGTAAAGTAACGCACCTCTGTAGAGTGTAAGAATTATAACTTGTTACTCCCTGTTACGGGAAGTGTAACATCCCAAAAATACTAAACTTGAATCATCAAACTGTAATCATGAAATTTAGGGTTAACAAAAACTTTTCTAAATAAAAATATGAAAGCATGCATGTGTGTATGCATTCCAATTTTGATTTCTTTTGAACCACCTTGTTTGTGTGTTTCTTTGCTTGTAAAATGTTGCTTAGGTGAAATAAACATCATCTAAACATTTCCCAAAGACAAATAAATCAAAACAAAGCTAAATGAGTGAATGGTCATTTTGACCAATTTAACTCCCATGCCTACTTTGGCTGTCCCAAACTTTCAGAACTTAACAGAAACTTGTTTGGATCTTTGCACCCCTTGATTGTACTCATAACAAAGTATCAAGGCCCACTTTGTGATCATCCAGAAACTTTCAAATGCATAGTTTAAATGACAGTTCAAAATTGAATCTTTATCATATGAGAAGATCCCACTTTTTCAAAAACCACTCAAACAAGCTTAACTTTCAAAACCCAAGCATCTGCAGACTCACCAGCACCAACCTAGCACACCCACCAAAAATCTTTTCAAAATTCAAAACTTGAATTCTTGCGGCCATTTCATCAAACACTTTGCAGACACAAATCATCAAAATCTTAAACACTATTGTCAGCAGTGATTGAAGCCTAACTTGTCCCCTCTCTAGCTCACAACCATCTCAGTAGATCATCTAGCAAGTTAAACCAAGCACTAGCCTCACAGTAAGCTGGGCAATGACATTAATGGTGAACAACCGAAGCTCACCATGCCACCCCAGTGGAGACAGCAAGCTAGGAAGAGATTTAGCCGTGCCAACCTTGTCTGGGAGGCAGCCCACCGTCCATCGCCACTCCCTGTCCCAGCCGCAAGCATTGCCAAACCCTGGAATACACGCACGGACCACGCCCAGCTCGCCAGCAACCATGCCGAGCATGCGCCAGAGCGCCACGCTCGACCGACGCCCACAGACCGTGCGCCGCCCTCGCCGCGTGCATACATGATTGCCACCAACCCAGGAGACCGCCAGACATCCCCGTTCGCCGCCCCATGCCGCACAGCCACCACTCGGCGTCGAAGACGCCGCCTCTGCCGCGCAGAGCATCGCGCGTTCCAGACCAAACCGCACCGCCCCTACGCGCGCATTAAAGCCGTAGAGCATCACTAGGAGACCACCAAGCAATCGCCACCGCCGGCCATGCCTCTAGCCGCCCGTAGCCATGTCGCCACCGTCGCCTGCCCATCCCGTTCGGTCTCGCCGTCGCGACTATAAATAGAGGCCACCCCTAGCCGAATTGAGCACACCATCTCACTCCCCTCTCCTCACTAATCGTGCCACCCAGTTCCCGAAGCAAGGCGCACAGCACGTCGCCGGAATTTCATCGGGGCCTGCCGCTGCTGGAGAAGAAGGGGGCCAGCGATTGGAGCCGCCCAGGACAAGCTGCCGGTACCAGGAGGTTCGCCGTCGTCGACTTCGTCGTTCGCTCGCCTCGCCTACCCTCGCCTGAGCCCTAATGAGCCCCCGATGACCCCCACCTGCCGTGTTAGGTTTCTGTCTCGCCGGCGTTGCCCAACGTCGACGATGACCCTCAGCCGTTGGATTAGAACCAGATCGAACGCACCACATCGCCCCATACCGCTTTGCACCCCCTGTCTCACTGACGCATGGGGACAATGACTTAACCAGCCCGCATAAGCGCTGTGCTTAGCAGGCCGGCCCAGTATCGCTTCCCGCGCAGCCCAGTTATTTGAATTTAACCTTTTTCATTTTATTTCAAACACACTTCTATACCCAGTTTCAAAAATCAACCCAGGTAGATTCAGTGAACCAAATTGAATGAAACCAATTTTATTAGAAAGATCTGGGAATGCTGAATCCAAGCCTGTTGGATTCAATTCATTTGGATCTATAGATCATCCATGGTAAAAATAACAAGGCAGAAGCTTTTCTGCATTCAAACATTTTTCAAATTTAAACCATAATAGCTTTTGAGTTGATTCCAACTCTCAAAAATCACATTTAACCATACCTTTCAGAATATATAAAAATATATAGGTTAACTTACCGAAATAATGACCAAGTAATAAAAAAATGCCACATAGGCATTTCTAGCCACTTTAATTAATTAAAATAAAAGAGAAAAACCTTATTAAATTGTGACACCACTTTAAATCACATCCCATGGACTAAAATATGTCGTGATGACATGTGTCAACATGATCCCATGTTTGGTTTGGAGAATATTAAATCTTAAGTATTTTTTCAATGAGTGGAAATTACTTTTCTAAAAATAAAAGGAATTAAACCAAGCGTTAATCTTGTAATGTTAGTGATGATGCTAGATAATCTATAGGACCCTTGTGTGTGATGAATGCAAGTAGTTAAGTATTGTTTGGTGATTGTGTACCTCGTATTTATTCATAGACACTAGTACCGACCAAGGATATGAGGAGGAAGGAGGATACTACGAAGAAGAAGCCGAGGAAAACTTCAACCACTGCTCTGCACAAGGCAAGCTAACACTTGCAAGATACTCTACTTTAGCAAGCCTTACTATACAAGTTAACCTTGCAAGCCTAATACTACTAGATGAATGTGCAAGCTTATACTTGCAATTGGGCAAGCTAATACTTACTTGCTACTATGTCAACTATATGCCTTAAGCATATGTGATCATATCCACTTGATAAACCAATCCTAGTTTTATTTGCAAGCCCTCTACTTTATTTCTTTATCAAAGCTTTAACTTAGAGTTGACTTAAGTGACTTGTAGATTCTAGAAAGATATATTGAAGGTTGCATAAAGAGCATAAAATTTGGCCTAAGCTAGAAAATCTTGATGTCATCCTAAGGCATAAGATTGAACTTAGTGGAAACTCCACTAGTTTACTATCCCCCATTAGTGCTTACCCCC
Source organism: Avena sativa (assembly GCA_916181665.1). Taxonomy (NCBI): domain Eukaryota; kingdom Viridiplantae; phylum Streptophyta; class Magnoliopsida; order Poales; family Poaceae; genus Avena; species Avena sativa. The sequence goes on along the minus strand of OV702298.1, from coordinate 44,559,225 downwards.
ACTTGTAGATGCTAGTGCTAAGCATAAAACTTGATCAACATTAGATGGGAATACTTGGTGAAAATGGTTATGAAAACCTTAGAATGATGGATCATTCTACTGAGATGTTTTGACATGTGTTTCCGAACACCTGATGATTTTGGTGATGAAAATGTTGAGGCATGAGCCTTAGCCCTTTATAAAACTGATGGTTGTCTGGATGCGATACCATTCCAATTTTATCGTAGAACCACAATACCCGAAGATTGGGTAGGGCTTGACTGGAAACTTATATACCTTAGTATTAGTTCCCTCACGGCCAAGGTCTGAGCTGAGGCTAGCTTGTGAAGATTGTCCACCTGTGCAGTACCCAAGATGACAGTTGGTCATGGTTGGGAGGCCAAACTCACAGGAGAGGTGCTTATACTAGGGCGTGTAATTGAAAGGTTAGGATTGATTATCCGCATACTTAGTATGGTGAATCCAGGATTTGTTCCTGACGGATGTATCGAATATTGTGGTCAAAGTGTACAATCTCTGCAGAGTGTCAAACTATTCGAATAGCCGTGTCCGCGGTTATGGACAGTTGGAGTGGCCATACTGTTCCCCCGTCAGATGTTTTCAAAAGACTTGTGAAATGAATTGAGACTTTGACTTGACCACAACAGGGTTGTGATATGAAATACAAGATTCTACTTAGGAGTTATAAAATTGTGACTAGCTTCTCTTGCTTGTCAGCTTAGTAGAGATAAATCTGGCTTTTGCAAAACAACCCTAGAGCCTAGTGTCCTATTATCAAAAACCCCTTTCACTTGCTTGTATTAGTTTGCGAGTACTTAAAGAGTACTCATGGCTTTGTCCCTGGCTATTCCCATGGCCAGACTATGAAGAGGAGTACCTGGAGGATGGACCCCAGGAAGGTTACGACAACTAGGATCATCTCCCATCGTCAGCATTGCCTGTGACCCCGAAGATGGAGATTCGCCTACGCTACCGTTATTATTACGTGTTTCCGCTGCTTGAGTTGTATTAAGAACTGGATCATGAGATCCTTATTTGTGTAAGACCTTATGTATGGTTTGTAATGGATGATGTACTGTGGTATCCAAATATGTTATGTCTCACAAAAATGGTAATCCTGGGATTGCGATGTATGGCATAACAGGCATCTGGGATTAAAAATCCGGGTGTTGACAGGAAGGAGCTACGAACACGGCAAGAAAGGAACTCCATGAACGTTCTGGTCAACCTGTGAAGACTGATGGTCATAGATTTTCAGAATAAAAGCAATCTTTGAAGAAAGATTTACAAAAACTGCATAGTACCAAAGACTTATAGTCCAAGGTGGTAGTTAGAGCATCAAACTTCCTACCTTGCATATAATGAACTTGTTGGGTAACGCTGTTACTCATCCTTTCCTTTGATCCCTTGCTTAGACTCTGAGGATCCCGAAGACGTGCGTATGCAGCTGGATTTCATGAAGATGTGTTCTACGAGGAGCCTGGCCTATCAGGAGGTGTTGAAGGAGTGGATTACGAAATCCGCTATGGTGTTGATGATAACGAGTCCAACTAAGTATCCTAGTTAGTAGTAACCAACGGAGCCGAGCAGCATGAACTCTATAGAATAAGCTGCTGAGATCAACTCCTAAGTTGGAGTTGCTACTTTTAAATTCCGCTGAAACACCTTATATTTTGGTTTGCAAGTTGAAACCTTTTGAAGTCTTGAACTTCTGGTATTGTAATAATAATAATGTGTGAATGTTTGTAATATGGACCCGCAATGTTTCTGTTGTACCACTCTAAGGGATGTGATATTTACAGAACGGTGTTCTGTGGATGTCATGTCAACGACTATAGTGTACTACACATGCAGTGGTATGGTGGGTCACCGCAGTTGGTATTAGAGCAAATTGCTTTGACCTTAGGTTGGAAACCTAGTAAAGGGTATTACCTGTAGGAGTGTAGCAACGATAAAGAATTCTCTAAAAGTAATATAACGGGTATTCAAATGAGAATTTTCCGTTATATGTTTTAGTGCGATAATTCTTTGTTATGATGCAATATATTATTGGTTACTAACAAAAACTATTTTTTTCTGATATACAGAGCTATGGCACCAAAGTTTCCAAAACAGACTTTGGTAAGGAAAGAGGAGACTCTTGATGATTATCAAGGATCATTCACATACCAACTAACTTCTAAAGATTTTTAGTTGTCCAACTAGAATTCCAGTGAACACTATAACCTACTATGATGGCCGGATGTTATCTAAGTATCGTGTGAATATCCAAATTCCAGAGGAGCTTGGATTATATCATGATCTACCTATAGGTGAAGGTAGGAGTTACTTAGCAGCATATCATGTTGTTGTTGTGGAGGCGATAGCTAATATCCGGGAGCATAAAGCCAAGGAGTTAGAAAGTAGCACATTTCCTGTGATACCTCACGATTCTATAGACTCGGAGCCTATACCGTATCATCTTACGTTGGTTAAGAAGCATCCTAAGTTAGCTTCCAAGTTTATGGATAGATACCGAACACTCATTGCGTCTTTATATAAGACACATCAAGTGATTGTCGAAGATAAAAATGACATGTTAGAAGATCTAAATGATCGGGAGGAGGAAGCAGTTAGAAATCCAGTTGGAGAAGGAAGCAAGTAGTAGTAGTGCAACACCTATCTTTAAGGATATACCTATAGATCCTGAATATTTTATACCATATCCTTATTCACCAAGTCCTGAACCTATACATGATCCTACTATGGATATGAGGTATGCAGTACCACGGGGTTTAGAGGATGGTTCTGATTCAGAACTTCCTATTGAGAATTCTGATGGTTGGAGAAGGGGATCATATGAAGGATCTTACGAACACCAGATGTCCACAGATGGTTCTGACAGAAATGTTGGACAATCTAGTTGGATGGGTGCAAGAATTAACCCTAGTAATAGTAGTAGAAATGCCATGTCGATAGACACTTGGGATGAAGAAGAAGATCCTGAGGAGAGAGTGTTTGAATCATCAACATCTTCTCAAAACCCAGGGAATATACATTATCCAGTGTTTAACTATCTTGCCCAAAGGAGAACCTAGGAAGCAGTAGGATCTGCGTATCCTGTTGACAACTCAAGGAATGAAGCTCAGGAGATGCAAGCGGGAGACAATGTTGAATATGTTTCTGAAGACTTTTCAGCTGAGCTGGAGGGAGTCAATGCACTCAGGTTGAGTAATGACTCGAGTCCCGACACTTCAGATACTGAGTATATTCCTTCTGGAAGGCCATTTGTTTCACAAACTGTGCGACGAACGACACTTCATCACGGTTGGACATCAGGCATGTATGATGAGTGTAGTTACTACTAGAAGTATGCAACTAGTTAGAAGTATCAATTACCATGTATTATACCCCAAGAAATAAGATAGTTAGATAAATAAGGTAGGTTCGTGATTATACCTATATGGTATATGTTGTAATGACTTTGTATCATTATGATATTATGTATAATATGTGAAATGCATATTTGGATTTTTTTTGGATCTTCATTGTGTGACTAGTTCTGTGCATAAAGTCGAGCTCAGAACACATGTGCATGATGTAATTATGAGTATTCTCTTTATGTTGCAGGACTAGAGGGTCATGGATACGGGTGTAGAAATCAAAACTAAGAAGCAGCGGATGGAACAAGAGGCCAAGGAGAATGCCGATGCAGATGCAGTAAATCAGGGAGCATTGCCACCACCACCACCAATGAGGCTGTTAATGGAGCAGAATTTTATGCAGTGTATGCAAATGATGCAAGAGACCCAGAAAAAGTTCATGGAAGAGTTGCTGGGACGAGAAAATCAGAGGGCACCTAAAGGTGGAGGAGTAAGTCTTTCTGACTTACAGAATGCAAGGCCGTTACCTTTTGCATCAGCTCCAGAACCAATGGATGCAGAAGATTGGCTGGCAGATACAGAAAGAAAACTGAAGACTGTAGGTTGCAATGATGAGGAGAAATTGAGGTATGCAACTCATCTTCTGACTGGACCTGCAACATCATGGTAGGAGAATCAGTTGGCCATGCAACAACCAGGAAGGGAGTTCACCTTGGAGGAGTTCAAGCAGAGATTCCGTTCAAATCATGTTCCGGAGAGTGTTGTGGAGTTGAAGCAGAGAGAATTTGAGGAGCTTCAGCAGGGATATACTAGTGTTATGAAGTATATCCGGGAGTTTAGTCCACTGTCTTGCTATGCTGAGGAGGATGTTAACACCGAATAGAAGCGGAAGAAGCGTTTTCTGCATGGGTTAAACCCATTTGTGAAAATGCAGCTAAGGTTAGCTAATAAGCAAACTTATCAGTAGTTGCTGGATGCAGCCATTACTTTTGAAGATGATTATAAGAATGTCCAAGAGGATAGGAGGAAGAGAGCCAAGAAGGAAACCAAGAGAATTCAGGCAAGTAAACCTAAACCCAATCTGGAGTTCAAACCTCGGAACAAGAACTATGGTAACAAGAACAATAACAAGGTAGTGGTGGAAATCAATCCAATCCTAGAAGGAATGTTATTTGTAACAACTGTGGAATTCTAGGGCATTTCCAGAGGGAATGCAAGAAGCCTGTAGTGATATGTTACGGTTGTGGTCAGAAGGGGCATATCAAGCCCGATTGTCCGAGCAAACCACTAGGAGGTTGGCCTACCAATAGGGAGGAGGACGAACCAGTGGAGGAAATGGACAACCCAATAAAGGAGGAAATAATGGCAAGAACAACAATGGCAAGAGGAACAGACCTACCGGGAAACTGAACTATGCAACCCTCGAGGAGGTGGATAATTCAGAGCATGCAGTGATAGGTACGCTCAATATCCTTACCAATCCTGGCAAAGTTCTATTTGATACTGGTGCAACTACTTCATTCATTTCTGAAGAATTCTGTGATAAGATCGGGATTAGAAGGGCAACGTTAGAAAACCCTATGATCGTAGTGACGGTAGGGGGAAATGTGATTGTACGCCACATTAAACAAGATCAAGTTATCTCGATCTGTGGTTGTACATACTTTGCAGACCTTTATGTGATTCCTTTGAAGGGAATTGTAGTAGTGATGGGGATGGACTGGATGATGGAACACGGGGCTCAGATCAATTTGAGGAGAAAACTGTCTCAATCAAAACTCCAAGTGGAGCAAGGATAGTTTACCATTGAACTCGATGAAAGAGGTCAAATTGGAAGATATTCCTATAGTAAATGAATTTCAAGATGTTTTTCCAGTAGAGCTACCGGGAATGCCACCAGATCGGGAGATAGAGTTCACTATTGATCTAATTCCTCGTACATCCCCAATAGCTCAAGAACCATATAATATGGGACCCAAATAGTTAAAAGAACTCAAAGAGCAAATTGATGAGTTAGCCAGAAAAGGATTTATCCAGGAAAGTGTATCTCCATGGGGAACACTAGTAATCTTTGTGGATAAGAGGGATGGTGGAAGAAGGATGTGTGGTGATTATAGAAATCTGAACAATGTTACTATCAAGAATAAGTATCCATTACCAAGGATTCAAGATTTGTTTGATCAAGTGAAAGGAGCCGGAGTATTTTCAAAGATCGACTTAAGATCTGGATACCATCAAATAAAAATCAAAACTGAAGATGTTCCAAAGATAGCATTTGTCTCAAGATATGGACACCATGAATACTTGGTTGTACCATTTGGTTTGACCAATGCACCAGCAATATTCATGAATCTGATGAGCAAAATCTTCATGCCATATCTGGATAAGTTCGTCATAGTTTGTATTGATGATATTCTGATATATTCCAATGATAAGGAAGAGCATGCTGATCATTTGACAATAGCATTGTAGAAACTAAGGGAACATAAACTTTATGCTAAGTTCAGTAAGTGTGAATTTTGGCTAGATGAGGTAGAATTCCTCGGCCATGTGATCAGTAAAGATGGAATTGCTGTAAATCCATCTAAAGTTCAGTCAGTATTAGAGTGGACTGCACCGACCAATGTGAAGAAAATTCGAGGTTTCTTAGGAATGGTTGGTTATTATCGGAGATTCATTGAAGGTTTGTCCAAAATAGCTAGACCAATGACCAAATTGTTAAGAAATAATACACCATTCAATTGGGATGAGAAGTGTGAAGCAAGTTTTCAGGAGTTGAAGACTAGGTTAACCACAACTCCAATCTTAGCAGTTCCTGAAACAGGGAAAGACTTTATAGTATACTGTGATGCATCTAAAGAAGGTTTAGGTTGTGTATTAATGCAAGAACGGAAAGTCATTGCTTATGGTTCAATACAACTGGAACCACATGAAGTCAACTATCCAACTCATGATTTAGAGTTAGCAGCAGTGATTTTTGCGCTAAAATGATGGAGGCATTTTCTTTATGGAGCCAGATGTGAGTTATACACTGACCATAAAAGTCTCAAATATTTCTTCACTCAAAAGGAATTGAATATGAGACAGAAGCGTTGGTTGGAACTAATCAAATATTATGATTTAACAATCAACTATACTCTAGGGAAAGCAAATGTTGTAGCTGATGCTTTAATCAGAAAGAGTGCAGACATTCAGCCTAGCAATAGGGAGATACCAAAAGAGTTACAAATGGACTTGGAAAGATTAGATCTTCAATTCATTAGAACAGAGGTTCTTGGAGGATTAGCTACTATGCAGGTAGTTGCAGAGCAGGACATTGATCTTAAGCACGAAATTTTGAGACATCAAGCAGAAGATCCTTTTATTGCTGAGGAAATTCGTAGGATATCTCAAGGGAAAAAATCAATTTTTTGCCTGGGAGATTATGAGTATTTATGGTTTCAAGACCTTCTTTGTGTTCTAGATGTGACTGAGATTCGTGATGTCGTACTCAGAGAAGCACATGAAACACCATATTCTATATATCCAGGAAGTACTAAGATGTATATGTATTTGAAAGAACTATTCTCGTGGAATAACATGAAAAGGGACATTGCTAAATATGTATCAGAATGCCATACTTGCCAAAGGGTTAAGGCTGAACATCAAAGTCCAGCAGGACCATTACAACCTTTGGAAATTCCCGAATGGAAGTGGGAGGAAGTAGGTATGAACTTCATCACAGGATTGCCCATGACACCAAAAAAGGAAGGATATGATATGGGTAATTGTGGACAGATGTAGCATCCCAATTGTCTAACAATTGCAATGCTACTAGCCTAGTCTATATATATGCTACTTCCTACATATAATTGTTGCATCATCATTATATCATGCTCATGTCATCATGCCACCTTGCATTTGAGCATCATATAAAACCCTTTTTGATTTGGTTCTTATCTCATATGCATTATTAATTGTATTTGCCTCTTGATATTGTATTTGGTTATTGATATATTGTTTAATGCCCAAGTGGAGTTGGGGGCATATCTCGTATGAACTCCACCACCTTTCTTTCACCACCTTATAATTCCACCATCCAAACAAATATGAGCTTTGCACTTTATTTGGGTTTTACCTCTAGCTCATGTGGGTTGGGATGGATCCAATTCTTTTTCCACATGCTCTCATCTTAGCATCATGTTGTTTTCACAATATTGAAACATGAGAGCCACATGGCCACCTTTGCATGCCTTGTGAGTGGAACCTTTTTCCTAGCTTCCATATGTTTGTTTGGGGTTATCATCATGTTGGGATATTTTTGTGGGCTTATTAAATACCTAGTGGCATATACACACTAGCAAGTCCCAATTATAGTCCAATGTGATCATCTCCATCTACTACACTTGGAATTCTTTCTAAATTCTTTTGCTTGGGCCTTACTCCACATTTTGGGATGCATAGTAATAATGCCATGTAAATCATCTTGTTTTCACAACATAAGCATGGCATTAAATATCATGCATGGCCCATGCAAGTACCACCTCTTTGCTTGTCATTCGGATTTTATTTGGTTTTGGGTGGATCATCTCTCTCTCTATCTCTTTCTTTTAGCTTGATCTTATTGGATCATGCATAAACCACATCACCACATCCCCTCTTTTCTTGCCTTGTTTTTTTTGTTAGAGCTTGGTATAGCTTGGCTTGTCTTGATCTTAACAAAAACAAGACCTAGCTACCTTACCACCCCCTCCCCTTCCTACCCTAGCTCCAAACCTAGCTCTACCCGAGGCTACCCCTCTCCCTCTCTTCTCTCCATGCCACAAGGCCCCACCAACCCGAGCCTGCCAGCCTCGACGCCTCTTTGCAAGAAAACCCCCGGAAAACCCAAACCATCACAGACCAGCCCCCCCACAGAACCCTGGATCGCACACGTGTCACTCCCCAGCTGGCGACGCGCGCGCGTGGCCCCGCTGCCCCCGGCCCCACTTGTCATCGGTGCGGGTAGGCAGGAACCGAGTAAGAAAAAGCCCCGCATCCCCTGCGACCCCACCTGCTGCTGAGTCAGCGCCTGGCCCGCCTGTCATTGTCTCTGGCTAGCTCTGGGCCGAGTAACAAAAACCTTTTCCTGTATTCTGTTCAAATTCAAATCCTTTTAAAATTAATTCAAATTCAAATTAATTTCTGTTTTTAAATAACTTTTAAAATACAAATCCAATTTAAACAAATAATATATGTTTTCAAATTAGAAAAATGTGAGGAATTCAAATATGCCATTCAAAATATATTTTGGACATTTAAAATTCCAAGTTTATTTAAATTACAATAAATGCCCCTTTTCTTTAATAAATTAATAACTTTTGTTTTATAAGTCCAAATTTAATAAATGATATGTCTAAAATGATTAGCTCGACGAGACCTTTCTGTTTATGCATTCCATGGTTTGATTTGAAGCATGCATCCTATAAATATATTGTATGCAGCAACTTAATTGTGAATAAAATGGGCCCAAAACTCAATAAAATGATTTAATCTTGTATCTCACACCTCACCCATGCCATGCTACCTTATTGCCATGCAAATTGTGCATCATTCATCATGGCATGATTGTTTGCTTGATGCATTTATTCATATGCTTGTGCACTTTATTTATGTTGGCCCTTGTTTGTTTGGTTCCTCTTCGAATAGACGCTGAGCAGGGGATATATCAAGAGAACCAGGAGCACTACCCAGATCCATCCATTGCTTCAACTGAGCTGCCAGGCAAGCACTACCACATGCTTGCATACATATAGTACCTATTGCCTCTATCTTATTCATGCATCATTGAGTCGCGATTGCATTAATTTGAATCCTAAGTATTGCATAGCCTTTACTTTTAAACCCCACCGAAGCTTGTTCCTCCACCCTATGAGCCATTACTACAGGAGTTGTTTGAGCCATGCGAGTCGTAGAACAGCATGTGTAGGGTATGTGAGTGTCTGATGGATAACGAGGTACCTAAACAACTTAACCTGAGTAGTAATGGGATAACTAATGAAAGTGGCATCGGTGAGCCATATTTGCTATTTGGTTTTTCAGGCTCACTTGTGTCCCGTAGGACCCTGAGTACTTGATTCCTGTTCCTTGAATATTCGCGCTATCCACATCCGGGAGGCTTATGAACCCCCTGAGCCAGAGCTTGATTCATTCTTATTTCTTGGGGCCACAAACTAGTTTGAGGTTTTATTTACTATCCTGTACTTATGCCATGCTTTACTGCTTTATTTAAATTGTGCGAGGTACTGCACACTGTACTGTTTAGGGAAGCGGAGAGTTTTCACGGTGTCAACAAGCCCAGTCACATTTTCGGGTTCCCAGTCGTTCACAGCCATTGGCGCAAACCTTGAGTCCGTCTCAGAGTCGGCCAACTTCCTCGCGGGTAGCTTAATGGGGTGGCCCCCTGAAATATTTCTGAATCCTGTGATTGCTTTGTCGTGACTGCCTCGTTGGGTTTTGATTTGGTTTTTCCGAGGCATATCGAGTGTGTGTTGCTATTTGTGCACCCCTGCAGGGTAAAACTTTTTGAAAGCCGTGTCCGCGGTTATGGACGACTTGGAGCACAGTTTCTCGATCATAGACAAGCATAACTAAAGTACCGCTATTAATTTGACTAGACTAGGTACCTGACTAGTAAATAGTGCAATACTCATGGAATGGATAATAAAACTGCCAACGGATGGGGGGTTGTTCGTCCGCTTCCTCGTCGGTAAGCGAGGAGGAGGATGGATCTGTGGATATTACCAATATTACTGTTATAAGTGTTGTTATTAATTCATGGACATCCGTCTATCTCTGGTTAGGCGGATGGTTAGCGAGTATCTATAGAATTGCTAAGGTTTATCTTTTGCTGCAATTGCGTCACCCCAGGTTGTGTCCCCTTTAGAGGCATAAAGACTTGCTGAGTACCCCTAGGGTCTCACACGATAAATTATTGGTTCAGATGAACAGGTACACTCGCAAGATGGATACTGGGTGGAAGAGACGGACGATGTGGGCAACGATCATTCGGTGTAGAGATTCCGGGAACGGGGATCCGTGAGATCTGTGGGCGGGATCTGCTTATTTATGGGGCATCTTATGCCGATTTGCTTCTTATTCGTACTCGGATTTTGTCTTCCGCTTCCGCTTGATACTCTGTTGATTGATGTATGAGGAGATATCCTAAACTATTATATCTATCTAGGATATTTGGATCTTGCCATATGGCGTTGCTATCTTTCCTTTCTTTTTAGATGGAATGGCTCTGATGTACTGTTGTATGGTGGCTTGCATACATACTCATTTGTGTATGTAGTTGATCCCTTCGCCTGCCGATTACGCCGCCCGTTCTTGTCCCGATGTGTGGAAATGGTTGGGACGGCCGAAAGGTCTACCTGTGAGTGGCATTTGGGCCCCACCGTACTATTTCAACCATTTCTGCTCATCCAGGCTTGCAACTAGGAGCGTAATTCACCGAGGTAGTTACAATTGGTATCAGAGCCATCCCGCCCTTCAGGGTCTCAGCCAAATGGTTGTTGTCTGTCTAGCAAATATTTTGGTAGTTATGTATACTAGGGAAAAACAAAACGCGAGAGTAGGACTGCTTCCATTTTTCTTCTTACCCACCCACCACCCTTTTTTGGTAAGGAAGTGTAACGTTTTCAATCCTCTTCTTGAATTCAAACTAGGATTCACGTGTTCTGGGTTTCCGTAGTACCATAGAAAGTGTGTGTGTGTGTAAATCCTTGTCTATCTGTTGCATCCAGTTTGTTGTCTTTAACTGCCTTTGGTTATCAACTGTTGGTACATTCCATACTGACAGGCTTTTGAAAACCGGCACGATATATCTGACTCCTTGTTAACCGGTGCCATCTTCTTAAGGGTGTTCTTCCTTCTAGCAACTCCTCTTTCTGTGTAACCATCTGTTGCTAATCTCTATCTGATAAGTGATTTTGCGCATCTATTGGTATTTTAATGCCGAAAAATGCGGAAAATTTTTCTTTGATACATCTGTGTTTCCACACTCCTTTTCAGTCGTGTGTGAAACATTATCTACCTCCCTTTTATCAGCATGTCCTTGATAACTCATTCTTTTGTCACCGGCGCTTAATCCTGGAGTTCTTTTCATCTTCAATTCTCTTGGGCTAATTACATAACATGTGTTGATCCGATGCTGGTGATTGTAATTGGGCTCTAGGCATAGCTATATTCCACTCATGATAAGTGTCGATTGGAATATGGAAAATGCTATCAACCGTCACCATCTGGAGGATAAGGTTATCTCCTGTGATTTCGAGTACACCGTGATCATATCTATGCATATTCAATTATCTTTGGCAATCTGGAGTTTCTCAAGGCACTACGGCGGTCTATCATCTGTTCATCATGCTGCACCTCTCTTGGAACTCCATATCTGCACATCTTTTTCGTCTCTGATAGCTCATACCATAAGCAAAGCTATACCATCGTTTTTTTATCCAAGATCTCTTTATCTTTGTAACCGGTGATCCGATCGACAATGTGAACCAGGTGGCATTTCCTGTTCTTTTCCGGAGGACCAGATAATCTATTCTTCCAGTTCATCTTCTTCAACACGAACCCGTGCTCTTAATATTGATCTTTCTAAGAGCGTTGAGCTTAGGAAGTGTTCGAGCATTTGTTCGTTTCTCTCGCCTTTTGAACTTGGTATTCTGGGAATATCTTGTTAATCCATGGTGGTATATGTTGATAATATGCTTGCCTATTCGATATCAATGGAAGAACATGGAAGATCATCTGTGTCTCTTTCTCTCAAGCTTCGTGAGCACTGCCTGTGTGCAAAGTCTCAAAGTGAGAATTCTGACTTTTTGAAGTCACCTATCTCGGCCACGTCCTTCTGCTAAATACATTGCTTCAATTCTGGAATCATCAAGTTCATTGTTAATTCCATCTTCCATCTTCAATCAAACCCGGAGTTTTCCTTGTTGGAAAGTTATCATCGTCGTTCCGCCGAAGTTTTCCTCAAGACTGCTAAATCCTTCTCAATCATTTCAAGAAGAACATGGAGTTCTTCCACCTCAGTCTCGTCAAGTAATCTCTTGAAACCCTCTCGCTCTATCATCTATGCTCAATCCACCGGAGGCCATGAAGATTTTTCAGATCTTTTCTAATCCTTATGTTCAAGTTGGTGCTATCTTTTCTGTAGCTGTTGAGTCTTGCAGTTCTTCTCTGTAATCTTCCTTCATATCTTCTGGTGGCTTGGTACTTCAGACATGACGACAACATCATCATCTTTATCTATCTATGAATCCGGCGAATCGTTTGCATCTATCCTTGTTTTCTAACGAAGTTCCATGAGTTTTTGTCAATACCTTCAGTCTGTTTCGGTAGTTGAGTTGCATGGTTTTCTTATTCATGTGCGGAGTAATGCTTTGAGTGCGGGATGGAGTAGCTACCATACCACTACTCTTAACATTCGCTCTTGTACATTGAATTGGGAAATTAATGTGATTTCACTCATTCCACGGAAGTTAGAAGTGGCCTTTATCCCTCGATACTTTTACTTTCGTCCTTGTTTTTCCGGAGTGCTCTCTCGAAGAAAGTAATCAATAAACTCTTGTTGGTGGTCTGACTATTCTAGATGGAGCAAAATCTTCAATTATCTGGTGGAAACAGACGCAAACTCTTTTCTGTCCTCGTCATTCTACCGATGCTCGACATCCCCAAACAAGATGGAAGGAAACTATCTCTCTCTTTGTTTCATCAATTCTTTTCGGTGGTAAAGCCAATTATGGTTGATGCCATCAACCGCAAATCTATTGCGTTAGCCTCAAGGCTAAAGAAAGCAATAAGTATCTCTACAATAAACTCCAGATCCTCCCTATTCTTTGCTTCTCGGAATTCCACCATGATCTGGCTTCACATCCGTCTCTGGAAGTTATATCTGCGCACATTAATTGTGTGATCCTTTGGTTCTTACCGGCGCAACAAGAATCTAATCCGACGATGTCTAACTAAATCTTTCCGTTCATATCAAGGGACTCTATTGTTTGAAGGCAATATTGTTTCCGAACTTCTTTTCTCAAATTCGAGAGAGGATACGATGCTATTGTCATAGTGGTTCAAAACCTCTCCAATCTAGCTCTTTCTTCCGGTGAGACAAAGATCCATCCTCTCTCGTATCGGTAAATCTTTAATCTTAACGGTGTCTTTCTTTATCCAGGATACATCATCTTGTCCTTTCTTTCACAAGTGGTTCTATTCTTTTATCATGTTTCTTGAGAAAACCGGAGCTATGTCCATCCTATCCTTCTTGTCTCACGACAATCCTTCAACTCTCCTAACCGTTGTTTCTCAAGCAAAACGCAAGACTCGCAACAAGTCTAGCAAGTTTTGCAAGGTGTAGTGGTCGCACCATTCCGTTGTTCATCAACTTGGGAACGTGAGGGTCACCTTCGTTCGAACACCCGCCTCTCCTTGTGTGGTTTTCTTTTTCCTAGGAATCTCGGGGCGAGATTCTTGTTTAGTGGGGGAGAGTTGTAGCATCCCAATTGTCTAACAATTGCAATGCTACTAGCCTAGTCTATATATATGCTACTTCCTACATATAATTGTTGCATCATCATTATATCATGCTCATGTCATCATGCCACCTTGAATTTGAGCATCATATAAAACCCTTTTTGTTTTGGTTCTTATCTCATATGCATTATTAATTGTATTTGCCTCTTGATATTGTATTTGGTTATTGATATATTGTTTAATGCCCAAGTGGAGTTGGGGGCATATCTCGTATGAACTCCACCACCTTTCTTTCACCACCTTATAATTCCACCATCCAAACAAATATGAGCTTTGAACTTTATTTGGGTTTTACCTCTAGCTCATGTGGGTTGGGATGGATCCAATTCTTTTTCCACATGCTCTCATCTTAGCATCATGTTGTTTTCACAATATTGAAACATGAGAGCCACATGGCCACCTTTGCATGCCTTGTGAGTGGAACCTTTTTCCTAGCTTCCATATGTTTGTTTGGGGTTATCATCATGTTGGGATATTTTTGTGGGCTTATTAAATACCTAATGGCATATACACACTAGCAAGTCCCAATTATAGTCCAATGTGATCATCTCCATCTACTACACTTGGAATTCTTTCTAAATTCTTTTGCTTGGGCCTTACTCCACATTTTGGGATGCATAGTAATAATGCCATGTAAATCATCTTGTTTTCACAACATAAGCATGGCATTAAATATCATGCATGGCCCATGCAAGTACCACCTCTTTGCTTGTCATTCGGATTTTATTTGGTTTTGGGTGGATCATCTCTCTCTCTCTATCTCTTTCTTTTAGCTTGATCTTATTGGATCATGCATAAACCACATCACCACATCCCCTCTTTTCTTGCCTTGTTTTTTTTGTTAGAGCTTGGTATAGCTTGGCTTGTCTTGATCTTAACAAAAACAAGACCTAGCTACCTTACCACCCCCTCCCCTTCCTACCCTAGCTCCAAACCTAGCTCTACCCGAGGCTACCCCTCTCCCTCTCTTCTCTCCATGCCACAAGGCCCCACCAACCCGAGCCTGCCAGCCTCGACGCCTCTTTGCAAGAAAACCCCCGGAAAACCCAAACCATCACAGACCAGCCCCCCCGCAGAACCCTGGATCGCACACGTGTCACGCCCCAGCTGGCGACGCGCGCGCGTGGCCCCGCTGCCCCCGGCCCCACTTGTCATCGGTGCGGGTAGGCAGGAACCGAGTAAGAAAAAGCCCCGCATCCCCTGCGACCCCACCTGCTGCTGAGTCAGCGCCTGGCCCGCCTGTCATTGTCTCTGGCTAGCTCTGGGCCGAGTAACAAAAACCTTTTCCTGTATTCTGTTCAAATTCAAATCCTTTTAAAATTAATTCAAATTCAAATTAATTTCTGTTTTTAAATAAATTTTAAAATACAAATCCAATTTAAACAAATAATATATGTTTTCAAATCAGAAAAATGTGAGGAATTCAAATATGCCATTTAAAATATATTTTGGACATTTAAAATTCCAAGTTTATTTAAATTACAATAAATGCCCCTTTTCTTTAATAAATTAATAACTTTTGTTTTATAAGTCCAAATTTAATAAATGATATGTCTAAAATGATTAGCTCGACAAGACCTTTCTGTTTATGCATTCCATGGTTTGATTTGAAGCATGCATCCTATAAATATATTGTATGCAGCAACTTAATTGTGAATAAAATGGGCCCAAAACTCAATAAAATGATTTAATCTTGTATCTCACACCTCACCCATGCCATGCTACCTTATTGCCATGCAAATTGTGCATCATTCATCATGGCATGATTGTTTGCTTGATGCATTTATTCATATGCTTGTGCACTTTATTTATGTTGGCCCTTGTTTGTTTGGTTCCTCTTTGAATAGACGCTGAGCAGGGGATATATCAAGAGAACCAGGAGCACTACCCAGATCCATCCATTGCTTCAACTGAGCTGCCAGGCAAGCACTACCACATGCTTGCATACATATAGTACCTATTGCCTCTATCTTATTCATGCATCATTGAGTCGCGATTGCATTAATTTGAATCCTAAGTATTGCATAGCCTTTACTTTTAAACCCCACCGAAGCTTGTTCCTCCACCCTATGAGCCATTACTACAGGAGTTGTTTGAGCCATGCGAGTCGTAGAACAGCATGTGTAGGGTATGTGAGTGTCTGATGGATAA
Organism: Avena sativa; assembly: GCA_916181665.1. Classification (NCBI taxonomy): domain Eukaryota; kingdom Viridiplantae; phylum Streptophyta; class Magnoliopsida; order Poales; family Poaceae; genus Avena; species Avena sativa. The sequence continues at coordinate 44,543,152 of OV702298.1, read as the reverse complement.
CGAGGTACCTAAACAACTTAACCTGAGTAGTAATGGGATAACTAATGAAAGTGGCATCGGTGAGCCATATTTGCTATTTGGTTTTTCAGGCTCACTTGTGTCCCGTAGGACCCCGAGTACTTGATTCCTGTTCCTTGAATATTCGCGCTATCAACATCCGGGAGGCTTATGAACCCCCCTGAGCCAGAGCTTGATTCATTCTTATTTCTTGGGGCCACAAACTAGTTTGAGGTTTTATTTACTATCCTGTACTTATGCCATGCTTTACTGCTTTATTTAAATTGTGCGAGGTACTACACACTGTACTGTTTAGGGAAGCGGAGTGTTTTCACGGTGTCGACAAGCCCAGTCACATTTTCGGGTTCCCAGTCGTTCACAGCCATTGGCGCAAACCTTGAGTCCGTCTCGGAGTCGGCCAACTTCCTCGCGGGTAGCTTAATGGGGTGGCCCCCTGAAATATTTCTGAATCCTGTGATTGCTTTGTCGTGACTGCCTCGTTGGGTTTTGATTTGGTTTTTCCGAGGCATATCGAGTGTGTGTTGCTATTTGTGCACCCCTGCAGGGTAAAACTTTCTGAAAGCCGTGTCCGTGGTTATGGACGACTTGGAGCACAGTTTCTCGATCATAGACAAGCATAACTAAAGTACCGCTATTAATTTGACTAGACTAGGTACCTGACTAGTAAATAGTGCAATACTCATGGAATGGATAATAAAACTGCCAACGGATGGGGGGTTGTTCGTCCGCTTCCTCGTCGGTAAGCGAGGAGGAGGATGGATCTATGGATATTACCATTATTACTGTTATAACTGTTGTTATTAATTCACGGACATCCGTCTATCTTTGGTTAGGCGGATGGTTAGCGAGTATCTATAGAATTGCTAGGGTTTATCTTTTGCTGCAATTGCGTCACCCCAGGTTGTGTCCCCTTTAGAGGCATAAAGACTTGCTGAGTACCCCTAGGGTCTCACACGATAAATTATTGGTTCAGATGAACAGGTACACTCGCAAGATGGATACTGGGTGGAAGAGACAGACGATGTGGGCAACGATCATTCGGTGTAGAGATTCCGGGAACGGGGATCCGTGAGATCTGTGGGCGGGATCTGCTTATTTATGGGGCATCTTATGCCGATTTGCTTCTTATCCGTACTCGGATTTTGTCTTCCGCTTCCGCTTGATACTCTGTTGATTGATGTATGAGGAGATATCCTAAACTATTATATCTATCTAGGATATTTGGATCTTGCCGTATGGCGTTGCTATCTTTCCTTTCTTTTTAGATGGAATGGCTCTGATGTACTGTTGTATGGTGGCTTGCATACATACTCATTTGTGTATGTAGTTGATCCCTTCGCCTGCCGATTACGCCGCCCGTTCTTGTCCCGATGTGTGGAAATGGTTGGGACGGCCGAAAGGTCTACCTGTGAGTGGCATTTGGGCCCCACCGTACTATTTCAACCATTTCTGCTCATCCAGGCTTGCAACTAGGAGCGTAATTCACCGAGGTAGTTACAACAGACTCACTAAAAGAGCACATTATATTCTGGTAAATTAGAAAGATAATGCCGAGAAGTTAGTAGAAGTTTACATCAAATAGATAGTAAGTAAGCATGGAGTGCCCAAAAAGATCATAACTGATAGGGGATCAGTGTTTACTTCAGCATTTTGGAAGCAATTGCATGAAGCACTTGGTTCCAAGTTAGATTTCAGCACAGCCTATCATCCTGAGACAGGAGGTCAAACTGAAAGAACCAATCAAATACTAAAAGACAATTTTAAGAGCTTGTGCATTAGATTTTTGAGGTGCATGGGAAGATCATCTACCATTGGCAGAATTTTCTTATAATAATAGCTATCAGAGTATTCTGAAGGCAGCTCCATATCAGGTTCTATATGGAAGGAAGTGTATATCACCAATATGTTGGTATGATCCTGGAAGCAGCAAAGAATTTGCACCAGACTATATCAAAGAAAGACAAGATATCATTGATAAGATCAAGGATAGACTGAAAATAGCTCAAAGTAGGCAGAAAAGTTATGCTGATCAAAGTCGAAGATCATGGCATCCAGAAGTGGGAGATATGGTATATTTGAAAGTAAGTCCAATGAAAGGGGTGAAAAGGTTCGGAGTTAAAGGAAACTTGAGTCCAAGATATATTGGACCATTCAAGATGTTGAGTCAGAACAGAACTATAGCTTATGCTTTAGAGTTACCGTCAAGATTGGCCCAAGTGCATAATGTTTTCTATGTGTCACAACTTCATAAATGTTTGAAAGTTCAAGATGATGCAATCACACATCAGGAGATAGAACTACAAGCAGACTTGACCTATGTTGAAAAGCCCTGTAAAATTTTGGAAGAAAACTAGAAAAGGTTGAGGAATAGGGCAATCAAATATTGCAAAGTACAGTGGGAACATCACCCTGAAAGGAAAGCCACTTGGGAGAAAGAAGAGGATTTAAGAAAAGCGTATCCAGAACTATTCAGGTACATCTTAACAAACTTTGGGACGAAGTTTAATTTAAGGGGGGAAGTATGTAACACCCAGCATTTAGGAACTAACGAAGGGTAGATTTAGGAATTTGAAATGTTGCATGCATTCTTCTGTAAAAATTGTTGGAGATATGCCCTAGAGGTAATAATAAATGTAGTTATTATTATATATCTTTGTGTTTATGATAAATGTTTACATTCATGCTATAATAGTATTAACAAGGAAACCATTAATACTTGTGTGATTTGTAAACTTAATTTGAAGTCCCTAGTATGGCCTCTATACTTCACTAGCTTGTTGGTTGATTGATGATGTGGTTTCTTTGTCATGAACATTGAGATGTTATCAACAACAAGATCATATCGTTAGGAGAATGATATGGTGGACATACTCCTATAGACAAGCGTAGCATAAAGATCAAGTCATTTCAATAGTTCAATTGCTATATGCTTTCTGATACATAGTAACCTAATTCCTTCGACCATGAGATCATGCATATTGCCTTTACTGGATGGATGCTTTGATGTCATCAAACACCACACCGTAACAGGGTGGCTATAAAAGTGGCATTGGGTGTTCGGAAAGTATTGGTTGAAACACATGGATCAAGAGTGGGATTTGTCCATCCACATGACGGATAGATATTCTCTGGGCCCTCTCGGTGAAATGTCATCCAATTAGCTTGCAAGCATGTGACTTGGTCACAAGGGATCACATATCACGGGAACGAGAAAAGAGTACTTATCAGTAACGAGGTTGAACTAGGTATGCAGAGATACCGACGATCATGACCTCGGATAAGTAACATATCGTGAGACAAAGGGAAATTGGTATCGTATGTAAGTGGTTCATTCGATCGCAAAGTAATCGTAGAAATATGTGGGAGCCATATGAATTTCCAGATTCCTCTATTGGTTATTGTTCGGAGAAGTGTCTCGATCATGTCCGCATAATTCACGAACCGTAGGGAGACACACTTAAGGATTCGACGTTGTTTGAGTAGTTATGGTATTATGAGAAAGAGACCGAATGTTGTTCGGAGTCTCGGATGGGATCCGGGATATCACGAGGTGATCCGGAATGGTCCGGAGAATAAGATTCATATAAGGAAAGTCCCGTTTCGGAGTTCGGGAATGATTCCGGTGTTTTCATCGGGAACATTCTAGAAGGTCCCGGAATGTCCGGCACTCCGGGGGGGAGGGGTACATGAATGTGTCATTGCAAGATGGAATGATTGCATCATGTACTAAGTGTTCTCGCTGTCCAAAATAAAGGGTTTATTTAATTCCTAAATTGGAAAAGTCAAACGGCTAGTTTGAAAGTCAAACTGCCAATTTTGGGAAGTGGGATAAGAGGAGGAGTTGGAAACCGACTTGAGGGAGGAGTCTCCTCCCCAAGCCGGCGCACCAACCAAGGCCGACTTGGGGAGGGACTCCCCTCCCCTGGCCGTGCCTTCCCACCTATAAAAGGAGGGCCAAGGCCTCCTCCTCTAGACACAAGACACACAAGTTCCTATCCTCTAAACTAGAAACTAGACCTAGACCCCGGTTTAGAGCTGTTTCGGTTTAGAGCCTTCTAATTGGTTTAGAGCCCTCTAATTGGTGTGTCTAATTACTAGACCACTAATAGCCTCTCTCATAAGCTCCACCATACTCGCACCGGCTTAAGGCGAAGCCCTGCGGGATCTCCCCTCTACCTCCGGTACCACGCCGTTGTGCTGCCGGAATCGCGAGGAGAGTGCTACAACCTCCGCTGCCTGCTGGAACAAGGGAGAGGAAGGTCTTCGTCGAGTACCGAACGTGTGACCGACTGCGGGGGCGCTGCTGGAACGTGGCGCCGGAAGGATCGTCTACGCGATCTTGAGATCGGAAAGAGTACGACTACATCACCCACGAGAATCTGCTCTCGTTAAACACTTTGGAATCTTCGAGGGTGAGTTATTCCATCGACTCGTTGCTACAATCTAGTAGATAGATCTTGGCTTGTTTGTTTGTATGCGATAGAAAATTTTTGTTTTCCATGCTACGAACCCCTACAGTGGTATCAGAGCCGTGTCTATATGTAGATCTGTTGCACGAGTAGAACACAATGGTCATTGTGGGCGTTGATGCTTTTATTGTAGATTGCTTTTTGTGTACTTTGCATCTTGCGGTATGTTGGGATGAAGCGGCCCGGGCTAACCTTACATGACATCGTTCATGAGACTTGCTCCACGCTTAACATGCAACTTGTATTGCATAAGTGGCTTTGCGGGTGCCTGTTTCTCCTAGCATAGTAAAGATCCAATTTACAACGGGTAATCAACAATGCTAGTATCAATGTTGTGGTTCTTGTTCGTAGGTTAGAACGACACTTATGGAAAGCCCCAAACCACGTAAAATATGCAAAGAAAGTAGAAGCGTCTAACTTTGTTTTGCAGGGGTGTGCAGTGATGTGATATGGCCATGATTGTGATTATATTTGATGTATGCAATGTTCCTTATTGTAAGTTGGCAACCGGCAGGAGCCATATGGTTGTCTTTAATTTCTGTTAAGACCTGCGTGTCTATTCAAAATAGTTGTAATAGTTGAAGCTGGTGGACGACAACCATGAAGAAGCGTCATTGACCTTGATGCTATGCCGGTGATGATGGAGATCATATTCGTGCTTGAAGATGGAGATCGGAAGCACAAAGAAGAAAGGCCATATCATATCACATATTATGAATTGCATGTGATGTTAATCCTTTATGCATCTTGTATTGCTTAGTAGACGACGGTAGCATTATAAGATGATCCCTCATGCACATAAATTTCAAGTTCTAAAAGTGTTCACCCTTAGTATGCACCGTTGCCAAAGCTTGCTGCTTCGAAGCACCACGTCATGATCGGGTGTCTTTGATTCCGCGGGTGACTACAACGTAAGCAAGCCAGATTTGCTTATGCGGAAGCTAAGGTTTGATCTTGACGAGCCTAGCATGTACAGACATGGCCTCAGGAACACGGATCGCCGAAAGGCAAAGCATGAATCATATAGTAGATATGATGAACATGATGATTGTTCGCCATTAAAACTATATCAGCTCTCGTGATGATCGGTGTTGATGTAGTGGATTTGGTTCGTGTGATCACTAAAACAATGTGAGGGATGTTGTTTTAAGTGGGAGTTCACCTAGTTTAATTTCATTAATTAATTTGAACTCAATTTGTCATAAACTTAGTCTAAACTATTGCAAATATGTTGTAGATCAATGGCAGCCCCTACCATCAATTTTAATGCGTTCCTAGAGAAAGAAAAGTTGAAAAACAATGGAAGCAACTTCGCGGATTGGTTCCGCAATTTGAGGATTGTCCTCACAGCTGGTAATTTGACCTATGTGCTGGATGCACCGCTAGGTGACCCACCTGCAGCTGATGCTACCGATGAAGTAAAGAATGTTTACCTCGCTCGGAAGAATCAGTACTCCATAGTTCAGTGTGCTATCTTGTATGGTTTAGAATCAGAGCTTCAGAAAAGGTTTGAGAATTCAGACCCATATGATATTGTCGAGGATCTCAAATTAATTTTTGAGACTCATGCGGCAATTGAAAGTTATGAAGCTTCTGAAAAGTTCTTTAACTGCAAGATGGAAGAGGGTAGCTCCGTCAGTGAGCATGTGCTTAAGATGTCTGGGCACGCAAATAAACTTCAAAGTTTGGGTATAGTGATTCCTAATACTTTGGGAGTTTACCGCATCCTCCAATCACTACCACCAAGTTACAAGAACTTTGTGATGAACTACAACATGCAGAACATGAACAAAGAGTTGCCAGAACTATTTGCTATGTTAAAATCTGCAGAAGTGGAGATCAAGAAAGAGCACCAAGTGTTGATGGTCAATAAGACCACCAAATTCAAGAAAGGCAAGTCTAAGCAAAAGGGACACTTCAAGAAGGGTGGTAAGAAAGTTACCACGCCGACGAAGAAGACCAAGGCTGGACCTAAACCTGGAACTGAGTGCTTTTACTGCAAGGGAGAAGGTCACTGGAAGCGGAATTGCCCAAGGTACTTGGCGGATTTGAAGAACGGCAACATCAAGAAGAAAGGTATATCTGATATACATGTTATTGATGTGTATCTCACTAGTACTCGTAGTAGTGCCTGGGTATTTGATACTGGTTCGGTTGCTCATATTTGTAACTCGAAACAGGAGCTGCAGAATAAACGGAAGCTAGTGAAGAACGAGGTGACGATGCGCGTAGGAAACGGATCAAAGGTTGATGTGATCGCGGTCGGCACGCTACCTCTTCATCTACCATCGGGATTAGTTTTATACTTAAATAATTGTTATTTGGTGCCTGCGTTAAGCATGAACATTATATCAGGATCTTGTTTATTGCGAGACAGTTACTTGTTTAAATCCGAGAATAATGGTTGTTCGATTTATATGAGTAATGTGTTTTATGCACATGCACCTTTGATAGATGGTCTATTCATATTGAATCTCGATAGTAGAAATACACATATTAATAACATTGAGGCTAAACGTTTGAAATCAAGCGATAATTTGACCTATATGTGGCACTGTCGTCTTGGTCACATTGGAGTGAAGCGTATGAAGAAACTCCATTCCGATGGACTTCTTGAATCACTTGATTTTGAATCACTTGAAAGATGCGAAGCATGTCTGATGGGTAAAATGACTAAGACTCCATTTTCTGGTATGATGGAGCGAGCTACAGACTTATTGGAAATCATACATACCGATGTGTGTGGTCCAATGAGTGTAGCATCGCGCAGTGGTTATCGTTATGTTCTTACCTTCACGGATGACTTGAGTAGATATGGGTATATCTATTTCATGAAACATAAGTCCGAAACTTTCGAGAAGTTTAAGGAGTTTCAAAGTGAGGTAGAGAATCAACGTAACAAGAAGATTAAATTTCTACGTTCTGATCGTGGAGGTGAATATCTAAGTTACGAGTTTGGCGAGCATTTGAAGAAATGTGGAATACTTTCGCAGTTGACACCGCCGGGAACACCACAGCGTAATGGTGTGTCTGAACGTCGTAATCGAACTCTCTTAGATATGGTTCGTTCTATGATGTCACTTACAGATTTGCCACTATCATTTTGGGGTTATGCATTAGAAACAGCCGCATTCACTTTAAATAGGGCACCGTCTAAATCCGTTGAAACGACACCGTATGAATTATGGTTTGGGAAGAAACCTAAATTGTCGTTCCTTAAAGTTTGGGGATGCGAAGCCTATGTAAAGAAGTTACAGCCGGACAAGCTTGAACCCAAAGCGGAAAAATGCGTCTTCATAGGATACCCGAAGGAAACTGTTGGGTATACCTTCTATCATAGATCCGAAGGCAAAATCTTCGTTGCTAAGAATGGATCCTTTCTAGAGAAGGAATTTCTCTCGAAAGAAGTGACTGGAAGGAAAGTAGAACTCGACGAGGTTGTCGAACCTTCTCTCGAAATTGCGAGTAGCGCAGCACCGGAAGAAGTTCCTGTGGTGCCTGCACCAATAAGAGAGGAAGCTAATGATGGTGATCATGAAACTTCGGTTGAAGTTACTACAGAGCCTCGGAGGTCAACGAGAACTCGTACCACTCCAGATTGGTATGATTCCGTTATGAATGTCATGTTGGTGGACAACACCGATGACCCCGAGACATATGAGGAAGCGATGATGAGCCCAGATTCCAATAAATGGCAAGAAGCCATGAAATCCGAGATTGGATCCATGTACGAAAACCAAGTATGGACTTTGGTGGACTTACCGGATGGCCGGAAGGCTGTCGAGAACAAATGGATTTTCAAGAAGAAAACAGATGCTGATGGTAATGTTACTGTCTATAAAGCTCGACTTGTCGCAAAAGGGTTTCGACAAATTCAAGGAGTTGACTACGATGAGACTTTCTCACCGGTAGCGAAGCTAAAGTCTGTGAGGATTATGTTAGCAATCGCTGCATATTATGATTATGAGATATGGCAGATGGATGTCAAAACAGCATTCCTCAATGGAGACATTGATGAAGAGTTGTATATGATACAACCCAAAGGTTTTGTCGATCCTAAAGATGCTAACAAGGTATGCAAGCTTCAACGGTCCATCTATGGATTGAAGCAAGCATCCCGAAGTTGGAATCAACGTTTTGATAAGGTAATCAAAAGTTTTGGTTTTATACAAACTTATGGAGAAGCTTGTATTTGCAAGAAAGTGAGTGGGAGCTCTGTAGCATTCTTAATACTGTATGTGGATGACATATTGTTGATTGGGAATGATGTAGACCTTCTTAATAGTGTCAAGGAATATTTGAATAATAGTTTTTCAATGAAGGATCTTGGCGAAGCAGCTTACATATTAGGCATAAAGATTTATAGAGATAGATCGAAACGCCAAATATCATTGTCACAAAGTACATATTTGGACAAAGTTCTAAAGAGGTTTGGAATGGAAGATAGCAAGAAAGGGTTCTTGCCCATGTTGCCCAATACGACCTTGAGTAAAACTCAAAGTCCGACATCGGCAGAAGATAGAGAAAAGATGAGTAAGACTCCCTATGCCTCAGCCATAGGATCTCTAATGTATGCCATGCTATGTACTAGACCCGACATCGCATATGCTGTTAGTCTAACTAGCAGATATCAAAGTGATCCAGGAGTGGATCATTGGACAGCGGTCAAAAACATCCTTAAGTACTTGAGAAGAACTAAGGATATGGTTCTTTCTTATGGAGGTGATGAACAGCTCGTTGTTAATGGTTACACCGATGCTAGTTGGAACACCGATCCGGATGATTCTAAATCACAATCTGGATACGTATTTATTTTGAATGGTGCAGCAGTTAGCTGGAGGAGTGCAAAGCAAAGCGTTGTGGCGAGATCTTCAACTGAATCGGAATACATGGCTGCTTCGGAGGCTTCACAAGAAGCGATATGGATGAAAGAGTTCATTACAGAGCTGGGTGTGGTTCCAAGTGCGCTGGACCCAATGTCTATCTACTGTGATAACATGGGCGCCATAGCCAATGCGCAAGAACCAAGGTCACACAAGAAGCTGAAGCATATCAAGCTGCGTTTCCACGCTATTCGAGAACATATCCAGGATGGGGATATAAAGATTTGCAAAGTACACACAGATCTGAATGTGGCGGATCCGTTGACTAAACCTCTCCCGAGGGCAAAACATGACCAACACCAAACTGCCATGGGTGTTCGGTATATTACCATGTAATCTAGATTAGATGACTCTAGTGCAAGTGGGAGACTGTTGGAGATATGCCCTAGAGGTAATAATAAATGTAGTTATTATTATATATCTTTGTGTTTATGATAAATGTTTACATTCATGCTATAATAGTATTAACAAGGAAACCATTAATACTTGTGTGATTTGTAAACTTAATTTGAAGTCCCTAGTATGGCCTCTATACTTCACTAGCTTGTTGGTTGATTGATGATGTGGTTTCTTTGTCATGAACATTGAGATGTTATCAACAACAAGATCATATCGTTAGGAGAATGATATGGTGGACATACTCCTATAGACAAGCGTAGCATAAAGATCAAGTCATTTCAATAGTTCAATTGCTATATGCTTTCTGATACATAGTAACCTAATTCCTTCGACCATGAGATCATGCATATTGCCTTTACTGGATGGATGCTTTGATGTCATCAAACACCACACCGTAACAGGGTGGCTATAAAAGTGGCATTGGGTGTTCGGAAAGTATTGGTTGAAACACATGGATCAAGAGTGGGATTTGTCCATCCACATGACGGATAGATATTCTCTGGGCCCTCTCGGTGAAATGTCATCCAATTAGCTTGCAAGCATGTGACTTGGTCACAAGGGATCACATATCACGGGAACGAGAAAAGAGTACTTATCAGTAACGAGGTTGAACTAGGTATGCAGAGATACCGACGATCATGACCTCGGATAAGTAACATATCGTGAGACAAAGGGAAATTGGTATCGTATGTAAGTGGTTCATTCGATCGCAAAGTAATCGTAGAAATATGTGGGAGCCATATGAATTTCCAGATTCCTCTATTGGTTATTGTTCGGAGAAGTGTCTCGATCATGTCCGCATAATTCACGAACCGTAGGGAGACACACTTAAGGATTCGACGTTGTTTGAGTAGTTATGGTATTATGAGAAAGAGACCGAATGTTGTTCGGAGTCTCGGATGGGATCCGGGATATCACGAGGTGATCCGGAATGGTCCGGAGAATAAGATTCATATAAGGAAAGTCCCGTTTCGGAGTTCGGGAATGATTCCGGTGTTTTCATCGGGAACATTCTAGAAGGTCCCGGAATGTCCGGCACTCCGGGGGGGGAGGGGTACATGAATGTGTCATTGCAAGATGGAATGATTGCATCATGTACTAAGTGTTCTCGCTGTCCAAAATAAAGGGTTTATTTAATTCCTAAATTGGAAAAGTCAAACGGCTAGTTTGAAAGTCAAACTGCCAATTTTGGGAAGTGGGATAAGAGGAGGAGTTGGAAACCGACTTGAGGGAGGAGTCTCCTCCCCAAGCCGGCGCACCAACCAAGGCCGACTTGGGGAGGGACTCCCCTCCCCTGGCCGTGCCTTCCCACCTATAAAAGGAGGGCCAAGGCCTCCTCCTCTAGACACAAGACACACAAGTTCCTATCCTCTAAACTAGAAACTAGACCTAGACCCCGGTTTAGAGCTGTTTCGGTTTAGAGCCTTCTAATTGGTTTAGAGCCCTCTAATTGGTGTGTCTAATTACTAGACCACTAATAGCCTCTCTCATAAGCTCCACCATACTCGCACCGGCTTAAGGCGAAGCCCTGCGGGATCTCCCCTCTACCTCCGGTACCACGCCGTTGTGCTGCCGGAATCGCGAGGAGAGTGCTACAACCTCCGCTGCCTGCTGGAACAAGGGAGAGGAAGGTCTTCGTCGAGTACCGAACGTGTGACCGACTGCGGGGGCGCTGCTGGAACGTGGCGCCGGAAGGATCGTCTACGCGATCTTGAGATCGGAAAGAGTACGACTACATCACCCACGAGAATCTGCTCTCGTTAAACACTTTGGAATCTTCGAGGGTGAGTTATTCCATCGACTCGTTGCTACAATCTAGTAGATAGATCTTGGCTTGTTTGTTTGTATGCGATAGAAAATTTTTGTTTTCCATGCTACGAACCCCTACAAAAATGTGGGTAAATTTTTTGCCAAATAAAAAACTAAAGTGTTCATGGTTTCTTTCATACTTTGAGATTAGGTATAGTCTTGAAGGATGATTGTTATAGACTTTGATATGATCTTTGTGGACTTATGTGTTTTGAGAAATGAAATTTGAATTTAAAACTTGAGTGTGTGTATTATAATTCAAAAGAATTTTTGAATAATGTTTGAGTATTTGATTTAATTAAGAGTTAACCAATAATAACTCAAACCTTATATAAAGAAGCAATTAAGAATAAGAATCTCCATTTCATAATTTTATTCAATAAATAAGTTACAAAAATGTAACTTATGAAAATCATCAACCATCTTTACAATAGCAAATAAATAAAGAATAATATTTCTTTATTAATAATAGTACAATCTTTATTACAAAATAATAAAATAAAGAGTACAAAAAAATAAAATAAATTAAAGATTACAATTGAATATGAGAGATATTACAAGTGACTAACCTATAAAGAAAAATAAAAACCTAAACTAAAGTATTGATCTTCAAATCTGGTACCTACAAAATAAACAAAAACTTAAAAGAAAAAGAAAGTTAGGATTAGAATAATTTTACTCTCAGAGTTGACAGTGAAGTGCACTGTTCACTTTTTCATCATTGCGTATTTAAGGGGCAAGTTTCACCAATATGAAAGAATGTATCTTTCATAATTTTTAAGCCATAAGTCAAATAAGGAGGGGCAAGTTTCACCAACCAGGTAAAATGTAACCTGATAACAGTAACTCTCAAAATTCAGAACATATCCACAATTGTGCAGCAGGCACACAGGCAGCACACACACCAAACCGCATGGTGTGTGCTGTCAGCACCACAACAACAGCACAATCAAATAAAACCATCAGCACAGCCGTGGGAAACCAATCCCCACACCATTCCATTGTTCATACACGCCAAGAACAGCAACCACCAGCTCAACCAAGCCAAAGCCAAGCTAGATCACACCAACCAAAACCCTGAATCACACCACCAAAATGGTGACATAAGGAGGGGTAGATCAGGTGGATAGCAAGACCAAGATCAAGCCACCAGGATCAGGAGATGAAGGGCTAGATCAAGGACAAGACAAGAGCTAGAAATACCAGGGGAGCATCAGATCAAGTTAGCACAAGATCAACCATAGGAAATCCCAACATCAAGTGACAGTGGTGAGTAAAATAGACCATCACATGATCTATCTGTCTAAGATTAGACAAGCATACATGATCTGTCTCTTATTCAAACTCTCAGAAAGCACTCAAGTGGGGTGAATCCATCACTGAGGTTTTAAACACTAAAAGAAATCAGAAAGGTATAAGGATCCACCTAGATCTCAGAACAACATCATTGACCTAGCTATCAAGCTATATTTCAATTCAAGAATGAATATAACTAAGATTTAAACCTCTAGGCACATCTCTAATATAAGAGTAGCACTTTAGAATTCAATCTTATGGATCTATATAAGTAATCAAGCCTACCATCATTTTTTCCCAAACTTTGATTCAAGAAACAGTAGCTGGTATCACTACCAGAACCCATTCATGTGAATCAACAAGATAAAGTTTTAATCCCTAAACCGTAGACCAACATCATGGGTCTTAGGGATTTAAGAAAGGAAATTTCTACTGATCTTTAATACCAAACTTGTTGGGAATATGCCCTAGAGGCAATCATGTATGATGAGATTTTCCATTGTATTCATAAAGATATTAAGTAGTCCTTGTATAAACATCTGATGTGTATCATTGAATATGTGATTCGGTTGTGGAACTATGCATTCATGTTGTTTGTACTAAATATCCTTGGTCATTGAGGTTGTGTTGGACACACAACTTAGACCAATGTGAAAGTTGGCTTGATGACTCGGTTCCACTTGTCATGGGCATGGAGATGCTATTCCAACTTACACAGACTCGGCTAAAGAGTTTAGCGAGTCGGATTGACCCATATTGAGGTACAACGAACAAGTTGTCATTTGTATATCTCAATCAATGTAATCCTTAGACCTGAGGTTATTGCATAGTCCGAGTTGAGGATCACCGACTTAGGTTCTGTCAAACGCTGATCTGTAACTGGGTAGTTATAAAGGCAGCGACTGAGAATCAAGCTGTGTGATGTGAATAACCAAGATGGGATTTTGCCCCTCCACTCGGAGAGATATTCTCTGGGCCCTCTCGTGAGATATGATTCGGAAAGCATGGCCATGCACGACTCGGTTAAGTGTTAACCGAGGCGATCGACTAAGAGTTAGTCAGGTGAATCACTTATCTCGGATCGAGAAGAGAGTCGGACTATTTAAGGGATGACAAATACTCGCCTATAGTCTAACAAGGTATATCATGAGGAAAAAGGGACTCGGACGTAAGTCACATTGGAAAGGCAAGTCGTCATGACTCTTTGGTACTTGGGAGTCGGCACGTTCTGCTAGGAGCCGCTACCGACTGATCGATTGAGAGTCGGACTCCAATCGTGTCCAAGTAGCCATGAGCCTACGGGGTCACACACTTAAGAGCTGGAGCAAGTTCGGATTGGATCTGAACCTATAATATGGTTGGGTTGGACCTAAACCAGATTAGGACTGAGTTAGTGAGTTGGACTCACGGTGACTAGTGTTATATGGGCTTTAGTGAATGGGTCGCGCGAGCAGAGCCCACGTTCACTCCCTATATATAGTGGAGCACCGTAACCCAGAAAGGTTAATCGTTGTTCGGTTAGGTCATTCCATGTGTTGGAAACCCTAGCTCCACAGCAGTCCAGCCGCCGCCATGAACCTTGCAGTTCGCCGCCGGCGCTCTTCCTTGTACATGTGGATACCAGCAGAGGTGCTGTGCGATCAGCACTAGGACGATCGGATCGTGAGGACTGTACTGCATCAACTGACGTGCTTCATCAGTAATCCGCAACTGCGCGTCTAGTGGTAAACCTCGTGGCCTTCTACCTCAGCTAGATCTTGGGATCACCACGTTAGAGAAAAAAGTTTTGTTTTATCTCTGCGTGGCCCAACAGTGGTATCAGAGCGATAGCTTCTGGTTTTAGGCTCGAGATCTCGCATATGTGATATGAGGTATGCTGTAGATGAGATCTATGTGCTGTTTTGGTGGTTGATCTATGAGATAGATCGGTTTTGTACGAAGTTGATTGGATCAACTGTACTCGGGGAATAGTAGATCTGATTTCCGTGATCATACTACTGAGGTCGTGGAACGACATACCCCTACCGGTCAGCTTCGGCCATCAGGGTAGACTGTGACACGTAAATCCAGAGATGATGATCGAAGATCAAAAAGTTTGATCGAATCAGAAAAATGGTCGGAATCCATGTCCGGATCGTAGATGAGATCTACGTTTTCAGAAAAATCGTCGGGCGCTGCACGCACCCACAAGGGGCGCTTCCCCTTCGAACCCCGCCCGCTATCCGGCTAGCGGGACCACCGGCTTCGCCCTGTCGTAGCGCCTTAGATGTCGTTGTGAGTTTCACAACACCGGTAGATATTGTATCTATGCATAACTTGTTTTTGCAGGAAGTTGTGAATGGTATGGTTCATGTGCATGTGATGTATGTGTGTAATCCATACGTGATCTACGAATCACGGGTTTTTGTCAGCCGGCTGGAGCCTAGGTGCTGTCATTTTATTGTATAACGACCTGCGTGTCGGATTCTCTATGTAATTTACTTTACTAAGCTAGTGTAGCTGTTTGGAGAACCCGGAAGGCATGCAAGGCGTTGTACATGTCGGCGACATGGAGTAAGATGGCAAGTGACAAGAGTTGGCACGAGTCGGATTACAGGCTTTGTGCAGATGGAGATCGCCATGAAGAGAGCCACACCATTTCACATTATAATTGCTTTATTTTGTGTTATTGTTATGTCTCAGTTTTACCTCTATTAGATAGTCGGTAAAATTTAATCCCTCAAAGAAGGTCTAGTCGGTTTTCCCGCCAGTGTTTGCACCATCACAAGTCGGACATTTTTGGTAGTGGGCTCATAAAATTGAGGTGCTGCCAATTCTTTCCGACTAGGTGGGTTCGAGTCGGACTCTTACTGCAGAAACACTCGGTAAGCTAGACGGGTCTATCACAACGGTTATGGGACTCGGGGAAAAGTCGGATGGGAGACGGGGCATGTGATGCCACCCGTCCAACAGGAGTCGCATGAGATGCGATTGACAAGGATTTTTCTACCTTGATCACTTGGCGGCTAGCGGTGATGCTAAAGCTCACTAGCCGACTTGCTTATTTAGGATCCTGAATCACTAAGCAACCATCGGAGGGGTGTTGGTTCTAGTGGGAGCATAAAATATTAAAATGTTTAATATGCTTGCTCTTTTATGAATACATGTCTTAAGTGTTTTGCATACTTTCTGTTGTAGATCATAGCACCAAGTAGCAGTCACTCTCAGATATCCGGTTTTGCGTTGAGAACCATTCTTGAGAAGATAAACTGAACGACACTAATTTTACCAACTGGTATCGAAATCTGAGAATAGTTCTCAAACAAGAAAAGAAGGACCATGTCCTAGACAACCCACTTCTAGATGAGCCGAATGAGAATGCGACTGTCGCAGCCACCAATGCCTACCGTCGGGCTAAGGATGAGTCCACGGATATTAGCTGTCTTATGCTTTCTCACATGGAACCGGACTTGCAGAAGCAGTTCGAGCATGTTGAGGCCTACGATATGATCGAAAGCCTCAAAAGTATGTTCCAGGCTCAGACGAAGACTGAGAGGTATCAAGTCTCTCAGGCTTTGCTGAGTTTCAAGCTTAAGGATGGTGATCCACTGAGTTCGCATGTGATCAAAATGGTTGGTTACGTGCAGTCTCTGGAGAGGCTTGGCTACCCCATAATCGAAGAGTTCGCTACGGATATAATTCTGAACTCTCTTCCTAGTGCATATGGGAAGTTCATTTCGAACTACCACATGCATGGTATGGATAAGATGCTCACTGAATTACATGGGATGCTCAAGCAGGCAGAGGCGGATCTCAAGAAGGGTGCCAGTCAAGTGTTGATGGTGCAGAATAAGGCTAAGTTCAATAAGAGTTCTTGGACTAAGAAGAAGGCTAAGTCAGGAGGAAAGCAGGCTCCGGACCCGGTCCCAGGCGCTTCCTCAGGGACTAAGCCATCTCCTTCAGCCGGATCCACTTGCTTCTACTGCAAGGCGGATGGCCACTAGAAGAGGAACTGCAGCAAGTACTTGGCCGACAAAGCCAAGAATGGAGGTATGACTTCCGACTCAGGTACACTTGTTTGCAATGTTATAGACATATATCTTGCTGATGCACCTAATAGTTCTTGGGTATATGATACCGGATCAGTTATTCACATCTGCAACTCGTTGCAGGGACTGGTAAGAACTAGGAGCGTAGCAAGAGGCGAGGTTGATATTCGAGTCGGCAACAAAGCAAGAGTTGCTGCGTTGGAAGTCGGCACGATGCAACTTCATTTACCTTCTGGATTCATTATGGAACTAAATAATTGTTATTATGTTCCAGTGCTCAGTCGAAACATTATTTCTGCTTCATGTTTGATGAGGCAAGGCTATGAGTCTGTAACATCCCTAAAATTAAGATTTCAAAGTTTGCATATCATTCATGCATGCATATAAAATTGAGATCAATTTCAAACTCATTTCAGAAAACAGAAGCACATAGTGCTATCATTTTATGTGAGCAAACTTAAATCAAATGGCCATCCCCATTTGAGAGTAAGAGTGTTTTAAACCTAGATTGTTTGTCTCCCTTGTTGATTGGTTTGAGTGTGGAGTTAGAACAAAATTTTACAAAATAGAAATGGTTTCTAAAACCATTTTCAAACATTTGCAAACCAAGTGCAATGTCCCTGTAATTTTGTTTTTCCAAAAATAACCAAGCCAAATCAAAGTGACCACTTGGTTTTATGCCAAGTTTTTGTGACTATTGCACACTGCAAAAATTCCAAAAAGATTTGAATTCAAAAGGAGTTTGAAATCAATTGAAAACCATTCCTGAAATTCATTCTGGAAAAAGAAAAAGGATTAAAGAAAAGAAAAAGGCCAGGCGCTCCTATTCTAGCCCAACAGCAAAACCGGCCCAGCTAGCCCACCCGGCCTCCCTCTCTCTCTCTCTCGCACGCGCAGACGTACCCACGCGGTCACTGACGCTCGGACCCCACTCCCTCTCTGCTTATTTCGCTGACAAGCGGGCCCCGTCCACGTCGTCATCGTCTTCCCCAAAATTCCGCGCATGAACTCCGCCGCTGCCCGTTGCTGCTTTGATTCCGCGAGGTAATTGGCATTGAATCAATGAGCGTTTCTTGTCGAGCCTCTGCCTATTTAATCCCCTCTCTCTTGCAGCCATTTCCCCTCTACCAATTCCCTCTCCACGCCACCAGGCTACTCGAAACTCGCCAGACGCCACCGCTGTCCCGACGATCTCCGGCAGCAATTCCGGTGAGTCCTGACCGCCCATGTGCCCCTGATTCAAACGATTATGCTCAGCATGAGCTCGTGCATCTTCTGACACCCGTTGCTTGCCGGCTCGTGACCCAGGACGCCGTCCCCATTCGTGCCCGCAACCGACCGAGCCGCCGCTCAACTCCGGCGACCAATTACGGTAAGCAGAGCGCGCCCCTTGCCCCCTCTTGCATACTAGGTTGTTCGCCTTCGTCTTGTGCATCTTCTAATCCCTCTGGTTCGTGCTAGGGCGACGCGAAACCTCGGCAACCAAGTCGACAGCGACCACCCGACGCCCTGCTCAACTCCGACGAGGATTTCTGGCCGTGCCAGTATGCCCCTGTCCAAGCAAACACCACATTGAGCTTCCCCGTGACCGTGCGAGTCTGGTAAGCCATGCCACACACCCCAGCCCTTCCTGTATTCACCGGACCATCACCTCCAGTAGCGTCGCCGCCGCCAGCAACCATTTGCGCCGCCCATCCATGGTCACGCGCTTAGCAGCTGTGGATCTGGATCCAGTGCTCTAGATTAGATCTGCATCGAAGGGGTAAGTGACAATCTGAGCCGTGCGCGTAAGTTAGATCTGACGGTCCACGCTAGTCGATCCACGCGAAGCGGTACCGACGAATCAGAGCGCGACGCGTGGCTAGGGTTTAGTTTAAAAACAGAATTTGAATCAGATTTAGATCCAATTTTGAAATAGCTATAACTTTTGATCCACACGTTAGAATTTGACAAATTTTATACCATTGGAATCAGGGAGACAAGCCCTTTCTGTTTATGCAATGTGTTTAATGTTTAGTCTCTGTTAAAATGATTTTATTTGCAGAAACTTGTTTAGGACTATTTTGAGTATAGAAATTGTTTAGGAAATTATTTTAGTGTCAAATAAACTTGGTTTAGCAAGTTTTTGACTTGTTTATGGTTCAGTACTATGCACTTGCTTGGTTGGGTTTTAAAAATCATTCCTTAGCATCTTGCATGCATGCATATATATTTTTGATTGTATATGTTTTGTATGTGATTGTGGCTATATTTTATGTGTAGATTTTGGTGCTAGTGATTGTGATTGTGAAGAGTGCTACTCTCCCCACTACCAAGGCAAGTGGTAATTCATGAATATTTCCATCCCTATATATTTTATACAAGCATTAGAAATATTTTGCTAAGTCTTGCATGTTATTTTTTTGCCAAATGCCATGTTGGGGAAATCCTAAGTAGTTGTAGAATTGCTAGGAAATCTTCTAAGTTAAGTACTATCTATGCCATGCTTAGCCTAGCTAGTAGCAAACAAGGGTTGGTAAAATATACATGCTATGATGAAAATATTTCTAAGTCTATGGACTTAAGTTTTTCTTAATAAAACAACTAAGTCAATGAATCACCTGGGTGGAAAGGGACTTGATTGGTGGTTTTTGGTTGAGTGGTTACACAAGGCCCATGGATATGGTTTACCTTGTGTATCACACTTGTGGTATGCCACCCAGGAACAAAGGGATTTTAGAGGCCAAGTGTTGAGAAGCTTATAGTGCAGCCACTTGGCAATATGGGCTCTGCCTGGATCACATAAGTTTCTAGAACTTAGCCATTTGGACAGTTGGTGGTAGTGGGAATGATAGGTTGGAGCGCGTCCATTTGGTCTAAGGAAAGGCTTCTGAAAGGTCCTGTGTTGGGAAACCAAGTCTGGTGGGGAAAGTGCACAACCTCTGCAGATGGAAAAAATCTAAGTACTTAGCCAAGTCCATGGCAATGGACAACTTGAGCATCAAGGCATGGAAGCTATCAAGAATCTCATCACTCCAACTTCTAAGTAAAAACTGGTGGGTGAACAAGGGTGAAGGACCTCAATGTCTATTGATGGTTTCTTGGGAAAAGTTTTGACAAAGAAAAACTTAGTGATTTCAACTAATAGGAAAAACCTATTTTGAGCAAAGCAAGCCAAGCTACACTTAGCCAAATTGCATATAGTAGTATAGTCCACTTAAAAATTTACTAAGGTATCACTTGCCAATACTATTCCAAAGTATTGACCCACTGTGGCTATAACTTGTGATGTTGCAGGTTACTCTGATGAGGATTAGGTGTCATGAGTCTACACTCAACATGTTTGCCTGTGGCACATGAAGATGAAGACTTATATTTATTTACTTATTCAAAACTCTTGTATTAGGCCTGTGGCCTTGAGTTGTAAAAGACTATGTTATCTCTGGAATGGATGTAATAAATGACCTTTGTATCTGTGTACTTCATCTTAAACTGTGGATGCTAGCAATGATCCAGGGACTAGCATTGCAATCACAGGGATCCTTTTCCTTTACAAAGGAGGGATCTTACAGAGTCGAATATCAAGAATAATGGTTGTTCTTTGTATTTGAATGATATGTTTCACGGCTTTGCACCCGTCCAGGACGGGTTATTTATTTTGAATCTTGATGGTGAGTCGGTTTATAACATAAATGTTAAAAGGTTGAAACCAAATGATCTGAATATGACTTACTTTTGGCACTGTCGGCTTGGTCATATAAGTTGGAAACGCATGAAGAAGCTCCATGATGATGGACTCCTAACTTCGTTCGACTTGGAGTCATTCGAGACATGCGAATCTTGCCTACTCGGCAAAATGACCAAGACACCTTTTGCAAATAGTTGCGAAAGGGCATCCGACTTATTGGGACTAGTACATAGTGATGTATGTGGACCAATGAGCACGACAGCCAGGGGTGGTTATGAGTACTTCATTACCTTCACTGATGATTTGAGTAAGTATGGATATATCTACTTGATGAAACATAAGTCGGAAGCCTTTGAAAAGTTCAAAGAATTCCAGAATGAAGCACAGAATCAACTCGGCAAGAAAATAAAGTTTCTTCGGTCGGACCGAGGAGGTGAGTACATGAGCCATGAGTTTGATGACCATCTGAAAAGTTGTGGAATAGTTCCTCAACTTACTCCGCCAGGAACGCCACAAAGGAACGGTGTTTCGGAAAGGCGGAATCGGACCTTGTTGGACATGGTACGGTCAATGATGAGTCGGACAGATCTGCCTTTATCATTTTGGGGTTATTGTCTAGAAACAGCGGCATTCACACTAAACAGAGTACCATCAAAATCGGTAGAGAAGACATCGCATGAGATGTGGACAAGCAAAAGGCCGAGTCTGTCTTTTCTTAAGATTTGGGGTTGTGAAGCATTTGTCAAGCGACATCAGTCGGACAAGCTTACGGCCAAGTCGGATAAATGTATTTTGGTAGGGTATCCGAGGGAAACCTTGGGTTACTACTTCTACAACCGAGAAGATGGCAAAGTGTTTGTCGCTCGGAACGGTGTCTTCCTTGAGAAAGAGTTTCTCAGTCGGGGAGTAAGTGGGAGCACGGTGCAACTCGAAGAAATTCGAGAGGAACCGGCTAGTAGCGAGTCGGCAAAAACCTTGGAGGTTGAGCCGGTCGTGGCAGCTGAGCCGGCAGCAGTACCTATACTACGAAGATCGGCAAGATTACGAAGTGTTCGTGATGTGTACTGTCAGTGATGAGCCGGCAAATTATTCGGAAGCGATGGTGGGATCTGATTCCCAGTCATGGCTTGGAGCCATGAGATCCGAGATACAGTCCATGGATGAAAATCAAGTTTGGAACTTGGTTGATCTGCGAGACGGTGCAAGACCCGTCGAGTGCAAATGGGTCTTTAAGAAGAAAACTGATATGGATGGAAATGTCTCCATCTATAAAGCACACCTTGTCGCGAAGGGGTTCCGACAAGTTCAAGGAGTTTATTACGACGAGACTTTCTCGCCCTTAGCGAAGCTTCAATCAGTTCGGATCATGTTAGCTATAGCAGCCTATTTCGACTATGAGATATGGCAGATGGATGTCAAAACGGCTTTCCTTAACGGAAATTTAACCGAGGACGTGTATATGATACAGCCCGAGGGTTTTGTCGATCCGGCTAATGTTGACAAGGTATGCAAACTTCAGAAATCCATTTATGGGTTGAAGCAAGCATCTCGGAGTTGGAATATTCGCTTTGATGAGGTAGTCAAATCGTTTGGCTTCATCAAGAGTGATCATGATTCTTGTTTTACAAGAAGTTTAGTGGGAACAAAGTAAATTTTCTAATCTTATATGTGGATGACATATTACTGATTGGAAATGATGTCCAGATGTTGCAAGAAACCAAAGAATCATTGGAAAGGAGTTTCTCAATGAAAGACTTGGGTGAGGCAACATACATCCTCGGAATCCGGATCTATAGAGATAGATCAAAGAGGCTCATTGGATTGAGTCAGAGTACTTATTTGGACAAAGTGTTGAAGAAGTTCAACATGGAATCGTCTAAGAAGGGGTTCTTACCGATGTCCCATGGTGTAAAACTTAGCAAGACTCAGTGTCCTTCGACAACTGATGAGCGAAGTCGAATGAGTGTGATTCCATATGCTTCTACAGTCGGATCCATCATGTATGCCATGATTTGTACTAGGCCGGATGTTTCCTATGCTCTAAGTGTTGTGAGCAGATACCAGGCTGATCCTAGAGAGATCCACTGGACAGCGGCTAAAAATATCCAAAAGTACTTGAGAAGGACTAAGGATTGTTCTTGGTTTATGGTGGTGAAGATGAACTCAGTGTAAAGGTTACACGGATGCGAGTTATCTTACCGACTCTGATGATTCTCGTTCGCAATACGGATACGTGTTTATTATAAACGGAGGTGCTGTGAGTTGGAAGAGTTCCAAGCAAGAGACTGTGTCTGCGTCTACAACAGAGGCTGAGTATATTGCCGCCTCGGAGGCAGCAAAGGAAGCTGTTTGGATGAGGAATTTCCTCATGGATCTTGGTGTGGTTCAGGGCTCGTCTAATCCATTAGACGTGTATTGTGACAACAATGGTGCTATTGCACAAGCCAAGGAACCTAGACAACACCAGAAGAACAAGCACATACTCATGCGGTACCACCTGATTCGCCAGTTCGTGGATCAAGGTGATATCAAGTTATGCAAGGTACACACGGATGCAAATATTGTGGATCCGTTGACAAAGCCGTTACCACAGCCAAAGCATGAGGCGCACCTGAGAGCCATGGGCATTATATGCTTAGACATGTGATGTCGGAAGATTGACTCTAGTGCAAGTGGGAGACTGTTGGGAATATGCCCTAGAGGCAATCATGTATGATGAGATTTCCCATTGTATTCATAAAGATATTAAGTAGTCCTTGTATAAACATCTGATGTGTATCATGGAATATGTGATTCGGTTGTGGAACTATGCATTCATGTTGTTTGTACTAAATATCCTTGGTCATTGAGGTTGTGCTGGACACACAACTTAGACCAATGTGAAAGTTGGCTTGATGACTCGGTTCCACTTGTCATGGGCATGGAGATGCTATTCCAACTTACACAGACTCGGCTAAAGAGTTTAGCGAGTCGGATTGACCCATATTGAGGTACAACGAACAAGTTGTCATTTTTATATCTCAATCAATGTAATCCTTAGACCTAAGGTTATTGCATAGTCCGAGTTGAGGATCACCGACTTAGGTTCTGTCAAACGGTGATCCGTAACTAGGCAGTTATAAAGGCAGCGACTGAGAATCAAGCTGTGTGATGTGAATAACCAAGATGGGATTTTGCCCCTCCACTCGGAGAGATATTCTCTGGGCCCTCTCGTGAGATATGATTCGGAAATCATGGCCATGCACGACTCGGTTAAGTGTTAACTGAGGCGATCGACTAAGAGTTAGTCAGGTGAATCACTTATCTCGGATCGAGAAGAGAGTCGGACTATTTAAGGGATGACAAATACTCGCCTATAGTCTAACAAGGTATATCATGAGGAAAAAGGGACTCAGACGTAAGTCACATTGGAAAGGCAAGTCGTCATGACTCTTTGGTACTTGGGAGTCGGCACGTTCTGCTAGGAGCCGCTACCGACTGATCGATTGAGAGTCGGACTCCAATCGTGTCCAAGTAGCCATGAGCCTACGGGGTCACACACTTAAGAGCTGGAGCAAGTTCGGATTGGATCTGAACCTATAATATGGTTGGGTTGGACCTAAACCAGATTAGGACTGAGTTAGTGAGTTGGACTCACGGTGACTAGTGTTATATGGGCTTTAGTGAATGGGTCGCGCGAGCAGAGCCCACGTTCACTCCCTATATATAGTGGAGCACCGTAACCCAGAAAGGTTAATCGTTGTTCGGTTAGGTCATTCCATGTGTTGGAAACCCTAGCTCCACTGCAGTCTAGCCGTCGTCACAAACCTAGCAGTTCGTGCCGGCGCTCCTCCTTGTACGTGTGGATACCAGCAGAGGTTTGTGCGATCAGCACCAGGACGATCGGATCGTGAGGACTGCACTGCATCAACTGACGCGCTTCATCAGTAATCCGCAACTGCGCATCTAGTGGTAAACCTCGTGGCCTTCTACCTCAGCTAGATCTTGGGATCACCACGTTAGAGAAAAAAGTTTTGTTTTATCTCTGCGTGGCCCAACAAAACTCATCTTATGCTTGAACCAAACCAAACCCAGAAATAGAATCTAATCTTGTGTGCGACACAAGAATGGTGTCACAAGAACAGTTCTACATTAATCAGGTTAAGCATTCAATCTTCATAGATTCAACCAACCAACTACAAATCATTTTCATGTCATCACAGGAATCATAATTCATAAAATCACTATGTATATCTTCACTATTTGAAACCTATCTCAAACTACATATGAATCCTTAAGCCAACAGTACTAAGACAGTGACTTCATCACACAACACTCACTGTCATTAACCAAGTAATGACAGTGGTGAGATAGTAAACCACTAGATTTCCAAAGTATTGCTTCTACAACAACTTTATCATCTGACCACATCAAAATTAATCCATAGAATCATATGATAAGCCACTAGCACCACCACAATTCATCTTAAGCAGCAAGCCACAGCTAACAATCATTTAGCATGCTTAGGGACCATAAAAACTTGATCCCAATTCATCAGTTATCTAATCCACAGCAGGGCATGAACCCTAAGTAGAACCAACCATCTTAATCAGGACAGGACAATCACCAGGAAGGTCACTACCAACATCTAGCATAGGATGGTCTAGCACAGAGAGCAAGAGGGGAGAGGAATAACTTACCGAGGGTCCTCGCTGTAGATTAGAAGAGGAAGCAGAGGAGGCAGACGACCATGGCGGCATGGGGAGCACCCCAAGGGGGCGCTGCAACCCACGCAACACCACGGTGGCGACCATAGCCACGCCTGGGGGCGAGGATCAACCCCACGGCACACGATAACAGCGGTGGGGTCAGGATCAACGCCAACCCCAAACCCTAGGGTTCGGGAAGGCATCGATCTGGTCGCAGGAGGGCTCCAAGTCCAAATCCAATTGGATATAATGGTAGAGCGGGGTTGACAACCTCATCCTGCACCATGGCGGCGGCCAGGAAGGTCCACGACGGCGCGAATCGCCCACGATAGCATCGCTGACCACCGGGTCGAGGGAGGAGAAGGAGAGGGGTGAGCTCGAGAGAGAAGACAGAGAGTGTTGGGCTGGGTTGGGCCAATACCCCTTCGGAGTGGTTGTTTTTCCTTTTTCCCTACTGGGCCACAAGGGCCTAATAAACCCAAATGGCCAGCCCAAATCATTTAGAGTCTGTTTTAATAATTGGAAAAGACCAAAATGCCCCTGAACTTTAATAAATTCTAGAAAATAAAATAAAAGTCCAAAAATTATAAATAAAATATTTTTGGATTCACAATAATCCAAACTATCCATATAAATTAAGAGATAAAATTTTAGACATATAAAATTTATTAAGAATTTTGTAATTTATATATTTCTTATGGAATTTTACAAATTTATTGAAAGTTTATAAAAATAAATAAAAATCACTTTCATTATATAATAATATTGTAGTATTTTAGAAAAATACTAAAAAATATTTAATGTCAATTTTTGGTAATTTATGATAATTCTTAAAAGAATTATTAAATCAATAAAAATTCAAATAAAATAAAATAAAAGAATACAATATTCAATAAATATTAAGAAAATTAATATTTATAAATTCTTTACTATTAAAAGAATTTTTATAATTTAAATAAATGGGGGAGAATACATATAAAGCTAAATGATGCATTACATTACTTTGCATAATCATTTTTCTTCTTTAAATATTGTCCTTACCGGGAAATAATGATGTTTTTGTAGACATAGAAGCTCAAGGTCCAGTGCAAGCGTCAGACTTCACTACCTTGCCATCACAAGGCAAGTTCATCACTTGCTCATATCCTTTGAAGAGTCTTTACCAAAGTATTTGCAAATTGTGTGTTATCATATATATATTACAAAGTAAGAAAATATTATTTTCACAAATAAATAAATCATAGATGTCATCCTAAGTGATGATATAATGGAGCAATAGAACTTAGGGTTCTATTTGCAAAAAAATGATCAATTAGGAACTTAATAACCCCTGACATCAGTGATTCTAGCGCCGTATATTACGCGTTAGCCATGAGATTTGCAATGGGACAGAGAAGTCAAATGTATCTTCTTCCTCTCGCATGAAGCCGGATGTGTAGGTCGTGGCTGTTATCCTCGTAGTGTGCATATTAATTGGTAATTTGTAGAGGATATGCGCAGCATATGGGTGGGAACCCTCAACATCCCACGATAGTTCTGGCATCTAACAGTTTGTACAAACCATTGCCGTAATTCAATATGTGGGCATGGTGTACACCAAGGAGGCATGCGATATCATGAAGGGGCAGTGATTGGCTTGGACCAACTACTGGGCCTCACATCATGGAATTGTGGATGGGAAAGTACGCCCGGTTGTGCAACAAGGAGTTGATCTCTCAAGGGTAAAGTAACGCATCTCTGCAGAGTGTAATAATTGTAACTTGTTACTCCCTGTTCCGGGAAGGATCTATGAACGCGGCAGGAAAGGAACTTCATAAAAGTTCTGGTCCACCTGTGAAGACTGATGGTCATAGATTTTCAGAATAAAAGCAATCTTTGAAGAAAGATTTACAAAAACTGCATAGTACCAAAGACTTATAGTCCGAGGTGGTAGTTAGAGAATCAAACCTCCTACCTTGCATATAATGAACTTGTTGGGTAACGCTGTTACTCATCCTTTCCTTTGATCCCTTGCTTAAACTCTGAGGATCCTGAAGACTTGCCAATGTATGTAGCTGAATGTCAAGAAGATGTGTTCTACGAGGAGCCTGACCTGTCAGGAGGTGTTGAAGGAGTGGATTACGAAATCCGCTATGGTGTTGATGATAACGAGTCCAACTAAGTATCCTAGTTAGTAGTAACCAACGGAGCCGAGCAACATGAACTCTATAGAATAAGCTGCTGAGCTCAACTCCTAAGTTGGAGTTGCTACTTTTAAATTCCGCTGAAACACCTTACATTTTGGTTTGTAAGTTGAAACCTTTTGAAGTCTTGAACTTCTGGTATTGTAATAATAATAATGTGTGAATGTTTGTAATATGGACCCGCAATGTTTCTGTTTTACCACTCTGAGGGATGTGATATTTACAGAACAGTGTTCTGTGGATGTCATGTCAACGACTAGTGTACTACACATGCGGTGGTATGCTGGATCACCGCACCTAATCAGATCAACCCAGGGATAATCCCTTTTGATAGCTTCCTACTCAGTGAAGACCCAATCCAAGCATGGATCCCATCTATTCAATCTATATCTCAATATCAACCACTTTATGGTAAAGGTAAACCCTTTCCACTCTCTTAATATGTTTCCCACTTGTAATCTAGTATGGATTTCTTATCTAGATTCAATCTTTGGAGCTCTACCTTTTCCAACCTAGGTGCATTCTTGAGAATATACCTGAACAATATTGTAGTACATCTTTAGTACTACCAAAGCCCACTCCTGCTCTTGGCTAAAACATTCTGGTTCCCACTCATCCATGATGGTTTTGTAGCCAAGCTAATATTCTTTTCTACGGATCTTATCATCTTGCCTACTTTGGCAGAAGCTCATGTCTATATGCTACCTCCCCTTGACCAACTCTTTGAATGGTTATGATCTACTAACCATGTATTATCAAACCCTACTTCACTTGTTTCCATTGGAACCTTGCGCATCTTAAACCCACCTGGTTTGTATGGCATCATGACAATCTTGCTATGGCAGCCTTATTTTCATCAAAGTTTGCCATCACTCATACACCACCTCAAATCCGACAAAGCAAAGATCTTGCTTCCATGATCATATATATAACATGTTCTAGCTATCCATATATCCCTTGTATCAAGGTGAGCTCTGAACTGACTAGTCCAACCATGTTTTGGTAGCATGAAAATAACAAAACCCTAGATTCCCAAAAATCTAGTTTCCTCCCATTTCCCCAAAAATCCTTCAAAAACCAAGTGGAAAATGATGTATGAATCAAGTATATATCATCTATTTTGGATATAATATTTTGACAAATAATTTCCATAATTTATTGGAGCCTAAAGCTGTTTAATTTCTTTTCTAGCAAAATGCTCCAAACCTTTGTCTATAAAGGCAAGTTTCTTTTTCTCCTAATCACTTGGCCAACTCAAGGAACCTATGATGCCTATATATCATATCCCATCTTTCCAACTCAAAAATAAATATTTGAGATTCTTTATTATTTATTTTTGCCCTTCCTTTTAAATGGCAGTAACAAGAAATAATTCCTTAAAAATACTTTCCATCTCAATAAATCCCAATAAAATTATCCAATATTTAATATGGTATTTAGGACCATATCACATAAAAAATCAACCTTGTGCAATGTAAAAATATCACATCATCCTCTAGAATCTACTTCTGCCCTTTTTGAATAAATGATTTTAAGTGGACTTCTAAATCATAGAAAAATATGAAATAATTCCTACATGGGTATCTTGACCTCTTATATCTACCAGAATCATTTGCCCATCTTGCCAAGGACAAGTTTTGAGACTTCTTTCATAACCCTTCCTTTTGTCAATTTGAAACCTCTAGTTTGCAAACAACAAAACTTCTCCAAACCAACACCAAACATGGTCAAGCAAGTATGCACAACACCCCACCTCCCCTCTGGTCGTGTGCATTGTAGCACCACAACCCTCCCCCTTCTTGTGCTTGTTTCTAGTGCTTGAAGAAGGGAGAGAAGGAAATGCCCCTTGGTGACAAATATCTTATTCATTATTACAGCAGCTCCTCCATCCCCCACTGGTCGAGCACCTGGACCCCACCACCTCCCAGCACCGCCCCTATTGCCCAATGCCTGTCCAGCTCCCTCCCTAAGCTCCCCCATGAGCTAAGTCCTCCATGAACACATCTAGATCGGGTTAAATACCCACAGGACACCCCAACGCCTCCCTTCGCCCTCATTCGCCCCCTCTACTCCCCACTTACTTCCCCCAGTAACCTCTCTTCCTCCCTTGTCGTGCTCTGCCCATGAGAGAGAGAGAGAAGGCCTCGGCCATGGCAAGAAATCGATCCCCGAGTTCCCCTATCCACTCCTTCCCCTCTACATGTCACCTTACAACATTCCCCTACCCTCTCTTACTCTCCCCTGCTGTTTTCCTTACTCAGGATCGAGCCTAGCAGCAACTCCGACGAGATCCCGAGCGTGCTTCGCAGGCGTGCTGGCATGAGCCCTCTCCCCGGCGCCAACCACCCCTCTCTGAGGTCGTCGGAGTGCGCCGCGTCGCCCGCTGCCTTCCCTTCGGCTCACCTGCCCTCTGGTGAGCCCCCGCCTCCGCCCCCGATGAAGCTAGGGTTCCCGCCGCCAGCGCTCTTTCACGACGAGGACGACGAGCCGCGGTCGTTGATACTCACTAGATCTAACGGCCCGCGAGGCTCGGTACCCCTTCGCGGCCACGGGTCACTAACCGCCGGGTCCCGTGACCGGCTTAAAAAATCCTCAGCGCACGTGTCCACGTCACGAGCTGGGCCGGCCTGGCGCGATGCCGCCTGGGCCGTTGGCATCCGGCCCACGTCCTCCCTGCCCTTTTCCTTTTCTTTTAAAAAAATTTAGATATATATTTTGCTGCTCAGTTTACATCTAAATGAAAATGAAAAATAGCGTAAAAATACTAGATCTAAATTTTATTAGGTCTCTAAGTCTTCTTAATAACACGGAGTACCCTTGCTTACCCAAAATATTGCTTAGATAAATCTTAGAAAATAAAATAGCCAAGTGTGTTCCTTCCACTAACAAATGCTTTAAGAGAGTTTGGTAAATCCAAATGGAAAAACTGGTATTGAAAGGTATTAGCCATACCTTGCATGTCCCCCTGGCCCCACCTAAAATGGCTTCCTAGTGTTCCTCCAGTAAAACTAACAAAATTAGGGCATTTCTGCCTTTAGAAATTTCTCTAGGACAAACCAAATGAGGTAATGACCTAATTACAACTCTATGTACATCTATATACCCATATTTATCAAACCCTAGGAGCCTAAATTTTTTTTAAGCAACTACTGGATCTCTGTGAATTAAACAATCCTATGCATAGTTTATTCACTAATAAAATTACCATATTAGTTCTATACCTGCAAATAGTGTGATTCCAATTTCTACAGAAAGGTATTTCACATACCTAACATGTGTCCTAGTAATCACATCAAAAGATTTGGTAGTTTAAATATGATGAAAAAGACAAATCCCATCCAGTACTCTCTTTGGGAATTTCCTGAGGGCATTCTGGTAAATGTTTTGAGGTGATTCCAACACCTCTTGAATCAGTCCACTAAATACTACCTAATAACCCAAGGAAATAATGTTTGGAGCTCCATAATTTGTCTGGTGAATTATTTCCTAAAACTAGAGTTTTATCCACTATAAAAATCATTGTAAATCAATGGAAATTGATAAAATAGTGAAACCACTTTTGTTGGATTCATTTTATGAATACCTATCTGATGGTATCATTTCTATATAGTGGTATCATACCGAACAATCCCTTGGTCAAAAACCCCTCTCTTAGGTAGTTCCTAGACTATAAATCCAAAAGGATCTTCTCCCAATGCCTCCAAATCTTCTACTAATCTCATCAAACCAATCATCCAGCATCTTACTGCCTATTACATTGTATTTATATGTTGCTTGTTGTATGTATTGATGCTTGTATGCAATGTATTGATTGTGGTTTTGTTTGTTTGCATGTATGCTCAATAACGGCGATAGTTGCGATTATGTGACGCCGAGAAGAAGGAAGCATCGGTTTTCTATTATTATTATTGTATTCGGTATTCTGGTATTCTAAAGAAATCACGGGACGTCTCGCTGGTCACAGGCAAGCCACCGTTCCTGAACTCCTATATTATCCTATTGCTTTTTATCAATTGTTTTATTTCTCGTTTATGAACTTCACGACTAAATACATGGTTTGTTTCAATTAAAAAGGCGTGAGTAAATTGGCTCCTCCAAGTTATGGATGAGTGTCCATTAGGAAACCTACACTATTGACACCCATCTTTATCCTTTAGATCGAGGCTAATATGATTAGCATCTTCCCTCTTGGAAACTATGGATTTCCAATAATAAAACTATTTTGGGTTTCACCCTACTGCAAAGTTTTCAAAATAAAACCCTTGGAAGGAGGCATCGTTTCCGAGTGGAGGTTTTACTAAATAAGATATGAGGAGGATAAAGAGAAGGTTGATCAAGGGAAAGAGAAAAGGTATGTTCTATGCCTTTACCGGAACAATTTATCCGTGTAACCACACTACCCCAGTCGTTGGGGCTTAACTTGTAGTTTGTGGTATTTAGCCGGGGATGCTCGTACTCGCTAAAGGGGAGAAATCCCCTGAAATCCGGACTGTCATGGACAAGGTATCGGTGCAACAATTGGGTCTCTCACGGACGGTATGACTTATTGTATGTACGGAAGGAAGTGGAGTCAAATTACTATATGCCAAACTATGGTTTGGGGAATAGGATTCTATGGAAGGGAGGACTATGGTCGTCGTGCCACATACTTTTGCCGGAGAGAACAACCCAAAAGGAAAATCCGCCGTTGCTAGGGATGGACAAATGAAAAGTTAGGTTTGATTATCCTAACCCCCGTCTACCATGTGTAGCGGGTCGTGGTTGTATCCCGGCGGATGTATTGATTCTTGTGGGTAAAGTGCACAAACTCTACAGAGTCTAATCTATTCGAATAGCCGTGTCCATGTTCAAGGACGGTTGGAAAAGTGATTGCTAGGAGTACCCTTGGGATATATTTGAGATGAATAAAAAGGATGTGACCTGGTCACGATGAAAGATAAGAACGAGTTTGGTTTTGACCAGAGATGGTCGAAGATGTTTTAAAAAGGGGTTTTGCTATAAAACTGTTTCCAAAGTTTTTTGACAAGGATATGGAGATATCCGGGCTTTCAAAAAGGAGGCATATTTTTTCCAAAAGATATAGAGATGCCAACATTAGGCTTTTCAGAAACCACTATAGTATAGAGTTATCTCGCCACAATCCAATATGCATTATCTTGTTACCTTGTCTTGGTGGTTTGCGAGTACATTCAAAGTACTCACCGACATTGTCCCTGGCTATTTACTTCGCTAGAGTGCAGATGTTAAGAAGTGACGAAGGTGCTAATGTTTATGCGAGCTAGGCCGTTTTCCCAATCAGTTGCCTGTAAGTTAAGGCATGACATGGGCTCTGTGCTTTAAGACTTCCGCTACTTGTGTTGTAATTGCCATAATGGACACTTTGTAAGTTTTGTAATTGTTACTTCCTGTATGATGTAATGATACTGGTCGGTTATGCTCATGGCTCACTGATCATGGGAACGTGAAGTGTATGCATAACGGGTATTCTCGGACCATAAATCCGAGGTGCCACAGACTTGGTATCAGAGCCATCCTGACTGTAGGAGACCTTAGTTAGCATGGACGTTAGACAGGACAACCCCTATTTCTAAAAACGCCGACTTTCAAAAACTACCTACTAAAAAAAGCTTTTCGAAGGATTTCTTATCTTATCTTCTCTGACTTAAACGATTTGAAAATGGATTACTCTATATCTCGTCTACTTCAAATGCTCCATCTTTAAACACAAAGTCCGACTCAAAGACTAACAAAGACGGAGATCCCGAAATAAAGAGACCCCAAGACAAGCAAAACAAAGGAGCTACCAATGACGAAAGACACTACAAGATCGCCCTACAAACGGAGTCCTTCATCGCCCCCAAATCGATCAAGTAAGGCATCGACAAAAAATATGGTGAGACCAAAAGTCAGGACCCCGTAACATCTGTACTTAGTAATTAGCATCCCTAAAATAGGATTCCCCTTATGGCATGCAGTCACCCCTTAGCACCTATGGTACGCCTTGTTTGCTGGTCATGTGCGTGTATGATGCTTGGAATGTGTTGCTTGTGTGCCTCGGATCACTCGATCCTATTGTATGACCACTGTCAACACCCGGATTTTTAATCCCAGATACCTGTTATGCCATACATCGCAATCCCAGGATTACCATTTTTGTGAGACATAACAGATTTCGATACCACAGTACATCATCCATTACAAACCATATGTAAGGTCTTACATAAATCAGGATCTCATGATCCAGTCCTTAATACAACTCAAGCAGTGGAAATACGTAATAATAAAGGTAGCGTAGGCGAAGCTCCATCTTCGGGGTCATAGGCAATGCTGACCATGGGAGATGATCCTAGTTGTCGTAACCTTCCTGGGGTCCATCCTCCAGGTACTCCTCTTCATAGTCTGGCCATGGGAATAGCCAGGTACAAAGCCATGAGTACTCTTTAAGTACTCGCAAACTAATACTAACAAGTGAAGGGGGTTTTTGTAGTAGGATACTAAGCTCTAGGGTTGTTTTGAAAAAAGCCAGATTTACATCTACTAAGTTTAGAAATGAAGAGAGCGAGTTGAAGTTTTATAACACCTAAGTGGGAACTTGTATTTCATATCACAACTTTGTTGTGGTCAAGTCAAAATCTCAATTCATTTCACAAGTCATTTTGAAAACATCTGACGGGGGAACAGTATGGCCACTCCAACTGTCCATAACCGCGGACGCGGCTATTCGAATAGTTTGACACTCTGCAGAGATTGTACACTTTCACCACACCATTCGATACATCCGTCAGGAACAAATCCTGAATTCACCATACTCAGTATGCGGATAATCAATCCTAACCTTTCGATTACACGCCCTAGTATAGGCACCTCTCCTGTGAGTTTGGCCTCCCAACCATGACCCACGGTCATCTTGGGTACTGCATAGGTGGACAATCTTCACAAGGTAGCCTCAACTCAGACCTTGGCCGTGAGGGAACTAATACTAAGGTATATAAGTTTCCAGTCAAGCCCTACCCAATTTTTGGGTATTGTGGTTGTACGGTAAAATTGGAATGGTATCGCATCCAGACAACCAGCAGTTTCATAAAGGGCTAAGGCTCATGCCTCAACATTTTCATCACCAAAAATCATCTGGTGTTCAGAAACACATGTCCAAAACATTTCAATAGAATGATCCATCATTCCAAGGTTTTCATAACCATTTTCAACAAGTATTCCCATCTTAAGTTGATCAAGTTTTATGCTTAGCACTAGCATCTACAAGTGGGGGTAGGTACTAATGAGGGATGGTAAATTGGTGGAGTTTTACTAAGTTCCATCTCATGCCTTAGGATGACATAAAGATTATCTAGCTTAGGCCAAGTTTTATGCTCTTTATGCAACCTTTAATTATCTTTCTAATATCTACAATTTATTCCAGTAAACTCTAGGTAAGAGCTTTGATAAAGAAAATAAAGTATAAAGCTTGCAAGTAAAACTAGGATTGGGTATCATCAAATGTATCTAACCAAGCATGCTTAGTTCATTGCATAGGTTATTTAACTCTCATAATTGCAAGTGATAGCTTGCTTAGGTCAACTTGATTAATAAGGCTTGCCTTGTGCAGAGCAGTGGTTGAAGTTCTCCTCGGCATCTTCTTCGTAGTATCCTCCTTCCTCCTCGTATCCTTGGTCGGTACTAGCGTCTATAAATAAATACGAGGTACACAATCACCAAACAATACTTAACTACTTTCAATCATCACACACAAGGGTTCTATAGATGATCTAGCATCATCACTAACATTACAAGATTAAAGCTTGGTTTAATTTCTTTTATTTTTAGAAAAGTAATTTCTACTCATTGAAAAACTACTTAAGATTTAATATTCTCCAAACCAAACATGGGATCATGTTGACACATGTCATCACCACACATTTCAGTACATGGGAATGTGATTTAAAGTGGTGTCATAATTTAATAAGGTTTAACCTTTTATTTTAATTAAATAAAGTGACTAGAAATGCCTATGTGGCATCCTTTTATTACTTGGACATTATTTCTGTAAGTAAACCTATATATTTTTATATATTCTGAAAGGTATGATCAATTGTGATTTTTGAGAGTTGGAATCAACTCAAAATATATTATGGTTTAAACTTGAAAAATGTTTGAATGCAGAAAAGATTCTACCTTGTTATTTTTACCAAGGTTGATCTATAGATCCAAATGATTAAAATCCAACGGGCTTGGATTAAGCATTTCAATACCTTTCTAAGAAAATTAGTTTTATTCAATTTGGTTCACTGAATTGAGCTGGGTTGATTTTTGAAACTGGGTACAGAACTATGTTTGAGTGAAAATGGAAAAATCCAAATTCAGACGACTGGGCTGCACGGGAACTGCTAATGGGCCGGCCCAGTGTCACTCCGCGGCATGGGGCTCAACTGACAGGGGGGTTCCACCAGTCAGTGGTTCTTTAAACGTGAAGTGGTACGGGGCAACGTGGTGTGTTGGATCTAGTTCTAATCCAACGGCTCTGGTTCATCGTCCACGTCGGGCAGCGCCGGCGAGACAGAACCCTAACGTGGCAGGTGGGGGTCGTGGGAGGCTCACCGGGGCTCAGGCGAGGGTCGGCGAGGCGGGCGAACGACGAAGTCGACGACGGCGAACCTCCTGGTACCGACAACTTCTCTTAGGGCGGCTCCAATCGCAGGCTTCCGTCTTCTCCAGCAGCGACGGGCTCCGGTGAAATTCCAGTGATGCGCTGCTCGCCTTGCTTCGGAACTGAGGCGGGGTGGTTCTGGGTGAGAGGGGAGTGGAATGGTGTGATGAATTCGAGCGGGGGAGGCCTCTATTTATAGTGGAGAGAGGGGACCGACGGGCGCAAGGTGAGATCGTCGTAGTCGATGGCACAGAGGGCTATCGGCGTGGGCGACGGTAGGGGGCGGTGCTGTGCTCTCTGGCGAAGCTCAACGACGTGGTGGCGAGGCGTGGGGCGGTGCTGATCGGTCGGAACGCTGCGGTGCTCTAAGCGTGCCCGACGGAAGTTTTTATGGCGCACAGCTCGCGTGGTTCGCGCGGCGGCGAACGGGCGTGTCTGCGGGGTTGCTGGGACGGTGGTGATCACGTATGCACGCGGCAAGGACGGCGCGCGGTCTGTGGGCGTCTGTCGGGCGTGGAGCACAGGGCGCGCTCTCGGCATGGTTGCAGAGAAGGTTGGCATGGTCTGTGCTTGTGTTCCAGGGGCTGGCATCGCTCACGGCTGGGACAGAAGTGGTGGTGGGGTGCTAGCTTGCTCCCAGACATGTTGGCTTGGCTTGGTGATTCTCCTAGCTCGTTGTCGACATATGGGTGGCAAGGTGAGGCTCGGCCTGCTCACCATTGATGACAATGGCCAGCTTACAGTGGTGCTAGAGATTAGTTTAGGTTGTTAGATGGTCTAGTAAGGCTAGTGGTTTCCAGAGAGGGAACAAGTTTGGCCCAAAACACTGCACACTATAGTGTTTTGATTTTGTTTGATTTGAACCAGCAAGGTGTTTGATGAAATGGCCGCATGAATTCAGGTTTTGAATTTTGAAAATATTTTTGGTGGGTGTGCTAGGCATGTGCTAGTGAGTCTGTAGATGCTTGGGTTTTGAAAGTTGAGCTTATTTGAGTGGTTTTTGAAAAAGTGGGATCTTCCCATATGAAATAGATTCAATTTTAAACTATCATTTAAAATATGCATTTGAATGTTTCTGGATGATCACAAGGTGGGACTTGATACTTTGTTATGAGTACTATCAAGTGGTGTAAAGATACAAACAAGTTTCTGTTAAGTTCTGAAAGTTAAAGATAGCCAAAGTAGGCATGGGAGTTAATTTGGCCAAAGTGACCATTCCCTTATTTTGTTTGTTTTGATTTGTTTGTCTTTGGGAAAAGTGTGGGGATTGTTTAGATGATGTTTATTTCACCTAAGCATCCTTTTACAAGCAAGGAAACACACAATCATGGCAATTCAAAAGAATCCAAATTGGAGTGCATACACACATGCATGCTTTCATATTTTTATTTAGAAAAGTTTTTGTTAATCCTAAATTTTCATGATTAGAGTTTGATGATCCAAGTTTCATATTTTTGGGATGTTACAAACCTTCCCCCCTTAAACAAAATCTCGTCCCGAGATTTGAAAAAGGATGAAAAGATTACCTAGGATTTGAAGAGATCGGGAAACTCCGTCCTGATGTGATCTTCGTGCTCCCAGGTAGCTTCCTCTTCCATGTGGTTGCTCCACTGAATTTTGAGAAACTTAATGCTTCAAGTTCTGGTAGTTCGGAAATCTTCTTCCAAAATACGGATGGGTACTTCAGGATAGGTAAGGTCATTGTTGATCTCTATGGTCCGGTGATCGATATTCTTGAATACTTCAGTCTTCTCTGGGACTTCGAGACACTTGCGAAGTAATGAGATATGGAACACATTGTGCACGGCTGACATCTCTTCGGGTAGTTCCAATTGATACGACACTTCTCCTCGACGGTTCAGAATTTTGAAGGGTCCGGTATATCTGGGGGCTAACTTTCCTTTGAGTTCGAAACGTTGCATTCCTTTCAATGGCGACACTTTCAGATATACAAAATCTCCTATGTTGAAGGCGAGGTATCGACATCTCTTGTTGGCGTAACTCTTCTGTCGGGACTGGGCAGTCTTGAGATGTTCACGAATCTTTTGAACCTTCTCTTCTGCTTCTCATAGGATATCGGGTCCGAAAATCTGACTCTCTCCTACTTCCGACCAGTTCAAAGGGGTGAGGCACTTCCTTCCATACATGAATTCAAATGGGGTCATTTGCAAACTAGCTTGATAACTGTTGTTGTATGAAAATTCTACAAACGGAAGATAGTCTTCCCACTTAGATCCATATTTTAACACACATGCTCTCAACATGTCTTCGAGTATTTGATTTACTCGCTCTGTTTGTCCGTCGGTCTGAGGGTGATAAGCGGTACTAAAATCTAGGCGGGTTCCTAAACCTTCTTGGACTTTCTTCCAGAATCTCGAGGTAAATTGAGTTCCTCGATCAGATACAATGTTCTTGGGGACTCCATGCAAACTAATGATTCTAGCGATGTATAACTCCGCTAGCTTCAAGCTCTGATATGTGGTCTTGACGGTTAAGAAATGGGCGACTTTGGACAATCTGTCCACTATGACCCAAATAGAGTCACTGCCCCTACTAGAAGTAGGCAATCCGGTGATAAAGTCCATTCCAACGGAATCCTATTTCCATTCCGGAATCTGTAATGGTTGCAACAATCCAGCGGGTCTTTGATGTCCTGCCTTGACTCGCTGACATATATCACATTTGGCGATATAGCTTCCGATTTCTCTCTTCATCTTATGCCACCAAAATTGCTCTTTCAAATCTTGATACATCTTAGTTCCTCCGGGGTGGATAGAATAAAGAGTATCATGATCTTCCTTGAGAATAACTTCTTTCAAATCAGAATCTGCTGGTACACAAAGGCGTCCTTTGTACCACAGAACTCCTTCTTTGTCCTCGGTGAATCCAGGTACTTTGCCTGTACCGATACGACGCTTGATTCCATCGATACTAGCATTTCCTTTTTGCGCCTCATTGGTCTGGCTGACCAAAGTGGGTTGAAGTTCTATGCTAGCCAAAAATCCTTCACTCGCTAATTCCATTCGGAAATCTTCCATCTCTTTGTGCAAACTTGGTTGCTCCTTCAAAATCATGGAGTTCAAGCGGCACGGCAATCTGCTACCACATTGGCTTTACCGGGGTGATAGTGAATGTCCAGATCGTAA
Source organism: Avena sativa (assembly GCA_916181665.1). NCBI lineage: Eukaryota > Viridiplantae > Streptophyta > Magnoliopsida > Poales > Poaceae > Avena > Avena sativa. Next base: position 44,503,925 of record OV702298.1, on the reverse strand, counting down.
TCCTTAATTGGCTCAATCCATCTTCTCTGCCTCATATTTAGCTCCTTCTGAGTGAATATATACTTCAGGCTCTTGTGATCCGAATAAATCTCACAACGGTTTCCCATCAGGTAGTGCCTCCATGTCTTCAGGGCTAGAACTACGGCTGCGAGTTCGAGGTCATGGGTTGGGTAATTTTGCTCATGTTGTTTCAGTTGTCGAGATAGATAAGATATAACTTTGCCTTCTTGCATTAGCACACATCCTAGACCGATCTTGGATGCATCACAATACACGTCGAAGGGCTTTGTGATATCCGGCATGATTAAGATTGGGGCTGAAATCAATCTCCTCTTGAGTTCTTGAAAACTCGCTTCACATTTATCGGTCCATTCAAACTTCTTGTCCTTCTTCAGCAATTGGGTCATGGGTCTGGCGATACTCGAGAATCCTTCTACGAACTTGTGGTAGTATCCCGCCAATCCGAGAAATGCACGAACTTAGGTTTGAGTGGTTGGGGCTTGCCAATCTTCAACATCTTTCACCTGTGCAGGGTCAATGGCAATTCCTCCGGCTGATACAATGTGACCGAGGAATCCTACCTCCTGTAACCAGAATTCACATTTGCTAAACTTGGCATACAATTAATGCTCTCTAAGGGTTCCAAGAATGGTCCTTAGGTGTAGCTCATGTTCTTCTTCTGATTTGGAATAAATCAGAATGTCATCAATGAAAACAACGACAAACTTATCTAGGAAGTCCATAAAAATCTTATTGATGAGATTCATGAAATAAGCGGGGGCATTGGTTAATCCAAAAGACATGACGGTATACTCGTATAATCCATAACGGGTGGTAAAGGCAGTGTTGGGAATATCCTCTGCGCGAATCTTGAGTTGATGATAGCCAGTTCTAAGATCAATCTTAGAAAACACTTCGGCACTGGTCAACTGATCAAACAAATCTTCTATCTTGGGAAAGGGGTACTTGTTCTTGATGGTGACATCATTCAACTTCCGATAATCCGTACACAAACGGTTACCTCCATCCTTCTTGTCCACGAATAAGACAGGTGATCTCCATGGTGACGCACTTGGTTGAATTAATCCAATTTCCAACATGGAATCGAGTTGCTTCTTCAGTTCTGCTAGTTCAGACGGGTTCATACTATAGGGTCTCTGGGCTATGGGTCCTGTTCCGGGGATTAGTTCAATGATAAACTCGATATCCCGATCTGGGGTCATACCGGGCAAAACATCTGGAAATACATCGGGGTATTCACAGACTATCCGGACTTGGTCAATGGTAGGTTGGGCTATACTCTTGTTGCACTTGAATTGACAAGGTAAGGTTTCAGATATATGCTCGGCTGATATTCCGGCTGTACTGGTCATGGTGATGGATTTCTTGGCACAGTCAATCAATCCTTTATGTTTGGACATCCAATCCATTCCTAGTACTACTTCGAAACCTTTAGTTCCAAGTACTATCAGATTAGCATAAAAATCTATGCGATGGATTCGGATAGGAACGGCTTTGCAAATTTGCCTAGCTTTGGTGGTTGCACCGGGAATTTGAACGATCATAACATGCTTCAGTTTTGTTGGTTGAATCTTACTAGTGCAGGCAAATTCTTCGGTGACAAATGAATGCGATGCACCCGAATCAAACAACACTCGAGCAAGTACTTAATTAACATAAAACATACCCAGCACGACGTCTGGCGCTTCCTGAGCTTCTTCAGCATGCATGAGAAAAAGACGGCCGTTGCGGTTGAGCGAGTTCCCTGGGGCAAACCTTCTTCCTGGCTGAACACGACGCTGCTGCTGAGCTGGGGCATTTGCATTGGGGGCTGCGGTATTCTTCTTGTTGGGGCACTCGTTGGAGTAGTGACCCTTATTTTCACAGTCATAACAAGTCACTTGCGACTTGTCCTTTGCTGCAACAGGCACAGCATTGCTTCCAGTCCTCGGGGCAGTGTTGGTGTTGGCGGTAGCATTATTGTTGTTGAACTTGGGTGGGGCACGGTTGAAATTGCTAGATTTGCCGGGGTTTTTGTGATTTCCTCCGGGCCTAGGGTTTCCACGGTTGGGATAGGTCGGACGGTTCATCGGGGGTCTGTTGGTTCTTGGGGCAAATCCTGGAGATAGGTTGGGGCAATACTTTGGGGTCTGATGGGTTCCTGGTTGATGCATCGTGCGACACTTGCGGTTCTCATTGGCTTGGTTGATCTTTCCTTCCATCTGGATGGCAAGTCGACCAGGGCTTCAATATCAACAAAGGGGATATTGACTAACACAGTCTGCATCTCATCGTGCAGACCATTAAGGAATCTTTCCTTCTTGGCTTCGGTGTCGATCTCATTCGGGGCATGCCTAGCTAATGACAAGAATTTGTCACGGTATTCCACTACGGTCATCCTTCCTAGCTTCAGTTCTATGAATTCATCTCTCATCCTCTTGATCAAACCTGGTGGCACATGGGTTCTGTTGAACTTGACCTTGAATTCCTCCCAGGTCATCATCTGTCCTCCGGTCATCGCACGAACGCTGTTCCACCATGCTCTAGCATCTCCGGCTAGATAGTGGGTGGCGAACAAAACTTTCTCGTTAGCTTCCACTCTGACGACTTCTAGGTTATTTTCCATGGTTTGCAGCCAATCATCGGCATCTAGGGGCTCTTCCGACTTAGTGAAAATAGGTGGGTTGGTGTTCTAGAAATTCTTGAGCTTAGATCCATGGTTGTCCTGATTTCCGTGGCCTTGATTGTTGTGGGCTAGCTGGGCTATCTGTTGCAGGGTGGCTAGGTTGGCTTGACGTTCCGCTCTTTCAGCTTCGCGGTCAGAAACCAACATTTGCAGGATCTGCAACATCGGGTCCAGGGATGAACCACTTCCTCCGCGTGGCATCTGAAGATTGAGATAGATCATGAGAAAAGAGGGAAATTTCTAAGGTTCAGGGACTTTGAAAATTTTAAAAAGTTTGACACAGATTTTCTAGCAACTTGCTTTTCATTCATTCATAGCACCCGATACAAACACACACCACAAAACAAGAAAAATAGATGGTTTTAAGAACCATTCTGGGAACTACGATACAGTGGGACCGAATACTACTCACTACGCTAGTGCTCAGGTGCTACTACTCCCCAGAGTCGGTGTAGTCGTCATCCTCATCATCCTCATCGTCATTATGAAAGCGAAATCATCCTCATCGGTGAATAAGTACATGGCCTGATCCTCCAGAAAATCATCATCATCGCTGAGATATGAGTAGGGGTCTCCACGAAAGATCCTCTCTGGCATTCTCCCTTTCCTCCAACTGCATGTCTCTCTCATGGATGGTCTCCTCCAAATCCGAGATACAGTGGCGAAGACGGGCAATGATGCGCTCCTTCTTGTCGAGCTGACGGCGGCGAGACTTGCGATCCTTTGCTAGCATGGCGATGGTCTGATCCTTCGTCTTGATGATGGCAGACTTGTGGTTGGAGTAGTCACGGCAATTATCCAACTCCTGCTGACGATCGTACATCATGAAACTAAGGTGGTCCAACTGAGTCTTCGGCTTGTGGTGGTATGGGGCTTCCAGTGGTTGTCCATTAGCATCACGCCTTGGGCAAAACTCAAAGCGGGTACCCTTGATCTGGTTGATACTCTGCCCACACAGACGGGCAAGAGCTTCCTGCATGGCCCTGGCAAGTCCATCGAGCCATTTGTTCTCTCTTAAGGTGAATTGAATTCCCTCCGCAGTGGGAGGTTCAATCTTTCCTCGGAGACTTGCAACAATTAGCCAAGGCAGATCTTCTCCTCCTTGATCATTGAGCTGAGCTCCGAAGAACTCGGGGTGCGGACGCTCCAGAAGTTCCGAAAGCTGGTCCAAATCCCGCTCAAAGATAAGGTCCCCTCCATTCCCCAACTGATAAAACTTGTTGTACTTCACGTCCATCTATAAGAATATAGGATGAGTAAGTTAGTAGAGTGATCAAGTGTGTCAAATTTTATGTATTTTGCAAGAGTTCTTGAGGAACATGAATTTTCATGAAAGAATCAAAGTGATAAGAATGGGAATAAGTTTTTGTAAATATTTGCTTCCTTTGGTTTTGAAACTAAGTTTTTGATTCAAACCTCCAGTTTAACTAGGGTCTCCTATGGTCAGGATAGCTCTGATACCAACTTGTCAACACCAGGATTTTTTAATCCCAGATGCCTGTTATGCCATACATCGCAATCCCAGGATTACCATTTTTGCGAGACATAACAGATTTGGATACCACAGTACATCATCCATTACAAACCATATATAAGGTCTTACACAAATCAGGATCTCATGATCCAGTTCTTAATACAACTCAAGCAGCGGAAATACGTAATAATAAAGGTAGCGTAGGCGAAGCTCCATCTTCGGGGTCACAGGCAATGCTGACCATGGGAGATGATCCTAGTTGTTGTAACCTTCCTGGGGTCCATCCTCCAGGTACTCCTCTTCATAGTCTGGCCATGGGAATAGCCAGGGACAAAGCCATGAGTACTCTTTAAGTACTCGCAAACTAATACTAAAAATTGAAGGGGGTTTTGTAGTAGGATACTAAGCTCTAGGGTTGTTTTGCAAAAAGCCAGATTTACATCTACTATCTAGCTTAGGCCAAGTTTTATGATATTTATGCAAGCTTTAATTATCTTTCTAATATCTACAATTTATTCTAGTAAACTCTAGGTAAGAGCTTTGATAAAGAAAATAAAGTATAAAGCTTGCAAGTAAAACTAGGATTGGGTATCATCAAATGTATCTAACCAAGCATGCTTAGTGCATTGAATAGGTTATTTAACTCTCATAATTGCAAGTGTTAGCTTGCTTAGGTCAACTTGATTAATAAGGCTTGCCTTGTGCAGAGCAGTGGTTGAAGTCCTCGGCTTCTTCTTCGTAGTATCCTCCTTCCTCCTCGTATCTTTGGTCGGTACTAGCGTCTATAAATAAATACGAGGTACACAATCAACAAACAATACTTAACTACTTTCAATCATCACACATAAGGGTTCTATAGATAATCTAGCATCATCACTAACATTACAAGATTAAAGCTTGGTTTAATTTCTTTTATTTTTAGAAAAGTAATTTCTACTCATCGAAAAACTACTTAAGATTTAATATTCTCCAAACCAAACATGGGATCATGTTGACACATGTCATCACCACACATTTTAGTACATGGGAATGTGATTTAAAGTGGTGTCACAATTTAATAAGGTTTAAACTTTTATTTTAATTAAATAAAGTGACTAGAAATGCCTATGTGGCATCCTTTTATTACTTGGACATTATTTCTGTAAGTAAACCTATATATTTTTATATATTCTGAAAGGTATGATCAATTTTGATTTTTGAGAGTTGGAATAAACTCAAAAGCTATTATGGTTTAAATTTGAAAAATGTTTGAATGCAGAACAGCTTCTACCTTGTTATTTTTACCAAGGTTGATCTATAGATCCAAATGATTTAAATCCAACGGGCTTGGATTAAGCATTTCAATACCTTTCTAACAAAATTAGTTTCATTCAACTTGGTTCAATGAATCGAGCTGGGTTGATTTTTGAAACTGGGTACAAAACTATGTTTGAGTGAAAATGGAAAAATCCAAATTTAAACGACTAGGCTGCGCGGCAGCTGCTAATGGGCCGGCCCAGTGTCACTCCGCGGCGCGGGGCTCAACTGACAGGGGGTTCCACCAGTCAGTGGTTCTTTAAACGCGGAGCGGTACGGGCCAACGTGTTGCGTTGGATCTAGTTCTAATCCAACGGCTCTGGTTCATCGTCCACGTCGGGCAGCGACGGCGAGACAGAACCCTAACGCGGCAGGTGGGGGTCGTGGGAGGCTCACCGGGGCTCAGGCGAGGGTCGGCGAGGCGGGCGAACGACAAAGTCGACGACGATGAACCTACTGGTACCGGAAGCTTCTCATGGGGCGGCTCCAATCGCTGGCTTCCTTCTTCTCCAGCAGCGGTGGGCTCCGGTGAAATTTCGGCAATGCGCTGCTCGCCTTGCTTCGGGACTGAGGCGGGGTAGTTCTGGGTGAGAGTGGAGTGGAATGGTGTGATGAATTCGAGCGGGGGAGGCCTCTATTTATAGTGGCGAGAGGGGACCGACGGGCGCAAGCTGAGCTCGTCGTGGTCGATGGCACAGAGGGTTATCAGCGTGGGCGACGGTAGGGGGCGGTGTTGTGCTCCCTGGCGAAGCTCAACGACATGGTGGCGAGGCGTGGGGCGGTGCTAATCGGTCGGAACGCTGCGGTGCTCTGAGCGTGCCCGACGGAAGTTTTTATGGCGCATAGCTCGCGTGGTTCACGCGGCGGCGAACAGGCGTGTCTGCAGGGTTGTTGGGACGGTGGTGATCACGTATGCAAGCGGCATGGGCGGTGCGCGGTCTGTGGGCGTCTGTCGAGCGTGGTGCACAGGGCGCGCTCTCGGCATGGTTGCAGAGAAGGTTGTCATAATCTATGCGTGTGGTCCAGGGGCTGGCATCGCTCGCGGCTGGGACAGGGAGTGGCGGTGGGGTGCTAGCTTGCTCCCAGACATGTTGGCTAGGCTTGGTGCTTCTCCTAGCTCGCTGTCGACATGTGGGTGGCAAGGTGAGGCTCGGCCTGCTCACCATTGATGACAATGGCCAGCTTACAGTGGTGCTAGAGATTAGTTTAGGTTGTTAGATGATCTACTAAGGCTAGTGGTGTCCAGAGAGGGAACAAGTTTGGCCCAAAACACTGCACACTATAGTGTTTTGATTTTGTTTGATTTGAACCAGCAAGGTGTTTTATGAAATGGCCGCATGAATTCAAGTTTTGAATTTTGAAAAGATTTTTGGTGGGTGTGCTAGGCATGTGCTGATGAGTCTGTAGATGCTTGGGTTTTGAAAGTTGAGCTTGTTTGAGTGGTTTTTGAAAAAGTGGGATCTTCCCATATGAAGTAGATTCAATTTTAAACTGTCATTTAAACTATGCATTTGAATGTTTCTGGATGATCACAAGGTGGGCCTTGATACTTTGTTATGAGTACTATCAAGGGGTGTAAAGATCCAAACAAGTTTCTGTTAGTTTCTGTTAAGTTCTGAAAGTTAAAGATAGCCAAAGTAGGCATGGGAGTTAATTTGGCCAAAGTGACCATTCCCTTATTTTGTTTGTTTTGATTTATTTGTCTTTGGGAAAAGTGTGGGGATTGTTTAGATGATGTTTATTTCACCTAAGCATCCTTTTACAAGCAAGGAAACACACAATCATGGCAATTCAAAAGAATCCAAATTGGAGTGCATACACACATGCATGCTTTCATATTTTTATTTAGAAAAGTTTTTGTTAATCCTAAATTTTGATGATTAGAGTTTGATGATCCAAGTTTCATATTTTTGGGATGTTACAACCACCTTGTTGGTATCCTGATGCTAAACCTCGTAAAACCATAACTGGAAACCTCTCCTCAACAGGATGGCCACATAACGAAATACACGATAACCCCTACCCGTACCTGGTTCTAATCGCCCCAAAGGAACAACGATCCTATACAACCCTCTGTCAAATCAATAGCAAATTCTTGCCATCCCACAAATGCCCCAAGAATCCGTAAGATAAGGAGGCCCGAAGACAAAGAGTCTATTCAGCTATAGTTTCAAAGCAACACAAAGAGTTCAAGTTAAGACCACCCCTCTGAAGCAAAACTACCTCCACCCCTATCAAGGACCAACAAGAAGTGTCGCTAACCGCTAAAACTATCCCAAGATAACCCTTTTGGTTTCGTTAGGTAACCACCATAGCAAGGTAGTCGCAATAAGGCGTCCCTCGAAGACCTCAATTCAAGTTTCACGCCAAAGATCCAAGACGAAGGATCTAACCCAGCCTCGACAACCCCAAATAAATCTCTAATGTGTCTTTCTACTCAACTCCAGAAGACCGTCTACGAGAAAATAATTCAGAAGATCTCCAATCCAAGAACCTGCTCCAAGCACCCCCTCGAGGATCGTCAGAGGAATAGAAAACATACCTCATCAACAATCTTCAGAAGAGTGCTCGATCCTCCCAACACCCGAGACGTTTAAAATTAATATGACAAGACTACCCGATGCCGCCAATACTACTCTCCAAGGAGTAGAAAGCAACCCCAAACATCGAGTCCTCCAAAGACATCACGATGTCCTTTCTCTTCTATATCCGCTAGCAAATCTCTTTAAAAGATCTCCGACTCTGCCAACCCTGAGGAACTACACTGACCAAAGTTGGTACCCAACCCAAGGACGGCGACAAGATGCAAGAACCTAGCTTGCTAGTATGCTAGTCTGAGATCCCCTCTTCCGTGTTTTACCCATGACGTTGCATCAGACCAAACCCGGAATGACCTCATTCCAAAGGACCTCATTTCCTAGACCTCCGAACTCCAATGGCATCCTCCAACCCATCGGACCCCTAACTAGCTCAGAACTAACTACCCGGAAGCTAGTAGGGCCCTTTCTGATAGACCTTCTAACTCTTGAAGCAGTTCCTACGATGTCGACAGAAGATAACCACCCCGGATGAAAGGTGAAGCGCCATCCCCCAACATTAGCATAAGACTCCAATCAAGAAAGTCGGCGACTCCACCAAAAATCCCTAGTTCTCTCTAAGGGGGAAAGGCTGCATCTTTCCCGCCCAAAACCCGATAGACCCCTGGAGTAGAACACTAGTTAGAGTTAAGAGATGACCACCCCCCCAATCTGAATCATTGATCCTGCAAGAAGGACGGCATTCGACACTTCTCCAGAACCAGAAGGTACTTCAGGAAAGTCCTCCACTCCAAGGTTGATCCCCCAGCCAACACCCTGGTGTATCAAGACCTTGAAGATAGAAAAGCTGACTACCGTGGCAAAGGAATATAGAAGGTTCAACTAGGCGTCTCGCCGCAAGAAGAACGGACCCTACCAACGCTAAACCTACCTAGACTCGTCCTAAGGGGAAAAGACTGCGTCTTTTCCACTTGTTCCTTCTAAACCATCCCTTCCGAAGCCCCCGCAGCTCTGATCCGTAACTAACCATGTTAGGATATTTGCAAAACTTGTTAGCGCCCAATAATTTCCACCGCTGAAAATTGTTAAGCGGATGTTATCACCTAACCCTACTCCTCCCTAATCTCGGGACGAGATTATTTTAAGGGGGAAAGGTCTGTAACATCCCAATTTCAGCAACTCTGATTTGCTGTCCAAAAAGGCAAAAATTAGGGGGAACAAAAACTTTTTCTTATGGAATGTTGCAATGTTTGCTTACTTGTTTGCTTGTGTTCATGCAACTCATTGTGTATTAGGTGATATACTCCTTAACTCAACACTAGTTTACAAAATCTATTTTACAAAAGAGATGTCTTGGATCATCTTTCATAATATCAAATATTCTAGCATTTCAAAACCTGAGCCAAGATTGACTTTGACACAACAAAATACTCTACTAGTTCTATTAAAAAAACTATGGAGACCTAAGTATAATCTCCTTATGTTTTCAAGGCAGAACTACCAGCTACCATTATCCCTAGGTTTTCCAAAACCATTATTAAAACCTTTTCATTCCAATCTTGGTAGAGATACCAAGATGGTCCTTATCTTACTTCAAAGAACAACCAATTCAAAATACCTATCCTTACCCCAATCTAGGCTTGATGGTAACCTTAGTAGTAGTAGTTGGATAAGTTGATAAGATGAATTGCCTTGATCTGCTGATTGCCTTGTTTGCATAGGAACTAGAGTGAGCTAATCTAGTAGCTCATACCTTCGGACCCAATCCATTTTTGTGATCATCAATCTCAGACCAAACATCCAAATCTGGATCTATCCTAAGCCACCAAAGTGGCCATCTCATCTCCTAATTAGATCAACCCAGGGATAATCCCTTTTGATAGCTTCCTACTCAGTGAAGACCCAATCCAAGCATGGATCCCCTCTATTCAATCTATATATCAATATCAACCACTTGATGGGAAGGATAAACCCTTTCCACTCTCTCAATATGTTTCCCACTTGTAATCTAGTCTAAAACTCTAAATCTGCCAAAATGGCGAAGTCTGGATTTCTTATCTTGATTCAATCTTTGGAGCTCTACCTTTTCCAACCTAGGTGCATTCTTGAGAATGTACCTGAACCATATTGTAGTAAATATTTAGTACTACCAAATACCACTCCTTCCCTTGTCTAATACATTCTTGTTCCCACTCATCCATGATGGTTTGGTAGCCAAGCTAATATTCTTTTCTGCAAATCTCATCATCTTGCCTTCTTTGGCAGAAGCTCACGTCTATATGCTACCTCCCCATGACCAACTCTTTGCATGGTTATGATCTACTAAACATGTCTTATCAAACCCTACTTCACTTGTTTCCATTGGAACCTTGTGCATCTTAAACCCACCTGGTTTGTATGGCATCATGACAATCCTACTATGGCAGCCTTATTTTCATCAAAGTTTGCCATGACTCCTACACCACCTCAAATCCGACCAAGCCCAACTCTTGATTCCATGATCATCTATATAAAATGTTCTAGCTATCCATATATCCCTTGTATCAAGGTGAGATCTGAACTCACTAATCCAACCATGTTTTGGTAGCATGAAAATAACAAAACCCTAGATTCCCAAATATCCAGTTTCCTCCCATTTCCCCAAAAATCCTTCAAAACCCAAGTGGACAATGATGTATGAATCAAGTCTACATCATCTATTTTGGATATAATCTTTTGACAAATAATTTTTGTAATTAGTTGGAGCCTAAAGCTATTTAATTTCTTTTCTCGCAAAATCCTCCAAACCTCTGTCTATAAAGGCAAGTTTGTTTTTATCCAAATCACTTAGCCAACTCAAGGCACCTATGATGCCTATATATTATATCCCATCTTTCCAACTCAATAAAAAAATATTTAGAGATTCTTTATTATTTCTTTTTGCCCTTTCTCTTAAATGGCAGAAACAAGAATTAATTCCTTCAAAAATACTTTCCAATCTCAATAAATTCCAATACATGTTTGTAGTAATATGGTATTTAGGACCATATCACATCAAAAACCAAACTTGTCCAATGTAAAAATATCACATGAGCCTCTAGAATCTACTTCTGCCCTTTTTATAAAAATGGTTTTAAGTGGACTTCTAAATCATAGAAAAATCTGAGATAATTCCTACAAGGGTATTTTGACCTCTTCTATATACCAGAATCATTTCCCCATCTTTCCAAGGACAAGTTTTGAGACTTCTTTCATAACCCTTCCTTTTGCCAATTTGAAACCTCTAGTTTGCAAACAATAAAACTTCTCCAAACCAACACAAAACAGGGTTAAGCAAGTATGAACATCACCCCGCCTCCCCTCTGGTCATGTGCACTATAGCACCACATCCCCCCTTCTCGTGCTTGTCTCTAGTGCTTGAAGAAGGGAGAGAAGGAAATGCCCCTTGGTGAAAAATATCTTATTCATTATTACAGCAACTCCTCCCTTCCCCTCTGGTCGAGCACCTAGACCCCACCACCACCTAGCACCACCCCTATTGCCCAATGCCTGGCTATCACCCTCCCCAAGCTCCCCCATGAGCTAAGTCCACCATGAACCCATCTAGCTCGGGTTAAATACCCACAGGCCACCCTAGCGCCTCCCTTCGCCCTCATTCGCCCCCTCTGCTCCCCACTTACTCCCCCCAGCAACCTCTCTTCCTCCCTTGCCTTGCTCTGCCTAGGAGAGAGAAGGCCCCGGCCATGGAAAGAAATCGAGCCCCGAGCTCCCCTCTCCACTCCTTCCCCTCTGCATGACACCTTACAGCATTCCCCTACCCTCTCTTACTCTCCCCTGCTGTTTTCCTTGCTCAGGAACGAGCCTAGCAGCAACTCCGGTGAGATCCCGAGCGTGCTCCATAGGCGTGTTGGCACGAGCCCTCTCCCTGGTGCCAACCACCTCTCTCCCACCCCTGTCTGAGGTCGTCGGAGTGAGCCGCATCGCCTCCCCTTAGGCTCCCCTGCCCTCTGGTGAGCCCCCACCTCCGCCCCTAACGAAGCTATGGTTCCCGCCGCCGGCACTCTTTCGCGAGGAGGACGACGAGCTGTGATCGTTGATCCTCACTGGATCTAACGGCCCACGAGGCTCGGTACCCCTTTGCGGCCACGGGTCGCTGAACGCCGGGTCCCGCGGCCGGCTTCAAAAATCCTCAGCGCGCGCGTCCGCTTTGCGAGCTGGGCCGGCCTGGCGCGGTGCCGCCTGGGCCGTTGGCATCCGGCCCGCGTCCTCCCTGCCCTTTTTCCTTTTATTTTAAAAACATTTTTAGATCTGGATTTTGCTGCTCAGTTTAAATCTAAATGAAAATGAAAAATATCCTAAAAATACGATATCTAAATTTTATCAGGTCTCTAAGTGTTCTTACTAACATGCAGTACCCTTGCTTACCCAAAATATTGCTTAGATAAATCTTAGAAAATAAAATAGCCAAGTGTGTTCCTTCCACTAACAAATGCATTCAGAGAGTTTGGTAAATCCAAATGGAATAAATCCAACCGGTACTAAAAGTTATTAGCCATACGTTGCATGTCCCCCTGGCCCCACCTAAAATAGCTTCCTAGTGTTCCTTTAGTAAAACTAACAAAATCAGGGCATTTCTGCCTTTAGAAATTTCTATAGGACAAACCAAATGAGGTAATGACCTAATTATAACTCTATGTACATATATATACCCATACCTATCAAACCTCAGGAGCCCAAAATTTATTAAGCATCTCCTGTATTTCTGTGAATTAAACAATCCTGTGCATAGTTTATTCACTAATAAAATCACCATATTAGTTCTGTAACTTCAAAAAGTGTGATTCTAATTTATACAGAAAGGAAATTCACATACCTAACATGTGTCCTTCGAATCACATCAAAATATCCTGTAGTTTAAATATGATGAAAAAGACAAATCCCATCTAGGACTGTCTTTGGGAATTTCCTAAGGGCATTCTGGTAATTGTTTTGAGGTGATTCCAACACCTCTTGAATCAGTCCAGTAAATACTATCTAATAATTTAAGGAAATAATGTTTGGATATCCATAATTAGTCTGGTGAATTATTTCCTAAAACTAGTTTTATCCAGTAAAAAATCATTATAAATCAATGGAATCTATTATATATTAAAAGCACGTGATGGGTTAACCAGAAATTAGATAAATCGCTAGGAAATCTCAGAATAATTAGTAACATCTGGCCTTTGATTGGGTGGGCCTTTATCGGTTAATAGAATTACCACCGTTAGATGTTCGTGAACACGTGTGGACCTGGACTTGTAGAAGAAAATCCGTACTAGGGAATCTTTCGGCACGTTACATTACATACCATAACTCCACGTTAAACACGTTTTTTTACCCATGCAGGAAATAGTCGTACCAGGACATGTCTCAGCACAAATCGAACTAAAACATGTTTGATAGATCTGCACATCATGTAACAAGTATCGTACCAACTAAAACATGTTTGATAGATCTGCACATCATGTAACAAGTATCGTACCAACTAAAACATGTTTGATAGATGTACACATCATGTAACAAGTATCGTACCAGAACATCTATCGGTACGTCACATACCAGAACTCCAAATCAAACACGTTTTGATAGATCGGTAAGTCACGTGCCAGAACTTCAAATCAAACATGTTTTGTTAGATCTGCCCTTTTGAATATCCTCTAAACTAGTCCTTAAATATCTTATCCTTCAGGCAACTCCTATAATACCTCACGACTTGCAATCGCTATTTACAACTTGCGATTGCTCACCTTGCCTACGACCAGCGACCAGATCCGAAGTTTGCTCTCATAGGAAAGAAACTTCCAATTGTACTTCGATATTGTCTTCACATATTCCTGCTACTCGCTCATCATCGGCTTCATCAAATCAGGTTCTGACCTCCATTAGGTATATTCTTCATATGTGCACAATAGCAAGTACTCCTTTTGTTTCAGGTTCTAACCTCCATTAGGTATCTTCTTTTCTCCATAAGCTATTCACCTTCATTAATGAATCATGCAAAAAACTACTTTGTTTTGATCTAGACATCCAATCAGCAACGAACCTCCATTAGGTATCTTCTTTTCTCCATAAGCTATTCACCTTCATTAATGAATCATGCAAAAAACTACTTTGTTTTGATCTAGACATCCAATCAGCAACGAACCTCCATTAGGTATCTTCTTTTGCACAAAAACAATTATTTGTGCATCAGATTGTTTAGTTCAGCTATGGATCTTGATCATGAATCATCCAACAAAGCTTTTTTATTCGTTCTAGATCTATTATTATCGCCACACATGTTTAGTTATCGTACACTGCATGTTTCATATACGGATCTTTAATACTACTTATTACTTTGATAACATGTCTAATTCACTGTATACTATATGTATTATCTGATCAATGGAAACATATTCTACAATTATGCGCAATGGAGTACTCATCTAGAGAGCCCGTACATCTATAACCTAACTGATTGGTAGTCTAATCTATGAAGTTACTTTCTATTCATGTTACACTTGAAAATATTAGAAAGCTAACTATACCTACATTCTTTGTAATATTACTTACTTTTGTAGTTAGTAACATGAATGCTTATCTTTTTAAAGCCTCAGATCATATGGCACCGATGTTGTTGAATGCACTGACTACAAGAAGTGAGGCATGTACAATCAAGGTCAAAGTTTTAAGGCTTTGGGACGCAATTAACTTATCAACCAATGAGCATATTAGCATTGATATGATTTTATCAGATAAGAAGGTAGAATTAGTGCACATCTCTATATATGTGATCTGATTATTCTACCTAATTAAAAGCTTGCTAATATTTTCTTTTATGTAGGGAAATACAATCCATGCTTCAATTGTGAACAAACTATCTAGCAAGTTTACAACAAAAATTAAAGAGGACTCCATCTACATATTTAAGTCTTTCAAAGTTTGGGAGTATGAAAATTTTAGACCATTGAAGAACAATCTCAAAATCAATTTCCTTTTTGATAAAATAGTGAAGGAAGTTGTTGAAGACAAGACAAATTTTTTGGATTACTACTTTGAGTTTGCTGATAGTGATACCTTAGAGAGTAGGGTAAATGTTGATAAACAATGTTCAGGTATGTACTTCTGCCTAATGAAACAAAAAAATTTACCAAATAAGTTTTATAAGTATGTGTCTATGTAGATGTGATTGGGTTGCTTACTACGATGGGACCAGTAAAGCAAATACCAAAAAACAAGAGGACAAGATGGGAGCAAATTGCAACCATCCGTGAGATAGAAATCCTTTTACTAGAGTAAGTAATTTAAATTAATGTACCAATTTTAATTTATATACTTTCGAAAAATTCATCACATGGTTAAATTGCTTCAGTGGTGAGAAGATCAGGATCAGCCTATGAGGAGATATTTTAGCAAATATTTTAAATGAAGAGCTCTTGCACAAACAAACAATCGTGATTGTCACGTCGAATTTGGTCAGAAGATTCAATGGTGAGGATTTTATTCTCTTATGTGTACACAATAATACAATGTTACTAATCATCTAACTTTAACCAGGGTTATCTCTACGCACTACAAATGCGTCTAAAGTCTACTTGGACATTGAAATTCCAGAAACAGAACAAATCATCGAGAGGTGTGATATATAAGCATGCAATTACTTATATAAGTTTTAAAATTTTAAAATTTATTTGTTTGTGCTTCAAACTTATTATAGGCATTGTGAAAGAGATGTTTTCCCAAGGATGCTGGAGGTTGATGAAAGCAACAAAGGAACAATTGAAGAGCAAATGTTTTACAACAGAAAAACATTAAAGAAAATTACAGAACTTCGGTTTGGTGATGTAAACAAAAAGGTTTGCCACTATCCTTGACCAGCAAGTATATTTTGCATATTATAGTTATGTTTTGCTATCTGAACATTCTGCTCTTATCTGATATTAGGAATTTGTATGTACATCAAAAGCAACAATAGATGAGATTATAGCGGATAAAGGTTGGTGGTATATGTCATGCAAACTTTGCTGCAACAAGAAAGGAAAAGAATAACTATATTTGTAATTCATGTAATAAAGTAGCTGAAAATCTAGAACTACGGTAAGTATGGTAACAATATTAGATTTGTATTTAAGTGTTTTATAATTTTTAATACCAGTGAATTACACTATCATATAGGTACCTACTTAAACTGAAGGTGCGCGATGAGACAACAACAACAACATTTGTGATGTTTAATGAGGTAGCACAGAGTCTTTTGGGTAGCATAAGTGCATCTACCCTTCTAGATCAAGCTGGATTCACCAACACAATTCCAAATGTTATTCAAGACCTATGTGGTACAACACTGATATTCCGACTGAAGTTGACTTCAAGGAATTTGCAAGAGTGCATGGAAAATTATAAAGTGACCTACACTTTTGAACCTAAGGACAAGCTTGAGATGGAATATTTAAACGAGAGAAGTGAAGAGGTAAGCTCATGTACATTTCATACTTTTCAATTGTTTTAAGAAATTATAACAAATATGTTCTTTATAGGGCATACTAGAGAATCAAGGAACGGAAGATTACTCGAATTATGTTATGTGGAAGTCAGATAATGAGGTATTGCGAGTAACAAATGGTTTTACTAGCATAAGTATCCATGTACATTAGTTATATTTTAATATTAATCCAATTTATTACAGGTAAAGTGATCCTCGAAGAATGCAATAGAAGTTGAGAGGAATAATATGTGTGGAAAGGAATATCTAACCAAAAAAATCTGCGAAAGATTAAAAAATTCAGGTCAACCAAATCATCTAACAAATATAAGAGAGAGTCTTCTTCCAAAAACAGAAAAAAATTTATGAAGAAAAGAAAACGCCATGATGATAAGGTACAGTATTGGAAATTATCTATTTGTATATCCATTAACAAAGTTTAACAACTGTCTTACATTTGATACCATAAAAATTATATTTCGTATTCTAAATTTTAAGGTGTTGTATCCTACAGGTAAAATTAGAAGAGGAATAAGATGGTGAAATCACCGCTACAGATAATGATTTAAGCTATAAAGATATTAGTACTGAGGTACTCATCTAAGAACAATAGTTTTATTTTTAACATCTCGGACATACAATCTTGGCATTACTATGCCTCAGTTGCACCTCTGCAGACCGGTGTGTAGGTTATTAGCATGCATGTTTTAGTAACAAAAATATAGGTATTTCTTTCTCTTTGTTATTGCAATAGCAATTTTATTTTGTTTTTCCTATAATTCTTACGAGATATTTTCACAGGAATAGGATGTACAGACCAAGAGATTCAAGAAACATGTTAAAAGAGGATGGTCGTAAAAGATCTAAAAAAGGTGTAAAAGTGAAGAAACAGAACAAAATATGTAAAAGGGATAAAGAAGTTGCAAAGAGACTTCCAGAGGACGAGGTATTTTATTTAAAATAATTTTATATACTATATGTAGTAATTACTTTTTGGGTACGTATCACATAGACATAGAATTATATCATACAGAAACAAGAGGAAGAAAATGATAATATCACCAGCATGAATGTTGATTGCACAGAAGAAAATATGAATGAAGAAAGGGAAGAAAATGGTACAGATGCTGATAGTAATAATGAGGTAGTATGATACAAAAACAGCATATACTATATATATTATATATATAAATTCTTAAACAAAACAATTGTTTGTCTTACAGGTCAAAGAGGAAGGGAGTTATGAAACTGACAATAGAAAGAATGATACTACCAACAAGGATAGGAAAGGGAGTACAAAAAATAAGAAGGTATATCAGAATGACATATAAATTTAATATTTACCATGTTTCAGTAGTAACATTGTTTTATTTATTTTATAGAGAGACGGGAAAAAGAAGGTTGAGAACAACGGTATCATAAAAATGACTATGTTGAAGAATGGAATGCGAAAACTACAAGCAAAACGGAGAATAAAAAGATTAGCGATAGAAACAAAAATAAAGAATCAACACGGGGCAAGAAGCTGCTGCAAGTTTTGCATGCCAATGAACATCAAGCGAGGCCAAAAAGGATTAGGAAAGCACCTGAATTTTACACAGGCTAGGAACGAGATAGTACCATGTTATTTACAATAAACTTACAAATATATTCTATATACTCTATATACTTAGTAGTAATTTGCATTGGTAATGCATTTATATTTATTTTATGCTCTACAAGAGCGTGGTTTTTAATTATTAATTCTGATAAGTGAATACAGACTTATCAACTTCTAATTCTGTAAATATTCACCCATTATCATATTTAGCTTGAAATGCAACTTCTTTTTATATTAGTCATACTTTACCATAAATAAATACTCAAAAAACATAAATATGAGGCATTGCTTTCTAACACCAGAGGAAATGCAAAAGGAAGGCATACTTATCTAGAGATTTTTCGACCTTATTAAATTATCACATCCTTACAGTCGTCTTCAGCCCCCTAACAAACAGAAAGGCTCCCTCAACGCAACAACTCTGTCATCACATTTTGCTCACCCTAACAAACTGATTATTAGAAATTTGATGACAAACACTGTTATGACATGTAAAGATATGAGATCAAAGAATTATAAAACTGCAAAAGTGTCATAAATATATCCAAGAATAAAGTTACGATGAAACATATATAATAAACTAATATGCTTAACCTTCGGACTAATAATAGCGACATAACCTCGGCGTGTGTGCTAGGCCAAGTGCATGTAAGCACTCCGACCAGTACCTACAAACAACAGGATCTGGAAATTAAGAATCAGGTAAAAAGAAGAATGAATAAGGCAATGAATTGTAATCAGACAAAGCTACTCCCTCTAACCCATATTAGTTGACTCAAATTTGTCTATATACAAATGTATTTAGCACCAAAACTTGACTAGATATATCCATATCTAGATGAATCTAAATCAACTAATATGGGTCAGAGGGGTACTTCAAAGCTAGATGTTCCCTAACCTGGAAGTTCGCTGGAGCAGAGACCGTCTGATTCATCGTGTAAGCCCTACTGTTGGTCGCTTGTACCTTTTACTCGCCACTATTAATCTACCGAGGTTCACGCGCAATATGAACTGGAGAAACAGAAATAGGACTTAAAAAGGAGCTGGATTTGGGGAAGATACGGAGAGGGAATAAGGGAAACTCACGAATACCGGGGGTTGAACTCCTCTCTTGGTGTAGTTCCTGCCGTAAGATAGCTGCGGTAGGTCGCCTGGGTCCTCACCATGGAGTACCCTCTCGAATGAGATGAATTTTAGGAATACTAATCCGGAAGCAAGTAGCTCAAAGGTGTGGTGGGTGAAGAGCTGAGTGAGAGAGAGAGCCAAACAACAAAGCGGTGGTAGTAAATTTTTTTCTCAGGAGAAGCAAACAATTAAGTGGTTTCCCGTACATTTGTGTATGGGCCAGAATATACACCTATAAGCTTCTGCTTCCTAAAACGGTCCATGGCATCCCAAAATAAAAACACACTTGTAAATTAAGGGCCCACGACTAAATAGGTTAGCTATCGTATCTCTAAAAACATATGGTGAGGTAACAAACTTAGATTTTAAAAAAGAATGAGAGGACGTACGCTAGAAGGAAACAAATAAATTAGGAACACTGTCTCCTGTACAAGAGAACTCCGCGCTATTAGAAATTGGCAGATCCAATCCGTGTTCCATAAGTACGAACAAAATTGACGACAGGACAAACACGCCTTCAACTCAAGGTACCACATCAAAATCAAATACTCCCTCCAATACATATTAGTTGACTAAAATTTGTCTAGATTTTGATAAATCTAGACACTATTTAGTATATAGGTTCATCCAAATTTTGACAAATCCAAGTCAACTAATATGGGTCGGAGGGAGTAACTTCTTCTATTGATCTCTATATGTATGTTGTGATCCTCAATTACAATATCATTACAGATTTATGCTTTGATTGACTTGCAAGTAACTACAACACTAGGTCAAGATCTTTGCCTGCAATAAGAAGTCTTGAAGATTCATCGCCTTCAATTCTACAAGCGGAAGAGAGTAATCATCAGGTAAAACATTGACCATGAAAAGAAATCTTGCAAACAACATCAATGGTTTTAAAAACTTTATGACATAACGAAAGGAAATTCAATCTATTCTCGGAAAAAAAAACAAAAAAGCTTTTGTGTTAAGTTTAGCTTCTGATATGATTAAACCAACATGTACCCACAATATTTAGCATCATAGTTGGAGCTTAACATCCTCTTTTAATATATTTTTATGCATTCATTGTTCAGCTGAAAGAAGCAATGAAAAGAAAAGATGGGCCGCATATCAAAGATTTCGAGAAACATGCCAAGATGGTCAAAGTCAAGCAAATAAGCAAGCCAACAAGGTGATCACTTACCAATCATGAAAATGTACTTAAACTTATTGAATAAACCATCCATACATGGAAATTTCATTAACGGCGAAAATGCAAGTTTAACTAACCTGGTACCACAAAAAAGGTACAAGTTAGTAATATAGTTAGGATGTGTTTTGGTAGTTTATTTAGACTTTGCCAGATTTAATAATCATTATTAATTAATATATTATTTATGTAAAACCAGAGAAACAACAAGAAGTGCAAGACTAGCAAGGAGAATCAAACTTAAACAAAAGAAAAACAAAGGACGTTTGGTAATAAAGATGTGTCAGACAATATACCAGAAAAAGAGGCTATGAATGAGGACAGGTAAGCAAATCTTCACAAAATTATTTCTTTGTATTTATTGACAGTCCGGTGTAGTTACTTATTTAGAATTAAACTGCTTATCCTTTCAATTCCATGATGCTACTATTAACAGGATATACTAGAAGCAGCAAAATAAGATTCTTATGCTATGCACATAAACCTTATGAACAGATTATAAAATGAATATTTATGTTTCCTAAAATGAGGAAGATCGAATTGTGCTATCTATGTGTTGAAATATGGACAAGATGTAGAAACATATAATTTTACAAACTTTACTGTACACAAATAGTTCTTATGCTAGGAGCTTGGGATACACATTTAGCTCTCAAATTCTTTAGATTCTCAAATACATGATGACATATCTAAATGCACATGAATAAAACAGGACTAGACCAAAATATGGTTTGTTCAATTGCAACTGAAAAAATAGTGTCTAAATGGAAATTATGTTACGCACGGCAACATATGCAGCAGAGATAGCTAGAGAAGCAAGACTAAATAGGAAAAGAAAAATGCAAAGCAAGAGCAAGAGCAATGCAGGACAATCGCCCAAAAGTAATTCGATAATCAGTCAGACAAGAAAAACTACAAGGTAAGTAGAAAAATTCAATCAAGATCTACAATTTGGATATTTACTAATATGATATTTCTGTTATGCATGTGTACATGACTAAAAGTAAAACTAAGAAAACAACATCAAAATCAAGGACAACTAACAGATCACCAGAAATGTAAGTTGTACTCCCTCCGTCCCAAAATAGATGTCTCAGATTTGTCAAAATTTATATGAAAAATAACATTCATTTCAAAAATATAAATGATCCTAACAATCTTTAACAGGACATCGGAAAGGACTGATATGAAAATTTTGAACTTCAGATTACCATCCTGCAAGTGCGAACGATGTGGCGCAATTTTCTGGTATGAAGAAAGAACTAAAGGTAAAGGGAAAACGGCACCAACTTTTGGACTATGCTGCAAACAAGGCAAGGTTGATTTGCCACCTTTAAGAGAGCCACCTGCTTACCTTATGAAGTTGCCAAGGAGATATAGCGGGAACAGATCAAAAAACTACATGCAGAATATCAGATTGTACAACTCCATGTTTGCTTTCACATCGATGGGAGGAAAGGTAGACAATGAAATAAACAATGGCAGTGGACCTTATGTTTTCAAAATGAGTGGACAAAATTATCACAGGATTGGAACTCTACTACCTGAAGGTGAAGACAAGCCACGCTGGGCACAATTGTACATATATAACACTGATAACGAGGTAAACAAAAGGATTATGGCATCAACATTAGAAGATAAAAGGAAGTCGATAGATCCTCACACTGTTAAAGGCCTTAAAAATATGCTGGATAGAGAAAATATATTAGCAAAAACATTCAGAATGGCAAGGGACAGATTCCAAGAAGGTGACTATGACAGTGTGAAATTAAAGCTAATCAGTAAACGACATGCAAATGGAAGACCACATGACATGCCACCTGCAACTGAAGTGCCAGCTCTGATTTTCAATGATAGCACAAAAAATGTAAAAGGACGAGATGTCATTGTTCAGTACAAAAACATGAAGCCGAGAAGAATATCAGAGAACCATCCAAAATTCATCGCTATGCAATATCCTCTACTATTTCCCTACGGAGAAGATGGGTACAGAGAAAATATACCTTACATATTGAGAGACGGAAGAAAATTGAAAAGGAAAAATGTCACAATGCTGGAATACTATGCGTATCGTCGACAACAATGTACTAACCAATCGATGCACTTGCTCATGTGTGAAAAGCTTACGTTGCAGTACATTGTGGATGCTCTTGCATGCATTTTGCAGTATAGGCTAGAATGGATCAGAATAAATCAAGGAACCCTACAGATGGAACTATATGCTGGCTTGCAAGATGCAATAGACAGAGGAGATACAAGGGCTGACCAAGTAGGAAAGAGAATACTACTGCCATCTAGTGTCACAGATAGTCCATGATACAAAGTACAAAACTACCAAGATGCCATGGCAATTTGCAGGTGGGATGGATACCCAGACCTATTTGTGACATTCACATGCAACGCATCTTGGCCAGAGATTCAATCAATGCTACATGAAGTAGGACAACAAGCATGGGAAAGACCGGATATTGTTGACCGAGTGTTTCACATAAATCTCAAGGAGTTCATGAGAGACATAAAAGAAAGGGAATACTTCGGAAAAACACTAGCAAGTAATAATATACTGGCTTCATCATCACAACTGCTAATTTCATTCTATAGCAAATGAACTAACATTTTTTTTATAAAATTTGCAGTTATATACACAATAGAGTTCCAGAAAAGAGGCCTCCCGCATGCCCACATAGTCATATTCCTTGACAAGAAGGAAAAAAACTCAAATATCCAGAACCTTCAGAGATAGACAAGATAACCAGTGCTGAGATCCCAGACAAGGAGAACGATCCAGAAGGATATGAAGCTGTTGAAAACTTCATGATGCACGGACCATGCGGTGCAGCCAACACGAATTCACCATGCATGGTCGACAACAGATGTATAAGAAATTTTCCAAAAAAGTTTAACATCAATACAACTATCGATGAAGATGGATACCCAGTATACAGAAGGCGGGATGATGGAAGATACGTAGAGAAGGGGGAGTCAAATTGGACAACGGATACGTCGTCCCATACAACAGAAATCTACTGGTAAAGTATCAAGCACATATAAATGTTGAGGTGTGCAACAGATCTCTATCGATTAAATACCTTTTTAAATACACCAATAAAGGTGATGACCAAGCGACGGCACTAATTGAAAATGATGAGATCAATAAATACCTTGAATGCACATATATATCCGGGAACGACGCATGTTGGAGAGTATTTCAGTTCGAGATGCACTACCGAGATCCCTGCGTTGAAAGATTGCCTTTCCACCTGGAGAATGAACAACAGGTCATTTTCTTAGATTCTACAGATTTAACAAAGATCATATGAAAAGAGAGAGTAGGAATCACTAAATTTACATAGTGGATGGAGACAAACAAGATGTGTGAAGAAGCCAGACAACTAACATACGCAGAATTCCCATCTAAATGGGTATGGAATAAGAAACAGACGAAGTGCACCAAAAGGAAGAAAGGAAGATCAGTTGGAAGGATATATTATGCCCATCCAGCAAGCGGCGAAAAATATTACATGCGGATGCTACTCAATGTTGTCAAAGGATGCACTTCGAAGACATAAGAACTGTAAATGGAGTTGTCCACACATCATACAAAGCAGCTTACGAAGCTCTAGGATTTCTTGATGACGACAAAGAGTGGCTTGAGTGCATCAAAGAGGCGTCCAATTGGGAAACTGGAAACCAGATAAGACAACTTCTCACAACAATCTTATGCCACTGTGAAGTGACAAGTCCTAAGCTTCTTTGGGAATCATGTTGGGAAGTTCTAAGTGAAGACGTAGAGTATAGACAGAGAAAACTATTAAACTATCCTACACTATGTCTGACAGCTTCACAGAAGCAAGGACATGCCTTGGTTGAAATAGAGAAGCTCATGAGACAAGCTGGAAGGACACTTAATGAATATCCAGGAATATAACTTCCAAATTCTTCAGAGATAAATGAACTTGGAAACAGGTTGCTCAACGAAGAGATGAGCTACAACAAGGAGGAGCAAAAGGAAGAGCACTTGAGGATCTTCGGTAATCTAAAATCTGAGCAACTCAATGCATTTGATTCAATAATGGAATCAATCAACAAAAGATTGGGAAAACAATTATTTGTGGATGGATATGGTGGAACAAGAAAGACCTATCTATGGAAGGCAATCACAACAAAAGTGCATTCCGAAGGAAAAATAGTACTAGCAGTAGCATCATGTGGTATTGTTACAGGGAGGTAGGACAACTCATTCAAGGTTCCACATCCCACTGATCCTTACAGAAGAGTCAACATGTGACATTAGACAAGGAACACACTTGGCAGAACTTTTAAACAAGACATCACTAATACTATGGGATGAGGCTCCAATGGCAAACAAAATATGTTTTGATGCACTGGAAAGAACTCTAAGGGATATATTAAGGCATACAAATGAAAACAGTAGTGAGAGACCATTTGGTGGAATGACAGTGGTTCTAGGAGGGGACTTCCGCCAGTTCTACCAAAGGGAAGAAGACACAACATAGTCACTGCACCCATTAAAAGGTCGTATCTTTGGGAACACTTCCAGATACTGAAACTAAGAAAGAACATGTGACTCAATTGCATGACAAACGATGAAACTGAGAAACAAAAGGTAAAAGAATTTGCAGACTGGATTCTCAATATTGGAGATGGAACAAATACATCAGCAGAAGGTGAAGAACTGATAAATATACCAAGTGACATACTACTCAAAAAAGGAAATGATCCAAAAAAAAGAAATTGTGGAAAGCATATATCCAAATTTGAAGGAGAGGTATCGCCAACGAGAATTCTTAGAAGAAAGAGCAATATTATGTCCAAGGAACGAAACAGTCCGTGAGATAAATGAATATATAATGGAACAACTAGGAGGTGAAGAAAAAACTTATCTAAGTTGTGACACAGTATGCAAAGCAACAACTCTAAATGGTGAAACAGATATGCTATATCCAATGGAATTTCTAAACAGCTTAACGTACCCTGGAATCCCAAATCATGAGCTAAAACTAAAAGAAGGTCTACCAGTGATGCTACTACGCAATATCAACCAAAGTGCCGGGTTATGCAATGGTACAAGGATGACAATTATTCAACTAGGAAGAAGATTCATCGAGGCACAGATAATAACAGGAACTCATGTGGGAGAAAAGGTGTATATTCCAAGAATAATAATGTCGCCAACAGAATCAGTGTGGCCATTCCTCCTAAAAAGGAGACAATATCCAATTTCAGTGTGCTTTGCTATGACAATCAACAAAAGCCAGGGGCAATCTCTGAACAGGGTAGGACTTTATCTACCTAAACAAGTTTTCACACACGGACAACTATATGTAGCATTCTCAAGAGTGACGAGAAGGGACGGTCTGCGGGTAATGGTCAATGACGAAGATAGCAAAGATGATGTTGTCAAGAACATAGTCTACAAAGAAATTTTCTAAAGGTATGGCGAAATGACATACTTTTCGTGTACTATATTACTTTTCTTATATAAATTTACAGGTTCTCACTATATGGCAGGATGGATATGGTCTACTAATCTACCAAAATATAAGAAACGTGCACCAGCTTATGATGTAATTAGTTTCAAAAAAGCTTAAGACGATATTTCTTCCTTACATGATGGGATATGGTATGCTTATGTTTTCTCACACCAAAATCTATATAATGTGCAATTCTTATTGAATCGAATGTCTAAAACTCTGCTCTCTTTTATATTGCAAATTCACCGGTTAATCAGAACAATGGTCACATCTGCATAGGAAGAAAGGGGCAAACTTAAAAAATGGATGTATATGTGCGATTCATGTGCTTTTGCCCGTACATACATAAATATTCCTGTTGCAAATATTAATGATATAAACAAACACTACTTCATTTTGTTAAATTTGCATGGGGGTAGGGGTAGGGCCTAACACTGCCGATGCCGGTCCCAAGCCCGGAAAAAAGTGGAGGGGGCATTAAAACAAATTCAAATCTTTCACTAACAAGCACAACCTTAAAATATGTTTTCAAACAGAAAGTTCATCTCAAAGGAATTGAAATGGCCAATTACTAAAATTTGTAAATGGAACATGGTTTACATTAAAAAAAAAAAATACCAGTACCATATGCAGAACTAGAGTTGGCAGTTAAACATCTGATAGAGAATGACTAAATTATATTTTGATATTTAAACATATGAAATGAGGAAATAAAAAGGGCTGTGTAGATATCTTTTAAATTCGAAAATAACTTAAAGAAAATCTAATCCATCGTGCATGAGGTACTGAAAAAAATTCTTATGCCAAGTAAGATGACCAATGTATATAGAGACCAATGTATAGAGAAGACATCACAATGTAAAGCAGACACTATGATTAGATCGAATAAAAAACAAAAAAATCTATTTGTAATTCCATTGGAGAATCAAAATTATAAATAAACTAAAGGATGGTACCAATTCATGACAGCTTCATCGACGAATCAAAATAACGCCAACCAAAAGGCCCCTATCTTCTCCAAGTAAGACCGCCGGACAAAAAACTCAAAATGCGCTACAGACTAATGCTACAGGCCGGACCTCCTCCATGACCCTCTTCAGCCGGGACCTCCTCCATGACCCTCCGACAGCAGTCCCCCGCGCTCCGTATGTACGGTCCATTTCAGGGCGAGCAGAACGCCAGGGATTTGATTTTGCTGGATTTCTAAGAGTATACGCAAACAGATTTGAGGAAGGAGGGGGACGGAGAAAAATGGAAAAAAATCCAAGGAGCACACAACCAGATTTGAGACTAGCGGTGGATTAGAAAAACAAAGAAGTCAAAAGGTCAGTGATGGGAAATGGGGAACGGGAAAGAAAAGTTAAAAAAATGCAACTACAACCTACAGTCCGATTTAGCACTGTATAGGTAAATTCTAGGCAAAAATTAGGCTAAAATCGGATCCTATTTAATAGTCACACATGCAAAAAATACGCAAAGCTTTGGCTCAAATCAGAGGGAGTAGTGTTTCAAAAAATATAATTAAACACTTAATGCAATGGGAAAAATGCAATTAAACAAAATAATTATTTCTAAAAGTATGTATACTCCTTCTGTTCAGTAATATAAGACGTTTTATATATTTTAAAGTAGATTAGATTCGGACTAAAATGGATGAAACTAAACAATAACACGTGCGTAAATAATCAGAGAGAAGACAAAACTGTTATCCATCAAATCTAAAACCACATATATATATATATATATATATATATATATATATATATATATATGTAAAAAGGGATCGATACCTCAACCTTAATTGAATATTAATTACTTTCTCTGTTTCAAAATATAAGATGTTTTAGTTTTGTGAAGGAATGTATCTAAACTTCTTTTAGTATGTAGGTTCATTGGAATATGTTTCACACATTAAAAAATTACATCTAATAAAAAAATTATTTTCAAACTTTATTAATTGTTCAAAAACGCTATTATGAATTATAAAAATAATAATAGATCATCAATAAATAAACCTAGCAAGGAAAGATATATTAATAGACCGTCAATGGGTCCCCTGCGTGTATAATGAATTGTCAAAACAATATGTTAATAAGTAAATTTAGCATGGAAAGAAATATTAATAGACCATCAATGGATAGCCTGCGCGTATGCGGGGGCCACTGTGCTAGATTCATTTTGTTGGATTCATTTTATGAATACCTATCTGATGGTATTATTTTTATATAGTGGTATCATACAAAACAATCCCTTGGTCAAAAACCCCTCTCTTAGGTAGTTCCTAGACTATAAATCCAAAAGGATCTTCTCCCAATGCCTCCAAATCTTCTACTAATCTCATTAAACCAATCATCCAGCATCTTACTGCCTATTACATTGTATTTATATGTTGCTTGTTGTATATATTGATGCTTGTATGCAATGTATTGATTGTGGTTTTGTTTGTTTGCATGTATGCTCAATAACGGCGATAGTTGCGATTGTGTGACGCCGAGAAGAAGGAAGCATCGGTTTTCTCTTATTATTATTGTATTCGGTATTCTGGTATTCTAAAGAAATCACGGGAAGTCTCGCTGGTCACAGTCAAGCCACCGTTCCTGAACTCCTATATTATCCTATTGCTTTTTATCAATTGTTTTATTTCTCGTTTATGAACTTCACGACTAAATGCATGGTTTGTTTCAATTAAAACAGGCGTGAGTAAATTGGCTCCTCCAAGTTATGGATGAGTGTCCATTAGGACACCTACACTATTGACACCCATCTTTATCCTTTAGATCGAAGCTAAGATGATTAGCATCTTCCCTCTTGGAAAATATGGATTTCCAATAATAAAACTATTTTGGGTTTCACCCTACTGCAAATTTTTCAAAATAAAACCCTTAGAAGGAGGCATCGTTTCCAAGTGGAGGTTTTACTAAAGAAGATATAAGGAGTGATATGTCGGAAACGTATCTATAATTTTTTATGCTCCATGCTTGTTTACTATCTACTTTGCTTTCCTTTGTCTACACTTTGAGGTGTTTTTATATCTTTTCTGGAACTAACCTATTAATAAGTTGCCATAGTGCTAGTTGCATGTTTTCTTCTCTTTTTGGTTCCAGAAAGGCAGAAAATCAATATTCTTGGAATTGGATGGGACAAAAGCCAAAGTCAATATTTTACCATGGGCGACAAGAAGTCCAGAGGAGAGACGGAGAGGCGAGCCAGGGCCGCCACACCCCCTAGGCACGGGTGGGCCCACCCCGCGCCTAGGCAGGGCGTGGGCCCTCTGTCCGCCTCCCAGCCTCGCCTCTTCACCTATAAGAAGCCCCCGATGCAGAAACCCTAGGCACCGGATCAAAACTCCATGAAACCTTCTGTAGCTTCCGCCACCATCGTCCCTAGATCGGGGGGTTCTGAAGTTCTTCCCGACACCCTGCCGGAGGGGAGATCTTCCCGGAGGCCTTCTTCTCCGGTATGAAGCGTGAGTAGTTCCACCTTGGACTACAGGTCGATGTAGCAGCTAGATGGTTGTATATCCTCCTTGTGCTTTCATGTATAGATCTTGTGAGCTCCGTTCATGATCAAGATCCAATCTATTTGTAATCATGCATGTTGTGTTTGCGGGGATCCGATGGATATTGAGATTACTATGTCAGATTGATTAATGGTTTTTTCTATTTGATACTATCATGCATGTGTTGTTTGTGATCTTGCATGCTCTCCGTTGTTAGTAGCTATCTTGGCCAAGTAGTTGCTAGTGACTCCAAGAGGGGGTATTTATGCTCGATAGTGGATTCATGCCTCTAGTTTCCAAGGGAAGTGAAAAAAATCTCTTCGGTTGTAGATGTTTTGTTGCCACTAGGGAGAAAACAACGGTCTCTTGTTCATAGAAAAAGTGGATTGTTTACCTTACACACTTTGCTTACAGCAGTTGTTTGTTGCTTGCAACTTAATGCTGGAGGGGGTTCGGATGATAACCTGAAGGTGGACTTCTAGTCATAGATGTAGTTGGATGGCGGTCTATGTATATTGTTGTATTGCCCAATCGAATCTCATAGGATCTTTTTGTCTGGTATTGCATTGTTATGCCTTCCTCAGTTCCTGTCAATTGCCCTGCTGTAATTTGTTTACCCTTCATGCCATGTTCTTTATCTAAGGAGAGCACCTCTAGTAAACTATGGACCCCAGTCCAATCTTTACCATTGATACATCCTCCACTGTTACCTGTTTACTTGCTGCAAACCATTACCTTCCACACCATACATTTAATCCTTTGTTACAGCAACAGGTGAGATTGACAACCTCACTGTTAGTTGGGGAAAAGTCTTGAGTTTGTGTTGTGAAGGTTTCCATGTTGCTTGCAACGCCTATGTGACGTTTCCTTCCTCCTACTGGTTCGATAACCTCGGTTTCTTACTGAGGGAAGACTTGCTGCTGTGTTGCTTCACACCTTGCTCTTGGGGTTCCCAACGGGCTCCACATGAACTGAGCCATCAACAAGTTTTCTGGCGCCGTTGCCGGGGAGGCTAAGGACGTCTTCACAAGGGGAGTCATCCTCAACCTTTCTCTTTACTTTGTTTTTAGTTTGCTTGGTTTTGTTAGCCTCTTTTCAAAAACTCCAAAAAAGTTAGTTTAGTTTGGTCTGCTTTCCCTATTCAAAAACACACAAAAAATAGTTCCTGCTCTAGCTGTTGCTGTTTTTGAATTGCCCACCTTTGCCAAAATGAACTCTGCTGAGAACACCAAGTTGTGTGACTTCACTAGCACAAACAACAATGATTTCCTTAGCAATTTTCTGGTGCTGGTTCTGATGATCCTGCTGCCCATCTCAATAACTTTGTTGAACTTTGTGAGATGCAAAAGTATAAGGATGTAGATGGAGATATTATTAAGCTCAAGTTGTTTCCTTTCTCCTTGAGAGGGAAAGCTAAAGAGTGGTTGCTATCCTTGCATAGAAATAATATTGATTCTTGGACTAAGTGCAAAGATGCTTTTATTGGAAAGTACTATCCTCCTGCTAAGATTATATCTATGAGAAGTGACATTATGAAATTTAAACAACTTGATAATGAACATGTTGCTCAAGCTTGGGAAAGAATGAAAACTTTGGTTAAGAATTGTCCCACTCATGGACTCACTGCTTGGATGATTATCCAGAATTTTTATGCAGGTTTGAACTTCTCCTCAAGAAATCTGTTGGATTCAGCTGCTGGAGGTACCTTCATGGGCCTCACTTTGGGTGATGCAACAAGGCTCCTTGATAATATGATGGTTAACTACTCTAAATGGCATGTTGAGAGAGCTCCACATGGTAAGAAGGTAAATTCTGTTGAGGAAACTTCCTCTTTGAGTGAAAAGATTGATGTTATTATGGCTATGCTTGTTAATGGGAAAGCTCCTTTAGATCCAAACAATGTTCCCTTCGCCTCTTTGGTTGCTCAAGAAGAGCAAGTTGATGTGAACTTCATTAGAAACAACAATTTCAACAACAATGCCTATAGGAATAATTTTGGTGGTAACAACAATTATAGGCCTTATCCTCCTAATAATGGCAATTCCTATGGAAACTCCTACAACAATGCTAGAAGTGCCCCCTCTGAACTTGAAGTCATGCTCAAAGACTTTATTAGTAAACAAGCTGATTTCAACAAGACTGTGGAGGAAAAGCTTTTAACTATTGAGAAGAATATTTCCTCTTTGTTTGAAGCACAATCCTCCTTGATTAATAAAACAGCTGCTAAACCTGAAACCATGGAAAGTACCTTTGCTGCTATTCATGCCATAAAAGTTACTATTGATGAAAATGTTAGGCTATTACCTTAACTTCATGCTAAGTGGGAAAGGGAAGCTGAAATTGAAAGAAACAATAGTGTGTGCACCATCACTAGAATGGATACCACTAAACCACAAGAAGCCCCTATTCCTCCTCCTCCTACAATGCCTAAGCCTAATGAGTCTACTACTAGTGATGCTAAGTTTGATTTTGATATAGATGGTTGCAATATTTCTGAAGTGATTCTGTTCTTGCAAAAACTTGCTAGAAGTCCTGATGCTAGTGATAGCATGTTGCTTTCACCAAACACATTACAGATGCTCTTGTTAAGATTAAGGAAGAGAAGCTAAAACACAAAGTTTCTCTTCCTAGGAAAGTAGAATATAGTTGGGAACCCATTATTAATGTGCAAGTGAATGACTTTGATCTCAAAGCTTCATGCGATCTTGGTTCTAGTGTCTCTATTATGCCTAGGAAGATTTATGAAATTATTGATTTGCCACCTTTAGAAGATTGTTATTTGGATGTTCCACTTGATGATAATGCTAAGAAGAAACTAACGGGGAGTATTAATGATGTTCTCATCATGGTTAACTATTCTTATGTCCCTGTTGCTTTCTATGTTTTGGATGTTGAATACAATGCTTCTTGTCCTATTACTTTGGGAAGACCTTTTCTTAGAACAGTTGGTGCCATCATTGGTATGAAGGAAGGAACCATTAAATATCAATTTCCATTCAAGAAAGGTATTGAAAACTTCCCTACTAGGAGAGAGAAGTTTCTTTTTGCTCCTCCTTTGGAAGCAAGGTTTGATGTTAATGCTTCTTCATTTGAAAATACTTGATTTCTTGCTTCTTGTGCCTAACTTAAAGGCGTTAAAGAAAAGTACTTGTTGGGAGATAACCCAAGAGTTTCCTTGAGCCTTGGAAGTTATTACTTCAGTAATAACCTCTCCTTATCCTCTATGTTTGCTTTTTATGCCAATAATGACCTCCAATGAGAGGAAAGTAAGATTTGGGGAGTTGCTGTCCTGAAACAGATTTCTGTCCTCCACCATAAAAAATTTTGAGGAGTCTCTGTCAGTCGGATTGAGCTAAAAAATTATGAATAAATCCCATAGTATGATATCCAAATTTCGTTAGTTCAACACTTTTTTATTTGAGCAACAGAAGATTTTCGAAAAAATCGGTTTCTACCTGCTGGTCTGTTTTGACAGATTTCTGCCATTATTTGCATTTGCTTCTTATTGATTCCTTTTTTTACTTCTCTTTTGGTGAAATGAGATTTTTGAAGGGGTTGCTATAGTATATTGTGTTTTTAGTGAAAAGTTTTGCTGTTTCAAAGCTAAACCCAAAGGTCTATTATCTTTTGAATACACTAATATTGCTAATGAAGATTGTGTGAAGTTTTTTATGATGGAAAAATTTCAGGTGTTAAGAGAGAATGATGTAATGAGATGAAGAATGGACAAAATATCAAGCTTGGGGATGCCACCCCGGTGTCACCCCAAGAAATATCCAAGAGGTACAAACGTCAAAGCTTGGGGATGCCCAAGGCATCCCCTTCTTCATCAATAAAAAGCTCAGGTCTATCTAGACACTTTGTTTTTATTGTTTCATGCATAGTTGTGTTGTTCTTGGAGCGTCTTAGTTTTCGTTTGGTTTGCTTAGTTGTTTAGTTTTCTTGAATAAAGTAGTTTTGACCCCCGTTCTCGCTGTGTTGTTTCAAATAAGTTTCTTGGTGTTGGAAAGGAGTAGAAAGTTCTTGCTTGAAAGTGCAAGAGGAGCTTGCATTGACTGTGACTTAGACTTTAGCATGACATGCTAGGTGTTGTTTTGAGCTTGTGCTTAGTGATTATTGTTGTATAAGGTCTGGTTCCAAACAATTGGGATTGCTTAGTGTTCCTTGAAAGAATCATGTGTTGTTTTAGCATACAAAAGCATACTATTGTGGTATTCTACTTTGATGCTTTGTTTGGGTTGACTTGGCGCATGCTCACACCATGTTATGACTATGAACAAGTTACCATATCCTCTAAGATCGTTTAGTCCTTGACTTGTAGTACCACTCTATGCTTTGATTAGTAATGTTTTGTTGCTCTGCATGATTATGGCCATTATTGCTCTCTTAGTTGGTTGCTCCCAGTCTTTTGCTAGCCTCCACTTGTATGAGTAATCTCTACTCATGCTTCCAACTCCCAAGAAACCAAGTTATTCCAAAGTGACGACTATAAACTCCTATGCATGGTGTGTTACACCATTCCAAGTATATTCTTGTTTTCAGCTATCTTCCAAATTAAAAGTATTTTGTTATGTGAAAACTTAGTGATTAAAGCCCTCACAAACTTGATGGCGCACTTTATATTCTTTGCCCCTAATAAACTTGAACCATTGTGTCATCTATGTTGTATATGCTTGCACTTATACGTTGGACTTAGCAGAACCGTGTTGTCACAGGGAACATTTTCAACATTGCACTTGAACTTTGTACACAGTTGATATCATGCTCTTTTGTCTATGGATGTCACCAGTGTGAAATAAAGAGGGAGCTTGTAATTCCATGGAGTTATGTATTTTGTGTTAGAGAAACGCCTAGGCCGCTAGCCTAAGTCATGCATAATCATGGTGGAAACTTGCAGCATCACCATAATGAGCTATCTGTGAAGCATCCTTAATAAAAAGCCATGCACATAGTAAATAAAAAGATCGCTGAGATGCTCATTGTCTGCTTGCCTTGTCATTTTGTTTATGGGATAGCTCATGTACCATGTGCAAGGGGTACCCCGTTGGCAGTTCTATATGGTACGCATGTACTTACTATGACAAGAACTTACAGGTGACTCAAGTTGAGTAGCATGAGGTGTGGCCCTCATATTCAAGGGACTTGAGATTGCCAACTGATACTTTGTCAAGCATATACTCCATAGTTTGTTCACTTTAACCTTTATCACTTCAAGATGCTTATGATAGGGGCAATGAGGGTTGAAAGCTAACACGTATCATAATTTTTGGAAGCTCTTTTTGAAACTTGAAATCCCTGCTTCCCTTTATGAATGGCCTTTCTTCCACTATTATATTGAGTCTCCACCTTCTACTTTTAGGCATTAAGAGAGCATAATTATCATTCTTTGTGCAGTGTCCCAAAACTTATTGATTGATGCATATTGTGATATTACTTGTTCTTGTGCTATTTGTATCTAGTCACTCTTATGAACTTTGAAGGTGGCCTATGCATCTATTTGCCACTCCATGAGGGACAAGCTGAATGCCACTATGCCATGTTTTCTGTATGTGAAACAAACAAATGTTTTTCAATGCATGTTATTCATGATATTTGTTTGTAGCCTTTCATGTTGCATGCATTGTTACTATGTCCTATTGTTAGAACTCCATCTTTCATGCACATGTTTAGAGTTCTTTGATCCCAGCTTTCAATGTTTGCAAATGGTTTGATCTTGATTTTGATGGTGTATGTCACCTCAAAAATTATTCTTTTATCACTTACCTACTCTAGGACGAGCAGGAGTTAAGCTTGGGGATGCTTGATACGTCGGAAACATATCTGTAATTTTTGATACTCCATGCTTGTTTACTATCTACTTTGCTTTGCTTTGTCTACATTTTGAGGTGTTTTTATATCTTTTCTGGAACTAACCTATTAACAAGTTGCCATAGTGCTAGTTGCATGTTTTCTTCTATTTTGGTTCTAGAAAGGCAGAAAATCAATATTCTCGGAATTGGATGGGACAAAAGAGAAAGTCAATATTTTACCGTGGGCAACACGAAGTCCAGAGTAGAGACAGAGAGGCGAGCCAGGGCCTCCACACCTTCCTAGGCACGGGTGGGCCCACCCTGCGCCTAGGCAGGGTGTGGGCCCTTTGGACGCCTCCCAGCCTCGCCTCTTCGCCTATAATAAGCCCTCGATGTAGAAACCCTAGGCACCAGATCAAAACTCGATGAAACCTTTTGTAGCCGCTGCCACCATCGTCCCTAGATCGGGGGATCTAAAATTCTTCCTAGCACCCTGCCGGAGGGGAGATCATCTCGGAGGCCTTCTCCGGTATGAAGCGTGAGTAGTTCCACCTTGGACTACGGGTCGATGTAGTAGCTAGATGGTTGTATATCCTCCTTGTGCTTTCATGTATAGATATTGTGAGCTCCGTTCATGATCAAGATCTAATCTATTTGTAATCATGCATGTTGTGTTTGTAGGGATCTGATGGATATTGAGATTACTATGTCAGATTGATTAATGGTTTTGTCTATTTGATACTATCATGTCTGTGTAGTTTGTGATCTTGCATGCTCTCCGTTGTTAGTAGCTATCTTGGCCAAGTAGTTGCTAGTGACTCCAAGAGGGGGTATTAATGCTCGATAGTGGGTTCATGCCTCTAGTTTCCAAGGGAAGTGACAAAAATCTCTTTGGTTGTAGAAGTGTTGTTGCCACTAGGGAGAAACAACGGTCTCTTGTTCATAGAACAAGTGGATTGTGTACCTTACACACTTTGCTTAAAGCAGTTGTCTGTTGCTTGCAACTTAATACTAGAGGGGGTTCGGATGATAACCTGAAGGTGGACTTCTAGTCATAGATGTAGTTGGATGGCGGTCTATGTATATTGTTGTATTGCCCAATCGAATCTCATAGGATCTTTTTGTCTGGTATTGCATTGTTATGC
This sequence comes from Avena sativa, assembly GCA_916181665.1. Classification (NCBI taxonomy): domain Eukaryota; kingdom Viridiplantae; phylum Streptophyta; class Magnoliopsida; order Poales; family Poaceae; genus Avena; species Avena sativa. Next base: position 44,467,602 of record OV702298.1, on the reverse strand, counting down.
CTTGATCAGTTCCTGTCAATTGCCCTTCTGTAATTTGTTTACCCTTCATGCCATGTTGTTTATCTAAGGAGAGCACCTGTAGTGAACTATGGACCCCGATCCAATCTTTATCATTGATACATCCTCCACTGTTACCTGTTTACTTGCTACAAACCATTACCTTCCACACCATACATTTAATCCTTTGTTACAGCAACCAGTGAGATTGACAACCTCACTGTTAGTTGGGGAAAATTCTTGAGTTTGTGTTGTGCAGGTTTCCACATTGCTTGCAACGCCTATGTGACGTTTACTTCCTCCTACTGGTTCGATAACCTCGGTTTCTTACTGAGGGAAGATGTGTTGCTGTGATGCTTCACACATTGCTCTTGGGGTTCCCAACAGGCTCCACATCAACTGAGCCATCAAGGAGGATAAAGAGAAGGTTGAGCAAGGGAAAGAGAAAAGGTATGTTCTATGCCTTTACCGGAACAATTTATCCGTGCAACCACACTACCCCAGTCGCTGCGGCTTAACTCGTAGTTTGTGGTTGAAAGGGAAAATAGCCCTTATGTAGTGTTTTGGTTAACTATGACATCGAGGCTAGAGAGCGGACTAATGTTTCTATTAGCTTCTCTACAGGTGAGAGTCCGCAGGTTGTTGGTGAAAGGCGATGGGTGACACCCCATTTGTTTCTATATGAAGAGCCGGTGGTGTTATTTATTATTCTCTCTTATTTACTCTTGAGTCAAATAGGAAACATCGCACTATTAAGAGGGGTGATCTCGATGCGCTCTTTGGGGATGTTCCACATCAAATATACTTCTCCTTATCCACCACCACACACCCTTTCGAAGAAAGAGAGAAACATAGCCCTGAAAAATGAGTCAAAAAGTGGCTTCTGCGAAATCGGCAAAAGCGACGGCGGCGCCGGTGCTGTCGCCGGAAATTCTCGGTGCACACAGATATGGCTTACAGAATAGCCTTTCGGTTGTTCGCTGAGAATTTCGGTCTCCGCCAAAAATTCTGGCGTATGGTCCGGTCCACCGGAGCTGTCACCGGAAATTCCGGCGAGCAACTCGGTCCGACCGGACTTATTGCCGGTTCTGTCGCAGGAACCCCCAAACGGCTCTTTTTCCACCCATACTATATATACCCCTTTCTTCTCCACCATGAGATTAGGCATTTCAGTATAACATCCATTTCTTGAACCTCTCTCTCCCCCCCATTGTTGAAACACAAAAGCTTGAGGATCTCCCATTCTACCCAACCAAATCCAAATCCCTTTGGTAGAAAGGAATAGGAGGTCCCAATCTACGTTTCCACCAAGCCAAAGTTCATTCCCCCTTGAGTTCATCGAGTTAGCTTTTACTCTTGGGTTTGTGGGAAACCCTAGGCGGCTAGGGTCGCCCGTAGGCATTCGGCTGTGATTTGCTCCGTGGAAAGTTTGTGAGGGTTTGGAGACTACCTTAAGGTCTACCACGAGTAAGTGAGCTATTCCTTCGTGGGATAGGCTCGGAGAAGAAGGTGAGCCTTTGTAGCGCGTGAGGAATCCTTCGTGGAACCTCACACCTCTCCAATGTGACGTATCCCCCTTCCCAAAGGTGGTAAACACGGGAATACATCTTCGTCTCCGCGTGCTTCGGTTATTCCTCAACCGATCTCTTACTTGTGTTGTTTACCTTGTGATAGCCTTCAAGCTTGAAGTATCTTGTTCATTATCTAGGTTGCCTCACCTAGTTTGCATTTAGACTCACTTATATTCCGCAAAGCCTAAAACTTGCAAAAGATTATAAAGAATTTTGTAGAAACCTATTCACCCCCTCTAGGTAAAGCATCTTACACTTTCAATTGGTATCAGAGCCTAGGGCTCTTTTAAGGGCTTTACCGCCTAAGAGAAAAGATGGTTTTCTCTGATGATGAGGAGGAAAATACTTATTCGGTCAAGGAGCTTCGTGAAATCTTAGCTAAGGGTGCCCTTGAAAAGGCCAAGGAGGATTCCGATATCCTTGTTCGAATGAGTTACCTAGAAGGACAACTTAAGGCCATTGGCGATGAGGCTTTTCTTGGTAACCCATTGATAATACCTCAAGGGAGACCAATGGACACCGAAAAGGATAAGGATGCCGAGTCCGCTCATGAGGGCGGCTCGTTAAAAATTTCCACGCCCCCTAATAAATTCCCTTATGTTTATCCTAAGCAAAAGAACATCATGACTCATATTAATGGTTTGGATCCTGCACCTCATTATGATGGAACTCTTTTCTCTCATTGGAAAGCTTCTATGGAATATCATTTTCGCAGCTGCAGCATTGAGCTTTGGGAGATTGTATCCACCGGTTTCCACCCTCATGACCCCAACAACCTCACTCCGGGAGAGTACTACGACCGTCAACTAAATGCAATGGCTTGTGACAAGATAAGGAGTGCCATCCACCGCACTCTTCATGATCAAGTCAGCGACATCCCCACCGCAAAGGATCTTTGGGATAATATTGTCATTCTCCAAGAGGGAACCTCTCTTATCCAAAAATCCAAGTATGAAGCTGCCAAGTCAGAGATGAACATGTTCATGAACCATGATGGTGAGACTATCGCTGAAGCATACAAGAGACTTGTTGCCCTCCGTGTGAAGATTGGTGGCCTAGGGTGTGATAAGTATGATGATGGATTCAATTTGAATGATGAACTTATCAAGTCCAAGATTTTCTCCATGATCGCGGTCACCGATAAGAAATGCCTTGAACTTGCAACTCCTTGATAGAGCTAATCAATTCACTCCTGATGATCTAGTCTCTTATCTAGTTGCCATGGATAACTTGGCAGATGAAGGGCAAAAGATCAAGGAGGTCAACCGTGCTATTGGGTCTTCCCAATCTCTAGCGTTAAAGGCCAAGCATGTGCAAGAAGATGTTGCTAGTGATGAATAAAGCAATGTTGATGGAGTTGATGATATGCTATCTCAACCTACTCTCTTCACCAAGAACATGAAGTTCCGAAGAAGGATAAGTTCAATGGGATCAAGTGAGAAGAAGAGGACGTGCTACAATTGTGATGAGTCGACCCATTTTTCTGACAAGTGTTCATATGAGAAGAGGCTTGACAAGCCTAAGTATGAAGAAGGTGCCAAACCAAGATTGAAGCCCAACCCCATCAATGAAAGATAGAAGAGGAACAATAGGCATGATGGCAAGGGCTTCCTAGGTCAAGAATACATATCCGACAAGGAGGAAGAGGATGAAGAGAAGGTGGTTGGAGTGGCCGGCTTGGCCTTTGACAAACCCGAGTCTCTCTTCACCTATGACTACACCAAGGACTACACCGATGACTCTCCTACTCCCAAGGTCACCGCCACTTGCCTCATGGCAAGGAGCTCCAAGGACGAGTCCGACATGGAGTGTGGGGATAAGGAGAAATTGGTGGGTGTGACCGGTTTGGCATATGTCGAACCCGATTCACCTCTCACCTATGACTACTCCAAGGACTACATCGAGAGTTCTCATGTTCCCAAGATCATCGGTTCTTGTCTTATGGCAAGAAGCTCCAAGGTAATTGTCTGTCCTCCATCCCTATCTAGTGTCTTGGATGATCTTGAGAGTGATCGTGATAGTGATAGTGATAGTCATGAATTTGGTGAAGAATATATAAAAGAAATGTATGCTATCATGAAGTCTCTTCCTCCCATTGCTCGTGCTAGAGTCAAGCAATTAATGGAACTTGTTAGCTCACGTGATGAGGCCATTGATAGCTTGGAATATCATATTGATGATGAGAAACAAAGATTCAATCTTCTTGAGCAAGAGCTTTGTGAGGAAAAGAATACCAATTCTTTTCTCAAATTACAAATTGAAATTTTTGAAATTGATAAAGCAAAAGACATGGACACTATTGATAGGGCTAACTCATTGTCCCAGGAGCTTGATGCCTCAAAGAAAGAGCTTGAAGTTGCTCATGCTTCTCTTACCAAGGACCTTGAGCACCTTGAGAAGGCTAGTTTGCTTGTTAAGCGTGAGCTCATAAAACTTGGAGAGAACCATGATCAACTTCGGGTGTCCTATGAGAAGGCTCTTGGTACATTGAAGGATACAATTATTGTTGAAAATGATTCTTGTACCTCTAACTCTACCTTTGATCAAGCTCACCTCATTGAGGAAAATAAGAAGTTAAAAGAGCAACTTGAGAAAGAGCGTCGTGCACCTACCTCCAAGGGAAAGATCCTAGATGAGATTTTATCCCGTCAAAAGATGAGAATTTCCAAGGAAGGTGTCGGTTTTGATCCAAAGAACAACACGAGCAATGCCATTCCACCAAAGAAGATAACCTTTGTAAAATAAGGTGACAAGGTGGTTGGCCAAGTCAAAAGGAATGTGGTGAATGAATGGGGGAGCCATGAGGGGCAATCCCAATCACAAGTATGCGGGAAGGTCGAATCCTTCCTATTTGCTATGTAAGGGCACTCAAGGATATGTATATGCCAAATACGTTGGCCCTCGAAATGGTTATGCTTATAGGTGGTACTCAATTTGGGTACCTAAGGATCTTGTTGCTAATTCTAGGGGACCCATTACTCAATGGGTTCCTAAATCAAAGAATTGATTTTGTAGGGTTATGCCTCCGGTGGATCAAAATGGGTGTTTGATAGTGGATGCACCAATCACATGACCGGAGGTAGAAGTGGGCTTGACCAATTCATTCACAATGTCAACTCAACGTCAAGCATCACTTTTGGAGATAACTCTAAAGGAAAGGTACTAGGTTATGGTAAGTTGGTAATCTCCAAGGTTTTTACTCTAGAGACCTTCTTACATGTTGAAAACCTTGGTTACAACTTGCTTTCAATTAAACATCTTGCGGATGCCGGATATGACTCCTATTTCTCTAGAACTTTTGTGAAGGTCTTTAGGGGTGATGATATCAGCTTGGTTCTCATTGGACACGTGGAAGACAACCTTTATGTGGTCAACCTCTCGAAAGAGAGCCAATATCTTCCTACATGTCTAATGGCCAAGGCTGACAAGGGATGGCTTGGCATTGTCACCTAGGTCATGTCAACATGAGAAATCTCAATCTACTCCTAAAGGGTGAGCATATTATTGGACTAACCGGTATCTCCTTTGAGAAAGATCGTGTGTGTAGTGCTTGCATTTCAGGAAAGCAAATTGGGAAGCATCATCCTTTTGTTACCAAGGTGGCCACGTCAAGACCATTGGAACTTCTCCATTTGGATCTCTTCAGGCCATCAACATATGACTCCCTTGGTGGAAGAATATATGGTCTTGTCATTGTTGATGATTACTCAAGGTATACTTGGGTCTTTCTTCTCAATACAAAGGATGAGACCTTTAAGGAATTCATGATCTTCACCAAGCTATCTCAACGCACTCATGGAGTGGAGATCAAGACCATTAGAACCGACAACGGCACTGAGTTCAAGAACTACACCATGCAATAATTTGTTGAAGATGAGGGGATCAAGCATGAATTCTCAGCTCCTTATACCCCTCAACAAAATGGTGTTGTTGAAAGGAAGAACCGGACAATCATTGAGATGGCAAGAACAATGTTGAGTGAATTCAAGTCCCCTCACAATTTTTGGGGAGAAGCTATTGCTACTACGGTTCACTACACGAACCGGCTCTTCCTCCGAGATCCCTTTGACATGACTCCATACGATATTCTCACAAGTAAGATGCCCAATGTCAACTACTTCCGTGTCTTTGGATGCAAGTGCCTCGTTAAGAACAAAAAGGAAAATCTCGGTAAATTCGAATCTAGAACTATAGAGGGTATATTTGTTGGTTATGCGGAAAACTCTCATGCCTATAGATACTACAACAAGACCAATGGTTGTGTTGAAGTATCTTGTGACGTAGAGTTTTTGGAGAATAATGGCCCCCATGAGGGGCAAGTTTCTTCTCGTGATGTAGGAGATGGTGATTCTTCTGAAGTCATCAAGTTGATGGGTATTGGGAACATCTTGCCCACCGAGTCTCACATTCATGTTCAACAAGATGATGGGGGAGAATCAAGCTCAACTAAAGAAGAGCCAAGCTCTACCCAAGATGAGCCATCAAATGCATCACAAGATCAACATCTCACTGAAGATGCCATGCAAACCGAAGAACAAGAATCAAGCCCTCAAACCTTTGAGCAGGACCAAGTAGAAGATAAACCTACATCTCAAGGCCAAGCTCAAGATGGTGTCAATGATCAAGGCCCCTCAAAATATGAATTTGTTGATCATGAAGGCACAATTTGGAAGATTAAGGCCGCCTCCATTGCAAGTGGACTTCAAGTCAACAATATCCTTGGAAGCATATCAAGAGGGATTGAGACCCATGCCAGGAAGAAGAACCTCACATGCTTTTGTGGGCATCATGCTTTTGTGTCCAACTTTGAGACCCTTAAGGTTCATGAGGCTTTGGAGGATCCGGATTGGGTCATTGCCATGCAAGAAGAACTCGAGTGTTTCACCCGCAATGAAGTTTGGTCTCTAGTGGAGAGGCCTAAAGATCATCGCATCAATGTCATTGGGACCAAGTGGGTGTTCAAGAACAAGCAAGATGAGAACGGGGTCGTCACAAGAAACAAAGCAAGGTTAGTGGCGCAAGGGTATGCCCAAATAGAAGGTATTGACTATGAGGACACCTTTGCGCCCATTTCTTGTCTTGAAGCTATTCGTCTCTTGCTTACTTATGCATCTTTCCATAACTTCAAGCTTTATCAAATGGATGTGAAAAGTGCATTTCTTAATGGTCCCTTGAAAGAGGTTTCATATGTAGCTCAATCCCCGGGTTTCAAAAACACACGCTATCCCAACCATGTGTATCTACTCCATAAGGCTCTCTACGGACTAAAGCAAGCTCCTCGTGCTTGGTATGAGCACCTTAGGTATTTTCTACTCATGTATGGGTTTAGCGCGGGTAAGGTCGATTCCACCCTTTTCACCAAATGGGTTAAAGGGGGTGGCTTATTTATTGTTCAAATCTATGTTGATGATATTATCTTTGGTGGAACTAACGAATCAAATAACAAAGCTTTTGCCGAGTTGATGACTATGAAATTTAGGATGCCCATGATGGGGGAGTTGAAGTTCTTTCTAGGCTTCATCATAAAGCAACTTCCTCATGGTACTTTCATCTCTCAAGAGAAATACATTAAGGATATGCTCAATAAGTTCGAGATGGCCAAGGCTAATCCCATGAAGACACCCATGTCACTAAATGGACAACTTGGCCTTGGAGTTGGTGAGAAGGACGTGGATCAAAAGGTATCTCGTTCTATGATTGGTTCCTTTCTCTACCTTTGTGCTTCTAGGCCGGATATCATGTTAAGTGTTGGAATGTGTGCTCGTTTTCAATCTGCTCCCAAGGAGTGCCACTTGATGGCGGTCAAACGGATTTTTAGGTACCTTGTTCTCACTCCTACTCTCGGGCTTTGGTATCCAAAGGGGTCAACCTTTGAGGTTGTTGGCTATTCGGATGCCGATTGGGCAGGTGATAAGGTTGACCGGAAATCAACCTCCGAGGCTTGCCAATTTATTGGCCGGTCATTGGTGAGTTGGTCTTCCAAGAAACAAAACTCCACAGTCCTATCCACCGCCGAAGCTGAATACATATCCGCGGCATCTTGTTGTGCTCAATTGTTATGGATGAGGCAAACCTTGAAAGACTATGGTGTGTCTCTTGGTATGGTGCCTCTTCTATGTGACAATGAAAGCGCAATAAAGATCGCCAACAACCCCGTCCAACATTGCCGCACCAAACATATTGACATTCGCCACCACTTCCTATGTGACCATGTCGCAAATGGTGGTATCAATCTCACTCATGTGGGTACGATGTTCCAATTGGCCGATATCTTCACGAAGCCTTTGGATGAAGCCCGGTTTGTCATGTTGAGGCGAGAACTCGGTATCCTAGATCCCCAAAACTTGGATTTATTTGCTTATTGCACTATATTCTTGCTCTTAACATGCTATGTAGCCTAGTTGTGCAGCACATGTAGGGATGGTCATCTCACCATGTCTTGGTTTGATGCTTACCGATGTGTGCAACATAAATTGATCTCGTGTCATGATATGGGTCCAAGCATCTATCTTTGAGGCGCCATGACATGTGTGCTTAAACATAGGGGGAGAAATCCTCCGCCAAATGGTCGGTTTTGTGTATTGGGTGCATTGTTGCTTCAAGCTAAATCCTTTGTCCATGGTTGCTCTTCGTTTTTGTTTCTTCATGACCTTGCCATATGGGCAGTGCTCTTTCTGGTCTTCATTTGGATCTTGTGTATATGCTCATACGATTTCTCACAATGTTTCATCTCCAAAACAACAAACAAAAAAAATTGCTATCTTCAGAAATTTTCCGGCAATAATTCCGGTTCGCCAGCCTGATGACCGAAAATTCTGGCGACCGCCAAAAATTCCGCAGCAGACCGAAAACCCTTATAGAACATGTTTTGGGTTCTCTGCCGAAAATTTCGGTCGCCACCGGAATTTCCGGTCACCAGTCTGGTTCGCCGATGTTCTCACCAGAAATTCCGGCGTGGGCGTCGGTTCGACCGGATTTATCGCTGAAAAATTTCTGAGGGGGGTATTTATAGCCCGCGCGTGGGGGCGGTTCCATCCTGTTCCTTCTTTCTCCCCCACGCCCACCCCTCCTCCATGGCTGCCGCCCCAAGCTTCCCCACCCCCCCATAGGCCCTTCCCTCCACCCAAATCCCTCCCCACTCCACCAAGTTGTAGATCGGGCCTCTACAAGTCTTCTCACCGAAGGTTTTGCTCTCTCCTTGCCTGCATTGGGAGATCGGGGAGTGCTCTCCCTCTTCTCATGTGGTGCTTTCCTCGTGATCATCCGTGGCAAGGGAGGGGGCATGGATTCTTCTTCGGCATCTGAGGGTATTTTTGCTCTTTCCTCTCTTCATTCCATTTCTTGTTGGTGGTGAAACCCTAGCCTTCATGGTCACTTGTGCTCCCTTAGTTCTATCTATCCTCCTAGTAGAGTAACTAGGATAGCATCACCCTAGTTTCACCCACTTTTCTCCCTCATGATGTTTTTTGCGCAAGTACTAAGTCATGGATAGTATCACTGTCGATTGCCCTAATTTTTTGGTCCCACGCCAGGTCGAGCCAAAACCGCCGCCGGAATTTTCGGTCATAGTTCCGGTCGACTGACATGCTCGCCAGAAATTCCGGTCGAGCTTTCGGTTCGCCGGAACCATCGCCGATCATTCCGGCAACAGGGTCGGTTCCGCCGGACCTGGAGCCAAAATTTTCTTTCGCCTGTTTTTCTGTCCATGCGCTTGCCCAACCTTCATTATGTGTTCTTGTGAGCTCTTCATGGCATACACACTTATTTGCTTTATTTGCCTTGCGTTCTTGTGTGCTTCTTGTGTAGAGTCTGACCACATCGACTTTGAGCCCGACACTGGCAAAAAGAGAAAGCTTACTATTCAGCGGCCTCCTCCTCCTCGCCTCACTCAGCATGAACTAGAGAAAGATGCTATCATAGGGGGTTCTGGATCTGCAAGTGGACAGAAGAAGAAAGCCTCTGCTAGAAGATCCGCTATCAAGGGCAAGTCCAGTCTTGGTCCTACTAAAGAAGAAGTTCCTCCCAACTACACCACTGCTTCGGATATTAATGTGAATCAGTGGCGGGACTTGAGGAGGCAGAATCCGTACCGCTTTCCCAACCGCACTTATCAAGGGGCTGACAAGATGTTCTGGACTGACACTCAGAAGTGCTTTTGGGATGACCTTTACAATGAGCCAACTCGTATGAAGCGGGTTTTCTTTGTTCCTCCCAAGTATCTGAATGAGGACCACTATGCTCATTACCTCTCTTATCTATTTCGAGCATGTGGATGTGGCCCTGAAGCAGATGGATGTCTTTGATATTGCTACTATCAAGGTTAAGCTAATGCCAGATCTCATTCGCCAGTTCTTCTGCACTGCTTACTTTCACACTGATGAGGCTCACACTGTCACTTGGATGACCGGCACCAAGCCGTACTTGGCTTCGTTTGATGCTTTCTGCCATGCCCTGGGTTACCCTCCTGACCATGTATTTGGCTTCTGCATTCATTTTGAGAAGGCCTTCAGTGACAACCAGCTCCTTTTCTGCTATCCCAGTGATCCCAGCCATCAGCCTCCCAGCTTGTCAGGGATGTACTACTACTACATGGTGCTTGCTCGGTTCTTCCGCTACAATCTTGTGAGCAAAGCTGGTGAAGCTGTTGATGTTTGCGGTCACCACAAGAATCTGCTGTACTACTGTGAGCCTCATCGCCTCCGGAAGATCAATGTGTGTGATTTCATCTACTGTGAGATTCAGCGGTCTATTGAGAAGCGCATGACTCCCAATTTCTGTCAGTATGTTCAGCATCTGATTGAGGCCACCGTTCCTGTAGCTGCTATCCCCAAAGGTCCGTGTGAAGATATGGAGGATTTCAGCTTACCTCGTCGGGGCTATCATGTGGATCTCCCTCAGATGATGTCGTCTGAACACTGGACCAAGCTTGCTCATGATCCTCTATCTGCTAGTGACTCGCGCTCTCGTAGGGACCTTCCCCATGCTCTTCCTTGCAATAAAGGTCTTGCCCGGTTCTTCAAAAGCTTGTGGGATATGTGTCGCTCCTCCTATGATGTTGCCCATCATAGTTTGGAGCTCAGTCAGGAGAACACGCGGCAGCACAATGTGTTGGGGGGATAACCCCCGGGTGGGGAAATCCAGGCATAAGTAGGCCGGCTCCAGAAGATGCAGGCCGCTTGGCCTCCAAGAAATACAAATCTAACCGTCTGGAAAGCAAGCCCGGCTGGGCTTATAACCTTCCCGGCTGGCCCGTCTAGCCGGTGGCCAGAAGAACCGGCCGGGTGGCCGTTCCCACCCGGCTCACCTCGGATTCGATGGAGAGCACGGAAGGACTGACGCTCCATGCGGGGTATGCTTCTGGCTCTCCCTCGTCACCAAGGAAGCTGGCATGCCATCATGACCAGTGCTACCCGACGAAGATAAAGCAAGACGGTCGGCTGGCCTGGCGAAAGCGGTCTGGGTGACCGTTAAAGCAAGGGTGACGCCCCAAAGGAAGCCTGAGTGACCACTAAATAGAAGGATGACGCTAAAAGAAGGGCGAAATGGGTCCTGGCCCACCGGCTAGGCCCTGCAGCCGGCCCTGCCCTGTAAACCCATATCCAAACCGTAAACCCTAGGACCCAATCTGTAATCTGCCCCTAGACCAGTATATAAGGGAGGGCAGAGCCAGGGTTCTAGGTAGGTGAAAATAGTAGAAGAAGAGAAGTGTTAGCATCTAGCTCCCATCTTCCTCTAGCCATCGATAGTAGCTAAGGAAACAGCTCAAGGAGCACTTGTACCGAGCATCGAGCTCCCACACATAGTTCATCTTGCAGGAGTAGGGGTGTTACCTCGCCAAGAGGGCCTCGAACCTGGGTACGTCCCTATGTCTGCAGTGCACCATGCCCAACCCGTTGCATGAGCCACCGAATGCATCCGTGTGTCCCTTCTTTGCCATCCCCGATGGCTCTGTCGTGTTCCACACCACGACAGTTGGCGCCCACCATGGGGCACAGCGCTTCGGCTAGGATCATCTTCCGCATGGGACTTCCACTCATCGACGGCGAACGCGTGGCCTCTAGCCTCGTGCTCACGCTCGGTGCCTTCGACTGTGTCATCGACAACGCAGCGTGTTTTGCTGGGAACGCTCGCAGGGAGGGTTTGCATCGAAGTCATGATGGTGAACGCTCGCGAAAACCATCGGCAGCCTCAAGAACATCGTGCAGGAGGAGAGAACTCCGCGCCTGAACCGGAGCAAGACCCACTCACCGCCTCCATCCAGCACCTGCGTGCTCCGGTCGTCATCGAGACGGATCCAGCAACTGTGGAGGCAGCACTCGAAGCTACACGCCAGAAGCTCCTGGAAGAAGCCACCAAGGTCGCGGCTAATCAGCGTCGGCTGAACGCCACCGTGCATGAGTACAACGTAGCCCATGGCTTCGTCAGAAAGATCCAGCACCGAGGGCGCGACCTGGCGTCAGAATTGGATCGCGCCGCTGACTCACATGCAGGTGTGGCGCGACCCGTCTACAGCACTCCCGCCAACAACATGAGGGTGGCCGAGGCGGCGGCCGCGGAGCTAAAGCACCTGGAGGGCGAGGAACTTCATCGCCAGCAGGAGTGTGTGCAGCTCCTCGTGGCTACTGCTAACAAGTAGCAGGCCGAGGGCGTCCCCAGCCAGGTGGGAAACTCCCGCGACATCGTCGTCCGCAAAGGTGCAGACCAAACGGCGCACGGAGGAAGCAAGCATCAACATGCCTCTTCTCCAGGAGGGGTCGGGCAAAAAAGCCACCCGCGTGGCGAATCTGGCAACCGCGGTCGTCACAACCGTGACGCCGCTGCCTCTAGCGTTAGTCGCGCAGGCAGAGTCTCCTAGGGGAAAAAGACACGAGCACCAGAGGGGGAAGCGCACGCGAACAACGACCCGCCCGCGTCGTGTTTGAAGGGTCGGCTCGGTCCCCGAGAGCCAACTGATGCGCGGGAGCGCATCGACCTCCTGGTGCGGTCACGCACCTTGGAGGAGGAAAGTCCGGCTGGCCCAAAGTGTTTTGGCATGCGCATCCGGAACGAGCCGTTTCCGAAAGTATTTTCGCTCCCAAGAGACACGCCAAAGTACAACGGAACCGTCAAGACTGAGGATTGGTTGGTCGACTACACCACCGCGATGGGAATCGCCAATGGCAACCTCCGCTTGGCCGTACGCTACGTCCCCCTCATGCTCGTTGACTCGGCGAGAACGTGGCTCAACAGCCTCCCCGACAACAGCATCAACTCGTGGCTGGACTTCGAAGAGGCGTTCATCCACAACTTCACCGAAACATACAAGCGATCGGGTCGACCTCACGAGCTCGCCCTCTGCATGCAAGGCAAGGACGAGTCGGACCGCGCCTACCTCACCTGGTGGACCAGCATGCACAATTCGTGCGAAGGGGTGTGTGAGCACCAGGCGATAGACTTCTTCACCAACGGATGCCATGACGACACCATGCTGAAGCATAAACTCAGCTGGGCAGACCTGCAAACCATGGCTCAGGTCATGGTCATCGCAGACAAGTACGCCACCGCGGATGCGGCAATTAAGAAGCCCATCGTGGTGGACGACCAGGGCCAAATCGTCACGGACGAGCAGGCGGAGCGTCGCTAGCCGGGCGACCATCATCCCAGGCGGCACGGTCACGACAACCGCCGCGGCAAGAGAAAAGACGACCAGCCGGATAGCCGGTATGGTACCAAGCAGGTAGCCGTGGTGCATGAGGATCCGACTGTAGGAGGTAGTCGGAGGCAGAGGCCGGATGACAGGCCACCTCGGCCTAAGTATACCATTGAGTCCATGCTCGATGGGCCATGCAAGTTTCACAGCGACGTCAACAAGCCCGCGAACCACATGACGCGCCAGTGCAGCTGGACAAAGAAAATGGCCAAAGCCGGTGGACTCCCACCACCACCTCCACCGCCAGCCAGAGGCCCACCGGATAACAGGGAACACCGCAACCGCCGCGAGGGTGACGAAGATGGTTACCCGCGGCAGGTGGGTAATTACCACATATTCCTGGCGGATCCGGAAACGAAGCACGCCAAGCGGAGACGTGAGGCGGAGGTGAACGCAATCGTCCCGCCCGTCCCCCAGTACCTACACTGGTCTGATCAGGCGATCACCTGGGGCAAGGAGGATCAGCCGGCCGTGTTACCAAGCCCTAGTAGCTACGCGCTGGTCCTGGACCCCATCATCATCTCCAAGAAGCATTCATGCCGCTTCTCTCGAGTGCTGATCGACGGAGGGAGCAGCTTCAACCTCCTTTACCGGAGCAGCCTCGAGAGGCTGGGCATCAATGAATCCCAGCTGGAACCTTCAAGCACTTCGTTCCATGGAGCAGTACCGGGACCGTCACACTCCCCAATCGTCAAGATCCGGCTAGACATCATCTTCGGTAGCGAGAAAAACTTCCGCCGCGGGCCAATTTGGTTCGAGGTCGTGAACCTCTCCAGCGCCTACCACGCCATACTAGGGCTCCCAGCTCTAACAAAGTTCATGGGAGTGCCGCACTACGCATACCTCAAGATGAAGCTGCCGGGCCCAAAGGGAGTGATCACCGTCGATGGATGCTACAAGCGTTCGATCGAATGCGCCTCAGACGGCTCCAAGGTGGCCGAAGCAATGATCATCGCTGAAGAGAAGCGCGTCATAATGCAGAACATGGCGGCTCTGCAGAAGGACATGCCGGATGGAGAGCCAAACTGGCTGGAGAATCGCAGTTCAAGCCCTCGCAGGGGACAAGGAAGATCCTGCTGAGCGAGGAAGACCCAAGCAAGTTCGTCCTGGTCGGAGACGGCCTGGACAGCAAATAGGAAAGCCCGCTCGTCGATTTCCTCCATGAGAATCGGGACATTTTCGCATGGTGCACCAAAGACATGCCAGGTGTCCTGAGGGAACTCGCCGAGCACTCCCTTCATGTTTGACCGGACGCGAAGCCAGTCAAACAATCTTTATGCCGCTTCGCAGAGGAAAAGAGAAGAACCATTGGTGAGGAGATCACCCGGCTGCTCGCGGCCGGCTTCATCATGGAATTTTTCCACCCGGAATGGCCCGCCAACCTAGTGCTGGTGCTGAAGAAGAACAAGACATGGCGCATGTGCGTCGACTACACCAGTCTCAACAAGGATTGCCCCAAGGATCCTTTTGCCCTGATGCGAATTGATCAGGTCATTGACTCCACCGCCGGGTGTGATTTGTTGTCTTTTTTGGACGCTTACTCGGGCTACCACCAGATCAAGCTCAATTTAACTGATCAAATAAAGACATCATTCATAACCCCGTATGGGGCATACTGCTACACCACCATGCCCTTCGGATTGAAGAATGCAGGCGCAAACTATCAGTGCTGCATGCAGAAATGCCTGCAGACGCAGATTGGAAAGAACGTACACGCCTATGTCGACGACGTCGTCATCAAGACCAAGGAACAGCGCACGCTCCTTGAGGATCTGAAGGAAACATTTGACAACCTCCGCCGTTTCCAGATCAAGATGAACCCGGAAAAGTGCGTGTTCGGCGTCCCAGCCGGCAAGCTCCTGGGCTTCCTCTTCTTCGAGCGTGGAATCGAGGTGAACCCGGAGAAGATCGGAGCCATCGAGCGCATGGAGCTGCCACAGAACCTGCACGACGTACAAAAGTTCACCGGGTGCCTCGCTTCACTTAGCCGGTTCGTTAGCCGTTTGGGAGAAAAGGCCCTCCCCCTGTACCAGCTGATGAAGAAGACATACAAATTCGTCTGGACAGCTCAGGCGGATGAAGCTTTCCGAGACCTCAAGAGCATGCTCACCTCGCCACTCGTCTTGGTGGCGCCAGCCGCAAAGGAGCCCATGCTGATGTACATCGCTGCCACAAATAGAGTGGTCCGCGTGGTACTGGTTGTCGAGCGACCAGAGGAAGGAAAAGCTCAGATGGTCCAGCACCCCGTATACTACCTGAGTGAGGTGCTCTCGCTATCCAAGCAGAACTACCCTCACTACCAGAAGCTGGTGTACAGCGTGTACATGGCCGCCAAGAAGCTCAAGCACTACTTCCAGGAACATTCCATCAGGGTGGTAGCATTGGCCCACTCGCAGAGATCATCAGCAACAAAGAAGCCACAGGCCGCGTGGTGAAATGGGCCATCGAGCTCGCTGCGCACAACATCCAATAGGAGCCGCGCACAACAATCAAGTCGCAAGCATTGGCTGATTTCATCGTTGATTGGGCAGAAACGCAATACATGCCCCCAGTGCCGGACTCAACTTACTGGAAGCTACACTTCGACGGGTCGAAAATGAGAGGAGGACTCGAAGTCGGAATCGTGATAACCTCACCCAAAGGCGACCGGCTGGAATACGTTCTCCAGATCCACTTCAAAGCTTCCAACGACGTCGCCGACTACGAAGCGCTCATCCATGGGCTCAAAATGGCCAAGCAGATAGGCATTCAGAGGGTGTTGTGCTTCGGAGATTTGGACTTGGTGGTGCAACAAGTATCTGGCGAATGGGACGCCAGGGACGCGAACATGGCCCTCTATCGCTTCTTCGTCCAGCAGCTGTGCGCTTGCTTCGAAGGATGTGAGTTTCACCATGTACCCAGAGCCAACAACGAAGCCACTGACGCTTTGGCCAGGGTCGGGTAAACAAGACAAGCCATACCGCCTGGAGTCTCTCTCGAGCACCTGCGCAAGCCCTCCATCACTCCCTCACCAGAGTCTGACTCCATCGTACTTGACGCGGATCCAGGAGCAACCGGTGCCGCGCCGCACCCGGGGACTGCCACACCGCACCCGGGGACTGCTTCACCGCACCTGTGGACTGCCCGCCGAATCCAGAAACTACCTCGACGCCGCCCACGGTTGACATCAGCACCCCTCCATCCGGCAGACCGCCCGATGCCCCGAAGTCGGCCGTCCGCGAGGAGATCAAGCTCATCATACAGACGATGCAAACCATACGGGAGACGCCCGACAGGGTGAAGCCGTTCATGGATTTCCTAGCCAAGGGCGAACTCCCAACAGAAGAGGTGGCAGCACGACAAGTGCGACGAAGGGCAAGCGCCTACACCATCATCAACAACGAGCTATACAAGCGCAGCGTCGGAGGCATCTACCAGCGATCCGTTAGTCGGGAGGAAGGAGCCAAGCTTCTAACGGACATACACCGGGGCGAGTGCGACCACCATGCCTCGTCAAGGGCGATAGCAGCCAAGGCCCTTCGGCACGGTTTCTATTGGCCGACGACGCTGAAGGACGCCGAAGAAATAGTCAAGACATGCAGTGGCTGCCAGCGATTCAGCCAGTTGAAGCACACGCCGTCTGTGGCTCTCAAGACAATACCGATCAACTGGCCGTTTGCAGTCTGGGGCCTGGACATGGTTGGGCCATTCAAGACAGCTCCATCCGGCATGACGCACCTGCTCGTCGTCGTGGATAAGTTCACCAAGTGGATCGAGGCGAAGCCAATCAAGAAGCTGGATGGAGCGACGATGATCAAGTTCTTCATAGACATCATCATCTGGTTCGGCTACCCTCACAGTATCATCACTGACAATGGAACCAACTTCGCGAAAGGAGTCTTCTCTCATTTCTGTGGGGAAAAAGGGATCCGCCTGGATCTGGCATCGGTCGCACATGCACAGTCCAACGGACAATGCAAGCGCGCTAATGGTTTGGTGCTAGCTGGAATCAAGCCGAGGCTCATCGAACCGCTCGTCAGGTCACCTAGGTGCTGGATAGAGGAGCTTCCAGCAGTGCTCTGGAGCCTACGCACCACACCCAATCGCTCAACCGGCTTCACGTCGTTCTTCCTCGTCTATGGGGCAGAAGCCATTCTCCCCACAGACATCCAGTTCGATGCACCTCGCAAGTAGCTCTACACGGAGCAGGAAGCCAAGAAGGCAAGGAAGGATAGCGTGGACTTGCTCGAGGAGGCACGCGAGTTGGCTCTGTCCAGATCAACAATTTACCAACAAGACCTGCGCCGATACCACGCCAGCCGGATCCGGCCCACCTCTTTCTGTGAAGGAGACCTGGTGCTGCGCCTGGTACAGAGCACCAAAGGAATGCACAAGCTGTCCCCGCCATGGCAAGGACCATTCATCGTCTGCCGAGCACTCCACAACAATTCGTACTATCTGATCGACGCACAACAGCCGATGAAGAACAAGGCAGATCGCTCAGACGAGGAGACGGAGCGCCCATGGAATGCCAGCCTGCTCTGCCCATTTTACACTTAGAAAAGTGTATGTATCTTCCCTTTTTTATGTAACAAGTGAACAAGAATGAGAGCCCTAGCGTGGCGCTAAGGACTTTGTCCCAATTCTACGCACCATCTGCATTTTCATACCGGCTGGCCTAGGCCCCACGATTTCTACAGACGGCATAATGTTGCATGCAGCGCATAGAGTAGCCTCTTCGGTTCCGGCTTCAGTACGCACGGCGGCTGTCGACCCGGCAAGAGCAAAAACTCAAAGCGCACGTGGCAAGAAGATGCCGGCGTAGAAATCAAGGGCGTCCAGGCGAACTGGTTGCGCCCTACAAAAGTTAAGCCAACAACAGCGAACCGAAGTATCGCAAGGCACTCCAACATAGAAACTCCTTCGGTCCCGGCTGCAGACCGCAACCCGGCTGACGGCCGGCAAGGAAAAATGCTAGAAGGGCCAATACTCGCTGAGAAAAGGGGAGTTTCTCGCGGCCTAACTCAAAGGGGAGCCTGTCTATTTTTTCTCCTATGATAATTACCAACTCATGCATGAGCATATGCACAAGAAAACTAACCCAAAGCAATGCTTTTTCTTGCATGACCCGAGTCGCAGTTGGCAGGAAACAAGGTGGCCCGAACCTCGGGGAATACACCCAGTGGACGCGCTCCCGCGCACCCACAAACTCAAGTCAAGGTAGCCAAAAGAGCTTCGCCCCGGCTGGCTACCCCAGCCGGCCTGAACCTCGGGGACTACACCCAGTGGACGCGCTCCCGCGCACCCACAAACTCAAGTCAAAGTATCCAAAAGAGCTTCGCCCCGGCTGGCTACCCCAGCCGGCCTGAACCTCGGGGACTACACCCAGTGGACGGGCTCCCGCGCACCCACAAAAACAAAGTCAAGACGGCAAAAAGTGCTCGAACCCGGGTGGCTATCCCAGCGGGTGCGAGCATAAAAGACCGCAAATGACGAAGACACAAACAAAGATTAGCAAAAGGCACCAAGCCATAAAACGGAGCACGAAGGCTCCGCACAGATTAAAAGGTTGGCGACAGAAGTCAGCCGAAGTGTAGCACATTAGAGTAGCAATTTTCACAAATACACCCGGCATCCCGGGGATCAAGAGTCAGGAGCTTGCGAAGTAGAAGAAGCTGGATCAGCAGGGGCGGCACCGGCGTCAGTGGAAGGAGACTGGCTGCTGGAGGCTTCGTCAATGGGATTCCAAGGCACCGGCTCCTAGTGGAACGACCGTGGATCTCCGGGGGCGCTGAAGTTGCGCTCCAGGTCCACGTAGGTGCCAATCTTCACCCCGCAGGCTTGGAGCGCAGGAATGCTCTCATGAAGACCCTCGTAAGTTGTCCCAAGGTGGAAGCCGCGGTCGACCACGCTCAGGTCGACACCAGGATACCATGACTTCACCATCGCAAGCGCCATCTCCGCCCCGCCTCGAGCATCCCACTCCTTGTGCACGTCCAGCACGTCGATGCCCTTGGATAGCGCCACGGCCAGGCTGGCCATGTCATGCACGACCAGGCCCGTGTCCGGCCAGATGTAGTGGAAAAGATCATTGCCAACAGCATGCAAGCCGTTGCTCTCCTCCGCCACCACCTTGACCAAGTCGAGGGCGGTCAGGTCACGACCAACCTCATCCATCGGCAGCTTCTCCGTGGCCATCTCGGTCTCCTCAGGATAGTGAGATGCAGCCGGACACAAAGAAGAATAAACCGACAAGATCGAGCAAGTCACGACACAACGGAAGAGAGTAGTTGAAAAACTTACTGATAACCATCTCTGAGATGTTCTGGAGGTGCTGATTGAGATCCTCCTCCCTGTGGCGAAGAGACTGGAATGTCCCCTCCTGCTGGATGCAGATCGTCTCAAAGTTCTTCAGCTCCTCTGCCCGGATATCAGCCGTCTTCTTTCCCCGCTCCACACTAACCTCAAGCTGGTGTTTGGCCGCGGCAAGTTGATCAAAATGCGCTTGTCGCGCCTTGTCAACTCTTCCAGCCGGGCAACCTCAGCCTTGAGGCGTTCCAACTCCTTATCCTTGTCCTAGATCATGGCTGTAGGAGGATACCCGATGGTCAACAAAAAATGGGAAAAGGGAGCCAATCGCCAAGACAGATCTGAAGAAGCAATCTTATGGCCAAGGTCCCGGGTGTTCTTCACAGACTCCATAAACGCTTTCTGCAGCAAGAAAGCAAATGAGAAACAGAGGAGCAAACCATATGAAAGAGCGGAAAAACTATGAAGGGCAACGACTTACCTCCATCAAAATAGACAATTTTTTGGCCTCGCCAAGGCCCTGTTCCATTCCCTCAACCAGGTGGCAAACCTGGTTGAGTGCGACGGGCGCCAAGCCAGAGAGCTGGGCAAGGATTGCAGCCGGCGTAAGCACAGCCGGAGCTAGCCTCGAGCCAGTGACGATAACCTTGTCATCATCGGCAGCTGCACCCTAAGGCACAGCTACCACCAACTCCCTCCTAGCCGGCTGACCGCCATCCGGCTGGCCGACATCTGCCGCAGCCGCCTGCGTGGCCCCTGCTCCCTCCGTCACCACCGTAATGACGGGCCTGGCAGAACTGCTTGGAGCATCGCTCCAAGCCAGGTTCACGTCAGCCTTTAGGAGAGGGAGGGGTCTTCGGGTCCTGCGCAGCCGCAAACAGCTGGCCCAACCGCGAAGACGCAGGGGCCTGGTGCAGCAGCCCTGTGGTCGGAGAGCCCTCAGGCTCCCTGGGCGGAGAGAGCACGGCTGATGCAGCCGGGCTGGTAGCAACCAGGCCAGCCGCAGCCGCCGCGGGTGCATCCGGCGACGTCGCCACCTCTTCAATCGGCGGAGGAGGTGGAGGAGGCATGACGGCGGCACCTCCGTCGCCAAGCACCATGGCCTCGCTGCAAAGAACAAATAGTCAAAAGGAGAACCCAGCAAAACCGCAGAGTGGCAAGCAAGGGCAAGAGAGACACTAACCCGGCGACGGAGGGTGGAGCAACAACCTGACGCCCTCGGCGCGTCTTTTTCGTCTCAACTAGAGCGAGAACAGCAACAGGTGCCGCCCTCTTTCCCCGGGCTCTCGCCGCGGGTCTTTCTCAGGCACCCTCCTCGTCGATGACATCGACTGTGGCACAAGCAAAGAGTAAAGACCATAACCTCAAGAACAAAGGTGAAAGAAAAAGCTGCGGACAGCAACCTACCATGAGGATCCGAGGGGCCGTCATCCGCCCGGACGGGAAACCCTTCGGGTTCCGTCTGGGGGTACATCTTCGGTTTCCTGTCCTCCAAGAAGGACGGAAGCGGGAAGTCACCCATGCCATCCACGGCCAACTGCACCGTGAACAACTAATCAAAAAGGAGGGCATAAGGCACCCAAGGAAAGCTGGCAAATACAAGAAGCGAGGCGCAAAGCAACCAGAGAAAAACTTACTGACGGCGGCAGGCGGCCGCGATGGTACGGGGGGGCAGGAGTATGCCCAGTTGGCCTCGATGCGGAACTTGGAGATCATGGAAATCCAGTTCCGCAGGTCCTGGATGGGCACATCCTTCCGCGACGTCCTCGTCGGATGGTTTGCAGTATATATATGGCACATCTTGTGCGACTGCTTCTGCAGCGGAAGCACGCGACGCACCATCCACGACAAGGTGATGTCCCAGGCGGCGAGCCTCTCCGTCCCCACCATCGTCTCCAGCCAGGCGGCCATCCGGTCAAGGTCCGCCACCGCGCCCATGCTCTTCGTCGTCTAGGCCCTCTACGACGAAGGAACGTCGGTGAAGGGCGGAAGGCAGATCCAGTCAATCGCCGTGGCATTGCTCACATAGAAGTATGTGCGCTGCCATAGCTTGACGGTGTCGGGGATCTCGAACCGCGGCATCGGCAAGAAAGACCGCGGGTAGATGGCGCAGCATCCCGTCTTCGTTAGCGGGCCACCCTTGGTGATGTTTTAGGCCTTGAAGTGGAATAACTTGAGAAAGTTCACCACCTCGGGCCACACCCCAAGATACGACTCGTAGCAGGCCGCAAAGTGCGACAGCTGCGCCATGGCATTGGTGCCAAAGTGGTGAAGCTGGAGGTCGAAGAAGCCGAAGAGCTGGAGGAGGAACGGGCTGACGGGGAGGCCGAAGCCGCGCGCGAAGTATGCGAGGAAGATGACGCGCTCCTCCCGCCTAGGGTTCGGCACCCTCTCCCCTCTGGCGCAAGCTGGTGCTTCACAAGAAATGACGAGGGAAGAAACCTCCCCCGCCGATACTTGTTGATGAGCTCATCGGTCATGAAGGACCTGCACCAACCGCCACGTTGCTCTGGCAGCATCTCGAAAGAGGAGGAGGCCATGGTTGGCGAAAAAAAGGTGGCCGGCGGCGATAGGGAGAGGGCGCGCAAGAACAAGGAACGCAAGGGCACGAGGAGAAGTCGAGCCGGAGGATGGACAAGTGTGAGAACCGATCCCCTCGGAGCCCTATTTATCCCCTCAAGCGGCAACGTCGCCCCTTCGGCTTCTGCATGACACGTGGCGTCACAGTGCCACAGCTGCGCGACGCTTCGGCTCCAGATCCCCTGCACCGTCGTGGTTGCCACAGAAGATCCCCGAGCTTCAGCGGGAGGCGAGGCGTGCGCCCTTGCCCCGAGGAAACACTGCAGCAAGTTTGCATGCGCAGTTGCCAAAAACTAACGCAGCGACGCGGAAGTCAAACTGACGCGACGTGCGCTAGAGCCACGGGCATGGGTGACGGCATCAATAACGTCATCTAGCCAAACATTTCGTCTTCAGCTCTGCCAGCCGGTACCTGCCTTCGTTGTTTACACCTAGTGGACGGCCATCGATTCCGCAGCCGGTTAACTCCAGCCGGAAAGAAAAAGCAAAATCCGCTGCTGGAGAAAGTAAAGCAACCTCTTAGGAAAGGAAGGAGAACGGAAGATGTTGCCCACCGGCCAAGCCCATACATGCTCGGAGACCAGTGTCGGGGGGATAAACCCCGGGTGGGGAAAGCCAGGCATAAGTAGGCCGGCTCCAGAAGATGCAGGACGCCTGGCCTCCAAGAAATACAACTCTAACCGTCTGGCAAGCAAGCCCAGCTGGGCTTATAACCTTCCCGGCTGGCCCGTCTAGCCGGTGGCCAGAAGAACCGGCCGGGTGGCCGTTCCCACCCGGCTCACCTCGAATTCGATGGAGAGCACGGAAGGACTGACGCTCCGAGCTGGGTACGCTTCTGGCTCTCCCTCGTCACCAAGGAAGCTGGCATGCCGTCATGACCAGCGCTACCCGACGAAGATAAAGCAAGACGGTCGGCTGGCCTGGCGAAAGCGGTCCAGGTGACCGTTAAAGCAAGGGTGATGCCCCAAAGGAATCCTAAGTGATAACTAAAGAGAAGGATGATGCTAAAAGAAGGGCAGAATGGGTCCTGGCCCACCGGCTGGGCCTGCAGCTGGCCCAGCCCTGTAAACCCATATCCAAACAGTAAACCCTAGGACCCAATCTGTAATCTACCCCCCCAGACCAGTATATAAGGGAGGGCAGAGCCAGGGTTCTAGGTTGGTGAAAACAGTAGAAGAAGAGAAGTGTTAGCATCTAGCTCCCATCTTCCTCTAGCCATCGATAGTAGCTAAGGAAGCAGCTCAAGGAGCACTTGTACCGAGCATCGAGCTCCCACACATAGTTCATCTTGCAGGAGTAGGGGTGTTACCTCGCCAAGAGGGCCCTGAACCTGGGTATGTCCCTATGTCTACAGTGCATCGTGCCCAACCCGTTGTGTGAGCCATCGAATGTATCCGTGTGTCCGTTCTTTGCCATCCTCGATGGCTCTGTCATGTTCCACACCATGACACAATGCTGTCTTGACAGAGCATGGTCGACCAGTGCCAGACTTGGGCAATGCTTTCGCTCCTGTCCCTTATGTCAACTTTGAGAATCCCCCATTGGATGAGGACATGTTTAGGGGTTTTGATCCATCTATGTTCCCCGGGTTTGCCACTTCCAGTTCCTCTCAGCGCTGTGCTACATCTATAGGCAATGACGATGATGGTGAGGACGAGGACGAAGAGGAGGGTGACGATGAAGAAGAAGAGGAGGAAGAAGACTATGATGATGATGATGACGATGAGGACAACTTTGGTGGCTAGATCGGTCTCTCCGTCGTTTCTTCCTTTTTGGTCTCGATGCCAAAGGGGGAGAAAGAGTAGATTCGCTTCTTTCATGACTTGCCTTTTGCACAAGCCCTACTTTGTTCGTTTGTCTTACATGGGCTTGTGCTTTTTATTTTCTTTATCGAACTATTTGTGTGTGTGTTTGGACAACTCTGTAGTCCTCTTATTGTACCTAGATTTCCTATCACTATGTGCTTGCTATTATGTGCTAGATCTAATCGTATCATAATATCTGTTTTGACTCTAGCTCGGTTTGTCATCGTTAACCAAAAAGGGAGAGATTGAAAGGGCAAATAGCCCTTATCTAGTGTTTTGGTTAACTATGACATCGAGGCTAGAGAGAGGACTAATGTTTCTATTAGCTTCTCTACAGGCGAGAGTCCGCAGGTTGTTGGTGAAAGGCGATGGGTGACCCCCCATTTGGTTCTATATGAAGAGCCGGTGGTGTTATTTATTATTCACTCTTATTTACTCTTGAGTCAAATAGGAAACATCGCACTATTAAGAGGGGTGATCTCGATGTGCTCTTTGAGGATGTTCCACATCAAATATACTTCTCCTTATCCACCACCACACACCCTTTCGAAGAAAGAGAGAAAGATAGCCCTGAAAAATGAGTCAAAAAGGGCTTTTGCAAAATCGGCAAAAGCGTCGGCGGCGCCGGTGCTGTCGCAGGAATTTCTGGTCGCCGCTGGAAATTCTCGGTGCACACCAATATGGCTTATAGAATAACCTTTCGTTTGTTCGCTAATAATTTTGGTCGCCGCCAAAAATTCCGGCGTATGGTCCGGTCCACCGGAGCTGTCCCCGGAAATTCCGGCGACCAACTCGGTCCGACCGGACTTATTGCCGGTTCTATCGCAGGAACCCCCAAACGGCTCTTTTTCCACCCATACTATATATACCCCTTTCTTCTCAACCATGAGATTAGGCATTTCAGTATAACATCCATTTCTTGAAGCTCCCTCTCTCCCCCATTGTTGAAACACAAAAGCTTGAGGATCTCCCATTCTACCCAACCAAATCCAAATCCCTTTGGTAGAAAGGAAGAGGAGGTCTCGATCAATGTTTCCACCAAGCCAAAGTTCATCCCCCCTTGAGTTCATCGAGTTAGCTTGTTACTCGTGGGTTTGTGGGAAACCCTAGGCGGCTAGGGTCGCCCGGAGGAATTCGGCTTGTGATTTGCTCCGTGGAAAGTTTGTGAGGGTTTGGAGACTACCTTAAGGTCTACCACGAGTAAGTGAGCTATTCCTTCGTGGGATAGGATCGAAGAAGAAGGTGAGCCTTTGTGGCGCGTGAGGAATCCTTCGTGGAACCTCACACCTCTCCAACATGACATAGCCCCCTTCCCAAAGGTGGTGAACACGGGAATACATCTTCGTCTCCGCGTGCTTCGGTTATTCCTTAACCGATCTCTTACTTGTGTTGTTTACCTTGTGATAGCCTTCGAGCTTGAAGTATCTTGTTCATCATCTAGGTTGCCTCACCTAGTTTGCATTTAGGCTCACTTATATTCCGCAAAGCCTAAAACTTGCAAAAGATTATAAAGAATTTTGTAGAAACCTATTCACCCCCTCTAGGTTAACCATCTTACACTTTCAGTGGTGTTTAGCCGGGGCTGCTCAGACTCGCTAAAGGGGAGAAAACCCCTGAAATCCATACTCTCATGGACAAGGTACCGGTGCAACAATTGGGTCTCTCGCGGACGGTATGACTTATTGTATGTACGGAAGGAAGTGGAGTCAAATTACTATATGCCAAACTACGGTTTGGGGAATAGGCTTGTACGGAAGGGAGTGCTATGTCCATCGTGCCACATACTCGTGCCGGAGAGAACAACCCAAAAGGAAAAGCCGCCGTTGCTAGGGATGGACAAATGAAAAGTTAGGTTTGATTATCCGAACCCCCGTCTACCGTGTGTAGCAGGTCGTGGTTGTATCCCGACGGATGTATTGATTCTTGTGGGTAAAGTGCACAAACTCTGCAGAGTATAATATATTTGAATAGTCATGTCCACGGTCAAGGACGGTTGGAAAGGTCACTGCTAGGAGTACCCTTGGGATATGTTTGAGACGAATAAAAAGGATGTGACGTGGTCACGAGGAAAGATAAGAACGAGTTTGGTTTGACCAAAGATGGTCGAAGATGTTTTAAAAAGGGGTTTTGCTATCAAACTGTTTCCAAAGTTTTTAACAAGGATATGGAGATATCCGAACTATCAAAAAGGAGGCATATTTTTTCCAAAAGCTCTTTTTCAACAAAGATATAGAGATGCCAATGTTAGGCTTTTCCCAGTCAGTCGCCTATAGGTTAAGTCATGAAATGGGCTCTGCGCTTGAAGACATCCGCTACTTGTGTTGTAATTGCCATAATGGACACTTTGTAAGTTTTGTAATCGTTACTTTCTGGATGATGTAATGATACTGGTCAGTTATGCTCACAGCTCACTGATCATGGGAACGTGAAGTGTATGCATAACGGGTATTCTCGGACCGTAAATCCGGGGTGCCACACGGTAAATGGAAACTCTGGATTTCTTCATGGAACCCTAGAATCTCTAGTTGGAGAAGTTGCTTAGAATGCCGAGAGGGATCCAGGTGTCGTGTTTGGGCTCAATCCGCGTAGTGGATCCACATTCTGGGAAGTTAGGGGGATGTCGAGGGTTGAAAGCCATGTTAACTCCTACTCGATATCCATCCGGGGGGTGTACCTTGTGCCTAAAGTACGGGTTTGTCTTGTTTATGATTTTATGTTGGTAGTGGGGGCATACAAGGGCTACTCGAGCTGGTTTCATATTTTTTTGTTTTTTGATAGATTTCCTACTGCCGGGGTTCGGGGGGCCAAATCGGCAAACTCTCCGGCGCGCGCATGCATGCGAGGTCCACCGCAACCTTGAAACTAGGCACGTGCCCAGCCTAGGTACCCCATGGGGAACCCCAAAACATTTTTTACCAAAAATTGAGGGCCATTTCTAGGGTACCTACATTTAGAAACCGCAATTACCGGAGCGTAACTCAGGAAAATACAATATATGCTTGCACCACGAGATGATACCAAACTCTCGAGAATGGCGGTCCGCCATGAGGTATCATGCGTGTAAATCGCCTCGGGGCCTAGGGCATGCTCAATTCTCGCACCTCCTTAACAAAATCGCCGGTTTTTCGGAGCCGGTAAATGGAAACTCTGGATTTCTTCATGGAACCCTTGAATATCTAGTTGGAGAAGTTGCTTAGAATGCCGAGAGGGAGCCAGGTGCCAGGTTTGGGCTCAATTCGTGTAGTGGATCCACGTTCTGGGCAGTGAGATGGAGGTCTAGGGTTGAAAGCCATGTTAACTCCTACTCGATAGCCATCCGAGGGGTGCACCATGTGCCAAAATTCCCGGTTTGTCTTGTTTATGATTTTATGTTAGAAGTGGGTGACATACAAGGGCTACTCGAGCTGGTTTCATATTTTTATATTTTTGATGAATTTCCTATTGTCGGGGTTAGGGGTGGGCAAAATCGGCAAACCCGCTGGCACGCGCAGGCACGCGAGGTCCATTGCAACCTTGAACCTAGGCACATGCGCAGCCTAGGTACCACATGGGGCACCCCAGACCATTTTTTCCCGAAAATTGATGGCCATTTCAAGGGTAATATAGTTATAAACCACAATTACAGGAGCGTAACTCAGGAAGGCAAAATACAGTATATGCTTGCACCACAAGATAAGTACCAACCTCCCGGGAATGGCGGTCTGCCACGACGTAGTGATGACCGCAAGTGCACAGATCATTTGTAGCTAGTTTCAAAATAAAGATATCGATCCCACTAGGAGCAGGAGTCTGAAGTCTAATAACTCTTGAAATAAATACTAAAATAGAAATGCTAAGTAACAAGATAAAATACGAGTGTTGTGTAAAAATGGTGTTTTGGGGTTTTTGTTATAAGAGAACAATGAGTAAAGTATACAAAACTGAATACAGAAAATAAATATCACGTATGTAAAAGAGATTTGAAACTTCAGTGGGAAAAAGCGTTCTCAGGGAGTAGTAGATACACCTCTAGCATTTATAAAGGGCTAAGGTAAAGATTATTATCATGAACGTTCTCAACTATGTATGTGTGGGAGGAACTCCGTATTTGGACAAATAGGCAGCAACCACTGCTCACATCATCCTCATAACCACAACAGACATCAATCAACATCAATTGAATTACCTCTCTATTAAGGGACTTGATCACGTAGGACGTATTCGATGGCATGGATAGTGTTTTGTGAGTTTCCTCGATTCCCAAGTTGATACGTAAGGAGTGCCAACAGCTTTATACTCACTAAAAGTGCTAACACACCTTCTTCTACCAACAAGTAGTTCCCTCCATCAAGTCCCCACAAGAGGCAAATATTGAGAGGTCGACTTCTCCCAACATCAAGATGAAGACAATCTAACACATGGTCATAGTGATGAATATCATAATAAACTTTATCTTATTTCAATCTCATACTAGGGTTTCTCCATATCCCGAAGAACTAATGATCTACTTAGACATGGAGGCAATCAACATCATTGCAAAGACAATGGAATCTATCATAGATGAATAGTACTTGTATAAATCCACAACGAGTATGGAAATTACAACAAGATCTAGACAAGATGTAGATGGGATGGATGGAGATGGTGGTGATGTAGCGGTTGATGATGAAGATCAATGCCTTAGCCTCCTGGATCTGCGTAAGGCGAAGATGGATCACCAGTGGATGAGTTCCCCCTACAGATCCCTTCTAGACGTGAGGTTTCAGTGATTTCTGGGTGTTATGTATGTCGTTTATCCGATCCAGTTTCACGGGATTAAACTATTTGAGGAGGCGGTGTCGGCGCCAACTATATGGCGGGAACTATATGACCGTAAATGTTCCTCCCACCATATAGTTGGTCGTTAAACCCACTGTATCCTCCAATTGCTTCGGGTTTTCTTCTGGTGTTATTAATATTCCCAAATAAGCAATTTATGTTGTTTTTGGATCCTTTTCACTCCAATATAATTGGTACAAGAATTGTGTCTATCGTATCCATCATCTGTCCTAATCCAGGTGAAAATAAACATAAAAGGTGCATGCGAACGCCGTAAAATACCAAGATACTACTACTACAATGCAAAATAATAATATAAAACATGATGCAAATATGCACTCATCAACTTCCCCAAGTTTAAACTCTTGCTCGTCCCGAGCAAGTTTATCTTAAATGATGTGATCCTCATATTCATGAAGCTGAGTCGATAAAATAAATGAGGCAGTTGCAGCATGTATTTATCGTATAGGATACATAGGAATAAGTTCATGAATAGTACCTTACTTGAACATCCAAATAATATTAGCAGGCTTCCACACCTTAGCAATTAACAGGTCACAAAAGATTACTCTCAACATGATTTAAAAGTATTCGGTTCGACCGAATGAGTTAGAGAGGTAGTCCCAAGTGTTTTCGGATTAACATAGTCACTTGGGATTCAAAATCTCAAACGTTTCTTTGTCCTACTACAATATAGTGGTATATGCCTATTTGTTCTTTGCACATTCACTCTTTTTATTTTTCTTTCTTTTCTTATTTCATTATATATATATGCTCACAGTTTTGTTTAAGTGCTATGCAATGGAGCTAGCCATACATTCCACTTCATGTAGGAATTCAAAGTTTAACTATCTCAATTACCAAATTCCAAATGTATATGAAGCATCTTTCGTATCTTGAATATTCTACCTCGTCTTGTTCTCACTCTAATTTGATAGCACTTTTAGTTTTCCTTTGTTCAAGGTTTTTCTTTTTCAACTTAACTAATTAGATAATTTCTCCTTTTTGTAAATCAAACCATTGACTTACAACATATTGATCAAATTATCTTTGTATGTTCCATTAATACCAAAGGTCTGGAAGACTCCTATTGCTATCATTAAGTTCAAGTAAAATTATACTCAATCTATTCATATATCCAATAAGACAAACTCAAACTCAGTAATGCTCCGTATATTATAATAAACTCTGAAGTTCATAAAAGGGATCGACTATTCCTGAAGGGAATCTAATGATTTAATCTTATTGCTCAACTCAAACTAATTCAAAAACTAGAATATTAATAGAAACTTATGAGATATATTACAAGGTCTTAAATATCTTCCAAACTTGGAATCAAGCTAGGCGGGATCAAATAATCCCTCACAATTATTTGATACCGTGGTTTATTGTAGATCACTGTGGCGCCATGGCACATGGCATCTTCTCTTCATTTGACAGCCTGAAACGGAGGGATTGATTGACATCTTCCAGTTATTTGATACACAACTCGTAGAAAATATTATTCTGCTCAAGCACTTTCACTTGTTCATTCATGAGTTCATTGTTGCTTTGGAGATTTTGTGTCGCCATAAGACTCATAGAAAAACCTCCTTCAGTGGTCTGCTTGATATCTTCATCAAGTTTATCAAGATAAAATCGCAGCCACCGAAGATGCTTCAGTGTCCCTGGTGCCAACTTATCCATCTATGCGATCTTCCACTCAAGAGATTTCAACTCCCTCTTCTGGCATTCATGGTCGGCGTCAAAAAGCTCCCTAGGGACACCCTTGATCTCCTTGTCCTACTTGCTATTGCTCCCAACCTCCATAGGGGCTCCTCTTCTTGGCTTCCTGTCCCTTGGTTGCTTGATACGTTGGAAACATATCTATAATTTTTGATGTTCCATGCTTGTTTAGTATCTACTTTTCTTTACTTGTCCACACTTTAAGGTGCTTTTTACATGTTTTCTGGTGCTAACCTATTAACAAGTTGCAACAGTGCCAGATGCCTGTTTTCTGCTGTTTTTGGTTTCAGAAAAGTTAGTAAAGAAATATTCTCGGAATTGGACGGGAAAAACATCAAAGTCAATTAGTTTCCGTGGGGAACAAGAAGTCCAGAGGAAAGCCGGAGTGGTCGGCCAGGGGGGCCCGACCCACCCCAGGCGCGGGGGTAGGTGGGCCCGAGCCTGGCTAGGATTTGGTGGCCCTCGCTGCCTCCCGGTCTCGCCCGTTCACCTATAAGAAGCCCCCGATGCAAAAAACCCTGAGCACCCGATCAGAAATCCACGAAACCGTCTATAGACGCCGCCACCATCGTCCCTAGATCGGGGGATCTGAAGTTCTTCCCGGCACCCTGCCGGAGGGGAGATCATCCCGGAGGCCTTCTCTCCGGTATGATTCGTGAGTAGTTCCACCTTGGACTATGGGTTCATGTAGTAGCTAGATGGTTGTATCTCCTCCTTTGTGCTTTCATGTATAGATCTTGTGAGCTCCATTCATGATCAAGATCTAATCTATTTGTAATCATGCATGCTGTGTTTGCGGCGATCCGATGGATATTGAGACTATTATGTTGGTTTGATTAATGGTTTTATCTTTATGATTCTATCATGTCTATGTTGTTTGTGATCTTGCATGCTCTCCGTTGTTAGTAGCTATCTTGGCCAAGTAGTTGCTAGTGACTCCAAGAGGGGGTATTTATGCTCGATAGTGGGTTCATGCCTATAGTTTCCAAGGGAAGTGAAAGAAATCTCTTCGGTTGTAGATGTGATGTTGCTATTAGGGAGAAAACAACGGTCTCTTGTTCATGGAACATGTGGACTGTTTACCTTACACACTTTGCTTAAAGCAGTTGTCTGTTGCTTGCAACTTAATACTGGAGGGGGTTCGGATGATAACCTGAAGGTTGACTTATAGTCATAGATGCAGTTGGATGACGGTCTATGTATATTGTTGTATTGCCCAATTAGCTTCATAGGATCTTTCTGGCTAGTAATTGCATTGTTATGCCTTGATCAGTTCCTGTCAATTGCCTCACTGTAATTTGTTTACCCTTCATGCCATGTTGTTTATCTAAGGAGAGCACCTCTAGTGAACTATGGACCCCGGTCCAATCTTTACCATTGATACATATTCCACTGTTACCTGTTTACTTGCTGCAAACCACCATTACCTTCCACACCATATGTTTAATCCTTTGTTACAGCAAACCGGTGAGTTTGACAACCTCACTGATTCGTTGGGGCAAAGTCTTGAGTTTGTGTTGTGCAGGTCTCCGCGTTGCTTGCAACACCTGTGTGACGTTTCCTTCCTCCTACCAGTTCGATAACCTCGATTTCTTACTGAGGGAAACTTGCTATTGTGCTGCTTCATACCTTGCTCTTGGGGTTTCCAACGAAGCGTCCCACGACAAGTACTGGGCGCCATCATTGCTCTATGGTGATGTGTTCTCTCGTAGGAATAAGAGGTAGATTGGTTCCTGGTGATTGTGATTAGAGAGTGGCACAATGGCAGTATATAAGAGGGGTTAAAGGTCGATAAAACTCACGAGAAACACCAAATTCATGCCCAAGAAAAGAATCCTAAAAGAATAGGAAAAGAAATCATGATTTTGGAGGAGTCCTGCCGCGTAACGACCAACTATACGATTGCGGCCCGTATAGCTCTGGCCGTATAGTTGGTTCCAGGCAGATATTTCCAAATATCTCGAGTCCAGGTTGGTTAGATTACCGACTAGGAACTGACAAAACGTTTTTTTAGATGAATAAATTAGAAGGAAAAAGGGTCGATTATACAAAAGCTTTCATAACCAACTATACGGAGGGAGATTTTTCTTCGGCCGTATAGTTGCACCTGTATAGTTACTAGACACCGAAAAATATTTCGCAAGAGGGTGCAGTACCTTTAACGACAAACTATACGGCGGGAGATTTTTCTCCAGCCGTATAATTGCATGTGTATAGTTACAAAAAACCCTCAAAAACTTCAGAAAAACAAAAGGAATTCAAAGGCAAAAAAATTAGAAGTAAAACTGTGAAGACAAAGAACTTATTAGAGGAAGAAAACTTACCTTCCACTTACCGTTTATTTAGTCGGGAGTGACAAGGTCCTCCAACAAGGACTTCTTCTTTTTGGGAGGAGTTGACCTTAGTTCATCTAATAATTCTTGAAAACGGAAATCACCAGGACTAAAGTTCCTCTCAATAAGATTGGTGTCTTGCTGGGCAAATATGGACGCTTCATCCAACATCTTTATTTCTTGCCTCTTCATAATCTGTAACTCAAATTCTTGAAGTAAAAGGATCCAACGGATCAGTCTTGGCTTATGATTTTTCCTATCAAGTATTTATTTTAAGCCATCACGATCTGTATGGACTCTTACTTTTGCATCAACTATATAATAACGAGATTTATCGCAAGATAAAAATACAGCAAAAGGTTCTTTTTCTTCCTTAGGATAATTCTTTTGAGAACTATTGAGAATTCTACAAGCATGATGTATAATATTAAATCTGCGACATATATGTTGTCCCAGAGTTACTCCTATAGCATCATCACTAGCTTCACATATTAAATCAGAAGTCATATCCCATATAGGTTGTTTAATGATGGGAGCACGAGATAAAGCATGTTTAAGTTTATCGAACACAATAAGGCAGTTATCATCAAAATTAAATCTTACTCCCTTTTGCAATAGATTCGTTAAAGGTTTAGAAATTCCAGAAAAATTCCTAATGAACCTTCTATAAAAACCCACTTGACCAAGAAAACTTCTTATACCTTTTATGTCCCTTGGTTGTGGCATTCTCTCTATTGCTTCAAATTTATCCCTATCTACTTTAATACCCTTACCATATACCTTATGTCCAAGGACTATGCCTTCTTTGACCATAAAATGGCACTTCTCACAGTTTAGAACAAGATTGGTTTCTTCACAACGCTGCAAAAATCTTTTGAGATTATCCAAGCAACTAGTAAACGAAATTCCATAGACAGAATCATCCATAAATACTTCCATTATTAGTTCTATAAAACCTGCAAAAATAGCAGTCATGCATCTTTGAAAAGTAGGTGGAGCATTACATAAACCAAAAGGCATGCGTCGGTAAGCATGTAAACCATAAGGACTAATGAAAGTTGTTTTAAGTTGGTCATCAGGATGAACAACTATTTGGGAAAAACTAGAGTATCGGTCCAAGTAGAAAAAATGAGTGTGGTTTGCTAACCTCTCTAAAGTTTGATCTATGAACGGTAAAGGATAGTGATCTTTCCTGGTTTCTTTAGTCAATTTTCTAAAATCTATGCACATCTATGTCCAACAATAGTTCTATTAGGTATCAATTCATTGTTTTCATTAGGAACAACAGTAAAACCGCCCTTCTTAGGAACACAATGAACCGGGCTTACCCATTCACTTTCTTTTATAGGATAAATTATACCTACATCCAGTAGGCATACTATTTCTTTTCTTACCACTTCATTCATTTCAGGCTTCAGCCTTATATTAAATTCTGCAACTCGTTTGGCACCTTCCTCCATGAATATTCAATGGACGGTTATCATGGGACTAATGCCCTTCAAATCATCCATTGATTACCCAAAGTCCTTTTGATGCTCCTTTAGTACCTTCATGAGTTCTTCTTCTTCATCCCCTGAAAGTTCAACACTAATAATAGGGAATTTATTAGTATTGTCCAAAAATCTCTATTTAAGATTATCTGGTAAAGTTTTTAATACTGGGGGTGGTAGTTCTTCATCCCCTCTCTTTTCTGGCTCTTCGAAAGCCTCATCAGTTGGAGGCCCTAATATGGGAAGTGAATCGAATTCATTTTATAATTCTTCTAGGGGCTTATCCTCCATAATTATTTCTTCACAATTTGAGTCTTCATTTATTTCTTCTTCTTGATTACCGAATAATAGAGCTGCCATCTCCTCAATAGTTTTTTCTTTCTCTTCTTCTTGTATACGTAGAGGTTTTTCTTTAAATTTTGAAAAGTGGAATTCTTTTTCCGCTTCCCCAAGCTTAAGAGACACAATCTCCTTTTTGAAATCAACTGTGGCACCTACATCGCTCCAAAATTTTCTTCCAAAATATAATTGGGCAAAGAGTGTCAGCTGGCATGTCAACAACTACCAAATCAATAAGAACATTTTTATTGCCAATCATGATAGTTGCATCTTCAATTACTCCCATTGGAATTCTAAGATTTTTATTGGCTAACATGATTGTCATATCAGTATTTTCTATTGTAGCCGGTACTATTTCTTCTTTTATTTCTAAATGAAAATCATAATATATAACATTAACTGCGGTGCCAATATCACATAGGCCATAATGCGAGGTTTCTTTAAATATGCAGGGAAGAATAGGCTTACCTACACCATTTACCTTAGTTTTACCTTCAACCAATATGGAAGTCTCTTCATCAAGTTCAACTATGTTACAATGTGCATACATAGACATAATTGCTTCCTAGGTTACCTCTTCATCTTTTGTTTAATCTAGATGTCCTTCAACTTCTGGCACACTTTCCTCTTCCTTATTCTCCTGTACTACTTTGACCTATTCACATTCTAAAATATGATTCTTTGCAGTGTTAGGGAAAGGTATCTCATACATTGGTTCTAGGGAGGACATTGTTGCTTTAACTTCTCTTTTCTTTTCAGGTTCGGGTGGTGGATCATACTTTTCCGGACCCTCTTTTGGAGCTTTAATGTGTTATGTAAAAGCTTTAACAACTTGCAACACAAGATCTGAATCTAAATAAAGTTCTTTAGATAATTCATTAAAATGACCATTCTTATTATAGTCACGAATATAATCATAATCTATTTTTGTGCCTCCTTCACTTCCTAGACCAAAATTCCATGAAGTTATATGATCGTGAATTCTATTAAGTAAAGTCTAGGCTTTAGTTATGGGTAGATTCATAAAAGCTCCTCTTTGCAAGAGTCTAGATAGGTTCAATTAAATCGCCATAAAATATATCCAATAAATACCATTCAGGCAAATCATGATGAGGACATTGACTAAGTAAATCTAAAAATCTTATATAAGCTCTTACTAGTCCTTCATTAGGACGGTTCCTCCAAGTCATTATAAAACACCTGATTCCAAAGGATTTTGATAAAGGATAATACTTTGCTAGAAACTCACAAGCTAAATTATCCCAGGTAGTAGAGGCTTCTGGGGTAAACATCTATACCATGAGAGAGATGTGCTAGTAAAAGTTTGACTAAAGAGTTTAACCCTTACCTCATTAGCAGCATACCCCGGTAATTGGAAAGTGCCACATATATCTTTGAAACATGCAATATGCTCATATGGATCAGGATCTTCTTCATATCCAGTAAATTGCTTCTTGTGTAGAATACCAAGTAGTAGAGGATTTATTTCAAACCCTCTTGTCTTCTGGTTAGAGTTATCTCTTTTATTAATATCATAGGGCTTCCCAAAGTGGATGAGTGGGTTAGCACTAGTCATGTGCTCAAACTCCATCATGTTGGTGGAAACCTGAACTCAAAACAAAACTTAACAAAACTAAAATAAATAGGCAAAAACTAAAAGACCTAAAGCGCTTAGATCCTCAGCAATGGCGCTAGAAAATAGCTTGATGACTGCAAGTGCATAGATCGTTTATATCTAGTTTCGAAATAAAGATATCGATCCCACAGGGAGCAGGAGTCTGAAGTCTAATAACTCTTGAAATAAATACTAAATAGAAATGCTAAGTAAAGTTCTAACTAACAAGATAAAATACGAGTGTTGTGTAAAAATGGTGTTTTTGGGTTTTCGGTATAAGAGAAAAATGAGTAAAGTAAACAAAACTGAATACAGAAAATAAATATCACATATGTAAAAGAGATTTGAAACTTCAGTGGGAAAAAGCGTTCTCAGGGAGTAGCGGATACACCTCTAGCATTTATAAAGGGCTAAGGTAAAGATTATTATCATGAACGTTCTCGACTATGTATGTGTGGGAGGAACTCCGTATTTGGACAAATAGGCAGCAACCACTGCTCACATCATCCTCATAACCACAACAGACATCAATCAACATCAATTGAATTACCTCTCTATTAAGGGACTTGATCACGTAGGACGTATTCGATGGCATGGATAGTGTTTTGTGAGTTTCCTCGATTCCCAAGTTGATACGTAAGGAGTGCCAACAGCTTTATACTCACTAAAGTTGCTAACACACCTCCTTCTACTAACAAGTCGTTCCCTCCATGAAGTCCCCACAAGAGGCAAATATTGAGAGGTCGACTTCTCCCAATATCAAGATAAAGACAATCTAACACATTGTCACATCGATGAATATCATAATAAACTTTATCTTATTTCAGTATCATACTAGGGTTTCTCCATCTCCCCAAGAACTAATGATCTACTTAGACATGGAGGCAATCGACATCATGGAAAGACAATGGAATCTATCATAGATGAATAGTACTTGTATAAATCCACAACGAGTATGGAAATTACAACAAGATATAGACAAGATATAGATGGGATGGATGGAGATGGTGGTGATGCAGTGGTTGATGATGGAAATCGATGCCTTAGCCTCCTGGATCTGCGTAGGGCAAAGATGGATCCCCCGTGGATGAGTTCCCCATCCAGATCCCTTCTGGAGGTGAGGTTTCGGTGATTTATGGGTGTTCTATATGTCGTCTCTCCGATCCAGTTGCACGAGGTGAAACCATTTGAGGAGGCGGTGTCGGCGCCAATTATACGGCGGGAACTATACGGTCGGAAAAGTTCCTCCCACCGTACAGTTGGTCGTTAAACCCACTATATCCTCCAATTGCTTTGGATTTTCTTCTAGTGTTATTAATATTTCCTAAATAATAAATTTACGTTGTTTTGGCTCCTTTTCACTCCAATATAACTGGTCCAAGAATTGTATCCATCATCTGACCCGATCCTGGTGAAAATAAACATAAAAGGTGCACATGAACGCCGTAAAATACCAAGATCCTACTACTACAATGCAAAATAATAATATAAAACATGATGCAGATATGCACTCATCATGTAGCATGCGTGTAAATTGCCTCGGGGCCTAGGGCGCGCTCAATTCTCGCACCTCCTTTGCAAAATCGCCGGTTTTTCGGATCCGGTAATGGAAACTCTGGATTTCTTCATGCAACCCTGGAATCTCTAGTTGGAGAAGTTGCTTAGAATGCCGAGAGGGAGCTAGTGCCAGGTTTGGGCTCAATACACGCATTGGATCCATGTTCTGGGTAGTGAGGGGGAGGTCTAGGGTTGAAAGCCATGTTAATCCCTACTCTATAGCCATCTGGGGGGTGCACCATGTGCCAAAAGTCATGGTTTGTCTTTTTTATGATTTTATGTTGGTAGTAGGTGACATACAAGGGCTACTAGAGTTGGTTTCATATTATTTTGTTTTTTTGATGAATTTCCTATTGCCGGGGTTTGGGGGAGTGGGCAAAATTGGCAAACTCGTCGGCGTGCACAGGAACGCGAGGTCCATTGCAACCTTGAATCTAGGCACATGCCCAGCCTAGGTACCCCATGGGGCACCCCAAAACATTTTTCCCTAAATTTGAGGGCCATTTCTAGGGTACCTATAGTTAGAAATCGCAATTATCGGGGTGTAGCTCAGGGAAAATATAGTATATGCTTGCACCACGAGATAAGTACCAACCTCCCAGTAATGGCGGTCTGCCATGAGGTAGCATGCGTGTAAATTATCTCGGGTCCTAGGGCGCGCTCAATTCTTGCACCTCCTTTGCAAAATCACCGGGTTTTCGGAGTCGGTAAATGGAAACTCTGGATTTCTTCATGGAACCCTAGAATCTGTAGTTGGAGAAGTTGCTTAGAATGCCGAGAGAGAGATAGGTGTCGGGTTTGGTCTCAGTCCGCGTAGTGGATCCATGTTCTGGGCAGTGAGGGGGAGGTCTAGTGTGTGTGTTGTGTCTAGGGTTGATATGAAAATGGTAGTACTCGGTTTTCTCGCTCTCACAATAACTCGTCCTCACTTTAGTTG
Organism: Avena sativa; assembly: GCA_916181665.1. Lineage (NCBI taxonomy): Eukaryota > Viridiplantae > Streptophyta > Magnoliopsida > Poales > Poaceae > Avena > Avena sativa. Next base: position 44,428,879 of record OV702298.1, on the reverse strand, counting down.
GTATGCCCTGATTGGTCGATACGGTTGTCACATGGATCATACCCACCCAACGTTGATCTTCTATGATCTAACGGGAAAGATAGCCGATACGTCCAAAACGTATCTACTTTTCCGAACACGTTTACTATTGTTTCTCCTCTAAACTTGTGTGATTTGGATACAATTAACACAGACTAACGCTGTTTTCAGCAGAATTACCTTGGTGTCTAGTTTTTGTACAGAAAATCAACTATCAGGAAAAATCCTGGAAAATATGCCAAAAATCCTATTTTACCAGTAGACTCACGGAGCCAGAATACGAGACGGAGTGGGGCTCTGAGGGAGCCACACCACCCTGCCGCGCGGGCTGGGCCTGGCCGCGTCTAGAGAGGGTGTGGCCGCCTCAGGCACCCCCTCGGCCTCCCTCTTTGCCTATAAGTTGCCTTCTGACCTAAAAACTCAGGGGGGTTCGATGTTTTTCTAGAAAGAGTTCCGCTGCGCCGCCACCACCAGAAACCACGACTCGGAACCAGAAACTCTATTCTGGCACCCTGCCGGGACAGGGAATTTGGAGAGGATCATCGCCATCATCATCGACAACGCCTCTCCATCAACCATCCATGTTTCCCCCATCCATGAGTGAGTAATCCCCCGCTATAGGCTATGGGGATGGTAGGGATTGGATGAGTTCTATAATGTAATCGAATAAGATTGTTAGGGCACAATGCCTAGTATCTCTATTAGTGCTATTTGACTTTGTTGCAACTTTTTGTGCTTAATGCTTGTCACTAGGGCCCGAGTGCCATGATCTCAGATATGAACTTATTATTGATTCATTATGATAGTATTGTTTGTGATCTTATCTGCAAGTTGTGTACACATATCATTGTCTGTATCCAAAGGCCCCGAAGTGACAGAAATTGGGACAGCCGGAGGGGATGGCTGTGATGTGAGGATCACATGTGTTCACGGAGTGTTAATGCTTTGCTACGATGCTCTATTAAAAGGAGCACCTTAATTGGCAGTAGATTCCCTTGAGGCCCCGCAACAAAGGGCTGGCAGGACAAAAGATGTTGTGCAAGTTCTCATTGCGAGCACGTATGACTATATATGGAGCACATGCCTATGTTTGTTTAGTACTTGGATTCTTATTCTTATTTATCTGCAATTGCCCTAGATCTTGAAGTTACATGTTTAGACTTGTCCATGCAATGCCCGTCCATCCATCCCTATGCCTACGGAGCTCATACCCTACTGTTTGCTACTACCATTACTATTGCTCTTGTTTTACTACTGATGTTACTTTGCTATTGCTAATACAAAACTGTTGCTACTGATAAACTACTATGAGCAAGATTATTTCTAGGTGCAGCTGAATTGACAACTCAGTTGTTAAGGCTTATAAGTATTCTTTGGCTCCCCTTGTGTCGAATCAATAAATTGGGTAATACTACCCTCGAAGACTGTTGCGATCCCCTATACTTGTGGTCATCAAGACTATTTTCTGGCGCTGTTGCCGGGGAGCTTAGATTTATTTGTAAGTTCACTTGGATCTATTATTGTTCACTACTACTCCTTTCATCATCGGGAAGTCTCGTGATGGAAAGTTTCCTATTTTACCACCCACTACAAGAAGAGGTACAGTCCTAAACATATTTGTTGCTCTTGATTCACCGTCTGTTATAAGTAAGCTTGTTACACCACCACCACATACACATACTACACACACTGCTACTACTGATGAATCTGAAATTGCTTCTGATACTCATGATGTTACTTCTACTGTTCTTGATGTGAGTGGTTCATTAGGTCCTTCCCTAGATGCTACAATTTCTAGAACTATTTTGGGAAACACTGAAACTCCTAGTGAAGACAGTATTACACCTGTTAGCTCACCTGAGTGTAGAGAGATATGATATTAGTGATGGTTACATTGAAATGACTAATGAATTTATTGAAGAGTACCAAAACACACATGGTTCTAGTGATATTAAGAGTCTCCACGAGAGATGTACCATTATTCCTAAGCTGTCTTCGGATGCTCAGTTTGCTACTTATCCCATAGATATTAAAGATAAAAATTATGATTTCTCTCTTGATTTATCCTATTTAGACATTGTTGAGAAAAAACTTTTTGTGGGACTGAGAATGAAAGTGCTGTGGCACATATGAATGAGCTTTCCACTATGAGTGCCTTATTCTCTGATGATTTTAAGATGAGAAATTACTTTGTTACAAATATCTTCCCTTTTTCACTAAAAGGAGAAGCTAAAGCTTGGTTTAATAGATTACCTCATGTATCCATTGATAGCCCTGATTGCTTGATTGCTTCTTTCTTCCAGAAATATTTTCCTCATAGTGCTAGACATGCTGCTTTGTAGAAACTTTTTTATTTTAAACATGGAGAAGAAGAGAAATTGCCTGAGTCATGGACAAAGTTCTGTGCCTTGATTCATGCACATCCTAGATGTCCATTGCCTAAAAATGAGGTTCTTGATATTTATTATAATGGACTAACTGATGATTCTAGGACATACCTAGATAGTTTTGCTGATTGTGTTTTTAGGAAAAGAACTCCTACAGATATTGAAGAATTAATGGCTAAAATAAGAAAGCATTATGATGATTGGACTTCAACTGATCTAAATACACTTGAACCTACTACTCCTGAACCAGTTGTGCCTGAACCAACTCCAACACCAAGGAAGAGGGGAGTGATTGCATTAAATGATGAAGTGATGAAAGAAGCTAAGAAATGTCTAAAGGAGAAAGGTATTAGAGCTAAAGATGTGAAGAATCTACCTCCTATAGAAGAATTATGTAAGCCAATTCCCCTCTCATCTACTATTGAAGTACACTCTCTCCAATACTATGATGAAGGTGATATTCCCTATGGTAAACCTCCTGATCAATGCTTAGAGGAACTTGACATCTTTATTGTTAAACAAGGTAATTTTAATAAACAAGTTCAGAATCATTTATTGGAAAACTCTAGAGCTATTAATGAGTTGAAAGATATTGTGGAAAGAACTGCTAATGATGTTAAAATGCTTTGTAAACACTTTCAAATGTTTCAAAGTCAAATTGATCAACTTGATAAGGTACAAAAAGATATGCTAGTTAATGCTTCAAGAGATAAACATGCTTATGGAATTAGAACTAGGAGTGGTGTAGTGACTCAAGATCCTATATATCCTGAAGGACACCTAACATGGATATGCCCTACGGGTACCCGATGTTAGCATACTTGGTCCAGCCCGACGGAAGGCCCACTCGACGACCTGCAAGGGTCCAGGACGCCCAAGACATTTCGGCTGCACGAAGCACATATGGACACGGACTCCAAAGCGCACAAGACAAGGATACCTCAAGACTAGAGTTTGAATACAACTTGTAACCTACTCGTATTGGCACCGGAGACCTAGCCTCCCCATATATAAAGGCTAGGAGGGTCCAACGAGGAGGGCACGACTACACACACGACCTACACACGCCATAACCTCCGATAGACTAGACCACAATAGATCTACAGATCTACAGAACTCGACTCATACTTTCGCACACGCATCCACGCCAGATCGAATCTGCGCACCCTGTAACCTTCGGTTCCGCCGTAATCAAAGAGCAGACAAGCAGGAGTAGGGTTTTCCCTCCGGGGGCCTGAACCTGGGTAAATCTCGTGTCCCCTGATTGCTTGTCTGTTAACCGTGCCACGATCTCCAGCATCCCCATCTTCTCCAAAACCCAAGTCCATAACAATGGGCATTAACGAGATTAAACCTCGTCAATTGGCACCGTCTGTCGGAATTGGGGCTGCTGATTGTGCGGTCGTGACGGTTCCGACCCGATCGATCTACAACTCCGTGGCGACGGAAAATCACCTCCTCTTTGGCGCTTTCGACTTCACCGCCCACTCGCCGGATACCATGAAGGATTTCGAGCCCGTAGGCGACGGACTCGAAATCTTGTTCGGGAGCTTCTGCTTCCAGGTGGGACAAACCGGCACCCTCCGCCTCCCTGAGCGGGTGCCCGTGCCGTCAATCAGGCCCGCTTCATGGGCTCCACACCCCGTGCTACGCACGTCACCATCAACAGATGAGTTCTACAGCAGCAGCTGCTGCAACTCCGATCTGTGCGATCCATCTTCGGATGAAGGGACCTACGGTTCCGGATCCGAAAGCTGCGGCAGCAGCCGACCAATCTGTGAGTGCTATCTATGCACCGCAGTCATCCAAGGCGACGAGGAAACGCCTAACCCGCCGCCCAACCAAAACGGCGAAAACGGCGAAAACATCGACCTGTTGTGGCTTTCAGCTGCGGTGACCCGATGTGGTCTTCGACTCGGGGGCTCCCTCGACATCAGTAACCCGATGCGGCTTTCGGCTGTGATGACCCGATACATCTTTAGGATGCCGGTAATCTTCGGATGCGGAGCTCTCTACCACCATCAACTTCGGAAACCCGTCGCCGCTATGATTGTGATTCGCCGCGTCGACCACGTCCGCATGCAACCTGCTACCGCCTTGACTCCATCCACGACAACTACCAACAAAGCTAAGTTTCCCTCTACTTAGAGCTAATTTCTTCTTTAACTCGCACTCGAAACACTCGGGGGCTGCGCCCTCTTCGAGTAACCTAATGTGCCATCGGCTCCACGCACTCGAGCACCTCGAACGCGACAGCCCGAGTAGCTGATTCCGCCTGATCGTCGAATCCTTGAACTCCGAGTGCCTCGGCAAGGTACTGAGACTAAGGGTAATCAGGCTAACGAAAAGGCCTAGCATACAGTGCAAAAGTGTCTGACTCGATCGGCACCAGAATCTTATTGTACAAGCCGACAGGCAAATATTATTTACAAGATACAAGTACTTCACAATTTTTTATATTTTATGCAGCTTACAAGGATGTCGACTACGTCGAGCTATTCTATCGGGTCCTCCAACAAGAGTCGACAAAATAGCTGGCTACGCCATACACTCAAGACCCGAGTCGAGTCCCTCCTCGGATGGTTGCATCGCTTGATGCTACAAAGGCGCAGCGCTGGTCGCGCACCCGATAGAAGCAACGGCGTCGACTTCATCCGCAACGTCGAGTCCTTCCGGCTAAACGTCGCACGACTCCGCCACGTCAACTCCGACTGCATCATTGATTCTTGGCTCCTTATGCATGAGACACTGACTCGATGCACTTCCGGGTCAGTGGTTTCTCCTCGCATGAGTCTCCATTCGAGTCTGCGACTCGACTAGACACTCGGGGGCTACTCCTATCAGGAGCGCTGGTCGCGTACCCGACGTACTTCCGGGTCAGCGGTACGCCCACGAGATTTCCTACTATAACTGCACGATACAAGACTCGAGTCTCTGCCCGAGTCTACGACTCCGCCAGACACTCGGAGGCTACTCCAAACTAGAGCGATGGTCGCGCACACACAAGATCTTCGAGTCCTACGCCGAGTCTATGACTCCACTACGGACTCGGGGGCTACTCCCATAGGGAGGATTGATTCAAACATCCGGAAAAAAAATTGTGTCCTACGGACCTGAAGCAAACAACGGCTGAATTAAAGTCTCTCCTCGAGTCTACGACTCGAACAGACACTCGGGGGCTACTCCCATAGGGAGCGCTGGTTGCGCACCCTATAGTCCATTGTGTTGACTACGTCCATGATGTCGATTCCTTTACAACAGCCAAACAAATTCAGCTGACCCGATGAACTTCCGGGTGAAGTGCTTCGCACTCGACACAACTTTCGACTTCGACATCCAAATACAAGGTTCAAGACAACTAAGTCTCCACCCGAATCTATGTTTCGGATGGACACTTGGGGGCTACTGACATGGATATGCCCTACGGGTACCCGATGTTAGCATACTTGGTCCAGCCCGACGGAAGGCCCACTCGACGACCTGCCAGGGTCCAGGACGCCCAAGACATTTCGGCTGCACGAAGCACATATGGACACGGACTCCAAAGCGCACAAGACAAGGATACCTCAATACTAGAGTTTGAATACAACTTGTAACCTACTTGTATTGGCACCCGAGACCTAGCCTCCCCATATATAAAGGCTAGGAGGGTCCAACGAGGAGGGCACGACTACACACACGACTACACACACGACCTACACACGCCATAACCTCCGATAGACTAGACCACAATAGATCTACAGATCTACAAAACTCGACTCATACTTTCGCACATGCATCCACGCCAGATCGAATCTGCGCACCCTGTAACCTTCGGTTCCGCCGTAATCAAAGAGCAGACAAGCAGGAGTAGGGTTTTCCCTCCGGGGGCCTGAACCTGGGTAAATCTCGTGTCCCCTGATTGCTTGTCTGTTAACCGTGCCACGATCTCCAGCATCCCCATCTTCTCCAAAACCCAAGTCCATAACAATGGGCATTGACGAGATTAAACCTCGTCAACACCCTAAAATAATTGAGCAGGATTCTCAACAAGGTGAAAGTAGTGGTAGTCCTCATAAGAGAAAGAAAAAGAAACACAAAATAGTTGAGGAACCACCTGAACCTGCTGTAGATCCTAATAGTATATCTGTCTCTGATGCTGAAACTGAGAGTGGTAATAATAACAATGATGCTCCTGATAAGGAAGAAGTTGAGGAAGAACCTGAGAAGCACACTAATAACACTAGGTACACTAAAGAAGATTTTATTGCTAATAAACATGGTAGAGAAAGAGAACCTTGGGTGCCAAAACCTATGCCTTTTCCCAATAAGAAACACAAGTCAAAGGAGGAAGAACACTACAAAAAGTTTTGTGAGTGGATGAAACCTTTATTTTTGCAAATTCCTTTGACTAATGCTATTAAGTCGCCTCCTTATTCAAAGTATATGAAGGATATTGTCTCTAATAAAAGGAAGATTCCTAATGAGGAAATTTCTACTTTACTTGCTAATTATTCCTTCAATGGTAAGATTCCAAAGAAACTTGGTGATCCAGGTAAATCTACTATTCCTTGCTCTATTAAGAATAATTATGTTAGAAATGCTTTGTGTGATTTGGGAGCTGGAGTTAGTGTTATGCCTTTTTCTCTCTACAAGAGACTCCAGCAAGAAAAGTTGATACCAATTGATATATCTTTGCAAATGGATGATAAGTCTACTACTATTCCTGTTGGTATATGTGAGGATGTTCCTAATCAAGTGGCTCATAATTGATGGGTTTTAACTGATTTTTTTGTGCTTGAGATGCCTGGATATGATTATATGTCCATTATTCTTGGGAGACCATTTATTAATACTGCAGGTGCTGTCATCAATTGTAATCAAGGAAAAATAACTTTTAATATTAATGACAAAGAGCATACTATTTATTTCCCAAGAAGATTGATAAGAGCTATGGCCTGAATTCCGTTGAAAATATTAAGAGCATCAAAGTTGGAGAAATATATTGTCCCATTCCACAAGAATGTTTTGAAACTATTATGATTGGGACTATTGCCATCAAGTTTGAGGTAACATAATCATTTAGTGAAATGCAAAGTTTTGTTTCATATAAGATTGTTTTGGTAACAAGACTTGATCAACCTTATTAACAAAGGGATTCAATGAACAAAACAATGATTTCACAATGGTTATACTTGCTCACTTTTATTTTTCTCCTTCCTAGACTTTGCTCTCCCTCTTGTAGCTTTAGTTTTGGTAGTTGTTTGCTTGTTAGAGTGTCTTAGAACTTCTGTAGTTTTGGTATTGGTTTTCTTTTTGCTTCTTCTAAAAAATCTTTTTCTGCGAGAAAATCAATTTTCATAACCTAAAAATTGGCCAAAAATAAAGTTTCCCAAAAAATTCCAGAAATTCCATATTAAAATTTTCCTTGAAAAAAGGGGCGGAGGGACACCTGGAATGGCCCAGGGAGACCCACCAGGCTAGCACACCCCCTGGTGACGTGGCCAGCCCCAGGTGGCGCCTGGCCTAGGTGTGGCCCCACATGTGGCCCTCCAAAGTGTCTTCTTCAAGCCACTTCTTTATCTCTCCTGAAAAACACCGGGAAACTTTCTCAAGCTCGAGTTCCTGATGTTCTTGCTCCCAATTTTTGATCTCCTTGCTCAGTCCATCTTTGCTGCTGATTTTTGGAGGGTTTGCTCTCTGGTATGTACCTCCTTCGCTTATCCAATTAGATTTTTGATTGGTAGATTGTACCTTGAGTATTTTGCTGCTATAGGTGACAGGTTGTGTGAGCTTGCATGCTTGTTCTATGCTTAGAGATTTCATTTTGATGCATGTTTAGCCCTCTAGCAAGTTCCTATAGTAGTTCCTCATCATTTATCAACTTGGAAATTACTTGGTTTGATGTTTTTCTAAAAAATTTAGAAAAGAAGATGAGTGCATACCAACTGCATCAACATGATTTGATGGTACCTGAGCCAATGAAAGTACATCATGAGTAAGAGGTCTTCCCTTCAATATATCCATGCCCTAAATTTATGAGAGCCGCGGGGTTCTTCCAGGATTTCCAAACTATGATTACTAATGTAGGGTTGGAACACTTTGTTGAAGAGGTACCATATCAATATGTTAAGCTAACCATGGCTGTGGTGCAGGACTTACGGTTTATTTGGTCCTTGTCTAACCCCATGGTCCATTATAAAATTTACAATATAGCTGTCGACCTGCCTTTTGCTGATTTTTGTGCATCTATTAGAGTGCCACAATGGGGCTCTTGTGAGAAGATCAGAGAGAGGCCTAAGCCACTTTTGGAGTTATATGCTGAAATTTGCCAAGGTTGTGACTTCTCAAAGGAAAGTGGTAAAATTCGGAACATTCAGTTCCCATCCATTAGATATTTTGCCTATTTCATTACCAAGTGTGTTCTTGCTAGAAATACTGCTAGAAAGTTATCTTCATTTGATCTAGCTTTTATCTTAGCTGCATTGAATAGGGATAGATCTTATAACCTAGGTGCTTTGATAGCTTACCGTCTTACCACTAACCGTGAGAAGGGTGGAATTTGTGGAGGTCTCATTGCCTCTAGGTTGCTAGATTTCCATGGTTTAGAGCCTCACCATTCAGATTATTGATTCCCCATAGAGAGACTCGATCTCGATTCCATGGTTCAACATAATTTTGTTTCTTCTTGGGCTACTATGAGATATTTACCGTATGAGATATCCTTTGTCAAGCATGGTTGGAGAGGGGGTAGGACTGATAAAGAAGTCTATTTGCCTTCACCTGCTTTGTTTAATTTTGATAACAGGCAAGTATGGTCGCTCACGGAGGAAGAGTTTGACACATACGTGGCGGAGCTCTCCCAGTAAGAGGGTAATGTTGGAGAGGATGCCGAAGATGATTCGGTTTAGCCCTCCAACATGGGGGAGTCTTCATACCAGCATCCTTCCTATGATTGGAGCGCGTCTTCTTCTTCATCGTGAGGGCCTGATTATGATCATTCCTATGATGACCCACCAGCTTGGGGTTCCTACCCGCGCTATTGAGCCCCACTTAGGCCAAAAGCCTAAGCTTGGGGGAGTTCTTTGCAGGGTTCAACAGTCCTTAGTGGAGTTTGGTTTCATGTTATTATTCAAGCCACACAAGTGAAGGGAAAAAATGAAGATTAAGACAACTTGAGGTGTGGTAAGAGGATGGTAATGAACTCTATTTGTTTTCATTTTTGTACATATACTCATCATTGTGGGCATGCTTAGTCTGTTCATGTAAGGTGTATGTTATTTGTGGATGCTTAGTAGTTCTTGCTCTCTTATGATTAGCTCCATCTTGTTAATAGTTTGTAGCATGTCATATGAATGTTTGCTTGCATTGTTTATTCATAACTTGGTATGATATTGTGGTATCCTACTCTGAATGTTTCATTTGAATCGACTTGGCACATGCTCGCGCATGCATATGACTGAACAATAGTCAGTAAGCCTCGATGATTTATTTTGCCTCAGAGTTCTTGTATCACTTTCATGCCATAATTAGTCATTTTTGTTGCAAGCATGACTATGACAGTTATTGCTCTCTCGTTTGTTGCTCCCTCTCTATTGCTAGCCTTCACTTGCACTGAGTATGAGCTCTACTCGTGTTTCCAACTCCCCAAATCCAATATTGTCAAAAGTGTCCACCATACCTACCTACTAGCATCATTTGCTATTCCGTGCATATTTATTATGCCTTGTTTTCTTCCAAATAAAATGTTTGCTTGTTATGGGAAAGTTAGTTAGTAAAGCTCTCACGAACTTGATGGCACACTTTATTTCTTGCACTTAATAAACCTGAACCGTTGTGACTGTCAATGAAAGTTATATGCTTGCAAATTATAGGCTCGGAGTTAGCAGAACCGTGCTATCACGGGGAACGCTTTCAACACCTATAAATATATACCCAGTTGATATCATGCTCTTTTGTTTGCGGATGTCGACAGTGTGAAATAAAAGGGGAGCTTGTAAGTCCATGGAGTTATGTATGTGTGTTAGAGAAATGCCTGGGACGCTAGCCTAAGCCATGCCTAATCATGGTGGAAACTTGCAGCATCACCATAAAAACATCTATGAAGCATTCTTCTTATAAAAAAAGAGATAGATATTGAGAAAAAGAAAAAAAGACATATTGAAAAGAGGAAATAGAGAAAAAGGCACCATTTTCCCATGGTAAATAAGAAGATTGCTGAGATGATCATTGTCTGCTTGCCTTGTCATTTTGATTATGGGATAGCTCCTGTATCATGTGCAAGGGGTACCCCGTTGGCGGTTCTCTATGATACACATGCATTTACTATGACAAGAACTTACCGTAACTAAAGGTGAGTAGCATGAGGAGCGGCCCTCGTACTCAAGGGACATGAGATTTCCAGTTTATGGTTTGTCAAGCATATAACTCATATTGGACCTCACTTTCACCTTAACCATTAAAGATGCCTAGGATAGGGGCAATGAGAGCTCAAATCTAATGAGTACCATACTTTCAGAATTTGGAAGCCTTTCAAACTTTTCAAAACCTTTTCACTTCCTTGTTGAGTCACCACTTATTCTATGAGCACCTTCTTGAGAGCATAGTTGTCATTCTTAGTGTAATGTGCTTGTCTCAAAACTTGGTTAATTATGTAATGACTTTGATGCTTGTATCTTTGATATCTTTACTTCTAGTCTTCACTTGAACTTTAGAGGTGCCTTGGCATTTATGTTGTGCTCTACAAACAAAGGCAAGCGAGATACCACTCTAGCATACCTTCTTATGAGCATTGCAATATTGCTTATGTTTATGTTTCATGCTACTTATTATTATTGAGTTGGCATCTCTTCATAGCTTGCAATAATTATTCAGTGGACTTAGTTGCATACTCCTTATTTATAATTGTCTAAGTATCTACTCCTATGCTGAGAATATTTACATCATATGAAGCAAATATGTTCGTGAAAGTTCTTTTATTGCACTCAGTTTTCAACTGAATTGCTTGAGGACAAGCAATAAGCTAAGTTTGGGGGAGTTGATACGTCCAAAACGTATCTACTTTCCCGAACAATTTTGCCATTGTTTCTCCTCTAAACTTGTGTGATTTGGATACAACTAACACGGACTAACGCTGTTTTCAGCAGAATTACTTTGGTGTCTAGTTTTTGTGCAGAAAATCAACTATCAGGAAAAATCCCAAAAAATATGCCAAAAATCCTATTTCACCAGAAGACTCACGGAGCCAGAATACGAGATGAGTGGGGCTCTAAGGGGCCCACACCCCCCTGCCGCGCGGGCTGGGCCTGGCCGCGCCTAGAGGGGTGTGGCCGCCTCAGGCACTCCCTCGGCCTCCCTCTTCGCCTATAAGTTGCCTTCTGACCTAAAAACTCAGGGGGGTTCGACGTTTTTCGAGAAAGAGTTCCGCTGTGCCGCCACCACCAGAAACCGCGATTCGGAACCAGAAACTCCGTTCTGGCACCCTGCCGGGATGGGGAATTTGGACAGGATCATCGCCATCATCATCTCTAATGCCTCTCCATCAACCATCCATGTTTCCCCCATCCATGAGTGAGTAATCCCCCGCTATAGGTTATGGGGATGGTAGGGATTGGATGAGTTCTATAATGTAATTGAATAAGATTGTTAGGGAACAGTGCCTAGTATCTGTATTAGTGCTATTTGACTTTGTTGCAACTTGTTGTGCTTAATTCTTTTCACTAGGGCCCGAGTGCCATGATCTCAGATCTGAACTTATTATTGATTCATTATGATAGTATTATTTTTGATATTAGATGCAAGTTGTGTACACATAGCATTGTCCGTATCCAAAGGCCCCGAAGTGATAGAAATTGGGATAGCCGGAGGGGATGGCTGTGATGTGAGGATCACATGTGTTCATGGAGTGTTAATGTTTTGCTCTGGTGCTCTATTAAAAGGAGCACCTTAATTGCCAGTAGATTCCCTTGAGGCCCTGCTGCAATGGGCTGGCAGGACAAAAGATGTTGTGCAAGATCTCATTGTGAGCACGTATGACTATATATAGAGCACATGCCTATGATTGTTTAGTACTTGGATGCTTATTGTTATTTATCTGCAATTGCCCTAGATCTTGAAGTTACATGTTTAGACTTGTCCATGCAACGCCCGTCTATCCATCCCTATGCCTACCGCGCTCATATCCTACTGTTTGCTACTACCATTACTATTGCTCTTGTTTTACTGATGCTGTTACTTTGCTATTGCTACTACAAAACTATTGCTACTGATAAACTACTATGAGCAAGATTATTTCTAGGTGCAGCTGAATTGACAACTCGGTTGTTAAGGCTTATAAGTATTCTTTGGATCCCCTTGTGTCGAATCAATAAATTCGGTAATACTATCCTCGAAGACTGTTGCGATCCCCTATACTTGTGGGTCATCAATAGCCTCTCTCTCTCTCTCTCTCTCTCTCTCTCTCTCTCTCTATCTCTCTCTCTCCCTGGCAAACCTCTCTATCTAGGCGAAATAACGAGTTTGCCACCGATACTTTACTTCCATAATCAAATAGAAAGAAAGTGTACAAAGGTGTATAATTTTCGTATATGCGTGTTTGCAATTCCTTTTATTCTCTGAAAAATATAAACTATTTGTATTTATATACACGATGGTAGATAAAATATAAAAAAATGTGTGTGTTTTTCTAGTGCAGCGAAGGGGACACATGGCGACACGCTCATCTAACCGGTTGCAACGCGTCTACCATGGCATAAGTATGGTGCACTGTAATGTTGTGTCAGTGGGGGTCGAATGATGCATCCGCTGCACGCGTCGTGCCCTTCACATTAGAGCGTGACAACACATGGGTCTGGATAGCCATGCTTTAACCGTTGGGTTTTTAGGCGTCCCTCCTTTTGAACCTTCTATGAGAAGCAATCGATCGAGCCGTAGATTATATAATCCTCCGAGTGGTAATGTCATGCCTATGAAAATCCTACTACTGCTCCAGCTATGAACTAGAACATGCCTCACAGTACGGCACCTGCAATGTCAGTTCTAGCTAGGTCCCATGGCACGAACCGTCCATGTGTCAGCCAGAAGCCGAACAGCAAGCTACCGGGGCACCAGTTGAGCCTCGAGGTGGAGAGCCCCAGGAGGAGACTTAACAATGGCCCATCTTTAAAACCTAATCCTATGCATCATCTCCCTCCCACGCATCGACCCATTCTCCCCAATCTAGAAAAACCCACAAACCTCTCCGTACAGCTCGAGGTTGAACAACCATCTTATCCCTCCGACGCCATGAAGCAAGTGCTTGTAGATGAGTCTTCGGGTGTTACCGCTAGGCTGCCTGCGCCTGCCACGGGCGATGTGGTGCCTCCCATTGCAGATCTAGAGGAGATGCATGCATCCTAGGGCGAGGAGGACGTCCAGTTTGACCCTTATGAGGACTATGTGCTCGTGGATGCAGAAGACTTCGGAGCCCCCGATGAGGGCGAGGAGTTCGACGAGCACATTCCGCTCGTGTACTCAGAGGTACTTTTATTTCTCCAACTTTCTAGTTTACTGTTCATATTTTCTGGTCGTGATGTAGATGTACTAGTACTGAATCTGTTCAAGTAATCCTTATTCTACCGATCATGATCAGATGCACCATACAACCCTCTGCATGCAGAGATTTAGTCTGTTCTGAATTACTCCACATTCTAGATTTAGGAGCGAGCTGTGGGAGACACGCTTAATAAACCTATAAAAATATGTTGTGGTTTTCAAAGTAACTTGAAATGTTTGTTCGAATATCTATGCATGACTGGTAAATGCAATACTGGTTTTTGTGATTTTTTTGAACAAGTAGACTAAGTAAATTTATTTTGTTCATTTCTTTTGCATTTTTTGCACATTACAGGTTGATTCAAGTGAGGTGGACTCTGACAAGGAGTACAGGGATGACAAGAGCCACCATGTCTTGAAGAGTATCAAGAGCAGGAAGGTCCCTTTCTGCACTCTAAGTGGGGAGCTCAGGTGCCCCTTATGTAGCAAAAAATTCAATCCAAGGATTGACAGCATGATTCCACATGCGGTTGACATCGGTAAAAGCCCCAAGGCTACACATAAGCCAGCGACCAAGGCTAAGCATGCTGCGCATGGAAAATTCCTGAGGGAGTACGTCAGGACCGGCCTTGTATCCCCATCCTTCGAGATCGGGATCCGTCGCTCCAAGCCAACCAAGAAGTGACCTTGCTACCTCATACGACACCTAATAATTTCATGTTGTTTCTGCCGTTTCTAGAACATGAGACACTAAGTGGTGTGTTGAACCGAATGCAATGTCTTAGTGTGTGTGTGTGTGTTGCATACTTGTTTGATCATGCTTGCATAAGATCACCAATAAATTATGTGGAGCATATTGACGATGAAAAATTAATTTACCTCTATGTGCTATCAAGTCACAGTTACATCACGTCAGCACTGCGCACCCACTGCACAGCGGCAACGGGACGGGTGGACTCAGTGGCGTGTTCTCACGGTATTCGTGTCGCCACCCTCACGATCCCCATGCCATCGCCAAGTCGCATGCACACCCTTCCTGCCCGCCACAACCACGCAATCGTAGCCCTGCGATGTCGAAACCGACGGTGCTCGACCGGTCAAACTTGCTTTAGGGTAGGTAAAGACCATAGTGATGGTAAATGTTATTTACCATCCCGGCCCTCCTCACCCTCCCTTTTAACGAAGGGCTTCTAGGCCCCGCAGCCCTATGTTGTGCAGATCTTGTCTATGCCCTTTGCATGCGGCAGCATCCAGAACTGCCATGCAGCGCCTGGGTTTACTTTCAGTGGCTTGACTTTTCTAAAATTTTGGCCAAACTTTCCATGGCTTGAACTTTCAAAAAAAATAGGCCTTAAGCCTTGCAATGGAGGGAGTATTACTGAATATAGCTACCTGAGATTATGGTGGGATCCACAAGATCAGATGCCATTGTACACAAATGGGCACAATCTAAGGACACATTTATAATATAAGATGCTAGAAAACTCGGCACATCATGCTTGGATGTAGTGGCTGATGAACCACAAGTGTAGGGGATCGCAACAGTCTTCGCGGGTAGTATTACCCAATTTATTGATTCGACACAAGGGGAGCCAAAGAATACTTGCAAGCCTTAACAACTGAGTTGTTAGTTCAGCTGCACCTGGAAATAGTTCTTGCTCACAGAAGTTTATCAGTAGCAACAGTTTGTAGTAGCAACAGCAACAGCAACAATGAAACAGTAGCGGTAACAGTAGGATTCGAGTGCGGTAGGCATAGGGATGGATGGACGGGCGTTGCATGGACGAGTCTAAACATGTAACTTCAAGAACTAGGGCATTGCAGATAAATAATAACAAGCATCCAAGTACTAAACAATCCTAGGCATGTGCTCCAAATATAGTCATGCGTGATCGCAATGAGAACTTGCACAACATCTTCTGTCTAGCCAGCCTGTGGCAGCGGGGCCTCTAGGGAACTACTGGCAATTAAGGTGCTCCTTTTAATAGAGCACCGGAGCAAAGCATTAACACTCCATGAACACATGTGATCCTCACACCATAGCCATCCCCTCCGGTTGTCCCAATTATTGTCACTTTGGGGCCTTTGGATCCGGACAATGATATGTGTACATAACTTGCAGATAAGATCATAAAAAATACTATCATAATGATTCAATAATAAGCTCAGATCTAAGATCATGGCACTCGGGCCCTAGTGACAAGCTTTAAGCACAACAAGTTGCAACAAAGTCAAATAGCACTAATAGAGATACTAGGCACTATGCCCCTAACAGATCTTATTCGATTACATGATAGAACTCATCCAATCCCTACCATCCCCAAGCCTACAGCGGGGGATTACTCACTCATGGATGAGGGAAACATTGATGGTTGATGGAGAGGTGTTGGAGATGACGATGGCGATGATCCTCCCCAAATTCCCAGTCCCGGCAGGGTGCCAGAACGGAGTTTCGGGATCCGAATCTTGGTTTCTCGTGGCAGCGGCAGAGCGGAATTCTTTCTGGAAAACTATCAAACCCCCCTCTGTTTTTATGTCATAAGGCAACTCATAGGCGCGGAGGGAGGCCGAGGAGCTGCCTGGGGTGGCCAAACCTCCCCCAGGCGCGGGGTCAGTGGGCCCGCGCCTGTGGTGGGTCTGGGCCCCCAGGCCTCCCCTTTGTCTCCCCTTCTGGCTCCGTGGATCTGGTGAAATATAATTTTTGGCATATTTTCCGGGATTTTTCCTAATAGTTCATTTTCTGCACAAAAACAAGACACCAAGGTAATAAAGAGTATGAAAACTAAGTGCGATAAAAGAACTTTCACGAACACTTTGCTTCATATGATTTAAATATTCTCAGCACAGGAGTAGATGCTTGGACAATTCATAATAAAGAGTATGCAACTAAGTCTACTCAATAGTTATTGCAAGCTATGACGAGAAACCAACTCAATAATAATAAGTAGCATGGAACATAAACATAAGCAACATTGCAATGCTCATAATAAGGTATGATAGAGTGGTATCTCGCTTGCCTTTGTTTGAAGATCACAATATAAATGCTGAGGCACCTCTGAAGTTCATATGAAGATTAGAGATAAAGATATCAGAGATACAGGCATCAAAGTCATGACATAATTAACCAAGTTTTGGAACAAACACAAGAATGAAAACTATGCTCTCAAGAAGGTGCTCATAGAATGAGTGGTGACTCAACAAAATTGTGAAAACGGTTTTTGTGAAGGTTTGAAAGGCTTCCTAATGCTGAAAGGAAGGTACTCATTAGCTTTGAGCTCTCATTGCCCCTATCATTGGCATCTTCATGTGGTTAAGGTGAAAGTGAGGTCCACTCTGAATCATATGCTTGACAGACCATAGACTGGAAATCCCAAGTCCCTTGAGTATGAGGGTCGCTCCGCATGCTACTCAACTTTGGTCACCTGAAAGTTCTTGTCATTGTAAATACATGCATATCATCGAGAACCGCCAACGGGGCACCCCTTGCACATGGTACATGAGCTTTCCCATAACCAAAATGACAAGGCAAGCAGACAATGAGCATCTCAACAATATTTTTATTTACCATATGCATAGCTTTTTATTGAGGATGCTTCATAGATGCTCATTATAGTGATGTTGCAAGTTTCCACCATGATTAGGCATGGCTTAGGCTAGCGGCCCAGGATTTTCTCTAACACAATGTATAAACTCCATGAACTAACAACTTCCCCTTTTATTTCACATCGTCAACATCCATAAACAAAAGAGCAAAGTATCAACTGGATAGAATTATCCAAAAAGTGTTGAAAGCGTTCCCCGTGACATCACGGTTCTGCTAACTCCCAGTATATAATAACCAAGCATATAACTTTCATGGACTAGTCACAATGGTTCAGGATTATTAAATGCAAGGAATAAAGTGTGCCATCAAGTTCGTGAGAGCTTTAGTAACTAAGTTTCTCAAAACAGACAAACATTTTATTTTGGAAGAAAACACGGCATATTGAATATGCGCTGAAGTAGCAAATGACGCTAATAGATAGATATGGTGGACAGAACTGGCAATATTGGTTTTGGGGAGTTGGAAGCACAGGTAGAGCACATACTCAGTGCAAGTGAAGGCTAGTAATAGAGAGGGAGCGACAAACCAGAGAGCAATAACTGTCATAATCATGCTTGCAACAAAACAGGACTAATTATGGCATGAAAGTGATACAAGAACTCTGAGGCAAAATAAATCATCGAGGCTTACTGACTATTGATTAGTCATATGCATGCGCGAGCATGTGCCAAGTCGATTCACATGAACAGTCAGAGGAGGATACCACAATATCATACCGAAGTATGAATAAAACAATGCAAGCAAACATTCATATGACATTCTACAAACTATTAGCAAGCTGGAGCTAATCATAGACAAGCAAGAACTACTGAGCATCTATAATGACATACACCTTACACAAACAGGCTAAGCATGCTCACAATGATGAGTATATGTACAAAAATGAAACAAATAGAGTTCATTACCAGCCTCTTACCACACCTCAAGTTGTCTTAATCTTCATTATTGCCCTTCACTTGTGTGACTTGAATAATTAACATGAAAACCAATACCCACTGAGGATGGCTGAACCCTACAAATAACTCACAAAACCAAAGAAGAAGAACAAATATTTTTGGTGTTTTTGATTTTTTTAGAAACAAGCAAACAGAGAAAAACCAAACAGAAACAAAGCAAACCAAACAAAGAAAAATTGTTTTCGGTTTTTTCTTTTAAGGCAAACCAAAGCAAAGAAACAAACCAAGAGAAACAACGAAAATATTTTTGGGTTTTTGAGAAAGCAGCAACAAGAACCAAAAATAAAGTGAAACAATGGATATACAAAGAACCGACCGAACATGATATATAGATGAGTGTGATGTCGGTGTACCTCCCCCAAGCTTAGGATTTTGGCCTAAGTGGGGCTCAATCCCATGGTGCCCAAGTAGATGCACCTCCATAGTATGTCGAGGAAGCTCCCTCGTCCTGGTACGATCTCGAGGCCTCCCCTATGTAGTGTATAGCAGGGTCATAAGCGGGCGCTCCCCCCTGATAGTGCCCGTGGAAGTTAAGAGAACGCAGCAAATCATCCATCTCCGCCTTCGAGCGTGACCAAGGTCCCTGAGAAATACTGAACAAAGTGGTTTGGGGTAGAGGGATCTCTCTCTCTCTTCCCCATCAGTAAAAAACATTCTATAAACCAAGTTCTCAAGAGTAGACCTAGAGGTGACAAAGTGGTGTGCCTTCATGGCAGCAAGATCAAGTCTCTGAGGAGCCAAAACTGTATCATGGGGATCAACAACAATGTCCAATGTAGCAGCGATACGAGTAGCAATAATTCCCCCATAAATGGGTCCCCTAGCAGCTAAACGGCGAGCAATGAGGGAACCAAGATTATACTTATCCTCACTGTAGAGCGCAGCAGCTAAGAAGGCCAATTGATAGTTGGATATATTGCTAGTGTTCTCCCTACCAAGAACACTGGTGGTAAGATAGTAGGTGAAGTACTTGATGGATGGAAGTTGAATGTTCTTTATCTTCCCTCGTTGAGCTCTGCGGTCATCATCATTGGTTATTCCTCGGTATAGTTCCAACAAATCAGCGGGAAGAGCTGTAATCTTCTTTGATGACCCATTTGTACCAAGTCCCAGGGCCTTGCAAAATTTCTTCAAAGGCATAGAATGAGCCCTGCTATAAAGTCTGAAAGACACAGAAGGATTGAACAAACTATTGGTGAAGGAGAAACTCTCCACAAATGTTTTAGTAAGTGAAGCATATTGTGCACTCTCATCCTGCATGACACTTGTTAGACCAGCCCTCTCAATCAAAGCCATGAAATCATTAAGAATCCCAGCAGCTCGCAAGAAAGTTTGATAAGGAAAGGTGGAGGGGTGAGCATCCCCTTCATCTCCCTCGTCACCAAACCATGGAGTGATGATATCCTCATTGTATGAGGGTCTGGAGCAGGTAGATGACCTTGGGAGCCTTGCCCTTCTAGGTGCATCAATCTAAAAAATGTCACCAAAGGTGTGATGGTCCATGACTTCCCTTTGCTGAAATTTTAAACAACCATCAAACCAAGTGATTTCTAAGTTGATAAATGATGAGCAACTACTATAGGAACTTGCTAGAGGAATACACATGCATCAAAACAAAGTTTCTAAGCATAGAACAAGCATGCAAGCTCAAACAACCTGTCACCTACAGTAGCAAAATACTCAAGATACAATCTACCAATCACAAATCTAATTGGACAAGTGGAGGAGGCACATACCAAGGAGCAAACCCTCCAAAAATCAGCACTTGAGATGGGCTGAACAAGGAGATCGAAAATCACGAGCAAGAACAGCAAGAACTCGAGCTTGAGAAAGTTTTCTGGTGTTTTTCGGGAGAGAGAAAGAAGGTGGCTTTGCGGAGGCAGCCTGGAGGGGCCCAGGTGGGCCAGACCCCCCCTAGGCGCCACCACTAGGTAGGCCACACCTACCATGGGTGTGGGGCCTAGGAGTGGCCCCCTGGGTCATCTCAGGTGCAACTCTGCCCCTTTTTCGAGGAAAAAAATATTTTGAATTTTCTGGGATTTTTTGGGAAACTTTATTTTTGGCTAATTTTTAGGGTATGAAAATTGATTTTCTCGCAGAAACAGTTTTACAGAAGTAGCAAAATCAAACCAAAAGCCAAACTACAGGAGCTCTAAGAAACTCAAACAAGCAAACAACTAGCAAAACTGAAGCTAAAGCAAAGACTAGGAAGGATAAAGGGAAAAAAGAAAGCAAGTATAACCATAGTGGAAACATTATTTTGTTCATTAAAATCCTTTTGTTAACAAGGTTGATCAAGTCTTGTTACCAAAATAATCTTATATGAAACAAAACTTTGCATTCCACATGGTGATTATGTTACCTCATACTTGATAGCAATGGTCCCAATCATAATAGTTTCAAAATTTTCTTGTGGAATGGGACAATATATTTCTCCAACCTTTATGCCTTCAATATTTTCAATAGAATTCAGGCAATAGCTTCTAACAACCTTCTTAGGGAAATAGACGGTGTGCTGTTTGTCATTAATATTGAATGTTACTTTCCCTTGATTGCAATTGATGACATCACCTGCAGTATTAAGAAAAGGTCTCCCAAGAATAATAGACATATTATCATCTTCAGGCATTTCAAGCACAACAAAATCAGTTAAGACCATGCAATTATGAGCAACTTGAATAGGAACATCCTCACATATACCAACAAGGACAGTAGTTGACTTATCAGCCATTTGAAAAGATATATCAGTTGGTATCAACTTTTCTAGCTGGAGTCTCTTATAGAGAGAAAAAGGCATAACACTAACTCTAGCTCCCCAATCACATAAAGCAGTTCTAACATAATTATTCTTAATGGAGCAAGGAATAGTTGGTATACCTGGATCACCAAGTTTCTTTGGAACCTTACCATTGAAGGAGTAATTAGCAAGTAGAGTAGAAATCTCCTCATTAGGAATCTTCCTTTTATTAGAGAAAATATCCTTCATATACTTTGAATAAGGAGGCAACTTAATAGCATCAGTCAAAGGAATTTGCAAAAATAAAGGCTTCATCCACTCACAAAACTTGTTGTAGTGTTCTTCCTCCTTTGACTTGTGTTTCTTACCTGGAAAAGGCATAGGTTTCTGCACCCAAGGTTCTCTCTCTTTACCATGTTTATTAGCAATAAAATCTTCCTTTGTGTACCTAGTGTTTTTAGTGTGTTTCTCATGTTCTTCCTCAACTTCCTCCTTATCAGTAGACTCATTATTATTACCATTCTCAGTTTCAGCATCAGAGACAGATATACTATTAGGGTCTACAGCAGGTTCAAGTGGTTCCTCAACTTTCTTATGTTTCTTTTTCTTCCTCTTATGAGGGCTACCACTATCCTCACCTTGTTGGGAATCCTGCTCTATTCTTTTAGGGTGTCCTTTAGGATATAAAGGATCTTGAGTAGCTGCACCACTCCTAGTTCCCATTCCATAAGCATGTTTATTTCTTGAAGCATTAACTAGCATATCCTTTTGCACCTTAGCAAGTTGATAAAGTTGGGTTTGAACCATTTGAAAGTATTTACAAAGCATTTTAATATCATTAGAAGTTCTTTCCACAATATCTTTGAACTCATGGATAGCTCTAGAGTTTTCCAATAAATGATTCTGAACTTGTTTATTAAAATTACCTTGTTTAACAATAAATGTGTCAAGTTGCTCTAAGCATTGTCAGGAGGCTTACCATAAGGAATATCACCTTCATTAAATTGGAGAGAGTGTACCTCAATAGTAGATGAGTGGGGAATTGGCTTACATAATTCTTCTATAGGAGGTAGATTCTTCACATCTTCAACTCTAATACCTTTCTCCTTTAGACACATTTTAGCTTCCTTCATCATTTAATGAAATAACTCCCCTCTTCTTTGTTGTTGGTGCTGGATCTGGTTCAGGAACAACTGGTTCAGGAGTAATACACTCAGGTGTATTCAGCTCAGTTGAAGTCCAATCATAATAATTCTTGCTTATCTTGTTCATTAATTCTTCAGCATATGTAGGAGTCCTTTTCCTGAAAACACAATCAGCAAAGCTATTTAGGTAGGTCCTAGAATCATCAGTTAGTCCATTATAATAAATATCAAGAAGCTCATTCTGAGGTAATGGACATCCAGGATATGCATGAATCAAGGAACAGAATCTTTTTCATGACTCAGGCAATTTCTCTTCTTCTCCCTGTTTAAAATCAAAAAGTTTCTGCAAAGCAGCATGTCTAGCACTGGGAGGAAAATATTTATGGAAGAAAGAAGCAATCAAGCAATCAGGGCTATCAGTGGAACCAGGAGGTAATATATTAAACCAAGCCCTAGCTTCTACTTTTAGTGAAAAGGGAAGATCTTAGCAACAAAGTACTTGCGCATTTTAAAATCATTAGAGAACAAAGCACTCATAGTAGAAAGCTCATTCATATGAGCCTCAGCACTCTCATTTTCAGTGCCACAAAAAGGTTCTTTCTCAACAATATCTAAATAAGTTAAATCAAGAGAGAAATCATAATCTTTATCTTTAATATCTATGGGAGAGGTGGCAAACTTAGGATCATAGGACTTATTGGGCACAATAGTACATCTAGCAAGGAGACTCTTAATAGCACTAGCACCATGTGTGTTTCGGCACTCTTCAACAAATTCATCAGTGAGATCTATGTAACCATCATTAATATCAAAACTCTCAATAGATTCAGGTGAGCTAACAGGTGTAATAGTGTCTTCACTAGGAGTTTTGGTATTTCCTAGACTAGCCATAGTAGCATCTAGAAAAGGACCTAATGAACCACTTGCATCAAGCATAGTAGAAGTAACATCATGAGCATCAAAAGCAGTTTCAGATTCAGCAGTAGTAGCAGTGTGTGTAGCATCAGCATGTGGTGGTGGTGTGACAAGCTTACTTATAACAGACGGTGAATCAAGAGCAACAGAGGTGTTTAAGACTATACCTCTTCTTGTAGTGGATGGTAAAATAGGGAACTTTCCATCACGATACTTCCCCATGATGAAAGGAGTAGCAGTGAACAATAATAGATCCAAGTAAACTTACAAATAAAGCTATGCTCCCTGGCAACGGCGCCAGAAAATAGTCTTGATGACACACAAGTGTAGGGGATCGCAACAGTCTTCGTGGGTAGTATTACCCAATTTATTTTTTCGACACAAGGGGAGCCAAAGAATACTTGCAAGCCTTAACAATTGAGTTGTCAGTTCAGCTGCACCTGGAAATAGTTCTTGCTCACAGAAGTTTATCAGTAGCAACAGTTTGTAGTAGCAACAGCAAAGAAACAACAACAGCAACAGTGAAACAGTAGCAGTAGTAACAGTAGCGGTAACAGTAGGATTCGAGTGCGGTAGGCATAGGTATGGATGGACGGGCGTTGCATGGACGAGTCTAAACATGTAACTTCAAGAACTAGGGCATTGCAGATAAATAATAACAACCATCCAAGTACTAAACAATCCTAGGCATGTGCTCCAAATATAGTCATACGTGCTTGCAATGAGAACTTGCACAACATCTTCTGTCCAGCCAGCCCGTGGCAGCGGGGCCTCTAGGGAACTACTGGCAATTAAGGTGATAATTTTAATAGAGCACCGGAGGAAAGCATTAACACTCCGTGAACACATGTGATCCTCACACCATAGCCACCCCCTCCGGTTGTCCCAATTATTGTCACTTTGGGGCCTTTGGATCCAGACAATGATATGTACACAACTTGAAGATAAGATCATAAACAATACTATCATAATGATTCAATAATAAGCTCAGATCTAAGATCATGGCACTCGGGCCCTAGTGACAAGCATTAAGCACAACAAGTTGCAACAAAGTCAAATAGCACTAATAGAGATACTAGGCATTATGCCCCTAACAGATCTTATTCGATTACATGATAGAACTCATCCAATCCCTACCATCCCCAAGCCTACAACAGGGGATTACTCACTCATGGATGAGGGAAACATTGATGGTTGATGGTTGATGGAGAGACGATGGTGATGATCCTCCCCAAATTCCCCGTCCCGGCAGGGTGCCAGAACGGAGTTTCTAGATCCGAATCTTGGTTTCTCGTGGCGGCGGCGAAGCGGAACTCTTCCTGGAAAACTATTGAACCCCCCTATGTTTTTAGGTCAAAAGGCAACTTATAGGCACGGAGGGAGGCCAAGGAGCTGCCTGGGGTGGCCAAACCTCCCCCAGGCGCGGGGTCAACTTATAATCACCATGTCCCTAATGATTATATCATTCTATCTAGCCGTTATGGTTTCAAAATTTTAAAAAATTCACCCTCAAACTCAAAAACATGCTTTCATTTGTCAAGCAAGTACCAAAACTACAATTTGTAACCTTCTAGTTGCTTGTATGGTTGTACATCACATTGGGATCACATAACATCAGTTGTACTTTTTAGATGCTTTCACAATCTCTCGAAAGACTCTGCTCAACCCTGGTTTGACCAAACCTTGTAAATTTCGTAATAAATTGAGAAATTCTCTTGGAAAACGTCAAATTTGTTCATTGTGTGGAAAATATATTGAATAGAAATGACAAACTTTCGAAAAAATGTCCCCCTAGCAGTCCACTCTGAAATGTAGGGTAGTTAGGTCAACGATTATGTCCGACTACTCGAAAGAGCAACTCGTGTACCATGTTTTCATCTACCTTTCTTCAAATAGAATCAAATTTGGCACAAGAGGGTATCACCATATTCTTAATGATGGTAGCATTGTATATAGGCATTTTGGTTTGAAAATTTCAAAAAATTCACCCTCAAACTCAAAAGGGGCTTTCATTTGTGAAGCAAATACCAAAACTACAATTTGAAACCTTCTAGTTGCATGCTTGTGTGGTTTTACATCACATTGGGATCACAGAAGAGCAATTGTACTTTTTAGATGCTTTTACCAAACCACAATGATCCACATGACCACACACACTCAAGTGGATGTGGTGATGCAACTTCTGTCACACTGGTGCATCATTCCATGTGGCAGCTGCATTCTAGTGGCTTTCTGAAGATTTATGACCATGGTTTGACACATGGAGTCCCTAGAGTCATTTTCATATGTTCTTTTCAAAACCACAATGATCCACACGACCACACACACTATAATGAATGTGGTGATGCAACTTCTATCACACCGGTGCATCATTCCATGTGGCAGCTGCATTCGAGTGGCTTTCTGGGAATTTATGACCATGGTTTGACACATGGAGTCCATAGATCCATTTCATGTGTTCTTTTCCAAACCACCTTGATCCACATGACCACACACACTCCAATGGATGTGGTGATGCAACTTCTATCACACTAGTGCATCATTCCATGTGGCAGTTGCATTCTATGGACTTTCTAGTGATTTCTGGCCATGGTTTGATACATGGTGTCCCTAGAGTCATATCATTTGTTATTTACCAAACCACAATGATCCACATGACCACACACAGTCAAGTTGATGTGGGGATACAATTTCTGTCACATCGGTGGATCATTTCATGTGGCGGTTGCATTCTAGGGGCTTCTGTACACTCCACACGACCACATGTACACTCCAATGGATGTGTTGATGTAGCTTCTGTCACACTGGTGCATCATTCCATATTTCCATGTGGCAGTTTGTAACACCCCCAGAATCGACCCTATGCAAGTCTCAGCGATTCCCGCCAAACCCGCATAGAAACGATTCAAAGCTGCCCACTAGGCACTTTCGTGCGGGTGGAAAACGAAGTAATACCATTACACAATAGTCCACGATGGAACCCACAGAACAGATATATACAACAATGACTCAAAGAGTCAAGAATACAGATATACAATACAAAGATTGAAATCACCTTTAAAACGATACAGCATCCGAGTACGGACAAGATGCAAATTGAGCTAAGAGCCCTGAAGAATAACCAATGGCGTCCATAACCCTTCCCAGGCCAAGCCGGAAGGGTAACCCTACTAACGACATTGTTCTCAAAACCTGCTTAACAAAAGGGGTGCCGACAAAGGGAGAAGGAAAAAGAGAGCGGTCAGTACTGAGGCCAGTACACGGCGAGACTAGAATTCGGCGGTCCTCGTCTACATAGGTATGGTGGACTGAAGCGGCAGCGCAGCATGCACTAAACAACCTATAGAGACTCAATACAACGGGCGGCTATCAGATAGGGATAAGAAATACCTATTCGGTTCCAACCTGAAACTATCATCATGCATACCCATCCTGGTATTTCCCCCTTGAGACCAAACGAGGAAGTCAACCGAGGAACTCACACAGTTGGCAGTTTTATTCATTCCGTTATAGTTGCGGCAATTACTAGTCAGATATAGATAACATGAGTCATCCTGATATAATAAGCAGTGGGCAGTTTTAGTTAACCATTCCGTTGTAGTTGTAGTACTTACTAGTCAGATACATATAGCATGAGGCATCCCCAAAACCCAGCAGTTGCTGGTACTTTTATTTAGCCATTCTGTTGTAGTTGCAATACTTACTAGTCAGATACAATGGTAACAGGTGACAGCCCAAACCAGCAGTTGTTGGCACTTTTATTTAGCCATTCCATTATAGTGAAGTTGATTACTAGTCATTATAAAATCAAATTTATAGCACTACTTTAGTTATAGTTGTCTATGATCGAGATTTCAGAAAGTTTTACCCTGCAGGGGGCACAAATAGCAACACACGCATGATCAACCTCGAGAAAAACCAATAAAAACCCAACGAGGCATCACGACAGAGCAATTGTAAGATTCATATAAATTTCAGGGGGCCACCCCACCAAGCTACCCGCGACGAAGTTGGCCAGCTCCGAGACGGACCCAGAGGTTTGTGTCGATGGCTGTAAACGACTGGGAACCCGAAAGTGTGACTGGGCTTGTCGATACCGCATAAACGTATCACAATTCCTAAACAGTACAGGCGCTCCACGCGCAATCATAAATAAAGCAGTAAAGCATGGCATAAGTACAGGATAGTAATAAAGCCCCAAACTACTTTGTGGCCCCAAGAAATAAATATGACTCAAGCTCTGGCTAGGGGGATTCATGATCCCACATGCGGATAGTGCGAATATTCAAAGAACAGGTATCAAGTACTCGGGGTCCTACGGGACACAAGTGGACGGTTAAAAACCAAATAACATATATTGCCCACATGTGCCTCTGCATTATTTACATACTTCAATTTTAGTTATTAAACGGTAACTAAAGTTATAATCATCTCCAACATTAAATATAAGGCATTACTCCAACAACTGTTGAAAGAACATGTTGGGCCCCCATGTGTAGTTTTGGTAATTAATGACAATCTTTATGGACTAATGTGTGTATTAAGTTATACTTGTAGGATTTGTCCATTGGCATCTCTTGGAGCATGTGTTGGCTTCAAGGTCGATGAAATGAAAAGAAGATATGTTGGGCAAGCTCAATATGCGAGGTCGATGATGAGGAATTAAGAAAGGCGTTCCACCTTGAGAAGGGCAAGATCGTCTACATCGAGCTCAAGTGAAATGCTCAAGTTAAAGGTATAATCTTGATAGGTTTTCCCTTTTGCCGGTCTCTTGTTGTGTGTAGGAGACCAGGTTTAGGATAGATAACCGTACTATCAAGAGGGGCTCTCGTATGAGTAATTTGGTCACATCGTTCGGAGAGAGCTCAAACCTTTGCATACTTGCATCATCGTTTTTGGTTGTTATTTGGCCTTGTCCATGTGAGGATATAGAGCTTGTGGTAATCTCCATAACAAGCTCTTGTTCATCAAAATCGGATCTCCCATATATAACTTGTTGCGATTTTGATTTATGCGGCTTTTCGGTTTCTCACCAAGTGAGGTATTTCACATTATTCTACTTGATCATTTCTCACTTGGTGATAATCAATATTTCCAACGCAATTTGAATCGGGTCAATCGGAGCTTTCAGTCAAAAGTTATTGCCGTTTGAATATTTGCATGTAAGTCTGTTTTCTGGGCCGAGCGGTAGTACCGCCCGGACGGGCCGGTACTACCGCCCGGGCCTAAAAACGGCCGTTTTCTTTCTGTCTCGCTAGGTACCTTTTTGCGGTAGTACCGGCCGGCCCGGTAGTACCGCCCGGATGGGCCGGTACTACCGGCCGGCCTAGTTTTTCCGGCCCAGATATTTTTCTAGATCCAGATCTGCTCGCTCGCGTCCGCCTCGCATCGCGCGCCGCTGCATTGACCAACAGCTGCTGCGTTGGGCCCGCCGCCTCGCACCGCGCGCTCGCTCTCTCTCTCACGCGTGCGCGCCCCTGCCCGCTCGCTGCCGCTGGGCCCCTCCCGCCGCGTCGCTCGCTGCTACTGGCGCGCTGCGCTGCTGCCTCGCTTCTCACTCGCGCGCGCCTGCCCGCGCGCCTGCAGGCTCGCTGCATGCTGGGCCCACCGTGCCGCGCGCCTTGCTGCGAGCTGCTGCCGCACCGCGCGCTGCGCTGCTGCATGCGAGGAGGGGCCCGCGCCCTGCTGGCCGCGCGCGCTGTGCTGCCGCTCTGCCACCGCTGGGCCCACTTGTCTGCTGCACTGTTTGCTGGCCCCACTCTGGTCATTGTGCTTTGCCCATTTTCCTGGAATTGTGGTGTTTGGGTCCGGTAGTACCGGACAAATCCGGTACTACGGTTCTGTCCAGAAAAATTGCCCCAACGGGCAGAATCTGCCCGTCTCTTTAAATAGCCTTGACCTTTTTTCATTTAGAGTGACTTCTTTCTCCTCCTTTTGTCTAGGCTTTTCCCCTATTTGCCTTACTCCTTGAGCTTGATTTCTACTCACCCCTCTATTGATTCTTGCATATATTTGAGGGGTAGCTGGAGGAGATCTAGACCCACGTTTTGACCTAACCGATTCATCTCTTTGTGAGTGCATCTTTGGGGATCTAGATTTTGGGGGATTTTGTGTCTCTCTTTGATTCCTCCTCTCTTGTTCCCCCAATAGCTTTAGTAGCTTTTGTTGGAACTTGAGAGTGAGGGATTTGAGTACCTTTGTGGTGTTCTTGCCATTTGCATTTGGTGCATCGGTTTGAGTTCTCCTCGGAGGATTTGGTTTGAGTTGCTCATTGGAGATTGTCCCTCTTTAGTTCTTGGAACCCTAGATGGTTTGTGGCCTTGGTGGCATTGTGGCCTTTTGTGGCATTTGTTGGGAGCCTACAATTAAGTTGTGGAGAAGTGCCCCAACCTTGTGAGAGGTTCCGGTTGCCACCGACAAGTGCACCGATAGTGGAAGCGTGGATCGATCCCATTGGGGCGAGATTCACCGGAGAATAAGGGAGGCCTTTTGTGGCGTTGGTGGTTTGATACCACCCCCTCTCCAAACGAGACGTACTCCATGTTGGGAGGAACTCGGTAAAATATCGGTGTCCCCGCATGCCTCGGTTATCTCTATACCCGAGCTCTTTACTTATGCACTTTACATTGTGATAACCTTCATGCTTGAAGAAATATATATCTTTCTATCACTTTGTTGCTTGTATTGCTTAGCATAAGTTGTTGGTGCACATAGGTGAACCTTAGTTATTCTAGGTTGTGCTTAACAAAGTAAACACTAGTTTTATTCCGCCTTTGTTGAGCCACTCTAGGAAAAGTTTTAATCGCCTATTCACCCCCCCTCTAGGCGACATCCGTATCCTTTCAACTGTGGAACATCGACGGCGCGACGCAACACCTGCGCAAGCAACTACGACTCGCAAGGCTGACTATCTACCAAACAACAGGTAATAGGATGTGTCCAAGGCAATTTAATGGCTGCAAGGGATATCACGGGTACGAAAACTAGAGCATCGCATCATAGATAGCAATAGATCAATAGGTGGAAATAAAGACTATAAAGTAAGATAGGTAGAAAGGGGAGAATGCTCGCCTGCAAACATTGCTGAAGGTTCATCCGAAGATCGGGTCAACACTCGCATCAACTCATCGGCCTAATCCGTGAAGAAGCAAAACACTAGAAGAAACACCGGATGCACTATTTAATACTACGACAGAAGATCGGGCATGATGCATGTATGATGTATGACATGGCAAAGATGTGATGCAATTAGGCAAAATTAAGCGGAACCGGGGTCCCGACAATTAATTATTAAGTTCATGTTGTTGAAATACCCCACAATTTAAATATTGTCTTAACAAGTCAAAACATGGCATCGGTTCGCTACACAAATTTAATTGAAGCCAACATAGGACTAGAAAAGCCCGCATATGGACTCCATATTTAATTTTAAGGTGAATCGACATAAGTCCCCCAAACCCCACAATATGTATGCAACATGAACAATTAAATATGCAACAATTTATATAGTTGGCAATTTATAAAAAATAGGGGTCTCAAATAGGGGTCACACTTGGGGGCTCGGCGATCTTGGTCTCCAAGGATTCGGGTTTGGGCTCCGGGGAGGAGACCTTGGCGTTCCGTGTAGATGACCTTCGGATTTGGGGTCTTTGGTTTCCTGTCGGCGGCCTTGTAGATGGTTGTCTGGCTCGATGTCGATCTTATCGGGTGGCTCCGCTTTCAGAGCATCGACATCAGTCTGGTAACAACGCTAGGTAGAACTCGACGAGCACCTCTTATACCACATTTGCAGGCATATCAACACCACTACACCCATCCTTCAACACTCCATCTGTGTACATACATACCACAACATCACACCAAAACGAGGCATCAACTGAATGTCACTTAAGACGAGAAGTTGTTGAACCCGGCGTCCATGGTCGATCGCGGGCACAACAGAGAGGCACGCACGCGCGGCCATGCAAGAGTTCCTGGGAACCGAAGACTGGGGGCCCCAGGGCAGCGGAAGACGATGGCCAGGCATCGAGGAGGCGCCGGCGGGTTGTGGTCGAGCTGAGGACAACCGACGTGGAAGAAGATCCGACGGCAGGTCGAGCTTGGGGACGGCAGCGGCAGACGGGGAAGCTCGGGCTCAGGCGCGGCCGGGGACGGGCGAAGCCGGCAACGCAGAGGAGGCGGAGAGGCGCCAGCGACGCGGTCGAGGAGGCGTAGGCGCTTGCGGAGGCGCGTGTGCAGGGCAGCTGGCAGCGGCGGGCTGGCTCCTCGGCAGCCACGGGCGCGAGGCCATAGGCGAGAGGGCGCGGACACCTGCGCTGCAGAGGAGAATCGACGGCGACGGAGGAGGTCAGGCAGAGGGCGGCAGGGTCCCGCGGCGGCGGTAGAGAGCAGAGAGGAGGGCGTGCAGGTGAGCTCGACCCTGGGAGGCCGGCAGCACGCTGCAGAGGGCGCCGGAGGGAAGGAAGGCGATGGCCAGACGCGGGGCAGCTCTGGTACCTGACAGAGAGGAGGCGGAGAGGAGGTCACGAGCGCGCCGGGTCGCAGCGAGTGCGGCGGCGTTCGGACGACGGCGTGCAGACGCGGGGAGAGCTCGCGCGTGAGAGGAGAGGGCGGCGCTCGCGGTGCATGGTCAGAGGCGGCGGCGGCGCCTGTGGAGGGAGGAAGAACGTATGAGGGAGGGAGATGCGAGCGGGGTGCGTGGCACGATGCGGCAGGTGGGGCCCGACCCGGGTTGGGTGGATCGATCAGGGGGACGGGCGCGTGCAGAACGTGTCGAGGAGCTAGGGATCGAACAGGGAAGGGGAGACCGCGGGATGGGGCCGGTTTGCTACAGGGTGGATGTGGGGATGGGTAGCAATGCAGGGACTAGGTGTTGGGTCGTGTGTGGCGTGCGTGCGTGAGTGAGTGTGTGTTTTGGGTTTGAAAGTAGGTGGGGTTTAGGGTTGGAGAGGGATTGGGGTTAGGGTTTGGTGGCTGGTGGCTACCGGGCATTTGGGCCTAGCCTGCGGCTGCCTTTCTCAGATAAAATATTTATGTTTAATATTTTTTCTATTTTATTTATGAGGCTTTTTATAAATAATTTTAGACAAAACAAAATATTCGGAAAAGACCGAGATTTCAATTTGAAATAGAGAAGGGGATAATTAGAAAACAATATAGGCTTTTGGGAAATAGGTTTAGTCAACCACATGCATGATGATGTCATGATGATGCGTAACATACAAACAACCGCGATTTTCTAGTACTGGTTTTACCCGGGGTGCTACACAGTTGCATTGCTAGTGATGATCTTACATGGTGACGCTAGCGCTGGATGAAATTGGTTCTGCATCACTTGCATACAGTGGAATCGAGGTCCGCCATGCACGATTCAAGTCAAACGTACTCACGTTTTCACGTGCCGACCTTCACTCGCTGATAGGTGGGACCTTACATTTCCCCTCACGATTAACTTTTTCACTTTCTTTAGACGGTCCCCGTTCCCGCCCTCACTAATTACGGCCCCCTTCCTTGCTTTCCACGCGGACGAGACATGTGTATGCGCAATTAAATTGCATGGT
The DNA here is from genome assembly GCA_916181665.1 of Avena sativa. Taxonomy (NCBI): domain Eukaryota; kingdom Viridiplantae; phylum Streptophyta; class Magnoliopsida; order Poales; family Poaceae; genus Avena; species Avena sativa. The sequence goes on along the minus strand of OV702298.1, from coordinate 44,396,046 downwards.
AGGATTTTACAGATGATAAGTAGTAATGCAGAGCACATGAGCTAAGGTGACGCAATGAACAAGACTAAACGATCGATAGCTTGATTGGCGTGACATCACAAGACACATATATCCTCGTTATTACTTTTTTAAATGAGTGCTCCTTTTAAATATCTGTTTACTCAAAAAATGGAACGGCCGCCGCTATGCGTCTTCACAAGTACACCTGAATCGCACCGACGGTTCCAGCATATCCCCTGTTTCGAAAAAATCCCTCTTCTTCTTCCTCTTGTCCTCTGTCTTCTGCTTTCCATCTGTTGTTTTTTCTGTCTTCTTCTTGCCGTTGCCACGCTTCTCCACAAGGACGTCTGAATCACAGCGACGGTTCCAGCATTTCCTTGTTTCCCTGAAAGCCTTCTTCTTACTCCTATCTTCTATATTCTGCATCCCATCTGTTGTTCTTTCTGTCTACTCTATGTCTCCATGGAAGGTTACACTTGAGAGAAAAGCTTCACTGCCCATGGCAATACAAAGATATATGTTCGTCTACACCAACGAGGATGATATAGTTGTGCAAGTCCTGAAAATGTACGAGAAATAGATTGAGAAAGACTAAGAATAAGTTTGTAGGATTGGACCTCGAGTAAAAAAAAAAAAAGGAACGTAGAGTACGAAAACAATGTCTGTCGTCGTTAAACTGGCAATGAGGAAACAATCCATCGCCGGCTCTGCATCGCGCCCGCCGCCGGCTCCACACGGTGCTCGGCCTGGGAGGGTCGTCTCTTCCCCTCCTCCCTCGATCCAACCTGCCGCCACCAAGCCGCCCGGATCCACCATCACGCCATGAAATCCACCGTCTCCCGCGCCACCCCGTCCCCTTCCAGCGCTTTCCTGGCCCGACCCGTCCATCTCAATCCGCAATAGGCCGCCTCCACTGCCCAAAAGTTCATGGCAGCGGATCAAGTTGAGGCAGCGGCGGTGGGCGGCACGGACGGTGGCAATGGGTAGCGGCAGCGTTGGGTAGGTAGGCAGGGGTCGGCTGGAAGGAAGGCTCATCACCCTGTTGTACGTCGGGCGCCTACACCTACGCCGTCAGCTCGATTTCTACCATCTCTTCGAGGTGTTGGGGCGAGGCAGATGAGGGCTCCGGGGAGGGGAACATCAAGTAGCCCCGCATGAGCTCCCCGTGGAGATATGGTTTGACAACCTCGTGGGGCGACCTCCGGTGGAGGGGAACTTGCGGTGAAAATAGCTGAGGCGGGATCTTGCAGGTCGGCAATCGAGAGGGAGCTCATAACTTGCTTTGAGAGGAACGACATGTTTGCAGACGCCTTGCACATGGCATGTGGATGAGACGCTGATGGTCAAGATGGTGTCTACTTCTCCAACTTCTCATGCCTTCCATCCAAGGTAAATACACGAGTGCAGATTGACTCTTTTGTTTGTGAATTTTAGTAGCGATGCAACTGAAATACAGTAAAATTTTGAGTGCCTAAGTGTGGACATGTCAATGTAGGTGGATCCTGGCCACCAGTGGATCGATCCTTCAACATGTTGTGCATTGCGAGAGGGTGGCGGTGCTGTTCAGAGTAGCGGTGGCTTTGAGATCATGGCCGGCTGCGGGGTAGTGTCGGGGATAGCTCGGTGTTCCTCCCAGAATTACTCCCATTGTGCAAGGTACTGAAACCGAGTGTGTTTTATCAGGTTGTTATGTGCCTGGACATGATGAGCTGCTACTGGAGCTTGCCCTGCTCCATATTTTTCTTCTTAGCTCCATGGTATGGTGTGTAATTTAAATTGCCATGGTGTTCCTGTTTCTTCCTCTAGGATGGAACTGACGCTAGATGCAATTGACAGTGTGTATGATATGATTCCTTGCTGAACTTTGTATTGAGGAATTGGCCTTCGGCTCTTGCTGCTCTATGCATTGGTATGAATTGGACTAAATTACAAAGTGTAAATTGGTAGAGCCAAGTGGATCAAATTATCAAATCTTTTCATGGATAACTATGTTCACAATTGCACTGTTTTGGTCTCACCACTCTTTGTCCCGTAAAAAAGGAATTTGAGTAGTGAATTTTGAGAACTAAAATAATATGCAGTAAAGTTTTTCCATAGCAACGCACGGATATATTTACTATATTAATACAAAACAGAAGCGGATTTACTTAGAGAACTATATAAGTAGACATATAAGGAGGCATTTTTTCAGCCCATGCTATGTTGGAGGAGAAAATAAGAAAATGTTAAAGTATTGCTAGCATCTTAATAAAAAATTGAGCAACATTACAAGTATGCACTATTACATGTCAGCCAATGGTTTGCAATCTAAATTTCTTAGGCATTGTAATCAAAATTCTTAGGCATGCTTATGTTCACTGAAGATTTGATAGAGCGTGTGGGTATTTGTTTCTCCCGGTGCAACGCACGGACACTTTCGCTAGTATATTAAAAGTATATTACGGGCTAACCAGAAAAAAGAGAAATCAGCTAGAAATTTCCAAAAAATCAGAAACATCCGACCATTTATTTAATATATTAATAAATTTTAACCGTTAGATTAGATTAACTGAAAATTACCCACCATTGCCATTATAATAACATATCTGGTATTCCCCTCCCCGTCTCTTTTGTTTTGTTTCTTTCCCCAATGCGCCGCCATATTGAGGTTCCCTGACGTCGCAACTAAACTTGGGGGCCTCAAATCTAGATGTCTTGATCCATGGATGCATGCATCACCAAATAGGAGTGCACAAGGAGGCAATGGCAAGATCGGACGTGACAACCGTCGGCCACGAGGAGACCTGACACTGGTCAAAGAGTTTCCAAGGAGTATCTCTTGATGCAATGGCAAGATCGGAGATCACAACAATGGCGTCCATGAGGAAAAACCAGATCCTGGTCAAGGAGGAAATAGCTCTTGTATCGATTACTCCAGCATGGACGCCGGCACCACGGACAAAATTACCATCTCTCATGTTCAGTCGGAAGCCCATTGCATGTGGACGGATTCTAATTCTGCATGTACGGCACCTGTCTCCAGAAGGAAGATCAATCAAAGATGCACATGAGAGCGCTGTGTGGGGCTTTATGAATCAGATCGGCACTTTTTATCTGCCTGATTGTCCCATGATGCACATCGATTTGCCAACATGCTTCCTAGACGGCTGCACGTCCAACTTCCCTGCATCACCAGGTCAATATTAATACTGCAGATGCGCATCGATTTGGCAAGTGCCACAGGTCCTAACAAAATAAGCAGCGGAGGCAGGGGTGTCAACAACTCAACACCAAGAATTTGACTGATCAATACATACACCGTTGGCAAGATGATGACAGCCTCACTTTATCTGTTCCCGTTGGCATATTCCATTACCTTTCTCCTCTACAGTACGGTTGTCATGGGAATTCCATCATGTGTGCACGTATCCAACAATATCCTGATATGATTTTTTAGGCGGTGTTTCTTTTATCCCTTTTTTATCTGGTGGACAACCCATTTGCAAAAAATACCATTTGGAGTAGTCCTTTCACCCCCTCGAGGTTAGTCTGTTTTGAAGGAAAATACGATTTAACCTTTGATTACTTTCATGGCAATACTTATGTTCTAAATGCTTATTTGTTATATCAGAGATACCCAATATCAGCAAAAGTTGATTGCTTCTTCGAACAGTCTGAAGTTTGTTTGTTCCCCCATCTCACCCTACCTAAGCTGAATTTGAACTAAATAGACGGTTGTTTACTCATTATATATCTTACTGCATCATAAAAATGGCAAGGAAATAAGAAGGCTGGAGGTTATAGAGTGGTTCTGGAGGTATCTGTTATGTTCATAGAGGTTAGTGCAAAGTAGAGCATTGATATATTCATAAATATTAGTATGTAAATCCTGGTACGATGAAGTGCTATGTTGCTGACCTAATTTACTGATGAAACTCACTGACTTACCCTTGGATATCTTGATGAGCTCAAGGACCATCAGGGATCTGAACTAAAGGAGTTCAACAATATATGTTTAGCTAAGGAAAGAGACCGGTTCAAGAGTTTAAATTTTTGTTTCCATCATGACATACTGCCATACTCCCTTCGTTCTAAATATAAGATATTTTAACCTTTTCTAAAACACATGTATCTAGACGTCTTTTAGTGCGTAGGTTTTGGAGAAAACTAAGAACCTACACACTAAAAGTTGTCTAGATACATGTGGTTCCGAAAACGTCTTATATTTTTGGAACGGATAGAGTATTTCATAAATAATATGTTTCCTATATAATTCGGTAACAAATCTCAGGGAATGCCACGTGTAGCTATGCTGAAACCTGAAAGTTTCGTTCATTCTCTTCCCTGACGTTCAATGCTTACTCCATCATAGTTGCTGCGTTATGCAATACCAGGCTGTATTGTGAGCTTTCATGTGTCAAAATCTAGAAGTGTGATATCCTGGTAGAGGTTATGCATTTTCTTATGATTTAGTAGCTTGACTTCTGACACATGCATTGGTAAGACTACTGTATGTTTTCTCGTAAATTAAGAAAACACAGTGGTGAGTAGCATTTAAATATACACATTAATCGGTTCGTTGACAATAATCACAACATGTCATTCGGTGAAGCAAATGACCCTTCTATGCTAGAACGACAAAACACCTGATTCTAAAGTGGCATGCGAACATCTAGCTGTATGTAAATTTTATTTTTATTGTACTGCAACATGTCATCTCAAGTAAGATAGAGGAGCAATACTGGCTCTGATTGTGAAGTTTCGTCTATGGTTATATTATTCGGTTTCTTTGGTGAGGTTTACCGGTGTTTCCGTAGAGATGTAGTAGTTGGCAGTTTAAGGCCGATACTGAACAATTCCACATGCAACTGAAAATTACTGCTCCGTCAAACTGAATTTTCTGGCCTAATTACAGCTGCTATGAAGTGCTTTCTTACTTTTTATTTTGGTCATGCATGCTAAAATGAGTAGCCACCTTATTTTTTCAGAATGAGGATGGTCAAGGCATAAACATTTTTGTTTCTTTGGTATTGATGTATTTCTTTCAATGAGACTCGAACATAATGACAAGGCTACAACATATAGATGTTCTTATAAAAGACTTCTCCCCGGCTCTCCAGCTGAGACCATAGGAAATTGGTAGATTCCATGCTAGCTCTTCCTGTAGCTTGACATACGACTGGTACATTGTTATTTAACTATAGGCTGCAAGGTAAAGGTCGTTTCCCGAAAGGAAAGAATGCTAGGATGAGCACTTATTGCTTATTATTATGGTCAATGCATGAGGGCCTCTTGTGGTTTAATAATAAACTAGCTACAATATGATTTACATCGTACTTAAGAAATGCTGGACTAAAATGCATATCATCTACTCTTGGATTCAGAATATCACTTTTGAACTATTATATATCATCTCCATCTCTCTGAAAGAAAGTAGTTAATAAGTAGGAATAAAAGTAAGTTAACTTTTTAAAGAAAAAAATTTAAACCTCTATTATGGATCTCTGCCAGATAAAGCGTTGCACAAAACATCAAGGTTCAGGTTAGGCCTTCTATATTCTATAATAATATAAATTTATCTACCTTTTACATTGTAGCCACAAAATATGTCTTCCTTGGAGGAAATACTGTGATGGTATATTAAATTAAACATAGTTTTTTTTTGCAAAAACGCAACAGACTGTTGCGTTTCATTTCATTGGATAGGTAGAACGGGTTTTTGTTACAACCACCTCGAGAGAGGGGGGCGGGGCTAATACAAAACTCAATGAACATCCCAAGTCGTCGGGAGCAAAACGCGCAGCCCTTTGGCGCCGGCCCTAACCCAAAGCTCGGCCTCCTCTCTAATGCTAGCGGAAAGGCGCTGCCGCGAAGGCTGGACGTGGTCGAAGACGCAACTGTTCCGATGCTTCCAGATCATCCAGGGCGTGAGGAGGGTAATCGTAGCGAACCCCTTGCGCATGGGCTTGGGCAGTGACTGGTGCACCGCGAGCCACCAATCGAGTAGGGAGTGCTCGTCGCGGGGCGGCGCGCAGGGCAGTCTAAGCCACGAGAGTGTGTCGTGCCAGATCTGCCGCGAGAAGGGGCACTCCATGAATAAATGGTGCAAGGACTCGGGCAGCTGATCACAGAGCAGGCATCTGGGGTGGTGCTGCAGCCCGCGGCGCGCAAGTCTGTCGGCCGTCCAGCAACGGTTTTGCACTTCGAGCCAGTGGAAGAATCTGACGCGCGGCAGGGCCCAGGTCTTCCAGATGAGCCTCCAGCACTGGAATAGGAGGGCTCCGTGGAACATGGCTTCATAACAGGATTTGGCAGTGTAAGAGCCGTCCCCAGTCCACCTCCAGATAAGGCGATCGGGCTCCTGAGTGAGCACCATGTTGCCAACCCGCTGCCAAAGGCATAGGTATTGGCCTATCTCGTGGATGCCGACCACGCCATGGATGTCTCTGGCCCAGGCGTTAGCGTTGAGCCCCTCGGCGACAGTCCTGGTTTTGCTGCGCCTCTTGGGAATGCAAGCGTAAAGCTGAGACGCGATCTCGCTGATGGCACGACCATCAATCCAACGGTCCTCCCAGAAGAGGGCAGTCTGCCCGTTGCCCACAAGCATGGTGGTGGAAGCAAAGAATATGGCGCGCTCGGTGGGGGAGGGATGGAGCTTAAGCCCTGTCCAGGCACGGCCGTCGTCAGTGCAGGAGTACCAAAGCCATCTGAGCCTGAGCGAGATGCCCGTCTTCTCTAAGTCACGGACACCAAGCCCGCCCATCGAGAGCGGCCGGAAACTCTCATTTTCATGTCTTTTCTTCATTTATCTGAAGTGAATGTTACATCTTTTATGTTATCACAACAAAGTAAATCCAATATCAAATCATACTAGACATAATGGTAAGCATCCAAATATGTGGTGAAGAAAAATCGAATATTCAGAAATAAATGAGTTGTGTGTAAACTGCTCAGTTTTACGTACCAATTTATTGATTCAACTAAATTTAGCTAAGCTGGTGCAACTAAAGACATACCCATACCTATATAACTTTGTGGATTAATCATACACTTTGTACTCTAAATTTATAAGTTGCATCTAAATTTATTTAAGCATATAGATGTTGACACACACCAAGTCTCTGGTAAAGATAATAAAACAATGCTCTTCATACCAATTAAATTATGGACCGATGCTCTTGATACCAATATGGATCCTATCTTCCCTTTACGTACTTGATTGGATTTGAGTTAATTTATCTGCATTTAAATATCTATAGTTCAGTTTTCATATTATTTTTACCACAAATATGGTGAACAGAGCGGCGGAGAGGGGGATTTTTATGGTGGAGGGAGGCCTCTAGAGTCCCTCGCAAGGACGAACCAGGAGGTAGACTTCAGATCGCGTATGACCTGGTGTCGTGTGTCGGTGAGCTTCCATTGTTTCCTGTTCTTATTAGCAATTCAACGGAACCAGGGAATAAATATTCCATGAAGAAACTTGATTGTATAACTAGAAATGTCTGCTCATGAAATAATTTTATTCTTTGGTATAGTTTTTAACCTGGAAACTATCTCTACAAAATATATATAGTATCTATTTAGTACAATTTAATCTACAAACAACATAATAACTATCTTAATTTTATTGTGTTCGACTATTCTCATGAATTTTAGAGTATAAATCATCACTATGCTAGTTATTATTATATACTAAAAGTATATAATGGGTTCACCAGAAAAAAAAAGAAATATACTAGAAATTCCCATAAAAATCAGAAACATCTGACCGTCAATTTACTACCTCATCAAACCAGAGCCAATAGATTATAGAAATAATTTATTGACAATAGAGTTTAAAGAAATTACCCACCAATGCAATGCTTAATTTTTCCCGTACCTTTTTAATCTTATTAGATCAGTCGGCAAGGTTGTATCCTCTCCAAGTCTCCATCCGCACGCCATCGCCATGTTCTCTAAGGGTGCGATCAACATGTAGGTCCTTCTCCATGAATTTGATCTGCTCCTCTTATGTGTTGTCGGGATCCTAATGTTGAACTTGATCTGCTTGTGTGTCGTTAGGGATTCTCATACTCAGCTTTGCGCCCACGTCCTGATCTAGAGCTGCCAAATACGTCCCGATCTAGAGCTGGCAAGTCCGTGGATTTGGCTGATCGGGTCGAGCAAGTAGTGTAGCACTGGTGGCTACGATCATCTCTTATATGTCGTCAGGGATCCTCATGCTTAGCTCTCTGCATCCACGTCCTGATCTAGAGCTGTCAAGTCTTTGGATCGAGCTGATCAGGTTGACCAAGAAGTCCAGTACCGGCGGCCAGACGATCCCGGTAACTGGTGGCCATACGATCCCAACAACTGGCGGCTGGAGACCATCTCTTGCACAAGAGTAAAATTCACCGTAGGTATCTAAACTTGACACCCTTTTTCAATACGATCACGGACCTTAAGAATACGTAACTTACGGTCACTAAATACGGTGATTGTTTTGTTACGGTCACTTGACCGCCGTACAACGGTGTATTCGCTGACATGGCACCAAGTGGACCCCATATGTCAGCCGACTCAGCCCCTTATCATGCATAGGGACTATTTTAGAGTAATAAAAACAACATGGCTAAATTAAAAAATGGCAAATCGATAAGGGCCATCCCAACCGCCACCTCCAACCCGTCATAGGATCCCACCTCTCCGCCGCCGGTGGCCCGAGGCAGGGAGAATGCCCGCAGCTGCTTCCACCCCCTCACCGCGCGCTGCTCTTGCTCCTCTCCGGCGAACCTCCACGTGGGCCCTGCCGGATGCGACGAATTGGGAGATGGGCAACCGCTGGCAGTGACGAATCATGCAGTGGGGGAGTGGCCAGAGGCGACGAATAGGGCGGCAGGGGAACAGGGGAGTGGCCGGATGAGATGAATCGAGCGACGGGCGAACATCTGGAGGCGACGAATTGGGCGACGGGCCGCCGTCTGCGGTGACGAATCAGGTGACATAGGAGCCATAGGATGGTAGGGAGGTGACCTGCGGCGTGGCCGCGAGGAACGCCAATAGCACCGGCTGCTCGCACACCAACGGCTCGAGCAGCGGAGGTGGTGGGCATGAGCTTGCTCGAGGGAGACTCGATCGCCGACCTTGGACCTAGGTTGTACGGCGGCAGGACTGAAGCAGGGCGGAAGGATGCGGTTAGCCAGGCCGGAGCGGAGGCGGGGTAGCGATGGGACAAGACGAAGTGGGAGCCGGAGCTGCGGCGGCATGGGCTGGAGCAGGGATCGGGGTCGGCCGGAGCACAGCGGCCATACGCGGCCAACGCAGGGGCTCCTATGTTCTTGGAGTGTGTGGGTTAATCCCACTCCGTTAGCAGGAGGGTGCCAGTCTTTGCTAATTGATTTTCTGAATATGGTGTTTGCAAAGAGTCTGCCAAATGGGCCTAGAAGCATATGCTAAACAACTTTAGTCTAAGGGCTTTTGTGCATAATTTTTTTATTGTTAGACTGGTCAAAGTATGCCACGTCAGCAAATACAGGGCTATACAGATGCTTAAGTGACTATAATGAAACAGCCACCGTATTCGGTGATCGTAAATCACGTATTTCCAAGATCAATGACCGTATCGAAAAAGAGTGCCAAGTTTAGATACCTACGCTGAATTTTACTCCTTGCACAATAACGTGGCTTGTGCCCCAAACGACAAACAAGTACAGGCAATCTGGTATTGTAGGCTTGCGTTTTTCTGCATCTGATCCTCACGTTCAGCTTTGCATGCGCATTATGATGTAGAGCTTAGTTCTAGCTCCGAGTGTTAGGTTGCTCTTCCGTCGTTCGGCCCAATGGCCCAAACGCTTTGGTCTCGTGTCCTGATCGGGGACGCCCAACGTCGCAATCGTTGGTGGACCCTCATCGCGCAGCGCAATATAAAGAGGTGCACTAGTAGAAAACAGGCCATCCGTTCGCGCTCTCTCAGAACATTAGTCCCGGTTGCGCCACCAACCGGGACTAATGCTGGCACGCGTCCCGGTTCGAGCGGGCACGGGGCTCGGAGGCATGCGTCCCGGTTGGTAACGGGGCATACGTCCGGTTGGAGCCACCAACCGGGACTAAAGGTTTGGCCACAGCCACGTGGCGTGGCATACACCTTTAGTCCCGGTTGGTGGCTCCAACCGGGACGTATGTTCCCGCCCTCTATAAATGCAACGCCCTAGCCCCCTCTGCCTCCACTCTGTTTTTTCTCTTGGTGGAAGGTGCGAGGGGTGTGCTAGTTTTTTCTTCCTATGCATGCATTCAAGGTGTTTGATGAAATGTTTGAGTGAATAATCCCGTTCAATTTCTCATAGAACAAAAATATAGAAGGTGTCCGAGACGCACTTGAGATTTTTTCTTTTTATTTTCCCCGATCGAGGTTAGCAATCTTATCTTTTCTCTGTCATTGATACAATGCATGTATCGATGTGAATTGGTCATTTCACTATTTATGATGTCCTGTTTTTTGATAAACTTACTTATATGATGCAGATGAACGGTCGGGAATGGATGTACGGTGACCGGCGCATAGCCGGGTATATGAAAGGCGTGGATAAATTTATCAATGTGGCTACGGCAAACAAAGAGAATGGTTTTATATGTTGTCCATGTGTTCAATGTCGAAACAACAAGGAGTACTCTTCCTCGAAAATCATTCGCGGCCACCTGATTATGAAAGGATTCATGCCCAACTATAATTGCTGGACCAAGCACGGGGAAAGAGGGGTTATGATGGAAGATGGTGAAGAAGAAGATGATGATAACACCTATCATCATATGTTTCCTGAATACAGTGATACTGCAATGGAAGACAATGGAGAGGAAGGAGGTGAAGAACGGGCATCAGATGAGCCGGCTGATGAACTTGGTAGGGTCATTTCTGATGCAAAGCGAGACTGTGAAACAGAAAATGAGAAGTTGAAGTTAGAGGACATGTTAGAAGATCACAAGAAATTGTTGTACCCAAATTGTGAAGATGGCAGCACAAAGCTCGGTACCACACTGGAATTGTTCCGATGGAAGGCAGAGTGTGGTCTAACTGACTCCTCATTTAAAAAGATGCTAAAAGTAATGAAGCCGAAGTTTCCAAAACATAACGAACTTCCCGAGAGTACCTACGAAGCAAAGAAGACTCTCTGTCCTCTAGGATTAGATGTGCAAAAGATACATGCATGCATTAATGACTGCATCCTCTACCGTGGTAAGGAGTATGAGAATTTAGATAAATGCCCGGTATGCAATGCATTGCGGTATAAGATCAGACGAGATGACCCTAGTGATGTTGAGGGAGAGCCCCTCCGGAAGAGGGTTCCTGCTAAGGTTATGTGGTATGCTCCTATAATACCAAGGTTGAAACGCATGTTCAGAAACAAAGAGCATGCCAGGTTGTTGCGATGGCACAAAGAAGACCGTAAGAAACACGGGAAGTTGAGACACCCTGCTGATGGGTCACAGTGGAGAAAAATCGAGAGAGACTTCCCAGACTTTGCAGGTGACGCAAGGAACTTATGGTTTGGTCTAAGTACGGATGGCATGAATCCTTTTGGGGAGCAGAGCTGCAGTCGCAGCACCTGGCCCGTGACTCTATGTATCTACAACCTGCCTCCTTGGTTGTGCATGAAGTGTAACTTCATTATGATGCCAGTGCTCATCCAAGGACCGAAGCAACCGGGCAATGACATTGATGTGTACCTTAGGCCATTAGTTGAAGAACTCTTACAGTTGTGGGGCAAACCAGGTGTACATGCGTGGGATGAGAACAAACAGGAGCCATTTGATCTACGAGGGTTGTTATTCGTAACCATCAATGATTGGCCTGCTCTTAGTAACCTTTCAGGACAGACAGGGATATAAGGCATGCACACACTGTTTAGATAAGACTGAAGGTACATATTTGCATAAATGCAAGAAGGTTATGTACCTAGCGAATCGACGATTTCTTCCGACCAATCATCCCGTAAGAAAGAAAGGCAAGCATTTCAAAGGTGAGGCAGATCACCGGGAGAAGCCTGAACTCCCTGCTGGTGATGATGTATTTGGTATGGTCAAGGACGTAGAAGTAATCTTTCGAAAGGGTCCCGACGGTCAATCAGTTCCGAACGACATTGCTACAGGACACGCACCCATGTGGAAGAAGAAATCTATATTTTGGGAGCTGCCATATTGGAAAGTCCTGCGTGTCCTCTCTTCAATCGAAGTGATGCATGTGACGAAGAATCTTTGCGTGAACCTGCTAGGATTCCTAGGCGTGTATGGGAAGACAAAAGATACACCAGAAGCACGGGAGGACCAACAAATTATGAAAGACCCAAAGAACATGCATACACATAACAAGACGGATAAAGGGCGTCACTTAAGTCGTGCCAGCTATGCTCTTACCAAAGCAGAGAAGGAAATCTTTTTTGAAGTCCTTTACAGTATCAAGGTGCCGTCGGGCTTATCATCTAATATAAAGGGGATAATAAATATGGCAGAGAAAAAGTTCCAAAACCTGAAGTCTCATGACTGTCACGTGATTATGACGCAGTTGCTTCCGATTGCATTGAGGGGGCTTCTACCGGAAAATGTTCGAGTACCCATTATGAAGCTGTGTGCATTCCTCAATGCAATATCTCAGAAGGTAATCAATCCAGATATTCTGCCAAGGTTACAGAAGGATGTGGTACAATGTCTTGTTAGTTTTGAGTTGGTGTTCCCACCATCCTTCTTCATTATGACGCATCTCCTGGTTCACCTAGTGGAAGAGATTGCCATTCTCGGTCCGGTATTTCTGCACAATATGTTCCCCTTTGAGAGGTTCATGGGAGTCTTAAAGAAATATGTTCATAACCGTGCTAGACCAGAAGGAAGCATCTCCAAGGGATATGGAACAGAGGAGGTCATTGAGTTTTGTGTTGACTTTATTCCTGACCTTAAGCCGATTAGTGTTTCTGACTCGCGGCATGAGGGGAGACTAAGTGGAAAAGGCACGCTGGGAAAGAAAGCAATGATATGTAGGGACGGGGATTCTTTCACTAAAGCACACTACACAGTTCTACATAATTCCACCTTGGCAGCTCCGTATATCGAGGAACACAAGAATATTGTACGCTCCAAAAACCCGGGGAAGCCTGAATCATGGATTACAGATGAACACATGAAGTCTTTCGGTGGTTGGATGCGGACACATCTCTTGAATGACACCACTGTTGGAGATCAGCTATACTTGTTGGCCACGTCACCATCTTCTACTGTATTGATTTCCAAGGGTACGAAATAAATGGGAATACATTCTACACGATCGCCCAAGATAAAAAGAGCACCAACCAAAATAGTGGTGTCCGATTTGATGCAATAGACGAGAATGGACAAAAGGACACATATTATGGTTACATAGAGGAGATATGGGAACTAGACTATGGAGTCTCTTTTAAGGTCCCTTTGTTTCGCTGCAAATGGGTCAACCTGAATGGGGAAGGGGTAAAGATAGACCAGTTGTACGGAATGACAACAGTGGATCTCAACAATCTTGGTTATAGAGATGAACCATTCGTCCTAGCCAATGATGTGTCTCAGGTTTTCTATGTGAAGGACATGTCCTCCAGACCAAAAAAAGACAAAATATGCAAACGAATACATCATATGATGAGCCAAACTGTCACATAGTTCTTTCAGGGAAAAGAAACATCGTGGGAATCAAGGACAAGACAGACATGTCAGAAGACTATAATAAGTTTAATGAAATTCCGCCCTTCATAGTGAAAACTGACCCAAGCATTCCGTTAAGTAAAGAAGATGCTCCATGGTTACGTCTGAAGCGATCATAAGGAAGGACATATGCCAAGAAGTTCATGCTCATATTATGTAACTCTAGTTCATGTCTTTCGTGGTTTGTGGCTTGACCGAAGGATATCTTTCGCGGTTTGTGGCCTTTAGTCCCGGTTTTGTAGTCTCAGTTTTTAATATTAATAAATGTCTTGAGTGTTAGTCCCGTTTTGTGGCTGGACCGGGACTATGAAGAAGTTTTCCCGATTCGTACTTACCATTAAGATCTAATCTCCAAACGCACGCAGTCACATATTAGGGAGTGCCTCTATGACCGATTTCTTGGAGATGCCGGAGGACTGGGATCCGGCGGCATCTCCCTGAAACTGGTCGTAGTGGTGTCCCTGCTCTCGAAAACCATCTTGCAGGTTGTAACTTCTCTAACTAGATCAATACGCCTCAGAGCTAACTAATTTCACATATTAGGGAGTGCCTCTATGACCAGTTTCTCGAAGATGCCGGAGGACTGGGCTCCGTCGGCATCTCCCTGAAACTGGCCGTAGTGGTGTCCCTGCTCTCGAAAACCATCTTGCAGCTTGTAACTTATCTAACTAGATCAATACGCCTCGGAGCTAACTAATTTCACATATTAGGGAGTGCCTCTATGACCAGTTTCTCGGAGATGCTGGAGGACTGGGCTCCGTCGGCATCTCCCTAAAACTGGCCGTAGTGGTGTCCCTTGTTGGAGATATGCCCTAGAGGCAATAATAAATATAGTTATTATTATATATTTGTGTTTATGATAAATGTTTACATTCATCTATAATAGTATTAACAAGGAAACATTAATACTTGTGTGATTTGTAAAACTTAAAATTGAAGTCCCTAGTAAAGCCTCTATATAATACTAGCTTGTTGGTTAATAAACAATTGTGGTTTCCCTATCATGAACATTGAGATGTTATTAACAACAAGATCATATCGTTAGGAGAATGATATGGTGGACATACTCCTATAGATAAGCGTAGCATAAAGATCAAGTCATTTTAATAGTTCAATTGCTATATGCTTTCTGATACATAGTAACCTAATTCCTTCGACCATGAGATCATGCATATCACCTTTACCGGATGGATGCTTTGATGACATCAAACACCACACCGTAACTGGGTGGCTATAAAGGTGGCATTGAGTGTTTGGAAAGTATTGGTTGAGACACATGGATCAAGAGTGGGATTTGTCCATCCATATGACGGATAAATATACTCTGGGCCCTCTCGGTGAAATGTCATCCAATTAGCTTGCAAGCATGTGACTGGCTCACAAGGGATCACATATCACGGGAACGAGAAAAGAGTACTTATCGGTAACGAGGTTGAACTAGGTATGTAGAGATACCGACGATCATAACCTCGGATAAGTAAACTATCATAAGACAAAGGGAAATTGGTATCGTATGTAAGTGGTTCATTCGATCGCAAAGTAATCATAGAAATATGTGGGAGCCATATGAATTTCCAGATTCCTCTATTGGTTATTGATCGGAGAAGTGTCTCGATCATGTCCGCATAATTCACGAACCGTAGGGAGACACACTTAAGGATTCGACGTTGTTTGAGTAGTTATGGAATGATGAGAAAGAGACCGAATGTTGTTCGGAGTCTCGGATAGGATCCGGGATATCACGAGGAGATCCGGAATGGTCCGGAGAATAAGATTCATATAAGGAAAGTCTTGTTTCGGAGTTGGAGAATGGTTCCGGTGTTTTCATCGGGAATGTTCTAGAAGGTTCCAGAATGTCCGGCACTCCGAAGGGGAAGGGTACATGAATATGTTGTATCAAGTTGGTATGATTGCATCATGTACTAGGTGTCATCGCTGAACAAAATAAAGGGTTTAATCAAATCCTAGTTTGAAAAAGTCAAACGCCAATTTGAAAGTCAAACGGCTATTTTGGAAAGTGGAGAGGGAGGTGGAAATCAAGTTGGGGAGGAGTTCCTCCCCTCCACCGCCGGCCCACCTCCAAGCCGAGTTGGGGAGGGACTCCCCTCCCCTTGGCCGGCCCCTCCACCTATAAAAGGAGGGGCAGGGCTCCCCTCCTTGACCCCAACACCTCCACCTCTAAACCCTAGCCGCCGGGGCCGCCACCTGCTGCCGCCGCCGCTGCCCTAGGGCAAACCGCCGCCGCCTAGCAACCCTAGCCGCCGGCCAAGCCTCCTCCTCGGCGTGTCTAAACCCTAGATCGTCGAGGGCTCTCTCATAGTCCACCATACTCGCTCCGGCTTAAGGCGAAGCCCTGCGAGATCTCCCCTCTACTTCCGGTACCACGCCGTTGTGCTGCCAGAATCGCGAGGAGAGTGCTACAACCTCCGCTGCCTGCTGGAACAAGGGAGAGGAAGGTCTTTGTCAAGTACCGGACGTGTGACCGACTGCGGGAACGCTGCCGGAACACAGCGCCGAAAGGATCGTCTACGCGATCTTGAGATCGGGAAGAGTACGACTACATCACCCACGAGAATCCGCTCTCGTTAAACACTTTGGAATCTTCGAGGGTGAGTTATTCCATCGACTCGTTGCTACAATCTAGTAGATAGATATTGGCTTGTTTGTTTGTATGCGATAGAAATTTTTTGTTTTCCATGCTATGAAACCCTACAGTGGTATCCGAGCCGTGTCTATTTGTAGATCTGTTGCACGAGTAGAACACAATGGTCATTGTGGGCGTTGATGCTTTTATTGTCGATTACTTCTTGTGTACTTTGCATCTTGCGGGATGTTGGGATGAAGCGTCCCGGGCTAACCTTACATGACATCGTTCATGAGACTTGCTCCACGCTTGACATGCAACTTGTATTGCATAAGTGGCTTTGCGGGTGCCTGTTTCTCCTAGCATAGTTAAGATCCAATTTACAACGGGTGATTAACAATACTAGTATCAATGTTGTGGTTCATGTTCGTAAGTTAGAACGACACTTATTGAAAGCCCCAAACCACGTAAAACATGCAAAGAAAGTAGAGGCGTCTAACTTTGTTTTGCAGGGGTGTGCAATGATGTGATATGGCCATGATTGTGATTATATTTGATGTATGCAATGTTCCTTATTTAAGTTGGCAACCGGCAGGAGCCATATGGTTGTCTTTAAATTCTGTTAAGACCCGCGTGTCTATTCAAAGTAGTTGTAATAGTTGAAGCCGGTGGACGACAACCATGGAGAAGCGTCATTGACCTTGATGCAATGCCGGTGATGATGGAGATCATGTTCGTGCTTGAAGATGGAGATCGGAAGCACAAAGAAGAAAGGCCATATCATATCACATATTATGAATTGCATGTGATGTTAATCCTTTATGCATCTTGTATTGCTTAGTAGACGACGGTAGCATTATAAGATGATCCCTCATGCACATGAATCTCAAGTCATAAAGTGTTCACCCTTAGTTAGCACCATTGCTAAAGCTTGTTGTTTCGAAGCACCACGTGATGATCGGGTGTGTTAGATTCCGCAAGTGTATACAACGTGAGCAAGCCAGATTTGCTCATGCGGAAGCTAAGGTTTGATCTTGACGAGCCTAGCATGTACAGACATGGTCTCGGAACACGGATCACCGAAAGGTAAAGCATGAATCATATAGTAGATATGATGAACATGTCGATTGTTAGCCATTGAAACTATATCAACTCTCGTGATGATCGGTGTTGATGTGGTGGATTTGGTTCGTGTGATCACTAAAACAATGTGAGGGATATTGTTTTGAGTGGGAGTTCACCTAGATTAATTTAACTATTAATTAGAACTCACTTTGTCATAAACTTAGTCAAAACTATTGCAAATATGTTGTAGATCAATGGCGGCCCCTACCATCAATTTTAATGCATTCCTAGAGAAAGAAAAGTTGAAAAACAATGGAAGCAACTTCGCGGATTGGTTCCGCAATTTGAGGATTGTCCTCACAGCTGGTAATTTGACCTATGTGCTGGATGCACCGCTGGGTGACCCGCCTGCAGCTGATGCTGCCGACGAAGTAAAGAATGTTTACCTCGCTCGGAAGACTCAGTACTCCACAGTTCAGTGTGCTATCTTGTATGGTTTAGAATCGGAGCTTCAGAAAAGGTTTGAGAATTCATACCCACATGATATTGTCCGTGATCTCAAATTGATCTTTGAGACTCACGCGGCAATTGAGAGCTATGAGGCTTCTGAAAAGTTCTTTAACTGCAAGATGGAAGAGGGCATGTCCGTCAGTGAGCATGTGCTTAAGATGTCTGGGCACGCAAACAAACTTCAAAGCTTGGGTATAGTGATTCCTAATGCTTTGGGGATTTACCGTGTCCTCCAATCACTACCACCAAGTTACAAGAACTTTGTGATGAACTACAATATGCAAAACATGAACAAGCAGTTGCCAGAACTGTTTGCTATGTTGAAATCTGCAGAAGTGGAGATCAAGAAAGAGCACCAAGTGTTGATGGTCAATAAGACCACCAAATTCAAGAAAGGCAAGTCTAAGCAAAAGGGACACTTCAAGAAGGGTGGTAAGAAAGTTACCACGCCGACGAAGAAGACCAGGGCTGGACCTAAGCCTGATACTGAGTGCTTTTACTGCAAGGGAGAAGGTCACTGGAAGCGGAATTTCCCAAAGTACTTGGCGGATTTGAAGAACGGCAACATCAAGAAGAAAGGTATATCCGATATACATGTTATTGATGTGTATCTCACTAGTACTCGTAGTAGTGCCTGGGTATTTGATACTGGTTCGGTTGCTCATATTTGTAACTCGAAACAGGTGTTGCAGAATAAACGGAAGCTAGCGAAGAACGAGGTGACGATGCGCGTGGGAAACGGATCAAAGGTTGATGTGGTCGCGGTCGGCACGCTACCCCTTCATCTACCATCGGGATTAGTTTTATACTTAAATAATTGTTATTTGGTGCCTGCGTTAAGCATGAACATTATATCGGGATCTTGTTTATTGCGAGACGGTTACTTGTTTAAGTCCGAGAATAATGGTTGTTTGATTTATATGAGTAATATGTTTTATGCACATGCACCTTTGATAGATGGTCTATTCTTATTGAATCTCGATAGTGGAAATACACATATTAATAACATTGAGGCTAAACGTTTGAAATCGAGCGATAACTCGACCTATATGTGGCACTGACGTCTTGGTCACATTGGAGTGAAGCGTATGAAGAAACTCCATTCCGATGGACTTCTCGAATCACTTGATTTCGAATCACTTGATAGATGCGAAGCATGTCTGATGGGTAAAATGACTAAGACTCCATTTTCTGGTATGATGGAGCGAGCTACGGACTTATTGAAAATCATACATACCGATGTGTGTGGTCCAATGAGTGTAGAATCGCGCGGTGGTTATCGTTATGTTCTTACCTTCACGGATGACTTGAGTAGATATGGGTATATCTATTTCATGAAACATAAGTCCGAAACTTTTGAGAAGTTTAAGGAATTTTAAAGTGAGGTAGAGAATCAACGTAACAAGAAGATTAAATTTCTACGTTCTGATCGTGGAGGTGAATATCTAAGTTACGAGTTTGGCGAGCATTTGAAGAAATGCGGAATACTTTCACAATTGACATTGCCGGGAACACCACAGCGTAATGGTGTGTCCGAACGTCGTAATCGAACTCTCTTAGATATGGTTCGTTCTATGATGTCACTTACAGATTTACCGCTATCATTTTGGGATTATGCATTAGAAACAGCCGCATTCACTTTAAATAGGGCACCATCTAAATCCGTTGAAACGACACCGTATGAATTATGGTTTGGGAAGAAACCTAGATTGTCGTTCCTTAAAGTTTGGGGTTGCGAAGCCTATGTAAAGAAGTTACAGCCGGACAAGCTTGAACCGAAAGCGGAAAAATGCGTCTTCATAGGATACCCGAAGGAAACTATTGGGTATACCTTCTATCATAGATCCGAAGGCAAAATCTTCATTGCCAAGAATGGATCCTTTCTAGATAAGGAATTTCTCTCGAAAGAAGTGACTGGAAGGAAAGTAGAACTCGGCAAGGTTGTTGAACCTTCTCTCGAAATCGTGAGTAGCGCAGCACCGGAAGAAGTTCCTGTGGTGCCTGCACTAATAAGAGAGGAAGCTAATGATGATGATCATGAAACTTCGGTTGAAGTTGCTACAGAGCCTCACAGGTCAACGAGAACTCGTACCACTCCAGATTGGTATGATCCCGTTATGAGTGTCATGTTGGTGGACAACACCGATGACCCTGCGACATATGAGGAAGCGATGATGAGCCCAGATTCCAACAAATGGCAAGAAGCCATGAAATCCGAGATTGGATCCATGTACGAAAACCAAGTATGGACTTTGGTGGACTTACCGGATGGCCGGAAGGCTGTCGAGAACAAATGGATTTTCAAGAAGAAAACAGATGCTGATGGTAATGTTACTGTCTATAAAGCTCGACTTGTCGCAAAAGGGTTTCGACAAATTCAAGGAGTTGACTACGATGAGACGTTCTCACTAGTAGTGAAGCTAAAGTCTGTGAGGATTATGTTAGCAATCGCTGCATATTATGATTATGAGATATGGCAGATGGATGTCAAAACAACATTCCTCAATGGATACATTGATGAAGAGTTGTATATGATGCAACCCAAAGGTTTTGTCGATCCTAAAGATGCTAACAAGGTATGCAAACTTCAACGGTCCATCTATGGATTGAAGCAAGCATCCCGAAGTTGGAATCAACGTTTTGATAAGGTGATCAAAAGTTTTGGTTTTATACAAACTTATGGAGAAGCTTGTATTTACAAGAAAGTGAGTGGGAGCTCTGTAGCATTCTTAATACTCTATGTAGATGACATATTGTTGATTGGGAATGATGTAGACCTTCTTAATAGTGTCAAGGAATATTTGAATAATAGTTTTTCAATGAAGGATCTTGGCGAAGCAGCTTACATATTAGGCATAAAGATTTATAGAGATAGATCGAGACGCCTAATATCATTGTCACAAAGTACATATTTGGACAAAGTTCTAAAGAGGTTTGGAATGGAAGATAGCAAGAAAGGGTTCTTGCCCATGTTTCCCAATACGACCTTGAGTAAAACTCAAAGTCCAACATCGGCAGAAGATAGAGAAAGGATGAGTAAGACTCCCTATGCCTCAGCCATAGGATCTCTAATGTATGCCATGCTATGTACTAGACCCGACATTGCATATGCTGTTAGTTTAACTAGCAGATATCAAAGTGATCCAGGAGTGGATCATTGGACAGCGGTCAAAAACATCCTTAAATACTTGAGAAGAACGAAGGATATGGTTATTTCTTATGGAGGTGACGAACAACTCGTTGTTAATGGTTACACCGATGCTAGTTGGAACACCGATCCGGATGATTCTAAATCACAATCTGTATACATATTTACTTTGAATGGTGCAGCAGTTAGCTGGAGGAGTGCAAAGCAAAGCATTGTAGCGAGATCTTCAACTGAATCGGAATACATGGCTGCTTCGGAGGCTTCACAAGAAGCGATATGGATGAAATAGTTCATTACAGAGCTGGGTGTGGTTCCTAGTGCGCTGGACCCAATGTCTATCTACTGTGATAACGTGGGCGCCATGGCCAATGCGCAAGAACCAAGGTCACAGAAGAAGCTGAAGCACATCAAGCTACGTTTTCACGCTATTCGAGAACATGTCCAAGATGGGGACATAAAGATTTGCAAAGTACACACATATCTGAATGTGGCGGATCCGTTGACTAAACCTCTCCCGAGGGCAAAACATGACCAGCACCAAACTGCCATGGGTGTTCGGTATATTACCATGTAATCTAGATTAGATGACTCTAGTGCAAGTGGGAGACTGTTGGAGATATTCCCTAGAGGAAATAATAAATATAGTTATTATTATATCTTTGTGTTTATGATAAATGTTTACATTCATGCTATAATAGTATTAACAAGGAAAAATTAATACTTGTGTGATTTGTAAAACTTAAAATTGAAGTCCCTAGTAAAGCCTCTATATAATACTAGCTTGTTGGTTAATAAATGATTATGGTTTCCCTATCATGAACATTGAGATGTTATTAACAACAAGATCATATCGTTAGGAGAATGATATGGTGGACATACTCCTATAGATAAGCGTAGCATAAAGATCAAGTCATTTTAATAGTTCAAATGCTATATGCTTTCTGATACATAGTAACCTAATTCCTTCGACCATGAGATCATGCATATCACCTTTACCGGATGGATGCTTTGATGACATCAAACACCACACCGTAACTGGGTGGCTATAAAGGTGGCATTGAGTGTTTGGAAAGTATTGGTTGAGACACATGGATCAAGAGTGGGATTTGTCCATCCATATGACGGATATATATACTCTGGGCCCTCTCGGTGAAATGTCATCCAATTAGCTTGCAAGCATGTGACTGGCTCACAAGGGATCACATATCACGGGAACGAGAAAAGAGTACTTATCGGTAACGAGGTTGAACTAGGTATGTAGAGATACCGACGATCATAACCTCGGATAAGTAAACTATCGTAAGACAAAGGGAAATTGGTATCGTATGTAAGTGGTTCATTCGATCGCAAAGTAATCGTAGAAATATGTGGGAGCCATATGAATTTCCAGATTCCTCTATTGGTTATTAATCGGAGAAGTGTCTCGATCATGTCCGCATAATTGACGAACCGTAGGGAGACACACTTAAGGATTCGACGTTGTTTGAGTAGTTATGGAATGATGAGAAAGAGACCGAATGTTGTTCGGAGTCTCGGATAGGATCCGGGATATCACGAGGAGATCCGAAATGGTCCGGAGAATAAGATTCATATAAGGAAAGTCTTGTTTCGGAGTTGGAGAATGGTTCCGGTGTTTTCATCGGGAATGTTCTAGAAGGTTCCGAAATGTCTGGCACTCCGAAGGGGAAAGGTACATGAATATGTTGTATCAAGTTGGTATGATTGCATCATGTACTAGGTATCATCGCTGAACAAAATAAAGGTTTTAATCAAATCTTTGAAAAAGTCAAACGCCAATTTGAAAGTCAAATGGCTATTTTGGAAAGTGGAGAGGGAGGTGGAAACCGAGTTGGGGAGGAGTTCCTCCCCTCCACCGCCGGCCCACCTCCAAGCCGAGTTGGGGAGGGACTCCCCTCCCCTTGGCCGGCCCCTCCACCTATAAAAGGAGGGGCAGGGCTCCCCTCCTTGACCCCAACACCTCCACCTCTAAACCCTAGCCGCCGGCGCCGCCACCGGCTGCCGCCGCCGCCCTAGGGCAAACTGCCGCCACCGCCTAGCAACCCTAGCCGCCGGCCAAGCCTCAAAAACCCATGCTACGAAACCCTACATCCCTGCTCTCGAAAACCATCTTGGAGATGCCTCAAACTGGTAGGAGGACTGGACTCGCAAGGATGCCTATTTATAGTACAAGCAGCTCGGCATAGTGTCGACACTTACGAAATAATGTCGACACTCACCCCTATCATTAGTGCTGACTCGTGTTTTATCCCGGTTGGTGTCTCCAACCGGGACTACAGGTTGATCTTTAGTCCCGGTTGGTGACACCATCCGGGACAAGGTACACGCCACACGACATAATGTCGACACTCACCCCTATCATTAGTGCTGCCTGGCCCAGCCTGCCGAAATCGTCCATCCCGGGTAAAAAGGACAAATGTCTGCTGAATCGGCAGGAAGTGGGTCCGGTTTGTACTACAGAGATCCAATGCAAGTTCTAACGATGCTCGTCCCCTATCTTCATGCACACCGGTCGACCATAGTTAGAAATTCAGATAATTCAAAACGGGCATAATAAATTCAAAAAAATCCGAACAATGAAAATCTTTCGCGTGGTGTCATATTATGTTACATAGTTTAAAGGAAAAATACCAGACTTGGTATATTGATCATGTTTCGAAAAAACCTTCACAAAATGACCTATCATGTTCGAGGTTTCATGGCTTTCGGTCCAAATGACCGATGTTATGTGCTGAATCACGGCATTTTGTGATGTTGTGCCCATATTATGCATGTCTGTGGACATTGGTAAGGAGAACAATGTTGCAGGAGGAAGTTTTCCTTTTTGTCACACGGAAAAGACCTTTTCCATTTTCCGAGCGCAAAAAACGGGTCGTTTTGTGAAGTAACCACCAAAATGCCGTTTCAGAATACTACCGTCCCATTTTCCTAAAATACTAGACCACCTTACATGGACTATCTCCCAACCGGAACATCTCAAACCTTTTCGTCCATCCCGGGTAAAAAGGACAAATGTCTGCCGAATCGGTAGGAAGTGGGTCCGGTTTGTACTACAGGTACATGATCTATCGCCCATGATTTTTTGAAAAAATCATTTTTAGACTTGCAATATGTGGTTTCTTCAGAGATCCAATGCAAGTTCTAACGATGCTCGTCCCCTATCTTCATGCACACCGGTTCGACCATAGTTAGAAATTCAGATAATTCAAAACGGGCATAATAAATTCAAAAAAAATCCGAACAATGAAAATCCTTCGCGTGGTGTCATATTATGTTACATAGTTGAAAGTAAAAATACCAGAATTGGTATATTGATCATGTTTCAAAAAAACCTTCATAAAATGACCTATCATGTTCGAGGTTTCATGGCTTTCGGTCCAAATGACCAATGTTATGTGCTGAATCACGGCATAATTTGTGATGTTGTGTCCATATTATGCATGTGTGTGGACATTGGTATGGAGAACAATGTTGCAGGAGGAAGTTTTCCTTTTTGTCGCACGGAAAAGCTCTTTTCCATTTTCCGAGCGCAAAAAACGGGTCGTTTTGTGAAGTAACCACCAAAATGCCGTTTCAGAATGCTACCGTCCCATTTTCCTAAAATACTAGACCACCTTACATGGACTATCTCCCAACCGGGACATCTCAAACCTTTTCGTCCATCCCGGGTAAAAAGGACAAATGTCTACCGAATCGGTAGGAAGTTGGTCCGGTTTGTACTACAGGTACATGTCTATCGCCCGTGATTTTTTGAAAAAAATCATTTTTAGACTCGCAATATGTGGTTTCTTCAGAGATCCAATGCAAGTTCTAACGATGCTCGTCCCCTATCTTCATGCACACTGGTTCGACCATAGTTAGAAATTCAGATAATTCAAAACGGGCATAATAAATTCAAAAAAAATCCGAACAATGAAAATCCTTCGCGTGGTGTCATATTATGTTACATAGTTGAAAGGAAAAATACCAGACTTGGTATATTGATCATGTTTCGAAAAAACCTTGACAAAATGACCTATCATGTTCGAGGTTTCATGGCTTTCGGTCCAAATGACCGATGTTATGTGTTGAATGACGGCATAGTTTGTGATGTTGTGCCCATATTATGCATGTCTGTGGACATTGGTATGGGGAACATTGTTGCAGGAGGAAGTTTTCCTTTTTGTCGCACGAAAAAGCCCTTTTCCATTTTCCGAGCATAAAAAACGGGTCGTTTTGCGAAGTAACCACCAAAATACCGTTTCAGAATACTACCGTCCTATTTTCCTAAAATACTAGACCACCTTACATGGACTATCTCCCAACCGGGACATCTCAAACCTTTTCGTCCATCCCGGGTAAAAAGTACAAATGTCTGCCGAATCGGTAGGAAGTGGGTCCGGTTTGTACTACAGGTACATGATCTATCGCCCGTGATTTTTTGAAAAAATCATTTTTAGACTCGCAATATGTGGTTTCTTCAGAGATCCAATGCAAGTTCTAACGATGCTCGTCCCCTATCTTCATGCACACCGGTTCGACCATAGTTAGAAATTCAGATAATTCAAAACGGGCATAATAAATTCAAAAAAAATCCGAACAATGAAAATCCTTCGCGCGGTGTCATAGTTTGTTACATAGTTGAAAGGAAAAATACCAGACTTGGTATATTGATCATGTTTCGAAAAAACCTTCACAAAATGACCTATCATGTTCGAGGTTTCATGGCTTTCGGTCCAAATGACCGATGTTATGTGCTGAATCACGGCATAGTTTGTGATGTTGTGCCCATATTATGCATGTGTGTGAAAATTGGTATGGAGAACAATGTTGCAGGAGGAAGTTTTCCTTTTTGTCGCACGGAAAAGCCCTTTTCCATTTTCCGAACGCAAAAAATGGGTCTTTTGTGAAGTAATCACCAAAATGCCATTTTAGAATGCTACCGTCCAATTTTCCTAAAATACTAGACCACCTTACATGGACTATCTCCCAACCGGGACATCTCAAACCTTTTCGTCCATCCCGGGTAAAAAGGACAAATGTTTGCCGAATCGGTAGGAAGTGGGTCTGATTTGTACTACAGGTACATGATCTATCGCCCGTGATTTTTTGAAAAAATCATTTTTAGACTCACAATATGTGGTTTCTTCAAAGATCCAATGCAAGTTCTAACGATGCTCGTCCCTTATCTTCATGCACACCGGTTTGACCATAGTTAAAAATTCAGATAATTCAAAACGGGCATAATAAATTCAAAAAAAATCCGAACAATGAAAATCCTTCGCGTGGTTTGAAATTTTGGATCACCCGGTTATTTAAGCTTTGGAAGCAATTAAATTAGTAGAAGGAAGCACATGCGACTCTAGTAGAATACAAGTCCGAGAAGTGCAGCAACATTGGACTCTCTGAAGCACACTCCTTGATAGATAATTTGTGCTTCCAATAGTTGTAAGATATGCTTCTGACAGAATCAAAATTTTCTTTTGACATAATCAATAGCTGCTTTGATCTTAAAAATAATAGTAACGTTTTGTTTCAAACATATCGAAATTATGCTTCTACCCATTAAATTACTTTCTTTCTTCGTTACTAAAATTTTCTTCAGTTGAGCAACCTGTGTAATATACAAGATGTGCTTCCAAGGAAATAAATTTTCTACTATTGAATGATTAATTTGCTCCCGAGTAAACATACGTCTCAACTGGAAATTTCACGTGTCTTTTATTATTTAAAATAGGTGCTTCCTACTCTCTCTGTTTTAAAATATAAGATGTTTTAGCTTTGTGAAGCAAATGCATCTAGACTTGTTTTAGTGTCTAGATTCACTCCAAACACGAATGAATCTAGACACTAAAACAAGTCTAGGTACATTATCTTCACAAATCTAAATCATCTTATATTTTGAAACGGAGGGAGTACATGTGAACTAGAACTTCAGATCCATTGTACGGTTGCAAGCACATGTTGTCGATTGTTTCTCTCCAACTCCATCCACACGCCGCGTCAATTTTTGCGCTCTGCTAATATAGCTCAGACACAAGCATGTCGCGTATTGTACCCTTGATGGAGCATGGAGCCATGGAGTCTTCCGCTCGTAGCACTGTCGAAGTAGTGAAGTGCGCCTATGGTCGCAGTCAGGAACCTTGTGGACCTCAATGCTAGCTGTGCATGTTCATGACCTTCATGCAAACAAGATATAAGATTAAAACTACAATACTTCTCGAGAACATCAAACAACCTGCAAGTTGCTTGCGATTCATAAGATTATGATTCACTGCTCGAACATGTAAATCATGGCGGTAGAAAGCAGCGGCGACAGCGGGAAGGCATCCTGCGGCGGGGAGAAAGCAATGGAGGCAACGATGCGGCGGTGCGGTTGAAAAAGTAGTCGCGGCAGCGGGTCGGGAGCATGCATCGGGGAGATGCGATATGAGGAAGAAGTAACGGGAGACATAACTAGCGGCTATAATAATGGAATAGGATGGCACTGTGCGGGGTTAACGAACTCGTTTTTTGTTGGACGTGAGAAGCAATAATAGCCCATAGGATGCACTATAAATCTAACGCAGCCAATCAGTCCGATGATTTAATTCTCATCGGACCACGATAGATAGTATTTACCTTCAGTTTATGTCTCCGAGTTCTGCAATGCACTATTCATCTCTACAAATGTAATAACTAACGGTTAATTTATTTTACATCTGGAGGTAACACATTACTAAATATCCATTAGTAGCTAGGAAATATTCTCACGGGGACCTTTTTGCCTTATACTCCCTCCGTTTCAAAATATAAGATGTTTTAGGTTTGTGAAGAGAATATATCTAGACTTGTTTAGTATATAGGTTCACTCATATTTGGAATGAATCTAGACATTAAAATAAGTCTAGATACATTTGCTTCATAAAGCTAAAACATCTTATATTTTAAAACGGAGGGAGTATATTTCAGTGTGATCTCCCTTTTGGCGATCGTTTCATGTTGGCTCTAGGACGCCTCTAACAAATATCCTTTCGACATTATTAATATTTTGTCTTTGTTTGTAGGCACGTATTTTACAAAGGTACATGAGGATAACATACATGGTTTTATTGGTGACGTAAGCACCTGGATCCTGAACTTTGGACCTGCCGATGAACATCCTTGTCATTCAATTGCTTCCTCACAAGGTATATGAAATAATCACCGTGTCCATTCAAATGATCTTGCATGGTTGCTAGAGACATAAATTTTTCTTTATTTCATGATAATAACATAACTAAGCTCTTATCTAGGGTGTTCGTTGTCCTCTGATTACTCCTAGCAAAGGCAAATACAGATAGTTTCTACTTCTTTCTAACAGATTTTCTGTTGTAACATTTAATTAGCAACAAAGATGTATGTTTTTCTGATCAGGAATAATCTTTATACCATTTAAAAAAGAATTTCCCTGTTCCGTATTCTGCCACTACGTGGCAAAAAACACAGAATTAACCTAAAATTGAAAAGAAAACACAAAATAACCTGCTTTCAAAAAGATTTCACAATCTAACCTATAAGCTTGGCGCCCTACCAGACGGCTCCATGGTTAGTAGGACGACGCCGTCCGGAACGGTGTCATGATGCCCATGACGCTCCAATCAACGACGCCATATATTGGTGCGACATGGCGGTCGTCGTGAGGCTCAGACCCACGTCAATAGGATAGCTCCATAGTAGACGGCGCCATGCTATCAAGCATGGCTCCTCGGCCGACGGCACCATACCACTTAGCATTCAACCCAGTCATGCATGTATCACATTATCAGCCCCGTCGATATTAGTGTATTCTGATCCTATTTCGGTGCATGCTCACCTATATATGGCGTTGTGACTACATGAACGGAATGTAACACTCCGGCTTCTTTGGACCAGCGGCTGTCACTTCTGGAAACTTAATAGGATCTATAGACTAACTCCACAGACCAACACTAGTCTTTTATGCGCACTTTGTCCTCACTCGTGCATACCCGGTACCCACTTTCCGATCGGTCACTCATCCTTAAATTACTCTAGGCTAAATACGTTTAACCTTGAGTTTTTAGATGAGCTTCCGAAAAAAAATTACAACTTATTGATATAATTATACTATCAATTTTATTAAGCCATGCGCCAGAGTTTCACGCGAAAATACTGTACCTATACTACTCGCTTACTTAGGATCACGTAGAACCACCTCAAGCCTGGTCCGACGGATGAGATGCATGCATGCATATGGTAGTGTACTCTATGCATGAATCACATGGTACGATCAATCAATACAAACCGAATGCAATTCTTGATTAATAAGTTGCACATCACTCGGTCATGATCGAGTAAATATATATAATTGCGTAGTGTACTAATCTGCTAAGAATTACTACTCGGTCATGATCGATTAATATATGCAACCGCCGCACACCATGGCGGCCGCACGTTAGCGCCGCCGAGAAAGTCCTCGCAAGATCGCCTCTAATGATGCCACCACGACACCTCCTTCTCCCCAAGACCTCGATCTGCGCCATCCTGAAGATGATGGGCCTAGACGGACGCCCTAGGCCCACGGCGTGATGCCACCGCCTGAAGAAACTGCAGGAGCACCCGCCGTCGCCTGGCCGAGGTCGCCACCCGGACCTCCGCCCCCGACCCGCTCCATTGACACCGCCGCAACTGGCCATTAGAAGAAGACCGTCACAGCCGCCACCCCTATCACCTTAGGTACTAGGGGAGCGCCGCCACCGCGGCCGACGCCGGCGGCAATGGTGGAGGGATGGGATCTAGAGGAGGGAGGTCGACGGCGGCGGAATCTGGGGGCCCTCCGACGGCTCCTGGGGGTCGCCATAGGAGGATTACTTGAACTTTAATCCTTATTTTTGAATGTATCTATATATTAAAATACATTTAGATACATTCAAATCTAGACAAACCCATATTAGTTATTTTTGAACGGAGCCGGGGAGTACTATACATAACATACTACAATCCGTCTAATACAGTTACGATTATTTATATGTTGCCACATTTACGACTGTACAGGTATGGTATCTGCACCTCGAAATTAGATTAATATGAAGTCGATCGGTCATCTCTGCATGCATGGCAGAGCTAGGGCGAGACCTTGGTATGTACGTACGGTAGTGCAAAGCAAACTGCCGTAGTCCGTTCCAGGGAACATGTGCAAAGTAGTATTAGATCATGCATGGCTGGATTGAATGCAAAGTGGTATGGCGCCGTCGACTAAGGAGCCATGCTTGATAACATGGCGCCGTCTACCATGGATCCATCCTATCGAGGTGGGCCTGAGCCTCACGATGACCGCCACGTCAGACCGATATATGGCGTCGTTGATTGGAGCGTCATAGGCACCATGGCGCCGTTATGGACGGCGTCGTCCTACTGACCATGGAGCCGTCTGGTAGGGCGCCAAGAAACTAGGTTAGATTATGAAATCTTTCTAAAAGCAGGTTATTTTGTGTTTTCTTTTCGTTATTAGGTTAATTCTGTGTTTTTTGCCCCACTACGTCGTCCTTCGTCCAACCTCCGTCCCGCACTCCCGCATCACTGTTTTGGCATTTTAGTCTCTCCCAAATTCACATGTCAACGCAATTCAACCGCATCTGCCTCCGCCATCTCCGCCTCCGCTTTCGCCTTCGTCCAGCCTCCCACGATGACAGTGCCAAATCCGCCTTCTCCCAACGTCCTATGCCGCTATCAGCTTTCGACTTCCTCTCCCTGGTCCCGTCGTTCAAGTACCGCCTTGCTGGTCATCGACATGGAGCACGGACCAGGTGACATCATGGAGCGCCCTCGACACCGCCCGCAAATCCGCCGTCCTCCCCTCCCTTGCTTCCCCACCGCCGTCCTCGATCTCAGCATGCTCGCATCACGAGCGACCCAGTGCTAGGCGCTGATGGAGGTCTCCACAGGATTTGCAGCCACGACCACGGCGTGTTGGAGGGGCTCAACAGCGTCGGCCTCCTCCCGCGGGACAAGGCGGTGAAGATCCAGTTCCCCTTCCTAATCATCCTCCCCCCAATCAAGCCACCAACAAGCCCTCTCATCCAAGCGCTCTGGTACCTAGAATCGACACACTCTAGGTGCTCACGGTCCCCGGGATCCAGACGACTTCATCCGTGATTCAGATCATGCCGACGTGATCCCGCCGGATCCATCTTGTGTCCCCCTTGCTCGCTGTGACTCTGTGGCAAAAATGATCCCATGGCTGAGCCCAGTGCCGGTTCCCCGCCTCCATCATCTTGGCCATGAGGCCCAGACTCCCATCTACTCCTCCCACGGCTCCCTCGCCTCCCGCCCCGATCCTGCCGCCCACCACTCCGATTCGTGTCTCTGTAATGTGGGGTCGTCTGATCCCATCCCAGGAGACGAGTGAGGAGGGCCGGCATGATTACGGGCGTCTCATTGCTACTCAGACAGGAGATCTGACCAAGCCAGGCCCTAGGTTGATTTTGTTTTGCCGGTACTCAAATCCTACCTTGCTCGAATTTTTTTGCTGGTTTGGATCCATTCCTTGCTTGGATTATATTTTTTTTGTTGGGGAATCTGTGGATAGCGTGCTTTGATGGCTCTGTTGTAGCGATAGGGTTCATGAATCATGATTCCTTAGTAGATACATCATCTGTTTGTGCTTGATCACATGTGTTTGGTGTAGGCGTTTTGGATGCGTAGGTGTGCTAGGCATAGAACAGTTGCGGACTACATCATTCCTTTTTTGCGTGTAGCTAATACATCATTTTGTAATATATTCAACGAATTCGTAAAATAGTGGTTAGCACTAAGACCAATTGATTAGAGGAAACTGCTAGGAAATCTGTTACAACTCCCATTGAGCCTTGAGCTCTGCTATCTGAAATATAGCGTCAACCACCAGACACAAATACACACATCTTGATCTATGTTCCTTGCGAACTTTTTTTAGTTACAACGATTGCGAAACAATGCATGGTGTCCATTATGTTACGCCTACATACACTCAGACATGATCTTGTGCCAAACTAAGAACATATGGCATGAATCACATAATAGGTACTTGGCTTGTTCCTTGGTTTTATGGTGTTTGTTGTGATCAACTTTCTTAGAGGTTAATTAAAGGGGAGTAAGAGGTGTATAATTCTCTTTCTTCTGTTCACTCTTCAGCAGGAATCTTGCAAAATCACTAGAATATTTTGATCACTATTATGTAACCTTGCTTGCTTTTGGGTATACAGATTGAGAACTAGCTGCCGTTATCTGCTATAGGTATGACTTTTTTATCTTCTGCTATTATGTCTTGATATACAAGCTAATTTACCATTTTCATGTACAAAAATTGCAAACTATACGTAATGAAGTTTATGCTTGCTTAATATTTTTACTTTGCCGGATCTTTATTTATATTTTCTTACTTCTAATGTTTTACATCTATATTGGTCCAAGCATGACATCTGATTTTGATCTCTTTTCTTTGCAAACTCATTTTTTTAGTTAAAACCTCAGTGCTGTGAATGTGTACAGGGTCGCCAAGAAGTTGGATATAAACTTCGCCGGAAGCATCGGTCGCTGCATACCTGGCTACCTCCCGCCGATCCGGGAAATGGACAAACTCCCGTTCGGCATGTCAGGTCTTCTTTACCCCGATACCAGCGAATGGCCAAACGACCACGATGGCCATGTAAGTTCTAGTATCTTGCTTATTGATTTAGTCATATCATTGATTCATATGTGCTGAACTTTCATCAGAATCCTATGTTCCTTCCGTCGAACATGTTGTCTGCACGCGCAGTTTGAAAAAACTGAACCATTTAAGACTATTCTGTACAGAGGAAGCTCTGCTCGTACATGATATTCTGATATTTTCGTAGTGATATAGTCTTAATTTATGTGATAATTGAGGTGTCAATTTGGATTTAGGTGATATTCTGTTTTCTAAAAAAATAAAAGAACTAGACGATTTAAGACTATTATGTCCCTAGTTGTTTATGATCACTGTCAGGAGTTTTTTCGGGGGAAGCTCTGCTCCTACTTGATAATTGGGTATTTTCTAGTGACATAGGCACAATTTAGGAGAGAGCTGAGAAGCCATTCATATATAATACTTTTATTTGAGCGCCTAGGTGTCAAGTTGTATTTGCAATGGAATCCATGCTAGGTGATTCTACCGACTGACAACAAACTTTGCAGAATATTCATGCAAAACTGATGTTGCTGGATAAGTGGTCGCAATCAGTAGTGGTGAATATCAAGGAGACAGAGGAGACGGAAATGGATGATGACCAGAACTGGGTGGGTGGTAACGACGAGTGGCTGGTCCTTTTAACCAAGGACATGAGTACTTGGACTCTAAAAAATATCTACAGATCGTTGAGACTTACACTGTCATCTTTAGTGGGTGTCCACATTACTGCATTCAACCATGGGTTCCGCCGCCAAACTCTGAATTCGCTTAAAGGTTCAACATGCCAGAACTTGATCTCCTGAAGGTATAGCTCCCATAAAAGCCTCACCTAGTATGGCAGAATTTTCACTACGACCTCTTAGCGGTGTTCGACAAGGAAATCGCATTCATTAGATGCCCATATGATAATGAATGGACAGTCTTGCGCGATGACCATCTGCGGCCGGAGAAGTATGTCGACACCGTCTTCACCTCCAGCAACTATTCCGACACACAGTAACACATTTACGCGGTCACTGAACCTAGCGATGACATGCGTGTTTGGGAGCCGTTCAACTAGGGTGAGTCATGGTGTCATATAGCATGTAAGTTCCCATTCAAAATTCTGCTTACTAACTAAAGGTAACACACAGGTATACACACAGCCCCGGAGAGTGGATGTCATATAGCATGTAAATTCCCATTCAAAATTCAACTTGTTGGCATTGTGCCGAACAAAGTGGATGTGGCCTTGGGGTTAAGAGAGTAAGGCGCCCTGGCTGGTGCAGGTGTGACCACGGCGACGGCGAGCTCGGATTCTGGAGGAGGACACTAGGATCGAAATCTCGTCCTGGTGCCATTCATGGGTGCTGCCTTGCCATGGGTCAAGCTCCAGTTTGGGAGGAGGAGGGCGAGGTCGATCAGGTTCGGCCGGGTACCAGATCTCGCCGCTGAAGGAATTCCCTCACAGCTCCACGCCATGGCGGCGACCACAGATCGCCCCTTTGGGGAAGTAGGCCGTGTCTAAAAGAATGTTTGAACACGAGGGCGCCAACGCTACAAGTCTACATGGCAGCCATGATGGCATCGACTTAATGGTCAAAAGTGATAGGAGGGGCCCAATTTGACGAGCGTTAGCGAGTTTTCTCGTGTTCAAACGGTTTGTTAAATTCGTGCCGAAAAAGACCCTCTAAGCATTTGACACGCCAACTCTGGGTATCGCGATCCAATACCGACGAAGTCGGACCCCGTGTTGCCTTGGCGCCTCAAGTTTCGGGGCCGCAAGCTAAAAATCTCATAGAAATGGTATTGTTTAAACTACTTAAGGACTTATTTTAGATATTAAGTGAATTCATTGCTTTTAGAAGAAATGCTAATAAGAATTTTTAATCAGTTAATAATTTTATTACTTATAGTTTTGATAAACAATTATAATCCTTTTGGTAAGTAATACTCCATTTGTTCCAAAATGTAAGGTGCCTAAGCTTCAGTCAAAAGTCAACATCTTCTAAGTTTGACCCAATTTATATATAAAAATACAAATATCTGCAATATCGAAAATATTAGGAAACTATAATTTATGGTGAATCTATTGATATTGATTTGATATTGTGGATGTTTATATTTTTACATATAAATTTGGTCAAATTTAGAATATGTTGACTTTTGATTAAAGCTTAGATGCCTTACATTTTGGGACAGAGGGAGTACACACTTATTTTAGAGTCATAATTAGGAAAATGCATGTTAACATGTTTTATGTTTATTTTGACATCATACTAGCATTACTTAAGACTAAGATTATTATTAGACATTCAATAGATAATATTAAAAGTAGCAGTAATTTTATTTATCCTTATATGAATTTTTCATTAAGGAAATAGGTTCGAATTCAAGTTATTAGAATATTAAAATTTTATTTTCCTCCAGCATAGATTATTATATTTTTAACATGTAGATATTATTTTTGTGATCATTTTGGTATATTATAAATATTTGTATGATTTATAAATATTGAAATATGATTTTATAAGTTTTATTACTTTTAATAAATAATAAGTATTTCGTTTAGTGATATAACAATACATGATTATAGTTTTAAATTGTAGTTCTTATTTTTATAAGAATTTTGGTACATTATTTATATTTTTCTGATTTAAAATTATTAAATCATGAATTTTCAAAGTCTTATTAATTATAAAATCTTTATTGAACAATTATTATTTAAATAGGCACACAATAATGTATGATAATAAATTTAAATTGTAGATTTTATTTTTTTGTAAATTTTCATATATTAAACATATTTTTATAAATTATAAAACAAAAGTTATTGAATTTGTAATGTTTATTAATTTTCTTTTTTTAAATAGGGAAATACTTTTTAAACCGGTACTAGACCTAGCCATAGTCAGTGTCTAGTGGGGTCTCTGCCACGTCACATGCCACATAGGAATGCACTGGGTCAAATATCGCTAACATGGCCGAGGTGACGTAAGCGTGACATCATGATGACATCATCCGAGGATGATCCTCACAGATCGATGATTGATCGGCCGATTGAGTGCACACGCGGGACTGTGAAGGGGTGTGTTGGAACAAGGAGGTTACGACGAACCTAGTGGTACTAGCGCCACTCGTTTTTGGTTAACGGAAGATGGCCGGTGACGAGGCCAAGCAGCGGTCGCTATTGATGAACATGGTGGTGGTGATTCCGGAAGTAATCGAGACATTAGAGGGGTGCTTGAGCTTCAGCAACTCACCAGGAATGCGAGGAAGTGGTCGGCGAAGCGAATCATGGCCTAAATCGATGTGGAACGACGGTGACCGGCGGTGGCAGCGAGGTGTTGAATTGTTCGACAAGGGGTTCTTCGGCTTCTGCGGTCTAGTGAGGGAGAACTAAGATAACGAGGCAAGTTCAATGGTTGATCGGGAAGCCCGGTGATCTCGAGAATGACGTGCTCCGGTGAGACCTGGGGCTAGGGTTTTGGCCTGAGAGGAAATTCGAGAGGAAGAAGGAGATATGGGGTGTAGGGATTCTGCACTGCAGCAAGGACACGTCTTATAGACTCTAGAGAGTGGCAGCGCGCATCTTGGCACGGGCGATGGCGGGGCGAGAGCCAGCGAGCTGCTTGCTGCATCGGGGGGTCGACGGCGCGACAATGAAGATGACGATTAGATGCGTCGAAAGGGTATGGGCCGATGCTGGGCCGTGCACGGGCCAGGTGGGCTGCAGCCGAGCAAGCAAAAAAGAGAGGATTGCGGTGTTGGGAGACAAATAAGATAAGGAAGAGTTGGGCTTCGGGCCAGATCGAGGTTGTGTGTTTTCTCTCATTTTTTACTCATTCTTTTCTATTTTATGTTTAAGTAAAACCTTTTTAAATAAGAGTTTCTCAAGTTTCTCAAATAAATCTGTGAGACATTAAGAATAGCACATGGATTATTGTAACTAGGGGACCTTTATATTTTCATAAATCATTAATACATGAAAGGTTCTTTTATTAGATGGAATAAATAGGAATTAGGGCTATAGGGTTTTTGATTAATATTTGAAGACCCATCCAACTTTAGGATTTTCATATCAATTTGGATTAGTAGAATTTGTGGCATCCCGCAAAACCACTACTAGAAAATCGCGTTGATTTTTGTGCATTGCATCATCATGACCGCATGCTCATGTCATCATGCCACATTGCATTTGAGCATCGTCATCATCTTGCATTTGCTTGCGTAAAACTATTTGCAGAAAACCTATTTTTGTTTTCTAAAACGCCCCGTCTTTGTTCAAACACAAAACCCGGGTCATCGGATTATTTTGTTTTGTTTGCTATCGGTTTGCAAAAGTCGGTTTGAAACAAATAAAATTATTTAATTATTTTAGTGGGGCAGTCGAACGGGCCGAATCGACCCAGTCGACCACCCCGGTATTAAACGGTCCATCTAAACCAGCCCCTCTAAATCCTATCCCCACCCAAATCTATCCTACCCACCAACCGAAGTGTGCCACCTCACCTCCCTTCCCCTAGCCTATCCCTGGCTGCCACCTCATCCTCACCCCTCTCCCTCTCTCACCAACCAACTCCCTCCCCTGGACCGACCCCACCCACAGCCTCTCTCCCTCCCTCACCCACCACCAGCCTCACCCGCCGCCCTGGCCCACCGCCACCTGCCCCTGGGTCCCACCACACCAGCCCGCCCCCACCCCGTCTCCTTCCTCCCTCTCCCTCGCGTCGGCCCCCTCCCTCTCAGGCGCGCGTCCCCGCGGGCCGCCCCACCGACGCGCGGCCGCGCCCGCCCGCGTTCGCTCCTTCTTCCTCCTCCTCGAGCTCGGCTGCGCCCCGACGCCGCCGTCGCCGGCGGGCCTCTCCGCGTCGTCCTCCCCGACCGCGGCCTCCTCATCACCCTCTGGCCCCGCCGCCCAGAAGCTCCCTCCGGCCCCGGCCTCAACCCGAGCGTCCGCCGCCGGCCGCTCCATCGTCCGCGCGCGCCGCTCTCTTCCTCGTCGGGCCCCCAGGCGCCCTCCGGCGAGCCGCCTCGCCCGACCCTCGCCGGCCGCGCCTCTGCCGCCAGCGCCTGCCGCCAACCCCGGCGTCGGCCCCGCCACCGAGCCGCGCCCCCGGCCTCCTTCCTCCGGCAGCGAGCTCCGCCCCGCCTGCCTCGCGCCGCTCCCGCCAGTGACCACCGCGGGTCGGCCCTGCCTGCCGCCTCCCTGCATCCTCCCCATCTTGGAGCCTGCTGCACAAGCTCCAGCAGCCGCCCGTGGCCTCCTGTTGGTGCTGCCTTGAACCACCGGCACGGAACCCGAGCCCAACACCGGCAAACCCGAAGATAGCTAGAAGAACCATCGACAAGATCTGCTACCAGGACCCCAAGATCCCCCGAATCCGATGACCGAGAACCCGGAAGCCAAGATCCACGACTCGGAGATGCCGGAACACCAAGTTCGTCGAGACCCTGAAGACCCGTTCCCGGAGGCGAAGTCCGGACCCGATGACCGCCAAGATCGCCACGAGAACGACAAGTACTTCATCCTGAACGCCAAGTCCGACCCGATACGAGGACCATACAAGATCTTCGTGACGACAAGACCGGCACCGACCAGGACGGATCTGATGTGCCCCCGACGCCGCAACCAAGTCCTTCTTCCCGGATGCGACAAGACCTACCTCCATTGTCCGAGAACGATCCCGCCGAGGCCGAGACCCTGAACCCTGAGACCGACCCCGAACCCCTCGGAGCCCAAGATCGCCGAACCCTAATGTGTGACCCCTTTCTCGAGCCCTATTTTATAAATGTAATAACAAATTGATGCATATTTAATTGTCATACTCGCATGCATATCATTGGTTTGGGGGCCTTATGCCGATTCACTTCATAATTAAATATGGGGCCCATATGCGGGCAAATCCAGTCTTATATTGGTCCCATGTAATTTGTGTAGCGAACCGATGGTATAATCTTGCCTTGTTAATTACAACATTTAATTTGCGGGGTAGTTAAATAACATGAACCATCTAATTAATTGTCGGGACCACGGTTCCACTTAATATGACCTAATTGCACCGCACCTCTACCATGTCATACATCATGCATGCATCATGCCCGATCTTTTGCCATTGTATTAAATATTGCATCCGGTGTTTGTTCTAGTGTTTTGCTTCTTCGCGGATAAGGCCGTTGAGTCGATGTGAGCTTCGCCCCGATCTTGGGTTAAACCTTCGGCAACGTTTTCAGGCGAGCATCTCCCCCTTTCTACCTATCTTACTTTTACAGTATTTATTCCCTCCTGTTGATCTATTGCTATCTGTGTTGCGATGCTCTAGCTTTCGTACCCGTGATATTCCTTGCAGCCTTATATTGCCTTGGACACATCCTATTACCTGTTGTTTGGTAGATAGTTGGACCCGCGCGTCGTAGTCGCTTGCTCAAGTGTTGTTGCGTGTCGTCAAGTACCACAGTTGTTGGAGAATTGCCGCATGTTCAATGTTGGAGAAGGCCATGGCTTTAATTACTGTTCACTTTAATTACTGTTTAACAACTAAAATTGAAGTAAGTAAGCAGAGGCATCGGTGGGTGATAGATAATGTTGGTTTCCGACCGCCCACTTGTGTCCCGTAGGACCCCAAGTTCTTGACACCTGTTCCGAGATCGAGCGCGCTAACCACAGGTGGGGAGATATGGGCCCCCCATTGATTATTACCTGATTTCAAAGTATTGTACTGGGGGCCACAAACTAGTTTGGGGCTTTATTACTATTCTGTACTTATGCCATGCTTTACTGCTTTATTTAAATTGTGCGATGGATAGCACCTGTACTGTTTAGGAAGCGGATTGTTTTCGCGGTATCGACAGTCCCAGTTTTGGGATTTGCTGTCGTTTATAGCCACTGGCGCAAACCCTAAGTCTGTCTCGGAGACCGGCCGACTTCGTTGCGGGTGTACTTAGTGGGGTGGCCCCCCGTGCTTGCTTTGGGTCTGGGAACGTCATGACTTAGGCCCCGCCGACATACCGATGGGTGTATGTTAACTGATCTGGCAAAAAGGGTCGAAGTGCTTGTGGATACTTTGGTGCACCCCTGCAGGGTTAAATCTTTTCGAGAAGCCGTGTCCGCGGTTATGGACGACTTGGAGCACAGTGCTTGATCATAGACAACTATAACTAAAGTTTACTGTTATAAATTGACTTGTATCCGATATGACTAGTAATCAGCTTCACTACCACGGAATGGCTAAATAAAAGTACCACCAACTGTTGGGTTTTTGGGGTTATCTCATGC
This sequence comes from Avena sativa, assembly GCA_916181665.1. Classification (NCBI taxonomy): domain Eukaryota; kingdom Viridiplantae; phylum Streptophyta; class Magnoliopsida; order Poales; family Poaceae; genus Avena; species Avena sativa. Next base: position 44,356,145 of record OV702298.1, on the reverse strand, counting down.
TAATTGTATCTGACTAGTAAGTGTTGTCACTACAACGGAATGGTTAACTAAAATTTCCCACTGCTTATTTTATCAGGACGATTATCTATACCTGACTAGTAATTGCTGCAACGATAACTGAATAAATAAAACTGCCAACTGTGTGAGTTCCTCGGTTGACTTCCTCGTGTGGTCTCGAGGGGGAAACACCAGGATGGGTTTGTTTGATGGTAGCATCAGGTTGGTTCCGAATAGGTCTTTCTTATCCCTCTCTGATAGCCGACAGTTATATCGAGTCTCTATAGGTTGTTTAGTGCATGCTGCGCTGCCGCTCAGTCCACCATACCTTTGTAGGCGAGGACCGCCGAATTCTAGCCTCGCCGTGTACTGGCCTCAGTACTAACGCTCCTCTTTTTCCGTTGCCCTTTGTCGGCACCCCTTTTGTTTAAGCAGGTTTTGAGATCGACGTCGTTAGCAGGGTTACCCTTCCGGCTTGGCCTGGGCAGGGTTATGGACGCCATTGGTTATTCTTCAGGGCTCTTAGCCCCATTTGCATCTTGTCCGTAGCTGGACGCTCTATCATTTTCAAGGTGATTTGGATCTTTGTATATTATATCTGTATTCTTGACTCTCTGAGTCGTTGTTGTATATATCTATTCTGTGGGTCCCATCGAGGACTGTTGTGTAATGTTATTACTTCGTTTTCCACCCGCACGCAAGTGCCTGGTGGGCACCTTTGAATCGTTTCTATGCGGGTTTGGCGGGTTTCGCTAAAACTTGCATAGGGCCGATTCTGAGGGTGTTACAGAGTGGTATCAGAGCTCAGCAGTTGCGATACCCCACAAGTCCAGCCTGTAGGATAACCTAGCTAACGGCCGAAGTAGTGTGTCAAAACTATTTTCGCAAAATCGGTTGGATAGTTCTGATTAGGTCTGATTTTACTCCTTACCCCTCTGCTGATCTCCTCTCACCTCTGCGTGTTTTGAATCTGCTCTCTTATCTTTTCTTCGAGTCCAGGATTTCTCGTGGTTGGGTTCCGTCGCACCTTCAGGGTTTCGCTTCCTCTTTTGGTAACGGTGTTGCTACATCTGGTCTTCATGCTATCCGAGGAATCCTTCGTCTGGTGGATTTCTCTTTGTTCCTTCTCGTGCCTTCCGGTGTTTTCCGACGCGACGACATCCTCTACGCCAGATCCGATGCAGAGTCTGCATCACTCCTTTGTTTCCGAACCTCGCTTGTCGAGATCTTCAGTCTGAATCCTGAGGGTTGGTTGCATAATCCATCTATTCGTGTGCAGAGTAATGCTTTGAGTGCGGGATGGAGTCGCGACCATACCACTACTCTTATCATTTGCTCTGTATATTGAATAGTGGATCCAGCAATTTTACTCCGTCCACGGAAGCTAGAGGTGGCTTTATTTGTTGATACCTCTACCTTCGATCTTTTGTTCCCCGGGGTGTTCTCTCGACGATCACGGACAACGACCTCTTGTTAGTGGTGTCGCGAGGACCTACACGAAGCGAGAAGATTCAGATCACCGACCTCCCTTCCGGTACCATGAGGCAGATCTCGAGGGCGAGATCCATTGTTAGTGGTGTCGAATGGTGGCATCCCGCAAAACCACTACTAGAAAATCGCGTTGATTTTTGTGCATTGCATCATCATGACCGCATGCTCATGTCATCATGCCACATTGCATTTGAGCATCGTCATCATCTTGCATTTGCTTGCGTAAAACTATTTGCAGAAAACCTATTTTTGTTTTCTAAAACGCCCCGTCTTTGTTCAAACACAAAACCCGGGTCACCGGATTATTTTGTTTTGTTTGCTATCGGTTTGCAAAAGTCGGTTTGAAACAAATAAAATTATTTAATTATTTTAGTGGGGCAGTCGAACGGGCCGAATCGACCCAGTCGACCACCCCGGTATTAAACGGTCCATCTAAACCAGCCCCTCTAAATCCTATCCCCACCCAAATCTATCCTACCCACCAACCGAAGGGTACCACGTCACCTCCCTTCCGCTAGCCTATCCCTCGCTGCCACCTCATCCTCACCCCTCTCCCTCTCTCACCAACCAACTCCCTCCCCTGGACCGACCCCACCCACAGCCTCTCTCCCTCCCTCACCCACCACCAGCCTCACCCGCCGCCCTGGCCCACCGCCACCTGCCCCTGGGTCCCACCACACCAGCCCGCCCCCACCCCGTCTCCTTCCTCCCTCTCCCTCGCGTCGGCCCCCTCCCTCTCAGGCGCGCGTCCCCGCGGGCCGCCCCACCGACGCGCGGCCGCGCCCGCCCGCGTCCGCTCCTTCTTCCTCCTCCTCGAGCTCGGCTGCGCCCCGACGCCGCCGTCGCCGGCGGGCCTCTCCGCGTCGTCCTCCCCGACCGCGGCCTCCTCGTCACCCTCTGGCCCCGCCGCCCAGAAGCTCCCTCCGGCCCCGGCCTCAACCCGAGCGTCCGCCGCCGGCCGCTCCATCGTCCGCGCGCGCCGCTCTCTTCCTCGTCGGGCCCCCAGGCGCCCTCCGGCGAGCGCCGCCTCGCCCGACCCTCGCCGGCCGCGCCTCTGCCGCCAGCGCCTGCCGCCAACCCTGGCGTCGGCCCCGCCACCGAGCCGCGCCCCCGGCCTCCTTCCTCCGGCAGCGAGCTCCGCCCCGCCTGCCTCGCGCCGCTCCCGCCAGCGACCACCGCGGGTCGGCCCTGCCTGCCGCCTCCCTGCTTCCTCCCCATCTTGGAGCCTGCTGCACAAGCTCCAGCAGCCGCCCGTGGCCTCTTGTTGGTGCTGCCTTGAACCACCGGCGCGGAACCCGAGCCCAACACCGGCAAACCCGAAGATAGCTAGAAGAACCATCGACAAGATCTGCTACCAGGACCCCAAGATCCCCCGAATCCGATGACCGAGAACCCGGAAGCCAAGATCCACGACTCGGAGATGCCGGAACACCAAGTTCGTCGAGACCCTGAAGACCCGTTCCCGGAGGCGAAGTCCGGACCCGATGACCGCCAAGATCGCCACGAGAACGACAAGTACTTCATCCTGAACGCCAAGTCCGACCCGATACGAGGACCAGACAAGATCTTCGTGACGACAAGACCGGCACCGACCAGGACGGATCTGATGTGCCCCCGACGCCGCAACCAAGTCCTTCTTCCCGGATGCGACAAGACCTACCTCCATTGTCCGAGAACGATCCCGCCGAGGCCGAGACCCTGAACCCTGAGACCGACCCCGAACCCCTCGGAGCCCAAGATCGCCGAACCCTAATGTGTGACCCCTTTCTCGAGCCCTATTTTATAAATGTAATAACAAATTGATGCATATTTAATTGTCATACTCGCATGCATATCATTGGTTTGGGGGCCTTATGCCGATTCACTTCATAATTAAATATGGGGCCCATATGCGGGCAAATCCAGTCTTATATTGGTCCCATGTAATTTGTGTAGCGAACCGATGGTATAATCTTGCCTTGTTAATTACAACATTTAATTTGCGGGGTAGTTAAATAACATGAACCATCTAATTAATTATCGGGACCACGGTTCCACTTAATATGACCTAATTGCACCGCACCTCTGCCATGTCATACATCATGCATGCATCATGCCCGATCTTTTGCCATTGTATTAAATATTGCATCCCGTGTTTGTTCTAGTGTTTTGCTTCTTCGCGGATAAGGCCGTTGAGTCGATGTGAGCTTCGCCCCGATCTTGGGTTAAACCTTCGGCAACATTTTCAGGCGAGCATCTCCCCCTTTCTACCTATCTTACTTTTACAGTATTTATTCCCTCCTGTTGATCTATTGCTATCTGTGTTGCGATGCTCTAGATTTCGTACCCGTGATATTCCTTGCAGCCTTATATTGCCTTGGACACATCCTATTACCTGTTGTTTGGTAGATAGTTGGACCCGCGCGTCATAGTCGCTTGCTCAAGTGTTGTTGCGTGTCGTCAAGTACCACAGTTGTTGGAGAATTGCCGCATGTTCAATGTTGGAGAAGACCATGGCTTTAATTACTGTTCACTTTAATTACTGTTTAACAACTAAAATTGAAGTAAGTAAGCAGAGGCATCGGTGGGTGATAGATAATGTTGGTTTCCGACCGCCCACTTGTGTCCCGTAGGACCCCGAGTTCTTGACACCTGTTCCGAGATCGAGCGCGCTAACCACAGGTGGGGAGATATGGGCCCCCCATTGATTATTACCTGATTTCAAAGTATTGTACTGGGGGCCACAAACTAGTTTGGGGCTTTATTACTATTCTGTACTTATGCCATGCTTTACTGCTTTATTTAAATTGTGCGATGGATAGCACCTGTACTGTTTAGGAAGCGGAGTGTTTTCGTGGTATCGACAGTCCCCGTTTTGGGATTTGCTGTCGTTTACAGCCACTGGCGCAAACCCTAAGTCCGTCTCGGAGACCGGCCGACTTCGTTGCGGGTGTACTTAGTGGGGTGGCCCCCCGTGCTTGCTTTGGGTCTGGGAACGTCATGACTTAGGCCCCGCCGACATACCGATGGGTGTATGTTAACTGATCTGGCAAAAAGGGTCGAAGTGCTTGTGGATACTTTGGTGCACCCCTGCAGGGTTAAATCTTTTCGAGAAGCCGTGTCCGCGGTTATGGACGACTTGGAGCACAGTGCTTGATCATAGACAACTATAACTAAAGTTTACTGTTATAAATTGACTTGTATCCGATATGACTAGTAATCAGCTTCACTACCACGGAATGGCTAAATAAAAGTACCACCAACTGTTGGGTTTTTGGGGTTATCTCATGCTAATTGTATCTGACTAGTAAGTGTTGTCACTACAACGGAATGGTTAACTAAAATTGCCCACTGCTTATTTTATCAGGACGATTATCTATACCTGACTAGTAATTGCTGCAACGATAACTGAATAAATAAAACTGCCAACTGTGTGAGTTCCTCGGTTGACTTCCTCGTGTGGTCTCAAGGGGGAAACACCAGGATGGGTTTGTTTGATGGTAGCATCAGGTTGGTTCCGAATAGGTCTTTCTTATCCCTCTCTGATAGCCGATAGTTATATCGAGTCTCTATAGGTTGTTTAGTGCATGCTGCGCTGCCGCTCAGTCCACCATACCTTTGTAGGCGAGGACCGCCGAATTCTAGCCTCGCCGTGTACTGGCCTCAGTACTGACGCTCCTCTTTTTCCGTTGCCCTTTGTCGGCACCCCTTTTGTTTAAGCAGGTTTTGAGATCGACGTCGTTAGCAGGGTTACCCTTCCGGCTTGGTCTGGGCAGGGTTATGGACGCCATTGGTTATTCTTCAGGGCTCTTAGCCCCATTTGCATCTTGTCCGTAGCTGGACGCTCTATCATTTTCAAGGTGATTTGGATCTTTGTATATTATATCTGTATTCTTGACTCTCTGAGTCGTTGTTGTATATATCTGTTCTGTGGGTCCCATCGAGGACTGTTGTGTAATGTTATTACTTCGTTTTACACCCGCACGCAAGTGCCTGGTGGGCACCTTTGAATCGTTTCTATGCGGGTTTGGCGGGTTTCGCTAAAACTTGCATAGGGCCGATTCTGAGGGTGTTACAGAATTTTAGAGTGTTAAAGTTATGGTGATGGCCATGTAGCCTTTTTATAATGGGATTTATATTTTTGTGCCCCTGATTCGTTAGTTGTACTCGGCTTTTCTCAGCCTCTTAACTTTTCCTCACTTTTGTCTATCTCCTTCTCGGAAACTCATCTAAGAGTTCAAACAGCAATTGCCATCAGGTTGACCGTTGACTGACATGTGGGGCCGCATGGTGTGGAACCACGTGGGGCCGGTTGGTCAGGAACGCGTTATGCTGACGTGTGGGGCCATGCCATCTGGGACTGCGTGGGGTCGGTTTGTTGGGAACGCATTATGGGGGACGTGGTGTGGGACCACGTGGGGCGCGTTTGGTGGTTACGTGCGCCCTGTAGCCTAAATTGAAAATTTTCTTTTTTGTTATTTTTAGATTGACTTTTTTAAGAGCGCCTTTTCCCCCTCTATCTCGCTAAAAGTTGTATTTTTTTGCCCAAAAATGTAGCGAATCTAGAGCAATTTCTATCTACATTCATTGTTCCTTTTGACCCTCTTTTTTCCCAATCTGGTAGCAAATCTAACCAGAACCATAATACATTCAGTAAACTTAGCAGATGTAGATAAAGCGGCTAATATTGGATATATAGTATGGTACTTAGTGAGGCTCGACAATTAGGCTGCTCAGCACCAGCAGCGGACAAGTTCAACACATACAATACAAACAAAGCTGCTTTACAGCAGCAACATCAAAACACTAGTGGCCCCTCATGGCCTGCACCAAGAGGGCCTCCGCCTCCTTCATCTGGCGCTTCCTCCACTTCTTGCTGCCTAGTCCCTTGACCTTGGGAGCCTTGGGCTTGATCAGGGGCATGCGGCCCTCCTCGATGGCCACCTTCTGGAGGCTGCAGAGGTGAAAACCAAGCGCCTGGTGCTTGACTCTGAAGGATTTGACGTTCACGGACAGGCCGCACGTCTGCACGTCCTCGGCATGCTTCACGAGGGAGTTGAATTTGGTGGCATGTAGCCTCCTGGTGCAGAAGGGGCATCTATAGACTTCTCCAGCGAAGAAGTTGTCGTACTGGTCAGACTTCAGCCTCCTTAGCACCTGACGAGTCTTGGTGTCCTTGGACTCGTTGTCGCTGCAGACTTCGCTGCTATCCACCTGTTGGAAAAAACAGTAGAGTGCAATAAGGACATGATTGAGATAGCTTGATTATCGGGATTGATTACTTGCATAAATTAACCGATTAAGATCCCCTGATTATTCCCCAATTTCCAAATCTCAAACTAAATCGAATACTGATCCCAACTATAGATCGATGCTAGTACTAACTAGGGAATCCCTTAACTACAACTCGGAGGATAAATAATATAGGATTTAGATATGAATAGGGGATTCAACGAAATACGAGATCTAAAACAAGAAGATTAGCTACTGTAAAAATAACTAGCATCTAACAATTGAAAATACGAAAGCCGAACCCTAATAACACATGATCTAGAATCCAACAATGGGAATGGGGGAAGAACAAATTAAGGGGAGAAAACCCTAGTTACCTCCGACCATGGGTTGGCGATTCTGGTGTCGTAGGGGTTCTTCGGCCTAATGTAATCCTCTTCCCTGTAGGGTTCCCAGCTAAGCGGGATCTGCCGATACCGGCGGGGGCCTCCTCGCCGACGGATACAGCGGAAGCGGGGACAGAGGTCTAGATGGGGACGACGGCTGCCTTCGATTCCTCAAACGGGGCCTATACAGGTACGGGGGCCTCCTCGTAGGCGGCCATGGAGGCGATGATGGACACCACGACGTTCTTCTCCATCGTCGGCATGGTTGGAGTTTTGTTGGGGGTTTGCAGAAGGTGATGGGACAGTGGAGACGATTGCGTGAGTGAGCGAGTGAGTGATTAGTGAGAGTGAGGAGGCCTCTATAAAGGTGAAGGTAGGAGGCGTTTCATTGCATCACCGTGCATCGCGTAACCACGTACGTCACTGCACCGTACATGGCCACATGTGTCAAGCTACCACCCTGTGCACCACGACACGTATACCGTGTGTCACGTTTTTTCCCTCGTGTCGTGTTGGAGATATGCCCAAGAGGCAATAATAAAGTATTTATTATTATATCTTTGTGTTTATGATAAATGTTTACATCCCATGCTATAATTGTATTAACATGAAATATTAATACTTGTGTGTTTTGTAAACATAAAAGAGTCCCTAGTGAGCCTCTTGTGAAGCTAGCTTATTGATTAATAGATGATCATGGTTTTCTGATCATGGATATCGGATATTATTAATAACAAGATCATATAATTTGAAGAATGATGCGATGAACACACACACATAGTAAGCATATAATAAAATCAAGTCATTAAGTTTGATTTGCTACAAGCTTTCAGATACATGGTAACCTAATCCATCGACCATGATATCATGTTAATCACCGTCTCCGGCCGAGTACTTTGATGACATCAAACTCCACTTCCGTAACCGGGTGGTTATAAAGGTGGCATTAGGTATTCTGAAAGTATGTCTTGAAGCGCATGGATCAAGAGTGGGATTTGTCCATCCTAATGACAGATAGATATACTCTGGGCCCTCTCGGTGGAATGTCATCCAATTGGCTTGCAAGCATGTGACTAGGTCACAAGGGATGTCATATCATGGAATGAGTAAAGAGTACTTATCAGTAACAAGGTTGAACTAGGTATGGAGATACTGACGATCGAACCTCGGATAAGTAGAGTATCGCACGACAAAGGGAATTTGTATCGTATGTTAATGGTTCATTCAATCACGAATTCATAGTTGAATATGTGGGAGCCATTATGGATCTCCAGATCTCGCTATTGGTTATTGATCGGAGAGGTGTCTGGATCATGTCTACATAGTTCGCGAACCGTAGGGTGACACACTTAAAGTTCGATGTTGTTTTAAGTAGATATGGAATATGAGTTTGACACAAAATTTTGTTTGGAGTCTCGGATTGGATCCTGGACATCACGAGGAGATTCGTAATGGTCTAGAGAATAAGATTCATATCAGGAAAGTCATTTTCCGGGGTTCGGAAATGTTTCGGTATTTTCACCGGAAGCTTCTATAATGTTCTAGAGGGACCACCAGTGGGTCCACCACCCCGGGAGGGGCCACTTGGGCTGTAGCATGCCGTGGGGGCCCTAGGTCCAGCCGCACCAAGCCCAAAGGGTTAAACCAGCCACTACAAGGAAAAAGGGGAAAACCCTAAAAAGGAAAGAAGGGAAACTTGGGGGGCAAGTTCCCACCTCTCCCTCTTTGCCGCCAAGTTGGGGAAGGACTCGGCCAAGGGATGGGAACCCTTGGATGCACCCCCTCTATATAAAGTGGGGTGGAGGGTGCACCCCTTGTCCCTTGTCCTCAACTCTAGCCGCCGCCCATCTCCCTCCTCCATCAACTGCTCCGGCTTAGGCAAAGCCCTGTAGGATTCTTCTCCTCCTCCACCACCACCACGCCGTCATGATGCTGGAATTCCAAGGGGATATACTACCTCCGCTACCCGCTGGAACAGGGATATGAAGGTCTTCATTGACTCCATACGTGTGATCGAGTGCGGAAGCGCTACCGGAACGCGGCACCGGAAGGATCGTCACCGTGATCTTGAGATCGACAAGTGATCAACTACATCAACCACGAGATCCGATCTCGTTAAACACTTCGGATCTATGAGGGTTAGTTCTCTCCAATCTTGTTGCACCTATCTCGTAGATTATATCTTGGCTTTTCCATAGATTGGATCTTGGTGTTATGCGTTCTTGCGGTAGATTTTTTTTTGTTTTCCATGCAAGAAACCTTACATGTCTAACCCTGGCGACTTAGTTGTGATCAGTTATACCCTCGAGTGTAACACTGGCAGTTTGGTTGTCCTCAGTTTTTCCCTCCAGTACTAACACTGCCATATGCAATATACTCACTTTTACCCTCCGGTGGCTGGTCAACAGAGAGTCAACGAATGGGTTTTAGCTAGCTAATTGAGTCATTTATGCATAACAAATTCAAAAAGATCAAAACATAGTGCATCTACCCAGGGAATATTATGATGGGACCTTACACCATAATAAATGTATATAAATCAAGTATTAACCTAAATCACCACTTCTCAAATCACCTACTATCTATCAAGGTTCATGGCTTTCTACTCAAGCCTCTTCCTAAAACATCCCTCCCCAAAACATAGTTTGTTTGAATGAGGCAATAATTGTCAAACTTATGTATATTTGAATTGCAAATAGTTTGATGTATGCCAAGATTTATTTTATTGTATAAAAGAATTTTCCATTTTTTAAATCTCTTTATATTTTCTATTTGAATCCCTTTATCAGTTTTGCCCTAGGTTTTTATGTTCTACTCAGTTTTGTCCTTGGTTTTTAAATTCTACTCAGTTTCCCCCTCTCTCTTAGTCATAAACTCCCACACATGTGCTCATATTGGCTGCTACGCTTTGATTTGTCGAGACAGTTGTCAAACGGATCGTGCCCACCAACCATTGATCCTCTATGATCTAGCGCACAGGATAACACCTATATCTGTCAGGACGCACCCGTCTATCCATGCAAAAAATAACGAGTTTGCCACCGGTAATTTAACTCCATAAACAAATTATTTTGAATATAATTTGAAGGGAAAGTGTTCAAACGTGTATAATTTTCACATATGCAAGTTTATGCATTACATTCTATGAAAATGATAATCTCTCAAGATGTTCTTAGCATAACATTATCATGTTCCAAGTGCGATTTCATAGTGTTCAAAGGTGTATAATTTTCGTATATGCAAGTTTATGCATTACATTCCACTCTATGAAAATAGGGAGAAAATGATAATTTCTCAAAATTTTGTTAGCACATCATTATCATGTATTAAGTGCGATTTCACAGTGTTCAAACGTTTATAATTTTTGTATACGCAAGTTTATGCATTATATTTAACTCCATGAAAATGATAAATTATCAATATTTTATTAGCACAACATTATCATGTCCTAAGTGCAATTTCAAACAGTTCAAAGGTGTATAATTTTCATACATGCACGAGGCATAAAGATTTTAGTTTAGGGATCACTTTTCATGCTCTAAAAATGGTAAATTCTCAAGATTTTCTTAGGACAACATTATTAGGTGCAAATTGTAATTTGATAGTGTTCAAGGGTTGTGTCAATTATAAACACTCTTTTACATTAAGAGTTGTATAATTTTTTTAATTTGAAAGTGTTCAAGAGTTGTGTGAATTATAAACACTCTTTTACATTAAGAGTTGTATAATTTTTATAATTTGAACGTGTTCAAGATTTTTGTCAATTATAAACACTCTTTTACATTAAGTTGTATAATTTCTTAAATTTGAAAGTGTTTGTAAGATCCCTCCCTTTATAAAGGTAAGGATCCCTGTGATTGCAATGCTAGTCCCTGAATCAATGCTAGCATCCATAGTTTAAGATGAAGTACACAGAAACAAAGGTCATTATTACATATCATTCCAGAGACAAAATAGTCTTTTACAACTCCATGGCCACAGGCCTAATACAAGAGTTCAATTATAAATAAGATAAATAATTCTTCATCTTCATGTGCCACAGGCAAGCATGTTGAGTGTAGACTCATAACCCCTAATCATCATTAGAATAGCCTGCAACATCACAAGTTACAGCCATAGTGGGTCAATACATTGGAATAGTATTGGCAAGTGATACCTTAGTAGAATATTAGCATCTAGATACTACATGCATTTGGCTAAGTGTAGCTTAGGCTTGCTTTGCTCAAAATAGGTTTTTCCTATTAGTTGAAAACACTAAGTTTTTCTTTGACAAAACTTTCCCAAGGATCACCAATAGACATTGGTGTACCTTCACCCTTGTTCAACCACAAGTTTTAACTTAGAAAATTGGGATGAGGAGATTCTTGATAGCTTCCATGTCTTGATGCTCAAGTTGTCCAATACCAGGGACATGGCTAAATACTTAGATTCTTCCATCTGCAGAGGTTGTGCACTTTCCACACAACACTTGATTTTCACCAAGACAGGACCTTTCAGAAGCCTTCCCTTAGACCAAATAGACGCGTTCCAACCTATCATCCCACTACCACCAACTGTCCAAATGGCTAAGTTATTGCAACCTATGTGATCCAGGCAGAGCCCATATTGCCATGTGGCTGCACTAGAAGCTTCTTAACATTTGGCATCTCAAATCCCTTTGTTCCTGGGTGGCTTTCCACAAGTGAGATACACAAGGTAAACCATAGAAATGGGCCTTGTGTAACCACTCAACACAAACCATTCTTTCCATTCCACCCAGGTGTTTTATTCACTTAGTTGTTTTATTAAGCAAAAACACAAGTCCAAGACTTAGAAATATTTCACATAGCATGAATATAATCACCCCTTGTTTGCTAGTAGGTAGGCTAAGCATGGCAATGGTAAGCATCTTAACTTAGAGGAAATTCTAACAATTCTACAACTACTAGGATTTCCCAAGCATAGCAATAAGATACTTAGCAAAATATTCATGCAAGTTCTATACAAAATATATCTAATGCATAGGTGAAAATTATAGGAATAAAATCATGAAGTACCACTTTCCTTGGTAGTTTGGGGAGTAGCAACAATCTTCACAACCACAATCACTATTTGCACCAAAATCTACACATAAAATAATGGCACCAAAATCACATAACAAAATATGCAAACAAAAATATATGAATGCATGCAAATGCCATGTGATGATTTTTCTACACCAAACAAGACAAGTGCACAGCACTGAAATACAAACAAGTTCAAGAAACTCAATTTAAACTTTATTTGATCTTTAAATTTTTTTCAAACAATTTCTATTACCAAAATAAGCCTACACAAGTTTCTGCAAAAACAACCATTTTTACAGAGGCAAAACATTAAACACTTTGCATAAACAGATAGGATTTTCTCTCCTGATTCCAATGATATAAAATTTGTCAAATTTGAACGTGGGGATCAAAAGTTATGAATTTTACAAGTTTGGTTAACTAATAGATCAAATTTCTGTTTTAAATTTAAACTCAGGCCACGCGGCGCTCTCTGATTCGTCGGTACCGCTTCGCGCGGATCGACCAGTGTGGACCGCATGATCTAAATGAAATCGCACGGCCAGATCTGACTCGTACCCCTTCGTTAAGTGATTCTATCTCACGCGTTAGATCTAGATCTAACGGCTCGCGATCAAGCGACCAAGGATTGGCGGCGCTGGCGACGGTGGCGCGGCGGCGGTGCTCTGTCAACGACGCTCCGACGAATACAAGAGGGGTTGGGGTGTGTGGCGTGGCTTACCAAACTCGCAAGGTCACGAGGAAGCTCAACGTGGCAGTAGTTTGTCGAGGGGCGCACGGACGCAGCGGCAGGACCTCGTCGGAGTTGCGGGCGGCGTCGGGTTCGTGCAGTCGGCGACGTTGACGACGTTCGGGATCGCCCTAGCACAAGCCAGTGGTGTTAGCAGTTGTGCAAGGACACGGCGAATCTGATAGCATGCATGCGAAGTCAAGGGGCGCTCGGATTTTACCTAAATTGCTCGTCGGAGTTGAGCGGTGGCTCTGGCGTTTGCGGGCGTGAACAAAGACGGCGACCTGGGTCACGAGCAGGCAAACCAGGGGTGTCAGCAGATGCACAAGGACACGAGGGTCACACTCGTTTGAACCAGAAGCAGAGGGGCGGTCGGAGCTCACCGTAATCGCTTGCCGGAGTTCGTCGGGAAGAGGCGGTGCAGTTAGAAATACTGGCAACTTGGTGGCAAGGTGAGCGTGCTGTGTGGGGGGAAATGACCGCGGTGGCGAGGTGATTAAGTAGCCAGGAGGGGCGAGGGAATTACACAGCGGTTCAATGCCAATTAAGCGAGGAATCAATGTGGCGTTTCTGGAGGAAACGACGGTGGCGATGGGGTTTGCGCGCGCGGGGGTGGAGAAGATGATGCTGACCTAGCTTGGGACTAGTGGCAGTGTCAGTGGGGCAGAGCGGGTTCGGGTGAGAGAGAGAGAAGGGGGAACCCAGGTGGGCTGGCTTTTGGGACGTTTCTGTTGTTCGGCTAGAAAGGTGGCGCCAGGCCCAGTGCTATTTTCTAATGCCTTTTCTTTTTCTAAATTGATTTTCAGGAATCTTTTTCAAACAAATTCAAAAGTATTTGAATTCCAAACCTTTCTGGACTTTTGCAAAGTGCAACCTTCATATTTTTAGGCATAAAACCAAGCTGTCTTGCTGGACTTGTTTGGTTCCTTTTGAAAATTCAAAATAAACAGTGCCTTAGCACAAGATTTGATAAAGATTTGAAAATGGTTTTAAAACCATATTTGTTTTGGAAATTTTGTCCAAGCTTTAACACTCAACCAAACCAACTTATGAGCAAACAAAATTTGATCTAAAACAATTATTCTCTCACTTGAGAGTGGCATTGGATCAATGCTTACTTACATAAAATAATAAGCACTCAGTGCTTCTGTTCCTTTCAAATGAGTTTGAAATTTGAACCCTAAATGAATATGCATGCATGGATGATATGCAAGGCTTTGAAAACATGATTTTAGGGATGTTACAAATCTAACCCCCTTAAGGTGAATCTCGCCTTCGAGATTCAGATTGGCTAGCAAATAGGCGAGGGTGGTCTTTCCGAAGATCATCTTCTCTTTCCCATGTTGCTTCTTCTTCGGAATGATGGTTCCATTGAACTTTGCAGAATTTGATAGTCTTAGTCCGAGTAACTCTTTCTGCAGTCTCAAGAATCTTGATAGGTTTTTCCTCATAAGTGAGGTCACTCTCCAATTGAACCTCCTCCAAAGGTATGGTATCCTTCAAAGAAGTCTCTTCCATCTCTGGATGGCATTTCTTAAGCTGACTTACATGAAACCCATTGTGAACGGCAGACAATGATTATGGCAATTCAATCTCATAAGCCACTTCTCCTTTACGACTCAGAATCTTGAATGGTCCAACATATCTTGGGGCCAATTTACCTTTGACACCAAATCTCTTCACTCCACGAAGTGGTGACACTCTAAGATAAGCTATATCACCCACTTCATAGGTGAGTTCTCTACGCTTAGGATCTGCATAGCTCTTCTGTCAGGACTGTGCTATCTTTAATCTGTCCTTAACTAGCTTGACTTTCTCTTTAGCCTCTTTGATTAGTTCTGGTCCGAACAGATTTCTTTCTCCCACACCATTCCATAACAATGGGGTGGTACACTTCCTCCCATAGAGAAATTCAAATGGTGCCATATCAATACTGGCTTGATAGCTGTTATTGTAAGAGAATTTTGCGTAAGGCAGACTTTCATCCCAACTGGCTCCATAGTCTAGGGAACATGCCCTCAACATATCTTCAAGAATCTGGTTGGTCCTTTCTGTTTGTCCATCAGTCTGAGGATGAAAAGAAGTGCTGAATTCCAACCTCGTTACTAATGACTCATGTAGTTTCCTCCAAAAATGTGAAGTGAATTGAGTTCCCCTATCAGACACAATACTCTTGGGTACTCCATTCAGACATACAATCTTGCTCATGTATATTTTGGCTAACTTAGCACTTGTATAGGTTGTCTTCACGGGTATGAAATGAGCCACTTTAGTTAGGCAATCCACTACTACCCAAATAGAATCATATCCTGACCCGGTCCTTGGTAGTCCAGTGATGAAATCCATGCCAATCTTGTCCCACTTCCAATCTGGAATAGGTAGTGGTTGTAGCAATCCTGCTGGTTTCTGATGTTCCGCTTTCACTCTACTACATACATCACACAAAGCAATATGTTTGGCGATGTCTTTCTTGAGGTTATTCCACCAAAATCTTTCTTTCATATCCATGTACATTTTGGTGTTACCCGGATGAATGGAATATGGTGAGTTATGTGCTTCTTGTAAAATCAGTTTCCGAAGCTCCAGATCTTGTGGAACACAAATACGTTTTCCATACCATAAAGTACCCTGTTCGTCTTCATGAAATCCTTTGGCTTTCCCTTTGACAATCTTTTCCTTAATCTCTTCAATTTCCTTATCTGTCTTTTGGGCTTCTTTGATTTTGTCCAACAAAGTGGGTTGAACATCCAATGACGTGAGATGTCCTTCAGGCACAATTTCCAATTTGAGATCTCTAAATTGGGCACACAGATCATCTGGCAATTCTCCCTTAGTAAGGCCATTCACAAATACCTTACGGCTTAGAGCATCCGCTACAACATTTGCTTTACCGGGGTGGTATTGCAAACTCAAGTCATAGTCCTTGATGAGTTCTAGCCATCTTCTTTGTCTCATGTTGATTTCTTTCTAGGTGAAGATATACTTCATACTTTTGTGATCTGTGAACACTTCACATCGCTTTCCCAAAAGATAATGTCTCCATGTTTTGAGTGCATGGACAACAGAGGCTAACTCTAAATCATGAGTAGGGTAATTTACCTCATGAGTTTTGAGTTGTCTCGAGGCATAAGCCACAACTTTCCCTTCTTGCATTAGCACTTCACCTAATCCATGATGAGATGCATCACAATATACTTGGAAATCCTTCTCCAAATCTGGCAGACATAAGACTGGTGCTGTCACTAGTCTCTTCTTCAATTCTTGGACCCTGAGTTCACATCCTTCAGACCAAGCGAATTTCTTGTCTTTCTTTAGTAACTATGTCATTGGTTTACCTACTTTGGAGAAATTTTCAATGAATCTTCTGTAGTATCCTGCCAAGCCAAGGAAACTACGAACCTCTTTTACTGACTTAGGAGATTCCCATTCAGTTACAGCTGACACTTTAGCAGGATCAACTGCCACACCATCTCCTGACACAATGTGTCCAAGAAATCCAACTTCATTTAACCAAAATTCACACTTGCTGAATTTGGCATACAGTTTATGCTCTCTAAGTTTCTCAAGTATCAAGCGCGAATGTCCTTCATGTTCTTCTTTGCTCTTGGAGTAGATCAATATGACAACAAACTTATCAAGGAACTCCATGAACACCTTGTTCATCATATTCATGAAGTACGCTGGTGCATTGGTCAAACCAAATGGCATCACGGTATACTCATATAATCCATACCTAGTGGTGAGAGCTGTCTTAGGTATGTCTTGTTCCCTTATTTTGAGCTGGAAATAACCTGATCGAAGATCAATCTTTGAGAACACACAGGCTCCTTCTAACTGGTCAAACAAGTCATTGATTCTAGGCAAAGGGTATTTGTTCTTGATAGTCACCTCATTGAGTGAGTGGTAATCTATGCATAACCTTTGACTTCTATCCTTCTTTTCCACAAACAAAATTGGTGCTCCCCAAGACGAAGAACTTGGTTGGATAAATCCTTTCTGCAACTGTTGTCCAAGTTGTTTCTTGAGTTCTTTCAACTCATCAACTGACATCTGGTACGGTATCTTCGCTATTGGTCCAGATCCTGGTAGCAAATCGATCAGAAATTCCACATCTCTATCTGGTGGCATTCCTGCCAATTCTTCCGAAAACACATCCGGATATTCACTCACAATTGGCACACTGTCTATGCTAACCCCCTTAAGAGAATTAAGCTTACTCCCTTTTGGTTCAAAGTTAGTCTTGAATCTAATCCTTTTGTTTTCTGGAGTGTGACAGTATGGTTGGCACAATCTAGAACTCCCTTGTTCTTGGTCATCCAGTCCATTCCCAATATGACATCCAATCCTTGAGAATTTAGGATTATCAGATTAACGGGAAACTTATACTTCCCAAACTCTATGACTAGATCATGACATCCTGAGTTCACTATCATTTCTCCGCCAGGAGAACTTACTTTTATAGGACACCCAATAGTTTCTACTGGTAGTTCATTTGTTTCAACAAATGCTCTTGATATGAATGACTGAGATGCACCGGTATCAAAGAGAACAAATGCTGGAACAGTATTGAGTTTGAACTTACCAGCAATAGCATCAGGTTCCTCATAGATTTCTTCCACATTGATGTGGTTCACTTGACCCTTTTGGAAAGGGTTGGGCTTGTTGGGTCCTTAAACTTTCTTTTCTGGGCATTCATTTGCATAATGCCCCATTTTCTTGCACTTGAAACATTCGACCTGACTAAGATCCTTCTTGACAGGCTGGCTTCCACTACCACTTTCACTTCCATTGTGGTGGTTCTTGTATCCACCCTTGTGATTCTTGTACTTGTCATTGTCATGACTACGATGATGTTTGTTGTCATGATGACGGTTGTGGTTGTGGTGGCTGTTGTACTTTCCATGCTTGTGGGATCCAGAACTCCCACTATCATCATAATGGGAACGCTTGTGAGACGATCCCGAGCTGTGCTTGTCAGAGTGTTTCCTCTTCCTGCTTTCAACCTGTTTCATCTTGCTCTCCAAGATGGCAGCCTTGTCACAAAGAGACTGATAAGTGGGAACATAGGCCACATATAGCTGCAGGTTCAGTTCATCATTCAATCCTTCGAGAAACTTCTCTTTCCTCTTAGCATCAGTGTCAACTTCATCCGGTGCATAACGCGCCAGATTGTTGAACTCCTCAATATATTCAGCCACACTGCGGTGGCGCTGCTTCAAGTTATGAAATTCCTTCTTTTTCAAACTCATCACTCCGGATGAGATGTGAGCAGTACGGAAACCATCTTCAAAGATAGACCATGTCACATCCTCAATGGGAGTGGTGATCTGGAAGTTATCCCACCAAGTAGCTGGTGGTCCTTCCAACAAATGTGCTGCAAACCTGACTTTCTCCTCATCAGTACAGCCAACAGTTACCAAATCCTTGTTCACTGAGCGTAGCCAATCATTGGCCATCATGGGATCAGTAGTTCCTGAGAACTTTGCTGGCCTCAGTCTTAGGAATCTGGTGAGCATGTCAAAACCTGGTGGATTGTTCTGATTGTTTTTGTTGTTATTATTGTTGTTGTTATTGTTGTTGTTCTGATTCTGCATAAAGGTGGTCATCATCTGCATCAGCTGTGTCTGAGCTGTCATCAGCTGCTGCATCCTCGTTCGCCGCCCATGCCTCACAGCCACCGCTCGCCGTCGAAGACGCCGCCTCTGCCGCGCAGAGCATCGCGTGTTCCAGACCATTTGCCACCGCCCCTACATGCGCATTAAAGCCGTAGAGTATCGCCAGGAGACCACCAAGCGATCTCCACCGCCGGCCATGCCTCTAGCAGCCTGTAGCCATGTCGCCACCGTCGCCTGCCCATCCCGTTCGGTCCCGTCGTCGCGACTATAAACAGAGGCCACCCCCAGCCGAATTGAGCACACCATCTCACTGCCCTCTCTTCACTGATCGTGCCACCCCATTCCCGGAGCAAGGCGAGCAGCACTTCGCCGGAATTTCACCGGAGCCTGCCGCTGCTGTAGGAGAAGGGGGCCAGCGATTGGAGCCGCCCCAGGAGAAGCTGCCGGTACCAGGAGGTTCGCCGTCGTCGACTTCGTCGTTCGCCTGCCTCGCCGACCCTCGCCTAAGCCCCGGTGAACCCCCAACGACCCCCACCTATCGCGTTAGGTTTCTGTCTCGCCGGCGTTGCCCAACGTCGACAATGACCCTCAGCCGTTAGATTAGAACAAGATCCCACGGCTCACATCGCCCCATACCGCTTCGCACCCCCTCGTCTCACTGACGCGTGGGGACAACCACTTAACCAGCCCGCGTAAGCGCTATGCTTAGCAGGACGGCCCAGTATCGCTTCCCACGCAGCCCAGTCGTTTGAATTTAACCTTTTCCATTTTATTTCAAACACACTTCTGCACCCAGTTTCAAAAATCAACCCAGGTCGATTCAGTGAACCCAATTGAATTAAACCAATTTTGTTAGAAAGGTCTGGAAATGCTGAATCCAAGCCCGTTGGATTCAAGTCATTTGGATCTATAGATCATCCTTGGTAAAAATAACAAGGCATAAGCTTTTCTGAATTCAAACATTTTTCCAATTTAAACCATAATAGATTTTGAGTTGATTCCAACTCTCAAAGATCACATTTAACCATACCTTTCAGAATATATAAAAATATATAGGTTTACTTACAGAATTAATGACCAAGTAATAAAAGAATGCTACATAGGCATTTCTAGTCACTTATTTAATTAAAATAAAAGGGTAAAACCTTATTAAATTGTGACACCACTTTAAATCACATTCCCGTGGACTAAAATATGTGGTGATGACATGTGTCAACATGATCCCATGTTTGGTTTGGAGAATATTAAATCTTAAGTAGTTTTTCAATGAGTAGAAATTACTTTTCTAAAACTAAAAGGATTTAAACCAAGCTTTAATCTTGTAATGTTAGTGATGATGCTAGATCATCTATAGGAACCCTTTTGCGTGATGATTGCAAGTAGTTAAGTATTGTTTGTTGATTGTGTACCTCGTATTTATTTATAGACGCTAGTACCGACCAAGGATACGAGGAGGAAGGAGGATACTACGAAGAAGAAGCCGAGGAGAACTTCAACCACTTCTCTGCACAAGGCAAGCCTTACTAATCAAGTTGACCTATGCAAGATTATACTTGCAATTATGTAAGCTAACACTTGCAAGATACTCTACTGATGCAAACAAACCCTTGTTACCATGCCCACTATATGCCTTAAGCATATGTGATCATACCCACTTGATACCCCCTCCTAGTTTTAATTGCAAGCTATCTACTTTATTTCTATATCAAAACTATTTCCTTAGAATGTACTTAAGTAACTTGTAGATTCTAGAAAGATATATTTGAAGGTTGCATAAAGAGCATAAAATTTGGCCTAAGCTAGAAAATCTTGATGTCATCCTATGGCATAAGATTGAACTCAGTTGAAACCCCACTTGTTTACCACGCCTCATTAGTACTCACCCAACTTGTAGATGCTAGTGCTAGCATAAAACTTGATCAACTTTAGATGGGAATACTTGGTGAAAATGGTTATGAAAACCTTAGAATGATGGATCATTCTACTGAGATGTTTTGACATGTATTTCCGAACACCAGATGATTTTTGGTGATGAAAATGTTGAGGCATGAGCCTTAGCCCTTTATAAAAATGATGGTTGTCTAGATGCGATACCATTCCATTTTTACCGTACAACCACAATACCCGAAGATTGAGTAGGGCTTAACTGGAAACTTATATACCTTAGTATTAGTTCCCTCACGGCCAAGGTTTGAGCTGAGGCGACCTTGTGAAGATTGTCCACCTGTGCAGTACCCAAGATGACAGTTGGTCATGGTTGGGAGGCCAAACTCATAGGAGAGGTGCTGATACTAGGGCGTGTAATTGAAAGGTTAGGATTGATTATCCGCATACTGAGTATGGTGAATTCAGGATTTGTTCCTGACGGATGTATCGAATGTTGTGGTGAAAGTGTACAATCTCTGCAGAGTGTCAAACTATTCGAATAGCCGTGTCCGCGGTTATGGACAGTTGGAGTGGCCATACTGTTCCCCCGTCAGATGTATTCAAAAAGGACTTGTGAAATGAATTGAGACTTTGACTTGACCACAACAGGGTTGTGACATGAGTTATAAGTTCCCACTTAGGTGTTATAACTTCAACTAGCTCTCTTGCTTCTAAACTTAGTAGAGATAAATCTGGCTTCTTGCAAAACAACCCTAGAGCCTAGTGTCCCATTATCAAAACCCCCTTTTACTTGTTAGTATTAGTTTGCGAGTACTTAAAGAGTACTCATGGCTTTGTCCCTGGCTATTCCTGTGGCCAGACTATGAAGAGGAGTACTGTAGCACCCTGGATAAAACCACTATTAGAAAATTGCCTGCTATTTACTACTTTATGCATCATCATGACATCATGCATATTTTAACCTAAAACTATTTCTCTAAAAGCATCTATTTGTTTTATAAATATCCCTGTCTTTTATTTCAAATAAAACCCTCGGTCCACCTGGATCTTTTGTTTGCCTAAACTATTTTACCAAAAGGATATTAAAACTAAATAAAATAAATAAAACTTTTGTTCGGGGAGGCAGTCCGACCAGGCCAAAAGCCCAACCGGGCAGACCACCTACCACCCGGCCCGCCTAAACCAAACCCAAGATCAAACCCTAGCCTGACCCAACCGCAAACCCTAATCCCCACACCCCTCCCCTGACCAGCCGCCACCCCACTTGGTCAAACCACTCACGCCACAACCCCCGCTCCCCGCATCGGGATCCTCCCTCGATCCCTGGCCCACTCACCACCCGATCGAGCCCCACCTGCCCACTATCGACAACCAGGCACTCGCCCTGGATGCCACCCTCCCCGCCTGTGACCCTGACCCCATCCCGCTCATGACGCGGTCAAGCCCACCCACCTCTCGCTCGATCGTCTGAACCCCGTACGCTCTCCTCTCTCCTCCCGCACCTTCCTCCTACCTCTGCCCATGCCCCGCGAGCCCCTGTGACCTCTCTTTCCCCTCCCTGCAATCAGCGCCACCGGACCCCTCCGCCGTCCTCCTCGCTGGCATGCTCCTCCTCTCCTCGCTCTCGGCTCCCTCCTGTCCGCGAGTAGAGCCCGACCCACCGTCCTCTACTTGATCCGCGACCAAGCTCCGTCGCGCCCCTCCCGCATGCCTCCTCACCACCAGCGCCGACCGTTCAACCGCCCCTGCGAGCCCACCCTGTCGGATGGCCGCCTCCTCGCCCGTGCTCGCCGTGATGGCGCCCCCTTCTCTGACATCCACCGTCGGCCTTGCCCCATCCTCGACGTTCGTCGTCCTCGCCCCTTCTCCGGCCTCGTCGGCCTAGACCCTTATGGCTTCGCCTCTGCCCGCCGGCACCCCCTTCACGGCCGCCCGTGAAGCCCGTCCTCAATCTCCCCTTGCACCGTGTCGCTGCTTCTTCTCTGCCCCAAGCCGGCCGCCTTCCTCCCTGCTTCGGCGTGGTGCTCGCTAGCCCCAGGCGCCGCGGCTGCAGGTTGTGTCTCCCTCTAGCGCCGACACCGTGTGGTGGTGATGTCTGCCAGAGAAGCTGCTGTGGACGTGCGTGTGTGCTGTTTTTGTGGCCCTCATGTGCGTATGTGTTGTATGGCTACTGGTGGAGCTGGTGTGATGCCAGTACAAATCCCAACGGCCAAGGCTGCGTCCATCTTCGTTCAGGATTGTGAGCAACGATGTTGTGCACACTATAAAACCATCGCCAAGTTCTTCCCAAGAGAAACCTACACCAAGTTTGGGGGCGACAAGATCTTCTCGCCGACAAGACCAATATCAGAGCCTCGAGATCCCTGAAATGGATCCGAAGCTCGAACCTGAACCCCTCCGAGCCGCCAAGATCTTTGATCCTAGAAGTGTGATCTTCTTTTCTGAGACCCCTATTTCTATGAATGATATACAATGTTGCATATTAAATTGTACATACTTGCATACATTGTGTGGTCTTGGGGCATTAGGCCGATTCACCTCGTAAATAAATATGGGGCCATATGTGGCTTTTCTAGTCTAATATTGGCCTCATTTAAATTTGTGTAGCGAACCGATGACGTGTTTTGCCTTGTTAAGACAACATTTAAATTGCGGGGTATCTAAACAACATGAATCATCTAAATTGTCGGGGCCCCGGTTTCGCTTAATATTGCCTGATTGCATCGCATCTTTGCCATGTCATACATCATACATGCATCATGCCCGATCTTTTGTCGTAGTATTAAATAGTCCATCCGGTGTTTCTTCTAGTGTTTTGCTTCTTCACAGATTAGGCCGTTGAGTTGATGCGAGTGACGCCCGTTCTTTGGATGAATATACGACAATGTTTTCAGGCGAGCATTCTCCCCCTTTCTACCTATTTTACTTTTATAGTCTTTATTTCCTCCTGTTGATCTATTGCTATCTTTGTTGCGATGCCCTATTTTTCGTACCCGTGATATCCCTTGCAGCCTTATATTGCCTTGGACACATCCTATTACCTGTTGTTTGGTAGATAGTTGGACTTGCATGTCGTAGTCGCTTGCTCAAGCGCTGTTGCGTGTCGTCAAGTATCACAGTTGTTGGAAGACTGTCGTATGCTTTATGTTGGAGATGATCATGGCTTTAATTACCGTTTAATAATTAAAATTGAAGTAAGTAAATAATGCAGAGGCACAGGTGGGCAATAGATGTTATTTGGTTTTTAACCGTCCACTTGTGTCCCGTAGGATCCCGAGTACTTGATACATGTTCCTTGAATATTCGCACTATCCCCTTAGCATGAGCTTGAGTCATATCTTATTTCTTGGGGCCACAAAGTAGTTTAGGGCTTTATTACTATCCTGTACTTATGCCATGATTATGCCATATTTTACTGCTTTATTTACTATTGCGCGTGGAGCGCCTGTACGGTTTTGGAACCCCGTGCCACGTTTTCGCCGTATCGACAAGCCCAGTCACACTTTCGGGTTCCCAGTCGTTTACAGCCGTCGTCATAAACCTCTGGGTCCGTCTCGAAGCCGGCCAACTTCGTAGCGGGTAGCTTGGTGGGGTGCCCCCCTGAAATATTATATTAATCTTGCGATTTCATTGTCGTGATTCCTCGTTGGGTTTTTATTTGGTTTTTCCGAGGTTGATCGTGCGTGTGTTGCTATTTGTGCCCCCCTGCAGGGTAAAACTTTCTGAAAGCCGTGTCCGCGGGTATGGACAACTTGGAGCATAGTATCTCGATCATAGACAACTATAACTAAAGTAGTGCGATAAATTTGACTTTATAATGACTAGTAATCAGCTTCACTATAATGGAATGGCTAAATAAAAGTGCCAACAATTGCTGGTTGGAGTTGTCACCTGTTACCATTGTATCTTACTAGTAAGTACTGCAAATACAACGGAATGGCTAAATAAAAGTACCAACAACTGCTGGGTTTGGGATGCCTCATGCTATATGTATCTGATTAGTAAGTACTACAACTACAATGGATTCGTTAACTAAAACTGCCCACTGCTTATTATATCAGGATGTCTCATGCTATCAATATCTGACTAGTAATTGCCGCAACTATAACAGAATGAATAAAACTGCTAATTGTGTGAGTTCCTCGGTTGACTTCCTCGTTTGGTCTCGAGGGGGATATACCAGGATGGGTATGCTTGGTGATAGTTTTAGGTTGGATCCGAATAGGTCTTTCTTATCCCTATCTGATAGCCGCCAGTTGTATTGTGTCTCTATAGGTTGTTTGGTGCATGCTGCGCTGCCGCTTCAGTCCACCATACCTATGTAGGCGAGGACCGCCGAATTCTAGTCTTGCAGTGTACTGGCCTCAGTACTGACTGCTCTCTTTTTCCTTTGCCCTTTGTCGGCACCCCTTTTGTTTTAGCAGGTTTTGAGATCGACGTCGTTAGCAGGGTTACCCTTCCGGTTTGGCCTGGGCAGGGTTATGGACGCCATTGGTTATTCTTCAGGGCTCTTAGCTCAATTTGCATCTTGTCCGTACTCAGACGCTGTATCGTTTTAAAGGTGATTTGGATCTTCGTATTGTATATCTGTATTCTTGACTCTTTGAGTCATTGTTGTATATATCTGTTCTGTGGGTTCCATCGTGGACTATTGTGTAATGGTATTACTTCATTTTCCACCCGCACGAAAGTGCCTGGTGGGCACCTTTGAATCGTTTCTATGCGGGTTCGGCGGGAATCATTGAAACTTGCATAGGTTCAATTGTGAGGGTGTTACAAGTACCTGGAGGAGGGACCCCAGGAAGGTTACGACAACTAGGATCATCTCCCATCGTTAGCATTGCCTGTGACCCCAAAGATGGAGCTTCACCTACGCTACCGTTATTATTACGTATTCCGCTGCTTGAAGTTGTATTAAGAACTGGATCATGAGATCCCTATTTGTGTAAGACCTTATGTATGGTTTGTATGGATGATGTACTGTGGTATCCAATTCTGTTATGTCTCGCAAAAATGGTAATCCTGGGATTGCGATGTATGGCATAACAGGCATCTAGGATTAAAAATCCGGGTGTTGACAAGTTGGTATCGGAGCCATCCTGACCATAGGAGACCCTAGTTAGACTGGACGTTTGAATCAAAAACTTAGTTTCAAAACCAAAGAAAGCAAATATTTACAGAAACTTATTCCCATTCTCATCACTTTGATTCTTTCAGAAAAAATCATGTTCCTCAAAAACTTTTGCAAAATACATAAAACTTTGACACACTTGATCACTCTACTAACTTACTCATCCTATATTCTTATAGATGGGCGTGAAGTACAAAAAGTTTTATCAGTTGGGAAATGGAGGAGACCTTATCTTTGAGAGGGATTTGGACCAGTTTTCGGAACTTCTGGAGCGTCCGCACCCCGAGTTCTTCGGAGCTCAGCTCAATGATCAAGGAGAAGATCTGCAGTGGCTAATTGTTGCAAGTCTCCGAGGAAAGATTGAACCTCCCACTGCTGAGGGAATTCAGTTTACCTTAAGAGAGAACAACTGGCTCGATGGACTTGCTAGGGCCATGAAGGAAGCTCTTGCCCGTCTGTGTGGGCAGAGTATCAATCAAATCAAGGGAACCCGCTTTGAGTATCAATCAAAGAAAGTTGCTAGAAAATCTGAGTCAAACTTTAAAAACTTTTCAAAGTCCCAGAACCTTAGAAATTTCCCTCTTTTCTCATGATCTATCTCAATCTTCAGATGCCACGCGGAGGAAGTGGTTCATACCCGGACCCAATGTTGCAGATCCTGCAAATGTTGGTCTCTGACCGCGAAGCTGAAAGAGCAGAACATCAAGCCAACCTAGCCACCCTGCAACAGATAGCTCAGCTTGCCCACAACAACCAAGGCCACGGAAATCAGGAAAACCATGGATCTAAGCTCAAGAATTTACAGAATACCAACCCACCTATTTTCACTAAGTCAGAAGAGCCCCTAGACGCCAACGATTGGCTGCAAACCATGGAAAATAACCTGGAAGTCGCCGGAGTAGAAGCAAACGAGAAAGTTCTATTCGCCACCCACTATCTAGCCAGAGATGCCAGAGCTTGGTGGAACAGTGTTCGCGCAATGACCGGAGGCCAGATGATGACTTGGGAGAAATTCAAGGTCAAGTTCAGCAGAACCCATGTACCACCTGGTTTGATCAAGAGGATGAGAGACGAGTTCCGTGAACTGAAGCAAGGAAGGATAACCGTAGTGGAATATCGTGACAAATTCTTGTCATTAGATAGGTATGCCCCGGATGAGATCGACACCGAAGCCAAGAAGAAAGAAAGATTCTTAAATGGTCTGCACGATGAAATGCAGACAGTGTTAGTCAATATCCCCTTTGCTGATATTGAAGCCCTTGTCGACTCAGCCATCCAGATGGAAGGAAAGATCAACCAAGCCAATGAGAACCGCAAGCGTCGCATGATGCATCAGCCAGGAACCCATCAGACCCCAAAGTATCGCCCTAACCCATCTCCCGGATTTGCCCCGAGAACCAACAGACCCCCGATGAACCGTCCTACCTATCCCAACCGTGGAAACAGTAGACCCAGAGGAAATCACAACAACCCCGACAACTCTAGGAATTTCAACCGTGCCCCACCAAAATTCAACAACAACAATGCTGCCACAAACACCAACACTGCTCCGAGGACTGGAAGCAATGTTGTGCCTGTAGCAGCGAAGGACAAGTCGCAAGTGACATGTTATGACTATGGAAATAAGGGTCACTACTCCAACGAGTGCCCCAACAAGAAGAATTCCGTAGCCCCCAATGCCAATGCCCCAGCGCAGCAACATCGTGTTCATCCCGGAAGAAGGTTTGCCCCAGGGAATTCGCTCAACCGCAATGGCCGTCTTTTTCTCGTGCATGCTGAAGAAGCTCAGGAAGCGCCAGACGTCGTGTTGGGTATGTTTTCTGTTAAATCAGTACTTGCAAGAGTGTTGTTTGATTCTGGTGCATCGCATTCATTTGTCACCGAAGAATTTGCATGCACTAGTAAAATTCAACCCACCAAACTGAAGAATGTTAGGATCGTTCAAATTCCCGGTTCAACCACCAAGGCTAGGCAAATTTGCAAAGCCGTCCCTATCCGAATCCATGGCATAGATTTTTATGCTAATCTGATAGTACTCGGAACTAAAGGTCTGGAAGTAGTACTAGGAATGGATTGGATGTCCAAACATAAAGGATTGATTGACTGTGCCAAGAAAGGATTGATCAGTTGACCGGTGCCAAAGTGTTTTCTAAGATTGATCCTAGGACTGGCTATCATCAACTCAAGATTCGCGCAGAGGATATTCCAAAGACTGCCTTTACCACCCGTTATGGATTATACGAGTATACCGTGATGTCTTTTGGATTAACCAATGCCCCCACTTATTTCATGAATCTCATGAATAAGATTTTTATGGACTTCCTGGATAAGTTTGTCATTGTTTTCATCGATGACATTCTGATCTATTCCAAATCAGAAGAAGAGCATGAGCTACACCCAAGGACCATTCTTGGAACCCTTAGAGAGCATCAGTTGTATGCCAAGTTTAGCAAATGTGAATTCTGGTTACAGGAGGTAGGATTCCTCGGTCACATTGTATCAGCCGGAGGAATTGCCGTTGACCCCGCAAAAGTGAAAGATGTAGAAGATTGGCAAGCCCCAACCACTCAAACCCAAGTCCGTTCTTTTCTCGGATTGGCGGGATATTACGGCAAGTTCGTAGAAGGATTCTCGAGTATCGCCAGACCCATGACCCAATTGCTGAAGAAAGACAAGAAGTTTGAATGGACGGACAAATGTGAAGCGATTTTTCAAGAACTCAAGAGGATATTGATTTCAGCCCCAATCTTGATCATGCCGGATATCACGAAGCCCTTCGACGTGTATTGCGATGCATCCAAGATCGGTCTCGGATGTGTGCTAATGCAAGAAGGCCCTTCGACATTACCTGATGGGAAATCGTTGTGAGATCTATACGGATCACAAGAGTCTGAAGTATATATTCACCCAGAAGGAGCTGAATATGAGACAGATAAGATGGATTGAGCTAATCAAGGATTACGATCTGGACATTCACTATCACCCCGGTAAATCCAATGTGGTAGCAGATGCCCTTAGCAGATTGCCGTGCCGCTTGAACTCTATGATTTTGAAGGAGCAACCAAGCTTACACAAAGAGATGGAAGATTTTCGAATAGAATTAGTGAGTGAAGGATTTTTAGCTAGCATAGAACTCCAACCCACTTTGATCATCCAGATCAAAGAGGTGCAGAAAGGAAATGCTAGTATCGACGGAATCAAGCGTCATATTGGTACATGCAAAGTACCCGGATTCACCGAAGATGAAGAAGGAGTTCTGTGGTACAAAGGATGCCTTTGTGTACCATCAGATTCTGAGTTGAACGAAGTTATTCTGAAGGAAGCTCATGATACTCTTTATTCTATCCATCCCGGAGGAACTAAGATGTATCAAGATTTGAAAGAGCAATTTTGGTGGCATAAGATGAAGAGAGAAATCGGAAGCTATATCGCCAAGTGTGATATATGCCAGCGAGTCAAGGCAGGACATCAAAGACCCGCTGGATTGTTGCAACCATTGCAGATTCCAGAGTGGAAATGGGATTCCGTTGGAATGGACTTTGTCACCGGATTGCCTACTTCTACTAGGGGAAATGACTCTATCTGGGTTATCGTGGACAGATTGTCCAAAGTCGCCCATTTCTTACCCGTCAAGACCACATATCAGAGTTTGAAGCTAGCAGAGTCATACATCGCTAGGATAGTTAGTTTGCATGGAGTCCCCAAGAACATCGAATCGGATCGAGGAACTCAGTTTACCTCGAGATTCTGGAAGAAAGTCCAAGAAGGTTTAGGAACCCGCCTAGATTTCTGCCGTTTGCAGAATTTTCATACAACAACAGTTATCAGGCTAGTTTGCAAATGGCCCCATTTGAATTCATGTACGGAAGGAAGTGTCGCACCCCTTTGAACTGGTCGGATGTAGGAGAGAGTCAGATCTTCGGACCCGACATCCTACGAGAAGCGAAAGAGAAGGTTCACAAGATTCGTGAGCACCTCAAGACAGCCCAGTCCAGACAGAAGAGTTACGCCGACAAGAGACGCCGACAAGTTCTAGAGAAGACCGAAGTGTTCAAGAATATCGATCACCGGACCATAGAGATTAACGATGACCTAACCAATCCTGAAGTACCCATCCGTATTTTGGAAGAAGCTTTCAGAACTACCCGAACCCGAAGCATCAAGTGTCTCAAGATTCAGTGGAGCAACCACACAGAAGAGGAAGCTACCTGGGAGCACAAAGATCACATCAGGACTGAGTTTCTCGATCTCTTCAAATCCTAGGTAATCTTTTTTGTCCTTTTTCAAATCTCGGGACGAGATTTTGATTAAGGGGGGGGGGAAGGTTTGTAACATCCCAAAATTACTAATCTTGGATCATCAAACTCTAATCATCAAAATTAGGGTTAATAAAAACTTTTCTAAATAAAAATATGAAAGCATGCGTGTGTGTATGCATTCCAATTTGAATTCTTTTGAACCACCTTGCTTGTGTGTTTCTTTGCTTGTAAATGGATGCTTAGGTGAAATAAACATCATCTAAACATTTCCCAAACTTTTCCCATAGACAAATAAATCAAAACAAAGCTAAATGAGTGAATGGTCATTTTGACCAATTTAACTCCCATGCCTACTTTGGCTGTCCCAAACTTTCAAAACTTAACAGAAACTTGTTTGGATCTTTGCACCCCTTGATAGTACTCATAACAAAGTATCAAGGCCCACCTGGTGATCATCCAAAAACATTTGAATGCATAGTTTAAAGGACAGTTCAAAATTGAATCTATATCAGATGGGAAGATCCCACTTTTTCAAAAACCACTCAAACAAGCTCAACTTTCAAAACCCAAGCATCTGCAGACTCACCAGCACCAACCTAGCACACCCACCAAAAATCTTTTCAAAATTCAAAACTTGAATTCTTGCGGCCATTTCATCAAACACCTTGCAGATTCAAATCAAACAAAATCCAAACACTATTGTGAGCAGTGATTGGAGCCTAACTTGTTCCCTCTCTGGTTGCAACTAGGCTTTAGTAGATCATCTAGCTCAATTGCAAACCTCTAGCATCACTGTAAGCTGGGCAATGCCATTAATGGTGAACAGCCGAAGCTCACCATGCCACCCCAGTGGAGACAAAAAGCTAGAGGAAGAACTAGCCGTGCCAACCTTGTCTGGGAGGTAGCCCATGCCTCACCGCCCCCTCTAGACCAGCCCTGCCTCGAAGACATCGACCAGAGCACCCAGGAACGCCGCGCCCGTGCCTCTGTCAACCATGACGAGCATGCGCCAGAGCGCCACGCTCGACTGACGCCCACAGACCGCGCGCCGCCCTCGCCGCGTGCATACATGATCGCCACCGACCCAGGAGACCGCCAGACATCCTCGTTCGCCACCCCATGCCTCACAGCCACCGCTCGCCGTCGAAGACGCCGCCTCTGCCGCGCAGAGCATCGCGTGTTCCAAACCATTTGCCACCGCCCCTACGAGCGCATTAAAGCCGTAGAGCATCTCCAGGAGACCACCAAGCGATCGCCACCACTGGCCATGCCTCTAGCAGCCCGTAGCCATGTCGCCACCATTGCCTGCCCATCCCGTTCGGTCCCGTCATCGCGACTATAAACAGAGGCCACCCCCAGCCGAATTGAGCACACCATCTCAGTCCCCTCTCTTCACTGACTGTGCCACCCCATTCCCGGAGCAAGGCGAGTAGCACTTCGCCGTAATTTCACCGGAGCCTGCCGCTCCTGGAGAAGAAGGGGGCCAGCGATTGGAGCCGCCCCAGGAGAAGCTGCCGGTACCAGGAGGTTCGCCGTCGTCGACTTCGTCGTTCGCCCGCCTCGCCGACCCTCGCCTAAGCCCCGATGAGCCCCCACGACCCCCACCTGCCGCGTTAGGTTTCTGTCTCGCCGGCGTTGCCCAACGTCGACGATAACCCTCAGCCGTTAGATTAGAACAAGATCCCACGGCTCACATCGCCCCATACCGCTTCGCACCCCCTCGTCTCACTGACGCGTGGGGACATCCACTTAACCAGCCCGCGTAACACTGTGCTTAGCAGGCCGGCCCAGTATCGCTTCCCGCGCAGTCCAGTCGTTTGAATTTAACCTTTTCCATTTTATTTCAAACACACTTCTGCACCCAGTTTCAAAAATCAACCCAGGTCGATTCAGTGAACCAAATTTAATGAAACCAATTTTGTTAGAAAGGTCTAGGAATGCTGAATCCAAGACCGTTGGATTCAAGTCATTTGGATATGTAGATCATCCTTGGTAAAAATAACAAGGCAGAAGCTTTTCTGCATTCAAACATTTGTCAAATTTAAACCATAATATCTTTTGAGTTGATTCCAACTCTCAAAAATCACATTTCACCATACCTTTCAGAATATATAAAAATATATAGGTTTACTTACAGAAATAAGTACCAAGTAATAAAAGAATGCTACATAGGCATTTCTAGTCACTTATTTAATTAAAATAAAAGGGTAAAACCTTATTAAATTGTGATACCACTTTAAATCACATTCCCATGGACTAAAATATGTGGTGATGACATGTGTAAACATGATCCCATGTTTGGTTTGGAGAATATTAAATCTTAAGTATTTTTTAATGAGTAGAAATTACTTTTCTAAAAATAAAAGGATTTAAACCAAGATTTAATCTTGTAATGTTAGTGATGATGCTAGATCATCTATAGGAACCCTTTTGTGTGATGATTGCAAGTAGTTAAGTATTGTTTGGTGATTGTGTACCTCGTATTTATTTATAGACGCTAGTACCGACCAAGGATACGAGGAGGAAGGCGGATACTACGAAGAAGAAGACGATGAGAACTTCAACCACTGCTCTGCACAAGGCAAGCCTTACTAATCAAGTTGACCTATGCAAGCCCATACTTGCAGGACTTACTAATCAAGTTGACCTATGCAAGCTTATACTTGCAATTATTCAAGCTAACACTCGCAAGATACTCTACTGATGCAAACAAACCCTTACTTGTTACCATGCCCACTATATGCCTTAAGCATATGTGATCATACCCACTTGATACCCCCTCCTAGTTTTAATTGCAAGCTATCTACTTTATTTCTTTATCAAAACTATTTCCTTAGAATGTACTTAAGTAACTTGTAGATTCTAGAAAGATATATTTGAAGGTTGCATAAAGAGCATAAAATTTGGCCTAAGCTAGAAAATCTTGATGTCATCCTATGGCATAAGATTGAACTCAGTTGAAACCCCACTTGTTTAACACCCCTCATTAGTACTCACCCCACTTGTATATGCTAGTGCTAAGCATAAAACTTGATCAACTTTAGATGGGAATACTTGGTGAAAATGGTTATGAAAACCTTAGAATGATGGATCATTCTACTGAGATGTTTTGACATGTGTTTCCGAACACCAGATGATTCTTGGTGATGAAAATGTTGAGGCATGAGCCTTAGCCCTTTATAAAACTGATGGTTGTCTGGATGCGATACCATTCCAATTTTTATCGTACAACCACAATACCCGAAGATTGGGTAGGGCTTGACTGGAAACTTATATACCTTAATATTAGTTCCCTCACGGCCAAGGTTTGAGCTGAGGCTACCTTGTGAAGATTGTCCACCTGTGCAGTACCCAAGATGACAGTTGGTCATGGTTGGGAGGCCAAACTCACAGGAGAGGTGCTTATACTAGGGCGTGTAATTAAAAGGTTAGGATTGATTATCCACATACTAAGTATGGTGAATTCATGATTTGTTCCTGACGGATGTATTGAATGTTGTGGTGAAAGTGTACAATCTCTGTAGAGTGTCAAACTATTCGAATAGCCGTGTACGCGGTTATGGACAGTTGGAGTGTCCATACCGTTCCCCCGTCAGATGTTTTCAAAAAGAACTTGTGAAATGAATTGAGACTTTGACTTGACCACAACAGGGTTGTGACATCAGATATAAGTTCCCACTTAGGTGTTATAACTTCAACTAGCTCTCTTTCTTCTAAACTTAGTAGAGATAAATCTGGCTTCTTGCAAAACAACCCTAGAGCCTAGTGTCCCATTATCAAAACCCCCTTTTACTTGTTAGTATTAGTTTGCGAGTACTTAAAGAGTACTCATGGCTTTGTCCCTGGCTATTCCCGTGGCCAGACAATGAAGAGGAGTACCTGGAGGAGGGACCTCATGAAGGTTACGACAACTAGGATCATCTCCCATCGTTAGCATTGCCTGTGACCCCGAAGATGGAGCTTCGCCTATGCTACAGTTATCATTACATATTCCGCTGCTTGAAGTTGTATTAAGAACTGGATCATGAGATACCTATTTTTGTAAGACCTTATGTATGGTTTGTATTGGTTGATGTACTGTGGTATCCAATTCTGTTATGTCTCGAAAAAATGGTAATCCTGGGATTGCGATGTATGGCATAACATACATCTGGGATTAAAAATCGGGGTGTTGACAAGTTGGTATCAGAGCCATCCTGACCATAGGAGACCCTAGTTAGACTAGACGTTTGAATCAAAAACTTAGTTTCAAAACCAAAGAAAGCAAATATTTACAAAAACTTATTCCCATTCTCATCACTTTGATTCTTTCAGAAAAAATCATGTTCCTCAAAAACTTTTGCAAAATACATAAAACTTTGACACACTTGATCACTCTACTAACTTACTCATCCTATATTCTTATAGATGGACGTGAAGTACAACAAGTTTTATCAGTTGGGAAATGGAGGAGACCTTATCTTTGAGAGGGATTTGGACCAGTTTTCGAAACTTCTGGAGCGTCCGCACCCCGAGTTCTTCGGAGCTCAGCTCAATGATCAAGGAGGAGAAGATCTGCAGTGGCTAATTGTTGCAAGTCTCCGAGGAAAGATTGAACCTCCCACTACTGAGGCTGGCTCGATGGACTTGCCAGGACCATGCAGGAAGCTCTTGCCCGTCTGTGTGGGCAGAGTATCAATCAAATCAAGGGAACCCGCTTTGAGTTTTGCCCAAGGCGTGATGCAAATGGACAACCACTGGAAGCCCCATACCACCACGAGCTGAAGACTCAGTTGGACCACCTTAGCTTCATGATGTACGATCGTCAGCAGGAGTTGGATAACTGCCGTGATTACTCCAACCACAAGTCCGCCATCATCAAGACAAAGGATCAGACCAGCTCCATGCTAGCAAAGGATCGCAAGTCTCGCCGCCGTCAGCTCGACAAGAAGGAGCGCATCATTGCCCGTCTTCGCCACCGTATCTCATCTTTGGAGGAGACCATCCACGAGAGAGACATGCAGTTGGAAGAAAGGGAGAATGCCGGAGAGGATCTTCGTGGAGACCCCTACTCCTATCTCAGCGATGATGATGATTTTCTGGAGGATCAGGCTATGGATTTCTTCACCGATGAGGATGATTTCACCTTCATCGATGATGATGAGGATGATGAAGCCACCGATTCCGAGGAGTAGTAGCACTTGAGCACTAGCGTAGTGAGTAGTATTTGGTCCCACTGTATCGTAGATTCCAGAATGGTTCTTAAAACCATCTGTTTTCCTTTGTTGTGGTGTGTGTTGTATCGTGTTCTATGAATGAATGAATGAAAAGCAAGTTGCTAGAAAATCTGAGTCAAACTTTAAAAACTTTTCAAAGTCCCAGAACCTTAGAAATTTCCCTCTTTTCTCATGATCTATCTCAATCTTTAGATGCCACGCAGAGGAAGTGGTTCATCCCCGGACCCAATGTTGCAGATCCTGCAAATGTTGGTCTCTGACCGTGAAGCTGAAAGAGCGGAACGTCAAGCCAACCTAGCCACCCTGCAACAGATATCTCAGCTTGCCCAGAACAACCAAGGCCACGGAAATCAGGACAACCATGGATCTAAGCTCAAGAATTTCCAGAATACCAACCCATCTATTTTCACTAAGTCAGAAGAGCCCCTAGACGCCGACGATTGGCTGCAAACCATGGAAAATAACCTGGAAGTCGCCGGAGTGGAAGCAAACGAGAAAGTTCTGTTCGCCACCCACTATCTAGCCGGAGATGCCAGAGCATGGTGGAACAGTGTTCGCGCAATAACCGGAGGCCAGATGATGACTTGGGAGGAATTCAAGGTCAAGTTTAGCAGAACCCATGTACCACCGGGTTTGATCAAGAGGATGAGAGACGAGTTCCGTGAACTGAAGCAAGGAAGGATGACCGTAGTGGAATATCGTGACAAATTCTTGTCATTAGCTAGGTATGCCCCGGATGAGATCGACACCGAAGCCAAGAAGAAAGAAATATTCTTAAATGGTCTGCACGATGAAATGCAGACAATGTTAGTCAATATCCCCTTTGCTGATATTGAAGCCCTTGTCGACTCAGCCATCCAGATGGAAGGAAAGATCAACCAAGCCAATGAGAACCGCAAGCGTCACATGATGCATCAGCCAGGAACCCATCAGACCCCAAAGTACCGCCCTAACCCATCTCCCGGATTTGCCCCGAGAACCAACAGACCCCCGATGAACCATCCTACCTATCCCAACCGTGGAAACCCTAGACCCGGAGGAAATCACAACAACCCCGGAAACTCTAGCAATTTCAACCGTGCCCCACCAAAGTTCAACAACAACAATGCTGCCACCAACACCAACACTGCCCCGAGGACTGGAAGCAATGTTGTGCCTGTAGCAGCGAAGGAGAAGTTGCAAGTGACATGTTATGACTGTGGAAATAAGGGTTACTAATCCAACGAGTGCCCCAACAAGAAGAATGCCGCAGCCCCCAATGCCAATGCCCCAGCGCAGCAGCAGCGTCGTGTTCATCCCGGAAGAAGGTTTGCTCCAGGGAATTCGCTCAACCGCAATGGTCGTCTTTTTCTCATGCATGCTGAAGAAGCTTAGGAAGCGCCCGACGTCGTGCTGGGTATGTTTTCTGTTAATTCAGTACTTTCAAGAGTGTTGTTTGATTCTGGTGCATCGCACTCATTTGTCACCGAAGAATTTGCATACACTAGTAAAATTCAACCCACCAAACTGAAGCATGTTAGGATCGTTCAAATTCCCGGTTCAACCACCAAGGCTAGGCAAATTTGCAAAGCCGTCCCTATCTGAATCCATGGCATAGATTTTTATGCTAATCTGATAGTACTCGAAACTAAAGGTCTGGGAGTAGTACTAGGAATGGATTGGATGTCCAAACATAAAGGATTGATTAACTATGCCAAGAAATCCATAACCATGACCAGTACAGCCGGGATATCAGTCGAGCATATATCTGAAACCTTACCTCGTCAATTCAAGTGCAACAAGAGTATAGCCCAACCTACCATTGACCAAGTCCGGATAGTCTGTGAATACCCCGATGTATTTCCGGATGTTTTGCCCAGTATGCCCCTAGATCAGGATATCGAGTTCATCATCGAACTAATCCCCGAAACTGGACCCATAGCCCAGAGACCATATAGTATGAACCCGTCGGAACTAGAGGAACTGAAGAAGCAACTGGATGCCATGTTGGAAATTGGATTGATTCAACCAAGTGCGTCACCCTGGAGATCACCTGTGTTGTTTGTGGACAAGAAAGATGGAGGTAACCGTTTGTGTACGGATTATCGGAAATTGAATGATGTCACCATCAAGAACAAATACCCCTTGCCCAAGATAGAAGATTTGTTTGATCAGTTGACTGGTGCCAAAGTGTTTTCTAAGATTGATCTTAGGACTGGCTATCATCAACTCAAGATTCGCGCAGAGGATATTCCAAAGACTGCCTTTACCACCCGTTATGGATTATACGAGTATACCGTGATGTCTTTTGGATTAACCAATGCCCCCGCTTATTTCATGAATCTCATGAATAAGATTTTTATGGACTTCCTGGATAAGTTTGTCGTTGTTTTCATTGATGACATTCTGATCTGTTCCAAATCAGAAGAAGATCATGAGCTACACCTAAGGACCATTCTTGGAACCCTTAGAGAGCATCAGTTGTATGCCAAGTTTAGCAAATGTGAATTCTGGTTACAGGAGGTAGGATTCCTCGGTCACATTGTATCAGCCAGAGGAATTGCCGTTGACCCTGCAAAAGTGAAGGATGTAGAAGATTGGCAAGCCCCAACCACTCAAACCCAAGTCCGTGCTTTTCTCGGATTGGCGGGATATTATGGCAAGTTCGTAGAAGGATTCTCGAGTATCGCCAGACCCATGACCCAATTGCTGAAGAAAGACAAGAAGTTTGAATGGACGAACAAATGTGAAGTGATTTTTCAAGAACTCAAGAGGATATTGATTTCAGCCCCAATCTTGATCATGCCGGATATCATGAAGCCCTTCGACTTGTATTGCGATGCATCCAAGATTGGTCTCGGATGTGTGCTAATGCAAGAAGGAAAAGTTATATCCTATCTATCCCGACAACTGAAGCAACATGAGCAAAATTAACCAACCCATGACCTCGAACTCGCAGCCGTAGTTCTAGCCCTAAAGACATGGAGACATTACCTGATGGGAAATCGTTGTGAGATCTATATGGATCACAAGAGTCTAAAGTATATATTCACCCAGAAGGAGCTGAATATGAGACAGATAAGATGGATTGAGCTAATCAAGGATTACGATCTGGACATTCACTATCACCCTGGTAAAGCCAATGTGGTAGCAGATGCCCTTAGCAGATTGCCGTGCCGCTTGAACTCTATGATTTTGAAGGAGCAACCAAGATGGCACAAAGATATGGAAGACTTTCGAATAGAATTAGTGAGTGAAGGATTTTTAGCTAGCATAGAACTCCAACCCACTTTGATCAGCCAGATCAAAGAGGCGTAGAAAGGAAATGCTAGTATCGATGGAATCAAGCGTCGTATTGGTACATGCAAAGTACCCGGATTCACCGAAGACGAAGAAGGAGTTCTGTGGTACAAATGACGCCATTGTGTACCAGCAGATTCTGAGTTGAAAGAAGTTATTCTGAAGGAAGCTCATGATACTCTTTATTCTATCCATCCCGGAGGAACTAAGATGTATCAAGATTTGAAAGAGCAATTTTGGTGGCATAAGATGAAGAGAGAAATTGGAAGCTATATCGCCAAGTGTGATATATGTCAGCGAGTCAAGGCAGGACATCAAAGACCCGCTAGATTGTTGCAACCATTGCAGATTCCGGAATGGAAATGGGATACCGTTGGAACGGACTTTATCACCGCATTGGCTACTTCTAGTAGGGGAAATGACTCTATCTGGGTCATCGTGGACAGATTGTCCAAAGTCGCCCATTTCTTACCCGTCAAGACCACATATCAGAGTTTGAAGCTAGCAGAGTTATACATCGCTAGGATAGTTAGTTTGCATGGAGTCCCCAAGAACATCGTATCGGATCGAGGAACTCAGTTTACCTCGAGATTCTGGAAGAAAGTCCAAGAAGGTTTAGGAACCCGCCTAGATTTCAGCACCGCGTATCACCCTCAGACCGATGGACAAACCGAGCGAGTAAACCAAATACTCGAAGATATGCTGAGAGCATGTGTGTTAGAATATGGATCCAAGTGGGAAGACTTTCTGCCGTTTGCAGAATTTTCATACAACAACAGTTATCAGGATAGTTTGCAAATGGCCCCATTTGAATTCATGTACGGAAAGAAGTGTCGCACCCCCACTACTAGGAAAATGGCTATAGGTAATCAGCACATCCGTGGCTCACATGGTTGAAGTGCCCCACGGCTAAAACAGGCGTGTCTCACATGTGGGCAGTGCCCTACTAGTAACTAGAATAACCGTGGCGCACATGACTATAGTGCGCCACAGATGTGTGTGGGCCAGGGGCCTGTTGGCCGCACACCCAACATCTGTAGTGCACTAGGGTCATGTGCTCCATGGTTGTTAGTATCATCTGTGGCGCACATGGGGGGGGTGGGGTGCGCTACGCCTAAGCGCACGCCCCCCTCTGCTGTGAAATGGCCACAAACTTCTGTGGCGCACTCGACCTAGTGCGCCACTGGGAGTAGGAACATCTGTGGCACACATGGCCTAGTGCGCCACAGTTGTGTCTACTCCTTGTGGCGCACTAGGGCCGTGTGCGCCACAGATGTGTCGATTTTTTTAGGACAGCACTTTATGTGCACATGTGTGACCACACATCAACCACCCCACACTTCACTTTCCCCTTCTTCTTCCTCCTTAGATCTAGTCGGGATCTTCTCCTTCCCACCTCAATTTCTCCACCCATTCACCATTTTTAGCATGTAAAACTTGCTTTGGATGTTACATAAGTAATAGAGGAGGTCTCCGGTCTCTCATCTCCTTCTCCGGTCGACGCGCGCACCTCTCCTTTCCATCTTTTCTCGCGATCGGTCTCTCATCTCGGTAAGTTGTCCATGTAAGGATGTGTTCATGTGTATATGGATGATGTGCTCATATGTATGTAGATGATCGATGCTCATGATGTGTGTATGTGGAGAGGATGGTCATATGTGTGTGTGTATATGGAGAGTATCGATGATGCTCATGCATGTGCGTATGGAGAGGATAATGATATGTTCATGTGTGTATGGATCGGTCTCGATCTCTCTCTCTTGTGTTTGTATGTGAACAAGTTGCCATTTGTTTTGCCAAAATGTTGATTCATTTCCATTTTGGCAAGACTTTGGCATTTCGCAAAGGTCCTAATTTTAGGATAGGTCATGCCGAAATTTTCTATCGACCATTGCATGCATGCATTCATTATGTGGTTCTAA
The DNA here is from genome assembly GCA_916181665.1 of Avena sativa. NCBI lineage: Eukaryota > Viridiplantae > Streptophyta > Magnoliopsida > Poales > Poaceae > Avena > Avena sativa. The sequence continues at coordinate 44,315,976 of OV702298.1, read as the reverse complement.
TAGACTTCAAAATTGTACCGTGTACACCGTGCAGGAAAAAATGGTCCGCATAATGAGCGAAGGCATTGTGGCTAGATTTTTGAAATGTGCGACGGCCGACATGATACGAAATAACAAGACAGATATAAGATGTCTGTGTAGAAGATGCAAACTCAACTGGGTGATCGACCCAGATTCCGGAAATCTGTAGGCGCACCTGCTCCGCCATGGTTTCATGGATGGATACACTCGTTGGATAAGCGATGACGTAGATGATGGAGACAGTGAAGGTGGCCAACATGACGATGATCATCATCACGGCGAGAACGGGCGAGATGATGAAGAGTCTCCTGGAGATGGTGAAGGTGCGGAAGCAGACCGGGATGATGATGATCTAGATGCCAGAGGAGCAGACAACGATGGAACAACGTCAGGCTGGGTGCGGGACCCTTATGTGCAAGAGCTGCTTCTCAAGCAGACGAGTAACGCCAGGGCTGCCGCTAGAGAGAAAGCCAAGCTTGCGCAACTTGAGAAAGACGCGGTTACTCCATTGTATGAAGGATGCAGGCCCGATGATACCCGGTTGAATGTAACGCTCAAGGCTATGGAGATGAAGGCAAAGCACAAATTGAGCGACGCAAGCTTCGACGATATGATGGCATTCTGGCACGATCGTCTCCCGGAGGGGAACACATGTCCAACTAGTATCGAGGACACCAATAAAATCGTCTGTCCTCTCGATCTACCGCACGTTAGATATCACGTATGCATCAACGATTGCATCATTTATCGGGGCGAGGACGCGGAGAAAACCACATGTCCGGTGTGCGGCGTGAGTCGATACAAGAAAGGGAAGAAAGCACCACGAAAAGTGGTATGGTACTTTCCTATCACTCCTCGTCTGCAGCGCTATTTCGCGGACCCTAAGGAAGCGAAGCTCATGCGATGGCATGCGGAAAGGAAGAAGCCAGGAGATGATGATGACCCCGAAAAGGATGAGCTGCTGACGCACCCTTCAGATGCTAGCCAGTGGAAAGCATTGGACCTCGAATTCCCAGAATTCGGTGGATATTCGAGGAACATCAGGCTTGGTGCGAGCACCGATGGACTCAATCCGTTCGGTAGCCAGAGCAGCACGCACAACACTTGGCCCGTGTTTGTATGGATGTACAACCTCCCTCCATGGTTGTGCATGAAGAAGAAGTACATACAAATGAGTATGCTAATTCAAGGGCCGAAACAACCTGGTACCGACATCAATCTGTATCTCGGGCTGTTGAAAGAGGAGCTAGCCACGTTATGGGAATCTAGAGCCAATACTTACGACGCCGTCGCACAAGATTATTTCACTATGAGAGCCGCGTTGATCACTACGGTGCAAGACTATCCAGGTTGCGGGTATATCTCGGGGCAGGTTATCCAAGGATTCTGCGCATGCGTTAGGTGCATGGATAACACAAGCTATCTCCAACTAGAGAAAGATCCAGGGTCATCGAAAACCGTGTTCATGGCGCACCGGAGGTGGCTCGGCAAGAATGATCCATGGAGAAAACGTGGAGACCTGTTCGATGGCAAATCAGAGACCCGAGGAATCCCAGAGCGTAGGAGCAGCGAAGAAGTGGAAGAGTTGCTGAAAAACTGGAAAGATTGTCCTAAGCCTGGAAAGAAGCGAAAGAGGCAGCAACAAGACAAGCCGCTGATGAAGGTGTGGAAAACAAGGTCTGTTTTCTGGGAGTTGCCATACTAGAAGTTTCTCCACACGCCTCATAGCCTCGACATCATGCATATCACAAAAAACATGTGCGAGAGTCTGGTCGCCACCATAATCAACATGCCAGATAGGACGAAAGATGGTCCGAAAGCAAGGCACAACCTGATATGCTTGGGTATCCGGAAGGAGCTTCACGGAGGACGCACTACTCCTGATGATCAGGAAGATGACGATGATCATGAGTCGGAGACGACACAAGGTTGTCGGAAGGGTAAAAAGTTCAAGAAGAACGAATATTACTGCCCTCCTTCTTGCTTCACTCTAAGCCAGGATGAGATCAAACAGTTTTTCAAGTGCCTTCTAGGAGTCAAATTTCCTTACGGCTACGCGGGCAAGATAAGCAGATACCTAGACGAGGCGAAGCAGAGGTTCAGTGGCATGAAGTCTCACGACTGTGCCGTGCTAATGACGCAGGTACTTCCGGTCGCACTAAGAGGGATAATGGACGAGCACGTCCGTGAAACGTTATTTGGCCTATGCAAGTTTTTCGACGTCATCTCTAGGAAGTCGATTGGCTTGAATCAGCTCGGAAGGCTACAGGAGGAGATTGTGGTGATACTATGTGAGCTTGAGGTCTACTTCCCACCCGCATTCTTCGACATTATGGTGCATCTACTGGTCCATGTCGTGGAGGACATCGTACAACTCAGGCCGATGTTCCTCCGCAGCATGATGGCGTTCGAAAGGATGAACGGACACATCAAAGGATACGTTCGCAACAGGTCCCGTCCAGATGGAAGCATAGCCAAGGGCTTTCTGGCCGAAGAGTGCATCTATTTCTGCACGAATTATCTAGACATCGAGAACCCTGTCGGTCTTCTCGTCAACAGACACCTTGGCAAGATCGACGGATCTGGTCACCGAGAGGGTCGCCGCATACTGCATGCAGACTTCGATTTTCGACGCGCAGACTTTGATCGAGCAAACCTCGTCGCGCTACAACATTTAGAACTGGTCGATCCTTGGGTACAGAAGCACAAAAGGTTAATCGAGAAGAAGTACAGTGACCGGGGCATACAGAGGACGCAGGGAGAAATAATCAAAGAGCACAACTCAGATTTCACGCGTTGGTTTAGGCAGACGCTCCTTGATAATCCCCCGCGGTCGCATTCTTCTGACACGGAAAATATCATATTCACCTTGTCGCAGTGACCGATGCAAAACCTGGTGACCTATCAGGCGTATGATATCAACGGCTACACATTCTACACGGAGGAAAAGGACAACAAGTGTGATTATCAGAACTCAGGCGTAACGTCGGAATTCTACACCGATGACAACGTGAAGGAAAGATTCTACGGAAGAATCGAGGAGATCTGGGAGCTCGACTACTGTGGAGAAAAGGTGCCGATGTTCCGTGTCAGATGGGCAAAGAGCGTCGAAAGAGAAGACCGGTATTTCACAACCATGGTTATACCGAAGCAGCCAAATCCAAGGCCGCCGGTGCAAACGTGGCCGCGAAAAATGAACCGTGGGTACTGGCTACCAAAGTGGACCAATGTTTTTTCATTACCGACCCGACAAAGCCTAGCCGTGTTGTCGTGAGGAGAGGAAAAAGAAACATCATCGGAATGGATGGAGTCGCCAACGAGCAAGACTTCGACCAGTACGGCGATCCAAAGATTGAAGATGACGACGACTACGATGCAACAACATACATCACAAGAAGAAAAAGGACAACCCTACCCAAAAAAGGTAGCCCGTTCGAAAGAAGAAACATTAAAGTGCCCGGGCTAAATTATTCAACCGCGACAAAGAAGGGAAAAAAGATTGTAAAACGCTAGCTCAAAAAATATTGTAAAACGCGTGGTCGAAAAAGATTGTAATATTCATGGACAAAGTATTATGAAATTTAGTTATACTTTGAATCATATTTGTAACACTTTTATGACATATATCACTACTTTTGGGCATTTTTGGAATATTTAAAAGTATTTTAAAAACAAAACAAAACTTGTATGGCATAAATCACCACTTTTGGACATTTTTTGGAACATTTAAAAGTATTTTTAAAATAAAAATAAAAAAGTGGAGCAGCAGGATTCGAACCTGGGTGCTCATAGTTTAGAATAGAGCTAAGGGGCAGAACCAGTGGGCTATGACAGTACTAGTGCTAACAGAAGGGGTGGCCGCCCTCTTATCTGGTAGTCCAACACACATAGGCGTAGCGCACCCTGGCCAAGTGCGCTACGGTTATTAGCGCACTTGGCCAGGGTGCGCTACGCCTATGTGTGTTGGACGCTAGTCAACAGCGACGCTCCATCTCACAGACACCACACGCACCGCGCCGCTGCATCTCACAATCGCTCTCGAGGCCGCACCGCCACCGCCGCCGCCACCGCCGCGCTGCGCTGCGCTCTCGAGGAGGAGGAGGCCCGCCACCGCGCTGCGCTCTCGAGGAGGAGGAGGCCCGCGCTTGTGGAGGAGGAGGCCGCTGCCGATCCGTGGAGGAGGAGGAGGCCCGCCGCTTGTGGAGGAGGAGGATCGCGCCGCCGCCCGTCGTCGTCCACCCGTCAGAGGTAGCCCCTCCCCTGTCTCTCCCTCTCTCCCTCCCCTGTCTCTCCCTCTCTCCCTCTCTCCCTCTCTCCCCCTCTCTCTCCCCGATGGGGGTTTGCCTGTGGGCACAGCTTGCTAGGTTGCTAGGTTGCTAGGTTGAAAGAGTCCAGATTGCTAGGTTGAACCAAGGTCTGAACCAAGCCAGATTGCTAGGTTGCTAGGTTGCTAGGTCTGAACAATGATTTGATGGTGCTTCAAGATTCAGTTAGCAGTCACCCATCTGCTTGTTCAATACTCGGTTGTTCCTGGCCTTCTAGAGTGAGCGCAGATAGGCCGCGAAGCACACTAGTGAAGCCTCCATTTGCATAGTGTCTTAGATTTGGAGATTAACACCTCAACTGTGTTTTATTGTCTTGCAGTATCCCACAGAGCCAAGTATTGATATAATTCATGCACTAGCTTGCAGTCAAGACCAATGTAATGAATTGTATCTAGAGTAGGGAAGATGTATTTCCTCTAGAGCAGAGCAGATGTCACAGCCAGCATCAGAACACCATGCTTTAGTGTCATGTTATCCTTGGTATTGAGGCGCCCTCGCAGTGCTAGCCAGAACAATATACGGTGTTTGGGTGGTATGGCCCTGTTCTTGACCATTTAGCTTGGCACCAACGCATTCCTCTATCATATAAATATGGTAGGTGTTTATAGATGTGTTTGTTTCTCTCTTATCAGGCTCAACATTTGTGTTATACTGTGATGAATCGAGAAAGGCTAGGAACTGTGTTAGTTGTTGTTCTCCAGTGTCCGAGAGGCGATCATGCAGATCCAACATCCAATTGTTCTGTTGTCTTTGGGATGCATCTATACAACACAGATTTTTGCTAGTGCTAGTGCTGACTAGTGCTAGGGCTAGTACCAGTACCTAGTGCTAGTGCTAGTGCTAGTACTGACTAGTGCTAGTGCTAGTGCTGTTGTAAAACTTTGCTAGTGCTGTTGTAAAACTTTGCTAGTGCTAGTGCTAGTACTGACTAGTGCTAGTACTAGTGCTGTTGTAGAACTTTGCTAGTGCTAGTGCTGACTAGTGCTAGTGCTAGTGCTAGTACCAGTACCTAGTGATAGTGCTAGTGCTAGTACCAGTACCAGTACCTACAGAAGTTAAATTCAGACACAAACTTTGCTAGTGCTAGTGCTAGTACCAGTACCTACAGAAGTTAAATTCAGACACAAGAATGTGCTAGTGCCGACTAATTGTAAAACTTTGCCAAATGACAAGCATTTGCAGAAGTATTTCTTGATTGATGTGATATACAGGAGCTGCTTTAACAACCAATAACCCTTATTGGAGATTATCAAGCAAGAGTTTGTGCTGGGTTGTTTCTTAACCAGCATCCTAACATTAGATCTCAACTAGCATCAATAGCTATTACAATGTTTGTGATTGTGCTTGTATGAAGCACTTTATTATGTCGTGTATGCAGGTTCTTGTATGAAACGAGTCACGATTTTTGCCGGAATGTTGATTAACTTCCGTTTCGGCAGAAATCGGGCACTCCTAGTTTAAGAAAATTAGCAAAGGTCATGCCGGATTTTTCCGTGCATTTAACCAATTATTTGTTTTTTATTAGTGCAAAGATGTGTGACAACGACGAGGCTGGATGTTCTAAGCGCATCAGCGCTGAAGGAGAACTCAGACCTCCGAATAAACAATTGACATTCTGGGAGGCGGCCCAGCGGCTAGAAGACGATGAAGAATACCATCCCCAGGAGAGCGAGGATGATGAGATGGAAGACACGGAGGAAGAAGCCGAAGGAACAGCGGACGATGAAACCACTGATGGCGGCGAGGGCATAGGGAGTGGTAGCAACCCTCCTAAGAAGAAGAAGAAGCCGAAGGACCGGCGCCCGAACACGGTCGGCACAGTCAGGGAGGAAATTACCGAAGTGAGCCCATCAGGGGTTCCTTTGGAGCCCGCCCTTGTCGTCAAAGGTACGGTGGGCAAGTGGCGGCGATCACCCGGACAACCATCTCGATCAACACTGAGAATCTCCGACATAAAGATAATGGCCACTTACGCACACTCCTCTTCGAGAAGCTGCACGCCAGATACAAGTTCCCCGCTAAGTATCAGAACACAAATTATCATGGGAACGAAGTAAACAAATCCGCCCTCACAAAGATGAGCACCGCCCTGGCCAGCTGGAGAACCCGGATAAAGAAGAAGATCTATAAAGAAGGCAAAAGTCTCGAGGAGATCCAGAAGATTGACCCGCAGATCACTGAAGATCAGTTCCGGGAGTTCAAGGAGAGGTGTGAATCCGAAAGAGCCCTGGCCAATAGTAATCGGGGAAAGGTGCTGCAGGCGATGAATATAGGTCATCACCATCTCGGATCTGGTGGATACAGAACCGCGGAGGCCAAATGGAATAAGGAGGACGAAGAGTATAGATCCAAGGGGATAGAAAACCCCTTTGCTAAATTCGAACCCGGGCAGGTTCGAAACTTCATCAGGGCCCATTACCATATGGACCCAAAAACCAAACAACTCACCGCGGATCCTGCGGTGAAGGAATTCGAGGAAATTGTGGTAAGTATAATCTAATTACCGTGGATCAACACGATTGCAATCTAATCGATGATGTAAATGATTCACTGTTACTTCTTCTGCAGGAGGAGGAAATTGTTGCTAGTCATGGATCCCAGGGTTCCTCATCCCAGGGGTCAACGGCGGCCACCCGGTGGGATAACCCTTTTAACAGGGCGATGAACCGGGCCAAGAAAATAGAGCCGGTTACGAAGAAGCCGTTGTCGGCTGGCCGTCTGGCCGGCCTCGGGGGTAAGAATTGGGTGGATTATTTTGGTCCACCGCCGAGGACGCATGTGGCGCCGTCGGGAAGGAGCGAGGAGGAAAACCGAGATGTTCAAGAACTTAAGGCACAAGTGGCGCGGATCCCGCAGATCGTCCAAGACAACCTGGCAATCACCCTCACGTCCTTCCTGCCTACCTTGGTGGAGTCAATAGCGAACTGGAGTGCGGGTGGTCGAGTAGGGCCGTGCCCGATTCCAAGCATGGTCAGCAGCCACTCGAACAACGCGGCGCCGACGAATCAGGCGAACTACGTGTTCGTGACTCCGCCCGCTAGCACCGCGGCGCCGCAAGTGTTGGTGACTCCCCCTGCCATCACCGCGGCGCCGGAGTACATGTTGGTGCCCCCCTGCCATCGTCGCGGTGGCACCGGAGCTCCAAGCACCCGTCGGTAGGGAGAATACACCGGCGGCCAGCACCGCGCCATCAAGCAGCCCTTCCGTGTCTTGCACGCCCGTCGCCGTATGCGGTGCGTCGACATTAGCCGATCTCGACGCCATCACGGTAAACAAATTGCTTTAATTACCGCCTTTCATGCCATCTATTACTCTTATGGCATCTCGCTCTGACGACGCCGTACATGTTTTCCACAGACGGATGTTCCTTGCACTCTCTTATGCTACGTGAACAACGAGCTGAGGGATGTTGCCAAGGGTACCATCGTTCAACCCTTGCAGCGCACGTTCCACTCAAAGCCGATGCCAGATAGCGTGCACAGGGTTAAAATTAGTCGGGTGCTAAGGGGCTGCGACGACCTGGAACCTCCCATTCAACCCCCAGAAGCGGATGAAGAAGAGCCGTCTGTCCTCAGAAGTTGCTTCGGCTTATTCTTGCTATGGCCAAAGGGCATGATCCGTTTGGGGACGGCGGGGGCCATCACGCCACAGACAACAGCACCGCCTGTCGTGCCAGCGACAAGAGGTGGCAAGGCCCCTTACCGCCCTCGCCGTCACCTCCACGCGGTGGGTCGGATGATCATGTTGATGATATGCACATGGCGCAGGATCCGGCCGAGGACGACGAAGACTGGAATGATCACTTCTTCAGCACTCAGTTTGGCAACGAAGAAGACCTAGCTGGTGGCCCCACAGAGAAAGCCACTATCACCAAGCGTCTGTTTGGTTCTCAGGAGACGCCTCCAGCTTGCGCCTTTACAGAGCCAGCTGATACAACCAACCGACCCTTTATTCTAGGCCCTGACACACTACATAGGGCGGCCGGTGCTCAGATTGCGGTGCCTGCCCGCTCTCCAAAAGGAAAAAAGGCAGGAAAAGAAAATCTAGCAGCTCGAGCCAGCCGGTGGCGTCAACAACTGCGAATCCGATCAGGTTTCGGGACGGGCCACCAAGACCCGAGGGAATTATGTGGAGGATTCATGTGGCGGGTGAGCCCATGCTACCTAAGAATTTGCGGAAGCTCGCCAGTTCGGAACTGCAGAGTGTGCATGACGGCGTGCTGACGATAGAGAGACGCCTTCTATCGGAGAAAGATCCCTCGCACCCGGTATTCGTGGTTAAGGTGCCACCAGGCTTGGGCTTCGTCGACAATGCCCCTGCGGATCTATTCTTCCTGCGGTTCGCTGACATCTTCAATATGTTCCACCTATACCCGCTGCACTATACCATGGTCCGTCTGTTTTCTCTCAGCCTGGCCATGCAGATCATTAGAGAGAACACACCGGCATCGCTATAGTGGACCCCTACTACATGCGTGACGGCTGCTTGGGTTCCCCCGCCGAATGACGTATCGTGGCATCGTACCTAAAAAGAATCCTCGTGGCGAACAAGACAAAGGAATACATTCTCGTGCCTTACTTTCCCGAGTAAGTCGTTATTCACTCGCCACCGTCGATTGGCTTTATTAGATCATCATCATTCTTTTTCCAACACATTCCATTTGAATTTTTTGCGCAGAGATGAACACTGCACGCTCATCTCCTTATCGCCGAAGCATTCCCACGCCACGTATTTCGACTCGGGGATTCTAGAAAAGAAGAAAAACTACGACAAGATCAAGGAAGTTCTGGATGATGCTCTCACTGGCTTTGCCTCGACGGAAGGCACCACCTTCGTGCGTACGAAGGTCAAGTTCGGCAGGCACGTCTTCAACCACGTAACAGAGTTCCCCTGCGTGAAGCAGCCGGAAAACAGTAAGAAGGAAGCCTACTATGCACTCCATCACATGAGGGCGTTCCTACTTGACCAGCAAAATTCTACGCTGCCAGATCATCTCAAACAGTGGGCCGAAGCAAAGGCCAAGATCAATGATTCAGATATTAGACAAGAGATGTATCGCATCCAGCAGTAGTTTGGGGCAATCATCTTTCGTGATGTCATGACTTCGGGGGGGATCTTCGACGGAGGAAATATCCCGAATAACCATGACATAGAAGATCGCCTAGAGATGCAGGGTGACTATAGGAAGTTCATGACGAGACAGGGCGTCCTCCCATTCCCTAAGCCGAGCCAGAAGGCTTGATGTTGGCCTAGTTGTAGTTACAAACTATAGATGACCTTTATTTGTGTGTGTGGACGACAAGTGAACTTATTTTGCTTATTATTATATATCAATCAATGCTTGGTTTTTTGCTTACTCTTTGGTCCTTTGCTCAATTTGGTCCTTCTTTTTTTCCTTACTCTTTTTTCGAGAATAATGCCGATGACTGAAATGTCGTGGCACACTATATATGTGAATGTGCTACGATGGGACTATGAGCCTTGTGATATGCACAAGTCCAGGTCTTGTCCATCCTACTTGGCTCACCGTTCCATCGTAGCATATTCTAGTGTCCAACGACCTATGTATATATATGAGGCATTCTTTTCGAGTTATTTTTGTATTTTTCGAGAATATGCCGATGATTGAAATGTCGTGGCACAATATATATGTGAATGTGCTATGACGGGATAGTTAGCCTTGTGATATGCACAAGTCCAGGAATTGTGCATCCTACTTGGCTAACTGTTCCGTCATAGCATATTCCTGTGTCCAACGACCTAGCTAGTTATATATGAGGCATTCTTTTCGAGCTACTTTGGTATTTTTCGAGAATAATGCCGATGATTGAAATGTCGTGGCACACTATATATGTGAATGTGCTACGATGGGATTGTACGCCTTGTGCTATGCACAAGTCCTGGTGTTGTGCATCCTACTTGGTGTACGGTTCCATCGTAGCATATTCCTATGTCCAACGACCTATGTATATATATGAGGCATGCTTTTTGAGTTACTTTGGTCTTTTTTGAGAATAATGCCGATGATTGAAATGTCGTGGCACACTATATGTGAATGTGCTGCGATGGGATTGTTCGCCTTGTGCTATGCACAGGTCCAGGTGTTGTGCATCCTACTTGGCGAATAGTTCCATCGTAGCATATTCCTGTGTCGAACAACCTAGTTATATATGAGGCATGCTTTTTGAGTTACTTTGGTCTTTTTCGAGAATAATGCCGATGATTGAAATGTCGTGGCACACTATATATGAATGTGCTGCGATGGGATTGTCCACCTTGTGCTATGCATAGGTCCAGGTGTTGTGCATCCTACTTGGCGGACAGTTCCATCGTAGCATATTCCTGTGTCGAACAACCTAGTTATATATGAGGCATGCTTTTTGAGTTTGGTCTTTTTGATTTAGGAGTACTTTATATAAGTGTATCTTCATATGCGACTTTAATTATATATGTTTTTTTTCAATAATCGGTTAATTATTATTGTCAACTTATAGATGACGTGGTACGTCGTGTACAAGGGACGGGTTCCCGGAGTCTACGATGATTGGGAAGATTGTCGGAGACAGGTGCACCGTTTCAGCGGCAATAGCTACAAAGGGTACAACACTATGGCAGAGGCGGAAGCTAGATACACGCGCTATCTAGCGGGAGTTAGGACAAGGAACCGGATGAATACCTACACCTTCGTCGCGGCGGTGATCATGCTTATCTTCTTTGGTTATTTATCCCGTGTTTGTGTCTAGCTAGCTAGTTTAGATGTCTAGGCGAGCTTCCGAGCTCTAACTTGTTCGATCGACACATGTATTCGCATGTCACCAACTACTACTTTGTAACATGATCGAAACAATGTAACTTAGACTATGTATTCATGTATGAGACTTATCTATATGTATTTGTTTCAATCTTGTTTTTCATATTGAGTATTTATATATATAATTGTATATATTGTATCTGTGTGTGTATATATGCTGTAATATTGTATATAATCTGTATTGCATATAATCTGGCTCGGAAATTAAAAAAAAACAAAAAATACATCTGTGGCGCACATGGTCTACCTTCTGTGGCGCACTACACCTAAAGCGCACTATGGAAGTTTAGTGGCGCACTAGATAGTGCGCCACAGAAGATCCTAGGGGTAGCGCACCATCCCAAACTTCTGTGGCGCACTAGGAGGTGCGCTACGCCTATCTCTACACAACCGTGGCGCACTAGGCAGTGCGCCACGGCTGAGAGATAGCCGTAGCGCAAGGCCCGTGGCGCACTGCTAGTGCGCCACGGATGGGCATTTCGGGTGCGCCACTAACAGCCTGTTTCCTAGTAGTGCCCTTTGAACTGGTCGGAAGTAGGAGAGAGTCAGATCTTCGGACCTGACATCCTACGAGAAGCGCAAGAGAAGGTTCACAAGATTCGTGAGCACCTCAAGACAGCCCAGTCTAGAAAAAAGAGTTACGCCGACAAGAGACGTCGATACCTCGCCTTCAACATAGGAGATTTTGTTTATGTGAAGGTGTCGCCATTGAAGGGAATGCAACGTTTCCAACTCAAAGGAAAGTTAGCCCCCAGATATATCAGACCCTTCAAGATTCTGAACCGTCGAGGAGAAGTGTCATATCAATTGGAACTATCCGAAGAGATGTCAGCCCTGCACAATGTGTTCCATATCTCATTACTTCGCAAGTGTCTCGAAGTTCCAAAGAAGACCGAAGTGTTCAAGAATATCGATCACCGGACCATAGAGATCAACGATGACCTAACCTATCCTGAAGTATCCATCCGTATTTTGGAAGAAGCTTTTAGAACTACCCGAACCCGAAGCATCAATTGTCTCAAGATTTAGTGGAGCAACCACACAGAAGAGGAAGCTACCTGGGAGCGCGAAGATCACATCAGGACTGAGTTCCCGATCTCTTCAAATCCTAGGTAATCTTTTTCGTCCTTTTTCAAATCTCGGGACGAGATTTAGTTAAGGGGGGAAGGTTGGTAACATCCCAAAAATACTAATCTTGGATCATCAAACTCTAATCATCAAAATTAGGGTTAATAAAAACTTTTCTAAATAAAAATATGAAAGCATGCGTGTGTGTATGCATTCCGATTTGAATTCTTTTGAACCACCTTGCTTGTGTGTTTCTTTGCTTGTAAATGGATGCTTAGGTGAAATAAACATCATCTAAACATTTCCCAAACTTTTCCCATAGACAAATAAATCAAAACAAAGCTAAATGAGTGAATGGTCATTTTGACCAATTTAACTCCCATGCCTACTTTGGCTGTCCCAAACTTTCAGAACTTAATAGAAACTTGTTTAGATCTTTGCACCCCTTGATAGTACTCATAACAAAGTATCAAGGCCCACCTGGTGATCATCCAAAAACATTTGAATGCATAGTTTAAAGGACAGTTCAAAATTGATTCTATATCATATGGGAAGATCCCACTTTTTCAAAAACCACTCAAACAAGATCAACTTTCAAAACCCAAGCATCTGCAGACTCACCAGCACCAACCTAGCACACCCACCAAAAATCTTTTCAAAATTCAAAACTTGAATTCCTGCGGCCATTTAATCAAACACCTTGCAGATTCAAATCAAACAAAATCCAAACACTATTGTGAGCAGTGATTGGAGCCTAACTTGTTCCCTCTCTGGTTGCAACTAGGCTTTAGTAGATCATCTAGCTCAATTGCAAACCTCTAGCATCACTGTAAGCTGGGCAATGCCATTAATGGCGAACAGCCGAAGCTCACCATGCCACCCCAGTGGAGACAACAAGCTAGAGGAAGAACTAGCCATGCCAACCTTGTCTAGGAGGTAGCCCATGCCTCACCGCCCCCTCTCGACCAGCCCTTCCTCGAAGACATCGACCAGAGCACCCAGGAACGCCGCGCCCGTGCCTCTGTCAACCATGCCGAGCATGCGCCAGAGCGCCATGCTCGACCGATGCCCACACACCGCGCGCCGCCCTCGCCGCATGCATACATGATCGCCACCGACCCAGGAGATCGTCAGACATCCTCGTTCGCCGCCCCATGCCTCACAGCCACCGCTCGCCATCGAAGACGCCGCCTCTGCCGCGCAGAGCATCGCGTGTTCCAAACCATTTGCCACCGCCCCTACGTGCGCATTAAAGCCGTAGAGCTTCGCCAGGAGACCACCAAGCAATCGCCACCACCGGCCATGCCTCTAGCAGCCCGTAGCCATGTCGCCACCGTCGCCTGCCCATCCCGTTCGGTCCCGTCATCGCGACTATAAATAGAGGCCACCCCCAGCCGAATTGAGCACACCATCTCACTCCTCTCTCTTCACTGATCGTGCCACCCCATTCTCGGAGCAAGGCGAGCAGCACTTCGCCTGAATTTCACCGGAGCCTGCCACTGCTGGAGAAGAAGGGGGCCAGCGATTGGAGCCGCCCCAGGAGAAGCTGCTGGTACCAGGAGGTTCGCCATCGTCGACTTCGTCGTTCGCTCGCCTGACCGACCCTCGCCTGAGCCCCGGTGAGCCCCCAACGACCCCCACCTGCCGCGTTAGGTTTCTGTCTCGCCGACGTTGCCCAACATCGACGATGATCCTCAGCCGTTAGATTAGAACAAGATCCCACGGCTCACATCGCCCCATACCGCTTCGCACCCCCTCGTCTCACTGACGCGTGGGGACAGTCACTTAACCAGCCCGCGTAAGCGCTGTGCTTAGCAGGCCTGCCCAGTATCACTTCCGGCCCAGCCCAGTCGTTTGAATTTAACCTTTTCCATTTTATTTCAAACACACTTCTGCACCCAGTTTCAAAAATCAACCCAGGTCGATTCAGTGAACCAAATTGAATGAAACCAATTTTGTTAGAAAGGTCTGGGAATGCTGAATCCAAGCCCGTTGGATTCAAGTCATTTGGATCTATAGATCATCCTTGGTAAAAATAACAAGGCAGAAGCTTTTCTGCATTCAAACATTTTCAAATTTAAACCATAATAGCTTTTGAGTTGATTCCAACTCTCAAAAATCACATTTAACCATACCTTTTAGAATATATAAACATATATTGGTTTACTTACAGAAATAATGACCAAGTAATAAAAGAATGCTACATAGGCATTTCTAGTCACTTATTTAATTAAAATAAAAGGGTAGAACCTTATTAAATTGTGACAACACTTTAAATCACATTCCCATGGACTAAAATATGTGGTGATGACATGTGTCAACATGATCCCATGTTTGGTTTGGAGAATATTAAATCTTAAGTATTTTTCAATGAGTAGAAATTACTTTTCTAAAAATAAAAGGATTTAAACCAAGCTTTAATCTTGTAATGTTAGTGATGATGCTAGATCATATATAGGAACCCTTTTGTGTGATGATTGCAAGTAGTTAAGTATTTTTTGGTGATTGTGTACCTCGTATTTATTTATAGACGCTAGTACCGACCAAGGATACGAGGAGGAAGGAGGATACTACGAAGAAGAAGCCGAGGAGAACTTCAACCACTGCTCTGCACAAGGCAAGCCTTACTAATCAAGTTGACCTATGCAAGCCCATACTTGCAAGACTTACTAATCAAGTTGTCCTATGCAAGCTTATACTTGCAATTATGCAAGCTAACACTCGCAAGATACTCTACTGATGCAAACAAACCCTTACTTGTTACCATGCCCACTATATGCCTTAAGCATATGTGATCATACCCACTTGATACCCCCTCCTAGTTTTAATTGCAAGCTTTCTACTTTATTTCTTTATCAAAACTATTTCCTTAGAGTTTTAATTGCAAGCTTTCTACTTTATTCCGCTGCTTGAAGTTGTATTAAGAACTGGATCATGAGATCCCTATTTGTGTAAGACCTTATGTATGGTTTGTAATGGATGATGTACTGTGGTATCCAATTCTGTTGTCTCGCAAAAATGGTAATCCTGGGATTGCGATGTATGGCATAACAGGCATCTGGGATTAAAAATCCGGGTGTTGACAGAAGTGAGTACCTCTAATCTCCCGGGAGTGTCTCCCTAGCAAACGCCCAAGTAAATCCTGCATGACTACCTCTAGGCCTCTCTCCTTGTCATCATGCATGAGCTTGAAAGTGATGGTCTCCGTGGCTGGCTCAGTCTGGCGTCCTGGCTGAGTAACCTTGAAGCCCCAAAGGTCCTTCCTCTCGAACTTGGTGAGGGGAAGCATCATGATGCTAGGAAGCGGAAGATTGAGCACACTAGTGAGCTCAATATGACGAGTGCCAAAACGAGTTCCCTTGAACTCTTCAGCCGTGCTGATAGTAACATTAGGCATCTATTTTATAAGACAGAAAAAGTTAGAATCAACATAGATAGAGAAAATCACAAGACAAAGCTTCACAAGCATATTTTTGGAAATCAAACACACAAGTCATGGCATACATAAATCCATTACAAGCATCCAAGGCTCAACATAACGTAGACAATTTTTTTGGAAAGGAAATGATAAGTGTGGTGGTCCAACTAACGAGGTACGTTACAATCCCATCTCACTTGTCAAGTTGGCTAACAGGGCATCCCTAGAGGCAATCTGTCGATCTTGATCACATGACTCCATTGCTAAGTCTATGATGTCCTCACTTAAGCGTTGGTTGGTAGCCTCTAACTCTTCGGTATGCTTCTTTTCTTCCTTGAGATCATTCTGGGTGTTAAACATTGTACACTTGAGTCTATCACCAAGCTCTTTGATGGCCTTCCAAGATGCATCCCTTGCAGAATCAAAGAATGTGGTGTGCCTCACTGAGTTGGTGACCATGTAGAATCCTGATTCTTTGTGGTTGTCTTCCTTGTTTTTGTACAAGTGAAGCTGCATCCACCAGTACTCTACTCCTTCATCCATCACGGGGAATCCTTTGTACACAGCTGCACCATGTATTCCCATGGCAACCATGAGGTCCTTGAGAGCATTGGGGAATTCTGTCTCACACTCGAAAGTCATAATCATGAGTGGTCCCTTCCTCACGACTTCGTTGATGGAGTTCATCTACAAATAGATATGAGAAAGAAGATTAGAAAAGCTTACGAGAAGAAAAAGACAAGTGTGGAAGTTGTTTAATTTTTTTCCTTAGTGGTTTTTAATCCATTCCTAGGGTCATAATCCTACAGGCAACACAGTGCTCTGATACCATCTGTAAGATCCCTCCCTTTATAAAGGTAAGGATCCCTATGATTGCAATGCTAGTCCCTGGATCAATGCTAGCATCCACAGTTTAAGATGAAGTACACAGAAATAAAGGTCATTATTACAAATCATTCGAGAGACAAAATAGTCTTTTACAACTCCATGGCCACAGGCCTAATACAAGAGTTCAATTATAAATAAGATAAATAAGTCTTCATCTTCATGTTCCATAGGCAAGCATGTTGAGTGAAGACTCATAACCCCTAATCATCATCAGAATAACCTGCAACATCACAAGTTACAGCCACAGTGGGTCAATACATTGGAATAGTATTGGCAAGTGATACCTTAGTAGAATATTAGCATCTATATACTACATGCATTTGGCTAAGTGTAGCTTAGGCTTGCTTTGCTCAAAATAGGTTTTTCCTATTAGTTGAAAACACTAAGTTTTTCTTTGACAAAACTTTCCCAAGGATCACCAATAGACATTGGTGGACCTTCACCCTTGTTCAACCACAAGTTTTAACTTAGAAAATTGGGATGAGGAGATTCTTGATAGCTTCCATGTATTGATGCTCAAGTTTTCCAATACTAGGGACATGGCTAAGTACTTAGATTCTTCCATCTATAGAGGCTGTGCACTTTCCCCACAAGACTTGATTTTCACCAAGACAGGACCTTTCAGAAGCCTTCCCTTAGACCAAATGGATGCGTTCCAACCTATCATCCCACTACCACCAACTGTCGAAATGGCTAAGTTATTGCAACCTATGTGATCCAGGCAGAGCCCATATTGCCATGTGGCTGCACTAGAAGCTTCTTAACATTTGGCATCTCAAATCCCTTTGTTCCTGGGTGGCTTTCCACAAGTGATATACACAAGGTAAACCATAGAAATGGGCCTTGTGTAACCACTCAACACAAACCATTCTTTCCATTCCACCCAGGTGTTTCATTCACTTAGTTGTTTTATTAAGCAAAAACACAAGTCCAAGACTTAGAAATATTTCACATAGCATGAATATAATCACCCCTTGTTTTCTAGTAGCTAGGCTAATCATGGCAATGGTAAGCATCTTAACTTAGAGGAAATTCTAACAATTCTACAACTACTAGGATTTCCCAAGCATAGCAATAAGATACTTAGCAAAATATTCATGCAACTTCTATACAAAATATTTCTAATGCATAGGTGAAAATTATAGGAATAAAATCATGAAGCACCACTTTCCTTGGTAGGTTGGGAAGTAGCAACAATCTTCACAACCACAATCACTATTTGCACCAAAATCTACACATAAAATAATGGCACCAAAATCACATAACAAAATATGCAAACAAAAATATATGAATGCATGCAAATTCCATGTGATGATTTTTCTACACCAAACAAGACAAGTGCACAGTACTGAAATACAAACAAGTTCAAGAAACTCAATTTAAACTTTATGTGATCTTTAAAATATTTTTCAAACAATTTCTATAACCAAAATAAGCCTACAAAAGTTTCTGCAAAAGCAACCATTTTTACAGAGGCAAAACATTAAACACTTTGCATAAACAGATAGGATTTTCTCTCCTGATTCCAATGATATAAAATTTGTCAAATGTGAACGTGGGGATAAAAAGTTATGAATTTTACAAGTTTGGTTAACTAATAGATCAAATTTCTGTTTTAAATTTAAACTCAGGCCACGCGGCGCTCTCTGATTCGTCGGTACCTCTTAGCGCGGATCGACCAGTGTGGACCGCACGATCTAAATGAAATCGCACGGCCAGATCTGACTCGTACCCCTTTGTTAAGTGATTCTATCTCACGCGTTAGATCTAGATCTAATGGCTCGCGATCAAGCGACCAAGGATTGGCGGCGCTGGTGACGGTGGCGCGGCGGCGGCGCTCTGTCAGCGACGCTCCGGCGAATACAGGAGGGGCTGGGGTGTGTGGCGTGGCTTACCAGACTCGCAAGGTCATGAGGAAGCTCAACGTGGCAGTAGTTTGTCGAGGGGCGCACGGACGGAGCGGCAGGACCTCGTCGGAGTTGCGGGCGGCGTCGGGTTCGTGCAGACGGCGACATTGACGACGTTCGGGATCGCCCTAGCACAAGACAGTGGTGTTAGAAGTTGCGCAAGGACACGGCGAATCTGATAGCATGCATGCGAAGTCAAGGGGCGCTCGGATTTTTCCTAAATTGCTCGTCGGAGTTGAGCGGCGTCTCTGGCGTTTGCGGGCATGAACGAAGACGGCGACCTGGGTCACGAGCAGGCAAACCAGGGCTGTCAGCAGATGCAGAAGGACATGAGGGTCACGTTCGTTTGAACCAGAAGCAGAGGGGCGGTCGGATCTCACCGTAATCGCTTGCCAGAGTTCATCGGGCAGCGGCGGTGCAGTTCGAAATACTAGCAGCCTGGTGGCGAGGTGAGCGTGCTGTGTGGGGGGAAATGACCGCGGTGGCGAGGTGATTAAGTAGCCAGGAGGGGTGAGGGAATTATGCAGAGGTTCAATGCCAATTAAGCGAGGAATCAACGCGGCGTTTCCAGAGGAAACAACGGTGGCGACGGGGTCTGCGCGCGCGGGGGTGGAGAAGAAGATGCTGACCTGGATCGGGCCCAGTGGCAGTGTCAGCGGGGCAGAGCAGGTGCGGGTGAGAGAGAGAGAAGGGGGAAACCTGGGTGGGCTGGCTTTTGGGCCATTTGTGCTGTTGGGCTGGAAAGGTGGCGCCAGGCCCAGTGCTGTTTTCTAATGCCTTTTCTTTTTCTAAATTGATTTTCAGGAATCTTTTTCAAACAAATTCAAAAGTATTTGAATTCCAAACCTTTCTGGACTTTTGCAAAGTGCAACCTTCATATTTTTAGGCATAAAACCAAGCTATCTTGCTGGACTTGTTTGGTTCCTTTTGAAAATTCAAAATAAACAGTGCCTTAGCACAAGATTTGATAAAGATTTGAAAATGGTTTTAAAACCATATTTGTTTTGGAAATTTTGTCCAAGATTTAACACTCAACCAAACCAACTTATGAGCAAACAAAACTTGATCTAAAACAATTATTCTCTCACTTGAGAGTGGCATTGGATCAATGCTTGCTTACATAAAATAATAAGCACTCAGTGCTTCTGTTCCTTTCAAATGAGTTTGAAATTTGAACCCTAAATGAATATGCATGCATGGATGATATGCAAGGATTTGAAAACATTATTTTAGGGATGTTATAGTGTTCAAGAGTTGTGTCAATTATAAACACTCTTTTACATTAAGAGTTGTATAATTTTTTTAATTTGAAAGTGTTCAAGAGTTGTGTCAATTATAAACACTCTTTTACATTAAGAGTTTTATAATTTTTTTAATTTGGAAGTTGATGACCCACAAGTATAGGGGGTGTATCGTAGTAATTTCGATAAATAGGAGTGTCAATCCCAACGAGGAGCAGAAGGTGCTAAAAAGTGGTATGGAGCAGGAACTCTCTGCAAATACTTAGCAAACAGATTTTTAGGGGTTTTCTGATAAGGCAACAAAACAAAGTGCAAGTAACAAAGAACAAACGCAGAAAGTGGCCCAATCCTTTCTTAGCAAAGGACAAGCCGGTGGAAATACTTATAAAGACCAAACGTTCTCGAGGACACATGGGAATTCTGTCAAGTGCTTTCGCTTCATATAGCTGAGTACTCTTCTTTGGTGTTGTAAGTGTCGTGTGGGTGAACCTTTGCTCATGTACCGACCTTACTTGGACTAATTCATACTTGTGATTAAACCCCCTGCAAACATTCGTAACTACAAGAAAGTAATTAAGATATAAATCTAACCACAGCCTTAAACTCTGAGATCCTACACTCCCTTGTGCAAAGGTGTCCTAACGGGGGTTCAGGTTTCTGTCACTCCGACAACCCCACAATTAGTAGCCATATACACAATGCATTCCCCTAGGACCATAAATGGTGAAGTATCATGTAGTCGACGTTCACATGACACCACTAGAAGAATAGCACCACAACTTAAATACTAAACCATTGAATAATATCTCAACACAAATCCACTACTAACAACATGACTTCTCCCATGTCCTCAAGAACTAAACGGACTACTCACAAGACATCATATGGATCAAGATCAAAGATGATATGGTAATGGATAACAATCTGAATATAAACAATAATCCAATGGTTCCACTCACAAGCATCAACTACAATAGTAATCAACACCGGGAAAGTTCCCCCTAAGAACTATGCAAGTATTCAACACAATTATTACAATGGGATGGAGTGGTGATGATGGTACTGGTAGAGATGATGGTGTGGATGATGATGATGATCCCGATGAAGCCTAGCTTGATGATGGTGTTGATGGCGACGATCTCCCCTCTTCGGGAAGGAATTCCCCCAGCAGAAATCTGTCTACCAGAGAGGTCTTTCTCTCTCTCGGTTTTTTCCGCCTCCAGAGGCGGCTGAAATCTATCTGTGGTCGCTCCCCCAGTATTATCGTTCCAAAGGGAAGATTTAGGCGAAGGGGCGGAGTCGGGAGCCGGGCAGGTGGGCCCAGGGTAGGCCCACGCCTAGGGGGTTGTGGGCCCCCTGCAGCCCCTCTTCGCCTCTCCTTCTGGCTTCCTCTGTCTTCTGGAAAAAATATAATTTCCCATATTTTTCTGGTGTTTTCCCGATCTTCGTGAAATTTCATCAAAACGCCTTCCTTTCCATCAGAATCCAAACTCCGTCAGTCCATCCTCCAAGAATCATCCAACATGCAAAAACAGTGGAAAATACATAAGTAATACCTCATAATAAGACATATATCAATGAATAGAGGCAAATTGTGATATAGAATGGTGATGCAAATTGGACGTATCAGAAGTGTTCAAGAGTTGCCGTGGACACGCTTTTACCTCATAGATTTACTTGATTGCAGCAGAGACAGTAACTCAATAAACCAATTAAATCATCGGAACGGCTCGCCGGCAGCATTATCCACAGCAAGCGCCCCCCATCTAATCGGAACATTTTGCTGCGCGGTCTAACCTTCCCTGTGCACGGTTGCCATTGTCATCCTTCATACAGGTCAACTTGATGGCACCATATTGCGTCCAGGATGAACGGGAGGCTGAAGTGAAGCTCGACAAAGGGCTGTCGTCGCCGGAGGAGGGCCACTGTTGCCGGAGAAGAAAAAGAAAGGGGAGGCAATGGCACGGGTGCGGGCACGGGCGCGTGGCTAGATCAAGGTCCCATCTTGCAACACCAACCTAAGTAAGATGTGGGTCCGATGCTCACGTGGAAAAGGTGTGGGTCCCATGCTGATCTGGGTAAGTGGAGAGAGGTGTCCACTACGGGAACCGACTGAACACAGCCCCACTTTTCATCATGTAACATCAAGGGTCCACTATGGGACCCGACATAACGTGGCCTCACTTGTTAGCATGTAACGGCTAGGGTCCACTACGGTACCCGACTGAACATGGCCCCACTTATCAGAATGTAATGGAAATGCTGACGGACAACAAGTTTTAGACCGCGTGAGAGTTTTATAGAAGGAGATGGTAAGAAGTGATGAAAAGTTAAGCGGCTGGGGAAACGTGAGTACAACTAAGAAACCAAGGGCACAAAAATAGAAATCCCTTTTATAATTTTCCATATACAACAACCATGGTGATCTTTCTATATTGTGGTTTTTAGCATTCTAATGCATCCATTGAATAGACCTACTTGGTTTTGGAGCTTATATTTATTATTTGGGAATGATCTAATGGATATTTAAAAAATTGGAAAGGTTGTACTACCATATTAACTGTGGTTGATTCTTGGTAGAAAGTTTATTATATGAAGGTTATATTACCTTGATCTCTAAAATACTTCCTAAATTCTTATTCTCTTTATAGTCTTTGCTAAAGATTTATGGTGAAATAACATTGCCTCAATGATCATAGATGATATTTCAATTTACAGTGAGATATTGAGATTGCCTTCTAATGTGGCTCATGATAAAGAGATAAGATGAATTATCTCCAAGCACACATATCTTTGTTGTTTGAAGTAGCAAGTATGTGCTCAATTGATTGTTTATGGAAAAATATTCCTCCAAGCCATTGTGAAAATATAATGGTTGACCAAGAACATGACATACATATCAATCTTGTTATAAAAATAATGTTGAATGTTTATCAAGAGTTCCTATTTCCTAGTCTTCATAAGCTTGTCTTCAAAATCTACAATTTCTTTCCTAGATATACTACTTGTTTATATCCATCCTCATGAATTCATGTGATGAGCTTTACTAATTATACTCTTACCAATAATTTATCCTGCTAAATCCATTTGTAAATCCAATGAGCTTTACACTAAAGCTCTACATGATCTCCTCATAGAGATAACTCTCATCTTTAGAGTACTTCTTATGAATCCAAGTCCACTTGAATGATTACTCTCTTACTTCATAAATTACTTTGTAATCTCACTTATAAATCTCAGAAGCTTGTCACTAAAGATTTTCATATACTCATCATAGTAATACTTTCGTCACTTATCTACAATTTATGACCTCCAATTCATCAAGTAGTTACTTTTAATTCCATTCATACTCTTCCTTTATCATCCATCACTAATATTACTCCAATAGATGTGTATAGAAATTCCTGCTTTACAACAAGTGTTTACTAATATTTTAGAGGAATAATATTGCTTATATAACTCAATGTTGCTCTAGTATGAGCTTGGTCATACTATCTTAACTCTATTTACCTTCGGTAACTCATACTCCATCTTCACATTATATCATTGTGACTTGCCATGATCACTCTTAAGATAATATAGCTATAATATGGTTTAATCATGTTCTATCCACCAATGTCACTTATACATCATATAATCAATCAGTCTTAGTGTCTTAAGCATGATCATTATAATCTTTTGATCATTTATGGCTTAGGTTTCCAGTTGGCTAATCAAGGATTTCATAAATACAACATTATAGTTGTATTATAATTATCTTCTCAGCATTTCCATTCGACTAAGGGATATTATTCATTGTCTATGCCTACTTGATCCAATGATATTACTTCTTGGTAACTTATCTTCAAAATTCATCCTTATAATCCTCCTTGTTACCATATATATATTTATTTATTTCAAATAACTCTTCTGTTCCATTCAAGAGTGAGTTAACTCCACCAACTACCAAGTTTATTTAATTCTCTCCTACTACTCTCATCGTAAAGATGATAAATCAAACTAGCATAACTATTTATCTCTTCTTACTTGTTTTCTTTCAAGACTTGAGAAGAAACATTGTAGTAGGTCAAGAGTTGAAAGATCATCATATGATAGGTTAATGATTGATAGATCAATAGTTGATCACTCAACATTGATGTTCAACAGATATTGGAATAAGGTTCAATAGAAATGACAAGGATTTGGATGACAAGAAAGATATGTGGTGAAGGTTCTGGACTTGATTTCCTTCCTACTCAATAAGTGATAAGGAATTAGTGTTTAAGAACTACCATGGTGCTCACGGTAGGAATGGATAAGAATAAGATAGATCAAGATTTAGTTTTTGAATTCCTGTTACTTGAGTTATATACTTAACTTGGTATACAAGAGTTGTTGTAATGAGACATGATATGATCTCTTAAGGATCTGGTATTAATCATTAAGCAATGTGTTATAGTTTAGTTCTATTACATTTTATCTACCCTTAGATCAAATCATCTTTACCCAAAATAAGGTTTTAGTAAAGGTCATATTGAAACATATTGCAATTAACTTGATGGTCTACTTTAGCTCCACCAAGTTAAGAGAAGCTTCAATCACTTTGACAAGTTTTATTCAAAAGCGCGATAATTATTCAGATTTTCTATGCATGAATGCAATGCACACACCTGAGCTCAGTTTATTTCTAAGCTCTAATACTGGGATGTTATAGTCTCTCCCCCTTAAAATAAATGTCGTCCCTGAAGTTTGTACTCTCTTTCGTTTTGGAATGAGGAATTAACTTGAATTGTTCACAACATTTCTGAACTTCATGGTTATCTTAAATGGGAATAATTGTAGTATCCCATATGAAGCTCGTTTCCTTGAATCCTCATCATACTTGACAATCTCCAACTTGTTGTCTCCAACATCCCAAAGTTCCTTTTACTATAATCCCTTAGGCATTTGTCCTTATTATAAAATCCTTAAATTGGAGTCTCTTCTTTGATTCCTTTACCTGACTAGTTCTTCCTAATCCAACTCCTTTACTTCATCATCAAGCTTACTTTTCTATACTATGTATGGTCTAGTAAGTCTCACTAAAATAGGGTTTCAAATTATGTTAGACAATAGTTGTGGCCAAAAGACTAAATTTTTGGTTTGTCATAGTATGGTTTATACTAGTAGTCCTTCCGAAGATTGGTTTTGAACACATTAAGTCCATACCCACCGGAGTTTCGTGTTCCTCTACACATGTCCAATTGGGTGTGCTCTATTACCTCTTAAGGACCACTTAAGAGGTGTTTCCTTTAGAACTAGTCTATTTGGGTTAAACTATTTTATATTTTTTGATCGTTTTGACTTATCCAATTTTAGTAGATTACTTGACATTTCTTTCATTTCTTAATCATTTCCTTTACTCAGAAAGTGAGATAACAACATTTTACTATTTACTCTCCCCTTGGGGATTTCTAATGGTCTCTAAAGTGCCTGTATAGCAAGCATCAGCTCTAGGATGTTGGTCTTTTTCTATCTTATACTTTATCTATTTAAGGTGTCATAGAAAAACTTACGGTATACCCACACAATTGTGGATTGATACATCCAAAACATATCTACTTTCTCAAACACTTTTGCTATTGTTTCTCCTCTAAACTTGTGTGATTTGGATACAACTAACACGGACTGACGCTGTTTTCAGCAGAATTACCTTGGTGTCTTGTTTTTTTTGCAAAAAAACAACTATCAGGAAAAATCCCGGAAAATATGCCAAAAATTATATTTCACCAGAAGACCCACGGAGCCAGAAGACGAGATGGAGAAGGGGCCTGGGGGGACCCACACCCCTGCTAGGCGCAGGCCCACCTCTGGCCGCGCCTAGGGGGTGCAGCCATCCTAGGAACCCCCTCGGCCTCCCTCTATGCCTATAAGTTGTCTTTCGACCTAAAAACCGGGGGGAGGGGTCGATAGTTTTCCAGAAAGAGTTATGTTCCGCCGCCGGCACCAGAAACCAAGATTCGGATCCAGAAACTCTGTTCTGGCACCCTGTCGGGACGGGGAATTTGGGGAGAATCATCGCTATTGTCATCACCAACGCATCTCCATCAACCACCGATGTTTCCCTCATCCATGAGTGAGTAATCCCCTGCTGTAGGCTTGGGGATGGTAGGGATTAGATGAGTTCTATCATGTAATCGAATAAGATCTGTTAGGGCATAGTGCGTAGTATCTGTATTAATGCTATTTGACTTTGTTGCAACTTGTTGTGCTTAATGCTTGTCACTAGGGCCCGAGTGCCATGATCTCAGATCTGAACTTATTATTGAATCATTATGATAGTATTGTTTGTGGTCTTATCTGCAAGTTGTGTACACATATCATTGTCCATATCCAAAGGCCCCAAAGTGACAATAATTGGGACAACCGGAGGGGATGGCTGTGGTGTGAGGATCACAAGTGTCCATGGAGTGTTAATGCTTTGCTCCGGTGCTCTATTAAAAGGAGCACCTTAATTGCTAGTAGTTCCCTAGAGGCCCCGCTGCCACGGGCTGGCTGGACAGAAGATGTTGTGCAATGTCTCATTGGGAGCATGTATGACTATATTTGGAGCCCATGCCTAGGATTGTTTAGTACTTGGATGCTTGTTATTATTTATCTGCAATTACATAGATCTTGAAGTTACATGTTTAGACTTGTACATGCAACGCCCGTCCATCCATACATATGCCTACCGCACTCGAATCCTATTGTTACCGTTACTATTACTATTGCTCTTGTTTTACTGTTGCTATTGCTACTATCAAACTATGGCTACTGATAAACTTCTGTGAACAAGAACTATTTCCAGGTGCAGCTGAATTGACAACTCAGTTGTTAAGGCTTGCAAGTATTCTTTGGCTCTCCTTTTGTCGAATCAATAAATTGGGTAATACTACTTGCGAAGACTGTTGCGATCCCCTACACTTGTGGGTCATCAAGACTATTTTCTGGCGCCATTGTCGGGGAGCATAGCTTTATTTGTAAGTGAACTTAGATCTATTATTGTTCATTGCTACTCCTTCCATCATGGGGAAGTCTCGTGATGGGAAGTTTCTTATTTTACTATCCACTACAAGAAGAGGTACGATCATGAACACCTCTGCTGCTCTTGATTCACCTTCTATTATAAGTAAGCTTGTTACACCACCACCACATACTCATGCTACACACACTTCTACTACTGCTGAATCTGAAACTCCTTTTGATACTCATGATGTTACTTCTACTGTGCTTGATGCGAGTGGTTCATTAGATCCTTTTCTAGATGCTACTATGGCTAGTCTAGGAAATACCAAAACTCCTAGTGAAGACATTGTTACACCTGTTAGCTCACTTGAGTCTAGTGAGAGTTATGATATTAATGATGGTTACACTGAGTTCACCGATGAATTTGTTGAAGAGTGCCGAAACACACATGGTACTAGTGCTATTAAGAGTCTCCTTGCCAGACGTACTATTATGCCTAAGTTGTCCTTTGATCCTAAGTTTGCCACCTCTCCGGATAGATATTAAAGATAAAGATTATGATTTCTCTCTTGATTTGTCCTATTTAGATATTATTGAGAAAGAAACTTTCTGTGGGACTAAAAATGAGAGTGATGTGGCTCATATGAATGAGCTTTCTACTATGAGTTCTTTGTTCTCTAATGATTTTAAGATGCGCAAGTATTTTGTTACTAAGATCTCCCTTTTTCACTAAAAGGAGAAGCTAGGGCTTGGTTTAATAGATTACCTCCTGGTTCCATTGATAGCCATGATTGCTTGATTGCTTCTTTCTTCCAGAAATACTTTCCTCCTAGTGCTAGACATGCTGCTTTGTAGAGACTTTTTGATTTTAAACAGGGAGAAGAAGAGAAATTGCTTGAGTCATGGAAAAGGTTCTGTGCCTTGATTCATGCACATCTTGGATGTCCATTACCAAAGAATGAGCTTCTTGATATTTATTATAATGGACTAACTGATGATTCTATGACATACCTAGATAGCTTTGGTGATTGTGTTTTCAGGAAAAGAAATCCTACAGATAATGAAGAATTAATGGCTAAAATAAGCAAGAATTATGATGATTGGAATTCAACTGAGCTGAATGCACCTGAGCCTATTACTCCTGAACCAGTTGTGCCAGAACCAGTTCCAACACCAACACCAAAGAAGAGGGGAGTTATTGCATTAAATGGTGAAGTGATGAAGGAAGCTAAGAAGTGTCTAAAGGAGAAAGGTATTAGAGCTGAAGATGTGAAGAATCTACCTCCTATAGAAGAATTATGTAAGCCAATTCCCCACTCATCTACTATTGAGGTACACTCTCTCCACTTTAATGAAGGTGATATTCCCTATGGTAAGCCCTGATCAATGCTTAGAGGAACTTGACACATTTATCGTTAAACAAGGTAATTTTAATAAACAAGTTCAGAATCATTTATTGGAAAACTCTAGAGCTATTTATGAGTTGAAAGATATTGTGGAAAGAACTGCTAATGATATTAAAATGCTTTGTTAACACTTTCAAATGGTTCAAACCCAACTTGATCAACTTGCTAAGGTACAAAAGGATATGCTAGTTAATGCCTCAAGAGATAAACATGCTTATGGAATTAGAACTAGGAGTTGTATAGCTACTCAAGATCCTTTATATCCTGAAGGACACCCTAAAAGAAGTGAGAAGGATTCTCAACAAGGTGAGAATAGTGGTAGTCCTCGTAAGAGAAAGAAAAAGAAAGACAAGGTAGTTGAGGACTTGAACCTGATGTAGATCCTAATAGTATATCTGTCTCTAATGCTGAAACTGAGAGTGGTAATGATCAAAATGAGTCTCCTGATAAGGAGGAAGGTGAGGAAGAACCTGAGAAGCCCACTAAGAACACTAGGTACACTAAGGAAGATTTTATTGCTAATAAACATGGTAAAGAGAGAGAACCTTGGGTGCAGAAACCTATGCCTTTTCCAGGTAAGAAACACAAGTCAAAGGAGGAAGAACACTACAACAAGTTTTGTGAGTGGATGAAACCTTTATTTTTGCAAATTCCTTTGACTGATGCTATTAAATTGCCTCCTAATTCAAAGTATATGAAGGATATTATCTCTAATAAAAGGAAGATTCCTAATGAGGAGATTTCTACTTTGCTTGCTAATTATTCCTTCAATGGTAAGGTTCCAAAGAAACTTGGTGATCCAGGTATACCAACTATTCCTTGCTCTATTAAGAACAATTATGGTATAACTACTTTATGTGATTTGGGAGCTGGAGTTAGTGTTATGCCTTTTTCTCTCTACAAGAGACTCCAGCTAGAAAAGTTAATACCAACTGATATATCATTGCAAATGGCCGATAAGTCAACTACTATTACTGTTGGTATATGTGAGGATGTTCCTATTCAAGTGGCTCATAATTTCTTGGTTTTGACTGATTTTGTTGTGCTTGAAATGCCTGAAGATGATAATATGTCTATTATTCTTGGGAAACCCTTTCTTAATACTGCAGGTGCTGTTATCAATTGTAATCAAGGAAAAGTAACATTCAATATTGATGAAAAAGAGCATATGTTTATTTCCCCAAGAAGGTTGTTAAGAGCCATTGCCTGAATTGCATTAAAAATATTGAGAGCATCAAGGTTGGAGAAATATATTGTCCCATTCCACAAGAAAAATTTGAAACTATTATTGATTGGGATCATTGCTATCAAGTATGAGGTAACATAATCACCTTGTGGAATGCAAAGTTTTGTTTCATATAAGATTGTTTTGGTAACAAGACTTGATCAACCTTGTTAACAAAAGGATTTTAATGAACAAAATAATGTTTTCACTGTGGTTATACTTGCTTTCGTTTACTTGTCTCCTTCCTAGTCTTTGCCTTTCTTTTGCTAGCTTTGGTTGCTAGTTGTTTGCTTGTTAGTTTGTCTTAGAACTTCTGTAGTTTGGATTTTGCTTCTTCTGAAACAACTGTTTCTGCGAGAAAATCAATTTTCATACCCTGAAAATTGGCCAAAAATAAAGTTTCCCGAAAAATCCCAAAAAATTGAAAATAAAATTTTCCTCAAAAAAGGGGTAGAGGGACACCTGAAGTGACCCAGGGGGCCACCCCAGGCCACCACACCCATGGTAGGCGTGGCCTACCTGTGGGTGGCGCCTAGGGGGGGGTCCGGCCCACCTGGGCCCCTTCAAGGTGCCCCCTCATAGCCATCTTCTTTCTCTCTCCCGAAAAACACCGGAAAACTTTCTCAAGCTCGAGTTCTTGCTTTTCTTGCTCGCGATATTTGATCTCCTTGCTCAGCCCATCTTTGCAGCTGATTTTTGGAGAGATTGCTCCTTGGTATGTGCCTCCTCCACTTGTCCAATTAGATTTGTGATTGGTAGATTGTATCTTGATTATTTTGCTGCTATAGGTATCAAGTTGTTTGAGCTTGCATGCTTGTTCTATGCTTAGAAACTTCATTTTGATGCATGTGTAGTCCTATAGCAAGTTCCTATAGTAGTTGCTCATCATTTATCAACTTGGAAATCACTTGGTTTGATGTTTGTCTAAAAATTTAGCAAGGAAGATGAGTACCTATCCACTGAATCAATATGACTTGATGGTGTCTGATCCAATGAAGGTTCATCGTGAGGAAGCTGTTTTCCTTCCATATATCCATGCCAGGAATTTATGAGAACCGCGGGAATCTCCCAGGATTTCCAAACTTTGATTGCCAATGCAGGGTTGGAACACTTTGTTGAAGTTGGACCATTTAAATTTGTTAAACTAACCATGACTTTGGTGCAGGACTTACGGTTCACTTGGTCTACATCTAATCCCATGGTCCATTACAAAATATATAATATACCTGTCGACCTGCCTTTTGCTGATTTCTGTGCAGCAACTAGAGTACCTCAGTGGGGATCTGTGAGAAGATCAAGGAGAGGCCCAAGTTACTTATGGATTTATATGCTGAGATTTGCTAAGGTTTCGACTTCTCAAAGGAAAGTGGTAAAATTCAGAACATTTAGTTCCCAGACATTAGATATTTTGCCTATTTCATTACCAAGTGTGTTCTTGCTAGAAAGATTGCTAGGAAGTTATCTTCTTTTTATCTAGCTTTTATCATAGCTGCTCTGGATAGGAATAGATCTTATAGCCTGGGTGCTTTGATAGCTCACCGTCTCACCACCAACCGCGAGAAGGGTGGAATTTTTGGAGGTCTCGTTGCTTCTAGGTTGCTAGCTTTCCATGGTTTAGAGCCTCACCTTTCAGATTATGGGTTCCCCATAGAGAGGCTTGATCTTGAATCCATGGTTCAGCATGGTTTTGTTTCCTTGGGGGCTAATGTGAGAAGTTTACCGTATGAATTATCTTTTGCCCAGCAAGGTCGGAGAAAGGGTAGGACTAAGAAAATAGTTTATTTGCCTGCACCTGCTTTGTTTAACTTTGATAACAGGCAAGGATGGTCGCTTATGGAGGAGGAGGTTGACACAAATGTGGCAGAGCTCTCCCAGCAAGAGGAGAATGTTGAAGAGGATGCCGAAGACGATCCAGTTCAGCCCTCCAACTTGGGAGAGTCTTCATACCAGCAACCCTCATTTGATTGGGGCGCGTCTTCTTCATCGCAGGCGCCTGACTATGATCATTCCTATGATGACCCACCAGCATGGGGTTACTACCCGTGCTATTGAGCCCCACTTAGGCCAAACGCCTAAGCTTGGGGGGAGGTATACCGACATCACACTCATATATATATATATATCATGTTCGGACGGTTCTTTGTATATCCATTATTTTGCTTTATTTTTGGTTTTTGTTACTGCTTTCTCAAAAAAACACAAAATACCAAAAATATTTTCTTGTTTCTCTTGGTTTGTTTATTTGTTTGTTTTCTTTGGTTTGCCTTAAAATAAAAAAAATCCAAAAAGATTTTGCTTTGTTTTTGTTTTTGTTTTTCTTTGTTTGCTTGTTTCTAAAAAATAAAAAACACCAAAAATATTTGTTCTTCTTCTTTGGTTTTGTGAGTTCTTTGCAGGGTTCAGCCGTTCTCAGTGGATTTTGGTTTCATGTTATTATTCAATCCACACAAGTGAAGGGCAATAATGAAGATTAAGACAACTCGAGGAGTGGTAAGAGGCTGGTAACGAACTCTATTTATTTCATTTTTGTACATATACTCATCATTGTGAGCATGCTTAGCCTATTTGTGTAAGGTGTATGTCATTATGGATGCTTAGTAGTTCTTGCCTGTCTATGATTAGCTCCAGCTTGCTAATAGTTTGTAGCATGTCATATGAATGTTTGCTTGTATTGTTTTATTCATATTTTGGTATGATATTGTGGTATGCTCCTCTGACTGTTCATGTGAATCGACTTGGCACATGCTCACGCATGCATATGGCTAATCAATAGTCAATAAGCCTCGATGATTTATTTTGCCTCAAAGTTCTTGTATCACTTTCATGCCATAATTAGTCCTATTTTGTTGCAAGCATGATTATGACAATTATTGCTCTCTTGTTTGTCGCTCCCTCTCTATTGCTAGCCTTCACTTGCACTGAGTATGCGCTCTACCTGTGTTTCCAGCTCCCAAAAACCAATATTGCGAACTGTGTCCATCGTACCTACCTATTAGCATCATTTGCTATTTCGGTGCATATTCAATATGCCGTGTGTTCTTCCAAATAAAATGTTTGTCTGTTTTGAGAAAGTTAGTTAGTAAAGCTCTCACGAACTTGATGGAACACTTTATTCCTTGCACTTAATAATCTTGAACCATTGTGACTTGTCCATGAAAGTTATATGCTTGTAAATTATATGCTGGGAGTCAGCAGAACCATGGTGTCACGGGGAACACTTTCAACACTTTTTGGATATCCTATCCAGTTGATACTTTGCTCTTTTGTTTACGGATGTCGACGATGTGAAATAAAAGGGGATCTTGTGAGTTCATGGAGTTTATACATTGTGTTAGAGAAATGTAACAGCCCAAGCTTGTATATATGTAATTAGTACTTAAGCATTGCATGCATCTGTTTAAATCAATAAAATGGTTGCATGTGTTCAAGTGTGTGGATTAAGAATACCATTACAAAACCCTAAACCCTATCCCTTTTCCCCTCCTTTTGAAATAATCATCAAAGTTGTTTGAAATTTTGAAATGATAAAATGTTTGGAGCCCAAATGGATTATAAGGGCCCCTATGTGATTCAAATAATATTCTAAAGTCTCTGGTAATTTTGAATAGTTCAAAACAGATTTGAAAATGAAATTTACAAACAGAAAAATAGAAAAAGAATTGGAAAAATATATTTACAGAAAAAATGAGACAGAGCCCAACCAGGCCGCATCCCAGGCCGGCCCAGCTCCTCTCCCTCCTTTCCCTGCCACCTACGCAGCAGACCGCGGCCCAGCTAGGCCCAAGCACGTCCCTCCCGCAGCCCGTAACGGTTCGGCCTGCCCCTTCTCTTCGACGACGACGAGCAAGCTGCTCGCTGGCGCTGCGCCTGCCGTCCGCCGTCGCCGCGATGCCCGCCTGCGCCAGGATCCTCGCTACCGACCATCTCCGCGTCTACAAGTATCCCTGCCGGCGCTCGGATGAACCCTAGATCCTCTTTTCCTCATTTTCCATGCCATGCCGAAAACCTAGCTCTGGCCACCGCCGCGTCCCGCCGTCTCCGGCCACCCCACACTGTTCCGAGAGCACCGTCAGGACCGCCTCGTCATCCTGGTTTGTCTAGCAAAAGGAATCGCCGCCGGGCGTACAGAATCGAGCTCATCGTCGACCTCTTCTCTGCCTCTGGTTGCCGCTCGCCATCGACATCGCCGGCGACACCGACCTTCCCCGGCCTCCCTGACACCACCATAGGCACCAAGGTGAGCTCGCGCTGCCTAGGCACCTCCTCGTTTCCTTCTTCGCATCCTGGTTTGTCGCCCGCGTCCTACACCTCCGCTCGCCGCCACGGATGCTCGCCGTGGACACTGTTCCGACGACCATTCGAGGGCTGCGCCGCCACTACCAGGTCGGCCGCGACCCGCTCTCTCCAACGCGGCCAAGCACGCATCCAGACGCGCACGAGATTGAGAGATCCGTGCTCGATCTGGGGCTTCCCCATTGATCACGTCAGCAAGGCGTCATGCTGGCGTCATAACCCCTTTTTCTTTTGTTTCTTTTATTTTCTGTAAATTATTTCTGTAATTAAGAAATCCCTGACATGTGGGACCCTATTGTAAGTCAAATAAAAATTTTCAGATATGTTTTATGTTTAATAAAAATGTAAAAGTAATTCCAAAATATAAATTATTTTATAATATTAAAAAAATGATTTAAAATGAATTAAAATTAGGAAAATTCATAACTAATTCATTTTAAATCAGAAAAATACAAATAATATATCAAAATGTTCAGAAAAATAAGAGCTATGCAATAACAACACAATCATACATTGTTAAGCAACTTTCATTATAAGTCTAATTAGAAGAACTAATCGAATCCCATAGGTGATTCCGAGGATCCCCCTGTTCTAGGGTTTGGACCTCTCGGACCCCGTTTAAAATTCCCAAGCATGTTCTAGGGTTCTTCTACAGTATTTAACTTGTCATATCATCCATATTGATTGTGCATTGCATTATGCCATGTATTGAATGTTGGTTCCCCTTTTCTGGTATTTGGCTCTTCACGAATAGGAACCGAACCCGAAGCTGAAGTCAACGACACCAAAGTTCCATATTTGTCTACTGAGGGACAAGGCAAGCGTAGCCTCTCATTCTGAACCTATGTTTTACAAAGTATATTACTTTCTCGCTATGATGCACACGATTCCAATGTGGTCTTTTGTCGGTAGTTAGTGTTACCTATCCGCTGCATAGTTTCCCTGTTATAGCCTTATACTCCTGATCCACTACTCCTAGCATACCTAGGTCTGGCATCTGAGCATTGTTAGAGCTTCTAAGATCGACAGCTTAGCCATGCATAGTATCAATGTCTGATCTATCCGAACGATGAATCAGATGTGCCAGAGAATCTATAAAGGTAGGAGATGGTGACATCATCGAAGGAGTTAACTAAACA
This sequence comes from Avena sativa, assembly GCA_916181665.1. Taxonomy (NCBI): domain Eukaryota; kingdom Viridiplantae; phylum Streptophyta; class Magnoliopsida; order Poales; family Poaceae; genus Avena; species Avena sativa. The sequence continues at coordinate 44,281,268 of OV702298.1, read as the reverse complement.
TGCTAAGGCTTGTATGGGAGGCCACGTTGGGTGTGGTTTTTGTAGTCCCATGCTCGCCACCACTAGGAACTGAGTTCTTACCTTTGGAACCAAGACGAGCGTACAGCCACACGGGGCCTGGACAACCCCTCGACTAACTAAATTGCCTAGTAGATTCCATGAGTCACATAGTCCGGGCTTTCCATTTGGCATACGCATTGAAAACGTTTTCGAAAGAGGCGGTGATGGAGGTGCATAATAATAGGTAGGGAAGCGTGGACCGGGTTGCTTGGGGTAGATAGCGCCCCTGGTAAACCAATCCTGCCTCACATCTTTAAGTACTGGATTCGGGATTTGACCCATTACGGTGGAATCATACTTATTGCGTGACTCATGGTCTCGGTGAAATCAAGGTAAAGGTTGTGGTCAACCACCCTCTGTCGGCCTTCTAAGGAAGAGGGCTAATAATTTGACATTAAGAGTCGGTTGGTGCGTGTGGGTAAAGTTGTACACCCCTGCAGGGTATTAAATCTTTTCGAAAAGCCGTGTTCACGATTATGAACGACTTGGCGACCGGACTTAAGATCATAGATAACATTAACCACTATAAAACTTGCTGATCCACGTGTGCTTAAGGATGCTTCCTGCGGGTCGAGGGGGTGATCCTAGATAGGAGGTTCTGATGAAGCTGGTGGTTATCAAGATGTGGTGAACAAGATGAAGAAGTCGCTATCTTATCCCTTTTAAAAGATTCTGAGTAGACGAGCCTCTTCTCTCTTGTTTACAAATAAAGATTGATTTCCTCAAAAGAAAATCCAGAGAAAGCCTTTCTAGCCAGAGCATGTAGATACTAGATTAACTAAGTCTCGCGGAGTACATTCTCGTACTCAGCCTTGCACCATTGTTGTTTTTCTACAGAGGATCTGGTTGCAACTGAAGGTGGCTTCTACGTTGACATCGACGAGTAGTTGGGGGTCCCAGGTAGCAGCCTGAGGACTACGGGATGGACGTCACTTTTGTTAATGGCCTCTTAGGCCTTTTGCTAAGTTGTTGTGTAGAACAATATATGTTCTTTCGCTGTGTGATGTAATGTTGGGTCTATGACCTCTGGTTTGTAATAACTCTAATATCTTCCTCTACTAAGAGTTTAAACTTATGCTGTTGAATCCCTGTGTTCTGTAATGTTACCGAATCATGTTGTAATATTCCGAGCTTGGAGTTGAACTTATCTTAGATGGTGATCTGAGGTTAGTTTAACCCTAATTCCCGGGAGTGCTACAAGAAACGCCTGGGCCACTAGCCTAAGCCATGCCTAATCATGGTGGAAACTTGCAGCATCACCATAATGAGCATTCTATGAAGCATCCTCAATAAAAAGCTATGCATATAGTAAATAAATAGATCGCTGAGATGCTCATTATCTGCTTGCCTTGTCATTTTGATCACGGGATAGCTCTTGTATCATGTGCAAGGGATACCCCGTTGGCGGTTCTCTATGATATGCATGTATTTACAATGACAAGAACTTACAGGTAACCAAAATTGAGTAGAATGCGGTGCGGCCCTCGTACTCAAGGGACTTGGGATTTTCGGTCTATGGTTTGTCAAACATATGATTCAGAGGGGACCTCACTTTCACCTTAACCACATGAAGATGCCTATGATAGGGGAAATGGGAGCTCAAAGATAATGAGTACCTTCCTATCAGCATTGGAAAGCCTTTCAAACTTTTCAAAACCATTTTCACTCCCTTGTTGAGTCACCACTTATTCTATGAGCACCTTCTTGAGAGCATAGTTGCATTCTTGTGTTTGTTGCAAAACTTGGTTAATTATGTCATGACTTTGATGCTTGTATCTCTGATGTATTTACTTCTAGTCTTCACTTGAACTTCAGAGGTGCCTTGGCATTTATATTGTGCTCTACAAACAAAGGCAAGCAAGATACCACTATATCATACCTTACTATGAGCATTGCAATGTTGCTTATGTTTATGTTTCATGCTACTTATTATTTTTGAGTTGGTTTCTGTTCATAGCTTGCAGTGACTATTGAGTAGACTTAGTTTCATACTTATTATTATGAATGGTTTAAGCATCTACTTATGTGCTGAGAATATATACATCTTATGAAGCAAATGTGTTCGTGAAAGTTCTTTTATCGCACTCAGTTTTCAACTGAATTGCTTGAGGACAAGCAATAAGCTAAGCTTGGGGGGAGTTGATACGTCCAAAACGTATCTACTTTCTCGAACACTTTTGCTATTGTTTCTCCTCTAAACTTGTGTGACTTGGATACAACTAACACAGACTGACGCTGTTTTTAGCAGAATTACCTTGGTGTCTTGTTTTTGTGTAGAAAATCAACTATCAGGAAAAATCCCGGAAAATATGCCAAAAATTATATTTCACCAGAAGACCCACGGAGCCAGAAGACGAGACGGAGAAGGGGCCTGGGAGGCCCACACCCCTGCCAGGCACGGGCCCACCTCTAGCCGCGCCTAGGGGGGTGCAGCCACCCCAGGCACCCCCCTCGGCCTCCCTTTGCGCCTATAAGTTGCCTTTCGACCTAAAAACCAGGGGGGTTCGATAGTTTTCCAGAAAGAGTTCCGCTCCACCGCCGCCACCAGAAACCAAGATTCGGATCTAGAAACTCCGTTCTGGCACCCTGCCGGGACGGGGAATTTGGGGAGGATCATCGCCATCCTCATCACCAACGCATCTCCATCAACCACCGATGTTTCCCTCATCCATGAGTGAGTAATCCCCCGCTGTAGGCTTGGGGATGGTACGATTGGATGAGTTCTATCATGTAATCGAATAAGATCTGTTATGGCATAGTGCCTAGTATCTATATTAGTGATATTTGACTTTGTTACAACTTGTTGTGCTTAATGCTTGTCACTAGGGACCGAGTGCCATGATCTCAGATCTGAACTTATTATTGAATCATTATGATAGTATTGTTTTTGGTCTTATCTGCAAGTTGTGTACACATATCATTGTCCGGATCAAAAGGCCCCAAAGTGACAATAATTGGGACAACCAGAGGGGATGGATGTGGTGTGAGGATCACATGTGTTCACGGAGTGTTAATGCTTTGCTCCGGTGCTCTATTAAAAGGAGCACCTTAATTGCCAGTAGTTCCCTAGAGGCCCCACTGCCATGGGCTGGCTGGACAGAAGATGTTGTGCAAGTTCTCATTGCGAGCACGTATGACTATACTTGGAGCACATGCCTAGGATTGTTTAGTACTTGCATGCTTGTTATTATTTATCTGAAATGCCCTAGATCTTGAAGTTACATGTTTAGACTCGTCCATGCAACGCCCATCCATCCATCCCTATGCCTACTACACTCGAATCCTACTATAACCGTTACTGTTACTATTGCTCTTGTTTTACTGTTGTTGTTGCCTTGTTGTTGCTACTATCAAACTATTGATACTGATAAACTTCCGTGAGCAAGAACTATTTCCAGGTGCAGTTGAATTGACAACTCAGTTGTTAAGGTTTGCAAGTATTCTTTGGTTCCCCTTGTGTCGAATCAATAAATTGGGTAATACTACCCGCGAAGACTGTTGCGATCCCCTACACTTGTGGGTCATCACGGATCTCTGAAATGAATCTTCCAACATTATTTGTCTTACATACTGTTTGGACATTCTCTCTTTGGTAGGTCTGATTTTGTGAAGCGTCCCGAGAGATGGTCACTTTAATTCCATACTCCTTTCTGTCTTACTTAACTTAGGCAAAGTTTTATGCTCTTTATGACATACTAAGACCACTTGTCCAATTAAATCAACCAAATACCAGCTACAGACCATCCTAGGGTGTATGAATTACCCTATGGGTTTTCCACTTACTACTGGAATTCTCTCTAAATTTTTAGAGCTTGAGTACAATTTTCTATTCCAATACTTCTCCTTTGTACCTATTCATGATGTTTCCATGATCCTGGTACAACTAATTCATCAGCTTCTTAGAAACCTCACCTACTTTGGGTGGACTTAAGTTCATCATTTCTTGTTGCTCCATACATTTTCTACACTAATCTTCCTTCTTATTACTGACTAATAATGATCTGAACTTGATCCATCCTTCAAATTGTGTTGACACACCTTATACTTGGCTTCACTCTTCATGCAATCCTTCATCTTGATCTTCGGGACTCATCACTCCCTTAAACGAATTACGTTTTCTATCTAGGTCTATAACATCAAGTAATAACTATATGTTGCAACATGCATTTGCACATCAAGTCAAACTTCATGTACAGATCTAGTCAATTAAGAAGATCCAAGAAAAACAAATAAATCCAAATGTGGTTGACGACCCACAAGTATAGGGGGTGTATCATAGTGCTTTCGATAAATAGGAGTGTCGATCCCAACAAGGATCAGAAGGTGCTAAACAATGGTATGCAGCAGGAAATCCCTGAGAATACTTAGCAAACGGCTTTTTAGTGGTTTTCTGATAAGGAAACAAAACATAGAGCAAGTAACAAAGGTAACGAACAAATGGATCAAGTGGCCCAATCCTTTCTTAGCAAAGGACAATCCGGTGGAAATACTTATAAGGACAAAACGTTCTCGAGGACACATGGGAATTCTGTCAAATGCTTTCCCTTCAAATAGCTGAGTACTCTTCTCTGGTGTTGTAAGTGTTGTGTGGGTGAACCTGTGCTAACATACCACCCTTACTTGGACTAATACATACTTTTGATTAAAGCCCCTGCAAACATCCGTAACTACAGGAAAGTAATTAAGATATAAATCTAACCACAACCTTAAACTCTGAGATCCTATGCTCCCTTGTGAAAATGTGTCCTAACGGGGGTTCAGGTTTCTGTCACTCCAGCAACCCCACAATTAGTAGCCAAATACACAATGCATTCACCTAGGCCCATAAATGGTGAAGTATCATTTAGTAGACGTTCACATGACACCACTAGAAGAATAGCACCACAACTTAAATACTAAACCATTGAATAATACCTCATCACAGATTCACTACTAACAACATGACTTCTCCCATGTCCTCCAGAACTAAATAAAATACTCACAAGACATCATATGGATCAAGATAAAAGATGATATGATAATGGATAACAATCTGAACATAAACAATAATCCAATGGTTCCACTCACAAGCATCAACTACAATAGTAATTAACACCGGGATAGTTTCCCCTAAAACCTAAAGCAATATCCAACACAATTGTTACAGCGGGACAGAGTGGTGATGATGGTGCTGGTGGAGATGATGGTGTGGATGATGATGATGATTATCCCGATGAAGCCTAGCTTGACGATGGTGTTGATGGCGACGGTCTCCCCTCTGCGGGAAGGAATTCCCCTGGCATAAATCTGTCTGCCGGAGAGATATTTCTCTCTCGGTGTTTTCCGCCCCCTAGAGGCGGCGGAAATCTATCTGTGGTCGCTCCCCAAGGCTTAGGGTTCCATAGGGAAGATATAGGCGAAGGGGCGGAGTCGGACGCCGGGCAGGTGGGCCACACCTTCCCTAGGCGCGGGGTCAGGTGGGCCGCGCCTAGGTAGGTGTGGGCCCCCCTACGGCCCCTCTTCGCTCCTCCTTCTGGCTTCCTTCGTCTTCTGGTAAACTAATATGTTTCCATATTTTTCTCGTATTTTTTTGATCTTTGCGAAATTGCACCGAAACGCCTTCTTTTCCATCAAAATCCAGACTCCGACAGTCCATCCTCCAAGAATCATCCAACATGCATGAATAGATGAAATGCCATAAGTAATACCTCATAATAAGAGAAATATCAATGAATAGAGATAAATTATGATATAGAAAGGTGATGCAAATTGGGCGTATCAACTCCCCCAAGCTTAGACTTCGCTTGTCCCCAAGCGAAAACTGAGCTCAGTAAACATGTCCACAGGTTTATGGAGTGAAGTGTTGATAAAATAATACGAACAAGAAGCATCGCACTTACCATTGCACAACTCATAGAAGAAAGCAACTCACCATTATATAACTTAGCTTGCAACCAAGTACAACAGTCACAATATAGATGCATAAAGATAAATCATAATTGGAATTGGAAAACTTGTTCTTGGTCAGAGAACACCTCGCAAACCATTTCATAAAATCTTTTTGTAGAAGTTTCAAAACAGGAGCACTCTTTGCTCAAAAGGTTTTTCACAAGTGAAGGCTTTCAAAGTAATACTCAATAGATAAGAGCTTTGTGCAAACAAGGAAGATAAAGAACATGATTGAATAAATCACCATATGAATGCTTGAAACACAACAACTCAAAAGCTTGCTAGAGATAGAGAGGAGGTAGGTTTACTGACTCAAACTGGTAACTAGGAGAAAGGTCCCTTCTCAGAGGGGACGCAGGGATTATTAGTCATAAAGATCTTCCAAAAGATTATGGTACTTACTAGCTTTGAGCCCTGATTGCCCCTATCATAGGCATCTTGAGATGATTAAGGTTAAAGTGCACAAAGATGGAGTATATGTTTGACAAAATATAAGTTGGCAATTTCATGTCCCTTGAATATGAGGGCCACTCCTCATGCTACTCAACTTTGGTCACAGGTAAGTTCTTGTCATTGTAAGTATTTTCATATCATTGAGAACCGCCAACGGGGTACCCCTTGCACATGGTACATGAGCTTTCCCATAACCAAAATGACAAGGCAAGCAGACAGTGAGCATCTCAGTGATCTTTTTTTACTATGTGCATAGCTCTTTATTGAGGATGCTTCATAGATTGCTCACTATGGTGATGCTGCAAGTTTCCACCATGATTAGGCATGGCTTAGGCTAGCGGCCTAGGCGTTTCTCTAACACAGGATACAAACTCCATGGACTTACAAGGTCCCTCTTTATTTCACACCGTTGACATCCATAGACAAAAGAGCACGATACCAACTGTGTACAGAGTACAAGTGCAATGTTGAAAATGTTCCCCATGACAGCACGATTCTGCTAATTCCAACGTATAGATGCAAGCATATACAACTTTGATGGCACAATGGTTCAGGTCTATTAGGGGCAAGAAATAAAGTGTGCCATCAAGTTTGTGAGAGATTTACTAACTAGTTTTATCATAACAAAATACTTTTTGATTCAAAAGGTAGATGAAGCTTGAGAATTTGCTTGGAATAGCAACAATGCTACTAGGTAGATATGGTGGACACAAGTGGCAAAAGTTTTGGTTCAAAGGGTTTTGAAAATATGAGAAGTACGCCTTCTCAAAACAGGTTTTTGGCTAGCAAGGCTGGGCAGCAAGCAAGAGAGTTGAAAGAAACAAGCAAACATACAAGTACTAAAGCCAAACATGCAATCTTCCTTGAAAACACAAAAGAATCTTAAATAAAGAATACTAAGCTTATGATCCAACAAGAAAGAAAACAAATGATACAAAATATCTGTAAGCTTTTTTGTCTTTCTCTTTCAAAGTAATGCTACTAACCAGAACTCGGTTTGCCAAAACCAATTTAGATCCACTTTATGATCCCAAAGTGGTGTCAATACTGATCAACAAGATCCATCATATAATAGATATTGCAAACTAAAAATAAGAAGTGCAAAAAGTAAAAGATGAGACTTCTCAATAATATTCAATAAAGGCACTCACACCAAGGGATACATAGATAATCAACTATAGGAGAGATACTTCCACATGCAAACCAAACTATAAGATAACCTCTCTACCACAGATATGAATCCACTAAAAAGGTAAAATATAAAAGATAATGGTGGTGATACCGTGGCACTCCCCCAAGCTTGGAACAAGACAAGGGGATGCCAAACCTGATGATGAATTACTCCTTTGGTGGTGGTGGTCTGGCCCCTTGTCTATGATAGGAAAACCCTCCAGCATCTTACGAAGCTTGTTGTTCTCTTCTTTAAGTTCATCCACTTTCATCCTCAAAGCACGGTATCTCTCACATAACTCATCAGTGGTTTGAAGGGCTTCCGCTGCCTCGGGGCAGTATCTAAAATCTGGACCAAAGGCTATGATTCCCTGCATGTGATGAGAAAAAGCATATGCAGTGTTAATTTCTCCTACAAAAGTAGGTTTCCTTCCCCTTGTTCCTGCGGCAGTTTGTTCTTCCAACTTTATCTCCACGGGCTTCTTTCCTTTGTCGTTGGCGGAGACCATGTTCCTCTAAACTGGAGAAGATTTCCTGACAGAAATAGATTGGAACGAAAAAATGATCAGAACATGATGCACAAACCTTGGGGGATCTGGGGATTATATATTACGAAGTTTCAATGCATAAGGAAGGTTTTAACACGGAAACTAAGCGGAGACGGAGTTCGGGGGAGTCAAAACCCCTCTAGGCGCGGCCAGGCTAGGCCCGCGCCTAGGGTGGGTCTTTCCAACCCGGACTCATATTCCTCTTCAGTTTCGTCTCGTAGCTTTCCTTATGTATTAAAAATGGCAAAAATATAAAAAGATTGGATTTTCACGAACCTTCTGTTTTCACCTCTTTTACCTATTCAAAGACGAACTCTGCAGATTCCTTTTCTCTTTCTCCCGAGAATTTCCTTCATACAAAAACTTTGCACAAACTCAATGACAACATTAGTGTAAGCAAAAACAATAAACATTTGGGTACACACTTCAACTGAAAACCCATCATAACTAAAGCTTCTGTAAGAGGCAAATGCAAATGATGGCAGATATCTATCAAAACAGACCAGCAGGTAAAGATTGATTTTTTCGAAGACCTTCTGTTGCTAAAATAAAAAGGTGGAGAACTGATGAAAGTTGGGTAACAACCTGGATAAAAAGCACAGAAAAATGCATCTCCATCAGATGTACTGAGATCCCTCATGATTTTTTAAAATACAACACAAAAATCTGTTAGAGGACAGCCACTTTTCACAACTCCTCTACTTCACAAAAGTAGTTGAACTTGACACAAAAACCACAAAAGGATAAGGAGCGGTTATTACTGTCAACGGCCGGATTTTTAATCCCAGATGCCTGTTATGCCATACATCGCAATCCCAGGATTACCATTTTTGCGAGACATAACAGATTAGGATATCACAGTACATCATCCATTACAAACCATACATAAGGTATTACACAAATAAGGATCTCATGATCCAGTTTTTAATACAACTCAAGCAACGGAATAGCGTAATAATAAAGGTAGCATAGGCGAAGCTCCATCTTTGGGGTCACAGGCAATGGTGATGATGGGAGATGATCCTAGTTATCGTAACCTTCCTGGAGTCCCTCATCCTGGTACTCCTCTTCATAGTCTGGCCACGGGAATAGCCAGTGACAAAGCCATGAGTACTCTTTAAGTACTTGCAAACTAATACTAACAAGTGAAGGGGGTTTTTGTAGTAGGACACTAAGCTCTAGGGTTGTTTTGCAAAAAGCCAGATTTACCTCTACTAAGTTCAGAAGCAAAGAATGCTAGTTGAAGTTTTATAACACCTAAGTGGGAACTCGAATTTCATATCACAACTCTGTTGTGGTCCAGTAAAAATCTCAATTCATTTCACAAGTCATTTTGAAAACATCTGACGGGGGAACAGTACGGCCACTCCAACTTTCCATAACCGTGGACGCGGCTATTCGAATAGTTTGACACTCTACAGAGATTGTACACTTTCACCACAACAGTCGATACATCCATCAGGAACAAATCCTGAATTCACCATACTCAGTATGCGGATAATCAATCCTAACCTTTCGATTACACGCCCTAGTATAGGCACCTCTCCTGTGAGTTTTGCCTCCCAACCATGACCCACTGTCATCTTGGGTACTGCACAGGTGGACAATCTTCACAAGGTAGCCTCAACTCAGACCTTGGCCGTGAGGGAACCCATACTAAGGTATATAAGTTTCTAGTCAATCCCTACCCAATTTTCAGGTATTGTGGTCGTACGGTAAAATTGGAATGGTATCGCATCCAGACAACCATCAGTTTTTTAAAGGGCTAATACTCATGCCTCAACATTTTCATCATCAAAATCATCTGGTGTTCGCAAACACATGTCAAAACATCTCAGTAGAATGACTCATCATTCTAAGGTTTTCATAACCATTTTCCACCCAAGTATTCCCATCTAAAGTTGATCAAGTTTTATGCTTAGCACTAGCATCTACAAGTGGGGTGAGTACTAATGAGGGGTGGTAAACAAGTGAAGATTAATTAAGTTCAATCTCATGCCTTAGGATGACATCAAGATTATCTACTTAGGCCAAATTTTATGCTCTTTATGCAACCTTCAATTATATTTCTATAATCTACAAGTCACTTAAATAAACTCTAAGAAAAGCTTTGATAAAGAAATAAAGTAGAAAGCTTGTAAGTAAAACTAGGATGGTTTATCAACTGGTATAAGCTTGCAAGTAAAACTTGCATGGTTTGGCTTGCTAAGATAGTCATATAAACTTGCTAGGTTGCAAGTGTTAGCTTGCTAATTCAACCGGTGGTATTAGGCTTGCCTTGTGCAGAGCAGTGATTGAAGTTCTCCTCGGCTTCTTCCTCGTAGTATCCTCCTTCCTCCTCGTATCCTTGGTCGGTACTAGCGTCTATAAATAAATACGAGCTACGCAATCACCAAACAGTACTTAACTATTTTCAATCATCACACAAAGGTGCACTATAGATGATCTAGCATCATCACCTATATTACAAGATTAAAGCATTTGCCTTATTTATTTTAATTTGAGAAAAGTAATTTCTACTCATTCAAAAACTACTTAAGGTTTAATATTCTCCAACTCAAACATGGGATCATGTTGAAACATGTCATCACCACATATTTCAGTACATGGGAATGTGATTTAAAGTGGTGTCACAATTTAATAAGGTTTAACCTTTTTATTTTAAATAATTAAAGTGACTAGAAATGCCTAGGTGGCATTCTTTTATTACTTGAACATTATTTCTGTAAGTAAACCCATATGTTTTTATATATTCTGAAAGGTATGTTCAAATGTGATTTTTGAGAGTTGGAATGAACTCAAAAGCTATTATGGTTGAAATTTGAAAAATGTTTGAATGCAGAAAAGCTTCTGACTTGTTATTTTTACCAAGGGTGATCTACAGATCCAATTGATTTGAATCCAACGGGCTTGGATTAAGCATTTCGGTACCATTCTAAAAAATTGGTTTCATGCAATTAGGTTCACTGAATCGAGCTGGGTTGATTTTTGAATCTAGGGACAGAACTGTGTTTGAATTAAAATAGAAAAATCTAAATTCAAACGGTTGGGCTGCGCGGGAAAGTTTAATGGGCCGGCCCAGTGTCACTCCGCAGCACAGGGCGCAGCTGACAGGGGGGTTCCACCAGTCATTGGCTCATAACACGCGAAGCGGTACGGGGCGGTGTGGTTTGTTGGATTAGAAGCGAGATCGACGGCCGAGGGTCGTCGTCGACGATGAACATGTCACCGGCGAGCTCGAACCCTAGCGGCTCGGTGGGGGTGCATAGGGGGCATACCGGGGCTCCAGCAACGACGGCGAGGCGGGCAAATGAACGAGGCAACGACGATGATCCTTCTGGTACCGGCAGCTCCTCCTGGGGCGGATCCAATCGATGGCTCCCTTCTTCTCCAGCAGCGGCGGGCTCCGGCGCAATTCCAGCGATGCGCTGCTCATCGTGCTCCAGCTAGAGGGTGGAATGATTAGTGAGGTGAGGGGAGTGGGATGGTGTGCTTCAATTGGCTGGGGGTCGCCTCCTTTTACAGGCTCGACGGCGATACCGAGAGGGATGGCAGGCGACGGTGGCGACACGGCTACGGGCGACTACAGGCATGGATGAGTTTGGCGATCGACGGGCGGTCTCCTGGAGATGCTCTAGAACTTGAATGCGAGCTTAGGGGCGGTGGCAATTGGTCGGGAACGTGTGGTGCTCTGCATGGCAGAGGCGGCGAACTCCGCGGCGAGCGGTGGCTACGCGGTACGGGCGATGAAACGAACATGTCTGGTGGTCTCCTGGGACGGTGGGGTGCATGTTGGCGAGCGGAAAGGGCTCGAGGTGGTCGGGTTGCGTGGGAACGGTGCGTGCACTAGGGTGCGTGTCGGCATGGTCGACAGTGGCGCGGGCGCGGCGTTCCTGGCAGTTCTGGGCTCTGTTCTTGAGCTAGGGCTGGTCAAGAGGTGGCGGTAAGGCATGGGCTGCATGCTAGACAAGGTGGGCACGGCTAGTTCTTCTCCTAGCTTGTTGTCCACACTGGGGTGACATGGTGAGGCTCGGCCTGCTCACCATTGATGGCATTGGCAAGCTCACAGTGGTGCTAGAGGTTAGTTAAAGGAGCTACATGATCTACTAAGGCTAGTTGCAACCAGAGAGGGAACAAGGTTGGCCAATTCACTGCTCCAAATAGTGTTTGTGATTTGTTTGATTTGAATCTTCAACCTGTTTGATGAAATGGTCGCAAGAACTTAAGTTTTGAATTTTGAAAAGAGTTTTGGTGATGTGCTAGGCATGTGTTGAGGATTCTGTGGGTGCTTGGCTTTTGAAAATTGAACTTGTTTGAGTGGTTTTTGAAATAGTGGGATCTTCCCATATGAGATAGATTCAATTTTAAACTGTCATTTAAACTTAGCACTTGAATGTTTTTGGAAGATCACAAAGTGGGCCTTCGTACCTTGTTATGAGTACTATCAAGGGGTGCAAAGATCCATCCATGTTTCTATTGAGTTTTGAAAATTAGAGATAGCCAAAGTAGGCATGGGAGTTAATTTGGCTGAAGTGACCATTCACTTCATTTGTTCATTTTGAGTTGTTTGTCTTTGGGGAAAGTTTGGGGATTGTTTAGATGATGTTTATTTCACCTAAGAATCATTTTACAAGCAAATAAACATAGAACCATGGCAATTAAAAAGAATCCAAATTTTGAATACACACACATATGAATGCTTTCATATTTTTAGTTGGGAAAGTTTTTGTTAACCCTAATTTTGATGATTAGAGTTTGATGATCCAAGTTTAATATTTTTGGGATATTACAATCACTGAGGTAATAACTTCCAAGACTCGACAAAACTCTTGGGTTATCTCCCAACAAGTACTTTTCTTTAATGCCTTTAAGTTAGGCTTGAAACTTCCAAAGATGCTCACATAAGATATATATATCTGAAATGAAAGAGAGCATCAAGAAGCAAATAACCAACACACTTGAGTCTAACCCACTTCCTATGCATGGGGGTATCATGAGAAAATGAATTGTTGAAGCAAAAAGCCACTAGCATAGGAAGACAAAACAGATGCAACTTCAAAGCTTTCAACATAAAACGGGGAAACTTAACATCATTGAGATGCATAAAACCATGTTTCCCTCTCTCAAAATAACTTTCAGTAGCACTTTGAATAAAGTTGACAATATAACTGTCACTGGCAACAACTTTATCTTCTGAGTAAGCATACTTACTGTCACCAAAAAGAGGTCCAAGGTCATAGACTGGATCAATAGAAGTAAGTTGTTCCATCCTGCAATATTTATCAGGCAAGCTATTTTCACAAGGAGCTTTAGCAAATTTGGAAAAGTTAAACTCGTAAGAATCTCGATCAAACTTAGTTAAAACTTACAATCAATAATTGCTCCACAAGTGTTCAAGAAAGGTCTACAAAAAATGATAGGACAAGTTTTGCTAGCTGCTGCATTAAGCACTAGAAAAATAGCAGGGTACTTAACCTTACCAGAAAGAACTTCCACATCTCTTACAATACCAATAGGGCAAATGGTTTCCTTGTTTGCAAGGTGGAAATACTTATAAGCACCAAACGTTCTCGAGGACACATGGGAATTCTGTCAAATGATTTCCCTTCAAATAGCTGAGTACTCTTCTCTGGTGTTGTAAGTGTTGTGTGGGTGAACCTGTGCTAACATACCGCCCTTACTTGTACTAATACATACTTGTGATTAAACCCCCTACAAACATCCGTAACTACAGGAAAGTAATTAAGATATAAATCTAACCACAACCTTAAACTCTGAGATCCTATGCTCCCTTGTGCAAAGGTGTCCTAATGGGGGTTCAGGTTTCTGTCACTCCGGCAACCCCATAATTAGTAGACAAATACACAATACATTCCCCTAGGCCCATAAATGGTGAAGTATCATGTAGTCGACGTTCACATGACACCACTAGAAGAATAGCACCACAACTTAAATAATAAACCATTGAATAATAACTCATCACAGATTCATTACTAACAACATGACTTCTCCCGTGTCCTCAAGAACTAAACGAACTACTCACAAGACATAATATGGATCAAGATCAAAGATGATATGATAGTGGATAACAATCTGAACATAAACAATAATCCAATGGTTCCACTCACAAGCATCAACTACAATAGTAATTAACACCGGGAAAGTTCCCCTAAGAACTAAAGCAATATCCAACACAATTGTTACAGCAGGAAGGAGTGGTGATGATGGTGCTGGTGGAGATGATGGTGTGGATGATGATGATCCTGATGAAGCCTAGCTTGATGATGGTGTTGATGGCGACGGTCTCCCCTCTCCGGGAAGGAATTTCCTCGGCAGAAATCTGTCTGCCAGAGAGATCTTTCTCTCTCGGTGTTTCACCCCCAAAGGCGGCGGAAATCTATCTGTGGTCGCTCCCCTAGGCTTAGGGTTCCATAGGGAAGATATAGGCGAAGGGGCAGAGTCGGAGGCCAGGCAGGTGGGCACACCTACCCTAGGCGCGGGGTCAGGTTGCCCTGCGCCTAGGGGGTGTGGGCCCCTTGCGGCCCCTCTTCGCTCCTCCTTCTAGCTTCCTTCGTCTTCTAGTAAAATAATATGTTTCCATATTTTTCTGGTATTTTTCTGATCTTTGCGGAATTGCACCGAAATGCCTTCTTTTCCATCAGAATCCAGACTCCGGCAGTCCATCCTCCAAGAATCATCCAACATGCATAAATAGATGAAAAGACATAAGTGATACCTCATAATAACACAAATATCAATGAATAGAGGTAAATTATGATATATAAAGGTGATGCAAATTGGGCGTATTAGTGGTACATATAACACACAATATTCTAAGCCCGTAATATAGTAGTTGAGTATAACATCTCTAGAATTCAGGCTTAGTTGTGTAGTATATGACACCTCCTCATATAGGTTTACATCATGATACTTAGCACTTATGTGTTAAACTACTCCTTTTCTCAATATTTAACCTAATTGCTCAGTTACAATAGGATACTTTTAATCAAAGTGGTCTCAATTTGGTTACACCAACTTATCATTCTCCTTTTGGAGCAACTAATTATAACCAACCTTTCATTATTTAGTAAACTAACCTCACATGATCTCTCGAAAAGGCTAACAATATTATATTTAATACCTGAAGCTAAAGTTTATCAAACATTTTTAACAGCTATTACTTCTATCATGATTTTACACTATTCTTTTCTAACTTTATTCAAAGATTATTTACTAAGTGCTTGTCATATTTACACCTACATCATGGTTTCGGAGCTAATCTCACCATGAGTACTCTTCTTATTATCTTACTATTGTTGATTCTCAACAAAATTCCACCTCATCACATAGAAATCTCAAGTGAATCTCACATGATTTACTTCCCATTACATCAACAAATTTCCTAATGGTCTCCATTAAATTATATTTTGTTATCAATTAACAATAAGGTTTTATTGTCATACTTGAATTCTTTGGTTAGACTACACCATTTGAACTACTTTATATAACATCCTACACTTAGTCATAATCTACTCTGATGTTTTAACTTACTCAAGACATTCTTAATGGTGTTCTACCTTCTTATAACTAGTACTATACCGACAAAAGATGGATAACTACTCCTAAGAAAGATGACTTAAGCATCTTGTGACAAAGTTATCCTCAAGTGGATACTCATCACAAGTCATAAGAATATTTGGTTTAGATAAGATGGCTTCCTATAGTTACTATCCGTCCTACAGATCTCCTAAAAGGGTTTTAATCCTAAGGTCAAAGCATATGCTCTGATACCAGCTGCGGTGACCCAGCATGCCACTACTTGATGTAGTACACTATAGTCATTGACATAACACCAATGAAACATCGTTCCACCAGTATTACATCCCTCAAAGTGGTACAACAAAAACATAGCAGGTCCAAGACATAACTATAGGTTACAACTCGACTCTTAACAAAAGATCCAGAGAACACTCTAGGTTATAGCGAGAGAAAGAAATTCTTACAAAGAAGAACCAGAAATAAAAACTCATAACTATCATTCTAATAGACTAGTATTTGAACTATTGGGCTTGCATTGCTGCTATTGCAAGGTTCTATGTCTAGAGATTATACTCCTATCTAATCAGTAACTTCATATTCACTTTAGTTGATGTATATGTTGACTTCCTTGACTTCATTGAATAAATTGAGCTTTTGGTGATGATTCCTTGAGCATAATTTGATGTAGACATCGTATTTATTGGCTTCATAATCTAGCAAGGGTTAAGAAGATATGGTTGAGTACAAGCGTACTCAGCAAGTTCACTAAAAAGTAGTGTTACAGCCACAGATCGTAGGTCATAGGCTATGCAGGTTTTCGTAAACATTTCTTCAAAGGTTGCTTTTATTCTGAAAAGCTATGTCCGTTAGCCTTCATAGGTTTACCAGAACTTCTGTGGAGTTCCTTTCCTGCCGTGTTCGTAGCTCCTTACCAGAACAGGGAGTAACAAGTAACTTTTTGTACACTCTTCAGAGGTGTGTTACTTTACCCATGAGAGGTCTTAGCTTTGTTGCACATCCGAGTTGCAGGCTCGTTCACACTTCCTTGGTATGAGGCCTAACTAAGATCCAAGCCCATCACTAACTTTTTTCACGACCCCACATGGAACACGACTCCCGAAGAAGGAATACCTCCATTAACCCCCATATATGCATATATAACCTTGGTAACCCCTTGGAGACTCCAGTGAGCAGATCATGTCCCTGGCAACCCCCTCCGAAGTGCCAGAATGTCGTGGTGGTGGCATGGAATATGCCATGGGTAGGCTTAAGTTGGGGCCAATGTGCACTAGTGGGATCTAGGGAGGGATGATGTAGTGGTTTCCACACACAGAATACACGAACTCGATCTTTACTTTGATCAACAATGGTTACACTTTCTCTTCGAGATGTATGAGCGAGAGGGATAAGAAGGTCTCTATGGTGGTATTCCCGACGAGTACGCCATGGAGGGGTACTCACAGTGCGTGTTTAGAGACATGGGGTAAGGCAGATGGTTGACGGGTACGAGGTAACACAGCTTACCTAGGTTCAGATCCCACGACGGTGGCAGAATCATACTCCTGCTATAAATCACTATAATGGCAATACGCCGAGTTACAGGGATCAGTTCGCTGTGCGAGGTATGAGTTGTACGTCTAGGTTGTCGTGCCCTAAAGGATCCCATAGGTCCGGCTTATATAGTCGTCAGGTCCTAGGGTTACAGGGAAAGTCCTAGCTGGACAGGTTACCAGGTCCTACACAATACAGAACTAGTCTAATGTTTCTTGCACTCCAAGGCTGCGGGTACGTCGGTGACTCCTCCGTAGCCTTCCTTTTTCCGGCATAGGCCTCCCTTATGGATCCATCTAACTAGGCCGCCCAGCATGCCATAGGCCTTACTACCAACTGTGGGCCACCCGGGTTATCCGTATAAGAGACATGCTATGAGGATACACATATAGCATATCCCCAATAGTAGCCCCCGGAGAACCCCGAGATCTTGGTTCGTCTTGCCTCTTCAGGTTGAATGCCCCGTCTATGTGAATGTCGGCAAATCATCAAGCAATATCTTGTAGTCCTCCCAAAAACCCTGTAATGTTCTCTGTCTTCAAATTGTAAGTCGGAGAAACATTGAATCTTCCATCGTACT
Source organism: Avena sativa (assembly GCA_916181665.1). Taxonomy (NCBI): domain Eukaryota; kingdom Viridiplantae; phylum Streptophyta; class Magnoliopsida; order Poales; family Poaceae; genus Avena; species Avena sativa. The sequence goes on along the minus strand of OV702298.1, from coordinate 44,263,439 downwards.
CTTCTCGTAGTTGTACTAGATCCGTACATGTCGGAATCTTCCGATGAGATGGTTCACCTGCCCGTGTCAGCTAGAGAAACGTAGACCATAGGTCAGCGACGCCTTGTAACTCATACATGCAGAGAACACAATCATGTCCGTTTTTCCCGCGTGAAGGATACGAACCATTGGCGGTGGTGGCTGAGAACGTGGCGAAATATCCTCGCAAGCGCACACACACGTCACCCACGCGACAACCATTCAATCGCTTGCACGAATCTTGAAGCCGAGAGTTATAAATTACAACCGTGGTGGATTTTTACTTTTCCACCTTATTCTTCCCCTGCGTCATCTTCTTCCTCCTACGAGCACCTCCTCGAGCTCTCTGCGCGTACGCGAAAAACCCTTACCTCTTCCAATCTCCCAGTCACCTCTCCTCTACTCCAATGGCGAGCAGTAGCTCCACCCCGTCCATGGCAGCGACGAACGAGGCCGCGACTAGGCCGATGGGCTCCGTCCACGTGCCCCCAGAGGGCGTGGTTCTGCCTCGGTCTGCGGTGGTGGAAGCCACCGGTGACGACCATATCCCAGCGGGGATGGAGCCACTTGAGGAGGAAAGCGATTCCCATAAGGGAGATTGGCGCGGCTCCGATATCACTGATGGTGATATCAAAGAGCTGCTTGCCGAAGGTTACCTCCCCGCGACGGAGGGGCTCATCTGGGGAGCGGCACCGGCCAGCGAGGTCACTCCTTCTTCCCAAGACGGAGAGAAGGTGTACCTAAAAGCGCAACTGGTACGCAGCGTCTCCCTCGTGATCTCCGACTTATTCCTTGTTGTCCTCAAACATTACCGGGTTCAACCTCAGAAACTCTCTCCTAATAGCATCCAAGCTCTCAGCGCTTTGCGAGGGCTACTTAGGAATTAGGCCTAGGTTAGATCTCTTTATCTACTTTTTCACCATCAAGAGGGAAGCCGGTACTCGCAAGGACGAGCTTAGAAACTGTGGAATGATTAGCTTCAAGATCCGGCCTGACCGGCGGTTCCTCGACATCGTCGGCCACGAGTCCTGTAAGAACTGGCAACATACGTACTTCTACGGCCCAGATATCCCTCTGGCCAGCCGAGAAGCTACGTACCCGGACTTTGTCGATGGGGCTGCCGCTGAAGCCCCGACATGGAGATCCCAGGCCTCCCTTCCCTCCGACAACGATGCTTCCCGCGCCATAAGGTGGATAGAATGGTTCGTAGAGACGGGTCTGACCGGGTTGGACCTACCCATGTGCTGGTTCGTCAGGTGGATCCACCCTCTGCAGCACCGTGAGAAGCTGATGCACCAGTACACCACGGATAGGAAGGATAGCATTCACATTTCCATGGACAACTTTTCGAGTGACTCCATCAAGCTCCGCCTTTAGGATATCGTCAAGGTGAAGGACAGGAAGCGTCCTTCGCCATCACCTATGACATGTTCGTAGAGGGCAAGTGCCCAGAGGTACCTGTTTTATTTTCCTTGTATGACATATACTCCAGTTCTTCCGTCTTGCCATTATCATCTCATCTAACACTTTGGGATTTCACTTAACAACTCAAAAGTCTTGAGGAGGATAGCATGGCTATCCAAATCTACGACCCCAATATGAAGGAAGTCACCGTCGTGTCCGACGACGATGTGCCGTTGGCGCGTAAGCGGAAGAGCTCCACCTCTAACGCTGCCAACGGAGGCAAGAAAAGAAGACGGAGGGTGGAGCCTCCTAGAAGTCCACTGCCGCCCTGGAGGCGGAGAAAAGAAGAATTACCGGGATCCCTTTGATCAAAGCACCCATAGTTGTGTAAGCTTCTTATCCTCCGACATTGTCCATTGCTTGTTTTATTCCTGTACTTATACTTTTGCATGTTTCAGGAAGAAGGCCAGTTTAAGTCTGAAGAAGTCCTCCAAAACATTGGGGGCTTCTAAAAATATCAAGGATATGTTGCACCAAGCGTCTCCCGCCATCGCCCCTACAATTCCCAGCGTCCAGCCTGCTGCCGCTCCGACAAGCTCTCCAGCTAAGGTGGCATCTGGCCCCTCTGCCATGGAGGTGGATCCAGGTGTCACCGCGGATCTTGTCCTTGTCGACGAGCAGGCGACACAAGAAAGTATTGCTTCCAAAATGGGTGAAGCTCCGGCTAAGGATGCCATCGGTAGCAGTAAGGCGATGGGGGTAGGCGGAACGTCTCTTGAAAGCGGCGCATCTACACCCAGGACGTCCATAGAGCTTCCGAAGATAGTCTACCTGGCGCTTACACCGAGTAGCTCAACTCTGGCTCCTGGTGCAGCGCCAACATCTCCGACTTGCGGTCTTGAGGAGCTCCTCAGGCAAGCTGATATCCTGCAAGGAAATAGTCTTTCCTTCAGCAAGATATTTGCCGAGAGCGCCACCAACCTCAAGATCATCGCACTTGTAAGTTTTATTTGCCTTTTGCATTTCATATGAGTATCCCACTATAGACCCGGAGGATTTAGACGGAAAACCATAGGTCTTTGCGTCTGAATGCTCTAAGAGTGACTAAGCTAGAAAACTTCTCACTGTAGCCCCCAAATATGTAGTTTGAATGAATTATTCCGACTAGATACTTTTAGATTAGCATACGCAGTGTTTGTAAGATTCAATACTGTAGCCCCCAAGACTCTAACTGAAACAGAATTAGTTCCATCTAGATGCTTAAATAAAGACTAAGCATATTTGCTAAATAAAAAACTCTTACTGTAGCCCCCAAGCTTCTAGTTGAAAATGTGAATAGTGTAGCCCCCAAGCGCCAAGTCGGAAATTATTTTGGCTTGGTGCTCCAAAAATAACTTCACAAAAATTCAACATCAGTGTAGACCCCAAGCGTCAAGGTGGAATTCACATGAATTTTCCATCTTGATGCTCAAAGAGAACTAAACCATCTCTTGGAGATCATCGTACTGTAGCCCCCGAGGTTTGTTCCGGATTGGACGCAAGGCGGGACAAAGCTCTTAAATTGGAGATGTCAATCCCCCGAGCATCGACCCGACATCCTCAAAGGCGGCTCAAGTCTTGGTCAACAATTGCAATTGCAGCCCCCGAGGTGTCAAGCCCAGTGAAAATTCGGCTCAAAACACCTTAATCCGAGGAACACGGCAATGTCCAAGCATCATGTACCTGAAACATAAATATGAAAATAAAAATGTATTAAATTGTTCCTTTAATCGTGTCCAACAAACAAATGTAAGGCGGAACAAACATGGCCTTTAAAAAAATGCTTTAAAGATGAAACAATGCAACAGTTAAACAGATAAATCTGTTTAGGAGGAAAAAAACTCAACTAATTTGAACAGTTTGTGTAAAATTTTGTTTAAGCAAGTGCTGGCCTATCCATTATTCTGGTTTTTATGCTTGTTTTTTTGTAAGACGGAAGACTCACAACACATAACTATGTCTTTGCGCAATGATGCTAATGGAACCGTCCAGAACCCAAGGCCAAAACACCGGCTTTGAGTGCCAAAAAGTCACTACTCCTGAATCCACATAAAACAACAGAAAAGTGTGCACAGAAAACTTAAGCTAATGCCCGAAGGCGGGTTTTTTTGCATGGTACTGGAGCCTTAAACGGCAAACCAGTAAAAAGTTTATACTCACGAGCGCAAGGCAAGTCGTGGAAAAGATATGATAAAAAATGAAAGCGGTAAAAGACTCAGGATATGAGTGAACCAATCTTAATATCATGATCATAAAATAATAAATATAAATATAGACTTAGCTGTTTAAGCGTAGTCGGTGTAGTTCGCGGTGAAGACGAATCTAACCTAGATGAAGCCAGATACTCCACTGTATATCCAAGGGGTCTTTGATTGCTGGAAGACAACCACAAAGATAGTCGCGATGCCGGAAGAGTCCATGTCGGTCACGTGTCGGCATCATGGACATGCTCCGCGTGGTCCGTCTTCTGTCCAACACTGATTATGTTTGAAATTTGCTTCATCTGGTCCACATGTGTATACCAATACGTAATAGTTAAGTATGGAATATTCTAAGGAATTGATTAGCTCACCCGTCATGCGAGACGGTTATGCTTTTTTCCGTTTAGAAATTCCAAACAGATCGATTGATCTGATGCTTGGCACCAGCGTATACTCAGCACATGTTTGTCCAGATCGCTCCGACCTGGCTTAGTACGCATGAAACCGAAGGTGATATTTCATGAAGCCGCCAAACAATGCGGAAACCAATCGTGTCCAAATTTAGTCACACAAATCAGCACCAGCATGAATACAGCGGCGACCAGGACCTTGGAACCTGCACTATAGCCGGACATGTCGATATTCAATCAACCGCATCGCATCGCTATCGCGTGCGCCGAACATGTTGATATAGATTTTCGTGACGCCGTCGACTTGGTCGTATGTTCGAGATGCGAGGATAAATCCTCCGTAGGCTCTCAAGAGCGATGACAAAGACGGCGCGCCGATGAAGATTCGGACACCTCCAAATATGATGTATATGCAGATCTCCGGGATGCTGCTAACTCGACCACACGCTAGAGAGAGCGATGACGAAGTCGGCGCGTCACTGGTGATGTGATTTGTCCATCTTCGAAGTGTTAGGAATAAGCAACTTGTATTCCTCTGGGGGCCAAAGGCCACAATATATAGTACATGTAAAGGTGCAAATATGTAGGAAACCCCCTAACATATGGGGAAACTACAATATACAAGTATATACATCTAACACCCCCCCTCAAACTCATGATGGATCCACAACACTGATTTTGGAGAGTAAGAAATCATGCTACGCTCTGGTCTGTGCCTTCGTAAAGAAATCCGCCAACTATAAATCCGAAGGCACATACTGAAGCGCAACAACCTGAGCCTGCACCTGAGCACGTGTATAGAAAGCATCAACACCAATATGCTTGGTAAGCTCATGCTTGACCGGATCACGTGCAACACTAATAGCACCTGTACTGTCAGACAAAACCATAGTGGGTGTGGTAATAGAGACCCCAAAATCCGCAAGTAACCACCGTAACCAGGTCACCTCAGCAGTCAACAAGGCCATAGAACGCAACTTAGCCTCAACACTCGAACGGGAAACCGATGTCTGTTTCTTCGTCTTCCAAGCAATGAGCAAACCACCAAGAAACACACAGTAAGCAGAAAGTGAACGGCGATCCGAAGGATCACTCGCCCACGTAGCGTCCAAATAGCACTGGAGCTGGAGGGAGCTGGAACGAGGAAAGAAAAGGCGACGAGTGATCGTACCACGAAGATAACGAAGAACACGGAGAAGATGACTATAGTGAACAGTGGTATGAGCAAAAACAAACTGACTCAGAATGTGAATAGGATAAGAGATGTCAGGACGAGTGACAGCAAGATAAACAAGACTCCCAACAAGGTGACGATAACGCGTCGGATCAGAAATAAAATCACCATCAGTAGATTGAAGCTTAACATTAAGCTCCACAGGGGTCTCAACAGTGCGCTCATCCTCAAGAGCAGCACGAACAAGAAGATCCTGAATATACTTTTCCTGAGAGATGTAAAAGCCATCAGAAGTGGAGGAAACCTCAATCCCAAAAAGTATCGAAGAGGACCATGATCAGTCATAAGAAACTGATCACGAAGACGAGCCTCAACAAAGGCGATATACTCAGGATCATCACCAGTAATGATCATATCATCAACATAGAGAAGAATAAGAGTGCGTCCACGAGGAGAAGTGTGAACAAACAGCGCTGGATCATGAGCACTAGGGGAGAAACCAACAGCAGTCACTACAGAAGCCAATCGCTCAAACCAGACACGAGGGGCCTGTTTGAGACCATAGAGAGAACGTCGAAGACGACAAACCATCCCCTCGGGAACAGAATACCCAGGAGGAGGCTGCATATAAACCTCCTCACTCAACTCACCATTGAGAAAAGCGTTCTGATCATCAAGCTGGGACACAGACCATTGACGAACAGAAGCAACAGCAAGAAGAGTACGCACAGTGGTCATATGAGCCACAGGAGCAAAGGTCTCATCATAGTCACGACCATGCTCCTGCTGAAAACCACGAGCCACAAGATGCGCTTTATAGCTCTCAAGAGATCCATCAGAGCAGGTCTTGATCTTATAGACCCACTTACACGTGATAGGACGAACACCAGGAGGGGGAGAAACAAGATTCTAGGTGCCAGTGCGCTCAAGCGCAGCAATCTCCTCAGCCATGGCCAGCTGCCATTCAGGATGATGCTCAGCATCCCGATAAGAAGCCGGCTCGGAGGCAACAGAAAGACCATAGTGACTAGGAGAGTAACGGTTGGGGGCACGACGCTGACGAACAGGACGAGTAGAAGGAAGCTCATTAGAGGAAGACGACTCATGAGACGAAGAAGGAATAGCAGAAGAAGACGGCGGAGAACGAGGAGAACTAGGAGAACTAGACGGAGCAGAGGAGGACGGTGGCAAAGAAAAAACACCAGGGGGAGGAGATCCTGAAGAAGACACAACAGGAGTAGAAGGAGGTGTGTCAGGAAAGAGAAGAAACGAGATATCTTCCACCGGGGAGGTACCATCGGTGGGAAGAGGATAGAAAGGACGCGTCTCATCAAAAGTAACATCACGAGAGACACACATCCGACGACCAACGGGGTCCCAACAGCGATAGCCCTTATGCTCATCACTGTATCCAAGGAAGACACACTCAACAGACTGAGCGGTCAGTTTGGTGCGTTCGCGAGGAGCAAGGAGAACATAGCAAACACAACCAAACAAGCGAAGCATGGAGTAGTCTGGAGACTGTCCAGATAGGTGCTCAAGAGGGATGCCACCCTGCAGAGCGGTAGAAGGCTGAATATTGATGAGTTAAGCCGACGTAGCGACAGCCTCAGCCCAGAAATATGGCGGAAGAGAAGAAGCAATCATCATGTCACGAGTGGTCTCAAGAAGATGGCGATGCTTACGCTCAGCAACGCCATTCTGGGCATGTGCGCCATGACAGGAGAACTGAGCAAGGGTGCCCTGCTCAGCAAGAACACCTCTAAACATCTGGGAGATATACTCACCAGCAGAATCAGAACGAAACACACCAATAGGGGTAGAATATTGAGTACGGACCATGGCCGCAAAACGCTGATATATGGAGAGCACTTCACTACGAGAGCACCTAAAATACAACCAAGTGTACCGAGAAAAATCATCGATGGATAAAATATAGTAGCGATGGCCCCCTTTCAAAGCGAAAGGAGCCGGACCCCAAACATCGGAATGAACTAAATCAAAAGGTCGCTGAGATCCAGACGCGCTAGTAGGATAGGGAAGCTGAATCTGTTTACCCAACCTACAGCCCTGACAATGTAAAGACCCATCTCCTGAGACAGACCCCAAAAGACCATGATGAACTAATGACGACAGGCGAGAGTCACAAAGGTGACCAAGACGATGATGCCACTGCTGAAAAGAGCTGGTAGCAAAGGCGACGACCGGAGAAGAACTGGCAGATGAAGTGGCAGCGGAAGGAACACGAAGCCAGTCTAACTCCCAAAGTACTGAAGAGTCATGGCTGCGAGGGTCAGCTCCAACCAGGGCCTGTGTGCGACGGTCCTGAACAACACAAGAATCAGCATCAAGAATGATGCGACAACCAGAGTCAGTAAGCTGGCTAGCAAAGAACAGATTCATCTTAAGAAGAGGGACATGAGAAATATCAGGAACAAAAAAAGAAGAAGTAGAAAGGGTGCCCCGACTAGAAACAGGAAGAGAGGTACCATCGTCCGTGAGAACACGGACAGGAGAAGGGAGAGAACAAAGAGTGGACAGAAAAGAAGACTCAGAGGTCATATGAAAAGAAGCTCCAGAATCAAGATACCACGGGGACGTACATTGGCATAGTGTCCCTGAAGGAAATATGCCCGAGAGGCAATAATAAAGTGGTTATTATCGTATTCCTTGTTTATGATAAATATTTATTTTACATGCTATAATTTTATTAATACGGAAACATTAATACATGTGTGTTTAATAAACAAAAAGGAAGTTCCTAGTTATGCCTCTCTTATAAACTAGCTCGTTGATTAACAAGATGATCAAGGTTTCCTGATCATAGACATTGGATGTTGTTAATAACGAGGTCACAACATTAGTGTAATGATGTGATGAACATTCATCCGAAGTATAGCATTACGATCAAAGTCATTGAGTTTAAATTGCTATAACAACTTACGAAGTGATCCTAATCGTTAGACCATGAGATCATGTCAATCACTAACACTTGAAGAGTTTCTTGATAACATCAAACGTCACACCATAACAGGGTGATTATAAAGATGGATTCAGAAATAATAAAGTGTTATGTTGAGGCCCATGGATCGAGAGTGGAATTTGTTCATCCCCATGACGGATAGATATGCTCTGGGCCCTCTCGGTGATATCACATTGGTTAGCTTGCAAGCAAGTGATTTGATCACTAGAATGTTATATCACGGGAACGAGAAAAGAGTGCATGTCAGTAACAAGATCAAACTAGGTATGGAGATACCGATGATCGAATCTCGGACATGTAATATATTGTGAAACAAAAGGATTAAGATACTAGCATAGAAGGTTCCGACGATCACAATAAAGTCATCGTTGAATGTGTGGGAGTCAGTATGGGTCTCCAGATCCCGCTTCTGATTATTGATCTAAGAGGGGTCTCGATCATGTCCGCATTATTCGCGAACCGTAGGGTGACACACTTAAGAGACAACGACATCCATTTGGAGCAAAAGTTTCATGCCGAAAAGAATAACAAGCGCAGGAATTTATTTCACTAGATACCGAAACGGGTTTTCAGGTGAAATTGCAGAAAGTGTTTCTGCATGTGAAATGAAATATTAGCAAGGGGTTATATGTGAATGTTTGTCATTAAAGTAGTTGACAAAATTCTGAATAAATAAAAGGAGTTTTATTTAATGAGAGTTTGCATTAAATTTGGTGGAAATTTAATGGGAATTTGAGTGGGTTTTTTAGTGGAAAAATTGAAGGGCCATTTTGTGAGTGGAGTGTCCACCCACATGAATGAGGGAGAGGTGGGGACACCCTCCATGGCCGGCGGCCATGCCCCCTTGGGCTGCCCCCTCTCCTATATAAGGAGCCCCTCCTCTCACTTCTCACTCACACCTCCTCGTGAAGGATCTCTCTCCCCCTATAGAATTTATCCCCCATGGTCTCGGACTAGCGAGATACATGTTCCCGGTGGCTATTCGACAAGAAAGAGTAGTGCTTCCGCTGCATCGCTGGAGCGAGGAAGCAGAGGTTGCTCGGTGCCTCGAACGTGTGTGCGAGCACGGATGCGCTGCTGTTTTGCGGCGCTAGGACTTCCTCTCGATCTTCAGATCGGCAAGAGATCGTCTACATCAACCACGAGTTTGGACTTGTTAAGCTTTGTTGGTCTTCAAGGGTATGTTCTCTACGGATATACATCCGCCCGTTGTTTGTATCTAGTAGATAGATCTTGGTACATAGTTGTTCCCATCGTAGGAAATTTTTTGTTTTCTATGCTGCGAACCCTACAGTCCCATCTCTTTGCAATGGCAACACTGCACTTGGCTTTTGTCCTTCTTCTTCTTGGGTTTCTCCAAAGCTAGGAGTTCTTCTAGTTCATGTTCTTCATATCTCACCTCAAAGGTGGGAAAGTCTCCTGGTCTCCTGAATCGTTTCCTTGGATAATACATATGTTTCCTCTTCTGTCCATCAAGTTGAGTCATATTGCATGGAGGTGCAAGATGAGATTTTCCTTTGTCTTCATCCTTCTTGTTAGAAGTTGTTCCCTCATGGGGGTTTACTAACTGTTGATGCACTCCACCTTGTTTCCTTTGTTGAACTATGGAATAGATGGGGCATTGGATAGGGACATGATTATTTCCTTCACATAGGAAACAAGTAGCTTGAGATGTGGGGCATTGATTGGTTGGATGTTTCTCTTCACAATTGGGGCATTGATCCTCATGCTCTTTGGAAGTGTGATCCATGTATCCACAAATATTGCAAGCTTGAGTTCCTTCTATAATATCATTTTTTACATCATTGTTGTCATCATCTCCTTGGGAAAGGCTGTCTTTCATGTTGATCATTTGAGTGGTCATCCCTTGCAACAATTGAGATTGAATTTCCAATTTTTTTTGCATGATTGGGTCTAACTCTTTGTTGATGGCTAAAAACTGAGTTGTCAACTGATTCAAATGGGTTTGGTTTACTAGTAGTTGTTCTCTCATGAGCATCTCTTGGTTGCTGTTGTCACCATTCTTGATGTTGGAGTTTCTTGGAGTAGCCATCTGTTTGGGTTGGATTGGGATTAGAATAGGCAAAAGATTTCTAAGGAAGTAATTCAAATCACACACATCACAATTCACACAAGCAATGTGCAAACAATCACAAGCAAGCTTTCCACTCAAACAACAAGGTTCAAGCATCTTTTTAGGCAACAAAACATTTTTGCTACACCACATAAGTTGGTGGGTTTGATCTAAACTAAATATGGTGGTCCAACTATATGGTTCACTTGAGATCATTCCATCCTTCTTTGTTGTTTCTTCTTGAATGAGATCATGGTTTCCTTGGGAAATATTCTTGTGTCTTGGTTACAAACTTCAGAGGTGATGATGATTCCTTCTAAGTTGTGTTTCCTTAGTCTTCAAGTCTTGAGCAACACTTCATGTCTTACTTGTAGTCCTTAGTGATGTCCAAGTTGAAGTCCTTTTCTCATGTTGAAGTCTTGTCCATCAAGTTGAAATAGAAGAGATGTAGAATCAAAACCAAAAAGGTTGAGGAAAGAGTTTACAAGATTGTTTATAAATAAGTTTTGGAACAAATACAACTCCTATTTTCCTAAGGGGTTTTATCCAATCCTAGGGTTACAATCGTACAAGCAACACAGTGCTCTGATACCATCTGTAGAGGTCCCAACCTTTAATAAGGTAGAGATCCCTGTGATTGCAATGCTAGTCCCTGTATCAATAGCTAGCATCCATAGTTAAGATGTAATATCAAGAATCAAAGGTCATAATACCACTTTATAACCAGGAATAAAATAATTTATTACATCTTACATAGCTCATTTGGCTATCTCATTACAATGCAGCAGAAATATCTATAACATGGAGTCCTTCATCTTCAAAGTGCCACAGGTAATCATGTTGGTTGTAGACTTGTAATCCTAATGAACACACTTCAATAATATCAAACAAACCTGCAACATAATAAGTTACAGCCACAAGGGTCAATACATTTGAACTGTATTGGCAAGTGATACTATGGTAGTATAGTGGAGACTATCATCTATATGCATTTGGCTAAGTGGAGCTTAGGCTTTCTTTTCTCAAAATAGATTGTCTTTATCATTTGAAAAACACTAAGTTTTTGCTTGTCAAAAACACCCAAGGAACCACCAATAGAAATTGGTGAACCTTCACCCTTGTTCAACCACAAGTTTTTAACATAGAAATTGGGATGAGGAGATTCTTGATAGCTTCCATGTCTTGATGCGCAAATTGTCCTTTACCAGGGACATGGCTAAGTACTTAGATTTTACTCTCTGCAGAGGTGGTGCACTTTCCCCACAAGACTTGGTTTCACCAAGACAAGATCTTTTAGAAGCCTACCCTTAGACCAGAATGGACGCGTTCCAACCTATCATCCCCTACCACCAATTGTCCATTTGGCTAAGTTATTGCAACCTATATGATCCAGGCAGAGCCCATAATGCCAAGTGGCTGCACTTGAAGCTTCTCAACATTTGACATCTCAAATCTTTCTTTCCACAAGTGAGATACACAAGATAAACCATAGAAATGGGCCTTGTGTAACCACTCAACACAAACCTTTATTTCCATTCCACCCAGGTGATTCATTCACTTAGTTGTTTTATTAAACAAAACACAAGTCCTTGACTTAGAAATATTCCATAGCATGAATATAATCCACCCTTGTTTTCTACTAGCTAAGCTAAGCATGACAGTAGTAGGAATCTTAACTTAGGAAAATTCTACTAAGGTTTCATCTACTAGGATTTCCCATGGCATAGTTTATACTTAGCAAAGATTCCATGCAAGTCTTACTTAGAAATATCACTAATGCATAGTGAAAATAATGGGACAAAAGTATGAAGCATCACTTTCCTTTTGGTAGAGATTATAAGTTCACTCCTTGATCTTGCAATAGACACAATCTTCAAATTCCACTACAATTCAACCAAGCAGGCAAATATTCAATGTACCATTCAAGCAATCATCACATAGAATAATAAAAACAAAGCAATGCATGCTAACATGCCAAAGATTGTTTTATTTGGAAAAGTGGTTTCTATTAGGTTATAAACATTTGAAAACACCCATTGGTCCCTTATAAACGTGGTAACACCATTTGATATCAAGTTAGTGAAAAAAATGGCCACGTTAAGTCATTTTTGTTTTGTTAGAAATGGTTCAAACCAAAGTAATATTTTCTAGTGTTTGACAAATACACTTTAAACACAAATGTTAGTGTTTTATGGTCAAGTGTTCAATATTAATACCATTTGCAAAAGGTTTCACCTATAAACCATTTTTATACCAAAACAATATTTTATGTTGTTGAAAATGCTTTTTAGCAAGGTAATAATTTTTATAGGGTTCATCAAATATATTTTTAAATCATAAAACCTTGTGTGTAGGGTCAGAGAGTTTAATCCAAATCATTTCTCAAAGGTTTTTCTCCAAAAAGTATTTTTAACACATAAACAACATTTTTATTTGACTAGAAATGTTTCAATTCAAAGATTTATTCTTTAACTTCAGAAAATATGTTTTTGAATCCACAAGATGGTTTCTATGGTCAGTAGGTTCAAAAAAATCCAATTGCCAAAGATTTTACCATAAAAATATTTCTAGAATAAATTTTATGTTCAAAATATGCCTACACAAGTTTCTGCAAAAACAAACAACTTAACAGAAGCAATTTACTAAACAGAGTACATGGTTGGATAGAGTTTGTCTTAATGATTCCATTGATATAAAATTTGCAAAATTTGGACGTGTGGATTGAAAGTTATGGATTTTACAAAATCTAATCACTAATAGATCAAATCTGTTTTTAAAACAACAGGCAGGGCCACGCGCCACGTCCTGATTCATCCATACCGATTCGCACGGATCAAGCGATACAGGCCGTAGGATCTAAAGTGGATCGTGTAGTACAAAAACAGTCATACCTCTTCGATAAGCTGATCTATCCTACTCGTTGGATCAACATCTAATGGTTCCTAGCAACTAGCCAAAGACGGGCGACGCTGGCGTGGCGGTGAGCGGTGGAGGCGCTCTGTCTACGGCATCGTGGCGACTACATGAAGCGAGGGAAGAAGGGGAGGAGCTTAACAGAACCGCAAAAACTTGCCGATGCTCAACATGGTCATCGGAAGGCAGGGGGCGCTCGAGGTCAACGTTAATTCCTCGCTGGAGTTCGTGGAACTGTCGGGTGCGGTCAGTCGTTGACGGGGCCGACGCCACGGTGAGCGCGTCCACTGGGTGTAGTCCCCGAGGTTCAGGCTGGCTGGGGTAGCCAGCCAGGGCGAAGCTCTTTTGGCTACCTTGACTTGAGTTTGTGGGTGCGCGGGAGCGTGTCCACTGGGTGTAGTCCCCGAGGTTCGGGCCGGCTGGGGTAGCCAGCCGGGGAGAAGCTCTTTTGGCTACCTTGACTTGAGTTTGTGGGTGCACGGGAGCACGTCCACTGGGTGTAGTCCCCTAGGTTTGGGCCGGCTAGGGTAGCTAGCCAGGGAGAAGCTCTTTTGGCTACCTTGACTTGAGTTTGTGGGTGCGCGGGAGGGCGTCCACTGGGTGTAGTCCCCGAGGTTCGGGCCGGATGGGGTAGCCAGCCGGGGCAAAGCTCTTTTGGCTACCTTGACTTGAGTTTGTGGGTGCGCGGGAGCGCGTCCACTGGGTGTAGTCCCCGAGGTTCGGGCTGGCTGGGGTAGCCAGCCGGGGCGAAGCTCTCTTGCCACCTTGTTCCTGCCAACTTGTGACTCGGGTCGTGCAAGACAAATTGTTGCTTTGGGTTAGTTTTCTTGTGCATATGCTCATGCGTTAGTTGGTAATTATCGTATGAGGAAAATAGACATGCGCCCCTTCGAGTTAGGCCGCGAGCAACTCCCCTTTTCTCAGCGAGTATTGGCCCTTCGAGCATTTTTCCATGCCGGCCGTCAGCCGGGTTGCGGTCTGCAGCCGGAACCGAAGGAGTTGCTATGTTGGCGTGCCTCGCGATACTTCGGTTCGCTGTTGTTGGCTTAACTTTTGTAGGGCGCAACCAGTTCGCCTGGACGCCCTTTCTTTCTATGCCGGCATCTTCTTGCCACGTGCGCTTTGAGTTTTTGCTCTTGCCGGGTCGATAGCCGACGTGCGTACTGAAGCCGGAACTGAAGAGGTTACTCTAGGCGTCGCGTGCAATATTATGCCGTCTGTAGAAATCGTGGGGCCTAGGCCAGCTGGTACGAAAATGCAGATGGTGCACAGAATTGGGACGAAGTCCTTAGCGCTGCGCCAAGGCTCTCATTCTTGTTCACTTGTTACATAAAAAAGGGAATATACATACACTTTTCTAAGTGTAAAATGGCCGGAGCAGGCTGGAATTCCATGGGCGCTCTGTCTCCTCGTCTGAGTGATCTGCCTTGTTCTTCATCGGCTGCTGTGCGTCGATCAGATAGTACGAATTGTTGTGCAGTGCTTGGCTGACGATGAATGGTCCCTCCCATGGCGGGGACATCTTGTGCATTCCTTTGGTGCTCTATACCAGGCGCAGCACCAGGTCTCCCTCGCGGAAAGAGGTGGGCCGGATCCGGCTCGCGTGGTATCGGCGCAGGTCTTGTTGGTAAATTGCTGATCTAGACAGAGCCAACTCGCGTGCCTACTCGAGCAAGTCCAAGCTATCCTCCCTTGCCTCCTTGGCTTCCTGCTCCGTGTAGAGCTGCTTGCGAGGTCCGCCGAACTGGATGTCTGTGGGTAGAATGGCTTCTGCCCCATAGACAAGAAAGAACGGCGTGAAGCCGGTTGAGCGATTGGGTGTGGTGCGTAGGCTCCAGAGCACTGCTGGCAGCTCCTCTATCCAGCATTCGGGTGACCTGAAGAGCGGTTCGATGAGCCTTGGCTTGATTCCGGCTAGCACCAGACCATTAGCGCGCTCGCATTATCCGTTGGACTGTGGGTGTGTGACCGATGCCAGATCCAGGCGGATCCCTTTTTCCCCGCAGAAACGAGCGAAGACTCCTTTCGCAAAGTTTGTTCCATTGTCAGTGATGATGCTGCAAGGGTAGCCGAACCGGATGATGATGTCTGTGAAGAACTTGATCACCGTCGCTCCATCTAGTTTCTTGATTGGCTTCTCCTCGATACACTTGGTGAACTTGTCCACGACGACGAGTAGGTGCGTCATACCGGATCGAGCTGTCTTGAATGGCCCAACCATGTCCAGGCCCCAGACCGCGAACGGCCAGGTGATCGGTATTGTATTGAGCGCCGTAGACAGCGTGTGCTTCAAATGACTGAATCGCTGGCATCCGCTGCATGTCTTGACTATTTCTTCGGCGTCCTTCAGCGCTGTCGGCCAATAGAAACCATGCCGAAGGGACTTGGCTGCTATCGCCCTTGACAAGGCATGGTGGCCACACTCGCCCTGGTGTATGTCCGTCAGAAGCTTGGCTCCTTCCTCCCGACTGACGCATCGCTGGTAGATGCCTCCGACGCTGCGCTTGTACAACTCGTTGTTGATGATGGTGTAGGCGCTTGCCCTTCGTCGCACTTTTCGTGCTGCCACCTCTTCTGTTGGGAGTTCACCCTTGGCCAGGAAATCCATGAACGGCTTTGCCCAGTCGGGCGCCTCCCATATGGTGTGTACCGTCTGTATGATGAGCTTGATCTCCTCATGGACGGCCGACTCCGGAGCATCGGGGGGCCTACCAGGTGGAAGGGTGCTGACGTCGACCGTGGGCAGCGTCGAGGTAGTCCCCGGGTGCGGCGCGACAGTCCCTGGGTGTGGCGCGGCAGTCCCTGGGTGCGGTGCGGCACCGACTGTTCCTGGATCCGTGTCAAGTACGATGGAGTCAGACTCTGGTGAGGGAGTGATGGAGGGCTTGCGCAGGTGCTCGAGAGAAACTCCAGGCGGTATGGCTTGTCTTGTTGACCTGACCCTGGCCAAAGTGTCAGCGGCTTCATTGTTGGCCCTGGGTACATGGTGAAACTCACATCCTTCGAAGCAAGCGGACAGCTGCTGGACGAAGAAGCGGTATAGGGCCATGTCCGTGTCCCTGGAGTCCCATTCGGCAGATACTTGTTGCACCACCAAGTCCGAATCTCCAAAGCACCCTCTGAATGCCTATCTGCTTGGCCATTTTGAGCCCATGGACGAGCGCTTCGTACTCGGCGACGTTGTTGGAAGCTTTGAAGTGGATCTGGAGAACGTATTCCAACCGGTCGCCTTTGGGTGAGGTTATCACGATTCCGGCTCCGAGTCCTCCTCTCATTTTCAACCCGTCAGAGTGTAGCTTCCAGTAGGTTGAATCCGGCACTGGGGCATGTATTGTGTCTCCGCCCAATCGACAATGAAATCAGCCAATGCTTGCGACTTGATTGATGTGCGTGGATCATACTGGATGTTATGCGCAGCGATCTCGATGGCCCATTTCGCCACGCGGCCAGTGGCCTCTTTGTTGCCAATGATCTCCGCGAGTGGGGCCAACGCTACCACCCGGATGGAATGCTCCTGGGAGTAGTGCTTGAGTTTATTGGCGGCCATGTACACGTCGTACACCAGCTTCTGGTAGTGAGGGTAGTTCTTCTTGGATAGCGATAGCACCTCACTCAGGTAGTATACTGGCGCTGGACCATCTGAGCCTTTCCTTCCTCTAGCCGCTTCACGAATAGTACCACGCTGACCACTCTGTTTGTGGCAGCGATGTACATCAGCATGGGCTCCTTCGCGGCTGGCGCAGGCAGGACGGGTGGCGAGGTGAGAATGCGCTTGAGGTCTCAGAAAGCTTCATCCGCCTGAGTTGTCCAGACAAATTTGTCTATCTTCTTCATCAGCTGGTATAGGGGGAGATCCTTCTCTCCCAGCCAGCTAACGAACCGGCTGAGTGAGGCGAGGCACCCGGTGAACTTCTGTACGTTGCGCAGGTTCTGTGGTAGCTCCATGCGTTCGATGGCTCCGATCTTCTCCGGATTCGCCTCAATTCCACGCTCGGAGACGAGCAAGCCCAGGAGCTTGCCGGCTGGAACGCCGAACACGCTTGATCCGGAACGGCAGAGGTTGTCGAACATTTCCTTCATATCCTTAAGGAGCGTGCGCCGTTCCTTGGTCTTGATGACGACATCGTCGACGTAGGCGTGTACATTCTTTCCAATCTGCGTCTGCATGCATTTCTGCATGCAGCGCTGATAGGTTGCGCATGCGTTCTTTAATCCGAAGGGCATGGTGGTGTAGCAGTATGCTCCATACGGGGTTATGAACGATGTCTTTATTTGATCGGTTACATTGAGCTTGATCTGGTGGTAGCCCGAGTAAGTGTCCAAAAAAGACAACAGATCGCACCCGGCGGTGGAGTCGATGACCTGATCAATTCGCGGCAGGGTGAAAGGATCCTTGGGGCAAGCCTTGTTGAGACTGGTATAGTCAACGCACATGTGCCATGTCTTGTTCTTCTTCAGCACCAGCACCGGGTTGGCGAGCCATTCCGGGTGGAAAACTTCCATGATGAAGCCGGCTGCGAGCAGCCGGGTGATCTCCTCACCAATGGTTCTTCTTTTTTCTTCTACGAAGCGGCGTAGAGATTGTTTGACCGGCTTCATGTCCGGTCGAACATGAAGGGAGTGCTCGGCGAGTTCCCTCGGGACACCTGGCATGTCTTTGGGGCACCATGCGAAAATGTCCCGATTCTCACGGAGGAAATCGATGAGCGCGCTTTCCTATTTGCTGTCCAGGCCGTCTTTGATCAGGACGAACTTGCTTGGGTCCTCCTCGTTCAGCAGGATCTTCCTTGTCCCCTGCGAGGGCTTGAACTACGATTCTCCAGCTGGTTTGGGCTCTCCATCCGGCATGTCCTTCTGCAGAGCCGCTATGTTCTGCATGATGACGCACTTCTCTTCAGCGATGATCATTGTTTCGGCCAGCTTGGAGCCGTCTGAGGCGCACTCGATCGAACGCTTGTAGCATCCATTGACGGTGATCACTCCCTTTGGGCCCGACAGCTTCATCTTGAGGTATGCATAGTGCGGTACTCGCATGAACTTGGTCAGAGCTGGGCGCCCTAGTATGGCGTGGAAGGCGCTGGAGAGATTCACGACCTCGAACCAAATTGGCTCGCGACGAAAGTTGTTCTCGCTGCCGAAGATGACGTCCAACCGGATCATGCCGATTGGGGAGTGCGACGGCCCTGGTACTGCTCCATGGAATGAAGTGCTTGAGGGTTCCAGCTGAGATTCACTGATGCCCAGCCTCTCGAGGCTGCTCCGATAAAGGAGGTTGATGCTGCTCCCTCCATCGATCAGCACCCGAGAGAAGCGACATGAATGCTTCTTGGAGATGATGATGGGGTCCAAGACCAACGCGTAGCTGCCAGGGCTTGGTAACACGGCCGGCTGATCCTCCTTGCTCCAGGTGATCGCTTGATCAGACAAGTGCAGGTACTGGGGGACGGGTGGTACAATTGCGTTCACCTCCGCCTCACGTCTCCGCTTGGCGTGCTTCGTTTTTGGCTCCGCCAGGAATATGTGGTAATTACCCACCTGCCTCGGGTAACCATCCTCGTCATCCTCGCGGCGTTTGCATCGTTTTCTGTTATCCGGTGGGCCTCTGGCTAGCGGTGGAGGTGGTGGTGGGAGTCCACCGGCTTAAGCCATTTTCTTTGTCCAGCTGCATTGGCGCGTCGTGTGGTTCGCGGGCTTGTTGCCACCGCTGTGAAACTTGCACGGCCCGTCGAGCATGGACTCCATGGTGTACTTAGGCCGAGGCGGCCTGTCGTCCGGCCTCTTCCTCCGACTGCCTCCTGTAGCCGGATCCTCATGCATCGCGGCTACCTGTTCAGAACCGTACCGGCTATCCGGTTGGTCGTCCTTTCTCTTGCCGTGGTGGTTGTCATGACCGTGCCGCCTGGGATGATGGTCGCCCGGCTGGTGACGCTCCACCTGCTCGTCCGTGACGATTTGGCCCTGGTCGTCCACCATGATGGGCTTCTTCATTGCCCCGTCCGCGGTGGCGTACTTGTCAGCGATGGCCATGACCGGAGCCATGGTTTGCGGGTCTGCCTTGCTGAGTTTATGCTTCAGCATGGTGTCGTCTCGGCAGCCGTTGGTGAAGAAGTCTATCGCCTGTTGCTCACGCACCCCTTCACACGAATTGTGCATGCTGGTCCACCGGGTGAGGTAGGCGCGATCCGACTCGTCCTTGCCTTGTACGCAAAGGGCGAGCTCGCGAGGTTGACCCGGCCGCTAGTATGTTCCGGTGAAGTTGCGGATGAACGCCTCTTCGAAGTCCAGCCACGCGTTGATGCTGTTGTCGGGAGGCTGTTGAGCCACGTCATCGCCGAGTCGACGAGCATGAGGGGGACGTAGCGAACGTCCAAAAGGAGGTTGCCATTGGAGATTCCCACCGCGGTGGTGTAATCGACCAACCAATCCTCAGGCTTGACGGTTCCGTTGTACTTTGTCGTGTCTCTTGGGAACGAAAATCCTTTCGGAAATGACTCGTTTCGGATGCGCGGGCCAAAACACTTTGGGCCAGCCGGACTTTCCTCCTCCAAGGTGCATGATTGAACCAGGAGGTCGATGCGCTCCCGCGCATCAGTTGGTTCTCGGGGACTGAGCCAGCCCTTCAAACGCGACGCAGGCGGATCCTTGTTCACGTCCGCTTCCTCCTCCGGTGCTCGCGTCTTTTCCCCTAGGAGGCTCCGCCTGCGCGAATAACGCTGGAGGCTGCGGCGTCACGGTTGTGGCGATCACGGTTGCCAGATTTGCCACGCGGGCGACTGTTTTGCCCAACCCCTCCTGGAGAAGAGGCTAGTTGATGTTTTCTTCCTCCATGCGCCGTCTGGTCTGCGCCTTTGCGGACGACGATGTCGCAGGAGTTGCCCACCTGGCTGGGGATGCCCTCAGCCTGCTACTTGTTAGCGGTGGCCATGAGGAGCTGCACACGCTCCTGCTGGCGACGAAGTTCCTCGCCCTCAAGGTACTTTAGCTCCGTGGCCGCCGCCTCGGCTGCCCTCATGTTCTTGGTGGGAGTGCTGTAGACGGGCCTCGCCACACCTGCATGTGGGTCGGTGGCGTGATCCAGTTCCGACGCCAGGTTGCGCCCTCGGTGCTGGATCTTCGTGACGAAACCATGAGCTGCGTTGTACTCGTGCATGGTGGCGTTCAGCCGACGCTGGTTAGTCGCGACCTTGGTGGCTTCCTCTAGGAGTTTTTGGCGTGTAGCTTTGAGCGCTGCCGCCGCAGCCGCTGGATCTGTCTCGACAACCACAGGAGCGCGCAGGTGCTGGATGGAGGCGGTGAGCGGGTCTTGCTCTTGCTCGAGCACGGAGTTCTATCCTCCTGCCCGACGTTCTTGAGGCTTCCGATGATTTTCGTGAGCGTTCACCATCATGACTTTGACGCAATCCCTCCCTGCGGCTGGGACGCGGGCGAGGGGCACGTCGAGGACGGGGGTGACCACGCTAGGAAAATTCTCAACGACAGTGGCAACGTAGACGCGGACGTCTCCAAAATGCATGATGGAGCCGCCGACGGGGAAGGTGTTACCAGAAAAGCATGTTGCGTTGTCGATGACGCAGTCGAAGGCACCGAGCGTGAGAACGAGGCTAGAGGCCACGCATTCGCCGGCGATGAGCGAAAGTCCCGTGCGGAAGATGATCCCAGCCGAAGCGCTGTGCCCCACGGTGGGCGCCAACTGTCGTGGTGTGGAACACGGAAGAGCCATCGGGATGGCAAAGAAGGGACACACGAATGCATTCGGTGGCTCACGCAACGGGTTGGGCACGGTGCACTGCAAACACAGGGATGTACCCAGGTTCGGGGCCCTTTTGGCGAGGTAACACTCCTACTCCTGCAAGATGAACTATATATGGGAGCTTGATGCTCAGTACAGATGCTCCTTGAGCCGTTTCCTTAGCTACTATCGATGGCTAGAGGAAGATGGGAGCTAGATGCTAACACTTCTCTTCTTCTATTGTTGCTTCTCTTTCCCTAGAACCCAGGCTCTGCCCTCCCTTACATACTGGTCTGGGGGCAGATTACAGTTCGGGACCTAGGGTTTACTGTTTGGATATGGGTTTACAGGGCAGGGTCGGCTGCAGGGCCCAGCCGGTGGGCCAGGACCTAGTCCTCCCTTCTTTTAGCGTCATCCTTCTCTTTAGTGGTCACCCGTGCTTCCTTTGGGGCGTCACCCTTGCTTTAATGGTCACCCGGACCGCTTTCACCAGTCCAGCCGACCGTCTTGCTTTATCTTTGTATGGTAGCGCTGGTCATGACGGCATGCCGGCTTCCTTGATGATGAGGGGGAGACAGAAGCATACCCCGCATGGAGCGTCAGTCCTTCCGTGTTCTCCATCGAATCCGAGGTGAGCCGGGTGGGAATGGCCACCCAGCCGGTTCTTCTGGCCACTGGCTAGACGGTCCAGCCGGGAAGGTTATAAGCCCAGCCGAGCTTTCTTGCCAGATGGCTAGAGTTGTATTTGCTGGAGGCCAGGCGGCCTACTCCTTCTAGAGCCGGCCCACTTATGTCTGGCTTTCCCCACCCGGGGTTATACCCCCGACACCTGCTCCGGGTTAGGCGATGCCCTGCAGGATTCTCCCTCTACTTCCAACACCACACCGTCGTGCTTCCGGAATTGCGAGGGGAGAACTACAACCTCTGCTGCCTTCTGGAACAAGGGCGAGGAAGGTCTTCATCGAGTATCGAACGTGTGACCGACTGCGGAAGCGCTGCCAGAATGCAACGCCAGAAGGATCGTCTACACAATCTTGAGACTGACAAGTGTATGACTACATCACCCACGAGAATCTGCTCTCGTTAACCGCTTTGGAATCTTCAAGGGTGAGTACTCTAATCGACTCGTTGCTACAATCTAGTAGATAGATCTTGGCTTGTTTGTGTGCATGCGGTAGAATTTTTTTGTTTTCCATGCTACGAACCCCTACATTAACATGACGTTGTGTTTCCTTCCGAGGATCCATCATATGGGTGGGCACCCTTAGGCCCCACGATTTTGGTGTCTAGATTATATATGAGTGGTTGCCGGAGGTATAGTCAGCCCTATATGGAACTTGCCAGGGGCATCACCAGCTCATAGAGTCTTCAGGAACTCATCATGGTTATAGCTTACCCGGGAGGGGGCTCAACGGAGGTGTAGTCAGCCCCGGAGGATCGTGTAGACATGCGGGGTCACGGAGAGCGCAGTGATTGGCTTGGATCATCTACTGGGCCACACATCACGGAATTATTGACGGGAATAAGCTGCTCGGTTATGCAACAAGGATTTGATCTCTCATGGGTAAAGTAACGCACCTCTGCAGAGTATAAGAACTATAACTTGTTACTCCCTGTTCCGGGAAGGAGCTATGAACGCAGCAGGAAAGGAACTCCATGAAAGTTCTGGTAAACCTGTGAAGGCTGACAGACATAGCTTTTCAGAATAAAAGCAACCTTTGAAGAAATGTTTTTGAAAACCTGCATCGCCTACAACCTATGGTATGTGGTTGTAGATATAGTGCATCAAACACTTCTTTTTTTAGTGAACTTGCTGAGTACGCTCGTACTCAACGTATCTTTTTAACCCTTGCTAGACTCTGAAGCCAATACTGACGATGTCTGCATCAAATTATGCTCAAGAGAATCGTCATCAACAGATCAAAGTTTTCAATGAAGTCAAGGAAGTCAACATATACATCAACTAAAGTGAAGATGAAATCACTGATTAGATAGGAATATAATCTATAGCCATCGAACCAACTTCTGTAGAGTTTTGCAATAGCAGCAATACAAGCCAAATAGTTAGATGCTAATATAATTAGCATGATAGTTATGAGTTGATTATTTCAGATTCTTCTTTGTAAGAAATTTCATCTCTTTAACCTAGAGTATTCTCTGGATCTTTTGTAAAGAGTCGAGTTATAACATATAGTCATGTCTTGGACATGCTGTGTTTCTGTTGTACCATTCCGAGGGATGTAATACTAGTAAACGGTGTTTCATTGGTGTTATGTTAACGACTATAGTGTACTACATCATGTAGTGGTATGTTGGGTCACCGCAGGATCACCGTAGTACAATTCCATAAGTATTTGAGTGTCGAACCCACGAGGAGCTGAAGGTAAACTATCTATTCTCTAAAGCCCAATAACCCACTTATATAGCCTTCTATGCAAAGCTAGGATCTAAAGTGTGTGTGTGTGTGTGTGTGGTTGTTTTTGGTATTAACTAGAAAAAATAAAGTAGTTGAAATAAATACAATAACTAAAATAATGCAAATGAAGTGGAGCTAGTGGAGTACATGTGGATAATCTATGGGAGTAAATGTTTAGGCAAATTGCTATTTCATTCATTTGGTTGTCACAATTAGTCAAGCACATATATAGTATTTTTATTGTTTCTTCTAGGAGGTGCCATAACTAGGTGTAGCATAAATATGACCCAATACACCACTAGTGATTGATCCCAAGGCCAGTTAAGAACAAACAAGGGAATATTAAGACATAAAGTCCAACTAACGCATTTAAATCTAAGGTCCCCATAATAGTACCCCCGTTCATTAACCATAAATTAATAAAACATATATTTCTATGACTTGGGATTCAGCTCCAGTCAAACTCTGTCTATTCCTCGTCCTATAAACATGCAATGGTGACAACCTTGTGCATCTCCCAACATATGTGTGCACTCATATGTTAGTGCATCAAGATTATCACATAAGATAACATATACTTGTATGCAACCAAAACAAACTAGATCACAATTGCCATAACAATTCACTACTCAAACATTAACATAGTCATATAATAAATCATGGGAAAATAATACATTGAATCATACATGATGTTTGCCAAGAGATTACAGTGGAGGATGATGGAGAGGTGCTGTAAATGGTAATGGAGAGGTGCCTCCCCATGGGGGAGAGGCGGCAACAACGGCACCCGACGGCCTCCTAGGGACGGCGGCTGCCCTTGGGGGCAGCGGCCCTTTGGCCCTTGTTCTTCCTTGGAGATGGTGCAACAATGGAGGAGCTTATCCCCCTCCTTGGGGGATGCCAAGGAGGGGGAATTTCGTGGCTATGGATGGATGCCTCTAAAAGTAGAGTTTCCTCTTAATATATAGTGGTGGAGATGCAATCTTGGCCATAGGATGGATGTCCCTTGGTTCCAAGGACTCTTGGGCATCTCTAGAACCTTTCTAGGAGTTTCCTCTGTCCTAATGAGTCCATCAATTCGTGGTTGGGATGAAATCATCAAATATGGAAGGAGTTTGAGTCAACCATGTCACATATTTTCGGAGTCCCAAAACTGCTTTTGTTCTCCGCAGTAATATGGATATAAAAAATGCATCCGGACTCCGATTGAGGCGAATTTTATGTCTAAATTGTTTAGCATAAAATTCCCCACAACTTTCCTTTCAACATTTTTTTCCATTAGACGTCATATTCAGGGTAGTTTCTGGCAATCTTCCTGGTTATTCAGGGTTGTGGGATTGGGGAGAAGTTCCCAAATGCATCCAGCTGATGGCTATTGCGCTCTTCCTGGTTATATTCTTGCTCTAGTGTGGCCAATGTCCGGCTACCCGCTGCAATTTTTCTGGTCAACGATTTGATAATGCAAGGTTCCATGAGATTTCAGATGCAACGAAGGTGTTCGATGAAGTGCTCGAGAGAGAAGTGTTGTGTTGTGGATAGCTATGATGAACGAGTTATAAAAATCAGGAAAATACAGTAAAGTCCTCCGGATGTTCTTCAATATGGTGCGCAATGGAGTGCGAGGTAACAACTTGACTTTTGTTTGCCTATTGAAATATTGTGGTGAGAAGCGCAATGCTAAATTAGGACGGGAAGTCCATTGTTATATTGTGAAAGGAAGATGGGGAAATATGATATAGTTGATAGTGTCCTTGCACAACAATGATCATGGCTTATCTGCAGCATGTGATGTTTTCAGCGATGCTCACTTGAGGGATTTCACCCTAATGAGTTCACCA
Source organism: Avena sativa (assembly GCA_916181665.1). Lineage (NCBI taxonomy): Eukaryota > Viridiplantae > Streptophyta > Magnoliopsida > Poales > Poaceae > Avena > Avena sativa. Next base: position 44,238,240 of record OV702298.1, on the reverse strand, counting down.
TGGGCATACTCAAGGCTTGTGTAAAAGAGAAGATGATGTGGGAAGCAGTTGCATGGTGCTGCCGTGAAGAAATTGTACAAAGATTATTTGGGACGCTACCACTATGTCACGCTAGGATTACTAGATATATTGGTGAGGGCATTGTCTTACATTTACTTAGAATTTTGTTCTGATTGGGCGGGTTTGGGATTGGTGTTATTTATTTATTCGCTGCAGTGGTCCAGATTGGCTCAAAAAGAAGGCATACATGCTGCTCATTCATTGTGTTGTGAAGGTATTATTGAAACTCGAGAGGAATTCATATTTTCAATCCAGGATGTCAAATGCTAACTGATCGAAATACTTTTGTTATCTTTAAGATTTTAACTTGGGATTAAATTGCAGGTCGCTGAGAGCATCCGTGGAAGGTTTTCTTGTTAAAAACCTAAGATGGTGACAGAGGAGGGGAAGATGGTCCGGGTGAAGGGATGTTATGAGCACCACAGAAGTATGTGCTAAATATGGAAGCGAGTTTCCATTCTGTTTACTTCAGATCAGATAATTGCCCTTATAAAGGGTAACAGTTCTCCAGTAATAGAAGCTTGTTATTATCTCATTAATTAGCTTGATGAGTGTACTTTATTTTATTAAATCCCTTTTTCCTGCATGTTGATTGGATTGTTATTTCAGAGTTATCTATTTACGTTACTACAATATGTTGCACACCTAAAGAAGTTGCTGCACCATTTGATGGAGCTACTACTCGCAGCCCCTGATCTTCTTCTACCTCTCAATCTTCCTTCTCTCATGAACACACTCAAGAGATCTAAAAACTAACAGGAACACACACACTACACCAAGGAAGAATCTCAAAGACTTTGCCGAGACTCTCTTCCTTGGCAGCCACAAACACTACATTATTTTCTCTGCCGCAGGCTGATATTGTTACAATCAACTACTGAATAAAACATGATTAAACTCCAAACTTGACACTACTAACAAGATTAGCACCAACACCATTTTTCCTTTATGAATAAAAAATATGACATGTCCGATCAATTCCATCTTGTTGCATACAATGTTCAACCGAGATATCAAGGTCTGTGACCTTCACATTAGTCATGCTTTCTGTGGTTAAAATGTATGATGATTGATGTGGAATTTAAATTCAGGATTATATAATATTGCTTTTAATAAAGAAATGTATTGCTAAGAGAAAACAACGTGTCATACCACCACTTCTAATCACTATCATTAGTATAATCCACCTATTCTAGCACTACAAAACATATGTAGAAGCTAATATTCCGGGTTAGATGACAGTGGAAGTTTTATTCTTTACATAAACTCCTAATCAGGCTCTTTCTGAATTTTGCAACTTATATCTTTTTCTTCTACACGCATGCTCAAATCAGGTCACGCCATATGGGTGGGATGATTCTGTTTGGTCAAGTCGGGCATCGTGATTGCTGGGTAGATTAGGGTTTTGAAGCAGGGGAGGCGATCAGTTGGTGCTAGAAGTGAAAGTTCATTCCTCCTCTATCTACCGTGGACCCCGGTGCCAATTTTTTTTTGCATCTGCAAGTTACTAGCAATATTAATGTGCATTATGCTTATATATACGTTAAGGGGCTGCGGTGACCCAACATACCACTACATGATGTAGTACACTACATTCGTTGACATAACATCAATAAAACATCGTTCCACCAGTATTACATCCCTCAGTGTGGTACAACAGAAACATAGCAGGTCCAAGACACAACTATAGGTTACAACTCGACCCATTATAAAATATCCAGAGAACACTCTAGGTTATAGCGAGAGAAAGCAATTCTTACAAAGAAGAATTAGAAATAACAACTCATAACTATCATGCTAATAGACTAGTATCTGAACTATTGGGCTTGCATTGCTGCTATTGCAATACTCTACAGAAGTAGGTTGTATGGCTAGAGATTATACTCCTATCTAATCAGTAACTTTGTCTCCACTTTAGTTGATGTATATGTTGACTTCCTTGACTTCATTGAAGAAATTGGGGTTTTGGTGACGATTCCCTTGATCATAAGTTGATATAGATGTCGTCTTTATTGGCTTCCGAATCTAGCAAGGGTTAAGGATATATGGTTGAGTACGAGCGTACTCAGCAAGTTCACTAAAAAGGAGTGTTTGATGCACTAGCTACAACCATAAACCATAGATCGTAGGCTATGCAGGTTTTCGTAAACATTTCATTAAAGGTTGCTTTTATTCTAAAAAGCTATGTCCGTCAGCCTTCACAGGTTTACCAGAATTTTCGTGGAGTTCCTTTCCTGCCGTATTCTTAGCTCCTTCCCAGAACAAGGAGTATATGTCACAGTTTGTACACTCTACCGAGGTGTCTTACTTTATCCATGAGAGATCTTAGCTTTGTTGCACATCCAAGTTGCAGGCTCGTTCACACTTCCTTGGTATGAGGCCTAGACTAAGATCCAAGCCAATCACTACCATTTTCCATGACCCCACATGGAGCACGACTCCCCAAGCAGGAATACCTCCGTTAATCCCCATATAGGAAGATATAACCCTGGTAACCCCTTGGAGACTCCAATGAGCAGATCATGTCTCTGGCAACCCCAACCAACGTGGAAGAACTACCCCCGGCACCCCCTCACGGATAATCTAGACACCAATATTGCGGATACATAAGGCTTCCCACCCATGTTGAGTCCTCGCAGGGAATCTACAGCTTCACGATGAGGTCATCTGTTCATGTTAAAGAAAGAAGATCCAACTAAATTCTCCATCTCATTCCAAATCTCATGGTTAACGCGTGATATATGGCGCAAGAATCACTGGCGATATTGGTTGTTAAGTCCTAGATAATATGGTCCTTTACCACCAGAACTTTCATAATAGGTTATTACCTCTTGGTAAATAACCCATAATCATATTATTATGAAAATAGTGTTTTCTGACCTTTTTGAAATGCATGTGATGACAACACTGAATTTGTAAAATACTTGATAGAAAATAACCAAAGGACATGAGCAAGTGTGAACTTGCCTTTTGTGATTGCAAGATTCTGCACTCACGATCTTCGAGATAATAGAAGATCCAATATATGAAAACAACATCATTGGTCCGATAAGGACTAATGTTTATATAAGCAAGATGCCATTATGTATAAGTAATGCACTGCTATTTTTTAAACTCGTATCCATGAAATAAACGTCGATGATCTAGGGTTTGGGAACTAGGAATGGTTTCTTTGGAATGTGTTTCACTTTTATTTTTTGCTTCACACTTGTGCTTCTTATTAAGGCTTGTGAGTGTGTGTGTGTAAAATGGCTTACCAAAATAAAGAAGTAATATACATTGATAAAACACTCAAGTGTGGTTTGTATTCAAAGACTCCTTATATAATGATGGTTAACCAGTTATAGCTTTGTTGGAAAGCTTATGAATTACTTTAAGTATATCTTAAAGAATAACTTTTGAATAAAAGCTTACCTAACTAACAAAAGCATTTAAACTTGAAGTTAACACTCTTAGGGTTTCTTACTAACTATAGTTATAAAGGAGGAAAGCATCACTTATTTGTAAGTTTAAATAATCACAACATTTGTATTGGAGACTTATATGTTTTAAATATGATATGACACTATATGTTGTTCACTTCATAATACTTTATAAAGCTAAATAAAAATAGCATCTCTTTTAGTTGAGTGGTGATTTTTTGTTAATAGAGATGAATGACGTAATTTTATCCACTTAGGAGTTAGGAATTAATTTTTATGGCTATAGAAATGGGGGATTTCATCATGCGGTGTTCGACTTCTCGTGCGAGTTCAATGTAGGGTCCAAGTTTCGTGTAATCGCCGGGTTTCGCAAACTTGGGCTGCCAATCACTTAGAAGGCCCATTTTGAGCCGAATTCATCCCACCCCTGCCAAATACAAACTTTCCGTCAACTTCCCCGTGAAGGAGACATTCGGCACCTCCATGTAACTACTCTGTCCGTGACACGAGCGCTAAGTCGGCAACCACGAAGGATAAATGAGGAACTAGACCCCACGCCTTAGAGCATTGACAAAATTCACTCCCTCCTTCGCATGAACCCTAGCGCTGTAGCTGGAAAAATCCACCCTCCACCCAGAACGACCCCTTGGGACATTTGCCTTCCGGTGCCAAGTTGTTGCACCCTCTCGCTAATCCTGAGCTAATCTTGAGCTCTAATGTCGCATGTTGTGCCCACCGTTCTGAGGATCTAGCCCGCCTCCGCCGTCGGACAAGCTGAGCAGCACGGAGGATGGCAGATCATTGTACCCTGAAAGAAGTGTTGGATCCATGTGGGTGAGCTACTCTTCTATTTTCTTTTCGCACTAACTATAAATGCAAGCTGTCTATTGACCTGAAAGAGATAGATCAAACCTATAATTGTTTGCTGGCCGAACGCTGACAGACAAGTTATTATTTTTTGTCCCCAAATTTCTCTCAACTAGGGTCCCTAGAGATCCCTTACGTGGTTTCGGTACGTGTTGGAGGGTACCAACTACAATTAGCAAATGTAAAGGCCATGTGGAATTATGGTACTTGTGTCGCGATTAAAGAAGCACCCATACAGATTTGCACTATCCCTAGTATGGTTACTGCTCTGTGTAAACATATCGAAATGGGGCCGATGCAGACTGCACGATTCAGCTTAATGGATGAACAAGGCAAAAAGGTTACTATAAAGCATGACAGTTAGTTGTAAGGGTTGCTGAAACGGTGTCCGAAGGCTCAAATGTTTCTCATGGAATGTAGAATAGTCGATGTGGAAGCTTCTTCCATTCCTAGTGGCCATGATATTCAAGCTCAGGGTGGTCTGACTCTAAGCCCCGCCGATGTTAAGAAAAATGTGGTTCTTCGTCTGCGCCATGCTTCTGCAGCGCAACCTCCTCGTAGGAGTGCCCATTTTGCCGTGGTGCAAGACCCTGTTGTGGATGCAGGTCGTGCTTCTGTTGTGGAATCTGCTAGTGTTGTTGCTTAACCTGCTACTGACCTAATCCCTGCTGTTATTGCGCAAACTAAGGCTTCGGGAGGCCGCCCCGCTGTTGTGGAATCTGCTAGTGTTGTTGCTTTGTCTGCTACTGACCCAATCCCTGCTGAAGTTGCGCAAACTAAGGCTTTGGGAGGCCGTCTCGCTGTTGTGGAATCTGCTAGTGTTGTTCCTCAGCCTGCTACTGACCCAATACCTACTGCTGTTGCGCAAACTAAAGCTTCAGGGGGTCGTCCCGCTGTTGTGGAATCTGCTAGTGTTGTTTCTCATCCTACTACTGACCCAATTCCTGTTGCTGTTGCGCAAACTAAAGCTTCGGGAGGTCGCCCCGCTGTTGTGGAATTTACTGGTGTTGTTGCTCAGCCTGCTACTGAACCAATCCCTACTGTTGTTGCACAAACTAAGGCCTCGAGAGGCCGTCCCGCTGCCAGAACTGTTGGTGTTGTTGCTCAGCCTGCTACTGACCCAATGTCTGCTGTTGTTGCGCTAACTAAGGCTTCGCGAGGCCTCCGCGCTGTTGCTATTGCTAGAACTGCTGTCTTGGGCTAGTCCTCCTTGAACCCGTGATGAAGTTTAGCCTGTTGCTACTGCCACTCGAAGACCAGTTGTTGAGGAGCAAGCCCATGGTATGGAATCTGATACTGTCATCGAACCTCTCGGTGGTTTCGGTCCTGAGGAAGCTGGTGATGACAAGGTATACTTTCGTATCGGTGTTGAGAAGTTCATTGCAAAATTAGATGATGGCACAGAAAAATTCGTTGACGACATCGATGTAGTCGTTGGCACATACGATCCTGAAGTGGTACATATATCTGAACTGATAGCAGCGTTACATGAGAAGGTGGAGTGGGGGTCCTCTCAGGAAGCACATTTGGCAAGTTGCCATTGATTTAGCCGTACCGATAAGTAGGATGAGTCGAACTAGACGGGAAGTGTACCTGTTCGCGCGCCTGCTAACTGTTGGACATGAATTTGAGGTCGGCAATGATAAAGACGAACTTGTAGAAAATATGATTGACCTGATGGATGACCTCGCTCGTGGTTGTTCGAGTGACAGTAGCTTCGAACAGAGGAGAGACTTACAAGGGAGCAACATAAAGAGGACCAGGAAGAGCATCCCCAGAAAGAGCACCCTGAAGAAGGCCATCACCAAGCAGACCATGCTAGAGAAGAGTACACCCAAGAGTTACATGAAAAAAGGCACCACGCCGCAGAGTACACCCCTGAGACCCGGTTGCAACACCGACCAGTAGCAGCAAAAAATATAAGAGGGCCAGATCGGTGGTGAACGAGGTGGTGAACACACCCAGGAGGAGCAGCAAAAAGGCTAAGGTAGCTCGCACGGAGGATACCACACCCAATAGTAGAGGCAAAACTGCTAGCTTGAAGAGGAACACACTGCAAAGGTCCGACAATAATGCCGGCGCGAAGGAGAACACACCCAATAGTCACGGCAAAAATGCTAGCTTGAAGAGGAACACGCCGCAGAGGTTCGGCAATAATGCCGGCGCAAAGGAGAACACACCCAATAGTGGCAGCAAAAGGTCTAATTTGAAGGGGAACACACCGTAGAGGTCAGGCAATGATGCCAGCACGCAGGAGCCAGCACCCATGAGGGGCAGCAGGAAGGTGATCACACCGAGGAGTAGCAGCAAAAATGTTAGTTCGGTGAGGAACACAACACATAGGTCAAGACCTAATGTGGATACCATCATGAATGATACAGTCAGGAAGGATTCCATCAGGAAGGAGGATGCACATAAGAAGAGCAAGAAGGTTCTGTATAGTAGAGATGAAATAGAATCTGATTACTATTTGTATGTTGACGAACATATGATGCATGATAGTATAAGACCACTCCCTGTTGTTGCAGTAGCACCAACAGAGCATCTGGGAGAAAACAGAGTTGTCAGGGAGGTAGATTGGGCCAATGTTCCAGCCCATGTAGGTGCAAATGATGATGAAGCCCCACCCCTGGGAGTCAATACGATGTGTGCAGTACTAGGCATTGGTGAGGATGGTGAAGATTCTAAATCAGATATAAATGATGGCACTATGGAGCATCAAGAATCTGGTGATGGTGAGATCGACAAGGCACTTATGGATGGGGCTGGCATTATAGTTGATGACTTGGGTCCCGACGTAGATGAGATGATACATCACTACTAGGAAAACGCCTGTTCGTGGCGCACCTGGAAAGTCCATCTGTGGCGCACTAGCAGTGCGCCACGGGCCTCACGCTATGGCTATCTCCTAGCCGTGGCGCCCTGCCTGGTGCGCCACGGTTGTGTCGAGATAGGCGTGGCGCACATGCCAGTGCGCCATGAAAAGTAGTCCAGGTGCGCCACGCGTATGAAACGATAACCGTGGCGCACTACGTGCTGTGCGCCACGGATATAAATTTCAAAATTCAAAAAAAAGCGGCAGATCTGGATCTCGTCGTCAGTTCTGTCGCTCGTCGGTGCAGGTCGTCGTCGCCTCCTCGTCACCTCATCGTTGCCTCCTCGTCATCACCTCGTCGTCGTCGGAACTGCAAGAAGGAGGAGGAGGAGAAGAAGAGGAGGAGAAGAATAGGAGGAAGAGGTGGAGGAAGAGGAGGAGGAGGAGAAGAAGAAGAAGAGGAGGCCTCGTCGTCGTCGGAACTACACGGAGGAGGAAGAGGAGGAGAATAAGAAGTAGCCCGCCGCCTCGTTGTCGGAACTGCAAGGAGGAGGCCGCCGTCACCATTTTCACTGCAAGGAGGAGGAAGAGGAGGAGAAGGAGAAAGAGAAAGAGAAGGAGGAGGAGGAAAATGAGAAGGAGAAAGAGAAGGAGGAGAAGGAAAATGAGAAGGAGAAGGAGGAGAAGAAGAAGGAAAGGAGAAGGGAGGAAAAGGAAAAGGAGAGAAGGGGAGGGAAAAGAAAAGGGGTAGGTGGGCGGGGTGAGGATTCAAATTTTGAATCCCGCCCAAGCTTATCTATGGCGCACTAGGTGGTGGTGCGCTACGGGTAAGTTTTCTCTATTTTTTTTCTGCAGGAAAAAACGGTCTTTTGACCGTAACTTTTCGAATTTTGAAAATCTACAAAATCGCTAAACGACCGGAGGTGGTTGCGAGCGGATGCGAAATCTCGTTCTTGTCATTTTGGTATATTATACGATTTTTTCCGACATCGCATGCAAAAGTTACGGCCGTTTTACCGTGGCATGACTTTTTTTGCAAATAAAGTCGAAACTCATGTTTGTTAATTTTACTAGAAGCTATACCACATTAACTACTTAAATATGAAAGGATTTAATTTTTTGAAGTGTTTATCATTTTCTTTTATTTTTTGCAAAGTCTAAAAAGGCGATCCAGGGGGGTGGAGTTGGTGCAGGATAGTTAGGCGTAGGGCACTAGGGCAAGGTGCGCTACTACTAAGTTTATACATCCGTGGCGCACATGGCATAGTGCGCCACGGATGTGTCTGGCCGTTACACAGAAGAGAGGGGCATGCGCTTAGGCGTAGCGCACCCCCTCCATGTGCGCCACGGTTGATACTAACAACCGTAGCGCACCTACCTTATGTGCGCTACGGATGTCTGGCGTGCGGACAACAGGGCTCTGGCTCACACATATCTGTGGCGCACTATGGTCATGTGCGCCATGGTTGTTCTAGTTACTAGTAGGGCACTGCCCATAGGTGAGCCACGCCTGTTGTAGATGCGGGGCACTTCAACCATGTGAGCCACAGATGTGCTGATTACCTATAGCCATTTTCCTAGTAGTGCATGACCATGAGGATCCTATAATTTCCGTTGGCACCGAGTTCAACAGCATGCATGAGTTCAGGATGTCGTTCCGGCATTTTTGTATCAAGGGGGAGTTCGATGTTCATAGACTAAAGAACACTGCCTAGAGGTATGGGGCCGTTTGTTGGTTAAAGTGGAAGAATGGACATGTGGTGATACCTTGTCTGTGGAGGATCGCAGCCAGAGCCCTACCTGCGTTAAAGGCAATTAGGGTATCCTGGCAATGAATGGAGCAAACCATTTCAATTTTATCATTTTTCACTCTATAATATAAGTAAAGTTGATGTGCAAGATCTATCTAGCAACTCTGCTTATGTTGTAAATTAATCTATGTTGCAGGTCAAGAAATTGGGCCCTCCCCACATGTGTGCGACTGGGAGCATGCTGAAATCCTCAATGCCTGAGACAGAGTGGGTGGCTTTACAAGCTATGTCCATAATAAAGCATAACCCTAGGGAGACCGTGAAGAATATTCAGAATCAACTCATTGGTCAGTACAACATTGTCCTACCGTATTACACGGTTTGGAAAGGTAAAGAGAAAGCTCTAAGAATCTTGCATGGGGTTTGGACTAATAGCTTCAGGATGATGTACAACTTCAAGGCTGAGGTACAAGCTAGGTGTCCAGGCCGTGTTGTGGAGATCGACACTAAATCAGAAGGTGGTAAAATTTATTTCAACAGATTTTTCATGGCGCTTAAACCTTGCATCCAGGGATTCAAGGACGGATGTAAGCCATATCTAAGCATAGATAGTACTGACTTAATTGGCAAATGGAAAGGCCCCTGGCATATGCGACAACATTGGATGGTCACAACTGGATGTTCCCAGTGGCATTCAGGCTGTTCAATAAGGAGACATCGGAAAACTGGGTCTGGTTTATGAGGCAACTCAGGAGATCAATAGGACAAATGGATCCATTGGCTATCTCCACAGATGCATGGCTGGCGAATGCAGTGAATGAGGTGTTCCCGCGAGCTGAGCGTAGAGAATGCAATGCCCAATTGATGCTCAACCTATACAGGCACTACGAAGGCAGCATATTTGGTTACATGTTTGCTGCTACTAGATCTTATAGAGCTGGGAGCTATGAATATTTCATGAGCAAGATTTTTGCGTAAGCCCCAGATGTTCCCTAGTACTTGGCCACACATCATTCGCAGCTATGGAAGAGGAGTCAGTTCAAACCTGACATCAAAGTTGATTACATAAACAACAACCTAGCTGAATGCTTGAATAACTGGGTGAAGGACATAAAAGTCTGTCCTGTTCATATGTTAATGGACGGCATACACGGTATGATCATGAAGCTATTAAATATAAGGAGGGAGATTGGTCCGAGACTTAGAGGCCATATGCTACCGCATGTTGTACATCAACTAAATAAGAGAAGCCGAGGGCTTGGTCATCTTAGGGTTCCCCGTCAAACAGCAGCAGCTATGAGGTGGTTGATTTGTCCAAAAACGGCCATAGAAACAACAATGCTGGTTCGTCGAGCCCTGTACAGACCCATCTCAGTGGCCTCAAGTCCATTTGAGTTTTGAGCTATGCCAGCCGATAACAAAAAGGGCAGAGGTATACAACAAGTGAAGAGTTTTAAGAATTTTCTGGAGAGGGCGGGTTTAGCTTTTAGTGGTAGCAAGAAGGGCAAAAACCGATGAAAAACCTGCTATCTTATAGGCCATAAAGCAGCGGGGTGTCCTCTTAATGCACCCAAACCTAGGTATGAGATGGTACCTATACAAAAAAAATTGGTCGTACTCTGTAGATATTAGGTGCTTACCCGTGTCCTATTTTTTGACAGGAAGCGCAAGGTAAGAAACATGACTGCGAACTTAGTGATTTTTCTATGTGATAAAATCAAAACGAGTGGAGTGATGATGCTAAACATGATTCTGATGCTGATTGGCCTGACTTCCCTCGACCCGGAGATGTAGAGTATGTGAAGGTAAGAAAGCTGGCACCCAGGTTGAGGAGGAAGGCGGGAAATGAAGAAGACAAAGGACACCGAGGAAAAGAAGTGGCACCCAGGAAGGGTAAGAAGGCTGGCTAAGAAGAAGCATAGTAATGTGTTGATCTCGAACCTGTCTATGTATTCAGTAAAATTCTGGAGCTGTGTTCATGGGAATTGTCAACACCCGGATTTTCAATCCCAGATGCCTGTTATGCCATCCATCACAATCCCAGGATTACCATTTTTGCGAGACATAACAGATTGGATATCACAGTACATCATCCATTACAAACCATACATAAGGTCTTACAACAAATAAAGGATCGCATGATCCAGTCTTAGTACAATCATAGCAGCGGAATAATATAATAACAATAGCGTGGGCGAAGCTCCATCTTCATGGTCATAGGCAATGCTGACGATGGGAGATGATCCTAGTTATCGTAACCTTCCTGCGGTCCATCCTCCTGATAGTCCTCTTCATAGTCTGGCCACGGGAATAGCCAGGGACAAAGCCATGAGTACTCTTTAAGTACTCGCAAACTATTACTAACAAGTGAAGTGGTTTTGAGTAGGAAATACTAAGCTCTAGGTTGTTTTGCAAAAAGCCAGATTTATCTCTAACTGAGTTTAGAAGCAAAGAAAGCTAGTTGAAAGTTTTATAACACCTAAGTGGGAACTTGAGTTTCATATCACAACCCTGTTGTGGTCAAGTCAAAGTCATGATTCATTTCACCAGTCATTTTGAAAACATCTGACGACGAAACAGTATGGCCACTCCAACTGTCCATAATCGTGGACACGGCTATTTGAATAGTTTGACACTCTACAGAGTTGGTACACTTTCACCACAATATTCGATACATCCCTCAGGAACAATTCTGAATTCACCATACTCAGTATGCGGATAATCAATCCTAACTATTCAATTACACGCCCTAGTATACGCACCTCTCCTATGAGTTTGGCCTCCCAGCCATGACCAATTTTCATCTTGGGAACTGCACAGGTGGTCAATCTTCACAAGGTAGCCTCAGCTCAAACCTTGGACGCAAGGGAACCCATACTAAGGTATATAAACTTCTAGTCAAGCCCTACACAATTTTCGGGTATTGTGGTTGTACGGTAAAATTGGAATGGTATTGCATCCACACAACCATCAGTTTTATAAAGGGCTAAGGTTCATGCCTCAACATTTTCATCATCAAAATCATCTGGTGTTCAAGAACACATGTCAAAACATTTCAGTAGAATGACTCATCATTCTAAGGTTTTCATAACCATTTTCACCAAGTAATCCCATATAAAAGGGATCAAGTTTTATGCTTAGCACTAGCATCTATAAGTGGGGGCAAACACTAATGAGGGGTGGTAAACAAGTGGGGATGATCTAAGTTGAATATCATGCCTCAGGATGACATCAAGATTTATCGAACTTAGGAAAAGTTTTATGCTCTTTATGCTACCTTTACATATCTTTCCAAAATCTACAAGTCACTAAGTAAACTCAAATAGAAAGCTTTGATAAAGAAATAAAATAACTAAGCTTGCAAGTAAAACTGGGTTTGGTATAATCACTTGGTATTATCAAGGCATGTCTAATGCATTGCATAGATTATCTAACTTTTAGAGTTGCAAGTGTTAGCTTGCATAGGTAACATGCAAGTCGTAGCTTGCCTTGTGTGCAGTGCAGTGGTTGAAGTTCTCCTCGGCTTCTTCCTCGTAGTAGTCTCCTTCCTCCTCGTATCCTTGGTCGGTACTAGCGTCTATAAATAAATACGAGGTACACAATCACCAAACAATACTTAAATAATTATTTTATTTAGTTCACACTAGATGATCTAGCATCATCACTATTATCACAAAGATTAAAGCACTTGTTTTATTTATTTTATTGAAAACTACTTAAGATTTAATATCCTCCAACTAAAACATGGGATCATGTTGACACATGTCATCACGACATATTTCGGTACTTGGGAATGTGATTTAAAGTGGTGCCACAATTTAATAAGGTTTAACCCTTTTATTTTAATTAATTAAAGTGACTAGAAACGCCTATGCGGCATTCTTTTATTACTTGTCCATTATTTCTGCAAGTACACCTAGATACTTTTATATATTCAGAAAGGTCTTGTCAAATGTGACTTTTTGAGAGTTGGAATCAACTCAAAAGCTTTTGTGGTTGAATTTTGAAAAATGTTTGAATACAGAAAAGTCTCTGCCTTGTTATTTTTACTATAGGTTATCTACATTTCCAATTGATTTGAATCCAACGGGCTTGGATTAAGAATTTTAGTACCTTTCTAGCAAAATTAGTTTCATGCAATTTGGTTTAGTGAATCTCCCTGGTCTGATTTTGAATCTAGGGACAGAACTAAGTTTGAAACTAAATTAATAAACCTAAATTTGAATTACTGGGTCGCGCAGGAGTGTAACTGGGCCGGCCCACTGCGCACAGCGCGCCCGCGGGTGGGTTTAAGTGGCTGTCCCCACCAGTCAGCGAGACAGGGGGTGCGAAGGGGTAACGGGCAATCTGGACCGTGCGATTAAGATCTAATCTAATGGCTGGGGCTTGTCGTCTTTGTCGGGCAGCACCAGCGAGACTGAACCCTAACGCGGCCAGTGGGGGTCTGTGGGGGCTCACCGGGGCTCAGGCGAGGGTCAGTGATGGGGGAGAACGACGAAGTCGATGACGACAATCCTCTTGGTAACGACAGCTCCTCCTAGGGCGACTCCAATCGACGGCTCCTCTTCTCCTCCTCCATGGCAGACTACGGCAAAATTCCGGCCACCTGGTGCTCGCCTTGCTCCGGGGATGAGGTGGGGTGGTTCTGAGAGAGAGGCGAGTGTGATGATGTGCTGAAATCAAACGGGGGAGGCCTCTATTGATAGTGCGAAGAGAGGACCGAAGGGTGCGGGTGAAGCTCGTCGTGGTCGTCTGCACAACTGGCTAACACTTCGAAGCTCAACGGCATGGTGGCGAGCCGTGGGGCGGTGCAATGCGGTCGGAACACTTCGATGCTCTGAACGGGTCTGACGAGAAAATTAATGGCGCATGGGCTCTCCTTGTCATGCGGCGATGAACGGGCATGTCCGGGCGGTTCCTGGGGCGATGGTGATCACGCACACAACCGGCGAGGGCGGGACGCGGTCTGTGCTCGCGTGTCGAGCGCGGAGCTCTGGCGCGCTCTCGGCATGGCACGGAGGTATAGGGCACAGCGGTTCTAGGGTGGTCCAGGGGCTGGCAGTGCTTGGGATCTGGACATGGGGTGGCGGTGGACGGTGGCTTGTGCCCTAGACAAGGTGGCTAGGCTTGGTGAGGCTCCTATCTTGCTGTAGACATTGGGGGTGGCAAGTTGGGCTCAGCAATTGTCACCATTGATGACAATGTCAAGCTTACAGTGAGCTAGAGCTTGTTAAATGAGTTAGATCATCTATTGAGAGTGTGCTGTGAGCTAGAGAGGGAACAAGTTAGGCACAAACACTGCTCACTATAGTGTTGGATGTTTTCCTTGATTTGTGTTTACAAGGTGTTTGATGAAATGGCTGAAAGAGATTTGAATTTTAATTTTTGAATGAAAATTTGTGGGTGTACTAGTCACATACTAGGTAGTCTATGGTTGCTTGGAATTGTCAAGGTGCACTAGTTTGGTTGGGTTTTGAGAAATGGTGATATTCACATATGATATAGATTCAATTTTGAATTGTCATTTGAATCAAGTTGCCATATGTTTTTGTGGGTTTGAAAGGTGGGCTTCGGTTCACTTTTACTTGGTCTATCAAGGGGTGAAAAGAAATGGAATTGTTTCTGTTTTAAATCTTGGACTAGAAACACTCAAAGTGGTCTAGTGAGCAAGATTGGAAAAAATGACCATTTGCTTGTTTTGTTTATTTTTGAATTTCTCTTGATTTTTTTCTTCTTGGAAATGATTTAGATGATGTTGTTTTCATCTTTAAACCAATCCTTGCTAATCACAAAAATCACATAAGTCCATTCATGCATTCATACATTCATCACAAACACACATGCATTCATATGATTTTAATTAACAAAGTTTTTGTTAACCCTACTTTTGGTGATTGGAATATGATAACCTTGATCAATATTTTTGGGATGTTACAAACCTTCCCTCCTTAAACAAAATCTCGTCTCGAGATTTGAGAAAAATAAAACTAAGATTTAAAGAGGTCTGGAAACTCTGTCCTAATGTAACCTTCTTGCTCCCAGGTAGCTTCTTCTTCATTGTGGTTACTCCACTGAATCTTGAGAAATTTGATGCTTCGGGTCCTGGTGGTCCTGAAATCTTCTTCCAAAATACGGATGGGTACTTCGGGATACGTCAGGTCATCGTTGATCTCTATGGTTCGGTGATCAATGTTCTTGAATACTTCAGTCTTCTCCGGGACTTCTAGGCATTTGCGAAGTAACGATATATGGAACACATTATGCACGATTGACATCTCCTCGGGCAGTTCCAGTTGATATGATACTTCTCCTCGACGATTTAGAATCTTGAAAGGTCCGATATACCTGGGGGATAACTTTCCTTTGAGTTGGAAATGCTGCATTCCCTTCAAAGGTGACACTTTGAGATACACAAAATCTCCGATATTGAAAGCGAGGTCTCGACGTCTCTTGCCGGTGTAACTCTTCTGTCTGAATTGGGCGGTCTTGACTTGATCACAGATCTTGTGAACTTTCTCTTCTGCTTCTCTTAGGATGTCGGGTCCGAAAATCTGACTCTCTCCTACTTCCTACCAATTCAAAGGGGTATGACACTTCCTTCCATACATGAATTTAAATGGGGCCATTTGCAAACTGGCTTGATAACAGTTGTTGTACGAAAATTCTGCGGAAGGCAGACAATCTTCCCATTTTGATCCATATTCTAGCACACAGGCTCTCAGCATATCTTCGAGTATTTGATTTACTCACTCTGTTTGTCCATCAGTCTGAGGGTGATACGCTGTGCTGAAATCCAGTCGGGTTCCCAATCATTCTTGTACTTTCTTCCAAAATCTCGAGGTAAACTGAGTTCCTCGATCCGATACAATGTTCTTGGGGACTCCGTGCAAACTGACGATTCTAGCAATGTACAAATCTGCTAGCTTCGAGCTTTGATAAGTGGTCTTGAATGGTAAGAAATGGGCTACCTTGGACAGTCTATCAACTATGACCCAAATAGAGTCATTTCCCCTACTAGATGTAGGAACACCCGTGATAAAATCCATTCCAACAGAATCCCACTTCGATTCCAGAATCTGTAATGGTTGTAGCAGTCCTGCGGGCCTCTGATGTCCCACCTTAACTCGCTGACAGATATCACACTTGGCTATGTAGTTTCCGATTTCTCTTTTCATCTTATTCCACCAGAATTGTTCCTTCAAATCCTTATACATCTTCGTTCCTCCAGGGTTGATATAATAAAGAGTATCATGGGCTTCTTTCGAAATAGCTTACTTCAACTCTGAATCTGCTGGCACATAGATACGTCCTTTGTACCACAAAACTCCTTCTTCATCCTCGTTGAATCCGGGTACTTTGCATGTACCGATGCGACGTTTGATTCCGTTGATACTAGCATTTCCTTTCTGCGCCTCCTTGATCTGACTAATCAAAGTGGGCTAAAGCTCTATGCTATCCAAAAATCCTTCACTTACTAATTCCATTCTAAAATCTTCCATCTCCTTGTGTAAACTTGGTTGCTCCTTCAGAATCATGGAGTTCAAGCGGCACGGCAATCTTCTAAGGGCAT
The DNA here is from genome assembly GCA_916181665.1 of Avena sativa. Lineage (NCBI taxonomy): Eukaryota > Viridiplantae > Streptophyta > Magnoliopsida > Poales > Poaceae > Avena > Avena sativa. Next base: position 44,221,755 of record OV702298.1, on the reverse strand, counting down.
CTACTACCACATTGGCTTTACCGGGGTGATAGTGAATGTCCAGATCATAGTCCCTGATTAGCTCTATCCATCTTCTCTGCCTCATATTAAGCTCCTTTTGAGTGAAAATGTACTTCAGGCTCTTGTGATCTGAATAAATCTCACAACGGTTTCCCATAAGGTAATGCCGCCATGTCTTCAGCTGCTAGATCAAGGTCATGGCTAGGATAATTCTGCTCATGTTGCTTCAGTTGTCGGGATAGATATGATATTACTTTGCCTTCTTGCATCAACACACATCCGAGACCGATCCTGGATGCGTCACAATACACATCAAAGGGCTTCGTAATATCTGGCATGATCAAGATTGGGGCTGAGATCAATCTCTTCTTGAGTTCTTGAAAACCCGCCTCACATTTGTTCGTCCATTCAAACTTGTCTTTCTTCAACAATTGGGTCATGGGTCTTGCGATGCTCGAGAATCCTTCTACGAACTTGCGGTTATATCCCGCTAATCCGAGAAATGCACGAACTTGGGTTTGAGTGGTTGGGGCTTGCCAATCTTCAACATCCATCACCTTTGCAGGGTCAATGGCAATTCCTCCAGCTGATACTATATGTCCGAGGAATCCTACTTCCTGTAACCAGAATTCACATTTGCTAAATTTGGCATACAACTGATGCTCTCTAAGGGTTCCAAGGATGGTCCTTAGGTGTAGCTCATGTTCTTCTTCTGATTTGGAATAGATCAGAATGTCATCGATGAAAACAACGACAAACTTATCCAGGAAGTCCATAAAAATCTTATTCATGAGGTTCATGAAATAAGCGGGGTCATTGGTTAATCCAAAAGACATAACAGTGTACTCATACAATCCATATCGGGTGGTAAAGGCAGTCTTCGAAATATCCTCTGCGCGAATCTTGAGTTGATGATAATCAGTTCTAAGATCAATTTTAGAAAACACTTTGGCACCAGTCAACTGGTCAAAAAGGTCTTCTATCTTCGGTAGTGGGTAATTGTTTTTGATGGTGACATCATTCTGCTTCCAATAATCCGTACACAAACGGTTACCTCTATCTTTCTTGTCTACAAACAAGACAGGTGATCTCCATGGCGACGCACTTGGTTAGATCAATCCTATCTCCAGCATAGCATCCAATTGCTTCTTCAGCTCCACTATTTCAGACGGGTTCATACTATATGGTCTCTGGGCTATGGGTCCGGTTCTAGGGATTAGTTCAATGATAAACTCGATATCCCGATCTGGGGGCATACCGGGCAAAACATCTGGAAATACATTGGGGTATTCACGGACTATTCTGACTTGGTCAATGGTTGGTTGGGCTATAATCTTGTTGCACTTTAATTGATGGGGCAAGGTTTCAGATACATGCTCTACTGATATTCCGGCTGTACTGGTCATGGTTATGGCTTTGTTGGCACAGTCGATTAATCCTTTATGTTTCGACATCCAATCCATTCCTAGTACTACTTCCAAACCTTTCGTTCCAAGTACTTTTAGATTAGCATAAAAATCTATGCCATGGATTCAGATAGGTACGGCCTTGCAAATTTGTCTATCTTTGGTGGTCGAACCAGGTATTTGAATTATCATAACATGCTTCAATTTTGTTGGTTGAATCTTACTAGTGCATGCAAATTTTTCAGTAACAAATGAGTGCGATGCTCCAGAATCAAACAACACTCTTGCAAGTACTGAGTTAACATAAAACATACCCAGCACGACATCTGACGCTTCTTGGGCTTCTTCAGCACACATGAGAAACAGACGGCCGTTGCGGTTGAGCGAATTCCCTGGGGCAAATGTTCTTCCAGGCTTAACACGACGCTGTTGATGAGCTGGGGAATTTGCACTGGGGGCTCTGGCAATATTCTTGGGGCACTCATTGGAATAGTGACCCTTGGTTCCACATTCATAACAAGTCTCTTGGGACTTGTCCTTTGTTGCAACAGGCACAACATTGCTTCCAGTTCTCGGGGCAGTGTTGTTGTTCGTGGCGACATTGTTGTTGTTGAACTTGGGCGGTGCACGGTTGAAATTGCTGGGGTTACCGGGGTTATTGTTGTTGTGGTTTCCTCCGGGCCTTGGGTTTCCTCCTCCATGTTTGGGATAGGTCGGGCAGTTCATCGGGTCTATTGGTTCTTGGGGCAAATCCTGGAGATGGGTTTTGGCGATACTTCGGGGTATGGTGGGTTCCTGGTTGATTCATCATTATAAGCTTGCGGTTCTCATTGGCTTGGTTGATCTTTCCTTCCATCTTAATGGCAGAATCCACTAAGGCTTCAATGTCAGCAAATGGAATATTGACTAACACTGTCTGCATCTCATCATGAAGACCATTCAGGAATCTCTCCTTCTTCTTAGCTTCAGTGTCAATCTCATCTGGTGCATACCTAGCCAATGACAATAATTTGTCACGATACTCAACTACGGTCATCCTCCCTTGCTTAAGTTCCCTGAATTCATCTCTCATCCTCTTGATCAAATCCGGTGGCACATGGGTTCTGTTGAACTTGATTTTGAATTCATCCCAAGTCATCATTTGTCCTCTAGTCATGGCGCGAACGCTGTTCCACCAAGCTCTTGCATCTCCTACCAGGTAGTGGGTGGCAAACAATACCTTCTCGTTGGCTTCTACTCCTGCAACTTCTAAGTTGTTCTCCATGGTCTGCAGCCAATCATCTGCATCTAGGGGCTCTTCAGACTTAGTAAAGACGTGTGGATTGGTATTCTGAAAGTTCTTGAGCTTTGATCCATGGTTGTCCTGATTTCCATGGCCTTGATTGTTGTTGGCCATCTGAGCTATGTGTTGAAGGGTGGCTAAGTTGGCTTGACGTTTAGCTCTTTCATCTTCGCAGTCAGAAACCAACATTTGCAAGATCTGCAACATTGGGTCCGGGGACGAAGTGCTTCCTCCACGAGGCATCTGAAGATTGAGATAGATCGTGAGACAAGAGGGAAATTTCTAAGGTTCAGTTTTGTTTTAGATTTTTTTTTCAAAGTTTGACTAAGATTGTTCTAGCCACTTGCTTTTCATTCATTCATAGCACACGATACAAACACACACCACAACAAGGAAAAATAGATGGTTTTAAGAACCATTCTGTGAAACTACGATACAGTGGGACCGGATACAACTCACTAACGCTACTGCTGAAGTGCTACTACTCCTTGGAATCGGTGTCCTCATCATCCTCCTCCTCCTCCTCATCATCATCAATGAATGCGAAGTCATCCTCATCGGTGAAGAAGTCCATGGCTTGATCCTCCAGAAAGTCATCATCATCAATAAGGTAAGAGTAGGGGTCTCCACGGATATCCTCCCCTGCATTATCCCTCTCCTCAAGATGCATTTCCCTCTCGTGGACGGTCTCCTCCAACTCTGTAATCCTGTGACGGATACGGGCAATGATGCGCCCCTTCATGTCAAGATGACGGCGACGAGACTGGCGATCCTTCACTAGCATGGCAATGGTCTGGTACTTCTGGACAACGATGGCATAGTTGTGGTTGGCGTAGGAACGGGCATTGTCCAACTTCTTCTGCCGGTCATACATCATGAAGCTGAGGTGGTCCACTTGATTCTTCATCTCAGGGTGGTATGGTGCCTCCATTGGTTGTCCATAACATCGCGCCTTGGGCAGAACTCAAAGTGGATGCCCTTGATTTGATTGATACTCTGCCCACACAGACGGGCAAGAGCTTCCTCAATGGCCCTGGCAAGTCCATCTATCCAGTTGTTCTCTCTTAAGGTGAACTGAATTCCCTCTGAGGTGGGGGGGCTTCAATCTTTCCTTGGAGACTTGCCACAATCAGCCATTGCAATTCCTCTCCTTCCTGATCGTTGAGCCGAGCTCCGAAGAACTCGGGGTGCGGGCTCTCTAGAAGTTCCGAAAGCTTGTCCAAGTCATGCTCAAAGATGAGATCTCCTCCATTTCCCAACTGATAGAACTTGCTATACTTCACGTCCATCTATAAGAATATAGGATGAGTAAGTTAGTAGAGTGATCAAGTGTGTCAAATTTTATGTAAGTTTTGCAAGAATTTTTTGAGGAATATGAATTTTCATGAAAGAATCTAAGTGATAAGAATGAGAATAGGTTTGCATAAATGCTCATTTCCTTGGTTTTGAAACTAAGTTTTTGATTCAAACGTCCATTCTAAACTAGGGTCTCCTATGGTCATGATGGCTCTGATACCTACTTGTCAACACCCGGTTTTTCAATCGCAGATGCCTATTATGCCATACATCACAATCCTAGGATTACCATTTTTGCGAGACATAACAGATTGGATATCACAGTACATCATCCATTATAAACCATACATAAGGTCTTACAACAAATAAAGGATCTCATGATCCAGTCTTAGTACAATCATAGCAGCGGAATAATATAATAACGATAGCATGGGCGAAGCTCCATCTTCATCGTCACAGGCAATGCTGACGATGGGAGATGATCCTAGTTGTCTTAACCTTCCTGCGGTCCATCCTCCTGATAGTCCTCTTCATAGTCTGGCTACGGAAATAGCCAGGGACAAAGCCATGAGTACTCTTTAAGTACTCGCAAACTATTACTAACAAGTGAAGTGGTTTTGAGTAGGAAATACTAAGCTCTAGGTTGTTTTGCAAAAAGCCAGATTTATCTCTAACTGAGTTCAGAAGCAAAGGAAGCTAGTTGAAAGTTTATAACACCTAAGTGGGAACTTGAGTTTCATATCACAACCCTGTTGTTGTCAAGTCAAAGTCATGATTCATTTCACCAGTCATTTTGAAAACATCTGACGACGAAACAGTATGGCCACTCCAACTGTCCATAATCGCGGACACGGCTATTTGAATAGTTTGACACTCTACAGAGTTGGTACACTTTCACCACAATATTCGATACATCCCTCAGGAACAATTCTGAATTCACCATACTCAGTATGCGGATAATCAATCCTAACTTTTCAATTACACGCCCTAGTATAGGCACCTCTCCTATGAGTTTGGCCTCCCAACCATGACCAATTGTCATCTTGGGAACTGCACAGGTGGTCAATATTCACAAGGTAGCCTCAACTCAAACCTTGGCCGCAAGGGAACCCATACTAAGGTATATAAACTTCCAGTCAAGCCCTACCCAATTTTCGGGTATTATGGTTGTACGGTTAAATTGGAATGGTATCACATCCAGACAACCATCAGTTTTATAAAGGGCTAAGGCTCATGCCTCAACATTTTCATCATCAAAATCATCTGGTGTTCAAGAACACATGTCAAAATATTTCAGTAGAATGACTCGTCATTCTAAGGTTTTCATAAGCATTTTCACCAAGTAATCCCATCTAAAAGGGATCAAGTTTTATGCTTAGCACTAGCATCTATAAGTGGGGGTAAACACTAATGAGGGGTGGTAAACAAGTGGGGATGATCTAAGTTCAATGTTGTAGAGGTCCCAACCTTTAATAAGGTAGATATCCCTATGTTTACAATGCTAGTCCCTGGATCAATAGCTAGCTTCCATAGTTAAGATGTAATATCAAGAGACAAAGGTCATAATACAACTTTATAACCAGGAATAAAATAATTCATTACATCTTACATAGCTCATTTGGCTATCACATTACAATGCAGCAGAAATAACTATGTGGCATGGAGTCCTTCATCTTCAAAGTGCCACAGGCAATCATGTTGGTTGTAGACTTGTAATCCTAATCAACACACATCACTAACATCAAACAAACCTACAACATAATAAGTTACAGCCATAGGGGTCAATACATTTGAATTGTATTGGCAAGTGATACTATGGTAGTATAGTGTAGTCTATCATCTATAAGCATTTGGCTAAGTGGAGCTTAGGCTTGCTTTGCTCAAAATAGATTTTCCTTATCATTTTAAAACACTAATTTTTTGTTTGTCAAAATCACCCAAGGCATCTACCAATAGAAATTGGTGATCCTTTAACCCTTGTTCAACCACAAATTTTTAACTTAGAAATTGGGATGAGGAAATCCTTGATAGCTTCCATGTCTTGATGCTCAAATTGTCCATTGAGAAGGACACGGCTAAGTACTTAGATTTTACTCTCTCGAGAGGTGGTGCACTTTCCCCACAAGACTGGTCATGCATTGAGACAAGATCTTTCAGAAGCATTCCATTAGACCAAAATGGACGCGTTCCCAAACCTATCACCCCCTACCACCAACTATCCATCTGGCTAAGTTATTGCAACCTATATGATCCAGGTAGAGCCCATAATGCCATGTGGCTACACTTGAAGCTTCTCAACATTTGACATCTCAAATCTCTTTGTTCCTGGGTGGATTTCCACAAGTGAGATCACTAGGGTAGGCCATAAATATGGGGCCCTGTGTAACCACTCAACATAAACCTTTCACAATGATTCCACCCAGGTGATTCATTCACATAGTTGTTTTATTAAACAAAACACAAGTCATTGACTTAGAAATATTTTATAGCATGAATATAATCCACCCTTGTTTTCTACTAGCTAAGCTAAGCATGATAGTAGTAGGGATCCTAACTTAGGGAAAATTCTACTAAGGCATTATCTACTAGGATTTCCCATGGCATAGTTTATACTTAGAAAATTCCATGCAAGTCCTACTTAAAAATATCACTAATGCATAGTGAAAATATTAGGACAAAGAGTATGAAGCACCACATTCTTTTTCGTAGAGAATATAAGTTCACTCATTGATCTTGCAATAGTCACACTCTTCAAATTTCATTACAATTCAATCAAGGCACAAATTTAATCTAGCATTCAAACAATTCAACACATAAAATAATAAAAATAAAGCAATGCATTCAAGCATGCCAAAGATTGTTTTATTTGGAAAAGTGTTTTCTAATAGGTTATAAATATTTTAACACACCTATTGGTCATTTATCAAAGTGGCAAAACCATTTGATAATAAGTTAGTGAAAATGGCCACTTTAAATCCCTTTTGTTTTGCTAGAATTGATTTTATTCAAAGAATAATTTCTAGTGTTAGCCAAAATATTTTTTTAAACACCAATATTAATGTTTATGGTCATAATGTTTTAAAACAATTCTATTTGCAAAGGGTTTCATCCAAAATCTATTTTTAAATCAAAGCAACATTTTATTTTGTTGGAAATGCCTTTAAACAAAGTAAATAATTTTCTAGGGTTCACCAAATATATATTTTTAAATCCTAAAACTTGGTGTTTAGGGTCATAGAGTTTAATTCAAACCATTTTCAAAAGGCTTTACTCAAAAACATTTTTAAAACATATTCAACATTTTTATTTAACTGGAAATGCTTTAATTCAAAGGAATAATTCCTAAGTGTCACAAATATATTTTTAAATCCAAAAGTTGGTTTCTATGGTCAGTAGGTTCAGAGAGAAAGGGGAGGACGGGACTTATGGGGAATGGTCGCCGTAGTGGAGGCAGACGGCGGCGGCTCTCGGTTGTCGTTGTTGCCGAGGTTTTGGGGCACGCGCGGGCAAGATGGAGCTACTGGGAGATGCGTAGGGAGGTGGGGAATGTCCTCGTGGAGGTTAGAGGCAGAGGGGAGGTGAGGCTTAGCCGGAATCGTCGCCGGAAGTTCGTCGGCGTCAGTGGCTTGCAGTGAGCAATTCTAGCAGCTTAGGGGCAGAGAGGGAATGGCGTTTGGGGGAAATGGAGAGAAGGGGGAGGAGATTTAACGCGCGTGGTCGTTGTGAGGATTTAGCGCGGCATTGAAGCATATTCACGCCAGCATTCAACGGTAGTAAACGGCCGGGGGGCGGGGGGGCATGGTTAGCAGGCGGGTGAGGGAGACGATGACCCTGGCCGTGGGGCAACGTCGTCAGTGATTGAGAGGGAAATCGATGGGCTCAAGCGATCAGTGGCTACGCGGGTGCGGGTCTGAGTGAGAAAAAAAATGGTTCGGGGAAGGAGAGAGGTGGGCTGATTGGGCCTAGTGGGCTGGTCAGGCTAGGCTGGAACCTTTCTCTATTTTTTCCTTCATGTTTCTTTTTCTTTTTCTGTTTCTTTTATTCTGTTTTGAATTAATCAAATCTCTCAAACACAGATTTTAATTCAAATATTTTCAGTAAGATTCTATTATGTTTAAACATGTATTTTAAAGACCATCTTACAATAATTATTTTATTCATTTATGGTTTATTATTTATTTAAAATAGGCACTTGCCTTTATTCAAATAAGATTTTAAATATAATTTCAAACTCTTATTTGAATTCTAATTTTCATCAAACCTTTTTCAGTAGGTTTTATTTATTCATTAGTATGTTAAATAATTCATTTTGAATTATTTAGAATATTTTGATATAGTTTATTAATCATTTAAATTGGGCATTTGTCTTTACTCCAATAAAATCAACTATGGTTTTAATTCCATATAAATTTTAGTTAAATGATTCTTTTATTCCATTTAAGTTAATTAAATAACTTTTATATCCACCTTGGTAAATTCCACTTTATTATTTTCCCATGATTTAATTAATCATTTCTATTAGGGATTTTGTCTTTATTCAAATAGAATAGAATTTGGTTAATGTCATATTATTTTATTTGAATATTCCTTATCCCTTTATTTTATTTGATTTATCATTATTTCATTTGCTTATGGATTTTAATTCAAGTTTAAATTGTCTTCTAAATAATTTCTTTGGAATTTATTATTTAGTTTAGGCAAGTTGTCTTTATTTAAATAAAATTGGATATTGTTGATTTTATTTAAATAATATTTTACTTCTTTTTATTATTTAACACTTTCATTTGTTCATGGATTTATCCAAGATTTAATTTGGCTTTTAAATATTCCTTATTTATTTCTTTCTTTCTTTCTTTATCTTATAAAATCCATATCTTTTTATTTATAGATCCAAAATTGGTGATTCCAATTTGTATAAATTTATTTAATATTTGTCTATCCTTTTAAATTCTTTTAGGATTAATTTCTCACAATTTGGTATGGATTTTTAGCTAAGAGCTTTATTAGCTTTGGAAATTATTTCCTTTAACTCATTAAATTCATCAGTTTTTATCCATGGTTCCAAATTAGATGAAACCAATTTCTATGGTTTTATAATATTTTTATCTATCATTATTTATCATTTAAAAATGTTAGTTGACAAAATTTTATATGGATCAAATCCATAGTCTTAGAGAGATCTTGGAAATGAATTATTCCATTAGGGTTTTAGGGTTTTGGTTTAACTTTTCCAAGTGTTTAAATTTCAAGATACATTTATTGATGAATGCATTTCACTTGATTGAAATTTGTTGGATTCCTTTTATTCAAAGTTTGTTCAAGATGGGTTTTGATGTTTCCATTTAGAAACAAAAAGTTTTTTTTCACCCTAAATTTCAACAATTATTTATTTGGTTTATTTATTTTCCACATTTCAAAATTTGGAAATTTATGGGATGCGACAAATCTCATGCCTCAGGATGACATCAAGATTTATCTAACTTAGTCCAAGTTTTATGCTCTTTATGCTACCTTTAAATATCTTTCCAAAATCTACAAGTCACTAAGTAAATTAAAATAGAAAGCTTTGATAAAGAAATAAAATAACTAAGCTTGAAAGTAAAACTTGGTTTGGTATAATCACTTGGTATAATCAAGGCATGCCTAATGCATTGCATAGATTATCTAACTTTCACAGTTGCAAGTGTTAGCTTGCATAGGTAACATGCAAGTGGTAGCTTGCCTTGTGCAGTGCAGTGGTTGAAGTTATCCTCGGCTTCTTCCTCGTAGTAGTCTCCTTCCTACTCGTATCCTTGGTCGGTACTAGCGTCTATTAATAAATACGAGGTACAAAATAACCAAACAATACTTAACTAATTCTTTTTATCACACCAAGGTTCACACTAGATGATCTAGCATCATCACTATTATCACAAAGATTAAAGCACTTGTTTTATTTATTTTATTTTAGAAAAGTAATTTCTACTCATTGAAAACTACTTAAGATTTAATATCCTCCAACTAAAACATGGGATCATGTTGACACATGTCATCACCACATATTTATGTACTTGGGAATGTGATTTAAAGTGGTGTTACAATTTAATAAGGTTTAACCCTTTTATTTTAATTAATTAAAGTGACTAGAAATGCCTATGGGGCATTCTTTTATTGCTTGTCCATTATTTCTGCAAATACACCAAGATATTTTTATATATTCAGAAAGGTCTTGTCAAATGTGATTTCTGAGAGTTGTAATCAACTCAAAACTTTTGTGGTTGAATTTTGAAAAATGTTTGAATGTAGAAAAGTCACTGTCTTGTTATTTTTACTGTAGGTGATCTAAAATTCCAATTGATTTGAATCCAACAGGCTTGGATTAAGAATTTTAGTACCTTTCTAGAAAAATTAGTTTCATGCAATTTGGTTCAGTGAATCTCCCTGGTTTGATTTTCGAATCTAGGTAAATAACTAAGGTTGAAACTAAAATGATATACCTAAATTTGAATTACTGGTTCGCGCAGGAGTGTAACTGGGCCGGCCCACTGCGCACAGCGCGCCCGCGGGTGGGTTTAAGTGGCTGTCCCCACCAGTCAGCGAGACAGGGGGTGCGAAGGGGTACGGTGCAATCTGGACCGTGCGATTAACATCGAATGTAATGGCTATGGCTTGTCGTCTCTGTTGGGCAGCGCTGGCGAGACCGAACCCTAACACGGCCAGTGGGGGTCTGTGGGGGCTCACCGGGGCTCAGGCGAGGGTTGGCGATGGGGCGAATGACGAAGTCGACGACGACGATCCTCCTGGTACCGGCAACTCCTCCTAGGGAGGCTCCAATCGACGGCTCCTCTTCTCCTCCTCCGTGGCACACTCCGGCGAAATTCCGTCCACCTAGTGCCTGCCTTGCTCCGGGGATGAGGTGGGGTGGTTCTGAGAGAGAGGGAAGTCTGATGGTGTGCTGAAATCGAACGGGGGAGGCCTCTATTTATAGTGCGAAGAGGGGACCGAAGGGTGCGGGTGAAGTTCGTCGTGGTCGTCTGCATAGTGGGATAACGACATTGCTGGGGGTAAGGGATGGTGCGCTGCCTCCTGGCGAAGCTCAGCAGTGATGAACATGCATGTCCGGGCGGTTCTTGGGGCGGTGGTGATCACGCACGCAAGCGGCAAGGGCAGGGCGGGGTCTGTGCTCGCGTGTCGAGCGTGACGCTCTGGCACGCACTCGGCATGGCACAGAGGCATAGGGAGCGGTTGTTCTAGGGTGGTCTAGACAAGGGGTGGCGGTGGATGGTGTCTTCTGTCCCAGACAAGGTGGCTCTAGACAAGGGGTGGCGGTGGATGGTGTCTTCTGTCCCAGACAAGGTGGCTAGGCTTGGTGAGGCTCCTAGCTTGATGTCGACATTGGGGTGGCAATTTGGGCTCGACAATGGTCACCATTGATGACAATGTCAAGCTTACAGTGAGATAGAGCTTGTTAAATGAGTTAGATCATCTACTGAGAGTGTGCTGTGAGCTAGAGAGGGAACAAGTTAGGCACAAACACTGCTCACTATAGTGTTGGATGTTTTGTTTGATTTGTGTTTACAAGTTTTTTGATGAAATGGCCGAAAGAGATTTGAATTTGAATTTTTGAATGAAAATTGGTGGGTGTACTAGTCACATACTAGGTAGTCTATGGTTGCTTGTAATTGTCAAGCTGCATTGGTTTGGTTGGGCTTTGAGAAATGGTGATCTTCACATATGACATAGATTCAATTTTGAATTGTCATTTTAATCAAGTTTCCAAATGTTTTTGTGGGTTTGAAAGGTGGGCTTGGGTTCAGCTTTACTTGGTCTAGCAAGGGGTGAAAATAAATGGAATTGTTTTTGTTTGAAATCTTGGACTAGAAACACTCAAAGTGGTCTAGTGAGCAAGATCAGCAAAAATGACCATTTGCTTGTTTTGTTTATTTTTGAATTTATCTTGATTTGTTTCTACTTTGAAATGATTTAAATGATGTTGTTTTCATCTTTAAACCAATCATTGCTAATCACAACAATCACACAAGTCCATTCATGCATTCATACATTCATCACAAACACACAAGCATTCATATGATTTTAATTAACAAAGTTTTTGTTAACCCTACTTTTGGTGATTGGAATATGATAACCTTGATCAATATTTTTGGGATGTTACAGGAATTGTCGGGCGAAACAAGCGTGTAATGGTGTCTAAGACAATATGAGTTATTTCACGTTCTCGTACTGCTCCGTTCATTGACTATGTCATCCCGCTTTCACAGCGACTTGAGATTGGGTTATGGCTGAAGACACTTGTTGAAGCCGAAATTGTGAATGTGCCACTACTATCTATACGATCGCAGCATCGGAGCCGAGGGGGATTGCTTCTCCAGTTCAATGGATGGTAGTGGCACAAACATAATTTACATAAGCGCTTACTGGTTGCGCCAGTCGGATTAAATACCTGTTTTTAGCATTACACTTATTAAAAGGTTCTGAGCTGAAAACCAAATTCTAAGATGCTACAATCCCATGAAGCAACAATTTATTTGAGCTACTGGAAAACGCCATGGCAACATAAACAACAAAGGAAACAGATAATGCCCAGATATTGAGGTTTCCACTTTTTTGCCTAATCTTTAGCTCGTCTATCTCACTAGATTTTTTCTGCAACTTAGCATGTATGCCTCCTCCCTGCTCCTGCCTCCCCTTCATATGGCAAAGCTCCTGGATCTAGCGCTCCAGCACACGATCTCCTCTTTCTTGTCCCACATAGCATCACGAAGATCATGAACAAGCTCCTTGTGAAAACCTGTAAGGGGATTTTCGATCCACACAAACTTGTCACATCCCGGTCCCCTCCTTTCCTATGAATAATCGAAGCAAACAAACACAAAATTTCATAACGCTTCCTGGATCGGGGTTACCTACTGCGCATAGCATACGAGGTTACCGCTCTGATGCCATAGTTGCTGAATTTTCCTGCAGTATTTTCGTCGATCCAAGAAATCCATCTCGACATCTTCTCAATGCAAAAGCACAACATCTCGGGGTAGTAATCATAGGGCATCTTATGGTACCTGATGGGGGCACCCGCCTGGCGGAGTTGAGCCGACCCTGATTCCGCCCGTGACAAACTACATGAGCTTTGAGCCATGGGCTAGGGAGCGAGGGCAGAGGAAAGAGGGGATGGTGGAGGAGCCTTCGATGTCAAAGCAGGGGAATGGTGAAGCGTGATTTATCCCACCCAGTAACTCGAGGAGAATCCTACCGTCCACTTTGGGCTGACAGGTGGGGCTCCTCCAAAACTCGCGCCTTCGTTGTTCAAAGGCCCTTTCGTTCTCATTGATCGAATTTGTTTGGCCTCTTGCCCGCCTACATATCGCTGGGAGGCCTTGTCGAGTAGCCATCACAGGTCTGGTCCCATAGTTATCCACCCTCCCTGTACACCCTGGATCAGGAAAATCTGTCTTCATGGCTCATGGTGGTAGATCCATCCACTCGAGCGCTCATGGTCGGGCTCGCCGTGGCAGATCCACCCCTAGATCCTACCGTCGCAGTATAAAATGGCCAAGGTTTCTTGAGCCAAACGGCTGTGCCGCGCTCCGAGCTTATCCCCTCTTCTCTAAGACGCACTGCTGCGGCGTCGAGCTCGAGCAGGAGCCTCCAGGTGCGAAGGGGCATGATTGTTGCCACCCCATCCCCTTCATCATTATTGATTCCGACAAGGAGGAAAACAACGATGAAGCAATGCAAAATGCCATTGAAGCCTCCTTGGCGAAGGGAAAGCCACGGGAGGGAGTGGATGTCGCTGGGAAGGGCATGGAGGGGTCACCAATCGAGGTGGACTCCGACGATAGTGGCGTGATCTAGGTCTAGATGTTGTTTAGGTTGGTTGCAATTTCGGTTATGTTTAATGCGAGTACTGTCCTGGGAATGGCCACGGCAGATGCTGCAATCGACAGCGAGTAGTAGAACGAGGGGCAAGGGCGGCCAGCCTTTGCGGTGCGAGATGAGGGCGGAGACACAGGGTTTTACCCAGGTTTGCCCCCCGGAGGGTAAAGACCTACTCCTGCTAGATTGCATTGATGAGAGAGTACAAGGGCAAGCTCGACGACTAGGCGGCGAGTCGCAGGGGGTGTATGATGGAACGTGTCCTCTATGCGTACCCTAGGGAGGTTTATATAGACTCACCTCGCTAGGGTTTACAGATCTACAACCAAATTAGTTAAGGATTCGGGGGTGTTTGGCCTAATCCGACTGGGCCTAACTACGCTTTTGGACCTCCAGCTTCCAGTCGCCTGGCTCCTTATTGAATCTTGATCCAGTCGCCGTCCTACAGGCCCACTCGCTGGCCGCAGGGGCCAATAGTAAACGTCCTGCTGGGTATACCCCACTCGGCATATCCCCATCAGTAGTCCCTGAGGCCGTCTCTAATAGAAGATTGGCGAATGGGTCGGCGAGTAGTCGAATCGCTCCGTCTGTCGAGTCGAGTAGACAAAGTTGGACCTTCATCCTGAGTCAAACTAGCCGTTGGGTAATCCAACGGTAATATCGGCGTAATCACCGCGCGGTAACAACTCCCTGAGAATGGCGGGTAGAAACCGTTATATAAGCAGAGTGACGGGCGAAGAGTGATCATTCCCCACACTTCCTCCGACCTCACGCGTCTCCCAGTCTTCCATTCCTCCGTAGCGACCAGAGCGACCCAGAGCGATCCCACAACTCTAGATCCTCCGACTGATGGTGCCTCCGACAGATCCGTGGGGGAGATCCAAATGCACGAAAGTGCTGCTGAAGTCCTTCGAGGATGCGGGGATCCTCTGCGCCGGGAGATGGCGCATCCCCGTGGCCGGAGAGGTGGTACCGGACCCGCACGACGGGGAATTCATCTGCTTCACCAGCCACTTGGAGAGGGGGCTCGGTTTCCCCACCTCCATCTTCTTCCGCCGCTTTTGCGCATATTACATCATCCAACCGTCGTACCTAGGGCCACACAACATCGAGGAACTCACCATTTTCGTGACGTTTTACGAGTGCTATTTAGGTTGTCGACCGTACTTCCCCTGTGGCAAGATCTGTTCCATGTGAGGGTCGGACGCGAAGGGACAGGCGACCTGATGCTAGCCGCGGGCGGCCTCACCTTCCAGCTGAAGTCCAAGGTATCCTTCCTCGACCTGATGCTTCCGAAGAAGGCAGTGAATGAGTGGAAGAAGCATTGGTTCTATGTGACCGAGTTGACGCCAGACGACGAGGTGGCACTGCCGATGTACTCCACCGATCGGCCCGATCCGCGCCAGCTTCAAGTCGCCAAGCTTCCTCACGCCCAGCGGATGGTGGTCGACGAAATGCTGATGACAATCCGCAACCTAAAGAAGAAGGGCCTCCAAACTATCAACTTGTACAACTGCTGGCTCGGGCGGCTGCTAGTGCCTCTGGCCAGCCGCGCCCACTGGATGTACGAATACACGGGCAAGTATGATCCGACCAAGTTCTGCACCGCCGAATGGAGTGCCAATGACTACGCCCTCGCGTTGAAGAAGATCACCAACGTGGAGTACGTCGACTCGAAGGCCGGGATTCCCCCGTACACCGCAACGCGCAAGGCGCCACCGGTAAGCTTACTTTCCCTTGTCTATTCTGCATTTGTAAAATTACAGTCGCAATTTGTTGATCATGCGCTGTTCATGTAGCTATTCCAAGTGGTGGAAGGTTGGCTTCCACCCGCTGATGATGAAAACTTGAATGAGTCCGTCGAGGACGAGAGCGAGTCCTCCTCCGACAGGGGAAATGTCGGAGGTGACTATGATGATGACGATGATGACAATGCCGACGAGGCCATGGAGGTCGCCGCACCCACAGTTTGCAAGACCCACGGGCAACAACAACATGAGCTTGAGGCCAGCAAGGGCCTTGAGGCTCATGACGGGGGCGACAACGAGGTTCCCGAGCACACTTCACGGCGCGTGGCCACGTCGTCGAAAAAGAAGTCGCCACAGAAGAAGAGGCCGGCCAAGGAAGTGTCGCCGTCTCGGTCCGCGAGTAGCTCCGAAGGTACCAGCGTGACCAATAAGGCCGGGGCCAATGCGCCGACTCGGTCGACCGGGGCTACCGACGCGGCTATGGTAAAAGACAAAGTGCCGTTGGCGTCGCTGCCACCGCCCTTCACCACAGTCGCTGGGCTCGGGGCCGCTCTATCCATGGGTGCCTCGCCACCGAAGGAAGCACCTACGTCGATTGCCGCAGATCCTCCTACCGCGGCTTCATCCTCGAAGAAGCCCTTGGTGTCCTGGGCCCAGAACGTGTTTGAGACGGGCCTCAGCCAGAAGCTGGGGCCGGAGTTGGAGAAGCCGACAAATATTCGCACAAGCCTTCGTTTTATCCCAGTCGCCAAGTGAGTATACTTTAGAGTATTTCTTTGGGCAACCGATTTATGTTTGTCCGGCGAACTCGCTGACGACATCGTGTTGTAGGACTGGTGTGAAGAAAATAGGTCACCCTTCGGTGGCTAAGGTCCCAATGGGTACCACTAGGGCACAAGTCGATCCCTCGAAGAAGAGGAAGAGCGACGAGATCGAGGCGCTCGTTGATGGTGTGAAGAAGGCAAAGGGTGACGAGGTCGTCACAATCTCGGACGAGCCGGTCGGCGCCTCGAGCAAGGCTCTGACTGGAGTGGATGCGGTCATGAAGGCCGTAGTGGACACGGAGTCGCATCAGATAGAGCCCGCGGCACCAGTTGGGGCAACGGGCCCAACGGCGAGTGCCGTAGCGGCGGCGGTGGTGACCTTCCCTCGCTTTGTGGCGAGGGCCTCCATGGCGAGTGCTTCAACGCAATCAGCGGAGGTCGAGCAACATCGCAGGCACACACCTCTTGTGCTCCCATCGGTCGATGCGGTCGAGCTCCACAATATGCTGGGTGCGGCAATCCAGGTATGTCCAGTCCCCGAGGATCTAGTCACTGAATTTCTGCGGGTAGATTCTTAGTTTTTTGTAGTCCACTCCCCGAGTGGCTAATCGCTGAGTTGCAGCGGCTAGGCACTTGATGATTTCTTTGTTGTCCAGCCCCCGAGTGGCTAGTCGCTGAATTTTGGCGACTAGGAACTTAGGAAGTGCTTCATAAGTTTTTGCTGATGGTCGCCATGGTTTTACAGGGCCTCCAACGTGAATCGGCGGAGCGATTGACCGCCAAGGAACGCCTAGAAGGGGAAGTCCGCTCCGTCCGAGAAGTGAATGAGCAGCTTCGAGCGACTGCTGGTAAGAGTTTTGGGATGCCGTTAGTCAGGGACGTCTTCTTATGTCGTGCTCACAGTAGTGATGATGCAGAGAGTCATGCGGCCACGGTGGACAAGGCTCGTGAGGGTATGGTACCTGCGAGTAACCTGACGGCTGCCCAATCTTCCTTGAGCACCGCGGAGAAACGGGTCACCGACCTAGAGCAGGATCTAAAGGCCGTAAAGGCAGAGGCGACCTCGGCGGATGAGAGAGCTAAGGAAGCCATTGCTGCTGCTGCCGAGGAGCGGAAGGTGTTAGATGCGCTTGTCACCGGGCTGCAGACTGACTTCTCTGGTTTGCAGGACTTCATTACGGGGATCTACCGTCCCTTGATTGGTGAGCTCCTTGTTCTTTCGAATGATTGGCGAGTCCTCGAGCATGTGGGTCGCCTTTCTTTTGTTGGAGCCTTTTTGATTGTGTACTTGTGCTTTGTAGGGAAGATTCTTTACGACAAAGCCGAAGCGCAGTCGTATGAAGCGCGGTAGTGCGTCACTATGTTGGTGGACTCTGTTTCTCTGTCAGTGACTTGCATCCGCGTGTACCTTCAGGAGATTTCGCCGATGGAGGTTATCCCCAGCAAGCTCACCGAGGTCTGGCGGTATCTAGAGAAGGCTCCAGCGGTTGTGGAGTTCATGTCGCGGTCGGCTTTTCGCCGTGGGGCGGCGACTGCGCTGTGCTTTGGGCTCGCGCACTTCCCTGACGATTTCGACCTCGACGACGTCACCAGCGGCTATCCTTCGTCCACGGGCACAGTCAAGATCTCCGACGTGCTAAAGCTCACCGACCGGGACGCGGTACTCCGATCGGGTGTTAGCGATGGGTGACTTCCTGCTGTATCAGGAGGCAATCGTCGCCCGAACGACGAGGAGCCGACGAAGCGTGACTTCAAGGTGGAGCAGCCATTCCTATTGGCGATGGCGGGCACCTTGACGATGTATCCGTCGAACCCGTGGGTGCCCTTCATCCGCGTCCGTGGAAGTGGTGGTGATTCATCGTCGAAGCCTGAAGAGTAGGAGAGTTTGCCGAGTGGCATTAGTTGCAAAGGAAAAATGTGCCTGCCCTTGTAAGCGAACAAATTTTGTTGCCATAAGGAATGCATGGATGGTTTTGTCAATGTTTGGTTGGATTGTGAATTGTTGAGTTGTGCGTGTCCCCGAGCGCATCCGCCCTTTTGTGGGGTTTACCTCGTTTTTATGTGTATGTTTGTTGTTATACTGTTAGTCAGTTGAGGTCGACTCGCCATGGCTTGAAACGGTCGCATGGCGACCCCAAGGGGTGCTCTATACTTAGCCGTTTTCCCGGGCGCAAATAGGGTCGGTTGGCCGAGTCCCCGAGCGTGGTACTTAGCCGTTGTAGTCGCATGCCCAGGGTAGGTGAGGACGAGGCGCGTTGTATTAAGTGCGTCGCTCCACCTGACCCAGAGGATCAGTCGCGTGGTGAGTCCAGGACGCTATCTCATACTTGGCGTTTTCCCTAGTCGCTCGGGTTTGGGCTGGTGTCAGTCCCTGAGCGTGGTACTTAGCCATTCGAGTCGCTGCGCCAAGGATGTGTAGGACTGGGTCGCCGTTGGAAGCGAATGCAGTCGTCTTGGCTCGGAAAGCCAGTCGAGCGAGGCGACTCCAATGGGGCTCCGGGTTGGCATTTTTGTGGACGATACAAGGCCTGAAATTTATCGGTGTCCTCGTATCGCACTACTTGGCCGTGCTGGTCGCGTGACCAAGGGTTGACTTCCACGAGTAGCATAGTGCTATCATTCGAGTGCGAATGTCACAAGGTATGTAGAGTGGACACAATTTGTGCGAATCGATCTTCTTTATTTCATAGCGGGTAGGGGGTACATGTTTGGAGTTCTAGGAGTAGAACTTCCGTAGGAGATTTACATTCCATGCCCGCTTGACATCGAGTTGTCTGTCGCCTCAGATATCGATGAGGTAGTAGGCGTCGTTGCCCAGGACTCTCCTAATGGCGAATGGTCCCTCCCAAGGGGGAGAGAGCTTGTGCATGCCCTTCTTGTCCTGGATCAGTCGCAGGACCAGGTCGCCTTCCTGGAAGGTGCGAGTCCGGACTCGTCGGCTATGGTAGCGGCG
The DNA here is from genome assembly GCA_916181665.1 of Avena sativa. Lineage (NCBI taxonomy): Eukaryota > Viridiplantae > Streptophyta > Magnoliopsida > Poales > Poaceae > Avena > Avena sativa. The sequence continues at coordinate 44,202,436 of OV702298.1, read as the reverse complement.
AATTCCTTGCTGGTAGATGGCGGTGTGGGACCAAGCTAGCTCACGTGCTTCGTCGAGCTGGTCGACCCCATCCTGGTGTGCGAGCTCGTTGTCGGCCTCCATGTAGTTGACCACCCGAGGCGAGTTGTGCTCGAGGTCGGTCGGCATGACGGCTTCGGTGTCGTACACCATAAAGAAGGGGGTGAACCCTGTCGACCTGTTGATGGAGGTGTGGATGCCCCAGATGACGGAGGGGAGCTCTTCGACCCAGCACCCTGGAGTTTGCTCGAGGGAACTTGCAGTCGTGGCTTCAGGCCATGGAGGATGCTGTAGTTAGCGCGTTCCGCCTGGCCGTTGGACTCCGGGTGGGCGACTGAGGCAAGGTCGAGTCGTATGTTGTGCTCCTCGCAGAATTCGACCATGGCTCCTTTGGCGAAGTTGGTGCCGTTGTCCATGATGATGCTGTGCGGGAACCCGTAGCGATAGATGAGATCGCATAGGAATTAGCCTCCACCCACTTTGTGAATTTGTTGACTACGACTAGGAGGTGGGTGAAGGCAGAGGGGGCTTTCTTGAAGGGGCCTACCATGTACATGCCCCACACGGCGAATGGCCAAGTAATGGGGATGGTCTTGAGCACCGAGCTTGGGACGTGAGTCTGGTTGGCGTACTTCTGGCACCCGACGCAGCGTTGGACGATGTCGACCGTGTTGGCATATGCGGTGAGCCAGTAGAAGACATGTCGCATGGCCTTGGAGACCAGGGATCGAGCACTAGCGTGGTGGCCACAGTCGCCAGCGTGGATGTCTTGGAGGATTTTGCGAACTTCCGCGCGTTGTACACAGCGTTGGAACACGCCGGTTACGCTGCGCTTGTGGAGCTCGTCGTTGATGATGACGAAGGACTTGTAGTAGCGTACTATCATCCGGGCCTCTGTCTCGTCGGCGGTTAGGGTCCCTCCCTCCAGGTAAGCGACGTATGGCACGGTCCAGTCGCTTGGATCTGCGACCATGGCGACCAGGGCTGGTTCTGGTTGCAGCGGAATCCCGATGTCGATCTCCCTCGGGGGAGAGACGAACGTCTTGGTGATGGTGTCAAGGAAGATAACAGTGGGTGGCGCGAGACGAGCCGACCCAATGCGGGAGAGGGCGTCGTCCTCTTCATTCTTGCGCCGGTCGATCCACTCGACGGAGTAACCGACAAAGTGGCCCCCCAGCTGGTCCACTGCTTGGCGATATGCCGCCATGGTGGGGGAGACTGCATTGCAGGTCTCGGCAACGATGTCGGAGTCGCCGTAGCAGCGTAGACGGTTGATGTTCACCTCCTTGGATGCTCGCATGCCATGGAGGAGGGCCTTGTACTCGACCATGTTGTTGGTGTAGGGGGTGATGTCGAGGTATAGGACATAGAGCAGCTTGTCGCCCTTTATAGATGTTAGGATGATCCCTGCCCCTGCGCCGTCTGCGTTCTTGGACCCGTCGAAGTGTAGCAACCAGTAGTGGAGGTACGGAAGCTTCTCCGGTTGCTGCTCCTCCTCCCAATCGGCGAGGAAGTCCGCCAGGTCCGCCGACATGATTGCCTTGCGGGGCTCATACCTGATGTTGTGGACTCCGATCTCCACGGCCCACTTGGCGACTCGCCCAATTGCCTCGCTGTTGTGGATGATGTCCTGCAGCAGCGCTGAGGATACAACCGTGATTGGGTGCTCCTCGAAGTAGTGCGGCAGTCGCCGATGGGCTCGGAAAGACTGCATATACCAACTTCTGGTACTGCGGGTAGCGCTGGTGCGACTCGGTGAGGACTTCGCTGATGTAGTAGACGGGTCACTGCACCGGGCGCTCCTTGCCCTCTTTTGGTCGCTCGACGACCATGATGGTGCTAACGACTCGCTCGGAAGTTGCGACATAGACGAGCAGCGGGGCCGCGAGTAGCAATTCCTTGAGTGCGTGAAGCACGTCGTCTGCCTCCTTGTCCCACTGGAACGTGGGGTTCTTGTGCATTAGGCGGTAGAGAGGCATTTCCTTCTCACCTAGCCGGGGGATGAAGCGATTGAGAGCCGCGACTCGCCCAGCCAACTTCTCGACGTCGCGCATGCACATGGGTTTGCCGAGCCGGGCGATCGTGTTGATCTTGGTGGGGTTTGCCTCGATACCTCGTTTGGAGACTATACCCCAGCAGCTGTCCAGTGGGTACATCGAAGGTGCACTTTCCTGGGTTTAGTTTGATCTTGTACCTTCGTAGGTTTGCGAAGGTTTCGGCCAGGTCGGCGAGTAGATTTCCCTGGCGAGTGGACTTCACCACCACGTCGTCGATGTAGACGTGGATGTTGCGGCCAATTTGGCTCGCAAGGCACTCCTGCATGCACCTCTGGTAGGTCGCCCTGGCGTTCTTGAGGCCGAAGGTCATGGCGGTGTAGCAGAATGCTCTGAATGGCATGATGAATGCCGTCTTCTCCTCGTCCTCGACTGCCATTTTGATCTAGTTGTAATAAGAGTAGGCGTCAAGGGAACACAACGACTCCGAGCCCGCGTTCGAGTGGATTATTTGATCGATCCGCGGGAGGAAGAACTGCTCCTTTGGGCAGGCGCTGTTGAGGTTTGTGTAATCGATACACATTCTACAGGTCCCATTCTTCTTCTCCACCAGGACTGGGTTTCCCAGCCACTTGGAGTATTTGATTGGACGTATGAAGCCTGCAGCGAGTAGACGTTGCACCTCCTCATCGATTGCTCGGCGGCGCTCTTCATTGAAGGGACACAACGACTGCTTGATGGGTCGCGCTTTGGGGTCGGTGTTGAGTTTGTGCTCAGCGAGTTCCCTCGGGACACCAGGCATGTCAGATGGCTTCCATGCGAATATGTCGTGTTTCTCATGGAGGAACTCGATGAGCTCTCCTTCCTATGCTGGGCTCATGCCCATGCCGATCGTCACCGTCTGGCTGGAGTCGCCTGGGACCAGCTCGACAGAACGCGTGTGCGTGGTTGCCTCGAAGGCGGTTGAGCCTCCACCCTCCGAGTTGGGATTCTTGAGTATTGTGGGGTCATCATTGTCGACTCCGCTCATGTACTTGGCGAGCTCCTCCGCGTGGTTGGCTTCTGCGGCTATGACGGTGTCGGCGAGCTCGGCGCCCTTGGCCTCACACTCTGCGGCCATGTCGAGGTCGACGTGGACGGTGATGATGCCGCACGGCCCTAGGAGCTTCATCGCGTCGTACGCGTAGTGGGGCGCTGCCATGAACTTGGCGAACGCTTGCCGCCCCAAGAAGGGCACCAGCTCGAAGACGATCCGCTAGGTGCGGAAGTTTGCTGGTGTGCCGAAGGTGACTGGCAGTGTAACCTTGCCGATAGGGTACGCCTTCCATGGACGATGCCGTGGAAGGTGGTGTAGGTCGTCTCAATCATCGACTGCAAGAGCCGCAATCGCCTGAATGTGTCTAGGTAGAGGATGTTGATGGAGCTACCACCGTCCATCAGCGTCTTGGGGACCCAGTAGTCGCCTACTTTGGGCTTGACCACCAAGGAGACTCGCCCCGAATACTTGATCTGTGGCGAGTGGTCCTCGTGGCTCCAGGTGATCCGCTGCTCGTACCAGTTGAGGAAGTGAGGGACGTCGAGTTGGGATACCGCATTGACGGCGACGGCGCGCGCGATGACCTTCTTCTTGCGCTTGGTGCTGAACCCGAAGAAGGTGTGGAGTGATCCGACGTCGTTGCCGAATGCCCCGCCATTCGGAAGGTGGTTGTTGGGGTCCTCCCGTGCGCGTCGTCCCTTCTCGATCTCCTTCAGGGAGTGGCAGTCGAAGGTCGAGTGCATGGTGGGCTTCCCCTCCCTGCTGTGGAACACACAGGGCTGGTTAAGGAGAGTCGTGGGGTCGAATTTCGGCCTCTCCTTGTAGTTTTTGCTATCGCGGCGAGAGCTTTTGGTCTCGCGTGGCGCGTAGCCGGCGTTGGCAACGAAGTCGACTCGCCTGTCACCGTGGTGCTTGCCGGTGAGGCGAGTGTTGCTGTAGCGTAGCTCGGGTCGTCTCCCACTGTCGTGGTCGCTCGGGCGGCAATTTCCTCCCGACTTGTCATCGGTTTCTTGGTTCGAGTCCTCCTCCGCATACTGCTTGGCGATCTCGAGGAGGTCTGGTATGTTATTGAGTGTCTTGTACACCCGCTTGATCTTGCCGACCAAGGGCTTGTAGCGGCACGAGGTCTTGAAGCAGTGTATCGCTCTATCCGGGTGGATGCCGGACGCGTTGAACCACATGTCCTGCCACCGCTGGACCCAGCTGTGGGTCGACTCGCGGGGTCCCTGGACGCATCGCTCCAGGTCCTCGATGGTGGTGGCGCGGGTGTAGGAACCCTCAAAGTGCCTGACAAAGGAGTTGCGCATATCCTCCCAGGAGTCGTTGCTGTCTGCGGGGAGGGTGTTTATCCATTGCCGGCTCGCTCCCTCCATCATTAGGGGAGGTAGCGAGCGGTGGGTAGGTCGGTGTGGCCGGTGATTCCCATCGACATGAGGTACGTGTCCAGCCACACAGACGGGTCGTATGAGGGATCGTACTTCTCGATCTCCTTTGGTGCTTTGAAGTTCGCCGGGTATTTTTTGCCTCGGATCATTGGTCCGAAGCACTGGGGGCCGACTCGGCTAAGCGATCCCCTTGGTTCGCCGTCGCGGAGGTTGGTGAGGGTGTGCCTCAAGTCGTCAGACTGACGTGCGCGCCAGCTCTAGTTGTTGATGATGTGGGTCCGCGCGCTGACTGGCTGCCCATTGGCAGTGACCATGTTGTTCGTCGGTCGTGGGTCGTTGGTGGAGAGTGCCGTGTTCGCGGGTCACGGCTGGAGCTGCAGGGGCTCGTGAGGTGGGCAATTGATATTATTTGCCATATTTGGGCGGCCGCTAGAGGCCACCCTGCTTCCTGACGAGCGGGAGTACATGCGCACCCGCGAATCGGAGCCTGCGGTTTGCTGCTCGACGGCCTTGGCGAGTAGGGGCTTGGCGTACTAGATCTGCAATGCGCCTTCACCATCACGTTGATGCTGTCTACCGCGGCTCGAATCGCGATGACATTGTCCATTGGAGTAGAGAATAGTCGGAGGCCGTTCGCATCCCGCTCTTGCGGGAAGATCATGATCCGAGGGTGGTGTGTGACCAGGCGGCAGTGTGGGAGCACCATTCGCCGCTGCGCCCGGTGGCGGCCAGACACTTCCTCCTGGTGGCGCGTTCTCACATGCCACGCGGTCGGCCATGCGGGTCAGGTCATTCTTGTCATTGAAGTTAAGGGCGCGGCCCTGAATGGTGGGGTTCAGGCGCGACCTGATGCGGCGCTGGTGGTAGAGCGAGAGCTCCAGAATCGTTACTTGCTCGAGGCAAAAAATTTCACGCGCGGCCTGTTCCTTGCAGAATGCCTCCTCCAGTCGCAGGCGGAGTTCCTCGACCTCCATCGCCATGGAAGTAGGCAGGATCGGTGTAGAAAAATGGTCTTGTGGGGTGCTCGTGCCGCTTTCCATGTAGGTCGCGACGAACCGACCCGATCCGCCGTGGAAGTCGCCGGAGATCTTCGACCCAGAGTCGGAGTTGAAGGTTCCAAGGATGGAAGGGTCATCAAGTCCCCCATGTCGGAGACCTGGGTGATGGAGCCTGCGGGTGACGCAACAACGATGGATCCGGCGACTGACGATGGGGTCGCCGAGTAGGCGTCGTCATTGAGGGCCGCGTCGTCCGCGGCCATGCTGGGATCAGTCACGTTGCTGTTGGCCGAGTCATACTCGGAGGTGAGGTGGTGGATGGTGCGGACCTGACTCTCAGAGAGCCAATCGCGCGGTGGCGACTCGCGGATGTGAGGCGAGTCCTCCCGGACAATGACGTCAGTGAAGCTGACGAAAAGGCTGATCGTGCCGACCGGCATGATCACGCTATGCGTGACGGGGCGTGCTGTCAGGACGTAGCTACTCGGAAAGATCTGGAGGATCTTGCCGATGGCGATCATGCGCCCGGTGGCGATCGTCTTGTTGATTGGCAGATTGGATCTCGCCGCAGAACACAGGCCTGACCGGCCAGGCCCCACGGTGGGCGCCACTGTCGTGGGAATGGCCACGGCAGATGCTGCAATCGGAAGCGAGTAGTAGAACGAGGGGCAAGGGCGGACAACCATCTGCGGTGCGAGATGAGGGAGGAGACAGAGGGTTTTACCTAGGTTCGGCCTCCCGGAGGGTAAATACCTACTCCTGCTAGATTGTATTGATGAGAGAGTACAAGGGCGAGCTCGACGACTAGGCGGCGAGTCGCAGGGGGTGTATGATGGAACGTGTCCTCTATGCGTACCCTAGGGAGGTTTATCTAGACTCACCTCGCTAGGGTTTATATATCTACAACCGAATTAGTTAAGGATTCAGAGGGTGTTTGGCCTAATCGAACCGGGCCTAACTACGCTTCTGGGCCTCTAGCTTCCAGTCGCCTGAATCCTTATTGAATCTTGATCCAGTCGCTGTCCTGTAGGCCCACTCGCTGGGAGCAGGGGCCAATAGGAAACGTCCTGCTAGGTATACCCACTCGGCATATCCCCATCAAGTACAATTATTGTAATGGGTTTGGCAAGCTGCAATGGGAATTATGGATAGCTGTGTTCAGCGCAATAACATGTGCTCATGCTTCCACAATAGATATTGTGTATGTGCCCTTTTCATGCGGCAGAATCCATGTAGATTCCGCTTAAACAAACTAGCAAAGTCGGATTACAACCATCCGACAAAATGAAGAAATAAATGCATAAGATATATGAAAAAACACCCAATTTGTTCCGAGCAGACCCTACTAGTTCAATCTTCAGACCACTTGGTCGACAAATACTATTACATTTTGTTCCGAGCATTCCCACACACAACGGAAAATCCACAGACATGCTTCAGCTTGGGCTCCTACTAGTTCAGACTTCAGACCACTTGGTCGACAAATACTATTACAATTAATAGATGGAGATCAATCTGAACAAACCTAGTTTTCACACACATCCATTATCTTCCTAACCTTTGCCCGATGCCCTTCATTCTGCCACTCCAGGGTTTGAATCGTCAGTGCCATCTTTTTGGCATCCTCCTTGCACTTGGTTAGTTCTTTCTCAGCCTTGATCCTAAGGAACCTGTCCATATTGATAGTTGTGACATCGTGGACTTTCCTCTCGTGTAGTTCAATCCTTGATGCAGTCAGGTATTCTCTGCTTTAGCCTTCAGGGCCATCGCCACGTCCCTCTCCTTCCCGACTTTGCTAACCATTTCTTGCAACATACGGAAATCATGGCGAAGGATTGGTGTGTCATCAAGGCACATTAACTTCACCTGAGCACTCTCAAGAAGTGAGCTGACTAAGGCTTCTTTCAACTCAGAAATCTTCTCCCATAGTTTTTATAGCGATTTGCATAGACAGTGGTCACTCCGGATCTACCCATTTGACAACTCCACAACTTTTGGTTGGACATGCTTCACCCTACCCACAACCTAAAAACCTCCTGCCTGTGTTGCGTCCCTCGAATGCTACAAATTCAGTGGCCACAAGCTCATGTTTTTTACAACAGGGAGGACTCTGATAATCGGAGTCGTACAAAGTCGCGACGGCCTAGCACACCAAACATATGTGAGTAATAAGAGTACATCTATCTCAAAATAAAGAAATCCCCATAAAATGTAAGGCATAAGAGGACTCACGTTGCTTTCACCGCCTTTGTGATCTTCACGCGTTTCCTGGCCGTCTCCCCGCGAAGCCATGATGAGAAGGAGGTAGAGGAGCCGGGTGGCGGCGGGAGAGGTCGCTGGTGGGGTGGCACGCCGCCTGCTAGCGGATAAGGGGGTATATTGGAGTGGAGTGAGGAAAGTGGCTTCGAGGGGAAGGAAGAGAATTAAAGAATGCCAACCTACCAACAAAATCGAATGGATGTTATAACACAAACATATCTAATGTGTTTTGAATGCACCACACGGAAAGCATGACACTGGTAGGTGGAGCATGCACGATTATTAAGGAATACTCCCTCCGTCCACAAATAAGTGTACTTCTAGCTTTTTCTTAAGTCAAACTTTATCAAATTTGAACAAATTTATAGATAAATATAACAACAAGTATTACAGAACTGTGACTACCATACATTCGTCCAACAAGTATGCTCTCCACACCTGACTAGTATTGATTATGGCTTACATTTAAGCACAACATAAGTTCTACAACTCCCTGTCGGTCTTCTCGATGTGAATGCAGAAATTGATCTGCTTGGCCGGTTTAGCATCGGCGAGTTACTTGGATGGCACACAAAGGACCAGCCTCAGGTCCATAAACTCCACCTAACCTGGCATTGGGCAGCTCAGCGCCATGGCTCTCACATGCATTGCATCGAACGATGGCGACTGGGCGTGCGACCACATACTCATAGTGTAAATTGACCATGCGCACGAGACCGACCTGACGCATACCACAAACACGAAGGTGGGCCTAGGGACGGTTCCTGGAATGCCAGCGGTGCTGGTGGGCCTAGCGATGGTTCCTGGGACGCCAACGGTGATGGTCAAGACAAAAACAGAGCCACCCCCTACAAAATGAGCCGGTGGCGTGCCGACTCAGGTAACGTCACCTGCTCTTGGAGAAGAATGGTTTAGCCATAGGAGAGCCTAATCACTTCGATCAGGTGATCCATTGCAAGGTAGACCACAAGCTTTGTCGGTGGGTCGGTGTACTTGCAGTCAGGTTCCGTGCAGCCGCATGCATCATGTCGACACGTGAGCTCGTTCACTGGGAGCACATAGTAGGGGTAATGGCGAGAGCATCCATGGTGGGAGCACACGATCACATACGTCGCCAGGATGTTGCGCATGAGGATCTCCTCCAGATTCAAGGGCTGGCAATCTGGGTACTACTTGCTGTGTGACTCCCACATCTGAAGTTCGTCGAGAAATCATAGAATAGATTTGCAATTAGTTAAGCCGACATCAGGAATTTGTAAGATAAATTCAAACGCTAGTCAAATGGTTTCCTACCTTAAGGTTCAAGTTAGTTGCTGCATCCGAGAATGGCGCGCGAAAACCGGTGGCATTGTCCGGCACATGATCAGTCACGATCTCTATTGATATAGGGCAAAGGGAGGTGCATATAGTAATATATTTGAATATTATAAGCGCGGAGAATCATGTCGTAGAAAGCCTACTCGCGGATCGGCCTTACAAAGAAACATCCTAGCATCCATGCGACCTGAACGAACGGTCTGTAATCATCGGCACGCAGAACCAGCACCCCGAGAAGGGGGAAGGGGCCGGGTCTTCTAGAAGAGATGAACTGACGGTCTCCTTTGGCCACTAGGGTTATGATCTGGCTACAGCTATAGGTCGTTAGCGTTACGATCAGGGAAACTCTGGATTTCTTCATGGAATCCTATAATCTCTAGTTGGATAAGTTGCTTAGAATGCCGAGAGGGAGCCAGGTGCCGGTTTTGGGCTCAACCAGTACCATGGATCACTGTTCTGGGCAGTGAGGGGGAGGTCTAGGGTTGAAAACCACATTTTAACTCCTACTCGACAGACATCTGGGGGGTGCACCGTGTGCCAAAAGTCCCAGTTTGTCTTGTTTATGATATTATGTTGGTAGTGGGTGACATACAAGGGCTACTCGATCTGGTTTCATATTTTTTGATTTTTGATGAATTTCCTATTGCCGAGGTTCCGGGGGGGGGAGTGGGCAAAATCGGCAAACAAGCCAGCATGGGCAGGAACGTTAGGTCCATTGCAACCTTTAACCTAGGCACGTGCCCAGCCTAGGTACCCCATGGGGCACCCAAAACATTTTTCTCAAAAATTGAGGGCCATTTATAGGGTACATATAGTTAGAAACCGCAATTACTGGGCGTAACTCAGGAAAATACAGTATATGCTTGCACCACGAGATAAGTACCAACCTTCCGGGAATGGCACTCCACCATAACATAGCATGCATATAAATTACCTCGGGGCCTACGGCGCGCTCAATTATCGCACCTCCTTTGCAAAATTGCTGATTTTTAGAGTCGGTAAATGGAAACTCTCGATTTCCTCATGGAACCCTAGAATCTCTAGTTGGATAAGTTCTTAGAATGCCGAGAGGGAGCCAGGTGTCAGGTTTGGGCTCAATCCGTGCAGTGGATCCATGTTCTGGGCAGTGAGGGAGAGGTATAGGCTTGAAAGCCATGTGAACTCCTACTCGATAGCCATCCGAGGGTTCCACCATGTGCCAAAAGTCATGGTTTGTATTTTTATGATTTTATGTTGGTAGTGGGTGACATACAAGGGCTATTCGAGCTGGTTTCATATTTTTTTGATTTTTGATGAATTTCCTATTGCCGGGGTTCGGGGGGTGGGCAAAATCTGCAAACCCGCCGACGCGTGCAGGCACGCGAGGTCAATTGCAACCTTGAATCTAGGCATGTTCCCAGCCTAGGTACCCCATGGGGCAGCCCAAAACATTTTTTCTCGAAAATTGACGACCATTTCTAGGGTACCTATAGTTAGAAACCGCAATTACCGGGGTGTAACTCAAGAAAATATAGTATATGCTTGCACCACGAGATAAGTACCAACCTCCCGGGAATGGCGGTCCGCCACGACGTATCATGCGTGTAATTTCCTCGAGACCTAGGGAGCGCTCAATTCTCGCAACTCCTTTGCAAAATCTCCGTTTTTTGGAGTCGATAAATGGAAACTCTGAATTTCTTCATGGAACCCTGTAATCTCTACTTGGATAAGTTGCTTAGAATTCCGAGAGGGAGCTAGGTGCCGGGTTGGGGCTCAATCCGCACAGTGGATCCACATTCTGGGCAGTGAGGGGAGGTCTAGGGATGAAAGCCATGTTAACTCCTACTCGATAGCCATCCGGGGGGTGAACTGTGTGCCAAAAGTCCCGGTTTTTCTTGTTTATGATTTTATGTTGGTAGTGCGTGACATACAAGGCCTACTCGAGCTAGATTCATATTTTTTAGATTTTTGATGAATTTCATATTTCCGGGGTTCAGGGGGTGGGCAAATCGGCACACCCGCCGGGGCGCAGAGGAACGCGAGGTCCATTGCAACCTTGAACCTAGGTACGTGCCCAGCCTAGGTACCCCATGGGGCACCCCAAAAACATTTTTTCCCGAAATTTGAGGGCCATTTCTAGGGTACCTACAGTTAAAACCGCAATTACTGGGGCGTAACTCAGGAAAAATACAGTATATACTTGCACCAAGAGATAAGTACCAACCTCTCTGGAATGGCGGTCCGCCACGATGTAGCATGCATGTAAATTGCCTCGCGGCCTAGGGCGTGCTCAATCCTAGCACCTCCTTTGCAAAATTGTCGTTTTTCGGAGTAGGTAAATGGAAACTCTGGATTTCTTCATAGAACCCTGAAATATCTAGTTGGAGAAGTTGCTTAGAATGCTAAGAGGGAGCCAGGTGCCGAGTTTGGGATCAATCCGCGCGGTGGATCCACGTTCTGGGTAGTGAGGGAGAGGTCTAGGGTTGTGATGCGGCTCAGATCACTATAGAGCTTCGTTTGGAAACCCCAAGAGGAAGGTATGATGAGAATAGTAGAAAGTTTTCCCTCAGAAAGAAACCAAGGTTATCGAAATAGTAGGAGGAAGGAAACGACTCAAAGGTGTTTCTAGCAACTTGGAAACCTGCACCACACAAACTCAAGACTTTGCCCCAACGAATAGTGAGGTTGTCGATCTCACCGGTTTGCTGAAAACAAAGTATTAACTGTATGGTGTGGAAGGTAATGGTGGTTTTCAGAAAGTAAACAGTAACAGTGGAAGATGTATCAATGGTAAAGATTGGACCGGGGTCCATAGTTCACTAGAGGTGTTCTCCTTAAGATAAACAACATAACATGCTAGGTAAACAAATTACAATGCGATAATTGACAGGACAGAGCAAGGCATAACAATGCAATACTCGACATTCATGATCCTATGAGATTTGATTGGGCATTACAAGAAGATACATAGACCGCCATACAACTACATCTATCACTAGTAATCCACCTTCAGGTTATCATCCGAACCCCCTCCAGTATTAAGTTGCAAGCAGTGGATAACTTCTTTAAGCAAGGTGTGTAAAGTAAACAATCCACTTGTTCCATGAACAAGAGATCGTTGTTTTCTCCCTATTAGCAACAACACATCTACAACCTTAGATATTTCTGTCACTTCCCCAGATTAAATAGAGGCATGAACCCACTATCGAGCATAAATACTCCTTCTTGGAGTCACTAGCATCTACTTGGCCAAGATAGCTACTAGTAACAGAGAGCATGCAAGATCACGAACAACACAGACATGATAGAATCAATAAGATCAAATCATTAACCAATCTGACATAGTAATCTCAATATCCATCGGATCCCCGCAAACACAACATGCATGATTACAAACAGATGATCTTGATCATGAACGGAGCCCACAATTTCTGAACATGGTAGCACAAAGGAGGAGAAACAACCATCTAGCTACTACATGGAACCGTAGTCCAAGGTGTAACTACTCATGCTTCGTACCGCAGGCTAGCATGGTGATGAAGAAGGCCTCTGGGATGATCTCTCCCCTCCGGCAGGGTGCCGGGAAGAGCTTCAAATCCCCCTGATCTAGGGACGATGGTGGCGGCTACAGACTATTTCGTGGAAGATTGATCAGGTACTTAGGGTTTAGGTATCGTGGGCTTCTTATAGGCAAAGAGGGAGGCCGAGGGGGTGCCCGAGATGGCTGCACCCCCCAGGCGCGGGACAGGCCTGTCCGCGTGGCCAGGGGGTGTCGCCCCTCCAGGCCCTCCTCCATCTCGTCTTATGGCTCCGTGTTCCCCACGGTAATATATTGACTTTGGCTTTTGTCCCGTCCGATTGCAAGAATATTCATTTTCTGACTTTTCTAGAACAAAAAACAGAAGAAAACATGCAACTGGCACGGTGGCATCTGGCTAATAGGTTATTCCTAGAAACCATATAAAATACCTCAAAGTGTAGACAAAGAAAAGCAAAGTATATACTAAATAAGCATGGAACAACAAAAATTATAGATACATTTAGGACATATCAAGCATCCCCAAGCTTAACTCCTGCTCGTCCTCAAGTAGGTAAGTGATAAAAAAATAATTTTTGAGGTGACATGCACCATCAAAATCAAGATCAAACCATTTGTAACCATTGAAAGCTGGGATCAAAGAACTCAAAGCATAAGCATGAAATAAGAAGTTATCACAATAAGAAAAATTAACTATGCATGCAACATGAAATGTTACAAACAAAGATCATGAATAACAATACATTGAAAGACGTTTGTTTGGTTCACATATAGAAAACTGAGCATAGTGGCATTCAGCCTGTCCCTCATGGAGTAGCAAATAAATGCATATGACACCTTCAAAGTTCATAAGGGTGACTAGATACAAGGAGTTCAAGAACATGCAATATCAACAATATGAATCAATCAATAAGTTTTGGGACAATGCACATAGAACTAAGAATGACAACTATGCTCTCTTATTTGGTGCCTAAGGGTAGAAGGTGGAGACTCAATATAATAGTGGAAGAAAGGCCCTTCATAAAAGGGAAGCAGGGATTTCAAGTCCCATAAAGAGCTTACAAAAATTATGGTACTCGTTAGCTTTCATCTCTCATTGCCCCTATCATAAGAATCTTGAAGTGATTAAGGTTAAAGTGAACAAACTATGGAGTATATGCTTAACAAAGTATAAGTTGGCAATCTCATGTCCCTTGAGTACGAGGGTCGCTCCTCATGCTACTCAACTTTAGTCACCGGTAAGTTTTGGTCATAGTAAGTACATGTGTATCATATAGAACCGCCAACAGGGTACCCCTTGCACATGATACATGATCTATCCCATAATCAAAATGACAAGGCAAGTAGACAATGAGCATCTCAGCAATCTTCTTTTTTACCATGGGAAAATGGTGCTTTTTTCTCTCTTCCCTTTTTTCTCATCTTTTTTTCTTTTTCTCAATCTCTATCTCTTTTTTATAAGAAGAATGCTTCATAGATTGCTCACTGTGGTGATGTTGCAAGTTTCCACCATGATTAGGCATGGCTTAGGCTAGCGGCCCAGGCGTTTCTCTAACACACATACATAACTTCATGGACTTAAAAGCTTCCCTTTCATTTCACACTGACGACATCCATAAACAAAAGAGCATGATATCAACTGGGTACAATGTACAAGTGCAATGTTGAAAGTGTTCCCCATGACAACATGGTTCTGCTAATTCCAACATATAAGTGCAAGCATATACAACATAGATGACACAATGGTTCAAGTTTATTAGGGGCAAGAAAAATAAAGTGTTCCATCAAGTTTGTGAGAGCTTTAATCACTAAGTTTCACATAACAAGTTCAATTTGGAAGATAGATAAAACAAGAATATACTCGGAATGGTGTAACACACCAAGCATAGCAATTTATAGTGGACACTTTGGAATAACTTGGTTTCTTGGGAGTTCGATGCATGAGTAGAGCTTACTCATACAAGTGGAGGCTAGCAAAAGACTATGAGCGACCAACTAAGAGAGCAATAATGGCCATAATCATGCAGAGCAACAAAACATTAATAATCAAAGCATAAGTGGTACTACAAGTCAAAAACTAAATGATCATAGAGGCTATGGTGACCGGTTTATAGTCATAACATGGTGTGAGCATGTGCTAAGTCAACACAAACAAAACATCAAAGGAGAATACCACAATATTATGCTTTTGTATGATAAAACAACGCATGATTCTTTCAAGGAACATTAAGAAATCATAATTGTTTGGAACAATTCATGCTACAACAATAATCACTAATCATAAGGTCCAAACCAAATCTAGCATGGCATGATAAAGTCTAAGTCATAGTCAAAGCAAGCTCCTCTTGTACTACTAAAGCAGAAACTTCCTACTCCGTTCCAACACCAATCAACTTATTTGAAACAACACGGCGAGAACGGAGGTCCAACTACTTTTATTCAAGCAAACAAAGAAAACAAAAACCAAAAACTAAAAACTAAGACGCTCCAAGAACAACACAACTGTGCATGAAACAATAAAAACGAAATGTCTAGAAAGACTTGAGATTTTTATTGATGAAGAAGGGGATGCCTTGGGCATCCCCAAGCTTTGACGCTTCTACCTCTTGAATATTTCTTGGGGTGACATGGGGTGGCATCCGCAAGCTTGATTTTTTGTCCATTCTTCATCTCATTACATCATTTTTTCTCTACACCTACAAATTTTCCTTCATACAAAACTTCACACAATCTTCATTAGCAACATTAGTGTATTCAAAAGATAATAGACCTTTTGGTTTTAGTTTCAAACCAGCAAAACTTTCACTAAAGACACAAGATACTGTAGAAATTCCCTAAAAAAGCTCAATTTCCCAAAAATAACCCAAAAAGGAATCAATAAGAAGCAAATGCAAATAATGACAGAAATCTGTCAAAACAGACCAGCAGGTAGAAACCGATATTTTCGAAGACCTTCTGTTGCTCAAATCAAAAAGTGTTGATCTAACGAACGTTAGATAATAACCTAGGGGATTTATTCAGAAAATTACAGCTCAATCCGACTTATAGAGATTTTACACGAATTTTTAAAGTGGAGCACGAAAATCTGTTTCGGGGCAGCAACTCCCCAAATCTTACTTCTCTCTCATTAGAGGTTATTCTTGGCACAAAAAGCAAATAAAAAGGATAAGGAGAGGTCATTACAGAAGTAATAACTTCCAAGACTCAAGAAAACTATTGGGTTATCTCCCAAGAAGTACTTTTCTTTAACGCCTTTAAGTTAGGCACAAGAAGCAAGAATCAAGTATTTTCAAATGAAGAAGCATTAACATCAAACCTTGCTTTCAAAGGAGGCAAAAAGCAACTTCTCTCTCCTCATAGGGAAGTGTTCAATACCTTTCTTGAATGGAAATTGATATTTAATGGTGCCTTCTTTCATATCAATGATGGCACCAACAGTTCTAAGAAAATGTCTTCCCAAAGTAATAGGACAAGAAGCATTGCATTCAACATCCAAAACATAGAAATCAACAGGGACATAAGCATTATTAACCATAATAAGAACATTATTAACACTCCCCATGAGTTTCTTTTTAGTATTATCATCAAGTGGGACAACCAAATAGCAATCTTCCAAAGGTGGCAAATCAAGCATTTCATAAATCTTTCTAGGCATAATAGAGACACTAGAACCAAAGTCACATGAAGATTTGCGATCAAAGTCATTCACTTGTATATTAATGATGGGTTCCCAACTATCTTATACTTTCCTAGGAATAGAGGCTTTGTGTTTCAAATTTTCTTCCTTAATTTCAATGAGAGCATCTAAATGTGTTTGGTGAAAGCCACATTCATATCACTAGCATCAGGACTTCTAGGAAGATTTTGTAGGAACATAATCACTTCAGAGATATTGCAACCATCAAGATCAAAATCAAACTTAGCTTCACTGGTAGTAGACTCATTGGGTTTAGGCATTGTGGTAGGAGGAATAGGGAATTCTTGTGGTTTAGTTGCATCCATATTAGTGGTGGTGCTAGTGCAAACACTATTTTTTAACAATTTCAGCTTTTGTTTCCTACTTAGCATGTAGTTGAGCTAACAATCTAACATTTTCATCAATAGTAACTTGTATGGCATGAGTAGCAGCAAAGGTACTCTCCAAGGTTTCAGGTTTAGCAGCCATTTTATTAATCAAATAGGACTTTGCTTCAGACAAAGATGAAATATTTTTCTCAACATTCAAAAGCTTTTCCTCCACAGTCTTGATGAAAGTGGTTTGTTACTAATAAAGTCTTTAAGCATGACTTCAAGTTCAGAAGGAGAACTTCTAATATTGTTGTAGGAATTTCCATAGGTATTGCCATTATTAGGAGGATAAGGCCTATAATTATTGTTACTACCAAAATTATTCCTATAGGCATTGTTGCTGAAATTTTTGTTTCTAATGAAGTTCACATCAAATTGCTATTCTTGAGCCACCAAAGAGGCTAGAGGAACATTATTTGGATCTATATGAGCTTTTCCATTAACAAGAATATACATGATAACATCAATCTTATCACTCAAAGAGGAGGTTTCTTCAACATAATTTACCTTCTTACCATGTGGAGATCTCTCAGTGTGCCATTCAGAATAGTTGACCATCATATTATCAAGAAGCTTTGTCGCATCACCCAAGGTAATGGTCATAAAGGTACCTCCAATAGCTGAATCCAAAATATTTCTTGAAGATAAGTTTAACCCTGCATAAAAAGTCTGGATAATCATCCAAGCAGTCAGTCCATGAGTGGGACAATTCTTTACCAAATATTTCATTCTTTCCCAAGCTTGAGCAACATGTTCATTATCAAGTTGTTTAAATTTCATTATTTCACTTCTCATAGATATAATCTTATTAGGAGGATAGTATTTTCCAATAAAAGCATCTTTGCACTTAATCCAAGAATCAATACTATTTCTAGGCAAGGATAGTAACCATTCTTTAGATTTTCCTCTCAAGGAGAAAGGAAACAACTTGAGATTAATAATATCTCCCTCTACATCCTTATATTTTTGCATCTCACAAAGTTCAACAAAGTTATTGAGGTGGGCAGCAACATCATCAGAACTAGCACCAGAACATTGCTCTTTCATCACAAGATTCAACAAAGCAGGCTTAATTTCATAAAAGGTAGCATCAGGAGCAGGTGGAGAAATAGGTGTACTTAGGAAATCATTTTTGTTTGTTCTAGTGAAGTCACACAACTTGGTGTTCTCAGCTGAGTTCATTTTTGCAAAAGTGGAGCAAACCAACAGCAGCAACAACTAGAGTAGGAACTAATTTTTTTGTGTTTTTGATAAGAAAAGGCAAACCAAACGAAACTATTTTTTTGGAGTTTTTGATAAAAAGAGGCAAACAAAACAAGGCAAA
This sequence comes from Avena sativa, assembly GCA_916181665.1. Classification (NCBI taxonomy): domain Eukaryota; kingdom Viridiplantae; phylum Streptophyta; class Magnoliopsida; order Poales; family Poaceae; genus Avena; species Avena sativa. The sequence goes on along the minus strand of OV702298.1, from coordinate 44,184,520 downwards.
AGAAACTAAGAAAAACAAAAAAGTAAAGAGAAAGGTGTTGAAGGACTCCCCTTGTGAAGCCGTCCTTAGCCTCCCCGGTAACGGCGCCAGAAAACAACTTGATTTGGCTTAGATCACTGTAGAGCTTCATTAGGAAAACCCAAGAGGAAGACATGATGAGCATAGTAGCAAGTTTTTTTGGGCCACGCAGAGATAAAACAAAAAAAATTCCTCTAACGTGGTGATCCCAAGATCTAGCTGAGCTAGAAGGCCATGAGGTTTACCACTAGACGCGCAGTTGCAGATTACTGATGAAGCGCGTTAGTTGATGCAATGCATTCCTTTGCGATCCAATCGTCCTGGTGCTGATCGTACAACACCTCTGCTGGTATCCACACGTGCAAGGAGGAGCGCCGGCGACGAACTGCTAAATTCGTTACGGCTGTAGGACTACTGTGGAGCTAGGGTTTCCAACACATGGAATGACCTAACCGATCAACAATTAACCCTTCTGGGTTACTGTGCTCCACTATATATAGGTAGTGAACGTGGGAGCCACTCTCGTGGCCCATTCACTAAAGCCCATATAACACTAGTCACCTTGAGTCCGACTCACTGACTCGGTCCTAATCCGGCTTGGGTCTAACCCAACCAGATATCCGGTTCAGATCCTATCCGAACTTGCCCCCGCTCTTAAGTGTGTGACCCCGCAGGCTCTTGGCAACTTGGACACGATTAGAGTCTGACTCTCAATCGATCAGTCGGTAGCAGCTCCTAGAAGAATGTGCCGACTCCCAAGTACCAAAGAGTCATGACGACTTGCCTTTCCAATGCGACTTGCGTCCGAGTCCCTTTTGCCTCATGATATACCTTGTCAGACTATAGGCGAATAATTGTCATCCCTTAAATAATCTGACTCTCTTCTCGATCCGAGATAAGTGATTCACCCGACTAACTCTTAGTTGATCGCCCCGGTTAACACTTAACCGAGTCGTGCATGGCCATTCTTTCCGAATCATATCATCCGAGAGGGACCAGAGAATATCTCTCCAAGTGGAGGGGCAAAATATCGTCTTGGTTATTCACATCACGCAGCTTGATTCTCAGTCGACCCGAACTCTGCCTTTATTACTGCCTAGTTACAGATCAGCGTTTGATAGAACCTCAGTCGGTGATCCTCAAATCGTATTATGCAATAACTTCTGGTCTAACGATTACATTGATTGAGATATACAAATGACAACTTGTTCGTTGCACCTCAATATGGGTCAATCCAACTCGCTAAACTCTTTAGCCGAATCTGTGTAAGTCGGAATAGCATCTCCATGCCCATGACAAGTGGAACCGAGTCATCAAGCCGACTTTCACATTGGTCTAAGTTGTGTGTCCAGCACAACCTCAATGACCAATGATATTTAGTACAAACAACATGAATGTATAGTTCCACAATCGAATCACATATTCAATGATCCACATCAGATGTTTATACAAGGAAAACTTAATAACTTTATGAATACAATGGGAAATGTCATCATACATGATTCCCTCTAGGGCATATTCCCAACAGTTTTCCCTCATAAAGAAACCAAGGTTATCGAACTAGTAGGAGGAAGGAAATGACTCAAAAGGTGTTGCTAGCAAGTTGGAAACCTGCACAACACAAACTCAAAACTTTGCCCCAACAAACGGTGAGGTTTTCAATCTCACTGTTTGCTGAAAACAAAGGATTAAGTGCATGGTGAGGAAGGTAATGGTGGTTTGCAGAAAGTAAATAGTAACAATGGAGGATGTATCAATGATAAAGATTGGACCGGGGTCCATAGTTTACTAGAGGTGTTCTCCTTAAGATAAACAACATAACATGCTGGGTAAACAAATTACAGTGGGGCAATTGACAGGATAGAGATAGGCATAACAATGCAATACTACACATTCATGATCATATGAGATTTTATTGGGAATTACAACAAGATACATAGACCGCCATCTAACTGCATCTATGACTAGTAATCCACCTTCAGGTTATCATCCAAACCCCCTTCAGTATTAAGTTGCAAGCAACGGATAACTGCTTTAAGCAAGGCGTGTAAAGTAAAAAATCCACTTGTTCCATGAACAAGAGATCATTGTTTTCTCCCTAGTAGCAATAGCACATCTACAACCTTAGAGATTTCTGTCACTTCCTCAGATTAAATAGAGGCATGGACCCACTATCGAGCATAAATACTCCCTCTTGGAGTCACTAGCATCTACTTGGCCAAGATAGCTACTAGAAACAGAGAGCATGCAAGATCACAAACAACATAGACATCATAGAATCAATAACATAGAATCATTAACCAATCTGACATGCTAATCTCAATATCCATCGGATCCCCACAAACACAACATGCATGATTACAAATAGATGATCTTGATCATGAATGGAGCTCACAAGATCTAAACATGGTAGCACAAAGGAGGAGAAACAACCATCTAGCTACTACATGGACCCGTAGTCCAAGGTGGAACTACTCACGCTTCATACCGGAGGCTGGCATGGTGATGAAAAAGGCCTCTGGGATGATCTCTCCCCTTCGGCAGGGTGCTAGGAAGAGCTTCATATCCCCCTGATCTAGGGACGATGGTGGAGGGGCTACGGACTGTTTCACGGAAGATTGATCGGGTACTTAGGGTTTAGGTATCGGGGGCTTCTTATAGGCGAAGAGTGTCAACACCCGGATATTTAATCCCAGATGCCTGTTATGCGATTCATCGCAATCCCAGGATTACCATTTTTTGCGAGACATAATAGATTGGATATCACAGTACCTCATCCATTACAAAACCATACATAAGGTCTTACAACAAATAAAGGATCACATGATCCAGTCTTAATACAAATCAAGCAACGGAATAATGTAATAATAACGGTTGCATAGGTGAGGCGCCATCTTCAGGTTCACAGGCAATGTTGACGATGAGAGATGATCCTAGTTGTCGTAACCTTCCTGCGGTACATCCTCCTGATAGTCCTCTTCATAGTCTGGCCACGGGAATAGCCAGGGACGAAGCCATGAGTACTCTTTAAGTACTCGCAAACTAATACTAACAAGTGAAGTGGTTTTGAGTAAGGATACTAAGCTCTAGGTTGTTTTGCAAAAAGCCAGATTTGTCTCTACTGAGTTCAGAAGCAAAGAAAGCTAGTTGAAAGTTTTATAACACCTTAGTGGGAACTTGAATTTCATATCACAACCCTGTTGTGGTCAAGTCAAGTCATGAATCATTTCATAAGTCATTCTAAAAACATCTGACGACGGAACAGTATGGCCACTCCAACTGTCCATAACCGTAGACGCGGCTATTCGAATAATTTGACACTCTACAGCGGTGGTACACTTTCATCACAATATTCGATACATCCATCAGGAACAATCCTGAATTCACCATACTCAGTATGCGGATAATCAATCCTAACCTTTCAATTACACTCCCTAGTAGAGGCACCTCTCCTATGAATTTGGCCTCCCAACCATGACCATCCGTCATCTTGGGAACTGCATAGGTGGACAATCTTCATAAGGTAGCCTCAGCTCAAACCTTGGCCGCAAGGGAACCCATACTAAGGTATATAAATTTCTAGTCAAGCCCTACCCAAATTTCACGTATTGTGGTTGTACGGTAAAATTGGAATGGTATCGCATCTAGACAACCATCAGTTTTATAAAGGGCTAAGGCTCACGCCTTAATATTTTCATCATCAAAATCATCTGGTGTTCAAGAACACATGTCAAAACATTTTAGTAGAATGACTCATCATTCTAAGGTTTTCATAATCATTTTCACCAAGTATTCCCATCTAAAGTGATCAAGTTTTATGCTTAGCACTAGCATTTACAAGTGGGGGTAAACACTAATGAGGGGTGGTTAACAAGGGTGAATGATCTAAGTTCAATCTCATGCCTTACGATGACATCAAGATTTATCTAACTCAGGCAAAGTTTTATGCTCTTTATGCTACCTTTAAATATCTTTCCAAAATCTACAAATCACTAAGTAAACTCCAATAGAATGCTTTGATAAAGAAATAAAATACTAAGCTTGCAAGTAAAACTAGGATTGGGTGTCAAGTGGTGTAAGCTTGCAAGTAAAACTTGCATGGTTTAGCTTAGCTTGCTAAGATAGTAGCTTGCTAAGATATTATTATAAGCTTCAAGAATTAGCTTTCTACAAGTGTTAGCTTGCCTTGTGCAAAGCAGTGGTTGAAGTTCTCCTCGGCTTCTTACTCGTAGTATCCTCCTTCCTCCTCGTATCCTTGGTCGGTACTAGCGTCTATAAATAAATACGAGGTACACAATCACCAAAGAATACTTAACTACTTTTATTTATCACACCAAGGTTTTCACTAGATGATCTAGAATCATCACAAACATTACAATCATCAAAGCACTTGTCTTATTTATTTTATTTTGGAAAAGTAATTTCTACTCATTGAAAAATTACTTAAGATTTAATATTCTCCAACTAAAATAGGGGATCATGTTGACACATGCAATAACCACATATTTCAGTACATGGGAATGTGATTTAAAGTGGTGTCACAATTTAATAAGGTTTAACCTTTTTATTTTCATTAAATAAAGTGACTAGAATTGCCTATGAGGCATTCTTTTATTACTTGTTCATTATTTCCGCAAGTAAACCTAGATATTTTTATATATTCAGAATGGTCTAGTTAAATGTGATTTTTGAGAGTTGGAATCAACTCAAAAGCTTTTGTGGTTGAATTTTGAAAAATATTTGAATGCAGAAAAGATTCTGCCTTGTTATTTTTACTATAGGTGATCCACAATTTTAAATGGTTTGAATCCAACGGGCTTGGATTAAGAATTCCAGTACCTTTCTGACAAAATTGGTTTCATGCATTTTGGTATAGTTAATCGACCTGGGTTGATTTTTGAATCTAGGTACAGAACTAAGTTTGAAACTAAATGAATAAACCTAAATTCAAACTACTGGGTCATGCGGGAATGTAACTGGGCCGGCCCACGGCGCACAGCACACGCGCGGATGGGTTTAAGTGGGTGTCCCCACCATTCAGCGAGAAATGGGGGTGCGAAACGGTACAGGGCAATCTAAACCACACGATCAACTTCTAATCGAACGATTGTGACATATCCTCTCTGTCGGGCAACTCTGGCGAGACAGAACCGTAGCGCGGCCAGTGGGGGTCTACGGGGGCTCACCGGGGCTCAGGCGAGGATCGGCGATGGGGGCGAACAGTGAAGTCGACGATGGCGAACCTCCTGGTACCGGTGGCTTCTCCTGGGGCGGCTCCAATCGTTGGCTCCTCTCTTCCTCCTCCGCGGCAGACTCCGGCAAAATTCCGGCGACCTGCTGCTCGCCTTGCTCCAGGGATTAGGTGGGGTTGTTCTGAGAGAGAGGGGAGTGTGTTGGTGTGAAGAATTCGAACTGGGGTGGCCTCTATTTATAGTGCAGCGAGGGGACCGAAGGGCGCAGGTGGAGCTCGTCGTGGTCGTCATCATAGTGGGCTAATGGCATGGGCAACGGTAGGGGTGGTGTTGTGCTCCCTAGTGAAGCTCGACGGCATGGTCACGAGGCATGGGGCGGTGCGATGCGGTCGGAATGCCGCGGTGCTCTGTACGGGTCCGACGGGAAGTTTCATGGCGCACATGCTCTCCTAGTCACGCGGCGACGAACGGGCGTGTCCTGGTGGTTCTTGGGATGGTGGTGATCACGCATGCAAGCGGCAGGGGCGTGCGGTCTATGGTCACGTGTCGAGTGCGGCGCTCTGGCACGCTCTCCACATGGCACAGAGGCATAGGGCGCAGCGGTTCTAGGGTGGTCCAGGGGCTGGTTGCGCCTTGGCGTTGGACATGGGGTGGCGGTGGACGGTGGTTAATGCCCCAGACAAGGTTGGTGAGGCTAGAGCTTCTCCTAGCTTGCTATCGACCATGAGGTGGCAAGGTGAGGCTCAGCATACTCACCTTTGATGGCAATGGCAAGCTCAAAGTGAGCTAAATCTGGTTAATTGAGCTACATGATCTACTAATAGCATGATGTGAGCTAGAGAGGGAAGAAGGTTGGCCAAAACACTGCTCACTATAGTGTTTTGTGTTTGTTTGATTTGTGTTTGCAAGGCATTTGATGAAATGGTCGAAAGAGATTTGAATTCTAATTTTTGGTTCAAACTTGGTGGGTGGACTAGTTACATACTAGGTAGTCTCTGGTTAGTTGGAAAGGTCAAGGTGAATTGGTTTGGTTGGGTTTTGAGAAATGGTGATCTTCACATATGTTAAAGATTCAATTTTGAATTGTCATTTGAATCAAGTTGCCAAATGGTTCTGTAAGTTTGAAAGGTGGGCCTTGGTTCACTTTTACTTGGTATAGCAAGGGGTTCAAAGAAATGGAATTTTTCTGTTTGAAATCTTGTACTAGAACCACTCAAAGTGGCCTAGTGAGCAAGATTGGCAAAAATGACCATTTGCTTATTTTGTTTGTTTTTGAATTTCTCTTGATTTGTTTCTGTTTGGAAATGTTTTAGATGATGTTGTTTTCATCTTTGAACCATTCCTTGCTATTTATAACAATCACACAAGTCCATTCATGCATTCATACAATCATCACATACACACATGCATTCATATGATGTTAATTAACAAAAGTTTTTGTTAACCCTAATTTTGGTGATTGGAATTTGATAATCATTGTTCAATATTTTTGGGATGTTAAAAACCTTCCCTCCTTAAACAAAATCTCATCCCGAGATTTGAGAAAGAAGTAAAAGAAAACTAGGATTTAAAGAGATCGGGAAACTCCATCTTGATGTAGTCTTCTCGTTCCCAGGTAGCTTCTTCTTCAGTGTGGTTACTCCACTGAATCTTGAGAAACTTGATGCTTCGGTTCCTGGTGGTTCTGAAAGATTCCTCCAAAATATGGATGGGTACCTCGGGATACGTCAGGTCATCGTTGATCTCTATGGTTCGATGATCAATGTTCATGAAAACTTCGGCCTTCTCCGGGACTTCTAGGCATTTGCGAAGTAATGATATATGGAACACATTATGCACTGCTGACATCTCCTCTGGCAGTTCCAGTTGATACGATACTTCTCCTCGATGATTCAAAATCTTGAAGGGTCCGATATATCCGGGGGCTAACTTTCCTTTGAGCTGGAAACGTTGCATTCTTTTCAAAGGCGACACTTTGAGATACACAAAATCTCCGATATTGAAAGCGAGGTCTTGTCGGCATAACTCTTCTGTCTGGATTGGGCGGTCTTGAGATGCTCACGGATCTTGTGAACTTTCTCTTCTGCTTCTCGTAGGATGTCGGGTCTGAAAATCTGACTCTCTCCTACTTCTGACCAATTCAAAGGGGTACGACACTTCCTTCCATACATGAATTCAAATGGGGCCATTTGTAAACTAGCTTGATAACTGTTGTTGTAAGAAAATTCTGTGAAAGGCAGACAGTCTTCCCATTTAGATCCATACTCTAGCACACATGCTCTCAACATATCTTTGAGTATTTGATTTACTCGGTCCGTTTGTCCATCTGTCTGAGGGTGATAAGCTGTGCTGAAATCCAATCTTGTGCCCAATCCTTCTTGGACTTTCTTCCAGAATCTTGAGGTAAACTGAGTTCCTCGACCCGACACAATGTTCTTGGTGACTCCATGCAAACTGACGATTCTAGCAATGTACAACTCTAATAGTTTTGAACTCTAATAAGTGGTCTTCACTGGTAAGAAATGGGCGACCTTGGACAATCTGTCAACTTGACCCAACTAGATTCATTTCCCCTACTAGAAGTAGGCAAACCAGTGATAAAGTCCATTCCAACAGAATCCAATTTCCATTCCAGAATCTGCAATGGTTGCAATAGTCCTGCGGGTCTCTGATGTCCCGCCTTAACTCTCTGAAAAATGTCACACTTGGCTATGTAGCTTCCAATTTCTCTCTTCATATTATGCCACCAAAATTGCTCCTTCAAATCTTGGTACATCTTTGTTCCTCCGGGGTGTATAGAATAAAGAGTATCATGGGCCTCTTTTAAAATAGCTTCCTTCAACTCTGAATCTGCTGGTACACAAAGACGTCCTTTGTACCACAAAACTCCTTCATCTTCGATGAATCCAGGTACCTTGCCTGTACCGATATGACGTTTGATTCCGTCAATACTAGCATTTCCTTTCTGCGCCTCCTTGATCTGACTGATCAAAGTGGGTTGAAGTTCTATTCTTGCCAAAAATCCTCCACTTACTAATTCCATTCTAAAATCTTCCATCTCCTTGTGCAAACTTGGTTGCTCCTTCAGAATCATGGAGTTCAAGCGACACGGCAATCTACTAAGGGAATCTGCTACCACATTGGATTTACCAGGGTGATAGTGGATGTCCAGATCATAGTCCTTGACTATCTCTATCCATCTTCTCTGCCTCATATTCAGATCCTTCTGAGTGAATATATACTTCAGGCTCTTATGCTCCGAATAAATCTCACAACTGTTACCCATAAGGTAATGCCTCCATGTATTCAAGGCTAAAACTACGGCTGCTAGTTCAAGGTCATGGGTAGGATAATTCTGTTCATGCCGCTTCAGTTGTCGGGATAGATAAGATATTACTTTGCCTTCTTGCATCAATACACATCCAAGACCGATCTTGGATGCGTCACAATACACATCAAAAGGCTTCGTGATATCCGGCATGATCAAGATTGGGGCTGCAATCAATCTTCACTTGAGTTCTTGAAAACTCGCTTCACATTTGTTCGTCATTCAAACTTCTTATCCTTCTTCAACAATTGGGTCATGGTCTTGCGATACTCGAGAATCCTTCTACGAACCCGCGGTAATATCCCGCTAATCCGAGAAATGCACGAACTTGGGTTTGAGTGGTTGGGGCTTGCCAATCTTCAACATCCTTCACCTTTGTAGGGTCAACGGCAATTCCTCCATCTGATATGATATGTCTGAGGAATCCTACCTCCTGTAACCAGAATTCACATTTTCTAAACTTGGCATACAACTGATGCTCCCTAAGGGTTCCAAGGATAGTCCTTAGGTGTAGCTCATGTTCTTCTTCTGATTTGGAATAGATCAGAACGTCATCGATAAAAACAACGACAAACTTATCCAGGAAGTCCATAAAAATCTTATTCATGAGGTTCATGAAATAAGCGGGGGCATTGGTTAATCCAAAAGACATGACAGTATACTCATACAATCCATATCTGGTGGTAAAGGTAGTCTTTGGAATATCCTGTGCATGAATCTTGAGTTGATGATAGCTAGTTCTAAGATCAATCTTAGAAAACACTTTGGCACCACTCAACTGGTCAAACAGGTCTTCTATCTTTGGCAGTGCGTACTTGTTCTTGATAGTGACATCATTCAACTTCCAATAATCCGTACACAAACGGTTACCTCCATATTTCTTGTCCACAAATAAGACAGGTGATCTCCAGGGCGAAGCACTTGGTTGAATCAGTCCTATATCCAGCATGGCATCCAATTTCTTCTTTAGCTCCACTAATTCAGATGGGTTCATACTATATGGTCTCTAGGCTATGGGTCCGGTTCCAGGGATTAGTTCAATGATAAACTCAATATCCCGATATGGGGTCATACCGTGCAAAACATCTGGAAATACATCGGCGTATTCACAGACTATTCTGACTTGGTCAATGGTTGGTTGCGCTGTACTCTTGTTGCACTTGAATTGATGGGGCAAGGTTTCATATACATGCTCTATATTCCGGCTGTACTGGTCATGGTGATGGCTTTCTTGGCACAGTCGATTAATCCTTTATGTTTCGACATCCAATCCATTCCTAGTACTACTTCCAAACCTTTATTTCCAAGTACTATTAGATTAGCATAAAAATCTATGCCATGGATTCGGATAGGTACGGCCTTGCAAATTTGTCTAGCTTTGGTGGTTGAACCAGGTATTTGAACTATCATAACATGCTTCAATTTGGTTGGTTGAATCTTACTAGTGCATGCAAATTCTTCAGTAACAAACAAGTGGGATGCTCCAGAATCAAACAACACTCTTGCAAGTATTGAGTTAATAGAAAACATACCCAGCACAACATCTGGCGCTTCTTGGGATTCTTCAGCATGCATGAGAAAGAGACGGCCATTGCGGTTGAGTGAGTTCCCTGGGGCAAATCATCTTCCGGGCTAAACGCGACGCTGCTTCTGATCTGGGGCATTTTCACTGGGGGACGCGGCAATCTTCTTGGGGCACTCATTGGAATAGGGACCCTTGGTTCTGTTGGAGATATGCCCTAGAGGCAATAATAAATATAGTTATTATTATATCTTTGTGTTTATGATAAATGTTTGCATTCATGCTATAATAGTATTAACAAGGAAACCATTAATACTTGTGTGATTTGTAAACTTAAATTTGAAGTCCCTAGTATAGCCTCTATACTTCACTAGCTTGTTGGTTGATTGATGATGTGGTTTCTTTGTCATGAACATTGAGATGTTATCAACAACAAGATCATATCGTTAGGAGAATGATATGGTGGACATACTCCTATAGACAAGCGTAGCATAAAGATCAAGTCATTTCAATAGTTCAATTGCTATATGCTTTCTGATACATAGTAACCTAATTCCTTCGACCATGAGATCATGCATATCACCTTTACTGGATGGATGCTTTGATGTCATCAAACACCACACCGTAACAGGGTGGCTATAAAGGTGGCATTGAGTGTTCGGAAAGTATTGGTTGAAACACATGGATCAAGAGTGGGATTTGTCCATCCACATGACGGATAGATATTCTCTGGGCCCTCTCGGTGAAATGTCATCCAATTAGCTTGCAAGCATGTGACTTGGTCACAAGGGATCACATATCACGGGAACGAGAAAAGAGTACTTGTCAGTAACGAGGATGAACTAGGTATGCAGAGATACCGACGATCATAACCTCGGATAAGTAACATATCGTGAGACAAAGGGAAATTGGTATCGTATGTAAGTGGTTCATTCGATCGCAAAGTAATCGTAGAAATATGTGGGAGCCATATGAATTTCCAGATTCCTCTATTGGTTATTGTTCGGAGAAGTGTCTCGATCATGTCCGCATAATTCACGAACCGTAGGGAGACACACTTAAGGATTCGACGTTGTTTGAGTAGTTATGGTATTATGAGAAAGAGACCGAATGTTGTTCGGAGTCTCGGATGGGATCCAGGATATCACGAGGTGATCCGGAATGGTCCGGAGAATAAGATTCATATAAGGAAAGTTCCGTTTCGGAGTTGGGGAATGGTTCCGGTGTTTTCATCGGGAACATTCTAGAAGGTCCCGGAATGTCCGGCACTCCGGAGGGGGAAGGGTACATGAGTGTGTCATTGCATATTGGAATGATTGCATCATGTACTAAGTATTCTTGCTGTCCCAAATAAAGGATTTATTTAAATCCTAAATTGAAAAGTCAAACGGCTAGTTTGAAAGTCAAACGGCAGTTTTGGGAAGTGGGAAAAGAGGAGGAGAGGTGGAGGCCGAGTTGGAGGAGGGTTCCTCCCCTTGGCCGGCGCACCTCCCTAGGCCGAGTTGGGGAGGAACTCCTCCCCTTGGCCGGCCAGCCCTCCCACCTATATAAGGAGGGGCAGGGCTCCCCTCCTAGACACACAAGTTTCCTATCCTCTAAACTAAACCCTAGATCTAGACCCCGGTTTAGAGCTATTCGGTTTAGAGCCTTCTAATTGGTTTAGAGCCTTCTAATTGGTGTGTCTAATTACTAGACCACTAATAGCCTCTCTCATAAGCTCCACCATACTCGCACCGGCTTAAGGCGAAGCCCTGCGGGATTTCCCCTCTACCTCCGGTACCACGCCGTTGTGCTGCCGGAATCGCGAGGAGAGTGCTACAACCTCCGCTGCCTGCTGGAACAAGGGAGAGGAAGGTCTTCGTCGAGTACCGAACGTGTGACCGACTGCGGGAGCGCTGCGGGAACGCGGCGCCGGAAGGATCGTCTACGCGATCTTGAGATCGGAAAGAGTACGACTACATCACCCACGAGAATCTGCTCTCGTTAAACACTTTGGAATCTTCGAGGGTGAGTTATTCCATCGACTCGTTGCTACAATCTAGTAGATAGATCTTGGCTTGTTTGTTTGTATGCGATAGAAAAATTTTGTTTTCCATGCTACGAACCCCTACAGTGGTATCAGAGCCGTGTCTATATGTAGATCTGTTGCACGAGTAGAACACAATGGTCATTGTGGGTGTTGATGCTTTTATTGTAGATTGCTTTTTGTGTACTTTGCATCTTGCGGTATGTTGGGATGAAGCGGCCCGGGCTAACCTTACATGACATCGTTCATGAGACTTGCTCCACGCTTGACATGCAACTCGTTTTGCATAAGTGGCTTTGCGGGTGCCTGTTTCTCCTAGCATAGTAAAGATCCAATTTACAACGGGTGATCAACAATGCTAGTATCAATGTTGTGGTTATTGTTCGTAAGTTAGAACGACACTTATGGAAAGCCCCAAACCACGTAAAATATGCAAAGAAAGTAGAAGCGTCTAACTTTGTTTTGCAGGGGTGTGCAGTGATGTGATATGGCCATGATTGTGATTATATTTGATGTATGCAATGTTCCTTATTGTAAGTTGGCAACCGGCAGGAGCCATATGGTTGTCTTTAATTTCTGTTAAGACCTGCGTGTCTATTCAAAATAGTTGTAATAGTTGAAGCTGGTGGACGACAACCATGGAGAAGCGTCATTGACCTTGATGCTATGCCGGTGATGATGGAGATCATATTCGTGCTTGAAGATGGAGATCGGAAGCACAAAGAAGAAAGGCCATATCATATCACATATTATGAATTGCATGTGATGTTAATCCTTTATGCATCTTGTATTGCTTAGTAGACGATGGTAGCATTATAAGATGATCCCTCATGCACATAAATTTCAAGTTCTAAAGTGTTCACCCTTAGTATGCACCATTGCCAAAGCTTGCTGCTTCGAAGCACCACGTGATGATCGGGTGTCTTTGATTCCGCGGGTGAATACAACGTAAGCAAGCCAGATTTGCTTATGTGGTAGCTAAGGTTTGATCTTGACGAGCCTAGCATGTACAGACATGGCCTCAGGAACACGGATCGCCGAAAGGCAAAGCATGAATCATATAGTAGATATGATGAACATGATGATTGTTCGCCATTAAAACTATATCAGCTCTCGTGATGATCGGTGTTGATGTAGTGGATTTGGTTCGTGTGATCACTAAAACAATGTGAGGGATGTTGTTTTGAGTGGGAGTTCACCTAGTTTAATTTCATTAATTAATTTGAACTCAATTTGTCATAAACTTAGTCTAAACTATTGCAAATATGTTGTAGATCAATGGCAGCCCCTACCATCAATTTTAATGCGTTCCTAGAGAAAGAAAAGTTGAAAAACAATGGAAGCAACTTCGCGGATTGGTTCCGCAATTTGAGGATTGTCCTCACAGCTGGTAATTTGACCTATGTGCTGGATGCACCGCTAGGTGACCCACCTGCAGCTGATGCTACCGATGAAGTAAAGAATGTTTACCTCGCTCGGAAGAATCAGTACTCCATAGTTCAGTGTGCTATCTTGTATGGTTTAGAATCGGAGCTTCAGAAAAGGTTTGAAGAGTCAGATCCATATGATATTGTCGAGGATCTCAAATTAATCTTTGAGACTCATGCGGCAATTGAAAGTTATGAAGCTTCTGAAAAGTTCTTTAACTGCAAGATGGAAGAGGGTAGCTCCGTCAGTGAGCATGTGCTTAAGATGTCTGGGCACGCAAATAAACTTCAAAGTTTGGGTATAGTGATTCCTAATACTTTGGGAGTTTACCGCATCCTCCAATCACTACCACCAAGTTACAAGAACTTTGTGATGAACTACAACATGCAGAACATGAACAAAGAGTTGCCAGAACTATTTGCTATGTTAAAATCTGCAGAAGTGGAGATCAAGAAAGAGCACCAAGTGTTGATGGTCAATAAGACCACCAAATTCAAGAAAGGCAAGTCTAAGCAAAAGGGACACTTCAAGAAGGGTGGTAAGAAAGTTACCACGCCGACGAAGAAGACCAAGGCTGGACCTAAACCTGAAACTGAGTGCTTTTACTGCAAGGGAGAAGGTCACTGGAAGCGGAATTGCCCAAGGTACTTGGCGGATTTGAAGAACGGCAACATCAAGAAGAAAGGTATATCTGATATACATGTTATTGATGTGTATCTCACTAGTACTCGTAGTAGTGCCTGGGTATTTGATACTGGTTCGGTTGCTCATATTTGTAACTCGAAACAGGAGCTGCAGAATAAACGGAAGCTAGTGAAGAACGAGGTGACGATGCGCGTAGGAAACGGATCAAAGGTTGATGTGATCACGGTCGGCACGCTACCTCTTCATCTACCATCGGGATTAGTTTTATACTTAAATAATTGTTATTTGGTGCCTGCATTAAGCATGAACATTATATCAGGATCTTGTTTATTGCGAGACAGTTACTTGTTTAAATCCGAGAATAATGGTTGTTCGATTTATATGAGTAATGTGTTTTATGCACATGCACCTTTGATAGATGGTCTATTCATATTGAATCTCGATAGTAGAAATACACATATTAATAACATTAAGGCTAAACGTTTGAAATCAAGCGATAATTTGACCTATATGTGGCACTGTCGTCTTGGTCACATTGGAGTGAAGCGTATGAAGAAACTCCATTCCGATGGACTTCTTGAATCACTTGATTTTGAATCACTTGAAAGATGCGAGGCATGTCTGATGGGTAAAATGACTAAGACTCCATTTTCTGGTATGATGGAGCGAGCTACAGACTTATTGGAAATCATACATACCGATGTGTGTGGTCCAATGAGTGTAGCATCGCGCAGTGGTTATCGTTATGTTCTTACCTTCACAGATGATTTGAGTAGATATGGGTATATCTATTTCATGAAACATAAGTCCGAAACTTTCGAGAAGTTTAAGGAGTTTCAAAGTGAGGTAGAGAATCAACGTAACAAGAAGATTAAATTTCTACGTTCTGATCGTGGAGGTGAATATCTAAGTTACGAGTTTGGCGAGCATTTGAAGAAATGCGGAATACTTTCACAATTGACACCGCCGGGAACACCACAGCGTAATGGTGTGTCTGAACGTCGTAATTGAACTCTCTTAGATATGGTTCGTTCTATGATGTCACTTACAGATTTACCACTATCATTTTGGGGTTATGCATTAGAAACAGCCGCATTCACTTTAAATAGGGCACCGTCTAAATCCGTTGAAACGACACCGTATGAATTATGGTTTGGGAAGAAACCTAAATTGTCGTTCCTTAAAGTTTGGGGATGCGAAGCCTATGTAAAGAAGTTACAGCCGGACAAGCTTGAACCCAAAGCGGAAAAATGCGTCTTCATAGGATACCCGAAGGAAACTATTGGGTATACCTTCTATCATAGATCCGAAGGCAAAATCTTCGTTGCCAAGAATGGATCCTTTCTAGAGAAGGAATTTCTCTCGAAAGAAGTGACTGGAAGGAAAGTAGAACTCGACGAGGTTGTCGAACCTTCTCTCGAAATTACGAGTAGCGCAGCACCGGAAGAAGTTCCTGTGATGCCTGCACCAATAAGAGAGGAAGCTAATGATAGTGATCATGAAACTTCGGTTGAAGTTACTACAGAGCCTCGGAGGTCAACGAGAACTCGTACCACTCCAGATTGGTATGATTCCGTTATGAATGTCATGTTGGTGGACAACACCGATGACCCCGAGACATATGAGGAAGCGATGATGAGCCCAGATTCCAATAAATGGCAAGAAGCCATGAAATCCGAGATTGGATCCATGTATGAAAACCAAGTATGGACTTTGGTGGACTTACCGGATGGCCGGAAGGCTGTCGAGAACAAATGGATTTTCAAGAAGAAAACAGATGCTGATGGTAATGTTACTGTCTATAAAGCTCGACTTGTCGCAAAAGGGTTTCGACAAATTCAAGGAGTTGACTACGATGAGACTTTCTCACCGGTAGCGAAGCTAAAGTCTGTGAGGATTATGTTAGCAATCGCTGCATATTATGATTATGAGATATGGCAGATGGATGTCAAAACAGCATTCCTCAATGGAGACATTGATGAAGAGTTGTATATGATACAACCCAAAGGTTTTGTCGATCCTAAAGATGCTAACAAGGTATGCAAACTTCAACGGTCCATCTATGGATTGAAGCAAGCATCCCGAAATTGGAATCAACGTTTTGATAAGGTAATCAAATGTTTTGGTTTTGTACAAACTTATGGAGAAGCTTGTATTTACAATAAAGTGAGTGGGAGCTCTGTAGCATTCTTAATACTGTATGTGGATGACATATTGTTGATTGGGAATGATGTAGACCTTCTTAATAGTGTCAAAGAGTATTTGAATAATAGTTTTTCAATGAAGGATCTTGGCGAAGCAGCTTACATATTAGGCATAAAGATTTATAGAGATAGATCGAAACGCCAAATATCATTGTCACAAAGTACATATTTGGACAAAGTTCTAAAGAGGTTTGGAATGGAAGATAGCAAGAAAGGGTTCTTGCCCATGTTGCCCAATACGACCTTGAGTAAAACTCAAAGTCCGACATCGGCAGAAGATAGAGAAAGAATGAGTAAGACTCCCTATGCCTCAGCCATAGGATCTCTAATGTATGCCATGCTATGTACTAGACCCGACATTGCATATGCTGTTAGTTTAACTAGCAGATATCAAAGTGATCCAGGAGTGGATCATTGGACAGCGGTCAAAAAAACATCCTTAAGTACTTGAGAAGAACTAAGGATATGGTTCTTTCTTATGGAGGTGATGAACAGCTCGTTGTTAATGGTTACACCGATGCTAGTTGGAACACCGATCCGGATGATTCTAAATCACAATCTGGATACGTATTTATTTTGAATGGTGCAGCAGTTAGCTGGAGGAGTGCAAAGCAAAGCGTTGTGGCGAGATCTTCAACTGAATCGGAATACATGGCTGCTTCGGAGGCTTCACAAGAAGCGATATGGATGAAAGAGTTCATTGCAGAGCTGGGTGTGGTTCCAAGTGCGCTGGACCCATTGTCTATCTACTGTGATAACATGGGCGCCATAGCCAATGCGCAAGAACCAAGGTCACACAAGAAGCTGAAGCATATTAAGCTGCGTTTTCACGCTATTCGAGAACATATCCAGGATGGGGATATAAAGATTGCAAAGTACACACAGATCTGAATGTGGCGGATCCGTTGACTAAACCTCTCCCGAGGGCAAAACATGACCAACACCAAACTGCCATGGGTGTTCGGTATATTACCATGTAATCTAGATTAGATGACTCTAGTGCAAGTGGGAGACTGTTGGAGATATGCCCTAGAGGCAATAATAAATATAGTTATTATTATATCTTTGTGTTTATGATAAATGTTTGCATTCATGCTATAATAGTATTAACAAGGAAACCATTAATACTTGTGTGATTTGTAAACTTAAATTTGAAGTCCCTAGTATAGCCTCTATACTTCACTAGCTTGTTGGTTGATTGATGATGTGGTTTCTTTGTCATGAACATTGAGATGTTATCAACAACAAGATCATATCGTTAGGAGAATGATATGGTGGACATACTCCTATAGACAAGCGTAGCATAAAGATCAAGTCATTTCAATAGTTCAATTGCTATATGCTTTCTGATACATAGTAACCTAATTCCTTCGACCATGAGATCATGCATATCACCTTTACTGGATGGATGCTTTGATGTCATCAAACACCACACCGTAACAGGGTGGCTATAAAGGTGGCATTGAGTGTTCGGAAAGTATTGGTTGAAACACATGGATCAAGAGTGGGATTTGTCCATCCACATGACGGATAGATATTCTCTGGGCCCTCTCGGTGAAATGTCATCCAATTAGCTTGCAAGCATGTGACTTGGTCACAAGGGATCACATATCACGGGAACGAGAAAAGAGTACTTGTCAGTAACGAGGATGAACTAGGTATGCAGAGATACCGACGATCATAACCTCGGATAAGTAACATATCGTGAGACAAAGGGAAATTGGTATCGTATGTAAGTGGTTCATTCAATCGCAAAGTAATCGTAGAAATATGTGGGAGCCATATGAATTTCCAGATTCCTCTATTGGTTATTGTTCGGAGAAGTGTCTCGATCATGTCCGCATAATTCACGAACCGTAGGGAGACACACTTAAGGATTCGACGTTGTTTGAGTAGTTATGGTATTATGAGAAAGAGACCGAATGTTGTTCGGAGTCTCGGATGGGATCCAGGATATCACGAGGTGATCCGGAATGGTCCGGAGAATAAGATTCATATAAGGAAAGTTCCGTTTCGGAGTTGGGGAATGGTTCCGGTGTTTTCATCGGGAACATTCTAGAAGGTCCCGGAATGTCCGGCACTCCGGAGGGGGAAGGGTACATGAGTGTGTCATTGCATATTGGAATGATTGCATCATGTACTAAGTATTCTTGCTGTCCCAAATAAAGTATTTATTTAAATCCTAAATTGAAAAGTCAAACGGCTAGTTTGAAAGTCAAACGGCAGTTTTGGGAAGTGGGAAAAGAGGAGGAGAGGTGGAGGCCGAGTTGGAGGAGGGTTCCTCCCCTTGGCCGGCGCACCTCCCTAGGCCGAGTTGGGGAGGAACTCCTCCCCTTGGCCGGCCAGCCCTCCCACCTATATAAGGAGGGGCAGGGCTCCCCTCCTAGACACACAAGTTTCCTATCCTCTAAACTAAACCCTAGATCTAGACCCCGGTTTAGAGCTATTCGGTTTAGAGCCTTCTAATTGGTTTAGAGCCTTCTAATTGGTGTGTCTAATTACTAGACCACTAATAGCCTCTCTCATAAGCTCCACCATACTCGCACCGGCTTAAGGCGAAGCCCTGCGGGATTTCCCCTCTACCTCCGGTACCACGCCGTTGTGCTGCCGGAATCGCGAGGAGAGTGCTACAACCTCCGCTGCCTGCTGGAACAAGGGAGAGGAAGGTCTTCGTCGAGTACCGAACGTGTGACCGACTGCGGGAGCGCTGCGGGAACGCGGCGCCGGAAGGATCGTCTACGCGATCTTGAGATCGGAAAGAGTACGACTACATCACCCACGAGAATCTGCTCTCGTTAAACACTTTGGAATCTTCGAGGGTGAGTTATTCCATCGACTCGTTGCTACAATCTAGTAGATAGATCTTGGCTTGTTTGTTTGTATGCGATAGAAAAATTTTGTTTTCCATGCTACGAACCCCTACAGGTTCCACATTCATAACAAGTCACCTGAGACTTGTCCTTTGCTGCAACAAGCACCACATTGCTTCCATTCGCAGTATTGGTGTTGGTGGCGACATTGTTGTTGTTGAACTTGGGTGGTGCACAATTGAAATTGCTAGGGTTGTCGGGGTTGTTGTGATTTCCTCCGGGTCTTGGGTTTCCTCCTCCACGGTTGGGATAGGTCGGACAGTTCATCGGGGGTCTATTGGTTCTTGGGGCAAATCCTGGAGATGGGTTGGGGCGATACTTTGGATATGATGGGTTCCTGGTTGATGCATCATTCTGCGATTGCGGTTCTCATTGGCTTGGTTGATCTTGCCTTCCATCTGAATGGAAGAATCCACTAATGCTTCAATATCAGCAAATGGGATATTGACTAACACTGTCTGCATCTCATCATGCAGACCATTCAAGAATCTCTCCTTCTTCTTGGCTTCAGTGTCAATCTCATCCGGTACATGCCTAGCTAATGACAAAAATTTGTCACGGTACTCAACTACGGTCATCCTTCCTTGCTTCAGTTCCCTGAATTCATCTCTCATCCTCTTGATCAAACCTGGTGGCACATGGGTTCTGCTAAACTTGACTTTGAATTCCTCCCAAGTCATCATCTGTTCCACCAAGCTCTTGCATCTCCATCCAGATAGTGGGTGGCGAACAGTACCTTCTCGTTGGCTTCCACTCCTGCAACTTATAAGTTGTTTTCCATGGTTTGCAGCGAATCATCGGCATCGAGGGGTTCTTCAGACTTAGTGAAAATGGGTGGATTGGTGTTTTGGAAGTTATTGAGCTTGGATCCATGGTTGTCCTGATTTCCATGGCCTTGGTTGTAGTTGGCCATCCGGGCTATGTGCTGAAGGGTGGCTAGGTTGGCTTGACATTCGGATCTCTCAGCTTCGCGATCAGAAACCAACATTTGCAAGATCTGCAACAATGGGTCCGGGGATGAAGTGCTTCCTCCGCGAGGCATCTGAAGATTGAGATAGATCATGAGAAAAGAGGGAAATTTCTAAGGTTCAGGGTTTTGAAAAGTTTTTGAAGTTTGACTTAGATTTTTCTAGCAACTTGCTTTTCATTCATTCATAGGACACGATACAAACACACACCACAACAAAGAAAAACAGATGGTTTTAAGAACCATTCTAGGAAACTACGATACAATGGGACCAGATACTACTCACTAACGCTAGTGATCAAGTGCTACTACTCCTCGGAGTCGGTGTCCTCATCATCCTCATCATCATCATCAATGAAGGCGAAGTCATCCTAATCGGTGAAGAAGTCCATGGCCTGATCCTCCAGAAAGTCATCATCATCACTGAGATAGGAGTAGGGGTCTCCATGAAGGTCCTCTCCTACGTTCTCCCTCTCCTCAAGCTGCATGTCCCTCTCGTGGACGGTCTCCTCCAAGTCTGTGATCCTATGGCGGATACGGGCAATGATGCGCTCCTTCTTATCGAGCTGACGGCAACGAGACAGGCGATCCTTCACTAGCATGGCAATGGTCTGATCCTTCTGGGAGGAGATGGCATACTTGTGGTTGGCATAGGAGCGGGCATTGTCTAACTCCTTCTGCCGGTCATACATCATGAAGCTGAGGTGGTCCACTTGGTTCTTTAGCTCGGGGTGATATGGTGCCTCCAGTGGCCGTCCCATAGCATCACGCCTTGGATAGAACTCAAAGTGGGTACCCTCGATCTGATTGATACTCTACCCATACAGACGGGCAAGAGCTTCTTGCATGGCCCTGGCAAGTCCATCGAGCTAGTTGTTCTCTCTAATGGTGAACTGAATTCCCTCTGAGGTAGGGGCTTCCATCTTTCCTCGTAGACTTGCAACAATCAGCCATTGCAATTCCTCTCCTTCTTGATCGTTGAGCTGAGCTCCAAAGAACTCGGGATGCAAACGCTCTAGAAGTTCTGGAAGCTGGTCCAAGTCACGCTCAAAGATGAGATCTCATCCATTCCCCAACTGATATAACTTGCTATACTTCACGTCCATCTATAAGAATGTAGGATGAGTAAGTTAGTAGAGTGATCAAGTGTGTCAAATTTTATGTACTTTTGCAAGAATTTTTGAGGAACATGAATTTTCATGAAAGAATCTAAGTGATAAGAATGAGAATAAGTTTTCATAAATACTCACTTCCTTGGTTTTGAAACTAATTTTTGATTCAAACGTACATTCTAAACTAGGGTATCCTATGGTCAAGATGGCTCTGATAACAACTTGTCAACACCCGGATTTTTAATCCTAGATGCTTGTTAAGACATATATCACAATCCCAGGATTACCATTTTTGTGAGACATAACAGATTATATATCACAGTACCTCATCCATTACAAACCATACATAAGGTCTTACAACAAATAAAGGATCACATGATACAGTCTTAATACAAATCAAGCAGCGGAATAACGTAATAATAACGGTAGCATAGGCGAGGACCCATCTTAGGTTCACAGGCAAAGTTGACGATGGGAGATGATCCTAGTTGTCGTAACCTTCCTGCGGTCCATCCTCCTGATAGTCCTCTTCATAGTCTGGCCACGGGAATAGCCGGGGACAAAGCGATGAGAACTCTTTCAGTACTCGCAAACTAATACTAACAAGTGAAGTGGTTTTGATTAAGGATACTAAGCTCTAGGTTATTTTGCAAAAAGCCAGATTTATCTCTACTAAGTTTAGAAGCAAACAAAAGCTAGTTGAAAGTTTTATAACACCTAAGTGGGAACTTGAATTTCATATCACAATCCTGTTGTGGTCAAGTCAAGTCATGAATCATTTCATAAGTCATTTTGAAAACATCTGATGACGGAGCAGTATGGCCACTCCAACTGTCCATAACCGTGGATAGGGATATTCGAATAGTTTGACACTCGGCAGAGGTGGTACACTTTCACCACAATATTCGATACATCCGTCAGGAACAATCCTGAATTCACCATACTCAGTATGCGGATAATCAATCCTAACCTTTCAATTACACGCCCTAGTATAGGCACCTATCCTATGAGTTTGGCCTCCCAACCATGACCATCCGTCATCTTGGGACCTGCATAGGTGGAAAATCTTCACAAGGGAGCCACAGCTCAAACCTTGGCCGTAAGGGAACCCATACTAAGGTATATAAATTTCTAGTTAAGCCCTACCAAATTTCGTGTATTGTGGTTGTATGGTTAAATTGGAATGGTATCGCATCCAGACAACCATTAGTTTTATAAAGGGCTAAGTCTCACACCTTAATATTTTCATCATCAAAATCATCTGGTGTTCAAGAACACATGTCAAAACATTTCAGTAGAATGACTCATCATCCTCAGGTTTTCATAATCATTTTCACCAAGTATTCCCATCTAAAGTGATCAAGTTTTATGCTTAGCACTAGCATCTACAAGTGGGGTTAAACACTAATGAGGGGTGGTAAACAAGGGTGAATGATCTAAGTTCAATCTCATGCCTCAGGATGACATCAAGATTTATCTAACTTAGGCCAAGTTTTATGCTCTTTATGCTTCCTTTAAATATCTTTCCAAAATATAAAAATCACTAAGTAAACTCCAATAGAAAGCTTTGATAAAGAAATAAAATACTAAGCTTGCAAGTAAAACTAGGATTGGGTGTCAAGTGGTGTAAGCTTGCAAGTAAAACTTGCATGGTTTAGCTTAGCTTGCTAAGATAGTAGCTTGCTAAGATATTAGTATAAGCTTGCAAGGATTAGCTTGCTTAGTTGCAAGTGTTAGCTTGCCTTGTGCAGAGCAGTGGTTGAAGTTCTCCTCGGCTTCTTACTCGTAGTATCCTCCTTCCTCCTCGTATCCTTGGTCGGTACTAGCGTCTAGAAATAAATACGAGGTACGCAATCACCAAACAATACTTAACTACTTTTATTTATAACACAATTTTCACTAGATGATCTAGCATCATAACAAACATTACAATCATCAAAGCACTTGTCTTATTTATTTTATTTTGGAAAAGTAATTTCTACTCATTGAAAAACTACTTAAGATTTAACATTCTCCAACTAAAACAGGGGATCATGTTGACACATGTCATAACCACATATTTCAGTGCATGGGAATGTGATTTAAAGTGGTATCACAATTTAATAATGTTTAACCTTTTTATTTTCATTAAATAAAGTGACTAGAATTGCCTATGAGGCATTCTTTTATTACTCTTTCATTATTTCTGCAAGTAAAACTAGATATTTTTATATATTCAGAATGGTCTAGTTAAATGTGATTTTTGGGAGCTGGAATCAACTCAAAAGATTTTTTGGTTGAATTTTGGAAAATGTTTGAATGTAGAAAATCTTTGGCCTTATTATTTTTACTATAGGTGATCCACAATTCTAAATGGCATGAATCCAAAGGTCTTGGATTAAGAATTCCAGTACCTTTCTAACAAAATTGGTTTCATGCATTTGGTTTAGTGAATCGACCTAGGTTGAGTTTTGAATCTAGGTACAAAATTAAGTTTGAAACTAAATGAATAAACCTAAATTCAAACTACTGGGTCACGCGGGAATGTAACTGGGCCGGCCCACGGTGCATAGCATGCACACAGATGGGTTTAAGTGGGTGTCCCCACCAGTCAGCGAGACAGGGGGTGCGAAGTGGTATGGGGAAATCTAAACCACACGATCAACTTCTAATCGAACGGTTGTGACCTATCGTCTCCGTCGAGCAACTCTGGCGAGATAGAACCCTAGCACGGCAAGTGGGGGTCTACGGGGGCTCATCGGGGCTCAGGCGAGGGTCGGTGATGGGGGCGATCGACGAAGTCGATGACAGCGAACCTCCTGGTACCGGGCTGGTTGCGCCTTGTCGTTGGAAAGCGGGTGGCGATGGACGGTGGTCAATGTCCCAGACAAGGTTGGCGAGGCTAGAGCTTCTCCTAGCTTGCTGTCGACCATGGGGTGGCAATGTGAGGCTCAGCATGCTCACCATTGATGGCAATGTCATGCTCACAGTGATCTAAAGCTGGTTAATTGAGCTAGATGATCTACTAATAAGATGTTGTGAGCTAGAGAGGGAAGAAGGTTGGCCAAAACACTGCTCACTATAGTGTTTTGTGTTTGTTTGATTTGTGCTTGCAAGGTGTTTGATGAAATGGCCGAAAGAGATTTGAATTTTAATTTTTGGTTCAAACTTGGTGGGTGTACTAGTTACATACTAGGTAGTCTCTGGTTAGTTGGAAAGGTCAAGGTGAATTGGTTTGGTTGGGTTTTGAGAAATGTTGATCATCACATATGTTAAAGATTCAATTTTGAATTGTCATTTGAATCAAGTTGCCAAATGTTTCTATAAGTTTGAAAGGTGGGCTTTGGTTCACTTTTACTTGGTCTAGCAAGGGGTGCAAATAAATGGAATTGTTTATCTTTGAAATCTTGGACTATAAACACTCAAAGTGGCCTAGTGAGCAAGATTGGCAAAATGACCATTTGTTATTTTGTTTGTTTTTGAATTTCTCTTGATTAGTTTCTGTTTGAAAATGTTTTATATGATGTTGTTTTCATCTTTGAACCATTCCTTGCTATTTATAACAATCACACGAGTCAATTCATACAATCATCACATACACACATGCATTCGTATAATGTTAATTAATAAAAGTTTTTGTTAACCCTAATTTTGGTGATTGGAATTTGATAATCATTGTTCAATATTTTTGGGATGTTGCAAAGAGGGAGGCCGAGGGGGTGCTCGAGGCGGCTGCACCCCACCAGGCACGGGCCAGGCCTGGCCGCGCGGCCAGGGTGTGTTGCCCCCTCGAGGACCACCTCTGTCTCGTCTTCTGGCTCTGTGTTCCCCACGGTACAATATTGACTTTGGCTTTTGTCCCTTCCAATTCCGAGAATATTCATTTTTTGACTTTTCTAGAACCAAAAACAGAAGAAAACGGTCAACTGGCACTGTGGCATCTTGTTAATAGGTTAGTCCCAGAAAACATATAAAAATACCTCAAAGTATAGACAAAACAAAGCAAAGTAGATACTAAACAAGCATGGAACAACAAAAATTATAGATAAGTTTACGACGTATCAGGATGAAAGACATCCAGGGGGTTCACCATGTGCCAAACGTCCTGGTTTGTCTTGTTTATGATTTTACATTGGTTGTGGGTGACATACAAGGGCTACTCGAGCTGGTTTCATATTTTTTGAGTTTTGATGAATTACCTATTTGAGGGACAAATCGGTAAACCCGCCGGCGCGCGAAGGGACGCGAGGTTTATTGCAACCTTGAACCTAGGCACGTCCCCAGCCTAGGTAACCCATGGGGCACCCCAAAACATTTTTTCCCGAAAATTGAGGGTCATTTCTAGGGTACCTACAGTTAGAAACCGCAATTACTTGGGCGTACCTCAGAAAAAATACAGTATATGCTTGCACCACGAGATAATTACCAACCTCCTAGGAATGGCAGTCCACCACGACGTAGCATGCGTGTAAACTGCCTCGGGGCCTTGGGCGCGCTCAATTCTCACACCTCCTTTGCAAAATCGCTGTTTTTCGGAGTCGGTAAATGGAAACTCTGGATTTCTTCATGAAACTCTGGAATCTCTAGTTGGAGAAGTTGCCTAGAATGCCGAGAGGGAGCCAGGTGCCGGGTTTGGGCTCAATATGGGCAGTAGATCCACATTCTGGGTAGTTAGGGGAAGGTCTAGGGTTGAAAGCCATGTTAACACCTACTCGATAGCTATCTGAGGGGTGCAACGTGTTCCAAAAGTCTCGGTTTGTCTTATTTATGATTTTATTTTGGTAGTGGTGACATACGAGGGCTACTCGAGCTGGTTTCATATTTTTTTAATTTTTGATGAAATTCCTATTGCCGGGGTTTGGGGCGTGGGAAAAATCCGCAAACCCGCCAGCGCGCGCAGGCACGCGAGGTCCATTGGAACCTTGAACCCAGGCACATTCCCAGCCTTGGTACCCCATGGGGCACCCCAAAACATTTTTTTCCCGAAAATTGAGGGACATTTCTAGCGTACCTACGGTTAGAATCCACAATTATCGGTGCGTAATTCAGGAAAAATACAGTATATGCTTGCACCACGAGATAAGTATCAACCTCCTAGGAATGGCAGTCTGCCACGACGTAGCATGCATGTAAATTGCCTCGGGCCCTAGGGCGCGCTCAATTCTCGCACCTCCTTTGCAAAATCGCCGTTTTGTCAGAGTCGGTAAATGGAAACTCTGGATTTCTTCATGGAACCCTATAATCTCTAGTTGGAGAAGTTGCTTAGAATGCCGAGAGGGATCTAGGTGCCGAGTTTGGGCTCAATCCACGCAGTGGTCTAGGGTTGAAAGCCATGTTAACTCCTACTCGATAGCCATCCGGGGGTGTATCATGTGCCAAAATTCCCAGTTTGTCTTGTTTATTATTTTATGTTAGTAGTTGGTCACATACAAGCGCTACTCGAGCTGGTTTCATATTGTTAGATTTTTGATGAATTTCTTATTGTCGGGGTTCAGGGGCTGGGCAAAATCGACAAACCCGCCGGCACGCGCAGGCACGCGAGGTCCATTGCAACCTTGAACCTAGGCACGTGCCCATCCTAGGTACCCTATGGGGAACCCCAAAACATTTGTCCCTAAAATTGAGGGCCATTTCTAGGGTACCTACTGTTAGAAACCGCAATTACCGGGGCGTAACTCAGGAAAAATACAGTATATGCTTGCACCACGAGGTAAGTACCAACCTCCTAGGAATGGCAGTCCGCCACGACGTAGCATGTCTGTAAATTTCCTCGGGGCCGTGGGCGCGCTCAATTCTCGCACCTCCTTTGCAAAATCGCCGGTTTTTAAGAGTTGTAAATGGAAACTCTGGATTTCTTCATGGAACCATGGAATATCTAGTTGGAGAAGTTGCCTAGAATGCCGAGAGGGTTCAAAGTGCCGGTTTGGGCTCAATCTGGGCAGTAGATCCAGGTTCTGGGCAGTTAGGGGAAGGTCTAGGGTGGAAAGCCATGTTAACTCCTACTCGATAGCCATCCGAGGGGTGCACCATGTGCCAAAAGTCCTGGTTTGTCTTGTTTATGATTTTATGTTGGTAGTAGGTGACATACAAGAGCCACTCGAGCTGGTTTCATATTTTTTTGATTTTTGATGAATTTCCTATTGCCAGGGTTTGGGGGCGGGAGAAGGGGCAAAATCAGCAAACCCGCTAGCACGTGCGGAGACGCAAGGTCCATTGCAACCTTGAACCTATGCACGTGCCTGGCCTAGGTTTTCCCGAAAATTGAGGGCCATTTATAGGGTACCTATAGTTAAAAACCGCAATTACCATGGCGTAACTCAGAAAAATATACAGTATATTCTTGCACCACGAGATAAGTATCAACCTCCTAGGAATGGCAGTACGCCACGATGTAGCATGCATGTAAATTGCCTCGGGGCCTTGGGCGCGCTCAATTCTCGCACCTCCTTTGCAAAATCGCCGGTTTTTTAGAGTCGGTAAAATGGAAAGTCTGGATTTCTTCATGGAACCCTAGAATCTCTAGTTGGAGAAGTTGCCTAGAATGCCGAGAGGGAGCCAGGTGGCGGGTTTGGGCTCAATCTGGGCATTAGATCCATGTTCTAGGAAGTTAGGGGAAGGTCTATGGTTGAAAGCCATGTTAAATCCTACTCGATAGCTATTCGAGGGGTGCAACATGAGACAAAAGTCTCGATTGGGCTTGTTTATGATTTTATGTTGGCAGTGGGTGACATACGAGGGCTACTCGAGATGGTTTCATATTTTTTTGATTTTTGGTGAATTTCCTATTGCCGGGGTTTGGGGGGTGGGAAAAATCGGCAAACCCGCCGGCGCGTGCAGGAACGCGAGGTCCATTGAAACCTTGAACCTAGACATGTGCCCAGACTAGGTACCCCATGAGGCACCCCAAAACATTTTTTCCAGAAAATTGAGGGACATTTCTAGGGTACCACAGTTAGAATCCGCAATTACCGTGGCGTAACTCTGGAAAAATACAGTATATGCTTGCATAACGAGATAAGTACCAACCTCCCGGGAATTGCGATCTGCCATGACGTAGCATGTGTGTAAATTTCCTTGGGGCCTAGGCGCGCTCAATTCTCACCTCCTTTGCAAAATCGCCTTTTTTCAGAGTCGGTAAATGGAAACTCTGTATTTCTTCATGGAACCCTAGAATCTCTAGTTGGAGAAGTTGCTTAGAATGCCGAGAGGGAGCCAGGTGCCGGGTTTGGGCTCAATCCGCATAGTGGATCCATGTTCTGGGCAGTTAGGGGGAGGTCTAGGGTTGAAAGCCATGTTAACTCCTACTCAATAGCCATCCGGGGGGTGTACGGGGTGCCAAAATTCCCGGTTTGTCTTGCTTATGTTTTTTGTTACTAGTGGGTGACATAAAAGGGCTACTCGAGCTGATTTCAAGGGACATTTCTAGGGTACCACAGTTAGAAACCGCAATTACCGGGGCATAACTCAGGAAAAATGCAGTATCTGCTTCCACCACGAGATAAGTACCAACCTCCTAGGAATGGTAGTCCGCCACGACGTAGCATGATTGAAAATTGTCTCGGGGCCTTGGGCGCGCTCAATTCTCGCACCTCCTTTGCAAAATCGCCGGTTTTTGGAGTCGGTAAATGGAAACTCTGGATTTCTTCATGGAACCCTGGAATCTCTAGTTGGAGAAGTTGCCTAGAATGCCGAGAGGGATACAGTGCCGAGTTTGTGCTCAATCTGGGCAGTAGATCCACGTTCTGGGTAGTTAGCGAAGGTCTAGGGTTGAAAGCCATGTTAACTCCTACTCGATAGCTATCCGGGGGTGCACCATGTGCCAAAAGTCACGGTTTGTCTCGTTTATAATTTTATGTTATTAGTGGGTGACATATGAGGGCTACTCGAGTTGGTTTCATATTTTTTGATTTTTGATGAATTTCCTATTGCCGGGGTTTGGGGTTGGGAAATATCGGCAAACCCGCCGACATGTGTAGGCACACGAGGTCCATTGCAACCTTGAACCTAGGCAAGTGCCCAGCCTAGGTACCCCATGGGGCACCCCAAAATATTTTGTCCCGAAAATTGAGGGACATTTCTAGGCTACCTATAGTTAGAAAGCGCTATTATCGGGGCATAACTCAGGAAAAATACAGTATATGCTTGCACCATGAGATAAGTACCAACCTCTCGGGAATGGTGGTCTGCCACGATGTAGCATGCGTGTAAATTGCCTCGGGGCCTAGGGAGCCCTCAATTCTCGCACCTCCTTTGCAAAATCGCCGGTTTTTTGGAGTCGGTAAATGGATACTCTGGATTTCTTAATGGAACCGTGGAATCTCTTGTTGGAGAAGTTGCTTAGAATGCCGAGAGGGATCCAGGTGCCAGGTTTGGTCTCAATCTGCATAGTGGATCCACGTTCTGGGCAGTGAGGGGGAGGTCTAGGGTTGAAAGCCATGTTAACTCCTACTCAATAGCCATCCGAGGGGTGTACGGGGTGCCAAAATTCCCGGTTTGTCTTCCTTTTGTTTTTTGTTAATAGTGGGTGACATAAAAGGGCTACTCGAGCAGGCACGCAAGGTCCATTGCAACCTTGAACCTAGGCACGTGCCCAGCCTAGGTACCCCATGGGGTACCCCAAAACATTTTTTCCCGAAAATTGTGGGCCATTTCAAGGGTACTACAGTTAGAAACCGCAATTACAGGAGCGTACCCAGGAAAAATACAATATATGCTTGCATCACGAGATAAGTACCAACCTCCCGGGAATGGAAGTCCGCTACGATCTAGCATGCGTGTAAATTGCCTCGGTGCCTAGGGCGCGCTCAATTCTCGGACCTCCTTTGCAAAATCACCGGTTTTTGGAGTTGGTAAATGGAAACTCTGGATTTCTTCATGGAACCCTGGAATGTCTAGTTGGAGAAGTTGCTTAGAATGCCGAGAGGGAGACAGGTGTCGGGTTTGGGCTTAATCTGTGCAGTGGATCCACATTCTTGGTAGTGGGGGGGAGGTCGAGGGTTAAAAGCCATGTTAACTCCTACTCGATAGCCATACGGGGGGTGCACCGTGTGCCAAAAGTCCAGGGTGTCTTGTTTATGATTTTATGTTGGTAGTGGGTGACATTCAAGGGCATTCGAGCTAGTTACATATTTTTTTGATTTTTGATGAATTTCCTATTTCCGGGGTTCGGGGGGGGAGGGGGTGGGGAAAATCAGCAAACCCGCTGGCGCGCGCAGGAACCTGTGGTCCATTGAAACCTTGAACCTAGGCACGTGCCCAGCCTAGGTACCCCATGGGGAACCCCAAAACATTTTTTTCCCGAAAATTGAGGGCCATTTCTTGGGTACCTACATTTAGAATCCGAAATTACCGAAGCGTAACTCAGGAAAAATACAGTATATGCTTGCACCACGAGATAAGTTCCAAACTCCCGAGAATTGCGGTCTGCCACGATGTAGCATGCGTGTAAATTGCCTCAGGTCCTAGGGCGTGCTCAATTCTCATACCTCCTTTGCAAAATCATCGATTTTTTGGAGTCGGTATCTAACATCCCAATTTCGGCAACCCTGATTTACTGTCCAAAAAGGCAAAAATCAGGGGGAACAAAAACTTTTTCTTATTGCATGTTGCAATGTTTGCTTGTGTTCAGGCAACTGATTGTGTAGTAGGTGATATACTCCTTAACTCAACACTAGTGTACAAAAGCTATTTTACAAAAGAGATGTCTTGGCTCATCTTTCATATTCTCAAATGTTCTGGCATTTCAAAACCTAAGCCAAGATTGACATTGACACAACAAAATACTCTACTAGTTCTATGAACAAAACTATGGAGACCTAAGTATAATCTCCTTATGTTTTCAAGGCAGAACTCCCAACTACTCTTATCCCTAGGTTTTCCAAAACCATTATTAAAACCTTTTCATTCCAATCTTGGTAGAGATACCAAGATGGTCCTTATCTTACCTCAAAGCACAACCAATTCAAAATACCCATCCTTACCCCAAGCTAGGCTTAATGGTAACCTTAGTAGTAGTTGGATAAGTTGATAAGATGAATTGCCTTGATCTGTCGATTGCCTTGTTTGCTTAGGAACAAGAGTGAGATAATCTAGTAGCTCATACCTTAGGACCCAATACATGTTTGTGATCATCAATCTCAGACCAAACATCCAAATCTAGATCTGTCCTAAGCCACCAAAGTGTCCATCTCATCTCCTAATGTAACATCCCAGCATTTAGGAACTAACGAAGGGTAGATTTAGGAATTTGGAATGTTGCATGCATTCATCTGTAAAAATGTGGGTAGAATTTTCGCCAAATAAAAACCTAAAGTGATCAAGGCTTCTTTCATACTTTGAGATTAGGTATAATCTTGAAGGATGATTCCTATAGACATTGATATGATCTTTGTGGACCAATGTGTTTTGGGAAATGAAATTTGAATTTAAAACTTGAGTGTTTGTATTATAATTCAAAAGAATTTTTGAATAATATTTGAGTATTTGATTTAATTAAGAGTTAACCAATAATAACTCAAACCTTATATAAAGAGAGCAATTAAGAATAATAATCTCCATTTCATAATTTTATTCAATAAATAAGTTACAAAAATGTAACTTATGAAAATCATCAACCATCTTTACAATAGAAAATAAATAAACAATAATATTTCTTTATTAATAATAGTAAAATCTTTATTACAAAAGAATAAAATAAAGAGTACAAAAAAATAAAATAAATTAAAGATTACAATTGAATATGAGAGTTATTACAAGTAACTAACCTATAAAGAAAAATAACAACCTAAACTAAAGTCTTGATCTTCAAATCTGGTACCTGTAAAATAAAAAAAACTTAAAAGAAAAGGAAAGTCAGGATTAGAATAATTTTACTCTCAGAGTTGACAGTGAAGTGCATTGTTCACTTTTTCATCATTGAGTATTTAAGGGGCAAGTTTCACCAATATGAAAGAATGTATCTTTCATAATTTTAAGCCATAGGTCAAATAAACAGCAAGGAGGGGCAAGTTTCAACAACAGGTAAAATGTAACCTGATAACAGAAACTCTCAAAATTCAGAACATATCCACAATTATGTAGCAGGCACACATGCAGCACACACACCAAACTGCATGGTGTGTGCTGTCAGCACCACAACAACAACACAATCAAACAAAACCATCAGCACAGCCGTGGGGAACCAATCCCCACACCATTCCATTGTTCATACACACCAAGAACAGCAACCACCAGCTCAACCAAGCCAAAGCCAAGCTAGATCACACCAACCAAAACCCTGAATCACACCACCAAAATGGTGACATAAGGAGGGG
This sequence comes from Avena sativa, assembly GCA_916181665.1. Classification (NCBI taxonomy): domain Eukaryota; kingdom Viridiplantae; phylum Streptophyta; class Magnoliopsida; order Poales; family Poaceae; genus Avena; species Avena sativa. Next base: position 44,151,917 of record OV702298.1, on the reverse strand, counting down.
GTAGATCAGGTGGCTAGCAAGACCAAGATCAAGCCACCAGGATCAGGAGATGAAGGGCTAGATCAAGGACAACCCAGGAGCTGGAAATACCAGGGGAGCATCAAATCAAGTTAGCACAAGATCAACCACAGTAAACCCCAACATCAAGTGACAGTGGTGATTAAAATAGACCATCACATGATCTATCTGTCTAAGATTAGACAAGCATACATGATCTGTCTCTTATTCAAACTCTCAGAAAGCACCCAAGTGGAGTGAATCCATCACTGAGGTTTTAAACACTAAAATTAATCAGAAAGGTATAAGGATCTAACTAGATCTCAGAAAAATATCATTGACCTAGCTATCAAGCTATATTTCAATTCAAGAATTAATATAACTAAGATTTAAACCTCTAGGCACATCTCTAAGATAAGAGTAGCATCTTAGAATTCAATCTTATGGATCTATATAAGTAATCAAGCCTACCATCATTTTTTCCCAAACTTTGATTCAAGAAACAGTAGCTGGTATCACTACTAGAACCCATTCATGTGAATCAACAAGATAAAGGTTTAATCCCTAAACCTCAGACCAACATCTTGGGTCTTAGGGATTTGAGAAAGGAAATTTCTACTGATCTTTAATACCAAACTCATCTTAAGCTTGAACCAAACCAAACCCAGAAATAGAATCTAATCTTGTGTGCCACACAAGAATGGTGTCACAAGAACAGTTCTACATTAATCAGGTTAAGCATTCAATCTTCACAGATTCAACCAACCAACTACAAATCATTTTCCTGTCATCACAGGAATCATAATTCAGAAAATCCCTATGTATATCTTCACTATTTGAAACCATTTGATCTCAAACTACATATGAATCCTTAATCCAACAGTACTAAGACAGTGACTTCATCACACAACACTCACTTTCATTAACCAAGTAATGATAGTGGTGAGATAGTAAACCACTAGATTTCCCAAGTATTGCTTCTACAGAAACTTTATCATCTGACCACATCAAAATTAATCCATAGAATCATCTGATAAGACACTAGCACCACCATAATTCATCTTAAGCAGCAAGCCACAACTAACAATCATTTAGCATGCTTAGGGACCATAAAAACTTGATCCCAATTCATCAGTTATCTAATCCACAACAGGGCATGAACCCTAAGTAGAACCAACCATCTTAATTAGGATAGGACAATCACCAGGAAGGTCACTACCAACATCTAGCATAGGATGGCCTAGCACAGAGAGAAAGAGGGAGAGGAATAACTTACCGAGGGTCCTCGTTGTAGATTAGAAGAGGAAGCAGAGGAGGCAGACGACCATGGCGACACGGGGAGCACCCCAAGGGGGCGCTGCAACCCACACAACACCACAGCAGCGACCATAGCCACGCCTGGGGCGAGGAGCAACCCCACGGCACATGACAGCAGCGGCGGTGTCAGGATCAACGCCAACCCCAAACCCTAGGGTTCGGGACGACATCGATCTGGTCGCAGGAGGGCTCTAGGTCCAAATCCAATTGGATAGAAGGGTAGAGAGGGGCCGACAACCTCATCCTGCACCACGGCGGCGGCCAGGAAGGTCCACGGCGGCGCGAATCGTCGGCGGCAGCATCGCTGACCATCGGGTCGGGGGAGGAGAAGGAGAGGGGTGAGCTCGAGAGATAAGACAGAGAGTGTTGGGCTGGGTTGGGCCAATACCACTTCGGAGTGGTTGTTTTTCCTTTTTCCTACTAGGCCACAAGGGCCTAATAAACCCAAATGGCCAGCCCAAATCATTTAGAGTCTGTTTTAATAATTGAAAAGACCAAAATGCCCTTGAACTTTAATAAATACTAGAAAATAAAATAAAAGTCCAAAAATTATAAATAAAATATTTTTGGATTCACAATAATCCAAACTATCCAAATAAATTAAGAGATAAAATATTTTTGGATTCACAATATTTTTAGACATATAAATTTTATTAAGAATTTTGAAATTTATATATTACTTATGGAATTTTACAAATTTATTGAAAGTTGATAAAAATCACTTTCATTGTATAATAATATTGTAGTATTCTAGGAAAATACTAAACAAATATTTAATGTCAATTTTTGGTAATTAATGATAATTCTTAAATGAATTATTAAATCCAGAAATATTCATATAAATTAAAATAAAATAAAAGAATAAAATATTCAATAAATATTAAGAAAATTAATATTTATAAATTCTTTTTTTTTTAAATATAATTTAAATAAATGGGGGAGAATACATATAAAGCTAAATGATGCATTACATTACTTTGCATAATCATTTTGCTTCTTTAAATATTGTCCTTACCGGGCAATAATGATGTTTTTGTAGACATAGAAGATCAAGGTCCAGTGCAAGCATCAGACTTCACTACCTTGCCATCATAAAGAAATTTCATCACTTGCTCATATCCTTTGAAGAGTCTTTACCAAAGTATTTGCAAATTGTGTGTTATCATATATATAATCCAAAGTAAGAAAATATTTTTTTCACAAATAAAGAAATCATAGATGTCATCCTAAGTGATGATATAATGGAGCAATAGAACTTAGGGTTCTATTTGCAACAAAAATGATCAATTAGGAACTTAATAACCCCTGACATCAGTGATTCTAGCATCGTATATTACACGTTAGCCATGAGATTTGGAATGGGACAGAGAAGTCAGATGTATCTTCTTCCTCTCGCATGAAGCCGGATGTGCAGGTCGTGGTTGTTATCCTCGTAGCGTGCATATTAATTGGTAAATCGTACAGGATATGCAGCATATGGGTGGGAACCCTCAACGTCCCATGATAGTTCTAGCATCTAACGGTTTGTACAAACCATTGCCGTAATTCAATATGTGGGCATGGTGTACACCAAGGAGGCATGCGAGGTCGCGAAGGGGGCAGTGATTGTCTTGGACCAACTACTGGGCCCCACATCATGCAATTGTGGATGGGAAAGTACGACTGGTTGTGCAACAAGGAGTTGATCTCTCATGGGTAAAGTAACGCACCTCTGCAGAGTGTAAGAATTGTAACTTGTTACTCCCTGTTACGGGAAGTGTAACATCCCAAAAATACTAAACTTGAATCATCAAACTCTAATCATCAAATTTAGGGTTAACAAAAACTTTTCTAAATAAAAATATGAAAGCATGCATGTGTGTATGCATTCCAATTTTGATTTCTTGAACCACCTTTTTTGTGTGTTTCTTTGCTTGTAAAATGTTGCTTAGGTGAAATAAACAGCATCTAAACATTTCCCAAACTTTTCCCAAAGACAAATAAATCAAAACAAAGCTAAATGAGTGATTGGTCTTTTTGACCAATTTAACTCCCATGCCTACTTTGGCTGTCCCAAACTTTCAGAACTTAACAGAAACTTGTTTGGATCTTTGCACCCCTTGATTTTACTCATAACAAAGTATCAAGGCCCACTTTGTAATCATCCAGAAACTTTCAAATGCATAGTTTAAATGACAGTTCAAAATTGAATCTTTATCATATGAGAAGATCCCACTTTTTCAAAAACCACTCAAACAAGCTCAACTTTCAAAACCCAAGCATCTGCAGACTCACCAGCACCAACCTAGCACACCCACCAATTTTTTTTTCAAAATTCAAAACTTGAATTCTTGCGGCCATTTCATCAAATACTTGCAGACACAAATCATCAAAATATTAAAAACTATTGTGAGAAGTGATTGAAGCCTAACTTTTCCCCTCTCTAGCTCACAACCATCTCAGTAGATCATCTAGCAAGTTAAACCAAGCACTAGCCTCACTGTAAGCTGGGCAATGACATCAATGGTGAACAACCGAAGCTCACCATGCCACCCCAGTGGAGACAGCAAGCTAGGAAGAGATTTATCCGTGCCAACCTTGTCTAGGAGGCAGCCCACCGTCCACCGCCACTCCCTGTCCCAGCCGCGAGCGTTGCCAAACCCTGGACCACACGCACAGACCGCGCCCAGCTCTCCAACAACCATGCCGAGCATGCGCCAGAGCGCCACGCTCGACCGACGCCCACAGACCGCGCGCCGCCCTCGCCACGTGCATACATGATCGCCACCAACCCAGGAGACCGCCAGACATCCCCGTTCGCCGCCCCATGCCGCACAGCCACCGCTCGCCGTCGAAGACGCCGCCTCTGCTGCGCAGAGCATCGCGTGTTCCAGACCAAACCGCATCGCCCCTACGCGCGCATTAAAGCCGTAGAGCATCGCCAGGAGACCACCAAGCGATCGCCACCGCTGGCTATGCCTCCAACCGCCCGTAGCCATGTCGCCACCATCGCCTGCCTATCCCGTTCGGTCTCGCCGTCACGACTATAAATAGCGGCCACCCCCATCCGAATTGAGCACACCATCTCACTCCCCTCTCCTCACTGATCGTGCCACCCCGTTCCCGGAGCAAGTCGTGCAGCACGTCGCCGGAATTTCATCGGGGCCTGCCGCTGCTGGAGAAGAAGGGGGCCAGCGATTGGAGCCGCCCCAGGAGAAGCTGCCGGTACCAGGAGGTTCGCCGTCGTCGACTTCGTCGTTCGCCCGCCTCGCCTACCCTCGCCTGAGCCCCAGTGAGCCCCCGATGACCCCCACCTGCCGTGTTAGGTTTCTGTCTCGCCGGCGTTGCCCAACGTCGACGATGACCCTCAGCCGTTGGATTAGAACCAGATCGAACGCACCACATCGCCCCATACCGCTTCACACCCCCTGTCTCACTGACGTGTGGGGACAGAGACTTAACCAGCCCGCGTAAGCGTTGTGCTTAGCAGGCCGGCCCAGTATCGCTTCCCGTGCAGCCTAGTTATTTGAATTTAACCTTTTTCATTTTATTTCACACACACTTCTGTACCCAGTTTCAAAAATCAACCCAGGTCGATTCAGTGAACCAAATTGAATGAAACCAATTTTGTTAGAAAGTTCTGGGAATGCTGAATCCAAGCCCGTTGGATTCAGATCATTTGGATCTATAGATCATCCATGGTAAAAATAACAAGGCAGAAGCTTTTCTGCATTCAAGCATTTTTCAAATTTCAACCATAATAGCTTTTGAGTTGATTCTAACTCTCAAAAATCACATTTAACCATACCTTCCAGAATATATAAAAATATATAGGTTTACTTACAGAAATAATGACCAAGTAATAAGAAAATGCCACATAGGCATTTCTAGCCACTTTAATTAATTAAAATAAAAGAGAAAAACCTTATTAAATTGTGACACCACTTTAAATCACATTCCCATGGACTAAAATATGTGGTGATGACATGTGTCAACATGATCCCATGTTTGGTTTGGAGAATATTAAATCTTAAGTAGTTTTCCAATGAGTAGAAATTACTTTTCTAAAAATAAAAGGAATTAAACCAAGCTTTAATCTTGTAATGTTAGTGATGATGCTAGATCATCTATAGGACCCTTGTGTGTGATGAATGCAAGTAGTTAAGTATTGTTTGGTGATTGTGTACCTCGTATTTATTCATAGACGCTAGTACCGACCAAGGATACGAGGAGGAAGGAGGATACTACAAAGAAGAAGCCGAGGAGAACTTCAACCACTGCTCTGCACAAGGCAAGCTAACACTTGCAAGATACTCTACTTTAGCAAGCCTTACTATACAAGTTAACCTTGCAAGCCTAATACTACTAGCTGAATGTGCAAGCTTATATTTGCAATTGGGCAAGCTAATACTTACTTGCTACTATGTCAACTATATGCCTTAAGCATATGTGATCATATCCACTTGATAAACCAATCCTAGTTTTATTTGCAAGCCCTCTACTTTATTTCTTTATCAAAGCTTTAACTTAGAGTTGACTTAAGTGACTTGTAGATTCTAGAAAGATATATTGAAAGTTGCATAAAGAGCATAAAATTAGGCCTAAGCTAGAAAATCCTCATGTCATCCTAAGGCATAAGATTGAACTTAGTGGAAACTCCACTAGTTTACTATCCCCCATTAGTGCTTACCCCCACTTGTAGATGCTAGTGCTAAGCATAAAACTTCATCAACATTAGATGGGAATACTTGGTGAAAATGGTTATGAAAACCTTAGAATGATGGATCATTCTACTGAGATGTTTTGACATGTGTTTCCGAACACCTGATGATTTTGGTGATGAAAATGTTGAGGCATGAGCCTTAGCCCTTTATAAAACTGATGGTTGTCTGGATGCGATACCATTCCAATTTTATCGTACAACCATAATACCTGAAGATTGGGTAGGGCTTGACTGGAAACTTATATACCTTAGTATTAGTTCCCTCACGGCCAAGGTCTGAGCTAAGGCTACCTTGTGAAGATTGTCCACATGTGCAGTACCCAAGATGGCAGTTGGTCTTGGTTGGGAGGCCAAACTCACAGGAGAGGTTCTCATACGGATTATCCGCATAATGAGTATGGTGAATTTAGGATTTGTTCCTGACGGATGTATCGAATATTGTGGTGAAAGTGTATAATCTCTGCAGAGTGTCAAACTATTCGAATAGCCGCGTCCGCGGTTATGGACAGTTGGAGTGGCCATACTGTTCCCCCGTCAGATGTTTTCAAAATACTTGTGAAATGAATTGAGACTTTGACTTGACCACAACAGGGTTGTGATATGAAATACAAGATTCTACTTAGGAGTTATAAAATTGTGACTAGCTTCTCTTGCTTCTCACCTTAGTAGAGATAAATCTGGCTTTTGCAAAACAACCCTAGAGCCTAGTGTGCTATTATCAAAAACCCCTTTCACTTGTTAGTATTAGTTTGCGAGTACTTAAAGAGTACTCATGGCTTTGTCCCTGGCTATTCCCATGGCCAGACTATGAAGAGGACTAACTGGAGGATGGACCCCAGGAAGGTTACGACAACTAGGATCATCTCCCATCATCAGCATTGCCTGTGACCCCGAAGATGGAGCTTCGCCTATGCTACCGTTATTATTACGTGTCTCCGCTGCTTGAGTTGTATTAAGAACTGGATCATGAGATCCTTATTTGTGTAAGACTTTATGTATGGTTTGTAATGGATGATGTACTGTGGTATCCAAATTTGTTATGTCTCACAAAAATGGTAATCCTGGGATTGCGATGTATGGCATAACAGGCATCTGGGATTAAAAATCCGGGTGTTGACAGGAAGGAGCTACGAACACGGCAAGAAAGGAACTCCATGAACGTTCTGGTCAACCTGTGAAGACTGATGGTCATAGATTTTCAGAATAAAAGCAATCTTTGAAGAAAGATTTACAAAAACTACATAGTACCAAAGACTTATAGTCCGAGGTGGTAGTTAGAGCATCAAACTTCCTACCTTGCATATAATGAACTTGTTGGGTAACGCTGTTACTCATCCTTTCCTTTGATCCCTTGCTTAGACTCTGAGGATCCCGAAGACGTGCGTATGCAACTGAATTTCAAGAAGATGTGTTCTACAAGGAGCCTAGCCTATCAGGAGGTGTTGAAGGAGTGGATTACGAAATCCGCTATGGTGTTGATGATAACGAGTCCAACTAAGTATCCTAGTTAGTAGTAACCAACGAAGCCGAGCAGCATGAACTCTACAGAATAAGCTACTGAGCTCAACTCCTAAGTTGGAGTTGCTACTTTTAAATTCCGCTGAAACACCTTATATTTTGGTTTGCAAGTTGAAACCTTTTGAAGTCTTGAACTTCTGGTATTGTAATAATAATAATGTGTGAATGTTTGTAATATGGACCCGCAATGTTTCTATTGTACCACTCTAAGGGATGTGATATTTACAGAACGGTGTTCTGTGGATGTCATGTCAACGACTATAGTGTACTACACATGCAGTGGTATGGTGGGTCACCGCAGTTGGTATTAGAGCAAATTGCTTTGACCTTAGGTTGGAAACCTAGTAAAGGGTATTACCTGTAGGAGTGTAGCAACGATAAAGAATTCTCTAAAAGTAATATAACGGGTATTCAAATGAGAATTTTCCGTTATATGTTTTAGTGCGATAATTCTTTGTTATGATGCAATATATTATTGGTTACTAACAAAAACTATTTTTTTCTGATATACAGAGCTATGGCACCAAAGTTTCCAAAACAGACTTTGGTAAGGAAAGAGGAGACTCTTGATGATTATCAAGGATCATTCACATACCAACTAACTTCTAAAGATTTTTAGTTGTCCAACTAGAATTCCAGTGAACACTATAACCTACTATGATGGCCGGATGTTATCTAAGTATCGTGTGAATATCCAAATTCCAGAGGAGCTTGGATTATATCATGATCTACCTATAGGTGAAGGTAGGAGTTACTTAGCAGCATATCATGTTGTTGTTGTGGAGGCGATAGCTAATATCCGGGAGCATAAAGCCAAGGAGTTAGAAAGTAGCACATTTCCTGTGATACCTCATGATTCTATAGACTCGGAGCCTATACCGTATCATCTTACGTTGGTTAAGAAGCATCCTAAGTTAGCTTCCAAGTTTATGGATAGATACCGAACACTCATTGCGTCTTTTTATAAGACACATCAAGTGATTGTCGAAGATAAAAATGACATGTTAGAAGATCTAACTGATCCGGAAAGGAGGAAGCAGTTAGAAATCCAGTTGGAGAAGGAAGCAAGTAGTAGTAGTGCAACACCTATCTTTAAGGATATACCTATAGATCCTGAATCTTTTATACCATATCCTTATTCACCAAGTCCTGAACCTATACATGATCCTACAATGGATATGAGGTATGCAGTACCACGGGGTTTAGAGGATGGTTCTGATTCAGAACTTCCTATTGAGAATTCTGATGGTTGGAGAAGGGGATCATATGAAGGATCTTATGAACACCAGATGTCCACAGATGGTTCTGAAAGAAATGTTGGACAATCTAGCTAGATGGGTGCAAGAATTAACCCTAGTAACAGTAGTAGAAATGCCATGTCGATAGACACTTGGGATGAAGAAGAAGATCCTGAGGATAGAGTGTTTGAATCATCAACATCTTCTCAAAACCCAAGGAATATACATTATCCAGTGTTTAACTATCTTGCCCAAAGGAGAACCTAGGAAGCAGCAGGATCTGCGTATCCTGTTGACAACTCAAGGAATGAAGCTCAGGAGATGCAAGCGGGAGACAATGTTGAATATGTTTCTGAAGAGTTTTCAGCTGAGCTGGAGGGAGTCAATGCACTCAGGTTGAATAATGACTCAAGTCCCGACACTTCAGATACTGAGTATATTCCTTCTGGAAGGCCATTTGTTTCACAAACTGTGCGACGAACGACACGTCATCACGGTTGGACATCAGGCATGTATGATGAGTGTAGTTACTACTAGAAGTATGAAACTAGTTAGAAGTATCAATTATTGTGTATTATACCCCAAGAAATAAGATAGTTAGATAAATAAGGTAGGTTCGTGATTATACCTATATGGTATATGTTGTAATGACTTTGTATCATTACGATATTATGTATAATATGTGAAATGCATATTTGGATTTTTTTGGATCTTAATTGTGTGACTAGTTCTGTGCATAAAGTCGAGCTCAGAACACATGTGCATGATGTAATTATGAGTATTCTCTTTATGTTGCAGGACTAGAGGGTCATGGATACGGGTGTAGAAATCAAAACTAAGAAGCAGCGGATGGAACAAGAGGCCAAGGAGAAGGCCGATGCAGATGCAGTAATTCAGGGAGCATTGCCACCACCACCACCAATGAGGCTGTTAATGGAGCAGAATTTTATGCAGTGTATGCAAATGATGCAAGAGACCCAGAAAAAGTTCATGGAAGAGTTGCTGGGACGAGCAAATTAGAGGGCACCTGAAGGTGGAGGAGTAAGTCTTTCTGACTTCCAGAATGCAAGGCCGTTACCTTTTGCATCAGCTCCAGAACCAATGGATGCAGAAGATTGGCTGGCAGATACAGAAAGAAAACTGAAGACTGTAGGTTGCAATGATAAGGAGAAATTGAGGTATGCAACTCATCTGCTGACTGGACCTGCAGCATCATGGTAGGAGAATCAGTTGGCCATGCAACAACCAGGAAGGGAGTTCACCTTGGAGGAGTTCAAGCAGAGATTCTGTTAAAATCATGTTCCGGAGAGTGTTGTGGAGTTGAAGCAGAGAGAATTTGATGAGCTTCAGCAGGGATATACTAGTGTTATGAAGTATATCCGGGAGTTTAGTCCACTGTCTTGCTATGCTGAGGAGGATGTTAACACCGAAGAGAAGCAGAAGAAGTGTTTTCTATGTGGGTTAAACCCATTTGTGAAAATGCAGCTAAGGTTAGCTAATAAGCAAACTTATCAGCAGTTGCTGGATGCAACCATTACTTTCGAAGATGATTATAAGAATGTCCAAGAGGATAGGAGGAAGAGAGCCAAGAAGGAAACCAAGAGAATTCAGGCAAGTAAACCTAAACCCAATATGGAGTTCAAACCTCGGAACAAGAACTATGGTAACAATAACAATAACAAGGGCAGTGGTGGAAATCAATCCAATCCTAGAAGGAATGTTATTTGTAACAACTGTGGAATTCCAGGGCATTTCCAGAGGGAATGCAAGAAGCCTGTAGTGATATGTTACGGTTATGGTCAGAAGGGGCATATCAAGCCCGATTGTCCGAGCAAACCACTAGGAGGTTGGCCTACCAATAGGGATGAGGACAAACCAGTGGAGGAAATGAACAGCCCAATAAAGGAGGAAATAATGGCAAGAACAACAATGGCAAGAGGAACAGACCTACCGGGAAACTGAACTATGTAACCCTCGAGGAGGTGGATGATTCAGAGCATGCAGTGATAGGTACGCTCAATATCCTTACCAATCCCGGCAAAGTTCTATTTGATACTGGTGCAACTAGTTCATTCATTTCTGAAGAATTCTGTGATAAGTTCGGGATTAGAAGGGCAACGTTAGAAAACCCTATGATCGTAGTGACGGCAGGGGGAAATGTGATTGTACGCCACATTAAACAAGATCAGGTTATCTCGATCTGTGGTTGTACATACTTTGCAGACCTTTATGTGATTCCTTTGAAGGGAATTGTAGTAGTGATGGGGATGGACTAGATGATGGAACACGGGGCTCAGATCAATTGTGAGGAGAAAACTATCTCAATCAAAACTCCAAGTGGAGCAAGGATAGTTTACCAAGCAGATAAGCACAGTCATATCATGGTGGATCTGCAATTGAACTCGATGAAAGAGGTCAAATTGGAAGATATTCCTATAGTAAATGAATTTCAAGATGTTTTTCTAGTAGAGCTACCGGAAATGCCACCAGATCAGGAGATAGAGTTCACTATTGATCTAATTCCTGGTACAGCCCCAATAGCTCAAGCACCATATAATATGGGACCCAAAGAGTTAAAAGAACTCAAAGAGAAAATTGATGAGTTAGCTAGAAAAGTATTTATCCAGGAAAGTGTATCTCCATGGGGAACACTAGTAATCTTTGTGGATAAGAGGGATGGTGGAAGAAGGATGTGTGGTGATTATAGAAATCCGAACAATGTTACTATCAAGAATAAGTATCCTTTACCAAGGATTCAAGATTTGTTTGATCAAGTGAAAGGAGCCGGAGTATTTTCAAAGATCGACTTACGATCTGGATACCATCAAATAAAAATCAAACCTGAAGATGTTCCAAAGATAGCATTTGTCTCAAGATATGGACACCATGAATACTTGGTTGTACCATTTGGTTTGACCAATGCACCAGCAATATTCATGAATCTGATGAGCAAAATCTTCATGCCATATCTGGATAAGTTCGTCATAGTTTGTATTGATGATATTCTGATATATTCCAATGATAAGGAAGAGCATGCTGATCATTTGAGAATAGCATTGTAGAAACTAAGGGAACATAAACTATATGCTAAGTTCAGTAAGTGTGAATTGTGGCTAGATGAGGTAGAATTCCTTGGCCATGTGATCAGTAAAGATGGAATTGCTGTAAATCCATCTAAAGTTAAGTCAGTATTAGAGTGGACTGCACCGACCAATGTGAAGCAAATTCGAGTTTTCTTAGGAATGGCTGGTTATTATCGGAGATTCATTGAAGGTTTGTCCAAAATAGCTAGACCAATGACCAAATTGTTAAGAAAGAATACACCATTCAATTTGGATGATAAGTGTGAAGCAAGTTTTCAGGAGTTGAAGACTAGGTTAACCACAGCTCCAATCTTAGCAGTTCCTGAAACAGGGAAAGACTTTCCAGTATACTGTGATGCATCTAAAGAAGGTTAGGTTGTGTATTAATGCAAGAACGGAAAGTCATTGCTTATGGTTCAAGACAACTGAAACCACATGAAGTCAACTATCTAACTCATGGTTTAGAGTTTGCAGCAGTGATTTTTGCGCTAAAATGATGGAGGCATTTTCTTTATGGAGCCAGATGTGAGTTATACACTAACCATAAAAGTCTCAAATATTTCTTCACTCAAAAGGAATTGAATATGAGATAGAAGCGTTGGTTGGAACTAATCAAAGATTATGATTTAACAATCAACTATACTCCAGGGAAAGCAAATGTTGTAGTTGATGCTTTAAGCAGAAAGAGTGCAGACATTCAGCCTAGCAATAGGGAGCTACTAAAAGAGTTATAAATGGACTTGGAAAGATTAGAGCTTCAATTCATTAGAACAGAGGTTCTTGGAGGATTTAGCCGTGCCAACCTTGTCTGGGAGGCAGCACACCGTCCACCGCCACTCCCTGTCCCAGCCGCGAGCGTTGCCAAACCCTGGACCACACGCACGGACCGCGCCCAGCTCGCCAGCAACCATGCCGAGCATGCGCCAGAGCACCACGCTCGACCGACGCCCATAGACCGCGCGCCGCCCTCGCCGCGTGCATACATGATCGCCACCAACCCAGGAGACCGCCAGACATCCCCGTTCGCCGTCCCATGCCGCACAGCCACCGCTCGCTGTCGAAGACGCCGCCTCTGCCGCGCAGACCATTGCGCGTTCCAGAACAAACCGCACTGCCCCTACGCGCGCATTAAAGCCATAGAGCATCGCCAGGAGACCACCAAGAGATCGCCACCGCCGGCCATTCCTCTAGCCGCCCGTAGCCATGTCGCCACCGTCGCCTGCCCATCCCGTTCGGTCTCGCCGTCGCGACTATAAATAGAGGCCACCCCCAGCTGAATTGAGCACACCATCTCACTGCCCTCTCCTCACTGATCGTGCCACCCCGTTCCCGGAGCAAGTTGCGCAGCACGTCGCCGGAATTTCATCGGGGCCTGCCGCTGCTGGAGAAGAAGGGGGCCAGCGATTGGAGCCGCCCCAGGAGAAGCTGCCGGTACCAGGAGGTTCGCCGTCATCGACTTCGTCGTTCGCCCGCCTCGCCTACCCTCGCCTGAGCCCCAGTGAGCCCCCGATGACCCCCACCTGCCGTGTTAGGTTTCTGTCTCGCCGGCATTGCCCAACGTCAACGATGACCCTCAGCCGCTGGGTTAGAACCAGATCGAACGCACCACATCGCCCCATACCGCTTCACACCCCCTGTCTCACTGACGTGTGGGGACAGAGACTTAACCAGCACGCGTAAGCGTTGTGCTTAGCAGGCCGGCCCAGTATCGCTTCCCGCGCAGCCTAGTTATTTGAATTTAACCTTTTTCATTTTATTTCACACACACTTATGTACCCAGTTTCAAAAATCAACCCAGGTCGATTCAGTGAACCAAATTAAATGAAACCAATTTTGTTAAAAAGTTCCGGGAATGCTGAATCCAAGCCCGTTGGATTCAGGTCATTTGGATCTATAGATCATCCATGGTAAAAATAACAAGGCAGAAGCTTTTCTGCATTCAAACATTTTTCAAATTTAAACCATAATAGCTTTTGAGTTGATTCCAACTCTCAAAAATCACATTTAACCATACCTTTCAGAATATATAAAAATATATAGGTTTACTTACAGAAATAATGACCAAGTAATAAGAAAATGCCACATAGGCATTTCTAGCCACTTTAATTAATTAAAATAAAAGAGAAAAACCTTATTAAATTGTGACACCACTTTAAATCACATTCCCATGGACTAAAATATGTGGTGATGACATGTGTCAACATGATCCCATGTTTGGTTTGGAGAATATTAAATCTTAAGTAGTTTTTCAATGAGTAGAAAGTACTTTTCTAAAAATAAAAGGAATTAAACCAAGATTTAATCTTGTAATGTTAGTGATGATGCTAGATCATCTATAGGACCCTTGTGTGTGATGAATGCAAGTAGTTAAGTATTTTTTGGTGATTGTGTACCTCGTATTTATTCATAGACGCTAGTACCGACCAAGGATACGAGGAGGAAGGAGGATACTACGAAGAAGAAGCCGAGGAGAACTTCAACCACTGCTCTGCACAAGGCAAGCTAACACTTGCAAGATACTCTACTTTAGCAAGCCTTACTATACAAGTTAACCTTGCAAGCCTAATACTACTAGCTGAATGTGCAAGCTTATACTTGCAATTGGGCAAGCTAATACTTACTTGCTACTATGTCAACTATATGCCTTAAGCATATGTGATCATATCCACTTGATAAACCAATCCTAGTTTTATTTGCAAGCCATCTACTTTATTTCTTTATCAAAGCTTTAATTTTGAGTTGACTTAAGTGACTTGTAGATTCTAGAAAGATATATTGAAGGTTGCATAAAGAGCATAAAATTTGGCCTAAGCTAGAAAATCTTCATGTCATCCTAAGGCATAAGATTGAACTTAGTGGAAACTCCACTAGTTTACTATCCCCCATTAGTGCTTACCCCCACTTGTAGATGCTAGTGCTAAGCATAAAACTTGATCAACATTAGATGGGAATACTTGGTGAAAATGGTTATGAAAACCTTAGAATGATGGATCATTCTACTGAGATGTTTTGACATGTGTTTCCGAACACCTGATGATTTTGGTGATGAAAATGTTGAGGCATGAGCCTTAGCCCTTTACAAAACTGATGGTTGTCTGGATGCGATACCATTCCAATTTTATCGTACAACCACAATACCCGAAGATTGGGTAGGGCTTGACTGGAAACTTATATACCTTGGTATTAGTTCCCTCACGGCCAAGGTCTGAGCTGAGGCTACCTTGTGAAGATTATCCACCTGTGCAGTACCCAAGATGACAGTTGGTCTTGGTTGGGAGGCCAAACTCACAGGAGAGGTTCTCATACTAGGGCGTGTAATTGAAAGGTTAGGATTGATTATCCACATGATGAGTATGGTGAATTCAGGATTTGTTCCTGGCGGATGTATCGAATATTGTGGTGAAAGTGTACAATCTCTGCAGAGTGTCAAACTATTCGAATAGCCGCGTCCGCGGTTATGGACAGTTGGAGTGGCCATACTGTTCCCCCGTCAGATGTTTTCAAAATACTTGTGAAATGAATTGAGACTTTGACTTGACCACAACAGGGTTGTGATATGAAATACAAGATTCTACTTAAGAGTTATAAAATTGTGACTAGCTTCTCTTGCTTCTCAGCTTAGTAGAGATAAATCTGGCTTTCGCAAAACAACCCTAGAGCCTAGTGTCCTATTATCAAAAACCCCTTTCACTTGTTAGTATTAGTTTGCGAGTACTTAAAGAGTACTCATGGCTTTTTCCCTAGCTATTCCCATGACCAGACTATGAAGAGGACTACCTGGAGGATGGACCCCAGGAAGGTTACGACAACTAGGATAATCTCCCATCATCAGCATTGCCTGTGACCCCGAAGATGGAGCTTCACCTACGCTACCGTTATTATTACGTCTCTCCGCTGCTTGAGTTGTATTAAGAACTGGATCATGAGATCCTTATTTGTGTAAGACCTTATGTATGGTTTGTAATGGATGATGTACTGTGGTATCCAAATCTGTTATGTCTCACAAAAATGGTAATCCTGGGATTGCGATGTATGGCATAACAGGCATCTGGGATTAAAAATCCGGGTGTTGACAGGAAGGAGCTACGAACGCGGCAAGAAAGGAACTCCATGAACGTTCTGGCCAACCTGTGAAGACTGATGGTCATAGATTTTCAGAATAAAAGCAATCTTTGAAGAAAGATTTACAAAAACTGCATAGTACCAAAGACTTATAGTCTGAGGTGGTAGTTAGAGCATCAAACTTCCTACCTTGCATATAATGAACTTGTTGGGTAACGCTGTTACTCATCCTTTCCTTTGATCCCTTGCTTAGACTCTGAGGATCCCGAACACGTGCGTATGCAACTGAATTTCAAGAAGGTGTGTTCTACGAGGAGCCTGGCCTATCAGGAGGTGTTGAAGGAGTGGATTACGAAATCCGCTATGGTGTTGATGATAACGAGTCAAACTAAGTATCCTAGTTAGTAGTAACCAACGGAGCCGAGCAGCATGAACTCTATAGAATAAGCTGCTGAGCTCAACTCCTAAGTTGGAGTTGCTACTTTTAAGTTCCGCTGAAACACCTTATATTTTGGTTTGTAAGTTGAAACCTTTTGAAGTCTTGAACTTCTGGTATTGTAATAATAATAATGTGTGAATGTTTGTAATATGGACCCGCAATGTTTCTGTTGTACCACTCTAAGGGATGTGATATTTACAGAACGGTGTTCTGTGGATGTCATGTCAACGACTATAGTGTACTACACATGCAGTGGTATGGTGGGTCACCGCAGTTGGTATTAGAGCAAATTGCTTTGACCTTAGGTTGGAAACCTAGTAAAGGGTATTACCTGTAGGAGTGTAGCAACGATAAAGAATTCTCTAAAATTAATATAATGGGTATTCAAATGAGAATATTCCGTTATATGTTTTAGTGCGATAATTCTTTGTTATGATGCAATATATTATTGGTTACTATTAAAAACTATTTTTTTCTGATATACAGAGCTATGGCACCAAAGTTTCCAAAAAAAACTTTGGTAAGGAAAGAGGAGACTCTTGATGATTATCAAGGATCATTCACATACCAACTAACTTCTAAAGATTTTTAGTTGTCCAACTAGAATTCCAGTGAACACTATAACCTACTATGATGGCCGGATGTTATTTAAGTATCGTGTGAATATCCAAATTCCAGAGGAGCTTGGATTATATCATGATCTACCTATAGGTGAAGGTAGGAGTTACTTAGTAGCATATCATGTTGCTGTTGTGGAGGCGATAGTTAATATCCGGGAGCATAAAGCCAAGGAGTTAGAAAGTAGCACATTTTCTGTGATACCTCATGATTCTATAGACTCGGAGCCTATACCGTATCATCTTACGTTGGTTAATAAGCATCCTAAGTTAGCTTCCAAGTTTATGGATAGATACCGAACACTCGTTGCGTCTTTATATAAGACACATCAAGTGATTGTCGAAGATAAAAATGACATGTTAGAAGATCTAACTGATCCGGAAAGGAGGAAGCAGTTAGAAATCCAGTTGGAGAAGGAAGCAAGTAGTAGTAGTGCAACACCTATCTTTAAGGATATACCTATAGATCCTGAATCTTTTATACCATATCCTTATTCACCAAGTCCTGAACCTATACATGATCCTACTATGGATATGAGGTATGCAGTACCACGGGGTTTAGAGGATGGTTCTGATTCATAACTTCCTATTGAGAATTCTGATGGTTGGAGAAGGGGATAATATGAAGGATCTTACGAACACCAGATGTCCACAGATGGTTCTGACAGAAATGTTGGACAATCTAGCTGGATGGGTGCAAGAATTAACCCTAGTAACAGTAGTAGAAATGCCATGTCGATAGACACTTGGGATGAAGAAGAAGATCCTGAGGATAAAGTGTTTGAATCATCAACATCTTCTCAAGACCTAGGGAATATACATTATACAGTGTTTAACTATCTTGCCCAAAGGAGAACCTAGGAAGCAGCAGGATCTGCGTATCCTGTTGACAACTCAAGGAATGAAGCTCAGGAGATGCAAGCGGGAGACAATGTTGAATATGTTTCTGAAGACTTTTCAGCTGAGCTAGAGGGAGTCAATGCACTCAGGTTGAGTAATGAATCAAGTCTCGACACTTCAGATACTGAGTATATTCCTTCTGGAAGGCCATTTGTTTCACAAACTGTGTGACGAACGACACGTCATCACGGTTGGACATCAGGCATGTATGATGAGTGTAGTTACTACTAGAAGTATGCAACTAGTTAGAAGTATCAATTACCGTCTATTATACCCCAAGAAATAAGATAGTTAGATAAATAAGGTAGGTTCGTGATTATACCTATATGGTATATGTTGTAATGACTTTGTATCATTATGATATTATGTATAAATGCGTGAAATGCATATTTGGATTTTTTTTGGATCTTCATTGTGTGACTAGTTCTATGCATAAAGTCGAGCTCAGAACACATGTGCATGATGTAATTATGAGTATTCGCTTTATGTTGCAGGACTAGAGGGTCATGGATACGGGTGTAGAAATCAAAACTAAGCAGCAGCGGATGGAACAAGAGGCCAAGGAGAAGGCCGATGCAGATGCAGTAAATCAGGGAGCATTGCCACCACCACCAATGAGGCTGTTAATGGAGCAGAATTTTATGCAGTGTATGCAAATGATGCAAGAGACCCAGAAAAAGTTCATGGAAGAGTTGCTGGGACGAGCAAATCAGAGGGCACCTGAAGGTGGAGGAGTAAGTCTTTCTAACTTCCAGAATGCAAGGCCGTTACATTTTGCATCAGCTCCAGAACCAATGGATGCAGAAGATTGGCTGGCAGATACAGAAAGAAAACTGAAGACTGTAGGTTGCAATGATGAGGAGAAATTGAGGTATGCAACTCATCTTCTGACTGGACCTGCAGCATCATGGTAGGAGAATCAGTTGGCCATGCAACAACCAAGAAGGGAGTTCAACTGGGAGGAGTTCAAGCAGAGATTCCGTGAATATCATGTTCCGGAGAGTGTTGTGGAGTTGAAGCAGAGAGAATTTCACGAGCTTCAGCAGGGATATACTAGTGTTATGAAGTATATCCGGGAGTTTAGTCCACTGTCTTGCTATGCTGAGGAGGATGTTAACACCAAAGAGAAGCGAAGAAGCGTTTTCTGCGTGGGTTAAACCCATTTGTGAAAATGCAGCTAAGGTTAGCTAATAATCAAACTTATCAGCAGTTGCTTGATGCAGCCATTACTTTCGAAGATGATTATAAGAATGTCCAAGAGGATAGGAGGAAGAGAGCCAAGAAGGAAACCAAGAGAATTCAGGCAAGTAAACCTAAACCCAATATGGAGTTCAAACCTCGGAACAAGAACCATGGTAACAATAACAATAACAAGGGCAGTGGTGGAAATCAATCCAATCCTAGAAGGAATGGTATTTGTAACAACTGTGGAATTCTAGGTCATTTCCAGAGGGAATGCAAGAAGCCTGTAGTGATATGTTACGGTTGTGGTCAGAAGGGGCATATC
The DNA here is from genome assembly GCA_916181665.1 of Avena sativa. Classification (NCBI taxonomy): domain Eukaryota; kingdom Viridiplantae; phylum Streptophyta; class Magnoliopsida; order Poales; family Poaceae; genus Avena; species Avena sativa. The sequence goes on along the minus strand of OV702298.1, from coordinate 44,132,537 downwards.
AAGCCCGATTGTCCGAGCAAACCACTAGGAGGTTGGCCTACCAATAGGGAGGAGGACAAACTAGTGGAGGAAATGGACAGCCCAATAAAGGAGGAAATAATGGCAAGAACAACAATGGCAAGAGGAACAGACCTACCGGGAAACTGAACTATGTAACCCTCGAGGAGGTGGATAATTCAGAGCATGCAGTGATAGGTACGATTAATATCCTTACCAATCCCGGCAAAGTTCTATTTGATACTGGTGCAACTACTTCATTCATTTCTGAAGAATTCTGTGATAAGTTCGGGATTAGAAGGGCAACGTTAGAAAACCCTATGATCGTAGTGACGGCAGGGGGAAATGTGATTGTACGCCACATTAAACAAGATCAGGTTATCTCGATCTGTGGTTGTACATACTTTGCAGACCTTTATGTGATTCCTTTGAAGGGAATTGTAGTAGTGATGGGGATGAACTGGATGATGGAACACGGGGCTCAGATCAATTGTGAGGAGAAAACTGTCTCAATCAAAACTCCAAGTGGAGCAAGGATAGTTTACCAAGCAGATAAGCACAGTCATATCATGGTGGATCTGCAATTGAACTCGATGAAAGAGGTCAAATTGGAAGATATTCCTATAGTAAATGAATTTCAAGATGTTTTTCCAGTAGAGCTACCGGGAATGCCACCAGATCAGGAGATAGAGTTCACTATTGATCTAATTCCTGGTACAGCCCCAATAGCTCAAGCACCATATAATATGGGACCCAAAGAGTTAAAAGAACTCAAAGAGCAAATTGATGAGTTAGCTAGAAAAGTATTTATCCAGGAAAGTGTATCTCCATGGGGAACACTAGTAATCTTTGTGGATAAGAGGGATGGTGGAAGAAGGATGTGTGGTGATTATAGAAATCCGAACAATGTTACTATCAAGAATAAGTATCCTTTACCAAGGATTCAAGATTTGTTTGATCAAGTGAAAGGAGCCGGAGTATTTTCAAAGATCGACTTACGATCTGGATACCATCAAATAAAAATCAAACCTGAAGATGTTCCAAAGATAGCATTTGTCTCAAGATATGGACACCATGAATACTTGGTTGTACCATTTGGTTTGACCAATGCACCAGCAATATTCATGAATCTGATGAGCAAAATCTTCATGCCATATCTGGATAAGTTCGTCATAGTTTGTATTGATGATATTCTGATATATTCCAATGATAAGGAAGAGCATGCTGATCATTTGAGAATAGCATTGTAGAAACTAAGGGAACATAAACTATATGCTAAGTTCAGTAAGTGTGAATTGTGGCTAGATGAGGTAGAATTCCTTGGCCATGTGATCAGTAAAGATGGAATTGCTGTAAATCCATCTAAAGTTAAGTCAGTATTAGAGTGGACTGCACCGACCAATGTGAAGCAAATTCGAGTTTTCTTAGGAATGGCTGGTTATTATCGGAGATTCATTGAAGGTTTGTCCAAAATAGCTAGACCAATGACCAAATTGTTAAGAAAGAATACACCATTCAATTTGGATGATAAGTGTGAAGCAAGTTTTCAGGAGTTGAAGACTAGGTTAACCACAGCTCCAATCTTAGCAGTTCCTGAAACAGGGAAAGACTTTCCAGTATACTGTGATGCATCTAAAGAAGGTTAGGTTGTGTATTAATGCAAGAACGGAAAGTCATTGCTTATGGTTCAAGACAACTGAAACCACATGAAGTCAACTATCTAACTCATGGTTTAGAGTTTGCAGCAGTGATTTTTGCGCTAAAATGATGGAGGCATTTTCTTTATGGAGCCAGATGTGAGTTATACACTGACCATAAAAGTCTCAAATATTTCTTCACTCAAAAGGAATTGAATATGAGATAGAAGCGTTGGTTGGAACTAATCAAAGATTATGATTTAACAATCAACTATACTCCAGGGAAAGCAAATGTTGTAGCTGATGCTTTAAGCAGAAAGAGTGCAGACATTCAGCCTAGCAATAGGGAGCTACCAAAAGAGTTATAAATGGACTTGGAAAGATTAGAGCTTCAATTCATTAGAACAGAGGTTCTTGGAGGATTAGCTACTATGCAGGTAGTTGCAGAGCAGGACAGTGATCTTAAGCACGAAATTTTCATACAGCAAGCAGAAGATCCTTTTATTGCTGAGGAAATTCGTAGGATATCTCAAGGGAAAAAATCAATTTTTCGCCTGGGAGATTATGAGTCTTTATGGTTTCAAGACCGTCTTTGTGTTCTAGATGTGACTGAGATTCGTGATGTCATACTCAGAGAAGCACATGAAACACCATATTCTATACATCCAGGAAGTACTAAGATGTATATGTATTTGAAAGAACTATTCTCGTGGAATAACATGAAAAGGGACATTGCTAAATATGTATCAGAATGCCATACTTGCCAAAGGGTTAAGGCTGAACATCAAAGTCCAGCATGACCATTACAACCTTTGGAAATTCCCGAATGGAAGTGGGAGGAAATAGGTATGAACTTCATCACAGGATTGCCCATGACACCAAAAAAGGAAGGATATGATATGGGTAATTGTGGACAGACTCACTAAAAGAGCACATTTTATTCCGGTAAATAAGAAAGATAATGCCGAGAAGTTAGTAGAAGTTTACATCAAATAGATAGTAAGTAAGCATGGAGTGCCCAAAAAGATCATAACTGATAGGGGATCAGCATTTACTTCAGCATTTTGGAAGCAATTGCATGAAGCACTTGGTTCCAAGTTAGATTTCAGCACAGCCTATCATCCTGAGACATGAGGTCAAACTGAAATAACCAATAAAATACTAAAAGACATGTTAAGAGCTTGTGCATTAGATTTTTGACGTGCATGGGAAGATCATCTACCATTGGCAGAATTTTCTTATAATAATAGCTATCAGAGTAGTCTGAAGGCAGCTCCATATCAGGTTCTATATGGAAGGAAGTGTATATCACCAATATGTTGGTATGAGCCTGGAAGCAGCAAAGAATTTGCACCAGACTATATCAAAGAAAGACAAGATATCATTGATAAGATCAGGGATAGACTGAAAATAGCTCAAAGTAGGCAGAAAAGTTATGCTGATCAAAGTCGAAGATCATGGCATCCAGAAGTGGCAGATATGGTATATTTGAAAGTAAGTCCAATGAAAGGGGTGAAAAGGTTTGGAGTTAAAGGAAAATTGAGTCCAAGATATATTGGACCATTCAAGATGTTGAGTCAGAACAGAACTATAGCTTATGCTTTAGAGTTACCGTCAAGATTGGCTCAAGTGCATAATGTTTTCCATGTGTCACAACTTCGTAAATGTTTGAAAGTTCAAGATGATGCAATCACACATCAGGAGATAGAACTACAAGCAGACTTGACCTATGTTGAAAAGCCCTGTAAAATTTTGGAAGAAAACTAGAAAAGGTTGAGGAATAGGGCAATCAAATATTGCAAAGTATAGTGGGAACATCACCCTGAAAGGGAAGCCACTTGGGAGAAAGAAGAGGATTTAAGAAAAGCCTATCTAGAACTATTCAGGTACATCTTAACAAACTTCGGGACGAAGTTTAATTTAAGGGGGAAAGTATGTAACATCCCAGCATTTAGGAACTAACGAAGGGTAGATTTAGGAATTTGAAATGTTGCATGCATTCTTCTGTAAAATGTGGGTAAATTTTTTGCCAAATAAAAACCTAAAGTGTTCAAGGTTTCTTTCATACTTTGAGATTAGGTATAGTCTTGAAGGATGATTGTTATAGACTTTGATATGATCTTTGTGGACTTATGTGTTTTGGGAAATGAAATTTGAATTTAAAACTTGAGTGTTTGTATTATAATTGAAAATAATTTTTGAATAATGTTTGAGTATTTGATTTAATTAAGAGTTAACCAATAATAACTCAAACCTTATATAAAGAAGAAATTAAGAAAAAGAATCTCCATTTCATAATTTTATTCAATAAATAAGTTACAAAAATGTAACTTATGAAAATCATCAACCATCTTTACAATAGCAAATAAATAAAGAATAATATTTCTTTATTAATAATAGTACAATCTTTATTACAAAATAATAAAATAAAGAGTACAAAAAAATAAAATAAATTAAAGATTACAATTGAATATGAGAGTTATTACAAGTGACTAATCTATAAAGAAAAATAAAAACCTAAACTAAAGTATTGATCTTCAAATATGGTACCTGCAAAATAAACAAAAACTTAAAAGAAAAAGAAAGTTAGGATTAGAATAATTTTACTCTCAGAGTTGACAGTGAAGTGCACTGTTCACTTTTTCATCATTGCGTATTTAAGGGGCAAGTTTCACCAATATGAAAGAATGTATCTTTCATAAGTTTTAAGCCATAAGTAAAATAAGGAGGAGCAAGTTTCACCAACCAGGTAAAATGTAACCTGATAACAGTAACTCTCAAAATTCAGAACATATCCACAATTGTGCAGCAGGCACACAGGCAGCACACACACCAAACCGCATGGTGTGTGCTGTCAGCACCACAACAACAGCACAATCAAACAAAACCATCAGCACAGCCGTGGGAAACCAATCCCCACACCATTCCATTGTTCATACATGCCAAGAACAGCAACCACCAGCTCAACCAAGCCAAAGCCAAGCTAGATCACACCAACCAAAACCCTGAATCACACAGCCAAAATGGTGACATAAGGAGGGGGTAGATCAGGTGGATAGCAAGACCAAGATCAAGCCACTAGGATCAGGAGATGAAGGGATAGATCAAGCACAAGCTAGGAGCTAGAAATACCAGGGGAGCATCAGATCAAGTTAGCACAAGATCAACCACAGGAAATCCCAACATCAAGTGACAGTGGTGAGTAAAATAGACTATCACATGATCTATCTGTCTAAGATTAGACAAGCATACCTGATCTGTCTCTTATTCAAACTCTCAGAAAGCACTCAAGTGGGGTGAATCCATCACTGAGGTTTGAAACACTAAAAGCAATCAGAAAGGTATAAGGATCCAACTAGATCTCAGAACAACATCATTGACCTAGCTATCAAGCTATATTTCAATTCAAGAATGAATATAACTAAGATTTAAACCTCTAGGCACATCTCTAAGATAAGAGTAGCACCATAGAATTCAATCTTATGGATCTATATAAGTAATCAAGCCTACCATCATTTTTTCCCAAACTTTGATTCAAGAAACAGTAGCTGGTATCACTACCAGAACCCATTCATGTGAATCAACAAGATAAAGTTTTAATCCCTAAACCTTAGGCCTACATCATGGATCTTAGGGATTTAAGAAAGGAAATTTCTACTGATCTTTAATACCAAACTCATCTTAAGCTTGAACCAAACCAAACCCAGAAATAGAATCTAATCTTGTGTGCCACACAAGAATTGTATCACAAGAACAGTTCTACATTAAGCAAGTTAAGCATTCAATCTTCACAGATTCAACCAACCAACTACAGATCATTTTCATGTCATCACAGGAATCATAATTCATAAAATCACTATGTATATCTTCACTATTTGAAACCGATCTCAAACTACATATGAATCCTTAAGCCAACAGTACTAAGACAGTGACTTCATCACACAACACTCACTTTCATTAACCAAGTAATGACAGTGGTGAGATAGTAAAGCACTAGATTTCCAAAATATTGCTTCTACAACAACTTTATCATCTGACCACATCAAAATTAATCCATAGAATCATCTGATAAGACACTAGCACCACCATAATTCATCTTAAGCAGCAAGCCACAACTAACAATCATTTAGCATGCTTAGGGACCATAAAAACTTGATCCCAATTCATCAGTTATCTAATCCACAACAGGGCATGAACCCTAAGTAGAACCAACCATCTTAATCAGGACAGGACAATGACCAGGAAGGTCACTACCAACATCTATCATAGGATGGTCTAGCACAGAGAGCAAGAGGGGAGATGAATAACTTACCGAGGGTCCTCGCTGTAGATTAGAAGAGGAAGCAGAGGAGGCAGATGACCATGGAGGAACAGGGAGCACCCTAAGGGGGCGCTGCAACCCACGCAACACCACGGCGGCGACCATAGCCACGCCTGGGGGCAAGGAGCAACCCACGGCACACGACAACAGCGGCGGGGTCAGGATCAGCGCCAACCCCAAACCCCAGGGTTCAGGAAGGCATCGATATGGTCGCAGGAGGGATCCAGGTCCAAATCCAATTGGATAGAAGGGTAGAGCGGGGCCGACAACCTCAGCCTGCACCACGGCGGCAGCCAGGAAGGTCCACGACGGTGCGAATCGCCGACGACAGCATCGCTGACCACCGGGTCAGGAAAGGAGAAGGAGAGGGGTGAGCTCGAGAGAGAAGACAGAGAGTGTTGGGCTGGGTTGGGCCAATACCCCTTCGGAGTGGTTGTTTTTCCTTTTCCCTACTGGGCCACAAGGGCCTAATAAACCCAAATGGCCAGCCCAAATCATTGAGAGTCTATTTTAATAATTGGAAAAGACCAAAATGCCCCTAAACTTTAATAAATTCTAGAAAATAAAATAAAAAGTCCAAAAATTATAAATAAAATAATTTTGGATTCACAATAATCCAAACTATCCAAATAAATTAAGATATAAAATTTTAGACATATAAATTTTATTAAGAATTTTGTAATTTATATATTCCTTATGGAATTTTACAAATTTATTGAAAGTTGATAAAAATAAATAAAAATCACTTTCATTATATAATAATATTGTAGTATTTTAGAAAAATACTAAAAAATATTTAATGTCAATTTTTTGGTAATTTATGATAATTCTTAAAAGAATTATTAAATCAATAAAAATTCAAATAAATTAAAATAAAATAAAAGAATACAATATTCAATAAATATTAAGAAAATTAATATTTATAAATTCTTTACTATTAAAAGAATTTTTATAATTTAAATAAATGGGGGAGAATACATATAAAGCTAAATGATGCATTACATTACTTTGCATAATCATTTTGCTTCTTTAAATATTATCCTTACCGGGAAATAATGATGTTTTTGTAGACATAGAAGCTCAAGGTCGAGAGCAAGCATCAGACTTCACTACCTTGCTATCACAAGGCAAGTTCATCACTTGCTCATATCCTTTGAAGAGTCTTTACCAAAGTATTTGCAAATTGTGTGTTATCATATATATATTACAAAGTAAGAAAATATTATTTTCACAAATAAAGAAATCATAGATGTCATCCTAAGTGATGATATAATGGAGCAATAGAACTTAGGGTTCTATTTGCAAAAAATGATCAATTAGGAACTTAATAACCCCTGACATCAGTGATTCTAGCGCCGTATATTACGTGTTAGCCATGAGATTTGGAATGGGACAGAGAAGTCAAATGTATCTTCTTCCTCTCGCATGAAGCCGGATGTGCAGGTCGTGGCTATTATCCTCGTAGCATGCATATTAATTGGTAATTTGTAGAGGATATGCGCAGCATATGGGTGGGAACCCTCAACGTCCCACGATAGTTCTGGCATCTAACAGTTTGTACAAACCATTGTCGTAATTCAATATGTGGATATGGTGTACACCAAGGAGGCATGCGAGGTCGCGAAGGGGCAGTGATTGGCTTGGACCAACTACTGGGCCCCACATCATGGAATTGTGGATGGGAAAGTACGCCCGGTTGTGCAACAAGGAGTTGATCTCTCAAGGGTAAAGTAACGCATCTCTGCAGAGTGTAATAATTGTAACTTGTTACTCCCTGTTCCGGGAAGGATCTACGAACGCGGCAGGAAAGGAACTTCATAAAAGTTCTAGTCAACCTGTGAAGACTGATGGTCATAGATTTTCAGAATAAAAGCAATCTTTGAAGAAAGATTTACAAAAACTGCATAGTACCAAAGACTTATAGTCCGAGGTGGTAGTTAGAGAATCAAACTTCCTACCTTGCATATAAAGAACTTGTTGGGTAACGCTGTTACTCATCCTTTCCTTGTATCCCTTGCTTAAACTCTGAGGATCCCGAAGACGTGCCAATGTATGCAGCTGAATGTCAAGAAGATGTGTTCTACGAGGAGCCTGGCCTGTCAGGAGGTGTTGAAGGAGTGGATTACGAAATCCGCTATGGTGTTGATGATAACGAGTCCAACTAAGTATCCTAGTTAGTAGTAACCAACGGAGCCGAGCAACATGAACTCTATAGAATAAGCTGCTGAGCTCAACTCCTAAATTGGAGTTGCTACTTTTAAATTCCGCTGAAACACCTTATATTTTGGTTTGTAAGTTGAAACCTTTTGAAGTCTTGAACTTCTGGTATTGTAATAATAATAATGTGTGAATGTTTGTAATATGGACCCGCAATGTTTCTGTTGTACCACTCTGGGGTATGTGATATTTACAACACGGTGTTCTGTGGATGTCATGTCAACGACTAGTGTACTACACATGCAGTGGTATGCTGGATCACCGCACCTAATCAGATCAACCCAGGGATAATCCCTTTTGATAGCTTCCTACTCAGTGAAGACCCAATCCAAGCATGGATCCCATCTATTCAATCTATATCACAATATCAACCACTTTATGGTAAAGGTAAACCCTTTCCACTCTCTTAATATGTTTCCCACTTGTAATCTACTATGGATTTCTTATCTAGATTCAATCTTTGGAGCTCTACCTTTTCCAACCTAGGTGCATTCTTGAGAATATACCTGAACAATATTGTAGTATATCTTTAGTACTACCAAATCCCACTCCTGCCCTTGGCTAAAACATTCTGGTTCCCACTCATCCATGATGGTTTTGTAGCCAAGATAATAATCTTTTCTGCAGATCTTATCATCTTGCCTACTTTGGCAGAAGCTCACGTCTATATGCTACCTCCCCTTGACCAACTCTTTGGATGGTTATGATCTACTAACCATGTATTATCAAACCATGCTTCACTTGTTTCCATTGGAACCTTGTGCATCTTAAACCCACCTGGTTTGTATGGCATCATGAAAATCTTGCTATGGCAGCCTTATTTTCATCAAAGTTTGCTATCACTCGTACACCACCTCAAATCCGACAAAGCAAAGATCTTGCTTCCATGATCATCTATATAACATGTTCTAGCTATCCATATATCCCTTGTATCAAGGTGAGCTCTGAACTGACTAATCCAACCATGTTTTGGTAGCATGAAAATAACAAAACCCTAGATTCCCAAAAATCTAGTTTCCTCCCATTTCCCCAAAAATCCTTCAAAAACCAAGTGGACAATGATGTATGAATCAAGTATATATCATCTATTTTGGATATAATATTTTGATAAATAATTTCCATAATTTATTGGAGCCTAAAGCTGTTTAATTTCTTTTCTAGCAAAATCCTCCAAACCTTTGTCTATAAAGGAAAGTTTCTTTTTCTCCAAATCACTTGGCCAACTCAAGGAACCTATGATGCCTATATATCATATCCCATCTTTCCAACTCAAAAATAAATATATTTGAGATTCTTTATTATTTATTTTTGCCCTTCCTTTTAAATGGCAGTAACAAGAAATAATTGCTTAAAAATACTTTCCCATCTCAATAAATCCCAATAAAATTATCCAATATGTAATATGGTATTTAGGACCATATCACATAAAAAATCAACCTTGTCCAATGTAAAAATATCATATCAGCCTCTAGAATCTACTTCTGCCCTTTTTGAATAAATGATTTTAAGTGGACTTATAAATCATAGAAAAATCTGAAATAATTCCTACACGGGTATCTTGACCTCTTATATCTACCAGAATCATTTGACCATCTTGCCAAGGGCAAGTTTTGAGACTTCTTTCATAACCCTTCCTTTTGCCAATTTGAAACCTCTAGTTTGCAAACAACAAAACTTCTCCAAACCAACACCAAACAGGGTCAAGCAAGTATGCACAACACCCCACCTCCCCTCTGGTCGTGTGCATTGTAGCACCACAACCCTCCCCCTTCTTGTGCTTGTTTCTAGTGCTTGAAGAAGGGAGAGAAGGAAATGCCCCTTGGTGACAAATATTTTATTCATTATTACAGCAGCTCCTCCATCCCCCACTGGTCAAGCACCTGGAACCCACCACCTCCCAGCACCACCCCTATTGCCCAATGCCTGGTCAGCACCCTCCCTAAGCTCCCCCATGAGCTAAGTCCTCCATGAACACATCTAGCACGGGTTAAATACCCACACGACACCCCAGCGCCTCCCTTCGCCCTCATTCGCCCCCTCTACTCCCCACTTACTTCCCCGAGTAACCTCTCTTCCTCCCCTGCCGTGCTCTGCCCAGGAGAGTGAGAGAGAGAGAGAAGGCCTCGGCCATGGCAAGAAATCGAGCCTCGAGCTCCCCTCTCCACTCCTTCCCCTCTAGATGTCACCTTACAACATTCCCCTACCCTCCCTTACTCTCCCCTGCTGTTTTCCTTACTCAGGAACGAGCCTAGCAGCAACTCCGATGAGATCCCGAGCGTGATTCGCAGGCGTGCTGGCATGAGCCCTCTCCCCGGTGCCAACCACCCCTCTCTGAGGTCGTCGGAGTGCGCCGCATCGTCCGCTGCCTCCCCTTCGGCTCCCCTGCCCTCTGGTGAGCCCACGCCTCCGCCCTAGATGAAGCTAGGGTTCCCGCCGCCAGCGCTCTTTCGTGACGAGGACGACGAGCCGCGGTCATTGATCCTCACTAGATCTAACGGCCCGCGAGGCTCGGTACCCCTCCGCGGCCACGGGTCACTGATCGCCGGGTCCCGCGGCCGGCTTCAAAAATCCTCAGCGCACGCGTCCACGTCGCGAGCTGGGCCGGCCTGGCGCGATGCCGTCTGGGACGTTGGCATCCGGCCCACGTCCTCCCTGCCCTTAGAAGATTTTGCTACTCAGTTTAAATCTAAATGAAAATGAAAACTATCCTAAAAATACTAGATCTAAATTTTATCAGGCCTCTAAGTGTTCTTAATAACATGGAGTACCCTTGCTTACCCAAAATATTGCTTAGATAAATCTTAGTAGCCAAGTGTGTTCCTTCCACTAACAAATGCTTTAAGAGAGTTTGGTAAATCCAAATGGAATAAATCCAACTGGTATTGAAAGGTATTAGCCATACCTTGCATTTCCCCCTGGCCCTACCTAAAATGGCTTCCTAGTGTTCCTCCAGTAAAACTAACAAAATTAGGGCATTTCTTCCTTTAGAAATTTCTCTAGGACAAACAAAATGAGGTAATGACCTAATTACAACTCTATGTACATCTATATACCCATATTTATCAAACCCCAGGAGCCTAAATTTTTTTTAAGCAACTACTGGATCTCTGTGAATTAAACAATCCTATGCATAGTTTATTCACTAATAAAATTACCATATTAGTTCTATACCTGGAGATTCCAATTTCTACAGAAAGGTATTTCACATACCTAACATGTGTCCTAGTAATCACATCAAAAGATTTGGTAGTTTAAATATGATGAAAAAGACAAATCCCATCCAGTACTCTCTTTGGGAATTTCCGGAGGGCATTCTACTAAATGTTTTGAGGTGATTCCAACACCTCTTTAATCAGTCCACTAAATACTACCTAATAACCCAAGGAAATAATGTTTGGAGCTCCATAATTTGTCTGGTGAATTATTTCCTAAAACTAGAGTTTTATCCACTATAAAAATCATTATAAATCAATGGAAATTGATAAAATAGTGAAACCACTTTTGCTGGATTCATTTTATCAATACCTATCTGATGGTATCATTTCTATATAGTGGTATCATACCGAACAATCCCTTGGTCAAAAACCACTCTCTTAGGTAGTTCCTAGACTATAAATCCAAAAGGATCTTCTCCCAATGCCTCCAAATCTTCTACTAATCTCATCAAACCAATCATCCAGCATCTTACTGCCTATTACATTGTATTTATATGTTGCTAGCTGTATGTATTGATGCTTGTATGCAATGTATTGATTGTGGTTTTGTTTTTTTGCATGTATGCTCAATAACGGCGATAGTTGCGATTGTGTGATGCCGAGAAGAAGGAAGCATCGGTTTTCTATTATTATTATTGTATTCGGTATTCTGGTATTCTAAAGAAATCACGGGACGTCTCGCTGGTCACAGGCAAGCCACCGTTCCTGAACTCCTATATTATCCTATTGCTTTTTATCAATTGTTTTATTTCTCGTTTATGAACTTCACGACTAAATACATGGTTTGTTTCAATTAAAAAGGCGTGAGTAAATTGGCTCCTCCAAGTTATGGATGAGTGTCCATTAGGAAACCTACACTATTGACACCCATCTTTATCCTTTAGATCGAGCTAATATGATTAGCATCTTCCCTCTTGGAAACTATGGATTTCCAATAATAACACTATTTTGGGTTTCACCCTACTGCAAAGTTTTCAAAATAAAACTCTTGGAAGGAGGCATCGTTTCCGAGTGGAGGTTCTACTATAGAAGATATGAGGAGGATAAAGAGAAGGTTGATCAAGGGAAAGAGAAAAGGTATGTTCTACGCCTTCACCGGAACAATTTATCCGTGTAACCACACTACCCCAGTCGTTGGGGCTTAACTTGTAGTTTGTGGTATTTAGCCGAGGCTGCTCGTACTCGCTAAAGGGGAGAAATCCCCTGAAATCCGGACTGTCATGGACAAGGTACCGGTGCAACAATTGGGTCTCTCGCGGACGGTATGACTTATTGTATGTACGGAAGGAAGTGGAGTCAAATTACTATATGCCAAACTATGGTTTGGGGAATAGTCTTGTACGAAAGGGAGGACTATGGCCGTCGTGCCACATACTTTTGCCGGAGAGAACAACCCAAAAGGAAAAGCCGCCGTTGCTAGGGATGGACAAATGAATAGGTTTGATTATCCTAACCCCCGTCTACCGTGTGTAGCGGGTCGTGGTTGTATCCCGGCGGATGTATTGATTCTTGTGGGTAAAGTGCACAAACTCTATAGATTCTAATCTATTCGAATAGCCGTGTCCATGTTCAAGGACGGTTGGAAAGGTGATTGCTAGGAGTACCCTTGGGATATGTTTGAGATGAATAAAAAGGATGTGACCTGGTCACGATGAAAGATAAGAACGAGTTTGGTTTTGACCAGAGATGGTCGAAGATGTTTTAAAAAGCATTTTTGCTATAAAACTGTTTCCAAAGTTTTTTAACAAGGATATGGAGATATCCGGGCTTTCAAAAAGGAGGCATATTTTTTCCAAAAGCTCTTTTTCAACAAAGATATAGAGATGCCAACGTTAGGCTTTTCAGAAACCACTATAGTATAGAGTTATCTCGCCACAGTCCAATATGCATTATCTTGTTACCTTGTCTTGGTGGTTTGCGAGTACATTGAAAGTACTCACCAACATTTTCCCTGGCTATTTACTTCGCTAGAGTGCAGATGTTAAGAAGTGACGAAGGTGCTGATGTCTATGCGAGCTAGGCCGTTTTCCCAATCAGTTGCCTGTAGGTTAAGGCATGCCATGGGTTCTGTGCTTTAAGACTTCCATTACTTTGCTTTAAGACTTCCATTACTTTGTAATTTCCATAATGGATACTTTGTAAGTTTTGTAATTGTTACTTCCTGGATGATGTAATGATACTGGTCGGTTATGCTCACGGCTCACTGATCATGGGAACGTGAAGTGTATGCATAACGGGTATTCTCGGACCGTAAATCCGGGGTGCCACAGACTTGGTATCAGAGACATCCTGACTGTAGGAGACCTTAGTTAGCATGGATGTTAGACAGGACAACCCCTATTTCTAAAAACGCCGACTTTCAAAAACTACCTTCTAAAAAAAGCTTTTCTAAGGATTTCTTATCTTATCTTCTCTGACTTAAACGATTTGAAAATGGATTACTCTATATCTCGGCTACTTCAAATTCTCCATCTTTAAACACAAAGTCCGACTCAAAGACTAATAAGACGAGATCCTGGAATAAAGAGACCCCAAGACAAGCAAAACAAAGGATCTACCAATGACGAAAGACACTACAAGATCGCCCTACCAACGGAGTCCTTCATCGCCCCCAAATCGATCAAGTAAGGCATCGACAAAAAATATGGCGAGACCAAAAGTTAGGACCCCGTAACATCTGTACTTAGTAATTAGCATCCCTAAAATAGGATTCCCCTTATGGCATGCAGTCACCCCTTAGTACCTATGGTACGCCTTGTTTGCTGGTCATGTGCGTGTATGATGCTTGAAATGTGTTGCTTGTGTGTCTCGGATCACTCGATCCTATTGTATGACCACTATCAACACCCGGATTTTTAATCCCAGATGCCTGTTATGCCATACATCGCAATCCCAGGATTACCATTTTTGCGAGACATAACAGATTTGGATACCACGGTACATCATCCATTACAAACCATATATAAGGTCTTACACAAATCAGGATCTCATGATCCAGTCCTTAATACAACTCAAGCATAGGAAATACGTAATAATAAAGGTAGCGTAAGCGAAACTCCATCTTCGGGGTCATAGGCAATGCTGACCATGGGAGATGATCCTAGTTGTTGTAACCTTCCTGGGGTCCATCCTCCAGGTACTCCTCTTCATAGCATGGCCATGGGAATAGCCAGGGACAAATCCATGAGTACTCTTTAAGTACTCGCAAACTAATACTAACAAGTGAAGGGGGTTTTTGTAGTAGGATACTAAGCTCTAGGGTTGTTTTTCAAAAAGCCAGATTTACATCTACTAAGTTCAGAAATGAAGATAGCGAGTTGAAGTTTTATAACACCTAAGTGGGAACTTGTATTTCATATCACAACTCTGTTGTGGTCAAGTCAAAATCTCAATTCATTTCACAAGTCATTTTGAAAACATCTGACGGGGGAACAGTATGGCCACTCCAACTGTCCATAATCACGGACGCGGCTATTCAAATAGTTTTACACTCTGCAGAGATTGTACACTTTCACCACAACATTCGATACATCCGTCAGGAACAAATCCTGAATTCACCATACTCAGTATGCGGATAATCAATCCTAACCTTTCGATTACACGCCCTAGTATAGGCACCTCTCCTGTGAGTTTGGCCTCCCAACCATGACCCACTGTCATTTTGGGTACTGCACAGGTGGACAATCTTCACAAGGTAGCCTCAGCTCAGACCTTGGCCGTGAGGGAACTAATACTAAGGTATATAAGTTTCCAGTCAAGCCCTACCCAATTTTTGGGTATTGTGGTTGTACAGTAAAATTGGAATGGTATCGCATCCAGACAACCAGCAGTTTTATAAAGGGCTAAGGCTCATGCCTCAACATTTTCATCACCAAAAATCATCTGGTGTTCGGAAACACATGTCCAAAACATTTCAATAGAATGATCCATCATTCCAAGGTTTTCATAACCATTTTCACCAAGTATTCCCATCTAAAGTTGATCAAGTTTTATGCTTAGCACTAGCATCTACAAGTGGGGGTAAGTACTAATGAGGGGTGGTAAACTAGTGGAGTTTTACTAAGTTCCATATCATGCCTTAGGATGACATAAATATTATCTATCTTAGGCCAAGTTTTATGCTCTTTATGCAACCTTTAACTATCTTTCTAATATCTACAATTTATTCCAGTAAACTCTAGGTAAGAGCTTTGATAAAGAAAATAAAGTATAAAGCTTGCAAGTAAAACTAGGATTGGGTATCATCAAATGTATATAACCAAGCATGCTTAGTGCATTGCATAGGTTATTTAACTCTCATAATTGCAAGTGTTAGCTTGCTTAGGTCAACTTGATTAATAAGGCTTGCCTTGTGTAGAGCAGTGGTTGAAGTTCTCCTCGGCTACTTCTTCGTAGTATCCTCCTTCCTCCTCGTATCTTTGGTCGGTACTAGCGTCTATAAATAAATACGAGGTACACAATCACCATACAATACTTAACTACTTTCAATCATCACACACAAGGGTTCTATAGATGATCTAGCATCATCACTAACATTACAAGATTAAAGCTTGGTTTAATTTCTTTTATTTTTAGAAAAGTAATTTCTACTCATTGAAAAACTACTTAAGATTTAATATTCTCCAAACCAAACATGGGAACATGTTGACACATGTCATCACCACACATTTCAGTACATGGGAATGTGATTTAAAGTGGTGTCACAATTTAATAAGGTTTAACCTTTTATTTTAATTAAATAAAGTGACTAGAAATGCCTATGTGGCATCCTTTTATTACTTGGACATTATTTCTATAAGTAAACCTATATATTTTTATATATTCTGAAAGGTATGATCAATTGTGATTTTTGAGAGTTGGAATCAACTCAAAAGCTATTATGGTTTAAATTTGAAAAATGTTTGAATGGAGAACAGCTTCTGCCTTGTTATTTTTACCAAGGTTGATCTATAGATCCAAATGATTTAAATCCAACGGGCTTGGATTAAGAATTTCAATACCTTTCTAATAGAATTAGTTTCATTCAATTTGGTTCACTGAATCGAGCTGGGTTGATTTTTGAAACTGGGTATAGAACTATGTTTGAGTGAAAATGGAAAAATCCAAATTCAAACGACTGGGTTGCGCGGGAACTGCTAATGGGCCGGCCCAGTGTCACTCCGCGGCGCGGGGCTCAACTGATAGGGGGTTCCACCAGTCAGTGTTTCTTTAAACGCGAAGCGGTACGGGGCAACATGGTGCGTTGGATCTAGTTCTAATCCAACGGCTCTGGTTCATCGTCCACGTCGGGCAGCGCCGGCGAGACAGAACCCTAACGCGGCAGGTGGGGGTCGTGGGAGGCTCACCGGGGCTCAGGCGAGGGTCGGCGAGGCGGGCGAACGACGAAGTCGACGACGGCGAACCTCCTGGTACCGGCAGCTTCTCCTGGGGCAGCTCCAATCGCTGGCTTCCTTCTTCTCCAGCAGCGGCGGGCTCCGGTGAAATTCCGGCGATGCGCTGCTCGCCTTGCTTCAGAACTGAGGCGGGGTGGTTCTGGGTGACAGGGGAGTGGAATGGTGTGATGAATTCGAGCGGGGGAGGCCTCTATTTATAGTGGCGAGAGGGGACCGACGGGCGCAAGCTGAGCTCGTCGTGGTCGACAGCACAGAGGGCTATCGGCGTGGGCAACGTTAGGGGGCGGTGCTGTGCTCCCTGGCGAAGCTCAACGACGTGGTGGCGAGGCGTGGGGCGGTGCTGATCGGTCGGAACGCTGCGGTGCTCTAAGCGTGCCCGACAGAAGTTTTTATGGCGCACAGCTCGCGTGGTTCGCGCGGCGGTGAACGGGCGTGTCTGCGGGGTTGCTGGGACAGTGGTGATCACGTATGCACGCGGCGAGGGCGGCGCGCGGTCTGTGGGCGTCTGTCGAGCATGGCGCACGGGGCGCGCTCTCTGCATGGTTGCAGAGAAGGTTGGCATGGTTTGTGCGTGTGTTCCAGGGGCTGGCATCGCTCGCGGCTGGGACAGGGAGTGGCGGTGGGGTGCTAGCTTGCTCCCAGACATGTTGGCTAGGCTTCGTGCTTCTCCTAGCTCGCTGTCGACATATGGGTGGCAAGGTGAGGCTTAGCCTGCTCACCATTGATGACAATGGCCAGCTTACAGTGGTGCTAGAGATTAGTTTAGGTTGTTAGATGGTCTACTAAGGCTAGTGGTGTCTAGAGAGGGAACAAGTTTGGCCCAAAACACTGCACACTATAGTGTTTTGATTTTGTTTGATTTGAACCAGCAAGGTGTTTGATGAAATGGCCGCATGAATTCATGTTTTGAATTTTGAAAAGATTTTTGGTGGGTGTGCTAGGCATGTGCTAGTGAGTCTGTAGATGCTTGGGTTTTGAAAGTTGAGCTTGTTTGAGTGGTTTTTGAAAAAGTGTGATCTTCCCATATGAAATAGATTCAATTTTAAACTGTCATTTAAACTAAACATTTGAATGTTTCTGGATGATCACAAGGTGGGCCTTGATACTTTGTTATGAGTACTATCAAGGGGTGTAAAGATCCAAACAAGTTTCTGTTAAGTTCTGAAAGTTAAAGATAGCCAAAGTAGGCATGGGAGTTAATTTGGCCAAAGTGACCATTCCCTTATTTTGTTTGTTTTGATTTATTTGACTTTGGGAAAAGTGTGGGGATTGTTTAGATGATGTTTATTTCACCTAAGCATCCTTTTACAACCAAGGAAACACACAATCATGGCAATTCAAAAAAATCCAAATTGGAGTACATACACACATGCATGCTTTCATATTTTTATTTAGAAAAGTTTTTGTTAATCCTAAATTTTGATGATTAGAGTTTGATGATCCAAGTTTCATATTTTTGGGATGTTACAACCACCTTGTTGGTATCCTGACGCTAAACCTCATAAACCCAAAACTAGAAACCTCTCCTCAACAGGATGGCCACATAACAAAATACACGATAACCCCTACCCGTACCTGGTTCTAATCGCCCCAAGAATAAATAGCAAATTCTTGCCATCCCACAAACGCCCCAAGAATCCGGAAGATAAGGAGTCCCGAAGACAAAGAGTCTATTCAGCTATAGTTTCAAAGCAACACAAAGAGTTCAAGTTAAGACCACCCCTCTGAAGCAAAACTGCCTCCACCCCTATGAAGGACCAACAAGAAGCGTCGCTAACCGCTAAAACTATCCCAAGATAACCCTTTCGGTTTCGTTAGGTAACCACGATAGCAAGGTAGTCGCAATAAGGCGTCCCTCGAAGACCTCAATTCAAGTTTCACGCCAAAGCTCCAAGACGAAGGATCTAACCCAGCCTCGACAACCCCAAATAAATGTCTAATGTGTCTTTCTACTCAACTCCAGAAGACCGTCTACGAGAAAATAATTCAAAAGATCTCCAATCCAAGAACCTGCTCCAAGCACCCCCTCGAGGATTGTCAGAGGAACAGAAAACATACCTCATCAACAATCTTTAGAAGAGTGCTCGATCCTCCCAACACCCGAGACGTTTAAAATTAATATGACAAGACTACCCGGTGCCGCCAATACTACTCTCCAAGGAGTAGAAAGCAACCCCAAACATCGAGTCCTCCAAAGACATCACGATGTCCTTTCTCTTCTATATCCGCTAGCAAATCTCTTTAAAAGATCTCCGACTCTGCCAACCCTGAGGAACTACACTGACCAAAGTTGGTACCCAACCCAAGGACGGCGACAAGATGCAAGAACCCAGCTTGCTAGTATGCTAGTCTGAGATCCCCTCTTCCGTGTTTTACCCATGACGTTGCATCAGACCAAACCCGGAATGACCTCATTCCAAAGGACCTCATTTCCTAGACCGCCGAACTCCAATGGCATCCTCCAACCCATCGGACCCCTAACTAGCTTAGAACTAACTACCCGGAAGCTAGTAGGGCCCTTTCTGATAGACCTTCTAACTCTTGAAGAGGTTCCTACGATGTCGACAGAAGATAACCACCCCGGATGAAAGGTGAAGCGCCATCCCCCAACATTAGCATAAGACTCCAATCAAGAAAGTCGGCGACTCCACCAAAAATCCCTAGTTCTCTCTAAGGGGGAAAGACTATGTCTTTCCCGCCCAAAACCCGATAGACCCCTGGAGTAGAGCACTAGTTAGAGTTAAGAGATGACCACCCCCCCAATATGAATCATTAACCCTGCAAGAAGGACGACATTCGACACTTCTCCAGAACCAGAAGGTACTTCAGGAAAGTCCTCCACTCCAAGGTTGATCGCCCAGCCAACACCCTGGTGTATCAAGACCTTGAAGATAGAAAAGCTGACTACCGTGGCAAAGGAATATAGAAGGCTCAACTAGGCGTCTCGCTGCAAGAAGAAAGGACCCTACCAACGCTAAACCTACCTAGACTCGTCCTAAGGGGAAAAGACTGCGTCTTTTCCACTTGTTCCTTCTAAACCATCCCTTCTGAAGCCCCCACAGCTCTGATCTGTAACTAACCATGTTAGGATATTTCAAAACATGTTAGCGCCCAATAATTTCCACCGCTGAAAATTGTTAAGAGGATGTTATCACCCAACCCTACTCCTCCCTAATCTCGGGACGAGATTATTTTAAAGGGGAAAGGTCTGTAACATCCCAATTTCAGCAACTCTGATTTGCTGTCTAAAAAGGCAAAAATCAGGGGGAACAAAAACTTTTTCTTATGGAATGCAATGTTTGCTTACTTGTTTGCTTGTGTTCATGCAACTCATTGTGTATTAGGTGATATACTCCTTAACTCAACACTAGTTTACAAAATCTATTTTACAAAAGAGATGTCTTGGATCATCTTTCATAATATCAAATATTCTGGCATTTCAAAACCTAAGCCAAGATTGACTTTGACACAACAAAATACTCTACTAGTTCTATTAAAAAAACTATGGAGACCTAAGTATAATATCCTTATGTTTTCAAGGCAGAACTCCCAGCTACCATTATCACTAGGTTTTCCAAAACCATTATTAAAACCTTTTCATTCCAATCTTGGTAGAGATACCAAGATGGTACTTATCTTACTTCAAAGAACAACCAATTCAAAATACCTATCCTTACCCCAAGCTAGGCTTGATGGTAACCTTAGTAGTAGTTGGATAAGTTGATAAGATGAATTGCCTTGATCTGCTGATTGCCTTGTTTGCTTAGGAACTAGAGTGAGCTAATCTAGTAGCTCATACCTTCGGACCCAATCCATTTTTGTGATCATCAATCTCAGACCAAACATCCAAATCTGGATCTATCCTAAGCTACCAAAGTGGCCATCTCATCTCCTAATTAGATCAACCCAGGGATAATCCCTTTTGATAGCCTCCTACTCAGTGAAGACCCAATCCAAGCATGGATCCCCTCTATTCAATCTATATATCAATATCAACCACTTGATGGGAAGGATAAACCCTTTCCACTCTCTCAATATGTTTCCCACTTGTAATCTATTCTAAAACTCTAAATCTGCCAAAATGGCGAAGTCTGGATTTCTTATCTTGATTCAATCTTTGGAGCTCTACCTTTTCCAACCTAGGTGCATTCTTGAGAACGTACCTGAACCATATTGTAGTAAATATTTAGTACTACCAAATACCACTCCTTCCCTTGGCTAATACATTCTTGTTCCCACTCATCCATGATGGTTTGGTAGCCAAGCTAATATTCTTTTCTGCAAATCTCATCATCTTGCCTACTTTGGCAGAAGCTCACGTCTATATGCTACCTCCCCATGACCAACTCTTTGCATGGTTATGATCTACTAAACATGTCTTATCAAACCCTACTTCACTTGTTTCCATTGGAACCTTGTGCATCTTAAACCCACCTGGTTTGTATGGCATCATGACAATCCTACTATGGCAGCCTTATTTTCATCAAAGTTTGCCACCACTCCTACACCACCTCAAATCCGACCAAAGCCCAACTCTTGATTCCATGATCATCTATATAAAATGTTCTAGCTATCCATATATCCCTTGTATCAAGGTGAGATCTGAACTCACTAATCCAACCATGTTTTGGTAGCATGAAAATAACAAAACCCTAGATTCCCAAAAATCCAGTTTCCTCCCATTTCCCCAAAAATCCTTCAAAACCCAAGTGGACAATGATGTATGAATCAATTCTACATCATCTATTTTGGATATAATCTTTTGACAAATAATTTATGTAATTAGTTGGAGCCTAAAGTTATTTAATTTCTTTTCTCACAAAATCCTCCAAACCTCTGTCTATAAAGGCAAGTTTGTTTTTATCCAAATCACTTGGCCAACTCAAGGCACCTATGATTCCTATATTATATCCCATCTTTCCAACTCAATAAAAAATATTTTTGAGATTCTTTATTATTTCTTTTTGCCCTTTCTCTTAAATGGCAGAAACAAGAAATAATTCCTTCAAAAATACTTTCCAATCTCAATAAATCCCAATAAAATTCTCTAGAATCTCAATAAATCCCAATACATGTTTGTAGTAATATGGTATTTAGGACCATATCACATCAAATACCAAACTTGTCCAATGTAAAAATATCACATGAGCCTCTAGAATCTACTTCTACCCTTTTTATAAAAATGGTTTTAAGTGGACTTCTAAATCATAGAAAAATCTGAGATAATTCCTACAAGGGTATCTTGACCCCTTTTATATACCAGAATCATTTCCCCATCTTTCCAAGGACAAGTTTTGAGACTTCTTTCATAACCCTTCCTTTTGCCAATTTGAAACCTCTAGTTTGCAAACAATAAAACTTCTCCAAACCAACACAAAACAGGGTTAAGCAAGTATGAACAGCACCCCACCTCCCCTCTAGTCGTGTGCACTGTAGCACCACAGCCCCCCTTCTCGTGCTTGTCTCTAGTGCTTGAAGAAGGGAGAGAAGGAAATGCCCCTTGGTGAAAAATATCTTATTCATTATTACAGCAACTCCTCCCTTCCCCTATGGTCGAGCACCTGGACCCCACCACCTCCTAGCACCACCCCTATTGCCCAATGCCTGGCTATCACCCTCCCCAAGCTCCCCAATGAGCTAAGTCCACCATGAACCCAGCTAGCTCGGGTTAAATACCCACAGGCCACCCTAGCGCCTCCCTTTGCCCTCATTCGCCCCCTCTGCTCCCCACTTACTTCCCCTAGCAACCTCTCTTCCTCCCTTGCCTTGCTCTGCCTAGGAGAGAGAAGGCCTCGGCCATGGAAAGAAATCGAGCCCTGAGCTCCCCTCTCCACTCCTTCCCCTCTGCATGTCACCTTACAGCATTCCCTACCCTCTCTTACTCTCCCCTGCTGTTTTCCTTGCTCAGGAACGAGCCTAGAAGCAACTCCGGTGAGATCCCGAGCGTGCTCCATAGGCGTGTTGGCACGAGCCCTCTCCCCGGTGCCAACCACCCCTCTCCCGCCCCTGTCTGAGGTTGTCGGAGTGAGCCGCGTCGCCTCCCCTTCGGCTCCCCTGCCCTCTGGTGAGCCCCCGCCTCCGCCCCTAACGAAGCTATGGTTCCCGCAGCCGGCACTCTTTCGCGAGGAGGACGACGAGCCGCGGCCGTTGATCCTCACTGGATCTAACGGCCCGCAAGGCTCGGTACCCCTTCACGGCCACGGGTCGCTGAACGCCGGGTCCCGCGGCCGGATTCAAAAATCCTCAGCGCGCGCGTCCGCTTCGCGAGCTGGGCCAGCCTGGCGCGGGTGCCGCCTGGGCCGTTGGCATCCGGCCCGCGTCCTTCCTGCCCTTTTTCCTTTTATTTTAATAACATTTTTAGATCTGGATTTTGCTGCTCAGTTTAAATCTAAATGAAAATGAAAAATATACTAAAAATACTAGATCTAAATTTTATCAGGTCTCTAAGTGTTCTTACTAACATGCAGTACCCTTGCTTACCCAAAATATTGCTTAGATAAATCTTAGAAAATAAAATAGCCAAGTGTGTTCCTTCCACTAACAAATGCATTTAGAGAGTTTGGTAAATCCAAATATAATAAATCTAACCGGTACTGAAAGGTATTAGCCATACGTTGCATGTCCCCCTGGCCCCACCTAAAATGGCTTCCTAGTGTTCCTTTAGTAAAACTAACAAAATCAGGGCATTTCTGCCTTTAGAAATTTCTATAGGACAAACTAAATGAGGTAATGAGCTAATTATAACTCTATGTACATCTATATACCCATACCTCTCAAACCTCAGGAGCCCAAAATTTATTAAGCATCTACTGTATCTCTGTGAATTAAACAATCCTATGCACAGTTTATTCACTAATAAAATCACCATATTAGTTCTGTAACTCCAAAAAGTGTGACAGAAAGGAAATTCACATACCTAACATGTGTCCTTCGAATCACATCAAAATATCCTGTAGTTTAAATATGATGAAAAAGACAAATCCCATCTAGAACTGCCTTTGGAAATTTCTTAAGGGCATTCTGGTAATTGTTTTGAGGTGATTCCAATACCTCTTGAATCAGTCCAGTAAATACTATCTAATAACCCAAGGAAATAATGTTTGGATATCCATAATTAGTCTGGTGAATTATTTCCTAAAACTAGTTTTATCTAGTAAAAAATCATTATAAATCAATGGAAATCTATTATATATTAAAAGCACGTGATGGGTTAACCAGAAATTAGATAAATCGCTAGAAAATCCCAGAATAATTAGTAACATCTGGCCTTCGATTGAGTGGGCCTTTATCGGTTAACAGAATTACCACCGTTAGATGTTCGTAAACACGCGTGGACCTGGACTTGTAGAACAAAATCCGTACTAGAGAATCTTTCGGCACGTTACATTACATATCATAACTCCACATCAAACACGTTTTTTACCCATGCAGGAAATAGTCGTACCAGGACATGTCTCAGCACAAATCGAACTAAAACATGTTTGATAGATCTGCACATCATGTAAAAAGTATCGTACCAACTAAAACATGTTTGTTAGATGTACACATCATGTAACAAGTATCGTACCAGAACAGCTATCAGTACGTCACATACCAGAACTCCAAATCAAACACGTTTTGATAGATCGGTAAGTCACGTACCAGAACTCCAAATCAAACACGTTTTGTTAGATCTGCCCTTTTGAATATCCTCTAAACTACTCCTTAAATATCTTATCCTTCAGGCAACTTCTATAATACCTCACGACTTGCAATGGCTATTTACAACTTGTGATTGCTCACCTTGCCTACGACCAGCGACCAGATCTGAAGTTTGCTCTCATAGGAAAGAAACTTCCAATTGTACTTCGATATTGTCTTCACACATTCCTGCTACTCGCTCATCATCGGCTTCATCAAATCAGGTTCTGACCTCCATTAGGTATATTCTTCGTATGTGCACAATAGCAAGTACTCCTTTTGTTTCAGGTTTTAACCTCCATTAGGTATCTTCTTCTCCATAAGCTATTCACCTTCATTAATGAATCATGCAAAAAACTACTTTGTTTTGATCTAGACATCCAATCAGCAACGAACCTCCATTAGGTATCTTCTTCTGCACAAAAACAATTATTTGTGTATCAGATTGTTTAGTTCAGCTATGGATCTTGATCATGAATCATCCAACAAAGCTATTTTATTCGTTCTAGATCTATTATTATCGCCACACATATTTAGTTATCGTACACTGCATGTTTTATATACGGATCTTTAATACTACTTATTACTTTGATAACACGTCTAATTCACTATATACTATATGTATTATCTGATCAATGCAAACGTATTCTATAATTATGCGCAATGGAGTACTCATCTAGAGAGCCCGTACATCTATAACCTAACTGATTGGTAGTCTAATCTATGAAGTTACTTTCTATTCATGTTACACTTGAAAACATTAGAAAGCTAACTATACCTACATTCTTTGTAATATTACTTACTTTTGTAGTTATTAACATGAATGCTTATCTTTTTAAAGCCTCAGACCACATGGCACCGATGTTGTTGAATGCACTGACTACAAGAAGTGAGGCATGTACAATCAAGGTCAAAGTTTTAAGGCTTTGGGACGCAATTAACTTATCAACCAATGAGCATATTAGCATTGATATGATTTTATCAGATAAGAAGGTACAATTAGTGCACATCTCTATATATGTGATCTGATTATTCTACCTGATTAAAAGCTTGATAATATTTTCTTTTATGTAGGGAAATACAATCCATGCTTCAATTGTGAACAAACTATCTTGCAAGTTTACAACAAAAATTAAAGAGGACTCCATCTACATATTTAAGTCTTTCAAAGTTTGGGAGTATGAAAATTTTAGACCATTGAAGAACAATCTCAAAATCAATTTCCTTTTTGATACAATAGTGAAGGAAGTTGTTGAAGACAAGACAAATTTTTTGGATTACTACTTTGAGTTTGCTCATAGTGATACCTTAGAGAGTAGGGTAAATGTTCATAAACAATGTTCAGGTATGTACTTCTGCCTAATGAAACAAAAAAATTTACCAAATAAGTTTTATAAGTATGTGTCTACGTAGATGTGATTGGGTTGCTTACTGCGATGGGACCAGTAAAGCAAATACCAAAAAACAAGGGGACAAGCTGGGAGCAAATTGCAACCATCCGTGAGATAGAAATCCTTTTACTAGAGTAAGTAATTTAAATTAATGTACCAATTTTAATTTATATACTTTCGAAAAATTCATCACATGGTTAAATTGCTTCAGTGGTGAGAAGATCAGGATCAGTCTATGGGGAGATATGTTAGCAAATATTTTAAATGAAGAGCTCTTGCACAAACAAACAATCGTGATTGTCACGTTGAATTTGGTCAGAAGATTCAATGGTGAGGATTTTATTCTCTTATGTGTACACAATAATACAATGTTACTAATCATCTAACTTTAACCAGGGTTATCTCTATGCACTACAAATGCGTCTAAAGTCTACTTGGACATTGAAATTCCAGAAACAGAACAAATCATCGAGAGGTGTGATATATAATCATGCAATTACTTATATAAGTTTTAAAATTTTAAAATTTATTTGTTTGTGCTTCAAAGTTATTATAGGCATTGTGAAAGAGATGTTTTCCCAATGATGTTGGAGGTTGATGAAAGCAACAA
This sequence comes from Avena sativa, assembly GCA_916181665.1. Taxonomy (NCBI): domain Eukaryota; kingdom Viridiplantae; phylum Streptophyta; class Magnoliopsida; order Poales; family Poaceae; genus Avena; species Avena sativa. The sequence goes on along the minus strand of OV702298.1, from coordinate 44,106,076 downwards.
AGTAACAATTGAAGAGAAAATGTTTTACAACAGAAAAACATTAAAGGAAATTACAGAACTTCGGTTTGGTGATGTAAACAAAAAGGTTTGCCACTATCCTTGACCAGCAAGTATATTTTGCATATTATAGTTATGTTTTGTTATCTGAACATTCTGCTCTTATCTGATATTAGGAATTTTTATGTACATCAAAAGCAACAATAGATGAGATTATAGCGGATAAAGGTTGGTGGTACATACTAGAGAATCAAGGAATGGAATATTACTCGAATTATGTTATGTGGAAGTCAGATAATGAGGTATTGCGAGTAACAAATGGTTTTACTAGCATAAGTATCCATGTACATTAGTTATATTCTAATATTAATCCAATTTATTACAGGTAAAGTGCTCCTCGAAGAATGCAATAGAAGTTGAGAGGAATAATATGTGTGGAAAAGAAATATCTAACCAAAAAACTGTAAGGTTCCCAACCTTTAATAAGGTAGAGTCCCCTATGTTTACAATGTTACTCCCTGGATCAATAGCTAGCATCCACAGTTAAGATGTAATATCAAGAAACAAAGGTCATAATACAACTTTATAACCAGGAATAAAATAATTTATTACATCTTTCATAGCTCATTTGGCTATTACATTACATTGCAGCAGAATATCTATAAGCATGGGGTCCTTCATCTTCAAAGTGCCACAGGCAGACATGTTGGTTGTAGACTTTGTAACCCTAATCATTTTAACTTCACTAATATCAATCAAACCTGCAACATAACAAGTTACAGCCACAACGGTCAATACATTTGAATTGTATTGGCAAGTGATACTATGGTAGTATAGTGGAGTCTAACATCTATATGCATTTGGCTAAGTGGAGCTTAGGCTTGCTTTGCTCAAAATAGATTTTCCTTATCATTTGAAAACACTAAGTTTTTGTTTGGCAAAAATCACCCAAGGCATCTACCAATCAAAGATTGAAGATCCTTTAACCCTTGTTCAATCCACAAGTTTTTAACTTAGAAATTTGGATGATGAGATTCTTGATAGCTTCCATGTCTTGATGCTCAAATTGTCCTTTACCAGGGACATGGCTAAGTACTTAGATTTTACACTCTGCAGAGGTGGTGCACTTTCCCCACAAGACTTGGTTTCAGCAAGACAAGATCTTTCAGAAGCCTTTCCTTAGACCAAATGGACGCGTTCCAACCTATCATCCCTCTACCACCAACTGTCCAAATGGCTAAGTTCTAGCAACCTATATGATCCAGGCAGAGCCCATAATGCCAAGTGGCTGCACTTGAAGCTTCTCAACATTTGACATCTCAAATCTCTTTGTTCCTGAGTAGCAATCCACAAGTGAGATACACAAGGTAAACCATAAAAATGGGCCTTGTGAACCACTCAACACAAACCATTCCTTCCATTCCACCCAGGTGATTCATTCTATTAGTTGTTTTATTAAACAAAACACAAGTCCTCAGACTTAGAAATTTTCCATAGTGTGAATATATATATTCCACCCTTGTTTTCTACTAGCTAAGCTAAGCATGATAGTAGTAGGGATCTTAACTTAGGAAATTTCTACTAAGGTTTCATCTACTAGGATTTCCCATAGCCTGGTTTACACTTAGCAAAATTCCATGCAAGTCTTATTTATAAATATCACTAATGCATAGTGAAAATAATAGGACAAAGTATGAAGCATCACTTGCCTTTTTGGTAGAGAATATAAGTTCACTTCTTGTCCTTGCAATGTTCACACACTTCAAGTCACTACAATTCAATCAAGCAAACAATATTTCAATCTACCATTCAAGCATTTCATCACATAAAATAATAAACAAAACAATACATGCAAGCATGCAAAAGGGTTGTTTTGTTTGTAAAAGTGGTTTCTAATGGGTCATAAACATTTGAAAGCACCTAATGGTCATTCTATAAAGTGGCAAAGTCATTTGCAAAAGGTTTCACTCCATAAACCATTTTTAAACCAAGTCATTATTTTATGTGGTGAAGAAATGCTTTTAATAAGGCAAAATTCTAGAGGTTTAACAAAATATGTTTTCAAACCAGAAAACTTTGTTTTTAGGGTCAGAGAGTTTATTTCCAAAACATTTTCCAAAGGTTTTCCTCCAAAATCATTTTTAACAATTAAACCATATTTTTATTTGACTAGAAATGGTTTAAATCAAGGATTCATTCTTTTGTTTCACCAAATACATTTTTGAAACCACAATTTGTTTCCTATGGTCAGTAGGTTCAAAACACACCACTTGCCAAAGATTTTATCCCCAAAATCATTATAGAATAATTTTAATAACCTAAACAAACATACACAAGTTTCTGCATAAACAAACAATTTAACAGAAGCTTTTTACTAAACAAATGGCATCGTTGGCTAGGGCTTGTTTTTCTGAATCCATTGATATAAAGTTTGCAAAATTTGGACGTGTAGATTTAAAGTTATGGAATTTACAAAATTGAATCTCTAATAGAACATAATTTCTGTTTTAAATCAACTCTGGCCACGTGGTGAGTTCTGATTCGTCCATACCGTTTCACTCGGATCGGCTACGGGGTGCGTTGGATCTAAGTGGGAATGAACGGTGCAGATTAGCTTGTACCTCTTTGCTTAAGTGGTTCTGTCTACGCCACAGGATGAGGATCGAACGGCCCACGTGTGTTTGACCAAATGTTGGCAGCGCAGCGACGGTGGCTGGCGGCGGCGCGGTCAGATGGTGGTGGTGCTGGTGAAGCAGGAAGCGAGAGAGGCTGGGAATATGCTCACCGGGTTCGCAGGGCTGCGCTAATTCTCGACGTGGTCGCCACAGGGACAGGGGCGCACGGGTTCGTCCTGAATCGCTCGCCGGAGTTGCGCTTCACCTCGGGCATGCTCTGTCGTCGATGGAGACGAGGCTACAAGGCTCGGAAAGGCAAGGTGAAGGGTTTGTTAGACGCGCAGGTGAACGCTGATTACACGAGTGTCAACAAGGGGGAGAGGTGCGGTCGGGACTTACAGGGAGATGTCGCCGGAGTCAGAGTAGTTCGTGGTGGCGCTCGGACAAAGACGGTGTCGGCATTCTGGGGTGCGCGCGAGCAAAATGGTGATACTGGCAGGTGCTCACGGCTAAGGCGAGCAAGCTAGTGCGGGCTAGGGGGCCGGGGAATGACTGGGCTCGCCGGAATTTTGGTTGCGGCTCGTCGGAACAGAGGGAGTGCCAGCTCAAATCGTGGCAGCCTAGGGGCAAGGAAGGTCTGGCGAGTGAGGGAGATCAGAGAGGGGAGAGGGATGCTTAAATGCGCGCGGTCACGGGGCTAAATCAACGCGTGGTTATGAGGAATCAAGTGTAAAGTTAATTGGCAGAAACGGCGACGAGGTTTGGGGGAGAAGAAGTCGCGGCGGGTGAGGAAGAAAGCTCGGGTGTGAGACCGTTTCGTCAACGGAGTGAGAGAGGGGAGTTGGGGTCCACATGTCTGCGTCTGTGTGGGTGTGAGTTCGAGTGAAAATGATTTGCAGTGGGGAAAGAAAGATGGGCTGCGAGTTGGGCCTTCCTGGGTCTGTTTGCTGGGCTGCTGTTGTTTCATTTTTTTTATACAGCAACTTTTCTTTTTCTATTTGATTTTCTATTTTGAAATCAACCAAACAAATCAATCAACAAATCAATTCAAAATTCCTCTAAACTTTGCATTGAGTTTTGGTTCTGTTTAACAAGACAATTCTAAGTCCAAAACAAAATATTTTTATTATTTTTAGGACCCATAATAATTAAATAAAATGGACCTTAGTTATTAAATCAAATAGGATTTGTTTTATTAAAATCTTTATTTTGAAATCTAAAATAAAACCAAAAACACTTCAGTAGGTTTTATTTGATAATATAAAATACTTGGAAAACTTGTTTAAAATAATTTAACAAGTCTTGATGTTTAATTAAAATGGCAAAGCCTTTACTTTAATAAATTTGGGTATTAATAAATCCTCATTATTTTATTTAAATAAATCTTTACTCTTTTAACCAAAACAAAATATTTTATTTCAAAAACTTGGCCAAGATTTAATTTGGCTCTTTAAAATAATCCTTATTTATAATTTCTATCCTTTTCTTTTGAAACCAAACCTTTTTATTTGAAATAGTAATTTTAAATATTTTTAAGTTTATTGTTTATTTATCTTTTTAAATCCCTTTAGGATTTTATTTGATCCAAATAGGTTTTGAAAGTTTCCAATTGGATTCAAAAAGATTCTTCTCACCCTGAAAATCAACAAAGTTTTATTTTATTCATTTATTTTTCACATTACAAGATTTGGAAAATCTTGGGATGTGACAGGCTACCACCCTTAGAATAAATCTCGTCCCGAGATTTGGGGAGGCTAGGGGTTACAAGTTGGTTCAAAAGCATCTAGGGTACTACCACCCTTAGGCCCTGCTTGTTTCACTGTAATTTAGTCCAAAACAACTGTTTTAGTCAGAGTCTGTTAAAATACGGCCCGTTCTCAGTATTGGCACTTGGTTGGGCGTTTTCTTTCTCCTTCCGAATCGTTTCCGGTCCGTTTACAGACGGAAATTTCACAGACGTGCGGGGCTCTGACCCAATTACATGCGACAGTAGACGGGAGCCCGTTCCCAACCCTAGCACGGCGGCGACTGGCCGGGCGGCATGCTTGTCGAGCTGTTGGCACAAGGTTTAGCGGGGCGACCGGCGCAGCGGCGACTGGCATAGGCGGAAGCGACTGGCGGGGCGGCGCGGTGGCGACTGACGTCCGGCGGCGCAAGGTCCGAATCGACCGGCGGCACAAGATTTGCAGGCAAGGTATGAGCTACGATGCGCATCTTTGTTTCTATTGATGTTGATTTGTGCAAAAGTGGGGCAGTTCACCGGTAGATTCCCGAAAAGTGTATCAGTTCACCAGTAGATTCCCGAAAAGTGGAGCAGTTCACGGCGAGTGGAAGGTGTTGACGATGATGCCCTGGGGCAGTCCATAGATGATGCTCACGCTCAGGATCTCCTTATAGGCCGGGCCGTCGCGGTTCATAAGCGGCTGGATGGAGCACGACGCCGGGAACGAAGGGATTCCCGGCGCGTGCACCAGTTCTTTGCCCATCTCCCGGAAGCTCGCCGTGCTTTTCCCGTGCAGGACAGAGAGATGCATAAAAGGATGGGAAACAAGCTGGGTTGGGTTCTTTCTTAGTTGAGCTGAATGATATACTGTTACCAACTTGGTTCTGAGCTGGGTGATATACTTACTCCAGGAAGTAAGCCAGGACCTGGACGCCAGAGGTGCTCGTCTTCGTATCAAAAAATGTTGTCATGTCCAGCTTCTAATGAAGAGTATATTACAGTAAGAAGTTGCATGATTTGCTAGTCATACCCAGATTTGACTCAGCTTTTGATATATTAGTCTGAAGTCTAAACGAAGCTACAAACCATTAAATAGCTATCAGGAAAGAATTTAATTTGTATTTTTAATAACTCCACGGACAATTTAGAATGATAGGTAGTGGGTGATAGCACAAAGTACACACGATTCTACTCAATAGCCAATAGCTAGCTCCAACCAAAATATAGATGGGATTCTTCGTGTTCTAGATAACACCACCTTTCAATTATACATCTCCTAAACTGAAACAGAATGACTAGATCATGCTTTGCTATACTGAAACTAGGAAAAAAACTGGTGTACTCTCATAGTCTCCTATACATGTCCTGTTGAAAATTTTCGTGTCCAGAATAACTCAATCCGACCCCAATTTTTTCTTCTGGTTGTTTATGATCTATAACTATCTATCTCTATTATTATGCACAGTACTTTTTTCTACTGTTTATTATGAGTTAAATAGTTAGATTATGGAGGAAAGTTGAATATATTGCTCTTATTTAGATTCATTATTGATATACAAATATTTCTTATCATCCTGATTAGTGAATTTTTTGATTCTCCTGGTTAGTGACAGTCTTTATATGAGTACCTGCCATGTTGTCAAACAATAAAAGGCCAACAAAATAACAGTAGATAAGCTTCCACACTTTCTAACTGGAAATCATCTTCTGTAGTTGCTCATTACGTTTGTTAGGAGAAAAAGTGTGGTAGTGACTAGTTAACTGTAGTAGACTACTAGTTGCAATAACTTTTTTGTTTGTTTTTCCTAGGTTACAATGGCACAGAGAGCAAGATGGACATCTCAGTATGAGAAGGGGCTTGTGGATGTACTTACAGAGTACAACTTTTCTCACTACCGTGGTCAAAATGGATGGACTTCTGAAGGTTGGAACCGAATTGTCAAAGATTTGAACGACCACTTCCCAGAAGCAAAGTTTGTTAAGTCCCAAGTTCGAGACAAAGAGGGTCAAATGAAGAAAGAGTATAAGGTTGTCAAATCCATTGTCAATAGAAGTGGCATATCATGGAATTCAACCAGTTGCATGATAAACACCACACCTGAAAAATGGGAGGAAATAGTTGAGGTATGCTTGTTTACATATGTTGAATACTAAAGTTATAGCAATGTTGTTATTGTATATTATTGCCTTATCTATTATATCTTAAAAATATTGTCTAATGTCTTATTTCACTCATTCTTTGCTTTTGCAGGAGGACCCAAAGTTCAGAAGGCTTCAGGGCAAGGAGTTCCCTTTTTTTGATGCACTGGATTTGCTTTATGAAGGTAATATTGCTCAAGGGAAACATTGCATGACTTCTAGCCAACCTCCATATATCACTAGTAGGAAACGTCAAAGTGATGAGAGGCAGAGCACTAGTAGAAATGTGGCTCCAAAAATCAGTGCTATGACAAGTCAAAGGACAAACAATGACACACTTGAGGATGAAGGGCAAAACAGGTTCAGTGAAGTTGAAAGAATGAGTGCTAGTGGAAGGAGTCTTTCTTATCAGTCTCAAAATGATGATGAACTTAACCTTCAAGGTGGCGAGGAGGATGAATATGTGCAAATGAGCTTTGATCAAGTGAATTCAAGAAGTGGTAATGGTGGCGCACAATCAGTAATAGCTGGAAAGCATAGGAGTCATACATCTGTCCCAGTCCCACGCATTGAAGAAACAATGTCAGAGTTTGTTAAACTCAAGAGAGAACAAGCAGGAATGAAAGAACAAGCATTAGGAAAACAATACTCCATTCCAAAATGCTTGGAAGTACTTAATGACATGATTGATGTGTCTGATGAGATGAAGATCCTAGCCTCTGATGTTTTCAAAGATGCATCAAATAGAGAGTTTTTTCTTTCTTATGATGCAAGACTCCGTGGTCTATGGTTGAAGAAGGAGGTTGGGAAGCTGGGAATTCAGTCACCTCCATGTAAGTAGTTCATTGTCTTTTCTTATGATGAACTATTATGGCGAGAGTCCATTATATTTCCTGTCTTGCAACCTGTTGTATTTTATTTTCTCTAGGAAAAAACTGGTGTATTCTCATAGTCTCATATACATGTCCTGTTGAACCTTGAACCTTTTCGTGTCCTGGTGTGATCATATTTATTACTGTCAATGTTATTTCCCTGCCTTCTGCAACTTATTGGGTTATTGCAATCGTGATTGTAATTGTGAGAAATTTCTTCATTGGTATGCAGTTACTTCTATAGTTCTTTGTGTTTGGTAATTTGTTAGTCAATAATGCGAGAAATCTTTTAAACGGCTCTAGTGCACAATTACACATAGCTTCCTTCTGAACTTGTGATGGAAGTTTGTCAGTAACTTGGGTTATTGCAGTTGTGATCTGTATTGTGAGAACTATTACTTCTATAGTTCTACCTAATCTGCATTTGCTACTTCTTAGCCAGTAATGTGTCAAATCTTTTAAACTGCTACAATGCACATAGCTTCTGTTTGAGGTTTGATGGAGTATTGTTAGTAATAAATAGACTTAAAATTTGGGCAGTTCACACCTTGTCAATTTGTAAGCTTATTTTTCTAGTGGTACTACTAGTTGATTAATGGTCTCTGGACTTTGTCGAATAATCTGGGAGTTATCTTATACTCTCTCTGTTTTGATTGGCTTATTGAGGTTTGCAGAAGTATGTTTTTCAGTGCTAAGGAATTACAAACAAGCGGTGCAATAGTTTCTTTAAAACAGCGGCAAAATGTTTGACATATTGTAGAACAAGCTTATTGTAGGAAACTATATGGATTGTTATTTATCATGCCAATGTAGAACAAGCTTGTTGTTTATTTATCATGCCAGATTGTTGTTTTTTATTTGATTTCCTAGTATTGTTTATTTATCAGGCCAACGAGGATCGATAATCATAGAACAAGTTGTTTTGTTCTTTTCTACTGTTTGATTTCCTACTATTGTTTTTTTGATTTTCTACTATTGTTTTCTTTTATTTAGGATGCCAAGTTCAAGTCTTCAGAAGTCCATCCGGGTTTAAGACTGTTGACCAGCCAATGAGGATCGATAATCAAAGTGAAGTTTGTATTCATGGATACGTGTTAAAATATGACTTGAGATGTTCTTATGTAAGTTAACGGGAGTTGCTCGTGTATACTGTATTGATGCATGTTTAAAGATTCAATTTTTATGAAGTCTGAGAGGACTAGCTTTATGTTTATGTGATTACCAGTCAAAATACTGACATATCCAAATAGATTACCAAACGTCTGTGAGAAACTCCGAAATGGAATGTGTTTTCCTCCGGAATGGACTGTGTACGTTTAAATCCGCCCGTGAAAAAAACGGAGCAGGAAAGCACACGTGACTCCCAAGCGGGGCCTTAAAAATTTTCCAACTAGATTACATATTGGCTTGCTTGGGATCTTGGGGAAACTTCTCTGGGCAAAGATCTGCATAGTGTCCCTTGTTTTCACACTTGAAACATGTGACCAGGCTGAGATCCTTCATAGGCTGGTTTATCTTGTGCTTCATCTTTGCTGGACAGTTGCTTGCATAATGTCCTGGTTCTTTGTATTTGAAACACATCACTTGGCTATTATCTTTCTTCTTCTTTTCTGGACATACATTGGCATAGTGTCCCATTTCTTTGCAAGTGTAACATTGCACATGGTTTTTGTCCTTCTTTTTCTTGGGTTTCTCCAAAGCTAGGAGTGCTTCTAGTTCATGATCTTCATATGTTATCTCATAGGTAGGAATTCCTACTGGTTTCTTTGACCTTCTATTGCTCCTTGGATAATTCATATGTCTCTTCTTTGGTCCTTTAAATTGGGTCATATTGCATGAAGGTACAAGTTGAGATTTTCCTTTGTCCTCATCCTTCTTGGTAGACTTAGCTTGATAGTCTGCAATAAGTTGTTGCACTCCACCTTGTTTCCTTTGTTGAATTATGGAATAGATGGGGCATTGGATAGGGACATGACTATTTCCTTCACATAGGAAGCAAGTAGCTTGAGATGTGGGGCATTGGCCAACTGGATGTTCCTCTTCACAATTGGGGCATTGATCCCCATGTTCCTTGGAAGTGTGATCCTTGTCTTCACAAATATTGCAGGCTTTAGTTCCTTCTAAAATAACATCTTTGTCATCCTTGTTGTCATAAACTCCTTTGGAAGAGTTGTCTCCAATGTTGATCATTTGAGTGGCCATCCCTTGCAACAATTGGGATTGAAGTTTCAGAATCCTTTGTATAGCTGGGTCTAATCCATTGTTGTTAGCTAAAAGCTGGGTTGTCACTTGGCTCAACTGGGTTTGGTTTGCTAGTAGTTGTTCTCTCATGTTGTTCTCTTGGTTGTTGTTGTTGTCATCATCCTTGATGTTGGGGTTTCTTGGAGAAATCATCTGTTTGGGTTGGATTGGGATTAGAATAGGCAAAATATTTCTAAGGGAATAATTCTAATCACACACATCACAATTCACTCAAGCAATGTGCAAGCAATCACAAGCTAAACATTTCACTCAAACAACAAGTTTCAGGCATATTTTTAGGCAACCAAAAATATTTTTGTTATACCACATAAGTTGGTGTGTTTGACTTAAACAAGATATGGTGGTCCATCTATATGGTTCACTTGAAATCTTTCCATCCTTCTTTGTTGATTCTTCATGAACAAGATCTTTGTATCCTTAGAGAATTTCTTGCATCTTGGTCTCAAAACTTCAAGGTGATGATTGTTCCTTTTAAGTTGTATTTCCTTAGTCTTCAAGTCTTGAGCAAGATTTTTTGTCTCACTTGTAGTCCTGAGTAATATCTAAGGTTGAAGTCCTTGGTGATAATGCTGAAGATGTTGATGTCATTAGAGTTGAAGATGTTGAAGTCATTAGAGTTGAAGATGTTGAAGTCATTATAGTTGATGAAGTCCTTTGCTCATGGTGAAGTCTTTGGCCATGGGGTAGGTTTTTCCATCAAGTTTGAAATAGAAAAGATGTAGAATCAAAACCAAAATGGTTGAGGAAAGAGTTTACAAGATTGTTTGTAAATAAGTTTGGAACAAATACAACTCCTATTTTTCTAAGGGTTTTTGTCCAATTCTAGGTATACAAATCCTACAGGCAACACAATGCTCTGATACCATCTGTAAGGTTCCCAACCTTTAATAAGGTAGAGTCCCCTATGTTTACAATGTTAGTCCCTGGATCAATAGCTAGCATCCACAGTTAAGATGTAATATCAAGAAACAAAGGTCATAATACAACTTTATAACCAGGAATAAAATAATTTATTAAATATTTCATAGCTCATTTGGCTATTACATTACATTGCAGCAGAATATCTATAAGCATGGGGTCCTTCATCTTCAAAGTGCCACAGGCAGACATGTTGGTTGTAGACTTTGTAATCCTAATCATTTTAACTTCACTAATATCAATCAAACCTGCAACATAACAAGTTATAGCCATAAGGGTCAATACATTTGAATTGTATTGGCAAGTGATACTATGGTAGTATAGTGGAGTGTATCATCTATATGCATTTGGCTAAGTGGAGCTTAGGCTTGCTTTGCTCAAAATAGATTTTCCTTATCATTTGAAAACACTAAGTTTTTGTTTGGCAAAAATCACCCAAGGCATATACCAATCAAAGATTGAAGATCCTTTAACCCTTGTTCAATCCACAAGTTTTTAACTTAGAAATTTGGATGATGAGATTCTTGATAGCTTCCATGTCTTGATGCTCAAATTGTCCTTTACCAGGGACATGGCTAAGTACTTAGATTTTACACTCTGCAGAGGTGGTGGACTTTCCCCACAAGACTTGGTTTCACCAAGACAAGATCTTTCAGAAGCCTTTCCTTAGACCAAATGGACGTGTTCCAACCTATCATCCCACTACCACCAACTGTCCAAATGGCTAAGTTCTAGCAACCTATATGATCCAGGCAGAGCCCATAATGCCAAGTGGCTGCACTTGAAGCTTCTCAACATTTGACATCTCAAATCTCTTTGTTCCTGGGTGGCCATCCACAAGTGAGATACACAAGGTAAACCATAAAAATGGGCCTTGTGAACCACTCAACACAAACCATTCCTTCCATTCCACCCAGGTGATTCATTCTCTTAGTTGTTTTATTAAACAAAACACAAGTCCTCAGACATAGAAATTTTCCATAGTGTGAATATATATATTCCACCCTTGTTTTCTACTAGCTAAGCTAAGCATGATAGTAGTAGGGATCTTAACTTAGGAAATTTCTACTAAGGTTTCATCTACTAGGATTTCCCATAGCCTGGTTTACACTTAGCAAAATTCCATGCAAGTCTTATTTAGAAATATCACTAATGCATAGTGAAAATAATAGGACAAAGTATGAAGCATCACTTGCCTTTTTGGTAGAGAATATAAGTTCACTTCTTGTCCTTGCAATGTTAACACACTTCAAGTCACTACAATTCAATCAAGCAAACAATATTTCAATCTACCATTCAAGCATTTCATCACATAAAATAATAAACAAAACAATACATGCAAGCATGCAAAAGGGTTGTTTTGTTTGTAAAAGTGGTTTCTAATGGGTCATAAACATTTGAAAGCACCTAATGGTCATTCTATAAAGTGGCAAAGTCATTTGCAAAAGGTTTCACTCCATAAACCATTTTTAAACCAAGTCATTATTTTATGTGGCGAAGAAATGCTTTTAATAAGGCAAAATTCTATAGGTTTAACAAAATATGTTTTCAAACAATAAAACTTTGTGTTTAGGGTCAGAGAGTTTATTTCCAAAACATTTTCCAAAGGTTTTCCTCCAAAATCATTTTTAACAATTAAACCATATTTTTATTTGACTAGAAATGGTTTAAATCAAGGATTCATTCTTTTGTTTCACCAAATACATTTTGAAACCACAATTTGTTTCCTATGGTCAGTAGGTTCAAAACACACCATTTGCCAAAGATTTTATCTCCAAAATCATTATAGAATAATTTTTATAACCTAAACAAGCATACACAAGTTTCTGCATAAACAAACAATTTAACAGAAGCTTTTTACTAAACAAATGGCATGGTTGGCTAGGGCTTGTTTTTCTGAATCCATTGATATAAAGTTTGCAAAATTTGGACGTGTAGATTTAAAGTTATGGAATATACAAAATTGAATCTCTAATAGAACATAATTTCTGTTTAAAATCAACTCTGGCCACGTGGTGAGTTCTGATTCGTCCATACCGTTTCGCTCGGATCGGCTACCGGGTGCGTTGGATCTAAGTGGGAATGAACGGTGCAGATTAGCTTGTACCTCTTCGCTTAAGTGGTTCTGTCTACGGCACATGATGAGGATCCAACGGTCCACGTGTGTTTGACCAAAGGTTGGCGGCGCAGCAACGGTGGCTGGCGGGGGCGCGGTCAGATGGTGGCGGTGCTGGTGAAGCAGGAAGAGAGAGACGCTGGGAATATGCTCACCGGGTTTGCAGGGCTGCGCTGATTCTCGACATGGTCGCCACAGGGACAGGGGCGCACGGATTCGTCCTGAATCGCTCGCCGGAGTTGCGCTTCACCTCGGGCATGCTCTGTCGTCGACGGAGACAAGGCTACAAGGCTCGGAAAGGCAAGGTGAAGGGTTTGTTAGACGCGCAGGTGAACGCTGATTACACGAGTGTCAACAAGGAGGAGAGGTGCGGTCAGGACTTACAGGGAGAGGTCGCCGGAGTCAGAGTAGTTCACGGTGGCGCTTGGACAAAGACGGCGTCGACAAAATGGTGATACTGGAAGGTGCTCATGGCTAAGGTGAGCAAGCTAGTGCGGGCTAGGGGGCCGGGGAATGACTGGGCTCGCCGAAATTTTGGTTGCGGCTCGTCGGAACAGAGGGAGTGCCAGCTCAAATCGTGGCAGCCTGGGGGCAAGGAAGGTCCGGCGAGTGAGGGAGATCAGAGAGGGGAGAGGGATGCTTAAATGCGCGCGGTCACGGGGCTGAATCAACGCGTGGTTATGAGGAATCAAGCATGCAGTTAATTGGCAGAAACGGCGACGAGGTTTGGGGGAGAAGAAGTCGCGACGGGTGAGGAAGAAAGCTCGGATGTGAGACCGTTTCGTCAGCGGAGTGAGAGAGGGGAGTTGGGGTCCACATGTCTGCGTCTGTGTGGGTGTGAGTTCGAGTGAAAACGATTTGCAGTGGGGAAAGAAAGATGGGCTGCGAGTTGGGCCTTCCTGGGTCTGTTTGCTGGGCTGCTGTTGTTTCATTTTTTTTATACAGCAACTTTTTTTTTCTATTTGATTTTCTGTTATGAAATCAACCAAACAAATCAATCAACAAATCAATTCAAAATTCCTCCAAACTTTGCATTTAGTTTTGGTTTTGTTTAACAACACAATTCTAAGTCCAAAACAAAATATTTTTTTCTTTTTAGGAGGCATTAATAATTAAATAAAATGGACCTTAGTTATTAAATCAAATAGGATTTGTTTTATTAAAATCTTTATTTTTAAATCTAAAATAAAACCAAAAACACTTCAGTAGGTTTTATTTAAGAATATAAAATACTTGGAAAACTTGTTTAAAATAATTTAACAAGTCTTGATGTTTAATTAAAATGGCAAAGCCTTTACTTTAATAAATTTGGGTATTAATAAATCCTCATTATTTTATTTAAATAAATCTTTACTCTTTTAATCAAAACAAAATATTTTATTTCAAAAACTTGGCCAAGGTTTAATTTGGCTCTTTAAAATAATCCTTATTTATAATTTCTATCCTTTTCTTTTGAAACCAAACCTTTTTATTAAAAGATCCAAAATAGTAATTTTAAATATTTTTAAGTTTATTGTTTATTTATCTTTTTAAATCCCTTTAGGATTTTATTTGATCCAAATAGGTTTTGAAAGTTTCCAATTGGATTCAAAAAGTTTCTTCTCACCCTGAAAATCAACAAAGTTTTATTTTATTCATTTATTTTTCACATTACAAGATTTGGAAAATCTTGGGATGTGACAAAAACTCTGCGAAAGATTACAAAAGTCAGGTCAACCAAATCATCTAACAAATATGAGAGAGAGTCTTCTTCCAAAAATAGAAAAAAATCTATGAAGAAAAGAAAACGCCATGATGAGAAGGTACAGTATTGGAAATTATCTATTTGTATATCCATTAACAAAGTTTAACAACTGTCTTACATTTGATACCATAAAAATTATATTTCGTATTCTAAATTTTAAGGTGTTGTATCCTACAGGTAAAATTAGAAGAGGAAGAAGATGGTGAAATCACTACAGATAATGATTTAAGCTATGAAGATATTAGTACTGAGGTACTCATCTAAGAACAATAGTTTTATTTTTAACATCTCGGACATACAATCTTGGCATTACTATGTCTCAGTTGCACCTCTGTAGACCGGTGTGTAGGTTATTAGCATGCATGTTTTAGTAACAAAAATATAGGTATTTCTTTCTTTCTATTATTGCAATAGCAATTTTATTTTGTTTTTCCTATAATTCTTACGAGATATTTTCACAGGAAGAGGATGTACAGACCAATAGATTCAAAAAACATGTTAAAAGAGGATGGTCGTAAAAGATCTAAAAAAGGTGTAAAAGTGAAGAAACAGAACAGAATATGTAAAAGGGATAAAGAAGTTGCAAAGAGACTTCCAGAGGACGAGGTATTTTATTTAAAATAATTGTATATACTATATGTAGTAATTACTTTTTGGGTACGTATCACATAGACATAGAATTATATCATACAGGGACAAGAGGAAGAAAATGATAATATCACCAGCATGAATTTTGATTGCACAGAAGAAAATATGAATGAAGAAAGGGAAGAAAATGGTACAGATGCTGATAGTAATAATGAGGTAGTATGATACAAAAACAGCATATACTATATATATTATATATATATAAATTCTTAAACAAAACAATTGTTTGTCTTACAGGTCAAAGAGGAAGGGACTTATGAAACTGACAATAGAAAGAATGATACTACCAACAAGGATAGGAAAGGGAGTTCAAAAAATAAGAAGGTATATCAGAATGACATATAAATTTAATATTTACCATGTTTCAGTAGTAACATTGTTTTATTTATTTTATAGAGAGACGGGAAAAACAAGGTTGAGAACAACGGTATCATAAAAAATGACTATGTTGAAGAATGGAATGCGAAAACTACAAGCAAAACGGAGAAGAAAAAGATTAGCGACAGAAACAAAAATAAAGAATCAACACGGGGCAAGAAGCTGCTGCAAGTTTTGCATGCCAATGAACATCAAGCGAGGCCAAAAAGGATTAGGAACACACCTGAATTTTACAGAGGCTAGGAACGAGATAGTACCATGTTATTTACAATAAACTTACAAATATACTCTATATACTTAGTAGTAATTTGCATTGGTAATGCATTTATATTTATTTTATGCTCTACAAGAGCGTGGTTTTTAATTATTACTTCTGATAAGTGAATACAGACTTATCAACTTGTAATTCTGTAAATATTCACCCATTATCATATTTAGCTTGAAATGCAACTTCTTTTTATATTAGTCATACTTTACCATAAATAAATACTCAAAAAACATAAATATGAGGCATTGCTTTCTAACACCAGAGGAAATGCAAAAGGAAGGCATACTTATCTAGAGATTTTTCGACCTTATTAAATTATCACATCCTTACAGTCGTCTTCAGCCCCCTAACAAACAGAAAGGCTCCCTCAACGCAACAACTCTGTCATCACATTTTGCTCACCCTAACAAACTGATTATTAGAAATTTACAAACACTGTTATAACCTGTAAAGATATGATATCAAAGAATTATAAAACTGCAAAAGTGTCATAAATATATCCAAGAATAAAGTTACGATGAAACATATATAATCAACTAATATGCTTAACCTTCGGACTAATAATAGCGACATAACCTCGGCGTGTGTGCTAGGCCAAGTGCATGTAAGCACTCCGACCAGTACGTATAAACAACAGGATCTGGAAATTAAGAATCAGGTAAAAAGAAGAATGAATAAGGCAATCAATTGTAATCAGACAAAGCTACTCCCTCTAACCCATATTAGTTGACTCAAATTTGTCTACATACCAATGTATTTAGCACCAAAACTTGACTAGATATATCCATATCTAGATGAATCTAAATCAACTAATATGGGTCACAGGGGGTACTTCAAAGCTAGATGTTCCCTAACCTGGAAGTTCGCTGGAGCAGAGACCATTTGATTCATCGTGTAAGCCCTACTGTTGGTCGCTTTTACCTCTTACTCGCCACTATTAATCTACCGAGGTTCACACGCAATATGAACTAGAGAAACAGAAATAGGACTTAAAAAGGAGCTGGATTTGGGGAAGATACGGAGAGGGAATAAAGGAAACTCACGAATACCGGGGGTTGAACTCCTCTCTTGGTGTAGTTCCTGCCGTAAGATAGCTGCGGTAGGTCGCCTGGGTGTGGTGGGCGTCGAATGAGATGAATTTTAGGAATACTAATCTGGAAGCAAGTAGCTCAAAGGTGTGGTGGGTGAAGAGCTGAGTGAGAGAGAGAGAGCCAAACAACAAAGCGGTGGTAGTAAATTTTTTTCTCAGGACAAGCAAACAATTAAGTGGTTTCCCGTACATTTGTGTATGGGCCAGAATATACACCTATAAGCTTCTGCTTCCTAAAACGGTCAATGGCAGCCCAAAATAAAAACACACTTGTAAATTAAGGGCCCACAACTAAATAGGTTAGCTATCGTCTAAAAACATATGGTGAGGTAACAAACTTAGATTTTAAAAAAGAATGAGAGGACGTACTCTACTCTAGAAGGAAACAAATAAATTAGGAACACTGTCTCCTATACAAGAGAACTCCGTGCTATTAGAAATTGGCAGATCCAATCCGTGTTCCATAAGTACGAACAAAATCGACGACAGGACAAACACGCCTTCAACTCAAGGTACCACATCAAAATCAAATACTCCCTCCAATACATATTAGTTGACTAAAATTTGTCTAGATTTTGATAAATCTAGACACTATTTAGTATATAGGTTCATCCAAATTTTGACAAATCCAAGTCAACTAATATGGGTCGGAGGGAGTAACTTCTTCTATTGATCTCTATATGTATGTTGTGATCCTCAATTACAATATCATTACAGATTTATGCTTTGATTGACTCACAAGTAACTACAACACTAGGTCAAGAGCTTTGCCTGCAATAAGAAGTCTTGAAGATTCATCGCCTTCAATTCTACAAGCGGAAGAGAGTAATCATCAGGTAAAACATTGACCATGAAAACAAATCTTGCAAACAATATCAATGGTTTTAAAAACTTTATGACATAACCAAAAGGAAATTCAATCTATTCTCGGAAAAAAAAAAGCTTTTGTGTTAAGTTTAGCTTCTGATATGATTAAACCAACATGTACCCACAATATTTAGCATCATAGTTGGAGCTTAACATCCTCTTTTAATATATTTTTATGCATTCATTGTTCAGCTGAAAGAAGTAATGAAAACAAAATATGGTCCGCATATCAAAGATTTCGAGAAACATGCCAAGATGGTCAAAGTCAAGCAAATAAGCAAGCCAACAAGGTGATCACTTACCAATCATGAAAATGTACTTAAACTTATTGAATAAACCATCCATACATGGAAATTTCATTAACGGCGAAAATGCAAGTTTGACTAACCTGGTACCACAAAAAAGGTACAAGTTAGTAATATAACCCATATAATTAGGATGTGTGTTGGTAGTTTATTTAGACTTTGCCAGATTTAATAATCATTATTAATTAATATATTATTTATGTAAAACTAGAGAAACAACAAGTGCAAGACTAGCAAGGAGAATCAAACTTAAACAAAAGAAAAACAAAGGACGTTTGGTAATAAAAGATGTGTCAGACAATATACCAGAAAAAGAGGCTATGAATGAGGACAGGTAAGCAAATCTTCACAAAATTATTTCTTTATATTTATTGACAGTCGGTGTAGTTACTTATTTAGAATTAAACTTCTTATCCTTTCAATTCCATGATGCTACTATTAACAGGATATACTAGAAACAGCAAAATAAGTTTCTTAGGCTATGCACATAAACCTTATGAACAGATTATAAAATAAATATTTATGTTTTCTAACATGAGGAAGATCGAATTATGCTATCTATGTGTTAAAATATGGACAAGATTAAAACGATTACTTAGTTAACTCCACGAATTTGATGTAGAAACATATGATTTTACAAACTTTACTGTACACAAATAGTTCTTATGCTAGCATCTTGGGATACACATTTAGCTCTCAAATTCTTTAGATTCTCAAATACATGATAACATATCTAAATGCACATGAATAAAACAGGACTAGACCAAAATATGTTTTGTTCAATTGCAACTGAAAAAATAATGTCTAAATGGAAATTATGTTACGCAGGGCAACATATGCAGCAGAGATAGCTAGAGAAGCAAGACTCAATATGAAAAGAAAAATGCAAAGCAAGAGCAATGCAGGACAATCGCCCAAAAGTAATTTGATAATCAGTCAGACAAGAAAAACTACAAGGTAAGTAGAAAAAATTCAATCAAGATCTACAATTTGGATATTTACTAATATGATATTTCTGTTATGCATGTGTACAGGACTAAAAGTAAAACTAAGAAAACAACATCAAAATCAAGGACAACTAACAGATCACCAGAAATGTAAGTTGTACTCCCTCCGTCCCAAAATAGATGTCTCAGATTTGTCAAAATTTATATGAAAAATAACATTCATTTCAAAAATATAAATGATCCTAACAATCTTTAACAGGACATCGGAAAGGACTGATATGAAAATTTTGAACATCAGATTACCATCCTGCAAGTGCGAACGATGTGGCGCAATTTTCTGGTATGAAGAAAGAACTAAAGGTAAAGGGAAAACGGCACCAACTTTTGGACTATGCTGCAAACAAGGCAAGGTTGATTTGCCACCTTTAAGAGAGCCACCTGCTTACCTTATGAAGTTGCCAAGGAGAGATAGCGGGAACAGATCAAAAAACTACATGCAGAATATCAGATTGTACAACTCCATGTTTGCTTTCACATCGATGGGAGGAAAGGTAGACAATGAAATAAACAATGGTAGTGGACCTTATGTTTTCAAAATGAGTGGACAAAATTATCACAGGATTGGAACTCTACTACCTGAAGGTGAAGACAAGCCACGCTGGGCACAATTGTACATATATAACACTGATAACGAGGTAAACAACAGGATTATGGCATCAACATCAGAAGATAAAAGGAAGTCGATAGATCCTCACACCGTTGAAGGCCTTAAAAATATGCTGGATAGAGAAAATATATTAGCAAAAACATTCAAAATGGCAAGGGATGGATTCCAAGAAGGTGACTATGACAATGTGAAATTAAAGCTAATCAGTAAACGATATGCAAATGGAAGACCACATGACATGCCACCGGCAACTGAAGTGGCAGCTCTGATTGTCAATGATAGCACAAAAAATGTAAAAGGACGAGATGTCATTGTTCAGTACAAAAACATGAAGCCGAGAATAATATTAGAGAACCATCCAAAATTCATGGCTATGCAATATTCTCTACTATTTCCCTACGAAGAAGATGGATACAGAGAAAATATACCTTACATATTGAGAGACGGAAGAAAATTGAAAAGGAAAAATGTCACAATGCTGAAATACTATGCGTATCGTCTATAACAACGTACTAACCAATCGATGCACTTGCTCATGTGTGAAAAGCTTACGTTGCAGTACATTATGGAAGCTCTTGCATGCATTTTGCAGTACAGGCTAGAATGGATCAGAAGAAATCAAGGAACCCTACGTACGGAACTATATGTTGGCTTGCAAGACGCAATAGACAGAGGAGATACAAGGGCTGACCAAGTAGGAAAGAGAATACTGCTGCCATCTAGCGTCACAGATAGTCCACGATACAAAGTACAAAACTACCAAGATGCCATGGCAATTTGCAGGTGGGATGGATACCCAGACCTATTTGTGACATTCACATGCAACGCATCTTGGCCAGAGATTCAATCAATGCTGCATGAAGTAGGACAACAAGCATGGGAAAGACCGGATATTGTTGACCGAGTGTTTCACATAAAGCTCAAGGAGTTCATGAGAGACATAAAAGAAAGGGAATACTTCGGAAAAATACTAGCAAGTAATAATATACTGGCTTCATCATCACAACTGCTAATTTCATTCTATAGCAAATGAACTAACATTTTTTTTTATAAAATTTGCAATTATATACACAATAGAGTTCCAGAAAAGAGGCCTCCCGCATGCCCACATAGTCATATTCCTTGACAAGAAGGAAAAAAACACAAATATCCAGAACCTTCAGAGATAGACAAGATAACCAGTGCTGAGATCCCAGACAAGAAGAACGATCCAAAAGGATACGAAGCTGTTGAAAACTTCATGATGCACGGACCATGCGGTGCAGCCAACACGAATTCACCATGCATGGTCGACAACAGATGTATAAGAAATTTTCCAAAAAGTTTAACATCAATACAACCATCGATGAAGATGGATACCCAGTATACAAAAGGCGGGATGATGGAAGATACATAGAGAAGGGGGGAGTCAAATTGGACAACGGATACGTCGTCCCATACAACAGAAATCTACTGGTAAAGTATCAAGCACATATAAATTTTGAGGTGTGCAACAGATCTCTATCGATTAAATACCTTTTTAAATACATCAATAAAGGTGATGACCAAGCAACGGCACTAATTGAAAATGATGAGATCAAGAGATACCTTGAATGCACATATATATCCAGGAACGACGCATGTTGGAGAGTATTTCAGTTCAAGATGCACTACCGAGATCCCTGCATTGAAAGATTGCCTTTCCACCTAGAGAATGAACAACAGGTCATTTTCTCAGATTCTACAGATTTAACAAAGATCATACGAAAAGAGAGAGTAGGAATCACTAAATTTACACAATGGATGGAGACAAACAAGATGTGTGAAGAAGCCAGACAACTAACATACGCAGAATTCCCATCTAAATGGTTATGGAATAAGAAACAGACGAAGTGCACCAAAAGGAAGAAAAGAAGATCAGTTGGAAGGATATATTATGCCCATCCAGCAAGCGGCGAAAAATATTACATGCGGATGCTACTCAATGTTGTCAAAGGATGCACTTCGAAGACATAAGAACTGTAAATGGAGTTGTCCACACATCATACAAAGCAGCTTGCGAAGCTCTAGGATTTCTTGATGATGACAAAGAGTGGCTTGAGTGCATCAAAGAGGCGTCCAATTGGGCAACTGGAAACCAGCTAAGACAACTTCTCACAATAATCTTATGCCACTGTGAAGTGACAAGTCCTAAGCTCCTTTGGGAATCATGTTGGGAAGTTCTAAGTGAAGACGTAGAGTATAGACAGAGAAAACTATTAAACTATCCTACACTATGTCTGACAGCTTCACAGAAGCAAGGACATGCCTTGGTTGAAATAGAGAAGCTCATGAGACAAGCTGGAAGGACACTTAATGAATATCCAGGAATAGAACTTCCAAATTCTTCAGAGATAAATGAACTTGGAAACAGGTTGCTCAACGAAGAGATGAGCTACAACAAGGAGGAGCAAAAGTAAGAGCACTTGAGAATCTTCGGTAATCTAAACTCTGAGCAACTCAATGCATTTGATTCAATAATGGAATCAAACGACAAAAGATTGGGAAAACAATTATTTGTGGATGGATATGGTGGAACAGGAAAGACCTATCTATGGAAGGCAATCACAACAAAAGTGCGTTCCGAAGGAAAAATAGTACTAGCAGTAGCATCATGTGGTATTGCAGCGCTTCTTTTACAGGGAGGTAGGACAGCTCACTCAAGGTTCTGTCAGGAATATGCAACTTGTATTCCTCTGGGGCCAAAGGCCACAATATATAGTACAGGTACAGGGAAAATATGCAGGAAGCCCCCTAACATATGGGGGAAATACAATATACAGATATATACATCTAACACCCCCCCCTCAAACTCATGGTGGATCCACAACACTGAGTTTGGAGAGTAAGAAATCATGCTGCGCTCTGGTCTGTGCCTTCGTAAAGAAATCCGCCAACTGTAAATCTGAAGGCACATACTGAAGCGCAACAACCTGAGCCTGCATCTGAGCACGTGTATAAAAAGCATCAACACCAATATGCTTGGTAAGCTCATGCTTGATCGGATCACGTGCAACACTAATAGCACCTGTACTGTCAGACAAAACCATAGTGGGTGTGGTAATAGAGACCCCAAAATCCGCAAGTAACCACCGTAACCAGGTCACCTCAGCAGTCAACAAGGCCATAGCACGCAACTCAGCCTCAACACTCAGAACGGGAAACCGCTGTCTGTTTCTTCGTCTTCCAAGCAATGAGCGAACCACCAAGAAACACATAGTAAGCAGAAAGTGAACGACGATCCGAAGGATCACTCGCCCACGTAGCGTTCGAATAGCACTGGAGCTGGAGGGAGCTGGAACGAGGAAAGAAAAGGTGACGAGTGATCGTACCACGAAGATAACGAAGAACACGGAGAAGATGACTATAGTGAACAGTGGTAGGATCAGAAACAAACTGACTCAGAATATGAACAGGATAAGAGATGTCAGGACGAGTGACAGCAAGATAAACTAGACTCCCAAAAAGATGACGATAACGCGTCGGATCAGAAAGAGGATCACCATCAGTAGGTTGAAGCTTAACATTAAGCTCCATAGGGGTCTCAACAGTGCGCTCATCCCCGAGAGCAGCACGAGCAAAAAGATCCGGAATGTACTTTTCCTGAGAGATGTAAAAGCCATCAGAAGTGGAGGAAACCTCAATCCCAAGAAAGTATCGAAGAGGACCAAGATCAGTCATAAGAAACTGATCACGAATACGAGCCTTAACAAAGGCGATATACTCAGGATCATCACCAGTAATGATCATATCATCAACATAGAGAAGAAGAAGAGTGCGTCCACGAGGAGAAGTGTGAACAAACAACGCTGGATCATGAGCACTAGGGGAGAAACCAGCAGCAGTCACTACAAAAGCAAAGCGCTCAAACCAGGCACGAGGGGCCTATTTGAGGCCATAAAGAGACCGTCGAAGACGACAAACCATCCCCTCGGGAACAGAATACCTAGGAGGAGGCTGCATATAAACCTCCTCACTCAACTCACCATTGAGAAAGGCGTTCTGAACATCAAGCTGAGACACAAACCAGTGACGAACAAAAGCAACAGCAAGAAGAGTACGGACAGTGGTCATATGAGCCACATGAGCAAAGGTCTCATCATAGTCACGACCATGCTCCTGCTGAAAACCACGAGCAACAAGACGCGCTTTATAGCGCTCAAGAGATCCATCAGAGCGGGTCTTAATCTTATAGACCCACTTACACGTGATAGGACGAACACCAGGAGGAGGAGAAACAAGATCCCAGGTGCTAGTGCGCTCAAGCGCAGCAATCTCCTTAGCCATGGCCAGCTGCCATTCAGGATGATGCTCAGCATCCCGATAAGAAGTCGGCTCGGAGGCAACAGAAAGACCATACTGACTAGGAGAGTAACGGTTGGGGGTACGACGCTGACGAACAGGACGAGGAGAGGGAAGATCATCAGAGGAAGACGACGCAGGAGACGACGATGAAGAAGAAGGAATAGCAGAGGAAGACTCCGGAGAACGAGGAGAACTAGACGGAGCAGACACTACAAGGATTCTGGTCTATTGCAACAAAATTATTTGTCACGATAAGTACCAAATTGTTGCAATAAGTAACTATTGCCACGACATGTCGTTCGTTGCCAGTCGTTGCGACAGGCCGCATGGTAATAGGTTATTGCCACAAAAAACCAATCGTCACAATAAAATATGCTATTGCAACATACGAGTGCAAAGTTGCCACATTTTCCCGCATGGTAACATGCCCTTTGTTGCCACAGTTTGGTATGTGGCGATAGCTTACTACAACAAATACTAAAACTGTTGCGACTACTAGTTTGTGGCGATATACATTCGTGGCAATAACCTATAGCAATAACGATTGTTTCATGGCGTATACTTTTTTGTGGCAATAGTCAACTGTGGCATTAGCTTATTGCAACAACTCTTGTTTTGTGGCACTAGCCATTCACCACAAACCGCTATATTCGTGGTACTAGCTTATGGCAACAACTCTTATTTTACATAGCAAATGATCTTATTTTGCATAGCAAATATCCTTCGAATACATGATTCAAACCATTCATTATTCATAAATATCATAGTTTGCATACCAAATATCCATCAAATGTAAATCTAATATAATTTAGCAATCATTCAACATACTGAATGTGCCATCCTAATTAAGTGTCAAGACTAAATTGTCCATGTTCTATACTCCAGTCCGGTTAATTCGTTTGTTCCTGCAATCAAGAAATAAAAAAATTAGCTAACTTAATGATTCCAACATAACATATGCCATAAAATTATATAAGCCTACTGTACTTTTCACATTACATATGGCTTCGATGATAAACTTTGCGACGTGGAGCTGTTTCCTCACAGTTACAGGCCAAAAAAGAAACATGCAGACAATGGCCTACTCAAAACAAAATAAATATATGCAAATTATTGAAACAAATGTCCAACCCATTTGTAGGACCACCATTGCTTGCAGTAGATGGCATTCCATTACTTGAAACAAATTTCCAACCCAATTATGATGCTACATCTTTTATTTCATCTGCTATGTTCTTTTAAATCTTGTAATCTATGAACTGCAACAAATTCAGTCAAAAGATTGAGCGTTGTAAGCTACTACGTGCAAGTCAGATTGCACTCCCGAGTGTTATAGCTTGAGAAGATAAATATGATTTGGAAACATGCAAAACCTAATTTAACAAATAACGTATATATGACTAAAAGAATTCCTGTTTTCGTGTCGTTACTATGCCATTGTTGTTCAGAGAAGATAAGCATTAAATTCCTTCATGTTTTGAGAAGTGGTCATTCAGAAAGATTAATTATCGCACGTATGGTATGTGAGAACATACTGTGTACGTTGCAGCTATTATAAATTGTACTATCCTAACTTATATATGACCGAAAAAATTCTTGTTTCCTTGTCGTTGTTCATAGAAGATAAGCATTAAATTCCTTCTGTGTTTAGAGAAGTGGTCATGCAGGAAGATTAATTAACGCATGTATGCTAGTAGGTGAGAACATTTTGTGTATGTTGCAGCTATTATTAACATATTGTAGATTTTCAAATAAATCGACCATGCAATGCTAAGATGCTAATAGCAAGTCTGAAAATGGTGCTACAACCATGTTAGAAATTATATTTAAGAATTTCATTTTCACATACGCATATTGTATTCATTGGATCGTGTTATTTGTAAAGCTCTAGAGTTGATTAAATATATGAGGTCTTTCTGTTTATTATATGGTGGCTCATGTGCACTCTCATAGTTGAAAAAATAATCATTATTTGCAATATATCATGGCCTACTCAATAGAATCAAATAAGCTAGGGGATTATTTGTACTCCAGTGATAGAACCAAATAACCAATCCTCTACAGCAACCCAGCTCAAACAAAGTCAACATAAAGACAAAGTAAGGTTGTGACTTACCACTGCTCGAAACATTCGAAAATTCATTGTTGAAACTTGCATGAGCGTATTGGAGCATGAAGACAAAGTAAGGTTTGCCAATCTAGCAGCATCAGCTTTGTAAGCCTTGTAACTGGAGTGAAGAGTTGCTCGCTAGCCTTCATTTTGTTCTTGTGCAATTTTTAGAATTTTTTCTTCTGTTTCTGGTCTATCTTCCAAATCCCATCTGTCCTTGAATGAGTGGTAACTTCCTTGAATGAACCATAGTTCATTCATACTGTACCACCCATTTTTTAGAGAATGCAATACTAAGCATCACAAATCCATTAGCAAAACACTTCTTAGATGCTTTATATCCTTTTAGAACAACCCGTCCTTTCTTCTTCTGTCCATCAGTTTCTACATTCCAAATTACACATGAAGTATTGTAGTAATCAGTACAATATTGTAAGAAACCATAGAACAAATATAAACCAAAAGTAGTACCATTATGTAGTTGTGCACGTTTGCGGCAGCGATCATGGGATGGCCATTCATCCAGTGCACACATGTCATTAGCAGACACTGGAGTGTCAGACTATTCTTGAGTCCCTATAACAGTTTTAAAGACTAAGCAATTTAACTTGTACTAGGACTTTCTGCATTATTTGAAATGTCAAAGACAACTTAAATGTCATAAACAATTTACTAGATTCATTTTGTCTGCATTGGGGGTAGAATACTGAGTACGGACCATGGCCGCAAAACGCTGATATATGGAAAGCACTTCACTACGAGAGCGCATAAAATACAACCAAGTGTACCGAGAAAAATCATCGATGAATAAAATATAGTAGCGATGGCCCCCTTTCGAAGCGAAAGGAGCCGATCCCCAAACATCGGAATGAACTAAATCAAAAGGTCGCTGAGATACAGACGCGCTAGTAGGATAGGGAAGCTGAATTTGTTTACCCAACCTACAGCCCTGACAATGCAAAGACCCATCTTATGAGACTGACCCCAGAAGACCACGATGAACTAATGACGACAGGCGAGAGTCACAAAGGTGACCAAGACGATGATGCCACTGCTAAAAGGAGCTGGTAGTAGAGGCGACAACCGGAGAAGAACTGGCAGATGAAGTGGCAGCGGAAGGAACACAAAGCCAGTCTAAATCTCAAAGTCCTGAAGAGTCACGGCCGCGAGGGCCAGCTCCAACCAGGGCCTGGGTGCGACAGTCCTGGACAACACAAGAATCAGCATCAAGAATGACGCGACAACCAGAGTCAGTAAGCTGGCTAGCAGAGAACAGATTCATCTTAATAAGAGGGACATGAGAAATATCAGGAACAAAAAAAGAAGTAGAAAGGGTGCCCCGACTAGAAACAGGAAGAGAGGTACCATCAGCCGTAAAAACACGGACAGGAGAAGGGAGAGAACGAAGAGCGGACAGAAAAGAAGACTCAGAGGTCATATGAAAGGAAGCTCCAGAATCCAGATACCACAGAGACGTACCTGACTGTGTAGAAGGTGGTGGTCGCACAGTGCCTGAAGAGTCAGTCACAGAACCAGCAGTGCCCGTCGAAGAAGAGCCTGTAGCAGCAAGCAGACCGCGAAGACTCCTGATAATGTCCTGATCAGAGAGAGCAACTGCTGAAGACCCGGAAGGAGCCGACTACCCACGAGCCTGGTGCTGCTGACGTAAACTAGGGTCCCGTGTATAACAGGTGGCCCAAGTGTGGCCATCCCTGTTGTAGTAAGAGCAGTGACGAAGAGAACCACGGCGACCCTGACCACGAGCCTGCTGGTGCTGACTTGGACCCTGAGGCTGCTGGTGCTGAAGCTGACCCTGATCCTGACCTGGAGGAGTGGGTAGGATCGGCGGCGGCGGCACAGGGGACCGCGGCTGAGTCGAGGGAGCACACGGCAAAGGATCACCACGAGTAGCAAGCACAGACGGAACCGCAAGAAGACCAGCACCATGGAGACGGGTCTCCTCAGCCCGAAGCTCAGACAACACCTCAGAGAGCGGAACACGACCACGAGCATTCAGCTGAGCACGCGGGGGCTCAAACTCCTGGCGAAGCCGAGACAGAAACTCATAGATGCGGTGAAACTCCAAATCCGAGCGCACAATCTGGCAACACGAGCATGTGCCACAAACAGCAGTACGAAGAGAATCAAGCTGACGCCAGATAGCAGCACTCTGAGTATAGAACTCATCAATAGTAGAATCACCCTGCTGAAGAGCATGCTCCTGGCGAACCACGGACAGGTAAAGAGCATCCCCAGACAGCTGATAGCGCTGACGAAGATGGGCCCACTAAGCGGCAACAGTAGGAAGACTCATAAACTCAGCAGCATACTGGGGCAGAACACTGGAGGTGAGAACAGCAGCAGCACGAGCATCCTCATCAACCCAGTGAGTGTAGGTGGTCAGAGCATGTCGATAGGCCTCGAGATCAGAATAGTACTGCTTGAACTTCAGGTCATAAGCAGCAACAGCACTATCATCAGCACTCTGAGCAGCATCCTTGGCCTCCTGAGAAGCATCAGCACCGAGAACAATCGACGTCGGCGGAAGAGGAGCCACAGGAGCAGGGGGACACAGCGGACAGGAGACCTCGTCGGAGAGCACACCCCAAAGACGGAGACCGCGCATGTGAACGCGCATAAAGGCAGCGAAATCAGGGTAATTCGCGCCATCGAAGAGCACCGGGCAGCGAGGAATCGCAACATAACCCGAGGAAGTAGACATGTTTTTTTTTGGAACATAGATCAGATCTAGATCTAGATCTGACGCAAGATGACGTCAGCAAAGAGAATCTGACGCGATGGAGGCGGGGGCCAGATGGAGCGGTCGCACGCCAGGGAGTCGCGCGCCAGGGAGATGACCGCGGCGTGCGTCGACGGGGCGGGGCACAGGGCGGGCCCAGGGCATGGAAGCACTGCACCAGGGAATCTCAGGCGTCAGGAGCTGGGACGCGCGCGTGGGCGGTGTCAGGGAGTAGACGTGGGCGGTGGTGCAGGCCCGCGTGGAGATCCAATCAAAGATGCAGTACCTGCATGCAGTCCGCGTGGAGGGTGACAGCAGGTGGGGAGGGCGACGGGCGGGGGTGCAGTCCGCGTGGAGGAGGTCGACGACCGGGGCTCCTCGGGCGTCGGGAGTTGGGTGGATCGCTACGTGCACAGATCACCCAATGGAGCAGTCCCGCGTCCTCAGATCAACCGGAACGGATCTAAGACAGCAGGAGATCAAGATCGATACGAATCAGGAACGAATCTGAGACGAAACAGGCAACGGCGGCGACCGGCGGCATCGACAACGACAAGGCTGTCGGCGACAGGGACGGTGGCGGCTGCAGCGAAGTTGCGAGTAGGAGGAGGCTAACCTAGCTCTGATACCATGTCAGGAATATGCAACTTGTATTCCTCTGGGGGCCAAAGGCCACAATATATAGTACAGGTACAGGTAAAAATATGCAGGAAGCCCCCTAACATATGGGGAAAATACAATATACAGATATATACATCTAACAAGTTCCACATCCCACTGATCCTTACAGAAGAGTCAACATGTGACATTAGACAAGGAACACACTTGGCAGAACTTTTAAACAAGACATCACTAATACTATGGGATGAGGCTCCAATGGCAAACAAAATATGTTTTGAGGCACTGGACAGAACTCTAAGGGATATATTAAGGCATACAAATGAAAACAGTAGTGAGAGACCATTTGGTGGAATGACAGTGGTTCTAGGAGGGGACTTCTGCCAGATACTTCTAGTTCTACCAAAGGGAATAAGACACAACATAGTCACTGCATCCATTAAAAGGTCGTATCTTTGGGAACACTTCCAGATACTGAAACTAAGAAAGAACATGCGACTCAATTGCATGACAAACGATGAAACTGAGAAAAAAAAAGGTAAAAGAATTTGCATACTGGATTCTCAATATTGGAGATGGAACAAATACATCAGCAGAAGGTGAAGAACTGATAAATATACCAAGTGACATACTACTGAAAAAAGGAAATGATCCAAAAAAAGAAATTGTGGAAAGCATATATCCAAATTTGAAGGAGAGGTATCGCCAACGAGAATTCTTAGAAGAAAGAGCAATATTATGTCCAAGGAACGAAACAGTCCGTGAGATAAATGAATATATAATGGAACAACTAGCAGGTGAAGAGAAAACTTATCTAAGTTGTGACACAGTATGCAAAGCAACAACTCTAAATGGTAAAACAGATATGCTATATCCAATGGAATTTCTAAACAGCTTAACGTACCCTGGAATCCCAAATCATGAGCTAAAACTAAAAGAAGGTCTACCAGTGATGCTACTACGCAATATCAACCAAAGTGCCAGGTTATGCAATGGTACAAGGATGAAAATTATTCAACTAGGAAGAAGATTCATCGAGGCACAGATAATAACAGGAACTCATGTGGGAGAAAAGGTGTATATTCCAAGAATAATAATGTCGCCAACAGAATCAGTGTGGCCATTCCTCCTAAAAAGGAGACAATATCCAATTTCAATGTGCTTTGCTATGACAATCAACAAAAGCCAGGGGCAATCTCTGAACAAGGTAGGACTTTATCTACCTAAACAAGTTTTCACACACGGACAACTATATGTAGCATTCTCAAGAGTGACGAGAAGGGACGGTCTGCGGGTAATGGTCAATGACGAAGATAGCAAAGATGATGTTGTCAAGAACATAGTCTACAAAGAATTTTTCTAAAGGTATGGCGAAATGACATACTTTTCGTGTACTATATTATTTTTCTTATATAAATTTACAGGTTCTCACTATATGGCAGGATGGATATGGTCTACTAATCTACCAAAATATAAGAAACGTGCACCAGCTTATGATGTAATTAGTTTCAAAAAAGCTTAAGACAATATTTCTTCCTTACATGATGGGATATGGTATGCTTATGTTTTCTCACACCAAAATCTATATAATGCGCAATTCTTTTTGAACCGTATGTCTAAAACTCTGCTCTCTTTTATATTGCAAATTCACCGGTTAATGAGAACAATGGTCACATCTGCATAGGAAGAAAGGGGCAAACTTAAAAAATGGATGTATATGTGCGATTCATGTGCTTTTGCCCGTACATACATAAATATTCCTGTTGCAAATATTAATGATATAAACAAACACTACTTCATTTTGTTAAATTTGCATGGGGGTAGGGGTAGGGCCTAACACTGCCGATGCCGGTCCCAAGCCCGGAAAAAAGTGGAGGGGGCATTAAAACAAATTCAAATCTTTCACTAACAAGCACAACCTTAAAATATGTTTTCAAACAGAAAGTTCATCTCAAAGGAATTGAAATGGCCAATTACTAAAATTTGTAAATGGAACATGGTTTACATTAAAAAATGAAATACCAGTACCATATGCAGAACTAGAGTTGGCAGTTAAACATCTGATAGAGAATGACTAAATTATATTTTGATATTTAAACATATGAAATGAGGAAATAAAAAGGGCTGTGTAGATATCTTTTAAATTCGAAAATAACTTAAAGAAAATCTAATCCATCGTGCATGAGGTACTGAAAAAAATTCTTATGCCAAGTCAGATGACCAATGTATATAGAGACCAATGTATAGAGAAGACATCACAATGTAAAGCAGACACTGTGATTAGATCGAATAAAAAACAAAAAAATCTATTTGTAATTCCATTGGAGAATCAAAATTATAAATAAACTAAAGGATGGTACCAATTCATGACAGCTTCATCGACGAATCAAAATAACGCCAACCAAAAGGCCCCTATCTTCTCCAAGTAAGACCGCCGGACAAAAAACTCAAAATGCGCTACAGACTAATGCTACAGGCCGGACCTCCTCCATGACCCTCTTCAGCCGGGACCTCCTCCATGACCCTCCTACAGCAGTCCCCCGCGCTCCGTATGTACGGTCCATTTCAGGGCGAGTAGAACGCCGGGGATTTGATTTTGCTGGATTTCTAAGAGTATACGCAAACAGATTTGAGGAAGGAGCGGGACGGAGAAAAATGGAAAAAAAATCCAAGGAGCACACAACCAGATTTGAGACTAGCGGTGGATTAGAAAAACAAATGTCAAAAGGTCAGCGATGGGAAATGGGGAACGGAAAAGAAAAGTTAAAAAAATGCAACTACAACCTACAGTCCGATTTAGCACTGTATAGGTAAATTCTAGGCCGATACCTTCTTGTCATATATTTACTAGGCCCGATATCTTGTTTTTTTGGCTTTCTCTTTTCTTATGGCTTTGTAACCAAACTTTATAACTTTGTTCTTTAATTTGATTGGTTCAGGCCGGCTTTTTTGCCCTCCGTAGAATGCTTAAAAAAAAAGGTAAATTCTAGGCAAAAATTAGGCTAAAATCGGATCCTATTTAATAGTCACATATGCAAAAAATACGCAAAGCTTTGGCTCAAATCAGAGGGAGTACTGTTTTAAAAAATAGAATTAAACACTTAATGCAATGGGGAAAATGCAATTGAACAAAATAATTATTACTAAACTGTTCAGTAATATAAGACGTTTTATATATTTTAAAGTAGATTAGATTCGGACTAAAATGGATGAAACTAAACAATAACACGTGCGTAAATAATCAGAGAGAAGACAAAACTGTTGTCCATCAAATCTAAAACCACATATATATATATATATATATATATATATATATATATATATATATATATATATATATAAAGGTATCGATACCTCAACCTTAATTGAATAGTAATTACTTTCTCCGTTTCAAAATATAAGATGTTTTAGCTTTGTGAAGGAATGTATCTAAACTTCTTTTAGTATGTAGGTTCATTGGAATGTGTTTCACACATTAAAAAATTACATCTAATAAAAAAATTATTTTCAAACTTTATTAAATTGTTCAAAAACGCTATTATGAATTACAAAAAAATAATAGATCATCAATAAATAAACCTGGCAAGGAAAGATATATTAATAGACCGTCAATGGGTCTCCTGCGTGTATAATGAATTGTCAAAACAATATGTTAATAAGTAAATTTAGCATGAAAAGAAATATTAATAGACCATCAATGGATAGCCTGCGCGTATGCGCGGGCCACTGTGCTAGATTCATTTTGTTGGATTTATTTTATGAATACCTATCTGATGGTATTATTTTTATATAGTGGTATCATACAAAACAATCCCTTGGTCAAAAACCCCTCTCTTAGATAGTTCCTAGACTATAAATCCAAAAGGATCTTCTCCCAATGCCTCCAAATCTTCTACTAATCTCATTAAACCAATCATCCAGCATCTTACTGCCTATTACATTGTATTTATATGTTGCTTGCTGTATATATTGATGCTTGTATGCAATGTATTGATTATGGTTTTGTTTGTTTGCATGTATGCTCAATAACGGCGATAGTTGCGATTGTATGACGCCGAGAAGAAGGAAGCATCGGTTTTCTCTTATTATTATTGTATTCGGTATTCTAAAGAAATTACGGGAAGTCTCGCTGGTCACAGGCAAGCCACCATTCCTGAACTCCTATATTATCCTATTGCTTTTTATCAATTGTTTTATTTCTCGTTTATGAACTTCACGACTAAATGCATGGTTTGTTTCAATTAAAAAGGCGTGAGTAAATTGGCTCCTCCAAGTTATGGATGAGTGTCCATTAGGACACCTACACTATTGACACCCATCTTTATCCTTTAGATCGAAGCTAAGATGATTAGCATCTTCCCTCTTGGAAACTATGGATTTCCAATAATAAAACTATTTTGGGTTTCACCCTACTGCAAAGTTTTCAAAATAAAACCCTTGGAAGGAGGCATCGTTTCCAAGTGGAGGTTTTACTAAAGAAGATATAAGGAGTGATATGTCGGAAACGTATCTATAATTTTTTATGCTCCATGCTTGTTTACTATCTACTTTGCTTTCCTTTGTATACACTTTGAGGTGTTTTTATATCTTTTCTGGAACTAACCTATTAACAAGTTGCCACAGTGCTAGTTGCATGTTTTCTTCTCTTTTTGGTTCCAGAAAGGCAGAAAATCAATATTGTTGGAATTGGATGGGACAAAAGCCAAAGTCAATATTTTACCATGGGCAACACGAAGTCCAGAGGAGAGACGGAGAGGCGAGCCAGGGCCGCCACACCCCCCTAGGCACGGGTAGGCCCACCCCGCGCCTGGGAAGGGCATGGGACCTCTGGCCGCCTCCCAGCCTCGCCTCTTCGCCTATAAGAAGCCCCCGATGCAGAAACCCTAGGCACCGGATCAAAACTCCATGAAACCTTCTGTAGCTGCCGCCACCATCGTCCCTAGATCGGGGGGTTGTGAAGTTCTTCCCGGCACCCTGCCGGAGGGGAGATCATCCTGGAGGCCTTCTTCTCCGGTATGAAGCGTGAGTAGTTCCACCTTGGACTACGGGTCGATGTAGCAGCTAGATGGTTGTATATCCTCCTTGTGCTTTCATGTATAGATCTTGTGAGCTCCGTTCATGATCAAGATCTAATCTATTTGTAATCATACATGTTGTGTTTGCGGGGATCCGATTGACATTGAGATTACTATGTCAGATTGATTAATGGTTTTTTCTATTTGATACTATCATGCATGTGTTGTTTGTGATCTTGCATGCTCTCCGTTGTTAGTAGCTATCTTGGCCAAGTAGTTGCTAGTGACTCCAAGAGGGGGTATTTATGCTCGATAGTGGATTCATGCCTCTAGTTTCCAAGGGAAGTGACAAAAATCTCTTCAGTTGTAGATGTGTTGTTGCCACTAGGGAGAAAACAACAGTCTCTTGTTCATAGAACAAGTGGATTGTTTACCTTACACACTTTGCTTATAGCAGTTACTTGTTGCTTGCAACTTAATACTGGAGGGGGTTCGGATGATAACCTGAAGGTGGACTTCTAGTCATAGATGTAGTTGGATGGCGGTCTATGTATATTGTTGTATTGCCCAATCGAATCTCATAGGATCTTTTTGTCTGGTATTGCATTGTTATGCCTTCCTCAGTTCCTGTCAATTGCCCTGCTGTAATTTGTTTACCCTTCATGCCATGTTCTTTATATAAGGAGAGCACCTCTAGTAAACTATGGACCCCAGTCCAATCTTTACCATTGATACATCCTCCACTGTTACCTGTTTACTTGCTGCAAACCATTACCTTCCACACCATACATTTAATCCTTTGTTACAGCAACAGGTGAGATTGACAACCTCACTGTTAGTTGGGGAAAAGTCTTGAGTTTGTGTTGTGAAGGTTTCCACGTTGCTTGCAACGCCTATGTGACGTTTCCTTCCTCCTACTGGTTCGATAACCTCGGTTTCTTACTGAGGGAAGACTTGCTGCTGTGTTGCTTCACACCTTGCTCTTGGGGTTCCCAACGGGCTCCACATGAACTGAGCCATCAACAAGTTTTTTGGCGCCGTTGCCGGGGAGGCTAAGGACGTCTTCACAAGGGGAGTCATCCTCAACCTTTCTATTTACTTTGTTTTTAGTTTGCTTGGTTTTGTTAGCCTCTTTTCAAAAACTCCAAAAAAGTTAGTTTAGTTTGGTCTGCTTTCCCTATTCAAAAACACAAAAAAATAGTTCCTGCTCTAGCTGCTGCTGGTTTTGAATTGCCCACCTGTGCCAAAATGAACTCTGTTGAGAACACCAAGTTGTGTGACTTCACTAGCACAAACAACAATGATTTCCTTAGCAATTTTCTGGTGCTGGTTCTGTTGATCCTGCTGCCCATCTCAATAGCTTTGTTGAACTTTGTGAGATGCAAAAGTATATGGATGTAGATGGATATATTATTAATCTCAAGTTGTTTCCTTTCTCCTTGAGAGGGAAAGCTAAAGAGTGGTTGCTATCCTTGCATAGAAATAGTATTGATTCTTGGACTAAGTGCAAAGATGCTTTTATTGGAAAGTACTATCCTCCTGCTAAGATTATATCTATGAGAAGTGACATTATGAAATTTAAACAACTTGATAATGAACATGTTGCTCAAGCTTGGTAAAGAATGAAAACTTTTGTTAAGAATTGTCCCACTCATGGACTCACTGCTTGGATGATTATCCAGACTTTTTATGCAGGTTTGAACTTCTCCTCAAGAAATCTGTTGGATTCAGCTGTTGGAGGTACCTTCATGGGCCTCACTTTGGGTGCTGCAACAAGGATCCTTGATAATATGATGGTTAACTACTCTGAATGGCATGTTGAGAGAGCTCCACATGGTAAGAAGGTAAATTACGTTGAGGAAACTTCCTCTTTGAGTGAAAAGATTGATGTTATTATGGCTATGCTTGTTAATGGGAAAGCTCCTTTAGATCCAAACAATGTTCCCTTCGCCTCTTTGGTTTCTCAAGAAGAGCAAGTTGATGTGAACTTCATTAGAAACAACAATTTCAACAACAATGCCTATAGGAATAATTTTGGTGGTAACAACAATTATAGGCATTATCCTCCTAATAATGGCAATTCCTATGGAAACTCCTACAACAATGCTAGAAGTGCCCCCTCTGAACTTGAAGTCATGCTCAAAGACTTTATTAGTAAACAAGCTGCTTTCAACAAGACTGTGGAGGAAAAGCTTTTAACTGTTGAGAAGAATATTTCCTCTTTGTTTGAAGCACAGTCCTCCTTGATTAATAAAATGGCTGCTAAACCTGAAACCATGAAAAGTACCTTTGGTGCTATTCATGCCATAAAAGTTACTATTGATGAAAATTTTAGGCTGTTAGCTCAACTTCATGCTAAGTGGAAAAGGGAAGCTGAAATTGAAAGAAACAATAGTGTGTGCACTATCACTAGAATGGATACCACTAAACCACAAGAAGCCCCTATTCCTCCTCCTCCTACAATGCCTAAGCCTAATGAGTCTACTACTAGTGATGCTAAGTTTGATTTTGATATAGATGGTTGCAATATTTCTGAAGTGATTCTGTTCTTGCAAAAACTTGCTAGAAGTCCTGATGCTAGTGATAGCATGTTGCTTTCACCAAACACATTACAGATGCTCTTGTTAAGATTAAGGAAGAGAAGCTAAAACACAAAGCTTCTATTCCTAGGAAAGTAGAAGATAGTTGGGAACCCATTATTAATGTGCAAGTGAATGACTTTGATCTCAAAGCTTCATGTGATCTTGGTTCTAGTGTCTCTATTATGCCTAGGAAGATTTATGAAATTATTGATTTGCCACCTTTAGAAGATTGTTATTTGGATGTTCCACTTGATGATAATGCTAAGAAGAAACTAACGGGGAGTATTAATGATGTTCTCATCATGGTTAACTATTCTTATGTCCCTGTTGCTTTCTATGTTTTGGATGTTGAATACAATGCTTCTTGTCCTATTACTTTGGGAAGACCTTTTCTTAGAACAGTTGGTGCCATCATTGGTATGAAGGAAGGCACCATTAAATATCAATTTCCATTCAATAAAGGTATTGAAAACTTCCCTACGAGGAGAGAGAAGTTGCTTTTTGCTCCTCCTTTGGAAGCAAGGTTTGATGTTAATGCTTCTTCATTTGAAAATACTTGATTTCTTGCTTCTTGTGCCTAACTTAAAGGCGTTAAAGAAAAGTATTTGTTGGGAGATAACCCAAGAGTTTCCTTGAGCCTTGGAAGTTATTACTTCAGTAATAAACTCTCCTTATCCTCTTTGTTTGCTTTTTGTGCCAAGAATGACCTCCAATGAGAGGGAAGTAATATTTGGGGAGTTGTTGTCCCGAAACAGATTTCTGTCCTCCACCATAAAATTTTTTGAGGAGTCTCTGTAAGTCGGATTGAGCTGAAAATTTATGAATAAATCCCATAGTATGATATCCAACTTTCGTTAGTTCAACACTTTTTTATTTGAGCAACAGAAGACTTTCGAAAAAATCGGTTTCTACCTGCTGGTCTGTTTTGACAGATTTCTGCCATTATTTGCATTTGCTTCTTATTGATTCCTTTTTTACTTCTCTTTTGGTGAAATGAGCTTTTTGAAGGGGTTGCTACAGTATATTGTGTTTTTAGTGAAAAGTTTTGCTGTTTCAAAGCTAAACCCAAAGGTCTATTATCTTTTGAATACACTAATATTGCTAATGAAGATTGTGTGAAGTTTTTTATGATGGAAAATTTTCAGGTGTTAAGAGAGAATGATGTAATGAGATGAAGAATGGACAAAATATCAAGCTTGGGGATGCCACCCCGGTGTCACCCCAAGAAATATCCAAGAGGTACAAACGTCAAAGCTTGGGGATGCCCAAGGCATCCCCTTCTTCATCAATAAAAAGCTCAGGTCTGTCTAGACACTTCATTTTTATTATTTCATGCACAGTTGTGTTGTTCTTGGAGAGTCTTAGTTTTCGTTTGGTTTTCTTAGTTGTTTAGTTTGCTTAAATAAAGTAGTTTTGACCCCCGTTCTTGCTGTGTTGTTTCAAATAAGTTGCTTGGTGTTGGAAAGGAGTAGAAAGTTCTTGCTTGAAAGTGCAAGAGGAGCTTGCATTGACTGTGACTTAGACTTTAGCATGACATGCTAGGTGTTTTTTTGAGCTTATGCTTAGTGATTATTGTTGTATAAGGTCTGGTTCCAAACAATTGGGATTGCTTAGTGTTCCTTCAAAGAATCATGCGTTGTTTTAGCATACAAAAGCATACTATTGTGGTATTCTACTTTGATGCTTTGTTTGGGTTGACTTGGAGCATGCTCACACCATGCTATGACTATGAACAAGTTACCATATCCTCTAAGATCATTTAGTCCTTGACTTGTAGTACCACTCTATGCTTTGATTAGTAATGTTTTGTTGCTCTGCATGATTATGGCCATTATTGCTCTCTTAGTTGGTTGCTCCCAGTCTTTTGCTAGCCTCCACTTGTATGAGTAATCTCTACTCATGCTTCCAACTCCCAAGAAACCAAGTTATTCCAAAGTGACAAATATAAACTCCTATGCATGGTGTGTTACACCATTCCAAGTATATTCTTGTTTTCAGCTATCTTCCAAATTAAAAGTATTTTGTTATGTGAAAACTTAGTGATTAAAGCCCTCACAAACTTGATGGCACAATTTATATTCTTTGCCCCTAATAAACTTGAACCATTGTGTCATCTATGTTGTATATGCTTGCACTTATACGTTGGAATTAGCAGAACCATGTTGTCACGGGGAATGTTTTCAACATTGCACTTGTACTTTGTACACAGTTGATATCATGCTATTTTGTCTATGGATGTCACCAGTGTGAAATAAAGAGGGAGCTTGTAATTCCATGGAGTTATGTATTTTGTGTTAGATAAACGCCTGGGCCGCTAGCCTAAGTCATGCCTAATCATGGTGGAAACTTGCAGCATCACCATAATGAGCTATCTGTGAAGCATCCTCAATAAAAATCTATGCACATAGTAAATAAAAAGATCGCTGGGATGCTCATTGTCTGCTTGCCTTGTAATTTTGTTTATGGAATAGCTCATGTACCATGTGCAAGGGGTACCCCGTTGGCAGTTCTATATGATACGCATGTACTTACTATGACAAGAACTTACAGGTGAATGAAGTTGAGTAGCATGAGGTGTGGCCCTCGTATTCAAGGGACTTGAGATTGCCAACTGATACTTTGTCAAGCATATACTCCATAGTTTGTTCACTTTAACCTTTATCACTTCAATATGCTTATGATAGGGGCAATGAGGGCTGAAAGCTAACAAGTATCATAATTTTTGGAAGCTCTTTTTGAAACTTGAAATCCCTTCTTCCCTTTATGAATGGCCTTTCTTCCACTATTATATTGAGTCTCCACCTTCTACCTTTAGGCATTAAGAGAGCATAGTTGTCATTCTTTGTGCAGTGTCCCAAAACTTATTGATTGATGCATATTGTGATATTACTTGTCCTTGTGCTATTTGTATCTAGTCACTCTTATGAACTTTGAAGGTGGCCTATGCATCTATTTGCCACTCCATGAGGGACAAGCTGAATGCCACTATGCCATGTTTTCTGTATGTGAAACAAACAAATGTTTTTCAATGCATGTTATTCATGATATTTGTTTGTAGCCTTTCATGTTGCATGCATTGTTACTATGTCCTATTGTTAGAACTGCATCTTTCATGCACATGTTTAGAGTTCTTTTATCCCAGCTTTCAATGTTTGCAAATGGTTTGATCTTGATTTTGATGGTGCATGTCACCTCAAAAATTATTCTTTTATCACTTACCTACTCGAGGACGAGCAGGAGTTAAGCTTGGGGATGCTTGATACGTCAGAAACATATCTGTAATTTTTTATACTCCATGCTTGTTTACTATCTACTTTGCTTTGCTTTGTCTACATTTTGAGGTGTTTTTATATCTTTTCTGGAACTAACCTATTAACAAGTTGCCACAGTGCTAGTTGCATGTTTTCTTCTGTTTTTGGTTCTAGAAATGCAGAAAATCAATATTCTCGGAATTGGACGGGACAAAAGCCAAAGTCAATATTTTACCGTGGGCAACACGAAGTCCAGAGTAGAGACGGAGAGGCGAGCCAGGGCCTCCACACCCCCCTAGGCATGGGTGGGCCCACCCTACGCCTGGGCAGGGTGTGGGCCCTTTGGCCACCTCCCAGCCTCGCCTCTTCGCCTATAATAATCCCTTGATGTAGAAACCCTAGGCACCAGATCAAAACTCGATGAAACCTTTTGTAGCCGCTGCCACCATCGTCCCTAGATCGGGGGATCTAAAATTCTTCCTGGCACCCTGCCGAAGGGGAGATCATCTCGGAGGCCTTCTCCGGTATGAAGCGTGAGTAGTTCCACCTTGGACTACAGGTCGCTGTAGTAGCTAGATGGTTTTATATCCACCTTGTGCTTTCATGTATAGATCTTGTGATCTCCGTTCATGATCAAGATCTAATCTATTTGTAATCATGCATGTTGTGTTTGCAGGGATCTGATGGATATTGAGATTACTATGTCAGATTGATTAATGGTTTTGTCTATTTGATACTATCATGTCTGTGTTGTTTGTGATCTTGCATGCTCTCCGTTGTTAGTAGCTATCTTGGCCAAGTAGTTGCTAGTGACTCCAAGAGGGGGTATTAATGCTCGATAGTGGGTTCATGCCTCTAGTTTCCAAGGGAAGTGACAAAAATCTCTTCGGTTGTATATGTGTTGTTGCCACTAGGGAGAAAACAACGGTCTCTTGTTCATAGAACAAGTGGATTGTGTACCTTACACACTTTGCTTAAAGCAGTTGTCTGTTGCTTGCAACTTAATACTAGAGGGGGTTCGGATGATAACCTAAAGGTGGACTTCTAGTCATAGATGTAGTTGGATGGCGGTCTATGTATATTGTTGTATTTCCCAATCGAATCTCATAGGATCTTTTTGTCTGGTATTACATTGTTATGCCTTGCTCAGTTCCTGTCAATTGCCCTTCTGTAATTTGTTTACCCTTCATGCCATGTTGTTTATCTAAGGAGAGCACCTGTAGTGAACTATGGACCTCGATCCAATCTTTACCATTGATACATCCTCCACTGTTACCTGTTTACTTGCTATAAGCCATTACCTTCCACACCATACATTTAATCCTTTGTTACAGCAACCACTGAGATTGAAAACTTCACTTTTAGTTGGGGAAAATTCTTGAGTTTGTGTTGTGCAGGTTTCCACATTGCTTGCAACGCCTATGTGACGTTTACTTCCTCCTACTGGTTCGATAACCTCGGTTTCTTACTGAGGGAAGACTTTCTGCTGTGCTGCTTCACACATTGCTCTTGGGGTTCCCAACTGGCTCCACATCAACTGAGCCATCAAGGAGGATAAAGAGAAGGTTGAGCAAGGGAAAGAGAAAAGGTATGTTCTATGCCTTTACCGGAACAATTTATCCGTGCAACCACACTACCCCAGTCGCTGGGGCTTAACTCGTAGTTTGTGGTTGAAAGGGAAAATAGCCCTTATGTAGTGTTTTGGTTAACTATGACATCGAGGCTAGAGAGCGGACTAATGTTTCTATTAGCTTCTCTACAGGTGAGAGTCCGCAGGTTGTTGGTGAAAGGCGATGGGTGACACCCCATTTGTTTCTATATGAAGAGCCGGTGGTGTTATTTATTATTCTCTCTTATTTACTCTTGAGTCAAATAGGAAACATCGCACTATTAAGAGGGGTGATCTCGATGCGCTCTTTGGGGATGTTCCACATCAAATATACTTCTCCTTATCCACCACCACACACCCTTTCGAAGAAAGAGAGAAACATAGCCCTGAAAAATGAGTCAAAAGGGGGCTTCTGCGAAATCGGCAAAAGCGCCGGCGGCGCCGGTGCTGTCGCCGGAAATTCTCGGTGCACACAGATATGGCTTACAGAATAGCCTTTCGGTTGTTCTCTGAGAATTTCGGTCTCCGCCGAAAATTCTGGCGTATGGTCTGGTCCACCAGAGCTGTCGCCGGAAATTCCGGCGAGCAACTCGGTCCGACCGGACTTATTGCCGGTTCTGTCGCAGGAATCCCCAAACGGCTCTTTTTCCACCCATACTATATATACCCCTTTCTTATCCACCATGAGATTAGGCATTTTAGTATAACATCCATTTCTTGAACCTCTCTCTCTCCCCCATTATTGAAACACAAAAGCTTGAGGATCTCCCATTCTACCCAACCAAATCCAAATCCCTTTGGTAGAAAGGAATAGGAGGTCCCAATATACGTTTCCACCAAGCCAAAGTTCATTCCCCCTTGAGTTCATTGAGTTAGCTTGTTACTCTTGGGTTTGTGGGAAACCCTAGGCGGCTAGGGTCGCCCCTAGGCATTCGGCTGTGATTTGCTCCGTGGGAAGTTTGTGAGGGTTTGGAGACTACCTTAAGGTCTACCACGAGTAAGTGAGCTATTCCTTCGTGGGATAGGCTCGGAGAAGAAGGTGAGCCTTTGTAGCGCGTGAGGAATCCTTCGTGGAACCTCACACCTCTCCAACATGACGTAGCCCCCTTCCCAAAGGTGGTGAACACGGGAATACATCTTCGTCTCCGCGTGCTTCGGTTATTCCTCAACCAATCTCTTACTTGTGTTGTTTACCTTGTGATAGCCTTCGACATTGAAGTATCTTGTTCATCATCTAGGTTGCCTCACCTAGTTTGCATTTAGACTCACTTATATTCCGCAAAGCCTAAAACTTGCAAAAGATTATAAAGAATTTTGTAGAAACCTATTCACCCCCTATAGGTAAAGCATCTTACACTTTCAATTGGTATCAGAGCCTAGGGCTCTTTTAAGGGCTTTACCGCCTAAGAGAAAAGATGGTTTTCTCCGATGATGA
The DNA here is from genome assembly GCA_916181665.1 of Avena sativa. Taxonomy (NCBI): domain Eukaryota; kingdom Viridiplantae; phylum Streptophyta; class Magnoliopsida; order Poales; family Poaceae; genus Avena; species Avena sativa. The sequence goes on along the minus strand of OV702298.1, from coordinate 44,062,837 downwards.
GGAGGAAAATACTTATTCGGTCAAGGAGCTTCGTGAAATCTTAGCCAAGGGTTCCCTTGAAAAGGCCAAGGAGGATTCCGATATCCTTGTTCGAATGAGTTACCTAGAAGGACAACTTAAGGCCATTGGCGATGAGGCTTTTCTTGGTAACCCATTGGTAATACCTCAAGGGAGACCAATGGACACCGAAAAGGATAAGGATGCCGAGTCCGCTCATGAGGGCAGCTCGTTAAAAACTTCCATTCCCCCTAATAAATTCCCTTATGTTTATCCTAAGCAAAAGAACATCATGCCTCATATTAATGGTTCAGGTCCTGCACCTCATTATGATGGAACTCATTTCTCTCATTGGAAAGCTTCTATGGAATATCATCTTCGCAGCTGCAGCGTTGAGATTTGGGAGATTGTATGCACCAGTTTCCACCCTCATGACCCCAACAACCTCACTCCGGGAGAGTACTACGACCGTCAACTAAATGCAATGGCTTGTGACAAGATAAGGAGTGCCATCCACCGCACTCTTCATGATCAAGTCAGCGACATCCCCACCGCAAAGGATCTTTGGGATAGGATTGTCATTCTCCAAGAGGGAACCTATCTTATCCAAAAATCCAAGTATGAAGCTGCCAAGTCAGAGATGAACATGTTCATGAACCATGATGGTGAGACTATCGCTGAAGCATACAAGAGACTTGTTGCCCTCCGCGTGAAGATTGGTGGCCTAGAGTGTGATAAGTATGATGATGGATTCAATTTGAATGATGAACTTATCAAGTCCAAGATTGTCTCCATGATCACGGTGTAACTACCTCGGTGAATTACGCTCCTAGTTACAAGCTTGGATGAGCAGAAATGGTTGAAATAGTACGGTGGGGCCCAAATGCCACTCACAGGTAGACCTTTCGGCCGTCCCAACCATTTCCAAACATCGGGACAAGAACAGGCGGCGTAATCGGCAGGCGAAGGGATCAACTACATACACAAATGAGTATGTATGCAAGCCACCATACAATAATACATCAGAGACATTCCATCTAAAAAGAAAGGAAATATAGCAACGCCATACGGCAAGATCCAAATATCCTAGATAGATATAATAGTTTAGGATATCTCCTCATACATCAAACATCAGAGTATCAAGCGGAAGCGGAAGACAAAATCCGAGTACGGATAAGAAGCAAATCGGCATAAGATGCCCCATAAATAAGCACATCCCGCCCACAGATCTCACGGATCCCCGTTCCCGGAATCTCTACACCGAATGATCGTTGCCCACATCGTCCGTCTCTTCCACCCAGTATCCATCTTGCGAGTGTACCTGTTCATCTGAACCAATAATTTATCGTGTGAGACCCTAGGGGTGCTCAGCAAGTCTTTATGCCTCTAAAGGGGACACAACCTGGGGTGACGCAATTGCAGCAAAAGATAAACTCTAGCAATTCTATAGATACTCGCTAACCATCCGCCTAACCAAAGATAGATGGATGTCCGTGAATTAATAACAACAGTTATAACAGTTATAACGGTAATATCCACAGATCCATCCTCCTCCTCGCTTACCGACGAGGAAGCGGACGAACAACCCCCCCATCCGTTGGCAGTTTTATTATCCATTCCGTGAGTATTGCACTATTTACTAGTCAGGTACCTAGTCTAGTCAAATTAAAAGCGGTACTTTAGTTATGCTTGTCTATGATCGAGAAACTGTGCTCCAAGTCGTCCATAACCGCGGACACGGCTTTCAGAAAGTTTTACCCTGCAGGGGTGCACAAATAGCAACACACACTCGATATGCCTCGGAAAAACCAAATCAAAACCCAACGAGGCAGTCACGACAAAGCGATCACATGATTCAGAAATATTTCAGGGGGCCACCCCATTAAGCTACCCGCAACGAAGCTGGCCGGCTACGAGACGGACTCAAGGTTTGTGTGGCCGACTGTAAACGACTGGGAACCCGAAAGTGTGACTGGGCTTGTCGATACAGCGAAAACGGGTCACGGACCTAAACAGTACAGTGTGCAGTACCTCGCACAATTTAAATAAAGCAGTAAAGCATGGCATAAGTACAGGATAGTAAATAAAACCTCAAACTAGTTTGTGGCCCCAAGAAATAAGAATGAATCAAGCTCTGGCTCAGGGGGGTTCATAAGCCTCCCGGATGTGGATAGCGCGAATATTCTTGGAACAGGAATCAAGTACTCGGGGTCTTACGGGACACAAGTGAGCATGAAAAACCAAATAGCAGATATTGCTCACCGGTGCCACTTTCATTAGTTATCCCATTACTACTCAGGTTAAGTTGTTTAGGTACCTCATTATCCAACCGACACTCACATACCCTACACATGCTGTTCTACGACTCGCATGGCTCAAACAACTCCTTTAGTAATGGCTCATGGGATGGAGGAACAAGCTTCGGTGGGGTTTAAAAGTAAAGGCTATGCAATGCTTGGGATTCAATTTAATGCAATCGCGACTCAATGATGCAAGAATAAGAACGAGGCAATAGGTACTATATGTATGCAAGCATGTGGTAGTGCTTGCCTGGCAGCTCAGTTGAAGCGAGAGAAGGATCTGGGTAGTGCTCCTGGTTCTCTTGATATATCCCCTGCTCAGCGTCTATTCGAAGAAGAACCAAACAAACAAGGGCCAACATAAATAAAGTGCGCAATCATATGTATAAATGCATCAAGCAAACAATCATGCCATGATGAATGATGCACAATTTGCATGGCAACAAAGTAGCAAGGCATGGGTGAGGTGTGGAAACAATAATAAAGCATTTTTATTGAGCTTTGGCCCCATTTTATTCACAATTAAGTTGCTGTACACATTATATTTATATGATGCATGCTTCAAAACAAACCAAGGAATGCATAAACAGAAAGGTCTCGTCGAGCTAATCATTTTAGACATATCATTTGTTAAATTTGGATTTATAAAACAAAAGTTATTAATTAATTAAGTCAAAAGGGCATTTTATTGTAATTCAATTAACTTGCAATTTTAAATGTTCAAAATATATTTTGAAGGTCATATTTGAATTCCTCATATTTTTCTGATTTGAAAACATATATTATTTGCATTATTTGGATTTGTATTTTAAAAGATATTTAAAAACAGAATTAAATTTGAATTTGAATTAATTTTGAAAAGATTTGAATTAAAACAGAAATAGACAGAAGCTTTTCTCACTTAGGCAGATATTGACCCAGACGGTGACGGGTGGGCCTCTCTGCTGACTGGGACTCCACAGCGCGCAGAAACATTTTACACCGTGGCCTAATCTAGCCCAAGCGATGACAGGTGGGACCACGGCACAAGCGGACCCACACGCCAGTGGGCGGGCTCGAGGTTGCCACGCGGCTCAGGGGGACTGCGGGTTGATGCGACCAAAGCAGGGGAGCCTTTTTGCAAAAACGCCACGAGGCTGACAAGTGGGCCACGAGGGAGTGCGGGTTGAGCAGAAAAGAAACGGAGGGGGTGTTCTGTAAAACTACCACGCCGTACTGTTCCTCTTCTTCTCTGCGTTGGCGACAGATCGGTGCACGCCAGCGACAGAGCGCGGCGCGCGGGCTCGAACTCGCGACCGCGCGCGTGCGAGCGGCGGCGGCTACCGCTGGGGTGGCTAGGGGGTTGTGCTGGCTTACGCTTGCGCGGCTAGGTAGGGTGTGGGCGACGCAGGGACGGCAGATGCTCGCGACCACGGCGCATCGAGGCTATTCGGCGAAACTAACCGCGGATCCGGTCGGCGACAGCGAGGCAGAGCATGTCTAGGGGGTTTGGGGGCTCATCGAGGAGATGTTGGTGGAGCTGGATCGGGCAGAGGAGCTGGTGATCGTCGTCGAGGCAGAGGCCGGCGCAGCTAGGGTTTCACTTCGGTCGACGCTTGTCCTGGCGGTTCCAGCCCTCCTCCTCCTCGACGGCATGATCAGGGTGACGCAGATGGTTGGCCTTGGTCTTCCAGGCCTCTTCACGAATGCGCAGCACGGCCGGAAAAGGAAAGGCGGAGGCGGCCGAGGGTTTTACCGGAGAAGGGGTAGACGGAGGCGGTAGGGGTAGATGGGGAGGAAGGGGTAGGTGGGCACGGTCCTGGGGAGATCTGGGAGAGGCCAGAGGTGAGAGAGAGGGGGAAGATATGGACGGGAGAGGAGCGGGGTGCCGTGGAGAAGTGGTGGAGGGAAAAGGTGGCTTCGGCCTTTTTTGCCTCTCCTCGAGCACGTGCTCGGTCGGCAGGGGCAGGGCAGGGGCAGGGAGGCTGCAGGGTGGGCCGGCATGGTGGTGGGGCGACCTGGCAGGGAGAGAGGGGGTGAAGCCAAAAGAGAGGGAGAGGGAAAGGGTAGCTCGGCTAGGGTAGTTGGGCTCAGGTTAGGTTAGTATCCTCGGGTTGGGTTAGGGCTTGGGTGGGTTTGTAGCTAGGGCAGGGAGAGGGTGGCCAGGTGGGGCCAGCTAGGGTAGGTGACTCGGCTAGAGAGAGGAGAGAAAGAGGGGGGTACTTAGGGTTTGGTCATGGTGGGGTTTAGGAGAGAGGGGGGTTATGGTGATGAAGGGGTAGACGATATGAGTGGCACCTAGATAGAGGTTAAGAGAGAAGGGGGTGGTTTGGGTTTTAGAAGATAGCATACTACAACTAGATCAAGCAAAAGCATGTGGAAAGAGAGAGAGAGAAAAGATGAAGGAAGAGATGGTATGGTGAAGATAGGGTAGGTGATGGTCTAGGGATTAGAGAGATAGATAGATGGAGTGGTTTGAAGCTAGGGTTTGCCTTGGACAAGATCAAGCCAAGAACAACCAAGATCAACAAAAAAACAAGACAAGAAAAAGAGAGGGATATGATGATGGGGTTTAAGCTAGGTTAACTTAGATCAAGCCAAAAGAAAGGATATAAAAAGAGAGAGAGATGATGATCCACTCAAGATTCAAATAAAAATCAAATACTAGAAAAGGTGGCACTTGCATGGCCCATGCAAAATATTTAATACCATGTTGATTATTGTGAAAACAATACTATTGCATGGCATTATTCATTTGCATTTCCAAAGGGGAAATAAAGCCAAGCAAAAGAAATGAAAGGATGCCCCATGTGGAGTAGTTGGAGATGGCCATGTTTGAATAAAATTGGGACTTGCTAGTGTGTATGTGCCACTAGGCATTTAATAAGCCCAAAAATATCGAAACATGAAAATAACCCCACACCACACATATGGAAGCTAGCAAAAGGGTTCCACTCACAAGGCAAGCAAAGATGGCCATGTGGCTCTCATATACCAACAATGTGAAAACAACATGGTGCATATATGGGAGCATGTGGAAAAGAATTGAATCCATCCCAACCCACATGAGCTAGAGGTAAAAACAATTAAGTTGCAATGCTCATATATGGTTGAATGGTGGAATGATAAGGTGGTGAAAGAAAGGTGGTGGAGTTCATAAGAGATATGCCCCCCAACTCAACTTGGGCATTACACAATATATCAAGAACCAAATACAATATCAAGAGGCAAATACAATTTACAATGCATATGAGATAAGAACCAAATCAAAAAGGGTTTTATATGATGCTCAAATGCAAGGTGGCATGATGACATGAGCATGATATAATGATGATGCAACAATTATTTATATGAAGTAGCATCTATATAGACTAGGCTAGTAGCATTGCAATTGTTAGACAATTGGGATGCTACAACTCTCCCCCACTAAACAAGAATCTCGCCCCGAGATTCCTAGGAAAAAGAAAACAACACAAGGAGAGCGGGTGTTCGGAACGAAGGTGATCCTTGCGTTCCCAAAGATGATGAAGAGCGGAATGGTGAGACCACTACACTTTGCAAAACTTGCTAGACTTGTTGCGAGTCTTGCGTTTTGCTTGAGAAACAACGGGTTAGAAGAGTTGAAGGATTGTCGTGAGACAAGAAGGATAGGATGGACATAGCTCCGGTTTTCTCAAGAAACATGATAAGAGAAAAGAACCACTTGTGAAATAAAGGACAAGATGATGCATCATGGATATAGAAAGGCACACCGTTAAGATTAAAGATTTACCGATACTAGAGAGGATGGATCTTTGTGTCGCCAGAAGAAAAAGAGCTAGATTGGAGAGGTTTTGAACCACTATGACAATAGCATCGTATCCTCTCTCGGATTTGAGAAATGAAGTTCGGAAACAATATTGCCTTCAAACAATAGAGTCCCTTGATATCAGCAGAAACATCTAGTTAGACATCGACGGATTAGATTCTTGTTGCGCCGGTAAGATTCAAGGATCACGCAATTGAGGTGCGCGGATATAACTTCCAGAGACGGATGTAAGCCAGATCATGGTGGGATCCCGAGAAGCAAGAATATGGAGGATCTGAAGTTTATTGTAGAGATACTTATTGCTTTCTTTAGCCTTGAGGCTAACGCAATAGATTTGCAGCTGATGGCATCAACCATAATTGGCTTTACCACAGCAAAGAATTGATGAAACAAAGAGAGAGATAGATTCCTTTCACCTTGTTTGGGGATGTCGAGCACCGGTAGAAAGACGAGGATAGAAAAGAGTTTGCGTTTGTTTCCACCAGATAATTGAAGATTTTGCTCCGTGTAGGAAAAGACTAGATCACCAACAAGAGATTATTGATTCCTTCCTCCGAGAGAGCACTCCGGAAAAACAAGGACGGAGGTAAAAGTATCGAGGGATAAAGGCCACTTCTAACTTCCGTGGAATGAGTGAAATCACATTAATTCTCCAATTCAATGTACAAGAGCGAATGATAAGAGTAGTGGTATGGTAGCTACTCCATCCCGCACTCAAAGCATTACTCCGCACATGAATAAGAAAACCATGCAACCCAACTACCGAAACATACTGAAGGTATTGATAAGAAGAGCTCATGGAACTCCGATAGAAAACAAGGATGGATGCAAACGATTCACCGGATCCAAGATAGATAAAGATGATGAGGTTGTCGTCATGCCCGAAGTACCAAGCCACCGGAAAGATATGAAGGAAGATCACGGAGACAACTGCAAGATCCACCAGCTAAAGAAAAAGATAGCACCATTTGAACAGAAAGAAAACAAGATCTGGAAGGTCTTCATGGCCTCCGGTGGATTGAGCATAGACGATAGAGCGAGAGGGTTCCAAGAGATTACTTGACGGGACTGAGGGGAAAGAACTTCATGTTCTTCTTGAAAAGATTGAGAGAGATTTAGCAGTCTGAAGGAAACTTTAGCGGAACGACGATGATAACTTGCCAACAAGGAAAACTCCGGGTTTGATTGAAGATGGAAGATGGAATTACCAATGAACTTGCGGATTCCAGAATTGGAGCGATCTACTTAGCAGAAGGGCGTGGCCGAGATAGGTGACTTCAAAAAGTCAGAGTTCTCACGTTGAGACTTTGCACACAGGCAGTGCTCACGAAGCTTGAGAGAAAGAGACACAGATGATCTTCCATGTCCTTCCATTGATATGGAATAGGCAAGCATATTATCAACATATACCACCAAGGATTAACAAGATATTCCCATAATATCAAGTTCAAGAGACGGGAGAAACGAACAAATGCTCGAAACACTTCCTGAGCTCAACGCTCTTAGAAAGATCAACATTAAGAGCACGGGTTCGTGTTGAAAGAGATGCACTGGCAGAATAGATTATCTGGTCCTTCGGAAGAAAAGAGATGCCACCTGGTTCACATTGTTGATTGGGTCGCCGGTTACAAAGATAAAGAGATCTTGGATAAAGAAAAGATGCTAGATCATACCTTAAGCAAAGCTATCAGAGACGAAAAGATGCAGTTCCCTCGTATCCAGGAGAATTGCGCAGATATGGAGTTGAAACAGATGTGCGGCATGATAACAGATGATAGGCCGCCGTAGTGCCTTGAGAAACTTCGGATTACCAAAGATGCTAGAATATGCCTAGATATGATCACGGTGTACCTGCGTTGATAGCATTGTCCATATTCCAATCGACACTTATCATGAGTGGAATATAGCTATGCCGAGAGCCAGATTACAATCATCAGCATCGGGTCGACACATGTTATGTAATTGGCCCAAGAGAATTGATGATGAAGAGAAACTCTAGGATTAAGCGCCGGTGACAAAAGAATGAGCTAGCATGGACATGCTGATAAAAGGGAGATAGATAATTTTTCACACACGACTGGAAAGGAGTGTGGAAACACAGATGTATCAAAAAAAAATTTTCCGCATTTTTCGGCATTAAAATACCAATAGATGCGCAAAATCACTTAGCAGATAGAGATTAGCAACAGATGCTTGCACAGAATGTGGAGTTGCTAGAAGGAAGAACACCCTTAAGAAGATGGCACCGGTTAACAAGGAGTCAGATAGATCGCGCCGGTTTTCAAAAGCCTGTCAATATGGAATGTACCAACAGTCGATAACCAAAAGGCAGATAGAGACAACAAACTGGATGCAACAGATAGACAAGGATTTATACACACACACACACTTTCTATGGTACTACGGAAACCCAGAACACGTGAATCCTAGTTTGAATTTAAGAAGAGGATTGAAAACGTTACACTTCCTTACCAGAAAAGGGTGGTGGGTGGGTAAGAAGAAAAGTGAAAGCAGTCCTACTCTCGCGTTTTGTTTTTCCCTAGTATACATAACTACTAAAATATTTGCTAGACAGACAACGACCATTTGGCTGAGACCCTGAAGGGCGGGATGGCTCTGATACCAATTGTAACTACCTCGATGAATTACGCTCCTAGTTACAAGCCTGGATGAGCAGAAATGGTTGAAATAGTACGGTGGGGCCCAAATTCCACTCACAGGTAGACCTTTCGGCCGTCCCAACCATTTCCAAACATCGGGACAAGAACGGGCGGCGTAATCGGCAGGCGAAGGGATCAACTACATACACAAATGAGTATGTATGCAAGCCACCATACAATAGTACATCAGAGCCATTCCATCTAAAAAGAAAGGAAATATAGCAACGCCATACGGCAAGATCCAAATATCCTAGATAGATATAATAGTTTAGGATATCTCCTCATACATCAAACATCAGAGTATCAAGCGGAAGCGGAAGACAAAATCCGAGTACGGATAAGAAGCAAATCGACATAAGATGCCCCATAAATAAGCACATCCCGCCCACAGATCTCACGGATCCCCGTTCCCGGAATCTCTACACCGAATGATCGTTGCCCACATCGTCCGTCTCTTCCACCCAGTATCCATCTTGCGAGTGTACCTATTCATCTGAACCAATAATTTATCGTGTGAGACCCTAGGGGTGCTCAGCAAGTCTTTATGCCTCTAAAGGGGACACAACCTGGGGTGACGCAATTGCAGCAAAAGATAAACTCTAGCAATTCTATAGATACTCGCTAACCATCCGCCTAACCAAAGATAGACGGATGTCCGTGAATTAATAACAACAGTTATAACAGTTATAACGGTAATATCCACAGATCCATCCTCCTCCTCGCTTACCGACGAGGAAGCAGACGAACAACCCCCCCATCCGTTGGCAGTTTTATTATCCATTCCGTGAGTATTGCACTATTTACTAGTCAGGTACCTAGTCTAGTCAAATTAAAAGCGGTACTTTAGTTATGCTTGTCTATGATCGAGAAACTGTGCTCCAAGTCGTCCATAACCACGGACACGGCTTTCAGAAAGTTTTACCCTGCAGGGGTGCACAAATAGCAACACACACTCGATATGCCTCGGAAAAACCAAATCAAAACCCAACGAGGCAGTCACGACAAAGAGATCACATGATTCAGAAATATTTCAGGGGGCCACCCCATTAAGCTACCCGCAACGAAGCTGGCCGGCTACGAGACGGACTCAAGGTTTGTGTGGCCGGCTGTAAACGACTGGGAACCCGAAAGTGTGACTGGGCTTGTCGATACAGCGAAAAAGGGTCACAGACCTAAACAGTACAGTGTGCAGTACCTCGCACAATTTAAATAAAGCAGTAAAGCATGGCATAAGTACAGGATAGTAAATAAAACCTCAAACTAGTTTGTGGCCCCAAGAAATAAGAATGAATCAAGCTCTGGCTCAGGGGGGTTCATAAGCCTCCCGGATGTGGATAGCACGAATATTATTGGAACAGGAATCAAGTACTCGGGGTCTTACGGGACACAAGTGAGCATGAAAAACCAAATAGCAGATATTGCTCACCGGTGCCACTTTCATTAGTTATCCCATTACTACTCAGGTTAAGTTGTTTAGGTACCTCATTATCCAACCGACACTCACATACCCTACACATGCTGTTCTACGACTCGCATGGCTCAAACAACTCCTTTAGTAATGGCTCATGGGATGGAGGAACAAGCTTCGGTGGGGTTTAAAAGTAAAGGCTATGCAATGCTTGGGATTCAATTTAATGCAATCGCGACTCAATGATGCAAGAATAAGAACGAGGCAATAGGTACTATATGTATGCAAGCATGTGGTAGTGCTTGCCTGGCAGCTCAGTTGAAGCAAGAGAAGGATCTGGGTAGTGCTCCTGGTTCTCTTGATATATCCCCTGCTCAGCGTCTATTCGAAGAAGAACCAAACAAACAAGGGCCAACATAAATAAAGTGCGCAAGCATATGTATAAATGCATCAAGCAAAAAATCATGCCATGATGAATGATGCACAATTTGCATGGCAACAAAGTAGCAAGGCATGGGTGAGGTGTGGAAACAATAATAAAGCATTTTTATTGAGCTTTGGCCCCATTTTATTCACAATTAAGTTGCTGTACACATTATATTTATATGATGCATGCTTCAAAACAAACCAAGGAATGCATAAACAGAAAGGTCTCGTCGAGCTAATCATTTTAGACATATCATTTGTTAAATTTGGATTTATAAAACAAAAGTTATTAATTAATTAAGTCAAAAGGGCATTTTATTGTAATTCAATTAACTTGCAATTTTAAATGTTCAAAATATATTTTGAAGGTCATATTTGAATTACTCATATTTTTCTGATTTGAAAACATATATTATTTGCATTATTTGGATTTGTATTTTAAAAGATATTTAAAAACAGAATTAAATTTGAATTTGAATTAATTTTGAAAAGATTTGAATTAAAACAGAAATAGACAGAAGCTTTTCTCACTCAGGCAGATATTGACCCAGACGCTGACGGGTGGGCCTCTCTGCTGACTGGGACTCCACAGCGCGCAGAAACATTTTACACCGTGGCCTAATCTAGCCCAAGCGATGATAGGTGGGACCACGGCACAAGCGGACCCACACGCCAGTGGGCGGGCTCGAGGTTGCCACGCGGCTCAGGGGGACTTCGGGTTGATGCGACCAAAGCAGGGGAGCCTTTTTGCAAAAACGCCACGAGGCTGACAAGTGGGCCACGAGGGAGTGCGGGTTGAGCAGAAAAGAAACGGAGGGGGTGTTATGTAAAACTACCACGCCGTACTGTTCCTCTTCTTCTCTGCGTTGGCGACAGATCGGTGCACGCCAGCGACAGAGCGCGGCGCGCGGGCTCGAACTCGCGACCGCGCGTGTGCGAGCGGCGGCAGCTACCGCTGGGGTGGCTAGGGGGTTGTGCTGGCTTACGCTTGCGCGGCTAGGTAGGGTGTGGGCGACGCAGGGACGACAGAGGCTCGCGACCACGGCGCACCGAGGCTGTTCGGCGAAACTAACCGCGGATCCGGCCGGCGACAGCGAGGCAGAGCATGTCTAGGGGGTTTGGGGGCTCACCGAGGAGATGTTGGTGGAGCTGGATCGGGCAGAGGAGCTGGTGATCGTCGTCGAGGCAGAGGCCAGCGCAGCTAGGGTTTCGCTTCGGTCGACGCTTGTCCTGGCGGTTCCAGCCCTCCTCCTCCTCGACGGCGTGATCAGGGTGACGCAGATGGTTGGCCTTGGTCTTCCAGGCCTCTTCACGGACGCGCAGCACGGCCGGAAAAGGAAAGGCGGAGGCGGCCGAGGGTTTTGCCGGAGAAGGGGTAGACGGAGGCGGTAGGGGTAGATGGGGAGGAAGGGGTAGGTGGGCACGGTCCTGGGGAGATCTGGGAGAGGCGAGAGGTGAGAGAGAGGGGGAAGATATGTACGGGAGAGGAGTGGGGTGCCGTGGAGAAGTGGTGGAGGGAAAAGGTGGCTTCGGCCTTTTCTGCCTCTCCTCGAGCACGTGCTCGGTCGGCAGGGGCAGGGCAGGGGCAGGGAGGCTGCAGGGTGGGCCGGCGTGGTGGTGGGGCGACCTGGCAGGGAGAGAGGGGGTGAAGCCAAAAGAGAGGGAGAGGGAAAGGGTAGCTTGGCTAGGGTAGTTGGGCTCGGGTTAGGTTAGTAGCCTCGGGTTGGGTTAGGGCTTGGGTGGGTTGGTAGCTAGGGCAGGGAGAGGGTGGCCAGGTGGGGCCAGCTAGGGTAGGTGACTCGGCTAGAGAGAGGAGAGAAAGAGGGGGGTACTTAGGGTTTGGTCATGGTGGGGTTTAGGAGAGAGGGGGGTTATGGTGATGAAGGGGTAGATGATATGAGTGGCACCTAGATAGAGGTTAAGATAGAAGGGGGTGGTTTAGGGTTTTAGAAGATAGCATACTCCAACTAGATCAAGCAAAAGCATGTGGAAAGAGAGAGAGAAAAGATGAAGGAAGAGATGGTATGGTGAAGATAGGGTAGGTGATGGTCTAGGGATTAGAGAGAGATAGATGGAGTGGTTTGAAGCTAGGGTTTGCCTTGGACAAGATCAAGCCAAGAACAACCAAGATCAACAAAAAAACAAGACAAGAAAAAGAGAGGGATATGATGATGGGGTTTAAGCTAGGTTAACTTAGATCAAGCCAAAAGAAAGGATAGAAAAAGAGAGAGAGATGATGATCCACTCAAGATTCAAATAAAAACCAAATACTAGAAAAGGTGGCACTTGCATGGCCCATGCAAAATATTTAATACCATGTTGATTATTGTGAAAACAATATTATTACATGGCATTATTCATTTGCATTTCCAAAGGGGAAATAAAGCCAAGCAAAAGAAATGAAAGGATGCCCCATGTGGAGTAGTTGGAGATGGCCATGTTTGAATAAAATTGGGACTTGCTAGTGTGTATGTGCCACTAGGCATTTAATAAGCCCAAAATATCCAAACATGAAAATAACCCCACACCACACATATGGAAGCTAGCAAAAGGGTTCCACTCACAAGGAAAGCAAAGATGGCCATGTGGCTCTCATATACCAACAATGTGAAAACAACATGGTGCATATATGGGAGCATGTGGAAAAGAATTGAATCCATCCCAACCCACATGAGCTAGAGGTAAAAACAATTAAGTTGCAATGCTCATATATGGTTAAATGGTGGAATGATAAGGTGGTGAAAGAAAGGTGGTGGAGTTCATAAGAGATATGCCCCCCAACTCAACTTGGGCATTACACAATATATCAAGAACCAAATACAATATCAAGAGGCAAATACAATTTACAATGCATATGAGATAAGAACCAAATCAAAAAGGGTTTTATATGATGCTCAAATGCAAGGTGGCATGATGACATGAGCATGATATAATGATGATGCAACAATTATATATATGAAGTAGCATCTATATAGACTAGGCTAGTAGCATTGCAATTGTTAGACAATTGGGATGCTACACACGGTCACCGACAAGAATCTTGCCTTGAACTTGCAACTCCTTGATAGAGCTAATCAATTCACTCCTGATGATCTAGTCTCTTATGTAGTTGCCATGGATAACTTGGCGGATGAAGGGCAAAAGATCAAGGAGATCAACCGTGCTATTGGGTCTTCCCAATCTCTAGCGTTAAAGGCCAAGCATGTGCAAGAAGATGTTGCTAGTGATGAAGAAAGCGATGTTGATGGAGTTGATGATATGCTATCTCAACCTGCTCTCTTCACCAAGAACATGAAGTTCCGAAGAAGGATAAGTTCAATGGGATCAAGTGAGAAGAAGAGGACGTGCTACAATTGTGATGAGTCGACCCATTTTTCTGACAAGTGTTCATATGAGAAGAGTCTTGACAAGCCTAAGTATGAAGAAGGTGCCAAACCAAGATTGAAGCCCAACCCCATCAATGAAAGATAGAAGAGGAACAATAGGCATGATGGCAAGGGCTTCCTAGGTCAAGAATACATATCCGACAAGGAGGAAGAGGATGAAGAGAAGGTGGTTGGAGTGGCCGGCTTGGCCTTTGACAAACCCGAGTCTCTCTTCACCTATGACTACACCAAGGACTACACCGATGACTCTCCTACTCCCAACGTCATTGCCACTTGCCTCATGGCAAGGAGCTCCTAGGACGAGTCCGATCTGGAGTGTGGGGATAAGGAGAAAGTGGTGGGTGTGACCGGTTTGGCATATGTCGAACCCGGTTCACCTCTCACCTATGACTACTCCAAGGACTACATCGAGAGTTCTCATGTTCCCAAGATCATCGGTTCTTGTCTTATGGCAAGAAGCTCCAAGGTAATTGTCTCTCCTCCATCCCTATCTAGTGTCTTGGATTATCTTGAGAGTGATCGTGATAGTGATAGTGATAGTCATGAATTTGGTGAAGAATATATAAAAGAAATGTATGATATCATGAAGTCTCTTCCTCCCATTGCTCGTGCTAGAGTCAAGCAATTAATGGAACTTGTTAGCTCACGTGATGAGGCCATTGATAGCTTGGAATCTCATATTGATGATGAGAAACGAAGATTCAATCTTCTTGAGCAAGATCTTTGTGAGGAAAAGAATACCAGTTCTTTTCTCAAATTACAAATTGAAATTTTTGAAATTGATAAAGCAAAAGACATGGACACTATTGATAGGGCTAACTCATTGTCCCAGGAGCTTGATGTCTCAAAGAAAGAGCTTGAAGTTGCTCATGCTTCTCTTACCAAGGACCTTGAGCACCTTGAGAAGGCTAGTTTGCTTGTCAAGCGTGAGCTCATAAAACTTGGAGAGAACCATGATCAACTTCGGGTGTCCTATGAGAAGGCTCTTGGTACATTGAAGGATCCAATTATTGTTGAAAATGATTCTTGTACCTCTAACTCTACCTTTGATCAAGCTCACCTCATTGAGGAAAATAAGAAGTTAAAAGAGCAACTTGAGAAAGAGCGCCGTGCACCTACCTCCAAGGGAAAGATACTAGATGAGATTTTATCCCGTCAAAAGAAGAGAATTTCCAAGGAAGGTGTCGGTTTTGATCCAAAGAACAACACGAGCAATGCCATTCCACCAAAGAAGATAACCTTTGTAAAAGAAGGTGACAAGATGGTTGACCAAGTCAAAAGGAATGTGGTGAATGGGGGAGCCATGAGGGGCAATCCCAATCACAAGTATGCGGGAAGGTCAAATCCTTCCTATTTGCTATGTAAGGGCACTCAAGGATATGTATATGCCAAATATGTTGGCCCTCGAAATGGTTATGCTTATAGGTGGTAATCAATTTGGGTACCTAAGGATCTTGTTGCTAATTCTAGGGGACCCATTACTCAATGGGTTCCTAAATCAAAGAATTGATTTTGTAGGGTTATCCCTCCAGTGGATCAAAATGGGTGTTTGAAAGTGGATGCACCAATCACATGACCGGAGGTATAAGTGGGCTTGACCAATTCATTCATGATGTCAACTCAACGTCAAGCATCACTTTTGGAGATAACTCTAAAGGAAGGTACTAGGTTATGGTAAGTTGGTAATCTCCAAGGTTTTGACTCTAGAGACCTTCTTACATGTTGAAAACCTTGGTTACAACTTGCTTTCAATTAAACATCTCGCGGATGTTGGATATGACTCCTATTTCTCTAGAACTTTTGTGAAGGTCTTTAGGGGTGATGATATCAGCTTGGTTCTCATTGGACACGTGGAAGACAACCTTTATGTGGTCGACCTCTCGAAAGAGAGCCAATCTCTTCCTACATGTCTAATGGCCAAGGCTGACAAGGGATGGCTTGGCATTGTCACCTAGGTCATGTCAACATGAGAAATCTCAATCTACTCCTAAAGGGTGAGCATATTATTGGACTAACCGGTATCTCCTTTGAGAAAGATCGTGTGTTTAGTGCTTGCATTTCAGGAAAGCAAATTGGGAAGCATCATCCTTCCGTTACCAAGGTGGCCACGTCAAGACCATTGTAGCTTCTCCATTTGGATCTCTTCGGGCCATCAACATATGACTCCCTTGGTGGAAGAATATATGGTCTTGTCATTGTTGATGATTACTCAAGGTATACTTGGGTCTTTCTTCTCAAGACAAAGGATGAGACCTTCAAGGAATTCATGATCTTCGCCAAGCTAGCTCAACGCACTCATGGAGTGGAGATCAAGACCATTAGAACCGACAACGGCACCGAGTTCAAGAACTACACCATGCAATAATTTGTTGAAGATGAGGGGATCAATCATGAATTCTCAGCTACTTATACCCCTCAACAAAATGGTTTTGTTTAAAGGAAGAACCGGACAATCATTGAGATGCCAAGAACAATGTTGAGTGAATTCAAGTCCCCTCACAATTTTTGGGGAGAAGCTATTGCTACTACGGTTCACTACACGAACTGGCTCTTCCTCCGACCTCCCTTTGACATGACTCCATACTATATTCTCACAAGTAAGAAGCCCAATGTCAACTACTTCTGTGTCTTTGGATGCAAGTGCCTCGTCAAGAACAAAAAGGAAAAATCTCGGTAAATTTGAATCTAGAACTATAGAGGGTATATTTGTTGGTTATGCGGAAAACTCTCATGCCTATAGATACTACAACAAGACGAATGGTTGTGTTGAAGTATCTTGTGACGTAGAGTTTTTGGAGAATAATGGCCCCCATGAGGGGCAAGTTTCTTCTCGTGATGTAGGAGATGGTGATTCTTCTCAAGTCATCAAGTTGTTGGGTATTGGGCACATCTTGCCCACCGACTCACATTCATGTTCAACAAGATGATGGGGGAGAATCAAGCTCAACTAAAGAAGAGCCAAGCTCTACCCAAGATGAGCCATCAAATGCATCACAAGATCAACATCTCACTGAAGATGCCATGCAAACCGAAGAACAAGAATCAAGCCCTCAAACCCTTGAGCAAGACCAAGTAGAAGATCAATCTACATCTCAAGGCCAAGCTCAAGGTGGTGTCAATGATCAAGGCCCATCAAAAGATGAATTGATCATGAAGGCACAATTTGGAAGATTAAGGCCGCCTCCATTGCAAGTGGACTTCAAGTCAACAATATCCTTGGAAGCATATCAAGAGGGATTGAGACCCATGCCAGGAAGAAGAACCTCACAAACCTTTTGTGGGCATCATGCTTTTGTGTCCAAATTTGAGTCCCTTAAGGTTCATGAGGCTTTGGAGGATCCGGATTGGGTCATTGCCATGCAAGAAGAACTTGAGTGTTTCACCCCCAATGAAGTTTGGTCTCTAGTGGAGAGGCCTAAAGATCATCGCATCAATGTCATTGGGACCAAGTGGGTGTTCAAGAACAAGCAAGATGAGAACGGGGTCATCACTAGAAACAAAGCAAGGTTAGTGGTGCAAGGGTATGCCCAAATAGAAGGTATTGACTATGAGGACACCTTTGCGCCCATTTCTTGTCTTGAAGCTATTCGTCTCTTGCTTGCTTATGCATCTTTCCATAACTTCAAGCTTTATCAAATGGATGTGAAAAGTGCATTTCTTAATGGTCCCTTGAAAGAGGTTTCATATGTAGCTCAATCCCCGGGTTTCGAAAACACACGCTATCCCAACCATGTGTATCTACTCCATAAGGCTCTCTACGGACTAAAGCAAGCTCCTCGTGCTTGGTATGAGCACCTTAGGTATTTTCTACTCATGGATGGGTTTAGCGCGGGTAAGGTCGATTCCACCCTTTTCACCAAATGGGTTAAAGGGGGTGGCTTATTTATTGTTCAAATCTATGTTGATGATATTATCTTTGGTGGAACTAACGAATTTCATAACAAAGCTTTTGACGAGTTGATGACTATGAAATTTAGGATGTCCATGATGGGGGAGTTGAAGTTCTTTCTAGGCTTCATCATAAAGCAACTTCCTCATGGCACTTTCATCTCTCAAGAGAAATACATTAAGGATATGATCAATAAGTTCGAGATGGCCAAGGCTAATCCCATGAACACACCCATGTCACTAAATGGACAACTTGGCCTTGGAGTTGGTGAGAAGGACGTGGATCAATAGGTATATCGTTCTATGATTGGTTCCTTGCTCTACCTTTGTGCTTCTAGGACGGATATCATGTTAAGTGTTGGAATGTGTGCTCGTTTTCAATCTGCTCCCAAGGAGTTCCACTTGATGGTGGTCAAATGGATTTTTAGGTACCTTGTTCTCACTCCTACTCTCGGGCTTTGGTATCCAAAGGGGTCAACCTTTGAGGTTGTTGGATATTCGGATGCCGATTGAGCAGGTGATAAGGTTGACCGGAAATCAACCTCCGAGGCTTGCCAATTTATTGGCCGGTCGTTGGTGAGTTGGTCTTCCAAGAAACAAAACTCCATAGCCCTATCCACCGCCGAAGCCGAATACATATTCGCGGCATCTTGTTGTGCTCAATTGTTATGGATGAGGCAAACCTTGAAAGACTATGGTGTGTCTCTTGGTATGGTGCCTCTTCTATGTGACAATGAAAGCGCAATAAAGATCGCCAACAACCCCGTCCAACATTGCCGCACCAAACATATTGACATTCACCACCACTTCCTACGTGACCATGTCGCAAATGGTGGTATCAATCTCACTCATGTGGGTACGATGTTCCAATTGGCCGATATCTTCATGAAGCCTTTGGATGAAGCCCGGTTTGTCATGTTGAGGCGAGAACTCCGTATCCTAGATCCCCAAAACTTGGATTGATTTGCTTATTGCACTATATTCTTTCTCTTAACGTGCTATGTAGCCTAGTTGTGCAGCACATGTAGGGATGGTCATCTCACCATGTCTTGGTTTGATGCTTACCCATGTGTGCAACATAAATTAATCTCGTGTCATGATATGGGTCCAAGCATCTATCTTTGAGGCGCCATGACATGTGTGCTTAAACATAGGGGGAGAAATCCTCCGCCAAATCGTCGGTTTTGTGTATTGGGTGCATTGTTGCTTCAAGCTAAATCCTTTGTCCATGGTTGCTCTTCGTTTTTGTTTCTTCATGACCTTGCCATATGGGCAGTGTTCTTTCTGGTCTTCATTTGGATCTTTTGTATATGCTCATATGATTTCTCGCAATGTTTCATCTCCAAAACAACAAACAAAAAAAATTTGCTGTCTTCAGAAATTTTCCGGCAATAATTCCGGTTCGCCAGCCTGATGACCGAAAATTCTGGCGACCGCCGAAAATTCCGACAGCAGACCGAAAACCCTTATAGAACATGTTTTGGGTTCTCTGCAGAAAATTTCGGTCGCCACCGGAATTTCCGATCACCAGTCCGGTTCGCCGATGTTCTCGCCAGAAATTCTGGCGTGGGCATCGGTTCGACCGGACTTATCGCCGAAAAATTTCTGAGGGGGGTATTTATAGCCCGCGCGTGGGGGCAGTTCCATCCTCTTCCTTCTTTCTCCCCCACGCCCACCCCTCCTCCATGGCTGCTGCCCCAAGCTTCCCCACCCACCCATAGGCCCTTCCCTCCACCCAAATCCCTCCCTACTACACCAAGTTGTAGATCGGGCCTCTACAAGTCTTCTCACCGAAGGTTTTGCTCTCTCCTTGCCTGCATTGGGAGACCAGGGAGTGCTCTCCCTCTTCTCGTGTGGTTCTTTCCTCGTGCTCATCCGTGGCAAGGGAGGGGCATGGATTCTTCTTCGGCATCCGAGGGTATTTTTGCTCTTTCCTCTCTTCATTCCCTTTCTTGTTGGTGGTGAAACCCTAGCCTTCATGGTCACTTGTGCTCCCTTAGTTCTATCTATCCTCCTAGTAGAGTAACTAGGATAACATCACCCTAGTTTCACCCACTTTTCTCCCTCATGATGTTTTTTGCGCAAGTACTAAGTCATGGATAGTATCATTGACGATTGCCCTAATTTTTTGGTCCCACACCCAGTCGAGCCGAAACTGCCGCCGGAATTTCCGCTCATAGTTTCGGTCGACCTACATGCTCACCAGAAATTCTGGTCGAGCTTTCGGTTCGCTGGAACCATCGCCGATCATTCCGGCGACAGGGTCGGTTCCGCCGGACCTGGAGCTGAAATTTTCTTTCGCCTGTTTTTCTGTCCATGCGCTTGCCCAACCTTCATTCTGTGTTCTTGCGAGCTCTTCTATGACATACACACTTATTTGCTTTATTTGCCTTGCGTTCTTGTGTGCTTCTTGTGCAGAGTCTGACCACATCGACTTTGAGCCCGACATTGGCAAAAAGAGAAAGCTTACTATTCAGCGGCCTCCTCCTCCTCGCCTCACTCAGCATCAACTAGAGAAATATGCTATCACAGGGGGTTCTGGATCTGCAAGTGGACAGAAGAAGAAAGCCTCTGGTAGAAGATCCGCTATCAAGGGCAAGTCCAGTCTTGGTCCTACTAATGAAGAAGTTCCTCCCAACTACACCACTGCTTCGGATATTAATGTGAATTAGTGGCGGGACTTGAGGAGGCAGAATCCGTACCGCTTTCCCAACCGCACTTATCAAGGGGTTAACAAGATGTTCTGGACTGACACTCAGAAGTGCTTTTGGGATGACCTTTACAATGAGCCAACTCGTATGAAGCGGGTTTTCTTTGTTCCTCCCAAGTATCTCAATGAGGACCACTATGCTCATTACCTCTCTTATCTATTTCGAGCATGTGGATGTGGCCCTGAAGCAGATAGATGTCTTTGATATTGCTACTATCAAGGTCAAGATAATGCCAGATCTCATTCGCCAGTTCTTCTGCACTTCTTACTTTAACACTGATGAGGCTCACACTGTCACTTGGATGACCGGCACCAAGCCATACTTGGCTTCGTTTGATGCTTTCTGCCATGCCCTGGGTTACCCTCCTGACCGTGTATCTGGCTTCTGCATTCATTTTGAGAAGGCCTTCAGTGACAACCAGCTCCTTTTCTGCTATCCCAGTGATCCCAGCCATCAACCTCCTAGCTTGTCAGGGATGTACTACTACTACATGGTGCTTGCTCGGTTCTTCCGCTACAATTTTGTGAGCAAAGCTGGTGAAGCTGTTGATGTTTGCGGTCACCACAAGAATCTGCTGTACTACTATGAGCCTCATCGCCTCCGGAAGATCAATGTGTGTGATTTCATCTACTATGAGATTCAGTGGTCTATTGAGAAGCGCATGACTCCCAATTTCTGTCAGTATGTTCAGCGTCTGATTGAGGCCACCGTTCCTGTAGCTGCTATCCCCAAAGGTCCGTGTGAAGATATGGAGGATTTCAGCTTACCTCGTCGGGGCTATCATGTGGATCTCCCTCAGATGATGCCGTCTGAACGCTGGACCAAGCTTGCTCATGATCCTCTATCTGCTAGTGGCTTGCGCTCTCGTAGGGACCTTCCCCATGCTCTTCCTTGCAAGAAAGGTCTTGCCCGGTTCTTCAAAAGCTTGTGGGATATGTGTCGCTCCTCCTATGATGTTGCCCATCGTAGTTTGGAGCTCAGTCAGGAGAACAGGCGGCAACACAATGTGTCGGGGGGATAACCCCTGGGTGGGGAAAGCCAGGCATAAGTAGGCCGGCTCCAGAAGATGCAGGCCGCCTGGCCTCCAAGAAATACAACTCTAACCGTCTGGAAAGCAAGCCCGGCTGGGCTTATAACCTTCCCGGCTGGCCCGTCTAGCCGGTGGTCAGAAGAACCGGCCGGGTGGCTGTTCCCACCTGGCTCACCTCGGATTCGATGGAGAGCACGGAAGGACTGACGCTCCGTGTGGGGTATGCTTCTGGCTCTCCCTCGTCAACAAGGAAGCTGGCATGCCATCATGACCAGCGCTACCCGACGAAGATAAAGCAAGACAGTCGGCTGGCCTGGCGAAAGCGGTCCGGGTGACCGTTAAAGCAAGGGTGACGCCCCAAAGGAAGCCCGAGTGACCACTGAAGAGAAGGATGACGCTAAAAGAAGGGCGGAATGGGTCCTGGCCCACCGGCTGGGCCCTGCAGCCGGCCTTGCCCTGTAAACCCATATCCAAACAGTAAACCCTAGGACCCAATCTATAATCTGCCCCCCAGACCAGTATATAAGGGAGGGCAGAGCCAAGGTTCTAGGTAGGTGAAAATAGTAGAAGAAGAGAAGTGTTAGCATCTAGCTCCCATCTTCCTCTAGCCATCGATAGTAGCTAAGGAAACAGCTCAAGGAGCACTTGTACCGAGCATCGAGCTCCCACACATAGTTCATCTTGCAGGAGTAGGGGTGTTACCTCGCCAAGAGGGCCTCGAAACTGGGTATGTCCCTGTGTCTGCAGTGCACCGTGCCCAACCCGTTGCATGAGCCACCGAATGCATCCGTGTGTCCCTTCTTTGCCATCCCCGATGGCTCTGTCGTGTTCCACACCATGACAGTTGGCGCCCATCGTGGGGCACAGCGCTTCGGCTGGGATCATCTTTCGCACGGGACTTCCGCTCATCGACGGCGAACGCGTGGCCTCTGGCCTCGTGCTCACGCTCGGTGCCTTCTACTGCGTCATCGACAATGCAGCGTGTTTTGCTAGGAACACCTTCCCTGCTGGTGGCTCCATCATGCATTTTGGAGACATCCGCGTCTACATCGCCACTGTCGCTGAGGGTTTTCCCAGTGTGGTCACCCCCGTCCTCGACGTGCCCCTCGCCCGCGTCCCAGCCGCAGGGAGGGTTTGCATCGAAGTCATGATGGTGAACGCTTGCGAAAACCATCGGCAGCCTCAAGAACATCGTGCAGGAGGAGAGAACTCCACGCCTGAACCGGAGCAAGACCCACTCACCGCCTCCATCCAGCACCTGCGTGCTCCGGTCGTCATCGACACGGATCCAGCGGCTGTGGAGGCAGCACTCGAAGCTACACGCCAGAAGCTCCTGGAAGAAGCCACCAAGGTCGCGGCTAATCAGCATCGGCTGAACGCCACCGTGCATGAGTACAACGCAGCCCATGGCTTCGTCAGAAAGATCCAGCACCGAGGGCGCAACCTGGCGTCAGAACTGGATCGTGCCGCTGACTCACATGCAGGTGTGGCGCGACCCGTCTACATCACTCCCGCCAGCAACATGAGGGCGGCCGAGGCGGCGGCCGCGGAGCTAAAGCACCTGGAGGGCGAGGAACTTCGTCGCCAGCAGGAGTGTGTGTAGCTCCTCGTGGCTACTTCTAACAAGTAGCAGGCCGAGGGCGTCCCCAGCCAGGTGGGCAACTCCCACGACATCGTCGTCCGCAAAGGCGCAGACCAAACGGTGCACGGAGGAAGCAAGCATCAACAGGCCTCTTCTCCAGGAGGGGTCGGGCAAAACAGCCACCCGCGTGGCGAATCTGGCAACCGCGGTCGTCACAACCGTGACACCGCTGCCTCCAGCGTTAGTCGCGCAGGCGGAGCCTCCTAGGGGAAAAGACACGAGCACCAGAGGGGAAGCGGACGCGAACAACGACCCGCCCGCGTCGCGTTTGAAGGGTCGGCTCGGTCCCCGAGAGCCAACTGATGCGCGGGAGCGCATCGACCTCCTGGTGCAGTCACGCACCTTGGAGGAGGAAAGTCCAGCTGGCCCAAAGTGTTTTGGCACGCGCATCCGGAACGAGCCGTTTCCGAAAGGATTTTCGCTCCTAAGAGACACGCCAAAGTACAACGGAACCGTCAAGACTGAGGATTGGTTGGTCGATTACACCACCGCGATGGGAATCGCCAATGGCAACCTCCGCTTGGCCATCCGCTACGTCCCCCTCATGCTCGTTGACTCGGCGAGAACGTGGCTCAACAGCCTCCCTGACAACAGCATCAACGCGTGGCTGGACTTCGAAGAGGCATTCATCCGCAACTTCACCGAAACATACAAGCGATCGGGTCGACCTCACGAGCTTGCCCTCTGCGTGCAAGGCAAGGACGAGTCGGCACGCGCCTACCTCACCCGTTGGACCAGCATGCACAATTCGTGCGAAGGGGTGCGTGAGCACCAGGCGATAGACTTCTTCACCAACGGCTTCCGTGACGGCACCATGCTGAAGCATAAACTCAGCCGGGCAGACCCGCAAACCATGGCTCAGGTCATGTCCATCCCAGACAAGTATGCCACCGCGGATGCGGCAATGAAGAAGCCCATCGTGGTGGACGACCAGGGACAAATCTTCACGGACGAGCAGGCGGAGCGTCGCCAGCCGGGCGACCATCATCCCAGGCGGCACGGTCACGACAACCGCCACGGCAAGAGAAAAGACGACAAGGCGGATAGCCGGTATGGTACCAAGCAGGTAGCCGTGGTGCATGAGGATCTGACTACAGGAGGTAGTCAGAGGCAGAGGCCGGATGACAGGCCACCTCAGCCTAAGTATACCATTGAGTCCATGCTCGATGGGCCATGCAAGTTTCACAGTGGCATCAACAAGCCCGCGAACCACACGACGTGCCAGTGCAGCTGGACAAAGAAAATGGCCGAAGTCGGTGGACTCCCACCACCACCTCCACCGCCACCCGAAGGCCCACCGGATAACAGGGAACACCGCAACCGCCGCGAGGGTGACGAAGATGGTTACCCGCGGCAGGTGGGTAATTACCACATATTCCTGGCGGATCCGGAAACGAAGCACGCCAAACGAAGACGTGAGGCGGAGGTGAACGCAATCGTCCCGTCCGTCCCCCAGTACCTGCACTGGTCCGATCAGGCAATCACCTGGGGCAAGGAGGATCAGCCGGCCGTGTTACCAAGCCCTGGTAGCTACGCGTTGGTCCTGGACCCCATCATCATCTCCAAGAAGCATTCATGCCGCTTCTCTCGAGTGCTGATCGATGGAGGGAGCAGCATCAACCTCCTTCACCGGAGCAGCCTCGAGAGGCTGGGCATCAATGAATCCCAGCTGGAACCTTCAAGCACTTCGTTCCATGGAGCAGTACCGGGACCGTCGCAGTCCCCAATCGGCAAGATCCGGCTGGACGCCATCTTCGGTAGCGAGAAAAACTTCCGCCGCGAGCCAATTTGGTTCGAGGTCGTGAACCTCTCCAGCGCCTACCACGCCATACTAGGGCTCCCAGCTCTGACAAAGTTCATGGGAGTGCCGCACTACGCATACCTCAAGATAAAGCTGCCGGGCCCAAAGGGAGTGATCACCGTCGCTGGATGCTACAAGTGTTCGATCGAATGCGCCTCAGACGGCTCCAAGATGGCCGAAGCAATGATCATCGCTGAAGAGAAGCGTGTCATAATGCAGAACATGGCGGCTCTGCAGAAGGACATGCCAGATGGAGAGCCCAAACTGGCTGGAGAATCGCAGTTCAAGCCCTCGCAGGGGACAAGGAAGATCCTGCTGAGCGAGGAAGACCCAAGCAAGTTCGTCCTGGTCGGAGATGGCCTGGATAGCAAATAGGAAAGCGCGCTCGTCGATCTCCTCCATGAGAATCGGGACATTTTCGCATGGTGCCCCAAAGACATGCCAGGTGTCCCGAGGGAACTCGCCGAGTACTCCCTTCATGTTCGACCGGACGCGAAGCCAGTCAAACAATCTGTATGCCGCTTCGCAGAGGAAAAGAGAAGAACCATTGGTGAGGAGATCACCCGGCTGCTCGCGGCCGGATTCATCATGGAAGTTTTCCACCCGGAATGGCTCGCCAACCTAGTGCTGGTGCTGAAGAAGAACAAGACATGGCGCATGTGCGTCGACTACACCAGTCTCAACAAGGCTTGCCCCAAGTATCCTTTCGCCCTGCCGCGAATTGATCAGGTCATTGACTCCACCGCCGGGTGCGATTTGTTGTCTTTTTTGGACGCTTACTCGGGCTACCACCAGATCAAGCTCAATGTAACCTATCAAATAAAGACATCATTCATAACCCCGTATGGGGCATACTGCTACACCACCATGCCCTTCGGATTGAAGAACGCAGGCGCAAACTATCAGTGCTGCATGCAGAAATGCCTGCAGACGCAGATTGGAAAGAACGTACACGCCTATGTCGATGACGTCGTCATCAAGACCAAGGAACGGCACATGCTCCTTGAGGATCTGAAGGAAACATTTGACAACCTCCGCCGTTTCCAGATCAAGATGAACCTGGAAAAGTGCGTGTTCGGCGTCCCAGCCGGCAAGCTCCCGGGCTTCCTCGTCTTGGAGCATGGAATCAAGGCGAACCCGGAGAAGATCGGAGCCATCGATCCCATGGAGCAGCCACAGAACCTGCGCGACGTACAAAAGTTCACCAGGTGCCTCGCTTCACTCAGCCGGTTCGTTAGCCGTTTGGGAGAAAAGGCCCTCCCCCTGTACCAGCTGATGAAGAAGACATACAAATTCGTCTGGACAGCTCAGGCGGATGAAGCTTTCCGATACCTCAAGAGCATGCTCACCTCGCCACCCGGCCTGGTGGCGCCAGCCGCAAAGGAGCCCATGCTGATGTACATCGCTGCCACAAATAGAGTGGTCAGCGTGGTACTGGTTGTCGAGCGACCAGAGGAAGGAAAAGCTCAGATGGTCCAGCACCCCGTATACTACCTGAGTGAGGTGCTCTCGCTATCCAAGCAGAACTACCCTCGCTACTAGAAGCTGGTGTATGGTGTGTACATGGCCGCCTAGAAGCTCAAGCACTACTTCCAGGAACATTCCATCAGGGTGGTAGCATTGGCCCCACTCGCGGAGATCATCAGCAATAAAGACACCACATGCCGCGTGGCGAAATGGGCCATCGAGCTCGCTGCACACAACATCTAGTACGAGCCGCGCACAATAATCAAGTCGCAAGCATTGGCTGATTTCATCGTTGATTGGGCAGAAACGCAATACATGCCCCCAGTGCCGGACTCAACTTACTGGAAGCTACACTTCGACGGGTCGAAAATGAGAGGAGGACTCGGAGTCGGAATCGTGATAACCTCACCCAAAGGCGACCGGCTGGAATACGTTCTCCAGATCCACTTCAAAGCTTCCAACAACGTCGCCGAGTACGAAGCGCTCATCCATGGGCTCAAAATGGCCAAGTACATAGGCATTCGGAGGGTGCTGTGCTTCGGGGATTTGGACTTGGTGGTGCAACAAGTATCTGGCGAATGGGACGCCAGGGACGCGAACATGGCCCTCTATCGCTTCTTCGTCCAGCAGCTGTGTGCTTGCTTCGAAGGATGTGAGTTTCACCATGTACCCAGAGCCAACAACGAAGCCACTGACGCTTTGGCCAGGGTCGGGTAAACAAGACAAGCCATACCGCCTGGAGTCTCTCTCAAGCACCTGTGTAAGCCCTCTATCACTCCCTCACCAGAGTCTGACTCCATCGTACTCGACGCGGATCCAGGAGCAACCGGTGCCGCGCCGCACCCGGGGACTGCCACGCCGCACCCGGGGACTGCTTCACCGCACCTGTGGACTGCCCCGCCGAATCCAGAAACTACCTCGACGCCTCCCACAGTCGACATCAGCACCCCTCCACCCGGCAGACCGCCCGACACCCCGAAGTCGGCCGTCCGCGAGGAGATCAAGCTCATCATACAAATGATGCAAACCATACAGGAGACGCCCGACTGGGCGAAGACGTTCATGGATTTCCTGGCCAAGGGTGAACTCCCAACAGAAGAGGTGGCAGCACGACAAGTGCGACGAAGGGCAAGCGCCTACACCATCATCAACAACGAGCTATACAAGCGCAGCGTCGGAGGCATCTACCAGCGATCCGTCAGTCGGGAGGAAGGATCCAAGATTCTAACGGACATACACCAGGGCGAGTGCGGCCACCATGCCTCGTCAAGGGCGATAGCAGCCAAGGCCCTTCGACACGGTTTCTATTGGCCGACGATGCTGAAGGACGCCAAAGAAATAGTCAAGACATGCAGTGGCTGCCAGCGATTCAGCCAGTTGAAGCACACGCCGTCTATGGCTCTCAAGACAATACCGATCACCTGGCCGTTTGCAGTCTGGGGCCTGGACATGGTTGGGCCATTCAAGACAGCTCGATCCGGCATGACGCACCTGCTCGTCGCCGTGGATAAGTTCACCAAGTGGATCGAGGCGAAGCCAATCAAGAAGCTGGATGGAGCGACGGTGATCAAGTTATTCATAGACATCATCATCTGGTTTGGCTACCCTCACAGCATCATCACTGACAATGGAACCAACTTCGCGAAAGGAGTCTTCGCTCATTTCTGTGGGGAAAAAGGGATCCGCCTGGATCTGGCATCGGTCGCACACGCACAGTCCAACGGACAATGCAAGCGCGCTAATGGTTTGGTGCTAGCTGGAATCAAGCCAAGGCTCATCGAACCGCTCGTCAGGTCACCTGGGTGCTGGATAGAGGAGCTTCCAGTAGTGCTCTGGAGCCTACGCACCACACCCAATCGCTCAACCGGCTTCACGCCGTTCTTCCTCGTCTATGGGGCAGAAGCCATTCTCCCCACAGACATCCAGTTCGATGCACCTCGCAAGCATCTCTACATGGAGCAGGAAGCCAAGAAGGCAAGGAAGGATAGCATGGACTTGCTCGAGGAGGCACGCGAGTTGGCTCTGTCCAGATCAACAATTTACCGGCATCCGGCCCACCTCTTTCCACGATGGAGACCTGGTGCTGCGCCTGGTACAGAGCACCAAAGGAATGCACAAGTTGTCCCCGCCATGGCAAGGACCATTCATCATCAGCCGAGCACTCCACAACAATTCATACAATCTGATCGACGCACAGCAGCCGATGAAGAACAAGGCAGATCGCTCAGACGAGGAGACGGAGCGCCCATGGAATGCTAGCCTGCTCTACCCATTTTACACTTAGAAAAGTGTATGTATCTTCCCTTTTTATGTAACAAGTGAACAAGAATGAGAGCCTTAGCGCAGCGCTAAGGACTTCGTCCCAATTCTACGCACCATCTGCATTTTCGTACCGGCTGGCCTAGGACCCATGATTTCTACAGACGGCATAATGTTGCACGCGGCGCCTAGAGTAGCCTCTTCGGTTCTGGCTTCAGTACGCACGGCGGATTTCGACCCGGCAAGAGCAGAAACTCAAAACACACGTGGCAAGAAGATGCCGGCGTAGAAATCAAGGGCGTCCAGGCGAACTGGTTGCACCCTACAAAAGTTAAGCCAACAACAGCGAACCGAAGTATCGCGAGGCACGCCAACATAGAAACTCCTTCGGTTCCGGCTGTAGACCGCAACCCGGCTGACGGCCGACAAGGAAAAATGCTAGAAGGGCCAATACTCGCTGAGAAAAGGGGAGTTGCTCGCGGCCTAACTCGAAGGGGCGCCTGTCTGTTTTTTTGCTATGATAATTACCAACTCATGCATGAGCATATGCACAAGAAAACTAACCCAAAGAAATGCTCTATCTTGCACGACCCGAGTCACAGTTGGCAGGAAACAAGGTGGCAAAAGAGCTTCGCCACGGCTAGCTACCCCAGCCGGCCCGAACCTCAGGGAATACACCCAGTGGACGCGCTCCCTCACACCCACAAACTCAAGTCAATGTAGCCAAAAGAGCTTCGCCCCGGCTGGCTACCCCAGCCGGCCTGAACCTCGGGGACTACACCCAGTGGACGCGCTCCCGTGCACCCACAAACTCAAGTCAAAGTATCCAAAAGATCTTCGCCCCGGCTGGCTACCCCAGCCGGCCCGAACCTCGGGGACTACACCCAGTGGACGGGCTCCCGCGCACCCACAAAAACAAAGTCAAGACGGCAAAAAGTGCTCCAATCCGGGTGGCTCTCCCAGCCGGCGCGAGCATAAAAGACCACAAATGACAAAGACACAAACAAAGATTAGCAAAAGGCACCAAGCCTTAAAACGGAGCACGAAGGCTCCGCACAGTTTAAAAGGTCGGCGACAGAAGTTAGCCGAAGTGTAGCACATCAGAGTAGCAATTTTCACAAATACACCCAGCATCCCGGGGATCAAGAGTCAGGAGCTTGTGAAGTAGAAGGAGCTGGATCAGCAGGGGCGGCACCAGCGTCAGTGGAAGGAGGCTGGCTGCTGGAGGCTTCATCAATGGGATTCCAAGGCACCGGCTCCTAGTGGAACGGCCGTGGCTCTCCAGGGGCGCTGAAGTTGCGCTCCAGGTCCACGTAGGTGCCAATCTTCACCCCGCGGGCTTGGAGCGCAGGAATGCTCTCGCGAAGACCCTCGTAAGTTGTCCCAAGGCGGAAGCCGCGGTCGACCATGCTCAGGTCGACACCAGGATACCATGACTTCACCATCGCAAGCGCCATCTCCGCCCCGCCTCGAACAGCCCA
Organism: Avena sativa; assembly: GCA_916181665.1. Classification (NCBI taxonomy): domain Eukaryota; kingdom Viridiplantae; phylum Streptophyta; class Magnoliopsida; order Poales; family Poaceae; genus Avena; species Avena sativa. The sequence continues at coordinate 44,032,594 of OV702298.1, read as the reverse complement.
CTCCTTGTGCACGTCCAGCACGTCGATGCCCTTGGACAACGCCACGGCCAGGCTGGCCATGTCATGCACGACCAGGCCTGTGTCCGGCTAGATGTAATGGAAGAGATCATTGCCAACGGCATGCAAGCTGTTGCTCTCCTCCGCCACCACCTTGACCAAGTCGAGGGTGGTCAGGTCACGACCAACCTCCTCCATCGGCAGCTTCTCCGTGGCCATCTCGGTCGCCTCGGGATAGTGAGCTGCAGCCGGACACAAAGCAGAATAAGCCGACAAGATCGAGCAAGTCACGACACAATGGAAGAGAGTAGTTGAAAAACTTACTGATTCCCATCTCTGAGATGTTCTGGAGGTGCTGATTGAGATCCTCCTCCCTGTGGCGAAGAGACTGGATTGTCCCCTCCTGCTGGGTGCAGATCGTCTCAAAGTTCTTCGGTGCCTCTGCCCGGATATCAGCCGTCTTCTTGCCCCGCTCCACACTAACCTCAAGCTGGTGTTTGGCCGCGGCAAGTTGATCAAACTGCGCTTGTCGCGCCTTGTCGACTCTTCCAGCCGGGCAACCTCAGCCTTGAGGCGTTCCAACTCCTTATCCTTGTCCCAGATCATGGATGTAGGAGGATACCCGATGGTCAACAAAAAACGGGAAAAGGGAGCAATTCGCCAAGACAGATCTGAAGAAGCAATCTTACGGCCAAGGTCCCGGGTGTTCTTCACAGACTCCATAAACGCTTTCTGCAGCAAGAAAGCAAATGAGCAACATAGGAGCAAACCAGATGAAAGAGCGGAAAAACTATGAAGGGCAATGACTTACCTCCATCAAAACAGACAATTTTTTGGCCTCGCCAAGGCCCTGTTCCATTCCCTCAACCAGGTGGCGAACCTAGCTGAGTGCAACGGGCGACGAGTCGGAGAGCTGGGCAAGGATCACAGCCGGCGTAAGCACAGCCGGAGCTAGCCTCGAGCCAGTGATGATAACCTCGTCATCATCGGCAGCTGCACCCGAAGGCACAGCTACCACCAACTCCCTCCCAGCCGGTTGACCGCCATCCGGCTGGCCGGCATCCGCCGCAGCCGCCTGAGCGGCCCCTGCTCCCTCCGTCACCTCCGTAATGAAGGGCATGGCAGAACTGCTTGGAGCATCGCTCCAAGCCGGGTTCACGCCAGCCTTTAGGAGAGGGAGGGGGTCTTCGGGTCCTGCGCAGCCGCAAACAACTGGCCCAACCGCGAAGATGCAGGAGCCTGGTGCAGCAGCCCCGTGGTCGGATAGCCCTCAGGCGCCCTGGGCGGAGAGGGCACGGCTGATGCAGCCGGGCTGGTAGCAGCCAGGACAGCCGCAGCTGCCGCGGGTGCAGCCTGCGACCTCGCCACCTCTTCAACCGGCGGAGGAGGCGGAGGAGGCATGACGGCGGCACCTCCGTCTCCAAGCACCATGGCCTCGCTGCAAAGAACAAAGAGTCAAAAGGAGAACCTAGCAAAACCGCAGAGTGGAAAGCAAGGGCAAGAGAGACACTAACCCGGCGACGAAGGGTGGAGCAACAACCTGACGCCCTCGGCGCGTCTTTTTCGTCTCAACTAGAGCGAGAACAGCAACAGGTGCCGCCCTCTTTCCCCAGGCTCTCGCCGTGGGTCTTTCTCAGGAACCCTCCTTGTCGGTGACATCGACTGTGGCACAAGCAAAGAGTAAAGACCATAACCTCAAGAACAAAGGTGAAAGAAAAAGCTGCGGACAACAACCTACCATGAGGATCCGAGGGGCCGTCATCCGCCCGGACGGGAAACCCTTCGGGTTCCGTCTGGGGGTACATCTTCGGTTTCCTGTCCTCCAAGAAGGACGGAAGCGGGAAGTCACCCATGCCATCCTCGGCCAACTGCGCCATGAAAAACTAATCAAAAAGCGGGGCATAAGGCACCCAAGGAAAGCTGGCAAATACAAGAAGCGAGGCGCAAAGCAACCAGAGAAAAACTTATTGACGGCGACAGGCGGCCGTGATGGTATGTGGGGCAGGAGTATGCCCAGTTGGCCTTGATGCGGAACTTGGAGATCATGGAAATCCAGTTCCGCAGGTCCTGGATGGGCACATCCTTCCACGACGTCCTCGTCGGATCATTCGCAGTATAAATATGGCACATCTTGTGCAACCGCTTCTGCAGCGGAAGCACGCGACGCACCATCCACGACAAGGTGATGTCCCAGGCGGCGAGCCTCTCCGTCCCCACCTTCGTCTCCAGCCAGGCGGCCATCCGGTCAAGGTCCGCCACCGCGCCCATGCTCTTCGTCGTCCAGGCCCTCTGCGACGAAGGAACGTCGGTGAAGGGCAGAAGGCAGATCCAGTCAATCGCCGTGGCATTGCTCACTTAGCAGTATGTGTGCTGCCACAGCTTGGCGGTGTCGGGGAGCTCGAACCGCAGCATCGGCAAGAAAGACCGCGGGTAGATGGCGCAGCAGCCCGTCCGTGTTAGCTAGCCACCCTTGGTGATGTTCTGGGCCTTGAAGTGGAATAACTTGAGAAAGTTCGCCACCTCGGGCCACACCCCAAGATACGACTCGCAGCAGGCCGCAAAGTGCGACAGCTGCGCCATGGCCTTGGTGCCAAAGTGGTGAAGCTGGAGGTCGAAGAAGCCGAAGAGCTGGAGGAGGAACGGGCTGATGGGGAGGCCGAAGCCGCGCGCGAAGTGCACGAGGAAGATGACGCGCTCCTCCGGCCTAGGGTTCGACACCCTCTCCCCTCTGGCGCAAGCCGGTGCTTCACAGGCAATGTCGAGGGAAGAAACCTCCCCGGCCGATACTTGTTGATGAGCTCATCGGTCACGAAGGACCCACACCAACTGCCGCGTTGCTCCGGCAGCATCTCGAAAGAGGAGGAGGCCGTGGTTGGCAAAAAAAAGGTGGCCGGCGGCGATAGGGAGAGGGCGCGCAAGAACAAGTAACGCTAGGGCACGAGGAGAAGATGAGCCGGAGGATGGACAAGTGTGAGAACCGATCCCCTCGGAGCCCTATTTATCCCCGCAAGCGGCAACATCACCCCTTCGGCTTCTGCACGACATGTGGCGTCACAGTGCCACAGCTGCGCGACGCTTCGGCTCCAGATCCCCTGCACCGCCGTGGTTGCCACAGAAGATCCCCGGGCTTCAGCGGGAGGCGAGGTGTGCGCCCTTGCCCCGAGGAAATGCCGCGGCAAGTTTGCATGCGTAGTTGCCAAAAACTAACGCAGCGACGCGGAAGTCAAACTGACGCGACGTGCGCTAGAGCCACAGGCATGGGTAACGGCATCAATAACGTCATCTAGCCAAACGTTTCGTCTTAAGATCCGCCAGCCGGTACCTGCCTTCGTTGTTTACACCTAGTGGACGGCCATCGATTCCGCAGCCGGTTAACTCCAGCCGGAAAGCAAAAGCAAAAGCCGCTGCCGGAGAAAGTAAAGTAACCTCTTAGGAAAGGAAGGAGAAAGGAAGATCTTGCCCACCGGCCAAGCCCATACGTGCTCGGGGACTAGTGTCGGGGGGATAACCCCCGGGTGGGGAAAGCCAGGCATAAGTAGGCCGGCTCCAGAAGATGTAGGCTGCCTGGCCTCCAAGAAATACAACTCTAACCGTCTGGCAAGCAAGCCTGGCTGGGCTTATAACCTTCCCGGCTGGCCCGTCTAGCCGGTGGCCAGAAGAACCGGCCGGGTGGCCGTTCCCACCCAGCTCACCTCGGATTCGATGGAGAGCATGGAAGGACTGACGCTCCGTGTTGGGTACGCTTCTGGCTCTCCCTCGTCACCAAGGAAGCTGGCATGCCATCATGACCAGCGCTACCCGACGAAGATAAAGCAAGACGGTCAGTTGGCCTGGCAAAAGCGGTCCGGGTGACCGTTAAAGCAAGGGTGATGCCCCAAAGGAAGCCTGAGTGACAACTAAAGAGAAGGATGACGCTAAAAGAAGGGCAGAATGGGTCCTGGCCCACTGGCTGGGCCCTGCAGCCGGCCCAGCCCTGTAAACCCATATCCAAACAGTAAACCCTAAGACCCAATCTATAATCTGCCCCCCAGACCAGTATGTAAGGGAGGGCATAGCCAGGGTTCTAGGTAGGTGAAAACAGTAGAAGAAGAGAAGTGTTAGCATCTAGCTCCCATCTTCCTCTAGCCATCGATAGTAGCTAAGGAAGCAGCTCAAGCAGCACTTGTACCGAGCATCGAGCTCCCACACATCATTCATCTTGCAGGAGTAGGGGTGTTACCTCGCCAAGAGGGTCCTGAACCTGGGTACGTCCCTGTGTCTATAGTTCACCGTCCCCAACCCATTTTTTGAGCCACCGAATGCATCCGTGTGTCCGTTCTTTGCCATCCCCGATGGCTCTGCCGTGTTCCACACCACGACACAATGTTGTCTTGACAGAGTGTGGTCGACCAGTGCCAGACTTGGGAAATGCTTTCGCTCCTGTCCCTTATGTCAACTTTGAGAAGCCCCCATTGGATGAGGACATGTTTAGGGGTTTTGATCCATCTATGTTCCCTGGGTTTGCCACTTCCAGTTCCTCTCAGCGCCGTGCTACATCTACTCGCAATGACGATGATGGTGAGGACGAGGACGAAGAGGAGGGTGACGATGAAGAAGAAGAGGAGGAAGAAGACTATGATGATGATGATGACGATGTGGACAACTTTGGTGGCTAGATCGGTCTCTCCGTCGTTTCTTCCTTTTTGGTCTCGATGCCAAAGGGGGAGAAAGAGTAGATTCGCTTCATTCATGACTTGCCTCTTGCACAAGCCCTACTTTGTTCGTTTGTCTTACATGGGCTTGTGCTTTTTATTTTCTTTATCGAACTATTTGTGTGTGTGTTTGGACAACTCTGTAGTCCTCTTATTGTACCTAGATTTCCTATCACTATGTGCTTGCTATTATGTGCTAGATCTAATCGTATCATAATATCTGTTTTGACTCTAGCTCGGTTTGTCATCGTTAACCAAAAAGGGGGAGATTGAAAGGGCAAATAGCCCTTATCTAGTGTTTTGGTTAACTATGACATCGAGGCTAGAGAGAGGACTAATGTTTCTATTAGCTTCTCTACAGGTGAGAGTCCGCAGGTTGTTGGTGAAAGACGATGGGTGACCCCCCATTTGGTTCTATATGAAGATCCGGTGGTGTTATTTATTATTCACACTTATTTACTCTTGAGTCAAATAGGAAACACCGCACTATTAAGAGGGGTGATCTCGATGCGCTCTTTGGGGATGTTCCACATCAAATATACTTCTCCTTATCCACCACCACACACCCTTTCGAAGAAAGAGACAAAAAAAGCCCTGAAAAATGAGTCAAAAAGGGCTTCTGCGAAATCGGCAAAAGCGTCGGCAGCGCCGGTGCTGTCGCAGGAATTTTTGGTCGCCGCCGGAAATTCTTGGTGCACACCAATATGGCTTACAGAATAACCTTTCGTTTGTTCGCTAATAATTTTGGTCGCTGCCAAAAATTCCGGCGTATGGTCCGGTCCACCGGAGCTGTCGCCGGAAATTCCGGCGAGCAACTCGGTCCGACCGGACTTATTGCCGGTTCTATCATAGGAACCCCCAAACGGCTCTTTTTCCACCCATACTATATATACCCCTTTCTTCTCTAGCATGAGATTAGGCATTTCAGTATAACATCCATTTCTTGAAGCTCCCTCTCTCCCCCATTGTTGAAACACAAAAGCTTGAGGATCTCCCATTCTACCCAACCAAATCCAAATCCCTTTGGTAGAAAGGAAGAGCAGGTCCCGATCTATGTTTCCACCAAGCCAAAGTTCATTACCCCTTGAGTTCATCGAGTTAGCTTGTTACTCTTGGGTTTGTGGGAAACCCTAGGCGGCTAGGGTCGCCCGGAGGCATTCGTCTTGTGATTTGCTCCGCGGAAAGTTTGTGAGGGTTTGGAGACTACCTTAAGGTCTACCACGAGTAAGTGAGCTATTCCTTCGTGGGATAGGCTCGAAGAAGAAGGTGAGCCTTTGTGGCGCGTGAGGAATCCTTCGTGGAACCTCACACCTCTCCAACGTGACGTAGCCCCCTTCCCAAAGGTGGTGAACACGGGAATACATCTTCGTCTCCGCGTGCTTCGATTATTCCTTAACCGATCTCTTACTTGTGTTGTTTACCTTGTGATAGCCTTCGAGCTTGAAGTATCTTGTTCATCATCTAGGTTGCCTCACCTAGTTTGCATTTAGGCTCACTTATATTCCGCAAAGCCTAAAACTTGCAAAAGATTATAAAGAATTTTGTAGAAACCTATTCACCCCCTCTAGGTTAACCATCTTACACTTTCAGTGGTGTTTAGCCGGGGCTGCTCAAACTTGCTAAAGGGGAGAAATCCCCTGAAATCCATACTCTCATGGACAAGGTACCGGTGCAACAATTGGGTCTCTCGCGGACGGTATGACTTATTGTGTGTACGGAAGGAAGTGGAGTCAAATTACTATATGCCATACTACGGTTTGGGGAATAGGCTTGTACGGAAGGGAGTCCTATGTCCATCGTGCCACATACTCGTGCCAGAGACAACAACCCAAAAGAAAAAGCCGCCATTGCTAGGGATGGACAAATGGAAAGTTAGGTTTGATTATCCGAACCCCCGTCTACCATGTGTAGCAGGTCGTGGTTGTATCCCGACGGATGTATTGATTCTTGTGGGTAAAGTGCACAAACTCTGTAGAGTCTAATATATTCGAATAGTCATGTCCACGGTCAAGGACGGTTGGAAAGGTGACTGCTAGGAGTACCCTTGAGATATGTTTGAGACGAATAAAAAGGATGTGACGTGGTCACGAGGAAAGATAAGAACGACTTTGGTTTGACCAGAGATGGTCGAAGATGTTTTAAAAAGGGGTTTTGCTATCAAACTGTTTCTAAAGTTTTTTAACAAGGATATGGAGATATCCGAACTTTCAAAAAGGAGGCATATTTTTTCCAAAAGCTCTTTTTCAACAAAGATATAGAGATGCCAATGTTAGGCTTTTCCCAGTCAGTCGCCTGTAGGTTAAGTCATGAAATGGGCTCTGCGCTTGAAGACTTCCGCTACTTGTGTTGTAATTGCCATAATGGACACTTTGTATGTTTTGTAATCGTTACTTTCTGTATGATGTAATGATACTGGTCAGTTATGCTCACAGCTCACTAATCATGGGAACGTGAAGTGTATGCATAACGGGTATTCTCGGACCGTAAATCCGGGGTGCCACACGGTAAATGGAAATTCTGGATTTCTTCATGGAACCCTAGAATCTCTAGTTGGAGAAGTTGCTTAGAATGCCGAGAGGGATCCAGGTGTCGTGTTTGGGCTCAATCCGCATAGTGGATCCACATTCTGGGAAGTTAGGGGGAGGTCGAGGGTTGAAAGCCATGTTAACTCCTACTCGGTATCCATCCGGGGGGTGCACCTTGTGCCTAAAGTACGGGTTTGTCTTGTTTATGATTTTATGTTGGTAGTGGGGGCATACAAGGGCTACTCGAGCTGGTTTCATATTTGTTTGTTTTTTGATAGATTTCCTACTGCCGGGGTTCGGGGGGCAAAATCGGCAAACTCTCCAGCGCGCATGCATGTGAGGTCCACTGCAACCTTGAAACTAGGCACGTGCCCAGCCTAGGTACCCCATGGGGAACCCCAAAACATTTTTTACCAAAAATTGAGGGCCATTTCTTATGTACCTACATTTAGAAACCGCAATTACCGGAGCGTAACTTACGAAAATACAATATATGCTTGCACCACGAGATGATACCAAACTCTCGAGAATGGCGGTCCGCCATGAGGTATCATGCGTATAAATCGCCTCGGGGCCTAGGGCATGCTCAATTCTCGCACCTCCTTAACAAAATCGCCGGTTTTTCGGAGTCGGTAAATGGAAACTCTAGATTTCTTCATGGAACCCTTGAATATCTAGTTGGATAAGTTGCTTAGAATGCCGAGAGGGAGCCAGGTGCCAGGTTTGGGCTCAATTCGCGTAGTCGATTCACGTTTTGGGCAGTGAGGGGGAGGTCTAGGGTTGAAATCCATGTTAACTCCTACTCGATAGCCATCCGAGGGGTGCACCATGTGCCAAAATTCCCGGTTTGTCTTGTTTATGATTTTATGTTAGAAGTGGGTGACATACAAGGGCTACTCGAGCTGGTTTCATATTTTTAGATTTTTGATGAATTTCCTATTGTCGGGGTTAGGGGGTGGGCATAATCGGCAAACCCAACAGCGCGCGCAGGCACGCGAGGTCCATTGCAACCTTGAACCTAGGCACATGCATAGCCTAGGTACCACATGGGGCACCCCAAACCATTTTTTCCTGAAAATTGATGGCCATTTCAAGGGTACTATAGTTATAAACCACAATTACAGGAGCGTAACTCAGGAAGGAAAAATACAATATATGCTTACACCAAAAGATAAGTACCAACCTCCCGGGAATGGCGGTCTACCACGACGTAGAGATGACTTGTAAGATCCCTCCTTTATAAAGGAGAAGGATCCCTGTGATTGCAATGCTAGTGCCTGGATCAATGCTATCATCCACAGTTTAAGATGAAGTACACAGAAACAAAGGTCATTATTACAGTCATTCTAGAGACAACATAGTATTTTACAAACTCCATGGCCACAGGCCTAGTACAAGAGTTTAAATAAGTAAATAGATAAATAAGTCTTCATCTTCATGTGCCACAGGCAAGCATGTTGAGTGTAGACTCATGACTCCTAATCATCATCAGAATAACCTGCAACATCACAAGTTACAGCCACAGCGGGTCAATACATTGGAATAGTATTGGCAAGTGATACCTTAGTATAACTTTGGTGGACTAAATACTATATGCATTTTGGCTAAGTGTAGCTTAGGCTTGCTTTGCTCAAAATAGGTTTTGCCTATTAGTTGAAAACACTAAGTTTTTCATTTATAAAACTTTCCCAAGGAACCACCAATAGACATTGGTGAACCTTAACCCTTGTTCAACCACAAGTTTTTACTTAGAAAATTGGGATGAGGAGGTTCTTGATAGCTTCCATGTCTTGATGCTCAAGTTGTCCAATACCATGGACATGGCTAAGTACTTAGATTCTTCCATCTGCAGAGGTTGTGCACTTTCCCCGCAAGACTTGATTTTCACCAAGACAGGACCTTTCAGAAGCCTTCCCTTAGACCAAATGGACGCGCTCCAACCTATCAATCCCACTACCACCAACTGTCCAAATGGCTAAGTTATTGCAACATATATGATCCAGGCAGAGCCCATATTGCCAAGTGGCTGCACTAGAAGCTTCTTAACATTTGGCCTCTCAAATCCCTTTGTTCCTGGGTGGCTTTCCACAAGTTAGATACACAAGGTAAACCATAGAAATGGGCCTTGTGTAACCACTCAACATAAACCATTCCTTCCATTCCACCCAGGTGTTTCATTCACTTAGTTGTTTTATTAAGCAAAACACAAGTCCAAAGACTTAGAAATATTTTATCATAGCATGAATATATAACCACCCTTGGTTGCTACTAGCTAGACTAAGCATGGCATTGTTAAGACTTAGAAATATTTCTAGCAATTCTACAACTACTAGGATTTCCCAAGCATAGCATATAGATCAAAAATATCCATGCAAGACTAGCAAAATATTTCTAATGCATATTTGAAAAACATAGGAATAAAGAAGCACCACTTGCCTTGGTAGTTTGGAGAGTAGCTACAATCCTCACAATCACAATCACTATTTGCACCAAAATCTACACATAAAATGATAGCACCAAATCACATACAAAACAAATACAAGCAAAAATATATGGATGCATGCAATATGATATGTGATGATTTTCTATACTCAACAAGACAAGTGCACAATACTGGTTCATAAACAAGTTCAAAACTTGCCAAACAAACATTATTTGGACAATAAAACATTTCCTAAATATTTGTTATACACAAAATAGTCCTACACATGTTTCTGTAAATAAAACCATTTTAACAGAAACAAAACATTAAACACATTGCATAAATGGAAAGGGCTTTCTCTCCTGATTCCATTGATATAAAATTTATCAAATTTGGACGTGGCATTCAAAAGTTATGATTAAAACAAAATCAAACAACTAATAGATCTAATTCCAAATTTTAAAACGAAACATGTGCCACGCGGCAGCTTCTAATTGGCTGGTACCGCTTCACTCAGGATCATGCTTTCGCACCGTCGGATCAAGTTAGATCCAACGCGCTAGATCAAAAGAAAACGGTTCGCTCCTGTTCTAATCTACGCCCTACGATACAGATCTAACGGTGGCCGATGCTTTGACCAAGAAGTGGCGGGGAAAATGGTCGCTGGCGGCGGCAGCGCTTCTGCCGGCGATGCACCAGTGATTCTAGAGGGGGCTAAGGGTCGAGCAGTGGCTTACCGAACTTGCGGAATCAAGGTGCTGCTAGTGTGGGCGGGGGCGTGCTGCAGAGGCTGCTAGGGCTCGTCGGAGTTGGAGACAGCGTCGGGTTTGCACGGGCGGCGACGTTACTGGCCACCCTAGCACAAACCAAGGGTATCAGCGAGTGCAAAACGCTCAGGCGAACCTGACAGGGTCAAGTAGAAGGCATGGGGCGGTTGTCTTTTACCTTAATCGCTCGCCGGAGTTGGAGACGGCGACGGACGCTCACAGTACTCGTCGAAGTCGACGCTCTGGATCACAAGGAGACGAACAAAGGAGATCAGGAGGTGCGAAAAGATCAGAGGATCACTTCAGGGTGAACGAGGAGTAGGCGCGAGCACTAGGCTTACCGGAATACCTCGCCGGAGTGGGTTCTGTCTACGGCGGTGTAAGGGCGAATACTGGCAGCCTGGAGGCGCTTCTGGCTGGCTTTGTTGGGGGAAATGGCCGCGAGGGGGAGAGGTTTAAGTAGGCAGGAGGGGCGAGGAAATTACGCTGAAGATCCCAATTAAGCAGGAATCAACGCGGCGTTTCTGGAAGAAACGGCGGTGGCGATGGGGTCTGCGCGCGCGGGGGTGGAGAAGAAGGTGCTGACCTGGCTCGGGCCCAGTGGCAGTGTCTGCGGGGTAGTGCGGGTGTGGGTGAGAGAGAGAGAAGGGGGAAACAACCCGGGTGGGCTTAGTGGGCTGGTTTCTCTATTGGGCCAAATGACTAGCGCCGGCCTTTTTCCTTTTCTCTATTCATTTTCTATTTCTGTTTTGATTTTCTAAATCCATCTTCAAACAAATTCAAATGCTAATTGAATTCAAATTTGTTCTGGATTTTTGCAGAGTGCAACACTCACATATCTGGATATAAAACCAAGTGGTCACTTTGCACTTGCCTGGTCACTTGGAATAAAACAAAATAAACAGTGACATAGCACTTGGTTTGATCAAGTTTTGAAAATGGTTTTAAAATCTATATTTGTTTTGTAAATTTTGGTTTAAGCACTAGCAAACAAGCAAAACATTCTGAGAGCAACAAGGTTTGGTTTTGAACAAATGACTTCTCATTGGAGAGTAGCATTTGATTTAGTATTGATCACATAAAATAATGAGCATCAGATGCTCTTGTTTTGAAATGGTTTTGAAATGAGACCCTAAATGTTCATGGATGCATGGATGATATGCATGAGTTTTGAAACATGATTTTAGGGATGTTACAAATCTAACCCCCTTAAGGTGAATCTCGCCCTCGAGATTCGGGTTGGCTAGCAAATAGGTGAGGGTGGTCTTTCCGAAGATCATCTTCTCTTTCCCATGTTGCTTCTTCTTCGGAATGCTGGTTCCATTGAACTTTGCAGAACTTGATAGTCTTAGCTCGAGTAACTCTTTCTGCAGTCTCAAGAATCTTGATAGGTTTTTCTTCATAGGTGAGATCACTTTCCAATTGGACCTCTTCCAAAGGTATAGTATCCTTCAAGGAAGTCTCTTCCATTTCTGGATGACATTTCTTAAGCTGACTCACATGAAACACATTATGAACAGCTGCAAAGACTCTGGCAATTCAATCTCATAAGCGACTTCTCCTTTACGACTCAGAATCTTGAATGGTCCAACATATCTTGGGGCCAATTTACCTTTGATACCAAACCTCTTCACTCCACGAAGTGGTGACACTCTAATATAAGCTCTATCACCGACTTCATAGGTGACTTCTCTACGCTTAGGATCTGCGTAGCTCTTCTGTCGGGACTGTGCTATCTTCAATAACCAGCTTGACTTTCTCTTCAGCCTCTTTGATTAGTTCTGGTCCGAACAAACTTCTTTATCCCACACCATTCCATAGCAATGGGGTGGTACACTTTCTCCCATAGAGAAACTCAAATGGTGTCATCTCAATACTGGCTTGATAGCTATTATTATAAGAGAATTCTGCGTAAGGCAGACTTTCATCCCAACTAGCTCCATAGTCTAGGGCACATGCCCTCAACATATCTTCAAGAATCTGATTAGTCCTTTCTGTCTGTCCATCAGTCTGAGGATGAAAAGCAGTGCTGAATTCCAACCTCGTTCCCAATGACTCATGCAATTGCCTCCAAAAATGAGAAGTGAATTGAGTTCCCCTATCAGACACGATACTCTTGGGTAGTCCATGTAGACATACAATTCTGTTCATATAGATCTTGGCTAACTTAGCACTTGTATAAGTTGTCTTTACGGGTATGAAATGAGACACTTTAGTTAGGAGATCCACTACTACACAAATAGAATCATATCCTGACCTGGTCCTTGGCAATCCGGTAATAAAATCCATACCAATCTTGTCCCACTTCCAATCAGGAATAGGTAGCGGTTGTAACAATCTTGCTGGTTTCTGGTGTTCCGCTTTCACTCTACTACATACATCACACAAAGCAATATGTTTGGCGATGTCCTTCTTGAGATTATTCCACCAAAATCTTTCCTTCATATCCATGTACATTTTGGTGTTACCCGGACGAATGGAATACGGTGAATTGTGTGCTTCTTGTAAAATCAGTTTCCGAAGCTCCGGATCTTGTGGAACACATATACGTTTTCCATGCCATAAAGTACCCTGTTCGTCTTCATGGAATCCTTTGGCTTTTCCCTTGCCAATCTTTTCCTTAATCTCTTCAATTTCCTTATCAGTCTTCTGGGCTTCTTTGATCTTGTCCAACAAAGTGGGTTGAACATCCAAATACATGAGATGTCCTTCAGGCACAATCTCCAATCTGAGATCTCTAAATTGGGCACACAGATCATCTAGCAATTCTCCCTTAGTAAGGTCATTCACAAAAACCTTATGGCTTAGAGCATCCGCTACAACATTTGCTTTACCGGGGTGGTATTGCAAACTTAAGTCATAGTCCTTGATGAGTTCTAGCCATCTTCTTTGTCTCATGTTAATTTCCTTCTAGGTGAAGATATACTTCAAACTCTTGTGATCTGTGAACACTTCACATCGCTTTCCCAAAAGATAATTTCTCCATGTTTTGAGTGCATGGACAACAGAGGCTAACTCTAAATCATGAGTAGGATAGTTTACTTCATGGGTTTTGAGTTGTCTCGAGGCATAAGCCACAACTTTCCCTTCTTGCATAAGTACTGCACCTAATCCAAGGTGAGATGCATCGCAATACACCTGGAAATCATTCTCCAGATCTGGCACACATAAGACTGGTGCTGTCACTAGTCTCTTCTTCAATTCTTGAAAGATGAGTTCACAACCTTCTGACCAAGCAAATTTATTGTCTTTCTTTAGCAACTCTGTCATAGGCTTAGCTACTTTGGAGAAATTCTCAATAAACCTTCTGTAGTATCCTACCAAGCCAAGGAAACTACGAACTTCTTTTACTGACTTAGGTGATTCCCACTCAGTCACAGCTGAAACTTTAGCAGGATCAACTGCTACGCCATCTCCGGACACAACGTGTCCAAGAAAACCAACTTCATTTAACCAAAATTCACACTTGCTGAATTTGGCATCCAGCTTATGCTCTCTAAGCTTCTCAAGTATCAAACGTAAATGTCCTTCATGCTCTTCCGTGCTCTTGGAGCAAATTAGAATGTCATCGATGAATACGACGACAAACTTGTCAAGGAACTCCATGAACACTTTGTTCATCATATTCATGAAGTATGCTGGTGCATTGGTTAAACCAAATGACATCACGGTATACTCATACAATCCATACCTAGTGGTGAAAGTTGTCTTAGGTATGTCTTGTTCCCTTATCTTGAGCTGAAAATAACCTGACCGGAGATCAATCTTTGAGAACACACAAGCTCCTTCTAACTGATCAAACAAGTCATTGATTCTAGGCAAAGGGTACTTGTTCTTTATAGTCACCTCATTGAGTGAACGGTAATATATGGATAACCTTTGACTTCTATCTTTCTTTTCCACAAACAAAACTGGTGCTCCCCAAGATGAGGAACTTGGTTGGATAAAACCTTTCTGCAACTGTTCTCCAAGCTATTTCTTGAGTTCTTTCAACTCATCAACTGACATCTTGTACGGTCTTTTTGCTATTGGTCCAGATCCTGGTAGCAAATCAATAAGAAACTCCACATCTCTATCTGGTGGCATTGCCGGCAATTCTTCCGGAAACACATCCGGATATTCACTCACAATTGGCACACTGTCTATGCTAACCCCCTTAAGATAATTTAGCTTACTCCCTTCCGATTCAAAGTTAGGCCTGAATCTAATCCTTTTCTTCTCCGGGGTTGTGAGTGCAACAGTACGATTGGCACAATCTAGTACTCCTTCATACTTGGTCATCCAATCCATTCCTAATATTACATCCAGTCCTTGGGAATCTAGGATTATCAGAATCACTGGAAACTTATGCTTTCCAAATTCTATCACTAGATCCCGGCATCCAAGATTTACTATCATGTCTCCACCTAGAGAACTAACTTTTATTGGACACCCAATGTTTTCAGTTGGAAACCCATTTCTATCAACAAATGCTTTTGATATGAATGAATGCGATGCTCCAGTATCAAAAAGAACAAGTGTTGGAATAGAATTGAGTTTGAACTTACCAACAACAACATCTGGCTCTTCATAGATTTCCTCCACATTGATGTGGTTCACTTGTCCCTTCTGAAAAGGGTTGGGCTTGTTGGGTCCTTCAACTTTCTTTTCTGGGCATTCATTTGCATAATGCCCCATCTTCTTGCACTTGAAACACTCAACCTGACTAATATCCTTCTTGACAGGCTGGCTTCCGCTGCCACTTCCACTTGGTGGCTCTTATATCCACCCTTGTGATTTTTGTACTGGTCATTGTCATGACTACCATGACTCTTGTTGTCATGATGACGGTTGTGGTTGTGGTGCTTGTTGAATTTCCCATGCTTGTGGGATCCTGAACTCCCACTATCATCATAATGGGAACGCTTGTGAGACGATCCCGAGCTGTGCTTGTCCGAGTGCTTTCTCTTCCTACTCTCAACTTGCTTCATTTTGTTCTCCAAAATAGCATCCTTATCACAAAGAGACTGGTAAGTGGGAACATATGCCACTAATAGCTGCAGGTTCAGTTCATCATTCAGGCCTTCGAGAAACTTCTCTCTTCTTTTTGCATCAGTGTCAACTTCATCCGGTGCATAACGCGCCAGATTGTTGAATTCCTCAATATATTCTGCCACGCTGCGGTGGCGCTGCTTCAGGTTATGAAACTTTTTCTTCTTCAGACTCATCACTCCGGATGAGATGTGAGCAGTACGGAAACCATCTTCAAAGATAGACCATGTCACATCTGCAATGGGAGTGGTGATCTGAAAGTTATCCCACCATGTGGCTGCTGGTCCTTCCAACAAGTGTGCTGCAAATCTGACTTTCTCTTCATCAGTACAGCCAACAGTTACCAAGTCTTTGTTCACAGAGCGTAGCCAATCATTGGCCACCATAGGATCAGTAGTTCCTGAGAACTTTGCTGGCCTCAATCTTAAGAACCTGGTAAGCATGTCAAAACCCGGTGGGTTGTTCTGATTGTTGTTGTTGTTATTGTTGTTATTGTTGTTGTTGTTGTTGTTGTTGTTGTTGTTGTTGTTCTGATTCTGGATGAACGTAGTCATCATTTGCATCAGCTAAGTCTGAGCTGTCATCATTTGCTACATCTCAGGGGTGATGTTGTTGTTGTTGGGGTTGGGATTGGCACGTCGGGGAGGCATCTGTGGTTTTCAATAAGGATAAGAATGAGATACCGTAGATGCTAGCATGCACAATACATCATATATCAAACCACAAACAAAACATGCATCATAGTAGTAAAAGTTCAACAACACAGACAACATGTTTTGGAAAAGTAAACACACCAATAAGAAGCCATCCACATGTTGGATGATCATTGCGACTCAAATAATCAAAAAGTATGGTAATAAATGATAAATGAGTAGTCGTCACTACTCCTCTACATCAACCTCCTCATCAACAAGTGTAAGACCGGCATTCTCCATCGCGGTCTTGTATTCCTCGACATTGGTGGTCAAGGCCTCTACCTTGGCTTTGAGAGCCCTCTTCTGTGCACGAAGTCTCTCAATCACACCTTGCTGATGCTCGAGCTCTAAGTCCTTGTTCTCTAGTTCTGCACTCATGTATCGAATCCTCTTGTTTCTATCTTGGACTCGCTTCTCTTGACTCTTAAACTTTTTATCTTGACTCTCAAACTTGGTCTCCATCTCCTTGACTATCTCATCTTGCTCCGCGAAGAGCTTGACCTTCTCACGAAGCTGCACCTGGAGTTCGTCATTGCTAAGCATGACGTTGGTCCTATCAGTGTCTAGGTGCCTAAGAAGAACCTCTAAGTCCTAGAGGTACAGACGAACAGGCTCTGCTATCTCTCTAGCAGTGTCCTCGAAGTCAATGGCCTCAACATCCTCGTCACGTCTGCCGAAGGCGTGGAAATGAGTACCTCTAACCTCACGAGAGTATCTCCCTACTAAGCGTCCAAGCAAATCCTGCATGACTACCTCTAAGCCTCTCTCCTTGTCATCATGCATGAGCTTGAAGGTGATGGCCTCCGTGACTGGCTCAGTCTGGCGTCCTGGCTGAATAACCTTGAAGCCCCAAAGGTCTTTCCTCTCAAACTTGGCGAGGGGAAGCATCATGAGGGAAGGAAGTGGGAGATTGAGCAGACTAGTAAGCTCAATGAGACGAGTGCCAAAGCGAGTTCCCTTGAACTCATCAACCGTGTTGATAATAACATTAGGCATCTATTTATAAGATAGAAAAAGTTAGAATCAACATACATAGAGATGAATCACAAAACAGAGCAACACATGCATATCTTTGGAAATCAAATCACACAAGTCATGGCATACATGAAACCATTACAAACATTCCAAGATTCAACTTATTTCAAGCAACATTTGGAAAAATAAAATGATAAGTGGTGGTCCAACTAACGAAGTACGTTACAATCCCAACTCATTTTCCAAGTTGGTTAACAGGATATTTCTAGAAGCAATAAGTCTATCTAGAGCACATGACTCCATTACTAAGTCTATAATGTCTTCCCTTAAGGTTTGGTTGGTAGCCTCCAACTCTTGGGTATGTTTCTTTTCTTCCCTAAGGTCATTCTGAGTGTTGAGCATTCTGCACTTGACTCTATCACCAAGTTCTTTGATGGCCTTCCAAGCTGCATCCCTTGCTGAATCAAAGAATGTAGTGTGCACCACTGAATTGGTGACCATGCAGAATCCTGATTCCTTGTGGTTGTCTTCCTTGTTTTTATACAAGTGAAGTTGCACCCACCAGTACTCCACTCCTTCATCCATCACAGGAAAACCTTTGTACACAACTGCACCATGTATTCTCATTGCAACCATGAGGTCCTTGAGAGCCTTGGGGAATTCCGTCTCACATTCCAAAGTCATTGTCATGAGTGGTCCCTTCCTTACGGCTTCGTTGATTGTAACATACCTAAAATCATGTTTCAAACTCATGCATATCATCCATGCATCTAGGATTCATTTCAAACAAAACAATTCAAAAACAGGAGCATATGAGCTCATTATTTTATCTGATCATCATTTGAAACAAATGCTACTCTTCTATGAGAGATTGTTGTTCATGAAACCAAACCTTGTGCCTTTTGCTTTCAGAATGAGTTGCTAGATTGCTAAGGTTTAAACTAAAATTTTCAAAGCAAATACCATTTGAAAATCAATTTCAAAACCAATATGAATCAAGTGCTATGTCACTGTTATTTTATTTTATTTCTGAATAACCAAGCCAATTCAAAGTGACCAGTTGGTTTTATGCCCAAAATTGTGAATGTTGCACACTGCAAAAATCCCAAAAAGATTTGAATTCAAATAGAGTTTGAATTCATTTGAAAATCATTCCAAAAAATCAAATTAGAAAAAGAAAAGGAATAAGGAAAAGGAAAAGGGTCGGCGCTACTATTCTGGCCCAACAGCGAATCCAACCCAGCTAGCCCACCCGGGTCCCCTCTCTCTCTCTCTCACGCGCAGAAGCACCCCCAGAGTCGCTGACACTCGGACCCCACCCCCCCTCTGTTTATTTCCCTGACAAGTGGACCTCTCCACGTCGACTCCTTCTTCCCCAATGCTCGCGCGCAGATGCCGTCGCCGCTGGCCGTTGCTGCGTTGATTCCGCGGCGTAATTGCCATTGATTCGCCGAGCGTTTCTTGTCGAGCTCCTGCTTATTTAAACCCCTCCCTCTCGCGGCCATTTCCCCTCACTCACCAACCACAGAGCCCCCAGGCTGCGAGTATTTCTCGCCGCAACTCCGCTGTTCCGATGACCTCGCCGACGAATTCCGGTGAGCACCGCGCCCCCCTCTGTCCATGATTCATGCTATCAAGCTCAGCAGCTCCTTGCGCATCTACTGACACACCCCGTTTGTTCTCGCATGGTCTGTAGCCTCAGCAGCGACTTCAACCGAGCGCCGCAGCTCTCTGCTTGAACTCCGGCGACCTCTCCGCGTAAGTACCAGTCGCCCCTTGCCCTCTGGTTGATACGCCTAAGATCCCCATTGTCTTGCGCATCTAACGGTGCCCTCCTTTTGTCTTAGCGCGACGCAAAACCTCGCCAACGTCGACCAGCAGCCGTACCCGACGCGTTCGCGAACTTCGACGAGGAATCCCCGACGACTCCGAGCGCCCCTTCGCCAACCAGTGACACGTTGAGCTTCACCTCGACACGGCAGTTCTGGTGAGCACCCTCTCCCCTCCCCGGGTGACCTAGAACGCCGGCACCGCCACTGACAGACACGCCGCCACCAGTCGCCGCCGCTAGCGCCGCTAGGCTATGGTCAAAGCAACAGCAGCTGTAGATGTAGATCTTGCGGTTTAGATTAGATCTGAGCGAAGCGTTTTCTTTGAATCTGGCATGTTGGATCTAACTTGATCTGACGGCGTGGAAGGGTGATCCTGAGTGAAACGGTATCAGCCAATAGGAAACAGACGCGTGGCTAGGGTTTGGTTTAAAAACAAAATTTGAAATCTGATTTATATCCAAATTTGATTTAGCTATAACTTTTGATTCCCACGTTAGATTTTGGCAAATTTTATTCCATTGGAATCAGGAGAGCAAGCCCTTTCCATTTATGCAATGTGTTTAAAGTTTTGCTTCTGTTAAATAGTTTTATTTGCAGAAACATGTGTAGGGCTTATTTGAGTATATGAAATGTCTAGGAATTGTTTTTAGTGTCAAATCAACTTGGTTTGGCAAGTTTTTGACTTGTTCAAGATTCCGTACTATGCACTTGCTAGGTTGAGTTTTAAAAATCATCACTTAGCATTTTGCATGCATGCATATGTATTTTTGTTTGTTTGTATATGTTGTGTGTAATTTGTTGCTACCATTCTTTGTGTAGACTTTGGTGCTAGTGATTGTGATTGTGAAGAGTGCTACTCTCCCAACTACCAAGGCAAGTGGTACTTCATGAATTTTTCTATAACTATATTTTATACTAAGCATTAGAAATATTTTGCTAAGTCTTGTATGTTATTATTTTGCCTATATGCCAAGTTGGGAAATCCTAAGTAGTTGTAGAATTGCTAGGAAATTTCTAAGTTAAGTTACTATCTATGCCATTCTTAGCCTAGCTAGTAGCAAACAAGGGTTGGTGAAATATACATGCTATGATAAAAATATTTCTAAGTCTTTGGACTTATGTTTTGATTAATAAAACAACTAAGTCAATGAATCACCTGGGTGAAAAGGGACTTGATTGGTGGATTTTGGTTGAGTGGTTACACAAGGCCCATGGCTATGGTTTACCTTGTGTATCTCACTTGTGGTAAGCCACCCAGGAACAAAGAGATTTTAGAGGCCAAGTGTTAAGAAGCTTCTAGTGCAGCCACTTGGCAATATGGGCTCTGCCTGGATCACATAAGTTGCTAGAACTTAGCCATTTGGAAAGTTGGTGGTAGTGGGAATGATAGGTTGGAACGCGTCCATTTGGTCTAAGGGAAGGCTTCTGAAAGGTCCTGTCTTGGTGAAACCAAGTCTGGTGGGGAAAGTGCACAACCTCTGCAGATGGAAAAATCTAAGTACTTAGCCAAGTCCATGGCAATGGACAACTTGAGCATCAAGGCATGAAACCTATCAAGAATCTCCTCATCCCAATTTCTAAGTAAAAATTTGTGGGTGAACAAGGGTGAAGGACCTCAATGTCTATTGATGGTTCCTTGGGAAAAGTTTTGACAAAGAAAAACTTAGTGATTTCAACTAATAGGAAAAACCTATTTTGAGCAAAGCAAGCCAAGCTACACTTAGCCAAATTTGCATATAGTATCTAGTCCACTTAAAATATACTAAGGTATCACTTGCCAATACTATTCCAAAGTATTGACCCACTGTGGCTGTAACTTGTGATGGTTCAGGTTACTCTGATGAGGATTAGGTGTCATGAGTCTACACTCAACATGTTTGCCTGTGGCACATGAAGATGAAGACTTATATTTATTTACTTATCCAAACTCTTGTATTAGGCCTGTGGCGTTGAGTTGTAAAGACTATGTTTATCTCTGGAATGGATGTAATAAATGACCTTTGTATCTGTGTACTTCATCTTAAACTATGGATGCTAGCAATGATCCAGGGACTAGCATTGCAATCACAGGGATCCTTTTCCTTTACAAAGGAGGGATCTTACAGATGGTATCAGAGCACTGTGTTTCCTGTAGGCTTATGACCCTAGGATTGGAAACCACTAAGGAAAAAATTTCAACTACTTCTACACTTGTCTATTCTTCTCGTAAAACTTTTCTAATCTTCTCTCTCATCTCTATTTGTAGATGAACTCCATCAACGAAGCCGTGAGGAAAGGACCACTCATGACAATGACTTTGGAGTGTGAGACAGAATTCCCCAAGGCTCTCAAGGACCTCATGGTTGCATTAGACATACAAGGTGCAACTGTGTACAAGGGTTTTCCTGTGATGGATGAAGGAGAGGAATACTGGTGGGTACAACTTCACTTGTATAAAAACAAGGAAGACTACCATCAGGAAAAAGGATTCTGCATGTTCACCAATTTAGTGGTGCACCCTACATTCTTTGAATCAGCAAAGGATGCAGCTTGGAAGACCATCAAAGAACTTGGTGATAGAGTCAAGTGCAGAATGCTCAACCTCCAAAATGACCTAAGGAAAGAGAAGGAACATACCCAAGAGTTGGAAGCTACCAACCAAACCTTAAGAGGAGACATTAGAGACTTAGTGATGGAATCATGTGAGCAAGATAGGCTGATTGCTTCTAGAAACATTGTGTTAGCCAACAGATCCAGTGAGATAGGATTGTAAACGTACTTCGTTAGTTGGACCACCACCTATCACCTTATTTTCCAAAATGTTGCTTTAAAATAAGATTGAACCTTGGTTGTGGTAATGGTTTCATGTATGCATGACTTGTGTGTTTTGCTTCCCAAGGATATGTATTTGTTGTTTTGTCTTTTGTCTTATCATGTTTTGTGTTGTTCTAACTTTTCTATCTTATAAATAGATGCCTATTACCATCAGCACTGTTGAGGAGTTCCAGGTTACCCGCTTTGGTCCTCGTATCGTTGAGCTTACTACCTTGCTCAATCTCCCTCTTCCCACCATCATGGTGCATCCCCTCACCAAGTTTGAGAGGAAGGACCTCTGGGGCTTCAAGGTCAACCAGCCCGGACGCCAGACGGAGCCTACCACGGAGGCCATTGTCTTCAAGCTCATGCACGATGACAGGGAGAGAGGCATTGAGGTAGTTATGCAGGATCTGATAGGACGTCTGCTAGGGCGACACTCCCGACAGGTTAGAGGTACCCACTTCCACGTCTTCGGAAGACGTGATGAGGATGGAGAGTCCATCGACTTTGAGGACGATTCGAGGGACGCAGCAGAGCCGATACGCCTGTACCTCCAGGACTTAGAGTCTCTCATTAGGCACGTGGACACGGACAAGACCAATGTCATGCTCAGTAATGATGAGCTCCAGGTGCAGCTTCACGAGAAGGACAAGCTCTTCGCGCAGCAAGACGAGATAGTCAAGGAAATGGAGGCGAAGTTTGAGACCCAGGACAGGAAGTTCAAGAGTCAGGAGAAGCGTGTCCAGGATAGGAACAAGAAGATCCGGGACATGACTGAAGAACTACAGTCCAAGGACTTCGAGCTAGAGCAGCAGCAGACGGTGATAGCGAGGCTTCGCTCCCAGAAGAGGGATCTCAAGGCCAAGATAGAGACCTTGACCACTAGCATCGAGGAAAATAAGACCGCGATGGAGAACGTAGGTCTTACCTTTGTCGAGGAGGAGATTGATGCCGATGAGTAGATTGACTACTCGTTTATCTTTTATTATCATACTTGTTGTTTGAGAACTTGTTATTGGACCATCCGACATGTGGATGGCTTGCTACTTGTGTGTTTCACTTTGTGAACTTGTTATCTTGTTGTTGAACCTTTATCTTTCTATTGCATGCTTGTGTTTTCTTGTGTGATGTAATGTGCATGAAAGCATCTATGGGTATCTCATCTTATCTCTATTTGAACAAACCACAGATGCCTCCCCGTCGTGCAAACCCCAACCCCAACAACAACAACAACAACATTACTCCAGAAATGCAACAAATGATGACTGCTCAAACTCAGCTAATGCAGATGATGACGACGTTCATCCAGAACCAAAACAACAACAACAACAACAACAATAACAAAAATAACAACAATAACAACTACAACAACAACCCACCGGGTTTTGATATGCTCACCAGGTTCTTGAGATTGAGGCCAGCTAAGTTCTCAGGGACGACTGATCCCATGGTGGCCAATGATTGGCTACACTCAGTGAACAAGGACTTGGTAACCGTGGGCTGTACGGATGCTGAAAGGGTCAGATTTGCAGCACATCTGCTGGAAGGACCAGCCGCCACTTGGTGGGACAACTTCCAGATCACCACTCCCATAGATGAAGTGACATGGGCTATCTTTGAGGATGGCTTTCGCACTGCTCATATCTCATCTGGAGTGATGAGTCTGAAAAAGAAAGAGTTCCACAATATGAAGCAGCGCCACCGCAGCGTGGCTGAATATATTGAGGAGTTCAACAATCTGGCGCGTTATGCACTGGATGAAGTTGACACTGATGCCAAGAGAAAGGAAAAATTTCTTGAAGGCTTGAATGATGAGCTGAATCTGCAATTGGCTGTGGCATATGTTCCCACTTATCAGTCGCTCTGTGACAAGGCTGCTATTTTGCAGAACAAAATGAAGCAAGTTGAGAGTGGAAAGAGGAAGCACTCCGACAAGCACAACTCAGGATCGTCTCACAAACGATCTCATTATGATGACAGTGGAAGCTCAGGATCCCACGAGCATGGGAAATTCAACAAGCACCACAACCACAACCGTCATGACAACAAGCATCACCGTGGTCATGACAATGACAAGTACAAGAACCACAAGAGTGGACATAAGAGCCACCACAGTGGTAATGGAAGTGGAAGTGGAAGTCAGCCTGTTAAGAGAGACATCAGTCAGGTTGAATGCTTCAAATGCAAGAAGATGGGGCATTATGCAAATGAATGCCCAGAAAAGAAGGTTGAAGGACCCAACAAGCCCAACCCTTTTCAGAAGGGACAAGTAAACCACATCAATGTGGAGGAGGTCTATGAGGAGCCTGATGCCGTTGCTGGTAAGTTCAGACTCAATTCTATTCCAGCATTTGTACTCTTTGATACTGGTGCATCTCATTCATTCATATCAAGAGAATTTGTTGAAAGAAATGAACTACCGGTAGAAACTATTGGGTGTCCTATAAAAGTAAGTTCTCCTGGTGGAGAAATGATAGTGAATTCAGGATGTCATGATCTAGTCATAGAATTTGGGAAGTATTAAGTTTCCCGTTAACTTGATAATTCTAAACTCCCAAGGATTGGATGTCATTCTGGGAATGGACTGGATGACTAAGTACAAAGGAGTTATAGATTGTGCCAACCATACTGTCATACTCACAACTCCAGAAAATATAAGGATCATATTCAAGACCAACTTTGAAGCAAAAAGGAGTACGCTTAATTCTCTTAAGGGGGTTAGCATGGACAGTGTGCCAATTGTGAGTGAGTATCCGGATGTGTTTCCGGAAGAATTGCCGGGAATGCCACCAGATAGAGATGTGGAATTTCTAATAGATTTGGTACCAGGGTCTGGACCAATAGCAAAGAGACCTTATAAAATGTCAGTTGATGAACTGAAAGAACTCAAGAAACAACTTGGAGAACAGTTGCAGAAAGGATTCATTCAACCAAGTTCTTCATCTTGGGGGGCTCCAGTGTTGTTCGTGGAGAAGAAAGATATAATTCAAAGGTTATGCATAGATTACCGTTCACTCAACGAGGTAACTATCAAGAACAAATACCCTTTGCCTAGAATCAATGACTTGTTTGATCAGCTAGAAGGAGCTTGTGTATTCTCAAAGATTGATCTCCGGTCAGGATATTTTCAACTCAAGATAAGAGAACAAGACATACCTAAGACAACGTTCACTACAAGGTATGGACTGTATGAGTATACCGTAATGCCTTTTGGTTTGACCAATGCTCCAGCATACTTCATGAATATGATGAACAAGGTGTTCATGGAATTCCTCGACAAGTTCGTTGTCGTCTTCATTGATGACATTCTAATCTACTCCAAGAGCAAAGAAGAGCATGAAGGACATTTGCGATTAATACTTGAGAAGTTAAGAGAGCATAAACTTTATGCCAAATTCAGCAAGTGTGAGTTCTGGTTGGATGAAGTTTGCTTTCTTGGTCATGTTATGACAAAGGATGGTGTAGCAGTTGATCCTGCTAAAGTTTCAGCTGTGACTGAATGGGAATCTCCCAAGTCCGTGAAAGAAGTTCGTAGTTTCCTTGGCTTAGCAGGTTACTACAAAAGGTTCATTGAGAATTTCTCAAAGGTTGCTAAGCCTATGACTGAATTGCTAAAGAAAGACAAGAAGTTTGCTTGGTCTGAAGGTTGTGAACTCAGCTTTCAGGAATTAAAGAAGAGACTTGTGACAGCACCAGTCTTGTGTCTACCAGATTTGGAGAAAGATTTCCAAGTATATTGTGATGCATCTCATCAAGGTTTAGGTGCAGTACTTATGCAAGACGGAAAAGTTGTGGCTTATTCCTCAAGACAACTCAAAACTCATGAAGTAAACTATCCTACTCATGATTTAGAGTTAGCCTCTGTTGTCCATGCACTCAAAACATGGAGACACTATCTTTTGGGAAAGCGTTGTGAAGTGTTCACAGATCACAAGAGTTTGAAGTATATCTTCACCCAGAAGGAAATTAATATGAGACAAAGAAGATGGCTAGAACTTATCAAGGACTATGACTTAAGTTTGCAATACCACCCCGGTAAAGCAAATGTTGTAGCAGATGCTCTAAGTCGTAAGGTTTTTGTGAATGGCCTTACCAAAGGAGAATTGCCAGATGATCTGTGTACCCAATTTAGAAAACTCAGATTGGAGATTGTGCCTGAAGGACACCTCATGACTTTGGATGTTCAACCAACTTTGTTGGACAAGATCAAATAAGCCCAGAAGACTGATAAGGAAATTGAAGAGATTAAGGAAAAGATTGGCAAAGGAAAAGCCAAAGAATTTCATGAAAATGAACAGGGTACTTTATGGCATGGGAAACGTATCTGTGTTCCACAAGACCCGGAGTTGCGGAAACTGATTTTGCAAGAAGCACACAACTCTCCGTATTCCATTCATCCGGGTAACACCAAAATGTACATGGACATGAAAGAAAGATTTTGGTGGAATAATCTCAAGAAGGACATCGCCGAACACATTGCTTTGTGTGATGTGTGTAGTAGAGTGAAAGCAGAGCATCAGAAACCAGCAGGGTTGCTTCAACCACTACCTATTCCTGATTGGAAGTGGGACAAGATTGGAATGGATTTCATTACCGGATTACCAAGGACCCGGTCAGGATACGATTCTATTTGGGTAGTAGTGGATCGCCTAACTAAAGTGGCTCATTTCATACCCGTGAAGACAACCTACACCAGTGCTAAGTTAGCCAGAATCTACATGAGTAGAATTGTATGTCTGCATGGAGTACCCAAGAGTATTGTGTCTGATAGGGGAACTCAATTCACTTCCCATTTTTGGAGACAGTTACATGAGTCATTGGGAACGAGGTTGGAATTCAGTACTGCTTTTCATCCTCAAACCGATGGACAAACATAAAGGACTAATCAGATTCTTGAAGACATGTTGAGAGCATGTGCCTTAGACTATGGAGCCAGTTGGGATGAAAGTCTGCCTTACGCAGAATTTTCTTATAACAACAGCTATCAAGCCAGTATTGAGATGGCACCATTTGAGTTTCTCTATGGAAGGAAGTGTACCACCCCATTGTTATGGAATGGTGTGGGAGAAAGAAGTTTATTCGGACCAGATCTTATCAAGGAAGCCGAAGAGAAGGTCAATTTCGTTAAGGACATGTTGAAGATAGCACAGTCCCGACAGAAAAGCTACGCAGATCCTAAGCGTAGAGAAGTCACCTACGAAGTTGGTGATAGAGCCTATCTTAGAGTGTCACCACTTCGTGGAGTGAAGATATTTGGAGTCAAAGGAAAATTGGCACCAAGATATGTTGGGCCTTTCAAGATTCTGAGTCGCAAAGGAGAAGTTGCCTATGAAATTGAACTTCCAGAATCTTTGTCAGCAGTTCATAATGTGTTTCATGTGAGTCAACTTAAGAAATGTCATCCATAAATGGAAGAAACTTCTTTGAAGGATACTATACCTTTGGAGGAGGTTCAACTAGAAAGTTATCTCACCTATGAGGAGAAACCTATCAAGATTCTTGATACTGCAGAAAGAGTCACAAGGACTAAGACCATCAAGTTCTGCAAAGTGCAGTGGAATCATCATTCCGAAGAGGAAGCAACATGGGAAAGAGAAGATGATCTTCGTAAAGACCACCCTCACCTATTTGCTAGCCAAACCGAAACTCGAGGGCGAGATTCACCTTAAGGGGGTTAGATTTGTAACATCCCTAAAATCATGTTTCAAACTCATGCATATCATCCATGCATCCATGATCATATAGGATTCATTTCAAACAAAACAATTCAAAAACAGGAGCATATGAGCTCATTATTTTATGTGATCATCATTTGAAACAAATGCTACTCTTCTATGAGAGATTGTTGTTCATGAAACCAAACCTTGTGCCTTTTGATTTCAGAATGAGTTGCTAGATTGCTAAGGTTTAAACTAAAATTTTCAAAGCAAATACCATTTGAAAATCAATTTCAAAACCAATATGAATCAAGTGCTATGTCACTGTTATTTTATTTTATTTCTGAATAACCAAGCCAATTCAAAGTGACCACTTGGTTTTATGCCCAAAATTGTGACTGTTGCACACTGCAAAAATCCCAAAAAGATTTGAATTCAAATAGAGTTTGAATTCATTTGAAAATCATTCCAGAAAATCAAATTAGAAAAAGAAAAGGAATAAGGAAAAGGAAAAGGGTCGGCGCTACTATTCTGGCCCAACAGCGAATCCAACCCAGCTAGCCCACCCGGGTCCCCTCTCTCTCTCACACGCAGAAGCACCCCCAGAGTCGCTGACACTCGGACCCCACTCCCCCTCTGTTTATTTCACTGACAAGTGGACCTCTCCACGTCGACTCCTTCTTCCCCAATTCTCGCACGCAGACGCCGTCGCCGCTGGCTGTTGCGGCGTTGATTCTGCGGCGTAATTGCCATTGATTCGCCGAGCGTTTCTTGTCGAGCTCCTGCCTATTTAAACCCCTCCCTCTCGCGGCCATTTTCCCTCACTCACCAACCACAGAGCGCCCCCAGGCTGCGAGTATTTCTCGCCGCAACTCCGCTGTTCCGACGACCTCGCCGACGAATTCCGATGAGCACCGCGACCCCTCTATCCATGATTCATGCTATCAAGCTCAGCAGCTCCTTGTGCATCTACTGACACACCCCGTTTGTTCTCGCATGGTCTGTAGCCTCGACAGCGACTTCAACCGAGCGCCACCGCTCTCTGCTCGAACTCCGGCGACCTCTCCCCGTAAGTACCAGCTGCCCCTTGCCCTCCGGTTGATACGCCTAAGATCCCCATCGTCTTGCGCATCTAACGGTGCCCTCCTTTTGTCTTAGCGCGACGCAGAACCTCGCCAACATCGACCAGCAGCCGTACCCGACGCGTTCGCGAACTCTGGCGAGGAATCCCCGACGACTCCGAGCGCCCCTTCGCCAACCAGTGACACGTTGAGCTTCACCTCGACACGGCGGTTCTGGTGAGCACCCTCTCCCCTCCCCGGGCGACCTAGAACGCCGGCACCGCCACTGACAGACACGCCGCCGCCAGTCGCCGCCGCTAGCGCCGCTGGGCTATGGTCAAAGCAACAGCAGCCGTTAGATGTAGATCTTGCGGTTTAGATTAGATCTGAGCGAAGCGTTTTCTTTGAATCTGGCGCGTTGGATCTAACTTGATCTGACGGCGCGGAAGGGTGATCCTGAGTGAAACGGTATCAGCCAATAGGAAACAGACGCGTGGCTAGGGTTTGGTTTAAAAACAAAATTTGAAATCTGATTTATATCCAAATTTGATTTAGCTATAACTTTTGATTCCGACGTTAGATTTTGGCAAATTTTATACCATTGGAATCAGGAGAGCCAGCCCTTTCCATTTATGCAATGTGTTTAAAGTTTTGCTTCTGTTAGAATAGTTTTATTTGCAGAAACATGTGTAGGGCTTATTTTAGTATATGAAATGTCTAGGAATTGTTTTTAGTGTCAAATAAACTTGGTTTGGCAAGTTTTTGACTTGTTCAAGATTCAGTACTATGAACTTGCTTGGTTGAGTTTTAAAAATCATCACTTAGCATTTTGCATGCATGCATATGTATTTTTGTTTGTTTGTACATGTTGTGTGTAATTTGTTGCTACCATTCTTTGTGTAGACGTTGGTGCTAGTGATTGTGATTGTGAAGAGTGCTACTCTCCCAACTACCAAGGCAAGTGGTACTTCATGAATTTTTCTGTACCTATATTTTATACAAAGCATTAGAAATATTTTGCTAAGTCTTGCATGTTTTTATTTTGCCTATATGCCAAGTTGGGAAATCCTAAGTAGTTGTAGAATTGCTAGGAAATTTCTAAGTTAAGTTACTATCTATGCCATGCTTAGCCTAGCTAGTAGCAAACAAGCGTTGGTGAAATATACATGCTATGATAAAAATATTTCTAAGTCTTTGGACTTATGTTTTGATTAATAAAACAACTAAGTCAATGAATCACCTGGGTGGAAAGGGACTTGATTGTTGGATTTTGGTTGAGTGGTTACACAAGGCCCATGGCTATGGTTTACCTTGTGTATCTCACTTGTGGTAAGCCACCCAGGAACAAAGAGATTTTAGAGGCCAAGTGTTAAGAAGCTTCTAGTGCAGCCACTTGGCAATATGGGCTCTGCCTGGATCACATAAGTTGCTAGAACTTAGCCATTTGGAAAGTTGGTGGTAGTGGGAATGATAGGTTGGAACGCGTCCATTTGGTCTAAGGGAAGGCTTCTGAAAGGTCCTGTCTTGGTGAAACCAAGTCTGGTGGGGAAAGTGCACAACCTCTGCAGATGGAAAAATCTAAGTACTTAGCCAAGTCCATGGCAATGGACAACTTGAGCATCAAGGCATGGAAGCTATCAAGAATCTCCTCATCCCAATTTCTAAGTAAAAATTTGTGGGTGAACAAGGGTGAAGGACCTCAATGTCTATTGGTGGTTCCTTGGGAAAAGTTTTGACAAAGAAAAACTTAGTGATTTCAACTAATAGGAAAAACCTATTTTGAGCAAAGCAAGCCAAGCTACACTTAGCCAAATTTGCATATAGTATCTAGTCCACTTAAAATATACTAAGGTATCACTTGCCAATACTATTCCAAAGTATTGACCCACCGTGGCTGTAACTTGTGATGTTGCAGGTTACTCTGATGAGGATTAGGTGTCATGAGTCTACACTCAACATGTTTGCCTGTGGCACATGAAGATGAAGACTTATATTTATTTACTTATTCAAACTCTTGTATTAGGCCTGTGGCCTTGAGTTGTAAAGACTATGTTTATCTCTGGAATGGATGTAATAAATGACCTTTGTATCTGTGTACTTCATCTTAAATTGTGGATGCTAGCAATGATCCAGGGACTAGCATTGCAATCACAGGGATCCTTTTCCTTTACAAAGGAGGGATCTTACATTGATGGAGTTCATCTACAAATAAAGATGAGAAAGAAGATTAGAAAAGTTTACGAGAAGAAAAGACAAGTGTGGAAGTTGTTGAAAAAATTTCCTTAGTGGTTTCCAATCCTAGGGTCATAATCCTACAGGCAACACAGTGCTCTGATACCATCTGTAAGATCCCTTCTTTATAAAGGAGAAGGATCCCCGTGATTTCAATGCTAGTCCCTAGATCAATGCTATCATCCACACTTTAAGATGAAGTACACAGAAACAAAGGTCATTATCACAGTCATTCCAGAGACAACATAGTCTTTTACAAACTCCATGGCCACAGGCCTAGTACAAGAGTTTAAATAAGTAACTAGATAAATAAGTCTTCATCTTCATGTGCCACAGGCAAGCATGTTGAGTGTAGACTCATGACTCCTAATCATCATCAGAATAACCTGCAACATCACATATTACAGCCACAGCGGGTCAATACATTGGAATAGTATTGGCAAGTGATACCTTAGTATAACTTTGGTGGACTAAATACTATATGCATTTTGGCTAAGTGTAGCTTAGGCTTGCTTTGCTCAAAATAGGTTTTGCCTATTAGTTGAAAACACTAAGTTTTTCATTTATAAAACTTTCCCAAGGAACCACCAATAGACATTGGTGAACCTTCACCCTTGTTCAACCACAAGTTTTTACTTAGAAAATTGGGATGAGGAGATTCTTGATAGCTTCCATGTCTTGATGCTCAAGTTGTCCAATACCATGGACATGGCTAAGTACTTAGATTCTTCCATCTGCAGAGGTTGTGCACTTTCCCCAAAAGACTTGATTTTCACCAAGACAGGACCTTTCAGAAGCCTTCCCTTAGACCAAATGGACGCGTCCAACCTATCAATCCCACTACCACCAACTGCCCAAATGGCTAAGTTATTGCAACCTATATGATCCAGGCAGAGCCCATATTGCCAAGTGGCTGCACTAGAAGCTTCTTAACATTTGGCCTCTCAAATCCCTTTGTTCCTGGGTGGCTTTCCACAAGTGAGATACACAAGGTAAACCATAGAAACGGGCCTTGTGTAACCACTCAACATAAACCATTCCTTCCATTCCACCTAGGTGTTTCATTCACTTAGTTGTTTTATTAAGCAAAACACAAGTCCAAAGACTTAGAAATATTTTATCATAGCATGACTATATAACCACCCTTGGTTGCTACTATCTAGACTAAGCATGGCATTGTTAAGACTCAGAAATATTTCTAGCAATTCTACAACTACTAGGATTTCCCAAGCATAGCATATAGATCAAAAATATCCATGCAAGACTAGCAAAATATTTCTAATGCATATTTGAAAAACATAGGAATAATTTCATGAAGCACCACTTGCCTTGGTATTTTGGAGAGTAGCTACAATCCTCACAATCACAATCACTATTTGCACCAAAATCTACACATAAAATGATAGCACCAAATCACATACAAAACAAATACAAGCAAAAAATATATGGATGCATGCAATATGATATGTGATGATTTTCTATACTCAACAAGACAAGTGCACAGTACTGGTTCATAAACAAGTTCAAAACTTGCCAAACAAACTTTATTTGGACAATAAAACATTACCTAAATATTTGTTATACACAAAATAGGCCTACACATGTTTCTGTAAATAAAACCATTTTAACAGAAACAAAACATTAAACACATTGCATAAATGGAAAGGGATTTCTCTCCTGATTCCATTGATATAAAATTTATCAAATTTGGACGTGGCATTCAAAAGTTATGATTAAAACAAAATCAAACAACTAATAGATCTAATTCCAAATTTTAAAACGAAACCTGTGCCACGCGGCAGCTTCTAATTGGCTGGTACCGCTTCACTCAGGATCATGCTTCCGCACCGTCGGATCAAGTTAGATCCAACGCGCCAGATAAAAAAGACGGTTCGCTCATGTTCTAATCTACGCCCTACGATACCGATCTAACGGTGGCCGATGCTTTGACCAAGAAGTGGCGGCGCGAATGGTCGCTGGCGGCGGCGGCGCTTCTGCCGGCAACGCACCGGTGATTCTAGAGGGCGCTAAGGGTCGAGCAGTGGCTTACCGAACTCGCGGAATCACGACGAAGCTCAAGGTGATGCTGCTGTGGGCGGGGGCGTGCTGCAGAGGCTGCTGGGGCTCGTCGGAGTTGGAGATAGCATCGGGTTTGCATGGGCGGCGACGAAGGCGACGTTACTGGCCACTCTAGCACAAACCAAGGGTATCAGAGAGTGCACAACTCTCATGCGAACCTGACAGGGTCAAGTAGAAGGCGCGGGGCGGTCGGCTTTTACCTTAATCGCTCGCTGGAGTTGGAGACGGCGACGGACGCTCACAGTACTCGTCAAAGTCGACGCTCTGGATCACAAGCAGATGAACAAAGGAGATCAGGAGGTGCGCAAAGATCAGAGGATCACTTCAGCGTGAACGAGGAGTAGGCGCGAGCACTAGGCTTACCGGAATACCTCGCCGGAGTGGGTTCTGTTTGCGGCGGTGTAAGGGCGAATACTGGCAGCCTGGAGGCGCTTCTGGCTGGCTTTGTTGGGGGAAATGGCCGCGAGGGGGAGAGGTTTCAGTAGGCAGGAGGGGCGAGGAAATTACGCTGCAGATCAATGCCAATTAAGCGAGGAATCAACGCGGCGTTTCTGAAGGAAACGGTGGTGGCGATGGGGTCTGCGCGCGCGGGGGTGGAGAAGAAGGTGCTGACCTGGCTCGGGCCCAGTGGCAGTGTCTGCGGGGTAGTGCGGGTGTGGGTGAGAGAGAGAGAGAGAAGGGGGAAACAACCCGGGTGGGATTGTTGGGCCAAATTACTAGCTCCGACCTTTTTCCTTTTCTATATTCATTTTCTATTTTTGTTTTGATTTTCTGAATCCATCTTCAAACAAATTCAAATGCTAATTGAATTCAAATTTGTTCTGGATTTTTGCAGAGTGCAACACTCACAAATCTGGATATAAAACCAAGTGGTCACTTTGCACTTGCATGGTCACTTGGAATAAAACAAAATAAACAGTGACATAGCACTTGGTTTGATCAAGTTTTGAAAATGGTTTTAAAATCTATATTTGTTTTGTAAATTTTGGTTTAAGCACTAGCAAACAAGCAAAATATTCTGAGAGCAACAAGGTTTGGTTTTGAACAAATGACTTCTCATTGGAGAGTAGCATTTGATTTAGTATTGATCACATAAAATAATGAGCATCAGATGCTCTTGTTTTGAAATGGTTTTGAAATGAGACCCTAAATGTTCATGGATGCATGGATGATATGCATGAGTTTTGAAACATGATTTTAGGGATGTTACATGACTGCAAGTGCACAGATCATTTGTAGCTAGTTTCAAAATAAAGATATCGATCCCACTGGGAGCAGGAGTCTGAAGTCTAATAACTCTTGAAATAAATACTAAAATAGAAATGCTAAGTAAAATTCTAAGTAACAAGATAAAATATGAGTGTTGTGTAAAAATGGTGTTTTGGGGTTTTTGGTATAATAGAACAATTAGTAAAGTAAACAAAACTGAATATAGAAAATAAATATCACGTATGTAAAATAGATTTGAAACTTCAGTGGGAAAAAGCGTTCTCAGGGAGTAGTGGATACACCTCTAGCATTTATAAAGGGCTAAGGTAAAGATTATTATCATGAATGTTCTCAACTATGTATGTGTGGGAGGAACTCCGTATTTGGACAAATAGGTAGCAACCACTGCTCACATCGTCCTCATAACCACAAAAGACAGCAATCAACATCAATTGAATTACCGCGTTATTAAAGGACTTGATCCCGTAGGACGTATCCCATGGCATGGATAGTGTTTTGTGAGTTTCCTCGATTCCCAAGTTGATACGTAAGGAGTGCCAACGACTTTATAGTCACTGTAAGTGCTAACACACCTCCTTCTACCAACAAGTAGTTCCCTCCATCAAGTCCCCACAAGAGGAAAATATTGAGAGGTCGACTTCTCCCAACATCAAGATGAAGAGAATCTAACACATGGTCATAGTGATGAATATCATAATAAACTTTATCTTATTTCAATCTCATACTAGGGTTTCTCCATATCCCGAAGAACTAATGATCTACTTAGACATGGAGGCAATCAACATCATTTCAAAGACAATGGAATCTATCATAGATGAATAGTACTTGTATAAATCCACAATGAGTATGGAAATTACAACAAGATCTAGACAAGATGTAGATGGGATGGATGGAGATGGTGGTGATGTAGCGGTTGATGATGAAGATCAATGCCTTAGCCTCCTGGATCTGCGTAAGGCGAATATGGATCGCCAGTGGATGAGTTCCCCCTACAGATCCCTTCCAGACGTGAGGTTTCAGCGATTTCTGGGTGTTATGTATGTCGTCTATCCGATCCAGTTGCACGGGATGAAACTATTTGAGGAGGCGGTGTCGGCGCCAACTATATGCGGGAACTATATGACCGTAAAAGTTCCTCCCACCATATAGTTGGTCATTAAACCCACTGTATCCTCCAATTGCTTCGGGTTTTCTTCTGGTGTTATTAATATTCCCAAATAAGCAATTTATGTTGTTTTTGGATCCTTTTCACTCCAATATAACTGGTACAAGAATTGTGTCTATCGTATCCATCATCTGACCTAATCCAGGTGAAAATAAACATAAAAGGTGCACGCGAATGACGTAAAATACCAAGATACTACTACTACAATACAAAATAATAATATAAAACATGATGCAAATATGCACTCATCAACTTCCCCAAGTTTAAACTCTTGCTCGTCCCGAGCAAGTTTAGCTTAAATGGTGTGATCCTCATATTCATGAAGCTGAGTCGATAAAATAAATGAGGCAGTTGCAACATGTATTTATCGTATAGGATAATAGGAATAAGTTCATGAATAGTACCTTACTTGAACCATCCAAATAATATTAGCAGACTTCCACATCTTAGCAATTAACAGGTCACAAAAGATTACTCTCAACATGATTTAAAAGTATTCGGTTCAACCGAATGAGTTAGAGAGGTAGTCCCAAGTGTTTTCGGACTAACATAGTCACTTGGGATTCAAAATCTCAAACGTTTCTTTGTCCTACTACAATATAGTGGTATATGCCTATTTGTTCTTTACACATTCGCTCTTTTTATTTTTCTTTCTTTTCTTATTTCATTATATATATATATATGCTCACACTTTTGTTTAAGTGCTATGCAAAGGAGCTAGCCATACATTCCACTTGACGTAGGAATTCAAAGTTTAACTATCTCAATTACCAAATTCCAAATGTATATGAAGCATCTTTCATATCTTGAATATTCTACATCGTCTTGTTCTCACTCTAATTTGATAGCACTTTTAGTTTTCCTTTGTTCAAGGTTTTTCTTTTTCAACTTAACTAATTAGATAATTTCTCCTTTTTGTAAATCAAACCATTGACTTACAACATATTGATCAAATTATCTTTGTATGTTTCGTTAATACCAACGGTGTGGAAGACTCCTATTGCTATCATTAAGTTCAAGTAAAATTATACTCAAGCTATTCATATATCCAATAAGACAAACTCAAACTCAATAATGCTCCATATATTATAATAAACTCTGAAGTTCATAAAAGGGATCGACTATTCCTGAAAGGAATCTAATGATTTAATCTTATTGCTCAACTCGAACTAATTCAAAAACTAGAATATTAATAGAAACTTATGAGATATATTACAAGGTCTTAAATATCTTCCAAACTTGGAATCAAGCTAGGCAGGATCAAATAATCCCTCACAATTATTTGATACCGTGGTTTATTGTAGATCACTGTGGCGCCATGGCACATGGAATCTTCTCTTCATTTGACAGCCTGAAACAGAGGGATTGATTGACATCTTCCAGTTCTTTGACACACAACTTTTAGAAAATATTATTCTGCTCAAGCACTTTCACTTGTTCATTAATGAGTTCATTGTTGCTTTGGAGGTTTTGTATCGCCATAAGACTCATAGAAAAACCTCCTTCGGTGGTCTGCTTGATATCTTCATCAAGTTTATCAAGATAAAATCGTAGCCACCGAAGATGCTTCAGTGTCCCTGGCGCCAACTTATCCATCTTTGTGATCTTCCACTCAAGATATTTCAACTCCCTCTTCTGGCATTCATGGTCGGCGTCAAAAAGCTCCCTAGGGACACCCTTGATCTCCTTGTCCTACTTGCTATTGCTCCCAACCTCCATAGGGGCTCCTCTTCTTGGCTTCCTGGCCCTTGGTTGCTTGATATGTTGGAAACATATCTATAATTTTTGATGTTCCATGCTTGTTTAGTATCTACTTTTATTTACTTGTCCACACTTTGAGGTGCTTTTTACATGTTTTCTGGTGCTAACCTATTAACAAGTTGCAACAGTGCCAGATGCCTGTTTTCTGCTGTTTTTGGTTTCAGAAAAGTTAGTAAAGAAATATTCTCGGAATTGGACGGGACAAACATCAAAGTCAATTACTTTCCGTGGGGAACAAGAAGTCCAGAGGAAAGCCGGAGTGGACGGCCAGGGGGGCCAGAACCACCCCAGGCGCGGGGGTAGGTGGGCCCGTGCCTGGGTTTGGTGGCCCTGGCCGCCTCCCGGTCTCGCCCGTTCGCCTATAAGAAGCCCCCGATGCAAAAACCCTGAGCACCCGATCAGAAATCCACGAAACAGTCTGTAGCCGCCGCCACCATCGTCCCTAGATTGGGAGATCTGAAGTTCTTCCCGGCAACCTGCCGGAGGGGAGATCATCCGGGAGGCCTTCTCTCCGGTATGATTCGTGAGTAGTTCCACCTTGGACTATGGGTTCATGTAGTAGCTAGATGGTTGTATCTCCTCCTTTGTGCTTTCATGTATAGATCTTGTGAGCTCCATTCATGATCAAGATCTAATATATTTGTAATCATGCATGCTGTGTTTGCGGGGATCCGATGGATATTGAGATTATTATGTTGGTTTGATTAATGGTTTTATCTTTATAATTATATCATATCTATGTTGTTTGTGATCTTTCATGCTCTCCGTTGTTAGTAGCTATCTTGGCCAAGTAGTTGCTAGTGACTCCAAGAGGGGGTATTTATGCTCGATAGTGGGTTCATGCCTCTAGTTTCCAAGGGAAGTGACAGAAATCTCTTCGGTTGTAGATGTGTTGTTGCTACTAGGGAGAAAACAATGGTCTCTTGTTCATGGAACATGTTGCTGGAATAGAATTGAGTTTGAACTTACCAGCCATAGCATCTGACTCTTCATAGATTTCCTCCACATTGATGTGGTTCACTTGCCCCTTCTGGAAAGGGTTGGGCTTGTTGGGTCCTTCAACTTTCTTTTCTGGGCACTCATTTGCATAATGCCCCATCTTCTTGCACTTAAAACATTCAACCTGACTAAGATCCTTCTTGACAGTCTGGCTTGCACTACCACTTCCACTTCCATTGTGGTGGTTCTTGTACCCACTCTTGTGACTCTTGTACTTGTCATTGTCATGACTACGGTAATGCTTGTTGTCATGATGATGGTTGTGGTTGTGGTTGTGGTGCTTGTTGTACTTTCCATGCTTGTGGGATCCAGAATTCCCACTATCTTCATAATGGGAACGTTTGTGAGACGATCCCGACTTGTGCTTGTCAGAGTGCTTCCTCTTCCTGCTTTCAACTTGTTTCATCTTGCTCTCCAAGAGGGCAGCCTTGTCACAAAGAGACTGATATGTGGGGACATAGGCCACAGCTAACTGCAGGTTCAATTCATTGTTCAATCCTTCAAGGAACTTTTCTTTCCTCTTAGCATCAGTGTCAACTTCATCCGGTGCATAACGCGCCAGATTGTTGAACTCCTCAATATATTCAGCCACGCTGCGGTGGCGCTGCTTCAAGTTATGAAATTCCTTCTTCTTCAAACTCATCACTCCGGATGAAATGTGAGCAGTACGGAAACCATCTTCAAAGATAGCCCATGCCACATCCTCAATGGGAGTGGTGATCTGGAAGTTATCCCACCAAGTAGTTGCTGGTCCTTCCAACAAGTGTGCTACAAACATGACTTTCTCCTCATCAGTACAGCCAACAGTTACCAAATCCTTATTCACTGAGCGTAGCCAATCATTGGCCACCATGGCATCAGTAGTTCCTGAGAACTTTGTTGGCCTCAGTCTTAAGAATCTGGTAAGCATGTCAAAACCCGGTGGGTTATTCTGATTGTTGTTGTTGTTATTATTGTTGTTGTTGTTGTTCTGATTCTGTATGAACGTGGTCATCATCTGCATCAGTTGCCTCTGACCTGTCATCATCTGCTGCATCTCAGGGGTGATATTCTTATTGTTGTTAGGGTTGGGATTGGCACGTCGAGGAGGCATCTGTGGTTTTCAATAAGGATAAGAATGAGATACCCATATATGCTTAACATGCACAATACATCACATAGACAATCACCAAGCATGCATCAAAATAACAAAAGTTTAACAACATAAACAACAAGTTTTGAAAAGTAAACACACCAATAGCAAGCCATCCACATGTTCGATGGTCATTGCGACTCAATAATCAAAAGCATGGTAAATAAAAGGTAAATGAGTAGTCATCACTACTCCTCTACATCAACCTCATCATCAAGTGTAAGACCTGCATTCTACATAGCGGTCTTGTATTCCTCGACATTGGTAGTCAAGGCCTCTATTCTGGCTTTGAGAGCCCTCTTCTGTGAACGAAGTCTCTCGATCACCACCTGCTGATGCTCGAGCTCGAAGTCCTGGGCTTCTAGTTCTGCAGTCATGTATCGAATCCTCTTATTCCTATCTTGGACTCTCTTCTCTTGAATCTTAAACTTTCTATCCCGACTCTCAAACTTGGCCTCCATCTCCTTGACTATCTCATCTTACTCCGTGAAGAGCTTGTCCTTCTCACGAAGCTGCACCTGGAGTTCGTCATTGCTAAGCATGACGTTGGTCCTATCAGTATCTAGGTGCCTAAGAGGAACCTCTAAGTCCTAGAGGTATAGACGAATCGTCTCTGCTGTCTCTCTAGCAGTATCCTCGAAGTCAATAGCCTCACCATCCTCGTCACGTCTGCCGAAGGCGTGGAAGTGAGTACCTCTAATCTCCCGAGAGTGTCTCCCTAACAAGCGCCCAAGCAAATCCCGCATGACTACCTCTAGGCCTCTCTCCTTATCATCATGCATGAGCTCGAAGGTGATAGCCTCTATGGCTTTCTTAGTCTGGCGTCCTGGCTGAGTAACCTTGAACTTGGTGAGGGGAAGCATCAAGATGGTAGGAAGTGGGAGATTGAGCAAACTAGTGAGCTCAACAAGACGAGTGCCAAAACGAGTTCCCTTGAACTCTTCAGCCGTGCTGATAGTAACATTAGGCATCAATTTTATGAGATAGAAAAAGTTAGAATCAACACAATTGAAGATAAATCACAAGACAAGGCATCACAGGCATATCAAAACACACAAGTCCTGGCATACATAAATCCATTACAAGCATCCAAGGTTCAACTTATTTTAGACAACATTTTTGGAAAATATAAAGATAAGTGTGGTGGTCCAACTAACGAAGTACGTTACAATCCCATCTCACTTGCCAAGTTGGCTAACAGGGCATCTCTAGAGTCCATGATGTCATTTCTTAAACGTTGGTTGGTAGCCTCTAACTCTTGGGTATGCTTCTTTTCTTCCCTAAGGTCATTCTGGGTGTTGAGCATTCTGCACTTGATTCTATCACCAAGCTCTTTGATGGCCTTCCAAGCTGCATCCTTTGCTGAATCAAAGAATGTGGTGTGCATCACTGAGTTGGTGACCATGCAGAATCCTGATTCCTTGTGGTTGTCTTCCTTGTTTTTATACAAGTGAAGTTGCACCCACCAGTATTCAACTCCTTCATCCATCACGGGAAAACCTTTGTACACAGATGCACCATGTATTCCCATGGCAACCATGAGGTCCTTGAGAGCCTTGGGGAATTCTGTCTCACATTCCAAAGCCATAGTCATGAGTGGTCCCTTCCTCACAGCTTCGTTGATGGAGTTCATATACAAATAGAGATGAGAAAGAAGATTAGAAAAGTTTACGAGAAGAAAAGACAAGTGTGGAAGTTGTTGAAATTTTTTCCTTAGTGGTTTCTAATCCTAGGGTCATAATCCTACAGGCAACACAGTGCTCTGATACCATCTGTAAGATCCCTCCCTTTGTAAAGGTAAGGATCCCTGTGATTGTAATGCTAGTCCCTGGATCAATGCTAGCATCCACAGTTTAAGATGAAGTACACAGAAACAAAGGTCATTATTACATATCATTCAGAGACAAACATAGTCTTTTACAAACTCCATGGCCACAGGCCTAATACAAGAGTTCAAATATATAATAAGATAAATAAGTCTTCATCTTCATGTGCCACAGGCAAACATGTTGAGTGTAGACTCATAACCCCTAATCATCATCAGAATAACCTACAACATCACAAGTTACAGCCACAGTGGGTCAATACATTGGAATAGTATTGGCAAGTGATACCTTAGAATAATATTAGTAGTCTAGATACTATATGCATTTTGGCTAAGTGTAGATTAGGCTTGCTTTGCTCAAAATAGGATTTACCTATCAGTTGAAAACACTAAGTTTTTCTTTGACAAAACTTTCCCAAGGAACTACCAATAGAAATTGGTGAACCTTTACCCTTGTTCAACCACAAGTTTTAACTTAGAAATTGGGATGAGGAGATTCTTGATAGCTTCCATGTCTTGATGCTCAAGTTGTCCAATACCAGGGACATGGCTAAGTACTTAGATTCTTCCATCTGCAGAGGTTGTGCACTTTCCCCACAAGACTTGATTTTCACCAAGACAGGACCTTTCAAAAGCCTTCCCTTAGACCAAATGGACGCGCTCCAACATATCATCCCACTACCACCAACTGTCCAAATGGCTAAGTTATTGCAACCTATATGATCCAGGCAGAGCCCATAATGCCATGTGGCTGCACTAGAAGCTTCTTAACATTTGGCATCTCAAATCCCTTTGTTCCTGGGTGGCTTTCCACAAGTGAGATACACAAGGTAATCCATAGAAATGGGCCTTGTGTAACCACTCAACATAAACCATTTTTTCCATTCCACCCAGGTGTTTCATTCACTGAGTTGTTTTATTAAGCAAAAACATAAGTCTTAGAGATATTTTCACATAACATGAATATATAACCACCCATGGTTGCTACTAGCTAGGCTAAGCATGGCATTGGTAAGCATCTTAACTTAGAAATTTCTAGCAATTCTACAACTAATAGGATTTCCCAAGCATAGCATATAGATCAAAATATTCATGCAAGTCCTATACAAAATATTTCTAGTGCATAGTTGGAAAACATAGGAATAAAATCATGAAGCACCACTTGCCTTGGTAGTTTGGGGAGTAGCAACAATCTTCACAATCACTATTTGCACCAAAATCTACACATAAAATAATGGCAAAAAATTACATACACAATATATACAAGCAAAATACATGAATGTATGCAAAATCCCATGTGATGATTTTCTACACTAAACAAGACAAGTACACAGTACTGGATCATAAACAAGTCCAAAATAATCCAAATAAACTTTATTTGAATAACATAACATTTTTCAAATAATTACTATACACAAATTATGCCTACAAATGTTTCTGTAAAAACAACCATTTTTAAAGAGGCAAAACATTAAACACATTGCATAAGCAGAAAGGATTTTCTCTCCTGATTCCAATGATATAAAATTTATCAAATTTGGACGTGGGAATCAAAAGTTATGAATTTTTCAAGTTTAAACATCTAATAGATCTAAATTCTGTTCTTAAAACAAAGGGCTAGCGACGTGGCGCTCTCTGATTGGTTGATACCGATACGCGCGGATCGACTAACATGGACCGTCAGATCTAACTTAGATCGCACGGCCAGATCTGTTCCGTAGCCCTTTGTTTAAGTGATCTATCTAACACGTTGGATCTAGATCCAACGGTTCGCGATCAAGCGACCAAAGCCTGGCAGCGATAGCGGCGGCGAGTGGCGGCGGCGGCACTGTCAGAGACGTTTCCGATGATTTAGGTCGCGCGAGAGAGGGTGAGGTGGCTTACCGAGTTCACCGTGTGCTGCTGATGCTCAAGGTAGGCTTCGTTGGCGAAGGGGCGCACCATGGATGTCGCTAGAGCTCGTCGGAGTCGTGTGCGGCGTCGGGTGCTTACAGACAACGACGTTGCCGAGGTTCTACGTCGCCCTAGCACGAGTCAGTGGCATTAGGGGGTGCGCAAGGTCATGGTGAGCAAGATGGTTTCAAGGAGAAGACAAGGGGCACTCGATTCATACCGCTATTGCTCATCGGAGTTGAGCGGCGGCTCTGGTGGTTGCGGACATGAACGAAGATGGTGACCTGGGTCACGAGCAGGAAAACCAGGGGTGTTAGCAGATGCACAAGGACGTGGCGATCACGCTCGTTTGAACCAGAAGCAGAGGGGCGGTCGGAGCTTACCGGATTCGCCCGCCGGAGTGGCTCGGTACAGCGGTGGTGCAAGCAAGATTGTGCGCAGCCTGGTGGCGGAAATGGTGCACCGAGTGTGGGGAAATGAGCGGAGAGGGGAGGGGGTTAAGTAGGCAGGGGATCGACAGGAAACGCCTGCGGTTCAATGGAAA
Source organism: Avena sativa (assembly GCA_916181665.1). Classification (NCBI taxonomy): domain Eukaryota; kingdom Viridiplantae; phylum Streptophyta; class Magnoliopsida; order Poales; family Poaceae; genus Avena; species Avena sativa. The sequence continues at coordinate 43,989,285 of OV702298.1, read as the reverse complement.
TTACGCCGCGCGATCAACGCCAGCAACGGCCAGCGGCGACGTGTTCTTCGCGTGATTTGGGAAAGACGACTGTGACGTGGATGGGGCCCAGTAGTCAGCGAGGGGGGGTGGGTTCTGCGTGGGTGAGGAAAGACAGAGAGAGGAGTGGCCCGGGTGGGCTGCTTTGCTTGTTGGGCTGGATTGGTGGCGCCAGGCCTAGTTGGGTTTTTAAACCTTTTTCGTTTTCTAATTCAATTTTATGGAATCAGTTTCAAATGAATTTAAAAGTATTTGTATTTCAAATCTTTCTGGCCTTTTGTAATGTGAATCCTGTATAATTTTGAGTACAAAACCATGCTGCCTTGCTGGACTTGCATGGTCCTTTGAAGATTTTTAAAATAACAATGTCTTAGCACATGGTTTGATGAAGATTTGAAAATGGTTTTAAAACTATATTTGTTTTGGAAATTTTTGTCCAAGCTTTAACACTCAACCAAACCAACATAAGGGCAAACAAAACTTGTTTTAAAACAATTATATTCTCATTTGAGAGTGGCATTAGATCAATGCCTGCTCACATAAAATAATAGCACTCGGTGCTTCTGTTTTCTAGAAATGAGTTTTGAATTGATCCCTAAATGATATGCATGCATGAATGATATGCAATCTTTGAAAACATGATTTTAGGGATGTTACAAATCTAACCCCCTTAAGGTGAATCTCGCCCTCGAGATTCGGATTGGCTAGCAAATAGGTGAGGGTGGTGTTTCCAAAGATCATCTTCTCTTTCCCATGTTGCTTCTTCTTCGGAATGATGGTTCCATTGAACTTTGCAGAATTTGATAGTCTTAGTACGAGTAACTCTTTCTGCAGTCTCAAGAATCTTGATAGGTTTTTCCTCATAAGTGAGATCACTTTCCAATTGGACTTCCTCCAATGGTATTGTATCCTTCAAAGAAGTCTCTTCCATTTCTAGATGGCATTTCTTAAGCTGACTCACATGAAACACATTGTGAACGGCAAACAATGATTCTGGCAATTCAATCTCATAAGCTACTTCTCCTTTACGACTCAGAATCTTGAATGGTCCAACATATCTTGGGGCCAATTTACCTTTGACACCAAATCTCGTCACTCCACGAAGTGGTGACACTCTAAGATAAGCTCTATCACCCACTTCATAGGTGACTTCTCTACGCTTAGGATCCGCGTAGATATTTTGTCGGGACTGTGCTATCTTCAAACTGTCCTTAACTATCTTGCCTTCTCTTCAACCTCTTTGATTAGTTCTGGCCCGAACAAACTTCTTTCTCCCACACCATTCCATAGCAATGGTGTGGTACATTTCCTCCCATAGAGAAACTCAAATGGTGCCATCTCAATACTGGCTTGATAGCTGTTATTGTAAGAGAATTCTGTGTAAGGCAGACTTTCATCCCAACTAGCTCCATAGTCTAGACCACATGCTCTCAACATATCTTCAAGTATCTGGTTGGTCCTTTCTGTTTGTCCATCAGTCTGAGGATGAAAAGCAGTGCTGAACTCTAATCTCGTTCCCAATGACTCATGTAGTTGCCTCCAAAAATGAGAAGTGAATTGAGTTCCCCTATCAGACACAATACTCTTGGGTACTCCATGCAGACATACAATCCTACTCATGTAGATCTTGGCTAACTTCGCACTTGTATAGGTTGTCTTCACGGGTATGAAATGAGCCACCTTAGTTAGACGATCCACTACAACCCAAATAGAGTCATATCCTGACCTGGTCCTTGGCAATCCGGTGATGAAATCCATGCCAATCTTGTCCCTCTTCCAATCAGGAATAGGTAGTGGTTGTAGCAATCCTGCTGGTTTTTGATGTTTCGCTTTCACTCTACTACATACATCACACAAAGCAATATGTTCGGCGATGTCCTTCTTGAGATTATTCCACCAAAATCTTTCTTTCATATCCATGTACATTTTGGTGTTACCCGGATGAATAGAATACGGTTAGTTATGTGCTTCTTGCAAAATCAGTTTCCGAAGCTCCGGATCTTGTGGAACACAGATACGTTTTCCATACCATAAAGTACCCTGTTCGTCTTCATGGAACCCTTTGGCTTTTCCTTTGCCAATCTTTTCTTTGATCTCTTCAATTTCCTTATCTGTCTTTTGGGCTTCTTTGATTTTGTCCAACAAAGTGGGTTGAACATCCAATGACATGAGATGTCCTTCAGGCACAATCTCCAATCTGAGATCTCTAAATTGGGCACACAGATCATCTGGCAATTCTCCCTTAATAAGGCCATTCACAAAAACCTTACGGCTTAGAGCATCCGCTACAACATTTGCTTTACCGGGGTGGTATTTCAAACTGAAGTCGTAGTCCTTGATGAGTTCTAGCCATCTTCTTTGTCTCATGTTAATTTCTTTCTGGGTGAAGATAACTTTTGTGATCCGTGAACACTTCACATCGCTTTCCCAAAAGGTAATGTCTCCATGTTTTGAGTGCACGGACAACAGAGGCTAACTCTAAATCATGAGTAGGGTAATTTACCTCATGAGTTTTGAGTTGTCTTGAGGCATAAGCCACAACTTTCCCTTCTTGCATTAGCACTGCACCTAATCCATGATGAGATGCATCGCAATACACTTGGAAATCCTTCTCCAAATCTGGCAGACATAAGACTGGTGCTGTCACTAGTCTCTTCTTCAATTCTTGGAAACTGAGTTCACATCCTTCAGACCAAGAAAATTTCTTGTCTTTCTTTAGCAATTCTGTCATAGGCTTAGCTACCTTGGAGAAATTTTCAATGAACCTCATGTAGTATCCTGCCAAGCCAAGGAAACTACGAACCTCTTTTACTGACTTTGGAGATTCCCATTCAGTTACAGCTGACACTTTAGCGGGATCAACTGCTACACCATCTCCTGACACAGCATGTCCATGAAAACCAACTTCATTTAAACAAAATTCACACTTGGTGAATTTGGCATACAGCTTATGCTCTCTAAGCTTCTCAAGAATCAAACGTAAATGTCCTTCATGCTCTTCTTTGATCTTGGAGTAGATCAAAATGTCATCGATGAAAACGACAACAAACTTGTCAAGGAACTCCATGAACACTTTGTTCATCATATTCATGAAGTATGTTGGTGCATTGGTCAAACCAAATGGCATCACGGTATACTCATACAATCCATACCTAGTGGTGAATGTTGTCTTAGGTATGTCTTGTTCTCTTATCTTAAGCTAAAAATAACCTGATCGGAGATCAATCTTTGAGAACACTCAGGCTCCTTCCAAGTGATCAAACAAGTCAATGATTCTAGGCAAAGGGTACTTGTTCTTGATAGTCACCTCATTGAGTGAACGGTAATCTATGCATAACCTTTGACTTCTATCCTTCTTTTCTACGAACAACACTAGTGCTCCCCAAGACGAAGAACTTGGTTGAATAAATCCTTTCTGCAACTGTTCTCCAAGTTGTTTCTTGAGTTCTTTGAACTCATCAACTGACATTTTATACGGTCTCTTTGCTATTGGTCCAGATCCTGGTAGCAAGTCAATCAGGAACTCCACATCTCTATCTGGTGGCATTCCTGGTAATTCTTCTGGAAACACATCCGGATATTCACTCACAATTGACACGATGTCTATGCTAACCCCCTTAAGAGAATTTAGCTTACTCCCTTTCGATTCAAAGTTAGACTTGAATCTTATCCATTTCTTTTCCGGGGTTGTGAGTGCAACAGTTCGATTAGCACAATCTAGTACTCCTTCATACTTGGTCATCCAATCTATTCCCAAAATTACATCCAGTCCTTGGGAATCTAGGATTATCAGACTCACTAGAAACTTATGCTTTCCAAACTCTATTACTAGATCCCGGCATCCAAGACTCACTATCATATCTCCACCTGGAGAACTTACTTTTATCGGACACCCAATGTTTTCAGTTGGAAACCCATTTCTATCAACAAATGCTTTTGATATGAATGAATGTGATGCACCAGTATCAAAAAGAACAAGTGCTGGAATAGAATTGAGTTTGAACTTACCAGCCACAGCATCTGACTCTTCATAGATTTCCTCCACATTGATGTGGTTCACTTGCCCCTTCTGGAAAGGGTTGGGCTTGTTGGGTCCTTCAACTTTCTTTTCTGGGTACTCATTTGCATAATGCCCCATCTTCTTGCACTTAAAACATTCAACCTGACTAAGATCCTTCTTGACAGGCTGGCTTGCACTACCACTTCCACTTCCATTCTGGTGGTTCTTGTACCCACCCTTATGACTCTTGTACTTGTCATTGTCATGACTACCGTAATGCTTGTTGTCATGATGACGGTTGTGGTTGTGGTGCTTGTTGTACTTTCCATGCTTGTGGGATCCAGAATTCCCACTATCTTCATAATGGGAATGTTTGTGAGACGATCCCGAGTTGTGCTTGTCAGAGTGCTTCCTCTTCCTGCTTTCAACTTGTTTCATCTTGCTCTCCAAGACGGCAGCCTTGTCACAAAGAGACTGATATGTGGGGACATAGGCCACAGCTAACTGCAGGTTCAATTCATTGTTCAATCCTTCAAGGAACTTTTCTTTCCTCTTAGCATCAGTGTCAACTTCATCCGGTGCATAACGCGCCAGATTGTTGAACTCCTCAATATATTCAACCACGCTGCGGTGGCGTGGCTTCAAGTTATGAAATCCCTTCTTCTTCAAACTCATCACTCCGGATGAAATGTGAGCATTACGGAAACCATCTTCAAAGATAGCCCATGTCACATCCTCAATGGGAGTGGTGATCTGGAAGTTATCCCACCAAGTAGCTGCTGGTCCTTCCAACAAGTGTGCTGCAAACATGACTTTCTCCTCATCAGTACAGCCAACAGTTACCAAATCCTTGTTCACTGAGCATAGCCAATCATTGGCCACCATGGGATCAGTAGTTCCTGAGAACTTTGCTGGCCTCAGTCTTAAGAATTTGGTAAGCATGTCAAAACCCGGTGGGTTATTCTGATTGTTGTTGTTGTTATTATTATTGTTGTTGTTGTTGTTGTTCTGATTCTGTATGAACGTGGTCATCATCTGCATCAGTTGCCTCTGACCTGTCATCATCTGCTGCATCTCGGGGGTGATATTCTTGTTGTTGTTAGGGTTGGGATTGGCACGTCGAGGAGGCATATGTGGTTTTGAATAAGGATAAGAATGAGATACCCATATATGCTTAACATGCACAATACATCACATAGACAATCACCAAGCATGCATCAAAATAACAAAAGTTTAACAACATAAACAACAAGTTTTTAAAAGTAAACACACCAATAGCAAGCCATCCACATGTTCGATGGTTATTGCGACTCAATAATCAAAAGCATTGTAAATAAAAGGTAACTGAGTAGTCATCACTACTCCTCTGCATCAACCTCCTCATCAACAAGTGTAAGACCTGCATTCTCCATAGCGGTCTTGTATTCCTCGACATTGGTAGTCAAGGCCTGTATTTTGGCTTTGAGAGACCTCTTCTGTGAACGAAGTCTCTCGATCACCACCTGCTGATGCTCGAGCTCGAAGTCCTTGGCTTCTAGTTCTGCAGTCATGGATGGAATCCTCTTATTCCTATCTTGGACTCTCTTCTCTTGACTCTTAAACTTTCTATCCCGACTCTCAAACTTGGCCTCCATCTCCTTGACTATCTCATCTTACTCCGCGAAGATCTTGTCCTTCTCACGAAGCTGCACCTGGAGTTCGTCATTGCTAAGCATGACGTTGGTCCTATCAGTATCTAGGTGCCTAAGAAGAACCTCTAAGTCCTGGAGGTATAGACGAATCGGCTCTGCTGTCTCTCTAGCAGTATCCTCGAAGTCAATAGCCTCACCATCCTCGTCACGTCTGCCGAAGGCGTGGAAGTGAGTACCTCTAATCTCCCGAGAGTGTCTCCCTAACAAGCGCCCAAGCAAATCCCGCATGACTACCTCTAGGCCTCTCTCCTTATCATCATGCATGAGCTCGAAGGTGATAGCCTCTGTGGCTGGCTTAGTCTGGCGTCCTGGCTAAGTAACCTTGAATCCCCAAAGGTCCTTCCTCTCGAACTTGGTGAGGGGAAGCATCATGATGGTAGGAAGTGGGAGATTGAGCAAACTAGTGAGCTCAACAAGACGAGTGCCAAAACGAGTTCCCTTGAACTCTTCAGCCGTGCTGAGAGTAACATTAGGCATCTATATTATGAGATAGAAAAAGTTAGAATCAACACAATTGAAGATAAATCACAAGACAAGGCATCACATGCATATCAAAACACACAAGTCATGGCATACATAAATCCATTACAAGCATCCAAGGTTGAACTTATTTTAGACAACATTTTTGGAAAATATAAAGATAAGTGTGGTGGTCCAACTAACGAAGTACGTTGCAATCCCATCTCACTTGCCAAGTTGGCTAACAGGGCATCTCTAGAGTCCATGATGTCATTTCTTAAACGTTGGTTGTGTTGGGAATATGCCCTAGAGGCAATCATGTATGATGAGATTTCCCATTGTATTCATAAAGATATTAAGTAGTCCTTGTATAAACATCTGATGTGTATCATTGAATATGTGATTCGGTTGTGGAACTATGCATTCATGTTGTTTGTACTAAATATCCTTGGTCATTGAGGTTGTGCTGGACACACAACTTAGACCAATGTGAAAGTTGGCTTGATGACTCGGTTCCAGTTGTCATGGGCATGGAGATGCTATTCCAACTTACACAGATTCGGCTAAAGAGTTTAGCGAGTAGGATTGACCCATATTGAGGTACAACGAACAAGTTCTCATTTGTATATCTCAATCAATGTAATCCTTAAACCTGAGGTTGTTGCATAGTCCGAGTTGAGGATCACCGACTTAGGTTCTGTCAAACGCTGATCTAACTGCGCAGTTATAAAGGCAGGGTTCGGGTCGACTGAGAATCAAGCTCCGTGATGTGAAAAACCAAGATGGGATTTTGCCCCTCCACTTGGAGAGATATTCTCTGGGCCCTCTCGTGAGATATGATTCGGAAAGCATGGCCATGCACGACTCGGTTAAGTGTTAACCGAGGCGATCGACTAAGAGTTAGTCGGGTGAATCACTTATCTCGGATTGAGAAGAGAGTCGGACTATTTAAGGGATGACAAATATTCGCCTATAGTCTGACAAGGTATATCGTGAGGCAGAAGGGACTCGGACGTAAGTCGCATTGGAAAGGCAAGTCGTCATGACTCTTTGGTACTTGGGAGTCGGCACGTTCTACTAGGAGCCGCTACTGGCTGATCGATTGAGAGTCGGACTCCAATCGTGTCCATGTAGCCATGAGCCTGCGGGGTCACACACTTAAGAGCGGGAGCATATTCGGATTGGATCTAAACCTGTAATCTGGTTGGGTTGGACCTAAACCGGATTAGGACTGTGTTAGTGAGTTGGACTCACGGTGACTAGTGTTATATGGGCTTTAGTGAATGGGTCGCGCGAGCAGAGCCCACGTTCACTCCCTATATATAGTGGAGCACCGTAACCCAGAAAGGTTAATCGTTGTTCAGTTAGGTCATTCCATGTGTTGGAAACCCTAGCTCCACATCAGTCCAGCCATCGTTACGAACCTAGCAGTTCACCGCCGGTGATCCTTCTTGTACGTGTGGATACCAGCAGCAGGATGATCGGATCATGAGGACTGCACTGCATCAACTGACGCGCTACATCAGTAATCCGCAACTGTGCGTCTAGTGGTAAACCTCGTGGCCTTCTACCTCAGCTAGATCTTGGGATCACCACGTTAGAGAAAAAGTTTTGTTTTATCTCTGCGTGTCCAAACAGTGGTATCAGAGCGATAGCTTCTTGTTTTAGGCTCGAGATCTCGCATATGTGATATGCGGTAGGCTGTAGATGATATCTATGTGCTGTTTTGGTGGTCGATCTATGAGATAGATCGGTTTTGTACGAAGTTGATTGGATCAACTGTACTCGGGGAATGGTAGATCTGATTTCCGTGATCATACTGCTGAGGTCGTGGAACGACATACCCCTACCGGTCGGCTTCTGCCATTGGGGTAGACTGTGACACGTAAATCTAGAAGCGGTGATCGAAGATCAAAGAGTTTGATCGAATCGGAACGATGGTCGGAATCCATGCCCCTTCGATCCCCGCCCGCTATCCGGCTAGCGGGACCGTCGGCTTCGCCCTATCGTAGCGCCTTAGATGTTGTTGCGAGTTTCACAACGCCGGTAGATATTGCACTATGCATAACTTGTTTTTGCAGGAAGTTGTGAATGGTATGGTTCATGTGCATGTGATGTATGTGTGTAATCCATATGTGATCTGCGAATCACGGGTTTTTGTCAGCCGGCTGGAGTCTAGGTGCTGTCATTTTATTGTATAACAACCTGTGTGTCGGATTCTCTATGTAATTTACTTTACTAAGCTAGTGTAGCTGCTTGGAGAACCCGGAAGGCATGCAAGGCGTTGTACATGTCGGTGACATGGAGTAAGACGGCAAGTGACAAGAGTTGGCACGAGTCGGATTACAGGCTTTGTGGCGATGGAGATCGCCATGAAGAGAGCTATACCATTTAACATTATAATTGCTTTACTTTGTGTTATTGTTATGTCTCAGTTTTACCTCTATTAGATAGTCGGTAAAATTTAATCCCTCAAAGAAGGTCTAGTCGGTTTTCCCGCCAGTGTTTGCACCATCACAAGTCGGACATTTTTGGTAGTGGGCTCATAAAATTGAGGTGCTGCCAATTCTTTCCGACTAGGTGGGTTTGAGTCAGACTCTTAGTGAAGAAACACTTGGTAAGCTAGACAGGTCTATCACAAAGGTTGTGGGACTCGGGGAAAAGTCGGATGGGAGCCGGGGCATGTGATGACACCCGTCCAACAGGAGTCGCATGAGATGCGATTGACAAGGAGTTGTCTACCTAGATCACTTGGCGGCTAGCGGTGATGCTAAAGCTCACTAGCCGACTTGCTTATTTAGGGTCCTGAATCACTAAGCAACCATCGGAGGGGTGTTGGTTCTAGTGGGAGCATAAAATATTAAAATGTTTAATATGCTTGCTCTTTTATGAATACATGTCTTAAGTGTTTTGCATATTTTCTATTGTAGATCATGGCACCAAGTAGCAGTCACTCTCAGATATCCGGTTTTGCATTGAGAACCATTCTTGAGAAAGATAAACTGAACGACACTAATTTTACCAACTCGTATCGAAATCTGAGAATAGTTCTCAAACAAGAAAAGAAGGACCATGTCCTAGACAACCCACTTCCAGATGAGCCGAATGAGAATGCGACTGTCGCAGCCACCAATGCCTACCGTCGGGCTAAGGATGAGTCCATGGATATTATCTGTCTTATGCTTGCTCACATGGAACCGGACTTGCAAAAGCAGTTCGAGCATGTTGAGGCCTATGATATGATCAAAAGCCTCAAAAGTATGTTCCAGGCTCAGGCGAAGACTGAGATGTATCAAGTCTCTCGGGCTTTGCTGAGTTGCAAGCTTAAGGATGGTGATCCACTGAGTCCGCATGTGATCAAAATGGTTGGTTACGTGCAGTCTCTGGAGAGGCTTGGCTACCCCATTAGCGAAGAGTTCGCTACGGATATAATTCTGAACTCTCTTCCTAGTGCATATGGGCAGTTCATTTCGAACTACCACATGCATGGTATGGATAAGATGCTCACTGAATTACATGGGATGCTCAAGTAGGCAGAGGCAAATCTCAAGAAGGGTGCCAGTCAAGTGTTGATGGTGCAGAATAAGGCTAAGTTCAAGAAGAGTTCTTGGACTAAGAAGAAGGCTAAGTCAGGAGGAAAGCAGGCTCCGGACCCGGTCCCAAGCGCTTCCTCAGGGACTAAGCCATCTCCTTCAGCCGGATCCACTTGCTTCTACTGCAAGGCGGATGGCCACTGGAAGAGGAACTGCAGCAAGTACTTGGCCGACAAAGCCAAGAGTGGAGGTATGACTTTCGACTCAGGTACACTTGTTTGCAATGTTATAGACATATATCTTGCTGATGCACCTGATAGTTCTTGGGTATATTATACCAGATCAGTTATTCACATCTGCAACTCGTTGCAGGGACTGGTAAGAACTAGGAGCATAGCAAGAGGTGAGGTTTATATTCGAGTCGGCAACAAAGCAAGATTTGTTGCGTTGGAAGTCGGCACGATGCAACTTCATTTACCTTCCGGATTCATTATGGAACTGAATAATTGTTATTATGTTCCAGTGCTCAGTCAAACATTATTTCTGCTTCATGTTTGATGAGGCAAGGCTATGAGTCGAATATCAAGAATAATGGTTGTTCTTTGTATTTGAATGATATGTTTCACGGCTTTGCACCCGTCCAGGACGGGTTATTTATTTTGAATCTTGATGGTGAGTCGGTTTATAACATAAATGCTAAAAGGTTGAAACCAAATGATCTGAATATGACTTACTTTTGGCACTGTCGGCTTGGTCATATAAGTTGGAAACGCATGAAGAAGCTCCATGATGATGGACTCCTAACTTCGTTCGACTTGGAGTCGTTCGAGACATGCGAATCATGCCTACTCGGCAAAATGACCAAGACACCTTTTGCAAAGAGTTGCGAAAGGGCGTCCGACTTATTGGGACTAGTACATAGTGATGTATGTGGACCAATGAGCATGACAGCCAGGGGTGGTTATGAGTACTTCATTACCTTCACTGATGATTTGAGTAGGTATGGATATATCTACTTGATGAAACATAAGTCGTAAGCCTTTGAAAATTTCAAAGAATTCCAGAATGAAGCACAGAATCAACTCGGCAAGAAAATAAAGTTTCTACGGTTGGACCGAGGAGGTGAGTACATGAGCCATGAGTTTGATGACCATCTGAAAAGTTGTGGAATAGTTCCTCAACTTACTCCGCCAGGAACGCCGCAAAGGAACGGTGTTTCGGAAAGGCGGAATCGGACCTTGTTGGACATGGTACGGTCAATGATGAGTCGGACAGATCTTCCTTTATCATTTTGGGGTTATTGTCTAGAAACAGCGGCGTTCACACTAAACAGAGTACCATCAAAATCGGTAGAGAAGACACCGCATGAGATGTGGACAGGCAAAAAGCCGAGTTTGTCTTTTCTTAAGATTTGGGGTTGTGAAGCATTTGTCAAGCGACTTCAGTCGGACAAGCTTACAGCCAAGTCGGATAAGTGTATTTTCGTGGGGTATCCGAGGGAAACCTTGGGTTACTACTTCTACAACCGAGAAGAGGGCAAAGTGTTTGTCGCTCGCACCGCTTTCTTCCTTGAGAAAGAGTTTCTCAGTCGGGGAGTAAGTGGGAGCACGGTGCAACTCGAAGAAATTCGAGAGGAACCTGCTAGTAGCGAGTCGGCAAAAACCTTGGAGGTTGAGCCGGTCGTGGCAGCTGAGCCGGCAGAAGCACCTGTACTACGAAGATCGACAAGATTACTAAGTGTTCGTGATGTGTTACTGTTAGACAGTGATGAGCCGACAAATTATTCGGAAGCGATGGTGGGATCTGATTCCGAGTCATGGCTTGGAGCCATGAGATCCGAGATAAAGTCCATGGATGAAAATCAAGTTTGGAACTTGGTTGATCTGCCAGACGGTGCAAGACCCGTCGAGTGCAAATGGGTCTTTAAGAAGAAAACTAATATGGATGGAAATGTTTCAATCTATAAAGCACGCCTTGTCGCGAAGGGGTTCCGACAATTTCAAGGAGTTGATTACGACGAGACTTTCTCGCCCATAGCGATGCTTAAATCAGTTCGGATCATGTTAGCTATAGCGGCCTGTTTCGACTACGAGATATGGCAGATGGATGTCAAAACGGCTTTCCTTAATGGAAATTTAACCGAGGACGTGTATATGATACAGCCCGAGGGTTTTGTCGATCCGGCTAATGCTGACAAGGTATGCAAACTTCAGAAATCCATTTATGGGTTGAAGCAAGCATCTCGGAGTTGGAATATTCGCTTTGATGAGGTAGTCAAATCATTTGGCTTCATCAAGAGTGATCATGATTCTTGTTTGTACAAGAAGTTTAGCGGGAACAAAGTAAATTTTCTAATCTTATATGTGGATGACATATTACTGATTGGAAATGATGTCCAGATGTTGCAAGAAACCAAAGAATCATTGGAAAGGAGTTTCTCAATGAAAGACTTGGGTGAGGCAACATACATCCTCGGAATCCGGATCTATAGAGATAGATCAAGGAGGCTCATTGGATTGAGTCATAGTACTTATTTGGAAAAAGTGTTGAAGAAGTTCAACATGGAATCGTCTAAGAAGGGGTTCTTACCGATGTCCCATGGTGTAAAACTTAGCAAGACTCAGTGTCCTTCAACAACTGATGAGCGAAGTTGAATGAGTGTGATTCCATATGCTTCTGCAGTCGGATCCATCATGTATGCCATGATTTGTACAAGGCCGGATGTTTCCTATGCTCTAAGTGTTGTGAGCAGGTACCAGGCTGATCCTGGAGAGATCCACTGGACAGCAGCTAAAAATATCTTGAAGTACTCGAGAAGGACTAAGGATATGTTCTTGGTTTATGGTGGTGAAGATGAACTCATTGTAAAGGGTTACACGGATGCGAGTTATCTTACCGACTCTAATGATTCTCGTTCGCAATCCGGATACGTGTTTATTATAAACGGAGGTGCTGTGAGCTAGAAGAGTTCCAAGCAAGAGACTGTGTCTGCATCTACAACAGAGGCTGAGTATATTGCCACCTCGGAGGCAGCAAAGGAAGTTGTTTGGATGAGGAATTTCCTCATGGATCTTGGTGTGGTTCAGGGCTCGTCCAATCCGTTAGACGTGTATTGTGACAACAATGGTGCTATTGCACAAGCCAAGGAACCTAGACAGCACCAGAAGAACAAGCACATACTCATGCGGTACCACCTGATTCGCCAGTTCGTGGATCAAGGTGATATCAAGTTATGCAAGGTACACACGGATGAAAATATTGCGGATCCATTGACAAAGCCGTTACCACAGCCAAAGGATGAGGCGCACCTAAGAGCCATGGGCATTAGATGCTTAGACATGTGATGTCGGAAGATTGACTCTAGTGCAAGTGGGAGACTGTTGGGAATATGCCCTAGAGGCAATCATGTATGATGAGATTTCCCATTGTATTCATAAAGATATTAAGTAGTCCTTGTACAAACATCTGATGTGTATCATTGAATATGTGATTCGGTTGTGGAACTATGCATTCATGTTGTTTGTACTAAATATCCTTGGTCATTGAGGTTGTGCTGGACACACAACTTAGACCAATGTGAAAGTTGGCTTGATGACTCGGTTCCACTTGTCATGGGCATGGAGATGCTATTCCAACTTACACAGATTCGTCTAAAGAGTTTAGCGAGTCGGATTGACCCATATTGAGGTACAACGAACAAGTTGTCATTTGTATATCTCAATAAATGTAATCCTTAGACCTGAGGTTGTTGCATAGTCCGAGTTGAGGATCACCGACTTAGGTTCTGTCAAACGCTGATCCGTAACTGGGCAGTTATAAAGGCAGGGTTCGGGTCGACTGAGAATCAAGCTGCGTGATGTGAATAACCAAGATGGGATTTTGCCCCTCCACTTGGAGAGATATTCTCTGGGCCCTCTCGTGAGATATTATTCGGAAAGCATGGCCATGCACGACTCGGTTAAGTGTTAACTGAGGCGATCGACTAAGAGTTAGTCGGGTGAATCACTTATCTCGGATCGAGAAGAGAGTCGGACTATTTAAGGGATGCCAATTATTCGCCTATAGTCTGACAAGGTATATCGTGAGGCAAAAGGGACTCGGACATAAGTCGCATTGGAAAGGCAAGTCGTCATGACTCTTTGGTACTTGGGAGTCGGCACGTTCTGCTAGGAGCCGCTACCGACTGATCGATTGAGAGTCGGACTCCAATCGTGTCCAAGTAGCCATGAGCCTGCGGGGTCACACACTTAAGAGCGGGAGCATATTCGGATTAGATCTGAACCTGTAATCTGGTTGGGTTGGACCTAAACCAGATTAGGACTGGGTTAGTGAGTTGGACTCACGGTGACTAGTGTTATATGGGCTTTAGTGAATGGGTCGCGCGAGCAGAGCCCACGTTCACTCCCTATATATAGTGGAGCACCGTAACCCAGAAAGGTTAATCCTTGTTCGGTTAGGTCATTCCATGTGTTGGAAACCCTAGCTCCACAGCAGTCCAGCCGTCGTTACGAACCTAGCAGTTCGCCGCCGGTGCTCCTCCTTGTACGTGTGGATACCAGCAGAGGTGCTGTGCGATCAGCATCAGGACGATCGGATCGTGAGGACTGCACTGCATCAACTGACGCGCTACATCAGTAATCCGCAACTGCGCGTCTAGTGGTAAACTCGTGGCCTTCTACCTCAGCTAGATCTTGGGATCACCACGTTAGAGAAAAGGTTTCGTTTTATCTCTGCGTGGCCCAACAGGTTGGTAGCCTCTAACTCTTGGGTATGCTTCTTTTCTTCCCTAAGGTCATTCTGGGTGTTGAGCATTCTGCACTTGATTCTATCTCCAAGCTCTTTGATGGCCTTCCAAGCTGCATCCTTTGCTGAATCAAAGAATGTGGTGTGCATCACTGAGTTGGTGACCATGCAGAATCCTGATTCCTTGTGGTTGTCTTCCTTGTTTTTATACAAGTGAAGTTGCACCCACCAGTATTCAACTCCTTCATCCATCACGGGAAAACCTTTGTACACAGATGCACCATGTATTCCCATGGCAACCATGAGGTCCTTGAGAGCCTTGGGGAATTCTGTCTCACATTCCAAGGTCATAGTCATGAGTGGCCCCTTCCTCACAGCTTTGTTGATGGAGTTCATCTACAAATAGAGATGAGAAAGAAGATTAGAAAAGTTTACGAGATGAAAAGACAAGTGTGGAAGTTGTTGAAATTTTTTCCTTAGTGGTTTCTAATCCTAGGGTCATAATCCTACAGGAAACACAGTGCTCTGATACCATCTGTAAGATCCCTCCCTTTGTAAAGGTAAGGATCCCTGTGATTGCAATGCTAGTCCCTGGATCAATGCTAGCATCCACAGTTTAAGATGAAGTACACATAAACAAAGGTCATTATTACATATCATTCCAGAGACAAACATAGTCTTTTACAAACTCCATGGCCACAGGCCTAATACAAGAGTTCAAATATATAATAAGATAAATAAGTCTTCATCTTCATGTGCCACAGGCAAGCATGTTGAGTGTAGACTCATAACCCCTAATTATCATCAGAATAACCTGCAACATCACAAGTTACAGCCACAGTGGGTCAATACATTGGAATAGTATTGGCAAGTGATACCTTAGAATAATATTAGTAGTCTAGATACTGTATGCATTTTGGCTAAGTGTAGCTTAGGCTTGCTTTGCTCAAAATAGGATTTACCTATCAGTTGAAAACACTAAGTTTTTCTTTGACAAAACTTTGCCAAGGAACTACCAATAGAAATTGGTGAACCTTTACCTTGTTCAACCACAAGTTTTAACTTAGAAATTGGGATGAGGATATTCTTGATAGCTTCCATGTCTTGATGCTCAAGTTGTCCAATACCAGGGACATGGCTAAGTACTTAGATTCTTCCATCTGCAGAGGTTGTGCACTTTCCCCACAAGACTTGATTTTCACCAAGACAGGACCTTTCAAAAGCCTTCCCTTAGACCAAATGGACGCGCTCCAACCTATCATCCCACTACCACCAACTATCCAAATGGCTAAGTTATTGCAACCTATATGATCCAGGCAGAGCCCATAATGCCATGTGGCTGCACTAGAAGCTTCTTAACATTTGGCATCTCAAATCCCTTTGTTCCTGGGTGGCTTTCCACAAGTGAGATACACAAGGTAAGCCATAGAAATGGGCCTTGTGTAACCACTCAACATAAAGCATTCTTTCCATTCCACCCAGGTGTTTCATTCACTTAGTTGTTTTATTAAGCAAAAACATAAGTCCAAAGACTTAGAGATATTTTCACATAACATGAATATATAACCACCCATGGTTGCAACTAGCTAGGCTAAGCATGCCAATGGTAAGCATCTTAAATTAGAAATTTCTAGCAATCTACAACTACTAGGATTTCCCAAGCATAGCATATAGATCAAAATATTCATGCAAGTCCTATACAAAATATTTCTAGTGCATAGTTGAAAAACATAGGAATAAAATCATGAAGCACCACTTGCCTTGGTAGTTTGGGGAGTAGCAACAATCTTCACAATCACAATCACTATTTGCACCAAAATCTACACATAAAATAATGGCACAAAATTACATACACAATATATACAAGCAAAATACATGAATGTATGCAAAATTCCATGTGATGATTTTCTACACTAAAAAAGACAAGTACACAGTACTGAATCATAAAAAAGTCCAAAATAAGCCAAATAAACTTTATTTGAATAACATAACATTTTTCAAATAATTACTATACACAAATTATGCCTACAAATGTTTCTGTAAAAACAACCATTTTTAAAGAGGCAAAACATTAAACACATTGCATAATCAGAAAGGATTTTCTCTCCTGATTCCAATGATATAAAATTTGTCAAATTTGGACGTGGGAATCAAAAGTTATGAATTTTTCAAGTTTAAACATCTAATAGATCTAAATTCTGTTTTTAAAACAAAGGGCTAGCCACGCGGCGCTCTCTGATTGGTTGATACCGATTCGCGCGGATCAACTAACGTGGACCATCAGATCTAACTTAGATCGCACGGCCAGATCTGTTCCGTACCCCTTCGTTTAAGTGGTCTATCTAACATGTTGGATCTAGATCCAATGGTTCGCGATCAAGCGACCAAAGCCTGGCAGCGCTAGCGGCGGCGAGTGGCGGCGTCGGCTCTGTCAGAGACGTTGCCGATGATTTAGGTCGCGCGGGAGAGGGTGAGGTGGCTTACCGAGTTCGCCGTGTGCTGCCGATGCTCAAGGTAGGCTTCGTTGGCGAAGGGGCGCACCGTGGATGTCGCTGGAGCTCGTCGGAGTCGTGCGTGGCGTCGGGTGCTTGCAGACAACGATGTTGCCGAGGTTCTGCATCGCCCTAGCACGAGTCATTGGAATTAGGGGGTGCGCAAGGTCACGGTGAGCAAGATGGTTTCAAGGAGAAGACAAGGGGCGCTCGATTCATACCGCTATTGCTCATCGGAGTTGAGCGGCGGCTCTGGTGGTTGTGGACGTGAACGAAGATGGCGACCTGGGTCACGAGCAGGCAAACCATGGGTGTTAGCAGATGCACAAGGACGTGGCGGTCACGCTCCTTTGAACCAGAAGCAGAGGGGAGGTCGGAGCTTACCGGAATCGCCCGCCGGAGTGGCTCGGTACAGCGGCGGTGCAAGCAAGATTGTGGGCAGCCTGGTGGCGGAAATGGTGCACCGAGTGAGGGGAAATGAGCGGAGAGGGGAGGGGGTTAAGTAGGCAGGGGGCTCGGCAGGAAACGCCTGCGGTTCAATGGCAGTTACGCCGCGCGATCAACGCCAGCAACGGCCAGCGGCGACGTGTTCTTCGCGTGATTTGGGAAAGACGACTGTGACGTGGACGGGGCCCAGTATTCAGCGAGGAGAGGGTTCTGTGCGGGTGAGGAAAGACAGAGAGAGGAGTGGCCCGGGTGGGCTGCTTTGCTTGTTGGGCTGGATTGGTGGCGCCAGGCCCTGTTGGGTTTTTAAACCTTTTTCTTTTTCTAATTCGATTTTCTAAATCAATTTCAAATGAATTTAAAAGTATTTGTATTTCAAATCTTTCTGGCCTTTTGTAATGTGAATCCTATATAATTTTGAGTACAAAACCATGCTGCCTTGCTGGACTTGCATGGTCCTTTGAAGATTTTTAAAATAACAATGTCTTAGCACATGGTTTGATGAAGATTTGAAAATGGTTTTAAAACTATATTTGTTTTGGAAATTTGTGTCCAAGCTTTAACACTCAACCAAACCAACATAACGGCAAACAAAACATGGTTTAAAACAATTATATTCTCATTTGAGAGTGGCATTAGATCAATGCCTGCTCACATAAAATAATAGCACTCAGTGCTTCTGTTTTCTAGAAATGAGTTTTGAAATCGATCCCTAAATGATATGCATGCATGAATGATATCCAATCTTTGAAAACATGATTTTAGGGATGTTACAGATCTTTTTGGCTAGTAATTTCATTGTTATGCCTTGCTCAGTTCCTGTCAATTGCCTCGCTGTAATTTGTTTACCCTTCATGCCATGTTGTTTATCTAAGGAGAGCACCTCTAGTGAACTATGGACCCCGGTCCAATCTTTACCATTGATACATCTTCCACTGTTACATGTTTACTTGCTGCGAACCACCATTACCTTCCACACCATACATCTAATCCTTTGTTACAGCAAACTGGTGAGTTTGACAGCTTCACCGATTCGTTGGGGCAAAGTCTTGAGTTTGTGTTTTGCAGGTCTCCACGTTGCTTGCAACACCTGTGTGACGTTTCCTTCCTCCTACTGGTTCGATAACCTCGGTTTATTACTGAGGGAAACTTGCTACTGTGCTGCTTCATACCTTGCTCTTGGGGTTTCCAACGAAGCGCCCCACGACAATTACTGGGCGCCATCAAGATATTTTCTGGCGCCATCGCCGGGGAGGCTAAGGGCGTATTCACTAGGGGAGTCCTTCACTTCCTTTCTCTTTACTTTGTTTTTAGTTTGCTTTGTTTCTTTTGCTTGGTTTTTTTTGCTTCTTTCCAAAAAAAACCAAAAAATAGTCTAGTTTGGTTTGCTTTCTTTATTCAAAAACACAAAAAATTAGTTCCTGCTATACCTACTGCTGCTGTTTTTTGGCTTGCCCACCTTTGCCAAAATGAACTCTACTGAGAACACCAAGTTGTGTGACTTCACTAGCACCAACAACAATGATTTACTAAGCACTCCTATTGCTCCACCTACTCCGGATGCTACCTTTTATGAAATTAAGCCTGCTTTATTGAATATTGTGATGAGAGAGCAATTTTCTGATGCTGGTTCTGATGATCCTGCTGCCCATCTTAATAGCTTTGTTGAACTTTGTGAGATGCAAAAGTATAAGGATGTAGATGGAGATATTATTAAGCTCGGGATTTTTCCTTTCTCCTTGAGGGGAAAAGCTAAAGAATGGTTGCTATCTTTGCCTAAAAATAGTATTGATTCTTGGACTTAGTGCAAAGATGCTTTTATTGAAAAGTACTATCCTCCTGCTAAGATTATTGCTATGAGAAGTGACATTATGAAATTTAAACAACTTGATAGTGAACATGTTGCTTCTTCTTGGGAAAGAATGAAATCTTTGGTTAAAAATTTCCCTACTCATGGACTCACTGCTTGGATGATTATTCAAACTTTTTATGCAGGTTTGAACTCCTCAAGAAACCTACTGGATTCTGCTGCTGGAGGTACCTTCATGGACCTCAATTTGGTGCTGCAACAAGGCTCCTTGATAATATGATTGTTAACTACTCTGAATGGCATGTTGAGAGAGATCCACACTGTAAGAAGGTAAATTCTGTTGAGGAAACTTCCTCTTTGAGTGAAAAGATTGATGTTATTATGGCTATGCTTGTTAATGGGAATTCTCCTCTAGATCCTAATAGTTTTCCCTTAGCCTCTTTGGTTGCTCAAGAAGAGCAAGTTGATGTGAACTTCATTAGAAACAATAATTTCAACAACAGTGCCTATAGGAATAATTTTGGTAGCAACAACAATTATAGGCCTTATCCTCCTAGTGGAAATGTTTATCATAGTAGACCTGAAATGCCTAGTGAAGAAAGGATTCTAGAAGTAGAGACCCACTAAGAATTTTATGCAGATGCAATATGAACAAAATAAGATTTTCACTAAAACTATGGAGGAACAGTCTATCATCTTGAAAAACATTAGTCATCAGCTTGAGAATCTGAATAGGGAAATTCCTAGTCTAGAGTTAAAAAAATTGAGTGCTGAGAAAAATATGTCCTCTTTGTCTGAAGCTCAAACTTCCTTGGTTAATAAAATGGCTGCTAAACCTGATACTCTGGAAAACACCTTTGCTACTGCTCATGCCATACAAGTTACTATTGATGAAAATGTTAGGCTGTTAGCTCAACTTCATGCTAAGTGGGAAAGGGAAGCTGAAATTGATAGAAACAATAGTGTGTGCACTATCACCACTAAACCACAAGTAGCCTCTATTCCTCCTCCTCCTACTATGCCTAACACTAGTGATGCTAAGTTTGAATTTGATATTGATGGTTGCAATATTTCTGAAGTGATTATGTTCCTACAAAAGCTTGCTACAAGTCCTGATGCTAGTGATATTCATGTTTCCTTTACCAAACACATTACAGATGCTCTTGTTAAGATTAAGGAAGAGAAGCTAAAACACAGGGCTTATATTCCTAGGAAAGTATAAGATAGTTGGGAACCCATTATTAATATGCAAGTGAATGACTTTGATTTCAAAGCTTCATGTGATCTTGGTTCTAGTGTCTCTATTATGCCTAGGAAGATTTATGAAATGCTTGATTTGCCGGCATTAGAAGATTGTTATTTGGATGTCCCACTCAATGATAATGCTAAGAAGAAACTCATGGGGAGTATTAATGATTTTCTCATTCTGGTTAGCAATGCGTATGTACCTGTTGATTTCTATGTTTTGGATGTTGAATACAATGCTTCTTGTACTATTACTTTGGGAAGACCTTTTCTTAGAACAGTTGGTGCCATCATTGATATGAAAGAAGGCACAATAAAATATCATTTTTCATTCAAGAAAGGTATTTAACACTTCCCTATGAGAAGAGAGAAGTTTCTTTTTGCTCCTCCTTTGAAAGCAAGGTTTGATGTTAATGCTTCTTCATTTGAAAATACTCGATTCTTCTTGCTTCTTGTGCCTAACTTAAAGGCGTTAAAGAAAAGTACTTTTTGGGAGATCACCCAAGAGTTTTCTTGAGTCTTGGAAGTTATTACTTCTGTAATAACCTCTCCTTATCCTTTTTGTTTGCTTTTTGTGCCAAGAATGACCTCTAATGAGAGGGAAGTAAGATTTGGGGAGTTGCTGTCCCAAAACAGATTTCTGTCCTCCACCAAAAATATTAGTGAGGAGGCTCTGTAACTCGGATTGAGCTCCAAATTTACAAATAAATCCCCCAGTATGTTAGATAACTTTCGATAGTTCAACACTTTTTTATTTTAGCAATATAAGATGTTCGAAAAAAATCATTTCTACCTGCTGGTTTGTTTTGATAGATTTCTGCCATTATTTGCATTTGCTTCTTATTGATTCCTTTTTTTAGCTCTCTTCAGGTAAATTGAGTTTCTTTGAAGGAGTTACTACAGTAGCTTGTGTTTTGATGAAAAGCCTGGCTGTTCCAAAGCTTTTCCATTGGTCTAATATCTTTTTAATACACTAATGTTGCTAATGAAGATTGTGTGATGTATATGAAGGAAAAAATTTAGGTGTAGAGAGAGAATGATGCAATGAGATGAAGAATGGACAAAAGATCAAGCTTGGTGATGCCACCATGGTGTTACCCCAAGAAATATCCAAGAGTTACAAGCGTCAAAGCTTGGGGATGCCCAAGGCATCCCCTTCTTCATCAATAAAAAGCTCAGGTCTGTCTAGACACTTCGTTTTTATTGTTTCATGCACAGTTGTGTTGTTCTTGGAGCGTCTTAGTTTTCGTTTGCTTTTCTTAGTTTGTTTAGTTTGCTTTAGTAGTTTGGACCCCCATTCTCGCTGTGTTGTTTTTCAAATAAGGTTGCTTGGTGTTTGGAAAGGAGTAGTAAGTTCTTGCTTGAAGCGCAAGAGGAGCTTGCATTGACTGTGACTTAGACTTTAGCATGATATGCTAGGTGTTGTTTTAGCATTATGCTTAGTGATTATTGTTGTAGCATGTCTTGTTCCAAACAATTGGGATTGCTTAGTGTGCCTTGAAGAAATTATGCATTGTTTTAGCATGCAAAAGCATAGTATTGTGGTATTCTCCTTTGATGTTTTGCTTAGGTTGACTTGGCACATGCTAACACCATGTTATGACTATGACAAGTCACCATTAGCCTCTATGATCATTTAGTCCTTGAATTTTAGTACAACTCCTTGCTTTGATTAGTTTGCTTTGCTGCATTGCATAATTATGGCCATTATTGCTCTCTTAGTTGGTTGCTCCTAGTCTTTTGCTGGCCTCCACTTGTATGAGTAAGTTCTACTCATGCCTCCAACTCCCAAGAAACCAAGTTATTCCAAATTGTCAACTATAAATTCCTATGCATGGTGTGCTACACCATTCCAAGTATATTCTTGTTTTAATATATTTTCCAATTAAAAACTATTTTGTTATGTGAAAACTTAGTGATTAAAGCCCTCACGAACTTCATGGCACACTTTATTCTTTGCCCCTAATAAAATTGAACCATTGTGACAACTTTGTTTTATATGCTTACACTTATAAGTTGGAATTAGCAGAACCGTGCTGTCACGGGGAACGTTTTCAACATTGCACTTGTACCTTGTTGTACTCAGTTGATATCATGTTCTTTTGTCTATGGATGTCACCGGTGTGAAATAAAGAGGGAACTTGTAAGTCCATGGAGTTTGTATCCTGTGTTAGAGCAACGCCTAGGCCGCTAGCCTAAGCCATGTCTAATCATGGTGGAAACTTGCAGCATCACCATAGTGACATCTATTAAGCATTCTTCTTATAAAAAAGATACACATTGAGAAAAGAGGAAAGAGAGAAAAAAGAACCATATTCACATGGTACATAAGAAGAATTGCTGAGATGCTCATTATCTGCTTGCCTTGTCATTTTGGTTATGGGAAAGCTCCTGTACCATGTGCAAGGGGTACCCCGTTGGAGGTTCTCAATGATATGCAAATACTTACAGTGACAAGAACTTACCTGGACCCAAAGTTGAGTATGCATGAGGTGTAGCCCTCGTATTCGCGTATTCAATGGGCATGAGATTGCCAACTTATACTTCGTCAAGCATATACTCCAGCTTTGCCACTTTAACCTTAACCACTTCAAGATGCTTATGATAGGGGCAATGAGGGCTGAAAGCTAACTAGTACCAAAAATTTTGGTTGCTCTTTTTGAAACTTGTAATCCCTGTTTCCTTTACAAAAAGGCCTTTCTTCCACCATTATTGAGTCTCCACCTTCTACCTTTAGGCACCATTAAGAGAGCATAGTTGTCATTCTGTGTGTAGTGTTCCAAAGCTTATTAGTTGATGCATATTGTGTTATTACTTGCTCTTGTGATATTTGTTTCTAGTCACCCTTGTGAACTTTGCAGGTGTCCTATGCATTATATTGCTACTCTATGAGGGACAAGCTGATTGCCACTATGCTATGTTTTCTTCATGTGAAACAAACAAACTTTTTCAATGCATATTATTGTCACATCCCAAGATTTTCCAAATCTTGTAATGTGAAAAATAAATGAATAAAATAAAACTTTGTTGATTTTCAGGGTGAGACACTACGGGACGCGTGCGCTACGCCGAGGGCAAAAGGCCGTCGGCGTAGGCCAAAATACCCTCGGCGTATGGTACGCCGAGGGCTGCCCTCGGCGTAGCCTCCTCGACAAAGATCTCCCTCGGCGGAGCACACTCAAGCCGTCGGCGTATCGAAATGTCGTCGGCGTATGCTACGCCGAGGGTTTTGCCGTCGGCATAGCGGCCGTCGGCGTAGCCTGTCGGCCGGTTGCAAAAACTTTTTTTTTTGAAAAAAATATACTTTTTTTTGAAAAAATATATTTATTTTTATTTTTTTTCTCAATTTTTTTTTTCTTTGAATTGTTTCACTTGTTAAATTTTTTTATTCTTTGAGACATAATCAATATATCAAGTTTTCTATTTTTTTCTTATAACTACGTCACATAATATGACACCACGCAAAGGTTTCACATTGTTTCGATCGTTTTTTAATTATTTATGCCCGTTTTAAACTATCGTCAAACTTTGTCGAACGACGGACATAAAGATTCTTAGCTCGGGGCCGAGCCTCGCTAAACTTGCATTGGATTTTTGATAAAATAGCATATTGTGAACCTAAAAATAATTTTTGTAAAAAAACATGAGCATCGGATCATGTACTTGTAGTTCCTATCTGACCCACTTCCTATCGATTCGGCAGGAATTTGTCTTTTTCACCAAAGGTGGACGGAAAGGTTTCGGATCCCCCTGTTGGTACATTGTCCGTATAAGGTGGTATAGTATTTTTGTAAAATATGGTGGTAGTATTTTGAAATAGCCATTTGGTGGTTGCTTCACAAAACCGTCCGTTTTTTATGCTCGGAAAATAGGAAATGGCTTTTTGGTGCGACGAAAAGGAAAACTTCCTTCTGCAACATTGTTCGCCATCCCATGATGCATGTGTATGCACAATATGGGTACATTATCACAAACTATGCCTTGATTCTAGCCATAACATTGGTCATTTGACTCGAAAGCCAAGAAACCTCGAATGAGATAGGTCATTTTATGAAGGTTTCTTTGAGACATAATCAATATACCAAGTTTGATATTTGTCCTTCTAACTATGTCACATAATATAACACCACGCGAAGGTTTCGCATTGTTTCGATCGTTTTTGAATTTTTTATGCCCGTTTTAAACTATATATAATGTTTTATATTTTACTTAATTTTTATTTATAAATGTGTAATATTTGAGTGTAGATAGATAGGACTTATTTTTCTGCAAATTTTGATATATTATTTGTATTTTTCCGAATTAGAATGATTTAGTTATGATTTTTCAAAGTTTAATGAGATAAAATAAAAAATAGCTACGCCGAGGGTAGCCATCGGCGTATGCTACGCCGAGGGCAGCCGTCGGCGTAGCATAGAATATGCCGAGGGAAATTTTACGCCGACGGCTGCTTGGCGAGGCTGGCCTGGACGATGGCTACGCCGACGGCCCCGACGTTTGGCCGTCGGCGTAGCTTCCCATTCCTGTAGTGAGAAGAAACTTTTTGAATCCAATTGGAAACTTTCAAAACCTATTTGCATCAAATAAAATCCTAAAGGGATTTTAAAAAATTAAATAAACAATAAAGTTAAAAATATTGGAATTACTATTTTTGGATCTTTTAATAAAAGATTTGGTTTTCAAATAAAAAGGTAGAAATATAAATAAGGATTATTTTATAGAGCCAAATTAAACCTTGGCCAAGCTTTTGAGATAAAATATTTTCTTTGATTAAAAGAGTAAAGGTTTATTTAAATAAAATAATAAGAGTTTATTAATAAACCAAATTGTATTAAAGTAAAGGTTTTCCCATTTTAATTAAAACACTAAAACTTGTTATTTTTATTTTAAACAAGTTTTCCAAGTGATTTATATTTTCAAATAAAACCTACTGATTTGGTTTTGATATTTTTTAGGTTTTAAATGGAGTTTTAAATCAATCAAATCCTATTTGATTTAATAACTAAGGACTATTTTATTTAATTATTAAATAGATCCTAAAAGAATAAAAATATTATTTTGTTTTTGGACTTTGATTTGTGTTGATAAAACAGAACTAAACACAATACAAAGTTTGGAGGAGTTTTGAATTGATTTGTTGTTTGATTAGTTTGATTGAATTTCAAAACAGAAAATCAAATTAGAAAAAGGGAAAAGTTTCAGAAAGAAAAAAATAGAATCAGACCTGACCCAACCCACCTGGCCCAGCAGCCCAGCTCCAGCCCAACTTCTTTTCCCCACGCGCAAAACGTTTTCCACTCAGAAACGCACCCGCGCAGTCCCAGACAGGTGGCCCCTCCTTCCCACTCTCTCCTTCGCTGATGCCCAGACCCCACTGCCACCTCAGCGTCGTCTTCAACCCCCAAACCCCGCCCTGCCGTTGCAGAAAAGAAACGTCGGCGATGAATACGCATTGAAGACAGCCTTGATTCCTCCCAGTAACCGCGTCCATTTAACCGCCTGCGTCTTTCCTCTCTTTTCCCCCAGACACCGCACCACCGGAGCCATCAGGCTGCCCTATTTTCCTCTCAGACCGCCACTGCCTTCGGCGAGGTTCTCCACCGATTCCGGCCAGTAGACACCGCCCCTTGCCTCCCTGAGCACACGGCCGTGATCCCCAGCCTCTGGCGCTTCTCCCTGTGCCTTCTGTTCAACCGCGCTCACCCCAGAGCCTCGTCTTCGACAACATCCGAGTGCCACCACCGTTCACTGACACTCCGGCGAACTCCACAGGTAACCTCTTTTCGCCCCAGCACTCCTCGATGATGCTCCCATCTTCTCCAGAACAGCACGCTTCTAACCGTACCACCCGCTTGCCTTAGGGTGAACTGCATCCTCACCTCCGACAGCAAACAGAGCCGTCTGACGTCGTCACCGACTCCGGCGAGCGATTACTCCCGCTCCAGTGCGCCCCTCGCCAGACCAGCACCACCTCGAGCTTCACCTCGACCTCGCGAGCACGGTGAGCACCCCCGTTTCCTTCCTTGCTTCCTGTAGCCGCCGCAACGCCACTAGCCGAGCGTCGCCGCCATCTGCCGCCGCGCAGCGCCGCCAGTTCCTGGTAGTCTCGCTTTAGCTGTTAGATCGAAATCGTCTGGTTGAGATTAGATTGTAACGAAGGGGTAAGTTTGAGTCTGAGCCACGCGATCTGTTTAGATCCAACGCCTCACAGAGGCCGATCCGTGCGAACCGGTACCGACCAGTAGTATTGCGCCGCGTGGCACCAGATGATTTAGAACAGATTTTAGAATCTGATTTAGATGCAAATTTGTAAACCTCATAACTTTTGATCCACACGTCCAAAATTTGCAAATTTTATATCAATGGAATCAGTGGAACAAGACCTAGCCAACCATGCACTTTGTTTAGTAAAAAGCTTCTAGTAAAATGTTTGTTTTTGCAGAAACTTGTGTATGCTTGTTTAGGATATAAAATTTATTCCAAAATGATTTTGGGGAAAAAATCTTTGCAAAATGGTTTGTTGTGAACTTACTGACCCTAGGAACCAACTTATGGATTTAAAAATGTATTTGGTGAAGTTTAGGAATAAAAACTTGAATTAGCTCATTTCTAGTCAAATAAAAATGTTGATTTTGTTATGGAAATGATTTTTGAGAAAAAACCTTTGGAAAATGTTTTGATTGCAAGCTACTAACCCTAAACACCAAGTTTTGTGAATTAACAACTTATTTGGTGAACAATATAAAATTGTTGCTTTACTAAAAACATTTTTCACCACACAAAATAATGATTGGAATTAAAAATGGTTTATAGGTAAAACCCTTTTGCAAATGACTTTGCCACTTTAGAAAATGACCACTTTGAACCTTACAATGTGTAGAGCCTAGTAGTAACCACCTTTGCAAATAAAACTATCTTTTGCATACTTGCATGCATGACTTAGTTTCTATTATTTTATGTGTGATGAATTGTTTGAATGTTGTTTGGGATACTAGTTGAATCTATGTTTGCTTGATTGATTTGTAGTGAAGTTAGAAGAGTGTGATATTAGCAAGATCAAGAAGTGAACCAACATCCTCTACCAAAAAGGCGAGTGACACTATCATCCAAGTCCTACTATTTTTCATTACACTTAGTGGATTTTGAAACATGCATGATAAGGACTACTATATTTTGCTATGCTAAATCCTAATAGGATACCCTTATACACTCCTTAGAGAAAACAATGTAGTTGTAAAATGCTTAGCCATGCTATATATTTTGAGAAGAGATACATGTTGAGATTTTATGAAGTTGAGAAAAGACTTATGTTTTATATAATAAAACAAGTACTCAATGAACCATCTGGGTGGGCAAAGAATACTCAAGTTTTGGACAAGGTGGCAACAAGAGGAACCATGTTTATATGGAAATCTCTTTTTGTTGTGCACTAGAAGAAAACCACCCAGGGACTTAGAGATTGAACATGTTTCTCCAACAATGGCTTCCGTGTACAGCCACATGCTAAATGGGCACTGGCTTAGTCAACTACATTGGGAAGACCCATGCATTGGTCTTCAGGTTACTGGAATGAGGGAACTAGGAACCCTACATTGGTGCCTGAAGACAAGCTAGCATTGTGTATGGAAGGACCCTATGGAAAGACTTCGTCACATTCTCAATCTGCCAGTACTCCATCTTGGTGAGTACTAATCCAGCGGCCACTGGTGGAAACAAGATGAGAGTGTGTCATGTGGGTAAAGTGTACAACTTCCCCGGTTATGGACAATACTGTCCCCGGTTATGTGCAGAAGATAAAATTCTAAGTACTTAGACGTGTCCCCGGTTATGGACAATACTGAGCAACTAAGGCCTGAAGCTATGGGAAATCTCGACATTCCAATTTCTAAAAGAAAAACTTGAAAGTGACAACAAAAGACTTGAAGCACTTGGGGTGTACCAAGGAGCTAAAAAGATTTTGACAAAGACTTGAAGCACTTGGGGTGTACCAAGGAGCTCAGAAAGATTTTGACAAAAGATCAAAACTATTTTGAAAAGATAGGATAAAATATTGCTTTCTGCAAATGAGCCTAAAACCCTACTTAGCCAAATATGCATGTAATGATAGGATCCACTTATTTCTACATAGTAGTGAAACTTGCCAATACAATTCAAATGTATTGACCCTTGTGGCTGTAACTTGTAATGTTGCAGGTTTGATTGATATTAGTGAAGTGTAATGATTAGGATTACAAGTCTACAACCAACATGTCTGCCTGTGGCACTTTGAAGATGAAGGACCCCATGCTTATAGATATTCTGCTGCAATGTAATGTAATAGCCAAATGAGCTATGAAAGATGTAACAAAATTATATTACTCCTGGTTATAAAATTGTATTATGACCTTTGTTTCTTGATATTACATCTTAATTGTGGATGCTAGCTATTGATCCAGGGACTAGCATTGTAAACACAGGGACCTTTTCCTTTATAAAGGAGGGATTTTACAATTATCCATGATATTTGTTTGTAGTTTGCCATGTTGCATGCATAGTTACTACGTCCTATTGTTAGAACTCCATCCTTCATGCACATATTTAGAGTTCTTTGATCCCAGCTTTCAATCTTTGCAAATGGTTGGATCTTTATTGTGAGGGTGCATGTTACCTCAAAAATTATTCTGTTTATCACTTACCTACTCGAGGTCGAGCAGGAGTTAAGCTTGGGGATGCTGATACGTTAGAAACGTATCTATAATTTTTGATATTCCATGCTTGTTTAGTATCTACTTTGCTTTACTAGTACACACTTTGAGGTGCTTTTTACATGTTTTCTAGTACTAACCTATTAACAAGTTGCAACAGTGCCAGATGCATGTTTTCTGCTGTTTTTGGTTTCAGAAAAGTTAGTAAAGAAATATTCTCGGAATTGGACGGGACAAACGTCAAAGTCAATTACTTTCCGTGGGGAACAAGAAGTCCAGAGGAGAGCCGGAGTGGACGGCCAGGGGGAAGACCCACCCCAGGCACGGGGGCGGTTGGGCCCGCGCCTGGCTAGGGTTTGGTGGCCCTGGACGCCTCCCGGTCTCGCCCCTTCTCCTATAAGAATCCTCCGATGCAGAAACGCTGAGCACCCAATCAGAAATCCACAAAACCGCCTGTAGCCGCCACCACCATCGTCCCTAGATTGGGGGGATCTAAAGTTCTTCTTGGCACCCTGTTGGAGGGGAGATCATCCCGGAGGCCTTCTCTCCGGTATGATTCGTGAGTAGTTCCACCTTGGACTATGGGTCCATGTAGTAGCTAGATGGTTGTATCTCCTCCTTTATTCTTTCATATATAGATCTTGTGACCTCCGTTCATGATCAAGATCTAATATATTTGTAATCATGCATGTTGTGTTTGCAGGGATCCGATGGATATTGAGATTATTATGTTGGTTTGATTAATGGTTTTATCTTTATGATTCTATCATGTTTGTGTTGTTTGTGATCTTGCATGCTCTCCGTTGTTAGTAGCTATCTTGGACAAGTAGTTACTAGTGACTCCAAGAGGGGGTATTTATGCTCGATAGTGGGTTCATGCCTCTAGTTTCCAAGGGAAGTGAAAGAAATCTCTTCGGTTGTAGATGTGATGTTGCTATTAGGGAGAAAACAACGGTCTCTTGTTCATGGAACATGTGGACTGTTTACCTTACACACTTTGCTTAAAGCAGTTGTCTGTTGCTTGCAACTTAATACTGGAGGGGGTTCGGATGATAACCTGAAGGTTGACTTCTAGTCATAGATGCAGTTGGATGACGGTCTATGTATATTGTTGTATTGCCCAATTAGCTTCATAGGATCTTTCTGGCTAGTAATTGCATTGTTATGCCTTGCTCAGTTCCTGTCAATTGCCTCACTGTAATTTGTTTACCCTTCATGCCATGTTGTTTATCTAAGGAGAGCACCTCTAGTGAACTATGGATCAATCTTTACCATTGATACATATTCCACTATTACCCGTTTACTTGCTGCAAACCACCATTACCTTCCACACCATGCGTTTAATCCTTTGTTACAGCAAACCGGTGAGTTTGACAACCTCACTAATTCGTTGGGGCAAAGTCTTGAGTTTGTGTTGTGCAGGTCTCCGTGTTGCTTGCAACACCTGTGTGACGTTTCCTTCCTCCTACCGATTCGATAACCTCGATTTCTTACTGAGGGAAACTTGCTGTTGTGCTGCTTCATACCTTGCTCTTGGGGTTTCCAACGAAGCGTCCCACGACAAGTACTGGGCGCCATCATTGCTCTATGGTGATGTGTCCTCTCGTAGGAACAAGAGGTAGATTGGTTCCTGGTGATTGTGATTAGAGAGTGGCACAATGGCAGTATATAAGAGGGGTTAAAGGTCGATAAAACTCACGAGAAACACCAAATTCATGCCCAAGAAAAGAATCCTAACAGAATAGGAAAAGAAATCATGATTTTGGAGGAGTCCTGCCGCGTAACGACCAACTATATGATTGCGGCACGTATAGCTCTGGCCGTATAGTTGGTTCCAGGCAGATATTTCCAAATATGTCGATTCCAGGTTGGTTAGATTACCGACTAGGAACTGACAAAACGTTTTTTTAGATGAATAAAGTAGAACGAAAAAGGGTCGATTATACAAAAGCTTTCATAACCAACTATACGGAGGGAGATTTTTCTCCGGCCGTATAGTTGAACCCGTATAGTTACTGGACACCGAAAAATATTTCGCAAGAGGGTACAGTACCTTTAACGACCAACTATACGGCGGGAGATTTTTCTCCGTCCGTATAATTGCATGTGTATAGTTACAAAAAACCCTCAAAAAATTCAGAAAAACAAAAGGAATTCAAAGTAAAAAAAATTAGAAGTAAAACTATGAAGACAAAGCGCTTATTAGAGGAAGAAAACTTACCTTCCACTTACCGTTTATTTAGTCAGGAGTGACAAGGTCCTCCAACAAGGACTTCTTATTTTTGGGAGGAGTTGACCTTAGTTCATCTAATAATTCTTGAAAACAGAAATCACCAGGACTAAAGTTCCTCTCAATAAGATTGGTGTCTTGCTGGGCAAACATGGACGCTGCATCCAACATCTTTATTTCTTGCCTCTGCATAATCTGTAACTCAAATTCTTGAAGTAAAAGGATCCAACGGATCAGTCTTGTCTTATGATTTTTCCTATCAGGTATTTCTTTTAAGCCATCACGATCTGTATGGACTCTTACTTTTGCATCAACTATATAATAACGAAATTTATCGCAAGATAAAAATACAGCAAAAGGTTATTTTTCTTCCTTAGGATAATTCTTTTGAGCACTATTGAGAGTTCTACAAGCATGATGTATAATATTAAATCTGCGACATATATGTTGTCCCAGAGTTACTCCTACAGCATCATCACTAGCTTCACATATTAAATCAGAAGTCATATCCCATATAGGTTGTTTAATGATGGGAGCACGAGATAAAGCATGTTTAAGTTTATCGAACACAATAAGGCAGTTATCATCAAAATTAAATCTTACTCCCTTTTGCAATAGATTCGTTAAAGGTTTAGAAATTCTAGAAAAATTCCTAATGAACCTTCTATAAAAACCCACTTGACCAAGAAAACTTCTTATACATTTGATGTCCCTTGGTTGTGGGATTCTCTCTATTGCTTCAAATTTATCCCTATCTACTTTAATACCCTTACCATATACCTTATGTACAAGGACTATGCCTTCTTTGACCATAAAATGGCACTTCTCCCAGTTTAGAACAAGATTGGTTTCTTCACAACGCTGCAAAACTCTTTTGAGATTATCCAAGCAACTAGTAAACTAAATTCCATAGACAGAATCATCCATAAATACTTCCCTTATTAGTTCTATAAAATATGTAAAAATAGCAGTCATGCATCTTTGAAAAGTAGGTGGAGCATTACATAAACCAAAAGGCATGCGTGGGTAAGCATGTAAACCATAAGGACTAATGAAAGTTGTTTTAAGTTGGTCATCAGGACGAACAACTATTTGGGAAAAACTAGAGTATCGGTCCAAGTAGCAAAAATGAGTGTGGTTTTATAACCTCTCTAAAGTTTGATCTATGAACGGTAAAGGATAGTGATCTTTCCTGGTTTCTTTAGTCAATTTTCTGAAATCTATGCACATCTATGTCCAACAATAGTTCTATTAGGTATCAATTCATTGTTTTCATTAGGAACAACAGTAAAACCGCCCTTCTTAGGAACACAATGAACCGGGCTTACCCATTCACTTTATTTTATAAGATAAATTATACCTACATCCAGTAGGCATACTATTTCTTTTCTTACCACTTCCTTCATTTCAGGCTTCAGCCTTCTATTAAATTCTGCAACTGGTTTAGCACCTTCCTCCATGAATATTCGATGGACGGTTATCATGGGACTAATGCCCTTCAAATCATCCATTGATTACCCAAAGTCCTTTTGATGCTCGTTTAGTACCTTCATGAGTTCTTCTTCTTCATCCCCTGAAAGTTCAACACTAATAATAATAGGGAATTTATTAGTATTATCCAAAAATCTCTATTTAAGATTATCTGGTAAGTGTTTAATACTAGGGTTGGTAGTTCTTCATCCCCTCTCTTTTCTGGCTCTTCGAAAGCCTCATCAGTTGGAGGCCCTAAGATGGGAAGTGAATCGGATTCATTTTATAATTCTTCTAAGGGCCTGTCCTCCATAATTATTTCTTAACAATTTGAGTCTTCATTTATTTCTTCTTCTTGATTACCGAATAATAGAGCTGCCATCTCCTTAATAGTTTTTTCTTTCTCTTCTTCTTGTATATGTAGAGGTTTTTCTTTAAATTTGGAAAAGTGGAATTCTTTTTCCGCTTCCCCAAGCTTAAGAGACACAATCTCCTTTTTCAAATCAACTGTGGCACCTACATCGCTCCAAAATTTTCTTCCAAATATAATTGGGCAAAGAGTGTCAGCTGGCATGTCAACAACTACAAAATCAATAAGAACATTTTTATTGCCAATCATGATAGTTGCATCTTCAACTACTCCCATTGGAATTCTAAGATTTTTATTGGCTAACATGATTGTCATATCAGTATTTTCTATTGTAGCCGGTACTATTTCTTCTTTTATTTCTAAATGAAAATCATAATATATAAAATTAACTGCGGTGCCAATATCACATAGGCCATAATGCGAGGTTTCTTTAAATATGCAGGGAAGAATAGGCTTACCTAAACCATTTATCTTAGTTTTACCTTCAACCAATATGGAAGTCTCTTCATCAAGTTCAACTATGTTACAATGTGCATACATAGACATAATTGCTTCCTAGGTTACCTCTTCATCTTTTGTTTAATCCAGATGTCCTTCAACTTCTGGCACACTTTCCTCTTCCTTATTCTCCTATACTACTTTGACCTGTTCACATTCTAAAATATGATTCTTTGTAGTGTTAGGGAAAGGTATCTCATACATTGGTTCTAGGGAGGACATTGTTGCTTTAACTTCTCTTTTCTTTTCAGGTTTGGGTGGTGGATCATACTTTTCCGGACCCTCTTTTGGAGCTTTAATGTGTTATGTAAAAGCTTTAACAACTTGCAAGACAAGATATGAATCTAAATAAAGTTCTTTAGATAATTCATTAAAATGACCCTTCTTATTATAGTCACGAATATAATCATAATCTATTTTTGTGCCTCCTTCACTTCCTAGACCAAAATTCCATGAAGTTCTATGATCGTGAATTCTATTAAGTAAAGTCCAGGCTTTAGTTATGGGTAGATTCATAAAAGCTCCTCTTTGCAAGAGTCTAGCTCAATTTTATTAGGTTCAATTAAATCGCCATAAAATATATCCAATAAATACCATTCAGGCAAATCATGATGAGGACATTTTATAAGTAATTCTAAAAATCTTATATAAGCTCTTACTAGTCCTTCATTAGGACGGTTCCTCCAAGTCATTATAAGACACCTGATTCCAAAGGATTTTGATAAAGGATAATACTTTGCTAGAAACTCACAAGCTAAATTATCCCAGGTAGTAGTGGCTTCTGGGGTAAACATCTATACCATGAGAGAGATGTGCTAGTAAAACTTTGACTAAAGAGCTTAACCCTTACCTCATTAGCAGTATACCCCGGTAACTGGAAAGTGCCACATATATCTTTGAAACATGCAATATGCTCATATGGATCAGGATCTTCTTCATATCCAGTAAATTGCTTCTTGTGTAGAATACCAAGTAGTAGAGGATTTATTTAAAACCCTCTTGTCTTCTGGTTAGAGTTGTCTCTTTTATTAATATCATAGGGCTTCCCAAAGTGGATGAGTGGGTTAGCACTAGTCATATGCTCAAACTCCATCATGTTGGTGGAAACCTGAACTCAAAACAAAACTTAACAAAACTAAAATAAATAGGCAAAAACTAAAAGACCTACAGCGCTTAGATCCTCGGCAATGGTGCCAGAAAATAGCTTGATGACTGCAAGTGCATAGATCGTTTATATCTAGTTTCGAAATAAAGATATCGATCCCACAGGGAGCAGGAGTCTGAAGTCTAATAACTCTTGAAATAAATACTAAATAGAAATGCTAAGTAAAGTTCTAACTAACAAGATAAAATACGAGTGTTGTGTAAAAATGGTGTTTTTGGGTTTTCGGTATAAGAGAAAAATGAGTAAAGTAAACAAAACTGAATACAGAAAATAAATATCACATATGTAAAAGAGACTTGAAACTTCAGTGGGAAAAAGCATTCTCAGGGAGTAGCGGATACACCTCTAGAATTTATAAAGGGCTAAGGTAAACATTATTATCATGAACGTTCTCAACTATGTATGTGTGGGAGGAACTCCGTATTTGGACAAATAGGCAGCAACCACTGCTCACATCATCATCATAACGACAACAGACATCAATCAACATTAATTGAATTACCTCTCTATTAAGGGACTTGATCACGTAGGACGTATTCGATGGCATGGATAGTGTTTTGTGAGTTTCCTTGATTCCCAAGTTGATACGTAAGGAGTGCCAACAGCTTTATACTCACTAAAAGTGCTAACACACCTTCTTCTACTAACAAGTAGTTCCCTCCATCAAGTCCCCACAAGAGGCAAATATTGAGAGGTCGACTTCTCCCAATATCAAGATAAAGACAATCTAACACATTGTCACATCGATGAATATCATAATAAACTTTATCTTATTTCAGTATCATACTAGGGTTTCTCCATCTCCCCAAGAACTAATGATCTACTTAGACATGGAGGCAATCGACATCATGGAAAGACAATGGAATCTATCATAGATGAATAGTACTTGTATAAATCCACAACGAGTATGGAAATTACAACAAGATCTAGACAAGATATAGATGGGATGGATGGAGATGGTGGTGATGCAGTGGTTGATGATGAAGATCGATGCCTTAGCCTCCTGGATCTGCGTAGGGCAAAGATGGATCCCCGGTGGATGAGTTCCCCCTCCAGATCCCTTCTGGAGGTGAGGTTTTGGTGATTTATGGGTGTTCTATGTGTCGTCTCTCCGATCCAGTTGCATGAGGTGAAACCATTTGAGGAGGCAGTGTCGGCGCCAATTATATGGCGGGAACTATACGGTCGAAAAAGTTCCTCCCACCGTACAGTTGGTCGTTAAACCCACTATATCCTCCAATTGCTTCGGATTTTCTTCTAGTGTTATTAATATTTCCCAAATAATAAATTTACGTTGTTTTTGGCTCCTTTTCACTCCAATATAACTGGTCCAAGAATTGTATCCATCATCTCACCCGATCCTGGTGAAAACAAATATAAAAGGTGCACATGAACGCCGTAAAATACCAAGATCCTACTACTACAATGCAAAATAATAATATAAAACATGATGCAGATATGCACTCATCATGTAGCATGCGTGTAAATTGCCTCGGGGCCTAGGGCGCGCTCAATTCTCGCACCTCCTTTGCAAAATCACCGGTTTTTGGGATCCGGTAATGGAAACTCTGGATTTCTTCATGCAACCCTGGAATCTCTAGTTGGAGAAGTTGCTTAGAATGCCGAGAGGGAGCTAGGTGTCGGGTTTGGGCTCAATCCGCGTAGTGGATCCATGTTCTGGGCAGTGAGGGGGAGGTCTAGGGTTGAAAGCCATGTTAATCCCTACTCTATAGCCATCCGGGGGGTGCACCATGTGCCAAAAGTCCTGGTTTGTCTTTTTTATGATTTTATGTTGGTAGTAGGTGACATACAAGGGATACTCGAGTTGGTTTCATGTTTTTTTGATGAATTTCCTATTGCCGGGGTTTGGGGGAGTGGGCAAAATTGGCAAACTCGTCGGCACGCACAGGAACGCGAGGTCCATTGCAACCTTGAATCTAGGAACATGCCCAACCTAGGTACCCCATGGGGCACCCCAAAACATTTTTCCCAAAATTTGAGGGCCATTTCTAGGGTACCTACAGTTAGAAATCGTCATTATCGGGGTGTAGCTCAGGGAAAATATAGTATATGCTTGCACCACGAGATAATCACCAACCTCCCAGGAATGGCGGTCTGCCATGAGGTAGCATGCGTGTAAATTATCTCGGGGCCTAGGGCGCGCTCAATTCTTGCACCTCCTTTGCAAAATCACCAGGTTTTCGGAGTCGGTAAATGGAAACTCTGGATTTCTTCATGGAACCATGGAATCTGTAGTTGGAGAAGTTGCTTAGAATGCCGAGAGAGAGATATGTGTCGGGTTTGGTCTCAGTCCGCGTAGTGGATCCATGTTCTGGGCAGTGAGGGGGAGGTCTAGTGTGTGTGTTGTGTATAGGGTTGATATGAAAATGGTAGTACTC
Source organism: Avena sativa (assembly GCA_916181665.1). Lineage (NCBI taxonomy): Eukaryota > Viridiplantae > Streptophyta > Magnoliopsida > Poales > Poaceae > Avena > Avena sativa. The sequence goes on along the minus strand of OV702298.1, from coordinate 43,952,034 downwards.
GGTTTCCTCCCTCTCACAATAACTTGTCCTCACTTTAGTTGGTATGCCCTGATTGGTCGATACGGTTGTCACGTGGATCATACCCACCCAACGTTGATCTTCTATGATCTAATGGGCAAGATAGCCAATACGTCCAAAACGTATCTACTTTCCCGAACACTTTTGCTATTGTTTCTCCTCTAAACGTGTGTGGTTTGGATACAATTAAAATAGACTAAGGCTGTTTTCAGCAGAATTAACTTGGTGTCTAGTTTTTGTACAGAAAATCAACTATCAGAAAAAATCCTGGAAAATATGCCAAAAATCCTATTTTACCAGAAGACTCACGGAGCCAGAATATGAGACGGAGTGGGGCTCTGAGGGAGCCACACCACCCTGCCGCGCGGGCTGGGCCTGGCCACGCCTAGAGAGGGTGTGGCCGCCTCAGGCACCCCCTCGGCCTCCCTCTTTGCCTATAAGTTGCCTTCTGACCTAAAAACTCAGGGGGGTTCGATGTTTTTCTAGAAAGAGTTCCGCTGCGCCGCCACCACCAGAAACTGCGATTCGGAACCAGAAACTCCATTCTGGCACCCTGTCGGGACAGGGAATTGGGAGAGGATCATCGCCATCATCATCGACAACGCCTCTCCATCAACCATCCATGTTTCCCCCATCCATGAGTGAGTAATCCCCCGCTATAGGCTATGGGGATGGTAGGGATTGGATGAGTTCTATAATGTAATCGAATAAGATTGTTAGGGCACAGTGCCTAGTATCTCTATTAGTGCTATTTGACTTTGTTGCAACTTGTTGTGCTTAATGCTTGTCACTAGGGCCCGAGTGCCATGATCTCAGATATGAACTTATTATTTATTCATTATGATAGTATTGTTTCTGATCTTATCTACAAGTTGTGTACACATATCATTGTCTGTATCCAAAGGCCCCGAAGTGACAGAAATTGGGACAGACAGAGGGGATGGCTGTGATGTGAGGATCACATGTGTTCACAGAGTGTTAATGCTTTGCTACGATGCTATATTAAAAGGAGCACCTTAATTGAAAGTAGATTCCCTTGAGGCCCCGATGCAAAGGGCTGTCAGGATAAAAGATGTTGTGCAAGTTCTCATTGTGAGCACATATGACTATATATGGAGCACATGCCTATGTTTGTTTCGTACTTGTATTCTCATTCTTATTTATCTGCAATTGCCCTAGATCTTGAAGTTACATGTTTAGACTTGTCCATGCAACGCCCGTCCATACATCCCTATGCCTACGACGCTCATACCCTACTGTTTGCTACTACCATTACTATTGATCTTGTTTTACTACTGATGTTACTTTGGTATTGCTACTACAAAACTGTTTCTACTGATAAACTACTATGAGCAAGATTATTTCCAGGTGCAGCTGAATTGACAACTCAGTTGTTAAGTCTTATAAGTACTCTTTGGCTCCCCTTGTGTCGAATCAATAAAGTGGGTAATACTACCCTCGAAGACTGTTGCGATCCCCTATACTTGTGGGTCATCAAGACTATTTTCTGGCATTGTTGCCGAGGAGCTTAGCTTTATTTGTAAGTTCACTTGGATCTATTACTGTTCACTGCTACTCCTTCCATCATGGGGAAGTCTCGTGATGGAAAGTTTCCTATTTTACCACCCACTATAAGAAGAGGTACAGTCCTAAACATATTTGTTGCTCTTGATTCACCATCTGTTATAAGTAAGCTTGTTACACCACCACCACATACTCATACTACACACACTGCTACTACTGATGAATCTGAAATTTCTTCTGATACTCATGATGTTACTTCTACTGTTCTTGATGCGAGTGGTTCATTAGGTCCTTCCCTATATGCTACAATTGCTAGAACTATTTTGGGAAACACTGAAACTCCTAGTGAAGACACTATTACACCTATTAGCTCACCTGAGTGTACAGAGAGATATGATATTAGTGATGGTTACATTGAAATGACTAATGAATTTATTGAAGAGTACCAAAACACACATGGTTCTAGTGATATTAAGAGTCTCCACGAGAGATGTACCATTATTCCTAAGCTGTCTTCTGATGCTAAGTTTGCTACTTCTCCCATAGATATTAAAGATAAAAAATATGATTTCTCTCTTGATTTATCCTATTTAGACATTGTTGAGAAAAAACCTTTTTGTGGGATTGAGAATGAAAGTGTTGTGGCACATATGAATGAGCTTTCCACTATGAGTGCCTTATTCTCTGATGATTTTAAGATGAGAAAGTACTTTGTTACAAATATCTTCCCTTTTTCACTAAAAGGAGAATCTAAAGCTTGGTTTAATAGATTACCTCATGGATCCATTGATAGCCCTGATTGCTTGATTGCTTCTTTCTTCCAGAAATATTTTCCTCCTAGTGCTAGATATGCTGCTTTGTAGAAACTTTTTTATTTTAAACAGGGAGAAGAAGAGAAATTGCCTGAGTCATGGACAAAGTTTTGTGCCTTGATTCATGCACATCCTAGATGTCCATTGCATAAAATGAGGTTCTTGATATTTATTATAATGGACTAACTAGTGATTCTAGGACATACCTAGATAGTTTTGCTAATTGTGTTTTTAGGAAAAGAACTCCTACAAATATTGAAGAATTAATGGCTAAAATAAGAAATCATTATGATGATTGGACTTCAACTGATCTAAATACACTTGAACCTACTACTCCTGAACCAGTTGTGCCTGAACCAACTCCAACACCAACACCAAGGAAGAGGGGAGTGATTGCATTAAATGATGAAGTGATGAAAGAAGCTAAGAAATGTCTAAAGGAGAAAGGTATTAGAGCTAAAGATGTGAAGAATCTACCTCCTATAGAAGAATTATGTAAGCCAATTCCCCACTCATCTACTATTGAAGTACACTCTCCAATACTTTGATGAAGGTGATATTCCCTATGGTAAACCTCCTGATCAATGCTCAGAGGAACTTGACATCTTTATTGTTAAACAAGGTAATTTTAATAAACAAGTTCAGAATCATTTATTGGAAAACTCTAGAGCTATTAATGAGTTGAAAGATATTGTGGAAAGAACTGCTAATGATGTTAAAATTCTTTGTAAACACTTTCAAATGTTTCAAAGTCAAATTGATCAACTTGATAAGGTACAAAAAGATATGCTAGTTAATGCTTCAAGGGATAAACATGCTTATGGAATTAGAACTAGGAGTGGTGCAGTGACTCAAGATCCTTTATATCCTGAAGGACACCCTAAAAGAATTGAGCAGGATTCTCAACAAGGTGAAAGTAGTGGTAGTCCTCATAAGAGAAAGAAAAAGAAACACAAAATAGTTGAGGAACCACCTGAACCTGCTGTAGATCCTAATAGTATATCTGTCACTGATGCTGAAACTGAGAGTGGTAATAATAACAATGATGCTCCTGATAAGGAAGAAGTTGAGGAAGAACCTGAGAAGCACACTAATAACACTAGGTACACTAAAGAAGATTTTATTGCTAATAAACATGGTAGAGAAAGAGAACCTTGGGTGCCAAAACCTATGCCTTTTCCCAATAAGAAACACAAGTCAAAGGAGGAAGAACACTACAAAAAGTTTTGTGAGTGGATGAAACCTTTATTTTTGCAAATTCCTTTGACTAATGCTATTAAGTTGCCTCCTTATTCAAAGTATATGAAGGATATTGTCTCTAATAAAAGGAAGATTCCTAATGAGGAAATTTCTACTTTACTTGCTAATTATTCCTTCAATGGTAAGATTCCAAAGAAACTTGGTGATCTAGGTAAACCTACTATTCCTTGCTCTATTAAGAATAATTATGTTAGAACTGCTTTGTGTGATTTGGGAGCTGGAGTTAGTGTTATGCCTTTTTCTCTCTACAAGAGACTCCAGCAAGAAAAGTTGATACCAACTGATATATCTTTGCAAATGGATGATAAGTCTACTACTATTCCTGTTGGTATATGTGAGGATGTTCCTGTTCAAGTGGCTCATAATTGCTTGGTTTTAACTGATTTTTTTGTGCTTGAGATGCCTGAAGATGATTATATGTCCATTATTCTTGGGAGACCATTTATTAATACTGCAGGTGCTGTCATCAATTGTAATCAAGGAAAAATAACTTTTAATATTAATGGCAAAGAGCATACTATCTATTTCCCAAGAAGATTGATAAGAGCTATGGCCTGAATTCCATTGAAAATATTAAGAGCTTCAAAGTTGGAGAAATATATTGTCCCATTCCACAAGAATGTTTTGAAACTATTATGATTGGGACTATTGCCATCAAGTTTGAGGTAACATAATCATTTAGTGAAATGCAAAGTTTTGTTTCATATAAGATTGTTTTGGTAACAAGACTTGATCAACCTTATTAACAAAGGGATTTAATGAACAAAACAATGCTTTCACAATGGTTATACTTGCTCACTTTTATTTTTCTCCTTCCTAGGCTTTGCTCTCCCTCTTGTAGCTTTAGTTTTGGTAGTTGTTTGCTTGTTAGAGTGTCTTAGAACTTCTGTAGTTTTGGTATTGTTTTGCTTTTTGCTTCTTCTAAAAAATCTTTTTCTGCGAGAAAATCAATTTTCATAACCTAAAAATTGGCCAAAAATAAAGTTTCCCAAAAAAATCCAGAAATTCCATATTAAAATTTTCCTTGAAAAAAGGGGCGGAGGGACACCTAAAATGGCCCAGGGGGACCCACCAGGCCAGCACACCCCCTGGTGGCGTGGCCAGCCCCAGGTGGCGCCTGGCCTAGGTGTGGCCCCACCTGTGGCCCTCCAAAGTGTCTTCTTCCAGCCACTTCTTTATCTCTCCCGTAAAACACCGGAAAACTTTCTCAATCTCGAGTTCCTAATGTTCTTGCTCCCAATTTTCGATCTCCTTGCTCACTCCATCTTTGCTGCTGATTTTTGGAGGGTTTGCTCTCCGGTATGTACCTCCTTCGCTTATCCAATTAGATTTTTGATTGGTAGATTGTATCTTGAGTATTTTGTTGCTATAGGTGATACGTTGTGTGAGCTTGGATGCTTGTTCTATGCTTAGAGATTTCATTTTGATGCATGTTTAGCCCTCTAGCAAGTTCCTATAGTAGTTCCTCATCATTTATCAACTTGGAAATTACTTGGTTTGATGTTTGTCTAAAAATTTTAGAAAAGAAGATGAGTGCATACCAACTGCATCAACATGATTTGATGGTACCTGAGCCAATGAAAGTACATCATGAGGAAGAGGTCTTCCCTTCCATATATCCATGCCCTAAATTTATGAGAGCCGCGGGGATCTTCCAGGATTTCCAAACTATGATTACTAATGTAGGGTTGGAACACTTTGTTGAAGAGGTACCATATCAATATGTTAAGCTAACCATGGCTATGGTGCAGGACTTACGGTTTATTTGGTCCTTGTCTAACCCCATGGTCCATTATAAAATTTACAATATAGCTGTCAACCTGCCTTTTGCTGATTTTTGTGCATCTATTAGAGTGCCACAATGGGGCTCTTGTGAGAAGATCAGAGAGAGGCCTAAGCCACTTTTGGAGTTATATGCTGAAATCTGCCAAGGTTGTGACTTCTCAAAGGAAAGTGGTAAAATTCGGAACATTCAGTTCCCATCCATTAGATATTTTGCCTATTTCATTACCAAGTGTGTTCTTGCTAGAAAGACTGCTAGAAAGTTATCTTCATTTGATCTAGCTTTTATCTTAGCTGCATTGAATAGGGATAGATCTTATAACCTAGGTGCTTTGATAGCTTACCGTCTTACCACTAACCGCGAGAAGGGTGGAATTTGTGGAGGTCTCATTGCCTCTAGGTTGCTAGATTTCCATGGTTTAGAGCCTCACCATTCAGATTATCGGTTCCCCATAGAGAGACTCGATCTCGATTCCATGGTTCAGCATAATTTTGTTTCTTCTTGGGCTACTATGAGAGATTTACCGTATGAGATATCCTTTGGCAAGCATGGTTGGAGAGGGGGTAGGACAGATAAAGAAGTCTATTTTCCTTCACCTTCTTTGTTTAATTTTGATAACAGGCAAGGATGGTCGCTCACGGAGGAAGAGTTTGACACATACATGTCGGAGCTCTCCCAGTAAGAGGGGAATGTTGGACAGGATGCCGAAGATGATTCGGTTTAGCCCTCCAACATGGGGGAGTCTTCATACCAGCATCCTTCCTATGATTGGAATGCGTCTTCTTCTTCATCGTGAGGGCCTGATTATGATCATTCCTATGATGACCCACCAGCTTGGGGTTCCTATCCGCGCTATTAAGCCCCACTTAGGCCAAAAGCCGAAGCTTGGGGGAGTTCTTTGCAGGGTTCAACAGTCCTTAGTGGAGTTTGGTTTCATGTTATTATTCAAGCCACACAAGTGAAGGGAAATAATGAAGATTAAGACAACTTGAGGTGTGGTAAGAGGCTGGTAATGAACTCTATTTGTTTTCATTTTTGTACATATACTCATCATTGTGGGCATGCTTAGTCTGTTCATGTAAGGTGTATGTTATTTATGGATGCTTAGTAGTTCTTGCTCTCTTATGATTAGCTCCAGCTTGCTAATAGTTTGTAGCATGTCATATGAATGTTTGCTTGCATTGTTTATTCATAACTTGGTATGATATTGTGGTATCCTCCTCTGAATGTTTCATTTGAATCGACTTGGCACATGCTCGCGCATGCATATGACTGAAAAATAGTCAGTAAGCCTCGATGATTTATTTTGCCTCAGAGTTCTTGTATCACTTTCATGCCATAATTAGTCATGTTTTGTTGCAAGCATGACTATGACAGTTATTGCTCTCTCGTTTGTTGCTCCCTCTCTATTGCTAGCCTTCACTTGCACTGAGTATGAGCTCTACTCGTGTTTCCAACTCCCCAAAACCAATATTGTCAAAAGTGTCCACCATACCTACCTACTAGCATCATTTGCTATTCCGTGCATATTTATTATGACTTGTTTTCTTCCAAATAAAATGTTTGCTTGTTATGGGAAAGTTAGTTAGTAAAGCTCTCACGAACTTGATGGCACACTTTATTTCTTGCACTTAATAAACCTGAATCGTTGTGACTGTCCATGAAAGTTATATGCTTGCAAATTATAGGCTCAGAGTTAGCAGAACCGTGCTATCACGGGGAACGCTTTCAACACCTATAAATATATACCCAGTTGATATCATGCTCTTTTGTTTGCGGATGTCGACAGTGTGAAATAAAAGGGGAGCTTGTAAGTCCATGGAGTTATGTATGTGTGTTAGAGAAATTCCTGGGCCGCTAGCCTAAGCCATGCCTAATCATGGTGGAAACTTGCAGCATCACAATAAAAACATCTATGAAGCATTCTTCTTATAAAAAAGAGATAGAGATTGAGAAAAAGAAAAAAAGACATATTGAAAAGAGGAAAGAGAGAAAAAGGCACCATTTTCCCATGGTAAATAAGAAGATTGCTGAGATGCTCATTGTCTGCTTGCCTTGTCATTTTGATTATGGGATAGCTCCTGTATCATGTGCAAGGGGTACCTCGTTGGCGGTTCTCTATGATACACATGCATTTACTATGACAAGAACTTACCGGTAACTAAAGGTGAGTAGCATGAGGAGCGGCCCTCGTACTCAAGGGACATGAGATTTCCAGTTTATGGTTTGTCAAGCATATAACTCATATTGGACCTCACTTTCACCTTAACCATTAAAGATGCCTATGATAGGGGCAATGAGAGCTCAAAGCTAATGAGTACCATACTTTCAGCATTTGGAAGCCTTTCAAACTTTTCAAAACCTTTTCACTTCCTTCTTGAGTCACCACTTATTCTATGAGCACCTTCTTGAGAGCATAGTTTTCATTCTTAGTGTAACGTGCTTGTCTCAAAACTTGGTTAATTATGTAATGACTTTGATGATTGTATCTTTGATATCTTTACTTCTAGTCTTCACTTGAACTTTAGAGGTGCCTTGGCATTTATGTTGTGCTCTACAAACAAAGGCAAGCGAGATACCACTCTAGCATACCTTCTTATGAGCATTGTAATGTTGCTTATGTTTATGTTTCATGCTACTTATTATTATTGAGTTGGCATCTCTTCATAGCTTGCAATAATTATTCAGTAGACTTAGTTGCATACTCCTTATTATTAATTGTCTAAGTATCTACTCCTGTGCTGAGAATATTTACATCATATGAAGCAAATGTGTTCATGAAAGTTATTTTATTGCACTCAGTTTTCAACTGAATTGCTTGAGGACAAGCAATAAGCTAAGCTTGGGGGAGTTGATACGTCCAAAACGTATCTACTTTCCCGAACAATTTTGCTATTGTTTCTCCTCGAAACTTGTGTGATTTGGATACAACTAACACGAACTAACGCTGTTTTCAACAGAATTACCTTGGTGTCTAGTTTTTGTGCAGAAAATCAACTATCAGGAAAAAACCCGAAAAATATGCCAAAAATCCTATTTCACAAGAAGACTCACAGAGCCAGAATACGAGACGAGTGGGGCTCTAAGGGGCCCACACCCCTGCCGCGCGGGCTGGGCCTGGCCACGCCTATAGGGTTGTGGCCGCCTCAGGCACTCCCTCGGCCTCCCTCTTCGCCTATAAGTTTCCTTCTGACCTAAAAACTCAGGGGGGGTTCGACGTTTTTCGAGAAAGAGTTCCGCTGCGCCGCCACCACCAGAAACCGCGATTCGGAACCAAAAACTCCGTTCTGGCACCCTGCCGGGATGGGGAATTTGGACAGGATCATCGCCATCATCATCGCCAACACCTCTCCATCAACCATCCATGTTTCCCCCATCCATGAGTGAGTAATCCCCCGCTATAGGCTATGGGGATGGTAGGGACTGGATGAGTTCTATAATGTAATTGAATAAGATTGTTAGGGAACAGTGCCTAGTATCTGTATTAGTGCTATTTGACTTTGTTACAACTTGTTGTGCTTAATTCTTGTCACTAGGGCCCGAGTGCCATGATCTCAGATATGAACTTATTATTGATTCATTATGATAGTATTATTTTTGATCTTAGATGCAAGTTGTGTACACATATCATTGTCTGTATCCAAAGGTCCCGAAGTGACAGAAATTGGGATAGCCGGAGGGGATGGCTGTGATGTGAGGATCACATGTGTTCATGGAGTGTTAATGTTTTGCTCTGGTGCTCTATTAAAAGGAGCACCTTAATTGCCAGTAGATTCCCTTGAGGCCCTGCTGCAACGGGCTGGCAGGACAAAAGATGTTGTGCAAGATCTCATTGCGAGCACGTATGACTATATAGAGCACATGCCTATGATTGTTTAGTACTTGGATGCTTATTGTTATTTATCTGCAATTGCCCTAGATCTTGAAGTTACATGTTTAGACTTGTCCATGCAACGCCTGTCCATCCATCCCTATGCCTACCGCGCTCATATCCTACTGTTTGCTACTACCATTACTATTGCTCTTGTTTTACTGTGCTGTTACTTTGCTATTGCTACTACAAAACTATTGCTACTGATAAACTACTGTGAGCAAGATTATTTCCAGGTGCAGCTGAATTGACAACTCGGTTGTTAAGGCTTATAAGTATTCTTTGGATCCCCTTGTGTCGAATCAATAAATTCGGTAATACTATCCTCGAAGACTGTTGCGATCCCCTATACTTGTGGGTCATCAATAGCCTCTCTCTCTCTCTCTCTCTCTCTCTCTCTCTCTCTCTCTCTCTCTCTCTCTCTCTCTCTCTCTCTCTCTCTCTCTCTCTGGCAGACCTCTCTATCCACGCGAAATAACGAGTTTGCCACCGATACTTTACTTCCATAATCAAATAGAAAGAAAGTGTACAAAGGCATATAATTTTCGTATATGCTTGTTTGCAATTCCTTTTATTCTCTGAAAAATATAAACTATTTGTATTTATATACACGATGGTAGATAAAATATAAAAAAATGTGTGTGTTTTTCTAGTGCAGCGAAGAGGACACATGGCGACACGCTCATCTAACCGGTTGCAACGCGTCCACCATGGCATAAGTATGGTGCACTGTAATGTTGTGTCAGTGGGGGTCGAATGATGCATCCGCTGCACGCGTCGTGCCCTTCACATTAGAGCGTGACAACACATGGGTCTGGATAGCCATGCTTTAACCGTTGGGTATTTAGGCGTCCCTCCTTTTGAACCTTCTACGAGAAGCAATCGGTCGAGCCGTAGATTAAATAATCCTCCGAGTGGTAATGTCATGCCTATGAAAAGCCTACTACTGCTCCAGCTATGAACTGGAACATGCCTCACAGTACGGCGCCTGCAATCTCAGTTCTAGCTAGGTCCCATGGCACGAACCGTCCATGTGTCAGCCAGAAGCCGAACAGCAAGCTACCGGGGCACCAGTTGAGCCTCGAGGTGGAGAGCCCCAGGAGGAGACTTAACAATGGCCCATCTTTAAAACCTAATCCTATGCATCGTCTCCCTCCCACGCATCGACCCATTCTCCTCGATCTAGAAAAACCCACAAACCTCTCCGTGCAGCTCGAGGCTGAACAACCACCTTCTCCCTTCGACGCCATGAAGCAAGTGCTTGTAGATGAGTCTTCGGGTGTTACCGCTAGGCTGCCTGCTCCTGCCACGGGCGATGTGGTGCCTCCCATTGCAGATCTAGAGGAGATGCATGCATCCTAGGGCAAGGAGGACGTCCAGTTCGACCCTTATGAGGACTATGTGATCGTGGATGCAGAAGACTTCGGAGCCCCCGATGAGGGCGAGGAGTTCGACGAGCATGTTCCGCTCGTGTACTCAGAGGTACTTTTATTTCTCCATCTTTCTAGTTTACTGTTCATAATTTTTGGTCGTGATGTAGATGTACTAGTACTGAATCTGTTCAAGTACTCCTTATTCTACCGATCATGATCAGATGCACCATACAACCCTCTGCATGCAGAGATTTAGTCTGTTCTGAATTACTCCACATTCTAGATTTAGGAGCGAGCTGTGGGAGATAGGCTTAATAAACCTATAAAAATATGTTGTGGTTTTCAAAGTAACTTGAAATGTTTGTTAGAATATCTATGCATGACTGGTAAATGCAATACTGGTTTTTGTGATTTTTTTGAACAAGTAGACTAAGTAAACTTATGTTGCTCATTTATTTTGCATTTTTTGCACATTAAAGGTTGATTCAAGTAAGGTGGACTCTGACAAGGAGTACAGGGATGACAAGAGCAACCATGTCTTGAAGAGTATCAAGAGCAGGGAGGTCCCTTTCTGCACTCTAAGTGGGGAGCTCAGGTGCCCCTTATGTAGCAAAAAAGTCAATCCAAGGATTGACAACATGATTCCACATGCGGTTGACATCGGTAAAAGCCCCAAGGCTACACATAAGCCAGCGACCAAGGCTAAGCACGCTGCGCATGGAAAATTCCTGAGGGAGTACGTCAGGACCAGCCTTGTATCCCCATCCTTCGAGATCGGGATCCGTCGCTCCAAGCCAGCAAGAAGTGACCTTGCTGCCTCATACGACACCTAATAATTTCATGTTGTTTCTGCCGTTTCTAGAACATGAGACAATAAGTGGTGTGTTGAACCGAACGCAATTTCTTAGTGTGTGTGTTGCATACTTGTTTGATCATGCTTGCATAAGATCACCAATAAATTAGCATATTGACGATGAAAAATTAATTTACCTCTATGTTCTATCAAGTCACAGTTACATCACGTCAGCACTGCGCACCCACTGCACAGCGGCAACGGGGCGGGTGGACTCAGTCGCGTGTTCTCATGGTATTCGTGTAGCCACCCTCACGATCCCCACACCATCGCCAAGTCGCAGGAACACCCTTCCTGCCCGGCACAACCACGCAATCGTAGCCCTGCGATGTCGAAACCGACGGTGCTCGACCGGTCAAACTTGCTTTAGCGTAGGTAAAGACCATAGTGATGGTAAATGTTATTTACCATCCCCGGCCCTCCTCCCCCTCCCTTTTAACAAAGGGCTTCTAGGCCCCGCAGCGCTATGCTGTGCAGATCTTGTCTGTGCCCTTTGCATGCGGCAGCATCCAGAACTGCCATGTAGCGCCTGGGTTTACTTTCAGTGGCTTGACTTTTCTAAAATTTTGGCCAAACTTTCCATGGCTTGAACTTTCAAAAAAAATAGGCCTTAAGCCTTGCAATGGAGGGAGTATTACTGAATATAGCTACCTGAGATTATGGTGGGATCCACAAGATCAGATGCCATTGTACACAAATGGGCACAATCTAAGGACACATTCATAATATAAGATGCTAGAAAACTCGGCACATCATGCTTGGCTGTAGTGGCTGATGAACCACAAGTGTAGGGGATCGCAACAGTCTTCGCGGGTAGTATTACCCAATTTATTGATTCGACACAAGGGGAGCCAAAGAATACTTGCAAGCCTTAACAACTGAGTTGTCAGTTCAGCTGCACCTGGAAATAGTTCTTGCTCACAGAAGTTTATCAGTAGCAACAGTTTGTAGTAGCAACAGCAACAGTGAAACAGTAGCGGTAACAGTAGGATTCGAGTGCGGTAGGCATAGGGATGGATGGACGGGCGTTGCATGGACGAGTCTAAACATGTAACTTCAAGAACTAGGGCATTGCAGATAAATAATAACAAGCATCCAAGTACTAAACAATCCTAGGCATGTGCTCCAAATATAGTCATGCGTGCTCGCAATGAGAACTTGCACAACATCTTCTGTCCAGCCAACCCGTGGCAGCGGGGCCTCTAGGGAACTACTGTCAATTAAGGTGCTCCTTTTAATAGAGCACCGGAGTAAAGCATTAACACTCCATGAACACATGTGATCCTCACACCACAGCCATCCCCTCCGGTTGTCCCAATTATTGTCACTTTGGGGCCTTTGGATCCGGACAATGATATGTGTACATAACTTGCAGATAAGATCATAAAAAATACTATCATAATGATTCAATAATAAGCTCAGATCTGAGATCATGGCACTCGGGCCCTAGTGACAAGCTTTAAGCACAACAAGTTGCCACAAAGTCAAATAGCACTAATAGAGATACTAGGCACTATGCCCCTAACAGATCTTATTCAATTACATGATATAACTCATCCAATCCCTACCATCCCCAAGCCTACAGCGGGGGATTACTCACTCATGGATGAGGGAAACATTGATGGTTGATGGAGAGGTGTTGGCGATGATGATGGTGATGATCCTCCCCAAATTCCCTGTCCCGGCAGGGTGTCAGAACGGAGTTTCTAGATCCGAATCTTGGTTTCTCGTGGCGGCGGCAAAGCGGAACTCTTCGTGGAAAACTATTGAACCCCTCTCTGTTTTTAGGTCAGAAGGCAACTTATAGGCATGGAGGGAGGCCAAGGAGCTGCCTGGGGGTGGCCAAACCTCCCCCAGGCGCGGGGTCAACTTATAATCACCATGTCCCTAATGATTATATCATTCTATCTAGCCGTTATGGTTTCAAAATTTGAAAAAATTCACCCTCAAACTCAAAAACATGCTTTCATTTGTCAAGCAAGTACCAAAACTACAATTTGTAACCTTCTAGTTGCTTGTATGGTTGTACATCACATTGGGACCACATAACATCAGTTGTACTTTTTAGATGCTTTCACAATCTCTCGAAAGACTCTGCTCAACCCTGGTTTGACCAAACCTTGTAAATTTCGTAATAAATTGAGAAATTCTCTTGGAAAACTTCAAATTTGTTCATTGTGTGGAAAATATATTGAATAGAAATGATAAACTTTCGAAAAAATGTCCCCCTAGAAGTCCACTCTGAAATGTAGGGTAGTTAGGTCAACGATTATGTCTGACTACTCGAAAGAGCAACTCGTGTACCATGTTTTCATCTACCTTTCTTCAAATATCAAATTTGTCACAAGAGGGTATCACCATATTCTTAATGATGGTATCATTGTATCTAGCCATTTTGGTTTGAAATTTCAAAAAATTCACCCTCAAACTCAAAAGGGGCTTTCATTTGTGAAGCAAATACCAAAACTACAATTTGAAACCTTCTAGTTGCATGCTTGTGTGGTTTTACATCACATTGGGATCACAGAAGAGCAATTGTACTTTTTAGATGCTTTTACCAAACCACAATGATCCACATGACCACACACACTCAAGTGGATGTGGTGATGCAACTTCTGTCACACTGGTGCATCATTCCATGTGGCAGCTGCATTCTAGTGGCTTTCTGAAGATTTATGACCATGGTTTGACACATGGAGTCCCTAGAGTCATTTTCATATGTTCTTTTCAAAACCACAATGATCCACATGACCACACACACTATAATGAATGTGGTAATGCAACTTCTATCACACCGGTGCATCATTCCATGCGGTAGCTGCATTCGAGTGGCTTTCTGGGAATTTATGACCATGGTTTGACACATGGAGTCCATAGATCCATTTCATGTGTTCTTTTCCAAACCACCTTGATCCACATGACCACACACACTCCAATGGATGTGGTGATGCAACTTCTATCACACTAGTGCATCATTCCATGTGGCAGTTTGTAACACCCCCAGAATCGACCCTATGCAAGTCTCAGCGATTCCCGCCAAACCCGCATAGAAATGATTCAAAGGTGCCCACCAGGCACTTTCGTGCGGGTGGAAAACGAAGTAACACCATTACACAATAGTCCACGATGGAACCCACAGAACAGATATATACAACAATGATTCAAAGAGTCAAGAATACAGATATACAATACAAAGATTCAAATCACCTTTAAAACGATACAGCGTCCGAGTACGGACAAGATGCAAATTGAGCTAAGAGCCCTGAAGAATAACCAATGGCGTCCATAACCCTGCCCAGGCCAAGCCGGAAGGGTAACCCTACTAACGACGTTGTTCTCAAAACCTGCTTAACAAAAGGGGTGCCGACAAAGGGCGAAGGAAAAAGAGAGCGGTCAGTACTGAGGCCAGTACACGGCGAGACTAGAATTCGGCGGTACTCGCCTACATAGGTATGGTGGACTGAAGCGGCAGCGCAACATGCACTAAACAACCTATAGAGACTCAATACAACTGGCGGCTATCAGATAGGGATAAGAAATACCTATTCGGTTCCAACCTGAAACTATCATCATGCATACCCATCCTGGTATTTCCCCCTTGAGACCAAACGAGGAAGTCAACCGAGGAACTCACACAGTTGGCAGTTTTATTCATTCCGTTATAGTTGCGGCAATTACTAGTCAGATATAGATAACATGAGTCATCCTGATATAATAAGCAGTGGGCAGTTTTAGTTAACCATTCCGTTGTAGTTGTAGTACTTACTAGTCAGATACATATAGCATGAGGCATCCCCAAAACCCAGCAGTTGTTGGTACTTTTATTTAGCCATTCTGTTGTAGTTGCAATACTTACTAGTCAGATACAATGGTAACAGGTGACAGCCCAAACCAGCAGTTGTTGGCACTTCTATTTAGCCATTCCATTATAGTGAAGCTGATTACTAGTCATTATAAAGTCAAATTTATAGCACTACTTTAGTTATAGTTGTCTATGATCGAGATACTGTGCTCCAAGTCGTCCATAACCGCGGACACGGCTTTCAGAAAGTTTTACCCTGCAGGGGGCACAAATAGCAACACACGCACGATCAACCTCGAGAAAAACCAATAAAAACCCAACGAGGCATCACGACAGAGCAATTGCAAGATTCATATAAATTTCAGGGGGCCACCGCACCAAGCTACCCGCGACGAAGTTGGCCGGCTCCGAGACGGACCCAGAGGTTTGTGTCGACGGCTGTAAACGACTAGGAACCCAAAAGTGTGACTGGGCTTGTCGATACCGCATAAACGTATCACAATTCCTAAACAGTACAGGCGCTCCACGCGCAATCGTAAATAAAGCAGTAAAGCATGGCATAAGTACATGATAGTAATAAAGGCCCAAACTACTTTGTGGCCCCAAGAAATAAATATGACTCAAGCTCTGGCTAGGGGGATTCATGGTCCCACATGCGGATAGTGCGAATATTCAAAGAACAGGTATCAAGTACTCGGGGTCCTACGGGACACAAGTTGACGGTTAAAAACCAAATAACATCTATTGCCCACATGTGCCTCTGCATTATTTACATACTTCAATTTTAGTTATTAAACGGTAATTAAAGTTATAATCATCTCCAACATTAAATATAAGGCATTACTCCAACAACTGTTGAAAGAACATGTTGGGCCCCATGTGTGGTTTTGGTAATTAATGACAATCTTTATGGACTAGTGTGTGTATTAAGTTATACTTGTAGGATTTGTCCATTGGCATCGCTTGGAGCATGTGTTGGCTTCAAGGTCGATGAAATGAAAAGAAGATATGTTGGGCAAGCTCAATATGCGAGGTCGATAATGAGGAATTAAGAAAGGCGTTCCACCTTGAGAAGGGGAAGATCATCTACATCGAGCTCAAGTGGAATGCTCAAGTCAAAGGTATAATCTTGATAGGTTTTCCCTTTTGCCGGTCTCTTGTTGTGTGTAGGATAAATAACCGTACTATCAAGAGGGGCTCTCATATGAGTAATTTGGTCACATCGTTCGGAGAGAGCTCAAACCTTTGCATACTTGCATCATCTTTTTTGGTTGTTATTTGGCCTTGTCCATGTGAGGATATAGAGCTTGTGGTAATCTCCATAACAAGCTCTTGTTCATCAAAATCGGATCTCCCATATATAACTTGTTGCGATTTCGATTTATGCGGCTTTTCGGTTTCTCACCAAGTGAGGTATTTCACATTATTCTACTTGATACTTTCTCACTTGGTGATAATCAATAGTTATTGCCCTTGTTGGTTGTTATATTGGGAAGCCCTTGTTGTCCTCTATCCAACGCAATTTGAATCGGGTCAATCGGAGCTTCCAGTCAAAAGTTATTGTCGTTTGAATATTTGCATGTAAGTCTGTTTTCTAGGCCGAGCCTAAAAACGGTCCGTTTTCTTTCTGTCTCGCTAGGTACCTTTTTGTGGTAGTATCGGCCAGCCCCGTAGTACCGCCCGGATGGGCCGGTACTACCGGCCGGACCAGTTTTTCCGGCCCAGATAATTTCTAGATCCAGATCTGCTCGCTCGCGTCCGCCTCGCATCGCGCGCCGCTGCGTTGACCAACTGCTGCTGCGTTGGGCCCGCCGCCTCGCACCACGCGCTCACTCTCTCTCACGCGCGCACGCCCTTGCCCGCTCGCTGCCGTTGGGCCCCTCCCGCCGCGTCGCTCGCTGCTGCCTGGCCCCGCGCTGCGCTGCTGCCTCGCTTCTCACTCGCGCGCGCCTGCCCGCGCGCCTGCAGGCTCGCTGCACGCTGGGCCCGCCGCATCGCGCGCCTTGCTGCGAGCTGCTGCCGCACCGCGCGATGCTGCATGCGCTGTGCTGCTGCATGCGAGGAGGGGCCCGCGCCCTGCTGGCCGCGCGCGCGCTGTGCTGCCGCTCTGCCACCGCTGGGCCCACTTGTCTGATGCACTGTTTGCTGGCCCCACTCTGGTCATTGTGCTTTGCCCATTTTCCTGGCGTCCGGTACTACCGTTCCGTCCAGAAAAATTGCCCCAACGGGCAGAATCTGCCCGTCTCTTTAAATAGCCTTGACCCTTTTTCATTTAGAGTGACTTCTTTCTCCTCTTTTTGTCTAAGCTTTGCCCCTATTTGCCTTACTCCTTGAGCTTGATTTCTACTCACCCCTCCATTGATTCTTGCATATATTTGAGGGGTAGTTGGAGGATATCTAGACCCACGTTTTGACCTAACCGATTCATCTCTTTGTGAGTGCATCTTTGGGGATCTAGATTTTGGGGGATTTTGTGTCTCTCTTTGATTCCTCCTCTCTTGTTCCCCCAATAGCTTTAGTAGCTTTTGTTGGAACTTGAGAGTGAGGTATTTGAGCATCTTTGTGGTGTTCTTGCCATTTGCATTTGGTGCATCGGTTTGAGTTCTCCTCGAAGGATTTGGTTTGAGTTGCTCATTGGAGCTTGTCCCTCTTGGGTTCTTGGAACCCTAGACGGTTTGTGGCCTTGGTGGCATTGTGGCCTTTTGTGGCATTTGTTGGGAGCCTCCAATTAAGTTGTGAAGAAGTGCCCCAACCTTGTGAGAGGTTCCGGTTGCCACCGACAAGTGCACCGATAGTGGAAGCGTGGATCGATCCCATTGGGGTGAGATTCACCGGAGAATAAGGGAGGCCTTTTGTGGCGTTGGTGGTTTGATACCACCCCCTCTCCAAACGAGACGTACTCCATGTTGGGAGGAACTCGGTAAAATATCGGTGTCCCCGCGTGCCTCGGTTATCTCTATACCCGAGCTCTTTACTTATGCACTTTACATTGTGATAGCCTTCGTGCTTGAAGAAATATATATCTTGCTATCACTTTGTTGCTTGTATTGCTTAGCATAAGTTGTTGGTGCACATAGGTGAACCTTAGTTGTTCTAGGTTGTGCTTAACAAAGTAAACACTAGTTTTATTCCGCCTTTGTTGAGCCACTCTAGGAAAAGTTTTAATCGCATATTCACCCCCTCCTCTAGGCGACATCCGTATCCTTTCAACTGTGGAACATCGACGGCGCGACGCAACACCTACGCAAGCAACTACGACTCGCAAGGCTGACTATCTACCAAACAACATGTAATAGGATGTGTCCAAGGCAATTTAATGGTTGCAAGGGATATCACGGGTACGAAAACTAGAGCATCGCATCACAGATAGCAATAGATCAATAGGTGGAAATAAAGACTATAAAGTAAGATAGGTAGAAAGGGAGAGAATGCTCGCCTGAAAACATTGCTGAAGGTTCATCCGAAGATCGGGTCAACACTCGCATCAACTCATCGGCCTAATCCGTGAAGAAGCAAAACACTAGAAGAAACACCGGATGCACTATTTAATACTACGGCAGAAGATCGGGCATGATGCATGTATGATGTATGACATGGCAAAGATGCGATGCAATTAGGCAAAATTAAGCGGAACCGGGGTCCCGACAATTAATTATTAAGTTCATGTTGTTGAGATACCCCATAATTTAAATATTGTCTTAACAAGTCGAAACATGGCATCGGTTTGCTACACAAATTTAATTGAAGCCAACATAGGACTAGAAAAGCCCGCATATGGACTCCATATTTAATTATAAGGTGAATCGACATAAGTCCCCCAAACCCCACAATATGTATGCAACATGAACAATTAAATATGTAACATTTATATAGTTGGCAATTTATAAAAAATAGGGGTCTCGGATAGGGGTCACACTTGGGGGCTCGGCGATCTTGGTCTCCAAGGATTCGGGTTTGGGCTCCGGGGAGGAGACCTTGGCGTTCCGTGTAGATGACCTTCGGATTCGGGGTCTTTGGTTTCCTGTCGGCGGCCTTGTAGATGGTTGTCTGGCTCGATGTCGATCCTATCGGGTGGCTCCGCTTTCAAAGCATCGACATCAGTCTGGTAACAACGCTAGGTAGAACTCGACGGGCACCTCTTATACCACATTTGCAGGCATATCAACACCACTACACCCATCCTTTAACACTCCATCTATGTACATACATACCACAACATCACACCAAAACGAGGCATCAACTGAATGTCACTTAAGACGAGAAGTTGCTGAACCCGGCGTCCATGGTCGGTCGCGGGCGCAATAGAGAGGCACGCACGCACGGCCATGCAAGAGTTCCTGGGAACCGAAGACTGGGGGCCCCAGGGCAGCGGAAGACGATGGCCAAGCGTCGAGGAGGCGCCGGCGGGTTGTGGTCGAGCTGAGGACAACCGACGTGGAAGCAGATCCGACGGCAGGTCGAGCTCGGGGACGGCAGCGGCAGACGGGGAAGCCCGGGCTCAGGCGCGGCCAGGGACGGGCGAAGACGGCAACGCAGAGGAGGTGGAGAGGCGTCGGCGACATGGTCGAGGAGGCGCAGGCGCTTGCGGAGGCGCGCGTGCAGAGCAACTGGCAGCCGCGGGCGCGAGGCCATAGGCGAGAGGGCGCGGACACCGGCGCTGCAGAGGAGAATCGACGACGACGAAGGAGGTCGGGCGGAGGGCGGCGGGGTCCCGCGGCGGCGGTAGAGAGCAGAGAGGAGGGCGTGCAGGTGAGCTCGACCCTGGGAGGTCGGCAGCGCGCTGCAGAGGGCGCATGAGGGAAGGAAGGCGACGGCTAGACGCGGGGCGGCTCTGGTACCCGACAGAGAGGAGGCGGAGAGGAGGTCATGAGCGCGCCAGGTCGCAGCGAGTGCGGCGGCACCCGGACGACGGCGTGCAGACGCGGGGAGAGCTCGCGCGTGAGAGGCGAGGACGGCGCTCGCGGTGAATGGTCAGAGGCGGAGGCGGCGCCTGTGGGAGGGAGGAAGAACGCGTGAGGGAGGGAGATGCGAGCGTGGTGCGTGGCGCGATGCGGCAGGTGGGGCCCGGCCCGGGTTGGGTGGATCGATCAGGGGGACGGGCGCGTGCAGAACGTGTCGAGGAGCTGGGGATCGAACAGGGAAGGGGAGACCGCGGGATGGGGCCGGTTTGCTACAGGGTGGATGTGGGGATGGGTAGCAATGCAGGGACTAGGTGCTGCGTCGTGTGTGGCGTGCGTGCGTGAGTGTGTGTTTTGGGTTTGAAAGTAGGTGGGGTTTAGGGTTGGAGAGGGATTGGGGTTAGGGTTTGGTGGCTGGTGGCTACCGGGCTTTTGGGCCTAGCCTGCGGCTGCCTTCCCCGATAAAATATTTATGTTTAATATTTTTTCTGTTTTATTTACGAGGCCTTTTATAAATAATTTTAGACAAACAAAATATTCGGAAAAGACCGAGATTTCAATTTGAAATAGAGAAGGGGATAATTAGAAAACAATATAGGCTTTTGGGAAATAGGTTTAGTCAACCACATGCATGATGATGTTATGATGATACGCTACATACAAACAACCGCGATTTTCTAGTACTGGTTTTACCCGGGGTGCTACACAGTTGCATTGCTAGTGATGCTCTTACATGGTGACGCTAGCGCTGGATGAAATTGGTTCTGCGTCACTTGCATACAGTGGAATCGAGGTCCGCCATGCACGATCCAAGTCAAACATACTCACGTTTTCACGTGCCGACCTTCAATCGCTCATGCGGGGCCGGCCCCCATTCTCAAGTAGCTCATGCGGGGCTACTTGATGTTCCCCTCCCCGGATCCTCAAGTGGTACCAATTAGCACAACAAGTGGTAGCCGGCCCCCATTCTAGATGGGGGCCGGCTACCACTTGAGGATCCAGGTCTTAACCCGACCGATGAAAGGGTGGTTGATTTACAGGGGGCTATCCACGAGGAAATGCAGAGATTGATGATTGGTAGGGATCCCCACGAAGTTCTGGCTGCGGCCGAACGTGTACATGGGGAAAGCAATGATCCAGAATTTCTGGAATCGCAGTTGGCTGATTTAAGGGAAAATGGGACTGAAAGTCAGGCCTTCCAGATAGGAGGGGAAGCAGTCCCAGCCAATCCTGGAGAAGCAGTCCCAGCCGATGGGGATTTCTTGGGCGGGATTGGAGACTTTTTTTAAAGCCCCCTCGATCATGAAAGAATGTTCGTTGGAAAAACCAACGCCGACGTCAAGATCAGTCTCCCCTTTATTTTCTCGGGAGCAGAGCTGAAAAAGATGGAGTTACCTTACGAAATGAACAACCAATTAGCACAACAAGTGGTAGCCGGCCCCCATTCTAGGGTTTGGGATTTTTTCCATCGTGGGTTGGATCCTCAAAGGGTTTTCGAACTTCTACCTCAAGGGGAAGTGCCCGACTGGATTACCAACCCTTCTTATTACGGGATTGAACTCCCCAACTGGATTCCCAACCCCGGGGTTCCACTGCCCGAGCCGCTTGCCAGCCTTTTCAGATTTTATGGCATTTCGTTTGATAATAGAAAGCCCTCGGCGGCTGACATCATAGACTTTGCTTTTTGGGAGGCACAATTGCGTTTGCCGGAGGCCTATACTGTAACCGATTTTACCGATCAGTTTCTAGGGCATGACGATTGCCACAGTCTACTGAACACTTTCCTGGATTTATTATCATAGGTAGTGTTCGAGATCGCCTCTGTGCGGTGAACGCTCGAATGTAGCTAACATCAGTTTTGGCCTTTAAGGTAGACGCGCGGAGATGCATTTTGAGTACTGGTGGTACTGGACAAGCTCTAGGGGAATAATCTCTTTCTTATTTATTTCTTATTTCTTTCCCATGACGACTAGGAACGGGCAAATCAAGAATTTCACTTCGAATTCCGGACCTCAACATCCTGCTGCTCATGGTGTTTCACGATCAGTATTGGAAATGAACGGAGAAGTGGTGGAACGTGCGGAACCACATATTGGATCACTCCAGTGCGGCACGAAGCCGCTGACGCTGAGTAGGCTCCTATGCCGCTAGCACGGTGGAGGTTCCGTAGCGCGTCATGAGCACCGGGCAAAGGGACGGTTGAGCAACTCAAGCGAACCGCCCTACCTGACTTTGGATAAAGATAGAAGGGAGAAGGTTGTGAAGGTGGCCTCGTTATCCACACATCTGGTCGGAGGACCGACCTGGGTTTTCACGAGCGTAGGCGGGTCCTGGAGTGCCCGTCAAGGGCGCTAGCGCATACCCCGGGGTGATCATCACCACCTGCACCTCACATCTCGGCACAGTGGAACGTGTAACCCGCCTGCTGTCCAAGTCAACCACTGAATTTCCTGTAATTCATAGCGCCTAACAGAACGTAGCAGCAAGGGACAACCCACCCATACAGACAGCCTGCGGGGAGGATGGCACTACTGGCAAAGACCGTCTGGCGAAAACGCCGCAGGCGCGAAGCGTGGTGGGCCTGCGCCGGGGGAGCATAGGGAGGAAAGGGAGCCCGGACGGTGGAAGAGCCAGGGGAAGCCGGGTCATTTGACGGAAATGGAAGGCGGCTCATTCATTCTTGAAAAAAGAGGGGGGGAGCGAGCCAATGTATCAATGAATAGATACAGTCAACGGTAGACAGACAGCGCTGCCTACACGCGAATTAGCTTCCGAGGTCGAGCAGTCTCAATTTCACTACAGGATTTGCGAATGAATGCTGGGCTGGGCCACCTCAAATGGCGTGAGCCGCATGCGGGGAGACCCGCACGTACGGTTTTCAGGGGGATCCGGCCGGCGCCCACCCGACTAGAGGGACTGAGAAATTAATCGAGTACAAAACTTATCTTCAAGCTTTACCTTATTTTGATCGTTCAGAGGGCGATCGCGGAGTCACTGAATGAAGTCCTCCCTCCCTTTCTTTCGGAGGTGCTGACCCGCTGCGAGGCAGATATGACTAAGTGACATATTGAATATGGCGACGACTACAGCATGTCGTAGAAGGAGATAAGAGGTGGAGCCAACGACCCACTAAGACTCACGTATCTACAACTACATTCCCGAGCGGCAGTCAAACGGAGGCGTGAATGCAAGATGCCAGCGGAATGATCGACCGGACAGAGGCTAGGGCAGCTTTCTTCCCACCGCGTCCTTCCTTGTGTGTCGGAGATACAAAGCGAGTGCACCGGAAAAGAAGGGGAACTGAGTCGATCTATTCCATGGCGAAGCATCCGAAGCATAACTGCACACTCACACGATCTTTGCCGAGAGATAGGAGCATTCGGTGGAACCGGTGAACTACACTTGCTTCTTGATAGATGTGTGGGACAGAGGGCTCGTGGTACCTGCTGCCCGCCCTTCCTCCGCTTTGATAACCGTGTGAACGGAGAGTGGGCAGAGCAAAAGGGAAGGAGGTCCTCATACGGAGTCGCACACTTGAGCAGTGCGGGAGACTGGAGAATGGGTCGAGTAAACTCCCTTAGGGCCGATTAAATCACAGACGAGGAACTTTTCTTTCTTTTTTGATTTTGGATTGGAAGGGTATGTTCTAAAAAAAGAAAGGCAGAGGTAAATACTTCGAAGAGGCGGCTCGGTAGGGATGGAATGGTCAATCGTCAAGTCAAGGATGACTTCTTTATTGGCGAAACGATGGGGGAGAGAAAGCACGCCAGTGATTCTCTGAGCCGGTCTTCATTTCCAACGCCTCGGTCGAGATAGATGACAGCACCTTTTTATCCTCTTCCTTACTGGGAAGGCGCACTTCTCTTCTTCTTCTGGCCTTCACCTCCTGCCCGGCCCGGAAATAGAACCCAGCCCCCTTTCTGATCCATTCATTTCTGCAAGCAGGCGGGATCCAGAGCTAAGCCCCCCTCCTATTCGAAGCCGGGTGTGGCCTCGCCCTTTGACAACCTCGTGGGGCGACCTCCGGTGGAGGGGAACTTGCGGTGAAAATAGCTGAGGCGGGATCTTGCAGGTCGGCAATCGAGAGGGAGCTCATAACTTGCTTTGAGAGGAACGACATGTTTGCAGACGCCTTGCACATGGCATGTGGATGAGACGCTGATGGTCAAGATGGTGTCTACTTCTCCAACTTCTCATGCCTTCCATCCAAGGTAAATACACGAGTGCAGATTGACTCTTTTGTTTGTGAATTTTAGTAGCGATGCAACTGAAATACAGTAAAATTTTGAGTGCCTAAGTGTGGACATGTCAATGTAGGTGGATCCTGGCCACCAGTGGATCGATCCTTCAACATGTTGTGCATTGCGAGAGGGTGGCGGTGCTGTTCAGAGTAGCGGTGGCTTTGAGATCATGGCCGGCTGCGGGGTAGTGTCGGGGATAGCTCGGTGTTCCTCCCAGAATTACTCCCATTGTGCAAGGTACTGAAACCGAGTGTGTTTTATCAGGTTGTTATGTGCCTGGACATGATGAGCTGCTACTGGAGCTTGCCCTGCTCCATATTTTTCTTCTTAGCTCCATGGTATGGTGTGTAATTTAAATTGCCATGGTGTTCCTGTTGCTTCCTCTAGGATGGAACTGACGCTAGATGCAATTGACAGTGTGTATGATATGATTCCTTGCTGAACTTTGTATTGAGGAATTGGCCTTCGGCTCTTGCTGCTCTATGCATTGGTATGAATTGGACTAAATTACAAAGTGTAAATTGGTAGAGCCAAGTGGATCAAATTATCAAATCTTTTCATGGATAACTATGTTCACAATTGCACTGTTTTGGTCTCACCACTCTTTGTCCCGTAAAAAAGGAATTTGAGTAGTGAATTTTGAGAACTAAAATAATATGCAGTAAAGTTTTTCCATAGCAACGCACGGATATATTTACTATATTAATACAAAACAGAAGCGGATTTACTTAGAGAACTATATAAGTAGACATATAAGGAGGCATTTTTTCAGCCCATGCTATGTTGGAGGAGAAAATAAGAAAATATTAAAGTATTGCTAGCATCTTAATAAAAAATTGAGCAACATTACAAGTATGCACTATTACATGTCAGCCAATGGTTTGCAATCTAAATTTCTTAGGCATTGTAATCAAAATTCTTAGGCATGCTTATGTTCACTGAAGATTTGATAGAGCGTGTGGGTATTTGTTTCTCCCGGTGCAACGCACGGACACTTTCGCTAGTATATTAAAAGTATATTACGGGCTAACCAGAAAAAAGAGAAATCAGCTAGAAATTTCCAAAAAATCAGAAACATCCGACCATTTATTTAATATATTAATAAATTTTAACCGTTAGATTAGATTAACTGAAAATTACCCACCATTGCCATTATAATAACATATCTGGTATTCCCCTCCCCGTCTCTTTTGTTTTGTTTCTTTCCCCAATGCGCCGCCATATTGAGGTTCCCTGACGTCGCAACTAAACTTGGGGGCCTCAAATCTAGATGTCTTGATCCATGGATGCATGCATCACCAAATAGGAGTGCACAAGGAGGCAATGGCAAGATCGGACGTGACAACCGTCGGCCACGAGGAGACCTGACACTGGTCAAAGAGTTTCCAAGGAGTATCTCTTGATGCAATGGCAAGATCGGAGATCACAACAATGGCGTCCATGAGGAAAAACCAGATCCTGGTCAAGGAGGAAATAGCTCTTGTATCGATTACTCCAGCATGGACGCCGGCACCACGGACAAAATTACCATCTCTCATGTTCAGTCGGAAGCCCATTGCATGTGGACGGATTCTAATTCTGCATGTACGGCACCTGTCTCCAGAAGGAAGATCAATCAAAGATGCACATGAGAGCGCTGTGTGGGGCTTTATGAATCAGATCGGCACTTTTTATCTGCCTGATTGTCCCATGATGCACATCGATTTGCCAACATGCTTCCTAGACGGCTGCACGTCCAACTTCCCTGCATCACCAGGTCAATATTAATACTGCAGATGCGCATCGATTTGGCAAGTGCCACAGGTCCTAACAAAATAAGCAGCGGAGGCAGGGGTGTCAACAACTCAACACCAAGAATTTGACTGATCAATACATACACCGTTGGCAAGATGATGACAGCCTCACTTTATCTGTTCCCGTTGGCATATTCCATTACCTTTCTCCTCTACAGTACGGTTGTCATGGGAATTCCATCATGTGTGCACGTATCCAACAATATCCTGATATGATTTTTTAGGCGGTGT
Source organism: Avena sativa (assembly GCA_916181665.1). NCBI lineage: Eukaryota > Viridiplantae > Streptophyta > Magnoliopsida > Poales > Poaceae > Avena > Avena sativa. Next base: position 43,925,575 of record OV702298.1, on the reverse strand, counting down.
TTCTTTTATCCCTTTTTTATCTGGTGGACAACCCATTTGCAAAAAATACCATTTGGAGTAGTCCTTTCACCCCCTCGAGGTTAGTCTGTTTTGAAGGAAAATACGATTTAACCTTTGATTACTTTCATGGCAATACTTATGTTCTAAATGCTTATTTGTTATATCAGAGATACCCAATATCAGCAAAAGTTGATTGCTTCTTCGAACAGTCTGAAGTTTGTTTGTTCCCCCATCTCACCCTACCTAAGCTGAATTTGAACTAAATAGACGGTTGTTTACTCATTATATATCTTACTGCATCATAAAAATGGCAAGGAAATAAGAAGGCTGGAGGTTATAGAGTGGTTCTGGAGGTATCTGTTATGTTCATAGAGGTTAGTGCAAAGTAGAGCATTGATATATTCATAAATATTAGTATGTAAATCCTGGTACGATGAAGTGCTATGTTGCTGACCTAATTTACTGATGAAACTCACTGACTTACCCTTGGATATCTTGATGAGCTCAAGGACCATCAGGGATCTGAACTAAAGGAGTTCAACAATATATGTTTAGCTAAGGAAAGAGACCGGTTCAAGAGTTTAAATTTTTGTTTCCATCATGACATACTGCCATACTCCCTTCGTTCTAAATATAAGATATTTTAACCTTTTCTAAAACACATGTATCTAGACGTCTTTTAGTGCGTAGGTTTTGGAGAAAACTAAGAACCTACACACTAAAAGTTGTCTAGATACATGTGGTTCCGAAAACGTCTTATATTTTTGGAACGGATAGAGTATTTCATAAATAATATGTTTCCTATATAATTCGGTAACAAATCTCAGGGAATGCCACGTGTAGCTATGCTGAAACCTGAAAGTTTCGTTCATTCTCTTCCCTGACGTTCAATGCTTACTCCATCATAGTTGCTGCGTTATGCAATACCAGGCTGTATTGTGAGCTTTCATGTGTCAAAATCTAGAAGTGTGATATCCTGGTAGAGGTTATGCATTTTCTTATGATTTAGTAGCTTGACTTCTGACACATGCATTGGTAAGACTACTGTATGTTTTCTCGTAAATTAAGAAAACACAGTGGTGAGTAGCATTTAAATATACACATTAATCGGTTCGTTGACAATAATCACAACATGTCATTCGGTGAAGCAAATGACCCTTCTATGCTAGAACGACAAAACACCTGATTCTAAAGTGGCATGCGAACATCTAGCTGTATGTAAATTTTATTTTTATTGTACTGCAACATGTCATCTCAAGTAAGATAGAGGAGCAATACTGGCTCTGATTGTGAAGTTTCGTCTATGGTTATATTATTCGGTTTCTTTGGTGAGGTTTACCGGTGTTTCCGTAGAGATGTAGTAGTTGGCAGTTTAAGGCCGATACTGAACAATTCCACATGCAACTGAAAATTACTGCTCCGTCAAACTGAATTTTCTGGCCTAATTACAGCTGCTATGAAGTGCTTTCTTACTTTTTATTTTGGTCATGCATGCTAAAATGAGTAGCCACCTTATTTTTTCAGAATGAGGATGGTCAAGGCATAAACATTTTTGTTTCTTTGGTATTGATGTATTTCTTTCAATGAGACTCGAACATAATGACAAGGCTACAACATATAGATGTTCTTATAAAAGACTTCTCCCCGGCTCTCCAGCTGAGACCATAGGAAATTGGTAGATTCCATGCTAGCTCTTCCTGTAGCTTGACATACGACTGGTACATTGTTATTTAACTATAGGCTGCAAGGTAAAGGTCGTTTCCCGAAAGGAAAGAATGCTAGGATGAGCACTTATTGCTTATTATTATGGTCAATGCATGAGGGCCTCTTGTGGTTTAATAATAAACTAGCTACAATATGATTTACATCGTACTTAAGAAATGCTGGACTAAAATGCATATCATCTACTCTTGGATTCAGAATATCACTTTTGAACTATTATATATCATCTCCATCTCTCTGAAAGAAAGTGGTTAATAAGTAGGAATAAAAGTAAGTTAACTTTTTAAAGAAAAAAATTTAAACCTCTATTATGGATCTCTGCCAGATAAAGCGTTGCACAAAACATCAAGGTTCAGGTTAGGCCTTCTATATTCTATACTAATATAAATTTATCTACCTTTTACATTGTAGCCACAAAATATGTCTTCCTTGGAGAAAATACTGTGATGGTATATTAAATTAAACATAGTTTTTTTTTGCGCAAACGCAACAGACTGTTGCGTTTCATTTCATTGGATAGGTAGAACGGGTTTTTGTTACAACCACCTCGAGAGAGGGGGTGCGGGGGTAAATACAAAACTCAATGAACATCCCAAGTCGTCGGGAGCAAAACGCGCAGCCCTTTGGCGCCGGCCCTAACCCAAAGCTCGGCTTCCTCTCTAATGCTAGCGGAAAGGCACTGCCGCGAAGGCTGGACGTGGTCGAAGACGCAACTGTTCCGATGCTTCCAGATCATCCAGGGCGTGAGGAGGGTAATCGTAGCGAACCACTTGCGCATGTGCTTGGGCAGTGACTGGTGCACCGCGAGCCACCAATCGAGTAGGGAGTGCTCGTCGCGGGACGACGCGCAGGGCAGTCTAAGCCACGAGAGTGTGTCGTGCCAGATCTGCCGCGAGAAGGGGCACTCCATGAACAAATGGTGCAAGGACTCGGGCAGCTGATCACAGAGCAGGCATCTGGGGTGGTGCTGCAGCCCGCGGCGCGCAAGTCTGTCGGCCGTCCAGCAACGGTTTTGCGCTGCGAGCCAGTGGAAGAATCTGACGTGCGGCAGGGCCCGGGTCTTCCAGATGAGCCTCCAGCACTGGGATAGGAGGGCTCCGTGGAACATGGCTTCGTAACAGGATTTGGCGGTGTAAGAGCCGTCCCCAGTCCACCTCCAGATAAGGCGATCGGGCTCCTGAGTGAGCACTGTGTTGCCAACCCGCTGCCAAAGGCATAGGTATTGGCCTATCTCGTGGATGCCAACCACGCCATGGATGTCTCTGGCCCAGGCGTTAGCGTTGAGCCCCTCGGCGGCAGTTCTAGTTTTGTGGTGCCTCTTGGGAATGCAAGCGTAAAGCTGAGGCGCGATCTCGCTGATGGCACGACCATCAATCCAGCGGTCCTCCCAGAAGAGGGCAGTCTGCCCGTTGCCCACAAGCATGGTGGTGGAAGCGAAGAATATGGCGCGCTCGGTGGGGGAGGGCTGGAGCTTAAGCCCTGTCCAGGCACGGTCGTCGTCGGTGCAGGAGTACCAAAGCCATCTGAGCCTGAGCGAGATGTCCGTCTTCTCTAAGTCACGGACACCAAGCCCGCCCATCGAGAGCGGCCGGAAACTCTCATTTTCATGTCTTTTCTTCATTTATCTGAAGTGAATGTTACATCTTTTATGTTATCACAACAAAGTAAATCCAATATCAAATCATACTAGACATAATGGTAAGCATCCAAATATGTGGTGAAGAAAAATCGAATATTCAGAAATAAATGAGTTGTGTGTAAACTGCTCAGTTTTATGTACCAATTTATTGATTCAACTAAATTTAGCTAAGCTGGTGCAACTAAAGGCATACCCATACCTATATAACTTTGTGGATTAATCATACACTTTGTACTCTAAATTTATAAGTTGCATCTAAATTTATTTAAGTGTATAGATGTTGGCACACACCAAGTCTCTGGTAAAGATAATAAAACAATGCTCTTCATACCAATTAAATTATGGACCGATGCTCTTGATACCAATATGGATCCTATCTTCCCTTTATGTACTTGATTGGATTTGAGTTAATTAATCTGCATTTAAATATCTATAGTTTAGTTTTCATATTATTTTTACCACAAATATGGTGAACAGAGCGGCAGAGAGGGGGCTTTTTATGGTGGAGGGAGGCCTCTAGAGTCCCTCGCAAAGACGAACCAGGAGGTAGACTTCAGATCGCGTATGACCTGGTGTCGTGTGTCGGTGAGCTTCCATTGTTTCCTGTTCTTATTAGCAATTCAACGGAACCAGGGAATAAATATTCCATGAAGAAACTTGATTGTATAACTAGAAATGTCTGCTCATGAAATAATTTTATTCTTTGGTATAGTTTTTAACCTGGAAACTATCTCTACAAAATATATATAGTATCTATTTAGTACAATTTAATCTACAAACAACATAATAACTATCTTAATTTTATTGTGTTCGACTATTCTCATGAATTTTAGAGTATAAATCATCACAACAAATCATCACTATGTTAGTTATTATTATATATTAAAAGTATATGATGGGTTCACCAGAAAAAAGAGAAATATACTAGAAATTCCCATAAAAATCAGAAACATCTGACCGTCAATTTACTACCTCATCAAACCAGAGCCAATAGATTATAGAAATAATTTATTGACAATAGAGTTTAAAGAAATTACCCACCAATGCAATGCTTAATTTTTCCCGCACCTTTTAAATCTTATTAGATCAGTCGGCAAGGTTGTATCCTCTCCAAGTCTCCATCCGCACGCCATCGCCATGTTCTCTAAGGGTGCGATCAACATGTAGGTCCTTCTCCATGAATTTGATCTGCTCCTCTTATGTGTTGTCGGGATCCTAATGTTGAACTTGATCTGCTTGTGTGTCGTTAGGGATTCTCATACTCAGCTTTGCGCCCACGTCCTGATCTAGAGCTGCCAAATACGTCCCGATCTAGAGCTGGCAAGTCCGTGGTTTTGGCTGATCGGGTCGAGCAAGTAGTGTAGCACTGGTGGCCAGACGATCCATACGAGATGGACGATCATCTCTTATATGTCGTCAGGGATCCTCATGCTTAGCTCTCTGCATCCACGTCCTGATCTAGAGCTGTCAAGTCTTCGGATCGAGCTGATCCGGTTGACCAAGAAGTCCAGTACCGGCGGCCAGACGATCCCGGTAACTGGTGGCCATACGATCCCAACAACTGGCGGCTGGAGACCATCTCTTGCACAATAACGTGGCTTGTGCCCCAAACGACAAACAAGTACAGGCAATCTGGTATTGTACGCTTGCGTTTTTCTGCATCTGATCCTCACGTTCAGCTTTGCATGCGCATTATGATGTAGAGCTTGTTAGGTTGATCTCCCTCGTCCGGCCCAACGGCCCGAACGCTTTGGTCTCGCGCCCTGATCGGGGGCGCCCAACGTCGCAATCGTTGGTGGGCCCCATCACGCAGCGCAACATAAAGAGGTGGGGGCCGGGGGCACGAACGCCAAGGTTCATCGTGCCCACTCTCCCCGCCGAAAACCCTAAACCCATAGCCACTGATCTGGCTTGCGCTGTAACGGCGGAAATCACCCCTCACCGCCGCCACCACTCCGACGAGCTCAATGGCGAGCTCATCATCGATCCCAAAAGCCGATGGTAAGGATTTCCCTCTCGTATACCCCTAGATCTACCACTAGAGGTCCTAGCAACACTATCAATGGTATCAGAGCCTGCTAGTTTTGGTGGATCTAGTCGAGGTAGTAGAAATCCAAGAGAAAAGAAAGAAGCAAGAAGGCTAGGGTTTTCCAGAAGCGCCGCCGCGAGGCCGCGCCGTTCCTCTCGATCCTAACACATCGGCACGCCGAGGTCGGGAAGAAGAACACGATCCCATCTGGGATAAAGAAATGAAAACCCCAAGCCCAGATCCCTTTTTCCCCGGATCAAGAATTGATCTCAAGATCGAAAGAAACAAAGAAAAGCCCCCCAAATCCCGTTTCCCCCAGTTCCTCCCCGAATCGAAACCAGACCAAAACAGCCAAAAGAAACAAAAGAAAAGAAACTGCCGGCCACCACCGGCATAGGGCACCACCGCTGGGCCACTTGACGGTGACGCGCTCACCCACGGGTGCTCGCGTGCGCCGACAAGGGGCCAGGGTGGCGCCGCCGCTTGCTCGTTTCCGTCTCTGCGGGATGGATTTGTTTCGGCAGGTGTGTACAGATAGATAGAAGGGGAGATGGGGCTCGCGTGGGAAGGGAGGGGCCGCTTGTCGCCGGTACTGCGCTGGGCGGCAAGGCCACCTCGCCTCACCCGCTGCGGGAGAGCGCCGCTAGAGAGAGAGCGAGCGCAGAGACAGAGTGGGAGAAATGCTTTAGGGTTTTTGGTCGGGTCGCGCTGGCCGTTTTTGTTTCAGCGTGTTGAGCGCGCATCCGTTGGATGCTAAGGGCTGAGACGGACGGTCAGGATTTCACCGCGCGCTGGGCGCTGGGGGTGCTGCGGGCCAAGGCTGCATGTGGGTTCTACTAAGCCGATGCATGGGCCACGGGCGAGCGAGCAACACATAGCGAGCGAGCACTGAACGATAGCGGCCCGACACGGGCCAAAAGGGCGCTACGCAGTGCTCAGTGGTTGTGGGCCAATTTTTGGCGCACAGTGCATAGTTTTCTCTGTTTTTTCCTTTTACAGAAGCCTTTTTAGCATATTTTTATCTGTTTTTTTCTTTGTTGTTTGTTTAGCACTGTTTTTTTTCTATAGCAAAATTCTCCAACGAAATTTTGTGTAGAAAAAATTGTAAAATAACAGTAAAGTTTCTGTCAAGTGTAAAGTTGATGAATTTTATTCATGTTTTTCTGCTACAAGAATTAATTGCTTAAATGCAATAAAGAGAGAATTAATTTTTTAATAGTGATGATTTTAATTGATGGCCAACGTTATTAGTAAAATTTTCACTATGAATAGTTAGTTTCATCCATATTAGTTCTATTTCTGCCCAACGGTGATGTAGTATTAATATGGAGAAGTTTTATGTTTTAATTTAACCAGCGTTGAATTAACTCATTTTGATGATATTTTGCTTTCAGACAATCCTATGAGTTTCGTCTCGGCTATTGAGCCCCTCAATGGAGGGAACTATGGCTCATGGCGAGAGAAGATTGAGATGGGGCTTGCTCTGCTTGACCTCGACTTGGCACTGATTGAGACTTGTCCTAAAGAACCTGTCGACCCCGTCAGGGGCGAAAAAGAAAGTGAAGTGGACTTCAACAAAAGGGTCCATGACCATGCACCAATAAGAATGAAGTACGACCTTGAGCATGCAAAGTGGGACTCGTCCAATAGAAAGTGCTTGATGGTGATTAAGAGCTCCATCATGGAAGCTATAAGGGGAGCAATCCCAGAGTGTACCACCGCCAGTGAGTACCTGAAAAAGATAGATAGTCAGTTTACTGGGTTCTCAAAGGCCTATGCAAGCTCTCTCATTAAGAAACTTGTTACTACAAGATACACTGGTGGTGGAGTAAGAGACCACATGTTGCGAATGAGAAATATGTCTTCCAAGCTTAAGCCTATGGGCATGGAGCTGCCAGATGAGTTCATTATTAATCTGATTTTTGCCTCACTACCAAATCAATTTGAAGCTTTTGCTGTGAACTACAATGCACAGCCAGAAAAGTGGGGCATTGAGAAGATCATGTCCATGTGTGTACAAGAAGAAGAAAGGCTTAAGGGGCAATCTGGTGATTCTGTGAACTACCTAAGCCCAACCAAGAAGAGGAACTTTCAGGGTTCCAAGCCACAAGGGAAACCTTTCCTCAGGGGCATCCCTCTTCTTCTAGGCCGCATGGAAAGGGTCCTGATCACCAGGCATAGGAGGTGGACAAGGACACCTGCAAGTGGTGCAAGCAGAAGGGCCACTACATGATTGACTGTGTGGCTTTTCTGAAGTATCTGTGCAAGAATGGGATTCCGTATGAGAAGGACCCTGCAAAGAGGAGAAAGAAGTATTAAAGTTGCAAACGGCGTTCAAGCTAAAGTCGAAGCCATTGGAGATCTTCCATTGGAGTTATCAAATGGCTTTGTACTTTTATTAGTAGATGTGCTTTATGTACCCTCTTTGCATCGAAACTTAATAAGTGTATCGTGCTTAGATGATTGTGGTTTTGCTTGCCATTTTGGCGATGTACAATGTAAGATCAAGTTTAATAATCAAATTGTTGGTCTTGCCTTCAGACAAGACACACTTTATTTGTTATCACTTTGTGAGAATGTGAATGCATTAAGCGCTGATAATAAGAATGCCTCCTCATCCCTGAATGGAAAGTGTAAGAGGAAAAGAATTGATGATGTCTCATCGAAATTATGGCACTGTCGTTTAGGCCATATTTCGAGGGGGAGAATAGAACGCTTAGTAAAAGAATCAATTCTACCACCTCTAGAATTTTCAAATTTAGAGCAATGCATCGATTGCATTAAAGGAAAGTTTGTAAAGAACATTAAGAAAGGCGCCAAAAGAAGCACATGAGTATTATAAATAATTCATACGGATATATGCGGTCCGTTTCCTGTGATATGTGTGGATGGCTATGACTCTTTCATAACATTCACGGATGATTATTCGCGTTATGGTTACATTTATCCTATTAAAGAACATTCAGAAGCATTGGATAAATTCAAGATATTTAAGGTTGAAGTTGAAAATCAGCATAGTTTAAAGATTAAAGTAGTAAGGTCCGACCGTGGAGGCGAATACTACGGCCGGCATACCCCATATGGCCAAGTTCCTGGACCCTTTGCAAGGTTTCTACAGGAACATGGTATAGTCGCCTAGTATTCAACACCGGGCGAACCTCAGCAGAATGGAGTAGCTGAAAGACGAAACCGTACCTTGATGGATATGGTGAGAAGCATGTTAAGTTACTCCACCTTACCGATTGGTTTGTGGATGGAGGCGTTAAAAACCGCCATTCACATACTTAATCGAGTTCCCAGTAAATCAGTGTCCAAAACACCTTATGAGTTATGGACTAGTCGCGAACCTTCACTCAATTATTTGCGAGTGTGGGGTTGTCCAGCTGAGGCAAAACTCTTCAACCCAAGCCTTGGGAAGTTACATCCTAAGACAGTAAGTTTCCATTTCATTGGCTATCCAGACAAGTCAAAAGGTTATCATTTCTATTGTCCAGACAGAATTACTAAGTTTGTAGAAACGAGACACACTGTATTTCTGGAGGATCAGATGATCAGGGGGAGCACGGTATCCCAAGAAATCAACCTTGAGGATAAGCGGGTGCATGCACCCACTCCGATGATTCAGGAACCTTTTTTCTCGATACCTGCTGCTGTACCGACACAGGACAATGTCGATGTGACACCTGTTGTTGGTTCTCCTGTGGTAACAATGAATGAAAATAAAGACCCTGTTACCACACATGAGGGAGAGCCGCAACATCCCCACACAGAGAATGTGCCAGAAGGGGAGACCCTTAGAAGATCTCAAAGAACAAGAAAGCCAGCTATTTCTAACGATTTTGAGATCTATGTTAGTGAAGAAGTTCAAATGGAGGGTGATACCACCATATTTGAAGAAGCCATTAGAAGTGCTCACTCATCGAAGTGGCTTGAAGCCATGGAAGATGAAATGAGATCCATGAGTAGCAACAGAGTCTGAGATTTAGAAGAAATTCCTAAAGGAGCCAAAACAGTAGGCTGTAAATGGGTCTACAAAATAAAATGTGGCTCTAGAGGGAATATTGAAAGATATAAAGCACGACTTGTTGCTAAGGGCTTCACCCAAAGAGAAGGAATAGATTACAATGTGAAATTTTCTCTAGTCTCAAGTAAGGATTCTTTCAGAATCATAAGGGCTTTAGTGGCACACTATAATTTAGAATTGCATCAGATGGATGTAAAGACGGCATTCCTAAATGGAGAATTGGAAGAAAATGTTTACATGGCACAACCCAAGGGTTTTGTCGTGAAAGGAAAAGAACGTTTGGGATGTCGCCTAAAGAAATCAATTTATGGATTAAAACAGGCCTCCAGGCAATGATACTTAAAGTTCCATGAAACAGTTAGGAAGTTTGGGTTCGATGAGAATGAGGAGTACAATTGCGTATATGCAAAGTTCAAGAATAGGAAATCCATTTTCCTTATCCTTATGTGGATGACATTCTACTCGCTAGTAGAGATGTTAGTCTACTATTGGAGAAGAAGAAGTTCTTGTCCTCGAACTTTGATATGAAAGATCTTGATGAAGCTTCATTCGTTCTAGGAATTAAAATTCACCGAGATAGAGAAAAAGGGGTTTTAGGGCTATCGCAGCAGGCATACTTAGATAAGATTCTGAAAAAGTATAGTATGCATGCGAGTAATGCTACGCCTGCTCCTATAGTCAAGGGCGATAGATTTGGGAACTTTCAAAGTCCTAGGAACAAATATGAGATCGATCAAATGAAAGCGATTCCATATGCTTCTGCTGTCGGAAGCTTGATGTATGCTCAAGTGTATACACGCCCTGACTTAGCTTTTGTTACCGGGGTACTTGGCAGATTCCAAAGTAATCCAGGGATAGATCACTAGAAAATGGTGAAGAAGGCATTGTGTTATGCAAAAGGCACAAAATGCCTCATGCTAATATACAGAAGAACTGATTCCCTTGAGATAGAGGGGTATTCAGATGCAGACTATGCGGGATAAGTAGATGAAAGAAAATCCACGTCAGAATATGTATTTACTCTCGTGGGTGGAGCTATATCGTGGAAAAGCTCTAAGCAAACCATCACGACATCGTCCACGATGGTAGCTGAGCATGTAGCGTGTTATGAGGCCTGGGGCAGGCAAACTAGTTAAAGAAGTTTATACCCGGGTTGAGAGTGGTGGACAACATTCAAAGACCACTCAAAATGTACTGCGACAATGAGCCAGCAGTATTCTATGCTCACAACAATAAGTCAAGTGTTGCTGTCAAACACATTAACATTAAGTTTTATGTTGTAAAAAAAAGAATCCAGGATCATACCATAAGTTTAGAGCATATAAGTACAAAAGAAATGCTCGCGGATCCGCTCACAAAAGGCTTACCACCCAGTGTGTTCAGAGAACACTTAGCCGACATGGGTTTAAGGGAAAGCCTATGATACCTGGATATTAAGGGCCTAGAACAAGAATCTGTTTTAAAATAGAGTAGTGTACAGTGGCTGATGAATCTATGGTGCGTAACTGACCATTATGACGAGACATGCTCTATTTGTTGATCTGTGATGAAATGGGTGCCAAAGTATAAGTTTAAAGTATAAGTTGAATGAAAGATGAGATCAAGGGGGATAATGTTAGGTTGATCTCCCGCGTCCGGCCCAACGGCCCGAACGCTTTGGTCTCGCCCTGATCGAGGGCACCCAATGTCGCAATCGTTGGTGGGCTCCCGTCGCACAGCGCAATATAAAGAGGTAGGGGCCGAGGGCACGAACACCAAGGTTCGTCGTGCCCATTCTTCCCACCAAAAACCCTAAACCCATAGCCACCGATCTGGCTTGCGCTGTAGCGGCATAAATTACCCCTCACCGCCGCCACCACTCCGACGAGCTCAATGACGAGCTCATCGTCGACCCCAAAAGCCGATGGTAAGGATTTCCCTCTCCTATACCCCTAGATCTACCACTAGAGGTCCTAGCAACACTATCACCGAGATCTTCCACGTGAAAATCACAGACATACACTCTTAGAAAAAATATGAAGATGCAGCAAGACCGCTTTGTTATTAAGTAATAAATCAATTCCTACATTAGAGTCATGGAAGTTGAAAGCTCAGAGGGCGAATCTCGAATTATTAATGGCCGTTCAGCCAGCGACCTCACTGGCTTAATCAAGAGTGTATACTGATTACAAAGAAGACAAGAGGGAAGCGAGAGGTGGTGGCATCTGTCGGTTGTTTCTAAGAAGAGATGCTCACGGGTCCATAAGTACTACTTCCTCCCATGTGCTCTTTGTAGCCTTTGCCTGGAGTAACCAGGAAAGAGAAAATGGATAACGATTACTCGGAGTAAGGCATGCATGAAGTTGTTTGACGAGCTGCACCTGCCGGAGATGACCAATTACGCGTCCCAGCAAGCCATCCACAACTCCACGTTGCCTCATGTTCTGCTATCCCTGTAAAGAAGTCCAATGATATGTCAGGCAAGAGTTCTTCAAAACCCGTATGAGCTTCTACTTACTGCTAATCTCTTCCAATAATATGGCTGGGGGAGCAATTAAAGAGGGGCCCTAGCACTGGGAATTGGGAACCATGAATATAGTTTCAGTTTATGTCTCTGAGTTCTGCAATGCACTATTCATCTCTACAAATGTAATAACTAACGGTTAATTTATTTTACATCTGGAGGTAACACATTACTAAATATCCATTAGTAGCTAGGAAATATTCTCACTGTTGCCTTATACTCCCTCCGTTTCAAAATATAAGATGTTTTAGGTTTGTGAAGAGAATGTATCTAGACTTGTTTAGTATATAGATTTACTCATGTTTGGAATGAATCTAGACATTAAAATAAGTCTAGATACATTTGCTTCACAAAGCTAAAACATCTTATATTTTAAAACGGAGGGAGTATATTTCAGTGTGACCTCCCTTTTGGTGATCGTTTCATGTTGGCTCTAGGACGCCTCTAACAAATATCCTTTCGAAATTATTAATATTTTGTCTTTGTTTGTAGGCACGTATTTTACAAAGGTACATGAGGATAACATACATGGTTTTATTGGTGACGTAAGCACCTGGAGCCTGAACTTTGGACCTGCCGATGAACATCCTTGTCATTCAATTGCTTCCTCACAAGGTATATGAAATAATCACCGTGTCCATTCAAATGATCTTGCATGGTTGCTAGAGACATAAATTTTTCTTTATTTCATGATAATAACATAACTAAGCTCTTATCTAGGGTGTTCGTTGTCCTCTGATTACTCCTAGCAAAGGCAAATACAGATAGTTTCTACTTCTTTCTAACAGATTTTCTGTTGTAACATTTAATTAGCAACAAAGATGTATGTTTTTCTGATCAGCAATAATCTTTATACCATCTAAAAAAGAATTTCGATGTTCCGTATTCTGCCACTACGTGGCAAAAAACACAGAATTAACCTAAAGTTGAAAAGAAAATACAAAATAACCTGCTTTCAGAAAGATTTCACAATCTAACCTATAAGCTTGGCGCCCTACCAGACGGCTCCATGGTTAGTAGGACGACGCCGTCTGAAACGGCGCCATGATGCCCATGACGCTCCAATCAACGGCGCCATATATTGGTCCAACGTGGCGGTCGTCGTGAGGCTCAGACCCACGTCGATAGGATGGCTCCATGGTAGACGGCGCCATGCTATTAAGCATGGCTCCTCGGCCGACGGCGCCATACAACTTAGCATTCAACCCAGTTATGCATGTATCACATTATCAGCCCCGTCGATATTAGTGTATTCTGATCCTATTTCGGTGCATGCTCACCTATATATGGCGTTGTGACTACATGAACGGAATGTAACACTCCGGCTTCTTTGGACCAGCGGCTGGCACTTTTGGAAACTCAATAGGATCTCTAGACTAACCCCACATACCAACACTAGTCTTTTATGCGCACTTTGTCCTCACTCATGCGTACCCGGTACCCACTTTCCGATCGGTCACTCATCCTTAAAAAAAATTACAACTTGTTGAAATAATTATACTATCAATTTTATTAAGCCATGCGCCAGAGTTTCACGCGAAAACACTGTACCTATACTGCTCGTTTACTTAGGATCACGTAGAACCACCTCAAGCCTGGTCCGACGGATGAGATGCATGCATGCATATGGTACTGTACTCTATGCATGAATCACATGGTACGATCCATCAATACAAACCGAATGCAATTCTTGATTAATACGTTGCACATCACTCGGTCATGATCGAGTAAATATATATAATTGCGTAGTGTACTAATCTGCTAAGAACTACTACTTGGTCATGATCGATTAATATATGCAACCGCCGCCCACCATGGCGGCCGCACGTTAGTGCCGCCGAGAAAGTCCTCGCAAGATCACCTCTAATGATGCCACCACGACACCTCCTTATCCCCAAGACCTCGATCCGCGCCATCCTGAAGATGATGGGCCTAGACGGACGCCCTAGGCCCACGGCGTGATGCCACCGCCTGAAGAAACTACAGGAGCACCCGCCGTCGCCTGGCCGAGGTCGCCACCCGGACCTCCGCCCCCGACCCGCTCCATCGACACCGCCGCAACTGGCCATTCGAAGAAGACCGCCACAGCCGTCACCCCTATCACCTTAGGTACTAGGGGAGCACCGCCACCGCGGCCGACGCCGGCGGCAATGGTGGAGGGGTGGGATCTAGAGGAGGGAGGTCGGCGGCGGCGGAATCTGGGGGCCCTCCGACGGCGCCCGGGGGTCGCCACAGGAGGATTACTTGAACTTTAATCCTTATTTTTGAATGTATCTATATATTAAAATACGTTTAGATACATTCAAATCTAGACAAACCCATATTAGTTATTTTGAACGGAGCCGGTGTGAGACGCTGGCGTATGGCTCAATAGGATTATTGGGAAACCCATACCAACAAGTTGCAACTTCTTTTTCGGAAGCTCATTCGAAAAGAACTCTAAGGTTAAGCGTGCTTGGCCTAGAGCAATTCTAGGATGGGTGAACGACCGGGAAGTGGGTAACCGGGTGCGCATGAGTAAGGACAAAGTGCGCAGAAAAGACTAGTGTTGGTTTATGGGGTTAGTCTAGAGATCCTATTGAGCTGCCAGAATGACAACCGTCGGTCCGGAGTGACCGGGGGTGTTACAAATTGGTATCAGAGCCGACCCTCGCGGTTAAACGGGCGTGTGCGGGTGAGTGGCAGTGGCGGACATGTGGCCCATGGCGCGTGTGGCCTGGAGTGGAAACGGCATGGCACATGTGCCGACACTGGACGCACAGACGTGTGCCAAGAGGGAACGTTTCTGGCTTGTGGTTGATCGACGAGGACGTCGATCTTCTAAGGGTGGGTGTATGTGAGACCCTGGCACATGGCTCAATAGGATGATGGGAAACCCATACCAACAAGTTGCAACTTCTTTTCCGAAAGCTCATTCGAAAAGAACTCTAAGGTTAAGCGTGCTTGGCCTAGAGCAATTCTAGGATGGGTGACCGACCGGGAAGTGGGTAACTGGGTGCGCATGAGTGAGGACAACGTGCGCATAAAAGACTAATGTTGGTTTGTGGGGTTAGTCTAGAGATCCTATTGAGCTGCCAGAAGTGACAACCGTCGGTCCGGAGTGACCGGGGGTGTTACAGCCGAGGAGTACTATACATAACATACTACAATCCGTCTAATACAGTTACGATTATTTATATGTTGCCACATCTACGACTGTACATGTATGGTATCTGCACCTCGAAGCTAGATTAATATGAAGTCGATCGGTCATCTCTGCATGCATGGCAGAGCTAGGACGAGACCTTGGTATGTACGTACGGTAGTGCAAAACAAACTGCCATAGTCCGTTCCAGGGAATATGTGCAAAGTAGTATTAGATTATGCATGGCTGGATTGAATGCAAAGTGGTATGGCGCGGTCGGCTAAGGAGCCATGCTTGATAGCATGGCGCCATCTACCATGGAGCCATCCTATCGAGGTGGGCTTGAGCCTCATGATGACCGTCACGTCAGACCGATATATGGCGCTGTTGATTGGAGCGTCATAGGCACCATGTCGCCGTTACGGACGGCGTCGTCCTACTGACCATGGAGCCGTCTGGTAGGGCGCCAAGAAACTAGGTTAGATTATGAAATCTTTCTAAAAGCAGGTTATTTTGTGTTTTTTTTTCGTTATTAGGTTAATTCTGTGTTTTTTGCCCCACTACGTCGTCCTTCATCCAACCTCCGTCCCGCACTCCCGCATCGCTGTTTTGGCATTTTAGTCTCTCCCAAATTCACATGTCAACGCAATTCAACCGCATCTGCCTCCGCCATCTCCGCCTCCGCTTTCGCCTTCGTCCAGCCTCCCACGATGACAGTGCCAAATCCGCCTTCTCCCAACGTCCTATGCCGCTATCAGCTTTCGACTTCCTCTCCCTGGTCCCGTCCTTCAAGTACCGCCTTGCTGGTCATCGACATGGAGCACGGACCGGGTGACATCATGGAGCGCCCTCGACACCGCCCGCAAATCCGCCGTCCTCCCCTCCCTTGCTTCCCTACCGCCGTCCTCGATCTCAGCATGCTCGCATCACGAGCGACCTAGCGCTAGGCGCTGATGGAGGTCTCCACAGGATTTGCAGCCACGGCCACGGCGTGTTGGAGGGGCTCAACAGCGTCGGCCTCCTCCCGCGGGACAAGGCGGTGAAGATCCAGTTCCCCTTCCTAATCATCCTCCCCCCAATCAAGCCACCAACAAGCCCTCTCCTCCAAGCGCTCTGGTACCTAGAATCGACACACTCTAGGTGCTCACGGTCCCCGGGATCCAGACCACTTCATCCGTGATTCAGATCATGCCGACGTGCTCCCGCCGGATCCATCTTGTGTCCCCCTTGCTCGCTGTGACTCTGTGGCGAAAATGATCCCATGGCTGAGCCCAGTGTAGGTTCCCCGCCTCCATCATCTTGGCCATGAGGCCCAGACTCCCATCTACTCCTCCTACGGATCCCTCGCCTCCCGCCCCGATCCTGCCGCCCACCACTCCGATTCGTGCCTCTGTAATGTGGGGTCGTCTGATCCCATCCCAGGAGACGAGTGAGGAGGGCCGGCATGATTACGGGCGTCTCATTGCTACTCAGACAGGAGATCTGACCAAGCCAGGCCCTAGGTTGATTTTGTTTTGCCGGTACTGAAATCCTACCTTGCACGAATTTTTTTGCTTGTTTGGATCCGTTCCTTGCTTGGATTATATTGTTTTGTTGGGGAATCTGTGGATAGCGTGCTTTGATGGCTCTGTTGTAGCGATAGGGTTCATGAATCATGATTCCTTAGTAGATACATCATCTGTTTGTGCTTGATCACATGTGTTTGGTGTAGGCGTTTTGGATGCGTAGGTGTGCTAGGCATAGAACAGTTGCGGACTACATCATTCCTTTTTTGCGGGTAGCTAATACATCATTTTGTAATATATTCAACGAATTCGTAAAATAGTGGTTAGCACTAAGACCAATTGATTAGAGGAAACTTCTAGGAAATCTGTTACAACTCCCATTGAGCCTTGAGCTCTGCTATCTGAAATATAGCGTCAACAACCAGACACAAATACACACATCTTGATCTATTTTCTTTGCGAACTGTTTTTTTAGTTACAACGATTGCGAAACAATGCATGGTGTCCATTATGTTACGCCTACATACACTCAGACATGATCTTGTGCCAAACTAAGAACATATGGCATGAATCACATAATAGGTACTTGGCTTGTTCCTTGGTTTTATGGTGTTTGTTGTGATCAACTTTCTTAGAGGTTAATTAAAGGGGAGTAAGAGGTGTATAATTCTCTTTCTTCTGTTCACTCTTCAGCAGGAATCTTGCAAAATCACTGGAATATTTTGATCACTATTATGTAACCTTGCTTGCTTTGGGGTATACAGATTGAGAACTAGCTGCCGTTATCTGCTATAGGTATGACTTTTTTATCTTCCGCTATTATCATATATAAATGTAATTTGAAATTGCCTTGATATACAAGCTAATTTACCATTTTCACGTACAAAAATTGCAAACTATACGTAATGAAGTTTATGCTTGCTTAATATTTTTACTTTGCCGGATCTTTATTTATATTTTCTTACTTCTAATGTTTTACATCTATATTGGTCCAAGCATGACATCTGATTTTGATCTCTTTTCTTTGCAAACTCATTTTTTTAGTTAAAACCTCAGTGCTGCGAATGTGTACAGGGTCGCCAAGAAGTTGGATATAAACTTCGCCGGAAGCGTCGGTCGCTGCATACCTGGCTACCTCCTGCCGATCCGGGAAATGGACAAACTCCCGTTCGGCATGCCAGGTCTTCTTTACCCCGATACCAGCGAATGGCCAAACGACCACGATGGCCATGTAAGTTCTAGTATCTTGCTTATTGATTTAGTCACATCATTGATTCATATGTGCTGAACTTTCATCGGAATCCTATGTTCCTTCCGTCGAACATGTTGTCTGCACGCGCAGTTTGAAAAAACTGAACCATTTAAGACTATTCTGTACAGAGGAAGCTCTGCTCGTACATGATATTCTGATATTTTCGTAGTGATATAGTCTTAATTTATGTGATAACTGAGGTGTCAATTTGGATTTAGGTGATATTCTTTTTTCTAAAAAAAATAAAAGAACTAGACGATTTAAGACTATTATGTCCCTAGTTGTTTATAATCACTGTCAGGAGTTTTTTCGGGGGAAGCTCTGCTCCTACTTGATATATTGTGTATTTTCTAGTGACATAGGCACAATTTAGGAGAGAGCTGAGAAGCCATTCATATATAATACTTTTATTTGAGCGCCTAGGTGTCAAATTGTATTTGCAATGGAATCCATGCTAGGTGATTCTACCAACTGACAACAAACTTTGCAGAATATTCATGCAAAACTGATGTTGCTGGATAAGTGGTCGCAATCAGTAGTGGTGAATATCAAGGAGATAGAGGAGACGGAAATGGATGACGACCAGAACTGGGTGGGTGGTAACGACGAGTGGCTGGTCCTTTTAACCAAGGACATGAGTACTTGGATCTAAAAAATATCTACAGATCGTTGAGACTTACACTGTCATCTTTAGTGGGTGTCGACATTACTGCATTCAACCATGGGTTCCGCCGCCAAACTCTGAATTCGCTTAAAGGTTCAACATGCCAGAACTTGATCTCCTCAAGGTATAGCTCCCATAGAAGCCTCACCTAGTATGGCAGAATTTTCACTACGACCTCTTAGCGGTGTTCGACAAGGAAATCACATTCATTAGATGCCCATATGATAATGAATGGACAGTCTTGCGCGACGACCATCTGCGGCCGGAGAAGTATGTCGACGCCGTCTTCACCTCTAGCAACTATTCTGACACACAGTAACACATTTACGCGGTCACTGAACCTAGCGATGACATGCGTGTTTGGGAGCCGTTCAACTAGGGTGAGTCATGGTGTCATATAGCATGTAAATTCCCATTCAAAATTCTGCTTACTAACTAAAGGTAACACGCAGGTATACACACAGCCCCGAAGAGTGGATGTCATATAGCATGTAAATTCCCATTCAAAATTCACCTTGTTGGCATTGTGCCGAACAGAGTGGATGTGGCCTTGGGGTTCAGAGAGTAAGGCGCCCTGGCTGGTGCGGGTGCGACCACGGCGACAGCGAGCTCGGATTCTGGAGGAGGACACTAGGATCGAAATCTCGTCCTGGTGCCATTCATGGGTGCTGCCTTGCCATGGGTCAAGCTCCAGTTTGGGAGGAGGAGGGCGAGGTCGATCAGGTTCGGCCGGGTACCAGATCTCGCCGCTGAAGGAATTCCCTCCCAGCTCCACGCCATGGCAGCGACCACAGATCGCCCCTTTGGGGAAGTAGGCCGTGTCTAAAAGAACGTTTGAACACGAGGGCGCCAACGCTGCAAGTCTACATGGCAGCCATGATGGCATCGACTTAATGGTCAAAAGTGATAGGAGGGGTCCAATTTGACGAGCGTTAGCGAGTTTTCTTGTGTTTAAATGGTTTGTTAAATTCATGCCGAAAAAGACCCTCTAAGCATTTGGCACGCCAACTCTGGGTATCGCGATCCAATACCGACGAAGTCGGACCCCGCGTTGCCTTGGCGCCTCAACTTTCGGGGCCGCAAGCTAAAAATCTCATAGAAATGGTATTGTTTAAACTACTTAAGGACTTCTTTTAGATATTAAGTGAATTCATTGCTTTTAGAAGAAATGCTAATAAGAATTTTTAATCAGTTAATAATTCTATTACTTATAGTTTTTATAAACATTTATAATCCTTTTGGTAAGTAATACTCCATTCGTCCCAAAATGTAAGGTGCCTAAGCTTCAGTCAAAAGTCAACATCTTCTAAGTTTGACCCAATTTATATATAAAAATACAAATATCTGCAATATCGAACATATTAGGAAACTATAATTTATGGTGAATCTATTGATATTGATTTGATATTGTGGATGTTTATATTTTTACATATAAATTTGGTCAATTTTAGAATATGTAGACTTTTGATTAAAGCTTAGATGCCTTACATTTTGGGACGGAGGGAGTACACACTTATTTTAGAGTCATAATTAGGAAAATGCATGTTAACATGTTTTATGTTTATTTTGACATCATACTAGCATTACTTAAGACTAAGATTATTATTAGACATTCAATAGATAATATTAAAAGTATCAGTAATTTTATTTATCCTTATATGAATTTTTAATTAAGGAAATAGGTTCGAATTCAAGTTATTAGAATATTAAAATTTTATTTTCCTCCAACATAGATTATTATATCTTAACATGTAGATATTATTTTTGTGATCATTTTGGTATATTATAAATATTTTTATGATTTATAAATATTGAAATATGATTTTATAAGTTTTATTACTTTTAATAAATAATAAATATTTCATTTAGTGATATAACAATACATGATTATAGTTTTAAATTGTAGTTATTATTTTTATAAGAATTTTGGTACATTATTTATATTTTCTGATTTAAAATTGTTAAATCATGAATTTTCAAAGTCTTATTAATTATAAAATCTTTATTGAACAATTATTATTTAAATAGGCACACAATAATGTATGATAATAAATTTAAATTGTAGATTTTATTTTTTTGTAAATTTTCATATATTAAACATATTTTTATAAATTATAAAACAAAAGTTATTGAATTTGTAATGTTTATTAATTTTCTTTTTTTAAATAGGGAAATACTTTTTAAACCGGTACTAGACCTAGCCATAGTCAGTGTCTAGTGGGGTCTCTGCCACGTCACATGCCACATGGGAATGGACTGGGTCAAATATCGCTAACATGGCCGAGGTGACGTAAATGTGACATCATCCGAGGATGATCCTCACAGATCGATGATCGATCGGCCGATTGAGTGCACACGCGGGACTATGAAGGGGTGTGTGGGAACAAGGAGCTTACGACGAACCTAGTGGTACTAGCGCCACTCATCTTTGGTTAACAGAAGATGGTCGGTGACGAGGCCAAGCAGCGGTCGCTATTGATGAACGTGGCGGTGGTGATTCCGAAAGTAATCGAGACATTAGAGGGGTGCTTGAGCTTCAGCAACTCACTAGGAATGCGAGGAAGTGGTCGGCGAAGCGAATCATGGCCTAAATCGATGTGGAACGACGGTGACCGGCGCTGGCGGTGAGGTGTTGATTGGTTCGACAAGGGGTTCTTCGGCTTCCGCGGTCTAGTGAGGGAGAACTAAGACAACGAGGCAAGTTCAACGGTTGATCGGGAAGCCCGGGGAGCTCGAGAACGACGTGCTCCGGTGAGACCTGGGGCTAGGGTATTGGCCTGAGAGGAAATTCGAGAGGAAGAAGGAGATATGGGGTGTAGGGATTCTGCACTGCAGCAAGGACACGTCTTATAGACTCTAGAGAGCGGCGACGCGCATCTTGGCACGGGCGATGGCGGGGCGAGAGCCAGCGAGCTGCTTGCTGCATCAGGGGGTCGACGACACGGCGATGAAGACGACGATTAGATGCGTCGAAAGGGTATGGGCCGATGCTGGGCTGTGCACGGGCCAGGTGGGCTGCAGCCGAGCAAGCAAAAAAGAGAGGATTGCGGTGTTGGGAGACAAATAAGATAAGGAAGAGTTGGGCTTCGGGCCAGATCGAGGTTGTGTTGTTTTCTCTCATTTTTTACTCATTCTTTTCTATTTTATGTTTAAGTAAAACCTTTTCAAATAAGAGTTTCTCAAGTTTCTCAAATAAATCTGTGAGACATCAAGAATAGTACATGGATTATTGTAACTAGGGAACCTTTATATCCCTATTTGATATTTTCATAAATCATTAATACATGAAAGGTTCTTTTATTAGATGGAATAAATAGGAATTAGGGCTATAGGGTTTTTGATTAATATTTGAAGAACCATCCAACTTTAGGATTTTCATATCAATTTGGATTAGTAGAATTTTAGAGTGTTAAAGTTATGGTGATGGCCATGTAGCCTTTTTATAATGGGATTTCTATTTTTGTGCCCCTGATTTGTTAGTTGTACTCGACTTTTCTCAGCCTCTTAACTTTTTCTCACTTTTGTCCATCTCCTTCTCGGAAACTCATCTAAGAGTTCAAACAACAATTGCCGTCAGGTTGATCGTTGACTGACATGTGGGGCCGCATGGTGTGGAAGCACGTGGGGCCGGTTGGTCAGGAACGCGTTATGCTGACGTGTGGGGCCATGCCATCTGGGACTGTGTGGGGTCGGTTTATTGGGAACGCATTATGGGGGACGTGGTGTGGGACCACGTGGGGCCCGTTTGGTGGTTACGTGCGCCCTGTAGCTTAAATTGAAAGTTTTATTTTTTGTTATTTTTATGATTGTATATTTTAAGAGCACCTTTTCCCCCTCTATCTCGCTAAAAGTTGTATTTTTTTGCCCAAAAATGTAGCGAATCTAGAGCAATTTGTATCTTCATTCATTGTTCCTTTTGACCCTCTTTTTTCCCAATCTGGTAGCAAATCTAACCAGAACCATAATACATTCAGTAAACTTAGCAGATGTTGATAAAGCGGCTAATATTGGATATATAGTATGGTACTTAGCGAGGCTCGACACTTAGGCTACTCAGCACCAGCAGCGGGCAAGTTCAACACATACAATACAAACAAAGTTGCTTTACAGCAGCAGCATCAAAACACTAGTGGCCCCTCATGGCCTGCGCCAAGAGGGCCTCCGCCTCCTCCATCTGGCGCTTCCTCCACTTCTTGCTGCCTAGTCCCTTGACCTTGGGAGCCTTGGGCTTGATGGGGGCATGCGGTCCTCCTCGATGGACACCTTCTGGAGGCTGTAGAGGTGAAAACCAAGCGCCTGGTGCTTGACTCTGAAGGATTTGACGTTCACGGACAGGCCGCACGTCTGCACGTCCTCGGCATGCTTCACGAGGGAGTTGAATTTGGTGGCATGTAGCCTCCTGGTGCAGAAGGGGCATCTATAGACTTCTCCAGCGAAGAAGTTGTTGTACTGGTCAGACTTCAGCCTCCTTAGCACCTGACGGATCTTGGTGTCCTTGGACTCATTGTCGCTGCAGACTTCGCTGCTATCCACCTGTTAGAAAAAACAGTAGAGTGCAATAAGGAAATGATTGAGATAGCTTGATTATCGGGATTGATTACTTGCATAAATTAACCGATTAGGATTCCCTGATTATTCCCCAATTTCCAAATCTCAAACTAAATCGAATACTGATCCCAACTATAGATCGATGCTAGTACTAACTAGGGAATCCCTTAACTACAACTCGCAGGATAAATAAGATAGGATTTAGATATGAATAGGGGATTCAACGAAATACGAGATCTAAAACAAGAGGATTAGCTACTGTAAAAATAACTAGCATCTAACAATTGAAAATACGAAAGACGAACCCTAATAACACATGATCTAGAATCCAACAATGGGAATGGGGGAAGAGCAAATAAAGGGGAGAAAACCCTAGTTATCTCCGACCATGGGTTGGCGATTCTGGTGTCGTAGGGGTTCCGACCTAATGTAATCCTCCTCCCTGTAGGGGTCCCAGCTAAGCGGTATCTGCCGATACCGGCGGGGGCCTCCTCGCCGACAGATACAGCGAAAGCGGGGACAGAGGTCTAGACGGGGACGACGACTGCCTTCGATGCCTCAAACGGGGCCTATACGGGTACGGGGGCCTCCTCGTAGGCGGCCTTGGAGGCGATGATGGACACCACGACATTCTTCTCCATCGTCGGCATGGTTGGGGTTTTGTTGGGGGTTTGCAGAAGGTGATGGGACAGTGGAGACGATTGCATGAGTGAGCGAGTGAGTGATTAGTGTGAGTGAGGAGGCCACTATAAAGGTGAAGGGAGGAGGCGTTTCATTGCACCACCGTGCATCGCGTAACCGCATATGTCACTGCACCGTACATGGCCACACGTGTCAGCTACCACCATGTGCACCACGACACGTATACCGTGTGTCACGTTTTTTCCCTCGTGTCGTGTTGGAGATATGCCCAAGAGGCAATAATAAAGTATTTATTATTATATCTTTGTGTTTATGATAAATGTTTACATCCCATGCTATAATTGTATTAACATGAAACATTAATACTTGTGTGTTTTGTAAACATAAAAGAGTCCCTAGTAAGCCTCTTGTGAAGCTAGCTTATTGATTAATAGATGATCATGGTTTTATGATCATGGATATTGGATATTATTAATAACAAGATCATATCATTTGAAGAATGATATGATGAACACACACACATAGTAAGCATATCATAAAATCAAGTCATTAAGTTCGATTCGCTACAAGCTTTCAGATACATGGTAACCTAATCCATCGACCATGATATCATGTTAATCATCGTCTCCGGCTGAGTACTTCGATGACATCAAACTCCACTTCCGTAACTGGGTGGTTATAAAGGTGGCATTAGGTATTCTGAAAGTATGTGTTGAAGCGCATGGATCAAGAGTGTGATTTGTCCATCCTAATGACATATAGATATACTCTGGGCCCTCTTGGTGGAATGTCATCCAATTGGCTTGCAAGCATGTGACTAGGTCACAAGGGATGTCATATCATGGAATGAGTAAAGAGTACTTATCAGTAACAAGGTTGAACTAGGTATGGAGATACTGACGATCGAACCTCGGATAAGTAGAGTATCGCACGACAAAGGGAATTTCTATCGTATGTTAATGGTTCATTCAATCACGAAGTCATCGTTGAATATGTGGGAGCCATTATGGATCTCCAGATCTCGCTATTGGTTATTGATCGGAGAGGTGTCTAGATCATGTCTACATAGTTCGCGAACCGTAGGGTGACACACTTAAGGTTCGATGTTGTTTTAAGTAGATATGGAATATGACTTTGACACAAAATTTTGTTCGGAGTCTCGGATTGGATCCAGGACATCACGAGGAGATCCGGAATGGTCTGGAGAATAAGATTCATATCAGGAAAGTCATTTTCCGGGGTTCGGAAATGTTTCGGTATTTTCACCGGAAGCTTCTATAATGTTCTAGAGGGACCACCAGTGGGTCCACCACCCCGGGAGGGGACATTTGGGCTGTAGCATGCCATGGGGACCCTAGGTCCAGCCGCACCAAGCCCAAAGGGTTAAACCAGCCACTACAAGGAAACAGGGGAAAACCCTAAAAAGGAAAGAAGGGAAACTTGGGGGGCAAGTTCCCACCTCTCTCTCTTCGCCGCCAAGTTGGGGAAGGACTCGGCCAAGGGATGGGAACCCTTGGATGCACCCCCTCTATATAAAGAGGGGTGGATGGTGCACCCCTTGTCCCTTGTCCTCAACTCTAGTCGCCGCCCATCTCCCTCCTCCATCAACTGCTCTGGCTTAGGCAAAGCCTTGTAGGATTCTTCTCCTCCTCCACCACCACCACGCCGTCATGATGCTGGAATTCCAAGGGGATAAACTACCTCCGCTACCCGCTGGAATAGGGATATGAAGGTCTTCATTGACTCCATACGTATGATCGAGTGCGGAAGCGCTACCGGAACGCAGCAACGGAAGGATCGTCACCGTGATCTTGAGATCGGCAAGTGATCAACTACATCAACCATGAGATCCGATCTCGTTAAACACTTTGGATTTATGAGGGTTAGTTCTCTCCAATCTTGTTGCACCTATCTTGTAGATTATATCTTGGATTTTCCATAGATTGGATCTTGGTGTTATGCGTTCTTGCGGTAGAATTTTTTTGTTTTCCATGCAAGGAACCTTACATGTCTAACACTGGCGACTTAGTTGTGATCAGTTATACCCTCGAGTGTAACACTGGCAGTTTGGTTGTCCTCAGTTTTTCCCTCCAGTACTAACACTGCCATATGCAATATACTCACTTTTACCCTCCGGTTGTGGTCAACAGAGATTCAACGAATGGGTTTTAGCTAGCTAATTGAGTCATTTATGCATAACAAATTCAAAAAGATCAAAACATAGTGCATCTACCCAGAGAATCTTATGATGGGACCTTACACCATAATAAATGTATATAAATCAAGTATTAACCTAAATCACCACTTTTCAAATCACCTACTATCTATCAAGGTTCATGGATTTCTACTCAAGCCTCTTCCTAAAACATCCCTCCCTAAAACATAGTTTGTTTGAATGAGGCAATAATTTTCAAACTTATGTATATTTGAATTGAAAATAGTTTGATGTATGCCAAGAAGTATTTTATTGTATAAAAGAATTTTCCATTTTTTAAATCTCTTTATATTTTATATTTGAATCCCTTTATCAGTTTTGCCCTCGATTTTTAAGTTCTACTCAGTTTTGCCCTTGGTTTTTAAATTCTACTTAGTTTCCCCCTCTCTCTTAGTCATAAACTTTCACACATGTGATCATATTGGCTGCTACGCTTTGATTTGTCGAGACAATTGTCACACAGATCGTACCCACTAACCATTGATCCTCTATGATCTAGCGGACAGGATAACTCCTATATCTGTCCGGACGCACCCCTCTGTCCATGCAAAAAATAACGAGTTTGCCACCGGTAATTTAACTCCATAAACAAATTATTTTGAATATAATTTGAAGGGAAAGTGTTCAAACGTGTATAATTTTCACATATCCAAGTTTATGCATTACATTCTATGAAAATGATAATCTCTCAAGATGTTCTTAGCATAACATTATCATGTTCCAAGTGCGATTTTATAGTGTTCAAAGGTGTATAATTTTCGTATATGCAAGTTTATGCATTACATTCCACTCTATGAAAATAGGGAGAAAATGATAATGTCTCAAAATTTTGTTAGCACATCATTATCACGTATTAAGTGCGATTTCACAGTGTTTAAACGTTTATAATTTTTGTATACGCAAAGTTTATGCATTATATTTAACTCCATGAAAATGATAAATTATAAAGATTTTATTAACACAACATTATCATGTCCTAAGTGCAATTTCAAACAGTTCAAAGGTGTATAATTTTCATACATGCACGAGGCATAAAGATTTTAGTTTAGGGATCACTTTTCATGCTCTAAAAATGGTAAACTCTTAAGATTTTCTTAGGACAACATTATCAGGTCCAAATTGTAATTTGAAAGTGTTCAAGAGTTGTGTCAATTATAAACACTCTTTTACATTAAAAGTTGTATAATTTTTTAATTTGAAAGTGTTCAAGAGTTATGTGAATTATAAACACTCTTTTACATTAAGAGTTGTATAATTTTTTTAATTTGAACATGTTCAAGATTTTTGTCAATTATAAACACTCTTTTACATTAAGTTGTATAATTTTTTAAATTTGAAAGTGTTTGTAAGATCCCTCTCTTTATAAAGGTAAGGATCCCTGTGATTGCAATGCTAGTCCTGAATCAATGCTAGCATCCACAGTTTAAGATGAAGTACACAGAAACAAAGGTCATTATTACATATCATTCCAGAGACAAAATAGTCTTTTACAACTCCATGGACATAGGCCTAATACAAGATTTCAATTATAAATAAGATAAATAAGTCTTCATCTTCATGTGCCACAGGCAAGCATGTTGAGTGTAGACTCATAACACGTAATCATCATTAGAATAACCTGCAACATCACAAGTTACAACCACAGTGGGTCAATACATTGGAATAGTATTGGCAAGTGATACCTTAGTAGAATATTAGCATCTAGATACTACATGCATTTGGCTAAGTGTAGCTTAGGCTTGCTTTGCTCAAAATAGGTTTTTCCTATTAGTTGAAAACACTAAGTTTTTCTTTAACAAAACTTTCCCAAGGATCACCAATAGACATTGGTGTACCTTCACCCTTGTTCAACCACAAGTTTTAACTTAGAAAATTGGGATGAGGAGATTCTTGATAGCTTCCATGTCTTGATGCTCAAGTTGTCCAATACCAGGGACATGGCTAAGTACTTAGATTCTTCCATCTGCAGAGGTTGTGCACTTTCCCCACAAGACTTGATTTTTACCAAGACACGACCTTTCAGAAGCCTTCCCTTAGACCAAATGTACGCGTTCCAACCTATCATCCCACTATCACCAACTGTCCAAATGTCTAAGTTATTGCAACCTATGTGATCCAGGCAGAGCCCATATTGCCATGTGGCTGCACTAGAAGCTTCTTAACATTTGGCATCTCAAATCCCTTTGTTCCTGGGTGGCTTTCCACAAGTGAGATACACAAGGTAAACCATAGAAATGGGCCTTGTGTAACAACTCAACACAAACCATTCTTTCCATTCCACCCAGGTGTTTCATTCACTTAGTTATTTTATTAAGCAAAAACACAAGTCCAAGACTTAGAAATATTTCACATAGCATGAATATAATCACCCCTTGTTTGCTAGTAGCTAGGCTAAGCATGGCAATGGTAAGCATCTTAACTTAGAGGAAATTCTAACAATTCTACAAGTACTAGGATTTCCCAAGGATAGCAATAAGATACTTAGCAAAATATTCATGCAAGTTCTATACAAAATATTTCTAATGCATAGGTGAAAATTATAGGAATAAAATCATGAAGCACCACTTGCCTTGGTAGTTTGGGGAGTAGCAACAATCTTCACAACCACAATCACTATTTGCACCAAAATCTACACATAAAATAATGGCACCAAAATCACATAACAAAATATGCAAACAAAAATATATGAATGCATGCAAATTCCATGTGATGATTTTTCTACACCAAACAAGACAAGTGCACAATACTGAAATACAAACAAGTTCAAGAAACTCAATTTAAACTTTATTTGATCTTTAAAATATTTGTCAAACAATTTCTATAACCAAAATAAGCCTACACAAGTTTCCGCAAAAACAACCATTTTTACAGAGGCAAAACATTAAACACTTTGCATAAATAGATAGGATTTTCTCTCCTGATTCCAATGATATAAAATTTGTCAAATTTGAACGTGGGGATCAAAAGTTATGAATTTTACAAGTTTGGTTAACTAATAGATCAAATTTCTATTTTAAATTTAAACTCAGGCCACGCGGCGCTCTCTGATTCGTCGGTACCGCTTCGCGCAGATCGACCAGTGTGGACCGCACGATCTAAATGAAATTGCACGGCCAGATCTGACTCGTACCCCTTCGTTAAGTGATTCTATCTCACACGTTAGATCTAGATCTAATGGCTCGCGATCAAGCGACCAAGGATTGGCGGCGGCGGCGCTCTGTCAACGACGCTCCGGCGAATACAGGAGGGGCTAGGGTGTGTGGCGTGGCTTACCAGACTCGCAAGGTCACGAGGAAGCTCAACGTGGCAGTAGTTTGTCGAGGGGCGCACGGGCGCAGCGGCAGGACCTCGTCGGAATTACGGGGGGCGTCGGGTTCGTGCAGATGGCGACATTGACGACGTTCGGGATCGCCCTAGCACAAGCCAGTGGTGTTAGCAGTTGCGCAAGGACATGGCGAATCTGATAGAATGCATGCGAAGTCAAGGGGCGCTCGGATTTTACCTAAATTGCTCGTCGGAGTTGAGCATCGGCTCTGGCGTTTGTGGGCGTGAACGAAGACGGCGACCTGGGTCACGAGCAGGCAAACCAGGGGTGTCAGCAGATGCACAAGGACACGAGGGTCACGCTCGTTTGAACCAGAAGCAGAGGGGCGGTCGAAGCTCACCGTAATCGCTTGCCGGAGTTCGTCGGGCAGAGGAGGTGCAGTACGAAATACTGGCAACCTGGTGGCGAGGTGAGCGTGCTGTGTGGGGGAGGGGGGAATGACCGCGGTGGCGAGGTGATTAAGTAGCTAGGAGGGGCGAGGGAATTACGCAGAGGTTCAATGCCAATTAAGCGAGGAATCAATGCGGCGTTTCTAGAGGAAACGGCGGTGGCGACGGGGTTTGCACGCGCGGGGGTGGAGAAGAAGATGCTGACCTGGCTCGGGCCCAGTGGCAGTGTCAGCGGGGCAGAGCGGGTGCGGGTGAGAGAGAGAAGGGGGAAACCCAGGTGGGCTGGCTTTTGGGCCGTTTCTGTT
Source organism: Avena sativa (assembly GCA_916181665.1). Lineage (NCBI taxonomy): Eukaryota > Viridiplantae > Streptophyta > Magnoliopsida > Poales > Poaceae > Avena > Avena sativa. The sequence goes on along the minus strand of OV702298.1, from coordinate 43,895,689 downwards.
GTTTGGCTAGAAAGGTGGCGCCAGGCCCAGTGCTGTTTTCTAATGCCTTTTCTTTTTCTAAATTGATTTTCAGGAATCTTTTTCAAACAAATTCAAAAGTATCTGAATTCCAAACCTTTTTGGACTTTTGCAAAGTGCAACCTTCATATTTTTAGGCATAAAACCAAGCTGTCTTGCTGGTCTTGTTTGGTTCCTTTTGAAAATTCAAAATAAACAGTGCCTTAGCACAAGATTTGATAAAGATTTGAAAATGGTTTTAAAAACCATATTTGTTTTGGAAATTTTGTCCAAGCTTTAACACTCAACCAAACCAACTTATTAGCAAACAAAATTTGATCTAAAAAAATTATTCTCTCCCTTGAGAGGGGCATTGGATCAATGCTTGCTTACATAAAATAATAAGCACTCAGTGCTTATGTTCCTTTTAAATGAGATTGAAATTTGAACCCTAAATGAATATGCATGCATGGATGATATGCAAGGTTTTGAAAACAAGGGATGTTACAAATCTAACCCCCTTAAGGTGAATCTCCCCCTCGATATTCGGATTGGCTAGCAAATAGGTGAGGGTGGTCTTTCCGAAGATCATCTTCTCTTTCCCATGTTGCTTCTTCTTCGGAATGATGGTTCCATTGAACTTTGCAGAATTTCATAGTCTTAGTCCGAGTAACTCTTTCTGCAGTCTCAAGAATCTTGATAGGTTTTTTCCTCATAAGTGAGGTCACTCTCCAATTGAACCTCCTCCAAAGGTATGGTATCCTTCAAAGAAGTCTCTTCCATCTCTGGATGGCATTTCTTAAGCTGACTTACATGAAACACATTGTGAACGGCAGACAATGATTATGGCAATTCAATCTCATAAGCCACTTCTCCTTTACGACTCAGAATCTTGAATGGTCCAACATATCTTGGGGCCAATTTACCTTTGACACCAAATCTCTTCACTCCACGAAGTGGTGACACTCTAAGATAAGCTCTATCACCCACTTCATAGGTGACTTCTATACGCTTAGGATCTGCGTAGCTCTTCTGTCGGGACTATTCTATCTTCAATCTGTCCTTAACTAGCTTGACTTTCTCTTCAGCCTCTTTGATTAGTTCTGGTCCGAACAGATTTCTTTCTCCCACACCATTCCATAACAATGGGGTGGTACACTTTCTCTCATAGAGAAATTTAAATGGTGCCATATTAATACTGGCGTGATAGCTGTTATTGTAAGAGAATTCTACGTAAGGCAGACTTTCATCCCAACTGGCTCCATAGTCTAGGGCACATGCCGTCAACATATCTTCAAGAATCTGGTTGGTCCTTTCTGTTTGTCCATCAGTCTGAGGATGAAAAGCAGTGCTGAATTCCAACCTCGTTCCCAATGACTCATGTAGTTGCCTCCAAAAATGTGAATTGAATTGAGTTCCCCTATCAGACACAATACTCTTGGGTACTCCATGCAGACATACAATCTTGCTCATGTATATTTTGGCTAACTTAGCACTTGTATAGGTTGTCTTCACGGGTATGAAATGAGCCACTTTAGTTAGGCGATCCACTACTACCAAAATAGAATCATATCCTGACCCGGTCCTTGGTAGTCCAGTGATGAAATCCATGCCAATCTTGTCCCACTTCCAATCTAGAATAGGTAGTGGTTGTAGCAATCCTGCTGGTTTCTGATGTTCCGCTTTCACTCTACTACATACATCACACAAAGCAATATGTTCGGCGATGTCTTTCTTGAGGTTATTCCACCAAAATCTTTCTTTCATATCCATGTACATTTTGGTGTTACCCGGATGAATGGAATATGGTGAGTTATGTGCTTCTTGTAAAATCAGTTTCTGAAGCTCCGGATCTTGTGGAACACAGATACGTTTTCCATACCATAAAGTACCCTGTTCGTCTTCATGAAATCCTTTGGCTTTCCCTTTGCCAATCTTTTCCTTAATCTCTTCAATTTCCTTATCTGTCTTTTGGGCTTCTTTGATTTTGTCCAACAAAGTGGGTTGAACATCCAATGACGTGAGATGTCCTTCAGGCACAATCTCCAATCTGAGATCTCTAAATTGGGCACACAGATCATCTGGCAATTCTCCCTTAGTAAGGCCATTCACAAATACCTTACGGCTTAGAGCATCCGCTACAACATTTGCTGTACCGGGGTGGTATTGCAAACTCAATTCATAGTCCTTGATGAGTTCTAGCCATCTTCTTTGTCTCATGTTGATTTCTTTCTGGGTGAAGATATACTTCAAACTTTTGTGATCTGTGAACACTTCACATCGCTTTCCCAAAAGATAATGTCTCCATGTTTTGAGTGCATGGACAACAGAGGCTAACTCTAAATCATGAGTAGGGTAATTTACCTCATGAGTTTTGAGTTGTCTCGAGGCATAAGCCACAACTTTCCCTTCTTGCATTAGCACTGCACCTAATCCATGATGAGATGAATCACAATATACTTGGAAATCCTTCTCCAAATCTGGCAGACATAAGACTGGTGCTGTCACTAGTCTCTTCTTCAATTCTTGGAAACTGAGTTCACATCCTTCAGACCAAGCGAATTTCTTGTCTTTCTTTAGTAACTATGTCATTGGTTTAGCTACTTTAGAGAAATTTTCAATGAATCTTCTGTAGTATCCTGCCAAGCCAAGGAAACTACGAACCTCTTTTACTGACTTAGGAGATTCCCATTCAGTTACAGCTGACACTTTAGCAGGATCAACTGCCACACCATCTCCTGACACAATGTGTCCAAGAAATCCAACTTCATTTAACCAAAATTCACACTTACTAAATTTGGCATACAGTTTATGCTCTCTAAGTTTCTCAAGTATCAAGCGCAAATGTCCTTCATGTTCTTCTTTGATCTTGGAGTAGATCAAAATGTCATCGATGAATACGACAACAAACTTATCAAGGAACTCCATGAACACCTTGTTCATCATATTCATGAAGTACGCTGGTGCATTAGTCAAACCAAATGGCACCATGGTATACTCATATAATCCATACCTAGTGGTGAAAGCTGTGTTAGGTATGTCTTGTTCCCTTATTTTGAGCTGGAAATAACCTGATCGAAGATCAATCTTTGAGAACACATAGGCTCCTTCTAACTGGTCAAACAAGTCATTGATTCTAGGCAAAGGGTATTTGTTCTTGATAGTCACCTCATTGAGTGAGCGGTAATCTATGCATAACCTTTAACTTCTATCCTTCTTTTCCACAAACAAAATTGGTACTCCCCAAGATGAAGAACTTGGTTGGATAAATCCTTTATGCAACTGTTCTCCAAGTTGTTTCTTGAGTTCTTTCAACTCATCAACTGACATCTTGTACGGTCTCTTCGCTATTGGTCCAGATCCTGGTAGCAAATCGATCAGAAATTCCACATCTTTATCTGGTGGCATTCCTGGCAATTCTTCCGGAAACACATCCGGATATTCACTCACAATTGGCACACTATCTATGCTAACCCCCTTAAGAGAATTAAGCTTACTCCCTTTTGGTTCAAAGTTAGTCTTGAATCTAATCCTTTTGTTTTCTGGAGTTGTGAGTGTGACAGTATGGTTGACACAATCTAGCACTCCCTTGTTCTTGGTCATCCAGTCCATTCCCAATATGACATCCAATCCTTGAGAATTTAGGATTATCAGATTAACGGGAAACTTATACTTCCCAAACTCTATGACTAGATCATGACATCCTGAGTTCACTATCTTTTCTCCGCTAGGAGAACTTACTTTTATAGGACACCCAATAGTTTCTACTGGTAGTTCATTTCTTTCAACAAATTCTCTTAATATGAATGAATGAGATGCACCGGTATCAAAGAGAACAAATGCTGGAACAGTATTGAGTTTGAACTTACCAGCAACAGCATCAGGTTCCTCATAGATTTCTTCCACATTGATGTGGTTCACTTTCCCCTTTTGGAAAGGGTTGGGCTTGTTGGGTCCTTCAACTTTCTTTTCTGGGTATTCATTTGCATAATGCCCCATTTTCTTGCACTTGAAACATTCGACCTGACTAAGATCCTTCTTGACAGGCTGGCTTCCACTACCACTTTCACTTCCATTGTGGTGGTTCTTGTATCCACCCTTGTGATTCTTGTACTTGTCATTGTCATGACTACGATGATGTTTGTTGTCATGATGACGGTTGTGGTTGTGGTGTCTGTTGTACTTTTCATGCTTGTGGGATCTAGAACTCCCACTATCATCATAATGGGAACGCTTGTGATACGATCCCGAGCTGTGCTTCTCAGAGTGTTTCCTCTTCCTGTTTTCAACCTGTTTCATCTTGCTCTCCAAGATGGCAGCCTTGTCACAAAGAGACTGATAAGTGGGAACATAGGCCACAAATAGCTACAAGTTTAGTTCATCGTTCAATCCTTCGAGAAACTTCTCTTTCCTCTTAGCATCAGTGTCAACTTCATCTGGTGCATAACGCGCCAGATTGTTGAACTCCTCAATATATTCAGCCACGCTGCGGTGGCGCTGCTTCAAGTTATGAAATTCCTTCTTTTTCAAACTCATTACTCCGGATGAGATGTGAGCAGTACGGAAACCATCTTTAAAGATAGCCCATGTCACATCCTCAGTGGGAGTGGTGATCTGGAAGTTATCCCACCAAGTAGCTGCTGGTCCTTCCAACAAATGTGCTGCAAACCTGACTTTCTCCTCATCAGTACAGCCAACAGTTACCAAATCCTTGTTCACTGAGCGTAGCCAATCATTGGCCACCATGGGATCAGTAGTTCCTGAGAACTTTGCTGGCCTCAGTCTTAGGAATCTGGTGAGCATGTCAAAACCTGGTGGATTGTTCTGATTTTTGTTGTTGTTATTATTGTTGTTGTTGTTATTGTTGTTGTTCTGATTCTGCATAAAGGTGGTCATCATCTGCATCAGCTGTGTCTGAGCTGTCATCAGCTGCTGCATCTTTGGGGTGACATTGTTGTTGTTCGGGTTGGGGTTGGCACGTCGAGGAGACATCTGTTGTTTTCAATTAGGATAAGAATGAGATACCCATAGATGCTTAACATGCACAATTCATCACATAAACAATCACCAAATAGTCATCAAAATAATAAAAGTTCAACAACATAGACAACAAGTTTTGAAAAGCAAACACACCATTAGCAAGCCATCCACATGTTGGATGGTCATTGCGAGTCGATAATCAAAAGCATGGTAAATAATAAGTAAACGAGTACTCATCACTACTCCTCTGCATCAACCTCCTCATCGACAAGTGTAAGACCTGCATTCTCCATAGCGGTCTTGTACTCCTCGACATTGGTAGTCAAGGCCTCTACCTTGGCTTTGAGAGTCCTCTTCGGTGAACAAAGTCTCTTAATCACAACCTGTTGATGCTCGAGCTCGAAGTCCTTGGCCTCTAGTTCTACAGTCATCTCTCGAATCCTCTTGTTCCTATCTTGGACCCTTTTCTCTTGACTCTTGAACTTTCTATCCTGACTCTCAAATTTGGCCTCCATTTCCTTGACTATCTCATCTTACTCCGCGAAGAGCTTGTACTTCTCACGAAGCTGCACCTGGAGTTCGTCATTGCTAAGCATGACGTTGGTCCTATCAGTATCTAGGTGCCTAAGAAGAACCTCTAAGTCCTGGAGATATAGACGAATCGGCTCTGCCATCTCTCTAGTAGTATCCTCGAAGTCAATGGCCTCACCATCATCATCACGTCTACCGAAGGAATGGAAGTTGTAACATCCCAAAAATACTAATCTTGGATCATCAAACTCTAATAATAAAAATTAGGGTTAACAAAAACTTTTCTAAATAAAAATATGAAAGCATGCGTGTGTGTATGCATTCCAATTTGAATTCTTTTGAACGACCTTGCTTGTGTGTTTCTTTGCTTGTAAATGGATGCTTAGGTGAAATAAACATCATCTAAACATCTCCCAAACTTTTCCCAAAGACAAATAAATCAAAACAAAGCTAAATGAGTGAATGGTCATTTTGACCAATTTAACTCCCATGCCTACTTTGGCTGTCCCAAACTTTCAGAACTTAACAGTAACTTGTTTGGATCTTTGCACCCCTTGATAGTACTCATAACAAAGTATCAAGGCCCACCTGGTGATCATCCAAAAACATTTGAATGCATAGTTTAAAGGACAGTTCAAAATTGAATCTATATCATATGGGAAGATCCCACTTTTTCAAAAACCACTCAAACAAGCTCAACTTTCAAAACCCAAGCATCTGCAGACTCACCAGTACCAACCTAGCACACCCACCAAAAATCTTTTCAAAATTCAAAACTTGAATTCTTGCGGCCATTTCATCAAACACCTTGCAGATTCAAATCAAACAAAATCCAAACACTATTGTGAGCAGTGATTGGAGCCTAACTTGTTCCCTCTATGGTTGCAACTAGGCTTTAGTAGATCATCTAGCTCAATTGCAAACCTCTAGCATCACTGTAAGCTGGGCAATGCCATTAATGGTGAACAGCCGAAGCTCACCATGCCACCCCAGTGGAGACAGCAGGCTAGAGGAAGAACTAGACGTGCCAACCTTGTCTGGGAGGTAGCCCATGCCTCACCGCCCCCTCTCGACCAGCCCTGCCTCGAAGACATCGACCAGAGCACCCAGGAACGCCACACCCGTGCCTCTGTCAACCATGCCGAGCATGCGCCAGAGAGCCACGCTCGACCGACGCCCACAGACCGCGCGCCACCCTCGCCGCGTGCATACATGATCGCCACCGACCTAGGAGACCGCTAGACATCCTCGTTCGCCACCCCATGCCTCACAGCCACCGCTCGCCGTCGAAGACGCCCCCTTTGCCGCGCAGAGCATCGCGTGTTCCAAACCATTTGCCACCGCCCCTACACGCGCATTAAAGCCGTAGAGCATCGCCAGGAGACCACCAAGCGATCGCCACCACCGGCCATGCCTCTAGCAGCCCGTAGCCATGTCGCCACCCTCGCCTGCCCATCCCGTTCGGTCCCGTCATCGCGACTATAAACAGAGGCCACCCCCAGCCGAATTTAGCACACCATCTCACTCCCCTCTCTTCACTGATCGTGCCACCCCATTCCCGGAGCAAGGCGAGCAGCACTTCACCGGAATTTCACCGGAGCCTGCCGCTGTTGGAGAAGAAGGGGGCCAGCGATTGGAGCCGCCCTAGGAGAAGCTGCCGGTACCAGGAGGTTCGTCGTCGTTGACTTCGTCATTCGCCCTCCTCGCCGACCCTCGCCTGAGCCCGGTGAGCTCCCAACGACCCCCACCTACCGTGTTAGGATTCTGTCTCGCCGGCGTTGCCCTACGTCGACGATGACCCTCAGCCGTTAGATTAGAACAAGATCCCACGGATCACATCGCCCATACCACTTCGCACCCCCTCGTCTCACTGACGCATGGGGACAGCCACTTAACCAGCCCGCGTAAGCGCTGTGCTTAGTAGGACGGCCCAGTATCGCTTCCCGCGCAGCCTAGTCGTTTGAATTTAACCTTTTCCATTTTATTTCAAACACACTTCTGCACCCAGTTTCAAAAATCAACCCAGGTCGATTCAGTGAACCAAATTGAATGAAACCAATTTTGTTAGAAAGGTCTGGGAATGCTGAATCCAAGCCCGTTGGATTCAAGTCATTTGGATCTATAGATCATCCTTGGTAAAAATAATAAGGCAGAAGCTTTTCTGCATTCAAACATTTTCAAATTTAAACCATAATAGCTGTTGAGTTGATTCCAACTCTCAAAAATCACATTTAACCATACCTTTCAGAATATATAAAAATATATAGGTTTACTTACAGAAATAATGACCAAGTAATAAAAGAATGCTACATAGGCATTTCTAGTCACTTATTTAATCAAAATAAAAGGGTAAAGCCTTATTAAATGGTGACACCACTTTAAATCACATTCCCATGGACTAAAATATGTGGTGATGACATGTGTCAACATGATCCCATGTTTGGTTTGGAGAATATTAAACTTTAAGTAGTTTCTCAATGAGTAGAAATTACTTTTCTAAAAATAAAAGGATTTAAACCAAGCTTTAATCTTGTAATGTTAGTGATGATGCTAGATCATCTATAGGAACCCTTTTGTGTGATGATTGCAAGTAGTTAAGTATTGTTTGTTGATTGTGTACCTCGTATTTATTTATAGATGCTAGTACCGACCAAGGATACGAGGAGGAAGGAGGATACTACGAAGAAGAAGCCGAGGAGAACTTTAACCACTTCTCTGCACAAGGCAAGGCTTACTAATCAAGTTGACCTATGCAAGCCCATACTTGCAAGACTTACTAATCAAGTTGACCTATGCAAGCTTACACTTGAAATTATGCAAGCTAACATTTGCAAGATACTCTACTGATGCAAACAAACCCTTACTTGTTACCATTCAGGGTGCAAGCGGGCGCGGACTTTCCGCGGCGCCGCGTAACCCGCCCCACAAAATCTCGTTTGCGGGAGCCCACAGTTTATTGAAATTATTTTGTGGGATTAAGCAGAAAATCACTAGGCCCACTTCTCACCCGCATGTGCCGCAAAATGATCAACCGATCGATTTGAGAACAAACGTCGGACGTCAGTATCAGGCACGGCCGCACGGGGCGCTCCGCCATGGCCGCCGCACTCAGAAGTCAGATCCACCATTATCCTTTCCTCTCCGTCTCTCTTCGCCATCTCCTCCGTTCATGATATCAGTTCACAAACTGATAATGGAAATTACATCAAAGCGGTCTCGATTGGCGTTGAGTATCAAAAGCTTGAAGGGGAATTAATTCCTTATATTTATTTCTATTATTTGCCCAGAGCTGTGGTTCTTGTTTGTTCACAGCTACCGACGCGCGTGCAGAATCATTCAGCATGTAATATGCGGGCTTAAGTGGCCACCGCTTAAGTGCGGTCAGTTTTTGCGGGACTGCCGCGGCGTTCCACTTATCCAGAGTGGGCACACGTGGCATTTACGCGGGTTCCCGCATCTTGTCCCACTTGCACCCTTAGTTACCATGCCCACTATATGCCTTAAGCATATGTGATCATACCCACTTGATACCCCCTCCTAGTTTTAATTGCAAGCTTTCTACTTTATTTCTTTATCAAAACTATTTCCTTAGAATGTACTTAAGTAACTTGTAGATTCTAGAAAGATATTTTTGAAGGTTGCATACAGAGCATAAAATTTGGCCTAAGCTAGAAAATCTTGATGTCATCCTATGGCATAAGATTGAACTCAGTTGAAACCCCACTTTTTTACCACCCCTCATTAGTACTCACCCCACTTGTAGATGCTAGTGCTAAGCATAAAACTTGATCAACTTTAGATGGGAATACTTGGTGAAAATGGTTATGAAAACCTTAGAATGATGGATCATTCTACTGAGATGTTTTGACATGTGTTTCCGAACACCAGATGATTTTTGGTGATGAAAATGTTGAGGCATGAGCCTTAGCCCTTTATAAAAATGATGGTTGTCTGGATGCGATACCATTCCAATTTTTACCGTATAACCACACTACCCGAAGATTGGGTAGGGCTTGACTGGAAACTTATATACCTTAGTATTAGTTCCCTCACGGCCAAGGTTTGAGCTGAGGCTACCTTGTGAAGATTGTCCACCTGTGTAGTACCAAAGATGACAGTTGGTCATGGTTGGGAGGCAAAACTCATAGGAGAGGTGCTTATACTAGGGCGTGTAATTGAAAGGTTAGGATTGATTATCCGCATACTGAGTATGGTGAATTCAGGATTTGTTCCTAACGGATGTATCGAATGTCGTGCTGAAAGTGTACAATCTCTGCAAAGTGTCAAACTATTCGAATAGCCGTGTCCGTGGTTATGGACAGTTGGAGTGGCCATACTGTTCCCCCGTCAGATGTTTTCAAACAGGACTTGTGAAATGAATTGAGACTTTGACTTGACCACAACAGGGTTGTGACATGAGATATAAGTTCCCAATTAGGTGTTATAACTTCAACTAGCTCTCTTGCTTCTAAACTTAGTAGAGATAAATCTGGCTTCTTGCAAAACAACCCTAGAGCCTAGTGTCCCATTATCAAAAACCCCTTTTACTTGTTAGTATTAGTTTGCGAGTACTTAAAGAGTACTCATGGTTTTGTCCCTGGCTATTCCCGTGGCCAGACTATGAAGAGGAGTACCTGGAGGAGGGATCCCAGGAAGGTTACGACAACTAGGATCATCTCCCATCATTAGCATTGCCTGTGACCCTGAAGATGGAGCTTCGCCCACGCTACCGTTATTATTACAGATTCCGCTGCTTGAAGTTGTATTAAGAACTGGATCATGAGATCCCTATTTGTGTAAGACCTTATGTATGGTTTGTAATGGATGATGTACTGTGGTATCCAATTCTGTTATGTCTCGCAAAAATGGTAATCCTGGGATTGCGATGTATGGCATAACAGGCATCTGGGATTAAAAATCCGGGTGTTGACAAGTTGGTATCAGAGCCATCCTGACCATAGGAGACCCTAGTTAGACTGGACGTTTGAATCAAAAACTTAGTTTCAAAACCAAAGAAAGCAAATATTTACAAAAACTTATTCCCATTCTCATTACTTTGATTCTTTCAGAAAAAATCATGTTCCTCAAAAACTTTTGCAAAATACATAAAACTTTGACACACTTGATCACTCTACTAACTTACTCATCCTATATTCTTATAGATGGACATGAAGTACAACAAGTTTTATCAGTTGGGAAATGGAGGAGACCTTATCTTTGAGAGGGATTTGGACCAGTTTTCGAAACTTCTGGAGCGTCCGCACCCCGAGTTCTTCGGAGCTCAGCTCAATGATCAAGGAGGAGAAGATCTGTAGTGGCTAATTGTTGCAAGTCTCCGAGGAAAGATTGAACCTCCCACTGCTGAGGGAATTCAGTTTACCTTAAGAAGAACAACTGGCTCGATGGACTTGCCAGGGCCATGCAGGAAGCTCTTGCCCGTCTGTGTGGGCAGAGTATCAATCAAATCAAGGGAACCCGCTTTGAGTTTTGCACAAGGCGTGATGCAAATGGACAACCACTGGAAGCCCCATACCACCACGAGCTGAAGACTCAGTTGGACCACCTTAGCTTCATGATGTACGATCGTCAGCAGGAGATGGATAACTGCTGTGATTACTCCAACCACAAGTCCGCCATCATCAAGACAAAGGATCAGACCATCGCCATGCTAGCAAAGGATCGCAAGTCTTGCCACCATCAGCTCGACAAGAAGGAGCGCATCTGTAACATCCCAAATAATAAGCTTGGATCATCAAACTCTAATCATCAAAATTAGGGTTAACAAAAACTTTTCTAAATAAAATTATGAATGTATGCATATGTGTATGCATTGATTTTGAAATTCTTTGGAACCACCTTGTTTGATTGTTTCATTGCTTGTAAAATGTTTCTAAATAAACATCATCTAAAACATTTCCCACCCTTTTCCTAGAGGCAAGTAAATCAAAAAAATATATTAAAGGAATGGTCATTTTGACCAATTGAACTCCCATGCCTACTTTGGCTGTCTCAAACTTTCAGAACCTAACAGAAACATTTCTGGATCTTTGCAACCCTTGAATGTACTCATAACAAAGTATCAAGGCCTACTTTGTGATCATCCAGAAACTTTCAAATGCATAGTTTAAATGGCAATTCAAAATTGAATCTTTCTCATATGGGAAGATCCCACTTTTTCAAAAACCACTCAAACAAGCTCTTTTGGCTAGCATAGAACTCCAGCCCACTTTGATCAGTAAGATTAAAGAGGAGCAGAAGGGAAATGCCAGTATCGACAGAATCAAGCGTCGTATCGGTACAGGCAAAGTACCCGGATTCACCGAGGACGAAGAAGGAGTTTTGTGGTACAAAGGACGCCTTTGTTTACCAGCAGATTCTGAGTTGAAAGGAGTTATCTTGAAGGAGGCTCATGATACTCTTTATTCTATCCATCCCGGAGGAACTAAGATGTATCAAGATTTAAAGGAGCAATTTTGGTGGCATAAGATGAAGAGAGAAATCGGAAGCTATATCGCCAAGTGTGATATATGTCAGCGAGTCAAGGCCGGACATCAAAGACCCGCTGGATTGTTGCAACCTTTGCAGATTCCGGAATGGAAATGGGATTCCGTTGGAATGGACTTTATCACTGGACTGCCTACTTCTAGTAGGGGAAATGACTCTATCTGGGTCATAGTGGACAGATTGTCCAAAGTCGCCCATTTCTTGCCAGTCAAAACCACCTATCAAAGTTCGAAACTAGCGGAGTTGTACATCGCTAGAATCGTCAGTTTGCACGGAGTCCCCAAGAACATAGTATCGGATCGAGGAACTCAGTTTACCTCGAGATTCTGGAAGAAAGTTCAAGAAGGTTTAGGAACCCGCCTAGATTTCAGTACTACGTATCACCCTCAGACCGATGGACAAACGGAGCGAGTAAATCAAATACTCGAAGATATGCTGAGAGCATGTGTGTTAGAATATGGATCCAAGTGGGAAGACTGTCTGCCGTTTGCAGAATTTTCCTACAACAACAGTTACCAAGCCAGTTTACAAATGGCCCCATTTGAGTTCATGTACGGAAGAAAGTGTCGCACCCCTTTGAACTGGTCGGAAGTAGGAGAGAGTCAGATTTTTGGACCCGACATCCTACGAGAAGAAGAAGAGAAGTTCACAAGATTCGTGAGCACCTCAAGACCGCCCAATCCCGCAGAAGAGTTACGCCGACAAGAGACGTCGAGACCTCGCCTTCAACATAGGAGATTTTGTCTATCTGAAAGTGTCGCCATTGAAGGGAATGCAACGTTTCCAACTCAAAGGAAAGTTAGCCCCCAGATATATCGAACGTTTCAAAATTATGAACCGTCGAGGAGAAGTATCGTATCAATTGGAGCTACCCGAAGAGATGTCAGCCATGCACAATGTGTTCCATATCTCGTCACTTCGCAAGTGTCTCGAAGTCCCCAAGAAGACCGAAGTGTTCAAGAATATCGACCATCAGACCATAGAGATCAACGATGACCTGACCTATCCTGAAGTACCCATCCGTATTTTGGAAGAAGCTTTTCGAACTACCCGAATCCGAAGCATCAAGTTTCTCAAGATTCTGTGGAGCAACCACATAGAAGAGGAAGCTACCTGGGAGCGCAAAGATCACATCAGGACAGAGTTTCCCGATCTCTTCAAGTCCTAGGTAATCTTTTCGTCCTTTTTCAAATATCGGGACGAGATTTTGTTTAAGGGGGGAAGGTTTGTAACATTCCAAAAATACGAAGCTTGGATCATCAAACTCTAATCATCAAAATTAGGGTTAACAAAAACTTTTCTAAATAAAATTATGAATGTATGCATATGTGTATGCATTGATTTTGAAATTCTTTGGAACCACCTTGTTTGATTGTTTCATTGCTTGTAAAATGTTTCTAAATAAACATCATCTAAAACATTTCCCACCCTTTTCCTAAAGACAAGTAAATCAAAACAAATATATTATAGGAATGGTCATTTTGACCAATTTAACTCCCATGCCTACTTTGGCTGTCTCAAACTTTCAGAACCTAACAGAAACATTTCTGGATCTTTGCACCCCTTGAATGTACTCATAACAAAGTATCAAGGACCACTTTGTGATCATCCAGAAACTTTCCAATGCATAGTTTAAATGGCAATTCAAAATTGAATCTTTCTCATATGGGAAGATCCCACTTTTTCAAAAACCACTCAAACAAGCTCAACTTTCAAAACTCAAGCATCTGCAGACTCACCAGCACCAATCTAGCAAACCCACCAAAAATCATTTCAAAATTCAAAACTTGATTTCATGCGGCCATTTCATCAAACAGGTTGCAGACACAAATCAAACAAACATCAAACACTATAATGTGCAGTAAAATTGGCCTAACTTGTTACCTAGTTAGCTCACAACCAGCTCAGTAGATCATCTAGCAAGATTAACCAAGCACTAGCACCACTGTGAGCTTGCCATTGCCATCAATGGTGAACAGCCGAGCACACCCTTGCCACCCCATAGTCGACAGCAAGCTAGGAGCAGCAGCAAGCCTAGCCAGCATGTCTGGGAGGCAGCCCACCGTCCACCGCCACTCACTGTCCCAGCCGTGAGCGTTGCCAAGCCCTAGAACACACGCATAGACCGCGCCCAGACCGCCAGCGACCATGCCGAGCGTGCACCAGAGCACCACCCTCGACAAAGCCCACAGACTGCGCGCCGCCCTCGCCGCGTGCATACACAATCCCCACCGACCCAGGAGACCACCAGACATCCCCGTTCGCCGACCCGTGACGCACAGCCACCACTCGTCATCGAAGAAGCCGCCTCTGCCGCGCAGAGCATCGCCCGTTCCAGACCAAGCCGCACCGCCCCACGCCTCTAAACCATGTCGTTGAGCATCGCCAGGAGACACCGCACCGTCCTCTACCATCGCCCATGCCAATAGCCCCCTGTAACACCGCCCCCGACGAGCTCACCATGCGCCCCGTCGGTCCCCTCGCTCGACTATAAATAGAGGCCACCCCCGCTCGATTTCTTCACACCATCTCACTCCCCTCTTCTCACTGATCGTGCCCCACCGTTCTCAGAGCAAGGCGAGCACCACCTCGCCGAAATTTCACCGGAGCCTGCCGCCTCTGGAGAAGAAGGGAGCCATCGATTTCGTCCACCCCAGGAGCTGCCGCGACCACCCCTGACTTCGCCCTCGTCAACTTCGTCCTTCGCCCGCCTCGCCAACCCTCGCCAGCACCCCGGTGAGCCCCCAGCATCCCTCACTGGCCGCGCTAGGTTTCGTTCTCGCCGGCGTTGTCTCGCGTCGACGATGACTCCCAGCCGTTGGATTAGAATCAGATCGAACGACCCACGTTGCCCCGTACCGCTTCGCCCCTCCCTGTCTTACTGGCAAGTGGGGACACCCACTTAAGTAGCCCGTAGGAGCACTGCGCTTAGCAGGCCGGCCCAGTAACTTTTCCCGCGCAGCCCAGTGATTTGAATTAGATCTTTTTCTTTTTAATTCAAACACACTTCTGTACCCATTTTCAAAAATCAATCCAGATCGATTCAGTGCACCATTTTGAATGAAACCGATTTTGTTGGAAAGGCCTGTGAATGCTGAATCCAAGCCCGTTGGATTCAAGTCATTTGGATCTATAGATCACCCATGGTAAAAATAACAAGGCAGAAGCTTTTCCGCATTCAAACATTTTGCAAATTTAAACCATAATAGCTTTTGAGTTGATTCCAACTCTCAAAAATCACATTTACCCATACCTTTCAGAATATATAAAAATATATAGGTTTACTTGCAGAAATAATGTTCAAGTAATAAAAGAATGCTACATAGGCATTTCTAGTCATTATATTTAAATAAAATAAAAGGGTAAAACCTTATTAAATTGTGACACCACTTTAAATCACATTCCCATGGACTACAATATGTGGTGATGACATGTGTCAACATGATCCCATGTTTGGTTTGGAGAATATTAAATCTTAAGTAGTTTTTCAATGAGTAGAAATTACTTTTCTAAAAATAAAAAGAATTAAACCAAGCCTTAACCTTGTAATGTTAGAGATGATGCTAGATCATCTATAGGACCCTTGTGTGTGATGATTGCAAGTAGTTAAGTATTGTTTGGTGATTGTGTACCTCGTATTTATTCATAGACGCTAGTACCGACTAACGATACGAGGAGGAAGGAGGATACTACGAAGAAGAAGCCGAGGAGAACTTCAACCACTGCTCTGCACAAGGCAATCTAACACTTGCAAGATACCCTACTAATGCAAGCTTATATTGACACTGATGCAAGCCAATACTTGTTACTATGCCTACTATATGCCTTAAGCATATGTGATCATACACACTTGATAAACCAATCCTAGTTTTATTTGCAAGCTTCTTACTTTATTTCTTTATCAAAGCCTACTTAGAGTTTACTTAAAGAGTTTGGTAGATACTAGAAAGTTATGTGAAGGTTGCATAAAGAGCATAAAATTTGGCCTAAGCTAGATAATCTTGATGTCATCCCAAGGCATGAGATTGAACTTAGTTAGAACCCCACTAGTTTACCACCCCTCATTAGTGCTTACCCCCACCTGTAGATGCCAATGCTGAGCATAAAACTTGATCAACTTTAGATGGGAATACTTGGTGGAAAAATGGTTATGAAAACCTTGGAATGATGGATCATTCTATTGAAATGTTTTGGACATGTGTTTCCGAACACCTGATGATTTTGGTGATGAAAATGATGAGGCATGAGCCTTAGCCCTTTATAAAACTGATGGTTGTCTGGATGCGATACCATTCCAATTTTATCGTACAACCACAATACCCGAAGATTGGGTAGGGCTTGACTGGAAACTTATATACTTCAGTATTAGTTCCCTCACGGCCAAGGTCTGAGCTGAGGCTACCTTGTGAAGATTGTCCACCTGTGCAGTACCCAAGATGACAGTTGTTCATGGTTGGGAGGCCAAACTCACAGGAGAGGTGCTTATACTAGGCCGTGTAATCGAAAGGTTAGGATTGATTATCCGCATACTGAGTATGGTGAATTCAGGATTTGTTCCTGACGGATGTATCGAATGCTGTGGTGAAAGTGTACAATCTCTGCAGAGTGTCAAACTATTCGAATAGCCGCGTTCGCGGTTATGGACAGTTGGAGTGGCCATACTATTCCCCCGTTAGACTTTTCAAAATGACTTGTGAAATGAATTGAGACTTTGACTTGACCACAATAGAGTTGTGATATGGAATACAAGTTCCCACTTAGGAGTTATACAACTGTGACTAGCTTTGGAACTTAGTAGAGATAAATCTGGCTTTTGCAAAACAACATTAGAGCCTAGTGTCCTATTATCCAAAACCCCCCTTACCTGTTAGTATTAGTTTGCGAGTACTTAAAGAGTACTCATGGCTTTGTCCCTGGCTATTCCCATGGCCAGACTATGAAGAGGAGTACCTGGAAGATGGACCCCAGGAAGGTTACGACAACTAGGATCATCTTCCATCATCAGCATTGCCTGTGACCCCAAAGATGGAGCTTCGCCTATGCTACCTTTATTATTACGTATTCTGCTGCTTGAAGATGTATTAAGAACTGGATCATGAGATCCCTATTTGTGTAAGAACTTATGTACCATTTGTAATGGATGATGTACTATGGTATCCAATTCTGTTATGTCTCGCAAAAATGGTAATCCTAGGATTGCGATGTATGGCATAACAGGCATCTGGGATTAAAAATCCGGGTGTTAACAAGTTGGTATCAGAGCCATCCTGACCATAGGAGACCCTAGTTAGACTGGACGTTTGAACCAAAAACTTAGTTTCAAAACCAAAGAAAACAAATATTTACAAAAAACTTATTCTCATTCTTATCTCTTTGATTCTTTCATAAAAATTCATGTTCCTCAACAACTCTTGCAAAATACATAAAATTTTGACACACTTGATCACCCTGCTAATCTACTCATCCTCTATTTTTATAGATGGACGTGAAGTACATCAAGTTTTACCAACTTGGGAATGGTGGAGACCTTATCTTTGAGAGGGATTTGAACCAGCTTTCGGAACTTCTGGAGTGTCCGCACCCCGAGTTCTTCGGAGCTCAGCTCAATGATCAAGGAGGAGAAGATCTGTAGTGGCTAATTGTTGCAAGTCTCCGAGGAAAAATTGAACCTCCCACTGCGGAAGGAATTCAGTTTACCTTGAGGGAAAACAACTGGCTCGATGGACTTGCCAGAGCAATGCAGGAAGCTCTTTCCCGTTTGTGTGGGCAGAGCATCAATCAGATCAAGGGTACTAGTTTTGAGTTTTGCCCAAGGCGTGATGCAAATGGACAACCACTAGAAGCCCCATACCACCCCGAGCTGAAGACTCAATTGGACCACCTTAGCTTCATGATGTACGATAGTCAGCAGGAGTTGGAAAACTGCCGTGACTACTCCAACCACAAGTCTGCCATCATCAAGACGAAGGATCAGACCATCGCCATGCTAGCAAAGGATCGCAAGTCTCGCCGCCATCAGCTCGACAAGAAGGAGCGCATTATTGCCCGTCTTCGCCACCGCATCTCATCTCTGGAGGAGACCATCCACGAGAGAGACATGCAGTTCGAGGAATGGGAGAATGCCGGAGAGGATCTTCGTGGAGACCCCTACTCCTATCTCAGCGATGACGATGATTTTCTGGAGGATCAGGCCATGGACTTCTTCACCGATGAGGATGATTTCGCATTCATCGATGATGATGAAGATGATGAAGCCACAGACTCCGAGGAGTAGTAGCACTTGAGCACTAGAGTAGTGATTAGTATTCGGTCCCACTGTATCGTAGTTTTCAGAATGGTTCTAAAAACCATCTGTTTTTCTTTGTTGTGGTGTGTATTGAACTGTGTGCTATGAATGAATGAATGAAAAAGCAAGTTGCTAGAAAATCTGAGTCAAACCTTTAAAACTTTTCAAAGTCCCCAAAACCTTAGAAATTTCCCTCTTTTCTCATGATCGATCTCAATCTTCAGATGCCACGTGGAGGAAGTGGTTCAGCCCCGGACCCGATGTTGCAGATTCTGCAAATGTTGACTTCTGACCGTGAAGCTGAAAGAGCGGAACGTCAAGCCAACCTAGCCACCCTTCAGCATATAGCCTAGCTAGCCCACAACAACCAAGGCCACGGAAATCAGGACAACCATGGATCTAAGCTCATGAATTTCCAGAATACCAACCCACCTGTTTTCACTAAGTCAGAAGAGCCCCTAGACGCCGATGATTGGCTTCAAACCATGGAAAATAACCTAGAATTCGCTGGAGTGGAAGCCAACGAGAAATTTTTGTTTGCCACCCACTATCTAGCCGGAGATGCCAGGGCATGGTGGAACAGTATTCGTGCAATGACCGGAGCCAGATGATGACCTGGGAGGAATTCAAGGTCAAGTTCAGCAGAACCCATGTGCCACCGAGTTTGATCAAGAGGATGAGAGACGAGTTTAGAGAACTAAAGCAAGGAAGGATGACTGTAGTGGAATACCATGACAAATTTTTGTCATTAGCTAGGTATGCCCCAGATGAGATCGACACTGAAGCCAAGAAGAAAGAAAGATTCCTGAATGGTCTGCATGACGAGATGCAGACGGTGTTAGTCAATATCCCCTTTGCGTATATTGAAGCCCTTGTCGACTCTGCCATCCAGATGGAAGGAAAGATCAACCAAGCCAATGAGAACCGCAAGCGTCGCATGATGCATCAGCCAGGAACCCATCATACCCGAAAGTATCGCCCCAACCCATCTCCAGGATTTGCCCCAAGAACCAACAGACCCCCGATGAACCGTCCGACCTATCCCAACCGTGCAAACCCTAGACCCGGAGGAAATCACAACAACCCCGGCAACTCTAGCAATTTCATTCGTGCCCCACCCAAGTTCAACACCAACAATGCTACCGCCAACACCAACACTGCCCCGAGGACTGGAAGTAATGCTGTGCCTGTCGCAGCCAAGGACAAGTCGCAAGTGACTTGTTATGACTGTGGAAATAAAGGCCACTATTCCAACGAGTGCCCCAACAAGAAGAATTCTACAGCCCCCAATGCCAATGTCCCAGCTCAGCAGCAGCGTCATGTTTAGCCAGGAAGAAGATTTGCCCCAGGAAATTCGCTCAACCGCAATGGCCGTCTTTTTCTCATGCATGCTAAAGAAGCTCAGGAAGCGCCAGACGTCGTGCTGGGTATGTTTTCTGTTAATTCAGTACTTGCAAGAGTGTTGTTTGACTCTGGTGCATCGCATTCATTTTTCACCGAAGAATTTGCATGCACTAGTAAAATTCAACCAACCAAATTGAAGCATGTGATGATTGTGCAAATTCCTGGATCAACAACCAAGGCTAGGCAAATTTGCAAAGCCGTCCCTATCCGAATCCATGGAATAGATTTTTATGCTAATCTGATAGTACTCGGAACTAAAGGTTTGGAAGTAGTACTAGGAATGGATTGGATGTCCAAACATAAGCGATTGATTGACTGTGCCAAGAAAGCCATAACCATGACCAATAGAGCCGGAATATCAGTCGAGCTTATATCTGAAACCTTACCTCGTCAATTCAAATGCAACAAGAGTATAGCCCAACCTACCATTGACCAAGTCCGGATAATCTGTGTATACCCCGATGTATTTCCAGATGTTTTGCCCGGTATGCCCCCAGATCGGGATATGAGTTTATCATTGAACTAATCCCCGGAACCGGACCCATAGCCCAGAACCCTATAGTATGAACCCGTCAGAGCTCGCAGAACTGAAGAAGCAACTAGATTCCATGTTGGAAATCGGATTGATTCAACCAAGTGCGTCACCTTGGAGATCACCTGTCTTGTTTGTGGACAAGAAGGATGGAGGTAACCGTTTGTGTACGGATTATCGGAAATTGAATGATGTCACCATCAAGAACAAGAACCCCTTGCCCAAAATAGAAGATTTGTTTGATTAGTTGACCGGTGCCAAAGTGTTTTCTAAGATTGATCTTAGAACTGGTTATCATCAACTCAAGATTCGTGCAGAGGATATTCCATAGACTGCCTTTACCACCAGATATGGACTATACGAGTATACAGTCATGTCTTTTGGATTAACCAATGCCCCCGCTTATTTCATGAATCTCATGAATAAGATTTTTATGGACTTCCTGGATAAGTTTGTCGTTGTTTTCATCGATGACATTCTGATTTATTCCAAATCAGAAGAAGAACATGAGCTACACCTAAGGACCATTCTTGGAACCCTTAGAGAGCATCAGTTGTATGCAAAGTTTAGCAAATGTGAATTCTGGTTACAGGAGGTAGGATTCCTCGGTCACATTGTATCAGCCAGAGGAATTGCCGTTGACCCTGCCAAAGTGAAAGATGTAGAAGATTGGCAAGCCCCCAACCACTAAAACCCAAGTTTGTGCATTTCTCGGATTGGCGGGATATTACCGCAAATTCGTAGAAGGATTCTCGAGTATCGCCAGACCCATGACCCAATTGCAGAAGAAGGACAAGAAGTTTGAATGGACCGACAAATGTGAAGCGAGTTTTCAAGAACTCAAAAGGAGATTGATTTCAGCCCCAATCTTGATCATGCCGGATATCACGAAGCCCTTCGATGTGTATTGTGACGCATCCAAGATTGGTCTCGGATGTGTGCTAATGCAAGAAGGAAAAGTTATATCTTATATATCCCGACAATTGAAGCAACATGATCAAAATTACCCAACCCATGACCTCGAACTCGCAGCCGTAGTTCTAGCCCTGAAGACATGGAGACATTACCTGATGGGAAATTGTTGTGATATTTATTCGGATCACAAGAGCCTAAAGTATATATTCACTCAGAAGGAACTGAATATGAGGCAGAGAAGATGGATTGAGCTAATCAAGGATTATGACCTGCACATTCACTATCACCCTGGTAAAGCCAACGTGGTAGCCGATGCCCTTAGCAGATTGCCGTGCCGCTTGAACTCCATGATTTTGAAGGAGCAACCAAGTTTGCACAAGGAGATGGAAGATTTTCGAATGGAATTAGTAAGTGAAGGATTTTTGGCTATCATAGAACTCCAGCCCACTTTGATCAATCAGATTAAAGAGGCACAGAAGGGAAATGCCAGTATCGACGGAATCAAGCGTCGTATCGGTACAGGCAAAGTACCCGGATTCACCGAGGACGAAGAAGGAGTTTTGTGGTACAAAGGACGCCTTTGTGTACCAGCAGATTCTGAGTTGAAAGGAGTTATCTTGAAGGAGGCTCATGATACTCTTTATTCTATCCATCCCAGAGGAACTAAGATGTATCAAGATTTAAAGGAGCAATTTTGGTGGCATAAGATGAAGAGTGAAATCGGAAGCTATATCGCCAAGTGTGATATATGTCAGCGAGTCAAGGCCGGACATCAAAGACCCGCTGGATTGTTGCAACCTTTGCAGATTCCGGAATGGAAATGGGATTCCGTTGGAATGGACTTTATCACTGGACTGCCTACTTCTAGTAGGGGAAATGACTCTATCTGGGTCATAGTGGACAGATTGTCCAAAGTCGCCCATTTCTTACCAGTCAAAACCACCTATCAGAGTTCGAAACTAGCGGAGTTGTACATCGCTAGAATCGTCAGTTTGCACGGAGTCCCCAAGAACATAGTATCGGATCGAGGAACTCAGTTTACCTCGAGATTCTGGAAGAAAGTTCAAGAAGGTTTAGGAACCCACCTAGATTTTAGTACCGCGTATCACCCTCAGACCAATGGACAAACGGAGCGAGTAAATCAAATACTCGAAGATATGCTGAGAGCATGTGTGTTAGAATATGGATCCAAGTGGGAAGACTGTCTGCCATTTGCAGAATTTTCCTACAACAACAGTTACCAAGCCAGTTTACAAATGGCCCCATTTGAGTTCATGTACGGAAGAAAGTGTCGCACCCCTTTGAACTGGTCGGAAGTAGGAGAGTTTCAGATTTTTGGACCCGACATCCTACGAGAAGCAGAAGAGAAGGTTCACAAGATGCGTGAGCACCTCAAGACCGCCCAATCCCGACATAAGAGTTACGCCGACAAGAGACGTCGAGACCTCGCCTTCAACATAGGAGATTTTGTCTATCTGAAAGTGTCGCCATTGAAGGGAATGCAGCGTTTCCAACTCAAAGGAAAGTTAGCCCCCAGATATATCGGACCTTTCAAAATTCTGAACCGTCGAGGAGAAGTATCGTATCAATTGGAGCTACCCGAAGAGATGTCAGCCATGCACAATGTGTTCCATATCTCGTCACTTCGCAGGTGTCTCGAAGTCCCCAAGAAGACCGAAGTGTTCAAGAATATCGACCATCAGACCATAGAGATCAACGATGACCTGACCTATCCTGAAGTACCCATCCGTATTTTGGAAGAAGCTTTTCGAACTACCCGAATCCGAAGCATCAAGTTTCTCAAGATTCTGTGGAGCAACCACACAGAAGAGGAAGCTACCTGGGAGCGCGAAGATCACATCAGGACAGAGTTTCCCGATCTCTTCAAGTCCTAGGTAATCTTTTCGTCCTTTTTCAAATATCGGGACGAGATTTTGTTTAAGGGGGGAAGGTTTGTAACATTCCAAAAATACGAAGCTTGGATCATCAAACTCTAATCATCAAAATTAGGGTTAACAAAAACTTTTCTAAATAAAATTATGAATGTATGCATATGTGTATGCATTGATTTTGAAATTCTTTGGAACCACCTTGTTTGATTGTTTCATTGCTTGTAAAATGTTTCTAAATAAACATCATCTAAAACATTTCCCACCCTTTTCCTAAAGACAAGTAAATCAAAACAAATATATTATAGGAATGGTCATTTTGACCAATTTAACTCCCATGCCTACTTTGGCTGTCTCAAACTTTCAGAACCTAACAGAAACATTTCTGGATCTTTACACCCCTTGAATGTACTCATAACAAAGTATCAAGGACCACTTTGTGATCATCCAGAAACTTTCCAATGCATAGTTTAAATGGCAATTCAAAATTGAATCTTTCTCATATGGGAAGATCCCACTTTTTCAAAAACCACTCAAACAAGCTCAACTTTCAAAACTCAAGCATCTGCAGACTCACCAGCACCAATCTAGCAAACCCACCAAAAATCATTTCAAAATTCAAAACTTGATTTCATGCGGCCATTTCATCAAACAGGTTGCAGACACAAATCAAACAAACATCAAACACTATAGTGTGCAGTAAAATTGGCCTAACTTGTTACCTAGTTAGCTCACAACCAGCTCAGTAGATCATCTAGCAAGATTAACCAAGCACTAGCACCACTGTGAGCTTGCCATTGCCATCAATGGTGAATAGCCGAGCACACCCTTGCCACCCCATAGTCGACAGCAAGCTAGGAGCAGCAGCAAGCCTAGCTAGCATGTCTGGGAGGCAGCCCACCGTCCACCGCCACTCACTGTCCCAGCCGCGAGCGTTGCCAAGCCCTGGACCACACGCACAGACCGCGCCCAGACCACTAGCGACCATGCCGAGCGTGCGCCAGAGCACCACCCTCGACGAAGACCACAGACCGCGCGCCGCCCTTGCCGCGTGCATACACAATCCCCACCGACCCAGGAGACCACCAGACATCCCCGTTCGCCGACCCGTGACGCACAACCACCACTCGTCGTCGAAGACGCCGCCTCTGCTGCGCAGAGCATCGCCCGTTCCAGACCAAGCCGCACCGCCCCACGCCTCTAAACCATGTCGTTGAGCATCGCCAGGAGACACCGCACCGTCCCCTACCATCGCCCATGCCAATAGCCGCCTGTAACACCGCCCCCGACGAGCTCACTATGCGCCCCGTCGGTCCCCTCGCTCGACTATAAATAGAGGCCACCCCCGCTCGATTTCTTCACACCATCTCACTCCCCTCTTCTCACTGATCGTGCCACACCGTTCTCAGAGCAAGGCGAGCACCACCTCGCCGAAATTTCACCGGAGCCCGCCGCCTCTGGAGAAGAAGGGAGCCATCGATTTCGTCCACCCCAGGAGCTGCCGCGACCACCCCTTAGTTCGCCGTCGTCAACTTCGTCGTTCGCCCGCCTCGCCGACCCTCGCCAGCACCCCGGTGAGCCCCCAGCACCCCTCACTGGCCGCGCTAGGTTTCGTTCTCGCCGGCGTTGTCTCGCGTCGACGATGACTCCCAGCCATTGGATTAGAATTAGATCGAACGACCCACGTTGCCCCGTACCGCTTCGCCCCTCCCTGTCTCACTGGCAAGTGGGGACACCCACTTAAGCAGCCCGTGGGAGCACTGCGCTTAGCAGGCCGACCCAGTAACTTTTCCCGCGCAGCCCAGTGATTTGAATTAGATCTTTTTCTTTTTAATTCAAACACACTTCTGTACCCATTTTCAAAAATCAATCCAGATCGATTCAGTGCACCATTTTGAATGAAACCGATTTTGTTGGAAAGGTCTGTGAATGCTGAATCCAAGCCCGTTGGATTCAAGTCATTTGGATCTATAGATCACCCATGGTAAAAATAACAAGGCAGAAGCTTTTCTGCATTCAAACATTTTTCAAATTTAAACCATAATAGCTTTTGAGTTGATTCCAACTCTCAAAAATCACATTTACCCATACCTTTCAGAATATATAAAAATATATAGGTTTACTTGCAGAAATAATGTTCAAGTAATAAAAGAATGCTACACAGGCATTTCTAGTCATTATATTTAAAAAAAATAAAAGGGTAAAACCTTATTAAATTGTGACACCACTTTAAATCACATTCCCATGGACTACAATATGTGGTGATGACATGTGTCAACATCATCCCATGTTTGGTTTGGAGAATATTAAATCTTAAGTAGTTTTTCAATGAGTAGAAATTACTTTTCTAAAAATAAAAAGAATTAAACCAAGCCTTAACCTTGTAATGTTAGAGATGATGCTAGATCATATATAGGACCCTTGTGTGTGATGATTGCAAGTAGTTAAGTATTGTTTGGTGATTGTGTACCTCGTATTTATTCATAGACGCTAGTACCGACCAAGGATACGAGGAGGAAGGAGGATACTACGAATAAGAAGCCGAGGAGAACTTCAACCACTGCTCTGCACAAGGCAAGCTAACACTTGCAAGATACCATACTAATGCAAGCTTATATTGACACTGATGCAAGCCAATACTTGTTACTATGCCTACTATATGCCTTAAGCATATGTGATCATACCCACTTGATAAACCAATCCTAGTTTTATTTGCAAGCTTCTTACTTTATTTCTTTATCAAAGCCTACTTAGAGTTTACTTTATTTCTTCTATTGAAATGTTTTGGACATGTGTTTCCGAACATCTGCTGATTTTGGTGATGAAAATGATGAGGCATGGGCCTTAGCCCTTTATAAAACTGATGGTTGTCTGGATGCGATACCATTCCAATTTTATCGTACAACCACAATACCCGAAGATTGGGTAGGGCTTGACTGGAAACTTATATACTTCAGTATTAGTTCCCTCACGGCCAAGGTCTGAGCTGAGGCTACCTTGTGAAGATTGTCCACCTGTGCAGTACCCAAGATGACAGTTAGTCATGGTTGGGAGGCCAAACTCACAGGAGAGGTGCTTATACTAGGGCGTGTAATCGAAAGGTTAGGATTGATTATCCGCATACTGAGTATGGTGAATTCAGGATTTGTTCCTGACGGATGTATCGAATGTTGTGGTGAAAGTGTACAATCTCTGCAGAGTGTCAAACTATTCGAATAGCCGCGTTCGCGGTTATGGACAGTTGGAGTGGCCATACTGTTCCCCCGTTAGACTTTTCAAAATGACTTGTGAAATGAATTGAGACTTTGACTTGACCACAACAGAGTTGTGATATGGAATACAAGTTTCCCACTTAGGAGTTATACAACTGTGACTAGCTTTGGAACTTAGTAGAGATAAATCTGGCTTTTGCAAAACAACCTTAGAGCCTAGTGTCCTATTATCCAAAAACTCCCTTACCTGTTAGTATTAGTTTGCGAGTACTTAAAGAGTACTCATGGCTTTGTCCCTGGCTATTCCCATGGCCAGACTATGAAGAGGAGTACCTGGAAGATGGACCCCAGGAAGGTTACGACGACTAGGATCATCTTCCATCGTCAGCATTGCCTGTGACCCGAAAGATGGAGCTTCGCCTACGCTACCGTTATTATTACGTATTCTGCTGCTTGAAGATGTATTAAGAACTGGATCATGAGATCCCTATTTGTGTAAGAACTTATGTACCGTTTGTAATGGATGATGTACTATGGTATCCAATTCTGTTATGTCTCGCAAAAATGGTAATCCTGGGATTGCGATGTATGGCATAACAGGCATCTGGGATTAAAAATCCGGGTGTTAACAAGTTGGTATCAGAGCCATCCTGACCATAGGAGACCCTAGTTAGACTGGACGTTTGAACCAAAAACTTAGTTTCAAAACCAAAGAAAACAAATATTTACAAAAAACTTATTCTCATTCTTATCTCTTTGATTCTTTCATAAAAATTCATGTTCCTCAACAACTCTTGCAAAATACATAAAATTTTGACACACTTGATCACCCTGCTAATCTACTCATCCTCTATTTTTATAGATGGACGTGAAGTACATCAAGTTTTACCAACTTGGGAATGGTGGAGACCTTATCTTTGAGAGGGATTTGAACCAGCTTTCGGAACTTCTGGAGTGTCCGCACCCCGAGTTCTTCGGAGCTCAGCTCAATGATCAAGGAGGAGAAGATCTGTAGTGGCTAATTGTTGCATGTCTCCGAGGAAAAATTGAACCTCCCACTGCGGAAGGAATCCAGTTTACCTTGAGGGAAAACAACTGGCTCGATGGACTTGCCAGAGCAATGCAGGAAGCTCTTTCCCGTCTGTGTGGGCAGAGCATCAATCGGATCAAGGGTACTCGTTTTGAGTTTTGCCCAAGGCGTGATGAAAATGGACAACCACTGGAAGCCCCATACCACCCCGAGCTGAAGACTCAATTGGACCACCTTAGCTTCATGATGTACGATCGTCAGCAGGAGTTGGAAAACTGCCGTGACTACTCCAACCACAAGTCTGCCATCATCAAGACGAAGGATCAGACCATCGCCATGCTAGCAAAGGATCGCAAGTCTCGCCGCCATCAGCTCGACAAGAAGGAGCGCATTATTGCCCGTCTTCGCCACCGCATCTCATCTCTGGAGGAGACCATCCACGAGAGAGACATGCAGTTGGAGGAATGGGAGAATGCCGGAGAGGATCTTAGTGGAGACCCCTACTCCTATCTCAGCGATGACGATGATTTTCTGGAGGATCAGGCCATGGACTTCTTCACCGATGAGGATGATTTCGTGTTCATCGATGATGATGAAGATGATGAAGCCACAGACTCCGAGGAGTAGTAGCACTTGAGCACTAGAGTAGTGATTAGTATTCGGTCCCACTGTATCGTAGTTTTCAGAATGGTTCTGAAAACCATATGTTTTTCTTTGTTGTGGTGTGTGTTGAACTATGTGCTATGAATGAATGAATGAAAAAGCAAGTTGCTAGAAAATCTGAGTCAAACCTTTAAAACTTTTCAAAGTCCCCAAAATCTTAGAAATTTCCCTCTTTTCTCATGATCGATCTCAATCTTCAGATGCCACGTGGAGGAAGTGGTTCAGCCCCGGACCCGATGTTGCAGATTCTGCAAATGTTGACTTCTGACCGTGAAGCTGAAAGAGCGGAACGTCAAGCCAACCTAGCCACCCTTCAGCAGATAGCCTAGCTAGCCCACAACAACCAAGGCCACAGAAATCAGGACAACCATGGATCTAAGCTCATGAATTTCCAGAATACCAACCCACCTGTTTTCACTAAGTCGGAAGAGCCCCTAGACGCCGATGATTGGCTGCAAACCATGGAAAATAACCTAGAAGTCGCTAGAGTGGAAGCCAACGAGAAAGTTTTGTTTGCCACCCACTATCTAGCCGGAGATGCCAGGGCATGGTGGAACAGTATTCGTGCAATGACCGGAGCCAGGTGATGACCTGGGAGGAATTCAAGGTCAAGTTCAGCAGAACCCATGTGCCACCGAGTTTGATCAAGAGGATGAGAGACGAGTTTAGAGAACTAAAGCAAGGAAGGATGACTGTAGTGGAATACCGTGAATTTTTTTTGTCATTAGCTAGGTATGCCCCGGATGAGATCGACACTGAAGCCAAGAAGAAAGAAAGATTCCTGAATGGTCTGCATGACGAGATGCAGACGGTGTTAGTCAATATCCCCTTTGCGTATATTGAAGCCCTTGTCGACTCTGCCATCCAGATGGAAGGAAAGATCAACCAAGCCAATGAGAACCGCAAGCGTCGCATGATGCATCAGCCAGGAACCCATCAGACCCGAAAGTATCGCCCCAACCCATCTTCAGGATTTGCCCCAAGAACCAACAGACCCCCGATGAACCGTCCGACCTATCCCAACCGTGGAAACCCTAGACCCGGAGGAAATCACAACAACCCCGGCAACTCTAGCAATTTCACCCGTGCCCCACCCAAGTTCAACACCAACAATGCTACCGCCAACACCAACACTGCCCCGAGGACTGGAAGCAATGCTGTGCCGTCGCAGCCAAGGACAAGTCGCAAGTGACTTGTTATGACTGTGGAAATAAAGGCCACTATTCCAACGAGTGCCCCAACAAGAAGAATTCTACAGCCCCCAATGCCAATGTCCCAGCTCAGCAGCAGCGTCATGTTTAGCCAGGAAGAAGATTTGCCCCAGGGAATTCGCTCAACCGCAATGGCCGTCTTTTTCTCATGCATGCTGAAGAAGCTCAGGAAGCGCCAGACGTCGTGCTGGGTATGTTTTCTGTTAATTCAGTACTTGCAAGAGTGTTGTTTGACTCTAGTGCTTCGCATTCATTTGTCACCGAAGAATTTGCATGCACTAGTAAAATTCAACCAACCAAATTGAAGCATGTGATGATTGTGCAAATTCCTGGATCAACAACCAAGGCTAGGCAAATTTGCAAAGACGTCCCTATCCGAATCCATGGAATAGATTTTTATGCTAATCTGATAGTACTCGGAACTAAAGGTTTGGAAGTAGTACTAGGAATGGATTGGATGTCCAAACATAAGGGATTGATTGACTGTGCCAAGAAAGCCATAACCATGACCAATACAGCCGGAATATCAGTCGAGCATATATCTGAAACCTTACCTCGTCAATTCAAATGCAACAAGAGTATAGCCCAACCTACCATTGACCAAGTCCGGATAATCTGTGAATACCCCGATGTATTTCCAGATGTTTTGCCCGGTATGGCCCCAGATCGGGATATTGAGTTTATCATTGAACTAATCCCAGGAACCGGACCCATAGCCCAGAGACCCTATAGTATGAACCCGTCTGAGCTTGCAGAACTGAAGAAGCAACTGGATTCCATGTTGGAAATTGGATTGATTCAACCAAGTGCGTCACCTTGGAGATCACCTGTCTTGTTTGTGGACAAGAAGGATGGAGGTAACCGTTTGTGTACGGATTATCGGAAATTGAATGATGTCACCATCAAGAACAAGTACCCCTTGCCCAAAATAGAAGATTTGTTTGATTAGTTGACCGGTGCCAAAGTGTTTTCTAAGATTGATCTTAGAACTGGTTATCATCAACTCAAGATTCGTGCAGAGGATATTCCAAAGACTGCCTTTACCACCAGATATGGACTATACGAGTATACAATCATGTCTTTTGGATTAACCAATGCCCCCGCTTATTTCATGAATCTCATGAATAAGATTTTTATGGACTTCCTGGATAAGTTTGTCGTTGTTTTCATCGATGACATTCTGATTTATTCCAAATCAGAAGAAGAACATGAGCTACACCTAAGGACCATTCTTGGAACCCTTAGAGAGCATCAGTTGTATGCAAAGTTTAGCAAATGTGAATTCTGGTTACAGCAGGTAGGATTCCTCGGTCACATTGTATCAGCCGGAGGAATTGCCGTTGACCCTGCCAAAGTGAAAGATGTAGAAGATTGGCAAGCCCCCAACCACTCAAACCCAAGTTCGTGCATTTCTCGGATTAGCGGGATATTATCGCAAATTCGTTGAAGGATTCTTGAGTATCGCTAGACCCATGACCCAATTGCTGAAGAAGGACAAGAAGTTTGAATGGACCGAGAAATGTGAAGTGAGTTTTCAAGAACTCAAAAGGAGATTGATTTCAGCCCCAATCTTGATCATGCCGGATATCATGAAGCCCTTCGATGTGTATTGTGATGCATCCAAGATTGGTCTCGGATGTGTGCTAATGCAAGAAGGCAAAGTTATATCTTATCTATCCCGACAATTGAAGCAACATGAGCAAAATTACCCAACCCATGACCTCGAACTCGCAGCCGTAGTTCTAGCCCTGAAGACATGGAGACATTACCTGATGGGAAATTGGTGTGATATTTATTCAGATCACAAGAGCCTAAAGTATATATTCACTCAGAAGGAACTGAATATGAGGCAGAGAAGATGGATTGAGCTAATCAAGGATTATTACCTGGACATTCACTATCACCCTGGTAAAGCCAACGTGGTAGCCGATGCCCTTAGCAGATTGCCGTGCCGCTTGAACTCCATGATTTTGAAGGAGCAACCAAGTTTGCACAAGGAGATGGAAGATTTTCGAATGGAATTAGTAAGTGAAGGATTTTTGGCTAGCATAGAACTCCAGCCCACTTTGATCAGTCAGATTAAAGAGGCGCAGAAGGGAAATGCCAGTATCGACGGAATCAAGCGT
The DNA here is from genome assembly GCA_916181665.1 of Avena sativa. Taxonomy (NCBI): domain Eukaryota; kingdom Viridiplantae; phylum Streptophyta; class Magnoliopsida; order Poales; family Poaceae; genus Avena; species Avena sativa. Next base: position 43,864,409 of record OV702298.1, on the reverse strand, counting down.
CGTATCGGTACAGGCAAAGTACCCGGATTCACCGAGGACGAAGAAGGAGTTTTGTGGTACAAAGGACGCCTTTGTGTACTAGCAGATTCTGAGTTGAAAGGAGTTATCTTGAAGGAGGCTCATGATACTCTTTATTCTATCCATCCTAGAGGAACTAAGATGTATCAAGATTTAAAGGAGCAATTTTGGTGGCATAAGATGAAGAGAGAAATCGGAAGCTATATCGCCAAGTGTGATATATGTCAGCGAGTCAAGGCCGGACATCAAAGACCCGCTGGATTGTTGCAACCTTTGCAGATTCCGGAATGGAAATGGGATTCCGTTGGAATGGACTTTATCACTGGACTGCCTACTTCTAGTAGGGGAAATGACTCTATCTGGGTCATAGTGGACAGATTGTCCAAAGTCGCCCATTTCTTGCCAGTCAAAACCACCTATTAGAGTTCGAAACTAGCGGAGTTGTACATCGCTAGAATCGTCAGTTTGCACGGAGTCCCCAAGAACATAGTATCGGATCGAGGAAATCAGTTTACCTCGAGATTCTAGAAGAAAGTTCAAGAAGGTTTAGGAACCCGCCTAGATTTCAGTACCGCGTATCACCCTCAGACCGATGGACAAACGGAGCGAGTAAATCAAATACTCGAAGATATGCTGAGAGCATGTGTGTTAGAATATGGATCCAAGTGGGAAGACTGTCTGCCATTTGCAGAATTTTCCTACAACAACAGTTACCAAGCCAGTTTACAAATGGCCCCATTTGAGTTCATGTACGGAAGAAAGTGTCGCACCCCTTTGAACTGTTCGGAAGTAGGAGAGAGTCAGATTTTTGGACCCGACATCCTACGAGAAGCAGAAGAGAAGGTTCACAAGATGCGTGAGCACCTCAAGACCGCCCAATCCCGACAGAAGAGTTACGCCGACAAGAGACGTTGAGACCTCGCCTTCAACATAGGAGATTTTGTGTATCTGAAAGTGTCGCCATTGAAGGGAATGCAGCGTTTCCAACTCAAAGGAAAGTTAGCCCCCAGATATATCGGACCTTTCAAAATTCTGAACCGTCGAGGAGAAGTATCGTATCAATTGGAGCTACCCGAAGAGATGTCAGCCGTGCACAATGTGTTCCATATCTCGTTACTTCGCAAGTGTCTCGAAGTCCCCGAGAAGACCGAAGTGTTCAAGAATATCGACCATCGGACCATAGATATCAACGATGACCTGACCTATCCCGAAGTACCCATCCGTATTTTGGAATAAGCTTTTCGAACTACCCGAACCCGAATCATCAAGTTTCTCAAGATTCAGTGGAGCAACCACACAGAAGAGGAAGCTACCTGGGAGCGCGAAGATCACATCAGGACGGAGTTTCCCGATCTCTTCAAGTCCTAGGTAATCTTTTCGTCCTTTTTCAAATCTCGGGACGAGATTTTGTTTAAGGGGGGAAGGTTTGTAACATCCCAAAAATACTAAGCTTGGATCATCAAAATTAGGGTTAACAAAAGCTTTTCTAAATAAAATTATGAATGTATGCATATGTGTATGCATTGATTTGGAAATTCTTTGGAACCACCTTGTTTGAATGTTTCATTACTTGTAAAATGTTTCTAAATAAACATCATCTAAAACATTTCCCACCCTTTTCCTAAAGATAAGTAAATCAAAACAAATATATTAAAGGAATGGTCATTTTGACCAATTTAACTCCCATGCCTACTTTGGCTGTCTCAAACTTTTAGAACCTAACAGAAACATTTCTGGATCTTTGCACCCCTTGAATGTACTCATAACAAAGTATCAAGGCGCACTTTGTGATCATCCAGAAACTTTCAAATGCATAGTTTAAATGGAAATTCAAAATTGAATCTTTCTCATATGGGAAGATCCCACTTTTTCAAAAACCACTCAAACAAGCTCAACTTTCAAAACCCAAGCATCTGCAGACTCACCAGCACCAATCTAGCAAACCCACCAAAAATCATTTCAAAATTCAACACTTGATTTCATGCGGCCATTTCATCAAACAGGTTGCAGACACAAATCAAACAAACATCAAACACTATAGTGTGTAGTAAAATTGGCCTAACTTGTTCCCTAGTTAGCTCACAACCAGCTCAGTAGATCATCTAGCAAGATTAACCAAGCACTAGCACCACTGTGAGCTTGCCATTGCCATCAATGGTGAACAACCGAGCACACCCTTGCCACCCCATAGTCGACAGCAAGCTAGGAGCAGCAGCAAGCCTAGCCAGCATGTCTGGGAGGCAGCCCACCGTCCATCGCCACTCACTGTCCCAGCCACAAGCATTGCCAAGCCCTGGACCACACGCACAGACCGCCAGCGACCATGCCGAGCCTGCGCCAGAGCACCACCCTCGATGAATCCCACAGACCGCGCGCCGCCCTTGCCGCGTGCATACACAATCCCCACCGACCCAGGAGACCACCAGACATGCCCGTTCGCCGACCCGTGACGCACAGCGACCACTTGCCGTCAAAGACGCCGCCTCTGCCGCGCAGAGCATCGCCCGTTCCAGACCAAGCCACACCGCCCCACGCCTCTAAACCATGTCGTTGAGCATCGCCAGGAGACACCGCACCGTCCCCTACCATCGCCCATGCCAATAGCCGCCTGTAACACCGCCCCCGACGAGCTCACTGTGCGCCCCGTCGGTCCCCTCGCTCGACTATAAATAGAGGACACCACCGCTCGATTTCTTCACACCATCTCACTCCACTCTCCTCACTGATCGTGCCACACCGTTCTCAGAGAAAGGCGAGCACCACCTCGCTGAAATTGCACCAGAGCCCGCCGCCTCTGGAGAAGAAGGGAGCCATCGATTTCGTCCACCCCAGGAGCTGCCGCGACCACCCCTGAGTTCGCCGTCGTCGACTTCATTGTTCGCCCGCCTCGCCGACCCTCGCCAGCACCTCGGTGAGCCCCCAGCACCCCTCACTGGCCGCGCTAGGTTTCGTTCTTGCCGGCGTTGTCTCGCGTCGACGATGACTCCCAGCTGTTGGATTAGAATCAGATCGAACGACCCACGTTGCCCCGTACCGCTTCGCCCCTCCCTGTCTCACTGGCAAGTGGGGACACCCACTTAAGCACCCCGCGGGAGCACTGCGCTTAGAAGGCCGGCCCAGTAACTTTTCCCGCGCAGCCCAGTGATTTGAATTAGATCTTTTTCTTTTTAGTTCAAACACACTTCTGTACCCATTTTCAAAAATCAATCCAGATCGATTCAGTGCACCATTTTGAATGAAACCGATTTTGTTGGAAAGGTCTGTGAATGCTGAATCCAAGCCCATTGGATTCAAGTCATTTGGGTCTATAGATCACCCATGGTAAAAATAACAAGGCAGAAGCTTTTCTGCATTCAAACATTTTTCAAATTTAAACCATAATAGCTTTTGAGTTGATTCCAACTCTCAAAAATCACATTTACCCATACCTTTCAGAATATATAAAAATATATAGGTTTACTTGCAGAAATAATGTTCAAGTAATAAAATAATGCTACATAGGCATTTCTAGTCATTATATTTAAATAAAATAAAAGGGTAAAACCTTATTAAATTGTGACACCACTTTAAATCACATTCCCATGGACTACAATATGTGGTGATGACATGTGTCAACATGATCCCATGTTTGGTTTGGAGAATATTAAATCTTAAGTAGTTTTTCAATGAGTAGAAATTACTTTTCTAAAAATAAAAAGAATTAAACCAAGCCTTAACCTTGTAATGTTAGAGATGATGCTAGATCATCTATAGTACCCTTGTGTGTGATGATTACAAGTAGTTAAGTATTGTTTGGTGATTGTGTACCTCGTATTTATTTATAGACGCTAGTATCGACCAAGGATACGAGGAGGAAGGAGGATACTACGAAGAAGAAGCCGAGGAGAACTTCAACCACTGCTCTGCACAAGGCAAGCTAACACTTGCAAGATACCCTACTAATGCAAGCTTATATTGACACTGATACAAGCCAATACTTGTTACTATGCCTACTATAGGCCTTAAGCATATGTGATCATACCCACTTGATAAACCAATCCTAGTTTTATTTGCAAGCTTCTTACTTTATTTATTTATTTATCAAAGCCTACTTAGAGTTTACTAAAAGAGTTTGGTAGATACTAGAAAGTTATGTGAAGGTTGCATAAAGAGCATAAAATTTGGCCTAAGCTAGATAATCTTGATGTCATCCCAAGGCATGAGATTGAACTTAGTTAGAACCCCACTAGTTTACCACCCCTCATTAGTGCTTACACCCACCTGTAGATGCTAGTGCTAAGCATAAAACTTGATCAACCTTATATGGGAATACTTGGTGGAAAAATGGTTATGAAAACCTTGGAATGATGGATCATTCTATTGAAATGGTTTGGACATGTGTTTCCGAACACCTGATGATTTTGGTGATGAAAATGATGAGGCATGAGCCTTAGCCCTTTATAAAACTGATGGTTTTCTGGATGCGATACCATTCCAATTTTATTGTACAACCACAATTCCCGAAGATTGGGTAGGGATTGACTGGAAACTTATATACCTTAGTATTAGTTCCCTCATGGCCAAGGTCTGAGCTGAGGCTACCTTGTGAAGATTGTCCACCTGTGAAGTACCCAAGATGACAGTTGGTCATGGTTGGGAGGCCAAAATCACAAGAGAGGTGCTTATACTAGGGCATGTAATCGAAAGGTCGGGATTGATTATCCGCATACTGAGTATGGTGAATTCAGGATTTGTTCCTGACGGATATATCGAATGTTGTGGTGAAAGTGTACAATCTCTGCAGAGTGTCAAACTATTCGAATAGCCGCGTCCGCGGTTATGGACAGTTGGAGTGGCCATACTGTTCCCCCGTTAGACTTTTCAAAATGACTTGTGAAATGAATTGAGACTTTGACTTGACCACAACAGAGTTGTGATATGGAATACAAGTTCCCACTTAGGAGTTATACAACTGTGACTAGCTTTGGAACTTAGTAGAGATAAATCTAGCTTTTGCAAAACAACCTTAGAGCCTAGTGTCCTATTATCCAAAAACCCCTTACCTGTTAGTATTAGTTTGCGAGTACTTAAAGAGTACTCATGGCTTTGTCCCTGGCTATTCCCATGGCCAGACTATGAAGAGGAGTACCTGGAAGATGGACACCAAGAAGGTTACGACAACTAGGATCATCTCCCATCGTTAGCATTGCCTGTGACCCCGAAGATGGAGCTTCGCCTACGCTGCCGTTATTATTACGTATTCCGCTGCTTGAAGATGTATTAAGAACTAGATCATGAGATCCCTATTTGTGTAAGAACTTATGTACGGTTTGTAATGGATGATGTACTATGGTATCCAATTCTGTTATGTCTCGCAAAAATGGTAATCCTGGGATTGCGATGTATGGCATAACAGGCATCTGGGATTAAAAATCCGGGTGTTGACAGCATCATTGCCCGTCTTCGCCACCGTATCTCATCTTTGGAGGAGACCATCCACGAGAGAGACATGCAGTTCGAAGAAAGGGAGAATGCCGGAGAGGATCTTCGTGGAGACCCCTACTCCTATCTCAGTGTGGATGATGATTTTCTGGAGGATCAGGCTATGAATTTCTTCACCGATGAGGATGATTTCACCTTCATCGATGACGATGAGGATGATGAAGCCACCGATTCCGAGGAGTAGTATCACTTGAGCACTAGCGTAGTGAGTAGTATTTGGTCCCACTGTAACGTAGATTCCAGAATGGTTCTTAAAACCATCTGTTTTCATTTGTTGTGGTGTGTGTTGTATCGTGTGCTATGAATGAATGAATGAAAAGAAAGTTGCTAGAAAATCTGAGTCAAACTTTAAATTTTTTTCAAAGTCCCAGAACCTTAAAAATTTCCCTCCTTTCTCATGATCTATCTCAATCTTCAGATGCCACGCGGAGGAAGTGGTTCATACCCTGACCTAATGTTGCAGATTCTGCAAATGTTGGTCTCTGACCGCGAAGCTGAAAGAGCGGAACGTCAAGCCAACCTAGCCACGCTGCAACAGATAGCTCAGCTTGCCCACAACAACCAAGGCCACGGAAATCAGGACAACCATGGATCTAAGCTCAAGAATTTCCAGAATACCAACCCACCTGTTTTCACTAAGTCAGAAGAGCCCCTAGACGCCGACGATTGGCTGCAAACCATGGAATATAACCTGGAAGTCGCCGGAGTGGAAGCAAACGAGAAAGTTCTATTCTCCACCCACTATATAGCCGGAGATGCCAGAGCATGGTGGAACAGTGTTCGTGCAATGACCGGAGGCCAGATGATGACTTGGGAGGAATTCAAGGTCAAGTTCAGCAGAACCCATGTACCACCGGGTTTGATCAAGAGGATGAGAGAAGACTTCCGAGAACTAAAGCAAGGAAGGATGACCGTAGTGGAATATCGTGACAAATTCTTGTCATTAGCTAGGTATGCCCCGGATGAGATCGACACCGAAGCCAAGAAGAAAGAAAGATTCTTAAATGGTATGCACGATGAAATGCAGACAGTGTTAGTCAATATCCCCTTTGCTGATATTGAAGCCCTTGTCGACCCAGCCATCTAGATGGAAGTAAAGATCAACCAAGCCAATGAGAACCGCAAGCGTCGCATGATGCATCAGCCAGGAACCCATCAGACCCCAAAGTATCGCCCTAACCCATCTCCCGGATTTGCCCCGAGAACCAACAGACCCCTGATGAACCGTCCTACCTATCCCAACCGTGGAAACCCAGACCCGGAGGAAATCACAACAACCCCGACAACTCTAGCAATTTCAACCGTGCCCCACCAAAGTTCAACAACAACAACGCTGCCACCAACACCAACACTGCCCCGAGGACTGGAAGCAATGTTGTGCCTGTAGCAGCGAAGGACAAGTCGCAAGTGACTTGTTATGACTATGGAAATAAGGGTCACTACTCCAACGAGTGCCCCAACAAGAAGAATGCCGCATCCCCCAATGCCAATGCCCCAGCGCAGCATCAGCGTCGTGTTCAGCCCGGAAGAAGGTTTGCCCCAGGGAATTCGCTCAACCGCTATGGCCGTCTTTTTCTCATGCATGCTGAAGAAGCTCAGGAAGCGCCAGACGTCGTGCTGGGTATGTTTTCTGTTAATTCAGTACTTGCAAGAGTGTTGTTTGATTCTGGTGCATCACATTCATTTGTCACCGAAGAATTTGCATGCACTAGTAAAATTCAACCCACCAAACTAAAGCATGTTAGGATCGTTCAAATTCCCGGTTCAACCACCAAGGTTAGGAAAATTTGCAAAGCCGTCCCTATCCGAATCCATGGTATAGATTTTAATGCCAATCTGATAGTACTCGGAACTAAAGGTATGGAAGTAGTACTAGGAATGGATTAGAAGGCCAAACATAAAGGATTGATTGACTGTGCCAAGAAAGCCATAACCATGACCAGTACAGTCGGGATATCAGTCGAGCATATATCTGAAACCTTACCTCGTCAATTAAAGTGCAACAAGAGTATAGCCCAATCTACCATTGACCAAGTCCCGATAGTCTATGAATACCCCGATGTATTTCCAGATGTTTTGCCCGGTATGCCCCCAGATCGGGATATCGAGTTTATCATCGAACTAATCCCCGGAACTGGACCCATAGCCCAGAGACCATATAGTATGAACCCGTCGGAACTAGAGGAACCGAAGAAGCAACTGGATGCCATGTTGGAAATTGGATTGATTCAACCAAGTGCGTCACCCTGGAGATCACCTGTGTTGTTTGTGGACAAGAAAGATGGAGGTAACCGTTTGTGTACGAATTATCGGAAATTGAATGATGTCACCATCAAGAACAAATACCCCTTGCCCAAGATAGAAGATTTGTTTGATCAGTTGACCGGTGCCAAAGTGTTTTCTAAGATTGATCTTAGGACTGGCTATCATCAACTCAAGATTCGCGTAGAGGATATTCCAAAGACTGCCTTTACCACCCGTTATGGATTATACGAGTATACCGTGATGTCCCTTGGATTAACCAATGCCCCCACTTATTTCATGAATCTCATGAATAAGATTTTTATGGACTTCCTGGATAAGTTTGTCGTTGTTTTCATCGATGACATTCTGATCTATTCCAAATCAGAAGAAGAGCATGAGCTGCACCTAAGGACCATTCTTGGAAGCCTTAGAGAGCATCAGTTGTATGCCAAGTTTAGCAAATGTGAATTCTGGTTACAGGAGGTAGGATTCTTCGGTCACATTGTATCAGCCGGAGGAATTGCCGTTGACCCCGCAAAAGTGAAAGATGTAGAAGATTGGCAAGCCCCAACCACTCAAACCCAAGTCCGTGCTTTTCTCGGATTGACGGGATATTACCGCAAGTTCGTAGAAGGATTCTCGAGTATCACCAGACTCATGAGCCAATTGCTGAAGAAAGACAAGAAGTTTGAATGGACGGACAAATATGAAGGGATTTTTCAAGAACTCAACAGGATATTGATTTCAGCCCCAATCTTGATCATGCCGGATATCACGAAGCCCTTCGTCGTGTATTGCGATGCATCCAAGATCGGTCTCGGATGTGTGCTAATGCAAGAAGGCAAAGTTATATCCTATCTATCCCGACAACTGAAGCAACATGAGCAAAATTAAGCAACCCATGACCTCGAACTCGCAGCCGTAGTTCTAGCCCTGAAGACATGGAGACATTACCTGATGGGAAATCGTTGTGAGATCTATACGGGTCACAAGAGTCTGAAGTATATATTCACCCAGAAGGAGCTGAATATGATACAGATAAGATGGATTGAGCTAATCAAGGATTACGATCTGGACATTCACTATCACCCTGGTAAAGCCAATGTGGTAGAAGATGCCCTTAGCAGATTGCCGTGCCGCTTGAACTCTATGATTTTGAAGGAGCAACCAAGCTTGCACAAAGAGATGGAAGATTTTCGAATAGAATTAGTGAGTGAGGGATTTTTAGCTAGCATAGAGCTCGAGCCCACTTTGATGAGTCAGATCAAAGAGGCACAGAAAGGAAATGCTAGTATTGACGGAATCAAGCGTCGTATTGGTACAGACAAAGTACCCGGATTCACCGAAGACAAAGAAGGAGTTCTGTGGTACAAAGGACGCCTTTCTGTACCAGCAGATTCTGAGTTGAAAGAAGTTATTCTGAAGGAAGCTCATGATAATCTTTATTCTATCCATCCCGGAGGAACTAAGATGGATCAAGATTTGAAAGAGCAATTTTGGTGGCATAAGATGAAGAGAGAAATCGGAAGCTATATCGCCAAGTGTGATATATGTCAGCGAGTCAAGGCAGGACATCAAATACCCGCTGGATTCTTGCAACCATTGCAGATTCCGGAATGGAAATGGGATTCCGTTGGAATGGGCTTTATCACCGGATTGCCTACTTCTAGTAGGGGAAATGACTATATCTGGGTCATCGTGGACAAATTGTCCAAAGTCGCCCATTTCTTACCCGTCAAGACCACATATCAGAGTTCGAAGCTAGCGGAGTTATACATCGCTAGGATAGTTAGTTTGCATGGAGTCCCCAAGAACATCGTATCGGATCGAGGAACTCAGTTTACCTCGAGATTCTGGAAGAAAGTCCAAGAAGGTTTAGGAACCCGCCTAGATTTCAGCACCGCGTATCTCCCTCAGACCGAAGGACAAACCGAGCGAGTAAACCAAATACTCGAAGATATGCTGAGAGCATGTGTGTTAGAATATGGATCCAAGTGGGAAGACTTTCTGCCGTTTGCAGAATTTTCATACAACAACAGTTATCAGGCTAGTTTGAAAATGGCCCCATTTGAATTCATGTACGGAAGGAAGTGTCGCACCCCTTTGAACTGGTCGGAAGTAGGAGAGAGTCAGATCTTCGGACCCGACATCCTACGAGAAGCGGAAGAGAAGGTTCACAAGATTCGTGAGCACCTCAAGACAGCCCAGTCCAGACAGAAGAGTTACGCCGACAAGAGACGTCGATACCTCGCCTTCAACATAGGAGATTTTGTTTATCTGAAGGTGTCGCCACTGAAGGGAATGCAATGTTTCCAACTCAAAGGAAAGTTAGCCCCCAGATATATCGGACCCTTCAAGATTCTGAACCGTCGAGGAGAAGTGTCGTATCAATTTTAACTATCCGAAGAGATGTCAGCCGTGCACAATGCGTTCCATATCTCATTACTTCGCAAGTGTCTCAAAGTTCCAGAGAAGACCGAAGTGTTCAAGAATATCGATCATCGGACCATAGAGATCAACGATGACCTAACCTATCCTAAAGTACCCATCCGTATTTTGGAAGAAGCTTTCAGAACTACCCGAACCCGAAGCATCAAGTGTCTCAAGATTCAGTGGTGCAACCACACAGAAGAGGAAGCTACCTGGGAGCGCGAAGATCACATCAGGACTGAGTTTCCCGATCTCTTCAAATCCTAGGTAATCCTTTTCGTCCTTTTTAAATCTTGGGACGAGATTTTGTTTAAGGGGCGAAGGTTTGTAACATCCCAAAAATACTAATCTTGGATCATCAAACTCTAATCATCAAAATTAGGGTTAATAAAAACTTTTCTAAATAAAAATATGAAAGCATGCGTGTGTGTATGCATTCCAATTTGAATTCTTTTGAACCACCTTCCTTGTGTGTTTCTTTGCTTGTAAATGGATGCTTAGGTGAAATAAACATCATCTAAACATTTCCCAAACTTTTCCCAAAGACAAATAAATCAAAACAAAGCTAAATGAGTGAATGGTCATTTTGACCAATTTAACTCCCATGCCTACTTTGGCTGTCCCAAACTTTCAGAACTTAACAGAAACTTGTTTGGATCTTTGCACCCCTTGATAGTACTCATAACAAAGTATCAAGGCCCACCTGGTGATCATCCAAAAATATTTGAATGCCTAGTTTAAAGGACAATTCAAAATTGAATCTATATCATATGGGAAGATCCCACTTTTTCAAAAACCACTCAAACAAACTCAACTTTCAAAACCCAAGCATCTGCAGACTCACCAACACCAACCTAGCACACCCACCAAAAATCTTTTCAAAATTCAAAACTTGAATTCTTGCGGCCATTTCATCAAACACCTTGCAGATTCAAATCAAACAAAATCCAAACACTATTGTGAGCAGTGATTAGAGCCTAACTTGTTCCCTCTCTGGTTGCAACTAGGCTTTAGTAGATCATCTAGCTCAATTGCAAACCTCTAGCATCACAGTAAGCTGGGCAATGCCATTAATGGTGAACAGCCGAAGCTCACCATGCCACCCCAGTGGAGACAGCAAGCTAGAGGAAGAACTAGCCGTGCCAACCTTGTCTAGGAGGTAGCCCATGCCTCACCGCCCCCTCTCGACTAGCCCTGCCTCGAAGACATCGACCAGAGCACCCAGGAACGCCGCGCCCGTGCCTCTGTAAACCATGCCGAGCATGCGCCAGAGCGCCATGCTCGACCGACGCCCACAGACCGCGCGCCGCCCTCGCCGCGTGCATACATGATCGCGACCGACCCAGGAGACCGTCAGACATCCTCGTTCGCCTCCCCATGCCTCACAGCCACCGCTCGCCGTCGAAGATGCCGCCTCTGCCGTGTAGAGCATCGTGTGTTCCAAACCATTTGCCACCGCCCCTATGTGCGCATTAAAGACGTAGAGCTTCGCCAGGAGACCACCAAGCGATCGCCACCACCGTCCATGCCTCTAGCAGCCCGTAGCCATGTCGGCACCGTCGCCTGCCCATCACGTTCGGTCCCGTCGTCGCGACTATAAATAGAGGCCACCCCCAGCCGAATTGAGCACACCATCTCACTCCCCTCTCTTCACTAATCGTGCCACCCCATTCCCGGAGCAAGGCGAGCATCACTTCGCTGGAATTTCACCGGAGCCTGCCGCTGCTGGAGAAGAAGGGGGCCAGTGATTGGAGCCGCCCCAGGAGAAGCTGCCGGTACCAGGAGGTTCGCCATCGTCGACTTCGTTGTTCGCCCGCCTCGCCGACCCTCGCCTGAGCCCCGGTGATCCCCCAACGACCCCCACCTGCCGCGTTAGGTTTCTGTCTTGCCGTTAGATTAGAACAAGATCCCACGGCTCACATCGCCCCATACCGCTTCGCACCCCCTCGTCTCACTGACGCATGGGGACAGCCACTTAACCAGCCTGCGTAAGCATTGTGCTTAGCAGGCCGGCCCAGTATCGCTTCCCGCGTAGCCCAGTCGTTTGAATTTAACCTTTTCCATTTTATTTCAAACACACTTCTGCACCCAGTTTCAAAAATCAACCCAGGTCGATTCAGTGAACTAAATTGAATGAAACCAATTTTGTTAGAAAGGTCTGGGAATGCTGAATCCAAGCCCGTTGGATTCAAGTCATTTGGATCTGTAGATCATCCTTGGTAAAAATAACAAGGCAGAAGCTTTTCTGCATTCAAACATTTTTCAAATTTAAACCATAATAGCTTTTGAGTTGATTCCAACTATCAAAAATCAAATTTAACCATACTTTTTAGAATATATAAAAATATATAGGTTTACTTACAGAAATAATGACCAAATAATAAAAGAATGCTACATAGGCATTTCTAGTCACTTATTTAATTAAAATAAAAGGGTAAAACCTTATTAAATTGTGACACTACTTTAAATCACATTGCCATGGACTAAAATATGTGGTGATCACATGTGTCAACATGATCCCATGTTTGGTTTGGAGAATATTAAATCTTAAGTATTTTTCAGTGAGTAGAAATTACTTTTCTAAAACTAAAAGGATTTAAACCAAGCTTTAATCTTGTAATGTTAGTGATGATGCTAGATCATCTATAGGAACCCTTTTGTGTGATGATTGCAAGTAGTTAAGTATTTTTTGGTGATTGTGTACCTCGTATTTATTTATAGACGCTAGTACCGACCAAGGATACGAGGAGGAAGGAGGATACTACGAAGAAGAAGCCGAGGAGAACTTCAACCACTGCTCTGCACAAGGCAAGCCTTACTAATCAAGTTGACCTATGCAAGACCATACTTGCAAGACTTACTAATCAAGTTGACCTATGCAAGCTTATACTTGCAATTATGCAAGCTAACACTCGGAAGATACTCTACTGATGCAAACAAACCCTTACTTGTTACCATGCCCACTATATGCCTTAAGCATATGTGATCACACCCACTTGATACCCCCTCCTAGTTTTAATTGCAAGCTTTCTACCTTATTTCTTTATCAAAACTATTTCCTTAGAATGTACTTAAGTAACTTATAGATTCTAGAAAGATATATTTGAAGGCTGCATAAAGAGCATAAAATTTGGCCTAAGCTAGAAAATCTTTATGTCATCCTATGGCATAAGATTGAACTCAGTTGAAACCCCACTTGTTTACCACCCCTCATTAGTACTCACCCCACTTGTAGATGCTAGTGCTAAGCATAAAACTTGATCAACTTTAGATGGGAATACTTGGTGAAAATGGTCATGAAAACCTTAGAATGATGGATCATTCTATCTAGATGTTTTGACATGTGTTTCCGAACACCAGATGATTTTTGGTGATGAAAATGTTGAGGCATGAGCCTTAGCCCTTTATAAAAATGATGGTTGTCTGGATGCGATACCATTCCAGTTTTTACCGTACAACCACACTACCCGTAGATTGGGTAGGGCTTGACTGGAAACTTATATACCTTAGTATTAGTTCCCTCATGGCCAAGGTTTGAGTTGAGGCTACCTTGTGAAGATTGTCCACCTTTGCAGTACCCAAGATGACAGTTGGTCATGGTTGGGAGGCCAAACTCACAGGAGAGGTGCTTATACTAGGGCGTGTAATTGAAAGGTTAGGATTGATCATCCGCATACTGAGTATGGTGAATTCAGGATTTGTTCCTGAAAGATGTATCGAATGTTGTGGTGAAAGTGTACAATCTCTGCAGAGTGTCAAACTATTCAAATAGCCGCGTCCGCGGTTATGGATAGTTGGATTGTCCATACTGTTCGCCCATCAGATGTTTTCAAAAAGGACTTGTGAAATGAATTGAGACTTTGACTTAACCACAACAAGGTTGTGACATGAGATATAAGTTCCCACTTAGGTGTTATAACTTCAACTAGCTCTCTTGCTTCTAAACTTAGTAGAGATAAATCTGGCTTCTTGCAAAACAACCCTAGAGCCTAGTGTCCCATTATCAAAACCCCCTTTTACTTGTTATTATTAGTTTGCGAGTACTTAAAGAGTACTCATGGCTTTGTCCCTGGCTATTCCCGTGGGAGACTATGAAGAGGAGTACCTGGAGGAGGGACCCCAGGAAGGTTACGACAACTAGGATCATCTCCCATTGTCAGCATTGCCTATGACCCCGAAGATGGAGCTTCGCCTACGCTACCGTTATTATTACGTATTCCGCTGCTTGAAGTTGTATTAAGAACTGGATCATGAGATCCCTATTTGTGTAAGACCTTATGTATGGTTTGTAATGGATGAAGTACTGTGGTATCCTATTCTGTTATGTCTCGCAAAAATGGTAATCCTGGGATTGCGATGTATGGCATAACAGGCATCTGGGTTTAAAAATCCGGTTGTTGACAGAAGTGAGTACCTCTAATCTCCCGAGAGTGTCTCCCTAGCAAACTCCCAAGTAAATCCTGCATGACTACCTCTAGGCCTCTCTCCTTGTCATCATGCATGAGCTTGAAAGTGATGGTCTCCGTGGCTGGCTCAGTCTGGCGTCCTGGCTGAGTAACCTTGAAGCCCAAAGGTCCTTCCTCTCGAACTTGGTGAGGGGAAGAATCATGATGCTAGGAAGCGGAAGATTGAGCACACTAGTGAGCTCATTAAGACGAGTGCCAAAACGAGTTCCCTTGAACTCTTCAGCCGTGCTGATAGTAACATTAGGCATCTATTTTATAAGATATAAAAAGTTAGAATCAACATAGATAGAGAAAATCATAAGACAAAGCTTCACAAGCATATTTTTGGAAATCAAACACACTAGTCATGGCATACATAAATCCATTACAAGCATCCAAGGTTCAACATAACATAGACAATTTTTTTAGAAAGGAAATGATAAGTGTGGTGGTCCAACTAACGAGGTACATTACAATCCCATCTCACTTGTCAAGTTGGCTAACAGGGCATCCCTAGAGGCAATCTGTCGATCTTGATCACATGACTCCATTGCTAAGTCTATGATGTCCTCTCTTAAACGTTGGTTGGTAGCCTCTAACTCTTGGGTATGCTTCTTTTCTTCCTTGAGATCATTCTGGGTGTTAAACATTCTGCACTTGAGTCTATCACCAAGCTCTTTGATGGCCTTCCAAGCTGCATCCCTTGCAGAATCAAAGAATGTGGTGTGCATCACTGAGTTGGTGACCATGCAGAATCCTGATTCTTTGTGGTTGTCTTCCTTGTTTTTGTACAAGTGAAGCTGCACCCACCAGTACTCTACTCCTTCATCCATCATGGGGAATCCTTTGTACACAGCTGCACCATGTATTCCCATGGCAACCATGAGGTCCTTGAGAGCCTTGGGGAATTCTGTATCACACTCCAAAGTCATAGTCATGAGTGGTCCGTTCCTCACGACTTCGTTGATGGACTTCATCTACAAATAGATATGAGAAAGAAGATTAGAAAAGCTTACGAGAAGAAAAACACAAGTGTGAAAGTTGTTTGAATTTTTTTCCTTAGTGGTTTCTAATCCATTCCTAGGGTCATAATCCTACAGGCAACACAGTGCTCTGATACCATCTATAAGATCCCTCCCTTTATAAAGGTAAGGATCCCTGTGATTGCAATGCTAGTCCCTGGATCAATGCTAGCATCCACAGTTTAAGATGAAGTACACAGAAACAAAGGTCATTATTACATATCATTCCAGAGACAAAATAGTCTTTTACAACTCCATGGCCACAGGCCTAATACAAGAGTTCAATTATAAATAAGATAAATAAGTCTTCATCTTCATGTTCCACAGGCAAGCATGTTGAGTGTAGACTCACAACCCCTAATCATCATCAGAATAACCTGCAACATCACAAGTTACAACCACAGTGGGTCAATACATTGTAATAATATTGGCAAGTGATACCTTAGTAGAATATTAGCATCTAGATACTACATGCATTTGGCTAAGTGTAGCTTAGGCTTGCTTTGCTCAAAATAGGTTTTTCCTATTAGTTGAAAACACTAAGTTTTTCTTTGACTAAACTTTCCCAAGGATCACCAATAGACATTGATGTACCTTCACCCTTGTTCAACCACAAGTTTTAACTTAGAAAATTGGAATGAGGAGATTCTTGATAGCTTCCATTTCTTAATGCTCAAGTTGTCCAATACTAGGGACAGGGCTAAGTACTTAGATTCTTCCATCTACAGAGGTTGTGCACTTTCCCCACAACACTTGATTTTCACCAAGACAGGACCTTTTAGAAGCCGTCCCTTAGACCAAATGGACGCGTTCCAACCTATCATCCCACTACCACCAACTGTCCAAATGGCTAAGTTATTGCAACCTATGTGATCCAGGCAGAGCCCATATTGCCATGTGGCTGCACTAGAAGCTTCTTAACATTTGGCATCTCAAATCCCTTTGTTCCTGGGTGGCTTTCCACAAGTGAGATACACAAGGTAAACCATAGAAATGGGCCTTGTGTGACCACTCAACACAAACCATTCTTTCCATTCCACCCAGGTGTTTCATTCACTTAGTTGTTTTATTAAGCAAAAACACAAGTCCAAGACTTAGAAATATTTCACATAGCATGAATATAATCTCCCCTTGTTTGCTACTCCCTCTGTATCAAATTACTCCGCCGGCGCGCTTATGTAGGTGAACTAGTACTCCCTCATTTTTCATTCAAAAAAATCCTCGAATTTTTGAAATAGATAGTATGAAATATGTACTACGTATACCAAAAATTCTAAGAATTTTTTGATGAAAAATGAGAGAATACTAGGCCACCTAGGTAAGCGTGCGCGCGAAGTAATTTGAAACAGAGGGAGTAGTAGCTAGGCTAATCATGGCAATGGTAAGCATCTTAACTTAGAGGAAATTCTAACAATTCTACAACTACTAGGATTTCCCAAGCATAGCAATAAGATACTTAGCAAAATATTCATGCAAGTTCTATACAAAATATTTCTAATGCATAGGTGAAAATTATAGGAATAAAATCATGAAGCACCACTTGCCTTGGTAGTTTGGGAAGTAGCAACAATCTTCACAACCACAATCACTATTTGCACCAAAATCTACACATAAAATAATGGCACCAAAATCACATAACAAAATATGCAAACAAAAATATATGAATGCATGCAAATGCCATGTGATAATTTTTCTACACCAAACAAGACAAGTGCACAGTACTGAAATACAAACAAGTTCAAGAAACTCAATTTAAACTTTATTTGATCTTTAAAATATTTTTCAAACAATTTCTATAACCAAAATAATCCTACAAAAGTTTCTGCAAAAACAACCATTTTTACAGAGGCAAAACATTAAACACTTTGCATAAACAGATAGTATTTTCTCTCCTGATTCCAATGATATAAAATTTGTCAAATTTGAACTTGGGGATCAAAAGTTATGAATTTTACAAGTTTGGTTAACTAATAGATCAAATTTCTGTTTTAAATTTAAACTCAGGCCACGCGGCGCTCTCTGATTCGTCGGTACCGCTTCGCGTGGATCGACCAGTGTGGACCGGACGATCTAAATGAAATCGTACGGCCAGATCTGACTCGTACCCCTTCGTTAAGTGATTCTATCTCACGCGTTAGATCTAGATCTAACGGCTCGCGATCAAGCGACCAAGGATTGGCGGCGCTGGCGACGGTGGCGCGGCGGCGGCGCTCTGTCAGTGACGCTCCGGCGAATACAGGAGGGGCTGGGGTGTGTGGCATGGCTTACCAGACTCACATGGTCACGAGGAAACTCAACGTGGAAGTAGTTTGTCGAGGGGCGCACGGACGCAGCGGCAGGACCTCGTCGGAGTTGCGGGCGGCGTCGGGTTCGTGCAGACGGCGATGTTGACGACGTTCGGGATCGCCCTAGCACAAGACAGTGGTGTTAGCAGTTGCGCAAGGACACGACGAATCTAATAGCATGCATGCGAAGTCAAGGGGCGCTCGGATTTTTACTAAATTGCTCGTCGGAGTTGAGCGGCGGCTCTAGCGTTTGCGGGCGTGAACAAAGACGGCGACCTGGGTCTCGAGCAGGCAAACCAGGGCTGTCAGCAGATGCACAAGGACACGAGGGTTACGAACGTTTGAACCAGAAGCAGAGCGTCGGTCGGAGCTCACCGTAATCGCTTGCCGGAGTTCATCGGGCAGCGACGGTGCAGTTCGAAATACTGGCAGCCTGTGGCGAGGTGAGCGTGCTGTGTGGGGGGGAAATGACCACAGTGGCGAGGTGATTAAGTAGCCAGGAGGGGCGAGGGAATTATGCAGCGGTTCAATGCCAATTAAGCGAGGAATCAACGCGGCGTTTCTAGAGGAAACATCGGTGGCGACGGGGTCTGCACACGCGGGGATGGAGAAGAAGATGATGACCTGGCTCGGGCCCAGTGGCAGTGTCAGCGGGGCAGAGCAGGTGCGGGTGAGAGAGAGAGAAGGGGGAAACCCGGGTGGGCTGGCTTTTGGGCCATTTCTGCTGTTGGGCTGGAAAGGTGGCACCAGGCCCAGTGCTGTTTTCTAATGCCTTTTCTTTTTCTAAATTGATTTTCAGGAATATTTTTCAAACAAATTCAAAAGTATTTGAATTCCAAACCTTTCTGGACTTTTGCAAAGTGCAACCTTCATATTTTTAGGCATAAAACCAAGCTGTCTTGCTGGACTTGTTTGGTTCCTTTTGAAAATTCAAAATAAACAGTGCCTTAGCACAAGATTTGATAAAGATTTGAAAATGGTTTTAAAACCATATTTGTTTTGGAAATTTTGTCCAAGCTTTAACACTCAACCAAACCAACTTATGAGCAAACAAAACTTGATCTAAAACAATTATTCTCTCAATTGAGAGTGGCATTGGATCAATGCTTGTTTACATAAAATAATAAGCACCCAGTGCTTCTGTTCCTTTCAAATGAGTTTGAAATTTGAACCCTAAATGAATATGCATGCATGGATGATATGCAAGGCTTTGAAAACATGATTTTAGGGATGTTATAGTGTTCAAGAGTTGTGTCAATTATAAACACTCTTTTACATTAAGAGTTGTATAATTTTTTTAATTTGAAAGTGTTCAAGAGTTGTGTCAATTATAAACACTCTTTTACATTAAGAGTTGTATAATTTTTTTAATTTGGAAGTTGATGACCCAAAAGTATAGGGGGTGTATCGTAGTAATTTCGATAAATAGGAGTGCCAATCCCAACGAGGAGCAGAAGGTGCTAAACAGTGGTATGGAGCAGGAACTCTCTGCAAATACTTAGCAAACAGATTTTTAGGGGTTTTCTGATAAGGCAACAAAACAAAGTGCAAGTAATAAAGAACAAACATAGAAAGTGGCCCAATCCTTTCTTAGCAAAGGACAAGCCGGTGGAAATACTTAGAAAGACCAAACGTTCTTGAGGACACACGGGAATTCTGTCAAGTGCTTTTGCTTCATATAGTTGAGTACTCTTCTTTGGTGTTGTAAGTGTCGTGTGGGTGAACCTATGCTAATGTACCGACCTTACCTGGACTAATGCATACTTGTGATTAAACCCCCTGCAAACATTCGTAACTACAAGAAAGTAATTAAGATATAAATCTAACCACAGCCTTAAACTCTGAGATCCTACACTCCCTTGTGCAAAGGTGTCCTAACGGGGGTTTAGGTTTCTGTCACTCCGACAACCCCACAATTAGTAGCCATATACACAATGCATTCCCCTAGGCCCATAAATGGTGAAGTATCATGTAGTCGACGTTCACATGACACCACTAGAAGAATAGCACCACAACTTAAATACTAACCCATTGAATAATAACTCAACACAAATCCACTAATAACAACATGACTTCTCCCATGTCCTCAAGAACTAAACGAACTACTCACGAGACATCATATGGATCAAGATCAAAGATGATATGAAAATGGATAACAATCTGAACATAAACAATAATCCAATGGTTCCACTCACAAGCATCAACTACAATAGTAATTAACAGCGGGAAAGTTTCCCCTAAGAACTAAAGCAATATCCAACACAATTTTTACAGCGGGACAGAGTAGTGATGATAGTGCTGGTGGAGATGATGGTGTGGATGATGATGATGATGATCCCGATGAAGCCTAGCTTGATGATGGTGTTGATGGCGACGATCTCCCCTCTTCGGGAAGGAATTCCCCCAGCAGAAATCTGTCTACCAGAGAGGTCTTTCTCTCTCAGTGTTTTCCGCCCCCAGAGGCGGCGGAAATCTATCTGTGGTTGCTCCCCCAGTATTAGGGTTCCATAGGGAAGATATAGGCGAAGGGGTGGAGTAAGGAGCCGGGCAGGTGGGCCCAGGGTAGGCCCACGCCTAGGGGGTTATGGGCCCCCTGCAGCCCCTCTTCGCCTCTCCTTCTGGCTTCCTCTGTCTTTTGGAAAAAATATAATTTTCCCATATTTTTCTGGTGTTTTCCCAATCTTCGTGAAATTGCATCAAAACGCCTTCCTTTCCATCAGAATCCAAACTCCGGCAGTCCATCCTCCAAGAATCATCCAACATGCAAAAACAGTGGAAAATACATAAGTAATACCTCATAATAAGACATATATCAATGAATAGAGGCAAATTGTGATATAGAATGGTGATGCAAATTGGACGTATCAGAAGTGTTCAAGAGTTGTTATGGACACGCTTTTACCTCATAGATTTACTTGATTGCAGCAGAGAGATTAAATCAATAAACCAATTAAATCATCGGAACGGCTCGCCGACAGCATTATCCACAGCAAGCGCCCCGTCTAATCGGAACATTTTGGTGCGCGATCTAACCTTCCCTACGCACGGTTGCCATTGTCATCCTTCATACAGGTCAACTTGATGGCACCATATTGCGTCCAGGATTAACGGGAGGCCGAAGTGAAGCTCGACAAAGGGCTGTCGTCGCCGGAGAAGGGCCGCTGTTGCCAGAGAAGAAGAAGAAAGGGGAGGCAATGGCACGGGCGTGGGCGCGTGGCTAGCTCAAGGTCCCATCTTGCAACACCAACCTAGGTAAGCTGTGGGTCCGATGCTCACGTGGAAAAGCTGTGGGCCCGATGCTGATCTGGGTAAGTGGAGAGAGGTGTCCACTACGGGAACCGACTGAACACAGCCCCACTTGTCATCATGTAACATCAAGGGTCCACTATGGGACCCAACATAACGTGGCCTCACTTGTTAGCATGTAACGGCGAGGGTCCACTACAGGACCCGACTGAACATGGCCCCACTTATCAACACGTAATGGAAATGCTGACGGATAACAAGTTTTAGACCGCGTGAGAGTTTTATAGAAGGAGATGGTAAAAAGTGATGAAAAGTTAAGCGGCTGTGGAAACGTGAGTACAACTAAGAAACCAAGGGCACAAAAATAGAAATCCCTTTTATAAATTACCATATACAACAACCATGGTGATCTTTCTATATTGTGGTTTTTAGCATTCTAATGCATCCATTGAATAAACATACTTTGTTTTGGAGCTTATATTTATTATTTGGGAATGATCTAATGGATATTTAAAAAATTGGAAAGGTTGTACTACCATATTAAGTGTGGTTGATTCTTGGTAGAAAGTTTATTATATGAAGGTTATATTACCTTGATCTCTAAAATACTTCCTAAATTCTTATTCTCTTTATAGTATTTGCTAAAGATTTATGGTGAAATAACATTGCCTCAATGATCATAGATGATATTTCAATTTACAGTGATATATTGAGATTTCCTTCTAATGTGGCTCATGATAAAGAGATAAGATGAATTATCTCCAAGCACACATATCTTTGTTGTTTGAAGTAGCAAGGATGTTCTCAATTGATTGTTTATGGAAAAATATTCCTCCAAGCCATTGTGAAAATATAATGGTTGACCAAGATCATGACATAGATATCAATCTTGTTATAAAATTAATGTTGAATTTTTATCAAGAGTTCCTATTTCCTAGTCTTCATAAGCCTGTCTTCAAAATCTAGAATTCCTTTCCTAGATATACTACTTGTTTATATCCATCCTCATGAATTCACGTGATGAGCTTTACTAATTATACTCTTACCAATAATTTCTCCTGCTAAATCCATTTGTAAATCCAATGAGCTTTACACTAAAGCTCTACATGATCTCCTCATAGAGATAACTCTCATCTTTAGAATACTTCTTATGAATCCAAGTCCACTTGAATGATTACTCTATTACTTCATAAATTACTTTGTAATCTCACTTATAAATCTCAGAAGCTTGTCACTAAAGATTTTCATATACTCATTATAGTAATACTTTCGTCACTTATCTACAATTTATGACCTCTAATTCATCAAGTAGTTACTTTTAATTCCATTCATACTGTTCCTTTATCATTCTAATATTACTCCAATAGATGTGTATAGAAATTCCTGCTTTACAACAAGTGTTTACTAATATTTTAGAGGAATAATATTTCTTATATAACTCAATGTTGCTCTAGTATGAGCTTGGTCATACTATCTTAACCTTCGGTAACTCATACTCCATCTTCACATTATATCATTGTGACTTGCCATGATCACTCTTAAGATAATATAGCTATAATATGGTTTAATCATGTTCTATCCACCAATGTCACTTATACATCATATAATCAATCAGTCTTAGTGTCTTAAGCATGATCATTATAATCTTTTGATCATTTATGGATTAGGTTTCCAGTTGGCTAATCAAGGCTTTCATAAATACAACATTATAGTTGTATTATAATTATCTTCTCAGCATTTCCATTCGACTAAGAGATATTATTCATTGTCTATGCCTACTTGATCCAATGATATTACTTCTTGGTAACTTATCTTCAAAATTCATCCTTATAATCCTCCTTGTTACCATATATTTATTTATTTATTTCAAATAACTCTTCAGTTCCATTCAAGAGTGAGTTAAATCCACCAACTACCAAGTTTATTTAATTCTCTCCTACTACTCTCATCCTAAAGATGATAAATCAAACTAGCATAACTACTTATCTCTTCTTACTTGTTTTCTTTCAAGACTTGAGAATAAACATTGTAGTAGGTCAAGAGTTGAAAGATCATCATATGATAGGTTAAGGATTGATAGATCAATAGTTGATCACTCAACATTGATGTTCAATAGATATTGGAATAAGGTTCAATAGAAATGACAAGGATTTGGATGACAAGAAAGATATGTGGTGAAGGTTCTTGACTTGATTTCTTTCCTACTCAATAAGTGATAAGGAATTAGTGTTTAAGAACTACCATGGTGCTCACGGTAGGAATGGATAAGAATAAGATATATCAAGATTTAGTTTTTGAATTCTTGTTACTTGAGTTATATACTTAACTTGGTATACAAGAGTTGTTGTAATGAGACATGATATGATCTCTTAAGGATCTGGTATTAATCATTAAGCAATGTGTTGTAGTTTAGTTCTATTACATTTGATCTACCCTTAGATCAAATCATCTTTACCCAAAATAAGGTTTTAGTAAAGGTCATAATGAAACCTATCGCAATTAACTTGATGGTCTACTTTAGCTCCACCAAGTTAAGATAAGCTTCAATCACTTTGACAAGTTTTATTCAAAAGCGCGATAATTATTCAGATTTTCTATGCATGAATGCAATGCACACACACCTGAGCTCAGTTTATTTCTAAGCTCTAATGCTGGGATGTTATAGTCTCTCCCCCTTAAAATAAACGTCGTCCCCGAAGTTCATACTCTCTTTCGTTTTGGAATGAGGAATTAACTTGAATTGTTCACAAAATTTCTAAACTTCATGGTAATCTTAAATGGGAATAATTGTAGTATCCCATATGAAGCTCGTTTCCTTGAATCCTCATCATACTTCACAATCTCCAACTTGTTGTCTCCAACATCCCAAAGTTCCTTTTACTGTAATCCCTTAGGCATTTGTCCTTATTATAAAATCCTTAAATTGGAGTCTCTTCTTTGATTCATTTACCTGACTAGTTCTTCCTAATCCAACTCCTTTACTTCATCATCGAGCTTACTTTTCTATACTATGTATGGTCTAGTAAGTCTCACTAAAATAGGGTTTCAAATTATGTTACACAATAGTTGTGGCCAAAATACTAAATTTTTGGTTTGTCATAGTATGGTTTATACTAGTAGTCCTTCCGAAGATTGGTTTTGAACACATTAAGTCCATACCCACCGGAGTTTCTTGTTCCTCTACACATGTCCAATTGGGTGTGCTCTATTCCCCCTTAAGGACCACTTAAGAGGTGTTTCCTTTAGAACTAGTCTATTTGGGTTAAACTAGTTTATATTTTTTGATCGTTTTGACTTATCCAATTTTAGTAGATTACTTGACATTTCTTTCATTTCTTAATCATTTCCTTTACTCAGAAAGTGAGATAACAACATTTTACTATTTACTCTCCCCCTTGGGGATTTCTAATGGTCTAAGTGCCTGTATAGCAAGCATCAGCTCTAGGATGTTGGTCTTTTTCTATCTTATACTTTATCTGTTTAAGGTGTCACAGAAAAACTTACTGTATACCCACACAATTGCGGATTGATACATCCAAAACATATCTACTTTCTCAAACACTTTTGCTATTGTTTCTCCTCTAAACTTGTGTGATTTGGATACAACTAACACGGACTGACGCTGTTTTCAGCAGAATTACCTTGGTGTCTTGTTTTTTGCAAAAAATCAACTATCAGGAAAAATCCCGGAAAACATGCCAAATATTATATTTCACCAGAAGACCCACGGAGCCAGAAGACGAGATGGAGAAGGGGCCTGGGGGGCCCACACCCTTCTAGGCGCAGGCCCACCTCTGGCTGCACCTAGGGGGTGTAGCCACCCTAGGCACCCCCTCGGCCTCCCTCTACGCCTATAAGTTGTCTTTCGACCTAAACACCGGGGGGAGGGGTCGATAGTTTGCCAGAAAGAGTTCCGCTCTGCCGCCGACACCAGAAACCAAGATTCGGATCCAGAAACTCTATTTTGGCACCCTATCGGGACGGGGCATTTGGGGAGAATGATCGCTATTGTCATCACCAACGCATCTCCATCAACCACCGATGTTTCCCTCATCCATGAGTGAGTAATCCCCTGCTGTAGGCTTGGGGATGGTAGGGATTAGATGAGTTCTATCATGTAATCGAATAAGATCTGTTAGGGCATAGTGCGTAGTATCTCTATTAGTGCTATTTGACTTTGTTGCAACTTGTTGTGATTAATGCTTGTCACTAGGGCCCGAGTGCCATGATCTCAGATCTGAACTTATTATTGAATCATTATGATAGTATTGTTTGTGGTCTTATCTGCAAGTTGTGTACACATATCATTGTCCATATCCAAAGGCCCCAAAGTGACAATAATTGGGACAACCGTAGGGGATGGCTGTGGTGTGAGGATCACATGTGTTCACAGAGTGTTAATGCTTTTCTCCGGTGCTCTATTAAAAGGAGCACCTTAATTTCTAGTAGTTCCCTAGAGGCCCCGCTGCCACGGGCTGGCTGGACAGAAGATGTTGTGCAATGCCTCATTGCGAGCATTTATGACTATATTTGGAGCACATGCCTAGGATTGTTTAGTACTTGGATGCTTGTTATTATTTATCTGCAATTACCTAGATATTGAAGTTACATGTTTAGACTTGTCCATGCAACGCCCGTCCATCCATACATATGCCTACCGCACTCGAATCCTATTGTTACCGTTACTGTTACTATTGCTCTTGTTTTACTGTTGCTGTTGATACTATCAAACTATGGCTACTGATAAACTTCTGTGAACAAGAACTATTTCCAGGTGCAGCTGAATTGACAACTCAGTTGTTAAGGCTTGCAAGTATTCTTTGGCTCTCCTTTTGTCGAATCAATAAATTGGGTAATACTACTTGCGGAGACTGTTGCGATCCCCTACACTTGAGGGTCATCAAGACTATTTTCTGGCGCCATTGCCGGGGATCATAGCTTTATTTGTAATTTCACTTAGATCTATTATTGTTCATTGCTACTCCTTCCATCATGGGGAAGTCTCGTGATGGGAAGTTTCTTATTTTACCATCCACTACAAGAAGAGGTACGATCATGAACACCTCTGTTTCTCTTGATTCACCTTCTTTTATAAGTAAGCTTGTTACACCACCACCACATACTCATGCTACACACACTTCTAATACTGCTGAATCTGAAACTCCTTTTGATACTCATGATGTTACTTCTACTGTGCTTGATGCGAGTGGTTCATTAGGTCCTTTTCTAGATGCTACTATGGCTAGTCTAGGAAATACCAAAACTCCTAGTGAAGACATTGTTACACCTGTTAGCTCACTTGAGTCTAGTGAGAGTTATGATATTAATGATGGTTACACTGAGTTCACTGATGAATTGGTTGAAGAGTGCCGAAACACACATGGTACTAGTGCTATTAAGAGTCTCCTTGCCAGATGTACTATTATGCCTAAGTTGTCCTTTGATCCTAAGTTTTCCACCTCTCCGATAAAGATTATGATTTCTCTCTTGATTTGTCCTATTTAGATATTGTTGAGAAAGAACCTTTCTGTGGGACTAAAAATGAGAGTGTTGTGGCTCATATGAATGAGTTTTCTACTATGAGTGCTTTGTTCTCTGATGATTTTAAGATGCGCAAGTATTTTGTTACTAAGATCTCCCTTTTTCACTAAAAGGAGAAGCTAGGGCTTGGTTTAATAGATTACCTCCTAGTTCCATTGATAGCCCTGATTGCTTGATTGCTTCTTTCTTCCAGAAATATTTTCCTCCTAGTGCTAGACATGCTGCTTTGTAGAGACTTTTTGATTTTATACAGGGAGAAGAAGAGAAATTGCCTGAGTCATGGAAAAGGTTCTGTGCCTTGATTCATGCACATCTTGGATGTCCATTACCAAAGAATGAGCTTCTTGATATTTATTATAATGGACTAACTGATGATTCTATGACATACCTAGATAGCTTTAGTGATTGTGTTTTCAGGAAAATAAATCCTATAGATGCTGAAGAATTAATGGCTAAAATAAGCAAGAATTATGATGATTGGACTTCAACTGAGCTAAATGTACCTGAGCCTATTACTCCTGAACCAGTTGTGCTAGAACCAGTTCCAACACCAACATCAAAGAAGAGGTGTGTTATTGCATTAAATGATGAAGTGATGAAGGAAGCTAAGAAGTGTCTAAAGGAGAAAGGTATTAGAGCTGAAGATGTGAAGAATCTACCTCCTATAGAAGAATTATGTAAGCTAATTCCCCACTCATCTACTATTGAGGTACACTCTCTCCACTTTAATGAAGGTGATATTCCCTATGGTAAGCCCTGATCAATGCCTAGAGGAACTTGACACATTTATTGTTAAACAAGGTAATTTTAATAAACAAGTTCAGAATCATTTATTGGAAAACTCTAGAGCTATTCATGAGTTGAAAGATATTGTGGAAAGAACTGCTAATGATATTAAAATGCTTTGTTAACACTTTCAAATGGTTCAAACCCAACTTGATCAACTTGCTTAGGTACAAAAGGATATGCTAGTTAATGCCTCAAGAGATAAACATGCTTATGGAATTAGAACTAGGAGTTGTATAGCTACTCAAGATCCTTTATATCCTGAAGGACACCCTAAAAGAAGTGAGCAGGATTCTCAACAAGGTGAGAATAGTGGTAGTCCTCGTAAGAGAAAGAAAAAGAAAGACAAGGTAGTTGAGGACTTGAACCTGATGTAGATTCTAATAGTATATCTGTCTCTGATGCTGAAACTGAGAGTGGTAATGATAAAAATGAGTCTCCTGATAAGGAGGAAGGTGAGGAAGAACCTGAGAAGCCCACTAAGAACACTAGGTACACTAAGGAAGATTTTATTGCTAATAAACATGGTAAAGAGAGAGAACCTTGGGTGCAGAAACCTATGCCTTTTCCAGGTAAGAAACACAAGTCAAAGGAGGAAGAACACTACAACAAGTTTTGTGAGTGGATGAAACCTTTATTTTTGCAAATTCCTTTGACTGATGCTATTAAATTGCCTCCTTATTCAAAGTATATGAAGGATATTATCTCTAATAAAAGGAAGATTCCTAATGAGGAGATTTCTACTTTTCTTGCTAATTATTCCTTCAATGGTAACATTCCAAAGAAAATTGGTGATCTAGGTATACCAACTATTCCTTGCTCTATTAAGAACAATTATGGTATAACTACTTTATGTGATTTGGGAGCTGGAGTTAGTGTTATTCCTTTTTCTCTCTACAAGAGACTCCAGCTAGAAAAGTTAATACCAACTGATATATCATTGCAAATGGCCAATAAGTCAACTACTATTACTGTTGGTATATGTGGGGATGTTCCTGTTCAAGTGGTTCATAATTTCTTGGTTTTGACTGATTTTGTTGTGCTTGAAATGCCTAAAGATGATAATATGTCTATTATTCTTGGGAGACCCTTTCTTAATACTGCAGGTGCTATCATCAATTGTAATCAAGGAAAAGTAACATTCAATATTGATGAAAAAGAGCATAATGTTTATTTCCCCAAGAAGGTTGTTAAGAGCTATTGCCTGAATTGCATTGAAAATATTGAGAGCATCAAGGTTGGAGAAATATATTGTCCCATTCCACAAGAAAATTTTTAAACTATTATTGATTGGGATCATTTTTATCAAGTATGAGGTAACATAATCACCTTGTGGAATGCAAAGTTTTGTTTCATATAAGATTGTTTTGGTAACAAGACTTGATCAACCTTGTTAACAAAATGATTTTAATGAACAAAATAATGTTTTCACTGTGGTTATACTTGCTTTCTTTTACTTGTCTCCTTCTTAGTATTTTCCTTTCTTTTGCTAGCTTTGGTTGCTAGTTGTTTGCTTGTTAGTTTGTCTTAGAACTTCTGTACTTTGGATTTTGCTTCTTCTGAAAAAACTGTTTCTGCGAGAGATCAATTTTCATACCCTGAAAATTGGCCAAAAATAAAGTTTCCCAAAAAATTCCAGAAAATTGAAAATAAAATTTTTCTCAAAAAGGGGTAGAGGGACACCTGAAGTGACCCAGGGGCCACCCCAGGCCACCACACCCATGGTAGGCGCGGCCTACCTGTGGGTGGCGCCTAGGGGGGGTCCGGCCCACCTGGGCCCCTTCAAGGTGCCCCCTCATAGCCATCTTCTTTCTCTCTCCCGAAAAACACCGGAAAACTTGCTCAAGCTCGAGTTCTTGCTGTTCTTGCTCGCGATTTTTGATCTCCTTGCTCAGCCAATCTTTGCTGCTGATTTTTGGAGAGATTGCTCCTTGGTATGTGCCTCCTCCACTTGTCCAATTAGATTTGTGATTGGTAGATTGTATCTTGAGTATTTTTCTGCTATAGGTGTCAAGTTGTTTGAGCTTGCATGCTTGTGCTATGCTTAGAAACTTCATTTTGATGCATGTGTAGTCCTCTAGCAAGTTCCTATAGTAGTTGCTCATCATTTATCAACTTGGAAATCACTTGGTTTGATGTTTGTCTAAAAATTCAGCAAGGAAGATGAGTACCTATCCACTGAATCAATATGACTTGATGGTGTCTGAGCCAATGAAGGTTCATCGTGAGGAAGCAGTTTTTCCTTCCATATATCCATGCCAGGAATTTATGAGAACCGCGGGAATCTCCCAGGATTTCCAAACTTTGATTGCCAATGTAGGGTTCGAACATTTTGTTGGAGTTGGACCATTTCAATTTTTTAAACTAACCATGGCTTTTGGGCAGGACTTACGGTTCACTTGGTCTACATCTAATCCCATGGTCCATTACAAAATATATAATATACCTGTCGACCTGCCTTTTGCTGATTTCTGTGCAGCAACTAGAGTACCTCAGTGGGGATCTGTGAGAAGATCAAGGAGAGGCCCAAGTAACTTATGGATTTATATGCTGAGATTTGCTAAGGTTTCGACTTCTCAAAGTAAAGTGGTAAAATTCGGAACATTTAGTTCCCAGACATTAGATATTTTGCCTATTTCATTACCAAGTGTGTTCTTGCTAGAAAGATTGCTAGGAAGTTATCTTCTTTTTATCTAGCTTTTATCATAGCTTCTCTGGATAGGAATAGATCTTATAGCCTGAGTGCTTTGATAGCTCACCGTCTCACCACCAACCGCGAGAAGGGTGGAATTTGTGGAGGTCTCGTTGCCTCTAGGTTGCTAGCTTTCCATGGTTTAGAGCCTCACCTTTCAGATTATGGGTTCCCCATAGAGAGGCTTGATCTTGAATCCATGGTTCAGCATGGTTTTGTTTCCTTGGGGGCTAATGTGAAAAGAGAATTTTATCGTATGAATTATCTTTTGCCCAGCAAGGTCGGAGAAAGGGTAGGACTGAGAAAATAGTTTATTTGCCTGCACCTACTTGGTTTAACTTTGATAACAGGCAAGGATGGTCGCTTACGGAGGAGGAGGTTGACACAAATGTGGTAGAGCTCTCCCAGCAAGAGGAGAATGTTGAAGAGGATGCCGAAGACGATCCAGTTCAGCCCTCCAACTTGCGAGAGTCTCCATACCAGCAACCCTCATTTGATTGGGGCGCGTCTTCTTCGTCGCAGGCGCCTAACTATGATCATTCCTATGATGACCCACCAGCATGGGGTTACTACCCGCGCTATTGAGCCCCACTTAGGCCAAAAGCCTAAGCTTGGGGGGGAGGTATACTGACATCACACTCATATATATATATATCATGTTAGGTCGGTTCTTTGTATATCCATTATTTCGCTTTATTTTTGGTTTTTGTTACTGCTTTCTCAAAAAAATACAAAATACCCAAAATATTTCTTGTTTCTCTTGGTTTATTTCTTTGTTTCTTTTCTTTGGTTTCCCATAAAAGAAAAAAAAATCCAAACAAATTTTACTTTCTTTGGTTTGCTTTGTTTTTGTTTTTGTTTTTTGTTTTTCTTTGTTTGCTTGTTTCTAAAAAATCGAAAACACCAAAAATATTTGTTGTTCTTCTTTGGTTTTGTGAGTTCTTTGCAGGGTTTAGCCGTTCTCAGTGGATTTTGTTTTCATGTTATTATTCAAGCCACACAAGTGAAGGGCAATAATGAAGATTAAGACAACTCGAGGAGTGGTAAGAGGCTGGTAACGAACTCTATTTGTTTTATTTTTGTACATATACTCATCATTGTGAGCATTCTTAGCCTGTTTGTGTAAGGTGTATGTCATTATGGATGCTTAGTAGTTCTTGCCTGTCTATGATTAGCTCCAGCTTGCTAATAGTTTGTAGAATGTCATATGAATGTTTGCTTGCATTGTTTATTCATATTTTGGTATGATATTGTGGTATCCTCCTCTGACTGTTCATGTGAATCGACTTGGCACATGCTCACGCATGCATATGGCTAATCAATAGTCAATAAGCCTCGATGATTTATTTTGCCTCAGAGTTCTTGTATCACTTTCATGCCATAATTAGTCCTGTTTTGTTGCAAGCATGATTATGGCAATTATTGCTCTCTTGTTTGTCGCTCCCTCTCTATTGCTAGCCTTCACTTGCACTGAGTGTGCGCTCTACATGTGTTTCCAGCTCCCAAAAACAATATTGCAAACTTTGTCCATCGTACCTACCTATTAGCATCATTTGCTATTTCGGTGCATATTCAATATGCCGTGTTTTCTTCCAAATAAAATGTTTGTCTGTTTTGAGAAAGTTAGTTAGTAAAGCTCTCACGAACTTGATGGAACACTTTATTCCTTGCACTTAATAATCTTGAACCATTGTGACTTGTCCATGAAAGTTATATTCTTGCAAATTATATGCTGGGAGTCAGCAGAACCATGCTATCACGGGGAACACTTTCAACACTTTTTGGATATCCTATCTAGTTGATACTTTGCTCTTTTGTTTACGGATGTCGACGATGTGAAATAAAAGGGGATCTTGTGAGTTCATGGAGTTCATACATTGTGTTAGAGAAATGTAACAGCCCAAGCTTGTATATATGTAATTAGTACTTAAGCATTGCATGCATCTGTTTAAATCAATAAAATGGTTGCATGTGTTCAAGTGTGTGGATTAAGAATACCATTACAAAACCCTAAACCCTAGCCCTTTTCCCCTCTTTTTGAAATAATCATCAAAGTTGTTTGAAATTTTGAAATGATAAAATGTTTGGAGCCCAAATGGATTATAAGGGCCGCTATGTGACTCAAATAATATTCTAAAGTCTCTGGTAATTTTGAATAGTTCAAAACAGATTTGAAAATGAAATTTACAAACAGAAAAACAGAAAAAGAATTGGAAAAACATATTTACAGAAAAAATGAGACAGAGCCCAACCAGGCCGCATCCCCAGGCCGGCCCAGCTCATCTCCCTCCTTTCCCTGCCACCTACGCAGCAGACCGTGGCCCAGCTAGGATCAAGCGTGGCCCTCCCATATCCCGTAACAGTTCGGCCTGCCCCTTCACGTCGTCGTCGACGACGAGCAAGCTGCTCGCTGGCACTGCGCCCGCCGTCCGCCGTCGCCGCGATGCCCGCCTGCGCCAGGATCCTCGCTACTGACCATCTCCGCGTCTACAAGTATCCCTGTCGGCGCTCGGATGAACCCTAGATCCTATTTTCCCCATTTTCCGCGGCATGCCGAAAACCTAGCTCCATCCACCGCCGCGTCCCGACGTCTCCGGCCACCCCCACACCGTTCCGAGAGCACCGTCGGGACCGCCTCGTCATACTGGTTCGTCTAGAAAAAGGAATCGACACCGGGTGTACAGAATCGAGCTCATCGTCGACCTCTTCTCTGCCTCTGGTTGCCGCTCGCCGTCGACATCGCCGGTGACCCCGACCTTCCCCGGCATCCCCGACACCACCATAGGCACCAGGGTGAGCTCGCGGTGCCTTGGCACCTCCTCGTTTCCTTCTTTGCATCCTGGTTCGTCTCCCGCGTCCTACACCGCCGCTCGCCGCCACGGATGCTCGCCGTGGACACTATTCCGGCGACCATTCGAGGGCTACGCCTCCACTACTAGGTCGGCCGCGACCCGCTCTCTCCAATGCGGCCAAGCACGCATCCAGGCGCGCATGGGATCAAGAGATCCGTGCTCGGTCTGGGGCTTCCCCATTGATGACGTCAGCAAGGCGTCATGCTGCCGTCATAACCCCTTTTTCTTTTGTTTCTTTTATTTTCTGTAAATTATTTCTGTAATTAAGAAATCCCTGACATGTGGGCCCCTGTTGTAAGTCAAATAAACATTTTCAGATATGTTTTATGTTTAATAAAAATGTAAAAGTAATTCCAAAATATAAATTATTTTATAATATTAAAAAAATGATTTAAAATGAATTAAAATTAGGGAAATTCATAACTAATTCATTTTAAATCAGAAAAATACAAATAATATATCAAAATATTCAGAAAAATAAGAGCTATGGAATAACGACACAATCATACATTCTAAACCAACTTTCATTACAATTTTAATTAGAAGAACTAATCGAACCCCATAGGTGATTCCGAGGATCCCCCTGTTCTAGGGTTTGGACCTCTCGGACCCCGTTTAAAATGCCCAAGCATGTTCTAGGGTTCTTCTCAACAGTATTTAACTTGTAATATCATCCATATTGATTGCGCATTGAATTATGCCATGTATTGAATGTTGGTTCCCCTTTTCCGGTATTTGTCTCTTGGCTAATAGGAACCGAAACCGAAGTTGAAGTCAACGACACCGAAGATCCATATCTGTCTACTGACGGACAAGGCAAGCATAGCATCTCATTCTAAACCTATGTTTTACAAAGTATATTGCTTTCTCGCTATGATGCACACGATTCCAATGTGGTCTTTTGTTGGTAGTTAGTGTTACCTATCTGCTGCATAGTTTCCCTGTTGTAGCCTTATACTCCTGATCCACTACTCCTAGCATACCTAGGTCTGGCATCTGAGCATTGCTAGAGCTTCTGAGATCGACAGCTTAGCCATGCATAGTATCAATGTCTGATCTATCCGAACGATGAATCAGAGGTGCCAGAGAATCTAGAAATGTAGGAGATGGTCACATCATTGAAGGAGTTCACTAAACATGCTAAGGCTTGTATGGGAGGCAACGTTGGGTGTGGTTTTTTTAGTCCCATGCTCACCTCCACTAGGAACTGAGTTCTTACCTTTGGAACCAAGACGAGCGTACAACCACACGGGGCCTGGACAACCCCTCGACTAACTAAATTGCCTAGTAGATTCCATGAGTCACATAGTTCAGCCTTTCCATTTGGCATACGCATTGAAAACGTTTTCGAAAGAGGAGGTGATGGAGGTGCATCATAACAGGTAGGGAAGCGTGGACCGGGTTGCTTTGGGTAGATAGCGCCCCTGGTAAACCAACCTCGCCTCACATCTTTAAGAACCGGCTTCGGGATTTGACCCGTTATGGCGGAATAATACTTATTGCGTGACTCATGGTCTCAACGAAAGCAAGGTAAAGGTCGTGGTCAACCACCCTCTGCCAGCCTTCCAAGGAAGAGGGCTAATAATTTTGCATTAAGAGTCGGTTGGTGTGTGTGGGTAAAGTTGTACACCCCTGCAGGGTATTAAATCTTTTCGAAAATCCGTGTTCATGGTTATGAACGACTTGACGACCAGACTTAAGATCATAGATAACATTAACCACTATAAAACTTGCTGATACATGTGTGCTTAAGGATGCTTTCTCCGGGTCGAGGGGGTGATCCTAGATAGGAGGTTCAGATGAAGCTGGTGGTTATCAAGATGTGGTGAACAAGATGAAGAAGTCTCTATCTTATCCCTTTTAAAAGATTCTGAGTAGACGAGCCTCTTCTCTCTCTTGTTTACAAATAAAGATTGCTTTCCGCAAAAGAAAATCTAGAGAAAGCCTTTCTAGCCAGAGCATGTAGATACTAGATTCTAGAGAAAGACTTGCGGAGTACATTCTCGTACTCAGCCTTGTGCCATTATTGTTTTTCTATAGAGGATCTGGTTGCAACTGAAGGTGGCTTCTACGTTGACATCGACGAGTAGTTGCGGGTCCCAAGTAGCAGCCTGAGGACTACGGGATGGACGTCACTTTTGTTAATGGCCTCTGAGGACTTTTGCTCAGTTGTTGTGTAGAACAACATATTTGCTTTCGTTGTGTGATGTAATGTTGGGTCTATGACCTCTGGTTTGTAATAACTCTAATATCTTACTATGCTAAGAGTTTAAACTTATGCTGTTGAATCCCTATGTTCTGTAATGTTACCGACTCATCTGTAATCTTCCGAGGTTGGAGTTGAACTTATCTTAGATGGTGATTTGAGGTTAGTTTAACCCTAATTCCCGGGGGTGCTACAGGTTTTGGTATCATAGCAGGACTGCCTGTAGGAAACCCTTTTATTGATCGATGTTGAGTCTAGAAGTTGACAAAACTATTTGAAAGTTAAAAACTATTTGTAGAAACTCTGACTAGGATCCTTTTTACTCCTTCTCTGTTGTGTTTCTGATGTTGGAGTTTTCCTTACCTTATTTGGTTTTAAAAGGTTTTTATTCGTTACCTTATATCTCAAAACTTTTAGGATCATGGTTTTGGGGTTGTTTCTCTAAAGTACTCCGTACTTGGTTGCTATTCTTAGAGTTCTAAGATATCTCAGTTTTGCTTGGTGTGTAACATCTTAGCATTCCATTGTCATGGTTTGTAAGTCAGCTGGTTATTGTATACATTAGTATGCTTTGATACTACCATGCTTGATAAGATGATACTTTTAAATCAAGTACTCTTTGTTCATCTTACCGTCTTGCTCCTTTGAATCCTCTGTCTAATCTCTTTTTGTTCTTTCAGGATGGGTGATACCTCTCGTGCCCGTACCCGTGCTCATTCTCGGGGTGCCGCAAATGAGGGTGAATCTTCCAACCTTCCTCCACCACCGTCCATGGTTCAACTCATGGCCATGTACGAAACCAACCGTGCTGACAACATGAGGCTCCTTGAAAGGATTGAGCGCAACACTGCTCAACGCCAGAACAATCAAGTTGGTATCAAGGACTTCACACATCTCACTCCGCCAGTTTTCATCTATTCCACTGAGCCACTTGATGCGGACTAATGGCTTCGCACTATGGAGCGCAAACTTCAGGTTGGTCGTGTTGCTCAAGATGATTGGGTGACTTTTGCTGCCTATCATCTGGAGGGAGCAACCAACTCCTGGTGGGAAAATTTCTTGGCTATGCAATAAGCTCAACATGTTGTTACATGGCAAGAGTTCACTGAAGCCTTTCGAGCTTATCATATTCCGGAGGGTCTGATGGATCAGAAGAGGGAGGAGTTCCTCAAGCTGAAGCAGGGCACTGGTTTTGTGTGTGATTACCAGCGCAACTTCAATCGTCTTGCCTGCTATGCTCTTGAAGAGGTCTCCACTGATGTTAAGAAGCAAGCTCTGTTCCGCAAGGGACTGTATCCTAAGGTTCGCCGTGATATCCATCTCATGGACTTTGGTAACTTCCAAGGTCTTGCTAATAAGGCTATGAAAGCCGAGAGTGGAAAGGTGGAGTATGAAGAAACTCGTAAGCGTCCTCAGGAGGGGTACAACAAGGCTGGTTCTGGTAATAAGAAGCGTCGTGTCTTCGTGCCTTACAGTGTTGTGCCACGTGCTCCTTATACTCCAAGGACTTCTGGATATGTTCCTCGTCCGAATGCTACTTCAAATAATGCTGGTGGATCAAATTATCCTGCTGCTGGTACTGGATTAGGTCTCATATGTTTCAACTGTCGCCAACCTGGCCACTATGCAAGAGATTGTCCTCAAAAGAGTGCTGCTGAGAAGGCACAACCACCAAAGAAGAATGATAAGTATCCAGGTGCTGGAAAAGGTCGCCTGAACCATATCTCTACTGAGGAGGCTCAGGAAGATCCAAGCGTCATCATGGGTACGCTTCGTATCAATCAAATTCCAGCTAAAGTTTTGTTTGATTCTGGAGCATCGCATTCATTCCTGTCACAAGCTTTTGCTCAAATGCATGGGATAAGTTTTGAGGGGTTATCTGTTCCTCTGCTAGTTCAATCTCCTGGTTCTAGGTGGTGTTCCACCATGGTTAGTTATGGGAATCTAATCGAAGTTTCATTTCAACTTTTTCCCACTTCTTTGATCACCCTCAAGTCAACCGACATTGACATCATTTTGGGCATGGACTGGTTGACCCATTATCAAGCTATTCTCGATTGTACAACCAAGTCTGTGACTCTGACTAGTCCTGCTGGCATAAAAGTCAAGTACTGGAACGTAGGGCCACTATCTCCTTCAGCTGTTTCTATTCCTGAAGCAGAGTTGTATGCTCTTGAAGTTTTACCTCCATTAGAGATCCAAGATGTTTCCGTGGTCTATGAGTTTCTGGATGTCTTTCCTGAGGAGTCGCCTTTCATGCCACCTGATCGAAGTGGGGTGTTTGTCATAGAGTTAGTTCCTGGAACTTCTCCTGTTTCTAAAAGACCCTATCATATGCCTCCTCATGAGCTTGTGGAGTTGAAGGAGCAATTAGAGGAGTTAGAAGGAAAAGAATACATTTAGCCCAACACATCATCTTGGGGATGTCCTACCATCTTTGTCAAGAAGCGGGATACCAATATACCGCGCCTGGTTGTGGATTATCGCCCACTCAATGCTGTGACTATCAAGAATAAGTATCCCCTCCCTAGGATCAATGATCTCTTTGATCAGTTAAGTGGTGCCACTGTCTTTTACAAAATGGATTTGAGGTCAGGGTATCACCAGATAAAGATCTATAAGGAAGATATTCCAAAGACTGCTTTCACCACTCGTTATGGTCTTTACGAGTATATAGTCATGTCCTTTGGTCTTACCAATGCTCCAGCCACTTTTATGCGGCTTATGAACTCTGTCTTCATGGAGTATCTTGACAAGTTCGTCGTGGTCTATATCGATGATATTTTGGTCTATTCCAAGACTGAAGAAGAGCACGCCGAACATCTTCATTTGGTGTTGACAAAACTCAGAGAACATCGTCTCTATGCCAAGTTTTCCAAATGTGAGTTCTGGTTACAAGAGCTCGTATTCCTTGGTCATGTTGTTTCCGCTCAAGGGGTTGCTGTTATCCCCGATAAGGTCCAACTATCCTCGACTGGGAGTCTCCTAAATCCGTCAAGGATGTCCGAAGCTTTCTCGGGATGGCTGGTTATTACCGTCGATTCATCAAGAACTTCTCTAGAATTGCAAAGCCGATGACTGATCTTCTTAAGAAAGATAAGAAATTCGAATGGTCTGATAAGGCTGAGGAGAGCTTCCAGTTGTTGAAAACCAAGTTAACCACTGCACCAGTGTCGGTTCTTCCAGACACTAGCAAAGACTTTGTAGTCTTCTGCGATGCTTATCACCAAGGTCTCGGATGTGTGCTAATGCAAGATGGTCATGTGGTGGCTTATGATTCCCGTCAGCTAAAACCACACGAGAACAACTACCCAACTCATGATCTTGAGCTTGCAGCTATTGTTCATGCTCTTAAGAAATGGCGACATTACCTTCTCGGTAGTCGTTGCGAGTTATACTCGGATCATC
The DNA here is from genome assembly GCA_916181665.1 of Avena sativa. NCBI lineage: Eukaryota > Viridiplantae > Streptophyta > Magnoliopsida > Poales > Poaceae > Avena > Avena sativa. Next base: position 43,825,753 of record OV702298.1, on the reverse strand, counting down.
AGAGTCTGAAGTATCTTTTCACACAACCTGATTTGAATCTCAGGCAAAGAAGATGGTTGGAACTCATCAAGGACTATGATTTGGGTCTCAACTATCAACCTGGGAAATCCAATGTTGTTGCTGATGCGCTAAGTCGTAAGTCTTATTGCAACAATTTGGTGATCAAACAATCTCAACCTTCTCTTCATGAGGAATTTGCTCGATTGAATCTTGAAGTAGTTCCTCGTGGATTCCTTTCTACTCTTGAAGTGAAGTATTCTATAGAGGATGGCATCAAGCTTGCTCAGAAACATGATTCTGAAATTGCTGAGATCAAAGGGAACGTTGCTAGCGGAGTTGCTAAGTGTTTCTCTGTTGATAATCAAGGTACTGTTTACTTTGGTAACCGTCTCGTAGTGTCGAAGAGAACAAAATTGAGGGATTTAATTCTCCAAGAGGCTCATGAATCACCTCTTTCTATCCACCCCGGAGGTACCAAGATGTATCGGGATCTTCGTCAAAGATTTTAGTGGTCTGGTATGAAGAAGGATATCGCTCGTTTTGTTGCTGAATGTGACGTTTGCCGTCGCATCAAAGCTGAGCACCAAAGACCCGCTGGTCTCCTGCAACCACATAAAATACCTAAGTGGAAATGGGATGAAGTTGGTATGGATTTCATCACTGGTCTCCCTAAGACTCAGAAAGGAAATGATGCCATCTGGGTAATCGTTGACTATTTGTCCAAGGTTGCTCACTTTCTACTGGTTCGCGAGAGTATAAATGCTAGTCAGTTAGCAGATCTATATATCGCTCGAATAGTTGTTCTTCATGGGATTCCAAAGAAAATCGTCTCTGATCGAGGGAGTTTGTTCACCTCAAGGTTCTGGACAACCTTCCAAATTTCTATGGTAACTCGCCTCTCCTTCAGGACAGCCTATCATCCTAGTACCGGTGGTCAAACCGAAAGAGTGAATCAAATCCTCGACGACATGCTCAAAGAGTGTGTCATACCTTTTGGCAAGGACTGGGAGAAATGCCTTCCTTTTGATGAATTCTCCTACAACAAAAGTTTTTAGTCCAGTATTGGTATGGCACCATTCCAGTTTCTATATGGAAGAACCTATCGTACTCCTTTGAACTGGTCAGAAACCGGCGAAAGAAAGTTCTTCGGTCCGAAGATGATCCAGGAGGCAGAAGATCAAGTTCATATCATTCGAGATCGTTTGAAAACTACTCAGTCTCGCTAGAAAAGCAATCATGATCTTCACCATCAACATATTGAATATGAACTTGGTGATCAAGGTTATCTCCGGGTCACTCCTCTGAAGGGTGTCCATCGTTTCGGTATCAAAGGCAAACTGGCTCCTCGCTATGTTGGTCCTTTCCGTGTTCTATCCAGGCAAGGTAACCTCGCATACAAGTTGGAGTTGCCTACAAACTTCCCTGAGGTGCATGACGTCTTTCATGTGTCTCAACTCAAGCGTTGCTTCAAAGATCCTGTCCGTGGTGTTGATCACGAAACTCTTGATCTCTAGAAGGATCTGACTTATCATGAGTATCCTGTTCGTATCCTTGATGAAACCGAGCACAAGACTCGTCGTCATAACATCAAGTTCTTGAAAGTTCAGTGGTATCATCAGTCTGAGGATGAAGCAACCTGGGAACGAGAAGATCGTCTTCGATCTGATTACCCTGCCTTCTTTTCTAAAACTTAGGAATCTCGGGTCAAGATTCTTGTAAGGGGGGTAGAGCTGTAATAACCCAATCTTGTATATATGTAATTAGTACTTAAGCATTGCATGCATCTGTTTAAATCAATAAAATGGTTGCATGTGTTCAAGTGTGTGGATTAAGAATACCATTACAAAACCCTAAACCCTAGCCATTTTCCCCTCTTTTTGAAATAATCATCAAAGTGGTTTGAAATTTTGAAATGATAAAATGTTTGGAGCCTAAATGGATTATAAGGGCCCCTATGTGATTCAAATAATATTCTAAAGTCTATGGTAATTTTGAATAGTTCAAAACAGATTTGAAATGAAATTTACAAACAGAAAAACAGAAAAAAATTTGGAAAAACATATTTACAGAAAAAATGAGACAGAGCCCAACCAGGCCGCATCCTAGGCCAGCCCAGCTCCTCTCCCTCCTTTCCCTGCCACCTACGCAGCAGACCGCAGCCCAGCTAGGCCCAAGTGCGTCCCTCCCGCAGCCCGTAACGGTTCGGTCTGCCCCTTCGCGTCGTCGTCTTCGACAACGACGAGCAAGCTGCTCGCTGGCGCTGCGCCCGCCGTCCATCGTCGCTGCGATGCCCGCCTGCGCCAGGATCCTCGCTACCGACCATCTCCGCGTCTACAAGTATCCCTTCCGGCACTCGGATGAACCCTAGATCCTCTTTTCCTCATTTTTCGTGCCATGCCGAAAACCTAGCTCTGGCCACCACCGCGTCCCGCCATCTCCGGCCACCCCACACCGTTCCGAGTGCACCATCGGGACCGCTTCGTGATCCTGGTTCGTCTAGCAAAAGGAATCGACGCCGGGCGTACAGAATCGAGCTCATCATCGACCTCTTCTCTGCCTCTGGTTGCCGCTCGCCGTCGACATCGCCGGCGCACCGACCTTCCCCGGCCTCCCCGACACCACCATAGGCACCAAGGTGAGCTCGCCGCCTAGGCACCTCCTCGTTTCCTTCTTTGCATCCTGGTTTGTCGCCCGCGTCCTACACCTCCGCTCGCCGCCATGGATGCTCGCCGTGGACACTGTTCCGACGACCATTCGAGGGCTGCGCCGCCACTACCAGGTCGGCCGCGACCCGCTCTCTCCAACGCTGCCAAGCACGCATCCAGGAGCGCACGAGATCGAGAGATCCATGCTCGATCTGGGGCTTCCCCATTGATGACGTTAGCAAGGCGTCATGCTGGCGTCATAACCCCTTTTTCTTTTGTTTCTTTTATTTTCTGTAAATTATTTCTGTAATTAAGAAATCCCTGACATGTGGGACCCTATTGTAAGTCAAATAAACATTTTCAGATATGTTTTATGTTTAATAAAAATGTAAAAGTAATTCCAAAATATAAATTATTTTATAATATTAAAAAAATGATTTAAAATGAATTAAAATTAGGGAAATTCATAACTAATTCATTTTAAATCAGAAAAATACAAATAATATATCAAAATATTCAGAAAAATAAGAGCTATGCAATAACAATAAAATCATACATTGTTAAGAAACTTTCATTATAAGTTTAATTAGAAGAACTAATCGAATCCCATAGGTGATTCCGAGGATACCCCTGTTCTAGGGTTTGGACCTCTCGGACCCCGTTTAAAATTCCCAAGCATGTTCTAGGGATCTTCTCAACAGTATTTAACTTGTCATATCATCCATATTGATTGCGCATTGCATTATGCCATGTATTGAATGTTGGTTCCCCTTTTCTGGTATTTGGCTCTTTGCGAATAGGAACCGAACCCGAAGCTGAAGTCAACGACACCAAAGTTCCATATCTGTCTACTGACGGACAAGGCAAGCGTAGCCTCTCATTCTAAACCTATGTTTTACAAAGTATATTACTTTATCGCTATGATGCACACAATTCCAATGTGGTCTTTTGTCGGTAGTTAGTGTTACCTATCTGCTGCATAGTTTCCCTGTTGTAGCCTTATACTCCTGATCCACTACTCCTAGCATACATAGGTCTGGCATCTGAGCATTGTTAGAGATTCTAATATCGACAGCTTAGCCATGAATAGTATCCATGTCTGATCTATCCGAATGATGAATCAGAGGTGCCAGAGAATCTAGAAAGGTAGGAGATGGTGACATCATCGAAGGAGTTAACTAAACAATGTAAGGCTTGTATGGGAGGCCACGTTGGGTGTGGTTTTTGTAGTCCCATGCTCGCCACCACTAGGAACTGAGTTCTTACCTTTGGAACCAAGACGAGCGTACAGCCACACGGGGCCTGGACAACCCCTCGACTAACTAAATTGCCTAGTAGATTCCATGAGTCACATAGTCCGGGCTTTCCATTTGGCATACGCATTGAAAACGTTTTCGAAAGAGGAGGTGATGGAGGTGCATCATAACAGGTAGGGAAGCGTGGACCGGGTTTCTTGGGGTAGATAGCGCCCCTGGTAAACCAACCTCGCCTCACATCTTTAAGTACTGGATTCGGGATTTGACCCATTACGGCGGAATCATACTTATTGTGTGACTCATGGTCTCAGTGAAATCAAGGTAAAGGTCGTGGTCAACCACCCTCTGTCGGCCTTCCAAGGAAGAGGGCTAATAATTTGGCATTAAGAGTCGGTTGGTGCGTGTGGGTAAAGTTGTACACCCCTACAGGGTATTAAATCTTTTCGAAAAGCTGTGTTCAGGGTTATGAACGACTTGGCGACTGGACTTAAGATCATAGATAACATTAACCACTATAAAACTTGCTGATGCACGTGTGCTTAAGGATGCTTCCTCCGGGTCGAGGGGGTGATCCTAGATAGGAGGTTCTGATGAAGCTGGTGGTTATCAAGATGTGGTGAACAAGATGAAGAAGTCGCTATCTTATCCCTTTTAAAAGATTCTGAGTAGAAGATCCTCTTCTCTCTTGTTTACAAATAAACATTGCTTTCGGCAAAAGAAAATCCAGAGAAAGACTTTCTAGCCAGAGCATGTAGATACTAGATTATCTAAGTCTCGCGGAGTACATTCTAGTACTCAGACTTGCGCCATTGTTGTTTTTCTACAGAGGATCTGGTTGCAACTGAAGGTGGCTTGTACGTTGACATCGACGAGTAGTTGGGGGTCCCAGGTAGCAGCCTGAGGACTACGGGATGGACGTCACTTTTGTTAATGGCCTCTTAGGCCTTTTGCTAAGTTGTTGTGTAGAACAACATATTTGCTTTCGCTGTGTGATGTAATGTTGGGTCTATGACCTCTGGTTTGTAATAACTCTAATATCTTACTCTACTAAGAGTTTAAACTTATGCCGTTGAATCCCTGTGTTCTGTAATGTTACCGAATTATGCTGTAATCTTCCGAGCTTGGAGTTGAACTTATCTTAGATGGTGATCTGAGGTTAGTTTAACCCTAATTCCCGGGGGTGCTACAAGAAACGCCTGGGCCGCTAGCCTAAGCCATGCCTAATCATGGTGGAAACTTGCAGCATCACCATAATGAGCATTCTATGAAGCATCCTCAATAAAAAGCTATGCATATAGTAAATAAAAAGATCGCTGAGATGCTCATTATCTGCTTGCCTTGTCATTTTGATCACGGGATAGCTCTTGTATCATGTGCAAGGGGTACCCCGTTGGCGGTTCTCTATGATATGCATGTATTTACAATGACAAGAACTTACAGGTAACCAAAATTGAGTAGAATGTGGTGCGGCCCTCGTACTCAAGGGACTTGGGATTTTCAGTCTATGGTTTGTCAAACATATGATTCAGAGGGGACCTCACTTTCACCTTAACCACATGAAGATGCCTATGATAGGGGAAATGGGAGCTCAAAGATAATGTGTACCTTCCTATCAGCATTGGGAAGCCTTTCAAACTTTTCAAAACCATTTTCATTCCCTTGTTAAGTCACCACTTATTCTATGAGCACCTTGTTGAGAGCATAGTTCTAGTCTTCACTTGAACTTTGCTGCAAATGTGTTCGTGAAAGTTCTTTTATCGCACTCAGTTTTCAACTGAATTGCTTGAGGACAAGCAATAAGCTAAGCTTGGGGGGAGTTGATACATCCAAAATGTATCTACTTTCTCGAACACTTTTGCTATTGTTTCTCCTCTAAACTTGTGTGACTTGGATACAACTAACACGGACTGACGCTGTTTTTAGCAGAATTACCTTGGTGTCTTGTTTTTGTGTAGAAAATCAACTATCAGGAAAAATTCCGGAAAATATGCCAAAAATTACATTTCACCAGAAGACCCACGGAGCCAGAAGACGAGACGGAGAAGGGTCCTGGGAGGCCCACACCCCTGCCAGGCGCGGGCCCACCTCTAGCCGCGCCTAGGGGGGTGCAGCCACCCCAGGCACCCCCTCGGCCTCCCTCTGCACCTATAAGTTGCCTTTCGACCTAAAAAACAGGGGGGGTTCGATAGTTTTCCAGAAAGAGTTCCGCTCCACCGCCGCCACCAGAAACCAAGATTCGGATCTAGAAACTCCGTTCTGGCACCCTGCCGGGACGGGGAATTTGGGAGGATCATCGCCATCCTCATCACCAACGCATCTCCATCAACCACCGATGTTTCCCTCATCCATGAGTGAGTAATCCCCCGCTGTAGGCTTGGGGATGGTAGGGATTGGATGAGTTCTATCATGTAATCGAATAAGATCTGTTATGGCATAGTGCCTAGTATCTATATTAGTGTTATTTGACTTTGTTACAACTTGTTATGCTTAATGCTTGTCACTAGGGCCCGAGTGCCATGATCTCAGATCTGAACTTATTATTGAATCATTATGATAGTATTGTTTTTGGTCTTATCTGCAAGTTGTGTACACATATCATTGTCCGGATCAAAAGGCCCCAAAGTGATAATAATTGGGACAACCGGAGGGGATGGCTGTGGTGTGAGGATCACATGTGTTCACGGAGTGTTAATGCTCTGCTCCGGTGCTCTATTAAAAGGAACACCTTAATTGCCAGTAGTTCCCTAGAGACCCCACTGCCATGGGCTGGATGGACAGAAGATGTTGTGCAAGTTCTCATTGCGAGCACGTATGACTATATTTGGAGCACATGCCTAGGATTGTTTAGTACTTGTATGCTTGTTATTATTTATCTGAAATGCCCTAGATCTTGAAGTTACATGTTTAGACTCGTCCATGCAACGCCCGTCCATCCATCCCTATGCCTACTACACTCGAATCCTACTATTACCATTACTGTTACTATTGCTCTTGTTTTACTGTTGCTGTTACCTTGTTGTTGCTACTATCAAAATGTTGATACTGATAAACTTCTGTGAGCAAGAACTATTTCCAGGTGAAGTTGAATTGACAACTCAGTTGTTAAGGTTTGCAAGTATTCTTTGGCTCCCCTTGTGTCGAATCAATAAATTGGTAATACTACCCGCGAAGACTGTTGCGAACCCCTACACTTGTGGGTCATCATGGATCTCCGAAATGAATCTTCCAACATTATTTGTCTTACATACTATTTGGACAATCTCTCTTTGGTAGGTCTGATTTTGTGAAGCGTCTCGAGAGACAGTCACTTAATTCTATACTCCTTTCTGTCTTACTTAACTTAGGCAAAGTTTTATGCTTTTTATGACATACTAAGACGACTTGTCCAATTAAATCAACCAAATACCAGCTATGGACCATCCTAGGGTGTATGAATTACCCTACGGGTTTTCCACTTACTACTGGAATTCTCTCTAAATTTTTAGAGCTTGAGTACAATTTTCTATTCCAATACTTCTCCTTTGTACCTATTCATGATGTTTCCATGATCCTGGTACAACTAATTCATCAGCTTCTTAGAAACCTCACCTACTTTGGGTGGACTTAAGTTCATCACTTCTTGTTGCTCCATACATTTTCTACACTAATCTTCCTTCTTATTGCTGACTAATAATGATTTGAACTTGATCCATCCTTCAAATTGTGTTGACACACCTTATACTTGGCTTCACTCTTCATGCAATCCTTCATCTTGATCTTCGAGACTCGTCACTCCCTTAAACGAATTACGTTTTCTATCTAGGTCTATAACATCAAGTAATAACTATATGTTGCAACATGCATTTGCACATCAAGTCAAATTTCATGTACAGATCTAGTCAATTAAGAAGATCCAAGAAAAAAAATCCAAATGTGGTTGATGACCCACAAGTATAGGGGGTGTATCGTAGTACTTTTGATAAATAGGAGTGTCGATCCCAACGAGGATCAGAAGGTGCTAAACAGTGGTATGCAGCAGGAAATCCCTGTGAATACTTAGCAAACAGCTTTTTAGTGGTTTTCTGACAAGGCAACAAAACATAGAGCAAGTAACAAAGGTAACGAACAAACGGAGCAAGTGGCCCAATCCTTTATTAGGAAAGGACAAGCCGGTGGAAATACTTATAAGGACCAAACGTTCTCGAGGACACATGGGAATTCTGTCAAATGCTTTCCCTTCAAATAGCTGAGTACTCTTCTCTGGTGTTGTAAGTGTTGTGTGGGTGAACCTGTGCTAACATACCGCCCTTAATTGGACTAATACATACTTGTGATTAAAGCCCCTTCAAACATCCGTAACTAGAGGAAAGTAATTAAGATATAAATCTAACCACAACCTTAAACTCTGAGATCCTATGCTCCCTTGTGAACATGTGTCCTAACGGGGGTTCAGGTTTCTGTCACTCCAGCAACCCCACAATTAGTAGCCAAATACACAATGCATTCACCTAGGCCCATAAATGGTGAAGTATCATTTAGTAGACGTTCACATGACACCACTAGAAGAATAGCACCACAACTTAAATATTAAACCATTGAATAATACCTCATCATAGATTCACTACTAACAACATGACTTCTCCCATGTCCTCGAGAACTAAATGAACTACTCACAAGACATCATATGGATCAAGATCAAAGATGATATGATAATGGATAACAATCTGAACATAAACAATAATCCAATGGTTCCACTCACAAGCATCAACTACAATAGTAATTAACACCGGGAAAGTTTTGTTGGAGATATGCCCAAGAGGGAATAATAAAGTGGTTATTATCATATCTTCATACTTATGATAAATGTTTACATACCATGCTATAATTGTATTAACCGGAAACATTAATACTTGTGTGATTTGTAAACATAAAAGAGTCCCTAGTAAAGCCTCTTGTTAAACTAGCTTATTGGTTAATATATGATCATGGTTTCCTGATCATGAACATAGAGATGTTATTAACAACAGGGTCATATCATTAGGAGAATGATGTGATGGACATACTCCTATAGTTAAGCGTAGCATAAATATCAAGTCCTTTAATATAGTTCATTTGCTATAAGCTTTCTGATACATAGTAACCTAATTCCTTCAACCATGAGATCATGCTAATCACCATCACCGGAAGGATGCTTTGATGACATCAAACACCACACCGTAACTGGGTGGCTATAAAGGTGGCATTGAGTGTTCGGAAAGTATGTGTTGAGGCACATGGATCAAGAGTGGGATTTGTCCATACATATGACAGATAGATATACTCTGGGCCCTCTCGGTGGAATGTCATCCAATTAGCTTGCAAGCATGTGACTGGCTCACAAGGGATCACATATCACGGGAACGAGAAAAGAGTACTTATCGGTAACGAGGTTGAACTAGGTATGCAGAGATACCGATGATCAAAACCTCGGATAAGTTAACTATCGTGAGACAAAGGGAAATTGGTATCGTATGTAAGTGGTTCATTCGATCGCAAAGTAATCGTAGAAATATGTGGGAGCCATATGAATTTCCAGATTCGTCTATTGGTTATTGATCGAAGAAGTGTCTCGGTCATGTCCGCATAATTCACGAACCGTAGGGAGACACACTTAAGGATTCGATGTTGTTGAGTAGTTATGGAATGATGAGTAAGAGACCGAATGTTGTTCAGAGTCTCGGATGGGATCCGGGATATCACGAGGAGATGCGGAATGGTCCGGAGAATAAGATTCATATAAGGAAAGTACTATTTCGGAGTTGGGGAATGATTCCGGTGTTTTTCACCGGGAATGTTCTAGAAGGGTCCAGAAGGTCCGGCACTCCGGAGGGGAAGGGTACATGAATGTGTCATAACAAGTTGGAATGGTTGCATCATGTACTAGGTGTCATCGCTGAGCAAAATAAAGGGATAAATCAAATCCTAGTTTGAAAAGTCAAACGCCAATTTGAAAAGTCAAACGACAAGTTTGCTTGGTGGAGGGAGAGTAGGAAACCTACTTAGGGAGGAAGTCCTACTCCCTCCACCCGCCGGCCAAGCAGGAGGAGTTGGAGCAGGACTCCCTCCTCCCAACCGCGCCTCCCTCCTACCTATAAAAGGAGGGGCAGGGGTGCCCCTCTTCCCTACACCTCCTACACCCCAAAACCCTAGCCTCCTAGCCGCCGGCCTCCTCCAAGTCGCCGCCGCCTAGAGCTCCTCTAACTCGGCGAGTTAGGGTTTCCCCAAACCCTAGCCGCCGACCAAGCCCTCCCCTTGGTGCCCTCTAAACTCTAGATCACCAAGGCCTCTCTCATAGTCCACCATACTTGCTCCAGCTTAAAGTAAAGCCCTACGAGATCTCCCCTCTACTTCCGGTACCACGCCGTCGTGCTGCCGGAATCACGAGGAGAGTGCTACAATCTCCGCTGCCTGCTGGAACAAGGGAGAGGAAGGTCTTCATCGAGTACCGAACGTGTGACCGACTGCGGAAGCGCTGCCGGAACACAGCGCCGGAAGGATCGTCTACGCGATCTTGAGATAGGAAGTGTACGACTACATCACCCACGAGAACCTGCTCTCGTTAACCGCTTTGGATCTTCGAGGGTTAGTATTCTATCGACTCGTTGCTACAATCTAGTAGATAGATCTTGGCTTGATCATAGATTAGATCTTGATTGTTTGTTCATGCGGTAGAAATTTTTTGTTTTCCATGCTACGAACCCCTATAGTGGTATCAGAGCCGTGTCTATATGTAGATCTGTTGCACGAGTAGAACACAATGGTCATTGTGGGCGTTGATGCTTTTGTTGTCGATTGCTTCTTGTGTACTTTGCATCTTGCGGAATGGTGGGATGAAGCGGCCTGGGCTAACCTTACATGACATCGTTCATGAGACTTTCTCCACGCTTGAGATGCAACTTGTATTGCATAAGTGGCTTTGCGGGTGCCTGTTTCTCCCAACATAGTTAAGATTCAATTTACAACGGGTTATTGACAATACTAGTATCAATGTTGTGGTTCTTGTTCGTAAGATCAGAGCGACACTTATTGAAAGCCCCAAACCACGTAAAATATGCAAATAAAATTAGAGGCGTCTAACTTTGTTTTGCAGGGGTGTGCTGTGATGTGATATGGCCATGATTGTGATTATATTTGATGTATGCAATGTTCCTTATTGTAAGTTGGCAACCGGCAGGAGCCATATGGTTGTCTTTAAATTCTGTTAAGACCTGCGTGTCTATTCAAAGTAGTTGTAATAGTTGAAGCTGGTGGACGACAACCATGGAGCAGCGTCATTGACCTTGATGCAATGCCGGTGATGATGGAGATCATGTTCGTGCTTGAAGATGGAGATCGGAAGCATAAGAAGAAAGGCCATATCATATCACATATTATGAATTGCATGTGATGTTAATCTTTTATGCATCTTGTATTGCTTAGTTCACGACGGTAGCATTATAAGATGATCCCTCAAGCACACAATTTCAAGTTTTAAAGTGTTCATCCTTAGTAAGCACCGTTGTTAAAGCTCGTTGTTTCGAAGCACCACGTGATGATCGGGTGTGTTAGATTCTGCGAGTGTATACAACGTGAGCAAGCCAGATTTGCTCATGCGGAAGCTAAGGTTTGATCTTGACGAGCCTAGCATGTACAGACATGGTCTCGGAACACGGATCACCGAAAGGTAAAGCATGAGTCATATAGTAGATATGATGAACATGTTGATTGTTCGCCATTGAAGCTACATCAACTCTCGTGATGATCGGTTTTGATGTGGTGGATTTGGTTCGTGTGATCACTAAAACAATGTGAGGGATATTGTTTTGAGTGGGAGTTCAACGGCAATATGATTAAAAGTTGAACACTATTTATCATAAATTAAATCAAAGTGAATTTGCATAATTGTTGTAGTCATTGGCATCCGTTTACCATCTTGCGCTTAGTTATAATTGAGATGATAGAACTATAGAATTCTGGTTAGTTACTTTACGAACTGGTATCGTATTATTTTGAAGTGTTAATCTAAAGTTTAAAAGTCCTATTGCAAACTTTTCAGTAAGTTCCGGTTACTCCATGAGGTTTAATAATTGGTATTAAATCAAGAGTGACAATTCAAAGTGTTAGTGTATGAGTATCATGTTTGTCTCCATGATTCTTGATATTCAAAGGATTGTCTTAATATCAAGGTTATCTAGGATCTGAAAGAGTTGTTTCAAAAACCATGATGTGTGGAAGATATTGTGATATCTGAAACGAAGTTCTGGTTACAACATGATAGAGTATAATATGGCGAAAGTCATGTCTCATATGGGATGAGAATTTGCAAAAGGTTGGAGACACTAGTTGTCCTAATCCTCTAAAAGGTTTTGGAGAGCAACATTATACTCGCGATTCACCGTTACAAGCTAAAAGTAGCTTGATCATGGATAATTCCATGATAAGGGTGAATATTTGATGTAGGTAAAATGTTTACTACACCAAGAGATTACTAAAGAAAGGAATTTGAAAGAACACCAAACATTTGATGATGGTGATCTACTTCAAAGTGCAAGTCCAAAGACATTGGTATTTTACTATACATGCTTTGGACTATGTGTCATGTATATGGCTCTACTATTGATATTGATAGATTCTTTCAAACATAAAAGGAAACACTGAGAGAGAATCTCATAAGTATATGGCAGAAACGAAAAGACTAGAATTGTTCAGCTTAAGTATATAGATGATATACATGTTATGGATATATTCTTTGCTTATTAAACAATGTGGTTCTTAAGTATTTGATACTGAATTTGTTGGTGTGAATCGCCATACGTAACAACACAATTCATGAACTACAATGGCCTAAGTAACTAGCAAAAGAATATGTGATGATGTTCATCGAGAAAAATAAAGGGTTATTGTGCTTCTTGTTAAACATCAAAGCTTGCCTTCAAGATTTGTTTTATCAGGTATTATGAGAACAAAAGGGTTGTTCAAATAATTGCCGTAATCCATAAAAGATGGATGATTCACAAATCTTGTTGGAGAAATCACATCCATAAAACTAGTGCTAAAAATGTCGAAAGACAAATTGATTGAAAGATCACTAAGGAAGTGACATCGCCATTTAAATTATATTGGAAAGAAAACATGAAGAAACTCCATGTGGATGGAATTTTGGAGTCTTTTGATTTTTGATCAAATGACGCTTGTGAAACTTTCCTAGAGATAATTAAAACTTCGTTCATAGGCCAAAAGGGAACGAATGAATATCTTATTGGAAATTGTACATATTATTGTACGAAGTCCATTATGTGTAGTCAAGAGCGAAGTATTTCAAACTTCATATGCTTTCTCCGAAAATTTGAGTGAATATATGAATATTTACTTAATAAGGATGAAGTATGAAACATTTGAAAAGTTCAAAGACTTTCAAGATGAAGTGCAAAATCATTGTAACAAGAATATAAATAGTTTATGATAAGATCATGAAGGAAGATATTTGAGTTACAAGTTTAGCATAATACCTAAGATTTAAGGAATCTTTCCGTGGATTTGCATGTCCCGAAACACCATAAGAGTATGGAGCGTTCGAGATATGTAATTAAACCTTATTTGACATGGTAAGATCGAAGGTGTAATTCATAAAACCGCCATTATATTTTAAAGATTAAAAGCTTTAGAGACTACCGTTTTTCCACTGAAAAAAGAGCTCCATCATAATCCGTTGAAATGACACCATATAAAGATATGGTTTGGGATAAAACCCAAGTTGTCCTTTCTTAAACATTGGTATGCTATGCATAAGAAAGATGTTTGCAACCAAAGTCGGATGAACCTGTCTTTGTATGTTATTTCGAATAAACTATTAAGTATTCCTCCATAACATCGGAGACAAAAGTGTTTGTCACTTAGAACATCAAGTTTCTTTGAGAAGGAATTTTTCGTGAAAAGATAAGTGGGAGGACAATAGAACTTTGATAAGGTTAAAAGAACCTTAGCTATATGTGCAAAGTTGCGCAGCGCCGAAAAGTGTTCCGGAGGCAGCAACAATGCTCATGGCTCACGTGCCTCAAAGGTTGTGGTTACGAAGGTCAAAGTTTCTATTGAACCAAGTAGGTCGGGTAAACAATCAAATACCAAGATTTGAGGGTTGAATCATTATTTGAGAATAATGAACGGACTACATGCAAAGAAGCGATGATGGGCCCTGACTCCGTAAAATGTATTGAAGCCATAAAATCCGTGATAGTTCCATACACGAGAAATCAAGTTTTGAACTTGAAGGACCCTCGAGAAAGGTGTAAGACCTTACAGTTGTGTTTGGATCTATAAAGAAATAGACATGGATGTTTCACATGTATGAAATAGTCGACATGTTGGGAAAGAGTTCACAACAATGTTCAAAGGTTTACTATGACAAGATTTGATCTTTCATAGCAATACTTAGTCTGGACTGATTAATTTAGCAACCACTACATATAATTTTGTTATGTGGTAGATGAATATACAAAACAAGTTCTTCTAATAGAATTGTTACCTAGGACATGTGCATAACACGGTCCATACGGTTTTGTTAATTCAAAGGATGCTAAAAGCATATGCAAACTTCAATGGTTGAAGTAAGCATTGCGAAGTTGGAATCTTCACTATGATGAAACTGTTAAAGGAGTTTAAATTCATCGGAGACGATGAAGATGCTTGCATTTGCAAGAAATTAAGTGGGAGCGCTAAGACATGTTTCTAATACTTTATGTGGAAGACATATTGTTGATTGGAAATGATGTATCTTTCATTAACGCATATTAAGAATTTCATCCCGATGAAAGACTTAGGCAAAACCCAAATATTTGGCATCAATAGACGCTAATATGGTTGTGCCGAAAGTACATAGATGATGTATTGAATGAGTTCAATATAGAAACTACAAGAAAGGTTCTTGTCGCACAGAAAGGACTGAATGAGTTCAATATTGATGATATATTCAAGTGTATTGACATTGGGTAAGTGAAACAAAGATTCAAGTATAGATTGATACTTGATGTATGAAATCACAAAGAGTATTTATATCAATCATACTGTGATATGTACAACTCCAGATATGTCCTATACTCTAAATGTTATGAGCATATACCAGAATGATTCATAAGTTCATCATTAGACAATAGTAAGGATATTCTTATGATCTTTTGGAAGAACTAAGAGTATATTATTTGTAGAAGTGACAAATAGATGGTTAGTTCATTGTAAAAGTACTACATTGATACTAGTTTTGTCACAAAGTACAAATTAAGTTTATCTCAATCTAAACTAAGGGTGGCACAATATAATGTAAAGTAAGTTCCATAATGGATTTGGATGAGTTCCAAAGTTAAGACATTGTGACAGATACTACAACAAAAGGGCTAAGTATATGACTGCTATTATAGAAGCAAAAGAGGGCATTTGTGTCAAGTTGTTTGTTACCAAACTAGGTGTAGTTCACAGTGGGATAGTACTATGAAGATATATTGTACGACAATATTATCAACATGTTTTAACCCCAAAGAACTAAAGGTCACACCAAAGGACCAAATTTGTACGAAGCCATCTCATTAGAGAATGAGTGATGCGTAGAGACGCAAAGACATGCAATTACACATGGACCTGGAAATATCAGATCCGGAGATCAGTTGACCACTAGCAATCGTGTACATACGACACCAGAAAGCCATAGGTGTTGAATACACAAAGGTTTGAAACTAGATTATTGACTCTAGTGCAAGTGGGAGACTGTTGGAGATATGCCCAAGAGGCAATAATAAAGTGGTTATTATCATATCTTCATACTTATGATAAATGTTTACATACCATGCTATAATTGTATTAACCGGAAACATTAATACTTGTGTGATTTGTAAACATAAAAGAGTCCCTAGTAAAGCCTCTTGTTAAACTAGCTTGTTGGTTAATATATGATCATGGTTTCCTGATCATGAACATAGAGATGTTATTAACAACAGGGTCATATGATTAGGAGAATGATGTGATGGACATACTCCTATAGTTAAGTGTAGCATAAAGATCAAGTCATTTAATATAGTTCATTTGCTATAAGCTTTCTGATACATAGTAACCTAATTCCTTCGACCATGAGATCATGCTAATCACCATCACCGGAAGGATGCTTTGATGACATCAAACACCACAACGTAACTGGGTGGCTATAAAGGTGGAATTGAGTGTTTGGAAAGTATGTGTTGAGGCACATGGATCAAGAGTGGGATTTGTCCATCCATATGACGGATAGATATACTTTGGGCCCTCTCGGTGGAATGTCATCCAATTAGCTTGCAAGCATGTGACTGGCTCACAAGGGATCACATATCACGGGAACGAGAAAGAGTACTTATCGGTAACGAGGTTGAACTAGGTATGCAGAGATACCAACGATCAAAACCTCGGATATGTAAACTATCGTGAGACAAAGGGAAATTGGTATCGTATGTAAGTGGTTCATTTGATCGCAAAGGGAATGGTCCGGAGAATAAGATTCATATAAGGAAAGTACTATTTCGGAGTTGGGGAATGATTCCGGTGTTTTTCACCGGCAATGTTCTAGAAGGGTCCGGAAGGTCCGGCACTCCGGAGGGGAAGGGTACAAGAATGTGTCATAACAAGTTGGAATGGTTGCATCATGTACTAGGTGTCATCGCTGAGAAAAATAAAGGGATAAATCAAATCCTAGTTTGAAAAGTCAAACACCAATTTGAAAAGTCAAACGGCAAGTTTTCTTGGTGGAGGGAGAGTAGGAAACCTACTTAGGGAGGAAGTCCTACTCCCTCCACCCGCCGGCCAAGGAGGAGGAGTTGGAGGAGGACTCCCTCCTCCCAATCGCGCCTCCCTCCCACCTATAAAAGGAGGGGCAGGGGTGCCCCTCTTCCCTACACCTCCTACACCCCAAAACCCTAGCCTCCTAGCCGCCGGCCTCCTCCAAGTCGCCGCCGCCTAGAGCTCCTCTAACTCGGCGAGTCAGGGTTTCCCCAAACCCTAGACGCTGACCAAGCCCTCCCCTTGGTTCCCTCTAAACCCTAGATCACCAAGGCCTCTCTCATAGTCCACCATACTCGCTCCGGCTTAAAGCGAAGCCCTGCAGGATCTCCCCTCTACTTCCGATACCACGCCGTCGTGCTGCCGGAATCACAAGGAGAGTGCTACAACCTCCGCTGCCTGCTGGAACAAGGGAGAGGAAGTTCTTCATCGAGTACCGAACGTGTGACCGACTGCGGAAGCGCTGCCGGAATGCAGCGCCGGAAGGATCGTCTACGCGATCTTGAGATCGGAAGTGTACGACTACATCACCCACGAGAATCTGCTCTCGTTAACCGCTTTGGATCTTCGAGGGTTAGTATTCTATCGACTCGTTGCTAAAATCTAGTAGATAGATCTTGGCTTGATAATAGATTAGATCTTGATTGTGTGTTCATGCGGTAGAATTTTTTTGTTTTCCATGCTACGAACCCCTACAAATTTCCCCTAAGAACTAAAGCAATATCCAACACAATTGTTACAGCGGGACAGAGTGGTGATGATGGTGCTGGTGGAGATGATGGTGTGGATGATGATGATGATTATCCCCCTATTCGCTCCTCCTTCTAGCTTCCTTCGTCTTCTGGTAAAATAATATGTTTCCATATTTTTCTGGTATTTTTCTGATCTTTGCGAAATTGCACCGAAACACCTTCTTTTCCATCAAAATCCAGACTCCGGCAGTCCATCCTCCAAGAATCATCCAACATTCATAAACAAATGAAAAGCCATAAGTAATACCTCATAATAAGAGAAATATCAATGAATAGAGATAAATTATGATATAGAAAGTTGATGCAAATTGGGCGTATCAACTCCCCAAGCTTAGACTTCGCTTGTCCCTAAGCGAAAACTGAGCTCAGTAAACATGTCCACAGGTTTATGGAGTGAAGTGTTGATAAAATAATATGAACAAGAAGCATCACACTTACCATTGCAGAAATCATAGAAGAAAGCAACTCACCATTATATAACTTAGCTTGCAACCAAGTACAACAGTCACAATAGAGATGCATAAAGATAAATCATAATTGTAATTGGAAAATTTGTTCTTGGTCAGAGAACACCTCGCAAACCATTTCACAAAATCTTTTTGTAGAAGTTTCAAAACAGGAGCACTCTTTGCTCAAAAAGGTTTTTCACAAGTGAAGGCTTTCAAAGTAATACTCAATAGATAAGAGCTTTGTGAAAACAAGGAATATAAAGAACATGATTGAATAAATCACCATATGAATGCTTGAAACACAACAACTCAAAAGCTTGCTAGAGATAGAGAGGAAGTAGGTTTACTAACTCAAACTGGTAACTAGGAGCAAGGTCCCTTCTTAGAGGGGAAGCAGGGATTATTAGTCATAAAGATCTTCTAAAAGATTATGGTACTTACTAGCTTTGAGCCCTCATTGCCCCTATCATAGGCATCTTGAGATGATTAAGGTTAAAGTGCACAAAGATGGAGTGTATGTTTGACGAAATATAAGTTGGCAATCTCATGTCCCTTGAATATGAGGGCCACTCCTCATGCTACTCAACTTTGGTCACAGGTAAGTTCTTGTCACTGTAAGTATTTGCATATCATTGAGAACCGCCAACGGGGTACCTGTCAACACCCGGATTTTTCAATCCTAGATGCCTGTTATGCCATACATCGCAATCCCAGGATTACCATTTTTGCGAGACATAACAGAATTGGATACCATAGTACATCATCCATTACAAACGATACATAAGTTCTTACACAAATAGGGATCTCATGATCCAGTTCTTAATACAACATCAAGCAGCGGAATACGTAATAATAACGGTAGCGTAGGCGAAGCTCCATCTTCGGGGTCACAGGCAATGCTGACGATGGGAGATGATCCTAGTTGTCGTAACCTTCCTGGGGTCCATCTTCAGGTACTCCTCTTCATAGTCTGGCCATGGGAATAGCCAGGGACAAAGCCATGAGTACTCTTTAAGTACTCGCAAACTAATACTAATAGGTAAAGGGGGTTTTTGGATAATAGGACACTAGGCTCTAGGGTTGTTTTGCAAAAGCCAGATTTATCTCTACTAAGTTCTAAATCTAGTCACAATTTTATAACTCCTAACTAGGAACTTGTATTTCATATCACAACTCTGTTGTGGTCAAGTCAAAGTCTTAGTTCATTTCACAGGTCATTTTGAAAAGTCTGACGGGGGAACAGTATGGCCACTCCAACTGTCCATAACCGCGGACGCGACTATTCGAATAGTTTGACACTCTGCAGATATTGTACACTTTCACCACAACATTCGATACATCCGTCAGGAACAAATCCTGAATTCACCATACCCAGTATGCGGATAATCAATCCTAACCTTTCGATTACACGCCATAGTATAAGCACCTCTCCTATGAGTTTGGCCTCCCAATCATGACCAACTGTCATCTTGGGTACTGCACAGGTGGACAATCTTCACAAGGTAGCCTCATCTCAGACCTTGGCCATGAGGGAACTAATACTAAGGAATATAAGTTTCCAGTCAAGCCCTACCCAATATTCGGGTATTGTGGTTGTACGATAAAATTGGAATTGTATCGCATCCAGACAACCATTAGTTTTATAAAGGGCTAAGGCTCATGCCTCAACATTTTTATCACCAAAATTCTCAAGTGTTTGGAAACACATGTACAAAACATTTCAATAGAATGATCCATCATTCCAAGGTTTTCATAACCATTTTTCCACCAAGTATTCCCTTCTAAAAGTTGATCAACTTTTTATGCTTAGCACTAGCATCTACAGGTGGGGGTAGTACTAATGAGGGGTGGTAACTAGTGGAGTTTCAACTAAGTACAACCTCATGTCTCAGGCTGATGTCAAGGTTTCTAACTTAGGCCAAATTTTATGCTCTTTATGCAACCTTCAGCATCTTTCCAATATGTACCAGTCAGTTAAGTAAACTCTAAGTAAGCTTTGATAAAGAAATAAAGTAAGAAGCTTGCAAGTAAAACTAGGATTGGTTTATAAAGTGGGTATGATCACATATGCTTAAGGCATATAGTAGGAATAGTATCAAGTATGGGCTTGCATAGGTATAGTCTTAGCTTACACAATATCAGTATAAGCTTGCTAAGTTACAAGTGCTAGCTTGCACATTCACTAGTAGTATTTGGCTTGCTAAAGTAGAGTGTCTTGCAAGTTTTAGCTTGCATTGTTATAGTATCAGCTTGCCTTGTGCAGAGCAGTGGTTGAAGTTCTCCTCGACTTCTTCTTCGTAGTATCCTCCTTCCTCCTCGTATCCTTGGTCGGTACTAGCGTCTATGAATAAATACGAGGTACACAATCACCAAACAATACTTAACTACTTGCAATCATCACACACAAGGGTCCTATGCATGATCTAGCATCATCTCTAACATTACAAGGTTAGGGCTTGATTTAAATTCTTTTATTTTTAGAAAAGTAATTTCTACTCATTGAAAAACTACTTAAGATTTAATATTCTCCAAACCCAACATGGGATCATGTTGACACATGTCATCACCACATATTGTAGTCCATGGGAATGTGATTTAAAGTGGTGTCACAATTTAATAAGGTTTTACCCTTTTATTTTAATTAATTAAAGTGGCTAGAAATGCTTATGTAGCATTCTTTTATTACTTGAACATTATTTCTGCAAGTAAACCTATATATTTTTATATATTCTGAAAGGTATGGTTAAATGTGATTTTTGAGAGTTGGAATCACCTCAAAAGCTATTATGGTTTAAATTTGAAAAATGTTTGAATGCAGAAAAGCTTCTGCCTTGTTATTTTTACCATGGGTGATCTATAGATCCAAATGACTTGTGTCCAACGGGCTTGGATTCAGCATTCACAGACCTTTCCAGCAAAATTGGTTTCATTCAATTTGGTGCACTGAATCGATCTGGTTGATTTTTGAAGTTGGGTACAGAAGTGTGTTTGAATTGAAATAGAAAAAGGTTTAATTTGAATAACTGGGCTGCGCGGGAAAAGTTACTGGGCCGGCCTGCTAAGCGCAGTGCTCCCGCGGGCTTCTTAAGTGGGTGTCCCCACTCGTCAGTGACACGGGGCTGGGCGAAGCGGTATGGGGCGACGTGGATCGTTCGATCTAGTTCTATTCTAACGGCTGGGAGTCACCGTTGACGCGAGACAACGCCGGCGAGAACGAAACCTAGCGCGGTCAGTGAGGGTTGCTGGGGGCTCATCGGGGTACTGGCGAGGGTCGGCGAGGCGGGCGAACGACAAAGTCGACGACGGCGAATCTCCTGGTACCGGTGGCTTCTCCTGGGGCGGCTCCAATCGCTGGCTCCCTTCTTCTCCAGAGGTGGCGGGCTCCGGTAAAATTCCGGCGGGGTGGTGCTTGCCTTGCTTTGAGAACGGTGTGGCACGATCAGTGAGGAGAGGGGAGTGAGATGGTGTGAAGAAATCGTGCGGGGTGGCCTCTATTTATAGTCGAGCGAGGGGACCGTTGGGGCACACGGTGAGCTCGTCGGGGGCGATGTTACAGGCGGCTAATGGCATGGGCAAGGGTAGGGGACGGTGCGGTGTCTCCTGGCGATGCTGAACGACATGGTCTCGAGGCATGGGGCGGTGTGGTTTTTTCTGGAACGGGCGGTGCTCTGCGCGGCAGAGGCGGCGTCTTCGACGACGGGCGGTGGCTGTGCGGCACGGGGCGGCAAACGGGGATGTCTGGCGGTCTCCTGGGTCGGTGGGGATTGTGTATGCACGCAGCAAGGGCGGCACGCGGTCTGTGGGCTTCGGTCGAGGGTCGTGCTCTGGAGCATGCTCGGCATGGTCTCTGGCGGTCTGGGCGCGGCTTGTGCGTGTGGTACAGGGCTTGGCAACGCTCGCGGCTGGGACAGGTAGTGGCGGTGGACGGTGGGCTGCCTCCCAGACAAGGTTGGCAAGGCTAGTTCTTTCTCTAGCCTGCTGTCCACAATGGGGTGACAAGGGGGTGCTCGGCTGTTCACCATTGATGGCAATGGCAAGGTCACAGGGGTGCTAGTGCTTAGTTAAATTTCCTAGATGATCTACTGAGCTGTGTGTGAGCTAACTAGGGAACAAGTTAGGCCAATTTTACTGCACACTATAGTGTTTAATGTTTGTTTGCTTTGTGTCTACAACCTGTTTGATGAAATGGCCGCATGAAATCATGTTTTGAATTTTGAAAATATTTTTGGTGGGTTTGCTAGATTGGTGCTGGTGATTCTGCAGATGCTTGGGTTTTGAAAGTTGAGCTTGTTTGAGTGGTTTTTAAAAAAGTGGGATCTTCCCATATGATAAAGATTCAATTTTGAATTGTCTTTTAAACTATGTATTTCAAAGTTTCTGATGATCACAAAGTGGGCCTTGATACCTTGTTACGAGTACATTCAAGGGGTGCAAAGATCCAGAAAAGTTTCTGTTAGGTTCTAAAAGTTTGAGACAGCCAAAGTAGGCATGGGAGTTAAATTGGTCAAAGTGACCATTCATTCCATATATGTGTTTTGATTTACTTGTCTTTAGGAAAGGTGTGGGAAATGTATTAGATGATGTTTATTTCACCTAAGAAACATTTTACAATCAATGAAACAAACAAACAAGGTGGTTTTAAAGGATTTCAAAATCCATGCATACACATATGCATGCATTCATGATTTCATTTAGAAAAGTTTTTTGTTAACCCTAATTTTAATGAATAGAATTTGATGATCCAAGCTTAGTATTTTTGGGATGTTACAAACCTTCCCCCCTTAAACAAAATCTCGTCCGGAGATTTGAAAAAGGACGAAAAGATTACCTAGGATTTGAAGAGATTGGGAAACTCCGTCCTTATGTGATCTTCGCGCTCCCAGGTAGCTTCCTCTTCTGTGTGGTTGCTCCACTGAATCTTGAGAAACTTGATGCTTCGGGTTCGGGTAGTTCGAAAAGCTTCTTCCAAAATGCGGATGGGTACTTCGGTATAGGTCAGGTCATCGTTGATCTCTATGGTCCGGTGATCGATATTCTTGAATACTTCGGTCTTCTCGGGGACTTCGAGACATTTGCGAAGTAACGAGATATGGAACACATTGTGCACAGCTGACATCTCTTCAGGTAGTTCCAATTGATACGATACTTCTCCTCGATGGTTCAGAATTTTGAAAGGTCCGATATATCTAGGGGTTAACTTTCCTTTGAGTTGGAAACGCTGCATTCCCTTCAATGGCGACACTTTCAAATAAACAAAATCTCCTATATTGAAGGCGAGGTCTCGACGTCTCTTGTCGGCATAACTCTTCTGTCGGGATTGGGCGGTCTTGAGGTGCTCACGAATCTTGTGAACCTTCTCTTCTGCTTCTCGGAGGATGTCGGGTCCAAAAATCTGACTCTCTCCTACTTCCGACCAGTTCAAAGGGGTGCGACACTTTCTTCCGTACATGAATTCAAATGGGGCCATTTGCAAACTGGCTTGGTAACTATTGTTGTAGAAAATTCTGCAAATGGCTGACAGTCTTCCCACTTGGATCCATATTGTAGCACACATGCTCTAAGCATATGTTCGAGTATTTGATTTACTCGCTCCGTTTGTCCATCGGTCTGAGGGTGATACGCGGTACTGAAATCTAGGCGGGTTCCTAAACCTTCTTGGACTTTCTTCCAGAATCTCAAGGTAAACTGAGTTCCTCGATCCGATACTATGTTCTTGGGGACTCCGTGCAAACTAACAATTCTAGCGATGTATAACTCCGCTAGTTTCGAACTCTGATAGGTGGTTTTGACGGGCAAGAAATGGGAGAATTTGGACAATCTGTCCACTATGACCCAAATAGAGTCATTTCCCCTACTATAAGTAGGTAGTCCAGTGATAAAGTCCATTCCTACAGAATCCCATTTCCATTCCGGAATTTGCAAAGGTTGCAACAATCCAGCGTGTCTTTGATGTCCTGCCTTGACTCGCTGACATATATCACACTTCGCGATATAGCTTCCGATTTCTCTCTTCATCTTATGCCACCAAAATTACTCTTTCAAATCTTGATACATCTTAGTTCCTCCGGGATGGATGGAATAAAGAGTATCATGATCCTCCTTCAAGATAACTTCCTTCAATTCCGAATCTGCTGGTACACAAAGGCGTCATTTGTACCATAGAACTCCTTCTTCGTCCTCGGTGAATCCGGGTACTTTGCCTGTACCGATACGACGCTTGATTCCGTCGATACTGGCATTTCCCTTCTGCGCCTCTTTAATCTGACTGATCAAAGTGGGCTGAAGTTCTATGCTAGCCAAAAATCCTTCACTTACTAATTCCATTCGAAAATCTTCCATCTCCTTGTGCAAACTTGGTTGCTCCTTCAAAATCATGGAGTTCAAGCGGCACGGCAATCTGCTAAGGGCATCGGCTACCATGTTGGCTTTACCAGGGTGATAGTGAATGTCCAGGTCGTAATCCTTGATTAGCTCAATACATCTTATCTGCCTCAATATTCAACTCCTTCTGTGTGAATATATACTTTAGGCTCTTGTGATTCGAATAAATCTCACAACGGTTTCCCATTAGGTAATGTCTCCATGTCTTCAGGGCTAGGACTACTGCTGCGAGTTCAAGGTCATGGGTTGGATAGTTTTGCTCATGTTGATTCAATTGTCGAGATAGATAAGATATAAATTTGCCTTCTTGCATTAGCACACATCCGAGACCCATCTTGGATGCGTCACAATACACATCGAAGGGCTTCGTGATATCCGGCATGATCAAGATTGGGGCTCAAATCAATTTCCTCTTGAGTTCTTGAAAACTCGCTTCACATTTGTCGGTCCATTCAAACTTCTTGTCCTTCTTCAGCAATTGGGTCATGGGTCGGGTGATACTCGAGAATCCTTCTACGAATTTGCGGTAATATCCCTCCAATCCGAGAAAAGCACGAACTTGGGTTTGAGTGGTTGGGGCTTGCCAATCTTCTACATCTTTCACTTTGGCAGGGTCAACGGCAATTCCTCCGGCTGATATAATGTGACCGAGGAATCCTACCTCCTGTAACCAGAATTCACATTTGCTAAACTTGGCATACAACTGATGCTCTCTAAGGGTTCTAAGAATGGTCCTTAGGTGTATCTCATGTTCTTCTTCTGATTTGGAATAAATCAGAATGTCATCAATGAAAACAACGAAAAACTTATCCAGGAAGTCCATAAAAATCTTATTCATGAGGTTCATGAAATAAGCGGGGGCATTGGTTAATCCAAAAGACATGACTGTATACTCATACAATCCATATCTGGTGGTAAAGGTAGTCTTTGGAATATCCTCTGCACGAATTTTGAGTTGATGATAGCCAGTTCTAAGATCAATCTTAGAAAACACCTGGGCACCGGTCAACTGATCAAACAAATCTTCTATCTTGGGCAAGGGGTACTTGTTCTTGATGGTGACATCATTTAACTTCCTATAATCCGTACACAAACGGTTACCTCCATCTTTCTTGTCCACAAATAAGACAGGTGATCTCCATGGTGACGCACTTGGTTGAATCAATCCAATTCTAGCATGGAATCTAGTTGCTTCTTCAGTTCTGCTAGTTCCGATGGGTTCATACTATAGGGTCTCTGGGCTATGGGTCCTGTTCCGGGGATTAGTTCGATGATAAACTCGATATACCGATCTGGGGGCATACCGGGCAAAACATCTGGAAATACATCGGGGTATTCACAGACTATCCGGACTTGGTCAATGGTAGGTTGGGCTAGACTCTTGTTACACTTGAATTGGCGAGGTAAGGTTTCAGATATATGCTCGACTGATATTCCGGTGGTACTGGTCATGGTGATAGCTTTGTTAGCACAGTCAATCAATCCCTTATGTTTGGACATCCAATCCATTCCTAGTACTACTTCCAAACCTTTAGTTCCGAGTATTATTAGATTAGCATAAAAATCTATGCCATGGATTCGGATAGGGAGGTCTTTGCAAATTTGCCTAGCCTTGGTGGTTGATCCGGGAATTTGCACAATCATCACATGCTTCAGTTTGGTTGGTTGAATTTTACTAGTGCATGCAAATTCTTCGGTGACAAATGAATGCGAGGCACCAGAGTCAAACAACACTCTTGCAAGTACTGAATTAACAGAAAACATACCCAGCACGACGTCTGGCGCTTCCCGAGCTTCTTCAGCATGCATGAGAAAAAGACGGCCATTGCGGTTGAGTGAATTCGCTGGGGCAAATCTTCTCCCTGGCTGAACATGGCGCTGCTGCTGAGCTGGGGCTTTGGCACTAGGGGCTATAGCATTCTTCTTGTTGGGGCACTCGTTGGAATAGTGGCCTTTATTTCCACAGTCATAACAGGTCACTTGTGACTTGTCCTTGGCTGCGACAGGCACATCATTGCTTCCAGTCCTCGGGGCAGTGTTGGTGTTGGCAGTAGCATTGTTGGTGTTGAACTTGGGTGGGGCACGGGTGAAATTGCTAGAGTTGCCGGGGTTGTTGTGATTTCCTCCGGGTCTAGGGTTTCCACGGTTGGGGTAGGTCGGACGGGTCATAGGAGGTCTGTTGGTTCTTGGAGCAAATCCTGGAGATGGGTTGGGGCGATACTTTGGGGTCTGATGGGTTCCTGGTTGATGCATCATGCGACGCTTGCGGTTCTCTTTGGCTTGGTTGATTTTTCCTTCCATCTGGATAGCAGAGTCGACAAGAGCTTCAATATCCGCAAAGGGGATATTGACTAACAACGTCTGCATCTCGTCATGCAGACCATTCAGGAATCTTTCTTTTTTCTTGGCTTCGGTGTCTATCTCGTCCGGGGCATACCTAGCTAATGACAAAAATTTGTCACGGTATTCCACTACATTCATCCTTCCTTGCTTCAGCTCTCTGAACTCGTCTCTCATTCTCTTGATCAAACCTGGTGGCACATGGGTTCTGCTAAACTTGACCTTGAATTCCTCCCAGGTCATCATCTGGCCTCCGGTCATTGCACGAACACTGTTCCACCATGCCCTGGCATCTCCGGCTAGATAATGGGTGGCGAACAGGACTTTCTCGTTGGCTTCCACTCCGGCGACTTCTAGGTTGTTTTCCATGGTTTGCAGCCAATCATCGGCATCTAAGGGTTCTTCTGACTTGGTGAAAACGGGTGGGTTGGTGTTCTGGAAATTCTTGAGCTTAGATCCATGGTTGTCCTGATTTCCGTGGCCTTGGTTGTTGTGGGCTAGCTGGGCTATCTGTTGCAGAGTGGCTAGGTTGGCTTGACGTTCCGCTCTTTCAGCTTCGTGGTCAGAAGTCAACATTTGCAGGAACTGCAACATCGGGTCCGGGGATGAACCACTTCCTCCACGTGGCATCTGAAGATTGACATAGATTATGAGAGAAGAGGGAAATTTCTAAGGATTTGGGTCTTTGAAAAGTTTTAAATGTTTGACTCAGATTTTTCTAGCAACTTGCTTTTTCATTCATTCATTCATAGCACACAGTACAACACACACCGCAACAAAGAAAAACAGATGGTTGTAAGAACCATTCTGGAAACTACGATACAGTGGGACCGACTACTACTCACTACGCTAGTGCTCAGTGCTACTACTCCTCAGAGTCTATGGCTTCATCATCTTCGTCATCATCGATGAAGGCGAAATCATCCTCATCGGTGAATAAGTCCATGGCCTGATCCTCCAGAAAATCATCGTCATCGTTGAGATAGGAGTAAGGGTCTCCATGAAGATCCTCTCCGGCATTCTCCCTTTCCTCCAACTGCATGTCTCTCTCGTGGATGGTCTCCTCCAGAGATGAGATGCGGTGGCGAAGACGGGCAATAATGCACTCCTTCTTGTTGAGCTGACGGCGGCGAGACTTGCGATCCTTTGCTAGCATGGCTATGGTCTGATCCTTCGTCTTGATGATGGCAGACTTGTGGTTACAATAGTCACGGCAGTTGTCCAACTCCTGCTGACGATCATACATCATGAAGCTAAGGTGGTCCAATTGAGTCTTCACCTCGGGGTGGTATGGGGCTTCCAGTGGTTGTCCATTTGCATCACGCCTTGGGCAAAACTCAAAGCGAGTACCCTTGATCTGATTGATGCTCTGCCCACACAGACGGGAAAGAGCTTCCTGCATTGCTCTGGCAAGTCCATCGAGCCAGTTGTTTTCCCTCAAGGTAAACTGAATTCCCTCCGCAGTGGGAGGTTCAATCTTTCCTCGGAGACTTGCAACAACTAGGCACTGCAGATATTCTCCTCCTTGATCATTGAGCTGAGCTCCAAAGAACTCGGGGTGCGGACGCTCCAGAAGTTCCGAAGGCTGATCCAGATCCCTCTCAAAGATAAGGTCTCCTCCATTCCCAAGTTGGTAAAACTTGCTGTACTTCACGTCCATCTATAAAAATAGAGGATGAGTAGATTTGCAGAGTGATCAAGTGTGTCAAAATTTTATGTATTTTGCAAGAGTTTTTGAGGAACATGAATTTTTAGGAAAGAATTAAAGAGATAAGAATGAGAATAAGTTTTTGTAAATATTTATTTTCTTTGGTTTCGAAACTAAGTTTTTGGTTCAAACATCCAGTCTAACTAGGGTCTCCTATGGTCAGGATGGCTCTGATACCAACTTGTCAACACCTGGATTTTACAATCCTAGATGCCTGTTATGCCATACATCTCCAGGATTACCATTTTTGCGAGACATAACAGAATTGGTTACCATAGTACATCATCCATTACAAACAATACATAAGTTCTTACACAAATAGGGATCTCATGATCCAGTTCTTAATACAACATCAAGCAGCGGAATACGTAATAATAACGGTAGCATAGGCGAAGCTCCATCTTCGGGGTCACAGGCAATGCTGACGATGGGAGATGATCCTAGTTGTCGTAACCTTCCTGGGGTCCATCTTCCAGGTACTCCTCTTCATACTCTGGCCATGGGAATAGCCAGGGACAAAGCCATGAGTACTCTTTAAGTACTCGCAAACTAATACTAATAGGTAAAGGGGGTTTTTGGATAATAGGACACTAGGATCTAGGGTTGTTTTGCAAAAGCCAGATTTATGTCTACTAAGTTCTAAAGCTAGTCACAATTTTATAACTCCTAACTGGGAACTTGTATTTCATATCACAACTCTGTTGTGGTCCAGTCAAAGTCTTAGTGCATTTCACAGGTCATTTTGAAAAGTCTGACAGGCGAACAGTATGGCCACTCCAACTGTCCATAACCGCGGACGCGGCTATTCGAATAGTTTGACACTCTGCAGAGATTGTACACTTTCACCACAACATTCGATACATCTGTCAGAAACAAATCCTGAATTCACCATACTCAGTATGCGGATAATCAATCCTAACCTTTCGATTACACGCCCTAGTATAAGTACCTCTCCTATGAGTTTGGCCTCCCAACCATGACCAACTGTTATCTTGGGTACTGCACAGGTGGACAATCTTCACAAGGTAGCCTCAGCTTAGACCTTGGCCGTGAGGGAACTAATACTAAGGAATATAAGTTTCCAGTCAAGCCCTACCCAATATTCGGGTATTGTGGTTGTATGATAAAATTGGAATGGTATCGCATCCAGACAACCATCAGTTTTATAAAGGGCTAAGGCTCATGCCTCAACATTTTTATCACCAAAATTCTCAAGTGTTTGGAAACACATGTCCAAAACATTTCAATAGAATGATCCATCATTCCAAGGTTTTCATAACCATTTTTCCACCAAGTATTCCCATCTAGAAGTTGATCAAGTTTTTATGCTTAGCACTAGCATCTATAGGTGGGGGTAGTACTCATGAGGGGTGGTAACTAGTGGAGTTTCAACTAAGTACAACCTCATGTCTCAGGCTAATGTCAAGGTTTCTAACTTAGGCCAAATTTTATGCTCTTTATGCAACCTTCAGCATCTTTCCAATATCTACCAGTCACTTAAGTAAACTCTAAGTAAGCTTTGATAAAGAAATAAAGTAAGAAGCTTGCAAGTAAAACTAGGATTGGTTTATCATGTGGGTATGATCACATATTCTTAAGGCATATAGTAGGCATAGTATCAAGTATGGGCTTGCATAGGTATAGTCTTAGCTTGCACAATATCAGTATAAGCTTGCTCAATTGCAAGTGCTAGCTTACACATTCACTAGTAGTATTTGGCTTGCTAAAGTAGAGTGTCTTGCAAGTTTTAGCTTGCATTGGTATAGTATCAGGCTGCCTTGTGCAGAGCAGTGGTTGAAGTTCTCCTCGACTTCTTCTTCGGAGTATCCTCCTTCCTCCTCGTATCCTTGGTCGGTACTAGCGTCTATGAATAAATACGAGGTACACAATCACCAAACAATACTTAACTACTTGCAATCATCACACAGAAGGGTCCTATGGATGATCTAGCATCATCTCTAAGATTACAAGGTTAGGGCTTGATTTAAATCCTTTTATTTTTAGAAAAGTAATTTCTACTCATTGAAAAACTACTTAAGATTTAATATTCTCCAAACCCAACATGGGACCATGTTGACACATGTCATCACCACATATTGTAGTCCATGGTAATGTGATTTAAAGTGGTGTCACAATTTAATAAGGTTTTACCCTTTTATTTTAATTAATTAAAGTGGCTAGAAATGCTTATGTAGCATTCTTTTATTACTTGAACATTATTTCTGCAAGTAAACCTATATATTTTTATATATTCTGAAAAGGTATGGTTAAATGTGATTTTCGAGAGTTGGAATCAACTCAAAATCTATTATGGTTTAAATTTGAAAAATGTTTGAATGCAGAAAAGCTTCTGCCTTGTTATTTTTACCATGGGTGATCTATAGATCCAAATGACTTGAATCCAACGGGCTTGGATTCAGCATTCACAGACCTTTCCAACAAAATTGGTTTCATTCAATTTGGTGCACATAATCGATCTGGGTTGATTTTTGAATTTGGGTACAGAAGTGTGTTTGAATTGAAATAGAAAAAGGTTTAATTTGAATAACTGGGCTGCGCGGGAAAAGTTATTGGGCCGGCCTGCTAAGCGCAGTGCTCCCGCGGGCTGCTTAAGTGGGTGTCCCCACTCGTTAGTGACACGGGGCTGGGCGAAGCTGTATGGGGCGACGTGGATCGTTCGATCTAGTTCTAATCTAACGGCTGGGAGTCATCGTTGACGCGAGACAACGCCGGCGAGAACGAAACCTAGCGCAGCAAGTGAGGGTTGTTGGGGGCTCATCGGGGTACTGGCGAGGGTCGGCGAGGCGGGCGAACGACGAAGTCGACGACGGCGAATCTCCTGGCACCGGTGGCTTCTCCTGGGGCGGCTCCAATCGCTAGCTCCCTTCTTCTCCAGAGGCGGCGGGCTCCAGTGAAATTCCGGCGGGGTGGTTCTTACCTTGCTCTGAGAACGGTGTGGCACGATCAGTGAGGAGAGGGGAGTGATATGGTGTGAAGAAATCGTGCGGGGGTGGCCTCTATTTATAGTCGAGCGAGGGGACCGTCGGGGCGCACGGTGAGCTCGTCGGGGGCGATGTTACAGGCGGCTAATGGCATGGGCAAGGGTAGGGGACGGTGCAGTGTCTCCTGGCGATGCTCAACGACATGGTCTTGAGGCATGGGGCGGTGTGGTTTGGTCTGGAACGGGCGGTGCTCTGCGCGGCAGAGGCGGCGTCTTCGATGGCGGGCGGTGGCTGTGCGGCACGGGGCGGCAAACGGGGATTTCTGGCGGTCTCCTGGGTTGGTGGGGATTGTGCATGCACGCGGCGAGGGAGGCGCGCGGTCTGTGGGCTTCGGTCGAGGGTCGTGCTCTGGCGCATGCTCGGCATGGTCTCTGGCGGTCTGGGCGCGGCTTGTGCGCGTGGTCCAGGGCTTGGCAACGCTCGCGGCTGGGACAGCTAGTGGCGGTGGACAGTGGGTTGCCTCCCAGACAAGGTTGGCAAGGCTAGTTCTTTCTCTAGCCTGCTGTCCACAATGGGGTGACAAGGGGGTGCTCGGCTGTTCATCATTGATGGCAATGGCAAGCTCACAGGGGTGCTAGTGCTTAGTTAAACTTCCTAGATGATCTACTAAGCTGTGTGTGAGGTAACTAGGGAACAAGTTAGGCCAATTTTACTACACACTATAGTGTTTGATGTTTGTTTGCATTGTGTCTGCAACCTGTTTGATGAAATGGCACATGAAATCAAGTTTTGAATTTTGAAAAGATTTTTGGTGGGTTTGCTAGATTGGTGCTGGTGAGTCTGTAGATGCTTGGGTTTTGAAAGTTGAGCTTGTTTGAGTGGTTTTTGAAAAAGTGGGATCTTCCCATATGATAAAGATTCAATTTTGAATTGTCTTTTAAACTATGTATTTGAAAGTTTCTGGATGATCACAAAGTGGGCCTTGATACCTTGTTATGAGTACATTCAAGGGGTGCAAAGATCCAGAAAAGTTTTTGTTAGGTTCTGAAAGTTTGAGATAGCCAAAGTAGGCATGGGAGTTAAATTGGTCAAAGTGACCATTCATTCCATATATGTGTTTTGATTTACTTGTCTTTAGGAAAGGTGTGGGAAGCGTTTTAGATGATTTTTATTTCACCTAAGAAACATTTTATAAGGAATGAAACAAACAAACAAGGTGGTTTTAAAGGATTTCAAAATCCATGCATACACATATGCATGCATTCATGATTTCATTTAGAAAAGTTTTTTGTTAACCCTAATTTTGATGATTAGAATTTGATGATCCAAGCTTAGTATTGTTGGGATGTTACAGTACCCCTTGCACATGGTACATGAGCTTTCCCATAAACAAAATGACAAGGCAAGCAGACAGTGAGCATCTCGGCGATCTTTTTTTTCTATGTGCATAGCTTTTTATTGAGGATGCTTCATAGATTGCTCACTATGGTGATGCTGCAAGTTTCCACCATGATTAGGCATGGCTTAGGCTAGCGGCCTAGGCGTTTCTCTAACACAGGATACAAACTCCATGGACTTACAAGGTCCCTCTTTATTTCACACCGTTGACATCCATAGACAAAAGAGCACGATACCAACTGTGTACAGAGTACAAGTGCAATGTTGAAAACGTTCCCCGTGACAGCACGATTCTGCTAATTCCAACGTATAGATGCAAGCATATACAACTTTGATGGCACAATGGTTCCGGTCTATTAGGGGCAAGAAATAAAGTGCGCCATCAAGTTTGTGAGAGCTTTACTAACTAGTTTTATCATAACAAAATACTTTTTGATTCGAAAGGTAGATGAAGCTTGAGAATTTTCTTCGAATAGAAACAATGCTACGAGGTAGATATGGTGGACACAAGTGGCAAAAGTTTTGGTTCAAAGGGTTTTGAAAATATGAGAAGTACGCCTTCTCAAAACAGGTTTTTGGCTAGCAAGGCTGGGCAGCAAGCAAGAGAGTTGAAAGAAACAAGCAAACATACAAGTACTAAAGCCAAACATGCAATCTTCCTTGAAGACACAAAAGAATCTTAAATAAAGAATACTAAGCTTATGAGCCAACAAGAAAGAAAACAAATGATACAAAATATCTGTAAGCTTTTTTTCTTTCTCTTTCAAAGTAATGCTACTGACCAGAACTCAGTTTGCCCACTTGATGATCCCAAAGTGGTGCCAATACTGATCAACAAGATCCATCATATAATAGAGATTGCAAACTAAAAATAAGAAGTGCAAAAAGTAAAAGATGAGACTTCTCAATAATATTCAATAAAGGCACTCACACCAAGGGATACATAGATAATCAACTATAGGAGAGATACTTCCACATGCAAACCAAACTATAAGATAACCTCTCTACCATAGATATGAATCCACTAAAAAGGTAAAATATAAAAGATAATGGTGGTGATACCGCGGCACTCCCCAAGCTTGGAACAAGCCAAGGGGATGCCAAACCTGATGATGAATTACTCCTTTGGTGGTGGTGGTGTGGCCCCTTGTCTATGATAGGAAAACCCTCTAGCATATTATGAAGCTTGTTGTTCTCTTATTAAAGTTCATCCACCTTCATCCTCAAAGCACGGTATCTCTCACAGAACTCATCAGTGGTTTGAAGGGCTTCCGCTGCCTCGGGGCAGTATCTGAAGTCTGGACCAAAGGCTGTGATTCCCTGCATTTGATGAGAAAAAGCATCTGCAGTGTTAATTGCTCCTACAGAAGTAGGTTTCCTTCCCCTTGTTCCTGCGGCGGTTTGTTCTTCCAACTTTATCTCCACAGGCTTCTTGCCTTTGTCGTTGGTGGAGACCATGTTCCTCTAAACTTGAGAAGATTTCCTGACAGAAATAGATTGAAATGAAAAAACGATGAGAACATGATGCACAAACCTTGGGGATCCAGGGGATTATATATTACGAAGTTTCAATGCATAAGGAAGTTTTTGACACGGAAACAAAGCGGAGACGGAGTTCGGGTTAGTCAAACCCCCTCCAGGCGCGGCCAGACTGGGCCCGCGCCTAGGGTGGGTCTGTCCAACCCGGACTCTGTTTCCTCTTCAGTTTCGTCTCGTAGCTTTCCTTGTATTAAAATGGAAAAAATATAAAAAGATTGGATTTTCACGAAACTTCTGTTTTCACCACTTTTACCTATTCAAAGACGAACTCTGCAGATTCCTTTTCTCTTTCTCCTGATAATTTCCTTCATACAAAAACTTTGCACAAACTCAATGACAACATTAGTGTAAGCAAAAACAATAAACATTTGGGTACACACTTAAACTGAAAACCCATCATAACAAAAGCTTCTGTAAGAGGCAAATGCAAATGATGGCAGATATCTGTCAAAACAGACCAGCAGGTAAAGATTGATATTTTTGAAGACCTTCTGTTGCTAAAATAAAAAAGTGGAGAACTGATGAAAGTTGGGTAACAACCTGGAGAAAAAGCACAAAAAAATGCAGCTCCATCCGATGTACTGAGATCCCTCATGATTTTCTAAAATACAACACAAAAATCTGTCAGAGGACAGCCACTTTTCACAACTCCTCTACTTCACAAAAGTAGTTGAACTTGACACAAAAACCAAAAAAAGGATAAGGAGCGGTTATTACTGTCAACAACCGGATTTTTAATCCCAGATGCCTGTTATGCCATACATCGCAATCCCAGGATTACCATTTTTGTGAGACATAACAGATTTGGATATCACAGTACATCATCCATTACAAACCATACATAAGGTCTTACACAAATAAGGATCTCATGATGCAGTTTTTAATACAACTCAAGCAGCGGAATAACGTAATAATAAAGGTAGCGTAGGAGAAGCTCCATCTTCGGGGTCACAGGCAATGGTGATGATGGGAGATGATCCTAGTTGTCGTAACCTTCCTGGGGTCCCTCATCCTGGTACTCCTCTTCATAGTCTAGCCACGGAAATAGCCAGTGACAAAGCCATGTGTACTCTTTAAGTACTCTCAAACTAATACTAACAATTGAAGGGGGTTTTTGTAGTAGGACACTAAGCTCTAGGGTTGTTTTTCAAAAAGCCAGATTTACCTCTACTAAGTTCAGAAGCAAAGAATGCTAGTTGAAGTTTTATAACACCTAAGTGGGAACTCGAATTTCATATCACAACTCTGTTGTGGTCAAGTAAAAATCTCAATTCATTTCACAAGTCATTTTGAAAACATCTAACGGGGGAACAGTACGACCACTCCAACTGTCCATAACCGTGGACGCGGCTATTCGAATAGTTTGACACTCTACAGAGATTGTACACTTTCACCACAACATTCGATACATCCGTCAGGAACAAACCCTGAATTCACCATACTCAGTATGCGGATAATCAATCCTAACCTTTCGATTACACGCCCTAGTATAGGCACCTCTCCTGTGATTTTGGACTCCCAACCATGACCCACTGTCATCTTGGGTACTGCACAGGTGGACAATCTTCACAAGGTAGCCTCATCTCAGACCTTGGTCGTGAGAGAACCCATACTAAGGTATATAAGTTTCTAGTCAAGCCCTACCTAATTTTCGGGTATTATGGTTGTACGGTAAAATTGGAATGGTATCGCATCCAGACAACCATCAGTTTTATAAAAGGCTAAGACTCATGCCTCAACATCTTCATCATCAAAATCATCTGGTGTTCGGAAACACATGTCAAAACATCTTAGTAGAATGACTCATCATTCTAAGGTTTTCATAACCATTTTCCACCAAGTATTCCCATCTAAAGTTAATCAAGTTTTATGCTTAGCACTAGCATCTACAAGTGGGGTGAGTACTAATGAGGGGTGGTAAACAAGTGGAGATTAATTAAGTTCAATCTCATGCCTTAGGATGACATCAAGATTATCTACTTAGGCCAAATTTTATGCTCTTTATGCAACCTTCAATTATATTTCTATAATCAACAAGTCACTTAAAAAAACTCTAATAAAAGCTTTGATAAAGAAATAAAGTAGAAAGCTTGTAAGTAAAACTAGGATGGTTTATCAACTGGTATAAGCTTGCAAGTAAAACTTGCATGGTTTGGCTTGCTAAGATAGTGGTATAAACTTGCTAGGTTGCAAGTGTTAGCTTGCTAATTCAACCAGTGGTATTAGGCTTGCCTTGTGCAGAGCAGTGATTGAAGTTCTCCTCGGCTTCTTCCTCGTAGTATGCTCCTTCCTCCTCGTAGCCTTGGTTGGTACTAGCGTCTATAAATAAATACGAGGTACGCAATCACCAAACAGTACTTAAATATTTTCAATCATCACACAAAGGTGCACTATAGATGATCTAGCATCATCACCTATATTACAAGATTAAAGCATTTGCCTTATTTATTTTAAGTTGAGAAAAGTAATTTCTACTCATTCAAAAACTACTTAAGGTTTAATATTCTCCAACTCAAACATGGGATCATGTTGACACATGTCATCACCACATATTTCAGTACATGGGAATGTGATTTAAAGTGGTGTCACAATTTAATAAGGTTTAACCTTTTTATTTTAAATAATTAAAGTGACTAGAAATGCCTAGGTGGCACTCTTTTATTACTTGAACATTATTTCTGTAAGTAAACCCATATGTTTATATATATTCTGAAAGGTATGTTCAAATGTGATTTTTGAGAGTTGGAATGAACTCAAAAGCTATTATGGTTGAAATTTGAAAAATGTTTGAATGCAGAAAAGCTTCTGACTAGTTATTTTTACGAAGGGTGATCTACAGATCCAATTGATTTGAATCCAACGGGCTTGGATTAAGCATTTCAGTACCTTTCTAAAAAAAATAGTTTCCTGCAATTTGGTTCACTAAATCGAACTGGGTTGATTGTTGAATCTAGGGACATAACTGTGTTTGAATTAAAATAGAAAAATCTAAATTCAAACGGTTGGGCTGCGCGGGAAAGTTTAATGGGCCGGCCCAGTGTCACTGCGCAGCACGGGGCGCAGCTGACAGGGGAGTTCCACCAGTCAGTGGCTCATAACACGTGAAGCGGTACATGCGGTGTGGTTCGTTGGATTAGAAGTGAGATCAACGGCTTAGGGTCGTCGTCGACAATTAGAAGCGAGCTTGGACCCTAGCGTCTCGGTGGGGGTGCATAGGGGGCATACCGGGGTTCCAGCGACGACCGAGAGGCGGGCAAACGAACGAGTCAATGACGACGATCCTTCTGGTACCGGCAGCTCCTCCTGGGGCGGCTCCAATCGATGGCCCCTTCTTCTCCAGCAGCGGCGGGCTCCAGCGCAATTCCAGCGATGCGCTACTCCTCATGCTCCGGCTAGAGGGTGTAATGATCAGTGAGGTGAGGGGAGTGGGATGGTGTGCTTCAATTGGCTGGGGGTCGCCTCCTTTTACAGGCTCGACGGCGAGACCGAGAGGGATGGCAGGCGACGGTGGCGACACGGCTACGGGCGACTAGAGGCATGGCTGAGGTTGGTGATCGACGGGCGGTCTCCTGGAGATGCTCTAGAACTTGAATGCGAGCTTAGGGGCGGTGGCAATTGGTCGGGAACGTGCGGTGCTCTGCATGGCAGAGGCGGCGAACTCCACGGTGAGCGGTGGCTACGAGGGACGGGCGATGAAACGAACATGTCTGGTGTTCTCCTGGGACGGTGGGGTGCATGCTGGCGAGAGGCAATGGCTCGAGGTGTTCGGGTTTCATGGGAACGGTGCATGCACTGCGATGCGCATCGGCATGGTCGACAGTGCCGCGGGCGCGGCGTTCCTGGCGGTTCTGGGCTCTGTTCTTCAGCTAGGGCTGGTCGAGAGGTGGCGGTGAGGCATGGGCTGCATGCTAGACAAGGCGGGCACGGCTAGTTCTTCTCCTAGCTTGCTGTCCACACTGGGGTGACATGGTGAGGCTCGTCCTGCTCACCATTGATGGAATTGGCAAGCTCACAGTGGTGCTAGAGGTTAGTTAATGGAGCTAGATGATCTACTAAGGCTAGTTGCAACCAGAAAGGGAACAAGGTTGGCCAATTCACTGCTCCAAATAGTGTTTGTGATTTGTTTGATTTGAATCTGCAACCTGTTTGAGGAAATGGCCGCAAGAACTTAAGTTTTGAATTTTCAAAAGATTTTTGGTGGGTGTGCTAGGCATGTGTTGAGGATTCTGTGGGTGCTTGGGTTTTGAAAATTGAACTTGTTTGAGTGGTTTTTGAAATAGTGGGATCTTCCCATATGAGATAGATTCAATTTTAAACTGTCATTAAACTTAGCATTTGAATGTTTTTGGAAGATCACAAAGTGGGCCTTGGTACCTTGTTATGAGTACTATCAAGGGGTGCAAAGATCCATCCATGATTCTGTTGAGTTTTGAAAGTTAGAGATAGCCAAAGTAGGCATGGGAGTTAATTTGGCCAAAGTGACCATTCACTTCATTTGTTCATTTTGAGTTGTTTGTCTTTGGGAAAAGTTTGGGGATTGTTTAGAAGATGTTTATTTCACCTAAGAATAATTTTACAAGCAAAGAAACAAAGAACCATGGCAATTCAAAAGAATCCAAATTTTTAATACACACACATATGAATGCTTTCATATTTTTAGTTGGGAAAGTTTTTGTTAACCCTAATTTTGATGATTAGAGTTTGATGATCCAAGTTTAATATTTTTGGGATGTTACAAACCTTCCCCCCTTAAACAAAATCTCGTCCCGAGATTTGAAAAAGGACGAAAAAGATTACCTAGGATTTGAAGAGATCGAGAAACTCTGTCCTGATGTGATCCTCGCGCTCCCACTGAATCTTGAGAAACTTGATGCTTCTGGTTCGGGTAGTTCTGAAAGCTTCTTCCAAAATACGGATGGGTACTTCAGGATAGGTCCGGTCATCGTTGATTTCTATGGTCTGGTGATCAATGTTCTTGAACACTTTAGTCTTTTCCGGAACTTCTAGG
Source organism: Avena sativa (assembly GCA_916181665.1). NCBI lineage: Eukaryota > Viridiplantae > Streptophyta > Magnoliopsida > Poales > Poaceae > Avena > Avena sativa. Next base: position 43,786,546 of record OV702298.1, on the reverse strand, counting down.
CACTTGCGAAGTAATGAGATATGGAACACATTGTGCACGGCTGACATCTCTTCGGGTAGTTCCAATTGATACAACACTTCTCCTCAACGGTTTAGAATCTTGAAGGGGCCGATATATCTGGGGGCTAACTTTACTTTGAGCTGGAAACGCTGCATTCCTTTCAATGGCGATACTTTCAGATACACGAAATCTCTGATATGGAAAGCGAGGTCTCGACGTCTCTTGTCGGCGTAACTCTTCTGTCTGTACTGGGCGGTCTTGAGGTGCTCACGAATCTTGTGAACCTTCTCTTCTACTTCTCGTTGGATGTCGGGTCCGAAAATCTGACTCTCTCCTACTTTCGACCAGTTCAAAGGGGTGCGACACTTCCTTCCATACATGAACTCAAATGGGGCCATTTGCAAACTAGCTTGATAACTGTTGTTGTATGAAAATTCTGCGAACTGCAGACAATCTTCCCATTTTGATCCATACTCTAACACACATGCTCTCAACATGTCTTCAAGTATTTGATTTACTCGCTCCGTTTGTCCATCGGTCTGAGGGTGATAAGCGGTGCTGAAATCTAGTCGGGTTCCTAAACCTTCTTGGACTTTCTTCCAGAATCTCGAGGTAAACTGAGTTCCTCGATCCGATACGATGTTCTTGGGGACTCCATGCAAACTGACGATTATAGCGATGTATAACTCCGCTAGCTTCGAACTCTGATATGTGGTCTTGATGGGTAAGAAATGGGCGACTTTGGACAATCGGTCCACTGTGACCCAGATAGAGTCATTTCCCCTACTATAAGTAGGTAATCTGGTGATAAAGTCCATTCCAACGGAATCCCATTTCCATTCTGGAATCTGCAATGGTTGCAACAATCTAGCGGGTCTTTGATGTCCCGCCTTGACTCACTGACATATATCACACTTGGCGATATAGCTTCCAATTTCGCTCTTCATCTTATGCCACCAAAATTGTTCTTTCAAATCATGATACATCTTCGTTCCACCAGTGTGGATATAATAAAGAGTATCGTGAGCTTCCTTGAGAATAACTTCTTTCAACTCAGAATCTGCTGGTAGACAAAGGAGTTCTTTGTACCACAGAACTCCTTCTTCGTCTTCGGTGAATCCGGGTACTTTGCCTGTACCGATACGACACTTGATTCCGTCGATACTAGCATTTCCTTTCTGCGCCTCCTTGATCTGGCTGATCAAAGTGGGTTGAAGTTCTATGCTAGCCAAACATACTTCACTCACTAATTCAATGCGGAAATCTTCCATCTCTTTGTGCAGACTTGGTTGCTCCTTCAAAATCATGGAGTTCAAGCGGCACGGCAATCTGCTAAGGGCATCTGCTACCACGTTGGCTTTACCAGGGTGATAGTGAATGTCCAGATCATAATCTTTGATTAGCTCAATCCATCTTCTCTGCCTCATATTTAGCTCCTTATGAGTTAATATGTACTTCAAGCTCTTGTGATCCGAATAAATCTCACAACAGTTTCCCATCAGGTAATGCCTCCATGTCTTCAGGGCTAGAACTACGGCTGCGAGCTCGAGGTCATGTGTTGGATAGTTCTGCTAATGTTGTTTCAGTTGTCGAGATAGATAAGATATAACTTTGCCTTCTTGTATTAGCACACATCCGAGACCGATCTTGGATGCGTCACAATACACGTCAAAGGGCTTCGTGATATCCGGCATGATTAAGATTGGGGATGAAATCAATCTTCTCTTGAGTTCTTGAAAACTCGCTTCACATTTGTCCGTCCATTCAAACTTCTTGTCCTTCTTCAGCAATTGGGTCATGGGTCTGGCGATACTCGAGAATCCTTCTACGAACTTGCGGTAGTATCCCGCCAATCCGAGAAATGCACGAACTTGGGTTTGAGTGGTTGGGGCTTGCAAATCTTCGACATCTTTCACCTTTGCAGGGTCAACGGCAATTCCTCCGGCTGATACAATGTGGCCGAGGAATCCTACCTCCTGTAACCAGAATTCACAATTGCTAAACTTGGCGTACAACTGATGCTCTCTAAGGGTTCCAAGAATGGTCCTTAGGTGTAGCTCATGCTCTTCTTCTTATTTGGAAAAAAACAGAATGTCATCGATGAAAACAACGACAAACTTATCTAGGAAGTCCATAAAAATCTTATTCATGAGATTCATGAAATAAGCGGGGGCATTGGTTAATCCGAAAGACATGACAGTATACTCGTATAATCCATATCTGGTGGTGAAGGCAGTCTTTGGAATATCCTCTGCGCAAATCTTGAGTTGATGACAGCCAGTCCTAATATCAATCTTAGAAAACACTTTGGCACCGGTCAACTGATCAAACAAGTCTTCTATCTTGGGCAATGGGTATTTGTTCTTGATAGTAACATCATTCAACTTCCGATAATCCGTACACAAACGGTTACCTCCATCTTTCTTTTCCACAAACAAGACAGGTGATCTCCATGGTGACGCACTTGGTTTAATCAATCCAATTTCTAGCATGGCATCTAGTTGCTTCTTGAGTTCTGCTAGTTCAGACGGGTTCATACTATATGGTCTCTGGGCGATGGGTCCTGTTACGGGGATTAGTTCAATGATAAACTCGATATCCAGATCTGGGGGCATACCGGGCAAAAAATCTGGAAATACATCGGGGTATTCACAGACTATCCGGACTTGGTCAATGGTAGGTTGGGATATACTCTTGTTGCACTTGAATTGACGAGGTAAGGTTTCAGATACATGCTCGACTGATATTCTGGCTGTACTGGTCATGGTTATGGCTTTCTTGGCACAGTAAATTAATCCTTTATGTTTGGACATCCAATCCATTCCTAGTACTACTTCCAAACCTTTAGTTCCGAGTACTATCATATTAGCATAAAAATCTATGCCATGGATTCGAATAGGGATGGCTTTGCAGATTTGCCTAGCTTTGGTGGTTGAACCGGGGATTTGAACAATCATAACATGCTTCAGTTTGGTTGGTTGAGTCTTACTAGTGCATGCAAATTCTTCGGTGACAAATGAGTGCGATGCACCAGAATCAAACAACACTCTAGCAAGTACTGAATTAACAGAAAACATACCCAGCACGACGTCTGGCGCTTCCTGGGCTTCTTCAGCATGCATGAGAAAAATATGGCTGTTGCGGTTGAGCGAATTCCCTGGGGCAAACCTTATTCCGGGATGAACACGACGCTGCTGCTGAGCTAGGGCATTTGCATTGGGGGCTGCGACATTCTTCTTGGGGAACTCATTGAAGTAGTGACCCTTATTTCCATAGTCATAACAAGTCACTTGCGACTTGTCCTTTGCTGCAACAGGCACATCATTGCTTCCAGTCCTCGGGGCAGTGTTGGTGTTGGCGGCAGCATTGTTGTTGTTGAACTTGGGTGGTGCACAGTTGAAATTGTTAGAGTTGCTGGGTTTGTTGTGATTTCCTCCGGGCCTTGGGTTTCCACGGTTGGGATAGGTCGGACGGTTCACCGGGGGTCTATTGGTTCTCGGGGAAAATCCTGGAGATGGGTTGGGGCGATACTTTGGGGTATGATGGGTTCCTGGCTAATGCATCTTACGATGCTTGCGGTTCTCATTGTCTTGGTTGATCTTTCCTTCCATCTGAATGGAAGAGTCGACGAGGGCTTCAATATCATCAAAGGGGTTATTGACTAACACTGTCTGCATCTCATCGTGCAGACCATTCAAGAATCTCTCTTTCTTCTTGGCTTTAGTGTCGATCTCATCCGGGTCATACCTAGCTAATGACAAGAATTTGTCACGGTATTCCCCTACGGTCATCCTTGCTTGCTTCAGTTCTCTGAAATCATCTCTCATCCTCTTGATTCAAACCTGGTGGCACATGAGTTCTGCTAAACTTGACTTTGAATTCCTCCCAGGTCATCATCTGTCCTACGGTCATTGCACGAAAGTTGTTCCACCATGCTCTTGCATCTCCGGCTAGATAGTGAGTGGAGAATAGAACTTTCTCGTTAGCTTCCACTCTGGCGACTTCCAGGTTGTTCTCTATGGTTTGCAGCCAATCATCTACATCTAGGGCTCTTCTGACTTAGTGAAAACAGGTGGGTTGATGTTCTGGAAATTCTTGAGCTTAGATCCATGGTTGTCCTGATTTCCTTGGCCTTGATTGTTGTGGGCCAGCTGAGCTATCTGCTGAAGGGTGGCTAGGTTGGCTTGACGTTCTGCTCTTTCAGCTTCGCGGTCAGAAACCAACATTTGCAGGATCTGCAACATCGGGTCTAGGGATGAACCACTTCCTCCGCGTGGCATCTGAAGATTGAGATAGATCATGAGAAAAGAGGGAAATTTCTAAGGTTCAGGGCCTTTGGAAAGGTTTTAAAGTTTAACTCATATTTTCTAGCAACTTGCTTTTCATTCATTCATCCATAGCACATGATACAAACACACACCACAAAAAAGGAAAATAGATGGTTTCAAGAACCATTCTGGAACTACGATACAGTGGGACCGAATATAACTCACTACGCTAGTGCTCAAGTGCTACTACTCCTCGGAGTCGGTGTAGTCGTCATCCTCATCATCCTCGTCGTCATCGATGAAGGCAAAATCATCCTCATCGGTGAAGAAGTCCATGGCCTGATCCTCCAGAAAATCATCATCATTGCTGAGATAGGAGCAGGGGTCTCCACAAAGATCTTCTCCGGCATTATCCCTTTCCTCCAACTGCATGTCTCTCTCGTGGATGGTCTCCTCCAAATCCAAGATACGGTGGCGAAGACGGGCAATGATGCGCTCCTTCTTGTGAAGCTGACGGCGGCGAGACTTGCGGCCCTTCGCTAGCATGGCGATGGTCTGATCCTTCGTCTTGATGATGGCGGACTTGTGGTTGGAGTAGTCACGGGCATTGTCCAACTCCTGCTGACGATCATACATCATGAAACTAAGGTGGTCCAACTGAGTCTTCAGCTCGTGGTAGTATGGGGCTTCCAGTGGCTGTCCCATAGCATCACGCCTTGGAAAGAACTCAAAGCGGGTACCCTTGATCTGGTTGATGCTCTACCCACACATACGGGTAAGAGCTTCCTGCATGGCCCTGGCAAGTCCATCGAGCCAGTTGTTCTCTCTTAAGGTGAACTGAATTCCCTCTGCAGTGGGAGGTTCAATCTTTCCTCGGAGACTTGCAACAATTATCCACTGCAGATCTTCTCCTCCTTGATCATTGAGCTAAGCTCCGAAGAACTCAAGGTGTGGACGCTCCAGAAATTCTGAAAGCTGGTCCAAATCACGCTCAAAGATGAGGTCTCCTCCATTCCCCAACTGATAAAATTCGCTGTCCTTCACGTCCATCTATAAGAATATAGGATGAGTAAGTTAGTAGAGTGATCAAGTGTGTCAAATTTTAGGTATTTTGCAAGAGTTTTTGAGGAACATGAATTTTTATGAAAGAAACCAAGTGATAAGAAGGGGAATAAGTTTTTTTAAATATTTGCTTCCTTTGGTTTTGAAACTAAGTTTTTGATTCAAACTTCCAGTCTAACTAGGGTCTCCTATGGTCAGGATGGATCTGATACCAAATTGTCAACAACCAGATTTTTAATTCCAGATGCCTGTTATGCCATACATCGCAATCCTAGGATTACCATTTTTGCGAGACATAACAGATTTGGATATCACAGTACATCATCCATTACAAACCATACATAAGGTCTTACACAAATAAGGATCTCATGATCCAGTTTTTAATACAACTCAAGTAGCGGATAACGTAATAATAAAGGTAGTGTAGGCGAAGCTCCATCTTCGGGGTCACAGGCAATGGTGATAATGGGAGATGATCCTAGTTGTCGTAACCTTCCTGGGGTCCCTCATCGTGGTACTCCTCTTCATAGTCTGGCCACGGAGATAGCCAGTGACAAAGCCATGAGTACTCTTTAAATACTCGCAAACTAATACTAACAAGTGAAGGGGGTTTTTGTAGTAGGACACTAAGCTCTAGGGTTGTTTTGCAAAAAGCCATATTTACCTCTACTAAGTTCAGAAGCAAAGAATGCTAGTTGAAGTTTTATAACACCTTAGTGGGAACTCGAATTTCATATCACAACTCTGTTGTGGTCAAGTAAAAATCTCAATTCATTTCACAAGTCATTTTGAAAACATCTGAAGGGGGAACAATATGGCCACTCCAACCGTCCATAACCGCGGACGTGGCTATTCGAATAGTTTGACACTCTTCAGAGATTGTACACTTTCACCTCAACATTCGATACATCCGTCAGGAACAAATCATAAATTCACCATACTCAGTATGCGGATAATCAATCCTAACCTTTCGATTACACGCCCTAGTATAGGCACCTCTCCTGTGAGTTTGGCCTCCCAACCATGACCCACTGTCATCTTGGGTACTGCACAGGTGGACAATCTTCACAAGGTAGCCTCTTCTCAGACCTTGGCCGTGAGGGAACCCATACTAAGGTATATAAGTTTCTAGTCAAGCCCTACCCAATTTTCGGGTATTATGGTTGTACGGTAAAATTGGAATGGTATCGCATCCAGACAACCATCAGTTTTATAAAGGGATAAGACTCATGCCTCAACATTTTCATCATCAAAATCATCTGGTATTCGGAAACACATGTCAAAACATCTCAGTAGAATGACTCATCATTCTAAGGTTTTCATAACCATTTTCCACCAAGTATTGCCATCTAAAGTTGATCAAGTTTTATGCTTAGCACTAGCATCTACAAGTGGGGTGAGTACTAATGAGGGGTGGTAAACAAGTGGAGATTAATTAAGTTCAATCTCATGCCTTAGGATGACATCAAGATTATCTACTTAGGCCAAATTTTATGCTCTTTATGCAAACTTCAATTATATTTCTATAATCAACAAGTCACTTAAATAAACTCTAATAAAATCTTTGATAAAGAAATAAAGTAGAAAGCTTGTAAGTAAAACTAGGATGGTTTATCAACTGGTATAATCTTGCAAGTAAAACTTGCATGGTTTGGCTTGCTAAGATAGTGGTATAAACTTGCTAGGTTGCAAGTGTTAGCTTGCTAATTCAACCAGTGGTATTAGGCTTGCCTTGTGCAGAGCAGTGATTGAAGTTCTCCTCGGATTCTTCCTCGTAGTATCCTCCTTCCTCCTCGTATCCTTGGTCGGTACTAGCGTCTATAAATAAATACGAGGTACGCAATCACCAAACAGTACTTAAATATTTTCAATCATCACATAAAGGTGCACTATAGATGATCTAGCATCATCACCTATATTACAAGATTAAAGCATTTGCCTTATTTATTTTAATTTGAGAAAAGTAATTTATACTCATTGAAAAACTACTTAAGGTTTAATATTCTCCAACTCAAACATGGGATCATGTTGAAACATGTCATCACCACATATTTCAGTACATGGGAATGTGATTTAAAGTGGTGTCACAATTTAATAAGGTTTAACCTTTTTATTTTAAATAATTAAAGTGACTAGAAATGCCTAGGTGGCATTCTTTTATTACTTGAACATTATTTATGTAAGTAAACCCATATGCTTTTATATATTCTGAAAGGTATGTTCAAATGTGATTTTTGAGAGTTGGAATGAACTCAAAAGCTATTATGGTTGAAATTTGAAAAATGTTTGAATGCAGAAAAGCTTCTGACTTGTTATTTGTACCAAGGGTGATCTACAGATCCAATTGATTTGAATCCAACGGGCTTGGATTAAGCATTTCAGTACCTTTCTAAAAAAATTGGTTTCATGCAATTTGCTTCACTGAATTGAGCTGGGTTGATTTTTGAATCTAGGGATAGAACTGTGTTTGAATTAAAATAGAAAAATCTAAATTCAAACGGTTGGGCTACGCGGGAAAGTTTAATGGGCCAGCCCAGTGTCACTCCGCAGCGCGGGGTGCAGCTGACAGGGGGTTCCACCAGTCAGTGGCTCATAACACGCGAAGCGGTACGGGGCGGTGTGGTTTGTTGGATTAGAAGCGAGATCGACGGCCGAGGGTCGTCGTCGACGATGAACATGTCACCGGCGAGCTCGAACCCTAGCGGCTCGGTGGGGGTGCATAGGGGGCATACCGGGGCTCCAGCAACGACGGCGAGGCGGGCAAACGAACGAGTCAATGACGACCATCCTTCTGGTACCGGGAGCTCCTCCTGGGGCGGATCCAATCGATGGCTCCCTTCTTCTCCAGCAGCGGCAGGCTCTGGCGCAATTCCGGCGATGCGCTGCTCCTCGTGCTCCGGCTAGAGGGTGGAATAATCAGTGAGGTGAGGGGATTAGGATGGTGTGCTTCAATCGGCTGGGGGCCACCTCCTTTTATAGGCTCGACGGCGAGACCGAGAGGGAAGGGCAGGCGACGGTGGCGACACGGCTACGGGCGACTAGAGGCAAGGCTGAGGTTGGCGATCGACGGGCGGTCTCCTGGCGATGCTCTAGAACTTGAATGCGAGCTTAGGGGCAGTGGAAATTGGTCGGGAACGTGCGGTGCTCTGCGAGGCAAATGTGGCGAACTCCACGGCGAGCGGTGGCTACGGCGTACGGGCGATGAAACGAACATGTCTGGTGGTCTCCTGGGACGGTGCGGTGCATGCTGGCGAGCGGCAAGGGCTCGAGGTTGTCGGGTTGCATGGGAACGATTCGTGCACTGGGGTGCACATCGGCATGGTCGATAGTGGTGCGGGCGCGGCATTCCTGGTGGTTCTGGGCTCTATTCTTGAGCTAGGGCTGATCGGGAGGGGGCGGTGAGGCATGGGATGCATGCTAGACAAGGTGGGCACGGCTAGTTGTTCTCCTAGCTTGTTGTCCACAATTGAGTGACATGGTTAGGCTTGGCCTGCTCACAATTGATGGCATTGGCAAGCTCACAGTGGTGCTATAGGTTAGTTAAAGGATCTAGATGATCTACTAAGGCTAGTTGCAACCAGAGAGGGAACAAGGTTGGCCAATTCACTGCTCCAAATAGTGTTTGTGATTTGTTTGATTTGAATCTGCAACCTGTTTGATGAAATGGCCGCAAGAACTTAAGTTTTGAATTTTGAAAAGATTTTTGGTGGGTGTGCTAGGCATGTGTTGAGGATTCTTTGGGTGCTTGGGTTTTGAAAATTGAACTTGTTTGAGTGGTTTTTGAAATAGTGGGATCTTCCCATATGAGATAGATTCAATTTTAAACTTTCATTTAAAGTTAGCATTTGAATGTTTTTGGAAGATCACAAATTGGGCCTTGGTACCTTGTTATGAGTATTATCAAGGGGTGCAAAGATCCATCCATGTTTCTGTTGAGTTTTGAAAATTAGAGATAGCCAAAGTAGGCATGGGAGTTAATTTGGCCAAGTGACCATTCACTTCATTTGTTCATTTTGAGTTGTTTGTCTTTGGGAAAAGTTTGGGGATTGTTTAGATGATGTTTATTTCACCTAAGAATCATTTTACAAGCAAAGAAACACAGAACCATGGCAATTAAAAAGAATCCAAATTTTGAATACACACACAAATGAATGCTTTCATATTTTTAGTTGGAATGTTTTTGTTAACCCTAATTTTGATGATTAGAGTTTGATGATCCAAGTTTAATATTTTTGGGATGTTACAATTACTGAGGTAATAACTTCTAAGACTCGACCAAACTCTTGGGTTATCTCCCAACAAGTACTTTTCTTTAATGCCTTTAAGTTAGGCTTGAAACTTCCAAAGATGCTCACATAAGATATATATCTGAAATGAAAGAGAGCATCAAGAAGCAAATAACCAACACACTTGAGTCTAACCCACTTCCTATGCATGGGGGTATCATGAGAAAATGAATTGTTGAAGCAAAAAGCCACTAACATAGGAAGACAAAACAGATGCAACTTCAAAGCTTTCAACATAAAACGGGGAAACTTAACATCATTGAGATGCATAAAACCATGTTTCCCTCTCTCAAAATAACTTTCAGTAGCACTTTGAATAAAGTTGACAATATAACTGTCACTGGCAACAACTTTATCATCTGAGTAAGCATACTTACTGTCACCAAAAAGAGGTCCAAGGTCATAGACTGGATCAATAGAAGTAAGTTGTTCCATCCTGCAATATTTATCAGGTAAGCTATTTTCACAAGGAGCTTTAGCAAATTTGGAAAAGTTAAACTCATAAGAATCTCCACCAAACTTAGTTAAAACTTACAATCAATAATAGCTCCACAAGTGTTCAAGAAAGGTCTACAAAAAATGATAGGATAAGTTATGCTAGCTGCTGCATTAAGCACTAGAAAATTAGCAGGGTACTTAACCTTACCACAAAGAATCTCCACATCTCTTACAATACCAATAGGGCAAATGGTTTCCTTATTTGCAAGGTGGAAATACTTATAAGCACCAAACGTTCTCGAGGACACATGGGAATTCTGTCAAATGCTTTCCCTTCAAATAGCTAAGTACTCTTCTCTGTAGTAGACAAATACACAATACATTCCCTAGGCCCATAAATGGTGAAGTATCATGTAGTCGATGTTCACATGACACCACTAGAAGAAATGCACCACAACTTAAATACTAAACCATTGAATAATAACTCATCACAGATTCACTACTAACAACATGACTTCTCCCGTGTCCTCAAGAACTAAAAGAACTACTCACAAGACATCATATGGATCAAGATCAAAGATGATGTGATAGTGGATAACAATCTGAACATTAACAATAATCCAATGGTTCCACTCACAAGCATCAACTACAATAGTAATTAACACCGGGAAAGTTCCCCTAAGAACTAAAGCAATATCCAACACAATTGTTACAGCAGGAAGGAGTGGTGATGATGGTGCTGGTGGAGATGATGGTGTGGATGATGATGATCCTGATGAAGCCTAGCTTGATGATGGTGTTGATGGCGACGGTCTCCCCTCTCCGGGAAGGAATTTCCTCGGCAGAAATCTGTCTGCCAGAGAGATCTTTCTCTCTCGGTGTTTCACCCCCAAAGGCGGCGGAAATCTATCTGTGGTCGCTCCCCTAGGCTTAGGGTTCCATAGGGAAGATATAGGCGAAGGGGCAGAGTCGGAGGCCAGGCAGGTGGGCACACCTACCCTAGGCGCGGGGTCAGGTTGCCCTGCGCCTAGGGGGTGTGGGCCCCTTGCGGCCCCTCTTCGCTCCTCCTTCTAGCTTCCTTCGTCTTCTAGTAAAATAATATGTTTCCATATTTTTCTGGTATTTTTCTGATCTTTGCGGAATTGCACCGAAATGCCTTCTTTTCCATCAGAATCCAGACTCCGGCAGTCCATCCTCCAAGAATCATCCAACATGCATAAATAGATGAAAAGACATAAGTGATACCTCATAATAACACAAATATCAATGAATAGAGGTAAATTATGATATAGAAAGGTGATGCAAATTGGGCGTATTAGTGGTACATATAACACACAATATTCTAAGCCCGTAATATAGTAGTTGAGTATAACATCTCTAGAATTCAGGCTTAGTTGTGTAGTATATGACACCTCCTCATATAGGTTTACATCATGATACTTAGCACTTATGTGTTAAACTACTCCTTTTCTCAATATTTAACCTAATTGCTCAGTTACAATAGGATACTTTTAATCAAAGTGGTCTCAATTTGGTTACACCAACTTATCATTCTCCTTTTGGAGCAACTAATTATAACCAACCTTTCATTATTTAGTAAACTAACCTCACATGATCTCTCGAAAAGGCTAACAATATTATATTTAATACCTGAAGCTAAAGTTTATCAAACATTTTTAACAGCTATTACTTCTATCATGATTTTACACTATTCTTTTCTAACTTTATTCAAAGATTATTTACTAAGTTCTTGTCATATTTACACCTACATCATGGTTTCGGAGCTAATCTCACCATGAGTACTCTTCTTATTATCTTACTATTGTTGATTCTCAACAAAATTCCACCTCATCACGCAGAATTCTCAAGTGAATCTCACATGATTTACTTCCCATTACATCAACAAATATCCTAATGGTCTCCATTAAATTATATTTTGTTATCAATTAACAATAAGGTTTTATTGTCATACTTGAATTCTTTGGTTAGACTACACCATTTGAACTACTTTATATAACATCCTACACTTAGTCATAATCTACTCTGATGTTTTAACTTACTCAAGGCATTCTTAATGGTGTTCTACCTTCTTAGAACTAGTACTATACCGACAAAAGATGGATAACTACTCCTAAGAAAGATGACTTAAGCATCTTGTGACAAAGTTATCCTCAAGTGGATACTCATCACAAGTCATAAGAATATTTGGTTTAGATAAGATGGCTTCCTATAGTTACTATCCGTCCTACAGATCTCCTAAAAGGATTTTAATCCTAAGGTCAAAGCATATGCTCTGATACCAGCTGCGGTGACCCAGCATGCCACTACTTGATGTAGTACACTATAGTCGTTGACATAACACCAATGAAACACCGTTCCACCAGTATTACATCCCTCAAAGTGGTACAACCGAAACATAGCAGGTCCAATACATAACTATAGGTTACAACTCGACTCTTAACAAAAGATCCAGAGAACACTCTAGGTTATAGCGAGAGAAAGCAATTCTTCCAAAGAAGAACCAGAAATAACAACTCATAACTATCATTCTAATAGACTAGTATTTGAACTATTGGGCTTGCATTGCTGCTATTGCAAGGTTCTATGTCTAGAGATTATACTCCTATCTAATCAGTAACTTCATCTTCACTTTAGTTGATGTATATGTTGACTTCCTTGACTTCATTGAATAAATTGAGCTTTTGGTGATGATTCCTTGAGCATAAGTTGATGTAGACGTCGTATTTATTGGCTTTAGAATCTAGCAATGGTTAAGAAGATATGGTTGAGTACAAGCGTACTCAGCAAGTTCACTAAAAAGGAGTGTTTGATGCACTAGCTACAGCCACAGACCGTAGGTCATAGGCTATGCAGGTTTTCGTAAACATTTCTTCAAAGGTTGCTTTTATTCTGAAAAGCTATGTCCGTTAGCCTTCATAGGTTTACCAGAACTTCTGTGGAGTTCCTTTCCTGCCGTGTTCGTAGCTCCTTCCCAGAACAGGGAGTAAGAAGTCACTTTTTGTACACTCTGCAGAGGTGTGTTACTTTACCCATGAGAGGTCTTAGCTTTGTTGCACATCCGAGTTGCAGGCTCGTTCACACTTCCTTGGTATGAGGCCTAACTAAGATCCAAGCCCATCACTGCCTTTTTTCACGACCCCACATGGAACACGACTCCCCAAGAAGGAATACCTCCATTAACCCCCATATATGCATATATAACCTTGGTAACCCCTTGGAGACTCCAGTGAGCAGATCATGTCCCTGGCAACCCCCTCCGAAGTGCCAGAATGTCGTGGTGGTGGCATGGAATATGCCATGGGTAGGGTTAAGTTGGGGCCAATGTGAACTAGTGGGATCCAGGGAGGGATGATGTAGTGGTTTCTACACACAGAATACACGAACTCGATCTTTACTTTGATCAACAGTGGTTACACTTGCTCTTCGAGATGTATGAGCGAGAGGGAGAAGAAGGTCTCTATCGTGGTATTGCCGACGAGTACGCCATGGAGGGGTCCTCACAGTGCGTATTTAGAGACATGGGGTAAGGCAGACGGTTGACGGGTACGAGGTAACACAGCTTACCTAGGTTCAGATCCCACGACGGTGGCAGAATCCTACCCCTGCTATAAATCAGTATAATGGCAATACGCCGAGTTACAGGGATCAGTTCGCTGTGCGAGGTATGAGTTGTACTTCTAGGTTGTCATGCCCTAAAGGCTCCCATAGGTCCGGCTTATATAGTCGTCGGGTCCTAGGGTTACAGGGAAAGTCCTAGCCAGACAAGTTACCGAGTCCTACACAATACAGAACTAGTCTAACGTTTCTTGCACTCCAAGGCTGCGGGTACGTCGGTGATTCCTCCGTAGCCTTCCTTTTTCCGGCATAGGCCTCCCTTATGGATCCATCTAACTGGGCCGCCTAGCATGCCATAGGCCTTACTACCAACTGTGGGCCACCCGAGTTATCCGGATAAGAGACATGCTATGAGGATACACATATAGCATATCCCCAATAGTAGCCCCCGAAGAACTCCGAGATCTTGCGCCGTCTTGCCTCTTCAGGTTGAATGCTGCGTCTATGTGAATGTCGGCAAATCATCAAGCAATATCTTGTAGTCCTCCCAAGAACCCTGTAATGTTCTCTGTCTTCAAATTGTAAGTCGGAGAAACATTGAATCTTCCATCATATTCTTCTCGTAGTTGTACTAGATCCGTCCATGTCGGAATCTTCCGATGAGATGGCTCACCTGCCCGTGTCAGCTAGAGAAACGTAGACCATAGGTCAGCGACGCCTTTTAACTCATACATGCAGAGAACATAATCATGTCCGTTTTCCCCGCGCGAAGGATACGAACCGTTGGCAGCGGTGGTTGAGAACGTGGCGAAATATCCACGCACGCGCACACACACGTCACCCACGCGACAACCATTCGATCGCTTGCACGAATCTTGAAGCCGGGAGTTATAAATTACAACCATGGTGGATTTTTACTTTTCCACCTTATTCTGCCCCTGCGTCATCTTCTTCCTCCTACGAGCACCTCCTCGAGCTCTCCGCGCGTACGCGAAAAACCCTTACCTCTTCCAATCTCCCAGTCACCTCTCCTCTACTCCAATGGCGAGCAGTAGCTCCACCCCGTCCATTGCGGTGACGAACGAGGCCGCGGCTAGGACGATGGGCTCCGTCCACGTGCCCCCAGAGGGCGTGGTTTTGCCTCGGTCTGCGGTGGTGGAAGCCACCGGTGACGACCATATCCCAGCGGGGATGGAGCCACTAGAGGAGGAAAGCGATTCCCATAAGGGAGATTGGTGCGGCTCCGATATCACTGATGGTGATATCAAAGAGCTGATCGCCGAAGGTTACCTCCCCGCGACGGAGGGGCTCATCTGGCGAGCGGCACCGGCCAGCGAGGTCACTCCTTCTCCCCAAGACAGAGAGAAGGTGTACCTAAAAGCACAACTGGTACGCAGCGTCTCCCTCCTGATCTCCGACTTCTTCCTTGCTGTCCTCAAACATTACCGGGTTCAACCTTAGAACCTCTCTCCTAATAGCATCCAAGCGCTCAGCTCTTTGCGAGGGCTATTTACGAAAAGGCCTAGGTTAGATCTCTTTATCTACTTTTTCACCGTCAAGAGGGAAGCCGGTACTCGCAAGGACGAGCTTAGAAACTGTGGAATGATTACCTTCAAGATCCGTCCTGACCGGCGGTTCCCTGACATCGTCGGCCATGAGTCCTGTAAGAACTGGCAGCGTACATACTTCTACGGCCCAGATATCCCTCTGGCCAGCCGAGAAGCTACGTACCCGGACTTTGTCGATGGGGCTGCCGCTGAAGCCCCGACATGGAGATCCCAGGCCTCCCTTCCCTCCGACAACGATGCTTCCCGCGCCATAAGGCGGATAGAATGGTTCGTAGAGACGGGTCTGACCGGGTTGGACCTACCCATGTGCTGGTTCGTCAGGCGGATCCACCCTCTGCAGCACCGTGAGAAGCTGATGCACCAGTACACCACGGATAGGAACGATAGCCTTCACATTTCCATGGAAAACTTTTTCAGTGACTCCATCAAGCTCCGCCTTAAGGATATCGTCAAGGTGAAGGACAGGAAGCGTGCTTCACCATCACCTATGACATGTTCGTAGAGGGAAAGTGCCTAGAGGTACCTGTTTTATTTTCCTTGTATGACATATACTCCAGTTCTTCCTTCTTGCCATTATCATCTCATCTAACACTTTGGGATTTCACTTAACAACTCAATAGTCTAGAGGAGGATAGCATGGCTGTCCAAATCTATGACCCCAAGATGAAGGAAGTCACCGTCGTGTCCGACGACGATGTGCCGTTGGCGCGTAAGCGTAAGAGCTCCACCTCTAATGCTGCCAATGGAGGCAAGAAAAAGAAGACGGAGGGTGGAGCCTCCTAGAAGTCCACTGCCGCCCTTGAGGCGGAGAAAAGAAGAATTGCCGGGATCCCTTTCATCAAAGCACCCACAGTTGTGTAAGCTTCTTATCCTCCGACATTGTCCATTGCTTGTCTTATTCCTATACTTATACTTTTGCACGTTTCAGGAAGAAGGCCAGTTTAAGTCTGAAGAAGTCCTCCAAAACATTGGGGGCTTCTAAAAATATCAAGGATATGTTGTACCAAGTGTCTCCCGCCATCGCCCCTACAACTCCCAGCGTCCAGCCTGCTGCCGCTCCGACAAGCTCTCCAGCTAAGGTGGCATATGGCCCCTCCACCATGGAGGTGGATCCAGGTGTCACCGCGGATCTTGTCCTTGTTGACGAGCAGGCGACACAAGAAAGTACTTCTTCCAAAATGGCTGAAGCTCCGGCTAAGGATGCCATCGGTAGCAGTAAGGCGATGGTGGTAGGCGGAACGTCTCTTGAAGGCGACGCATCTACACCCAGGACGTCCACAGAGCTTCCGAAGATAGTCTACCTGGCGCTTACACCGAGTAGCTCAACTCTGGCTCCTGGTGCAGCGCCAACAGCTCCGACTTGCGGTCTTGAGGAGCTCCTCAGGGAAGCTGATATCCTGCAAGGAAATAGTCTTTCCTTCAGCAGGATATTTGTCGAGAGCGCCACCAACCTCAAGATCATCGCACTTGTAAGTTTTATTTGCCTTTTGCATTTCATATGAGTATCCCACTATAGCCCCGGAGGATTTAGACGGAAAACCATAGGTCTTTGCATCTGAATGCTCTAAGAGTGACTAAGTTAGAAAACTTCTCACTGTAGCCCCCGAATATGTAGTTTGAATGAATTATTTCGACTAGATACTTTTAGAGTAGCATAGGCAGTGTTTGTAAGATTCAATACTGTAGCCCCCAAGCCTCTAATTGAAACAGAATTAGTTCCATCTAGATGCTTAAATAAAGACTAAGCATATTTGCTAAATAAAAAACTCTTACTGTAGCCCCCAAGCTTCTAGTTGAAAATGTGAATAGTGTAGCCCCCAAGCGCCAAGTCGGAAATTATTTTGGCTTGGTGCTCCAAAAATAACTTCACAAAAATTCAACATCAGTGTAGACCCCGAGCGTCAAGGTGGAATTCACAAGAATTTTCCGACTTGATGCTCCAAGAGAACTAAACCATCTCTTGGAGATCATCGTACTGTAGCCCCCAAGGTTTGTTCCGGATTGGACGCAAGGCGGGACAAAGCTCTTAAATTAGAGATGTCAATCCTCCGAGCGTCGACCCGACATCCTCAAAGGTGACTCAAGTCTTGGTCAACAATTGCAATTGCAGCCCCCGAGGTGTGAAGCCCAGTGAAAATTCGGCTCAAAACACCTTAATCTGAGGAACACGGCAATGTCCAAGCATCATGTACCTGAAACATAAATATGAAAATAAAAATGTATTAAATTGTTCCTTTAATCGTGTCCAACAAAAAAATGTAAGGCGGAACAAACATGGCCTTTAAAAAATGCTTTAAAGATGAAACAATGCAACAGTTAAACACATAAAACTGTTTAGGAGGAAAAAAACTCAACTAATTTGAACAGTTTGTGTAAAATTTTGTTTAAGCAAGTGCTGGCCTATCCATTATTCTGGTTTGTTATGCTTGTTTTTTTGTAAGACGGAAGACTCACAGCACATAACTATGTCTTTGCGCAATGATGCTAATGGAACCGTCCAGAACCCAATGCCAAAACACCGGCTTTGAGTGCAAAAAGTCACTACTCCTGAATCCACATAAAAACAACAGAAAAGTGTATACAGAAAACTTAAGCTAACGCCCGAAGGCGGGTTTTTTGCATGGTACTGGAGCCTTAAACGGCAAGCCAGTAAAAAGTTTATACTCACGAGCACAAGGCAAGTCGTGGAAAAGATATGATAAAAAATGAAAGCAGTAAAAGACTTAGGATATGAGTGAACCAATCTTAATATCATGATCATAAAATAATAAATATAAATATAGACTTAGTTGTTTGAGCGTAGTCGGTGTAGTTCGCGGTGAAGACGAATGTAACCTAGATGAAGCCAGATACTCCACTGTATATCCAAGGGGTCTTTGATTGCTGGAAGACAATCACAAAGATAGTCGCGATGCCGGAAGATTTCATGTCGGTCATGTGCCGGCATCGTGGACATGCTCCTCGTGGTTCGTCTTCTGTCCAACGCTGATTATGTTTGAAATTTGCTTCATCTGGTCCACATGTGTATACCAATACGTAATAGTTAAGTATGAAATATTCTAAGGAATTGATTAGCTCACCCGTCATGCGAGACGGTTATGCTTTTTTCCGTTTAGAAATTCCAAACAGATCGATTGATCTGATGCTTGGCACCAGCGTATACTCAGCACATGTTTGTCCAGATCGCTCCGACCTGACTTAGTACGCATGCAACCGAAGGTGATATTTCATGAAGCCGCCAAACAATGCAGAAACCAATCGTGTCCAAATTTAGTCACACAAATCAGCACCAGCATGAATACAGCTGTGACCAGGACCTTGGAACCTGCACTATAGCCGGACATGTCGATATTCAATCAACCGCATCGCATCGCTATCGCGTGCGTTGAACATGTTGATATAGATTTTCGTGACGCCGTCGACTTGGTCGTATGTTCGAGAGGCGAGGATAAATCCTCTGCAGACTCTCAAGAGCGATGACAAAGCCGGCGCGCCGATGAAGATTCGGACACCTCAAATATGATGTATATGCAGATCTCCGGGATGCCGCCAACTCGACCACACTCTAGAGAGAGCGATGACGAAGTCGGCGCGTCACTGGTGATGTGATTTGTCCATCTTCGAAGTGTTAGGAATAAGCAACTTGTATTCCTCTGGGAGCCAAAGGCCACAATATATAGTACATGTACAAGTGCAAATATGCAGGAAACCCCCTAACATATGGGGAAACTACAATATACAAGTATATACATCTAACACCCCCCTCAAACTCATGGTGGATTCACAACACTGAGTTTGGAGAGTAAGAAATCATGCTGCGCTCTGGTCTGTGCCTTCGTAAAGAAATCCGCCAACTGTAAATCTGAAGGCACATACTGAAGCGCAACAACCCGAGCTTGCACCTGAGCACGTGTATAGAAAGCATCAACACCAATATGCTTGGTAAGCTCATGCTGGACTGGATAACGTGCAACACTAATAGCACTTGTACTGTCAGACAAAACCATAGTGGGTGTGGTAATAGAGACCCCAAAATCCGCAAGTAACCACCGTAACCAGGTCACCTCAGCAGTCAACAAGGCCATAGCACGCAACTCAGCCTCAACACTCGAACGGGAAACAACTGTCTGTTTCTTCGTCTTCCAAGCAATGAGCGAACCACCAAGAAACAAACAGTAAGCAGAAAGTGAACGGCGATCCGACGGATCACTCGCCCACGTAGCGTCCGAATAGCACTGGAGCTGGAGGGAGCTGGAACGACGAAAGAAAAGGCGACGAGTGATCGTACCACGAAGATAACAAAGAACACAGAGAAGATGACTATAGTGAACAGTGGTATGAGCAAAAACAAACTGACTCAGAATATGAACAGGATAAGAGATGTTAGGACAGGTGACAGCAAGATAAACAAGACTCCCAACAAGGTGACGATAACGCGTCGGATCAGAAAGAGGATCACCATCAGTAGATTGAAGCTTAACATTAAGCTCCATAGGGGTCTCAACAATGCGCTCATCCCCAAGAGCAGCACGAACAAGAAGATCCTGAATATACTTTTCCTGAGAGATGTAAAAGCCATCAGAAGTGGAGGAAACCTCAATCCCAAGAAAGTATCGAAGAGGACCAAGATCAGTCATAAGAAACTGATCACGAAGACGAGCCTTAACAAAGGCGATATACTCAGGATCATCACCAGTAATGATCATATCATCAACATAGAGAAGAAGAAGAGTGCGTCCACGAGGAGAAGTGTGAACAAACAGCGCTGGATCATGAGCACTAGCGGAGAAACCAGCAGCAGTCACTACAGAAGCAAAGCGCTCAAACCAGGCACGAGGGGCCTGTTTGAGACCATAGAGAGAACGTCGAAGACGACAAACCATCCCCTCGGGAACAGAATACCCAGGAGGAGGCTGCATATAAACCTCCTCACTCAACTCACCATTGAGAAAGGCGTTCTGAACATCAAGCTGGGACACAGACCAGTGACGAACAGAAGCAACAGCGAGAAAAGTACGCACAGTGGTCATATGAGCCAGAGGAGCAAAGGTCTCATCATAGTCACGACCATGCTCCTGCTGAAAACCACGAGCAACAAGACGCGCTTTATAGCGCTCAAGAGATCCATCAGAGCGGGTCTTAATCCTATAGACCCACTTACACGTGATAGGACGAACACCGGGAGGGGAGAAACAACATCCCAGGTGCCAGTGCGCTCAAGCGCAGCAATCTCCTCAGCCATGGCCAGCTTGCATTCAGGATGATGCTCAACATCTCGATAAGAAGCCGGCTCGGAGGCAACAGAATGACCATACTGACTAGGAGAGTAACGGTTGGGGGCACGACGCTGACGAACATGACGAGTAGAAGGAAGCTCATCAGAGGAAGACGACTTAGGAGACGAAGAAGGAATAGTAGAAGAAGACGCCGGAGAACGAGGAGAACTAGGAGAACTAGACGGAGCAAAGGAGGACGGTGGCGAAGAAAAAACATCAGGGGGAGGAGATCCTGAAGAAGACACAACAGGAGTAGAAGGAGGTGTGTCAGGAAAGAGAAGAAACGAGATATCTTCCACCGGGTAGGTAACAGCGGTGGGACGAGGATAGAAAGGACGCATCTCATCAAAAGTAACATCACGAGAGACACGCATCCGACGACCTATGGGGTCCCAATAGTGATAGCCCTTATGCTCATCACTGTATCCAAGGAAGACACACTCAACAGACTGAGCGTTCAGTTTGGTGCGTTCGCGAGGAGCAAGGAGAACATAGCAAACACAACCAAACAAGCGAAGCATGGAGTAGTCTGGAGACTGTCTAGATAGGCACGAGTGGTCTCAAGAAGATGGCGATGCTTACGCTCAGCAACGCCATTCTGAGCATGTGCGCTAGGACAGGAGAACTGAGCAAGGGTGCCCTGCTCAGCAAGAACACCTCTCAACATCTGGGAGATATACTCACCAGCAGAATCGGCACGAAACACACGAATAGGGGTAGAATATTGAGTACGGACCATGGCCACAAAACGCTGATATATGGAGAGCACTTCACTACGAGAGCGCATAAAATACAACCAAGTGTACTGAGAAAAATCATCGATGAATAAAATATAGTAGCGATGGCCCCCTTTCAAAGCGAAAGGAGCCGGACCCCAAACATCGGAATGAACTAAATCAAAAGGTCGCTGAGATACAGACGCGCTAGTAGAATAGGGAAGATGAATCTATTTACCCAACCTACAGGCCTGGCAATGTAAAGACCAATCTCCTGAGACAGACCCCAAAAGACCACGATGAACTAATGACGACAGGCGAGAGTCACAAAGGTGACCAAGACGATGATTCCACTGCTGAAAAGAGCTGGTAGCAGAGGCAACGACCGGAGAAGAACTGGCAGATGAAGTGGCAGCGGAAGGAACACGAAGCCAGTCTAACTCCCAAAGTCCTGAAGAGTCATGGCTGCGAGGGCCAGCTCCAACCAGGGCCTGTGTGCGACGGTCCTGAACAACGCAAGAATCAGCATCAAGAATGATGCGACAACCAGAGTCAGTAAGCTGGCTAGCAGAGAACATATTCATCTTAAGAAGAGGGACATGAGAAATATCAGGAACAAAAAAACAAGAACTAGAAAGGGTGCCCCGACTAGAAACAGGAAGATAGGTACCATCGGCCGTGAGAACACGGACAGGAGAAGGGAGAGAATGAAGAGTGGATAGAAAAGAAGACTTAGAGGTCGTATGAAAAGAAGCTCCAGAGTCCAGATACCACGGGGACGTGCCTGACTGTGTAGAAGGTGGTGGTCGCGCAGTTCCTAAAGAATCAGTCACAGAACCAGCAGTACCCGTCGAAGAAGAGCCTGTAGCAGCAAGCAAACCGCGAAGACTCCTGATAATGTCCTGATCAGAGAGAGCAACTGCTGAAGACCCGGAAGGATCCGACTGCCCACGAGCCTGGTGCTGCTGACTTAAGCTGGGATCCCGTGTATAACAGGTGGCCCAAGTGTGGCCATCCCTGTTGTAGTAAGAGCAGTGACGAAGAGAACCATGGCGACCCTGACCACGAGCCTGCTGGTGCTGACTTGGACCCTGAGGCTACTGGTGCTGACTCGGACCCTGAGACTGCTGGTGCTGAAGCTGACCCTGACCTGGAGGAGTGGGTAGTATCGGCGGCGGCACAGAGGACCGCGGCTGAGTCGAGGGAGCAGATGGTATAGGAGGACCACGAGTAGCAAGCACAGATGGAACCGCAAGAAGGCCAGCACCACGGAGACAGGTCTCCTCAGCCCGAAGCTCAGACAACACCTCAGAGAGCGGAACACGACCACGAGCATTCAACTGAGCACGTCGGGGCTCAAACTCCTGGCGGAGCCGAGATAGAAACTCATAGATGCGGTGAAACTCCAAATCCGAGCGCACAATCTGGCAGCAAGAGCATGTGCCACAAACAGTAGTACAGAGAGAATCAAGCTGACGCCAGATAGCAGCACTCTGAGTATAGAACTCATCAATAGTGGAATCACCCCGCTGAAGAGCATGCTCTTGGCAAACCACAGATAGGTAAAGAGCATCCCCAGACATCTGATAGCGCTGACGAAGATGTGCCCACTGAGCGGCAACAGTAGGGAGACTCATGAACTCAACAGCATACTGGAGCAAAACACTGGAGGTGAGAACAGCAGCAGCATGAGCATCCTCATCGACCCACTGAGTGTAGGCAGTAAGAGCGTGGTGATAGGCCTCGAGATCAGAAGAGTACTGCTTGAACTTCATATCATAAGCAGCAACAACACTATCATCAGCACTCTGAGCAGCATCCTTGGCCTCCTGAGAAGCATCAGCGCCGAGAACAATCAGTGTCGGCGGAAGAGGAGCCACAGAAGCAGGGGGCACGGCGGACAGGAGACCTCGTCGGAGAGCACACCCCAAAGACGGAGACCGCGCATGTGAACGCGCATGAAGGCAGCGAAATCAGGGTAATTCGCGCCATCGAAGATCACCGGGCAGCGAGGAATCGCAACATAACCTGATGAAGAAGACATATCTCTCTCTCTATCTTTTTTTAAACAGATCTGGTGAACCCGCTGCACGCAGATGCCGGCTGAAATCCGGCCACATTCCGGCAAACCGGGACGAGGGGCGGGGCCTAAGGGCCGGGGAAGGCCAATTCCGGCCGCCGGGGATCGATTCCCGACAGCGGTGACGGCCGTCTGGCGAGCCAACTAGTGGACCGAGTCGGGTGCAGAGGGCAGGAGGCGGCAGGTGGAGTAGGTGCAGAGGGCGGGAGGCGGGCGGTCGCGTGCAGGAGCCCGCGCGTGGAGGCCTAGGTCGTCGCGCGCGTGGAGGAGCAGGTGGAGGCCTCGCGCGCGTGGAGGAGCAGGGCCTGCCCGTGGAGGTTTGGCGGTGTCGGGTGTCGGGCGGTGATGAGACGGGACCGCACGGGAGTAGAGGACCAGGGAGACGGGACCGCACAGGGCCCGACGGGAGAAGAGTAGATCTCGATCTGAACCAATTTGGAGAGGGCAGGAGCGACGACGGGTCACCTGATGGGAGTCGGAGAAGAATTCTGATCTAAAACCAAATCGATTTAGATCTGAAACAGGCGGGCAGCGACCGGCGGCGACGACGATGGCAAGGCCGGCGGCGACAGGGACGGTGGCGGCCGAGGAAGTTGCGAGAAAGAGGACGGGGCTAACGAGGCTCTGATACCATGTTAGGAATAATCAACTTATATTCCTCTAGGGGGCCAAAGGCCACAATATATAGTACATGTACAGGTGCAAATATGTAGGAAACCCCCTAACATATGGGGAAACTACTATATAAAAGTATATACATCTAACATGAAGATGGCGAGGGATCCTGCCCGGATCCGTGCTATAAGCGTGTCTTGCCCCACGGTGGGAGCCTACTGTTGTGGTATTGCCGACGAGTATGCCATGGAGGGGTCCTCATAGTGCGTGTTTAGAGACGTGGGGTAAGGCGGACGGTTGACGGTACGAGGTAACACAGCTTATACAGGTTCAAATCCCACGACGGTGGAGGAATCCTACTCCTGCTGTAAATTACTATAATGGAAATACGCCGAGTTACAGGGATCGGTTCACTGTGCGAGGTATCAGTTGGACGTCTAGGTTGTCGTTCCCTAAAGGCTCCCATAGGTCCGGCTTATATAGTCGCCAGGTCCTAGGGTTACAGGGAAAGTCCTAGCCGGACAGGTTACAGAGTCCTACACAATACAGAACTAGTCTAACGTGTCTTGCACTCCTCTGTAGACTTCCTTTATCCGGCATGGGCCTCCCTTCTGGATCCATCTAACTGTGCCATCCAACAGGCCATAGGCCTTGCTACCAACTGTTGTCCACCCAGGTTATCCGGATAAGAGACATGATATGAGGATACCCATATAGCATATCCCCAACAGTCTCTAGTAAGCATTAATTGTAAAAATGAATTGATCCTTATACTAGGAGGCCCTGGCTCACCTTGTAAAGGGGTGGCCAGGTTACATCTAGGGCTAACGTGGATAGAATATTCCACGAATATGCTTTTCCCAAAGTGGTAATTCAGTGGGAGCCTTTCTGTGTCTCCCTTCTATCGACGGTAATGACCTAGAGTCCACGGCATGTGTGTTGGGGATTATGCTAAATGGGTATCATCATGGCATGTCTCTAATCCGGATAACCCGGGTGGCCCACAGTTGGTAGCAAGGCCTATGGCCTGCTGGGCGGCCCAGTTAGAAGGATCCAGTAGGGAGGCCCATGCCGGATAAAGGAAGGATACAGTGGAGTCACCAGCGTACCCAGACCCTTGGAGTGCAAGACACGCTAGACTAGTTGTATATTGTGTAGGACTCTGTAACCTGTCCGGCTAGGACTTTCCCTATAACCCAAGGATCTGGCGACTATATAAGCCGGTGACGATGTTCGATTTTGTTAATGCCCATTTTTATGGACTTGAGTTTTGGAGAATATGGGGATGCTGGAGATCGCAGAACGGTTAACAGACAAGCAACGCGGGACATGAGGTTTACCCAGGTTCAGCCCCCGGAGGGAAAACCCTACTCCTGCTTGTCTACTCTTGATTACGGCGGAACCGATGGTTACAGGGGTGCGCAGATGCAATCTGGCGTGAGGTGCGTATGCTATGGCGGAAGAGATCTATTGTGGCTTAGCCTATTGTGGAGGTGGATATCGTAGATCTATTTATTGGCGGTTATGGCGTGTGTAGGTATTCTCCCCCTCGTTGGACCCACCTAGCCTTTATATATGGGGAGGCTAGGTCTCGGATGCCAATACGAGTAGGTTACAAGTTGTATTCAAAATCTAGTCTTAAGCTTTCCTTGTCTTGTGCGCTTGGGAGTCCGTGTCCATATGGGCTTCATATCAGTCAAACCGTCATAGGCGTCATTGTAACATCCCTAAAATCATGTTTTCAAAGATTACATATCATTCATGCATGCATATCATTTAGGGATCAATTTCAAACTTATTTCAAGAAAACAGAAGCACTGGGTGCTATCATTTTATGTGAACAAACATTATTTCAATGCCACTCTCTAGTGAGGGAATATTTGTTTTAAAGCTATTGTTGTAAGTTCATAGGATTGGTTTGGTTAAATGTTAAAGCTTGGACAGAAATTTCCAAAATAAATATGGTTTAAAAACCATTTTCAAATCTTCATCAAACCATGTGCTAAGGCACTGTTTATTTTGATTTTTCAAAAAGACCAAGCTAGTCTAATGAGACAACAAGGTTTTATGTCCAGTATTATGAGGTTTACACTTTACAAAAAAATCCAGAAAAGGTTTGGATTCAAATGCTTTTGAATTTGTTTGAAAATGAATTCTGAAAATCATTCTAGAAAAAGAAAAGGAAATAGAAAACCCAACTGGGCCTGGCACCACCATTCCAGCCCAGCTAGCAAAACAGCCCACTCGGGTCCTCCCTTTCCCTCTGTTTTCTCACCGCGCTCGCGCACACCCCCTCGCTGACAATTGGGCCCCGCAGCCACGTCACCCCGTCGTCCCCAAATCTCGCCTACGACTAGCGCCGCCGCGGCCGTTTCCTCCCGACGCAAATGCTCATCAATCCCATTGATGCCGCGTGTAATTCTCTCCCCTGCTCCGGCTATTTAACCTCCACCCCTGTGCGACCATTTCCCCTTACCTAGCGCCCCCACTCCGCCACCAGGCTACCCACAATATCGCTTGCACCGCCGCGGTACCGAGCCACTCCAGCGTGCAATTCCGGTGAGCACTCATTGCCCCTTGCCTTCTAATCTTGCCAGCGTGATCGCAGCAACCTTGCGCATATTCTAACTACACTATTGCGTGCTAGGACTTTCCGGAGCCTCGCCGACGACGACGACCGCAAGTGCCCAACGCAGCCGCAAACTCCGACGAGCTCTCCTGGTTTGTACTGACTGCGCCTCCCTCTCTCGTTCATACTCACACACTCGCCTCATCTGCACGC
The DNA here is from genome assembly GCA_916181665.1 of Avena sativa. Lineage (NCBI taxonomy): Eukaryota > Viridiplantae > Streptophyta > Magnoliopsida > Poales > Poaceae > Avena > Avena sativa. The sequence continues at coordinate 43,759,879 of OV702298.1, read as the reverse complement.
ATCTAACGCCATCTCTCTCGTGCCTTAGAGTGAACCGTAGCGTCGCCACCGTCTCCAGCAGCACACACCCGACGACAGCAGCGACTCCGGCGAGCAATCTCCGTCGACCTCGAGCGCCCCTTCGCCAACCAAGCATACCCTAACCATCAGCAACGCACGGCGAACTCGGTGAGCTAACTCCCCCTCTCCCGCGTGACCTAGATCATCGGCAACGTCTCTGACAGAGCCGCCGCCGCCACTCACCGCCGCTAGCGCCGCCAGACTTGGGTCGCTTGATCGCGAGCCGTTAGATCCAGATCCAACGCGTTAGACAGATCACTTAAACGAAGGGGTACGGGATAGATCTGGCCGTGCGATTTCAATTAGATCGTGCGGTCCACGCTAGCCGATCTGCGCGAAACGGTACCAACGAATCAGAAAGCGCCGCGTGGCCTCTGTTTGAATTTAAAACAGAAAATTTGATCTATTAGTTAACCAAACTTGTAAAATTCATATCTTTTGATTCCCACGTTCAATTTTTGCAAATTTTATATCATTGGAATCAGGAGAGAAAATCCTATCTGTTTATGCAATGTGTTTAATATTTTGCCTTTGTAAAAATGGTTGTTTATACAGAAACTTGTGTAGGCTTATTTTGAGTATATAAATTATTTGAAAAATGTTTTAAGGATCATAAAGTTTATTCTGAATATCTTGGACTTGTTTATGTTTCAGTACTATTCACTTGTCTTGTTTGGTGTAGAAAAATCATCACATAGCATTTGCATGCATTCATATATTTTTGTTTGTATATATTTTGTATGTGATTTTGGTGCCATTATTTTATGTGTAGATTTTGGTGCAAATAGTGATTGTGATTGTGAAGATTGTTGCTACTCCCCAAACTACCAAGGGAAGTGGTGCTTCATGATTTTATTCCTATATTTTTCAATTATGCACTAGAAATATTTTGTATAGGACTTGCATGAATATTTTGATCTATATGTTATGCTTGGGAAATCCTAGTAGTTGTAGAATTGCTAGAAATTTCTAAGTTAAGGTGCTTACCAATGCCATGCTTAGCCTAGCTAGTAACAACCAAGGGTGGTTATATATTCATGTTATGTGAAAATATTTCTAAGTCTTTGGACTTGTGTTTTGCTTAATAAAACAACTAAGTGAATGAAACACCTGGGTGAAATGGAAAGAATGGTTTGTGTTGATTGGTTACACAAGTCCCATTTCGATGGTTTACCTTGTGTATCTCACTTGTGGAAAGCCACCCAGGAACAAAGGGATTTGAGATGCCAAATGTCAAGAAGCTTCTAGTGCAGCCACATGGCATTATCGGCTCTGCCTGGATCACATAGGTTGCAATAACTTAGCCATTTGGACAATTGGTGGTAGTGGGATGTAGGTTGGAGCGCGTCCATTTGGTCTAAGGGAAGGCTTCTGAAAGGTCCTGTCTTGGTGAAAATCAAGTCTTGTGGGGAAAGTGCACAACCTCTGCAGATGGAAGAATCTAAGTACTTAGCCATGTCCCTGGTATTGGACAACTTGAGCATCAAGACATGGAAGCTGTCAAGAATCTCCTCATCCCAATTTCTAAGTTAAAACTTGTGGTTGAACAAGGGTAAAGGTTCACCAATGTCTATTGGTGGTTCCTTGGGAAAGTTTTGTCAAAGAAAAACTTAGTGTTTTCTGATATGTAAAACCTATTTGGAGCAAATAAAGCCTAAGCTACACTTAGCCAAAAATGAATATAGTATCTAGACTACTAATATCCTACTAAGGTATCACTTGCCAATACTATTCCAATGTATTGACCCACTATGGTTGTAACTTGTGATGTTGCAGGTTATTCTAATGATGATTAGGGGTTATGAGTCTACACTCAACATGCTTGCATGTGGCACATGAAGATGAAGACTTATCTATCTTATTATATTTTTGAACTCTTGTATTAGGCCTGTGGCCATGGAGTTTGTAAAAGACTATGTTTGTCTCTGGAATGATATGTAATAATGACCTTTGTTTCTGTGTACTTCATCTTAAACTGTGGACGCTAGCATTGATCCAGGGACTAGCATTGTAATCACAGGGATCCTTACCTTTATAAAGGGAGGGATCTTACAGATGGTATCAGAGCACTGTGTTGCCTGTAGGATTATGACCCTAGGATTGGAAACCACTAAGGAAAATTTTCAATAACTTCCACACTTGTCTTTTTCTTCTCGTAAACTTTTCTAATCTTCTTTCTCATCTCTATTTGTAGATGAACTCCATCAACGAAGCCGTGAGGAAGGGACCACTCATGACTATGACTTTGGAATGTGAGACAGAATTCCCCAAGGCTCTCAAGGACCTGATGGTTGCCATGGGAATACATGGTGCAGCTGTGTACAAAGGTTTTCCCGTGATGTATGAAGGAGTTGAGTACTGGTGGGTGCAACTTCACTTGTATAAAAACAAGGAAGACAACCACAAGGAATTAGGATTTTGCATGGTCACCAACTCAGTGATGCACACCACATTCTTTGACTCTGCAAGGGATGCAGCTTGGAAGGCCATCAAAGAGCTTGGTGATAGAATCAAGTGCAGAATGCTCAACACCTAGAATGACCTTAGAGAAGAAAAGAAACATACCCAAGAGTTGGAGGTTACCAACCAACGTTTAAGAGAGGACATCATAGACTTAGCAATGGAGTCATGTGATCAGGATCGACAGATTGCCTCTAGGGATGCCCTGTTAGCCAACTTGGCAAGTGAGATGGGATTGTAACGTACTTCGTTAGTTGGACCACGACACTTATCATTTTATTTCCCAAATGTTGTCTAAAATAAGTTGAACCTTGGATGCTTGTAATGGATTTATGTATGCCATGACTTGTGTGTTTTCATTTCCAAAGATATGCCTGTGATGCCTTGTCTTGTGATTTATCCTTAATTATTTTGATTGTAACTTTTTATATCATATAAAATAGATGCCTAATGTTACTATCAGCACGGTTGAAGAGTTCAAGGGAACTCGTTTTGGCACTTGTCTTATTGAGATCACTAGTGTGCTCAGTCTCCCACTTCCTACCATCATGATGCTTCCCCTCACCAAGTTCGAGAGCAAGGACCTTTGGGGCTTCAAGGTTACTCAGCCAGGACGCCAGACTGAGCTAGCCACGGAGGCCATCACCTTCAAACTCATGCATGATGACAAGGAGAGAGGCCTAGAGGTAGTCATGCAAGATTTTCTTGGACGCTTGTTACGGAGACACTCTCAGGATATTAGAGGTACTCACTTCCACGCCTTCGGTAGACGTGATGAGGATGGTGAGGCCATTGACTTCAAGGATACTGCTAGAGAGACGGCAGAGCCGATTCATCTATACCTCCAGGACTTAGAGGTTCTTCTTAGGCACCTAGATACTGATAGTACCAACGTCATGCTTAGCAATGACGAACTCCAGGTGCAGCTTTGTGAGAAGGACAAGCTCTTCGCGAAGCAAGATGAGATAGTCAAAGAAATGGAGGCCAAGTTTGAGAGTCAGGAGAGAAAGTTCAAGAGTCAAGAGAAGAGAGTCCAAGATAGGAACAAGAGGATTCGAGAGATGACTTCAGAACTAGAGGCCAAGGACTTGGAGCTCGAGCATCAACAGGTGGTGATTGAGAGACTTCGTTCACAAAAGAGGGCTCTCAAAGCCAAAGTAGAGGCCTTGACCACCAATGTCGAGGAGTACAAGACCACTATGGAGAATCCAGGTCTTACACTTGTTGATGAGGAGGTTGATGCAGAGGAGTAGTGATGACTACTCATTTACCTTTATTTACCATGCTTTTGGTTATTGAGTCGCAATGACCATCCAACATGTGGATGGCTTGCTATTGGTGTGTTTACTTTTCAAAACTTGTTGTCTATGTTGTTGAACTTTTACTATTATGATGCATGTTTGGTGATTGTTTATGTGATGTATTGTGCATGTTAGCATCTATGGGTATGTCATTCTTATCTTTACTGAAAACCACAGATGCCTCCCCGACGTGCCAACCCCAACCCTAACAACAATATCACCCCTGAGATGCAGCAAATGATGACAACTCAGACGCAGCTGATGCAGATGATGACCACGTTCATACAGAATCAGAACAACAATAACAACAATAACAACAATAATAATAACAACAACAAAAATAATCAGAACAACCCACCGGGTTTTGACATGCTTACCAGATTCTTAAGACTGAGGCCAGCAAAGTTCTCAGGAACTACTGATCCCATGGTGGCCAATGATTGGCTACGCTCAGTGAACAAGGATTTGGTAACTGTGGGTTGTACCGATGAAGAGAAAGTCAGATTTGCAGCTCACTTGTTGGAAGGACCAGCAGCCACTTGGTGGGATAACTTCCAGATCACCACTCCCATTGCGGATGTGACATGGGTTATCTTTGAAGATGGTTTCCGTACTGCTCACATCTCATCCGGAGTGATGAGTTTGAAGAAGAAGGAATTTCATAACTTGAAGCAGCGCCACCGCAGCGTGGCTGAGTATATTGAGGAGTTCAACAATCTGGCACGTTATGCACCGGATGAGGTTGACACTGATGCTAAGAGGAAAGAGAAGTTCCTCGAAGGGTTGAACGACGAACTGAACCTCCAGCTATCAGTGGACTATGTCCCTACTTATCAATCTCTTTGTGACAAGGCTGCTTTTTTGGAGAGCAAGATGAAACAGGTTGAAAGCAGGAAGAGGAAGCACTCTGACAAGCACAGCTCGGGATCGTCTCACAAGCATTCCCATTATGATGATAGTGGGAATTCTGGATCCCACAAGCATGGAAAGTACAACAAGAACCACAACCACAACCGTCATCATGACAACAAGCACCACCGTAGTCATGACAATGACAAGTACAAGAATCACAAGAGTGGGTACAAGAACCACCACAATGGAAGTGGTAGTGGAAGCCAGCCTGTCAAGAAGGATCTTAGTCAGGTTGAATGTTTCAAGTGCAAGAAAATGGGGCATTATGCAAATGAATGCCCAGAAAAGAAAGTTGAAGGACCCAACAAGCCCAACCCTTTCCAAAAGGGACAAGTGAACCACATCAATGTGGAAGAGATCTATGAGGAACCTGATGATGTTGCTGGTAAGTTCAAACTCAATTCTATTCCAGCACTTTTTCTTTTAAATACTGGTGCATCACATTCATTCATATCAAAAGCATTTGTTGATAGAAATGGGTTTCCAACTGAAAACATTGGGTGTCCAATAAAAGTAAGTTCTCCAGGTGGAGATATGATAGTGAGTCTTGGATGCCGGGATCTAGTAATAGAGTTTGGAAAGCTTAAGTTTCCAATGAGTCTGATAATCCTAGATTCCCATGGACTGGATGTAATTTGGGAATGGATTGGATGACCAAGTATGAAGGAGTACCAGATTGTGCTAATTGAACCCCAGAAAAGAAACGAATAAGATTCAAGTATAACTTTGAATCGAAAGGGAGTAAGATAAATTCTCTTAAGGGGGTTAGCATAGACAGTGTGCCAATTGTGAGTGACTATCCGGATGTGTTTCCGGAAGAATTGCCGGGAATGCCACCAGATAGAGATGTGGAGTTTCTTATTGACTTGCTACCAGGATCTGGACCAATAGCAAAGAGACCGTACAAGATGTCAGTTGATGAGTTGAAAGAACTCAAGAAACAACTTGGAGAATAGTTGCAGAAAGGATTTATTCAACCGAGTTCTTCGTCTTGGGGAGCACCAGTGTTGTTTGTGGAAAAGAAGGATAGAAGTCAAAGGTTATGCATAGATTACCGTTCACTCAACGAGGTGACTATCAAGAACAAATATCCGTTGCCTAGAATCAGTGACTTGTTTGATCACCTAGAAGGAGCCTGTGTGTTCTCAAAGATTGATCTTCGGTCAGGTTATTTTCAGCTTAAGATAAGAGAAGAAGACATACCTAAGACAGCTTTCACCACTAGGTATGGATTATATGAGTATACCGTGATGCCATTTGGTTTGACCAATGCACCAGCTTACTTCATGAATATGATGAATAAGGTGTTCATGGAGTTCCTTGATAAGTTTGTTGTCGTTTTCATCGATGACATTTTGATCTAATCCAAGAGCAAAGAAGAGCATGAAGGACATTTGCGTTTGATACTTGAGAAGCTTAGAGAGCATAAACTGTATGCCAAATTCAGCAAGTGTGAGTTTGGTTGAATGAAGTTGGATTACTTGGACACGTTGTGTCAGGAGATGGTGTAGCAGTTGATCCTGCTAAAGTTTCAGTTGTAACTGAATGGGAATCTCCTAAGTCAGTGTAAGAGGTTCGTAGTTTCCTTGGCTTGGCAGGGTACTACAGAAGGTTCATTGAGAATTTCTCCAAGATAGCTAAGCCAATGACAGAGTTACTAAAGAAAGACAAGAAATTTTCTTGGTCTGAAGGATGCGAAGTCAGTTTCCAAGAATCGAAGAAGAGACTAGTGACAGCACCAGTCTTATGTCTGCCAGATTTGGAGAAGGATTTCCAAGTGTATTGTGATGCATCTCATCATGGATTAGGTGCAGTGCTAATGCAAGAAGGGAAAGTTGTGGCTTATGCCTCGAGACAACTCAAAACTCATGAGGTAAACTACCCAACTCATGATTTAGAGTTAGCCTCTGTTGTCCATGCACTTAAAACATGGAGACATTATCATTTGGGAAAGCGATGTGAAGTGTTCACAGATCACAAAAGTTTGAAGTATATCTTCACCCAGAAAGAAATTAACATGAGATAAAGAAGATGGCTAGAACTCATCAAGGACTATGACTTGAGTTTGCAATACCACCCCGGTAAAACAAATGTTGTAGCGGATGCTCTAAGCCGTAAGGTTTTTGTGAATGGCCTTACAAAGGGAGAATTGCCAGATGATCTGTGTGCCCAATTTAGAGATCTCAGATTGGATATTGTGCCTGAAGGACATCTCATGTCATTGGATGCTCAACCACTTTGTTGGACAAAATCAAAGAAGCCCAAAGGACAGACAAGGAAATTGAGGAGATTAAGGAAAAGATCGGCAAGGGAAAGCCAAAGGAATTCATGATGATGAACAGGGTACTTTATGGTATGGAAAACGTATCTGCGTTCCGCAAGATCCGGAGCTTCGGAAACTAATTTTACAAGAAGCTCATAACTCACCATATTCCATTCATCCGGGTAACACCAAAATGTACATGGATATGAAAGAAAGATTTTGGTGGAATAATCTCAAGAAGGACATCGCCGAACATATTTCTTTGTGTGATGTATGTAGTAGAGTGAAAGCGGAACATCATAAACCAGCAGGATTGTTATAACCACTACCTATTCCTGATTGGAAGTGGGACAAGATTGGCATGGATTTCATCACCGGATTGTCAAGGACCAGGTCAGGATATGGTTCTATTTGGGTAGTAGTGGATCGCCTAACTAAAGTGGCGCATTTCATACCCGTGAAGACAACCTATACAAGTGCTAAGTTAGCCAAGATCTACATGAGTAGAATTGTATGTCTACATGGAGTACCCAAGAGTATTGTGTCTGATAGGGGAACTCAATTCACTTATCATTTTTGGAGGCAGCTTCATGAGTCATTAGAAACGAGGTTGGAATTCAGCACTGCATTTCATCCTCAGACTGATGGACAAACAGAAAGGACCAACCAGATTCTTGAAGATATGTTGACAGCATGTGCTCTAGACTATGGAGCTAGTTGGGATGAAAGTTTGCCTTACGCGGAATTCTCTTACAATAACAGCTATCAAGCCAGTATAGAGATGGCACCATTTGAGTTTCTCTATGGGATAAAGTGTACCACCCCATTACTATGGAATGGTGTGGGAGAAAGAAGTTTGTTCGGACTAGAACTAATCAAAGAGGCCAAAGAAAAAGTCAAACTAGTTAAGGACAGATTGAAGATAGCACAGTCCTGACAGAAAAGCTACGCAGATCCTAAGCGTAGAGAGGTCACCTATGAAGTAGGTGATAGAGCCTATCTTAGAGTGTCACCACTTCGTGGAGTGAAGAGATTTGGAGTCAAAGGAAAATTGGCCCCAAGATATGTTGGACTATTCAAGATTCTGAGTCGTAATGGAGAAGTAGCTTATGAGATTGAATTGCCAGAATCATTGTCTGCCATTCACAATGTGTTTCATGTGAGTCAACTTAAGAAATGCCATCTAGAGATGGAAGAGACATCTTTGAAGGATACTATACCTTTGGAGGAGGTTCAATTGGAAAGTGATCTCACTTATGAGGAAAAACCCATCAAGATTCTTGAGACTGCAGAAAGAGTTACTCGGACTAAGACTATCAAATTCTGCAAAGTTCAATGGAACTATCATTTCGAAGAAGAAGCAACATGGGAAAGAGAAGATGATCTTCGGAAAGACCACCCTCACCTATTTGCTAGCCAACCCGAATCTCGAGGGTGAGATTCACCTTAAGGGGGTTAGATTTGTAACATCCTAAAATAATGTTTTCAAAGATTGCATATCATTCATGCATGCATATCATTTAGGGATCAATTTCAAACTCATTTCAAGAAACAGAAGCACTGGGTGCTATCATTTTATGTGAACAAACATTATTTCAATGCCACTCTCTAGTGAGGGAATATTTGTTTTAAAGCCATTGTTTTAAGTTCATAGGATTTGTTTGGTTAAATGTTAAAGCTTGGACAAAAATTTCTAAAATAAATATGGTTTGAAAACCATTTTCAAATCTTCATCAAACCATGTGCTAAGGCACTATTTATTTTGATTTTTCAAAAAGACCAAGCTAGTCTAATGAGACAACAAGGTTTTATGTCAAGTATTATGAGGTTTACACTTTACAAAAAAATCCAGAAAAGGTTTGGATTCAAATGCTTTTGAATTTGTTTGAAAATGAATTCTGAAAATCATTCTGGAAAAAAGAAAAGGAAATAGAAAACCCAACTGGGCCTGGCGCCACCATTCCAGCCCAGCTAGCGAAACAGCCCACCCTGGTCCTCCCTTTCCTTCACGCACACCCCCTCGCTGACAATTGGGCCATGCAGCCACGTCACCCCGTCGTCCCCAAATCTCGCCTGCCACTAGCGCCGCCGTGGTCGTTTCCTCCTGACGCAAATGCTCATCAATCCCATTGATGCCGCGTGTAATTCTCGCCCCTGCTCCGGCTACTTAACGTCCACCCCTCTGCGACCATTTCCCCTCACCTAGCGCCCCCACTCCGCCACCAGGTTGCCCACAATATCGCTTGCACCGCCGCGGTACCGAGCCACTCCGGCGTGCAATTCCGGTGAGCACTTGTCAACACCCGGATCTTTAATCCCAAATGCCTGTTATGCCATACATCGCAATCCCAGGATTACCATTTTTGTGAGACATAACAGAATTGGATACCATAGTACATCATCCATTAGAAACCGTACATATGTTCTTACACAAATAGGGATCTCATGATCCAGTTCTTAATACAACATCAAGCAGCGGAATACGTAATAATAACGGTAGCGTAGGCGAAGCTCCATCTTCGGGGTCACAGGCAATGCTGACGATGGGAGATGATCCTAGTTGTCGTAACCTTCCTAGGGTCCATCCTCCAGGTACTCCTCTTCATAGTCTGGCCATGGGAATAGCCAGGGACAAAGCCATGAGTACTCTTTAAGTACTCACAAACTAATACTAACAAGTGAAAGGGTTTTTTGATAATAGGACACTAGGCTCTAGGGTTGTTTTGCAAAATCCAGATTTATCTCTACTAAGTTTAGAAACAACGAATGCTATTTAAGGTTTTATAACACCTAAGTGGGAACTTGTATCTCCTGCCACAACCCTATTGTGGTCAAGTCAAAGTCTCAATTCATTTCACAAGTCTTTTGAAAACCTCTAACGGGGGAACAGTATGGCCACTCCAACTATCCATAACCGTGGACGCGGCTATTCGAATAGTTTGACACTCTGCAGAGATTGTACACTTTCACCAGAACATTCGATACATCCGTCAGGAACAAATCTTGAATTCACCGTACTCAGTATGCGGATAATCAATCCTAACCTTTCAATTACACGCCCTAGTATAAGCACCTCTCCTGTGAGTTTGGCCTCCCAACCATGACCAACTGTCATCTTGGGTACTGCACAGGTGGACAATCTTCACAAGGTAGCCTCAGCTCAGACCTTGGCCGTGAGGGAACTAATACTAAGGTACATAAGTTTCCAGTCAAGCCCTACCCAATCTTCGGGTATTGTGGTTGTACGATAAAATTGGAATGGTATCGCATCTAGACAACCATCAGTTTTATAAAGGGCTAAGGCTCATGCCTCAACATTTTCATCACCATAATCATCTGGTTTTCAGAAACACATGTCAAAACATCTCAGTAGAATGATCCATCATTCTAAGGTTTTCATAACCATTTTCACCAAGTATTCCCATCTAAAGTTGGTCAAGTTTTATGCTTAGCACTAGCATCTACAAGTGGGGGCGAGTACTAATGAGGGGTGGTACACTAGTGGGGTTTGACTAAGTTTAATCTCATGCCTTAGGAGGACATCAAGATTATCTAGCTTAGGCCAAATTTTATGCTGTTTATGCAACCTTCAAGTATCCTTCTAGTATCTACCATTTATTCCAGTAAACTCTAAGTAAGAGCTTTGATAAAGAAATAAAGTAATAAACTTGCAAATAAAACTAGGATTGGTTTATCAAGTGGTTATGATCATATATGCTTTAAGGCATATAGTGGCATGGTAGCAAGCAAGTAGTAGCTTGCATAGGTCAACTTGATTAGTAAGGCTTGCAAGTATTGGCTTGCACAATATCAGTATAAGCTTGCTAAATTGCAAGTGCTAGCTTGCATTGGTCCACTTGGTTAGTAAAGCTTGCCTTGTGCAGAGCAGTGGTTGAAGTTCTCCTCGGCTTCTTCTTTGTAGTATCCTCCTTCCTCCTCGTATCCTTGGTCGGTACTAGCGTCTATAAATAAATACGATGTACTCAATCACTAAACAATACTTAACTACTTGCAATAATCACACAAAAGGGTCCTATAAATGATCTAACATCATTACTAACATTACAAGATTAAAGTTTGGTTTAATTCCTTTTATGTTTAGAAAAGTAATTTCTACTCATTGAAAAACTACTTAAGATTTAATATTCTACAAACCAAATATGGGATCATGTTGACACATGTCATCACCACATATTTTAGTGCATGGGAATGTGTTTTAAAGTGGTGTCACAATTTAATAAGGTTTTAACCTTTTATTTTAATTAATTAAAGTGGTTAGAAATGCCTATGGGTGAAAGGTAATTAATTTCTGTAAGTAAACCTATATATTCTGTAAGTAAACAATACTTAAGCTTGCTAATTAATTTCTGTAAGTAAACCTATATATTTTTATATATTCTGAAAGGTATGGTTAAATGTGATTTTTGAGAGTTGGAATCAACTCAAAAGCTATTATGGTTTAAATTTGAAAAATGTTTGAATGCAGAAAAGCTTCTGCCTTGTTATTTTTGCCAAGGGTGATCTACAGATCCAAATGACTTGAATCCAACGGGCTTGGATTCAGCACTTCCAACATTTCTAAAAAAATTGGTTTCATTCAATTTGGTTCACTGAATCGACCTGGGTTGATTTTTGAAATTGGGTATAGAAGTGTGTTTGAAATAAAATGGAAAAGGTTAAATTCAAATAACTGGGCTGCGCGGGAAGGTTAACGGGCCATCCTGCTAAGCACAGCGCTTCCGCGGGCTGCGTAAGTGGTTGTCCCCACGCGTCAGTGAGACAGGGGGTGCGAAGCGGTATGGGGCGATGTGGTGCGTTTGATCAAGTTCTAATACAACGGCTGAGAGTGATCGTCGATGTTGGGCAACGCCGGCGAGACAGAAACCTAGCGCGGCCAGTGGGGGTCGTTGGGGGCTCACCGGGGTTCAGGCGAGGGTCAGCGAGGCGGGCGAACGACGAAGTCGACGACGGCGAACCTCCTGGTACCGGCAGCTTCTCCTGGGGCGGCTCCAATCGCTGGTCCCCTTCTTCTCCAGCAGCGGCAGACTCTGGTGAAATTCCGGTGAAGTGCTGCTCGCCTTGCTCCGAGAACGGTGTGGAACGATAAGTGAGGATAGGGGAGTGAGATGGTGTGCTCAATTCGGCTGGGGGTGGCCTCTATTTATAGTGGAGCGAGGGGACCAACGGGGCGCAAGGTGAGCTTGTCGTGGTCTACGATACAGACGGCTATCGGCATGGGCGACGGTAGGGGGCGGTGCGGTGCTCCCTGGCGATGCTCAACAACACGGTGGCGAGACGTGGGGTGGTGCGGTTTGGTCGGAACGCGACGGTGCTCTGCGCGTGCCCGACGGAGAATTTAATGGCGCACAGCATGCATGGTCCGCACGGCGGCGAACGAGCGTGTCTATGGGGTTGCTAGGACGGTGGTGATCACGTATGCACACGGCGAGGGCGGCGCGCGGTCTGTGGGCGTTGGTCGAGCGTGGCGCACGGGGCGTGCTCTCGGCATGGTTGCTGGCGAGGTTGGCATGGTTCGTGCGTGTGGTCCAGTGGCTGGCAACGTTCGAGCGCTGGACAGGGAGTGGTGGTGGGATGTTGGCTTGCTCCCAGACATGTTGGCTAGGCTTGTTTCTCCTCCTAGCTTGCTGTCGACATGGGGGTGACAAGTGTGCATTCGGCCTGCTCACCATTGATGGCAATGCCAAGCTTACAGTGATGCTAAGGGTGTGCAATTGAGCTAGATGATCTACTAAAACCTAGTTACAACCAGAGAGGGAACAAGTTAGGCTTAAATCACTGCTCACAATAGTGTTTGGATTTTTTTTGATTTGTGTCTGCCAAGTGTTTGATGAAATGGCCGCAAGAACTCAAGTTTTGAATTTTGAAAATATTTTTGGTGGGTGTAATAGGTTGGTGATGGTGAGTCTGCAGATGCTTGGGTTTTGAAAGTTGAGCTTGTTTGAGTGGTTTTTGAAAAAGTGGGATCTTCTCATATGATAAAGATTCAATTTTGAATTGTCATTTGAACTATGCATTTGAAAGTTTTTGGATGATCACAAAGTGGGCCTTGATACTTTGTTATGAGAACAATCAAGGGGTGCAAAGATCTAGAAAAGTTTCTGTTAGGTTCTGAATGTTTGAGACAGTCAAAGTAGGCATGGGAGTTAAATTGGTCAAAATGACCATTCCTTATTTTATTTGTTTTGATTTACTTGTCTTTGAGAAAAGTTTGGGAATTGTTTAGATGATGTTTATTTCACCTAAGCAACATTTTACAAGCAAAGAAACACGCAGTAAAGGTGGTTCAAAAGAAATCAAAATTGGAATGCATACACACATGCATGCTTTCATATTGTTATTTAGAAAAGTTTTTGTTAACCCTAAATTTGATGATTAGAGTTTGATGATCCAAGTTTAGTATTTTTGGGATGTTACAAACCTTCCCCCCTTAAACAAAATCTCGTCCCGAGATTTGAAAAAGGACGAAAAAGATTACCTAGGATTTGAAGAGATCGGGAAACTCCGTGTTTATGTGATCTTCGCGCTCCCAGGTAGCTTCCTCTTCTGTGTGGTTGCTCCACTGAATCTTGAGAAACTTGATGCTTCGGGTAGTTCTGGAAGCTTCCTCCAAAATACGGGTGGGTACTTCGGGATAGGTCAGGTTATCGGTGATCTCTATGGTCCGGTGATCTATATTTTTGAACACTTCGGTCTTCTCGGGGACTTCGAGACACTTGCGAAGTAATGAGATATGGAACATGTGCACAGATGACATCTCTTCGGATAGTTCCAATTGATATGACACTTCTCCTCGATGGTTCAGAATCTTGAAGGGTCCGATATATCTGGGGGCTAACTTTCCTTTGAGTTGGAAACGCTGCATTCCCTTCAATGGCGACACTTTCAGATATACAAAATCTCCTATGTTGAAGGCGAGGTCTCTACGTCTCTTGTCGGCATAACTCTTCTGTCTGGACTGGGCTGTCTTGAGGTGCTCACGAATCTTGTGAACCTTCTCTTCTGCTTCTCGTAGGATGTCGGGTCCGAAAATCTGACTCTCTCCTACTTCCGACCAGTTCAAAGGGGTGCGACACTTTCTTCCATACATGAATTCAAATGGGGCCATTTGCAAACTGGCTTGATAACTGTTATTGTAAGAAATTTATGCAAACAGCAGACAGTCTTCCCACTTGGATCCATATTCTAACACACATCCTCTCAGCATATCTTAGAGTATTTGGTTTACTCGCTCCGTTTGTCCATCGGTCTGAGGGTGATACGCGGTGCTGAAATCTAGGCGGGTTCCTAAACCTTCTTGGACTTTTTTCCAGAATCTCGAGGTAAACTGAGTTCCTCGATCCGATATGATGTTCTTGGGGACTCCATGAAAACTAACTATCCTAGCGATGTACAACTCCGCTAGCTTTGAACTCTGATATGTGGTCTTGACGGGCAAGAAATGGGCAACTTTGGACAATCTGTCCACTATGACCCAGGTAGAGTCATTTCCCCTACTAGAAGTAGGCAGTCCAGTGATGAAGTCCATTCCAATGGAATCCCATTTCCATTCCGGAATCTGTAAGGGTTGCAACAATCCAGCGGGTCTTTGTTGTCCTGCCTTGACTCGCTGACAAATATCACACTTGGCGATATAGCTTCCGATTTCTCTCTTCATCTTATGCCACCAAAATTGCTCTTTTAAATCTTGATACATCTTAGTTGAAGGAAATATGCCCTAGAGGCAATCATAGAGATGATGATATTTCATATGTATCCATGAGTTATTGTAATGTTCCTTGAATATCCATATCAGGCAACTTGTATTGATTGGCAATTACGTGAATTGTTTGTAAAACTCTATACTTGTATGGTTATTTAAGAGTTGTCCCTAGTCGGAGTTCATGTGAGGACACACGTGAATATTAGACTAGCACATCGATTGGTTGATGACTATGTTTCGCAAGTCATAGACATGGAGATGTCAAACCAATGACGTGGACACATGTTATGAACATGGGGTTGGACTGACCCAACCTGAGACTAGCAATTAGTTGCAGCTCCCTCTCTACACATCGTGTATGTTTTGTCCTTAGACCTGAGATTGTCGCATGTACTTGAGATGTGGATCGACCTACTTTGGGGCTATCAAACGCTGCACCGTAACTGGGTAGTTATAAAGGTAGCTTTCGGGTTTGTCCTGAAGCATGCTGCAAGGCATGGTCAATCAAGATGGGATTTGCCCCTCTCTACTTGAGAGAGATATCTCTGGCCCCCTTGAGTGATCGGATCCAGAAATGCATGGTCGTGCTACATATGGTTAAGAGTTAACCTAGTGAAGGGATTCTGAATCACGGTATCGAGAAAGGGAGGTCAGCTTGGAGCTAGACCAAATATCGTGAGGCAAAGGGAAAGACATGTACTAAACCTTGTGATGGTTCGTTCGATATGATCTTTGTATGCCTTTAGAAGTTGGCACGTCTTGCTAGAGGCCGATACCAACTATTGACAGAATAAGTGTATTCGTGTCATGTCTATACGCATATGAACTATAGGGTCACACACTTAAGGGGCTGGAAGCCTAATGAGGATTGGATCCAAATTAGACCAGGCTTAGGGTACTAATGGGCTGCTAATGTAGAAGCCGATTAGGGACGCCTATATAAGAGAGGGTGGGGTGAGCTGACCAGGGTTAGACCTAAGACCTCAGATCATTCCCAGCCGCCACTCCTCATGCCTGTGTCGTGCGCGCGGACCTAGCAGTCCGGCGTCTGACGCTTCCACCTTATACGTGTGGATACCTCGGAGGCTCTGCATCTGTAGCGCTTGGACGAGCTGTGCAAGGGAAGGTTCTCGTAGGACGAGGACAAGGAGGAGACGTGGAACGTCTGCACTGCCTCGATGCGCTTCATCGATTCCGCAACTGCGCGTCTAGTGGTAATCCTGTGATCTATGACAACAGTAATCTTGGTTTACGCGATAGAATTTTTTTGATTTGCGCTAGTGTAGCCTACCTGTATCCCTTCAGTGGTATCAGAGCCGATGCTGTTCAGTTATAGGTTCGGGATGGTTGCATATGGTGATATGCAGATTGATATGAATGATGTGATCGTTTATATGGCGGTGGTTTAGGATTGATCTATGATCTTGCTTTCCGTGATCGTGATCTGAGGTTATCGAACGACTTACACCTATTGGTCGGCTTTCGCCATCGGGGTAGATAGTGACACATAAATCCTGTTGAATCACGCGAAGATCAATATGATTGATCGAATCGGAACCTAGATCTAAAATCGATGTACCGTGATCAAAGGAGTTTGATTGAATCGGGACAGGAGTCGGTCTATGGTAAATTTGATTTGCTGATCCAAATCCTTAGAAAAATGTGAAAATTGCCCCTTCGAACCCAGCAGGGGGAGACCCTCTAGACTCCCCCTTAATCGTAGCCCCTTTTTGTATCTCGTTAATGTAACTAGGTGCTGCGATGTCACATGATCCGGTAGAATGCGATTCTATGCATAACTTGTTTTTGTAGGATGTATGTGATCAGTATGGCCCATATATGTATGTGATGCATGTATGAAAATTAGCATGACCTGCGTGTCGTGAGTAGGGCAACAGGGCTGGAGCCATATGTGTTGTCATTTATTGTAATGGCCTGCGTGCCAACTTGTGATGATCCCAATACTATGTAATTTTGATTACTAGCTGTTAGGGATAATAGCTTGTATTAGTTCTTGGAGGACTCATCACTTGGAGGATGGCTCACATGGAACATGAAGATGGAGATCATCATGGTGGACAGGTTCTATGGCAATGGAGATCACCATGAGAAAATGGGCCATACTGTGTCACATATATGTGAATGTTATTCTTATGCGTTTTACTACTATGCATGCTTAGATGATAGAAGTAGAACGATCCCTCACAAAGTTTAAGTTAAACCATGCCCTCCCAACCAAACCTTGCACCATCCTATGCCATGTACAATCGTTGGTGGGCCTATGAAATTAGGGTGCCGCGGTTTTCCTTGGCTGGATGGGTTTGTATCGGATACCTACATGCATAAGGGTTGGTGAACTTGACAAGGTCATCTTAACAGTTAAGGACCTTGGGGCATAAAGTTTGGGTGTCACATCCCAAATTTTAGATTTGGTCTTGCATATCATTCATACCATTGCATCATGCTTTTCCATACAAAACCGTCGATCGAAATGAATCGACGAAATGCTATTTTCGAAACCCTATTCTATTTTGCTACGAGGCTCCTGCGGGAGGATTTATAAGAACTAGTGTTGCCACCCTTGTAGCATAGTGGTTTCGCCCAACCCTTGACCGTAGATTGTTCCCCTCGATTTTACAAAACCGTAGGAGCAAGAATCACTCGATTCGGAGCTCGTACGGAAAAGTTACGACCGTTTATTTAAAAGACGAAAAACAGTCCGATTTTCGGGCCGATTTCCGAGTTCTGTTCCAACTTCGCGCCGAATCGGAGTAGGACCCCGCGAGAGGGCCCCACATAAGAGGCCACCCCGGCCTCGGGAACCGCACCCCACCCCGCCGCCTCCCTGTCCGCCCTGCGATCGCGCCGCCTCCACCTCGGGACGCGTGCCCGCACCCGCCGCCTCCCGCAATCGCCGCCGCCACCTGGTCTCGCCGCCGCCGCCCGCCACCTCGGCCTCCGAGCCCGCGCCGCCGCCCAGGTACCCGCCGCCGCGAGCCCCTCCTCTCCTCTTCTCGCCGCCGCGCCGCCTCAGCCGCTGCCCCGCCGCCGACGCCTAACCACGCCGCCATCGCCGCCTCGCCACCGCGCGCCCCCGCCAGCATGCAGCCGCCACCGCCGCATGCAGCCGCCGCCGCCTTGCATCGCGCGCCGCCCCGCCGCCAGCGCTGCACCGCCGCCCGCCGCTGCTGCTGCAGCATGCACGCACGCACGCACGCAGGTAGCCGCGCGCGCAGCCGCTCGCAGCGCCGCCGCCTCGCGCGCCTTGCGCCGCGCCCGCTCGTCCGTGCCTCGCCGCCGCGCGTGCCGTCGCCGTCGTGTTGACCGTGTTGACCCATCGCGCTGACCGTCTCCCTCCGCGCAGGAAAAACGCCAACGTCGGAACCGATCGCCACCGCCGTCCGGAACTCGCCGCCGTCCATTTCGTCGTTCGTTCCCGGTAAGCCTGCAGCCACCGTCAGATCTCAGATCAGCAGTTCAGATCAGCCGTTGACCGGCCAGACTCAGGCGTTGACTAGTCAGACGCCCAGTCAGCGCCCAGTTAGCAGACGCGTTGACCAGTCAACAGACACAGTTGACTGGTTAATTTCGTTAATCGTTTTAGTTGACAGATTTCGGTAAAAACTTGTAAATTGCGTAGAAATTAAACCGCTTGGCCAAAAATTGCAAATAAAATATGTGTAGATTCAGTGAGTCGTGTAGAATCTCGCTGTACCTTTGGTTCAGACTTTTCCAGCAAGGTTTAGTACAGTTTAATCAAATAGGTTAATGGCCTTTTCGAAGTATTTAATTCGTAGAAAAAGATCCGTAGCTCCAAAAATCGCGTGTGATATGTTCCTGGATTCAGTGGAACGAGGGGAATCTCATCGTGAATTAAAAAGATAGGCTTACAGTAAAAACTTCTGCAGAAACTGTCTAGTGGCTTTCTTCAGTGTTTTAATTACTCCGGGAGTTTTATAATTCCTTTTTGAGTAATTCCAGTTGGTACTATTTCTAATCAGCGATGCCTATGCGGTAGAAATTTCCCAAGATTTTACAAACAGTATACTACTGGTAGTGAATTATTTGAGTTCTAGCTCTAGTATTGAGCATTACCTTTTGCGTAATAGTTTTCCTTGCGCTAAAACTATTTTCCATGCATGCAATCAGTAGTATTATTGATTAGGATTATGTGGTGCAGCTGTAGCACCAATTTACTTGCCTTGCATACCTTCATGCATCATATTTGTTGCATATGCTTGTGGATTGTTTGTTTATGATTGCAATTGTATCGTGTAGATTGTGACGAGTGCAACGCTTGCTCGTGTGTGGATTGTTCTTCCGACCGCTACAACCAAGGCAAGTAGATGCTACTTTGTTCATGATATTGTCACATCCCAAGATTTTCCAAATCTTGTAATGTGAAAAATAAATAAACAAAATAAATTTTCGTTGAAAATCAGGGTGAAAAGAAATCTTTGTTTCTAAAAGGAGACTTAAAATCCCATCTTGAACAAACTTTGGAAGAAGTTTGAATTCAACAAAAATCCAAATCAAGGGAAATGCATTCCTCAATGAATGTATCTGGAAATTTAAACACTTGGAAAATAAATCAAAATCCCTAAGCCCTAATGGAATAAAAATCATTTCCAAGTTATCTCCAAATCCATGGATTTGATCCATACCAAAAATTGATCAACAAATAATCACAAAGGATCAAGAAAGACCTTAGAAGTTGGTTTCACTCAAATTGGAACCATTAATAAAATCTTATGAATATAATGAGATAAAGGAATTGAGTTTCCAAAGCCATTAAAGCCCTCATCTAAAATCCATACCAAGTGGTGAGAAATAGATCCTAAAAGGATTCAAAAGGTTAAACAAATAATAAATAAGATTTCACAAAATTGGAATCACCAAGTTTGGATCTATAATTAAAAAGATATGGATTTTATAAGACAAAGATAAAGATATTAAATAAATATTATATTTTAAAGAGCCAAATTAATTTTGGCCAAGCTTTTATAATAAAACATTTTGTTTTGATAAAATGAGTAAAGGTTTATTTAAATAAAATGTTAAGGATTCCAATATCCAATTTTATTTAAGTAAAGGCTTTTCCCATTTTAAATAAACATCAAAACTTATTTATTCTTTTAAAATAAGATTTCCAAGTATCCTTTATTTTCAAATAAAACCTACTGATTTGGTTTTGAAAATATTTGGATTTCAAATGGAAATTTTATTAATTAAATCAAACCGTATTTTATTAAATAACTAAAGAGCCATTTTTAAATGGATCCTAAAATGAATAAAAATATTATTTTATTTTGAGTTTTGGATTATGTTGACAAACAGAACCAAATTCAAAGTGTAAAGTTGAGTGTTTGATTGAATTGTTTGAATGGTTTGATTGTTGTTTGAATTGGTTGAAATTTAAAACAGAAATTGGTTTAGAAATAGAAAAAGGTTTAGACAGAAAAAAATAGGGCAGCCCACCTCTGGCCAAACTAGCCCAACAGCAGCCCACCAGCCTAGTATTCCCTCCCCGCAGAGAATCGTTTTTCACCTGTTAACTGACCCACAGAGACACAGACCGGTGGACCTCCCCCTCTTTTTCTTTCCCACTGACCGGTGGCCCCTCTTTCCCCTCTCACTCACTCGCTGACAACAGACCCCACCTCCTCTTATTTTCCCCCGAACCGTTTTTCTTCACCGTGAAAGGAACCCGCTAAGCAGATGACAAGTGGACCCCGTTCCCTTCCCCTTTCCCACTGACCAGAGGACCCCACCGCCACCTCCTTCTTCTTCCCCGCGCGACCCTGTCTCCCCCAGACTTCGCTGCTGTTGCTGCCATTCAAGCCACGATCAATTCGCAGTAAAGCCGTGCATTAAACCTCGCCGTGACTGCACGCTTAAAACCGCCAGCGTCTCCTCTTCCTTCTTCCGCAGACCACACTCCACCGGAGCCCCCAGGCTGCACGAATTGCTCTCTGCAACTCCGCCGTCACCGGCGAGTTGTCGCAGCGATTCCGGCACCATCCAACCACCTCCTGCCTCCCCGAACACACGAGCATGCTCACCACATCCTGGCGCATCTTCCTGTGCCAGCCATTCATCTGCAGGCGCCCCTGGGCGTCGACTACGACAAACTCCCGACGCCGCCGTGTCTGCTTCTTCTCCGGCGACGTTTTCTGGTAAGAGCCGACCGCCCCGAGCCCTTTTGTTCATGCACGCAGCATCGCCTTGCTCTTGCGCATCTGACCCTACCCTCGGATTGCCCTCTCCTGAACTGCAGCGTCGCCACGTCGTCAACCTGAGCGCCATCGTCTGCCTCCGCTCCGACGAGCCCCACCGGTGAGACCAGACTTCCCCTTCACCTCCCTGTGATGCACACATACTCGCCTCCCTCTTGCGAACCTAACGGTACAATCTGCTGGTCTTAGGGCGTCCTCTATCCTCATCTTCGACCGTGGACAGAGCCGTCCGTCGCCGTCCTCTACTCCGGCGAAGAATCGTGGCTGAACCAGAGCGCCCCTCGTCGAACCGTCGGCACGTTGAGCATCGCCGTGACCTCCTGAGCCTGGTGAGCATCTCCTTCTTCTCTCTTGCTACCTGCATCGTCGGCAACGTCATCGACCGACCACTCCGCCGCCGCTAGCCACCGTCAGCGCCGCCAGTTCCTGGCAAGCGTCTAGTAGCCGTAGGATCTTAATCGCGTGGCCACGATAGATTGACTAAGCGAAGGGGTACGCGTTGATCTGAGCCGCACCTGCCCCTTTTAATCCAGTGGTCTGTGTCACTCGATCCAGACGAACCGGTATGGACCAATAGGAACACGACGCGTGGCACTAGATCTGTTTAAAAGAAATTTGAAAACAGATTTTGATGTCATTTTCAAACCCTTGTATCTTTGGATCCACACGTCCAAAAATTACAAATTTTATATTGTTGGAATCAGCAAGACAAGCCCTAACCAACCCTGCCCTTAGTTTAGCAAATAGTATTTGTTAGATTGGTTGATTATGCAGAAACTTTTGATTGCTAGTTTAGAGTAGAAAAATTGTTCAAAAAATGATTTTAAGGTTAAAACCTTTGCAAATTAGTTTGTGGTGACCTTACTGACCCTAGGAACCAACCTATGTCTTGGAAAATGATTTTTGTAAAGGTTTAGAATGGATTAATTAGTTTAGTCCATTTCTAGCCAAACAAAACTATTGTTTTGTTTAGGAAAATGTTTTGAGTAAAAACTTTGAGAAATGGTTTAAACCAAACCTACTGACCCAAACACCAAGTTTTGCAATAGCAACTCATTTGGTGAAGCCTATAAGTTAGTGCCTTAGTAAAAATATTTCTACACCACATAGAATGACACTATGTTTTGAAAATGGTTTTATAGCGAAACCTTTTGCAAATGACTTAGCCACTTCACAAAATGACCAATAGGTGTGCCCAAATGTCTATGACCCATTAGGAACCACTTTTTCAAACAAAACAAAGCTTGGCATGCTTGCATGCATTACTTTGACTTTGCCATTTTGGTAAATGACCAATTTGGAACTTACAAAGTTAGAATCCTAGTGAAGACCATCCTGACAATAGAACCAACCTTTGCATGCTTAAGCATGACTTAGATCCCATTACTTTGTGTGTGAAAAATTGTTTGTTTGAATTTGGTTTGGAATGTGAATTTAATTTGTGTTTGCTTGATTGACTTGTAGTGAAGTGTGAGACTAGCAAGATCAAGGAGTGAACCACCATTCCCTACCAAAAAGGCAAGTGATACTTCATACTATCTATCCCATTATTTTCACTATGCATTAGTGTTTTTGCTAAGTAAAACTTGCATGGTTTTTATTTTGCTAAGTATAGATCTTGCTATAGGAAAACTAGTAGAATGAATCCTTAGTAGAACTTTCCTAAGTTAAGAATCCTATTACTATCAAGCTTAGCCTAGCTAATAGAAAACTTGGGTGGAGTATATATTCACACTATGGAAAAATATTCTAAGTCTATGGACTTATGTTTTGTTTAATAAAACAACTAAGTTAATGAATCACCTGGGTGGAATGGAAGGAATGGTTTGTGTTGAGTGGTTCACAAGGCCATGGACATGGCTTGTGTATCTCACTTGTGGATGGCCACCCAGGAATAAAGAGATT
This sequence comes from Avena sativa, assembly GCA_916181665.1. NCBI lineage: Eukaryota > Viridiplantae > Streptophyta > Magnoliopsida > Poales > Poaceae > Avena > Avena sativa. The sequence continues at coordinate 43,737,022 of OV702298.1, read as the reverse complement.
TGAGATGTCAAATGTTGAGAAGCTTCAAGTGCAACCACTTGGCAATATGGGCTCTGCCATGATCATATAGGTTGCAAGAACTTAGCCATATGGACAGTGGGTGGTAGTGTTTGATAGGTTGGAACGCGTCCATGATGGTCTAAGGGAAGGCTTCTGAAAGATCTTGTCTTGGGAAACCAAGTCTTGTGGGGAAAGTGCACCACCTCTGCAGAGTTTAAAACCTAAGTACTTAGCCATGTCCCTGGTAAAGGACAATTTGAGCATCAAGACGTGGAAGCAATCAAGAATCTCATCATTCAAATTTCTAAATTAAAATTTGTGGGTTGAACAAGGGTTGTGTGAAATTCTTCAATCTTTGATGGAGAGATGGCTTGGTACAAGGATCTTGAAATCTTTGATTGAGGAAAAATGTTTTTGCCAAGCACTTCAGTCTTTGATTGGTAGATGCCCTGAGTGGATCTTTAGTCTTTGATTGGTAGATGCCTTGGGAAAGATTTTGTCAAAATAAAAACTTAGTGTTTTCAAAATGATAGGGAAAATCTATTTTGAGCAATGCAAGCCTCAACTCCACCTAGCCAAATGCATATAGATGATAGACTCCACTATACTACTATAGTATCACTTGCCAATACAATTCAAATGTATTGACCCTTGTGGCTGTAACTTGTAATGTTGCAGGTTTGATTGATTTTTAGTGAAGATTGATTGATTAGGATTACAAAGTCTACAACCAACATCTGCCTGTGGCACTTTGAAGATGAAGGACCCATGACTATAGTTATTCCGCTGCAATGTAATGTAATAGCCATATGAGCTATGTATTGATGTAATAAAATTATGTTATTCCTGGTTATAAAGTTGAATTATGACCTTTGTTTCTTGATATTACATCTGAACTGTGGATGCTAGCTATTGATCCAGGGACTAGCATTGCAATCACAGGGATCTTTTCCTTTTACAAAGGAGGGATCTTACAGAATGGTATCAGAGCATTGTGTTGCCTGTAGGATTTGTAACCCTAGGATTGGACAAAAACCCTTAGAAAAATAGGAGTTGTGTTTTGTTCCAAAACTTATTTACAAAACAATCTTGCAAACTCTTTCCTCAACCATTTTGGTTTCAACTCTATATCTCTTCTTTTTTCAACTTGATGAAAAACCTACCCCATGACCTAAGACTTCACCATGTGCGAAGGACTTCATCAACTCTAATGACTTCAACTTCATCAACTCTAATGACTTCAACTTCTTCAACTCAAATGACTTCAACATCTTCAGCATATTCACCAAGGACTTCCAACTTGGATAACACTAAAGACTACAAGTGAGACAAGAAATATTACTCAAGACTTGAAGACTAAGGAAAAACAACTTAGAAGAAGCCATCATCACCTTTGAAGTTTTGTGACCAATACACAAGAATTCTTCCAAGGATACAAAGATCTCATACAAGAAAAATCAACCAAGAAGGATGGAAAGATCACAAGTAAACCATGTAGATGGACCACCATATTTAGTTAAAGTCAAACACACCAACTTATGTGGTGTAACAAAATTATTTTGTTGTCTAAAAATGTGCTTGAAACTTGTTGTTTGAGTGGAGTGTTTGTTTGTGATTGCTTGCACATTGCTTGTGTGAATTGTGATGTGTGTGATTAGGATTGATTCCCTTAGAAATCTTTTGCCTATGCTAACCCCAACTCAACCCAAACAGATGACTTCTCCAAGAAACTCCAACATCAAGGATGGTGACAACAACAACAACAACAATCAAGAGGACAACATGAGAGAACTCATAGCAACCCAAAACCAGTTGAACCAACTAACAGCTCAGTTCATAGCCAGCAATAGTGATAAAGATCCAACACTGCAAAAGTTTTTGGAGGAACAATCCCAACTGATGCTTAAGGTGACTAATCAAATGATCAGCATGGAAGAAAACTATCCCAAAAGAGTGTATGACAACAAGGATGACAAGAATGTTATTCTAGATGGAGACCTAGCTTGCATTATTTGTGGAGACAAGGACCATACTTCCAAGGAGCATGAAGACCAATGCCCCAACTGTGAAGAGAAACATCCTATTGGGCAATGTCCTACCTCTCAAGCTACTTGTTACCTTTGTGAAGGAAACGACCATGTCCCTATCCAATGCCCCATCTATGCCATTGTTGAACAAAGGAAACAAGAAGGATCCAAGTATGCCAAAAATGTTGATGGCAAAGGAAAAGGACCACTTATACCTCCAAACAAGACAACCCAATTCAAAGGATCAAAGAAACCCAAGAAACCAAGACAGGACATGAGCCTTGTGCAATGTCGTAAATGTAAGGAAATGGGACACTACCCCAGTGGATGCCCAGAGAACCCAAAGAATAAAGAGATCGACCAAGTAGTGTGCAACAACTGCAAAGAGCCAGGCCACTATGTAGCCACTTGTCCACAGGAACTACGCAAGGAACTTGAAGACATCCACTGTTTCAATTGCAAGAACCCAGGACACTATGCAAGCAATTGTCCAGAAAAGATGAAGAACAAGTTGAACAAGCCTATGGAGAAACTCAACCTTGGCCCATGAGTCAAGTATGGAAATAAAGGCCACTATGCAGAAGTTTTCCAAGAAGAAGTTTTCCAAGAAGAAGTTTTCCAAGATCCAAGCAAGCCAAGATGTAGTCTAGTTGGAAAATTTTTAAGGGTGGTAGTACCCTAGTTGCTTTTGAGCCAACTTGTAACCCCTAGACTTCCCAAATCTCGGGACGAGATTTATTTTAAGGGTGGTAGCCTGTCACATCGCAAGATTTTCCAAATCTTGTAATGTGAAAAATAAATAAACAAAATAAATTTTCGTTGAAAATCAGGGTGAAAAGAAATCTTTGTTTCTAAAAGGAGACTTAAAATCCCATCTTGAACAAACTTTGGAAGAAGTTTGAATTCAACAAAAATCCAAATCAAGGGAAATGCATTCCTCAATGAATGTATCTGGAAATTTAAACACTTGGAAAATAAATCAAAATCCCTAAGCCCTAATGGAATAAAAATCATTTCCAAGTTATCTCCAAATCCATGGATTTGATCCATACCAAAAATTGATCAACAAATAATCACAAAGGATCAAGAAAGACCTTAGAAGTTGGTTTCACTCAAATTGGAACCATTAATAAAATCTTATGAATATAATGAGATAAAGGAATTGAGTTTCCAAAGCCATTAAAGCCGTCATCTAAAATCCATACCAAGTGGTGAGAAATAGATCCTAAAAGGATTCAAAAGGTTAAAAAAATAATAAATAAGATTTCACAAAATTGGAATCACCAAGTTTGGATCTATAATTAAAAAGATATGGATTTTATAAGACAAAGATAAAGATATTAAATAAAGATTATATTTTAAAGATCCAAATTAATTTTGGCCAAGCTTTTATAATAAAACATTTTGTTTTGATAAAATGAGTAAAGGTTTATTTAAATAAAATGTTAAGGATTCCAATATCCAATTTTATTTAAGTAAAGGCTTTTCCCATTTTAAATAAACATCAAAACTTATTTATTCTTTTAAAATAAGATTTCCAAGTATCCTTTATTTTCAAATAAAACCTACTGATTTGGTTTTGAAAATATTTGGATTTCAAATGGAAATTTTATTAATTAAATCAAACCGTATTTTATTAAATAACTAAAGAGCCATTTTTAAATGGATCCTAAAATGAATAAAAATATTATTTTATTTTGAGTTTTGGATTATGTTGACAAACAGAACCAAATTCAAAGTGTAAAGTTGAGTGTTTGATTGAATTGTTTGAATGGTTTGATTGTTGTTTGAATTGGTTGAAATTTAAAACAGAAATTGGTTTAGAAATAGAAAAAGGTTTAGACAGAAAAAATAGGGCACCCACCTCTGGCCCAACTAGCCCAACAGCAGCCCACCAGCCCAGTATTCCCTCCCCACAGAGAATCGTTTTTCACCTGTTAACTGACCCACAGAGACACAGACCGGTGGACCTCCCCCTCTTTTTCTTTCCCACTGACCGGTGGCCCCTCTTTCCCCTCTCACTCACTCGCTGACAACAGACCCCACCTCCTCTTATTTTCCCCCGAACCGTTTTTCTTCACCGTGAAAGGAACCTGCTAAGCGGATGACAAGTGGACCCCGTTCCCTTCCCCTTTCCCACTGACCAGAGGACCCCACCGCCACCTCCTTCTTCTTCCCCGCGCGACCCTGTCTCCCCCAGACTTCGCTGCCGTTGCTGCCATTCAAGCCACGATCAATTCGCAGTAAAGCCGTGCATTAAACCTCGCCGTGACTGCACGCTTAAAACCGCCAGCGTCTCCTCTTCCTTCTTCCGTAGACCACACTCCACCGGAGCCCCCAGGCTGCACGAATTGCTCTCTGCAACTCCGCCGTCACCGGCGAGCTGTCGCAGCGATTCCGGCACCATCCAACCACCTCCTGCCTCCCCGAACACACGAGCATGCTCACCACATCCTGGCGCATCTTCCTGTGCCAGCCATTCATCTGCAGGCGCCCCTGGGCGTCGACTACGACAAACTCCCGACGCCGCCGTGTCTGCTTCTTCTCCGGCGACGTTTTCTGGTAAGAGCCGACCGCCCCGAGCCCTTTCGTTCATGCACGCAGCATCGCCTTGCTCTTGCGCATCTGACCCTACCCTCGGATTGCCCTCTCCTGAACTGCAGCGTCGCCACGTCGTCAACCTGAGCGCCATCGTCTGCCTCCGCTCCGACGAGCCCCACCGGTGAGACCAGACTTCCCCTTCACCTCCCTGTGATGCACACATACTCGCCTCCCTCTTGCGAACCTAACGGTACAATCTGCTGGTCTTAGGGCGTCCTCTATCCTCATCTTCGACCGTGGACAGAGCCGTCCGTCGCTGTCCTCTACTCCGGCGAAGAATCGTGGCTGAACCAGAGCGCCCCTCGTCGAACCGTCGGCACGTTGAGCATCGCCGTGACCTCCTGAGCCTGGTGAGCATCTCCTTCTTCTCCCTTGCTACCTGCATCGTCGGCAACGTCATCGACCGACCACTCCGCCGCCGCTAGCCACCGTCAGCGCCGCCAGTTCCTGGCAAGCGTCTAGTAGCCGTAGGATCTTAATCGCGTGGCCACGATAGATTGACTAAGCGAAGGGGTACGCGTTGATCTGAGCCGCACCTGCCCCTTTTAATCTAGTGGTCTGTGTCACTCGATCCAGACGAACCGGTATGGACCAATAGGAACACGACGCGTGGCACTAGATCTGTTTAAAAGAAATTTGAAAACAGATTTTGATGCCATTTTCAAACCCTTGTATCTTTGGATCCACACGTCCAAAAATTACAAATTTTATATCGTTGGAATCAGCAAGACAAGCCCTAACCAACTCTGCCCTTAGTTTAGCAAATAGTATTTGTTAGATTGGTTGATTATGTAGAAACTTTTGATTGCTAGTTTAGAGTAGAAAAATTGTTCAAAAAATGATTTTAAGGTTAAAACCTTTGCAAATTAGTTTGTGGTGACCTTACTGACCCTAGGAACCAACCTATGTCTTGGAAAATGATTTTTGTAAAGGCTTAGAATGGATTAATTAGTTTAGTCCATTTCTAGCCAAACAAAACTATTGTTTTGTTTACGAAAATGTTTTGAGTAAAAACTTTGAGAAATGGTTTAAACCAAACCTACTGACCCAAACACCAAGTTTTGCAATAGCAACTCATTTGGTGAACCCTATAAGTTAGTGCCTTAGTAAAAATATTTCTACACCACATAGAATGACACTATGTTTTGAAAATGGTTTTATAGCGAAACCTTTTGCAAATGACTTAGCCACTTCACAAAATGACCAATAGGTGTGCCCAAATGTCTATGACCCATTAGGAACCACTTTTTCAAACAAAACAAAGCTTGGCATGCTTGCATGCATTACTTTCACTTTGCCATTTTGGTAAATGACCAATTTGGAACTTACAAAGTTAGAAGCCTAGTGAAGACCATCCTTACAATAGAACCAACCTTTGCATGCTTAAGCATGACTTAGATCCCATTACTTTGTGTGTGAAAAATTGTTTGTTTGACTTTGGTTTGGAATGTGAATTGAATTTGTGTTTGCTTGATTGACTTGTAGTGAAGTGTGAGACTAGCAAGATCAAGGAGTGAACCACCATTCCCTACCAAAAAGGCAAGTGATACTTCATACTATCTATCCCATTATTTTCACTATGCATTAGTGTTTTTGCTAAGTAAAACTTGCATGGTTTTTATTTTGCTAAGTATAGATCTTGCTATAGGAAAACTAGTAGAATGAATCCTTAGTAGAACTTTCCTAAGTTAAGAATCCTATTACTATCAAGCTTAGCCTAGCTAATAGAAAACTTGGGTGGAGTATATATTCACACTATGGAAAAATATTCTAAGTCTATGGACTTATGTTTTGTTTAATAAAACAACTAAGTTAATGAATCACCTGGGTGGAATGGAAGGAATGGTTTGTGTTGAGTGGTTCACAAGGCCATGGACATGGCTTGTGTATCTCACTTGTGGATGGCCACCCAGGAATAAAGAGATTTGAGATGTCAAATGTTGAGAAGCTTCAAGTGCAACCACTTGGCAATATGGGCTCTGCCATGATCATATAGGTTGCAAGAACTTAGCCATATGGACAGTGGGTGGTAGTGTTTGATAGGTTGGAACGCGTCCATGATGGTCTAAGGGAAGGCTTCTGAAAGATCTTGTCTTGGGAAACCAAGTCTTGTGGGGAAAGTGCACCACCTCTACAGAGTGTAAAACCTAAGTACTTAGCCATGTCCCTGGTAAAGGACAATTTGAGCATCAAGACGTGGAAGCAATCAAGAATCTCATCATTCAAATTTCTAAATTAAAATTTGTGGGTTGAATAAGGGTTGTGTGAAATTCTTCTATCTTTGATGGAGAGATGGCTTGGTACAAGGATCTTGAAATCTTTGATTGAGGAAAAATGTTTTTGCCAAGCACTTCAGTCTTTGATTGGTAGATGCCCTAAGTGGATCTTCAGTCTTTGATTGGTAGATGCCTTGGGAAAGATTTTGTCAAAATAAAAACTTAGTGTTTTCAAAATGATAGGGAAAAATCTATTTTGAGCAATGCAAGCCTCAACTCCACCTAGCCAAATGCATATAGATGATATACTCCACTATACTACTATAGTATCACTTGCCAATACAATTCAAATGTATTGACCCTTGTGGCTATAACTTGTAATGTTGTAGGTTTGATTGATTTTTAGTGAAGATTGATTGATTAGGATTACAAAGTCTACAACCAACATCTGCCTGTGGCACTTTGAAGATGAAGGACCCATGACTATAGTTATTCCGCTGCAATGTAATGTAATAGCCATATGAGCTATGTATTGATGTAATAAAATTATGTTATTCCTGGTTATAAAGTTGAATTATGACCTTTGTTTCTTGATATTACATCTGAACTGTGGATGCTAGCTATTGATCCAGGGACTAGCATTGTAAACACAGGGGGGCTCAATCTTATTAAAGGTTGGGGACCCTACAGATATCGTCCTACTATTTTCAATGCATGGTCGTGTATTTTGTAGATGCATGTGTAGGATGATACTATCGCTATGCTATGTCCTATTATGTGGTAGGGCTTTCCTTGTAGATGAACCACCGTTGGTAGATGTGCTTAGCCATGCTATGTTGAACGAGGGCTGGGTTACATCATTGAGACTTGTTTCTAAAAGAGTTGGTTTGCAAAAACTAAAACAACTTAATCAATGAATCTCCTGGGTGTGATGGTATTGATAATTTTTGGTGGTTTCATTGCGGAAAGGCACCCAGGTATCAAGAGAGAATGATTGGCTTCTTTATTGTGTAGCTTACGTGTACAACCATGTGCCAATAATGGAATGGGCGGTTGGTTGGACTTAGTAGGTTGTGGTAACTCGAACCCGCGTATCTAGAGATGTAGAATTTTGGTAGGTTGGACCGGTGCGCGTCGGGATTGAGGAGCTACTTCCCGAACAGTCTCTTCTTGGTCTTCTCCCTATCACCACTCAAAATGAGAGTGATGGTACGAGCTGGGCTGGCCAAATCACATGGGTAAAGTGTACTAACCCCTGCAGGGTGTATAATCTAATCGATTAGCCGTGTCCCCGGTTATGGACAACTGAGTTGCTTGATATTGATTCCATGACATGTTTCTCGCTCATTCTAATTTCATAATTGTTTTAATATTGTTGGGTTAACTTAATTGGGATCTTTTCAAAGAAAATCGAAACTGTTTATGAAAGTAGGACAAATGTATTTGCAAATATAAGCCAGACACAGCTCCACTTGCCAAATATGCATGTAGATGTTAGTACTATTGTCTCCATTACTAGCTCTACTTCCCATACATTCCATGTATTGACCCTTCGGGGCTGCTACGTTTCATGTTGCAGGTTATTCCGATTCTGATTAATCGATATAGGCCACGGTACTCCACTCGGCACTTGTTCACTTGTGGGCAATTTGAAGAATGGAGGATTTACTTTAATTATGTTGCTACCTGAATAATTTGAGCTAGCTTTGGGCTAAGCTTTTATTGTAATAATGGTACCCTGGATCTTCGTTATTTATGATACACGGATATTTTGCTATGTTATTCATCTCATTCTATTGTGGGCCAATGAACCGATCCAGGGATTGGCATGTCACATAGAAGCCACGGTCTTTTCAGAACCGCGGTGTTACAAGATGGTATCAGAGCCCGTGTGTCGAATGTAGGATCGTGACCTAGGATTGGATTAGGAAGCCATAGAATTATTAAAGCCTATATTAACTCTGTCTTTCATCTTATGCCTTTCACCCTCATAAATTCTTACCATATGCTATTCTCACACTTTCCTCTTTTACTTGATAGATGGGAGAAGTCAGGACTGAGTATGCCACCATGGAGTCACCAAGGCCCTTTGCAAGGCAGTTAGCTCAGCTCTCGCAGTCATTGGGATTGCCACTGCCCATGTTCAAGGGGAGAAGGTTGTACACCTATGGATATGGAGAGGATGCATGGGAGATCACTACCTTCATATTCAGAGATGCCGCCCTGCCAAACCCCATGCACTTGATCTACACCAAGACATACTGCAACTGGGGACTTGGAATCAACTTGGCCATACATGAAGCCCTGTCTCGCCAGTGCCATAATGTCCGACACCTACTGCCAGCAGATTCACCCTACCGCGACTATGGGAGGCGTGATGAAGATGGGCACATTGTGGTTACCCCGGGTGACAGGAACAACATGCCGCCCCGTCGGAGGCACATAGAGGACATGGAAAAGGAGAATGGAGCTCTAGCTGAGAAGGTGATGATGATAAAGGAGATTGCAGACTTTGCTATCAATGGTATGGTGGTCCAAGGACAGGAGATTGACACCTTGCATGAAGCTGTGGGAGTTCTGGAGAATGCCCTGATAGCCAGAGATGCAACCATAGCTCATCTTCATGGTACTGTGTAGGAGAACACCCAGAACATACAACAGTTGCAAGGGACCGTCCAGGAAAGAGATCAGACTATTGAAGCTATGACAGCCCAGATTGCCGCTCTCCAAGCACAGCTGAATCCACCCTCTGATGATGACAATGGAGATGATGGCAACAATGGGGATGATGATGACAGCGGGAACGATGATGATGATGAGGACGAGGATGATGATGATGGAGACGATGATGGTGGAGGAGATGAAGCTATTGCAGTTGCAGCTGAGAGTGAAGAAGAAGAGGAGGATCCAGAAGAGGTGGAGTTTGAGATCTCAAGTGATGATTCAGGAGAGGTGTACACTCCGCTGCCATGGTTGTACCGCGAACCGAAGCACCAACGCATGACCGCAAGGACCTACTGCAACCTCTTCAAGAAGTAGATAGAAGTCCACCAATTATTCCACGTTAGGCAAATTCGTTAGGATTAGTCTCGATCGTTGTAAAGCTTAGTTCGTGTTAGTTTAAGAGTGATTAGTTTCTCATTTGTGTACTCCAATATCCCAGGATTTATTTGTGCGAATTTTATGAAAGAGTTATGGCAAGTTTGGTTACTATCTGTGTTATTTTCGCTGTAGTTTTCTGCTGATACAGCAGTACTGCGCGATTTTTCATATTTTTCTGGTAACTGGGAAAAATCTGAAAAAAATTGGGCTGATGCGAAACTCTCTGTACTGTATGTGCAAAAATCAGCTAAATTTTCTAACGAGTTTAAGTCAGGCGGAAAAATTCGTGAACGCTGCTGGACTGTTCTGGCAGATTGCTGTTTTTGCTGTTTAGTTGATCAACTATTTGGTTAACCACTGCCAACTCTTGTAAAACTATTTCAGTAGGTATATACTGCTAGGATAACCCCTAGGATGTTGCTGGATCACTTGTTTGTTGATGTGTTGCTTGCTTGTGATTGTCTGCTATTGTTTGTTGTTGCCTGATCATATGCATGGGTAGGATCCTATTATCGTAGTTGATTCTTTCTAAACTTACCTGTGCTGAACCGCAGATGCCTCCTCGCCGTCACCCCACTGAGTTGGAGAAGCTCATGCCAGCTCAGGCACAGCTGACCCAAGTGATGACTCAGTTCATGGCAAATCAGAACAACAACAATGGAAACAACCAGCCTCAGGGAGATTCTCTCACCAGATTTCTGAGGTTAAGGCCAGCTAAGTTCTCTACTGCAACGGAACCAATGGTTGCTCTCGACTGGTTGCATTCAGTCAACAAGGATCTGGTAACTGTCGGATGCACGGATGCTGAAAAGGTGAGGTTTGCCGCTCACCTACTGGAGGGACCAGCCGCTTCTTGGTGGGACACTTTCCAGATCACCCACCCGCTGGATACTGTGACTTGGGCAATGTTTGAGGAAGGTTTCAGGACCAACCACGTGTCTTCAGGAGTTCTGAGCCTGAAGAGGAAGGAGTTCCGCAACTTGCGCCAAACCAATCGCACCGTGGCCGAGTACATTGAGGAGTTCAACAACCTGTCCCGTTATGCACCTGAAGATGTTGACACTGATGCAAAAAGGAGGGAGAGATTCCTGGATGGCCTTAGTGATGAGCTTTCAGTACACCTACTGGTGGTTTACTGCCCCACTTTCCAGGAGCTTATGGACAAGGCCAGGATCTTGGAAGGGAAGCACAAGCAGGTGGAAAGCCACAATAGAAAGAGCAACAATCACCACTCTGGTTCACATCACAAGTCTCGCACTTCATATGATGGATACTCCAAGCATGGAGGGAGTGACCATGGGAGCCATGACCGCCACCACCATGGAGGCGATGGGCATCGTCATGACAACCATAGGAGCACCCACCACAACCACAAGGGAGGACACTCTCACCACTTTGGAGGACACGGTGGACATGACCGCAACCATGATCACAACTTTGTGAAGAAGGATCTGAGTGAGGTGACGTGCTTCCAGTGTAAACAGAAGGGACACTATGCTGACAACTGTCCGGAGAGGAAAGGACTGAAGCCAACCAACAATGAGAATGCCACAGTGAACCACATGAATGTGGAGGAGATTCCAGATGAGCCTGACCTTGTGATTGGTAAGTTTCCAATCAACACTTACCCTGCACTTATACTTTTCGATACTGGTGCATCGCATTCATTCATATCAAGGGCGTTTGTGGATAAGTATAAGCTACCTACTGAGTCTATGAAAAGGTCTATTAGAGTGAGTTCACCTGGAGGAGATATGATAGCTAGTGCGGGATGCCGCGATTTAACTGTGAGGATTGGAACACACAACTTCAGTGCACATTTGGTAGTGTTGGAATCACAGGGACTAGATGTTATTATGGGTATGGATTGGATGTCCATGCATGGGGGACACATAGATTGTGCACAGCGAGCTGTTTCACTCAAAACCCCGGATGGTAAGAGGATTAGATTCAAGTCGGCTGTACGACCAGGAAGGTGTAAGTTGAATTCTCTTAAGGGGGTTAGCATGGATATTGTGCCAGTGATTAGGGATTACCCTCACGTGTTTCTGGAGGAGCTGCCAGGGATGCCACCTGACAGGTAAGTAGAGTTTCTTATCGACCTGATGCCGGGAACAGGACCTATAGCAAAGAAACCATATAAGATGGATGTGGATGAGCTGAAGGAATTGAAGAAGCAGTCGAAAGAGCAGCTGGAAAAGGGATTCATTCAGCCTAGTTCATCGTCATGGGGTGCACCTGTTCTGTTTGTGGAGAAGAAAGATAGCAGCAAGAGATTAGTGGTGGACTATCGCTCGCTGAATGAAGTAACCATCAAGAACAAGTACCCTCTGCCGAACATAAATGATTTGTTTGATCAACTGGAAGGAGCAAAGGTGTTCAGCAAGATTGATCTGCGATCAGGCTACTTTCAATTGAAGATCCGGGAGGAGGACGTACCAAAAACCGCCTTCACCACTAGGTATGGTTTATATGAGTATACAGTTATGTCTTTTGGACTAACGAATTCCCCGGCATATTTCATGACCATGATGAACAAGGTATTTATGGAGTACTTGGACAAGTTCGTGGTGGTGTTTATTGATGACATACTGATATATTCCAAGGATGATGCTGAGCATGAGAAACATCTGCGACTGATTATGGAGAAGCTGAGGGAACACAAGCTGTATGCCAAATTCAGCAAGTGTGAATTCTGGCTTAACACCGTTGGGTTTCTTGGACACGTAGTGTCAGGAGAAGGAGTCATTGTTGATCCAAGCAAAGTGACTGCAGTAACTGAGTGGGAAGCGCCCAAGAATGCTGGAGAGATACGAAGCTTTTTGGGACTTGCTGGATATTATAGGAGGTTCATTGAAAACTTTTCCAAGATTGCTAAGCCGATGACTGAACTTCTGAAGAAGGAGAGGAAGTTTGAATGGTCAGATGTATGTGAAGCCATCTTTAAGGAACTGAAGCGTCGACTAGTGACTGCGCCTGTTCTGTGTTTACCAGATCTTCAGAAGGATTTCCAAGTGTACTGTGATGCTTCTCGACAGGGACTTGGGAGTGTGCTGATGCAAGATGGCAGAGTAGTGTCATATGCCTCGCGACAACTCAAGCACCATGAGCGGAATTACCCCACACACGACTTGGAGTTAGCGTCAGTGGTTCATGCGCTCAAGGTATGGAGGCATTACTTAATGGGAAAACACTGTGATGTGTACACCGACCACAAGAGCCTGAAGTACATATTCACGCAGAAGGAACTGAACATGAGGCAAAGGAGATGGTTGGAACTCATCAAGGACTATGATATGAATCTACAGTACCACCCAGGAAAGGCCAATGTAGTAGCAGATGCTCTGAGCCGGAAGGTGTATGCCAATGGATTGACAATTGGTGAATTGCCTAAGGATTTGTGCAAGCAATTCAAGGACCTTAGACTGGAAGTAGTGTCTGAAGGATACTTAGCTACAATGGAAGTCCAACCGACGCTACAGGACAGAATCGTAAAGGCTCAGGTAGGAGACAAGGAAATAGAGGAGGTAAAGGAAAAGATGAAGGAGAATCGGGAAAAGGATATTCGCGAGGATGAGCATGGTACCTTGTGGTATGGAGATCGTTTATGTGTGCCCAACGACCCGGAGATAAGGGAGTTAATTCTACAGGAGGCTCATAACTCGCCATACTCCATACATCCGGGCAACACGAAGATGTATATGGATTTGAAGAGCAGATTCTGGTGGAACAACATGAAGGGAGATATCGCCAAGCATATTGCCCTATGTGATGTGTGCAGCCGAGTGAAGGCAGAACACCAAAAGCCAGCAGGACTGCTATAGCCATTGCCTGTGCCAGATTGGAAGTGGGATAGAGTGGGAATGGATTTTATCACAGGATTGCCCAGGACCAGGTCAGGATATGATTCCATTTGGGTAGTGGTCGACCATTTGACCAAGGTAGCCCACTTTATACCGGTGAAGACGACTTATACGAGTGCAAAGTTGGCCAAGATTTACATGGACAAAATTGTGTGCCTACACAGAGTTCCCAAGAGTACCGTATCTGATAGAGGCACCAAATTTACCTCACACTTCTGGCGCCAGCTACACGAGTCACTTGGTACTAGATTGGAGTTTAGCACAACGTTTCACCCACAGACTGATGGACAGACCGAGAGGGTGAATCAGATTTTGGAAGACATGCTGAGAGCTTGCGCCTTGGCTCATGGCTCTGGTTGGGATGATAATTTGCTGTATGCGGAGTTTTCTTACAACAACAGCTATCAAACCAGCATCAAGACGTCACCGTTCGATGTGCTATATGGGAAACGGTGCCGAACACCATTGCTATGGGATGGAGTAGGAGAACGCCAGTTGTTTGGACCTGATTTGATCAAGGACGCTGAGGAGAAGGTAGCCTTGATTAGGGACATGCTAAAGGTAGCACAATCAAGGCAGAAGAGCTACGCTGACGCCAAGCGCAAGGAAGTGGTGTATGAGATAGGTGATAGAGCATACCTCAGAGTATCGCCGCTCCGTGGAATCAAGAGATTTGGAATTAAGGGTAAGCTGGCACCTCGGTTTATTGTACCGTATCGGGTCTTAGCACGCAAGGGACAAGTTGCTTATTAGTTGGAGTTGCCAGAGACTTTGTCCGCCGTCCACAGTGTGTTCCACGTGTCCCAGCTGAAGAAGTGCCATCCGGAGATGATGGATACACCATTGAGAGACACCGTACTGCTAGAGGAGGTTCAGCTTGAGAATGACTTGACCTATGAGGAGAAGCCGGTCAAAATTCTGGAGACAGCAGAGAGGATTACCCGTACCAAGACAATCAAGTTTTGCAAGGTATAGTGGAGCCACCACACCGAAGAGGAAGCCACTTGGGAGCGTGAGGATGACATCCGAGAGGACTATCCACACCTATTTGCTAGCCGCGCCGAATCTCGAGGACGAGATTCATCTTAAGGGGGTTAGTATTGTCACATCCCAAATTTTAGATTTGGTCTTGCATATCATTCATACCATTGCATCATGCTTTTCCATACAAAACCGTCGATCGAAATGAATCGACGAAACGCTATTTTCGAAACCCTATTCTATTTTGCTACGAGGCTCCTGCGGGAGGCTTTAGAAGAACTAGTGTTGCCACCCTTGTAGCATAGTGGTTTTGCCCAACCCTTGACCCTAGATTGTTCCCCTCGATTTTACAAAACCGTAGGAGCAAGAATCGCTCGATTCGGAGCTCGTACGGAAAAGTTACGACCGTTTATTTAAAAGACGGAAAACGGTCCGATTTTCGGGCCGATTTCCGAGTTCTGTTCCAACTTCGCGCCGAATCGGAGTAGGACCCCGTGAGAGGGCCCCACATAAGAGGCCACCCCGGCCTCGGGAACCGCACCCCACCCCGCCGCCTCCCTGCCCGCCCCGCGATCGCGCCGCCTCCACCTCGGGACGCGTGCCCGCACCCGCCGCCTCCCGCGATCGCCGCCGCCACCTGGTCTCGCCGCCGCCGCCCGCCACCTCGGCCTCCGAGCCCGCGCTGCCGCCCAGGTACCCGCCGCCGCGCGCCCCTCCTCTCCTCTTCTCGCCGCGCGCCCCTCCTCTCCTCTTCTTGCCGACGCGCCGCCTCGCCCCCGCCATCATGCAGCCGCCGCCGCATGCAGCCGCCGCCGCCTTGCATCGCGCGCCGCCCCGCCACCAGCACTGCACCGCCGCCTGCCGCTGCTGCTGCAGCACGCGCACACGCACGCACGCACGCGCGCAGCCGCTCGCAGCGCCGCCGCCTCGCGCGCATTGCGCCGCGCCCGCTCGTCCGTGCCTCGCCGCCGCGCGCGCCGTCGCCGTCGCGTTGACCGTGTTGACCCATCGCGCTGACCGTCTCCCTCCGCGCAGGAAAAACGCCGACGTCGGAACCGATCGCCACCGCCGTCCGGAACTCGCCGCCGTCCGTTTCGTCGTTCGTTCCCGGTAAGCCTGCAGCCACCGTCAGATCTCAGATCAGCGGTTTAGATCAGCCGTTGACCAGTCAGACTCAGGCGTTGACTAGTCAGACGCCCAGTCAGCAGACGCGTTGACCAGTCAACAGACACAGTTGACTGGTTAATTTCGTTAATCGTTTTAGTTGACAGATTTTGATAGAAACTTGTAAATTGCGTAGAAATTAAACCGCTTGGCCAAAAATTGCAAATAAAATATGTGTAGATTCAATGAGTCGTGTAGAATCTCGCTGTACTTTTGGCTCAGACTTTTGCAGCAAGGTTTAGTACAGTTTAATCAAATAGATTAATGGCCTTTTCGGAGTATTTAATTAGTAGAAAAAGATCCGTAGCTCCAAAAATCACGTGTGATATGTTCCTGGATTCAGTGTAACGAGGGGAATCTCATCGTGAATTAAAAAGATAGGCTTACAGTAAAAACTTCTGCAGAAACTGTCTAGTGGCTTTCTGAAGTGTTTTAATTACTCCGGGAGTTTTATAATTCCTTTTTGAGTAATTCCAATTGGTACTGTTTCTAATCAGCGATGCCTATGCAGTAGAAATTTCCCAAGATTTTACAAACAGTATACTACCGGTAGTGAATTATTTGAGTTCTAGCTCTAGTATTGAGCATTACCTTTTGCGTTATAGTTTTCCTTGCGCTAAAACTATTTTCCATGCATGCAATCAGTAGTATTATTGATTAGGATTATGTGGTGCAGCTATAGCACCAATTCACTTGCCTTGCATACCTTCATGCATCATATTTGTTGCATATGCTTGTGGATTGTTTGTTTATGACTGCAATTGTATCGTGTAGATTGTGACGAGTGCAACGCTTGCTCGTGTGTGGATTGTTCTTCCGACCGCTACAACCAAGGCAAGTAGATGCTAATTTGTTCATGATATCGTCCTACTATTTTCAATGCATTGTCGTGTATTTTGTAGATGCATGTGTAGGATGATACTATCGCTATGCTATGTCCTATTATGTGGTAGGGCTTTCCTTGTAGATGAACCACCGTTGGTAGATGTGCTTAGCCATGCTATGTTGAACGAGGGCTGGGTTACATCATTGAGACTTGTTTCTAAAAGAGTTGGTTTGCAAAAACTAAAACAACTTAATCAATGAATCTCCTGGGTGTGATGGTATTGATAATTTTTGGTGGTTTCATTGCGGAAAGGTACCCAGGTATCAAGAGAGAATGATTGACTTCTTTATTGTGTAGCTTACGTGTACAACCATGTGCCAATAATAGAATGGGTGGTTGGTTGGACTTAGTAGGTTGTGGTAACTCGAACCCGCGTATCCAGAGATGTAGAATTTTGGTAGGTTGGACCGGTGCGCGTCGGAATTGCGGAGCTACTTCCCGAACAGTCTCTTCTTGGTCTTCTCCCTATCACCACTCAAAATGAGAGTGATGGTACGAGCTGGGCTGGCCAAGTCACATGGGTAAAGTGTACTAACCCCTGTAGGGTGTATAATCTAATCACTTAGCCGTGTCCCCGGTTATGGACAACTGAGTTGCTTGATATTGATTCCATGACATGTTTCTGGCTCATTCTAATTTCATAATTGTTTTAATATTGTTGGGTTAACTTAATTGGGATCTTTTCAAAGAAAATCGAAACTGTTTATGAAAGTAGGACAAATGTATTTGCAAATGCAAGCCAGGCACAGATCCACTTGCCAAATATGCATGTAGATGTTAGTACTATTGTCTCCATTACTAGCTCTTCTTGCCATACATTCCATGTATTGACCCTTCGGGGCTGCTACGTTTCATGTTGCAGGTTATTCCGATTCTGATTAATCGATATAGGCCATGGTACTCCACTCGGCACTTGTTCACTTGTGGGCAATTTGAAGAATGGAGGATTTACTTTAATTATGTTGCTACCTGAATAATTTGAGCTAGCTTTGGGCTAAGCTTTTATTGTAATAATGGTACTCTGGATCTTCGTTATTTATGATACATGGATATTTTGCTATGTTATTCATCTCATTCTATTGTGGGCCAATGAACCGATCCAGGGATTGGCATGTCACATAGAAGCCACGGTCTTTTCAGAACCGCGGTGTTACATTGGGCGCCTAGTTTTGACATAGAGATGTCACCCAACAACAAGAGTCATATGTGATATGATTAGCAAGTGTTGCTTACCGATTTACCTTGTCTTCTAGCAGTGATGCTAAAGCTCACTAGTCGACTTGTTAATTGTGGATCTTGAATCACTTAGTATCAATAGAGGGATATTGATTTAAGTGGGAGTATATGCTATTAAATTGTTTAATATGTTTTACTCTTTCATGGTTACATGGCTTAGTATTTTGCATGTTTTCTGTTGTAGATCAATGGCACCGAACACTACATCACCTTTCTCTTTGCGTTCGATTCTTGACAAAGATAAATTAAATGGAACAAACTATTCGGACTGGGTCCGTAACCTGAGAATTGTTCTCAGGTCTGACAAAAAGGAAACGGTTCTGGATACCCCAATCCCCGATGAACCTGCTGATAATGCATCTGCTGCCCTAAAGAACGCCTACAAGAGAGCATGTGATGATTCTCTTGAGGTTAGCTGCCTTATGCTTGCATGCATGGAACCTGAACTCCAAAAGAAGTTTAAGGATCATGATGCCTACGATATGATCGTTGCGCTTCAGGACATGTTCCAAGATCAGGCAAGGACTGAGAGGTACAATGTTGCCAAGTCCTTTGTCGAATGCAAGCTAGCAGAGGGAGAAGCTGTAGGCCCCCATGTGATCAAAATGGTTGGATACAGTCAGACTTTGGAAAAGCTTGGTTTTCCACTAGGCCAAGAGTTGGCCACTGACTTCATTTTGGCGTCTCTTCCATCCAGCTATGGGCAGTTCATTTCGAACTACCATATGCATGGGGTGGAGAAGGGCCTTAATGAATTATGTGGGATGCTTAAAACAGCAGAAAGTGACATGAAGAAGTGTGCAGGGCATAGCCATGTGATGGCTGTGCAGAACAAGCCTAGCTTCAAGAAAAAGGGTACTTCTTGGAAGAAGAAGGGCAAGGCTAAGGATACGATCCCTAAGTCTGCACCCAATCAAAAGGCTGGACCTGTAGAAGACACTGAGTGCTTCTTTTGTCATGAACATGGCCACTGGAAGAGAAACTGCAGCAAGTACCAGGCTTCTTTGAAGAAGAGTGGAAGTAAGAGTACTTCCAACTTAGGTACGCTTGTTGTAAATGTTGTGGACATTCTTCTCGCTGATTCCTATGTTAACTCTTGGGTATTTGATACCGGATCGGTTGCTCATATTTGCAATTCGATGAAGGGGCAAATAAGGACTAGAGAAGTGCAGAAAGGCGAAGTGGATTTTCGCGTCGGAAATAATGCAAGGGTTGCTGCATTGTTCATCGGCGTCATGCAACTTCACCTTCCTTCATGATTTATTATGGAGTTGAATAATTGTTATTACATTCCAAGTATGGGTCGAAACATTTTATCACCTTCATGTTTGATGAGGGATGGTTATTCATTCGCGAGTGCAAACATTGGTTGTGTAATATCTAAGAATGATATGTTTATGGCTAATGCTCCCATTGTGAATGGGTTATTTATTTTAAATCTTGATGACGCATCTGTTTACAATGTTAGTGCTAAAAGGCTTCGGCCTAATGATTTGAGTCCTACCTATTTATGGCATTGTTGTTTGGGGCATATAAGTGAAAAGCGCATGAAGAAGCTCCATGGTGATGGTCTTCTAACTTCGTTTGATTTTGAATCATACGATACATGTGAGGCTTGTTTACTTGGAAAGATGACCAAGTCACCTTTTTCGGGTTTACCCGAGAGAGCGACAGACTTGTTGGAACTCATACATACTGATGTGTGTGGACCAATGAGCACGACAGCCAGAGGAGGATATCACTAGTTCATTACTTTCACTGATGATTTCAGTAGATATGGTTATGTCTACTTGATGAGGCATTAGTCTGAAACTTTTGAAAAGTTCAAAGAGTTTCAGAGTGAAGTAGAGAATCAACGTGGCAAGAAAATAAAGGCCTTGTGATCTGATCGTGGAGGTGAATATTTGAGTCACGAATTTAGCGATCATCTTAAGAGTTGTGGAATTGTTCCACAACTTACGCCGCCCGGAACGCCTCAAAGAAACGGGGTCTCCGAACGGCGTAATCGAACTTTGTTGGACATGGTTCGATCTATGATGAGCCAGTCGGATTTACCATTATCATTTTGGGGTTACGCTCTAGAAACGGCAGCTTTCACACTTAATAGGGTATCATCTAAATCCGTAGTTAAGACACCATATGAGATGTGGACTGGAAAGAATCCCAGTTTGTCTTTTCTAAAGATTTGGGGTTGTGATGCATTTGTTAAGAGACTTCAGTCGGACAAGCTAACACCCAAATCGGATAAGTGCATTTTCGTGGGATATCCGAGGGAAACCTTAGGGTATTACTTCTACAACCGAGAGGAGGGCAAAGTGTTTGTCGCTCGTAGCGGTGTTTTCCTAGAGAAAGAGTTTCTCACAAAGGGAACAAGTGGAAGGTCGGTGCGACTTGAAGAAGTTCAAGATGAGCCAGTTGGGGATGCTTCTATGAGTGATGCTATTGTAGCAGAATAAGTTGAGGAACCCATGGCAACAGAAGCACCACAACCACGAAGGTCAGCGAGGCTCCGCGAAGCGCGGGAATTATTATTGTTAGACAATGATGAGCCTGTGACCTATGCAGAAGCGATGGTGGACCCAGACTCTGAGAAATGGCTGATTGCCATGAGATCCGAGATAGAGTCCATGGGAGACAATCAAGTTTGGAACTTGGTTGACCTGCCTGATGGTTTTAAAGCCATCGAGTGCAAATGGATCTATAAGAAGAAGATTGATATGGATGGAAATGTTCACATCCATAAAGCTCAACTTGTTGCAAAAGGTTTTCGACAAGTTCAAGGAGTTGACTACGACGAGACTTTGTCGCCCATAGAGATGCTTAAATCTATACGGATAATTCTAGCTATTGCTGCACATTTCGACTATGAAATATGGCAGATGGATGTCAAGACGGCTTTCCTAAATGGAATCCTAACTGAGGACGTGTATATGATGCAGCCCGAAGGTTTTGTCGATCCAAACAATGCTGGAAAGGTATGCAAACTTCTGAAGTCCATTTATGGGCTGAAGAAAGCATCTCGAAGTTGGAACATTCGATTTGATGAAGTTGTAAAGGAGTTTGGCTTCATCAAAAACGAACAAGAACCTTGTGTTTACAAGAAGGAAAGTGGGAGAGCGCTGGTATTTCTAATCTTATATGTAGATGACATATTGCTGCTTGGAAATGACATTCCTATGCTCGAGTCTGTTAAGACCTCATTGAAAAATAGTTTTTCAATGAAGGACTTAGGAGAAGCGGCATATATTCTAGGCATCAAGATCTATAGAGCTAGATCAAGGAGGCTAATTGGATTAAGCCAGAGTACATACATTGACAAAGTGTTGAAACGGTTCAGCATGGAAGAGGCTAAGAAGGGGTTCTTGCCCATGTCTCACGGCACAAAACTCAGCAAGACTCAGTGTCCTTCGACTACTGATGAGCGTGAGTGCATGAGTAGGGTTCCATATGCTTCGGCTATTGGATCCATCATGTATGCAATGATATGTACTCGCCTAGATATTTCCTATGCTCTAAGTGTTACGAGTAGATACCAGGCTGATCCAGGTGAAGGTCACTGGACAGCGGTAAAGAACATCCTTAAGTACTTGAAAAGGACTAAGGATGTGTTCCTAGTTTATGGAGGTGAGGATGAACTCAGTGTAAGGGGTTACACAGATGCGAGTTACCTTAACGACTCAGATGATTCGAAATCGCAATCAGGTTATGTGTTTGTCATGAATGGTGGTGCTGTGAGCTGGAAAAGTTCCAAGCAAGATACGGTGACCTCCTCTTCAACAGAAGCTGAATATATTGCTGCCTCGGAGGCTGTAAAGGAAGGTATTTGGATTAGGAATTTCCTGATCGCTCTCGGTGTGGTTCAGGGCGCGTCCAATCCCTTGGATGTTTATTGTGATAACAATGTTGCTATTGCATTGGCCAAGGAACCTAGACAGCACCAGAAGAACAAACATATTCGCATGCGTTACCATCAGATTCGAGAGTTCGTTGAGGATGGTAGTGTCATTATATGCAAAATACATACGGACTCAAATGTTGCTGATCCCTTGACTAAGCCTCTCCCGCATCCCGCACATGAAGCGCACACAAGACCAATTGGTATTAGATACATTTTTGATTGACTCTAGTGCAAGTGGGAGACTGAAGGAAATATGCCCTAGTGGCAATCATAGAGATGATGATATTTCATATGTATCCATGAGTTATTGTAATGTTCCTTGAATATCCATATCAGGCAACTTGTATGGATTGGCAATTACGTGAATTGTTTGTGAAACTCTATACTTGTTTGGTTATTTAAGAGTTGTCCCTAGTCGGAGTTCATGTGAGGACACACGTGAATATTAGACTAGCACATCGATTGGTTGATGACTATGTTTTGCAAGTCATAGACATGGAGATGCCAAACCAATGACGTGGACACATGTTATGAACATGGGGTTGGACTGACCCAACCTGAGACTAGCAATTAGTTGCAGCTCTCTCTCTACACATCGTGTACGTTTTGTCCTTAGACCTGAGATTGTCGCATGTACTTGAGATGTGGATCGACCTACTTTGGGGCTATCAAACACTGCACCATAACTGGGTAGTTATAAAGGTAGCTTTCGGGTTTGTCCTGAAGCATGCTGCAAGGCATGGTCAATCAAGATGGGATTTGCCCCTCTCTACTTGAGAGAGATATCTCTGGGCCCCTCGAGTGATCGGATCCTGAAATGCATGGCCGTGCTACATATGGTTAAGAGTTAACCTAGTAAAGGGATTCCGAATCACGGTATCGAGAAAGGGAGGTTAGCTTGGAGCTAGACCAAATATCGTGAGGCAAAGGGAAAGACATGTACTAAACCTTGTGATGGTTCGTCCGATATGATCTTTGTATGCGTTTAGGAGTTGGCACGTCTTGCTAGAGGCCTCTACCAACTATTGATAGGATAAGTGTATTCGTGTCATGTCTATACGCATATGAACCTATAGGGTCACACACTTAAGGGGCTGGAAGCCTAATGAGTATTGGATCCGAATTAGACCAGGCTTAGGGTACTAATGGGCTGCTAATGTAGAAGCCCACTAGGGACGCCTATATAAGAGAGGGTGGGGCGAGATGACCAGGGTTAGACCTAAGACCTCAGATCATTCCCAGCCGCCACTCCTCACGCCTGTGTCGCGCGCGCGGACCTACCAGTCCGGCGTCTGACGCTTCCACCCAGTACGTGTGGATACCTCAGAGGCGCTGCATCTGCGCTTGGACGAGCTGTGCAAGGGAAGCTTCTCGTAGGACAAGGACAAGGAGGAGACGTGGAACGTCTGCACTGCCTCGACGCGCTTCATCAATTCCGCAACTGCGCGTTTAGTGGTAATCCCGTGATCTATGACAACAGTAATCCTGGTTTACGCGGTAGAATTTTTTTTGATTTGCGCAAGTGTAGCCTACCTGTATCCCTTAATTAGTTCCTCCGGGATGGATAGAATAAAGAGTATCATGAGCCTCCTTCAGAATCACTTCTTGCAACTCAGAATCTGCTGGTACACAAAGGCGTCCTTTGTACCACAAAACTACTTCTTCGTCTTCGGTGAATCCAGGTACTTTGCCTGTACCGATACGACGCTTGATTCCATCGATACTAGCATTTTCCTTCTGCGCCTCTATAATCTGACTGATCAAAGTGGGCTGGAGTTCTGTGCTAGCCAAAAATCCTTCACTTACTAATTCCATTCGAAAATCTTCCATCTCTTTGTGCAAACTTGGTTGCTCCTTCAAAATCATGGAGTTCAAGCGGCACGGCAATCTGCTAAGGGCATCTGCTACCACGTTGGCTTTACCAGGGTGATAGTGAATGTCCAGATCGTAATCCTTGATTAGCTCAATCCATCTTCTCTGTCTCATATTCAGCTCCTTCTGAGTGAATATATACTTCAAACTCTTGTGATCCGTATAGATCTCACAACGGTTTCCCATCAGGTAATGCCTCCATGTCTTCAGGGCTAGAACTACGGCTGCAAGTTCGAGGTCATGGGTTGGGTAATTTTGCTCATGTTATTTTAGTTGTCGAGATAGATAAGATATAACTTTTCCTTCTTGCATTAGCACACATCCGAGACCGATCTTGGATGCATCACAATACACATCGAAGGGCTTCGTGATATCTGGCATGATCAAGATTGGGGCTGAAATCAATCTTCTCTTGAGTTCTTGAAAACTCGCTTCACATTTGTCGGTCCATTCAAACTTCTTGTCCATCTTTAGCAATTGGGTCATAGGTCTGGCGATACTCGGGAATCGTTCTACGAATTTGCGGTAGTATCCGCCAATCCGAGAAATGCACGAACTTGGGTTTGAGTGGTTGGGGCTTGCCAATCTTCTACATCTTTCACTTTTGCAGGGTCAACGGCAATTCCTCCGGCTGATACAATGTGACCGAGGAATCCTACCTCCTGTAACCAGAATTCACATTTGCTAAACTTTGCATACAACTGATGCTCTCTAAGGGTTCGAAGAATGGTCCTTAGGTGTAGCTCATGTTCTTCTTCTGATTTCGAATAAATCAGAATGTCATCGATGAAAACAACGACAAACTTATCCAGGAAGTCCATAAAAATCTTATTCATGAGATTCATGAAATAAGCGGGGGTATTGGTTAATCCAAAGGACATAACGGTATACTCATATAATCCATATCGGGTGGTAAAGGCAGTCTTGGGAATATCCTCTGCCCAAATTTTGAGCTGATGATAGGCAGTCCTAAGATCAATCTTAGAAAACACTTTGGCACCGGTCAACTGATCAAACAAATCTTCTATCTTGGGCAAGGGGTACTTGTTCTTGATGGTGACATCATTCAACTTCCGATAATATGTACACAAACGGTTACCTCCATCCTTCTTGTCCACAAACAAGACATGTGATCTCCAAGGTGACGCACTTGGTTGAATCAATCCAATTTCCAGCATGGCATCCAGTTGCTTCTTCAGTTATGCTAGCTCTGATGGGTTCATACTATAGGGTCTCTGGGCTATGGGTCCTGTTCCGAGGATTATTTCGATGATAAACTCGATATCCCGATCTGGGGGCATACCGGGCAAAATATCTGGAAATACATCGGGGTATTCACAGACTATCCGGACTTGGTCAATGGTAGGTTGGGCTATACTCTTGTTGCATTTGAATTGGCGAGGTAAGGTTTCAGATATATGCTCGACTGATATTCCGGCTGTACTGGTCATGGTTATGGCTTTCTTGGCACAGTCAATCAATCCTTTATGTTTGGACATCCAATCCATTCCTAGTACTGCTTCCAAACCTTTAGTTCTGAGTACTATCAGATTAGCATAAAAATCTATGCCATGGATTCGGATAGGGAAGGCTTTGCAAATTTGCCTAGCCTTGGTGGTTGATCCGGGAATTTGAACAATCATGACATGCTTTAGTTTGGTTGGTTGAATTTTACTAGTGCATGCAAATTCTTCAGTGACAAATGAGTGCGATGCACCAGAATCAAACAACACTCGTGCAAGTACTGAATTAACAGAAAACATACCCAGCACGATGTCTAGCGCTTCCTGAGCTTCTTCAGCATGCATGAGAAAAAGACGGCCATTGCGGTTGAGCGAATTCCCTGGGGCAAATCTTCTTCCAGGCTGAACACGACGCTGTTGCTGAGCTGGGACATTGTCATTGGGTGCTGCGGCATTCTTCTTGTTGGGGCACTCGTTGGAATAGTGGCCTTTATTTCCACATTCATAACAAGTCACTTGCGACTTGTCCTTTGCTGCTATAGGCACAACATTGCTTCCAGTCCTCGGGGCACGGTTGAAATTGCTAGAGTTACCGGGGTTATGATTTCCTCCGGGTCTAGGGTTTCCACGGTTGGGATAGGTCAGATGATTCATCGGGGGTCTATTGGTTCTTGGGGCAAATCCTGGAGATGGGTTAGGGCGATACTTTGGGGTCTGATGGGTTCCTGGCTGATCCATCATGCGACGCTTGCGGTTCTCGTTGGCTTGGTTGATCTTTCCTTCCATCTGGATGGCAGAGTCTACAAGGGATTCAATATCGGCAAAGGGGATATTGACTAACACCGTATGCATCTCATCATGCAGACCATTCAGGAATCGTTCTTTCTTCTTGGTTTCGGTGTCAATCTCATCCGGGGCATACCTAGCTAATGACAAGAATTTGTCACGGTATTCGACTATAGTCATCCTTCCTTGCTTTAGTTCCCTGAACTCGTCTCTATTCCTCTTGATCAAACCCGGCGGCACATGGGTTCTACTGAACTTGACCTTGAACTCCTCCCAGGTCATCATCTGGCCTCCGGTCATTGTACGAACACTGTTCCACCGTGCTCTTGCATCTCCGGCTAGATAGTGGGTGGCGAACAGAACTTTCTCGTTGGATTCCACTCCGGCGACCTCTAGGTTATTTTCCATGGTTTGTAGCCAATCATCGGCGTCTAGGGGCTCTTCTGACTTAGTGAAAATAGGTGGGTTGGTATTCTGGAAATTCTTGAGCTTAGATCCATGGTTGTCCTGATTTCCGTGGCCTTGGTTGTTGTGGGCAAGCTCAGCTATCTGTTGTAGGGTGGCTAGGTTCTCTTTTAGCTTTGCGGTCAGAAGTCAACATTTGCAGAATCTGCAACATCGAGTCCGGGGATGAACCACTTCCTCCACGTGGCATCTGAAGATTGAGATAGATCGTGAGAAAAGAGGGAAATTTCTAAGGTTTTGGGTCTTTGAAAAGTTTTTAAAGTTTGAAACAAATTTTTCTAGCAACTTTCTTTTTCATTCATTCATTCATAGCACACGATACAACACACACCACAACAAAGAAAAGAAGATGGTTTTAAGAACCATTCTTAAAACTACGATACAGTGGGACCGAATACTACTCACTACACTAGTGCTCAAGTGCTACTACTCCTTGGAATCGGTGGCTTCATCATCCTCATCATCATCGATGAAGGCGAAATCATCCTCATCGGTGAAGAAATCCATAGCCTGATCCTCCAGAAAATCATCATCATCGCTGAGGTAGGAGTAGGGGTCTCCACGAAGATCCTCTCCGGCATTCTCCCTTTCCTCCAACTGCATGTCTCTCTCGTGGATGGTCTCCTCCAAAGATGAGATGCGGTGGCGAAGACGGACAATAATACGATCCTTCTTGTCGAGCTGACGGCGGCGAGACTTGCGATCCTTTGCTAGCATGGCGATGGTTTGATCCTTCGTCTTGATGTTGGCAGGCTTGTGGTTGGAGTAGTCACGACAGTTGTCCAACTCCTGCTGACGATCGTACATCATGAAGCTGAGGTGGTCCAATTGAGTCTTCAGCTCGGGGTGGTATGGTGCTTCCAGTGGTTGTCCATTAGCATCACGCCTTGGGCAAAACTCAAAGCGGGTTCCCTTGATCTGGTTGATGCTCTGCCCACACAGACGGGAAAGAGATTCCTGCATGGCCCTGGCAAGTCCATCGAGCCAGTTGTTCTCTCTTAAGGTAAACTGAATTCCTTCCGCAGTGGGAGGTTCAATCTTTCCTCGGAGACTTGCAACAATTAGCCACTGCAGATCTTCTCCTCCTTTATCATTGAGCTGAGTTCCGAAGAACTCGGGGTGCGGACGCTCCAGAAGTTCCGAAAGCTGGTCCAAATCCCTCTCAAAAATAAGGTCTCCTCGATTCCCCAACTGATAAAACTTGCTGTACTTCACGTCCATTTATAAGAATATAGGCTGAGTAAGTTAGTAGAGTGATTAAGTGTGTCAATATTTTATGTATATTGCAAGAGTTTTTGAGGAACATGAATTTTCATGAAAGAATCAAAGGGATAAGAATGAGAATAAGTTTTTGTAAATATTTGTTTTCTTTGGTTTTGAAACTAAGTTTTTGATTCAAACGTCCAGTCTAACTAGGGTCCCCTAGGGTCAGGATGGCTCTGATACCAACTTGTCAACACCCGAATTTTTAATCCCAGATGCCTGTTATGCCATACATCACAATCCCAGGATTACCATTTTTGCGAGACATAACAGAATTGGATACCATAGTACATCATCCATTACAAACCGTACATAAGTTCTTACACAAATAGGGATCTCATGATCCAGTTCTTAATACAACATCAAGTAGCGGAATACATAATAATAACGGTAGCATAGGAGAAGCTCCATCTTCGGGGTCACAGGCAATGCTGACGATGGGAGATGATCCTAGTTGTCGTAACCTTCCTGGGGTCCATCCTCCAGGTACTCCTCTTCATAGTC
The DNA here is from genome assembly GCA_916181665.1 of Avena sativa. Taxonomy (NCBI): domain Eukaryota; kingdom Viridiplantae; phylum Streptophyta; class Magnoliopsida; order Poales; family Poaceae; genus Avena; species Avena sativa. The sequence goes on along the minus strand of OV702298.1, from coordinate 43,708,695 downwards.
TGGCCATGGGAATAGCCAGGGACAAAGCCATGAGTACTCTTTAAGTACTCGCAAACTAATACTAACAAGTTAAAGGGGTTTTTGATAATAGGACACTAGGCTCTAGGGTTGTTTTGCAAAAGCTAGATTTATCTCTACTAAGTTTAGAAACAATGAATGCTATTTAAGGTTTTATAACACCGAAGTGGGAACTTGTATCTCCTTCCACAACCCTATTGTGGTCAAGTCAAAGTCTCAATTAATTTCACAAGTCTTTTGAAAACCTCTGACGGGGGAACAGTATGGCCACTCCAACTGTCCATAACCGCGGACGCGGCTATTCGAATAGTTTGACACTCTGTAGAGATTGTACGCTTTCACCACAACATTCGGTACATCCGTCAGGAACAAATCCTGAATTCACCATACTCAGTGTGCGGATAATCAATCCTAACCTTTGAATTACACGTCCTAGTATAAGCACCTCTCCTATGAGTTTGGCCTCCCAACCATGACCAACTGTCATCTTGGGTACTGCATAGTGGACAATCTTCACAAGGTAGCCTCAGCTCAGACCTTGGCCGTGAGGGAACTAATACTAAGGTACATAAGTTTCCAGTCAAGCCCTACCCAATCTTCGGGTATTGTGGTTGTACGCTAAAATTGGAATGGTATCGCATACAGACAACCATCAGTTTTATAAAGGGCTAAGGATCATGCCTCAACATTTTCATCACCATAATCATCCGGTGTTCAGAAACACATGTCAAAACATCTCAGTAGAATGATCCATCATTCTATGGTTTTCATAACCATTTTCACCAGGTATTCCCATCTAAAGTTGGTCAAGTTTTATGCTTAGCACTAGCATCTACAAGTGGGGGTGAGTACTAATGAGGGGTTGTACACTAGTGGGGTTTGACTAAGTTTAATCTCATGCCTTAGGAGGACATCAAGATTATCTAGCTTAGGCCAAATTTTATGCTCTTTATGCAACCTTCAAGTATCCTTCTAGTATCTACCATTTATTCCATTAAACTCTAAGTAAGAGCTTTGATAAAGAAATAAAGTAATAAACTTGCAAATAAAACTAGGATTGGTTTATCAAGTGGTTATGATCATATATGCTTTAAGGCATATAGTGGCATAGTAGCAAGCAAGTAGTAGCTTGCATAGGTCAACTTGATTAGTAAGGCTTGCAAGTATTGGCTTGCACAATATCAGTATAATCTTGCTAAATTACAAGTGCTAGCTTGCATTGGTCCACTTGGTTAGTAAAGCTTGCCTTGTGCAGAGCAGTGGTTGAAGTTCTCCTCGGCTTCTTCTTCGTAGTATCCTCCTTCCTCCTCGTATCCTTGGTCGGTACTAGTGTCTATAAATAAATACGATGTACTCAATCACCAAACAATACTTAACTACTTGCAATACATCACACAAAAGGGTCCTATAGATGATCTAACATCATCACTAACATTACAAGGTTAAAGTTTGGTTTAATTCCTTTTATGTTTAGAAAAGTAATTTCTACTCATTAAAAACTACTTAAGATTTAATATTCTCCAAACCAAATATGGGATCATGTTGACACATGTCATCACCACATATTTTAGTGCATGGGAATGTGTTTTAAAGTGGTGTCACAATTTAATAAGGTTTTACCCTTTTTTTTAATTAATTAAAGTGGTTAGAAATGCCTATGGGGCATTCTTTTATTACTTGGTCATTATTTCTGAAAGTAAACCTATATATTTTTATATATTCTGAAAGGTATGGTTAAATGTGATTTTTGAGAGTTGGAATCAACTCAAAATCTATTATGGTTTAAATTTGAAAAATGTTTGAATGCAGAAAAGCTTCTGCCTTGTTATTTTTTCCAAGGGTGATCTACAGATCCAAATGACTTGAATCCAACGGGCTTGGATTCAGCACTTCAGACCTTTCTAACAAAATCGGTTTCATTCAATTTGGTTCACTGAATCGACCTGGGTTGATTTTTGAAACTGGGTACAGAAGTGTGTTTGAAATAAAATGGAAAAGGTTAAATTCAAATAACTGGGCTGCGCGGGAAAGGTTAACGGGCCGGCCTGCTAAGCACAGCGCTTCCGCGGGCTGCGTAGGTGGATGTCCCTATGCGTCAGTGACATAGGGGGTGCGAAGCGGTATAGGGCGATGTGGTGCGTTCCATCTGGTTCTAATCCAACGGCTGAGAGTCATCGTCGACGTTGGGCAACGCCGGCGAGAAAGAAACCTAGCACGGCCAGTGGGGGTCGTTGGGGGCTCACCGGGGTTCAGGCGAGGGTCGGCGAGGCGGGCGAACGACGAAGTCGACGACGGCGAAGCTCCTGGTACCGGCAGCTTCTCCTGGGGCGGCTCCAATCGCGGGCCCCCTTCTTCTCCAGCAGCGGCAGTCTCTGGTGAAATTCCGGTGAAGTGTTGCTCGCCTTGCTCCGAGAACGGTGTGGCACGATCAGTGAGGAGAGGGGAGTGAGATGGTGTGCTCAATTCGGCTGGGGGTGGCCTCTATTTATAGTGGAGCGAGGGGACCGACGGGGATCAAGGTGAGCTCGTCGTGATCGACGGTACAGACGGCTATCAGCGTGGGCGACGCTAGGGGCGGTGCGGTGCTCCCTGGTGATGCTCAACGACACGGTGGCGAGCCGTGGGGCGGTGCGGTTTGGTCGGAACGCGACGGTGCTCTGCGCGTGCCTGACGGAGAATTTAATGGCGCATAGCGCGCCTGGTCCGTGCGGCGGCGAACGAGCGTGTCTACGGGGTTGCTGGGACGGTGGTGATCATGTATGCACGCGGCAAGGGCGGCGCGCGGTCTGTGGGCGTTGGTCGAGCGTGGCGCACGGGGCGTGCTCTCGGCATGGTTGCTGGCGAGGTTGGCATGGTTCGTGCGTGTGGTCTAGTGGCTGGCATTGTTCGAGCGCTAGACAGGGAGTGGCGGTGGGATGTTGGCTTGCTCCTAGACATGCTGGCTAGGCTTGTTTCTCCACCTAGCTTGCTGTCGACATAGGGATGACAAGTGTGCATTCGGCCTGCTCACCATTCATGGAAATGCCAAGCTTACAGTGATGCTAAGGGTGTGCAGTTGAGCTAGATGATCTACTAAAACCTAGTTGCAACTAGAGAGGGAACAAGTTAGGCTTCAATCACTGCTCACAATAGTGTTTGGATTCTGTTTGATTCGTGTCTGCCAAGTGTTTGATGAAATGGCCGCAAGAACTCAAGTTTTGAATTTTGAAAAGCTTTTTGGTGGGTGTGCTAGGTTGGTGGTGGTGAGTCTGCAGATGCTTGGGTTTTGAAAGTTGAGCTTGTTTGAGTGGTTTTTGAAAAAGTGGGATCTTCCCATATGATAAAGATTCAATTTTGAATTGTCATTTGAACTATGCATTTGAAATTTTATGGATGATCACAAAGTGGGCCTTGATACTTTGTTATGAGTACAATCAAGGGGTGCAAAGATCCAGAAAAGTTTCTGTTAGGTTCTGAAACTTTGAGACAGCCAAAGTAGGCATGGGAGTTAAATTGGTCAAAATGACCATTCCCTTATTTTATTTGTTTTGATTTACTTGTCTTTGAGAAAATTTTGGGAATTGTTTAGATGATGTTTATTCACCTAAGCAACATTTTACAAGCAAACAAACACACAATCAAGGTGGTTCAAAAGAAATCAAAATTGGAATGCGTACACACATGCATGCTTTCATATTTTTATTTAGAAAAGTTTTTGTTGACCCTAAATTTGATGATCCAAGTTTAGTATTTTTGGGATGTTACAGCACTCATCGCCCCTTGCCTTCTAATCTTGCCAGCGTGATCGCAGCAACCTTACGCATCTTCTAACTACACTGGTGCGTGCTAGGACTATCCGGAGCCTCGCCAACGATGACGACTGCAAGTGCCTGATGCAGCCGCAAACTCCGACGAGCTGTGCTGGTTTGTACTGACTGCGCCTCCCTCTCTCGTTCATACTCACACACTCGACTCATCTGCACGCATCTAACGCCATCTCTCTCGTGCCTTAGCGTGAACCGTAGAGTCGCCACCATCTCCAGCAGCACACACCCGACGACAGCAGCGACTCCGGCGAGCAATCTCCATCGACCTCAAGCGCCCCTTCGCCAACCAAGCATACCCTAAGCATCAACAACATACGGCAAACTCGGTGAGCTAACTCCCCCTCTCCCATGCGACCTAGATCGTCGGCAACGTCTCTCACAGATCCGCCGCCGCCACTCACCGCCGCTAGCGCAGCCAGACTTGGGTCACTTGATCGCGAGCCGTTAGATCCAGATCCAACGCATTAGATAGATCACTTAAACAAAGGGGTACGGGATAGATCTGGCCGTGCGATTTCAATTAGATCGTGCGGTCCACGCTAGCCGATCTGCGCGAAATGGTACCAACGAATCAGAAAGCGCCGCGTGGCCTCTGTTTGAATTTAAAACAGAAAATTTGATCTATTAGTTAACCAAACTTGTAAAATTCATATCTTTTGATTCCCACGTTCATTTTTTGCAAATTTTATATCATTGGAATCAGGAGAGAAATTCCTATCTGTTTATGCAATGTTTTTAATATTTTGCCTATGTAAAAATGGTTGTTTATATAGAAACTTGTGTAGGCTTATTTTGAGTATATAAATTATTTGAAACATGTTTTAAGGATCAAATAACGTTTATTTTGAATATCTTGGACTTGTTTATGTTTCAGTACTATTCACTTGTCTTGTTTGGTGTAGAAGAATCATCACATGGCATTTGCATGCATTCATATATTTTTGTTTGTATATATTTTGTATGTGATTTTGGTGCCATTATTTTATATGTAGATTTTGGTGCAAATAGTGATTGTGATTGTGAAGATTGTTGCTACTCCCCAAACTACCAAGGAAAGTGGTGCTTCATGATTTTATTCCTATATTTTTCAATTATGCACTAGAAATATTTTGTATAGGACTTGCATGAATATTTTGATCTATATGCTATGCTTGGGAAATCCTAGTAGTTGTAGAATTGCTAGAAATTTCTAAGTTAAGATGCTTACCAATTCCATGCTTAGCCTAGCTAGTAACAACCAAGGGTGGTTATATATTCATGTTATGTGAAAATATTTCTAAGTCTTTGGACTTGTGTTTTGCTTAATAAAACAACTAAGTGAATGAAACACCTGGGTGGAATGGAAAGAATGGTCTGTGTTGAGTGGTTATACAAGGCCCATTTCTATGGTTTACCTTGTGTATCTCACTTATGGAAAGACACCCAGGAACAAAGGGATTTGAGATGCCAAATGTCAAGAAGCTTCTAGGTTGCAATAAGTTAGCCATTTGGACAATTGGTGGTAGTGGGATGATAGGTTGGAGCGCGTCCATTTGGTCTAAGGGAAGGTTTCTGAAAGGTCCTGTCTTGGTGAAAATCAAGTCTTGTGGGGAAAGTCCACAACCTCTACAGATGGAAGAATCTAAGTACTTAGCCATGTCCCTGGTATTGGACAACTTGAGCATCAAGACATGGAAGCTGTCAAGAATCTCCTCATCCCAATTTCTAAGTTAAAACTTGTGGTTGAACAAGGGTAAAGGTTCACCAATGTCTATTGGTGGTTCCTTGGGAAAGTTTTGTCAAAGAAAAACTTAGTGTTTTCAACTGATAGGTAAAACCTATTTTGAGCAAAGCAAGCCTAAGCTACACTTAGCCAAAAATGCATATAGTATCTAGACTACTAATATTCTACTAAGGTATCACTTGCCAATACTATTCCAATGTATTAACCCACTATGGCTGTAACTTGTGATGTTGCAGATTATTCTGATGATGATTAGGGGTTATGAGTCTACACTCAACATGCTTGCATGTGGCACATGAAGATGAAGACTTATCTATCTTATTATATTTTTGAACTCTTGTATTAGGCCTATGGCCATGGAGTTTGTAAAAGACTATGTTTGTCTCTGGAATGATATGTAATAATGACCTTTGTTTCTGTGTACTTCATCTTAAACTGTGGATGCTAGCATTGATCCAGGGACTAGCATTGCAATCACAGGGATCCTTACCTTTATAAAGGGAGAGATCTTACAGTCATGGACCCTGGCTGGTCGTCGAGTGGGCCTTCCGTTAGGCTGAACCAGTTAGGCTAACATCGGGTACCCGTAAGGCATATCCATGTCAGCGGGACCTATGGGAGCCTTTAGGGAACGTCACAACAAAACTCGTGCACAGCGAACCTGGCGTATTGCCGTTATAGTGATTTATAGGAGGAGTAGGATTCCGCCACCATCGTGGGATCTGAACCAAGGTAAGCTGTGTCACCACATACCCGCCAACCTTCCGCCTTACCGCACGTCTCTAAACACGCTCTGTGATGACCCCTTCATAGCGTACTCTTTGGCAATACCACGATAGTTGGCGCCCACCGTGGGGCAAGAGGCGCTTCGGGCTCTACAACGGGCGAGATCCAAGATCTTCGCGGGAACCGGTGAAACCATAGCCACTGGTCGTGTTCTATTCTCCGGCAATGTTCTGATCTTCCCTCCTGATGAATTCTGGATCCCAGCAAAGACGAACCCCACTCGCTGCTCGATCGTTCCAATCGGGGACATCCACCTCTTCACCAATTAAACCGACTCGAGCAATAGTCCCCTGGAAATCGGAGGATCTTCAAGGCCCGCTCGAACCGCCTATGGGCAGGATGTGTCAGCGGAAGGATCAAAGTCGGATCTCCCTTCGGAGTTTGCCAACTTAAATTGGAAAAATTCAAGGCCCATCCAAACCACCCATGTGCAGGAGATAATGGTGGAAGATGGATGCAAATCCACCGGCCTTGACCACGCGTATGGAAAGAAGAAATCGCACTTTCTCGGCGTGGTGACCATCTTCGATCTATAGTGATGCGCCCAGAGAGAGGGGGAAAACCCCCGCGATTACCTCGCCAGATGGCTCTAGATATTGGCCGATCTGGAACACTACCCCAGTGATGATGCTATTTATTACTTTGTGGAAGGGTTGGACTGCAATAAGCTTATCCGACATACTCTAAGGAGGCAGCAGGACACGGGTCTCCTCACCTTTGAGAGCATGATTGGCATCATTAACAGTTACGTGGTCGCCGACATAGCTGCTCAGGCAGAGCTCGCTGTCATACCCGGGACACCGCCGCCACCACCTCCAGCCAACATCCCTGCTGCCTTAGCATCGTCCTCCACCATTGAGGAAGCCCCTGCACATGGACATCAACCGGGAGGAGCTCGACTCAGCCATGAAAGAGATGGAGGAGGATATTAAGCGTGAGGAACAGGATGACAAGGCCATCACATCCCGAAAAGTGTTCGTCGCCATTGGGAGCATGATGGAAGAAGATCAAACCGGACAAGCTCCGCCTAAGCTGCTGGACAAGGGGAATAGACCAGCCAATGCCGCCGACAATGATCGCGCAAAAGCCATGCCTCCTATGCCTAACCCAGCGCAACACCTGAAGGAACTCAACACCGGTCCGAGCAACGCCAACACCGCAAATCCGCTGCCACCAGCATCTATGTCTGCGGCCGTCCAAGTCACTCCAGCTGATAGAGTGATGTACGACAATTTGCTCGTCGAGCCTATGACCGTGGCCCATATACAGAACATAGTCCATATTGATGAGAAATGCTAGCAGCTACTGAAGGAAGCGTAGGCCATCGTGGAGCAAGGCGCAAAGTTAGATCGAGATTTGGCCAAGGCACAAAAATCGATTGAAGCAGCTAGAGCCATGGAGGCCGAGTACAAGACTCTGCTTAAGCAACAGAAGGCCAAGAAAGCTTTGTCTCACGTTGTCAATGATCCTGGCATGCGGCGCAACCTAGGGTGGGCTCCCTCGAAGCCGGCACAGGCAAAGCCATACATTGACAGTGAAGACAGGCAGGTCATGCCCACACCTATCCTCAAATTGGCCATCTCCAAGACCCTACTGGAGCAGGATAGATCGCCCGCGGCTGTGGAACAGGTCTACGACCTTGTGTCCAAGGCTGTCAAACAACAGGGGCCACCTTGATGTGGCTTGGTGGTGGTAGAGCCTATTGGGAGACCCCAAGAGCAAGGTGTGATGAGCACATCAGCAAGTTTTCCCTCGGTTATGAAACCAAGGTTATTGAACCAATAGGAGTAAGGAAACAACTCCAAGGTGTTGCTAACAACTTGGAACCTGCACAACACAAACTCAATACTTTTCCCCAACTTATAGTGAGGTTGTCAGTCTCACCGGTTTGCTGAAAACAAAGGATTAAACGTATAGTGTGGAAGATAGTGATTTGCTTGTAGAAAGTAAAGAGTATCAATAGATGGTGTATCAATGATAAAGGAATGGACCGGGGTCCACAATTCATTAGAGGTTTTATCCTTAAGATAGATAGCATGTTGGATAAACAAATTACAGTGGGGCAATTGATAGATTGAGAAGGCATAACAATTGCATATTCTAGACATCTTGACTCCTACGAGATTTGTTTGGGCAGCTATGGATATCATCTGAACCCCTTCCATGATCCAACTGCATCTATGACTAATAATACACCTTCAGGTTATCATCCAAACCCCTTCCAGTATTAAGTTGCAAGCAACAGATAATTGCATTAAGCAATGTGTGTAAAGTAAATAATACAATTGCCCTATGGACAAAGGATTGTTGTTTTCTCCCTAGCAACATCACATCAACAACCTTAGAGATTTCTGTCACTTCCCCATATTACTAGAGGCATGAACCTACTATCGATCATAAATACTCCCTCTTGGAGTTGCAAGCATCTACTTGGCCAAGATAACTACTAATAATGGAGATCATGCAAGATCACAAATAACATAGACATGATAGAATCAATAATCAATCTGACATAGTATCTCAATATCCATTAGATCCACGCAAACACAACATGTATGATTACAAATAGATGATCTTGATCATGAATGGAGCTCACAAGATCTAAACATGATAGCACAAACGAGGAGAAACAACCATCTAGCTACTGTATGGACCCATAGTACAAGGGTGAACTACTCACGCATCACTCTAGAGGCTGGCATGGTGATGAAGAAGGCCTCCGGGATGATCTCTCCCCTCCGATAGGGTGCCGGGAAGAGATTTGGATCCCCCTGATCTAGAGACCATGGTGGCGGCAGCTATGGACTATTTCGTGGAGATTTCATCGGGTCCTTAGGGTTTCAGTATCGGTGTGCTTTTATAGGCGAAGGGCCAAGGACGGTGGGTTCCCGAGCGGCCCACACCTAGGGCTCGTGCACCCCCTGGCCGCGCCGCCACCAGGTGTGGATGCCTCATGGCCCCACTTCGGCTGCCCTCCAGGCTCCGTGTTCCTTCTAGTGAAATATTAACTTTGGCTTTTGTCCCGTCCAATTTCGAGAATATTTCCTTATTAGCTTTTCTGAAACCAAAAACAGCAGAAAACAGGCAACTGACACTACAACATCTTGTTAATAGGTTAGTTCTAGAATATGTATAAAAATACCTCAAAGTGTGGACAAAACATAAGAACGTTGATACAAAACAATCATGGATCATCAAAAATTATAAATACGTTTACAACGTATCAAGCATCACCAAGCTTAACTCCTACTCGTTCTCGAGTAGGTAAGTGCTAAAAAGAATAATTTTTGAGGTGAGATGCTATCACAATTTTGATCAAAATATTTGTAAATCAATGATAGCTAGGATCAAAGTACTGTAAACATGAGCATGAAAGATGCAGTTCTAACAATAAGACATAGCAACTATGTTGTAACATGAAAAGGTACAAACAAAAGTTCATGAATAACAATGAATTGAAAGACGTTTGTTTGTTTCACATATAGAAAACATAGCAAGAGTGGTATTCAGCTTGTCCTTCATGGTATATCAAAACATAAATGCATAGGCCACCTTCAAAGTTCCTAAGGGTGACTAGATATAAATAGTTTAAGAACAAGCAATATCAACATTATGAATCAATCAATAAGTTTTGGGACAATGCACATTAAACTAAGAATGACAATTATGCTCTCCTAGTTGGCGCATAAAGATAGACGATGGAGACACAACATAAAAGTAAAAAAGAAAGGCCCTTCACAGAGGAAAGCAGGGATTTCAAGTTTCATAAAGAGCTTCCAAAAATTATGGTACTTTTAGCTTTTAGCTCTCATTGCCGCTATCATAAGCATCTTGAAGTGATTAAGGTTAAAGTGAAACAAATATGAAGTATATGCTTGACAGATCATAAGTTGGAAATCTCATGTCCCTTGAGTACGAGGGTTGTTCCTCATGGTACTCAACTTTAGTCACAAGCAAGTTCTTATCATTGTAAGTATATGTGTATCATAAATAACCACCAATGGGGTACCCCTTGCCCCATGATATAGGAGCTATCCCATATCAAAATGACAAGGAAACAGACAATGAACATCTCAGCAATCTTCTTATTTACCATGAGTATGGTGCTCTTTTTTTCTTTTTCTCTTCTCTTTTTTCTATTTTTCTGAAGATGCTTCATAGATTGCTCATGATGGTTATGCGGCAAGTTTCCACCATGATTAGGCATGGATTAGGCTAGACTCCCAGGCGTTTCTCTAACACATTTATAATACTCCGTGAACTTGCAAGCTCCCCTTTTATTTCACATCCCCGACATCCATAAACAAAAGATCATGATATCAACTGGATAGTATTTACAGGTGTTGAAGGCGTTCCCCATAACAGCATGGTTCTACTAATTCCCAACTTATAACTGCAAGCATGTAAGCAACAATTTTTTTGACAAGTGAGGGCGCCAGGGGTGCCAAATTTTCATTAATACTCATGGATAGTTTACATTGTGTATTACAATGTTCTAAAGATGGAATGAATGCAATGTCAAGTAAACTAGACAAAGTATGTTCTTATGAGCTGAATGAATGCAACCGGAGATAGGGCTAGGCATATCCTGTCTAATCTCCTGATGTGTGCAGTTGTGTGCAACTCCATTGAGGTCCCTTTTGATATGAAACACTATTGGATGGAGTGTATGTGTCATCTGGATATAATCAGCAATGTGTTTCCTAATTTCCCAAGGAATCTGTAATTGTGAAGCGTCTATTGAAGCTTCAGTTGTAGCCAACGTGTTGCTGTCTGTCAGAAAAGTCACTTCCTATAGATTGAGAATGTAGGCAACCTTTGCTGCAAGAAGTAGAGTTGTAGCTTCTACTTGGAGTACTGAAGGCATCAATTCAGTGGAAGCCTAAATGAATATTGTTGTGGAAGATCCATGTTCCTTTAATTGACAGTAAATGCCAATACTAGTCATAGTAGTTCCCTGCCGACCTGGAGCTTTTTTTGTTTCCCAGGATGCATCAAAGAATATCTTGGATCCCTTAATCAGCATATCAGATTTGATAGTCGCTCCAGGCTAAGGTAGAACAGTTCCAGGAAGCAACAGTTGTTGCTGGTCCTGCAAAGAGGAAACAAAATGCCCTGCTACTGGCAAGGAAGGTTGTACCTGCAAATAATCCACATCAAGTGCATCGACCGACTCCAAATTATGTCTGATTGCTTGAGCCATTTGTTGAATTTGATAAGGTTCTCCTTGTTTTCTACCAAATCGATTATCATTTCTAGATTTCCAAATGCACCACATAAATGTCAGAATATTTGGCAAGGAAGAGTGTGGGTGGTTCATGCTTGAAAAGTTCATAATGGTTTGTGTGAGTGAGTTGTTGTTAGCTACCAGATTCTCTAAATGGATAAACCATGGAGCATTGAACCAAGCAGCTCTAGAGAAAGGCCAAGTAAAGAATAAATGTATATCATCTTCCTCTACACCACATCTAGCACAAATCTTGCTTATGTGATTAGAGTATTTACCTGCCCGAGCTCCTGTTGGTATAGCTTTCCTCACAAATCTCCACCCAAACAATTGAACTCTTGGCGTTATTTGCTTGTTCTTCCAAATATGTTTGAGAAGTTGAATAGTAGCAGTATGAACCTGTCTTGGCATTGGTTCTCCGAGTTCCTGCAATCTTTGAAGACAAGCGCGATATGCACTTTTAGTGTTACATTTACCTGATGGAGTTAATTTCAAGCATAGAATGTCATCGCTCAGCAAGTGTATGATTGGTGTTTGCTTGATTGTAGTTGACAAAGGTTGCTTAGAGAGCATGTCAATAAGTTGGTTGTCCCAAACCCGCTGATTGGGAAGCCAGAGGTCTCTCGCATGGGATGGGTAGACAAAGTTTGTCTGTTGGATGATAAGAGCATCATATATGTGAGCCCAATCTTGGCACCATGGGCTACTCCAGATTGATATTTGGCCTTGAGTGACTTTATAGAAGAAATGGGCTTTAAGAATGGACAAGATCTTAATGATGGATGCCTAGAAAGCTGATTTTGGTACATTTGGTTTCGGGCACCAAATGGATGAGTATGGAAAATATTTGGAATTTAGAACAACATGGAGGAAATAATTTGGTTTATCAGCGATTCTCCAGGCTGCCATAAGAATTAAAGATTTGTTCATGGCTTGAAGATTTCGAATACCTAACCCTCCTTCATTCTTTGGCGTGCAAATGTCCTTCCACGCTCTTAAGCAAAGGCTCCTTAAGTTTGTTTCCTCTCTCACGCCAGTCCACTAGAAGTTTTTAATAATGTTAGTGAGTTTGGCAATTAACTTTTTGGTGAAAAGGATATTAGACATGTAATACACTGGGATGGACGCGAAAACCGATTTAATAAGTTCCAAACGAGCAGCATGAGAGAGCTTGTCTTCTTTATAAGTGTAAGTTTGGATTTGAATTTGTCAAACACGAAATTGTAGGCTAGATGACACAATGGTTCAAGTTTATTAGGTGCAAGAAAGTAAAGTGTGCCATCAAGTTTGTGAGAGCTTTAATCACTAATTTTCACATAACAAGTTTAATTTGGAAGATAGATAAAAACATGAATATACTTGGAATGGTGTAACACACCATGCATTGGAGTTTATAGTGGACTCTTTGGAATAACTTGGTTTCTTGGGAGTAGGATGCACGAGGAGCTCATACTCAGTACAAGTGGAGGCTAGCAAAAGACTAGGAGCGACCAACTAAGAGAGCAATAATGGCCATAATCATGCAAAGCGACGAAACATTGTTAACTAAAGCATAAAGTGGTATCACAAGTCAAAAACTAAATGATCATAGAGGCTAATGTGACTGGTTCATAGTCTTAACATGGTGTAAGCATGTGCCAAGTCAACCCAAATAAAGCATCAAAGGAGAACACCACAATATTATGCTTTTGTATGCTAAAACAATGCATGATTCTTTCAATGCACATTAAGCAATCTCAATTTTTTGGAACAAGTCATGCTAAAATAATAATCACTAATCATATAATTAAGGCAACATCTAGCATGACATTATAAAGTCTAAGCCACAGTCAAAAGAAGCTCCCTTCTGTACCACTTAAGCATGAAACTTCCTACTCTTTTCCAACACCAATCAACTTATTTGAAACAAAATATGAATGCGGGGGTCCAACTAATTTATTTAGCAAACCAAACAAAATAAAAATAAAGAAAAAAACAAAGACGCTCCAAGAACAACACAAAAGTGCATGAAACAATAAAAATGAAGTGTCTAGAAAGAGACCTGAGATTTTTATTGATGAAGAAGGGGCTGCCTTGGGCATCCCCAAGCTTTGACGCTTGTACCTCTTGAATATTGCTTGGGGTGACACGAGTGGCATCCCCAAGCTTGAGATTTTGTCCATTCTTCATCTCATCACATCATTCTTTCCCTACACTTGAAAATTTCCTTCATACAAAACATCACACAATCTTCATTAGCAACATTAGTGAATTCAAGATAATAAGCCTTTGTGTTTAATTTCAACACAAGTAAAACTTTCATTAGAATACAATATACTGTAGAAATTCCTTTTAAAAGCTCAAGTGATCAAAGATAACTCAAAAAGAAACCGATTAAGAGGCAAATTCAAATAATGGCAGAAATCTGTCAAAATAGACCAGCAGGTAAAACCCGATTTTTTCGAAAACCTTCTGTTGCTCAAATTGAAAAGTGTTGAACTAACAAAAGTTAAATAATAACATGGGTCATAGTATCATAAAATTACATCTCAATCCGACGTACTGGGATGTTTCATGAATTTTTACAGTGAAGCACAAGAATCTGTTTCGAGACAGCAACTTCCCCAAATCTTACTTCTCTCTCATTAGTGGTTATTCTTGGAACAAAAACCACACAAAAAGGATAAGGAGAGATTATTACATAAGTAATAACTTCCAAGACTCAACAAAAGGAAAACTTACTAAAAATAAAAATTTGGGTTATCTCCCAATAGTACTTTTCTTTAACGCCTTTAAGTTAGGCATGGAAAGCAAGAATCAAGTATTTTCGAATGAAGAAGCATCAAGATCAATACCAGAAATTTCTTCAACAAGGCATAGTATCTCATCCAAATAAGTTCTATAGGATCCTCTCTAAATAATTTTGGGTTCACTATTTTCATCAAAAGGGTTTTCTGGAACAATCCAATCAAAATTCTTTTCTAAGGATTCATGCATTCCTACAAGTTTAAAAGGTATTGGTATTTTAATTTCTTCTCCATTTTTGGGTTTGATTTTGTCCAACTTTTCTAGTGTAGCCATAACATCTACACATGAGCCTAGAATATTAAAACGATCAAACACCTTTCGAGCTTCTTTAGCAACATCATTGAATTCCTTAAGCAATGTTTCTAGAATAAAATCTCTCTTTTCAGTATCCTCAATATCTTTAAGTTTAAGAAATATTGCTTGAATCATGGGGTTAAGGTTAACAAACCTAGTATCCAACATGTGAAGTAAAGAAGCTACAGCAGTTTCATAATTTGGGGCAAGTTCTACTAAGGATCTATCCTCATGTTTGATAACATGATTAAAGAATTCTTCAATATTACCTTTCCCAATTATAGAGACACTACCTATTGAAAGGTCTTTTAGGGTGAACTTAGGGATCAACGTGGCGAGCTAAGAACAAGGTAACAACTAAAGGAAGAACTATTTTTTGTGTTTTTGATAGAAGAAAGCAAACCAAACAAAACTAATTTTTTTTGTATTTTTTTGATAAAAAGAAACAAGAAAAACTAAGCAAAACAAAAACAAAGTAAAGAGATTTGTTGTGAGAGACTCCCCTTGCAAGAATCTTCTTTCTCCCAGAAAAGTGACTGACGAGGAGGAATAGATTGAAGCTATACTTAACTCCACGGCAACGGTGCCAGAAAATCTTGATGTAGCTCGGTGATGGTAGAGCCTGTTGGGAGACCCCAAGAGCAAGGTGTGATGAGCACATGAACAAGTTTTCCCTTAGTTATGAAACCAAGGTTATCGAACCATTAGGAGTAAGGAAACAACTACAAGGTGTTGCTAACAACTTGGAACCTGCACAACACAAACTGAATACTTTGCCCCAACTTACAGTGAGGTTGTCAATCTCACCGATTTGGTGAAAACAAAGGATTAAACATATAGTGTAGAAGATAGTGATTTGCTTGTAGAAGATGGTGTATTAGTGATAAAGGAATGTACCGGGGTCCATAGTTCACTAGAGGTTTCCTCCTTAAGATAGATAGCATGTTGGGTGAACAAATTACAGTGGGGCAATTGACAGATTGAGAAAGCATCACAATGCATATACTAGAGATCTTGACACATACGAGATTTGTTTTGGCATTACAACATAATACATAGACCATAATCCAACTGCATCTATGACTAATAATCCACCTTCAGGTTATCATTCGAGACCCTTCTAGTATTAAGTTGCAAGCAACAGATAATTTCATTAAGCAATGTGTGTAAAGTAAACAGTACAATTGCCCTATGGACAAAGGATTGTTGTTTTCTCCCTAGTAGCAACAGCACATCTACAACCTTAGAGATTTCTGTCACTTCCCTAGATTACTAGAGGCATGAACCTACTATCGAGCATAAATACTCCCTCTTGGAGTTGCAAGCATCTACTTGGCCAAGTTAGCTACTAACAATGGAGAGCATGCAAGATCAAAAATAACATAGACATGATAGAATCAATAATCAATCTGACATAGTATCTCAATATCCATCGGATCCCCGCAAACACAATATGCATGATCAAAAATAGAGATGATCTTGATCATGAACGGAGCTCACAAGATCTAAACATGATAGCACAATGGAGGAGAAACACCCATCTAGCTACTGTATGGATGTAACATTCCAGCATTAGAACTTAGAAATAAGCTGAACCCAGATGTGTGCATTGCATTCATGCATAGAAAATACGAATAATTTTCGCTCTTTTGAACAAAACTTGTCAAAGTGATAGAATCTTCTCTTAACTTGATGGAATTGAAGTAGATCATCAAGTTGACAATGATAAGTATCAATATGACCTTTTCTAAAACCTTATTTTGGGTAAAGATGATTTGATCTAAGGGTAGATCAAATGTAATAAAACTAAACCACAACATATTGTTTAATGATTAATATCTGATCTTTAAGAGATCATATCATAGTATTCAGTACAACAACTCCAAAAATACTAAGTTAAGGATACAATTCAAGTAACAAGAATTTAATAACTAAATCATGTCTTATCTTATTCTCATATATTCCTACCATGAGCATCATGGTAGTTCTTAAACACTAAATCCTTATCACTGTTGTGTAGGAAGGAAACCAAGTCAAGACCATTCACCACATATCTTTGTTTCCATATCAATCCTTATCATCTCTACTGAACCTTTGTCACATCCCAAAATTTTCCAAATTTTGAAATGTGAAAAATAAATAAACAAAATAAAAAAATGTTGAAATTTAGGGTGAAAAGAAACTTTTTGATTTCCAATTGGAAACATTAAAACCTATTTTGATCAAATAGAATCCTAAATGGATTTAAAAAGATAAACAAATAATAAATAAAGTTATAATAGTTGGAATCACCATTTTTGGATCTTTAAATAAAAAGATATGGTTTTTATAAGCAAAGGAAGAAATAATGAATAAGGACTATTTTTAAAAAGAGCCAAATTAATCTTGGCCAAGCATTTAAAATAAAATATTTTGTTTGATAAAAATAGTAAAGGTTTATTTAAATAAAACCATGAGGATTTATTTATATCCAAATTTCATTCAAGTATACACATTTTCCTATTTTGAATGATCATTAAAAACTTATTAAAGTATTTTAAATTATATTTCAAAGTGTTATGTTTTTAATAAAACCTACTAATTTTTTTTGTAGAAATTTAGATTTCAAATAGAGTTTTTAAAATATATTAAATCCTATTTAAAATAAAGACTAAAGTCTATTTGGTTATTTTTAATAAATAATAAATCCTAAAATTAATTGTTCTATTTTTTACTTTGGAATATGTTGATAAACAAAATTAAACTATACCTAAAGTTTGGTGGAAGTTTGAATTCATTTGGATTTTGAATTGTTTGAATGAAAAATCAAAACAGAAATTCAATACATAAAAAGAAAAAGGTTTGTATAAAAAAAGAGAAAACAAAGCAGCCCACTACCAAGGCCCAGTCCAGCCCACTCGCAGTCCACCTGCTCACCCCCACTCGCAAATCGTTTTCACCCAGGAATCAACCCGCCTAGTCACTGAGCTGCGGACCCCACTCCCTCTCCCCCTCTCTCGCAGACAGCGCGGTCCCACGCTGTGAGTCGTGGTTTCCATCCACGCCGGCTGTTTCCCCTCGCTCAACGTCGTTCTGCCCCAAATCAATTCGCGTTAATACGCGTTGATGGCTGAATTACTCCTCGCCGTGACCGCGCGCCTTTAAACGCCTCGCACCCCTCTTCCATTTCCCCCAAGCAGCACTTCCCCTCTGCCTCCAGGCTGCGAGAATCGCGAGCTCGAACCTCTCTGCCCCGACGAACTTCTCCGACCAATTCCGGCGCCATCCAACCGCCTCTCACCTCCCACTTCACGCGAGCTTGCTTCCACACTTCCTGCGCATCTCCCAGTGCCAACCTCTTGGCCTCGCCCGCTCCACAACGTCAACAACCTCGACACCTGAGCGCCGCCGTGTCTTCCATCGCTCCGACGAACTCCCTAGTAAGCACAGACCGCCCCAAACCTTCTCGCTGATGCTCCCAGGATCCCCAGCCCTGTACGCATCTAATCGCATGCTCTGTTTGTCTTAGCACGCTCGAAAACTCCGCCTCCGATGACAACCAGATGAACCCGACGACGCCACGAACTCCGGCGAGCAATAGTTGCTGCCCCGGTTTGCCCCTCGTCAAGCTGATCACGCCATGAGCTTCGCTGCACCTCTGCGAGCACGGTGAGCATCCTCACTCCCTCCCTCGCTTCCTGAATCGTCGCCAACGCCACCGTCTGAGCGCTTCGCCGCTCGCCGCCGCGCCAGCGCCGCCCATTCCTGGTCGAGCTGCTGAGAGCCGTTGGATGATGATCCGATGGACGCGATAGAACAACTTAATCGAACTGTTACATTGCTTCTATGCCGCACGATTTCACTTAAATCCTGCGGTCCACAGATCTCAATCCGCGCGAAACGGTATCAGCCAGTTAGATTAAGACACATGGTCAGACTCAGGATTTAAAATAGAAATTTGATCTATTAGATTTGCAAACTTGCAAAATTCATAACTTTAGTTCTACACGTCCAAATTTTGCAAATTTTATATCAATGGAATCAGAAGAACAAGTACTTTGCAACCAGGCACTTTGTTTAATGTTTTGCTTCTGGAAAATTGGTTGAATTTGCAGAAACATGTGTTGGCATAGTTTGAATATAAAAATTGTTCTAGATATATTTTAAAGGTGAAATCTTTGCTAAATGGTTTGTATTGAACCTACAGACCATGGGAACCAACTTATAGATTTAAAAATGTGTTTTGTGAAGTTAAGGAATAAATATTTCAATTAGAACATTTCTAGTCAAATAAAAATATTGTTTAAGTGTTAAAAATACTTTTTGAGTAAAATCTTGAGAAAATGACTTGAGGTAAATTCTCTGACCCTAAACACCAAGTTTTGAGAATTAAAATATATTTGATGAACCCTATGAAATTATTACTTTGCTAAAAAGATATTTTCAACAACAAAAAATATCACCTTAGCATAATATTTGGTTCATGAGATGAAACCTTTTGCAAATGGTTTTACCACTTCAGTAAATAACTACTTTGAGCTTTAAAATGTTTAGAGCCTAATAGAAACCACTTCTCTAAATAAAACCATCTTTTGCATGCTTGCATGCATTTCCTTGTTTCTATTATTTTATGTGTGATAAATTGTTTGAATGTTGGTTTGAAAATGTGTTTGCTTGATTGAATTGTAGTGAAGTTAGAGGAGTGTGATATTTGCAAGATCAAGAAGTGAATCAATATTCTCTACTAAAAAGGCAAGTGACACTATCATCCATGTCCTACTATTTTCATTACACTTAGTGGATTTTTTGTAACATGCATGGTAAGACTACTATATTTTATGCTATGCTAAATCCTAATAGGATATCCTTATATCTTCCTTAGTGAAAACATTGTAGTTGTAGTATGCTTAGCCCTGCTATATATTGGGGATGGGATACATGTTATGTTTATATAAAGTGTTGGAAAGATATATGTTTTATATAATAAAACAAGTACTCAGTGTACCACCTGGGTGGAAAAGGATACTCAAGATTTGGACAAGGTGGAAACAAAGGGAACCATGTTCATATGGCTATCTTTTTGTGTGTGCACTAGAAGAAAACCACCCAGGGACTTAGAGATTGAACATGTTTCTCGTACAGTGGCTTCCATGTACAGCCACATGCTAAATGGGCTCTGGCTTAATCAACTACATAGTGGAAGACCCATGCATTGGCATCTTCAGGTTAACTAGAATTGTGTAAGGGAAATATATCCCTACATTGGTGCCTGGTAGACAAGCTAGCATTGTGTATTGGGAGGACTTCTATGGAAAGACTTTGTCACATTCTCGATCTGTCGGTACTCCATTGGGTGAGTACTTATCCAGCGGCCACTGGTGGCGTCAAGACGAGATTGTGTCATGTGGGTAAAGTGTACAACTTATGCAGAAGATCAAATTCTAAGTACTTAGCCGTGTCCCCGGTTATGGACAACTCTGAGCAACTAAGGCCTGAAGCTATGGAAGATCTCGACATTCCAATTTCTCAAAGTAAAACTTGATGGTGACAACAAGGGATTTAGAAGCACTTGGAGTTTTCTAAGGAGTTCAGAAAGATTTGACACAAGATCAAAACTATTTTGAAAAGATAGGATAAAACTATATTGCTTTCTGCAAAAGATCCTAAACCCTACATAGCCAAATATGCATGTAATGATAGGATCCACTTATTTCTACATAGTAGTGAAACTTGCCAATATAATTCAAATGTATTGACCCTTGTGGATGCAACTTATTATGTTGCAGGTTTGTTTGATGATAGTGAAGTGTGTTGAATAGGATTAGAAGTATACAACCAATATGATTGCATGTGGCACTTTGAAGATGAAGGACTCCATGCTATATAGATATTCTGCTGCATTGTAATGAGATAGCCAAATGAGCTATGTAAGATGTAATGAATTATTTTATTCCTAGTTATAAAGTTGTATTATGACCTTTGTTTCTTGATATTACATCTTAACTGTGGATGATAGCTATTGATCCAGGGACTAGCATTGTAAACACAGGGATCTCTACCTTATTAAAGGTTGGGAACCTTACAGATGGTATCAGAGCACTGTGTTGCCTGTAGGATTGTAACCCTAGGATTGGACAAAACGCCTTAGAAAAATAGGAGTTGTATTTGTTAAAAATAGATTTACAAACAATCTTGTAAACTCTTTCTCAATCTTTTTGGTTTTGATTCTACATTTCTTCTTTTTCAACTTGATGGACAAAGCCTCTACCATGACCAAGGACTTCAACTTAGACATCACTAAGGACTACAAGTGAGAACCAAGAGACATTAGATTGCCTACCAAAAACATTGATATCATGTTAGTGTATGGATCATATTGACCTATGAGGTATGACTATACTAAATTGATTGTTTCAAGAAAACTTGTTGTTTACTTCAACTCATGAGTTAAGCTCATAAGTTGTTAAGTTAATAGTTGCTTGTTGATTTTTTTGAGGGTAAAACAGTAGGGTAAAGTACCCCACTGCAATTTTTATATATCATAGAGTGTTACAAAAAATATTTACAAGCTCAAGCAACCTCAAAAGAGGGATAACATTCTAAGCAGCTATCTCCTGTCTAAATTATTTGCAATCCAATCTTTGAGGCCCTGATAATTCTTCTTCTTAATTCTATACAGGACCCATCTTAATTCCTGAGCGACAATAGCCCTCCATTCCTCAAGCGAAGCATGCTTGTTGTTGAAGATTTCATTGTTTCTACATATCCAAATGCCCCAAGCTCCAATTATAATAATTTCCATTGCAAAAGGGACTTTAAGATCTTTTTTAATACTGGATATAGCTTCAAAAATATTTTGATTAGTCACCTGGACATGTGAGATTTCAGCCCAGCAAGCTCTTGCAAAAGGACAGTCCTAGAATAAATGTAGAATGGTTTCTTCACTGATGCAGCCATGAAACACACATTCATAAGAAGCTAGAGTAAAACATTTCCTGTTAAGAAGGTTTCTTGTGTTTAGCCTATTAAGAAGCAAGAGCCAGAAGAAGAATTTGTGCTTTTGTTGACAAGAGGACTTCCACAACCAGGAGAAATGTGGCCGTACAGGTTGGCAACCAGATAAAGAATAATAAGCCTTTTGGACTGTAAAATTATTGCCCCAAATGTAACTCCAGTTGTCAGCTTCCCCCTGCATGCCAATATTAAGAATTTTCTCAAGGCTTTGATATTCCTGGTAAGCTTGTTGTGACAGAGGGAGGAAAAAATGATCTTGAGTATTATCTGTCTGCAGGAACTCATTGACAGAGATGTGTGGGTTTTTTGCATAGGAAAGGAGATGAGGAAGCTTATGCTGCAGAAAACCATCATTCCACATATCAGACCAGAGAAGGGTGGATTTTCCATCTCCCACCGAGCACTTTGCAATTCCTTTTAAAATGTCAATCAATTTCAGATGAGCTTTCCACCAAAAGGATCCCTCTAGACTTCTTCCAGGGAGTTTACCATTACAGTAATAAGTGTTCCATATAAGGTGAACCCATGGGATATCCTTGTGATTGTAAAATTTATCCAAATTCTTCAAAAGAAGTGCAGAGTTTTGAACATTAAGGTCAAGCACTCCCAATCCCCCATGGTTCTTAGGCCGACAAACTTTCTTCCATGCAACAAGAGCTTGACCTCTAGCTTGAACATCAGATGTTTTCTTTCTCCATAGACATTGTCTCATATACTTAATCAACTGTTCTTTAATAGTGACAGGAAGATCAAAACAACTCATGTAATATATGGGAAGGGAAGATAAAACAGATTTAACTAGTTATAGTTTCCCCCCATAATTAAGAAAATCAGCAATCCCACACAACCTTTTCTCAACTCTCTAAACAATAGGCAGGAAATGTTCCACTGCAGGCTTATTTATACTTAAAGGCAGACCAAGGTAGGTGAATGGCAATGAGCCAGGGAGGCAAGACAGAGTATTGGCAAAGTTCCCAAGCCTCACAGAGTCCATGTTAATTCGCATCATACTAGATTTAGAATAATTAACTTTGAGTCCAGTGGAGAGAGCAAAAGTATGAAGAAGAGCCTTGAGGCACAATAGTTGCTCAGAGTCAGCCTTAAGTAATAATAAAGTGTCATCTGCATACTGCACCACAGGGAAATCAGGACAGAACACACCTTCAATGGGAAGGGAAAGAAGACCAAGATTCATTGCTTTATTGAGGATGCTTTGGAGAAGATCAGCAGCCAAGACAAACAGGAGAGGAGATAAAGGATCCCCTTGTCTAACACCTCTTCTGCAATAATTTTTTTTCCCAGGCACTCCATTTAATAGAACAAAGGAGGAAGCTGAACCAAAGATTAACTGAATCCAAGAAATCCATTTATGACCAAAACCTTTGGCTTTGAGGATATTGATAATTGCAGAGTGCTCAATTCTATCAAAAGCCTTTTCAAAGTCAAGCTCAAGAATTAAAATTTCTTCTTTGGACTTGTGGCATTGATCAAGGAATTCAAATGCCCAACCTAAACAATCTTGGATAGAGCTTTGTTTGAGGAAACCATATTGATTCTTGTGGACAAGTTTAAGGATGACCTTCTGTAATCTATTAGCCAGAATTTTGGTTATAATCTTGAAGACACTATTTAGCAGAGAAATAGGCCTAAAATCAGCAGGTGTCAGAGGAGCTGCAACTTTAGGAATGAGGGTGATAAAAGAGGCATTAATGCTTTCCAAGGAAGTTTGTCCCTCATAAAAATCCACAAGGAGTTGTTTCACATCATCCTTAATAATAGGCCAGCATTGTTTCATGAATTCATTATTAAAACCATCAGGGCCAGGGGATTTATCATTTGGCAGATCTTTAATGACCTCTTCAATCTCCTCATCAGAGAAAGGTTTTTCCAAAGCATCCTTTTCCTCTTGCCTTAAGCATTCCCCAGCCAAGTCATTAAGATTGAAGTGCATTTCAGGCTTATCAGAAGAACCCAATCTATCTTTAAAGGCATTCCATAGGAGATTTGCTTTGCCATCATGATCATAAATCTCATCATTAGAAACATCCTTAAGCATGGAAATGTAGTTATGCCTAAAACTTATGGTAGCTCTGGAATGAAAGAATTTTGTGTTTTCATCACCCAGCTTAACCCATTTAATTTTCCCCCTCTGCTTCCAATAAGTATTTTGGTCTTGTAACAGAGAAATTATAAGATTTTTCAGGAGATCTCTGAGATTCCATTCTTGGACAGTAAGAGTTCTCATTTCCTCCATGACATCCAGAAAATCAATGGTGGCATTAACATTGTAGATTTGTGATTTCAGGCAGGGCAGATTTTTTGCCCAGAGCTTCAGCCCCCTTCTCACATTTTTGAATTTAGCATTGATTTTTTTGCAGAATCCTGAAAGCACACAGGAATATTCCAGGCATTTTGAACAATAGCTTTAAACTCCTTATGATGCATCCAATGATTTTCAAATCTGAACGCCTGGGCTTTGGGAATCATTGTGCCAATGGAAATGACACAAGGAAAATGATCAGAGGTAGGTTTTGTAAGAGGAGCAACAAAAGTTGAGGGAAAACTCTGAGTCCAGGAAGCAGAAGTAAAAAACCAGTCCAACCTTTCCAAAAGGGGTTCTTTTTGCATGTTACTCCAAGTCAATTTTCTACCTTTAAGGGGTAGTTCTATGAGACCCAAATTATTAATGGCTTCATTGAAGAGAAGCATACCATTCACATCCCCACCCAATTTGTTTCTATCAGAAGGCTGTCTACAGAAGTTAAAGTCACCCACAATGAGCCAGTCCATATCATCAGGCATATCAATATTCCCAAACCAGTCCAAAAAGTCTGCCTTTTTTTTAGGTAAGCATGGCCCATAAATATTGGTGAGGATCCAGGATTCATTGAACAAAAGAGAAGTCAAGGTGATGGAGATGGAGAACTCATTGTGAAAGGAAAGATACCCAGAGAACAGAGAACTATTCCAAATGGTGATGAAACCTCCAGAGGCTCCTCTGGAGGGGAGAAATTCAAAATTGGTAAATTTGGGGGGGGGGGCAGAATTTTTTAATGTAAGAGCTGTCAAAATCTTCTCTCTTAGTTTCTTGAAGAAAAATAATGTCACAGCCAGACTCCTCAATTTTATTTCTGAGAGCTATCCATTTTTTTCAGAGTTAATACCCCTAATATTCCAATTCAAGATCTTCCAAATTCTTGTATTATTCATTAAGAAACCAGATGAAAGTAGATTGATGAGGTGATATAAGTAATGTAATCACCCAATTGTGGAAACAACAATCACATAGGCAAAAGGCAATCCATATCATAACACCACAGACAGATTCCACAACAAGTACCAAACACATGAAAAGATCACAAGAACAGGTCATAGGATAGGGAGTCAACAAGACTCCAGCAAAAGACTTAGTTTGATACATTAAAACACTTAAGAGGAGGGCTTCTTCTTGGCTTGCTGTCCACAGGTACCAGCAGCCCCAGCTTTCTTCTTGCCTCCAATGCTCAAGCCTGATGATCCAGTTCCTTTGATGCTGCCTTTTTGAGGAGCCTTTACTGCCACTTCAGTGGCCTTCCCTTTCTTGAGCAACCTCTTCTCCAGGTCCCCATCCTTAACCTTGTAGAAGGAGGAAGCAAGATTTTTAACCACTTTAGGATTCAAACATGGAGGAACAGCATTGCAAACCAGACAATCAGCAATTAAACAATTTAGGTGGCTCTTAAAGCCCCCATTCAGCTCAACAATTCTAGGTCTTCTTCTCACCTCAGTGTCAACAAGAGGCTCCTTGCCCTTTCTCTTTCTGGAAGGGGTGGAGGGAGAGCAGGAAGATTTATTAACTTTAATGCCCAGACAAGAAGGAGCCATCTGGGAAAAGCTCTCATTAGGGATGATGAAAGAAATGGAATTCTCCTCAACAATCGGCTCTTTAATAATTTCCCATAAAGGAGAAGTAAGGAAGCTCTTGACCCAATTAAACTTCTCAGGGGTAGCAAGCATGAGTGTTATAAAGTTAAACCAACTTACAGGGATATCACACTCGAGAGAGCCCATTGAAGAAGTGCCCTTCTGAATATGGGGAGCAAAATAACTTTCCCAGAGCTCCAAGCCTTGTTGGGAAAAGCCCTGCTTTGCAATATGCACATCAGGAATGGAAACAAAAGTTCTCACCATTCCCACCTGGATATGTGCCTCATTTGGAGAAAGAAGATGCTGATCCTCCAACATCCAATCTTCATTTTCAGCAGCCACTGTACTTGAATCCATGGGGCTCCCCACCCTCCCCTCACCATCTGAGTTTGCCTCATCATCATCAACCAAATAGTTTTGTAAAATATTCTGAAGGCCTTCACCAATGCCAACTCCTTGGGGTCCATCAGCAACACCCTGATCCTCAGCAACCACAGGCTCAGCATTGACAGACTCATCATCATCAGACTCCCAGTCTTGGACAATGATAGCACCTGTAACCCCACTGTTAACATCCTGAGGTGGAAGATGTTGGTTGTCTACAGGCATGTCTTCACCAGGAGCAATGACAGGGCCTTGAACAGGAGCAGCAACAGCTTCCCAGGGGCCCCAACCTTCATTATTGTCACCTTTAGGAGCAGGATCCTGCACAGGGGCCAACCACTGACCCCAACCACCCCAGGAGCAGGGGGGAGGGGGGATTTGGGGTCCAAAGACAGGAGCAGGATGTGGGTCCACATTGTCATCTAGAAGTGGGTCCTCATCAGGTGCCCCCCCAAGCAGGTCACTTTGCAACACTTCAACAGAAAAAGTCCAGGATTCAGACTCCACCAAGTCGCCAATGGTAAACCTTACACTCTTGGGGATTTCAACTAGGTCAGTAACACGAATCTTCGCTAGAATCCTGCCTTTTTGGTCTGGGTCCCTCTCCCATAAAAGGACCTTCCCAATTGCTTGATTGTTTGTTTGAACTTGATTGATTTGGGTTGTGTGGTAGAACTTCTTTAGACCTATCTATCATTACTTATCCCTATCAAACCAACAAATGCCTCCCCGATGTGCCAACCCCAACCAAAACAACAACAACAACATCACTCCTGAGATACAGCAGTTGATGATAGCTCAAAATCAAATAATGCAGATGATGACACAGTTTATGCAAAATCAAAATCAGAACAACAACAACAACAACAACAATCAGAATAACCCCCTAGCACATGATATGCTCACCAGGTTTCTAAAACTAAGGCCTGCATGGTTCTCTGGGAAAACTGATCCAATGGTAGCCAATGACTGGTTACGTTCGGTGAATAAGGACGTAGTGACTATTGGCTGCACCGACGAATAAAAATTTAGGTTTGCATCACATCTGCTTGAAGGACCAGCAGCAACATGGTGGAACAACTTTCAGATCACCATTCCCCTTGAAGATGTGACTTGGGCTATTTTTGAGGATGGCTTCCGTACAGCTCACATCTCATCTGGAGTGATGAATTTGAAGAAAAAATAGTTCCACAATATGAAACAGCGTCACCTCAGTGTGGCTGAGTATATTGAAGAATTCAACAATCTGGCATGCTATGCACCGGATGAAGTTGACATAGATGCTAAGAGAAAGGAGAAATTTCTCGAAGGACTTAATGATGAGTTAAACCTGCAGCTATCTGTTTCCTATGTTCCAACTTATCAATCACTCTGTGACAAAGCCACCATTTTGGAAAATAACATGAATCAAGTTGAGAACAGAAAGAGGAACCATAACCTCAAGTATCACTCAGGATCACCACAAAAGAAGTGTTCATTCAAAAAGAGCAATGAAGATTCTGAACCACATCAGTATCACCACAACACCAATGGAAGTGATAATAATGGAAATGATATTGACAATGGAGATGACCTTGGTGAGAACCAACATGGCAACTTCTGGAAGAAGGACATTAGCCAGTTGCAGTGCTATAATTGTAAGGAACTTGGACACTATGCATCAGACTGTCCTGAGAAGAAAAAGAAAAAAATGCTAGAAGATCCAATGGAAATG
Source organism: Avena sativa (assembly GCA_916181665.1). NCBI lineage: Eukaryota > Viridiplantae > Streptophyta > Magnoliopsida > Poales > Poaceae > Avena > Avena sativa. Next base: position 43,681,057 of record OV702298.1, on the reverse strand, counting down.
ACTCCAATGTGACCCAGAAAGGATATGTGAACCACATTGACATGGATGGGAACTCTGAAGAGATAGAAGAAGTGGATGTCAGGAATTAGTTAACTCAGAAGAGTCAAATAAGGATTCCTTGTCAAGTGAACCATCAATGTAACCCTATGAGACTTTCTTTTAAGGGTGGTAGTACCCTAGTTGTCTTCAACCAACTTGTAACCCTAGCCTTCCCAAATCTCGGGACGAGATTTCTTTTAAGGGTGGTAGCCTGTCACATCCCAAAATTTTCCAAATTTTGAAATGTGAAAAATAAATAAACAAAAAATTGTTGAAATTTAGGGTGAAAAGAAACTTTTTTGATTTCCAATTGGAAACATCAAAACCTATTTTGATCAAATAGAATCCTAAAGGGATTTAAAAAGATAAACAAATAATAAATAAAGTTATAATAGTTGGAATCACCATTTTTGGATCTTTAAATAAAAAGATATGGTTTTATAAGCAAAGGTAGAAATAATGAATAAGGACTATTTTTAAAAAGAGCCAAATTAATCTTGGCCAAGCATTTAAAATAAAATATTTTTGATAAAAATAGTAAAGGTTTATTTAAATAAAACCATGAGGATTTATTTATATCCAAATTTCATTCAAGTATACACATTTTCCTATTTTGAATGATCATTAAAAACTTAATGAAGTATTTTAAATTATATTTCAAAGTGTTATGTTTTTAATAAAACCTACTAAAAAGATTTTTGTAGAAATTTAGATTTCAAATAGAGTTTTTAAAATATATTAAATCCTATTTAAAATAAAGACTAAAGTCTATTTGGTTATTTTTAATAAATAATAAATCCTGAAAATAATTGTTCTATTTTTTACTTTGGACTATGTTGATAAACAAAATTAAACTATACCCAAAGTTTGGTGGAAGTTTGAATTCATTTGGAGTTTGAATTGTTTGAATGAAAAATCAAAACAGAAATTCAATACAGAAAAAGAAAAAGGTTTGTATAAAAATAGAGAAAACAAAGAAGCCCACTACCAAGGCCTAGTCCAGCCCACTCGCAGCCCACCTGCTCACCCCCACTCGTGAATCGTTTTCACCCAGGAATCAACCCGCCCAGTCACTGAGCTGCGGACCCCACTCCCTCTCCCCCTCTCTCGCAGACAGCGGCGGTCCCACGCTGTCAGTCGTCGTTTCCATCCATGCCGGCCGTTTCCCCTCGCTCAACGTCGTTCTGCCGCGAATCAATTCGCGGTAATACGTATTGATGGCTGAATTACTCCTCGCCGTGACCGCGTGCCTTTAAACTCCTCGCCCCCCTCTTCCATTTCCCCCAAGCAGCACTTCCCCTCTGCCTCCAGGCTGCGAGAATCGTGAGCTCGAACCTCTCTGCCTGGCGAACTTCTCCGACCAATTCTGGCGCCGTCCAACCGCCTCTCACCTCCCACTTCACGCGATCTTGCTTCCCCACTTCCTGCGCATCTCCCAGTGCCAACCGCTTGGCCTTGACCGCTCCACAACATCGGCAACCTCGACACTTGAGCGCCGCTGCGTCTACCATCGCTCCGACGAACTCCCTGGTAATCACAGACCGCCCCGAACCTTCTCGTTGATGCTCCCAGGATCCCTAGCCCTGTACGCATCTAACCACATGCTCCGTTTGTCTTAGCACGCTCGCAAACTCCGCCTCCGATGATAACCAGACGAACCCGACGACGCCACGAACTCCGGCGAGCAATAGCTGCTGCCCCGGTGCGCCTCTCGTCAAGCTGATCACGCCTTGAGCTTCGCTGCACCTCTGCGAGCACGGTGAGCATCCTCACTCCCTTCCTCGCTTCCTGAATCGTCGCCAACGCCACCGCTTGAGCGCTCCGCCGCTCGCCGTCGTGCCAGCGCCGACCATTCCTGGTCGAGCTGCTGAGAGCCGTTGGATGATGATCCGATGGACGCGATAGAACAACTTAATCGAACCGTTACGTTGCTTCTATGCCGCACGATTCCACTTAAATCCTACGGTCCACAGAGCTCAATCCGCGCAAAACGGTATCAGCCAGTTAGATTAAGACACGTGGCCAGACTCAGGATTTAAAATAGAAATTTGATCTATTAGATTTGCAAACTTGCAAAATTCATAACTTTAGTTCTACACGTCCAAATTTTGCAAATTTTACATCAATGGAATCAGTAGAACAAGTACTTTGCAACCATGCACTTTGTTTAATGTTTTGCTTCTGGAAAATTGGTTGAATTTGCAGAAAAATATGTAGGCATAGTTTAAATATAAAAATTGTTCTAGATATATTTTTAAGGTGAAATCTTTGCTAAATGGTTTGTATTAAACCTACTGACCATAGGAACCTACTTATGGATTTAAAAATGTGTTTTGTGAAGTTAAGGAATAAATATTTGAATTAGAACATTTCTAGTTAAATAAAAATATTGTTTAAGTGTTAAAAATACTTTTTGAGTAAAATCTTGAGAAAATGACTTGAGTTAAACTCTCTGACCCTAAACACCAAGTTTTGAGAATTAAAATATATTTGATGAACCCTATGAAATTATTACTTTGCTAAAAATATATTTTCAACAACATAAAATATCACCTTAGCATAATATTTGGTTTATGAGATGAAACCTTTTGCAAATGGTTTTGCCACTTTAGTAAATGACCACTTTGAGATTTAAAATGTTTAGAGCCTAATAGAAACCACTTTTCTAAATAAAACCATCTTTTGCATGCTTGCATGCATTGCCTTGTTTCTATTATTTTATGTGTGATAAATTGTTTGAATGTTGGTTTGAAAATGTGTTTGCTTGATTGAATTGTAGTGAAGTTAGAGGAGTGTGATATTTGCAAGATCAATAAGTGAATCAATATTCTCTACTAAAAAGGCAAGTCACACTATCATCCATGTCCTACTATTTTCATTACACTTAGTGGATTTTTTGTAACATGCATGGTAAGACTACTATATTTTATGCTATGCTAAATCCTAATAGGATATCCTTATATCTTCCTTAGTGAAAACATTGTAGTTGTAGTATGCTTAGCCACTACTAGGAAAACGGCTATAGGTAATCCACACTTCTGTGGCGCACTTGCTATAGGTGCCCCACGGGTAAAATAGGCGTGGCGCACTGCCCACAGGTGCCCTACGGCTAACTGTCATAAGCGTGGCGCACATGGGGGTGGTGCGCCACGGCTATGTGTGGGCCAGGGCACATGTGGCCACATCACACATACCCGTAGCGCACTAGGTCAAGGTGCGCTACGGATGTTTCACTTATCCGTAGGGAACCTTGACCTAGTGCGCTACGGGCATGTTTGCTGCTGCTGCTGGGTTGTCACATCCCAAGATTTTCCAAATCTTGTAATGTGAAAAATAAATGAATAAAATAAAACTTTGTTGTTTTTCAGGGTGAGAAGAAACTTTTGAATCCATTTGGAAACTTTCAAAACCTATTTGGATCAAATAAAATCCTAAAGGGATTTAAAAGATAAATAAACAATAAACTAAAAATATTTAAAATTACTATTTTGGATCTTTTAATAAAAATATTTTGTTTTCAAATGAAAAGGTGGATTTATAATTAAAGATTATTTTATAGAGCCAAATTAAACCTTGGCCAAGCTTTTGAAATAAAATGTTTTGTTTTGATAAAAATAGTAAAGGTTTATTTAAATAAAATAATAAGGATTTAATATCCAATTTTATTTAAATAAAAAGTTTTACCATTTTATTTAAAACATCAAAACTTATTAAATTATTTTAAATAAGTTTTCCAAGTATTTTATATTCTCAAATAAAACCTACTGAAGTGTGTTGGTTTTATTTTAGATTTCAAAATAAAGATTTTAATAAAAGAAATCCTATTTGAGTTAAATGAATAAGGTCTATTCATTTAATTGTTATTGGACCCTAAAATAAAATGTTATTTTATTTTAAAACAAGTTTTCTATTTTTTTAAATAAAACCTACTGATTTGGTTTTGAAAATATTTAGATTTCAAATGGACTTTTAAAATAAATAAAAACCCATTTGATTTATTAACTAGTGTCCATTTTATTTAATTATAAATGGACTCTAAAATAAAAATATTATTTTATTATTGGACTTTGGTTTTGTGTGGTTAAAACAGAACTAACACAATACAAAGTTTAGTGATTGTTTGAGTTGATTGAATGTTTGAATAGTTGATTGAAATTCAAAACAGAAATTGATTTGGACAAAAGAAAAAGGTTTCAGACAGAAAAAAATAGAGCAAAACGACCCAGCCCAGCTAAAGCCCATCCCAGCCCAGCAGCCCATTTCCCCCTCCCCTCTGCCGAAACGTTTTCTCACTCGAACTCACACCCGCAGAGCAACTGACAGGTGGACCCATTCCCCTCACTTCCTCTCTCGCTGACCAGCCGACCCTACCCCCTCCTGTTCATCGTCCTCAACCGCAGCGACCAGTTCTTCCCCGTTTCTGGCAGTGATTCCACGGCTTCAATTCGCCTTAACGCGGCCACATTTACTCGCTTTGATCACGCAAGCTTAAATGCGTACCTCTCCTCTCCATTTCCCCTCTGTCACCCTGCATTAGCATGCCCCCAGGCCGTCCTGATTCTTCTCCGAACCTCACTGCCACCAATGAGCTTTTCCCTCGATTCCGGCCGTGTCTTGCCACCCCTCGTCTCCTTGACCACACTCGCATACACCCCAAGCCCTGGCGGACCTTTCTGCAGCCACAGCTCGCTCGCACGTGTCCCTGAGCCAGCGCCGCCGTCTGCTCCAACTGTGGCGACGTCTCCCAGGTAAACCAGACCTCCCCTCTCTTCCCCGTGGACACGATGATGATCGCCATGCTCTTGCGAACCTAACGGTGTCTCCCTTTCGTCCTAGGGTGCCTCCCATCCTCGCCCTCGACGACCTCCAGAACCGCCCGACGCCAGCAAGAACTCCGACGAGCCATTACCCTCAACTCCGTGCGCCCCTCGTCGAACCAACGACACCTTGAGCTTCCCCACAACATTGCGATCACGGTGAGCCTTATCCTTCTCTCCCTTGCGTCCAGTATCATCGGCGGCGACCTCGCCTGAGCGCTGCCACCAGAGCGCCGCCGCCAGCGTCGCTGATTATTAGTCAGAGTAGTTAGGGCCGTTGGATTTGGATCTGACGATTAGGATAGAAAGTAAGCGAATGGGTATGCACGCTTCTGAGCCGCATGATTCAACTTGATCCAACGCGCCAGAATAGCCGATCCGAGCGAAGCGGTACCGACAAATGGGAATAGGACGTGTGTCACCAGACGTTTAGAAAATAGAATTTGAATCAGATTTAGATGCCATTTTGAAACCCTTATAACTTTTGATACACACGTCCAAAATTTACAAATTTGATATCATTGGAATCAGCAAGACAAGCCCTAGCCAACCATGCCTTTTGTTTAGTAAAAAGCTTCTAGAAAAATGTTTGTTTTTGCAGAAACTTTTGTATGCTTGTTAAGAATGTGAAAATTGTTTAAAAATGAATTTGGGGATAAAATCTTTGGCAAATGGTGTGATTTGAACCTACTAACCATAGGAAACACTTTGTGGACTCAAAAATGTATTTGGTGAAACAAAATAATGATTCTTTGATTTTAAACCATTTCTAGTCAAATAGAAATGTGGTTTATTTATTGAAAATGATTTTGAAGGAAAACCTTTGGGAAATGCTTTGTTTTAAACTCTCTGACCCTAAACACCAAGTTTTATAGTTTGAAAACATATTTGGTGAACCCTATAGATTAATGCCTTTGTAAAAATATTTCTACACCACATAAAATGATACCTTGTTTTGAAAATGGTGTGTGAAGTGAAACCTTTTGCAAATGACTTTGCCACTTTACAAAATGACCATTAGGTGTTTTCAAATGTTCATGACCCATTAGGAACCACTTTTTCAAATAAAACAAAGCTTGGCATGCTTGCATGCATTACTTTGACTTTGTCATTTTATGTGTTGTTTTGCTTGATTGGTAGATTGAGTTTGTGCCTGGCTTGATTGAATTGTAGTGACTTGAAGAATGTGATTGTTGCAAGGACAAGGAGTGAACTTATACCCTCTACCAAAAAGGCAAGTGATGCTTCATACTTTTTGTCCCATTACTTTCACTATGCATTAGTGTTTTTCTCTAAGTAAAACTTGCATGGAATTTTGCTAAGTATAAATCTTGCTATAGGAAATCCTAGTAGATGAAACCTTAGTAGAAATTCCTAAGTCAAGATACCTACTACTATCATGCTTAGCCTAGCTAATAGAAAACAAGGGTGGAAATATATTCACACTATGGAAAATTTTCTAAGTCTGAGGAATTGTGTTTTTGTTTAATAAAACAACTAAGTTAATGAATCACCTGGGTGGAATGGTAATTGCTTGGTGGATTTTGGTTGAGTGGTTCACAAGGCCTATGTCTATGGTTTACCTTGTGTATCTCACTTGTGGATGGCCACCCAGGAACAAAGAGATTTGAGATGTCAAATGTTGAGAAGCTTCAAGTGCAGCCACTTGGCATTATGGGCTCTGCCTGGATCATATAGGTCGCAAGAACTTAGCCATATGGACAGTTGGTGGTAGAGTTTGATAGGTTGGAGTGCGTCCATTTTGGTCTAAGGGAAGGCTTCTGAAAGATCTTGTCTTGGGAAACCAAGTCTTGTGGGGAAAGTGCACCACCTCTGCAGAGTGTAAAATCTAAGTACTTAGCCATGTCCCTGGTAAAGGACAATTTGAGCATCAAGACATGGAAGCAATCAAGAATCTCATCATTCAAATTTCTAAGTTAAAAACTTGTGGTTGAACAAGGGTTAAAGGATCTTCAATCTTTGATTGAGAAAAATGATTTTGCCAAGCAAAAACTTAGTGTTTTCAAAATGATAAGAAAAATCTACTTTGAGCAATGCTAGCCTCAACCCCACTTAGCCAAATGCATATAGATGATAGACTCCACTATACTACCATAGTATCACTTGCCAATACAATTCAAATGTATTGACCCTTTGTGGATGTAACTTGTGATGTTGCAGGTTTGATTGATTTAGTGGAGTGTGTTGATTAGGATTACAAAGTCTACAACCAACATGTCTGCCTGTGGCACTTTGAAGATGAAGGACCCCATGCTTATAGATATTCTGCTGCAATGTATTGTAATAGCCAAATGAGCTATGTAAGATGTAATAAAATTATGTTATTCCTGGTTATAAAGTTATACTATGACCTTTGTTTCTTGATATTACATCTTAACTGTGGATGCTAGCTATTGATCCAGGGACTAGCATTGTAAACACAGGGGACTCCACCTTATATTGTTTAAAGGTTGGGACACTCCCTCTACATGGGTCAACTTAGCCGTAGGGCACTCTGCCCTAGTGCCCTACGGCTAAGTGGCATGCACCAACTCCACCCCCCCCCCCCCCCCCGTGGATCGCCTTTTTAGGCATTGCAAAAAATAAAAGAAAATGATAAACACTTCAAAAAATTAAATCCTTTCATATTTAGGTAGGTAATGTGGTCTAGATTCTAGTAAAATTAACAAAAATGAGTTTCGACTTTATCTGCAAAAAAACGTCATGCCACGATAAAAAGGCCATAACTTTTGCATACGATATCGAAAAAAATCGTATAATATACCAAAATGACGAGAACGAGATTTCGCATCCGCTCGCAACCACCTCCGGTCGTTTAGATATTTTTTATATTTTCAAAATTCGAAAAGAGTAAAAATTTACGGTCAAAAGACCATTTTTTCCTGCAGAAAAAAAATAGAGGGAGACTTACCCGTAGCACACCACCACCTAGTGCGCCACGGATAAGCTTGGGCGGGATTCAAATTTGAATCCCCACCCCGCCCTCCTCCCTATTCCTTTCCCCTTTTCCCTTCCCCTTTTCCCTCTTCCTCTCCCTTTCCCTTCTCCTTCTTCCTTCTTCCTTCTCCCTTCTTCCTTCTTCCTTCTACTCATTCCCATTCTCCTCTCCTTGCAGTGATGACGCGATGTCGGCCTCCTTATCCTCCTCCTCGCAGTGACAACGGGCGACGGCGGTGCAACGGTGGCCTCCTTCTCCTCCTCCTCATAGTGACAACGGGCGACGGCGGCATCCTTCTCCTCACCGACCTCCCTTCCGCCCTCTCTTCCTCCATCTCTTCCTACCTCCCTCTCTTCCTCCATCTCTTCCTTCCTCCCTCTCTTCCTCCATCTCTTCCTTCCTCCCTCTCTTCCTACCTTCCTTTCTCCAACCACACCCTTTCTACCACCTCGACGCCGGCGAGGACTAGAGCGGCCACGACCCCTCCCGCACATCCCTGCCACGGCCATGCTCCAGCGAGGTGACACGACTGCGGCGGCGATGCACGGACCCGATTGATTTTGCAATTCAAAACGAGGGTGTTTTTTTGCATTTTTTTTTGTTTTTTGAAAAACACATCTGTGGCGCACCCTGTACCCCTACCCGTGGCGCACCTGGTAGTGCGCCACGCCTATCTCGATATAACCATGGTGCACCATGCAGTGCGCCACGGCTACGAGATAGCCATAGCGCGAGGCCCGTGGCGCACTGCTAGTGCGCCACGGAAGGCCTTTTCAGGTGCGCCACGAATAGGCGTTTTTCTAGTAGTGAGCCCTGCTATATATTTGGGATGGGATACATGTTATGTTTAATGAAGTGTTGGAAAGATATATGTTTTATATAATAAAACAAGTACTCAATGAACCACCTGGGTGGAAAAGGATACTCAAGATTTGGACAAGGTGGCAACAAAGGGAACCATGTTCATATGGCTATCTTTTTGTGTGTGCACTAGAAGAAAACCACCCAAGGACTTAGAGATTGAACATGTTTCTCGTACAGTGGCTTCCGTGTACAGCCACATGCTAAATGGGCTCTGGCTTAGTCAACTACATGAGGAAGACCCATGCATTTGCATCTTCAGGTTAACTAGAATTGTGTAAGGGAAATATATCCCTACATTGGTGCCTGGTAGACAAGCTAGCATTGTGTATTGGGAGGACTTCTATGGAAAGACTTTGTCACATTCTCGATCTGCCGGTACTCCATTGGGTGAGTACTTATCCACCGGCCACTGGTGGCATCAAGACGAGATTGTGTCATGTGGGTAAAGTGTACAGCTTCTGCAGAAGATCAAATTCTAAGTACTTAGTCGTGTCCCCGGTTATGGACAACTCTGAGCAACTAAGGCTATGGAAGATCTCGACATTCCAATTTCTCAAAGTAAAACTTGATGGTGACAACAAGGGATTTAGAAGCACTTGGAGTTTTCTAAGGAGTTCAGAAAGATTTGACAAAAGATCAAAACTATTTTGAAAAGATAGGATAAAACTATATTGCTTTCTACAAAAGAGCCTAAACCCTACTTAGCCAAATATGCATGTAATGATAAGATCCACTTATTTCTACATAGTAGTGAAACTTGCCAATACAATTCAAATGTATTGACCCTTGTGGCTGCAACTTATTATGTTGCAGGTTTGTTTGATGTTAGTGAAGTGTGTTGAATAGGATTACAAGTCTACAAATAACATGATTGCTTGTGGCACTTTGAAGATGAAGGACTCCATGCTATATAGATATTCTGCTGCATTGTAATGAGATAGCCAAATGAGCCATGTAAGATGTAATGAATTATTTTATTCCTGGTTATAAAGTTGTATTATGACATTTGTTTCTTGATATTACATCTTAACTGTGGATGGTAGCTATTGATCCAGGGACTACCATTGTAAACACAGGGATCTCTACCTTATTAAAGGTTGGGAACCTTACAACCTTATCCTAATTACTGTTGTTTACCAATGTTGAGTAATCAACTATTGACCTATCAAGTCTTAGCCTATCAATTCTTGATCTGTTAACTCTTGTTCTTATCATAGCATTCACTCTAAAGCCTTTAGAGAAAGAAGTAAGAAGAGGTAAGTGGTAATTCTAGAATTAGATATCATCTATAGGATGTGAGAGTTGGAAGGGAATGAAATCACTATGATACTTGATGGAGTTAACTCACTGATGAATAAATAGAAAAGTTATCTAGAAGATATAATTATATGTGGTAACAAAGAGGATTATTAGGATGAATATTGAATACAATTACCAAGGAGTACTCCCATTGTATCAAGTAGGCATAGTCATTGAATAATAACTCTTAGTCATATAGAGACACTAAGAACATAGTGTAATACAACTGTAATATTGTATTGATGAAGCCTTGAATAGCCAACTGGAAACCTAAGCCATAAATGATCAAAGGATTATTATGATCATGCTCAAGTCACTAAGATTGAATGATTATATCATGTATACGTGACATAGGTGGATAGAACATGATTAAACCCTGGTATAGATATGTTATCCTAGGTTAGTCATGACAAGTCATATTGGTATAATGAGAAGTTGGTGTATGAGTTACTGGAGATAAGCAGAGATAAGATAGTATGACTAAGCTGAAGCTAGAGTAGCATGGATTTATTGAATTCGTGTTATTCCTCTTAAAGGATAGTAAGCTTTTGAGGAGACTAGAATTGGATATATAGATCTATTGGAGTCATATTAGTGATGGATGATAAAGGAAGTGCATGAATGGAATTAAAAGTAACTACTTGTTGGATTGAAGGTTACCATTAGTAGTTTGATACAACCAAGTACATAAATGAGAAGATTATGAAAAGCTTTAGTGACAAGCTTTTGAGATTTATAAGTATGATTACAAAGTAATTTGTGAAGTAAGAGAGTAATCATTCAAACAGAATTGGATTCATTATAAATATCCTAGAAATGAGAATTATCTCTATGAGGAAATCATGTAGAGCTTTAGTGTCAAGCTCATTGGATTTACAAGTGGATTTAGGAGGAGAAACTATTGATAAGAATATTCTTGTGAACGAAAGCTCATCATGTTAACACATTATGATGGATATGAAGGAGTAGTATAGCTAGGAAAGGAATTCTTTAAGTAAAAGTCAAGAATTATGAAATATGGAAGATAGGAATTCTTAGTAAAACACACAACCTTAAATCTATAAGGAAACTTAATATCCATCTCATCTGTTTACTCAACCATCTTATTTCCATAATGGCTTGTAGGAATATTTTACTGTAGCAGATCACTTAAGCATATCTTTGTCACTTCAAACATTAAAATTATATGGGCTTAGAAATTATAATTATCAATTCTATCTCATAACTCATTCCAGAGAATAACCTTACTATTTTAAAAGGGTGATATCAATCATGATCACAAACATAAAGACAATATGTCTTGACCATTCACCTTTATTCACATTTATAAAAGGATATAGGTATATTAAATCTTCGAAAACTCATGGTAAACATTTATAATTTCAAACCCTAAACTTCTATGCAAGTTATAACAAACTATATATCTTAATATCACATAAGTTCATTGGAATAATATTAACCATATTAATTCCTTAAAACATTATATGTCATATAATGGTAAAGGATCACCATATAAAGGTTTCCTTAAAACTATTAGTTAATAAGAATCGAGTTTTAAAAATGAATAATAAAATATCCTTTAACAAGTTATGGTTTATTATATAAATTAAATACATAACAAAGGTTCTTACAAAAATATTAGAAGAAAAAGAACATATATAAAGAAAATAAAGAAACTATAACATTATTTAATAAAAGCTCACAAAATGAATCCAAATACATTTTATTATTGCTATAGCTATTTAGCAAATAATTTCTATAAATAAAATTGCACACAAATGTGTAATACAAGATTAGAAATAAAAAAACAGAAAATAGAAAAGGTTTAATAGCAAAGAAAAACGTAACTAGGCCGCAACCCATTTTCTCTGCTACCTATCCACCGCCCAGCAACATACCCTTCTTCTTCCGCTCACTTCGCTGCAACCCACAAAGGCCCAACAACCAGTCCAGCTTATCTTCCTCTCTAGCTGACTGGTGGGACCGATAGGGGACTGCGGGTTAAGTTTGAAATTCTGCCAGGGGGTTTTCTGCAAAATGTTTGTCGTCGTCTTCCTCCCGGCTACTGGAATCTGCTCGGTTGCAGTGGCCGATGTCGTCCATCGCTGCCGTGTGCTGCGATGCTCGCCGTCGACACACTGGAAGGTGTCGTGGTGGTGGCATGGCAGATGCCATGGGTAGGCTAAAGTATGGGGCCAATGGATGCTAGAGGGATCTGGGGAGGGGAGATGTAGTTGATTCTACACACAAACGACTAACGTAAAGATCTTTATTCCTTCTCTCTTGGGCTACAAGTGCTCCTTGAGCTGTTTACAAGAGGGGGAGATGAACTTTTACAAGCCTAACAGTCCCAAATGAGCCGATGCCCTTCTTAGATTCCAAGCCTCTCCTTATAAAGGGGCGTCTTGGCTCCTCTAGGGCTGACGTGGCAAGCATATTCGAAAAATATGCTTGTCCCAATATAGTAACTTGGCGGCCTCCTTTCCGTGTCGCCCTTCTAATGATGGCAAGGTTTTAGAGAACCCCACCTGCACGCCTCGGGCTCCAGGACTATCACCTCCGTGACCTCCTTCTGCCCTTCTGCCGCTCTGTGCCTTGTCCTTTGTGTTTGGCTCTGTTCAGATTCCTCCTAGCTTGTGGCTAGGGTTTGACTATAGGCACTTCCTTCTCCTGCAAGCTTCATGTCATTCGGCCCTGCCTCTCTTAACTCGGCTTGGCCTTCACCTGCATTCAGATTATTCGGGTTGACCCGGCCGACTTAAACAGTACGTCGGTCGGGTAACGTATTGCTCTTCTCATAAGTGTCCTGCTCTTGCTTAGCTCGGCCGACCTTTACAGGATTCGGCCTATTTAGACAGTAACTCGGAATTTGGACGGGGAACTTCCTTTTGTCTTTCCCTGTCCTGACCCTATCCGGGGTCACCTCCCCAACATTAGTCCCCGAAGTTGGTATGGTCCTGCCTATAACCTCGGCCGGTCCATATCAGTTTCCCAATACTCGTGTATCCTTGTTTCCGAGTTACTTTTCCGCCGTCTGAGGTATCCGTGTATCTTCTTGCGTACGCCACATCCTACGTGTAACATTCATCATTATTTCTCTAGTTTTTTGTTCCTCTACAGTTCCCGCTAACAATGCTACAGTGATTACTGCGCCTTGTCGCGTCAGCACTGCGACGCCTCGCGCACCGCAATTGTCAGGAGGCCTAATCCTCTCCTGCATCGTGTGGTCGTTGGTGCGGCTCCATTCATCCTCGAGCGGTTATGCCTCACACACGATCTACACGGTTGGTGACCGCATCCACGATCCCACTACCGCGCCAAGCCCACGCAGTTATAAAGAGGGGCACGGGGCTAGAGGATTTCCTTTCCTCCTTCGCCCCCCATTACCCTTCTTCATCCTCTCGCCCTAGCATCTATTTGTGCTCTTGCGGCCGTCCGCTCGTCGGAATCTTCGACGGTGAGGCCCTAATTCCTCTGCTCCGTCGACCTCGTCCCCGTGCGCTTGCTCCGGCACCGTCGCCGGTGAGTTTCTCTGGTCTCATTGCCTGATGCGTCTGCCGCTCTCTAGATTTCCCGCGGCGGTTCCTTTTCTGCTCCGCCGCCGTTCTCGCTTAGAACCATGACGGGGCCTTGCACTTCTAGACTTTGCTCCACCGCTAGTTTCTCTTCCGTGGACTCCTCCGGCGACCCAATGTCAAGCTCCGTTAGCGGCGCGCTCATCGAAGATGACGATGCAGCATCTGGCCCAGAGCGGGGCTCCTAGCAAGGTTCCTCCGTTACCCGCCGAGAGGTTGAGTGGTTGATAAGAACTCGACGGATTCCTGCCGAGGTAACCTGTCGCTTACCAGGCAGCAAATCCTCTCCTATTCTTAAAGAGGGTGAGTATGTCGTGTTCATGTCCCATTTCGCTCGCGGGTTCGGTCTTCCCCTTAGTGATTTTGCTAGGGAATTCCTCGATTACTTCGGCCTGCAGCCGCATCATCTTACGGCTAACGCCATTGCTTCTCTATCCGCCTTTATCTTGCCCTCGGAAGGATACTTCGGCCTCTGGCCGTCAGTGCATGTATGGTCCAAGTTCTTCCAGATCCGATCCAATGTCGTTCCAGACAAATCCCTTCAGCCTTCCGAGAAACATCTTACCCAGTGTGGAGCAGCGTCCATCACACCTCGGAGGAAATCCGAGTTTCCTCGCATTGCTGGTCTTGAGTCATGCAAGAAGTGGCATAGATCGTTTTTCTATGTCAAGAACTCTGGGAAGGAAGATAAGATTCGGCTTCCTGCTTTCTCCATTGGCCCCCCTTCCAAGAAGAATTGGACTTATAATCCTAGGAAGAGCCATGCTCTGGCCGAGGCCTTTGAGATTCGGCTGAAGGAGCTGATCCGCGCCGGGTTACGCAACGAGGATCTGATGACCACCTTCGTAAGTAGCCGGATCTGCCCCTTTCAGCAACGCATGCATAAGCTCTGCTATATGAGCGGTCCCCTTGATCCCAACAGAGTCTCCACTGTTGAGGTCGACAATTATCTTATTTTCAAGTGTGTCTGAGCTATCTTTAAGACAGAGATGCCGGAGGATTGGGCCTAGGGACTGAAGACGTTCACCCACGGGAATCCCCCTCCTGAGGTAAATTTATGCATTTATGTTTTGCCCCCCAATCGCTTTCGTGATTCCTTTTGCTAATTCATTTGTCTCTTTTCTCGCAGAGATTTGCGGAGCAGAAGATTGAAGATGCCAAGGTTTTGGCCCTCCCGTGGACTGCAGATCGTAACACCCCGGATAGTGGGGAACCTGACTCGGAGGAGTTCGTTCCCAAGTCGGACATCGCTCCGGCTCGTGCCTGTGGCAAAACCTCGGCTCACGAGGAGGAAGGTGATTCGGACGACGTCCAAATTCTTGAGGTAGTTGCCGCAATGCCTATCTCTTATGCATTTCCGGCTTCTACTTCCCCAGCTAATCAGGCCGTTCAGGTGCACGAAGCCGAGCCTCTCGCCTCCCAACCTCCTGCTACCTCGCGGAAGCGTGCCGCTCCAACGGGTGCCTCTGAAGCCGCCCCCAAGATCGAACTAAAAAGTCATCCCAGCACCTTCCAAAGCGTAAAACTATGCCCAGGGTTACTGGGTGAGTTACTTTTCATTTGTATTTCTTGTTTCTCTCTTTCTGTCTTCTGACCTGACTCTCTGTTCCTTTGCAGAGCTCCTCTTTCCGTTAAGCCCAGTGGTCCTAGCATGACGAGTCATACGACTCGGCCGCCTTCTCCTCCGCCTCCTGAAGATGCTAGGATTCCTAGTCCTGCTCGTGCAAACTCTCTTCCAGCTCCGAATCAAACGTCATCTCGCCAGGATGCGCCTGAGGTCTCTCCTGTTGATGCCGACATTACTCGGCCAGTAGATATTTCTACTAAGCCTGCTGCCTCCTCCGTGAACCCCGGAGTTTCCCCCGTGATTCCTTGGACCCCCACAATCTCTACTGCCACTCCGAATCCAGCCGAGAATATCATTATCTCGGCGCCCTCAGAAACCGTAGTCCCTACGGCCCCCAAAGATGCCACTCCAAGTGCCGATGTAACGGCTCCTGCCGATGCCTCTTCTAAGGCCAAGAAGGTCGTCGTCACCAAACCTCCCTCATCTCAGAAAGGGCTTGCCAGCTCTTCTCAGCCTACAATTGTTGATGCGTTGCGCAAGGGGGTTTCTTCTGCCAAGGCCATTGTCACCCCGGCCGCTGATACCCAGCTCGCTCTTCACAAGAGTCCCGCGGCGGTGGTGGATACACAACATGTCCAAGGTAAAGTCCTGACTTGTACTGAGAGCGGGAACAGCCACGGCTCGTTGGTTGAGTATGCCAACAATTGGAACGCTGCTGATCAGCTCGAGGGCAATCCAAGCAGTCAGCCATTTCAACTCTCCGACATTAGTAGTCGCTTACATCTGGCTGCCAAGATCGTTCTTGACAGCGATAAGATGAATGAGGTAACTGTTTTTATTGACGTTTTTATTAGTCATTCGAATGATATTATATATACTCTAGTCCCCGAAGCTTGCAACCGAATAACTTGTTATTCGTTTAGAAGTTTTATTAGGCTTTGCCTGGTTCAGTTTTGTCTTAGTGTTCGTATATCCAGCCACCTGGGTTCGAGTTAAGCTTTGCTTGATTCGGATCTATCTTAACTTCGAATATCCATCCACCTAGATCTGAGTTAAGCTTTGCTTGATTCGGATCTGTCTTAGCTTCGAATACCCAGCCACCTAGATCTGAGTTAAGCTTTGTTTGATTTGGATCTGTCTTAGCTTCGAATATCCAACAACCTAGATCTGAGTTATGCTTTACTTAATTTGGATCTGTCCTAGTGTTCAAATATCCAGCCACCTAGGTCCGAGTTAAGCTTTGCTAGATTCAGATCTGTCTTAGCTTCGAATATCTCACTGCTATTTATTTTGTTGCTTAGGTTGCGCATGATCGGCGGACCGCCGAATTCCAAAGGCTACTTTTCGCACATAAGAAATTGCAAGACAAATATGAGAAAGTCATTCCTGTGGTGAAGAAAGCTGGTAAGTCAACAAACTTTTGCATTGTCCCAAAAGTTCTTATTGTTTTGGACGTGAGGTGTTAGCTCATTTTGCTGGTGAATAGGTAATATCAACAATCTTAATATCCGTCTTGAGAAGAAGGTCAAGGCCCTGGAAGGTTAGTTACCCTTTTTCTTTTCAGATTCCCGTTCAAAACTTATACCGGGTTTCTTTGAACCCTTTTGGCTTTGGTATAGCCGAGTTACAAACTTTTGCAGCGTCACATCAAGAATGCATACCCATGCCTGATATGATGCTGCATTTTTTAGAACAAGCCGCTACTCACTCGGCGCAGCTGCAAGATAAGGACGACGAGATAATTCGCTTGCGCGCCGAGGTGGAGTCCCTCAAGCTCTCTCAGAAGTCTGAGTTAGAGAAAGTTGACCAGGAGTTCTCCGAAGAGAAGAATCGGCTAGCTCTGCAATTGCAGAAAAATAAAGAACTCCTCGATGCTACCGAACTCAAGACACGGGCGATGAGCGAGGAGATCACTCGCTTTGAGAAAACCAAGGGTGATTGTGCTCAAGATCTTCAGAGAATGCTGAGCTATATTCATCGTAAGCCTCTAACCGTGGCCGAGTTATCTTTTTCTCTTTCTTACTGTTGACCGATGTACTTTTATTTTGCGTAGATCACTTTCTAGAAGCTAAGCCCGTGAGCTCTAGAGTGGTGGTTAATGCTCGTGTGCGCCGAGGTGTCCCCACAGATGCGAGCCCAGAATACTCGATGGAAGACTATTTGGTTGCCGTTGGCGCTGCCGTTGGTCCGATGAAGATTCTGGGCAGGGACTTCGTGCAGGCAGCCATCCGGGCCTACGATGTTCTCGGGCCGAATACTTCTGGAACTCCTGATATTGATGAGATTAAGATACTGGTGGAAAGATTGATGGCATCCCAGAACGAGTTAAATCTCTGGAGGGAGTCCGCTGGACGAGCTGGTGCTGATATGGCGCTCACGGTCGTTATGTCATGGTACGAGGATATTTCCCTCGATACCTTGATAAATTTGTGCACTGGCTCTAGTTGGGTTGAGGATCCAGAATTCGTCGCTCGCCGACAAGCTCGTGCCTTCCAGCTTGTTGAGTATGTGGACGTACATAACTGGATCGAAGGGCCAAGTTTCCTTTCTAACCCGGTGGATGACGTCGAAGTCGAAGATGCCTCTGATGATAACTCGGCTGACCAGGACGAGGATGAGGGTGACTCGGATACTTCTGGTGATTCCAGCGCAAGCTCGGGTGGGGACGACGATGCGCGATCATCCTCCAAAGGGACTGGGCATTCTCAAGCTCAACCTGATGTTTCTCAATAGCTTCGAGCTTCCCCCGAAGTCGATCCTGGTTCCGTGGAGGGCGAAGCAACTTCGGCCGAGGTGCCGTCTACCTCGGAGCACCCAGTGCCTGACCAAGTCGCTTCCCCTTAGGTTTAAAAAACTTTAAGTTGTTTCTTATCTCCGGTATGTCGGGCATATGATGTGCGTGAAACAATTGTCTGACTTTCTGTGTGGTATGAACCTCTTTTGCCTTTTGCCACTGAGGCACATATGATTGTGATCGTTATTATTCTGTTTAAACTGATCTTGTCTGTTTAAATCTTTGCTTTGGTGGCCTTCAATTTCTTAAGTTCGGACTGTGTGTTGGCATTTGTCCCACCGTAGTTCAGCGTCTAATATTGCCTGACCTTTATAAATTTGACGGCTCAACCATTGTGCTCTTGAATTCTATCCAAGTTGTAAATCTCGAAGCCCATATTTGGTGGGAGCAAAATAATATCATTCTGGGTGCCGAAGTTTGATACCCATTTTTGTAACAAGGGACAATTGTGGGGCAATTCCCTAGTCAGTGCTCTAGAAATCGAGATTTAACACATCACTAAAACTGCGAAATGACATTGGGCAGTCCCCGAGTAATTGCTCGCGGTGCCGAGGTTTAATACATAACCCAAACTCAAAAACAGAACATGGTAGTCCTTGAGTCATTGCTCAAGGTGCCGAGGTTTAATACATAATCCAAACTCAGAAACAAAATATGGCAGTCCCCGAGTTACTGCTCAAGGTGCCGAGGTCTAATACATAACCCAAATTCAGAAACAATATAGGGCAGTCCCCGAGTTACTGCTTAAGGTGCCGAGGTCTAATACATAATCAAAAATGCAAAATAATATATGGCAGTCCCCGAGTCATTGCTCGAGGTGCCGAGGTTTAATACATAGTTGATACTTCATCTTGAAGCTTCACTTTACAACGTGTCATAGATGACTCCTACGAGTAAAATGGACGAAGTAAAGCTATGTTGCATGGTCTTTTCGATTCTTTGTCGGCTTTGTCTGCCTGGTTTTTTTCTGGTGACTGAGCATCAATTAGGTAATACGCATCATTGTGCAATGCTTTGCTCATGATGAATGGTCCTTCCCATGGGGGTGATAGTTTGTGCATGCCGGCCGTGCGTTGCACTAACCAAATCTCCTTCTTTAAACACTCTTGGATTTATTTTCTTGCTGTGATATCGTCGCAAGTCCTCTTGATAAATAGCTGATCTTGATAGTGCCAACTCCCTGGCTTCTTCTAGAAGATCGACATCATCTTGCTGAGCTATCTCATTTACCTCAGCGGTTGTATACTGGGTAACTCTTGGAGAGTCATGTATTATGTCGGCTGGAAGCACAGCTTCTGCCCCATATACCAGAAAAAATGGTGTATACCCTGTTGACCTATTTGGGGTAGTTCTGAGGCTCCATAGTACTGCTGGTAGTTCCTCGATCCAACACCCTGCCGACCTTTGCAGTGGTTCGATGAGTCGGGGTTTTATTCCAGACAATACTAGTCCATTGGATCTTTCTACTTGCCCATTAGATGTTGGGTGGGCCACCGAGGCGATATCTAGTCTTATGTGTTTTTCTTGACAAAATCTAGCAAAATCTCCTTCAGCAAAATTTGTACCATTGTCTGTAATGATACTGTGTGGGTAACCATATCTCAAGATAATATCTTTGAGGAACTTTACTGTTGTGGGTCCATCACATTTTTTTATTGGTTTCACTTCAATCCATTTTGTGAATTTGTCGACCATGACTAAGATGTGGGTCATCCCCCCCGGGCCGGCTTGAACGGTCCCACCATATCTAAGCACCATACAGAAAACGGCCAAGTAATTGGTATCGTTTTTAACTTGGACGATGGCATATGTATCTTGCTAGCATATCTCTGGCAACCATTACATTTTTCCACCAGTTCTTTGGCCTCTGTCAACGCTGTTGGCCAATAAAATCCATGCCTGAATGCTTTGTCCACTAAAGCTCTGGACGAGGTGTGATGCCCGCATTATCCTTGATCTATATCTAGGAGGATCTCCCGGCCTTCCGCCGAATCCACACATCTTTGAAACACGCTTGTGACGCTCTTTTTATACAGCTCATTATTTATGATTGTATTAGCTTTAGCTCTTCTCATTGTCTGTCTAGTCAATACCTCGTTATTCGGCAAAGTCGCATCTTTAAGGAAAGAAAATATGGGTTGCGCCCATGTTGGTATGATTTTCTCTGGGATAATCTCACTATCTATTTCCATATTTTCTGCCGACATAACTACCTCGGATTTCTCCATATCCATCCGTGCATCGGCCGGGTTCATTTTCGGAAGTTCCGGGTTATATTCCTTGTCAATTTCCATCGGCATACTATCTTCTCTTGATTTTGCCGGAATAAAGATGGATTTGGACTCTGGTGATGGTGTTATTGATGGTTTTCTCATGTGCTCTAGGGCGATACCTAGGGGAATTGATTGCCTGGTTGATCCGAGTTTTGACAGCGTGTCTGCGGCGTCGTTTTCTACCCGAGGTATATGATGAAATTCACATCCATCGAAGTAACCACTGAGTTTTTGCACATGGAACCTATATAAGGCCATATTGGCATCTAGCGCATCCCAATTGCCTGATACTTGTTGTACTACTAGATCTGAATCTCCATAGCATAAGATTCGGCGTATCCCAATCTCTTTTGCCACCTTCAATCCATGGACGAGTGCTTCATACTCGGCTACATTGTTTGATGCAGCAAAATGTATTTGCAGCACATATTTCATCTGATCTCTTTTTGGCAAGGTTAAAACTATCCCTGCCCCCAAACCGTTTCTCAGTTTGGAACCGTCGAAGTGCATCGTCCAATAACTCGGATCTGGTAATGGTGGCTCATATTGTACCTCGGCCCAATCCACAAAGAAGTCGGCCACAGCCTGAGATTTGATCGCATCTCGCCTATCGAATTATGGAGCATAAGGTGACAATTCAATTGCCCATTTTTCTATTCGGCCGCTTGCATCTTTGTTGCTCAATATGTCGGCTATGAGTGCTTCATAGATCACTTTGATCGGGTGCTCTTCGAAGTAATGTTTAAGTTTCTTCGCTGACATGTATACCCCATATGCCATCTTCTGATAATGTGGGTAATTTTGCTTTGAGGCTGATAGTACCTCGCCTAGGTAATATACCGGCCTTTGTACTGATTTATTATTTTCAATTCGTTCCACCACGATCACAGCACTTACAACACTGTTCGTGGCGGCTATGTAAAGTAACATAGGCTCTTTTGACAATGGAGAGGCCAGGATTGGCGCTGAGACCAATATCTTCTTCAGTTCATGGAACGCATTATATGCTTGTGGTGTCCAAATGAACTTATCAGATTTTTTCATTAGTTAATAAAGTGGTAATGCTTTATCTCCCAGCCGACATACAAATCGGCTAAGCGAGGCCAGGGAACCTGTGAACTTCTGTACGTCATTTAGACATCTTGGCAATTCCATCCTTTCTATTGCTCTTATCTTAGTTGGGTTGACCTCTATCACTCGGCTAGATACGAGAAAACCGAGTAGTTTTCCAGCCGGTACACTGAAGGTGCATGTTTCCGGGTTAAGCTTCATTCGGAACCTTCTCACGTTCACGAAAGTCTGCCGAATATCATCCAGTAGCGTTTTGCTTTCTTTGGTTTTGGTAACCACATCATCTACATATACTTGTACATTTTTTCCTATCTGGTCATGCAGACATTTTTGCATACATCTCTGATACGTTGCCCATGCGTTACGTAGGCCGAATGGCATGGTGCGATAGCAATAAGCCCCGTACGGGGTAATGAACGCAGTCTTTATTTGATCGGCCGGATTTAACGGTATCCGGTGAAAGCCAGAATACGCGTCTACAAATGATAACAGTTCACAACCAGCAGTCGAATCAATGACCTGGTCTATTCTAGGTAAAGGAAAAGGATCTTTTGGACACGCCTTGTTCAGGTTCATGTAATCAATACACATTCACCATACGATGGCTATATTTGGATCATCCTTCTTCTTTTCTACTAGCACCGGGTTTGATAGCCAATCCGGATAAAGTACCTCCATGATGAACCCGGCCGCAAGGAGCCGAGCTATCTCGCCCCTTATTATTTTTATCCTGTCTTCGGCGAAGCGGCAGAGAGGTTGCTTCACCGGCCTTGCTCCTGGCCTTACATTCAGAGAGTGCTCAGCCAACTCCCTCGGCACACCTTGCAAATCCTGAGTTGACCATGCAAAGATATCCCGATTCTCACAGAGGAAGTTGGTGAGCTCGCTTTCCTATTTAGCATCTAGGCCGGCACCAATGGTGACGGTTTCTTTAGTTGGCTGGAAAGAGACACTTCCATGCGGATTGGCCAATGCCTGCATATTCAGTTGTGCCGACTGAGCGAGGGCCGCTACCTCCTGAATCCTTCTTTTTTCTCTTGCTATTACCAATGACTCGGCTAGGTTTGATCCGGCTGAAGCATATTCCATTGACTTCTTGTAATCTCCTGCTACTGTTATCACCCCTGTGGTCCGGGTAATTTCATTTTCAAGTAAGTTATGTGGCAGCTGCTCATGAATTTGGCCAATGCCGGCCGTCCGAGTAGAGCATGATAACAACTCTCTAGATCCACCACCTCAAACTCCAAATTTCCTGCTCTGCAGTTATCCCTTATGCCGAATAACACATCTACTCGAACCTTTCCAATGGGTTCGCATGAAAGCCCTGGCACTATTCCATGGAACGTGGTTCTCGTGGATTGCAGCGTATTCTGCGATATTCCGAGTTTATGCATTGTATCCTTGTACATGATATTGATACTGCTCCCATTGTAAATGAGTACTTTTTAAAATTTCACATTAATGCTCGGTCCAACAAATGTCGGATCTAGCACGAGTGCGTACGACCCCAGATTCGGCATTATTTTGGGGTGATCCTTTATGCTCCAAGTTACTTCCTGATCTGACCAAGGCACATATCTTGGTACTGCCGGCATAACTGCATTTACTTCCATATGTCGGTGCTGTACACTTTGCCTGTCTTGCTGTTCTGTTGTGAACATGCAATATGATTAATGATGTTCTCTGTAATCATTGCGTCCATTATTTCATGGGTTCGTCCTTTCATCCGGACCCTGATTTATCACTTGATGCACTGCATCTCTCCGGTCCGAGTTATCATACCTCGGGGGAGGAGGTGGTAACATTAGTTGCTGTGCATTTGCTCCAGTCAACTGCAGCTGCTGCTGCTGATGTGCCTGGTGGGAAGGTGCTTGCATGCCTGCCGGGTTACCCATTGCATTTTTCATCCAGGCGCATTGCCAGGTTGTATGATTGGCCGGCTTGGCTGGGTTTGGAGTGTGAAACTTACACGGTTGATCCAACATGGATTCAAACGTGTACTTCGGTCTTTCCTGCCACTTCTTCTTCTGTTCTGGTGTCCACTGTCTCTTCCCTTCATTCCTTGGTGTCCATTGCTGAGGACCATTCTTCTGCCGCTGACTGTTCCCATGACTCGGCTGCTCTTGCACTACCGCTGCCACCTGATTGGAGGCATATCTATAATTCGGTCTTTCCTCTCTTCTTCTTCCTCTGAACTCATTGCGCCTTGATGACCCGGCCGCATCTCTTGCATATTGATCTTGATGCTCTCGATGATCTGCCGACATCAGTTCTGGTTGTGTCGGATCTCCCAATGCATATGAAACCGCCATCCTGATGGTTTCTGCCAAAGTGGTTGGCATATCTCTTTGCAATCGCTGCCACAAGACACTGCCATAACGGCATCCTTGATCGAACCAAGCTATCGCTTGTGATTCTATAACTCCCTCGCATGAATTCCTGAGGTTACACCACCGAGTTAAGAATTCTCTATCTGTCTCATTCGGCCTTTGCTTGCACATGGCTAGCTGTTGCGGCCTGTTTGGCCTTTTGTAGGTACTGGTGAAGTTGCTGACAAACATTTCTTCAAAATCCAACCAACAGTTGATGTTGCCTGGAGGCAGATTATTCAGCCATACTCTGGCTGGTCCTTCCAGCATTTGCGGGACATATCTTACTGCCCATCGCAAGTTTCCACTTGCTATTTTTACAGCAGTGGCATAATCAATCAACCAATCCTGTGGTTTGGTGCTCCCATTGTATGTTTTCGTGCCTCTTGCCAGCTGAAAGTTCGGCACTGGTGGCTCGCCCATGATCCATGGTCCAAAACATGCAGGACCCGGTGGACCCTGCTCTTCTAACAACTCGGACCGGTACAGCCGGTCCTGTTTTACTCTTGCATCACTTGACGGCAAATCTCTGTACATAATTATTTCCTGCATTCCATAGTGGTTATTTCCACCATGAACCGCATATTCCATCTCGGAATAACCATCATTGTACCTCTCATTCACCTGATTGTGGCGAGCTAGTCTCACTTCTCTTTCCTGCCGAGGTTCATACCTCGGTTGAGGATTGGGCGGCGGATCTCTCCTTCCTTCTGCCGGGATATTATTCTCGTGATTTCCTCTTCTGAGATCCCCATTACCTCGGCTTCCGTTGCCTTTGTCGGCACGGCCAGGGTTTCTTTCGCCACTGTTACCTCGGCTTCCATTGCCTCTGTTTTCATTTGCTTTTCCGGCTACTGACGGATCATATGGAACAATTTGCTTATTTCTCTTTCTCGAAGTTACCGCTCTGTCTTTCTGCGCATTGTTTCCAGGTGAGGATGCTGCTACTATAGATAGGGCAGGTGCTGCACCAGCCGAATGAACCATTCGCGAGGCTCCAGGCCTTACTGGGTCTGCCCTGAGCATTTCTTCATTCTGCTGGTTCGCAATGCGCACTAGCTCACTCACTCTTTCTTGCTGTTTTTGCCGGACTTAGCCGGTCAGTCCTTCTAACTCTAGTGCAGCGGCATTTCCCGCCCTTAGGTTCTTTGTCGGGGTACTATACCTCGGCAAGCCTAGATCGACTGAATCTGCCTTATGAGTCTCATGCTCTTTATTGATATCATCCATGAGGTTCTTCCCTCTCAATCTTAATTCATCAACCCGCTCGGGGGCGACATCAAGCTTGTTTGCCTTAGCATATTCTCGCAGGGCCCTGTTTAAGGACTCCCGCAATGCCGACACCTTTTTTGCCTCTACCAGTAATTTTTGCCTGGTTTCCTCTAATTCTGCCTGAGCATTAGCCGGATCAAGTAGCGGCGCTACAGGTGTAGTCAGATTATCTATAGTTGTCTGGAGAATATTTTCTGCTCTTCCCAGAGGTGGCCATCTTACCCTTGGTGCCTTTGGGGTCGTCTCCTGCACCTTGGATGGGTTGGCTGCTGAAGGATACACCTCGGTGGGCGGTAGAGCTGCCTGCTTTGTGGTCACCTGTACTCCCGTCGTCGGATTCTTGCTCGATCCGGCGCCTGCTGCTCCCGCCTGCATCCCGGCTTCGACCATCACCTCGACGCTACTGACGAGGCGTTCTCCACGCGGACCATTTCCGGCTCTAAGTGGAGGCTCTCCTGCAACAACAACATGGTGAGGATAAACGCCGGTGGTGTCGACGCCGACGTAGATCTGGTGCATGCCCAGGTTGGTGAAGACGCCATTGCGCGGAGGAGTTTTTCCCCTAAAGCTGCCTGCGTTATCGCTGACATCGTCACAGAGATCTAATCTCTGGACTAAGCCAGAAACAACACGCTCGGTAGTATGGATGAATTTTCCCGTCCGGATCATGACTCCAGCTAGCACCGCTGCTGGCCCCACGGTGGGCGCCAACTGTCGTGGTGGTGGCACGGCATATGCCATGGGTAGTCTAAAGTATGGGGCCAATGGATGCTAGAGGGATCTGGGGAGGGAAGATGTAGTTGATTCTACACACAAACGACTAACGTAAAGATCTTTATTCCTTCTCTTTTGGGTACAAGTGCTCCTAGAGCTGTTTACAAGAGGGGGAGATGAACTTTTACCAGCCTAACGGTCCCAAATGAGCCGATGCCCTTCTCAGAGTCCAAGCCTCTCCTTATAAAGGGGCGTCTTGGCTCCTCTAGGGCTGACGTGGCAAGCATATTCGAAGAATATGCTTTGTCCCAATATAGTAACTCGACGGCCTCCTCTCCGTGTCGCCCTTCTAATGACGGCAAGGTTTCAGAGAACCCCACCTACATGCCTCGGGCTCCAGGACTGTCACCTCTGTGACCTCCTTCTGCCCTTTTGCCGCTCTGCGCCTTGTCCTTTGTGTTTGGCTCTGCTCAGATTCCTCCTAGCTTGTGGCTAGGGTTTGACTATAGGCACTTCCTTCTCCTACAAGCTTCATGTCATTCGGCCCTGCCTCGCTTAACTCGGCTTGGCCTTCACCTACATTCAGATTATTCGGGCTGACCCGGTCGACTTAAACAGTACGTCGGCCGGGTAATGTATTGCTCTTCTCATAAGTGTCCTGCTCTTGCTTAGCTCGGCCGACCTTTACAGGATTCGGCCGATTTAGACAGTAACTCGGAATTTGGACGGGGAACTTCCTTTTGTCTTTCCCCGTCCTGACCCTATCCGGGGTCACCTCCCCAACAGAAGGGGATAAGAATGCCACCGCGACGTCCCCGCTCGTCCTCATCCCCATTTCTCCCTCTAAAGCTCTCTCTTTCGAATTTCCTCTATAGACAAAAACCTAGCTCCACGGAGTTAAATAGAAACCGTCGGTCCCAAGCTCCCCTAGCCTCCCTGAGTGCACCGTTGAACTCGCCTCGTTGTCCTTGTCCTCCCAAGCCACTCCATGGAAGCCCGAAAGCCTCTATCAAGCCAATTGACACCTCACTAACATTGCTGGTCACCATAGTTCCCCATTGATCCCGGCAACGATTCGCATCGCCGACTACACCGTCGCGTTCCTGGTGATCCACTGGGTCTCCCCATATGCTTAAAAGTTTTATTTGCTTCCTAAATCAATGCCGCCATGACCATCAGCAAGCATTTGCCGCACGGTCTCGTCGCCGGCCATCTTCCGGTAACAATTTGCTAGCGGCGCCGCCACTATCTGGTTCGCCGCAAACTCCTCTTTCCAAAAAACAGAACCATAGCCGCGTGTGCGTACGGGATCAATCAATCGACAATCGATCTGAGTGGATCCGGTGGGGTGATGTCAGGGTGATGTCATCCTTGACCACTTCAACATGTTGACCTAGTCCATTCCTCGCGTGGCAGATGACGTGGCCACAGGCCCACTAGTCAGTGATTGGGTCTAGGTTTAGTATCGGTGTAAAAAAATATTTACCCATTTAGAATTTAATTAGTAAATAAGTAAATATTATAAATTACATATCTTTTATTTTATAATTCAGAAAAATATATTATATATCAAAATGTTTATAAAAATAAAATCTATAACTTAATTTTATTATCAAATATTATTAGGTTAGCCATTTAAATAATTGTTATTTAATAAAGATTTTATAAGTAATAGAACTTTGAAAATTCATATTTTGATATTGGTAAATGGGAAAAATATAAATAATATAACAATTATTTTTAGAAAAATAAGAACTATAATGTAAAGTTATAAACATATGTTAATATGTCACTTAACTAAATATTTATTATTATTTAAGTGTTTATATAGTAATAAATCTTATAAAAATCATATCTTATTATTTATAAATCACAAAAATAAATGTAATATACCAAAATGATCACAAAAATAATATCTACATGTTAAAAATATAATATTCCACATTTGAAGTAAGTAAATTTTTTACTCTAATAACTTGAATGTAATCCTATTTCCTTAATTGCTAATTCATATAAGGATAAATAAAAATTTCTAATATTTCTAAACTTATTCCTTTATGGTCTAGAAATAGTATTAGTCCTAAACTTTGATAATATCAAGTCAAAATAAGTTCAACACATTTTAAAAGTACAATTTTGTTGAATTATCAATCAACTATAAGTGTAAATTATTTTCTAAAAAGGATTCTTATGAAATTATAAAATCTTTAGGAATAATATTCTTAACTAAATAAACAAAGTACATATATGATAAGTATTGCAGTTTAAGTCCATCTATGTCCTTAAAGTTAAACTTTAGTCTAAAAGACTATAAACACCATGTTAAACACCATGTTAAACTTTGGTCTGTTTCAATTAAGACGTAATGCACCTCAAGACCAAACTAACCGAGTAAACACCATATGACAATTAATTATAATCACATTACTTCATGTACTAATTGTATATTTTAGATTGTTAATACTTAAAGTTTAAATACATTTGTTTAGTTAAGTAAACTATTTTTTAAAAGTTATTCTTTTATGATACACTAAAAGTAATTATTAAGTATTCCAAAATAAATCTACTTAAGTAACAACCTTTACATAAGGAGTCCATAGATACTATTCCAAACTAGAATATTTTACTTTTGTGTGTACTTTATTATAATTACATATTATTTCACACACACTCACAAGCCTTAATAAGAAGCACAAGTGTGAAACTTTTCTAATAGAGCAACACATTACAAAGAAACCATTTCCAATGTCCAAACCCTAGAACAACGTTTATTCCGGGGATTTGAGTTTATCAAATTGCATTACATTACTTATGCATAATAGCATCTTGATTTTTTAATGATGCTGATTTCATACATTGGATCTTATATTGACTCGAAGACCGTGAGTGCATAATCTTGCAATCACAAAAGGCAAGTTCACACTTGCTCATGTCCTTTGATTATTTTTCAGTAAAGTATTTTGAAAATCCAGTGTTGTCATCACCTGCATTACAAAAAGGTTAGAAAACACTATTTTCCTAATAATATGATTATAGGTTATTTACCATGAGGTAATAATCTTCTAGGAAAGTTCTGGTGGTAAAGGAACATATTATCTAGGACTTAACAACCAATATCGCCAGAGATTCTTGCGCCGTATATTACGCGTTGACCATGATATTTGCAATGGGAAGGAGAAGTCAACTATATCTTTTCCCTCTCGCATGGAGCCAGATATGCGGGTCGTGGCTGTTATCTTCGTAGTGTGCATTTATTGGTAATTTGTAGGAGATATGCAGCATATGGGTGGAAACCATCAACATCCCACGATAGTTCCGGCATCTAAATGGTCTGTGCTGCGAATTGCCGTAATTCAATATGTGGGCTGGCGTATGAAGGGAATATGCCCGAGAGGCAATAATAAAGTGGTTATTATCGTATTCCTTATTTATGATAAATGTTTATTTTGCATGCTATAATTGTATTAATACAGAAACGTTAATACATGTGTGTTTAATAAACAAAAAGGAAGTTCCTAGTTATGCCTCTCTTATAAACTAGCTCATTGATTTACAAGATGATCAAAGTTTCCTGACCATGGACATTGGATGTTGTTAATAATGAGGTCACAACAATAGTGTAATGATGTGATGAAACATTCATCCAAAGTATAGTATTACGTTCAAATTCATTGAGTTTATATTGCTATAACAACTTACGAAGTGATCCTAATCCTTAGACCATGAGATCATGTCAATCACTAACGCCGGAAGAGTTTCTCGATGACATCAAACGTCACACCGTAACTGGGTGATTATAAAGATGGCTTCAGAACTACTAAAGTGTTATTTTGAGGTTCATGGATCAAGAGTGGAATTTGTTCATCCCGATGACGGATAGATATACTCTAGGCCCTCTCGGTGATATCACATTAATTAGCTTGCAAGCAAGTGATTTGATCACTAGAATGTTATATCACGGGAACGAGAAAAGAGTGCAGGTCGGTAACGGGATCAAACAAGGTATGGAGATACCGATGATCGAATCTCGGACATGTAATATATCGTGAAACAAAGGGATTAATATACTAGCGTAAAAGGTTCACACGATCACAGAAGTCATCGTTGAATGTGTGGGAGTTAGTATGGATCTCCAGGTCCCGCTACTGATTATTGATTAGAGAAGGGTCTCGATCATGTCCGCATTATTCACGAACCATAGGGTGACACACTTAAGGGATACTGACACCATTCGGATCAAATGATCTGTTAGAAAAAGAAAAAGAAAGCGTAGGAATTTATTTCACTAGACACTGGAACTGTTTCAGTGGAAATTGCTGAAACTGGTTCTGCATGTGAAATGGAATACTAGCAAGGGGTTTTATGTGAATGTTTGTTAATTAAAGTAATTAACAAAATTCTGAATAAATAAATTAAATAGTTTTATTTAAATGAGAGCTTGCAGTAATTTTGGTGGAAAATTAATGCATGTGAGTGGAGAGGTTTTTATGTGAATGGAGCTTCCACCACATGAATGAGGGAAAGGTGGGGGCACCCTCCTTGGCCGGCGGCCATGCCCCCTTGGGCTGCCCCCTCCCCTATAAAATGACCCCCTCCTCTCACTTGTCACTCACACCTCCTCGTGAAGGATCTCTCTCCCCCATTTAGAATTGCCACATGTTCCTAGTGGCTTTTTCTGGAAGGATTTGTTGCTTCCGCTACTTCGCTGGAGCGAGGGCGCGGAGGTTGTCGGGGTACCCGTCCGTGTGTGCGATCACGGATGCACCACTACTTTGAGGTGCTGGACTTGATCGTGCTGGACCGGCTAGACCAGACGGACTTCATCACGATCTTGAGATCAGCAAGAGTTCTTGAAAGAACATGTTGGGCCCCCATGTGTGGTTTTGGTAATTAATGACAATCTTTATGGACTAATTTGTGTATTAATTTATACTTGTAGGTGTCCATTGGCATCGCTTGGAGCATGTGTTGGCTTCAAGGTCGATGAAATGCAAAGAAGATATGTTGGGCAAGCTCAATATGCGAGGTCAATGATGAGGAATTAAGGAAGGAGTTCCATCCTGAGAAGGTCAAGATCGTCTACATCGAGCTCAAGTGGAATGCTCAAGGCAAATGTATAATCTTGATAGGTTTTCCTTTTGCCGGTCTCATGTCGTGTGTGTGAGACCGGGTTTAGGATAGATAACCGTACTATCAAGAGGGGATCTCATATGAGTAATTCGGTCACATCGTTCGGAGAGAGCTCAAACCTTTGCATACTTGCATCATCGCATTTGGTTGTTATTTGGTCTTATCCATGTGAGGATATAGATCTTGTGGTAATCTCCATAACAAGCTCTTGTTCATCAAAATCGGATCTCACATATATATCTTGTTGCGATTTTGATGTGCGGCTTTTCGGTTTCTCACCAAGTGGGGTATATCACAGTATTCTACTTGATACTTTTTATTGGGAAGCCCTTGTCGTCCCCTATCCAACGCAATTTGAATCGGGTCAATCAGAGCTTCCAGTCAAAAGTTATTGTCGTTTGAATATCTGCCTGTCAGTCTATTTTCTGGGCCGAGCGGTAGTACCGCCCGGACGGGCCGGTACTACCGCCCGGGCCTAAAACGGCCCGTTTTCCTTCTGCCTCGCTAGGTACCTTTTTGCGGTAGTACCGGCCGTCCCGGTAGTACCGCCCGGGTGGACCGGTACTACCGGCCGGCCCAGTTTTTCTTATTCCCAGATCCAGATTTGCTTGCTCGCTTGCTTCGCCGCGTTGACCCGAGCTGCTGCTGTTCTCTTGCACGCACGCGCGCCTGCCCGCGTGGCTGCTGGCTCGCTGCGCACTAGGCCCGCCATACGCTGCGCATGCCGCCTCGCTTGTCGCGCGCCTTCTCTGCGCTGCTGGCGCTGCGCCGTTGCTGCTGCTGCATGCATGCAGCGACCCACGCGCGCAGCTGCTCCCCTAGGCCCGCTCCCGCCTCGCGCGCTCAGCCACGCTCGTGCCCGCGTGCGCCGCCCGCAGCTGGGCCTGCAACTGCTGTCCTGCCACTGCTGCCCCGCGCGCCTGCATTGACCGCTTGGGCCCAGCGCCACTCGCCCGCGCGCGCCTTGCCGCTTGCATGCGCTGCTGCTGCCGCTCGCCAGCGTTGCGCAGCTGCTGCATGGCTTGCTGCCATCGCCTGGCCCCACTCAGCTGGGCCCGCGCGCTGCTGCCACTGTCCTGCGAGCTGCAGCGCCGCAGTGCTACCGCTCGCATGCTGGCCCCTCCTCACGCGCGCCTGGTTGCTCTGACTTGCTGCTGTTTGGTTTTCCTGGCACATGCGGTACTACCGGTAAATTCCGGTAGTACCGTTCCGTCTAGAAAAAATTACCCCAACGGGCAGAATCAGCCCGTCCCTTTAAATAGCTTTGCCCCTTTTTCATTTAGGGTTACTTCTTCCTCCTCCTTTTGTCCAAGCTTTGCCCCCATTTGCTTTACTCTTTGAGCTTGATTTCTACTCACCCCTCCATTCATTCTTGCATATATTTGAGGGGTAGTTGGAGGAGATCTAGATCTACGTTTTGACCAAACCAAAACATCTCTTTGTGAGTGTATCTTTGGGGATCTAGATTTTGGGGGATTTTGTGTCTCTCTTTGATTCCTCCTCTCTTGTTCCCCCAATAGCTTTAGTAGCTTTGTTGAAACTTGAGAGTGAGGGATTGAGCACCTTTGTGGTGTTCTTGCCATTTGCATTTGGTGCATCGGTTTGAGTTCTCCTCGAATGATTTGGTTTGAATTGCTCATTGGAGCTTGTCCCTCTTGGTTTCTTGGAACCCTAGACGGTTTTGTGGCCTTGGTGGCATTGTGGCCTTGGTGGCATTTGTTGAGGCCTTTTGTGGCATTTGTTGGGAGCCTCAAATTAAGTTGTGGAGTTGTGCCCCAACCTCGTGAGAGGTTCCGGTTGCCACCGACAAGTGCACCGATAGTGGAAGCGTGGATCAATCCCATTGGGGTGAGATTCACCGGAGAATAAGGGAGGCCTTTTGTGGCGTTGGTGGTTTGATACCACCCCCTCTCCAAACGAGACGTACTCCATGTTGGGAGGAACTCGGTAAAATTTTGGTGTCCCCACGTGCCTCAGTTATCTCTATACCCGAGCTCTTTACTTATGCACTTTACATTGTGATAGCCTTCTTGCTTGAAGTAATATATATCTTGTTATCACTTTGTTGCGTGTATTGCTTAGCATAAGTTGTTGGTGCACATAGGTAAACCTTAGTTGTTTCTAGGTTGTGCTTTACAAAGTAAACACTAGTTTTATTCCGCCTTTGTTGAGCCACTCTAAGAAAAGTTTTAATCGCCTATTCACCCCCCTCTAGGAGACATCCGTATCCTTTCAGTTCTTCTACATCATCCACGAGTACAACCTCGTTAACGCTATTCAGTCTTCGAGGGTATGTATTCCATGGATGTATATCCACCCGTTGCTTGTATCTAGTAGATAGATCTTGGTACTTAGATGTTCCCATCGTAGGAATTTTTTTGTTTTCTATGCTGCGAACCCTATGGCGTACACCAAGGAGACATGCGGGGTCGCGGAGAAGGCAGTGATTGGCTTGGATCTTAGTCTGGGCCCCACACCAAGGAAGTGTGGACGAGAATGCAACTTGGATGTGCAACAAAGCTAAGATCTCTTATGGGTAAAGTAACGCACCTCTACAGAGTGTAAGAACTGTAACTTGTTACTCCCTGTTCCGGGAAGGAGCTACGAACGCGGCGGGAAAGGAACTCCATGAAAGTTCTGGTAAACCCGTGAAGGTTAACGGACATAGCTTTTCAGAATAAAAGAAACCTTTGAAGAAATGTTTACGAAAACCTGCATTGCCTACGACCTACGGTCTGTGGCTGTAGATATAGTGCATCAAACACTCTTTTTAGTGAACTTTCTGAGTATGCTCGTACTCAACTTATCTTCTTAACCCTTGCTATATTCTGAAGCCAATACATGCGACGTCTACATCAACTTATGCTCAAAAGAATCGTCATCAATTGCTCAAGCTCTTTAATGAAGTCAAGGAAGTCAACATACACATCAACTAAAGAGAAGGCGAAGTTGCTAATTACATAGGAATATAATCTCCATCCATAGAACCTACTTCTGTAGAGTATTGCAATAGCAGCAATGCAAGCCAAATAGTTAGATGCTAATATTATTAGCATAATATTTATGAGATGATTATTTCTGATTCTTCTTTGTAAGAAGATTCTTTCTCTCTCTTTAACCTAGAGTGTTCTCTGGATCTGTTGTAAAGAGTCGAGTTGTAACCTATAGTCATGTCTTCGACCTGTTGTGTTTTTGTTGTACCACTCTGAGGGATGTAATACTAGTGAACGGTGTTTCATTGGTTTTATGTCAACGACTATAGTGTACTACATCATGCAGTGGTATGCTGGGTCACCGCAACTGGTATCAGAGCATATTCTTTGACCTTAGGATTAAAACCCTTTTAGGAAGATCTGTAGGTTGGATAGTGACTATAGAAAGCCATCTTATCTAAACCAAATATTCTTATGACTTGTGATGTGTACCTACTTGAGGATAACCTTGTCACACTTAAGTTGGATGGTTAAGTCATAATTCTTAGGAGTAGTTATCCATTTTTTTCTCAGTGAAGTGCTATTTAGTGTGTTCTGAAGGAGATGTAACCGACCAATATACTTTAGGAAAGCCAATTCCCCACAGTAGATTAGGATTTAGTTCAAGACATCATTGGAAGTAGTTCAAATGGTGTAGTGTAATCATAAAATTGAAGTAAGACAGTAAAATATTATGGTTAATTGATAATAATAGAAAATATTATGAAGACCATTAGAGCATGTTTAGTTGTAATGGGTAGTAAATCATGTCGGATTCACTTGAGAATTATACGAGAAGTAGTGAAATTATGTTAAGGATCAATGATAATACTATGAGAAATAAGGTCATCATGGTAAGATTAGCTCTTAAATCATGATTAATAGGTAAAACATAACAAGACCATGGTGAGATTAGCTATGAAATCATGGTATAAGTGTAAATATGATAAATACTTGGTAAATTATCTTGAGGTAAAAGTAAGAAAATAACATGGTAGAACTATGATAGAATTCATAGGTGCTAGAGAATTCTAATAATCTCTGGTTAAAGAATCTGGATAGTCATTTTGAGAGTTCATGAGAGGTTAGTTTACTAAATAATGAAAGGTTGGATATAGTTGGAGATTCCAAAAGAGAAGTAATAAGTTGGTGTAACTATTTAGAGACCACTTTTATTAGAATTATCCTATTGCAGTTGAGCAATTTGGGTAATACTGAGACAAAGAATAGTTTGACCCTAAGTGCTAAGTATCACGATGTAAACCTATACGAGGAGGTGTCATATTCTACACAACTAAGCCTGTATTCTAGAGATAAAATACTTAACTACTATATTCCAGGCTTAGAATATTGTGAGATATATGTACCACATTTGGATTTATTGGTTTTTCTTAGATCTTCTTGATTGACTAGATATGTACATGAAGTTTGACTTGGTGTGTAAATGCATGTTGCAACATTCAATTATTACTTGATGTTATAGACCTAGATAGAAAAGGGAATTCGTGTAAGGGAGTGACGAGTTCCAAAGACCAAGATGAAGATTTACATGAAGAATGAAACCAAGTATAAGGAGTATCAACACAATTTGAAGTATGGATCAAGTTTAGATCATCACTAGTCAGCAACAAGAAGGAAAATTAATGTAGGAAATATAAGGAGCAACAAGAAGTGATGAAATTAATTTCACCCAAAATAGGTAATGTTGCTAGGAAGTTAATGAAGTAGTTGTACCAAGTTCATGGAAGTATCATGAATAAGTACAAAGAAGAAGTTTTGGAAAAAAAATGGTATTCAAGCTCTGAAAATTCAGAGAGAATGCCAGTAGTATGTCAGAAACCATAGGGTAATTCATACACCCTAGAATGGTCCGCAACTGCTATTTGGTTGACTTAGTTAACCAGATCATCTTCGTATTCCATAAAGAGCATAAAACTTGGCCTAAGTTAAGTAAGACATAAAGGAGTATGAAAGTAAAGCGATCGTATTTCGAGATGCTTCGCCTAAGTTAAGTAAGAGAGGATGTCCAAATAGTAGGTAAGACAAAAAATGTTGAAAATTCATTATGGAGATCCACAATTGTGTGGGTACACCATAAGCTCTTTCATGGGAACTTAAACAGGTAGAGTATAAGCTGAACAGAGACCAACATTCTTATTATAAAGCTAATGGTTATTATATACACAGTTTGGAGACCATTAGTAAACCCTAATGGGGAGAGTGAACAATAGAAATGGAAGTATTGTATCTGCCTTTCCAAGTAAAGGTTGGAGAAGAAGTACTAAACTATGACAACATTAAGCCTTATTTTCATAAGGTTAAAAGAAAGTCATCATTATAAAAGTACTCCTAGAAGTGTGTCTGGATGAAAAATCAAAGTTTACTTCGAACTAATAAGATTCAAACCTTCAGCTAATTATAAAAGGAAGTTGAAGAAGTACTTAAGGTAATAATAAAAGATTATCTAAAGACTACTAAGTAAAATCTTGAAGGCGATAAAATATATTAATCCTAATAGACTAATTCTAGAGGAAACAACTCTTAAGTGATCCTTAAGAGAGAATAAAGGACATCCAATTGGATATGTGTAGAGGAGCAAGAAATTCCGATGGGTATCGACTAAATGTGTTCAAAACCAATATTCAGAAGGACTACCAGTATAAACCATACCATGACAACCCAAAAATTTAGTCTTTTGGCAACAACTATTGCCTAGTATATTTTTAAAACTCTATTTTAGTGAGACTTCCTAGACCTTACATAGTATAATAAGGAAGTTCGATGATCAAGTAAAGTAGTTGGATTAGGATACCTAATCAGGGAAATGAACTAAATAAGAGACCCCAATTAAAGGATTTTGTAATAAGGACATATTCCTAAGGGACTAAAGTAAAAGGAACTTTGGAATATTGGAGACAACAAGTTGAAGATTGTTTAGTATGATGAAAATTCAAGAAAATGATCTGGATATGGAATACTACAATTATTTCCATTTGAGGTTACCATGAAGTTGAGAAATGCAGTAACCAACACAAGTCAATTCCTTACTCCGAAATGTGAGAGTTTACGAACTTCGAGGATGAAGTTTATTTTAAGGGGGAGAGTCTGTAACATCCCAGCATTAGAGCTTAGAAATAAGCTGAAACCAGAAGTGTGCATTGCATTCATGCATAGAAAATCCGAATAATTTTCGCGCTTTTGAACAAAACTTGTCAAAGTGATTGAAGCTTCTCTTAAGTTGATGGAATTGAAGTAGATCATCAAGTTGACCGCGATAAGTTTTAATATGACCTGTGCTGAAACCTTATTTTGGGTAAAGATGATTTGATACAAGGGTAGATCAAATGTAATAAAACTAAACCACAATATATTGTTTAATGATTAATATCTGATATTTAAGAGATCATATCATAGTATTCAGTACAACAACTCCTAAATACTATGTTAAGGATACAATTCAAGTAACAAGAATTTAATAACTAAATCTTGTCTTATATTATTCTCATATATTCCTACCATGAGGATCATGGTGGTTCTTAAACACCAAATCCTTATCACTTGTTGTGTAGGAAGGAAACCAAGTCAAGACCATTCAACACATATCTTTCTTTCCATATCAATCCTTATCATCTCTACTGAACCTTATCCTAATAACTGTTGTTAATCAATGTTGAGTTATCAAGTATTGCCCTATCAAGTCTTAGCCTATCAATTCTTGATCTATTAACTCTTGTTCTTATCATAGCATTCACTCTAAAACCTTTAGAGAAGGAAGTAAGAAGAGGTAAGTGGTAATGCTAGAATTAGATATCATCTCTAGGATGGGAGAGTTGGAAGGGAATGAAATCACTATGATACTTGATGGAGTTAACTCACTCATGAATAGATAGAAGAGTTATCTGGAAGATATAATTATATGTGGTAACAAAGAGGATTATAAGGATGAATATTGAATACAATAACCAAGGAGTACTCCCATTGGATCAATTAGGCATAGTCATCGAATAATAACTCTTAGTCAGATAGAGACACTAAGAAGATAGTATAATACAACTGTAATGTTGTATTGATGAAGCCTTGAATAGCCAACTAGAGACCTAAGACATAAAAAATCAAAGGATTATTATGATCATGCTGAAGTCACTAAGATTGAATGATTATATCATGTATAAGTGACATCGGTGGATAGAACATGATTAAACCCTAGTATAGATATGTTATCGTAGGTTAGTCATGACAAGTCATATTGGTATAATGAGAAGTTGGTTATGAGTTACTGGAGATAAGAAGAAATAAGATAGTATGACTAAGATGAAGCTAGAGTATCATGGAGTTAGTGAAGTAGTGTTATTCCTCTTAAAGGATAGTAAGCTTTTGAGGAGAGTAGAATTGGATATATAAATATATTGGAGTCATATTAGTGATGAATGATAAAGGAAGTGTATGAATGGAATTAAAAGTAATTTCTTGTTGGATTGAAGGTTACCATTAGTAGTTTGATACAACAAAGTACAAAATTGAGAAGATTATGAAAAGCTTCAATGACAAGCTTCTGAGATTTATAAGTATGATTACAAAGTAATTTGTGAAGTAAGAGAGTAATCATTCAAACAGAATTGGATTCATTAGAAATATCCTAGAAATGAGAATTATCTCTATGAGGAAATCATGTAGAGATTTAGTGTCAAGCTCATTGGATTTACAAGTGGATTTAGGAGGAGAAATTATTGATAAGAATATTCTTGTGAAGTAAAGCTCATCATGTTAACACATGATGATGGATATGAAGGAGTAGTATATCTAGGAAAGGAATTATTTAAGTAAAAGTCAAGAATTATGAAATATGGAATATAGGAATTCTTGGTAAATCACTCAACCTTAAATCTATAAACTTAATATCTATCTCATCTGTTTAATCAATCATCTTATTTCCACAATGGCTTGTACGAATATTTTCCTATAGCAGATCAGTTAAGCATATCTTTGTCACTTCAAACATTAAAATTATATGGTCCTATAAATTATAATTATCAATTCTATCTCATAACTCATTCTAGAGAATAACCTTACTATTTTAAAATGGTGATATCATTCATGATCACAAACATAAAGACAATATGTCTTAACCATTCACCTTTATTCACATTTATAAAAAGATATAGGCATATTAAATCTTCTAAAACACATGGTAAACATTTATAATTTCAAACCCTAAACTTCTATGCAAGTTATAACAAACTATATATCTTAATATCACTTAAGTTCATTTGAATAATATTAACCATATTAATTCCTTAAAACATTATAATTCGTATAATGGTAAAGGATCACCATATAAAGGTTTCCTTAAAACTATAAGTTAATAAGAATCAAGTTTTAAAAATGAATAATAAAATATCCTTTAACAAGTTATGGTTTATTATATAAATTAAATTCATAACAAAGGTTCTTACAAAAATATTAGAAGACAAAGAACATATATAAAGAAAATAAAGAAACTATAACATTATTTAATAAAAGGTCACAAAATGAATCAAAATACATTTTATTATTGCTGCAGGTATTTAGCAAATAATTTCTATAAAGAAAATTGCACACAAATGTGTAATACAAGATTAGAAATAAAAAACAGAAAATAGAAAAGGTTTAATAGCAAAGAAAAACAAAACCAGGCCGCAGCCCATTGTCTCTGCTTCCTATCTACTGCCCAGCAGCAACACCCTTCTTCTTTCGCTCACTTCGTTACATCCCACAAAGGCCCAACAACCAGTCCAGCTTATCTTCCTCTCTGGCTGATTCGTGGGACCGATAGGGGACTACGGGTTAAGTTTGAAATTATGCCAGGGGGTTTTCTGCAAAATGTCTGACGTCGTATTCCTCGTCTACTGGATGCTACTCGGTGGCAGTGGTCGATGTCGTCCGTCGCTGCCGTGCGCTGCGATGCTCGCTGCCGACACTCTGGAAGGGGATAAGAATTCCACCGCGACGTCCCTGCTCGTCATCATCCCCATTTCTCCCTCTAAAGCTCTCTCTTCCAAATCTCCTCTACATACGAAAACCTAGCTTGCCGGAGTTCAACAGAAACTGTCGGTCCCAAGCTCCCCTAGCCTCCATGAGTGCACCGTTGAACTCACCTTGTTGTCCTTGTTCTCTGATACATCCAAAATGTATGTACTTTCCGAAACACTTTTTCTATTGTTTCTCCTCTAAACTTGTGTGATTTGGATACAACTAACACGGACTGACGCTGTTTTCAACAGAATTACCTTGGTTTCTAGTTTTTGTGCAGAAAATCAACTATTAGGAAAAATCCCAAAAAATATGCCAAAAATCTTATTTTACCAGAAGATCCACGGAGCTAGAAAACGAGACGGAGTGGAGGCCTAGGGGGGGCCCACACCCCTGCCAGGCACGGGGGGTTCGACATTTTTTCCAAAAGAGTTCCGCTGCTCCACCACCACAGAAACCAAGATTCGGATCCAGAAACTCTGTTCTAGCACCCTGCCGGGATGGGGAATTTGGGGAGAATCATCGCCATCGTTATCACCAATGCCTCTCCATCAACCATCAATGTTTCCCTCGTCCATGAGTGAGTAATCCCCCGCTATAGGCTATGAGGATGGTAGGGACTGCATGAGTTATATCATGTAATTGAATAACATTGTTAGGGCATAGTGCCTAGTATCTCTATTAGTGCTATTTGACTCTGTTGCAACTTGTTGTGCTTAATGCTTGTCACTAGGGCCTGAGTGCCATGATCTTAGATCTGAACTTATTATTCAATCATTGTCTGTATCCAAAGGCCTCGAAGTGATAGAAATTGGGACAACCGAAGGGGATGGCTGTGGTATAAGGATCCCATGTGTTCACGGAGTGTTAATGCTCTGCTCCAGTTCTCTATTAAAAGGAGCACCTTAATTGCCAGTAGTTACCTAGAGGCCCCGCTGCCATGGGCTGGCTGTACAAAAGATGTTGTGCAAGTTCTCATTGCGAGAACACATGACTATATATGGAGCACATGCCTATGATTATTTAGTACTTGGATGCTTATTCTTATTTATCTGCAATGCCCTAGATCTTGAAGTTACATGTTTTGTCTCTCCCATGCAACGCTCGTCCATCCATCCCTATGCCTACCGCACTCATACCCTACTGTTTGCTACTACTGTTACTATTGCTCTTGTTTTGCTGCTGTTGTTGTTTTGTTGTTGCTACTGATAAACTTCTGTGAGCAAGAACTATTTTCAGGTGCAACTGAATTGACACTCAGTTGTTAAGGCTTGCAAGTATTCTTTGGCTCCCCTTATGTCGAATCAATAAATTGGGTAATACTACCCGCGAAGACTGTTGCGATCCCCTATACTTGTGGGTCATCAAGACTATATCCTGGCGCTATTGCCGGGGAGCATAACTTTATTTGTAAGTTCACTTGGATCTACTATTGTTCACTGCTACTCCTTTCATCATGGGGAAGTCTCGTGATGGAAAGTTTCCTA
Source organism: Avena sativa (assembly GCA_916181665.1). Classification (NCBI taxonomy): domain Eukaryota; kingdom Viridiplantae; phylum Streptophyta; class Magnoliopsida; order Poales; family Poaceae; genus Avena; species Avena sativa. The sequence goes on along the minus strand of OV702298.1, from coordinate 43,639,846 downwards.
TTTTACCATCCGCTACAAGGAGAGGTACAGTTCTAAACACCTTTGTTGCTCTTGATTCACCGTCTGTTATAAGTAAGCTTGTTGCACCACCACCACATACTCGTGCTACACACACTGCTACTACTGCTGAGTCTGAAACTGCTTTTGATGCTCATGATGTTACTTCTACTGCGCTTGATACGAGTGGTTCATTAGGTCCTTTCCTAGATGCTAATATGGTTGGTCTAGGAAATACTGAAACTCCTAGTGAAGACACTGTTACACATGTTAGCTCACCTGAGTCTAGAGAGAGTTATGATATTAATGATGGTTACATTGAGTTTACTGATGAATTTGTTGAAGAGTGTCGAAACACACATGGTGCTAGTGCTATTAAGAGTCTCCTTGCTAGACGTACTATTATTCCTAATCTGTCCTCTGATCCTAAGTTTGCCACCTCTCACATAGATATTAAAGATAACGATTATGATTTCTCTCTTGATTTATCCTACTTAGACATTGTTGAGAAAGAACCTTTTTGTGGGACTGAATATAGGAGTGTTGTGGCTCATATGAATGAGCTTTCTACTATGCGTGCTTTATTCTCTGATGATTTTAAGATGCGCAAGTACTTTGTTACTAAGATCTTCCCTTTTTTCACTAAAAGGAGAAGCTAGGCCTTGGTTTAATAGATTACCTCCTGTTTCCATCGATAGACCTGATTATTTTATTGCTTCTTTCTTCCAAAAATATTTTCCTCCTAGTGCTAGACATGCTGCTTTGCAGATACTTTTTGATTTTAAATAGAGAGAAGAAGAGAAATTGCCTGAGTCATGGACAAGATTATGTGCCTTGATTCATGCACATCCTGGATGTCCATTACCTAAGAATGAGCTTCTTGATATTTATTATAATGGACTAACTGATGATTCTAGGACATACCTAGATAGCTTTGCTGATTGTGTTTTTAGGAAAAGAACTCCTACAGATGCTGAAGAATTAATGGCTAAAATAAGAAAGAATTATGATGATTGGACTTCAACTGATCTAAATACACCTGAGCCTATTACTCCTGAACCAGTTGTGCCTGAACCAGTTCCAACACCAACACCAACACCAAAGAAGAGGGGAGTTATTGCATTAAATGATGAAGTGATGAAGGAAGCTAAAAAGTGTCTAAAGGAGAAAGGTATTAGAGCTAAAGATGTGAAGAATCTACCTCCTATAGAAGAATTATGTAAGCCAATTCCCCACTCATCCACTATTGAGGTACACTCTCTCCAACACTTTGATGAAGGTGATATTCCCTATGGTAAGCCTCCTGATCAATGTTTAGAGGAACTTGACATTTTTTATCGTTAAACAAGGTAATTTTATAAACAAGTTCAGAATCATTTATTGGAAAACTCTAGAGATATTAATGAGTTGAAAGATATTGTGGAAAGAACTTCTAATGATATTAAAATGCTTTGTAAACACTTTCAAATGGTTCAAACCCAGCTTGATCAACTTTCTAATGTACAAAAGGATATGCTAGTTAATGCCTCAGGAGATAAACATGTGTAAGACCCCACCTTTATAAAGGTAAAGGTCCCTGTGATTGCAATGCTAGTCCCTGGATCAAATGCTAACATCCATAGTTTAAGATGAAGTACACCGATACAAAGGTCTATATTACATCGTCATTCCAGAGATAACATAGTCTTTTACAACTCCAAAGCCGTAGGCTAGTACAAGAGTTCAACTTAACAAAATAAAATAAAGTCTTCATCTTCATGTGCCACAGACAAACATGTTGAGTGTAGACTCATAACCCTAATCCTCATCAGAGTAACCTACAACATCACAAGTTATAGCCACAATGGGTCAACACATTGGAATAGTATTGGCAAGTGATACCTTAGTAGAATAATAGTTTCTAGCTTCTATATGAATTTGGCTAAGTGTAGCTTAGTCTTGCTTTTCTCAAAATAGGTTTTGCCTATCAGTTGAAAAACACTAAGTTTTTGTTCGACAAAAACTCCCAAGGAACCACCAATAGACATTGGTGAACCTTTACCCTTGTTCAACCACAAGTTTTTAACTTAGAAATTGGGATGAGGAGATCCTTGATAGCTTTAGTGCCTTGATTCCCATATTGTCCATTGCCGGGGACACGGCTAAGTACTTAGATTTTTCCTTCTCGAGAAGGGGTGCACTTTCCCCACTAGACTCGACATGCATCGAGACTAGAACTTTCAGAATTCTTCCCTTAGACCAAATGGACGCGTTCCAAACATATCACCCCCTACCACCTTCTGTCCATCTGCCTAAGTTATTGCAACCTATATGATCAAGCCAGAGCCCATATGCCATGTGGCTGCACTAGAAGCTTCTAAACACTATGTATCTCAAATCCCTTTGTTCTTGGGTGGCTTTCCACAAGTGTGATACACAAGGTAGACCATAGATATGGGCCTTGTGTAACCACTCAACATAATCCAAACACACCATTCCACCCAGGTGATTCATTCACTTAGTTGTTTTATTAGGAAAAAAACATAGTCCAAGACTTAACAAAATTTCCATAGCATGTATATAATCCACCCTTGTTTACTACTAGCTAGGCTAAGCATAGAAATATAACAAGTATCTTAACTTAGAGAAAATTCTACCAAGACTACAACTACTAGGATTTCCCATATCACAGCATATAGTTACTTAACAAAATCTCATGCAAACCCTATACAAAATATCACTAGTGCATAGTAAAAAATAGTGGGATAAAAACAGGAAGCACCACTTTCCTTGGTAGTTGGGATAGCAGCAACAATCCTCACAATAACAATCACCACTAGCACCAAAATCAACACATAAAATGATAGGACAAAATTTACATTCAAAATAATCAAGCAAAAATATATGAATGCATGCAAATGCCATGTTTGATTTTTCTTAAACCAAACAAGACAAGTAAACAGTCCTAAACACAACTAAACATTTATAGTCTAAATAAACTCAAATTTTCTTTAAAATCATTTTCTAAATAATTTATATACTCAAAATAATCCTACAAATGTCTCTTCATAAAATTCCATTTTTACAGAAACAAAGTACAAAACTAAGCCCATAGATGTGTAGGATTTATTCTTGTGAATGCATTTATATATTATTTGAATTTTTTGGATAAACAGAACAAAAGTTATGAATTTTACAAGTTAATTCATCTAATAAATTCAAATCTGGATTTTAAAAGAAAAATCCTGACACGCGGCGCCATCTGATTGGCCCGTACCGCTTTGTGCGGATGACGCTCGCCAGCCGTAGATCCAAGGTAGATCGCGCGGTCCATGTAGGGGTTCGTAGCATGAAAACAAAAAATTTCTAGCGCATGCAAACAAATAAGCCAAGATCTATCTACTAGATAGTAGCAACGAGTCGATAGAATAATTCACCTCGAAGATTCCAAAGTGTTTAACGAGAGCGGATTCTCGTGGGTGATGTAGTTGTACTCTCGCCGATCTCAAGATCGTGTAGACGATCCTTCCGGCGCCGCGTTCTGGCAGCGCTCCCGCAGTCGGTCACACGTTCGGTACTCGATGAAGACCTTCCTCTCCCTTGTTCCAGCAGGCAGCGGAGGTTGTAGCACTCTCCTTGCGATTCCAGAAGCACGACGGCGTGGCACCGGAAGTAGAGGGGAGATCTCACAGGGCTTCGCCTTAAGCTGGAGCGAGTATGGTGGACTATGAGAGAGGCCTCGGTGATCTAGGGTTTAGACACACCAAGGAGACAGGGCTAGGCCGGCGGCTAGGGCTTGCCCTAGGGCGGCGTCGGCTGCAGGAGGGCCGGCGGCTAGGGCTAGGGTTTTGGGTGGTGAAGTTGTGTGTTTGGAGGGGCAGCCCTGCCCCTCCTTTTATAGGTGGAGGGCGCCGGCCAAGGGGGAGGGAGTCCTCCCCCAACTCGGCCTCCAAGGCCGGCGGTGGAGGGAGAGGGACTTCCTCCCCAAGTAGGTTTCCTACTCTCCCTCCACCAAGCAAACTTGTCGTTTGACTTTTCAAATTGGCGTTTGACTTTTTCAAACTAGGATTTTATTTATCCCTTTATTTTGCTCAGCGATGACACCTAGTACATGATGCAACCATTCCAACTTGTTATGACACATTCATGTACCGTTCCCCTCCGGAGTGCCGGACCTTTCGGAACCTTCCAGAATACACTACTAGAAAAACGCCTAATCGTGGCGCACCTGAAAAGGCCTTCCGTGGCGCACTAGCAGTGCGCCACGGGCCTCGCGCTACGGCTATCTCGTAGCCGTGGTGCACCACGGGTAGGGGTACAGGTGCGCCACGGATGTTTTTTCCAAAAATCAAAAAAAAATGCAAAAAACACCCTCGTTTTGAATTGCAAAAGTTATCGGGTCCGCATCGCCGCCGTCGTGTCGCCTTGCTGGAGCATGGTGGCCGTGGCCATGACCTACCACCGCAGGGAGGTGCGGGAGGCCGTGGCCGTGCTACTCCTCGCCGGCATCGAGGAAGAGAGGGAGAAGGAGGTGTGGCTGGAGAAGGGAGTAGGTCGCCGCAAGGAGAAGGAGATCGTCGGCGGTCGTCGGAGCTCGTCATCGCTCTTCATGAATGCAAGGAGGAGGAGGCCGCAAGGAAGGAGGTCGTCGCCGTCGTGACTGCAAGGAGGAGGAGAAGGTCGCCGCCGCCATCGTCAGTGCAAGGGAAGGAGGAAAAGGAAAGGAGGAGGAGGAGGAGAAGAGAGAAGGAAAAGGAGGAGGAGAAGAGAGAAGGAAAAGGAGGAGGGAGGAGAATGAAAAGGAGAAGAGGGAGGGAATAGGGGTAGGTGGGCGGGGTGGGGATTTGAAATTTGAATCCCGCCCAAGCTTATCCGTGGCGCACTAGGTGGTGGTGCGCTACGGGTATGTCGCCCTCTATTTTTTTTTCTACAGGAAAAAACGGTCTTTTGACCGTAACTTTTTACTCTTTTCGAATTTTGAAAATCTAAAAAATCGCTAAACGACCGAACCTTTGGTATATTATACGATTTTTTTCGATATCGTATGCAAAAGTTACGGCCTTTTTACCGTGGCATGACTTTTTTTTGCAGATAAAGTTGAAACTCATGTTTGTTAATTTTACTAGAAGCTATACCACATTACCTACCTAAATATGAAAAGGATTTAATTTTTTGAAGTGTTTATCATTTTCTTTTATTTTTTGCAAAGCCTAAAAAGGCGATCCACAGGGGGGGTGGAGTTGGTGCAGGATAGTTAGGCGTAGGGCACTAGGGCAAGGTGCCCTACTACTAAGTTCATACATACGTGCCGCACATGACATAGTGTGCCACAGATGTGTCTGGCCATTTCACAGCAGAGAGGGGCATGCGCTTAGGCGTAGCGCACCCTCTCCATGTGCACCATGGTTGACACTAATAACCATAGCGCACCTACCCTATGTGCTCTACGAATGTTTGGCGTGCGGCCAACAGGGCCCTGGCCTACACATATCTGTGGCGCACTATGGTCATGTGCACCACGGTTGTACTAGTTACTAGTAGGGCACTGACCATAGGTGAGCCACGCCTGTTTTAGCCGTGGGGTACTTCAACCATGTGAGCCACGGATGTGCTGATTACCTATAGCCATTTTCCTAGTAGTGATATTCCCGGTGAAAACACCGGAACCATTCTCCAACCCCGAAACAGGACTTTCCTTATATGAATCTTATTCTCCGGACCATTCCGGATCTCCTCGTGATATCCCGGATCCCATCCGAGACTCCGAACAACATTCGGTCTCTTACTCATCATTCCATAACTACTCAAGAACATCGAATCCTTAAGTGTGTCTCCCTACGGTTCGTGAATTATGCGGACATGATCGAGACACTTCTCCGATCAATAACCAATAGAGGAATCTGGAAATTCATATGGATCCCACATATTTCTACGATTAATTTGCGATCGAATGAACCACTTACATACGATACCAATTTCCCTTTGTCTCACGATAGTTTACTTATCCGAGGTTTTGATCGTCGGTATCTCTGCATACCTAGTTCAACCTCGTTACTGATAAGTACTCTTTTCTTGTTCCCGTGGTATGTGATCCCTTGTGAGCCAGTCACATGCTTGCAAGCTAATTGGATGACATTCCACCGAGAGATTCCTAGAGTATATCTATCCGTCATATGGATGGACAAATCCCACTCTTGATTTATGTGTCTTAACCCATACTTTCCGAACACTTAATGCCACCTTTATAGCTACCCAGTTACGGTGTGGTGTTTGATGTCATCAAAGCATCCTTCCGGTGATGGTGATAAGCATGATCTCATGGTCGAAGGAATTAGGTTACTATGTATCAGAAAGCGTATAGCAATTGAACTATTAAAATGACTTGATCTTTATGCTATGCTTATCAATAGGAGTATGTCCATCATACCATTCTCCTAATGATATGATCTTGTTGTTAATAACATCTCAATGTTCATTATAGGGAAACCACAATCATCTATTAACCAACAAGCTAGTATTATGAAGAGGCTTTACTAGGGACTCAAATTTAGTTTACAAATCACACAAGTATTAATGTTTCCTAGTTAATACTGATATAGCATGAATGTGAACATTTATCATAAACACAAAGATATAATAATAACTACATTTATTATTTCCTCTAGGGCATATCTGCAATAGTCTAGATTGTACCATACCCCTTCGCGTTTGATCTAATCCTAACCGCTGGATCTAGATCCAGCGGATCTGGTCTCTCTGGCCATGAACGGGCGGCGTGAATGGCGAGCTGCGGCAGCGATGGCTCTGCCGGAGACGCACTGGTGGCACTAGGGGGTAATAAGGGAAGGTGCGGGTTTTACCGAAGTGCAAAGTCGCGAGGAAGCTGCTGGTCGACAAAGTGGAGACGGGCGCGCACCGTATCCTTGTGAATCCCTCGTCGGAGTCACGGTCGGCGTTGGGTGCGTACGGTGGTTGACGGAGATGGCGCTATGAAGCAAAACAGGACAAACAGAAGGCAACATTAGATGCGCGCGAGGATGGCGATCAAGATAGCATCAACCAGAGGGCAAGGGGGGTCGAGGCTCACCGGGATTGGTCGCCGGAGACGTGCGGTACCGCGGCGGTGTGAGATTGATACGTCGGAAACGTATCTATAATTTTTGATTTGTCTATACTTTGCTTTGGTTTGTCTATACTTTGAGGTGTGTTTATAACTTTCCTGGAACTAACCTATTAACAAGTTGCCACAATGCCAGTTGCCTGTTTTCTTCTGTTTTCTGGCGCTATTGCCGGGGAGGTAAGGTAAAAGGTACTCACATCCTCCGGTGTGAGTGCTCGTAGTTATTTCCTTTAGATTCTGCAATTTTGTCTTTTTGTTTCTTGTTTTCACTAGTTAGGCTTAATGGAAAACAACAAAAAAATTAGAGAGATTTATAGTATATATCTTGAGTTAGGACATGAAGTGTTTGAAGAGAAAATTAAAAAACCTATGGAGATTTATTTGCATGCCAATATCAATGTTATTAGTATGAATTCATTGGACACTATTGTTGCTAATGCTATGGAAAAGTCTAAGCTTGGGGAAACTAGTTTTTATGAAAATGATCTTTTTAGTCCCCCAGCTTTGGAAGATAGCTATTCTATTGCTTATGATGATACCAAACCTCCAATACTTGATGATTACAATGATGAGTATGATATTTTCAGTCCACCTACTATTATGGAGGAAATCAATTATGATTACAATATGCCTCCTATATTTGATGATTATGGTGATGAGAATAATAGTGGTAGCTATTTGGTTGAATTTGCTCCTACTACAATTAATAAGAATGACTATGCTTATGTGGAGAGTAATAATTATTATATGCATGTGGCTCATGATAAGAATGTTTTGTGTGATAGTTATATTGTTAATTTTATTCACGATGCTACTGAAAGTTATTATGACATAGGGAAAGATGGTCTCATGTATCTCAACAATATTAAGTTTCCCCTCATTATGTTGAAAATTTTGAAGTTGCACTTGTTTTTCTTTCCTATGATTGTTCCTTTGTGCTTTCATGACTTGTTTCTTTACAAGCTTCCTATTCATAGGAAGTGGGTTAGACTTTAATGTTCTTTGAATTTTCTTCTTGATGCTCTCTTTTAAATCAATTCATATTTCCTATGTGAGCATCTTTGAAACTATCATGCCTAACTTAAAGGCATTAAAGAAAAGTACTTGTTGGGAGATAACCCAAGAGTTTTCTTGAGTATTGGAGGTTATTACTTCTGTAATGACCTCTTGTTATCCTTTTTTGTTTGCTTTTTGTGCCAAGAATGACCTCTAATGAGAGGGAAGTAAGATTTGGGTAGTTGCTGTCCCGAAACAGATTTCTGTCCTCCACCATAAAAATTCGTGAGGGGTCTCTGTAAGTCTGATTGAGCCCAAAATTTACGAATAAATCCCCCACTATGTTAGATAACTTCCATTAGTTTAACACTTTTTGATTTGAGAAACAGAAGGTTTTCCAAAAAATCGGTTTCTACCTGCTGGTCTGTTTTGACAGATTTCTGCCATTATGTGCATTTGCTTCTTATTGATTCCTTTTTGGGTTCTTTTTGGGAAATTGAGATTTTTGAAGGAGTTTCTACAGTAGATTGTGTTTTTAGTGAAAAGCCTTTCTGTTCCAAAGCTTTGCCAGAGGTCTAATGTCACATCCCAAGATTTTCCAAATCTTGTAATGTGAAAAATAAATGAATAAAATAAAACTTTGTTTGATTTTCAGGGCCAGAAGAAACATTTTGAATTCAATTGGAACCTCAAACCTATTTGGATTAAATAAAATCCTAAAGGGATTTAAAAAGATAAACATTTTAAATAAAGGAAAATAAAATATTTTGGAAATACTATTTTGGATCTTTTAAAGAAAAGATTTTGTTTTTAAAGGAAAAGGTGGATTTATAAATAAAGATTATTTTATAAAACCAAATTAAACCTTGGCCAATATTTTGAAATAAAATGTTTTGTTTTGATTAAAATTAGTAAAGCTTGTTTAAATAAAATAATAGGGATTTAATATCCAAATTTTATTAAAGTAAAGGCTTTTCCCATTTTAAATAAACACTAAAACTTATTTATTTATTTTAATTAAGTTTTCCAAATATTTTATATTCTCAAATAAAACCTACTGAAGTGTTTTGGTTTTATTTTAGATTTCAAAATAAAGATTCCAATAAAACAAATCCTATTTGATTTAATAACTAAGGTCCATTGTATTTAATTAATAATGGACCCTAAAATAAAAGGTTATTTTGTTTTAAGTAAGTTTCCAAGTACTCTTTATTTTCAAATAAAACATACTGTTTCTGGTTTTGATAATATTTAATTTTCAAATGGAGATTTTATTAAATACATCAAACCCTATTTGATTAAATAACTAAAGGTACATTTTATTTAATTAATGAATGGATCCTAAAATGAATAAAAATATTATTTTATTTTGGAATTTTGGTTTATGTTACTGAACAGAACCAATTTCAAAGTTGTGAAGTGTGGTGTTTGTTTGAATTTATTTGGTTGATTGAATTGTTTGTTTGAATTTCAAATCAGTAAATAGAAAATAGAAAAGGATAAAACAATTAGACAAAAAAATGTGAAAACAGACCAGCCCAGCCGGCCAGCCCAATAAGCCCAGCAACCAGCCTAGCTTTCCTCTCCCGAAGGAAACGTTTTGCACTTAATCTTTAACCCGCAGTGTGACAGACTGGTGGACCTCTCCCTCACTCCTTTTCCCACTGAAAACTGGACCCCACTCTCCTGTTCATCCTCCTCACCCGCGCGACCTCTTCTCCCTCCCCCGTCGCCGTTTCCTGCAGTGATTCCGCGGCACTAATTCGTCTTAACGCAGCCACCATTACTCGCCTTGACCATGCATGTTAAAACGCCAGTGACTCTTCTCTCTTTCCCCTCTGTCGCCCCTCCTCGACACGCCCTCAGGCTGTCAAATTTCAACCAACACCCCCTGTCTTCGACGAACAACCGCGACGATTCTGGCGATCCCAGCCACCGCCTGGCCCCCTCGACCACCCGAGCGTGATCCCCATCTCCCTACGCATCTCCCAGCACCAACCACTCGTTCGCGCGTGCTCTAGAACGCCGACAACAAACATGACAGAGCGCCGCCGTCTTCTGCCGTTCTCCGACGACGTCTCCCCGGTAAAATCCGACCACCCCTCTCTTCCTCGTGGACACGGTGATGATCGCCATGCTCTTGCGAACCTAATGGTGCTATTCGTTTGTCCAAGGGTGCCCCTTATCCTCACCCTCGACGACCTCCAATACCGCCCGAGACCCAGCTCATCTCCGGCGAGCAATCGGAACTGCCCCCGAGCGCCCCTCGACGGACAAGCCACACGTTGAGAATCAGCACGACGCCACGAATGCGGTGAGCTTACTCCCACCCTGTTTCGCTTCCTGCATCGCCAGCACCGCTGCCATCTGGCCGCTCCGCCGCTCGCCGTTGACCTTGCGCCGCCAGTTCCTGGCTAGTTGATAGGAACCGTTAGATCGTCATCCAACGGCTAGGAAAGAAAGTGAGCGAAGGGGTATCGAACGATCTGTGCCGTGTGATCAAGTTAGATCATGCGGCATGTGTCTGTCGATCCGAGCGAAACGGTATAGGCGAATAGGAAACAGCCACGTGGCCTCTGTTTGATTTAAAAAGACAGAAAACTTCTATTAGATTTCCAATTTTGTAAATTTCACAACTTTTGATCCACACGTCCAAATTTTGCAAACTTTATATCATTGGAATCAGTGGAACAAGCCCTAGCAAACCATGCCTTTTGTTTAGCAAAAAGCTTCTGTTAAAGTGTTTGTTTTTGCGGAAACATTTGTATGCTTGTTAAGGATGTAAAAATTATACAAAAATGATTTTGGGAATAAAATCTTTGGCAAATGGTGTGATTAGAACCTACTAACATTAGGAAACACTTTGTGGATTCAAAAATGAATTTGGTGAAACAAAATAATGATTCTTTGATTTAAAACCATTTCTAGTCAAATAGAAATGTGGGTTATTTATTGAAAATGATTTTGAAGGAAAACCTTTGGGAAATGTTTTGGTTTTAAACTCTATGACCCCAAACACCAAGTTTTATGGTTTGAAAACTTATTTGGTGAACCCTATAGGTTAATGCCTTAGTAAAAATATTTTTACACCACATAAAATGATACTTTGTTTTGAAGATGGTTTTGTAGTGAAACCTTTTGCAAATGACTTTGCCACTTTACAAAATGACTAATAGGTGTTATCAAATGTTTGTGACCCATTAGGAACCACTTTTCAAAACAAAACAAAGCTTGGCATGCTTGCATGCATTACTTTGACTTTGTTATTTTATGTGTTGTTTTGCTTGATTGGTAGATTGAGCTTGTGCCTTGCTTGATTGAATTGTAGTGACTTGAAGAGTGTGATTGTTGCAAGGACAAGGAGTGAACCTATACCCTCTACCAAAAAGGCAAGTGATGCTACATACTTTTTGTCCCATTACTTTCACTATGCATTAGTGATTTTTGCTAAGTAAAACTTGCATGGATTTTGCTAAGTATAAACCTTGCTACAGGAAAACCTAGTAGATGAAACCTTAGTGGAAATCTTCCTAAGTTAAGATTCCTATTACTATCAAGCTTAGCCTAGCTAATAGAAAACATGGGTGGAATATATATTCACACTATGGAAAAATTTCTAAGTCTGAGGACTTGTGTTTTGTTTAATAAAACAACTAAGTTAATGAATCACCTGGGTGGAATGGGACTTGCTTGGTGGATTTTGGTTGAGTGGTTCACAAGGCCCATGTCTATGGTTTACCTTGTGTATCTCACTTGTGGATGGCCACCCAGGAACAAAGAGATTTGAGATGTCAAATGTTGATAAGCTTCAAGTGCAACCACTTGGCAATATGGGCTCTGCCATGATCATATAGGTTGCAAGAATTTAGCCATATGGACAGAGGGTGGTAGTGTTTGATAGGTTGGAGAGCATCCATTTTGGTCTAAGGGAAAGCTTCTGAAAGATCTTGTCTTGGGAAACCAAGTCTTGTGGGGAAAGTGCACCACCTCTGCAGAGTGTAAAATCTAAGTACTTAGCCATGTCCCTGGTAAAGGACAATTTGAGCATCAAGACATGGAAGCAATCAAGAATCTCATCATTCAAATTTCTAAGTTAAAATCTTGTGGTTTGAACAAGGGTTGTTTGAAATCTTCAATCTTTGATTGAGAGAAGCCTTGGAAAAGATTTTGTCAAAACAAAAACTTAGTATTTTCAAAATGATAAGGAAAATCTATTTTGAGCAATGCAAGCCTCAACTCCACTTAGCCAAATGCATATAAATGATAGACTCCACTATACTACCATAGTATCACTTGCCAATACAATTCAAATGTATTGACCCTTGTGGCTGTAACTTGTATGTTGCAGGTTTTATTGTTTTTTTAGTGAAGATTGATTGATTAGGATTACAAAGTCTACAACCAACATGTCTGCCTGTGGCACTTTGAAGATGAAGGGCCCCATGCTATAGATATTCTGCTGCAATGTAATGTAATAGCCAAATGAGCTATGTAAGATGTAATAAAATTATGTTATTCCTGGTTATAAAGTTATATTATGACCTTTGTTTCTTGATATTACATCTTAACTGTGGATGCTAGCTATTGATCCAGGGACTAGCATTGTAAACACAGGGGACTCCACCTTATGTTAGATAAAGGTTGGGACACTCCCTCTACAGATGGTATCAGAGCATTGTGTTGCCTGTAGGATTTGTAAACCTAGGATTGGACAAAAACCCTTAGAAAATAGGAGTTGTACTTGTTCCAAAAACTTATTTAGAAAAACGCTTGTAAACTATTTCCTCAACTATTTTGGTTTCAACTCTACATCTCTTCTACTTCAACTTGATGGAGAAACCTACCCCATGACCAAAGAATTCACCATGTGCAAAGGACTTCTTCAACTCTAATGACTTCAACATCTTCAGCATGTTCACCAAGGACTTCCAACTTGGATATCACTAAGGATTACAAGTGAGACAAGGAAATCTTGCTCAAGATTTAGAGATTGAGGGAATGCAAAAGTAAGAAGGATCCATCAACAACTTTGAAGTCTGCAACCAAGAGTATTCTCAAGGAAACCATGATCTCAAGTAAGAAGAAGCAACCAAAAATGATGGAAAGGTCACAAGTGAACCATATAGATGGACCACCATAATTTAGTTAAGTCAAACACACCAACTTATGTGGTGTAACAAAAATATTTTGTTGCCTAAGTATGTGCTTGAACTTTGTTGTTTGAGTGAAGTGTTGGTTTCTGATTGCTTGCACATTGCTTGTGTGAATTGTGATGTGTGTGATTAGAAATATTTCCTTAGAAATATCTTGCCTATTCTAATCCCTACCCAACCAAAACAGATGACTTCTCCAAGAAACTCCAACATCAAGGATGGTGACACCAACACCAACCAAGAGGACAGCATGAAAGAGCTCATAGCAACCCAAAACCAGTTGAGCCAAGAGAACAGCTTTTAGCCAACAACAATGGACTAGACCCAGCCATACAAAGGATTTTGAAACTTCAATCCCAAATGTTGCAAGGATTGGTTACTCAAATGATCAACATGGGAGAAAACTTTTCCCAAAGAGCTAATGACAACAAGGATGACAAAGATGCCATTCTAGAAGGAACCCAAACTAGCAATACTTGTGGAGACAAAGATCATGCATCCAAGGAACATGAAGATCAATGCCCCAAGAAGAGAGAAAGATCTCCCACCTATGAAGAACATGAACTAGAAGAACTCCTAGCTTTGGAGAGACCCAAGAAGAAGCAGAAATGCCCCAACCCTAACAAGAAGGACATTACTCAAGTGCAATGTTACAATTGCAAAGAGATGGGACACTATGCCAATGAATGCCCAGAAAAGAAGAAGAACCAAGGAAACAAACAAGAGGCAATGATACCAAAGAAAAAGAAAGATATCAGCCAAGTGATGTGTTTCAAATGCAAGGAACTAGGCCACTATGTAACCAATTGTCCAGAAAAGATGAAGAACAAGTTAAACAAGTCTATGAAGGATCTCAACCTTGGCCCATGAGTCAAGTGTGGAAACCAAGGACACAATGCAAATGTTTGCTTAGAAAAATTTTCCCAGGGTCCCAAGAAGGACAATATGTAATTTTTGTTTGAAAATTTTTAAGGGTGGTAGTACACTAGTTGTTTGTAACCCTCGCCTCCCCAAATCTCGGGACGAGATTTATTTTAAGGGTGGTAGCCTGTCACATCCCAAGATTTTCCAAATCTTGTAATGTGAAAAATAAATGAATAAAATAAAACTTTGTTTGATTTTCAGGGCCAGAAGAAACATTTTGAATTCAATTGGAACCTCAAACCTATTTGGATTAAATAAAATCCTAAAGGGATTTAAAAAGATAAACATTTTAAATAAAGGAAAATAAAATATTTTGGAAATACTATTTTGGATCTTTTAAATAAAAGATTTTGTTTTTAAAGGAAAAGGTGGATTTATAAATAAAGATTATTTTATAAAACCAAATTAAACCTTGGCCAATATTTTGAAATAAAATGTTTTGTTTTGATTAAAATTAGTAAAGGCTTGTTTAAATAAAATAATAGGGATTTAATATCCAAATTTTATTAAAGTAAAGGCTTTTCCCATTTTAAATAAACACTAAAACTTATTTATTTATTTTAAATAAGTTTTCCAAATATTTTATATTCTCAAATAAAACCTACTGAAGTGTTTTGGTTTTATTTTAGATTTCAAAATAAAGATTCCAATAAAACAAATCCTATTTGATTTAATAACTAAGGTCCATTGTATTTAATTAATAATGGACCCTAAAATAAAAGGTTATTTTGTTTTAAGCAAGTTTCCAAGTACTCTTTATTTTCAAATAAAACCTACTGTTTCTGGTTTTGATAATATTTAATTTTCAAATGGAGATTTTATTAAATACATCAAACCCTATTTGATTAAATAACTAAAGGTCCATTTTATTTAATTAATGAATGGATCCTAAAATGAATAAAAATATTATTTTATTTTGGAATTTTGGTTTATGTTACTGAACAGAACCAATTTCAAAGTTGTGAAGTGTGGTGTTTGTTTGAATTTATTTGGTTGATTGAATTGTTTGTTTGAATTTCAAATCAGTAAATAGAAAATAGAAAAGGATAAAACAATTAGACAGAAAAAAATGTGAAAACAGACCAGCCCAGCCGGCCAGCCCAATAAGCCCAGCAACCAGCCCAGCTTTCCTCTCCCGAAGGAAACGTTTTGCACTTAATCTTTAACCCGCAGTGTGACTGACTGGTGGACCTCTCCCTCACTCCTTTTCCCACTGAAAACTGGACCCCACTCTCCTGTTCATCCTCCTCACCCGGGCGACCTCTTCTCCCTCCCCCGTCGTCGTTTCCTGCAGTGATTCCACGGCACTAATTCGTCTTAACGCAGCCACCATTACTCGCCTTGACCATGCATGTTAAAACGCCAGTGACTCTCCTCTCTTTCCCCTCTGTCGCCCCTCCTCGACACGCCCTCAGGCTGTCAAATTTCAACCAACACCCCCTGTCTTCGACGAACAACAGCGACGATTCCGGCGATCCCAGCCACCGCCTGGCCCCCTCGACCACCCGAGTGTGATCCCCATCTCCCTACGCATCTCCCAGCACCAACCACTCGTCCGCGCGTGCTCTAGAACGCCGACAACAAACACGACAGAGCGCCGCCGTCTTCTGTCGTTCTCCGACGACGTCTCCCCGGTAAAATCCGACCACCCCTCTCTTCCTCGTGGACACGGTGATGATCGCCATGCTCTTGCGAACCTAATGGTGCTATTCATTTGTCTAAGGGTGCCCCTTATCCTCACCCTCGACGACCTCCAGTACCGCCCGAGACCCAGCTCATCTCCGGCGAGCAATCGGAACTGCCCCCGAGCGCCCCTCGACGGACAAGCCACACGTTGAGAATCAGCACGACGCCACGAATGCGGTGAGCTTACTCCCACCCTTTTTCACTTCCTGCATCGCTAGAACCACTGCCATCTGGCCGCTCCGCCGCTCGCTGTTGACCTTGCGCCGCCAGTTCCTGGCTAGTTGATAGGAACCGTTAGATCGTCATCCAGCGGCTAGGAAAGAAAGTGAGCGAAGGGGTATCGAACGATCTGTGCCGTGTGATCAAGTTAGATCCTGCGGCATGTGTCTGTCGATCCGAGCGAAATGGTATAGGCGAATAGGAAACAGCCACGTGGCCTCTGTTTGATTTAAGAAGACAGAAAACTTCTATTAGATTTCTAATTTTGTAAATTGCACAACTTTTGATCCACACGTCCAAATTTTGCAAACTTTATACCATTGGAATCAGTGGAACATGACCTAGCCAACCATGCCTTTTGTTTAGCAAAAAGCTTCTGATAAAATGTTTGTTTTTGCAGAAACATTTGTATGCTTGTTAAGGATGTAAAAATTATTCAAAAATGATTTTGGGGATAAAATCTTTGGCAAATGGTGTGATTAGAACCTACTAACATTAGGAAACACTTTGTGGATTCAAAAATGAATTTGGTGAAAAAAAATAATGATTCTTTGATTTAAAACCATTTCTAGTCAAATAGAAATGTGGGTTATTTATTGAAAATGATTTTGAAGGAAAACCTTTGGGAAATGTTTTGGTTTTAAACTCTCTGACCCCAAACACCAAGTTTTATGGTTTGAAAACTTATTTGGTGAACCCTATAGGTTAATGCCTTAGTAAAAATATTTTTACACCACATAAAATGATACTTTGTTTTGAAGATGGTTTTGTAGTGAAACCTTTTGCAAATGACTTTGCCACTTTACAAAATGACCAATAGGTGTTATCAAATGTTTGTGACCCATTAGGAACCACTTTTCAAAACAAAACAAAGCTTGGCATGCTTGCATGCATTACTTTGACTTTGTTATTTTATGTGTTGTTTTGCTTGATTGGTAGATTGAGCTTGTGCCTTGCTTGATTGAATTGTAGTGACTTGAAGAGTGTGATTGTTGCAAGGACAAGGAGTGAACCTATACCCTCTACCAAAAAGGCAAGTGATGCTACATACTTTTTGTCCCATTACTTTCACTATGCATTAGTGATTTTTGCTAAGTAAAACTTGCATGGATTTTGCTAAGTATAAACCTTGCTACAGGAAAACCTAGTAGATGAAACCTTAGTGGAAATCTTCCTAAGTTAAGATTCCTATTACTATCAAGCTTAGCCTAGGTAATAGAAAACATGGGTGGAATATATATTCACACTATGGAAAAATTTCTAAGTCTGAGGACTTGTGTTTTGTTTAATAAAACAACTAAGTTAATGAATCACCTGGGTGGAATGGGACTTGCTTGGTGGATTTTGGTTGAGTGGTTCACAAGGCCCATGTCTATGGTTTACCATGTGTATCTCACTTGTGGATGGCCACCCAGGAACAAAGAGATTTGAGATGTCAAATGTTGAGAAGCTTCAAGTGCAACCACTTGGCAATATGGGCTCTGCCATGATCATATAGGTTGCAAGAACTTAGCCATATGGACAGAGGGTGGTAGTGTTTGATAGGTTGGAGCGCGTCCATTTTGGTCTAAGGGAAAGCTTCTGAAAGATCTTGTCTTGGGAAACCAAGTCTTGTGGGGAAAGTGCACCACCTCTGCAGAGTGTAAAATCTAAGTACTTAGCCATGTCCCTGGTAAAGGACAATTTGAGCATCAAGACATGGAAGCAATCAAGAATCTCATCATTCAAAGTTCTAAGTGAAAATCTTGTGGTTTGAACAAGGGTTGTTTGAAATCTTCAATCTTTGATTGAGAGAAGCCTTGGAAAAGATTTTGTCAAAACAAAAACTTAGTATTTTCAAAATGATAAGGAAAATCTATTTTGAGCAATGCAAGCCTCAACTCCACTTAGCCAAATGCATATAAATGATAGACTCCACTATACTACCATAGTATCACTTGCCAATACAATTCAAATGTATTGACCCTTGTGGCTGTAACTTGTATGTTGCAGGTTTGATTGTTTTTTTTAGTGAAGATTGATTGATTAGGATTACAAAGTCTACAACCAACATGTCTGCCTGTGGCACTTTGAATATGAAGGGCCCCATGCTATAGATATTCTGCTGCAATGTAATGTAATAGCCAAATGAGCTATGTAAGATGTAATAAAATTATGTTATTCCTGGTTATAAAGTTATATTATGACCTTTGTTTCTTGATATTACATCTTAACTGTGGATGCTAGCTATTGATCCAGGGACTAGCATTGTAAACACAGGGGACTCCACCTTATGTTAAATAAAGGTTGGGACACTCCCTCTACATCTAATATCTTTTGAATACACTAATGTTGCTAATAAAGATTGTGTGAAGTTTAGTATGAAGGAAAAATTTCAGGTGTAGAGAGAGAATGATGTAATGAGATGAAGAATGGACAAAAGCTCAAGCTTGGGGATTCCACCCCGTTGTCACCCCAAGAATTATCCAAGAGGTACAAGCGTCGAAGCTTGGGTATGCCCAATGCATCCCCCTGTTCATCAATAAAAAGCTCAGGTCTTTCTAGACACTTCGTTTTTATTGTTTCATGCATTGTTGTGTTGTTCTTGGAGCGTCTTAGTTTTCGTTTTTGGTTTTTGTTTTCTTAGTTTGCTTGAGTAAGTTGGTTGGTTACACCACACTTCTTTTGAAGAGAGACACACTCTGTTTTCATTGACTAGACCACTCTAGTTTTCACTCTTATTGTTTTGTGAGTGTTCACTTTTGCTAGAACTGCGTTCAGCCTTAGTTTTATTGTGCTTTCAACTTAGAACTTTTTAGTTCTTCTTTGTGGACTCATTGATCTTTATTGATTATTATCTTTGTGGGTTGTTTCAAATAAGTTGTTTGGTGTTGGAAAGAGTCGAAAGCTTCATGCTTAAGTGGTACAAAAGGGAGCTTGCATTGACTGTGACCTAGACTTTAGCATGACATGCTAGGTGTTGTTTTGAACTTATGCTTAGTGACTATTGTTGTAGCATGTCTTGTTCCAAATAATTGGGATTGCTTAGTGTGCCTTGAAAGAATCATGCGTTGTTTTAGTATACAAAAGCATAGTATTGTTGTATTCTCCTTTGATGCTTTGTTTGGGTTGACTTGGCACTTGCTCACACCATGTTATGACTATGAAAAGTCACCATAGCCTATATTATCACTTAGTCATTGACTTGTAGTACCACTCTATGATTTGATTAGTATGCTTTGTTGCACTGCATGATTATGGCCATTATGCTCTCTTAGTTGCTTGCTCCAAGTCTTTTGCTAGCCTCCACTTGTATGAGTAAGCTCTACTCATGCTTCCAACTCCCAAGAAACCAAGTTATTCCAAAGTGTCCACTATAAACTCCTATGAATGGTGTGTTACACCATTCCAAAGTATATTCTTGTTTTCAGCTATCTTCTAATTAAAAAGTCTTTTGTTATGTGAAAACTTAGTGATTAAAGCCCTCACGAACTTGATGGCACACTTTATATTCTTTGCCCCTAATAAACTTGAACCATTGTGTCATCTATGTTGTATATTCTTGCACTCATACGTTGGAATTAGCAGAACCGTGCTACCATAGGGAACGTTTTCAACATTGCACTTGTACCTTGTTGTACTCAGTTGATATCATGCTCTTTTGTCTATGGATGTCACCGGTGTGAAATAAAGAGGGAACTTGTAAGTCCATGGAGTTTGTATTTTGTGTTAGAGAAATGCCTGGGCCGCTAGCCTAATCCATGCCTAATCATGGTGGAAACATGCAACATCACCACAATGAGCTATCTATGAAGCATACTCAATAAAAAGCTATGCATATGGTAAATAAAAAGATTGCTGAGATGCTCATTGTCTGCTTGCCTTGTCATTTTGGTTATGGTAAAGCTCCCATACCATGTGCAAGGGGTACACCGTTGGCGGTTCTCAATGATATGCAAATACTTACAGTGACAAGAACTTACCTGGACCCAAAGTTTAGTATGCATGAGGTGTGGCCTTTGTATTCAAGGAACTTGAGATTTCCAACTTATACTTCATCAAGCATATACTCCATCTTTGTCACTTTGACCTTAACCACTTCAAGATGCTTATGATAGGGGCAGTGAGGGCTGAAAGCTAACAAGTACCATAATTTTTGCAAGCTCTTTTTGAAACTTGTAATCCCTGCTTCCTTTACAAACAGGCCTTTCTTCCACCATTATTGAGTCTCCACCTTCTACCTTTAGGCACCATTAAGAGAGCATAGTTGTCATTCTATGTGCAGTGTTCCAAAGCTTATTGATTTATGCATATTGTGATATTACTTGTTCTTGTGCTACTTGTTTCTAGTCACTCTTGTGAACTTTGAAGGTATCCTATGCATCTATTTTCTACTCTATGAGGGACAAGCTGATTGCCACTATGCTATGTTTTCTGTATGTGAAACAAATAAATGTTTTTCAATGCATGTTATTCATGATCTTTGTTTGTAGCCTTTCATGTTGCATGCATATTTACTATGTCCTATTGTTAAAACTCCATATTTCATGCACATGTTTTGAGTTCTTTGATCCCAACTTTCAATGATTGCAAATGGTTTGATCTTTATCGTGAGGGTGCATGTCACCTCAAAAATTATTCTTTTTATCACTTACCTACTCGAGGACGAGCAGGAGTTATGCTTGGGGATGATTGATATGTCGGAAATGTATCTATAATTTTTTATGCTCCATGCTTGTTTTGTATCTACTTTTCTTTGCTTTGTCTATACTTTGAGGTGTTTTTATATCTTTTTTGGAAATAACCTATTAACAAATTGCCACAGTGCCAGTTGCCTGTTTTCTTCTGTTTTTGGTTCCAGAAAGGCAGAAAATCAATATTCTCGGAATTGGACGGGACAAAAGCCAAAGTTATTATTTTCCCGGAGCAACACAGAACCACGAAGCAGAGCCAGAGGGGGGCCACAGGGTGGCCAAACCCTCCTAGGTGTGGGCAAGCCCTAGAGGAGCCTGGAGGGGGTGTAGGCCCCCTGGACCCCCACCGACCTTGATTCATGCGCCTATAAGATCCCCCCGATGAGAAAACCCTAGGGAATCAAGAAGAAATCCACGAAAATCTCCGTAGCGCCGCCGCCACCGAAGGGGAGATTCGGGGGGACAGAAAGTCTATTCCGGCACCCTGCCGAGACAGGGAAGTGCCCCCGGAGCCATCTCCATCGATCTCCATTGCCATCTTCATCACCATTGCTTATTCCCATGATGAGGAGGGAGTAGTTCTTCCTCAAGGATAAGGGCTCTACCGGTAGCTATGTGTTCATCTCTCTCTCTATGCATGATCTTGTTGTGGTCATGAGCTTTGTAATCAAGTAGATCTACCTTGCTACTCAAGTGCTTCAATAGATCTCTTCTCTCCCCATGTGTGTGAAAGTGACAGCATGCACGCCATGGTGGCACTTAGGTTTGAGTCTACATAAATACTCTTTGTGCTTTAATAGATCTATGCTTTTCCCCACGTGTGTGAAAGTGACAGCGTGCATACCGTGTGTGGCACTTTGGCTAGATTGAATATTTGTTATGAGTTATATTTGGATTTGGATGTCTCTATGAAATTTTGGTGTTTGTTGGAACCATCTAGCGCTCAAGGTGAGAGTGTGGGGTTATCTAGATTGGGGAAGGCGGACTTTGAGGAGTGCTGTTATAGCCCTACCGATGATTAGAGTGTCCAACCAGAGAGTAGATAAGAGTAGTATCATGAAGAGAGGATATTTATATGAGAGAGTGTCCACTTGTGAAAGTATGATCCCTAGGCCTTGTTTCTAAACATTGAAACACCGTTTGCTACTAGATCTGTTGCATGTTGCTAGCTTCCTCAGTTTGCCTTTAGTCTGTTCCTCCACGCCATCAGCTCTTTTCTGGCAACGTTACCCCATGTTAACAACAAGTTAGAAGCTATTTTCTGGACCGTTACCACTTGTATTTCACTATCTCTTCGCCAATCTAGTGCACCTATATTGGGTGTGTTGGGGACACAAGAGACTTCTTGTATCTTGATTGCAGGATTGCTTGAGAGGGAATACCTTTGACCTATAGATGTCCCAACCTTTAATAAGGTAGAGATCCCTGTTTACAATGCTAGTCCCTGGATCAATAGCTAGCATCCACAGTTATGATGTAATATCAAGAAACAAAGGTCATAATACAACTTTATAACCAGGAATAAATTAATCCATTACATCTTACATAGCTCATTTGGCTATCACATAACAATGCAGCAAAATATCTATATAGCATGGAGTCCTTCATCTTCAAAGTGCCACAGGAAATCATGTTGGTTGTAGACTTGTAATCCTAATCAACACACTTCACTAACATCAAACAAACCTGCAACATAATAAGTTACAGCCACAAGGGTCAATACATTTGAATTGCATTGGCAAGTGATACTATGGTATTATAGTGCAGTCTATCATCTATATGCATTTAGCTAAGTGGAGCTTAGGCTTGCTTTGCTCAAAATAGATTTTCCTTATCATTTGAAAACACTAAGTTTTTGTTTGTCAAAATCACCCAAGGCATCCACCAATAGACATTGGTGATTCCTTAACCCTTGTTCAACCACAAGTTTTTAACTTAGAAATTGGGATGAGGATATTCTTGATAGCTTCCATGTCTTGATGCTCAAATTGTCCATTGCCAGGGACACAGCTAAGTACTTAGATTTTACTCTCTCGAGAGGTGGTGCACTTTCCCCACAAGACTCGACATGCATCGAGACAAGATCTTTCAGAAGCCTTCCCTTAGACCAAAATGGACGCGTTCCCAAACCTATCATCCCCTACCACCAACTGTCCATTTGGCTAAGTTATTGCAACCTGTATGATCCAGGCAGAGCCCATAATGCTAAGTGGCTGCACTTGAAGCTTCTCAACATTTGACATCTCAAATCTCTTTGTTCCTGGGTGGCATTCCACAAGTGAGATACACAGGGTAGGCCATTGAAAAATGGGCCCTGGTAACCACTCAACAAAAATCCATCCATGCAAGTCCCATTACACCCAGTTGATTCATTCACATAGTTGTTTTATTAAACAAAACACAAGTCCTTGACTTAGAAATATTTCATAGCATGAATATAATCCACCCTTATTTTCTACTAGCTAATCTAAGCATGATGGTAGTAGGAATCTTAACTTAGGAAAATTCTACTAAGGCATCATCTAATAGGATTTCCCATGGCATAGCATACTTAGTAAAATTCCATGTAACTCCTACTCAAAACATCACTAATGCATAGTGAAAATATTGGGACAAAAGTATGAAGTACCACTTGCCTTATTGGTAGAGAATATAAGTTCACTCCTTGATCTTGCAATAGTCACACTCTTCATATTTCACTACAATTCAATCAAGGCACAAAATCAATCTAGCATTCAAACAATTCATCACATAAAATAAAGAAAATCAAACAATGCATGCAAGCATGCAAAAGATTGTTTTATTTGGAAAAGTGGGTTCTATTATGATATAAACATTTTAAAACACCTATTGGTCATTTATAAATGTGGAAAAACCATTTGATATCATGTTAGTGAAAAAGACCACTTTATTCACTTTTGTTTTGCTAGGAATGATTTAAGTCAAAGTAATAATTTCTAGTGTTTGCCAAATATGTTTTTAAACACAAATGTTTGTATTTATGGTCAAAGTGTTTAATATTAAATCATTTGCCAAAGGTTTCACCTGAAAACCATTTTTAAGTCAAGCAACATTTTATTTTGCTAGAAATGCCTTTAAACAAAGTAATGATTTTATTAGGATTAATCAAATACATTTTTAAATCCAAAACTTTGTGTTTAGGGTCAGAGAGTTTAATTCAACCCATTTTCAAAAGGTTTTACTCAAAAAGCATTTTTAAAACATATTCAACATTTTTATTTAACTAGAAATGCTTTAATTCAAAGGATTAATTCCTAAGTGTCACAAAATATATTTTTAATTCCAAAAGTGGTTTCAATGCTCAGTATGTTCAAAACAATCCATTTACAAAAGATTTTATCCTAAAAATATTTCTAGAATAGATTTTATACACAAAATAAGCCTAAACAAGTTTCGGCAAAAACAATCAATTTTATAGAAGCAAAATACTAAACAAAGTGCATGGTTGGAAAGTATTCTTTTTTGTTGATTCCATTGATATAAAATTTGTAAATTTTGGACCTGTAGATTTAAAGTTATGAATTTTACAAAATCAAACATCTAATAGATATGTTTCTGTTTTTAAATCCAAACACGTGCCACGCGTCTGTTTCCTATTCGTCGATACTAGTTCGCGTGGATCAACTAACGTGGTGCGTTGGATCTAGCTGAAATCGCACGGCCCTGATCTATGCATACTCGTTCGATTAGTCAATCTATCTACGCCGCAAGATGCAGATCTAATGGCTCACAAACGAATGACCAAAGTCTAGCGGCGCGGAGACGGTGGCTGGCATCGGCGCGCTCAGACGAAGACGGTGCCAGTGATACAGGAAGCATGAGAGCGAGGGGAAGGGCTCAATGAGTTCGCCGTGATGTGCTGATTCTCAACGTGCCCTTGGTTGGCGAAGGGTCGCACTGGGACGTCAGGGATTTCTCCTCGGAGTTCCTCACTGGCCCGGGCACGCATGGTTCTTGTCGAAGACGAGCCTGCAGATCACGCGTGGTTAATTGGCGAGCACCTGGAGATTCACAGGACACGGGCGAGTAAGACGTGTGAACCAGCAGTCGAGGCGCGCACTGGGTCAAGGGATAGAGCTCACTAGAGATGTTGCAGACGGCGGTGGCGAGGAGGCATCATTGTTCTCGAGCTCTGGGGCTTGCACGGACGAGCTGGTGCTACGGAAAGACGCGTAGGGAGGTGGGGAACAGGCTTGTGGGATGTGGGAGGAAAGGGGAAGCAGGTACTGGCCGGAATCATCGGGCAGAGGGAGTTCGAGGTCAAAATTTGGGCAGCCTAGGGGCTCCGAAGGCTTGATGTTTGGGGGAAAAGGAGAGGGGAGGGAGGCGGTTAAAAGGGCGTGATCACGGTGAGTAATGGACTCGGCGTTAAGGCGAATTAAGCCTGCGAAATTCAAGACAGAAACAGCGACGAGGGGAGGAGAGATGGTCGTGGCGGGTGAGAACGACGACTGATAGGTGGGACCTAGGCGACAGCAAGGTGAAGGGTTACGCGGTGGGGTCCGGCGGTTAGTGTCTGAGTGGGTGCGTGCTGCGGTGAGAAAAACAGTTCGCAGGAGGCTGCAGGGTGCGCTGGCTAGTTGGGCCTAGGCTGGGCTGGTTCTTTATTTTTTTCTTTCATGTTTATTTTTCCTTTTCTGTTTCTAATTTCTGTTTTGAATTTGTTCAAATGATTTCAAACCTTTTTTTAATTCAAAACTTTTCCAAACTTTCAATATATTTTAGTACTGTTATAAATGTGTTTTTAAAGACCATATTAGAATAATTCCTTTATTCAATTATGGTTCATTCTCTATTTAAATTAAGCACTTGTTTTAATTCAAATAAGATTTTGATTTTTATTTTCAAACCCTTATTTGAATTCTAATTTTTTACCAAACCTTATTCAGTAGGTTTTATTTATTCATTAGTATGTTAAATAATTCATTTTGAATTATTTAGAATATTTTAATATGGTTTATTAATCATTTAAATTGGGCATTTGTCCTTATTCAAATAAAATCAAATATGGTTTTAATTCCATATAAATTTTATTTAAATGATTCTTTTATTTCATTTAAGTTCATTGAATAAATTTTATTCCACTTGAGCAAGTTCCATTTATTATTTTCCCATGATTTAATTAATCATTTCTATTAGGGATTTTGTCTTACTTAAATTCTATTAGAATAGGGTTTAATCCCATATACTTTTATTTGTTTATTCTTTATCCCTTTATTTCATTTGGATTTGGATTAAGTTTATCTCATTTACTTATGGATTTGGCCAAGATTTAATTTGGCTTCTAGTTATTCTTTATTTATTTCTTTCTTTCTTTATCTTATAAAATCCATATCTTTTTATTTATAGATCCAAAACTGGTGATTCCAATTTGTAGAATTTCATCTAATATTTGTTTATCCTTTTAAATCCTTTTAGGATTATTTTACTCACAATTTGGTATGGATTTTAGATAGGAGCTTTATTAGCTTTGAAAATTAATTCCTTTTAACTTATTAAATTCATAAGTTTTTATCTATGGTTCCAAATTAAGTGAAACCAATTTCTATGGTTTTATAATATTTTTTTATCGTCCTTGATCATTTTAAAATGATTGTTGCTGAATTTTTATATGGATCAAATCCATAGTCTTAGAGAGATCTTGGAAATGATTTCTTCCATTAGGGTTTTAGAGTTTTGGTTTATTTTCCAAGTGTTTAAATTTCAAGATACATTCATTGATGAATGCATTTCACTTGATTTGAATTTTGTTGGTTTACCTTTTATTCAAATTTTGTTCAATATGGGTTTTGATGTTTCCATTTTAAAACAAAAAGTTTCTTTTCACCCTAAATTTCAACAATTATTTCTTTTGTTTATTTATTTTTCACATTTCAAAATTTGAAATTTTTTGGGATGTGACATGACCACTTCGTCCCTGCGTTTGATAAACCTTGGGTAATCCACTTAATGGCAACTTGCAGCTATTCTACAAACCTCTGCACTTGGAGGCCCAACAACTGTCTACAAGAATAGAAGTGCGTAGACATCAGAGCTCAAGAACTAGGAGCCTAGGGGCGCTCGAGCGATGCTGTTTGAGGGGAAAGATGCGGCAGAGGGAGGAGATTAAGTAGCAGGTCGAGGGGGAGGGAATTACTCGCTGATTCAATGGTAATTAAGCACGCGACATCAACGGCGATGACTTAGAGGAGGAAACGGCAGGCGAGCGCGGGTCTGGCGCGGGGTTGACGACGACGCGCTGGCGTGGCGGTGGGATCCACCAGTCAGTGGGTGGGTGAGCGCGTTGGCGGTGAGAAACATAGAGGAGGAGGGGAAACCCGGTTGGTCTTGTTGGGCTGCAACTGGGGCTGGGCTAGTTAGGTGGCGACGACCTTTTTCTTTTTCTTTTTCTTTATTCTTTTTATTTTTCTAATTCTATTTTCAGGAAACCAAATCAAATCAAATTCAAATGATTTTGATTTCAAATCAATTCTAGATTTTTGTAGTGAAATTCAAATTGAGTATAAAACCTTGCTAAATGGTCAAATTCTCTTTGACACTTTGAAAAATAAATTAAATCATGCCTTTATTGATATATATATAATAGGCATAATAAATGGTTTTATATTGAATTTTGTTTTGAAAATCTTTGTGCAAGCTTTGCACTCAACTTTAAAACATTTCGGATCAATCCAAAGCATTCTCATACTTTGAAAGTATAAAATAAAACCATTGCTTTACTTGCATAAAATAATAGGCATTACATGGTTTCTTATTTTGAAATCTTGTTTGAAATGACCAAATGCTATGAATGCATGAATGATATGCAAACTTTTCAAATCATGATTTTTGGGATTTTACATATCTAACCCCCTTAAGGTGAATCTCGCCCTCGAGATTTGGATTGGCTAGCAAATAGGTGAGGGTGATCTTTCCGAAGGTCATATTCTCTTTCCCAACTTGATAGTCTTAGTACGAGTGAATCTCTCTGCAGTCTCAAGAATCTTGATAGGTTTCTCTTCATAAGTGAGACCACTCTCCAACTGAACCTCTTCCAAAGGTATAGTATCTTTCAAAGAAGTCTCTTCCATCTCCGGATGGCATTTCTTCAACTGACTTACGTGAAACACATTATGAACGGCAGACAGTGATTGAGGCAACTCAATCTCATAAGCCACTTCTCCTTTGCGACTTAAGACCTTTAATGGTCCAATATATCTTGGAGCCAATTTTCCTTTGATTCCAAATCTCTTCACACCACGGAGGGGTGATACTCTAAGATAGGATATGTCACCTACCTCATAGGTGACTTCTCTATGCTTTGGGTCTACGTAACTCTTTTGTCGGGACTGTGCTATCTTCAATCTGTCCCCTACTAATCTTACTTTTTCTTCAGCTTCCTTGATTAATTCTGGCCCGAACAAATTTAGTTCTCCAACACCACTCCATAGCAATGGTGTAGTACACATTCTTCCATAGAGAAATTCAAACGGTGCCATCTCAATACTAGCTTGATAGCTATTATTGTAAGAGAATTCTGCGTAAGGCAGACTTTCATCCCAACTAGCACCATATTCTAGGGCACAAGCTCTCAACATATCCTCCATAATTTGGTTGGTCGTTTCTATCTGTCCATCGGTCTGAGGATGAAAAGCAGTGCTGAATTCTAATCTCGTTCCCAATGACTCATGTAGTTGTCGCCATAAATGCGAAGTGGATTGAGTTCCGCTATCAGACACAATACTCTTGGGTTCTCCATGCATACACACAATCCTATTCATATAAATCTTGGCTAACTTAGCACTTGTATATGTTGTCTTCACGGGTATGAAATGTGCCACTTTAGTTAGGCGATCTAAAACGGCCCAAATAGAATCATATCCTGATCTAGTCCTTAGCAGTATGGTGATGAAATCCATGCCAATCTTATCTCTCTTCCAATCAGGAATAGGTAGTGGTTGTAACAATCCTGCTGGTTTCTGATGTTCCTCTTTCACTCGACTACACACATCACACAAAGAAATATGTTCTGTGATGTCTTTCTTGAGATTATTCCACCAACTTTTTTTCTCCACATCCATGTACATTTTGGTATTACCTGGATGAATGGAATATGGTGAGTTGTGTGCTTCTTGCAGAATTAGTTTCCGAAGTTTCAGAACTTGCGGAATGTAGATACGTTTTCCATACCATAAAGTACCCTGTTCGTCTTCATGGAATCCTTTAGCTTTCCCTTTGCTAATTTTTCCCATAATCTCTTCAATTTCCTTGTCTATCTTTTGGGCTTCCTTGATTTTGTCCAACAATGTGGGTTGAACATCCAGTGACATGAGATGTCCTTCAGGCAGTATCTCCAATCTGAGATCTTTGAATTGGGCACACAGATCATCTGGCAATTCTCCCTTAGTAAGGCCATTCACATAAACCTTATGGCTTAATGCATCTGCTACAACATTTGCTTTACCGGGGTGGTATTGCAAACTCAAGTCATAGTCCTTGATGAGTTCTAGCCATCTTCTTTGTCTCATATTGATTTCCTTTTGAGTGAAAATATATTTTAGACTCTTGTGATCTGTGAACACTTCAAAACGCTTTCCCAAAAGATAACGTCTCCATGTTTTGAGCACATGGACAACAGAGGCTAACTCTAAGTCATGAGTAGGATAATTTACTTCATGAGTTTTGAGTTGTCTCGAGGCATAAGCCACAACTTTCCCTTCTTGCATCAAAACACCACCTAATCCTTGGTGAGATGCATCACAATGCACATGGAAATCCTTCTCCAAATCTGGCAAACATAAGAATGGTGTTGTCACTAGTCTCTTCTTCAACTCTTGGAAACTGAGTTCACATCCGTCGGTCCAATCAAATTTCTTTTCTTTCTTAAGTAATTCCGTCATTGGCTTAGCTACCTTTGAGAAATTCACAATGAATCTTCTATAGTATCCTGCCAAGCCGAGGAAACTACGTACTTCTTTCACTGACTTAGGAGATTCCCACTCAGTTTCAGCTGACACTTTTGCAGGATCGACGGCTACACCATCTCCTGACACAATATGTCCGAGAAATCCCACTTTATTCAACCAGAATTCACACTTGCTGAATTTGGCATACAACTTCTGATCCCTGAGTTTCTCAAGTATCAAACACAAATGCTCTTCTTTGATCTTGGAGTAGATCAAAATGTTGTCAATGAACACGACAACAAACTTGTCAAGAAATTCCATGAACACTTTGTTCATCATATTCATGAAGTAGGCTGGTGCATTTGTCAAACCAAATGGCATCATGGTGTACTCATACAAACCATACGTAGTGGTGAAAGCAGGTTTAGGTATGCCTTGCTCTCTAATCTCTAGCTGAAATAGCCTGATCGGAGATCAATCTTTGAGAACACTCGGGCTCCTTCTAGCTGATCAAACAGATCATTGATTCAAGGCAAAGGGTACTTGTTCTTGCTAGTTACCTCATTGAGTGAACGGTAATCTATGCATAACCTTTGACTTCTATCTTTCTTTTCAACAAACAAATTAGTGCATCCCAAGATGAAGAACTTGGTTGAATAAATCCTTTCTGCAACTGTTCTCCAAGTTGTTTCTTGAGTTCCTTCAACTCATCAACTGACATATTGTAGGGTCTCTTTGCTATTGGTCCTGATCCTGGCAGTAAGTAAATCAGGAACTCAATATCCCTATTTTGTGGCATTCCAGGTAATTCCTCCGGAAACACATCTGGATACTCTCTCACAATTAGCACGCTGTCTATGCTAACCCCCATAAGAGAATTTAGCTTACTACCTTTTGATTCAAAGTTAGACTTGAATCTAATCCTTTTATTATCCGGGGTTGTGAGTGTGACAGTACGATTGGCACAATCTAGTACTCCTTCATACTTGGTCATCCAATCCATGCCCAGAATAACATCCAATCCTTGGGAATCTAGGATAATCAAACTAACCGGAAACTTATATTTCCCAAATTCTATCACTAGATCATGACATCCATAGTTCACTATCATTTCTCCATCGGGAGAGCTTACTTTTATAGGACACCCAATAGTTTCAGCTGGAAGTCCATTTTTATCAACAAATGTTCTTGATGTGAATGAATGCGATGCTCTAGTATCAAAAAGAACAAGTGCTGGAAAAGAATTGAGCTTGAACTTACCAGCCACTGCATCAGACTCTTCATATATTTCTTCCACATTAATGTGGTTCACTTGTCCCTTTTGGAAGGGATTGGGCTAGTTGGCACCTTCAACTTTATTTTCTGGGAACTCATTTGCATAGTGTCCCATCTTCTTACACTTGAAGCATTCAACCTGACTGAGATCGTTCTTTACAGGCTTACTTCCATTTCCACTTCTATTGTGGTTGCTCTTATGTCCACTCTTGTGGTTCTTATACTTGTCATTGTCATGATTGTGATGATGCTTGTTGTCATGATGATGGTTATGGTTGTGGTGGCTATTGTACTTCCCATGTTTGTGGAATCCCGAACTTCCACTAACATCATGATGGGAACGCTTATGAGACGATCCCGAGCTGTACTTATCAAAGCTATGCTTCCCCTTCCTGCCATCAACCTGTTTCATCTTGTTTTCCAAGATGGTGGCCTTGTCACAAAGTGATTGATAGGTTGGGACATAGGCAAAAAATAGTTGTAGGTTCAACTCATCATTAAGTCCTTCGAGGAATTTCTCCTTCCTCTTAGCATCAGTATCAACTTCATCCGGTGCATAGCACGCCAGATTGTTGAATTCCTCAATGTACTCAACCACACTACGGTGACGCTGTTTCAGGTTGTGGAACTCCTTTTTCTTCAAGTTCATCACCCCGGATGAGATGTGAGCTATGCGGAATCCATCCTCAAAAATAGCCCAAGTCACATCCTCAAGAGGAGTGGTGATCTGAAAGTTGTCCCACCAGGTTACTGCGGGTCCTTCGAGCAGATGTGCTGCAAACCTGACTTTTTCCTTGTTGGTGCAGCCGACAGTGACTAAGTCCTTGTTCACTGAATGTAACCAGTTATTGGCTACCATTGGATCAGTGGTTCCCGAGAACTTTGCAGGCCTCAGTCTCAGAAATCTAGTGATCATGTCAAATGTTGGAGGATTGTTCTGATTGTTGTTGTTGTTATTGTTGTTCTGATTCTGATATTGCATGAACTATGTCATCATTTGCATCAGCTGAGCTTGACCTGTCATCAACTGCCGCATCTTGGAAGTGACGTTATTGTTGTTGTTTGGGTTGGGGTTGGCACGATGGGGAGGCATCTGTGGTTTCAATAAGGATAAGAATGAGATACCCATAAATGCTTAACATGAACAATATATCACATAGAAACATTTAAAATAACCAAGCTCAAATTAACATAGAGTTTTAAAAAATAAAAAACAAGTTTTTTGAAAGGTAAACACACCATAGCAAGCCATCCACATGTTGTATGGTCATTGCGACTCAATAATCAAAGTATGATAGACAAAAGATAGTCGAGTAGTCTACACTACTCCTCCATGTAGACCTCCACGTCAACAAGACCAAGACCTGCATTCTCCATGGCGGCCTTGTACTCCTCTACACTAGTGGTCAAGGCCTCGATCTTTGCCCTGAGGGACCTCTTCTGTGAGCGAAGCCTCTCAATCACTCCCTGCTGGGTCTCGAGCTCGAAGTCCTTGGCCTCTATCTCAGCCTTCATGTCCTTGATCTTCTTGTTTTTGTCCTGGACTCTCTTCTCCTAATTCTTGAACTTCTTGTCCTAGCTCTCTAATCTGGCTTCCATCTCCTTGATGATCTCGTCTTGCTCTGCGAAGAGATTTTCCTTCTCCCTCAACTGAACCTGGAGCTCGTCATTGCTAAGCATGACGTTGGTCCTATCGGTGTCAAGGTTTCAAATAAGGCCCTCTAGGTCCTGGAGGTAGATACAAACTGGCTCTATCGTCTCTCTAGAAGCACCCTCATAGACCAATGTTTCTCCCTCCTCGTCGCGTCTCCGGAATGGGAGGAAGTAGAGGCCTCTAAGCTCAGTGGAGTGGCGTCCGCGGAGGCGTCCGACTAGCTCCTGCATGACTACATCTAGACACTTATCCTTGTCATCGTGCATCAGCTTGAAGGAGATCTCCTCCATGAGTGGCTCTGTCTGTCGTCCCGGCTGCGAGACTCTAAAACCCCAAAGATCCTTCCTCTCAAAATTGGTGAGCTAAAAGGCCTTGATACTAGGAAGTGGAAGGTTGAGCAAACTAGTAAATTGCACGATACGTGAACCAAAATGAGTTCCATTGAACTCCTCGGCGGTGCTGATCCCAAATCTAGTCATCTAAGGTGTAAGACCCCACCTTTATAAAGGTAAAGGTCCCTGTGATTGCAATGCTAGTCCCTAGATCAAATGCTAGCATCCACAGTTTAAGATGAAGTACATAGAAACAAAGGTCATTGTTACATCGTCATTCCAGAGATAACATAGTCTTTTACAACTCCATAGCCATATGCTAGTACAAGAGTTTAACTTAATAATATAATTAAAAGTCTTCATCTTCATGTTCCACAGGCAAGCATGTTGAGTGTAGACTCATAACCCTAATCCTCATCAGAGTAACCTGCAACATCACAAGTTATAGCCACAGTGGGCCAATACATTGGAATAGTATTGGCAAGTGATACCTTAGTAGAATAATAGTATCTAGCTTCTACATGAATTTGGCTAAGTGTAGCTTAGGCTTGCTTTGCTCAAAATATGGTTTTACCTATCAGTTGAAAACACTAAGTTTTTGTTTGGCAAAAACTCCCAAGGAACCACCAATAGACATTGGTGAACCTCTACCCCTGTTCAACCACCAGTTTTTTAACTTAGAAATTGGGATGAGGAGATTCTTGATAGCTTCCATTTCTTGATGCTCAAATTGTCCATTACCGGGGACATGGCTAAGTACTTAGATTCTTCCTTCTGCAGAGGTGGTGCACTTTCCCACAAGACTTGACTTTCATCAAGACGAGACCTTTCAGAAGCCTTCCCTCAGACCAAATGGATGCGTTCCAACCTATCACCCTACCACCAACTGTCCAAATGGCTAACTTATTGCAGCCTATATGATCAAGGCAGAGCCCATATGCCATGTGGTTGCACTAGAAGCTTCTAAACATATGGCATCTCAATTCCCTTTGTTCCTGGATGGCTTTCCACAAGTGTGATACACAAGGTAGACCATAGATATGGGCCTTGTGTAACCACTCAACATAACCCAAACAACCATTCCACCCAGGTGTTTCATTCACTTAGTTTTTTTATTAAGAAAAAACACAAGTCAAAGACTTAGCAATATTTCTCCATAGCATATATAATCCACCCTTGGTTGCTACTAGCTAGGATAAGCATGGAAATAACAAGTATCTTAACTTAGACAAAATTCTAACAATTCTACAACTACTAGGATTTCCCAAGCATAGCATATAGATACTTAGCAAAAATTATCATGCAAGCCCTATACAAAATATCACTAATGCATAGTCAAAATATTAGGAAAAAATATGAAGAACCACTTGCCTTTGTAGTTGTGGGAGTAACAACAATCCTCACAGTCACAATCACCACTAACACCAAAATCTACACATAAAATGATGGCACCAAATTCATATTTCAAATAATCAAGCCAAAAAATATATGAATGCATGCAAATGTCATGTGATGATTTTTCTAAACTAAACAAGACAAGTAAAACAGTACTGAACAATAAACTAAACATTTATACACTAAATAAACTTAATTTGGCTTTTAGAACATTTTCCAAATAATTTTTATACACAAAATAGGCCTACAAATGTCTATGCATAAATTTCCATTTTAACAAAAGAAAATCACAAATCCAAGCCTATAGATGTGTAGGATTTATTTTTGTGATTCCAATGGTATATTATTTGTATTTTTTGGATAAACAGAACAAAAGTTATTGAATTTACAAGTTTGATTAACTAATAGATTCAAAAACGGATTTTAAATTAAAATCCCACACACGTGGGCGTGTCTGATTGGCCCGTACCGGTTCGTCCGGATCTACCAACGAGAGCCACACGATTTAAATGAAATCGCACGGGCCAGATCTATTCGTACCCCTTCGATAAGTGATCTAATCCTACGCGCTAGATCTAGATCCAACGGTGTCCGATCAAACGACCATGGATGGGCGGCGCAAATGGGTGCTGGCGGCGGCGGCGCTACTGTCGACGGTGCTCCGGCGATTCTAGAGAGGGCTAGGGGAAATGGCGATGCTTACCAGCATTGCAAGGCTGCGAGGATTCTCAAGGTGCTGCTGGCGTGGACAAACCAAAGGCATCAGTGCGTGCACAACGATCCGGCGAACATGATAGGGTCAGGGAGAAGGCAAGGGGCGGTAGGGTTTTACCTAAATCGCTCGTCGGAGTTGAGGGGTGGCTCTATCGTTTGCAGAGGTGGATGGGGACGGCGACCTGGGTCATGCGCAGGGAAACCAGAGGCGTTAGAAGATGCACAAGGACACGAGGACCACACTTGTTTGAACCAGAAGGAAAGGGGCGGTCGGGGCTCACCAGAATCATTCGCCGGAGACGCTCATTACTGCTGCGGTGTGGGCTTCAATTCGAACGTCCTGGTGGAGCCTAGACAGTGGTGAGTGAGGGGAAAGATGCGGGGTGGAGAGGTGATTATGTAGCCAGAGCGAGGGCGACAATTATGAGCCGAATCAATGGAATTTTAGCGAGGAATCAACACGGCGTTTATGGAGGAAACGGTGGTGGCAACGGGTCTACGCGCGCGGGGGTGGGGAAGAAGGTGATGACCTGGCTTGGGCCCAGTGGAAGCGTCAGCGGGGCAGAGCGGGTGCAGGTGAGAGAGAGGAGAGGGAGTCCCGGGTGGGCTGGCTGTTGTGCCGAGTCTGCTGATGGGCTGGAAGGGTGGCGCCGGCCTTTTTCTTTTTCTTTATTCCTTTTTCTATTTCTGGTTTGATTTTGTGAAATATTTTTCAAATTCTATTTAAATGAGTTTGAATTCAAATTTCTTCTAGATTTTGTAAAGT
The DNA here is from genome assembly GCA_916181665.1 of Avena sativa. Taxonomy (NCBI): domain Eukaryota; kingdom Viridiplantae; phylum Streptophyta; class Magnoliopsida; order Poales; family Poaceae; genus Avena; species Avena sativa. Next base: position 43,604,057 of record OV702298.1, on the reverse strand, counting down.
GTTCCAAGCATATATTTGTGTATAAGATCTTGCTGTTTGATCACAAACCCTTTGGTCCAATTAAAATATGATTAAAACCATGCCTTAATTTAAATATTTATAATAGGCATATGAATTGTTTTAAATTTAGATTTTTGTTTTGAAACTTTGAACAAGCTTTGGAATGAACATTCAAACCTTTTTGGTTGAAACAAAGTATTCTCATAATTTGAGAGTGAAAAATAAAGCCATTGCCTTTACTACATAAAATAATAGGAAACTATTTGCTTCTGTTTTGAAATCTTATTTGAAATGACCCAAATGCTTATGAATGCATGAATGATATGAAAATTTTACAAATCATGATTTTTGGGATGTTACAAATCTAAACCCCTTAAGTTGAATCTCGCCCTCGAGATTCGGATTGGCTAGCAAATAGGTGAGGGTGGTATTTCCGAAGATCATCTTCTCTTTCCCAAGTTGCTTCCTCTTCAGAATGGTGGTTCCACTGAACTTTGCAAAATTTGATAGTCTTAGTCCGAGTAACTCTTTCTGCAGTCTCAAGGATCTTGATAGGCGCCTTCTCCTCATAGGTGAGATCACTTTCCAATTGGACCTCTTCCAAAGGTATAGTATCCTTCAAATAAGTCTCCTCCATCTCTGGATGGCATTTCTTTAGCTGACTTACGTGAAATACATTGTGAACGGCAGACAATGATTCAGGCAATTCAATCTCATACGCTACTTCTCCTTTACGGCTCAGAATCTTGAATGGCCCAACATCTCTTCGTGCCAATTTTCCTTTGACTCCAAATCTCTTCACTCCACGAAGTGGTGACACTCTAAGATAAGCTCTATCACCCACCTCATAGGTGACTTCTCTATGCTTTGGATCTGCGTAGCTCTTTTATCGGTACTGTGCTATCTTCAATCTATCCTTTACCAATTTGACTTTCTTTTCAGCTTCCTTGATTAGTTCCGGTCCGAACAAATTTCTTTCTCCAACACCATTCCATAGTAATGGTGTAGTACACTTTCTCCCATAGAGAAATTCAAACGGTGCCATGTCAATACTGGATTGATAGCTATTGTTGTAAGAGAATTTCATCCCAGCTAGCACCATAATCTAGGGCAGACTTTCATCCCAACTAGCACCATAATCTCGGGCACATGCCCCCAACATATCCTCTAGAATCTGGTTGGTCCTTTCAGTATGTTCATCAGTCTGGGATGAAAAGCAGTGCTGAATTCCAATCTCGTTCCCAATGACTCATGCAGTTGTCTCCAAAAAATGGGAAGTAATTTGAGTTCCCCTATCAGACACAATACTCTTAGGTACTCCATGCAGACACACAATCCTATTCATATAAATCTTGGCTAACTTAGCACTTGTATAGGTTGTCTTCACGGGTATGAAATGAGCCACTTTAGTTGGGCGATCTACCACGACCCAAATAGAATCATATCCTGATCTAGTCCTTGGCATTCCACTGATGAAATCCATGCCAATCTTGTCCCACTTCCAATCAGGAATAGGTAGTGGTTGTAACAATCCTGCTGGTTTCTGATGCTCCGCTTTCACTCTACTACATACATCACACAAGGCAATATGTTCGGCGATGTCCTTCTTGAGATTATTCCACCAAAATATTTCCTTCACATCCATGTACATTTTGGTGTTACCCGGATGAATGGAATATGGTGAGTTGTGTGCTTCCTGTAAAATCAGTTTCCAAAGCTCTGGATCTTGCGGAATGCAGATACGTTTTTCATACCATAAAGTACCCTGTTCGTCTTCATGGAATCCTTTGGCTTTCCCTTTGCTAATCCTTTCCTTAATCTCTTCAATTTCCTTGTCTATCTTTTGGGCTTCCTTGATTTTGTCCAACAATGTGGGTTGAACATCCAATGACATCAGATGTCCTTCAGGCACTAATAAACTTGGAAATCCTTCTCCAAATCTGGCAGACATAAGACTGGTGAGGTCACTAGTCTCTTCTTCAACTCTTGGAAACTGAGTTGTCCAATCAAATTTCTTGTCTTTCTTAAGTAACTCCGTCATTGGCTTAGCTACCTTTGAGAAATTCTCAATGAATCTTCTATAGTATCCTACCAAGCCAAGGAAACTACGAACTTCTTTCACTGACTTAGGAGATTCCCACTCAGTTACAGCTGACACTTTTGCGGGATCAACTGCTAATCTCCTGACACAATTTGTCCAAGAAATCCGACTTCATTCAACCAGAATTCACACTTGCTGAATTTGGCATATAGCTTATGCTCTCGTAGCTTCTCAAGTATCAATCGCAAATGTTCTTCATGCTCTTCATTGCTCTTGGAGTAGATCAAAATGTCATTGATGAAAATGACAACGAATTTGTCAAGAAATTCCATGAACACCTTGTTCATCATATTCATGAAGTAGGCTGGTGCATTTGTCAAACCAAATGGCATCACGGTGTACTCATACAATCCATACCTAGTGGTGAAAGCAGTCTTAGGTATGTCTTGTTCCCTTATCTTTCGCTAAAAGTAGCCTGACCTGAGATCAATCTTTGAGAACACACGGGTTCCTTCTAACTGATCAAACAAATCATTGATTCCGGGCAAAGGATACTTGTTCTTGATAGTCACCTCATTGAGTGATCAGTAATCTATGCATAATCTTTGACTTCTTTCTTTCTTTTCAACGAACAAGACTGGTGCTCCCCAAGATGAAGAACTTGGTTGGATAAATCCTTTCTGTAGCTATTCTCCAAGTTGTTTCTTGAGTTCTTTCAACTCATCAACTAACATCTTGTAGGGTCTCTTTGCTATTAGTCCTGATCCTGGCAGCAAGTCAATCAGAAACTCGACATCCCTATCTGGTGGCATTCCGGGCAATTCCTCTAGAAACACATCCGGATATTCTCTCACAGCACACTGTCTATGTTAACCCCCTTAAGAGAAGTTAACTTACTCCCTTTTGATTCAAAGTTAGACTTGAATCTAATCCTTCTATTATCCGGGGTTATGAGCGTGACACTACGATTGGCACAATATAGTACTCCCTTGTACTTAGTCATCCAATCCATTCCCAAAATGACATCCAATCCTTGGGAATATAGGATTATCAAATTAACGGGAAACTTATACCTCCCAAATTCTATCACTCGATCATGACATCCCGAGTTCACTATCATTTATCCACCAGGAGAACTTACTTTTATAGGACACCCAATAGTTTCAACTGGAAGTCCATTTCTATCAACAAATGCTCTTGATATGAATGAATGCGATGTGCCAGTATCAAAAAGAATAAGTGTTGGAACAGAATTGAGTTTGAACTTACCTGCCACAACATCAGATTCTTCATAGATTTCTTCCACATTGATGTGGTCACTTGTCCCTTTTGGAAGGGATTGGGCTTGTTGGCACCTTCAACTTTCTTTTCAGGGCACTCATTAGCATAGTGCCCCATCTTCTTAAACTTGAAGCATTCAACCTGACTGAGATCTTTCTTTATAGGCCGACTTCCACTTCCTCTTCCACCTCCACTATGGTGGCTCTTGTGTCCACTCTTGTGGTTCTTATACTTGTCATTATCATGACTGCGGTGATGCTTGTTGTCATGATGACGGTTGTGGATGTGGTGATTGTTGTACTTTCCGTGTTTGCGGGGTCCAGAACTCCCACTATCATCATGATGGGAACGCTTGTGAGATGATCCCGAGCTGTGCTTATCAAAGCTATGCTTCCTCTTTCTGCTCTCAACCTGTTTCATCTTGTTTTCCAAGATGGCAGCCTTGTCACAAAGTGATTGATAGGTTGGAACATAGGCAACAGACAGCTGTAGATTCAACTCATCATTCAGTCCTTCGAGGAATTTTTCCTTCCTCTTGGCATCTGTATCAACTTCATCTGGTGCATAACGCGCCAGATTGTTGAATTCCTCAATGTACTCGGGCACACTGCGGTGACGCTGTTTCAGATTGTGGAACTCCTTCTTCAAATTCATCACTCCGGATGAGATGTGAGATGTATGGAATCCATCTTCAAAGATAGCCCAAGTCACATCCTCAATGGGAGTGGTGATATGAAAGTTGTCCCACCAAGTTGCTGCTGGCCCTTCAAGCATATGTGCCGCGAACCTGACTTTTTCTTCATCGGTGCAGCCAACAGTCACTAAGTCCTTGTTTACTGAACGTCACCAGTCATTGGCTACCATTGGATCAGTGGTTCCCGAGAACTTGCAGGCCTTAGTCTTAGAAATCTGGTGAGCATGTCAAATCCTGGCGGATTATTCTAGTTGTTTTTATTATTGTTGTTGTTGTTTTTGTTGTTGTTATTCTTATTCTGGTTCTGGTTCTACATGAATGTTGTCATCATCTGAATCAGTTGAGCTTGCGCTGTCATCAACTGTTGCATCTTGGGAGTGACGTTGTTGTTGTTGTTGTTTTGGTTGGGGTTGGCACGTCGAGGAGGCATCTGTGGTTTTAATAAGGATAAGAATGAGATACCCATAGATGCTTAACATGCACAATACATCACATAGAACAATCACAATAACCAAGCATCAAAATAACATAGAGTTTGAATGACATAAAAAACAAGTTTTGAAAACACAAACACACCATAGAAAGCCATCCACATGTTGGATGGTCATTGCGACTCAATAATCAAAGTATGGTAGATGAAAGATAATCGAGTAGTCTACACTACTCCTCCGCATCAATCTCCACATCAATAAGGGTAAGACATGCATTCTCCATAGCGGTCTTATACTCCTCAACACTAGTAGTCAAGGCCTAAATCTTGGCCCTAAGAGTCCTCTTCTGTGAGCAAAGCCTCTCGATCACTCCCTGCTGATGCTCAAGCTCGAAATTCTTGGCCTCTAACTCTTCCTTCATCTCACGGATCTTCTTGTTCCTATCTTGGACTCTTTTCTCCTGGCTCTTGAACTTCTTGTCCTGGCTTTCAAATTTGGCCTCCATTTCCTTGACAATCTCGTCTTGCTCCGCGAAGAGCTTGTCCTTCTCTCATAGCTGAACCTGGAGCTCGTCATTGCTAAGCATGACGTTGGTCCTATTAGTATCAAGGTGTCTAATAAGACCCTCTAGGTCCTGAAGGTATAGACGAATCAGCTCCATCTTCTCTCTAGTAGCATCCTCGTACTCTATAGCCTCACCCTCCTCGTTGCGTCTCCCGAAGGGGTGAAAGTAAAGCCCTCTAAGATCGGTGGAGTGCCTCCCTAACAGGCGCCCAAGTAACTCCTGCATGACTACATCTAAGCATTTCTCCTTGTCGTCATGCATCAGCTTGAAAGTGATGGCCTCCATGGGTGGCTCTTCCTAGCGTCCCGGCTGTGTGACTCTGAAGCCCCATAGGTCCTTCCTCTCAAACTTGGTGAGCTGAACTGTCGTGATGCTAGGAAGTGGATGGTTGAGCACACTAGTGAGCACAATGAGACGAGTACCAAAACGAGTTCCCTTGAACTCCTCGGCCATGCTGATAACAACATTAGGCATCTATTTTTGTAAGATAGAGAAAAGTTAGAACCAACACAAGTAGAGAAAATTCACAAGACAAATTATCTCAAGCACATCTTTTAGTAACAAGCACCAAGTCATGGCATACACAAATCCATTACAAACACCAAAGGTTCAACATAACTTAAACAAAATTTTGGAAGTAAAAACGATAAGTGTGGTGGTCCAACTAACGAAGTACAATACCACTCTCACTCACTAGACAAAATAGCTATCAGGGCATCCTTAGTAGCCATTTGTCTATCTTGTTCACAAGACTCCCATATTAAATCTATGATGTGTCCCCTTAGTTGTTGGTTGGTAGTCTCTAATTCTTGGGTATGCTTCTTTTCTTCTCTAAGGTTATTTTGGGTGTTGAGCATTCTGCACTTGAGTTTATCACCAAGCTCCTTGATGGCATTCCAAGCTGCATTTCTTGGAGAGTCAAAGAATGTAGTTTGCATTTCGGAGTTGGTGACCATGCAAAATCCTGACTCCTTGTGGTTGTCTTCCTTGTTTTTGTACAAGTGAAGTTGCACCCACCAATACTCTTCTCCTTCATCCATCACAGGGAATCCCTTGTACACAGCTGCACCATGTATTCCCATGGTAACCATAAGGTTCTTGAGTGCCTTGGGAAATTCAGTCTCACACTCCAAAATCATCGTCATGAGTGGTCCCTTCCTCACGGCTTCGTTGATGGAGTTCATCTACAAATAGAGATGAGAAAGAAGATTAGAAAAGTTTACGAGAATAAAAATACAAGTGTGGAAATTTTTCAAAGTGTTTAAATTTTTTCCTTAGTGGTTTCTTAGTCTAATACAATCCTAGGGTCATGATCCTACAGGAAACACAGTGCTCTGATACCATCTATAAGACCCCACCTTTATAAAGGTAAAGGTCCCTGTGATTGCAATGCTAGTCCCTGGATCAAATGCTAGCATCCACAGTTTAAGATGAAGTACACAGAAACAAAGGTCATTGTTACATAGTCATTCCAGAGATAACATAGTCTTTTACAACTCCATAGCCATATGCTAGTACAAGAGTTTAACTTAATAATATAATTAAAAGTCTTCATCTTCATGTTCCACAGGCAAGCATGTTGAGTGTAGACTCATAACCCTAATCCTCATCAGAGTAACCTGCAACATCACAAGATATAGCCACAGTGGGCCAATACATTGGAATAGTATTGGCAAGTGATACCTTAGTAGAATAATAGTATCTAGCTTCTACATGAATTTGGCTAAGTGTAGCTTAGGCTTGCTTTGCTCAAAATATGGTTTTACCTATCAGTTGAAAACACTAAGTTTTTGTTTGGCAAAAACTCCCAAGGAACCACCAATAGACATTGGTGAACCTCTACCCCTGTTCAACCACCAGTTTTTTAACTTAGAAATTGGGATGAGGAGATTCTTGATAGCTTCCATTTCTTGATGCTCAAATTGTCCATTACCGGGGACACGGCTAAGTACTTAGATTCTTCCTTCTGCAGAGGTGGTGCACTTTCCCACAAGACTTGACTTTCATCAAGACGAGACCTTTCAGAAGCCTTCCCTCAGACCAAATGGATGCGTTCCAACCTATCACCCTACCACCAACTGTCCAAATGGCTAACTTATTGCAGCCTATATGATCAAGGCAGAGCCCATATGCCATGTGGTTGCACTAGAAGCTTCTAAACATATGGCATCTCAATTCCCTTTGTTCCTGGATGGCTTTCCACAAGTGTGATACACAAGGTAGACCATAGATATGGGCCTTGTGTAACCACTCAACATAACCCAAACAACCATTCCACCCAGGTGTTTCATTCACTTAGTTTTTTTATTAAGAAAAAACACAAGTCAAAGACTTAGCAATATTTCTCCATAGCATATATAATCCACCCTTGGTTGCTACTAGCTAGGATAAGCATGGCAATAACAAGTATCTTAACTTAGAGAAAATTCTAACAATTCTAGAACTACTAGGATTTACCAAGCATAGCATATAGATACTTAGCAAAAATTATCATGCAAGCCCTATACAAAATATCACTAATGCATAGTCAAAATATTGGGACAAAATATGAAGCACCACTTGCCTTGGTATTTTAGGGAGTAACAACAATCCTCACAGTAACAATCACCACTAGCACCAAAATCTACACATAAAATGATGGCACCAAATTCATATTTCAAATAATCAGGCCAAAAAATATATGAATGCATGAAAATGTCATGTGATGATTTTTCTAAACTAAACAAGACAAGTAAAACAGTACTAAACAATAAACTAAACATTTATACACTAAAGAAACTTAATTTGGCTTTTAGAACATTTTCCAAATAATTTTCATACACAAAATAGGCCTACAAATGTCTCTACATAAATTTCCATTTTAACAGAAGCAAATCACAAATCCAAGCCTACAGATGTGTAGGATTTAATTTTGTGATTCCAATGGTATATTATTTGTATTTTTTTGGATAAACAGAACAAAAGTTATTAAATTTAAAAGTTTGAGTAACTAATAGATTCAAAAACAGATTTTAAATTAAAATCCCAGACACGTGGGCATGTTAGATTGGCCCGTACCGGTTCGGCAGGATCGACCAATGGGAGCCGCACGATTTAAATGAAATCGCATGGGCCAGATCTATTCGTACCCCTTAGATAAGTGATCTTATCCTATGTGCTAGATCTAGATCCAACGGTGTCCGATCAAACAACCATGGATGGGCAGCGCAAATGGGTGCTGGCGGCGGCAGCGCTACTGACGACGGTGATCCGGCGATTCCAGAGATGGCTCTGGGCAGTGGCGATGCTTAACAGCGTCGTAAGGCTACAAGGATGCTCAAGGTGCTGCTGGCGTGGACAGGGCGAGCTGCTGTGGCCGTGGGAGCTCGTCGGAGTTGCGGACAACATTGGGCTCGTGCAGACGGCGACGTTGGCGATGTTTTGGACCGCCCTAACACAAACCAAACCAAACGATCAGGAGAACATGATAGGGTCAGGGAGAAGGAAAGGGGGCGGTCGGTTTTTACCTAAATCGCTCGTCGGAGTTTAGCGGCGGCTCTGTCGTTTGCAGAGGTGGACGGGGACAGCGACCTGGGTCATGCGTAGGTAAACCAGAGGCGTCAGAAGATGCACAAGGACACGAGGACCACGCTTGTTTGAACCAAAAGGAAAGGGGCGGTCGGGGCTCACCGGAATCAGTCGTGGAGACGCTCAGTACTACGGCGGTGTGTGCTTCAATCGGAACGGCCTGGTGGCGCTTAGACAGTGGTGAGTTAGGGGAAAGATGTAGGGTGGAGAGTTGATTATGTAGCTAGAGCGAGGGCGGCAATTACGCGCTAAAGCAATGGAATTTAAGTGAGCAATCAAGTGGCATTTCTGGAGGAAACGGCGGTGGCGACGGGGTCTGCGCGCGCGGGGGTGGGGAAGAAGGTGATGAACTGGCTTGGGCCCAGTGGCAGCGTCAGCGGGGCAGAGCGGGTGCAGGTGAGAGAGAGAGGAGAGGGATTCCCGGGTGGGCTGGCTATTTGGCCGATTCTACTGATGGGCTGGAAGGGTGGCGCCGGCCTTTTTCTTTTTGTTTATTCCTTTTTCTATTTCTTCTTTGATTTTCTGAAATCTTTTTCAAATGCTATTAAAATGAGTTTGAATTCAAATTTCTTCTGGATTTTGTAAAGTGTTCCAAGCATATATTTGTGTATAAAACCTTGTTGTTTGATCACAAATCCTTTGGTCCAATTAAAATAGGATAAAAACCATGCCTTAATTTAAATATTTATAATAGGCATATGAATGGTTTTAAATTTAGATTTTTGTTTTGAAACTTTGAACAAGCTTTGGAATCAACATTCAAACCTTTTTGGTTGAAACAAAGTATTCTCATAATTTGAGAGTGAAAAGTAAAGCCATTGCCTTTACTACATAAAATAATAGGCAACTATTTGCTTCTGTTTTGAAATCTTATTTGAAAATGACCCAAATGCTTATGAATGCATGAATGATATGCAAATTTTACAAAACATGATTTTTGGGATGTTACATAAGGTAAGATAGAAAAATATTAGAACAATACAAGTGGAAGAAACAAGATAGAGGAATAAAAACAAACTCATACATCATCCATCAAACATACAAGTCATGGCATACAAATTATCACAACACTAAGGTTCAACATGACTTAGACAAATTTTTAGGAAAATTCGACAAGTGTGGTGGTCCAACTAACGAAGTTCGTTTCAACTCTCAGTCACTTGACAAAATGGCTATCAGGCCATCCTTAGTGGCAATCTGTCTATCTTGATCACAAGACTCCCATATTATGTCTATGATGTCTTCCCTTAGACGTTGATTGGTAGCCTCTAAGTCTTGGGTATTCTTCTTTTCTTCTCTAAGGTCATTTTGAGTGTTGAGAATTCTACACTTAAGCCTATCACCCAGCTCCTTGATGGCATTCCAAGCTGCATTTCTTGCAGAGTCAAAGAATGTTGTGTGCATTTCAGAGTTGGTGACCATGCAGAATCCCGACTCTTTGTGGTTGTCTTCCTTGATTTTGGACAAGTGAAGTTGCACCCACCAATACTCTTATCCTTCATCCATCACAAGGAATCCCTTGTACACAGCTGCACCATGTATCCCCATGGTAACCATAAGGTTCTTGAGTGCTTTGGGAAACTCCGTCTCACACTCCAAAGTCATGGTCATGAGTGGTACCTTCCTGACGGCTTCGTTGATGGAGTTTGTCTACAAATAGAGATGAGAAGGAAGATTAGAAAAGTTTACGAGAAGAAAACACAAGTGTGGAATTTTACAAAGTGTTGTAGTTTTCCTTAGTGGTTTCTTAGTCTAATTCCAACCTAGGGTCATAATCCTATAGGCAACACAGTGTTCTGATACCATCTGTAAGACCCCACCTTTATAAAGGTAAAGGTCCCTGTGATTGCAATGCTAGTCCCTGGATCAAATGTTAGCATCCACAGTTTAAGATGAAGTACACAGATACAAAGGTCTTTATTACATCATCATTCCAGAGATAACATAGTCTTTTACAACTCCAAAGACGTAGGCTAGTACAAGAGTTCAACTTAACAAAATAAAATAAAGTCTTTATCTTCATGTGCCATAGGCAAACATGTTGAGTGTAGACTCATAACCCTAATCCTCATTAGAGTAACCTGCAACATCACAAGTTACATCCATAGTGGGTCAATACATTGGAATAGTATTGGCAAGTGATACCTTAGTAGAATAATAGTTTATAGCTTCTATATGAATTTGGCTAAGTGTAGCTTAGGCTTGCTTTGCTCAAATAGGTTTTTGCCTATCAGTTGAAAAAACTAAGTTTTTGTTTGACAAAAACTCCCAAGGAACCACCAATAGACATTGGTTAACCTTTACCCTTGTTCAACCATAAGTTTTTAACTTACAAATTGGGATGAGGAGATCCTTGATAGCTTCAGTGTCTTGATGCTCACATTGTCCATTGCCGGGGACACGGCTAAGTACTTAGATTTTTTCTTCTCCAGAAGTGGTGCACTTTCCCCACAAGACTTGACATGCATCGAGACGAGATATTTCAGAAGCCTTCCCTTAGACCAAATGGACGCGTTCCAAACCTATCACCCCCTACCACCTTCTGTCCATCTACCTAAGTTATTGCAACCTATATGATAAAGGCAGAGCCCATATGCCATGTGGTTGCACTAGAAGCTTCTAAACACTAAGTATCTCAAATCCCTTTTTTCCTGGGTGGCTTTCCACAAGTGTGATACACAAGGTAGACCATATATATGGTCCTTGTGTAACCACTCAACATAATCCAAACACACCATTCCACCCAGGTGATTCATTCACTTAGTTGTTTTATTTGGAAAAAACATAGTCCAAGACTTAACAAAATTTCCATAGCATGTATATAATCAACCCTTGTTTGATACTAGCTATGCTAAGCATGGCAATATAACAAGTATCTTAACTTGGAGAAAATTCTACCAAGACTACAACTACTAGGATTTCACATAGCATAGCATATAGTTACTTAACAAAATCTCATGCAAGCCCTATACAAAATATCACTAGTGCATAGTAAAAAATAGTGGGATAAAAACATGAAGCACCACTTGCCTTGGTAGTTAGGAGAGTAGCAACAATCCTCACAATCACAATCACCACTAGCACCAAAATCTACACATAAAATGATAGCACCAAATTTACATTCAAAATAATCAAGCAAAAATATAAGAATGCATGCAAATGCCATGTGTTGATTTTTCTTAAACCAAACAAGACAAGTAAACAGTACTATACACAACTAAACACTTATAGTCTAAATAAAGTCAAATTTTCTTTAAAAGCATTTTCTAAATAATTTATATACTCAAAATAAGCCTACAAATGTCTGTGCATAAAATTCCATTTTTATAGAAATAAAGTACAAAACTAAGCCCATAGATGTGTAAGATTTATTCTTGTGAATCCATTGATATATTATATGCATTTTTGGATAAATAGAACAAAATTTATGAATTTTACAAGTTAATTCATCTAATAAATTCAAATATGGATTTTAAAATAAAAATCATGACACGCGGCGCCATCTGATTGGCCCGTACCACTTCGTGTGGATCATGATCGCGAGCCGTAGATCTAAGTTAGATCGCGTGGTCCTGATTGGACCATAGCCCTTCGCGTTTGATCTAATCCTAGCCGCTGGATCTAGATCCAGCGGATCTGGTCTTTCTGGCCACGAACGGGCGGCACGAATGGCGAGCTGCGGCGGCGATGGCTCTGCTGGCAACGCACTGGCGGCGCTAGGGGGTAAGAGGAGAAGGTGCGGGTATTTACCGAAGCGCAAAGTCACAGGGAAGCAGCTGGTCGACAAAGTGGAGACGGGACCGCACGGTGTCCTTGTGAATCCGTCATCGGAGTCGCGGTTGGCGTCGGGTGCGTACAGTGGTTGACGGCGACGATGCTACAAAGAAAAACAGGACAAATAGAAGGTGGCATTAGATGCGCGCGAGGATGGCGATCAAGATAGAATCAACCAGAGGGCAAGAGGGTCGAGGCTCACCGGGATTGGTCGCTGGAGATGTGCGGTGTCGCGATGGTGTGAGCTCAAGAAGTAGCAACCTGGGGGCACTCGAGCGATGTGGTTTGAGGGGAAAGATGCAGGAGAGGGAGGAGATTAAGTAGCAGGTCGAGGGGAAGGGAATTACTCGCTGATTTAATGGTAATTAAGCATGCGGCATCAATGACATTGACTGAGAGGAGGAAACGGTAGGCGGGCGTGGGTCTGGCGTGGGGTTGACGACGACGCACTGGCGTGGCAGTGGGGTCCACCAGTCAGTGGGTGGGTGCGCGACATTGGTGGTGAGAAACATAGAGGGGGAGGGGAAACCCAGGTGGGCTTGTTGGGCCACAACTGGGGCTGGGCTAGTTAGCTGGCGATGGCCTATTTCTTTTTATTTATTCTTTTTCTTTTTCTAATTCTATTTTCAGGAAACCAAATCAAATTCAAATGATTTTGATTTCAAAACAATTCTAGATTTTTGTAGTGAAATCTTTGCATATAATTGAGTATAAAACCTTGCTGAATGGTCAAATTCTCTTTGACACTTTGAAAAATAAATTAAATCATGCCTTTACTGATATATATATATAATAGGCATAATAAATGGTTTTATATTGAATTTTGTTTTGAAAATCTTTGTGCAATCTTTGCATTGAACTTTAAAACATTTCTGATCAATCCAAAGCATTTTAATACTTTGGAAGTAAAACTAAAACCATTCCCTTACTTGCATAAAATAATAGGCATTACATGGTTTCTTATTTTGAAATCTTGTTTGAAATGACCAAATGCTATGAATGCATGAATGATATGCAAACTTTTGAAATCATCATTTTTGGGATGTTACAACATGCTTATGGAATTAGAACTAGGAGTGGTTTAGCTACTCAAGATCCTTTATATCCTAAAGGACACCCTAAAAGAATTGAGCAGGACTCTCAACAAGGTGAAAGTAGTGATAGTCCTTGTAAGAGAAAGAAAAAGAAACATAAAATAGTTGAGGAACCACTTGAACCTACTGTAGATCCTAATAGTATATCTGTCTGCGTTGCTGAAATTGAGAGTGTTTATGGTAATAATGATGCTCCTGATAAGGAGCAAGTTGAGGAAGAACCTGAGAAGCACACTAAGAATATTAGGTACACTAAGGAATATTTTATTTCTAAGAAACATGATAGTGAGAGAGAACCTTGGGTGTAGAAGCCTATGCCTTTTCCAAGTAAGAAACACAAGTCAAAGGAGGAAGAACACTACAACATGTTTTGTGAGTGGATGAAACCTTTATTTTTGCAAATTCCTTTGACTGATGCTATTAAGTTGCCTCCTTATTCAAAGTATATGAAGTATATTGTCTCTAATAAAAGGAAGATTCCTAATGAGGAAATTCTACTTTGCTTGCTAATTATTCCTTCAATGGGATGGTTCCAAAGAAACTTGGTGATCCAGGTATACCAACTATTCCTTGCTCTATTAAGAATGATTATGTTAGAACTGCTTTATGTGATTTGGGAGCTGGAGTTAGTGTTATGCTTTTTTCTCTATATAAGAGACTCCAGCTAGAAAAGTTGATACCAACTGATATATCTTTGCAAATGGCTAATAAGTCAACTACTATTCCTGTTGGTATATGTGAGGATGTTCCGGTTCAAGTGGCTCATAATTACTTGGTTTTAACTGATTTTGTTGTGCTTGAGATGCCTGAAGATGATAGTACTACCTCCGTTCTAATGAATAAGGCGTCCTCGTTTTGCGTGATTTTCCTTTGACCAAGATTTACTCTAAATATACAAAGAATGTTAATACAAAATTAGAATCATTGGAAAGTGTGTTTCAATATGAATCCAACGATACTAATTTTACATAATATAATTAAATTTTAGTTGTTATATTTACTCGGTCAAACTTTGCATTGGAATCCGTGTGTGCCTTATTCATTGAAACAGAGGGACTATGTCTATTATTCTTGGGAGACATTTTCTTAATACTGCAGGTGTTGTCATCAATTGTAATCAAGGAAAAGTAACATTCAATATTAATTACAAAGAGCATACTGTTTATTTCCCCAAGAAGGTTGCTAAGAGCTATTGCCTGAATTCCATTGAAAATATTGAGAGCATCAAGGTTGGAGAAATATATTGTCCCATTCCACAAGAAAATTTTGAAACTATTATGATTGGGACCATTGCTATCAAGTATGAGGTAACATAATCACCTTCTGGAATACAAAGTTTTGTTTCATATAAGATTGTTTTGGTAACAATACTTGATCAACCTTGTTAACAAAAGGATTTTAATGAACAAAATAATGTTTTCACTGTGGTTATACTTGCTTTCTTTTACTTTTCTCCTTCCTAGTCTTTGCCTTTTCTTTTGCTAGCTTTGGTTTTGTTAAGTTGTTTGCTTGTTAGAGTGTCTTATAACTTCTGCAGGTTGGTTTTTGGTTTGCTTTTGCTTCTTCTAAAAAAACTATTTCTACGAGAAAATCAATTTTCATACCCTGAAAATTGGCCAAAAATAAAGTTTCCCGAAAAATCCCAGAAAATTCAAAATAAATTTTTCCTCGAAAAAAGGGGCAGAGGGACACCTAGAGTTACCCAGGGGGCCACCCTAGGCACCCACACCCCTGGTAGGCGTGGCCCCCCTACAGGTGGCGCCTGGGTGGGGTGTGGCCCACCTAGGGCCCTCCAAATTGTCTCCTCCTAGCCATCTTCTTTCTCTCTCTCTCTCTCTCTCGAAAAACACCGAAAAACTTTCTCAAGCTCGATTTCCTGCTGTTCTTGCTCGAGATTTTAGATCTCCTTTCTTAGCCCATCTTTGTTGCTGATTTTTGGAGGGATTGCTCCTTGGTATGTGCCTCCTCCACTTGTCCAATTAGATTTGTGACTGATAGATTGTATCTTTTGTATTTTTCTACTATAGGTGACAGGTTGTGTGAGATTGCATGCTTGTTCTATGCTTAGAGATTTCATTTGATGCATGTGTAGCCCTCTAGCAAGTTCCTATAGTAGTTCCTCATCATTTATCAACATAGAAATCACTTGGTTTGATGTTTGTCTAAAAATTTCAGAAAAGAAGATGAGTGCATACCCAATGAATCAATATGAATTGATGGTGCCTGAGCCAATGAAAGTTCATCGTGAGGAAGGAGTCTTTCTTTCCATATATCCATGCCATGAATTTATGAGAACTGCGGAAACCCTCCAGGATTTCTAAACTATGATTACCAATGCAGGGTTGGAACACTTTGTTGAAGGGGAACCACTTCAATATGTTAAGCTAACCATGGATGTTGTGCAGGACTTCCGGTTTACTAGGTCTTCCTCTAATCCCATTGTCCATTATAAGATATACAATATAGCTGTCGATCTGTCTTTTGCTAATTTCTGTGCAGCAATTAGAGTACCTCGGTGGGGATCTTGTGAGAATATCCAGGAGAGGCCCAAGTCACTTATGGATTTATATGCTGAGATTTGCCAAGGTTTCGACTTCTTAAAGGAAAGTGTTAAAATTCAGAACATTTAGTTCCCAACCATTAGATATTTTGCCTATTTCATTCCCAAGTGTGTTCTTGCTAGAAAGATTGCTAGGAAGTTATCTTGTTTTGATCTAGATTTTATCGCAAATGCTTTGAATGGGAATAGATCTTATAACCTGGGTGATTTGATAGCTTACCGTCTCACCACCAATCGCGAGAAGGGTGGAATTTGTGGAGGTCTCATTGCTTCTAGGTTGCTAGTTTTCCATGGTTTAGAGCCTCACCATTCAGATTATCGGTTTCCCATAGAGAGGCTTGATCTTGAATCCATTGTTTAGCATGGTTTTGTTTCCTTGGGGGCTAATGTGAGAAGTTCACCATATGAATTATCCTTTGCCCAGCGAGGTTGGAGAGGGGGTAGGACTGAGAAAATTGTTTATTTGCCAGCACCTGCTTTGTTTAATTTTGATAACAGGCAAGGATGGTCGCTCACGGAGGAGGAGTTTGACACATATGTGGCGGAGCTCTCCCAGCAAGAGGAGAATGCTGGAGAGGATGCCAAAGATGATTCAGTTCAGCCCTCCAACTTGGGAGATTCTTCATACCAGCAGCCCTCATTTGATTGGGGCGCGTCTTCTTCTTCATCGCAAGCACCTGACTATGATCATTCCTATGATGACCCACTAGCTTGGGGTTACTATCAGCGCTATTGATCCCCACTTAGGCCAAAATCCTAAGCTTGGGGGAGGTATACCGACCTTGCACTCATCTTTATATCATGTTCGGTCGGTTCTTTGTTTATCCATTGTTTCGCTTTATTTTTGGTTTTTTGTTTCTGTTTTCTTAAAACACAAAAATACCAAAAAAATCGTTGTTTCTCTTGGTTTGTTTCTTTGCTTTTTTCTTTGGTTTGCCTTAAAAGAAAAAATCCAAAAAGATTTTGCTTTGTTTGGTTTGTTTTTGCTTTGTTGGCTTGTTTGAAAAATCGAAAACACCAAAAATATTTTTTGTTATTCTTTGGTTTTATGAGTTCTTTGCAGGGTTCAGCCGTCCTCAGTGGATTTTGGTTTCATGTTATTATTCAAGTCACACAAGTGAAGGGCAATAATGAAGATTAAGACAACTTGAGGTGTGGTAAGAGGCTGGTAACAAACTCTATTTATTTTCATTTTTGTACATATACTCATCATTGTGAGCATGCTTAGTCTGTTCATGTAAGGAGTATGTTACTAATGGATGCTAGTAGTTCTTGCTTGTCTGTGATTAGCTCCAGCTTGCTAATAGTTTGTAGCATGTCATATGAATGTTTTCTTGAATTGTTTTATTCATATTTTGTTATGATATTGTGGTATCATCCTCTAAAGGTTTCATGTGAATCTACTTGGCACATGCTCACGAATGCATATGACTAAACAATAGTCAGTGAGCCTCGATGATTTATTTTTCCTCCGAGTTCTTGGATCACTTTCATCCCATAATTAGTCCTGTTTTGTTGCAAGTATGAGTATGATAGTTATTGCTCTCTCGTTTGTTGCTCCCTATCTATTGCTATTCTTCACTTTCACTAAGTATGAGCTCTACTTGTGCTTCCAACTCCCCAAAACCAATATTGCCAACAGTGTCCACCATACCTACCTATTAGCATCACTTGCTATTTTAGTGCATATTCAATATGCCTTGTTTTCTTCCAAATAAAATGTTTGTCTGTTTTGAAAAAGTTAGTTAGTAAAGCTCTCACGAACTTGATGGCACACTTCATTACTTGCACTTAATAATCCTGAACCATTATGACCTGTCCATGAAAGTTATATGCTTGCAAATTTTAGGCTGGGAGTTAGCAGAACCGTGCTGTCATGGGGAACTCTTTCAACACTTATGGATACATATCCAGTTGATACCTTGCTCTTTTGTTTATGGATGTCGACGGTGTGAAATAAAAGGGGAGCTTGTGAGCTCATGGAGTATATATATGTGTTAGAGAAACACCTGGGCCGCTAGACTAAACCATGCCTAATCATGGTGAAAACTTGCAGCACCACCATATTGAGCATTCTGTGAAGCATCCTCAATAAAAAGCTATGCACATAGTAAATAAAAAGATCGCTGAGATGCTCATTGTCTATTTGCCTTGTCATTTTGATCACGGGATAGCTCCTGCATCATGTTCAAGGGGTACCCCGTTGGCGGTTCTCTATGATATGCATGTATGTATAATGACAAGGACTTGCAGGTAACCAAAGTTGAGTAGCATGCGAAGCGGCCCTTGTTGTGGATATACCAAATAGGTATACCTACGGCATAGTCTCATACCGACAAGCCCGGGTGGCCCACAGTTGGTGGTTAGGCCTATGGCATAACCGGGCGACCCAGTTGCTGATAGACAAGACGGAGGTCCAGCAGGGATAAAGGAAGGCGATGTGTCACCGCCTTAGATGGAAGCCGACGCCTTGGAGGACACAAAGACAAGTTAGTGTTAGTCTAGGACTCTGTAATCGTATCCGGCTGGGACTCTCCATGTAACCCTAGGTCCTGGCGCCCTTATAAGCCGTCCTACGGGAGCCTTTATGGCAAAACACCAAGCGCATAGCACAACTCGCACACAGCAAACCCCCCAATCTTGTAACTCGGCGTATTTCCATTATAGTGACTTATAGCAGGAGTAGGATCTCGCCACCGTCATGAGATCTATACCTGGGTAAACTGTGAAGGGTTCGCAGCATAGAAAACAAAAATTTTCCTACGATGGGAACTATGTACCAAGATCTATCTACTAGATACAAACAATGGGTGGATGTATATCCGTAGAGAACATACCCTTGAAGACCGACAAAGCTTAATGAGTTGAACTCATGGTTGATGTAGACGATCTCTTGCCGATCTCAAGATCGAGAGGAAATCCTAGCGCCGCAAAGTAGCAGCGCATCCGTGCTCACACACACGTACAAGACACCGAGCAATATCCGCCTCCTCGCTCCAGCAATGCAGCAGAAGCACAACCCTTTCTTGCCGAATTGCCACCGGGAACATGTATCTCGCTAGTCCGAGACCATGCGGTATAAATTCTAGAGGGGGAGAGAGATTTTTCACGAGGAGGTGTGAGTGAGAGAGAGGGAGAGGGGTGCCTTTTATAGGAGAGGGGGGAACCCCAAGGGGGTGGCCGGCGCATGGGGGCTGCCCCCTTGCCATCCCCTCATTCATGTGGGTGGACACTCCACTCACAAAATCCTCTTCAAATCCCTCCACTCAAAATCCCACTCAAACTTGCTATTAAATTTCCACCAAATTTTATGCAAACTCTCATTAAATAAAACTATTTTTATTTATTCAGAATTTTGTCAATTACTTTAATGACAAACATTCACATATAACCCCTTGCTAGAATTCTATTTCACATGCAAAAACACTTTCCGCAATTTCACCCGAAAACCGGTTTCGGTATCTAGTGAAATAAAATACTGTGCTTGTTATTCTTTCTGGCATGAAACATTTGCTCCAACTGGATGTCAGTGTCCCTTAAGTGTGTCACCCTACGGTTCGCGAATAATGCGGATATGATCGAGACCCTTCTCTGATCAATAATCTGTAGCGGGACCTGGAGATCCATACTAACTCCCACACATTCAACGATGACTTTCCTGTGATCGTCAGAACCTTGTACGCTTGTATCTTAATCCCTTTGTTTCACGATATATTACATGTCTGAGATTCGATCATCGGTATCTCCATACCTAGATTGATCTCATTATCGACATGCACTCTTTTCTCGTTCCCGTGATATAACATTCTAGTGATCAAATCACTTGCTTGCAAGCTAACCAATGTGATATCACCGAGAGGGCCCCGAGTATATCTATCCGCCATAGGGATGAACAAATTCCACTCTTGATCCATGTGTCTCAACATAACACTTTAGTAGTTTTGAAGACATCTTTATAATCACCCAGTTACAGTGTGATGTTTGATGTCAACAAGAAAGTCTTCCGGTGTTAGTGATTGACATGATCTCATGGTCTAAGGATTAGGATCACTTCGTCAGTTGTTTATAGCAATATAAACTCAATGACTTTGATCGTAATGCTATACTTCGGATGAATGTTCATCACATCATTACACTAATGTTGTGATCTCGTTATTAACAACATCCAATGTCTATGATCAGGAAACTGTGATCATCTTGTTAATCGAGAGGCATAACTAGGAAATTTCTGTTTGTTTATTAAACACACATGTATTAACGTTTCCATATTAATACAATTATAGCATGGAAAATAAACATCTATCATATACTTGGAATACACATAATAAACACTTTATTATTGCCTCTTAGGGCATATTCCCTTCAGTCTCCCACTTGCACTAGAGACAATAATCTAGTTACATAGTGATGTATCTAACACCCATGGAGTTCAGGTGTAGATCATGTTTTTATCTAGGGATAGTTTTAGTCAACGGATCTGCTACATTGAGATCTGTATGTACTTTACAAATCTTTATATCTCCATCCTTGACATGCTCGCGGATGGAGTGAAACCGGTGCTTAATATGGTTGGAATGCTTGTGAGACCTTGGTTCTTTGGCATTGGCAATGGCACCATTGTTGTCACAATATATCACCATTGGGTCCAACGCGTTTGCAACCACACCTAGTTCGGATATGAACTCCTTGATCCAAATTGCTTCCTGAGCCGTTTCCGAAGCAGCAACATATTCAGCCTCTGTTGTTGATCCCGCCACCACAGGTTGTTTGGAGCTCCTCCAACTAACCGCTCCGCCATTCATGAGAAATACGTATCCGGATTGAGACTTAGAGTCATCCAGATCGGTGTTAAAGCTAGCATCGACATAACACTTAGCGACGAGCCCTTCTTCACCTCCATATACAAGAAACATAGCCTTAGTTCTTCGCAAGTACTTAATGATATTCTTGACCGCTTTCCAGTGTTCTAAACCTGGATCCGATTGGTACCTACTAGTCAAACTAATAGCATGTGCCACATCCAGTCTTGTACATAGCATGGCGTATATTATAGAGCCTATGGCAGAAGCATAGGGGACTTTGTCCATTATCTCTCTTTCTTCCCCCGTAGCCGGACTTTGAGTCTTACTCAATGTCGTGCCTTGTGTCATAGGTAAGAACCCCTTCTTATTATCTTCCATTTTAAACTTCTTTAAAATCTTATGAAGGTATGTACTTTGTGATAGCCCTATTAGGTGCCTAGATATATCTCTATAGATCTTTATGCCTAATATGTATGACGCTTCACCTAGGTCCTTCATTGAAAATTTGTTGTTTAGATAACTTTTAACACTGTATAAAAGATCTATATCATTTCCGACCAATAATATGTCATCCACATATAGTATCAGAAATGCCACATTGCTCCCACTCACTTTCTTGTAAATACAAGATTCTCCATAAGTTTGGACAAATCCAAACTCTTTGATCACCTCATCAAAGCGGAGACTCCAACTTCGTGATGCTTGCTTCAATCCATAGATGGATCGCTAAAGCTTGCACACCTTGTTAGCATCCTTAGGATTGACAAAACCCTTTGGTTGTATCATATACAAGTCTTCTTCAATATTACCATTGAGAAACGCGGTTTTGACATCCATCTGCCATATCTCATAATCGAAATATGCAGCAATTGCTAACATAATCCTAACTGATTTTAGCATCGCTACGGGAGAGAATGTCTCATCGTAGTCAACTCCTTGAATTTTTTGAAACCCCTTTGCAACAAGTCGAGCTTTATAGACGGTTACATTACCATCAGTATCAGTTTTCCTTTTGAAAATCCATTTATTCTCCACGGCCTTTCGGTCGTGAGGTAAGTCCACCAAGTTCCAAACTTGATTTTCATGCATGGATTCCATCTCGGATTTCATGGCTTCTAACCTTTTTTTGGAATCCGGGCTCATCGTTGCTTCTTCATATGTCACAGGGTCATCATTTTAATCAACCATGAAATTCATGACAGGATTTCCGTACAGCTCGGGAGCTGCACGTGTCCTGCTAGACCTGCGAGGTTTGGTAGTATTCTCTTTCGGAGTTTCATGATCATTATCATTAGTTCCTTCTTCAACTGGTGAAGCCAACTCTGGAACGACTTCTGGCGCTGTGCTACTTGCCATACTTTGAAGAGAAGGTTCAATAACCTCTTCGAGTTCTACCTTCCGACTACTCACACCTTTCATGAGAAACTCTTTCTCTAGAAAGGATCCATTCTTGGCAACAAAAACCTTGCCCTCGGATCTGTGATAGAAGGAATACCCAATAGTTTCCTTAGGGTATCCTATGAAGACGCATTTTTCTGCTTTGGGTTCGTGTTTATCCGGTTGAAGTTTCTTCACATAAACATCGCATCCCCAAACTTTAAGAAATGACAGCTTAGGTTTGTTTCCAAACCATAATTCTACGGTGTCTTTTCAACGGATTTAGATGGTGCCCGATTTAAAGTGAATGCAGCAGTTTGTAGTGCATAACCCCAAAATGAAAACGGCAAGTCCGTTAGAGACATCATAGATCGAACCATATCCAATCAAGTACAATTACGACGTTCCGACACACCATTTCGCCGTGGTGTTCCGGCAGGTGTGAGTTGTGAAACAATTCCACACTCTTTCATGTGAGTGCTAAACTTGTAACTTAGATACTCACCTCCACGGTCAGACCGTAGAAATTTGATCTTTCTATTACGATGATTTTCCACTTCATTCTAAAATTCCTTGAACTTTTCAATGGTTTCAGACTTGTGTTTCATCAAGTAGATATAACTATATCTACTCAAATCATCCGTAAAAGTAACAAAATAACGATATACACCTCGCGCCGACACACTCCTTGGACCAGATACATCAGAATGTATGATTTCCAATAATCTGTCGCCCATTCCATTGAACAGGAAAACGGTTTTCTAGTCATCTTGCCCATAAGGCATGGCTCACATGTATCAAATGATTCAAAATCAAGTGATTCCAAAAGTCCATCCGAATGGAGCTTCTTCATGCGTTTAACGCCAATATGACCTAGACGGCAGTGCCACATATATGCGGATATATCATCATTTAGTTTATTTAGCATCAACATCATGAATATGTGTAACATTATTACTGAGATCCAATAGAAATAAACCATTCATCATCGGTGCATGACCATAAAAGATTTCATTCATATAAATAGAATAAACCATTGTTCTCGGATTTAAATGAATAACCACTTCGCATCAAACACGATCCGGATACAATGTTCATGCTCAGTGCTGGCACCAGATAACAATTATTTAAGTTTATCACTAATCCCGACGGCAAGTGGAGAGATAGCGTTCCGACAACGATCACATTAACGCTTGATCCATTGCCGATACGCATCTTGACCTCACACCTTGCTAGCGGTCGCTTGTTCTGCAGCCCCTGATTCGAGTTACAAATATTAGCAACTGAACCGGTATCAAATACCCAGGTGCTACTACGAGCACTAGTCAAGCACACATCAATAACATGTATATCATATATACCTATGTTTGCCTTGCTGGCCTTCTTGTCTGCCAAATACTTGGGGTAGTTGCGCTTCCAGTGGCCAGTCCCCTTACAATAGTAGCACTCGGTATCAGATTTAGGGCCAACTCGGGGTTTCTTTTCAGGCACGGCAACCGGCTTGCCGCCCTTACTTCACTTCCGTTTTCCCTTCTTGTCTTCCTTGAAACCGGTGTTCTTATTGATCATCAACACTTGATGTTCCTTTTTGATCTCCACTTCTACAGTTTTAAGCATTGACAGAAGCTCGGGGAGAGACTTCCTCATGCCTTGCATATTATAGTTCATCACGAAGCTCTTATAGCTAGGTGGTAGAGACTGCAGAACACGATGGATGCCTAAGTCAATGGGAATCGATATTCCCAAGGACACAAACTTATCGGCGTAACCCGACATCTTGAGTACATGCTCACTAACGGAGCTGTGCTCTTCCATCATGCAGCTAAAGAACTTTTCTGAAGCATTGTAGCTCTCTACAGCAGCATGTGTGTTGAAAAACATTTTCAACTCACCCATTGTATCAAATTCATTGCCATTTTCGAAACGCTTACAAAGTTCCGGCTGTAGCCCATACAATATGCCGCAATGAAATAAGTTGTGGTCCTCCTGACGAGTCTGATAGACATTCTTCTCCTCGTCAGGGGCATTCTCAAACAGGGGGGCTAGCGGCGCTTCTAGCAAATATTGCTTTTGTGCACCAGAGAGGAGAATCCTCAAATTCATGGCCCATTCGGTAAAGTTGCTACCATTCGTTGCAAGTTTATCTTTCTCCATGAACACATTGAAATTAAAAGCAGGTGGTGCCATCTACAATAGAATTTTTAAAGTTTAGACTAAGTTTATGATAGATTGAGTCCAACTAATCCACATTACGAATGAACTCCCACTCAAAAATGACATACCTCATGCCTTTTTGGTGATTACATGAACCAAATCCACTACACCAAGTCCGATCATCATGTGAGTCGGTGTAGCTTCAAAGGCGAGCATCAAATGGGCATCATATCTACTATATGACTCATGCTTAACCTTTCGTTCCGTGTTCCGAGGCCATGTCTATACATTCTAGGCTCGTCAAGTTAGAACCTTAGTATTCACGTGTGTAACTGTCTTACACTCGAAATATGGTCGTGGATCCAAGAACACCCAATCATCACGTGATGTCTTGGAGCGACAAAAACATAATCAGTGCATATTAAAGGAAAAACACATTCTTATCTTGATATTTAAATGAGGGCATCTTATTATGCTAATAAAGCGCTAAACAAGCAATATAAGATGCTATCAAACATCACATGTTTATTAGTGAAATGATATGGTTCCCGCATATGATCTCTGAAATGTGCACCATGATATGATCACTATCATACCTTTGTGTGTAAGGCCAAGGTCTATGGAACTTACACGTTATGTGTGTTATAAGAGTATCATCTCATACTTCTACTTACAACAACACCATATCATAACACTAGCCCAGCAACAATCTAAACTAGACGCCTCTGATTTATCCATTGCAAGTTTTACGTGGCTTAGGGCTTTCGAAGATAGAACCGTTCTTACCTACGAACATGAATCACAACGAGGATAACCAAATTGTTGACAACTCGTTGCAAAATAGATATTGACTATAGTAGGAGATACAGACACCCGCTAGCCACTTATGCAAACTAGTTGCATGTCAAGCGTGGAACATGTCTCATGTGCGAGGACATGTAAAGTTTGTCCGGGCCGCTTCATCCCACTATGCCACCAATATCCAAAATTACAAGTAAGGAGCAACAACATGATCATCATCGCCCACATACTCATATGTGTACTACCCGTGTAAAGCATCTACGCATAAATGTGGCTCTGATACCACTGAAGGGTTCGCACCATAGAAAACAAGAAATTTCCTACGATGGGAACTATGTACCGATATCTATCTACTAGATACAAACAACGGGCGGATGTATATCCATAGAGAACATACCCTGGAAGACCGACAAAGCTTAACGAGTTGAACTTGTGGTTGATGTAGATGATCTCTTGCCGATCTCAAGATCGAGAGAAAGTCCTAGCGCCGCAAAGCAGCAGCGCATCTATGCTCGCAAACACGTACAAGACACCGAGAAACCTCCTCCTCCTCTCTCCAGCGATGCAGCGGAAGCACAACCCTTTCTTGCCGAATAGCCACCTGGAACACGTATCTCGCTAGTCCGAGACCATGGGGGATAAATTCCAGAGGGGGAGAGAGATCCTTCACGAGGAGGTGTCAGTGAGAGAGAGGGAGAGGGGTGCCTTTTATAGGAGAGGGGGGGGGACCCCAAGGGGGTGGCCGACGCATGGGGGCTGCCCCCTTTCCCTCCCCTCATTCATGTGGGTGGACACTCCATTCACAAAATCCTCTTCAAATCCCTCCACTCAAAATCCCACTCAAACTTGCTATTAAATTTCCACGAAATTTAATGCAAACTCTCATTAAATAAAACTCTTTTTATTTATTCAGAATTTTGTCAATTACTTAAATTACAAACATTCACATATAACCCCTTGCTAGAATTCTATTTCACATGCAAAAACACTTTCTGCAATTTCACCCGAAAATCTGTTTCAGTATCTAGTGAAATAAATTCCTACGCTTGTTATTCTTTCCGGCATGAAACATTTGCTCCAACTAGATGTCAGTGTCCCTTAAGTGTGTCACCCTACGGTTCACGAATAATGCGGACATGATCGAGACCCTTCTCCGATCAATAATCAGTAGCGGGACCTGGAGATCCATACTGACTCCCACACAATCAACGATGACTTTCCTGTAATCATCGAAACCTTTTATGCTTGTATCTTAATCCCTTTGTTTCACGATATATTACATGTCTGAGATTTGATCATCGGTATCTTCATACCTAGTTTGATCTCGTTACCGACATGCAGTCTTTTCTTGTTCCCGTGATATAACATTCCAGTGATCAAATCACTTGCTTGCAAGCTAACCAATGTGATATCACCAAGAGGGCCCAGAGTATATCTATCTGTCATTGGAATGAAAAAATTCCACTCTTGATCCATGTGTATCAACATAACACTTTAGTAGTTTTGAAGCCATCTTTACAATCACCCAGTTATGGTGTGATGTTTGATATCAACAAGAAACTCTTTCGGTGTTAGTGATTGACATGATCTCATGGTATTAGGATTAGGATCACTTCGTAAGTTGTTTATAGCAATATAAACTCAGTGACTTTGATCGTAATACTATACTTAGGACGAATGTTCATCACATCATTACACTAATGTTGTGATCTCGTTATTAACAACATCCAATGTCTATGATCAGGAAACTGTGATCATCTTGTTAATCAACGAGCTAGTTTATGAGAGAGTCATAACTAGGAACTTTCTGTTTGTTTATTAAACACACATGTATTAACGTTTCCATATTAATAAAATTATAGCATACAAAATAAACATCTATCATATACTTGGAATACACATAATAAACACTTTAATATTGCCTCTCAATGCATATTCCCTTCAAACTGTGTCAAGGCAACCCGGACGCTCTCCGTCTTACCCCACGTCTCTAAACTCGTTGGGATACCCCTATGGCGTACGTGTCGACAATACCACGACAGTTGGTGCCCACCGTGGGGCAAGCGGCACTTATAGCACGGATCCGGGCGGGATCCCTCGCCGTCTTTGAAGGCGAAGGCGGTCAAATCGCATCTCCATCGATGTTCCGACTTTGTCATCGCTCTTGAGAGTATGTAGAGGATTTGTCATCTCTCCTCTCGAGCGGATGGCCAAGTCGGCGGCGTCACGAAGGTCTTCATCATACATCATACTTGGAGCCGAACTGACAGAATTAGCGTTAGCTGGCAGAAGTGGAATATCCTTCAAAGTCGTCGCGATTTTCTAGATCTATTTGGGATCTGTTCCTGCCGACATTGATCGGATATTTGACCATCTATGTATCCTATGGGTCAACCAAGGGCTGGATTTGTCTCTTCCTAAAAAGATGTCACATTATACGGAAATTAGAAGCTGAACGACCGTGTTCACAGCTTTCCAGCTACGATCTCTTTGCGTTGCGACCGGGTCGATTTCTTATTTGTTTTGGCAGCAAGCTAGAACCAGGCCTGGAGTATACGCATCGAGTTGGACACTTTTGATTAGCCCCGTTTTTTATCTTGGCTTTGGCCAACGGGTTGGACAAGGCAGCGCGTAATCTTACGAGTTGCTACAACAGTTCGTAATTGATTTTACCATCTCACCTGCTTGACCCGAGTTTCAAAAGAGCCAGCGTACAAAGCTTTGCATGGGTTTTCTACCATGACGCGCTGTCATGATAGAACATGGATTTTTTGTCATGACACGCTTCCGTGGTAGAGCCAGCAACAGTTTTGGCACGCACGATGTCTTGTTCTAGGAAGGCACGCCTAGGTACACCGCTACGGTCGGGCTTAGTTTCCATTGCGGCAACCTTCATTTCGAATTCGATGTGGACTGCTTCACAGACTCAGATTCGTCTTTGGCGCGACTAAACCTCCACTTCGCTCAAACATCTAAGTTCTTATTTATTTCTATTATTTCATTATTTATGATCATGAGATTAAGATTGGTTCACTCATATTCTGAGTGTTTTACTGCTTTCGTTTTTGATCATATCTTTTTCACGATTTGCCTTGCACTCGTGAATATAAACTTTTCACTAGTTTTGACCTTTTAAGGCCCTAGTACCATACAAAAACCTGCCTTCGGGCATTAGCTTAAGTTTTCTAGATACATGTTTTCTGTTGTTTTTATGTGGATTCTGGAGTAGGGACTTCTCGGCACTAAAGGGCGGTGTTTCGGCTCTGGGTTCTGGATGGTGCCATTAGGCATCATCACCCAAGGACATGGTTCTGTGCTACGAGTCTTCCGTCTCACGAAAGGTCAAGCATAAAAACCAGAATAATGGATAAGACAGAGCTTGCTTAAACAAAATTTTACATAAACTATTCAAATTAGTTAAGTTTTTTCCTCCTAAACAGTTTTATGTGTTCAACTGCTGCATTGTTTAAGCTTTAAAGCATTTGTTTAAAGGCTATGTTTATTCCGCCTTACATTTGTTTATTGGACACGATTAAAGAAACAATTTAATACATTTGTATTTTTATGTTTATGTTTCAGGTACGTAACGCTTGGACATTGCCGCGTTCCTTGTATTAAGGTGTTTTAAGCCAGATTTTCACTAGGCTTGACACCTCGGGGCTGCAATTGCCATTATTGATCAAGACTTGGGCCGCCTTTAAGGATGTCAGATAGACACTCGGGGGCTTAACATCTCTAATTTAAGAGCTTTGTCCCGCCTTGTGTCTAAGCCGGAACAAACCTCGGGGGCTACAATACGATGATCTCCAAGACATGGTTTAGTTCTCTTTGAGCATCAAGCCAGAAAATTCTTGTGAATTCCAACTTGATGCTCGGGGGATACACCGATGCTGAATTTTTGTGAAGTTCTCTCTAGAGCATCAAGCCGAAATAATTCCAACTTGACGCTCGGGGGCTACACTATTCACATTTTTGCTAAAGCTACTCTGAGAACACCAAGACGTTTTTCTTTTAAAACTCTGACTTGGCGCTCGGGGGCTACAACCGTTTGATGTACAATTATGCATGTTCTTTTGAGCATGAAGCTGTCTTCGATGAAACCGACTACATTCTAGGGGGCTACATATGGTTATGTCAACAAAACTTTCAATACGGTGAAGAATCCGGCTAGAGAAACCCGGGGGCTCAACATCAACTTTGCCTTCACGGAAGTTTCATGGGTTACACGGCTCGATGGCCTAAATGTCCGTGATATGAGAGGCTCTAAGACCTTAATTCGGCAAGATCTTGTGCCTGTGACTTTGTTGGCTCTAAGTCAGCAATTTGGCAGCCTTTACGGCCGTGGCCCGGTAGCCGTGATTTTTTCGTCTTGCATACCGTCCAGCATGGATGTTGATATTGAAGATGTTCCTAGAGCTTGGAAGAATCACTAACGATTTGTTAGAGAGTTCTCCGCCTTGGATTCGTTCGTAGAAGCATACAAGCAACTATCTGGCTAGGCTTAGTCGGATGAGAATATGATATGGGAGATCTCCAAGATTCTTCGCGAAGCACGCCTACAAACTGAAGACGACGTGATACTTACACTCAATGCTAGACGGAGGAATGTGACGATCTCGAAGAACTCCAGGGGCTACTATTGTGGATATACCAAATAGGTATACTTATGGCATAGTCTCATACCGGCAAGACCGGGTGGCCCACAGTTGGTGGTTAGGACTATGGCATAACCGGGCAGCCCAGTTGCTGGTAGACAAGACAGAGGTCCAGCAGGGATAAAGGAAGACGATGTGCCACCGCCTTAGATGGAAGACGACGCGTTGGAGGACACGAAGACTAGTTAGTGTTAGTCTAGGACTCTATAACTGTATCCGGCTGGGACTCTCCATGTAACCCTAGGTCCTGGCGCCCTTATACGTCGTCCTACGGGAGCCTTTAGGGCAGAACACCAAGTGCATAGCACAACTCGCACACAGCAAAACCTTCTTGAGAGCATAATTGTTGAGTCACCACTTATTCTATGAGCACCTTCTTGAGAGCAAACAAAGGCAAGCGAGATACCACTCTATCATACCTTATTATGAGCATTGCAATGTTGCTTATGTTTATGTTCCATGCTACTTATTATTATTTAGTTGGTTTCTCTTCTTAGATTGCAATGACTATTGAGTAGACTTAGTTGCATACTTCTTATTGTGAATGGTTTAAGTATCTACTCCTGTGCTCGGAATATATACATCATATGAAGCAAATGTGTTCGTGAAAGTTCTTTTATCGCACTCAGTTTTTAACTGAATTGCTAGAGGACAAGCAATAAGCTAAGCTTGGGGGGAGTTGATACGTCCAAAACGTATGTACTTTCCCGAACACTTTTGCTATTGTTTCTCCTCTAAACTTTTGTGATTTGGATACAACTAACATGGACTGACGCTGTTTTCAGCAGAATTACCTTGGTGTCTAGTTTTTGTGCAGAAAATTAACTATCCGGAAAATCTCGGAAAATATGCCCAAAATCCTATTTCACCAGAAGATCCACCGAGCCAGAAAATGAGACGGAGTGGAGGTCTAGGGGGCCCACACCCCTGGCAGGCGAGGGTGGGCCTAGCCCGCGCCTAGGGGGTGCGGCCACCCCAAGCATCCCCTCGGGCTCCCTCCTCGCCTATAAGTTACCCCTTGACCTAAAAACCTAGGGGGGTTCGACATTTTTCTAGAAAGAGTTCCGCTGTGCCGCTACCACCAGAAACCAAGATTCAGATCTAGAAAGTCCGTTCTGGCACCCTGCCGGGACGGGGAATTTGGGCAGGATCATCACCATCGTCATCACCAATGCCTCTCCATCAACCATCGATGTTTCCCTCATCCATGAGTGAGTAATCCCCCGCTGTATGCTATGGGGATGGTAGGGATTAGATGAGTTCTATCATGTAATCGAATAATATTGTTAGCGCATAGTGCCTAGTATCTCTATTAGTGCTATTTGACTTTGTTGCAACTTGTTGTGCTTAATGCTTATCAGTAGGGCCCGAGTGTCATGATCTCAGATCTGAACTTATTGATGAATCATTATGATAGTATTGTTTGTGATCTTATCTACAAGTTGTGTACACATATCATTGTCCGGATCCAAAGGCTCCGAAGTGACAGAAATTGGGACAACCGGAGGGGATGGCTATGGTGTGAGGTTCACATGTGTTCACGGAGTGATAGTGCTTTGCCCCGATGCTCTATTAAAAGTAGCACCTTAATTGCTAGTAGTTCCCTAGAGGCCCCGCTGCCACGGGATGGCTGGACAAAAGATGTTGTGCAAGTTCTCATTGTTTAGTACTTGGATGTTTATTCTTATTTATCTGCAATGCCCTAGATCTTGAAGTTACATGTTTAGTATCTCCCATGCAACGCCTTTCCATCCATCCCTATGGCTACCGCACTCATACCCTACTGTTTGCTACTACTGTTACTACTGCTATTGTTTTGCTGCTGCAGTTGTTTTGCTATTTCTAGTGATAAACTTCTGTGAGCAAGAACTATTTCCAGGTGCAGCTGAATTGATAACTCAGCTAGCAAGTATTCTTTTGGATCTCCTTTTGTTGAATCAATAAATTGGGTAATACTTACCACGAAGACTGTTGCGATCCCCTATATTTGTGGGTCATCATTCTCCCAAGCCACTCCATGGAAGCCCGAAAGCCTCTGACGAGCCAATTGACACCTCACTGACATCGCCGGTCACCATCGTTCCCCATTGATTCTGGCAACGATTCACGTCGCCGACTGCACCATCGTGTTCCTGGTGAGTCACTGAGTCTCCCCGTATGCTTCAATGTTTTATTTGCTTCCTAAATCAACGCCGACATGACCATCTACAAGAACCGACGCATGGTCTCGTCGTTGGCCATCTTCCGGTAACCTTTTGCTAGAGGCGTCGCCACTATCTGGTTTGCCGCAAACTCCTCTTTACAAAAAACACAACCACAGCCACGCGCGCGTATGGGATCAATCGATCGACAATCGATCTGAGAGGATCCGGCGGGGTGATGTCAGGGTGATGTCATCCTTGACCAATTCAACATGTTGACCTTGTCCATTGCTCGCATGGCAGATGACATGGCCACAGGCCTACCAGTCAGTGATTGGGTCTAGGTTTAGTATCGGTGTAAAAAAAATATTTACCCATTTAGAATTTAATTAGTAAATTATTAAATCTTATAAATTACATATCTTTTATTTTATAATTCATAAAAAATATATATTATATATCAAAATGTTTATAAAAATAAAATCGATAACTTAATTTTATTATCAAATATTATTAGGTTAGCCATTTAAATAATTGTTATTGAATAAAGATTTTATAAGTAATAAAACTTTAAAATTCATATTTAATATTGGTAAATGGGAAAAATATAAATAATATACCAATTTTTTTTAGAAAAATAAGAACTATAATGTAAAGTTATAAACATATATTAATATGTCACTTAACTAAATATTTATTATTATTTAAGTGTATATATAGTAATAAATCTTATAAAAATCATATCTTATTATTTATAAATCACAAAAATAAATGTAATATACCAAAATGATCACAAAAATAATATCTACATGTTAAAAATATAATATTCCACTTTTGAAGTAATTAAAAAAATTTACTCTAATAACTTGAATTTAAACCTATTTCCTTAATTAATAATTCATATAAGGATAAATAAAAATTGCTAATATTTCTAAAATTATTCCTTTGAGGTCTGGAAATAGTATTAGTCCTAAACTTTGATAATATGAAGTCAAAATAAGTTCAACACATTTTGAAAGTACAGTTTTGTTGAATTATCAATCAACTATAAGTGTATATTATTTTCTAAAAAGGATTCTTATGAAATTATAAAATCTTCAGGAATAATATTCTTAACTAAATAAAACCTTTTACCATTACTTCAACCACAAATTTATAAATATATTATAAACCCAAAGAAAATTCATGCATAGTTAAGTAATATTGTTTACTTGTTTACAAACCATAACCACTCATTCATAAGGAGAGTAATGATTCTATTTCATTATAAGATTAAGAAATCACTACTTAATTAGAAGTAGTACCACTCTCAAGTAACTTTAAGGAAAACATTATGAAATGAACAAAGTACAAATATCATAAGTATTGCACTTTAAGTCCATCTATATCCTTAAAGTTAAACTTTAGTCTACAAGATTATAAACACAATGTTAAAGGCTGTATTATGTGTTTTATAGTTACTTTGGTCTGTTTCAATTAAGACCAAATGCACCTCAAGACCAAACTAACCGAGTAAACACGAGATGACAATTAATTATAATCACATTACTTCATATACTACTTGTATATTTTAGATTGTTAATACTTAAAGTTTAAATACTTTTGTTTAGTTAAGTAAACTTTTAATCAAAAGTTATTCTTTTATGATATACTAAAAGTAATTCTTAAGCATTCAAAAATAAAACTACTTAAGTAACAACCTTTATATAAGGAGTCCTTATATACTATTCCAAACTAGAATGTTTTACTTTTGTGTGTACTTTATTATAATTACATATTATTTCACACACACACTCACAATCCTTAATAAGAATCACAAGTGTGAAAATTTTCTAAAAGAGCAACACATTACAAAGAAACCATTTCCAATGTGCAAACCCAAGAACAACGTTTATTTCGGGGATTCGAGTTTATCAAATTGCATTACATTACTTATGCATAATAGCATCTTTCTTCTTTAACCATTAGTCCTTACCGGACCAATGATGTTGATTTTAGATATTAGATCTTATATTGACTCGAAGACCGTGAGTGCATAATCTTGCAATCACAAAAGGCAAGTTCACACTTGCTCATGTCCTTTTATTATTTTTAGTAAAGTATTTTGAAAATCCAGTGTTTTCATCACCTGCATTACAAAAAGGTCAGAAAACACTATTTTCCTAATAATATGATTATAGGTTATTTACCATGAGGTAATGATCTTCTATGAAAGTTCCGGTGGTAAAGGAACTTATTATCTAGGACTTAACAACCAATGTCACCAGTGATTCTTGTGCTGTATATTACGCGTTGACCATGAGTTTTGGAATGGGACAGAGAAGTCAGCTATATCTTTTCCCTCTCGCATGGATCCTGATGTGCGGGTCGTGGATGTTATCTCCATAGGATGCATTTATTGGTAATTCGTAGGAGATAGGTAGCATATGGGTGGGAACCCTCAACGTCCCATGATAGTTCCGGCGTTAGAACGGTTTGTACTGCCAATTGCCGTAATTCAATATGTGCGCTGGCATACACCAAGGAGACATGTGGGGTCGCGGAGAAGGCAGTGATTGTCTTTGATCTTAGTCTAGGCCCCACACCAAGGAAGTGTGGACGAGAATGCAACTCGGATGTGCAACAAAGCTAATATCTCTCATGGGTAAAGTAACGCACCTCTGTAGAGTGTAAGAACTATAACTTGTTACTCCTTGTTCCGGGAAGGAGCTACAAACGCGGCGGGAAAGGAACTCCATGAAAGTTCTGGTAAACCCGTGAAGGCTGACGGACATAGCTTTTCAGAATAAAAGCAACCTTTGAAGAAATGTTTATGAAAACTTGCATTGCCTACGACCTACGGTCTGTGGCTGTATATATAGTGCATCAAACACTCCTTTTTAGTGAAATTGCTTAGTACGCTCATGCTCAACGTATCTTATTAACCTTTGCTAGATTCTGAAGCCAATAAAGGCAACGCCTACATCAACTTACGCTCAAAAGAATCATCATCAATAGCTCAAGCTCTTCAATGAAGTTAAGGAAGTCAACATACACATCAAATAAAGAGAAGACAAAGTTGATGATTAGATAGGAATTTAATCTCTATCCATAGAACCTACTTTTGTAGAGTATTGCAATAGCAGCAATGCAAGCCAAATAGTTAGATGCTAATATTATTAGCTTAATATTTATGAGTTGATTATTTCTAATTCTTCTTTGTAAGAAGATTCTTTCTCTCTCTTTAACCTAGAGTGTTCTCTGGGTCTGTTGTAAAGAGTCGAGTTGTAACCTATAATCATGTCTTGGACCTGCTATGTTTCTGTTGTAACACTCTAAGGGATGTAATACTAGTGAACAATGTTTCATTGGTGTTATGTCAACGACTATAGTTTACTACATCATGCAGTGGTATGCTGGGTCACCGCAATGGACCCATACTCCAAGGTGGAACTACTCACGCATCATACTGGAGGCTGGCATGGTGATGAAGATTGCCTTCGGGATGATCTCACCCCTCCGGCAGGGTGCCGGAAAGAGCTTTAGATCCCCCCGATCTAGAGATGATGGTAATGGCGCCTACTAACTGTTTCGTGGAGATCTCATTGGGTACTTAGGGTTTTGGTATCAGGGGCTTCGTATAGGCGAAGGGGGAGACTGAGGGGGTGCCCGAGGTGCCCTCAACCCCCAGGTGCGGGCTAGGCCTAGACGCGTGGCCAGGGGGTGTGGGACCCTCGTGGCCCTCCTCCGTCTCGTCTTCTGGCTCCGTGTTCGCCTCGGTGAAATATTGACTTTAGATTTTGTCCCGTCCAATTTCGAGAATATTTATTTTCTGGCTTTTCTGGAACCAAAAATAGCAAAAGATAGGCAACTGGAACTGTGGAAACTTGTTAATAGGTCATTCCTAGAAAACGTATAAAAATACCTCAAAGTGTAGACAAAGCAAAGAAAAGTGGATACTAAACAAGCATGGAACATCAAAAATTATAGATACGTTTACGACGTATCAATAATCTCCAAAAATACAACATGATGCTTAACCCCATGAAGTGCATCTTTGGGGTTCCAGCCGGCAAAATGTTGGGCTTCATTTTTTCCCAACAAGGAATCAAGGTTAACCCGGAGAAGATCAAGGCCATCTTAAACATCAATCGTCCGACATGCCTGAAGGAAATTCAACGGCTCACAGGCTGCGTTGCAGCGGTTAGCCGGTTCGTCCACCGACTTGGAGAAAAGGCCCTGCCACTATACAAGTTGCTGAAGAAGGCGGACAAATTCGTAAGGATGGATGAAGCAAACGATGCGCTTAAGGAGCTAAAAAGGAAACTTTCTTCAGCACCTATACTCGCAGCACCCGAGCCAATGTAGCCTATGTTAATTTACATTTCGGCCACCAACCAGGTTATCAGCATCGTTGTCGTGGTGGAGCGTAAATAACCAACACATGAGTATGGAGTGCATCGACCAGTTTAATATGTAAGCGAGGTCTTGATGGAGTCCAAGCAGCGGTACCCGACTACCAAAAGCTAGCTTATGGAGTGTTCATTTCTTCTTAGAAGTTAATGCACTACTTCTAGGAGCACCCTATCACAGTAGTGAGCAAGGCTCCACTGTTCGACATCATCAACAACATCGACGCCAAGGGACGGGTCGCGACGTGGGGCATTGAGCTTGCCTCCTTTGAGATCACCTACAAGAGACGTGATGCTATCAAATCACAAGTCTTGGCAGATTTTATTATAGATTGGACGGAGATTCCAGATGCTACCCCTGTACCAGAGCCAGAATATTGGGTGATGCATTTTGACGGATCAAATATACTCCACGGCTCAGGGGCTGGTGTGCTACTACAGTCACCAACGGGGGAAAAATGCACTACGTTTTGCAGATCCACTTTGAGGCTACAAATAACATGGCGGAATATGAATCACTCATTCACGGACTTCGCGTAGCCAAGGATATTGGCATCAAGCGCATAGTTTGCTATGGAGATTTCGACTTGGATGCCCAGCAGGTGGCTGGCACCTGGAATGCGTGGAACCCTTTGATGGCGGCATATTGAGACAAAGTGGACAATATAGCCAAGTGCTTCGAAGGCTACGAAGTCAAGTATGTCAAGAGGGAGGAAAATGAGGTGGCTGATATGCTGTCAAAGCTTGGATCAGGGCGCAAACCAATTCCGCCTTGCGTTTTTCTGGAGCATCTACGGACTCCATCCGTGAAGGGAGTGGACTATGAGAACCCGGATAGAGTTGACTCATTTTTAATGTAGTAACAATAGTCCCTCCATCTTGGACAAAATCGTTCATGGAGTATCTCGTACACGGAACTTTGTCCATCGATGAATTCAATAGTCGGCAAATAGTACATTGAGCAAAGGGTTATACCATAATTAATGGGCAGATCTACAAAAGAAGTACCACTTGTGTATACCTGAAGTGTGTCTCCCAGCAAGAAGGTATTGAAATCCTTCGTGAGATCCATCTCGGAGATTGCAGGCATCACGCCGCTCCTCGATCTTTGGTCTCGAAAGCCTTCCGTCAAGGATTCTACTAGCTGGCCGCAAAGGCGGACACCGACAAGATGGTCGAGACATGCATGGGATGCCAGTATTATGCCTGACAACCACATGTACCAGCTCAAGAGTTGCGAACTATACCAATAACTTGGTTGTTTGCATTCTAGGGGCTTGACATGGTTGGTCCATTATAGACGACACCTTGTGGGTTTACACATCTGCTAGTAGAAGTTGATAAATTCACAAAATGGATAGAAACTAAACCCATTGGAATGTTTGATGGGCCAACTGCCCTTAGGTTTTCCGAGATCTAGTGGTGATATTTGGTCTCCCACATAGCATCATCACCGACAATGGCAGCAACTTGTCACTCTGAGAAGCGGAAGCTTATTATTGGGAGAAGGGCATCCGACTTGATCTGGCATCTGTGGCACACCCACAATCCAATGGATAAGTTGAGCGAGCCAATGGAATAATTCTGCAGGGAATAAAGCTACGTCTAGAAGCACTGCTACATAGAGAAGTTGGAGCCTGGGCGGAGGAGTTGCCATCTGTTTTGTGGAGTTTACGAACTACTCCCAACAGATCCACCGGCTATACCACTTATTTCATGGTATATGGAGTAGAAGCAATTCTACCCTCCGACATCCTCCATGGTTCACCAAGGGTTGCCGCCTACGACGAAGATGACGCTAAAGAATCCAGGCGCCTAGATGTAGACCTTCTCGAGGAAGAGTGTGTATTGGCATGCCAAAGGTCTGCCATCTACCAGTAGAAGATATGCAACTACCATAGTTGCCACGTTCGACATCTCTCGTTGAAAGAGGGGGACTTGGTTCTCTAACTTAAGAAGAAGAAGTCACAAAAATTATCCCCGCCATGGGAAGGACCGTTCATCATAAGCAAGACACTACTCAATGGTTCTTATTATCTCGTTGACAATCATGAACTAGAGGATAGGCCAAACGAGGCTCATAAGAGTAAGCGACGTGACCTGGATGATGACTACCCGGAGCTTGATCGGCCATGGAACATAGCACAACTACGTCCTTTGTACACTTAGCATAATTTACTATCTATTGTGTATCTCTTATATGATCAATTAAATAAAGCTCTTTGGTTCACTCATATACTTGAGTCTTTTACCTCCTTTAGTGTTCATTTTTAGATCATGTAAAACTTTTATGCGCAAGTTTTGCATTTTCACGTGTGAAAATTCCGGCTACGGGTGTTAGCTTAAGTTTTCTGGTCTACACATTCTTTGTTGTTTTTATATGGATTCTGGTTATGGAATTTCGGCACTCGAAGTCGGAGATTTTGTACTTAGGTTTTTGACGGTGCCATTGGGTATCATCGCCTGAGCGCATGGTTCTGACTAAGGGTCTTCCGACTCACGAAAATTCAACCATAAAAAACCAGAGTAATGGATAAGCCAGCACTTGCTTAAAAATATATACATGCTGGAATTAATTCTTAAGTAGCTGGAAGCTTATAGCCATAGTTTTCCGCCTTAAGATAACAACATTGTTTTTCCGCATACATTCAACATACAGAGGTGACAAATATTACATGGTGTTTTTACTTCTCTGGTGTAGCAGACTTCGAGGTCACGTCATCAGCCGTAGGAGAGCCATCTTTCCCATCAACAAAGTCGGTAGTTTTCAGAGACTCAGAGGAGCTAGCCTGGTCGGCATCGATTACCTCAAGAGGCACGAAGGTGTTCACATCGACCAATTGGGAGACCCTAGTATCATATCCAACAAGCGAAGCCTAGATAGCATCTTGATCGATCTTATATCCGTCTTCGTGCATGTCGGGTAACCCAGAGGTCACCGCAATGTTGGCGTTGTCATAATGAGCCTTGACCATTTCTAGAGCCATCCTAGCACCAACCCGGGTACATGAAGATTTCCAGCTTACGATACGCTCATGGGCTCGGAGCAGGATCTCTGAGTACTTCATTATAGAGTCCACTGCCTTAATGCGGATATCCAGGGGCTTGGAAATCTCTTTAGCCTGGGTGATGGTGGTGTTGATGAAGTTGTCGGCAATAACTATGCATTCCTTTGGCGGAGGAGCATTATTGGTCAAACCAGTAGGAGCTGCATTCTGACCAAAATGTTTGAGTACATGAGTTCAACACAATAAAACCAAAGTACCTGGTTTACAGAAGTATAAGGCGAAGAAAGCTTACCAAAGATGTTGCTCTTTGCTTGCTGGAGAATCTCCGCCATGGAATCCTGTTCTTGTCAGAGGGTCTTATACGCCTCAAGGTTCCGAGTATTTTGCTCGTCGGCAGCTTTGTTCTGCTCCTTGAGGGTTGCAATCTCCTCCTTAAGGCATTTGATTTCCGTGTTTGCAGATTCTTGCATGGCAGCCATTGCATCTTCATGCATCTTCAGCGAGTCAGCCCTCTCCTGCTTTAGGATTTTGTTTTCTCTATCCAGCTCTTGTATGTGCTTGGATTGCTCAACAATGTCCTTGGCCTTGGCAATACCTTCTGCAAGTGAGAGAAATGATAAGAGCACAATGAGTAGTTGGAAGATAACGACACAGAACAAATTGAGCATGATACTGAAAAGAAAACTGACTCTTTCCCTTGGTGATATGTTCCTTCAAAACGGTGGTTTTATCCTTTTTAGCTTAAAGGTCCTTGTGCATCTTGTGGAACTTGTCATTGGCGGCAACCCTCCGAGTATTCTCATTCTACAAAAATAACAAGGCTACTTAGTCTACTTGGAACATCTAGTCGGATAAATATCTGCCTAGAGGCTTGGGGCCTATACTACGAGTTTTTAACTCAAAGCTATGCTTAGTATTTCTTTAAGCATCTAGTCGGAACTAATTCTGTTTCAACTAGAGGCTTGGGGGCTACAATACTGAAATTTACAAACACTACTTATGCTACTCTAAAAGTATCTAGTCGTAATAATTTTCAATCAAACTAAATACTTGGGTGCTACAGTGCAAAGTTTCTTGCTTAGTCACTCTTAGAACATTCATATCCAAAGACCTATGGTTTTCCATCTAAAAACTTGCGGGCTATAGTGGGATACTACATATGAAATGGAAAAGGCATATAAAACTTACAAGTGCGATGATATTGAGGTTGCTGGCACTCTCGGCAAACAACTTGCTAAAAGCAGGTGTGTTAACTCGGACAATCTCCGCCTGTTTGAGCAGCTCCACACGAAGGAGAAGTAGGCGCAGCACCAGGAGCCAGGGCTGAGCTACTCGGTGTAAGTACCGGATAGACAATCTTGGGAAGATCAGTTGGCACTTTGGGCACATCAGTTCCGCCTTCGACAGAAATTCCGCCTTACACCACCAACTCCTTACCGCTACCAATGGCATCCTTAGCCGGAGCTTCAGCCACTTTGGGAGAGGCGCTCTCTTGCCTCTCCTATTCACTGGCAATGTGGACCTCTACGGTAGCATCTAGGACCTCCTGAGAAAGAGTAGGGTCCACTTCCATGGCGGAAGGTTCAGGTGTTACCTTTACCGGAGATCCAACAGGTGCGGTAGAAGGCTGGACGTTAGGAGTAGGAGGAGCGATGGAGGGGGATGCTTGGACAAAAATAACTTTAATGTTTTTACAAGCACCCGATGTTTTGGAGGTCTTCTTCAAACTCACACTAGCCTTTTTTACTGAAACGTGCAAAAGTATAAGTACAGGAATAAGATGAGCAAAAGACAACGTCGGATGATAAGAAGATTACACAATAGTTGGTGCCTTGTTCAATTGGATACCAGTTAATCTTCTTTTCTCTTCCTCTAGGGAGGCGGTGGATCTCTTGGAGGCTCCACCTTCCGTCTCCTTTTTCTTGCCTCCATCGACAGCATCAGAGGTGGAGCCCTTCCGCTTTCGCACCAACAAAACTTCGTCATCGGACACAACAATGACTTCCTTCATCTTGGGGTCATAGACTTGGGAAGCCATGCAAGTCTCCTCCAAGTCCCCCAGCTGTTAGGTGAATCCTAAGTGTTAGATGCAAAGATATGTGAAAGTCGGAAGAACTGGAGTATATGTCATACACAGAAAAAAATAAGTACCTTTGGGCACTTGCCGCCCTCGAACGTGTCGTAAGTGATGGTGAAACCATGCTTCCAATCCTTCACCTTGACTATGTCCTCGAGACGAAGCTTGACGGAGTCACTTGAGAAGTTGTCCTCGGAAATCTGGAGGCTATCTTTCCTATCCCATGTGTACTGGTGCATAAGCTTTGCGCGGTGCTGCATATGTTGAATCCGCGTGACGAACCAACACATGGCTAGGTCCAAGCCGGTCAGACCCGTCTCTACGAACTAGTCTATCCGCCTTATGGCGTCAGAGGCTTCATCATCGAAGGGTAGGAGGCCTTGTGATCTCCATGTCGGGGCTTCAGCGGCGGCCCCATCGACAAAGTCCGGGTACAATGCTTCTCGGCCATGCAGAGGGATATCTGGCCATAGAAGTACGATCATTGCCAATTCTTGTAGGACTCGTGTCCCATGATGTTTGCAAATCGCCGGCAAGGCCGGATCTTTAAGCTAATTGTTCCACAATTTTTGAGCTCCTCCTTGCTCACCCCGGCTTCCCTCTTCACAGGGAAGAAATAGATGAACAAATCTAACCTAGGCCTAATTCCGAGGTATCCCTCGCATAACATCCCATAATTGCGGAGCGCAAGGATGCTATTCTGATAAAGGTTCTAAGGCTGAACCCAGAAGTGTTCGAGGACTTGGATGAAGAAGTTGGAAATTGGGAGGGAGACGCCACACAGAAACTAGGCCTTGAGGTATACCTTTTCTCAGGCTTAGGGAGAGAGAGTGAACTCACCGGTCGGCGCCGTCCGCCAGACTAGGCCCTCCGTCCAAGGGAGGTACCCTTTAGTGAGCATCTCCTTTTGGTCGCTCTCGGAGATGTCTGACCCACTCCATTCCCCCTTGTGGGAGTCAGCTTTCTCCTCTAACGGCTCCAGCGCCACTGGAATTTGGTCGCCGCCAGTGGACTCGACCACCACACTACGCGGAACCACCATGCCCTCCTGTGGGACGTGGACGGATCCAGATGGCTTGGTCGTAGCCTCGTCGGATGCGGCCATCGATGGTGTGATGCTACTGCCGCCATTGGAGTGAATGGAAGTGATTGGAGATTGGAAAAGGTTAGGGTTTTCCTCTATGCGCGCGAAGAGCTCGAGGAGAGGTTGGGCTGGAGGAAGAAGATGGCGCAAGGAATAATGAGGTGAAAAGATAAAATGCAGCCGCTGTTAAAATATATAGTACTTGGCATCAAGATTCGTGCAATTTGATCCAACGGTTGATGCGTGGACAGTGCGTGTGCGAGTGTGCGTG
This sequence comes from Avena sativa, assembly GCA_916181665.1. Classification (NCBI taxonomy): domain Eukaryota; kingdom Viridiplantae; phylum Streptophyta; class Magnoliopsida; order Poales; family Poaceae; genus Avena; species Avena sativa. The sequence continues at coordinate 43,561,289 of OV702298.1, read as the reverse complement.
GAAATTTTGCCACATTCCCACCACAATCGCCAACGTTTTGTATCCTTCACGCGGGAAAACTGGTTATGATTATGTTCTTTGCATGTGTGAGTTACGAGGCATTGCTGGCCTCTTTTCTACGACACCCTACTGACATGGGTAGGTGAACAGTGCCATCTAAAGATTCCGCCATGGACGGACCCCGTCCGACTACGAGAAGAGTACGATGTAAATCTCAATGATTCTCCGACTTATGTATCAAAGATGGAGAATATCGCAGGGTTCTTGGGAGGACTACAAGATATTGCTTGAAGATTTGCCGACATTCATCTAGGAGGATCATTCAACTTGAAGAGGCAAGACGGCGCAAGATCTCGAAGTTCTCCGGGGGCTACTGTTGGGGATATACTAAATGGGTATCACCATGGCATGTCTCTAATCTGGATAAACCGGTTGGCCCACAATTGGTAGCAATGCCTATGGCCTGCTGGGCGGCCCAGTTAGAAGGATCCAGTAGGGAGGTCCATGCCGGATAAAGGAAGACCACAGTGGAGTCACCAACGTATCCGGAGCCTTGGAGTGCAAGACACGCTAGACTATTTGTATACTGTATAGGACTCTGTAACTTGTCCGGCTAGGATTTTCCCTATAACCCTAGGATCTGGCCACTATATAAGCCGGATCTATGGGAGACTTTAGGGCACGTCACAACACAACTCGCACACAGCGAACCGTGTTGGGCCACGTAGAGATAAAACAAAATTAAGGTGCTCCTTTTAATAGAGCACCAGAGCAAAGCATTAACACTCCGTGAACACATGTGATCCTCACATCACAACCATCCCCTCAGGTTGTCCCAATTTCTGTCACTTCGGGGCCTTTGGATCGACAATGATATGTGTACACAACTTGTAGATAAGATCATAAATAGTATTATCATAATGAATCAATAATAACTTCAGATCTGAGATCATGGCACTCGGTCCCTAGTGACAAGCATTAAGCATAACAAGTTGCAACAGAGTCAAATAGCACAAATAGAGATACTAGGCACCATGCCCTAACAATCTTATTCGATTACATGATAGAACTCATCCAATCCCTACCATCCCAATAGCCTACTATGGGGGATTACTCACTCATGGATGGGGGAAACATGGATGGTCGATGGAGAGGCGTTGGTGATGACGATGGTGATGATCATCTCCAAATTCCCAGTCCCGGCAGGGTGCCAGAATAGAGTTTCTGGTTCCGAATCGCAGTTTCTGGTGGTGGCGGCACAACGGAACTCTTTATGGAAAAACATTGACCCCCCTGAGTTTTTAGGTCAAGAGGCATCTTACAGGCGAAGAGAGAGGCTGAGGGGGTGCCTAGGGTGGCCACACCCCCTCCAGGAGCGGCCAGGCCTGACCCACGTGGCTGGGGGGGTGTGGGTCCCCCAGGGCCCCACTCCGTCTCGTACTCTGGCTCCGTGAGTGTTCTGGTGAAATAGGATTTTTGGCATATTTTCCGGTATTTTTCCTGATAGTTGATTTTCTTTACAAAAACTAGACACGAAGGTAATTCTACTGAAAATAGCGTAGGTAAGGGTTAGTTGTATCCAAATCACACAAGTTTAGAGGATAAACAATAGCAAAAGTGTTCGGGAAAGTAGACACGTTTTGGACGTATCTGGCACGAACTTTTCGAAGGGAGCCTTCGCCCGGTTCTGCCACAACAAGGGGATCCGACTAGACCTCGCGTCTGGCGTGATGGGGATATGTCGAGTGGGGTATACCCGGCAGGATGTTTCCTACTAGCCCATACTACCAGCGAGTGGGCCTGTAGGATGGCGACTAGATCACGACCCAAGAAGAAGCTAGGTGACTAGAAGATGGAAGCCCAGAAGCGTAGCTAGGCCCAGTCGGATTAGGGTAAGCACCCTCCGAGTCCATATCCAACTCGGTTGTAGATCTGTAAACCCTAGTGAGGTGACTCTATATAAACCTCCCTAGGGCACGCATAGAACTCACATTCCATCATACACCTCCTACGACTCGTCGCCTAGCCGCCGAGCTCGCCCTTGTACTCTCTCATCAATACATTCTAGTAGGAGTAGGTCTTTACCCTCCGGGGGCCGAACCTGGGTAAAACCATGTGTCTTTGCCCTCATCTCGCACCATAGATGGCTATCCGCCCTTGCCCCTCGTTCTACTACTCGCTGCTGATTGCAGTATCTGCCGTGGCCATTCCCACGACAGTGGCGCCCATCGTGGGGCATGGCCGGTCAGGCCTGTGTTCTGCGGCGAGATCCTACTTGCCGATCAACCAGACGATCGCCACCGTCCGCATGATCGCCATCGGCGAGATCCTCCAGATCTTGCCAACGAGCTACGTCCGGCGGTACGCCCGGTCACGCACGGCGTGATCATGCCTGTCGGCACGATCAGCCTCTTCATTGGCTTCATCGATGTCATCGACTTGAAGGACTCGGCTTGCATCCGCGAGTCACTGCCACACGATCGGCTCTCTGAGAGTCAGGTCCGCACCATCCACCGCCTCGCCTCTGAGTACGACTCGGCCAATAGCAACATGGCCAAGACCAGTGCGGCCGCAGACGATGTGGCCCTCAACAATGACGCCTACGCGGCGACCTCGGCATCAATCGCTCGATCCATTGTCGCCGCATCACCTGCGGGCTCCATCACCCAACTCTCCAACGTGGGGGTCTTCGAGGATCCTTCCATCCTCGGGATCAAAGAACTCTGGCGACCTCCACCTCGGATCCGGTCGCTTCGTCGCGACCTAGATGGCAAGCGGCGCGAGTGCCCTGCTAGACCCCTTCTCCACGCCGATCCCGCCGACCGTGATGGCAACGGACATCGAGAAACTCCGCCTGTGCCTGGAGGAGGCGGTCTGCAAGGAACAAGACGAGCGCGAATTTTTTTGCCTCGAGCAAGCGATGGCGCAAGAGCTCTCGTTCTACCACCAGCGCCGCATCAGGTCACGCCTGAACCCCACCATTCAGGGCCATGCCCTGAACTTCGACGACGAGAACGACCCGGCCCGCATGGCCGATCGCGTGGTCTGCGAGAACGCGCCACCAGGAGGAAGTGTCTGGCCACCTCTAGGCGCAACGGTGAACGGCGCTCCCCCGCCACTGCCCGGTCACAGGCCACCGCGAGACCAGCCAAGGATCATCATCTCCCCGCAGGAGCGGGAAGCAAATGGCCGCCCGCTGTTCTCCACTATTATGGACAACGTCATCGCGAGTTGAGCCACGGTCGCCAACCTCAATGTGATGGGGGAAGGCGCGCTGCAGATCCAGTATGCCAAGGCCCTACTAGCCAAGGCCGTCGAGCATCAAACATCAGGAGCCGACACGCGGACCCACATCATCAACAACCAAACCTGGCGTGCACGCCAGACCGGCGACCTGAGGCACACCCTCACCAACCGCCATGACGGAGATCCAAGGGGCTCGCTCATCCGAGTTGGCCCCCAGTGCTTTAGACCAATGATCCGAGGCGAAAAATATCCGGCGAACTTCAAAGCGCCAAATGAGATCAAAAAGTATGATACCTCATACGATCTGGCCCTGTGGCTGGAGAATTACCTCATGGCGATGGGAATCGCTGGACATACCGACCTTCTCGCCGCTCGCTACCTCTCCCTAATGATGGAGGGAGCGACCTGGCAATGGATCAACACCGTCCCCGCAGACAGCATCGATTCCTAGGAGGAGATGCGCGACACCTTCGTCAGACACTTTGAGGGTTCTTCCACTCGTGCCACCACTATCGAGGACCTGCAGAGATGCGTCCAGGGACCCCGCGAGTCGACCTGCGGCTGGGTCCAATGATGGCAGGATCCGTGGTTCAATGCAGCCGACATCCACCCAGACACGGCGATACACTGCTTCAAGACCTCGTGCCGCTACGAGCCCCTAGTCGCCAAGCTCAAGTGGGTGTACAAGACACTCGATAACATCCTAGACCTCCTCGAGATCACCAAGCGGTATGTGGAGGAGGACCCGAACCAAGAAACCGACAACAAGTTGGGTGGAAACCGCCGCCCAAGCAGCCACGACAACGGGAGGTGACCCGAGCTTCGCTACAGCAACACTCGCCTCACCGGCAAGCACCGTGGTGTCGGCCGAGTCGACTTCGTCGCGAACGCCGGCTACGCACCACGCGAGCCCAAGAGCTTCCGCCACGACGGAGCCCAACACCGCGATGGCGGGAACTACAAGGCGCAGCCGAAATTCGACCCCGCAGCTCTCCTCAACCAACCTTGCGTGTTTCACAACAGGGAGGGGAAGCCCACCACGCATACGACCGCCGACTGCCACTCTCTGAAGGATATCGAGAAGGCACAGCGCGCAAGGGAGGACCCCAACAACTACCCGCCAAACTCCGGGGGATTCGGAAACGTGTCCGGATTGCTCCACGCCTTCACCGGATTTAGCACCAAGTGCGAGAAGAAAGTCATCGCCCGTGTCGTCGCCGTCAACGCGGTGTCCCAAGTCGACATCCCCTGCTTCCTCAACTGGTCCGAGCAACGCATCACCTGGATCCACGAGGACCACTCGCCACGGATCGAATATCCGGGGCGAGTCGCCCTGGTGGTCAAGCCCAAAGTGGGCGATTACTGGCTCCCCAAGACATTGATGGACGACGGAAGCTTTATCAACATACTCTACCTGGACACGTTCAGGCGACTGTGGCTCCCGCAGTCGATGATCGAGACGACCTACACCACCTTCCATGGCATCGTCCCCGGTCGGAAGGTGTACCTGATCGGTAAGGTGACGCTGCCAGTCACCTTCGGCACACCAGCGAATTTCCGAACCGAGCGGATCATCTTCGAGCTGGTGCCCTTCAACATACCTTACCATTGCGTCTTGGGACGGCAAGCATTCACGAAGTTCATGGCGGCGCCACACTACGCGTACAACACGATGAAGCTCCCAGTGCCATGCGGTTTCATCACCGTCCACGGCGACCCCGACATGCCCACTTAGTGCGAGACAAAGGACGATGCAATCACCGAGGAGGTGCAACATCTACTTGCTGCAGGCTTCATACGGCCAATCAAATACTCCAAGTGGCTGGAAAACCCAGTCCTGGTCGAAAAGAAGAATGGGACCTAGAGAATGTGTATCGATTACACAAACCTCAATAGCGCCTGCCCAAAGGAGGATTTCTTCCTCCCGATAATCGACCAAATCATGGACTCGACCGCGGGCTCGAAGTTGCTGTGTTTCCTTGATGCCTACTCTGATTATAACCAGATAAAAATGATAGTCGAGGACAAGGATAAGATGGTGTTCATCATGCCATTTGGAGCATTCTGCTACACTGCCATGACGTTTGGCCTCAAGAACACCGGAGCGACCTACCAGAGGTGCATGCAGGAGTGCCTTTCAAGCCAAATTGGTTGCAACCTCCACGTCTACATCGGCAACATGGTGGTGAAGTCCACTAGCCAGGGCGATCTACTCACCGACCTGGCCGAAACCTTCACAAATCTGCGGAGGTACAAGATCGAACTCAATGTAGGAAAGTGCACCTTCGTTGTACCTACCGGAGTGCTACTAGGCTATGTAGTCTCCAAGCGGGACATCAAGGCGAACCCCACCAAGATCAACACGATCATCCGGCTCGGCAAACCCGAGTGCCTCCGCGACGTCCAGAAGTTGGTCGAGCGAGTCGCCGCTCTCAGTCACTTCATCCCCCGGCTAGGCGAGAAGGCGATGCCTCTATACCGCCTAATGCGCAAGAACCTCACGTTCTAGTGGGACAAGGAGGCAGACAACACGCTCCACGCGCTCAAGGAAGTGCTACTCACGGCCCCGCTGCTCGCCGCCCCCATCGACAAGGAGCCTATGCTCGTCTATGTCGTGGCATACGAGCGAGTCGTCAGCGCCGTCATGGTCATCGAACGGCCAGAAGAGGGCAAGTAGCGCCCTGTACAGCAGCCCGCCTACTACATCAGCGAAGTCCTCACCGAGTCGAGACAGCGCTACCCGTAGTACCAGAAGTTGGTATATGCGGTCTTCCGGGCCCAGAGGCGACTGCCGCACTACTTTCAGGAGCACCCAATCACGGTGGTATCCTCAGCGCCATTGCATGATATCATCCGCAACCGCGAAGCGACTGGGCGAGTCGCCAAGTGGGCCGTTGATATCGGCATCCACAACATCAAGTACGATCCGCGCAAGGCAATCAAGTTGCAGGCCCTGGCCGACTTCCTCGCCGACTGGGAGGAGGCACAACAGCCGGAGAGGCTGCCATACCTCCATTACTGGTCGCTCCACTTTGATGGGTCCAAGAAGACAGACGGTGCTGGGGCAGGGACCATGATCACTTCCCCCAAGGGCGACAAGCTGCGCTACGTACCGTACCTCGACTTCACCCCTGCACTAACAACATGGCTGAGTATGAGGCCCTCCTTCATGGCATGGGAGCCGCCAAGGAGATGAACATCAACCGCCTGCGGTGCTACGGCGACTCCGACCTCATCGCCGCGCAAGTCGCCATCAGCTGCGACGCCGTCATCCCCACCATGGCAGCATACCGCCAAGCAGTGGACCAGCTGGGGGGGACACTTCACTGGCTACTCCGTCGAGTGGATTGATCGACACAAGAACGAAGAGGACGACACCCTCTCTCGCATCGGGTCGGCTCGCCATGCGCCACCCGCCGGTGTCTACCTCGACACCATCACCAAGCCATCTGTCTCTCCCCCAACGGAGATCGACATCGGGATACCGCTGCAACCAGATGCAGCCCTGGTCGCCATGATCACGGCGCCAAATGACTGGACCAGCTGCAACCAGATCCACTGCCTCGTTGTTTCGGCTAGGGAAGAACCCCTCCTCGCCATCCGAGCCCTTGCTGGTCCGGCGTGGGCGTGGCTTGGTGAGGTCGGCGGTGAAGACCTGGAGGGGCTCCTCGCCCTCCTCCCGGATGATGCAAGGGAAGATCTGCAAAAGAAGATGCAAGTCAGGACCGGATCAAGCAGTGATGCCGGACAAAGAAAGAGCAAGAGAAAGCAAGGAAAGAGGTCAAGTCAAACTTACCCGGGGGGCGTGGTTCTCGCGAGTGTAGGGAGCAAGACCGAAGCGCCAGTCGGCCTTGATCTTCTCCTTCGTGATCATCCACACCCACTCGTAGAGGTTGGCGAAGGCTGGAGAGCCGGGTCGGGTCCAGGCGCCCGGCATAGTAGCACATATTGTGTGCTCGCTGCTGGAGGGGCATCCTCAGCCGGCTGGCCCACCTGAGCGTCACGTCGATGCCAGTCAAGCCGGCTGTGACCAGCTCCCTCATCCGGCGTAGCAGCTCCTCCGACTCGGTCTTGGAGCTGAAGTTCTTCTGCTTCCAGTTTGCCCGGGTGGACTCGGCATTCTGGAAGGCCGGGAGATTGAGGTGGTCGTCCACGCCCAAGTTCCATACATAGAAGAACGTCTTCTACCACAACTTCACCGTGTCGTGCAACCGGAATTTGGGGTAGCCGGTTTGGGCACGCGAGTAGATGGAGGCGCCGCTGTAGGGAACGAGCGGCCCCTTGGCGTATTACACCTGTGGCCGGATGAGAAACAACCGGCAGAAGAGCCCGAGATCCAGTTGGATCCCGAGGTAGCAATCGCAGAATGCTACGAAGTGCGCCAGAATTCCGTTGCATTCGGGTCTAGATGGTGTAGGCGGAGATCGAAATGAGTAAGGAAAGAAAGGAGGAAGGCACTGGCTGGAAAGGCCAGGCTGCACGCGAGATGCGCGAGGAAGATGACACGCTCGCTATCTTGCGGCGCCGGTGAGATCTCGCTGGCCGGGGCGAGGCACACCCCGGCCTCACCGACGGTCGGCAGAACGCGTGTGCGCTAGTACTTTTCGATTTTCTCCTCCCTGACGGAGGATCCGCACCATCCGCCGCGGCTCTCGGACATCTCGTCGATGGTGGTGCGCGGTGGATAAGGAATGGGAAGATAGGAAGGAGGAGAAGGAGCGGCGGAGGAGTAGCGGTGGCCCGTCGCTCCGAGAAGCAAAGAACAGGCGGCACCGGCGAAGCGGAGGCGGTGCGAGCTCGTCGGCGGCACGGGCGCAAGGAAGCAGCAAGAGGCAGAGGGGCGCAACGTCATCGACGGTGAAGAGAAAGGGTGCAAATGGAAGGTGAGGGGCGACGGGCAGCGCGGGCGGTACTTAAGGGCCGGCAGGAGAATTGCCGACTCGTCATGGCAACACCGTGCACCCCCATCAGCGGACGGATCGATTGCGCCGGTGCAACACGCACAAAAGATCCCGGGAGTGGGAGGCGAGGCGCCAGTGATGGTTCCCGAGGCGGCGTCTGACATGATGCATCGTCGCACATCGCCACAGTCATCATCGCGCCATGGCTGACGTTCGTGATGACGTAGCCGAGCAGCTCAACCGCTAGAACTTAGCCAGGAAAAAATTCAAACTAGCTTTTGGATACTGCGCACATTTCTCCTAAGTGTGGTTTCTACGCGTGCTCAGGGGCTAGTGTCTGGGGGATCACCCTCGGTAGGCTAACAGGACAAGATGCAGAGGAAATGTAACTGCCAGCCGACTGGCCCAGCCAGATGTAAAAATTCAAAAGCAGGTCAGGAAGAACACCAGACGCAGAGCAAGCTAGCAAACCAGTCAGCCGAATAAAAAGCACTCCTACAGACGTTCAGCCAGCTGGATCACGCCATCCGGATAAGGCAAGACAGACCACGGACGAGCCGGCAGGACCATCAGCCAGATAAGATAGCAAAGGCCAGACACTTAGCCGGATGGGACCAACCACCCAGACAAGACAGAGAATCCGGCTAGGACGACCTAGCCAGACATGCAAAGCAGACGGATGACGTAGGGCACAGTTCCCCGCAGCCCTAGCAGACAGGAGGACGGAGGCAGCGACACCAACGCTGGAGGAGACGACCCATACCTGTGTCGGGCGGGAACAGGAGCCGCCACCCATGTCGGCCGGGGCGGCCTCCACTATTTCCGTGCCGGCCGGGAGGCGGCCTTCATTTTTTCCGTGCCGGCCAGGGGGCGCGGCACTATGCAAGACGTCAGGGAGGCTAGACGCTGTGTTTTAATAGTCGGTCGGGTCCGCCCGTGGGACCCGCTAGTCGGCTGTGTCTTTGCCCATGCCGCCTCGGCCTATATAAGGGGCGGCAGGGGCATCATAGTATGGGTTGATCACTCCTTCTTCTAGCTAGAGACTGATACAACTCGAGGAGCCTTTGTAGCCCTTTGTGTTGATCCAAATAGTTAGATCGGCAGGAGTAGGGGTGTTGCCTCACCATGAGGGCCCCGAACCTGGGTTCTTCTTGTGTCCCTGACACATGCTTGTTCCCAATCCCGCCTGTGGACGCCGTCGCTCGCTTCCTTGCTCACTCCCACACAAAGAACTAGCCTGCTCGGGCCTTGGAGGAGTATGCTACAAATTGGAATGATGCTGATCAGGTCGAGGTTAGCTCGGCAGCCAATCTAGGGACAAAACCTTTTCATCTCCGAGACATCAGCCAGTGCTTGCACCTTTCTAGCCGAGTTATCCTGGAAGTTTATACAATGAATGAGCTAAACATTTCGGCTAACACTTCCGCGTAACATAGTATATGCCAATTAGTCCCCGAGCCTCCGGCTGAATGATTTATTATTCGGTCGGATGCTCTCTTCATTTAGTATAGTCCTAGTGCATATAAAAATCATTTTAACTTAGACAAAATTTGTCTTAACTTGAAATATCCAGCCACCTAGATCCGGATCAAGTTATACTTGGTTCAGATCTTTTAGTTTAGCATCGAATATCCAGCCATCTATATCCAGATCAAGTTTTACTTGGTTTGGATTTTACAGTTTATCTTTCAATATCCAGGCACCTAGATTCGGATCAAGTTTTACTTGGTTCAAATATTTCAATTTAGCTTCGAATATCTAGCCACCTAGATCCGGATCAAGTTTTACTTGGTTTTTTTACCAAAAGGGGGAAAATTAGGGGGAACAAAAACGTTTTCTTGTTACATGTTGCAATGTTTGTTTACTTGTTTGCTTGTGCTCATACATCTAATTGTGTAATAGATAATACACTTCTCACCTCAACCCAGTTGACAAAAATTATTTTCCAAAAGAGATGTCTTCGCTCACCTTCCATATTCTCAAATGTTCTGACATTCAAACTTGAGCCAAGATGACTTTGCCACAACAAAATATTTTACTAGTTATATTAACAAAACTATGGAGACCTATATATTATATCCTTATGTTTTCAAGACAGAACTCTCAACTACTCTTACCTCTAGGTTTTCGAAAACCTTTCCTAAAACCCTTTTCATTGAATCTTGGTAGAAATACCAAGAGGTCCATATATTAATTCAAAATAACAATCCCTTCAAAACACCTATGCTTACCTCAATCTAGGCTTGATGGTAACCTTATTAATAGTTGGATAAGTTGATAAGATGAGTTGCCTTGTGCTGTTGTCTGATGAATTGTCTTGATCTGTTGATTGCCTTGTTTGCCTAGGAAGTAGCATGAACCAACCTAGGAGCTCATCCATAGGGATAAAACCAATAGATGAGATCATCAATATCAAACCAAGTATCCCAAACTTAATCTATCTTAAGCCACTCAAGGGAACCTCTACTCTACTTACCCAGATCAAACTTGAGCTAATCCTTTGCATTAGCATTCAAATCATCAAAGACCAATTTCAAGCATGAATATTATCTACTCAGGCTACCATTCAATATCATCCACTTGATGAGGATAATGGACCCTTGCATCCTCCCCAAATCCTTCCCTCTCTCATAATATTCCAAAACCACCAATCTGCCAAAATTGGCTAAGTCTGGAATCCTTATCTAGATTCAATCTTTGGAACTCCACCTATTCCAACCCTTGTGCATTCTTGAGAATGGACTTGAACCATCTTGTATTACATCATCAGTACTATCAAATCCCACTCTTTCCCTTGGATAAACCATTCTGGTTCCCACTCATCCATGATGGTTTTATAGTCAAGAAAATAATATTTTCTACAAATCACATCATCATGCCTACTTTGGCATAAGCTCACATCCATATGCTATCTTATTTTGACCAACCCTTTGCATGGTTATGATCTACTAACCATGTTCTATCAATCCACCCTTCACTTGTTTTCAATGGATCTTTGTGCTTCCTAAACCCACCTGGTATATGAGGCATCATGACTCATCTGCAATGGCAGCCTTATTTTCAACAAAGTTTACCATCACTTCTAGACCACCCGAAATGCACCAAACCAAACTATTTATTCCATGATCATCTATATAACTTGGTCTATCTATCCATCTATCCCTAGAACCAAGATCTGATCTCACTAATCCAACCATGCTTAGGTGGCATAAAAATATCAAAACCCTAGATTCCCCCAAATCTAGTTTCCATCCAATTTCCCCATAATTCTTCAAAACCCAAGGTGGAAAATGATGGATACAATATGTTGACATCACCTACCTTAATTTTAAGAGTTTACCAAATATCCTCCATAATTATTTGGAACCTAAATCTATTTTAATTCCACTTTTGACAAAATCCTAGAATCTTTTCCTATGAAGGCAGGTTTGTTTTTATCCCAATCACTTTGCAAACTCAATACACATTTGATTTCTATACATCATACCCCAACTTCCCATATCAAAAATAAATATTTTTGATATTCTTTATTATTTATTCTTGCCCTTTTCTTAAATGGCAGAAACACAAAATAATAGTCCAAAAATACTTTACCTCCTAAATAAATTCCATAAAATTACACAATTTGTGATATGGTATTTAGAACCATCTCACACCAAAAACTCACTTTGCCCAATGTATATTTTTCACATTAGCTTCTATAAACCACTTCTGCACTTTTGGGATAAATGAGATTAAATGGACTTATAATCTTTAGAAAAATCCCAAATAAATCTTGGAGAGATAATTTGACCCCCTCTATCAACTAGTACCATTTTATCCATTTGACCAATGCAAATTATTCAAACTCCTTCACAAGAACCTTAGTGATCAACTTTGCAAACTAATAAAATCCATTAACCAAACCAACTCAAATCCTCATCAAAGCTTATCCAACACCTCTGTCCAGCAACCATGACTCCTCTGGTCAAAGTGGACTGTAGCACCACTATAGCACCCCTCTCTCCCTTGTCCTTAGTGCTTGGAGCAAATAGGAGAAACAAAAATATTATACCATCTTGTCCCTCTTCAATGCATTGACTACCACCACTCACCCTCCCTGTCCTAAACCAGGCCAGAAACCACCTCTCACTCCTCTCCACACGCCCACAGCAAGGTCCAGCCCCTAGTTTTGCCCTTCCCCATTGTCTCCCATGGACATAGTCCATTGTAAATCCTTGTATCTCGGTATAGGAAGGCAGATCCCCTACCTGCCCCTCATTTCCCCTATACCACTTTCACTTGTCTCCCCCGAGCTCCCCTCCCTCTCCTCTCCTATGTTCTGGCCAAGGAGAACACAAATTAGCCCCCTTGGACATTTTTAAGTTCTTGGTGTAGCTCCTCCTTCCCTGCCCTCCTCCTAATGCATGTGGCCTCACAGTGACCCCCGACCTCTGATCTACCACCCACGAGCTCTAGAGCCCTTCCCCTAATTTGCACCTCTGTGGAGAAGAAGAAGAAGCACTAGACTCGGGTGTTTGAAAAAAAAGGTTTCCCTCTACTCCCTCCCTACTGCCTCTCTCCCTCTGTTTTCTTCTTAGGAAATCTCTCGGGGATGGTACCTACCTAACCCTCCCCTCCTCTTTGCTCATGCATGCCCCAGGTATGGGCCCTGACAAACTCCGGCGAGCCCCCTTGGTCGCCTTTGTGGGAGCAGGTCCAGGTCACCAAAACCGCCTGTGTTGCCCCTCCCCGAGCTCATCGGTGTGCACCGCGTTGCCCCAGCACCTCCCCGGCGTCTTCCCCATCCTCAGGTGAGCTCCCCTCGACCTTTTCCTACCTCCCTAGGGTTCAGTCTCCGCCATGGCAGGCGCGAGGTGGACGATGGCTCTAAGTCGTTGATCCCCTCCTAATGGGAGGGCCGGGAACACCCCGTACCCCTTCACCCCTTGTCCTGCTGATGGGCCGGTCCTGCTAGGACGGCAACCAGCTATTCCCCGTGCGTGCAACAACTCCGGGTGGGCCGAAAGCTCAGCCCACGGCCCATCCGCGCGCAAATTCAACCCGAGTCGCTCCACTACTCATTTTTCTTTAGGGATTTCTATTTTTGTGCCCCTAGTTCGTTAGTTGTACTAATTTTTCCCCAGCCGCTTAAATTTTCCTCACTTTTCCCCTCGCCATGTTAAAAAACCCTCGCGGGCGCTCGTAGGCACTCGGACGGAGGGATGTCGTCAGGTCAAAGGCTTGACCGTTACATGCTGACTAGTGGGACCGTGTCAGGACGGGTCAGGCGTTGAGCGTTAGGTTACGAGGCCTCGACCGTTACATGCCTGACCAGTGGGGCCACTTTGGTGCGGGTCCTGCCGTGGCCGATATGTGCTGATGGGTGGGGTCCAGGATACACGTCGGACCCTCCATCCTTCTCTCGCTTCCTTATGGGCAGCTTTTTTCCTAATTGGGTGGCAGTGCAGGAAATGACAATTGGGGCCATTCCGTGGGGCCATCGAAGCCAATGAACGATGGGTCCGTCATGTGGGGCCATCGAAGTCAATGACAAATCGGGTCGTGATGTGGAGCTGGAGGGGGGATTTGCATATTCGCCACGTTTTACGTTGCAACTTGCATATTTGCCATTTTTGTGTGTCGCTGACATGTGGCGGTCATGTGGCAAATATGCAAATTTCAAAGAAAATGTTTGTTCCGTGGGGACATCAAAGCCAGTGAACGATGGGGCCGTCATGTGGGGTGCGACCTTGAAGCCAATGACTGATGGGGCCGTGATGTGGAGCTGGAGGGGGGATTTGCATATTTGCCACATTTTACGTTGCAACTTGCATATTTGCCATTTTGTGTGTCGCTGACATGTGGTGGTCATGTTACAAATATGCAAATTTCAAAAAAAGGTTCATTCTGTGGGGCCATCGAAGCAAATGAACGATGGGGCCGTGATGTGGGGCTGGAGGGGGGATTAGCTCATTTGCCACGTTTTTAGATTGCAACTTGCATATTTTCCATTTTATGTGTCGCTGACATGTGGTGGTCATGTTGCAAATATGCAAATTTCAAAGAAAAGGTTCGTTCTGTGGGGCCATCGAAGCCAATGAACGATGGGGACGTCATGTGGGGCCGTCGAAGCCAATGACCGATGGGGCCGTGATGTGTGGCTAGAGGGGGGATTTGCATATTTTCCATGTTTTAGATTGCAACTTGCATATTTTCCATTTTGTGTGTCGTTGAAATGTGGTGGTCATGTGGCAAATATGCAAATTTCAAAGAAAAGGTTCGTCATATGGGGCCATCGAAGCCAATGAACGAAGGGGCCGTCATGTGGGGCCGTCGAAACCAATGACCGATGGGGCCGTGATGTGTGGATGGAGGGGGGTTTGCTTATTTGCCATGTTTTAGATTGCAACTTGCATATTTGCCATTTTGTGTGTCGTTGACATGTGGTGGTCATGTGGAAAATATGCAAATTTCAAAGAAAAAGTTTGGCAGATATGCAAAATTGGCAAATATGCAAAAATTCTGGAGCAGCTACTCCCCCAAACATTGACATGTGGGGTCATGTATGACACACGTGAGGCCGGATCTCTCTCCCTCATCCGCTCCCAGCCCCAACCCTGAGCAGCTCCTACCCCACCGGTAGCTCCTTCATAGCTAGTAGCTCCTACCCCACCGGCAATCAAATCAGCCATCGTCGGTGTGTCGACGGCTTCGTCCTACGATGGCGTCGGACGGACTACCGCACTGCACCTCAAACACGGATCCATCACCTGTTTCGTCCGCACGCATTATATGTTGAGGCAGTATCGATCGCAGGCAGGTCCGCCGCCCATGACGACCAGGATTTTGTTCCGTCGCCATAGCTCGACGCACGATCGTAGCAATTACTAGTAGTTCTTGGTTAGACCTTCGCTCCTGCTCCTCCCACCCTAATCGATTCTGTTCCCGTAATTTCCTCGATATTGCAGGGGTAAATTAGTCTTCAATGTCTGATCATAGAGGGGACACCGACGGGGGTGGGGATTCGATCATGTCGTGGCCACGTTCTCCTTCTCCTACCATGTCAGAAGTGCTGGTAGCTCCTTTTCTTTGTACTACCGTTGAATTTTAAGTGCCGCCATGGCCCGTCGGACTGATTTTAATTGGATTTGTTCTGGGATTGTTATAGTGTGCTATGAAGGTCGATGATCCATGGGACATTGCATACCAAGATGAATCAACCCAGTGGTCTAGCGAGAGGATGGATTTGGAGGAGATGGTTGCCAATTTAGGTGATGAATTGGCCCGTAAAAACTTGTTGATATTAGAGCTGAAGCGTACTATCGAGGAAGAAAAGAAGAACTTTGAGCTTATTCTCAAAAACAAGTTGACACTTGAGGCTGATCTTGCCATATTTGATCAAGTGGTAGAAAATCTAAAACATGAACTTCAAGTGAAGGGGGAGGAGAATAGGAGATTCATGGGGCCGTTTTAGTATTTGTCATGCCCGTCCTAATAGTTACACGATGGGTGTAGGGATTCGTAGCACGGAAAACAAAAAATTTCTATCGCATACAAACAAACAAGCCAAGATCTATCTACTAGATTATAGCAACGAGTCGATGGAACAACTCACCCTCGAATATTCCAAAGTGTTTAACGAGAGCGGATTCTCGTGGGTGATGTAGTCGTACTGTTCCCGATCTCAAGATCGCGTAGACGATCATTCCGGCGCTACGTTCCGGCAGCGCTCCCGTAGTCGGTCGCACATTCGGTACTCGACGAAGACCTTCCTCTCCCTTGTTCCAGGAGGCAGCGGAGGTTGTAGCACTCTCCTCGCGATTCCGGCAGCACAACGGCGTGGTACCGGAAGTAGAGGGGAGATCTCGCAGGGCTTCGCCTTAAGCCGGAGCGAGTATGGTGGAGTATGATAGAGTCCCTCGACGATCTAGGGTTTAGACACACCGAGGAGGGGGCTTGGCCGGCGGCTAGGGTTTCTAGGCGGCGGCGGCTTGACCTAGGGCGGCGGCGGCAGCAGGTGGCGGCGCCGACGGCTTAGGGTTTGGAGGCGGGGATCTTGTGTGTCTAGGAGGGGAGCCCTGCCCCTCCTTATATAGGTGGAGGGGCCGGCTGGCCAAGGGGAGGGGAGTCCCTCCCCAACTCGGCTTGGAGGTGAGCCGGCGGTGGAGGAGGGACTCCTCCCCAACTCGGTTTCCTCCTCTTTCTCCACTTCCCAAAAATAGCCGTTTGACTTTCAAACTTGGCGTTTGACTTTTCAAACTAGGATTTGATTAATCCCTCTATTTTGTTCAGCGATGACACCGAGTACATAATGCAATCATACCAACTTGATATAACACATTCATGTACCCTTCCCCTCCGGAGTGCCGGACATTCCGGAACCTTCTAGAACATTCCCGATGAAAACACCGGAACCATTCTCCAACTCCGAAACGAGACTTTCCTTATATGAATCTTATTCTCCGGACCATTCCGGATCTCCTCGTGATATCCCGAATCCCATTCGAGACTCCGAACAACATTCGGACTCTTTCTCATCATTCCATAACTACTCAAACAACGTCGAATCCTTAAGTGTGTCTCCCTACGGTTCGTGAATTATGCGGACATGATCGAGACACTTCTCTGAACAATAACCAATAGAGGAATCTGGAAATTCATATGGCTCCCACATATTTCTACGATTACTTTGCGATCGAATGAACCACTTACATACGATACCAATTTCCCTTTGTCTCACGATAGTTTACTCATCCGAGGTTATGATCGTCGGTATCTCTGCATACCTAGTTCAACCTCGTTACCGATAAGTACTCTTTTCTTGTTCCCGTGATATGTGATCCCTTGTGAGCCAGTCACATGCTTGCAAGCTAATTGGATGACATTCCACCGAGAGGGCCCAGAGTATATCTATCCGTCATATGGATGGACAAATCCCACTCTTGATCCATGTGTTTCAACCGATACTTTCCGAACACTCAATGCCACCTTTATAGCCACCCAGTTACGGTGTGGTCTTTGATGTCATCAAAGCATCCATCCGGTAAAGGTGATATGCATGATCTCATGGTCGAAGGAATTAGGTTACTATGTATCAGAAAGCATATAGCAATTGAACTATTAAAATGACTTGATCTTTATGCTATGCTTATCTATAGGAGTATGTCCACCATATCATTCTCCTAACGATATGATCTTGTTGTTAATAACATCTCAATGTTCATGACAGGGAAACCCCAATCATTCATTAACCAACAAGCTAGTGATGTATAGAGGCTTTACTAGGGACTTCAATTTAAGTTTACAAATCACACAAGTATTAATGTTTCCTTGTTAATACTATTATAGCATGAATGTAAACATTATCATAAACACAAAGATATAATAATAACCACATTTATTATTTCCTCTAGGGTATATCTCCAACAGTCTCCCACTTGCACTAGAGTCATCTAATCTAGATTACATGGTAATATACCGAACACCCATGGTAGTTTGGTGCTGGTCATGTTTTGCCCTCGGGAGAGGTTTAGTCAACGGATCCGCCACATTCAGATCTGTGTGTACTTTGCAAATCTTTATGTCCCCATCTTGGACATGTTCTCGAATAGCGTGAAAATGTAGCTTGATGTGCTTCAGCTTCTTGTGTGACCTTGGTTCTTGCGCATTGGCTATGGCACCCATGTTATCACAGTAGATAGACATTGGGTCCAGCGCACTAGGAACCACACCCAGCTCTGTAATGAACTCTTTCATCCATATCGCTTCTTGTGAAGCCTCCGAAGGAGCCATGTATTCCGATTCAGTTGAAGATCTCGCCACAATGCTTTGATTTGCACTCCTCCAGCTAATTGTTGCACCATTCAAAATAAATACGTATCCAGATTGTGATTTAGAATCATCCGGATCGGTGTTCCAACTAGCATCGGTGTAACCATTTACAACGAGTTGTTCATCACCTCCATAAGAAAGAACCATATCCTTAGTTCTTCTTAAGTACTTAAGGATGTTTTTGACCGCTATCCAATGATCTAATCCTGGATCACTTTGATATCTGCTAGTTAAACTAACAGCATATGCAATGTCGGGTCTAGTACATAGCATGGCATACATTAGAGATCCTATGGCTGAGGCATAGGAAGTCTTACTCATCCTTTCTCTATCTTCTGCCGATGTCGGACTTTGAGTTTTACTCAAGGTCGTATTGGGCAACATGGGCAAGAACCCTTTCTTGCTATCTTCCATTCCAAACCTCTTTAGAACTTTGTCCAAATATGTACTTTGTGACAATGATATTTGGCGTCTCGATCTATCTCTATAAATCTTTATGCCTAATATGTAAGCTGCTTTGCCAAGATCCTTCATTGAAAAACTATTATTCAAATATTCCTTGACACTATTAAGAAGGTCTACATCATTCTCAATCAACAATATGTCATCTACATATAGTATTAAGAATACTACAGAGCTCCCACTCACTTTCTTGTAAATACAAGCTTCTCCATAAGTTTGTACAAAACCAAAACTTTTGATCACCTTATCAAAACGTTGATTCCAACTTCAGGATGCTTGCTTCAATCCATAAATGGACCGTTGAAGTTTGCATACCTTGTTAGCATCTTTAGGATCGACAAAACCTTTGGGTTGCATCATATACAACTCTTCATCAATGTCTCCATTGAGGAATGCTGTTTTGACATCCATCTGCCATATCTCATTATCATAATATGCAGCGATTGCTAACATAATCCTCACAGACTATAGCTTCGCTACTGGTGAGAAAGTCTCATCGTAGTAAACTCCTTGAATTTGTCGAAACCCCTTTGCGACAAGTTGAGCTTTATAGACAGTAACATTACCATTAGCATCTGTTTTCTTCTTGAAAATCCATTTGTTCTCGACAGCCTTCTGGCCATCGGTAAGTCCACCAAAGTCCATACTTGGTTTTCGTATATGGATCCAATCTCGGATTTCATGGCTTCTTGCCATTTATTGGAATCTGGGCTCATCATTGCTTCCTCATATGTCTTAGGGTCATCGGTGTTGTCCACCAACATGACACTCATAACGGGATCATACCAATCTAGAGTGGTACGAGTTCGTGTTGACCTGCGAGGCTCTGTAGCAACTTCAACCGAAGTTTCATGATCATCATCATTAGCTTCCTCTCTAACTGGTGCAGGCACCATAGGAACTTCTTCCGGTGCTGCGATACTCGCAATTTTGAGAGAAGGTTCGACAACCTCGTCGAGTTCTACTTTTCTTCCAGTCACTTCTTTCGAGAGAAATTCCTTCTCTAGAAAGGATCCATTCTTGGCAACGAAGATTTTGCCTTCGGATCTATGATAGAGGTATACCCAATAGTTTCCTTCGGGTATCCAATGAAGACGCATTTTTCCGCTTTGGGTTCAAGCTTGTCCGGCTGTAACTTCTTTACATAGGCTTCGTAACCCCAAACTTTAAGGAACGACAATCTAGGTTTCTTCCCAAACCATAATTCATACGGTGTCATTTCAACGGATTTAGATGGTGCCCTATTTAAAGTGAATGCGGATGTTTCTAATGCATAACCCCAAAATGATAGCGGTAAATCTATAAGTGACATCATAGAACGAACCATATCTAAGAGAGTTCGATTACGACGTTCGGACACACCATTACGCTGTGGTGTTCCCGGCGGTGTCAATTGTGAAAGTATTCCGCATTTCTTCAAATGCTCGCCAAACTCGTAACTTAGATATTCACCTCCACGATCAGAACGTAGAAATTTAATCTTCTTGTTACATTGATTCTCTACCTCACTTTGAAATTCCTTAAACTTCTCAAAAGTTTCGGACTTATGTTTCATGAAATAGATATACCCATATCTACTCAAATCATCCGTGAAGGTAAGAACATAACGATAACCACCGCGCGATGCTACACTCATTGGACCACACACATCGGTATGTATGATTTCCAATAAGTCCGTAGCTCGCTCCATCATACCAGAGAATGGAGTCTTAGTCATTTTACCCATCAGACATGCTTCGCATCTTTCAAGTGATTCAAGAAGTCCATCGGAATGGAGTTTCTTCATACGCTTCACTCCAATGTAACCAAGACGACAGTGCCACATATAGGTCGAGTTATCGCTCGATTTCAAATGTTTAGCCTCAATGTTATTAATATGTGTATTTCCACTATCGAGATTCAATAAGAATAGACCATCTATCAAAGGTGCATGTGCATAAAACATATTACTCATATAAATCGAACAACCATTATTCTCAGATTTAAACAAGTAACCGTCTCGCAATAAACAAGATCCCGATATAATGTTCATGCTTAACGCAGGCACCAAATAACAATTATTTAAGTATAAAACTAATCCCGATGGTAGATGAAGGGGTAGCGTGCCGACCGCGATCACATCAACCTTTGATCCGTTTCCCACGCGCATCGTCACCTCGTTCTTCGCTAGCTTCCGTTTAATCTGCAGCACCTGTTTCGAGTTACAAATATGAGCAACGAACCAGTATAAAATACCCAGGCACTACTACGAGTACTAGTGAGATACACATCAATAACATGTATATCGGATATACCTTTCTTCTTGATGTTGCCGTTCTTCAAATCCGCCAAGTACTTTGGGCAATTCCGCTTCCAGTGACCTTCTCCCTTGCAGTAAAAGCACTCAGTATCAGGCTTAGGTCCAGCCTTGGTCTTCTTCGTTGGCGTGGTAACTTTCTTACCACCCTTCTTGAAGTGTCCCTTCTGCTTAGACTTGCCTTTCTTGAATTTGGTGGTCTTATTTACCAACAACACTTAGTGCTCTTTCTTGATCTCCACTTCTGCAGATTTCAACATGGCAAAGAGTTCTGGCAACGTCTTGTTCATGTTCTGCATGTTGTAGTTCATCACAAAGTTCTTGTAACTTGGTGGTAGTGATTGGAGGACGCGGTAAATCCCCAAAGCATTAGGAATCAGTATATCCAAGCTTTGAAGTTTGTTTGCGTGCCCAGACATCTTAAGCACATGCTCACTGACGGAGCTGCCCTCTTCCATCTTGCAGTTAAAGAACTTTTCAGAAGCCTCATAGCTTTCAATTGCCGCATGAGTCTCAAAGATCAATTTGAGATCCTCGACAATATCATATGGGTCTGAATTCTCAAACCTTTTCTGAAGCTCCGATTCTAAACCATACAAGATAGCACACTGAACTGTGGAGTACTGAGTCTTCCGAGTGAGGTAAACATTCTTTACTTCATCGGCAGCATCAGCTGCAGGTGGGTCACCCAGTGGTGCATCCAGCACATAGGTCAAATTACCAGCTGTGAGGACAATCCTCAAATTGCGGAACCAATCCGCGAAGTTGCTTCCATTATTTTTCAAATTTTCTTTCTCTAGGAACGCATTAAAATTGATGGTAGGGGCTGCCATTGATCTACAACATATTTGCAATAGTTTAGACTAAGTTTATGACTAATTGAGTTCAAATTAATAATAAAATTAATCTAGGTGAACTCCCACTCAAAAAAATATCCCTCACATTGTTTTAGTGATCACACGAACCAAATCCACCACATCAACACCGATCATCACGAGAGTTGATATAGTTTCAATGGCGAACAATCGACATGTTCATCATATCTACTATATGATTCATGCTTTACCTTTCGGTGATCCGTGTTCCGAGACCATGTTTGTACATGCTAGGCTCATCAAGATCAAACCTTAGTTTCCGCATGAGCAAATCTGGCTCACGTTGTATACACTTGCAGAATCTAACACACCCGATCATCACGTGGTGCTTCGAAACAACAAGCTTTAGCAACGGTGCTAACTAAGGGTGAACACTTTATGACTTGAAATTCATGTGCATGAGGGATCATCTTATAATGCTACCGTCGTCTACTAAGCAATACAAGATGCATAAAGGATTAACATCACATGCAATTCATAATATGTGATATGATATGGCCTTTCTTTTTTGTGCTTCCGATCTTCATCTTCAAGCACGAACATGATCTCCATCATCACCGGCATTGCATCGAGGTCAATGACGCTTCTCCATGATTGTCGTCCACCGGCTTCAATTATTACAACTACTTTGAATAGACACGCGGGTCTTAACATAAATTAAAGACAACCATATGGCTCCTGCCGGTTGCCAACTTACAATAAGGAACATTGCATACATCAAATATAATCACAATCATGGCCATATCACATCACAGCACACCCCTGCAAAACAAAGTTAGACGCCTCTACTTTCTGGGCATATTTTACGTGGTTTGGGGCTTTCAATAAGTGTCGTTCTAACTTACGAACAAGAACCACAACATTGATACTAGCATTGTTAATCACCCGTTGTAAATCGAATCTTAACTATGCTAGGAGAAACAGGCACCCGCAAAGCCACTTATGCAATACAAGTTGCATGTCAAGCGTGGAGCAAGTCTCATGAACGATGTCATGTAAGGTTAGCCCGGGCCGCTTCATCCCAACATACCACAAGATTCAAAGTACACAAGAAGCAATCGACAATAAAAGCATAAATGCCCACAATGACCATTGTGTTCTACTCGTGCAACAGATCTACATATAGACACGGCTCTGATACCACTGTAGGGATTCGTAGCATGGAAAACAAAAATTTTCTATCGCATACAAACAAACAAGCCAAGATCTATCTACTAGATTGTAGCAACGAGTCGATGGAATAACTCACCCTCGAAGACTCCAAAGTGTTTAACGAGAGCGGATTCTCGTGGGTGATGTATTCGTACTCTTCCCGATCTCAAGATCGCGTAGACGATCCTTCCGGCGCTGCGTTCCGGCAGCGCTCCTGCAGTCGGTCACACGTTCGGTACTCGACGAAGACCTTCCTCTCCCTTGTTCCAGCAGGCAGCGGAGGTTGTAGCACTCTCCTCGCGATTCCGGCAGCACAACGGCGGGGTACCGGAAGTAGAGGGGAGATCTCGCAGGGCTTCGCCTTAAGCCGGAGCGAGTATGGTGGAGTATGAGAGAGTCCCTCGATGATCTAGGGTTTAGACACGCCAAGGAGGGGGCTTGGCCGGCGGCTAGGGTTGCTAGGCGGCGGCGGCAGCAGGTGGCGGCGCCGGCGGCTTAGGGTTTGGAGGCGGGGATCTTGTGTGTCTAGGAGGGGAGCCCTGCCCCTCCTTATATAGGTGGAGGGGCCGGCCGGCCAAGGGGAGGGGAGTCCCTCCCCAACCCGGCTTGGAGGTGGGCCGGCGGTGGAGGAGGGACTCTTCCCTAACTCGGTTTCCTCCTCTTTCTCCACTTCCCAAAAATAGTCGTTTGACTTTCAAACTTGGCGTTTGACTTTTCAAACTAGGATTTGATTAATCCCTCTATTTTGTTCAGCGATGACACCGAGTACATAATGCAATCATACCAACATGATATAACACATTCATGTACCCTTCCCCTCCAGAGTGCCGGACATTCCGGAACCTTCTAGAACATTCCCGATGAAAACACCGGAACCATTCTCCAACTCCGAAACGGGACTTTCCTTATATGAATCTTATTCTCCGGACCATTCCGGATCTCCTCGTGATATCCCGAATCCCATTCGAGACTCCGCACAACATTCAGACTCTTTCTCATCATTCCATAACTACTCAAACAACGTCGAATCCTTAAGTGTGTCTCCCTACGGTTCGTGAATTATGCGGACATGATCGAGACACTTCTCCGAACAATAACCAATAGAGGAATCTGGAAATTCATATGGCTCCCACATATTTCTACGACTACTTTGCGATCGAATGAACCACTTACATACGATACCAATTTCCCTTTGTCTCACGATAGTTTACTCATCCGAGGTTATGATCGTCGGTATCTCTGCATACCTAGTTCAACCTCGTTACCGATAAGTACTCTTTTCTCGTTCCCGTGATATGTGATCCCTTGTGAGCCAGTCACATGCTTGCAAGCTAATTGGATGACATTCCACCGAGAGGGCCCAGAGTATATCTATCCGTCATATGGATATACAAATCCCACTCTTGATCCATGTGTTTCAATCAATACTTTCCGAACACTCAATGCCACCTTTATAGCCACCCAGTTATAGTGTGGTGTTTGATGTCATCAAAGCATCCATCCGGTAAAGGTGATATGCATGATCTCATGGTCGAAGGAATTAGGTTACTATGTATCAGAAAGCATATAGCAATTAAACTATTAAAATGACTTGATCTTTATGCTACGCTTATCTATAGGAGTATGTCCACCATATCATTCTCCTAATGATATGATCTTGTTGTTAATAACATCTCAATGTTCATGACAGGGAAACCACAATCATTCATTAACCAACAAGCTAGTGATGTATAGAGGCTTTACTAGGGACTTCAATTTAAGTTTACAAATCACACAAGTATTAATGTTTCCTTGTTAATACTATTATAGCATGAATGTAAACATTTATCATAAACACAAAGATATAATAATAACCACATTTATTGTTGCCTCTAGGGCATATCTCCAACAATGGGGTTGTGGTGAAAGTGGCACATGTAATGAGTAGTTGAATTGATAGCTAATTTAGATTGTAGAATTGTTATTCGATGGATGGTTGTGAGTTCCTGCTAATTTAGTCATTTTGCGCTCCCAAAGTTGTCATGAGAATGCATTGTGGAGCCCGAGTTGCTTGCCATTGGATCTAGCTGCCCATAGTTGGCGTGCCAAATTCCAGGTAGACTTGCAGCATTGATGGCAGCATCCATTCCCCGTTCTTCCTGACGCCCCATTCTTCTTCTCAAAGAAAGTACTACTCCCTCCGATCCAATTTAGTTTACTCAAATTAGTCAAGATACAGATGAATCTAATACTAATTCATGTCTAGGTACAATCGAATCTAGACAACTCTAAATCAACTAATACAAGCCCACCGGAGATTGTCAAAGCAAGTACTGCTACTTATGAATCAGCATATCCACCGGTCTCACGGCTCAAATACATACTCCCTCTGACCCATATTAGAAGTAAAACTTTACTAGATACGTTTCATATCTAGATGAATCCAACTCAACTAATATGGGTCGGAGGGAGTATCAAATTTATTCAAATCGGTTCATGGGGGCTTGATATGCCCCATCACAGTGATGCTGCGTATGATGGCTTCAATCATCGTTGCATCGATGACCACTGTCGGCACCGCCACCACCTCGGTGTCTTTAATCAGGAACGGATCTAAGGAGGTGAACAGGAGTGAGACGGACAAAGACAGAAATTTCAGACGCTTAGATCCTCACCGCCGTATGTCATTCCAGCCGCCACGCTTGGATCCGCGCCACCGCAAGCCGTTCCGACCCCCACGCTTATGTCCGCACTATCGCATGCCGTTCCGACCGCCAGGCTTAGATCCGCGCCGCTGCACGCCGTTCCTGCCCCCACGCTTAGGTCCCCGCCGGCGCACGCCGTTCGGACCGCTAGGCTTAGGTCCGCGCTGCCGCATGCCGTTCGGACCGCCACACTTAGAACCGTGCCACCGTATGTCAATAGGAGGGGAGGAAGATGCGACTGGTATACATGCAATAGGTAAAGGGAGGGAGAGACATCCAGCCCGTCGAGCTCTCCTCTCCGTACAAGGTAGGTGCACCATCGGGAGAGAGATACCTCCAGCCCGTTGGATCATGATGTATCCAGTGGTGGTTATCCAAGATCCATGTGACATACATCTCGACCGATTAGAGTGCATCAGCTATTGTGAGAGTTTGAGAGAGTGGAAAAGTGAGGAAAACTTTAGCGGGAGAGGGAAAGTGAGGAAAACTTTATAGGGAGGGGAAAACTGAGTAGGGCTAATGAAAACAAGGGCACTCAGATAAAAAAATGAGTAAGGTAAATTCAAGATTTTGGCATAAAAAATGGAAAATGTGTAATTTGAACAAAATAATTTGTCTTGGCTGACATTATATTGTTTGAAACTCAGATATACACAAGTGTTCCAAATTTGGCCTCATTTAGACAAAGTATGTTTTGGGATGGGTTATTTTGGAGGTTGATCGAGAAGAAAGCCATCCATCTTCATAGCTAGTAGCTCATTGCAACAAGGGATTAAGAAGTGGTTTTAGGGGATAAGTCCATTTCTCTTTATTTCCTTTTCCTTTATTATTCATGCTAGCTTATAGGCAACATAACAAGACTCCATTTGAAGGTTGCACTATGTTTTGACTTTTTTGAATTAAACTAACCCTAAAACCATTTTTTGAATTTAATCACTTAGAAAAAGAAAAATGTGTCTGATTACAAGTTAATCCAAAATTTCCAATTTCCTATGGTTAACCAATCCAAGATACACAAGTGTGCCAAATTTTGGATCAATTGGTCAATGTTTAAGCCATGAACTAGCTAAAACCCATGTGTTGACCACATGTAGAGGGCAAAACTGAGTAGTGCTAAGAAACTAGGCGCATGACCATAGAAACTTGCAATAACACATACATTATGGGATTATCCAACATACAAAATTGGGAGCATCGCACTAGTTCGAATTAAATACAAACATTTACAGTAGTTAAAATTTATCATACAAATTCAAATTAATAATTCAAATCCATTTTTTATTGCTCCTAGTGTTTTTTGCTGGGTTCACCACCTTTCTCCTGGTGATCCTAGCTGGAATATTCTCGAATTCCACCATCAGCTTCTTCCATTTTATTCCTTTGTTGTTTTTCTCTGCATCCAATGAATCAAGTGCTTCAGTATATCGTACAATTGGTTCAATCACGTTTCGATCCGCTAGTTCATACGATTGAAAACGCATTGTCCCCATTTCTGTCATATCCACTTGTGTAATTCCTTTACGCTTGAACTCTACTTCAATCTCCCACGCAGTTGATGTAATATCATCTCTATTGACTGGTTCAATCTCCCCTACATTTGATTCAATCTCCTCTCGATCGACTGGTTCAATCTCCCCTGCATTTGGTTCAATATCCTCTGCATTTGGTTTAATCTCCTCTCGGTCGACTGGTACAATCTCCCCTGCATTTGGTTCAATCTCCTCTACATTTGGTTAAGTCTCCTCTTCATTTGGTTCAATCTCCTCTCGATACATTTGCTCAATCTCCCCTGCATTTGGTTCAATCTCCTCTTGATCCATTGGTTCAATCTTCAATGTATCCATTGCTTCATTCTCCTCTCGCTCAAATGCTTCATTCTCATATGAATTTGCTGCTCCCGCCTGATCATCCATTCCATAAGCTGGGTCCACTACATTTTTACAAAGCCTAGCAATGTGCCCTAGGATCCCACAATGTTTGCACTTACGTTGTCGAGGTGGTGCACCACCCTCTACACTAGATCTTATCCTATTCTTCCCTAGCCTACCTGCTGGTCTAGTAAAAACTGGAGGGTATAGCTTGAAGCCTGGATCCAGTTCCATCCGTTGGTCTTTTCCCAACAAGTCTGGAACATTCTGAGCAGATGCTACCCTAAATTTGTCAACGGAGAAATACTCCGACACGTACCGATGAACTTCACCCTCTTCAACTCCTAGAACACCCATGAAAAACAATGCATGTATGCAGGGTTTCCCACAGAGCTGCCATTGCCTGGAATGGCATGTCCTACCAACCAAACTCACTGGATACATCCATTGCCTATCTTTAGTATCATTGTACCTTACCTCAGCCTCCATTCCTCTTCTAATGCATTTCATCTTCAATTGTTTTTCCCTGGCATGCAAAGCCTTAATCAAAGATGGGAGGATGAGATGGCCAGCATATACTGTTGATGCAATTCTTTGACGCAAATCGATATTTATCATGATCATTTGCCTAATCTTATCAAATATTTTCCACAACATAAGACCTTTCAATGACTTGACCTTTGCATTAAAACTCTCTGCAAGGTTACTTGTTACATAGTCTACCTTGCAAATTTCATTGAATTGGCTTCTTGACCACACCATTCCATCATGTGCATCCAAGTACTCCTTCACCGCAGGTTTTTGTTTATACAACACTTCCAAATGATACAAATGCTTCCTCAAACTGCATGTGTATGAAGCTGGCCATAGGTTGTCAGTATAAAATTTACCCTTGAATTTCTTTGTAAAATTCTACACTAAGTGTCGCATACATTCCCTATGCCCCACTCCGGTCAATACTACTTCTACAACTTTCTCCAAACCTTTGCAAGCGTCCGTGTGGATAGTAAGTCCTGGTGGATGACCTATAAGGTCACGCAAATTATCTAGAAACCAAGTCCAACTTTCCTATGACTCCATCTCCCAAACTCAATAAGCAACAGGAACATCCAATTGTGGCCTTAAACTGCAGTAGCAGCTACTAGCTGTCCTTTAAATCTGCCATGAAGAGTTGTTGCATCCATAGCCAAATAAGGACTGCAACCATCTAGAAACCCTTGCTAGCAAGCTTTGAAACAAACAAAAGCCCTTCTAAAGCACTCCTTCTCCATTTTCTTCCCTCTTATTTTGTACTGAACTTTATGCATGTCTATCTGTACAACACTACCTTGACTAGCCATCGCCGCTTCATATTTGAAGCTGTAAAGCAACTGAAAACTTTCATTCCATCCACTATTGATCCTCTCAAGAGCCATTTCCTTTGCATAGAACATCCTCATGTAGGGTACTGTAATATTAAAGTTTTTAGAAACTTCTTTTATGAGTGTTGTTGCACCAAGTGATGGGTTCGCTCTCATCCAATCCATGATTGCATCTACCAACCACCTAGTCTTTGCTTGTTTTGTTTTGTCCTTTGGTTGCCCCCCTTGAGGTGGACAAGAATGTTCTAACTGGTTAATTTTTATCTGAAACATAATTAAAATGTCAGGTACAGCTAACAAAATATACACGGTGATCTAAAATACACAAGTGGTTGTAATACCTGAACCAAACTGCTCCTGAGCATATTGGATGCATGCATCCTCCACCTACACCTCTTGTATAGGCACTTCACTATGAACCTTGTTGGCTCACTCTTAATAACATCATAAGCATTATTGGTGTGAATGCAATATGTAGTAAGGGAATTATGACAGTCCAGCATCATTTCAATATGGTGCCTTCTGAAATCTTAGGATCGTCCCTGTCCTACTCAATTACTGGCAAGTCCTCACCATCGTACTTGGCTAAAAGGAGGCTATCATTGTTCTCCTCGTTCTCTTCGTCATCAGTATCATCAAATCAGGTGCCTGTTTATTGAATCTATCTACAAATTTAGGAAACATCAACTCATCCTCATCATCTAGTGGAGGCACTCACTCGTCAGGCTCTGCCTCATCTTCCACATCGGCCACATTTGACTTACACTCGTAGTGCGAACTGATGGTACTGTTGTGGACCTACAAGGATCGCTGGGGCGCACACTATTAGAGAGACAGCAGAGACACATGATGCCTGACCACCTGATGATGCGTGACCACCATATGGTGATTTAGCACTCTTTCCCGTGTGCTCAACTGTAGGTTGCACATGGAGACAAATTCGACCAAAACGTTCGGCAGCATTCAAAGAGAAAAGCATTACCAGATCATCTTCTCTAGTTAGTGGGAGCAATCTTTGCTCGCTAATGTTGAAATATTGCAAATCAACTGAATTGCCACTTCTCTAGGGGAATTTACAATATATTTTATCTATCAAATATATGCCAGTTATGGAGGTTGCAACCACCACTGGGAAGTTAAATCCAGAGAGATATTGTGCACAACCACAAATTACGCTAGTATCCAGGCTAATCGCTAGCCTAAATGCCAACACTGGATCGATCCTATTCGAAAAGCAAGGCAGTTAGTTGAGCACCAGTGATTCGCGCTCAAATACTGCCAATAATCAACCCACGAAATGGAAACGATGCTTACCCAGATGAAATCCATGTGTTAGATCCACGTGATTCCACCCAACCTTCTCCTTGCTCGACATAGATGGACGGTGCACCAGCCGACATTGCATACTGTTCCGCGAAAGGGGTAGATCTAGCGGGGCCGGGAGCGGAGCCGGAGGTGGAGTAGCCTCTCTGGCTAGGGGGAGGGGGCAACTCTAGGACCGAGGACGACATAAGGTAGGAGGGCACAACGGCTGGGCAGAGGAGGGACGGTGTGGGAGCTGTTCTAGGCTCGGGGGAAGCGAATGCTTTGGGTGAGCGAGAATGGCCGGTCCGACGTGTCTCCATGCGGCCCCAACCTTCACCACGTATGCAAGATCCGTCCCAACGCGGCCCCACCCTTCACCATGTATGCAGGACCTGACCCACACATGGCCCCACCGGTCAGGCATGTAACGGTCAAGCCACGTAATGTAACGCTCAATGCCCGACCCGCGCCAATGCGGTCCCACCAGTCAGCATGTAACGGTCAAGCCTTTAACCGGACGACATCCCTCCGTCCGAGCAGCTACGAGCGCCCGCGAGGGTTTCTTAACATGGCGAGGGGAAAAGTGAGGAAAAGTTAAGCGGCTGGGGAAAACTGAGTACAACTAACGAACCAGGGGCACGAAAATAGAAATCCCTTTTCTTTATATGTTTTTATAGATCTGTAAATAAGCATGACAGTTTAAATGCAAATAAAAATGTAAAATGACTTAATATGCCTAAATCTAATTTTTCCTAGACATGCCCATATCCTGTCCAACATGCAGTAACCTTGGCTAGCCAAATTAGTGTTTGTAACAAATATATTAAATCCATTTCCTAGATATGTCCTTTTCACTAAATATTCATTTCTAGGACTTGGTAAACCCAAAATGGGGTAAACCCAAGTGCCTCTAGTAGGTATTGCATGTACCTATCTCATGGCCTTGGCCTCATAATAACTTGCTTCCTATTTTGCTAGTAGCCAAAATGACACAAACAATTAATTATGGAATTTAGGATTTTCCCTAGACCTAACTATGATATGTATTGACATAATTCCAACTCTCGGTACACTTGAATAGGAATACCCTTCAAACCCTAGGAGATTACAATTTATTGAGCAGTGGTTGATTTATTAGGAATTAATATGTTCTAGGCATAGATTATTCAATAATAAAATCACCATAATAATTCTATACATCCAAAAATGTTGATTCCAATTTATGTAGAAAGGTATTCTAAATATGTACCATGTGTCCTTCGAATTACATCAGAAGCCATTATAAATTAATTATGGTTAAAAAGACAATAACCCTCCAATACTGGATTTGGGAATTTCCCAAGGGCATTAGTATAAATATTTTGGGATGATTCCAACTCTCATTGAATCTGTCCATCAAACCCTACTAGATCATAGAAGGAAATAATTTTTGGACATACCAAACATTTCTAGTGAATTATTCCCTAAAACTAGAGTTGTATTCAGTAGAAAATTCTTTATAAATTAATGGTAATTGATAAAATAGTGAAACCACTTTTGTTGGTTTCATTTTATTAATACCTTTCCAATGATATCATTTTTGTTTATTGATATCACACAGAAGGGGACCTTTGTCTAAAAACCCTCTCCTACCTAACTTATAGACTATAAAAACACATATGGAGTTCCTTCAAATAATACAAGACATTTACCAATCTTATCAGATCAATCATCTAGCACACTATTGCCTTATATCAATTGATTATATTTTGTTTGTTGTATGTATTGATTCTTGTTTGTCTTGTATTGGTTGGTGCATGTATGCCTTGTGTTGATTGTGGCTTTACTTATTTGCATGTTTGCTCGATAACGGCGATAGTTGCGATTGTGTGACGCCGAGAAGAAGGAAGCATCAGATCCTTATTATTATTATTGTCATCAGTATTCTGATATTCTAATGAATTCACAGTCCATGTCGCTGGTCACAGGCAAGCCACCTTATTGCTCATAATCCCTTGTCCTACTGTCTTACTTATGCATGTACCTACTTTTATACAAAGTGCATTGGTTTACTGTGTAATGTTTTATACCTGGTAGTGGCTTGGCTCCTCCAACTAATTATATATTTTAATACTCATTACAACCTATTTATGAAACCTACTTATCCCTAGTGTAGTAGATGGTCAAAATACCCCTTTTGAAACCCTTTTTAGCCGAAGCAAACCTACGGGATGGGAAGACCTGGGAAAAGTTTACAAAATAATTTATGAGGAAACCTTGGTGAGGTTTGGCCTACCAAGTGAGTTTGAGAAGTAAAAAGGTTTTGGTTTTGCAAATGAGAAAAGAAAGAGGAGGAAAAATGTTTATGAAAACACACTCGGTTCTTTGCAGCTTAAGATATAACAACTTAACCCGTGCAACCACATTGCTCTAGAATGGGACGGGGATGGATTTGACGTTTGCTACTCTGGTATGGGAATTCTCATGACTACTTATAAGGGATCACATCCCTTGAATGCCGGGGTTCCTTTACATAAAGGGTCAACTGTGCGGTAGTCACCTGGAGGAATTCCGAACTGCCCTCGGGAGCAGTCGGGCGATCCTATGAGCCCCTCATTAAAAGTGCCCCTTCTTGAGGAGTCGGATGGAACTCCGGTTGGTCCGTGGATCCAGATGTTCCAGTGTTGAGGGGAACAACTCATAGGGTAGGGCCTGTACTAGAGTGGCATCTAGAGAGTCTTGACCAGTTACTCGACCCACGATCGGTGTAGATCAGGGCAGTGTAGTCGGATGATGTGGGTAAAGTGTACAACCTCTGCAGAGTGTAAATCTATTTGAATAGTTGTGTCCATGGTTATGGACGGGTTGGACAAACTACTGTAGAGCGGTGCTGTTTTTTTTCAAAAAGGACTTCGAAAAAGCAGAGGCTTTGGAAATGTTTTGACCATGGGATGGTCGAAAAAGGAGGAAGGGAGTTTTGTCATGCGATGACCGGTAGGAAAAGAAAATGGGTGACCCAATACTAGTGTTTTTCCAAAACCTTTCAAAAAGGTTTTACAAAAGTTTTTTGTAAATATATAGACATGTTATACCTACAAGAGAAATGATTTTATAAAAGAACCTCTTATGGAGCCCTCCTACTACTATAGCCATATTGCATATCCTTTATTATTGTTCTTTTAAGGTGGTTTGCGAGTACATTCAAAGTACTCAGCGGCATTGTTCCTGGCTATTTACTTGGCAAGACTTTTAGAGGATCGAGAGAAACGATGGAGGTGCTGACGTCTATGTGAGCTAGGACATCTTACCAGTAAGTCGCCTGTAGGTTAAGGCTTGACATGGGCTCCGTGTTTGAAGACTTCCGCTATTGATGACTATAATGTCCATAATGGAAATAATGTAAATTTTGTACTCGTTATTTTTTGGATGATGTAATGATACTTGTCGGTTATGCTCACGGCTCACTAATCATGGTAACGTGAATTGCAGGCATAACGGGGATTCTCGGACCGTAAATCCAACGTCCCATAGACTTGGTATCAGAGCCATCCTGACTATAGGAGACCTTAGTTAGCATGGACGTTAGACAGGACAACCACTATTTCGGAAAAACACCGGCTTTCAAAAACTATTTACTCAAAAGATTTTCAAAATATTTCTTATCTCATCTTCTCTGACTTAAACTAATTGAAAATGGCTTACTCTATATCTCGTCTACCTTCAAATGTTCTGTTCTTTAAAAACAAGTCCGACTGGGAAACCGCGAAGACGGAGTTACATAGATGAAGAGACACTAAGACAAGGAAATCAAAGGAGTTACCAACAACGAAAGACACTACAAGATCCCCCTTACCTGCTCTCCTTGGATCAGTGATCCGAAGTAATATCGCATGTCAGCAATCTCGAACCTGCCAACTCATCCATTATGCCAATATGGATGGATGGAATGAAGGACCGAGCTTCCTTCTAGATAATGTTGATGAAGATGTCGAGGAAGAGGACGATGATCAGTCCTTGGAACTGACCGATGATGAAGAAAGCATCGAGGAGGAGGCTAGTAGCTCGGATGATCAAGGTGAAGGTTCGGATGAACATGCCGAGGTCTGGTCTTCCTCCAAGGGGACCGAAACTTCTCAAGCTCAAGCCAAGGATTCCTTAAAAGAAACCGAGGTTTAGAATGCCGAGGCTGCCCCTGTCGAGGCTGAGGTCCCTGCTCCTCCACCTACTAATGATTGGACGCAAGCTACCACCTAAACGCATAAACTTGAAATTTTATTAAGTCCCCGGTATGCTTGGTGCATAATGTAAGAAATAGTTTAGTCCTTTTGCTACTATGTGGTTTGCAAACATTGCATCCTTTTGGGTGGCACCCCTTAATTTCATGTTTCTTGTTACTCCAAGTCAATCATTCGGCCCGTGTCTACCATTTTTGATGTTCGACTTAAGGGTCCGAAATAAATAGACCGAATTAACAATACTTAGAAATTACGAAGATAAGCTCAAAATAAACACATAAACAATGAAGGATAATAAATACAGG
The DNA here is from genome assembly GCA_916181665.1 of Avena sativa. NCBI lineage: Eukaryota > Viridiplantae > Streptophyta > Magnoliopsida > Poales > Poaceae > Avena > Avena sativa. Next base: position 43,526,807 of record OV702298.1, on the reverse strand, counting down.
GGTTAGTAAGAAATAAAACATAAGTTGGCTCGCGTATTGTCCTTCCCTTAGTTATTTTTTCATGTGTTCAACATTCGCCGGCTTTTCTCTTGCTTACCATCAAGCCTATTTATTGGACAACAGTAAGTCGAAGGGTTGTCCATTGTTGCCGACACATTACTAACTTGACCTAAGGATAAGAAATATAAGTCAGCCGACATATAAAAATTCATATGAAAAGAACAAGTTCATTAAGGAAGCCCCCGAGTTAGAGCTCGAGGTGCCGAGGTTTCATTCATTAAGTCATTGTCGACATATAATCTGACATATTTAAGTGTAAAAAGGATGAAGTAAATCTACATTCCATGGCCTCTTTGACTCATCCCCTGATCTGTTCGCCTTATTCTTCTCTTGTGACAGATAGTATGCATCATTATGCAATGCTTTGCTTACAATAAATGGACCCTCCCATGGGGGTGATAATTTATGCATGCCGGCTGTGCGCTGCACAAGCTGAAGTGCTAGATCTCCCTCTCGAAAGACTTGGGGGGTTTACCTTTTCGCCATGATATCGTCTGAGATCTTGTTGATATATGGTAGATCTAGACAATGCTAATTACCTTGCCTCTTCTAATAAATCAACATCATCTTGCTGGGTTATTTCGTTTACTTCGGCTTCTGTGTATTGGGTGACTCTAGGAAAGTCATGCACTATGTCGGATGGTAATGCAGCTTCTGCCCCATATACCAGAAAAAATGGCATATAGACTATTGATCTATTAGAAGTTGTCCTCGGGCTCCATAAGACTTCGGGAGCTCCTCAATCCAACACCCCGCTGATCTTTGCAGTGGATCAATGAGCTAGGGATTTATCTCGGACAATACAAGTTCGTTGGATCTTTCAACTTGCTCGTTCGATGTGGGATGAACGGCTGATGCAACATCAATTATTATTTTCTTTTCTTGGCAAAAATGAACAAATGCTCCCTCGGCAAAATTTGTGTCGTTATCACTGATTATATTATGTGGGTATCCATATATTAGGATAATATCTTTGAGAAAATTCAAAACTCTCGGCCCATCACACTTTCTTATTGGCTTTACCTCAATCCACTTTGTGAATTTGTCTACCATGACAAATATATGGGTCATGCCACCACGAACCGGCTTAAATGACCCGACCATGTCCAAGCACCATATAGCAAATGGCCAAGTAATGGGTATTGTTTTTAACTCGGATGAGGGCATAAGAATTTTGCTTGCATACCTCTGGCAGCCATTGCATTTCCTCACTAGATCTAGTGCATCTTTTAGCGCACTGGGCTAGTAAAACCCATTCCGAAAAGCTTTGGCTACCAAGGCTCTATATGAGGCATGATGCCCACATTCACCTTGATGTATATCTAAAAGTATCTCTTGTCCTTCTACCGGGTTAACACACCTTTGAAGGACACTTGTGACACTTATTTTGTATAGCTCTTTGTTTATTATAGTGTAGGATTTTACCCTTCTCACAATTTTCCTAGCGAGGACCTCATTAGTCGGCAAGATCTCATCTTTGAGGAACATAAATATTGGTCGTGCCCATTCCGGTACCTCAAGTACTGGGGCGATTCCTTCATCAATTTTCATTGCCTATGTCGACATAACTTATTTCGGATTATCCTGACCAGTCCCCGGGTCCAGCGAGTCAGTCCCTGAGTTTGCCGAGTTAGTCCTTCGGTTTATTCCTTCCATCTATGTCCATTGAGATCACTTCGGATCCTGGATCTGCCGAGAGACGGATTTATTCAGATTCCGGTGATGGGGTCATTGATGGTTTTCTTAAATGCTCCATGGCTATGCTGGGTGGAATTGATTGCCTGGACGAACCAAGTTTGGAAAAAGTATCTGCGACATCATTTTCCGCACGGGGTATATGATGAAATTCACACCCATCAAAATAACCACTAATCTTTTGCACATGGAATCCGTATAAAGCCATGTTTGCATCCAGTTCATCCCACTAACCTGGAACTTGTTGAACCACAAGGTCCGAATCGCCGAAACATAGGATTTGACGTATTCCAACATCCTTTGCCACTTTTAGGAAATGAACAGGTACTTCATATTCGACTACATTGTTTGATGTAGCGAAATGTATTTGTAGTACATACTTGAGTTGATCCTTTTTGGGTGAGGTTAGCACTATCTCGGCTCCTATCCCATCCCTCAACTTGGATCCATCAAAATGCATTGTCCAATAATTGGAATCAGGCAATGGTGGCTCATATCGCATTTCGGCCCAGTCGACAAAGAAGTCAGCCAGTTCCTCAGATTTAATTGCATCCCATCTATCGAATTGAGGAGCATAAGGAGATAATCAATAGCCCATTTGGCTATTCGGCCGCTGGCATCTTTGTTTCCCATTATCTCGGCTATTGGTGCCTTAAAATCACCTTAATAGGGTGTTCCTCAAAATAATATTTCAGCTTCTTTCCCGACATATATACACCATATGACATTTTTTGGTAGTGTGGGTAATTTTGCTTCGAGGCTGATAATACCTCACTTAGGTAATAGACTGTCCTCCACACCGATTTACCTTCTTCATCACGCTCCACCACTATCACAACAATTATGACTCGGTTAGTCACTTCTATTCAGAGCAACATCGGCTCTTTTGACATTGGTGAGGCTAATATTGGTGCATAGGCTAGCATTTTTTATAATTCATAAAAGGAGCTATCAGCCTATGGTTTCCAGATGAACTTATCCAAATTTTTCATCAATTGATATAAGGGCAATGCCTTTTCTCCGAGCCAACTAATGAACCGACTCAATGATGCCAGGCAGCCTGTAAACTTCTGGACATCGTTGAGGCACTTAGGCAGCTCCATATGTTCTACGGCTCGAATTTAGTCGGGTTTGCTTCTATACCTCGGCTAGAAATGAGGAAACTAAGTAATTTTCCTGCTGGTATACCAAAGGTACATTTTTCCGGTTGACCTTCATTCGAAATCTTCTGAGATTGCGAATGTTTGCTAGATATCATCTAGGAGCATGTGGCTCTCTTTGTTTTTTATCACCACATCATCAACATATACTTGGACATTTTTGCCAATTTGATCATGTAAACATTTTTGCATGCATCTTTGATACGTTTCCCCTGCATTACGTAAGCTGAATGGCATGGTGCGGTAGCAATAATCCCCATACGGGGTGATAAATGCAGTCTTTATTTGATCGGCTGGATTTAATGGTATCTAGTGGAAACCAAAATACGCGTCTAGAAACGATAAGAGTTCACAACCTGCGGTTGAATCAATAACCTGATCTATCCTTGGCAAAGGAAATGGATCCTTATGACACGCCTTGTTCAGGTTTGTGTATTCGATGCACATGCGCCAAACCACAGCTAAATTCGGATCATCCTTTTTCTTTTCATCCAACACCGGATTAGACAACCAATCCGGATGAAGCACTTCCATGATGAACCCGGCTGCAAGGAGCCGAGCTATCTCATCCCTGATTATATTTCTCCTATCCTCGGCTAAGCAGTAGAGAGGTTGCTTCACCGTCCTTGCTCATGTCCTCGCATGCAAAGAGTTCTCAGCCAGCTCCCTCGGCACACATTGCAGATCTTGAGTATACCAAGCAAATATATCCCGATTCTCATGGAGGAAGCTGGTGAGCCTGCTTTCCTATTTGTCACACAAGCCAGCACCAATTGTGATGGTGCTTTCTGGGAACTGATCATCAATATGGACCTTCTTTGTGTCTCTAGTCTGCTGGAAAGACACACTTCCATGTGGGTTGGCAAGTGTCGTCATATTGAGTTGTGCTGACTGAGCCAAAGCGACGACCTCCTGAATTCTCCTCTTCTCTCTTGCAATTACCAAAGACTCGGCCAGGTTTTATCTGGATGAGGCACACTCTATCAATCTCATGTAGTCTCCGGCATCTGTGATTATCCCATGCAGCCATGGCATCTTCATCTTTAGATAGCTGATGTGAGTAGTGGACATGAATTTTGACAAAGCAGGTAGACCGAGTAATGCATGATAGAAACTCTCCAAATCCACAACCTCAAACTCTAAGTTTCCGCCCTATAGTTTTCCCTTGTTCCGAATAATCCATCTATCCTGACTTTCCCAATTGGCTCACATGACAATCCTGGCACAATGCCATGGAAGGTGGTCCTGGTCAACTGAAGCATGTTCTGAGAGATGCCTAGCTTGTGCATTGTGTCCTTGTACATTATGGTGATGCTGCTGCCGTTATCTATCAACACCTTTGAAAATTTCGCATTTATGCTTGTTCCAACAAATGTCGGATCAAGCACCAAGTCATATGATCCGGGGTTCGGCATGATCTTGGGATTATCCCTGATACTCCAAGTTATTTCCTGATCTGGCCAGATTATATATCTCGGCACTACTGGCATAACTGCATTGACCTCTATATGCCGACATTGAACGCTCTGTTTATCCTGTTGTTCTGTGGTGAACACACAGTAAGATTGATGATGCTCTCTATACTCAGTGCGCCCATTTTTGTCGGGGTTTCCTCTGTTACCCTAATCTTGATTCACCACACGGTGGACTGCATCCGTTCGTTCTTGATTATCATACCTCGAGGGAGGTGGTGGTAACATCAGTTGCTGAGAATTTTCTCCAGTAAGCTATGGCTGTTGCGGTTGCTACGACGCCTACAGTGGTCCCATGTTTCCCATTACATGTTTCATCCATGTACACTAACGAGTTGTATGGTTAGCTGGCTTAGCCGAGTTTGACGTATGAAATTTGCATGGTTGATCCAGCATGGATTCATACGTGTATTCCAGCCTTTCTTGCCATTGTTTCTTTTGCTCGTTGCTCCATTATTTTTTCCCATCATTCCTCGGTGTCCATTGCTAAGGATTGTTTTTCTATCGCTGGCCACTCCCAGCTCCTGGATGATCTTGAGTTACTACCGTAACTTGATTCGAATTGTACCGATAATCCAGCCTATCATCTCTCCTTCTGCCTCGGAAATCATTTCTTCTGGATGATCCGGCTCCATCTCGAGCATAATGATCATGCTGCTCATGTTGATCTACCGACATAAGCTCTGGCTGAGTCGGATCACCCAGAGCATATGAGTAAGCTATTCTGATTGTCTCGGCTAGCGTGGTTAGCATATCTCTCTATAACCTCTGCCACAACACACTTGCGTACCTGCACCCTTGTGCAAACTAGGAAATTGCATGTGACTCGATCACCCCTTCACAGGAATTCCTGAGGTTACACCACCGAGTCAGGAATTCTTTGTCGATCTCATTGGGTCTTTGCTTGCACATTGCAAGTTGTTGAGGCCTATTTGGCATCTTATACGTGATAGTGAAGTTGCTAACAAAGATTTCCTCAAAATCCAACCAGTAGTTGATACTCCCTGCTAGCAAATTATTTAGCCACACTCTTGCTTCCCCCTCCAACATTCGAGGCACATATCTCACTGCCCATCTGAGGTTACCCTCAGCAATATTCACTATAGTTGCATAGTCAATTAACCAATTTTGAGGCTTAGTATTTGGCATAGGCGGTTCTCTCATGATTCGGGGCCCAAAACATGCTGGACCCGGAGGACCTTATTCTTCCAACAACTTGGATCTGTAGATCCTGTCTAATTTCAGCCTTGCATCATCTGACTGCAAGTTTCTGTTTGTCACTCTCTCTCCTAGTACATGATGAACTGGCCTAGCATACTCGGCATTTTCCATTTCTGAGTAACCATCATTGTATATGTTCGGCTCCGGGTTATGCGGAACTGGTCAGACATTGTGCTCTTGCCGAGGTTCATATCTGGGTTGGCGCTGCTGCGGGGAATGTTGTCCTCCTCCAGTCGAATGGTGCGGGCCAAGGTTACACTATCCGTCATTCCCTCGACTACCATTACCTTGACCAAGGTTTATGTTCCCGCTATTACCTTGGCTCACATTGCCTTGGTCTACATTTCTCTTTCCAGCCACCACCGGATCATGACACCATCAGTTTGTCTCTTTTTCCAGATGTCATTGCCTTGTCTTTTCTCGGGTTATTACCCGGTGACAATGTTGCCGCTGCTGATACTGCAGGAGGACCCCAACCGAATAAACGACTCGGGAGCCTCCGGGCCTGGCCAGGCTATTTTTGAGTATTTCTTCATTTTGCTGATTCGGTATGCGAACCAGCTCATTGACTCGATCTTGTTGTCTCTGTCGGGCTTTGCCGGTCAGAGCAGGTATCTCGGCTGTAGCTGCATCTACATCCCTTAGATTTTTTGCAGGGGTGTTGTACCTCGGCAATCCTAGTTCAACCGAGTCATCTACCCTAGGCACATGCTCTTTGTCTATATCATTAAGCATGTTTTTTCCCCTCAATCTCACTCCATCCATTCTAGACAGTCTAGTGTTTAGCTTGTTGGCTTTTTCATACTCACGCAGAGTAATGTTCAGCGATTGCTGGAGCTCTACTACATTTTTTCCTCTGGATAACACTTTCTGTGGGTCTGCTCTAGCTCGGCCTTCGCCTGAGCTAGATCTACAATAGGAACTACATGGGTGGTTAAGCTATATATTGCCTCATGGAGTATATTCTCCGGCCTTTCCAAAGGAGGGAACCTCGAGCGCGTCTCCCTGGGGTTGACGTTATTCAGATCCACTGAGTTTTCCACCACCGGGTCCGCCGTTGCCGGATCTCTCTGCTCGCGCCGACTCCTGCGCCTGCTGCAGGTGCTGTCATCATTACCTCGAAGCTTCCTACAGGGCGAGTGATACGCGGACCGCTAGCAGCGCTGAGGGTAGGCTCTCCCGCAAGGATGACTCAACACAGGTAGATGCAGGAGACGTCGACGCTGACGTAGATCTTGTGCGCGCCTAGGTTGATGAAGACACCATTGCACGGGGGTGGCCTCTCTCCGAAGCTATGCGCGTTGTCCCTGACTTAGTCCCAAAGTTCGAATATCTGTACTAAGCCAGAGACGATGTGCTCGCCAGTGCCGATGAAGTTTCCCGTCCGGATCTTGACTCCAGCTAGCACCGCTGCTCGCCCCATGGTGGGCGCAAACTGTTGTGGCGGTGGCACGGCTGATGCCATGGGTAGGCTTAAGTTGGGGACAATGTGCACTAGTGGTATCCAGGGAGGGGTGATGTAGTGGTTTCTACACACAGATTACACGAACTCGATCTTTACTTTGATCAACAATGGTTACACTTGTTCCTCGAGCTGTATGAGAGAGAGGGAGAAGAAGCTCTCTGGTAAGCACTAAGTGTAAAAATGAATCGGTACCTCTACTAGGAGGTCCTGTCTCACCTTATCAAGGAGTGTCCAGGTTACATCTAGGGCTGACATGGACAACATATTCCACGAATATGCTTCTCCCAAAGTGGTAATTAGGTGGGAGCCTTTATGTGTCTCCCTTCTATCAACGGCAATGCCCCAGAGTGCACGACATGTGAGCATCAGGCTCTAGGACTGTCACCTCCGTGACGCCTCTTTTGTCCCTCTGTCCCTCTATCCATTTCCTGTAGCGCTTGGAACTGTACAGATTCCTGAGAGAGAGAGACAGTGTGAAGTGTTGACTTTGGGATTCGCTCTCTCCTTCTCAAACAAGCTTCCCCATGACTCGGCCTGGCCCTGTATGACTCGGCCAAGCCTTCACCTACAAGTTCAATGCATAGGATATCATGTGCCGACATACCTCATATGTTGGCCGAGTCAAGCTTAGGCCACCTTGACTAAGGTTAATTCGGTTGTTACTCAGCTGGTTCGTGTTTAACCCGGCCAAGTCACTCCCTTACTCGGTTAATGTCTTTAACGGCTTTCCCCTTTTTCCTTAGCTTGAACCTACCTGGGGTCATCCCCCCAACACAGAACTACCTCCGACAGCCCCTTAGGGATAATCTAGACACCAATATCATGGGGACATAAGGGTTCCCACCCATGCTGAGTCCTCGTAGGGAATGTACAGCTTCACGATAAGGTCATGTGTTCATGTGAAAGGAAGAAGATCCAGTTAACTTCTCTATCCCATTCCAAATCTCATGGTTAACGCGTGACATATGGCGCAACAATCACTAGTGACATTGGTTGTTAAGTCCTAGATAATATGTTCCTTTCCCACCGGAACTTTCATAGTAGGTTATTACCTCTTGGTAAATATGAGATCAGGCACATGGCTTAATAGGATTAATAGAATACTCATACGAACAATTTGAAACTTTTTTCTGGAAGCTCATTCGAAAAGAACTCTAAGGTTAAGCGTTCTTGGCCTAGAGAAATTCTAGGATGTGGGTGACTGATCGGGAAGTGGGTAATCGGGTGCGCATGAGTGAGGACAAAGTGCGTAGAAAAGACTAATTTTGGTCTGTGGGGACAGTATAGATATCCTATTAAGCTACCAGGAGTGACACCCCCAGGCCCAGTGGACGGGGTGTTACAAAGTGGTATCAGAGCCGATCCTCGCGGTTAAACAGTGTGTGCAGGTCAATGGCGGTACCTGTGGAGCATGGCGCGTGTAGCCCAGAGTGGACACGGCATGGCACATGTGCCGGCACTAGACGCACAGGCGCGTGCCAAGAGGGAACGTTCATGGGGTGTGCTTGATCGATGAGGGCATCTATCTTCTAAAGGGTGGGTGTATGTGAGACCAGGCACATGGCTTAATAGGATTGATAGAATACTCAGACCAACAAGTTGCAACTTCTTTTCTGGAAGCTTATTCGAAAATAACTCTAAGGTTAAGAGTGTTTGGTCTAGAGCAATTCTAGGATGGGTGACCGATTGAAAAGTAGGTAACCGGGTGCACATGAGTGAGGAAAAAGTTCGCGGAAAAGACTAGTGTTGGTCTGTGGGGTCAGTCTAGATATCATATTAAGCTACCAGGAGTGAAACCCCGCAGGCCCAGTGGATGGGGTGTTACAGTAAATAACACATAATCATATTATTATAAAAATGTAGGGTTCGCAGCATAGAAAACAAAAAAATTCTTACGATGGGAACAACTATGTACCAAGATCTATCTACTAGATACAATCAACGGGTGGGCATACATCCGTAGAGAACATACCCTTGAAGACCGACAAAGCTTAACGAGTTAAACTCGTGGTTCATGTAGACGATCTCTTGCCGATCTCAAGATCGAGAGGAAGTTCTAGCACCGCAAATCGGCGTCTCATCCATGCTCGCACACACGTTCGAGGCACCGAGCAACCTCGGCCTCCTCGCTCCAGCGATGCAGCGAAAGCATAACTCTTTCTTTCCGAATAGCCAACGGGAACATGTATCTCGCTAGTCCGAGACCATGGGGGATAAATACTAGAGGGGGAGAGAGATCCTTCACGAGGAGGTGTGAGTGAGAGAGAGGGAGGGGGCTTCTTTTATAGGATATGGGGAACCCGAAGGGGGTGGCCGGCGCATGAGGCTTCCCCCTTGCCCTCCCCTCATTCATGTGGGTGGACACTCCACTCACAAAAATCCTTTAAATTCCCTCCACTCAAAAACCCACTCAAATTCCCATTAAATTTCCACCAAATTTAATGCAAACTCTCATTAAATAAAACTCCTTTTATTTATTCAGAATTTTGTCAATTACTTTAATGACAAACATTCACATATAACCCCTTTCTAGTATTTCATTTCACATGCAAAAACACTTTCTGCAATTTCACCCGAAAACCTGTTTCGGTATCTAGTGAAATAAATTCATGCGCTTGTTATTCTTTCCGGCATGAAACTTTTGCTCCAAATGGATGTCGGTGCCTCTTAAGTGTGTCACCCTACGGTTCACGAATAATTCGGACATGATAGATACCCCTCTCAAATCAATAATCAGAAGCGGGACCTGGTGGTCCATACTGACTCCCACACATTCAACGATGACTTTCTTGTGATCGCGATAACCTTTTATGATAGTATCTTAATCCCTTTGTTTCGCGATATATTACATGTCCGAGATTCGATCATCTTATCTCCATACCTAGTTTGATCTCATTACTGACATGCACTCTTTTCTAGTTCCCGTGATATAACATTCTAGTGATCGAATCACTTGCTTGCAAGCTAACCAATGTGATATCATCGAGAGGGCCCAGAGCGTATCTATCCTTCATCGGGATGAACAAATTCCACTCTCGATCCATGGGCCTAAACATAACACTTTAGTAGTACTGAACCCATCTTTATAATCACCCTGTTACGGTGTGATGTTTGATGTTATCAAGATACTCTTCCAGTGTTAGTGATTGACATGACCTCATGGTCTAAGGATTAGGATCACTTCGTATGATGTTATAGCAATATAAACTCAATGAATTTGATCGTAATGCTATACTTTGGATGAATTTTCATCACACCATTACACTAATGTTGTGGCCTCGTTATTAACAACATCCAATGTCCATGATCAGAAAACCTTGATCATCTTGTTAATCAACGAGCTAGTTTATGAGAGAGGCATAACTAGGAACTTTCTGTTTGTTTATTAAACACACATGTATTAACGTTTCTGTATTAATACAATTATAGCATGCAAAATAAACATCTATCATATACTTGGAATATACATAATAACAACTTTATTATTGCCTCTCAGGGCATATTCCCTTTAGTCTCCCACTTGCACTAGAGACAATAATCTAGTTACATAGTGATAAATCTAACACCCATGGAGTTCTGGTGTTGATCATGTTTTGCTCTAGAGAGAGTTTTAGTCAACGGATCTGCTACATTGAGATCCGTTTGTACTTTACAAATATTTATATCTCCATCCTTGACATGCTTGCGGATGGAGTGAAACCGGCGCTTAATATGCTTGGAATTCTTGTGAGACCTTGGTTCTTTGGCATTGGCTATGGAACCATTGTCGTCACAATAGATCACCATTGGGTCCAACGCACTCACAACCACACCTAGTTCAGATATGAACTCCTTCATCCAAACTGCTTCCTAATCCGCTTCCGAAGCAACAACATATTCGGCCTCCATTGTTGATCCCGCTACCACAGGTTGTTTGGAACTCCTCCAACTAACCGCTCCGCCATTCATGAGAAATACGCATCCGGATTGAGACTTAGAGTAATCCGGATCAGTGTCAAAGCTAGCGTCGACATAACACTTAGCGACGAGCTCTTCTTCACCTCCGTACACAAGAAACATATCCTTTGTTCTTCGCAATTACTTAAGGATATTCTTGGCCGCTATCTAGTGTTCCGAACCTGGATCCGATTGTTACCTACTAGTCAAACTAATAGCATGTGCCACTTACGGTCTTGTACATAGCATGGCGTACATTATAGAGCCTATGGCTGAAGAATAGGGGACTTTGTCCATTATCTCTCTTTCTTCCGCCGTAGCCAGACTTTGAGTCTTACTCAATGTCTTGCCTTGCAACATAGGTAAGAACTCCTTCTTCCTTCCGTCCATTTTAAAATTCTTTTAAATCTTATCAAGGTATGTACTTTGCGATAGCCCTATTAGGCGCCTAGATCTATCTCTATAGATCTTTATTCCTAATATGTATGATGCTTCACCTATGTCCTTTATTGAAAATTTGCTATTTAGATAACTTTTAACACAGTTTAAAAGATCTATATCATTTCCGATCAATAATATGTCATCCACATATAATATCAGAAATGCCACATTGCTCCCACTCACTTTATTGTAAATACAAGCCTCTCCATAAGTTTGGACAAATCCAAACTCTCTAATCACCTCATAAAAGTGGAGATTCCAACTCCGGGATGCTTGCTTCAATCCATAGATGGATCGCTGAAGCTTGCATACCTTGTCCGCATCCTTAGGATCGACAAAACCCTTTGGTTGTATCATATATAAATCTTCCTTAATATTGCCATTGAGGAACGAGGTTTTGACATCCATCTTCCATATCTCATAATCGAAATATGCAGCAATTGCTAACATAATCCTAACTAACTTTAGCATCGATACGGGAGAGAATGTCTCATCATATTCAACTCCTTGAATTTTCCAAAACCCCTTTGCGACAAGTCGAGCTTTATAGACGGTCACATTACCATCAGCATCAGTTTTCCTTTTGAAAATCCATTTATTCTCCACGGCCTTTCGGTCGTGAGGTAGGTCCACCAAGTTCCAAACTTTGTTTTCGTACATGGATTCCATTTCGGATTTCATGGATTCTAACCATTTCTTGGAATCCGGGCTCATCATCATTTCTTCATACGTTGCAGGGTCATCAATTTCATCAACCATGAAATTCATAACAGGGTTTTCGTACAGCTCGGGAGCTGCACGCGTCCTGCTTGACCTGCGAGGTTCGGTAGTACTCCCTTTTGGGGTTTCATGATCATTATCATTAATTACCTCTTCAATTGGTGAAGCCAACTCTGAAACGACTCATGACCCACAAGTATAGGGGGTTTATCGTAGTACTTACGATAAATAGGAGTGTCGATTCCAACGAGGAGCAGAAGGTGCTGAACAGTGGTATGGAAATCCCTGTGAATACTTAGAAAACAGATTTTTAGTGGTTTTCTAATAAGGAAACAAAACAAAGAGCAAGTAACAAAAGTAACAAACAAACGGAGCAAGTGGCCCAATCCTTTCTTAGCAAAGGACAAGCCGATGGAAATACTTATAAGGACCAAACGTTCTCGAGGACACATGGGAATTCTGTCAAGTGCTTTCGCTTCAAATAGCTGAGTACTCTTCTCTGGTGTTGTAAGTGTTGTGTGGGTGAACCTGTTCTAACATACCGCCCTTACTTGGACTAATACATTCTTGTGATTAAACCCCCTGCAAACATCCGTAACTATAGGAAAGTAATTAAAATATAAATCTAACCACAACCTTAAACTCTGAGATCCTACACTGCATTGTGCATAGGTGCCCTAACGGGGGTTCAGGTTTTTGTCACTCCGGCAACCCCACAATTAGTAGCCAAATACACAATGCATTCCCCTAGGCCCATAAATGGTGAAGTATCATGTAGTCGACGGTCACATGACACCACTAGAAGAATAGCACCACAACTTAAATACTAAACCATTGAATAATAACTCATCACAGATTCACTACTAACAACATGACTTCTCCCATGTCCTCAAGAACTAATCGAACTACTCACAAGACATCATATGGATCAAGATCAAAGATGATATGATAATGGATAACAATATGAACATAAACAATAATCCAATGGTTCCACTCACAAGCATCAACTACAATAGTAATTAACACCAGGAAAGTTTCCCCTAAGAACTAAAGCAATATCCAACACAATTGTTACAGCGGGACGGAGTGTTGATGATGCTTCTGATGGAGATGATGTGTGGATGATGATGATGATCCCGATGAAGCCTATCTTGATGATGTGTTGAATTCTCATGGCATAAATCTGTCTGCCGGAGAGATCTTTCTCTCTCGGTGTTTTCCGGCCCCAGAGGCGGCGGAAATCTATTTGTGGTCGCTCCCCTAGGCTTAGGGTTCCGTAGGGAAGATATATGCGAAGGGGCGGAGTCGGAGGCCGGGCAGGTGGGCCACACCTATCCTAGGCGCGGGGTCAGGTGGGCCCGCGCCTAAGGGGTGTGGGCCCCCTGTGGCCCCTCTTCGCTCCTCCTTCTGGCTTCCTTCGTCTTCTGGGAAAATAATATGTTTCCATATTTTTCTGGTATTTTTCTGATCTTCACGAAATTGCACCGAATTGCCTTCTTTTCCATCAGAATCCAGACTCCAGCAATCCATCCTCCAAGAATCATCCCACATGCATAAACATATGAAAATCCATAAGTGATACCTCATAATAAGACAAATATCAATGAATAGAGGTAAATTATGATATAGAAAGGTGATGCAAATTGGGCGTACCAACTCCCCCAAGCTTAGTCTTCGCTTGTCCCCAAGTGAAAACCGAGCTTAGTGTAACATCCCTAAAATCATGTTTTCAAAGATTGCATATCATCCATGTATGCATATTCATTTAGAGTTCAATTTCAAACTCTTTTGAAAGAAACAGAAGCTTTGAGTGCTATTATTTCATGTGGAGATGCTTTGATCCAATGCCACTCCATAGTGAGAGAATAATTGTTTTAAACCCATTGTTGTGTGTTCATAGGATTGTTTGATGAGTTCCAAAGATTGAACAAAATTTCCAAAAACAAAATATGGTTTTTAAACCATTTATTTATTTTCATTAAATCTTGTTCTAAGACACTATTTATTTTGAATTTTCAAAAGGACCAAACAAGTTCAGCAAGACAGCTTGGTTTTATGCGCAAAATTATGAAGGTTTAACTTTATAAATTTCCAAAAAGTTTTGGAATTCAAATCCATTTGAATTCATTTGAAAAAGATTCCTGAAAATCAAATTAGAAAAAGAAAAAGAATTGGAATACAGAACTGGGCCTGGCGCCACCTGTTCGGCCCAACAGTCAAAGCAGCCCACCCGGGGTTTTTATTTTCCCTCTGTTTCTCACCGCGCCCGCGCACACCCCCCTCGCTGACCACTGGGCCCCGCAGCCACGTCATCTCATCGTCCCCAAATCACGCCTGCGACCAGCGCCGCCGCGGCCGTTTCCTCCCCGACGCAAATGCACTTAAATTCCATTGATGCAGTGCGTGATTCTCGCCCCTGCTCCGGCTACTTAACCCCCACCCCTCTGCGACCATTTCCCCTCACTCAGCACCCCCACTCCGCCACCAGGCTGCCCTTATTTTCTCTCACTCCGCCGCTGCACAGACGAAGTCCGGCGGTGAATTCCGACCAGCCACCGTCGCCCCTTGCCTTCCAGACACCACGAGCAAGTTCCCCATCTCCCTCTGCACCTGCCAGTATCACCCACTCGCCCGCGCGCGCTCCCATTCTTCAGCAACTTCAACTTCAAGCGAGCGCCGCCGTCTGTCTCAACTCCGGTGACGTCTCCTGGTAATTCCCGAACGCCCCGTCCTTCTTTTTGATGCTCACGTTTTTGCCAGACTCGTGCGCATCTAACCCAACGCTTGTTTCACTCTGGCATGGTCTACAACTCCGGCAACAACGACGAACAGCCGCACCCGATGCCAGACTCCACTCCGGCGAGGAATTCCCACCATGTCTGTGCGCCCCTTGGCCAACCACTTCTACGTTGAGCATCAGCGCGACCTTGCGAGTTCGGTAAGCACCTCCGTTGACCCCAGCCCCCTCTGTAGTCGCCAGAGCATCGCTGACAGAGCGCCGCCGCCGCGCCACCGTCGCCATCGCCGCCAATCCTTGGTCGTTTGATCGGTAACCGTTAGATCTAGATCTAACGCGTGAGATAGAATCACTTAACGAAGCGGTATGTTTAGATCTGGACCGTGCATAGTCACTTTAATCCAACGGCTCTTATCGATCGATCCGTGCGAACCGGTACGGGCCAATCAGAAGCTGCCGCATGTCCTGTGCTACGATTTAAAAACAGAATTTAGATCTACTTGTGATTCAAACTTGTAAAATTCATAACTTTTGAACCCCATGTTCAATTTTTGCATATTTCATATCATTGGAATCAGGAGAGAAAATCCTATCTGTTTATGCAATGTGTTTAATGTTTTGCCTCTATAAAAATGGTTGTTTTTGCATAAACTTTTGTAGGCTTAATTTCAGTATAGAAATTGTTTGAAAAATGTTTTAAAGATCAAATGAAGTTTAAATTGAGTATCTTGGACTTGTTTGTGTTTCAGTACTGTACACTTATCTTGTTTGGTGTAGAAAAACCATCACATGGCATTTGCATGCATTCATATATTTTTGTTTGTATATTTTGTTATGTGATTTTGGTGCCATTATTTTATGTGTAAATTTTGGACCTAATAGTGATTGTGGTTGTGAAGATTGTTGCTGTCAACACCCAGATTTTTAATCCCAGATGCCTGTTATGCCATACATCGCAATCCCAGGATTACCATTTTTGCGAGACATAACAGAATTGGATACCATAGTACATCATCCATTACAAACCATTCATAAGGTCTTACACAAATAGGGATCTCATTGATCCAGTTCTTAATACAACTTCAAGCAGTGGAATACGTAATAATAACGGTAGCATAGGCGAAGCTCCATATTCGGGGTCACAGGCAATGCTGACGATGGGAGATGATCCTAGTTGACGTAACCTTCCTAGGGTCCATCCTCCAGGTACTCCTCTTCATAGTGTGGCCACGGGAATAGCCAGGGACAAAGCCATGAGTACTCTTTAAGTACTCGCAAACTAATACTAACAAGTGAAAGGGGTTTTTGATAATACGACACTAGGCTCTAGGGTTGTTTTGCAAAAGCCAGATTTATCTCTACTAAGGTGAGAAGCAAGAGAAGCTAGTCACAGTTTTATAACTCCTAAGTAGGAACTTGTATTTCATATCACAACCCTGTTGTGGTCAAGTCAAAGTCTCAATTCATTTCACCAGTCTTTTGAAAAAGTCTGACGGGGGAACAGTATGGCCACTCCAACTGTCCATAACCGCGGACGCGGCTATTCGAATAGTTTGACACTCTATAGAGATTGTACACTTTCACCACAACATTCGATACATCCGTCAGGAACAAATCCTGAATTCACCATACTCAGTATGCGGATAATCAATCCTAACCTTTCAATTACATGCCCTAGTATAAGCACCTCTCCTGTGAGTTTGGCCTCCCAACCATGACCAACTATCATCTTGGGTACTGCACAGGTGGACAATCTTCACAAGGTAGCCTCAGCTCAGACCTTGGCCGTGAGGGAACTAATACTAAGGTATATAAGTTTCCAGTCAATCCCTACCCAATCTTCGGGTATTGTGGTTGTACGATAAAATTGGAATGGTATCGCATCTAGACAACCATCAGTTTTATAAAGGGCTAAGGCTCATGCCTCAACATTTTCATCACCAAAATCATCTGGTGTTGGGAAACTCATGTCAAAACATCTCAGTAGAATGATCCATCATTCTAAGGTTTTCATAACCATTTTCACCAAGTATTCCCATCTAATGTTGATCAAGTTTTATGCTTAGCACTAGCATCTACAAGTGGGGGTAAGTACTAATGAGGGGTGGTAAACTAGTGGAGTTCAACTAACTTCAATATCATGCCTTAGGATGACATCAAGATTATCTAACTTAAGCCAAATTTTATGCTCTTTATGCAACCTTCAAATATCCTTCTAGTATCTACCATTTATTCTAATAACTCTAAGTAAGAGCTTTGATAAAGAAATAAAGTAATAAGTTTGCAAGTAAAACTAGGATTGGGTATCAAGTGGATATGATCACATATGCTTAAGGCATATAGTTGACATAGTGACAAACCAGTATTGGCTTGCATAGGTCAACTTGATTACTAAGGCTTGATAAAGTAGAGTATCTTGCAAGTGTTAGCTTGCACATTCAACTAGTAGCATTAGGCTTGCCTTGTGCAGAGCAGTGGTTGAAGTTCTCCTCGGCTTCTTCTTCGTAGTATCCTCCTTCCTCCTCGTATCCTTGGTCGATACTAGCGTCTATAAATAAATACGATGTACACAATCACCAAACAATACTTAACTACTTGCAATCATCACACCAAAGGTTCCTATAGATGATCTAGCATCATCACTAACATTACAAGATTAAAACTTGGTTTAATGCCTTTTTTTAGAAAAGTAATTTCTACTCATTGAAAAACTACTTAAGATTTAATATTCTCCAAACCAAACATGGGATCATGTTGACACATGTCATCACCACATATTTTAGTCCATGTGAATGTGATTTAAAGTGGTGTCACAATTTAATAAGGTTTTACCCTTTTATTTTAATGAAATAAAGTGACTAGAAATGCTTATGTGGCATTCTTTTATTACTTGAACATTATTTCTGCAAGTAAACCTATATATTTTTTTATATTCTGAAAGTTATGGTTAAATGTGACTTTTGAGAGTTGGAATCAACTCAAAAGCTATTATGGTTTTTATTTGAAAAATGTTTGAATGCAGAAAAGCTTCTTCCTTGTTATTTTTACCAAGGATGATCTACAGATCCAAATGACTTGAATCCAACGGGCTTGGATTCAGCATTCCCAGACCTTTCTAACAAAATTGGTTTCATTCAATTTGGTTCACTGAATCGACCTGGGTTGATTTTTGAAACTAGGTGCAGAAGTGTGTTTGAAATAAAATGAAAAAGATTAAATTCAAATAACTGGGCTGCGCGGGAAGCAATACTGGGCCGGCCTGCTAAGCACAGCGCTTACGCGGGCTAGTTAAGTCGTTGTCCCCACGCGTCAGTGAAACAGGGGGGTGCGAAGCGGTATGGGGCGGTGTCGTGCGTTCGATCTAGTTCTAATCCAGCGGCTGAGGGTCATTGCCGACGTTGGGCAACGCCGGCAAGACAGAAACCTAGCTCGGCCAGTGGGGGTCGTTGGGGGCTCACCGGGGTTCAGGCGAGGGTCGTCGAGGCGGGCGAACGACGAAGTCGACGACGGCAAACCTCCTGGTACGGGAAGCTTCTCCTAGGGCGGCTCCAATCGCTGGCCCCCTTCTTCTCTAGAGGCGGCAGGCTCCGGTGAAATTCCGGTGAAGTGCTACTCGCCTTGCTTCGGGAACGGGATGCCACGATCAGTGAGGAGAGGGGAGTGAGATGGTGTGCTCAATTCGGCTGGGGGTGGCCTCTATTTATAGTCGTGACGACAAGACCGAACGGGATGGGCAGGCGACGGTGGAGAGATGGCTACGGGCGCCTAGAGGCATGGCCAGCGGTGGCGATCGCTTGGTGGTCTCCTGGCGATGCTCTACGTCTTTAATGCGCATGTAGGGGCGGTGGCAAATGGTCTAGAACGTGCGATGCTCTGAGCGGCCGATGCGGCGTCTTCGACGGTGAGCGGTGGATGTGCGTCATGGGGAGGCGAACGGTGATGTCTGGCGGTCTCCTGGGTCGGTGGCGATCATGTATGCACGCGGAGAGGGCGGCGCGCGGTCTGTGGGTGTCGGTCGAGTGTGGCGCTCTGGCACATGCTTGGCATGGTTGACAGAGGCATGGGCGCGGCGTTCCTGGGTGCTCTAGTCGATGTCTTCGAGATAGGGATGGTCGAGAGGGGGCGGTGAGGCATGGGTGATCTTCCAGAAAAGGTTGGCACGACTAGTTTCTCTCCTAGCTTGCTGTCTACACTGGGGTGGCATGGTGAGCTTCGGCTGTTCACCATTGATGTCATTGCCCAGCTTACAGTGAGGCTAGTGTTTGGTTTAACTTGCTAGATGATCTACTGAGATGGTTGTGAGCTATAGAGGGGACAAGTTAGGGTTCAATCACTCCTCACAATAGTGTTTAAGATTTTGATGATTTGTGTCTGCAATGTGTTTGATGAAATGGCCGCAAGAATTCAAGTTTTGAATTTTGAAAAGATTTTTGGTGGGTGTGCTAGGTTGGTGCTGGTGAGTCTTCAGATGCTTGGGTTTTGAAAGTTGAGCTTGTTTGAGTGGTTTTTGAAAAAGTGGGATCTTCCCATATGATAAAGATTCAATTTTGAATTGTCATTTAAACTATGCATTTGAAAGTTTCTGGATGATCACAATGTGGGCCTTGATACTTTGTTATGAGTATAATCAAGGGGTGCAAAGATCCCGAAAAGTTTCTGTTAAGTTCTGAAAGTTTGAGACAGCCAAAGTAGGCATGGGAGTTAAATTGGTCAAAATGACCATTCCCTTATTTTATTTGTTTTGATTTACTTGTCTTTGAGAAAAGTTTGGGAATTGTTTAGATGATGTTTATTTCACCTAAGAATCCATTTACAAGCAAAGGAACACACAAACAAGTTGGTTCAAAAGAATTCAAAATGAAATGCATACTCACATGCATGCTTTCATATTTTTATTTAGCAAAGTTTTTTTAACCCTAAATTTGATGATTCGAGTTTGATGATCCAAGTTTAGTATTTTTGGGATGTTACAGTTGCTACTCCTCAAACTACCAAGGCAAGTGGTGCTTCATGAATTTATTCCTATATTTTTCAACTATGCACTAGAAATATTTTGTATAGGACTTGCATGAATATTTTTCTATATGCTATGCTTGGGAAATCCTAGTAGTGGTAGAATTGTTAGAAATTTCTCTAAGAAGATGTTTACCATTGCCATGCTTAGCCTAGCTAGTAGCAACCAAGGGTGGTTATATATTCAAGCTATGTGAAATATTTCTAAGTCTTTGACTTGTGTTTTTACTTAATAAAACAACTAAGTGAATGAAACACCTGGGTGGAATGGAAAGAATGGTTTGTGTTGAGTGGTTACGCAAGGCCCATTTCTATGGTTTACCTTGTGTATCTCACTTGTGGATGGCCACCCAGGAACAAAGGGATTTGAGATGCCATGTGTTAAGAAGCTTCTAGTGCAGCCACATGGCATTATGGGCTCTGCCTGGATCATATAGGTTGCAATAACTTAGCCATTTGGACAGTTGGTGGTAGTGGGATGATAGGTTGGAACGCGTCCATTTGGTCTAAGGGAAGGCTTCTCAAAGGTCCTGTCTCGGTGAAAATCAAGTCTTGTGGGGAAAGTGCACAACCTCTGCAGATGGAAGAATCTAAGTACTTAGCCATGTCCCTGGTATTGGACGACTTGAGCATTAAGACATAGAAGCTATAAAGAATCTCCTCATCCCAATTTTCTAAGTTAAAACTTGTGGTTGAACAAGGGTGAAGGATCACCAATGTCTATTGGTGATTCCTTGGGAAAGTTTTGTCAAAGAAAAACTTAGGGTTTTCAACTAATAGGTAAAATTTATTTTGAGCAAAGCAAGCAAAAGCTACACTTAGCCAAATTCATGTAGTATCTAGATGCTAGTATTCTACTAAGGTATCACTTGCCAATACTATTCCAATGTATTGACCCACTGTGGCTATAACTTGTGATGTTGCAGGTTATTCTGATGATGATTAGGGGTTATGAGTCTACACTCAACATGCTTGCATGTGGCACATGAAGATGAAGACTTATTTATCTTATTCTATAATTGAACTCTTGTATTAGGCCTGTGGCCATGGAGTTGTAAAAGACTATGTTTGTCTCTAGAATGATATGTAATAATGACCTTTGTTTCTGTGTACTTCATCTTAAACTGTGGATGCTAGCATTGATCCAGGGACTAGCATTGCAATCACAAGGATCCTTACCTTTATAAAGGGAGGGATCTTACAGATGTTATCAGAGCACTGTGTTGCCTGTAGGATTATGACCCTAGGATTGGATTAGAAACCACTAAGGAACAAATTTCAACAATTTCCACACTTGTCTTTTTCTTCTCGTAAACTTTTCTATTTCTTCTTTCTCATCTCTATTTGTAGATGAACTCCATCAACGAAGCTGTAAGGAAGGGACCACTCATGAACATGACCCTAGAGTGTGAGACTGAATTTCCAAAGGCCCTAAAGTACCTTATGGTTACCATGGGGATACATGGTGCAGCTGTATACAAAGGTTTCCCTGTGATGGATGAAGGAGAAGAATATTGGTGGGTGCAACTTCACTTGTACAAAAACAAGGAAGACAACCACAAAGAATCAGGATTCTGCATGGTCACCAACTCAGTGATGCACACCACATTCTTTGATTCTGCAAGGGATGCAGCTTGGAAGGCCATCAAAGAGCTTGGTGAAAGACTCAAGTGCAGAATGCTCAACACCCAAAATGATCTTAGGGAAGAAAAGAAGCATACCCAGGAGTTGGAAACTACCAACCAACAACTAAGGGAAGACATCGTAGACTTGATTTGGGAATCTTGTGAACAAGATAGGCAGATGGCTACTAAGGATGCTTTGATAGACATTTTGTCTAGTGAGTGACAGTTGTAACGTACTTCGTTAGTTGGACCACCACACTTATCTTTTTATTTCCAAAATTTTGTCTAAGTTATGTTGAACCTTGGATGCTTGTAATTGATTTATGTATGCCATGATTGTGTTTGATTGCAAATAATATGCTTGTGTTACCTTGACTTGTGTATTCCTATTAAAGTTGTTTCTAACTTTTCTCTATCTTAAAAAATAGATGCCTAATGTTACTATCAGCATGGCTGAAGAGTTCAAGGGAACTCGTTTTGGCACCCGTCTTATTGAGCTCACTACTGTGCTCAATCTTCCGCTTCCCAGCATCATGATGCTTCCCCTCACCAAGTTCGAGAGGAAGGACCTTTGGGGCTTCGAGGTTACTCAGCCAGGACGCCAGACTAAGCCCGCCACGGAGGCTATCACCTTCAAGCTCATGCATGACGATAAGGAGAGAGGCCTAGAGGTAGTCATGCAGGATTTACTTGGGCGTTTGTTAGGGAGACACTCTCGGGAGATTAGAGGTACTCACTTCCATGCCTTCGGTAGACGTGACGAGGATGGTGAGGCCATTGACTTCGCGGATACTGCTAGAGAGAGGGCAGAGCCGATTCGTCTATACCTCCAGGACTTAGAGGTTCTTCTTAGGAACCTAGATACTGATAGGACCAACGTCATGCTTAGCAATGACGAACTCCAGGTGCATTTTCATGAGAAGGACAATCTCTTCGCGGAGCAAGATGAGATAGTCAAGGAAATGGAGGCCAAGTTTGATAGTCAGGATAGGAAGTTCAAGAGTCAAGAGAAAAGAGTCCAAGATAGGAACAAGAGGATTCGAGAGATGACTGCAGAACTAGAGGCCAAGGACTTCGAGCTCGAGCATCAGCAGGTTGTGATTGAGAGACTTCGTTCACAGAAGAGGGCTCTCAAGGCCAAGGTAGAGGCCTTGACTACCAATGTCGAGGAGTACAAGACCGCTATGGAGAATGCAGGTCTTACACTTGTCGATGAGGAGGTTGATGCAGAGGAGTAGATATGACTACTCGTTTATTTATTATTTACCATACTTATGATTTTGAGTCGCAGTGACCATCCAACATGTGGATGGCTTGCTATTGGTGTGTTTACCTTTCAAAGTTGTTGTTTACATTGTTGAACTTTTGTTATTTGATGCTTGTTTGGTGATTGTTTATGTGATGTATTGTGCATGTTAAGCATCTATGGGTATCTCATTCTTATCCTTATGAAAACCACAGATGCCTCCTCGACGTGCCAATCCCAACCCGAACAACAACAATGTCACCCCCGAGATGCAGCAGCTAATGACAGCATAGACACAGCTGATGTAGATGATGACCACTTTCATACATAATCAGAATAACAACAACAACAACAACAACAACAATAACAACAACAACAATAACAACAACAACAACAACAATCAGAACAATCCACCAGGTTTTGACATGCTCACCAGATTCCTAAGACTAAGGCCAGCAAAGTTCTCAGGAACTACTAATCCCATGGTGGCCAATGATTGGCTATGCTCAGTGAACAAGGATTTGGTAACTGTTGGCTGTACTGATGAAGAGAAAGTCAGGTTTGCAGCACACTTGTTGGAAGGACCAGCAACTACTTGGTGGGATAACTTCCAGATCACCACTCCTATTGAGGATGTGACATGGGCTATCTTTGAAGATTGTTTCCGTACATCTCACATCTCATCCGGAGTGATGAGTTTGAAGAAGAAGGAATTTTATAACTTGAAGCAGCACCACCGCGGCGTGGCAGAGTATATTGAGGAATTCAATAACCTGGCGCGTTATGCACCGGATGAAGTTGACACTGATGCTAAGAGGAAAGAGAAGTTCCTCGAAGGACTGAACGATGAACTGAACCTGCAGCTATATGTGGCCTATGTCCCCACCTATCAATCTCTTTGTGATAAGGCTGCCATCTTAGAGAGCAAGATGAAATAGGTTGAAAGCAACAAGAGGAAACACAACTCTGACAAGCACAGCTCAGGATCGTCTCACAAGCGTTCCCATTATGATGATAGTGGGAGTTCTGGATCCCACAAGCATGGAAAGTACAACAGCCACCACAACCACAACCGTCATCATGACAACAAGCATCACTGTAGTCATGACAATGACAAGCACAAGAATCACAAGAGTGGATACAAAAGTCACCACAATGGAAGTGGAAGTGGTAGTGGAAGCCAGCCTATCGAGAAGGATCTTAGTCAGGTTGAATGTTTCAAGTGCAAAAAGATGGGGCATTATGCAAATGAGTGCCCACAAAAGAAAGTTGAAGGACCCAACAAGCCCAACCCTTTCCAAAAGGGACAAGTGAACCACATCAATGTGGAGGAAATCTATGAGGAACCTGATGCTGTTGCTGGTAAGTTCAAACTCAATTCTATTCCAGCATTTGTTCTCTTTGATACTGGTGCATCTCATTCATTCATATAAAGAGCATTTGTTCAAAGAAATGAACTACCGGTAGAAACTATTGGGTGTCCTATAAAAGTAAGTTCTCCTGGCAGAGAAATGATAGTGAACTCGGGATGTCATGATCTAGTCATAGAGTTTGGGAAGTATAAGTTTCCCGTTAATCTAATAATCCTAAATTCCCAAGGATTGGATGTCATATTGGGAATGGACTGGATGACCAAGCACAAAGGAGTGCTAGATTGTGCCAACCATACTGTCACACTCACAACTCCAGAAAACAAAAGGATTAGATTCGAGACTAACTTTGAATCAAAAGGAAGTAAGCTAAATTCTCTTAGGGGGGTTAGCATAGACAGTGTGCCAATTGTGAGTGAATATCCGGATGTGTTTCCGGAAGAATTGCCAGGAATGCCACCAGATAGATATGTGGAAGTTTTGATCAATTTGCTACCAGGATCTGGACCAATAACAAAGAGACCGTACAAGATGTCAGTTGATGAGTTGAAAGAACTCAAGAAACAACTTGGTGAACAGTTGCAGAAAGGATTTATTCAACCAAGTTCTTCATCTTGGGGAGCACCAGTTTTGTTTGTGGAGAAGAAAGATAGAAGTCAAAGGTTATGCATAGATTATCGTTCACTCAATGAGGTGACCATCAAGAACAAATACCCTTTGCCTAGAATCAATGGCTTGTTTGATCAGTTAGAAGGAGCCTATGTGTTCTCAAAGATTGATCTCCGATCAGGATATTTTCAGCTTAAGATAAGAGAACAAGACATACCTAAGACAACTTTCACCACTAGGTATGGATTGTATGAGTATACCATGATGCCATTTGGTTTGACCAATGCACCAACATACTTCATGAATATGATGAACAAGGTGTTCATGGAGTTCCTTGACAAGTTTGTTGTCGTTTTCATCGATGACATTTTGATCTACTCCAAGAGAAAAGAAGAGCATGAAGGACATTTGCGTTTGATACTTGAGAAGCTTAGAGAGCATAAGTTGTATGCCAAATTCAGCAAGTGTGAATTTGGGTTGAATGAAGTTGGATTTCTTGGACACGTTGTGTCAGGAGATGGTGTAGCAGTTGATCTCGCAAAAGTGTCAGTTGTAACTGAGTGGGAATCTCCTAAGTCAGTGAAAGAAGTTCGTAGTTTCCTTGGCTTGGCAGGATACTACAGAAGGTTCATTGAGAATTTCTCCAAGATAGCTAAGCCAATGACAGAGTTGCTAAAGAAAGACAAGAAATTTGCTTGGTCTGAAGGATGTGAACTCAGTTTCCAAGAATTGAAGAAGATACTAGTGACAACACCAGTCTTATGTCTTCCAGATTTGGAGAAATATTTCCAAGTATATTGTGATGCATCTCATCATGGATTGGGTGCAGTTCTAATGCAAGAAGGGAAAGTTGTGGCTTATGCATCGAGAAAACTCAAAACTCATGAGATAAATTACCCAACTCATGATTTAGAGTTAGCCTCTGTTGTCCATGCACTCAAAACATGGAGACATTATCTTTTGGGAAAGCGATGTGAAGTGTTCATAGATCACAAAAGTTTGAAGTATATCTTCACCTAGAAAGAAATCAACATGAGACAAAGAATATGGCTAGAACTCACCAAGGACAATGACTTGAGTTTGCAATACCATCCCGGTAAAGCAAATGTTGTAGCGGATGCTCTAAGCCGTAAGGTTTTTGTGAATGGCCTTACTAAGGGAGAGTTGCCAGATGATCTGTGTGCTCAATTTATAGATCTCAGATTAGAGATTGTGCCTGAAGGACATCTCATGTCATTGGATGTTCAACCCACTTTGTTGGACAAGATCAAAGAATCCCAAAAGGCAGACAAGGAAATTGAAGAGATCAAGGAAAAGATTGGCAAAGGAAAAGCCAAAGGATTCCATGAAGACGAACAAGGTACTTTATGGTATGGAAAACATATCTGTGTTCCACAAGATCCGGAGCTTCGGAAACTTATTTTACAGGAAGCACATAACTCACCATATTCCATTCATCCGGCTAACACCAAAATGTACATGGACATGAAGGAAAGATTTTGGTGGAATAATCTCAAGAAGGACATCGCCGAACATATTGCTTTGTGTGATGTATGTAGTAGAGTGAAAGCGGAACATCAGAAGCCAGCAGGATTGCTACAACCACTACCTATTCCTGATTGGAAGTGGGACAAGATTAGCATGGATTTCATCACTGGATTGCCAAGGACCAGGTTAGGATATGATTCTATTTGGGTAGTAGTGGATCGCCTAACTAAAGTGGCTCATTTCATACCCGTGAAGACAACCTACACAAGTGCTAAGTTGGCCAAGATATACATGAATAGGATTGTGTGTCTGCATGGAGTACCCAAGAGTATTGTGTCTGATAGGGGGACTCAGTTCACTTCTCATTTTTGGAGGCAACTACATGAGTCATTGGGAACGAGATTGGAATTCAGCACTGCTTTTCATCCTCAGACTGATGGACAGACAGAAAGAACGAACCAGATTCTTCAAGACATGTTGAGAGCGTGTGCTCTAGACTATGGAGCTAGTTGGGATGAAAATCTTCCTTACGCAGAATTCTCTTACAATAACAGCTATCAAGCCAGTATTGAGATGGCACCGTTTGAGTTTCTCTATGGGAGAAAGTGTACTACCCCATTTCTATGGAATGGTGTAGGAGAAAGGAACTTGTACGGGCCAGAACTAATCAAATAAGCTGAAGAGAAAGTCAAGCTAGTTAAGGATAGATTGAAGATAGCACAGTCCTGACAGAAGAGCTACACAAATCCTAAGCATAGAGAAGTCACCTATGAAGTAGGTGATAGATCTTATCTTAGAGTGTCACCACTTAGTGGAGTGAAGAGATTTGGAGTCAAAGGAAAATTGGCCCCAAGATATGTTGGACCAATCAAGATTCTAAGTCGTAAAGGAGAAGTAGCTTATGAGATTAAATTGCCAGAATCATTGTCTGCCGTTCACAATGTGTTTCATGTGAGTCAGCTAAAGAAATGCCATCCAGAGATGGAAGAGACTTCTTTGAAGGATACTATACCTTTGGAGGAGGTTCAGTTGGAAAGTGATCTCACTTGTGAGGAAAAACCTATCAAGATTCTTGGGACTGCAGAAAGAGTTACTCGGACTAAGACTATCAAATTCTACAAAGTTCAATGGAACCATCATTCCGAAGAAGAAGCAACATGGGAAAGAGAAGATGATCTTCGAAAAGACCACCCTCACCTATTTGCTAGCCAATCCGAATCTCGAGGGCGAGATTCACCTTAAGGGGGTTAGATTTGTAACATCCCTAAAATCATATTTTCAAAGATTGCATATCATCCATGCATGCATATTCATCTAGAGTTCAATTTCAAACTATTTTGAAACAAACGGAAGCTTTGAGTGCTATTATTTCATGTGGACAAGCTTTGATCCAATGCCACTCCCTAGTGAGAGAATAATTGTTTTAAAACCATTGTTGTGTGTTCATAGGATTGTTTTATGAGTTCCAAAGCTTGAACAAAATTTCCAAAAACAAAATATGGTTTTTAAACCATTTATTTATTTTCATTAAATCTTGTGCTAAGACACTGTTTATTTTGAATTTTCAAAAGGAGCAAACAAGTTCAGCAAGACAGCTTGGTTTTATGCCCAAAATTATGAAGGTTTCACTTTATAAAAGTCCAGAATTTTTTTGAATTCAAATCCATTTGAATTCATTTGAAAAAGATTCCTGAAAATCAAATTAGAAAAAGAAAAAGAATTGGAATACAGAACTGGGCCTGGCGCCACCTTTTCGGCCCAACAGTCAAAGCAGCCCACCCGGGGTTTTTATTTTTCCTCTGTTTCTCACCGCGCCCGCGCACACCCCCCTCGCTGACCACTGGGCCCCGCATCCACGTCATCTCATCGTCCCCAAATCACGCCTGCGACCAGCGTCGCCGCGGCCATTTCCTCCCCGACGCAAATGCACTTAAATTCCATTGATGCAGTGCGTGATTCTCGCCCCTGCTCTAGCTACTTAACCCCCACCCCTCTGCGACCATTTCCCCTCACTCAGCACCCCCACTCCGCCACCAGGCTGCCCTTATTTGCTCTCACTCCGCCGCTACACAAACGAACTCCAGCGGTGAATTCCGGCAAGCCACCGTCGCCCCTTGCCTTCCAGACACCACGAACAAGTTCCCCATCTCCCTCTGCACCTGCCAGTATCACCCACTCGCCCGCACGCGCTCCCATTCGTCGGCAACTTCAACGTCAAGCGAGCGCTACCGTCTTTCTCAACTCTAGTGACGTCTCCTAGTAATTCCCGACCGCCCCGTCCTTCTTTTTGATGCTCACATTTTTGCCAAACTCGTGCGCATCTAACCCAACGCTTGTTTCACTCTGGAATGGTTTACAACTCCGGCAACGACGACGAAGAGCCACACCTGACGCCCGACTCCACTCCGGCGAGGAATTCCCATCGTGTCTGTGCGCCCCTTGGCCAACCACTGCTACGTTGAGCATCACCGCGACCTTGCGAGTTCGGTAAGCACCTCCGTTGACCCCAGCCCCCTCTGTAGTCGCCGGAGCGTCGCTGACAGAGCGCCGCCGCCACACCACCATCGCCAGCGCCGCCAATCCTTGGTCGTTTGATCGGTAACGATTAGATCTAGATCTAACGCGCGAGATAGAATTACTTAACGAAGCGGTATGTTTAGATCTGGACCGTGTGCAGTCACTTTTATCCAACGGCTCTTATCGATAGATCCGTGCGAACCGGTATGGGCCAATCATAAGCTTCCGCGTGTCCTGTGATTAGATTTAAAAACATAATTTAGATCTATTAGTGATTCAAACTTGTAAAATTCATAACTTTTGATCCCCACGTTCAAATTTTGCAAATTTTATATCATTGGAATCAGGAGAGAAAATCCTATCTGTTTATGCAATGTGTTTAATGTTTTGCCTCTGTAAAAATGGTTGTTTTTGCAGAAACTTTTGTAGGCTTAATTGGAGTATAGAAATTGTTTGAAAAATGTTTTAAAGATCAAATGAAGTTTAAATTGAGTATCTTGGACTTTTTTGTGTTTCAGTACTGTACACTTATCTTGTTTGGTGTAAAAAACCATCACATGCCATTTGCATGCATTCATATATTTTTGTTTGTATATTTTGTTATGTGATTTTGGTGCCATTATTTTATGTCTAGATTTTGGTGCTAATAGTGATTGTGGTTGTGAAGATTGTTGCTACTCCCCAAACTACCAAGGCAAGTGGTGCTTCATGAATTTATTCCTATATTTTTCAACTATGCACTAGAAATATTTTGTATAGGACTTGCATGAATATTTTTCTATATGCTATGCTTGGGAAATCCTAGTAGTGGTAGAATTGTTAGAAATTTCTCTAAGTAGATGCTTACCATTGCCATGCTTAGACTAGCTAGTAGCAATCAATGGTGGTTATATATTCATGCTATGTGAAATATTTCTAAGTCTTTGACTTGTGTTTTTACTTAATAAAACAACTAAGTGAATGAAACACCTGTGTGGAATGGAAAGAATGGTTTGTGTTGAGTGGTTACACAAGGCCCATTTGTATGGTTTACCTTGTGTATCTCACTTGTGGATGGCCACCCAGGAACAAAGGGATTTGAGATGCCATATGTTAAGAAGCTTCTAGTGTAGCCACATGGCATTATGGGCTCTACCTGGATCATATAGGTTGCAATAACTTAGCCATTTGGACAGTTGGTGGTAGTGGGATGATAGGTTGGAACGCGTCCATTTGGTCTAAGGAAAGGCTTATCAAAGGTCCTGTCTTGGTGAAAATCAAGTCTTGTGGGGAAAGTGCACAACCTCTGTAGATGGAAGAATCTAAGTAATTAGCCATGTCCCTGGTATTGGACGATTTGAGCATCAAGACATAGAAGCTATCAAGAATCTCCTCATCCCAATTTTCTAAGTTAAAACTTGTGGTTGAACAAGGGTGAAGGATCACCAATTTCTATTGGTGATTCCTTGGGAAAGTTTTGTCAAAGAAAAACTTAGGGTTTTCAACTAATAGGTAAGATCTATTTTGAGCAAAGCAAGCCTAAGCTACACTTAGCCAAATTCATGTAGTATCTAGATGCTAGTATTCTACTAAGGTATCACTTGCCAATACTATTCCAATGTATTGACCCACTGTGGCTGTAACTTGTGATGTTGCAGGTTATTCTAATGATGATTAGGGGTTATGAGTCTACACTCAACATGCTTGCCTGTGGCACATGAAGATGAAGACTTATTTATCTTATTCTATAATTGAACTCTTGTATTAGGCCTGTGGCCATGGAGTTGTAAAAGGCTATGTTTGTCTCTAGAATGATATGTAATAATGACCTTTGTTTCTATGTACTTCATCTTAAACTGTGGATGCTAGCATTGATCCAGGGACTAGCATTGCAATCACAGGGATCCTTACCTTTATAAAGGGAGGGATCTTACACTTACTAAACATGTCCACAGGTTTATGGAGTGAAGTGTTGATAAAAGAATACAAACAAGAAGCATCACACTTACCATTGCACGCTCATATAAGAAAGCAACTAACCATTATATAACTTATCTTGCAACCAAGTACAACAATAACAATAGAGATGCATAAAGATAAATCCTAATTGGAATTGGAAAACTTGTTCTTGGTCAGACAACACCTGGCAAATAGTTTCACAGAAGATTTTTGTAGAAGTTTCAAAACAGGAGCATTCTTTGCTCAAAAAGGTTTTTCACAAGTGAAGGCTTTCAAAGTAATACTCAATAGATAAGAGCTTTGTGCAAACAAGGAAGATAAAGAACATGATTGAATAAATCACCATATGAATGCTTGCAACACAACAACTCAAAAGCTTGTTGGAGATAGAGAGGAAGTAGGTTTACTGACTCAAACTGGTAACTAGGAGAAAGGTCCCTTCTTAGAGGGGAAGCAGGGATTATAAGTCATAAAGAGCTTCCAAACGATTATGGTACTTACTAGCTTTGAGCCCTCATTGCCCCTATCATAGGCATATTGAGATGATTAAGGTTAAAGTGCACAAAGATGGAGTATATGCTTGACGAAATATAAGTTGGCAATCTCATGTTCCTTGAATATAAGGTACACTCCTCATGCTACTCAACTTTGGTCACATGTAAGTTCTGGTCATTGTAAGTATTTGCATATCATTGAGAACCGCCAACAGGGTACCCCTTGCACATGGTACATGAGCTTTCCCATAACCAAAATGACAAGGAAAGCTGACAGTGAGCATCTCAGCGATCTTTTTATTTACTATGTGCACAGCTTTTTATTAAGGATTCTTCATAGATGGCTCACTATGGTGATTCTGCAAGTTTCCACCATGATTAGGCATGGCTTAGGCTAGCGGCCTAGTCGTTTCTCTAACACAGGATACAAACTCAATGGACTTACAAGTTCCCTCTTTATTTCACACCGTTGACATCCATAGACAAAAGAGCACGATATCAACTGTGTACAGAGTACAAGTGCAATGTTGAAAACGCTCCCTGTGACATCACAGTTCTGCTAATTCCAACGTACAGATACAAGCATATACAAATTCGATGGCACAATGGTTCAGGTCTATTAGGGGCAAGAAATAAAGTGTGCCATCAAGGTCGTGAGAGCTTTACTAACTAGTTTTCTCATAACAAAATACTTTTTGATTCGAAAGGTAGATGAAGCTTGAGAATTTGCTTGGAATAGCAACAATGCTACTAGGTAGATATGGTGGACACAAGTGGCAAAAGTTTTGGTTCAAAGGGTTTTGAAAACATGAGAAGTATGCCTTCTCAAAACCGGTTTTTGGCTAGCAAGGCTGGGCAGCAAGCAAGAGAGTTGAAAGAAACAAGCAAACATACAAGTAATAATGACAAACATGCAATCTTCCTTGAAGACACAAAATAATCTTAAATAAAGAATACTAAGCTTATGAGCCAACAAGAAAGAAAACAAATGATAAAAAATACCTGTAATCTTTTTTTATTTCTCATTCAAAGTAATGCTACTGACCAGAACTCGGTTTGCCAAAACCAATTTGAATCCACTTGATGATCCCAAAGTGGTGGCAATACACATCAACAAGATCCATCATATAATAGAGATTGCAAACTAAAAATAAGAAGTGCAAAAAGTAAAAGATGAGACTTTTCATTAATATTCAATAAAGGCACTCACACCAAGGGATACATAGATAATCAACTAATGGAGAGATACTTCCACATGCAAACATAACTATAAGATAACCTCTCTACCACAGATATGAATCCACCAAAAAGTTGAAGATAAAAGATAATGGTGGTGATACCGCGGCACTCCCCCAAGCTTGGAACAAGCCAAGGGGATGCCAAACCTGATGATGAATTACTCCTTTGGTGGTGGTGGTGTTCTATTAATAAGATCTTCAAGAAGTTTCTTCAAATCCTCCATATTGAAGGTTAGAGTACGAATTAACTCCGAATTATGCTCAATGCAGCCCATGATCAACTCGGATCGAGGATCCTAGTCCTTGTTATTCTTTCTCCATTCTTCCCTATTAGAGTGTTTCTTCCATGTACTGTTAGAACAAGGAATACTAGGAGGAAGTGTGCGTGGAGCAAGGATATGACGCGGAGTTCTCCCTCCTATAGACATATGTGATGTCCTCTTAAGCTTGGTAGGTTTTGCCACCAATCCAATGCTTGCAACGGTAGGGCGAGTGTCCGGCAATCCAATGCTTGCGGCGGTAGGGCGAGTGTCCGGTTGCTTGTCCTCCTCCATGTCACCTTCATACCCTACCAAAATCTCCTCCACCTTGGGGACTTGAGGTTCTTCTTCCTCGGGCTTCTTGCCTTTGTCGTTGGCGGAGACCATGGTTCTCTAAACTGGAGAAGATTTCCTGACAGAAACCTATCGAAACGAAAAGATGATGAGAACACGATGCCCAAACCTAGGGGGATCTGGGGGATTATATATTACTAAGTTTCAAGGCATATGGAAGGTTCTGATACGGAATCAAAGCGGAGTCGGAGCTCGGGGGTGGCACACCCCCTCCAGGCGCGGGGCAAGGTAGGCCCGTGCCTAGGGTGGGTTTGGCCACCCCGGCCTCCGGTTCTTTCTCTGTTCTGTCTTGTAATCTTCCTTATGTATTAAAAACATAAAAAATATAAAAAGATTGGATTTTCACGAACCTTCTGTTTTCACCACTTTTACCTATTCAAAGACGAACTCTGCAGATTCCTTTTCTCTTTCTCCTGAGAATTTCCTTCATACAAAAACTTTGCACAAACTCAATGGCAACATTAGTGTAAGAAAAAACAATAAACCTTTGGGTACACACTTCAACTAAAAACCCATCAAAACAAAAGCTTCTGTAAGAGGCAAATGCAAATGATGGCAGAAATTTGTCAAAACAGACCAGCAGGTAAAGATTGATTTTTTCGAAGACCTTCTGTTGCTCAAATCAAAAAGTGCAGAACTGATGAAACTTGGGTAACAACCTGGAGAACAAGCACAGAAAAATGCAGCTCCATCCGACGTATTGAGCTGCTTCACGAATTTATAAAATACAGAACAAAAATCTGTCCTAGGACAGCCAATTTTCACAACTCCTCTACTTCACAAAAGAAGTTGAACTTGACACAAAAACCAAAACAAAAAGGATAAGGAGCGGTTATTACTGAGGTAATAACTTCTAAGACTCGACAAAACTCTTGGATTATCTTCCAACAATTACTTTTCTTTAATGCCTTTAAGTTAGGCTTGAAACTTCCAAAGATGCTCACATAGGATATATATATCTGAAATGAAAGAGAGCATCAAGAAGCAAATAACCAACACACTTGAGTCTAACCCAGTTCATATGCATGGGGGTATCATGAGAAAACGAATTGTTGAAGCAAAAAAGCCACTAGCATAGGAAAACAAAACAGATGCAACTTCAAAGCTTTCAACATAAAACGGCGAAACTTAACATCATTGAGATGCATAAAACCATGTTTCCCTCTATCAAAATAACTTTTAGTACCACTCTAAATAAAGTTGACAATATAGCTGTCACTGGCAACAACTTTATCATCTGAGTAAGCATACTTATTGTCACCAAAAATAGGTCCAAGGTCATAGACTGGATCAATAGAAGCAAGTTGTTCCATCCTGAAATCTTTATCAAGAAAGCTATTTTCACAAGGAGCTTTAGAAAATTTGGAAAAGTTCAACTCATAAGAATATCCATCAAACTTAGTTAAAAAAATTCCTTCTTACAATCAATAATAGCTCCACAAGTGTTCAAGAAAGGTCTACCAAAAATTATAGGACAAGTTTTGCTAGCTGCTGAATTAAGCACTAGAAAATCAACACGATACATAATCTTACCACAAAGAACCTCCACATATCTTACAATGCCAATGGGGCAAATGGATTCCTTATTAGCAAGGTGAATAACCACATCAATGTCCTCAAGCTCACAAGGACCAATATCATGCATAATTTGCCTGTAAAGCTCATCAAGACTATCACTAGAACTAGCACCAATATCACATAAACCATAGTAGCAATGATCACCAATTTTAACAGAAAGTACAGGGGCACTAGCTTTTCTAGCTTTACTAGGATGAGAGATAATATTAGAAGCATCTTCACAAAAGACAATATGCTCATCCTCTATATTTCTAGTGATAGTGTCTTTCATAATAGCTACTACAGGTTTATCACTCAAATGCTTACCAGGCTCCACGGTTTTCATTTGTCACATCCCAAAATTTTCCAAATTTTGAAATGTGAAAAATAAATAAACAAAATAAATAATTGTTGAAATTTAGGGTGAAAAGAAACTTTTTGATTTCCAATGTAAACATCAAACCCTACTTGAACAAACTTTGAATAAAATGGAATCCAACAAAATTCAAATCAAGTGAAATGCATTCATGAATGAATGTATCTTGAAATTCAAACTTGGGAGAAATAAACCAAAACCCTAAACCCTAAAGGAATAAATATTTTCCAAGATCTCTCGAAGACTAAGGATGTGATCCATATAAAAATTCAACAACAACCATTTTATAAATGATAAAAAATGATAAATAAAAAAATATTATAAAACCATAGAAATTGATTTCATTTAATTTGGAGTCACGGATAAAATCATATGAATTTAATAAGATAAAAGGAAATAAACTCCAAAGCTTATAAAGCTCCTATCTAAAATCCATACCAAATTGTGAACAAATGAATCCTTAAAGGATTTAAAAAGGAAAAAAATTATTAAATAAATTAGACAAATTGGATTCACCAATTTTCGATCTATAAATAAAAAGATGTAGATTTTAAAAGACAAAGAAAGAAATAAATAAATAGGGAATATTTAAAAGCCAAATTAAATCTTGGCCAAACAAATGAAATGAAAGATTTTGGAATAATAAAAAGGAATAAAAGATTATTTAAATAAAATCATAAGGATTGAACAATATCCAATTTTGTTTAAATAAAGACAAATTGCCTAAACTAAATAATAAATCCCAAGGAAATTATTTTGAAGACAATTTAAATTAAATCCATAAGAAAATGAAATAAAGATAATCCAAATGAAATAAAGGGATAAGGAATATTCAAATAAAATAATATGACATTAACCAAATTCTATTCTATTTGAATAAAGACAAAATCCCTAATAGAAATGATTAATTAAATGATGGGAAAACAATAATTGGAATTTGCCCAAGTGGAATAAAAGTTATTTAATTAACTTAAATGGAATAAAAGAATTATTTGAATAAAATTATATGGAATTAAAACCATATTTGATTTTGTTTGAATAAAGACAAATGCTCAATTTAAATGATTAATAAATCATCTTAAAAATATTTCAAATAATTCAAAGTGAATTATTTGACACTCTAATAAATAAATAAAACCTACTGACAAGGTTTTGATAAAAATTGGAATTCAAATAGAAGTTTGAAAATGTATTTAAAATCTTATTTGAATAGGAGACAAAATGTCTATATTAAATAAATAACAAACCATAAAGAGAATAAAATAAATATTCTAAATGGATTGTTTAATTACATAAATGAAAAGATTAAAATCTTACTGAAAAGTTTGGAAGGTTCTGAATTCAAATGTTTGTTTGAATTGTTTGAACAAATTCAAAACAGAATAAAAGAAACAAGAAAAGAAAAATAAACAGGAAAGAAAAAATAAGACAAACTAGCCCAACAAGCCCCAGGCCCAACTAAGCCCAGCAAGCCCACCTCTCTCCTCTCGCCCGAACCATTTTCTCCTACCTTTTAAGGAACCCACGCAGTCGATGACGATTGGACCCCACCTAAAACATCTCTGTCTCGCTGACAGAACGACCCCACTTGTCAGTCGTCGTTTTCACCCGCGCGGCCAGTTCTTCCTCCCTCTCTCTCCCTTTTTTTCTTTGATTCGCGAGTTTAATGTAACACCCTAGTTTTAGTTAACCTATATTAGGGTTTGTTTTGTGCATCATAAGCATCATCTCTATTAATGCATGCAATAAAGAATAGAAAAAACCCGAAAACCCTAGCTTCTCCCTCTCTTTATATTTGCAAATCCATTCAAATAGTTTTGAATTTTGAAAAGTATCAAAATATGTGGAGCCCAAATTGTTTTAGGGCCCCTCTAGTATTTCAATATTTTTTAAAGCCTCTGGTATTTTTGAATCACTCAAAAACATATTTGAAATGAAAATGCAAAACAGAAACTACAAAACAGAAAAAGAGAAAAAGCTTTTGATAAAAAAAGATGACTAGCAGCCGAACCAGGCCGCAGCCCAGCCGGCCCACTCCTCACTTTCCTCTCCTTGTCGCCCACGTGCATCACCCCGCAGCACCCGCGGCCCAGCAGAGGCCTGCTCTAGCCCGATACCATTTCGCCCTCGTCGTCTTTGTCGACGACGGGGAGCTGCTCGTTGTCGCCATTGCAGCCGCCCGATGCTGTCAACCATCACGATGCGTGGCTCCGCCCCCGGCCAAGGATAAGATCCTCCTCGAGCATGTATCTCTCCTTCCCTGGCTCCCCTGGCTCTCCCCTCCCCTCTCTCTGCGAGCAGACCAAAACCCTAGCCCGCAGAACCGCCGGCGTCCCGCCGTCTCCGGCCACCCTAAGCCTCGCCGAGCAGCCCAGGACAAGGGTCGCGTCTTCCTCCTCCGTGAAGCGTGCAAGCTAGGAAGGCCTCGTCTCGAAGGAATCGAGTTCGTTCCCGACACCGGCCGCCACAGTCGATGCTTCGATTCACCGTCGTCCAGCCTTGCCTCGCCTCCTCGACCACCCTAGTGCATTCCCAGTGAGCTCAGGAGCACGCTCGTGCTCTTCAATCCCTCCCCCCTCCTCTCTATCGTCTCTGCCACGAGCACCCGTGTGTGCCGCCGTCGGAGCTCGTCGGAGCCGAAGCTCCGGTGACCTTCTTCGAGCGGCGCCGCCTCCTTTGCACTTGCCTTGCTGCGCTGATTCGAGCGAAGCCAGTCGCGTGCCCCCGCTTGCCCTCTACCGTCGCCGCCGGCCGTCGTCTGCCGTGCTACCGCCGTGGTGACGTGCTGCCCGCGTGGCAACTAAGGTGGCCATGGGCCCCTTTGTGAGCCACGATGGGTAGGCACTGCCTCGGTGAGAAATAACAAACCACCCCCCTGTCCCACTTTGCCTGCATGGAGGCTGAGGTGGCCAGAGGCCCACCTGTCTGTGCCTGTAGCTAGCCCAGGCCTCGGTGTAAAAAGGATTTCCAGATTTATTTAAATTAACAAAAAAGTTTAAGAATTTTATAAATTGTTTGAATATTGTAAATTCAATAACTTTTGATTTATAAGTCAGAAAAATACAAGTAATATATCA
Organism: Avena sativa; assembly: GCA_916181665.1. Taxonomy (NCBI): domain Eukaryota; kingdom Viridiplantae; phylum Streptophyta; class Magnoliopsida; order Poales; family Poaceae; genus Avena; species Avena sativa. The sequence continues at coordinate 43,488,738 of OV702298.1, read as the reverse complement.
AAATGTTCAGAAAAATGAAACCTAGCTATTTAAGCTATCATAATGAATTGATCAACAACTAAAATGACAAGTTTAATTATAGAACTAATCAACCCCTCTCATATGATTCTGGAGTTTTCCTGAATTAGGGTTTCTACCCTTCGGAACCCCGATTAAGTTGTCGAGCATGCCTTAGGGTTACATTCCAATGCAATTTAACTTTTCATATCATCATCCTTGCTTGAGAATTGTATTGATGCCATGTGTTGATTGTTTTCCCCTTTGTTTCTAGTATTTGGTTCTTTCCAGTAGAATACGATGCCGAGATCGAGATTGAAGACCGAGATCAAGACAATCGAAGATCGACAAACAATACTTGACCAACTCTAACCAAGTCAAGTTCAAGGCTTCCGAAGATATATTTATCTGCTATCAACTGGCAAAGGCAAGCATTGCCCCACCATGATATAATCCTATGATTTCGAAGCATTTCAATTCCTGCCATGATGCATACGATTCTACTGTGGTCTTTTATCGGTAGATAGAGTATCCTATCTATTGCATACTTCCTTGAGCTTATATTACCTGATCCACTTCTCCTACCATAACTAGGTTTGGCTTGTGTGCACTGCTAGAGTTTATATATATGGCTTGCTTAGCCATGCATAGCTGTTGAGTCTGGTCCATCCAGATGATGTATCAGATGCAGATAATCTAGTATGACAGGAGATCATGATGAGATGATGTCAGAGGTGATATGAGTTAAATATGCTAAGGCTTGTATGGGAGGCCACGGTGGGATGTGGTTTTTCTAGTCCCATGCTCGCCACCATTAGGAACTGAGTTCTTGCCTTCGGAACCGAGACGAGCATACAGCCACACGGGGCTTGGGAACCCCTCGCCTAATTAACTTGCCTAGTAGATTCCATGAGTCACATAGTTCAGGCGTTCCATTTGACATATGCATAGAAAATCTTTTGAAAGATTTGCCGGGTGAAGTTGGTGCATTCATAACAGGTAGGTAAGCGTGGACCGGGTTGCTTGGGGTAGATGGCGCCCCTGTTAACCAACCTCGCCTCACATATTTAAGTACCGGCTTCGGGATTTGACCCGTTACGGCGGAACCATACTTATTGCGTGACTCATGGTCTCGGTGAAAGCAAGGTAAAGTTCGTGGCCAACCACCCTCTGCCATCCTTCCAAGGAAGAGGGCTAATAGCTTGGCATTAAGAGTCGGTTGGTACGTGTGGGTAAAGTTGTACACCCCTAAAGGGTAATAATCTTTTCGACAAGCCGTGTTCACGGTTATGAACGCTTGGTGACCAGATTCTAAGATCATGGAGAACTTGAACCTAATCGTAGAACTTGGCAGATCAACATGTGCTTAAGGATGTTTCCACATGGGTACGAGGGGGTGATCCTAGTTGGTAGATGATGATGATTGGTGCATGTCAAAAGATGATGATCAATATTTCGGAGATGTCGCTCTCTTATCCCCTTTTAAAATTACTCTGACTAGACGAGCTTCTTCTCCCTCTTGTTTTATAAACAAAAGATGGCTTTATGCAAAACAACTCCACTAGCCATAAGTCTTGTTGAGTACACCCTGTACTCACCCTTGATTTGTTGATAATTTTGGAAGATTAAGTGTTCCCTGAAGATCAGTTTGGTACTACATCAACATCGACGAGTAGCTTGGGGTTCCCGGCCGGCAGCCTGGAATCTATGGGCTGGGACATCATCGTTATGCTTTAGGCCTCTTAGGCCATTTGTTAAGTTTGCTATACTTAATAGCATAATTTTCCTTCCATTGTTTGATGTTTGTGGTCAGTGACCTCTGCTTGTAATAGTTTTGTTCTCTGCTCAATTAGGAGCTTGCTGTAATAAATTCTGTGTCGTAGGGTCATTGTTGTGTTACCGATTCTTCACTGGATATTCTCGAGCTCAAGGTTAAGCTTATGTAAGACGGAGGTCTGGGATTTGTTTAGCCCTGATCCCGAGGGTGTCACATTTAATTCACATTACTGCCGCCCTAATTCCGCCCAGTAATCATGCTCGTTAACTCACTTGTCTCTCCTCTCTCTTTCCCCTCTCACACCATGCCCAGTGAGCCACCAGGCTGCCTCAAATCCCTGCAGCAAAGCCACTAACCCCAACAACCTTCCCCGGCCAATTCCAGCGAGCACGGACTTCCCCTTGCTTCCCAGATCCCACAAGCTTGTTCCCCATCTCCCTATGCACCTGCCCGTGCCTTCCTCTCTCTCACGCGTGCCCTATATCCTCGGCAACGACTTCAACCGAGCACCGCCGTCGTCTGCCATTTCTCCGGTGAGCTCCCCTGGTAAAAACCGACCTCCCCTCTCCCCCTCTTTCACACGCGTGCACTCGCCACGACCTTGCACATCTAACAGCGTCTCTATTTGGATCTGGAATGCACCGCAGCTTCGCCTCCGTCTTCGACAGAACATGCCCGACGCAGACACAAACTCCGGTGAGGAATCCCCTTCGATCCCATGTGCCCCTTCGCCAACCACGAGTACGTTGAGCATCATCAATGCACGGCGAGTCTGGTGAGCTATTACTCTCCCCCTCTCACTTCCTGTATCGCCGGTAACGCCACCGTCTGAGCGTGCCGCCGCCAGCCACCGTCTGAGCGCCGCCCATCCTTGGTCACTCGCACGTCATCTGTCAGATCACGATCGCGTGTCTAGGATAGATGACTTAACGAACCGGTATGATTACATCTGAGCCGCACAGATTCATTTTAATCCTACGGTCTATAATTCCTGATCCAACCGAAGCGGCACCGTCCAATAGGATTGCGCCACGTGGCCTGAGTTATGTTTTAAAACAGAAACATTACTATTAGATGTTAGAATTTGCAAAATTCATAAATTTAAAACTACATGTCCAAATTTTACAAATTTTATATCACTGGATTCAGAAAAATGTGAGCTTTCCAACCATGAACTTTGTTTAGTATTTTGCTTCTGTAAAATTGATTGTTTTGTAGAAACTTGTCTAAGCCTATTTTGTGTATACAATTTATTCTAGAAATGATTTTAGGGTAATATATTTTGTAAATGAATTGTTTTGAACCTACTGACCATAGAAACCAACTTTTAGATTTAAAATTGTATTTTGTGAAGCTAAAGAATAAATCTTTGAATAAAAGCATTTCTAGTTAAATAAAAATACTTTTTGAGTAAAATCTTTGTTTATGTTTTAAAAATACTTTTTGAGTAAAACCTTTTGAATTTTTTTTGAATTAAACTCTCTGACCCTAAACACCAAGTTTTTGGATTTAAAAATATATTTGGTGAACCCTATAAAATATTACTTTGTATAAAGGCATTTCCAACAAAATAAAATATTGCCTTAATTTAAAAATGGTTTATAGGTAAAACCTTTTGCAAATGGTTTTAATATTAAACACTTTGACCATAAACACTAACCTTTTTGGTTAAAAATATATTTGTTAAACACTAGAAATTATTACTTTGATTTGAACCATTTCTAGCAAAACAAAAATGACTTAAAGTGGCCATTTTTACTAACTTGACTTAAAATGGTTTTGCCACTTTTATAAATGACCAATAGATGTTTTAGAATGCTTATAGCCTAATAGAAACCACTTTTCCAAATAAAACAATCTTTGGCATGCTTGCATGCATTACTTTGTTTTTATTATTCCTTGTGATGAATTGCTTGAATGGTAGAACGAATTTGTGCCTTGATTGAATTGTAGTGAAATTTGAAGAGTGTGACTATTGCAAGCACAAGGAGTGAACTTATATTCTCTACCAAAAAGGAAAGTGGTGCTTCATACTTTTGTCCTATTATTTTCACTATGCATTAGTGATATTTTGAGTAGGACTTGCATGGAATTTTACTAAGTATGCTATGGCATGGGAAATCCCAGTAGATGATGTCTTAGTAGAATTTTCCTAAGTGAAAATCCCTACTACTATCATGCTTAGCTTAGCTAGTAGAAAACAAGGGTGGATTATATTCATGCTATGAAATATTTCTAAGTCAATGACTTGTGTTTTGTTTAATAAATCAACTATGTGAATGAAACACCTGGGTGGAATGGTGAGAATGGATTTATGTTGAGTGGTTACACAAGGCCAGAGGACTGGTGAACCTTGTGTATCACGTTTTGGAAAGCCACCCAGGAATAAACAGATCTGAGATGTCAAATGTTGAGAAGCTTCAAGTGCAGCCACATGGCATTATGGGCTCTGCCTGGATCATATAGGTTGCAATAACTTATCCAAATGCACAGTTGGTGGTACGGGATGTTAGGTTTGGGAACGCGTCCATTTTGGACTAAGGGAAGGCTTCTGAAAGATCTTGTCTCGATGCATGTCGAGTCTTGTGGGGAAAGTGCACCACCTCTCTCGAGAGTAAAATCTAAGTACTTAGCCGTGTCCCCGGAAATGGAAAATCTGAGCATCAAGACATGGAAGCTATCAAGAATCTCCTCATCCCAATTTCTAAGTTAAAAACTTGTGGTTGAACAGGGTTAAAGGATCTTCAATCTTTGATTGGTAGATGCCTTGGGTGATTCTAACAAACAAAAACTTAGTGTTTTCAAATGATGAGGAAAATCTATTTTGAGCAAAGAAAGCCTAAGCTCCACTTAGCCAAATGCATATAGATGATAGATACCACTATTCTTCCATAGTATCACTTGCCAATAAAATTCAAATGTATTGGCCTTGTGGCTGTAACTTACTATGTTGCAGGTTTGTTTGATGTTAGTGAAGTGTGTTGATTAGGATTTCAAGTCTACAACCAACATGATTGCCTGTGGCACTTTGAAGATGAAGGACTCCATGCTATAGTTATTTCTGCTGCATTGTAATGAGATAGCCAAATGAGCTATGTAAGATGTAATGAATTATTTTATTCCTGGTTATAAAGTTGTATTATGACCTTTGTTTCTTGATATTACTTCTTAACTGTGGATGCTAGCTATTGATCCAGGGACTAGCATTGTAAACACACGGATCTCTACCTTATTAAAGGTTGGGACCTCTACATCATTGTACCTTTGTTATTTTCACTAATAATCATAGAATACTCCTTTACCTTAGCTGGGAAATGCATTTTATCAACATGAGGTTCAGGCACAATATGATTAGTAGTATAAACTTGAGTACTTCTAACCGGAACATGATTAACAACATTTTTATAAGGAGCATGGTACTTATTCCACTTCTTTTTGGGAATTTCTATGTAAGAGGCAAAGGCCTTAAAACAGTTGGCAATACTTTGGGAATCTATACCAAACTCATTGGTAATATCACGGAAGTTATCAGTTCCCATAAAAGATTTAATGCATTCATAATCATAGTTTATACCTAAATTTCTTCCTTTGTCATTCTCCCAAGCTTCAGCGTTCTCTTGAATATGGTCTAAGAGATCCCATTTAGCTTCTTCCTTCATACGTGTGAATGATCCAGCACAAGAAGCATCTAGTAAATCTTTATCATGAAGAGAAAGCCTAGCATAAAAGTTATTGAGAATAATATTGTTAGGGAGTTCATGAATAGGACATTTAAGCATTAGTAACTTCAATCTCCCCCAAGCTTGAGCTGTACTCTCTCCACCAAGAGGCCAAAAGATATATATAAGATTTCTATCCTTATGAATCTCACTGGGAGGATAAAATTTAGAGTAAAAGAGAGATTCCATCTCCTCCCATTCCATGGATTGCCCATTCTTCAGTAGCTTATACCATTCTTTAGCTCTCCCTTTCAAGGATATCGAGAGTAACTTCTTATTCACCTATTTAGTTGTGATACCTGCACACTTAAACAACTCGCATAATTCATGGATAAAAAGCAAGTGATCACCAGGATGGATAGTTCCATCCCGAAAATAATAATTATCCATAACACGATTCACAATACTTGTAGGTATCTTAAAAGGATCTATCTCAACAAGAGATGGTTCATCTACTACCCTAGCAGGGGTAGTAGTTTTCCCAAACAGAAAACCAAGTGGGTTATCCATATTGGAAACAATGTAACAAGTAGTAACAAAAGCAATACTCATAGTAAAAGTTTCCTTTACCAGTTCCACTCTTCAATAGCGCTTCACTCCCTGGCAACGGCGCCAGAAAATAGTCTTGATGACCCACAAGTATAGGGGGTGTATCGTAGTACTTTTGATAAATAGGAGTGTTGATCCCAACGAGGAGAAGAAGGTGCTGAACGGTGGTATGGAGCAGGAAATCCCTGTGAATACTTAGCAAACGGATTTTTAGTGGTTTTCCGATAAGGCAACAAAACAAAGAACAAGTAACAAAAGTAACGAACAAGCGGAGCAAGTGGCCCAATCCTTTCTTAGCAAAGGACAAGCTGGTGGAAATACTTATAAGGACTTAACGTTCTCGAGGACACATGGGAATTCTGTCAAGTGCTTTCGCTTCAAATAGCTGAGTACTCTTCTCTGGTGCTGTAAGTGCTGTGTGGGTGAACCTATGCTAACATACCTCCCTTACTTGGAATAATACATACTTGTGATTAAAGCCCCTGCAAACATCCGTAACTACAGGAAATTAATTAATATATAAATCTAAACATAGCCTTAAACTCTGAGATCCTATGCTCCCTTGTGCAAAGGTGTCCTGGCGGGGGTTCATGTTTCTGTCACTCCGGCAACCCCACAATTAGTAGCCAAATACACAATGCATTCCCCTAGGGTCATAAATGGTGAAGTATCATGTAGTCGACGTTCACATTACACCACTAGAAGAATAGCACCACAACTTAAATACTAAACCATTGAATAATAACTCATCACAGATTCACTACTAACAACATGACTTCTCCCATGTCCTCAAGAACTAAATGAACTAATCACAAGACATCATATGGATCAAGATCAAAGATGATATGATAATGGATAACAATCTGAACATAAACAATAATCCAATGGTTCACTCACAAGCATCAACTACAATAGTAATTAACACCGGGAAAGTTCCCCTAAGAACTAAAGCAATATCCAACACAATTGTTACAATGGGACGGAGTGGTGATGATGGTGCTGGTGGAGATGATGGTGTGGATGATGATTATCCCGATGAAGCCTAGCTTGATGATGCTGTTGATGGCGACGGTCTCCCCTCTCCAGGAAGGAATTCCCCTGGCAGAAATCTGTCTGCCGAAGAGATCTTTCTCTCTCGGTGTTTTCCGCCCCTAGAGGCGGCGGAAATCTATCTGTGGTCGCTCCCCTAGGCTTAGGATTCCGTAGGGAACATATAGGTGGAGGGGCGGAGTCGGAGGCCAGGCAGGTGGGCCACACATGCCCTAGGCGCGGGGTCAGGTGGGCCCACGCCTAGGGGTGTGTGGGCCCCCTGCGGCCCCTCTTCGCTCCTCCTTCTGGCTTCCTTTGTCATCTTGGTAAAATAATATGTTTCCATATTTTTCTGGTATTTTTCTGATATTTGCGAAATTGCACCGAAACGCCTTCTTTTCCATCATAATCCAGACTCTGGCAGTCCATCCTCCAAGAATCATCCAACATGCATAAACAGATGAAAATCCATAAGTGATACCTCATAATAAGACAAATATCGATGAATAGAGGTAAATTATGATATAGAAAGGTGATGCAAATTGGGCGTATCAACGAATTCCGCGCTACTCGCCATACTATGAAGAGAAGGTTCAACAACCTTTTCGAGTTGTACCTTCCGACTACTCACACCTTTCGTGAGAAACTCTTTCTCTAGAAAGGATCCATTCTTCGCAACGAAAACCTTGCCCTTGGATATGTGATAGAAGGAATACCCAATAGTTTCCTTAGGGTATCCTATGAAGACGCATTTTTCCGCTTTGGGTTCGAGTTTATCCGGTTGAAGTTTCTTCACATAAACATCGCATCCCTAAACTTTAAGAAATGACAGCTTAGGTTTGTTTCCAAACCACAATGCATACGGTGTCTTTTCAACGGATTTAGATGGTGCCCGATTTAAAGTGAATGCAGTAGGTTCTAGTGCATAACCCCAAAATGACAGTGGGAAGTCCATCAAAGACATCATAGATCGAACCATATCCAATAAAGTACGATTACGATGTTTCGACACACCATTTCGCTGTGGTGTTCCGTCAGGTGTGAGTTGTGAAACAATTCCACACTCTTTCATATGAGTGCTAAACTCGGACCTTAGATACTCACCTCCATGGTCGGACCATAGAAATTTGATCTTTCTATTACGATGATTTTCCACTTCACTCTGAAATTCCTTGAACTTTTCAAAGGTTTTAGACTTGTGTTTCATCAAGTAGATATAACCTTATCTACTCAAATCATGCGTGAAAGTAACAAAATAACGATATCCACCCCGCGCCGACAGACTCATTGGTCCAGATACATCAGAATGTATGATCTCTAATAAATATCTCGCCCGTTCCATTGAACCGGAAAATGGCGTTCTAGTCATCTTGCCCATAAGGCATGGCTCACATGTATCAAATGATTCAAAATCAAGTGATTCCAAAAGTCCATCCGAATGGAGCTTCTTCACGCTTTTAACGCCAATATGACCTAGACGGCAGTGCCACATATATGCGGATATATCATCATTAAGTTTAATCCTTTTAGCATCAACATTATGAATATGTGTAACACTATTATCGAGATCCAACAGAAATAAACCATTCATCATCGCTGCATGACCATAAAAGATTTCATTCATATAAATAGAACAACCGTTGTTCTCAGATTTAAATGAATAACCACTTCGCATCAAACACGATACAGATACAATGTTCATGCTCAGTGCATACCTTGTGAGCATCCTTAGGATCGACAAAACCCTTTGGTTTTATCATATATAACTCTTCCTCAATATTGCCATTAAGGAACGTGGTTTTGACATCCATCTGCCATATATCATAATCGAAATATGCAGCAATTGCTAACATAATCCTAACCGACTTTAGCATCGCTACGGGAGAGAATGTATCATCGTAGTCAACTCCTTGAATTTTCCCAAACCCCTTTGCGACAAGTCGATATTTATAGACGGTCACATTACCATCAGCATCGGTTTTCCTTTTGAAAATCCATTTATTCTCCATGGCCTTTCGGTCGTGAGGTAAGACCACCAATTTCCAAACTTGGTTTTCGTACATGGATTTCATCTCGGATTTCATGGCTTCTAACCATTTGTTGGAATCTGGGCTCATCATCGCTTCTTCATATGTTGCAGGGTCATCAATTTCATCAACCATGAAATTCATAATAGGGTTTCTGTACAGCTCAGGAGCTGCAGGCGTCCTGCTAGACCTGCGAGGTTCGGTAGTATTCTCTTTCAGAGTTTCATGATCATTATCATTAATTCCATCTTTAGTTGGTGAAGCCAACTCCGGAACAACTTCCGACGCTGTGCTACTCGCCATACTATGAATAGAAGGTTCAAAAACCTTTTCGAGTTCTACCTTCCGACTAGTCACACCTTTCGCGAGAAACTCTTTCTCTAAAAAGGATCCATTCTTGGCAACAAAAACCTTGCCCTCGGATTTGTGATAGAAGGAATACCCAATAGGTTCCTTAGGGTATCCTATGAAGACGCATTTTTCCGCTTTGGGTTCGAGTTTATCTGGTCAAAGTTTCTTCACATAACATCGCATCCCCAAACTTTAAGAAATGACAGCTTAGGTTTGTTTCCAAACCACAATTCATACGGTATCTTTTCAACGGATTTAGATGGTGCCCGATTTAAAGTAAATGAAGCAGTTTCTAGTGCATAACCCCAAAATGACAGTGGCAAGTCCGTCACAGACATCATAGATCAAACCATATCCAATAAAGTACGATTACGATATTCAGACACACCATTTCGCTGTGGTGTTCCGTCAGAGTGAGTTGTGAAACAATTCCACACTCTTTCATATCAGTGCTAAACTCGTAACTTAGATACTCACCTCCACGGTCGGACCATAGAAATTTGATCTTTCTATTATGATGATTTTCCACTTCACTCTGAAATTCCTTGAACTTTTCAAAGGTTTTAGACTTGTGTTTCATCAAGTAGATATAACCGTATATAATCAAATCATGCGTGAAAGTAACAAAATAACGATATCCACTCCGCGCCGACACACTCATTGGTCCACATACATCAGAATGTATGATCTCTAATAAATATGTCGCCTGTTCCATTGAACCATAAAATGGCGTTCTAGTCATCTTGCCCATAAGGCATGGCTCACATGTATCAAATTATTCCAAATCAAGTGATTCCAAAAGTCCATCCGAATGGAGCTTCTTCATGCTTTTAACGCCTATATGACCTAGACGGCAGTGCCACATATATGCGGATATATCATCATTAAGTTTAACCCTTTTAGCATCAACATTATGAATATGTGTAACACTATTATCGAGATCCAACAGAAATAAACCATTCATCATCAATGCATGACCATAAAAGATTTCATTCAGATAAATAGAATAACCATTGTTCTCGGATTTAAATGAATAACCACTTCGCATCAAACACGATACAGATACAATGTTCATGCTCAGTGCATACCTTGTCATCATCCTTAGGATCGACAAAACCCTTTGGTTGTATCATATACAACTCTTCCTCAATATTGCCATTGAGGAACGCGGTTTTGACATCCATCTGCCATATCTTATAATCAAAATATGCAACACTTGCTAACATAATCCTAACTGACTTTAGCATCGCTACGGGAGAGAATGTCTCATCGTAGTCAACTCCTTGAATTTTCCCAAACCCCTTTGCGACAAGTCGATATTTATAGACGGTCACATTACCATCAGCATCGGTTTTCCTTTTGAAAATCTATTTATTCTCCACGGCCTATCTATCGTGAGGTAAGGCCACCAATTTCCAAACTTGGTTTTCATACATGGATTCCATCTTGGATTTCATGGCTTCTAGCCATTTGTTGGAATCCGGGCTCATCATCGCTTCTTCATACGTTGCAGGGTCATCAATTTCATGAACCATGAAATTCATAATAGGGTTTCCGTACATCTCGGGAGCTGCACGCGTCCTGCTAGACCTGCGAGGTTTGGTAGTATTCTCTTTTAGAGTTTAAAGATCATTATCATTAATTCCCTCTTCAATTGGTGAAGCCAACTCCGGAACGACTTCCGGTGCTACGCTACTCGCCATACTATGAAGAGAAGATTCAACAACCTTTTCGAGTTCTACCTTCTGACTACTCACACCTTTTGCGAGAAACTCTTTCTCTAAAAATGATCCATTCTTTCCAACAAAAACCTTGCCCTCGGATTTGTGATAGAAGGAATACCCAATTGTTTCCTTAGGGTATCCTATGAAGACGCATTTTTCTGCTTTGGGTTCGAGTTTATCCGGTTAAAGTTTCTTCACATAAACATCGCATCCCCAAACTTTAAGAAATGATAGCTTAGGTTTGTTTCCAAACCACACTTCATACGGTGTCTTTTCAACGGATTTAGATGGTGCCCGATTTAAAGTGAATGCAGCAGTTTCTAGTGCATAACCCCAAAATGACAGTGGCAAGTCTGTCACAGACATCATAGATCAAACCATATCCAATAAAGTACGATTACGACATTCCGACACACCATTTCGCTGTGGTGTTCCGTCAGGTGTGAGTTGTGAAACAATTCCACAGTCTTTCATATGAGTGCTAAACTCGTAACTTAGATACTCACCTCCACGATCGGACCGTCGAAATTTGATCTTTCTATTACGATGATTTTCCACTTCACTCTGAAATTTCTTGAACTTTTCAAAGATTTCAGACTTGTGTTTCATCAAGTAGATATAACCATATCTACTCAAATCATGCGTGAAAGTAACAAAATAACGATATCCACCCCGCGCCGACACGCTCATTGGACCACATACATCAGAATGTATGATCTCTAATAAATATGTCGCCCGTTCCATTGAACCGGAAAACGGCGTTCTAGTCATCTTGGCCATAAGGCATGGCTCACATGTATCAAATGATTCAAAATCAAGTGATTCCAAAAGTCCATCCGAATAGAGCTTCTTCATGCTTTTAACGCCAATATGACCTAGACGGAAGTGCCACATATATGCGGATATATCATCATTAAGTTTAATCCTTTTAGCATCAACATTATGAATATGTGTAACACTATTATCGAGATCCAACAGAAATAAACCATTCATCATCGATGCATGACCACAAAAGATTTCATCCGTATAAATAGAACAACCATTGTTCTCGTATTTAAATGAATAACCACTTCGCATAAAACACGATACAGATAAAATGTTCATGTTCAGTGCATACCTTGTCAGCATGCTTAGGATCGACAAAACCCTTTGGTTGTATCATATACAACTCTTTCTCAATATTTCCATTGAGGAACGTGGTTTTAACATCCATCTGCCATATCTCATAATCGAAATATGCAGCAATTGCTAACATAATCCTAACTGACTTTAGCATCGCTACGGGAGAGAATATCTCATCGTAGTTAACTCCTTGAAATTTTCCCAAACCCCTTTGCAACAAGTAGATATTTATAGACGGTCACATTACCATCAGCATCAGTTTTCCTTTTGAAAATCCATTTATTCTCCACGGCCTTTCGGTCGTGAGGTAAGTCCATCAAGTTCTTGTAAAATCCCTCCTTTATAAAGGAAAAAGGATCCCTGTGATTGCAATGCTAGTCCCTGGATCATTGCTAGCATCCACAGTTTAAGATGAAGTACACAGATACAAAGGTCATTTATTACATCCATTCCAGAGATAACATAGTCTTTACAACTCAAGGCCACAGGCCTAATACAAGAGTTTGATTAAGTAAATAAATATAAGTCTTCATCTTCATGTGCCACAGGCAAACATGTTGAGTGTAGACTCATGACACCTAATCCTCATCAGAGTAACCTGCAACATCACAAGTTACAGCCACAGTGGGTCAATACTTTGGAATAGTATTGGCAAGTGATACCTTAGTAAATTTTAAGTGGACTATATTACTATATGCAATTTGGCTAAGTGTAGCTTGGCTTGCTTTGCTCAAAATAGGTTTTTCCTATTAGTTGAAATCACTAAGTTTTTCTTTGTCAAAACTTTTCCCAAGAAACCACCAATAGACATTGGGGTCCTTCACCCTTGTTCACCCACAAGTTTTTACTTAGAAGTTGGAGTGATGATATTCTTGATAGCTTCCATGTCTTGATGCTCAAGTTGTCCATTGCCATGGACTTGGCTAAGTACTTAGATTTTTCCATCTGCAGAGGTTGTGCACTTTCCCCACTACACTTGGTTTCCCAAGATAGGACCTTTCAGAAGCCTTTCCTTAGACCAAATGGACGCGCTCCAACCTATCATTCCCACTACCACCAGCTGTCCATATGGCTAAGTTCTAGCAACCTATGTGATCCAGGCAGAGCCCATATTGCCAAGTGGCTGCACTAGAAGCTTCTCAACACTTGGCCACTAAAATCCCTTTGTTCCTGGGTGGCTTTCCACAAGTGAGATACACAAGGTAAACCATACCCATGGGCCTTGTGTAGCAACTCAACCAAAAACCAACAATCAAGTCCCTTTCCACCCAGGTGATTCATTGACTTAGTTGTTTTATTAAGAAAAACATAAGTCCAAACACTTAGAAATATTTTCATCATAGCATGTATAATTTACCAACCCTTGTTTGCTACTAGTAACATGCAAAAAATAGTAACATGGCATTTGGCAAAAAATAGTAACATGCAAGACTTAGCAAAATATTTCTAATGCTTAGTATAAAATATAGGGATTCCAACGGTATAAAATTTGTCAAATTCTAACGTGGGGATCAAAAGTTATAGCTAAATCAAATTTGGATATAAATCTGATTTCAAATTCTGTTTTTAAACAAACCCTAGCCACGCGTCTGTTTCCTATTGGCCCGTACCGGTTCGGGCGGATCGATCGACACAGATCGTTGGATTTAAGTGAACGTGCATGGCTCAGATCTAACGTACCGCTTTGTTTAAGTGATTCTATTACACGCGTTGGATCTAGATCCAACGGCGCTTGATCAAACGACCAAGTTCTGGCGGCGCGCGGCGGAGCGATCCGCCAATGGCGGTGCCGGCGTTCTAGGTCGCCCGGGGAGGGGAGAGTGTGCTCACCAGAATCGCAGTGACGAGGCGAAGCTCAACGTGGCGGTGGCTTGGCAAGGGGCGCGCTATAGTGGCTGTGGGATCTCGTCGGAGTGGATGACAGGGTCGGGCTCCGGTGGACGGTGACGTTGGAGACGTTCTGCTTTGCCCTAACACAAACGGAGGGCATCAGTGTGTGCGCATAGGTCAGGCGAACAAGTCAGCGTCAAAGGGGAGGCACGGGGCGGTCGGATTTTACCTTAATCACTCGCCGGAGTTGGAGACGGCGTCGGTTGCTCACGGTGCACGTCGAAGACGAAGCTCTGGATCACAAACAGATGGGCAAAGAGGATCAGGAGGTGCGCAAGGAAGTTGCGAAGCTGCTCATATGAACCAGAGAGGAAGGGGCGCACGAGGTTTACCAGAATTGATCGCTGGAGTAGGCTCTGTTTGCGGCGGCGCGAGAGCGAATACTGGCAGCCTGGTGGCGAGAAGGGTGTGCAGTGTGGGGGAAAATGATCGCGAGGGGGAGAGGTTCTTATAGCCGGAGCGGGGCGTGGAGTTACTTGCGGAATCAAGGGGATTTAACGCGACAGTGACTGCGGCGAGTAATGGCGGCGAGAGCGGCGCAGGCGCGCGTGATTGATGAAGACGACGACGGGGTCACGGGTCCACTTGTCAGCGAAATAAACAGAAGGGAGGTGGGGTCCTGGCATCAGTGACTCCGCGGGTGCGTCTGCGCATGCGAGAGAGAGAGGTGGCCCGGGTGGCTAGTTGGGATGCTTCTGCTGATGGGCCAGATTGGTAGCGCCGGCCCTTTTCCTTTTCTTTATTCCTTTTCTTTTTCTAATTTGATTTTCTGGAATGATTTTCAAATGAATTCAAACTCTATTTGAATTCAAATATTTTCTGGATTTTTGCAGTGTGCAACAGTCACAAAACTTGGCATAAAACCATGTGGTCACTTTGAGTTGGCTTGGTCATTTTGGAAAGACAAAATAACAGTGACTTAGCACTTGGTTTGCAAAAGATTGAAAATGGTTTTGAAACCATTTTTATTTTGTATAAATTTGTTCAAACTCTACACTCAAACCAATCAACAAGGAAACAAACAAACTTGGTTTTTAAAACACTAAGCCCTAAAATGAGGATGGGCATTTGATTTAAGTTTGCTCACATAAAATGATAGCACTATGTGCTTCTGTTTTCTTGAAATGAGTTTGAAATTGATCTCAATTCTATATGCATGCATGAATGATATGCAATCTTTGAAATCATGATTTTTGGGATGTTACAAATCTAACCCCCTTAAGGTGAATCTCGCCCTCGAGATTCGGATTGGCTAGCAAATAGGTGAGGGTGGTCTTTCCGAAGATCATCTTCTCTTTCCCATGTTGCTTCCTCTTCGGAATGATGATTCCACTGCACTTTGCAAAACTTGATAGTCTTTGTCCTTATGACTCTTTCTGCAGTCTCAAGAATCTTGATAGGTTTCTCTTCATAAGTGAGATCACTTTCTACTTGAACTTCTTCCAAAGGTATAGTATCCTTCAAAGAAGTTGCTTCCATTTCTGGATGACATTTCTTAAGCTGACTCACATGAAATACATTATGGACAGCTGACAAGGATTCTAGGAGTTCTATTTCATAGGCAACTTCTCCTTTGCGACTCAGAATCTTGAACGGCCCAACATATCTTGGTGCCAATTTTCCTTTGACTCCGAACCTTTTCACTCCACGAAGTGGTGACACTCTAAGATAGGCTCTATCTCCGACTTCGTAGGTGACTTCTCTATGCTTAGGATCTGCGTAGCTTTTCTATCGGGACTGTGCTATCTTCAACCTGTCCTTAACCAACTTGACCTTCTCTTCGGCTTCTTTGATAAGATCTGGCCCGAATAAACTTCTTTCTCCCACACCATTCCATAACAATGGGGTGGTACATTTTCTTCCGTAGAGAAACTAAAACGGTGCCATCTCAATGCTGGCTTGATAGATGTTGTTATAAGAAAATTCTGCGTAAGGCAGACTTTCATCCCAACTGGCTCCATAGTCTAGGGCACATGCCCTCAACATGTCTTCAAGGATCTGATTAATCCTTTCCGTTTGTCCATCGGTTTGAGGATGAAAAGTAGTACTGAATTCCAACCTCGTTCCCAATTACTCATGTAATTGTCTCCAAAAATGGGAAGTGAATTGAGTTCCCCTATCCGACACAATACTCTTGGGCACTCCATGTAGACATACAATTCTACTCATGTATATTTTGGCTAACTTAGCACTTGTATAGGTTGTCTTCACGGGTATGAAATGAGCCACTTTAGTTAGGCGATCCACTACTACCCAAATAGAATCGTACCCTGACCGGGTCCTTGGTAAACCGGTAATGAAATCCATACAAATCTTGTCCCACTTCCAATCAGGAATAGGTAGTGGTTGAAGCAAACCTGCTGGTTTCTGATGTTCCGCTTTCACTCTACTACACACATCACACAAAGCAATATGTTCGGCGATGTCCTTCTTGAGATTATTCCACCAAAATCTTTCTTTCATGTCCATGTACATTTTGGTGTTACCCGGGTGAATAGAATACGGAGAGTTGTGTGCTTCTTTCAAAATCAGTTTCCGCAACTCCGGGTCTTGTGGAACACAGATACGTTTCCCATGCCATAAAGTACCCTGTTCGTCTTCATGGAACCCTTTGCCTTTTCCTTTGCCAATTTTTTCTTTAATCTCTTTGATTTCTTTATCAATCTTCTGGGCTTCTTTGATCTTGTCCAACAGAGTGGGTTGAACATCCAAATACATGAGATGTCCTTCAGGCACAATCTCCAATCTGAGTTTCCTAAATTGGATGCACAGATCATCTGGCAATTCTCCTTTGGTAAGGCCATTCACAAATACCTTGCGACTTAGAGAATCTGCTACAACATTCGCTTTACCGGGGTGGTATTGCAAACTTAAGTCATAGTCCTTGATAAGTTCTAGCCATCTTCTTTGTCTCATATTAATTTCCTTCTGGGTGAAGATATACTTCAAACTTTTGTGATCTGTGAACACTTCACAACGCTTTCCCAAAAGATACTGTCTCCATGTCTTGAGTGCATGGACAACAGAGGCTAACTCCAAATCATGAGTAGGATAGTTTACTTCATGAGTTTTGAGTTGTCTCGAGGCATAAGCCACAACTTTACCGTCTTGCATAAGTACTGCACCCAAACCTTGATGAGATGCATCACAGTATACTTGGAAATCTTTTTCCAAATCTGGCAGACACAAGACTGGTGCTGTCACAAGTCTCTTCTTCAATTCCTGAAAGCTGAGTTCACCACCTTCAGACCAAGCAAACTTCTTGTCTTTCTTTAACAATTCAGTCATGGGCTTAGCTACCTTAGATAAATTCTCAATGAACCTTCTGTAGTAACCTGCTAAGCCAAGGAAACTACGAACTTCTTTCACAGACTTGGGAGATTCCCATTCAGTCACAGCTGAAACCTTAGCAGGATCAACTGCTACACCATCCTTCGTCATAACATGACCAAGAAAACCAACTTCCTCCAACCAGAACTCACACTTGCTAAATTTGGCATAAAGTTTATGCTCTCTCAACTTCTCAAGTATCAATCGTAAGTGTCCTTCATGCTCTTCTTTGCTCTTGGAGTAGACTAAGATGTCATCGATGAAAACGACAACAAATTTGTCAAGGAATTCCATGAACACCTTGTTCATCATATTCATGAAGTATGCTGGAGCATTTTTCAAGCCAAAAGGCATTACGGTATACTCATACAATCCATACCTTGTAGTGAATGCTGTTTTAGGTATGTCTTGTTCTCTTATCTTGAGTTGAAAATAGCCTGACCGGAGATCAATCTTTGAGAACACACATGCTCTTTCTAGCTGATCAAACAAGTCATTGATTCTAGGCAAAGGATATTTGTTCTTGATAGTTACCTCGTTGAGTGAACGGTAATCTATGCATAACCTTTGACTTCTATCTTTCTTCTCCACAAAAAATACTAGGGATCCCCAAGATGAAGAACTTGGTTGAATAAATCCTTTCTGCAACTATTCTCCAAGTTGCTTCTTGAGTTCTTTCAGTTCATCAACTGACATTTTTTATGGTCTCTTTGCTATTGGTCCAGACCCTGGTACCAAATCTATCAGAAACTCCACATCTCTATCAGGTGGCATTCCCGGCAATTCTTCCGGAAACACATCCGGATACTCACTCACAATTGGCACACTGTCCATGCTAACCCCCTTAAGAGAATTTAGCTTACCTCCTTTGGATTCAAAGTTGGACTTGAATTTAATTCTTTTTCTTTCCGGGGTTGTGAGTGCAACAGTACGATTGGCACAATCTAGTACTCCTTCATACTTAGACATCCAATCCATTCCAATATTACGTCCAGTCCTTGGGAATCTAAGATTATCAGACTCACTGGAAATTTATGTTTTCCAAACTCTATTACTAGATCCTGGCATCCAAGACTTACTATCATATCTCCACCCGGAGAGCTAACTTTTATTGGACACCCAATGTTTTCAGTTGGAAACCCATTTCTATCAACAAATGCTTTTGATATGAATGAATGCGATGCTCCAGTATCAAAAAGAACAAATGCTGGAATAGAATTGAGTCTGAACTTACCAGCAACAGCATCAGGCTCCTCATAGACCTCCTCCACACTGATGTGGTTCACCTGTCCTTTCTGGAAAGGATTGGGCTTGATAGGTCCTTCAACTTTCTTTTCAGGGCACTCATTTGCATAATGCCCCATCTTCTTGCATTTGAAGCATTCAACCTGACTGATGTCTCTCTTAACAGGCTGACTTCCACTTCCACTTCCATTACCACTGTGGTGTCTCTTATGTCCACTCTTGTGGTTCTTGTACTTGTCATTGTCATGACTACGGTGATGCTTGTTGTCATGACGGTTGTGGTTGTGGTGCTTGTTGAATTTCCCATGCTTGTGGGATCCTGAGCTTCCGCTGTCATCATAATGAGATCGTTTGTAAGACGATCCCGAGATGTGCTTGTCGGAGTGCTTTCTTTTCCTACTCTCAACTTTCTTTATTTTGTTCTCGAAAATAGCAGCCTTGTCACAGAGCGACTGATAAGTGGGAACATGTGCCACAGCCAGTTGCAGATTCAGCTCATCATTCAGGCCTTCAAGAAATTTTTCCTTTCTCTTGGCATCAGTGTCAACTTCATCCGGTGCATAACGCGCCAGATTGTTGAACTCCTCAATGTATTCAGCCACGCTGCGGTGGCGCTGCTTCAGATTGTGGAACTCTTTCTTTTTCAGACTCATCACCCCTGATGATATATGAGCAGTGCGAAAGCCATCCTCAAAGATAGCCCATGTCACTTCATCTATGGGAGTGGTGATCTGGAAGTTGACCCACCAAGTGGCGGCTGGCCCTTCCAGTAGATGTGCTGCAAATCTGACCTTTTCAGCATCCGTACAGCCCACGATTACCAAGTCCTTGTTTACTGAGCGTAGCCAATCATTGGCCACCATGGGGTCAGTCGTTCCTGAGAACTTCGCTGGCCTCAATCTCAAGAACCTGGTGAGCATATCAAAGCCCGGAGGGTTGTTGTTGTTGTTATTGTTGTTGTTGTTATCATTGTTGTTTTGGTTCTGGATGAATGTTGTCATCATCTGCATCAGTTGTGTTTGAGCAGTCATCATTTGCTGCATTTCGGAAGTGATGTTGTTGTTGTTGGGGTTGGGGTTTGCACGACGGGGAGGCATCTGTGGTTTGTTCAAATAGAGATAAGAATGAGATACCCATAGATGCTTTCATGCACATTACATCACATAAGCAAACACATAGCATGCAACACAAAGATAAAAGTTCAACAACAGAATAACAAGTTCACAAAGTAAAACACACAAGTAGCAAGCCATCCACATGTCGGATGGTCCAATAACAAGTTCTCAAATAACAAGTATGATAATAAAAGATAAACGAGTAGTCAAGTCTACTCATCGGCATCAATCTCCTCCTCGACAAAGGTTAGACCTGCGTTCTCCATCGCGGTCTTGTTCTCCTCAATGCTAGTGGTCAAGGACTCTATCTTGGCCTTGAGAGCCCTCTTCTAGGAACGAGGCCTCTCGATCACCGACTGCTGTGCTCTAGCTCGAAGTCCTTGGACTGCAATTCTTCCGTCATGTCCCGGATTTTCTTGTTCCTATCCTGGACACGCTTCTCCTGACTCTTGAACTTCCTGTCCTGGGTCTCGAACTTCGCCTCCATTTCCTTGACTATCTCGTCTTGCTGCGCGAAGAGCTTGTCCTTCTCGCGAAGCTGCACCTGGAGCTCATCATTGCTGAGCATGACATTGGTCCTGTCCGTGTCCACGTGCCTAATGAGAGACTCTAAGTCCTGGAGGTACAAGCATATCGGCTCTGCTGCGTCCCTCGAATCGTCCTCGAAGTCGATGGACTCTCCATCCTCATCATGTCTTCCGAAGACGTGGAAGTGGGTGCCTCTAACCTGTCAGGAGTGTCGTCCTAGCAGACGTCCTATCAGGTCCTGCATCACTACCTCAAGGCCTCTCTCCCTGTCATCGTGCATAAACTTGAAGACGATGGCCTCCATAGTAGGCTCTGTCTGGCGTCCGGGCTGGTTCACCTTGAAGCCCCAGAGGTCCTTCCTCTCAAACTTGGTGAGGGGATGCACCATGATGGTGGGAAGAGGGAGATTGAGCAAAGTGGTAAGCTCAACGATACAAGGACAAAAGCGGGTAACCTGGAACTCCTCAACAGTGCTGATGGTAATAGGCATTTATTTATAAGATAGAAAAGTTAGAACAACACAAATCAAGATAAAACAAAAGACATAACATCACATACATATCCTTGGGAAGCAAAACACACAAGTCATGCATACATGAAACCATTACAACAACCAAGGTTCAATCTTATTTTAAAGCAACATTTTGGAAAATAAGGTGATAGGTGGTGGTCCAACTAACGAAGTACATTTACAATCCTATCTCATTGGATCTGTTGGCTAACACAATGTTTCTAGAAGCAATCAGCCTATCTTGCTCACATGATTCCATCACTAAGTCTATAATATATCCTCTTAAGGTTTGGTTGGTAGCTTCCAACTCTTGGGTATGTTCCTTCTCTTTCCTTAGATCGTTTTGGAGGTTGAGCATTCTGCACTTGACTCTATCACCAAGTTCTTTGATGGTCTTCCAAGCTGCATCCCTTGCTGATTCAAAGAATGTAGGGTGCACCACTGAATTGGTGAACATGCAGAATCCTTTTTCCTGATGGTTGTCTTCCTTGTTTTTATAAAAGTGAAGTTGCACCCACCAGTATTCCACTCCTTCATCCATCACTGGAAAACCCTTGTACACAGCTGCACCTTGTATCTCCAATGCAACCATGAGGTCCTTCAGAGCTCTGGGGAATTCTGTCTCACACTCCAAAGTCATTGTCATGAGTGGTCCTTTCCTTACGGCTTCGTTGATGGAGTTCATCTACAAATAGAGATGAGAGAGAAGATTAGAAAAGTTTACGAGAAGAATAGACAAGTGTAGAAGTAGTTGAAAATTTTTCCTTAGTGGTTTCCAATCCTAGGGTCAGAATCCTACAGGCAACACAGTGCTCTGATACCATCTGTAAAATCCCTCCTTTGTAAAGGAAAAAGGATCCCTATGATTGCAATGCTACTCCCTGGATCATTGCTAGCATCCACAGTTTTAAGATGAAGTACACAGATACAAAGGTCATTTATTACATCCATTCCAGAGATAACATAGTCTTTACAACTCAAGGACACAGGCCTAATACAAGAGTTTGATTAAGTAAATAAATATAAGTCTTCATCTTCATGTGCCACAGGCAAACATGTTGAGTGTAGACTCATGACACCTAATCCTCATCAGAGTAACCTGCAACATCACAAGTTACAGCCACAGTGGGTCAATACTTTGGAATAGTATTGGCAAGTGATACCTTAGTAAATTTTAAGTGGACTATATTACTATATGCAATTTGGCTAAGTGTAGCTTGGCTTGCTTTGCTCAAAATAGGTTTTTCCTATTAGTTGAAATCACTAAGTTTTTCTTTGTCAAAACTTTTCCCAAGAAACCACCAATAGACATTGGGGTCCATCACCCTTGTTCACCCACAAGTTTTTACTTAGAAGTTGGAGTGATGAGATTCTTGATAGCTTCCATGTCTTGATGCTCAAGTTGTCCATTGCCATGGACTTGGCTAAGTACTTAGATTTTTCCATCTACAGAGGTTGTGCACTTTCCCCACCTGACTTGGTTTCCCAAGACAGGACCTTTCAGAAGCCTTTCCTTAGACCAAATGGACGCGCTCCAACCTATCATTCCCACTACCACCAGCTGTCCATATGGCTAAGTTCTAGCAACCTATGTGATCTAGGAAGAGCCCATATTGCCAAGTGGCTGCACTAGAAGCTTCTCAACACTTGGCCACTAAAATCCCTTTGTTCCTGGGTGGCTTTCCACAAGTGAGATACACAAGGTAAACCATACCCATGGGCCTTGTGTAACCACTCAACCAAAAACCACCAATCAAGTCCCTTTCCACCCAGGTGATTCATTGACTTAGTTGTTTTATTAAGAAAAACATAAGTCCAAACACTTAGAAATATTTTCATCATAGCATGTATAATTTACCAACCCTTGTTTGCTACTAGCTAGGCTAAGCATGGCATAGATAGTAACTTAACTTAGAAATTTCCTAGCAATTCTACAACTACTTAGGATTTCCCAACATGGCATTTGGCAAAAAATAGTAACATGCAAGACTTAGCAAAATATTTATAATGCTTAGTATAAAATATAGGGATGGAAATATTCATGAAGTACCACTTTGCCTTGGTAGTTGGGAGAGTAGCACTCTTCACAATCACAATCACTAGCACCAAAGTCTACACAAAGAATGTAACCACAATCACATACAAGTCATATACAAGCAAAAATATACATGCATGCATGCAAGTTGCTAAGTGATGATTTTTGAAACTCAACCAAGCAAGTGCATAGTACTGAATTCTAGACAAGTCAAAACTTTGCCAAACCAATTTTTATTTAACACTAAAACAAATCCTAAACAATTCATACAACTAAATAAGCCCTACACAAGTTTTTGCAAAAGAAACCATTTTAACAGAAGCTAATCATTAAACACATTGCATATTTAGAAAGGGCTTGTCTTCCTGATTCCAACGGTATAAAATTTGTCAAATTCTAACGTGGGGATCAAAAGTTATAGCTAAATCAAATTTGGATATAAATCTGATTTCAAATTCTGTTTTTAAACAAACCCCAGCCACGCGTCTGTTTCCTATTGGCCCGTACCGGTTCGGGCGGATCGATCGACGCAGATCGTTGGATTTAAGTGAACGTGCACGGCTCAGATCTAACGTACCGCTTCGTTTAAGTGATTCTATTACACGCGTTGGATCTAGATCCAACGGCGCTTGATCAAACGACCAAGTTCTGGCGGCACGCGGCGACGACGAGCGGTGGAGCGCTCCACCAGTGGCGGTGCCGGAGTTCTAGGTTGCTCGGGGAGGGGAGAGTGTGCTCACCAGAATCGCAGTGACGAGGTGAAGCTCAACATGGCGGTGGCTTGGCAAGGGGCGCGCTGTAGTGGCCGTGGGATCTCGTCGGAGTGGATGACAGGGTCGGGCTCCGGTGGACGGCGACGTTGGCGACGTTCTGCTTCGCCCTAACACAAACGGAGGGCATCAGTGTGTGCGCATAGGTCAGGCGAACAAGTCAGCGTCAAAGGGGAGGCACGAGGCGGTCGGATTTTACCTTAATCACTCGCCGGAGTTGGAGACGGCGTCGGTTTCTCACGGTGCACGTCGAAGACGAAGCTCTGGATCACAAACTGATGGGCAAAGAGGATCAGGAGGTGCGCAAGGAAGTTGCGAAGCTGCTCGTATGAACCAGAGAGGAAAGGGCGCACGAGGTTTACCAGAATTGATCGCCGGAGTAGGCTCTGTCTGCGGCGGCGCGAGAGCGAATACTGGCAGCCTGGTGGCGAGAAGGGTGTGCAGTGTGGGGGAAAATGATCGCGAGGGGGAGAGGTTCTTATAGCTGGAGCGGGGCGTGGAGTTACTCGCGGAATCAAGGGGATTTAACGCGGCAGTGACTGCGGCGAGTAACGGCGGCGAGAGCGGCGCAGGCGCGCATGATTGACAAAGACGACGACGGGGTCATGGGTCCACTTGTCAGCGAAATAAACATAAGGGAGGTGGGGTCCTGGCGTCAGTGTCACATCCCAAGATTTTCCAAATCTTTTTATGTGAAAAATAAATGAATAAAATATAACTTTGTTGGTTTTCAGGGTGAGAAGAAACTTCTTGAATCCAATTTGAAACTTTCAAAACCTATTTGGATCAAATAAAATCCTAAAGGGATTTAAAAAGTTAAATAAACAATAAAGTTAAAAATATTTGGAATTACTATTTTTTTCTTTTAATAAAAGATTTGGTTTTCAAAAGAAAAGGTAGACTTATAAATAAAGACTATTTTTATAGAGCCAAATTAAACCTTAGCCAAGCTTTGAAATAAAATGTTTTGCTTTGATTAAAAGAGTAAAAATTTATTTAAATAAAATAATGAGGATTTAATATCCAATTTTATTAAAATAAAGGTTTTGCCATTTTAATTAAACATCAAAACTTATTTATTTATTTTAAACAAGTTTTCCAAGTATTCTATATTTTCAAATAAAACCTACTGATTTTGTTTTGAAAATATATAGATTTCAAATCGAGATTTTATTAAATAAATCAAAACCTATTTGAATTAATAATTAAGGTCTATTTTACTTAATTATTAAATAGATCCTAAAATAAAAATATTATTTTATTTTGGGACTTTGGTTTGTGTTGTTAAACAGGACCAAAACTCAATGCAAAGTTTGGAGGAAGTTGTTTTTGATTTGGTTGTTTGAATTGATTGTTTGAATTTCAAAACAGAAATTGAATTGGAAAAAAAAAGAATCAGAACAGAAAAAAAATAGAGCAAACTCGACCCAACTAAGCCTGGCCCAGCAAGCCTAGTTCCAGCCCACCAACTCACCACTCTGCGAAATGTTTTTCACTCCAACTCACACCCACGCAGTCGCAGACAGCAGGACCCCACCCTCCCCCTCTCTCTCTCGTTGCCAGACGGCCCCACTGCCGCGTCATCGTCTTCCTCACCCTGCGACTAGTTCTTCCCCGCTCCTGCCATTGATTCCCCCGATTAAATTCGTCGTAATGCTGCGTTTATTCCTCGCTGTGATCAAGCCCATTTAACCGCCCTGGCCTCCTCTCCATTTCCCCTCACGCGCCTCCCTCTCTCTGCCCCCAGGCTGGACGAATTTCGCCACACACCCTCACTTCTCCGACCATCGTCCCCAGCCAATTCCGGCGACCCCGCGCCACCCCTTGCCTTTCCAAGCACGCAGGCACATCCCCCAGACCCAGACGCACCTTCCCGTGTCGCCAGCTCACCCGCGCGTGCTCTGCAGCGACGACTTCGTCTTCGACTGAACGCCGCCGCCGTCCGCTCCAACTCCGACGAGCTCCACAGGTAGTTTCTGGCCGCGCCTCTCGTTCTCCTTCACGCACACATCATCGCCATGGCTTTGCGCATCTGACCCTGTCTCTCATTTGTCCTAGCATGCGCTGTAGCAACGTCCACGACGACGCCCGAGCATACCCGTCGTCAGACTCAACTCCGGCGAGCCATTGTCCTCACCCCCGTGCGCCCCTTCACCAGCTAGTACCACGCTGAGCATCAGCAAGCATCGATGATTCTAGTGAGCCACCCCACTCCTTCTCTAGCTTCCTGTATCGCCGGCATCCTCGCCGCCAGAGCGCCGCCACCGCACAGTCGCCGCCAGCGCCGCTGCTATTTGGTCAAGCGATAGGAACCGTTAGATCTGCATCTGATGGCTTGAATAGGTTGACTAATCGAAGGGGTAAGGATGAACCTGAGGCGCACAATTAAACTTAGATCCAACGCACCCCGTATCCGATCCGAGCGAAACGGTATTGACGAATCAGAAACAGCCACGTGGACGAAGTTTTGATTTAAAACAGAATTAGAATCAGATTTGTTTGCAGATTTAAAAAATCCATAACTTTTGTTCCACACGTCCAAATTTTGCAAACTTTATATCAATGGAATCAGCAAGACAAGCCCTAGCCAACCATGCCATTTTTTTAGCAAAAAGTTTCTGTATAATTGTTTGTTTTTGCAGAAACATTTGTATGCTTGTTTAGATTGTAAAAATTGTTCAAAAATGATTTTGGGGATAAAATCTTTTGCAAATGGAGTGATTTGAACCTACTGACCATAGGAAACACTTTGTGGTTTCAAAAATGTATTTGGTGAAGAAAAGAATGATTCTTTGATTTAAAACCAATTCTAGTCAAATAAAAATATGGTTTATTTATTAAAAATGGTTTTGAAGGAAAACCTTTGGGAAATGTTTTGCTTTAAACTCTCTGACCCCAAACACCAAGTTTTATGGTTTGAAAACATATTTTGTGAACCCTATAGATTAATGCCTTAGTAAAAACTTTCTACACCACATAAAATGATACCTTGTTTTGAAAATGGTTTATGAAGTGAAATCTTTTGCAAATGACTTGGCCACTTTATAAAATGACCATTAGGTGTTTTCAAATGTTTATGACCCATTAGGAACCACTTTTTCAAATAAAACAAAGCTTGGCATGCTTGCATGCATTACTTTGACTTTATCATTTTATGTGATGTTTTGCTTGATTGGTAGATTGAGATTGTGCCTTGCTTGATTGAATTGTAGTGACTTGAAGAGCGTGATTGTTGCAAGGACAAGGAGTGAACTTATAACCTCTACCAAAAAGTCAAGTGATGCTTCATACTTTTGTCCCATTACTTTCACTATGCATTAGTGATTTTTCTAAGTAAAAATTGCATGGAATTTTTGCTAAGTATAAACCATGCTATGGGAAAACCTAGTAGATGAAACCTTAGTAGAAATTTTCCTAAGTTAAGGTTCCTACTACTATCATGCTTAGCTAGTAGAAAACAAGGGTGGAATATATATTCACACTATGGAAAATTTTCTAAGTCTGAGGACTTGTGTTTTTGTTTAATAAAACAACTAAAGTTAATGAATCACCTGGGTGGAATGGTAATTGCTTGGTGGTTTTTGGTTGAGTGGTTACACAAGTCCAGGGGACTGGTGAACCTTGTGTATCTCACTTGTGGATGGCCACCCAGGAACAAAGAGATTTGAGATGTCAAATGTTGAGAAGCTTCAAGTGCAGCCACTTGGCATTATGGGCTCTGCCTGGATCATATAGGTTGCTAGAACTTATCCATTTGGACAGTTGGTGGTAGTGGGAATGATAGGTTGGAGCGCGTCCATTTGGTCTAAGGAAAGGCTTCTGAAAGATCTTGTCTTGGTGAAACCAAGTCTTGTGGGGAAAGTGCACCACCTCTGCAGAGTGTAAAATCTAAGTACTTAGCCATGTCCCTGGTAAAGGACAATTTGAGCATCAAGACATGGAAGCAATCAAGAATCTCATCACTCCAACTTCTAAGTAAAAACTTGTGGGTGAACAAGGGTTAAAGGATCTTCAATATTTGATTGGGAGATGCCTTGGGAAAGATTATTTTGTCAAGCAAAACTTAGTGTTTTCAAATGATAAGGAAAAATATATTTTGAGCAATGCAAGCCTCAACTACACCTAGCCAAATGCATATAGATAATAGACTCCACTATACTATCATAGTATCACTTGCCAATACAATTCAAATGTATTGACCCTTGTGGCTGTAACTTGTTATGTTGCAGGTTTGATTGATTTTAGTGAAGTGTGTTGATTAGGATTACAAAGTCTACAACCAACATGTCTGCCTGTGGCACTTTGAAGATGAAGGACCCATGCTTATAGATATTTTGCTGCAATGTAATGTAATAGCCAAATGAGCTATGTAAGATGTAATAAAATTATGTTATTCCTGGTTATAAAGTTGTATTATGACCTTTGTTTCTTGATATTACATCTTAACTGTGGATGCTAGCTATTGATCCAGGGACTAGCATTGTAAACACAGGGGACTCTACCTTATCAAAGGTTGGGAACCTTACAGATGGTATCAGAGCATTGTGTTGCCTGTAGGATTTGTAACCCTAGGATTGGACAAAAACCCTTAGAAAAATAGGAGTTGTATTTGTTCCAAAACTTATTTACAAACAACCTTGTAAACTCTTTCCTCAACCATTTTGGTTTTGATTCTACATCTCATCTATTTCAACTTGATGGAAAAACCTACCCCATGGCCAAAGACTTCACCATGATCTAAGGACTTCATCCACTCTGATGACTTCAACATCTTCAACTCTAATGACTTCAACATCTTCAGCATATTCACAAAGGACTTCAACCTTAGATACCACTAAGGACAAGTGAGACAAGAAATCTTGTTCAAGGATTTGGAGACTAAGGAAACACAACTTAGAAGGAGCCATCCTCACCTTTGAAGTTTTGTGACCAAGAGTTTTCCCAAGGAAACCATGAACTCATGCAAGAAGGAATCAACCAAGAAAGAGATGGAAAGATCTCAAGAGAACCATTTAGATGGACCACCATATTTTGTTTAAGTCAAACACACCAACTTATGTGGTGTAACAAAAATATTTTTGGTTGCCTAAAAATATGCTTGGAAACTTGTGTTTGAGTGGAATGTTTGTTTGTGATTGCTTGCACATTGCTTGTGTGAATTGTGATGTGTGTGATTAGAATTACTTCCTTAGAAATATTCTGCCTACTCTAATCTCAATTCAACCCAAATAGATGACTTCTCCAAGAAACTCCAACATCAAGGATGGTGACAACAACAACAACCAAGAGGACAACATGAGAGAACTCATAGCAACCCAAAACCAGTTGAGCCAAGAGACAACTCAGCTTTTAGCCAACAACAATGGACTAGACCCAGCCATACAAAGGATTTTGAAACTTCAATTCCAATTGTTGCAAGGATTGGTTACTCAAATGATCAACATGGGAGAAAACTTTTCCCAAAGAGCTAAAGACAACAAGGATGACAAAGATGTTACTCTAGAAGGAACCCAAGCATACAGTATTTGTAGAGACAAGGATCATACATGCAAGGAGCAAGAAGATCAATGCCCTAATTGTGAAGAAGAAAGTCATATCTCTAGTAACTGCCCCAGGAAGAGAGAAAGATTTCCCACCTTTGAGGTGAGATGTGAAGAGCATGAACTAAAAGAACTCCTAGCTTTGGAGAGACCCAAAAAGAAGAAGAAGGACATAAGCCAGTTGCAATGTTACAATTGCAAAGAGATGGGACACTATGCCAGTGAATGCCCAGAAAAGAAGAAGAGCCAAGAAGACAAACAAAAGCTAGTGAAACCCAAGATGAGGAAGGATTTTAGCCAAGTGATGTGCAACCACTGCAAAGAGTTAGGACATTATGCATCATATTGTCCAGAGAATCCACCTCAAGACCTCAGCCTTATCACATCTTTCAAATGCAAGGAACTAGGCCACTATGCAAACTTCTGTCCAGGAAAGTTATATCAAGATCCCAAGCAAGCCAAGATGTAAACTAGTTGGAAATTTTTTAAGGGTGGTAGTACCCTAGTTGTTTGAGCCAACTTGTAACCCTAGCCTCCCCAAATCTCGGGACGAGATTTATTTTAAGGGTGGTAGCCTGTCACATCCCAAGATTTTCCAAATCTTGTTATGTGAAAAATAAATGAATAAAATAAAACTTTGTTGGTTTTCAGGGTGAGAAGAAACTTCTTGAATCCAATTTGAAACTTTCAAAACCTATTTGATCAAATAAAATCCTAAAGGGATTTAAAAAGTTAAATAAATAATAAAGTTAAAAATAATTGGAATTACTATTTTTTATTTTAATAAAAGATTTGGTTTTCAAAAGAAAAGGTAGACTTATAAATAAAGACTATTTTTATAGAGCCAAATTAAACCTTAGCCAAGCTTTTGAAATAAAATGTTTTGCTTTGATTAAAAGAGTAAAAATTTATTTAAATAAAATAATGAGGATTTAATATCCAATTTTATTAAAATAAAGGTTTTGCCATTTTAATTAAACATCAAAACTTATTTATTTATTTTAAACAAGTTTTCCAAGTATTCTATATTTTCAAATAAAACCTACTGATTTGGTTTTGAAAATATTTAGATTTCAAATGGAGATTTTATTAAATAAATCAAAACCTATTTGAATTAATAATTAAGGTCTATTTTACTTAATTATTAAATAGATCCTAAAATAAAAATATTATTTTATTTTGGGACTTTGGTTTGTGTTGTTAAACAGGACCAAAACTCAATGCAAAGTTTGGTGGAAGTTGTTTTTGATTTGGTTGTTTGAATTGATTGTTTGTATTTCAAAATAGAAATTGAATTGAAAAAAAGAATCAGAACAGAGAAAAATAGAGCAAACTCGACCCAACTAAGCCTGGCCCAGCAAGCCCAGTTCCAGCCCACCAACTCACCCCTCTGCGAAACGTTTTTCACTCCAACTCACACCCACGCAGTCGTAGACAGCAGGACCCCACCCTCCCCCTCTCTCTCTCGCTGCCAGACGACCCCACTGTCGCGTCATCGTCTTCCTCACCCTGCGACCAGTTCTTCCCCGCTCCTGCTATTGATTCCTCCGATTAAATTCGTCGTAACGCTGCGTTTATTCCTCGCTGTGATCAAGCCCATTTAACCGCCCTGGCCTACTCTCCATTTCCCCTCACGCGCCTCCCTCTCTCTGCCCCCAGGATGGACGAATTTCGCCACACACCCTCACTGCTCCGACCACCGTCCCCAGCCAATTCCGACGACCCCGCGCCACCCCTTGCCTTTCCAAGCACACAGGCACATCCCCCAGACCCAGACGCACCTTCCCGTGTCGCCAGCTCACCCGCGCGTGCCCTGCAGCATCGACTTCGTCTTCGACTGAACGACGCCGCCGTCCGCTCCAACTCCAACGAGCTCCACACGTAGTTTCTGGCCGCGCCTCTCCTTCTCCTTCACGCACACATCATCTCCATGGCTTTGCGCATCTGACCCTGTCTCTCATTTGTCCTAGCGTGCGCTGTAGCAACGTCCACGACGATGCCCGAGCATACCCGTCGTCAGACTCAACTCCGGCGACCCATTGTCCTCACCCCCGTGCGCCCCTTCACCAGCTAGTACCACATTGAGCATCAGCAAGCTTTGACAATTCTGGTGAGCCACCCTACTCCTTCTCTAGCTTCCTGTATCACCGGCAACCTCGCCGCCAGAGCGCCGCCGCCGCACAGTCGCCGCCAGCGCCGCTGCTATTTGGTCAAGCGATAGGAACCGTTAGATCTGCATCTGATGGCTTGAATAGGTTGACTAATCGAAGGGGTAAGAATGAACCTGAGCCGCACGATTAAACTTAGATCCAACGCACCCCGTAGCCGATCCGAGCGAAACGGTATTGACGAATCAGAAACAGCCACGTGGACGAAGTTTTGATTTAAAATAGAATTAGAATCAGATTTGTTTGCAGATTTGAAAAATCCATAACTTTTGTTCCACACGTCCAAATTTTGCAAACTTTATATGAATGGAATCAGGAAGACAAGCCCTAGCCAACCATGCCATTTTTTTAGCAAAAAGTTTCTGTATAATTGTTTGTTTTTGCAGAAACATTTGTATGCTTGTTTAGATTGTAAAAATTGTTCAAAATGATTTTGGGGATAAAATCTTTTGCAAATGGAGTGATTTGAACCTACTGACCATAGGAAACACTTTGTGGTTTCAAAACTGTATTTGGTGAAGAAAAGAATGATTCTTTGATTTAAAACCAATTCTAGTCAAATAAAAATATGGTTTATTTATTAAAAATGGTTTTGAAGGAAAACCTTTGGGAAATGTTTTGTTTTAAACTCTCTGACCCCAAACACCATGTTTTATGGTTTGAAAACATATTTTGTGAACCCTATAGATTAATGCCTTAGTAAAAATATTTCTACACCACATAAAATGATACCTTGTTTTGAAAATGGTTTATGAAGTGAAATCTTTTGCAAATGACTTGGCCACTTTATAAAATGACCATTAGGTGTTTTCAAATGTTTATGACCCATTAGGAACCACTTTTTCAAAGAAAACAAAGCTTGGCGTGCTTGCATGCATTACTTTGACTTTATCATTTTATGTGATGTTTTGCTTGATTGATAGACTGAGATTGTGCCTTGCTTGATTGAATTGTAGTGACTTGAAGAGTGTGATTGTTGCAGGGACAAGGAGTGAACTTATACCCTCTACCAAAAAGGCAAGTGATGCTTCATACTTTTGTCCCATTACTTTCACTATGCATTAGTGATTTTTCTAAGTAAAAATTGCATGGAATTTTTTCTAGGTATAAACCATGCTATGGGAAAACCTAGTAGATGGAACCTTAGTAGAAATTTTCCTAAGTTAAGATTCCTACTACTATCATGCTTAGCTTAGCTAGTATAAAACAAGGGTGGAATATATATTCACACTATGGAAAAATTTCTAAGTCTGAGGACTTGTGTTTTTGTTTAATAAAACAACTAAAGTTAATGAATCACCTGGGTGGAATGGTAATTGCTTGGTGGTTTTTGGTTGAGTGGTTACACAAGGCCAGGGGACTGGTGAACCTTGTGTATCTCACTTGTGGATGGCCACCCAGGAACAAAGAGATTTGAAATGTCAAATGTTGAGAAGCTTCAAGTGCAGCCACTTGGCATTATGGGCTCTGCCTGGATCATATAGGTTGCTAGAACTTAGCCATTTGGACAGTTGGTGGTAGTGGGAATGATAGGTTGTTGCGTGTCCATTTGGTCTAAGGAAAGGCTTCTGAAAGATCTTGTCTTGGTGAAACCAAGTCTTGTGGGGAAAGTGCACCACCTCTGCAGAGTGTAAAATCTAAGTACTTAGCCATGTCCCTGGTAAAGGAAAATTTGAGCATCAAGACATGGAAGCAATCAAGAATCTCATCACTCCAACTTCTAAGTAAAAACTTGTGGGTGAACAAGGGTTAAAGGATCTTCAATCTTTGATTGGGAGATGCCTTGGGAAAGATTATTTTGTCAAGCAAAACTTAGTGTTTTCAAATGATAAGGAAAAATATATTTTGAGAAATGCAAGCCTCAACTACACCTAGCCAAATGCATATAGATAATAGACTCCACTATACTATCATAGTATCACTTGCCAATACAATTCAAATGTATTGACCCTTGTGGCTATAAGTTGTTATGTTGCAGGTTTGATTGATTTTAGTGAAGTGTGTTGATTAGGATTACAAAGTCTACAACCAACATGTCTGCCTGTGGCACTTTGAAGATGAAGGACCCATGCTTATAGATATTTTGCTGCAATGTAATGTAATAGCCAAATGAGCTATGTAAGATGTAATAAAATTATGTTATTCCTGGTTATAAAGTTGTATTATGACCTTTGTTTCTTGATATTACATCTTAACTATGGATGCTACCTATTGATATAGAGACTAGCATTGTAAACACAGGGGACTCTACCTTATCAAAGGTTGGGAACCTTACAGTCAGTGACTCCGCGGGTGCGTCTGCGCGTGCAAGAGAGAGAGGTGGCCCGGGTGGCTAGTTGGGCTGCTTCTGCTGATGGGCCAGATTGGTAGCGCCGACCCTTTTCCTTTTCTTTATTCCTTTTCTTTTTCTAATTTGATTTTCTGGAATGATTTTCAAATGAATTCAAACTCTATTTGACTTCAAATCTTTTCTGGATTTTCGCAATGTGCAACAGTCACAAAACTTGGCATAAAACCATGTGCTCACTTTGAGTTGGCTTGGTCATTTTGGAAAGACAAAATAACAGTGACTTAGCACTTGGTTTGCAAAAGATTGAAAATGGTTTTGAAACCATTTTTATTTTGTATAAATTTGTTCAAACTATACACTCAAACCAATCAACAAGGAAACAAACAAACTTGGTTTTTAAAACACTAAGCTCTCAAATGAGGATGGGCATTTGATTTAAGTTTGCTCACATAAAATGATAGCACTATGTGCTTCTGTTTTCTTGAAATGAGTTTGAAATTGATCTCAATTCTATATGCATGCATAAATGATATGCAATCTTTGAAATCATGATTTTTGGGATGTTACAGTTCTAAACTTGGTTTTCGTACATGGATTCCATCTCGGATTTCATGGCTTCTAACCATTTGTTGGAATCCAGGCTCATCATCGATCGATTCCATCTTGGTGCATGACCATAAAAGATTTCATTCACATAAATAGAACCTACATTGTTCTCGGATTTAAATGAATAATCACTTCGCATCAAACACGATACAGATACAATGCTCATGCTCAATGCTGGCACCAGATAATAATTATTCAAGTTTATTACTAATCCCTACGGTAAGTGGAGAGGAAGCGTTCCGACGGCAATCACATCAACACTTGATCCATTGCCGACACGCACCTTGACCTCACCCCTTGCTAGCGGTCGCTTGTTCCGCATCCCCTTATTCGAGTTACAAATATTAGCAACTGAACCGGTATCAAATACCCAGGTGCAACTTTGAGTACTAGTCAAGTACACATCAATAACATGTATATCATATATACCTTTATTTGCCTTGCCGGCCTTCTTGTCTGCCAAATACTTGGGGCAGTTGCGCTTCCAGTGGCCAGTCCCCTTACAATAATAGCACTCGGTATCAGACTTAGGGCCAACTTGGGGTTTCTTTTTAGGCACGGCAACTGGTTTGCCGCCCTTACTTCCCTTCCATTTTCCCTTCTTGTCTTTATTGAAACCAGTGGTCTTATTGATCATCAACACTTGATGTTCTTTCTTGATCTCCACTTCTACAGTTTTAAGCATTGGCAGAAGCTCGGGTAGAGACTTCTTCATGCCTTGCATATTATAGTTCATCACAAAGATCTTATAGCTAGGTGTTAGAGACTACAGAACACGATGGATGCTTAAGTCAATGGGAATCGTTATTCCCAAGGACACAAGCTTGTCCGCATAACCCAACATCTTGAGTACATGCTCACTTACGGAGCTGTTCTCTTCCATCATGCAGCTAAAGAACTTTTCTGAAGCATTGTAGCTCTCTATAGCAGCATGTGTGTCGAAAATCATTTTCAACTCACCCATTGTATCAAATGCATTGCCGTTTTCGAAACACTTTCGAAGTTCTGGCTCTAGCCCATACAATATGCTGCAATGAACTAAGTTGTGGCCCTCCTCACGAGTCTAATAGACATTCTTCTCCTTGTCAGGGGAATCATCGAACCGTGGGGGGCCTAACAGCGCTTCTAGCACATATTGCTTTTGTGCAGCAGAGAGGAGAATCCTCAAATTCATGGCCCATTCGGTGAAGTTGCTACCGTTCGTTGCAAGTTTCTCTTTCTCCATGAACACATTGAAATTAAAAGCAGGTGGTGCCATCTACAACAAAATTTGTAAAGTTTAGACTAAGTTTATGATAGATTGATTTCAACTAATCCAAATTAAGAATGAATTACCACTCAAAAACAACATCCCTCATGCCTTTTTGGTGATTACATGAACCAAATCCACTACACCAAGTCCAATCATCACGTGGGTCGGTGTAGCCTCAAAGGTGAGCATCAAATGGGCATCATATCTACCATATGACTCATGCTGAAACTTTCGGTCCATGTTCCGAGGCCATGTCTGTATATGCTAGGCTCTACAAGTAAGAACCTTAGTATTCGTGTGTGTAACTGTCTTACACCTAAAATATGATCGTGGATCCAAGAACACCCGATCATCACGTGATGTCTTGGAGAGATGAAACATAATCGGTGCATACTTAAGAAAGAACACATTCTTATCTTGATATCTAAATGAGGGATCATCTTATTATGATAATAAAACGCCAAAAAAGCAATATAAGATGCAACAAACATCACATGTTTATAAGTGAAATGATATGGTTCTTGCACTCGATCTCCATCATGTGCATCATGGTATGATCACTATCATACCTCTATGTAAGGCCAAGGTATATGGAACTTACACATTATGTGTGTTGTAAGAGTATCAACTCATACTTCTAATTACAACATCACCATATTATGACACTAGCCCAACAACAATCTAAACTAGACGCCTCTAACTATCCATTGCAAGTCTTACGTGGCTTAGGAATTTCGAAGATAGAACCGTTCTTACCTAAGAACATGAACCACAACGAGGATAACCAAATTGTTGACAACTCGTTGCAAATTAAATATTGACTATATTAGGAGAGACATACACCCGCTAGCCACTTATGCAAAACTAGTTGCATGTCAAGCGTGGAACATGTCTCATGTGCGAGGACAAGTAAAGTCTGTTCGGGCCGCTGCATCCCACTATGCCAACAATATCCAAAGTACAACTAAGAAGCAATAACATGATCAACATTGCCCAAATACTCATATGTGTACTACCCGGGCAAAGCATCTATGTATAGATCCATCTCTGATACCACTGTAGGGTTCGCAGCATAGAAATACTCATATGGGAACAACTATGTACCAAGATCTATCTACTATATACAATAAATGGGAGGATATACATCCGTAGAGAACATACCCTTGAAGACCGACAAAGCTTAACGAGTTAAACTCGTGGTTGATGTAGACGATCTGTAGCCGATCTCAAGATCGAGAGGAAGTCCTAGCACCACAAATCAGCGGCGCATCCGTGCTCGCACACACGTTCGAGGCACCGAGCAACCTCCGCCTCCTCGCTCCAGCGATGCAGCGGAAGCACAACTCTTTCTTGCCGAATAGCCACCGGGTACATGTATCTCACTAGTCCGAGACCATGGGGGATAAATACTACAGGGGGAGAGAGATCCTTCATGAGGAGGTGTGAGTGAGAGAGAGGGAGGGGGCGCCTTTTATAAGAGAGAGGGAACCCCAAGGGGGTGTCCGGCGCATGGGGCTGCCCCCTTGCCCTTCCCTCATTCATGTGGGTGGACACTCCACTCACAAAAATCCTTTCAATTCCCTCCACTCAAAAACACACTCAAATTCCCATTAAATTTCCATCAAATTTAATGCAAACTCTCATTAAATAAAACTCCTTTTATTTATTCAGATATAACCCCTTGCTAGTATTTCATTTCACATGCAAAAACACTTTATAATGAAATAAATTTATGCGCTTGTTATTCTTTTCAGCATGAAACTTTTGCTCCAAATGGATGTTGGTGTCTCTTAAGTGTGTCACCCTATAGTTTGCGAATAATGCGGACATGATCGAGATCCCTCTCAGATCAATAATCAGAAGCGGGACCTAGATGTCCATACTGACTCCCACACATTCAGCAATAACTTTCTTGTGATCGCGAGAACCTTTTACGCTAGTATCTTAAACCCTTTGTTTCGTGATATATTACATGTCTGAGATTCGATCATCGGTATCTCCATACATAGTTTGATCTCGTTACTAACATGCACTCTTTTCTCATTCCCGTGATATAATATTCTAGTGATCAAATCACTTGCTTGCAAGCTAACCAATGTGATATCACCGAGAGGGCCCAGAGCATATCTATCTGTCATCGAGATGAACAAATTCCACTCTCGATCCATGGGCCTCAACATACCACTTCAGTAGTACTGAACCCATCTTTATAATCACCCTGTTACGGTGTGACATTTGATGTTATCAAGATACTCTTCCGGTGTTAGTGATTGACATGATCTCATGGTCTAAGGATTAGGATCACTTCGTATGATGTTATAGCAATATAAACTCAATGACTTTGATCGGAATGTTATACTTCGGTTGAATGTTCATCACACCATTACACTAATGTTGTGACCTCATTATTAACAACATCCAATGTCCATGATCATGAAACCTTGATCATCTTGTGAATCAACGAGCTAGTTTATGAGAGAGGCATAACTTGGAATATGCCTCTCAGGGCATATTCCCTTCAGAAAATACTATTTTCTGACCTTTTTGAAATGCAGGTGATGACAACACTAGATTTGTTAAATACTTGATAGAAAATAACCAAAGGACATGTGCAAGTGTGAACTTGACTTTTGTGATTGCAAGATTATGCCCTGACGGTCTTCGAAATAATAGAAGATAAAATATCTAAAAACAACATCATTGGTCCAGTAAGGACTAATGTTTAAAGAAGTAAGATGCCATTATGCATAAGTAATGTAATGCAATTTGTTAAACTCAAATCCCTAGAATGAACGTTGATGATCTAACGTTAGGGAACTAATGACTGCAAGTGCATAGATTGTTTGTAACTAGTTTCTAAATAAAGATATCGATCCTAACAGGGAGCCGGAGTCTGAAGTCTAAGAATTCTTGAAATAAATACTAAAAAATAGAAATGCTATATAAAGTTCTAAGTGACAAGGTAAAATGCAAGTATTGTGTAAAAAGGTTTTTTGGGTTTTTGTATAAGAGAACAATGAGTAATAAATAAATAAAAAAGAATATAGAAAATAAGTATCGCGTACGTAAAAGAGATTTGAAACTTCAGTGGGAAAAAGCATTCTCAGGGAATAGCGGATACACAGTAGCATTATAAAGGGATAAGGTAAAGATTATTATCATGAACATTCTTAACTATGTATGTATGGAAGAAACTCTGTATTTGGAGAAGGAGGCAACAACCACTACTCAAATTATCCTTATAACCACATCAGATATCAATCAACATCAATTAAATTACTGTGCTATTAAGGGACATAATCCCGCAGGACGTATCCCATGTCATGGATAGTGTTTTGTAAGTTTCCTCCATCTACCATTCCTCCGTAAGGGGTGACAATAGCTTTATAGTCACTGTAAGTGCTAACATTCCTCCGTCTACCAACAAGTAGTTTCCTCCATCAAGTCCCCACAAGAGACAAATATTAAGAGGTCGACTTCTCCCAACATCGAGATGTAGACAATCTAACACATGGTCACAGCGATGAATATTATAATAAACTTTATATTATTTCAATCTTGTGTTAGGGTTTCTCCATCTCCCCAAGAACTAATGATCTACTCAGACATGGAGGCAATCAACATCATGGAAAAAGTAATAGAATCTATCATAGATGAGTAGTACTTGTATAAATCCACAACGACTACATAAATTACAACAATATCTAGATGTAGATGGGATGGATAGAGATGGTGGTGATGCAGCGGTTGATGATGAAGATCGGTGCCTTAGCCTCCTGCATATGCGTAGGGTGAACATGGATCCCCAATGGATGAGTTCCCCCTCTAGATGCCTTTCGGAGGTTAGGATTCGGTGATTTCTGTGTCTTCTGTATGTCTTCTCTCTGATCCAGTTGCATGGGGTAAAACTATATAAGGAGGCGGTGTCGGCGCCAACTATACTGCGGAAACTATATGGCCAGAATATTTCCTCCCGCTGTATAGTTGGCCGTTAACCATTCTGTACCCTCCAATTGCTTCGGGTTTTCTTCTGGTATTATTAATATTTTCCAAATAAGCAATTTACGTAGGTTTTGGCTCATTTTCACTCCAATATAACTGGTCCAAGAATTGTGTCCATCAGATCCATCATCTGATCTTATCCTTGTAAAAATAAACATAAAAAGTGCGTTTGAACACCGTAAAATACCAACATCCTACCACTACAATGCAAAATAATAATCTAAAACATGATGCAAATATGCACTCATCAACCACCCCAAAGCATAGACTCTTGCTCGTCCCGAGCAAGTTTAGCTTAATGGATGTGATCCTCATATTCATGGAGCTGAGTCGATAAATGAAAAAGTACATCCCGTTAGGGAAGTACCCTATGCATAACGCCAACCACTGGATCAGTTCATTGGCATACATAGTATTGATAGACATCAAAGAATTAACAGTGCATCATTATTACATTGATATGATCCAGAGTATTGAATTTATTACAAAGTTGCTAAGCATAACGTTTGTGCAAATAGTTCAATAGAAAATAGAATAACATAAGTAAATAGCTCCAATCTCCATAATACGCCATAGGCGAACAAGATGTCGAGTGGAGGGTAGTAACCAAAAAAATCACTCAGAGTAATCGTAAGGGTAACCTGTAACATAAAATTCAACAACCCCAAGGGGTCAGTACTTGGAATGTACTGGCAAGTGGAACTTATGAAGAAACAATTCTATCATCTACATGCATATCTAGCTTGTGGAGTTCAGGCTTATTGCAGCAGTAAAATAATTTATCCTATCCTTTATAAATCAGTTTAATCATCATCAGACAACCCAATTATGTTTAAACACAATATTTTAGCAATTGCAAAGTTAGAATTAACGAGAACATGTCATAGCCCCAAAAATTTAGAAACTCAAATGTCAATTACTGGGGACATGGCTAAGCACTTAGATTTACACACTGCGGGGGTTTATACACTTTACCCATATGACTTGGCCAGCCTAGCTCGTACCACCACTCTCATATTGTGTGATGATAGGGATAAGTCCAAGAAGAGACAATTCGGGAAGTAGTTCCCCAAGCCCATCCACGCACCATTCCAACCTACCACAATCACTACATCTCTAGATACGAAGACCTCGGTTCGCCACGACCTACTTAGTCCATCCAGCCACACATAACTCACTGGCATATGGTTGCACACGAATGTTGGGCCATGTAGAGATAAAACAAAACTTTTTTCCCTACACGGTGATCATGTTGATGTGGTGCAGTCCTCAAGATACGATCCGATCAGGATCGTCCTGGTGTTGATCGTACATAACCTTTGGTGGTATCCACACGTACAAGGAGGAGCACTGGCGGCAAACTGCTAGGTTCGATACGACGGATGGACTATTGTGGAGATAGGGTTTCGAACCCATGGAATGACCTAACCGATCAACCCTCCTGGGTTTCTGTGCCCCACTATATATAGGGAGTGAAAGTGGGTTCCACTCACTCTTGGGCCATAAACTAAAGGCCATATTAGTTACCATGAGTCCTACTCACTTGACTCAGTCCAAAATCTGGCTCGGGTCCAACCCAACCAGATTTCTGATTCAGATCCAATCCGAACTTGCTCTCGCTCTTAAGTGTGTGACCCCGCAGGCTCATGGATACTTGGACACGATTGGAGTCTGACTCTCAATTGATCAGTCGGTAGCGGCTCCTAGCAGAACGTACCGACTCCCAAGTACCAAAGAGTCTTGACGACTGATACGTTGGAAACGTATCTATAATTTTTGATGCTCCATGCTTGTTTAGTATCTACTTTGCTATGTTTTGTCTACACTTTGAGGTATTTTTATACACTTTCTGGTACTAAACTATTAACAAGTTTCCATAGTGCCAATTGCCTGTTTTCTTCTGTTTTTGGTTCCAGAAAGGTAGAAAATCAATATTTTCAGAATTTAAAGGGACAAAAACCAAAGTTCATATTTTTTCCCTAAGCAACATGGAACCACGAAGAAGTGTCGGAGGGGGCCACAGGGTGGCCACACCCCTAGGCGCGGGCAAGCCCTGGAGGCGCCCATGAGGGGTGTGGGCCCCCTGGACCCCCACCGACCTTGATTCCTGCGCCTATAAGAAGCCTCCGACCCAAAAACCATAGGGCATCCAGAAGAAATCCATGAAAACCTCTGTATCGCCGCCGCCACCGAAAGGGAGATTCGTGGGATAGAAAGTCTTTGCTCCGGCACCCTGTCGGGACGGGGAAGTGCCCCCGAAGCCATCTCCATCGATCTCCACCACCCTATCCATCACCGTTGCTGATTCCCATGATGAGGAGGGAGTAGTTCTTCCTCAAGGCTAAGGGCTCTATCGGTAGCTATGTGTTCATCTCTCTCTCTATGCATGATCTTGTTGTGGTCATGAGCTTTGTAATCAAGTAGATCTACCTTGCTACTCAAGTGCTTCATTAGATATCTGCTCTCCCCATGTGTATGAAAGTGACAGCGTGCACACCATGGTGACACTTAGGTTTGAGTCTACATAAATACTATTTGTGCTTTAATAGATCTATGCTTTTCCCCACGTGTGTGAAAGTGACAGCGTACATACCGTGTGTGGCACTTTGGATAGATTGAATATTTGTTATGAGTTATATTTGGAGTTGGATGTCTCTATGAAATTGTGGTGTTTGTTGGAACCATCTAGTGCTCAAGGTTATAGTGTGGGGTTATCTATATTGGAGAAGGCGGACTTTGAGGTGTGCTGTTATAGCCCAACCATGGATTAGAGTGTCCAACAAGAGAGTAGTTAAGAGTAGTATCATGAAGAGAGGATATTTATATGAGAGAGTGTTCACTAGTGAAAGTATGATCCCTAGGCCTTGTTTCTAAACATTGGAACACCGTTTGCATCTAGATCTGTTGCATGTTTGCTTGCTTTAGTCTTTACCTCACCATCAAGCTCTTTTTTGGCACCGTTGCCACTTGTATTTCACTATATCTTCACCGAACTAGTGCACATATACACATGACAAGTGTATTGGGTGTGTTGGGACACAAGAGACTTCTTGTATATTGATTGCAGGATTGATTGAGAGGGAATACCTTTGACCACTTCCTTCCTGAGTTCGATAAACCTTGGGTGATCCACTTAAGGGAAACTTGCTGCTATTCTACAAACCTCTGCACTTGGAGGCCCAACAACTATCTACAAGAATAGAAGTGCGTATACATCAAGCTATTTTCTAGCGCCGTTGCCAGGGAGGAAAGGTAAAAGGCACTCACACACGTTACCCCACGCAATATCAAGCCAGAAATCTCTTTTCCGGTGCCGTTGCCGGGGAGGTAAGGTAAAAGGTACTCACATCCTCCGGTGTGAATGATCGAAGTTATTTCCTTTAGATTCTACAGTCTTGTCTTTTTGTTTCTTGTTTTCACTTGTTAGGCTTAATGGAAAACACCAACAAAATTAGAGAGCTTTATAGTGTTTATCTTGAGTTAGGACGTGAAGTGTTTGAAGAGAAAATGAAAAAACCTATAGAACTTTATTTGCATGCTAATAGAAATGTTATTAGTATGAATTCTTTGGACACCATTGTTGCTAATGCTTTGGAAAAGTCTAAGCTTGGGGAAGCTAGTTTTGATGAAAAATATCTTTTTAGTCCCCGAGCTTTGGAAGATAGCTATTGTATTGCTTATGATGATAACTATTATATGATGAT
Organism: Avena sativa; assembly: GCA_916181665.1. Taxonomy (NCBI): domain Eukaryota; kingdom Viridiplantae; phylum Streptophyta; class Magnoliopsida; order Poales; family Poaceae; genus Avena; species Avena sativa. The sequence goes on along the minus strand of OV702298.1, from coordinate 43,445,457 downwards.
TATAATGATGAGTATGATATTTTCAGTCCACTTACTATTGAGGAGGAAGTTAATTGTGATTAAAATATGCCTTCTATATTTGATTATTATGGTGATGAGAATAGTAATGATACCTATTTTGTTGAATTTGCTCCCACTGTGATTAATAAGGATGACTTTGCTTATGTGGAGAGTAATAATTATTATATGCATGTGGATCATGATAAGAATGTTTTATGTGATAGTTATATTGTTAATTTTATTCATGATTCTACTGAAAGTTATTATGAGAGAGGGAAACATGGTTATATGTATCTCAACAATAGTAACTTTCCCCTCTTTATGTTGAAAGTCTTGAAGTTGCACTTGTTTTGCTTTCCTATGCTTGTTGCTTTGTGCTTTCATCACTTGTTTCTTTACAAGATTCCTATGCACAGGAAGTGGGTTAGACTTAAATGTGTTTTGAATTTTCTTCTTGATGCTCTCTTTTACTTCAATTCATATTTCTTATGTGAGAATCTTCTCAAACTATCAAGCCTAACTTAAAGGCGGTAAAGAAAAGTACTTGTTGGGAGATAACCCAAGAGTTTTCTTGAGTCTTGGAAGTTATAACCTCTGTAATGACCTCTCCTTATCCTTTTTGTTTGTTTTTTGTTCCATGAATGACCTCTAATGAGAGGGAAGTAAAATTTGGGGAGTTGCTGTCCTGAAACAGATTTCTGTCCTCCACCATAAAAATTCGTGAGGTGTCTCTGTAAGTCGTGTTGAGCTGAACATTTACTAATAAATCCCCCAGTATGTTAGCTAACTTTCGTTAGTTCAACACTTTTTGATTTGAGCAACAGAATGTCTTCAAAAAAATCGGTTTCTACCTACTGGTCTGTTTTGACAGATTTCTGCCATTATTTGCATTTGCTTCTTATTGATTCCTTTTTGGGTTATTTTTGGGAAATTGAGATTTTGAAGGAGTTTCTGCAGTAGCTTGTGACTTTAGTGAAAGTTTTTCTGTTTTGAAACTAAACCCAAAGGTCTATTATCTTTTGAATACACTAATGTTGCTAATGAAGATTGTGTGAAGTTTTGTATGAAGGAAAATTTGCAGATGTAGAGAAAGAATGATGTAATGAGATGAAGAATGGAGAAAAGCTCAAGCTTGGGGATGCTATCCCGTTTCACCCCAAGAAATATTCAAGAGGTACAAGCATCAAAGCTTGGGGATGCCCAAGGCATCCCCTTCTTCATCAATAAAAATCTCAGGTCTTTCTACACACTTTGTTTTTATTGTTTCATGCATTGTTTTGTTGTTCTTGGAGCGTCTTAGTTTTTGTTTTTGTTTTTAGTTTTCTTAGTTTGCTTGAGTAAGTTGGTTGGATCCCAGCACACATCTTTTAGAGAGAGACATGCTCTGTTTTCATTGCCTAGAACACTCTAGTTTTCATTCTTAATGTTTTGTGAGTGTTCTCTTTTGCTAGCACTGTGTTTAGCCTTAGTTTTCTTGTGCTTTCAGCTTATAACTGTTTAGTTCTTCTTTGTGGATTTGTGAGACAAGCTCACTGATCTTTGTTGATTATTATCTTTGTGAGTTGTTTCAAAAAAGTTGTTTGGTGTTGGAAAAGAGTAGAAAGTTTCATGCTAATAGTGGTACAAAAGGGAGCTTGTTTTAACTGTGGCTTAGACTTTATCATGTCATGCTAGATCTTGTTTTGACCTTATGCTTAGTGATTATTGTTGTAGCATGTCTTGTTCCAAACAATTAGGATTGCTTAATGTGCCTTGAAGGAATCATGCGTTGTTTTAGCATACAAAAGCATAGTATTGTGGTATTCTCCTTTGATGCTTTGCTTGGGTTGACTTGGCACATGCCCACACCATGTTATGACTATGAACAAGTCACCATAGCCTCTATGATCATTTAGTCCTTGACTTGTAGTACCACTCTATGCTTTGATTAGTAATGCTTTGTTGCACCGCAGGATTATGGCCATTATGCTCTCTTAGTTGGTTGCTCCCAGTATTTTGCTAGCCTCCACTTGTAGGAGTAAGTTCTACTCATGCTTCCAACTCCCAAGGAACCAAGTTATTCCAAAGTGTCCATTATGAATTCCTATGCATGGTGTGTTACACCATTCCAAGTATATTCTTGTTTTCATCTATCTTCCAATTAAAAACTATTTTGTTATGTGAAAACTTAGTGATTAAAGCCCTCAAAAACTTGATGGCACACTCTATATTATTTGCCCCTAATAAACTTGAACTAGTGTGTCGCCTATGTTGTATATGCTTGCACTTATACGTTGGAATTAGCATAACCATGCTGTCATGGGGAACGTTTTCAACATTGCACTTGTACTTTGTACTCAGTTGATATGATGCTCTTTTGTCTATAGATGTCACCGGTGTGAAATAAAGAAGGATCTTATAAGTCCATGGAGTAAGTATTTTGTGTTAGAGAAACGCCTGGGCCGCTAGCCTAAGCCATGCCTAATCATGGTGTAAACTTGCAGCATCACCATAGTGAGCTATCTATGAAGCATCCTCAATAAAAAGATATGCACATAGTAAATAAAAAGATCGCTGAGATGCTCATTGTCTGCTTGCCTTGTCATTTTGGTTGTGGGATAGCTCCTGTACCATGTGCAAGGGGTACCCCGTTGGCGGTTCTCTATGATACGCATGTACTTACAATGACAAGAACTTACAGGTGACTGAAGTTGAGTAGCATGAGGTGTGGCCCTCGTATTCAAGGGACTTGAGATTGCCAACTTATACTTTGTCAAGCATATACTCCATAGCTTGTTCACTTTAACCTTAATCACTTCAAAATGCTTATGATAGGGGTAATGAGGGATGAAAGCTAACAAGTAACATAATTTTTGGAAGCTCTTTTTGAATCTTGAAATCCCTGCTTCCCTTTGTGAAGGGCCTTTCTTCCACCATTATTTGAGTCTCCACCTTCTACCTTTAAGCACCATTAAGAGAGCATAGTTGCCATTCTGTGTGCAGTATTCCAAAGATTATTGATTGATGCATATTATGATATTACTTGTTCATGTGCTACTTATTTCTAGTCACCCTTGTGAACTTTTAAGGTGTCCTATTCATTTATTTGCTACTCTATGAGGGACAAGATGAATGCCACTATGCTATGTTTCTTGTATGTGAAACAAACAAACGTTTTTCAATGCATGTTATTCATGATCTTTGTTTGTAGACTTTCATGTTGCATGCATAATTACTATGTCCTATTGTTAGAACTCCATCTTTCATGCACATGTTTAGAGTTCTTTGATACCAGCTTTCAATGCTTGCAAATGGTTTGATCATGGATTTGATGGAGCATGTACACTCAAAAATTATTCTTTTCATTACTTACCTACTCGAGGACGAGCAGGAGTTAAGCTTGGGGATGCTTGATATGTCGGAAATGTATCTATAATTTTTGATGCTCCATGCTTGTTTAGTATCTACTTTGCTATGTTTTGACTACACTTTGAGGTATTTTTATACACTTTCTGGTACTAACCTATTAACAAGTTGCCATAGTGCCAGTTGCCTGTTTTATTCTGTTTTTGTTCCAAAAAGGTAGAAAATCAATATTCTCGAAATTGGACGGGAGAAAAGCCAAAGTTCATATTTTCCCTGAGCAACACGGAACCACGAAGCAGTGTCGGAGGGGGGCCATGATACGTTGGAAACGTATCGATAATTTTTGATGCTCCATGCTTGTTTTGTATCTACTTTGCTTTACTTGTCCATACTTTGAGGTGCTTTTTACATGTTTTCTGGTACTAACCTATTAACAAGTTGCAACAGTGCCAGATGCCTGTTTTCTGTTGTTTTTGGTTTCAGAAAAGTTAGTAAATAAATATTCTCGGAATTGGACGGGACAAACGTCAAAGTCAATTACTTTCCATGGGGAACAATAAGTCTAGAGGAGATAAGGATGGGCCGGCTAGAGGGGCCAAACCCACCCCAGGCGCGAGTGGACCCCACCCCGTGCCTGGCTAGGGTTTGGCGCCCCTGGGCGCCGCCTCGGTCTCCCCCTTCTCCTATAAGAAGCCCCCGATGCAGAAACCCTGAGTACCCGATCAAATCTCCACGAAACCGTCTGTAGCCGCCGCCACCATCGTCCCTAGATCGGGGGGGATCTGAAGTTCTTCCCGGCACCCTGCCGGAGGGGAGATCACCCCGGAGGCCTTCTCTCCGGTATGATGCGTGAGTAGTTCCACCTTGGACTATGTATCCATGTAGTAGCTAGATGGTTGTATCTCCTCCTTTGTGCTTTCATGTATAGATCTTGTGAGCTCCGTTCATGATCAAGATCTAATCTATTTGTAATAATGCATGTTGTGTTTCCGGGGATCTGATGGATATTGAGATTATTAAGTTGGTTTGATTAATGGTTTTTTCTTTATGATTCTATCATGTCTGTGTTATTTGTGATCTTGCATGCTCTCCGTTGTTAGTAGCTATCTTGGCCAAGTAGTTGCTAGTGACTCCAAGAGGGGGTATTTATGCTAGATAGTGGGTTCATGCCTCTAGTTTCCAAGGGAAGTGACAAAAATCTCTTCGGTTGTAGATGTGTTGTTGCCACTAGGGAGAAAATAACGGTCTCTTGTTCATGGAACATGTGGACTATTTACCTTACACACTTTGCTTAAAGCAGTTTTCTGTTGCTTGCAACTTAATACTGGAGGGGGTTTGGATGATAACCTGAAGGTGGACTTCTAGTCATAGATGAAGTTGGATGGCGGTCTACGTATATTGTTGTATTGCCCAATCGAATCACATAGGATCTTTCTAACTAGTAATTGCATTGTTATGCCTTGCTCAGTTCCAGTCAATTGCCCTGCTGTAATTTGTTTACCCTTCATGCCATGTTGTTTATCCAAGGAGAGCACCTCTAATGAACTATGGACCCAGGTCCAATCTTTACCATTGATACATCTTCCACTGTTACTTGTTGCAAACCATTACCTTCCGTACCATATGTTTAATCCTTTGTTACAGCAAACCAGTGAGCTTGACAACGTCACTATTCGTTGGGGCAAAGTCTTGAGTTTGTGTTGTGCAGGTCTCCGCGTTGGTTGCAACACCTGTTTGATGTTTCCTTCCTCCTTCTGGTTCTATAACCTCGGTATCAACTGAGGGAAAACTTGCTGCTTGCTTGTAGTGGTCCCAACCTTTAATAAGGTAGAGTCCCCTATGTTTACAATGCTAGTCCCTGGATCAATAGCTAGCATCCACAGTTAATATGTAATATCAAGAAACAAAGGTCATAATACAACTTTATAACCAGAAATAACATAATTTTATTACATCTTACATAGCTCATTTGGCCATTACATTACATTGCAGCAGAATATCTGTAAGCATGGGGTCCTTCATCTTCAAAGTGCCACAGGCAAGCATGTTGGTTGTAGACTTTGTAATCCTAATCAATCAACTTCACTAAGATCAATCAAACCTGCAACATAACAAATTACAGCCACAAGGGTCAATACATTTGAATTGTATTGGCAAGTGATACTATGGTAGTATGGTGGAGTCTATCATCTATATGCATTTGGCTAAGTGGAGTTGAGGCTTGCATTGCTAAAAATAGATTTTTCCTTAACATTTGAAAATACTAAGTTTTTGCTTGACAAAATCATTTTTATCAATCAAAGATTGAAGATCCTTTAACCCTTGTTCAACCACAAGTTTTTAACTTAGAAATTTGGATGATGAGATTCTTGATTGCTTCCATGTCTTGATGCTCAAATTGTCCTTTACCAGGGACATGGCCAAGTACTTAGATTTTACACTCTGCAGAGGTGGTGCACTTTCCCCACAAGACTTGGTTTCACCAAGACAAGATCTTTCAGAAGCCTTCCCTTAGACCAAAATGGACGCGTTCCAACCTATCAAACTCTACCACCAACTGTCCATATGGCTAAGTTCTTGCAATGGATATGATCCAGGCAGAGCTCATAATGCCAAGTGGTTGCACTTGAAGCTTCTCAACATTTGACATCTCAAATCTCTTTGTTCCTGGGTGGCAATCCACAAGTGAGATACACAAGGTCAACCATAAACATGGGCCTTGTGAACCACTCAACCAAAAACCACCAATCAAGTCCCATTCCACCTAGGTGATTCATTGACTTAGTTGTTTTATTAAGAAAAACATAAGTCCTCAGACTTAGAAATTTTCCATAGTATGAATGTATATTCCACCCTTATTTTCTATTAGCTAAGCTAAGCATGATAGTAATAGGAATCTTAACTTAGGAAGATTTCTACTAAGGTTTCATCTACTAGGTTTTCCTATAGCAAGGTTTATACTTAGCAAAATTCCATGCAAGTTTTACTTAGAGAAAATCACTAATGCATAGTGAAAGTAATGGGACAAAAGTATGAAGCATCACTTGCCTTTTTGGTAGAGTATAGGTTCACTCCTTGATCTTTGCAATGTTCACACACTTCAAGTCACTACAAATCAATCAAGCAAACAATAATTCAATCTACCAAACAAGCAAAACATCACATAAAAATCATAGAACCAAGATAATGCATGCAAGCATGCCAAGCTTTGTTTTATTTGAAAAAGTGGTTCCCAATGGGACATAAAACACTTGAAAACACCTAATGGTCATTTTGTAGAGTGGCAAAGTTATTTGCAAAAGGTTTCACTTCATAAACCATTTTCAAAACAAAGTATCATTTTATGTGGTGTAGAAATATTTTTACTAAGGCATTAATCTATAGGGTTCACCAAATATGTTTTCAAACCATAAAACTTGGTGTTTGAGGTCAGAGAGTTTAAAACAAAACATTTCCCAAAGGTTTTTTTCCAAAATCATTTTTAATAAATAAACCATATTTTTATTTGACTAGAAATGGTTTTAAATCAAAGAATCATTCTTTTGTTTCACCAAATACATTTTTGAATCCACAAAGTTTTTCCTATGGTCATTAGGTTCAAATCAATCCAATTGCCAAAGATTTTATCCCCAAAAACATTTTTGAACAATTTTTATAATCTAAACAAGCATACAAATGTTTCTGCAAAAACAAACAATTTAACAGAAACTTTTTACTAAAGAAATGGCATGGTTGGCTAGGGCTTGTCTTGATGATTCCATTGATATAAAGTTTGCAAAATTTGGACGTGTGGAACTAAAGTTGTGCAATTTACAAAATTGGAATCTAATAGATCAATTCTGTTCTAATTCAACTAAACAGAGACACGTGGCGTGTTTCTATTCGTTGATACCGCTTCGTCTGGATCACGTGCTGCAGGCCGTTGGATCTAACTGATATCGCACGGCGCAGGTTCACTCTTACCCCTTCGCTCTCTTTCTATCCTAGCCGCTGGATGATGATCTAATGACTCACAGGAGGTTGACCAAAGTCTGGCGGCGTAGCGACGGTGGCTGGCGGCGGCGAGGTCAGATGGTGGCGGCGCTGGTGAAACAGGAAGCGATGGAGGATGGGAAGATGCTCACCGAGTTCGCAGTAGCGTGGGGAAGCTCAACGTGGCGGTATCTCGTCGAGGGGCAAACGGAGGTGAGGGTAATGGCTCGCCGGAGTTGCTCCTGGCGTCAGGTTCGCTCGGGCGTTGTTGGAGGCAGGGCTACGGTGCACGCTAGGATAAATGGGAGACAGGGTCAGACGCGCAAAGCTATGGCGACGATGTGTGCATGAAGGAGAAAGAGAGGCGCGGTCGGAAACTACCTGTGGGGCTCGTCAGAGTTGGAGCAGACGACGACGTCGTTCAGTCGAAGACGAAGTCGTCGCTGCAGAGCACGCGCGAGCGAGGGGAAGGCACTGGCAGGTGCAGGAGATGATGGCGAGCAAGCCAGTGTGCTCTAGAAGCAGTGTGGCTGGCGGTGGTGGCCGGAATTGCCGCCGGAGAGCGTCGGAGACAGTGGCGGTTTGGAGACGATTCCGAGCAGCCTGGTGGCTCTCTGGTGGCTCTGGTTTGGGGGAAAGGGAGAGAGGAGCATGGTGTTTAATACGGCGTGGTTGCTGGACTGAATCAACGCGGCAGTAACGAGTATTGACGCGAGCTTTAATCGGCAGAAACCGTCGGCGATGTTTGCGCGCGGGTGAAAACGATGAACAGGAGGGGTGGGGTCGGCTGGTCAGCGAGAGAGAGGAGAGGGGAGTTGGGTCCACCGGTCATTCACTGCACGGGTCGTCTGGAGAGTGAGAGAAAAACGCTTCGGGGGAGAGAGTGAGGTGGGCTAACTGGGCTTAATGGGCCAGGTTGGGTTGGGTCGAGTCCAATTCTATTTTTTTCCTATTCTGAAACCTTTTTCTTTTTCTAATTCTTTTTCTGTTTTGAAATTCAAACAAACAAATCAAACAACCAATTCAAAACAACTTCCACCAAACTTTATATTAAGTTTGGTTCTGTTTATCAACACAAACCAAAGTCCAAAACAAAAAAAAAAATTTATTCTTTTTAGGATCTATTTAATAATTAAATCAAAATAGACCTTAATTATTAATTCAAATAGGTTTTGATTTATTTAATAAAATCTCCATTTGAAAACTAAATATTTTTCAAAACCAATTAGTAGGTTTTATTTGAAAATAAAGAATACTTGGAAAACATGTTTAAAATAAAATAACATTTTTATTTTAGGGTAATAATAATTAAATGAATAGACCTTATTCATTTAATTCAAATAGGATTTGTTTTATTAAAATCTTTGTTTTGAAATCTAAAATAAAACCAAAAACACTTTAGTAGGTTTTATTTGAGAATATAAAATACTTGGAAAACTTATTTAAAATAAATAAATAAGTTTTGATGTTTAACTAAAAATAGTAAAACCTTTGTTTTTAATAAACTTGGATATTAAATCCTTATTATTTTATTTAAATATACCTTTTCTATTTTTACCAAAGCAAAACCTTTTATTTCAAAAGCTTGGCCCAGGTTTAATTTGGCTATATAAAATAATCTTTATTTTTTTCCTTTTCATTTGAAAACCAAATCTTTTTATTAAAAGATCCAAAATAGTAATTTTAAATTTTTAATATTTTCCTTATTAATTGTTTTATCTTTTTAAATCCCTTTTGGATTTATTTGTTCAAATAGTTTTGAAGGTTTCCAATTGGAATCAAAAAGTTTCTTCTCACCCTGAAAATCAACAAAGTTTTATTTTATTCATTTATTTTTCACATTACAAGATTTGGAAAATCTTGGGATGTGACAGGCTACCACCCTTAAAATAAATCTCGTCCCGAGATTTGGGGAGGCTAGGGGTTACAAGTAGGCTCAAAACAACTAGGGTACTACCACCCTTAAAATATCCAACTAGATTACATCTTGGCTTGCTTGGGATCTTGGTGTAACTTTCCTGGACAGAAGTTTGCATAGTGGCCTAGTTTCTTGCATTTGAAACATGTGACAAGGCTGAGATCCCTCATAGGCTGGTTTATCTTGTGCTTCATCTTTTCTGGACAGTTGCTTGCATAATGTCCTAGCTCTTTGTAGTTGTTGCACCACACTTGGCTAATATCTTTCTTTTCCTTGGGTAACAATTCTTCTTGTTTATTTCCTTGGTTCTTATTCTTTTCTGGGCAATCACTGGCATAGTGTCCCTTCTCTTTGCAATTGTAACATTGTACTTGTCTTATGTCCTTCTTCTTCTTTTTGGGTCCCTCAAAGCTAGGAGTTCTTCTAGTTCATGTTCTTCAAAGGTGGGAAATCTTTCTCACTTCTTGGGGCATTGATCTTCATGCTCCTTGGATGCATGATCCTTGTCTCCACAAGTATTGTTAGCTTGGGTTCCTTCTAGAATAACATCTTTGTCATCCTTGTTGTCCTTAGCTCTTTGGGAAAAGTTTTCTCCCATGTTGATCATTTGAGTAACCAATCTTTGCAACAATTGGGATTGAAGTTTCAAAATCCTTTGTATGGCTGGGTCTAGTCCATTGTTGTTGGATAAAAGCTGAGTTGTCTCTTGGCTCAACTGGTTTTGGGTTACTATGAGTTCTCTCATGTTGTCCTCTTGGTTGTTGTTGGTGTCATCAACCTTGATGTTGGAGTTTCTTGGAGTAGTCATCTGTTTGGGTTGAATTGAGATTAGAATAGGCAAGATATTTCTAAGGGAATAATTCTGATCACACACATCACAATTCACACAAGCAATGTGCAAGAAATCACAAACAAACATTCCACTCAACAACAAGTTTCAAGCATATTTTTAGGCAACCAAAAATATTTTTGTTCCACCACATAAGTTGGTGTGTTTGACTTAACTAAATATGGTGGTCCATCTATATGGTTCACTTGTGATATTTCCATCCTTCTTGGATGATTCCCTTTGCATGAGATCATGGTTTCCTTAGAAAGAACTCTTAGTCACAAAAACATCAAAGGTGATGTTGGCTCCTTCTAACTTGTGTTTCCTTAGACTCCAAATCCTGAGCAAGATTTCCTTGTCTCAGTTGTCCTTAGTGACATCCAAGATCTAAGTCCTTGGTGAATATGCTGAAGATGTTGAAGTCATTAGAGTTGAAGAAGTTGAAGTCATTAGAGTTGAAGATGTTGAGGTCCTTTGCACATGGTGAAGTCTTTGGCCATGGGGTAGGTTTTTCCATCAAGTTGAAATAGAAGAGATGTAGAATCAAAACCAAAAGGGTTAAGGAAAGGGTTTACAAGATTGTTTGTAAATAAGTTTTTGGAACAAATACAACTCCTATCTTTCTAAGGGGTTTTTGTCCAATCCTAGGCTTACAAATCCTACAGGCAACACAATGCTCTGATACCATCTGTAGTGGTCCCAACCTTTAATAAGGTAGAGTCCCCTATGTTTACAATGCTAGTCCCTGGATCAATAGCTAGCATCCACAGTTAAGATGTAATATCAAGAAACAAAGGTCATAATACAACTATATAACCAGGACTAACATAATTATATTACATCTTACATAGCTCATTTGGCTATTACATTACATTGCAGCAGAATATCTGTAAGCATGGGGTCCTTCACCTTCAAAGTGCCACAGGCAAGCATGTTGGTTGTAGACTTTGTAATCCTAATCAATAAACTTCACTAAAATCAATCAAACCTGCAACATAACAAGTTACAGCCACAAGGGTCAATACATTTGAATTGTATTGGCAAGTGATACTATGGTAGTATGGTGGAGTCTATCATCTATATGCATTTGGCTAAGTGGAGTTGAGGCTTGCATTGCTAAAAATAGATTTTTCCTTAACATTTGAAAATACTAAGTTTTTGCTTGACAAAATCATTTTTCTCAATCAAAGATTGAAGATCCTTTAACCCTTGTTCAACCACAAGTTTTTACCTTAGAAATTTGGATGATGAGATTCTTGATTGCTTCCATGTCTTGATGCTCAAACTGTCCTTTACCAGGGACATGGCTAAGTACTTAGATTTTACACTCTGCAGAGGTGGTGCACTTTCCCCACAAGACTTGGTTTCACCAAGACAAGATCTTTCAGAAGCCTTCCCTTAGACCAAAATGGACGCGTTCCAACCTATCAAACTCTACCACCAACTGTCCATATGGCTAAGTTCTTGCAACCTATATGATCCAGTCAGAGCCCATAATGCCAAGTGGTTGCACTTGAAGCTTCTCAACATTTGACATCTCAAATCTCTTTGTTCCTGGGTGGAAATCCACAAGTGAGATACACAAGGTCAACCATAAACATGGGCCTTGTGAACCACTCAACCAAAAACCACCAATCAAGTCCCATTCCACCCAGGTGATTCATTGACTTAGTTGTTTTATTAAGAAAAACATAAGTCCTTAGACTTAGAAATTTTCCATAGTATGAATGTATATTCCACCCATGTTTTCTATTAGCTAAGATAAGCATGATAGTAATAGGAATCTTAACTTAGGAAGATTTCTACTAAGGTTTCATCTACTAGGTTTTCCTATAGCAAGGTTTATACTTAGCAAAATTCCATGCAAGTTTTACTTAGAGAAAATCACTAATGCATAGTGAAAGTAATGGGACAAAAGTATGAAGCATCACTTGACTTTTTGGTAGAGTATAGTTTCACTCCTTGATCTTTGCAATGTTCACACACTTCAAGTCACTACAAATCAATCAAGCAAACAATAATTCAATCTACCAAACAACCAAAACATCACATAAAAATCATAGAACCAAGATAATGCATGCAAGCATGCCAAGCTTTGTTTTATTTGAAAAAGTGGTTCCTAATGGGACATAAAACACTTGAAAACACCTAATGGTCATTTTGTAGAGTGGCAAAGTTATTTGCAAAAGGTTTCACTTCATAAACCATTTTCAAAACAAAGTATCATTTTATGTGGTGTAGAAATATTTTTACTAAGGCATTAATCTATAGGGTTCACCAAATATGTTTTAAAACCATAAAACGTGGTGTTTGAGGTCAGAGAGTTTAAAACAAAACATTTCCCAAAGGTTTTTTTTCCAAAATCATTTTTAATAAATAAACCATATTTTTATTTGACTACAAATGGTTTTAAATCAAAGAATCATTCTTTTGTTTCACCAAATACATTTTTGAATCCACAAAGTGTTTCCTATGGTCAGTAGGTTTAAATCAATCCAATTGCCAAAGATTTTATCCCCCAAAACATTTTTGAACAATTTTTATAATCTAAACAAGAATACAAATGTTTCTGCAAAAACAAACAATTTAACAGAAACTTTTTACTAAACAAATGGCATGGTTGGCTAGGGCTTGTCTTGCTGATTCCATTGATATAAATTTTCAAAATTTGGACGTGTGGAACTAAAGTTGTGCAATTTACAAAATTGGAATCTAATAGATCAATTCTGATCTAATTCAACTAACAGAGACACGTGGCATGTTTCTATTCGCTGATACCGCTTCGTCTGGATCACGTGCTGCAGGCCGTTGGATCTAACTGATATCGCACGGCACAGGTTCACTCTTACCCCTTCGCTCTCTTTCTATCCTAGCCACTGGATGATGATCTAACGACTCACAGGAGGTTGACCAAAGTCTGGCGGTGCAGTGACGGTGGCTGGCGGCAGCGAGGTCAGATGGTGGCTGCGCTGGTGAAACAGGAAGCGAGGGAGGATGGGAAGATGCTCACCGCGTTCGCAGTAGCGTCGGGAAGCTCAACGTGGCGGTATGTCGTCGAGGGGCGCACGGAGGTGAGGGTAATGGCTCGCCATAGTTGCTCCTGGCGTCGGGTTCGCTCGGGCGTCGTTGGAGGCGGGGCTACGGTGCACGCTAGGACAAATGGGAGACAGGGTCAGACGCGCAAAGCTATGGCGACGATGTGTGCGTGAAGGAGAAAGAGAGGCGCAGTCGGAAACTACCTGTGGGGCTCGTCGGAGTTGGAGCGGACGGCTGCGTCGTTCAGTCGAAGACGAAGTCGTCGCTGCAGAGCACGCGCGAGCGAGGGGAAGGCACTGGAAGGTGTAGGAGATGATGGCGAGCAAGCAGTGTGCTCTGGAAGCAGTGGGGCTGCCGGTGGTGGCCGGAATTGCCGCCGGAGAGCGTCGGAGACAGTGGCGGTTTGGAGACGATTCCGAGCAGCCTGGTGGCTCTCTAGTGGCTCTGGTTTGGGGGAAAGGGAGCATGGCGTTTAGTACGGCGTGGTTGCTGGACTGAATCAATGCGGCAGTAACGAGTATTGACGCGAGCTTTAATCGGCAGAAACCGCCGGCGATGTTTGCGCGCGGGTGAAAACGATGAACAGGAGGGGTGGGGTCGGCTGGTCAGCGAGAGAGAGGAGAGGGGAGTTGGGTCCACCGGTCATTCACTGCACGGGTCGTCTAGTGAGTGAGAGAAAAACGCTTTGGGGGAGAGCGTGAGGTGGGCTAACTGGGCTTAATGGGCCAGGTTGGGTTGGGTCGAGTCCAATTCTATTTTTTTCCTATTCTGAAACCTTTTTCTTTTTCTAATTCTTTTTCTGTTTTTAAATTCAAACAAACAAATCAAACAACCAATTCAAAACAACTTCCACCAAACTTTATATTAAGTTTGGTTCCGTTTATCAACACAAATCAAAGTCCAAAAAAAAAATTTATTCTCTTTAGGATCTATTTAATAATTAAATAAAAATAGACCTTAATTATTAATTCAAATAGGTTTTGATTTATTTAATAAAATCTCCATTTGAAAACTAAATATTTTTCAAAACCAATCAGTAGGTTTTATTTGAAAATAAAGAATACTTCGAAAACTTGTTTAAAATAAAATAACATTTTTATTTTAGGGTAATAATAATTAAATGAATAGACCTTATTCATTTAATTCAAATAGGATTTGTTTTATTAAAATCTTTGTTTTGAAATCTAAAAAAAAACCAAAAACACTTCAGTAGGTTTTATTTGAGAATATAAAATACTTGGAAAACTTATTTAAAATAAATAAATAAGTTTTGATGTTTAACTAAAAATAGTAAAACCTTTGTTTTTAATAAACTTGGATATTAAATCCTTATTATTTTATTTAAATATACCTTTTCTATTTTTATCAAAGCAAAACCTTTTATTTCAAAAGCTTGGCCAAGGTTTAATTTGGCTGTATAAAATAATCTTTATTTTTTTCCTTTTCATTTGAAAACCAAATCTTTTTATTAAAAGATCCAAAATAGTAATTTTAAATTTTTTATATTTTCCTTATTAATTGTTTTATCTTTTTAAACCCCTTTAGGATTTATTTGTTCAAATAGGTTTGAAGGTTTCCAATTGGAATCAAAAAGTTTCTTCTCACCCTGAAAATCAACAAAGTTTTATTTTATTCATTTATTTTTCACATTACAAGATTTGGAAAATCTTGGGATGTGACAGTGCTGCTTCACACCTTGCTCTTGGGGTTCCCAACAGGCTGTGCGTAGACAGTCGTCAAGCTTTTCTGGCGCCGTTCTTGAGGAGGCCAAGGACGTCTTCACAAGGGAGTCCTTCATTTCCTTTCTCTTTACTTTCTTTTTAGTTTTCTTTGTTTCTTTTGTTTTGTTCTCTTTGCCTCTTTCCAAAAAAACCCAAAAAAATTAGTCTAGTTTGGTTTACTTGCTTTATTCAAAAACAGAAAAAACTTAGTTCCTACCCTAGTTTCTTCTGCTGTTTTTGGCTTGCCCAACTTTGCCAAAATGAACTCTGCTGAGAATACCAAGTTGTGTGACTTCACTAGCACCAACAACAATTATTTCCAAAGCACTCCTATTGCTCCACCTGCTGCTGATGCTACCTTTTATGAAATTAAGCCTGCTTTGTTGAATCTTGTGATGAGAGAGCAATTTTCTGGTGCTGGTTCTGATGATCCTGCTGCCCATCTTAATAGCTTTGTTGAACTATGTGAGATGCAAAAGTATAAGGATGTAGATGGAGATATTATTAAGCTCAAGCTTTTTCCTTTCTCCTTGAGGAGAAAAGCTAAAGAATGGTTGCTTTCTTTGCCTAAAAAATAGTATTGATTCTTGGACTAAGTGCAAAGATGCTTTTATTGGAAAGTACTATCCTCCTGCTACGATTATATCCATGAGAAGTGATATTATGAAATTTAAACAACTTGATAGTGAATATGTTGCTCCATCTTGGGAAAGAATGAAATCTTTGGTTAAAAATTGCCATACTCATGGAATCACTGCTTGGATGATTATCCAGACTTTTTATGTAGGTTTGAACTTCTCCTCAAGAAATCTATTGGATTCATCTGCTGGAGGTACCTTTATGGTCCTCACTTTGGGTGCAGCAACAAGGCTCCTTGATAATATGATGGTTAACTACTTTGAATGGCATGTTGAGAGAGCTCCACATGGTAAGAAGGTAAATGCTGTTGAGGAAACTTCCTCTTTGAGTGAAAATATTGATGTTATTATGGCTATGCTTGTTAATGGGAAAGCTTCTCTAGATCCTAATAGTGTTCCCTAGCCTCTTTGGTTGCTCAAGAAGAGCAAGTTTATGTGAACTTCATTAGAAACAACAATTTCAACAATAATGCCTATAGGAACAATTTTGGTAGCAACAAGAATTATAGGCCTTATCCTCCTAATAATGGCAATTCCTATGGACACTCTTACAATAATGCTAGAAGTGCCCCTCTGAACTTGAAGTCATGCTCATTATTAGTAAACAAACCACTTTCAATAAGACTATAGAGTTTTAACTGTTGAGAAAAATATATCCTCTTTGTCTGAAGCTCAGTCCTCCTTGATTAATAAAATGGCTGCTAAACCTGAAACTATGGAAAACACCTTTGCTACTACTCATGCCATACAAGTTACTATTGATGAAAATGTTAGGCTGTTATCTCAACTTCATGCTAAGTGTGAAAGGGAAGCTGAAATTGATAGAAACAATAGTGTGTGCACTATCACCACTAAACCACAACTAGTCCCTGTTCCTACTCCTACTATGCTTGTAACATCCCAAAAATCATGATTTAAAAGATTGCATATCATTCATGCATTCATAATCATTTTAGGTTCATTTCTTCAAAAACAGAAACTTTGTGATCTATTATTTTATTTAAGCAAGGCAATGGCCATATTACTACCTTCTAATAGGAAAATACTTACTTTAATCAGTAAGGATTTGAACATGAATTTGAGTATTGTTTCCAAGGCTTGATCAAACTTTTAAAAAAAATTTATGAATTCAAACCATTCTCATGTCTTACTTTAATGATTATTAAAGGCAAGGTTTATTTTAAATATCAATGGACCTTGGCAAATTTGAGTGAACAGCAAAACTTCATACACAAAAATGTACCTGGTTCACTTTACAAAAATCCAGAAAGTATTTTAATTCAAACTCTTTTAAAATCATTTGAAAAAGGATTCCTAGAAAATCAAACAGAAAAGGAAAAAGGGAAAAGAAATTAGAAAGGGACGGCGCCACTCTTTCGGGCCAGTAGCAAATGCAGCCCACCTGGGTTTTCCCCTCTCTCTCTCTCTGTTTCTCACCGCAGCCGCGCACACCCCCTCGCTGACCATTGGGACCCACTTTCCCCGTCATCATCGTCCCCAATCACCGCGCGACCCGCTCCACCGTTACCTCACCGCAGTCACGCCGCGATTACTCTCTGCTTAAATCCCATTGATTCGCTGAGTGAATGTCGCCCCTGCTCCGGCTACAAAACCCCCTCCCCACCCCGCACATTTCCCCTCACTCCACTCGCTCGCTCCGCCACCAGGCTTCCCACAATTTCTCTTACACCGCCGCAGTGCCGACGAACTCCGACGACAAAATTCTGGTGAGCTTGACCACCCCTGTCCTTCTAGTTCATACGAGCATGCTCCTTATGACCTTGTGCATCCTCTGACACCGTTCGTTTGTTCGCGCATGACCCAGGCCGCCGTTTCCATTCACGCCTGCAAGCATCAGAGCCGCCGCTCAACTCCGGCGAGAGATTTAGGTAAAACCCGACCACCCCGTGCCTTCCCCTTGACCCTATAGAGTTCTCCTGAACATTTCACACACACTAATGCCTTCCACCTAAGCCCGATGTTGTCCCCGACTCCGACGAGCTCCCACGGCCACACCAGCTTGCCCCTGTCCACGCCAGCAACATCTGGAGCTTCCTCGCAACCTTGCGACGCCGGTACGCATCGCCACTGCCCCCAGTCCTTGCTAGAGTCGCCGCACCATCGCCGGCAGAGCCATCGCCGCCGTCCTGGCCATTTGCGCCGCCAGTTTAGAGTCAAAGCGATTAGATCCACTGGATCTAGATCCAGTGGTCTAGATCAGATGCCAGGCCGAAGATGTACGGGCAGATCTGAGCCACTGGGTCTTATTTAGATCTGACGGTGCGCGAGCGTGATCCAGTGCGAAGCGGTACCGTCCAATCAGGGAGCGCCGCGTGGCCTGTAGTTTATTTTAAAATATGGATTTAAATCTATTAGATGTTCAAACTTGCAAAATCCATAAATTTTGATCCACTCGTCCAAATTTTGCAAATTTTATATCATTGGAAAAAGGAGAAATAATTCTATCGAACCATTCACTTTGTTTAATAAATTGCTTCTGTAAAACTGGTTATTTTTGCAGAGACATTTGTAGGCCTATTTTGAGTATAAAAATTATTTGAAAAATGTTTTAAAGATCAAATTAAGTTTAATTAATGTATAAATGTTTAGTTTAGTGTTCAGCATTGTTTTACTTCTCTTGTTTGAATTGGAAGAATCATCACATGGCATTTGCATGCATTCATATATTTTTGCTTGTTTATTTTGATATGTGAATTTGGTGCTATCATTTTATGTGTAGATTTTGGTGCTAGTGGTGATTGTGATTGTGAGGATTGTTGCTACTCCCCCAACTACCAAGGCAAGTGGTGCTTCATATTTTTGTCCCAATATTTTGACTATGCATTAGAAATATTTTGTATAGGGCTTGCATGAATATTTTGCTAAGTATCTATATGCTATGCTTGCGAGATCCTAGTAGTTGTAGAATTGTTAGAAATTTCTCTAAGTTAAGATACTTGCTATTGCCATGCTTAGCCTAGCTAGTAGCAACCAAGGGTGGAATATATACATGCTGTGGAAAAATATTGCTAAGTCTTTGACTTATGTTTCTGCTTAATAAAACAACTAAGTGAATGAAACACCTGGTCGAATCGTAATATATTGGTGGTTTTTGGTTGAGTGTTTACACAAGGCCCATTTCTATGGTTTACCTTGTGTATCTCACTTGTGGATTGCCACCCAGGAACAAAGGTATTTTAGATGCCAAATGTTAAGAAGCTTCTAGTGCAACCACATGGAATTATGGGCTCTGCCTGGATCATATAGGTTGCAATAACTTAGTCGTTTGGATAGATGGTGGTAGTGGGATGATAGGTTGGAACGCGTCCATTTGGTCTAAGGGAAGGCTTCTGAAAGGTCCTGTATTGGTGAAAATCAAGTCTTATGGGGAAAGTGCACCACCTCTGCAGAAGGAAGAACCTAAGTACTTAGTCGTGTCCCCGGTAATGGACAACTTGAGCATCAAGACATGGAAGCTATCAAGAATCTCCTCATCCCAATTTTCTAAGTTAAAACTTGTGGTTAAACAAGGGTGAAGGTTCACCAATTTCTATTGGTGGTTCCTTGGGAGTTTTTTCCAAACAAAAACTTAGTGTTTTCAACTGATATGTAAAACCTATTTTGAGCAAAGCAAGCCTAAGCTACACTTAGCCAATTTCATATAGTAACTAGATGCTAATATTCTACTAAGGTATCACTTGCCAATACTATTCCAATGTATTGACCCACTGTGGCTGTAACTTGTGATGTTGTAGGTTACTCTGATGATTAGGGGTTATGAGTCTACACTCAACATGCTTGCTTGTGGCACATGAAGATGAAGACTTTTATTTATATTGTTAAGTTAAACTCTTGTACTAGCCTATGGCTATGGAGTTGTAAAAGACTATGTTATCTCTAGAATGACGATGTAATAATGACCTTTGTTTCTGTGTACTTCATCTTAAACTGTGGATGCTAGCAATTGATCCAGGGACTAGCATTGTAATCATAGGGATATTTACCTTTATAACAGTGGGATCTTACAGATGGTATCAGAGCACTGTGTTTCCTGTAGGATTATGACCCTAGGATTGGATTAGAAACCACTAAGGAAAAAATTTCAACAATTTCCACACTTGTCTTTTTCATCTCGTAAACTTTTCTAATCTTCTTTATCATCTCTATTTGTAGATGAAATCCATCAACGAAGCCGTGAGGAAGGGACCACTCATGACCATGACTTTGGAGTGTGAGACTGAATTTCCCAAGGCCCTCAAGAACCTTATGGTTACCATGGGGATACATGGTCCAGCTGTGTACAAAGGATTCCCTGTGATGGATGAAGGAGAAGAGTATTGGTGGGTGCAACTTCACTTGTACAAAAACAAGGAAGACAACCACAAGGAGTCAGGATTCTGCATGGTCACCAACTCAGAAATGCACACAACCTTCTTTGACTCTACAAGAAATGCAGCTTGGAATTCTATCAAGGAGCTTGGTGATAGACTCAAGTGCAGAATGCTCAACACCCAAAATGACCTTAGGGAAGAAAAGAAGCATACCCAAGAGTTAGAGGCTACTAACCAATGTTTAAGAGAAGACATCATAGACTTAGCAATGGAGTCATGTGATCAAGATTGACAGATTGCCTCTAGGGATGCCCTGATAGCCAACTTGGCAAGTGAGTGGGGATTGTAACGCACTTTGTTAGTTGGACCACCACATTTATCGTTTTACTTCCAAAATTTTTTCTAAGTTATGTTGAACCTTTGATGCTTGTAATGGATTTGTGTATGCCATGACTTGTGTGATTGTTGCAAAAGATATGCTTATGACATTTTGTCTTGTGATTTTTCTCTATTGATGTTGATTCTAACTTTTCTCTATCTTATAAAAATAGATTCCTAATGTTATTATCAACACGGCTGAGGAGTTCAAGGGAACTCGTTTTGGTACTCGTCTCATTGAGCTCACTAGTGTGCTCAACCTTCCACTTCCTAGCATCATGACGCTTCCCGTCACCAAGTTTGAGAGGAAGGACCTTTGGGGCTTCAGAGTCACTCAGCCAGGACGCCAGACAGAGCCAACCACGGAGACCATCACCTTTAAGCTGATGCATGACAACAAGGAGAAAGGCTTAGATGTATTCATGCAGGAGTTACTTGGGCGCCTGGTAGGGAGGCACTCCACAGAGCTTAGAGGTCTTTACTTTCACCCCTTCGGGAGATGCAACGAGGAGGGTGAGGCTATAGAGTACGAGGATGCTGCTAGAGAGACGATAGAGCCGATTCGTCTGTACCTCCAGGACCTAGAGGGTCTTATTAGGCACCTAGATACTGATAGGACCCAATGTCATACTTAGCAATGACGAGTTCCAGGTTCAGCTCCGAGAGAAGGACAAGCTCTTCGCTGAGCAAGACGAGATAGTCAAGGAAATGGAGGCCAAGTTTGAAAGCCAGGACAAGAGATTCAAGGGCCAGGAGAAGAGAGTCCAAGACAGGAACAAGAAGATCCGGGAGATGAAGGAAGAGCTAGAGGCCAAGGACTTCGAGCTTGAGCATCAGCAGGGAGTGATCGAGAGGCTTCACTCACAGAAGAGGTCTCTTAGATCCAAGATAGAGGCCTTGACTACTAATGTTGAGGAGTACCAGACCGCTATGGAGAATGCAGGTCTTACCCTTGTTGATGTGGAGATTGATGCGGAGGAGTAGTGTTGGCTACTCATTTATCTTTCATCTACCGTACTTTTGATTATTGAGTCGCAATGACCATCCAACATGTGGGTGGATTTCTATGGTGTGTTTTGCATTTTCAAACTTGTTGTTTATGTCGTTCAAACTCTATGTTATTTTGATGCTTGGTTATTTTGTATGAGTATGTGATGTATTGTGCATGTTAAGCATCTATGGTTATATCATTCTTATCCTTATGAAAACCACAGATGCCTCCTCGACGTGCCAACCCCAACCCAAACAACAACAATGTCACTCCCGAGATGCAACAGTTGAAGACAACACAAACACAAATGATGCAGATGATGACCAATTTTATGCAGAACCAGAATCAGAATAACAACAATAACAACAACAACAACCCAAACAATCCACCAGGATTTGACATGCTCACCAGATTCCTAAGACTGAGGCCTACAAAGTTCTCAGGAACCACTGATCCAATGGTGGCCAATGATTGGCTACGTTCGGTGAACAAGGATTTGGTAACTGTCGGCTGCACCGACGAGGAGAATGTCAGGTTTGCAGCACATCTGTTGGAAGGACCAGCAACAACTTGGTGGGATAACTTTCAGATCACCACTCCCATTGAGGATGTGACTTGGGCTATCTTTGATGATGGATTCCGTACAGCTCACATCTCATCCGTGGTGATGAATTTGAAGAAGAAGGAGTTCCATAATCTGAAGCAGCGTCACCGTAGTGTGGCTGAATATATTGAGGAATTCAACAATCTGGCACGTTATGCATCGGATGAAGTTGTTACTGATAACAAGAGGAAGGATAAATTCCTCGAAGGACTAAATGATGAACTGAATCTGCAGTTGTCTTTTGCCTATGTCCCAACCTACCAATCACATTGTGACAAGGCTACCATCTTGGAGAACAAGATGAAACAAGTTAAAAGCAGAAAGAGGAAGCACAGCTCTAACAAGCACAGCTCGGGATCGTCTCACAAGCGTTCCCATCATGATGATAGTGGGAGTTCTGGATCCCACAAACATGGAAAGTACAACAACCACCATAGCCACAACCGCCACCATGACAACAAGAATCACCGTAGTCATGATAACGACAAGTACAAGAACCACAAGAGTGGACACAAGAGTCAACACAGCGGAGGTGGAAGTGGAAGTGGTAGTCAGCCTGCAAAGAGATATATCAGTCAGGTTGAATGTTTCAAGTGTAAGAAGATGGGGCATTATGCAAATGAGTGCCCAGAGAAGAAAGTTGAAGGAACCACCAAGCCCAACCGTTTCCAGAAGGGACAAGTAAACCACATCAATGTGGAAGAGATTTATGAGGAACCTGATGTTGTGGCTGGTAAGTTCAAACTCAATTCTGTTCCAGCACTTGTTCTTTTTGATATTGGCGCATCGCATTCATTCATATCAAGAGCTTTTGTTGATAGAAATGAACTTCTAGTTGAAACTATTTGGTGTCCTATAAAAGTAATTTCTTCTGGTGGAGAAATGATAGTGAACTCAGTATGTCATGACCTAGTCATAGAATTTGGGAAGTATAAGTTTCCCGTTAATTTGATAATCCTAAATTCCCAAGGATTGGATGTCATTTTGGGAATGGACTGGATGACTAAGTACAAGGGAGTGCTAGATTGTGCCAATCATACCGTCACACTCACAACCCCGGATAATAAAAGGATTAGATTCAAGACTAACTTTGAATCAAAAGGGAGTAAGCTAAATTCTCTTAAGGGGGTTAGCATAGACGATGTGCTAATTGTGAGAGAATATCCAGATGTGTTTCTGGAAGAATTACCGGGAATGCCACCAGATAGAGATGTGGAATTTCTGATTGACTTGCTGCCAGGATCAGGACCAATAGCAAAGAGGCCTTACAAGATGTCAGTTGATGAGTTGAAAGAGCTCAAGAAACAACTTGGAGAACAGTTGCAGAAAGGATTTATTCAACCAAGTTCTTCATCTTGGGGAGCACTAGTTTTGTTTGTTGAAAAGAAAGATAGAAGTCAAAGGTTATGCATAGATTATCGTTCACTCAATGAGGTGACTATCAAGAACAAATACCCTGTGCCCAGAATCAATGACTTGTTTGATCAGTTAGAAGGATCCCGTGTGTTCTCAAAGATTGATCTTCGGTCAGGTTATTTTCAGCTTAAGATAAGGGAGCAAGACATACCTAAGACAACTTTCACCACTATGTATGGACTGTATGAGTACACCGTGATGCCATTTGGTTTGACCAATGCACCAGCTTACTTCATGAATATGATGAACAAGGTGTTCATGGAGTTTCTTGACAAGTTTCTTATCGTTTTCATCGATGACATTTTGATCTACTCCAAGAGCAATGAAGAGAATGAGGGACATTTGCGTTTGATACTTGAGAAGCTTAGAGAGCATAAGTTGTTTGCCAAATTCAGCAAGTGTGAATTCTGGTTGAATGAAGTTGGATTTCTTGGACACATTGTGTCAGGATATGGTGTAGCAGTTGATCCCGCAAAAGTGTCAGCTGTAACTGAATGGGAATCTCCTAAGTCAGTGAAATAAGTTCGTAGTTTCCTTGGCTTGGCAGGATACTATAGAAGATTCATTGAGAATTTCTCCAAGGTAGCTAAGCCAATGACGGAGTTACTAAAGAAAGACAAGAAATTTGCTTCGACTGGGGGATGTGAGCTTAGCTTTCAAGAATTGAAGAAGAGGCTAGTGAAAGCACCAGTCCTATGTCTGCTAGATTTGGAGAA
The DNA here is from genome assembly GCA_916181665.1 of Avena sativa. Taxonomy (NCBI): domain Eukaryota; kingdom Viridiplantae; phylum Streptophyta; class Magnoliopsida; order Poales; family Poaceae; genus Avena; species Avena sativa. Next base: position 43,421,562 of record OV702298.1, on the reverse strand, counting down.
GGATTTCCAAGTTTATTGTGATGCATCTCATCATGGATTAGGTGCAGTTCTGATGCAAGAAGGGAAAGTTGTGGCTTATGCCTCGAGACAACTCAAAACTCATGAGGTGAATTATCCTACTCATGATTTAGAGTTAGCCTTTGTTGTCCATGCACTCAAAACATGGAGACACTATCTTTTGGGAAAGCGATGTGAAGTGTTCACAGATCACAAAAGTTTGAAGTATATCTTCACTCAGAAAGAAATCAACATGAGACAAAGAAGATGGCTAGAACTCATCAAGGACTACGACTTGAGTTTGCAATACCACCCCGGTAAAGCAAATGTTGTAGCAGATGCACTAAGTCGTAAGGTTTATGTGAATGGTCTTACTAAGGGAGAGTTGCCAGATGATCTGTGTGCCCAATTCAAAGATCTCAGATTGGAGATTGTGCCTGAAGGACATCTCATGTCATTGGATGTTCAACCCACCTTGTTGGACAAAATCAAGGAAGCCCAAAAGACGGACAAGGAAATTGAAGAGATTAAAGAAAATATTGGTAAAGGAAAAGCCAAAGGATTCCACGAAGACGAACAGGGTACCTTATGGTATGGAAAACGTATCTGCATTCCGCAAGATCCGGAGCTTCGGAAACTGATTTTGCAGGAAGCACACAACTCACAGTATTCCATTCATCCAGGTAACACCAAAATGTACATGGATGTGAAGGAAATATTTTGGTGGAATAATCTCAAGAAGGACATCACCGAACATATTGCTTTGTGTGATGTATGTAGTAGAGTGAAAGCGGAACATCAGAAACCAGCAGGATTGTTACAACCACTACCTATTCCTGATTGGAAGTGGGACAAGATTGGCATGGATTTCATCACCGGACTGCCAAGGACCAGATCAGGATATGATTCTATTTGGGTGGTAGTGGATCGCTTAACTAAAGTGGCTCACTTCATACCCATGAAGACAACCTACACAAGTGCTATGTTGGCCAAGATCTATATGAATAGGATTGTGTGTCTGCATGGAGTACCCAAGAGTATTGTGTCTGATAGGGGAACTCAATTCACTACTCATTTTTGGAGGCAACTCCATGAGTCATTGGGAACGAGATCGGAATTCAGTACTACTTTTCATCCCCAGACTGATGTACATACATAAAGTACCAACCAGATTTGAGAGGATATGTTAAGGCCATGTTCCCTAGATTATGGAGCCAGTTGGGATGAAAGTCTGCCTTACGCAGGATTCTCTTATAACAACAGCTATCAAGCCAGTATTGAGATGGCGCTGTTTGAGTTTCTCTATGGGAGAAAGCGTACTACACCATTGCTATGGAATGGTGTTGGACAAAGGAACTTGTTCGGGCCAGAACTAATCAAGGAAGCTGAAGAGAAAGTCAAGTTAGTAAAGGATAGATTGAAGATAGCATAGTCCCGTCAAAAGAGCTACGCAGATCCAGAGCGTAGAGAAGTCACCTATGAGGTGGGTGATAGAGCATATCTTAGAGTATCACCACTTCGTGGAGTGAAGAGATTTGGAGTCAAAGGAAAGTTGGCCCTGTCACATCCCCAAATTTTTGATTCGGTTCTGCATATCATCCATTTCATTCTGCATTCATGAGTCTTTTGTCAAATTCAAACCACTGCTTTCAAACCCTAGACGGAGTTACTGAAGTGCCCCTACATAGAGGAACAGATGGACCTCGAAGTCACTATTTTGAAATAGACATTTTGTTGCTAAAATTGATCCTATGATGATCCTTTGGTTTTTAGAAAATTTTGAAAACAGAAATCAATTCATTTGGATTAGCTAATAAAAAGCTATGAAAGAAACAAGAAAAGCAAAAAGAATAAAAGAAAGAACAAAAAAAACTAACCTAACCTCCCCGGCTGAGCCACCCCGACCCAGCACACCTGCCCCGCTTACCCTATCTGCCACGCGCCTTCCCCACGAGCAGCGCACAACGCAGCGGCAGCGCAGCCAGAGGCCCAGCGCCGGCCCAGCAGAGCACCCAGCAGCAGCCCACTCCGCTCCCCTTCTCCCCTGTGCCGCTGCCAGGCAGACCCCACCCTACCTTCCCCTTCCTCCGGATGAACTCGTGTTCATCACGGAGTCCAGTAACCGAACGGAATCCCGACGAAATCGGTGCTGATCCTTTCCCCTCTGCATGCTACCCCCTAAATATTTACCCCTCCTCCGCCTCGTTCCGTTTCTTTCGCAAATCTCGCAAACCCTAGCCGCCACGAACCCCGCCGCCGTCGCCTCCATTGCCGAGCTTCAGAGCTCAAGGTTCCCGACGAAGCAGTCGCCCCTTGGCCCTCCTGTTCCCCTCTTTCTCTTCCCTTCGATCCATCACACGCCCTAACCTTGTTCCCCTCCCCGCAGATCATCGCTGTCCCCTCTGACTACTCGTCGGAGATCCAACGCCGCCGCCTATTCTGGTCGCTCGCAGTCGACTTTCCAGGAAGCAATCAACGACCCCGACCTCGCCACGGATTCGAGAATAGTATAGACTTCTTTATTCCTCTCCGTCGGGTCTGAACCAGGGGAGTTCCCTTGCTCCTGCTGCGTACGATTAGTGTCAGAGATCATTGGTGAGATTATCCATCTTATAACCCCCGTTAGACCGAAAGATGATAGATTCCCTTCCAAGCCATTGAAACCTCGCTTTTCTTAAAATTAGAATACGTTTTTTGATTGAATAGGTTCTATCAGCTTCCATTCATTATCCGTGTGCTTGTGAATTTATTAGAATCCATTTCAGTAGGACAACAGGGCTCTCGCCTAGCTGATTCAAACTAAACCTGGGAAATCTTAATTCCATAATGCCTTTCAAATCCTCCTAGCCACTATCCTACTGCAATAATTCTCGCTAAGAAGAATAGTACTGATTGACGCAGTGAAATGCAAATGAGGGAGGTTGGTGAAATGCAAATAATGGATACATAGCTCCCTCAACCCCTACTAGGTTTGATTCGATTCCAGATACTGATATCTTGGCAGCATTCCGAGTAACTCCTCAACCTGGGGTTCCGCCGGAAGAAGCAGGGGCTGCAGTAGCTGCCGAATCTTCTACTGGAAGACGAGTGGGTGTTCGCTTCTGGAAAAGAAGCAGGCTCGGGCTATCCATCCGACCGGACAAGGAACATATTAAAGAAGAACAGAAGAGGAAGCGGCAAAGAAAGAACTCCGGTATTCCGACCTTAGATTTTTGCTCAAAGAACGAATAAAACCCCTTGTCGAAGCCCTTTATGATAAGCTTCCCTGGATCTGGGAAGTTTCTCTTTCACGGTATTGAGATCGTTTGATCGATTTCCTTGATTTGATCTCACTAGAAAGCCCTTTGAATAAGCCTCAGGAACACCCACGAGGAAGCTTTCTCATGTGCGTAACCAGGACCAGCGGGAATATGTGATCGGTCGACCTTCTCTTCCAATCGCGACGTGGACTCGAACCTCAATGGACGGGGTATTAGTAGATCCAGAGAATCATTCAGGAAAGAAGAGATAAGCGATTGGCCCATCTAGAGGGGAAGGGAACCCCAACACCAGCTACCTCACTATCGAAATCAGAATCTAGTCCTAGCACTTATTCAATGTGATGGCAGGAATAGATACGGGGACATAGGATCTCCTTGGCCCGCCCGTCGGGCCCGGCCTGCTTCCTACCCGAAAGAAGGCTAGCCGGACTAGTGGTAGGGGACCCGACCGTAAAAAACCCTACCCTATTCTCGAACCCTCTGCCGAGAAATAGCTCCATTGAGTCCAATGTTGGTTATGGAACCAATTCCTGAAACCAAGAAATATCTGTTACGTTCCTGATGTTTCCGAACACTTTCAATAAAACCCTCTCGTTTCGATCAATAAGACGGTAGAGATCTGGCTAGCGGGATAAGGATTTAGGGAAAGGTACCCACCTTTTAACGGGAGAAAGGCCAGGTCATCAGAGCAAGCATAGTTTACTGGGCGAAGCAATCATCTCGTTTTCCCCTCCCTTTTTGGGAAGCACCTCTCTACGCGAATGTTGATGGTGGGGCCAATACCTAGGGAGATTGATGGGTGCACTTCGGGGATGCGGCTTCCTCTACGGAAACAACGGTACTTCCGAATCCTAATCCTAAAAGGCACCTGCTCCTAAAGCAATTATCGTAAATAGAGGTACGACCCTCCAGCGCTAAATCGGATTTCTCGGAAGGATTGCTTTACATGGAAGTGCTGTCAATTGCAAATGGGTCTACAAAGACCAAAATGGCAAGATCGAGAGGCCAAATAGCTAAAAAACGATAGTTTTGGTTTACTAGAACCATCAGCATATTGTTTCAGCTCGGTGGAAACCCAACGATTGGTACAACCGGCGCTGGATACCTAAACTTTGAGCCTGCTGCTCATAATCCATATTGGATTCCCTAATTTATTCTTGTTTGACTACGATCCACGAACCAATTCACATACTCATCGTTATCTATCGACTTTTCCACTATCAACCCCAAAAAACCCAACTCTGCCTTACGGCCCTATTATCCTTCAGAGAAGACACCCAGGGACCATATTCTTCTCCAATCTGAGTTTTGCTCAAGTCAAGCCTTGGCAGAAGAACTTGACAAGTTTGAACAGAGGTTTAGCATCGACTAAATTCCGTATTCCGTATGTTAGGAAGGCGATCTGCACTTTCATCATAGCCTGGCCATGTTACAGAGAAGTTTCTACTTCCCTTCGGTACATCGGTGCATTTGCATTGGGCATTTCTCGACCAGACAAGGTCGACCAAAAAAACTTGTGCCAAAATAACGGATGCGAAGAAGAACAAAAGGCGAGTGGGTGTTCGCTTCTGGAAAAGAAGCAGGCTCCAGTGCCGGAAGGTCAAGGAAGTTGGTGAACTGATGACAGGGAAGCCGGCGACCGAAGCCCCGGTGAACGGCGGCCGTAACTATAACGGAACCAATAGTGGATTTGTTTCTGTCTTTTGTTGAATCTTTTTCACGGCTCGATAGAGAATTTGATAAGCCAATGATTTTTTTCTGGTTTCACCTTTCCTTTTCTTCGAAAAAGTTGTATTTCTTGTTTCCTAGCCTCAGGATCTTGTGTGAAAACAAACTGAGTCCCAAAAAAAAATTTCGTTGAAATTGTTCGTTTGGAAATTTCCCGGGCGGATTCTCTTATTTGTGATGGCATCCTTGTCTTGAATCTCGAATGAATTGCGTAGATCGTAGTTCTCGAACGAGCACTCGAAAAGATTCTGGAGGATCCTCGTGATTAGGTATTCGACTTTTTCAGAACAGGTCCGAGTCAAATAGCAATGATTCGAAGCACTTCTTTTTCAGTAGCAAACATATTCATTTTCACCGGGCTCCGCGCACCTTTGGTACTTCTGGAGGGCAAGCAGTTTTCTAGTGACTTCTTTCTTAGGGTAGGGCATCTTTCGCTGCGCGCCTTGTTTTCATCGCGGTGATATACTGCGTCGGTAGGGATGCAAGGTAAGCATCATTCTTTAATGTAAGAATAAAGAATTGAATTAAAGGGCTTGCTTTGACCCTTAGGAGTAGGTAACCCGCTCGCTATCCTTGTTTCTATTTCTATTGCATTCTAAGGATCGTTCAGGCTATATTTAGTCTATTTTGGCTTTTACTGTCTACTTTTCTCAGGGAGATGGTTAAGGACCTCAGAAGATAGAGGAGAGCGCCAGGCGCAGATTTTCCACCTATCAACAATCCACCTGCAGAACCCACAGAGGGATCTGCTGATACAGACCTAGATTCATGGAGATATAGAACAGCATATAAGTTATAGCAGAGAAGAATCTCACAAAATGTCCCTTTCTCAGGATGGATTTAATGTCTCAGGGCTCAAGTGATTCACCGAAGCGGCGAGACCTTGAAAGTTTTCAAGTGTCAGTAGCGAGACGTTCTGTCAATCGGGGAAGGTTTTTGGTGACAAGACCTGGAGATATCAGAAGTGAGAATGCAGGCGGACTATAATAAGTAGGAGGGGAATGACAATTCCAAAGAAAAGGTGCTTCTCCTTGGTTTTGAAGAAGACAGGAATGAGTCAGTGCCAGGTGTCCCCGGTCGTGATACACTAACCAACCAACTTACTGACGGGTCTATGGCTTTACCTTCACTGCAGGAACTTAATGATACGTAAACCCATCTCGGTCGAATAATTCGTATCTTTAGACCATTCAGAGCCGTTTGCATTAAGTCGAAGGTTTGGTCCGGAAAAATTCGGGGCTTATCGGGACCTATGTTACGAGCTTCTGGAATACAATGGGATCTTCGTAAAGTGGATCCTTTCCTTCCGTTTTTCCAATCTCGATTCGAGCTATGAGCTGTGGCACAAGCCAGTTGAAGCCCTATGTAGAAAGCCTTTTTTTCTAGTATTTACTAGAAAATTTGATCCTCTCTTTTTTTCTTTCTATAGTGGAGATAGTCGCACGTAATGACAGATCACGGCCATATTATTAAAAGCTTGCGGTAAGAATCTACTTGAAATCGAATGAAAAGGAATGCACTCCCTTTGGTCGGGGTTCGCCATTCGATGCCTCAACCAAAGGGATTATTGGAGGTGGTAGTATGAGCCAAGATAGCCGTGAGATACGTTAAGCTGCTAATATGTCCATCTTTGTATCCATACGAGCCAAGATTTCCTCTCTAAGGAGGAGCTCGGCAATGAATTTGTTTGGCTAGCGTCCGCTCACGATCACTCCCAGGCAGGCAAACAATCGATTTACCATTTTCTGATCCAAGATCTGGGCATGAAATGGAAAGATCAAAAAGATCAGAACGAAGCAAGCAGAGCACCTTGACGACTGAACTACATTGGCTAGACAGGCGTGTAGGTTGCTACAATATCCAGAGAGCCTTTGCAATTGCGGTTCGAATCTATCCTTTCTTGCATCGTCAATCCTCAAGTCAAGGATGACTTCTTTATTGGCGAAACGATGGGGGAGAGGAGACGAAAACCCCGAGTTATGTCGTAAGGGCCGCCCAGTTCCAGGCAAAACCTCCCCTTTTAGTGTTCTTTTGCTTGAGACTTTCTTTATAGTTATGCTTGCATCCTTTATCTTTCTCCCGCGCGATTCAACTGCTGGCCGTCCTCAGTTCGGATTGCAGGCTGCAACTCGCCTGCATGAAGCAGGAACAACGCAGAACAGAAAAGAAGGCAGATTTGATGAGTTGTAGGGGTGGACCCACTTCCACTGATTTCTTGCGGGAAGGTTCTATAAGGGAAGAAGAATCAGAGCTGTGACCTAGGAACCTTGATTTCTTTCGGAACGTCATTACGAGAGTAACAAAGAAAGAATAACGTAGATAGGACATGTCCTTATCTATCTGGAAAGTATACCGTGTACTAGAAAAGCAAGCAAAAGCTCCTTCGGTAGCAGGTATGAATCGATAGCCTCGGAAAACTTTGTTTTGAACGAACCCGTACTTGAAAGTGGTCACCGCTGACATAGAAGTTTTGAAAAAGAGAGGGTAGCGACGAACATCTTTAATAAAACTAGTGAATTACTAGCGAATTTCCAAATAGAATAGTGCATCCACGTCAGCCATTCCAATTTCTTCCCGAAACTTCCCAAGAAAAATCCCGAATTGGATCCAAAATTGACGGGTTAATGTGAGCTTATCCATGCGGTTAGGCACTCTTCAAATAGGAATCCATTTTCTGGGTCTCAATTCGGGAGGAAGAACGGGTAATAATCCCAAAAAGCAAAGTCTATGATGTCAGCCGCCGAGGGCTTTCTATTATCAAACGAAATGCCATAAAATCTGAAAAGGCTGGCAAGCGGCTCGGGCATCGAACTCGCCGAGACTCCCCGCACCCCGTAGACGCCTCGACCTCACCAGGGACCGCCGGAGCTCTCGCCGCCGCCACCGTCTGCGCCCACCGCCGCCGCCAGCCGCCGCTCGCCGCCAAGGTGAGGACGCGAGCACCCCCAGCCGTCCGATCTGTTTTCAACACGCAAGATTAGACACACGGCCGAACCGGTACCGGCCAGTACCAGTGCACCGTGTGGCAGCCGCGTGGAGCCTGCGTAGACGCCACGTCGCAGCCGCGTCAGCGCTGACTCGTCAGTTGCGTTGACTGCGCAGTAAAAAAAATTTAAATGAATTTGGAAATTGCAGAAAATAGCTGAAACTTGTAAAATTCATAGAAATTAATCTACTGGGCCAAAAATTGTAAATAAAATATGGGTAGATTCAGTAAGTCGTGTAGAATCTTTCTGTACCTTTGTTTCACACTTTTACAGCAATATTTTGTCCAGATTTAATTAAATTATTTAATGGACTTTTTGGAGTAATTAATTCATAGAAAAATATCTGTAACTCCAAAAATTGCAAATAATATGTCCCTGGATTCAGTGGAACAAGGGGAATCTCAAAGTGAATTAAAAGGTTAGGCTTACAGTAATAATTTTTTCAGAAACTACTTAATGGATTTCTGCAGTATTTTAATTACTCAGGGAGTTTTATATTTCCTTTTTGAGAAATTCCAATTGGTACTGTTCCTATTCAGTAATGCCTACACAGTAGAATTTTCCCAAGATTTTACAAACAATATGTTAACTGTAGTGATTTATTTGGGTTCTAGCTCTAGTTTTTAGCTTTATAAATTGCATAATAGTTTTCCTTGCGCTAAATTTTTTTCCATGCATGCATTCAGTAGCTTTACTGAATAAGATTATGTGGTGCTGCTGTAGCATCAATCCACTTGTCATGCATGCATCTTGCATCATCTTGTTGCATACGCTTGTGGATGGTTTGTTTATGATTGCAATTGTATCGTGTAGATTGTGACGAGTGCAACGCTTGCTCGTGTGTGGATTGTTCTTCCGACCGCTACAACCAAGGCAAGTAGATGCTACTTTTGTTCATGATGTTGTCCTACTATTTTCAATGCATTGTCGTGTATTTTGTAGATGCATGTGTAGGATGATACTATCGCTATGCTATGTCCTATTATGTGGTAGGGTTTTCCTTGTAGATGAACCACCGTTGGTAGATGTGCTTATCCTTGCTATGATGAACGAGGGCTGGGTTACATCACTGAAAGTTGTTTCTAAATGTGTTGGTTTGCGAAAACTAAAAAAACTTAATCAATGAATCTCCTGGGTGTGATGTGATTGATAATTTTTGGTGGTATCATTGCGGAAAGGCACCCAGGTATCAAGAGGAAATGATTGTCTTCTTTATTTTGTAGCTTACGTGTACAACCATGTGCCAATAATGAAATGGACGGTTGGTTGGACTTAGTAGGTTGTGGTAACTCGAATCCGCGTATCCAGAGATGTAGAATTTTGGTAGGTTGGACCGGTGCGCGTCGGGATTGGGGAGCTACTTCCTGAACGGTCTCTTCTTGGAATTCTCCCTATCATCACCCAAAATGAGAGTGATGGTACGAGCTGGGCTGGCCAAGTCACATGGGTAAAGTGTACTAACCCCTGCAGGGTGTATAATCTAATCGATTAGCCATGTCCCCGGTTATGGACATCTGAGTTGCTTGATATTGATTCCATGACATGTTTCTCGCTCATTCTAATTTCATAATTGTTTTAATGTTGTTGGGATTACTTAATTGGGATCTTTTCAAAGAAAATCAAAACTGTTTATGAAAGTAGGACAAAGGTATTTGCAAATGCAAGCTAGCCACAGATCCACTTGCCAAATATTCATGTAGATGTTAGCACTATTGTCTCCTTTACTAGCTCTACTTGCCATACATTCCATGTATTGACCCTTCGGAGCTGCTACGTTTCATGTTGCAGGATATTCTGATTCTGAGTAATTGATATAGGCCACGGTACTCCACTCGGCACTTGTTCACTTGTGGGAAATTTGAAGAATGGAGGATTTGCTTAATTTATGTTGCTACCTGAATAATTTGAGATATCCTTGAGCTAAGCTTTTATTGTAATAATGGTGCTCTGGATCTTTGTTATTTATGATACACGGATATTTTGCTATGTTATTTATCTTATTCTATTGTGGGCCAATGAACCGATCCAGGGATTGGCACGCCACATAGAAGCCACGGTCTTTTTAGAACCGTGGTGTTACAGGCCCCGAGATATGTTGGACCATTCAAGATTCTGAGTCGTAAAGGAGAAGTAGCATATGAGATTGAACTGCCTGAATCATTGTCTGCTGTTCACAATATGTTTCATGTGAGTCAGCTAAAGAAATGCCATCCGGAGATGGAAGAAACTTCTTTGAAGGATACTATACCTTTGGAGGAGGTCCAATTGGAAAGTGATCTCACTTATGAGGAAAAACCTATCAAGATTCTCGAGACTGTAGAAAGAGTAACTCGGACAAAGACTATCAAATTCTACAAAGTTCAGTGGAACCATCATTCCGAAGAAGAAGCAACATGGGAAAGAGAAGATGACCTTCGGAAAGACAACCCTATTTTCTAGCCAATCCGAATCTCGAGGGCGAGATTCACCTTAAGGGGGTTAGATTTGTAACATCCCAAAAATCATGATTTCAAAGATTGCATATCTTTCATGCATTCATAATCATTTTAGGTTCATTTCTTCAAAAACAAAAACTTTGTGATCTATTATTTTATGTAAGCAAGGCAATGGCCATTTACTACCTTCTAATAGGAAAATACTTACTTTAATCAGTAAGGATTTGAACATGAATTTGAGTATTGTTTCCAAGGCTTGATCAAACTTTTCAAAACAAATTATGAATTCAAACCATTCTCATGTCTTATTTTAATGATTATTAAAGGCAAGGTTTATTTTAAATATCAATGGACCTTGGCAAATTTGAGTGAACAACAAAACTTCATACACAAAAATGTACCTGGTTCACTTTACAAAAATCCAGAAAGTATTTTAATTCAAATTCTTTTAAAATCATTTTAAAAGGATTCCTAGAAAATCAAACAGCAAAACAAAAACGGAAAAGAAATCAGAAAGGGCCGGCGCCACTCTTTTGGCCCAGTAGCAGATGCAGCCCACCCGGGTTTTCGCCTCTCTGTTTCTCACCGCAGCCGTGCACACCCCCTCGCTGACCACTGGGACCCACTTGCCCCGTCATCATCGTCCCCAATCACCGCGCATCTGACCCACTCCGCCGCGATTACTCTCTGCTTAAATCCCATTGATTCGCTGAGTGAATGCCGCCCCTGCTCCGGCTACAAAACCCCCTCCCCACCCCACACATTTCCCGTCACTCCACTCGCTCGCTCCGCCACCAGGCTGCCCACAATTTCTCTTACACCGCCGCATTGCCGATGAACTCCGACGATGAAATTCCAGTGAGCTTGACCACCCCTGTCCTTGTAGTTCATACGAGCATGCTCCTTATGACCTTGTGCATCCTCTGACACCGTTCGTTTGTTCGCGCATGACCCAGGCCGCCGTCACGCCTGCAAGCATCAGAGCCACCGCTTAACTCCGACGAGAGATTTAGGTAAAACCCGACCACCCCGTGCCTTCCCCTTGACCCTATCGAGTTTGCCTGAACATTGCACACACACTGATGCCTTCTGTTTGTGTTAGGGCGGATTAGAACGTCACCAACGTCGCCGTCCACCTAAGCCTGACGTTGTACCTGACTCCGACGAGCTCCCACGGCCACAGCAGCTTGCCCTTGTCCACGCCAACAACATCTGGAGCTTTCTCGCAACCTTGCGACGCTGGTAAGCATCGCCACTGCCCCCAGTCATCACTAGAGTCGCCGCACGATCGCCGGCAGAGCCGTCGCCGCCGTCCTAGCCATTTGCACCGCCGGTTTAGAGTCAAAGCGATTAGATCCACTGGATCTAGATCTAGTGGTCTATATTAGACGCCAGGCCGAAGAGGTACGGGCAGATCTGAGCCGTTGGATCTTATTTAGATCTGACGGGGGCCTGTAGTTTATTTTAAAATATGGATTTAAATCTATTAGATGTTCAAACTTGCAAAATCCATAACTTTTGATCCACACGTCCAAATTTTGCAAATTTTATATCATTGGAATCAAGAGAAAGAATTATATCCAACCATGCGCATTGTTTAATAAATTGCTTTTGTAAAACTGGTTATTTTTGCAGAGACATTTGTAGGCCTATTTTTAATATAAAAATTATTTGAAAACGTTTTAAAGATCAAATTAAGTTTAATTAATGTATAAATGTTTAGTTTAGTGTTCAGCATTTTTTACTTGTCTTGTTTGAATTGGAAGAATCATCAAATGGCATTTGCATGCATTCATATATTTTTGCTTGTTTATTTTGGTATGTGAATTTGGTGCTATCATTTTATGTGTAGATTTTGGTGCTAGTGGTGATTGTGATTGTGAGGATTGTTGCTACTCCCCCAACTACCAAGGCAAGTGGTGCTTCATATTTTTGTCCCAATATTTTGACTATGCATTAGAAATATTTTGTATAGGGCTTGCATGAATATTTTGCTAAGTATCTGTATGATATGCTTGCGAGATCCTAGTAGTTGTAGAATTGTTAGAAATTTCTCTAAGTTAAGATACTTGCTATTTCCATGCTTAGCCTAGCTAGTAGCAACCAAGGGTGGAATATATACATGCTATGGAAAAATATTGCTAAGTCTTTGACTTATGTTTTTGCTAAATAAAACAACTAAGTGAATGAAACACCTAGGTGGAATGGTAATTGCTTGGTGGTTTTTGGTTGAGTGGTTACACAAGGCCCATTTCTATGGTTTACCTTGTGTATATCACTTGTGCATTGCCACCCAGGAAGAAAAGGATTTTAGATGCCAAATGTTAAGAAGCTTCTAGTGCAACCACATGGCATTATGGGCTCTGCGTGGAACATATAGGTTGCAATAACTTAGCCGTTTGGGCAGTTGGTGGTAGTGGGATGATAGGTTGGAACGCGTCCATTTGGTCTAAGGGAAGGCTTCTAAAAGGTCCTGTCTTGGTAAAAATAAAGTCTTGTGGGGAAAGTGCACCACCTCTGCGGAAGGAAGAAACTAAGTACTTAGCCGTGTCCCCGGTAATGGACAACTTGAGCATCAAGACATGGAAGCTATCAAGAATCTCCTCATCCCAATTTTCTAAGTTAAAACTTGTGGTTGAACAAGGGTGAAGGTTCACCAATTTCTATTGGTGGTTCCTTGGGAGTTTTTGCCAAACAAAAACTTAGTGTTTTCAACTGATAGGTAAAACCTATTTTGAGCAAAGCAATCCTAAGCTACACTTAGCCAATTTCATATAGTAACTAGATGCTAATATTCTACTAAGGTATCACTTGCCAATACTATTCCAATGTATTGACCCACTGTGGCTGTAACTTGTGATGTTGCATGTTACTCTGATGATGATTAGGGTTATGAGTCTACACTCAACATGCTTGCCTGTGGCACATGAAGATGAAGAGTTTTATATATATTGTTAAGTTAAACTCTTGTATTAGCCTATGGCTATGGAGTTGTAAAAGACTATGTTATCTCTGGAATGACGATGTAATAATGACCTTTGTTTTTGTGTACTTCATCTTAAACTGTGGATGCTAGCAGTTGATCCAGGGACTAGCATTGCAATCATAGGGATCTTTACCTTTATAAAGGTGGGATCTTATAATGCCTAAGCCTATTGAGCCTACTACTAGTGATGCCAAGTTTGACTTTGATATTGATGGTTGCAATATTTCTGAAGTGATTATGTTCGTGAAAAAGCTTGCTAGAAGTCCTGATGCTAGTGATATGCATGTTGCCTTTACCAAACATATTACAGATTCTCTTGTGAAAATTAGGGAAGAGAAGTTAAAACACAAAGCTTCTATTCCTAGGAAAGTAGAAGATAGTTGGGAACCCATTATTAATATGCAAGTGAATGACTTTGATCTCAAAGCTTCATTTGATCTTGGTTCTAGTGTCTCTATTATGCCTAGGAAGATTTATGAAATGCTTGATTTGCCACCTTTGGAAGATTGTTATTCAGATATCCCACTCAATGATAATGCTAAGAATAAACTCATGGGGAGTATTAATGATGTTCTCATTATGGTTAACAGTGCTTATGTCCCTGTTGATTTTTATGTTTTGGATGTTGAATACAATGTTTCTTGTCCTATTACTTTGGGAAGACCTTTTCTTAGAACAGTTGGTGCCATCATTGATATGAAATAAGGCACCATTAAATATTATTTCCATTCAAGAAAGGTATTGAACACTTACCAATGAGAAGAGAGAGGTTGCCTTTTGCTCCTCCTTTGAAAGCAAGATTTGATGTTAATTCTTCTTCATTTGAAAATTATTGATTCTTCTTGCTTCTTGTGCCTAACTTAAAGGCGTTAAAGAAAAATACTTTTTGGGAGATAACCCAAGAGTTTCCTTCGGTCTTTGAAGTTCTTACTTCTGTAATGACCTATCCTTATCCTTTTTGTTAGCTTTTTGTGCCAAGAATGACCTCTAATGAGAGGGAAGTAAGATTTGGGGAGTTGTTGTCCCAAAAAAGATTTCTGTCCTTCACCAAAAAAAATCGTGATGAGGCTCTGTAACTCGGATTTATCTCAAAATTTACGAATGCATCCCCCGGTATGTTAGATAACTTTCGTTAGTTCAGCACTTTTTGATTTGAGCAACAGAAGATGTTCGAAAAAATCGGTTTCTACCTGCTGGTCTGTTTTGACAGATTTCTGCCATTATTTGCATTTGCTTCTTATTGATTCCTTTTTGAGTTCTCTTTAGGTGAATTGAGCTTTTTGAAGGAGTTACTACAGTATCTTGTGTTTTTAGTGAAAAGCTTTGCTAGAGGTCTAATATCTTTTGAATACACTAATGTTGCTAATGAAGATTGTGTGAAGTTTTGTATAAAGCAAAAATTTCAGGTGTAGAGAGAGAATGATGCAATGAGATGAAGAATGGACAAAAGCTCAAGCTTGGGGATGGCACCATGGTGTCACCCTAAGAAATATCCAAGAGGTACAAGTGTCAAAGCTTGGGAATGCCCAAGACATCCCCTTCTTCATCAATAAAAAGCTCAGGTCTATCTAGACACTTCATTTTTATTGTTTCATGCACAGTTGTGTTGTTCTTGGAGCGACTTAGTTTTATTTTGCTTTGCTTAGGTTGTTCAGTTTGCTTGAATAAAGTAGTTTGGACCCCCGTTCTTGCTGTATTGTTTGCAAATAAGTTGCTTGGTGTTGGAAAGGAGTAGTAAGTTCTTGCTTGAAGTGCAAGAGGAGCTTGCATTGACTGTGACCTAGACTTTGGCATGACATGTTAGGTGTTGTTTTAGCATTATGCTTAGTGATTATTCCTGCAGCATGTCTTGTTCCAAACAATTGGGATTGCTTAGTGTGCCTTGAAGAAATTATGCGTTGTTTTAGCATGCGAAAGCATAGTATTGTGGTATTCTCCTTTTTATGTTTTGCTTGGGTTGACTTGGCACATGCTCACACCATGTTATGACTATGACAAGTCACCATTAGCCTCTATGATCATTTAGTGCTTAACTTGTAGTACCACCCTTTTCTTTGATTAATATGCTTTGTTGCACTACATGATTATGGCCATTATTGCTCTCTTAGTTGGTTGCTCCCAGCCTTTTGCTAGCCTCCACTTGTATGAGTAAGTTCTACTCATGCCTCCAACTCCCAACAAACCAAGTTATTCCAAAGTGTCCACTATAAACTCCTATGCATGGTGTGTTACATCATTCCAAGTATATTCTTGTTTTCAACTATCTTCCAGTTAAAAACTATTTTGTTATGTGAAAACTTAGTGATTAAAGCCCTCACGAACTTGATGGCACACTTTATTCTTTGCCCCTAATAAACTTGAACCATTGTGACAACTTTGTTGTATATGCTTGCACTTATAAGTTGGAATTAGCAGAACCGTGCTGTCACGGGGAACGTTTTCAACATTGCACTTGTACCTTGTTGTACTCAATTGATATCATGTTCTTTTGTCTATGGATGTCACCGGTGTGAAATAAAGAGGTAACTTGTAAGTCCATGGAGTTTATATTTTGTATCCGAGAAACGCCTGGGCCGCTAGCCTAAGCCATGCCTAATCATGGTGGAAACTTGCAGCATCACCAGAATGAGCTATCTATGAAGCATCCTCAATAAAAAGTTATGCATATGGTAAATAAAAAGATTGCTGAGATGCTCATTGTCTGTTTGCCTTGTCATTTTGGTTATGGGAAAGCTCCTGTACCATGTGCAAGGGGTCCCCGTTGGCGGTTCTCAATGATATGCAAATACTTACAGTGAGAAGAACTTACCTGGACCCAAAGTTTAGTATGCATGAGGTGTGGCCCTCTTATTCAAGGGACATGAGATTGCCAACTTATACTTCGTCAAGCATATACTCCAGCTTTGCCACTTTAACCTTAACCACTTCAAGATGCTTATGATAGGGGCAATGAGGGATGAAATCTAACAAGTACCATAATTTATGGAAGCTCTTTTTGAAACCTGTAATCCCTACTTCCTTTACAAAAAGGTATTTCTTCCACCATTATTGAGTCTCCACCTTCTACCTTTAGGCACCATTAAGAGAGCATAGTTGTCATTCTGTGTGTAGTGTTCCAAAGCTTATTAATTGATGCATATTGTGTTATTACTTGTTTTTATGATACTTGTTTCTAGTCACCCTTGTGAACTTTGAAGGTGTCCTATGCATCTATATTGCTACTCTATGAGGGACAAGCTGATTGCCACTATGTTATGTTTGCTGCATGTGAAACAAACAAACATTTTTCAATGCATGTTATTTATGATCTTTGTTTGTAGATTGTCATGTTGAATGCTTAGTTACTGTGTCCTATTGTTAGAACTCCATCTTTCATGCACATGTTTAGAGTTCTTTGTTCCTAGCTTTCAATGCTTGCAAATGGTTGGATCTTTATTGCGAGGGTGCATGTCACCTGAAAAATTATTCTTTTATCACTTACCTACTCGAGGACGAGCAGGAGTTAATGTAACATCCCAAAAATATCAAACTTAGATCATCAAAACACTAATCATCAAGTTTAGGGTTAACAAAAACTTTTCTAAATGAATTCATGAATGCATGTATATGAGTATGCATGGATTTTTAATTTCTTTAAAAACCACCTTGTTTGTGTGATCCATTGCTTGTAAAATGTTTCTTAGGTGAAAAGAACATCATCTAAAACATTTCCCACACTTTTCCTAAAGACAAGTAAATCAAAACAAATATATTAAGTGAATGGTCATTTTGCCAATTTAACTCACATGCCTACTTTGGCTGTCTCAAACTTTCAAAACCTAACAGAAACTTTTCTGGATCTTTGCACCCCTTGAATGTACTCACAACAGAGTATCAAGGCCCACTTTGTGATCATCCAGAAACTTTCAAATGCATAGTTTAAATGACAATTCAAAATTGAATCTTCTTCATATGGGAAGATCCCACTTTTTCAAAACCCACTCAAACAAGCTCAACTTTCAAAACCCAAGCATCTGCAGACTCACCAGAACCAACCTAGCAAACTCACCAAAATTCATTTCAAAATTCAAAAATTGAGTTCATGCGGCCATTTCATCAAACAGGTTGCAGACACAAATCAAACCAAACCACAAACACTATAGTGTGCAGTGTTTTGAGCCTAACTTGTTCCCTAGTTAGCTCACACACAATCCAGTAGATCATCTAGAAAGATTAGCCCAACACTAGCACCCCTGTGAGCTTGCCATTGCCATTAATGGTGAACAGCCGAGCACCCCCATGTCACCCCAATGTGGACAGCAAGCTAGGAGCAGCAGCAAGCATAGCCAGCATGTCTGGGAGGCAGCCCACCGTCCACCGCCACTGCCTGTCCCAGCCGCGAGCATTGCCAAGCCCTGGACCACGCGCACAAGCCGCGCCCAGACCATGCCGAGCGTGCGCCAGAGCGCCACCCGCGACCAGCATCCCCAGACCGCGCGCCGCCCTCACCGCGCGCACACACGATCACCACCGACCCAGGACCCCGCCAGACACTCCCCTTTGCCGCCCCGTGCCACACAACCACCGCCCGCCGTCGAAGACGCCGCCTCTGCCGCGCAGAGCGCCGCCCATTCCAGACCAAACCACACCGCCCCATGCCTCGCGATCATGTCGTTGAGCATCGCCAGGAGACACAGCACCGTCCCCTACCCTTGCCCATGCCATTAGCTGCCTGTAACGTCGCCCCCGACGAGCTCACCTTGCGCCCCGACGGTCCCCTCGCTCGACTATAAATAGAGGCCACCCCCGCATGATTTCTTCAAACCATCTCACTCCCCTCTCCCCACTGACCGTGCCACACCATTCTCAGAGCAAGGCGAGCACCACCTCGCCGGAATATCACCGGAGTCCGCCGCCTCTAGAGAAGAAGGGAGCCAGCGATTAGAGCCGCCCCAGGAGAAGCCACCGGTACCAGGAGGTTCGCCGTCGTCGACTTCGTCGTTCGCCCGCCTCGCCGACCCTCGCCCGTACCCCGGTGAGCCCCCAGCACCCCCCACTGGCCGCGCTAGGTTTCGTTCTCGCCGAAGCTGTCTCGCGTCGACGATGACCCTCAGCCGTTGGATTAGAACTAGATCGAACGACCCACGTTGCCCCATACCGCTTCGCCCAGCCCCGTGTCACTGACGGGTGGGGACACCCACTTACGCAGCCCGCGGGAGCACTGCGCTTAGCAGGCCGGCCCGTTAGAATTTCCCGCGCAGCCCAGCGATTCAAATTAAACCTTTTTCTTTTTAATTTCAAACACACTTCTGTACCCAACTTCAAAAATCAACCCAGGTCGATTCAGTGCACCAAATTGGATTAAACCAATTTTGTTGGAAAGATCTATGAATGGTTAATCCAAGCCCGTTGGATTCAAGTCATTTGGATCTGTAGATCACCCATAGAAAAAATAACAAGGCAGAAGCTTTTCTGCATTAAAACATTTTTCAAATTTAAACCATAAAAGCTTTTGAGTTGATTCCAACTCTCAAAAATCACATTTAACCATACCTTTAAGAATATATAAAAATATATAGGTTTACTTGCAGAAATAATGTTCAAGGAATAAAAGAATGCTACATAAGCATTTCTAGCCACTTTAATCAATTAAAATAAAAGGGTAAAACCTTATTAAATTGTGACACCACTTTAAATCACATTCCCATGGACTACATGTTGGAGATATGCCCAAGAGGCAATAATAAAGTGGTTATTATCATGTCTTCACACTTATGATAAATGTTTACATACCATGCTATAATTGTATTAACCGGAAACATTAATACTTGTGTGATTTGTAAACTAAAATAAGAGTCCCTAGTAAAGCCTCTTGTTAAACTAGCTTGTTGGTTAATATATGATCATGGTTTCCTGATCATGAACATAGAGATGTTATTAACAACAGGATCATATCATTAGGAGAATGATATGGTGGACATACTCCTATAGATAAGCGTAGCATAAAGATCAAGTCATTTCAATAGTTCAATTGCTATATGCTTTCTGATACATAGTAACCTAATTCCTTCGACCATGAGATCATGCATATCACCTTTACTGGATGGATGCTTTGATGTCATCAAACACCACACCGTAACAGGGTGGCTATAAAAGTGGCATTGAGTGTTCGGAAAGTATTGGTTGAAACACATGGATCAAGAGTGGGATTTGTCCATCCACATGACGGATAGATATTCTCTGGGCCCTCTCGGTGAAATGTCATCCAATTAGCTTGCAAGCATGTGACTTGGTCACAAGGGATCACATATCACGGGAACGAGAAAAGAGTACTTATCAGTAACGAGGTTGAACTAGGTATGCAGAGATACCGACGATCATAACCTTGGATAAGTAACATATCGTGAGACAAAGGGAAATTGGTATCGTATGTAAGTGGTTCATTCGATCGCAAAGTAATCGTAGAAATATGTGGGAGCCATATGAATTTCCAGATTCCTCTATTGGTTATTGTTCGGAGAAGTGTCTCGATCATGTCCGCATAATTCACGAACCGTAGGGAGACACACTTAAGGATTCGACGTTGTTTGAGTAGTTATGGTATTATGAGAAAGAGACCGAATGTTGTTCGGAGTCTCGGATGGGATCCGGGATATCACGAGGTGATCCGGAATGGTCCGGAGAATAAGATTCATATAAGGAAAGTCCCGTTTCGGAGTTCGGGAATGATTCCGGTGTTTCCATCGGGAACATTCTAGAAGGTCCCGGATTGTCCGGCACTCCGGGGGGGAAAGGGTACATGAATGTGTCATTGCATGTTGGAATGATTGCATCATGTACTAGGTGTTCTTGCTGCCCAAAATAAAGGATTTATTTAAATCCTAAATTGAAAAGTCAAACGGCCAGTTTGAAAGTCAAACGGCAATTTTGGGAAGTGGGAAGAGAGGAGGATTGGTGGAGGCCGAGTTGGGGAGGGATTCCCTCCCTTGGCCGGCGCCCCACCAAGCCGACTTGGGGAGGAACTCTCCTCCCCTTGGCCGGCCAGCCCTCCCACCTATATAAGGAGGGGCAGGGCTCCCCTCCTAGCACACACTAGTTCCTATCCTCTAAACTAAACCCTAGATCTAAACCCCGGTTTAGAGCTATTTTGGTTTAGAGCCTTCTAATTGGTTTAGAGCCCTCTAATTGGTGTGTCTAATTACTAGACCACTAATAGCCTCTCATAAGCTCCACCATACTCGCACCGGCTTAAGGCGAAGCCCTGCGGGATCTCCCCTCTACTTCCGGTACCATGCCGTTGTGCTGCCGGAATCGCGAGGAGAGTGCTACAACCTCCGCTGCCTGCTGGAACAAGGGAGAGGAAGGTCTTCGTCGAGTACCGAACGTGTGACCGACTGCGGGAGCGCTGCTGAAACGTGGCGCTGGAAGGATCGTCTACGCGATCTTGAGATCGGAAAGAGTACGACTACATCACCCACGAGAATCTGCTCTCGTTAACCACTTTGGAATCTTCGAGGGTGAGTTATTCCATCGACTCGTTGCTACAATCTAGTAGATAGATCTTGGCTTGTTTGTTTGTATGCGATAGAAAATTTTTGTTTTCCATGCTACGAACCCCTACAGTGGTATCAGAGCCGTGTCTATATGTAGATCTGTTGCACGAGTAGAACACAATGGTCATTGTGGGCGTTGATGCTTTTATTGTAGATTGCTTTGAGTGTACTTTGCATCTTGCGGTATGTTGGGATGAAGCGGCCCGGGCTAACCTTACATGACATCGTTCATGAGACTTGCTCCACGCTTAACATGCAACTTGTATTGCATAAGTGGCTTTGCGGGTGCCAGTTTCTCCTAGCATAGTAAAGATCCAATTTACAACGGGTAATCAACAATGCTAGTATCAATGTTGTGGTTCTTGTTCGTAGGTTAGAACGACACTTATGGAAAGCCCCAAACCACGTAAAATATGCAAAGAAAGTAGAAGCGTCTAACTTTGTTTTGCAGGGGTGTGCAGTGATGTGATATGGCCATGATTGTGATTATATTTGATGTATGCAATGTTCCTTATTGTAAGTTGGCAACCGGCAGGAGCCATATGGTTGTCTTTAATTTCTGTTAAGACCTGCGTGTCTATTCAAAATAGTTGTAATAGTTGAAGCTGGTGGACGACAACCATGAAGAAGCGTCATTGACCTTGATGCTACGCCGGTGATGATGGAGATCAGGTTCGTGCTTGAAGATGGAGATCGGAAGCACAAAGAAGAAAGGCCATATCATATCACATATTATGAATTGCATGTGATGTTAATCCTTTATGCATCTTGTATTGCTTAGTAGACGACGGTAGCATTATAAGATGATCCCTCATGCACATAAATTTCAAGTTCTAAAGTGTTCGCCCTTAGTTAGCACCGTTGCTAAAACTTGTTGCTTCGAAGCACCACGTGATGATCGGGTGTCTTTGATTCCACGGGTAAATACAACGTAAGCAAGCCAGATTTGCTTATGCGGTAGCTAAGGTTTGATCTTGACGAGCCTAGCATGTACAGACATGGCCTCAGGAACACGGATTACCGAAAGGTAGAGCATGAGTCATATAGTAGATATGATGAACATGTTGATTGTTCGCCATTGAAGCTATATCAACTCTCGTGATGATCGGTTTTGATGTGGTGGATTTGGTTCGTGTGATCACTAAAACAATGTGAGGGATATTGTTTTGAGTGGGAGTTCACTTAGATTAATTTAATTATTAATTAGAACTCAATTTATCATAAACTAAATCAAAGTGAATTTGCATAGTTGTTGTAGTCATTGGCATCCGTTTACCACCTTGCGCTTAGTTATAATTGAGATGATAGAACTATAGAATTCTGGTTAGATACTTTACGAACTGGTATCGTATTGTTTTAAGTGTTAATCTAAAGTTTAAAAGTCCTATTGCAAACTTTCAGTAAGTTCCGGTTACTCCATGAAGTTTAATAATTAGTATTAAATCAAGAGTAACAATTCCAAGTGTTAGTATATAAGTATCATGTTTGTATCCATGATTCTTGATATTCAAAGGATTCCCTTAATATCAAGGTTATCTAGGATCTGAAAGAGTTGTTTCAGAAACCATGATGTGTGGAAGATATTGTGATATCTGAAACGAAGTTTTGGTTACAACATGATAGAGTATAATATGGCAAAGTTCATGTTCTCATATTTTGATGAGAATTTGCAAAAAGGTTGGAGACACTTGTTGTCCTAATCCTCCAAAAGGTTTTGGATAGCAACATTATACTCATAATTCATCGTTATAAGCTAAAAGTAGCTTGATCATGGACGATACCATGATAAGGGTGAATATTTGATGTAGGTAAAATGTTTACTACACCAAGAGATTACTAAAGTAAGGAATTTGAAAGAACACCAAATATTTAATGATGGTGATCTACTTCAAAGTGCAAGTCCAAAGACATTGGTATTTAATTATACACGCTTTGGACTATATGTCATATGTATGACTCCACTATTGATAGATTCTTTCAAATAGAAAAGGAAATATTGAAAGAGAATCTCATAAATATATGGCAGAAAAGAAAAGACTAGAATTGTTCAGTTTAAGTATATAGATGATATACATGTTATGGCTATATTCTTTGCTTATTAAACAATGTGGTTCTCAAGTATTTGATACTGAATTTGTTGGTGTGAATCGTCATACGAAACAACACAATTCATGAACTACAATGGCCTAAGTAACAAGCAAAAGAATATGTGATGATGTTCATCGAGAACAAATAAAGGGTTATTGCGTTGCTTGTTAAACATCAAAGCTTGCCTTCAAAGATTTGTTTTATCAGGTATTATGAGAACAAAAGGGTTGTTCAAATAATTGCCGTAATCCATAAAAGATGGATGATTCACAAATCTCGTTGGAGAAATCACATCCATAAAACTAGTGCTAAAATGTCGAAAGACAAATTGATTGAAAGATCACTTAGGAAGTGACATCGCCGTTTAAATTATATTGGAAAGAAAACATGAAGAAAATCCATATGGATGGAATTTTGGAGTCTATTTGATTTTGATCAAATAACGCTTGTGAAACTTTCCTAGAGATAATTAAAACTTCGTTCATAGGCCAAAAAGGGAACGAATGACTAGCTAATTGGAACTTGTACATATTGTTGTACGAAGTCCATTATGTGTAGTCAAGAGCGATGGATTTCAACTTCATATGCTTTCTCCGAAAATTTGAGTGAATATATGAATATTTACTTAATAAGGATGAAGTATGAAATATTTGAAAAGTTCAAAAGACTTTCAAGATGAAGTGCAAAATCATTGTAACAAGAATATGAATAGTTTATGATAAAGATCATAAAGGAAGATATTTGAATTACAAGTTTAGCATAATACCTAAGATTTAAGGAATCGTTCCGTGGATTTGCATTTCCCGAAACACCATAAGAGTATGGAGCGTTCGAGATATGTAATTAAACCTTGTTTGACATGGTAAGATCAAAGGTATAGTTCATAAAACTGCCATAGTATTTTAAAGATTAAAAGCTTTAGAGATTACCGTTTTTCCACTAAAAAGAGCTCCATCATAATCCGTTGAAATGACACCATATAAGGTTATGGTTTGGGATAAAACCCAAGTTGTCCTTTCTTAAACATTGGTATGCTATGCATAAGAAAGATGTGTGCAACCAAAGTCGGATGAACCTGTCTTTGTATAAACTGTTCCTCCATAAAACACCGGAGACAAAAGAGTTTGTTGCTTAGAACGTCAAGTTTCTTTGAGAAGAAATTTTTCGTGAAAAGTTAAGTGGGAGGACAATAGAAACTTTGATAAGGTTAAAAGAACCTTAGCTATATGTGCAGAATTGCGCAGCGCCGAAAAGTGTTTCGGAGGCAGCAACAATGCTCATGGTTCACGTACCTCAAAAGGTTGTGGTCACGGAGATCCAAGTTCCTATTGAAACAAGTAGGTCGGATGAACAATCAAATACCAAGATTTGAGGGTTGAATCATTATTTGAGAATAATAAACCGACTACATGCAGAGAAGCGATGATGGGCCCTGACTCCGTAAAATGGCTTGAAGCCATAAAATCCGTGATAGTTCCATACACGAGAAATCAAGTTTTGAACTTGAAGGACCCTCGAGAAAGGTGTAAGACCTTACAGTTGTGTCTGGATCTATAAAGAAATAGACATGGATGTTTTACATCTATGAAATAGTCGACATGTTGGGAAAGAGTTCACAACAATGTTCAAAGGTTGACTATGACAAGATTTGATCTATCATAGTGATATTTAGTCTAGACGGATTAATGAAAGCAACCACTACATATAATTTGTTATATGGTAGTTGAATAAACAAAACAAGTTCTTCTAATAGAATCGTTACCTAGGACATGTGCATAAACACGGTCCATAGGGTTTTGTTAATTCAAAGGATGCTAAAAGCATATGCAAACTTCAATGGTTAGAGTGAGCATAGCGGAGTTGGAATCTTCACTATGATGAAACTGTTAAAAGGGTTTAATTTCATCAGAGACAAATGAAGATGCTTGCATTTGCAAGAAATTAAGTGGGAGCGCTAAGACATATTTCTAATACATTATGTGGAGGACATATTGTTGATTAGAAAAGATGTATCTTTTATTAACACATATTAAGAATTTCATCCTGATGAAAGACTTAGGCAAAACCCAAATATTTGGCATCAATAGACGCTAATATGGTTGTGCCAGAAGTACATAGACAAGATATTGAATGAGTTCAATATAGAAACTACAAGAGAGGTTCTTGTTGCACAGAAAGGATTGAAAGAGTTCAATGTTGATGATATATTCAAGTGTATTGGCACTTGGTAAGTGAAACAAAGATTCAAAGTATAGATTGATACTTGATGTATGAAATCACAAAGAGTATTTATATCAATCATACTGTGATATGTACAAATCCAGATATGTCCTATGCTCTAAATGTTGTGAGCATATACCAGAATGATTTGTAAGATGATCATTGGACAATAGTAAGGATATTCTTATGATCTTTTGGAAGAACTAAGAGTATAATATTTGTAGAAGTGACAAATAGATGGTTAGTTCATTGTAAAAGTACTACATTGATACTAGCTTTGTCACAAAGTACAAATTAAGTTTATCTCAATCTAAACTAAGGGTGGCACAATATAATGGAAAGTGAGTTCCATAATGGATTTGGATGATTTCCAAAGTTAAGACATTGTGACAGATACTACAACAAAAGGCTAAGTATATGACTGCTATTTTAGCAGCATAAGAGGGCATTTGAGTCAAGTAGTTTGTTATCAAACTATGTGTAGTTCACAGTGGGATAATACTATGAAGATATATTGTGCGACAATATTATCAACATGTTTTTAACCCCAAAGAGCTAAAGGTCACACCGAAAGACCAAATTTATACAAAGCCATCTCATTAGAGAATGAGTGATGCGTAGAGACGCAAAGACATGCAATTACACACGGACCTGGAAGTGTCAGATCCGGAGATCAGTTGACCACTAGCAATCGTGTACATACAACACCGGAAAGCCATAGGTGTTATATACACAAAGGTTCGAAACTAGATTATTGACTCTAGTGCAAGTGGGAGACTGTTGGAGATATGCCCAAGAGGCAATAATAAAGTGGTTATTATCATGTCTTCACACTTATGATAAATGTTTACATACCATGCTATAATTGTATTAACCGGAAACATTAATACTTGTGTGATTTGTAAACTAAAATAAGAGTCCCTAGTAAAGCCTCTTGTTAAACTAGCTTGTTGGTTAATATATGATCATGGTTTCCTGATCATGAACATAGAGATGTTATTAACAACAGGATCATATCATTAGGAGAATGATATGGTGGACATACTCCTATAGATAAGCGTAGCATAAAGATCAAGTCATTTCAATAGTTCAATTGCTATATGCTTTCTGATACATAGTAACCTAATTCCTTCGACCATGAGATCATGCATATCACCTTTACTGGATGGATGCTTTGATGTCATCAAACACCACACCGTAACAGGGTGGCTATAAAAGTGGCATTGAGTGTTCGGAAAGTATTGGTTGAAACACATGGATCAAGAGTGGGATTTGTCCATCCACATGACGGATAGATATTCTCTGGGCCCTCTCGGTGAAATGTCATCCAATTAGCTTGCAAGCATGTGACTTGGTCACAAGGGATCACATATCACGGGAACGAGAAAAGAGTACTTATCAGTAACGAGGTTGAACTAGGTATGCAGAGATACCGACGATCATAACCTTGGATAAGTAACATATCGTGAGACAAAGGGAAATTGGTATCGTATGTAAGTGGTTCATTCGATCGCAAAGTAATCGTAGAAATATGTGGGAGCCATATGAATTTCCAGATTCCTCTATTGGTTATTGTTCGGAGAAGTGTCTCGATCATGTCCGCATAATTCACGAACCGTAGGGAGACACACTTAAGGATTCGACGTTGTTTGAGTAGTTATGGTATTATGAGAAAGAGACCGAATGTTGTTCGGAGTCTCGGATGGGATCCGGGATATCACGAGGTGATCCGGAATGGTCCGGAGAATAAGATTCATATAAGGAAAGTCCCGTTTCGGAGTTCGGGAATGATTCCGGTGTTTCCATCGGGAACATTCTAGAAGGTCCCGGATTGTCCGGCACTCCGGGGGGGAAAGGGTACATGAATGTGTCATTGCATGTTGGAATGATTGCATCATGTACTAGGTGTTCTTGCTGCCCAAAATAAAGGATTTATTTAAATCCTAAATTGAAAAGTCAAACGGCCAGTTTGAAAGTCAAACGGCAATTTTGGGAAGTGGGAAGAGAGGAGGATTGGTGGAGGCCGAGTTGGGGAGGGATTCCCTCCCTTGGCCGGCGCCCCACCAAGCCGACTTGGGGAGGAACTCTCCTCCCCTTGGCCGGCCAGCCCTCCCACCTATATAAGGAGGGGCAGGGCTCCCCTCCTAGCACACACTAGTTCCTATCCTCTAAACTAAACCCTAGATCTAAACCCCGGTTTAGAGCTATTTTGGTTTAGAGCCTTCTAATTGGTTTAGAGCCCTCTAATTGGTGTGTCTAATTACTAGACCACTAATAGCCTCTCATAAGCTCCACCATACTCGCACCGGCTTAAGGCGAAGCCCTGCGGGATCTCCCCTCTACTTCCGGTACCATGCCGTTGTGCTGCCGGAATCGCGAGGAGAGTGCTACAACCTCCGCTGCCTGCTGGAACAAGGGAGAGGAAGGTCTTCGTCGAGTACCGAACGTGTGACCGACTGCGGGAGCGCTGCTGAAACGTGGCGCTGGAAGGATCGTCTACGCGATCTTGAGATCGGAAAGAGTACGACTACATCACCCACGAGAATCTGCTCTCGTTAACCACTTTGGAATCTTCGAGGGTGAGTTATTCCATCGACTCGTTGCTACAATCTAGTAGATAGATCTTGGCTTGTTTGTTTGTATGCGATAGAAAATTTTTGTTTTCCATGCTACGAACCCCTACACTACAATATGTGGTGATGACATGTGTCAACATGATCCCTTGTTTAGTTTGGAGAATATTAAATCTTAAGTAGTTTTTCAATGAGTAGAAATTACTTTTCTAAAATAAAAAGACTTAAACCAATCCTTAACCTTGTAATGTTAGAGATGATGCTAGATCATCTATAGGACCCTTGTGTGTGATGATTGCAAGTAGTTAAGTATTTATTGGTGATTGTGTACCCCGTATTTATTCATAGACGCTAGTACCGACCAAGGATACTACGAGGAGGAAGGAGGATACTACGAAGAAGAAGCCGAAGAGAACTTCAACCACTGCTCTGCACAAGGCAAGCCTAATACTACTAGTGAATGTGCAAGCTAACACTTGCAAGATACCCTATTGTTGCCACAAACCCATGCTTGTGATATGATTACTATATGCCTTAAGCGTATGTGATCATACCAACTTGCTAAACCAATCCTAGTTTTATGGCAAGCTTCTTACTTTATTTCTTTATCAAAGCTTACTTAGAGTCTACTTAAGAGTTTGGTAGATACCAGACAGTTGTGCTGAAGGTTGTATAAAGAGCATAAAATTTGGCCTAAGCTAGAAACCTTGATCTCAGCCTAATATATAATGTTGGACTTAGTGAAACTCCACTAGTTACCACCCCTCATTATTACCACCTCCACCTGTAGATGCTAGTGCTAAGCATAAAACTTGATCAACTTTAGATGGGAATACTTGGTGGAAAAATGGTTATGAAAACCTTGGAATGATGGATCATTCTATTGAAATGTTTTGGACATGTGTTTCCAAACACTTGATGATTTTGGTGATGAAAATGTTGAGGCATGAGCCTTAGCCCTATATAAAACTGATGGTTGTCTGGATGCGATACCATTCCAATTTTATCGTACAACCACAATACCCGAATATTGGGTAGGGCTTGACTGGAAACTTATATACCTTAGTATTAGTTCCCTCACGACCAAGGTTTGAGCTGAGGCTACCTTGTGAAGATTGTCCACCTGTGCAGTACCCAAGATGACAGTGGTCATGGTTGGGAGGCCAAACTCACAGGAGAGGTGCTTATACTAGGGAGTGTAATTGAAAGGTTAGGATTGTTTATCCGCATACTGAGTATGGTGAATTCAGGATTTGTTCCTGACGGATGTATCGAATGTTGTGGTGAAAGTGTACAATCTCTGCAGAGTGTCAAACTATTCGAATAGCCGCGTCCGCGGTTATGGACAGTTGGAGTGGCCATACTGTTCCCCCGTCAGACCCTTTTCAAAATGACTTGTGAAATGAGTTAAGACTTTGACTTGACCACAACAGAGTTGTGACCGGAACTACAAGATCCCACTTAGGAGTTATAAAATCGTGACTAGCTTTGGAGCTTAGTAGAGATAAACCTGGCTTTTTGCAAAACAACCCTAGAGCCTAGTGCCCCATTATCCAAAAACCCCCTTTACTTGTTAGTATTAGTTTGCGAGTACTTAAAGAGTACTCATGGCTTTGTCCCTGGCTATTCCCATGGCCCGACTATGAAGAGGAGTACCTGGAGGATGGACCCCAGGAAGGTTACGACAACTAGGATCATCTCCCATCGTCAGCATTGCCTGTGACCCCGAAGATGGAGCTTCGCCTACGCTACCGTTATTATTACGTATTCCGCTGCTTGATGTTGTATTAAGAACTGGATCATGAGATCCCTATTCGTGTAAGAACTTATGTATCGTTGTAATGGATGAAGTACTATGGTATCCAATTCTGTTATGTCTCGCAAAAATGGTAATCCTGGGATTGCGATGTATGGCATAACAAGCATCTAGGATTGAAAAATCCGGGTGTTGACAAGTTGGTATCAGAGCCATCCTGACCATAGGAGACCCTAGTTAGGTTGGACGTTGAACCAAAAATTTAGTTTCAAAAACCAAAGAAAACAAATATTTACAAAAACCTATTCTCATTCTTATCTCTTTAGTTCTTTCATAAAACTTCATGTTCCTCAAAAACTCTTGATCACTCTGCTAATCTACTCATCCTCTATTTTTATAGATGGACGTGAAGTACAGCAAGTTTTATCAACTCGGAAATGGAGGGGACCTTATCTTTGAGAGGGATCTGGATCAGCTTTCGGAACTTCTGGAGCGTCCGCACCCCGAGTTCTTAGGAGCTCAGCTCAATGATCAAGGAGGAGAAGATCTGCAGTGGCTAATTGTTGCAAGTCTCCGAGGAAAGATTGAACCTCCCACTGCGGAGGGAATTCAGTTTACCTTGAGGGAAAACAACTGGCTCGATGGACTTGCCAGAGCAATGCAGGAAGCTCTTTCCCGTCTGTGTGGACAGAGCATCAATCAGATCAAGGGTACTCGCTTTGTGTTTTTCCCAAGACGTGATGCAAATGGACAACCACTGGAAGCCCCATACCACCCCGAGGTGAAGACTCAATTGGACCACCTCAGCTTCATGATGTATGACCGTCAGCAGGAGTTGGACAACTGCCGTGACTATTGCAACCACAAGTCTGCCATCATCAAGACGAAGGATCAGACCATCGCCATGCTCGCAAAGGATCGCAAGTCTCGCCGCCGTCAGCTCGACAAGAAGGAGCGCATTATTGCCCGTCTCCGCCATCGCATCTCATCTCTAGAAGAGACCATCCACGAGAGAGACATGCAGTTAGAGGGAAGGGAGAATGCCGGAGAAGATCTTCGTGGAGACCCTTACTCCTATCTCAGCGATGACGATGATTTTCTGGAGGATCAGGCCATGGACTTCTTCACCGATGAGGATGATTTCGCCTTCATCGATGATCCTGAAGATGATGAAGCTACAAACTCCAAGGAGTAGTAGCACTGAGCACTAGCGTAGTGAGTAGTAGTCGGTCCCACTGTATCGTAGATTCCAGAATGGTTCTTAAAACCATCTGTGTTTCCTTGTTGTGGTGTGTGTTGTACTGTGTGCTATGAGTGAATGAATGAAAAAGCAAGTTGCTAGAAAAATCTGAGTCAAACCTT
Organism: Avena sativa; assembly: GCA_916181665.1. NCBI lineage: Eukaryota > Viridiplantae > Streptophyta > Magnoliopsida > Poales > Poaceae > Avena > Avena sativa. Next base: position 43,390,638 of record OV702298.1, on the reverse strand, counting down.
TTAAAAAACTTTTCTAAAACCCAAAACCTTAGAAATTTCCCTCTTTTCTCATGATCGATATCAATCTTCAGATGCCACGTGGAGGAAGTGGTTCAGCCCCGGACCCGATGTTGCAGATCCTGCAAATGTTGACTTCTGACCGCGAAGCTGAAAGAGCGGAATGTCAAGCCAACCTAGCCACTCTGCAACAGATAGCCCAGCTAGCCCACAACAACCAAGGCCATGGAAACCAGGACAACCACGGATCTAAGCTCAAGAATTTCCAGAATACCAACCCACCCGTTTTCACCAAGTCAGAAGAACCCCTAGATGCCGACGATTGGTTGCAAACCATGGAAAATAACTTAGAAGTAGCTGGAGTGGAAGCCAACAAGAAAGTCTTGTTCGCCACCCATTATCTAGCCGGAGATGCCAGGGCATGGTGGAACAGTGTTCGTGCAATGACCGGAGGCCAGATGATGACCTGGGAGGAATTCAAGGTCAAGTTTAGCAGAACCCATGTGCCACCAGGTTTGATCAAGAGAATGAGAGACGAGTTCAGAGAGTTGAAGCAAGGGAGGATGACTGTAGTGGAATACCGTGACAAATTTTTGTCATTAGCTAGATATGCCCCGGACGAGATAGACACCGAAGCCAAGAAGAAAGAAAGATTCCTGAATGGTCTGCATGACGCGATGCAGACGGTGTTAGTCAATATCCCCTTTGTGGATATTGAAGCCCTTGTCGACTCTGCTATCCAAATGGAAGGAAAGATCAACCAGGCCAATGAGAACCGCAAGCGTCGCATGATGCATCAACCAGGAACCCATCAGACCCCAAAGTATCGCCCCAACCCTTCTCCCGGATTTGCCCCACGAACCCACAGACCCCTTATGACCCGTCCGACCAATCCCAACCGTGGAAACCCTAGACCCGGAGGAACTCACCACAACCCCGGCAACTCTAGCAATTTCACCCATGCCCCACCCAAGTTCAACACCAACAATACTACCACCAACCCCAATACTGCCCCGAGGACTGGAAGCAATGTTGTGCCTGTCGCAGCCAAGGACAAGTCACAAGTGACCTGTTATGACTGTGGAAATAAAGGACACTATTCCAATGAGTGCCCCAACAAGAAGAATGCTACCGCCCCCAACGCCAATGTCCCAGCTCAGCAGCAGCGCCGTGTCCAGCCAGGTAGAAGATTTGCCCCAGGGAATTCACTCAACCGCAATGGCCGTCTTTTTCTCATGCATGCTGAAGAAGCTCAGGAAGCGCCAGACGTCGTGCTGGGTATGTTTTCTATTAATTCAGTATTTGCAAGAGTGTTGTTTGATTCTGGTGCATCGCATTCATTTGTCACCGAAGAATTTGCCTGCACTAGTAAAATTCAACCAACCAAATTGAAGCATGTGATGATTGTGCAAATTCCCGGATCAACCACCAAGGCTAGGCAAATTTGCAAAGTCGTCCCTATCCGAATCCATGGCATAGATTTTTATGCTAACCTAATAGTACTCGGAACTAAAGGTTTGGAAGTAGTACTAGGAATGGATTGGATGTCCAAGCATAAAGGATTGATTGACCGTGCCAAGAAAGCCATTACCATGACCAGTACCACCGGAGTATCAGTCGAGCATATATCTGAAACCTTACCTCGCCAATTCAAGTGTAACAAGAGTCTAGCCCAACCTACCATTGACCAAGTTCAGATAGTCTGTGAATACCCCGATGTATTTCCAGATGTTTTGCCCGGTATGCCCCCAGATCGGGATATCGAGTTTATGATCGAACTAATCCCCGGAACCGGACCCATAGCCCAGAGACCCTATAGTATGAACCCGTCAGAGCTAGAAGAACTGAAGAAGCAACTAGATTCCATGTTGGAAATCGGATTGATTCAACCAAGTGCGTCCCCATGGAGATCACCTGTCTTGTTTGTGGACAAGAAGGATGGAGGTAACCGTTTGTGTACGGACTATCGGAAGTTGAATGATGTCACCATCAAGAACAAGTACCCCTTGCCTAAGATCGAAGATTTGTTTGATCAGTTGACCGGTGCCCAGGTGTTTTCTAAGATTGATCTTAGAACTGGCTATCATCAACTCAAAATTCGTGCAGAGGATATTCCAAAGACTGCCTTTACCACCCGATATGGATTGTATGAGTATACAGTCATGTCTTTTGGATTAACCACTTCCCCCGCTTATTTCATGAATCTCATGAATAAGATTTTTATGGACTTCCTGGATAAGTTTGTCGTTGTTTTCATCGATGACATTCTGATTTATTCCAAATCGGAAGAAGAACATGAGCTACACCTAAGGACCATCCTTGGAACCCTTAGAGAGCATCACTTGTATGCAAAGTTTAGCAAATGTGAATTCTGGTTACAGGAAGTAGGATTCCTCGGTCACATTGTATCAGCCGGAGGAATTGCCGTAGACCCTGCCAAAGTGAAAGATGTATAAGATTGGCAAGCCCCAACCACTCAAACCCAAGTTCATGCTTTTCTCGGATTGGCGGGATATTACCGCAAATTCGTGGAAGGATTCTCGAGTATATCCCGACCCATGACCCAATGACTGAAGAAAGACAAGAAGTTTGAATGGACGGACAAGTGCGAAGCGAGTTTTCAAGAACTCAAGAGGAGATTGATTTCAGCCCCAATCTTGATCATGCCGGATATCACAAAGCCCTTCGATGTGTATTGTGACGCATCCAAGATTGGTCTCGGATGTGTGCTAATGCAAGAAGGCAAAGTTATATATTATCTATCGCGACAACTGAAGCAACATGAGCAAAATTACCCAACCCATGACCTCGAACTCGCAGCTGTAGTTCTAGCCCTGAAGACATGGAGACATTACCTAATGGGAAACCGTTGTGAGATTTATTCGGATCACAAGAGCCTAAAGTATATATTCACTCAAAAGGAGCTGAATATGAGGCAGAGAAGATGGATTGAGCTAATCAAGGATTACGACCTGGACATTCACTATCACCCTGGAAAAGCCAATGTGGTAGCCGATGCCCTTAGCAGATTGCCGTGCCGCTTGAACTCCATGATTTTAAAGGAGCAACCAAGTTTGCACAAAGAGATGGAAGATTTTCGAATGGAATTAGTAAGTGAAGGATTTTTGGCTAGCATAGAACTTCAGCCCACTTTGATCAGTCAGATTAAAGAGGCGTAGAAAGGAAATGCTAGTATCGACGGAATCAAGCATCGTATCGGTACAGGCAAAGTACCCGGATTCACGGAGGACGAAGAAGGAATTCTGTGGTACAAAGGACGCCTTTGTGTACCATCAGATTCTGAGTTGAAAGAAGTTATCTTGAAGGAGGCTCATGATACTCTTTACTCTATCCATCCCGGAGGAACCAAGATGTATCAAGATTTGAAAGAGCAATTTTGGTGGCATAAGATGAAGAGAGAAATCGGAAGCTATATCGCCAAGTGTGACATATGTCAGCGAGTCAAGGCAGGACATCAACGACCCGCTGGATTGTTGCAACCTTTGCAGATTCCGGAATGGAAATGGGATTCTGTAGGAATGGACTTTATCACTGGACTACCTACTTCTAGTAGGGGAAATGACTCTATTTGGGTCATAGTGGACAGATTGTCCAAAGTAGCCCATTTCTTGCCCGTCAAAACCACCTATCAGAGTCCGAAGCTAGCGGAGTTATACATCTCTAGAATCGTTAGTTTGCATGGAGTACCCAAGAACATAGTCTCGGATCGAGGAACTCAGTTTACCTCGAGATTCTGGAAGAAAGTCCAAGAAGGTTTAGGAACTCGCCTAGATTTCAGTACCGCTTATCACCCTCAGACCGATGGACAAACGGAGCGAGTAAAACAAATACTCGAAGATATGCTTAGAGCATGTGTGCTAGAAAATGGATCCAAATGGGAAGACTGTCTGCCGTTTGCAGAATTTTCATACAACAATAGTTACCAAGCCAGTTTCCAAATGGCCCCATTTGAATTCATGTACGGAAGAAAGTGCTGCACCCCTTTGAACTGGTCGGAAGTAGGAGAGAGTCAGATTTTCGGACCCGACATTCTACGAGAAGCATAAGAGAAGGTTCACAAGATTCGTGAACACCTCAAGACAGCCCAATCCCGACAAAAGAGTTACGCCGACAAGAGACGTCGAGACCTCGCCTTCAACATCGGAGATTTCGTTTATCTGAAAGTGTCGCCATTGAAGGGAATGCAACGTTTCCAACTCAAAGGAAAGTTAGCCCCCAGATATATTGGACCTTTCAAAATCTTGAACCATCGAGGAGAAGTATCGTATCAACTGGAACTACCTGAAGAGATGTCAGTTGTGCACAATGTGTTCCATATCTCGTTACTTCGCAAATGTCTCGAAGTCCCCGAGAAGACCGAAGTGTTCAAGAATATCGATCACCGGACCATAGAGATCAATGATGATCTAACCTATCCCGAAGTACCCATTCGTATATTGGAATAAGCCTTTTGAACTACCAGAACCCGAAGCATCAAGTTTCTCAAGATTCAGTGGAGCAACCACACAGAAGAGGAGGCTACCTGGGAACGCGAAGATCACATCAGAACGGAGTTTCCAGATCTCTTCAAATCCTAGGTAATCTTTTCATCCTTTTTCAAATCTCGGCACGAGATTTTGTTTAAGGGGGGAAGGTTTGTAACATCCCAAAAATATCAAACTTAGATCATCAAAACACTAATCATCAAGTTTAGGGTTAACAAAAACTTTTCTAAATGAATTCATGAATGCATGTATATGTGTGCATGGATTTTTAATTTCTTTAAAAACCACCTTGTTTGTGTGATCCGTTGCTTGTAAAATGTTTCTTAGGTGAAAATAACATCATCTAAAACATTTCCCACACTTTTCCTAAAGACAAGTAAATCAAAACAAATATATTAAGTGAATGGTCATTTTGGCCAATTTAACTCACATGCCTACTTTGGCTGTCTCAAACTTTCAAAACCTAACAGAAACTTTTTTGGATCTTTGCACCCCTTGAATGTACTCACAACAGAGTATCAAGGCCCACTTTGTGATCATCCAGAAACTTTCAAATGCATAGTTTAAATGACAATTCAAAATTGAATCTTCTTCATATGGGAAGATCCCACTTTTTCAAACCCACTCAAACAAGCTCAACTTTCAAAACCCAAGCATCTGCAGACTCACCAGAACCAATCTAGCAAACTCACCAAAATTCATTTCAAAATTCAAAAATTGAGTTCATGCGGCCATTTCATCAAACAGGTTGCAGACACAAATCAAACCAAACCACAAACACTATAGTGTGCAGTGTTTTGAGCCTAACTTGTTCCCTAGTTAGCTCACACACAATCCAGTAGATCATCTAGAAAGATTAGCCCAACACTAGCACCCCTGTGAGCTTGCCATTGCCATTAATGGTGAACAGCCGAGCACCCCCATGTCACCCCAATGTGGACAGCAAGCTAGGAGCAGCAGCAAGCATAGCCAGCATGTCTGGGAGGCAGCCCACCGTCCACCGCCACTGCCTGTCCCAGCCGCGAGCATTGCCAAGCCCTGGACCACGCGCACAAGCCGCGCCCAGACCATGCCGAGCGTGCGCCAAAGCGCCACCCGCGACCAGCGTCCCCAGACCGCGCGCCGCCCTCACCGCGCGCACACACGATCACCACCGACCCAGGACCCCGCCAGACACTCCCGTTTGCCTCCCCGTGCCATACAATCACCGCCCACCGCCGAAGACGCCGCCTCTGCCACGCAGAGCGCCGCCCGTTCCAGACCAAACCACACCGCCCCATGCCTCGCGATCATGTCATTGAGCATCGCCAGGAGACACAGCACCGTCCCCTACCCTTGCGCCCCGACGGTCCCCTCGCTCGACTATAAATAGAGGCCACCCCCGCATGATTTCTTCACACAATCTCACTCCCCTCTCCCCACTGACCGTGCCACACCATTCACAGAACAAGGTGAGCACCACCTCGCTGGAATTTCACCGGAGTCCGCCGCCTCTGGAGAAGAAGGGAGCCAGCGATTGGAGCCGCCCCAGGAGAAGCCTCCGGTACCAGGAGGTTCGCCGTTGTCGACTTCGTCGTTCGCCCGCCTCGCCGACCCTCGCCCGTACCCCAGTGAGCCCCCAGCACCCCCCACTGGACACGCTAGGTTTCATTCTCGCCGGAGCTGTCTCGCGTCGACGATGACCCTTAGCCGTTGGATTAGAACTAGATCGAATGACCCATGTTGCCCCATACCGCTTCGCCCAGCCCCGTGTCACTGACGAGTGGGGACACCCACTTATGCAGCCCGTGGGAGCACTGCGCTTAGCAGGCCGGCCCGTTAGAATTTCCCGCGCAGCCCAGCGATTCAAATTAAACCTTTTTCTTTTTAATTTCAAACACACTTCTGTACCCAACTTCAAAAATCAACCCAGGTCGATTCAGTGCACCAAATTGGATGAAACCAATTTTGTTGGAAAGATCTGTGAATTCTTAATCCAAGCCCGTTGGATTCAAGTCATTTGGATCTGTAGATCACCCATAGCAAAAATAACAAGGCAGAAGCTTTTCTGCATTCAAACATTTTTCAAATTTAAACCATAAAAGCTTTTGAGTTGATTCCAACTCTCAAAAAATAACATTTAACCATACCTTTCAGAATATATAAAAATATATAGGTTTACTTGCAGAAATAATGTTCAAGGAATAAAAGAATGCTACATAAGCATTTCTAGCCACTTTAATCAATTAAAATAAAAGGGTAAAACCTTATTAAATTGTGACACCACTTTAAATCACATTCCCATGGACTACAATATGTGGTGATGACAAGTGTCAACATGATCCCATGTTTAGTTTGGAGAATATTAAATCTTAAGTATTTTTTCAATGAGTAGAGATTACTTTTCTAAAATAAAAAGACTTAAACCAATCCTTAACCTTGTAATGTTAGAGATGATGCTAGATCATCTATAGGACCCTTGTGTGTGATGATTGCAAGTAGTTAATTATTGATTGGTGATTGTGTACCCCGTATTTATTCATAGACGCTAGTACCGACCAAGGATACTACGAGGAGGAAGGAGGATACTACGATGAGGAAGCCGAAGAGAACTTCAACCACTGCTCTGCACAAGGCAAGCCTAATACTACTAGTGAATGTGCAAGCTAACACTTGCAAGATACCCTATTGTTGCCACAAACCCATGCTTGTGATATGATTACTATATGCCTTAAGCGTATGTGATCATACCAACTTGCTAAACCAATCCTAGTTTTATGGCAAGCTTCTTACTTTATTTCTTTATCAAAGCTTACTTAGAGTCTACTTAAGAGTTTGGTAGATACCAGACAGTTGTGCTGAAGGTTGTATAAAGAGCATAAAATTTGGCCTAAGCTAGAAACCTTGATCTCAGCCTAAGATATAATGTTGGACTTAGTGAAACTCCACTAGTTACCACCCCTCATTATTACCACCCCCACCTGTAGATGCTAGTGCTAAGCATAAAACTTGATCAACTTTAGATGGGAATACTTGGTGGAAAAATGGTTATGAAAACCTTGGAATGATGGATCATTCTATTGAAATGTTATGGACATGTGTTTCCAAACACTTGATGATTTTGGTGATGAAAATGTTGAGGCATGAGCCTTAGCCCTTTATAAAACTGATGGTTGTCTGGATGCGATACCATTCCAATTTTATCGTACAACCACAATACCCGAATATTGGGTAGGGCTTGACTGGAAACTTATATACCTTAGTATTAGTTCCCTCACAGCCAAGGTCTGAGCTGAGGCTACCTTGTGAAGATTGTCCACCTTTGCAGTACCCAAGATGACAGTGGTCATGGTTGGGAGGCCAAACTCACAGGAGAGGTGCTTATACTAGGGAGTGTAATTGAAAGGTTAGGATTGATTATCCGCATACTAAGTATGGTGAATTCAGGATTTGTTCCTAACGGATGTATCGAATGTTGTGGTGAAAGTGTACAATCTCTGCAGAGTGTCAAACTATTCGAATAGCCGCGTCCGCGGTTATGGACAGTTGGAGTGGCCATACTGTTCCCCCGTCAGACCCTTTTCAAAATGACTTGTGAAATGAGTTAAGACTTTGACTTGACCACAACAGAGTTGTGACCTGAACTACAAGATCCCACTTAGGAGTTATAAAATCGTGACTGGCTTTGGAGCTTAGTAGAGATAAACCTGGCTTTTTGCAAAACAACCCTAGAGCCTAGTGCCCCATTATCCAAAAACCCCCTTTACTTGTTAGTATTAGTTTGCGAGTACTTAAAGAGTACTCATGGCTTTGTCCCTGGCTATTCCCATGGCTATACTATGAAGAGGAGTACCTGGAGGATGGACCCCAGGAAGGTTACAACAACTAGGATCATCTCCCATCATCAGCATTGCCTGTGACCCCGAAGATGGAGCTTCGCCTATGCTACCGTTATTATTACGTATTCCGCTGCTTGATGTTGTATTAAGAACTGGATCATGAGATCCCTATTCGTGTAAGAACTTATGTATCGTTGTAATGGATGAAGTACTATGGTATCCAATTCTGTTATGTCTCGCAAAAATGGTAATCCTGGGATTGCGATGTATGGCATAACAGGCATCTAGGATTGAAAAATCCGGGTGTTGACAGTTAAGCTTGGGGATGTTGATACATTGGAAACGTATCTATAATTTTGATGCTCCACGCTTGTTTTGTATCTACTTTGCTTTACTTCTCCACACTTTGAGGTGCTTTTTACATGTTTTCTGGTACTAACCTATTAACAAGTTGCAACAGTGCCAGATGCCTGTTTTCTGTTGTTTTTGGTTTCAGAAAAGATAGTAAAGAAATATTCTCGGAATTGGATGGGACAAACGTCAAAGTCGATTACTTTCCGTGGGGAACAAGAAGTCCAGAGGAGAGCCAGAGGGGCCGGCCAGAGGGTCCAGACCCACCCCAGGTGCGTGTGGGCCCCACCCCGCGCCTGGCTAGGGTTTGGCGCCCTTGGCCGCCGCCTCGGTCTCCCCCTTCTCCTATAAGAAGCCCCCGATGCAGAAACCCTGAGTACCCGATCAAATCTCCACGAAAACGTCTTTAGACGCCGCCACCATCGTCCCTAGATCAGGGGGGATATGAAGTTCTTCCCGGCACACTACCGGAGGGGAGATCATCCCGGAGGCCTTCTCTCCAGTATGATGCGTGAGTAGTTACACCTTGGACTATGGGTCCATGTAGTAGCTAGATGGTTGTATCTCCTCCTTTGTGGTTTCATGTATAGATCTTGTGAGCTCCGTTCATGATCAAGATCTAATCTATTTGTAATCATGCATGTTGTGTTTGTGGGGATCCGATGGATATTGAGATTAATATGTTGGTTTGATTAATGGTTTTGTCTTTATGATTCTACCATGTCTATGTTGTTTGTGATCTTGCATGCTCTCCGTTGTTAGTAGCTATCTTGGCCAAGTAGTTGTTAGTGACTCCAAGAGGGGGTATTTATGCTCGATAGTGGGTTCATGCCTCTAGTTTCCAAGGGAAGTGACAGAAATCTCTTCGGTTGTAGATGTGTTGTTGCCACTAAGGAGAAAATAACGGTCTCTTGTTCATGGAACATGTGGACTGTTTACCTTACACACTTTGCTTAAAGAAGTTGTCTGTTGCTTGCAACTTAATACTGGAGGGGGTTCGGATGATAACCTGAAGGTGGACTTCTAGTCATACATGAAGTTGGGTGGAGGTCTATGTATATTGTTTTATTGCCCATTCGAATCTCATAGGATCTTTCTAACTAGTAATTGCATTGTTATGCCTTGCTCAGTTTGTGTCAATTGCCCTGTTGTAATTTGTGTACCCTTCCTGCCATGTTGTTTATCTAAGGAGAGAACCTCTAGTGAACTATGGACCCCAGTCCAATCTTTATCACTGATACATCTTCCATTGTTACTTGTTTACTTGCTGCAAACCATTACCTTCCACAACATACGTTTAATCCTTTGTTACAGCAAACCGGTGAGCTTGACAACCTTACTGTTTGTTGGGGAAAAGTCTTGAGTTTGTGTAGTGCAGGTCTCTGCGTTGCTTGCAACACCTGTGTGATGTTTCCTTCCTCCTTCTGGTTTGATAACCTCGGTCTCAACTAAGGGAAAACTTGCAGCTTGCTGCTTCACACCTTGCTCTTGGGGTTCCCAGCAGGCTGTGCATAGACAGTCGTCAGGCCACAGGGTGGCCGCACCCCCCCTAGGCTTTGGCAAGCCCTGGAGGGGCCCACAGGGGGTATGGGCCCCCTGTACCCCCACCGACCTTGATTCCTGCGCCTATAAGAAGCATCCGACCCAAAAACCCAAGGGCATCCAGAAGAAATCCACGAAAACCTCCGTAGTGTCGCCCCCACCGAAAGGGAGATTCGAGGGATAGAACGTCTCTGTTCCGGCACCCTGCCTAGATGGGGAAGTGCCCCCGGATCCATCTCCATCGATCTCCACCACCATATCCATCACCGTTGTTGATTCCCATGATGAGGAGGGAGTAGTTCTTCCTCGAGGCTAAGGGCTCTACCGGTAGCTACGTGTTCATCTCTCTCTCTATGCATGATCTTGTTGTGGTCATGAGCTTTGTAATCAAGTAGATCTACCTTGCTACTCAAGTGCTTCATTAGATCTCTTCTCTCCCCATGTGTGTGAAAGTGCAACGTGCACACCATGGTGGCACTTAGCTTTGAGTCTACATAAATACTCTTTGTGCTTTAATAGATATATGCTTTTCCCCACATGTGTGAAAGTGATAGTGTGCATACCGTGTGCGGCACTTTGGCTAGATTGAATATTTGTTATGAGTTATATTTGGAGTTGGATGTCTCTATGAAATTTTGGTGTTTGTTGGAACCATCTAGTGCTCAAGGTGACAGTGTGGGGTTATCTAGATTGGGGAAGGCGGACTTTGAGGTGTGCTTTTATAGCCCTACCATGGATTAGAGTGTCCAACCGGAGAGTAGTTAAGAGTAGTATCATGAAGAGAGGATATTTATATGAGAGAGTTTTCACTAGTGAAAGTATGATCCCTAGGCCTTGTTTCTAAACTTTGAAACACCGTTTGCATCTAGATCTATTGCATGTTTGCTTGCTTTAGTCTTTACCTCACCGTCAAGCTCTTTTATGGCACCGTTACCACTTGTATTTCACTATCTCTTCGCCGAACTAGTGCACCGATACACCTGACAAGTGTATTGGGTGTGTTGGGGACACAAGAGACTTCTTGTATCTTGATTGCAGGATTGCTTGAGAAGGAATACCTTTGACCACTTCCTCCCTAACTTCGATAAACCTTGGGTGATCCACTTAAGGGAAACTTGCTGCTATTCTACAAACCTCTTCACTTAGAGGCCCAACAACTGTCTACAAGAATAGAAGTGCGTAGACATCAATGACATGCCTTTCCAATGCGACTTGCATTCGAGTCCCTTTTGCCTCACGATATGCCTTGTCAGACTATAGGCGAATAACTATCATCCCTTGAATAGTCCAACTCTCTTATCTATCCGAGATAAGTGATTCATCCGACTAACTCTTAGTCAATCGCCTCGGTTAATACTTATCCGAGTCATGCATGGCCATGCTTTCCAAATCATATCATCCGAGAGGGACCAGAAAATATCTCTCCAACTAGAGGGGCAAAATCCCATCTTGTCTATTCACATCAATGTTTCACAGAACCTAAGTCGGTGATCCTCAACTCGGACTGTTCAACAACCTCAGGTCTAAGGATTACATTGATTGAGATATACAAATGACAACCTATTCGTTGTACCTCAATATTGGTCAATCCGACTCGCTAAACTCTTTAGCTGAATCTGTGTAAGTCAGAATAGCATCTCCATGCCCATGACAAGTGGAACCGAGTCATCAAGCAGACTTTCACATTGGTCTATGTTGTGTGTCTAGCACAACCTCAATGACCAAGGATATTTAGTATGATTAACAAGAATGCATAGTTCCATAACTGAATCACATATACAATGATACACATCAGATGTTCATACAAGGACAACCTAATATATTTATGAATACAATGGGAAATATCATCATACATGATTTCCTCTAGGGCATATTCCCAATAGTCTCCCACTTACACTAGAGTCAATCTTCCGACATCACATGTCTAGGCATCTAATGCCCATAGCTCTTAGGTGTGCCTCGTTCTCTGGCTGTGGTAATGGATTTGTCAACTGATCCGCAATATTTACATCCCTGTGTACCTTGCATAACTTGATATCACCATAATCCACGAACTGGCAAATAAGGTGGTACCGCATGAGTATGTGCTTATTCTTCTGGTGTTATCTAGGTTCCTTGGCTTGTGAAATAGCACCATTGTTGTCACAATATATGTCTAACGGAATGGACAATCCCTGAACTACACCAAGATCCATGAGGAAATTCCTCATCCAAACAACTTCCTTTGCTTCCTCCGAGGCGACAATATACTCAACCTTTGTTGTAGATGTAGACACAGTCTCTTGCTTGGAACTCTTCTAGCTCACAAACCTTCCATTTATTACAAACACATACCCGGATTGCGAAAGAGAATCATCAGAGTTGGTAAGATAACTCGCATCCGTGTAACCCTTTACACTGTGTTCATCTTCACCTCCATAAACCAAAAATATATCCTTAGTACGTCTCAAGTACTTTAGGATATTTTTAGCCGTTGTCTAGTGGATTTCTCTAGGATTATCCTGGTATCTGCTCACAACACTTAGAGCATAGGAAACATCCGGCCTAGCACAAATCATGGCATACATGATGGATCCGACAAAGAAGCATACAGAATCATACTCATCTGACTTCGCTCATTAGTTGTTGAAGGACACTGAGTCTTGCTAAGTTTTAAACCATGGGATATCGGTAAGAACCCCTTCTTAGATGATTCCATGTTGAACTTCTTCAACACTTTTTCCAAATAAGTACTCTGACTCAGTCCAATGAGCCTCTTGAACTATCTCTATAGATCCGGATTCCGAGAATATATGTTGCTTCACCCAAGTCTTTCATTGAGAAACTCCTTTCCAATGATTCCTTGGTTTCTTACAACATATGGACATCATTTCCAATAAATAATATGTCATCCACATATAAGATTAGAAAGTTAAATTCCTCCCACTAAACTTACTGTATAAACAAGAATCATGATCACTCTTGACGAAGCCAAACGATTTGACTACCTCATCAAAGAAAATATTCCAACTCTGAGATGCTTGCTTCAACGCATAAATGGATTTCTGAAGTTTGCACACATTGTCAGCATTAGCCAGATCGACAAAGCCCTCGGGCTGTATCAGATACACGTCCTTGGTTAAATTTCCGTTAAGGAAAGCCGTTTTAACATCCATCTGGCATATCTCATAGTCGAAATAGACTGCTATAGCTAACATGACTTGAACTGATTGAAACATCGCTACGGGTGAGAAAGTCTCGTCGTAATCAACTCCTTGAACTTGTCGGAACCCCTTCGCGACATTTCCATCCATATCAGTTTTCTTTTTAAAGACCCATTTGCACTCGACAGGTCTTGCACCGTCTGGCAGATCAACCAAATTCCAAACCTGATTTTCCTCCATGGAATTTAACTCGGATCTCATGGCTCCAAGCCATGACTCAGAATCAGATCCCACCATCACTTTCGAATAATTTTCCGGCTCATGACTGTCTAATAGTAACACATCACGAACACTTCGTAATCTTGCCTATCTTCGTAGTACAGGTCTTGCTTTCGTCTCAGCTACCATGACCGGCTCAACCTCCAAGGTTTTTGCCGACCCGCTACTAGTCGGTTCCTCTTGAATTTCGTCGAGCTGCACCATGCTCCCACTGACTCCTCCACTGAGAAACTCTTTCTCAAGGAAGACACTGTTCCGAGTGACAAATACTTTGCCCTCTTCTCGGTTGTAGAAGTAGTAACCCAAGGTTTCCCTTGGATATCCCACGAAAACACACTTATCCGACTTGGCTGTAAGCTTGTCCGACTGAAGTCGCTTGCAAACGCTTCACAACCCCAAAATTTGATAAAAGACAAACTTGGCTTTTTGCCTGTCCACATCTCACGCGGTGTCTTCTCTACCAAGTTTGATGGTACTATGTTTAGTGTGAATGCTGCAGTTTCTAGACAATAACCCCAAAATGATAAAGGCATATCTTTCTGACTCATCATTGATCGTACCATGTCCACCAAGGTCCGATTCCTCCTTCCGACACACTGTTCCTCTGGGGCGTTCCCGGCAGAGTAAGTTGTGGAACTATTCCGCAACCTTTCAGATGGTCATCAAACTCATGGCTCATGTACTCGCCTCCTCGGTCTGACCGAAGAAACTTTATTTTCTTGTCGAGTTGATTATGTACTTCATTCTGGAATTCTTTGAACTTTTAAAAGGCTTCCGACTTATGTTTCATCAAGTAGATATATCCATACCGACTCAAATCATCATTGAAGGTAATGAAGTACTCATAACCACCCCTTGATGTCGTGCTCATTGGGCCACATACATCACTATGTACTAGTCCCAACAAGCTGGACGTCCTTTCGCAACTCTTTGGAAAAGGTGTCTTGGTCATTTTGCCGAGTAGGAAAGATTCGCATGTCTCAAAAGACTCCAAGTCGAACAAAGTTAGGAGTCCATCATCATGGATCTTCTTCATGCGTTTCCAACTTATATGACCAAGGCGACAGTGCCAAAAGTAAGTCATATTCAGATCATTTGGTTTCAACCTTTTGACATTTATGTTATAAACCGACTCACCATCAAGATTCAAAATAAATAACCCAACCTAGACGGGTGCAAAGCCGTGAAACATATCATTCAAATATAAAGAACAACCATTATTCTTGATATTCGACTCATAGCCTCGCCTCATCAAACATGAAGCAGAAATAATGTTTTCACTGAGAACTGGAACATAATAACAATTATTCAGTTCCATAAAGAATCTAAAAGGTAAATTAAGTTGCATCGTGTTGGCTTCCAACGCAGCAACTTTCGCTTTGTTGTCGACTCTTATATCAACCTCGCCTCTTGCTATGCTCCTAGTTCTTACCAGTCCCTGCAATGAGTTGCAGATGTGAATAACTGATCCGGTATCATATACCCAAGAACTATTAGGTGCATCAGAAAGATAAATGTCTATAATATTGAAAACAAGTGTACCTGAGTCGGAAGTCATACCTCCACTCTTGGCTTTGTTGGCCAAATATTTGCTGCAGTTCCTCTTCTAGTGGCCATCCGCCTTGCAATAGGAGCAAGTGGATCCGGCTGAAGGAGATGTCTTAGTCCCTAAGGAAGCACTTGGGAACGGGTCATGAGCCTGCTTTCCTCCCGACTTAGCCTTCTTCTTAGTCCAAGAACTCTTCTTGAACATAGCCTTATTCTGCACCATCAACACTTGATTGGCTCCCTTCTTGAGATCCGTCTCTGCCTGCTTGAGCATCCCATGCAATTCAGTGAGCTTCTTATCCATACCATGCATGTGGTAGTTCGAAATGAACTGACCACACGCACTAGGAAGAGAGTTCAGAATTATATCCGTGGCCAACTCTTCGCTAATGGGGTAGCCAAGACTTTCTAGAGAATGCACATAACCAACCATTTTGGTCACATGCGGACTCAGTGGATCACCATTCTTAAGCTTGCAACTCACCAAAGCCTGAGAGACTTGATACCTCTTAGTCTTCGCTTGAGCTTGAACATACTTTTGAGGCTTTCGATCATATCGTAGGCCTCAACATTCTCGAACTGATTTTGCAAGTCTGGTTCCATGTGAGCAAGCATAAGACATATAATATCTATGGACTCATCCTTAGCCTGACGGTAGGCATTGGTGGAAGCGACAGCCGCATTCTCATTTGGCTCATCTGGAAGTGGGTTGTCTAGGACATGGTCCTTCTTTTCTTGTTTGAGAACAATTCTCAGATTTTGATACCAGTTGGTAAAATTAGTGTCATTCAGTTTATCTTTCTCAAGAATGGTTCTCAAAGCAAAAACGGATATCTGAGAGTGACTGTTACTTCGTGCCATGATCTACAATAGAAAATATGCAAAACACTTAAGACATGTATTCATAAAAGAGCAAGCATATTAAACACTTTAATATTTATGCTCCCACTAGAACCAACACCCCTCCGATGGTCACTTAGTGATTCAGGATCCTAAATAATCAAGTTGGCTAGTGATCTTTAGCATCACCGCTAGCCGCCAAGTGATCTAGGTAGACAACTCCTTGTCAATCGTATCTCATACGACTCTTGTTGGTTGGGTGGCATCACATGCCCCGGCTCCCGTCCGACTTTTCCCCGAGTCCCACAACCCTTGCAGACCCATATAGCCTACCGAGTGTTTCCGCTGTAAGAGTCCGACTCGAACCCACCTAGTCGAAAAGAATTGGCGGCACCTCAATTTTATGAGCCCACTACCAAAAATGTCTGACTTGTGATGGTGCAAACACTGGCGGAAAAACTGACTAGACCTTCTATGAGGGATTAAATTTTACTGACTATCTAATAGAGGTAAAACAGAGACATATCAATAACACAAAATAAAGCAATTTATAATGTGAAATGGTATGGCTCTCTTCATGGCGATCTCCATCTCCACAAAGCCTGTAATCCGACTAGTGCCAACTCTTGTCACTTGTCATCTTGCTTCATATCGCTGACATGTACATCAACTAGCATGCCATCCGGGTTCTCCAAACAGCTACACTAGCTTAGTAAAGTAAATTACATAGAGAATCCAACACGCATGTCGTTATACAATAAAATGATAGCATCTAGGCGCTAGCAGGCTGACAAAACCGTGATTCGTAGATCACATATGCATTACACACATACATCACATGCACATGAACCATACCATTCACAACTTCCTGCAAAAGCAAGTTATGCATAGATATGCTTTCTACCGGCATTGTGAAATTCGCAACGACATCTAAGACGCTACAATAGGGCGAAGCCGGCGGTCCGAACATGGATTCCGACCATCGTTCCAACTCGATCAAACTCTTTTTATCTTTGATCAACGCTTCTGGATTTGCGTGTCACAGTCTACCCTGATGGCGGAACCGACCGGTAGGGGCATGTCATTGAAAACAAAAATATGAAATTTAGAGGTCCATTTAATAAAACTTTAATAAACATATTAAGCATATGTCATTGACAAGTTCGAAAAATCTGGGAAAAAGTACTACTGTGTAGGTATTCTAATTTAGAGCCAGGGGCAACAACAATCACCCCAAAATAATATACATATCTTTTTAAATAAATAAAACACTACAATAGGCATTTTAATACCTTAAAAATATTCTCTATAGTAATTTACGATTTTAATTCATAATAATGTTCTACTCTTTATTGTGAATCTAGAGACATATCATTTGCAATTTTCTGATGGGTATTTATTTTCTTATGAATTTATTACTCCAAAGGCCATTAAATCATTTATATAATTATTACAAAACCTTACAGTAAAAGTCTGAAACAACTGTGTAGTAATATTCTACACAAAATTGTGAATCCATCGGTATATTATTTTCAAATTTAAGACTAGTAGATCATTTTATATGAATTTTTGATGTTAATTACTTTTTCCGATCAATTAAACAATAAATTAAAAGAGGGAGTAGTCGCAGTTGTCTAGTCACGCCGACATGGCGCTGACTGGACTGTTTTGACTGGTGAGCGGTCCACATGTTGGTCAACGCGGGATCTGAGCCGTCCAACTGGGATCAGAGGGTGGGAGAGAGGCGAGCTTGCTCGCTTACCTCGGTCGATGGCGGCGACGACTCAGGCGGCGGTGCTACGGCGCCTCAGGCAGTGTTCCGACACGGGGAGGTGGCGGATGGGGATCGGGCGAGTGCGGCGTGGTCTATAGAGTGCTCGTCAGCGACTTCCCCTTCCAGGGGTGACGGGGATGGGTAGATGGAGCGGCGCAGCCGGCGGTGTCCTCTGGCCACGTCGGAGAAGATGGTATGGTGGCTCTAGATGAAGTGAGAGGGGTTAAAAAGGGGCGGTGCGACCCAGCGTGCAACCAGCGAAGGAAAATGGGCAGAGGGCATCGAGCATGTGCACGTACCTTGCTCCGAACGGTGGTGGCAGTGGCGAACTCCGGCGAGAAATTCTCGTGCCCTCGAGGCGATGTAGATGGGGTCTGAGAGGGGTTTTAGGAGAGGGAGGTTCAGGGCTTATGTGCGATCTTGTAGGGGGTCGGGTGAGACAAAACTGAGCGGAATCGGCAATTCTCATGGAAGAAGTTGGTGTTCAAGTCCGGGAGGGCGAGGAGGGTGATGATAGGTGGGGCCTGCCTGTCAGGGAGAAAAAAAAACAAAATAGAAAAGGAAAGGGGAAAGGAAATGAGGGCGCATGGCTAGGCCGTTCCTGGGCCAGCACTCGCGGCTGGCACGCTGCCCTTTTTTCCAGTGCATTTTCCTTGTCTAAAATTGACTGAACTGTGTGTCTGTTTTTCTGAAACTGTCACAAGTTTAGTCCAAAAACTATAAAGGCCATAACTATTGATCTGTCGAACTGATTTGAGTGAAACAGAAACCTACAGGTTTGTAATGGAATACTATATGCATATATGCTTTCAAAAAGTGCATATAGCATATTTTTAGCAGAAGCAAAGTAAAAACATACTAATCTTGTATATTTGGCAACATGCAACTCAAGTGGTGTGTTGGCAAAAGTTTTGGAACTAATTTTTTTTGCAATGACATGTATGATATGCAGTACCAATGCTAATAATTGAGATGTGATTATAAAATAAATGAGGCAGTTGCAGCATGTGTTTATCATAAATGATACATATAAATAAGTTCATGAATAGTAACTTACTCGAACCATCCGAATATTATTAGCAGGCTTCCACACTGATAGCTGTGAGATTCTACACATTTTTTATGGTTTCTATCGATGGATTTTATTTCGATTTGATGGTTTTCTAGCTTTACCTAATTATAATACTTCGGTAGCAAAAAAAATTTGTTTTTAATGTGTGTTTCAGGTTGTAAACATCAACAGAGAGATTTAAGAGCAAAAACACAATATTCAGATGAAAACAAGCAAGTCCCTTTTTGGAAGCAATCTAGGGGAATTTAATGCAAGCTTAAATACCAACTATATGGGCCGCCGCCATATAGTTCCCTCTGTATAGTTTCCATATCCTTCGTCTTATTAAAAGGGACAAATTTCATGAAGAGGCCAGGGTCAAAAACAGAACACACGAGCCGCCATCCCGTCCAGAAGAGAGAAAGAAGAGATCCGGAGAAGAAGGAGAAGATGTTCTTCATCTCGCTCCATGATATTCGTTCTCCCAGCCACCACACCTCCACTGCCATAACTTGTACTTGAGAGAGAGAGAGAGATCTCCACTTTGCAAGAGTAGGGTTCGAGATTGTTCTTCCCATCTTGAATTGTGTTGGATTTATATCTATTTCTTATTGTGGATCTCCATGGTAATATCAAGAAGAACTCCCTTTATTTAATTATATCGATTATGCTTTCTTCTGTCATGTGTGAGTAAGTTCCCTTGGGCGTAGGAGATTTAGGGGATTGGTGAGATATGATGTGACAACATATTTTCTATCAAGTTTGTGGTTGATTTTAATTACTATATTATGTGTGCTTGACTATATGTGGGATTCTTAATGTCTGTTGTCCAATTAAGGGCCCAAACAACATGATGCTTTGTTCTACATAGATAGATTCTTGTTTGCTAGCAGACCAGCGACCCCCGAGCGACATGGGGATATCAATGAGAAACTAGTTTGACTCAAGGATAATGAGGAACCGCCGAGCTTATTGCATTAGTCCGATCCAAGAAGCTTAATTGCTAAGCAACCTGAAGGATCTTAATCGCCTAGTGACTGACCATGGTTGTGGTAAACAGGCTAGTAGGTTTATTGAAGTTGGGAAGAAATCTACCAAGAGGAGTTCTGGCTAATTATGGGTTGTTCGCCTACACACATACTTATAAGATCATAATTGTTACACTAATCACTCATCCACCCAGCACATTCACTATCACCATGAACTGAAACTCTAGGGCCTACTTTGTCATCTGCAGAAAACAACAAAGAAATCATTCTTTACTTTTATGCTTTTTATTTCTGAAGTTTATATTTTAGTTTTATTTAAGTACTTTCGTTGAAATCCAAATTATATTCTCCTTTTTAACACTTGCAGTCAATTCACTTGAAGACCTATGACAACTTCGTGTGTGATAGAGACTTCACCAATAATTGTGGGATGGACATCTTAACTTTGAAACTAGCTACAAACGATCTATGCACTTGCGACCATCAAGCTATTTTCTGGCGCCGTTGCCGGGGAGTTAAGCGCTAAGTGTTTTGTCTGTTGACATTTCAGGTGCTACTATTACAAGATGGTCTACCTAGGAGACAGAGGGTCTACACAGTCTGGTAGGGCTTATCTAGCAGATTAGTTTGAACGCGTGCCTACTCAAAGGCGCGAGGAAATCACTAAAAACCTTTTGAGATCGAATAAAGTTGAAGTTGACAACCTAAGTGACTTCATGGAAATCATGTCCATTCATAGGACAACCCCCAAGAAACCTGAGAAGACTCTCAGTGAATATAGTGCTCCAAACTCTACATTTATTAAACAACCAATAGAATTTCCTAATCCTGGAGTTAGGGTATATCGATTTGACGGTGAAATTATTAAAACTTTGTAGGAAAAAGCTTTTAGTGGAAGGGAAGATGAGGACCCAGGAAGGAATCTTAGAGAGTTCGACAATGTGATAACATCACTAGGACAAAAAGGTTTGCCAAGAGAATTATCTCATCTAAAATTATTTCTTTGGTATCTCAAAGGTAAAGTTCTAGACTGGTTATATTCTCTCCCTCGCCATTATATTAAATGTTGGGAAAACTACATTGTTAAATTCATAAACAGGTTTAATGCTTTTACAAAGGTAACAAAACTTAGAAAGAATATAGGCAATTTTAGTTAGAACGTGGGAGAAAACTAACCACAAGCCTGGGAAAGATTTTTTTTGGAATGATCAATAGTATTCCTAATCATGGATATTCTGAGTCAATTGTTTTCCATTTATTTTACCACGGTCTTAATACCCAATGCGAAGAGTTTTTAGATTCTTCAACAAGAGGATCGATAAATGCTTTAACAATTAAACCATGTTTGGAATTAATAGCTACAAGGTCTAAGAATGATTCTTTATATAATCCTGATTTTGGCACTAAGCCAGAAAAGGTAATACTTCGTATAAATCCAGATCTTATGCATGAAGTATGCAAAACCATGAAAGAAAAGGCATACCTTCTGAACTGGTAAAGGAAAACAAAGTAGATTTGTTACAAGTTTTTACAGAAGAGGATGAAACTAGAAAAGTTTTTAAAGAATTGAAACATCGACAGACAAAGTCCTATAATAAGTTGCATAAGAAATTTCAAAGACATAAAAAGATTTTGGCCGAACTTACAGTAAACTATGATGAGATTGGCCAAGAAATAAAATTATTTAACAAGTACCTCAGTATGATTGAAATCCAATGTGAACAAATAGCATCTGGTTATCAAATTTTTCTTCATGATGATATAACTATTCCCATTTCTACTAATGTTGTTACAAGAAGAGGTGCAGTTGTTAAAGGACCGTTAGGATCACAGGAATATGAAGCTGAAAAAGATCAAAAGGAAAAATACTTGCTCAAAGCAAGCCATGAAGATGATACATTGGTGGATCCTCAAGATGAGACTACTCAAGACACACAAGATCAATCCTTGAAGGAGAAGAATGATACACAGGACGACAGTTATAACTCTGATGCAGAGATTGTTGATCCAAGAGAAGAAAGAGACACAAACAAAGAAGATGAAGTTGTTGCAATAGAAAATAATAAAACTGATAAGCAAGAACAAAATAAAGCAACTAAAGATCCTAATCCTCCACAAAAGGTAAAAGATAAAGGTAAGAAACTTCCATATCTAGACCTAAAAAGAAAGTACCAGATGAGGAAATCTATTATTCTTTCGCAAAGGCACTTAATGATCTTCGTCTAGAAATTCCATTTGTGGATGCAATAAAAGTGTCTGCCTATTCTAAATTTCTTCGTGTCATTCTTAGTAGAAAGAAAGAAATAACTTAAACCGTTGCCATGGTGACTAGTTACCCTGCTAATGAGAGTCTATTGTCTAAATCAGGAGATCCCGGTATACCAACTATTTCATGTTCTATAGGCAAAACTGATATTCATAATGCTTTATGTGATTTATGTGTAGGAGTTAGTGTAATGTCATACTCCCTCTATAAAAAGCTAGGATTAGGAGAATACTCCCCCACTTATATCACTTTATAGGTGGATGACAAATCCACTACACAACCTGTTGGTATTATTGAGGATGTTCTACTTAGACTAGATGAGCATGTTATTCCAACTAACTTTATTATTCTTGAAATGATGGAGGATGAAAGATTATCTATAATACTTGGAAGACCTTTTCTTAGCACTTTAGGAGCATTATTTGATTATGCCATAGGGAAAATAATCATTAATGTTTATGATTGTAAAATAATTCGGTATTTTCCAAAGAAACTAGAAGTAGGAGAAAGGTATGTTCCATCAGCAAAACGAGTTCATGTGATAAGTGCCTTTAATAAAGGGCAACCGAAGGTAAGAATTCGAGAATAGAGAAGGGGTTGAAATATTCAAATATTCTCAATAAAATGCTTAATGGGAGTCAACCCATCATATTAATAAAATAAATTAAAGTTAGATAATAAAGATGTTCATCGTATTCCTACAACTTTGCGGAAGCGCGCCCGTAAAGATGCAATTGTCAAAAAGTAGCAGAAATACCAAATGAATAAAGCACAAATTTAGAGTAGAAAATAAAGTTTGAGTTTTATCTGTAGAAACTAACTTAATAATATTGTTTAGATAAAAAATGCATCTCTGAAAATTTGGGTGAAAAAGCATGTTATAGAAGGTCTAACGACCAGCTATACGGCAATAATTTTTATTCTAGCTGTATAGTTGTGGTCGTATAGTTATTGACAAAATTATCAAAACTTGGGGTTCGGATATAGAAGGTTTGACGACCAACTATATGGCAGGACCATTTGGTCCGGCCGTATAGTTATGGCCATATAGTTGTGATCTGGCGAAGGGAAACCCTAATCCTCGCCGCCACCACAACTACATGGTGGGAGTTACCTGGCCCGACCATATAGTTTGGCCCGATCACTTAAACGGGTCGGGGCAAGGCAAGGTTCTTCCTCCCCTCATTATTTCTCTCAACCTCTCTCTCCAAAACTCTCAAAAACTCTCAAGAACACTCAATTCTTCGCGTATTTCGTTTGTTTGAGTGGGGGAATCAATAGGTCAATATTTTCTCTCCCTATCCATGCTTTATTTTCATAAATCCATGGTTGAAATCTTCTCATTGAACTAGTGGATGAACTCAAGCTTGATTGATTTTCTATTTTGATTTCTCACGTTAGGATTGAATTCATCCTCGTAGAATCGTTCATATATCATGTAGAAACTATATGGCTAAGGTTTTATGTTGAAATTTCCCAGTGCATCTAGATGAACAAGCTTAGTGGTATTTTTCGCAAGATCAAGCGCCAACATGGTGAGGGCTCGGGGCTCCGAGATGAGCTCGGCAACAAGTATGCCATGGTTTTGGCAAGAAAGGTGCTGCCCACACGATGGGTTGATAACGGCTTTCTTAACTCTGTAGAGTTGAAGGCGGACTTTGACTACCTGTGTGCAAATGCAAGGCTCTCCGGCATCGCCAATGCCAACCACTACACCTACGAAGGGCTCACCCATTAGTTCCTCGCCTCCTTCTATGATGACTATAGGGAGAAAGGTAATGTATGCGTGATAAATTTTACCGTTAACCAACGGCCATATCAAATTACCCTATCAACAATTATGCAATGCTTATGGATTCCCTCAAGAAGGGGAACAAACTGTTACAAACTTGTATAGCACCTCGAGTGGAGAAACATGGGAGGTTGTTTCTGTTAATGATGGTAGGGATTTCTATCAGAAGAATATGTCCACCATTCAGAACCCAACCATCCGTTATTTTGCTATGTTTCTTGCTAACACTTTGTTAGGAACAGGAGATAATGGCTCGATGGCCAATGTAGACATGGCCATGATCACCAAGGCGCTCTTCCGTAATGCACTGTAGAGTCCCACTCATGCAACTTTATTTCTCCAGCACCTCCGCCACCAGAGCGACAAAATGAAAGGTGATATTCGTATCGGTGGCATGGTAACCCACCTAATCCAAGCCCTTGAAATTTCAATTCCTATTGCGTAACCTGTTGATGGCTCCATACTTATGGATGTTAGATATATAACTTCTTGTGGATTCCTTGGTGTATACCGAGTTAACAGGAGGATCAGAGTCTATCAGTTTGGTTATCTTAATTAATGGTGTGTAGGACGGTCAAGTGCCACTGCCTTGCCCGCAAGCCTTCGAGGTTCAGGGAAGTTACCATTGGATCCTCACCAAGGATCAAGTGACCAAAACATGGTGGATCTATATCCTAACTCCGATGAAGAGGAAGAAGGAGGGCAGTAGAACGAGCAGGAGCAGTAGTAGGAGCACAACCTAGCTTGGGAGGGATAGCAGCAGCAGGAGGAGCCTTGGGACCAATGACCCAATCAGCAACAACAAGGGTTCAACAACGTCCCCTATTAGGATTTTCTGCAGCTCAACCAGCGTGTTGGGGAGATTGACCAGACTCTACATGGAGTAAGTGAAGATGTGAGTGCCTTAACTCACAACTTTAGTAACTTCATGACCTACTTCCCCGACTACTACCAGCAACACCATCAGCCGCCACCAAACGACTGCAACAACTAAGCATGGCAATAGCCTAAGCTTGGGGGAGGTTTTGAAAACCTCAAAACTTGCATTCATATTTTTATTTCTTCTTTTGATTTGTTTTCTTTCCAAGAATAGCATGTTTACTTTCAGTTTGCATTCTTATAAATCAAAACACAAAAAAATTAGTTGTAACTTTCAATTTCAATTTTTTTTCTCGTAGATTACTCAATTTCAGGTGACTTGGTGATGTCTACACACTTCTATTCTTGTAGACAGTTGTTGGGCCTCCAAGTGCAGAGGTGTGTAGAACAGCAAAAAGTTTCCCTTAAGTGGATTACCCAAGGTGTATCGAACTCAGGGAGGAAGTGGTCAAAGGTATTCCCTCTCAAGCAATCCTGCAATCAAGATACAAGATGTCTCTTGTGTCCCCAACACACCCAATACACTTGTTAGGTGTATAGGTGCACTAGTTCGGCGAAGAGATAGTGAAATACAAGTGGTAATGGTGCCAGAAAAGAGCTTGACGATGAGGTAAAGACTAAAGGCAACAAGAAGGAAGCAAGCAAACATGCAATAGATCTAGATGCAAACGGTGTTTCAATGTTTAGAAACAAGGCCTAGGGATCATACTTTCACTAGTGAACGCTCTCTCATATAAATATCCTCTCTTCATGATACTACTCTTACCTACTCTACGGTTGGACACTCTAATCATCGGTAAGGCTATAACAGCACTCCTCAAAGTCCGCCTTCCCCAATCTAGATAACCCCACACTGTCACCTTGAGTGCTAGATGGTTCCAACAAACACCACAATTTCATAGAGACATCCAACTCCAAATATAACTCATAACGAATATTCAATCTAGCCAAAGTGCCACACACGGTATGCATGCTGTCACTTTCACACACGTGGAGAAAGGCATAGATATATTAAAGCACAAAGAGTATTTATGTAGACTCAAACCTAAGTGCCACCATGGCGTGCATGCTGTCACTTTCACACACATGGGGAGAGCAGAGATCTATTGAGGCTGGTCCTAGTGGTAGTATCATACTACTAGTATCATGCATATGATACTAGTGTATGATACTATCTCCATAGTGCATGGTATCATATGGTAGTATCATACTAGTACTATATTTATTGATTTGTAGAATCTCAATGCAAAATTGTGTACAAGATTTATTTGTAATGAGGTTTTTCTAGTTTTATGTGCTATGATACGGTATCTACCTATGATACTCTAACCATCTCATTCTTCATTAATTTTTGTGCCACATCAGATTTTTGCTAACATGGCATGCATGATACTAGCTATGATACTTCCACTAGGACTAGCCTGAAGCACTTGAGTAGCAAGATAGATCTACTTCATTACAAAGCTCATGACCACAAGATTATGCATAGAGAGAGAGGTGAACACATAGCTACTGGTAGATCCCTTAGCCTCAAGGGATAACTACTCCCTCCTCATCATGGGAATCAGCAATGGTGATGAAGATGGCGATGGAGATCAATGGAGATGGCTCCAGGGGAACTTCGCCGTCCCGACAGGGTGCCGGAACAGAGACTTTCTATCCCCCGAATCTCCCTCTCGGTGGTGGCGGTGCTATGGACGTTTTCGTGGATTTCTTCTGGATTATCTAGGGTTTTTGGGTCGGAGGCTTCTTATAGGAGAAGGGGGAGACCGAGGAGGCGGCCAGAGGTCCCACACCCTCCCTAGGCGCGGGCTAGGCTTGGCCGCGCCCAGGGGGTCTGGCCGCCCTCTGGTGCCTCTTCGTCCCTCCTTCCGGATTCGTGTCCGTCACGGAAAGTTATTGACTTTGGATTTTGTCCCGTCCAATTCCGAGAATATTGATTTTCTGCCTTTCTGGAACCAAAAACAGAAGAAAACATGCAACTAGCACAGTGGCATCTTGTCAATAGGTTAGTTCCAGAAAGTGTATAAAAATACCTCAAAGTGTAGACAAAACATAAGACAAATGATACAAAACAAGCATGGAGCATAAAAAATTATAGATACGTTTCCGACGTATCAAGCATCCCCAATCTTAACTCATGCTCGTCCTCGAGTAGGTAAGTGATAAAAAGAATAATTTTTTAGGCGACATGCACACTCACAATAAAGATCCAACCATTTGCAAGCATTGAAAGCTGGGATCAAAGAACTCTATGCAAGATGGAGTTTTAACAATAGGACATAGTAACTATGCATGCAACATGAAAGGCTACAAACGAATATCATGAATAACATGCATTGAAAAACGTTTGTTTCTTCCACATACAGAAAACATAGCATAGTGGCATTCAACCTGTCCCTCATAGAGTAGCAAATCGATGCATAGGACACCTTCAAAGTTCACAAGGGTGATTAGAAACAAGTAGCACATGAACAAGTAATATCACAATATGCATCAATCAATAAGCTTTGGAACACCGCACATAGAATAAAAACTATGCTCTGTTAATGGTGCCTAAAGGTAGAAGGTGAAGACTCAAATAATGGTGGAAGAAAGGCCGTTCATAGGGAAGCATTGATTTCAAGTTTCAAAAAGAGCTTCCAAAAATTATGGTACTAATTAGCTTTCATCCCTCATTGCCCCTATCATAAGCATCTTGAAGTGATTAAGGTTAAAGTGAACAAATATGGAGTATATGCTTGACGAAGTATAAGTTCGCAATATCAAGTTCCTTGAATATGAGGGCCACACCTCATGCATACTCAACTTTGGGTCCAGGTAAGTTCGTGTCATTGTAAGTATTTACATATCATTGACAACCGCCAAAGGGGTACCCCTTGCACATGGTACAGGAGCTTTCCCATAACCAAATGACACGGCAAGCAGACAATGAGCATCTCAACAACCTTTTTATTTACCATATGCATAGATTTTTGTTGGGGATGCTTCATAGATAGCTCATTATGGTCATTCTGCAAGTTTCCACCATAATTAGGAATGGATTAGGCTAGCGGCCCCGGCGTTTCTCTAACACAGGATACAAACTCCATGGACTTACAAGTTCCCTCTTTATTTCACACCGGTGGCATCCATAGACAAAAGAGCATGATATCAACTGAGTACAAAGTACAAGTGCAATGTTGAAAAAGCTCCCCGTGACAGCACGGTTCTGCTAATTTCAACATATAAGTGCAAGCATATACAACATAGATGACACAATGGTTCAAGTTTATTAGGGGCAAAGAATATAAAGTGTTCCATCAAGTTTGTGAGGGCTTTAATCACTAAGTTTTAACATAAAAATAGTTTTTAATTGGAAGATAGATGAAAACAAGAATATACCTAGAATGGTGTAACACACCATGCATAGGAGTTTATAGTGGACACTTTGGAAAAACTTGGTTTCTTGGGAGTTGGAAGCATGAGTAGAACTTACTCATACAAGTGGAGGCTAGCAAAAGACTGGGAGAAACGAACTAAGAGAGCAACAATGGCCATAATCATACAGTGCAACAAAGCATACTAATCAAAGCAAAGAGTGGTACTACAAGTCAAAGACTAAATGATCATAGAGGCTAATGGTGACTTGTGAGGGTCATAACATGGTGTGAGCATGTGCCAAGTCAACCCAAGCAAAGTATCAAAGGAGAATACCACAATACTATGCTTTTGCATGCTAAAACAATGCATAATTCTTTCAAGGCACATTAAGCAATCCTAATTGTTTGGAACAAGACATGCTACAACAATAATCACTAATCATAAGGTTAAAACAAGATCTAGCATGACATGATAAAGTCTAAACCACAGTCAAAACAAGCTCCCTTTTGTACCAATATAAGAATGAAACTTTCTACTCTTTTCCAACACCAAACAACTTATTTGAAACAACCCACAAAGATAATAATTAATAAATATCAGTGAGCTGGTCTCACAAATCCACAAAGAATAACTAAAAAGTTCTAAGCTGAAAGCACAAGAAAACCAAGGCTAAACACAGTGCTAGCAAAAGAGAACACTCACAAAACAATAAGAGTGAAACTATTCTAGGTAATGAAAACAGAGTGTGTCTCTCTTCAAAAGAAGTGTGGTGTAACCAAACAACTTACTCAAGCAAACTAAGCAAACGAAAACCAAAAACGAAAACTAAGACGCTCTAAGAACAACACAACAATGCATGAAACAATAAAAACGAAGTGTCTAGAAAGACCTGAGATTTTTATTGATGAAGAAGGGGATGCCTTGGGCATCCCCAAGCTTTGACGCTTATACCTCTTGGATATTTCTTGGGGTGACAAGGGGTGGCATCCCTAATCTTGAGCTTTTGTCCATTCTTCATCTCATTACATCATTCTTTCTCTACACCTGCAAATTTTCCTTCATACAAAACTTCACACAATCTTCATTAGCAACATTAGTGTATTCAAAAGATATTAGACCTATGGCAAAGCTTTGGAACAGCAAGACTTTTCACTAAAAACACATGCTACTGTAGTAACTCCTTCAAAAAGATCAATTCCCCAAAATAGAACTAAAAAGGAATCAATAAGAAGCAAATGCAAATAATGGCAGAAATCTGTTAAAACAGACCAGCAAGTAGAAACCAAATTTTTCGAACATCTTCTGTTACTCAAATCAAAACGTGTTGAAATAACTAAAGTTAGCTAACATACTGGGGGATTCATTCGTAAATTTTGAGCTCATTCTGACTTACAGATACTCCTCATGATTTTTTATACTGGAGGACAGAAATCTGTTTCGGGACAGCAACTCCTCAAATCTTACTTCTGTCTCATTAGACGTCATTCCTGGCACAAAAAACAAACACAAAGGATAAGGAGAGTTCATTATAGAAGTAATAACTTCCAAGACTCAAGAAAACTCTTGGGTTATCTCCCAATAAGTACTTTTCTTTAATGCCTTTAAGTTAGGCTTGATAGTTTGAGAAGATGCTCACATAAGAAATATGAATTGAAGTAAAAGAGAGCATAAAGAAGCAAATTCAACACATTTAAGTGTAACCCACTTCCTATGCATAGGAATCTTGTAAATAAACAAGTAATGAAAGCACAAAGCTCCAAGCATAGGAAAGCAAAACAAGTGCAACTTCAAGACTTTCAACATAAAGAGGGGAAACTTAATATTATTGAGATGCATAAAACCATGTTTCCCTCTTTCATAATAACTTTCAGTAGCAACTTGAACAAAATTAACAATATAACTACCACATAAAACGTTCTTATCATGAGCCACATGCATAAAATGATAATTGCTCTCCACAGCATAGTCATTCTTATTAACTGTAGTGGGAGCAAATTCAACAAAATAGCTATCATTATTATTCTCATCACCATAATCATCAAATATAGGAGGCATATTATAATCAAAATCAATTTTCACCTCAATAGTAGGTGGACTGAAAATATCATATTCATCATTGTAATCATCATATATTGGAGGTTTGGTATCATCATAAGCAATAGAATAGCTATCTTCCAAAGCTGAGGGACTAAAAAGAACATTTTCATAAAAACTAGCTTCCCCAAGGTTAGACTTTTCCATAGCATTAGCAACAATTGTGTTAACCAAATCATACTAATAAAATTTCTATTAGCATGCAAATAAAGTTCCATAGGTTTTTTAATTTTCTCTTCAAACACTTCATGACCTAACTCAAGATAAATACTATAGAGCTCTCTAATTTTATTGTTGTTTTCCATTAAGCCTAACTAGTGAAAACAAGAAACAAAAAGACAAAATTGCAGAATCTAAAGGAAATAACTTCGAGCACTCACACCGGAGGATGTGAGTACCCTTTACCTTACCTCCATGGCAACGGCGC
The DNA here is from genome assembly GCA_916181665.1 of Avena sativa. Classification (NCBI taxonomy): domain Eukaryota; kingdom Viridiplantae; phylum Streptophyta; class Magnoliopsida; order Poales; family Poaceae; genus Avena; species Avena sativa. The sequence goes on along the minus strand of OV702298.1, from coordinate 43,359,980 downwards.
CAGAAAAGAGCTTATGGCGTGGAGGAAAGGTAAAAGCCTAAAACCTCCCCGGCAACGGCGCCCGGAAAGAGATTGATGTCTACGCACTTCTATTCTTGTAGACAGTTGTTGGGCCTCCAAGTGTAGAGGTTTGTAGAACAGCAGCAATTTTCCCTTAAGTGGATTACCCAAGGTTTATCGAACTCAGGGAGGAAGTGGTCAAAGTTATTCCCTCTCAAGCAATCCTGCAATCAAGATACAAGAGGTCTCTTGTGTCCCCAACACACCCAATACACTTGTTAGGTGTATAGGTGCACTAGTTCGGCGAAGAGATAGTGAAATACAAGTGGTAACAGTGCCAGAAAAGAGCTTGATGATGAGGTAAAGACTAAAGGCAACAATAAGGAAGGAAGCAAACATGCAATAGATCTAGATGCAAACGGTGTTTCAATGTTTAGAAACAAGTCCTAGGGATCATACTTTCACTAGTGAACACTCTCTCATATAAATATCCTCTTTTCATGATACTACTCTTAACTACTCTCTCGTTGGACACTATAATCATCGGTAGGGCTATAACAGCACTCCTCAAAGTCCGCCTTCCCCAATATAGATAACCCCACACTGTCACCTTGAGCGATAGATGGTTCCAACAAACACCACAATTTCATAGAGACATCCAACTCCAAATATAACTCATAACAAATATTCAATCTAGCCAAAGTGCCACACACGGTATGCATGCTGTCACTTTCACACACGTGGGGAAAATCATAGATCTATTAAAGCACAAAGAATATTTATGTAGACTCAAACCTAAGTGCCACCATGGCGTGCACGCTGTCACTTTCACACACATGGGGAGAGAAGATATCTATTGAAGCACTTGAGTAGCAAGATAGATCTACTTGACTACAAAGCTCATGACCACGAGATCATGCATAGAGAGAGATGAACACATAGGTACCGGTAGAGCCCTTAGCCTCGAGGGAGAACTACTCCCTCCGCATCATGGGAATCAGAAACGGTGATGAAGAAGGCGATGGAGATTGATGGAGATGGCTCTGGGGGCACTTCCCCGTCCCGGCAGGGTGCCGGAACAGAGACTTTCTGTCCCCCGAATCTCCCTTTCGATGGCGGCGGCGCTACAGAGGTTTTCGTCGATTTCTTCTGGATAGGCGAAGGGGGAGATCGAGGAGGCGGCCAGACGGCCCACACCCTCCCCAAGCATGGGCCAGGCTTGGACGCGCCCAGGGGGGTCTGGCCACCCTCTGGTGCCTCTCCGTCCCGCCTTCTGGATTCGTGTCCCTCACAGAAAGTTATTGAATTTGGCTTTTGTCCTGTCCAATTCCGAGAATATTGATTTTGTGCCTTGCTGGAACCAAAAATGGAAGAAAACATGCAACTGGCACTGTGGCATCTTGTCAATAGGTTAGTTCCAGAAAGTGTATAAAAATACCTCAAAGTGTAGAAAAACATAAGACAAATGATACAAAACAAGCATGGAGCATCAAAAATTATAGATACGTTTCCGACGTATCACTTGGCAATAGGGAAATGTAGAGAGGTTTCGACTCAAGTACGAGAACTAAGCAAGCAAGAGGAGGTATCACATTCCTTCAGTCACCTCTCTTGCAATTTTAAATTGATCCTACAATTATTTACTCGTTTGTACTTGAGTCACTCCCCACCTAGCTTGTTATCCTATAAATTATATTCCCTTTCTAGCCCAAAAGATTTGATTTTAGAAACTACTCAACCCCATTGAGCTTAATGTAAATGGACTCGATAGCACCCTTGAATGAAATTTTTTGATGAAATGGATACTTCGAAGTAGTAGAGATTATAAAACTGATTTTTCTAATAATTAAAGTAAGATATTTATCTATGTGTGTCACTACTAATATTCTCGTACTCCATGGGGAACTATTAACTTCGATGGATAACGAACGATCTAAATGTGGTAAACCACTTGATTTCGGCTATTGAGTTATGTAAACGTCTGTAGCTGCAATGCTATGACGTGTAATTTTTTTAGTCTCCTCATGGTTTTACGTTCCAAGTAAAGTTTTAGTACTCCTGTGGCCCACTATTGCTCAACAGCTATCTATTGGCATTGTCACGAGTGCACAACACAACCCCAATTAACACACTACAAGAAATGTGGCAAACTATGACCTTCTGATAGTGACCGTGAATAAAATCGTCATAGATCTATGACGATTTTGCACTAGATAGCCATAAGACGTTTGAAGGGGTAAAAACCTTGAAAAATTAAGACGTTTTGACTCCAAAACGTCATATTTGTCGTAGCTAAAATCGTCATAATCTGGCGGATGTATCCTACGACACATATTGTAGCTGATTACGACGATTTAAATTGGTCATAACGTCTAAAATAGAATAAAGTTGAAACGAGTAAGCATTTTCCCCAGCATTTTTATCTATGTGGCATATCTATGTGTTAGTTTTTGCATATGTGGCATACCTATGTGTCAATATTTGGTTCCATTACACCCACAAATTGAACTCACGCGCGGGAATAATAACCAAAAAAGGGGCTGCAGGGGGACTCGCACCGGCGACCTCCCCACTGATGAAAGGCACCTAACCACCAGACCAACACAACTTAGTTGTTCCATACCCGCGCTCAAGCCTTTTGACTATCACCCGCGATCCAAACTGGGCCTGGCTGCCAGGTTCCCCCTAATGGGCCTCGCTGGGAAGGTGTATTTGGGCGGCTTTGACCTTGGGCGCAGTAGATTAGGTCCGGTTATGTTTTTTTTCGTTTTCTTTTTGTGTTTTCATAATTCTTGTGTATCTTTCTCATAAGAACTCCAAAATAATTGATTTTTGTCTCTAAATTTTTATAAATTTCATTAGATCATACTAGGATGTTGTTGGGAATATGCCCTAGAGGCAATCATGTATGATGAGATTTCCCATTGTATTCATAAAGATATTAAGTAGTCCTTGTATGAACATCTGATGTCTATCATTGAATATGTGATTCGGTTGTGGAACTATGTATTCATGTTGTTTGTACTAAATATCCTTGGTCATTGAGGTTGTGCTGGACACACAACTTAGATCAATGTGAAAGTTGGCTTGATGACACGGTTCCACTTGTCATGAGCATGGAGATGCTATTCCAACTTACACAGATTCGGCTAAAGAGTTTAGCGAGTCGGATTGACCCATATTGAGGTACAACGAACTAGCTGTCATTTTTATATCTCAATCAATGTAATCCTTAGACCTGAGGTTGTTGCATAGTCCGAGTTGAGGATCACCGACTTAGGTTCTGTCAAACGCTGATCCGTAACTGGGCAGTTATAAAGGCAAGGTTTGGGTCGACTGAGAATCAAGCTGCGTGATGTGAATAACCAAGATGGGATTTTGCCCCTCCACTCGGAGAGATATTCTCTGGGCCCTCTCGTGAGATATGATTCGAAAAGCATGGCCATGCACGACTCGGTTAAGTGTTAACCGAGGCGATCGACTAAGAGTTAGTCGGGTGAATCACTTATCTCGGATCGAGAAGAGAGTCGGACTATTTAAGGGTTAACATATATTCGCCTATAGTCTGACAATGTATATCGTGAGGCAAAAGGGACTCGGACGTAAGTCGCATTGGAAAGGCAAGTCGTCATGACTCTTTGGTACTTGGGAGTCGGCACGTTCTGCTAGGAGCCGCTACCGACTGATCGATTGTGAGTCGGACTCCAATCGTGTCCAAGTAGCCATGAGCTTGCGGGGTCACACACTTAAGAGCGGGAGCAAGTTCGGATTGGATCCGAATCTGTTATATGGTTGGGTTGGACCTAAACCAGATTAGGACTGAGTTAGTGAGTTGGACTCACGGTGACTAGTGTTATATGGGCTTTAGTGAATGGGTCGCGCGAGCAGAGCCCACGTTCACTCCCTATATATAGTGGGGCACCGTAACCCAGAACGGTTAATCGTTGTTCGGTTAGGTCATTCCATGTGTTGGAAACCCTAGCTCCACAGCAGTCCAACCGCCGTAACGAACCTAGCAGTTCGCCGCCGGCGCTCCTCCTTGTACGTGTGGATACCAGCAGAGGTGCTGTGTGATCAGCATCAGGACGATCGGATCGTGAGGACTGCACTGCATCAACTGACACGCTTCATCAGTAATCCGCAACCGCGCGTCTAGTGGTAAACCTCGTGGCCTTCTACCTCAGCTAGATCTTGGGATCACGACGTTAGAGGAAAAAGTTTTTGTTTTATCTCTGCGTGGCCCAACAGTGGCATCCGAGCGATAGCTTCTGGTTTTAGGCTCGAGATCTCGCATATGTGATATGCGGTAGGATGTAGATGAGATCTATGTGCTGTTTGGTGGTCGATCTATGAGATAGATCGGTTTTGTACGAGGTTGATTGGATCAACTGTACTCGGTGAATGGTAGATCTGATTTCCGTGATCATACTGCTGAGGTCGTGGAACGACATACCCCTACCGGTCGGCTTCCGCCATCAGGGTAGACTGTGACCGCCGGCTTCGCCCTGTCGTAGCGCCTTAGATGTCGTTGCGAGTTTCACAACGCCGGTAGATCTTGTATCTATGCATAACTTGTTTTTGTAGGAAGTTGTGAATGGTATGGTTCATGTGCATGTGATGCATGTGTGTAATCGATACGTGATCTGCGAATCACGGTTTTTGTCCGGCTGGAGCCTAGGTGCTGTCATTTTATTGTATAACAACCTGCGTGTCGGATTCTCTATGTAATTTACTTTATTGAGCTAGTGTAGCTGTTTGGAGAACCCGGAAGGCATGCAAGGCGTTGTACATGTCGGCGACATGGAGTAAGACGGCAAGTGACAAGAGTTGGCACGGGTCGGATTACAGGCTTTGTTGAGATGGAGATCGCCATGAAGAGAGCCGTACCATTTCACATTATAATTGCTTTATTTTGTGTTATTGTTATGTCTCTGTTTTACCTCTATTAGATAGTCGATAAAATTTAATCCCTCAAAGAAGGTCTAGTCAGTTTTCCCGCCAGTGTTTGCACCATCACAAGTCGGACATTTTTGGTAGTGGGCTCATAAAATTGAGGTGCTGCCAATTCTCTCCGACTAGGTGGGTTCGAGTCGGACTCTTACTGCAGAAACACTCGGTAAGCTAGACGGGTCTATCACAACGGTTGTGGTACTCGGGGAAAAGTCGGATGGGAGCCGGGGCATGTGATGCCACCCGTCCAACAGGAGTCGCATGAGATGCGATTGACAAGGAGTTGTCTACCTAGATCACTTGGCGGCTAGCGGTGATGCTAAAGCTCACTAGCCGACTTTCTTATTTAGGATCCTGAATCACTAAGTAACCATCGGAGGGGTGTTGGTTCTAGTGGGAGCATAAAATATTAAAATGTTTAATATGCTTGCTCTTTTATGAATACATGTCTTAAGTGTTTTGCATATTTTCTGTTGTAGATCATGGCACCAAGTAGCAGTCACTCTCAGATATCCGGTTTTGTGTTGAGAACCATTCTTGAGAAAGATAAACTGAACGACACTAATTTTACCAACTGGTATCGAAATCTGAGAATTGTTCTCAAACAAGAAAAGAAGGACCATGTCCTAGACAACCCACTTCCAGATGAGCCGAATGAGAATGCGACTGTCGCAGCCACCAATGCCTACTGTCGGGCTAAGGATGAGTCCACGGATATTAGCTGTCTTATGCTTGCTCACATGGAACCGGACTTGCAAAAGCAGTTCGAGCATGTTGAGGCCTACGATATGATCGAAAGCCTCAAAAGTATGTTCCAGGCTCAGGCGAAGACTGAGAGGTATCAAGTCTCTCAGGCTTTGCTGAGTTGCATGCTTAAGGATGGTGATCCACTGAGTCCGCATGTGATCAAAATGGTTGGTTACGTGCAGTCTCTCGAGAGGCTTGGCTACCCCATTAGCGAAGAGTTCGCTATGGATATAATTCTGAACTCTCTTCCTAGTGCATATGGGCAGTTCATTTCGAACTACCACATGCATGGTATGGATCTGAATTGCATGGGATGCTCAAGCAGGCCGAGGCGGATCTCAAGATGGGCACCAGTCAAGTGTTGATGGTGCAGAATAAGGCTAAGTTCAAGAAGAGTTCTTGGACTAAGAAGAAGGCTAAGTCAGGAGGAAAGCAGGCTCAGGACCCGGTCCCAAAAGCTTCCTCAGGGACTAAACCATCTCCTTCAGTCGGATCCACTTGCTTCTACTGCAAGGCGGATGGCCACTGGAAGAGGAACTGCAGCAAGTACTTGGCCGACAAAGCCAAGAGTGGAGGTATGACTTCTGACTCAGTTACACTTGTTTGCAATGTTATAGACATATATCTTGCTGATGCACCTAATAGTTCTTGGGTATATGATACCGGATCAGTTATTCACATCTACAACTCGTTGCAGGGACTGGTAAGAACTAGGAGCGTAGCAAGAGGCGAGGTTGATATTCGAGTCGGCAACAAAGCAAGAGTTGCTGCGTTGGAAGTCGGCACGATGCAACTTCATTTACCTTCCGGATTCATTATGGAACTAAATAATTGTTATTATGTTCCAGTGCTCAGTCGAAACATTATTTCTGCTTCATGTTTGATGAGGCAAGGCTATGAGTCGAATATCAAGAATAATGGTTGTTCTTTGTATTTGAATGATATGTTTCACGGCTTTGCACCCGTCCAGGACGGGTTATTTATTTTGAATCTTGATGGTGAGTCGGTTTATAACATAAATGTTAAAAGGTTGAAACCAAATGATCTGAATATGACTTACTTTTGGCACTGTCGCTTGGTCATATAAGTTGAAACGCATGAAGAAGCTCCATGATGATGGACTCCTAACTTCGTTCGACTTGGATTCGTTCGAGACATGCGAATCTTGCCTACTCGACAAAATGACCAAGACACCTTTTGCAAAGAGTTGCGAAAGGGCGTCCGACTTGTTGGGACTAGTACATAGTGATGTATGTGGACCAATGAGCACGACAGCCAGGGGTGGTTATGAGTACTTCATTACCTTCACTGATGATTTGAGTAGGTATGGATATATCTACTTGATGAAACATAAGTCGGAAGCCTTTGAAAAGTTCAAAGAATTCCAGAATGAAGCACAGAATCAACTCGGCAAGAAAATAAAGTTTCTTCGGTCGGACCGAGGAGGCTAGTACATGAGCCATGAGTTTGATGACCATCTGAAAAGTTGTGGAATAGTTCCTCAACTTACTCCGCCAGGAACGCCACAAAGGAATGGTGTTTCGGAAAGGCGGAATCGGACCTTGTTGGACATGGTACGATCAATGATGAGTCAGACAGATCTGCCTTTATCATTTTGGGGTTATTGTCTAGAAACAGCGGCGTTCACACTAAACAAAGTACCATCAAAATCGGTAGAGAAGACACCGCATGAGATGTGGACAGGCAAAAAGCCGAGTTTATCTTTTCTTAAGATTTGGGGTTGTGAAGCTTTTGTCAAGCGACTCCAGTCGGACAAGCTTACAGCCAAGTCGGATAAGTGTATTTTTGTGGGGTATCCGAGGGAAAGCTTGGGTTACTACTTCTACAACCGAGAAGAGGGCAAAGTGTTTGTCGCTCGGAACGGTGTCTTCCTTGAGAAAGAGTTTCTCAGTCGGGGAGTAAGTGGGAGCACGGTGAAACTCAAAGAAATTCGAGAGGAACCGGCTAGTAGCAAGTCAGCAAAAACCATGGAGGTTGAGCCGGTCGTGGCAGCTGAGCCGGCAGCCGCACCTGTACTACGAAGATCGACAAGATTACGAAGTGTTCGTGATGTGTTACTGTTAGACAGTGATGAGCCGGCAAATTATTCGGAAGCGATGGTGGGATCTGATTCCGAGTCATGTCTTGGAGCCATGATATCCGAGATAAAGTCCATGGATGAAAATCAAGTTTGGAACTTGGTTGATCTGCCAGACGGTGCAAGACCCGTCGAGTGCAAATGGGTCTTTAAGAAGAAAACTGATATGGATGGAAATGTTTCCGTCTATAAAGCACGCCTTGTCGCGAAGGGGTTCCGACAAGTTCAAGGAGTTGATTACGACGAGACTTTCTCGCCCGTAGCGATGCTTAAATCAGTTCGGATCATGTTAGCTATAGCAGCCTATTTCGACTATGAGTTATGGCAGATGGATGTCAAAACGGCTTTCCTTAACGGAAATTTAACCGAGGACGTGTATATGATACAGCCCGAGGGTTTTGTCGATCCGGCTAATGCTGACAAGGTATGCAAACTTCAGAAATCCATTTATGGGTTGAAGCAAGCATCTCGGAGTTGGAATATTCGCTTTGATGAGGTAGTCAAATCGTTTGGCTTCATCAAGAGTGATCATGATTCTTGTTTGTACAAGAAGTAAATTTTCTAATCTTATATGTGGATGACATATTACTGATTGGAAATGATGTCCAGATGTTGCAAGAAACCAAGGAATCATTGGAAAGGAGTTTCTTAATGAAAGACTTGGGTGAGGCAACATACATCCTCGGAATCCGGATCTATAGAGATAGATCAAGGAGGCTCATTGGATTGAGTCAAAGTACTTATTTGGACAAAGTGTTGAAGAAGTTCAACATGGAATCGTCTAAGAAGGGGTTCTTACCGATGTCCCATGGTGTAAAACTTAGCAAGACTTAGTGTCCTTTGACAACTGATGAGCGAAGTCAGATGAGTGCGATTCCATATGCTTCTGCAGTCGGATCCATCATGTATGCCATGATTTGTACTAGGCCGGATGTTTCCTATGCTCTAAGTGTTGTGAGCAGATACCAGGCTGATCCTAGAGAGATCCACTGGACAGTGGCTAAAAATATCCTAAAGTACTTGAGAAGGACTAAGGATATGTTCTTGGTTTATGGTGGTGAAGATGAACTCAGTGTAAAGGGTTACACGGATGCGAGTTATCTCACCGACTCTGATGATTCTCGCTCGCAATCCAGATACGTGTTTATTATAAACGGAGGTGCTGTGAGCTGGAAGAGTTCCAAGCAAGAGACTGTGTCTGCGTCTACAAAAGAGGCTGAGTATATTGCCGCCTCGGAGGCAGCAAAGGAAGCTGTTTGGATGAGGAATTTCTTCATGGATCTCGGTGTGGTTCAGGGCTCGTCCAATCCGTTGGACGTGTATTGTGACAACATTGGTGCTATTGCACAAGCCAAGAAACATAGACAACACCAGAAGAACAAGCACATACTCATGCGGTACCACCTGATTCGCCAGTTCGTGGATCAGGGTGATATCAAGTTATGCAAGGTACACACGGATGCAAATATTGCAGATCCGTTGACAAAGCCGTTACCCCAGCCGAAGCATGAGGCGCACCTAAGAGCCATGGGCATTAGATGCTTAGACATGTGATGTCGAAAGATTGACTCTAGTGCAAGTGGGTGACTGTTGGGAATATGCCCTAGAGGCAATCATGTATGATGAGATTTCCCATTGTATTCATAAAGATATTAAGTAGTCCTTGTATGAACATCTGATGTGTATCATTGAATATGTGATTCAGTTGTGGAACTATGCATTCATGTTGTTTGTACTAAATATCCTTGGTCATTGAGGTTGTGCTGGACACACAACTTAGATCAATGTGAAAGTTGGCTTGATGACATGGTTCCACTTGTCATGAGCATGGAGATGCTATTCCAACTTACACAGATTCGGCTAAAGAGTTTAGCGAGTCGGATTGACCCATATTGAGGTACAACGAACTAGTTGTCATTTGTATATCTCAATCAATGTAATCCTTAGACCTGAGGTTGTTGCATAGTCCGAGTTAAGGATCACCGACTTAGGTTCTGTCAAACGCTGATCCGTAACTGGGCAGTTATAAAGGCAGGGTTCGGGTCGACTGAGAATCAAGCTGCGTGATGTGAATAACCAAGATGGGATTTTGCCCCTCCACTCGGAGAGATATTCTCTGGGCCCTCTCGTGAGATATGATTCAGAAAGCATGGTCATGCACGACTCGGTTAAGTGTTAACCGAGGCGATCGACTAAGAGTTAGTTGGGTGAATCACTTATCTCGGATCGAGAAGAGAGTCGGACTATTTAAGGGATGACATATATTCGCCTATAGTCTGAAAAGGTATATCGTGAGGCAAAAGGGACTCGGACATAAGTCGCATTGGAAAGGCAAGTCGTCATAACTCTTTGGTACTTAGGAGTCGGCACGTTCTGCTAGGAGCCTCTACCGACTGATCGATTGTGAGTTGGACTCCAATCGTGTCCAAGTAGCCATGAGCCTGCGGGGTCACACACTTAAGAACGGGAGCAAGTTCGGATTGGATCCGAATCTGTAATCTGGTTGGGTTGGACCTAAACCAGATTAGGACTGAGTTAGTGAGTTGGACTCATGGTGACTAGTGTTATATGGGCTTTAGTGAATGGGTCGCGCGAGCAGTGCCCACGTTCACTCCCTATATATAGTGGAGCACCGTAACCCAGAATGGTTAATCATTGTTAGGTTAGGTCATTCCATGTGTTGGAAACCCTAGCTCCACAGCAGTCCAGCCGCCGTAACGAACCTAGCAGTTCGCCGCTGGCGCTCCTCCTTGTACGTGTGGATACCAGCAGAGGTGCTATGCGATCAACATCAGGACGATCGGATCGTGAGGACTGCACTGCATCAATTGACGCGCTTCATCAGTAATCCGCAACAGCGCGTCTAGTGGTAAACCTCGTGGCCTTCTACCTCAGCTACATCTTGGGATCACCACGTTAGAGGAAAAAGTTTTTGTTTTATCTCTGCGTGTCCCAACAAATGTTAATTATGAATAGTATGATTATTTTAAATTGTGGATCTACTAATACCATGTTAGTCCATAGTAGGGACAATATCATCATTCAACATATGATTTTGAAACTATGGTTTTGAAGATTCTTAGCTCAGGGCCGATCCTCGCTAAAATTGCGTTGGATCTCTAAAGAAATAGCATATTGCGAGTCTAAAACACATTTTTCAAAAAATAATGGGCATCGGATCATGTACCTGTAGTTCAAATCGGACCCACTTCCTACTAATTTGGTAGGAATTTGTCTTTTTCGCCAAGGGTGTACGGAAAGGTTTGAGATATCCCGGTTAGGACATTGTCCATGTAAGGTGGTCTAATATTTTTACAAAATGTGGTGGTACCATTCTAAAACTTTCATTTGGTGGTTGCTTCACAAAACGCCGCGTTTTTTGCGCTCGGAAAATGGAAAATGGTTTTTCCGTGCGTCGAAAAGGAAAACTTCCTCCTGCAACATTGTTCTCCATGCCATGATACATATGTGTGCACAATATGGTCACATTATCACAAACTATGCCCTGATTCTAGCCATAACATTGGTCATTTGACCCGAAAGCCACGAAACCTCGAACATGATAGGTCATTTTGTGAAGGGTTTTTTGAGACATACTCAATTCACAAAGTTTGGTATTTTTCCTTGCAATTATGTCACATAATAAGACACCACGCGAAGGATTTGCGTTGATCGGACCATTTTTTATTTTTTTATGCCCGTTACAAACTATGGTCAAAATGGCGGGCATAAAGGTTGTTAGCTCAGGGCCAAGCCTCGCTAAACTTGAGTTGGATCTCTAAGGAAATATCATATTGCGAGTCTAAAACACATTTTTTCAAAAAATAATGGGCATCGGATCATGTACCTGTAGTTCAAATCGGACCCACTTCCTACTGATTTGGTAGGAATTTGTCTTTTTCGCCAGGGGTGTACGGAAAGGTTTGAGATACCCCGGTTAAGACATTGTCCATGTAAGGTGGTCTAATATTTTTCCAAAATGTTGCGGTACCATTCTAAAACTTTTATTTGGTGGTTGCTTCATAAAACGCCCCGTTTTTTGTGCTCAGAAAATGGAAAATGGTTTTTCCGTGCGTCGAAAAGGAAAACTTCCTCCTGCAACATTGTTCTCCATGCCATGATACATATGTGTGCACAATATGGGCACATTATCACAAACTATGCCCTGATTCTATCCATAACATTGGTCATTTGACCCGAAAGCCACGAAACCTCGAACATGATAGGTCATTGTGTGAAGGGTTTTTTGAGACATACTCAATTTACCAAGTTTGGTATTTTCCCTTGCAATTATGTCACATAATAAGACACCACGCGAAGGATTTGCGTTGATCGGACCGTTTTTTATTTTTTATGCCCGTTTCAAACTATGGTTAAAACGGCGGGCATGAAGGTTCTTAGCTCAGGGCCGAGCCTCGCTAAACTTGCGTTGGATCTCTAAAGAAATAGCATATTGCGAGTCTAAAACACATTTTTTCAAAAAATAATGGGCATCGGATCATGTACCTGTAGTTCAAATCGGACCCACTTCCTACTAATTTGGTAGGAATTTGTCTTTTCCGCCAGGGGTGTACGGAAAGGTTTGAGATACCCCGGTTAGGACATTGTCCATGTAAGGTGGTCTAATATTTTTACAAAATGTTGCGGTACCATTCTAAAACTTTTATTTGGTGGTTGCTTCATAAAACGCCCCGTTTTTTGTGCTCAGAAAATGGAAAATGGTTTTTCCGTGCGTCGAAAAGGAAAACTTCCTCCTGCAACATTGTTCTCCATGCCATGATACATATGTGTGCACAATATGGGCACATTATCACAAACTATGCCCTGATTCTAGCCATAACATTGGTCATTTGACCCGAAAGCCACGAAACCTCGAACATGATAGGTCATTTTGTGAAGGGTTTTTTGAGACATACTCAATTTACCAAGTTTGGTATTTTTCCTTGCAATTATGTCACATAATAAGACACCACGCGAAGGATTTGCATTGATCGGACCGTTTTTTATTTTTTATGCCCGTTTCAAACTATGGTTAAAACGGCGGGCATGAAGGTTCTTAGCTCAGGGCCAAGCCTCGCTAAACTTGCGTTGGATCTCTAAAGAAATAGCATATTGCGAGTCTAAAATACATTTTTTCAAAAAATAATGGGCATCGGATCATGTACTCGTAGTTCAAATCGGACCCACTTCCTACTGATCCGGTAGGAATTTGTCTTTTTCGCCAGGGGTGTACGGAAAGGTTTGAGATACCCCGGTTAGGACATTGTCCATGTAAGGTGGTATAATATTTTTACAAAATATGGCGGTACCATTCTAAAACTTTTATTTGGTGGTTGCTTCATAAAACGCCCCGTTTTATGCGCTCGGAAAATGGAAAATGGTTTTTCCGTGCGTCGAAAAGGAAAACTTCCTCCTACAACATTGTTCTCCATGCGATGATACATATGTGTGCACAATATGGGCACATTATCACAAACTATGCCCTGATTCTAGCCATAACATTGGTCATTTGACCCGAAAGCCACGAAACCTCGAACATGATAGGTCCTTTTGTGAAGGGTTTTTTGAGACATACTCAATTTACCAAGTTTGGTATTTTTCCTTGCAATTATGTCACATAATAAGACACCACGCGAAGGATTTGCGTTGATCGGACCGTTTTTTATTTTTTTATGCCCGTTTCAAACTATGGTCAAAACGGCGGGCATGAAGGTTCTTAGCTCAGGGCCGAGCCTCGCTAAACTTGCGTTGGATCTCTAAAGAAATAGCATATTGTGAGTCTAAAACACATTTTTTCAAAAAATAATGGGCATCGGATCATGTACCTGTAGTTCAAATCGGACCCACTTCCTACTGATTTTGTAGGAATTTGTCTTTTTTGCCAGGGGTGTAAGGAAAGGTTTGAGATACCCCGGTTAGGACATTGTCCATGTAAGGAGGTCTAATATTTTTACAAAATGTGGCGGTACCATTCTAAAACTGTCATTTGGTGGTTGCTTCACAAAACGCCCCGTTTTTTGCGCTCGGAAAATGGAAAATGGTTTTTCCGTGCGTCGAAAAGGAAAACTTCCTCCTACAACATTTTTCTCCATGCCATGATACATATGTGTGCATAATATGGGCACATTATCACAAACTATGCCCTGATTCTAACCATAACATTGGTCATTTGACCCAAAAGCCACGAAACCTCGAACATGATAGGTCATTTTCTGAAGGGTTTTTTGAGACATACTTACCAAGTTTGGTATTTTTCCTTGCAATTATGTCACATAATAAGACACCACGCGAAGGATTTGCGTTGATCGGACCGTTTTTTATTTTTTTATGCCCGTTTCAAACTATGGTTAAAACGGCGGGCATGAAGGTTCTTAGCTCAGGGCCGAGCCTCGCTAAAATTGCGTTGGATCTCTAAAGAAATAGCATATTGCGAGTCTAAAACACATTTTTTCAAAAAATAATGGGCATCGGATCATGTACATGTAGTTCAAATCGGACCCACTTCCTACTGATTTGGTAGGAATTTGTCTTTTTCGCCAGGGGTGTACGGAAAGGTTTGAGATTCCCCGGCTAGGACATTGTCCATGTAAGGTGGTCTAATATTTTTACAAAATGTGGCGGTACCATTCTAAAACTGTCATTTTGTGGTTGCTTCACAAAACGCCCCGTTTTTTGCTCTCGGAAAATGGAAAATGGTTTTTCCGTGCGTCGAAAAGGAAAACTTCCTCCTGCAACATTGTTCTCCATGCCATGATACATATGTGTGCACAATATGGGCACATTATCACAAACTATGCCCTGATTCTAGCCATAACATTGGTCATTTGACCCGAAAGCCACGAAACCTCGAACATGATAGGTCATTTTGTGAAGGGTTTTTTGAGACATACTCAATTTACAAAGTTTGGTATTTTTCCTTGCAATTATGTCACATAATAAGACACCACGCGAAGGATTTGCGTTGATCGGACCGTTTTTTATTTTTTATGCCCGTTTCAAACTATGGTTAAAACGGCGGGCATGAAGGTTCTTAGCTCAGGGCCAAGCCTCGCTAAACTTGCGTTGGATCTCTAAAGAAATAGCATATTGCGAGTCTAAAACACATTTTTTCAAAAAATAATGGGCATCGGATCATGTACTCGTAGTTCAAATCGGACCCACTTCCTACTAATCCGGTAGGAATTTGTCTTTTTCGCCAGGGGTGTACGGAAAGGTTTGAGATACTCCGGTTAGGACATTGTCCATGTAAGGTGGTCTAATATTTTTACAAAATATGGCGGTACCATTCTAAAACTTTTATTTGGTGGTTGCTTCATAAAACGCCCCGTTTTATGCGCTCGGAAAATGGAAAATGGTTTTTCCGTGCGTCGAAAAGGAAAACTTCCTCCTACAACATTGTTCTCCATGCGATGATACATATGTGTGCACAATATGGGCACATTATCACAAACTATGCCCTGATTCTAGCCATAACATTGGTCATTTGACCCGAAAGCCACGAAACCTCGAACATGATAGGTCCTTTTGTGAAGGGTTTTTTGAGACATACTCAATTTACCAAGTTTGGTATTTTTCCTTGCAATTATGTCACATAATAAGACACCACGCGAAGGATTTGCGTTGATCGGACCGTTTTTTATTTTTTTATGCCCGTTTCAAACTATGGTCAAAACGGCGGGCATGAAGGTTCTTAGCTCAGGGCCGAGCCTCGCTAAACTTGCGTTGGATCTCTAAAGAAATAGCATATTGTGAGTCTAAAACACATTTTTTCAAAAAATAATGGGCATCGGATCATGTACCTGTAGTTCAAATCGGACCCACTTCCTACTGATTTTGTAGGAATTTGTCTTTTTTGCCAGGGGTGTAAGGAAAGGTTTGAGATACCCCGGTTAGGACATTGTCCATGTAAGGAGGTCTAATATTTTTACAAAATGTGGCGGTACCATTCTAAAACTGTCATTTGGTGGTTGCTTCACAAAACGCCCCGTTTTTTGCGCTCGGAAAATGGAAAATGGTTTTTCCGTGCGTCGAAAAGGAAAACTTCCTCCTACAACATTTTTCTCCATGCCATGATACATATGTGTGCATAATATGGGCACATTATCACAAACTATGCCCTGATTCTAACCATAACATTGGTCATTTGACCCAAAAGCCACGAAACCTCGAACATGATAGGTCATTTTCTGAAGGGTTTTTTGAGACATACTTACCAAGTTTGGTATTTTTCCTTGCAATTATGTCACATAATAAGACACCACGCGAAGGATTTGCGTTGATCGGACCGTTTTTTATTTTTTTATGCCCGTTTCAAACTATGGTTAAAACGGCGGGCATGAAGGTTCTTAGCTCAGGGCCGAGCCTCGCTAAAATTGCGTTGGATCTCTAAAGAAATAGCATATTGCGAGTCTAAAACACATTTTTTCAAAAAATAATGGGCATCGGATCATGTACATGTAGTTCAAATCGGACCCACTTCCTACTGATTTGGTAGGAATTTGTCTTTTTCGCCAGGGGTGTACGGAAAGGTTTGAGATTCCCCGGCTAGGACATTGTCCATGTAAGGTGGTCTAATATTTTTACAAAATGTGGCGGTACCATTCTAAAACTGTCATTTTGTGGTTGCTTCACAAAACGCCCCGTTTTTTGCTCTCGGAAAATGGAAAATGGTTTTTCCGTGCGTCGAAAAGGAAAACTTCCTCCTGCAACATTGTTCTCCATGCCATGATACATATGTGTGCACAATATGGGCACATTATCACAAACTATGCCCTGATTCTAGCCATAACATTGGTCATTTGACCCGAAAGCCACGAAACCTCGAACATGATAGGTCATTTTGTGAAGGGTTTTTTGAGACATACTCAATTTACAAAGTTTGGTATTTTTCCTTGCAATTATGTCACATAATAAGACACCACGCGAAGGATTTGCGTTGATCGGACCGTTTTTTATTTTTTATGCCCGTTTCAAACTATGGTTAAAACGGCGGGCATGAAGGTTCTTAGCTCAGGGCCAAGCCTCGCTAAACTTGCGTTGGATCTCTAAAGAAATAGCATATTGCGAGTCTAAAACACATTTTTTCAAAAAATAATGGGCATCGGATCATGTACTCGTAGTTCAAATCGGACCCACTTCCTACTAATCCGGTAGGAATTTGTCTTTTTCGCCAGGGGTGTACGGAAAGGTTTGAGATACTCCGGTTAGGACATTGTCCATGTAAGGTGGTCTAATATTTTTACAAAATATGGCGGTACCATTCTAAAACTTTTATTTGGTGGTTGCTTCATAAAACGCCCCGTTTTATGCGCTCGGAAAATGGAAAATGGTTTTTCCGTGCGTCGAAAAGGAAAACTTCCTCCTACAACATTGTTCTCCATGCGATGATACATATGTGTGCACAATATGGGCACATTATCACAAACTATGCCCTGATTCTAGCCATAACATTGGTCATTTGACCCGAAAGCCACGAAACCTCGAACATGATAGGTCCTTTTGTGAAGGGTTTTTTGAGACATACTCAATTTACCAAGTTTGGTATTTTTCCTTGCAATTATGTCACATAATAAGACACCACGCGAAGGATTTGCGTTGATCGGACCGTTTTTTATTTTTTTATGCCCGTTTCAAACTATGGTCAAAACGGCGGGCATGAAGGTTCTTAGCTCAGGGCCGAGCCTCGCTAAACTTGCGTTGGATCTCTAAAGAAATAGCATATTGTGAGTCTAAAACACATTTTTTCAAAAAATAATGGGCATCGGATCATGTACCTGTAGTTCAAATCGGACCCACTTCCTACTGATTTTGTAGGAATTTGTCTTTTTTGCCAGGGGTGTAAGGAAAGGTTTGAGATACCCCGGTTAGGACATTGTCCATGTAAGGAGGTCTAATATTTTTACAAAATGTGGCGGTACCATTCTAAAACTGTCATTTGGTGGTTGCTTCACAAAACGCCCCGTTTTTTGCGCTCGGAAAATGGAAAATGGTTTTTCCGTGCGTCGAAAAGGAAAACTTCCTCCTACAACATTTTTCTCCATGCCATGATACATATGTGTGCATAATATGGGCACATTATCACAAACTATGCCCTGATTCTAACCATAACATTGGTCATTTGACCCAAAAGCCACGAAACCTCGAACATGATAGGTCATTTTCTGAAGGGTTTTTTGAGACATACTTACCAAGTTTGGTATTTTTCCTTGCAATTATGTCACATAATAAGACACCACGCGAAGGATTTGCGTTGATCGGACCGTTTTTTATTTTTTTATGCCCGTTTCAAACTATGGTTAAAACGGCGGGCATGAAGGTTCTTAGCTCAGGGCCGAGCCTCGCTAAAATTGTGTTGGATCTCTAAAGAAATAGCATATTGCGAGTCTAAAACACATTTTTTCAAAAAATAATGGGCATCGGATCATGTACATGTAGTTCAAATCGGACCCACTTCCTACTGATTTGGTAGGAATTTGTCTTTTTCGCCAGGGGTGTACGGAAAGGTTTGAGATTCCCCGGCTAGGACATTGTCCATGTAAGGTGGTCTAATATTTTTACAAAATGTGGCGGTACCATTCTAAAACTGTCATTTTGTGGTTGCTTCACAAAACGCCCCGTTTTTTGCTCTCGGAAAATGGAAAATGGTTTTTTCGTGCGTCGAAAAGGAAAACTTCCTCCTGCAACATTGTTCTCCATGCCATGATACATATGTGTGCACAATATGGGCACATTATCACAAACTATGCCCTGATTCTAGCCATAACATTGGTCATTTGACCCGAAAGCCACGAAACCTCGAACATGATAGGTCATTTTGTGAAGGGTTTTTTGAGACATACTCAATTTACAAAGTTTGGTATTTTTCCTTGCAATTATGTCACATAATAAGACACCACGCGAAGGATTTGCGTTGATCGGACCGTTTTTTATTTTTTTATGCCCGTTACAAACTATGGTCAAAACGGCGGGCATAAAGGTTGTTAGCTCAGGGCCGAGCCTCGCTAAACTTGAGTTGGATCTCTATGGAAATAGCATATTGCGAGTCTAAAACACATTTTTTCAAAAAATAATGGGCATCGGATCATGTACCTGTAGTTCAAATCGGACCCACTTCCTACTGATTTGGTAGGAATTTGTCTTTTTCGCCAGGGGTGTACGGAAAGGTTTGAGATACCCCGGTTAGGACATTGTCCATGTAAGGTGGTCTAATATTTTTACAAAATGTTGCGGTACCATTCTAAAACTTTTATTTGGTGGTTGCTTCATAAAACGCCCTGTTTTTTGCGCTCGGAAAATGGAAAATGGTTTTTCCGTGCGTCGAAAAGGAAAACTTCCTCCTGCAACATTGTTCTCCATGCCATGATACATATGTGTGCACAATATGGGCACATTATCACAAACTATGCCCTGATTCTAGCCATAACATTGGTCATTTGACCCGAAAGCCACGAAACCTCGAACATGATAGGTCATTTTGTGAAGGGTTTTTTGAGACATACTTACCAAGTTTGGTATTTTTCCTTGCAATTATGTCACATAATAAGACACCACGCGAAGGATTTGCGTTGATCGGACCATTTTTTATTTTTTTATGCCCGTTTCAAACTATGGTCAAAACGGCGGGCATGAAGGTTCTTAGCTCAGGGCCGAGCCTCGCTAAACTTGCGTTGGATCTCTAAAGAAATAGCATATGCGAGTCTAAAACACATTTTTTCAAAAAAATAATGGGCATCGGATCATGTACCTGTAGTTCAAATCGGACCCACTTCCTACTGATTTGGTAGGAATTTGTCTTTTTCGCCAGGGGTGTACGGAAAGGTTTGAGATACCCCGGTTAGGACATTGTCCATGTAAGATGGTCTAATATTTTTACAAAATGTGGCGGTACCATTCTAAAACTTTCATTTGGTGGTTGCTTCACAAAACGCCCCGTTTTTTGCGCCCGGAAAATGGAAAATGGTTTTTCGGTGCGATAAAATGGAAAACTTCCTCCTGCAACATTATGCTCACATGTACATCTTGGAATACGAACAATGTTATCGCAGGAATTTTACTTTTAGTTGAAAAAAAGTCATTTCTGATTATCAGAGTGCAAAAAATGAGGTGTTTTCTAAACGAACCAATCAGAACACAGGAAAGAGCCTCTCAGAGATCAGCCTTATCGGACCGATCTGGACCGTTCAGTGCCGATCCAACACCCTGTGGCTCACCCAAAGAAGGACAACTTACACCTCGTCGTGCCCACGGCCTGTGCAAACCCTATCCTCACCAACTCTTCTCTAACCTATCCGCACGCGCCGCCTCCCCCAACACCCGACCCAGATCGGCGGCCACCCCAGATCTCCAACACTCTGTTTCTCTTCCTCGCTGGTGACCAAGCTTCGACCATCTCCCCTGGAATCCCCCTCATCCCCTCTCTCCATGCCACCTCATGAAACCTAGCCCAGATCGGCTGTCCGGTGAGGAGCGCTCATGCCGTGCTTCCCTGCGGCGGAGATCAGATCAGAGTTTCCAAGACCGGAGCGTTCCACATCATCCTCTTCAGGGCCGCTGTCTCCTCCTCCTTCGTGCGAGCTGACCCCAAGCAGATCGGCTTCTTCCTCCTCACCGACGAGTCCCTCCTCGAGGCCATCGCCGACTCGCGGGACCGAGCGACGGTGGACAAGAAGCCCGCGGATCCCGAGGACCCCAGCGGCCCTGACGAGCCCGACCACTTCAAGTGCATCCTCACCCTCTCCCGCCTGGTTGTACCTCACCCTCTCCCGCGACCGCGTCTGGGCGAACCAAATCCACAACCTCATGTCTGCGCTCCTCGTCGCGCGCCTGCTCTACTGCCTCTCCGCCGCCGAGGACCAGCACTATATCTGTGTCACCGGCATGCCGCACAGATGGGATACCGCGGGCATCTTCAGCTTCATCTTCCTCTCATCCACCGCGAGCATCAAGGGCCAGCAGGAGGATGCCGTCATGGCGCCGCCGTCCTTCGTCCTTGTTCTCCGGCCAAGGGCAGCAGGCGAAACCCTAGCAGGACGGGCAGGAGTTGGCAAAACCCCGCATGGATCTGGCGTCCCCAACCTCCTTCGGTCTTCTCCACCTCCGCGCATGCCTCATGCAGTCCGGCCGCCATCCACAGCCCCTGGATCCCCTTCCACCGCGTTGGTCGGCTCCTCCATCTCCCTCATGCAAAGGTAAACATCACCATGTTGGTCGTCTGTTTACTAGTATGGTGGATTAGTTCTTACTGAATGTTTACTTATACTGTGGAACAGATCTATAATTGTCATGTTCAAAACACAGATCTGTAATGGTGTTCCAATTTGCCATGCATTAGGTTGCATACGTATGCCACTGTTTCCACTTGTGCACCATCATGTTTATCATTTTTTTGGTAATAAAATGCGAGTGCACTTGCTTTAAGATGCATAGATATGACACTGTTTCCACTTAATTCATGTTTCCACTTGATTACCACTTAGATTAGCAATTTTTTGTGTAATAAAACAGCAAGTTTAGCATAGAATACTAATAGAGTGTATGCAAGCTGCTGACATTTAGGATAGTAATCCTCTATCTGAGAAATACATATATTGTGCATAGTGCTGACTCTCCAAGCATTTATGAGTGTGTTGTTCTATGTATGCTGCTCAAGTTCTCCTTTTCTTTCAGAGAAGTAAATCGCATTATTGTGTAGTTGATAAGAATTCCTGGTTTTCTTGTCATGCATTACATGGTTTGTTTATCATGAACTAGCTAGTTTGGCACTTGAGCTGGCTAGTTTGTTTATCACTACGATTTAGTTGCCTTCTCAGAATAATCAACCTACTATTTTCGTGGCTAGCTTGCCGTTCTAAACTTTTTGTTTGTGTTCTGTCGATATGCTTGTAGTGAATATGTCATTTCTACAACTAAGTATGCACATTGTACTTGCAGGACAGAGAAGCGGAGATGGAGGGGGCCAGGAGCCTGTTCTGGCTCCAACGATGCTGCTGGTGCTGATGGCCTGGTCGTGGCCTCCCTCGCCTCGCACAAGGGCCTTGCAGCTCCTTGGCTTCAACTACCTTGACTACTTCCTGGGATCCTGTCGTCGTGCGATGGCCGCAACCGTGGCATCGGTTGCCTTGTCCTACATCTCTGTGTTTTAGGTGAGTCCTCGGGATCACCTTGTTTCTTCCCTGTGTGCTCTGTGATGGCACTGAGAAGTGTCATCATAGTCGTGACGGGTCTAGCCGATGATTTCTGGTTAGTTTTAGTGGTACTGGTTACTATGATTTGGTCATGGCACTATGAAGTGCTGTTATACAAAATATGTTCTTGGTGTTGTTTATAAGCTCCCATTTTGTGGTGTTTTGTGATGGATGAGGCCGACTTCTCTTTGGTTTAAATAGTACAAATTGCTCCCATTTATGTCTACTGGCATTTGGTTTAGTCCTAGAATTTGGTTCAGTCATGTGATCCCTTTCTCCTATCATGCTTTCTTCATTTAGTGCTTTGTACTCGTGCTGCTGTTGAAATATAAACAGTACAAATATCGGTTCCTTCATTTCTTGATTGACTATACTTCTCAGCACGTTTCCAGTTCCTAACGAATTCTGCACAAAATGGTTTTAGTCACATATGGGAGATTTGATCATAACTTATTTGGTATATTGGGTAACCTGGTCATAGCTATCATGGATACAATAGAAGAAATTGCTTTGGCAGCTAGTTTGCTTTTGATAATGGTGGAATTACATCTGGCTGGCTTTAGCATGTTGTTAGTTGATTGTTGCATCTTTGAACAATAACTAATTCATGCAGAATTTGATCTCCCTATAGTAGTATAGGAACTAAGTGAAATCTGTGCGAATGTAATCTTGTGCTAATGCAACTTTTCTGTTTAAAATGCAGGAGAAGGCTTAGAAGCTCAAGGCCTAGTACACCATTCAAACCATCTTTTATAAGCGCTACAGGCTGATGATGTTCAAGAGTAGCTAGCTTTAGTACTTTCCGAGAGTTTTATTCGTAGACTGTAGGGTATGAAATATTTGATGGCTGCATTGTCAATTGTGCAATTTCACATGTGTTATAACTATTCCGACAATCATACTGTAACAAAGCGATTTCGGCTGTTATTTGTAGATTTTCATTTGTATTCTTTCTCCTTTCTAATTGGTATATTCGTCATTCATTTGACGTGAAAAAAATAAAAACCTTACAAATGAGATGAACTGACAATTGGGACCCACCTGACAGTTCAGACCCATTGTAGAACAATCTGACAATTGGAAAATAAATGGATTGTAAAAAGGCTGAAAATAGAAAACAATTGGACTATAAAAAGGCCAAGGCATAAAACAAACAGGCTGAAACGTTGGATTTGGCCCATGTAGCTGAGACAAAATTGGTAGGAAACATAAGCATAAATGTATTGAATTGTTGGGCTTGGCCCATTTAAATGGGTGAAGTGGACCGGGCTGAATCGTTGCCACATCGGATCTGCCACGTAGGATCTGATGTGGCCAGGCTAGATGTCCCATGACGATATTGGATCGTCATAGACATTATGACGATCCAATATCGTCATAGACGGTTATGACGATTTCACAAAAAACGTCGTTATAGTTCATTTGCGACGCCCATCTTTTGACGATCTCAATATCGTCATAGAAACGTCATAAACGGACTACTATGACGATTCTATGACGAAAATGGAGGGTCATATATAGCCAGATTCCTTATAGTGACATGTTAAAAATAGTGGCATGATTTCTCTATGAAAGGGTTGAAGTGTTTGAAAAACAAGAAAAGGAAATAGGTGATTTGAGGGTCTTGAAATTTTGACGTGGGAGTAGATGAGTTGTTCTTAAATTAAGTGTTCTTGGTGCAAACTTGCGTACTCTTAATTGATTAAAGAAACAAGAGCAAAAAGTTTTCATCTCTCAATAAGAGAGAAGCCAATAAGATTTGTTTCACTTTCCTAGCTAAACTCACGACACTCGCTCAGGCATATGATTTATTTGCTAGCAAGAAATACGTGGTTAGAAAGTGAACTTAGTGCAATCTTATGAATATTTGTATGATCATGTTTAAGATTGCAGGAAATATGAAGAAAAGAATTTGACACCAATTCAAGCTTGTAAGTTCTTTTATTCCAGTCTCGAATCTATGCTATCCTTTCTTATTTCCTTGTCACTCGAGGGTGAGCAACATCTAAGCTTGGGGGAGTTGATAGTTGTGAGATTGTACACATTTTTTATGGTTTCTATCGATGGTTTTCGTCTGGATTTGATGGTTTTCTAGCTTTACCTAATGCTAATACTTCGGTAGCAAAGAAAACTTGGTTTTTAATGTGTGTTTCAGGTTCTGAATATCAACAGAGAGGTTTAACAACAAAAACACAATATTCAGACGAAAACAAGCAAGTCCCTTTTTGGAAGCAATCGAGGGGAATTTACTACAAGCTTAAAGACCAACTATACGGGCCACCGTCATATAGTTCCCGCCGTATAGTTGCCATATCCTTTGTCTTATCAAAAGGGACAACTTTCATGAAGATGCTAGGGTCGAAAATAGAACACACGAGCCACCATCCCGTCTAGAATAGAGAAAGAAGAGATCCAGATAACAAGGAGAAGACGTTCTTCATCTCGCTCCACGATCTTCGATCTCCCAGCCACCACACCTCCATAGACATAACTTGTACTAGAGAGAGAGAGAGATCTCCACTTTGCAAGACTAGGGTTTGAGATTGTTCTTCCCATATTGAATTGTGTTGGATTTATTTCTATTTACTATTGTTGATCTTCGTGGTAATATCAAGAAGAACTCCCTTTATTTAATTATATCGATGATGCTTTCTTCTCTTATGTGTGAGTAAGTTCCCTCGGGCGTGGGAGATGTAGGGGATTGGTGATACGTGATGTGCCTATATATTTTCCATCAAGTGTGTGGTGGATTTTAATTAATATATAATGTATGCTTGACTATCTGTGGGATGCTCAATGCATGTTGTCCAATTAAGGGCCTAGACAACATGATGCTTTGTTTTACATAGATAGAATCTTGTTTGCTAGCAGACCGGCGACCCCCGAGTGAAACGGGGATATCAATGGGAAACTAGTTTGACTCGAGGTTAACGAGGAACCACTGATCTTATTGCATTACTCCAATCCAAGGAGCTTAAATTCTAAGCAACCTAAAGGATCTTAATCGTCTAGTGACTGACCATGGTTGTGGTAAATAGGCTAGTAGGATTAATTGAAGTTGGGATGAAATCTACCAAGAGGAGTTCCGGCTAATTATGGGTTGCTCGCCTACACACATACTTATAAGATTATAATTGTTACACTTATCACTCATCAACCCGGCACATTCACAATCATCATGAACTGAAACTCCCCACGCCTACTTTGTCATCTATAGAAAACAACAAACAAATCATTCTTTACTTTTATGCTTTTTATTTCTGAAGTTTATATTTTTGTTTTATTTAAGTACTTCCGTTTAAATCCAAATTATATCTCATTTTCAACACTTGCAGTCAATTCACTTGAAGACCTGTGACAACATCGGGTTTGACAGAGACTTCACCAATAAATACTTACCTTTGAGCTCCCTATGGTATCGACCTCTTAACTTTGAAACTAGCTACAAACGATTTGTGCACTTGCAGCCATCACACACCTTAGCAATTAACATTTCACAAAATATTATTCTCACCATGATGTAAAAGTATTCGGTTCAACCGAATGAGTTAGTGAGTTAGGCCCAAGTGTTTTTAGGATTAACATATTCACTTGGGATTCAAAATGTCAAATGTCTCTTTTTCTTACTAAAATATAGTGGAATATGCATATTTTCTCTTTGCACATTCGTCTTTTTCTTCATCTTTCTTTTTATTCTTTCTTTATATATATTTGCGCTCACACTTTTGTTTAACTGATGTGCAAAGGAGCTAGCCATATATTCCACTTCATATAGGAATTCAAAGTTTAACGATCTCAATTACCAAATTCCAAATATATATGAATCATCTTTATAACTTGAGTATTCTACCTCAACTTGTTCTCACTCCATTTGATAGTACTTATAATTTCTCCTTTGTTCAAGGTTTTTTTTTCAACTTAATTAATTAGATAATCTCTCCTTTTTGTAAATCAAACCATTGACCTACAACATATTGATCAAATTACCTTATATGTTTCGTTAATACCAATGGTGTGGAAGAATCCTATTGCTATAAAGTGCAAGTAAAATCATACTCAAGCCATTCACATATCCAATAAAACAAACTCAAACTTAATAATGCTCCATATATTATAATAAACTCAGAATTTTATAAGAGGGATCAACTATTCGTAAAGGGAATTCTAATGATGCAAACTTTATTTATGAGCTCGAACTAATGCAAAACTAGAATAGAAATAAAAACTTGCAAGATAGATTAGAGGGTCTTAAAGATATCCCCAAGCTTGGAATCAAGTCAGGGAGGATAAAATAATCCCTCGCGATTATTTGATACTGTGTTTTATTGAAGGTCACTGTGGTGCCATGGCATGTATAACCGTGGTGCGTTGCTTCTTGTTGGTATCCTCCAAAGCAGTGATGCGGCTGTAGCACGTACACAAATCAGATTGAAGAGTGTCCACCCTATCTGCGAGTTTAATCACCATAGGTAGAAGATCATCCTTCTTCTCTATCTCCTTGAGGCGGTGACGGACTTCAACGCGATGGAGGAGCTCCTTCTTCTAATATATCTAGAGTGCCTGCACTCGATCCTTTGTCCTAGGGACAACTTCTTCTGCCTCATCCATTATTGATGGATCGGGAAATAGAAGCTTCTCCTCCACTACTCTTGAGGCTTCACCCTCATACGAGCGCGTGTGGTAGGCCTTGAGCGGGTTAACGCATGTTCCTTTCTAGCACCTGCACCAATGTTAGGTATTTACTTACGCTTGTGCAGCCTCAGATCTGTAGTGATGAACATGAACGTCTCCACACGCCATTTTCCATGCGGCTTGTGGCCTTCTCCCTCTTCTTGAGTACTTTTCATCGCCGCCCAGTCAATCCTCGGGGGATCATAGACGTCACGGGAGATGTAAAGGTCGCTCCCGCCTTCATCGGGGTCGCTGTTGTAGAAGCTTGGCTCGACATACTCTTTGTACCCCGGGCTAAACCTCTCCACCTCCTCATCGTCGTCCTCCATCGACGGACTGCTAGAAGGTCCCTAGGAGCAATCAACCCCATAGGTTTTCCACGGCCTAGGACGGGGTAGCACATAGCTGGCTTTGTTCGTGGTGTTTTGTATTAGAGAAGTCACAATGGCAGTTTATAAGAGGGGTCAGAGGTCAGTAAAACTCGCGAGAAACACCAAATTCATGCTCAAGAAAACAATCCAAACAGACTAGGAAAAGAAATCGTGGATTTGGAGGAGTCCTGCTCCATAACGACCAACTATACGGTTGCGGACCGTATAGTTCCAGCCGTATAGTTGGTTCTGGGCAGATATTTCCAAATATCTTGAACCCAAGTCGGTTAGATTACCAACTAGGAACCGACAAAGTGTTTTTTTAGATGAATATAAATAACAACGAAAATGGGTGGATGGTGCTGAAGCTTTGACGACCAACTATACAGCGGGAGAATTTTCTCCGTCCGTATAGTTGCGGTCGTATAGATACTACACCCCAAAATTATTTCGCAAGGGGGATTCAGAACATTTAACGACCAACTATATAGCGGGAGATTTTTCTCCAGCCGTATAGTTGCGCCCGTATAGTTATAGAAACCCCTCAAAAACTTCAGAAAAACAAAAGGAATTCAAAGGCAAAAATTTTAGAAGTAGAAACTGTGAAAACAAAGCATTCATTAGAGTAAGAAAACTTACCTTCCACTTACCGTTTATTTAGTCGGGAGTGACAATTCTCAAAAACGAAAATCACCAGGGCTAAAGCTCCTCTGAATAAGATCGGTGTCTTGTTGAGAAAATATGAATGTTGCATCCACTACCTTTGCTTCTTGTCTCTGCATAATCTGCAACTCAAATTTTTAAGTAAAAGGATCCAACGGGTCAGTCTTGGCTTATGAATCTTCCTCTCGAGGAGTTCTTTTAAACCATCACGATCCATATGAACTCTTACTTTTGCATCAACAATGTAAGAATGAAACTTATCACAGGAGAAAAATATAGCAAAGAATTCACTTTCTTCCTAAGGATATTTCTTTTGATCACTATTGAGTGTTCTACTAGCATGATGTATAGTATTAAATATGCGACCTATGTGTTGTCGCAAAGTTACTCCCATCACTATCTTCACATATTAAATCAAAAGTCATATCCCATATAGGTGGTTTAATGATGGGAGCACGAGATAAGGCATATTTAAGATTATCAAAGGCAATAAGGCATTTATCATCAAAATTAAATATTACTCCCTTTTGCAGTCAAAGGTTTAGAAATTTCAAAAAAAATCCCAACGAAACTTCTATAAAAGCCTACATGACCAAGAAAACTTCTTATACCTTTTATCTCCCTTGGTGTGGCATTCTTTCTATTTCTTCAACTTTAGCCCTATCAACTTCAATACCCTTACCTGATACTTTATGTCCAAGGACTATGCCTTCTTTGACCATAAAATGAAACTTCTCCATGTTTGGAACATGATTGGTCTCTTTGCAACACTGCAAATTCTATTGAGATTATCCAAGCAACTAGTAAACGAAGTTCCATAGACAGAAAAATCATCCATAAATACTTCCATTATCAGTTCTATAGAATATGTGAAAATAGCAGTCATGCATCTTTGAAAAGTAGCTAGAGAATTACATAAACAAAAAGGCATGTGTCGGTAAGCATGTAAACCATAAGGACTAATGAAAGTCATTTTAAGTTGGTCATCAAGATGAACAACTATTTAGGAAAAACCAGAGTATCCGTCCAAGTAGCAAAAATGAGTGTGGTTTCCTAACCTCTCTAAAGTTTGATATATGAATGGTAAAGGATAGTGATCATTCCTTGTTTCCTTATTCAATTTCCTGAGATCTATGCACATCCTATGTCCAACAACAGTTCTAGTAGGTATTAATTCATTGTTTTCATTAGGTACAACAGTAAAGCCGCCTTTCTTACGAACACAATGAACATGACTCACCCATTCACTTTCTTTTATAGGATAAATTATACCTGCATAAAGTAGGCATACTATTTCTTTTCTTACCACTTCCTTCATTTCAGGCTTTATCCTTCTATTAAATTCTACAACTTGTTTAGCACCTTCCTCCATGAATATTCGATGGACGGCTATCATGGGACTAATACCCTTCAGGTCGTCCATTGAGTACCCAAAGGCCTTGCGGTATTCCTTTAGTAACTTCATGAGTTCTTCTTCTTCCCCAAAAAGTTTAGCACTAACAATAATAGGGAATTTATTAGTATCATCTAAGAATCTATACTTAAGATTATCTGGTAGAATTTTTAATTCTAGGCGTGGTAATTCTTCATACCCTCTCTTTTCTGGCTCTTCAAAAGATTCATTAGTTGGAGGTTCGAAAATGGGAAATGAATCAAATTCACTTTCTAATTCTTCTAGGGACCTGTCCTCCATAATTATTTCTTCACAATTTGGGTGTTCATTTATTTCTTCTTCTTGATTACTAAAGAAAAGAGCTGCCATCTCCTCAATAGTCTTCTCTTTCTATTCTTCTCTTTCCCAAGCTTAAGGGATACAACCTCCTTTTTTAAGTCGACTGTGGCACCTATATCACTCAAAAAGTTTCTTCCAAATATGATTGGGCAAGGAGTGTCAGCTGGCATATCAACAACTATAAAATCAATAGGGAAATTGTTATTTCCAATTGTGACAGTTGCATCTTCAACTACTCCCATTGGAATTCTGAGATTTTTATTGGCTAGCATGATCGTCATATCAGTATTTTCTATTGTATCGGGTTCTATCTCTTTTTTTATTTCTAAATAAAAGTCATAGGATATAACATTAACTTCGGATCCAAGATCACATAAACCGTAATGCGAGGTTTCTTTAAATATGCAGGGAAGAATAGGCTTACCCACATATTTTACCTTCAACCAATATAGAAGTCTCTTTATCAAGTTCAACTATGTTACAATGTGCATACATATCCATGATTGCTTCCTTGGTTACCTCTTCATCTTTGGTTTCATCTAGGTTTTATTTAATTATTGGCACACTTTCCTCTTCTTTTTTACTCATGTACTTCCTTGACCTGTTCATATTCAAAAATATGCTTCCATGTATTGTTAGGGAAAGATATCTCATACATTGGTTCTAGGGAGGCCAATGTTGCTTTAACTTCTCTTTTCTTCTCAGGTTCGGGTGGTGGATCTACTTGGACGAACCATCTTTTGGAGCTTTTATGTGTGCTGTAAAAGCTTTAAAAACTTGCAAAACATGATCTGAATCTAAATAAAGATCTTTAGATAATTCATTAACATGGCCCTTTTTATTATAGTCATGAATACATGTATAATCTATTTTTGTTCCTCCTTCACTTCCTATAACAAAATTCCATGAAACTCTATGATCACGAATTCTATTAAGTAAAGCCCAAGATTTAGTTATAGGTAAATCCATAAAAGCTCCTCTCATGCAAGAGTCTAGTTCAATTTTATTAGGTTCAATTAAACCGCCATAAAACATATGCAATAAATACCATTCAGGCAAAACATGATGAGGACATTGACTAAGTAAATCTTTAAATCTTATACAATCTCTTACTAGTCCTTCATTAGGAAAATTCCTCCAAGTGATTATAAGACTCCTTATCCCAAAAGATTTTGATAATGGACAATATTTTGATAGAAATTCACAAGCTAAATTATCCCAACTAGTGGTGGCTTCTGAGGGTAGAGATCTATACCATGAGAGAGTTGTACTTGTCAAAGTTTGACTAAAAAGTTCAACCCTTACCTCATCGGCGGTATACCCCATTAACTGGAACATTCCACATATATCTTTGAAACATGCAATATGCTCATATGTCTCTGAATCTTCTTCATCTCCAGTAAATTGCTTATTGTGTAAAATACCAACTAGTAGAGGATTTATTTCAAACCCCCTTGTCTTCTTGTTGGAGTTGTCTGTTTTATAAATATCATAGGGATTCCCAAAGTGGCTGAGTGGGTTAGCACTAGTCATATGCTCAAACTCCATCATGTTGGTGGATACCTGTAACTCAAACCAAAACTTAAAAATACTAAAGTAAATAAGCAAAAACTAAAAGGACTACATCGCTTAGCTTCCCGGCAATGTCGCCAGAAAATAGCTTGATGACTGCAAGTGCATAGATCGTTTGTTGCTAGTTTCGAAATAAAGATATCGATCCCTCATGTAGTAGGAGTCTGAAGTCTAAGAATTCTTGAAATAAATACTAAAAAATAGAAATGTTAAATAAAGTTCTAAATGACAAGATAAAATGCGAGTATTGCGTAAAAAGGTGTTTTTCGGTTTTTGGTATAAGAGAACAATGAGTAATAAATAAATAAAATTGAATACAAAAAATATGTATTGCGTATGTAAAAGAGATTGAAACTTTAGTGGGAAAAAGAGTTCTTAGGGATTAGCGGATACACCACTAGCATTATAAAGGTCTAAGGTAAAGATTATTATCATGAACATTCTTAACTATGTATGTATGGGAGGAACTCCGTATTTGGACAAGGAGGCAGCAAACACTGCTCAACTGTCACATTCCAAAATTTTCCAAATTTTGAAATGTAAAAAATAAATAAACAAAAGAATTAATTGTTGAAATTTAGGGTGAAAATAAACTTTTTGCTTCTAAATAGAAACACCAAAACCCTTCTTGAACAAATTTAAATAAAATGGAATCCAACAAAATTTCAACAAAGTGAATTTTATTCATCAATGAATGTATCTTGAAATTTAAACATTTGGAAAAATAAACCAAAACCCTAAAAACCTTAGTAGAATAAATCATTCCAAAGATTTATCAAAGACTATGGATTTGTTCCGTATAAAAATTTAGCAACAAACATTTATAAATGATCAAAAATGATAAACAAAAACATTATAAAACCAAAGAAATTAGTTTCATTCAATTTGGAACCATGGATGAAAACTTATGAATTTAATAATTAAAAGGAAAATAATTTCCAAAGCTAATAAAGCTCCTAGCTAAATATACTAAATTATGATCAAAATAATCCTAAAAGGATTTAAAATGGTAAACAAATATTAAATAAAATCATACAAATTGGAATCACCAATTTTGGATCTATAAATAAGAAGATATGGATTTTATAAGATAAAGAAAGAAATAAGAAATATTTAATAGTAAAGTTAAATCTTGGCCAAACAAATAAAATGAAAGTTTATTGAATAATAGAAAGGAATAAAAGATTATTTAAATAAAATCATAAGGATTGAACAATATTAAATTTATTTAAATAAAGACAAATTGCTTAAACTAAATAATAAATCCCAAGGAAATTATTTAGAAGACAATTTAAAACATGAATTAAATCCATAAGAAAATGGAATAAAGATAATCCAAATAAAATAAAGGGATAAAGAATAATCAAATAAAATTATATGGACTTTAACCAAATTCAGTTCTATTTGAATGAGAACAAAATTTCTATTATACATGATTAATTAAATCATGAGAAAAAATAAATTGGAAATCCCAAGTGGATTAAAAAGTATCTAATTAAACTTAAAAGGAATTATTTGAATAAAATTTATATGGGTTTGAAACCATATTTGATTTTTTTGAATAAAGAAAAATGCCCAATTTAAATGAATATTAAATCATATTACAATATTTTAAATAATTCAAAATGAATTATTTAACAACTAATGAATAAATAAAAACTACTGAAAAGATTTGGAAAAAATTGGAATTCAAATAGAATTTTGAAAACATATAAAAACCATATTTAAATAAAGACAAGTGTCTATTTTAAATAAATATTTAAACATAGAGAATATAAGAAAATGTTCAAAAATGGACTTCAAAATACATTAATAAACATTATTAAAAGCTACTAAAAGTTTAGAAGAGATTTGGTAAAATCTGAAATCAATTTGAGTTGGAAACATTTAAATAAAATCAAAACAGAAATTAGAAAAGGAAAAAAGAAAAAGGAAACAGAATAAATAAGGGAAAGAACCAGCCCAGCAGAACCCAGCCCAACCAGCCCAACTAAGCCCACCTCTCTTCTCCCCCTCGCGAAACGTTTTCTTACCCAGGAACTAACCCTCGACCTCGCTAACTGACATGGTTATACCCTACGGGTACACGACCTTAGCATACCTGGTCCAGCCCAAGGAAGGCCCATGACAAATATACGCCGGCCCATGAAGACTTTCGGGTGACCAGGGACCATGACGCCTTCGGATCCTTGGAGAGCAAGACTAGAGTAGATAGAAAATTCAAAGGGCCAAACCCTAAAACCTGTAACCGACTCTATTTGTGCCTGGGACCTGCCTAACTCTATATAAAGGCTAGGAGGGCACGATGAGGAGGGCACTTCATACCACCACATACACGCCTCCACGCCAGATTGCATCTGCGCACCCATGTAACCTTCGGTTCCACCATAATCAGAGCAGACAAGCAGGAGTAGGGTTTTTCCTCCGGGGGACTGAACCTGGGTAAACCTCGTGTCCCCGTGTTTCTTGTTTGCTAACCGTTCCGCGATCTCCAGCATCCCCATCTTCTCCAAAACCCATGTCCATAATAATGGGCATTGACGAGATTAAACCGCGTACCTCACGTCCCAATTGGCATCGTCTGTTGGAATTGGGGGCGCTGATTGTGCGATCGTGACGGTCCCAACCAAAGCGATCTAGAATTCTACAGCGATGGAGAGCCATCTCCTATTCGGCGCCTTCGACTTCACCGCCCACTCGCCGGCCACCCTGAAGGACTTTGTGCCCATTGGCGACAGACTCAAGATCCTGGTCGGGAGCTTCTGCTTCCAGGTGGGGCAGATCGGCACCCTCCGCCTCCCAGAGCGGGTGCCCCTGCCGTCAATCAGGCCTTCTTCATGGGCTCCACACCCCATGCTACGCACATCACCATCGACAGATGAGTCCTATGACAGCAGCATCTGCAACTCAGATCTGTGCGATCTACCATCGGATGAAGGGACCTACGGTTCAGTATCCGAAAGCTGCGGCAGCAGCGATCTGATCTACAAGCGCTACAAGTGCGCAGCGGTCATCCAGAGTGACGCAGATCAGGAGCACAACCCACCACCCAACCCACAGGGTAGAAACGGTGGAAACAAAAGAAGCCAGTCCCCCCCACCCAACGGGGACAACAATAATCGGGTCATCCACCTCAGCGAGGAGGGATGGGCCCAAGCACGCGAAGCCGTAGCAGGCAACAAGATCCTGCCAGCAGATGCCTCACGGGACCTGCTGGTGGCATACCACATGCTCCTCGTCGAGGAGCACAAGAAGCAATTGAGGATGCAAGAGGTGCTCGACAAGCGCAAGCAAGCAGCCTCGGAATCCAGCGCGCGGCGAGCTACACTCTCCGCCATGGGCATCGGCTCTAGCTCGCATGGAAACCATGGCAACAAGCATCGTTCTCGCACAGAGAACATGGATCGCAAGGCACGCCGCGAGGTGACTAGAGCCCTCAACGTGTCCTTCATGGAGATGGATGCCGACGGCAACGTCATCCTGAAGACGCCGCAAGCTGCAATCATGGCAGCCACCGCGTACCTCGCGTCCCATCCTCCTCCAGAGGGGGACCCGAAAAGGGCCATGCACAAGTCCGCGCTCACCGGACTCGGACTCGTTGGAGCCGCGCTCCACGGAGAAGCTCCTACGGAGCCAAAGAAGAAGGCTGCGGTCAGGTTCAATCGCAGCCCCGTGCCCTCATCCGAGGACGAGGAGTACGACCTTCCTCAAAGGCATAAGAGCTCGCGCCATCGCAGTCGTGACTACGACGCTCGAAACGAGCTAACGCAGCGCAAGATCGACAAAGCACGCGCTAAGCATGTACGCTCGTCTGAATCCGAGGAGGATGACGACGAAGGAGAACTCTGTGGAGCCTGATGCTTCAGCAGATCCGTTCAGCGGACGCGGATGCCGCGAAATTTCAAGCTCCCTTCGGACACTCCGAAATTCGATGGTACACAGGACCCCAAGGCGTGGCTCACCGAACACTTGTCGTCCGTCAAGCTACATGGCGGGAACAAGGAAACCGCCATGCAATGCCTTCATCTGCAGCTGACAGACACAGCCCGGATCTGGCTCAGTAGCCTATCCTCGGGATACATTCGAAGCTGGGAGGAGCTGGTATACAGTTTCGTCCGAAACTTCAAGGGCACCAGCAAGAGGCCCGGCTCGATCGAAGAGCTGCGGGCCTGCACCCAACGAACGGGCGAATCCATTCGCTCATACATACTGCGCTGGTCCAACACCAAGAACTCCATGGCGCACATCTCTAAGGAGAGAGCTATAGACGCCTTCAGGGACGGCGTCAAATGCCAGAACTTCAAGGAAGAGCTTGGGCGCGTCAAGCCCAAGACACTCGACCACCTCATGGACATCGCCAATAGGTGGGCTGACGGCGAGGACTCCATTCACCGAGCACACTCGAAGGAGGAAGACGACTACGGCCGGTGACGTGAGCGCCGTAGGAAGAGAAGATCGTGCATCTACGACGATCGTGATGGACCATACATGGTCGCGGCTGGCTACGCCGACCGCCGTAGTTATGGCAACCGCAGCAACGATGGATACCGTGGAAGAAACTTCCGCGACGGAGGACACCCAACGCAGTCATGGAAACGCCATGGCCGCGACGATGGACCCTCAGCATTCGACAAACTGTCGGGTCCATGCACCATCCACTTTTACATCGACAAGCAGGATGGCAAGAAGAAGGCAAGCCCCATGCTCAAAGACTGCCGCGAGTTCCAGAAACTCAGCGAGAGCATGGCTCAGATGAGGCAGCAAGCCCCGAACCCTAGATACGGGAACGCACCCGCACCAGGCGAGATCGCACATGGAGCTCCTCCACCACCACCTGCGGGAGGCCCGAACCACCCAGTCGCACCTGCGCAGAATAACGGTTGACACGGGTATTCCCCACCGAAAGGAGCGTTGATGATCCAAAAGGGACGCCCAACGAACAGGGTGCAGAAGAAAATCACCCGGCAGACCAACCTGGCTGTGACCGCTCCACCCTCCATCCCTAAGTACCTCAGCGGATCGGAGTCTTGCATCACGTTCAGCCGTTCGGATCACCCTTGCCAGGTCCCTCGCCCAGGTCATGCTGCCCTGGTTCTTGAGGCGCAGATCGGATGGTTCAAGATGAGTCGCGTCTTCATGGACGGCGGCAGCGGCATCAACCTGATGTTCGCCAACACCCTAGCATTAATGCGGATCCCGCTATGCAGCCTGGAACAGTCAGACACAACTTTCCATGGCATCGTCCCAGGAAAGGGAATATTCCCCCTGGGAAAGATATGGCTCGACGTCATCTTCGGCAAGCCGAATAACTTCCGGTGCGAGCGACTCGAGTTCGAAGTGGTGGACTGGCCATCACAATACCACGCCATCCTCGGGCGTGTAGCATTCGCAAGGTTCCTGGTAGTACCGCACTACGCGTACCTGCTACTCAAGATGCCAGGACCCAGGGGCGTCATCACGGTCCACGGGAGCTTCACCCGATCGGACCACTATGATAGGGACTTCAACAGAATCTCCCAATCATTCGGCATGCAAGAGGAGCTCGTAAGGCTCCGCGAGGTGACGGACAACGGGGCACCCCCAGTCGCACGACAGAACGCACCAGATATGTCCTTCGACTCCACCGTCAACACAAAGAAGGTGCAGGTCCACCCGTCGCTGATCGCCAATGATCTCAGCTCTGCATAGGGAAGCACGCTCATCAAATTCCTCCGTGAACGCTAGGAAATCTTTGCCTGGTGTCCTGCGGATATGCCAGGAGTTCCCAGGGAATTCATCGAGCATGCACTCAACGTCTTTCCAGACGCCAAGCCCGTCAAGCAGTCCATCCGACGACTGTCTGAACCACGGGCCAAAGCAATTGGAGTCAAAGTCAACAGACTACTCGATGCAAACTTCATCAGGGAGATCAAAGAGAGCGAGTGGCTCGCCAACAACGTAATGGTCCCCAAAAAGTACATGGACATCATGCGGATGTGCCTAGACTTCACTTCGCTGAACAAGCACTGCCTGAAGGATCATTTCCCTCTCCCTCGGAACGACCAAATCATCGATTCGACGGCAGGATGCGAGAAGCTCTCCTTCCTCGACGCCTACTCAGGCTACAACCAGATTCGACTGAAGGTTGAAGATCAAGACAAAGCGGCGTTCTTCACGCCGTTTGGAGTGTTCTGCTACAACACAATGCCCTTCGGGCTGAAGAACGCGGGCGCCACGTACCAACGGTGCATGCAGGCATGCCTGAAGGACCAGATCAGCCGCAATATACAACTCTATGTCGATGACATAGTCATCAAAACAAGGGAGGCGAGAACACTCATCGACGATCTCCGCGAGACGTTCGATAATCTCGACCGCTACAGGATCAAGCTCAACCCTGAAAAGTGCGCCTTCGGCGTCCCATCTAGTCAGCTGCTAGGCTACTTCATCTCCCAGCGAGGGATCGAGGTGAACCCGAAGAAGATCTGGGCCATAATGGCCATGGAGAAGCCAAAAAACCTCAAGGGCGTCCAGCAGCTTGCAGGACGAGTCGTGGCATTAAGCAGGTTCATCAGCCGCATGGGCGAAAAAGCCCTGCCATTCTATCAGCTACTACGCAAGGCAGACAAATTCGAATGGACGCCTAAGGCGGATGATGCATTCAAAGATCTAAAGCGGCTGCTCTCTACCTCGCCCATCTTGGTTACGCCAAAGGAGCGCGAGCCCCTACTGCTTTACATAGCAACCACACACTAGGTGGTGAGCACCGTACTGGTGGTCGAGCGACCCGAAGAAGGCAAGTCCCATGGGGTCCAATGCCCAATCTACTACCTCAGCGAGGTATTAACGCCGACAAAGCAGAGGTACCCTCTCTACCAGAAACTCGCCTACAGCGTGTTCATGACGGCTCGTCGGCTGAGCCATTACTTCTAGGAGCACCAAGTGATGGTCGTCAACGAGGCACCATTAAACAGCATCCTGAACAACCCGGAGGCCACAGGGCGCGTGGCCCTATGGGGCATCGATCTGTCACCTCTAGACATCGTCTACGAGAAGCGACATGCGATCAAGTCTCAGGTCCTGCCGGACTTCCTCGTCCACTGGATGGAGCTACAGCTGCTAGACACATCGGACATGACGCAGTCATGGACGATGCACTTCGATGCCTCCAAGGCGAGGCCGGAGCAGGAGTCGGGGTCATACTGACCTCCCTGCAGGGCGACAAGATGAAGTACATCCTTCAGATGAAATTTTGAGCTTCCAACAACGAGGTCGAATACGAAGCCCTCATCCGTGGCATGAGGATGGCAAAGATCTGCAGCGCAATGTGCCTGGTCATCTACAGAGACTCGAACCTCGTCGTCCAGCAGACGATGAATGAGTGTGACGCACACACCGAAAACATGATCGCGTACCGAGCACTCTACAACTCACTCGAAGAAAACTTTGATGGCTATGAGCTTCGGCACGTTGGGAGAGAAAGCAACGAAGAAGCCGACAGACTCGCCAACATCTGCTCCACCTATGCACGGGTGCCACCAGGTGTGTTCCTCGAACAGATCTGCGTGCCATTCATCAAGCGGAAATTCCCAGAGGGATCACCCGAAGAACCAGAGCACTCGGGGGCTGCGCTACCCGAAGGGCAAGAAGGACCCG
The DNA here is from genome assembly GCA_916181665.1 of Avena sativa. NCBI lineage: Eukaryota > Viridiplantae > Streptophyta > Magnoliopsida > Poales > Poaceae > Avena > Avena sativa. The sequence goes on along the minus strand of OV702298.1, from coordinate 43,321,358 downwards.
AAAAGCTCGACACAGAGGTCGCAATGGTCAACCTAATGTAGGTTATGGCAGTCGAAGAAACCTGGACATGGCTATACCTCAGGTACTTGATAGACGACAAAACTGCCTGATAGCCCAACAGATGCCCGGCGCATATCTCGCCGGTCAAAGGCCTTCGCCATCATCAACGGCGAGCTGTACAAGCGCAGCATTTCGGGTGTACTCCAAAGGTGCGTCACCATCGGTAATGGCAAAACCATCCTCCAAGACATCCACGAGTGCATCTGTGGCCACCACGCGGGCTGCCGCGCCTTGGTCGCCAAAGCTCTACGAGCTGGATTCTACTGGCCAACGGCCATGAACGACGCCAAGGACATCGTCCGAAGATGCAACGGGTGCCAAAGCTTCGCAGATAAACCGCATGCACCCGGGTCCGAGCTCAGGCCCATACCCAATGGGGCCTCGACATGATCGGCAAACTGCCACGGTCCTCGAAAGGAGGCCACGTCTACCTCCTGGTCGTAGTCGACAAATTCACCAAGTGGATTGAGGCCATGCTAGTGACTAACCAAAAGGTCACAACTGCCGTCAAGTTCTTTGAATCCATTGTCTACAGGTTCGGCGTGCCGCATAGCATCATCACCGACAATGGGTCAAACTTCATCTCCAAAGAATTCCAGGACTTCTGCGAAGACCTCAGAATCAATATAGCATACGCCTCGGTGGCGCACCCGCAAACGAACGGGCAGGTCGAAAAGGCCAACGGCCTCGTTGGTGTTGGCATCAAGAAGCGTCTCAACTTCTACCCTCGGTCCTATGGAGCCTGCGCACACTCCAAACAGCTCAAATGCCCACACGCCTTTCTTCATGGTGCACGGAGCCGAAGTTGTGCTGCCAGCAGAGGTACGCCACAAGGCCCCACGGGTCATCGCCTACAGCGAAGCCAAATCAACGGCCACACTTGAGGACGCCGTCGACACACTCGACGAGGCGCGTGACATAGCGGCAGCTCGATCAACGGTGTATCAATAGAGTCTCTATAACTACCACAGCCGACAGCTACGCCCAAGGTCCTTTGTCGAAGGAGACCTAGTCTTGTGACTCAACCAAGAGCGACTGAAGAAATTTGAGTGACCATGGGAAGGACCCTACATCATCACTGAAGTCATCCCAGGTGGCGCTATCGCCTCAAGCACGTGGAGTCCGGAGTCGCATACTCCAACCCATGGAACGTCACACAGCTACGACGCTTATAACCCTAGAATCCCCTTCTTTTACTTTCAATAAGGCTATTTAGCCAAGACTACTCAGCCGAACAATGTACCTCCTCCTTACGATATGAATAAAGCTAAGTGTCTCGCCCCAAAAATCTTTTGATTATTATCTGCATCTTACTACATATTACAACACACTTGGGGGCTCCCCTACCTCACGACTTCGTCGACTGAGAAAAGCGCGTGTACACCTAAGTAGCTGACCACGTCAGGCTAATGAAAAGGGCATGTATGCAAACAAAGCATCACATGCTACACAACAAGAAACCCTTACAATAATAAAGGGCACAACACGCCCAGTCGAATATATAAAAATTTTACATCTATCTCTTTTACAGGTCCTACCTATTCTGAAGAATAGCCTGCGCACGCTGCTCAAACAAATCTACAATTTGTTCGGCATACTGCCGTACCGCTGAATAATGCGGACGCATATCCCACTCACCGCCATCAGGACGAAGAGGCGGCCCACCTGCTACTGCAGACAGATCTACATCAAGACGATGCAAACGCACAAGGGAAAGCGCGGCCTTCACCCCCGCAACAAGCTGATGTCGCACAAATTCTTCGACACGATGAACATTTCGAAACTTCGCCAGCAGGGCAGAGAGAGTCGATAACAAAGACTGCACCTGACGAAGCACCCGCGATACCTGGTGGACACGATCCTGCATTGTCGCAAGGACCATGGCACGATCACGATCCATCCAGAAGAACCCGCCGGCCTCCATGTCCTGCTGGGTCAAGCAGTTAATCTGAACAGCAACACGCTCTTTTTCCTCCTTCGGGGCAAGGTTAGCACCTGCAATACTTGCAAAAGTTAGATGCAAGACCAATAGGAGCATCCGAAGCAATGAGCAGCAGCTTGAAAAACTCACACTCAAGCTATTCGGCCAGACAACGCAGCCCCCCCATCAAATATTCCTCTTGGGCAGCGCCTCGCTCCGCCTTCGACTTCCAAACATCAGCATGGCCACGCACTCCAAGCAATTCCCTCTCAAGAATATGGATGCGGTCTTGAAGAAACACAAGCTGCGACGCACCATCCAAGGATGGCCGCAGCTGTGCGACAGACGAAGTGTCAACAGGATCATCACCCGAAGGATCCTAGAGTAAAAGAAGACAACGATATGAACAAGTAGACGAATGAAGACAGAACTGGAAATTCATTATGTACAGCAAAAATCCACTACGTGGCGCAGGGATTGTTCATAAACACAATTACAAAAGCTGAAAACAAAAGCTATCCTACGACTAGAAGATCTAAGAGGCTGCATCCTGAGTAGCCTCGGATCCGGACTGTCTTCCCTTGGCCTCTCCCTGCTGCTTCAATCCGTACTCAGCCAGCAAGTTAATCAACTTCGGCCCATAACGCTTACATCGAGCAGCATAGATGGCAAAGGATACCTCGGATCCGTCCGCAATAGTTGGCATCCGGGAGGTGACCTGATGAATATCCAGCTCCGCTCCAGAAGCCAGGGCCATCGCCAGCCCGACGGACGCACCAATGCCTTTCTTCTTGCGCTTGTACGCCGCAGGTGCTTCGGTTGACAATGCCTCCGCCAAGGCATCGACATCTTCAAGGGAGACACCCTTGGGGACGAGCTCCTTGTAGAAGCGCCCGACAACCTCCTTGGCCTTGGCAAGTGAGCCGACCATGGTACTGCAGTGGTCTTCGACCGCCGCAGCAGCATCATCTAGAGCACTCCAGTTCTCTAGAGCACCTCGATCAAACTCGATGCCCGCGGCATCTAAAGAAACAAAGGAAGCAGAATAAATAAAAGAACTGCAAGGAAAGGCAAGGAAGCCGAAAAGAGAAGACAGAGATACCCACCCGAAACAGCCTTGGCAGCCACCATTAGCCTACCGGCTACCTCTCTCTCGCGCGAAGCCGTGGTGGTGGCGAGCTGCTCCTCACGGTCCGTAGCCTCCTGCTGGAGGCGCTCCTTGGCCTCGGCCGCGTTGGCTAGCTCCAGCTCGAGGATCTCCTTCGCACCAACGGCGACCTCGGCTTTTTTCTCGTTTTTCCCAAGGCTCTTTTTGAGAGCATCAAGCTCACAGAGAGAGGTATTGTGGTCCTCTGCAGTCAGCAACACACCTATCAGATCGAAGGACAAAAATACAAGAAGAAGCAAAAAGACCAAGTCATAAACATACCTTGAAGCTGTTTGAAGCTGGCCTCCAATGCCAGGTGCTGCTGAACCAGCTGATTGGCGCCTTGCACAAAAGGCTGCAAAAAGAACTACTGGTCAAAAGAATGGCTCGGGGGCTATGCCCAAAAAGAACGAGCAAAATCAAGGTACACATACGAAAAACGCTCGGGGCTCCCCCCGAGACTCGAAGGAAAAACAAACAACAACACCATACAAATGCTCGGGGGCTCCCCCCGAGGCGCGAAGAATCAATGATCAACAGATCATCCGAAAAGGCTCGGGGGCTCCCCCTGCGGTAGAAACAGAATTACTTACATGAATACACGACAACTCCGAAGGTTCGCCTGCAGTCATCTGAGGGACCACTACCAAAGCCTCCCGCGGAGAAGACCTCGGAGCAGCGCCCTCAAAGGTGGCCACCGTCTGAGGGGGTGGAGAAGGAATCTTCGACTCCCCCACCATCTCTCGAGCGCCATCGCTTGAGGAGCTGTCAGAGGCATGGCTGCAAAATAAAAACGTCAGCCAAGAACAATCAAGCGAAATCGAAAGATAGCAAAAAGGAATCGAGGAAGCGTACGAGTCGAGGTAGCTAAGGTCAAAGACAGGAGGGGTATTCTTGCCCTTCTTCTCTTCCTTCTTCCGCTTCGCCGGCGGGTGCGGTGCCACAGCCCGCACGGGAACGACATGAATTGGAGAAGAAGAGCCCCCATGCCCATTACTGTGACGCTCAAGGAACAACGAGTTCCTAGGCGTCGGCGGAGTCGAGGCATCCGACGATTTGCTAGAGCTCCTCGTCCGCTTGCGAGTATGATCCTCACTCGACTAGTTGGCCTCTTCAGCCGGAGATCACGCCGACGGCAGCTTGGACATGGAATCCACCACCTCGTTGTCCGGAGCATCCGGGAATACTTCGGGCAATGGAGGCGACATGCCTGGCACCTTGAATTCCTGCGCAAAAAGATAGCAAAAATTTCAGCACAGAAGGTAGAAAGACAAACACAGTCGAAAAATAGCGCTATGCGCACACCCCGGTTCTACACCTGCGGAACCGGACGGTAAGCAGAGAACGGAGAAGTCAGCGACTTCCCTAGAAGATCTTCTCTAGCCTGGAACTTCAGCAGCGGACGAAGGATCCCGTCGAGATCCCCCTTGGAGAATTCCTCACCCAAAACCCTAGTCGGATCATGGCGAACCGAATAAAGGAACATCGGGTGCGCCCTAGTCTAGAGCGGCTGCACCCGACGTTTGAGAAAAGTGCGAATGATATCCACACCGTTCACCTCCTTATCCGGAATCAGCTGGAGATCCTCCACCCGATGATAGATCCCCTCTATCTCTGCCACCTCGCCATCCAAGATCTGGTTATTCCAGGACCTCTTCGGCTCAATCTTTTGGGAGGGGTCGAAAGGAACAAGACCAAAATCCAGCCCAGCCACCGTGGAGTCGCGGATGTAAAACCATCGCCTCTGCCAGTACTGGATAGATTTAGACATAGAAAAAGAGAAGAATAGAAGATTGGGTCGAAGGGAGATGATGCAACCCCCAATGGGATAAACACCATCAGATCCAGATTGCCTCTTCACGGAATAGAGTTTTCGAAAGAGGCCAAAGTGTGGCTCGATACCGAGGCGATCGGAGATGCGGGAGAGTGATCTCCGCAAGCTCCGTGAGCGGGTCTTGATCCCGCAGGATAGGGAGGCCGTCAAACTCCCCAGCAACGAGGTAATTCCCCGTCCCCCCACTAGGTTTCGGGTTATGTTCCTCGCTTTTGTTCTTCGGGGCTTTTACTTCGCAGTCCACAATTTCCTTCGTGGATTGCCTTTTCTTTACGCCATCCAGCAGCATCATCTTTCTCCCAACTCTCTTCTTCATATCGCTTGTTTCATCACTTTCTGCGAGTGCTGAGCCACCGTCAGTGACACGGGCAACGGTAGAACCTTTCTTGCCACCAGCGGCGCTGGTGCCAACTACAGAAGAGGACTTCTTCGGCTTCCCCATCACGGTGCGGCGGTGTCGGAGGAGAGAACATAGGATCAAAGAAGGAAATGCTCGAGGATATACCAGTGTAGCAAGAAAGCTCAGAGTAGATTGGAGGAGTGAAACAAGAATGGCTGCGGTGAAAACAAATTAACTTTTCCCCAATGATTATAAGGACGAAGACGATGCACGATGACCGTCCATCGGGAAGACCTAGAGCCAACAGCAAGATCTGGCCGTCCACGTGTCAGCACAGCAGCGAACCGTCGCTCACACGCCGTCCACTACGCGCGGAAATCGAGGCGACATTGTAATTATCTCCATGTAGCGCGTGACTAGTCAACTCAAAGTCAGAAGGTGGTACCCATGTTTGTCCAGTCAAGTCACCTCTGGCGCCGCAGACGCGTGCGGTCACCGATCGTCAGCACCGATGTCATCAAAAGCTATACTAGCAACGGTTACAATTCTTCGGCTACACAGCTAAGAGTACTCACTCGAATCTATGATTCGATTAATTACTTGGGGGCTACTCCTATCAGGAGCGCTGGCCGCGCACCTGAAGCATAGTCAAGATATCACACTGCAAAGCTATTCTTCAAGTCCTACGTCGAGTCTACGACTCCACTATGGACTCGGGGGCTACTCCCATAGGGAGGATGGATTCAAGCATCCGAAAAATTTGTGTACTACGGACCTGGAGTCAAACAACGGCTAAGTTAAAGTCTATGACTCGAACAGACACTCGGGGGTACTCCCATAGGGAGCGCTGGTCGCGCACCCTATGAATTCTTCAACTGCGATCCTTCGGATCAGAATGCAAAAACTTTTCGGCAACTCTGCCCCGATTAACGCTAAGTTAGAAGCATCCTCCTTGGCCACCCGAAACGCCTCCGCGGCGATAAAATTCGGATGTTGTGTCTGCGATACAAAGATAAGACCTACAGATATCATCTGATGGCCTGGCAATGCACACGACTTTTGCGCTCAGCTAGTGGAAACCGATGCCAGCAGGCGCGATGAAAATCCTGACGGACGCGTTGGGTACATCATTTAAAATTACTGGAATTCCATTCCTGTAAGTCCTCCGCGGCCTAAGTCGAATTACGCCAGCATTTGTTCCGGATTCGAGTTGAGGGACTCGAATCTGAAGAAGATTGTGTTGTTTTGTCATAAGACAGTTAACTGACCCAGATCCGTCGGGGGAGTCAGGCACACGCATCAACAATCCCTACACACTCAAATCATTTCTCAAGCGAACAGAGATAGCCGCACCCAAAAGAATAAGGAGTCCTCAGCCGAATCTACGATTTGACTGAACACTCGGGGGCTACTGACATGGTTATACCCTATGGGTACATGACCTTAGCATACCTGGTCCAGCGCAAGGAAGGCCCATGATAAATATACGCCGGCCCATGAAGACTTTCAGGTGGCCAGGGCCCATGACGCTTCGGATCCTTGGAGAGCAAGACTAGAGTAGATAAAAAATTCAAAGGGCCAAACCCTAAAACCTGTAATCGACTCGATCTGTGCCTGGTACCTGCCTAACTCTATATAAAGGCTAGGAGGACACGACGAGGAGGGCACTTCATACCACCGCATACACGCCTCCACGCCAGATTGCATCTGCGCACCCCTGTAACCTTCGGTTCCACCATAATCAGAGCAGAGAAGGAGGAGTAGGGTTTTCCCTCCAGGGGCCTGAACCTGGGTAAACCTCGTGTCCCCGTGTTGCTTGTTTGCTAACCGTTCCGCGATCTCCAGCATCCCCATCTTCTTCAAAACCCAAGTCCATAACAAGGGGCATTAACGAGATTAAACCTCATCACTAACGCTTCGACCCCACCGCACCCCCTCTCTTTCGCTGACTTGGCGACCCCACTGCCGCGTCATCATCTTCTCCACGTAACTTGTTCTTCCCCCAAACTTCGCTGCCGTTTTCTGATTTGAATCCGTTTCTTAAATTCGCATAAATGTCGTGATAATTTCTCGTCGTGACCATGCCATCTTAAGCGCCCATGTATCCTCTCCCTTAGCCCCCAGTCATCACCCCACCAAAGCCACCAGGCTGCTCCGATTTTGCTCGAGACCTCCACTGTCTCCGACGAGCTCCCCATCAAATTGCGGCCAACACCGCCAGCCCCATTGCCCCCAGAGCAAACGAGCATGTTTCCCATCGTCTCCTGCGTCTACCAGCATTCCCAGCTCGCCCGCGCGTGTTCCATAGCATCGGCAACGACGACAACAGAGCGTCGCCGCTGACTACCGTGACTCCGTCGAACCTCCCCGGTAAATCCAGACCGTCCCCCTCACTCTCTTTGACACTCACGTGCACACCTCTCTCACCTGCGTCTAATAGCACCTCTGGTTTGTCTTAGCGCGCACCACAACCTCGCCAACGACGCCGTCGGGCTCGCCCGTCACCAGGACCATCTCCGGTGAGCGATTCACATCATCCTCGAGCGCCCCTCGACCTGTGACAACTACGTTGAGCATCCCCGCATCACTGCGAATGCTATGAGCTAATCCTCCATCTCCCTCGCTTCCTGTAGACGTCGGTACACCACTACCCGAGCACGCCGCCGCCACTCGCTGTCGCCAGCGCTGCCCATCTGTGGTCGCTACGATTTGAACCGTAGGATGCAGATCTGTCGGCTACGATAGATTGACTTAAACGAAGGGGTATGCTCAATTTGTGCCATGCGTGGTTATTTAGATCTGACGGCCCACAATGATCGATCCGTGTGAACCCGTACTAGCCAATAGAAACGCTCCACGTGGCCTCTGTTTTGTTTTAAAAACAGAAACATATCTATTAGATGTTTAGATTTGAAAAATTCATAACTTTAGATCCACACGTCCAAAATTTGCAAATTTTATATCATTGGAATCAGGAAAAAGAAACCTTTGTAACCATGCCCTTACTTTAGTATTTTTATTCTGTAAAGTTCGTTGTTTTTGCAGAAACATTTCTAGGCTTATTTTTTGTATAAAATTTATTCAAAAAATGATTTTATGGTAAAATCTTTTGCAAATGATTTTTTTGAACCTACTGACCATAAAAACCAACTTTTGGATTTAAAAATATATTTTGTGACACTAAGGAATTATTCCTTTGAATAAAAAGCTTTTCTAGTTAAATAAAAATGGTGCTTGATTTAAAAATGTTTTTTGAGTGAAACCTTTTGGAAATGGATTTGTTTTAAACACTTTGACCATAAACACTAACATTTGTGTTTAAAAATATATTTGGAAAACACTAGAAATTATTACTTTGATTTAAATCATTTCTAGCAAAACAAAAATGACTTAAATAGCCTATTTTCACTAAGTTGTCTTTAAATGGTTTTTCCACTTTTATAAATGACTAATAGGTGTTTTAAAATGTTTATAACTTGTTAGAAATCACTTTTCCAATAAAACAATCTTTTGCATGCTTGCATGCATTGTTTTGTTTTCTTTATTCTATGTGATGAATTGCTTGAATGCTAGATTCAATTTGTGCCTTGATTAAATTGTAGTGAACTTTGAAGAGTGTGACAATTGCATGATCAAGGAGTGAATCTATATTCTCTACTAAAAATTCAAGTGGTGCTTCATACTTTTGTCCTATTATTTTCAATATGCATTAATGATGTTTTGAGTAGGACTTGCATGGATTTTTTACTAAGTATGCTATGCCATGGGAAATCCTAGTAGATGATGCCTTAGTACAATTTTCCCTAAGTTAAGATTCTTGCTACTATTATGCTTAGCCTAGCTAGTAGAAAACAAGGGTGGATTATATTCATGCTATGAAATATTTCTAAGTCTATGACTTTGGTTTTGTTTAATAAAACAACTATGTGAATGAATCACCTGGGTGGAATGGAATGAAAGGTTTGTGTTGAGTGGTTACACAAGTCCACTATACTGGGTAAAAATGTTGCATCACCAAGTCCAGTATAGTGGGGAAAACTTGGTATCACACTTGTGGAATGCCACCTAGGAAAAAAGAGATTTGAGATGTCAAATGTTGAGAAGCTTAAAGTGCAGCCGCATGGCAATATGGGCTCTTCCTGGATTATATAGGTTACAATAAATTAGCCAGATTGACAGAAGGTGGTAGGGGGTGATAGCTTTGGAACGCGTCCATTTGGTCTAAGGGATGGCTTCTGAAAGTTCTTGTCTTGATGCATGTCGAGTCTTGTGGGGAAAGTGCACCACCTCTCGAGAAGGAAGAACCTACGTACTTAGCCGTGTCCCCGGCAATGGACAATTTGAGCATCAAGACATGGAAGCTATCATGGATCTCCTCATCCCAATTTCTAAGTTAAAACTTGTGGTTCAACAAGGGTAAAGGATCACCAATTTTCATTCGTAGATGCCTTGGGTGATTTTTGTCAAAAAAAACTTAGTGTTTTCAACTTATAAGGAAAACCTTATTTTGATCAAAGCAAGCCAAATGCATATAGAAGATAGATACCACTACTCTACCATAGTATCACTTGCCAATATGATTCAAATGTATTGACCCTTGTGGCTGTAACTTATTATGTTGCGGGTTTGTTTGATGTTAGTGAAGTGTGTTGAATAGGATTACAATTCTACAACCAACATGATTGCCTGTGGCACTTTGAAGATGAAGGACTCCATGCTATATAGTTATTTCTGATGCATTGTAATGAGATAGCCAAATGAGCTATGTAAGATGTAATGAATTATTTTATTCCTGGTTAAAAGTTGTATTATGACCTTTGTTTCTTGATATTACATCTTAAACTATGGATGCTAGCTATTGATACAGGGACTAGCATTGTAAACACAGGGATCTCTACCTTATCAGGTTGGGACCTCTATAGATGGTATCAGAGCACTGTGTTGCCTGTAGGATTATAACCCTAGGATTGGACAAAACCCCTTAGAAAAATAGGAGTTGTATTTGTTCAAACTTATTTACAAACAATCTTGTAAACTCTCTCCTCACCCTTTTTGGTTTTGATTCTACACCTCTTCCTCTTCAAACTTGATGGACAAAGACTTCACCATGAGCGAGGACTTCAACATCACCAATGACTTCAACTTTAGTTTCACCAAGGACTTCAATTTGGACATCACTAAGGACTACAAGTGATACAAGAATGTTACTCAAGACTTGAAGACTAAGGAAACACAACTTAGAAGGAACCATCATCACCTTTGAAGTTTTTTGACCAACATGCAAGAATTTTTCCAAGGAAACCATGATCTCATTCAAGAAGAAACAACTAAGAAGAAGGAAATGATCTCAAGTGAACCATATAGTTGGACCACCATACTAGTGTTTAGTTTAGATCATATATTGATCACAGCAACTTATGTGGTGTAGCAAAAATATTTTGTTGCCTAAAAATATGTTTGAACTTTGTTGTTTGAGTGGAATGCATGTTTGTGATTTCTTGCACATTGCTTTGTGTGAATTATTGTGTGTGAGTAGAATTCTTGCAAGGCATTTTGTTCTTGCAGGGTGTTTTGTTCTTGCTTGCACATGTTGGACATTTTGTTCTTGTAGGGCGTACACCCCGAGCCCTTTCTGGTGGTTTCTTTTGTCTCTGTTTCTTTTTGCAGCCCTTTGTGCACAGCGCCAACCTCCTGATCCAACAGCACCTGGCTCTGGAGGCGAAAATGCAGCATCTCTAAGGTATGTGATTTTGCACCCTGTTTTTCTTCGTCCGCTCCAATGTTTTCCTGATATTGATCAGTTGTCTTCTCATTTTGCAGATGAAAATAACGATGCGCTTGGAAGGTTGAACGCTCTCGAGAAGAGCCTTGGCCAGGCGGAGAAGAGGGCAGCTGATGCTGCTAAAGCCAAGGAGCGCGCGCAGAAGGAGGCTGCTGATGCTGCTGAAGTCCAGGAGCGCCTGCGGAAGGAGGATGCTGATCGCGAGGAGCATCTTGCGGTTGTAGCTTCCCGCGAGAAGGAGATGGCGGATAGGCTTATGGCTGCAGCCAAAGGCTTCTCTGGTGAGTTTCCCTTGACTTGTTTGGGTCTTGTGTTTTTTTGACTAGATCTCGTCCTGCTCTTATTCGAGTACCTTTTCTTCTTTGTTTTAGATGCTTCGGGCATCACGTTTGATCATGGTGTGCTAGAGCATGGAGATGCTCTGGCCGATGCCACCGTAGTGGTCGAAGATCGCTACGGCACCGCTGTTGGATCCTTGGCGAAGGACAAGGAAGTGCTCAGGTGTTTCTATAAGGAGGTCGTCCCCAAGGGCGTTGCCCTTGAGGATGTCGACGCCCTTGCGGATGCTCTGTCGGAGGATGCGCCGGTGGCGTATAAGCGCAAGCAGAAGGGCATCGGTGCCTCCATGGGGCTGGCGATGGTGATGGCATCCGGAGCTGAGCTAGACCTGCCGCACATGACGTCCTAGATTCCAGCGGCTGCAGATGGCTCAGAGGCAACGTTCGCCCTCTTCGCCTATAGTTGTAAGCGCTATGGGCCTAAGATTATCGATCTTCTTGCTGAGTATGCCGTGAAGCAGCAGGAGGAGGCCAAGAGCAGGCAGTATGGCTCCGAGGCCACTCCGGATGCGGGTGCTTATGCCCATGTGTTGTAGTTGTTGTAGTTTTCTTCTTTTGTTTTCCTGCTGTAACCTTTTGCTGGTGAAGAGACCCAACTTATGCCACGAGGTGGCCTTTATGTATACAAATTTATGTTTCGAGCTGTTGCCAGAGATGCTTCTGATGTTCATGTCTTTACTTGTTTGCCTTTAGGGTCCTCGGGGTGAGGCTCCTATTGTTACTACGAATGCCCCTGAGACGCGACCGTCCTTGGATGATGTGTCACAGCTGGATTTTCTTTGCAACCGTGTCCGCTGCTTGGAGAAGGATATCCTTGGCATTCGAGGCCACGCGGATGTGTGGAAGTCGAAAGCTGAACGAGCCACTGCCAAGGAGTTCTTGATGGGGGAGTTGCGGCAAATGAGCGAGCAGCTGCAGTGTGAGTCTTTGCGAACTGCTGTTTTTTCGTCGGGTGCACCTTGCTTGTGTGTCATCTTATTCCGTGCTTGGTGCAGGTGTTAATATCGTTCCGAGGGAGGAGAAAGAACGTGTTGCGATTCGGATGAATTGCTTGATGCAACAGGACCTGGAGACCGGTGGCTTCTTCTAGATGGACCGCGATCGAGCCATCATCCTTACGATGGTGCAAAATCGTGTGCAACAAGTTTCTCGGGTGCTGAAGCAGGCGAGGACTTCTCTGTCATCCATTTTGTTCATCATGATACCTTTGGATGAGGCACCTTCCACCCTTTGGGGCCTTCTATCGAAATTTTGAGATGTGGGCCGCGTTAGGGAGTTGGTGCGGCATCAGCTGGTTCCTGGGGTGAAAGCTACCTTGTCGCTTGTTCGGCTGCATCGCCGTGATGCCAATCTCCCGGAGGTGGTGATTGGGCCACCCCTTCGACCAGATGGCAGTCTTGGGACATGCGTCCGCATTATGTGGCTGTGAGGCAGTATGCTGAAGAGGTAGTAGATCTTTTGAGCAACGAGTGAATGTAATTCTCCAGAATAGGTAGAACCTGTAAATAAAGAGATTGATGTAAAATTTGTATGTATTCGAGTGGGCTCGTTGTGCCCTTTGTAAAGTTTATAGGTGCTAGAACGTAGTGCTTTGTTATGTGCATGTCCTTTTTGTTAGCCTGACGTGGTCAGCTACTCAGGTTGTATGCTTTGTTCTTAGTCGACGAGGTTGTGAGGTTAGGCGTAGCCCCTGAGCGTGTTATAGCGAAAAGTAATGCAAAGAAAAAGAAATTTCGGCCAAAGGACTTAGCTTTTATTCATAGCGTAACGAGGAGGTACATTGTTCGGCTGAGTAGCCTTATTGAAATTAAAGAGGTAGCTAGGGGTAGAAGCATCGTAGTTGTGCAACATTCCAGGGGTTGGAGTATTCGACTCCTGATGCGATGTCCATGAGGCGATAGGCACCAGATGGGATGACTGCGGTGACGATGTAGGGTCCTTCCTAGGGTGACTCGAGCTTCTTCGGCCGCTCTTGCTTGAGCCGTAGGACGAGGTCTCCTTCGACGAAGGTCCTTGGGCACAGGCGATGGCTGTGATAGTTGCGGAGACTCTGCTAGTAAACCGCTGAGCGAGACGCAACGATGTCACGTGCTTCGTCGAGTGTATCGATGATGTCTTCGAGTGTGGCCAATGATTTGGCTTCGCTGTAGGAGACGACCCATGGGGCCTTATGGCATACCTCGACAGGTAGTACGGCTTTGGCTCCATGAACCATGAAGAAAGGTGTGAAGCCAATTGAGCTATTTGGCATTGTACACAGGCTCCAGAGGACAGAGGGTAGCTCCTCTGCCTAGGCTCCCGCAAGCCTTTCGAGTGGGCATAGCAGGCGTTTCTTGATGCCGCTGCCTATGAGGCCGTTGGCCTTTTCGACCTGTCCATTCGTCTGCGGGTGCGCCACGGAGGCGTATGATATGTTGATTCCAAAGGCCCTCGTAGAAGGCTTGGAATTCACTCGAGATGAAGTTTGAGCCATTGTCCGTGATAATGCCGTGTGGCACACCGAATCTGTAGACTATGGACACGAAGAACTTGACGACAGTTTTGCCACTTTGGTTGGTGACGGGCATTGCCTCGATCCACTTGGTAAACTTGTCGACTGCTACCAGGAGGTAGACGTGGCCTCCTTTCGAGGATTTGGGCAGTTTGTCGATCATGTCGAGGCCCCATTGGGCGAAGGGCCAGGCCAGTGGTATGGGCCTTAACTCGGATCCTGGTGCGTGCGGCTTATCCGCGTACCTCTGACAGGCATTGCACCTTTGGACGATGTCCTTGGCGTCGTTCATGGATGTTGGCCAGTAGAATCCAGCTCGTACAGCTTTGGCGACTAGGGCGCAGCTGCCTACATGATGGTCATAGATTCCCTCATGGATGTGTTGGAGGATTGTTTTGTCGTCACCGATGGTGACGCACCTTTGGAGCACACCCGAAATGTTGCGCTTGTACAACTCGCCGTTGATTATGGTGAAGGCCTTATATCGACGAGATATGCACCGGGCGTCTGTCGGGTCATCACGCAGTTCTCTGTTTATCAGGTACCGAAGGTACGGCTACGTCCATGTTTTTTCAACCGCCATGACTAGCTCTGCCTCGGTGTTGAGCTTTTCGGGTCTCTCCTATCCTTCGGGTGGTGCAACCCCCGAGTGCTCTACTTCTACGGCTGATCCATTGGGGAATTTCCTCTTGATAGAGGGTACGGAGATTTTTTCGAGGAACACACCTGGTGGCACCCGTGAGAAGGTGGAACCGATGTTGGCGAGTCTATTGGCTTCTTCGTTGCTTTCTCTTCCGATGTGCCGAAGCACGCAGCCGTCAAAGTCCCCTTCGAGTGAGTTGTAGAGCGCGCGGTCCGCGATCATGTTGGCGCTGTGAGCGATACACTCGTTCATCGTCTGCCAGACGACAAGGTTTGAGTCGTCGTAGATGACTAGGCGTGTTGCATAGCAGATCTTGGCCATCTGCATGCCATGTATGAGGGCCTCGTATTCGGCCTCGTTGTTGGAGGCGCGAAATTTCATCCGAAGGACATATTTTATCTTCTCGCCCTGAGGGGACGTCAGTATCACGCCTACTCCTGCTCTAGCCTCACGCTTGGAGTCATCGAAGTGCATCATCCATGATTGCGTCATGTTCGGAGTGTCTGGTAGCTAGAGTTCCATCTAGTGGACAAGGAAGTCAGGGAGGACCTAAGATTTTATGGCCTTGCGGTGCTCGTAGACTATGTCCAGAGGAGACAAATCGATGTCCCACAGGCCTACACATCCCGTGGCTTCGGGGTTGTTCAGGATGTTAGACAGTGGGGCCTCATTGACGACCATGATCTGATGCTCCTGGAAGTAGTGGCTCAGCCGTCGATCCGTCATGAATACGCTGTAGGTGAGCTTTTGGTAGTGAGGGTAGCTCTGCTTTGTTGGGGTTAGTACCTCGCTGAGGTAGTAGATTGGGCATTGGACCCCATGGGTCTTGCCATCTTTGGGTCGTTCGACCATGAGTATGGTGCTTACCACCTGGTGCGTCAGGGTGATGTATAGCAGTAGAGGCTCGCGCCCCTTTGGCGTCACCAGGACAGGCAAGGTGGAGAGCAGCTGCTTGACATCCTCGAATGCGTCGTCGGCTTCGGGTGTCCACTCAAACTTTTCCGCTTTGCGCAGCAGCTGATAAAAGGGTAGGGCCTTTTCACCCATGCAGCTGATGAATCTGCTCAGCGCCGTGATCCACCCAGCTAGCTATTGGACACCTTTGAGATTCTTCGGTTTCTCCATGGCCAGTATGGCCCTGATTTTCTTCGGATTCGCCTCGATCCCCCATTAGGAGATGAAGTAACCGAGTAGTTGGCCAGATGGGACGCCGAAGGAGCACTTTTCTGGGTTCAGCTTGATCATATAGTGATCAAGGTTATCAAATGTCTCGCGGAGATCGTCGATCAGCGTCTTGGCCTCCCTAGTCTTGATTACTATGTCGTCGACATAGAATTGAATGTTGAGACCGATCTAGTTTTTCATGCATGCCTGCATGCACCTCTAATACGTAGAAGCTGCGTTATTTAGCCCGAAATGCATGGTGTTGTAGCAGAATACTACGAATGGCGTGATGAACGTCATTTTCTCCTGGTCTTCGACCTTTAGTCGAATCTGGTTGCAGCCTGAGTAGGCATCGAGGAAGGAGAGTTTCTCACATCCTGTAGTCGAATCGATGATCTGATCGATCCACGATTGAGGGAAGTGAACCTTGGGATAGTACTTGTTGAGCGATGTGAAGTCCACACACATCCACAAGATGTCCGTGTCCTTTTTGGGCACCAGCATGGTGTTGGCCAGCCACTCGCTTTCCTTGATTTCCCTGATGAAGTTGGCATCGAGCAGTCTGTTGACTTTGATTCCAACGGCTTCAGCTCTTGCCTCGGACAGTCGTTGAATCGACTGCTTGACTAGCTTTGCATCAGGGAACACATTGAGTGCATGCTCGGCGAAATCCCTGGAAACTCCTGGCATGTCTGCAGGACACCAGGCGAAGATTTCCCAGCGCTGACGGAGGAATTCGACGAGCGCACTTTCCTATGAGTGGCTGAGGTCGTTGGCGATCAGCGCCGTCTTGGAGGCATCCGTCGGGTGAACCTGCACTTTTTTTGTGTTGACCGTGGAGTCGAACGACATATCGGGTGCGTTTTGCCCGGAGACTGGGGGTGCCTCATTGTCTGTCACCTCTCGGAGCCTCGTGAGCTCCTCTTGCATACCTAACGACTAGGAGATTCTGTTGAAGTCTCTATCGCAGTGGTCGGATCGGGTGAAGCTTCCTGGGACAGTGATGACGCCCCTAGGTCCTAGCATCTTCAGTAGTAGCTACACGTAGTGCGGTACCGCCAGGAATCTTGTGAATGCCACGCGCCCGAGGATGGCATGGTACTGTGATGGCCAATCCAACACTTCAAACTACAGCCGTTGCGCCTGAAGTTTTCAGGTTGGCTGAAGATGACGTCGAGCCATATCTTTCCCAGGGGATATACGCCCTTCCCTAGGACTATGCCGTGGAAAGTTGTGTCAGATTGTTCCAGGCTGCACAGCGGGATCCACATCACTGCGACTGTGCTGGCGAAGATTGATGCCGCTACCGCCATCCATGAAGATGCGGCTCATTTCGAATCCTCTGATCTGTGCCTCGAGCACTAGGGCAGCATGACCTAGGCGAGGGATCTGGCGTGGATGATCCGAACGGTCGAACGTGATGCAGGACTCCGAGCCATTGAGGTACTTAGGGATGGCTGGTGGGGAGGTGACTGCCAGGCTAACTTGGCAGGTGATCTTTTCATGCATCCTGTTTGTTGGGCGCCCCTTTTGGATCAGCAAGGCTCCCTTTGGTGGCGGGTATCCTCTTGTACCATTGTTTGGCGCAGGTGCACTCGCTGGATTCGACAGTCCAACGAGTGGTGGTGGAGGAGCTCCGTGGGCAATGTCACCTAGCGCAAATCCATGGTTCACGATCTGGCGTTGCATTTGGGTGAAGCCCTCGCTGAGCTTTTGGCACTCGCGGCAGTCCTTTAGTGTGGCATCCCGCAAAAAACCACTACTAGAAAATCGCGTTGTTTTTGTGCATTGCATCATCATGACCGCATGCTCATGTCATCATGCCACATTGCATTTGAGCATCGTCATCATCTTGCATTTGTTCGCATAAAACTATTTTCGGGAAAACCTAATTTGTTTTCTAAACGCCCCATCTTTAATTAAACGCAAAACCCGGGTCTCCGGATTATTTTGTTTTGTTTGCTATCGGTTTGCTAAAGTCTGTTTGAAATAAATAAAATATTTAATTATTTTTAGTGGGGCAGTCGAACGGGCCGATTCGACCCAGTCGACCACCCCTGAAAGAAAATCTCCACCCAAAAATCCCTAGTCTACCCAGACCTATTCTACCCACCCCTCCTCCACATCACCCCCACCAATCTCTGGCTGCCACCTCACCCTCTCCTTTCTCTCCCTCCATTCCTAGCCCGCCACCTGGCCACCCACACACAACACACCCAAACGCACACAACACCACAACAACCCCCCACACACGCAGCATCCCCACGCCCGGCCCCACTCGCCCCTGGCCCCACCCCTGGCCCCGCGTGCCCCCCCCCCCCCCGCTCTCTCCTCTCTCTCCCCTCTCTTCTCTCCCATCACCGGCCTCCCTCGCGTCTTCACCCGCCTCCGCCGCCCCGCTCTGCGCCTCCCCTTCCTTCCCGTCTCTGGCGCCTCCGGCGAGCCCCCGCCGGCCCCGCCTCGCCCTCGCCACCTTCCGCCGCCACCCTCCCTCCGCTGGCCGCCACCCTCCCTTCTCCGGCCGCCTCCTCCCGCGTCGCGATCCTCCTGCCCCGCCGCCTGCGAGACCGCCGCCCGCCGGCGCGCGGCCCCGCTCCACCCTCTGCGCCGGCCGCGTCCTCGCCTCCCCGATCCCCCTCACCTTCGGCCTTCCGCCCCCGCCCCGCTCGCCGGCCGCCGCGCCCCGAGCCTCCGCCCCGCGCCTCCCCGCACCGGCGAGCGCCGCGCCCGCCACCGCCGCCTGCCTTCCACCTCGCCCGCGTGGCTCCTCCCGGCGAGCCCCTGCTGCCGCGGCCTCCTCGTCGCCTCCGAACCCGCCGCCGCGCCGGACCCCTCCGACCGCTGCCCCGGCTGCAGTCCGACCCCGCTGCCCTGCAGCTCCCTCCGGGCCTGCCGCGGCTCGGCCTTCCTCCTCCGCCTCGCTCGCCCTTGCCGCTTCGGGCCGGCCGCCACCTGCGACCGCGGCCACCACCGGAACCTCCTCTGGCCGCCTCCATGCTGCCAGGTCGTCCGCGACCCTGTTAGCCTCCTCTTTTGTTGTCCAGGCTTTGTTGTGTTTTGCATCGTGTCGTCTTGTGGTTTGGTGCTGTGAAGATGGGTGAAGTAGTGTGAGGGCACCGCAAGTTAATTCCATATGGCGATCTATGTCGTGGAATGAAGTTTTGGTGTTCCCTAAGAACCAACCGATGAGGGAGCCACCCGATGATTGATGCGAGAAGCCGAACCCGAACGTCGCTAGAAGGACCGTGCGACAAGATCTTCTCGGACCCGAGGATCACCAAGACTTCCGCTCGGCAACGCCAAGTACTCCCCTCGGACGCCGAGACCCGAACCTGAAGGACGCCAAGATCTTCGCGCGAGACGACAAGACCGACAACATGGCCCGACTACCGCGGATGCGACAAGATCTACTCTGTTGTCTGAGACCGATCTCGTCGAACCCTGAACCCCGAGACCGACCCCGAACCCCTTGGAGGCCAAGTTCGTCGAACCCCTAATGTGTGACCCCTTTTTCCCGAGCCCTATTTTTATAAATGTAATAACAAATGGATGCATATTAAATTGTCATACTCGCATGCATATTGGTGTGGTTTGGGGGCCTTATGCCGATTCACCTGATAATTAAATATGGGGCCCATATGCAGGCAAATCTAGTCTCATATTGGCCTCATTTAAATTTGTGTAGCGAACCGGTGCTATCTTTTGTTTTGATAATGCAACATTTAAATTGAGGGGTAGTTAAATAACTTGAACCGTTAATTAATTGTCGGGACCCCGGTTCCGCTTAATATGACCTAATTGCGTCGCATCTTTGCCATGTCATACATCATGCATGCATCATGCCCGATCTTTTGCCGTTGTATTAAATATTGCATCCGGTGTTTGTTCTAGTGTTTTGCTTCTTCGCGGATAAGGCCGTTGAGTTGATGTGAGCTTCGCCCCGATCTTGGGTTGAACCTTCGGCAACGTTTTCAGGCGAGCATCTCCCCTTTCTACCTATCTTACTTTTATAGTATTTATTCCCTCCAGTTGATCTCTTGCTATCTGTGTTGCGATGCTCTAGTTTTCGTACCCGTGATATCCCTTGCAGCCTTATATTGCTCTGGACACCTCCTATTACCTGTTGTTTGGTAGATGGTTGGACTTGCGCGTCGTAGTCGCTTGCTCAAGTGCTGTTGCGTGTCGCCAAGAACCATAGTGTTGGAGTAATTGACGCATGTTGATGTTGGAGATGATCATGGCTTTACTTTTCATTCACTTTAATTACTGTTTAACAACTAAAATTGAAGTAAGTAAGCAGAGGCATCGGTGGGTGATAGATAATGTTGGTTTCCGACCGCCCACTTGGGTCCCGTAGGACCCCGAGTTCTTGACACCTGTTCCGAGATCGAGCGCGCTAACCACAGGTGGGGAGATATGGGCCCCCCATTGATTATTACCTGATTTCAAAGTATTGTACTGGGGGCCACAAACTAATTTGAGGTTTTATTTACTATCCTGTACTTATGCCATGCTTTACTGCTTTATTTAAATTGTGCGATGGATAGCACACTGTACTGTTTAGGAAGCGGAGTGTTTTCGCGGTATCGACAGTCCCAGTTTTGGGATTTGCTGTCGTTTACCGCCATTGCGCAATCCCTGAGTCCGTCTCGGAGACCGGCCGACTTCGTTGTGGGTGTACTTAGTGGGGTGGCCCCCCGTGCTTGCTTTGGGTCTGGGAAACGTCATGACTTAGGCCCCGCCGACATACCGATGGGTGTATGTTAACTGATCTGGCAAAAAGGGTCGAAGTGCTTGTGGATACTTTGGTGCACCCCTGCAGGGTTTAATCTTTTCGAGAAGCCGTGTCCGCGGTTATGGACGACTTGGAGCACAGTGCTTGATCATAGACAACTATAACTAAAGTTTATTGTTATAAATTGACTTGTATCCGATATGACTAGTAATCAGTTTCACTACAACGGAATGGCTAAGTAAAAGTACCAACAACTGCTGGGTTTTGGGGTTATCTCATGCTGATTGTATTTGACTAGTAAGTGTCGCAACTACAACGGAATGGATAACTAAAATGGCCCACTGCTTATTTTATCAGGATGATTATCTATACCTGACTAGTAATTGCTGCAACGGTAACTGAATAAATAAAACTGCCAACTGTGTGAGTTCCTCGGTTGACTTCCTCGTTTGGTCTCGAGGGGGAAACACCAGGATGGGTTTGTTTGATGGTAGCATCAGGTCGGTTCCGCATAGGTCTTTCTTACCCCTCTCTAATAGCCGCCAGTTGTATCGAGTCTCTATAGGTTGTTTAGTGCATGCTGCCGCTGCCGCTCAGTCCACCATACCTATGTAGGCGAGGACCGCCGAATTCTAGTCTCGCCGTGTACTGGCCTCAGTACTGACGCTCTCTCTTTTTCCTTTGCCCTTTGTCGGCACCCCTTTTGTTTAAGCAGGTTATGAGATCGACGTCGTTAGCAGGGTTACCCTTCCGGCTTGGCCTGGGTAGGGTTATGGACGCCATTGGTTATTCTTCAGGGCTCTTAGCCCCATTTGCATCTTGTCCGTAGTTGGACGCTCTATCGCTTTCAAGGTGATTTGGATCTTTGTTCTGTATATCTGTATTCTTGACTCATGGGGTCGTGTTGTAAATATATCTGTTCTGTGGGTCCCATCGAGGACTGTTGTGTAATGTTATTACTTCGTTTTCCACCCGCACGAAAGTGCCTGGTGGGCACCTTTGAATCGTTTCTATGCGGGTTTGGCGGGTTTCGCTAAAACTTGCATAGGGTCGATTCTGAGGGTGTTACATTTAGCATGTGGCTCGCTTTTTTCTTGCCATCCTATTTGGCGATGTAGACATGGATGGTTCAAGGACCAGACAACTTGCCGTATGTTGAGGGTTCGTCGTCATGGCTGCAACATTGCCACGTCTGTGTGGGTCGCCCTCCGTCGTGGTAGTTGCCTCCATGGTATCCGCTGCTGCGGTTGCCATCGTTGCGTCCTTCGGCGTGGCCCACTGCAACCATGTCGACTCCATCGCGATCAGCGTAGACGCGCGATCTTCATTTGCTGCGGGCGTTCTCGCCTGCGGCCGTAGTCGTCCTCGTCATCCGAATGCGTTCGATGGAGGGAATCCTCGCCATCTGCCCATTGGTTGGCGATGTCCATGAGGTGGTCGAGCGTCTTGGGCTTGATGCGCCCAAGTTATTCCTTGAAGTCCGGAAGCTTGACACCATCCTTGAAGGCATCGATTGTCCTTTCCTCAGAGATGTGTGTGGCGGAGTTCTTGATGTTGGACCAGCACAGTATATACGAGCGAATGGATTCGCCAGTATGTTGGGTGCAGGCCCGCAGTTCCTCGACTGAGGCTGGCCTCTTGCTGGTGCCCTTGAAGTTACGGATGAAGCTGTATGCCAACTCCTCCTAGCTTCGGATGGAGCCTAAGGACAGGCTGCTGAGCCAAATCCGAACTGCGTCTGTCAGCTGCAGTTGAAGGCACTATAGGGCGGTGTTCCTGTTTCCGCCGTGCAGCTTGACGGATGAGAGGTGATCGCTGAGCCAGGCCATTGGGTCATGTGTGCCGTCAAACTTCAGAGTGTCCGAAGGGATCTTGACATTTTTCAGCATCCGCTGTGCCGAAAAGATCTGCTGAAGCATCTGGCTTCGCACAGCTCTCCATCGTCTTCCTCGTTGGATTCGGTTGAGCACGCATGTTTAGCGCGTGCCTTGTCGATCTTGCACTGGGTGTGAGCATCGTAATCGCTGTTGCGGCACCGTGGGCTCTTTCGACGTCGAGGCAGATCGTGCTCATCCTCGTCGGATGAGGGTGTAGGGCTGCGGGTGAACTTGACCGCAGCTTTTTTCTTTGGCTCCGTAGGAGCTTCGACGTGGCGTGCAGCTCCGACGAGTCCGAGACCAGCTAGCGCGGACTTGTGGATGGCACTCTTCGGGTAACCCACCAGAGGTGGATGGGAAGTGAGGTACATGGTGGCTACCATGATCGCAGCTTGCGGTGTCTTTGGCATGATGTTTTCGTTCTTGTCCATTGACATGAAGGACATGTTGAGGGCCCTGGTGACTTCGCGGCGCGCGGCGGGGTCCATGTGCTCTGTGTGGGAGAGATGCTTGTTGGCGTTGTTGCCGTGCGAGCTGGAGCCGCCAGTGGCATAGAGCGTAGCTTGCTGCGCGCTAGACTCCGAAGCCGCCTGCTTGCGTTTGTCGAGCTCCTCCATCAACTTCACCTGCCGGTTATGCTCGCCGATGAGGAGTAGGTGATATGCCATCAGCAGATCCCGTGAAGAATTCACAGGTAGGATGATGTTGCCCGCCACGGCTTCTCGCGCTTGGCGATAGCCGTCCTCGTTGGGGTTGATCTTCTGGTAGGCATTGGTGTCGCCTTCGTTGGGCCTGAGCGGCGGATCTCCCCCGTTTCCTCCGTTCCTAGCTTGCGGGTTGGGAGGTGGATTTGGTGCACTCGAACCTGGTGGCAGTTCCGATTCGTTCTGGATGACCACGGCGCATAGGTCACGCCAGCGGACTAGATCGCTACTGCCGCAGCTTTCGAATCCGGAACCGTAGGTTCCTTCATCCGAGGGAGGGATGCATAGACCTAAGTTGCAGCTGCTATTGTCATATGACTCCTTTGTCAGTGTCGACGTGCATAGCGCACCGATGGGTGGGACCCACAAAGCCGACCTGATGGATGGTGGTGGCACCCGCTCTGGGAGGCGGAGAGTGACGGTATGCCCCACCTAGAAGCAGAAGCTCCCGAACAGCATCTCGAGCCTGTCGCCAATAGACTTGAAATCCCTCAGGGTGGCTGCCGAGTGGGCAGTGAAGTCGAAGGTGCCGAAGAGGAGGTGACTCTCTGTCGCTGATGAGTTGTAGATCGCTTCGGATGGGACCATCACGATCGCACAATCAGCGCCCCCAATACCCACAGACGGTGCCAATTGACGAGGTTCTATCTCGTCAATCCCATTGTTATGGACTTGGGATTTGGAGAAGATGGGGATGCTAGAGATTGCGGAACGGTTAACAGACAAGCAACGCGGGACACGAGGTTTACCCAGGTTCAGTCCCCCGGAGGGAAAACCCTACTCCTACTTGTCTGCTCTTAATTATGGCGGAACCGAGGATTACAGGGGTGCGCAGATGCAATCTGGCGTGAGGTGCGTATGAGGTAAGTATTGTCCTCCTCT
Source organism: Avena sativa (assembly GCA_916181665.1). Lineage (NCBI taxonomy): Eukaryota > Viridiplantae > Streptophyta > Magnoliopsida > Poales > Poaceae > Avena > Avena sativa. The sequence continues at coordinate 43,297,440 of OV702298.1, read as the reverse complement.
ACATGCCCTCCTATCCTTTATATGGATAGGCATGTCCCGGGCATAGGTCGAGTCGGTTACAGATTAGGGTTTGTACCCTTTGAAATTCTATCTATTCTAGTCTTGTTCTCCAAGGATCCGAAGGCATCATGGGCTTGAGCCACCCGAAATCTCCACAGGCCGCATATCTTGGCGTGGGCTTTCGCTTGGGCTAGACCTGGTATACCAATATCGTGTACCCGTGGGGTATAACCATGTCAGATACATAAGGGGCACCAACACCTTTATAGTCATTATAAGTGCTAACATCCCTCTGTCTACCAACAAGTAGTTCCCTCCATCAAGTACCCACAAGAGGCAAATATTGAGACGTCAACTTCTCCCAACATCAAGATGTAGACAATCTAACACATGGTCACAACAATGAATATCATAATAAACTTTATCTTATTTCAATCTCGTGTTAGGGTTTCTCCATCTCCCCAAGAACTAATGATCTACTCAGACATGGAGGCAATCAACATCATGGAAAAAGTAATGGAATCTATCATAGATGAATAGTACTTGTATAAATCCATAATGAGTATGGAAATTACAACAAGATCTAGACAAGATGTATATGGGGTGGATGGAGATGGTGGTGATGCAGCGGTTGATGACGAAGATCAATGCCTTAGCCTCCCGGATATGCTGGATCTGCGCAGGGCGAAGATGGATCCCTGATGGATGACTTCCCCCTCTAGATGCCTTCCGAAGGTTAGGTTTCAGCGATTTATGGGTGTTTTGTATGTCGTCTCTCTGATCCAGTTGCATGGGGTGAAACTATTTGAGAAGGCGGTGTCGGCGCCAACTATATAGCGGGAACTATACGGCCAAAATATTTCCTCTCGCCGTATAGTTGGTCGTTAACCCTTCTATACCCTCCAATTTCTTCGGGTTTTCTTCTGGTGTTACTAATATTTCCCAAATAGTTTTTGGCTCCTTTTCACTCCAATATAACTGGTCCAAAAATTGTGTCCATCAGATCCATAATCTGATCTGATCTTGGTGAAAATAAACATAAAAAGTGCATGCGAACGCCATAAAATACCAAGATCCTACCACTACCATGCAAAATAATAATCTAAAACATGATAAAACAAGAAGTAAAATAATAATCTAAAATATGCACTCATCACGACCTAGGAATGGTTTCTTTGGAATGTGTTGCACTTTTATTTTTTCTTCACACTTGTGCTTCTTATTAAGTCTTATGCGTGTGTGTGAAATGACTTACCGGACCAAGGAGTAATATACATTGATAAAACACTCAAGCGTGGTTTGTATTCAAAGACTCTTTATATAATGATGGTTAACCAATTATAGCTTTATTGGCAAGCTTATGAATTACTGTAAGTATATCTTAAAGAATAACTTTTGAATAAAAGCTTACCTAACTAACAAAAGCATTTAAACTTGAATTTAACACTCTTAGGTTTTCTAAATTTAAATAATCACAACATTTGTAGTGGAGACTTATATGTTTTAAATATGGATATGACACTATATGTTGTTCAATTCATAATGTTTTATAAAGCTAAATCAAAATAGCATCTCTTTTATTTGAGTGATGGTTTTTTGTTAATAGAGATGAATGAAGTAATTTTATCCACTTATGAGTTAGGAATTACTTTTTATGGTTAAAGAAATGGTATTGTTTAAACTACTTAAGGACTTCTTTTACATATTAAATGAATTCATTGCTTGTAGAAGAAATGCTAATAAGATTTTTTAAGAAGTTAATAATGCCATTATTAATAGTTTTTATAAACAATTATAATCCTTTTTGTAAATAATATACACTTATTTTAGAGTGATAATTTAGGAAAATGCATGTTAACATGTTTTAGGATTATTTTGACTTCATACTAGAATTACTTAAGACTAAGATTATTATTAGACTTTAAATAGATAATATTAGAAGTATTAGCATTTTATTTATCCTTATATGAATTATTAATTAAGGAAATAGTTTTAAATTCAAGTTATTAGAATATTAAATTTTTATTTACTTCAAAAGTAGAGTATTACATTTTTAACATGTAGATATTATTTTTTAATCATTGAAGTATATTATAAATATTTTTATGATTTATAAATATTGAAATATGATTTTTATAAGCTTTATTACTTTATAAATACTTAATAAACAATAAATATTTAGTTAAGTGATATAACATAAATGATTGTAGTTTAAATTGTAGTTCTTATTTTTATAAGAAGTTTGGTACATTATTTATATTTATCTGATTTAAAATTATTAAAACATGAATTTTCAAAGTCTTATTAATAATAAAATCTTTATTAAATAATAATTAATTAGGCCCACAATATTGTATGATAACAAATTTAAATTGAAGATTTTCATATGTTAAACATATTTTTATATGTTAAATATATTTTTCTGAATTATAAAAAAGTTATTGAATTTGGAATGTTTATTTATTTTATTTTTTAACAGGAAAATACTTTTTATACCGAGACTAGACCTAGCCATAGTCACTGTCTAGTTGGGTATCTGCCACGTCACGTGCCACATGGGCATGGACTCTGTTAAATATTCCTAACGTGGTCAAGGTGACATAAGCGTGACATCATCCAAGGATGATCCTCATAGATCGATGATCGATCGGCCCAGTGAGTGCACACGCACAGCTGTGGAGGGGTGTGTGGGAATGAGTATCTTACGCCGAACCTGGTGGTACTATTGCCGCTCGTTTTTGGTTAGCGGAAGATGGCCGGCGACGAGGCCGAGCGGCGGTCGCTATTGATGAACGTGGCAGTGGTGATTCTGGAAGTAATCGAGACATTAAAGGGGTGCCTGAGGTTCAGAAACTCACCAGGAACACGAGGAAGTGGTCGGCGAAGCAAATCATGGCTGGAATCGACGAGGAACGACGGTGACCGGCGATGGCGGTGAGGTGTCAATTGGTTCGACAAGGGTCTCTCCGTCTTCCGCGGTCTGGTGAGGGAGAACAAAGATGGTGAGGCGAGTCCAATGGTGTGCTCGGGAAGGACATGGGAGCTCGAGAACAACGTGATCCGGCGAAACATGGGGCTAGGGTTTCGTCCCGAGAGGAATTTCGAGAGGAAGAAGGAGATATGGCGTGTAGGGCTTCTCCACTACAGTAAGGATACGTCTTATAGGCCCTAGAGAGCGACGACGCGCATATTGGTGCGGGCATCGGTGGGGAGAGCGCCAGCGAGCTTCTTTCTACATCAGGGGTCGACGGCGTGGCAAGGAAGACGATGAACATATGCGTCTAAAGTGTATGGGCCGACACTGGGCCGTGCACGGTCCAGGTGGGATGCCGCCAAGCGAGCAGAAAAGAGAGGATTGCAGTGTTGGGCAACAGATAAGAGAAGGAAGAGTTGGGCTTCAGGCCAGATTGAGGTTGTGTTATTTTTTCTCATTATTTTCCTCATTCTTTTCTATATTATGTTTAAGTAAAACCTTTTCAAATAAATGTTTCTCAAGTTTAGCAAATAAAATTTTCAGACATTAATAATATTACATGGATTATTCTAACTAGGGAACCTTTATATCCCTATTTGATATTTTCATAAATAATTAATACATGAAAGGTTCTTTTATTAGATGGAATAAATAGTAATTAGGGCTATAGGGTTTTTGTTTAATATTTGAAGAACTATACAACTTTAGGATTTTCATATCAATTTGGATTAGTAGAATTTTCGAGTGCTAAAATTATGGTGATGGCCAGATAGCCTTTTTATAATTTGCCATATACAACAACCATGGTGATCATTCTATATTGTGTTTTTAGCATTCTAATGCATCCATTGAATATACCTACTTGGTTTTGGAGCTTATATTTATTCTTTGGGAATGATCTAATGGCTATTTAAAAAAATAGGGAAGGTTGTACTACCATATTAAGTGTGGTTGATTCTTGGTATAAAGTTAATTATATTAAGGTTATATTACCTTGATCTCTAAAATACTTCCCATTTCTAATTCTCTTTATAGTCTTTGCAAAATATTTATGGTGAAATAACATTGCCTCAATGATCATGGATGATATTTCAATTTACAGTGAGATATTGAGATTGCCTTCTAATGTGGCTCATGATAAAGAGATAAGATGAATTATCTCCAAGCACACATATCTTTGTTGTTTGATGTATCAAGGATGTGCTCAATTGATTGGCTATAGAAAATATTCCTCCAAGCCATTATGAAAATAGAATGGTTGACCAAGAACATGATATAAATATCAATCTTGTTATAAATTAATGTTGAATGTTTATCAATTGTTCCTATTTCCCAGTCTTCATAAGACTTTTCTTTTAACTCTATAATTCCTTTCCTATATATACTACTTCTTTATATCCATACCCATGAATTCACATGATAAGCTTTACTCATTATACTCTTACCAATAATTTCTCCTTCTAAATCCATTTTAAATCCAATGAGCTTGACACTAAACCTCTACATGATCTCCTCATATATATAGCTCTCATATTTTTAATACTTCTTATGAATCCAAGTCCACTTTATGATTACTCCCTTACTTCATAAATTACTTTGTAATCTCACTTATAAATCTCAGAATCTTGTCACTAAAGATTTTCATATACTCATCACAGTTATACTTTCTTCACTTATCTACAATTTATGACCTCTGATTCATCAAGTAGTCACTTTTAACTCCATTCATACACTTCCTTTATCATCCGTCACTAATATTACTACAATACATGTATATAGAAATTCCTTCTTCACCACAAGTGTTTAATAATCTTTGAGAGAATAATATTGCTTCTATAAATATGAGCTTGGTAATAATATCTTAAATCTATTTACCTCCAGTAATTCATATTCCATCTTCACATTATATCATTGTGACTTGCCATGATCACTCTTAAGATAATATAGTTGTACCAGGGTTTAATCATGTTCTATCCACCAATGTCACTTATACATCATATAATCAATCATTCTTAGTGACTTAAGCATGATCATTATAATCCTTTGGTCCATTATGGCTTAGGTTTCAATTGGCTAATCAAGGCTTCCATCAATAAAACATTACAGTTGTACTATAATTATCTTCTCAGTATTTCCATTTGACTAGGAGATATTATTCATTGCCTATGCCTATTTGATCCAATGATATTACTCCCTAGTAACTTATCTTCAAAATTCATCCTTATAATCCTCTTTGTTACCATATATTTCTTTATTTCAAATAACTCTTATGTTCCATTCAGGAGTGAGTTAACTCCACCAACTACCAAGTTGATTTAATTCTCTCCTACTACTCTCATCCTAAAGATGATAACCCAAACTAGCATAACTAATTATATCTTCTTACTTCTTTTCTTTCAAGACTTGAGAATATAAAATGTAGTAGGTCAAGAGTTAAAAGATTATGATATGATAGGTTAAGAATTGATAGATCAATAGTTGATCACTCAACATTGATGTTCAACAGATATTGGAATAAGGTTCAATAGAAATGAAAATGATTGGGATGAAAAGAAAGATACATGGCGAAGGTTCTTGACTAGATTTCATTCCTATTCAATAAGTGATAAATAATTAGTGTTTAAGAAGTACCATGATGCTCATCGTAGGAATGGATAAGAATAAGATAGATCAAGATTTAGTTATTGAATTCTTGTTACTTGAGTTATATACTTAACTCGGTATCCAAGAGTTGTTGTAATGAATGACATGATATGATCTCTTAAGGATCTAGTATTAATCATTAAGTAATGTGTTGTGGTTTAGTTCTATTACTTTTGATCTACCTTTAGATCAAATCATCTTTACCCGAAATAAGGTGTTAGTAAAGGTCATATTGAAACTGACAACAATTAACTTGATCTACTTCAGTTCCACCAAGTTAAGAGAATCTTCAATCACTTTGACAAGTTTTATTCAAAAGCACGAAAATTATTCAGATTTTCTATACATGAATGCAATGCACACACCTGATCTCAGCTTATTTCTAAGCTCTAATGCTGGGATGTTCTAGGGGCAAAAACTTATTGACCCGTGGCAACACATGGGTATTTAGCTAGTAACCTATAGTATCTCACCAAATAGATCCATTACAATAGTCATTGCTTTACCTTTCCAAGAAATAGGGATTTTTATTTTACTTCTAGGTCATCTTCCAAATAGAAAATATACATTAATTGCTTTAACTATATCATAGATTCTTCAACTGTAAATCTCTAGTGTATATTATGTGTAGAGTCTCGCTTGTCGGTGTCCTATTCTCTCTTTTTTAGTGGGAGGAGAGCGTGAGGCCAAGGTGGGCTGATTTCTGTGAGGTTAGACCGTTCTGGGTTGGGCAGCTTCGGCTGGTCTAGTCGGTCTGGCCCTTTTATTTTCTTTTTCTCCAACTTTTCTTTTTTATTTTCTAGTTCTTACTTTGTATTTTCAAATTGATACAAACCTTTTCAGAAAAAGTATATCATCATACTACTTGATAGCTTATCTAAAATTGAATACTTTAGCACTGTGTGTGTATTAAAAAAAGTAAGTAAAATTAGATTATGGCATTCGACGAGCATGGCCTCCTCACAATGGCGTGTGCAACGAGAACAATTGCGGCCACAAAGGCGATGGCGGCGTTCATGCTGATGAGCGTTGTCATGGCCATGAATACATGGTGTGTGAGGCTTGGCACACCTCCCTTGGTTCAGACAGATCAGAGAGCCATTCAGAGCAGCAACAACAACTAGAAGCATCGCCTATGACAAGAGGTGCCGCCCTTTTTGATGTGGTGTGTTACACTGGGAATGCGTCTAGTATATTGAATATTGGTAGCATTTTATTCTAGGAATGCCACTAATATGTGTATTACTATTGGCACTCGGCCGGAACGCTAGTGGGGTGACTTTGGTGACATGTAAGATGGTCATCATTAATCCTTTTTTTCGAATGCCACCAATAATATTTTTCCAACTAGTGCAATATAATACATTTGCATTGCGTATTCCACTTGATCTTGATGATAACCTATGACAAGTCTTCCAAATTTCTTCCCCATACTTCTATGGGAAAGAATCTTATTTAGACATGTCTTTGTATATCCATTATCACCATAAGGACGGCAAGATTCAATTGAATCCATTCTTTGCACTTTATCTTGATCAATCTTGTATATTCTTTTCTCTCCAATATGATGTCTTGAAGTAATGCATGAATGATCACATTATCTTCTTCTTTAAGAGAACTTTAAAAATGCTTAACTCTCACATTAACATTCTTTGGATATTATTTTGAATATCACCTTGGCCATCAGTTGGTATTATTTGCTTTAGTTTTATTATTTCAACCTTGAAGCCAACACATTGTTCAAGAAATTCTTATGGAAAATCCCTACAAGTATAACTCAAAGAAAACATTTGTCCATAAAGATTATCATTAATTACTAAAACCACACATGAGGGAGCATACAATCTTTCAACAACATACAACATGCTAGGCTGAGGAGTACATACCTCGCGTAGTAGCATCGATGACACTGAAACGATATGGAGGGATGAGAAAGGTGACCCTCTCTAGTTTGGATCGATGACCCCAAAACCATATAGTGGGTCGAGGAACACGGTCTCGACATTCGTGGATCAACCATATGTGAGAAGTTGACTAACATTGGTGTTTAATTTAATTTTACGGAAAGCGCACTCAACTAAAGACGTTATATATCATAAAACTGGAAATTATAATTAAGTAAAGTACCAAACAAGCAAAGAAATTTTATAAAATCAGGGGCTGAATCACTTTAACAACAAATTTTGAGTGACTCATGTATTTTAGGTATCACCAACTCACCGTGTACTTTCGAGCAAAACCAACTATTAGTGATTAGTACAAGTAGAAAAATAGGAGTCAATTTATTCTAAATTTTAGATTTATAGTACTAGACTACCAGTCACTTCCTAGTATTTACAGTCTTTTGTATTTCTTGTGGTGTTCATCCTCTTCCTTAATTGTTTTCATTTCATTTATCTTGGTTTCCTCTAAGAAATCCAATGAGAGTGATCTTCAAGTTTGACTCCTCCAATAATCTATTATCAAGATCAACATTCCACTTACAATTTGGACATGATTGGTAGCCCTAAAAATCCTTCTCTTAAGCTGCTCGTTTGTGTGAATGTAGATAAGCTTATCATTTTTTTTCTTTTATCCTGGGCCTCTTGACACTAGGAATAAATGAATATCTACTAAAAGTTATCTAAGGTAACGAGATACTAATTGGCTCGGACAATACTTTCTTTGTTATCTTATTAAATTTGGAGTTAATGAGACATAATTAAACCACCGGTCTATGAAATTCATCGTGGCCGCATCAACTTGAATAACCACCAATTTTTACATACCTTACTTCATTATAAATATATTAAATTCCCCACGTAAAAGAGCATACTCTGATTGATTTTCTGCATTCTATGAACAACCTCTATAACACCACGCATTACCTCATTGTCATAATTGGGAGCTTCCTTTGGCCAACCAAGGAGCAAGAGTTGCAAGATACACACACTAGTGCAGACGGGGGCCTTTAACACCGGTTCCTAAGGCCCTCTAACAGCGGTTGTAGAACCGCTGTTGAGGGTTCGGTGTTAGAGCCCCCCCCCTTTAACACCGGTTCTTATACGAACAGGTGTTAAAGGGTGGCGCATGTGAGGCTGCCGCAGCGCTCAGCCCCCCCTTTAACACCGGTTCGTAACATGAACCGATGTTAAAGGTTCTGTGTCGCGGAAGGAAAAAGAGATAAATCTCGGTCGCGGCAGAGTTCTGTCGTGGCAGGAAAACGGTCTAAATCTCTGCCGCGACAGAGTTCTGTCGCCGCCCCGTTATGGGCGTATTTCTGCGACGCGTCGGATACGGGGAGGGAGATCGATCGGGAGCGGTATATACACATACATCGTCATCGGTACATACGAGTACATGAATAATTAGGCAACTATTATTATACACAAACATCGTCATTGTGTGGTATTCTCCGTAAACGTTGAAGCATCAAGTACATGACAAACACGTTCAAGCATCTAAAGAGTTTTTGGATATCTAAAGAGTTCTCCGCCAGGCGTGACGACCTCATCAAGTATGAACCCCGCCAATTCCTCTTGAATGGGTTGTATGCGGTCAAATGGTAGGAGTTGGTCCCGCATCCGTTCGATCTAAATATATATGAAGAATGGGGTCAATATATATATAAGAATAAAACTCAACACAGTTGATGGTAATAAAATAATATTGTGTACTCTGTTTACTTACTCTAAGTTGTTCTAGTGCGGCTTAGCCCGTCGCACATATCGTGTTGCGAATGAACTCGCAAACATAGTATCCACATAAGTTATTGTCGGGTCCCTGATGCGCGCACTTTACGAGAATAGAGAGTTCAATCAAAATAATAATCAATAAAGCATGATATAATGGAATTGGAAGCAGAATCAAAGAGATACGCAGACCTAGCTAGTATTACTTACATTTTGGTCTACAAATTTTAGTTCTTCTGACCATTCACCCACGGCCCTGCCCGTGAACCTTTTCCAAACCCTGTCCGGCAAATAAAATGGATAAAGGAGTAATTAATTACTTGTTTTCACGAAAGTTTCCGATCTAGTGCGATAATATGATTGAAATTACCTCTGGAGCATCTCTCTAAAATCTGCCCATAGCTCTTTTTCTTTTCGTAGCGAGTCCATAACAAGGACTTTTCCTGAGTCAGGTTGAATGACTAGCAGAATAAAGTGGAACCTACGCATGCATAACTCATCATCAGTTTTTTTAGGGTAAAACAGTAGGGTAAAGCACCCCACTGCAACGATATGGAGGGATGATAAAGGTGACCCTCTCTAGTTTGGATCGATGACCCCAAAACCATATAGTGGGTCGAGGAACGCGGTCTCGACATTCGTGGATCAACCATATGTGAGAAGTTGACTAACATTGGTGTTTAATTTAATTTTACAGAAAGCACACTCAACTAAAGACGTTATATATCATAAAACTGGAAATTATAATTAAGTAAAGTACCAAACAAGCAAAGAAATTTTATAAAATCAGGGGCTGAATCACTTTAACAACAAATTTTGAGTGACTCATGTATTTTAGGTATCACCAACTCACCGTGTACTTTCGAGCAAAACCAACTATTAGTGATTAGTACAAGTAGAAAAATAGGAGTCAATTTATTCTAGATTTTAGATTTATAGTACTAGACTACCAGTCACTTCCTAGTATTTACAGTCTTTTGTATTTCTTGTGGTGTTCATCCTCTTCCTCAATTGTTTTCATTTCATTTATCTTGGTTTCCTCTAAGAAATCCAATGAGAGTGATCTTCAAGTTTGACTCCTCCAATAATCTATTATCAAGATCAACATTCCACTTACAATTTGGACCTGATTGGTAGCCCTAAAAAACCTTCTCTTAAGCTGCTCGTTTGTGTGAATGTAGCTAAGCTTATCCTTTTTTTTCTTTTATCCTGGGCCTCTTGACACTAGGAATAAATGAATATCTACTAAAAGTTATCTAAGGTAACGAGATACTAATTGGCTTGGACAATACTTTCTTTGTTATCTTTTTAAATTTGGAGTTAATGAGACATAATTAAACCACCGGTCTATGAAATTCATCGTGGCCTCATCAACTTGAATAACCACCAATTTTCACATACCTTACTTCATTATAAATATATTAAATTCCCCACGTAAAAGAGCATACTCTGATTGATTTTCTGCATTCTATGAACAACCTCTATAACACCACGCATTACCTCATTGTCATAATTGGGAGCTTCCTTTGGCCAACCAAGGAGCAAGAGTTGCAAGATACACACACTAGTGCAAACGGGGGCCTTTAACACTGGTTCCTAAGGCCCTCTAACAGCGGTTGTAGAACCGCTGTTGAGGGTTCGGTGTTAGAGCCCTCCCTTTAACACCGGTTCTTATACGAACAGGTGTTAAAGGGTGGCGCATGTGGGTCTGCCGCAGCGCTCAGCCCCCCCTTTAACACCGGTTCGTAACATGAACCGGTGTTAAAGGTTCTGTGTCGCGGAAGGAAAAAGAGATAAATCTCGGCCGCGGCAGAGTTCTGCCGTGGCAGGAAAACGGCCTAAATCTCTGCCGCGGCAGAGTTCTGTCGCCGCCCCGTTATGGGCGTATTTCTACGACGCGGCGGGGACGGGGAGGAGGATCGATCGGGAGCGGTATATACACATACATCCTCATCGGTACATACGAGTACATGAATAATTAAGCAACTATTATTATACACAAACATGGTCATTGTGTGGTATTCTCCGTAAACGTTGAAGCATCAAGTACAAGACAAACACGTTCAAGCATCTAAAGAGTTTTTGGATATCTAAAGAGTTCTCCTCCAGGCGTGACGACCTCATCAAGTATGAACCCCGCCAATTCCTCTTGAATGGCTCGTATGCGGTCAAATGGTAGGAGTTGGTCCCGCATCCGTTCGATCTAAATATATATGAAGAATGGGGTCAATATATATATAAGAATAAAACTCAACACAATTGATGGTAATAAAATAATGTTGTGTACTTTGTTTACTTACTCTAAGTTGTTCTAGTGCGGCTTAGTCCGTTGCACATATCGTGTTGCGAATGAACTCGCAAACATAGTATCCACATAAGTTATTGTCGGGTCCCTGATGCGCGCACTTTACGAGAATAGAGAGTTCAATCAAAATAATAATCAATAAAGCATGATATAATGGAATTGGAAGCAGAATCAAAGAGATACGCAGACCTAGCTAGTATTACTTACATTTTGGTCTACAAATTTTAGTTCTTCTGACCATTCACCCACGGCCCTGCCCGTGAACCTTTTCCAAACCCTGTCCGGCAAATAAAATGGATAAAGGAGTAATTAATTACTTGTTTTCACGAAAGTTACCGATCTAGTGCGATAATATGATTGAAATTACCTCTGGAGCATCTCTCTAAAATCTGCCCATAGCTCTTTTTCTTTTCGTAACGAGTCCATGACAAGGACTTTTCCTGAGTCAAGTTGAATGACTAGCAGAATAAAGTGGAACCTACGCATGCATAACTCATCATCAGTTTTTTTAGGGTAAAACAGTAGGGTAAAGCACCCCACTGCAAATTTTTTTATATATCATAGAGAGTTACAAAAGAATATTTACAAGTTCAGGCCACCTCAAAAGAGGGATAACATTCTAAGCAGCTATCTCCTATCTAAATTATTCTCAATCCAATCTTTGAGGCCCTGATAATTCTTTTTCTTAATTCTATACAGGACCCATCTTAATTCCTGGGCGACAATAGCCCTCCATTCCTGAAGCGAAGCATGCATGTTGTTGAAGATTTCATTGTTTCTGCACATGCATATGCCCCAAACTCCTAATATAATAATTTCCATTGCAAAAGGGACATCAAGATCTTTCTTAATACTGGCTAAAGCTTCAAAAATATTTTGATCAGCCACTTGGACATGTGAGATTTCATTCCAGCAAGCTCTTGCAAAAGGACAGTCCCAAAATAAGTGTAGTATGGTTTCTTCACTGATGCATCCATGAAACACACATTCATAAGAAAGTTTCTTGTGTTTAGCCTATCAAGAAGCAAGAGCCAGAAAAAGAATTTGTGCTTTTGTTGACAAGAGGACTTCCACAACCAGGAGAAATGTGGCTGTACAGGTTGGTAACCAGATAAAGAATAATAAGCCTTTTGGACTGAAAAATTACTGCCCCAAATGTAGCTCCAGTTGTCAGCTTCCCCCTGCATGTCAATACTAAGAATTTGTTCAAGGTTTTGATATTCCTAGTAAGCTTGATGTGACAGAGGGAGGAAAAAATGCTCTTGAATGTTATCAGTCTGCAGAAACTCATTGACAGAGATGTGTGGGTTTTTTGCATAGGAAAGTAGATGAGGAAGATTATGCTGCAGACATCCATCATTCCACATATCAGACCAGAGAAGGGTTGATTTTCCATCGCCCACCGAGCACTTTGCAATTCCTTTAAATATGTCAACCAATTTCAGATGAGCTTTCCACCAAAAGGATCCCTCCAGACTTCTTCCAGGAAGTTTACCATTACAGTAGTAAGTGTTCCAGATAAGGTGAACCCATGGGATATCCTTGTGGTTGTAAAATTTATCCAAATTCTTCAAAAGAAGTGCAGAGTTTTGAACATTAAGGTCAAGCACCCCCAATCCCCCATGTTTCTTGGGTCGACAAACTTTCTCTTCCATGCAACAAGAGCTTGACCCCTAGCTTGAACATCAGATGTTTTCTTTATCCACATGCATTGTCTCATATACTTAATCAACTGATCTTTAATAGTGATAGGAAGATCAAAACAACTCATGTAATATATGGGAAGGGAAGATAAAACAGATTTAACTAACTGTAGTTTCCCCCCCCCCATAATTAAGAAAATCAGCAATCCCACACAACCTTCTCTCAACTCTCTGAACAATAGGCAGGAAGTTTTCCACTGCAGGCTTATTAATGCTTAAAGGCAGTCCAAGGTAGGTGAAAGGCAATGAACCAGGGAGGCAAGATAGTGTATTGGCAAAGTGCTCAATCCTCACAGAGTCCATGTTAATTGGCATCATACTAGATTTAGCATAATCAGCCTTAAGGATTAATAAAGTGTCATCAACATACTGTAGCACAGGGAAATCAGGACAGAACACTCCTTCAATGGGAAGGGAAAGAAGACCAAAATCCATTGCTTTATTTAGGATGCTTTGGAGAAGATCAGCAGCCAAGACAAACAGGAGAGGAGATAAAGGATCACCTTGTCTTACACCTCTTCTGCAATATTTTTTTTCCTAGGCACTCCATTTAATAGAACAGAGGAGGATGATGAACCAAAGATTAACTGAATCCAAGAAATCCATTTAGCACCAAAACCTTTGGCTTTGAGGATATTGATAATTGTAGAGTGCTCAATTCTCTCAAAAGCCTTTTCAAAGTCAAGCTTAAGAATCAAAATTTCTTCTTTGGATTTGTGGCATTGGTCAAGGAACTCAAATGCCCAACCTAAACAATCTTGAATAGACCTTTGTTTAAGGAAACCATATTGATTCTTGTGGACAAGTTTAAGGATGAACTTCTGCAGTCTATTAGCCAGAATTTTAGTTATAATCTTGAAGACACTGTTGAGCAGAGAAATAGGCCTAAAATAAGCAGGTGTCAGAGGAGCTTCAATTTTTGGAATGAGGGTGATAAAAGAGGCATTAATGCTTTCCAAGGAAGTTTTCCCCTCATACTTTTCCACAAGGAGCTGCTTCACATCATACTTAATAATAGGCCAACATTGTTTCATGAATTCATTGTTAAAACCATCAGGGCCAGGGAATTTATCATTTGGAAGTTCTTTAATTACACCTTCAATCTCCTCATCAGAGAAAGGTTTTTCCAAAGCATCCTTTTCCTCTTGCCTTAAGCATTCCCCAGTCAAGTCATTAAGATTGAAGTGCATTTCAGGCTTATCAGAAGTACCCAATCTATCTTTAAAGGCTTTCCGTAGGAGATCAGCTTTGCCATCATTATCATGTATCTCCTCATTAGAAACATCTTTGAGCATGGAAATGTAGTTATGCCTGAAACTTATGGTAGCTTTGGAATGAAAAAAAATTGTGTTTTCATCACCCAGCTTAACCCATTTAATTTTCCCCCTCTGCTTCCAATAGGTATTTTGGTCTTGTAACAGAGAAATTATAAGATTCTTTAGGAGATCTCTGAGATTCCATTCAAGGACAGTAAGAGTTCTCATTTCCTCCATGGCATCCAGAAGATCAATGGTGGCATTAACATTACAGATTTGAGATTTCAGGCAGGGCAGATTTTTTGCCCAGAGCTTCAGCCCCCTTCTCACATTTTTGAATTTAGCATTGATTTTCTTTGCCGAATCCTAAAAGCCAACAGGAATATTCCAGGCATTTTGAACAATATCTTTAAATTCCTTGTGGTGCATCCAAAGATTTTCAAATCTGAACACCTGGGCTTTGGGAATCATTGTGCCAATGGAGATGACACAAGGAAAATGATCAGAGGTAGGTTTTGTAAGAGGAGCAACAAAAGTTGAAGGAAAGCTTTGAGTACAGGAAGCAGAAGTAAAGAACCAGTCCAATCTTTCCCAAAGTGGTTCTTTTTGCATGTTACTCCAAGTAAATTTTCTACCTTTACGGGGTAATTCTATGAGACCCAAATTATTAATGGCTTCATTGAAGAGAAGCATACCATTCACATCCATACCCAATCTATTTCTATCAGAAGGCTGTCTATAGAAGTTGAAGTCACCTACAATGAGACAGTTCATATCATCAGGCATATCAATATTTCCAAACCAGTCCAAAAATTCTGCCTTTTTTTTAGGTAAGCAAGGCCCATAAATATTGGTGAGGATCCAGGATTCATTGGACAAGAGAGATGTCAAGGTGATGGAGATGGAGAACTCATTGTGAAAGGAAATATGCCAGAGAACAGTGAACTATTCCAAATGGTGATCAAACCTCCAGAGGTTCCTCTGGAGGGAAGAAATTCAAAATTGGTAAATTTGGGGGGGCAGAATTTTTTAATGTAAGAGATGTCGAAATCTTCTCTCTTAGTTTCTTGAAGGCAGATAATGTCACAGCCAGACTCATCAATTTTATTTTTGAGAGCAACCCATTTTTTTCAGAGTTAATACCCCTGATATTCCAGTTCAAGATCTTCCAAATTATTTTGTTATCCATTAAGAAACCAGATGTATGTAGAGTGATGGGGTGATATAAGTAGTGTAATCACCCAATTGAGGAAACAACAGCCACATATGCAAAAGGCAATCCATATTATAACTCCACTGACAGATTCCAGAACAAGTACCAAACACATGAAAAGACCACAAGTGCAGGTCACAGGACAGGGAGTCAACAAGACTCCAGCAAAAGATTTAGTTTGATACATTAAAACACTTAAGAGGGGGGCTTCTTCTTGGCTTGTTGTCCACAGGTACCAGCAGCCCCAGCTTTCTTCTTGCCTCCAATGCTCAAGCTTGATGAGCCAGTTCCTTTGATGCTGCCTTTTTGAGGAGCTTTTACTGCTACATCAGTGGCTTTCCCTTTCTTGAGAAACCTCTTCTCCAGGTCACCATCCTTAACCTTGCAGAAAGAGGCAGCAAGGATTTTAACCACTTTAGGATTCAAGCATGGAGGAACAACATTGCAAACCAGACAATCAGCAATTAAGCAATTGAGGTGGCTTTTAAAGCCCCTGTTCAATTCAACAATTCTAGGACTCCTTCTCACCTCAGTGTCAACAAGAGGCTCCTTGCCCTTTCTCTTTCTGGAAGGGGTGGAGGGAGAGCAGGAAGATTTTTGAGCTTCAATGCCCAGACAGGGAGGAGCCATCTAGGAAAAGCTCTCATTAGGAATGATGAAAGAAATGGAATTCTCCTCAGCAATAGGCTCTTTAATAATTTCCCATAAAGTAGAAGTAAGGAAGCTCTTGACCCAATTAAACTTCTCAGGTGTAGCAAGCATGAGAGTAATAAAGTTAAACCAACTTACAGGGATATCACACTTGAGAGAACCTTTTGAGGAAGTGTCCTTCTGAATATGAGGAGCAAAATAACTTTCCCAGAGCTCCAAGCCTTGTTGGGAAAAGCCCTGTTTTGCAATATGCACATCAGGAATGGACACAAAAGTTCTCACCATTCCCACCTGGAGATGTGCCTCATTTGGAGAAAGAAGATGCTGATCCTCTAACATCCAATCTTCATTTTCAGCAGCCACAGTACTTGAATCCATGGGGCTCCCCACCCTCCCCTCAGCATCTGAGTTTGCCTCATCATCATCAACCAAATAGTTTTGTAAGATGTTCTGAAGACCTTCATCTATGCCAACCCCTTGGGGTCCAGCAGCCACTCCCTGATCCTCAGCAGTCTTGGACAATGATAGCACCTGTAACCCCACTGTTAACATCCTGTGGTGGGAGATTTTGGTTGTCTACAGGCATGTCTTCACCAGGAGGAATGACAGGGCCTTGAACAGGAGCAGCAGCAGCTTCCCAGGGGCCCCAACCTTCATTATTTTCACCTTCAGGAGCAGGATCCTGCACAGGGGCCAACCACTGACCCCAACCACCCCCAGGAGCAGGGGGAGGGGAGGAGGGGGAATCTGGGGCCCAAAGACAGGTGCAGGATGTGGGTCCATGTTGTTATCTGGAAGTGGGTCCTCATCAGGTGCCCCCCCCCAAGCAGGTCACTTTGCAGCACCTCAACAGAAAAAGTCCAGGATTCAGACTCCACCAAGTCGCCAATGGTAAACCTTACACTCTTGGGGATTTCAACCAGGTCAATAACACGAATCTTTGCAAGAATCCTACCTTTCTGGTCCGGGTCCGTCTCCCATAGAAGGACTTTCCCAATATCAGCAAAAACTGCATTCAAATCCTCAGTATGCCAGTGGTCTAATGGAGGACCAACTAGCATCACCCAACATTCATTATTGAATTGAGCCCTCCTCCAGTTTTCCCCCTCATTGTGCTTAACGAAAGAAACATGCACATCTTGAAATGGAATGGGGCTAGCCGCAATGAGCCTATCCCGATCACTGACATGGTGAAACTGCACATAAGCAGACCCAAAGGGAGAAGCCTGGACATCTCGAAAGTGAACACGAACCTCATTGTTGAGGAAATCAACCAGGACATCACGAATATTCAAGAACGGAACTGGATCAGGGGGAGGGGATTAATGGTAGCAATAGCATACTGTTCATGCGACCTCGACCTTCGCGGCACCACCACCCTTTTGACACGATTCCGCCTAGCCACTTCCATAACTTGGAAGCCATTCGGCAAGAACATCGAGTAAGCCGAAACAGAATGTGTACAAGAGAGGGTAACAGTACTCACGAGAAGTTGTAAGGCAATAGTATTTCCCTTTTGGTTTGTTGTCTCAGTAAAGACCTTAGCAAGAAATCTTCTGTTTCCCCGGGTTTGGTTCTTACCACTTCTTCATGAACTCTATTTGGGTCAACAAACCCAATGTCAAAAGGGCCTCCTTGCATGCATTCCATAACCTTTTTCCTGTATAATAGTATATACATATATGGTGAGCCTATATATATACATGCAATTAATGAAGTGAATGAGATGAGATAGAAATTACAGAAATAGTACTTACACACAATAAATGCTGATGGCAGCTTTGTAGAGTTCCTTTTGATTGAATAGAAAATGCAAGTCTTGAATGTTGAAGTCGATCTCGTCGTCTCCGCACAAGAAAATCTGATCTCTTATATGCTCCGTGATCCATTCTTCCTTTCTCGTCTTGCAGAAATCAAGGTACCACTTGTGCAATCTTCGTATCTTTGTTGGTAGATTCTTGAGCTCCTCTTTCTTGACGAGATTCTTCCCATACTTCCATGGCTGTATGGGGTTGACATTGCCTGTGGGAATGTTGTCTCTCATGAGGTTCAAGTATGCAATGTAAGTCATCCCCATCTCATTTGCCTTTCTTTGTAGCTCTGCCTCGTAATCATTTACATGAGGAGCGTTCCGTGTGTCGAACACTTGGAGCGTGGCGCATGATTGCTTTTCCTGCTCTCCGAGCATGGGAACTGTTTTCTGGGGTGCCGCACGACTGCTACTTTCAGTCTCCCTCCACCTTGCACCCCCCTTCAAAATCTGGCGCTCGTAGTCTGGCACAAGTGGGGTTTCAGGTTTCAAAAGATTATTGTAAAACTTCTCCACCACCACCGGATCTATTTTCTCCTTTGGCTCGGCCCGTCTAGGTGCAAAGAATTTCTTGACCTCTTCTTCCGAGATCCAATTGGTCTCCTCGTCGCTGCGATTCCATGGTAAAACCGGCAATGGCTTGGCGGAAGGCTTCGGGACGTAGTTTCTTGAACTCTTTGGCGTACGGTTTCCTGCGGATTTCTTCGTGGCAGTGCTAGTGATGCTCTTCGTGGCAGTGCTCTTCCTCTTACGCTAAGGAGATGGCTGGCACGCTGGATATGGCTGCCGCACAGGAGATGGCTGGCGCGCAGGAGATGGCTGAAGCGCTGGAGATGACTGCCGCGCAGGAGATGGCTGAAGCGCCGGAGACGACAGGGGAGTATTCTGATGACTTGGATACGGCTGAGGTGGCTCAGACTGCTGACGCTGCGGAGATGGCGGGGGTGCCAGTGGCCTCCAATTTGGAAGCACGATGTGTTCCTTCTTCCAAAGAATGGTTGTTTTCACTGCAAATTTGAGTTGAGTTTCCCCTTCACCTATAGCATGGTCATATTCCTTCACAACCTCATCCACCCCGACAATAGCATAGCCATCCGGAATCGGTCGGCAGTGTAAGTTCCACCAGCTACAGGAGGTAAGGCATAGCCGACAGCCACGTTAATGGACAAGCCCATTAATCTCACATGCAGCTCAGCGTGTTTGCTCTCCGTGATCTCATCCACGGGGTATCAAGGACCCGCCATTTCAAGCATGGGCTGCACGTTCTCCGTGGAAGCCACGCTGCTTTTCCGTGCAGAGTCTGGGCCGCCGGCATCTTCCAATACAGGCTCTTCGTGCCGCTGAGATGGGCCAGTAGCTTGCTGGCTCTGTTGTGCATTCACTTGCGCCTGCAGCGCCACAAGTGCATGTTCTATCTGTGTCATCCGCTCTATACGCTCTTCTTCTTTTCTGCCGCGCCATCTGTAAGAGTCGCCCCACTCGGCAAACCCATCCTTCCACATCATACCCCCTGTGCCTCGTGCATATCTAGGGTGTTCTTTTTTACAGATGGCGCGTGTGAGCTGGTCATTCTCTCTATCGGTATGGAAGGTCCTGGCGGCTGTTTCCTCGTATGCCGTGATGAGTTCAGTGATGGGTTTGGCAAGGAGGGTTGGGAAGATACATAATCCTGTTTCTGGATCCAACCTTGCCCCGATTCCGTAGAACCAATTCTTTGCACGTAGGTCCCACCCATGTGTCTGGGGTGTGATCCCTCTAGCGCGCAGGGCCTTCTCAGCTTCCTCCCACTTAGGCCTCTGAGATATGTAGCCACCTGACCCCATCCTCTTGTGATATTCCTTTTTCTAGGCATTTAGCGTATTGCTTTCTGACCTCTTTGTAGCTATATGACCTTCCTTGTATGCCAAAAATTTGGGGCAGTGAGGTCTTATCTTCGCATAATATGCGTCTTCGAAATCTGGAGTCTCGCGAGCTTTGAAAAATTTGTTCAATTTTGTCTTCCAGTTGCGGAAAGCGTCAGCCATCTTCTTTAGAGTCCACTCTTTGACCTTTCCCTTTATAACCGGTTTGTTTTCATCCTCCTATGGCGGAAGAGTGAAATTTACCAACAGCGAATTCCAAAGCGTTTCTTTGGATCTTTCATCGACAAAGGTATCGTCGACCTTCTTTGGCTTATTCCAATTTTCAATTATGATTGGGATTTGGTCCCTAACAAGAACTCTAGCCTGACGTACAAATTTGTCTGTGGCCTTCTTGGGCTCTACCGACCTGCCATCAAAACGGACTGCTTCGATCATGAACTTTGCACGATCTTTCAACCAATGGCTCGCGCCTCGCTTGCTCTTTTTCATAGAAGAAGATTGTTGTTGGCTGGTCGATCTAGAGGGCTAAAAGAAGAAAGAAGCGTTAATTAATACATTTACATATATACAGATCAATCGGTGAAAGTCAGCAAAGGATTAATCCATGCATATACCTCGACAGACTTTGTAATCACAAAAGTGCGTTCACCGGAGTCGTCATCTTCTCCATGACTACTTGAGCTGTCATCAACCCTTCAAGTTCAGATATTGTGAGGTGTCCTCGTGGATCATGTTCTCCATTATTTCTTCATCTTCAAGGTTTCTACTCAGTGGATCCATAGTTTCGAAAACAATAATATGATCACACAAATATTAGTAATACATCTATTGAAATGCTCAAGCAAAGATGATGATATGACAGGTTAAAAGTATTGAAATGTAACCCTAATACATGCTTGGTCATTCCAAACCCTAATTCGGAGAAACCCCAGATTCGTATGAGAGGATATATTCGGAAAAACCCCAGATTCGGAGAAACCCTGATGCTATATTGACAACGAGAGGTGTACTAGGGCGGCGGCTGGCGGCGCTAGGGCGAGAGCGGGGCCGGGATGCGTGGGGGTGTGCATTCGAACCAGCACGACGTGGGCTACCTAAAATGGGCGACTTAGCGAGGGCAGAGGATGATGATATGACAGGTTAAAAGTATTGAAATGTAACCCTAATACATGCTTGGTCATTCCAAACCCTAATTCGGAAAAACCCCGGATTCATATGAGAGGATACATTCGGAGAAACCCTAATGCTATATTGACAACGAGAGGTGTACTAGGGTGGCGGCTGGTGGCGCTAGGGCGAGAGCGGGGCCGGGATGCGTGGGGGTGTGCGTTCGAACCATCGCGACGTGGGCTCCTAAAATGGGCGACTCAGCGAGGGTAGAGGAGGTCAGGGTCCACGATATTGGAAAAGTAATCGGTCAAGTGATGCATATATACACATATAAAAAATATATACATATATACACATACATATACAAATATATATACATATATATATATATCATACAAAAAATAAACATACATATACATATACACATAGATATACATACATATACAAATACACATACACTAACCAATCACTAACAAATACACATACACATACATACACATACATATACATACATATAACACTATACTAACACTAACTAACCACTAACCAAAAAACACTAACACTATACTAACAAAAATCGGTGGCGGCCATGCTCACCTGCGAGCGGCGGCGCGGCGTGGGTGGCGTGGTGCTGCTAGGCGGTGCGGCGTGCGGGTGGGCGACGCGCGCGACCGGGATGGGGCGGCAGAGGGGCGGCCCGCAGCGGGCCGGTACGGTGGGGTGGGTCTCGACGACGGAGGGGCGACGGCGAGACGGGGTGGGGACGGCGCGGCAGTCCCGGCGACGGCGAGACGGGGCAGGGACGGCGCTGCGGCGTCGCCTCTCTGCTTCTTCCTCTGCTGTGCGCGCTTGATCTAGCTGGGGGAGGGGGAAGAAGGAAGTGGCGCGCATTATAAATCACCCCCCCTTAACATTGTTTCGTGGCTGGAACCGGTGTTAAAGGGGGGAATTCATTTCGCGCCCACACCCCCCCTTTAACACCGGTTCCAGCCACGAACCGGTGTTAAAGGGGGGGGGTGCGCGCTCGATGCGCCCCCCCCCCTTTAACACCGGTTCGTGGCTGGAACCGGTGTTAAAGGGGGGCATTTATTTCATGCAATAAAATGGGGGCATTTTTAATTCAAAAAATAGGATATGAATTTACAAAATTCATATCTTTTTCATTTCAACTCAGAAAAATATGAATAATATATCATAATTTTCATAAAAATAATATCTATCCATTCATGTAAAAACATTTTATATTTACTTTAGATGAAAATTTTCAAAATGATTAAAACACTTACATATAAATTTTGATTATTCAATTCAAACAAAAATAAAATAGTTAAACCCTAAATTTTGAACATAAGAAATATTAAGCATCTGAAAAGGAATCTAACCCTATTTTATTAGAGCAAATCATATTTTATTTTGTATTAACATTTTTTAATTGTTTGGATATTTAAATGCCGCATCTTTTGTATACTTTGGAATCTGACAAAACCTCGCTCAACTTGCATTGGATTTTTGATAAAATAGCATATTGTGAACCTAAAAATGATTTTTGTAAAAAATCATGAGCATCGTATCATGTACCTATAGTTCATATCTGACCCACCTCCTACTGATTCAGCAGGAATTTGTCTTTTTCACCAGAGGTGGACGGAAAGGTTTCAGATCCCCCTGTTGGTACATTATCCATTTAAGGTGGTCTAGTATTTTTGTAAAATGTGGTGGTGGTTTTTTGAATTAGCCATTTGGTGGTTGCTTCACAAAACCAGCCGTTTTTTATGCTCGAAAAATGGAAAATGCCTTTTTGGTGCGACAAAAAGGAAAACTTCCTCTTGCAACATTGTTTGCCATCCTATGATGCACATGTATGCATAATATGGCCACATTATCACAAACTATGACTTGATTCTAGCCGTAACATTGGTCATTTGACCCGAAAGCCAAGAAACCTCGAATGAGATAGGTCATTTTGTGAAGGTTTTTTTGAGACATAATCAATATACCAAGTTTGATATTTTTCCTTCTAACTATGTCACATAATATAACAACACGCGAAGGTTTTGCACTGTTTCGATCTTTTTTTAATTTTTTATCCCCTTTTTAAACTATCGTCAAACTTTGTCGAACAACGGGCATGAAGATTCTTAGCTCGGGGCCAAGCCTCGCTCAACTTGCATTGGATTTTTGATAAAATAGCATATTGTGAACCAAAGAATGATTTTTGTAAAAAATCATGAGCATCGTATCATGTACCTGTAGTTCATATCTGACCCACTTCCTGCCGATTCGGTAGGAATTTGTCTTTTTCACCAGAGGTGGACGGAAAGGTTTCATATCCCCCTGTTGGTACATTGTACATATAAGGTGGTCTAGTATTTTTGTAAAATGTGGTGGTGGTTTTTTGAATTAGCCATTTGGTGGTTGCTTCACAAACCCGTCCGTTTTTGATGCTCGGAAAATGGAAAATGCCTTTTTGGTGCGACAAAAAGGAAAACTTCCTCTTGCAACATTGTTTGCCATTCCATGATGCACATGTATGCACAATATGGCCACATTATTACAAACTATGCCTTGATTCTAGCCGTAACATTGGTCATTTGACCCGAAAGCCAAGGAACCTCGAATGAGATAGGTCATTTTGTGAATGAAATAGAACTGGAATTAAAGTACAGAATGCAACTAATAGTAAGTTATATAAAGCACGACTGAAAATTAAGATACATAAAAGAACTGAAAATTAAGATACATGGCTAGATTAAGTCACAATCGGCCGAACTTGTTTCGGAATGTTGGAGTGATTTAGTCATGCTCTTGCCTACACCTGTAATACTCGCCAATGTAGTCGTCGTACTCGCCGCCGCCATCGTCGCTGTCGTCATTAGGGTCACCGTAATTGAACCTTGAAGGCTGAGTATGTGTGGGCTGGACTTGAGGGTAGCGTAGACGGGGGTTAGAGTCGGCGGCAATGTCGTAGGCTATGACGCTCTGGAGAGTCCGACCGCACCACCATAGACGACGGCCGGCCTCGTTGTAGTTCAGAGGAGGTGGGCCGTCCTCCTCGTGCCTGGCGAGCGCCCTCTCACGCCGATCCCCGAAGAAGGCTTCCCAAGTAGGGAAATAGTCGGGATGCCATCTGGGATTCCTCTGCTGCTCCGGCGTGAGCTCGAAGTTCCTTGCGTCACGTGCGAAGTCCGGGTACTCTCGCTCGACTTTTCTCCACTGTGACCCATCAGCGGGGTGTCTCAACATCGCGTCTTTCTTACGGTCTTCCATGTGCCATCGCAACAACTTGGCATGCTCTTTATTTCTAAAGAGACGTTTTAACCGTGATATTATAGGAGCATACCACATAACCTTGGCAGGAACCTTCTTCCTAGGGGCCTCGCCCTCAACATCGCCAGGATTGTCTCGTCTGATCTTATACCGCAGTGCAGTGCATACCGGGCATGCATCCAAATTCTCATACTTCTCACCGCGGTAGAGGATGCAGTCATTAATGCAGGCATGTATCTTCTGCACGTCTAATCCTAGAGGGCAGACAACCTTCTTTGCTTGGTATGTACTGTCGGGCAACTCATTATTTCTTGGAAGAAGATTCTTCATTTTTACCAACAACTTTGAAAATGCGCTGTCAGTCACACCGTTCTCTGCCTTCCATTGCAGCAAATCCAGTGTGGCCATCTTCGCAAGTTGGGTACAATAATGTTTTGTGATCCTTTAACATCTGCTACAGCTTCTCCTTCTCCTTTTCAGTTTCACATTCTTCCTTTGCATTAGTAATGGCCCGACCAAGATCGTCATCAGCGGGCCCATATGCTACCTCTTGATCTTCATTATCTACCCCCATTGCAGTATCATCATATTCAGGATACATATTATGATAGTTGTCATCATCCTCTTCTTCTTCGTTGTCTTCCATCACAATCCCTTTTTCTCCGTGCTTGGTCCAACAATTATAGCTGGGGCACGAAACCGGATCAAAGAAGGTGGGCGTGAATGGTTATGGTATTTGAGTAGTTTTTCTTGTTCTGACAGTGAACACACGGACAACACATAAAACCATTGTGACCACGGTTTGCATTATCCACAACGATGAAATTTTGGAGGCCCGTAATGTACTCGGAAGTGCGTCGGTCACCATACATCCATTGTCGGTTCATCTGCATTAATATATAGTATATATCAAAAATTAATAGGGAGATGACCATTTATATATAGTACATCAATGACAAATGAAAGGATAGTTGCCGACCTCGATCGAGAAGGAAAGAGCAACGAGAAAACTTATTTTGAGCTCTCGGGCATTTCACCGAACACCTCTTGTGCATAGGAAAAAAACACAAACTAGCACACCTCACACCCTCTTTCTAGGCTCCAAAATGAGAGAGTGAAAAATGGAAGAGAGGTGTGTGGACTGCGGTGTGTTATATAGCACCCCCTTTAACACCAGTTCAAGCCACGAACCGGTGTCAAAGGGGGGCTGCGCGGGCCACTGGTGCACGGGCCTTTAACACCGGTTCGTGCCATGAACCGGTGTTAAAGGGGGGCTCCTTTTTGCTGCACGGGCCACGCTGGTACGGGCCCCCCTTTAACACTGGTTCGTAGAAGAACCGGTGCTAAAGCCCATTTCCAGGCTCAAACAAAGGCCTCGTTTCCACTAGTGACATGGCCATAACATTTTGGAGAAAATAAAACACTAAACATTGAAAAGATTAGTTCATCTTTCCACATCACTTAAGAACAATTATATTTACCATAGGTCTATTTTATTTATGAGGGTTATCTTCCTTTGTCCCCACATCTTGTATCTACACAAGCATATTGTCCATTTTCTCAATATATGAACGCAAGGAAAAAATTGGTGATATCTATGAGAAAATGGACAATATAATAAAGATACTATATGTGATAACAAATGAAGACAAAACTCATAAAGACAACTAGCCCTAGGTGAATATAATTATTGTTGATCTGCGAGAATATAATTATTGTTGCTTAGTGTTTTCTCTTTCTCCAAAATACATGCATATCTGATAAGACATGCTCCGGGTGGTCAAACGAAAACTTCTAATGATGACAATGAGGTAATGTGTGGTGTTATAGATGCTCTTCACAGAATTCTAGTAGATCAGTCAAAGTATGCTCTTTTAAGCAGGAAATTTAATACATTTGTAATGAAGAAATATATGCACGCATTGTCAGATGTTCAAGATGAGCTTGTTGTTTATTTATAGCTCAGAAAATCCAAATTTAAGTGATCCTGCAAATAATGTTTTGACCCAATAGTCATCAGCTCATTCCCTGAAAGAAATTGGAGTACACATTTAGGTATAAATAGTGTCAAGAGGAAAAATATCTAAATGTTCAAAGACTATTATCGTATGAGTCCTTTTGGGAATGATTGTTGGCCTCCCATCATGTGCGTGTTAATATAGTCGGGAGATTACAGGGATGGTTACAATTTATGGGAGAGATAGAGGGAAACGATTGTGATCTTCATAAGGAGTCTGGTCGGTACAATCTTGATAAGAAGGAAAGTAACTAATTCCAACTCTATATCTATATCTACCATACCAAGAATATCTCAACTCATGACAGATGCAAGCATACAATGTTTTGTACCGCTAACACTCCTCCTCAATCACAACTCCTTTTAAGGTTGAGATTGTACTTGAATTCTTCAAACTGTCGAGTTGGTAGTGCCCTGGTGAAATCATCCGCCACCTGATCTTTGGATGGAATGAATCTGATCTCTAGTTGTTTACTTGCTACTCTTTCTCTTACAAAGTGAAAATAAATTTCAATGTGTTTAGTTCTAGCATGAAATGGGATTAGCATAAAGATGAGTGGCACCCATGTTATCACACCATAAATGTGAGGTTTGACCTCTTGGTATCCCAAGTTCTCCCAATAGAGACTCAATCCATATGACTTCAGAAGTAGGATTTTCTAGAGATTTATATTCAGCTTTTGTGCTTGATCTTGACATGTTTACCTATTTTCTAGCACTCCAAGAAATCAGGTTAGGTCCAAAATACACAGCAAAAGCATCTGAGAAGGCACTCACCAATGTAGAAGATGATCTCCTAGAGGTTAATCCAAGACTTGTTGTCCCATTGATATACCTCGGTATCCTTTTTACAGTTGGCCAATGTACAGTGGTAGGTGCATGAAGAAAGTAACATACCTTGTTGATAGAAAAGGAAATGTATGGCCTACTAATAGTCAAACTATGCTCCTACTATGCTCCTGTACCTTGTGATGTGTTTTGGTCCTATGAGATCTCCTTCTATGACAGTGAGTTTCTCTGATGCAGATAGTTGTGTTGGTAATGATATACATTGTTTCAATCCAACTCTGTTTATCAAATCTAGAGCATATTTCTCTTTAGTTAGTACAACACCTAGGTTGAACTGTTTTACCTCTATGCTCAAGAAAAAGTGCAAGTCACCAAGATATTTTAAAGCAAAAGATGAACTAAGATCTTGAAGAAGTGAGTTGATTGCTTGGTTGAAAGAGCTAGTAACAATAATATGATCAACATATACTAGAACAAATATAATGATACCTGACTTGTTATATATAAACAATGACGTGTCTTCCTTGGATGCTAGAAAACCAAGCTCTTGCAGCTTTGTACTTAGCTTGTGAAACCATGCTCTTGGAGCTTGCTTAAGCCCATAAAGTGACTTGTAAAGTCTGCACACATGATGGGGCACATTGGAATCCTCATAACCAGGTGGTTGTTTCATATAGACCTCTCCTTCCAAAACACCATAAAGAAACACGTTCTTCAGATCTACTTGCCTCAAACTCTATCCTTTTGACACTGAAACAACTAGAACAAGTCTCATAGTAGAACCTTTAACAATATGACTAAAACTATCCTTATAGTCTATACCATATCTTTGTTTAAATCCCTTTCCAACTAATCTAGCTTTGTATATATCAATAGTGACATACGCCTTTCTTTTGATTCTATAGACCCATTTACAATATATCAAATTGCTACGTTTTTTGTATGGTACTAAATGACATGTTCGATTGTCTACTAGATCCTTGTATTCATCATCCATATCCTATTTCCAATTTTTATTTTTTAGAGCTACTTGTAGATTTTCAGGTTCATTAATAAAACAAGATAAAATGTACCCGATAGTTCCATCCTTAAATATTTTGGGCTTAGTTTTACCGGTTTTAGACCTTGTCATATGAGTTCCTACAGGTTGTGGTGTAGGTTGAGCTATAGAGCGGATGGCTTAGAAGATCCATCCTTAATGATTTTCAGACTCATCAATAGAACAAGATAAATTGTACCTGATACTTCCATCCTTAAAGATTTTGGGCCTAGCTTTACCGGTTTTAGACCTTGTCATATGAGTTCCTACGCCTACAGCCACAGTAGATCCTGAACCAGTCTCCTCCTGGCGTGTAGCATACGGTGTTGGGGAAGTCTCATGCATGAACCCGCTTGTGGGTGCGCGATGTACTGTCCCGCGAGTTGGCGGGTGGTGCGTGTCGTCGGTGGGCTCCACGGAGTTTCGTCGGGAGGAATCCATCCCGCTCGAGTAGGATGTGTCTGTTGTGATGCTTGGTGGTGATTGGCTAGAGGCGCGCGGGCCACCTGACATGATGCGTGTCCCACCTGACGTGACGCATGGGCCACTAGACGTAGTGCAACGTGACAGGTTCTATGGCGCTGACAAAGGCGGCGATCCCGACGTGGATTCACCTATGCACTCCGAGGTTTCCATGATCTGAGGTAGATTTTCCTCGTGATGCATGCCTGTTATGATATTTTGCCTCGTTGCTCCATTTAGCCTTGTATTTGCACCGTTTTCCACCAAATTTTATTTTGCTAGTTGCTGGACCTGCGTATCTCCACTTGAGACAAGAATTACAGATTCATTAGGTGTTAGCTCAGTACAATGTTGTTCCCCCTCTTGAGATGATATCGGTTGAGTTATGAGAAATTCAGGTAGAAAGAGAATTTCTTGTCGAAGTAGTGCACCATCATTGGGATGAGATGTGCAAAGGGAACACTGTCTCATCAAAGACGACATCACGAGAGATGTAAACTAGAGAAGAATTAAAGTCTAGATATTTGACACCCTTATGCATGTGACTATAGCCAAGAAAGACACATCACTGAGATCTAAAGGAAAGTTTCCTCTTATTGAAACGACGAAGGTTGGGCCAACATGCACAACCAAAAGTGCGAAGTGATGCATAGTCAGGTGTTACTTTGAGAATACGTTCAATGGTTGTTTCATGATGGATGACCGTAGTAGGCAACATATTAATAAGATGTGTGGCAGCGAGGAAATTTCATCCTAGAATTTAAGTGCCATAGATACATTTGCAAGAAGAGAAAGCCCTACTTCAACAATATGGCAGTGTTTTTGTTCAGCTGAGCTATTTTTTAAGGGCATGTGGACAAGATACATGATGCTCAATGCCTATTTTCTGAAAAAGAAGTTTATTTTTTCATATTCTACACCCCAATCAGATTGAATAGCTAGAATTTTTCTATCAAATTTCCGTTTAACAAGTTGTTACAAAATATGAAAGACTTGAAAAATATCTGTTTTTTTCTTGATAAGGTAAATCCATGAAAACTTGATAAAATCATCAATAAAGCTTACATAGTATGTTTACCTCCCTACGGAGGTAGGTGTTGGTCCCCATACATCAAAGAACACAAGTTGCAAGGGAGAAGTAGAAACACAAAGTTGATGACTTTTGTCCCTTTGACAAGAGTCACAAATCATTTCAACACTAGATTTATTCGAAAAAGGGAGTTCATAATTGCTAAGAACTTGTTGAACAATACGAAAGGAGGGGTGGCCTAAGCGATTGGGACATAGTGAAGTTGAAGGCTTGGTGGCACTAAAGACTTGTTTATTCGTGGTTGACATCGAGGATATCAATGGTTAGAGGCCTTGCGAGCATCTCCCTCTAAGAAGAACTTTATTCGTTTCCTAATCCTTGACATAAAAACACCACGGGTGAAATTCAATAAAGACATCATTGTCTCTAGTAAAGCGATGGATGGAAACGAGGTTTTCTGTGGCATGTGGGACATGAAGAACATTTTTTAGATGTAAGGATTTTGAGGTGGTGTGAACAATTGCACGTCCAACATCTCTAATGCTCATATCTTGTCCATTGGCCGCATGGATTTTCTCGCGGCCCTTGTACTTTTCCATCATGGTGAGATTGCTGAACTCACCGGTGATGTAGTCGGTGGCACCAGTATCGCCATACCAGTTGGTGTCCACTCCATAGGACGCAGAATTTGCGCCCTTCTCCTCCTCCTCTTCTTCTTCTTCTTCTTCATCGGAGTAGCGGTGCCAGCAGTTTTGAGCTTCATGCCCGGGCTTGCTGCAAATCTGGCATGTGCTATAGTCACGGTCCTTGCCACCCATGCCTCCTCCTTGATGACCACCGCTGTCGTACTGCTGGCATCCATGGCCACGGTTACCGTGGTCATAGCCACCACGTTCTCCTTCACGGTGGCCACATCCTCGTGGCCCTCCATGGTCGCGCTGGGTAGAGTTGATGGAGGAGCCCCCACCAACGCTATTTGTGAGGAGAGTGATGTGGTTGTCATAGGCGCATACGTGCCCATGGAACTCGCTCACGGTGAAATCCTCGCCATCGTGAACTCCGATGGTGTTTTAGAGGGGGTTGTATGTGTCATCGAGGCCGGCGAGGAGATACTCCAGAAGTTCTTACTCATCAATTGGCTTGCCTACTGCAGCGAGTTCGTCGGCGATACCCTTCATCTTGGTCAAGAATTGCGCCGTCGTCATGTATTCCTTCCTCATCTTGGCGAGGGCAACACGCAGGTTTGACACCCGCATTCTTGATTGGACGGAGTACATGGCCTTGATTTCCATGACCATGACAATCATGGAGAGAAGGATATAGGAGACAAAGAGCTCAACAAAAAACGATAGTACCTGCTGGTCCGTTGCCACCCACGCATGGT
The DNA here is from genome assembly GCA_916181665.1 of Avena sativa. Lineage (NCBI taxonomy): Eukaryota > Viridiplantae > Streptophyta > Magnoliopsida > Poales > Poaceae > Avena > Avena sativa. Next base: position 43,266,254 of record OV702298.1, on the reverse strand, counting down.
ACGTAGGGTTTTCCTCCTTGACCGGCTTGCCATCCTTTTCGACTGTGATGGTGTTATGGGGTAACCCCTTGGGGTGGCCCGATCTTTCACGAATTCCGCGGGAATCGAGGGGAAAGCGGTGGAAGGGGGAAAGGGGGTGAAATCCACGAACACACGCACACGAAGAACCTATGAACTCACGCGCACAAAACACGATACACGATGATAACTCACGCCGGTGGCAACCGGTCAAACATAATCCCTAGGATCGGTGTTGGGCGAAGCTCTCTCTCCACGGCCAACAATGAGGGCGAGGTGCTTGGTGAGATCTTGACTACTTGGGCACGAGACACCGAGATCCCAAGGACTTATACAACTGGAACGCACTAGGCAAGATCCAAGAGGTTGTGGATAATAGGGTGCCCCTTGGTAGGAGCATGAGACCAATAGATGAAAGATCCTTAAAGGGGTGTCCTCAACTATTATTATCCAAGTCTAGGGTTTACAATAGAGGGGTGGGGCTTTATATAGGCCAGCCACTTAAACAGGGGTAGTTTAGGAATAAAAATGGAAGTTTGGGCGAAATTGGGGGTTACATGGGCCAGGCCCAAAAGGCCTTGACATGCCTAGCGTCGATCAGTCCGGAGACTACGGTGTTGGGTCCGGAGACTCCGGTCTGGGCCGGAGACTCCGATCAATCTCCGGACCCGTCTCCGGAGGGGCCTTCTGGTTGTCCCGGGCTTGGTTCCTGGGGCCGGACCGGAGGATGGTCCGGAGACTCCGGTGTACAGGACCGGAGACTCCGGTCTACACCGGAGACTCCGGTGTGCAGAGCTCCAGCAGCGTCTTCTCCTGGTCCTTCTTCCTTGGTGGCTTGGTGTGGTGATGTTGCTTCATATCTGAGGATACACAACGTAGTTGCATGAAGTAGCAAGCCATCCAAAGGTAGACCAAAATCACATGAGGAGAGGAGCGAGTTAACCTTGGCTTGTAGGAGCTTGGCTCGGGCGCGATTCATTGGTCCGCTTGGGGGACTAGGTGTTATAGATGGAGGTGCGTCCGTAGGACGGGATGCATCAGCTCCCCCCCCCCCTGGGAAAGAGTCGTCCTCGACTGTTCAACCTTCTCAACTTCATCTTCTCCATGGTAGGGTGAGAGGTCCTTGACATTGAACGTCGGGCTCACAAGATACTTGGATGTTGGGATATCGATGATGTAGGCGTTGTTGTTGATCCTCTTTAGTACTTTGAACGGTCCATCACCTCTTGGCTTGAGTTTGGAGTCGCGGTCCTTGGGGAAGCGGTCTTTACTCAAATGTATCCACACAAGGTCGCCTTCTTCGAAGATCATCTCTTTCTTGTTCTTGTTTAGCCTTGATGCTTGGTGAAGGACTTGTTGCTCGATCATAGCTCTTGTGTCCTCATGGAGTTTCTTCATTGTTTGGGCACGCTTGACAACGTCCATATTGGCACGGTCATGAAGTGGAAGTGGAAGGATATCGAGCGCGGTGAGAGGCTCGAAGCCATAGACGATCATGAACGGGCTCCTCATGGTTGTGGAGTGCTTGGCGCAGTTGTAGGCGAACTCGGCGTGTGGGATACATTCCTCCCAGTCTTTAAGGTTCTTCTTTATCAACACACGTAGGAGTGTGCCAAGGCATCGGTTGACGACCTCGGTTTGTCCATCAGTTTGAGGATGCGAGGCGGACGAGAAGAGGAGCTTGATGCCGAGCTTGGCCATGAGTGTCTTCCAGAAGTAGCTCATGAATTTGACGTCGCGGTTGGAGACGATTGTTCTTGGTACACCGTGTAGCCGAATTATTTCCCTGAAAAACAAATTTGCTACATGTGAAGCACCATCGGTCTTATGGCACGGAATGAAGTGTGCCATTTTGGAAAAGCGATCCACTACCACAAATATAGAATCATGTCCATGTTTAGATCTAGGCAATCCTAACACAAAGTCCATGCTAATGTCCAACCAAGGTGCATGAGGAATAGGCAATGGCATATAAAGACCAAAGGGGTTAGACTTAGACTTAGCTTGTATACATGTAGTGCATCGTTGGACGTGGCGCTCCACGTCGTGCTTCATCTTTGGCCAAAAGTAGTGAGTGGATAGCATGTCATATGTCTTTTCACGGCCAAAGTGACCCATAAGGCCTCCACCATGGGACTCTTGAAGAAGCAAAATTTGGAGAGACGACTTCAGAATGCAAAGCTTGTTTTGTTTGAAAACAAAACCCTTATGCAAATAGAAATCATCAATCCCTTTGTCTATTGAACATCTTGCAAAAATTGGTCCAAAGAAAGGGTCGGACGCGTACAAAGATTTGATATCATCAAGACCCAAGACATTTACTTCGAGTCGCGTAAGAAGGTTTGTGTTTTTGCGAGACAAAGCGTACGCTACAACATTTTCTTTTCCCTTCTTGTACTTGACAATGTAAGGAAAAGATTCCATGAACTCAACCAATTTGGTGTGCCTTTTACTCAAATTGGCTTGGCCCTTAAGATATTTCAACGACTCATGGTCAGAATGGATGATAAATTCTTTGGGCCAAAGGTAGTGTTGCCACACTTGAAGGACACGAACCAAGGCAAAAAGCTCTTTGTCATAAATGGGATAGTTAAGGCGTGCGCCATCGAGTTTCTCACTATGGTATGCAATAGGACGCCCATTTTGCATAAGGACGCCTCCAATGCCAATTCCACTAGCGTCACATTCAATCTCAAAGGTTTTTGTGAAATCCGGTAATGCAAGAAGTGGTGCTTCGGTGAGCCTCTTTTTAAGCTCATCAAAAGCCTTTTGTTGTGCTTTTCCCCAAACGAACGTGACATTTTTCTTGGTCAATTCGTTGAGGGGGCAAGCAATGGTGGAAAAGTCTTTCACAAAGCGACGGTAAAAGCCAGCCAACCCATGAAAACTACGAAGTTCACTAACATTTGTAGGTATGGGCCAATCTCGTATGTCCTTAACTTTTGAGACATCAACTTCAATGCCATTAGAAGACACAACAAAACCAAGGAAAATCAGTTTTTCTTTTGCAAAACTGCACTTTGGGAGATTAGCATAAAGCTTTTCATGACGAAGGATTTGAAGGACCTCCTTAACATGAGTAACATGCTCCTCTAGTGACTTGCTATAGACAAGGATGTCATCAAAGTAAACAACAACACTCTTTCCAATGAGAGATCTCAAAATATGGTTCATGAGGCGCATGAAGGTCGATGGGGCATTTGATAAGCCAAAAGGCATAACCAACCATTCATAGAGACCAAGCTTGGTCTTGAAGGCGGTTTTCCACTCATGACCTTCGGCCATGCGATTTTGATGGTTACCACTACGAAGATCAATTTTCTAAAATATAGTGGCTCCACATAACTCATCAAGAATGTCATCAAGACGCGGTATAGGATGTCGATAACGCACGGTGATAGCATTGATTGGACGGCAGTCCATGCATAACTGCAACGTATCATCCATTTTTGGAACTAGAATCACGGGGACCGCGCTTGGGCTAGTGCTTACTTGGATCAAACCTTTGGAGACGAGTTGGTTGATTTGTCGTTTTATCTCCTTCGTCTCTTCTGGGTTCGTGCGATACGTGGCGCGGTTTGGGAGTGGAGCGCCGGGTATGAGGTCGATGCGGTGCTCGATTCCATGAAGAGGAGGTAGTCCATGAGGAAGCTCTTCAGGAAATACATCTTGGAATTCCTGCAAAATAGCCATCAAAGAAGGAGGAACATTTGTCAAGTCGTTAGTTCCTTGCGCTAGTCCCTTGCATACAAGGACATAGTGCAACATGGATGGGTTGTTCCGCACTTCTCTCATCTCACTTTTGGTGGCAAGAAGAACACTCTTAGTTTTTCCACTCGAGTTTGGCTTGTAGCCCTCACTCACTATAGTGTGGTTCTCTCGCTCACCACTCTTCTCACAAGGTGTTTTTGTGTATTGCGCCCTCGCTAAAGCCTTTGCATTGTCCGCCATTATTTGGCTAGGAGTCATTGGTTGCAAAACACAAGTTTTTTCAAGCCATTTGAAGGTATAAGTGTTTGAGTGACCATCATGCAAAGCACGCTTGTCAAATTGCCACGGCCTTCCTAGCAACATATGGCAAACCGTCATGGGGACCACGTCACATTCCACCGTGTCTTTGTATGGTCCAATTGAGAACTTTACCGAGATGGTGTGCTTGATCTTGACGTACCCTTGGTCACTTAGCCATTGTATATGGTAGGGGTGCTTATGCGGATGGAGGGTGAGGTTGAGTTTCTCAAACAATTCCGTGCTTGCAAGATTGTGGCAACTCCCTCCATCGATGACAGCTTTGATGGACTTCCCATTGATACCGGCACGAGTTTGGAAGATATTTGATCGTTGGTCTTCATTCTCATTGACTTGAGTAGTTAAGACCCTTGTGACCACAAGCGATGGACTTGCGTCATGCTCACACACAAGTAGTTCTTGGTCCTCTTCCAAATGTTGCCTTGCCATGGCTTCCTTGACCCTTGCATCAAACTCATCTTCACTCAAGTATTCTTCATCGCCGTTGTCATGGATGAACAAAACTTTCTTGTTCCCACATGCGGCCGACTTGTGTCCTTTGCCTCCACACTTGTAGCACTCACCATTGAATGGTTGTTCATCCCTTGTGTATTTGCCACTTGGGGGCGGTTTTTCTTGAGGAAGTGTTGGCTTGAAGGGAAGCTTGGTGGTATTTGATGAGCTTCCACTTGGTGTTGTCGGAGTAGTGGTTGGGGCTTGATTGTATGTGAAGTATGTCTTTGGCTTGTTGTATTTGATGTCCTCTTGCACTTGATGCTCGGCCTTTGATGCTATGTGCACAAGCTCAACCATGTTGTTGTACTTTTGGAACTCGGTGATGCGCTTGATTGGATGGTTCAAGCCATTTAGTAAACGTGCCATTGTTTGTTCATCACGCTCTTCAATGTTGGCACGGATCATGTTGAGCTCCATTTGCTTGAAGTACTCTTCCACGGTCTTTGTCCCTTGACTAAGCGTTTGAAGCTTGTTGAAAAGGTCACGCGTATAGTGCGAAGGAACAAAGCGGGATCTCATATGAGCCTTCATATCTTGCCAAGTTGAGATTGGGGGCTCTTATTTTGATTCACGAGCGAGTTGGACTTGTTCCCACCAAAGGTTGGCATACTCATCAAACTCGAGGGATGCCATGTCCATCATCTTCTCATTGCTATAGTTGTGCATGCGGAAGATCTTGTCAACCTTGAGTTCCCACGAAAGATATTCTTCGGGTTCATTGGAACCGGTGAACTTGGGCATGGTGAACTTGAGCTTGCCGAAGGTTTCTTCTTCATTGCGGTTCTGGTGGAGACGGTTGCCATGATTTTGGCGGCCATATTCATCATCCGAGCTCTCATGTCTTGCTTGGTGATGGTGGCGTTGCTCTTGCGGTTGTTGAGGTGCCGCGTTTGGTGGTGGAACTTGGTTTTGACGACGAGCTTGGGGATCTTGCTCGTGTTGTTCACGCGGTTGAGGACGAGGAGGAGGTTGTTCATCCTCACGACGAGCTTGGGGATCTTGCTCTTGCTTGTCGTGGTTGATGCTGAGGAGCATTGTCTTGCGCCATGTGGCGAGGAGGATGTCGAGCCGCATGCACAATGGGCTGCTCTCTTTCTTCTTGGTGTGGAGGAGGCTCGTCATGATGATCATGTTATCGACGTTGACGTTCATGTCGATGATGACGCCTTGGTGGATCTTTGAGTGCTTCATGCCGACGGCGACCGTGTTCTTCCACCTCGGATGCTTCACTTGTTGTTGAAAGAACATGTCGATGGCGATGGGCTTGGTGTTCCATGTGAGGTTGCTCTTGTTGAATCACAAGTGCCCTTGGTTGTGGCCGGTTCGCTTCATGTCTTGGAGGTCTTGCGGAGAGGTCACCATCATAGCTTAACGTCGTGGCGTGTCGCGGAGATGGTACCGCTTGAGAAGAGCTCATGGATTGAAGGATGGGTCCATCCCGGTGCCTTGACGCGTGACGGCGAGGTGCGCTTGATTCACTTGAGGAGTGTCGTGATGAGCTTGAGTCTCGCGATCGTGGCCTTGCTATCCCATCAATGAGGCGTTGAAGCTTCTCATCCGTTGAGGCGAGGGCGCGACCAAGAGCTTCATTTTGATGACCGAGGTTGTGTTGCATGGCATGCATTTGGCCTCGGACTTCTTCGAAGCGGTTGTCGATGTTCTTGAACTCCACTCGGGCTTCTCTAAATTTTTCATCTTGGCGACACTCGAGGGCTTCACAACGGTAGTTGAATTCTCCTCGGACCTTCCAATGATCCCATCTTGTCATGGATTGTGTTTCGTCCTCCGAAGGTGGTGGTGGTTGGGACGGCTCGCCATTCCTGTCCATGATGCAAAGCCGACAAGGGTTGTATATGGAGAATAATGGTGCTTAGAGTTAGCCTTTTACCTCACCTTGGAGATTATATCAAACCAATTGCCACACAAAGGAGCGAACATCTTGCAAAGTGAAATCGCAAAGAAACTCACACACAAATAAGCTACAACTCTCAAAAGCTTTTGGTGGATGGTTAGGATTGTGGAAAGCCAAAGAACCAATCGAACGCAGCCAACAAAACTCAAGTCAAAAGGAAATGGTCAACTCAAAAGGTGACGACAACCTACGACTACACACAAGCGTGGAGAAAAATGGGGTTAGCACGACTATGAAAGTGAGCACGAAATGGCCTAACGAAGACCATGCTCGGTTCTCGTGCCAACTCAAGGAGAGACCACAACTCGTTTGCCAAAAGAGGGTAAGCAACAGATTTGTGCACTTGCCTTGGCACGCTTCTTCCTCTCTTTTTTGCTTACAATCTTGATGCTCTCTTTGTATTGGGAGACTATGTATCTTTCTATTTTTCTTTCTCTTTTTTTTGATTCTTTTTCTTTTTCTCCCTTTCTATGCTACTATGTTAACTTTTGTATTTGCCCTCACACTCTCACTTTCCAATGGCAAGTGCACAATGCTTAGACAAACACAAAATGAGTTGCTCTCATAGGATAGGTACACACAAAGGAAGATATGGCTACAAGGGTTGACACAAGTTATACCTTAGTTGTTGATGATGATCTTCTGTCGATGGAGCGGGGAAGAGTTTGGGGTCCGTGGTGTCGAAGAGCGCAGGCGATGTTGCGGAAGCTATTTGTTAGTTGGTGACACGCACACGGAACACAAACAACAAACGGGCATATTAGCCAATGCAGAAAAGAGGAAAAAGGTCAAAACTGGCGTCCAGGGCCGGAGACTCCGGTCTGGGCCGGAGACTCTGGTCTAGGCCGGAGACTCCGGTGCACAGGGCCGGAGACTCCAGTGTGGAAGATCTGCTCGTGTTTTTGAGCGGAAATTCACGCCTAGAGTCCTCAAATCCGCGAAAATTTGGCCAAAATTGGGCTGGGAAACGCAGGCAAAAGCTGGACCAACACCTTAGACAAGATTTGTTCGGATCAAAACCACAAATAACACTCCAAAACGATAGATCGATCCAAAGGCAAATTGGGGCTGTTTTTTTTGGGAAATTTTCGAATTTATGGTGGATAGAACAAAAATTGAGGGGAAATTCGTGATCAACCTTGCTCTTGATACCAATATGTTATGGGGTAACCCCTTGGGGTGGCCCGATCTTTCACGAATTCCGTGGAAATCAAGGGGAAATCGTTGGAAGGGGGAAAGGGGGTGAAATCCACGAACACACGTACACAAAGAACCCGATGAACTCACGCGCACAAAACACGATACACGCCGATAACTACGCCGGTGGCAACCGGTCCAACATAATCCCTAGGATCGGTGTTGGGCGAAGCTCTCTCTCCACGTCCAACAACGGGGGCGAGGTGCTTGGTGAGATCTTGACTACTTGGGCACGAGACACCGAGATCCCAAGGACTTGTACAACTTGAACGCACTAGGCAAGATCCAAGAGGTTGTGGGTAATAGGGTGCCCCTTGGTAGGAGCATGAGACCAATAGATGAAAGATCCTCAAAGGGGTGTCCTCAACTATTATTATCCAAGTCTAGGGTTTACAATAGAGGGGTGGGACTTTATATAGGCCAGCCACTTAAACAGGGGTAGTTTAGGAATAAAACTGGAAGTTTGGGCGAAATTGGGGGTTACATGGGTTAGGCCCAAAAGGCCTTGACATGCCTGGCGTCGATCAGTCCGGAGACTCCGGTCTGGGCCGGAGACTCCGGTCAATCACCGGACCTGTCTCCGAAGGGGCCTTCTGGTTGTCCCGGGCTTGGTTCCTGGGGCCGGACCGGAGGATGGTCCGGAGACTCCGGTGTACAGGACCGGAGACTCCGGTCTACACCGGAGACTCCGGTGTGCAGAGCTCCAGCAGCGTCTTCTCCTGGTCCTTCTGCCTTGGTGGCTTGGTGTGGTGATGTTGCTTCATATCTGAGGATACACAACGTAGTTGCATGAAGTAGCAAGTCATCCAAAGGTAGACCAAAATCACATGAGGAGAGGAGCGAGTTAACCTTGGCTTGTAGGAGCTTGGCTCGGGCGCGAGTCATTGGTCCGCTTGGGGGACTAGGTGTTGTAGATGGAGGTGCGTCCGTAGGACGGGCTGCATCAGATGGTCCGTACTTGGGACTGCCAAAGGAGGTAGTTGGTCGTCGTCAACTTCTCTCCAATGGTGATGCAGGCAAGGGTGTTGGACATGGAGGTAGTAGGGGGAGGAGCGAGACACATAGATGTGTTTTTAGTAAGAAAGTGGCTCTGATAACATATGATCGTATGAGGCCTTTTGGAATGATGGTTGGCTTTCTATCGTGCGTGTTAATATATTCTAGAGATTACAGGGATGGTTACAATATACGGGAGAGATAGAGGTAAACGGTCATGATCTTCATAAGGATTCCGATCAGTACGATCTTGATAAAAAGGAAAGTAACTAATTCCATCTATCTATATATCTACCATACCGAGAATATCTCAACTCATGACAGATGCAAGCATACAATGTTTTGCACCGCTAACAAAGACGTACAACTGATGAGCTTGTCTACATTCACCTGAGTGAGAGGCGTAAGAAAAGAAAATCCGAGAGGTACAAATCATGTCCACACTGAAAGTGGGATGTTGACCAGATAAGAGCTTACCAGAGGGGTCAAGCTTAAATCTTGAGCACTCGTGTTGGATTGGCTTGGAGGAAACCCTATTAATAATAATACAACGATCGTTGAAGCAGCCTAACCATCATGGAAAATTCCAAAGACTGGAAAAACTAGAAAGTGCGGTACTGATATTTAAACTCTAGAATACATATGCCCATTTTTCAACTAATTAATAGAAGTTCTTTTTTATTGAAGGTACAAGGTGATTTGGGGATACCTGGAACATGTGAGTCACTTAAATGTTGTCGTTGCAGTGTTTTGGTTTGTCATTTACTCAATCTTTTTTGTGGTACTTTTTTCATTATAATTTTGAATTACTATTTTAGGTGAAGTCTTTGTTAGGAATGATGCCCTAGAGGCTCATATTTCGCCTTGTATTTGTAACCCGAAATCTGGCTGAGAGCTAGTTGTATGTGTTACTGTAATTGTTGCAGGTGTGAAACCACATACTTATATGTAGCTCTAGATAATTTGTCCTTAGTCGTTTGAGGTTGGGAGGAAAACCCACCGCCGAAAATAATTGTAAGTCAGAAGATAACAATGTTTCACGTGCACTAGTGCACACGTACCCCTCTAACACCGGTTTGGAGGACCCTCTAACACCGGTTATAGAACCGCTATTGCGGTTTCGGTGTTAGAGCCCCCCCCCCCTTTAACACCGGTTCTTATACGAATCGGTGTTAAAGGGTGGCGCACGTGGGGCTGCCGCAGTGCTTAGGCCCCCCCCTTTAACACCGGTACACGAACCGGTGTTAAAGGTTCTGTGCCGCGGAAGGAAAAAGAGATAAATCTCTGTCGCGGCAGAGTTCTGCCCCTGCCCCGTTCTGGGCGTATTTCTGCGGCGCGGCGGGGACAGGGAGGGGGGAGGGGGAATCGATCGGGAGCGGTATACACATACATCGTTATCGGTACATACAAGTACATGAATAATTAAGCAACTATTATTATACACAAACATCATCATTTTGTGGCATTCTCCGTAAACGTTGAAGCATCAAGTACAAGACAAACGCATTCAAGCATATATACAACGTTCATTTTGGTGGATATCGAAAGAGTTCTCCGCTAGGCATGACGACCTCATCAAGTATGAACCCCGCCAATTCCTCTTGAATGGCTCGTATACGGTCAAATGATAGCAGTTGGTCCCGCATCCGTTCGATCTGAATATATATGAAGAATGGGGTCAATATATATAAGAATAAAACTCAACACAATTGATGGTAATAAAATAATGTTGTGTACTTTGTTTACTTACTCTAAGTTGTTCTAGTGTGGCTTGGCCCGTCGCACATATCGTGTTGCGAATGAACTCGCAAACATAGTACCCACATAAGTTATTGTCGTGTCCCTGATGCGCGCACTTTACAAAAATAGAGAGTTCAATCAAAATAATAATCAATAAAGCATGACATAATAGAATTGGAAGCAGAATCAAAGAGATACACTGACCTAGCATGTAGTATTACTTACATTTTGGTCTACAAATTTTAGTTCTTCTGACCATTCACCCACGGCCCTGTCCGTGAACCTTTTCCAAACCCTGTCCGGCAAAAAAAAATGGATAAAGGAGTAATTAATTACTTGTTGTCACGAAAGTTGCCGATTTAGTGCGATAATATGATTGAAATTACCTCTGGAGCATCTCTCTAAAGTCTGCCCATAGATATTTTTCTTATCGTAACGAGTTCATGACAAGGACTTTTTTCCTGAGTCAGGTTGAATGACTAGCAGAATAAAGTGGAACCTACGTACGCATAACTCATCATCAGTTAAACTTAACATCGAGTAAGCCGAAACAGAATGTGTATAAGATAGGGTAACAGTACTCACGAGAAGTTGTAAGGCAATAGTATTTCCCTTTTGGTTTGTTGTCTTAGTAAAGACCTTAGCAAGAAATCTTCTATTTGCCCGGGTTTGTCTCTTACCACTTGTTCATGAACTCTATTTGGATCAACGAACCCAATGTCAAAAGGGCCTCCTTTCATGCATTCCATAACCTTTTTCCTGCATAATAGTATATATATAAATATATGGTGAGCATATATATACATGCAATTAATGAATTGAATGAGATGAGATAGAAATTAAAGAAATAGTACTTACACACAATGAAGGCTGATGGCAGCTTTGTCGAGTTCCTTCTGATTGAATAGAAAATGCAAGTCTTGAATGTTGAAGGTGACCGCGTCGTCTCCGCACAAGAAAATCTGATCTCTTATATGCGCCGTGATCCATTCTTCCTTTCTTGTCTTGCAGAAATCAAGGTACCACTTGTGCAATCTTCGCATCTTTGTTGGTAGATTCTTGAGCTCCTCTTTCTTGACGAGATTCTTCCCATACTTCCATGGTTGTATGGGGTTGGGATCGCCTTTGGCCAAGTTGTCTCCCATGATGTTCAAGTATGCAATGTAAGTCATCCCCATCTCATTGGCATTTCTTTGTAGCTCTGCCTCGTAATCATTTACGGGAGGAGCGTCCCGTGTGTCGAACACTTGGAGCAGGGCGCATGATTGGTTTTCCTGCTCTCCGAGCATGGGAACTGTTTTCTGGGGTGCCGCACGACTGCTACTTTCAGTCTCCCTATGGCGCCATGCATCCCCCTTCAAAATCTGGCGCTTGTAGTCCGGCACAAGTGGGGTTTCAGGTTTCAAAAGATTTTTGTAAAACTTCTCCACCGCCGGATCTATTTTCTCCTTTGGCTCGGCCCGTCTAGGTGCAAAGAATTTCTTGACCTCTTCTTCCGAGATCCTATTGGTCTCCTCGTCGCTGCGATTCCACGGTAAAACTTGCAATGGCTTGGCGGAAGGCTGTGGGACGTAGTTTTTTGAACTCTTCGGCGTACGGTTTCCTGCGGATTTCTTTGTGGTAGTGCTAGTGATGCTCTTCATGGCAGTGCTCTTCCGCTTACGCTGAGGAGATGGATGAAGCGCAGGACATGGCTGACAGGCAGGAGATGGCTGGCGCGCCAGAGATGGCTGGCGCGCCGAAGATGGATGCCGCAGAGGAGATGGCTGAAGCGCCGGAGATGGCTGCCGCGCAGGAGATGGCTGAAGCGGCTCAGACTGCTGACGCTGCGGAGACGGCGGGGGTGCCAGTGGCCTCCAATTTGGAATAACGATGTGTTCCTTCTTCCAAAGAATGGTTGTTTTCACTACAAATTTGAGTTGATTTTCCCCTTCACCTGTAGCATGGTCAAGATGTGCTTCCTCATATTCCTTCACAACCTCATCCACCCCGACAATAGCATAGCCATCTGGAATCGGTCGGCAGTGGTAAGTTCCATCAGCTACAGGAGGTAAGGCATAGCCGATAGCCACCTTAATGGATAAGCCCATTAATCTCACATGCAGCTCAGCGTGTTCGCTCTTCGTGATCTCATCTACGGGGTATCGAGGACCCTCCATTTCAAGCATGGGTTGCACGTTCTTCGTGGAATCCATGTTGCTTTTCCGCGTAGGGTCTAGGCTGCCGGCAGCTTCCAATGCAGGCTCTTCGTGCCGCTGAGATGGGCCGGTAGCTTGATGGCTCTGTTGTGCATTCACTTGTGTCTGCAGGGCCACAAGTGCATGTTCTATCTGTGTCATCCGCTCTGTACACTCTTTTTCTTTTCTGCCGCGCCATCTGTAAGAGTCGCCCCACTCGGCAAACCCATCCTTCCACGTCATACCCCCTGTGCCTCGTGCATGTCTAGGGTGTTCTTTTTTACCGATGGCGCGTGTGAGCTGGTCATTCTCTCTGTCGGGATGGAAGGTCCTGGCGACTATTTCCTCGTATGCCGTGATGAGTTCAGTGACAGGTTTGGCAAGGAGGGTTGGGAAGATACACAATCCTGTTTCTGGGTCCAACCTTGCCCCGATTCCGTAGAACCAAGTCTTTGCACGTAGGTCCCACCCATCTATCTGGGGTGTGATCCCTCTAGCGCGCAGGGCCTTCTCAGCTTCCTCCCACTTAGGCCTCTGAGATATGTAGCCACCTGACCCCGTCCTATGGTGATATTCCCTCTTCTGGGCATTGAGCGTATTGGTTTCTCACCTCTTTTTAGCTATAGCACCTTCCTTATATGCCACAAATTTGGGCCAGTGAGGTCTTATCTTCGCATAATATGTGTCTTCAAAATATGGAGTCTCGCGAGCTTTGACAAATTTGTTTAATTTTGTCTTCCAGTTGCGTAAAGCGTCAGCCATCTTTTTTAGAGTCCACTCTTTGACCTTTTCCTTTATAACCGGTTTGTTTTCATCCTCCTCTGGCGGAAGGGTGAAATTTACCAGCAGCGAATTCCAAAGCGTTTCTTTGGATCTTTCATCGACAAAGGTACCGTTGCCCTTCTTTGTCTTATTCCAATATTCAATTATGATTAGGATTTGGTCCCTAACAAGAACTCCAGCCCGACGTACAAATTTGTCTGCGGCCTTCTTGGGCTACATCGGCCTGCCATCAACACGGACTACTTCGATCGTGAACTTTGTGCGATCTTTCAACCGATGGCTCGTGCCTCGCTTGCTCTTTTTCGTAGAAGAAGATTGTTGCTGGCTGGTCGATTCAGAGGGCTAAAAGAAGAAAGAAGCGTTAATTAATACATTTACATATATACAAATCAATCGGTGCAAGTCAGCAGAGGCTTAATCCATGCATATACCTCGACAGACTTTGTCATCAGTAAAGTGCATTCACCGGAGTCGTCATCTTCTCCATGACTACTTGAGCTGTCATCATGTCCCTCCAAGTTCAGATATTGTGAGGTGTCCTCGTGGATCATGTTCTCCATTATTTCTTCATCTTCAAGGTTTCTACTGAGTGGATCCATAGTTTCTAAAACAATAATATGATCACACAAATATCAGTAATACATGTATTGAAATGCTCAAGCAAAGATGGTGATATGACAGGTTAAAAGTAACCCTAATACGTGCTTGGTCATTCCAAACCCTAATTGGAGAAACCCCCGATTCACATGAGAGGGTACATTTACTTCTTATAATTAACTTGTCATGAAAGTTGATTAACATAGCATGGTTATTATAATGCTATATTGACAACAAGAGGTGGCGGCGCTAGGGCGAGAGCGGGGCCAGGATGCGTGGGGGTGTGCGTTCGAACCAGCACGACGTGGGCTCAGCGAGGACAGAGGAGGTCAGGGTGAACGACATAATGGTGGCGGTAGTCGTCGGCGTGGCACAAAATATACACATGCATATACAACACACATACAATACAATATACATATATACATACACACATACAAATATACATACACATATGCCACTTGTTCTACTGAATTCAATGGTATTTTATTTGCAAATTTTGGCCCAGCGGTATTTTATTTGGCGGCGCTAGGGCAAGAGCGGGGCCGGGATGCGTGGGGGTGTGCGTTCGAACCATCGCGACGTGGGCTCCTAAAATGGGCGACTCGGCGAGGGTAGAGGAGGTCACGGTCCACGACATTGGAAAAGTAATCGGTCAAGTGATGCATATATACACATACATACATATATACACATACAAAAAATATATACATATATACACATACATATACAAATATATATACATATATATATCATACAAAAAATATACATACACATATACATATACAAATACATATACATACATATACATATACACATACACACTAACCAATCACTAACAAATACACATACACATACATACACATACATATACATATAACACTATACTAATTTAACACTAACTAACCACTAACCAAATAACACTAACACACTAACAAAAATCGGCGGCGGCATGCTCACCTGCGGGCGGCGGCGCGGCGTGGGTGGCGGGGTCGGCGGGGAGTGGCGGCACCGGGCGAGGACGGTGGGGTCAGCGGCGAGTAGTAGCGCGCGGCGGCGCGGTGGCGGCGGAGGCACCTCTCCCGAGAGTTCTCTGTTTCCGACGGCGGGGTGGCAAGGCGGCGGGACGGCGGGGCGGCAGTGACGGCGGCGGACGGCGAAGGCGTGGTCGACGTCGGGCAGCCTGGCGGCGTCTCTATTTCCGCCGCGGCTCCTGCTCTGCTCCTTTGCGCTTGATCAATCTGGCTGGGGGGAAGAGGAAGAGCAATGCGTGCATTTATACCCTCCCTTTAACACCGGTTCGAGGCTGGAACTGGTGTTAAAGGGGGGAATTCGTTTCGCGCGCCTACACCCCCCCTTTAACACCGGTTCTAGCCACGAACCGGTGTTAAAGGGGGGGTGTGCGTGCGCGAAACGAAATAAATGTGCCCCCCTTTAACACCGGTTCCTGGCTGGAACCAGTGTTAAAGGGGGGCATTTATTTCGTGCATTAAAGGGGTGGGGTCATTTTTAATTCAAAAAATAGGATATAATTTAGAAAATTCATAACTTTTACATTTCAACTCAAAAAAATATGAATAATATATCATAATTTTCAGAAAAATAATATCTATCCATTCATATAAAAACATTTTATATTTACTTTAGATGAAAATTTTCAAAATGATTAAAACACTTACATATAAATTTTGATTATTCAATTCAAACAAAAATAAAATAGTCAAACCCTAAAACTTTGAACATAAGAAATATTAAGCATCTATAAAGGAATCTAACCCTGTTTTATTAGAGCAAATCATATTTTATTTTGTATTAACATTTTTGAATTGTTTGGATATTTAAATGCTGCATCTTTTGTATACTTTGGAATCTGACAAAACCTCGCTCAACTTGTATTGGATTTTTGATAAAATAACATATTGTGAACCAAAAATTATTTTTGTAAAAAATCATGAGCATCGTATCATGTACCTGTAGTTCATATCTGACCCACTTCCTGCCGATTCGGCGGGAATTTGTCTTTTTCACCAGAGGTGGAAGGAAAGGTTTCAGACCCCCCTGTTGGTACATTGTCCATATAAGGTGGTCTAGTATTTTTGTAAAATGTGGTGGTGGTTTTTTGAATTATCCATTTGGTGGTTGCTTCACAAAACCGTCTGTTTTTTATGCTCGGAAAATGGAAAATGCCTTTTTGGTGCGATAAAAAGGAAAACTTCCTGTTGCAACATTGGTTGCCATGCCATGATGCACATGTATGCACAATATGGCCACATTATCACAAACTATGCCTTGATTCTATCCATAACATTGGTCATTTGACCCGAAAGCCAAGAAACCTCGAATGAGATAGGTCATTTTGTGAAGGTTTTTTTGAGACATAATCAATATACCAACTTTGATATTTTTCCTTCTAACTGTGTCACATAATATAACACCACGCGAAGGTTTCGCACTGTTTCGATCTTTTTTTAATTTTTTATCCCCGTTTTAAACTATCGTGAAACTTTGTCGAACAACGGGCATGAAGATTCTTAGCTCGGGGCCAAGCCTCGCTCAACTTGCATTGGATTTTTGATAAAATAGCATATTGTGAACCTAAAAATGATTTTTGTTAAAAAATCATGAGCATCGTATCATGTACCTGTAGTTCATATCTGACCCACTTCCTGCCAATTCGGCAGGAATTTGTCTTTTCACCAGAGGTGGACGGAAAGGTTTCAGATCCCCCTGTTGGTACATTGTCCATATAAGATGGTCTAGTATTTTTTGAAAATGTGGTGGTGGTTTTTTGAATTAGCCATTTGGTGGTTGCTTCACAAAACCGTCCGTTTTTTATGCTCGGAAAATGGAAAATGCCTTTTTGGTGCGATAAAAAGGAAAACTTCCTCTTGCAACATTGTTTGCCATGCCATGATGTACATGTATGCACAATATGGCCACATTATCACAAACTATGCCTTTATTCTAGCCATAACATTGGTCATTTGACCCGAAAGCCAAGAAACCTCGAATGAGATAGGTCATTTTGTGAAGGTTTTTTTGAGACATAATCAATATACCAAGTTTGATATTATTCCGTCTAACTATGTCACATAATATAACACCACGTGAAGGTTTCGCACTGTTTCGATCTTTTTTTAATTTTTTCCCCATTTTAAACTATCGTCAAACTTTGTCGAACAACGGGCATGAAGATTCTTAGCTCGGGGCCAAGCCTCGCTCAACTTGTATTGGATTTTTGATAAAATAGCATATTGTGAACCTAAAAATGATTTTTGTAAAAAATCATGAGCATCGTATCATGTACCTGTAGTTCATATCTGACCCACTTCCTACCGATTCGGGAGGAATTTGTCTTTTTCACCAGAGGTGGACGGAAAGGTTTCAGATCCCCCTATTGGTACATTGTCCATATAAGGTGGTCTAGTATTTTTGTAAAATGTGGTGGTGGTTTTTTGAATTAGCCATTTGGTGGTTGCTTCACAAAACCGCCCATTTTTTATGCTCGGAAAATGGAAAATGCCTTATTGGTGCGATAAAAAGGAAAACTTCCTCTTGCAACATTGTTTGCCATGCCATGATGCACATGTATACACAATATGGCCACATTATCACAAACTATGCCTTGATTCTAGCCATAATATTGGTCATTTGACCCGAAAGCCAAGAAACCTCGAATGAGATAGGTCATTTTGTGAATGAGATATAACTAGAATTAAAATACAGAATGCAACTAACATGTAGGTTACATAAAGAACGACCTGTAATTAAGATACATAAAAGAACTGAAAATTAAGATACATGGCCAGATTAAGTAACAATCGGCCGAACTTGTTTCGGAATATTGGAGTGACTCAGTCATGCTCCTGCCTACACCCGTAATACTCGCCACTGTAGTCGTCGTACTCGCTGTCGCCGTCGTCGCTGTCGTCGTTGGGGTCGCCGTAATTGAACCTTGAAGGCTGAGTACGCATGGGCTGGACTTGAGGGTAGCGCACACGGGGGTTAGAGTCGGCGGCAGTGTCATAGGACATGACGCTCTGGACAGTCCGACCGCGCCACCATAGCCGACGGCCGGCCTCGTTGAAGTTCGGAGGAGGTGGACCGTCCTCCTCGTGCCTGGCGAGCGCCCTCTCACACCGATCCCCGAAGAAGGCTTCCCAAGTAGGGAAATTGTCGGGATGCCATCTGGGATTCCTCCGCTGCTCCGGCGTGAGCTTGAAGTAGTAGTGGTTCGTGATTGCCATCCGGCGCGCCACACCTAGAGGGATAGGAGGAACCGGCACGCCTTCGGCGCTCAGCATCCAGCCGACAAGGACACAGTAGCCCGGCGGGCAGGGGTAGTTCGAGGCACAAAGCGCCTCCGCCTTCCTGGGGGTTAGTGGTACGGTGGAAGCCATGGGAAAGAGTGATGAGGTTGCAGATATGAGTCTAGAGATGTGCAATAACAATGGAGGCCAACCCTACATATATATAGTGAGAAATGGCTGGAGGGAAGAACTGGCGGGAAAAAATGGCGGGAAGAAAAATGGCGGGAAGAAAAATGGCGGGAAAATGGCGGCAAGAAATGGCGGGAAGAAAAATGGCGGGAAGAAAAATGGAGGGAAGAAATTGCAGGAAGAAAAATGGCTCATTTAATATGTATACTGTTAACAGAACAAATATGACATTGATTTCCATGTTGAGATACATATGTGTGCCAAAAATGGCTCAATTAATACATATAGTCAATCTTATGATCGCGTCGGCCGTAACCATGGAGTATCAGCACCGTTTAACAGGATGGTTGGGTCAGTTTTCACTCTGAAGGGCGGAATTTCATCAAACTTATTATAATCTTCTGACATGTCTGTCTTGTCCTCCACTCCCACGATGTTTCTTTTCCCTGAAAAGAACTATGTGACGCTTTGGCTCATCATGTGATGTATCTGTTTGCTTATTTTTTCTTTTTTCGGTTTGGTAGACATGTTCTTCACATTGAAAACCTGAGCCACATCATTGGCTAAGACGAATGGTTCGTCTAAGTTCTTGTCTACCTTCATAAGATTGTTGAGATCCACTGTTATCATTCCGTACTTCTTGTCTACCTCAACCCCTCCTCCTGTTAGCTTGACCCATTTGCATCGAAACAAGGGGACCTTAAAATTAGGTCCATAGTCAAGTTCCCATATCTCCTCTATGAACCCATAATATGTGGTCTTTTTCCCATTGTCTTCTGCTGCATCGAAGCGGACACCACTATTTTGGTTGGTGCTCTTTTTATCTTGGCCTATCGTGTAAAATGTATTCCAATTTATCTCGTACCCTTGGAAAGTACATACAGTCGAAGATGGTGTCCTGGCCAACAAGTACAGCTGATCCCCAACAATGGTGTTATTCGTGAGAAGTCTTTGCAGCCAGCCGCCAAAACTTGCCACGTGTTCACATATAATCCATTCATCGGACTGCCCCGGGTGTTTGAGGCGTATTAAATTCTTGTGTTCATTGATATACGGGGCAACCAAGATAGATCTTTGTAAAACCGTGTAGTGTGCTTGATTGAGAGAATGCCCGTCCCTACATATCATTGCTTTACATCCTAGGGTGCCTTTTCCACGCAGTCTCCCCTCATGTCGTGATTCTGGAACACCAATCGCCTTAAGGTCAGGAATAAAATCAACACAGAACTCAATGACCTCCTCTGTTACATAGCCCTTGGAGATGCTTCCTTCTGGCCTAGCACGGTTATGAACATATTTATTTAAGACTCCCATGTACCTATCAAAGGGGAACATATTGTGTGGAAATACAGGACCGAGAATGGCAATCTCTTCTACTAGGTGAACCAGGAGATGCGTCATAATATTGAAGAAGGATGGTGGGAACACCAACTCAAAGCTGACAAGACATTGGGCCACATCTGTCTGTAACCCTGGTAGGCTTTCTGGATCGATTACCTTCTGAGATATTGCATTGAGGAATGCACATAACTTCACAATGGGTACTCGAACATTTTTAGGTAGAAGCCCCCTCAATGCAATCGGAAGCAATTGTGTCATAATCACGTGGCAGTCATGAGACTTCAGGTTTTGGAATTTTTTCTCTGCCATATTTATTATTCCCTTTATATTCAAGGAGAAGCCAGACAGGACCTTGATACTGCACAGACATTCAAAAAAGATTTCCTTCTCTGCATTGGTAAGAGCGTAGCTGGCAGGAGTTAAGTGGCATCATTTACCCTTCTTGTTCTCAGGATGCATAGGCTCTTCAGGGTCTTTCAGACGTTGCTGGTCCTGCCGTGCTTCCGGTGTATCTTTTGTCTTCCCATACACTCCTAGGAAGCCTAGCAGGTTCACACAAACATTCTTCGTCACGTGCATCACGTCGATTGAAGAGCGGACCTCTAAGACTTTCCAATAGGGTAGGTCCCAAAATATAGAGTACTTCTTCCACATGGGCGTGTGTTCGGCATCGTCATTCGGAACAGATAGACTGCCAGGACCTTTTCCAAAGATTACTTCTAGGTCCTTGACCATACCAAATACCTCCTCACCGGTACGGAGGGACAGGCTTCCTCCGGGGTTCTGCCAGACGTTTGAAATGCTTGCCTTTCTTTCTTACTAGATGCAGGTTCGGAAGAAATCGACGATACCCTAGGTACACAACCTTCTTACATTTATCCAAATATACACTTTCAGTCTCATCTAAACAGTGTGTCCATGCATTGTATCCCTTGTTTGTCTGCCCTGAAATGTTACTAAGAGCAGGCCAATCATTGATGGTTACAAAAAGCAATGCTCGTAGGTTAAATGGCTCCCCTTTGTGCTCATCCCACATACGTACACATGGTTTGGCACACAGTTGTAAAAGTTATTCAACTAATGGCCTTAGGTACACATAAATGTCGTTGCCGGGTTGCCTAGGGCCTTGGATGAGCACTGGCATCATAATGAACTTCCTCTTCATACACAACCAAGGAGGAAGGTTATAGATACATAGAGTCACAGGCCAGGTGTTGTGACTGCAGCTCTGCTCACCAAAAGGATTCATGCCATCTGTACTTAGACCAAACCTTAAGTTCCTTGCGTCATGTGCGAAGTCCGGGTACTCTCGCTCGACTTTTCTCCACTGTGACCCATCAGCGGGGTGTCTCAACATCGCGTCTTTCTTACGGTCTTCCATGTGCCATCGCAACAACTTGGCATGCTCTTTATTTCTGAAGAGACGTTTTAATCGTGGTATTATAGGAGCATACCACATAACCTTGGCAGGAACCTTCTTCTTAGGGGCCTCGCCCTCAACATCGCTAGGATCGTCTCGTCTGATCTTATACCGCAGTGCAGTGCATACCGGGCATGCATCCAAATTCTCGTAGAGGATGCAGTCATTAATGCAGGCATGTATCTTCTGCACGTCTAATCCTAGAGGGCAGACAACCTTCTTTGCTTGGTATCTACTATAGGGCAACTCATTATTTCTTGGAAGAAGATTCTTCATTTTTACCAACAACTTTGAAAATGCGCTGTCAGTCACACCATTCTCTGCCTTCCATTGCAGCAAATCCAGTGTGGTACCTAGCTTTTTGTGGCCATCTTCGCAAGTTGGGTACAACAATGTTTTGTGATCCTTTAACATCTGCTCCAGCTTCTCCTTATCCTTTTCAGTTTCACATTATTCCTTTGCATCAGTAATGGACCGACCAAGATCGTCATCAGCGGGCCCATCTGCTTCTACCCCCGTTATCTACCCCCGTTGCAGTATCATCATATTCAGGATACATCTTATGATAGTTGTCATCATCCTCTTCTTCTTCGTTGTCTTCCATCACAACCCCTTTTTCTCTGTGCTTGGTCCAACAATTATAGCTGGGCATGAAACCGGATCGAAGCAGGTGGGCGTGAATGGTTCTGGTATTTGAGTAGTCTTTCTTGTTCTGACAGTGAACACACGGACAACACATAAAACCATTGTGACCACGGTTTGCATTAGCCACAATGATGAAATTTTGGAGGCCCGTAATGTACTCGGAAGTGCGTCGGTCACCGTACATCCATTGCCGGTTCATCTCCATTAATATATAGTATATATAAAAAATTAATAGGGAGATGACCATTTATATATATAGTACATCAATGACACATGAAAGGATAGTTGCCGACCTCGACCGAGAAGGAAAGAGCAACGATAAAACTTATTTTGAGCTCTCGGGCATTTCACCGAACACCTCTTGTGCATACGAAAAAAACACAAAGTAGCACACCTCACACCCTCTTGCTAGGCTCCAAAATGAGAGAGTGAAAAATGGAAGAGAGGGGTGTGGGCGGCGGTGTCTAATATAGCCCCCCCTTTAACACCGGTTCAAGCCACGAACTGGTGTTAAAGGGGGGGGCTGCGCGGGCCACTGGTGCAGAGGCCTTTAACACCGGTTCGTGCCACGAACCGGTGATAAAGGGGGGATCCTTTTTGCTGCACGGGCCACGCTGGTACGGCCCCCCCTTTAACACCGGTGTGTAGAATAACCGGTGTTAAAGCCCATTTCCAGGCTCAACCAAAGGCCTCGTTTCCACTAGTGGTGTCATGTGCATAGAGATGCTATACGCCTTGCATTGGCTAGTCGGAAGAGGTACAATAGCTGGACCGATCCAAAGGTTAGTCAGGCATGATAACACCATCATACACTCCGACTAACACAATGGAATTCTTAGACCTGAGGGGATCGATCTATCCGAGTTGCGGAAGAGATGGCTTTGAATCCATCTAACGCTCACCGTAACTGGGAGTAATAAGGGTGTTCTTGGGCCGACTTCGATGCAAGATGTGTGACGTGGATCAACCAAGATGGAATTTGCCCCTCTATCTCGGAGACATATCCTATGGGACCTCTTGTGTGATATGTTTCAGAAGCATGGCCATGCGCTACTCGATCATGTATTGATCGAGGTAGTCTGACTTAGTGAAGTCGGAGGGACTCAGTTATCACTGCAACTAGAAGAGAGTAAACTGGCACTGGGATGATGGAATCTCCCCAGTGGTTTATAACCAATATCGTTAGGCAAAGGGACTCGGACAGATCGTCACATTGAGGGCACTTGCGCAAACCGGGAGTCGGCAAGTCTTGCTAGAGGCCACTACCGACTATCGGCTCTTATTGGGAAGTCAATGAGCCACAGCTCTGACTGAATGATTACTGAGTTGTTTCCGGATTACCGTAAGTCCACAGGATCGCACACTTAAGAGAGTGGGACTAGTCGGATATTGATCCGACTATCATGAGCCGGCAAGTTGGACTTGTACGAAAAGGGACATGTGTCAATGAGTTATTCCCAGTTTGACTAGGGTTATGGTTTAGGGCTGAGGGACACAAGTGTTGTGTTCCCTCACCTACTCACATGTATAAAGGAAGGTGGATGGTGGCGGACAAGATACGGGTTTTTGGATCCGGTGCTGCTTCCTAGAGTTTTGCATGACTTGGCAATTCCCACCTTCATGTCCCGCGGCGGCAAGACCGGGACTAGAATCTCCCTTGCTGATGTTCCACCTTGTATGTGTGTGAGAGCAGAGGAACCACATCTATGGTGATTGTCAGCGGCGTTGGTCGACGAAGTCGGAGACGAGGAGGAGAAGGAGCACGGAACCGGCGATGAGGTGGTCCCAGGATCAAGAAGTTCGCCAGAGCCGGACGAGTCAAGGGGTACGTACGGCACCACAATGACGTTCTTCCTCATATTCCACACCTGCGCATCGAGAGGTACAAACTATTGCCCTTGACCTTGGTCGGATCTTGGGATGGCTGGCTAGAGTTCTTGCCAGAATAGAATTTTTTTGTTTTCGGCCTGGCTCTACGCATTTCCCAATAGTGGTATCAGAGCATCGGCTCTAGGTTTTTGGCCTGGTTCTTGTGCATGATATGCGCTGGTAAGAAAGATTGGATCTTTCTTGTTGTTTTCATTTTGCCTTTTTGATCTAGGGCAGTGGCCAGATCTAGTTTGTCTTCGCCAAGAAGTTGGTTAAAACTGGTCTAGATTTGAGTGGGAGATCACGTGGCTGACGTCCATGATCAACCACTAAAGTTGCTTTTTTTTACAAGAAGGATACAACTATACCCTGTAAAAAAGTTAAAGCTAAAAGTTAGCTTTTGTGAGATGGAAAGGTTCCGACTTGCAGTTTTCATTTGCTTCGTTTTCCCTCAAAGAAGGTCTAGTCGGATTACCCCGCCATTTGCTACAACACTACAAGTCGGAAATTTTTGGTTAGTGGACTCATATTGTTGGGGCACTACCAATTCTTTCCGATAAAGTGTGAGAGGTTTAGACTCTCTCAAGCAGGGCACTTGGTAATTAGACGGATCTATCACAATAGTTGTGGGTTTCGTGGTAAAGAGGATTGTCAGACAATCCAACAGGAATCAGATAGAGATCCAATTGGCAAGGTGTTTGCCTACTCAGAAGGTACTCCGACTAGCGGTGACGCATTGGCTCACTAGTCAGATAACTGACCGAGATCCTGAATCACGGTCGACTATTGTAGGGATATCAGGCTCAGTGGGAGTGTGCACGATTAAAAGGTTTAATCCATGTTCTCATGTTACAAATACATTGTCTTAAATGTTTTGCATATTTCATTTGTAGATGGCACCTACTAACACCGTTTAGATTTCTAGCTTTGTGTTGCGTACTATCCTTGAGAAGGATAAGCTGAATGGAACCAACTTTACCAACTGGTATTGTAACTTAAGAATCGTTCTCAAGCAAGAAAAGAAGGAACATGTCCTGGACAATCCGGTTCTAGAAGAGCCAGGGAGTAATGAGCCTAATGTTGTAAGAACCGCTTTCCGGCGAGCTCAGGATGAGTCGACAGAAGTCAGCTGCCTCATTGTTTCTCACATGGAGCCAGAACTGCTGAAGCAGTTCGAGAATGTTGAGGTGTATGATGTGATCGTTTCCCTCAAGAGCATGTTTGAGATGCAGGCTGGGATGGAGAGGTACAATATCTCTAGAACCTTGCTTGGTTGCAGGCTAAAAGACGAAGATCCACTCGGACCGCACATGATCAAGATGGTCGGATATGTGTAGTCCTTGGATCATCTGGGTTTTCCCTTGAGCGAAGAGATCGTCACTGACATTCTCCTAAATTCTCTTCCTAGTGCTTATGGTCGGTTCATATAGAACTACCAAATGCATATCATGGATAGTAAACTGGCAGAACTGCAGGAAATGCTTAAGACAGCAGAGGCCAACATCAAGAGAGGCGGCACCAATCAAGTGTTGATGGTGCAGAATGCTTCCAAGATCAAGAATAAGTCTTGGTCTAAGAAATCCAAGTCAAAGGGAGATGGCATGCTGGATCCAAGTCCCAGCGTCGGATCAGTGACTGGCAAGCCGGCAAAACCTCCAGGTATAGTATGCTTTTACTGTAAGTCAGAGGGACACTAGAAGAGGAACTGTGACAAGTACAAGGCGGATAAAGCCAAGAGTGGAAGTATGACTTCCAACTCAGGTACACTTGTTGTGAATGTTATAGACATTTATCTTGCCGACATTCCTTGTAGTACCTGGGTATATGATACCTGATCGGGTTGTTCATGTGTGCAACTTGATGCAGGGACTAGGAAGGCATAGGAGAATGGCAAAAGGGGAGATTGACATCAGAGTCGGAAACAAAGAAATAGTTGTTACGTTGGACATAGGGATGATGCAACTCCAGTTACCTTTAGGATTTGTACTAGAACTAAATAAATGTTTTTATGTTCCTGTACTAAGCTGAAATATCATTTCCACCTTATGTTTGATGGAGGAGGGTTATGAGTCGAATATTAAGAACCATGGTTGTTCCTTTTATTTGAATAATGTGTTTCATGGCTATGCACATGTCCAAGACGGACATTTTATGCTTGATCTTGAATGCAAATCAGTCTATAACATGAATGCTAGAAGGTTAAAGCCGAATGATATTAGTTCTACTTATTTATGGCACTATCGCCTTGGTCATATCAGCTGGAAATGCAATGTAGAAGCTCCATGGTGATGGACTCCTGGATTCGTTTGGCTTGGAACAGTTCGATATATGTAAATCCTGTCTGGTGGGAAAATGACCAAGATACCTTAAGCAAAGAGTTGCGATAGGGTGTCTGGCTTCCTGGAGTTGATACATAGTGATGTATGTGGTTCAATGAGTATGGCAGCTAGAGGTGGTTATGAGTATTTTGCCACGTTAACAGATGATTTCAGTAGATATTGCTATGTCTACCTGATGAAATCCAAGTTGGAAACCTTTGAAAAGTTCAAAGAGTTTCAAAGTGAAGTGCAAAACCAACTCGGCAAAAATATCAAGTTTCTACGATCTGATCGTGGAGGCGGATATATGAGCCACATGTTTGATGACCATATCAAGAGTTGTGGAATAGTTCCATAGCTCACTCCGCTAACAAACCTCAGAGAAATGGTTTGTCAGAAAGGCGAAATTGAACCTTGTTAGACATGGTAAGGTCGATGATGAGTAAGACGGGTCTACCTTTATCATTCTAGAGTTTTTGTCTAGAGACGGCAACGATAACACTAAACAAAGTATGATCTAAATTAGTAGAGACGACACCACATGAGATGTGGGCGGGCAAGAAGCCAGCCTTGGCTTTTCTCAATATTTGTGAATGTGAAGCTTTTGTCAAGAAATTGCAATCCGACAAGCTCACTACCAAGTCGGATAAAGTACTTTTGATAGGCTACCCTAAGGAAATTTTGGGTTACTATTTCTATAACCGAGAAGAGGGCAAAGTGTTTGTCGCTCAAAACGGTGTCTTTCTAGAGAAAGAGTTTCTAATACGGAAAGATAGTGGGAATAGGGTGCACCTTGAAGACTCGGGATACACCGACTCAGGATAAGTTGGCAACCTTAGAGGTTGAGTCGGACTTTGTGCCTAAGCCGGCAAATGCACCAGAGCCACAAAGATCAGCGATACTATGTGGAGACGTACTTATGATGGACGGTGATGCGACGACTACTTATCAGGATGCGATGGGAAGTCCTGATTCCGAGTCTTGGCTTGGATCCATGAGATCCAAGTTATAGTCCATGAATGATAATCAAGTTTGGAACTTGGTTGATTTTCCTGATGGTGCAAGATCCATTGAGTGCAAATGGGCCTTTAAGAGGAAAACTGACCAAGACAAAAATTATTTCTGTCTATAAGGCACGACTTGTCGCGAAAGTGTTCCGATAAGTTCAAGGAGTTGACTACAAAGAGACCTTTTTGTTGTGGTTCGAGCAGGAAACAAAAAATTCCTAGCTATGCGAACATGACAACCAAGATCTATTATATATAGACATAAGTAACGGAGAGGGAGGACGGAGTTCAGACCATTGAAGACCGTGACATGCCTTACACAAGTAGGTGTATAGTGAAAAATAAAAGTGCCCCAAGTGTTGCGCCTCGAAGCTCTCCACACGTCAGGTGTAGGGACGTCTCCCGGGCTCCGATCCAGCTGAGTAGCGGAAGAATATGGAAGCGGACCGTCCTGCGCACAACGGTAGTGCGTAGGTGGAGATCTAATCTCAGAGATCTAGATCCAAACTAGGTGGAGAGAGATCTAGGGAATAGAGGGAGAGATGAGACACTACCAGAAAAATGTCCTTTCACAACAGACGATTTTCGTGGTTGAAGGCCCGTTTTTCGTGGTTGAAAAACCTTCTATGATGGTTACCCTTCGTGGTAGAAGCCCCGTCACAAATGAATCTATCACAATTTTTTAGAGCATGGCAGATCGCACCCTTTAGCCATGAAAATTTGTTCTGTCGTAGATATGTACGTCAAGCCCCTTGACCGCTGATGTCATGCAAACTACCATGTGGCGAACGCCATTAACGGCCAGTTATCACCGTTAACTATCAATAAAACCGTGGTAGAATATGACCATGTAACATCCCAGCATTTAGGAACTAACGAAGGGTAGATTTAGGAATATGGAATGTTGCATGCATTCATTTGTGAAAATGTGGGTAAAATTTTCGCCAAATAAAAACCTTAAGTGATCAATGTTTCTTTCATACTTTGAGATTAGGTTTAGTCTTAAAGGGTGATTTTTATAGACTTTGATATGATCTTTAAGGGATTATGTGTGTTTTAAAATGAATTTGAATTTTAAACTTGAGTGTTTGAATCATAATTCAAATAAATTAGAGTTAAGTTTTGAATCTTAATTTAATTCAGAAATAAATATTATAACTTAAATTCTATCCAAAGAAAAACAATAATGTATATGAAACTTATTTCATATTATCAATACATAAACAAGTTACAAAGAATGTAACTTATTGAAACCATTTTCAAACTTCACAATTACAAAGAATAAAGAATAAGAATATTCTTTATTAATAATAATATAATCTTTATTACAATTGGATAAAAGGAAAAATTACAAAAGAATAAGAAAATTATATTGGAAAATTCTATAATTAAACCTAAATTAAATCTTCATCTATATATCTTTACCTACAAAACAAAGACTAAATAAAAACAAAAGAAGGTTAGTGTTAGTATTATTTCTCTCAGACATGTTAGTGAAATGCACTAGACAAATTCATCATTGAGAAAGTTATAAAAAAGGGGGGCAAGTTTCACCAATCTGAAAGAATCCATCTTTCATAAATTTAAAGCAAGAAGTCAAATGACAACCAAGAGGGGCAAATTCACCAGCCAGGTGAAAGTAACCTGGTGATAGTAAGTTTCAAAATTCTGAACATATCCACAAGTGCACAGCAGACACACAGGCATGACACACACCAATATGCATGTGGTGTATTGTCAACCTTACAGAACAGCCCAAACTCACAAAACCACATGCACAGCCATGGAGGAGCACACTCAGCTTCTTACCACAAGAACAGCCAGACTAGACAGCAGCTTACCAAGCACATCAGCCAAACCAAACCACCAAGGATCAACCAAACATCACCAGGATGGTGACATAAGGAGAGGGATGGATCAGGTGGACAGCAAGATCAAGCCTAGGAGCTAGGAGGAGCAGGTTAGCTCAAGATCAAGCACATGAGTCCAACAGAACAAGATCAAGATCATCACCAACTTACTCCACAAACATCAAAGTCTATGGTGAGTTTCATAAAACCTTCACATGATCTAATCATATGATCTAGGGAGAAGCATGTGTTGTTTTATAAAACAAACCCTCAGAAAGCACCCAAGTGGGGTGAATCCATCATAGGGATTTTAAACACTAAAAGGCAAACAACAAAGTACTAGGATTCAGCCAGAGCTCAAAGCAACATCCTTGCTCTGGGTGTGGAGCTATATAATACAGTTCAATCATGATCAAGCTCACTATCATTTCTCCAAGCTTTGATTCAAAAACAATAGCTGGTACCACTACCAGGACTATCTATATGAACCAATTAGATAAGATCTGAATCCCTAAGCCTCAGACCAACATCATTGGTCTTAGGGAATTCAGAGAAGAGCATCTCTATTTATCTTATAAAGCCAAGTTTGTCTAAAGCCTAAAACAACCCAATCAATGGGTTAGAATCAAACTTGTGTGCCATACATGATGGTGTCACAAGAACAATCCATTATGAATCAGGATGGACATTAAATCATCATAAATTCAGACAATCAACTCACTAATCAGTTTCCTGTTAACACAAGAATCATAACTAGGATATTCCTATATTAAACTTCACTGTTTAAGATCATGATGATCTCAAACTACACACTAGTTCTAAGCCAACAACACCAGAACAGTGATTTCATCCTATCATAATCATGACCATAAATCAGATGACAGTGAAAACTTATCAAGTAACTGACTTAATCAAGCATGATTCCCAAACAACTATATCATCTGAATCAGATGCAATCCAAGCATAAATTCATCTAATAAACCACCAGAAACATTATAGATCATTTTAAGAAACAAGCCTCAGGCCAATAATTATTTAGCATGTGTACAAACCATCCAAACATGATTCAATTCATCCAATACATGATCAATCACATAACAGGAACCCTAAGTGGATAGTCATCCTAATCTGAAACAGACAGTAGCCAGAGAGGACACTGCCAGCATCTTGAATCGAATCAGCAAGCACATAGAGCACCAGGGGAGAGGAATCAAACTCATCGTAGGTCCTCGCTGAAGACTAGAAGAGGAAGCAGAGGGGCCGACGACCATGGCGGCACGGGGAGCACCCCAGAGGGGGCGCGGCAACCTGCACGGCGCCACGGCAGCGAACCTGATCACGCCTGGAGGTGCAGAGCATCACCTCGACGCACGACGACCATGGCAGCACCTGAATCCATGCCAACCCCCAAACCCTAGGGTTCGGGACG
Source organism: Avena sativa (assembly GCA_916181665.1). Taxonomy (NCBI): domain Eukaryota; kingdom Viridiplantae; phylum Streptophyta; class Magnoliopsida; order Poales; family Poaceae; genus Avena; species Avena sativa. The sequence continues at coordinate 43,235,992 of OV702298.1, read as the reverse complement.
ACATTGATCCACTGCTGGGGAGCCCCAGGCTCGAATCCAATTAGATAAAACAAACGAGCATCGTCGACAACCCCCAACTGCACCATGGTGGCAACCAGAATGGCCTATGGCGGCGGGAACCGCCAGTGGCGACATCGCCGGCCATAGGGTCAGGGCCAGAGGAGGAGAGGATGAACTCGAGGGAGAGAGAGAGACAATGAGGAGTGGGCCGAGCTGGGCCAGACCCTTCGGGGTGGTCCTTTTGTCCAGGACTAATGGGCCACTAGGGCCCAATCAGATAAACCAGCCCATAAATTCTTTCATGCCTGTTTTAATAAAAAGGAAAAGACCAAAATACCCCTGGACTTAATAAAATTATAAATCAAATTGTGTAAATCCAAACTACCCAAATAAATCCAAACTACCCAAATAAATAAACCAAAATTAGAAAATAAAATAAAAGCCCAAAAATTATAAATAAAATATTTTTGGATTCGCAAAAATCCAAACTACCCAAATAAATAAAACTATAAAATTTTAGACATATAAATTTTATTAGGAATTTTGTAAATCATATATTCCTTATGGAATTTTACAAAATTATTGAAAGATGATAAAATTAATTAAAATTCACTTTCATTATGTATTAATATTGTAGTATTTTTGAAAAATACTAAGTAAATATTTAATCACAATTTTAAATGTTTAATTAATAATTCCTAAAAGAATTATTAAATCAATAAAAGTTAAATAAAAGGGAAATAAAATAAAATAATTTGAATATATGTTATAAATATTAAAATATAATATTTATAAATCCTTTATTACTAAAAAGGAACTTTTTGGTGTAAATGCATATAAAATTAAATAATGCATTACATTACTTGCATAATAATTTTGCTTCTTTAAATATTGTCCTTACCGGGCAATAATGATGTTTTTGTAGAACTAGAAGCTCAAGGTCTAGTGCAAGCATCAGACTTCACTACCTTGCCATCACAAGGCAAGTTCATCACTTGCTCATGTCCTTTGAAGAGTCTTTATCAAAGTATTTGCAAATTGTGTGTTATCATATATGCTATAAAAGAAAGAAAATATTATTTTCACAAATAAAGAAATTATAGATATCATCCTAAGTGGTGATATAATGGAGCAATAGAACTTAGAGTTCTAATTGCAACAATGATGACCAAGTAGGGACGTAATAACCCCTGACATCAGTGATTCTAGCGCCGTATATTACGCGTTAGCCATGAGATTTGGAATGGGACCAAGAAGTCAGCTGTATCTTCTTCCTCTCGCATGAAGCCGGATGTGCAGGTCGTGGCTATTATCCTCGTAGCATGCATATTAATTGGTAATTCGTAGAGGATATGCAGCATATGGGTGGGAACCCTCATCGTCCCACAATAGTTCTGGCATCTAATGGTTTGTACAAACCATTGCCGTAATTCATTATGTGGGCATGGTGTACACCAAGGAGGCATGCGGGGTCGCGAAGGGGGCAGTGATTCGCTTGGACCAACTACTAGGCCCCACATCATGGAATTGTGGATGGGAAAGTACGCCCGGTTGTGCAACAAGGAGTTGATCTCTCATGGGTAAAGTAACGCACCTCTGCAGAGTGTAAGAACTGTAACTTGTTACTCCCTGTTCCGGGAAGGAGCTACGAACACGGCAGGAAAGGAACGCCATGAAAGTTCTGGTCAACCTATGAAGGCTGATGGTCATAGATTTTTATAATAAAATCAATCTTTGAAGAAAGATTTACAAAAATGGCATAGTGCCAAGGATTTATAATCCGAGGTGGTAGTTAGAGCATCAAACTTCCCACCTTGCATATAATGAACTTGTTGGGTAACGCCGTTACTCATTCTTTCCTTTGATCCCTTGCTTAGACTCTGAGGATCCCGAAGACGTGCTAATGTATGTAGCCGAATGCCAAGAATATGTGTTCTACGAGGAACCCGATCTGTCCGGAGGAGTTGAAGGAGTGGATAATGAGATCCGCTATGGTGTCGATGATAACGAGTCCAACTAAGTATCTCTAGTTAGTAGTAACCAACGGAGCTGAGCAACATGAACTCTATAGAATAAGCTATTGAGCTCAACTCCTAGTCGAAGTTGTTACTTTTAAATTCCGCTGAAACACTTTATATTTTGGTTTGTAAGTTGAATCTTTTGGAAGTCTTGAACTTCCGGTATTGTAATAATAATAATGTGTGTACTTTTGTAATATGGACCCGCAATGTTTCTGTTGTACCACTCTGAGGGATGTGATATTTACGGAACGATGTTCTGTGGATGTTATATCAACGACTATAGTGTACTACACATGCACTGGTATGTTGGGTCACCACAGTTGGTATTAGAGCAAATTTCTTTGACCTTAGGTTGGAAACCTAGTATAGGGTATTACCTGTAGGAAGGTTAGCAACGATAAAGAATCCTCTAAAAGTAATGTAATGGTTATTCAAATGAGAATATTCCGTTATATATTTTAGTGTGATAATTCTTTATTATGATGCAATATATTATTTCATACTAATCAAAATTATTTTTCTGATATATAGAGATATGGCGCCAAAGTTTCCAAAACAGACTTTGGTAAGGAAAGAGGAGACTCTTGATGATTATCAAGGATCATTCACAGACCAACTTCGCCAACTTTTAAAGCTCTTTAGTTGTCCAACTAGAATTCCAGTGAACATTATCACTTACCTTGATGGCTGAATGTTATCCAAGTATCGTGTGAGTATCCAACTTCTAGAGAAGCTTGGATTATATCACGATCTACCTATAGGATAAGGTAGGAGTCATTTAGCAGCATATCATGTTGTTGTTGTGGAGGAGATAGCTAATATCCGGGAGCAGAAAACCAAGGAGCTAGAAGGTAGCACATTCTCTGTGATACCTCATGATTCTATAGACTCGAAGCCTATACCGGATCATCTTAATTTGGTTAAGAAGCATCCTAAGCTAGCTTCCAAGTTTATGGATAGATACCGAACACTCGTTGCGTCTTTTTAGAAGACCCATCAAGTGATTGTTGAAGACAAAAATGACATGTTAGAGGATCTAACTGATCCGGAAAGGAGGAAGCAGTTAGCACTCCAGCTAGAGAAGGAAGAAAGTAGTAGTGCAACATCTATCTTTAAGCATATACCTATAGATCCTGAATCTTTTATACCATATCCTTATTCACTAAGACCTGAACCTATACACGATCCTACTATGGATATGAGGTATGCAGTACCACATGGCTCAGAGGATGGTTCTGACTCAGAACTTCCTATTGAGAATTAGGATGGATGGAGAACGGGATCATATAATGGATCTCATGAACACCAGATGTCCACAGATGGTTCCAACAGAAATGTTGGACAATCTAGTTGGATGGGTGCAAGAATGAACCCTAATAATAGTAGTAGAAATACCATGTCAATAGATAATCAGGATGAAGAAGAAGATCCTGAGGAGAGAGTGTTTGAATCATCAACATCTTCTTAAAACCTAGGGAATATACATTATCCAGTGTTTAATTATCTTACCATGAGAGCACCTAGGAAGCAGCAAGATCTGCGTATCCTGTTGACAACTCAAGAAATGAAGCTCAGGAGATGCAGACTGGAGATAATGTTGAATATGTTTCTGAAGACTTTTCAGCTGAGCTGGAGGGAGTCAATGCTCTCAGTTTGAGTAATGACTCAAGTCCTAACACTTCAGATACATAATATGTTCCTTCTGGAAGGCCATATGTTCCACAAATTGTGCGACAAACAACATGTCATCACAGTTGGACATCAGGCATGTACGATGAGCGTAGTTACTACTAGAAGGAGACAATTAGTAAGTAGTATCAAGTACCAGGTATTGTACCCCAAGTAATAAGGTAGTTTTGTGATTATACCTATATGGTATATGTTGTAATGACTTTGTATCATTATGACATTATGTAAATTATGTGAAATGCATATTTGGATTTTCTTTGGATCTTCATTGTGTGACTAGTTCTGTGCGTAAAGTCGAGCTCAGAACACATGTGCATGATGTAATTATGAGTATTCACTTTATGTTGCAGGACTAGAGGGTTATGGATACGGGTGTAGGAATGGAAACTGAGCAGCAGCGGATGGAGCGAGAGGCCAAGGAAAAAGCCGATGTAGATGCAGCAAACCAAGAAGCATTACCACCACCACCAATGAGGCCGTTAATGGAGCAGAACTTTATGCAATGTATGCAAATGATGCAAGAGACCCAGAAGAAGTTTATGGAAGAGTTTTTGGGGCGAGCAAATCAGAGGGCACCTGAAGGTGGAGGAGTGAGTCTATCTGATTTCTAGAATGCAAGACCATTACCTTTTGCATCAGCTCCTGAACCAATGGATGCAGAAGACTGGCTAGCAGATACTGAAAGAAAGCTGAAAACTATATGTTGCAATGATGAGGAGAAATTGAGGTATTGTAACACCCTCGGAATCGACCCTATGCAAGTTTCAGGGACTTCCGCTAAACCCGCATAGAAACGATTCAAAGGTGCCCACCAGGCACTTGCGTGCGGGTGGAAAACAAAGTAATATCATTACACAATAGTCCACGATGGAACCCACAAAACATATATATATACAACAGCGACTCAAAGATTCAAGAATACAGATATACAATACAAAGATCCAAATCACCTTTAAAACAATACAGCATCCGAGTACGGACAAGATGCAAATTGAGGTAAGAGCCCTGAAGAATAACCAATGGCTTCCATAACCCTGCCCTGGCCAAGACGGAAGGGTAACCCTGCTAACGACGTCGATCTCAAAACCTTCTTAACAAAAGGGGTGCCAACAAAGGCGAAGGAAAAAGAGAGCGGTCAGTACTGAGGCTAGTACACGGCGAGACTAGAATTCGGCGGTCCTCGGCTACATAGGTATGGTGGACTGAAGCGGAAGCGCAGCATGCACTAAACAACCTATAGAGACTCAATATAGCTGACGGCTATCAGATAGGGATAAGAAATACATATTTGGATCCAACCCGAAACTATCACCAAGCATACCCATCCTGGTATTTCCCCCTCGAGACCAAACGAGGAAGTCAACCGAGGAACTCACATAGTTGGCAGTTTTATTCATTCCATTATAGTTGCGGCAATTACTAGTCAGATATAGATAGCATGAGTCATCCTGATATAATAAGCAGTGGGCAGTTTTAGTTAACCATTCCGTTGTAGTTGTAGTACTTACTAGTCAGATACATATAGCATGAGGCATCCCAAAACCCAGCAGTTGTTGGTACTTTTATTTAGCCATTCCGTTGTAGGTTTAATACTTACTAGTCAGATACAATGGTAACAGGTGACAACTGAAACCAGCAGTTGTCGGCACTTTTATTTAGCCATTCCATTACAGTGAAGCTGATTACTAGTCATTATAAAGTCAAATTTATAGCACTACTTTAGTTATAGTTGTTTATGATCGAGATATTGTGCTCCAAGTCGTCCATAACCGCGGACACGGCTTTCGGGAAGTTTTACCCTGCAGGGGGGCACAAATAGCAACACATGCACGATCAACCTCGAGAAAAACCAAATGAAGACCCAACGAGGCATCACGACAGAGCAATTACAAGATTCATATAAATTTCAGGGGGTCACCCCACCAAGATACACGCGACGAATTTGGCCGGCTCTGGAACGGACCCAGAGGTTTGCGTCAATGGCTGTAAACGACTGGGAACCTGAAAGTGTGACTGGGCTTGTCGATATCGCGAAAACACTCCGCTTACCTAAACAGTACAGGCGCTCCACGCGCAATCATAAATAAAGCAGTAAAGCATGGCATAAGTACAAGATAGTAATAAAGCGCCAAACTACTTTGTGGCCCGAAGAAATAATATATGACTAAAGCTCTGTCTAGGGGGATTCATGGTCCCACATGCGGATAATGCGAATATTCAAAGAACAGGTATCAAGTACTCGGGGTCCTACGGGACACAAGTGGACGGTTAAAAACCAAATAACATCTATTGCCCACCTGTGCCTCTGAATTATTTACCTACTTCAATTTTAGTTATTAAACGATAATTAAAGCCATGATCATCTCCAACATAAAGCATAAGGCAGCCTTCCAACAACTGTGGTACTAGAAGACACGCAACAGCACTTGAGCAAGCGACTACGACGCGCAAGTCCAACTATCTACCAAACAATAGGTAATAGGATGTGTCCAAGGCAATATAAGGCTACAAGGGATATCACGGGTACGAAAACTAGAGCATCACAACACAGATTGCAATAGATCAAAAGGAGGGAATAAATACTATAAAAGTAAGATAGGTAGAAAGGGGGAGAATGATCGCCAGAAAAAATTGCTGAAGGTTCATCCGAAGATCGGGTCGACACTCACATCAACTCATCGGCCTAATCCGTGAAGAAGCGGAGCACTAGCAGAAACACCAGATGCAATATTTAATACTATGGAAGAAGATCGGGCATGATGCATGTATGATGTGATGTATGACATGTCAAAGGTGCGATGCAATTAGGTCATATTAAACGGAACCGGGGTCCCAACAATTATTTAATAGGTTCAAGTTGTTTCGATACCCCGCAATTTTAATGTTGTATTATCAAAGTGAAAACATGGCATCGGTTCACTACACAAATTTAAATGGGGCCAATATTAGACTAGATTTGCCCGCATATGACCTCCATATTTAATTTAGGTTAATTTAAATGGGACCAAACCACAATGTATGCAAGTATGAACAATTTAATATGCAACAATTTATATAGATGACATCTATAAAATAGGGGTCTCGGATAGGGGTCACTCTTAGGGGCTCGACGATCTTCGGTTTTGAGGGGGTCCGGGTTTGGTCTCACCGGGATCGGTCTTCGGGGTTCAATCTTCAGACACTGAATCCGTGAGGAAGGTCTTGTTGGTGGTCTTCGATTGTACCCAGATGTCGGAGATCTTGTCAGGATTCCTAGTTAAACATACACAACCGAAGAGGCACTTGCCAATTTGTTCTGTATTATGTACTACAACATGTAGAAGCAACCAAACGGGCAGAGGCATCGATGGATACCAAGGCTACCTGATATTGGACAACAACAGAGACAACAACGATGTTGGCTTCAATGCGCCAACAAGCGCAAGGCCGTGGGGTCATTCAGCTCACGACGGGGGAAGCAGAGGTGGTGCAGCTCCGGGCATGCCGTGCTCGCGCGGGAGGATCGGAGTGGCGGTAGGTGACGCTGGGGAAGGGAAGCGATGGCGTCAAAGGTGGACGCGGCCACGGCCGTTGGCGCGGGCCTCGTGGCAACATGGCAGAGAAGTTCCTGGCAAGGCAGTTCGCAGACGAAGCGGCTCGGGGTGGGACCTTGCAGGCGACGACAGGACGAGGTCCGGACGGCCAGAGCTCCTGGCAGCAGGGAGCCGCAGAGGGAGGCGGCGCAGGCGGCGGCCGGATGTGACGGAGAGGAAGGCGCGCGGCGGTGGCCTGCAGCGGCATCACAGGCGGTGGGTGCAGAGGGGGTGGGGAAGGGCTCCGACGATAGGCCTTCCAGGGAGGTGGAAGCAGGGGAGGAAGGGCAGCCACGTCGGGGAGGAGAGCGGGCGAGCGGCGGCTCGGGAGGAGGGGATCGATGGAGGCGGCAGGCTCCTGGTGTGCGGGGCTTGGGTCGAGGGAGGCATGCGAGGGGATTGGGGTCGGGGACATGGTTCCCATGCGGGGCGAGCGAGGGTGCTGGCGGCGGCGAGGAGAGCGATGGGGAGAGGAAGGTCGCGGGGAAGGAGGTGGGTTCGGGCCGCTGGGTTCACGGGGTGGGGCCGGTGTCTGGTTCGTGGGGTGGGTCGCGTCCGCTCGCGTGGTATGGCGGTTTGGTGCGACACGGACGTGTTCGTGCGGCTTAGTGCAGGAGCGTGGTGTGTGTATGCGTGTGTGTGTTTGTCTTGGTGGCAGCGGGGTGTGTCTCCAGGGGTGGATCGGGTAGGGGCTAGGGTTTGGGGATAGGCAGGATCTAGGATTAGGGCTAGGGTTTAGATTTTTATATGGGGTAGTAGGCTGTTGCCAGCTGGGCCTTTGGGCCTGGCCGGTGGTGGCCTCCCCTAAAAATAGTTTTATTATTTAATTTTTATAAAAGATTTAGGCGAACAAATTATTCGGAAGGGTCCGGGGGTTTGATTTGAAATTGAAGAAGGGCTAGTTTAGAAAACAACATAGTCTTTCGCAACATAGTTTTAAGCAAAAATAATATGCATGATGATGTCATGATGATGCACGAAGATAAAACAACGATCGTTTTTTTCTAGTAGTGGCTTTACCCAGGGTGCTATAGGTATGTAACTCATCTTCTGACTGGACCTGCAACATCATGGTGGGAGAATCAGTTAGCCATGCAACCACCAGGAAGGGAGTTTACCTGGGAAGAGTTCAAGAAGAGATTCCGTGAATATCATGTTCCATAAAGTGTTATGGAGTTGAAGCGGAGAGAGTTTGAGGAGCTTCAGCAAGGATATACTAGTGTCATGAAGTACATCCGAGAGTTTAGCCAACTGTATCGTTATGCTGAGGAGGATGTCAACACTAAAGAGAAGCGGAAGAAGCGTTTCCTGTGTGGATTAAATCCATTTGTGAATATGCAACTAAGGTTAGCCAATAAGCAAACTTATTAGCAGTTGTTGGATGCAGCCATTACTTTTGAAGATTACTACAAGAATGTCCAAGAGGACCGGAGGAAGAGAGCCAAGAAGGAAACCAAGAGAATTCAGGCAAGCAAACCTAAACCTAACCTGGAGTTCAAACCTCGGAATAGGAATTATGGCAACAATAACAAGGGCAGTGGTGGAAATCAATCTAATCCGAGAAGGAATGTTATTTGCAACAATTGTGGAATTCCAGGGCATTTCTAGAGGGAATGCAAAAAGGCTATAGTAATATGTTACGGTTGTGGTCAGAAGGGGCATGTCAAGCCAGATTGTCTGAGCAAACCACCTTGAGGATGGACTACCAAGGGGGGAGGACAAGCCAGGAGGAAATGGACAGCTCAATAAAGGAGGAAATAATGGCAAGAGGAACCGACCTACTGGGAAACTGAACTGTGCAACCCTCGAGGAGGTGGATAATTCGGAGCATGCAGTGATAGGTATGCTCAATATCCTTACCAATCCCGGCAAAGTTCTATTTCATACTGGTGCAAGTACTTCATTCATTTTGAAGAATTTTGTGATAAGTTCGGGATTAGAAGGGCAACGTTAGAAAGTCCTATGACCGTAGTTACGGCAGGAGGGAATGTGATTGTACGCCACATAAAACAAGATCAGGTTATCTCGATCTATGGTTGTACAAATTTCGCAGACCTTTATGTGATTCCTTTGAAGGGAATTGCAGTAGTGCTGGGGATGGATTGGATGATGGAACACGGAGCTCAGATAAATTGTGAGGAGAAAATTGTCTCAATCAAAACTCCAAGTGGAGCAAGGATAGTTTACCAACCAGATAAGCACAATCATATCATGGTGGATCTACAGTTGAACTCAATGAAAGAGGTCAAATTGGAGGAGATTCCTGTAGTAAATGAATTTCAAGATGTTTTTACAGCAGAGCTACCAGGAATGCCACCAGACCGGGAGATATAATTTACTATTGACCTCATTCCTGGCATAGCACCAATAGCTCAATAACCATATAAGATGGGACCCAAAGAGTTGAAAGAACTCAAAGAGCAAATTGATGAGTTAGCTAGAAAAGGATTTATCCAGGAAAGTGTATCCCCATGGGGAACTCTAGTAATCTTTTTGGATAAGAGAGATGGTGGAAGAAGAATGTGTGGTGATTATAGAAATCTGAACAACGTGACTATCAGGAATAAGTATCCTTTACCAAGAATTCAAGACTTGTTCGATCAAGTAAAAGGAGCTGGAGTATTTTCAAAGATCGATTTAAGATCTGGATACCATCAAATAAAAATCAAACCAGAAGATGTTCCAAAAACAGCATTTGTCTCAAGATATGGACACCATGAGTATCTGGTAGTACCATTTGGTTTGACCAATGCACCGGCAATATTCATGAATCTAATGAATAAGATCTTCATGCCATATTTGGACAAGTTTGTCATAGTCTCTATTGATGATATTCTGATATATTCCAAGGATAAGGAAGAGCATGCTAATCATTAAGGATATCATTGCAGATTTTAAGAGAACACAAACTTTATGCTAAGTTCAATAAGTGTGAATTTTGGCTTGATGAGGTAGAATTCCTCGGACATGTGATCAGTAAAGATGGAATTGCTATGAATCCATCTAAAGTTTAGTCAGTACTAGAGTGGACTGCACCGACCAATGTGAAACAAATTCGAGGTTTCTTAGGAATGGTTGATTATTATCGGAGGTTCATTGAAGGTTTCTCCAAAATAGCTGGACCAATGACCAAATTATTAAGGAAGAATACACCATTCAAGTGGGATGAGAAATGTGAAGCAAGTTTCCAAGAGTTGAAGACCAGATTAACCACAGCTCCAATCTTAGTGGTTCCTGAAACAGGGAAGGACTTCACAGTATACTGTGATGCATCTAAAGAAGGTTTGGGTTGTGTATTAATGCAAGATCGAAAAGTGATTGCTTATGGTTCAAGACAGCTGAAACCACATGAGGTCAACTATCCAACTCATGATTTAGAGTTAGCGGCAGTAGTTTTTGCACTGAAAGGATGGAGGCATTTTCTTTATGGAGCCAGATGTGAGTTATACACTGACAATAGAAGTCTCAAATACTTATTCACTCAAAAGGAATTGATATGAGACAGAAGCGTTGGTTGGAACTAATCAAGGATTATGATTTAACAATCAACTACACCCCAGGGAAAGCAAATGTTGTAGCATATGCTTTAAGCAGAAAGTGTGCAGATATTCAGCCAAGCAATAGGGAGTTACCAAAAGAGTTACAAATGGACTTGGAAAGATTAGAACTTCAATTTATCAGAATAGAGGTTCTTGGAGGATTAGCTACTATGCAGTTAGTTGCAGAGCAGGACAGTGATCTTAAGCAAGAAATTTTTAGACATCAAGAAGAAGATCCTTTTATTGTTGAGGAAATTCGGAGGATATCTCAAGGGCAAAATCAGTTTTTCGCCTTGGAGATTATGGGTCTTTATGGTTTCAAGACCGTCTTTGTGTTCCAGATGTGACTGAGATTAGAAATGTCATACTAAAAGAAGCACATGATACACCATATTCTATACATCCAGGGAGTACTAAGATGTATATGGATTTGAAATAACTATTCTGGTGGAATAACATGAAAAGAGATATTGCTAAATATGTATCTGAATGCCATACTTGTCAAAGGGTGAAAGCTGAACATCAAAGTCCAGTAGGACCATTACAACCCTTAGAAATTCCTGAATGGAAGTGGGAGGAAATAGGTATGGACTTCATCACAGGATTGCCCATGACACCAAAAAGGAAGGATATGATATGGGTAATTGTGGACAGACTCACTAAGAGTGAACACTTTATTCCGGTGAATCAAAAGGATAATGCCGAGAAGTTAGTTGAAGTATATGTCAAAGAGATAGTAAGTAAGCATGGAGTACCCAAAAAGATCGTAACTGATAGGGGATCGGTGTTTACTTCAGCATTTTGGAAGCAATTGCATGAAGCACTTGGTTCAAAGTTAGATTTCAGCACGAGATATCATCCTGAGACGGGAGGTCAAACTGAAAGAACAAATAAAATAATAGAAGACATGTTAAGGGCTTGTGCACTAGATTTGGGAGGAATGTGGGAAGATCATCTACCATTGGCAGAATTTTCTTATAACAATAGCTATCAGAGTAGTCTGAAGGCAGCTCCATTATTAGGTTCTGTATGGAAGGAAGTGTAGATCACCAATATGTTGGTATGAACCTGGAAGCAGCAAGGAATTTGCGCCAGATTATATCAAGGAAAGACAAGACATCATTGATAAGATCAGGGATAGACTGAAAATAGCCCAAAGTAGGCAGAAGAGTAATGCGGATCAAAGTCGAAGATCATGGCATCCAGAAGTGGGAGATATGGTCTATTTGAAAGTAAGTCCGATGAAAGGGGTGAAAAGATTCGGAGTTAGAGGGAAATTGAGTCCAAGATATTTCGGACCATTCAAGATACTAAGTCAAAATAGAACTATAGCTTATGCTTTAGAGTTACCATCAAGATTGGCTCAAGTGCATAATGTTTTCCATGTGTCACAACTTCGTAAATGTTTGAAAGTTCCAGATGATGCAATTACACACCAAGAGATAGAACTACAAGCATACCTGACCTACATTTAAAAGCCTTGTAAGATTTTGGAAGAAAACTGGAAAAGACTAAGGAACAGAGCAATCAAATATTGCAAGGTACAGTGGGAACATCACCCTGAAAGGGAAGCCACGTGGGCGAAAGAAAAGGATTTAAGGAAAGCCTATCCAGAATTATTCAGGTACATCTCCACAAACTTCGGGATGAAGTTTAATTTAAGGGGGGAAGTCTGTAACATCCCAGCATTTAGGAACTAATGAAGGGTAGATTTAGGAATATGGAATGTTGCATGCATTCATTTGTGAAAATGTGGGTAAAATTTTCGCCAAATATAAAGTTTAAGTGATCAATGTTTCTTTCATACTTTGAGATTAGGTTTAGTCTTAAAGGGTGATTGTTATAGACTTTGATATGATCTTTAAGAGATTATGTGTGTTTTAAAATGAATTTGAATTTTAAACTTGAGTGTTTGAATTATAATTCAAATAAATTAGAGTTAAGTTTTGAATCTTAATTTAATTAAGAAATAAATATTATAACTTAAATTCTATCCAAATAAAAACAATAATGTATATGAAACTTATTTCATATTATCAATATATAAACAAGTTACAAAGAATGTAACTTATTGAAACCATTTTCAAACTTCACAATTTACAAAGAATAAGAATATTCTTTATTATTAATAATATAATCTTTATTACAATTGGATAAAAAAAATTTACAAAAGAATAAGAAAATTACATTGGAACATTCTATAATTAAACCTAAACTAAATCTTCATATGTATATCTTTACCTTCAAAACAAAGACTAAATAAAAAAAGAAGGTTAGTGTTAGTACTATTTCTGTCAGACATGTCAGTGAAATGCACTAGACAGATTCATCATTGAGAAAGTTATAAAAAAGGTGGCAAGTTTCACCAATCTGAAAGAATCCATCTTTCATAAATTTAAAGCCAGAAGTCAAATGACAACCAAGAGGGGCAAATTCACCAGCTAGGTGAAAGTAACCTGGTGATAGTAAGTTTCAAAATTCTGAACATATCCACAAGTGCACAGCAGGCACACAGGCATGACACACACCAACTTGCATGTGGTGTGTTGTCAACCTTACAGAACAACCCAAACTCACAAAACCACAAGCACAGTCGTGGAGGAGCACACTAGTGCATCACTCCACTGCTTACCACAAAAACAGCCAGACTAGATAGCAGCTTACCAAGCACATCAGCCAAACCAAACCACCAAGGATCAACCAAACATCACCCGGATGGTGACATAAGGAGGGGGATGGATCAGGTGGACAGCAAGATCAAGCCCAGGAGCTAGGAGGAGCAGGTTAGCTCAAGATCAAGCACAGGAGTCCAACAGAACAAGATCAAGATCATCACCAACTTACTAAACAAACATGAAAGTCTATGGTAAGTTTCATAAAACCTTCACATGATATAATCATATCATCCAGGGAGAAGAATGTGTTGTTTTATAAAACAAACCCTCAGAAGGCACCCAAGTGGGATGAATCCATCATAGGGATTTTAAACACTAAAAGGCAAACAGCAAAGTACCAGGATCCAGCCAGAGCTCAAAGCAACATCCTTGCTCTGGGTGTGGAGCTATATAATACAGTTCAAGCATAAATATAGCTATGATCTAATTTCTATGCAAATCCCTAAAGAAGGGTAGCACCTTAGAAACAAATCTTTTGATCCAGATCATGATCAAGCTCACTATCATTTCTCCAAGCTTTGATTCAAAAACAATAGCTGGTACCACTACCAGGACTATCTATATGAACCAATTAGATAAGATCTGAGTCCCTAAGCCTCAGACCAACATCATTGGTCTTAGGGAATTCAGAGAAGAGCATCTCTATTTATCTTATAAAGCCAAGTTTGTCTTAAGCCTAAAACAACTCAATCAATGGGTTAGAATCAAACTTGTGTGCCATACATGATGGTGTCACAAGAACAATCCATTATTAATCAGGATGGACATTAAATCATCATTAATTCAGACAATCAACTCACTAATCATTTTCCTGTTAACATAGGAATCATAACTAGGATATTCCTATATTAAACTTCACTGTTTAAGATCATGATGATCTCAAACTACACACTAGTTCTAAGCCAATAGCACCAGAACCGTGATTTCATCCTATCATAATCATGACCATAAATCAGATGACAGTGAAACCTTATCAAGTCACTGACTTAATCAAGCATGATTCCCAAGCAACTATATCATCTGAATCAGATGCCCTCCAAGCATAAATTCATCTAATAAACCACCAGAAACATTATAGATCATTTTAAGCAACAAGCCTCAGGCCAATAATTATTTAGCATGTGTACAAACCATCCAAACATGATTCAATTCATACAATGCATGATCAATCACATAACAGGAACCCTAAGTGGATAGTCATCCTAATCGGAATCAGACACGAGCCATAGAGGACACTGCCAGCATCTTGAATCGAATCAGCAAGCACAAAGAGCACCAGGGGAGAGGAATCAAAGTCACTGTAGGTCTTCGCTGAAGACTAGAAGAGGAAGCAGAGGGGCCGACGACCATGGCGGCACAGGGAGCACCCCAGAGGGAGCGCTGCAACCCGCACGGCGCCACGACAGCGACCCTGATCATCCCTGGAGGTGCAGAGCATCACCTTGACGCATGACGACCACGGCATCACCTGAATCCATGCCAACCCCCAAACCCTAGGGTTCGGGACGACATCGATCCACTGCTGGGGAGCCCCAGGCTCGAATCCAATTGGATAGAACGAACGAGCATCGTCGACAACCCCCAATTGCACCATGGCGGCAACCAGAACGGCCTACGGCAACAGGAATCGCCGGTGGCGTCATCGCCGGCCACATGGTCGGGGCCAGAGGAGGAGAGGATGAACTCGAGGGAGAGAGAGAGAGGCAGTGAGGAGTGGGCCGAGCTGGGCCAGACCCTTCAGGGTGGTCCTTTTGTCCAGGACTAATGGTCCACTAGGGCCCAATAAGATAAACCAACCCAGAAATTCTTTCAGGCCTGTTTTAATAAAAAGGAAAAGACAAAAATACCCCTGGACTTAATAAAATTCTAGAAAATAAAATAAAAGCCCAAAAATTATAAATAAAATATTTTTGGATTCACAAAAATCAAAACTACCCAAATAAATTAAAATATAAAATTTTAGACATTTAAATTTTATTAGGAATTTTGTAAATCATATATTCCTTATGGAATTTTACAAAATTATTGAAAGATGATAAAATTAATTAAAATTCACTTTCATTATGTATTAATATTGTAGTATTTTTGAAAAATACTAAATAAATATTTAATCACAATTTTAAATGTTTAATTAATAATTCCTAAAAGAATTATTAAATCAATAAAAGTTAAATAAAAGGGAAATAAAATAAAATAATTCAATATATGTTATAAATATTAAAAGATAATATTTATAAATCCTTTATTACTAAAAAGGAACTTTTTGGGGTAAATGCATATAAAATTAAATAATGCATTATATTACTTGCATAATCATTTTGCTTCTTTAAATATTGTCCTTACCAGGCAATAATGATGTTTTTGTAGAACTAGAAGCTCAAGGTCCAGTGCAAGCATCATACTTGACTACCTTGCCATTACAGGGCAAGTTCATCACTTTCTCATGTCCTTTGAAGAGTCTTTATCAAAGTATTTGCAAATTGTGTGTTATCATATATGCTATAAAAGAAAGAAAATATTATTTTCATAATTAAAGAAATTATAGATATCATCCTAAGTGGTGATATAATGGAGCAATAGAACTTAGAGTTCTAATTGCAACAATGATGACAAAGTAGGCACTTAATAACCCCTGACATCAGTGATTCTAGCGCCATATATTACGCGTTAGCCATGAGATTTGGATTGGGACAGAGAAGTCAGCTGTATCTTCTTCCTCTCGCATGAAGCCGGATGTGCAGGTCGTGGCTGTTATCCTCGTAACATGCATATTAATTGGTAATTAGTAGAGGATATGCAACATATGGGTGGGAACCCTCATCGTCCCACAATAGTTCTGGCATCTAACGGTTTGTACAAACCATTGCCATAATTAATTATGTGGGCATGGTGTACACCAAGGAGGCATGCGGGGTCGCGAAGGGGGCAGTGATTGGCTTGGACCAACTACTAGGCCCCACATCATGGAATTGTGGACGGGAAAGTACGCCCGGTTGTGCAATAAGGAGTTGATCTCTCATGGGTAAAGTAACGCACCTCTGCAGAGTGTAAGAACTGTAACTTGTTATTCCCTATTCTGGGAAGGAGCTATGAACGCGGCAGGAAAGGAACTCCATGAAAGTTCTGGTCAACCTGTGAAGGCTGATGGTCATAGATTTTCATAATAAAATCAATCTTTGAAGAAAGATTTACAAAAATTGCATAGTGCCAAGGATTTATAATCCGAGGTGGTAGTTAGAGCATCAAACTTCCCACCTTGCATATAATGAACTTGTTGGGTAACGCTGTTACTCATTCTTTCCTTTGATCCCTTGCTTAGACTCTGAGGATCCCAAAGACGTGCCAATGTATGCAGCCGAATGCCAAGAAGATGTGTTCTATGAGGAACCTGATCTGTCCGGAGGAGTAGAAGGAGTGGATTACGAGATCTGCTATGGTGTCGATGATAACGAGTCCAACTAAGTATCTCTAGTTAGTAGTAACCAATGGAGCCGAGCAGCATGAACTCTATAGAATAAGATGTTGATCTCAACTCCTAGTCGGAGTTGTTACTTTTAAATTCCGCTGAAACACTTTATATTTTGGTTTGTAATTTGAATCTTTTGGAAGTCTTGAACTTCCGGTATTGTAATAGTAATGTGTGTACTTTTGTAATATGGACCCGCAATGTTTCTGTTGTACCACTCTGAGGGATGTGATATTTACGGAACAATGTTCTATGGATGTCATATCAATGACTATAGTGTACTACACATGCAGTGGTATGCTGGGTCACCGCAGTTGGTATCAGAGCAAATTTCTTTGACCTTAGGTTGGAAACCTAGTAAAGGGTATTACGTGTAGGAAGGTTAGCAACGATAAAGAATTCTCTAAAAGTAATGTAATGGTTATTCAAATGAGAATATTACGTTATATATTTTAGTGCGATAATTCTTTATTATGATGCAATATATTATTTGATACTAATCAAAATTATTTTTCTGATATACAGAGATATGGCGCCAAAGTTTCCAAAACAGACTTTGGTAAGGAAAGAGGAGACTCTTGATGATTATCAAGGATCATTCACAGACCAACTTCACCAACTTTTAAAGCTCTTTAGTTGTCCAACTAGAATTCCAGTGAACATTATCACTTACCTTGATGGCCGAATGTTATCCAAGTATCGTGTGAGTATCCAACTTCTAGAGAAGCTTGGATTATATCACGATAATGTGTGTAGTTTTGTAATATGGACCCGCAATGTTTCTGTTGTACTACTCTAAGGGATGTGATATTTACGGAACGATGTTCTGTGGATGTCATGTCAATGACTATAGTGTACTACACATGCAGTGGTATGCTGGGTCACCGCAGCCCAGCCAAGACCTGATAATTATTAAGTGGGCCAACCCATTAAGAGAGCCTAATAGTATCATGGCCCATTACTGTTTCGTCCTGCACTATTACAAATGGGCCCACTAGTGCTTCCCATGGCGGCCCATAAGCTTTTGGGCCTGTTACTGTTTCGACCTACACTGTTTGAAATTGGCCCATCTGTAAGGCCCGTAAACTATTGGGCCCGTTACTAATCCGTCATGTACTGTTTGAAATGGGCCTGTTTGGCGAGCCATGTTCGTCCCGTAACCTTTCTGGCATGTTACTGTATTGTTATGCACTATTTGAAATGGGGCCATTTATGTAAGCCGGTGCCGACCATACACATTCGGGACTGTTACTGTTCAAGCCCAAATCGTCCCGCGCATATTATGGCAACTGTATTTCTGGTCCGTTACTGTTTTGGCCATTTAAGGTTCTGCCCCTTTTACTATTCTGGTCCATTACTGTCCTGGGACTGTTACTGTTTCGAGCTATTACTACCGTTTCATCCTATTACTGTCTTGGTCTGTTACTGTTTTGATTTACTATTACTTAGCACGCCTATGGGTCAGGCCCGTTACTTTTACGGTCCTTTACAGTTTCTGTATTTCTAGATCCCATTCCGATATCATAAATAGTGTACTTGTGAGCATTTTTTAGTGTTCATCGTCGGCCTAATACATGACGGGAAAATGCAAAGCACGATACTGTACCCTAATCTCCCTGGCTAGTGCAGGTATGGGAGCGCCTACCGCTATGTGTGGACGGCATCAACTAAATGCCTACATAACCTATGCGATTAATATAGATATTACATCAAATGCAAACTACTTAAAATTATTACATATTATCAACTCAAGGGAAAGAAAAATCGGTATTTTAGTTGACAATCGAGTTGATAGAAGTCCTCATTTGCTTTCTCCATCTATCACCCGCATCTCTCTTTTGAGTGTGACATCTACATTGGAAAACAACCTTGATACATGATCTTACAGCCCCCTCTTTGGTGGAAATAGCAATAATTACATTCTGAAACTAAGTAATAACAAGTTAGTACATCAAATAAGGCAAACTACTCATTTAACTGATATGACAGGAGCTACAAACTGGAGTTTACTACTGGTCAATGGTTCAAATATATTAAACATTACGTCAAACAAACATGACAAAAAAACATTAAACAAGTGTGCCTACCGTGAAATGAGAAATATAACAATGTGTGTGGCTTAGAATTTCAGAAATATAAACTAGCTAGGTCATTTCAACAAATATATATAGAACAATAAACTAGATAATGGCATGTAGTTACTGTCATAGCTAATAATGAAAAGACAAAAATTATAACAGCATCATGCGAGAACTTGTAGAGTAGGAATGTAAATCATAAATGAACTATACAGTAGAGGATAGTTATGTCATTGCTTAGGATGAACAAGAACAAGATACGAAATATAATGGTGTCGCTTGTGAACCTGTAGAACAGGATAAGCAAGCATTAGACAAGTGTCCCTACAATGAAATGACAAATCAAACTAGACAATGGAATGTAGTTACTATCATACCTAAGAATGAACGAGATAGGGCTTATAATGGCATCATACCATAAGTTCCAGAGTAGGACCCAAAACCACGAATGAACTACACAATTAAGGATAGTTATATTGTTGCTTAGGATGAACCAGCACCAAATAAGAAAATAATGGCATCGCTGGTGAACCTGTAGAACAGGACAAGAAAGCATTAGACAAGTGTGACTATAATGAAATGAGCAATCAGTCAAACTATTTCTTAGAATTTCAACAAATATATATGGAAGCAGTTATTTATCCTGGAATGCAAGAGACATTGGATGACTTAGAATTTGCGGTGATCTACACAATGTGCCTTGTTGTTACTGTCGTAGATAGGAATCAACCGAATAGAAATTATAATGACATCATAAGAGAACTTTTAGAGCAGGAATATAAACCACAAATGAACTATATATACATTAGAGGATAGTTATGTCTATGCTTACGACGAACCACTAGATATGAAATATATTACCGTTGCTTGTGAACTTGTAGAACAGGACAAGCAAGCATTACACAAGTGTGCCTACAAATTAATTGAGCAATAGAAAAGAGTGACAAATATATATATGGAAGCAGTAGTATATCCTGGAATGCAAGAGACGTTGGGTGACTCAGAATTTGCGGTGAGATACACATGGGCATGCAGTTACTTTCTTAGCTAGGATTCAATCGGATAGAAATCATAACGGCATCATAAGAGAATTTGTAGAGAAGGAATACAAACCACAAATGAAGTATAGAGTAGATGATAGTTATGTTGTTGCTTAGGATGAACCAACACCAAATAAAGAAACAATGACATCGCTTTTGAACCTGTAGAAGAGGCTGACATGTTCAATGTTCCCTTTTTGAGATCTATGCAAAGAAAAATAAAATAGTCAATGTTCAGGCTTTTAAAGATCCAGATGGAAACAAAAAAATTATAATCGAACTCGTACGATGAGTTTAAACGGGTACTACATGGTAGCAGAACGATGCCTGGGAGGAAATAATAGCAAGAACTTAGTTCTGGACGAACCAGAGAGAATCAGTAATTGTAGAGCAGGGAATTCACACTAATATTTTTCACTAACTTTACATTTTGCAAAAACGAATAATAGCAAGCAATTCCTGTTGTAGGGAGTAGCTAAGAACATGTGCATGACAAAATAACAAACATGTGCATTACTTGAAATTTGTAGAGCAGTGAATGAAAACAAACATGTCCAGTGACCTTGTATGTAGCACAATGAACATGCATGCCCAATGGCTTTTATGTACTAGCACGATTACAAAAATATAGTTCACTACGACATGCTTTAACCTGCTATATTACTGCAAAAACAAAAAGGGGTTGGAGATTAGTTTACCTCGGTTGGAGAGAACTCTAAGCATCGTCGGTACCATTCGGGTGACGTGCAGGTCACTGAGGGTGATACGGTTGCAGTTAAGTAGATCTTGGGTGGTCAGGGAAGCAGATCTTGGACGGTCGATGCCGGGTTGAGAGCAGTGGACGAGAGCGTCGCTCAGGCAGCTCTGGTGCCATGAACGGCAACGTCCATGCAGCTGGTCTGGAGCGGTGGACATGAAAGTTGTTGAACTAGATCCCATCTGGTTGACACCAGTGAGGAAGCTATGGTACAGTTGGGTAGCATTCGGTGGTAGGGAAGCAGAGCTTGGGCGGTCGATGATGCCATCGTCATGGTGAACAAGGCCACAACTCTGCTGCTGTGTCACAGAATCCCGATGAACTAGATCCGGTGTGGTGGGTGCCGGTGAAGCGGCTTCGTGGTTGTGCACGAGACCACAGCTCAAACGGCTCAGGCCGCCATGGAATTGCCGCTGGCCGGTGCAAGCGATGGTCGTGGAGGGGACAAAGGAGCTTGGGATTTTTGGGAGGGCTAGCGGGAAACACTACGCGAATAGGGACCATAGAGGGTGAATAAGAACATAATTACGATCGTACCCCCAAGCGACCTAGTATGCCCATTGTCATCTAAAAAAAGGTAGAGAAAGAATTTTAAAGTCAAAAGTTTTTGAGACGGAGGGGCCGGAAATTCTTTAAGGATGGTGTGTGGTATTGCCGCTCGAATTTGGCTAGCGTCCATATAATAATAATAATAATAAAATGGTACTATGCGGTGCGAGATTTTGGCTTATGTTTTTTGAGTTGGTGAGACGGGAAATGCTTTAAGGTCGGCAGATGATTTTTCCGCTTGTTTGAGATTTTAAATTTGGCTAGCCTCCATCTACTAATAAAAAAGGTAGTAAACTGTAAGCTATATGTCCAAGAATTCAAGGCCGAGCATCACATCAACTGATTATCCATTTCCATATTTTTGCACTGAAACTTGGATACCTTCGATTTGCATGGCATAGACGGTAAATTTTGCCACCTAACTGACGTTTTTAATTTGTCTAGCATTGATGTAATAATAGAAAAATGGTTGTCTGTCAGTGGGATATTTTTCTCCAAAATGTTTGAAACGGATGGGCGTGAAATGGTTTTGGGGCGGTGAGTGATTTTACTAGTCGATTAGGATTATGAATTTGGCTAGCCTCCGTCTATCTACAAATAGAAAAATGGTACTCCCGGTGAGAGATTTTGCCTCAAAGTTTTTAAAACGGTATGGCGAGAAATGCTTTAAGGTCGGTGGTTGATTTTTCCGCTCGATCGAGATTTCAAATTTGGCTACCTTCCATCTACTAATAAAAAAAAGTTAGTAGACCATATGCTAAATGTCTAGGAATGCAAGGCCGATTGTCACATCCATGAGCATAATTGGCCAGAAAGTGGGCATAGTACCTCCAATTCAAACATAGTAGGCGCGTGGTAAATTCTGCAGCCCGACTGACATTTTGAAGAACATGAAATTCTTCATGCACATTATTTTTTGGTCAAATATATCCCATTCAACAACTGTTAAACATAATCCTTGTTTGTTGCGTTGACTGGACGTCCATTTTTTTAGTTTATTATCTTGGCCAATCAGATATAAGTAACGAAAGGGAGTTAAAAGAACAATAACATGATCTACAAAGAATTTAAATTATTACATAAGCTCAAAAAATTACATGATATAAAGTGCTGGAGTATACATGGATCAGAGTTAACTCGAATCGTAGAAGTTATGCTTCGGGAGCTTCATTCACCAGAAGTGTATCAAGTGAATGACAGTGAGATATTGACAAGATATTTTCATGCATTTGGCATATTTTAGATATGTTAGTATCTGATACCTGTGTTTGATTTCTAAGCATGTCATTATACTCTTGGAGTCTGGTGGTTTCCTTTATTTCTGCCAAAAGTATTTTGCAAAGAACTATATAAAACATTGAACTGCTAAGGTCATTGCTTAGACTAGGAACAATATGCTTAACTGCACTTAGGGTAAGTATTATAATCTTTTTGCGACCTCTACTGAGTATTGCAGCTGATTCAGTTCCTTGCTTCCAAAGAATATCAATAGAATCACATAGTTTATCGGTATTCTCATTTTCTATCAATAATTGAGAAACAATATCTGGAATAGTTTCAACACAAGTGTCACTGCTCCCTTAGACCTGAACATCTTTATTTGTAGTCTGTACTAAGAAAAAATAGGTTGCAATAACACATAGTACATTGTCGGAGAATTTGGAAAGCATCATTTTTCTAGATACAATAAAGGAAGCAATCAACATAAGTAGATCGTAGAAATTGAGTTATATAGAGCATGGATAACATGCATATAATGAATCAAGCAGAAAGAATTTTAGAACTTCATAGAATAGCTAGAAACTGCAAATGAATTCCAGCAACTATGCAGCCAAAAGAAGCACAATATAATAATTTTCCTCTAACTGCTCGATACAAGAAGCATTTTTCGTAAAAGAAAAACAAGTAATCATGTACCGCATATATACTAGCTAGATTATTTTGTAGTTGGAGATAAAATTAACAGAAACAGTGCCACAAGTAGAAAACTAGCTTCTCTATGCTGCCTTGCTCTGACTATTGTATCTTTAACTGCGGTTGGCGGACTTGTTTTAGTCATCGATAAACTCAAAATTAAAATAAAAGAAGAAGCTAATTTTTTAGTCGTTATGAGGCAAAATACACTACCAATACAATGAAATGAGATATTATTTTTTGTCAATACAACGAAATGAGTAACCAGATATTGGTTGCATCTAATCAACGGATAGGTAATATTAACGGATAAACAAGTAATTTATAGATCGTGTGCCTATAGACTACATACATAAAAAAATACGCAATTAAAACTATGCTTGCCTCATGTATAGAATCAGATCATTCTGTAGTCACATAAAAAATAGTCAGAGGAATTGAGAACTAACACTCCATGCAACCAATAACTATTGGATCTCACAACTCCATAGTGTGGAATTAATTTAATCATTGCCCAAAGAACATATCGCCTTGGACCAAATGCAAGTGAACCATCCTCTGATTATGGAGTACTAATCATGTACGTTATCTAGCCATGAATGAAGCAACTAAACATGTCGTGGCTCGTATAAACTATACAATCAATTCAATATGGGTATCCTAGAGATATAGAGTAATGAGAAAGACTTTATTTTAGTAAAACTCAGATAAACAAGCTAATGGCCAAGCACATCAAACTAAAACGAGGGACTTACCATAGAACTTGCGGTGTCACGCAACAACTCACGTTGATGTCGGTAGGCTCGTTGAAGCAGATCGGTGCGTTTCTAGTGCAGCGTCGGTGAACATTATCGTGTGTAGTGAACGACGGCATCGGTGAAGAAGATCCGATGCAGTGTGGGTCAGGTTCGGTGCACGAGGGAGTTGATGCACGTCCCATGCTGGGACGAGGGATTTGTCCCACATCGAAGCCGACAAAGATCTTCCAGTTGCTAATGGCATCTCTAGTAAATTGGAGGATGAAAAGAATGTGTTTCCGATGTGCGGTGGTGGTGGGGGTGGGGAGAGGGGTGGGGGTGGGTGGCGGGAGGGTGTTAGAGCAAGTCCAGCGGTTCCCTTTGGGAGAAGGAGGGAGTAGTAGTTATTGAAAATTCTTAGAATAGGGGAGATCTTTTGGGAGAACTGCTGGAGTCGGACAATTTTTAGGTTGAGTATTTTTAGGGGAGTCCAAGATTCTAGATATAGGGAGCAATTTTAGGAAAAACGTGGACTCTATTTAAGTAGTAGTACTCTATTGCCATTGATTTCATGTTTTTTGAACATTATTTCATACCTATTGATGAGATGTCTTTGGCAGGAATGGTGGGCGAGCAGTGCGGTGCGTGAGAGAAGATCATTGGTTTGCGTGTAATTTACAAATACACGCAATGAGCGACAGTATGGAATGCACATCAGTAAATTCTACTTCGCGAGGGGAAGGCCTTCCACAACATAGTCCGAGCCAAAAACACAAAAAGGTTTCCTACAAAAAATTTTGAGGCACCAAGCTCACAATGTTGCGAATAACACAAAAAGGATGCCACCGCATCATTTATGCCTACAAAATTTTCAGAGCCACCGCGACGTTACTACTACTTATTTTCAACTTATTAATCTTGCGGATACTGCAAATTATTTGATAATAGTTCGACCAACGTGATTACAATCGCTAATAGAATGACGATAGTTATAGCGCGACTACCTCATGCCTCTAATTAACCCTAACATTAATTCAAACATTGTGATTATGAGCGCGGTGAGGATAGCAATAATATTGAATACATATTGTAGGCATATATCCTTCTCTATAGCATATCTTTTGATCCTCGTAAGCTTCAACATATACTCATCTGTCTGGATCTTGTGTTCGTGGATGATATCTGCGATCTGTAGCTCCATTTGCATCTTCACTTCTTTGACTCTATGCTTCTCTTCTCCATTCCCATTCTTTGCTAACTATATCTTCATCATTGCTTGATCCATCTCCGTTACATCATGGGATTTCTTCTTCTCGTCTCTTTTTAAGTTCGAGTCTTCGGCTACCAGCATTCTTCCTAAAATCAAATTACATTGGCACGATTTTTCGGAAAAAAAAGATTGCAAATGAGCAAACAGTATGTTGAGGAGAGCACCCACGTGAGGAGTGCAATCTTCCTAAAATCAAAAGTGTACCTCGTTAGAATTTTCAAGAGAGTAGTAGTGTGAGCTCGAGTGGACCATAGACTATGCTAAGGAGGAAGCAGAGCAGTGTGTCTAATGGTGGCGGCAGGTCTAGATATCGAGATCCCCTCCGCTTGAATGATGAATAGAGGTCATTAGAGGGAGGCAGAGAATGAAGGATGGAAAGTTAGGAACGATGGTCTATGTGTCCAAACGGTTAGAAAAAGAAGTCGTTGAAGAAGAAAAAAGGGGAGTAGATTTTGATCTAGTAACATACTATAGTAGTAGTATTAAATTAGATTAGTAAGTCTCCACGTGCCTTGCACGTGAGTATCAATGGGATCTTATAGATGCTACAATGAATAAGATCCAACGGTTAGCAATTTTTGGATTTTCCAATCTTCATCTAAGAGTCAAAGTTCAAGTTATTCGTACACTATATAGTGAGGAGTAAGTTGCATATGCCTTGCACACGTGAGAATCAGATAATAGAAGTATGATATATTATTTTTATATATAACTATAATAGGTGAGGCTTAAAAATAATTATGATTTTAAGCGTAGTCCATAATGTATCGGGTGTATATTTGTTTCTTGTACTTTGTATCGTGTAGAAATCAACCTATTAGCTACCTAATACTCGACATATATGCTCTAGATAAATGACGAAGAAGATTCCAGAATTATTGAGAAGTGTGTTGTGAGATTTGTGCATAGCGATCATTGTGCTAAAGATTATCAACAGAGAATAATCTTCCAGAATCTAGAATGGATAGAAGATCCAACGGTTCACAAAGGTGGGATTTCTTGGTCAATCCGATGAAATGGTCAAAGTTTGATCAAAGTTATTCGTATACTATATATAGTTCTAAGATTATTTAAGAGGCAAAGCTCACAAAATTTAAAATGTGTATAAATTATGGTTGTATATTTGGTTCTTGTAGTATGTATCATCTAGAAGTTGACATTTATTATTAGCTATACCTAATACTTGAAAATATTGGTAACATGTTCTAGAGAAATGATGGAGAATATTGATTCTAGAATGATGGAGAAGTGTGTTTTGAGGTTTGTGCATAGTGTTCCTTGTGATAAAGACTATCAACAGTATTTCTAGCAGATGCTATAATAAAATGGAAAAGAAGATCCGATGGCTGGAAATTTTGGGATTCACGAGTCTTAATCCAGCGGTCAATTTTCAAAGATAATCGTAGATTATGTAGTGGTAAGATAAGGCAAAAGTTTAGGGTTTGGGTTTTAGGTGTTTGGGGTTTAGGGAATTTTCAATAATGTTCAAGCTTTATGCTTGTATTCATGGAATAGAATAGCGTTACCGCAATTTAATGAAAATATTTCAAATTTTGATCTATAAGTGCATGGAACCTTCTTCGTTAGGGTGTATGTGGGTTTATGGATTAGGTTCTAGTGGGTTTTTAGGGTTTAGGGTTTAGGGAATTTTTAATAATGTTCAAGCTATATGAATATATTCGTCAAATAGAATGGCATTACCCAAATTAATAAAAGTATCTCAAAATTTGATCTATAAGTGTGCATAATAGCTGCTTGTTGGTGAGGTTAAGGGGTTTAGTGTTACGGGTTTTAGGGTTTTAGGTTTTAGGGTTTCGGGTTCCGGGAATTTTCAATAAAGTTCTAGTATGATGCTTATATTCGTGGAATAGAATGACTTAGGAACAATTTGATGAAAGTATCTCAAATTTGATCTATAAGTGCATGTGTAACATCCCAAAAATGTTAAACAAGATTATCAAGTTGTAATCACCCAAGTTTAGGGTTAACAAAAACTTTTATTATTAAAATTAATATGAATGCATGTGTGTGTGATTAATGCATGAATGATTGCACTTAACATGTTTGATTGATATGAATGATAAGGATTGGTTTAAGGATGAAAACAATATCATCCAGATCATTTCCAGGCAGAATCAAATGAAGAGAAAATCAAATATAAGAAATATGAGCAAATGGTCATTTTGGCCAAACTTGTTCACTAGAGCACTTTGAGTGTTCCTAGTCAAAGATTTCTAACAGAAACAAATCCAATTCTTTTCACCCCTTGCTAGACCAAGTAACAATGAACCTAAGCCCACTCTATAAACCAACAGAAACAAATTCCAAATATATTTAAAGGACAATTCAAAATTGAAACCTTAATAGGTACTAAGATGGCCATTTCTCAAAAACCAACCAAACCAATTCCCCTTGGCAAACCCTAGCAGCTGCAGACTACCAAGCTTATGACAAGATCACTCACCAAAATTCATCCAAAAATTCAAACTTTGAATTCATGCGGCCATTTCATCAAACACCTGGCAGACACAAATAAACCTTGCCTAACTTCTACTGTGGTGAGCAGTAATTGATCAACCCCTTGTCCCCATTTCACTCCTTGGTCTCCCTAGTGCCGAGCATTGCATTGAAGCAGCTCCCCCTTCACTGCTTGGACTAGTGCCGGGCCACCTGAGCCATCCTTGTCGGTCGAGCATGGACAGCTCGCAGGAGCCAGCCCCGCACCCGTCCACGATGTCTAGGAGACAGGCCACCGTCCATCGCCACTCCCTGTCCACCCCTCGACCATAGGAAAGACGTGGACCACCAGAAAATAACTGCTCCCATTTCTCTGTCGCCATGCCGAGAGCGACCAAAAAGCCGCAGCCTACACGAGCGCACACACCGCGCCTCACCTTCACTGAACTTACCCTCACTCGCCACGACCCTAGCTACCTCCCAGACATGCCCGTTCGCCGTCACGCGAACAGTAGCCCATGTACGCCGTCTCGAACACCGCCATTCCCGCACAGAGCACGCACCTCTCCCGACCATCCTCGACCGCCCCATGCCGCGCCTTTAAGCCAGTGATGACTGCTAGGAAACACCCCACCGTCCTACGCCCTCAGCCATGCCCGTATCTCACTACAACGACGTCGTAGGAGGAGCCAGCCCATGCCGCTCTGCCCCTCTCGCCGGTGTATAAATAGAGGACCCCTCCGCCTCAATTCACCACACCATCTCACTCCCCTCTCTCTCAGAACCACCCCTGACCCTTTCCCGGAGCAAGGTGAGCACCAGCCCGCCGGAATTTGGCCGGAGTCTGCCGCTGCAGAGGAGAAGAGGAGCCGCCGATTGGAGCCACCCCAGGAGCCGCCGCGACCACCGTTTGAACCGTCATCATCAACAACGTCGTTCGCCCCCATCACCGACCCTAGATGGATCCCAGGTGAGCCACTGTGTACCCCCACACTACTAGGAAAAGGCCTATCAGTGGCGCATCATTTTGGGACTTCTGTGGCGCATATGGGAAACGCCACTATTATCTTGCCAATAAAGTGCAGTTCTGTGGCGCTTATTGAAATGCGCCACAGAATTATAAAAAACTTTTGTGGCGCATTTTTCCAATATGCGCCACAGAAGTTTTTTTTTCAAATTTCAAAAAAAACCCGACCAGATCTGGCCGGAGGTGGTGCTCGCCGGAGGTGGTGCTCGCCGATGGAAGATAGAAGGAGGTCGCTAGTGGAGGAGGTGGAGGTCATCGCTGGAGGAGAGGAGGAGGCCGTCGGAGGAGGAGGCTGCCGGAGGAGGAGGAGGAGAAGGTCGCCGGAGGAGGAGCTCGTCGGGGTGGAGGAGGAGGGAGGTGGAAGGAGGAGGAGCTCGCCAGGGTGGAGGAGGAGGAGCTCGCCGGGTGGAGGAGGAGGGAGGTGAGAGGAGGAGGAGCTCACCGGGGTGGAGGAAGGAGGAGCTCACCGGAGTGTATGAGGGAGGAGCTCACCACGGTGGTGGTGGAGGAGGAGGAGGAGAAGGTCACCGGGGTGGAGGAGGAGGATCTCACCGGGGTGGTGGAGGAGAAGAAGGTGAGGAGGATGAGAGAAGAAGTGGAGGAGAAGAAGGATGGAGGAGTGGAAGAGTATAAGAGAGGGTGAAGGGGGGAGTGATTCAAAATTCGAATCCCGCCAAAGACTTCTGTGGCGCATATGGAAGAAATGTGCCACAGAAGTTTGTCCTCCTTTTTTATTTTTTTGCAGGAAAAATAGATCTTTTGGCCATAACTTTTTACTCTTTTCGAATTTTGAAAATCTAAATAATCGCTAAACGACCATAAGTGTTTGCGAGTGGATGCCAAATCTCGTTCTCGTCATTTTGGTATATTATACGTATTTTTCCAATATCGTATGCAAAAGTTACGACCGTTTTACCATGGCATAAACTTATTTTGCATAAAAAGTCAAAATGCATGTTTGTTAATTTTCCTACAAACTAGACCATATTATCTATCACTATGTGAAAGGATATTATTTTTTGCAAGGCTAAAAAGGCAATCCACGGGGGGTGTGGAATCTGTTTTTCCTACTCCAACTTCGGTGGCGCATACCTCTATATGCGCCACAGAAGATGAACCCTTCTGTGGCGCATATGTTCATATGCGCCACAAAATGTTGGTCAGAGTACAGTCAACGAGATTCCGTGGTAGGGTCCACCCGAGCTTTCTGTTGCGCATATGTCCATATGCGCCACAGAAGTTGGAGCTTCTATGGAGTACTTTTCCTATATGCGCCACAGAAGTGTGAAGACTTTTGTGGCGCATTTTTTGAAATGCGCCAAAATGCGCCACTGGACAACTTTTGTGGCGCATGGTCAGAATCATGCGCCATAGAAGGTCTGTCTATCTATAGCTAGTTTCCTAGTAGTGCCACCATCGTTGTTAGGGTTCAGTCTAGTCGGGGATGTGTGACGGAGACGACGTACGTCGGTCATAGATGTTAGTCTAATCATAGGGCCTAGATTGGAACTTACCACTTCGGTTAGAATGAGCCGTTGACGCATGGGACCCCCTGTCAGCAGCCCGTTGCGCGTGCGCAGTGCAGTTGGGTCGGCCCAGTATCATGCCCGCGCTTAGCCCAATGATTCAAATAATCTTTTTCCATTTTAGTTAAACCCTAATTCTGTCAGTAGATTCAAAAATCAGTTCAAGGAGATTCACTAAACCAAATTGCAAGATTCCAATTTGGCTAGAAAGGTATTGAAAATATCAATCCAAGCCCATTGGATTCAAACCATTTGAACTTATAGATCACCTATAGTAAAAATAACAAGACAGAGACTTTTCCACATTCAAACATTTTTCAAAAATCAACCATAAATGCTTTTGAGTTGATTCCAGCTCCCAAAAATCACATTTGACAAGATCTATCTGAATATGTAAAAATATTTAGGTTTACATGCAATGATCTGGGACTAGTACTAAAAGAATGCTCCATAGGCATTTCTAGTCACTTTAATTGTATAAAATAGTATTTTAAAACTTTATAAAATATGACCACCACTTTAAATCACATTTCCAAGTATTAGAATATGTGGTGATGACATGTGTCAACATGATCCCATATTTTAATTGGATAATATTAAATATTAAGTATTTTCAATGAGTACAAATTACTTTTCCAAAATAAAATAAAAAGGGCTAAAGTCTTTATCTCATGTGATGATGCTATATCATCTAGTGTGAACTTTTGTGTGCTAAGTAGAGGTAGTTAAGTATTGTTTGGTGATTGTGTACCTCGTATTCATTTATAGACGCTAGTACCGACCAAGGCTACAAGGAGGAGGCGTACTACAAAGAAGAAGAAAACTTTAACCACTGCACCAATCAAGGCGAGCTAGAACTTTGCATACTACCTATGCAAGCCTAACACTACAAGTTAACCTATGCAAGATGCACTAGGCAGGCTTTGGTTATGCAACCTTGATTATACCAATTCCCAGTTTTATTTGCAAGCTTTATTATTTTATTTTTACCAAAGTTCTTTACCCTTACTTAGTGACTTATGAGTTTTGGAAAACTACTATAGGTAGAATAAAGAGCATAAAACTAGGCCTAAGTAGTTAGAACTAGATGTCATCAAAAGGCATAAGACTAGATTTGGATAGTCACAGTTGACTAGCACCCCTCATTAGTGAATATCCTCAACTTTAGTGGCTAGTGCTAAGCATAAAAGTTGATCACCTTAGATGGGAATACTTGGTGAAAATGATTATGAAAACCTTGGAATGAAGATTCATTCTATTGAAATGTTTTGACATGTGTTATGAACACAAGATGATCTGATGATGAAAATGTTGAGGCATGAGCCTTAGCCCTTTATAAAAATGGATGGTTGGGTTCGGATGCGATACCATTCCAATTTTACCGTACAACCACAATACCTGAATTGGGCAGGGCTTAATTAGAAGTTTATATGTCTTAGTATGGGTTCCTTGCAGAAGAGGTTGAGCTGAGGCTACCTCGTGATGACTGTCCACCTATGAAGTACCCAAGATGACTGATGGTCATGGTTGGGAGGCCACACTCATAGGGGAGGTGCCTATACTAGGGTGTGTAATTAAAAGGTTAGTATTGATTATCCGCATACTAAGTATGATGATTCAGGGTTATCCCTGATGGATGTATCGAATGTTGTGTTGAAAGTGTACCACCTTTGCAAAGTGTCAAACTATTCGAATAGCCGCGTCTGTGGTCATGGACAGTTGGAGTGGCCATACTGTTCCGTCGTCAGATGTTTTCAAAATGACTTGTGAAATGATTCATGACTTTGACTTGACCATAACAGGGTTATGATCTGAAAACTCAAGTTCCCACTTAGGGGTTATAAAACCTTAAACTAGTTTTCTTTGCTTCTAAACTCAGTATGAAATAAACGTGGCTTTTTGCAAATAAACCTAGAGCTTAGGATTCCTACTCGAACTACTTTCCTTGTTAGTGATAGTTTGCGAGTACTTAAAGAGTACTCATGACTTTCTCCCTGGCTATTCCTATGGCCAGAATATGAGGAGGACTACCAGGATGATGGACAACATGAAGTCTATGACAACAAGGATCATCTCCCATCGTCAGCATTGCCCGTGACCCTGAATATGAAGCCCCGCTATGTTTAATTTCCGTTCCGTTGATTGTATTAGGACTGGATCATGAGATCCTTTATTTGTAAGACCTTTATTATGGTTTGTAATGGATGATGTACTGTGTTACCAATTCTGTTATGTCTCGCAAAAATAATAATCTTGGGATTGTGAGGTATGGCATAACAGGCATCTAGGATTAAAAATCCAGGTGTTGACAGCATGAGACCTACTTGGTTAGGGTTTAGGGGTTAAGGGTTTATGGTTTTTAGGGTTTAGGGGTATAGGGCTTGGAGTTTAGATTTTAGGAGGTTAGGGTTTAGGTATTTTTCCATAATGTTCGATTTGTATGCCTATTTTCATGAATTAGAATGTTGCCCAATTTAGTAAAAGTATCTCAAAATTTGATGTATAAGTGTGCATGATAGCCACTTGTTGGTCAAAGTTTAGGGATTTAGTGTTCCGATTTTAATTTTAGGGTTCAAGGTTTAGGTTTTAGGTGTTTAGGGTTTATGTTTTATGGCATTTTCAATAATGTTCAAGCTATATGCTTATATTCGTGGAATAGAATGGCGTTACATAATTTAATGGAAGTATCTCAAATTTGGATATATAAGTGCATGATACCCTGCTTGGTTAGGGTTTAATTATGGGTGGGAGTTTAGGGTTTAGGGTTTTAGTATTTAGGGGTTTAGGGTATAGGTTTTAGGGGTTGTTTAGGGTTTAGGGTTTTAGGATTTTTCAATAATGTTCAAGCTTTATGCTTATATTAGTCAAATTGAATGGTGTTACCCAATTTATATTAATAAACGTATCTAAAATTCGATCTATAAGTGCATGATACCTGATTGGTCAGGGTATAGGGGGTAGTGTTTATGGTTTTAGGCTTTAGGGCTTTACGGTTTAGGGTTTTAGGATTTAGGGGTTTAGAATTTCAGGATTTTTCAATAATGTTCAAACTTTATGGTTATATCCATGGAATAGAATGGTGTTACCGCAATTTAATGAAAGTATCTCAAATTTGGATCTATTACACTATAAGAAATGTTTCCTTATGCAATGACTGGGCCCGTCAATCTTCGTAGAAGGTGCATATTTCGCGACGAAAATCTCGGCTCGACTATGGCCAGTGTAAAACTTTTTTTCCAATTTCGCGCCCCTCTACTATGACGAAACCGCTAATATCATGGAGGAATCTCGATGGGCACGTGGCAGAAGTAATATTTCCGCTTCCTCGCAAGATGTTTGAAGCGATCCAACCCGTTAAGAATTGGATCCTGTGTTTACAGTGCTAGTCCCTTGCATCGATTAGCTAGCACACACAGTTTCGATGAATAAAAGAGTATCAATGCGTCACATTATTACAACGGTTGATCCAAGAAAATAAATATTACAAGTTGCTTATCTCACAGCTAGCTCAAATATCATAGTTCAACAAATAAACAATAGATAAAGGCTCCATCACGCCACAGGCAACTCGCTGAGTGGAGATTCGCAACCTAAACGATAATCTTACTTGTCGTCGAAAATTACCTGCAACATGAAAAGTTGCAGCCACGAATGTTCAATACATTTGAATTGTATTGGCAAGATGTCACTGTTATGTAGACACAATTGGCAACCTGTCATATACATGCACACTTTGGCTAGTGGAGTTTAGGCTTTTTGCATAAAGCAGCATTTTCTCCTACATTTTAAATAAAGTTTTAGTTCTTCAAAATATCTAAGAACAACTCGAGTCACTCGAGAGCTCCTAAATCTATGGACACATTGAGTCACTCAAGTGCTCCTATAACCCATTAAGTTCACCCATCAAGTTTTATTAGAGAAATTAGAATGAATGAGACTTTTCAACTGTGTCAAGAGAAGTTACTCATAATTGTCCATTACCGGGGACACGGCTAAGTACTTAGTTCATAAAACATCTGCAGAGGCTAGTACACTTGACCCACAAGACCCGATCAACCCCTTCTGAGAGAAGACCAAGACAAGACCTTTGGGAAACAGAATCATGAGCCTAACTCCGGACCGTACCATCCTATCAACACCTACATCTGCTAGTCACGGTAGGACATGATCCCATAACTTACTCTGTTGAGTCAGAGCCCATATGACATGTGGTTGTACATGGAAGTTACTAATCAAGACCGTCTATTATCCCTCTGAATCCTGGGTGGCAATCCCCACAAAAATCCACACTCGATGACCCAATCAATGCCATTCCACCCAGGTGATTCATTGATTAAGTGGTTTTCATTTAAGCAAAACATAATCCTTCCCATACACATATGTATCATGAAAACCACCCACGCAACTAATAGCATGGCTAAGCATCTACAATACGATGGCTATCAAGGAATCAACTGGGGTCTATGACAATTCTATTGGGTACTCACACCATAGCATAGCCTATATAATATAAAATATTTTCTTCAATGCAAGCTACTGAAAACTAAATGCATAATAAAACAATAGGAGATTCATGATAGTGACACTTGCCTCAGTTGTAGTGATCGTTCACACAGTCGTCACAATCATAGATATCGCACTCCCGGCAATCTATCACGCAAAACAATAATTCAATCAATCATACAGTAACACAACACAACAAAACAGTATGTATGCATTTTATAAAAGAGAAACAAGTTCAAAAACATTTCATAAACATTTTCTGCTAAACAAATAGGCTTTTAGTTGGCATTAATGAATTCTGAATACTTTAAGTACAGAATAGTTTCATAAAATTATGGGAACCATTCTACTGGATAGGTAATGTTCATAGCTTTCATTTGCCACTGGTTTCACCTTAAAATAATTTATAGATTAGAAGTTATAGCCAAAATACTCATTGAATGAATTTAACCATAGCTAATTATTTTGTACTGTAACAAAATAAACTAATGCTAAAGTGATGTAGATTATAGTTTTCTGAATCCATAGACACCAAATTTGCCAATTTTGGAGTTGTGGATATTTTTCTATGAATTATTTACCATTAAAGAGATTTAAATAATCCAGGAAAATACATTGGTTAAATTATGAATTTTATTACATGATAATATTCTACACATTATTTTGAATCCATGGATATATCATATGTAATTTTATGATCTATATTCAATTTTATATGGATTTTACAAGTTCTGCAAAATTTCTGGCTATTAAATCATTTTCAGAAATTAGCTGGGAGAACTACGCCACGCGGCGCGCTGTGATTCGCTGCGCGTGCTGAGCTGGCATTGACGCGGTCCCGCTGAGTCTGAGGCCAGGTGGCGCGCGCTCGTTGGCCGATACCTCTTCGCTGATCTGTTCTAATCAGATCCGTAGATTGAAGATCGGACGGTCGCAGAGGAAGACGTCCTGGAGCTCACCGGCGACGATGAAGAAAACGGTGGTGGCAGCCCAGACGGTGGTGGTGGGTGGTGCTCCGGTGGTCTCCGACATCGGAGAGGTGGTCCACGTGAAGCTGGCGAGGATGACGAGGTCCCTGGTGGCCACTGCGTGGTCCTTCTCTTCCCCAGGCGACGGCAGATGGCAGCTGGAGTTTCTCGGCTCCGTCCGAGCTCCGGCGGTCTCGGATGGGTCCTATGGCGATCTGCGGGAGGGGAAAAAGAGGTGAGGCGATGGAGTTAATCAAGGGGAGGATATCCAGAGGGAAAGGAGGGCGAGGGGTGGTCGCGAACGACGGGAGCTCGACCTCCGAAGCTCCGCTGTGGCGGCTGAGATTGGAAGCTCGCCGGTGGGTTAGGGTTTCGAGAAAAAAAATGAAAAGGAAACGAAGGGCGGCGATGCAGGGGCTTTATTGGGGTGGGTACGTGTGGAGGAGGTTAGGGGTCGAACTTATTTCGCGGATTCAATGGGGGAGGGGATCAAATCGGGTCTGGGAGGCGTGGCCGGTTCGGGCTCTGGCCGGAGGAAGGTGACGACCGGGTAGGTCCCAACGGTCAGAGAGAGAGAGGGAGCGCCAGCGGGCTGGGGTGGATGCTGCTGGGCCGCAAGCTGCTGCTCTGCGCGCCCGGTGCGGCAGGTAGAGGAGGGGAAAGGGGCGCCCGGTTGGGCTGGGCTGGCTCAGCCGGCTGGGTAGAGTAGGTTTAGTTTTTTTTCTGTTTCTTTTGTTCTTTTCCTTTCTCTAGTTTGTTTAATAACTTTTGAAATATAGCTCCAAATAATCTCAAACCAATTTATAAATTTTTCTAAAATTCAACACATCATTTTAGCACTACTAGGGAACTTATTCCTGTCCTTTTAAAATATTCAAACAATAGGTTTTTTTTAGAAATCCTAACAGATGCATATGGGGTTTCAAATAGAGTTTTTCACAAATGGTTTTGAATTTGAGATTTTAGCAATAAGCCATGATGTAATGCACATGACTCCTATGAACTTTCCCATTCTAAAATTCTGGGATGTTATAATGTTGAATCGACGAAGTATTTTTTGCGTGTGGGTCCCAGATGTCAGTGTCTCTAGTGGACCAAACTTTTCGGTCGCGCCTCCCTGATTTGAACTCGATAACGTTGTTCGATGCATCTTCTATTTAGTCAAGCTGTTGGGTCCCGCATGTTTGCCTCACATTAGAGGAATCATGTGTATGATGGAATTTTTTCCTTTCCTGTTCCAAACTTGATATCATCCCTCGATGTATCTGCCGTTTAATCAGGCTGTTGGGTCCCACATGTCATCCTCACTCTAGAAGAAACATGCGCATAATGATTTTTTTACCTTGGCTCGTGCCTCTCTGATATGAACTCGATAACATTGCTCGATCTATCTACAGTTAATCACGATGATGGGTCCCACATGCCAGCCTCTCATTACAAGAATAGTGTGTATGATGGAATTTTTTTCTTCACTCCCGCTACCCTGTTCTGAACTTGATAGCGCTACTAGATGCATCTACAGTTTAATCACGCAGTTAGGCCCCACGTGTCATCCTCACATTAGAAGAAACGTGTGCATGATGATTTTTTACCTTGGCTCGTGCCTCCCTGATTTGAACTCGATAACGTTGCTCCATCTATGTGCCATTAATCGCACTGCTCGGTCCCACATGCTAGCCTCTCATTAGTAGAATTGTGTTTATGATGGAATTTTTTCCTTCGCTCATGCTACCCTGTTCCGAACATGAATGCGCTGCTAGATGCATATACGGTTTAATCACACCACATGTCATCCTCTCATTATAAGAAACGTGTGTATGATGGATTTTTTGCCCTCGGTCGTGCCTCTGTGTTAACTTGATAGCGTTGCTTCGTCAATCTGCCTTTTTTTCAGGCTGGTGGGTCCCATATGTCAGCATCTCATTAGAAGAATTGTGTGTATATGATTGAATTTTTTCTTCTCTAGCACTACCCTGTTCCTAACTAGATAGTGTTGCTCGACGAACCTTCCATTTGGTCACGCTACTGGGTCCCACATGTCAGCTTCTCATTAGAAGAACGTGTCCATGTTGGAAATTTTTTTGATCGCTCCTCCATGTTTCAAACTTGGCAATGTTGCTCGTTGCATCAGCCGTTTATATAGGCTAGTGGGTCCCATATGTCAGCATCTCATTAGAAAGAAACATGTGCATGCTGGAATTTTTTTCACGCTCGTGCCTTCGTGTTTCGGACTTGACAACATTGCTCGATACATCGGCCGTTTATACAAGCTCATGGGTCCTGCATGTCAGGCCCTCATTAGAAGAATCATGTGTATATGATGATTTTTTTCTCTAGATACCCTGTTTCGAACTAAGAACGTCCCACATGTCAGCATCTGTCGTTTGGTCACGCTGTTGGGCCCCATATGTTAGCATCTCATTAGAAGAACGTGTGAATGTTGGACTTTTTTCTTGCTCGTGCCTACCTTAGTCGAACTTGGCAATGTTGCTCGATGCAGCACCTATATAAGGTCTCTCTGGTGGGTCCCACATGTAAGCCTCTCCCTAAATGAAATGTGCTATGATGGACTTTCTTTCCGTCGCCTCCATTGTTCTAACTTTGGTCCATTGCTAGGTCCCAGATGTCAGCCTCCTCTGTGAGAACACGTGTGTAGGCTGTTCCCAAATGTCAGCCTCCGTTTGAAAGAAATGTGTGTATGTTGGAATATTTTTTAGTTCGATTACGTCGTTCTGACCTTGGCAACATTGCTAGATGCAACAGCAGTTTATTACGACCGAGGTATCGGTATTTTTTTAAAGTTAATCTATACTCCGTTGCTAGGTCCCACACGTCATCGTTCGTATATAATAACAAAAATAGCCACGACCACTATTTTGACCTTGGTCCGTTGTTGAGTCCCAGATGTCAGCCTTCTCTATGCAGGAAACGTGTCTATGTTGGTCCCATATGTTAGCCTCTATTTGAAAGAAACGTGTATGTGTTGGACTATTTTTTTGGATCGAGTCCACCGTTATGACCTTGGAAACATTGCTACAACCGGCAGGAGTTTACCTAGGTCCCAGATGTCAGCCTCATAGTGCAAAAAAATGACTACAAGAAAAACATAAATTTCCTAGGATTCAAACTCGAGACCTAAGAAACGGTAAACGGCTTGCCTTGCCACTTTGATAGAAATAGTTAATATAACAGAAACGTTAAACGGTTCCTTCTATAAGTTTATAAGACTTTCTTTGACCATGTTTATCTCCTTTTAAATAATAAGGCGGCACTCCTCGCAGCTAAACTAAAAACTGCTACATAATGCAGTAGTTTTTACACAAAAAATAGGTAGGTGGAGTTTTTTTATCGTCATGGGAAATATTCAAGGGGCTCACTCCTAAACTGAATGGGCTATAATTGACAGCCACAATACCATCAAAAAGGCCGAATTATAAAGTTTTCGGCTATGCTCGGGCCTTATAGGCTAATTTTATGGGCTCAGTAATAAAAATTTCAGACGTCAACATGGAAGAAAAAACAAGGGCGCGTGAAAATTGTTGACATCCAGGACACATAGCCCGCGCGCGCCAAAACTTTCCTACTCACGCATTCACTCTAGGAGCCAGCTACTGTCTCTGCGTCATTCTTCTGAAGACGCACTGGCCATGAAAACCACATGTCGCACGAAAAACAATCGCCCTCCATCTACCAGCCGAGATCAGCTGGTTGATCCCAACGGTACGCTTATAATTTCCTTAGTTTGCTCGAATCATTCCCTAGTAGTCATTTAGTACTCGATCTGTTCATTTGGAATTGTTCTGCACTTGATCAGTTTGTTCAAATTGGTTGGCATTTTATTGCGCTCGGTCGATCTGTTCTCTCAAATATGTAACATAGTTCTGCACTCAATTTCTCAAATAGGATAAAATTACTAAAATAGGCTAAAATTATGTGGCATTTATAGTTCTATATTCCATTAGTTTGCTCAGATATCTTGGCTTAATTAGATCTGTAATCAACCCGTTCGCTGAAATATCATGAAATATTCTGACCATCTCTATCCTCAACAGATGGACAAATATTGGATATTGAACGAACAAAAAGCAACACCTTCATATTGAGCAGGTGTTAATGACTTCATGAAGTTTGTTAAACAGCATAACGGCGACTCAGATGTGTTTTTCCCATGTCAACAATGCCTTAATTATAAAAGGTTGAGTCAGAGCATAGTTGCAGACCATATATTCATTAATGGGATGCAACAGAAATACATTAGGTGGACTAAACATGGTGAACCATATGATCAGCATGTTCTTGATCCTCTAGCTAATGCTGGTCCGCCTGAAGCGCATCAGATCGAGGATGAGTACCTTTCTGGTTTGTTAAGGGACCTATACCCCACTGCAAGCAAAAAGGGCGGCCCTTCTCTTAAAATATCACCTTTCTATGACCTGGTAGAAGATGCCAAGTGTTTAGTGGACCCTGATTCTGGTATCTCAAGATTCGAAATGGTAATGAAATTACTAAAGTAAGATTCGTCCAACAAGGTTACCAACAAAGCTTTTGATGCAGTGATTAAGGTGTACAACAAGTCAATCCCTAGGGAAGGACTGCTAAAATCCTTTGATGAGATGAAACAGTACATCAAGGTACTCGGACTATCATATGAGAAGATCCATTTCTGTCCAAATAACTGTGTACTGTTCTAGGAGGATTATGAAAACCTCGATGAATGCCCAGTATGTAACGAATCAAGATGGAAAAATGTTGATAAAAAGAAGAAAGATCCTTGTAAGGTTCTAAGATATTTTTCAATTATAGATAGATTGCAGAGGTTGTTTTACATCTAAGGAAACAAGATGGCATGAAGAGATTCTCAAGCCAGATGATTACTTACTAAGACATCCAGCTAATGGCGATGAATGGAAGAATTTTGACAAGGCTCATCCAGAATTTGCTGCGTATCCAAGGAACATGAGACTTGGCCTAGCTACAGATGGATTTAACCCATTTGGCAACATGAGTAACTCGTACAGCATGTGGCCAGTACTTGTTA
This sequence comes from Avena sativa, assembly GCA_916181665.1. Lineage (NCBI taxonomy): Eukaryota > Viridiplantae > Streptophyta > Magnoliopsida > Poales > Poaceae > Avena > Avena sativa. The sequence goes on along the minus strand of OV702298.1, from coordinate 43,195,166 downwards.
CAATTTACAACCTGTCTCTCTGGTCATGCACTGATCAGTCGAACTGCTTGCTGACTTTACTCATCCTAGGTCCCAAATCACCTGGTAAGGATTTTGATCTGTTCATGCAGCCTCTTATACGAGACTTGCAGAAACTATGGAAGGGTGTCATGAGTCCTGATATCCTTGCAAGAAAACCTGAAGATGCCAAGTTCCCTTTGCATGCTGTTGTGCTGTTCCGCACCCATGATTTTCCAGCTCTTGGCACAATGTCAGGCAGAGTGAAAGGAGGTTACAACACATGTATTCGCTGTGAGTCAAAACAGGTCACAGCGATGCTACAAAATAAGACCGGTTACCTTGGCCACCGGATTTTTCTTCCTGTAGGCCACAAATTCCGAAAAACTTAAAAAATTGCAGTTCTATGGAAAGAGGACTCGGTATGGCACTACACCACGGAAGTTCACTGCAGCTGAGTTGCAGGCGCATCTAGAAAAGGTCAGAAATGTCAAACCAAGAAAACAACCAGCTACCAAATGAGGTAAAAGAAAGAATACAGAAGATGCACCGATAGCAGGAGCAGCATCCAGAAGGAACAGAGCGGAAGAAATAGCTGACGAGGGTTTGACTCGTCAATGCCAATTGTTATGGACTTGGGTTTTGGATAAGATGGGGATGCTGGAGATCACGGAGAGGATAACAGACAAGCAATGCGGGGGTACACGAGGTTTACCCAGGTTTAGGCCCCCGGAGGGAAAACCCTACTCCTGCTTGTCTGCTCTTGATTACGGCAGAACCGAAGGTTACAAAGGTGTGCAGATGCAATCTGGCGTGAGGTGTGTATGAGGTGAGTTGATGCCCGCCTCGCCGTGCCCTCCTAGCCTTTATATATATAGGCAGGTCCCGTGCACAGGTCGAGTCAGTTAGATATTAGGGTTTGTCCCCTTTGAATTTCTATCTACTCTAGTCTTGTTCTCTAAGGATCCGAAGGCGTCGTGGGCTTGGGCGACCCGAAATCTCCACAGGCCGCGTATTTTTGTCGTGGGCCTTCCTTGGGATGGACTAGGTATGCCAACGTTGTGTACCCGTGGGGTATAACCATGTCAGTGGCCCCCAAGTGTTCAGTCAAATCACAGATTCGGCTGAGGACTCTTCAATCTTTCGGGTACAGTTGGACCTGTTTGTAAGAGAAAATAATTTTGTTCGTGGGGATTATTGATGCGCGTGCCTGACTCTCCTGACGGATCAGGGCCAGTTAACTGTTATAGGACAAAATAACATGATCTTCTTCAGATTCGAGTCCCTGGATTTGAATCCGGAATAAATGCTGGCGTAATTCGACTCAAGCCGTTGAGGTCTTATAGGAGTTGAATCCCAATGGTTTTCAAGTGATGTATCCAACACGTCCGTCAGGATTTGTCATCGTGTCAGATTGTTCCAGGCTGCACAGCGGGATACGCATCGCTGCGAGGGTGCTGGCAAACATCAGACTGATGCTGCTACCGCCGTCTATGAAGACGCGACTCATCTTGTATCCTCCGATCTGCGCCTTGAGCACCAGGGCAGCATGACCTGGGCGAGGGATCTGGCAGGGGTGATCCGAACGATCGAACGTTATGCCGGACTCCAATCCGCTGAGGTACTCAGGAATGGCAGATGGAGCGGTCACGGCCAGGCTGACCTGTCGGGTGATCTTCTTTTGCACCCTGTTGGTAGGGCATCCCTTCTTGATCATCAGGGACCCTTTCGGCGGTGGATATCCTCATGTGCCTTTGTTTGGCGCAGGTGAGATTGCTGCATTGGACGGTCCAACGGGTGGTGGTGGAGGAGCTCCATGGGCGATATCACCTGGTGCAGGTGCGGGCCCAAACCCAGGGTTCACGATCTGGCATCGCATTTGGGTGAGACCCTCGCTTAGTTTCTGGAACTCGTGGCAGTCCTTTAGCATGTGGCTGACCTTCTTTTTACCATCTTGCTTGTTGATGTAGAAGTGGATGGTGCAAGGGCCAGACAACTTGTCGTATGCCGAGGGCTCGTCGTCGTGGCTACGATGCTGCCATGTTTGCGTGTGTCGCCCTCCGTCACGGAAGTTTCTCCCGCGGTATCCGCTGTTGCGGTTGCCATTGTTGCGTCGGTCGGCATAGCTAGCCGCAACCATGTTGACTCCGTCGCGATCGTCGTAGACGTGCAATCTTTGTTTGTTGCGGCGTTCGTGCCTGTGGCCGTAGTCGTCCTCGTCATCTGAATGCATCCGGTGGAGGGAATCCTCGCCTTTTGCCCACCTGTTGGCGATGTCCATGAGGTGGTCGAGCGTCTTGGGCTTAACGCGCCCAAGTTCTTCCTTAAAGTCTAGACGCTTGACACCGTCCTTGAAGGCAACGATCATCCTTTCTTCGGAGATGTGTGTGGCGGAGTTCTTGATGTGGGACCAGCGTAGGATGTACGAGCGAATGGATTCGCCGGTATGTTGGGTGCAGGCCCGCAGTTCCTCGATCGAGGCTGGCCTTTTGCTTGTGCCCTTGAAGTTTTGGATGAAACTATACGCTAGCTCCTCCCAGCTTTGAATGGTGCTCGAGGATAGGCTGCTGAGCCAGTGTCGAGGGGCTAACCCCCGGTAGGGTCACAAGTGGTAAAACACAACCCAGCTTGGCTTACGCCGAGTGAAGAAAGAACCAAGCCGAGTAAGAAGGTCGTATGCAGCCGACATAGAAACTGTGTCGGCCCATATAGACAAAGATGTTAACCTTGCAGGAACCAACGAGCCGAGTCTCACGAGAAAGGGCCGAGTCAAATAGGACGTGTGGCACCTTTCCGAGTGAGGTTCAGGAAGGACCATAGTAAAGCGTGGTCAAAAGAGAAGGGCGACGCCGGGTGAAACGAAAGGAGCCGGGTGAAGCCTACAGCAAGGGCTGACATACAAAGTTACTTCATGACGCCAAAGGAACTGGAGGCGACGTACCAGTAGACCGTTAGTTGTCTAGCTTTATGGACTGGGCCAATGGACTTAGGACAAGCCCATGACCTGGCCCGTACAGTAGGGACCAAGATCCAAATAGTAACCCTAGAACCCATAAGGGGTGTAACCTAGCTAGCCATCGCCTATATAAGGAAGGGCATAGTTGTAGTTAGAGGAGGTTGGACCAAGTAGCGAACTAGTGCACAGAACACAAGTTCATATAGCTCAAGGATCACTTGTAACACTACTAGAGAAAAGGCTATAGGAGACATGCTTATAGGAGGCACATTTAGACGCGCCTCCTATAAAATAGACGAGGCGCACTCCTTCTTCATGCACCTCGAGTATAAAAATAAGCGAGGCGCCTATGATAAGAATGCGTCTCCTATAATCCATGTACGGACAAAATCAAGCAGCCACAGGTTATGCGAGGCGCATTCTAGTCATATGCGCCTCCTATATATCAGATAGGCGAGGCGCATATGGACAGAATGCGCCTCGCATAATCTGTATAGGCCCGCGTGTTGGTAGGTGCTCGAATATGTGAGGCACATATGGTCATATGCACCTCCTATATTTGATAATATGCGAGGCGTATATGGTCATATGTGCCTCGAGTAACTCATGCGGGCCGGGTGGAGGTAGGTGGCCTCATAGGCGAGACGCATATTGCTATATGCGCCTCCTATACTGTGCAATATGAGCCTCCTATAATCTGACACCACCTTTTTATCACTGTTAGTCTAGTCTAATTTATGTTTGGTACTAAATTATGGATGAACACACTAGAATTCTCATTCGCAATTAAAAAGAAACTAAAATACGAAAATTTGTAATAAAACATCTTCCAACTATTTTCTCTACTACATACAAAGAAAGTTCATTGAAACAGTCCACTCAATTAAGATGGAAATCGTTGTATATTTTCAAAACATGGAAGGAAGAGACAAAGACAAGCTCTCGAAGCTAGAGCTCGCAACCAGCAGCTGAACATTCGTATATGTCCGTTCACGTACGCCATGTTCCTCTCGTCCACGTACGTCATGTCCGGCACTCCCCTGATCCCCCTGGCATATACGAATAAGGGTGCAAGTGGGACAAGATGCGGGAACCCGTGTAAATGCCGCGTATGCCCACTCTGGATAAGTGGAACGCCGCGGCAGTCCCGCAAAAACTGACCGCACTTAAGCGGTGGCCACTTAAGCCCGCATATTACATGCTGAATGATTCTGCACGCGCGTCGGTAGCTGTGAACAAACAAGAACCACAGCCTTGGGCAAATAATAGAAATAAATACAAGGAATTAATCCCCCTTCAAGCTTTTGATACTCAACGCCAATCGAGACCGCTTTGATGTAATTTCCATTATCAGTATCATGAACGGAGGAGATGGCGAAGAGAGACAGAGAGGAAAGGATAATGGTGGATCTGACTTCTGAGTGCGGCGGCCATGGCGGAGCGCCCCGTGCGGCCGTGCCTGATACTGACGTCCGACGTTTGTTCTCAAATCGATCGGTTGATCATTTTGCGGCACATGCGGGTGGGAAGTGGGCCTAGTGATTTTCTGCTTAATCCCACAAAATAATTTCAATAAACTGCGGGCTCCCGGGCTCCCACAAACGAGATTTTATGGGGCGGGTTACGCGGCGCCGCGGAAAGTCCGCGCCCGCTTGCACCCTGATATATGAAGCATTTTCCAAATAAAAAAACATTTTGTATATGGAAAATGATACGCTCCCTCCGGGGTACCGCGTTCGTATCCTCTTGGTCCATCGCGTGACGCGTGTCCTCGTATTGGAAAAAACTGAATCCATCTCCATCCCGTTTCCATCATACGTTCTCAACCTTATCTCTTCTGCTTCCATCGCTGCTTCGCTTCCCAGGCTCAGCGGCGGACGCCAACACCGTGTCGCTTCCTAGATCAAGCTCGCCGGCTGACACCTGCGCCGCCCTCTGCCAACATAAAGCTTGTGCCGGCCGACGCCGCCCCGCTGCCTATCTCGCTGGCGCCTGTCCCCGCCAAAGTGCTACAACGAACTAGGCCATGATGCTCGCTCCACCGGCGTGCTTGTCGACCGTGCTTCCCCGCCGTAGCGCTGCACGGCGTCGGCCATGCTCCTATCCCACTAGCGTGCAGCAAACACCCGGTGCGCCCTCGCCCTCCCCTACGGCTCGCGCCGCCTGCACCCGGTGCGCCGCCGCCCGTTCCTGTAGCTCGCCGGAAGCCGCAACCGACCTCCAACCCGCTACACCTGTTTTGTGGGTTTTCTACCACAACGGCTCCCTGTAGCTCGTGCTCCTCTTCCAATGGCTCTCGGTGCTCCCGCCACCGTGTTCCTACCCCACTGTCTCATCATCCCACCTCCCGACGACGGAGATGATGCTATATAATGGTGATGGCAGTAGCGCTTGCTATAACCCGTCAGGGATTTGCTAAATTGGCGTTTAGGATTTGCTACCATAGGCCGGCGATGGTGCTCCGTGCAGCCAGTGGTGGTGCTACATGTTGGTCGGCGACATCGCTTGCTACCATGGCAACGTCGCTTTTGCTACACATGACGGCGGCGCTTGCTACAATGGCGAATTCGTGTTGCTACAAGAGGAAACAACATTTGCTACCATGGGTGTGGGACCTTGCTACAAGGTGTCCGGCGAGGTCTCCGACGGAAGTCTCCGACGATGTCTTCTGTTTTGCTACATTATCACATTTTTTTTGCTACAACTGTTTAGTTGTTTTGCTACAATGGATCAAAGTTTTTGCTACAATGTCTCCGGCGAGGTCTTTCGGCAAAAGTCTCCGGCGGGGTCTGGTTTGCTACATTAGCTCAAATTTTTTGCTACATAATCTCCGGCGAAACTCCGGCGAGATCTCCGACGAGATTTGTCTTTTTATTTTTCATCTTGCGGGTGAACCTTTTTTGCTACATGTAGCAAAAAGGGGATATTTTGTAGCAAAACTAAGTGATTTGTAGCAAAAGCGGGATTGGTGGTGTTTTTTGGGGACACATGGCGGGCAGAGGACCCGGGGGATCGGGGGAAGTTATCCCCCGGGGGACGCGTAGCGCTCCCCTTTGTATATGGGTCTGCCACGGTAGGCTAGCCCGTGTTGTAACTAGGACAGGCCCACTTGGTCCAGTACATAGTCACAGACGAGGAGGCCCTCTTCTTCCTTCGGCTTCCATCGATTCCACACGCATAGAGCAAAAAAGGGGGGAGGGAATCGCGGCATCGGAGAGGGAGAAGGAAGATGATACTCGTCGTGCTCTTCGCCAACTCCGAAGGCAACATCCTCATCGAGAGGTAAAACACCGCCCCCGTTTCCGTCCCCCGCCTCTCGTACGTACCTACTCGCGACGGCCACGAGATCTCATCTCGCGTCGCTCCTAAAATCTACTTGCTATTCAGCGCCGAAGAATCTTTGGTTTCCCCTTGCTGATTCGATAGGGATTGATCTGACGAAGAGTGGTGTCGCTTGTGTTGTTGTTGGGGTAAAATCGCAGGTTCCATGGGGTCCCCGCGGAGGAGAGGCTGCACTGGCGCTCCTTCCTCATCAAGCTCGGCGCCGAGAAACTCAAGGGGGCCAAGAACGAGGAGCTCCTCGTCGCATCCCACAAGTAAGCCCCACGCGATTCTCTACCCTCGACGCAACAGATCTCTGCGCCAGTCATGATTTTACATATACTGTGAAGAACCCCTGCATTTCGCATTCTGTTTCACTGCAAAGCACATGTGCCCCACACTGCGTTTCCATGCCACCGAGGTGCCGACCAGTGGTTCAGTTAACCATATTGAACTAGAATTGCTTCCCACAGGCATGCTAGTTTACTTTGTTGCGCAAGACAGAATCTACTTGCCGCACAAGATCGAACAGCGAGCATTGTTATTTCCGTGCCCAACCTAAGTATGAGGTACTAATCCAAGTCATTCTTGGTTTGCATTTTTTGGTCTTTCTTTGAAATGTCGATGATTAGAACGCGATTTCTTACATCTTGTTGCACCCATATATATGCATGATTCTATTTTGTAAGCTGCTAGCTATTGCTTTCCACTTACATAACTAATATCATCTTTCTTATGTGTAGGAGATGATGAAGAAGTGCTATGTCGTGTACATCGGTTGGGTTTCAGGTGTGTACGAGGAGTGGAAAGACTGTTAGAAGCAAGTGAACAACTTCTCGGGCAACAACTACCAAGGCTACGAGAGTAGAAAGGTGGCGAAAGAGAAGTGGAGGAGGCACAGAAGGAAGAAGTGGAGGAACTTCCTCGTAATCACCACCTTGTTACTCTTCATGGTAGGTTATGTGCTCTACTTCATCTAGCTAGAGCTCCGTCGTCGGAGTTGTAATGTGATTATGAACTTGTACTCGGAGGTGTCAACTTGTCGGACAAACACGGGGTGTTGTGTGAAACTTGGCACTTTTGATTCTACTTGATGTATGAACTCGTATGTCGCGATTGATGTGTAATATATCTTATTCATGTTGGTTCTATTATGCTTTGGCCAATTGCAAGTTTCTGAAAAATTTGTATTTTAGATTGTATTTTATATTTGAATATTCGTATACTGTTATTTATAGTTATAGTGATCTGTAAACTTGAATTTTAAAAATATTATAGGAGGCGCATATAGGACACTATAGGAGACGCATATACTATAAATATACGAGGCGCATTATGAAACATATGATATGCGCCTCCTATACTTCATATATGCGAGACGCATATCTATATGTGTCTCCTACATATAGGAGACGCATATCGATATGCGCCTCACATAAAAAATAGGCGAGGCTCAAAGCTAGAGGCGCATACGATATGCGCCTCGCATATGCTTTTAGGTGTGCCTCGCATAAGGTTTTCTCTAGTAGTGTAAACCAATAGCATCAGTAAAATTTCTAAGTATGGAGAGTTCATCTTGTTCTTCGTGCATGGCTAGACCGTGCACTCCCTTCCCGGTGACCACAAGCACCCATTCGGCCCCCAACTTAAGCCTACCCATGGCATCTGCCGTGACACCACCACGACAGTTGGCGCCCACCGTGGGGCGAAGCAGGTGCTTGATGGAGTCTTCATCTGAACGAGCAACATCATCGCCAAGACCTGCGAGCACGTCTACTCCGGCATCATCTAGAGGTTTGGGACGCTCAACTTCGTCAGCAACAACGCGGGGTGCTTTGGGACCAAGCCGTTCCCTAGGGGTGGTCGCTTCATCAAGTTCGGCGAGCACCAGGTCTACGCCGCAGTGCACGTGGAGCGCGCGTATCCGGAGCGCATCATCCTGGCGCTGGATCCACCTGCGATTCTTGCCGTAGGGAAACTTCACCAGCTCGTCTCCGTTAGGGTAATGATGACATCCCCTAACCCAACAGCTCCTCCAGCAGCTCCCGTAGTGAACGAGAATGCTGAGGGAGAAAATCAAGAGGACACGCCAAGGGCTGCAAGAACAGAAAAGGCACCGCTAGAAAAGCCAGAGAACATAGCTAGGATTAAGAGAGCTAAAGAATTGCAAGACGCAATACACAAGTTGGCAGAGCCAGTAGCGCAAGCAACTGATCCGGCACGCGTGCATGGCAAGTTAGAGGAGGCCAGGATAAAGGTCCTAGAGAAGACAAATGTAGCACCCCGGTAAAACGACTACTAGAAAATCGTCGGTATTTGTTTTATGCATCATCATGACTGCATGCTCATGTCATCATGTCATATCGCATTTGAGCATCGTTATGTTATCATGCATATTTTTCTTGCATTCATCGTATTTTGTGTGCTAAATTATTCTTATGGTTTGATATATATAAAGTCATCCTCCTTTTCTTAATTAAACAAAATAATATTTTTGGCCGTTATAAAACTACAAAAATGTTTTTTTATTTTGCTAATAATATAGGCAAAAAGTTCGTCTAAAGTTTTAGCCCAAAACTAATCCTATCTAATCTACCATGGACTATATAATTACTCCATTCCGCTCTTTATCCTCCCTAAACCATAGCCCCAAAATCTGTCCAAAACTAGACTAAAAATCCCTTTCCTTTTTCTCGTCCACTCCTCTCCAAGAATTCCACCGCACCAGCCCAAGTCCTCCTTACTTCTCTCTTTACACAAAGCCCATTTTTCATACAACCCAACAACAGGTTCCTGTTTGTCCTCTTCCTCCAACACGGAAAGAGCGTGACCCCCCCATGGTAGGCATCAGCCACAAATCTGGCCATCGGGCCGTGCTTGGGCGGGCCGGCCCACGACACCCCAAAAAAGGCCCGGCCCAAGCCCGACACAGCACGCGGCTGGCGGGCCCGTGCCGGCCCGTGGCACGCAGGTGCCGTGCCCGTGCCGGCAGGCCAGGCACGTGGGCCAGGCACGGCACGGCCCGTTTGGCGCGGCACGCGGGCAGGCCCGCCAGGCACGCGAGGGCCCGCCACGCGTGGAGCCAGGGGGAGCGCCGCGCGGGCTAGATTTTGAAATTTCGGGGGGAGCGGGGGGGGGGGGGGGGGTCGACCGGGGGACGGGCGCTTCATCTGAGATCAGTTCGAGGGAACTAATTAGTTGACGTAATTTTTCTTTTCTTTTCGAGCGATTGTACTCTTTTTTCTTGCTAGGGATGTAAGGTTTTTTAATGAGGCAACATCAATAAAGCTCAGTTTTTATCCCATATAAAAATTTGTGTCATTTTACTATTTTTTTGCATTTTTTAAACAGTTTTTAGCATTTTTTCGGACTCAAATAAAAAACAGACAAAACAGAAAAAACAGGCTAAACGGGCCAGAACGGCCCCGCGGGCCAAATGTGTTGCGGGCCGGCCCGTGTAGCGCTGGGGCCGGGCCCGGGCCGCCAGGCTGGACACACGTGCCGGCCCGACACGGCACGTGGCCTGGCGGGCACGACGGGCCGTTCCACGTGTCAGGTCTGGCCGTGCCGAGCCGGGCCGTGGGCCAGATTTGATTCAGCCGAGCGCCCATCCACCACATGCTGGCTTCCCCTTCTTATCCCCACCAAACCGAACCCTTGTAAACCTGGACTACTCCCTCCGTCCCGGTTTAAAGGACATAATTTGCAATCCTCTTGTCCGTAGGTGCCATCTAATTGGTTCATTTAATAGTATGGAGTAGAACATGCATGAAGAAAAAAAGAGTTAGAAAAGCGTTCACATTTATTCACACATGTGCATGCAAGTGTTTTATTCTTTTCACACAGAACTAATTACAGAGATTAAATGCTTTTGTGTCGAATCATTTTGGGATTGCATGGTTTACAAATTGTGTCTTTAAACCGGGACGGAGGAAGTACTCCTCCTTTTCCTAGCGCCGCCACCCCTCTTTTCTTCCTCTTTTGTTCTCCACAAAAATCCACCATCGAACACCACTAGAAGGACACGATCGAGCCGGCGCTACAATCCCGTCCCCATCGAGCTGAGTACCTGAATGGATTCGCCACACCCTCCTGGTTCTTCTGGCCTAGGAATCTGAGACAGACAGATCCATCCTGAGTTGTCATCACCGTCCAGTCTTCTTCCTAGTGGCCGTCTGTGCGTGTCGTCAGCTTCCCCTTCGCTGTAGTGACGTCTCTGTCCGCCCCTGCCTCAAACATCTCGCCATCAAGCCCCAGGTGAGCACCGCCTTCAACCCAGTCCATTCACGCTTCATCTCGGTCGTCGTATCATGTACTCCGTCGATGTCTGAATGCGATCTTCACGGCCGAGCCTTTGTACTCATTGTTTCCTGCACGCGCTTGTACTCCGGGTCTTGCTGCTTTGCTTGCTGCACGCGCACCTGCACAAATTCAAGCGCCAGTCTGGAGTACTAAGCAGCCTGCAATTTGATCACACACGCACCTGGCCTCACAAGTTCCGGTCGTCTCAGTTCATCTCCGTCAGGCTAAAGCTTCCATCAGTTTCTGCCTTAGTTTTATTCAGAATGTCACCGTCACAACTCCTGTCAAGTCTGCATCAGCAGCTCGATGGTTCATCCCGTGCACTTCAAACTATCTGTCTTGAGTTCAAATCTCCACCTAGCAACAATAAAACCCATCCAATCCTTTTTCTTCTTCTTTTATCTATGTAAAGAACTTCCGCTTGCATGGTTAAAACTCGACACGCCTTCTTCTGTTCAATAAACGTCATTGGGCCTCTTTGGTTTAATTACTGCTATGCCGACCTGTTGATATTGAGATCAAATCCCCCTTGTGTTTTATTTTAATCAAATCATTTTACTGTTTAAATAGCTAGTGGGTCTTGGCCATCAGTTTTCTATGTGTTGTAACTGGCGCACGATCAGCAGCTGTCTCCATTCTCTATCTATTTCTTTAATTTTTACAAGCTGCTTATTTGTATATATTCATCCATACCTCATTTGAGAAAGAGTTATATTGTTTTCGGATCATAAAATTCGTAGAACATGAATATGTCATCCTCATATTTGCTTGCATCTCGCATCTTGTGGGATAATGATAGTATGCATATAACAATAATAAGTAACCTAAGGAATGTGTCGGGAATCATATAAATAATGTCCCGTTTTCATATAAATGGTGTAAACAATCGATTCCATGTTATACAACATTTAAAGTGCGAATAGATAAAATAACTTGAACTATTAAATTAATTATCGGACCTCCGATTCTGTTTAATATTACAATGTGTACCATGAACTTTCCATGTCATGCATCACATCATAATCATACCGGATCTTCTGCATAAGTTTTAATTGTTGCATCCGGTGTTTCTTCTAGTGCTTTGCTTCTTCACGGATTAGGCCGACGAGTTGATGCGAGAGTCGACTCGATCTTCAGATGAACCTTCGGCGATGTTTCCAGGCGAGCATTATTCACCTTTCTACCTATTTTACTTTATAGTCTTTATTTCCTCCTGTTGATATATTGCTATATGTGTTGCGATGGTCTAGTTTTTGTACCCGTGATATCCCTTGCAGCCTTATATTGTCTTGCACACATCCTATTACCTGTTGTTTGGTAGATAGTTCGACTTGCGTGTCGTAGTCGCTTGCTCAAGCGCTGTTGCGTGTCGTCAAGTACCACAGTTGTTGGAGTATTGCCGTATGTTTAATGTTGGAGATGATCAAGACTTTAATTACCGTTTAACAACTAAAATTAAAGTAGGTAAATAATGCAGAGGCACGGGTGGGCAATAGATGTTATTTGGTTTTTAACCGTCCACTTGTGTCCCGTAGGACCCCGAGTACTTGATACCTGTTCTTTGATTATTCGCACTATCCACATGTGGGACCATGAATCCTCCTAGACAGAGCTTGAGTCGTATATTATTTCTTGAGGCCACAAAGTAGTTTGGGGCTTTATTACTATCATGTACTTATGCCATGCTTTACTGCTTAATTTATGATTGCGCGTGGAGCGCCTGTACTGTTTAGGTAAGTGGAATGTTTCCGCAGTATCGACAAGCCCAGTCACACTTTCGGGCTCTCAGTCGTTTACAGCCATTGACACAAACCTTTGGGTCCGTCTCGGAGCCGGCCAACTTCGTCGCGGGTTGCTTAGTGGGGTGGCCCCCTGAAATTTATATGAATCTTGCAATTGCTCTGTCGTGATGCCTCGTTGGGTTTTCATTTGGTTTTTTCCGAGGTTGATCGTGCGTGTGTTGCTATTTGTGCCCCCCTGCAGGGTAAAACTTTCTGAAAGCCGTGTCCGCGGTTATGGACGACTTGGAGCACAGTATCTCGATCATAGACAACTATAACTAAAGTAGTGCTATAAATTTGACTTTATAATGACTAGTAATCAGCTTCACTATAATGGAATGACTAAATAAAAGTGCCAACAACGGCTGGTTTGGGTTGTCTCCTGTTACCATTGTATCTGACTAGTAAGTATTGCAACTACAACGGAATGGCTAAATAAAAGTACCAACAACTGCTGGGTTTTGGGGTGCCTCATGCTATATGTATCTGACTAGTAAGTACTACAACTACAAAGGAATGGTTAACTAAAACTTCCCACTGCTTATTATATCAGGATGACTCATGCTATCTATATCTGACTAGTAATTGCCGCAACTATAACGAAATGAATAAAACTACCAACTATGTGAGTTCCTCGGTTGACTTCCTCGTTTGGTCTCGAGGGGGAAATACCACGATGGGTATGCTTGGCGATAGTTTCAGGTTGGATCCTAATAGGTATTTCTTATCCCTTTCTGATAGCCGCCAGTTGCATTGATTCTCTATAGGTTGTTTAGTGCATGCTGCGCTGCCGCTTCAGTCCACCATACCTATGTAGGCGAGGACCGCCGAATTTTAATCTCGTCGTGTACTGGCCTCAGTACTGACCGCTCTCTTTTTTCTTTGCCCTTTGTCGGCACCCCTTTTGTTTAAGCAGGTTTTGAGATCGACGTCGTTAGCAGGGTTACCCTTCCGGCTTGGCCTGGGAAGGGTTATGGACGCCATTGGTTATACTTCAGGGCTCTTAGCCCCATTTGCATCTTGTCCGTAGTCGAACGTTGTATCATTTTCAAGGTGATTTGGATCTTTGTATTGTATATCTGTAGTCTTGACTCTTTGAGTCAGTGTTGTATATATCTGTTCTGTGGGTTTCATCGTGGACTATTGTGTAATGGTATTACTTCGTTTTCCACCCGCACGAAAGTGCCTGGTGGGCACCTTTGTATCGTTTCTATGCGGGTTTGGTGTGAACTGCTAAAACTTGCATAGGGTCGATTCTGAGGGTGTTACAGAGTGGTATCAGAGCACAACAGTTACGATACCCACTGGTTCAGCCTGTAGGATAACCTAGCTAACGGACGTTATTGGTCAAAACTATTTTAAAAAAATCAGTTGGATAGATCTGATTAGGTTTGCTTTTACTTCTTACCCCTCTGCTATTCTCCTCTTATCTGGACGTGTGTTAAGTCTGCTCTCTTATCTTTTCTTCGAGTCCAGGATTTCTCGTGGTTGGGTTTCTTTCGTACCTTCAGGGTTTCTCTTCCATCCTCTTGTAACGGTGCTTCAACATCCGGCATTCATGCTATCTGATGAATCTTTCATCTGTTGTACCTTTCAGTGGACCAAAAGTCACTAAATTTTTTCTTTCTATCCTCCGGTGATTTCCGATACGACGAAGTCATCTACATTAGATCTGATGAGAATCTCCATCCCTCCTTAGTTTCCGAACCTCGCTTGTCGAGATCTTCAATCCGAATTCCGAGATTCGGGGACAGAAAGTCTCTATTCCGGCACCCTGCCGGGACGGGGAAGTGCCCCTGGAGCCATCTCCATCGATCTCCACCACCATCTCCATCACCGTTGCTGATGTCCATGATGAGGAGGGAGTAGTTCTTCCTCGAGGCTAAGGGCTCTACCGATAGCTATGTGTTCATCTCTCTCTATGCATGATCTTGTTGTGGTCATGAGCTTTGTAATCAAGTATATCTACCTTGCTACTCAAGTGCTTCATTAGATCTCTGCTCTCCCAATGTGTGTTAAAGTGACAGCATCCACACCATGATGGCACTTAGGGTTGAGTGTTGTGGATATACCAAATGGGTATACCTACGACATAGTCTCATACCGGCAAGCCCGGGTGGCCCACAGTTGGTGGTTAGGCCTATGGTATAACCGGGCGGCCCAGTTGCTAGTAGACAAGACGGAGGTCCAGCAGGGATGAAGGAAGGAGACGTGCCACCGCCTTAGATGGAAGACGGAGCCTTGGAGGACACGAAGACTAGTTAGTGTTAGTCTACGACTCTGTAACCGTATCCGGCTGGGACTCTCCTTGTAACCCTAGGTCCTGGCGTCCTTATAAGCCGGCCTACGGGAGCCTTTAGGGCACAAGCTAAACAAGAACACCAAGTGCATAGCACTACCCGCACACAGCGAACCCCCAATCCTGTAACTCGGCGTATTGCCATTATAGTGGTTTATAGCAGGAGTAGGATCTCGCCACCGTCGTGAGATCTGAACCTGGGTAAACTGTGTCACGTCGACCTGGACACTCTCCGTCTTTCCCCCACGTCTCTAAACTCGCCGTTGGAATACCCCTATAGCGTACGTGTCGACAAAACCACGACAGTTGGCGCCCACCGTGGGGCAAGAGGCGCTTACAGCACGGATCCGGGCGGGATCCCTCGCCGTCTTTGATGGCGCACAAATCGCATCTCCAGTGACGCGCCGGCTTCGTCATCGCTCTTTCTAGCGTATGGTCGAGTCGGAGGCATCCTAGAGATCTACATCTACATCATCTTTGGAGGTGTCAGAATCTCCGACAACACTGCTTGGTTCTTCCTCGCCGACAGGCTGATGGATCCGGCAATATTCTATATACATCTTCAACTACGCACAAGGGTTGACATCATAGTCAACTACACGCACTGCGTGCCACAGGATACAGTTAAAGACTGCGCCAGGCAGAATACTGCGTGAAATATTAAAACTAGAAGTTTGCTGCAGGCGAGATTTTCCGACATAACCGGCTGCGGGATAGTTTTCGCATGCTTCGCTCTTGACGCGATCTGCCGAGATCTATTTCCTTGCTACTGGTTTAGGTCGAGCTCGTTAAGAATTCCTATTTGCATTGTTTTCGTGGGGTCACATTAAACGTAGCCGACTCAATCAAAACTTTGCATGATTTGAGAAGCTGCCGACAGTTGACGTTTCGAGAGACCTATTCAAACACGTTGCATGAATACATGAATTCTGATTGCACATGCATGCATATCGTGAGCACACGCAAGCATCGGAATCTTCGCTTGTGTCCGGCTTCGCTTGTGTTGCAACTGATTTTGCTGTCCGGTTTCATCGTCGCCGCAATAAACTCTAGCTTCATCTAGATGGCTTCATCGTCATTGCGGACTATTTCATAGCCTTAGATTCGTCTTCGCCGGAATAACACCGACTTCATTTAAACAGCTAAGTACATATTTATGTTTATTATTTAATTGTTTATGATCATCAGATTAAGATTGGTTTACTCATATCCTGAATCTTTTACCGCTTTCGTTTTTGTCATACTTTTTTCACGATTTGCATTGCGCTCGTGAGTATAAACTTTTTACTGGCTTGCCGTTTAAAGGCCCTAGTACCATGCAAAAAACCCGCCTTCGGGCGTTAGCTTAAGTTTTCTGGATACACGTTTTCTGTTGTTTTTATGTGAATTCCGGAGTAGTGACTTTTCGGCACTCAAAGCTGGAGTTTTGACCTTAGGTTTTGGACGGTGCCATTAGGCATCATCGCCTAAGGACATGGTTCTGTGTTGCGAGTCTTCTGTCTCATGAAAGATCAAGCATAAAAAACCAGAATAATGGATAAGCCAGCACTTGCTTGAACAAAATTTTATATAAACTATTCAAATTAGTTGAGTTTTTCCTCCTAAACAGTTTTATATTGTCCAGCTGCTGCATTGTTTCAGCTTTAAAGAATTTGTTCAAAGGCCATGTTTGTTCCGCCTTACATATGTTTGTTGGACACAATTAAAGGAACAATTTAATACATTTATATTTTATGTTTATATTTCAGGTACGTAACGCTTGGACATTGTCGCGTTCCTTGGATTAAGATGTTTTAAGCCGGATTTTCACTAGGCTTGACGCCTTGGGGGCTGCGTTCGCAGTTGTTGACCAAGACTTAAGCCGCCTTTGAGGATGTCGGATCGACGCTCGGGGTCTTGACATCTCTAATTTAAGAGCTTTGTCCCGCCTTGCGTCCAAGCCGGAACAAACCTCGGGGGCTACAGTACGATGATCTCCAAGACATGGTTTAGTTCTCTTTGAGCATCAAGATGGAAAATTAAAGTGAATTCCACCTTGATGCTTGGGGGCTACACCAATGTCGAATTTTTGTGAAGATCTCTTTGGAGCACCAAGCCGAAATAATTTCCGCCTTGGCGCTCAGGGGCAACATTGTTCAGATTTTTGCTAAAGCTACTCTGAGAGCACCAAGACGATTTTCTTTTGAAACTCTGACTTGGCGTTCAGGGGATACGATCGTTTGATGTACAATTATGCATGTTATTTTGAGCATCAAGCCGCCTTTGATGAAGACGACTCAATGCTCGGGGGCTACATGTGGTTATGTCAACAAAACTTTCAAGACGGTAAAGAATCCGGCTAGCGAAACTTGGGGGCTTGACATCAAATTTGCCTTCACGGAAGTTTTACTGGGTTACACGGCTCGATGACCTAAACGTCCATGATATGAGAGGCTCTAAGACCTTAAATTAGGCAAGCTCTTATGCATGTGACTTTGTTGGCTCTAAGTCGGCAGTTTGGCAGCCTTTACGACCGTGACCCGGTAGCCGTGATTTTTCCCGGCTTACGTACCATCCTGCATGGATGATGATATTGAAACGTTCCTAGAGCATGGAAGAATCTCTAACGATTCGTTAGAGAGTTCTCCGCCTTGGATTCGTTTGCAGAAACATACAAGCAACTCTCTGGCTAGGCTTAGTCGGATGAGAATATGATATGGGAGCTCTCCAAGATTCTTCACGAAGCACGCCTACAAATTGAAGATGACGTGATACTTACGCTCAAAGCTAGGCGGAGGAACGCGAGGATCTTGAAGAACTCCGGGGGCTACTGTTGTGGATATACCAAATGGGTATACCTACGACATAGTCTCATACCGGCAAGCCCGGGTGGCCCACAGTTGGTGGTTAGGCCTATGGCATAACCGGGCGGCCCAGTTGCTGGTAGACAAGACGAAGGTCCAGCGGGGATGAAGGAAGGCGACGTGCCACCGCCTTAGATGGAAGACGGAGCCTTGGAGGACACGAAGACTAGTTAGTGTTAGTCTAGGACTCTATAACCGTATCCGACTGGGACTCTCCTTGTAACCCTAGGTCCTGGCGTCCTTATAAGCCAGCCTATGGGAGCCTTTAGGGCACAAGCTAAACAAGAACACCAAGTGCATAGCACTACCCGCACACAGCGAACCCCCAATCCTGTAACTCGGCGTATTGCCATTATAGTGATTTATAGCAGGAGTAGGATCTCGCCACCATCGTGAGATCTGAACCTGGGTAAACTATGTCACGCCGACCCGGACGCTCTCCGTCTTCCCCCCACGTCTCTAAATTCGCCGTTGGGATACCCCTATGGCGCACGTGTCGACAAAACCATGACATTAAGTCTACATAAATACTCATTTTGCTTTAATAGATCTATGCTTTTCCCCATGTGTGTGAAAGTGACAGCGTGCACGTCGTGTGTGGCACTTAGGCTAGACTACATATGTATTTGTTATGAGTTATATTTGGAGTTGGATGTCTCTATAAAATTGTGGTGTTTGTTGGAACCATCTAGCGCTCAAGGTGACAGTGTGGAGTTATCTAGATTGGGGAAGGCGGACTTTGAGGAGTGCTGTTATAGCCCTACCGATGATTAGAGTGTCCAACGAGAGAGTAGTTAAGAGTAGTATCATGAAGAGAGGATATTTATATGAGAGAGTGTTCACTAGTGAAAGTATGATCCCTAGGCATTGTTTCTAAACATTGAAACACCGTTCACAACTAGATCCGTTGCATGTTTGCTTGCTTCCATCTGTACTTTTTCTTTACCTCACTCACACACATTACCCCACGTCAACAACAAGTTAGAAGCTATTTTCTGGTACCGTTACCACTTGTATTTCACTGTCTCTTCACCGAACTAGTGCACCTATACACCTGACAAGTGTATTGGGTGTGTTGGGGACACAAGAGACTTCTTGTATCTTGATTGCAGGGTTGCTTCAGAGGGATACTTTGATCACTTCCTCCCTGAGTTCGATAAACCTTGGGTGATCCACTTAAGGGAAACTTGCTGCTGTTCTACAAACGTCTGCACTTAGAGGCCCAACAACTTTCTACAAGAATCGAAGTGTGTAGACATCAAGCTATTTTCTGGCGCCGTTGCCGGGGTGATAAGGTAAAAGGTACTCACATCCTCTTGTGTGAGTGCTCGAAGTTATTTCCTTTAGATTCTGCAATTGTGTCTTTTTGTTTCTTGTTTTCACTAGTTAGGCTTAATGAAAAACAAAAAAAAATTAGAGAGCTTTATAGTATCTATCTTGAGTTAGGACATGAAGTGTTCGAAGAGAAAATTAAAAAACCTATGGAACTTTATTTGCATGCTAATGTTATTAGTATGAATTTTTTGAACACCATTTTTTCTAATTCCATGGAAACGCCTAAGCTTGGGGAAGCTAGTTTTGATGAAAAATGATCTTTTTAGTCCCCCATCTTTTGAGGAGGAAATTTGCTTTGATGGTACTTTACCTCCAACATATGATGATTACAATGATGAATATGATATTTTCATTCCACCTACTATTGACGAGAAAATTTATTGTGATTACAATATGCCTCCTATATTTGATGATTATGGTGATGAGAATAACAATGATAGCTATTTTGTTGAATTTGATCCCACTCCAATTAATAAGAATGACTATGCTTATGTGGAGAGTAATAATTGTTTTCTGCATGTGGCTCATGATAAGAATGTTTTATGTGATAGTTATATTGTTAATTTTATTCATGTTGCTACTTAAAGTTATTATGAGAGAGGGAAACACGGTCTTATGCATCTCAAAAATATTAAGTTTCCCCTCTTTATGTTGAAAGTCTTGAAGTTGCACTTTTTTCTTTCCTATGCTTATTGCTTTGTGCTTTCATGACTTGTTTCTTTACAAGATTACTATGCATAGGAAGTGGGTAAGACTAAAATGTGTTTTGAATTTGCTTCTTGATGCTCTCTTTTACTTCAATTCATATATCTTATGTGAGCATTTTCTCAAACTATAATGCCTAACTTAAATGCGTTAAAGAAAAGTACTTGTTGGGAGGTAACCCAAGAGTTTCCTTCAGTCTTGGAAGTTCTTACTTCAGTAATGACCTCTCCTTATCCTTTTTATTTGGACAGTACTAGGTGTCCCCCGGGGGATTTGTGATTTTTATCCCACGGGTCCCTAGCCAACCACATGTTCTCTTTTTGGTGTCAAAATCCCTCTTTTGCTACAGAAAGTACCGCTTTTGCTACATATTGTTCCGTTTTTGTTGCATGTAGCAAAAAACAGTTCAGTCCAGAAAATAAAAAAACAGACTTGACCTCGCCAGAGATTTCGCCGGAGACCTCGCCGGTGACCATGTAGCAAAAAAGTTGTGCTAATGTAGCAAACCCGACCTCACCGGAGACTCGCCGGAGGCTTTCGCCTGTAGACCTCACCAGTGACCGAGTAGAAAAAAACGTTACACTATTGTAGCAAAACTGCAAAGCGGTGGTAGCAAAAAAAAGTACCAACGTAGCAAAAAGAACGACCTCGCCGGAGACATCACCAGTGCCTGCCGTAGCAAAACCGACTTTGCTGAAGACTTTCGTCGAAAATGTCGTAGCAATAATTTTGTGCTATTTATAGCAAAAACATAGAAGAGAAATAGCAAAAACTTGATACTATTGTAGCATCACCCTGTAGCAAAATATCAAAACGTGTCAATTGGTCAGTAGCATTGTGACCCTTCATCTGTAGCAAAAATGATCACTTCTAGTA
Source organism: Avena sativa (assembly GCA_916181665.1). NCBI lineage: Eukaryota > Viridiplantae > Streptophyta > Magnoliopsida > Poales > Poaceae > Avena > Avena sativa. The sequence goes on along the minus strand of OV702298.1, from coordinate 43,174,751 downwards.
GCATTGTCGTCCTGCCTGTGTAGAACCGTGTCGGAAGAGGAAACTCTAGGGCAGAGGGGCGGCCATGGCACGGAGGCGTGGCGGTGGTACCTCCGGCGAGGGAGGAACAACGAGGATGGCCGGCCATGGCACAGAGGTATGGCGGTGGGACCTCCGACGGCCGAGGGGCAGCGCGGTCGTCCATGGGAACTCCGGGGCAGAGGATGGCGCAGTTAGCGCGAGCTCCAGTGGCAAAGGGCGGCGCGGTTGGCGGGAGCTCCGGCAGTGGAGGGCGCGTGGTCGCTGGTGGAGAGAGCGACGACGATCCAGGGAGTAGTGGCGGTGACTCCCGACGAGCCGACGCTCCGTGATGGAGGAGAAGCAGGGGCGGCAGGTGTGGCGGCGCTCCAACACGGAGGAGCAAGCGGGACTCCAGCACAGAGGCGTGTGGGGCTCCAGCGCGGCGGCGCGACCGGAGACGGAGTACGCACGCGGGATTCACTTCGCGACGTACGGTTGGATAAGGCAGGTTTCGTGGCTTTTTTTGGGTCTACTGTGTACGCGCACGAGCTATAACCCGGGGGATCGATCGAACTGATCCCCTGGGGGAGTAGTATCAATTTTCTTTTTATTTTTCTTTTTGTGCCAAGAATGACCTCTAATGAGAGGGAAGTAAGATTTGGGGAGTTGTTGTCCTAAAACAGATTTCTGCCCTCCACCATAAAAATTCGTGAGGAGTCTCTGTAAGTTGGATTGAGCTGAACATTTATGAATAAATCCCCCAGTATGTTAGCTAACTTTCGTTAGTTCAACACTTTTTGATTTGAGCAACATAAGATTTTCTAAAAAATCGGTTTCTACCTACTGGTCTGTTTTGACAGATTTCTGCCATTATTTGCATTTGCTTCTTATTGATTCCTTTTTGGGTTATTGTTGGGAAATTGAGCTTTTTGAGGGAATTGATACAGTATCTTTTGTTTTTAGGTAAATTTTTTCTGTTTTAAAACTAAACCCAAGGGTCTATTATATTTTGAATACACTAATGTTGCTAATGAAGATTGTGTGAAGTTTTGTATGAAGGAAAATTTGCAGGTGTAGAGAAAGAATGATGTAATGAGATGAAGAATGGAGAAAATCTCGGGCTTGGGTATGCCACCCTTTTTCACCCCAAGAAATATTCAAGAGGTACAAGTGTCAAAGCTTGGGGATGCCCATGGCATCCCCTTCTTCATCAATAAAAATCTCAGGTCTTTCTAGACACTTTGTTTTGATTGTTTCATGCATAGTTGTGTTGTTCTTGGAGCGTCTTTGTTTTCATTTTTAGTTTCAGTTTGCTTAGTTTGCTTGATTAAGTTGGTGATCACAACACACTTCTTTTGGAGAGATACACACTCTATTTTCATTGCCTAGAACACTCTAGTTTTTATTCTTATTGTCTTCTGAGTGTTCCCTTTTGCTAGCACTGTGTTTAGCCTTAGTTTTCTTATGCTTTTTGCTTAGAACTTTTTAGTTCTTCTTTGTAGATTTTTGAGACAAGCTCAATGATCTTTATTGATTATTATCTTTTTGAGTTGTTTCAAATATGTTGATTGGTGTTAGAAAAGAGTAGAAAGCTTCATGCTTAAGTGGTACAAAAGGGAGCTTGTTATGACTGTGACTTAGACTTTATCATGTCATGCTAGATTTTGTCTTGACCTTATGCTTAGTGATTATAGCTGTAGCATGACTTGTTCCAAATAATTGAGATTGCTTAATGTTCCTTGAAAGAATCATGCGTTGTTTTAGCATACAAAATCATAGTATTGTGGTATTCTCCTTTGATGCTTTGTTTTGGTTGACTTGGCACATGATCACACCATGTTATGACTATGAACAAGTCACCATAGCCTCTATTGTCATTTAGTCCTTGACTTGTAGTACCATTCTATGCTTTGATTAGTAATTTTTTGTCGCTCTACATGATTATGGCCATTATTGCTCTCTTAGTTGGTTCTCCCAGTCTTTTTCTAGCCTCCACTTCTATGAGTTTGTTCTACTCATGCTTCCAAATCCCAAGAAACCAAGTTATTCCAAAGTATCCACTATAAACTCCTATGCATGGTGTGTTACACCATTCCAAGTATATTCTTGTTTTCAGATATCTTCCAATTAAAACTATTTTGTAATGTGAAAACTTAGTGATTAAAGCTCTCACAAACTTGATGGCACACTTTATATTCTTTGCCCCTAATAAACTTGAACCGTTGTGTCGTCTATGTTGTATATGCTTGCATTTATATGTTGGAATTAGCAGAACCATGCTGTCATGGGGAACATTTTCAACATTTCACTTGTACTTTGTACATAGTTGATATCATGCTCTTTTGTCTATGGATTTCACCGGTGTGAAATAAAGAGGGAACTTGTAAGTCCATGGAGGATGTATTTTGTGTTAGAGAAACGCCTGGGCCGCTAGCCTAAGCCATGCCTAATCATGGTGGAAACTTGCAGCATCACCATAGTGATCTATCTATTAAGCATCCTCAATAAAAAGCTATGCATATAGTAAATAAAAAGATCGCTGAGATGTTCATTGTCTGCTTTCCTTGTCATTTTGGTTATGGGATAGCTCCTGTACCATGTGCAAGGGTTACCCCATTGGAGGTTCTATATGATATGCATTTACTTACAATGACAAGAACTTACAGGTGACTGAAGTTGAGTAGCATGAGTTGTGGCCCTCGTATTCAAGGGACTTGAGATTGCCAACTTATACTTTGTCAAGCATATACTCCATAGTTTGTTCACTTTAACCTTAATCACTTCAAGATGCTTATGATAGGGGCAATGAGGGCTGAAATCTAACATGTACCATAATTTTTGGAAGCTCTTTTTGAAACTTGAAATCCCTGCTTCCCTTTATGAAGGGCCATTCTTCCACAATTATTTGAGTCTAAACCTTCTACTTTTAGGCACCTTTAAGAGAGCATAGTTGTCATTCTGTGTGCAGTGTCCCAGAACTTATTGATTGATGCATCTTGTGATATTACTTATTCTTGTGCTACTTGTTTCTAGTCACCCTTGTGAACTTTGAAGCTGTCCTATGCATCTATTTGCTACTCTATGAGGGACAAGCTGAATGCCACTATGCTATGTTTCCTATATGTGAAACAAACAAACGTTTTTCAATGCATGTTATTCATGATCTTTGTTTGTAGCCTTTCATGTTGCATGCATAGTTACTTTGTCCTATTGTTAGAACTCCATCTTTCATGCACATGTTTAGAGTTCTTTGATCCCAGCTTCCAATGCTTGCAAATGGTTTGATCTTGGTTTTGATGGTGCATGTCACCTAAAAAATTATTATTTTTATAACTTACCTACTCGAGGACGAGCAGGAGTTAAGCTTGGGGATGCTTGATACGTCGGAAACGTATCTATAAATTTTTATGATCCATGCTTGTTTAGTATCTACTTTTCTTTGTTTTGTCTTCACTTTGAGGTGTTTTATATGTTTTATGGTATTAGCCTATTAACAAGATGCCACAGTGCCAATTGCCTGTTTTCTTCTGATTTTGGTTCTAGAAAGGCAGAAAATCAATATTCTCGGAATTGGACGGGACAAAAGCCAAAGTCATTATTTTTCCTGGACCAACACGGAGCCACGAAGAAGAGACGGAGTAGGGCACCAGGGTGGCCGCACCCCCCAGGCGCGGGCAAGCCCTGGTGGCGCCTACAGGGGGTGTGGGCCCCTGGCCCTCCACCGACATTGCCTCCTTCACCTATAAGAAGCCTCCGACCCAAAAACCCTAAATAATCCATCATACTTCCAGAAAAAGTTCCGCTGTGCCGCCGCCACCAAAGGGGAGATTCAGGAGACAAAAAGTCCCTATTCCGGCACCCTGTCGGGACGGGGAAGTGCCCCCGGAGCCATCTCCATCAATCTCTACCACCATCTCCATCGCCGTTGCTTATCTCCATGACGAGGAGGGAGTAGTTCTTCCTCGAGGCTAAGGGCTCTACCGGTAGATATGTGTTCATCTCTCTCTATGCATGATCTTGTTGTGGTCATCAGCTTTGTAATCAAGTAGATATACCTTGCTACTCAAGTGCTTCATTAGATCTCTGCTCTCCCCATGTGTGTCAAAGTGACAGCGTGCACACCATGGTGGCACTTAGGCTTGAGTCTACATAAATACTCATTATGCTTTAATAGATCTATGCTTTCGCCACATGTGTGAAAGTGACAACATGCACTCCATGTGTGGCACTTAGGCTAGACTACATATATATTTGTTATGAGTTATATTTGGAGTTGGATGTCTCTATGAAATTGTGGTGTTTGTTGGAACCATCTAGCGCTCAAGGTGACCGTGTGGGGTTATCTAGATTGGGGAAGGTGGACTTTGAGGTGTGCTTTTTTAGGCCTACCATGGATTAGAGTGTCCAACCAGAGAGTAGTTAAGAGTAGTATCATGAAGAGAGGATATTTATATGAGAGAGTGTTCACTAGCGAAAGTATGATCCCTAGGCCTTGTTTCTAAACATTGAAACACCATTCACAACTAGATCTGTTGCATGTTTGCTTACTTTAGTCTTTACCTCACTCACACACGTTACCCCACGTCAACAACAAGTTAGAAGCTATTTTCTAGCACTGTTACCACTTGTATTTCACTATATCTTCGCCGAACTAGTGCACCTATACACCTGACAAGTGTATTGGGTGTGTTGGGGACACAAGAGACCTCTTGTATCTTGATTGCAGGGTTGCTTGAGAGGGATACCTTTGACAATACCTCCCTGAGTTCGATAAACCTTGGGTGATCCACTTAAGGGAAACTTGTTGCTGTTCTACAAACCTCTGCACATGGAGGCACAACAACTGTCTAAAGAATAGAAGTGCGTAGACATCAGCGCCCATGACACGGATGCCTGCTTCGAGGATGAAGCCGCGGCAGGAAGCTCCCCGACAATCGACACAGGTGCCTCCCGTGGTGGAGATGCTCCCGCGGGTGGGGCAGCCCCGAGCTCGGTGACTGCGGAGAAAGGTGGTGGCAGTGACGCCAACAGCACCTCATATTCCACCACAACCGTGCCATCCGCCGCAGTCGCCTACGCTGGCGCGCTGGTCGCAGACCGAGGTGGCGATACCGCTTTGGTCGCCCCCTTCCTCTTCTGCGGCGACTTCTTCTTTGATGGCGTGGCCATGCACCGTGAAGTGTGTTCGGGGGCCTCGTCGTCGCCCCCGTCGTGGGCCTCGAGGCTCTTGCTGGCCTCGAGCACATGTTGTAGTTGCCCACGGGTCTTCCAGACCATGGGTGCAGTGACCACCATGTCTTCATCGTCGTCATCATCATCATCATCATCATCGTCATCGTCGTTGTCGTCACCTCTGATGTTGCCCTTATCACAGGAGGACTCGCTCGAGTTTTCGTCATCAGCAGGTGGGAGCCAACCTTCCACCACTTGGAATAGCTACACGAATGAAGCATGGTCAGTAAGGTCGCGACTGCGGTTCTGTGATTGCGAAATGGACAAGGGAGAGTAAACTTACCAGTGGTGCCTTGCGCTTCACGGTTTACAGGGGAATCCCGGCCTTCGAGTCAAGATACTCTGCATTGGTAATCTTCCTCAACGCGAGGGCATAGTAGGCGGTGCTCCACTCAGTGGTGCAGGACTTGGTCGAATCGTCCTTGCCCGTGTACTCGTACATCCAATGGGCGCGGATGGCCAGAGGCCCGAGCCTCCGCCCGAGCCAGCAGTTGTACAAATTGATAGTTTTGAGGCCTTTCTTCTTCAGGTTGCAGATCATCATCAACATTTCGTCGACCACCATCCGCTGGTCATGCGGGATCTTGGTGACTTGAAGCCGAAGCGGCTTGGGCCGGTCGGCGGAGTACATCGGAAGCGCCACCTCGTCGACCGGTGTCGACTCTCTCACATAGAACCAATGTTTCTTCCACTCGTTCGCCGCCTTCTTTGGCAGCATCAAGTCGAGGAAAGAGGCCTTGGACTTCAACTGGAAGGTGAGGCTGCTCGCAGCTAGCATCGGCCCGCCTACCCCTTTGCGTCCGACCTGCCCGTGGAATAGATCCTGCCACAGGGGGAAATACGGGCGGCAGCCCATATAGCACTCACAAAACGCCACGAAGATGGCGAGTTGCTCGATGTTGTGCGACCCTAGATCTGACATCTGGATGACGTAGTATGCGGCAAAGCGACGAAATAATATGGAGGTGGGGAAGCTGAGCCCCCTCTCCAAGTGGCTGGTGAAGCAGTTGAATTCCCCGGCGCGCGGATCCGGTACCATCTCCCCGTCCGCGGGAATTCGCCATCTTCTGGCACGGAGGATTCCCGCATCCTCGATGGATTTCAACAGCGTCTTGGTGCATTTTGATCTTCCCCATGAATCTGTTGGAGGCGCCATCAATTGGAGGATCTGGGCTCACGGGGTCGTTCTAGATCGCTCTGGATCTCTACGGAGGAATGGGAGACTAGGAGACGCACGAGATCAGAAGAAATGTGGGGAATGATCACCCTTCGCCCATCACTTGCCTTATATAACGGTTGCTACCCGCCTTTTTTGGTGAGCCGTTACCGCGTGATGATTATGCCCATATTACTTTTGGATTACCCAACAGCTATTTTGACCAATATTGATGGTCAAACTTCGTCTACTCGACTCGCCAGCTGCAGCGACCCGACTACTAACCCATTCTCCATAGCTGCGATTCGACTTCTCGCTGACCCATTCGCCATGGCTACGATTCGACTGGTCGCTATTATTGCGACTAAGATGACATGTTCTCTCTTTTTGAAGGAGTCCACCGCCGATTCGACTGGGCGTCCAAATTGGACCCGAATACTCCGACTGCCAAAGAACACCTGCGACGAATCAACGATGGCCTCGAGGACTACTGATGGGGATATGCCGAGTGGGGTATACCCGGCAGGATGTTTCCCACTGGCCCATATTGCCAGTGAGTGGGCCTGCAAGACGATGACTGGATCACGACTCAACAAGGAGCCAGGCGACTGGAAGCTAGAGGCCCAGAAGCGTAGCTATGCCTAGTCAGATTAGGTCAAACACCCTTCGAGTCCTTATCCAACTGGGTTATAGATCTGTAAACCCTGGCAAGGTGACTCTATATAAACCTCCCTAGGGTACGCATAGAATTCACGTTCCATCATACACCCCATGTGACTCGCCGCCTAGCCGTTGAGCTCGCCCTTGTACTCTCTCATCAATACAATCTAGCAGGAGTAGGTCTTTACCCTCAGGGGGGCCGAACATGTGTAAAACCCTATGTCTCTGCACTCATCTCGCACCGCAGATGGCTGGCCGCCCTTGCCCCTCGTTCTACTATTCGCTACCGATTGCAGCATCTGCCGTGGCCATTCCCGCAACAATTAATGTAAAAAGGATTCGGAAAAGATTACCTTTTGCCTCAACTTTCTCCACCTTCAACTTGGAATTTTCAAGGCATAGAGCCTTAATATCTTTGCTCTTGTTACAAATATTCTTGAGCAATTCCTGGTTGGAAGATGCATTTTTTTCAGTTTAAAGAAGGAATACCGTCAGACGGCTACTAAGACTCGGGCTGCAACTTTGACGAAGTTAATATAGCACCAGCCTTGGGGGCTACACTATATCGTTCTTTTGCATCCTATAAGCATCAACTCGGATTTAATGCTATGATGTTCATCCGACTTTATGCTTGGGGTCTAGAGGATATGACAATAAATACTGGAAATAAGATTCGAAAAACTTACAATGTGTTCCAGATGTAGCTTATCAAATCTCAGTTTTGTGTTATGAAACACTTTATCTGCAAGGGAGAGGGAGGGAACGTCTGTTGCTCGGAGCTCGACAAATTCAAATTTTGCGTCCCGGACCAAAATTTGGTCCAGGAGATTCACCAGCTTCATGTCCTACTATAACACCTCAAAAATGTTAATCAAGATTATCAAGTTCTAATCACCCAAGTTTAGGGTTAACAAAAACATTTATTATTAAAATTAATATGAATGCATGTGTGTGTGTGATTAATGCATGAATGATTGAATTTGCCATGTTTGATTGCTACGAATGATAAGGATTGGTTTAAAGATGAAAACAATACCATCTAGGTCAATTCCAAACAAAACAAATCAAAAGTAAATTCAAATAAGAAGGCATATGATCAAATGATCATTTTGACCAAAATCAACCACTAGCCCACTTAGGGCATCTCTATTAAATGATTTCTAACAGAAACAAATCCAATTATTTTCACCCCTTCCTAGAACAAGTAACAATGAACCCAAGCATACTCACCAACTTACAGAAACTATTTTCAAATCCATTTGAGAGGAATTCAGAAATTGAATCCTTAATGGGTACTAAGATAGCCAATTCTCAAAAACCAACCAAACCAATTCCCCTTGGCGAACTCTAGCAACCACAGACTACCAAGCTTATGACAAGATCACTCACCAAAATTCATCCAAAAATTCAAATTTTGAATTCATGTGGCCATTTCATCAAACACCTAGTGAGCACGGTAACAGCTCACAAACTATTACTGTTCTTGATCAATGCTTTGTCCACCTTTTGTCGCCACTACTAGCCCTCACTCACCCCTAGCACCTAGCAACCCAGCAGACCAGCCCCCTTCCTCGCCGATGCGCCAGTACCACGCCGCCTGAGCCATCCTTGTAGGTTGAGCATGGACAACTTGCAGGAGCCAGCCCCACGCCTGTCCACGATGTCTAGGAGACAGGCCACCGTCCATCGCCACTCCCTGTCCACCCCTCGATCGCAGCCTAGCCGTGGACCACCCGAGAAACGCCATGCCCATTTCTCTCTCTGCCATGCCGAGAGCACGCGAGAACATCGCAACCGCCTCGTGTGAAAACGTTGCGCCTCGCTCTCTCCATGCGTACCCGCACTCACCGCGACACGAGTGACTCCCAGGACACGACCATTCGCCGCCACGCGAGACCACTATACGCCGTATTGAACACCCGCCGTTCTCGTACAGAGCATGGACCACTCCCGAACATTTGCAACCTCCCCTTGTCGTGCCATCACGCGCATAAAGACCGCCAGGGAGCACTACGTCGACCAGCACCCTCAGCCATGATCATAGCTCACTGCAACGACATTGCCGAAGGAGCCAGACCATGCCGCTCTACCCCTCTCGCCGGTGTATAAATAGAGGCCCCCTCCGCCTCAATTCACCACACCATCTCACTCCCCACTCCTCACAGAACCTTGCACACCTCTCATCGGAGCAAGGCGAGCACCGCATCGCCGGAATTTGGCTGGAGTCCGCCGCTACAGAGGAGAAGAGGAGCCGTCGATTGGAGCCACCCCAGGAGCCGCCGCGAATACCGTTTGAACCGCGATTGTCGACAACGTCATTCGCCTCCATCGCTGACCCTAGTTGGAGCCCAGGTGAGCCACCGCGTACCCCCACCGTCGTCGTTAGGGTTCGGTCTCGCCGGAGCTGTGCGACGGAGCTGACGAACCACCGCCGTCGATCTTCGTCTAATCGTAGGGCTGAGATTGAAACATACCATTTCGGTTAGATAGAGCTGCTGAGTAGCGGGACCCCCCTGTCAGCTGCTCGCTGCACCAATGCAGTGCAGTTGGGTCGGCCTAGTATCGTTCCCGTGCATAGCCCAGTGATTCAAATAATCTTTTTCCATTTTAGTAAAACTAGATTCTATCAGTAGATTCAAAAATCAATTCAAAGAGATTTACTAAACCAAATTACATGATTCCAATTTTGTTAGAAAGGTATTCAAATTATCTATCCAAACCCGTTGGATACAAACCATTTGAATTTATAGATCACCTATAGTAAAAAATAATAAAACAAAGACTTTTACACATTCAAACATTTTTCAAAAATCAACCATAAATGCTTTTGAGTTGATTCCAACTCTCAAAAATCACATTTGACAAGATCTATCTGAATATGTAAGAATATTTAGGTTTACATGCAGTGATCTTGGACTAGTAGTAAAATAATTCTACATAGACATTTCTAGTCACTTTAATTGTATAAAATAGTAATTGTAAACTTTATAAAATATGACCACCACTTTAAATCACATTCCCAAGTATTAGAATATGTGTTGATGACATGTGTAAACGTGATCCATATTTTAATTGGAGAATATTAAATCTTAAGTAATTTCAATGAGTAGAAATTACTTTTCTAAAATAATAAAGATAAGATTAGGTCTTTATTTCATGTGATGATTGTGATGATGCTGCATCATCTAGTGTGAACCTTTGTGTGCCAAATATAGGTAGTTAAGTATTGTTTGGTAATTGTGTACCTCGTGTGTATTTATAGACTCTAGTACCGACCAAGGCTACGAGGAGGAGGAGTAATACGAAGAAGAAAGCTTCAACCACTTCACCAATCAAGCCAAGCTAGAACTTTGCATGCTACCTATGCAAGCTAACACTTGAAAGTTTCTTAACTATGCAAGACATCACAAATTGCAAGATTCTTTAGGAATGCTTTGGTTATGCAACCTTATTATACCAATTCTCATTTTTACTGGCAAGCTTTATTCTTTATCTTTACCAAGGTTCTTTATTTTTAGTTAGTGCTTTGTGAGTATTGGAAAAATACTGTAGATAGCATAAAGAGCATACAACTAGGGCTAAGTAGTTAGAACTAGATGTCATCAAAAGGCATAAGAATAGATTTGGATAGTCACACTTGACTACCAACCCTCATTAGTGAATACCCTCAACTTTAGTGGCTACTGCTAAGCATAAAAGTTGATCACTTTAGGTGGGAATAATTGGTGAAAATGATTATGAAAACCTTGGAATGAGGATTCGTTCTATTGAAATGTTTTGACATGTGTTGTGAACACAAGATGATTTGATGATTAAAATGTCGAGTCATGATCCTTGACCCTTTATAAAAACTGATGGTTGGGTTTGGATGCGATACCATCCCAATTTTACCATACAACCACAATACCTGAATTGGGTAGGGCTTGACTAGAAGTTTATATGTCTTAGTATGGGTTCCCTTGTAGAAGAGGTTGAGCTGAGGCTACCTCGTGATGACTGTCCACCTATGAAGTACCCAAGATGACAGATGGTCATGGTTGGGAGGCCAAACTCATAGGGGAGGTGCCTATACTAGGGTGTGTAATTGAAAGGTTAGGATTGAGTATCCGCATACTAAGTATGATAATTCAGGGTTGTGCCTGACAGATGTATCAAATTTTGTGGTGAAAGTGTACCACCTCTACAGAGTGTCAAACTATTCGAATAGCCGTGTCCGCGGTCATGGACAGTTGGAGTGGCCATACTGTTCTGTCGTCAGATGTTTTCAAAATGACTTGTGAAATGAACTATGAATTTGACTTGACCACAACAAGGTTGTGAACATGAAAACTAAGTTCCCACTTAGGTGTTATAGAACATTAAACTAGTTTTCTTTACTTCTAAACTTAGTATGAAATAAACATGGCTTTTTTAAAATAAACCTAAAGCTTAGGATTCCTACTTGAAGTATTTTACTTGTTAGTGATAGTTTGCGAGTACTTAAAGAGTACTCATGGCTTTGTCCCTGGCTATTCCCATGGCCAGACTATGAGGAGGACTACCAGGATGACGGACAGCAGGAGTTCTATGACAACTAGGATCATCTCCCATCGTCAGCATTGCCTGTGACCCTGAAGATGAAGCCCCGCTACATTTAATTTCCGCTGCGTTGATTGTATTAAGAATGGATCATGAGATCTTTTATTTGTAAGACCTTTATTATGGTTTATAATGGATGATGTACTATGGTATCAATTCTCTTATGTCTTGCAAAAATGGTAATCCTTGGATTGCGAGGTATGGCATAACAGGCATCTGGGATTAAAAACCCGAGTGTTGACAAGTTGGTATCAGAGCCATCCTGACCATATGAGACCCTAGTTAGAATGGAAGCTTGAATCAAAAACTTAGTTTCAAATCAAAAGAAGTGATTATTTATGAAAACCTATTCTCATTCTTATCACTGAGATTCTTTCAAGAAAATTAATGTTGCTCAAAATTCTTGCAATCCTACATAAAATTTGACACACTTGATCACCCCACTAACCTACTCATCCTACATTCTTATAGATGAAACTCAAGTATAGCAAGTTCTACCAGTTGGGCAATGGAGGAGACCTCATCTTCGAGCGAGATTTAAGCCAACTCTCGGAACTTCTTGAATGCCCGCACCCCTTGTTCTTTGGGGCACAGCTCAATGATCAGCAAGGAGGAGAACTATAGTGGCTGTTAGTTGCAGATCTTAGAGGCAAGATGGAGGAAACCACCCCGGAGAAGATCCAGTTCAGCTTGAGGGAGAACAACTAGATAGACTGACTCGCCAGGGCTATGAAGGAGTCTCTTGCCCGTCTGTGTGGACAAAACATCAACCAGATCAATGGCAATCGCTTTGCTTACTATGCAAGGCGAGATTCTATGGGACAGCCATTGGAGGTGCCAGGCCATCCGGAGCTGAAGCATCAGGTTGATCATCTCGACTTCATGCTATATGATAGGCAGAAGGAGTTGGCCAACTCCAACCACAACCATGCCATCGCAGTCAGGAAGGACCAGACCCTCGCCATCCTTGCCAAGGAGCGCTATTCACTTTGCCGTCAGCATGACAAGAAGGATCTCACCATCGATCGTCTTCGCAAGAGGGTGGCCACTCTTAAGAGGACCATCCGTGATCAGGCGTCCCAACTTGAAGAGAAGGAGGAGGAAGGTGAACATATCAGTGGAGATCCCTACTCCTACCTCAGTGATGATGACTACCTAGAGAACCTCGACATGGACTTCCACACTCATGATGATGATTCTTCCTTCATTGATGATGAGTAGTCACAATAGGGCACTATCGTATGTGTGAGTTGTATCCGGTCCCACTGTATCATAGCTTCACATAATGGTTCCTAAAACCATATGTTACCCTAGTGTGGTGTGTGTTTGTATTGGGTGCTATGAATGAATGAATGAAAAGAAAGTTGCTAGTTGGCAAAACCAGTGTCAAACTCAATGTTTAAAAGCTTTTCAAAAACAAATCCCTGAACCTTAGAAATTTCCCTATTGTCTCACTATCTATCTCAATCTTCAGATGACTCGCGGAAATCCTGGAGGAAGCAGTTTATTTCAAGATCCAATGCTGCAAATCATACAAATGTTGGTTGTTGACCATGAAGTTGGAAGAGCTGAACGTCAAGCTAATTTAGCCACCCTTCAACAAATAACTCAGATGGCCCATAATAATCAAGGCCATGGAACCCAGGACAACCATGGATCCAAGCTCAAGAACTTTCAAAACACCAATACCCCCATATTTAGTAACTCTGAAGAGCCATTAGATGTTGATGACTGGCTACAGACCGTGGAGAACAACTTAAAGGTCGCAGGAGTGGAGGCCAATGAGAAGGTACTGTTTGCCACCCATTATCTGGCAGGTGATGCAAGAGCTTGGTGGAACAGCATTCGTACAATGAATGGAGGACAGATGATGGCTTGGGATGAATTCAAATTCAAGTTCAGCCGAACCCATGTGCCATCGGGTTTGATTCTACGGATGAGGGATGAATTCAAGGAGCTGAAGCAGGGAAGGATGACTGTGGTAGAGTACCGTGACAGATTTCTATCTCTGTCTAGGTATGCCCCTAATGAGATTGGTACTAAAGCCAAGAAGGAGAGATTCTTGAATGGTCTGCATGATGAGATGCAGATAGTGTTGGTCAACATTCCCTTCGCTGACCTTGAAGCCTTAGTGGATTCTACAATCCATATGGAAGGCAAGATCAACCAAGCCAACGAGAATCACAAGCGTCGAATGATGCATCAACCAGGATCCCACCATACCCCGAAGTATCGCCCCAACCCGTCTGCATGATATGCCCCGAGAAACAATAGACCCCCTATGTCCCGTCTGAACTATCCCAACCGTGGAGGTCTAAACCCAAGGCCCGGAGGAAACCACAACAACAACCCCGGCAACTCCAAAAATTTCAACCGTGCACTGCCCAAGTCCAACAACAACAACAACAATACTGCCCCAAGTACTAGAAGCAATGTCGTGCCTATTGCAGGAAACAACATGTCTCTGATTACTTGTTTTGAATGCCGAGTAAAGGGTCACTACTCCAACGAGTTCCCCAAGAATCTTGCAACAGCCACCAATGTGAATGCACCCGCTCAGCAGCAACGCCATGTTCGGCCTGGAAGGACATTTTCCCCAGGGAACTCGCTCAACCGCAACGGGCGTCTGTTTCACATGAGTGCTGAAGAAGCTCAGGAAGCGCCAGATGTCGTGTTAGATATGTTTTCTGTTAACTCAGTACTTGCAAGAGTGTTGTTTGATTCTAGAGAATCAAACTCGTTTGTTACAGAAGAATTTGAATGAACTAGTAAGATTCAACCAACAAAATTGAAGAATGTTATGATAGTTCAAATACCTGGTTCAACCACCAAAGCTAGACAAATTTGCAAGGTCGCACCTATCAGAATCCATGGAATAGATTTTTATGCTAATCTAATAGTACTTGGAACCAAAGGTTTGGAAGTAGTACTAGGAATGGACTAGATGTTGAAACATAAAGGATTAATCGACTGTGCCAAGAAAGCCATAACCATGACTAGTACCACTAGAGTATCATTAGAGCATGTATCTGAGACTTTGCCCCATCAATTCAAGTGCAACAAGAGTCTATCCCAACCAACCATTGACCAAGTCAGAGTGGTCTGTGAATACCCCGATGTATTCCCTGATGAATTGCCTGGTATGCCCCAGATCGGGATATCGAGTTTATTATTGAACTAATCCCTAGAACTGGACTCATAGCTCAGAGACCTTGTAGTTTGAACCCTTCTGAATTAGTTAGCTAAAGAAGCAACTGGATGCTATGCTGGAGACATGTTTGATTCAACCAAGTGCTTCGCCATGGAGACAACCTGTTTTGTTTGTGGATAAGAAAGATGGAGGTAACCGTTTGTGCACGAATTATCGGAAGCTGAATGATGTAACCAGTAAGAACAAGTACCCACCACCGAAGATAGAAGATCTGTTTGACCAGTTGACCGGTGCCAAAGTGTTTTCTAAAATCGATCTTAGAACTGGTTATCATCAACTCAAGATTCGCACAATGGATATTCCAAAGACTACCTTCACCACTAGATATGGATTGTGTGAGTACACTGTCATGTCTTTTGGATTAACCAATGCCCCCGCTTATTTCATGAATCTCATGAATAAGATTTTTATGAACTTCCTGGATAAGATTGTCGTTGTTTTTATTGATGATATTCTGATCTATTCCAAATCAGAAGACGACCATGAGCTACACCTGAGGACCATCCTTGAAACCCTTAGAGAGCATCAGTTGTATGCCAAGTTTAGAAAATGTGAGTTCTTGTTAAAGGAAGTAGGATTTGTAGGACATATCGTGTCGGCAGGAGGAATTGTTGTTGACCCCACCAAGATTAAGGATGTTGAAGAATGGAAAGCCCCAACCACTCAAACCCAAGTTCGTGCATTTCTCGGATTAGGAGGATATTACCGCAAGTTCGTAGAAGGATTATCGAGCATCGCAAGACCCATGACCTAGTTGTTGAAGAAAGATAAGAAGTTTGAATGGATGGACAAATGTAAAGAAAGTTTTCAAGAGCTCAAGAAGAGATTGATTTCAGCCCCAATCTTGATTATGCCGGACATCAAGAAGCCTTTTGATGTGTATTGTGATGCATCCAAGATTGGTCTCGGATGTGTGTTGATGCAAGAAGGCAAAGTCATATCCTATCTGTCCCAAGAACTGAAGCAACATGAGAAGAATTACCCTACCCATGACCTCGAACTAGCAGCCGTAGTTTTAGCCTTGAAGACATGGCGGCATTACCTCATGGGTAACCGCTGTGAGATTTATTCGGATCACAAGAGTCTGAAGTATATTTTTACCCAGAAGGAGCTAAATATGAGGCACAGGAGATGGATAGAGTTAATCAAGGACTCTGACCTTGACATTCACTATCACCTTGGCAAAGCCAATGTGGTAGCAGATGCTCTTAGCAGATTGCCGTGTTGATTGAACACCATGATAAAAGAAGCCCAGCCAAGTTTGCATGAGGAGATGGAAAATTTCAGAGTGGATCTAGTTAGTGAAGGATTTTTTGCTAGCATAGAACTTCAACCCACTTTGATCAATCAGATCAAGGAGGCGAAGAAAGGAAATACTAGTATCGACAAAATCAAATGTCGTATCGGTATAGGGAAGGTACCCGGATTCACCGAAGATGAAGAAGGAGTTTTGTGGTACAAAGGACGTATCTGTGTACCAGCATATTCCGAGTTGAAGCAAGTCATTATGCAGGAAGCTCATGATACTCTTTATTCTATCCACCCGGGAGGAACGAAGATGTATCAAGATTTGAAGGAGCAATTTTGGTGGCATAAGATGAAGTGAGAAGTCGGAAGCTACATAGCCAAGTGTGATATCTGTCAGAGATTCAAAGCGGAACATCAGCGACCCGCAGGACTTTTGCAACCATTGCAGATTCCGGAATGGAAATGGGATTCTATACGTATAGATTTTATCACTGGTTTGCCTACATCTAGTAGGGGAAATGACTCTATTTGGGTCATAGTGGATAGACTTTCTAAAGTAGCTCAGTTCTTACCGGTCAGGACCACTTATCAGAGCTCGAAGCTAGGAGACTTGTACTCCCTCCGTTTCAAAATATAAGATGTTTTATCTTTGTGAAGCAAATGTATCTACACTACTTTTAGTATCTAGGTTCACTCAAGTTTGGAATGAATCTACACACTAAAAGAAGTCTAGATACATTTTCTTCACAAACCTAAAACATCTTATATTTTGAAACGGATGGAGTACATTGCTAGGATAGTCAGTTTGCATGGAATCCCCAAGAACATTGTGTCAGATCGAGGAACCCAGTTTACCTCGAGATTTTGGAAGAAATTCCATGAAGGATTAGGAACCAAAGTGAATTTCAGCACACCTTTTCACCCGCAGACTCATGGACAAACGGAGCAAGTACACCAGATACTCGAAGATATGTGGAGATCTTGTGTGTTGGAATATGGATCTAAATGGGAGGACTGTCTGCCTTTCGCAGAATTCTCATACAAAAACAGTTACCAAGCCAGTTTGCCAATGTCCCCATTTGAGTTTATGTATGGAAGGAAGTGTCGTACCACACTGAATTGGTCGGAAGTAGGAGAGAGTTAGATTTTCGTACCCGACATCCTAAGATAAGCCAAAGAGAAAGTTCACAAGGTCAGTGAGCACCTGCAGACCGCACAATCTAGACATAAGAGTTATGCCGAGAAGAGACGTCGAGACCTGGCCTTCAATATCAGAGATTTTGTGTATCTCAAATTATCACCCTTGAAAGGAATGCAACGTTTCCATCTGAAAGGGAAGTTAGCCCCTAGATATCTTGGACCCTTCAATTTTTGAATCGCTGAGGAGAAGTATCATATCAACTGGAACTGCTAGAGGAGATGTCAGCCATGCATGATGTGTTCCATATCTCATTACTTCGCAAATGCCTAGAAATTCTGGAGAAGGCTGAAGTTTTCAAGAATATTGATCACCAAGCCATAGAGGTCAACAAGGACCTAACTTATCGTGAAGTACCCATTCATATTTTGGAAGAATCCTTCAGAACAACCAGAACACGGATTATAAAGTTTCTCAAGATCTAGTGGAGTAACCATACTGAAGAAGAGGCTACTTGGGAGCGCGAAGATTACATTAGGACTGAGTTTCTAGATCTCTTTAATTCCTAGTTTTCTTTTTCTTAAATCTCGGGAAGATATTTTGTTTAAGGAGGGAAGGTTTGTAACACCTCAAAAATGTTAATCAAGATTATCAGGTTCTAATCATGCAAGTTTAGGGTTAACAAAAACTTTTATTATTAAAATTAATATGAATGCATGTGTGTGTGTGATTAATGCATGAATGATTGCATTTGCCATGTTAGATTGCTATGAATGATAAGGATTGTTTTAAATATGAAAAAAGTATCATCTAGGTCAATTCCAAACAAAAAAATCAAAAGGACATTGAAATAAGAAGGCATATGATCAAATGGTCATTTTGACCAAAATCAACCACTAGCCCACTTAGGGCATCTCTATTAAATGATTTCTAACAGAAACAAATCCAATTCTTTTCACCCCTTGCTAGACCAAGTAACAATGAACCCAATCAAACTCATGAACTTATAGAAACTATTTTCAAATCCATTTGAGAGGCATTCAAAAATTGAATCCTTAATGGGTACTAACATGGCCATTTCTCAAAAACCAACCAAACCAATTCCCCTTGGAAAACTCTAGCAACCACAGACTACCAAGCTTATGACAAGATCACTCACTAAAATTCATCCAAAAATTCAAATTTTGAATTCATGCGGCCATTTCATCAAACACCTGGTGAGCACAGTAACAACTGCCAAATTATTACTGTTCTTAATCAATGCTTTGTCCACCTTTTGCCGTCACTACTAGCCCTCACTCACCCCCATCACCTAGCAACCCAGCAGACCAACACCCTTCCTCGCCGCTACGCCAGTACCATTCCGCCTGAGCCATCCTTGTCGGTCGAGCATGGAAAACTCGCAGGAGCCAGCCCAATGCCCGTCCACGATGTCTAGGAGACAGGCCACCGTCCACCGCCACTCCCTGTCCACCCCTCGATTGCCACTATTGGGAATATGCCCTAGAGGAAATCATGTATGATGATATTTCCCATTGTATTCATAAAGATATTAAGTAGTCCGTGTATAAACATCTGATGTGTATCATTGAATATGTGATTCGGTTGTGGCACTATGCATTCATGTTGTTTGTACTAAATATCCATGGTCATTGAGCTTGTGATGGACACACAACTTAGACCAATGTGAAAGTTGGCTTGATGACTCGGTTCCACTTTTCATGGGTATGGAGATGCTATTCCAACTTACACAGATTCAGCTAAAGAGTTTAGCGAGTCGGATTGACCCATATTGAGGTACAACGAACAAGTTTTCATTTGTATATCTCAATCAATGCAATCCTTAGACCTGAGGTTATTGCATAGTCCGAGTTGAGGATCACCGACTTAGGTTCTGTCAAACGCTGATCTGTAACTGGGCAGTTATAAAGTCAGAGTTCGGGTCGACTGAGAATCAAGCTGCGTGATGTGAATAACCAAGATGTGATTTTGCCCCTCCACTTGGAGAGATATTCTCTAGGCCCTCTCGTGAGATATGATTCGGAAAGCATGGCCATGCACGACTCGGTTAAGTGTTAACCGATGCGATCGACTAAGAGTTAGTCGAGTGAATCACTTATCTCGGATCGAGAAGAGAGTCGGACTATTTAAGGGATGACATATATTCGCCTATAGTCTGACAAGGTATATCGTGAGGCAAAAGGTACTCAGACGCAAGTCGCATTGGAAAGGCAAGTCGTCATGACTCTTTGGTACTTGGGAGTCGGCACGTTCTGCTAGGAGCCGCTACCGACTGATCGATTGAGAGTCAGACTCTAATCGTGTCCAAGTAGCCATGTGCCTGCGGGGTCACACACTTAAGAGCGGGAGCAGGTTCAGATCGGATCTAAACCGGAAATCTGGTTGGGTTGGACCCAAGCCGAATTAGGACTGAGTTAGTGAGTTGGACTCACGGTGACTAATATTATATGGGCTTTAGTGAATGGGCTGCGCGAGCAGAGCCCACGTTCACTCCCTATATATAGTAGAGCACCGTAACCCAGAAAGGTTAATCGTTAAACGGTTAGGTCATTCCATGTGTTGGAAACCCTAGCTCCACAAAATTCCTGCCGTCATTACGAACCTAGCAGTTCGCCGTCGGTGCTCCTCCTTGCACATGTGGATACTAGCAGAGGTGCTGTACGATCAGCACCAGGACGATCGGATCGCTAAGGACTGCACTACATCAACTGACGCGCTTCATCAGTAATCTGCAACTGCACGTCTAGTGGTAAACCTTGTGGTCTTCTACCTCAGCTAGATCTTGGGATCACCACGTTAGTGGGGAAATTTTTGTTTTATCTCTACGTGGCCCAACATTGGTATCAGAGCGGTAGCTTCTTGTTTTAGGATCGAGATCTCGCATATGTGATATGCGGTTGGCTGTAGATGAGATCTATGTGTTGTTTGGTGGTCGATCTATGAGATGGATCGGTTTTGTACGAGGTTGATTGGATCAACTATACTCGAGGAATGGTAGATCTGATTTCCGTGATCATACTGCTGAGGTCGTGGAACGACATACCCCTACCGGCCGGCTTCCGCCATTGGGGTAGACTGTGACACGTAAATCTAGAGGCGATGATCGAAGATCAAATAGTTTGATCGAATCGGAACAATGGTCGGAATCCATGTCCGGATCGTAGATGAGATCTACGTTTTCGGCTTCGCCCTGTTGTAGCGCCTTAGATGCCGTTGCGAGTTTCACAACGCCGGTAGATATTGTATCTATGAATAACTTGTTTTTGCAGAAAGTTGTGAATGGTATGGTTCATGTGCATGTGTTGTATGTGTGTAATCCATACGTGATCTACGAATCATGGTTTTTGTCGGCCGGCTAGAGCCTAGGTTCTGTCATATTATTGTATAACGACCCGCATGTCGGATTCTCCTTGTAATTTACTTTACTAAGCTAGTGTAGCTATTTCAAGAGCCCGGAAGGCATGCAAGGCATTGTACATGTCGGCGACATGGAGTAAGACGGCAAGTGACAAGAGTTGGCACGAGTCAGATTACAGGCTTTGTGGAGATGGAGATCGCCATTTAGGGAGCCATGCCATTTCACATTATAATTGCTTTATTTTGTGTCATTGTTATGTATCTGTTTTACCTCTATTAGATAGTCGATAAAATCCAATCCCTTAAAGAAGGTCTAGTCGGTTTTCCCGCCAGTGTTGGCACCATCACAAGTCGGACATTTTTGGTAGTGGGCTCATAAAATTGAGGTGCTGCCAATTTTTTCCGACTAGGTGGGTTCGAGTCGGACTCTTACTGCGGAAACACTCGGTAAGCTAGACGGGTCTATCGCAACGGTTGTGGGGCTCGGGGAAAGGTCGGATGAGAGCCGGGGCATGTGATGCCACCCGTCCAACAGGAGTCGTATGAGATACAATTGACAAGGAGTTGTCTACATAGATCACTTGGAGGCTAGAGGTGATGCTAAAGCTCACTAGCCGACTTGCTTATTTAGGATCCTGAATCACTAAGTAACCATCAGAGGGGTGTTGCTTCTAGTGGGAGCATTAAAATATTAAAGTGTTTAATATATTTGCTCTTTTATGAATACATGTCTTAAGTGTTTTTGCATATTTTCTGTTGTAGATCATGGCACCAATTAGCAGTCACTCTCAGATATCCGGTTTTGCATTGAGAACCATTCTTGAGAAAGATAAACTGAACGACACTAATTTTACCAACTGGTATCAAAATCTAAGAATTGTTCTCAAACAAGAAAAGAAGGACCATGTCCTAGACAACCCACTTCCAGATGAGCCGAATGAGAATGCGACTGTCGCTGCCACCAATGCCTATCGTTGGGCTAAGGATGAGTCCACGAATATTAGTTGTCTTATGCTTGCTCACATGGAACCGGACTTGCAAAAGCAGTTCGAACATGTTGAGGCCTACGATATGATCGAAAACCTCAAAAGTATGTTCTAGGCTCAAGCGAAGACTGAGAGGTATCAAGTATCTCAGGCTTTGCTGAGTTGCAAGCTTAAGTATGGTGATCCACTGAGTCCGCATGTGATCAAAATGGTTGGTTACATGCAGTCTATGGAGAGGCTTGGCTACCCCATTAGCAAAGAGTTCGCTACAGATATAATTCTAAACTCTCTTCCTAGTGCATATGGGCAGTTCATTTCGAACTACCACATGCATGGTATGGATAAGAAGCTCACTGAATTGCATGGGATGATCAAGCAGGCAGAGGCGGATCTCAAAAAGGGCGCCAGCCAAGTTTTGATGGTGCAGAATAAGGCTAAGTTCAAGAAGAGTTCTTGGACTAAGAAGAAGGCTAAGTCAGGAGGAAAGCAGGCTCAGGACCCGATCCCAAGTGCTTCCTCAGGGACTAAGCCATCTCCTTTAGCCAGATCCACTTGCTTCTATTGCAAGGCGGATGGCCACTTGAAGAGGAACTGCAGCAAGTACTTGGCCGACAAAGCCAAGAATCGAGGTATGACTTCCGACTCAGGTATACTTGTTTGCAATGTTATAGACATATATCTTGCAGATGCACCTATAAGTTCTTGGGTATATGATACCAGATCAGTTATTCACATCTGCAACTCATTGCAGGGACTGGTAAGAACTAGGAGCATAGCAAGAGGCGAGTTTGATATTCGAGTCGGCAACAAAGCAAGAGTTGCTGCGTTGGAAGTCGGCCCGATGCAGCTTCATTTACCTTTCGGATTCATTATGGAACTGAATAATTGTTATTATGTTCCAGTGCTCAGTCAAAACATTATTTCTGCTTCATGTTTGATGAGGCAAGGCTATGAGTCGAATATCAAGAATAATGGTTGTTCTTTGTATTTGAATGATATGTTTCACGGATTTGCACCCGTCTAGGACGGGTTATTTATTTTGAATCTTGATGGTGAGTCGGTTTATAACATAAATGTTAAAAGGTTAAAACCAAATGATCTGAATAAGACTTACTTTTGGCACTGTCGGCTTGGTCATATAAGTTGGAAACGCATGAAGAAGCTCCATGATGATGGACTCCTAACTTCGTTCAACTTGGAGTCGTTCGAGACATGCGAATCTTGCCTACTCGACAAAATGACCAAGACACCTTTTGCAAAGAGTTGCAAAAGGGCGTCCGACTTGTTAGGACTAGTACATAGTGATGTATGTGGACCAATGAGCACGAAAGCCAGGGGTGGTTATGAGTACTTCATTACCTTCACTGATGATTTGAGTAGGTATGGGTATATCTACTTGATGAAACATAAGTCGGAAGCCTTTGAAAAGATCAAAGAATTCCAGAATGAAGCATAGAATCAACTCGACAAGAAAATAAAGTTTCTTCGGTCGGACCGAGGAGGCGAGTACATGAGCCATGAGTTTGATGACCATCTAAAAAGTTGTGGAATAGTTCCTAAACTTACTCCGCCAGGAAGGCCACAAAGGAATGGTGTTTCGGAAAGGCGGAATCGAACCTTGTTGGACATGGTACGATCAATGATGAGTCGGACAGATCTTCCTTTATCATTTTGGGGTTATTGTCTAGAAACAGCGGCGTTCACACTAAACAGAGTACCATCAAAATCGGTAGAGAAGACACCGCATGAGATGTGGATAGGCAAAAAGCCGAGTTTGACTTTTCTTAAGATTTGGGGTTGTGAAGCATTTGTCAAGCGACTTCAGTTGGACAAGCTTACAGCCAAGTCGGATAAGTGTATTTTCGTGGGGTATCCGAGGGAAACCTTGGGTTATTACTTCTACAACCGAGAAGAGGGCAAAGTGTTTGCCGCTCGGAACGGTGTCTTCCTTGAGAAAGAGTTTCTTAGTCGGGGAGTAAGTGGGAGCACGGTGCAGCTCGAAGAAATTCGAGAGGAACCGGCTAGTAGCGAGTCGACAAAGACCTTGGAGGCTGAGCCGGTCGTGGTAGCTGAGCCGGTAGCTGCACATGTACTACGAAGATTGGCGAGATTACGAAGTGTTCGTGATGTGTTACTATTAGACAATGATGAGGCGGGAAATTATTCGGAAGCGATGGTGGGATCTGATTCTGAGTCATGGCTTGGAGCCATGAGATCTGAGTTAAAGTCCATGGATGAAAATCAAGTTTGGAACTTGGTTGATCTGTCAGACGGTGCAAGACCTGTCGAGTGCAAATGGGTCTTTAAGAAGAAAACTGATATGGATGTAAATGTTTCTGTCTATAAAGCACGTCTTGTCGCGAAGGGGTTCTGACAAGTTCAAGGAGTTGATTATGACGAGACTTTCTCGCCCGTAGCGATGCTTAAATCAATTCGGATCATGTTAGCTATAGCAGCCTATTTCGACTATGAGATATGGCAGTTGGATGTCAAAACGGCTTTCGTTAACGGAAATTTAACCGAGGACGTGTATATGATACAACACGAGGGTTTTGTCGATCTGGCTAATGCTGACAAGGTGTGCAAACTTCATAAATCCATTTATGGGTTGTAGCAAGCATCTCGTAGTTGGAATATTCGCTTTGATGAGGTAGTCAAATCGTTTGGCTTCATCAAGAGTGATCATGATTCTTGTTTATACAAGAAGTTTAGTGGGAGCAAAGTAAACTTTCTAATCTTATATGTGGATGACATATTACTGATTGGAAATGATGTCCAGATGTTGCAAGAAACCAAGGAATCATTGGAAAGGAGTTTCTCAATGAAAGACTTGGGTGAGGCAACATACATCCTCAGAATCCGGATCTATAGAGATAGATCGAGAAGGCTCATTGGATTGAGTCAGAGTACTTATTTGGACAAAGTGTTGAAGAAGTTCAACATGGAATCGTCTAAGAAGGGGTTCTTACCGATGTCCAATGGTGTAAAACATAGCTAGACTCAGTGTCCTTCGATAACTGATGAGCGAAGTCGGATGAGTGCGATTCCGTATGCTTCTGCAGTCGGGTCCATCATGTATGCCATGATTTGTACTAGGCTGGATGTTTCATATGCTCTAAGTGTTGTGAGCAGATACCAGGCTGATCCTGGAGAAATCCACTGGACAACGGCTAAAAATACCCTAAAGTACTTGAGAAGGACTAAGGTATGTTTTTGGTTTATGGTGGTGAAGATGAACTCAGTGTAAAGGGGTACACGGATGCGAGTTATCTTACCGACTCTGATGATTCTCGTTTGCAATCCGGATACGTGTTTATTCTAAACGGAGGTGCTATGAGATGGAAGAGTTCCAAGCAAGAGACTGTGTCTGCATCTACAATAGAGGCTGAGTATTTTTCCGCCTCAGAGGCAGCAAAGGAAGCTATTTGGATGAGGAATTTCCTCATGGATCTTGGTGTGGTTCAGGGCTCGTCCAATCCGTTAGACATGTATTGTGACAACAATGGTGCTATTGCTCAAGCCAAGGAACCTAGACAACACCAGAAGAACAAGCACATACTCATGCGGTACCACCTAATTCGCCTGTTCGTGGATCAGGGTGATATCAAGTTATGAAGGTACACACGGATGCAAATATTGCGTATCCGTTGACAAAGCCATTACCACAGCCGAAGCATGAGGCGCACTTGAGATCCATGGGCATTAGATTCTTAGACATGTGATGTCGGATGATTGGCTCTAGTGCAAGTGGGAGACTATTGGGAATATGCCCTAGAGGCAATCATGTATGATGATATTTCCCATTGTATTCATAAAGATATTAAGTAGTCCTTGTATAAACATCTGATGTGTATCATTGAATATGTGATTTGGTTGTGGAACTATGCGTTCATGTTGTTTGTACTAAATATCCTTGGTCATTGAGGTTGTGATGGACACACAACTTAGACCAATGTGAAAGTCGGCTTGATGACTCGGTTCCACTTGTCATGGGCATGGATATGCTATTCCAACTTACACAGATTCGGCTAAAGAGTTTAGCGAGTCGAATTGAGCCATATTGAGGTACAACGAACAAGTTGTCATTTGTATATCTCAATCAATGTAATCCTTAGACCTGAGGTTATTGCATAGTCTGAGTTGAGGATCACCGACTTAGGTTCTGTCAAACGCTGATCCGTAACTGGGAAGTTATAAAGGCAGAGTTCGGGTCGACTGAGAATCAAGCTGCGTGATGTGAATAACCAAGATGTGATTTTGCCCTTCCACTTGGAGAGATATTCTCTAGGCCCTCTCGTGAGATATGATTCGGAAAGCATGTCCATGCACGACTCGGTTAAGTGCTAACCGAGGCGATCGATTAAGAGTTAGTCGGGCGAATCACTTATCTCGGATCAAAAAGAGAGTCGGGCTATTTAAGGGATGACATATATTCGCCTATAGTCTGACAAGGTATAGCATGAGGGAAAAGGGACTCAGACCCAAGTCGCATTGGAAAGGAAAGTCGTCATGACTCTTTGGTACTTGGGAGTCGGCACGTTCTGCTAGGAGCCGCTAGATACTGATCGATTGAGAGTCGGACTCTAATCGTGTCCAAGTAGCCATGAGCCTGCGGGGTCACACACTTAAGAGCGGGAGTAAGTTCGGATCGGATCTGAACCGGAAATCTGGTTGGGTTGGACCCAAGCCGGATTAGGACTAAGTTAGTGAGTTGGACTCACGGTGAATAATATTATATGGGATTTAGTGAATGGGCTGCGCGAGCAGATCCCACGTTCACTCCCTATATATAGTGGAGCACCGTAACCAAGAAAGGTTAATCGTTGATCGATTAGGTCATTCCATGTGTTGGAAACCCTAGCTCCACAATAGTCCTGACGTCGTTACGAACCTAGTAGTTCGCCGCCGGTGCTCCTCCGTGCACGTGTGGATACCAGCAGAGGTGTTGTACGATCAGCACCAGGACGATCGGATCACATAGGACTGCACTGCATCAACTGACATGCTTCATCAGTAATCCGCCACTGCGCGTCTAGTGGTAAACCTTGTGGCCTTCTACCTCAGCTAGATCTTGGGATCACCATGTTATAGGGGAAATTTTTGTTTTATCTCTACGTGGCCCAACAGCAGCCTAGCCGTGGACCACCCAAAGAAACGCCGCACCCATTTCTCTGTCTGCCATGCTGAGATCACACGATAACACCGCAGCCGCCTCGTGCGCACATGCCACGCTTAGCTCTCTCCACGCGTACCTGCACTCACCGCGACACTAGTGACCCCCAGGACACGACCGTTCGCCGTCGCACGACATGAGATGTAGCATCCCAATTGTCTAACAATTGTAATGCTACTAGCCTAGTCTATATATATGCTACTTCCTATATATAATTGTTGCATCATCATTATATCATGCTCATGTCATCATGCCACCTTGCATTTGAGCATCATATAAAACCCTTTTCCATTTGGTTCTTACCTCATATGCATTATTAATTGTATTTGCCTCTTGATATTGTATTTGGTTGTTGATATATTGTTTAAATGCCCAAGTTGAGTTGGGGGCATATCTTTTATTTAACTCCACCACCTTTCTTTCACCACCTTATAATTCCACCATCCAACTAAATGTGAGCTTTGCACTTTATTTGGGTTTTACCTCTAGCTCATGTGGGTTGGGATGGATCCAATTCTTTTCCACCTGCTCTCATCTTGGCATCATGATGTTTTCACATTAGTGATATATGAGAGCCACATGGCCACCTTTGCATGCCTTGTGAGTGGGACCTTTTCTCCTAGCTTCCATATGGATTATTATGGAATTATGCTCATGTTGGGATATTTTTGGGACTAGTAATCATCTAGTGGAACATACACACTAGCATGTCCCATTTTATTTCAAACATGGCCATCTCCAACTACTCCACATGGGGCATCCTTTCATTTCTTTTGCTTGGCTTTATTCCACCTTTGGAAATGCAAATGAACAATGCCATGTTTAATATTATTGTTTTCACAAGAATAACATGGCATTAAATTAGTTTTGTATGGGCCATGCAAGTACCACCATAATTCTAGTCTTTGAATTTTATTTGAATTTTTGGGTGAACCATCTCATCTCTCATCTATCTCTCCCTCTCTTTTGGCTTGATCTATTTTAATCTTGCTTAAACCACATCACCACCCACCTCTCCCTATTTTTGGTCTAGATTTGGTTTGATCTTGTTCTTGCTTGAGCTTGCCAAAAGGAAAACCCTCTCTCACTCCCTCATCTAACCCTAAACCTACCATTCCACTCATCTCTCTTAACCTCCCCCTCTCTAATCTAAACCATACACCCCATCTAAACCAAAACCCTAAGCTACCACCCCTCTCTCTTGGCCTCTCTCTCTTCTCTCTCCTAGCTGGCCCCACCTGGCCACCCTGGCCCACCTAGCTACCCCAACCCTAGAACCAAACCCTACCCGAGCCATACCCCATCTCTCTCCTACCCTAGCTCCAACCCTAGCTACACCCGAGCCACCTCTCTCTCTCTAGCTCTCTCTCTCTCTGCCTAGAGGACCCCAGCCCGAGCACCACCTCTCTGGCCTCACCCTGACCCCACCTGGAAGCCACCACCTGCCCTGCCCTGGTCCTGCCCGGCCACAAGCATGTGAGGAGGAGGAGAGAAAGGTGGCACCGAGCCACCTTTAACCCTACCTGCTCCCACGGCACCTCCCCCTCTCTCTGCTACCTACCACTATCCCCTGGCTCTCCTCTGTCCCCCAGATCCGCCAGCACCTCGC
Source organism: Avena sativa (assembly GCA_916181665.1). Taxonomy (NCBI): domain Eukaryota; kingdom Viridiplantae; phylum Streptophyta; class Magnoliopsida; order Poales; family Poaceae; genus Avena; species Avena sativa. Next base: position 43,146,382 of record OV702298.1, on the reverse strand, counting down.
CCTCTTCTCTCCTTCCTCTCCCCACCGTCTACCCCCCATCGCCGGCAAAACCTCGGTCTCCACCGATTCCCCTCTTCCAGCCATTGGCGCGGTGATCATTGGTGTCGAGGAAGGCCACGCAGTGCTCCTGCATCACCCTGTACCCGCCGTCGAGGAGGAGAAGGACCGGAGCCGAAGGACCTCGCGACGCCGACCCCGAAACCCTAGTTCGCTCGGCCTCTGCATCATCGTCGCCCTGCTGCTCGCCTGCCCGATCCATCACCACCGAGACACCCGCGGTGAGCTTCTGCGCCTCTCTGACATCCTCTCCTCGCGCTTCGCTCCCTGTGCTCGCCGGACCCTTCGTCGAGCGGCCTCTGTGCGGCGGCGTGCACGCGCGTCTGCTCGATGCGCGCCGTGGAAGATACACCTAGTCGTGCCCCGCTTAACCTACATCAACCCCTCCCTAGACCAGCGGTAGCCGCTGCTGCCGCGCGCTGCCAGGTCCCCAGTTCGATTCCCCCGCGCGCTGCGCTCCGCGCGTCGGCATCGATCTGTCGTCAGACGGTTTCAGAGAAGAGAAACAGTGCTCGATCCCCTTTTTGCAGATAACCCCCTGATCTTTTGTTTTCGCAACCCGCACTTCGCTCGGGCCCGCATGTCATCGGCTGAGGTAGTTTTATAAAAAGGCTCCTCCAAAACCCTATGCTCAACCCGCGCTCCCTGGGCTTGGACTCGTGGCTGTGTCCACTTCTCCGCCTGCACGTGGACCCGCCATGGTCTCGGCCCCACCGGTCGGTGACTGCGGTTGGGTAAGACTGCGGTGAGAAAAGCTTTTGCGCGCCGTGAGCACCCAGTCAGCAGTTGGTCCCACCTGGCTGTGTCTGTGGCTAGGTTAGAGCGAGTAACAAAGTATTTTCTGCTTTTCTGTTTTAATTCAAATCCTTTTCAAATTTAATTCAAATTCAAATTTAATTCTGTTTTTAAATAACTTTCAAAATATAAATCCAAATTAAACATATAATATATGTTTTCAAATCAGAAAAATATGAGGAATTCAAATATAGCCTTCAAAATATATTTTGAACACTTTATTTTCCAAGTTGTTTAAAATTACAATAAAATGCCCTTTTTCTTAATTAATTAATAACTTTTGTTTTGTAAGTCCAAATTTAACAAATAATATGTCTAAAATGTTTAGCTCGACGAGACCTTTCTGTTTATGCATTCCATGTTTTGATTTGAAGCATGCATCATATAAATATATTGTATACAGCAACTAATATGAGGATAAAATGGGGCCAAAACTCAATAAAATGATTTATTCTTGTATTCCACACCTCACCCATGCCATGCTATTTTATTGCCATGCAAATTGTGCATCATTCATCATGGCATGATTGTTTGATTGATGCATTTTATCCATATGCTGGTGCTCTTTATTTATGTTGGCCCTTGTTTGTTTGGTTCTTCTTCGAATAGACGCTGAGCAGGGGATATATCAAGAGCACCAGGAGCACTACCCAGATCCATCCCTTGCTTCAACTGAGCTGCCAGGCAAGCACTACCACATGCTTGCATACATATAGTACCTATTGCCTCTATCTTATTCTTGCATCATTGAGTCGCGATTGCATTAATCTGAATCCCAAGTATTGCATAGCCTTTACTTTTAAACCCCACCGAAGCTTGTTCCTCCATCGCATGAGCCATTGCTACAGGAGTTGCTTGAGCCATGCGAGTCGTAGAGCAGCATGTGTAGGGTATATGAGTGTCGGATGGATAACGAGGTACCTAAACAACTTAACCGGAGTAGTAATGGGATAACTAATGAAAGTGGCATCGGTGATCCATATTTGCTATTTGGTTCTTCAGGCTCACTTGTGTCCCGTAGGACCCCGAGTACTTGATTCCTGTTCCTTGAATATTCGCGCTATCCACATCCGGGAGGCTTATGAACCCCCCTGAGCCAGAGCTTGATTCATTCTTATTTCTTGGGGCCACAAACTAGTTTGAGGTTTTATTTACTATCCTGTACTTATGCCATGCTTTACTGCTTTATTTAAAATTGTGCGAGGTACTGCACCTGTACTGTTTAGGTAAGCGGAGTGTTTTCGCGGTATCGACAAGCCCAGTCACACTTTCGGGTTCCCAGTCGTTTACAGCCATTGGCGCAAACCTTGAGTCCGCCTCGGAGTCGGCCAACTTCGTCGCGGGTAGCTTAATGGGGTGGCCCCCTGAAATATTTCTGAATCCTGTGATCGCTTTGTCGTGACTGCCTCGTTGGGTTTTGATTTGGTTTTTCCGAGGTTGATCGAGTGTGTGTTGCTATTTGTGCACCCCTGCAGGGTAAAACTTTCTGAAAGTCGTGTCCGCGGTTATGGACGACTTGGAGCACAGTTTCTCGATCATAGACAAGTATAACTAAAGTACCGCCTTTAATTTGACTAAGTAACTGACTAGTAAATAGTGAAACACTCATGGAATGGATAATAAAACTGCCAACGGATGGGGGGGTTGTTCGTCCGCTTCCTCGTCGGTAAGCGAGGAGGAGGATGGATCTGTGGACATTACCATTATAACTATTGTTATTAATCCACGGACATCCGTCTATCTCTGGTTAGGCGGATGGTTAGCGAGTATCTATAGAATTGCTAGGGTTTATCTTTTGCTGCAATTGCGTCACCCCCAGGTTGTGTCCCCTTTAGAGGCATAAAGACTTGCTGAGTACCCCTAGGGTCTCACATGATAAATTGTTTGATTCAGATGCACAGGTAAGCTCGCAAGATGGATACTGGGTGGAGGAGACGGACGATGTGGGCAACGATCATTCGGTGTAGAGATTCCGGGAATGGGGATCCGTGAGATCTGTGGGCGGGATGTGTTTATTTATGGGGCATCTTATGCCGATTTGCTTCTTATCCGTACTCGGATTTTGTCTTCCGCTTCCGCCTGATACTCTGATGTTTGATGTATGAGGAGATATCCTAAACTATTATATCTATCTAGGATATTTGGATCTTGCCGTATGGCGTTGCAATATTTCTTTTCTTTTTAGATGGAATGACTCTGAGAACCATTGTATGGTGGCTTGCATACATACTCATTTGTGTATGTAGTTGATCCCTTCGCCTGCCGATTACGCCGCCCGTTCTTGTCCCGATGATTGGAAATGGTTGGGACGGCCGAAAGGTCTACCTGTGAGTGGCATTTGGGCCCCACCGTACTATTTCAACCATTTCTGCTCATCCAGGCTTGTAACTAGGAGCGTAATTCACCGAGGTAGTTACAATTGGTATCAGAGCCATCCCGCCCTTCAGGGTCTCAGCCAAATGGTCGTTGTCTGTCTAGCAAATAATTTTTGGTAGTTATGTATACTAGGGAAAAACAAAACGCACTCTAGCTTTGGTTTGATCTTGTTCTTGCTTGAGCTTGCCAAAAGGAAAACCCTCTCTCACTCCCTCATCTTACCCTAAACCTACCATTCCACTCATCTCTCTTAACCTCCCCCTCTCTCCTAAACCCTAGTCCCTCTCTAATCTAAACCATACACCCCATCTAAACCAAAACCCTAAGCTACCACCCCTCTCTCTCGGCCTCTCTCTCTTCTCTCTCCTAGCTGGCCCCACCTGGCCACCCTGGCCCACCTAGCTACCCCAACCCTAGAACCAAACCCTACCCGAGCCATACCCCCTCTCTCTCCTACCCTAGCTCCAACCCTAGCTACACCCGAGCCACCTCTCTCTCTCTGCCTAGAGGACCCCAGCCCGAGCACCACCTCTCTGGCCTCACCCTCACCCCACCTGGAAGCCACCACCTGCCCTGGTCCTGCCAGGCCACAAGCACGTGAGGAGGAGGAGAGAAAGGTGGCACCGAGCCACCTTTAACCCTACCTGCTCCCACGGCACCTCCCCCTCTCTCTGCTACCTACCACTATCCCCTGGCTCTCCTCTGTCCCCCAGATCCGCCAGCACCTCGCCCTCTTCTCTCCTTCCTCTCCCCACCGTCTACCCCCCATCGCCGGCAAATCCTCGGTCTCCACCGATTCCCCTCTTCCAGCCGTTGGCGCGGTGATCATTGGTATCGAGGAAGGCCACGCAGTGCTCCTGCATCACCCTGTACCCGCCGTCGAGGAGGAGAAGGACCGGAGCCGAAGGACCTCGCGACGCCAACCCCGAAACCATAGTTCGCTCGGCCTCTGCATCATCGTCGCCCTGCTGCTCGCCTGCCCGATCCATCACCACCGAGACACCCGCGGTGAGCTTCTGCGCCTCTCTGACATCCTCTCCTCGCGCTTCGCTCCCTGTGCTCGCCGGACCCTTCGTCGAGCGGCCTCTGTGCGGCGGCGTGCACGCGCGTCTGCTCGATGCGCGCCGCGGAAGATACACCTAGTCGTGCCCCGCTTAACCTACATCAACCCCTCCCTAGCCCAGCGGTAGCCGCTGCTGCCGCGCGCTGCCAGGTCCCCAGTTCGATTCCCCCGCGCGCTGCGCTCCGCGCGTCGGCATCGATCTGTCGTCAGACGGTTTCAGAGAAGAGAAACAGTGCTCGATCCCCTTTTTGCAGATAACCCCCTGATCTTTTGTTTTCGCAACCCGCACTCCGCTCGGGCCCGCATGTCATCGGCTGAGGTAGTTTTATAAAAAGGCTCCTCCAAAACCCTATGCTCAACCCGCGCTCCCTGGGCTTGGACTCGTGGCTGTGTCCACTTCTCCGCCTGCACGTGGACCCGCCGTGGTCTCGGCCCCACCGGTCGGTGACTGCGGTTGGGTAAGACTGCGGTGAGAAAAGCTTTTGCGCGCCGTGAGCGCCCAGTCAGCAGTTGGTCCCACCTGGCTGTGTCTGTGGCTAGGTTAGAGCGAGTAACAAAGTATTTTCTGCTTTTCTGTTTTAATTCAAATCCTTTTCAAATTTAATTCAAATTCAAATTTAATTCTTTTTTTAAATAACTTTCAAAATATAAATCCAAATTAAACATATAATATATATTTTCAAATCAGAAAAATATGAGGAATTCAAATATAGCCTTCAAAATATATTTTGAACACTTTATTTTCCAAGTTGTTTAAAATTACAATAAAATGCCCTTTTTCTTAATTAATTAATAACTTTTGTTTTGTAAGTCCAAATTTAACAAATAATATGTCTAAAATGTTTAGCTCGACGAGACCTTTCTGTTTATGCATTCCATGTTTTGATTTGAAGCATGCATCATATAAATATATTGTATACAGCAACTAATATGAGGATAAAATGGGGCCAAAACTCAATAAAATGATTTATTCTTGTATTCCACACCTCACCCATGCCATGCTATTTTATTGCCATGCAAATTGTGCATCATTCATCATGGCATGATTGTTTGCTTGATGCATTTTATCCATATGCTGGTGCTCTTTATTTATGTTGGCCCTTGTTTGTTTGGTTCTTCTTCGAATAGACGCTGAGCAGGGGATATATCAAGAGCACCAGGAGCACTACCCAGATCCATCCCTTGCTTCAACTGAGCTGCCAGGCAAGCACTACCACATGCTTGCATACATATAGTACCTATTGCCTCTATCTTATTCTTGCATCATTGAGTCGCGATTGCATTAATCTGAATCCCAAGTATTGCATAGCCTTTACTTTTAAACCCCACCGAAGCTTGTTCCTCCATCCCATGAGCCATTGCTACAGGAGTTGCTTGAGCCATGCGAGTCGTAGAACAACATGTGTAGGGTATATGAGTGTCGTATGGATAACGAGGTACCTAAACAACTTAACCAGAGTAGTAATGGGATAAATAATGAAAGTGGCATCGGTGATCCATATTTGCTATTTGGTTCTTCAGGCTCACTTGTGTCCCGTAGGACCCCGAGTACTTGATTCCTGTTCCTTGAATATTCGCGCTATCCACATCCGGGAGGCTTATGAACCCCCCTGAGCCAGAGCTTGATTCATTCTTATTTCTTGGGGCCACAAACTAGTTTGAGGTTTTATTTACTATCCTGTACTTATGCCATGCTTTACTGCTTTATTTAAAATTGTGCGAGGTACTGCACCTGTACTGTTTAGGTAAGCGGAGTGTTTTCGCAGTATCGACAAGCCCAGTCACACTTTCGGGTTCCCAGTCATTTACAGCCATTGGCGCAAACCTTGAGTCCGCCTCGGAGTCGGCCAACTTCGTCGCGGGTAGCTTAATGGGGTGGCCCCCTGAAATATTTCTGAATCCTGTGATCGCTTTGTCGTGACAGCCTCGTTGGGTTTTGATTTGGTTTTTCCGAGGTTGATCGAGTGTGTGTTGCTATTGGTGCACCCCTGCAGGGTAAAACTTTCTGAAAGCCGTGTCCGCGGTTATGAACGACTTGGAGCACAGTTTCTCGATCATAGACAAGTATAACTAAAGTACCGCCTTTAATTTGACTAAGTAACTGACTAGTAAATAGTGCAACACTCATGGAATGGATAATAAAACTGCCAACGGATGGGGGGGTTGTTCGTCCGCTTCCTCGTCGGTAAGCGAGGAGGAGGATGGATCTGTGGACATTACCATTATAACTGTTGTTATTAATCCACGGACATCCGTCTATCTCTGGTTATGCGGATGGTTAGCGAGTATCTATAGAATTTCTAGGGTTTATATTTTGCTGCAATTGCGTCACCCCCAGGTTGTGTCCCCTTTAGAGGCATAAAGACTTGCTGAGTACCCCTAGGGTCTCACACGATAAATTGTTTGATTCAGATGCACATGTAAGCTCGCAAGATGGATACCGGGTGGAGGAGACGGACGATGTGGGCAACGATCATTCGGTGTAGAGATTCCGGGAACGGGGATCCGTGAGATCTGTGGGCGGGATGTGTTTATTTATGGGGCATCTTATGCCGATTTGCTTCTTATCCGTACTCGGATTTTGTCTTCCGCTTCCGCCTGATACTCTGATGTTTGATGTATGAGGAGATATCCTAAACTATTATATCTATCTAGGATATTTGGATCTTGCCGTATGGCGTTGCAATATTTCCTTTCTTTTTAGATGGAATGACTCTTAGAACCATTGTATGGTGGCTTGCATACATACTCATTTGTGTATGTAGTTGATCCCTTCGCCTGCCGATTACGCCGCCCGTTCTTGTCCCGATGATTGGAAATGGTTGGGACGGCCGAAAGGTCTACCTGTGAGTGGCATTTGGGCCCCACCGTACTATTTCAACCATTTCTTCTCATCCGGGCTTGTAACTAGGAGCGTAATTCACCGAGGTAGTTACATGAGACCACTGTACGCCATATCGAACACCCGCTGTTCCCGCACAGAGCACAGACCGCTCCCGACCATTTGCAACCACCCCTTGTCGTGCCATCACGCGCATGAAGACCGCCCGGGAGCACTACGTCGACTAGCACCATCATCCATGCCCGTAGCTCACTGACGTCGCCGGAGGAGCCATACCATGCCACTCTACCCCTCTCACTGGTGTATAAATAGAGGCCCCTCCGCCTCAATTCACCACACCATCTCACTCCCCACTCCTCGTAGAACCTCCCACACCTCTCCCCGGAACAAGGCGAGCACCGCATCGCTGTAATTTGGCCGGAGTCTGCCGCTGTAGAGGAGAAGAGGAGCCGTCGATTGGAGCCACCCTAGGAGCCGGCACGACCACCGCTCGAACCGTTGTCATCGACAATGTCATTCACCCCCATCGCCGACCCTAGCTGGAGCCCAGGTGAGCCACCGCATACCCCCACCGTCTCTATTAGGTTCGGTCTCACCGGAGTTGAGACGGAGATGACGAACCACCGCCGTCGATCTTAGTCTAATCATAGGGCTGAGATTGAAACATACAGTTTCGGTTAGATAGAGCCGCTGACTAGATGGACCCCCCTGTCAGCAGCCCGCTGTGCAAGTGCAATGCAGTTGGGCCGGCCCAGTATCGTTGCCGCGCATAGCCCAGTGATTCAAATAATCTTTTTCCATTTTAGTAAAACTATATTCTATCAGTAGATTCAAAAATCAATTCAAAGAGATTTACTGAACCAGATTACATGATTCCAATTTTGTTAGAAAGGTATTAAAATTATCTATCCAAGCCCGTTGGATTCAAACCATTTGAATTTATAGATCACCTATAGTAAAAATAACAAGAAAGAGACTTTTCCACATTCAAATTATTTTAAAAAATCAACCATAAATGATTTTGAGTTGATTCCAACTCTCAAAAATCCCATTTGACAAGATCTATCTGAATTTGTAAAAATATTTAGGTTTACATGCAGTGATCTTGGACTAGTACTAAAAGAATGCTATATAGCACTAGTGGGAACATCCCCATTGGTCCCGGTTGGTAAGGGGCTTTAGTCCCGGTTACCCAACCAGGACGGGGAAATCGGGACAAAAGCCCCAACCTTTAGTCCCGGTTGCCCCACCAACCGGGACAAAAGGGGGTACACGTGGCCGCGGCAGAGGGCGAGGGGGGGGGGGTGGAGCAACCGTCTCGGTTCATAACACGAACCGGGATAAATAACCCTCTACCGCGGCAGAGATTTGACACATTTCTCTGCCGCGGAAGAGAATTCATTTTGGCAAATTTTGTTGCCGCGACAGCATTTTGGCCACTTTTTGTGCCGCAGCAAAGAATTCATTTATGTTGTTTTATTGTTTATTTAGTGTTTTGCACTCATCAATGAGGAACCATTATATTACACAAGATTATCATGACAATATTACATTCGATACACGGATCGAGTTCATGCACAACATACAAAAGTTGCTCTTTGTACAATCCCTATTGTTTATACACACCCGAATAGTATTCCCCTTTTGGGTTTAGGACTTCTGCATCCAAGAATCCCGCCAATTCCTCCTGAATTGCTCGTACGCGATCCTATGGCAGAAGACCGTCCCATAGACGTTCAATCTGATTTAAAAAAGGAGTCAGCCTATATGAATGAAACTAAACACAATTTGATGGTAATTAAAAACTATAGAAATTGTTTACGTACATGGAGTTGCTCTAAATTTCTGCCCTTCTCACAGCACGTCTGCCGGATGAACTCGCAAACATAGTATCCACATAGATTGTTACCTGGTCCCTGCGTCAGGCACTTTACGAGAACAGTTCAATCAAAATAATAATCAAGCATGATAATAATGGTATCAAAACTAGAATCAAAGAGATGCACGGATATAGCTAGTGGTGCTTACATCTAGTGCTTGAAATGTAGCTCCTCTTTCCAAACACCCCTAGCCTTGTTGGTGAACCGTTTCCAAGCACTGCCCGGCGAAGAAAACGAATAAAAGAAGTTATTAATTACTTGATATCATAAAATTCACGAACATTGCCGATATAGTGTCGTAATGATTAGAATTACCGCTGGAGAAGCATCTTCATGTCCTTCCATTGCTCAAGGGGTTTATGTTTCGAGTCCATGACTAGTACATGCCCTTTGTCAAGTTGAATGATTAACAGAATATAGTGGAAGCTGCGAATGCATAACTAATCAATTATATACTTAACATCGAGTAAGCAAAATAGAAAGTGTATACAAGACAATAACACTCACTCGAAGTTGTAAGGAAATAGTATTTCCCTTCTGGTTTCTTGAAACCTTAACGCCTGTACGATATTATCCTCCGTATCCTGGGGGCTTGTTTTGAGATTAGCTTGATGAACCCAATATGGGTCAATGAAGCCAATGTCATAGATTTGTCCTTTGCTGCATTCGAGAATCTTCATTTTGCATATTTCAGGCTTCTTCCGGTGATCTGCCTCAGCTTTAAAATGCTTGCCTTTCTTTCTTACGGGATGATTGGTCGGAAGAAATCGTCGATTCGCCTAGTACACAACCTTCTTGCATTTATGCAAATATGTACCTTCAGTCTTATCTAAATAGTGTGTGCGTGCCTTATATCCCTTGTTTGTCTGTCCTGAAAGGTTACTAAGAGCAGGACAATCATTGATGGTTACGAAAAGCAACCCTCGTAGATCAAATGGCTCCTGTTTGTTCTCATCCCATGCACGTACACCTGGTTTGCCCCACAGCTGTAAGATTTCTTCAACTAATGGCATGAGGTACACATCAATGTCGTTGCCTGGTTGCTTCGGGCCTTGGATGAGCACTGGCATCATAATGAACTTATGCTTCATGCACAACCAAGGAGGCAGGTTGTAGATACATAGAGTCACGAGCCAGGTGCTGTGACTGCAGCTCTGCTCCCCAAAAGGCTCAGAGTCACGACCAAACCATAAGTTCCTTGCGTCACCTGCAAAGTCTGGGAAGTCTCTCTCGATTTTTCTCCACTGTGACCCATCAGCAGGGTGTCTCAACTTCCCGTCTTTCTTACGGTCTTCTTTGTGCCATCGCAACAACCTGGCATGCTCTTTGTTTCTGAACATGCGTTTCAACCTTGGTATTATAGGAGCATACCACATAACCTTAGCAGGAACCCTCTTCCGGAGGGGCTCTCCCTCAACATCACCAGGGTCATCTCGTCTGATCTTATACTGCAATGCATTGCATACCGGGCATTTATCTAAATTCTCATACTCCTTACCGCGGTAGAGGATGCAGTCATTCATGCATGCATGTATCTTTTGCACATCTAATCCTAGAGGACAGAGAGTCTTCTTTGCTTCGTAGGTACTCTCGAGAAGTTCGTGATGTTTTGGAAACTTCGGCTTCATTATTTTCAGCATCTTTTCAAATGAGGAGTCAGTTAGACCACACTCTGCCTTCCATCGCAACAATTCCAGTGTGGTACCGAGCTTTGTGCTGCCATCTTCAGAATTTGGGTACAACAATTTCTTGTGATCTTCTAACATGCCCTCTAACTTCAACTTCTCATTTTCTGTTTCACAGTCTCGCTTTGCATCAGAAATGACCCTACCAAGTTCATCAGCCGGCTCATCTGATGACCGTTCTTCACCTCCTTCATCTCCATTGTCTTCCATTGCAGTATCACTGTATTCAGGGAACATATGATGATAGTTGTTATCATCATCTTCTTCTTCACCATCTTCCATCATAACCCCTCTTTCCCCGTGCTTGGTCCAACAATTATAGTTGGGCATGAAACCTTTCATGATTTTCGAGGAAGAGTACTCCTTGTTGTTCCGACATTGAACACATGGACAACGTATAAAACCATTCTCTTTGTTTGCCGTAGCCACATCAATAAAATTTATCCATGCCTTTCATATACCCGGGTACACGCCGGTCACCGTACATCCATTCCCGACCATTCATTTGCATCATATAAGTAAGTTTATCAAAAACAGGACATCATAAATAGTGAAATGACCAATTCACATCGACACATGCATTATATCAATGACAGAGAAAAGATAAGATTGCTAACCTCGATTGAGGGAAATAAAGAGGAGAAAGCTCAAGTGCGTCTCGGACACCTTCTATATTTTTGTTCTATGAGAAATTGAATGGGATCATTCACTCAAACATTTCATCAAACACCTTGAATGCATGCATAGGGAAAAAACTAGCACACCCCTCACACCTTCCACCAAGAAAAAACAGAGTGGAGGCAGAGGGCTGGGGCATTGCATTTATAGAGGGCGGGAGCATACGTCCCAGTTTGTAACACAAACCGGGACTAAAGGTGTGTGCCACGCCACATGGCTGACGCCCAACCTTTAGTCCCGGTTTGTGTTACAAACCGGGACGTATGCTCCCCTACCAACCAGGACGCATGCCTCCCGGCCCCGTGCCCGTCCGAACCGGGACGCGTGCCAGCATTAGTCCCGGTTCGTGGCGGAACCGGGACTAATGCTGTTAGGAGGCACGAACGGATAGCCTTTTTTCTACTAGTCTAGGCATTTCTAGTCACTTTAACTGTATAAAATACTAATATTAAACTTTATAAAATATGACCACCACTTTAAATCACATTCCCATGTATTATAATATGTGGTGATGACATGTGTCAACATGATCCCATATTTTAATTGGGGAATATTAAATCTTAAGTACTTTCAATGAGTAGAAATTACTTTTCTAAAATAAGAAAGATAAGACTAATTCTTTATTTCATGTGATGATTGTGATGATGCTAGATCATCTAGTGTGAACCTTTGTGTGCCAAATAGAGGTAGTTAAGTGTTGTTTGGTGATTGTGTACCTCGTGTGTATTTATAGATGCTAGTACCGACCAAGGCTACGAGGAGGAATACTATGCAGAAAAGAAAACTTCAACCACTGCACCAATCAAGGCAAGCTAGAACTTTGCATGCTACCTATGCAAGCTAACACTTGCAAGTTTCTTAACTACGAAAGCCATCACAAATTGCAAGATAACCTATGCAAGATGCTTTAGGCATGCTTTGGTTATGCAACCTTGATTATATCAATTCCCAGTTTTACTTCCAATTTTTTCTTTATCTTTACCAAGGTTCTTTATTTTTAGTTAGTCCTTTGTGAGTATTAGAAAAATAGTATAGATAGCATAAAGAGAATAAAACTAGGCCTAAGTAGTTAGAACTATATGTCATCAAAATGCATAAGACTAGATTTGGATAGTCACACTTGACTAGCACCCCTCATTAGTGAATACTCTCAACTTTAGTGGCTAGTGCTAAGAATAAAAGTTGATCACTTTAGATGGGAATACTTGGTGAAAATGATTATGAAAACCTTGGAATGAGGATTCATTCTGTTGAAATGTTTTGACATGTGTTATGAACACAAGATGATTTGATGATGAAAATGTTGAGGCATGAGCGTTGACCCTTTATAAAAACTGATGGTTGGGTTCGGATGCGATACCATTCCAATTTTACCGTACAACCACAATACCTGAATTGGGTTGGGCTTGACTGGAAGTTTATATGTCTTAGTATGGGTTCCCTTGTGGAAGAGGTTGAGCTGAGGCTACCTCGTGATGACTGTCCACCTATGCAGTACCCAAGATGACATATGGTCATGGCTGGGACGCCAAGCTCATAGGGGAGGTGCCTATACTAGGGTGTGTAATTGAAAGGTTAGGATTGATTATCCGCATACTAAGTATGATGATTCAGCATTGTCCCAGGTGGATGCATCGAATTTTGTGGTGGAAGTGTACCACCTCTACAAAGTGTCAAACTATTCGAATAGCCGCGTCTGCGGTCATGGACAGTTAGAGTGGCCATACTGTTCCGTCGTCAGATGTTTTCAAAATGACTTGTGAAATGAACTATGACTTTGACTTGACCACAACAGGGTACTGAACATGAAAACTAAGTTCCCACTTAGGTGTTGTGGAACATTAACCTAATTTTCTTTACTTCTGAACTCAATATGAAATAAACATGGCTTTTTGGAAATAAACCTAGAGCATAGGATTCCTACTTGAACTACTTTATTTGTTAGTGATAGTTTGCGAGTACTTAAAGAGTACTCATGGCTTTTGTCCCTGGCTATTCCCATTGCCAGAAAATGAGGAGGACTACCAGGATGATGGACAGCAGGAGGTCTATGACAACTAGGATCATCTCCCATCGTCAGCATTGCTTGTGACCGTGAAGATGAAGCCCCGCTATGTTTAATTTCCGCTGCATTGATTGTATTAAGAATGGATCATGAGATATTTTATTTGTAAGACCTTTATTATGGTTTGTAATGTATGATGTACGGTGGTATCAATTCTGATATGTCTTGCAAAAATGGTAAACCTGGGATTGCGAGCTATGACATAACATGCATCTGGGATTAAAAATCCGGGTGTTGATACCTACGTCTCTTGGCTTGCTGCCTTCGGAGTAAGGGTTTTTTCTCGAGACTAGACTGAGCCAACTTTAGAATATCTTGCTTTTTCTTCCACTTTAGGCCGAAGGCAGCACGACCAGCCACTTTATCCACCTCCCCTATTGATATCACCATGGGATCATTACCCTTGACGGGTTCACCCTTGTTAGTTGCATTGGGAGAGACAGAAGCCTCTGGTGTTGAGGTTTGGGCACTACTGGGAGTCGGAGGAGGCAAAAAGGAGAAACAACAAGCTTCTGCTGGCGTAGTTGCTTGCCTGTCTTACTTTCTAGCTTCAACTTTCTCTTGAAAACTGTTTTTTGCTCTAAAACACATAAATCCAAACATCAGGTGTGCTTCGGAAAGAAACAAGTGTACAAAAGTACTATAAGATTGACAAGGTGCTTACCTTTTAACTACTAGCAACACTTGTGTGCCAGCAGTGACAACAACATCCTTGGCCTTGCGCTTCTTGGAAGCAGAGGAAGTAACTTATTTCACCTTGTCGTCCTCCATCTCTTCCGAGTTGTAACCCTAGACAGGGGCAAGCTCGGACTCGAGAAGTTCCTCGAGCTGATAAGTGTTAGGAACGTCCATAAGAGAGAAGTCAGATTATGAGGCAGAAAAGAGCGAATAAGCTTAAAAACAAGTTGAAATATTTACCGGGGTCAAGGGACGGTCGGATGTGTACATTTTCATGGAGACTTCGAGGATTTTATTCTCCACTCGCTCCTTGATCAGGTACTGCATTCGGGTCTTGTAGTCCTTCGTAGCTATGCGAGTTGGACTGACCTTCAGGCTGTCCTTCCGGTCTCCTCTAACCGTGTGCATCAAGCGATCTCCGTGAAACTGCAATGGCTGAATTCGACGATCCCACCAGAAGTGGATCAAGTCGGATCCATGGATCCCCTTGTTCTTCATCAAGAAATCGATCCGCCTCTTCACAAGGATCAAGTCCTCGGACAGTTCCGACGCCTCCGCGTCCCATGGTGCGTGCACCCAGTGTTTGACGTGGGACACTTTGTTGGAACCCCAAGAGCAACGTGTGTTGAGCACAGCAACAAGATTCCCTTAGTAGAGACCAAGGTTATCGAACCTGAAGGAGGAAGGAAACGTCTCAAAGGTGTTACTGGCAACGTGGAGACCTGCACAACACAAACTCAAGACTTTCCCCAATGAATCAGTGAGGTTGTCAAGCTCACCGGTTTGCTGTAACAAAGGATTAAATATATGGTGTGGAAGTTAATGGTTTGCAGCAAGTAAACAAGTAACAGTGGAAGATGTATCAATGGTAAAGATTGGACCAGGGTCCATAGTTCACTAGAGGTGCTCTCCTTAAATAAAAAACATGGCATGAAGGGTAAACAAATTACAGCGGGGCAATTGATAGGAACTGAGCAAGGCATAACAATGCAATTACTAGCCAGAAAGATCCTATGAGGTTGATTGGGCAATACAACAATATACATAGACCGTCATCCAAGTGCATCTATGACTAGAAGTCCACCTTCAGGTTATCATCCGAACCCCCTCTAGTATTAAGTTGCAAGCAACAGACAACTGATTTAAGCAAAGTGTGTAAGGTAAACAGTCCACATGTTCCATGAACAAGAGACCGTTGTTTTCTCCCTAGTAGCAACAACACATCTACAACCAAAGAGATTATTGTCACTTCCCTTGGAAACTAGAGGCATGAACCCACTATCGAGCATAAATACTCCCTCTTGGAGTCACTAGCAACTACTTGGCCAAGATAACCACTAGCAACGGAGAGCATGCAAGATCACAAAATACACAGACATGATAGAATAATAAAGATAAAACCATTAATCAAACCAACATAATAATCTCAATATCCATCGGATCCCCGCAAACACAACATGCATGATTACAAATAGATTAGCTCTTGATCATGAACGGAGCTCACAAGCTCTATACATGAAAGCATAAAGGAGGAGGTACAACCATCTAGCTACTACATGGACTCATAGTCCAAGGTGGAACTACTCACGAATCATACCGGAGTGAAGGCCTCCGGGATGATCTCCCCTCCGGCAGGGTGCCGGGAAGAGCTTCATATCCCCCCTGATCTAGGGACGATGGTGGCGGTGGATACAGACGGTTTCGTGGATTTCTGATCGGGTACTCAGGGTTTCTGCATCGGGGGCTTCTTATAGGCAAAGGGGCGAGACCGGGAGGCGGCCAGGGTGCCCAAACCCTAGCCAGGCGCGGGATAGGTCCTACCCGCTCCTAGGGTGGGTCTGGCCTTCCGGGCTCCCCTCTGGACTTCTTGTTCCCCACAGAAAGTTATTGACTTTGTCCTTCATCCCGTCCAATTCCGAGAATATTTCTTTACTAACTTTTCTGAAACCAAAAACAGCATAAAACAGGCATCATGCACTGTTGCAACTTGTTAATAGGTTAGTACCAGAAAACATGTAAAAAGCACCTCAAAGTGTGGACAAG
Source organism: Avena sativa (assembly GCA_916181665.1). Classification (NCBI taxonomy): domain Eukaryota; kingdom Viridiplantae; phylum Streptophyta; class Magnoliopsida; order Poales; family Poaceae; genus Avena; species Avena sativa. Next base: position 43,130,220 of record OV702298.1, on the reverse strand, counting down.
TAAAGCAAAGTAGATACTAAACAAGAATGGAGCATAAAAAATTATAGATACGTTTCCAACGTATCACCATCCCCAAGTTTAACTCCTGCTCGTCCTCGAGTAGGTAAGTGATAAAAGAATGATTTTTTGAGGTGACATGCACCCTCACAATAAATATCCAACCATTTGCATGCATTAAAAGCTAGGATCAAAGAACTCTAGACATGTGCATGAAAGATGGAGTTATAACAATAGGACATAGTAACTATGCATGCAACAAGGCAAGCTACAAACAAAGATCATGAATAACATGCATTGAAAAATGTTTGTTTGTTTCACATGGAGAAAACATAGCATAGTGGCAATCAGCTTGTCCCTCATAGAGTAGCAATATAATGCATAGGACACCTGCAAAGTTCACAAGGGTGACTAGAAACAAATAGCACAAGAAAAAATAATACCACAATATGCATCAATTAATAAGCTTTGGAACACTACACACAGAATGACAACTATGCTCTCTTAATGCTGCCTAAAGGTAGAAGGTGGAGACTCAAATAATGGTGGAAGAAAGGCCTTTTTGTAAAGGAAGCAGGGATTACAAGTTTCAAAAAGAGCTTCCAAAAATTATGGTACTTGTTAGCTTTCATCCCTCATTTCCCCTATCATAAGCATCTTGAAGTGGTTAAGGTTAAAGTGGCAAAGCTGGAGTATATGCTTGACGAAGTATAAGTTGGAAATCTCATGCCCCTTGAATACGTGGGCCACACCTCATGCATACTCAACTTTGGGTCCAGGTAAGTTCTTGTCACTGTAAGTATTTGCATATCATTGAGAACCGCCAATTGGGTACCCCTTGCACATGGCACAGGAGCTTTCCCATAACCAAAATGACAAGGCAAGCAGACAATGAGCATCTCAGCAATTCTTCTTATGTACCATGGGAATATGGTTTTTTTTATCTCTTTCCTCTTTTCTCAATGTGTCTCTCTTTTTTTATAAGAAGAATGCTTCATAGATGTCACTATGGTGATGCTGCAAGTTTCCACCATGATTAGGAATGGCTTAGGCTAGCGTCCCAGGCGTTTCTCTAACACAGGATACAAACTCCATGGACTTACAAGTTCCCTCTTTATTTCACACCGGTGACATCCATAGACAAAAGAACATGATATCAACTGAGTACAACAAGGTACAAGTGCAATGTTGAAAACGTTCCCCGTGAAAGCACGGTTCTGCTAATTCCAACTCATAAGTGCAAGCATATACAACAAAGTTGTCATAATGGTTCAAGTTTATTAGGGGCAAAGAATAAAGTGTGCCATCAAGTTCGTGAGGGCTTTAATCACTAAGTTTTCATATAACAGAATAGTTTTTAATTGGAAGATAGATGAAAACAAGAATATACTTGAAATGGTGTAACACACCACGCATAGGAGTTTATAGTGGACACTTTGGAATAACTTGGTTTCTTGGAAGTTGGAGGCATGAGTAGAACTTACTCATACAAGTGGAGGCTAGCAAAAGACTGGGAGCAACGAACTAAGAGAGCAATAATGGCCATAATCATGCAATGCAACAAAGAAAACTAACCAAAGCAAAGAGTGGTACTACAAGTCAAGGACTAAATGATCATTGAGGCTAATGGTGACTTGTGATAGTCATAACATGGTGTAAGCATGTGCCAAGTCAACCCAAGCAAAACATCAAAGGAGAATACCACAATACTATGCTTTTGCATGCTAAAACAACACATAATTTTTTCAAGGCACACTAAGCAATCCCAACTGTTCGGAACAAGACATGCTACAGAAATAATCACTAAGCATAATGCTAAAACAACATCTAGCATGTCATGCTAAAGTCTAAGTCACAGTCAATGCAAGCTCCTCATGCACTTCAAGCAAGAACTTACTACTCCTTTCCAAACACCAAGCAAACTTATTTGAAAAAAAACACAGAGAGAACGGGGGTCCAAACTACTAAATCAAACTAAACAAACTAAGCAAAGCAAAATAAAACTAAGACGCTCCAAGAGCAACACAACTGTGCATGAAACAATAAAAACGAAGTGTCTAGACAGACCTGGGCTTTTTATTGATGAAGAAGGGGATGCCTTTGGGCATCCCCAAGCTTTGACGCTTGTACCTCTTGGATATTTCTTGGGGTGACACCATGGTGGCATCCCCAAGCTTGATATTTTGTCCATTCTTCATCTCATTGCATCATTCTCTCTCTACACCTGATATTTTTCCTTCATACAAAACTTCACACAATCTTCAATAGCAACATTAGCTTATTCAAAAGATATTAGACCACTGGCAAAGCTTTGGAACAGCAAGGCTTTTCAATAAAAACACAAACTACTGTAGTAACTCCTTCAAACAAACTCAATTTACCTGAAGAGAGCTCAAAAAGGAATCAATAAGAAGCAAATGCAAATAATGGCAGAAATCTGTCAAAACAGACCAGCAGGTAGAAACGAGTTTTTTCGAACATATTCTGTTGCTCAAATAAAAAAGTGTTGAACTAACGAAAGTTATCCAACATACTGGGAGATTTATTCGTAAAGTTTTAGCTCCATCCGAGTTACAGATCCTCCTCACAAATGGTTTTGGTGGAGGACAGAAATCTGTTTCAGGACAGCAACTCCCCAAATCTTACTTCCCTCTCATTAGAGGTCATTCTTGGCACAAAAATTAAACAAAATGGATAAAGAGAGATTATTAAAGAAGTAATAACTTCCAAAACTCAAGGAAACTCTTGGGTTATCTCCCAACAAGTAATTTTCTTTAACGCCTTTAAATTAGGCATAAGAAGCAAGAAGAATCAAGTATTTTCAAATGAAGAATTGCCCCTCTTGTTTCTTCTTTTCTTACCTTTTCTTTTTATTCTTAGGAAAGATATGATTGCTTACCGGGGGAGTAAAGTGTATGATTCCTTCTCCCACGTCTATTACTGCCCCAAGGTTTTTCAGTATAGGTCTTCCAGGTGTGATTTGTCCTTTGCCTACACATTCAATAACAAGATAATCAGTAGACACAATTTTCCCTAAGATTTTTGTAAACACACCTTCAGCTATTCCAATGGGAAATATAGTGGCACTGTTGGTAAGAGAGATTTCCACTCCTTCAATAAGCCCTCAAAGACTCAAGGAGTCAAAAATATCTTTAGGCATGAGACAAAATTCAGACATGATATCACAGCGAGCATCAAAAAGTGTAGTGTTTATTGAGACTTTAATTGTGGGAAACCAATTTGAAGGCTTAGAATTTATGGGAACATAATCATGGTAGGCCCTAAGAGTGTCATAGCAACTATTCGTTGCAGCAATACTAGTCTCAAGATGGTTCAACCTAGCAAAAATACTTGTGAAATATGAATCAGACTTGCCAGGTGTACCATAGATCATGATTAATTTTCTTATAGCATCATAAGCTTCATCTTAGTACAATGCAAAAAATCTATTTCAGCCACAACATCCAAAGCATATCTATAACAAAGAGCAATACCACAGTAGAAACTATCAATGACCAAGTTGAGGCTTACCTCAGGCTAAGTTTCCCTCTGGAAAACAGAGATTCTAGACCAAGCTTCCTTAAAACTTTCTTCACCTTTTTGCTTAAAGGTGGAGATTTCTACCATAGGGGAAATAAAGGCAGACCCCGACATGGCAACAACTAGAGCAAGAACTATTTTTTTGTGTTTTTGAATAAGGCAAGCAAACCAAGCTAGACTAATTTTTTTTGGGTTTTTTGAAAAGAGGCAAACAAAACCAAGCAAAAGAAACAAAGCAAACTAAGAACAAAGTAAAGAGAAAGGAAGTGAAGGACTCCCCTAGTGAAGACGTCCTTAGCCTCCCCGGCAACAGCGCCAGAAATCTTGATGGTGCTCGACAGGGAGGAAAAGGTCAAAGCTGTGTCCCCAGCAACGATATTCTTGGTGCGTGCACCTAGTGTTTGACGTGGGACACTTTGTTGGAACCCCAAGAGCAAGGTGTGATGAGCACATCAGCAAGTTTCCCTCAGTAGAGACCGAGGTTATCGAACCTGAAGGAGGAAGGAAACTTCTCAAAGGTGTTGCTGGCAAAGTGGAGACCTGCACAACACAAACTCAAGACTTTGCCCCAACGAATCAGTGAGGTTGTCAAGCTCACCGGTTTGCTGTAACAAAGGATTAAACGTATGGTGTGGAAGGTAATGGTTTGCAGCAAGTAAACAAGTACCAGTGGAAGATGTATCCATGGTAAAGATTGGACCGGGGTCCATAGTTCACTAGAGGTGCTCTTCTTAAATAAACAACATGGCATGAAGGGTAAAACAATTATAGCGGGGCAATTGACAGGAACTGAGCAAGGCATAACAATACAATTACGATCCAAAAAGATCCTATGAGGCTGATTGGGCAATACAACAATATAAATAGACCGTCATCCAACTGCCTCTATGACTAGAAGTCCACCTTCAGGTTATCATCCAAACCCCCTCCAGTATTAAGTTGCAAGCAACAGACAACTGCTTTAAGAAAAGTGTGTAAGGTAAACAGTCCACATGTTCCATGAACAAGAGACCGTTGTTTTCTCCCTAGTAGCAACAACACATCTACAACCGAAGATATTATTGTCCCTTCCCTTGGAAACTAGAGGCATGAACCCACTATCGAGCATAAATACTCCCTCTTGGAATCAGTAGCAACTACTTGGCCAAGATAACCACTAGCAACAGAGAGCATGCAAGATCACAAATAACACAGACATGATAGAATCATAAAGATAAAACCATTAATCAAACCAACATAATAATCTCAATATCCATCGGATCCCCGCAAACATAACATGCATGATTACATATAGATTAGATCTTGATCATGAACGGAGCTCACAAGATCTATACATGAAAGCACAAAGGAGGAGATACAACAATCTAGCTACTACATGGACCCATAGTCCAAGGTGGAACTACTCACGAATCTAGGGATGATGGTGCCAGGAAGAGCTTCCCTCCGGCAGGGTGCCGGGAAGAGCTTCATATCCACCCTGATCTAGGGATGATGGTGGAGGCGGCTAAAGATGGTTTCATGGATTTCTGATCGGGTACTCAGGGTTTCTGCATCGGGGGATTCTTATAGGAGAAGGGGCAAGACCGGGAGGCGACTAGGGTTCCCAAACCCTAGATAGGCGCGGGCTAGGGCCCACCCGCGCCTAGGGTGGGTCTGGCCCCCCTGGCTGGCCTTCCGGGCTCCCCTCTGGACTTATTATTCCCCAAAAGTTATTGACTTTGTCCTTCATCCCATCCAATTCCGAGAATATTTCTTTACTAACTTTTCTGAAACCAAAAACAGAAGAAAACAGGCATCTGGCACTGTTGCAACTTGTTAATAGGTTAGTACCAGACAATATGTAAAAAGCACCTCAAAGTGTGGAAAAGTAAAGCAAAGTAGATTTAAACAAGCATGTAGCATCAAAAATTATAGATACATTTCCAACGTATCATCCCACAACTCTTGGTGGGGAGCGGCACCATCGACGAAGGCCAGATGAACTTTCGCCTTGTCTGGAGCCAAAATATCCTTGTGATATAAGAAAGTCCCGGCCCATCTTTTTACATATTTGCTAGCGTTAATCCTAGGGTAAACTCGGTTTCTCCTAAGGACTAAGCTAAGAGTACCGGTGGTGTAAGGAAGACCAACACTGATTGAGTTCTTTTGGGTACCATAATAGTACCGGAAAAGGGTGAGACTTCGCCTAATGCCAAGAAACCCCTCACTAAGAGCTGCGTTAGCACTAAGGTCGAGCAAGGAGTTGGGGGAGATTATGAAGCTGCACACCATAGTATTGGAGAACTTCGGTGAACAACTCCGATGGTGGTAGACTGAGGCCGCGGTCGACGTGTGTGCCAAATAGGACTTGTTCGCCGTCGCGTGGTGTAGGGACGGCATCTCCAGCACCGCTCCGCCACGCGTCGGTGATGATGTAGCCCTCGTCCTCCATGACTTGGTGCTCGGAGTTGTCCATGGCGCTGGGAACCCAAAGGCCCCGCAACTTCCTCTCATCCGCTGTCGTTATGCTTGTCGCTGCTGCACCGGAGCTAGATGATGCTTCCATCTTGCAGGGGAAGGTTTAAAGATTACCGGTGTTTGGGGTTTTCTTGGTGTGTATGTGAGAATGGTTCCAGAGGGCTCGAGGAGTACGAGGAGGCAATGAATGAAATGGTGAGGGATGACTCTAGGAGAGAAGGGTTTCCTCTCTCTTATTTACCTCTGCGCCAAGATTCGCGTTCAAACCGCGTGATTTGCGCCACGCATATAGGAGAGAGGGAGGTGGCTTCTCCGCCCCCTCAATTCTCGCGCGGGCATTGAAATGGTGTTTTGTTCCGTAAAATACGGACCCACCAACAGTCATGCTGATGGGACCCTTGTCGGTGACAAGACCTGGTCTGAAAAGTTGTCAGACAGCACGCCGATGTTTAAAATCCGGCTCATGTTTTGAATCGAGCAAGGGGAAGACTAAAGTCAAAGGAAATATATCTGACTCAGATGACTCGGAATCCTATCTTATTGAAAGAAGTTTTCAAAACCCTTCAAGATTCTCAAGACAAAGAAACCATCAAGCTAGACGATTCATCCAACTTTAGATCTTACAGACTTCTGGGGATACTGTTGGGGATATACTTTCCGGGTATACCCACAGAACTCACAGACCAGGGTGGCCCACCAACGGATTAGAGCTTTCCTTCATAGGAGGCCCAGTTAGAGAAAGAGGAGGAGCCACTTTCGGCTACGACAAGGCCCAGAAGAGTTACCTACTTAGGCATGTAGTATTACTTGTAGTCCAAGATGTATCTAGTTACTGACTCTATAAAGTAGCCACATAGGTCTCTCCTGTAATCCTAGGTCCCTATGACTATATAAAACGACCCTATGGGAGCCTTTAGGGCACTAGATCATAGATCAACCACAACCTACTCGCATAAACGAACCTCTCTTGTAATCCGCTGTAACATCTAGCTCTTGCCGATATATTACTGGGTTGCTAGTAGTAGTAGGATATAATCACCGTAGTCGGATCTAAACCTGGGTAAACTTGTGCTCACCATTCCCGGAACCTCCGACGACTCACACCCCATCTTCTCAACACCGTCAGGACCCCCTATGGCATACTTGTCGACAATCTAACGACACCCCTTATTATCGGTAAAAGAGAGAAACTATGCGGATGCGATGATGATTCAATTTATTTATAACATAACTAGTATAACATAACTAGTACAGGTACTCCACAACCACGGCAAAAACTAAATACCATACTCTAGACGGAATCATCACACAGGGACACCCGCATATCATACGGTCCTTTTCCGTCAAGAACCTACGGCGCCCTCTGCCGCATGCGGGCACGCCCTTGCGTGTTTGATGTACTCAAAGAAGCTTCCCCTCATGATACACCCTTTATTCATGCAAGTGCACCTCACTGCCAAGGACAGCCGATCCACAAAAGTGTTTGGTTTGAAGATGCCTCCGTGCTCACATCCTAGGCACTTGCCATCACATAATTTTCCAATGTATTATGTGCATGCCATGTGCGCATAGCTATTGCACTGCTCATGCAAGAAAAAGAGATTTAGCCCAAAAAACAACAGTTGTATCGCACTAGTGTGACACAAAAGGAAAACATCCTGAAGAAAGAAGTGTCTAAGCATGTACGCAGGATGACGAACAATTTGAGAACAAAGCCTGCAGCTGAAGAACTGAACCGTATGACTCCAGTAAGTCGTAACTTGTCCGCCATAGAGCCGCCACTCATGTCAATCATAGCTTTAACTATGGATCTGAGAGAGATTTTTTAGACGGAGCGAGAGAGCAGAGAGAGATATAGGGTTGATGAGAGCGAGTGGGAGACACTTGCAATTTAAATAGTTCTACTACTAGTAGACTCCTCATCTCACTCTAGGGAAGCGAAATAGAAAAATACTGGTGTCGTGGTATTGCCGACGAGTACACCATGGAGGGGTCCTCACAGTGCGTGTTTAGAGACGTGGCATAAGGCGGACGGTTGACGGGTACGAGGTAACACAGTTTACCCATGTTCAGATCCCACAATGGTGGCGGAATCCTGCTCCTGCTATAAATCACTATAATGGCAATACACCGAGTTATAGGGATTGGTTTGCTGTGCAAGATGTATGTTAATTGGTTCCCTAAAGGCTCCCATAGGCCCGACTTATATTGTCGCCAGGTCCTAGGTTTACAGGGAAAGTCCTAGCCAGACAGGTTATAGAGTCCTACACAGTATACGATCAGTCTAACGTGTCTTGCACTCCAAAGCTCCGGATACGTCAGTGACTCCTCCATAGCCTTCCTTTATCCGGCATAGGCTTTCCTTCTGGATCCATCTAACTAGGCCGCCCAGCAGGCCATAGGCCATTCTACCAACTATGGGCCACCCAGGTTATCCGGATAGGAGACATGCTATGAGGATACCCATATAGCATATCCACAACAGTAGCCCCCGGAGAACTCTAAGATATTGCGCCGTCTTGCCTCTTCAGGGTGAATTCTCTGTCTAGATGAATGTCGGCAAATCGTCAAGCAATATCTTGTAGTACTCCCAAGAACCCTTCAATGCTCTCCGTCTTCAACTTGTAAGTCGGAGAAACGCCAAATCTTCCATCATACTCTTATCGTAGCCAGACTGGATCTGTCCATGCCGGAATATTCTGATGTGATGGTTCACCTGCTAGTGACAGCTAGAACAACGTAGACATAGGTCAGCGGCTCCTCGTAACTCACACATACAGATAACACAATCATGTCCGTTTTTCCCGCGCGAAGGATACGAACCGTTGGCGGCGGCGGTTGGGGAAATGGCGAAATTTCTGCGCACGCACCCGCACACGTCGTCCACGCGCCGACCATTCAATCACCTTGCACGAATCTAAACACCAGGGGTTATAAATTACAATTGTGATGAACTTTTACTTTTCACCTCATTCTTCCCTTGCGCCTTCAACTTCCTCCTGCGAGCACTTCCTGGAGCCCTCCGTGCGCACGCGAAAAACCCTAGTCTCCCAATCACCCCAGTCACCTCTCCTCCCATATCAATGGCAAGCAGCAGCACTAACCCATCCATGGCGGCGGTGGCTGACGTTGCGGCAAAGCCGGCGAGCGCCATCCACATGCCCCCAAAGGGCCTGGTGCTACCCCAATCTACGGTGGTGGACTCCACCGGCGGCGACCATAACCCAGCGGCGGTAGGGCTGCTGGAGGAAGAGAGCGATTCCCATAAGGGGGCTGGCACGGCTCCGTATATCACAAACAACGACATCAAGGAGCTGCTCGTCGAAGGCTACCTCCCTATGACGGAGGGGCTTGTCTGGCAGGCAGCGTCGGCCGGTGAGGTGACCCCTTATCCCCAAGACGGAGAGAAGGTGTATCTCAAGGCTTAACTGGTACGCGGTGTCTCCCTCCCCATCTCTGACTTCTTCCTGGCTGTCCTCAAACATTACCGGGTAAAACCTCAGAACCTTTCCCCCAATAGTATCCTCGCGCTTAGCAACTACGCGGCGCTTTGCGAGGGTTACCTAGGGATTAGGCCTAGGTTAGACATGTTCATCTAATTCTTCACCATCAAGCGGGAAGCCAGAGCAAGCAAGGAAGAGCTCAGGAACTGCGGGACAATGAGTTTTAAGATCCGGCCTGGCTGGCGGTTCCCCGACATCGTCGGCCATGAATCTTGCAAGAACTGGCAACAGTCGTACTTCTATAGCCCAGATATCCCTCTGGCTGACCGAGAAGATACGTACCCGGACTTCGTTGATGGATCCGCTGCCGAAGAGCCGACATGGAGATCCTAGGCCACCCTTCCCTCCGACAACGACGCTTCCCGCGCCATAAGGCGGATAGAGTGGTTCGTAGACACGGGTCTGACCGGGTTGGACCTAGCCATTTTCTTGTTCGTCAGGCGGATCCAGCCTCTGTAGCACCGCTCGAAGCTGACACACCAGTACACCAAGGAGAGGAAGGATAGCCTCTTCATCTCCGAGGACAACTTCTCGAGTGACTCCGTCAAGCTCCGCCTCAAGGACATCGTCAAGGTGAAGGACAGGAAGCGTGGCTTCACCATCACCTACGACATGTTCGAGGAGGGCAAGTGCTAGAGGTACCTGTTTTATTTTTCGTGTATGACATATACTCCAGTTTTTTCGTCTAGCTGTTATCATCTCATCTAACACTTTGGGATTTCACTTAACAGCTCAAAAGTCTAGAGGAGGATAGCATGGCTATCCAAATTTACGACCCCAAGATGAAGGAAGTCACTGTCATGTCCGACGATGATGTTCCGTTGGCGCGAAAGCGGAAGAGCTCCACCTCTGATGCTTCTGACAGAGGCAAGAAGAAGAAGACGGAGGGTGGAGCCTCCAAGAAGACTACCGCGGCCCTGGAGGCGGAGAAAAGAAAAATCACAGGGATCCCTTTTACCAAAGCTCCCACTGTTGTGTAAGTCTCTTTTCCTCCGACATTTTCCATTGCTCAACTTATTCCTGTACTTATACTTTTGCACATTCCAGGAAGAAGGCTAGTTTAAGTTTGAAGAAGACCTCCAAAACATCGGGGGCTTCTAAAAACATTAAAGATATGCTGCATCGTGATGTGTCCCACCACACATCTCCTGCCATTGCCCCTGTCACTCCTAGCGTCCAACCTACACCTGCTCCGACAAGCTCTTCGACTAAGGATGCATCTGGCCCTTCCGCCATGGAAGTGGACTCAGCTGCCTCCGCGGATCTTGTCGTTGTCGGCAAACATGCGACGCAAGAAAGCACCACAACCAAAATGGCTGAAGATCCGGCTAAGGATGCCATCGGTAGCGGCAAGGCGGTGGTGGTGGGTGGAACGTACATCGAAGGCGGCGCCTCTGCACCCAGTATAACCACAGAGCTCCCAAAGATAGACTACCCGGCTCTTACGCTGAGTAGCTCCACTCTGGCTCCTGGTGCAGCGCCGACATCTCCAACCTGTGGCCTTGAGGAGCTTCTCTGACAAGCAGATATCTTGCAAGGAAACAACATTTCCTTTAGCAAGTTGTTTGCCGAGAGCGCTACCAAGCTCAAGCTCATCGCTCTTGTAAGTTTTATTTACCCTTTGCATTTCATATGAGTATCCCACTATAGCCCCCGAGGATTTAGACGGAAAACCATATGTATTTGCATCTAAATGCTCTAAGAGTGACTAAGCTAGAAAACTTCTCACTGTAGCCCCCAAGTATTTAGTTTGAATGAATTATTCGACTAGATACTTTCAGAGTAGCATACGCAGTGTTTGTAAACTTCAATACTCTAGCCCCCAAGCCTCTAGTTGTAACTGAATCAGTTCCGACTAGATGCTTAAAAGAAAGACTAAGCATATTTGCTGAATTTAAAACTCGTACTATATCCTCCAAGAGTCTAGTTGAAAACTGAATTAGTTCCGACTAGATGCTTAAAGAAAGACTAAGCATTTTGCCGAGTTAAAAACTCTCACTGTAGCCCCCAAGCCTCTAGTTGGATAGTTATCCGGCTAGATGCTCTAAGTAGACTAAGTGGTTCTGATATTCTTTCCACAGAATGAGAATCCTCGGAGAGGCGTCGCCAACAAGAAGTTCCACAAGATGCGCGTAGAGCTAGAAGCCGAAAAGGGTAAAACTGCCTTCTTGAAGGAACAAATCACTAAGAGGAAGACTCTGTTTTCCCTTTCGTTGTACTCCGACTTGGTCTTGTGTCATCATTCTCCGACTACTCACTGTGTATTGGTCTTTTTATCCGACTTGCAGTAACCATCACCAAGGCAAAGGACATTGTTGAGCGGTCCAAGCATATTCAGTTGCTGGATAGCGAAAAACAAGATCCTTAAGCAGGAGAGGACTGATACCCTCAAGATGCACGAGGATTCAATGAAGGCCCTGCAGGAGTCCGCCAACACTGAGATCAACCGCTTAAAGGAGGAGATTCCGATGCTGAAGGAGCAGAAGAGAGCTGCCGATGAGCAGAATCAGGTCAACCTTGAAGCATACAAGATCCTCCGACAAGAACGGGATTCCATGGCGGAGACGCTCCAGCAAGCCGAGGCGAGCATCTTTGGTAAGTGATTCTCCATCTTGTATTTCTATAAGTTGGGTACTTTGAATTTTTGTGTTATTGAACCCATGTGATGCTTTGTCGGAAATGCAGCTCCTATTGGTTTGACCAAGTCGCCTCCTCCACCAAAGGAAAGCATGGTCCTTGCCGGCAACTTTATCAGCACCACCGTCAAGCAAGCCAAGGAGATCGCCAAGACCCTCAACATTAATATCAAGGCGGTGGACTCCGTGATGAAGTTCTCGGAGATCTTGCATCAAGCCCTCGAGCATATTTTAAGCTGGAAAGCTTCATGTACCTGGGATGGCGCAAGAATGGCATTTTCAATGGTTAAGGCAGACTATGAAGACGCCGACCTTGACACGGTAACCTTAGGTCTTCCCGACGTAGACGATGAAGGCCAGAAGATTGACCACAAGGCTATCTGGTCATTGCTCGCGGGTTGTGACACTAGGGTTGCCGAGTTGGTCGATCACAACATCTTTGTGCCTTTAGAGACCACTGACGGCCACCAGCAAAGCTCCTCCGAGTCCCTCAAGACCACCGACTTCGAAGATGATGGCTCTCCTGCTGCCGACGATGTTGTATCCAAGTCTCCTGCGCTAGAGGAATGAAAAACAATCTGTAATATTTGTTTCATCTGGTTTGGTGTATGCAAAGAAAATACTAAGTTATCTTAAGGCAGAAAAACAAAAGGTGCAATTTCCTGCTACTCAAGTACTTGGTTCCAGCATGTAATTATTTTTTAAGCAATTGCTGGCTTATCCATTACTCTGGTTTTTATGCTTGAATTTTCGTGAGTCGGAAGACTCATAGTCAGAACCATGCACTCAGGTGATGATGCCCAATGGCACCGTCAAAAACCTGAACACAAAATTGCCGACAACAAGTGCCAAAAGTCACTACTCTAGAATCCACATAAAAACAACAAAGAACGTGTAGACCAGAAAACTTAAGATAACGCCCATAGGTGGAATTTTCACAAGTGCAAATGCAAACTTGCACATAAAGGTTTTATATAATCCAAAAATGAACACTAAAGTAGGTAGAAGACTCAGGAATATGAGTGAACCAGAGAGCTTTATTTCATTGATCATATAAGAGGTACGCATTAGATAAAAAATATGCTAAGTGTAAAAAGGATGTAGCTGTGCTATGTTCCATGGCCGATTAAGCTCTGGGTAGTCATCATCCGGGTCACGTCGCTTATGCTTATGATCTTCGCTCGGTCTATCCTCAAGTTCACGATTGTCAATGAGGTAGTAAGACCCATTGAGCAGCGCCTTACTTATGATGAACGGTCCTTCCCATGGCAGGAATAATTTGTGTGACTTCTTCTGCTTAACTCGGAGCACCAGATCCCCCTCTTTAAAGAGCGATGCCGAACGCGACGACTATGGTAGCTGCATAGATTCTACTGTTAGATGGCGGATCTTTGGCATGCCAAAACACGCTCTTCCTCGAGAAGGTCTACATCTAGGCGTCTGGATTCTTCAGCGTCATCTTCGTCGTAGGCGGCAACTCTTGGTGAATCGTGAAGGATGTCGGAAGGCAGGATGGCTTCTGCTCCATATACCATGAAGTAAGGGGTGTAGACGGTGGATCTATTGGGTGTAGTTTGTAAACTCCACAGCATAGATGGTAGTTCCTCTGCCCAGGCTCCAGCTGCTCTATGTAGCGGTGCCTCAAGACGTGGCTTCATTTCCTGCATAATTAATCCATTGGCTCGCTCAACTTGGCCATAGGACTGTGGGTGTGCCACATACGCTAGATCAAGTCGAATGCCCTTGTCCCAACAATAAGCTTCTACTTCTCTGAGTGAAAAGTTGCTTCCGTTGTCGGTGATGATGCCATGTGGGAGACCAAATCTCACCACTAGATCCCGGACAAACCTAAGGGCAGTTGCCCCATCAAGCATTCTAATGGGTTTAGCTTCTATCCATTTGGTGAATTTGTCAACTACTACTAGCATATGTGTAAACCCACATTGTTCCGTCTATAATGTACCAACCATGTCTAGTCCCCAGACTACAAAAGGCCAAGTTATTGGTATTGTTCGCAATTCTTCAGCTGGAACATGGGGTTGTCGGGCATAATACTGGCATCCCATGCATGTCTCAACCGTTTTGTTGGCGTCCGCCTTCACGGTCAGCTAATAGAATCCTTGTCGGAAGGCTTTGGAGACCAACGATCGAGGAGCGGCGTGATGCCCGCAATCTCCGAGATGGATCTCACGTAGGATTTCAATACCTTCTTGCTGGGAAACAAACTTAAGGTATACACCAGTGGTGCTTCTTTTGTAAAGCTGTCCATTGATTATGGTATAGCCCTTCGCTCGACGTACTATTTTCCATCTTTCGACCTCGTCGTCGGGCAAAGTTCTGTGTACGAGATATTCCATGAACGGTTGTGTCCAAGCCGGAGGGACCTTTGTCACTGTATGAACAAAGAGTCAACTCTGTCCGGGTTGTCAATGTCCGCTCCCTTAACGGATGGTGTCCGTAGATGCTCTAGGAAAACGCCAGGAGGAATTCGTTTGCACCCTGATCCAGGCTTAGACAGTAGATCAGCCGCCTGGTTTTGCTCCATAGGTACATACTTGACTTCGTAGCCAAAGAAGCTCTTGGCTATCTAGTCCACTTTGTCACGATATGCCGCCATCATAGGGTTCCGCGCGTTCCAGGTGCCAGGCAGCTACTAGGCAACCAAGTCGGAATCTTCCCAGCAAACTATGCGGTTGATGCCAATATCCTTGGCTACGCGTTATCTCGAAGGCGACAAGTTCAATGCCCCACTTCGTGACCCTCCATGTACCGTCGCTGTTATTGATGATGTCGGACAATGGAGATTTGCTCACAACTGTGATAGGGTGCTCCTGGAAGTAGTGCCTTAGCTTCCTAGAAGCAAGGAACACACCATAAGCTATCTTGTGGTAGTGCACGTAATGCTGCTTGGACTCCGTCAAGACCTCGCTTACATAGTAAACTGGTCGTTCAACTCCATACTCATAGCCTAGTTCCTTCCGCTCTACCACGACGACGATGCTGAGTACCCGGTTGGTGGCCGCCATGTAAATTAGCATAGGCTCCATAGGCTTGGGTGCTATAAGGATAGGCGCCAAGGATAGTATCTCCTTTAGCTGCTTCAATGCTACATCTGCTTCGGCCGTCCATGTAAATTTGTCCGCCTTCTTCAGCAAATTGTACAACGGAAGAGCATTCTCTCCAAGTCGGCTGATGAACCGACTAACCGCTGCTATGCAACCTGTTAGTCGTTGTATGTCCTTCAGGCATGTCGAACGGTTTATATTTAGGATGGCCTTGATTTTCTCCGGGTTCACCTCGATTCCACGCTGGGAAACGATGAAGCCCAACAATTTGCCGACTGGAACCCCGAAGAGGCACTTCTTAGGGTTAAGCATCATGTTGTATTTTCGGAGATTATCAAAGGTTTCTTTTAAGTCGGAGATTAAGTCATTTGACTTTTTAGACATCACCGCTCTATCGTCCACATAGACATGAACGCTCCCACCAATTTGATTGTGTAGGCAGCGCTGCATTGTCCGGTGGTACGTAGCACCTGCATTTTTTAGCCCAAAGGGCATCGTGACATAGCAAAACGTGTCATCAGGTGTGGTGAACAAAGTGGCCAATTGGTTCGACTTCCTCATCTTAATTTGGTGGTATCCTGAGTATGCATCGAGAAAACACAAAATTTCCGAGGCAGCCGTCGAGTCAATGACTTGGTCAATGCGAGGCAAAGCAAACGGATCTTTGGGACACACTTTGTTCAAGCCGTGTAATCAATGCACATTCTTAATTCTTTGGTTCCCTTTTTGGGGACAAGTACATGATTGGCCACCCATCGGGTGTGAATGACTTCTCGGATAAAACTAGCCTTAAGTAACCTAGCTATCTCCTTGCCTATGGCGTGTCTCTTCTCGTCTCCGAAGCGTCGTAGAGGTTGTTTCACCGGTTTGCATTTTGGATCAATGTTCAAGGTTGTGCTCGGCAAGTTCCCTAGGTACACCTTTCATGTCGGCAGGTTTGCAGGCAAAGATGTCCCTATTCTCATGGAGGAACTCGACAAGCGCTCTTTCCTATTTGGGATCCAGGTTCATCCCAATGGCGATGGTCTTGGAGGCATTGCCTACCACAAGTTCCACCAGCTTGGTTTCCATGGCGGCCTTGAAGGCTGGGGTAGAGTCAGAAATATGCTTCTTCGACGCGGACATCTATGTGGCATCGACCTTGCTCTAGATCTCCTTGAATTCTTCGCTGTAGAGAACAACTTCCGCAAAGGCTGCTTCTCCAATCTCGCAGTCCCTTGCCTTCGTAAAGCTTCTGGATACGATGATGACACCGTTTGGTCCGGGTATCTTGAGCTTGTTGTAGACGAAGCATGGCTTGGCCATGAAGGCGTGGAAATGTCATGGTCGAATATGACATGGTACACGCTCTTGAAGGGGACCACATCAAAGGTCATGCGCTCTTGGATGTAATTATTAACATCGCCAAAAGTGACCTGAAGTGTGATGCACCCAAGGGACCGAGCCTCTCGACCAGGAACTATGCCATGGAAGATGGTGCTGGTCCGCCTTAGGTTAGCCTCCGTCAAGTTCATCTTGTGTAGTGTATCTAGGAACATGATGTTGATACTGCTTCCACTATCCACCATACATTTGGTGAACTCATTGACGTCAATCAAGGGGTTGATGACCATGGCATACTAGTTCTCCGTAGGAATGAGGTCTGGGTTGAAGGAAATATGCCCTAGAGGCAATCATAGAGATGATTATATTTCCTATGTATCCATGAGTTATTGTAATGTTCCTTGAATATCCATATGATGCAACTTGTATTGATTGGCAATTATGTGAATTGTTTGTGAAACTCTTTACTTATATGGTTATTTAATAGTTGTCCCTAGTCGGAGTTCATGTGACGACACATGTGAATATAAGACTAGCACATCGATTGGTTGATGACTATGTTTCACAAGTCATAGACATGGATATGTCAAACCAATGATGTGGACACATGTTATGAACATGGGGTTGGACTGACCCAACTTGAGACTGGCAATTAGTTGCAGCTCTCTCTCTCTCTACACATCGTGTACGTTTTGTCCTTAGACCTGAGATTGTCGCATGTACTTGAGATGTGGATCGACATACTTTGGGGCTACTAGACGCTACTCCGTAACTGGGTAGTTATAAAGGTAGCTTTCGGGTTTGTCCTGAAGCATGCTACAAGGAATGGTCAATCAAGATGGGATTTGCCCCTCTCTTCTTGAGAGAGATATCTCTGGGCCCCTCGAGTGATCGGATCCAGAAATGCATGGTTGTGCTACACATGGTTAAGAGTTAACCTAGTAAAGGGATTCCGAATCACGGTATCGAGAAACGGAGGTCATCTTGGAGCTAGACCAAATATCGTGAGGCCAAGGGAAAGACATGTACTAAACCTTGTGATGGTTCGTCCGATATGATCATTGTATACGTTTAGGAGTTGGCACGTCTTGCTAGAGGCCGCTACCAACTATTTACATAATAAGTGTATTCGTGTCATGGCTACATGTATATGAACCTATAGGGTCAAACACTTAAGCGGCTGGAAGCCTAATAAGGATTGGATATGAATTAGACCAGGCTTAGGCTACTAATGGGTTGCTAAGGTAGAAGCCCATCAGGGACGCCTATATAAGAGCGGGTGGGGCGAGCTGACCAGGGTTAGACCATTCCTCCCAGCCACCACTCCTCACGCCTGTGTTGCACGCGTGGACCTAGCAGTCCGGCGTCTGACGCTTCCACCCTATACGCGTAGATACCTCGGAGGCGCTACATCTATAGCGCTTGGACGAGCCACGCAAGGGGAGCTGCTCGTGGGACGAGAACGAGGAGGAGACGTAGATTGTCTGCACTGCCTCGACGCGCTTCATCAAGTTCTGCAACTGCGTGTCTAGTGGTAATCCCGTGATCTATGACAACAGTAATCCTGGTTTACGCGGTAGAAAATTTTGATTTGCGCTAGTGTAGCCTACCCGTATCCCTTCATGGGTGATCCTTCATGTCCCAAGTAATTGGAATTTCCGACCAGCGCAGGTACTAGGGAACTGGGGGTAGAGTGGCCATCAGTATCCTCGTAGAGGTCTTCTTTTGTCGGATAGTGGGGGTCCCAAGGAAAGTGTGAAAAACGGTCACCTTCTTCTCGAAGGGGTTCTTTACCTTGCCATCGCTCTTTGCGGCGTGCTTGGGGTAAACATCCTTTTCCATGTCACTTGAATCCTTGGACTCCTCTTCCTTCTTCTTCCCCTTGCCCTTTCCTCGCGGTCTGTTCTTCTGAATTTGTTTGTAGACGGACTTCGTGTCCTCCTTGAGATCGTTGACGAACTTGCAATGGCGATTGGTGTGAGTGGCCTTGCCATTGGCGTCAAGGTGTACCAGGAACGGAACGTCGCAGTACTCCTCATACGTTTGGGGAATGCGGAGCGCTGCCGAGGTTGTTTCACTTCTTCGATGCTGCCCATGACCAGCCCCCCGTCCTCGGCCATGGTGTCCGCCATCACCTCGTCCTACAAATGTCATGGCAACCATGTCGAAGGTTTTCTTTTCTTCTGGCAGTATTTTCCGCTTGGTGTTGTTGTTCCTCCTAGCTTGGGTTGGAACGGCCATTGCTGCCAGGGAGCCGCGAGCATCGTCGGCGGCAGCTGCGAACTCACTAGCAAGTTGGATCATCTGGTTGAGATCTAGCCGGTGATTGTCCTGCAAGCGCTTCAACTTACGTTAGAGCAACGTACCTTTATCCAATCCATCGATGAAGGCGGCCATGGCGGTCTGGGTGTGCACTCTTGTGCAGGAATTCTTCATATCCAGCCAGCGAGAGAGGTAGGCGCGAGATGACTCGTCTTTCTCCTGCACGCACCGCTGTAGATCGCCAACAGTACAGGGACGCTTATACCTACCTCGAAGTTCTTGGTGAATGCTTCTTGCATGTCCAACCAGTTGCAGATGGATTTCTCCGGCAAGTCATCAATCCACTGTCGGGGCGTGCCCGCCAGCATCAGGGGGAGGTACTTGACGGCAACGTTGGGGTTACCCCCGGCGATATCCATTGCGTTGCCGTAATCCTGCAACCACGTAGCTGGTTTGGTGGTGCCATCATAGGGCTTGATGGTCTTGTCAATCCGGAATCCCTTGGGGTAAGTTGCGGTCCGTATTACAGGTCCAAAGCAACGTGGTCCCAAGTATTGTCCTTCTCGGGGCTCGTGAATCTTGTCCAAGCGTGAACGTGCGTCGTATGGCTCCGGGCTTCTTCTTATTCTTCTTCTTCTTGCCATCAGGGGATGGGCTACGTGAACGACGCAGGCCTCCTCCACCATGGTGGCTGCTAGGGGGCAAAAGAGGTGGAGGTGGCGGTGGGTTAGCCTTCTTGCTGTTACCCTCCTGCGACGCCTCACGCTTGTCGCGGTTGCTTCTCGGACATGGAGGGTCATGATGCGACATGCTATTGTGTCCTTGGTTGCGCTCTCTGTCATGACGGGCTTGCTCCGTGTTGTCGCGGATGACGATGCTGCTCTGCCTTGGCGGAGGCATATACGTATGGCAGTGAGCCTTGGGGTCTTTGCGATGTCGGGGAGAGCGGGGCGATGGAGATATGTGACGAGGGTGAGCCTTGCCTCCATGGTCAGAGGATATGGGGATAGCATCCTTCCTATTATATGCATCCCTCCGTCTTTCTTCTGATGAAACCGTCTAGGACCCGACATCATGAGGAGATCGATCCCTTGGCGGCTTTGGCTGGCTAGACTGGCAGAACGCTGGGTCAGACTCAAGCCTCTGAGAGGTGGACTTTTCCTGCTGTTTCACCGCCTTGGCCACAAGGTCATAGACCTGATCCATAGCTATGTGTGATCTATCCTGTTCCAGAAGGGTCTTGGCGACGTCGAGGTTGAGAAGAGGAGTGGGCATCACCTGCCTGCCTTCGCTATCAAAGTATGGCTTGGCTTGTGCCGGCTTCAAGGGGGCCCATCCTAGGTTTCGCCGTACACCATGATCGTTGATGACGCGAGCCAGAGCTTTCTTAGCCTTCTGCTGATGTAGCAGAGTCTTGTACTCGGCCTCCATTGCTCTAGCTTTCTCTATTGACTTCTGCGCGTTGGACAAATCTCGATCCAACTTAGCGCCTTGCTCCGCGATGGTCTGTGCTTCCTCCAGAAGTTGTTGGTGCTTCTTGTCAAGATGGACTACATTGCGAATATGAGCCACGGTCATGGGCTCGACGAGGAGATTGCCGTATATCACTCTATCAGCTGGAGTGACTTCGGCAGCAGCGGAGGTGGATGCCGGAGGCGGCATGTTTGTGGTGTTGTTGTTGCTTGGACCGGTGCCGAGTTCCTGCGGCTGCTGCACTGGGTTAGGCGGAGGGGGCATGAGCTTTGTGCAATCATTTTCGGCAGCAAGAAGTGCTCCCTTCCCCTTGTCCAGCACTGTAGGCGGAGCTTTTCTGGGTTGATCTTCATCCATCGCCGTCCCAATGGTGATGAACACCTCTTGGGACGTGACAGTGTTGTTGGCCTGCTCGTCGCTCTTGTAATCCTCCTCCATCTCCTGCATGGCAGATTCTAGCTCCTCTGGGCTGAAGTCTATCTCCTCCAAGTCAACACTGATGTCGGTGTAGAGCGCGTCAAGCATGGAGTCGGAGGGTGCCAGGGCTTCCTCAATGATGGGTGGTGGAGTTGCAACAGTAGTGACGATGACTGGAGGTGGTGGTGCAGTACAACGATGACGGACGGCGGCGGTGGCGGTGGTGGCTGAGGCGGAGGTGCGCTGTCTAAGAGTGCAAGTGTTGTCTGGGCTGCCTCCTCAGCCTCCGCGTAGTTGTTGACGGTGTTCACCATGCTTTCGAAAGTGAGGCGTCATGAAGCCTACTGTCGCCTTAGCGTATTCCGGAGAAGCATACCTTGGTCCAGTCCTTCCACAAAGTGATAGATAGCATCATCATTGGGGTAATGTGCCAGATCGGCTCGTATACGGAGCCACCTGGCAAGGTAATCACGGGGGTTTTTGCCCTTTATCTGAATGCAACATGCCAGATCGAAGATGGTCACCACTCCGACGAACTTGGATCTCTGCTGTCCACACGCACGGGCGAAGCCGACGGACTTGCAGCGATCTTCCACCGATATATCCTGCGTAGGGGCGGTTTGGGTGGGCCTTGAATTTTTTCGATCTTTGTCGGCAAACTCCTAAGAGAGATCTGACATTGATCCTTCCGCGAATGTATCCTGCCCATAGGCGGTCCGTGCGGGTCTTGACGCTCCTCTGACTCGGTTTCACCAATGAAGATGTGTATATCTCCGATAGGGAGGATCGAGCATCGCGTAGGGTTCGTCTTTGCCGGGATCCAGAACTCGTCGGGAGGGTCGATCGGAACATTGTCGGAAAATAGAACACGACCGATGGCTACGGTTTCGCTTATTCCCGCGAAGATCTTGGACCTCGCCCGCTGTAGATCCTGAAGCGCCTCTTGCCCTACGGTGGGCGCCAGCTGTTGTGGTACTGCCGACGAGTAAGCTATGGAGGGGTCCTCATAGTGCGTGTTTAGAGACGTGGGGTAAGGCGACGGTTGACGGGTACAAGGTAACACAATTGACCTAGGTTCATATCCCACAACGGTGGCGGAATCCTACTCCTGCTATAAATCACTATAATGGAAATACGCCAAGTTAAAGGGATTGGTTCACTGTGCGAGATTTATGTTAATTGGTTCCCTAAAGGATCCCATTGGCCCGACTTATATAGTCGCCAGGTCCTAGGGTTACAGGGAAAGTCCTAGCCGGACAGGTTACAGAGTCCTACACAGCATACAATCAGTCTAACGTGTCTTGCACTCCAAAGCTCTGGGTACGTCGGTGACTCCTCCGTAGCCTTCCTTTATCCGGCATGGGCCTCCCTTCTGGATCCATCTAACTGGGCCGCCCAGCAGGCCAAAGGCCATGCTACCAACTATGGGCCGCCCAGGTTATCCGGATAGGAGACATGGTATGAGGATACCCATATAGCATATCCCCAACAACTGGCATGGAGAAAACTAGGGAAGCGCTGTGTTTTCCGAGTAGGAGTAGGTGCGGAGTTACTCTAGTTTTTAATTAATGTCTGACCCGGTGTACACGATGCTTTGATGACCTAGGTCTACGTGCAAGACTAATAAAGTAGTACTAGTACATATTATTAGGAAGGAAACCACTTTGGTCCTTGGCGGCAAAAAAATCAAACTTTTCCGGTTTCAAAATTTTCACTTGCTTCCCAAACATCGGGAGGAAATGTTATTGAAAAGATCTGCCATTCACAGTAGTACTTCTTATCTTATCTTTATCTTGTATTATCTACTCTCGAAGGGTACCCAAATTTACACTTCTACTCGTTGATAGTACTAGTAGTACTCCTAATTACTACTCCGCCTGTTTGCGGCCGTTCTGTTGGTACCAAGAACTGGCCTAGAAAACAGGTGAGAAAATCTTGGAAATGTTTGAGCTAACCTCTTAACTGCACCATAATTCTCTCCCTTTGTTTCTTTTTTCCCACGCTTGTAGCTCATGCATAGGTCATTTTTTTAGCGGAAGGTCGGTGCCTTGTTCAAAGAAATAACAGAGAAAATGAGGTCCCCTTATTTATTCATATTGTAATGGAGGGATAGGAATACTGATACTAGTACTAGAGTAGTACTTCTCCTTTGCAAAAAGCAGTTCAACTTCTCCGTCGTGCTAATCTCCGGTGAAATTTTTTTATTCCTCGAAAGGCATGTTCCCCTCACAAATACTTGAAGGAATCCCGATGGATTGGATGCTCGTCCTCGGAGGTCTGCTTCGGCTCGAGGACAGTCCCGGGAACAGTTCATCCGTCGGGAACATGTCGCTGTTGGAGCCGCCTCGGTAGGGCGCCTGGACTCCCTCAGTAAATGTGTGATAGCCGTTCCGGCCGACGACACGATTTTGGTCCCCCTCGAGGGCACTGATCATGCGCTAGCCATGTCACGACGGCGTCAACACGGGAGCCCAAGAAAAATGGACCTCTACAACAAAGCGCCGGTGTGCTTCCACTTCAACTGTGATGGAGCTGCGTTCGGGGGGCGCTCTAGATGGACATCAACCGTGGACAAGTTAAGCATGTGCGAGACGGTGGGTAATCCTTTCGTTTGGAACTTGCGGCCATCGAGCATATGACCGGGGCAGACAACTTGGGTGGGCGCCAGGTCGCAGTGGCCATGGCAAACGACCCGGTCCTGGGTCCCCTCGAACCTATCGATCTTATGTTGGCCCTTTCTTACGAGAAGGACATGCTCGAGTTCTAGCTCGAGCGCGAGGAACCTACGGCTGGTGGACATGCGTCTAGGGGAATCGACTCGGTAGGGGGGAAGGTCCACCTCTTTGGACCTTCACCTGATGTTAACAAGGTACAGCAGTGACTTCAGTGTCGGAATTGCTTCACATCCTTGTGTGCTCCTCTACTCCTTCCAGCAATCTTGTTCCTTTGACCATGATCAACAGTAATGAGGGTGCTTTTTTTATGTGTATGGCCAGCAGTTGTACGAAGATTATGGCTTAGCTTCTCGGTTGAAATTCAGTCGGACCCGTCTACTTTTCCAAGATAATTTTAGGCCCTTTGTGACAATTGTATGGACTTGGATGTAATTTTCTATTTTTTATGTCCTTGATGTAACCTTTAATTCCACTGACCGTGTTGATTGAAGCATGTTGCTCTTTCGAGACATACTCTATTTAAAAAGTAAAAAGAATACCACCACCACAATTTTCATATGAAGTGTACCATGCCAAATTTTACGATTTTTCAAGGTTTATAATTAAAACTTCGCACACTTAAATGATTGTATGTCAATAATACGATATTAGGAAAAACTTGAATACATGTGAGCATGATAGACTATTACTCTTGAAAATTTACAAAATTCTTCCAAAATTCAACCGCTATTAATAACCATAAACACAAGTTTCAAAAATTCTCAAAGGTAACAATAATTACATATAGGTCCACAAACCACCTTGCGGTGACTTCAGGCCCTAGCGTGATAATTGAAGAGTCTCGCTCCTCTAGGACCTACGGTACCTCGGTTGCAAAAAAAAGAATGCCATCACCCCAATTTTTAGACAAAGCGTACCATGCTCTTTACAATTCCCAAGTTTTAGGATTTTTCAAGTGGGCATAGAAAGGTTTTTCATTTTATTCATGTTTAATCCTCTTATTTTTTTATGAGGTTGGCGCATCCTGATGCTAGTTGTTGTATAGTTTAATCGCTAGGTATTGTATATGCTAGTACAAGGCTAGCAGTAGATCGCGTGTCACTTTGTTATGCATAAGACTCGGTTATACTATTGAACATGATCTCGCGCACTTCTTGTAGATTATTAAATTAGACCTAATTAGACATATCGACAAAAATTCATCTGAGTGGGTGAAATTAGGTAGAAAATTAAGCTTGAAAAATATATCATGTAAAATATACAACCACTTTATGTACTATAAAATAAAGGGATTTCTATTTTCATGCCCCTAGTTCGTTAGCTGTACTCACTTTTCCCAAGCCGCTTAGTTTTTCCTCACTTTTGTCCAGCTCCTATTATGTAACTCTCACATCATTCTGAATATCGCTCTCCGTCGGGTCCCATTAGTGGACCCTCGCGATTACGTGCTAACTTCTCTCTTTATTCATGGTTCCTTTTGGCCCTCGTATTTTCCCAATCTGGCAACAAATCTAACTAGCGCCATAAATATGTAGATAAACAGAGCAGATGTAGATAAAGAAGCTAATAAAGGATTCTATAGTACAATACTTAAACCATGTTTGACAATTAGGCTCCTCAGCAGCAGCAGCTTACAAGTTCAATACAGACAATAAAACCAAAGAAGCCTCTTTACAGCAGCAGCATCAGCACAAGATCAGTGGCCCCTCCAGGCCTCCGCTAGGAGGGCCTTCGCCTCCTCAATCTGGCGCTTCCTCCACTTCCTGCTGCCTAGTCCCTTGACGTTGGGCTTGATCGGGGGCATGCGACCCTCCTCGATGGCCACCTTTTGGAGGTTGCCGAGGTGAAAACCGAGCGCCTTGTGCTGGTCTTCATGTCCTCAGCATGCATCACGAGGCAGTTGAAGTCGGTGGCGAGGCTCCTGGTGCAGAAGGGGCACCTGTAGACGTCACCGGCGAAGAAGCCGTTGAACTGGCCAGACTTCAGCTTCCTCAGCACCTGACGAGTTTTGGTGTCCGTGGACTCGTCATCGCTGCAGACGTCGCTGCTATCCACCTATTACAAAAAAACAGTAGCGTGCAATAAGGACATGATTGAGATACCATGATTATTAGGATTTATTACTTGCATAAATTAACCGATTGAGATCCCCTGATTATTCCCCAATACCCAAATCTCAAACCATATCGAATTATGATCCCAACTACAGATCGGTGCTAGTACTGATCCCAACTACAGATCGGTGCTAGTACTGATCCCAACTATAGATCGGTGATAGTAATGATCCAACTAGGGGCATTCATTAGAATACGAGATATAACACAATAGGATTAGCTACTGCAAAAATACCTAGCATCCAATGATTGAAAATACGAACAGCCGAGCCCTAATAATACATGATCTAGCATCCAACAAATGGAAGGAGGGAAGAACAAAGGAAGGGGATAAAACCCTAGTTACCTCCGACCATGGGTCGACTAAGCTGGTGTCGAAGGGGTTCTCTGGCCTGATGTAATAGTTGTCCCCGTAGGGGTCCCAGCCATGCGGGATCTGTAGGAGAAAGGTCAGGGCCTGTACGGGGAAGGGGCCTCCTCGCCGGTGGATATGGCGAAAGCGGGGACGGGGGTCTGAACGGGGATCGCGGCTGCCTTCAATGGCTCGACGAGGGCCTGTACGGGGATGAAGGACTCCTCGTCGGCCGCCTTAGAGGCGACGATGGCCACTCCATCGTTCTTCTCCATCGCCGGCGTGGTTGGGGTTTTCTTGTGGGTTTGCAGAAGGTGATGGGACAGTGGAGATGGTTGTGTGAGTGAGTGAGCGAGTGAGTGATGAGTGAGAGTGAGCATGGCCACACGCGTACTCTACCACCCCGTGCATCGTGACAAGCGTACCGTGTGTCACGTTTCCCCCTCGTGTGTAACCTTGGCCACTTAGTTGTGCTCAGTTATACCCTCGAGTGTGGCACTGGAAGTTTGGTTGTACTTGGTTTTTCCCTCCAATACTAACACTACCGTGTGCAATATACTCACTTTTACCCTCCGGTGGCTTTCATCAGAGAGTCAACGAATGGGTTTTAGCTAGCTAATTGAGTCATTTTATGCACAACAAATTCAAAAAGATCAAAACATAGTGGAATCTAACCAGGGAGTCTTATTATGTGACCTGACACCATAAAAAAAATATAAATCAAGTTTTAACCTGAATCACCACTTCTCAAATCACCTACTATCTTGAAGGTTCATGGTGTTCTACTTAAGCCTCTCCCCAACACATCCCTCCCCAAAACATAATTTGTCTGAATGAGGCAATAATTGTCAAACTGATATACATTTCAATTGCAAATAGTTTGATGTATTCCAATATGTATTTTATTGTATAAAAGAAGCATTTTCCATTTTTAAATATCTTTTTATTTTCTATTTGAACCCACTTGTCATTTTTGCCCTTGGTTTTAAAGTTCTACTCGGTTTTGCCCTTGGTTTTTAAGTTCTACTCAGTTTTCCCCTCCCTCTTAGTGACAAACTCTCACACATGTGCTCATCTTGGCTGTTACGCTTTGATTGGTCGAGACAGTTGTCACGCGGATCGTACCCACCAACCGTTAATCCTCTTATTGATCCTCTATGATCTAGCGAACAGGATAACCCTTGTATCTGTCGGGAGCCACCGTCTATCCATGCAAAATAAAGAGTTTGCCACTGATGCTTTAACTCCATAAACAAATAAATTTTAAAATAATTTGAAGGGAAAGTGTTCAAAGGTGTATAATTTTTGCATTATATTTCACTCCATGTCCTAAGTGCGATTTGAAAGAGTTCAAAGGTGTATAATTTTTGCCATAGGCAAGTTTATGCATTACATTCTATCAAAATGATAATCTCTCAAGATTTTCTTAGCACATCATTATCACATATTAAGTGCAATTTCACAGTGTTCAAAGGTTTCTAATTTTCGTATACGCTAGTTTAGGGATCACTTTCACACTATAAAAATGGTAAACAACCTTTTACATTAAGAGTTGTATGATTTTTTTTAATTTGAAAGTGTTCAAGAGATGTGTCAATTATAAACTCTCTTTTACATTAAGAGTTGTATGATTTTTTTTAAGTTTGAGAGTGTTCAAGAGTTGTGTCAATTATAAACAATATTTTACATTAAGAGTTGTATGATTTTTTTAAATTTGAAAGTGTTCAAGAGTTGTGTCAATTATAAACACTCTTGTACATTAAGAGTTGTATAATTTTTTTTAATTTGAAAGTGAATCTCTAGCCGTGCGAGAGTTGTGTCAATTATAGTTTCAGACCACACGAGAGTTTCATAATTATACACACTCTTGCAAATCAACTGAATCTCCACTGCTCCGGGAGAATTTAGAATAGATTTTATCTATCTCTGAGAGTTATGGAGAATGCAACCACTGTTGGGAAGTAAAATCCAGAGAGATATTGTTCACAACCACGAATTACGCTAGCACTGGATCAATCCTATTCGAAAAGCAAGGCATTTAGTTGAGCACGAGCTATTCACGTTCAAATACTGACAATAATCAACCCACAAAAGGGAAACGATGCTTACCCATATGGAATCCGTGCGTTAGATCCCTACGATTCCACCCAATATTCTCCGTGCTCGACGCGGATGGACGGTGCACCAGCCGGCGTTGCATACTGTTCCGTGAAAGGGGTAGATCTTGCCAAGGAGGGAGTAGAGACGGAGGTGGAGTGGGCAGATCTAGGGTCGAGGATGACATAAGGTAGGAGGGCACGATGGCGTGGCAGCGAACGGGTGGTGTGGGAGCTGTTCCTGGATCGGGGGAAGCGAATGCTTTGGGTGAGCGAGAATGACCTGTCCAATGTGTCTCCATGCGGCCCCACTCTTCACCACGTATGCAAGACCCGTCCCAACGCGGCCCCACCCTTCACCACGTATGCAGGACCCATCCCAACGTGGCCCCACCGGTCAGGCATGTAATGGTCGCGGCCTCATAACGTAACACTCAACGCTAGACCCGTCCCAACGCAGTCCCACCAGTCAGCATGTAACAGTCAAGCCTTTCATCTGACATCATCCCTCCGTCCGAGCGCCCGCGAGCGCTCGCGAGGGTTTCTTAACATGGAGAGGGGAAAAGTGAGGAAAAGTTAAGCGGCTAGGAAAAGTGAGTACAACTAACGAACCAAGGGCACGAAAATAGAAATCCCTAAAATAAATGCTACCTATGAACTCTAATTTAGCCATATTATCCATACTTCCTTCTTAAAAACTTTTACTTCTTCACCATCCTAACTTTCACTTGAGAGGGCGGCTCTATTTCTCTTCCGTGTTCGGCAGCCGCGTTGGTGTGGAGTAGGAGGTGTAATACATATTAAGGAATCCACTTTTGTCCTTGGCGACAAAAAGATTAAAACTTTTCAGGTTTTAAATTTTTCACTTGCTTCCCAAATATCAGGAGGGAAAGGTTATTCAAAAGACCGGTCATGCGAAGTAGTACTTCTCATCTTATCTTTTTTGTCAAAAAAACTGTATAGTGTACTGATAACTTTGAACATGGACTGTTGGATCAAGACTAGGAAATCCAAACATTGCTAAACGTTGGATATTCTTTTCCATTCTTTGCATCTAGAAGATTCTATTGATAGTCTTTATTAAAATGAACGCTAGTATGCACAAACCTCAAAACACACTTTAGTGCCAAGTTTTAGGGACCTTGTGCTAACTACATGGACATGGATGTATTTTTCATTTTTATGAGGTCCTTGATGTAACTCGTACTTCCACCGACCATGTTAACTGAAGCACCTCGCTCCTACGGGACCTACAACAATTAGAAGAAAATGAATCGCCCCAATTATAACATGAAGTGGACCACGGTTTCTTATAGTTATGTTTTATAAGCTTCCTAGATAATTTCGCACATTTCACGGACTTCTTGCCGATTTAATGGAATTACTAGATCAAACTTGATCTACAAGTAAGAGTAGTACATTTCTCTTGAATTAGATGTCTTTTATGAGGTAGATGGGTGCATCTTCTTGTAGTAAAACATTGTCGTTGGTGTGAGTTTACAACTATCTGGAAAAGAACATTCTCAAATTCTCAAGTGATGACGAGATTGTTCTTTTACGTAAAGAAAGCCCGGAGAATATGGATCTGAAAGCCACAAGCCAAGCTTTCTGAAATATTAAGTGGACCAACATGTTTTACTAACGATTCCCATGTTTAATGATATGAGTTTTAAAACTTCGTCATAGCAAACTCTTCCCGCTTGAGTGACTTTATGTCGGTTTATCGAAATTAGGTCAAATTTGAACTAGAAGTAAATTGTAGGTTGCTTCAAAAGATTTGTGAATTTTTTTGGAGGTAACCATCGGGAGGTCATTTAATATATCATAGACCACCACCGAGAATTTTGACAACATGTTCAACTTCTTACTAAGATTTTGCATCTTGACAATTTAATGAAATTAGGTCAAAGTTGAGCTAAAAGTAAGCGCGATGGATTGCTCTAGAATTAAATGTCATTTCATGGGTAGATGAGTGCATCTTCTCGCGGTAAACAACACCATTGGTGTGAGTTTCCAACTATCAGGAAATAACATTCTAAATTTCCAAAGTGATGACGAGATTGTTCCTTTTTTGAAAAGAAAGTCTAAAGAATATGGATCTGAATGCCATAAGCTAATCTTTCAGACATATTGTAACAGCCCAAGTTTGTAATATATGTAATTAGAACCTAAGCATTGCATGCATCTTTTTAAATCACTAAAATACTTGCATGTGATCAAGTGAGTGGATTAAATGCAAATCCAAAACCCTAATTTTTTCCTCTCTCTTTGAAACCACATTCAAATGGTGTATGGTTTTTGAAAAATTTCAAAATAAAGGAGCCCAAATGGTTTATAAGGGCCTCTGAATATTTTGTAAACATTATTAAAGTCTCTAGTATTTTTGAATTGTGCAAAACAGATTTCAAATGAGGTCTACAAAAGACAAAACTGAAATCAGAAAAAGAAAAGGATTTCTAAGAAAAAATAGACAGGAGAGAGAACCAGGACAGAGCCCACTTCCCTCCTCCCCTCCTGGACCTTCTCCACGGCCCAGCTTTAGCCCACCCGGGGCCTAGGAGCAGGCCCGATACCCCTTCGCCTCTTTTCCCCTTTCTTCCTCCTCGCCAGAAGGACGCCCCTGCTTCGCCGCGATGACCGCCACGAGGAGATTCACGCTACCGACACCGGCGACGTCTATAAGAATCCTTCCAGCCGCCAGGACGAACCCTAAACCTTATCCCTTCCCCATTTCTTCCCCTCCACCGAACCCTAGCTCGTCGGAGCTGCGGGTTGCCGATGTTCCCCACCTCCCCTCGCCATTCTGAGCTCGCTGGGGTGACCGCCGTGGTCGACTGGTTCAATTGCCATGGCCAGCCCCCGCCGAATCCCTCTCCTTCGCCATAATCGACACCATCTGCCTGACGCGGTCGCCGTCTTCGCCATCGATTCTAGCCTCCTCGAGCCTCGCCGTCACCTTAATCTGCTCTAGGGTGAGCTTTTGATTCTCCCTAGTCCCTCCGCTTGCTCCCTCTCCCTCTGTGCCGATGCCGCGTCACCGATCTGCAAGGGCTTCCGTCGTCCGTCTTGTGGAGGCTGCTCCGGTGACCAAGAATCGGAGGCGCCGCCATAGTTAGGTTCGCCTCTGCGCGCTGATTCGAATGAGCCGTAGCACGCATCCTCCCGTGCCCTATAGCGCCGTCTCTCGTCGCCGTCTGACGCAGACTCCGGCGAGCCTAGGTGGCGCTCGCGTGGCTTGCCTGCGTGGCCCAGGCCCCACCAGTCAGCCTCTCTGGCTAGAGCCAACCTTGGTGGAAATCGTCTCTGACCCCGTCTGGCAAACATGGCTGCTGAGGTGGCCTCGGGCCCCTCTGTCAGTCTCTCTGGCTAGGGTCAGCCCGAGTGTAAAGAGTATCGGGCTCCTGTGCTGATGTCAGCCTGATGTAATATTTCGATTTAAATTGTTTTAATAATTTCACAAAAGGTTTAAATATTGTAAAATCAATAACTAATTATCTATAACTCAGAAAAATACAAATGATATATCAAAATGATCAGAAAAATGAGTGCTACCTATTTAAGCTATAATAATACATTGATCAACAACTTTAATGACAAGTTTAATTAGAGAACAAAATCAACCCCTCTCATGTGTTTCCGGAGTTCCCTGAGTTAGGGTTTTCAACCCTCAGAACCCTGTTTAAGTTGTCAAGCATTACTTAGGGTTTCGTTCCAATGCAATTTAACTTGTCATATCATCATTCATGATTGAGCATTGCATCGATGCCATGTCTTGATTGTCGCCTTTCTTTTCGGTATGGGTTCTTCGCGATAGGATCTCAACCCAAAGCTGAAGGCAACAACACCGAAGATCCGTACCTGTCTACTGACGGACAAGGCAAGCGTAGCCTCTCATTCTAAACCTACTTTTACAAAGTATATTAATTTATCGCTATGATGCACACGATTCCAATGTGGTCTTTTGTCAGTAGCTAGTGTTACCTATCTGCTGCACTGTTTCCCTCTCGTAACCTTATACTCCTGATCCACTGCTCCTAGCATACCTAGGTCTAGCATTTGAGCGTTGCTAGAGCTTATGTGATCAACAGCTTAGTCATGCATAGTAACAACGTCTGATCTGTCCAAATGATGAATCAGAGATGCCGGAGAATCTAGAAAGGTAGGAGATGGTGACATCATCGAAGGAGTTAACTAAACATGCTAAGGCGTGTATGGGAGCCCACGTTGGGTGTGGTATTTGTAGTCCCATGCTCGCCACTACTAGGAACTGAGTTCTTTCCTTTGGAACCGAGACGAGCGTACAACCACACGGGGCTTGGGAACCCCTCGAGTGGCTAACTTTCCTAATAGATTCCATGAGTCACATAGTTCGGGCTTTCCATTTGGCATACGCATTGAAAACATTTTCGAAAGAGGAGGTGATGGAGGTGCATCATAATAGGTAGGGAAGCGTGGACCGGGTTGCTTGGGGTCGATGGAGCCTCTGGTGAACCAACCTCGCCTCACATCTTTAAGTACCGGCTTTGGGATTTGACCCGTTACAGCGAAACCATACTTATTGCGTGACTCATGGTCTCGACAAAAGCAAGGTAAAGGTCGTGGTCAACCACCCTCTGCCGGCCTTCCAAGGAAGAGGGCTAATAATATTGGGCATTAAGAGTCGGCTGGTAGGTGTGGGTAAAGTTGTACACCCCTGCAGGGTATTAATCTTTTCGAAAAGTCGTGTTCACGTTTATGAACGCTTGGTGACCAAATTCTAAGATCATAGATAACTTTAACCACTATAAAACTTGTTGATCCACGTGTGCTTAAGGATGCTTCCTCTCGATCGAGGGGGTGATCCTAGATAGGAGGTTTTGATGAAGCTGGTGGTTATCAAGAATGTGATGAACAAGATGAAGAAGTGGCTATCTTATCCCTTTTAAAAGATTCTAAGTAGACGAGCCTCTTCTCTCTCTTGTTTACAAATAAAGATTGCTTTCCGCAAAATAAATCCAGAGAAAGCCTTTCTAGCCAGAGCATGTAGATACTAGGTTATCTAAGTCTTGCAGAGTACATTCTCGTACTCAGCCTTGTGCCATTGTTGTTTTTCTACAGAGGATCTGGTTGAAACTGAAGGTGGCTTCTACATTGACAGCACGAGTAGTTGGGGGTCCCAGGTAGCAGCCTGAGGACTATGGGATGGACGTCTCTTCTGTTTATGGCATCTTAGGCCATTTGCTAAGTTGTTGTGTAGAACAACATAATTTGCTTTCGCTGTGTGATGTAATGCTGGGTCTATGACCTCTGGTTTGTAATAACTCTAATATCTTACTCTGTTAAGAGTTTAAACTTATGATGTTTAATCCCTATGTTCTGTAATGTTACCGAATCATACTGTGGTCTTCTGTGTTTGGAGTTGAACTTATCTTAGATGGTGATCTGAGGTTAGTTTAACCCTAACCCCGGGGGGTTCTATAGGTTTTGGTATCAGATCAGGACTGCCTGTAGGAAACCCTTTTATTGGTCGATGTTGAGTCTAGAAGTTGACAAAACTATTTGAAAGTTAAAAACTGTTTGCAGAAACTCTTACTAGGATCCTTTTTACTCCTTCTCTGGTGTGTTTCTGATGCTGGAGTTTTCCTTACCTTATTTGGTTTGAAAAGGTTTTCATTCCATACCTTATATCTCAAAACTATTAGGCTCGTGGTTTTGGGGTTGTTTCTCTAAAGTACTCCGTACTTGGTTGCTATTCTTAGAGTCCTAGGATATCTCAGTTTTGCTTGGTGTGTAACATCTTAGCATTCCATTGTCATGGTTTGTAAGTCAGATGGTTAGTGTATACATTAGTATGCTTTGATACTACCATGCTTGATAAGATGATACTTTTAAATCAAGTACTCTTTGTTTAGCT
Organism: Avena sativa; assembly: GCA_916181665.1. NCBI lineage: Eukaryota > Viridiplantae > Streptophyta > Magnoliopsida > Poales > Poaceae > Avena > Avena sativa. The sequence goes on along the minus strand of OV702298.1, from coordinate 43,096,417 downwards.
GGTTAGTGTATACATTAGTCTTGCTCCTTCGAATCCTTTGTCTAATCTCTTTTTGTTATTTCAGGATGGGTGATACCTCTCGTGCCTGTACCCGTGCTCATGCTCGGGGTGCCACAAATGAGGGTGAATCTTCCAACCTTCCTCCACCACCATCCATGGTTTAACTCATGGCCATGTATGAAACCAACTGTGCTGAAAACATGAGACTCCTTGAAAGGATTGAGCGTAATACTACTCAACGCCAGAACAATCAAGTTGGAATCAAGGACTTCACACGTCTCACTCCGCCAGTTTTCAGCTATTCCACTGAGCCACTTGATGCGGACTATTGGCTTCGCACCATGGAGCGCAAACTTCAGGTTGGTCATGTTGCTCAAGCTGTTTGGGTTACTTTTGCTGCCTATCATCTGGAGGGAGCACCTAACTACTGGTGGGAAAATTTCTTGGCTATGCAAGAAGCTCAACATGTTGTTACATGGCAAGAGTTCACTGAAGCCTTTCGAGCTTGTCATATTCTGGAGGGTCTGATGGATCAGAAGAGGGAGGAGTTCCTCAATCTGAAGCAGGGCATTGGTTCCGTGTGTGATTACCAGCGCAACTTTAATCGTCTTGCCTACTATGCTACTGAAGAGGTCTCCACTGATGCTAAGAAGCAAGCTCTGTTCCGCAAGGGACTGGATCCTGAGGTTCGTCGTGATATCCACCTCATGGACTTTGGTAACTTCCAAGGTCTTGTCAACAAGGCTATGAAGGCTGAGAGTGGAAAAGTGGAGTATGAAGAAACCCGTAAGCGTCCTCAGGAAGGGTATAACAAGGCTGGTTCAAGCAATAAGAAGCGTCGTGTATTCGTGCCTTACAGTGTTGCGCCACGTTCTCCTTACACCTCAAGGTCTTCTGGATATGCTCCTCGTCCAAATGCTACCTCAAACAATGCTCGTGGATCAAACTTCCCTCCTGCTGGCAATACATCAGGTTTTATATGCTTCAATTGTCGTCAGCCTGGTCACTATGCAAAGGAGTGTCCTCAAGAGAGTGCTGCTGAGAAGGCACCACCACCAAAGAAGAATTATAAGTATCCCGGTGCTGGAAAAGGATGCCCGAACCATATCTCTGCTAAGGAGGCTCAGTAAGATCCAAGCGTCATTATGGGTACGCTTTGTATCAATCAAATTCCAGCTAAAGTTTTGTTTGATTTTGGAGCATCGCATTCATTCCTGTCACAAGCTTTTGCTCAAATTCATGGGACAAGTTTAGAGGGGTTATCTGTTCGTCTGCTAGTTCAGTCTCCTGGTTCTAGGTGGTGTTCCACCATGGTTAGTCATGGGAATCTAATTGAAGTTGCATTTCAACTTTTCCCCACTTCTTTGATTTCCCTCAAGTCAACTGACATTGACATTATTTTGGGCATGGACTGGTTGAACCGTTACCAAGCCATTCTCGATTGTACAATCAAGTCTATGACTCTAACCAGTCCTGCTGCCATAACAGTCAAGTATTGGACCGTAGGGTCACTATCTCCTTCGGCTGTTTCTATCCCCGAAGCAGAGTTGTATGCTCTTGAAGTTCTACCTCCGTTAGAGATTCAAGATGTCTCCGTGGTCTGTAAGTTTCCAGATGTCTTTCCTGAGGAGTTGCCTGGCATGCCACCTGATCGAAGTGTGGAGTTTTTCATAGAGTTAGTTCCTGGAACTGCTCCTATTTCTAAAAGACCCTATCGTATGACTCCTCATTACCTTGTGGAGTTGAAGAAGCAATTAGAGGAGTTAGAAGGAAAAGAATACATTCACCCCAGCACATCTTTTTAGGGATGTCCTAATATCTTTGTCAAGAAGCGGGATACCAATATACCGCGTCTGGTTGTGGATTATCGCCCACTTAATGCTGTGACTATCAAGAACAAGTATCCTCTCCCTAGGATTAATGATCTCTTTGATCAGTTAAGTGGTGCCACTATATTTTCCAAGATGGATTTAAGGTCAGGGTATCACCAGATAAAGATCCATAAGGAAGATATTCCAAAGACTGCTTTCACCACTCGTTATGGTCTTTACGGGTACACAGTCATGTCCTTTGGTCTTACCAATGCTCCAGCCACTTTCATGCAACTTATGAACTCTGTCTTCATGGAGTATCTTGACAAGTTCGTCGTGGTCTACATCGATGATATTCTGGTCTATTCCAAGACTGATGAAGAGCACGCTGAACATCTTCGGTTGGTGCTGACAAAACATCGAGAACATTGTCTCTATTACAAGTTTTCCAAATGTGAGTTTGGTTGCAAGAGCTCGTATTCCTTGTTCATGTTGTTTCCGCCAAAGGGGTTGCTGTTATCCCAGATAAGGTCCAAACTATCCTCAACTGGGAGTATCCTAAATCCGTTAAGGATGTCAGCAGTTTTCTCGGGATGGCTGGTTATTACCGTCGATTCATCAAGAATTTCTCTAGGATTGCAAAGCCAATGACCGATCTTCTGAAGAAGGATAAGAAGTTCGAATGGTCTGATAAGGCTGAAGAAAGCTTTCAAATGTTGAAAACCAAGTTAACAACTGCTCCGGTGATGGTTCTTCCAGACACTAGCAAAGACTTTGTAGTCTTCTGCCATGCTTCTCACCAAGGTCTCGGATGTGTGTTAATGCAAGATGGGCATGTGGTGGCTTATGCCTCCCGTCAGCTAAAACCACATGAGAACAACTACCCAACTCATGATCTTGAGCTTGCAGCTGTTGTTCATGCTCTTAAGCAATGGTGACATTACCTTCTTGGTAGTCGTTGCGAGTTATACTCGGATCATCAGAGTTTGTGATGGGGATATGCCTACCGGGGTATACCCAGCAGGACGTTTCCTAATGGCCCAAGCCGTCAGCGAGTGGGCCTGTAGGACGGCGACTGGATCAAGACTTGGCGTGGAGTTAGGCGACTGGAAGGTGAAGGCCCAGAAGCGTAGCTAGGCCCAGTCGGACTAGGTCATAGAATCTCCGAATCCTTAACTAATTCGGTTGTGATATGTAAACCCTAGCGAGGTGAGTCTATATAAACCTCCTTAGGGGACGCATAGAGGATACGTTCCATCAGACACCCAAGCGACTCGCTGCCTAGCCGTCGAGCTCGCCCCGTTGTACTCTCACCATAATACAATCTAGCAGGAGTAGGTATTTACCCTCCGGGGGGCCGAACCTGGGTAAACCCTTCTGTCTCAGCCCTCATCTCGCACCGCAGATGGCTGGCTGCCCTTGCCCCATGTTCTACTACTCGCTGCCAATTGCAGCATCTGTCGTGGTCATTCCCACGACAGTGGAACCCACTGTGGGGCCTGGCCGGTCAGGCCGGTGTTCTGTGGCGAGATCCAATCTGCCCATCAACGAGTCGATCGCCACCGGCCTCATGATCGCGATCGGCGAGATGCTCCATATCTTGCCGAGCAGCTACATCCTGGCGGCGCGACCCATCACGCATAGCGTGATCCTGCCGGTCGGCACGATCAGCCTCTTCGTCGGCCTCACCGACGTCATCATCTCGGAGGACTCGGCTCGCATCCGCGAGTCGCCGCCACGCGACCGGCTCTCTGAGAGCCAGGTCCACACGATTCACCGCCTCGCCTCCGAGTACGACTCGGCCCACAGCAACGTGACCGAAACCACCGCGGCCGCGGACGACGCGGCCCTCAACGACGACGCCGATTCGGCGACCCCGGCGTCACTCGCCGGATCCATTGTCGCCGCATCACCCGCGGGCTCCATCACCCAGGTCTCCAACGTCGGAGACTTCGAGGATCCCTCGATCCTCGGGATCTTCGACTTCGACTCCGGGTCGGAGAACTCCGCCGATCTCCACGACGGAACCGGTCGCCACGCCGCGACCTACATGGCGACTGGCGCCGAACCGCCAGAAGACCCATTCTCCATGCCGATCCCACCAAACGTGATGGCAATGGAGGTCGAGGAACTCCGCCTGAAGCTGGCGGAGGTAGTCCGCAAGGAACAAGCCGAGCGCGAAAAATTTCACCTCGAGCAGGTGAAAGTGCAAGAGCTATCGCGCTACCACCAACTCCGAATCAGGTCGCGCCTGAACCCTACCGTCCAGGGGCGCGCCCTGTATTTCGACGACGAGAACGACCCGGCCCGGGCGGCCGAGCGCGCGATCTGTGAGAACGCGCCACCAGGAGGAAGCACTCGGCCCCCACCAGGGGCAACGGCCAATGGTGCCCCACCACCACCCAACCGCGCACCCCCCAGGGACCAGCCAAGGATCATGGTCTCCTCACGAGAGCGAGACGCGAACGGCCTCCCGCTGTTCTCCACCCCAATGGACAACCTCGTCGCAGGCCGAGCAGCAGTCGACAACATTGAAGCCACTGGGGAAGGCGCCCTGCAGATCTAATATGCCAGGGCTCTGCTCGCCAAAGCGGTCGAGCAACAAAATGCAGGCGTGGACTCACAGGGTCGGATCTACTCGCGTTCATCAAGCAGCAGAGCGGCCTCGAGCGGCCGTCCCATGGCGGCGAATACTCTCAACTGCCCGCCACCAGAACCCCTACAGCTCCAATGCTGACCCGCAAACGCGGCACTCTCCACCAACGACCCTCGGCCGGCGAACAACTTCGTCGCCACCAACGGATAACCCGTCGACGCCCGCACCCACATCATCAACAACCAAAGCTGGCGTGCACGCTAGCCTGACGACCTGCGGCACACCCTCACCAACCGCTGCGATGGCGAACCAAGGGGATCGCTGAGCCGAGTGGTGCCCCCGTGCTTCGGACCGATGATCCGAGGCGAAAGATACCCGACGAACTTCAAAGCGCCGAAGGAAATAGAAAAGTATGACCCCTCGTATGATCCCTCCGTGTGGCTGGATACCTACCTCATGGCGATGGGGATCGCCGGCCACACCGATCTACTCGCCGCCCGCTACCTCCCACTGATGATGGAGGGGGCGTGCAGGCAGTGGATTAACACCCTCCCCGCGGATAGCATCGACTCCTGGGAGGAGATGCGTGATGCCTTCGTCAGGCACTTCGAGGGTTCATACACCCGCGCCACCACCATCGAGGACCTAGAGCGGTGCGTCCAGGGACCCCGCGAGTCGACCCGCAGCTGGGTCCAATAGTGGCAAGATCTGTGGTATAACGCGGCTGGGATCCACCCGCACACCGCGATCCACTGCTTCCAGACCTCGTGCCGCTACGAGCCCCTGGTCTCCAAGCTCAAACGAGTGTACCGCACACTCGACAACATACCGGACCTCCTGGAGATCGCAAAGAAGTACGCGGAGGAGGACCCAAACCAAGAAACCGACGACGAGTCGGGAGGACATCGCCGCACGAGCGGCCACGACAACGGGAGGCGACCCGAATTACGCTACAACAACACTTGCCTCACCGGCAAGCACCGCAGTGATGGGCGAGTCGACTTCGTCGCCAACGCTGGATACACGCAGCGCGAGCCCAAGAGCTTCCGCCGCGATGGGGGACAGCGCCGTGACGGTGGCAACTACAAGGCAAAGACGAGGTTCGATCCCGCGGCCCTTCTTAACCAACCTTGTGTATTTCACAGCAGGGAAGGAAATCCCGCCATGCACACAACCGCCGACTGCCACTCTCTCAAGGAGATCGAGAAGGCACGGCTCGCGCAGGAAGACCCCGACAACAACCCGCCAAATGGCGGAAAATTCGGCAGCATCACCGGCTTGCTCCACACCTTCATAGGCTTCAACACGAAGCGCGAGAAGAAGGTCATCGCCCGCGCCGTCGCCGTCAACGCGGTGGCCTAGATAGATATCCCCCAGTTCCTCAACTCGTCTGAGCAACCAATCACTTGGAGCCGCGAGGACCACTCGCCACGGATCGAGTATCCGGGCCGAGTCGCCCAGGTGGTCAAGCCTAAGGTGGGAGACTACTGGCTCCCCTAAACATTGATGGACGGCGGCAGCTCCATCAACATCCTGTACCTGGACACCTTCAGGCGACTGTGGCTCCCGCAGTCGATGATCGAGACGACCTACACCACATTCCACGGCATCGTCCCCGGTCGAAAGGCGTACCCGATCATCAAGGTGACGTTGCCAGTCACCTTCGGCACACCAGCAAACTTCTGCACCGAGCGGATCGTCTTCGAGCTGGTGCCCTTCGATAGCCCCTACCACTGTGTCCTTGGGCGCCAGGCGTTCGCCAAGTTCATGGCACCACCTCACTATGCATACAACACGATGAAGCTACCCGGGCCATGTGGCGTCATCACCATCCACGGCGACCCCGACATGGCCGCAGAGTGCGAGGCCAAAGGGGCCGAACTCGCTGACGCCGTCATCGCGGCAGAGGCCAACCATGCCGAGGAGCTCGCCAAGTACGCGAGCGGGGTCAACAGTGATGACCCCACCATACTCAAGAAGCCCAACTAGGAGGGCGGCAACTCCACCACCGTCGAGGCAACGACGCATACCCGCACCGTCGAGCTGGTCGCAGGCGACTCCAGCCAGACGGTGACGATCGGGACGGGCATGATCCCAGCATAGGAAGGCGCGCTCATCGAGTTACTCCATGAGAACAGGGACATCTTCGCATGGAATCCATCCGACATGCCTGGTGTCCCGAGGGAACTCGCTGAGAACAAACTCAATGCCGACCCCAAAGTGCGACCTGTTAAGCAGTCGCTACGGCCCTTCAATGAAGAGCGCCGCCGAGCCATCGCCGAGGAGGTGCAACATATACTCGCTGCAGGCTTCATCCGGCCAATCAAGTACTCCAAGTGGCTGGCAAACCCAGTCCTGGTCGAGAAGAAAAACGGGACCTGGAGGATGTGTATTGATTACACAAACTTAAACAGCGCCTGCCCGAAGGAGCAATTCGTCCTCCCGCGGATCGACCAAATCATCGATTCCACCGCGGGCTCGGAGGCGCTATGCTTCCTTGACGCCTACTCTGGGTACAACCAGATCAAAATGGCCGTCGAGGACGAAGAGAAGACGGTGTTCATCATGCCATTCGGAGCCTTCTGCTACACTGCCATGACCATCGGCCTCAAGAACGCCGGGGCGACCTACCAGAGGTGCATGCAGGAGTGCCTTGCGATCCAGATTGGCCGCAATATCCACGTCTACATCGACGATGTGGTGGTGAAATCCGCTCGCCAGAACGACCTACTCGCTGACTTGGCGGAAATATTTGCCAACCTGCGGAAGTAAAAGATAAAGCTAAACCCAGGGAAGTGCACCTTCGGTGTGCCAACTGGACAGCAACTGGGATACGTTGTCTCCAAGAGCGGGATCTAAGCGAACCCCGCCACGATCAACACGATCGCTCGACTCGGCAGACCCGAGTGCCTGCGCGACGTCCAGAAGCTGGCCGGGCGAGTCGCGGCTCTCAGTCTCTTCATCCCCCGGTTGGGCGAAAAGGCGATGTCCCTCTACCGCCTAATGCGCAAGAACCCCACCTTCCAGTGGGACAAGGAGGAAGATGACACGCTCCACGACCTCAAGGAGGTGCTACTCGCAGCACCGCTACTCGCCGCCCCCGTCGACAAGGAACCCATGTTAGTCTATGTCGCGGCTTCCGAACGCGTCGTTAGCGCCCGGTGCAGCGACCAGTGTACTAGATCAGCGAGGTCCTCACCGAGTCGCACCATCGATACCCGCAATACCAGAAGTTGGTATACGTGGTCTTCAGAGCACAGTGGCGACTGCCGCACTATTTCCAGGAGCACCCAATAAAGGTCGTCTCCTCAGCACCGTTGCAGGACATCATCCGCAACCGCGAGGCGACCGGGCGAGTCGCCAAGTGGGCCGTCGAGATCGGCGTCCACAACATCAAGTACGAGCCGCGCAAGACGATCAAATCGCAGGCTCTCGCAGACTTCCTCGCCGATTGGGAGGAGGCCCAGCAGCCAGAGAAGCTGCCATACCTCCACTATTGGAACCTACACTTCGATGGCTCCAAGAACGCGAACGGCGCAGGGGCAGGATCATGTTAATGTCTCCGAAGGGCAACAAGCTCCGCTAAGTCCTCTACCTCGACTTCACCCCCTGCACCAACAACATGCTCGAGTACGAGGCGCTACTCCACGTCATGCAAGCTGCCAAGGAGATGAACGTCAATCGCCTGCGCGGCTACGGAGACTCCGACCTCGTCGTCGGGCAAGTCGCCGACACCTGCGACGCCGTCTCCCCACCATGGCGGCATACCGCCAAGTAGTGGACCAGCTGGGTGGACACTTCGCAGGTTACTCCGTCGAGTTGATTGACAGGCGGAAGAGTGAGGAGGCCGATGCACTCTCTCGCATCGGCTCGGCCCGACTCGCACCACCCGCCGGCGTCTTCCTTGACACCATCACCAAGCCTTCCGTCTCTCCCCCAAGGGAGATCGACATCGGAATCCCGCTGCAACCAGAAGCATCCCTGGTCGCACTAATCGCCGAGCCAAACGACTGGACCGCACCATATGTGGCCTACTTGGAGGGAGGCACCCTGCCCACGGATGAAATGGACGCCCGGATGATAGCACACCGCTGCAAATCCTTCTTCATCATCAACGGCGAGCTACACAAGCACAGCGTGACCGGCGTGTTCCAACGATGTGTTCAACCCGCTGAAGGACGCAAAATCCTCCAAGACATTCACTCCGGCGACTGCGGCCACCACGCCGGCGCCCGCTCTCTGGTTGCAAAGGCTATGCGACACGACTTCTACTGGCTCACCGCACACACAAACGCTGTCAACATTGTCCAGCGGTGCGTCAGATGCCAGAAATATGCCAACCATACCCACGTGCCGAGCTCAGCGCTCAAGATAATCCCCATCACCTGGCCATTCGCCGTATGGGGCATGGACATGGTAGGCCCCTTCAAGAAGGCCCCCTCCAGCTTCACCCACCTCCTAGTCGCAGTCGACAAATTCACAAAATGGGTGGAGGCCAAGCCAGTCCGCAAGTGCGACGGGAAGACCTCCACCAAGTTCCTACGCGATCTCATCTATCGCTACGGCTTCCCCAACAGCATCATCACGGACAACGGCACCAACTTCGACAAAGGAGCCATGGCCGAGTTCTGCAAGGAACACCACATTCGACTCGACCTCGCCTCAGTCGCGCACCCGGAGTCCAATGGCTAGGCGGAACGCGCCAATCAGAGCATCCTCCATGGCCCGAAGCCACGGCTCCAAGTCCCACTGGAGCGCACCGCCGGCTGCTGGGTCGAGGAACTACACTCCGTCATCTGGGGCATCCGCACCTCCGTCAATAGGTCGACAGGATTCACCCCTTCTTCATGGCGTACGGTGCCGAGGAAGTCATGCCCACCGACCTCGAGCACGATTCACCAAGGGTGGTCAACTACACGGAGGCTGCAAACGAACTCGCACGCCAAGACGGAGTCGACCAGCTCGACGAGGCACGCGACCTAGCTCGCTCCCGCACTGCCATCTACTAGCAAGGGCTCCGCCGCTACCATAGCCAGCGAGTAAGGACTCGCACTTTCCAGGAAGGCGACCTGGTACTTCGTCTAATCCAGGACAAGAAAGGAATGCACAAGTTCTTCCCCCTTTGGGAGGGACCATTCGCCATTGGGCGAGTACTGGGCAACGACGCCTACTACCTCACCGACGTCCGAGGAGACAGAAAACTCGACGTCCAGCGGCCGTGGAATGTAAACCTCCTACCGAAGTTCTACTCCTAGAACTCCATACATGTACTCCCCACCCGCTATGAAATAAAACAGATTGGTTACCGAATATTGTGTCTACTATATGTGTCTTGTGCCACTCGCACTCGTAATAACAGCGTTATGCTATCCGCAGAAGTCAACCTCTGGTAAAGCAACCGAAACGGCCAAGTAGTGCGGCACGAGGGCACTGAGAAACTCCAGGACTCGTAACATCCACGAAAAACGCCAACCCGGAGCCCCATTGGAGTCGCCTAGATCGACTGGCTCACTGAGCCAAGACAATTGCATTCGCTCCTCAAAGTGACCAAGTCCTCCGCATCCTTGGCACAGCGACTCGAACGGCCAATTACCACGCTCGGGGACTGACACCTAGCCAAATACGAGCGACTAGGGAAAAATGCCTAGTATGAGAGTATGCCCAGAACTCGCCATGCGACTGATCCTTCGGATCAGGCAGGAGTGACGCGCTTAGTCCTCACCTACCCTGGGCTTGCGCCTAAAACCACCAAGTACCACGCTCGGGGACACGGCAACCCGACCTCGTTCGTGCCCGGAAAAACAGTCAAGTACAGAGCAGCCCTGGGAGTCGCCATGCGACTGGCTCTCCGAGCTATGGCGAGTCGACCTTAACTCATTAAAAATTCACAAACATATAACAACGAGGTAAACCCCATAAAAATGGTGGACGCGCTCGGGGACTCGCTCAATCAACATCCAAAATTGCAAATAAATAACAAAATAACGCGAGTTTCCTTTATAGCAGCACAAAGTTGTTCCACGTACAAGGAAGTTACATAGTTATTCCCTACTAATGCCCAAGGGCACACCATTTTTACTCCGCAGGTTTTGATGCAGACGTGTCGCCGTCCCTGCGGTTGCGGACAAACACGTACGGGTTCGACGGGTACATCGTCAGCTTGCCCGCCATCGCCGCATAGAACGGCTGCTCGACCTTGAAGTCCCGATGCTTCGGTTCAGGATCATTGGGAGCAACAATCGTCTCCTGGTAGGGGATGAGGTCGCCCATCGCCAAACGCGATCGGAGTACACCGTGGCCCGGTCCGTCAGCTTCAGCACCTCGGCAATCTCCACCGAGCCCGTTGACGAGGGGTAGCCGCTCGTGACATCGTCGAGGTCAAAATCCTCCGGGAAGTGGGCAAGCCCAAGGCTGAGCGCCGTCGCTGCCCCACGCCGGAAGGCCAACCGCGTCATGAACTCGACGACCGATGGAGCTTTTTCCAGGTAGCGCCATACTTCGAAAAGGTCACTAGGGATCACCTCCGTGGGCGATATCTCTTGAAGATATGCTCGAAGGCAAGTCGCTGACAACATGGCCGAGTCCACCAGGGTGGTCACGCACTGCCGCGCGTCATATGACTGCGCTTCTTCCATGTTATCAGTAATCCGGCCTGCAGCACATCGACATGCAGTAAGCGAAATATCGACATCACAATACAGTTAGTGCTGCCGAAAATTGGCTGAAGGAGAGTTTACCAAATAGCGGCGGCAGAGGTCCGTGATGAAACTTTGAAGATAATAAAGGCCGTTCTGCAGCCCAGCAATGAGTGCATCAGATACTTTGTGTTCTTCAGCGGCAGAAGTAACAGCAGCTTTGGCTCGCCCCTCCGCCGAGGTCGCCTCCGCCCTCGCCTCCTTGAGCTCACGCTCTAGGTCAGCGACAAGCTTTTTGGCCGCGCTCAAAGCGGACTGAGCCGCCATCAAGTCACCCACCGAGACAAGGCCTCGGCGGGCCTCCTTCACCTCGGCTTCAACTGCTTGAAGCCCCTTGTTCGTCTCCTGGACGACAACGAGCTCCTTCTCCAAGCGACACTTTGCAGCAAGCCGTTCGGCCGACTCGCGCTGCAGGACCTGCGCACACACTACAACGTCAATAACAAACAATTCATAAGTTCCCACCCGCTGAAATTCAGCGACTAGGCACTCGGGGACCGGACAATGAAATTCCTAAGTGCCCACCCGCTGAAATTCAGCAACTAGGCACTCGGGGACTGGACAATGAAAATCCTCAGTGCCCACCCGCTGAGATTCAACGACTAGGCACTCGGGGACTGGATGATATAAAAACTTTTAAGAATCCGACCACTAAAATTCAGTGGCCCGATCCTCGGGGACTGGACATACCTAGATGGCAGCGCCTAGCATGTCGTGAAGCTCCAGCGCATCCACAGACGCAAGCACGACCGGAGTATGGCCGCGACGCTGCTTGACCTCCACCTCGGCGACCCCACGCATCCAGCTCGTCGGCACCGAGGCACTCGCTGTGTCCGCCTTCGCCATGAAGCGAGGGAAGGTCGCTGCAGATGCTGCCGTGCCACTCGGAGTCGGCTCGGCCACATCGGGTGAGTCAACACCCTCCTTGGTATTCGAGGCCACTTCCGCTCCAGTCGAAGGATCGCTCGAAGCAACCACCGGGTCATCAGAGACCGTGACGACATTGTCGCCTTTCATGCTCTTGACGCTTTTGGTGGGAGCAGTGACTTCATCGGTTTTCTTCTTCCACGAGGAATCTGCTGACACCTCGGTGGCGACTAGCGGAACCTTGGCCACAGAGTGATGGCCGATCTTTTTAACACCAGTCCTGTGAAACAATTTTATGAATAAGAATGTCCGACTAAAACGAAAAACAAGCAGATGAACAACACTCACTTGGCGACTGGTATGAACCATAGACCGGTGCGGATGCTAGCCGGCTTTTCCTGCTCTGGCCCCAACTTCCGAGTGAGGCCCGTCTTGAACACATCGTGTGACCAAGACACTGACAGCTTCTTCGAAGATGAAGCCGCGGCAGGAGCCTCCGCGGTAATTGCTGCGGGAGCCTCCCTTGGAGGCGAGGCCCCTGCGACTGGAGCAGCCCCCAAACTCATGATTGGGGCAAGTGGAGGTGGTAACGACGCTAGCGGCACCTCGTCCCTGGGAGCGGCAGCGTCTGGTGCCACGGTCGCGTGTGCCGCTGCGTCCCTAGCCAAGCTGGTGGCGTCGGAACTAGTTGCAGATCGGGGCGGAGACATCGGCTTCGCTGGTTTCGCCTTCTTCTTCTTCTTCGACGGCGTGGCATCACGATGTGAAGTGTGCTCGGGAAGCTCGTCGTCGTCGTGGGGCTCGAGGCTCTTGCTTGCTTCGAGCTCACGTTGGTGTTGCCCACGAGTTTTGCGGACCGTGGGGGCAGCAACCTCCACGGGCTCATCTTCCTCGTCGTCGTCGTCATCACCCCCGTCGCTCTCGGTGTTACCTTTGGCGGGCGATGACTCGCTTCCGTCCTGGACGGACGAGCTCGAGTTCTCGTCGTCTGCGGGTGGAAGCCACCCTTCCACCACTTGAAGCACGACCGCGAATGCACCAGCTGCGACTGCGAGTGTTGACGGAATGACAGCTTACCGTCGGGGTTGGGCGGCTTGCAGTATAAGGGGAAACCCTAGCCTTTTCATCGAGATACACCGCGTGGGTGATCTTCTTCAGGGCCAGGGTGTAGTCGTTGAGTCTCCACTCAACGAGGAAGGACTTCGTCAGATCGTCCTTACCCGTATACTCGTACATGTATTGGTCGCAGTTGGCCAGGGGCACGAGCCGCCGCTCGAGCCAGCAGTTATAGAGTTTGATGGTCTGGAGGCCTTTCTTCTTCAGGCCGCGGATAGTTTGCAGCATTTCACGAACAACCATCCGCTGATCCAGTGGGAGTTTGACGACCTGGAGCCGACGCGGTTTGGGCCGGTCGGCGGAGTACCTTGGAAGCACCACTTCGTCGCCTCGAGTCGACTTGGTGACGTAGAACCAGAACTTTTTCCGTTCGTTTGCCGCCTTGGCGGGCAGCATCAGATCGAAGAACGACGCCTTCGACTTCAGCTGGAATGTCAGGCCGCCAGCGGCTAGCATCGGGCCACCTGTCTCTTTGCGGCTGATTCTCCTGTGGGACATGTCTTGCCACAGGGGAATGTAGGGCCTGCAGCCCAGATAGCACTCACAGAACGCCACGAAGATGGTTGGATTCCGTAGTAGGCACAGAAACGCCGGAAGAAGAGGGAAGTTGGGAAGCCTAGCCCCCGCTCCAGGTGGCTGGTGAAGCAGATGAATTCCCCCTCGCGCGGATCCGGAGTCACTTCTTCGGCCGTGGGGATTCGCCATCTACCGGCACGGAGGATTCCAGCCTCCTCGAAGGATGCCAGTAGCGCCTTAGTGCATTTGGATCTGCCCCATGGCTCGGTGGAGGGGGCCATCGGTTGGAAATTCGTGGAGATCGAGGCTCTCTTGTTCTTCCTTCTTGTTTTGATCCTATGTGCAAGTTCCTTGCGTTTAGAACTAGAACTTGAGGCATAGTAATGGCGCATGTCTCTTTGTTTCCAGGGGTGAGTGATAGATAACCTTTTCGGCCTGGTATTGAAAAATTGTTCTGATCGCTGTGCGGAATGGGGAAACAGAGATGAGCGAGATCGGAGGAAGAAAGAAGAAGCGTTCCCCGTTTGCCTATCATCCTCCTTATATAGCGGTTGCTACCCGCCAGTTTCGGAAGCCGTTACTACGCTGTAATTACGCCGAAGTTACCGTTGGATTACCCAACGGCTAGTTTGACCCCAATTGACGGTCGAACTTCATCCATTCGACTCGTTGCTCCCAGCGACTCGACGACTCGCCGACCCGATCACTATAACAGTGACTGAGTACTTACCGACCCGTTCGCCGAGCTGCGGCACGTTTGGTCGCTGTTATTGTGACTAAATGATTAGTTCTTTCCTTTATTCAGGAGTCCGCCGCCGATTCGACTGGGCGTCCACATTGGAACCGCATACTCCGACTGCCAGCAAACGCCTGCGACAAATAAATGACGGGCTCGGGGACTACTGATGGGGATATGCCTACCGGGGTATACCCAGCAGGACGTTTCCTAATGGCCCAAGCCGTCAGCGAGTGGGCCTGCAGGACGGCGACTGGATCAACACTTGGCGTGGACTCAGGCGACTGGAAGCTGAAGGCCCAGAAGCGTAGCTAGGCCAGTCGGACTAGGGAGCTGAGTCCTTAACTAACTCGGTTGTGATCGGTAAACCCTAGCAATGTGAGTCTATATAAACCTCCCTAGGGGACGCATAGAGGATACGTTCCATCAGACACCCAAGCGACTCGCCGCCTAGCCGTCGATCTCGCCCCATTGTACTCTCACCATAATACAATCTAGGAGGAGTAGGTCTTTACCCTCCGGGGGGCCGAACCTGGGTAAACCCTTGTGTCTCAGCCCTCATCTCGCACCGCAGATGGCTGGCCGCCCTTGCCCCATGTTCTACTACTCGCTGCCGATTGAAGCATCTGCCGTGGTCATTCCCACGATAGTTTGAAGTATCTTTTCACACAACCTGATCTGAATCTCAGGCAAAGAAGATGGTTGGAACTCATCAAGGACTATGATTTGGGTCTCAACTATCAACCTGGCGAGGCCAATGTCGTTGCTGATGCGCTAAGCCATAAATCATATTGCAACACCCAGTTGATCAAAAAATCTCAACTTTCTCTTCATGAGGAATTTGCTTGATTGAATCTTGAAGTAGTTCCTCGTGGATTCCTTTCTACCCTTGAAGTGAAATCTTCTATAAAGGATGAAATCAAGATTGCTTAGAAATATGATTCCGAAATTGCTGAGATCAAAGGGAACATTGCTAGCGGAGTTGCTAAGTGTTTCTCTGTTGATAATCAAGGTACTGTTTACTTTGGTAACCGTCTGGTAGTGCCGAAGAGAACAAAATTGAGGGATCTAATTCTCCAAGAGGCTCATGAATCACCTATTTCTATCCACCCTGGAGGTACCAAGATGTATCGGGATCTTCGTCAAAGATTTTGGTGGTCTGGAATGAAGAAAGATATCGCTCATTTTATCGCTGAATGTGGCGTTTTCCGTCGCGTCAAAGCTGAGAACCATAGACCCGCTGGTCTCCTTCAACCATATAAAATCTCTAAGTGGAAATGGGATGAAGTTGGTATGGATTTCATTACTGGTCTTCCTAAGACTCAGAAAGGAAATGATGCCATCTGCGTAATCGATGACTATCTGTCCAAGGTTGCTCACTTCCTACCTGTTCGCGAGAGCATTACTGCTAATCAATTGGTTGATCTGTATATCTCACGAATAGTTGTCCTTCATGGGGTACCAAAGAAAATAGTCTCTGATCGAGGGAGTCTGTTTACCTCAAGGTTCTGGGCAAGTTACCAACAAGCTATGGGAACTCGTCTGTCCTTCAGTACAACTTATCATCCTAGTATCGGTGGCCAGACCGAAAGATTAAATCAAATTCTTGAAGACATCCTAAGAGCGTGTGTCATATATTTTTGCAAGGACTAGGAGAAATGCCTTCCTTTTGCTGAATTCTCCTACAACAACAGTTTTCAGTCCAGTATTGGTATGGCACCATTCCAGTTGCTATATGGAAGAACCTGTCGTACCTTTGAACTGGTCAGAAACCGGCGAAAGAAAGTTCTTTGGTCCAGATATGATCCAGGAAGTAGAAGATCAAGTTCGTATCATTCGAGATTGCTTGAAAACTGCTCAGTCTCGCAAGAAAAGCTATCATGATCGTCACCATCAACATGTTGAATATGAAGTTGGTGATCAATCTTATCTTCGGGTCACTCCTTTGAAGGGTGTCCATCGTTTCGGCATCAAAGGCAAACGAGCTCCTCGCTATGTTGGTACTTTTCGTGTTCTTTCCAAGCAAGGCAAACTCGCATATCAATTGGAGCTACCTGCAAACTTCCCTGAGGTGCATGACGTCTTCCATGTGTCTCAACTCAAGCGTTGCTTCAAAGATCGTGTCCGTGGTGTTGATCACCAAACCCTTGATCTTCAGAAGGATCTGACTTACTGTGAGTATCCTATTCATATCCTTGATGAAACCGAGCGCAAGACTCGTTGCCAAAACATCAAGTTCCTGAAAGTTCAGTGGTCTCATCACTCTGAGGATGAAGCAACCTGGGAATGAGAAGATCGTCTTAGATCTGAGTACCCTGCCTTCTTTTCTAAAACTTAGGAATCTCGGTTCCAGATTCTTATAAGGGGGTAGATCTATAATAGCCCAATTTTGTAATATATGTAATTAGAACCTAAGCATTGCATGCATCTATTTAAATCAATAAAATACTTGCATGTGATCAAGTGAGTGGATTAAATGCAAATCCAAAACTCTAATGTTTTCCTGTCTCTTTGAAACCACATTCAAATGGTTTATCGTTTTTGAAAAATTTCAAAATAAAGGAGCCCAAATGGTTTACAAGGGCCTCTGAATATTTTGTAAACCTTATTAAAGTCTCTAGTATTTTTGAATTGTGCAAAACAGATTTCAAATGAGGTTTACAAATGACAAAACTGAAATCAGAAAAATAAAAGGATTTCTAAGAAAAAATAGACAGGAGAGAGAACCAGGCCGCAGCCCACTTCCCTCCTCCCCTCCTGGACCTTCTCCGGTCGCCGGGGCCTAGGAGCGGGCCTGATACCACTTTGCCTCTTTTCCCCTTTCTTCCTCCTCGCCAGAAGGACGCTGCCGTGGAAGCTACTTGCTATCGCCGACATGGCCGTCCCTGCTTCTCCGCGATGACCGCCACGAACAGATTCACGCTACCGACGCCAGCGACGTCTATAAGGACCCTTCCCGCCGCCAGGACGAACCCTAAACCTTATCTCTTCCCCTCCACCGAACCCTAGCTCGTCGGAGCTGCGGGTTGCCGATGTTCCCCACCTCCCCTCACCGTTCCGACCTTGCTGGGGTGACCGTCGTGTTCGACTGGTTCGATTGCCCTGGCCAGCGCCCGCCGAATTCCTGTCCTTCGCCGTAATCGACACCACCTGCCCGACGCCGGTCGCCTTATTCGCCATCAATTCCGGCCTCCTCGAGCCTCGTCGTCGCCTTAATCCGCTCCATGGTGAGATTTTGATTCTCCCTAGTCCCTCCACTCGCTCCCTCTCCCTTTGTGCCGACGCCACGTCACCGATCTGCAAGCGTTGCCACCGTCCGTCATTGTGGAGGTTGCTCCGGTGACAAAGAATCGGAGGCGCCGCCGTAGTTAGGTTCGCCTCTGCACGCTGATCCTCCCCGTGCCCTGTAGCGCTGTCTCTCGTCGCCGTCTGACGCGGACTCCGGTGAGCCTAGGTGGCGCTCGCGTGGCTTGCCTGCGTGGC
Organism: Avena sativa; assembly: GCA_916181665.1. Lineage (NCBI taxonomy): Eukaryota > Viridiplantae > Streptophyta > Magnoliopsida > Poales > Poaceae > Avena > Avena sativa. The sequence goes on along the minus strand of OV702298.1, from coordinate 43,078,597 downwards.
CTAGGCCCCACCAGTCAGCCTCTCTGGCTAGAGCCAACCCTGGTGGAAATCATCTCTGACCCCGTCTGGCCAACGTGGCTGCTGAGGTGGCCTCGGGCCCCTCTGTCAGTCTCTCTAGCTAGGGTCAGCCCGAGTGTAAAAAGTATCTGGATCCTGTGTTGATGTCATCCTGATGTAATATTTTGATTTAAATTGTTTTAATAATTTCAGAAAAGGTTTAAATATTGTAAAATCAATAACTAATTATCTATAAGTCAGAAATATACAAATGATATATCAAAATGATCAAAAAATGAGTGCTACCTATTTAAGCTATAATCATACATTGATCAACAAATTTAATGACAAGTTTAATTAGAGAACAAAATCAACCCCTCTCATGTGTTTCCGGAGTTCCCCGAGTTAGGATTTTCAACACTCGAAACCCCATTTAAGTTGTCAAGCAGGCCTTAGGGTTTAATTTCAATGCAATTTAACTTGTCATATTATCATCCATGATTGAGATTTGCATCGATGCCATGTATTGATTGTCGCCTTTCTTTCCGGTACTGGTTCTTCGCGATAGGATCCGAACCCGAAGCTGAAGTAAACAACACCGAAGATCCGTACCTGTCTACTGACGAACAAGGCAAGCGTAGCCTCTCATTCTAAACCTACTTTTACAAAGTATATTACTTTCTCGCTATGATGCACACGATTCCAATGTGGTCTTTTGTCAGTAGCTAGTGTTACCTATCTGCTGCACTGTTTCCCTCTCGTAGCCTTATACTCCTGATCCACTTCTCCTAGCATACCTAGGTATGGCATTTGAGCATTGCTAGAGCTTCTGTGATCGACAACTTAGTCATGCATAGTAACAACGTGTGATCTGTCAGAATGATGAATCAGAGATGCCGGAGAATCTAGAAAGGTAGGAGATGGTGACATCATCGAAGGAGTTAACTAAACATGCTAAGGCTTGTATGGAGGCCACGTTGGGTGTGGTATTTGTAGTCCCATGCTCGCCACCACTAGGAACTGAGTTCCTGCCTTTGGAACCGAGACGAGCGTACAACCACATAGGGCTTGGGAACCCCTCGAGTGAATAACTTGCCTAGTAGATTCCATGAGTCACATAGTTCGGGCTTTCCATTTGGCATACGCATTGAAAATTTTCGAAAGAGGAGGTGATGGAGGTGCATCATAACAGGTAGGGAAGCGTGGACCGGGTTGCTTGGGGTCGATGGAGCCCCTGGTGAACCAACCTTGCCTCACATCTTTAAGTACCAGCTTTGGGATTTGACCCGTTACAGCGGAACCATACTTATTGGGTGACTCATTGTCTCGGCGAAAGCAAGGTAAAGGTCATGGTCAACCACCCTCTGTCGGCCTTCCAAGGAAGAGGGCTAATAATATTTGGCATTAAGAGTCGGTTGGTACGTGTGGGTAAAGTTGTACACCCCTGCAGGGTATTAATCTTTTCGAAAAGCCGTGTTCACGGTTATGAACGCTTGGTGACCAGATTCTAAGATCATAGATAACTTTAACCATTATAAAACTTGTTGATCCATGTGTGCTTAAGGATGCTTCCTCTGGGTCGAGGGGTTGATCCTAGATAGGAGGTTTTGATGAAGTTGGTGGTTATCAAGAATGTGATGAACAAGATGAAGAAGTTGCTATCTTATCCCTTTTAAAAGATTGTAGACGAGCCTCTTCTCTCTCTTGTTTACAAATAAAGATTGCTTTCCGCAAAATAAATCCAGAGAAAGCCTTTCTAGCCAGAGAATGTAGATACTAGGTTATATAAGTCTTGCAGAGTACATTGTCGTACTTAGCCTTGCCCCATTGTTGTTTTTCTACAGAGGATCTGGTTGCAACTGAAGTTGGCTTCTACGTTGACATTGACGAGTAGTTGGGGGTCCCAGATAGCAGCCTGAGGACTATGGGATGGACGTCTCTTATGTTTATGGCCTCTTAGGACTTTTGCTAAGTTATTGTGTAGAACAACATAATTTGCCTTCGCCGTGTGATGTAATGTTGGGTCTATGACCTCTGGTTTGTAATATCTCTAATATCTTACTCCATTAAGAGTTTAAACTTATGCCATTGAATCCCTGTGTTCTTTAATATTACCGAATCATACTGTGGTCTTCCATATTTGGAGTTGCACTTATCTTAGATGGTGATCTGAGGTTAGTTTAACCCTAACCCAGGGGGTGCTACACATATATAGTGGACCGACATGTTGTACTTATTATTCCCATGTTTTATGAGTTTTTAAAATTCGTCCTAGCTAACTCTGTGCACTTGAATGAATTTATGTCGATTTATCAAAATTATGTCAAATTTCAACTGCAAGTAAATTCAAGAATGCGTTGAAAGTTTTACGAATATTTTTGGGAGGTAACTATCAGGGGGTCATTTAATATATTACAAACGACATCATCAAGGGTTTTGACAACATGTTCGACTTGTTGGTAAGATTATTTATCTTGCCAACTTAGTGAAATTATGTCAAACTTGAGAATCAAGTAAGCGTGATAGATTGCTCTTGTATTTATTGTCTTTTTGAAGGTACATGGGTGCATATTTTCTGGACATAGCGGACCATGCATGTTTTATTTGCGGTTCCTATGTGCTATGAGTTTTCAAGGTTCGTAGTTAAATTAACACAGTTAAATTACACTACTCTCTCTGATTCAAATTAATGTTTGAAAAATTATGGATAAGGTCAATATTTGCCGTAAGGTAGGACCCACATATCTTGGTCATATAGCTCCATGCAATAGAGATGAGAGAGGAGAAATGATTTTTCTATTCTCTATGGCAAACTCACAAGCTCGAGGTATAACTTTACTTTCTCCACAATGTACTACTATGTGACTTAAGGTGTAGTTTTTTTACACATTGTAGATGCCCTAAGGAAAAAACAAATAATGGGCCCACTTGGCAGTATAAAACTCCTATGCAGAAGTTAGCCTCTTCAGTTTAGTGGGTCCCACGAATCATTTCGTTTAGACACTGTCTAAATGGTGAAGCTTTTACTCGTAATTGGACATATTCTCACCTATGTCCACGCGTTGTACACACAGATAGAATAAAACATAGGCAGGGGAAGATGGCAGCAGTGAAGAGAGAAGAGGAGTTGAAGGCAGTTCGAGGTCAGAGCATTTATGTTGGATTCCTGACACGAGGTACTCCTGCCGCCTTATAGTGTACACTCTACTAGTAGTAGTAAATTTCAGGACCTATGCACACAAAAAAGTGTGTTTTATATCTCCTTCGCTGCCTCTCGTCTCTCCCCACCCCTCTCCCCTCGCGCACTGGCCCGACTGATCTCTCCCTCCTCCACAGCGTGGCGTTGCGCATGTTTGCCTTGGTATGGCGGGTCTGTTTTTTTTAGAGCGTGTTGTTCTGTTTCTTTGGTGTGTTTGGCAGTTGCATTGGTGTGGAGTAACCAAGTAGTACATAGGAAGGAATCCACTTTGTTCCTTGGGGGCAAAAAGATTCAAACTTTTCCGGTTTCGAAATTTTCACTTACTTCCCTAACATCGTAAGGGAAAGGTATTCAATAATACCGGCCATGCGCAGTAGCACTCTTATCTTATCTTTTTCATCAAAAAACTATATAGTGCACGAATAACTTTGAGCATGGATCGTTGGATCAGGACTGGCAAATCCATACATTGCTAACCGTTGGATCTTCTTTTCCATTCATAGAATCTAGAAGATTCTATTGATAGTCTTTATCACAATGAACGTTAGTATGCGCAAACCTCAAAACACACTTCACTTCATAGTTTCAAGGACCTTGTGCTAACTACCTGGACTTGGATGTAATTTTAATTTTTTATGAGGTCCTCGATGTAACTCGTACTTCCACTGACCCTGCTAACCGAAGCACCTCGCTCATACGGGACCTACCACAGTTACAAGAAAATGCAACCTCCCCAATTATCACACGAAGTGGACCACGGTTTCTTATAGTTATGTTTTTCAAGCTTCCTAGCTAAGTTCGCACACTTCACTAACTTCTTGACAATTTAACAAAATTATTAGGTCAAACTTGATTTACAAGTAAGTACAGTACATTGCTCTTGAATTAGATGTCTTTTCTAAGGTAGATGGGTGCATCATCTTGTAGTAAAACAATGTCGTCGGTGTGAGTTTCCAACTATCTGGAAAAGAACATTCTCAATTTCTCGAGTGATGACGAGATTGTTCTTTTACGTAAAGAATGCCTAAAGAATATGGATCTAAATGCCACAATCAAAGATTCCTAAAATATTAAGTGGACCAACATGTTTTACTTACTATTCCCATGTTTATTGCTATGAGTTTTCAAACTTCGTCATAGAAAACTTTGCCTGCTTGAATAATTTTATGCTGATTTATCGAAATTAGGTCAAATTTGAACTAAAAGTAAATTGTAGGTGGCTTCAAAAGATTTATGAATATTTTTGGAGGTAACCATCGGGAGGTCATTTAATATATCACATACCACCACCGAGAATTTTGACAAGAGGTTCAAATTCTTTGTAAGATTTTGCATCTTGACAATTTAACGAAATTAGGTCAAACTTGAGATACAAGTTAGCGCGATGGATTGCTCTAGAATTAAATGTCATTTCATGGGAAGATGAGTCCATCTTCTCGTGGTAAACAACACTGTCGGTGTGAGTTTCTAACTATCGGGAAATAACATTCAAAATTTCCACAGTGATGATGAGATTGTTCCTTTTCAAAAATATAGTCTGAAGAATATGGATCTAAATACCACAAGCCAATCTTTCAGACATATATAGTGGACCGGAATGTTGTACTTACGATTCCCATGTTTTATGAGTTTTCAAACTTCGTCCTAGCTAACTCTATGCATTTGAATGACTTTATGTCGATTTATCAAATTAGGTCAAATTTCAAGTGCAAGTATATTGTAGATTGCGTTGAAAGTTTTACGAATATTTTTAGGAGGTAACCATTTGGGGGGTCATTTAATATATCACAAACCACACCATCGAGGGTTTTGACAACATGTTCGACTTCTTGCTAAGATCATTGATCTTGACATCTTATCGAAATTAGGTCAAACTTGAGAAACAAGTAAGCGCGATAGATTGCTCTTAAATTTTTTGTCTTATTCGAAGGTAGATGGGTTCATCTTCTTTTAGTAAGCAATGTCATCGTTGTGAGGTTTCCAACTATCAGGAAAGAACATTATCTATTTTCCGAGTGATGACGAGATTGTTCCTTTCCGTAAAGAAAGACTGGAGAATATGGATCTGACTATCACAAGCCAAGATTTTCACACATATATAGTCGACCGACATGTTGTTCTCCATTGTTTCAAAATATAAGATGTTTTAGGTTTGTTAAGAAAATGTATCTAAACATCTTTTAGTGTTTAGATTCACTCTAAAACTAAGTGAACCTACATACTAAAAAAAGTCTAGATACATTTGCTTTATAAAGCTAATACATCTTATATTTTAAAACAGAGGGAGTACTACATATATGATGCCCATGTTTCACGAGTTTTCAAACTTTGTCCTAGCTAACTCTTCCCACTTGAATGCCTTATGTCCATTTATCGAAATTATGTAAAATTTGAACTAGGAGTAAATTTTAGGTTGTGTTGAAAGTTTTGCGAATTTTTTTGGAGGTGACTAGTGGGGGGTCATTTAATATATCACAAACCAACATCGAGAGTTTTCACAACAAGTTAAACTTTTTGCTATGATTATTCATCTTGACAAGTGAATGAAATTAGGTCAAACTTGAGCAATAAGTAAACACGATAGATTGCTCTTGAATGAATTGTCTTTTCGAAGGTAGATGGGTGCATCCTATTTTAGTAAACAATGTCATCGGTGTGAGTTTCTAGCTATCAGGAAAGAACATTCTCAATTTTCCGAGTGATGACGAGATTGTTCCTTTCTGTAAAGAAAGTATCAAGAACTTGGATATGAATGCCACAAGCAGAGCTTTCAAATATATATATGGTGGACCGACATGGTGTACTTACGCCCATTTCTTGTGATTTTTCAAACTTCCTAGCTAACTCTACCCACTTGAATGATTTTATGTAGATTTATCGAAATTATGTCAAATTTGAACTATAAGTAAATTGTACCTTTCTTTGAAAGTTTTATGAAAAAGATTTTGGAGGTACCCATTGGGGGTCAAATAATATATTGGGAACCACCGAGATTTTGTACAACAGGTTAACTTCTTATTAAGATTTTGCATCTTGTCAATTGAACGAAATTTGGTCAAATTTGAGCTTTAAAAAAGGCAGCACGAGAGCAGTGAAGAGAGAGGAGTTGAAGGTGGTGCGATGTCAGAGCAAAGAAATGATGGGCAGCTGACACGAGGTACAAGGTACACTCCACTAGTAGTAAATGTATGGGCCTATAGTACGGAAGTTTATGCACGCGTAAAAGTGTGTTTTATCTCTCCTCTCCCCTCGTGCACCGGCCCAGTTGATCTCTCCCTTGTCCACAGCGTGGCGCTGCGCATGTCTGCCTCGGCATGTTTCTCTAACATGTTCGACAGCCACATTGGTTTGGAGTAGGAGGTATACATATGAAGGAAACCACTTTCTCTCAAAAAATAGGAAGGAATCCACTTTGGTCTTTGGTGGCAAAAAATCAAATTGTTCTAATTTCGAAATTCTCACTTGCTTCCCAAACATCGGAGGGAAAGGTTATTGAAAAAACTGGCCATTCGTAGTAGTAGTACTTATTATCTTATCTTTATCTTATCTTATCTCTTACAATACCATACCACTATATAGTGTAAGGATAACTTTGAACATTCACCATTGGATCAAGACTGGCAAATCCATACATTGCTAACCGTTGGATCTCCTTTTACATTCTTGGAATATAGAAGTTTCTATTGATAGTCTTTAGCACAATGAATGCTAGTATGCACAATTCTCAAAACACACTTCACTGCATAGTTTTACGGACCTTGTGCTAAGTGCATGGACTTGGATGTAATTTTCATTTTTATGAGGTCCTTGATGTAACTTGTACTTCCATCGACCATGTTAACTGAAGAACCTCGCTCCTACAGGACCTACCACAGTTAGAAGAAAATGCAACCGCCCCAATTATCACACTAAGTGGACAATAGTTTCTTATAGTTCCATTTTTCAAGCTTCCTACCTAACTTCGCACATTTCACCGACTTGTTGATTTAACAAAATTAGGCCAAACTTGATCTACAAGTTAGCGTGGTACATTGCTCTTGAATTAAATGCCTTTTTTGAGGTTGGTGGGTGCATCTTAAAATGTCGTCGATGTGAGTTTCCAACTATCTTGAAAGAACATTCTCAATTACCTGATTGATGAAGAGATTGTTCTTATTTTCCGTAAAAAATTCTTAAGAATATGGACCTGAATGCCACAAGTCAAGCTTCCAGACATATTAAGTGGACTAACATGCTTTACTTATGATCCCCATGTTTAATGTTATGAGTTTTCATACTTCATCCTAGCTAACTCTACCCACTTGAATGACTTTATGCCGATTTATCAAAATTAGGTCAAATTTGAACTACAAGTAAACTGTAGTTTTCTTTGAAAGTTTTGTGAAATTTTTGGAGGTAACCATCGGGGGGTCATTTAATATATCACAAACCACCACCGAGAGTTTTTACAACAAGAGTCAACTTATTCCTAAGATTTTGCATCTTCACAATTTAACGAAGGCCAAGCTTGAGCTACAAGTAAGCGCAATATATTGCTCTCAAATTAAATGTCATTTCATGGGTGGATGAGTGCACATTCTTGCAGTAAACAACACCATTGTTGTGAGTTTCCAACTATCAAGAAATTACATTATAAATTTTCAGAGTGATGAACCAGATTGTTCCTTTCCAAAAATAGAGTCTAGAGAATATATATGGATGTGAATGCCATAAGCCAAGCTTTCAGACATATATAGTGGACTGGCATGTTGTACTTACAATTCCCATGTTTTTTGATTTTTCAAACTTCGTCCTAGCTAACTTTGTCCACTTGAATGGCTTTATGTTGATTTATTGAAATTAGGTCAAATTTCAAATACAAGTGAATTGTAGATCATTGCGTTAAAAGTTCTACAATTTTTTTGAGGTAACCACTGGGCGGTCATTTAATATATCACAAACCACCACCTAGAAATTTGACAACATGTTCAACTTCTTGATAAGATTTTGCATCTTGATAACTTAAGAAATTAGGTCAAACTTGAGATACCAGTAAGCGAGATAGATTTCTCTTAAATTAATTGTATTTTTGGAGTTAGATGGGTGCATATTCTTTTAGTAAACAATAATGTCATCGGTATGAGTTTCCAACTATCAGGAAAGAACATTCTCAATTTTCCAAGTTATGAAGATATTGCTCCTTTCCATAAAGAAGGTCTCAAGAATATGGATCTGAATGCCAAAAGCAGAGCTTTTCATATATATATATATATACATATAGTGGACCGACATGTTGTACTTATAGGTCCCAGGTTTTATGAGTTTTCAAACTTTGTCCTAGCTAACTCTATCCACTTAGAAGACTTTATGTCGATTTATCAAAATTAGGTCAAATTTCAAATGTAAGTAAATTGTAGATTGCATTTAAGGTTTTACGATTTTTTGGAGGTAACCATTTGGGGGTCATTTAATATATCACAAACCACCTCGGAGAATTTTGACAATAGATTCAATTTCTTGCTAAGATTCTTGACAACTTAAGGAAATTAGGTCAAACTTGAGCTACGAGTAAGCGTGATAGATTTCTCTTGAATTATTTGTCTTTTCAGAGGTAGATGGGTTCATGTTCTTTTAGTAAACAATAATGTTGTCGGTGCGAGTTTCCAACTACCAGGAAAGAACATTCTCAATTTTGTGAGTCATGACCAGATTGTTCCTTTCCGTAAAGAAGGTCTCAAGAATATGGATCTAAATGCCACAAGCAGAGCTTTTCAGATATATGTATATATATAGTGGACCAACATGTTATGTACTACTTATATGATTCCCATGTTTCACGAGTTTCTAAACTTCGACCTAGCTAACTCTACCCACTTGAATGGCTTTATGTCATTTTATCGAAATTAGGTCAATGAACTACGAGTAAAATATAGGTTGCTTTGAAAGTTTTGCGATTTTTTGAGGGAACCATCAGGGGGTCATTTAATATATCACAAACCACCATCGAGAATTTTGACAACAGGTTCAACTTTGCTATGATTCTTGACAACTTAACGAAATTAGGTTAAACTCGAGCTACTGGTAAGCGCGATAGATTTTTCTTGAATTATTTTTCTTTTCGGAGGGGTAGATGGGTGCATCTTCTTTTAGTAAAAAATAATACCGTCGATGCAAGTTTCCAACTATCAGGAAAGAACATTCTCAATTTTTTGAGTCCTGATCAGATTGTTCCTTTCCGTAAAGAAGCTCTCAAGAATATGGATCTGGATGCCACAAGCAGAGATTTTCAGATATAAATAGTGGATTGACATGTTGTGTACTACTTATATGATTCCCATGTTTCACGAGTTTTCGAATTTCAACCTAGCTAACTCTGCCCACTTGAATGGATTTATGTCGATTTATCGAAATTAGATCAAATTTGAACAACGAGTAAATTGTAGGTTTCTTTGAAAGTATTGCGATTTTTTCGGAGGTAACCATCGGGGGTCACTTCATATATCACAAACCACCATCGATAATTTGGACAACATATTCAACTTCTTGCTATGATTCTTGATAATTGAACCAACTTATTAGGTTGAATTTGAGCTACTAGTAACGCGATAGATTGCCCTTGAATTATTTGTATTTTCGGAGGTAGATGGGTGCATCTTATTTTAGTAAATAGTAATGCCATCGGTGTGAGTTTCCAACTATCAGTAAAGAACATTCTAAATTTTATAAGTCATGACCAGATTGTTCATTTCCGTAATGGTCTCAGGAATATGGATCTGAATGCCACAAGGAGAGCTTTTACAATCTGAATATAGTGGATCGACATGATGTGTACTACTATATGATTCCCATGTTTCACGAGTTTTCAAACTTTGACCTAGCTAACTATGCCCACTTGAATGGTTTTATGTCGATTTATTGAAATTAGTTCAAAATTTAACTATAAGTAAATTGTATGTTGCTTTGAAAGTTTTGCGAATTTTTTTTGGAGGTAACCATCGGGGGGTCATTTAAAATATCACAAACACCATCTAGAGTTTTGACTATTCATCTCGACAATTTAACGAAATTAGGTCAAACTTGAGCTACCGGTAAGCATGATAGATTGCTCTTGATTTAATTGTCTTTTTGTAGGTAGATGGGTGCATCTTATTTTAGTAAAAAATGTCATCGGTGTGGGTTTCCAACCATCAGGAAAGAACATTCTCAATTTTCGAAGTGATGAAGAGATTGTTTTTTTCGTAAAGGAAGTCCGAAGAATATGGATTTGAATGCCACAAGCTAAGCTTTCAATCATATATAGTGGACCGCCATGTTTAACTTTAGAATCCCATGTCTTATGAGTTTTCAAACTTCCTAGCTAACTCTGCCCACTTGAATGACTTTATGTTGATTTATCGAAATTATGTCAAATCTGAACTATAAGTAAATCATAGGTTTCTTTGAAAGTTTTATCAAAAAAGCTTTTGGAGGTACCCATCGGGACTATATCGGTAACCACCAAGAGTTATCCTCTCCTTATTATTTGCAAAAAGAAAAGAAAAGCACCACCATCACAATCGAACTAGACTAACCCACCTTTCTTCACAAGCTGCACATGCCACCGTCCAATCTCATTCGATGCATGTTGCATTTCGAGCCTTCCTTAATATTTTTATTACTAGGGAGGTGAGCCAAGCGCGACTCAGCACTAAATTTTGGTGTGATATTGGCGGGATCTTCTTCTAGTTCAAAATTTTAGTGGAATATTGGCAGGATCCTCCTAGGTACCTTCCCACTATCCCCTCATCATCCTAAATCACGTACCACCTTAGCCGAATTTCACCTCGCCGAAGTCTGTTCAGCGACGTTGTCATCCACCCCACTAGAGTCTGCATCGTTGTATCTGCTTCCCCCACTACACGGTAGAGTGTCTTCTTTCCCACCGCCGGAACCAAGAGATGCGTAAGCCACTCGGACCCCTCACCAGGGCGACTGTTAAAACTATTTACTACCAAGACAAAGGTTGGTGCACACCTCCTATGCCCGCTTTCCTTGCGTTTTACTTCTGAATGCAGTTCATCTCTTCTTCCTTTCACTGCCTTATTATATTTCTACTAATGCATGCTAGTTGCTGTACTGCGGGATCACTTCCAAGAGAAAATAAGGAAACTGCGAGTCGTGAAGCCAAATTGGTTATCTCATAGCAGTACAAGACCTCGCCAACCCAATGATAACCCCCAACAATCCTTCCTAAACAAAGGTTTTCCTCCACTTTGCATATATGTATTTTCGAGAGTAGTTCATCGTTTGCTTGCCCTGCCTTCTCATGTACTAGTATATTTTTTTGCAAGGTATGGAAGATGATGTACTGCCCAACGAGAATCGATGCCAACAAAACCTGAGGAGTTTTGGACATTCAGATGTAGCCCCGCTTGGCACATCACAACTGGTAAAGAAACATGGCTATTTGTTGCATCTTGCTTGTGTTATTTGATGATTAATTTGATGCACTACAATTTGCAGAAGCAAGTGCATGATCATGTCCATGCCAAGGAGGTTCGCAGTATAGATATTCAACAGTGTGTCAGCAATGCAGCCATTTCTAGGAACCAAAACCAAGTATGGTGCATGGCCAAAGCTAAGATTAGGCTTCTCCAATAGGATTTGGACACGCCCACTTGGTGGATCAGAGAATTGATCCGGGGATGGATTTCTATGATCGACGATGGGCTTGATGCTGCCGATGATCGTCAGAAGTTAGTGACTAAAAATCATGTTCCCAATCCGGCTGATGCACATGTCAATGAGATCAACTAGATGTTCTTGGAATAGGTGAGAGAACGAGCAGCGATTCTACGAGCATATTTGCAGGTAGATGATTTTCGAAGGGTGATGCATGAGCCGTCATGCGAATAGATTGTTATTTCCAATAATGTGGATTACTTTCTTTGTCTTGTCAGCCTGATATTTTCTTTTCTTATGTTCTGACAGTATTTTACGATAACTACGTATTTGGTACGCTGCTATGAAACATATATTACTTGCTGCATTTGGACTATGTATCTCGGTAGCCATTCGGAAAACGAAAAAAACAACATTTTCCAACCAGAATGTTGAAATCTTATTATGCACTTTTGTTTAGATCCGTAGACCCACGTTTGGCAGCAAATTAACACATTACTATGAAAGGTAGTCCATCTTAAAAAATAAATAAAAAAGAAAACAATGGTATTCCGAGCATGACCATGTCCTTGTGCCCATTTGAAGGGAATATGCCCGAGAGGCAATAATAAAGTGGTTATTATCGTATTCCTTATTTATGATAAATGTTTATTTTACATGCTATAATTGTATTAATACGGAAACATTAATACATGTGTGTTTAATAAACAAAAAGGAAGTTCCTAGTTATGCCTCTCTTATAAACTAGCTCGTTGATTAACATGATGATCAAAGTTTCCTGATCATGGACATTGGATGTTGTTAATAACGAGGTCACAACATTAGTGTAATGATGTGATGAACATTCATCCGAAGTATAGCATTACGATCAAAGTCATTGAGTTTATATTGCTATAACAACTGACGAAGTGATCCTAATCCTTAGACCATGAGATCATGTCAATCACTAACACCGGAAGAGTTTCTCGATGACATCAAACGTCACACCGTAACTGGGTGATTATAAAGATGGCTTCAGAACTACTAAAGTGTTATGTTGATACCCATGGATCGAGAGTGGAATTTGTTCATCCCGATGACGGATAGATATGCTCTGGGCCCTCTCGGTGATATCACATTGATTAGCTTGCAAGCAAGTGATTTGATCACTAGAATGTTATATCACGGGAACGAGAAAAGAGTGCATGTCGGTAACAAGATCAAACTAGGTATGGAGATACCGATGATTGAATCTCGGACATGTAATATATCGTGAAACAAAGGGATTAAGATATTAGCATAAAAGGTTCACACAATCACAGAAGTCATCGTTGAATGTGTGGGAGTCAGTATGGATCTCCAGGTCCCGCTACTGATTATTGATCGGAGAAGGGTCTCGATCATGTCCGCATTATTCGCGAACCGTAGGGTGACACACTTAAGGGATACCGACACCATTCGGAGCAAATGATATGCCAGAAAAAGAAAAGGAAAGCGCAGGAATTTATTTCACTAGACACCGGAACTGTTTCGGTTGAAATTGCTGAAATTGGTTCTGCATGTGAAATGGAATACTATCAAGGGGTTTTATGTGAATGTTTGTTAATTAAAGTAATTAACAAAATTCTGAATAAATAAATAAAAGAGTTTTATTTAAATGAGAGCTTGCATTAATTTTGGTGGAAAATTAATGCATGTGAGTGGAATTGTGAGTGGAGAGGTTTTTATGTGAGTGGAGCTTCCACCACATGAATGAGGGAGAGGTGGGGGCACCCTCCATGGCCGGCGGCCATGCCCCCTTGGGCTGCCCCCTCCCCTATAAAAGGACCCCCTCCTCTCACTTGTCTCTCACACCTCCTCGCGAAGGATCTCTCTCCCCACTTTAGAATTTCCCAATGGTCTCGGATCAGCGAGATACATGTTCCCGGTGGCTTTTTCTGGAAGGATTTGTTGCTTCCGCTACTTCGCTGGAGCGAGGGCGCGGAGGTTGTCGGGGTACCCGTACGTGTGTGCGATCACGGATGCACCACTGCTTTGAGGTGCTGGACTTGATCGTGCTGGACCAGATGGACTTCATCACGATCTTGAGATCGGCAAGCGTTCTTCTACATCATCCACGAGAACAACCTCGTTAATGCTATTCGGTCTTCGAGGGCATGTATTCTATGGATGTATATCCATCCGTTGCTTGTATCTAGTAGATAGATCTTGGTACATACATGTTCCCATCGTAGGAATTTTTTTGTTTTCTATGCTGCGAACCCTACAGTGGTATCAGAGCCGGATCTATGCGTAGATACTTTGCACGGGTAGTACACATATGAGTATGCGGGTGATGATGATCATTTTATTTATTATTAGTTGTACTTTGAATATTGGTGGCATAGTGGGATGAAGCTTCCCGGACAAACTTTACATGTCCTCGCACATGAGACCTGTTCCACGCTTGACATGCAACTAGTTTGCATAAGTGGCTAGCGGGTGTCTGTCTCTCCTACTATAGTCAATATCTAATTTGCAACGAGTTGTCAACAATTTGGTTATCCTCGTTGTGGTTCATGTTCATAGGTAAGAACGGTTCTTTCTACGAAAGCCCTAAGCCACGTAAAATTTGCAATGGATAAGTTAGAGGCGTCTAGTTTAGATTGTTGCTGGGCTAGTGTTATGATATGGTTATGTTGTAAGTAGAAGTATGAGATGATACTCTTACAACACACATAGAGTGTAAGTTCCATATACCTTGGCCTTACACATAAAGGTATGATAGTGATCATACCACAGTGCACATGATAGAGATCATATGCGGGAACCATATCATTTCACTAATAAACATGTGATGTTTGATTGCATCTTATATTGCCATTTTAGCGTTTTATTAGCATAATAAGATGATCCCTCATTTAGATATCAAGATAAAAATGTGTTCTTCCTTAAGTATGCACCGACAATGTTTCGTCGCTTCAAGGCATCACGTGATGATCAGGTGTACTTGAATCCACGAGCATATCTCGGGTGTAAGACAGTTACACACGCGAATACTAAGGTTCTTACTTGGCGAGCCTAGCATGTACAGACATGGCCTCGGAACACAGACCAAAAGGTTAAGCATGAGTCATATAGTAGATATGATGCCCATTTGATGCTCGCCTTTGAAGCTACACCGACTCACGTGATGATCGGACTTGGTGTAGTGGATTTAGTTCATGTAATCACCAAAAAGACATGAGGGATGTCATTTTTGAGTGGGAGTTCATTTCTAATTTGGATTAGTAGAACTCAATTTATCATAAATTAAATCAAAGTGAATTTGCATAATTTGTTGTAGTCATTGGCATTCGTTCACCACCTTATGCATAGTTGTAATTGAGATAATAGAACTATAGAATTCTGGATATATACTTTACGAACTGGTATCGTATTGTGTTGAGTGTCAATCTAAAGTTTAAAGTCTATTGCAAACTTTCAGCAAAATTCTATTTACTCCGTGAAATTTAATAGTTGGTATTAAATCGAGAGTAACAATTCCAGTGTTAGTATCTTAAGTATCATGTTTTGCCTCCATGATTCTTGATTGTTTTAATATCAAGTATATCTAGGAGCTGAAAGAATTGTTTCAGAAACCATCATGTGTGGCAGATATAACGATATCTGAAACAATGTTTTGGTTGCAAAATGATAGAGTATAATATATGTTCTCATATTGGATGAGAATTTACAAAGGTTGGAGATGCTAGACATCCTAATCATCCAAAAGGGTTTTGGAAAGTAACGTTATACTCACGATTCACCTTTATAAGCTACAGTAGCTTGATCATGAAAGTCGTCATGATAAGGATGAATAGAAGATGTATGTAAAGTGTTTACTATACTATAAGATTACTAAAGAATGGATTTTGAAAGAACGCCGATCATTTTGATGATGGTAATCTACTTCAAAGTGCAGGTCCAAAGGTATTATTATTTGAATATACATGCTTTGGACTATGTGTCATGTATATGGCGCCACTTTTGATGTTGATAGATTCTTTTAAAAAGTAAAAAGGAAATGCTGAAAGAGAATCTATAAAATATATTTGGCAGAAAAGAAAAGATTGGAAATATCCAATTTAGGTATATAGATGATATACATGTTATGGTTGTATTCTTTTCTTGTTAAACAATGTGGTTCTTGGGTATTGGATACCGAATTGGTTGGTATGAAATTTCATACAGAACGACGCAATTCATGAACCACAATGGCCTAAGTAACTAGCAAGAGAATATGTGATGATGTTCATCGAAAACAAAAAAACCGTTGTTTGTATTTCTCGTTGACATCAAAGCTTGACTTCAAGATTTGTTTTCATAATTGTTATTTAAATCAGGTATTATGAGAACAAAGGTTGTTCAAATAATTACCATATTCCATATAAGATGGATGATTTACAAATCTAGTTGAAGAAATCACATCCATAAAGCCTAATGCTAAAATGTCGCAGGACAAATAATTGAAAGATCACTTACGAAGTGACATCGCCGTTTAAATTATATTGGAAAGAAAACATGAAGAATCTCCATATTCATGGATTTTTGGAGTCTTTGATTTAATCAAGTGACGTTTGTGAGACTTTCCTCGAGATAATTAAAAACTTCGTTCAAAGGCCAAAGAAGAACGAACGACTAAATATTGGAATTTATACATATCGATGTATGTAGTCCATTATTTATAGTCGTAAGCGATGGGTTTCAACTTCATATACTTTCTCCGGAAATTTGAGTGAATATTCACTTAATGAGAAAGAAGTGTGAAATATTTGAAAATGTTCAAAGACTTTCAAGATGAAGTAAAAATCATTGTGACAAGAAAATAAATGGTTTATGATTTTATCATAAGGGATTTATTTGAGTTACAAGTGTAACAAGAAAATAAATGAATTATGATTTTATCATAAAGGGATTTATTTGATTTGCAAGTTTAGTAAAACACCTAGATTTACATATCCTGAAACACCATAGGAATATGGAGTGTTTGAGATTTGTAAAGAAACCTTGTTTGACATGGTTGGATCAAAGGTGTTATTTATAAAACTGCCATTATGTTTTAAAAGATTAAAGCTTTAGAGACTACAGCTTTTACACTGAAAAGAGCTCCATCTTGATCCATTGAAATGACACCATATGAGTTATGGTTTGGGGTAAAACCCAAGTTGTCATTTCTTAAATTTTGGTATGCTAAACATAAGTAAGATGTTTACAACCGAAGTCGGATGAGCATGTCTTTGTAGGTTATTTCGAATAACAATTGGTTATTCCTCCATAACACCGAGGACAAAAGGGTTTGTCACTTGAAATATGAAGTTTCTTGAAGAAGGAATTTTTCGTAAAAGTTAAGTGGGAGGACAATAGAACTTTGATAAGGTTAACGAACCTTAGCTATATGTGCTGAGTTGCGCAGCGCCAGAAATCGTTCTGAAGGCTGCCATAATGCTCATAGATTATGTGCCTCAAAGGTTGTGGTCACGGAGATCTAAGTTCCTATTGAACCAAGTAGGTCGGTTAAACAATCAAATGCTAAGATTTGAGAGTAAATCATTATTGTTTGACAATGATGAACTGAATACATACAAAGAAGCGATGATGGGCCCTGACTCCATCAAATGGCTTGAAGCCATAAAATCCGTGATAGTTCCATACACGAGAAATCAAGTTTTGAACTTGGAAGACCCTCCGGAAAGGTGTAAAACCCTATCGGTCATATTTGGATCTATAAAGAAACAGACATGGATGTTTCAAATCTATGAAATAGTCGACATGTCGTAAAGTATTTTATGACAATGTTCAAAGAGTTGACTATGACAAGATTTGATCTTTCATAGCGATATTTAGTCTGGACGGATTAAAGTAGCAACCACTACATATAATTTGGTATATGGTAGATGAATAAACAAAACATAGTTCTTCTAATAGAATGTTTACCTAAGACGTGTACATGACACGGTCCAAAGGGTTTTGTTAAATTCAAAGGATGCTACAAAGAGCATGCAAACTTCAATTGTTGAAGTAAGCATCACGGAGTTGGAATCTTCACCATGATGAAAAAGGAGTTTTTCATCAGGAGATGATGAAGATACTTGCATTTGCAAGAAATTAAGTGGGAGCGCTGAGACACATTTCTAATACATTATGTGGATGACATCTTGTTTATTAGAAATGATGTATCTTTTATTGACAATGGTTAAGAATTTCATTTCGATGAAATACTTAGGCAAAACCAGAATATTTATCGTGAATGTCTATAGTGGATAGACAGTGACGCCAATATGGTTGTGCCAAACGTACATATATGAGATATTGAAGGAGTTCAATATAGAAACGACAAGAAACAGTTCTTGTTGCATGGAAAGGAATTGGATCAAGATTCAAGTGTATCGACACTTGATAAGTGAAACAAGATTCAAGTGTTTTGACACTTGATGAGTGAAATCACGAGATTGTTTTGATCAATCATACCATGATATGTACACATCCAGATATGTACTATGCTCTAAGTGTTATGAGCATATACCAGAATGAATCATAAAATGATCATTGGACTATAGTAAGGATATTCTTATTATCTTTTGGAAGAACTAAGAATATATTTGTGTAGAGGTGACAAACAATTACAAATAGATCATTGTAAAGCGTTACATTGATACTAGTTTTGTCACAAGATACAAATTAAGTTTATCTCAATTTAAACTATGAGTGGCACAATGAAATGGAAAGAATGTTTCCATTATGGATTTGGATGAAATCCATAGTTAAGACATTGTGACGAATACTACAACAAAAGGGCTAAGTATATGACTGCTACAGTAGCAGCAAAGGAGGGAATTTGTGTCAAGTAGTTTTTTATCAAACTAAGGTGTGGTTCGCAACGGGCTAACACTAAAGATATATTGTATGACAATAGTATCGACATGTTTTAAACCCCAAGGAACTAAAGGTCTCACCGAAAGACCAAATTTATACAATGCCATCTCATTGGAGAATGAGTGATGCGTGAAGACGCAAAGACATGCAAATACACACGGAACTGAAAGTGTCAGATCCGTAGATTATGTTAACCACTTGCAGTTACGTATTTGGAACACCAGAAAGCCATAGGTTTTCAATACGCAAAGTTTTCAAACTAGATTATTGTCTATAGTTCAAGTGGGAGACTAAAGGGAATATGCCCGAGAGGCAATAATAAAGTGGTTATTATCGTATTCCTTATTTATGATAAATGTTTATTTTACATGCTATAATTGTATTAATACGGAAACGTTGATACATGTGTGTTTAATAAACAAAAAGGAAGTTCCTAGTTATGCCTCTCTTATAAACTAGCTCGTTGATTAACATGATGATCAAAGTTTCCTGATCATGGACATTGGATGTTGTTAATAACGAGTTCACAACATTAGTGTAATGATGTGATGAACATTCATCCGAAGTATAGCATTATGATCAAAGTCATTGAGTTTATATTGCTATAACAACTTACGAAGTGATCCTAATCCTTAGACCATGAGATCATGTCAATCACTAACACCGGAAGAGTTTCTCGATGACATCAAACGTCACACCGTAACTGGGTGATTATAAAGATGGCTTCAGAACTACTAAAGTGTTATGTTGAGACCCATGGATCGAGAGTGGAATTTGTTCATCCCGATGACGGATAGATATGCTCTGGGCCCTCTCGGTGATATCACATTGATTAGCTTGCAAGCAAGTGATTTGATCACTAGAATGTTATATCACGGGAACAAGAAAAGAGTGCATGTCGGTAACGAGATCAAACTAGGTATGGAGATACCGATGATCGAATCTCGGACATGTAATATATCGTGAAACAAAGGGATTAAGATACTAGCATAAAAGGTTCACACGATCATAGAAGTCATCGTTGAATGTGTGGGAGTCAGTATGGATCTCCAGGTCCCGCTACTGATTATTGATCGGAGAAGGGTCTCGATCATGTCCGCATTAGTCGCGAACCGTAGGGTGACACATTTAAGGGATACCGACACCATTCGGAGCAAATGATATGCCAGAAAAAGAAAAGGAAAGCGCAGGAATTTATTTCACTAGACATCGGAACTGTTTCGGTTGAAATTGCTGAAATTGGTTCTGCATGTGAAATGGAATACTAGAAAGGGGTTTTATGTGAATATTTGTTAATTAAAGTAATTAACCAAATTCTGAATAAATAAATAAAAGAATTTTATTTAAATGAGAGCTTGCATTAATTTTGGTAGAAAATTAATGCATGTGAGTGGAATTGTGAGTGGAGAGGTTTTTATGTGAGTGGAGCTTCCACCACATGAATGAGGGAGAGGTGGGGGCACCCTCCATGGCCGGCGGCCATGCCCCCTTGGGATGCCCCCCTCCCCTATAAAAGGACCCCCTCCTCTCACTTGTCTCTCACACATCCTCGCGAAGGATCTCTCTCCCCCCATTAGAATTTCCCCATGGTCTCGGATCAGCGAGATACATGTTCCCGGTGGCTTTTTCTGGAAGGATTTGTTGCTTCCCTGCTTCGCTGGAGCGAGGGCGCGGAGGTTGTCGGGGTACCCGTACGTGTGTGCGATCACGGATGCACTACTGCTTTGAGGTGCTGGACTTGATCGTGCTGGACCGGCTGGACCAGATGGACTTCATCACGATCTTGAGATCGACAAGCGTTCGTCTACATCATCCACGAGTACAACCTCGTTAACGCTATTCGGTCTTCGAGGGTATGTATTCTATAGATGTATATCCACCCGTTGCTTGTATCTAGTAGATAGATCTTGGTACATAGATGTTCCCATCGTAGGAAAATTTTTGTTTTCTATGCTGCGAACCCTACACCATTATCATGCATAAATATGTGCAATTACTTGTGTTGCCCCAAGACAAACTTTTAGAGTGTATATACTAGTAGAGTACACACAAAATTAGCTGAGGGACAGAACACACACCGAAACCACCGCTTTCACCAAGTAGTCGATAATAATTTTAACTCTACGCCAGAAACAACTGCCAAAAAGGCTTCCCACGTCCAATATTCAAAAGCGGTATGAAATTTCCGTCTCACCCTTCGGTCTAGAAACAAGGCGCCAAAGTCCATTCCTCAAAATTGTTTGTCTTGCACAATTCAAAATTTCAAACCCGCGCCCATCGGGCCGAATCCCTGGAGATCACCTCGGACCACCACGGTCGTGCCCCTTCCATCCCATCTACCCTTCATAGCCTCTCCACCGGAACTATGTAGCGATTGAAGATGTTTTACAATCTCCCTTGTCTAGCAAGCCGGAGGTTTCTTCCCCGCCCTGACGCCGGCGCGCACCAGATCACCTCCTTCATACCCGAGGTCCATGGCACCGGAGCTGGCTCAACATCATCGTCACCAGCAACACCTGCAGCTTCGTTCGACCCACTTCCCCCAACTCCATGGCACCGGATATCCTTCCCTGACCTTGTCTACGATGCCGGAGAGATGGCGAGCAAAACCCGCTCAGCCGTGAACGGCAAGGTCATAGCTCGCCATAAATCTGTTAAAGGCAAGGCCAGCGGTAGGAAATCGCGTAATCGCGGTCACAAAGGTAGTTCATAGCTTGTTTCACAGCCGTCTCACATTGTTTACATTCGTATGTCTATCATTGTTTGTTTAGAACTTTCAATGGCTTACTAGCACTGTACTAATTTACTCCTCTACACACACTTCGCTCTTAAATCTCATAAGGTATTTTTTTGCTCATGCATGGAAGCTGCTTTGGGGCCGACTGATAAGGGAGAACAGAAGGTTTGGGAAGATAGATTACTGAAGAATTCCGAACATGCATGGTCACTCGTCTTCCGGAGACTTAGATATTTCGTAGCTACCACCACCAATCATGAAGGCCAGGTTTCTGAAGCAGAATCTGATCCTCGAGATGGACAGAACCCCGACAGAGACCTAACTCAAGAAGATGGACCGGTCGAGAACACCCCCCTAGTACACCCGCTTGTCCACCCGCCAAGGTACTTGCTCTGTCTTTTCATTGAGATAGTTGTTGCATCTTCCATGTTTTGTACCTCAATCCCACCAAATGTTGTGCAATGCCATCTTCTTAGTTCATGCATCATATATGTTCATCTTGTCTTGCCTTACTATTCTTCTGTTCTATCTACGTATCATTATACATAGAACTTTCATAGATTAATGTATCGTTTATTTGTGTCAGGAATCATTTGTTTCACCTAAGACCCTTCTAGTACCAGCAGGAAGAAAAAATATGTCCGACAGGTGTTTGATTCAGCATTGGTTTCTATTGATGAACAATACCTCGAGGGATACATCACTCAGGAATTTGGACCTGTTGAGGACCTCCCCCATAGTCCGCCCGCTTGTCCACCCCCCAAGGTTCTTGCTCTATTTTTTCATTGTGATATCTGTTGCATCTTCCATGTTTGCTATCTCAATACAACCAAATATTTTACAATGCCCTCTGCCTAGTTCATGCATCATATATGTTCAGCATGTTTTGTCTTATTGTTCTTCTATTCCATCCTCGTCTCATTACATAGAGAACTATAATTGATTGAAGTATTTATTATGTGTGTGAGGAATCATCTGGTTCAGGTACCAAACCTGAAGCATCGACAAGCGGCCCTGCTAATGCTACAGGTGGAACACAAACACAACCCGGGAAATACAATAAACGAAATTCAGGAAACTCGCATAAGGCTAAAAAGGCTCATCTTCGAGGCACACCACAAGTTCCAACACAAATAGACGCAGCAAACACCATTCCACACATTGCACAATCAGAAATTGTCAATCCAGATAGCCATGAACAATTGACAGCCCAACTAGTTTCGACCTCTACTGGCCAAAATTTGCTGGCACAACACCAACTAGCTAGCGATGATCACCCACCTGTTGATCAGCCGCCTGCCAAACAAGTTATCTGTTCCAATGCTTATTGTTACATGCTCCCTTATATATATCCCGTGATAACCTGATGTAACGGTTGGATTGGTAGCTACACGAAGATTTAAGAAAAGGGGGCCAATGGTAGTAAAAAAGCTTGAATCTCAAATTTCCGAAAGACAATATAGATATTGCATCAATTCTATTGTTCCTGGCAAGCGAAGGCCAGAAGATCCAAAATAATCTTCTTTCCTAGCATCGGAAATAGGCGTTTTTCTCAGGAATGATATTCCCATCTTCGCATTGTTCAAGATCCACCAACAGACCCCTGACCATTACAATTCATTACTTCAAAAGTTACATGGAAGTCATGGTGCTCTGTCCCATGCCTTCAAACTTGTAGTTTGATCTATTCTAAGTAACATAACACATCAACTATTCCATTCTTGCCGACAGAAAAAATTCAACTTTGATCAGGATAATGAGGATGTAGAGTATGTTCTCATGGACATGTTCTCCTGCTCTTTGCACCATCAGCGACATAGGATAAAGAATAAATACTTTGATGGTAAGGCAAGCAAGGATATTCAAAGAACATCTCCAATGGAACATTCTATGACTAACCAATAGTGGTTAGATCTTCTCGACCACTGGTTTGATCCAAAGATTAAGGTATCATTAGTGAAGACCGAGACCAGATCACATTCAAAATACATATTTGCGCATCTGTATCACTAGTCTCCTTTTGAAGATGAATGCTGAGAAAAACAAGAGGAACCATACCGCGCAATGCTTAACAAACCAAAATGGATCTTGTGCATTGGTTGGGAACCTGAGCGCAATAGTAAGCATAATTAGTTTTAAATCTTGTAGAGACTTTGTGCTTCCTATATTTTGATCATGTGTTCCTCCCATGTTAGAAAGATTCGATAAGTCTATAAAAAATATTCGAGGTATGCCAGACGAGCAAAAAAGAAGGGCTCAATACCTTCGCTAAGAGTGTTATTGTAAGTCTTCTATTCTATTGATATTTTGTGATGACACTCCCTCAGTGATTTATATGCTATAGTTGGATGTGCAACACTGCCTGACCTTCTTCCCAGTTTTCTTTTAATTTAATTTAATTTAATTATAGTAGATGATTTCCAACTAGCGCGAGTTGCAGTTTTGAATGGTATAAAGAGTTGTGTTGTGATATCATCCACCTTGCGATGAAGAAACATACAGATGCAATGTTGGCATAGTTCTTCTATTGAGTGTCAGTGATAAAACTTATTATCAGTTTGATCAGATAGCTAGTATGCTTTTACTATAGTATATATGATGCGTAATCAGCCATGCCAACTTGTAAGATTTGTTCATAGAAAGGTTAAATGTGTTGTCTGCATGTTACTCTATAGTGGCTTCTCTTCTCTCAGAAATGTCTACCAACTGATAACCTTACAAACTAAATTGAACAAGGATATGGAAAAACCTAGGGAAGACGGTCTGGAACAAAACCAAGAAGAATATCTGGAAACATTTAACGTGGTACTAAAAGGCGAAGTTCATCCTAAAAGTACATTCTTGCATAATGATGGGTTGTCGCAGTCCAAGTCCAAGTCCAATTCAGTGTATTTGTCTTATCAGGAAGAAATTGTAGCAGTGTAGGCTGAACATGAAGTGCAAAGACGAAACTATTAGCAAGTGATGCAGAGATGAAGATGTTACGAGATTAGGAGAATTCTGGAGAACTCACATATGAACAGACTCTTCTAAATTGAATATGAACCCTGACAATGACAGGTGAGTACAGTGATCATGTGAAATGGTTCCTACTACTAAGCCTGGGCTATGTTTGGGGCCATGTAATAATAAAAAACAGAGGGACTATTTGTTTTGCATCATGCTTTTATCTGTTCATGTTGTTCTCCATGCACAAAAATCATGTGCCCGAACCTCACTCTCCCAGGCCTTGGATTCATGAACCTCACAAAGGTTTTTTATTCTTTGGAAACCGCCAAATTCAAAATATCAGTCGATCGACAAAACCTACCGCCTACCCTATTTGAATCGGAGATTTTGTATCCAATTTTGTTTGCCAATATGGTAAGTGTTTGATGGTCAACCTTCAATTCGTATGGAAGGAGTACCATTACTATTATTCCCTAGAGACTTCCGAAATTCAAAAATCTTAGTCGAGCGGCAAAACTTGCTGCCAACCTTGTTTGAATCGGAGGTATCCAATTTTCATTATGGATGATGATCAGTTGATGTAAAACTCGACATTCAATTCCTGAAAAGGGAGATACCCCATTTTCTATTATTTCATGGACGCTAACCAAATTAAAAATATTAGTCTGCGCATTATTTGTGGTCATGGATAATCAGCTGATATGACTTTCGGACTTGAATTCCTGGACAGATAGCATACTGTTTACTATATTTTTTCTATTATTACTTGGACGCTAGCAACAGAATTCAAAATCGTAATTGAGCGGAAAATTCTCCACCGACTCAGATGCATTTCACGTGCTTCCATTTTAAACATTTTGAGGCAAAATCTCCCACTGTTGGAGTACCTTTTTTTAGT
The DNA here is from genome assembly GCA_916181665.1 of Avena sativa. Taxonomy (NCBI): domain Eukaryota; kingdom Viridiplantae; phylum Streptophyta; class Magnoliopsida; order Poales; family Poaceae; genus Avena; species Avena sativa. Next base: position 43,053,304 of record OV702298.1, on the reverse strand, counting down.
AATATTATTATTAGCTGGACTCTAACCAATTTCAAAATCTCAATCGAGCAGCAAAACCACAAACCGACCTTCCCGCCCCTCCGTTTCAAAAAAATTGAGCCCAAATCTCCCACCGGGTAGTACCATTTTATTAGAATAGAAGATGGGCACTAGTCAAATTAAAAATCTCAATCGAGCAGAAATATCACACATCGACCTTGAAGCATTTTGCGCTCCTCTATTTCAAAAACTTTTCTCTATGAAATTCCCATTCTACCCTTTCTTTAGACGACAAATGGGCATGCTAAAGTCGGTATCTTGGAGGCACGATCGTAATTTGTTGCATGTTCACCTCTATGGTCTCTATTCGCGCAATTTTTCGTGCTGACCCTCCCAAAAATCCCAAGCTCCTTTGTCCCCTCCACGACCACCGTGCGCACTGGCCGGCGGCAATTCCACAGCGGCCTGAGCCACTTGAGCTACGGTCTCGTGCACCGCCGTGGAGCCGCTTCACTAACACCCACCCATCAGATCTAGTTCATACGGCTTCTGAGCCACGACAGTGGAGCTTCGGTCTTCTACACCAGGTCAATGGCGTCATCGGCTTCCCAAGATTTTCTTCCCCACTACCGAATGCTACCCAATCGTACCGAATCCCCCTCAGCGGTGTCCACCGGATGGGATCTAGTTCAACGATTTCCATGTCCACTGCTCCAGACCAGCTGCACGAGAGTTATCGTTCACTGCACTGGATCTGCCTTACCGTCACTTTCATCCACCCATGCAGGATCTGCCTTAGCGTCTCTCTCGTCCGCCATGCTCAAGACGCATCGACCTCCCAATATCTGTGTCCCCGACCGCCAAGATCTACTTAGCCGCAACTGTAGCACCCTCGGTGACCTGCATGGCACCTACCCAGTACCGATGATGCTTAGACGTATCTTCAATCGAGGTAACCTAATCTTCAACCCCTTTTCTCTCTCAGCAATATAGCAGGTTAAAGCATGTTGTAGTGAACTTCATTTTTGTAATCGTGCTAGTACATACAAGTCATTGGGCATGTCTTTTCTTTGTGCTACATACAAGGTCACTGGACATGTTTGTTTGCATTCGCTGCTCTACAAATTTCAAGTAATGCACATGTTTGTTATTTTGTCATGCACATGTTCTTAGCTACTCCCTACAATAGTAATTTCCTACTATTGTGTAGTTTTTGCAAAATGTAAAGTCAGTAAAAAATATTAGTGTGGATTCCCTGCTCCACAGTTGTTGAATCTATCTGGTTTGTCCTTAGATAAGTTCCTGCTATTATTTCCTCCCTCACATCGTTCTGCTCTACTATCGTACATGTTTAAAATCATCGTACTAATTCAATAATAATTTTTTTTGTTGCTATCTGGATCTTTAAAAGATGAAACACTGACTATTTGTTTTTTCTTTGCATAGAGCTAAAAAGGGAACACTGAACATGTTGGTTTGCATAGCCACTTCTACGGGTTCACAAGAATGATGTCATTGTTTCATTATCTGGTGCTGGTTCATCCTAAGCAACGACATAACTATCCTCTACTATGTAGTTCATTCGTGTTTTGCGTTTCTGCTCTACAAGTTCTAGCATGATGCCATTATAATTTCTGTCTCGTTTATTCTTATCTAGGAGTACGAAAGTAACTGCGTTCCCATTGTGTAGCTCACCGGAAATTTTGAGTCACCCAACATCTCTTGCGTTTCAGAATATACTATTGCTTCCATATATATTTGATGAAATGACCTGGCTAGTTTATATTTGCTGAAATTCTAGGAAACACTCTGTTCGCATTGCTCAATTCATCTGTAGGCACACTTGTGTAATGCTTGCTTGTCTTGTTCTATAGTTTCACAAGCAATGCCATTATATTTCATATTTAATGGTTCGTCCTAAGAAGCGATATAGCTATCCACTACTGTACATATCGTTCATTCGTAGTTTGCATTCTTTCTCTACAAGGTCTCTTATCATGCCTTTACAATTTATGTTTGGTTCCTAGCTACGACAGTAACTCCATGCCCAATGTGTAGCTCACCGCGGATTCTAGGTCACCCAACGTATCTTGCATTTTAGGATAAACGACTTCTTTCATATATATTTGTTGAAATGACCTGGACAGTTTATATTTTCTGAAATTCTAAGAAACACTTTGATTGATTGCTCATTCATTGTATGCACACTTCTCTAATGCTTGCTTGTCCTCTTCTACAGGTTCGCAAGAGACGCTATTATATTTCTAATCTGGTGTTGGTTCATCCTAAGCAACGACGTAACTATCCTCTAATGTGTAGTTCATTCGTGGTTTGCGTTCCTGCTCTACAAGGTCTCTCATGATTTCATTATAATTTTTGTCTCGTTCATTCTTAGCTACGTAGTAACTGCATGCCCATTGTGTTGCTCACTGCAAATTCAAGTCACCCAACGTCTCTTGCATTCCAGGATATACTACTGCTTCGATATATACTTATTGAAATGACCTAGCTAGTTTATATTTGCCGAAATTCTAGGAAACACTCTGTTCGATTGCTCAATTTATTTGTAGGCACATTTGTGTAATGCTTGATCGTCCTGTTCTACAGGTTCACAAGCAATGCCATTATAATTTATATCTAATGGTTCCTCCTAAGCAGTGACATAGCTATCTTCTACTACATATATAGTTTATTCGTAGTTTGCATTCTTGCTCTAGAAGTTCTCTTATGATACATTTATAATTTCTATATGGTTCCTAGCTACGATAGTAACTACATGCCCATTGTGTAGCTCATCGCAAATTCTAGGTCACCCAACGCCTCTTATATTTCAGGATAAATGACCGCTTCCATATATATTTGTTGAAATGACCTGGCCATTTTATATTTGCTGAAATTATAAGAAAAACTTTGATTGATTGCTCATTTCATTATAGGCACACTTGTCTAATGCTTGCCTGTCCTCTTCTATAGGTTCACAAGTGACGCCATTATATATCTAATCTGGTGCTGGTTCATCCTAAGCAACGACATAAATATCCTCTACAATGTAGTTCATTCGTGGTTTGCGTTCCTGCTCTGCAAATTCTCGAATGATGCCATTATAATTTCTGTCTCGTTCATTCTTATCTACAAAAGTAACTGCATGCCCATTGTTTATCTCACCACAAACTCTTAGTCACCCAATGTCTCTTGCATTCCACAATATACTACTTCTTCCATATATATTTTTTGAAATGACCTGGCTAGTTTATATTTGTTGAAATCCTAGGAAACACTATGCTCGATTGCTTAATTCATTTGTAGGCACACTTGTGTAATGCTTGCTTGTCCTGTTCTATTGGTTCACAAGCAATACCATTAGATTTTATATCTCATGGTTCGTATTAAGCAGCAACATAGCTATCCTCTATATATAGTTTATTCATGGTTTACATTCTTTCTCTACAAGTTCTCTTATGATGCCATTATAATTTCTATTCGGTTCCTAGCTACGACACTAACTGCATGCACATTGTGTAGATCAACGCAAATTCTGGGTCACCCAACGTCTCTTGCATTCCAGGATAAACGACTGCTTCCATATATATTTGTTGAAATGACCTGGCTAGTTTACATTTGCTGAAATTCTAAGAAACAATTTGATTGATTGCTCATTTCATTGTAGGCACAATTGTCTAATGTTTGTTTGTCCTCTTCTACAGTTCCGCTCGAGACACCATTATATTTCTAATCTGGTGCTGGTTTGTCCTTAAGAAACGACATAACTATCCTCTATTGTGTAGTTCATTTGTGGTTTGCGTTCCTGCTCTACAAGTTCTGGTTTGATGCCATTATTCTATCTGGTTCATTCTTAGGTACGATAGTAACTGCATGCCATTGTGTAGATCACCGCAAATTCTAAGTCAACCAACATCTCTTGCTTTCCAGGATATACAACTACTTCCATATATATTTGTTGAAATAACCTGGATAGTTTATATTTGCTGAAATTCTAAGAAACACTTTATTTGATTCCTCATTTCATTGTAAGCACACTTTTCTAATGCTTGCCTGTCCTATTCTACACTCAAAAGGGAGATGCAGGTGATATATGTTGAAAGCGAATTGAGGACTGCTACCAATTCGATTGTCAACTGAAATGCCGAATTTTCTTTCCCTTGAGTTGATAATATGTAATAATTTTAAGTAGTTTGCATTGATGTAATATCTAGATAAATTGGATAGGCCGTGTAGGCATTTAGTTAAAGCCGTACAGACATAGCGGTAGGCAGTTCCATACATGAGCTAGCCAAGTCGATTAGGGTACAGAATCGTGCTTTGTATTTTCCCAAAGATGAATAGTAAAAATGCTCACAAGTAGACACCTTTTATGATTTCGGAATGCACTCCAGAAATGCAGAAACTGTAAAAGACCGTAAAAGTAACGGGGACGACACACATGCGTGTTAAGTAACAGTAAATGGCCAAAACAGTAAAAGGCCAAACAGAAACAGACCAAAACAGTAACAAGCCGAAGCAGTAACATGACCAAATTGTAACAGTCTGAAACATCAACCGAGGAATAGTAGCGGGCTGAAAGAGTAAATTCCAAGAACAGTAATGGACCAGAACAGTAAAAGGGCCAGAAGCTTAAATGGCAAAAACAGTAACTGGCCATGCCAAAAGAAGGCTAGGGTCGTAGCAGGCCAGAACAGTAACAGGCTGAGTTGCACCATGAAGGAACAATAACAGGCCGAGAAAATTATCTGGCCAAAACAGTAACATTCTAGAATATGTGCAGGACGTCGATGGTCCCAAACAATAACGGGCCCGAAATTTATGGGACACAGCTGGTTGCATAAACGGGCCCGGTTTGAACAGTACAGAACTGTACAGTAATAGGCCAGGAAGGCTACGGGACAAAGCGGGTTGACCAAACGGGCACAATTCAAATAGTACATGGAGGAACAGTAATGGCCCCCACATTTTACGGGTCGTACAAATGGGCTAGCTTCAAACAGTGTTGGTCGAAGCAGTAACGGGCACGAAAGTTTACGGGCCGCCGCGGGCAGCGCTATTGGGACAATTTGTAACACTGCATGGAGAAATAGTAACAGGCCATGATATTATTAGGCTCTTCTAATGGACCGGCCCACTTAATAATTATCAGGCCTTGGTTGGGCCTGGCTTCTACCATGGTTTCATTGACAGTTAACGGTGCTAACTGGCCGTTAACGACATTCACCACGTGGCAGTTTGCATGATGCCAACAGTCAACATGGCTGGCAAATAGATCCACGACAGAACAACTTTTCGTGGCTGCAGAGTGCGATCCGCTACGATCGAAAAAAACCGTGGTAGATTCATTTGTGATGGGGCTTCTACCACGAAGGGCATCCGTCGTAGAAGGGTTTTCAGCCACGAAAAACCGACCTTCAACCAGGAAAATCGTTTATTGTAAAAGGACATTTTTCTTGTAGTGTTAGTGCACAATACCTACTTGGTTAGGGTTTATTTATGGGTTGAGGGGCTGAGGGTTGAGGGTTTTAGTATTTAACGGTTCAGGGCTTGTTTAACTCAAAGGAATTTCAAAGGATTTGTGAAGGATTTTGTCCATTAGGAAATATACCTTTGTTGGTTGTTTGATTTAAAGGATTACAATCCTTAGTAGTTCCTTCAAAGGATTTCGTGGCTCTCTATTTTGTACGAAAATTTCCATTCACCCTAATATAACCTCATGTTTGAATTACTTTTCTTTTCATGTTATTCATGTGCAATGCATGTTTACTTGTTTTCTTGTGTTCCCGCAACTGATTGTGTATTATATTATATACTCCTTACCTCAACACTAGTTGACAAAAAATAATGTATAAAAAGAGATGTTTTGGATCACCTTTCATATTATCAAATGTTCTGACAATTCAAACTTGAGCCAAGATGACCTTACCCCAAAAAAATGTTTTACTTGTCTCTATTGACAAAAATATGGAGACCTATATATAGTCTCCTTATGTTTTCAAGATAGAACTTCAACAACTCTTATCTCCAGGTTTTCTAAAACCTTTTCGCTATAATCTTGGTAGAAATACCAAGAGGTCCTTATCTTAATTAAAAATGCAACCTCTTCAAAATATCCATGCTTACCTCAAGCTAGGCTTGATGGTATCCTAGTAGTATCTGATTGTTTAGCAAGATGAATTGCCTTGATTTGCTGTAAGATGAATTGACTTGATCTACTGATTGCCTTGTTTGCTTCGGAACTAGAGAGAGCTAATCGAGTAGCTCATCCTATAGGATCCAACCATTAGTAGGGATCACTAGTCTCAAATCAAGCATCCAAAATTGGATCTATCTTAAGTCACTGAAGTGACCCTCCAATCCACTTAACCCGATCAACCCTGAGCTAATCCTTTGTATTAGAAACCACCCCATACAATAACAAATACAAACCTGGACCCCCTCCCCCTAACCTATACTTCGGCATCATCCACTTGATGAGGAGAATGGACCCTTGCATCCTTCCCTCTTTCATCCTTGTCAAAATCCACACATATGCCAATTTGGCTAAGTATGGAATCCTTGACTAGATTCAATCTTTAGACATCCACCTACTGCAATATTTGTGCATTTTTTAGAATATACTTGAACCATCTTGTAGTACATCATTAGTACTACCAAATACAACTCTTACCCTTGGATAAACCCTTTGTACACCCACTCCCCATTGATGGTTTTGTATTCAAGATAAGAATATTTTCTAGAAATCTTAGCATCATGCCTACTTTGGCAGAAGCTCACATCCATAGGCTACCTCCCCTTGACCAACTCTCTGCATGGTTATGATAATCTAACCATGGGCTATCCATCCCCTCCTCACTTATTTCCATTGGAGGTTTCTGCGTCTTAAACCCACATGGTTTATGAGGCTTCATGATGCATCTGTTATGGCAGCCTTATTTTCAACAAAGTTTGCCATACTCCTAGATCACCTCAAATACGTCTACGCCCAACTCTTGGCACCATTGTTGGGGATATGCAAAATGGGTATCACCATTGCATGTCTCTAATCCGGATAACCCAGGTGGCCTATAGTAGGTAGCAAGGCCTATGGTCTGCTAGGCGGCCCAGTTAGATGGATCCAGAAGGGAGGCCCATGCCGGATGAAGGAAGGATACAGAGGAGTCACCAGCATACCCGGAGCCTTGGAGCGTAAGACACGTTAGACTAGTTGTGTACCGTGTAGGACTCTATAACCTGTCCGGCTAGGACTCTGCCTGTAACCCTAGGATCTGACGACTATATAAGCCGGACCTAGAGGAGCCTTTAGGGCACCAATCAAATCATACCTCGCACAGCGAACCAATCCCTATAACTCTGTGTATTGCCATTATAGTGATTTATAGCAGGAGTAGAATTCTGCCACCATCGTGGGATCTGAACCTAGGTAAGCTGTGTTACCTCGTACTTGCCAACCTTAGGCCTTACCCCACGTTTCTAAACATGCACTGTGAGGACCCCTCCATGGCGTACTCGTCGTCAATACCACGACAGTTGACGCCCATCGTGGGGAAAGAGGTGCTTTAGGCTCTGCAACGGGGGAGATCAAGGCTCTTCACGGGAATCGGCGAAACCGTGGCCATCATCCGTGTTCACTTCTCCGACAATGTTCCAATCGTCCCTCCTGACGACTTCTGGATCCCGGCGAAGACGAACCCTACCCTCTGCTCGATTGTCCCAATTGGGGACATCCACCTCTTCATCGGTGAAACCAACTCGGGAACTAACTCCCTGGAAGTCGGAGGATCGTCAAGGCCCGCATGGACCGCCTACGGGCAGGATACGTTCGCGGAAGGATCGAAGTCAGATCTCTCTTTGGAGTTTGCCGGCTTAGATCGGAAAAATTCAAGGCCCACCCAAACTGCCCTTGTGTAGGATATAATGGTGGAAGATCACTGCAAATCCGCCGGCTTCGCCCGTGTGTCTGCAAAGCAGAGATCACAGTTCGTCGGCGTGGTGACTATCTTCGATCTGGCGCGTTGCATTCAGAGAGAGGGTGAAAATCCCCCGCGATTACCTCGCCGGGTGGCTCCGTATATGGGCCGATCTAGAGCATTACCCCAATGATGATGCTATTTATCACTTTGTGGAAGGGCTGGACTGCGGTACACTTCTCCGGCATACACTAAGGCGGAAACTGGCCTCGAGATGCCTCACTTTCGAGGGCATGGTTTACACCATGAATAACTACACGACTGGTGAGGCAGAAGCTCAGGCAGTACTCGCAACCGTACCCGGCGCCCCGTGGCCTCAGCCACCGCCGCCACCGCCTCCAGTCAATGTCCCTGTAGCCTCGGCATCTGCTTCCATCGTCGAGGAAGCCCCCGCACCCCTCGACTCCGTTTTGGATGCACTCTACACCGACATCAGCGTGGACTCGGAGGAGATGGATATCAACCCAGAGGAACTCGACTCTTCTATGCAGGAGATGGAGGAGGACATCAAGCGCGAGGAACAGGCTGACAAGGCCATCACATCCCAGGAGGACATCATGGAGCAAGGCACAAAGCTAGATCAAGATCTGTCCAAGGCGCAAAAATCAATCGAGAAAGCTAGAGCCATGGAGGCCGAGTACAAGACTTTTCTCAAGCAGCAGAAGGCTAGGAAAGCTCCGGCTCGCATCATCAATGATCCCGTTGTACGGCGCAACCTAGGATGGGCTACCCCGAAGCCGCTACAAGCCAAGACATACATTGATAGCAAGAGAAGGCAGGTGAACCCACTTATATTCTCAACTTAGCCATTGCCAAGACCCTACTGGAGAAGGATAGATCACCCGCAGTTGTGGAGCAGGTCTATGACCTTGTAGCAAAGGAAGTCAAACAGCAGGAAAAGGGCACCTCTCAGAGGCTTGAGTCTGACCCAGCATATTTCCAGTCTAGCAATCCTAATCCTCCAAGGGAGAGATCTCCTCATGATGTCGGGTCCCAGACGGGTTCATCAGAGCGAAGACGGAGGGATGCACACAACAGGAAGGATGCTATCCCCATATCCTCCGACCACGGAGGCAAGGCTCATCCTCGTCACCCATCTCCATAGCCCTGATCTCCTTGTAACATACCACTTTTTGTGTAATATTAATAAAGACATCTTTGAGCATTGCATGCATGCATTACAATTGCAACTTGATTTAATCAAAACGAACACAAACAAAACCCTAATTTTTCTCCCTCGCAAAACACTTCAAATGGTTTTTGTATTTTGAAAACTACCCAAATGAGTGGAGCCCAAATTGCATAAAAGGGTCACACAATATCTTTATAGTTTTACAAAAGTCTATGGTAATTTTGAAAATATCCAACACAGATTACAAATGAAAAATACGAACAGAAAAAGAGAAAACAGAAAATAAAAAGGTATTAACAGAATAAAATAGAAACCTAGCTCTACTAGGCCGCTACCCATCTCTCCTCTCCTCTTCCTATCGCCCGCACGCGCGCTACAGCCATCCCAGGAGCGGCCCATCTGGCCCATACTGTTTCGTCGCATCTATCGCCGTCGTCTACCTCATTCTTCACCCGAAGCTGCTGCATGTCACCTCCTCGCCGGCCACCGCGTGCCAAGATCCACGCTACCGCACCCGAGCGTCTACAAGTACCGCTGGACGTTGCCGGACATCCATAGTCCTGCCCCACTTCTCCTCTTCCTCTCCCTCTCTCGTTTAGGCGCCATGGCTGATGAACCCTAGTTTCCAGTCTTGCTTGCCATCTCCGGCCACCCCAACCCAAGCCGATGCCACCGTTGAGCTCCACATGCTCGAATGTCTCTTCCTAGCCCCTCCTCTCTCTCGCACATGACCCCAATCGCCGGAATCGAGATCTCTGGTCACCATCACTCATCGTCGATCCCCGCCGTTCCAGAGCTCGCCTCTCCTCACTGTCAAGCCCGTCATGCTCACGGTGAGCTTCTCGTTCTTATGGTGCCCTCTGTTTCCTCTCTCTCCCTTTGTACCTTCCTCCCAGCATGAGACCAACGCCGCCACTGTTGGAGCTCGTCGGAGACGACGCTCCGGTGACCATTTAGGGGCGGCACCACTACCAATCACCTCCCCATTGTCATCTTGTTCCAACAACCCTAGCCATGCAGCCCCGCGAGCTCCCTTGCACCAGCCCCGCTCTCGATCTGAGAGCTTGGCCATTGCTGACGTCATGATGGCGTCAGCATGATGCAGTAATCTTCTTTTTCTTTTATTTTAATGTTTTTCAGTAAATAATTTCTGTAAATAAGAAATCCCTGACATGTGGGTCCTACCTGTAAGACATTTAATCTTTTTCATAAATGTTTTCTAAAATTATTAAATTTATGACATGTAGGCCAACTTGGAAAATAATTTATATATTCCAAAAATGATTTAAAATGAATTAAAATTGGAGAAATTCATAACTTATTCATTTTAAATCAAAAAATACAAATAATATATGAAAATGTTCAGAAACATGAGCTATATCAGTTAAAAATGTGAGCATCCATATTTATACAACTTTGAACCCTAACTTGTTCAGAGGAACACCGGCACCCCCTAAGTACCATGCGTTCGATGGTTTGCCTAGGTAGGGCATCTCGGAATCCATTTAAATCGAGGATGCATCTAGGGCTACGCTATTACATATAATAACTCATATCATCCATATTGTATGAGCATTGCACATGCCATGTGTTGAATGTTACTTTTCCTTTCCGGTGATTGATTCTTCGTGAATAGGAACCAAACTCGAGGCTGAAGTCAACACCACCAAAGAGCAGTACCATTCCAACAACGGACAAGGCAAGCGAAGCCCCAATCATACATATGAATCCTATGTTTACAAAGTATTTCATTCTCGCCATATGCATTCGGTTCAACAGTCTTTTATCGGTAGATAGAGTACCCCTATCTGATGCATGTTTCCCTTTGTGAACTAAATACCTGATCCACTACTCCTAGCATAACTAGGGTTTGGCTTGAGCATCGCTAGTGCCACAATTCAGTCAAGATTAGGCATGCTTAGTGGTCCAATGCTGATTGTTCAGAAGATGCACTTGAGATGCGAATGAATCTAGTGTAGGGGTTCGTAGCATGGAAAACAAAAATTTTCTACCGCATACAAACAAACAAGCCAAGATCTATCTACTAGATTGTAGCAACGAGTCGATGGAATAACTCACCCTCGAAGATTCCAAAGCGTTTAACGAGAGAAGATTCTCGTGGGTGATGTAGTCGTACTCTTTTCGATCTCAAGATCGCGTAGACGATCCTTCTGGCGCCGCGTTCCAGCAGCGCTCCCGCAGTCGGTCACACGTTCGGTACTCGATGAAGACCTTCCTCTCCCTTGTTCCAGCAGGCAGCGGAGGTTGTAGCACTCTCCTCGCGATTCCGGCAGCACAACGGCGTGGTACCGGAAGTAGAGGGGAGATCTCGCAGGGCTTCGCCTTAAGCCGGAGCGAGTACGGTGGAGTATGAGAGAGCTTTGGTGATCTAGGGTTTAGACACACCAATTAGAAGGATCTAAACTGGAGGCTAGGGCAATTAGAAGCTCTAACTTGATGGCTTGGGAGAAATCCCTAGGCTGTGGCTAGGGTTTAGGTTTAGAGGAGAGGAACTTGTGTGTGCTAGGAGGTAGCCCTGCCCCTCCTTATATAGGTGGAGGGGCCGGCGGCCAAGGGGAGGGAGTGGAGTCCCTCCCCAACTCGGCTTGGGTGGTGCACCGGCTTGGGGAGGAGGAATCCCTCCCCAACTCGGTTTCACCTCTTCCTCCTCTTTCCAAAAAATGTCGTTTGACTTTTCAAACTAGCTGTTTGACTTTTCAAACTAGGATTTGAATAAACCCTTTATTTTGGACAGCGATGACAATTAGTACATGATGCAATCATTCCAACTTGTAATGACACATTCATGTACCCTTACCCCCTTTCGGAGTGCCGGACATTCCGGAACATTCTAGAACATTCCCGATGAAAACACCGGAACCATTCCCCAACTCCAAAACGGGACTTTCCTTATATGAATCTTATTCTCCGGACCATTACGGATCTCCTCGTGATATCCCGGATCCCATCCAAGACTCCGAACAACATTCGGTCTCTTACTCATCATTCCATAACTACTCAACAACATCGAATCCTTAAGTGTGTCTCCCTACGGTTCGTGAATTATGCGGACATGATCGAGACACTTCTCCGATCAATAACCAATAGAGGAATCTGGAAATTCATATGGCTCCCACATATTTCTACGATTACTTTTGTGATCGAATGAACCACTTACATACGATACCAATTTCCCTTTGTCTCACGATATTTTACTTATCCGAGGTTATGATCGTCGGTATCTCTGCATACCTAGTTCAACCTCGTTACTGATAAGTACTCTTTTCTCGTTCCCGTGATATGTGATCCCTTGTGAGCCAGTCACATGCTTGCAAGCTAATTGGATGACATTCCACCGAGAGGGCCCATAGTATATCTATCCGTCATATGGATGGACAAATCCCACTCTTGATCCATGTGTCTCAACCAATACTTTCCAAACACTCAATGCCACCTTTATAGCCACCCTATTAAGGTGTGGTGTTTGATGTCATCAAAGCATCCTTCCGTTAAAGGTGATATGCATGATCTCATGGTCGAAGGAATCAGGTTACTATGTATCAGAAAGCTTATAGCAAATGAACTATATTAAATGACTTGATCTTTATGCTACGCTTAACTATAGGAGTATGTCCATCACATCATTCTCCTAATGATATGACCCTATTGTTAATAACATCTCTATGTTCATGATCAGGAAACCATGATCATATATTAACCAACAAGCTAGTTTAACAAGAGGCTTTACTAGGGACTCTTTTATGTTTACAAATCACACAAGTATTAATGTTTCCGGTTAATACAATTATAGCATGGTATGTAAACATTTATCATAAGCATGAAGATATGATAATAACCACTTTATTATTACCTCTTGGGCATATCTCCAACAGTCTCCCACTTGCACTAGAGTCAATAATCTTGTTTCAAACCTTTGTGTATTCAACACCTATGGCTTTCTTGTGTTGTATGTACACAATTGCTAGTGGTCAACTGATCTCTGGATCTGACAATTCCAGGTCCGTGTGTAATTGCATGTCTTTGCGTCTCTACGCATCACTCATTCTCTAATGAGATGGCTTTGTATAATTTTGGTCCTTCGGTGAGACCTTTAGTTCTTTGGGGTTAAAACATGTTGATAATATTGTCGTACAATATATCTTCATAGTATTATCCTGCTGTGAACTACACCTAGTTTGACAATAAACTACTTGACACAAATGCCCTCTTTAGCTGCTATTATAGCAGTCATATACTTAGCCTTTTGTTGTAGTATCTGTCACAATGTCTTTAACTTTGGAACTCATCCAAATCCATTATGGAACTTACTTTCCATTATATTGTGCTACCCTTAGTTTAGATTGAGATAAACTTAATTTGTACTCTGTGACAAAACTAGTATCAGTGTAGTACTTTTACAGTGAACTAACCATCTATTTGTCACTTCTACAAATAATATACTCTTAGTTCTTCCAAAAGATCATAAGAATATCCTTACTATCGTCCAATGATCATCTTATGAATCATTCTGGTATATGCTCGTAACATTAAGAGCATAGGACATATCTGGATTTGTACATATCACAGTATGATTGATATAAATACTCTTTGTGATTTCATACATCAAGTATCAATCTATACTTGAATCTTTGTTTCACTTACCAAGTGTTAATACACTTGAATATATCATCAATATTGAACTCATTCAATCCTTTCTGTGTGACAAGAACCTTTCTTGTAGTTTCTATATTGAACTCATTCAATACATCATCTATGTACTTTTGGCACAACCATATTAGCGTCTATTGATGCCAAATATTTGGGTTTTGCCTAAGTCTTTCATCAGGATGAAATTCTTAATATTTGTTAATAAAAGATACATCATTTCTAATCAACAATATGTCCTCCACATAATGTATTAGAAATATGTCTTAGCGCTCCCACTTAATTTCTTGCAAATGCAAGCATCTTCATTGTCTCCGATGAAATTAAACTCTTTTAACAGTTTCATCATAGTGAAGATTCCAACTCCGCTATGCTTACTTCAACCATTGAAGTTTGCATATGCATTTAGCATCCTTTGAATTAACAAAACCCTTTGGACCGTGTCATGCACACGTCCTAGGTAACCATTCTATTAGAAGAACTTGTTTTGTATATTCTACTAACACATAACAAAATTATATGTAGTGGTTGCTACATTAATCCGTCTAGACTAAATATCGCTATGAAAGATCAAATCTTGTCATAGTCAATCTTTGAACATTGTTGTGAACTCTTTCCCAACATGTCGACTATTTCATAGATGTGAAACATCCATGTCTACTTCTTTATAGATCCAAACACAACTGTAAGGTCTTACACCTTTCTTGGGGCTCCTTCAAGTTCAAAACTTGATTTCTCGTGTATGGAACTATCACGGATTTTATGGCTTCAAGCCATTTGACGGAGTCAGGGCCCATCATCGCTTCTTTGCATGTAGTCCGTTCATTATTCTCAAATAATGATTCAACCCTCAAATCTTGGTATTTGATTGTTTACTCGACCTACTTGGTTCAACAGAAACTTAGACCTCCGTGACAGCAACCTTTGAAGCACGTGAGCCATGAGCATTGTTGCTGCCTCCGGAACACTTTTCGGCGCTGCGCAACTTTGCACATATATCTAAGGTTCCTTTAACCTTATCAAAGTTCTATTGTCCTCCCACTTATCTTTTCACGAAAAATTCCTTCTTAAAGAAACTTGACGTTCTAAGCGACAAACACTTTTGTCTCCGGTGTTTATGGAGGAATCCTTAACAGTAATACAAAGACAGGTTTATCCGACTTTGGTTGCAAACATCTTTCTTATGCATAGCATATCAATGTTTAAGAAAGGACTACTTGGGTTTTATCCCAAACCATAACTTTATATGGTGTCATTTCAGCGGATTATGATGGAGCTCTTTTCAGTGGAAAACGGTAGTCTCTAAAGCTTTTAATCTTTAAAATATAATGGCAGTTCTATGAATTACACCTTTGATCTTACCATGTCAAACAAGGTTTTAATTACATATCTCGACGCTCCATACTCTTATGGTGTTTCGGGAAATGCAAATCCACAGAATGATTCCTTAAATCTTAGGTATTATGCTAAACTTGTAACTCAAATATCTTCCTTTATGATCTTTATCATAAACTATTTATATTCTTATTACAATGATTTTGCACTTCATCTTGAAAGACTTTGAACTTTTTCAAATGTTTCATACTTCATCCTTATTAAGTAAATATTCATATATTCACTCAAATTTTCGGAGAAAGCATATGAAGTTGAAATCCATCGCTCTTGACTACATATAAAGGATTTCATACAACAATATGTACAAGTTCCAATAAGCTAGTCATTCGTTCCCTTTTGGCCTATGAACGAAGTTTTAATTATCTCTAGGAAAGTTTCACAAGCGTCATGTGATCAAAAATTAAAAGACTCCAAAATTCCATCCACATGGATTTTCTTCATGTTTTCTTTCCAATATAATTTAAACGGCGATGTCACTTCCTAAGTGATCTTTCAATCAATTTGTCTTTCGACATTTTTAGCACTAGTTTTATGGATGTGATTTCTCCAACGGGATTTGTAAATCATCCATCTTTTATGGATTACGGCAATTATTTGAACAACCCTTTTGTTCTCATAACACCTGATAAAACAAATCTTGAAGGCAAGCTTTGATGTTTAACGAGCAACACAATAACCCTTTATTTTTCTCGATGAACATCATCACATATTCTATTGCTAGTTACTTAGGCCATTGTAGTTCATGAATTGTGTTGTTTCATATGACGATTCACACCAACAAATTCAGTATCAAATACTTAAGAACCACATTGTTTAATAAGCAAAGAATATAGCCATAACATGTATATCATCTATATACTTAAACTGAACAATTCTAGTCTTTTCTTTTCTGCCATATATTTATAAGATTCTCTTTCAGTATTTATTTTCTGTTTGAAAGAATCTATCAACATCAACAGTGGAGTCATACATATGACACATAGTCCAAAGCGTGTATAGTTAAATACCAATGTCTTTGGACTTGCACTTTAAAGTAGATCACCATCATCAAATGTTTGGTGTGCTTTCAAATTCCTTTCTTTAGTAATCTCTTGGTGTAGTAAACACTTTACCTACATCAAATATTCACCTTTATCATGGAATCGTCCATGATCAAGCTACTTTTAGCTTATAACGATGAATTACGAGTATACTGTTGCTATCCAAAACCTTTTGGAGGATTAGGACAACAAGTGTCTCCAACCCTTTGCAAATTCTCATCAAAATATGAGAAACATGAACTTTGCCATATTATACTCTATCATGTTGCAACCAAAACTTCGTTTCAGATGTCACAATATCTTCCACACATCATGGTTTGTGAAACAACTCTTTCAGATCCTAGATAACCTTGATATTAAGACAATCCTTTGAATATCAAGAATCATGGAGACAAACATGATACTCATACACTAACTTTTGGAATTGTCACTCTTGTTTTAATACCAATTATTAAACTTCATGGAGTAACCGGAACTTACTGAAAGTTTGCAATAGGACTTTTAAACTTTAGATTAACACTTCAAAACAATACGATACCAGTTCGTAAAGTAACTAACCAGAATTCTATAGTTCTATCATCTCAATTATAACTAAGCGCAAGGTGGTAAACGGATGCCAATGACTACAACAACTATGCAAATTCACTTTGATTTAATTTATGATAAATTGAGTTCTAATTAATAATTAAATTAATCTAGGTGAACTCCCACTCAAAACAACATCCCTCACATTGTTTTAGTGATCACACAAACCAAATCCACCACATCAAAACCGATCATCACAAGAGTTGATGTAGCTTCAATGGCGAACAATCAACATGTTCATCATATCTACTATATGATTCATGCTTTACCTTTCGGTGATCCGTGTTCCCTGAGACCATGTCTCTACATGCTAGGCTCGTCAAGATCAAACCTTAGCTTCCGCATAAGCAAATCTGGCTTACTCACGTTGTATACACTTGCGGAATCTAGCACACCCGATCATCACGTGGTGCTTCGAAACAACAAGCTTTAGCAACGGTGCATACTAAGGGTGAACACTTTAGAACTTGAAATTTATGTGCATGAGGGATCATCTTATAATGCTACCGTCGTCTACTAAGAAATACAAGATGCATAAAGGATTAACATCACATGCAATTCATAATATGTGATATGATATGGCCTTTCTTCTTTGTGCTTCCGATCTCCATCTTCAAGCACGAACATGATCTCCATCATCACCGGCATTGCATCAAGGTCAATGACGCTTCTCCATGGTTGTCGTCCACCGGCTTCAACTATTACAACTACTTTGAATAGACACGCGGGTCTTAACATAATTTAAAGACAACCATATGGCTCCTGCCGGTTGCCAACTTACAATAAGGAACATTGCATACATCAAATACAATCATGGCCATATCACATCACTGCACACCCCTGCAAAACAAAGTTAGACGCCTCTACTTTCTTTGCATATTTTACGTGGTTTGGGGCTGTTAATAAGTGTCGTTCTAACTTACGAACATGAACCACAACATTGATACTAGTATTGTTAATCACCCGTTGTAAATTGGATCTTAACTATGCTAGGAGAAACAGGCACCTGCAAAGCCACTTATGCAATACAAGTTGCATGTCAAGCGTGGAGCAAGTCTCATGAACGATGTCATGCAAGGTTAGCCCGGGCCGCTTCATCCCAACATACCGCAAGATGCAAAGTACACAATAAGCACTCGACAATAAAAGCATCAACGCCCACAATGACCATTGTGTTCTACTCGTGCAACAGATCTACATATAGACACGGCTCTGATACCACTGTAGGGGTTCGTAGCATGGAAAACAAAAATTTTCTACCGCATACAAACAAACAAGCCAAGATCTATCTACTAGATTGTAGCAACGAGTCGATGGAATAACTCACCCTCGAAGATTCCAAAGCGTTTAACGAGAGCAGATTCTCGTGGGTGATGTAGTCGTACTCTTTCCGATCTCAAGATCGTGTAGACGATCCTTCCGGCGCCGCGTTCCGGCAGCGCTCCCGCAGTTGGTCACACGTTCGGTACTCGATGAAGACCTTCCTCTCCCTTGTTCCAGCAGGCAGCGGAGGTTGTAGCACTCTCCTCGCGATTCCAGCAGCACAACGGCGTGGTACCGGAAGTAGAGGGGAGATCTCGCAGGGCTTCGCCTTAAGACGGAGCGAGTATGGTGGAGTATGAGAGAGCTTTATTGATCTAGGGTTTAGCCACACCAATTAGAAGGCTCTAAACCGGAGGCTAGGGCAATTAGAAGCTCTAACTTGATGGCTTGGGAGAAATCCCTAGGCTGTGGCTAGGGTTTAGGTTTAGAGGAGAGGGACTTGTGTGTGCTAGGAGGTAGCCCTGCCCCTCCTTATATAGGTGGAGGGGCCGGCGGCCAAGGGGAGGGAGTGGAGTCCCTCCCCAACTCGGCTTGGGTGGTGCGCCGGCTTGGGGAGGAGGACTCCCTCCCCAACTCGGTTTCACCTCTTCCTCCTCTTTCCAAAAAATGCCGTTTGACTTTTCAAACTAGCCGTTTGACTTTTCAAACTAGGATTTGAATAAACCCTTTATTTTGGACAGCGATGACAATTAGTACATGATGCAATCATTCCAACTTGTAGTGACACATTCATGTACCCTTCCCCCCTTTCGGAGTGCCGGACATTCCGGAACATTCTAGAACATTCCCGATGAAAACACCGGAACCATTCCCCAACTCCAAAACGGGACATTCCTTATATGAATCTTATTCTCCGGACCATTCCGGATCTCCTCATGATATCCCGGATCCCATACGAGACTCCGAACAACATTCGGTCTCTTACTCATCATTCCATAACTACTCAACAACATCGAATCCTTAAGTGTGTCTCCCTACGGTTCGTGAATTATGCGGACATGATCGAGACACTTCTCCGATCAATAACCAATAGAGAAATCTGGAAATTCATATGGCTCCCACATATTTCTACGATTACTTTTGTAATCGAATGAACCACTTACATACGATACCAATTTCCCTTTGTCTCACGATATTTTACTTATCCGAGGTTATGATCGTCGGTATCTCTGCATACCTAGTTCAACCTCGTTATTGATAAGTACTCTTTTCTCGTTCCCGTGATGTGTGATCCCTTGTGAGCCAATCACATGCTTGCAAGCTAATTGGATGACATTCCACCGAGAGGGCCCAGAGTATATCTATCCGTCATATGGATGGACAAATCCCACTCTTGATCCATGTGTCTCAACCAATACTTTCCAAACACTCAATGCCACCTTTATAGCCACCCTGTTACGGTGTGGTGTTTGATGTCATCAAAGCATCCTTCCGTTAAAGGTGATATGCATGATCTCATGGTCGAAGGAATCAGGTTACTATGTATCAGAAAGCTTATAGCAAATGAACTATATTAAATGACTTGATCTTTATGCTACGCTTAACTCTAGGAGTATGTCCATCACATCATTCTCCTAATGATATGACCCTGTTGTTAATAACATCTCTATGTTCATGATCAGGAAACCATGATCATATATTAACCAACAAGCTATTTTAACAAGAGGCTTTACTAGGGACTCTTTTATGTTTACAAATCACACAAGTATTAATGTTTCCGGTTAATACAATTATAGCATGGTATGTAAACATTTATCATAAGCATGAAGATATGATAATAACCACTTTATTATTGCCTCTTGGGCATATCTCCAACATCTAGTATGGTAGGATGTTGTGATATGATCAGAGATGGATAATAAACATGCTAAGGCTTGTATGGGAGGCCACGTGGGTTCTGGTTTTTATAGGCCCATACTTTCCACCCTTAGGAACCGAGTTCTCGCCTCTTGAACCAAGACGAGCATACAACCACACGGGGGCCTGGAAACCACCTCGACTCACTAACTTGCCTAGTAGATTCCATGAGTCAGATAGTTCGGGCTTTCCATTCGACATACGCATCTTGGTTGTTCTTGGATGGAGGTGAAGGAGGTGCATTCATATAGGTAGGTAAGCGTGACAGGGAACAAGAGATGCATGGCATCCGTAATCTTGAACCTTGTTCACATCTCTAGGGACCGACTTCAGGAATCGACCCATTACGGCAGCATATCCTTAGTGCATGACTCATGGTCTCGCCGAAATAAAGGTAAAGGTTGTCGTCAACCACTCTCTGCCGACCTTCCAAGGAAGAGGGCTAATAATTTGGCATTAAGAATCGGTTGGTATGTGTGGGTAAAGTTGGGAACCCCTGCAGTGTTAATATCTTTTTAAAAAGCCATGTCCACGGTTATGGACGACTTGGGAATGAATTCTGTGATCATAGAAAACTATAACCGAATAATAAAACTTGGCCAACTAATGTCAGACACGGAATATTTCCTCGAGGTTGTTTGAGGGGGTAGTCTAGAAGAGAGGTTTAGTTGATGATGGCACTTAATGGATATTGAAGATGATTCTAGGACCTATAGTTATAGTATTTTTATCCCCTTTGAAAATGATCTGACTAGATGAGCTTATTTTCCTCGTTTTGAAAACAAAATATGGCTTTATGCAAAACAACTCCACTAGCCATAAGTCTTGCGGAGTACACCATTTACTCATCCTTGCCTCGTTGATGTTTTCTTACGGATGAAGCTATGCCAACCGAGGGTGGTTTCTACGGATGAGTAGTTCGGGTTCCCGAGCAGCAGCCTAGGATCCATGGAAGGGTTGCTAGTTCTATTTAATGACTCTTAGGCCCTTTGCTATGTTTGTTGTTTAGAACAACTTGTTTGCTTCCGTTGTTTGTTGTAATGATGGGTCTGTGACCCCTGGCTTGTATGACTGGTTTGAAACTCTGTTAAGAGTTTACCTTATTAATGTATGATTTGTATGTTCTGTAATGTTACCGATCATTCCCTGCATGCTTCGGAATTTCGGTTAGGCTGATGTCAGATGAAGATCTGGTATTTGTCTAGCCCTGATCCCGGATCGTGACACTCCCCGACATCGCGAAGACCCAAAGGCTCACAATGATACGAGCATGCCTCCGCCAAGACACCCTCAGGGTGGCATCATCATTCGCAACAACACGGAGCAGCCTCGTCATGATGGAGAGCGCAACGGCAACCAAGGACACAAGAGCAGGTCACGCCATGACCCTCAGTTTCCAAGAAGAAAACCGCGACATGCGCGAGGCATCGCAGGATGGTAACAGCAAGAATGCTAACCCACCGCCACTGTCGTGGTATTGCCGACGAGTACGCCATGGACGGGTCCTCACAGTGCGTTTTTAGAGACGTGGGGGAAGGCGGACATTTGATGGGTACGAGGTAACACAGCTTACCCAGGTTCAAATCCCACAACGGTGGCGGAATCCTACTCCTTCTATAAATCACTATAAGGGATACGCCGAGTTACAGAGATAGGTTCGCTATGCGAGGTTGTCTGAGATTGTGCCCTAAAGACTCCCATAGGCCCGAATTATATAGTCGCCAGGTCCTAGGATTATAGGGAAAAGTCCTAGCCAGTCAGGTTATAGAGTCCTACACCGTCTATTACTAGTCTAGCGTGTCTTGTACTCCAAGGCTCCGGGTACATCAGTGACTCCACCGTACCTTCCTTTGTCCGGCATGGGCCTCCCTTCTGGATCCATCTAACTGGGCCGCCCAGCAGGCCATGGGACATGCTACCAACTGTGGGCCACCCGGGTTATCCGGATAGGAGACATGCTATGAGGATACCCATATAGCATATCCCCAACAGTAGCCCCCGGAGAACTCCGAGATCTTGCGCCGTCTTGCCTCTTCACGTTGAATGCTCCGTCTAGATGGATGTCGGCAAATCGTCAAGCAACATCTTGTAGTCCTCCCAAAGAACCCTGCAAGGTTTTCTCTATCTTCAACTCGTAAGTCATAGAATTGTTGAATCTTCCATCATACTCTTCGGTAGCCGGACTGGATCCATCCATGCCGGAATCTTCTGATGTGATGGTTCATCTGCCTATGACAGCTAGGGCGACGTAGACATAGGTCAGCAATGCCTCGTAACTCACACATGCAGAGAACGCAATCATGTCCACTTTTCCCGCGCGAGCGATACGAACCGTTGGCGGCGACGGTTTGGTAGGTGGCGAAATTTCCGCGCATGTCCCCGCACACGTCATCTACGCGGCAACCGTTCGACCAAGCTGCATGAATCTTGATGTTGGAGACCATAAATAGTAACTGCGGTGGAAAATTTACTTTTTCACCTCATTCTCTCCTGCATCGTCTTCTTCCTCAAGCAAGCGTCTCCTTGAGATCTCCGCGCCTCGCACGAAAAACCCTAACTCCCAATCTCACCAGTCACCTCCAAACGCACCCAATGGCCAGCAGCAGCTCCTCCCCTTTGATGGCGGCGTCTGGTGAAGCCGCGGCAAAGCCGGCGAGCTTCGTCGTCGTGCCCCTAGAGGGTCTGGTCATACCCATGTCCGCGGTGGTCGAGGCCACTGGCGACAACCATAATCCAGCGGCGTTGGAGCTGCTAGAGGAGGAAAATGACTCCCACAAAGGCGACTGGCGTGGTTTGGACATCACGGACCGAGACATCAAAGAGTTGATCATCGAAGGCTATCTCCCCGCGACGGAGGGGCTTGCCTGGCGGGCGGCGCCGGCCGGCGAGGCCACACCTTCTCCCCAAGACGAAGAAAAGGTGTACCTCAAAGCACAGATGGTACGCGGCGTCTCCTTGCCCATCTCCAATTTCTTCCTTGCTATCATGAGTCATTACCGAGTTCAGCCACAGAACCTCTCTCCCAATAGTATCCTAGCGCTTAGCAATTACACGGCGCTTTGCGAGGGTTACTTAGGGATTAAGCCTAAGATAGATCTCTTCATTTATTTCTTCACCATCAAGCGCGAAGCCAGGGCCAGCAAGGATGAACTTAGAAATTCTAGCACCATTAGCTTAAAGATCCGACCTGGCCGGCGCTTCCCCGACATCTTCGGCCATGAGTCTTGCAAGAACTAGCAACAGACATACTTCTACGGCCCATATATCCCTCTGGCCGGCCGAGAAGTCACGTACCCGGACTATGTCGATGGAGCAGCCACCGAAGCCCCGACATGGAGATCCTAGACCTCCCTTCCCTCCGACATCGATGCTTCCCGCGCTATAAGGCGGATAGAGTGGTTCGTAGAGACGGGTTTGACCGGGTTGGACCTAGCCATGTGATAGTTCATCAGGCGGATCCATCCTCTACAGCACCGCTCGAAGCTGATGCACGAGTATTCCAACGATAGTAGGGATAGCCTCCGCATCTCCGTGGACAACTTCTCGAGCGACTCCGTCAAGCTTCGCCTCAAGGACATCGTCAAGGTGAAGGACAAGAAGCGTGGCTTAGCCATTACCTACGACATGTTCGTATAGAGCAAGTGCCCAAAGGTAACTGCTTATTTTCCATGTATGACATATACTCCAGTTCTTCCGTCTTAACCTTTTCCATCTCATCTAACACGGGGACCTTTCACTTAACAGCTTAGCGATCTAGAGGATGATAGCATGGCTATCCAAATCTATGATCCAAAGATGAAGGAAGTCACGGTCATGTGCGACGATGATATTCCATTGACGCAAAAGCGCAAGAGATCCACCTCTGACGCTGGCGACGGAGGCAAGAAGAAGAAAGCTGAGGGTGGATCCTCCAAGAAGACTACCGCTGCCCTGGAGGCGGAGAAAATAAAGGTTACGGGGATCCCTTTTTCTAAAGCACCCCCTCTTGTGTAAGCTTCTTTCTCTCCGACATTGTCCATTTGCCTGTCTTATTCTTGTACTTTTGCATTTTGCACGTTTCAGAAAGAAAGCCACGACCAGCTTGAAGAAGACCTCGAAAACTCCGGGGGCTTCTAGAACTCTCAAGGATATGCTGCATCACGATGCATCTCCTGCTATAGCCCCTATCACACCCATCTTCAAGCCTCCATCCGCCCCGACAAGCTCTCAAGCCAAGGAAGCAGCTAGCCCTTTCGCCATGGAAGTGGATTCGGGTGCCTCTACCGAGCTTGCTGTTGTCGGCGAGCAGGCAACGCAGGAGAGTGCCGCACACCAAATGGTTGAAGCTCCGGCTAAGGATGCCATCGGTAGCGGTAAGGCGGTGGTGGAAGCTGTTACTTCTGTCGAAGGCGGTGCCCCCGCACCCATGAAAACCATTGAGTTTCCGAAGATAGTCTATCCGGTACTTACGCCGGGTAGCACTGCTCTGGTTCCTGTGCGGCGCCGACATCTCCGACGTGCGGTCTACAGGAGCTTCTTCGGCAAGCAGAGATCTTGCAAGGAAACAGTGCATCCTTCGGAAAGCTGCTGGCTGAGAGTGCTACTAACCTCAAGATCATTGCACTTGTAAGTTTTATTTGCCTTTTGCATTTCATATGAGTATCCCACTGTAGCCCCCGAGGATTTAGACGGAAAACCATAGGTCTTTGTGTCTGAATGCTCTAAGAGTGACTAAGCTAGAAAACTTCTCACTATAGCCCCCAAGATATAGGTGGAATGAATTATTCCGACTAGGTGCTTTAAGAGTAGCATACGCAGTGTTTATAAATTTCCATAATGTAGCCCCCAAGCTTCTAGTTATAATTGAATTAGTTCCGACTAGATGCTTAAAGAGAAGCTAGGCATATATCCGAGTTAAAAACTTTATACTATAGCCCCCAAGATTCTAATCGAAAACTGATTTAGTTCCGACTAGATGCTTAAATAAGGACTAAGCATATTTCTATGTTAAAAACTCTTGCTGTAGCCCCCGAGCGTCTAGGTGGAAATTTTCCGGCTACATGATCCAAGTAGATCAAACAACGATTAACTTTTTTCTTTCCATAGAATGAGAATGCTCGGAGGGGCATGGCCAACGACAAGTACCAGAAGATGCGCGCGGACTTGGAAGCTGAAAAGGGTAAAACTTCCTTCTTGGAGGAACAGATCATCAAGAACAAGCGTCTGTTTTTACTTTCTTTTTCGTATTCCAACTTGATCTTGTGTATTCTCCAAGTACTCATTGTGTACTGTCTTTCCTCCGAATTGCAGAAACCATTTCCAAGGCGAAGGATATTGTCGAGCAATCCAAGCACATTCAGCAGCTGGATAGCGAGAACAAGATCCTCAAGCAGGAGAGAAAGGACATGCTGAAGATGCATGAAGAATCAATGAAAGTCCTGCAGGACTCCACCACCGAGGAGATAAACCGCTTGAAGGAGGAGATCTCGATCTTAAAAGATCAGAAGAAAGCTGCCGATGAGCAGAATCAACGCCATCATGAAGTGTACAAGCTCCTCCAACAAGAACGGTACTCCTTGGAGGATACCCTCGGGCAAGCTGAGGCTAGCATCTTCAGTAAGTGATTCTTCGTCTTGGATTTCTGTAGTCTGGATACTCTGAATTTTTGAACTTGTGTGCTCCCTTGTCGGAAATTCGTAGCTCCTATGGGTTTAACCCGGTCGCCTCCTCCGGTAACAGAATGCATGGTTCTTGCCAGCAAATTCATCAACACCGCCATCGTGCAAGCCAAATAGATTGCCAAGCCTCTCTAGATCAATATCAAGGCATCAGACTCTGTGGCGAAGTTCTCGGAGATCCTGCTCTGAGCCCCCGAGCATATTACAAGCTAGAAAGCTTCATGTGCATGGGTCGGTGCAAGGATGGCTCTATCCATGGTTAAGGCACACTACGGGGATGCCTACATCGACACGGTAACCTCTGGCATCCCCGACTTAGATGACGAAGGAAAAAAGATAAATCACGAATCTATCTTGTCGTCACTCGTGGGTTATGACACCAGAGTTGCCGAGTTGGTCGACGTCAACGTCTTCGTGCTAATGAATACCATCGATGGCGGCAATCAAAGCTCCTCTGAGTCCCTCAACACTGCCGACTTCGAGGGTGACTCTCCTGCTGCCGATGATGTTGCTTCCAAGTCGCCTGCTCCAGAGGAATGAAAACAACATGTAATATTTGTTTCCTCTGTAACATCTTTATGCGGAAAAACTATGTATTAACTTAAGGCAGAAAACAGTGATGTATGTCCTGCTACTTAAGAATTATTTCCAGCATGTATATATTTTTTTAAGCAAGTGTTGGCTTATCCATTACTTTGGTTCTTATGCTTGACTTTTCGTGAGTCGGAAGACTTGTTGTCGGAACCATGCACTCAGGTGATGATGCCCAATGGCACCATCAATAACCTAAGCACAAAATCGCCGAAAATAAATGCCAAAAGTCACTACTCCAGAATCCACATAAAAACGACAAAGAACGTGTAGACCAGAAAACTTAAGCTAATGCCCGTAGGCGGAATTTTCACAAGTGCAATCGCAAAGATTGTGCATAAAGGTTTTATATGATCCAAAAATGAACACTAAAGGAGGTAAAAGACTCAGAAATATGAGTGAACCAAAGAGCTTTATTTCATTGATATATAAGAGGTACACAATTGGATAAAAATACTAAGTGTAGAAAGGACGGAGCTGTGCTATGTTCCATGGATGATCAAGCTCCGGGTAGTCATCATCCAGGTCATGTTGCTTACACTTATGATCCTCGTTGGGTCTATCCTTTAGTTCACGATCGTCAACGAGGTAGTAAGACAGATTGAGTAGCGCCTTGCTTATGATGAACGGTCCTTTCCATGGTGGGGATAATTTGTGTGACTTCTTCTGCTTAAGTCGGAGCACCAAATCCCCCTCTTTAAACGAGCGATGCCGAACGCGGCGACTATGGTAGCTGCGTAGCTTCTGCTGGTAGATGGCGGATCTTTGGCATGCCAAAACGCGCTCCTCCTCGAGAAGGTCCACATCTAGGCGTCTGGGTTCTTCAGAGTCATCTTCGTCGTAGGCGGCAACCCTTGGTGCATCATGAAGTATGTCGCAAGGTAGGATGGCTTCTGCTCCATATACCATGAAAATAAGAGGTGTAGCCGGTGGATCTGTTGGGTGTAGTTCGTAAACTCCACAGCACAGATGGCAATTCTTCCGCCCAGGCTATAGCTGCTCTATGTAGCGGTGCCTCAAGACGTGGCTTTATTCCCTGCAGAATCAATCCATTGGCCCGCTCAACCTGACCATTGGATTGTGGATGTTCCATATATGCAAGGTCAAGTCGGATGCCCTTCTCCCAACAATAATCCTCCACTTCTCCGAGTGACAAGTTGCTACCATTGTCGGTGATAATGCTATGTGGGAGACCAAATCTCACCACTAGATCCCGAACAAACCTGAGGGCAGTTGCCCCATCAAGCTTTCTAACGGGTTTAGCTTCTATCCATTTAGTGAATTTATCAACTGCTACTAGCAGATGCGTAAACCCACATGGTGCCGTCTGTAACGGTCCCACCATGTCTAGCCCCCAGACTACAAACGGCCAAGTTATTGGTATTGTTCGCAATTCTTCAGCAGGAACATTTGGTTGTCGGGCATAATACTGGCATCCCATGCATGTCTCTGTTGGGAATATGCCCTAGAGGCAATCATGTATGATGAGTTTTCCCATTGTATTCATAAAGATATAAAGTTTTCCTTCTATAAACATCTGATGTGTATCCTTGAATATGTGATTCGGTTGTGGAACTATGCATTCATGTTGTTTATACTAAATGTCCTTGGTCATTAAGGTTGTGCTGGACACACAACTTAGACCAATGTCAAAGTCGGCTTGATGACTCAGTTCCACTTGTCATGGGAATGGTGATCCCATTCCGACTTACACAGATTCGTCTAAAGAGTTTAGCGATTCAGATTGACCCATATTGAGGTACAACGAACAAGTTGTCATTTGTATATCTCAATCAATGTAATCCTTAGACCTGAGGTTATTGCATTATCCGAGTTGAGGATCACCGACTTAGGTTCTATCAAACGCTGATCCGTAACTGGGCAGTTATAAAGGCAGAGTTCGGGTCGACTGAGAATCAAGCTGCGTGATGTGAATAACCAAGATGGGATTTTGCCCCTCCACTCGGAGAGATATTCTCTGGGCCCTCTCGGATGATATGATTCAGAAAGAATGGCCATGCACGACTCTATTAAGTGTTAACCGAGGCGATCGACTAAGAGTTAGTCGGGTAAATCACTTATCTCAGATCGAGAAGAGAGTCAGACTATTTAAGGGATGACAAGTATTCGCCTATAGTCTGGAAAGGTATATCGTGAGGCAAAAGGGACTCGGACGCAAGTCGCATTGGAAAGGCAAGTCGTCATGACTCTTTGGTACTTGGGATTCTGCACGTTCTGCTAGGAGCCACTACCGATTGATCGATTTGGAGTCGGACTCTAATCGTGTCCAAGTAGCCATGAGCCTGCGGGGTCACAGACTTAAGAGCGGGAGCAAGTTCGGATTGGATCTGAACTGGAAATCTGGTCGGGTTGGACCCGAGCCGTATTAGGATTGAGCCAGTGAGTTGGACTCACGGTGACTAGTGTTATATGGGATTTAGTGAATGGGTCGCGCGAGCAGAGCCCACATTCACTCCCTATATATAGTGGAGCATCGTAACCCAAAAAGGTTAATCGCTGTTCGGATTAGGTCATTCCATGTGTTGGAAACCCTAGCTCCACAGCAGTCCTGCCGTCGATACAAACCTAGTAGTTCGCCGCCGGTGCTCCTCCTTGTACGTGTGGATACCAGCAGAGGTGCTGTACGATCAACACCAGGATGATCGGATCGCAAAGGACTGCATTGCATCAACTGACGCGCTTCATCAGTAATCCGCAACTGCGCGTCTAGTCGTAAACCTCGTGGCCTTCTACCTCAGCTAGATCTTGGGATCACTATGTTAGAGGAAATTTTTTGTTTTAGCTCCGCATGTCCCAATAGTCTCAACCAGCTTGTCAGCGTCCGCCTTTGCGGTCAGCCAGTAGAATCCTTGCCGGAAGGCTTTCGCGACCAAAGATCGAGGAGAGGCGTGATGCCCGCAATCTCCGAGATAGATTTTGCGTAGGATTTCAATACCTTATAGCTGGGAAACACACTTAAGGTATACACCAGTAGTGCTCCTTTTGTAGAGCTGTCCATTGATTATGGTATAGCCCTTTGCTCGTTGTACTATTTGCCGTCTTTCAACCTCATCATTGGGCAAAGTTCCGTGTTCGAGATATTCCATGAATGGTTTTGTCCAAGCCGGAGGGACCTTTTCCACCATGTGGACGAAAGAATCAACTCTATCCGGGTTCTCGATGTCTTCTCCCTTCACAGATGGTGTACGTAGATGCCCTAGAAAAACTCCTGGGGGAATTCGTTTGTGCCCTGATCCAAGCTTAGATAGCAGATCAGCTGCCTCATTTTGCTCCCTAGGTACATACTTGACCTCGTAGCCCAAGAAGCACTTGGATATCTCGTCCACTTCGTCTCGATATGCCGCCATCATAGGGTTCCACGCATTCCAGGTGCCAGGCACCTGCTGGGCAACCAAGTCGGAATCTCCACAACAACTATGCGCTTGATGCCAATATCCTTGGCTATGTGTAATCCGCAAATGAGTGCTTCATAATCCGCCATGTTATTCGTGGCCTCGAAATGGATCTACAGAACATAGTGTAGCTTGTCCCCAGTTGGTGACTGTAGCAATACACCAGCCCCTGAGCCATTGAGCAACTTTGATCCGTCAAAGTGCATCACCCAGTACTCTGGTTCCGGCAATGGAGTAGTATCTGGCATCTCCGTCCAATCTGCAATAAAATCCGCTAAGGCTTGTGACTTGATAGCGTCGTGTCTCTTTTAGTTGATCTCGAAGGCGGCAAGTTCAATGCCCCACTTCGCGACCCTTCCCATAGCGTCGCTGTTGTTGATAATGTTGGATAGTGGAGTCTTACTCACTACTATGATTTGGTGCTCCTGAAAGTAATGCATCAGCTTCCGAGAAGAAAGGAATACTCCATAAGCTATCTTCTGGTAGTGAAGGTAACGCTGCTTGGAATCCGTCAAGACCTCGCTTACACAGTAAACTGGTCGTTGAACTTTGTGCTCATAGCCTGGTTCCTTCCGTTCTACCACGACGATGATGCTGGTTATCCAGTTGGTTGCCGCCATGTAAATTAACATGGGCTCTCCAGGCTCGGGTGCTGCAAGGATAGGCGCTGAGGAAAGAATCTCCTTGAGTTGCTTCAATGCTGCATCTGCTTCGTCCATCCACGTGAATTTGTCCGAATTCTTCAGCAACTTGTATAGCAGTAGGGCCTTCTCTCCAAGTCGGCTGATGAACCGACTAACTCTGCAACACAACCTGTTAGTCGTTGAATGTCCTTTAGGCATGTCGGACGGTTTATGATTAAGATGTCCTTGATTTTCTCTGGGTTGACCTCGATTCCACGCTGGGAAATGATGAAGCCAAACAATTTGTCGGCTGTAACCCCGAAGACGCAATTCTTAGGGTTAAGCATCATGTTGTATTTCCAAAGATTATCAAAGGTTTCTCTTAAGTCAAATATTAAGTCATTTGACTCTTTAGACATCACTGCTATATCGTCCATGTAGGCGTGAACGTTCCGACCAATTTGATCGTGTAGGCAACATTGCATTGTCCGCTGGTACGTAGCACCTGCGTTTTTCAGCCCAAAGGGCATCGTAACAAAGAAAAACGTGCCATATGGAGTAGTGAACGATGTGGCCAATTTGTCCGACTACCTCATCTTAATCTGGTGGTATCCTGAGTATGCATCGAGAAAACACAAAAGTTCCAAGCCATCCGTCAAGTCAATGACTTGGTCAATGCGAGGCAAAGCAAACGAATCTTTGGGGCATGGTTTGTTCAAGCCGGTGTAATCAACGCACATTCTTAATTCTTTGGTTCCCTTTTGGGGACAAGTACAGGATTGGCCACCCATTGGGTGTGAAGGACTTCTCCGATGAAACTAGCCTTAAGTAACCTAGCTATCTCTTTGCCTATGGCGCGTCTCTTCTCATCTCCAAAGCGTCGTAGAGGTTGCTTCACTGGTTTCATTTTGGATCAATGTTTAAGATGTGCTCGGCAAGTTCCCTAGGTGCACCTTTCATGTCGGCAGGTTGCCAGGCAAAGATGTCCCTATTCTCATGGAGGAACTCAACGAGTGCGCTTTCCTATTTGGGATCCAGGTCCGTCCCAATGGCGATGGTCTTGGAGGCATCGCCTACCACAAGTTCCACCGGCTTGGTTTCCATGGCGGCCTTGAATGCAGGAGCGGAGTCGGAAATCTGTTTCTTCGACACGGGCATCTCTGAGTCATCGACCTTGCTCTGGATCTCCTTGAATTCTTCACTGTAGAGGACAACTTCCGCGTAGGCTGCTTCATTGATCTTATAGTCCCTAGCTTTGGTAAAGCTTCCGGATACGGTGATTCCACCGTTTAGTCCGGGTATCTTGAGTTTGTTGTAGACGAAGCATGGCTTGGCCACGAAGGTGTGGAATATGTCGCGGCCGAATATGACGTGGTACATTCTCTTGAAGGGGACCACCTCAAAGGTCATGCGCTCTTGGCGGTAATTATTAACATCGCCAAAGGCAACCTGAAGTGTAATGCACCCAAGGGACCGAGCCTCCCGACCAGGAACTACGCCGTGGAAGATGGTGTTGGTACCCCTTAGGTTTGCCTCCGTCAAGTTCATCTTCTGCAGTTTATCCAGGTACATGATGTTGATGCAGCTTCCACTATCCACCATACACTTGGTGAACTCAATGCCGTCAATCAAGGGGTTGATGACCATGGCGTATTGGTTCTCCGTAGGGATAAGATCGGGGTGATCCTTCCTGTCCCAAGTAATTGGAACCTCCTACCAACGCATGTACTGGGGAACTGGGGGTAGAGTATCCATCAGTATCCTCATAGAGGTCTTCTGTTGTCGGACGGTGAGGGTGCCAAGGAAAGTGTGGTAAACTGGCGCCTTCTTAACGAAGGGGTTCTTGCCTTTGTCGTCGCTCTTGGCGGCGTGTTTGGGGTCAACATCCTCGTCCATGTAACTTGAATCCTTGGACTCCTCCTTCTTCTTCCCCTTGCCCTTGCCTCGCGGTCTGTTCTTCCGACTTCACTTGTAGCCAGACTCCGGGTCCTCCTTGAGGTCATTGACGAACTTGCAGTGTCGACTGGTATGGGTGGCCTTGCTATTGGCATCGAGGTTTATGAGGCACGACATATCGCGGTACTCTTCGTAGGTTTGGGGAACACGGAGCGCTGTCGAGGTAGTTTCACTTCCTCGCTGCTGTCCACGTCCAGCTCCCCGTCCTCGGCCACGTTGTCCACCATCACCTCGTCCTGAAAAGGTCATGGCGACCATGTCAGGAGTTTGCTTTTCTTCTGGAGCGGTTTTCCGCTTTGTGCTGCTGTTCCTCCGAGCTTGAGTTCAAACGGCCGTTGGTGACAGAGAGCCGCGAGCATCGTCGTCGGCAGCTGTGAACTCACTAGCCAACTAAATCATCTGGTTCAAGTCAAGCTGGTGATTGTCCTGCAAGCGCTTTAGCTTATGTCGGAGCAACGTGCCCCTTTCCAACCCATCGATGAAGGTGGCCATGGCGGTCTGAGCGTGCACTCCTGCGCAGGAATTTTTCATATCCAGCCAGCGGGAGAGGTAGGCACGAGATGTCTCGTCTTTCTCTTGCACACACCGATGTAGATCGCCAACAGTGCAGGGACGTTTGTACGTACCCTCGAAGTTCTTGGTGAACGCTTCTTGCATGTACAACCAATTGCAGATGGATTTCTCCGGCAAGTCATCAATCCATTAATGGGCTGTGCCCGCCAACATCAATGGGAGGTACTTGACGGCAACGTTGGGGTTACCCTCGGAATTCTCTACCGCGTTGTCGTAATCCTGCAACCATTTAGCTGGCTTAGCGGTGTCGTCATAGGTCTTGATGGTCGTGTCAATCCGGAAACCTTTGGGGTAAGTTGCGAACCGTATCGCGGGTACAAAGCAACATGGTCCCAGTTATGGTCCTTCCCGGGCCTCGTGGATCTTATCGATCCGCGAACGTGCATCGTATGGCTCCGGGTTTCTTTTCTTCTTGTCAACAGGGGATGGGCTGCGTGAACAACGCGGGCCTCCTCCGCCATGGTGACTGCTAGGTGGCAAAAGAGGCGGAGGTGGCCGTGGGTTAGCCTTCTTGCTATTACCCTCCTGCGACACCTCACGCCTGTCGCGATTGCTTGTCAGACGCGGAGGGTCATGGCGTGACCTGCTCTTATGTCTCTGGTTGCGCTCTCCGTCATGACGGGTCTGCTCCGCATTGTCACGGATGACGATGCCGCCCTGCCTTGGCGGGGGCATATCCGTACGATGGTGAGCCTTGGGGTCTTCGCGACGTCGGGGGGATCGGGGAGGTGGCGATGGGCGATGAGGTTGGGTCTTTTCTCCGTGGTTGGAGGATATGGGGATAGCATCCTTCCTATTGCGCGTATCCCTCCGTCTTCGTTCTGATGAACCCGTCTAAGACCCGACATCATGAGGAGATCTGTCCCTTGGCGGCTTATGCTGGCAAGACTGGAAGAACGCTGGGTCAGACTCAAGCCTCTGAGAGGTGGCCTTTTCCTGCTGCATCACCGCCTTGGCCACTAGGTCATAGACCTGGTCCACTGCCTCGGGTGATCTATCCTGCTCCAGAAGGGTCTTGGCGACGGCGAGGTTAAGGAGAGGAGTGGGCATCACCTGCCTGCCTTCACTGTCAATGTATGGCTTGGCTTGTGCCGGCTTCGGGGGAGCCCATACTAGGTTTTTCCGTACACCAGGATCGTTGATGATGTGAGACGGAGCTTTCTTGGCCTTCTGCTGCTGTAGCAGAGTGTTGTACTCGGCCTCCATTGCTCTAGCTTTCTCTATGGATTTCTGCACGTTGACCAGATCTCGATCTAGCTTAGAGCCTTGCTCCGCGATGGCCTGCGCTTCCTCCAGCAGCTGCTGGCGCTTCTCGTCAAGCTGGGTCACGTTCCGGATATGAGCGACGGTCGGTGCCTCGATGAGAAGATTATCGTACATCACTCTATCAGCTGGAGTAACTTGGGCAGCAGCATACATAGATGCCGAAGGTGGCAAGTTTGCGGTGCTGTTATTTCTCGGGCCGGTGCCGAGTTCCTGTGGATGTTGCACTAGGTTAGGCGAAGGGGCATAACCTTTGCACGATCATCGTCGGCAACAACAGGTGGTCCCTTCCCCTTGTCCATAGCTGTAGGCGGAGCTCGTTTGGGTTGATCTTCATCCATCGCCGTCCCAATGGTGATGAGCACCTCTCGAGACGTGACGGTGTTGTTGGCTTGCTCGTCGCGCGTGTACTCCTCCTCCATCTCCTGCATGGTGGAGTCTAGCTCTTCTGGACTGAAGTCTATCTCCTCTGAATCTACACTGAAAACGGCGTATAGCGCGTCAATAACAGAGTCGGAGGGTGCCAGGACTTACTCGATGACGGTCGGTGGAGTTGCAATAGCAATGACGATGACTGGAGGTGGTGGGTCAACTATGGCGATGGCGGCCGGAGGCGGTGGTGGCTGAATCGGAGGGGCTCCGTCAATGAGCGCAAGCGCTGTCTAAGCTTCCGCTTCGACCTGCACGTAGTTGTTGACGATGTTTACCATGCCTTCGAAGGTAAGGTGTCCAGAATGCCGGAGAAGCGTGCCATGGTCCAGTCCTTCCACAAAGTGATACATAGCTTCATCATTGGGGTAGTGGGCCAGATCGTCTCGTATACGGAGCCACCTGGCAAGGTAATCGCGGGAGTTTTCACCCTCTCTCTGAATGCATCGCGCCTGATCGAAGATGGTAACCACGCCGACGAACTTGGATCGCTGCTGTCCAGACGCACGGGCGAAGCCGGCGGACTTGCAGTGATCTTCCACTGTTATATCCTGCACAAGGGCGGTTTGGGTGGGCCTTGAATTTTTCCGATCTTTGTTGGCAAACTCCAAAGAGAGATCCGACATCGATCCTTCCGCGAACGTATCCTGCCTGTAGGCTGTCCATGCGGGTCTTGATGCTCCTCCGACTCCCTGGGAACTAGTGCCCTAGTCGGTTTCGCCGATGAAGAGGTAGATGTCTCCTATAGGAACAATCGAGCACCGCGTAGGGTTCGTCTTCGCCAGGATCCATAACTCGTCAGGAGGGAAGATCAGAAAGTTGCCGGAGAAGAGAATGCGACCGATGGCTACGGTTTCGCCGATTCCAGCGAAGATCTTGGTCCTCGCCCGCTGAAGAGCCTGAAGCGCCTCTTGCCCCACGGTGGGCGCCAACTGTCGTGGCATTGCCGACGAGTACGCCATGGAGGGGTCCTCATAGTGCGTGTTTAGAGACATGGGTGAAGGCGGACGGTTGACAGGTACAAGGTAACACAACTTACCCAGGTTCAGATCCCACAACGGTGGTTGAATCCTACTCCTGATATATATCACTATAAGGGCGATACGCCGAGTTATAGAGATAGGTTCGCTGTGCGAGGTTGTCTGAGATTGTGCCCTAAAGGCTCCCATAGGCCCGACTTATATAGTCGCCAGGTCCTAGGGTTACAGGGAAAAGTCCTAACCGGACAGGTTACATAGTCCTACACCGTCTATTACTAGTCTAGCGTGTCTTGTACTCCAAGGCTCCGGGTACGTCGGTGACTCCACCGTAGCCTTCCTTTATCCGGCATGGGCCTCTGTTCTGGATCCATCTAACTAGGCTACCCAGCAGGCCATGGGCCATGCTACCAACTATGGGCCACCCAGGGTATCCGGATAGGAGACATGCTATGAGGATACCCATATAGCATATCCCCAACAGCCACCTCCGCCTTCGTCGCCACCTAGCAGCCACCATGGCAGAGGGGGCTCGTGTCGTTCACACAGCCCATCCCCTGGTGGCAAGAAGAAAAGAAAAGGCACGGAGCCATACGATGCACGCTCACGCCTAGCTAAGATTCACGAGGCCCGGGAAGGATAGTACCTCAGACCACGTTGCTTTGGACCTGTAATACGGACCGCAACTTTCCCCAAGGGTTTTCGGATTGACAAGACGATCAAGCCCTATGACGACACCGCCAAACCAGCTATGTGGCTGCAGGATTATGGTAACGCGGTGGAGATAGACGGGGGTAACCCCAACGTTGCCATCAAGTACCTCCCACTAATGTTATGGGCATAGCCCGCCAATGGATTGATGACTTGCTGGAAAAATCCATCTGCAACTAGTTGGACATGCAAGAGGCGTTCACCAAAAACTTCGAGGGTACGTACAAGCGTCCCTGCACTGTTGGCGATCTACAATGGTGCGTGCAAGAGAAAGACGAGACATCTCGAGCCTACCTCTCCCGTTGGATGGATATGTAAAATTCCTGCACAGGAGTGCACGATCAGACCTCTATGGCCGCCTACATTGATGGCTTGTAAAAGGGTACATTTCTCCGACACAAGTTAAAGTGCCTGCAGGACAATCACATACTAGATCTCAATTAGATGATCTCTCTTGCTAGTGAGTTCGTGGCTGCCAACGATGATGCTCGCGGCTCCTTGCCGGCAATGGCCATCCCAACCCAAGCCAAGAGGAATAACATCACCAAGAGGAAGAGTCCACCAGAATAAAAGCCAGCCTCCGACATGGTCGCGATGATGTTTGCAGGAAGAGGTGATGGCGGACAGCGTGGCCCAGGATGAGGTGATGCCACGACTTGTACACCTCGACGCCAACGGCAAAGCCACTCACACCAATCGCCATTGCAAGTTCATCAACGACCTCAAGGAAGACTTGGAGTCCAGCTACAAACGAAGCCAAAAGAATAGACCATGAGGAAAGTGCAAAGGGAAGAAGAAGGAAGAGGAGTCCAAGGATTCAAGTGACATGGACGAGGACATTGACCCCAAGCACGCCGACAAGGGAAATGGCAAAGGAAAGAACCCCTTCAAGCAGAACGCAACCATCTACCACACTTTCCTTGGCACCCCAACTCTCCGGGCACAAAAAACCTCGCTGAGGATAATGATGGCCACACTACCCCCAGTTCCCTAATACATGCGTTGGTCGGAAGTTTCGATAACTTGGGACAGGAAGGATCACCCAAGCCTCATCCCAACAGAGAACCAAGATGCCATGGTCATCAACCCCTTGATTGACGACAATGAGTTCACCAAATGCATGGTGGACAGTGGAAGCAGCATCAACATCATGTACCTGGATACACTACACAAGATGAACTTGACGGAGACCAACCTAAGGCGGACCAGCACCGTGTTGCATGATGTAGTTCCTGGCCGGGAGGCTCGGTCCCTTGGGTGCATCACGCTTCCGGTCACATGACCTTTAAATGGTCCCCTTCAAGAGCGTGTACCACGTCATATTCGGACGCGACATCTTCCACGCCTTCATGGCCAAGCCATGCTTTGTCTAGAACAAGCTCAAGATACCCGGACCAAATGGTGTCATCACCGAATCCGGAAGCTTTACAAAAGCAAGGTACTACGAGATTGCAGAAGCAGCCTTTGCAGAAGCTGTCCTCTACAACAAAGAATTCAAGGAGATCCAGAGCAAGGTCGATGCCTCGAAGATGCCGACATCGAAAAAGCAGATTTTTGACTCCGATCCTGCCTTCAAGGCCGCCATCGAGACCAAGTCGGTGGAACTTGTGGTAGGCGATGCCTCCAAGGTCACTGCCATTGGGATGAACCTGGACCCTAAATAGGAAAGCGTGCTCGTCGAGTTCCTCCATGGGAATAGGGACATCTTTTCCTGGCAATCTTCCGACATGAAAGGTGTACCTACAGAACTTGTCGAGCACAGCTTGAATATTGATTCAAAATGCAAACCGGTGAAACAACCTCTACGACGCTTCGGAGACGAGAATAGACGCGCCATAGGCAAAGAGATAGATAGGTTACTTAAGGCTAGTTTTTTCCGAGAAGTCCTTCACACCCGTTGGGTCGCCAATCCTGTACTTGTCCCCAAAAAGGGAACCAAAGAATTAAGAATGTGCATTGATTACACCGGCTTGAACAAAGCATGTTCGAAAGATCCGTTTGTTTTGCCTCGCATTGACCAAGTCATTGACTCGACGGCTGGCTCAAAACTTCTGGGTTTTCTAGATGCATACTCAGGATACCACCAGATAAAAATGAAGTAGTCAGACCAATTGGCCACTTCGTTCACCACACCTTACGGCATGTTTTGCTATGTCATGATGCCCTTTGGGCTGAAAAACATAGGTGCTACGTACCAGCAGACTATGCAGCGTTGTTTACACGATCAAATTGGTCAGACGACTTAATCTCCGACTTAAAAGAAACCTTTGATAATCTCCAAAAATACAACATGATGCTTAATCCAAAGAAGTGCGTCTTCGGGGTTCTAGCCGGAAAATTGTTGGGCTTCATCGTTTCCCAGCGTGGAATCGAGGTCAACCCAGAGAAGATCATAGAAATCCTAAACATAAACCGTCCGACATGCCTAAAGGACATCCAACGGCTAACATGCTACGTTGCAGCAGTAAGCCGGTTCGTCAGCCTACTTGGAGAGAAGGCTCTGCCGATATACAAGTTGCTGAAGAAGGCGGACAAATTTACATGGACGGACGAAGCTGATACCGCGCTTAAGAAGCTAAAGGAGTTACTCTCCTCTGCGCCTATGCTTGTAGCACCCGAGCCTATGGAGCCTATGTTGATCTACATGGCAGCCACTAACCGGGTAATCAGCATCGTCGTCGTGGTGGAGCGGAAAGAACCAACGCATGAGTACGGAGTGCAACGACCAGTTTACTATATAAGCGAGGTCTTGGTGGAGTCCAAGCAGCATTATCTGCACTACCAGAAGCTAGCTTATGGAGTGTTCCTAGCTTCTCGTAAGCTAAGGCACTATTTCCAGAAGCACCCTATCATAGTTGTGAGCAAAGCTCCACTGTCCAACATCATCAATAATAGCGTCGCTACAGGAAGGGTTCCAAAGTGGGGCATTGAACTTGCCGCCTTCGAGATCACCTACAAGAGACGCGACGCTATCAAATCATAGGTCTTGGCGTATTTTATTGCAGATTGGATGGAGATGTCGGATGCTACCCCTGTACCAGAGCCAGAATACTGGGTGATGCACTTTGATGGATCAAAGCTACTCAACGGCTCGGGGGCTAGTGTACTGCTACAGTCACCAACAGGGGAAAAGCTACACTACGTTCTACAGATCCACATTGAGGCTATAAATAACATGGCGGAATATGAAGCACTCATTCATGGACTTCGCGTAGCTAAGGATATTGGAATCAAGTGCGTAGTTTGCTGTGGAGATTCTGACTTGGTTGCCCAGTAGGTGGCTGGCACCTAGAACGTGTGGAACCCTATGGTGGCGGCATATCAAGACAAAGTAGACGAGATAGCCAAGTGCTTCGAAGGCTACAAAGTCAAGTATGTCAAGAGTGAGGAAAATGAGGCGGTTGTTCTACTGCCAAAGCTTGGATCAGGGCAGAAACAATTTCTGCTTGGCGTTTTTCTTGAGCATCTATGGACACCATCCGTGAAGGTAGCGGACCCCAAGAACCCGGATAGAGTTGACTCTTTTGTTCATACAGTAACAAAGGTCCCTCCGGCTTGGACAAAACCGTTCATGGAATATCTTGTACATGGAACTTTGCCCATCGACAAAGTCAAAAGTCGGCAAATAGTACGTCGCGCGAAGGGCTATACCATAATCAATGGACAAATCTATAAAAGAATCATAACTGGTGTATAGCTAAAGTTTGTTTCCCAGCAAGAAGGTATTGAAATCCTTCATGAGATCCATCTCGGAGATTGCGGGAATCACGCCGCTCCTCGACCGTTGGTCTCCAAATCCTTTCGGCAAGGATTCTACTAGCTGAACGCGAAGGCGGACACTAACAAGCTGGTTGAGACATGCATGTGATGCTAGTACTATGCCCGACAACCACATGTACCAGCTCAATAATTGCAAACAATACCAATAACTTGGCCGTTTGCAGTCTGGGGCTAGACATGGTTGCTCCATTACAGACGACACCTTGTGGGTTTACGCATATGCTAGTAGCAGTTGATAAATTCACCAAATGGATAGAAGCTGAATACATTAGAAAGCTTGATGGGCAACTGCCCTTAGGATTGTCCGGGATCTAGTGGTGAGATTTGGTCACCCACATAGCATTATCACCGACAGTGGCAGCAACATGTCACTCGGAGAAGTGGAAGCCTTTTGTTGGGAGAAGGGCATCCGACTTGAGTTAGCATCTGATGCACATCCATAGTCCAATGGGCAAGTAGAGCGAGCCAATGGATTAATTATGCAGGGAATCAAGCCACGTCTAGAGGCAATGCTACATAGAGCAGCTGGAGCCTGGGCGAAGGAACTACCATCTGTTATGTTGAGTTTACGAACTACACCCAACAGATCCACCAGCTACACCCCTTATTTCATGGTATATGGAGAAGAAGCCATCCTTCCTTCGGACATCCTCCATGATTCACCAAGAGTTGCCGCCTACGACGAAGATGACGCTGAAGAATCCAAGCACCTAGATGTGGACCTTCTCGAGGAAGAGCGCATATTGGCATGCCAAAGATCCACCATCTACCAGCAGAAGCTACACAGCTACCATAGTCGCCGCGTTCGGCATCGCTCGTTTAAATAGGGGGATCTAGTGCTCTGACTTAAGCAGAAGAAGTCACACAAATTATCCCCGCCATGGGAAGGACCGTTCATCATTAGCAAGGCGCTACTCAATGGGTCTTACTACCTCGTTGACAATCATGAACTGGAGGATAGACCAAACGAGGATCATAAGCGTAAGCGGCGTGACCCGGATGATGACTACACGGAGCTTGATCGGCCATGGAACATAGCACAGCTACGTCCTTTTTACACTTTGCATATTTTTATCTACTGTGCACCTCTTATATGTTCAATGAAATAAATCTCTTTGGTTCACTCATATGCTTGAGTATTTTACCTCCTTTAGTTTTCATTTGTGGATCATATAAAACCTTTATGCGCAAGTTTTGCATTTACACTTGTGAAAATTCCGCCTACCGGCGTTTGCTTAAGTTTTTTGGTCTACACGTTCTTTGTTGTTTTTTGTGGATTCTGGAGTAGTGACTTTTGGCACTCGAAGTCGGCGATTTTGTGCTTAGGTTCTTGACGGTGCCATTGGGCATCATCACCTGAGCGCATAGTTCCAACTACGGGTCTTCCGACTCACGAAAAGTCAAGCATAAAAACCAGAGTGATGGATAAGCCAGGACTTGCTTCAAAAATATATATATGCTGGAATTAGTACTTAAGTAGCAGGAAACACATAGATATTGTTTTCCGCCTTAAGGATAAACCATTATTTTTCCGCATACATACAACATATATAGAGGAAACAAATATTATATAATTTTTTCACTCCTCTGGTGTAGGAGACTTCGAGGTAAGGTCATCTGTAGCAGGAGAGTCGTCTTGATCATCAATGAAGTTGGTAGTCTTGAGGGACTCGGAGGAGCTGGACTGGTCGGCATCAATAACCTCAAGGGGTACAAAGGTGTTTGCATTCACCAACTTGGCAACCCTGGTGTCGTAGCCGGCGAGCGATGACCAGATAGCTCCGTGATCGATCTGCTGGACGTCATCTTCTACGTCGGGAAGCCGGAGGTCACCGTGTTGATGTCAGCATCATCATAGTGAGCCTTGACCATTGCCAGCGCCATCCTTGCACCAGCCTG
Source organism: Avena sativa (assembly GCA_916181665.1). NCBI lineage: Eukaryota > Viridiplantae > Streptophyta > Magnoliopsida > Poales > Poaceae > Avena > Avena sativa. The sequence goes on along the minus strand of OV702298.1, from coordinate 43,011,483 downwards.
GGTACATGAAGCTTTCCATCTTATGATACGCTCGGGGGCTTGGCGCTGGATCTCGGAATACTTCATGACGGAGTCCACCACTTTGATGTTGATGTTCAAGGGCTTGGCGATATCTTTTTCTTAGGTGATGGCGGTGCTGATGAAGTTGCCGGCAAGAACCATGCATTCCTTTGGCGGAGGAGGATTATTGGTCAAACCAATAGGAGCTACATTTCCGTCCAAATAATTGAGTACATGAGTTCAAAAGTTTAGAATACCTGGTGTACAGAAGAACAAGACGGATATTGCTTACGAAAGATGCTATCCTCAGCTTGTTGGAGCGTGTCCGCCATAGAGTCCCGTTCTTGTCAGATGACCTTGTAAGCATCAAGGTTGCGAGTATTCTGCTCGGCAGCAGCTTTGTTCTGTTCCTTGAGGATTGCAATTTCCTCCTTTAGGCGGTTGATCTCCATGTTAGCGGACTCCTGCATGGCCTTTATAGCATCCTCGTGCATCTTCAAAGATTCAGCTCTCTCCTGCTTAAGGATTTTTTTCTCTCTATCCAGCAGGTGTATGTTCTTGGATTGCTCGACAATATCCTTTGCCTTGGCAATAGCTTCTACATGTCAGAGAAATGACAGGGCACAATGATTTGTTGGAAGTTAATGGCGCAAGACCAAGATTGCGTGCAAAATTGAAAAGAAAAACAGACTCTTGCTCTTGGTGATTTGATCCTTCAAGAAGGCAGTTTTAATCTTTTTTAGCTTCGAGATCAGCGCGCATCTTGTGGAACTTGTCGTTCGCGACGTTCCTCCGAGCATTCTCATTTTGTAGAAAGGTTAATGTTATTTAGTCTACTTGGAGCATCTAGTCAGATAAGTATCCACCTAGAGGCTTGGGGGCTGCATGAGTTTTTAACTCAGCCATATGCTTAGTCTATCTTTAAGCGTCTAGTCAGAACTAATTCTGTTTCAACTAGAGGCTTGGGGGCTATAGTATTGAAAATTTACAAACACTATGTATGCTACTCTAAAAGTATCTAGTCAGAATAATTGATTCAAACTACATACTTGGGGGCTACAGTACAAAGTTTCTAGCTTAGTTACTCTTAGAGCATTCAGACCCAAAGACCTATGGTTTTCCGTATAATCTAGGGAGATACAGTGGGATACTACATATGAAATGAAAAAGGCATATAAAACTTACAAGTGCAATGATCTTGAGGTTACTGGCGCTCTCGGCGAATATCTTGCTAAAAGCAAGGCTGTTTACGCGCAAGATCTCCGCCTCCTTGAGCAACTCCTCAAGACCATATGTGGGAGAAGTCGGCGCTGCACCAGGAGCCATATCTGATCCACTCAGTGCAAGCACCGGGTATATGATCTTTGGAAGCTCTCCTAGCATCTTGGGTGCATCGGCTCTGCCTACGGCAGAAGTTCCGCCTTCCACCATTGCCTTACCGCTATTAGTGGCATCCTTAGCCGGAGCTTCAGCCACTTTAGAGGACGTGCTTTATTGTGTCGCCTGATCGCCAACAATGACAAGCTCCACAGCAACGTCTAGGACCTGCTGAGAAGGAGTTGGGTCCACTTCCACGGCGGAAGGTTCAGACGTTACCTTTGCTAGAGACCTTGTCAGTGTAGTAGCAGGCTGGACGCTCGGAGTCAGAGGGGCAATGGCGGGAGATGACTGACTAAACATTTCCTTGATGTTTTTAGAAGCCCCCGATGTTTTAAAGGTCTTCTTCAAACTCATACTGGCCTTCTTCCTGAAATGTGCAAAAGTATAAGTGTAGGAATAAGACGAACACGAGACAATGTCCACTACTAGGAAAACGGCTATAGGTAATCCACACTTCTGTGGCGCACTTGCTAGTGGTGCCCCATGAGTAAAATAGGCGTGGCGCACTGCCGATAGGTGCCCTACGGCTAACTGCCATAAGCGTGGCGCACATGGGGGTGGTGCGCCACGGCTGTGTGTGGGCCAAGGCATAGGTGGCCGCAACACACATACCCGTAGGCCACTAGGTTAAGGTGCGCCACGGATGTGTCAGTTAGCCGTAGGGCACCTTGACCTAGTGCGCTACGGGCATGTGTGCTGCAGCAGCTTGGTCAACTTAGCCATAGGGCACTCTGCCCTAGTGCCCTACGGCTAAGTGGCCTGCCCCAAATCCACCCCCCCTGTGGATCGCCTTTTTAGGTTTTGCAAAAATTAAAAGAAAATGATAAACACTTCCAAAAATATAATCCTTTGATATTTAGGTAGGTAATGTGGTATAGTTTGTAGGGAAATTAACAAACAATAATTTCGACTTTATCTGCAAAAAAAGTCATGCCACGATAAAATGGCCGTAACTTTTGCATACGATGTCGGAAAAAACGTATAATATACCAAAATAACTTTTGCATACTCTGGTCGTTTAGCGATTTTTTAGATTTTCAAAATTCGAAAAGATTAAAAAGTTATGGTCAAAAGACAGTTTTTTCCTGCAGAAAAAAAATAAAGGGCAACTTACCCGTAGAGCACCACCACCTAGTACGCTACGAGTAAGTTGGGCAGGATTCAAAATTCGAATCCCCACTCCGCCCACCTACCACTTTTCTTTCCCCTCCCCTTCTGTGCTTTTCCTTTTCCTCCCTTTTCCTTTTCCTCCCTTCTCCTTTCCTTCTTCTTCTCCTCCTCCTCCTCCTTCTCCTTCTCCCTCTCATTTTACTCCTCCTTCTCTTTCTCCTTCTCCTTCTCCTTCTCCTTCTCCTTCTCCTTCTCCTTCTCCTTCTCCTCCTCTTCCTCCTCCTTGCAGTAAAGATGGTGATGGCGGCCTCCTCCTTGCAGTGACGACGACGATGGCGGGCTCCTTCTTCTTCTTCTTCTTCTTCTTCTTCTTCTTCTCCTCCTCCTCCTTTTCCTATTCCTCCTCTTCTTCTCCTCCTCCTTGTAGCTCCGACGACGACGAGGCCTCTCCGACGAGGTGACGACGAGGAGGCGACAACGATGAGGCGACGACAACGACGAGGCGACGACGACAACGAAGAGGTGATGACGAGGAGGCGACGAGGCGACGACGACGACCTATACCGACGACCGGCGGCACTGACAGCGAGATCCAGATCTGCCGCTTTTTTTTGAATTTTGAAAATTGTATCCGTGGCGCACAACACGTAGTGCGCCGCGGTTATTGTTTCATACGCGTGGCGCACCTGGACTACTTTCCGTGGCGCACTGGCATGTGCACCACGCCTATCTCGACACAACCGTGGCACACTAGGTAGTGTGCCACAACTAGGAGATAGCCATAGCGCGAGGCCCATGGTGCACTCCTAGTGCGCCACAGATGCTGTTTATAGGTGCGCCACAAACGACCTATTTCCTAGTAGTGGTCAGATGTTAAGAGGCTTACACAACGGCTAGTGCTTTGGTTAACAGGATACCAATCATTCTTCTTTTCTCCGCCTCCAAGGAGGCGATGGATTTCTTGGATACTCCACCATGCGTCTTCTTTTTCTTGCCTCCGTCTGCAGCGTCAGATATGGAGATCTTCTGCTTTCGTGCCAGCGGGACATCGTCGTCGAACACGATGATGAGTTCCTTCATCTTGGGATCATAGACTTGGGCAGCCATGCTACCTTCGTCTAGATCCTTTAGCTGTGAAGTGAATCCTAAAGTGTTAGACGCAATGATTAAGGCAAGGCGGAAAAACTGGAGTATATGTCATAAACAGAAAAATAAACAAGTACCTCTGGGCACGTGCCGCACTCGAACATGTCATGGGCGATGGTGAATCCATGCTTCCTGTCCTTCACCTTGACTATGTCATTGAGGCGAATCTTGACGGAGCCACTCGAAAAGTTGTCCTCGGAGATGCGGAGGCTATCCTTCTTATCCGTGGAATATTCGTGCATAAGCTTTACATGGTGCTGCAGAGGCTGAATCCGCCTGATGAACCAGTATATGGCTAGGTCCAACCCGGTCAGACCCATCTCTACGAACCACTCGGTCCGCCCTACGGTGCGGGAGGCTTCGTCGTCGGAGGGGAGCAGGGCCTGGGATCTCCATGTCGGGGCTACATCGGTAGCTCCATCGACAAAGTCCGGGTACATTTTTCTCGGCCAGCCAAAGGAATGTATGGGACGTAGAAATACGTCTTGTAAGTTCTTGCAGGACTCGTGGCCAACGATGTCTAGGAACCACCGGCCAGGCCGGATCTTGAAGCTAATGGTTCTGCAATTCCTAAGCTCCTCCTTGCTCACCCCGGCTTCCGTCTTTACGGTGAATAAATAGATAAACAGATCTAACCTAGGCCTGATCCCTAGGTAACCCTCACAAAGCGATGGTAATTGCTAAGCGCGAGGATGCTATTGGAGGATAGGTTCTGAGGTTGAACCTGGTAGTGGCTAAGGACTTCTATGAAGAAGTCGAACATTGGGAGGGAGAAGCCGCGCACTAGTTGGGCTTTGAGGTATACCTTTCATCCGGCTAGGGGATAAGGGACGACCTTGCCAGCCAACGTCGCCCGCCAGACCAGATCCTCCATTGCAGGGAGGTACCCCTCAGTGAGCATCTCCTTGAGATCGTTCTCGGTGATGTCCAATCCATGCCATCCCCCCTTGCAGGAATCAGCCTCTTCTTCTAGTAGCTCCAGCCCCGCTGGAACATGGTCGCCTCTGGTGGAACATGGACGGAGCTTGTCGGCTTAGCCGTGGCCTCGCCCGAAACCTCCATGGACAGAGTTATGTTGTTGCTATCCATTGGTGCAGAGGAAGGGTGGATGTGAGATTGGAAGGAAAAGTTAGGGTTTTTCCTTTGTGCGAGCGAAGAGCTCGAGGAGACGTTGGCTAGACAAAGAAGACAATGCGAGGAAGAATGGGTTGAAAAGATAAAAATCACCACGGTTACAATTTATAGTACTCGGCATGAAGATTCGTGCAAGTCGATCGAACGGTTGCTGCGTGGACAGTGCGTGCGTGAAAAGTTTCGTATCCCATCTGAAGATTCGCCACGTTCCCACCGCCACCGCCAAAGTTTTGTATCCTTCGCACGGGAAAAACGGATATGATTGCATTCTCTGCATGTGTGCGTTATGAGGCGTCACTGACATATGGTCTACGTCACTCTACTGTCATAGGAAGGTGAACCATCCCATCTGAAGATTCCTGCAGGGACGGATCCAGTCCGACAACGAGAAGAGTACGATGGAATATTCAACGGTTCTTCGACTTACATGTTGAAGAGGGAGAGCATTGTAGGGTTCTTGGGAGGACTACAAGAGATTGCTTGACGATTTGTCGATATCCATCTAGACGGAGCATTCAACTTGAAGAGGCAAGACGACACAAGATCTCGGAGTTGTCCAGGGGCTACTGTTGGGGATATGCTAAATGAGTATCACCATTGCATGTCTCTAATCCGGATAATCCGGGTTGCCCATGGTCGGTAGCAAGGACTATGGCCTGCTGGGTGGCGTAGTTAGATGGATCCAGAAGGGAGGACCATGCCAGATGAAGGTAAGTCTACGGAGGAGTCACCAGCGTACCCGGAGCCTTGGAGTGCAAGACACGTTAGACTAGTTGTGTACCGTGTCTGGCTAGAACTTTGCCTATAACCATAGGATCTGACGACTATATAAGCCGGACCTAGAGAAGCCTTTAGGGCACCAATCAACTCATAACTCGCACAGAGAACCAATCCCTGTAACTCGGCATTTTGCCATTATTGTGATTTATAGCACGAGTAGGATTTCGCCACCATCGTGGGATCTGAACCTTCCGCCTTACCCCATGTCTCTAAACATGCACTGTGAGGACCCCTCCATGGCGTACTCGTCGGCAATACCACGACAACCATGGTCATCTATATAACTTGTTCTAACAATCCATCTATCCCTTGTACCAAGGTGAGCTCTGAGCTCAATACTCCAACCATGTTTAGGTGGTATAAGAATATCAATGCCCTAGATCCTCCAATCCTTGTTCTCTTCCAAAATCCACCTTGTTTGGCAACACCCAAGGATGACCATGATGGATACTTCAAGTTTACAACATCCACCATGGAGAAAACCATTTTCCAAATAATTTCGATAATTATTTGGAACCTAAAAATCGTTAAATTCCTTTCTTTGCAAAATCCTCAAAACCTTATTTATAGAGGCAAGTTTGTTTTTCTCCAAACTTCTTTGCCAAATAAAGGCACAATTGATTCCCATATATCATATCATATCTTCCCATCTCAAAAATAAATATTTTTGAGATCCTTTTTCTTAAAGGGTAGAAACAAGAAATAATTGTTTAAAAATGCTTTTCTATCTAAATAAATTCCAATAAAATTCACCAATGTGTGATATGGTATTTAGTACCATATCACATCAAAAACCAACCTTGTCAAATGTAAAAACATCAAAATAGCTTCTAGAAACCACTTCTGCACTACTTGAATAAATGTATTTAAGAGGACTAATAATCCCTAGAAAAATCCCAAATAAATCCTAGGGAAGCATCCTGATCATATCCATCTACCCGTACCATCTCCCCACTTTGACCAATGCAAATTAATAAAATTACTTCACAAGCACCATTTTCATCAAATTGTGCAACCAAATCAAAACATGTGCTAAACCAAAGCAAATCTTGTTCAAGCCAGCACCATTACTTGAAACAGCCACCACAACTCCCTTCTGGTCGTAGTATTGTAGAAAGTGCACTGTAGGATGTCCCCTCTTCTTGTACTTAGTGCTTGTAGGTGAGAAAAACAACCCACAAGACCATATAATGTCCCTCCTTCATTCAAGGATGTTGCCACCTCTCCTCTCTGTCCACAACTCGACCAGAAACCATCCCCCACGCCCATAGGAACCAGCCCTCTCTGGTTTCACCCTCCTCTTGCTCCTCATGGACTTGTACCACCATGGGCCCTCTCTCTTTTGTTTTATAAGGCAATAAAACAGCACTACCCACCCCTTCCTGGCTCATTTTCCCTGTCTCCCCTCCACTCACCTCCCCCAGAAATCTCCCTTCCTCCCCTACCCTTTCCTTCCCAAGAGAGTGGGAGATAGGAGCTTCGGCCTCCTCGAAGAAATGAGCATAGCTCACTCTCCTATGCTCCTCTCCCTCTGCATGTGGTCTCACTATGAGCCCTACCCCTGATCTACCTCCCCCGGGCTCCACTCACTCTCCCCTGCCATGTATTGCCCGAGAGAGAAGCTTCGGCCATGGACACGATCTAGGTGTAGCTCACTCCTCTCTTCCTCTCTCCCTCTCGTTTTTTCTCTGGTATGATCCCCTGGTCAAGCTGCATCTACACCTCTTCCTCTTTTCTGCATGCATGGTCCCTGTGAGGCGCTCCGACAAGCTCCCGAACAAGTACCGCCGCCATCTACGTGCGAGCCCACTACCAAGGTCGAATAGGGCCTTGTCGCACCTCTCCGGACATGTCTCGGCATCCTCGGTCTCCCTGCACCCTCTCCACTGTATAATGCCCCGGAAAATATTCCAAAATAAAATTGCTTGTTATTTTCTATTTTGCATCATCATGACATCATCATGCATACTTTCGCCCTAAAATATTTTCATCAAAATCCTATTTTTTTTCTAATTAATCCATCCTTTAATTTCAAATCAAAACCCTGGTCTTTTCCGGATCTTTTATTTGTCTAAAAAAACTATTTATAAAAGTCTATTTAGAAATAAAATAAAAATGTTTTAATGGGGGAGGCACTCAAATGACCAGGCCCAAAGGCCCAGTCGAAAGACCGCCTACCACCCCATATAACCAAACCCTAGACCTAGCCCTAACCCTAGGTGCCGCGAGCCACACACATACCGCACCTAGCGCCACCGGCCAGCAACACAACACCCACACAACGCCTTGGTCCTACCCACACATGCACTCATGTCTCGTTCACGCACACACATACACACACGTAACCCAGGCCACACGCACACAGCCACGCGACGCACACACGCTGCCCACGACCCAGGCCCGCACGCAACCCACGCGCTTGCCACCACCACGCACGCGGTCTCCCTCCTGCCTCCTATCGCCACGAACCCATCTCCTTCATGGCGATCCCCTGATTCGTCGCCTCCTCCTTGGACAGCGCCGCCGTCGGCCTCCCTTTCTCCACGCGGTCTCGCCTCTCCGGCTTCCTCCCAATCAACCTGTGCCGCCATGGGCATCCTTGTCCTCGCTGCCCTCCTCTGCCACGCTGCATCGAGGCTGGTCGTCCTCCTCCTGCCTCTGCTCCGAGTCGCCGTCCTGCGACCTCCGTTCCAGCGTGAGTCCCAGCGCCGCCTGATCTCATCCCCATCAACCGGAGCTTCCCCAAGCTACCCATCCGGACACCGCCTTCGGCCGCCTCCGTTCGTCTATGCGTTCCTCTTTCAGGACAGCCCTGCCATGCCTCCATGGTGTCACCCTGAGCGACGTTGCCTCGTATACCGCATGCGCGTGCGCCGCCTTCGGTGCTCCACTTCATTGCCTCTCCTGCGTGCATTGTCGCCCGCTTCCCTGGTTCCCGCAAAGTGCTCGAGATAATGTCCGAATGGACATGGCCCATGCGCTGATGCCGTATCATTGTTGGTTTTGTGCCCGCTGCTCGTGCACCTTTCCTTCCTCTTCTACTCGGATGTTGTGGTGAATAAAGTGAAGTATGGTGATGTATGATGTGTGTAGGTGATGCTCGGCTTCTCCAATCCCGACGAGAACCACCTAATGCAAGATCTTCCGAAGACCTCTGCGTCGATCCCAAGTGTGCCACCAATGAATAAGATGATACCCCAAGGCCTCCGACATGGAATCCGAAGACTGAACCCGAAACCCTCCGGACCGATATCTCCGAACCAATGTGTGACCCCTTCCCGATACCCTATTTTGATAAATATAATATAACTTGTGCATATTAAATTGTCCATTCTTGCATACATATATTATTGTTCGGGGATATATGGCGATTCATCTACTAAATAAATAAGGAATATATGGGAGTGCTATTTGTCTTGTTCTGGTTCCATTAAATATTGTGTAGCAAACCGATGCCATGTTTTATCTTGTTAAGTCAATATTTAAATTGCGGGGTAGATAAACAACTCAAACCATAATATTCATTTGTCGGGATCCCGATTCCGCCTAATATTGCTAAGTGGGACCGCATATTGCCATGTCATGCATCATATCATAATCATGCCGGATCTTTCGCCCTAGTATTAAATATTGCATCCGTTGGCTCTTCTAGTGTTTTGCTTCTTCGTGGACTAGGCCGATGAGTTGATGCGAGTATCGACCCGACCTTCGGGTGAACCTTCGACAATGTGTTCAGGCGAGCATTCTCCCCCTTCTACCTATTTTGCGTTTCTAGTCTTTACTTATTCCAATTGATCTATTGCTATCCTTATTGTCGATGCTATAGTACAGTTCCTTTAATTACCTGTTCCACTATATTGCCTTGGTTATCCTATTGCCTTGTTTGATTAGCTAGCTTTGTCCTTGCGAGTTGTAGGCATGCTTAGTATCGCTCTCATATAGGTGAAACATGATACTTGGATATGGTTGATGATAAGATAATTAATCTGATGTTGTTGGTTATGGTTTCACCTAATGATAAGGCCTCGGCAGGGACCACCTTTGGGAACTGCTTGAGCCGACCTAGGACCCGTTAGTTCTACGATACCAGTTCTGAGTTGATCGCGCTAACCAAACGTGGGGGCCTATGGGATCCCCCCCTCAACTACCGGCGCTATTCGTATATCTAGAGGGTTACAAAATTGGTTTTCCATTTGGTGCATACGCATAATATGTCCTCGGACATGGGTGAGTTGATATGTCTTCGGACTTGATGTTTTGGTGGACTGCCATGGCTTGCATTGCATAAAATCGGGATATCATCCGGAGGTGGGATGGAGCTCTACAAGTTATCTTCCGATCATCGCCCGGCCGTAGACTCAAAGGCTGTGCCACCTGGAGAATCAGCTGTATCTCTTGTGTGGGTAAAACACAGTAGGTGATGCCTCTGGATATGCGCGTAGTTAAGGGACAGTTCTTGTTGTGAGATTCGGAAGGCACACATGATATGTTGCCTGATGGGTTGAGCATGCGTTTGGGTACAGTAGTGCACCCCTGCATGGTAAATCGTTTCGAGAAGCCGTGTGTCCACGGTTATGGTCGCCTCAGGAGTACAGTGTCATGATCATAGACAACGCCATTAATGTTTTTCCTCTAATAATATGATTAATAATTAGTCTTATCAACTAAACACCTGCTTAACTAAAATTTCCACCGTGTGTGTTCCGCTAGAGGACTTCCTCTACTGGTCTTCGAGGGGGAAATCTTCGGATGGGTTATGTTTAGTGTTATATTATAGTTATCGTATAGTGCTCTTATCTCGCTCTAATAGCCGAAGTTGTAGCGTGTCTCTATAAGTTAGATAGTGCAAGTTTGCTGCCGCTGAGCCCATCATACCTATGTAGGCGAGGACCGCCGAATTCTAGTCTCGCCGTGTACTGGCCTCAGTACTGACCGCTCTCTTTCTGTTTTTCTTTCGCCCTTCGCCGGCACCCTTTTGGCTTGACAGGTATGTGATTGACGACGTTAGTAAGGTTACCCTTCTGTCTTGGCCTGGGCAGGGTTGGACACCGCTTGGTTATTCTTCAGGGCTCTTAGTCCCATTTGGATCATGTCCGTACTCCGATATTATTTGGCTTTCTTTATGACTTGTATCATTTGTATTCTTGACTCGTCGAGTTGATATTGTATATATAAGTCCTCGTGGACTCAGTTGTAAACTAATGTGATGTAACTACTTGTATTCAAATCCCACCCACACGAAAGTGTCTGGTGGGCATCTTTGAATCGCTTCTATGCGGGTTTTGGCGGGAAATGCTCAGATCTACATAGACCCGATTCGGGGGTGTTACACACTGCCTCTCATCCCCTCGGTGAGCCTCCCCCAGCGCCCACTTTCCCTGCCTCGGGTTTCTTCCCCCATGTGCCCTTGTGAGGAAGGAGATAAGCAGCAGTCGTCGATCGTCTTCTAATCCGACGACTGCCGCATCCCCATACCCCTTCACCCCTTTGCCCCACTGACGACTAGACCTGGCCCCGTGGCTTCAAATCCTTCTCCCGTGCGCAGAGTCGCCAGCCGTGGGCCGAATCCACCCTCACAGCCCAGTCAACCTCAGATCCCCCAGCCCAGCATCCCCAAAACCTCCACCTTTTATGTTTTTCCCACAAATCTGTAATCCAGTTAATCAGTTTAAATCATTTTGAAAATGGAAAATAACTCCAAATGACTAGATCTAAAATTCCTAGGGTTCCCGAGTGTTGTCTTTAACATGCAGTATCTTTGTTTGGCCCAATTGATGAATAAAATAAATACAATAATTCCAGCCCCAAGATGTATCCTTTTTACAAAAATAAATCCTTATGTGAGTTGTACAACTCCATTTGGATCAAATCCTTTTTGTACTACAAGGTATGGGTAATACCATGCATGTGATCTTAACCTCACCAAAGTTTGATTCCTACTTTTCCCTTGGTGAAAATAACAAAAATAGGCAAATTCAGACTTTGGAAAATTATCTAGGTCAACTAAAAATATATACTGACCTAATTCCAACTCCCAGTAGACATGCCTACCAATATCCTTCAAATTCCATGAGGCCATATTTATTTAGCCCACTTTGATTTTTGGTGAATTAAACGTTTCTATGCATAGTTTATTCACTAGAAAATTTACTACATTAGTTTTGTAAATCAAAAAAGGTTGATTCTAATTTATATAGAAAGGTATTCCCAATACCTAACACGTGTCCTTGGATTCACCTCAAAAGGTCTTGTGTAGCTTAAATCTGATGAAAAAGGCAAACACCCTACAGTACTACCTTTGGGAATTTCCTAAGGGCATTATGTTATATATTTTAAGTTGATTTCAAATCTTAGAGAATAAGTCCATCAAACCCTACTGAACCATCCAAGTAAATAATTTTTGTATCTCCATAACTTTTTTGGTGAATTATTTTCTAAACTAGAGCTTCATTCACTATAAAATCCATTATAAATCAGTGGAAATTGATAAAATAGTGAAACCATTTTTGTTGGTTTTATTTTATCAATACCTATCTGATGGTATCATTTTTACACAATGTTATCATACATAATATAGCCTTAGTCCAGAAACCCTCTCCTAGGTAGTTTCTAGACTATAAATCTTATGGGATCTTCTTCCAATGCCCCAACCCTCTTACCAATCTCATCCAACCAATAATCCAGCACCCTACTATTTTATGTCGAGTAATTATCCTTTGTTTGATGTATGTACTGATTCTTGTTGGTCATGTATTAATTGGTGCTTTGCTTGCACGCATGTTCACAAGCAAGAAACCTTCTTTCTTATAAGCCTTTGACCTACTATTTTAATTATGCATATTTACCTATACATTTATGCAAATTGCATTCTTTTAAATTTTCTTTGTGTTTTATATGTGGGAATATTTGGCTCCTCCAAACCATTACCCATCTGTACTACTAAGTACAACCACCTTGCCGACACCTACTTGACCCTAGTATGGTAGATGGTGAATAACACCATAACCCCTTTGAAGACCCCGTTATAGACGAAGCAAAACTATATGATGGGAAGACCCAAGTAAAGGTTTTACAAAAATGTTTTATGGTAAAACCTTGGCGAGGTTTGACCTACCAAGAGAAGTTGGAGAAAATAAAAAGTTTTACAAAAAGGCACCCGGTTCTTCGCAATTTTGCTAGAACAAGTAACTCGTGCAACCACATTACCCTGGAGTGGGACAGGGCTGGACATAATGTTTGCTACTCCGGTGTGGGAATTCTCACAACTACTTACAACAGATCAGCTCATTATGGGCTTCCTTTACAAAAATGTTCAACTATTGGGCAATCACCTGGAGGAAGCAGTACCACCCATGTGAGTGGTCGGGCGATACTATGAGCCTCTCATTGAATGTGCCGGCTTTGGAGGAGTTGGGTGCACTCCGGTTGGTCTGTGGATCCCGACGTCCCGGTCTTAAGAGGAGCAACTCATAGTGTAGGTCCCATGATAGAGTGGCATCAGAAGAGTCTTGATCGGTTACTCGACTCACAATCTATTCGAATACTGTTGTCCACGGTCATAGATGGTTGGGAAGGTTGCTGTAGAGCAGTGCTGGTTTTTTTCAAAAAGGATTTTGGAAAAGAAAGTGTTTTCTAAACCTGGTGGTCTGAGGAACACCACAGAAGGAGAGTTGATGTTGAGGAGCAAGGAAGAAGAAAACCCGGCCATCTGAGGACCGTGGAGTTGTAATAAGGTGACCCAATCCTAGAGTTTTCCAAAACTTTTCAAAAAGGTTTCCAAAATGTTTTTTCAATAAAAACTTTTAGATGATATATCTAAAAGAGAAACTATTTTGGAAAATAACCTCTCATGGAGACCTACTACCACGACCATATTTCATATCCTCTTTTTATTATTATTATATTAAGGTGGTTTGCGAATACATTCAAAGTACTCACCGGCTTTGCCCCTGGCTATCTACGTGGCCAGATTTTCAGAAGCACGAGGAAAGATGGATGACCATGATGGATACTTCAAGTTTACATCATCCACCTTGGAGAAAACCATTTTCTAAATAATTTATATATTTATTTGGAACCTAAAACTAGTTAAATTCCTTTCTTTGCAAAATCCTCAAAACCTTATTTATAGAGGCAAGTTTGTTTTTATCCAAACTACTTTGCCAAATCAAGGCACAATTGATGCCCATATATCATATCATATATTCCCATCTCAAAAATAAATATTGTTGAGATCCTTTATTATTTCTTTTTGCCCTTTTTCTTAAAGGGCAGAAACAAGAAATAATTTTTTAAAAACACTCTTCTATCTAAATAAATTCCAATAAAATTCACCAATGTGCGCTATGGTATTTAGGACCATCTCACATTAAAAAACATCCTTGTCCAATGTAAAAACATCAAAATAGCTTCTAGAAACCACTTCAACACTATTTGAATAAATGGATTTAAGAGGACTAATACTCCCTAGAAAAATCCCAATTAAATCCTAGGGAAGCATCCTGACCATATACATATACCAGTACCATCTCCCCACCTTTCCAAATGAAAATTAATAAACTTCCTTCACAAGCACCATTTTGATCAAATTGTGCAGCCTAATCAAAACATGAGCTAAACCAAATAAAATATTGATCAAGCCAGCACCATTACTTGGCACAGCCACCATAAATCCCTTCTGGTCACAACACTGTAGCAAGTGCATTGTAGCATGTCCCCTCTTCTTATCCTTAGTGCTTGTAGGTGAGAAAAACAACCCACAAGACCATATATTGTCCCTCCTTCATTCAAGGTTGTTGCCACCTCTCCTCTCTGTCCACAACTCGACCTGAAACCATCCCCTACGCCCATAGGCACCATCCCTCTCTGGTTTCACCCTCCTCTTGCTCCTCATGGACTTGTTCCACCATGGGCCCTCTCTCTTTTGTTTATAAGGCAATGAAACAGCACTGCCCACCCCTTCCTGGCTCATTCTCCCCGTCTCCCCTCCACTCACCTACCCTAGAAACGTCTCTTCCTCCCCTACCCTTTCCTGCCCAAGAGAGGGAGTGAGAGGAGCTTCGGCCTCCTCGAAGAAATGAGCATAGCTCACTCTCCTCTGATCCTCTCCCTTTGCATGTGGCCTCACTGTGAGCCCCTGCCCCTAATCTACCTCCCCCAGGCTCCAATCACTCTCCCATGCCATGTCTTGCCCGAGAGAGAGAGAGAAGCTTTGGCCATGGACAAGATATAGGTGTATCTCACTCCTCTATGCCTCTCTTCCTCTCGTTTTTGCTATGGTGTGATCCCTTGGTCAAGATGCATCTAACCCTCTTCCTCTTTTCTGCATCCATGGTCCCTGTGAGGCGCTCCTACAAACTCCCGAACAAGTACCGCCGCCATCTACGTGCGAGCCTACGGTGACACAGCATACCACTGCATGTGTAGTACACTATAGTCGTTGACATGACATTCATAGAACACCGTTCTGTAAATATCACATTCCTCAGAGTGGTACAACAGAAATATTGCGGGTCCATATTACAAACATACACACATTATTATTACATTACCAGAAGTTCAAGACTTCAAAATATTCAACTTACAAACCAAATATAAAGTGTTTCAGTGGAAGTTTTAAAGTGACAACTCCAACTCCGAATTGAGCTCAACAACTTATTATTATATATTGTTCATGTTGCTCGGCTCAATTGGTTACGAGTAATAAGGTAATTATTCTTACTCATGGTGCTCTTCTCCATAGACGACGTCGTAGTCCACCCCTTCTACTGCACCGTGCAGATTGGGCTCTTCATAGAAGAACTCCTCTTGGCTTTCAGCTGCATACATTGGGGTATCTTCTGGATCCTCAGAGTCTAAGCAGGGAATCAAAGGAAAAGGTGAGTAACATCGTTACCCAGCAAGTTCATTATATGCAAGGTGTGAAGTTTAATGCTCTATCTACCACCTCAGACTATGAGTCCTTGGCACTATGAAGTTTTCGTAAATCTTTCTTCAAAGATAGATTTTATTGTTAAAAACTATGCCCATCAGCCTTCACAGGTTTACCGGAACTTTCATGGAGTTCCTTTCCTGCCGTGTTCGTAGCTCCTTCCCAGAACACGGAGTAACAAGTTACAATTCTTACACTCTATAGAGGTGCATTAATTTACCCATGAGAGATCAACTCCTTGTTGCACAACCGGGCGTACTTTCCCGTCCACAATTCCATGATGTGGGGCCCAGTAGGTGATCCAAGCCAATCACTGCCCTTTCTGCGACCCCATATGTCTGCACGATCCTTTGGGGCTGGCTCACCTTTGTTAAGCCCCATTACGGGCAGGCTAAAACCCTGATGAGTTCCCGAAGAGTCTATGAGTTGGTGATGTCCCTGGCAAGTACCAAATAGGTCCAGCTAAACCTTCGACAACCACTCATATATAATCTAGGCACCAAAAATGTGGGGCCTAAGGGTGCCCACCCATATGTTGGATCCACACAAGGAATCACAACGTCACGTTAAGGTCGTCTTGCCTCCATACGAAAGGAAAAGGATAAAGCTGACTTCTCTGTCCCATTCCAAATCTCATGGCTAAAGCGTTATATACGGCGCTAGAATCACTGATGTCATGGGTTGTTAAATTCCTAGGTGATTATCATTGTTGCAAATAGAAACCTAAGTTCTATTGCTCCACTATATCATCACTTAGGATGATATCAACAAATTATTTATTTGAGAAAATAATATTTTCTTTCCTTGAAACATAGATGATAACACACAATTTACAAATACTTTGGAAAGAGTCGTCAAAGGACATGAGAAAGTGATGAACTTGCCTTGTGATTGCAAGGTAGTGACGTGGAATGCTTGCACTAGACCTTGAGCTTCTATGTCTACAAAACATCATTATTGCCCGATAAGGACAATATTTAAAGAAGCAAAATGAATATGCATAGTAATGTAATGCATTATTTATTATTATCTTCTTTGTGTGTTTTACCCAATATTTTAGTTTCTGTAATTACTCTAAGTAATAAAGGAATTCATTTTAAAGAATAACCTTTAATATTTTATGATATTATATTCACTATTTTATAATGTAATAAATTATTTATAGAGTTAAAAGCTAAAATGTTTATTTAATATAAAATCTTGTATTTATTTGTTTAATAATTATTTTAAGAATTAACTTTTAAATAAAAGAGAATTTCTTTTGGTAACTCTAAATATTTATTTAGTATTTTTCTAAAATACTATAACAACAACATATAATAAAAGTTATTTTTTGTTTATTAAAAATAGTTTCTCAACTTCATTAAATAGGTTGGATTATTATGAATCTAAAAATATATTATTTGTATTTTTTAGGCTTCTATTTTATTTTCTAAAATTTATTGAGTTCTAGGGGTATTTTGATCTTTTATTAAATATTAAAATTCCCATTTGTGATTTGGGCCAACCCATTGGACTTATTGGGCCTAACTTGGCCCAAGTGGCCTAGTCAAAAGCTCTCCCCAAAGGGGTACTGGACCTATTGGCCCAGTCCTCTTCTCACCTTCTCTCGACCTTATCCTTTTCTCCTCCTCGACCACGTGGTCGATGACGCCGCCCCCATGCGATTCCCACTGCCGTGGTCCTCCTGGCCACCGCCATGGTGTATGGCGAGGATGTTGACCATGCTCCGTCATCTGGTCCTATTCGATTTGGCTCTGGGTCTCTCCTTCGGCCAGGCTAGCCCCGTCCCGAACCCTAGGGTTTGGGGTGGTGCTGGTGATGCCTTTGGCGATGCTCCCATGGTGTTGTGAGCTGCTCGTGCATTAATGTGGTGGAGTTGTTCGTCCTCCTGCGTTGCTGTGGCCGCTGCCTCGGTTCGGTGCGGGTTGCAGCACCCTTTGGATGCTCCCCGTGCCGTCGTGCGCTTGTCAGCCCTTCTGCTTCCTCTTGTATTCTGAAGCGAGGACTACTAGTGAGTTTGGTCTTGATAACCACCTGTGCCTTCTATCCTCTGTTTCCTCTGAGTTCATCTGTGTGCCTCTAGTGGCCATGCCTAATTAGGATTCATAATTGTTCTAGGGTTCTTCCCTGTTTCTAGGGTTCATTCCTCTGTGTGCTTGTAAAATCATGATTTGGTCTGATAGTGGTGCCTAGTAAGTATTGTGATCTACTGCACTTCAATGCTTACTGTCATGATTTGATTATCTGATGCTATTGGTTATCTGATGTTATTGGTTCTATAGTGTTGCCTCTAATTGGTAATTAAGCTTGGTTAAGTTGATGGTATAACTGTGAAATCTGGTTGGTTGTGTTGATGCTTAGTGTGTTCATCTACTGTCAGTACTCTAGTACTGACAGTACCACTGTCAGTGGTTATTTACTACATTAGTATATGTTGGCTTGTATGATCATCAACAGACTGAACTTAATCATTTGATTTTAATGATGCTTTGAAGATACATAGATATTTTTTATGATTTCTGAGTGTAATCTCGGGAAAATGATATCAATGGCTTGCCACTATCTTTATGGTAGCCTGTTAATGGTTTTATTTGGCTAATAGAGTCTGTTCTTGTGACACCATTTAACTATGGCACACAAGTTGTGATTCTACTACTGGCTTTATTTTGGTCAGTGTTTAAGATTGGATAAATGCCAAAAATAAGTTGAAAGATTCTCTTAATATTTATGCCTATGATGTTGGTCTGAGGCTTAGGAACTAGGTTCCTATCTTGCTGTCCTTCATAGATATTCTTAAGTATCATGGTTGTTCACTGGATCTTGGATCCTAATTGACTAAGATGGTTAGTGCTCATAGATTTATGTTGATGCATAGAGTTTATGAAATCTGAGGTGTTACTCTATTAGGAGATGTGCCCAAAATTTATAAACTATATGAAAACATGTTGGAATAGATGACTTGTTTGTTATCACCAGGATCTATGATGTTGTCCTGAGATCCTGGTTTATTTGGTAGATTTACTGTTGTCCTTTATATTCCAAAACCTCTATGATAGATTCACCCCACTTGGGTGATTACTGTGAGGTTATCAATAAAACAACACATGCTTTTCTGTTTAGATAAGATGAACAGATTATGTGAGAGTTTTATGATACTCACCACAATAGTTGAGTGGTTGTTGTGGTTGATCTGATGGTCTGATGTTACTATCTTGATTGCTGGCTTGATCTTGTCCTTCACCTCCTGGTGCTGCTCCTGCTACTTCTGGTTCCTATACACTTGACCTTGATCTGCCCTTCACCTCCTAGCTCCTGTAGCTTGGCCTTGCTATCCACCTGATCCACCCCCTCCTTATATCACCATCTGGTGATGCTAGGATGAACTGGTGTGTGGTTTGGCTGGTGGTTTGTTTGGCTTTGATAAACTGAGTGTGTTCTTGGTGTGGTGTTTGAGATGAAAAGATGGGCTGCTTGAGCTTCCCACGGCTGTGCTACTCCTTTTCTGTGATCTGCTGCTTTATCAATAGCACACACCATGCATTTAGGTGATTGTGCTGCCTGTGTGCTTGGTACATGGTTTTCGATTACATCAGTGAGGTGTCTCACCTTTTTATCTTTTAACTTTTAACTTTCCTAGTGAAACTTGCCCCTCTTACTTGCTGTGAATATTTGACTTCTGGCTTATTTATTATGGAAGAACAAATTCTTTCATATTGGTGAAACCTGCCCCTATAATTATTACTCAATGATGTGGGAAATAACTCACAAACACTGCCATAAAGTAGGCCAAAGACGTGCACGATTTATGAGGCATGAGGCTCCTCTGAGGTGACCGTTGGTCGGCCTCCGGCCGTCACCATCTCTCCGGCATGCGCTCAGCATGGACTCCTCTGGTGGTTGCTAGAAGATCACCTACTCTGGTGTAACAACTGGTGGTCAGTTTCTCGAAGGATCTCTCGTTTGCTCGGCGGATTCTTGGTTGTTTCTTCTTAATGCCAAAGGCTCTCCTCTTGAGGGCAGAAGTTTAGAAAATGGGGAAAATATTTCTATTGGATCTGTTTTGAGGTTCCCCTCTCACCTCTCTCGTGTGAATGATCTTTTGGTGCCCTCATCTGGATTTCTTTGTAGATCTGCTACCATTTCTGGATCAGATGAAGACACTGGTTTTAAATGGCATGCTCTTTGCTCCTCCTTGTTGGCTGATGATATGGGGCATACTAAGGGTTTTTTGATGTTTTTTCCTTGTGCCAAAAGATTAGTTCTTCTCAACCACGATGAGGTGGTCATTGACGCTCGATATTTGGTGCAAGGTGAAGTAGTGGCATCTAGAGTTACTATTGATCTTCAAGTCAAAAGGGTTATTGTTGGTGCTCAGATCTTGCCTAGTTCTTCGGTCTTGGTTAATTCATTCAAATCTAAGGTGATCGTGCCAAAAACCCTGGATTTCTCCAATAAAAATCCTAAGGATGTTTCTCACGAGGATCCGTCTGTGAAGCGCCCTGCCCTGGATTTCTCTTTAGGCCAGGAATTTGAGAAGAATCTTTACAAGAAATTCAAGCATCAAGTTTACTTTCTTCGTGGTCTCGGAAAGAAACCTTTCTTTTTGGTATGTTCTTTTGGAAGAGAAAATTTTAAATTGGACATTCATACAGTTGGTATTGTGCTCCAAGCTTGTTTTGGTGGTTTGGCTTCAAAATTCCAAGTGAGATTCCTACAAGACAGAACTTTTCGTTTCTCGGTTGCTTCAAGGGCTGTGGGTTTTGAAATTTATAATATTTCAAAATTTTCTTGTGATTCTTTTGTGGTTCATATTAACCTGTGGGGTAATGGTGGCCCAAATTGGATTTTTGAAGAAAAGGAATTTTACAAGGAATTTGCTGGAGATTGGAAGGTTGTCACATACAAAAAGAAAAGCCCCTAAAAATCTCCTTTGACCAAATATGTCAAAAAAGTGCAGTCGGTTTTTCAAAGGCTTGAATTCCCGGTTGTGGTTGCGGATTCTTCGCATGGTCTTGCTGGACACAATAAGTTTGACAATAACTCGCGCAATCAAGATCAGTCTTACGCTCAGGCTCTCGCCGATGGCGGATCTAAACCGATGGTAATGCCTGTCTGGCCCAAAGGTGGCGTAAATCGTGCGGCAATTAATCTCCCTAGTCTATTCCTTTTCTGGAATTTCCGACCTTCCCAAAACGTTCGTGGCCCGATAACTCTTTCTTGGGATGGTTCAAGGCCCAGCCAGTTTCACCTCTCTTTCGGCCCACTGTGTACAACAGTTTTAAGGACTTCTCCATTTCCTTGAAAAAAACAACTACCAGAAATTTTGTCCCCTCAACTCCCTCGCCTGCAGAAACCCCAACTCCCCTGCCTTGCTCGTTGCCGGCGAAGTCTGGATCAATGGACAACATTCCGATTGACCCCGCGCCATTTCTGCCGGGGGCTTTCAAGTTATGTAGGTGGCTGGAAGAACTTGAGTCAAGAGAGTGGTGGTTCCGCATCGACCTAAGGCGCATGAACAGTATGCTATCGCCACCATTAATCCCCTTCCTCCTGGTCAGGTCCGTTTCGCAAATATTCGGGATTCTCTGCTTGACTTCCTCAACAATGAGGTTCGGGTGGATTTTCGTGATATCTAGGCTTGTCCATTTGGGGCCTCCTATGTTCAATTCCACCATGTAAGTGACAGAGACAGACTTGTTGCGACCAGCCCCATTCCTAGAGAAGGACCCAATTCCAAGATGTGCATGTCTCTTTTGTAAAACATAATGAGGTGATAACTAGAGAAGGGCCCAATTCAACAATGAGTGCTGGATCATGTTGGTCGGGCCACCTTTGGACCACTGTCACACTGAAGATCTGAATGCTATCTTTGCTGATATTGGGCAGGTTCTTCTTTGGGAGAGGGACCAGGATCATAAGGGAAGAATACTGGCAAAAGTGAGAGTGACTGACTTGGTTGAAATCCCCAAAAGTGTGAGGTTTACCATTGGAGACCTGGTTGAGACTGAATCATGGACTTTTTCTGTCGAGGTTCTGTAGAGTGACTTGCTCGGAGGAGGCCCACCTAAGGAGGACCCACTTCCTGCTGACAATGAGGACCCACATCCAATTCCTGTCTTTGGGCCCCAGATCCCCCCTCCCCCCTCCACATGCACCTGCTGGTGTGGCTGGTGGTTGGGGACAGTGGTTGGCACCACCACCACCTCCTCCTGGTGGGAACAATGTGGGGTGGGACCCATGGGAAGCTGCTGCTGCCACTGTGCAGGGCCCTGTGGTTGCCCCTGGTGAGGACATGCATGTGGAAAATCTCAATCTCCCCCCTCAGGATGCTAACAGTGCTGATATTGGTGTTGTGATTGTTCAAGACTAGGAATCAGATGATGATGTCTCTATTAATGTTGATCCTGCACCTATTGGGGAACAAGCAGTTAATGAGGAGCTTCAGGGATTTAGCATTGGGGAAGGGCTGCAGAACATATTTCAGAATTACCTCGAAGAGGATGAAAACAACTCTGATGAGGAAGGAAGGGTTGAGAGTCCAATGGATACTGGTGCTGATGCTGGAGAGAATAATGACTCGATGTTAGAATATCATCACCTTCTCTCCCCCAATGAAGCTCATCTCCAGGTTGGCATGGACAGAACTTTCATTACCATCTATGATATTCATGCTGCAAAGCAGGGCTTCTCTCAGCAAGGGCTAGACCTATGGGAAAGTTATTTTGCTCCTCATCTTCAAAAGGCTTCACCATCAAAGGGCTCCCTCATGTGTGACATTCCTGTAAGTTGGTTTAATTTTATTACTCTCATGCTTGCTTCTCCTGAAAAGTTCAATTGGGCCAGAAGCTTTCTTAATTCCCCCCTCTGGGAAATTATTAAAGAACCTATTGCTAAGGAGAATTCCATCTCTTTCATCATCCCTAATGAAAGCATTTCTCAGATGGCTCGTTCCTGTCTGGGCATTGAGGCCAAGCAGTCTGCTAGCTCTCCTTTTACACCCTCTGGGAAGAGGAAGGGCAAGGAACCCCTGGTTGAAACAGAGGTGAGAAGGAGTCCTCGAATTGTTGAGTTGAATGGGGGTTTCAAAAGTCATATAAATTGCTCAATTTCAGACTGTCTGACCTGTAATGTTGCTCCCCCATGCTTAAATCCTAAAGTGGTTAAAACATTGCCACTTCTTTCTGCAAGGTCAAGGAAGGAGACATGGACAAAAGGTTGCTCAAGAAAGGGAAAGCCACTGAAGTTGCCATCAAGGCTCCTGCCAAGGGCACCAACAAAGGAAATGGCCCCTCAACTTTAAGTCTTGGAGGCAAGAAGAAATCTGGGGCTGCTGGCACCTGCGGACAGCAAGCCAAGAATAAGTCCCCTAAATAGGTGTCCAATGTGTCACAAATTGTCTTTTGCTGGAACCTTGTTGGTTCCCTATTTTGAACCATGTAATAGCTTTTCCTTGTTGTGTCTGCTACTTGCTGTGGTTGTTGATGTTGACCTTGTCTGTGTGACTAAGTTATGGAGTGCCTTATGTTTATATGGCTCTGATCATTCCTGCTGGGTTGTGGCATTGGTTGTATCACCCCTAATTCAAATATCCAATATGGTTTTTTATGGATAACAAACAAATATGGAAGATCTTGAATTGGAACATCAGGGGCATTAACTCTGAAAAAATGGGTTGCCCTCAGAAATAAGATTGATGAGTCTAAATGTGACATTATTTGTCTTCAGGAAACTAAAAGGGAAGAGTTTGATATTTCTTACCTCAGGAAATTTTGTCCTTCCAAATTTGAAAAATTTGAATTTCTTCCTTCCATGGGGGCTTCTGGGGGCCTGATTATCATTTGGAATAGCACATTATTCTCTGGATAACTCTCTTTTCAGAATAAGTTTTCCATATCCATCACCCTGACCTCCCTTTTGTCAAATGAAATATGGATTCTCACTAATATTTATGGGCCCTGTCTGACTGAAAAAAAGCAGATTTCTTAGAATGGTTTTCCAATATTGATATGCCTAATGATATGGATTGTCTTATTGTGGGAGATATCAATTTCACAAGAAAACCTTCAGACATAAATAAGCAGGGGGATGTTAATGACATGCTCCTCTTTAATGAAGCCATCTGCAAACTGGGGCTCATTGAGTTGCCCCTTAAAGGAAGAAAATTTACTTGGATCAACATGTCTTCCCTCTAACCAAGCCAACATCTGACCATTTGCCCTGTGTCATCTCCGCTGGCACAAAGGTTCCAAAATCCCAGGTCTTCAGATTTGAGAACTACTAGATGCATCACAATGATTTTAAAGCAATTGTTCAAAATGCTTGGAACATTCCAGTTGGCTTCCCTGATTCTACTAAAAGAATTAATGCTAAGTTAAAAAATGTCAGAAGAGGGCTGAAACTTTGGGCACAAAATTTGCCCTACTTGAAATCACAAATTTGTAATGTTAATGCAACTATTGATCTTTTGGATGTTTTGGAAGAAATGAGGACTCTTACTATGCTGGAGTGGAACCTCAGGGACTTGCTAAAAACTCATGTAATTTCCCTACTTCAAGATTAGAATGCTTATTGGAAGCAAAGAGGAATGGTTAAGTGGGTCAAGCTGGGAGATGAAAACACAAAAAATTCACTCAAAAGCTAACATCAGTTTTACGCATAACTACATCTCCATGCTCAAAATGAAACCAATGAGGTGATTCATGAACATTCTGACAAGGCTGATCTTCTTTGGCATGCCCTTAAAGATAGAATGGGCACTTCAAATAAGTCTGAAATGCACTTTAATCTTAATGAACTTGTTGGTGAAAGTCTGAACTCCAAGGACATGGATGCTCTGGAACAACCATTTACTGATATGGAAATTGAAGATGTGATTAAGGATTTGCCAAATGATAAATCCCCTGGCCTTGATGGTTTTAATAATGAATTCATGAAGCACTATTGGCCTATTATAAAGGAGGATGTTAAACAACTTCTAATGGATTTCTATGGATGCAGGATTTCTTTGGAAAGCATTAATGCTTCTTTTATCACTCTTATTCCAAAAAATGAGACTCCCCTGACACCTGCATATTTCAGGCCTATTTCTCTGCTTAACAGTGTTTTTAAGATTATCACCAAAGTTCTTGCCAACAAATTTCAACAAATTATCCTTAAGCTTGTCCACAAAAATCAATATGGCTTCTTGAAGAAAAGATCTATTCAAGACTGTTTAGGATGGGCCTTTGAGTTTCTTTATCAATGTCATAAGTCCAAGGAAGAAATTATAATCCTGAAGCTAGATTTTGAAAAGGCTTTTGACAAGATTGAGCATTCCACCATCATCAATATTCTCAAAGACAAAGGTTTTGGTATGAAATGGATTAATTGCATTCAATTGATTTTTGGATCTGCATCCTCTGCTGTCCTGTTAAATGGAGTGCCTAGGAAAAAATTACTATAGAAGAGGTGCATTCCCCCCCTCCTGTTTGTTCTTGCTGCTGATGTTCTTCAGTCCATTCTCAACAAAGCAATGTGCCAAGGGCTTATGTCTGCACCCTTGGAAGGCGATTTCTGCCCAGACTTCCCTATAATTTAGTATGCTAATGACACCTTATTGGTCCTCAAAGCTGATTCAAGACAATTGTTGTGCCTTAAAGCCCTGCTTCATACTTTTGCCCTATCCACTGGCCTCAAAGTTAATTATTCTAAATCCAGCGTGATGCCAATCAATTTGGATCCTGACAGATTAAGCCATTTTGCTAATACAATTTCTTGCCTGACTGGATAACTACCCTTCACTTATCTTGGATTGCCTTTAAGCATTAACAAGACTTTAGTGGAAATTTTTTTGCCTATTGTACAGATACTGGAGAGAAGACTCTGTGGTATTGCAGATTTTCTAAATTATGGGGGAAAATTGCAATTGGTAAAATCTGTCTTATCTTCCCTTCCCATTTATTATATGAGCTGTTTTGAACTTCCTGTCACTATTAAGGATCAGTTGATCAAGTACATGAGACAATGTCTATGGAGGAAAAAGAACACTGATGTCCAAGCTAGAGGGCAAGCCTTAGTGGCCTGGAACAAAGTTTGTAGACCAAAGACTCAAGGAAGTTTGGGTGTTCTTGATCTCAACATTCAAAACTCTGTTCTTCTTTTGAAAAATCTAGATAAATTCTATAACCACAGATACATTCCCTGGGTGCACCTCGTCTGGAACACATACTATAATAATGGAAAACTGCTAGGAAGAGGTTTGGAGGGATACTTTTGGTGGAAAGCACACCTGAAGTTAGTTGAAATTTTCAAAGGAATTGCAAAATGCTCGGTGGGAGATGGAAGTCCACTCTCTTTTGGTCTGATATGTGGAAGGAAGAATGCCTGCAGCATAAGTTTCCTCACTTACTATCCTTTGCAAAAAATCCACATATCTCTGTCAATGAGTTTATCTAGATACCCAACATGCAAGACCACTTCTTTCTTCTTCTGTCTCAACAAGCTTACTCTGATTATCTATGCCTGGAACAAATTGTCAGTGAGGGGCTTCAGGGAGAATCAGATAATTGGAGTTACATTTGGGGAAGTGACTCTTTCTCTGTCAAAAAGGCCTATTGCTCCTTGTCTGGACATATTGCAGCTCAGCCTCATTTTTCTTGGTTATGGAAGTCCTCTTGCCAGCAAAAACACAAGTTTTTTTCTGGTTATTACTCATTGACAGAATGAATACCAGAAACCTATTAAAGAGAAAAAAATTCACTGCCCTGCTGTAATTGTGTGACTTCTAGTTGCATTGCTGAGGAAACCTTAACTCGTTTATTCTGGGACTGTCCTTTTGCAAAAGCATGCTAGGATGAAATCTGTCCTGTCAGAAATATTGATTTAACCCTCAATGAGGCCTTGGCGGATTTAAGGTTCAGATTAAAGGTCCCCTTTGCAATGGAAATTATTATCTTGGGGGCTTGGGGCATCTGGATTTGCAGAAACAATGAAATTTTTAACAACAAGTGTGCTTCCCTTGAAGAATTGAAGGCTATTGTTTCTCAAGAATTAAGATGGGTTCTGTTTAGAATTAAAAAAAAATACTTCCAGGATTTCAAAGCCTGGATCAACACCCATTTGGATAGGAGATAGTTAGCCTTGTAATGATTTCCCTCTCAGAGGTGGCCTTGGACTTGTAAATATTTACTTATGTAACTCCTTATGATTTTATAAAAAATTGCAGTGGGGGGTTTTCCCCTTACTGTTTCACCCTAAAAAAACTAACAATTAAACTTTTATTTTCATTTTGTTTGTTTTGGATTTTGCACGTACAAGATTCTGATACTCAAGATTTAGTATAGATTTACTTAGATAGATTCTTTTGTAATCTTTATTTTATTCTTTTGTAAGAATATTGTAATAGTTTATTCATTTTTGAATTTCCTTACTTGTAAATTCTTTACTATAATGAATATTAATTACTTGAATTAGTTTATCTTTGTACTTTGTTTATGAAATAAAGATATGGAATAAAGATTCATTTCTTATTTGAATTTCTTTATATTGAATCCTTATTACTATTTATTATCTCTTTATCAAAATAAATAATATTACTAAATCATATTTGGAATTTATTGTAAAATACCAAATCCTAACTTTACAACATAAGTTCAAATTTCAATTTTAAATTCAAAATCTTTCCCCCAAAACACACCAATTCATAAAGATCATGTCAAAATTTATAATGACCACTCCCAGAGCTATTCCCACACCTAGAGAGTGAAAGAAACTCTGATCAATTTAGGTTTTTATTTGGCGAAAAATTGACCCACATTTTACAGATGAATGCATGCATATGCACAAATTCCTAAATCTACCCTTCGTTGGTTCCTAAATGCTGGGATGTTACAGAGCCCTCTACCAAGGTCGAACAGGGCCTTGCCGCACCTCTCCAGACAAGTCTCGGCGTCCTCGGTCACCCTGCACCCTCTCCGCCGCCTCTTAGCCCCTCGGTGAGCCTCCGCTAGTGCCCTCTTTCCTCGCCAAGGGTTTCTCCCCCCATGCACCCTCGCGAGGAAGGAGATAAGCAGGAGCCATCGATCGTCTTCTAATCTGACGGATGCCGCCTCCCCATCCCCCTTTGCCCCTTTGCCCCACTAACGACTGGGCCTGGCCCCATGGCTTCGTATCCTTCTCTCGTGCGTGGCGTCACCTACCGTGGGCCAAATCCTCCCTCGCATCCCAGTCAACCTCAGATCCCCCGGCCCATCAACACCAAACCATCCCCCTTTTATGTTTTTCCCATAGATCTGTAATCCAGTTAATTAGTTTAAATCAGTTTGAAAATGGAAAATAACTCCTAATGACCCAATCTAAAATTCATAGGGTTCCCGAGTGTTGTCTTCAACATGCAGTAGCTTTGTTTGTCCCAATTGATGACTAAAATAAATACAATAATTCCAGCCCCAAGATGTATCCTTTTTACAAAGGTTAATTCTTTTATGAGTTCTACAACTCCATTTCGATCAAATCCTTTTGTACTGTAAGGTATGGGTAATACCTTCCATGTTACCTTGCCCTCACCATAGTTTGTTTCCTATTTTGCCCTTGGTAAAAATAATAAAAACAGGCAAATTCAGTCTTTAGAAAAGTTTCTAGGTCAACAAAAAATAGATACCGACCTAATTCCAACTCCCGGTAGACATGCCTACCAATATCCTTCAAATGCAAGGAGCCCAATATTTATTGAGCTCCCTTTGATTTTGGTGAATGAAACATTTCTATGCATAGTTTATTCACTAGAAAAATCACTACATTAGTTATGTTAATCCAAAAAGGTTTCTTTCAATTTCTACACAAAATTATTCCCAATACCTAACATGTGTCCTTGGATTCACATCAAAATCTCTTGTATCTTAAATCTGATGAAAAAGGAAAACACCCTCCAATACTACCTTTGGGAATTTCTAGAGGGCATTTCGTTATATATTTTAACTTGATTTCAACTCTCAGTGAATCGGTGCATCAAACCATACTGAACCAGCCAACGAAATAATTTTTGTAGCTCCAGAACTTTTCTGGTGAATTATTTTCTAAAACTAGAGTTTTATTCACTATAAAATCAATTATAAATCAATGGAAATTGATAAAATAGTGAAACCACTTTTGTTGGTTTCATTTTATCAATACTTATCTGATGGTATAATTTTTACACAATGTTATCATACACAATATGGACTTAGTCCAAAACCCCTCTCCTATGTAGTTTCTAGACTATAAATCTTATGGGATCTTCTTACAATGCCTCCAAGCCTCTTACCAATCTCATCCAACCAATAATCCAGCACCCTACTATTTTATTTAGAGTAATTATCCTTTGTTTGTTGTATGTATTGATGCTTGTTGGTATTGTATTGACTGGTGCTTTGCTTGCATGCATGTTTGCTACATAACGATGATAGTTGTGTTTGCTTGACGCCAAGAAGAAGGAAGCATCGGATTATTATTATTATTATTATTATTATTATTATTGGTATTCTGGTATTCTAGAGAATTCCAGGGACATCTCTCTGTTCATAGGTAAGCCACCTTCTTGCTCATAAGCCTTTGACCTACTATTTTAATTATGCATGTTTTACCTATTCATTTATGCAAATTGCATTGCTTTATATTTTTTTTATGTTGTATATGTGGGAATGTTTGGCTCCTTCAAAACATTACCATATGTACTACTAAGTACAACCCCCTTGCCGATACTTACTTGACCCTAGTATGGTAGATGGTGTATAACAACATAACCCCTTTGGAGACCCCATTTTAGCCGAAGCAAAACTATAGGATGGGAATAGCCCGGTAAAGGTTTTACAAAAATGTTTTTTGGTAAAAACTTGGTGAGGTTTTACCTACCAAGAGAAGTTGGATAAAATAAAAAGTTTTACAAAAAGACACCCAGTTCTTTGCAGTTTTGCTAGAGCAATTAACCCGTGCAACCACATTACCTTGGAGTGGGACATGGCTGGACTTAATGTTTGCTCCTCTAGTGTGGGAATTCTCACAACTACTTACAAGGGATCAGCTCCCTCAAATTATAGGCTTCCTTTACAAAAAGGGTCAACTGTTAGGAAGTTACCTGGAGGAAGCAGGACCACCCATGTGAGCGGTCGGGCGGTACTATGAGCCTCTTATTGAAAGTGCCAGCTCCGGAGGAATTGGGTGCACTCTGGTTGGTCTCTGTATCCTAATGTCCTGGTGTTGATAGGAACAATTCATAGGGTATGGCCCATGCTAGAGTGGCATCCGGAGATTCTTGATCGCTTACTCGACCCATGATTAGTAAGGATCAGGGCAGGGTACCCATTTGGTGTGGGTAAAGTGTACAACCTCTACAGAGTGTAAATATTTGAATAGTCGTGTCCACAATCATGGACAGTTGGGAAGGTTGCTATAGATCGGTGATGGTTTTGTTTTCAAAAAGGATTTTGGAAAACAAAGTGTTTTCTAAGCTTGGTGATACAAGGGACGCCAGAGAAGGAGAGGTGATGTTGAGGAGCAAGGAAGAAGAAAACTTGGTCATCTGAGGACCATGGAGTTGTAAAAAGGTGACCCAATCCTAGTGTTTTGCAAAAAAAATTCAAAAAGGTTTCTAAAATGTTTTACAAAAGTTTTCAATAAAAACTTGTAGATGCTATATCTACAAGAGAAACTATTTTGGAAAATAAACTCTCATGGAGCCCTCCTACTACCATGGCCATATTGCATATCCTATTATTATTATTATTATTCTCTTGAGGTGGCTTGCGAGTAAAATTTTCAGAACCACGAGGAAAGATGGAGATGATAACGTCTATGCAAGCTAGGCCGTCGTCCTAGTCATTCGCTATTAATGTTGTAATCACCATTATGGCACTAATGTAAGTTTTGTACTCGCTACTTATGTATGATATAATGATACTAGTCGTTTATGCTCATGGCTCACTGATCATGGGAACATGAATTGCAGGCATAACGGGGATTCTCGAAACATAAATCCGGGGTCCCACAGACTTGGTATCAGAGCCATCCTGACTGTAGGAGACCTTAGTTAGCATGGACGTTAGACAGGAAAACACCAATTTCTGAAAACATTGACTCTCGAAAGCTACTTTCTCAAAAATATTTTCAAAAGATTTACTAGCTTATGTTCTCTAATTTAAACACTTTTAAAATGGCTTATTCTATATCTCATCTTCCTTCAAATGTTCCATTTTCAAAAATAAGCCAGACATCGATACCATGAAGACGGAGATCCAAAGATAAAGAGAAGCGGAGACAAGCAAACCAAAAAGGAGATACCCCCAAAGACAAAAACTACAAGATCGCCCTTCCCACGGAGTTCTTTTCATCGCCCCAAAGGATCAAAATACGGCATCAACGACACCAGACGGAAAGATGGAAGCCAAGACCCCCGTAACGTCTGTACTTAGGATACATATCCTTAATATAGGATTCCCCTTATGGCGCGTAGTTATTCCTTGGTACCTACGGAATGCCTTGTTTTCTTGTCACATGCTTGTATGATGCTTGTTATTGTGTTGCTTGTTTATCTTGGGTCATTCGAACCTATTGCTTAGAACACCTTGTTTGCCTACCCCGATAACAACATCCATAATCCCATAATCTGAGATCTCTCATGAGCAGGATTGCCACCTATTGAAAATTTAAACAACACTTACTAGTGCTTACTATCAACCTTACACCCTAATGAGTCGATATCACTATTTCCAAACCCCCCCATAAACCCTCATTTGTGCAGATGGAGCCCATTGATGAAGCATGGTTAAGTGGAGGATTCCCCTCGCTTCTCTGGGACTCACTGCAGCTCTGCGGATACCACCAACCTCCAACCTACACTCTCCACAAAGTACTAGAAACGAGGCAATATCTGGGACAAGTCACCATTCCCCCAAGGTCTGAAATATCCAGAGAACCTATCTATGCCACTGGACTCCGAATGCCGACTCCCGTGCTGGCTATTGCCATAGCCACAAGAGAGGCACTGTTTCGCATCCGGTATCTTCTTCCAGACATGCGACAGCCTACAACCTTCTATCTACCACTCAAAGGAAGCGTTGACTCCTCCGGAGAATCCCAAGACCCTTGCAGACCTACCCTGCCCTTCATCTCTAAGCCAGGTATAGCTATGCCGGAAATGAATTGCTCGTCGCTGTTGCTAATGAATACCGCCAATCCCACATGGAGCTTCACCGTGTCCAAACCATCCTAACTCGCAAGGAATCTCTGGAAGTCCAGCAAAGGAACCATGCCCAGACCAAGAGACTGGAAGAAACATCTGAAAGCCGCGTCCCAAAAGGAAGAAAGAAGTGTGTCACCGCTCGCCAATACCCCAGGAGGTTCAATCCACCCCAGGACACACAAGAATCCTCCACCCGTCTCCCTGAAAGCGAAGATGAAGACAAAGAGGATCCCTCCATGTAGTCAGAAATCCGCTAGAAATAAATCCCACTACTATCTTAGGGTAGAGATATATATCGGCCCCGAACCTATTTTGTAAAACCTAAGCGCTCAGACGCCTATCGACACTGACCCGCATTATAATGCTTTAAGAACCATCGCCGTTGGCTGGTGCAGACCTATGAAATTATGTATGAACTATGTTTGATGATATGTTTGTCTGGGGTTCCCTTTTTATGTTTTACCCACGACATTGCATCATACTGAACCCGTAACGACATCATCCCGTAGGACCGCGTTCCGAGACCTCCACCCAAAAACCGGCATCCTCCCAACTTGCTAGAACTCTAACCAGCTCAGACGCCCCCTAGAAGCCATATCTACAAGATCGACAGAATAAACCAACCCCGAACAAGAAGAACAACGTACTTCCAATCCCATCCTTAAACGCCAAGAAAGAAGGTCTGAGAACTCGCCAGTCACCCTTAGTGTCTCTCTAAGGGGAAAAGACTGTGTCTTTTCCCGCAAAATCAGAATAACCCCGAGAGTCGACCCCTAGTCGTCATTAGGAGATGACCCTACCCTAAAACAAGAGTGTGGACACCACAAGAGGACAACAAGCGGCACTTCTCCATAATCAAAAGATACTCCGAGAAATCTCTCCATCACAAAGTTGACCGTCCAGCTAACACTCCCAGCATTTCAAGACCAAGAAGGAAGAAGAACGGATCCAACTACAAAGCATCGAAGAGGGCTCAGCTCACCATCCCGCCTCAAGAGGAAAGAACCCTGCCAAAGCTAAACCTAGCTAGAATCGACCTAAGGGGAAAAGATTGCATATTTTTGCACCCGCTTCATCTAAACCGCTCAACCCGCAACCACTTAGCTCTGACCTGTAGCTGACCAAGCCTGTTTGTAGTAAATTGATGACCCACAAGTGTAGGGGATCGCAACAATCTTCGCGGGTAGTATTACCCAATTTATTGATTCGACGCAAGGGGAGTCAAAGAATACTTGCAAGCCTTAACAACTGAGTTGTCAGTTCAGCTGCACCTGGAAATAGTTCTTGCTCACAGAAGTTTATCATTAGCAATAGTTTGGTAGTAGCAACAGTAAAGCAACAGCAGCAGTGAAACAGTAGAAATAGTAATAGTAACTGCAACAGTAGGATTCGAGTGCGGTAGGCATAGGGATGGATGGACGGGTGTTGCATGGATGATTCTAAACATGTAACTTCAAGATCTAGGGCATTGCAGATAAATAATAACAAGAATCCAAGTACTAAAAAATCTAGGCATGTGATCCGAATATAGTCATACGTGCTCGCAATGCGAATCTTGCACACCATCTTCTGTCCAGCCAGCCCGTGGCGGCGGGGCCTCTAGGGAACTACTGGTAATTAAGGTGCTCCTTTTAATAGATCACTGGAGCAAAGCATTAATACTCCATGAACATATGTGTTCCTCACACCACAGCGATCCCCTCCGGTTGTCCCAATTATTGTCACTTTGGGGCCTTTGGATCCGGACAATGATATGTGTACACAACTTGCAGATAAGATCACAAACAATACTATCATAATAATTCAATAATAAGTTCAGATCTGAGATCATGGCACTCGGGCCCTAGTGACAAGCATTAAGCATAACAAGTTGCAACAAAGTCAAATAGCATTAATAGAGATACTAGGATCTATGCCCTAACAGATCTTATTTGATTACATGATAGAAATCATCCAATTCCTACCATCCCCAATCCTACAGATCAGGGGATTACTCATGGATGAGGGAAACATCGGTGGTTGATGGAGATGCGTTGGTGATGATGATGGCGATGATCCTCTCCAAATTCCCTATCCCGGCAGGGTGCCATAACAGAATTTTCACTACTAGAGAAAACCTTAGGCGAGGCGCACCTAAAAGCTTATGCGAGGCGCATATCATATGCGCCTCTAACTTTGAGCCTCGCCTATTTTTTATGCGAGGCGTATATGATATGCGCCTCCTATACTTCACATATGTGAGGCGCATATCGATATGCGCCTCCTATATATCCAAATTTTTGGATTCGAATCTTGGTTTCTGGTGGCGGCGGCGAAGCGGAACTCTTTCTGAAAAAATTATCGACCCCCCCCCCCCCGGTTTTTAGGTTGAGAGGCAACTTATAGGCACGGAGGCCGAGGGGGTGCCTGGGGTGGCTGCACCTCCAGGAGCGGCCAGTGGTGGGCCCGCGCCTGGCATGGGTGTGGGACCCCCAGGCTCCTTCTCCGTCTCGTCTTCTGGCTTCGTGGATCTTCTGGCGAAATATAATTTTTGGCATATTTTCCGGGATTTTTCCTAATAGTTCATTTTCTGCACAAAAACAAGACACCAAGGTAATTTTGCTGAAAACAGCGTCAGTCCTTGTTAGTTGTATCCAAATCACACAAGTTTAGATAAGAAACAATAGAAAAGTGTTTGAGAACGTAGATATGTTTTGGACGTATCAACTGCCCCCAATCTTAGCTTATTGCTTGTCCTCAAGAAATTCAGTTGAAAACTGAGTGCGATAAAAGAACTTTCACGAACACTTTGCTTCATATGATGTAAATATTCTCAGCACAGCAGTAGATGCTTAGACAATTCATAATAAAGAGTATGCAACTAAGTCTACTGAATAATCATTGCAACCTATCAAGAGAAACCAACTCAATAATAATAAGTAGCATGAAACATAAACATAAGCAACATTGCAATGCTCATACTAAGGTATGATAGAGTGGTATCTCGCTTGCCTTTGTTTGAAGAGCACAATATAAATGCCAAGGCACCTCTAAAGTTCAAGTGAAGACTAGAGATAAAGATATCAGAGATACAAGCATCAATGTCATGACATAATTAACCAAGTTTTGGAACAAACACAAGAATGACAACTATGCTCTCAAGAAGGTGCTCATAGAATAAGTGGTGACTCAACAATTTTGTGAAAATGGTTTTGGAAAGTTTGAAAGGCTTCCAAATGCTGAAAGGAAAGTACTCATTAGCTTTGAGCTCTCATTGCCCCTATCATAGGCATCTTCATATGGTTAAGGTGAAAGTGAGGTCCACTCTTAATCATATGCTTAACAGACCATAAACTGGAAATCCCATGTCCCTTGAGTACGAGGGCCGCTCCGCATGCTACTCAACTTTGGTCACCTGAAAGTTCTTGTCATTGTAAATACATGCATATCATAGAGAACCGCCAACAGGGTACCCCTTGCACATGGTACATGAGCTTTCCCATAACCAAAATGACAAGGCAAGTAGACAATGAGCATCTCAGCAATCTTTTTATTTACCATATGCATAGCTTTTTATTGAGGATGCTTCATAGATGATCATTATGGTGATGCTGCAAGTTTCCACCATGATTAGGCATGGCTTAGTCTAGAGGCCCAGACATTTCTATAACACAATGTATAAACTCCATGAACTCATAACCTCCGCAAACAAAAGAGCAAGGAATCAACTAGACAGGATATCCAAAAAGTGTTGAAAGCGTTCCCCGTGATAGGACGGTTCTGCTGACTCCCAGCATATAATTTGCAAGAATATAACTCTCATGGACACGTCACAATGGTTCAGATTTATTAAGCGCAAAGAATAAAGTGTGTCATCAAGTTCGTGAGAGCTTTACTAACTAACTTTCTCAAAACAGACAAACATTTTATTTTGGAAGAATACACGACATATACAATATGCGCTGAAGTAGCAAATGATGCTAATAGGTAGGTATGGTGGATATAGCTGGCAATAATGGTTTTTGGGGAGTTGGAAGCACATTAGAGCACATACTCAGTGCAAGTGAAGGCTAGCAATAGAGAGGAAGCAAAAACGAGATAGCAATAGCTGTCATAATCATGCTTGCAACCAAAAAGGACTAACTATAGCATGAAAGTGATACAAGAACTCTGAGGCAAAGTAAATCATCGAGGCTTACTGACTATTGATTAGTCATATGCATGCGTGAGCATGTGCCAAGTCGATTCACATGAACAGTCAGAGGAGGATACCATAATTAATGTCATACCAAAATATGAATAAAACAATGCAAGCAAACATTCATATGACATGCTATAAACTATTAGCAAGCTGGAGCTAATCATAGACAAGCAAGAACTACTAAGCATCCATAATGACATACACCTTACACAAACAGGCTAAGCATGCTCACAATGATGAGTATATGTACAAAAATGAAACAAATAGAGTTCGTTACCAGCCTCTTACCACGCCTCGAGTTGTCTTAATCTTCATTATTGCCCTTCACTTGTGTGACTTGAATAATTAACAAGAGACCAAAATCTACTGAGGACGGCTGAACCCTCCAAACAACTCACAAAACCAAAGAAGAACAACAAATATTTTTGGTGTTTTAAATTTTTTTGAAAGAAAGCAAACAAAGCAAAACCAAACAAAGCAAAATCTTTTCGGATTTTTCTTTTAAGGCAAACCAAAGGAAAGAAACAAAGAAACAAACCAAGAGAAACAACGAAAATATTTTTGTGTTTTTGAGAAAGAAGCAACAAGAACCAAAAAGAAAGCGAAACAATGGATATACAAAGAACTAATGAACATGATATATAAATGAGTGTGACGTCGGTATACCTCCCCCCAAGCTTAGGCTTTTGGCCTAAGTGGGTCTCAATAGCACGGGTAGTAACCCCATGCTAGTGGGTCATCATAGGAATGATCATAGTCAGGCGCTTGCGATGAAGAAGAAGAAGATGCGCCCCAATCAAATGAGGGATGCTGGTATGAAGACACTCCCAAGATGGAGGGCTGAACCGAATTTTCTTAGGCATCCCCTTCAACATTCTCCTCTTGCTGGGAGAGTTCCCCCACATATGTGTCAACCTCCTCCTCCGTAAGCGACCATCCTTGCCTGTTATCAAAGTTAAACAAAGCAGGTGCAGGCAAATAAACTATTTTCTCAGTCCTACCCTTTCTCTGACCTTGCTGGGCAAAAGATAATTCTTATGGTAAACTTATCACATTAGCCCCCAAGGAAACAAAACCATGCTGAATCATGGATTCAATATCAAGCCTCTCTATGGGGAACTGAAAATCTGAATAATGAGGCTCTAAACCATGGAAAGCTAGCAACCTAGAAGCAATGAGACCTCCACAAATTCCACCCTTCTCGCGGTTGGTGGTGAGACGGTGAGCTATCAGCGCACCCAGGCTATAAGATCTATTCCTATTCGGAGCAACTGCGATAAAAGCTACATCAAAAGAAGATAACTTTCTAGCAATATTTATAGCAAGAACATACTTGGTAATGAAATAGGCAAAGTATCTAATAGCTGGGAGCTGAATGTTCCGAATTTTACCACTTTCCTTTGAGAAGTCGAAACCTTGGAAAATCTCAGCATATAAATCCATAAGTGACTTGGGCCTCTCCTTGATCTTCTCACAATATCCCCACTGAGGTACTCTAATTGCTGCACAGAAATCAGCAAAAGGCAGGTCCACGGGTATATTATATATTTTGTAATGGACCATGGGATTAGAAGTAGACCAAGTGAACCAGAAGTCCTGCATAAAAGCCATGGTTAGCTTAACATATTGGAATGGTTCACCTTCGACAAAGTGTTCCAACCCCTTCATTTGTAACCATAGTTTGTAAATCTTGGAGGATCCCCGCAGCTCTCATAAATTCATGGCATGGATATATGGAAGAAAAAACTGCCTCCTCATGATGAACCTTCATTGGCTCATGCACCATCAGTCATATTGATTCAGTGGATAAGCACTCATCTTCCTTGCTGAAACTTTTAGACAACCATCAAACCAAGTGATTTATAAGTAGATAAATGATGAGCAACTACTATATGCACTTGCTAGAGGGCTACACATGCATCAAAATGAAATTTATAAGCATAGAACAAGCATGCAAGCTCAAATAACCTGTCACCTATAGCAGCAAAATACTCAAGATAAAATCTATCAATCACAAATCTAATTGGACAAGTGGAGGAGGCACATACCAAGGAGCAATCCCTTCAAAAATCAGCACTTGAGATGGGCTGAACAAGGAGATCGAAAATCGCGATCAAGAACAGCAAGAACTCGATCTTGAGAAAGTTTTTCGGTGTTTTTCGTGAGAGAGAAAGAAGATGGCTTTGAGGAGGCAGCCTGGAGGGGCCCAGGTGGGCCAGACCCCCCTAGGCACCACCCCCTGGTAGGCCGCGCCTACCATGGTGTGGTGGCCTGGGGTGGCCCCCTGGGTCACTTCAGGTGTCTCTCTATGTAACATCCCTAAAATCATGTTTTCAAAGATTGCATATCATCCATGCATGCATATCATTTAGGGATCAATTTCAAAGTCATTTCAAAGAAAACAGAAGTATTGAGTGCTCATTATTTTATGTAGACAAACATTGATGCAATGCTACTCTCTAGTGAGAGAATATTTGTTTCAAAACAAGATTTGTTTGTTCATAAGTTGGTTTTGTTGAGTTCCAAAGCTTGGAAAAAATATCCAAAAACAAAATATGGTTTTAAAACCATTTTCATATCTTTATCAAATCTTGTGCTAAGGCACTGCTTATTTTAAAATTTTCAAAGGAACCAAGCAAGTCTAATGAGACAGCATGATTTTACACTCAAAAATGTGCAGGTTTCACTTTATAAAAGTCCAGAAAGATTTGGAATTCAAATACATTTGAATTCATTTGAAAAGGTTTCCCGAAAATCGAATTAGAAAAAGAAAAAGGATTAGAAAACAGAACAGGGCCAACGCCACCAAACAGGCCCAAAAAGCAGAGCCAGCCCATTAACCAGCCCACCCGGGACCCCTTCTCCCTCTGTTTCTCACCCACCCGCACACCCCTCCTTCGCTGACACTCCGGACCCACCGCCACATCAGCATCATCGTCAATCCCGCGCCGGAGGAACTGCTCCTCTCTGCCGTTTCTTCCCGAATCAAATCCAATTGATTGCGCTTGATTCCCGGTGTAATTGTCCCGCTCATCCTTGCTACTTAAACCCCCTCTGCCCCCTCTCCATTTCCCCCAAACCCCAAGCACTAAGCGCCCCCAGACTGCGAGAATTCCTCGCCGCGACCCCGCTGCTCCGACGAACCGCATCATCGATTCCGGCCAACCCCGACCACCCCTCTGCTCCTGGTTCACACGAGCATGCTCCACTTCACCTTGCGCACCTCCCAGTACCACTAGCTCGCCCGCGCGTGCCCCAGAGCATCGGCAACACAATCGACTGAGCGCCACCGTCTTCGGTTTCAACTCCGACGACCTCCAGTGGTAATTTCCGCCCTCCCCTTTCTCTCTCGTTGACACCCGCGTGACTAGTATCATCTTGAGCATCTGACCCACCACTTCTTTTGCCTTGGCATGATCTGTACCCTCGCCAACGTCGACGAACAGAAGCACCCGTCTCCAAAAGCAACTACGGCGAGCAATCCTCGTCGACCTCGAGCGCCCCTTCGCCAACCAAGCACACTTTGAGCATCAGCAACGCACGGCGAACTCGGTGAGCTATTGCTCCCTCTCCCACGCTTCCTGTATCACCGGCAGCTTTACCTCCCGAGCGCGCCGCAGCCAGCCACCGTCGAAGCGCCGCTCAATTATGGTCTGTTAGTTTTGAGCCGTTATATCTAGATCCAACGCGTACGATAGACGACTTAAGCGAAGCGGTATGATTTGATCTAGGCCGTGCGCAGTCACTTTAATCCTACGGCCCTCATCGATTGATCCATGCTAATCGGTATCAGCGAATCAGAAGCTGCCGCGTGGCTAGAGTTTAGATTTAAAATCTGAATTAGATCTATTAGTGTTTCAAACTTGCAAAATTCATAACTTTTGATTCCCACATTCATATTTTGCAATTTTTATATCATTGGAATCAGGGGAGAAAATCCTATCTGTTTATGCAATGTGTTTAATGTTTTGCCTCTGTAAAAATGGTTGTTTTTGCAGAGACATTTGTAGTCTTATTTTGAGTATAGAAATGATTTAAAAATCAAACAAAGTTTATTTAGTGTTTTTTGATCTTGTTTATGTTTCAGTACTGTTTACTAGCCTTGTTTGGTATAGAAAAATCAGCACATGGCATTTGCATGCATTCATGTATTTTTGTTTGTATATTTTTGATATGTGATTTTGGTGCCATTATTTTATGTGTAGATTTTGGTGCTAATAGTGATTGTGGTTGTGAAGATTGTTGCTACTCCCCAAACTACCAAGGCAAGTGGTGATTCATGTTTTTACCCCTATATTTTCACCTATGCATTAGAAATATTTTGTATAGGACTTGCATGATAATTTTTGCTAAGTGTCTATATGCTATGCTTGGGAAATCCTAGTAGTTGTAGAATTGTTAGAATTTCCTCTAAGTTAGGATGCCTACTATTACCATGCTTAGCCTAGCTATTAGCAAACAAGGGTGGATTTTATATTCATGTTATGTGAAATATTTCTATGTCATTGACTTGTGTTTTTGCTTAATAAAAAAACAAAGTGAATGAATCACCTGGGTGGAATGGATAGAATGGTTTGTGTTGAGTGGTTACACAAGGCCCATTTCTATGGTTTACCTTGTGTATCTCACTTGTGGAAAGCCACCCAGGCACAAAGGGATTTGAGATGCCAAATGTTGAGAAGCTTCTAGTGCAGCCACATGGCATTATGGGCTCTCCCTGGACCACATAGGTTGCAATAACTTAGCCATTTGGACAGTTGGTGGTAGTGGGATGATAGGTTTGGAGCCCGTCCATTTGGGTTAAGGGAAGGCTTCTGAAAGGTCCTGTCTTGGTGAAAATCAAGTCTTGTGGGGAAAGTGCACAACCTCTGCAGATGGAAGAATCTAAGTACTTAGCCATGTCCCTGGTATTGGACAATTTGAGCGTCAAGACATGGAAGCTATCAAGAATCTCCTCATCCCAATTTCTAAGTTAAAACTTGTGTTTGAACAAGGGTGAAGGTTCACCAATTTCTATTGGTAGTTCCTTGGGAAAGTTTTGTCAAAGAAAAACTTAGTGTTTTCAACTAATAGGTAAAACCTATTTTGAGCAAAGCAAGCCTAAGCTACACCTAGCAAAATTCATATAGCAACTAGATGTTACTATTCTACTAAGGTATCATTTGCCAATACTATTCCAATGTATTGACCCATTGTGGCTGTAACTTGTGATGTTGCAGGTTATTCTGATGATGATTAGGGGTTATGAGTCTAGACTCAACATGCTTGCCTGTGGCACATGAAGATGAAGACTTATTTATCTTATTCTATTTTGAACTCTTATATTATGCCTGTGGCCATGGAGTTGTAAAAGACTATGTTTGTCTCTGGAATGATATGTAATAATGACCTTTGTATCTGTGTACTTCATCTTAAACTGTGGATGCTAGCTTTGATCCAGGGACTAGCATTGCAATCACAGGGATCTCTACCTTTATAAAGGTGGGATCTTACAGATGGTATCAGAGCACTGTGTTGCCTATAGGATTATGACCCTAGGATTGGATTAGAAACCACTAAGGAAAAACTTTCAACAACTTGCACACTTGTCTATTTCTTATCGTAAACTTGTCTAATCTTCTTTCTCATCTCTATAGATAGAAGGATGCTTTGATAGCCTTTAGTCTAGTAATGTACTTCGTTAGTTGGACCACCACACTTATCGTTTTATTTCCAAAATTTTGTCTAAGTTAAGTTGAACCTTGGATGCTTGTAAGGGATTTATGTATGCCATGACTTGTGTGTTTGATTGCAAATGATATGCTTGTGCTACCTTGTCTTGTGTACTTCTGTTGATGTTGTTTCTAACTTTTTCTCTATCTTATAAAATAGATGCCTAATGTTACTATCAGCACGGCTGAAGAGTTCAAGGGAACTCGTTTTGGCACTCGTCTTATTGAGCTCACTAGTGTGCTCAATCTTCCACTTCCTAGCATCATGATGCTTCCCCTCACCAAGTTCGAGAGGAAGGACCTTTGGGGCTTCAAAGTTACTCAGTCATGACGCCAGACTGAGCCAGCCATGGAGGCAATCACCTTCAAGCTTATGCATGATGACAAGGAAAGAGGCCTAGAGGTAGTCATGCAGGATTTACTTGGGCGTTTATTAGGGAGAAACTCTCGGGAGATTAGAGGTACTCACTTCCACGCCTTCGGTAGACGTGACGAGGATGGTGAGGCTATTGAGTTCGAGGATACTGCTAGAGAGACGGCAGAGCCGATTTGTCTGTACCTTCAGGACTTAGAGGTTCTTCTTAGGCACCTAGATACTGATAGGACCAACGTCATGCTTAGCAATGACGAACTCCAGGTGTAGATTCGTGAGAAGGACAAGATCTTCGCGGAGCAAGATGAGATAGTCAAGGAAATGGAGGCCAAGTTTGAGAGTCAAGATAGGAAGTTCAAGAGTCAAGAGAAAAGAGTCCAACATAGGAACAAGAGGATTCGAGAGATGACTGCAGAACTAGAGGCCAAGGACTTCGATCTCGAGCATCAGCAGGGTGTGATTGAGAGGCTTCGTTCACAGAAGAGTGCTCTCAAAGCCAAAGTAGAGGCCTTGACTACCAATGTCGAGGAATACAAGACCGCTATGGAGAATACATGTCTTACACTTGTTGATGAGGAGGTTGATGCAGAGGAGTAGTGATGACTACTCATTTACCTTTTATTTACCATGCTTTTGATTATTGAGTCGCAATGATCATCCAACATGTGGATGGCTTGCTATTGGTGTGTTTTCTTTTCAAAACATGATGTCTATGTTGTTGATCTTTTGTTATTTTGAAGCTTGTTTGTGATTGTCTATGTGATGTATTGTGCATGTTAGGCATCTATGGGTATCTTATTCTTATCCTTATTGAAAACCACAGATGCCTCCTCGACGTGCCAACCCCAACCCAAACAACAACAACAACAATGTCACCCCCGAGATGCAGCAGCTGATGATAGCACATGCACAGTTGATGCAGATGATGACTACTTTCATGCAGAATCAGAATAACAACAACAACTACAACAACAACAACAATAACAATAACAACAATCAGAATAACCCACCAGGATTTGAGATGCTCACCAGATTCTTAAGACTGAGGCCTGCTAAGTTCTCAGGAACTACTGACCCCATGGTGGCCAATGATTGGCTACGCTCAGTGAACAAGGATTTGGTAACTGTTGGTTGTACTGATG
Source organism: Avena sativa (assembly GCA_916181665.1). Classification (NCBI taxonomy): domain Eukaryota; kingdom Viridiplantae; phylum Streptophyta; class Magnoliopsida; order Poales; family Poaceae; genus Avena; species Avena sativa. The sequence goes on along the minus strand of OV702298.1, from coordinate 42,968,401 downwards.
AGGAGAAAGTCAGGTTTGCAGCACACTTGTTGGAAGGACTAGCAGCTACTTGGTGGGATAACTTCCAGATCACCACTCCCATTGAGGATGTGACATGGGCTATCTTTGAAGATGGTATCCGTACAACTCACATCTCATCCGGAGTGATGAGCTTGAAGAGGGAATTTCATAATCTGAAACAGCGCCACCGCAGCGTGGCTGAATATATTGAAGAATTCAACAGTCTGGCGCGTTATGCACTAGATGAAGTTGACACTGATGCCAAGAGGAAAGAGAAGTTCCTAGAAGGACTGAACGATGAACTGAATCTGCAATTATCTGTGTCCTATGTCCCCACTTATCAATCTCTTTGTGACAAGGCTGCCATCTTGGAGAGCAAGATGAAACAGGATGAAAGCAGAAAGAGGAAACACAACTCTGACAAGCACAACTCGGGATCGTCTCACAAGCGTTCCCATTATGATGATAGTGGGAGTTATGGATCCCACAAGCATGGAAAGTACAATAGCCACCACAACCACAACCGTCATCATGACAACAAGCATCACCGTAGTCATGACAATGACAAGTACAAGAATCACAAGAGTGGATACAAAAGCCACCACAATGGAAGTGGAAGTGGTAGTGGAAGCCAGCCTGTCAAGAAGGATCTTAGTCAGGTTGAATGTTTCAAGTGCAAGAAGATGGGGAATTATGCAAATGAATGCCCAGAAAAGAAAGTTGAAGGACCCAACAAGCCCAACCCTTTCCAGAAGGGACAAGTGAACCACATCAATGTGGAAGAAATCTATGAGGAGTCCGATGCTGTGGCTGGTAAGTTCAAACTCAATTCTATTCCAGCACTTGTTCTTTTTGATACTGGTGCATCACATTCATTCATATCAAAAGCATTTGTTGATAGAAATGGGTTTCCAACTGAAAACATTGGGTGTCCAATAAAAGTAAGTTCTCCCGGTGGAGATATGATAGTAAGTCTTGGATGCCGTGACCTAGTGATAGAGTTTGGAAAGCATAAGTTTCCAGTGAGTCTGATAATCCTAGATTCCCATGGATTGGATGTAATCTTGGGAATGGACTAGATGACCAAGTATGAAGGAGTACTAGATTGTGCCAATCATACCGTCTCACTCACAACCCCTTCAAAGAAATGGATAAGATTCAACTCTAACTTTGAATCAAAAGGAAGTAAGCTAAATTCTCTTAAGGGGGTTAGCATAGACAGTGTGCCAATTGTGAGTGAATATCCGGATGTATTTCCGGAAGAATTGCCGGGAATGCCACCAGATAGAGATGTGGAATTTCTGATTGATTTGCTACCAGGATCAGGACCAATAGCAAAGAGACCTTACAAGATGTCAGATGATGATTTGAAGGAACTCAAGAAACAACTTGGAGAATAGCTGCAAAAAGGATTTATTCAACCAAGTTCTTCATCTTGGGGAGCAGCAGTTTTGTTTGTGGAAAAGAAAGATAGAAGTCAAAGGTTATGCATAGATTATCGTTCACTCAATGAGGTGACTATCAAGAACAAATACCCTTTGCCTAGAATCAATGACTTGTTTGATCAGTTAGAAGGAGCCTGTGTGTTCGCAAAGATTGATCTCCGATCAGGTTATTTCCAGCTCAAGATAAGAGAACAAGACATACCTAAGACAGCTTTCACCACTAGGTGTGGATTGTATGAGTACACCGTGATGCCATTTGGTTTGACCAATGCACCAGCTTACTTCATGAATATGATGAACAAGGTGTTCATGGAGTTCCTTGAAAAGTTTGTTGTCGTTTTCATCGATGACATTTTGACCTACTCCAAGAGCATGGAAGAGCATGAAGGACATTTGCGTTTGATACTTGAGAAGCTTAGACAGCATAAGCTGTATGCCAAATTCAGCAAGTGTGAATTTTGGTTAAATGAAGTTGGATTTCTAGGACACGTTGTGTCAGGAGATGGTGTAGCAGTTGATCCTGCTAAAGTGTCAGCTGTAACTGAATGGGAATCTCCTAAGTCAGTAAAATAGGTTCGTTGTTTCCTTGGCTTGGCAGGATACTACAGAAGATTTATTGAGAATTTCTCCAAGGTAGCTAAGCCAATGACAGAGTTACTAAAGAAAGACAAGAAATTCGCATGGACTGAAGGATGTGAGCTCAGTTTCCAAGAATTGAAGAAGAGACTAGTGACACCACCAGTCTTATCTCTGCCAGATTTGGAGAAAGATTTCCAAGTATATTGTGATGCATCTCATCATGGATTAGGTGAAGTGCTAATGCAAGAAGGGAAAGTTGTGGCTTAAGCCTCGAGACAACTCAAAATCATGAGGTAAATTACCCTAGTCATGATTTAGAGTTAGCCTCTGTTGTCCATGCACTCAAAACATGGAGACATTATCTTTTGGTAAAGCGATGTGAAGTGTTCACAGATCACAAAAGTTTGAAGTATATCTTCACCCAGAAAGAAATCAACATGAGACAAAGAATATGGCTAGAACTCATCAAGGACTATGACTTGAGGTTGTAATACCACCCGGTAAAGCAAATGTTGTAGCAGATGCTCTAAGCCGTAAGGTTTTTGTGAATGGCCTTACTAAGGGAGAGTTGACAGATGATCTGTTTGCCCAATTTAGAGATCTCAGATTGGAGATTGTGCCTGAGGGACATCTCATGTCATTGGATGTTCAACCCACTTGGTTGGAAAAAATCAAAGAAGCGAAAAAGACAGACAAGGAAATTGAAGAGATTAAGGAAAAGATTGGCAAAGGAAAACCCAACAGATTCCATGAAGACGAACAAGGTACCTTATGATATGGAAAACGTATCTGTGTTCCACAAGATCCGGAGCTTCGGAAACTGATTTTACAAGAAGCGCACAACTCACCATATTCAATTCATCCGGGTAACACCAAAATGTACATGGATATGAAGGAAAGATTTTGGTGGAATAATCTCAAGAAGGACATCGCCGAACATATTGCTTTGTGTGATGTATGTAGTAGATTGAAAGCGGAACATCAGGAACCAGCAGGATTGCTACAACCACTACCTATTCCTGATTGGAAGTGGGACAAGATTGGCATGGATTTCATCACTAGATTGCCAAGGACCAGGTCAGGATATGATTCTATTTGGGTAGTAGTGCATCGCCTAACTAAAGTGGCTCATTTCATACCCGTGAAGACAACCTACAAAAGTGCTAAGTTGGCCAAGATATACATGAATAGGATTGTGTGTCTGCATGGAGTACCCAAGAGTATTGTGTCTGATAGGGGGACTCAGTTTACTTCTCATTTTTTGAGGCAACTATATGAGTCATTGGGAACGAGATTGCAATTCAGCACTGCTTTTCATCCTCAGACTGATGGACAGACAGAAAGAACCAACCAGATTCTTGAAGACATGTTGAGAGCATGTGCTCTAGATGATGGAGCTAGTTGGGATGAAAGTCCGCCTTACGCAGAATTCTCTTACAATAACAGCTATCAAGCTAGTATTGAGATGGCACCATTTGAGTTTCTCTATGGGAGAACGTGTACCACCCCATTACTATGGAATGGTGTGGGAGAAAGAAATTTGTTCGGACCAGAACTAATCAAAGAGGCTGAAGAGAAAGTCAAGCTTGTAAAGGACAGATTGAAGATATCACAATCCCGACAAAAGAGCTACGCAGATCCTAAGCGTAGAGAAGTCACCTATGAAGTGGGTGATAGAGCTTATCTTAGAGTATCATCACTTCGTGGAGTGAAGAGATTTTGAGTCAAAGAAAAATTGGCCCCAAGATATGTTGGGCCATTCAAGATTCTGAGTCATAAAGGAGAAGCAGCTTATGAAATTGAATTGCTAGAATCATTGTCTGTCGTTCGCAATGTGTTTCATGTGAGTCAGCTAAAGAAATGCCATCCAGAGATGGAAGAGAATTCTTTGAAGGATACTATACCTTTGGAGGAGGTTCAATTGGAAAGTGATCTCACTTATGAGGAAAAACCCATCAAGATTCTGGAGACTGAAGAAAGAGTTACTCGGACTAAGACTATCAAATTCTGCAAGGTTCAATGGAACCATCATTCCGAAGAAGAAGCAACATGGGAAAGAGAAGATGATCTTCGTAAAGACCACCCTCACCTATTTGCTAGCTAATCCGAATCTCGAGGGCAAGATTCACCTTAAGGGGATTAGATTTGTAACATCCCTAAAATCATGTGTTCAAAGATTGCATATCATCCATGCATGCATATCATTTAGGGATCAATTTCAAAGTCATTTCAAAGAAAACAGAAGCATTGAGTGCTTATTATTTTATGTAGACAAACATTGATCCAATGCTACTCTCTAGTGAGAGAACATTTGTTTCAAACCAAGATTTGTTTGTTCATAAGTTGTTTTGGTCGAGTTACAAAGCTTGGACAAAATATCCAAAAACAAAATATGGTTTTAAAACCATTTTCATATCTTTATCAAATCTTGTGCTAAGGCACTGCTTATTTTAAAATTTTCATAGGAACCAAGCAAGTCTAATGAGACAGCATGATTTTACACTAAAAAATGTTCAGGTTTCACTTTATAAAAGTCTAGAAATATTTGGAATTCAAATACATTTGAATTCATTTGAAAAGGTTTCCTGAAAATCGAATTAGAAAAAGAAAAAGGATAAAAAACAGAATAGGGCCGGCGCCACCAGACAGGCCCAAAAAGCAGAGCCAGCCCATTAAACAGCCCACCTGAGACCCCTTCTCCCTCTGTTTCTCACCCACCCGCACACCCCTCCTTCGCTGACACTCCGGACCCACCGCCACATCAGCATCATCATCAATCCCGCGCCGGAGGAACTGCTCCTCTCTGCCGTTTCTTCCCGAATCAAATCCGATTGATTGCGCTTGATTCCCGGTGTAATTTCCCTGCTCATGCTTGCTACTTAAACCCCCTCTGCCCCCTCTCCATTTCCCCCCAAACCCCAAGCACTTAGCGGCCCCAGGCTGCGAGAATTCCTCACAGCGACCCCGCTGCTCCGACGAACCGCAACATCGATTCCGGACAACCCCGACCACCCCTCTGCTCCTGGTTCACACGAACATGCTCCAATTCACCTTGCGCACCTCCCAGTACCACTAGCTCGCCCGCACGTGCCCCAGAGCGTCGGCAACACAATATACTGAGCGCCACCGTCTTCGGTTTCAACTCCGACGACCTCCAGTGGTAATTTCCGACCGCCCCTTTCCCTCTCGTTGACACCCGCGTGACTAGTATCGTCTTGCGCATCTGACCCACCGCATCTTTTGCCTTGGCATGATCTATACCCTCGCCAACGTCGACGAACAGAAGCACCCGTCGCCAGAAGCAACTACGGCGACCAATCCTCGTCGACCTCGAGCGCCCCTTCGCCAACCAAGCACACTTTGAGCATCAGCAACGCACGACGAACTCGGTGAGCTATTTCTCCCTCTCCCACGCTTCCTGTATTGCCGGCAGCATAACCGCCCGAGCGCGCCGCCGCCAGCCACCGTCGCAGCACCGCTCGATTATGGTCTGTTAGTTTTGAGCCGTTAGATCTAGATCCAACGCGTACGATAGACAACTTAAGAGAAGCGGTGTGATTAGATCTGGGTCGTGCGCAGTCACTTTAATCCAATGGCCCTCATCGATCGATCCGTGCGAATCGGTATCAGCGAATCAGAAGCTGCCGCGTGGCTAGGGTTTAGATTTAAAGTCTGAATTAGCTCTATTAGTGTTGCAAACTTGCAAAATTCATAACTTTTGATTCCCACGTTCAAATTTTGCGAATTTTATATCATTGGAATCAGGGGAGAAAATCCTATCTGTTTATGCAATGTGTTTAATGATTTCCCTCTGTAAAATTGGTTGTTTTGCAGAGACATTTGTAGGCTTATTTTGAGTATAGAAATGATTTGAAAATGATTTAAAAATCAAACAAAGTTTATTTAGTGTGTTTTGGTATTGTTTATGTTTCAGTTCTGTTTACTAGCCTTGTTTGGTATGGAAAAATCATCACATGGCATTTGCATGCATGCATTCATATATTTTTGTTTGTATATTTTTGATATGTGATTTTGGTGCCATTATTTTATGTGTAGATTTTGGTGCTAATAGTGATTGTGGTTGTGAAGATTGTTGCTACTCCCCAAACTACCAAGGCAAGTGGTGCTTCATGTTTTTATCCCTATATTTTCACCTATGCATTAGAAATATTTTGTATAGGACTTGCATGAATATTTTTGCTAAGTATCCATATGCTATGCTTGGGAAATCCTAGTAGTTGTAGAATTGTTAGAATTTCCTCTAAGTTAGGATGCTTACTATTACCATGCTTAGCCTAGCTAGTAGCAAACAAGGGTGGATTTTATATTCATGTTATGTGAAATATTTCTAAGGCATTGACTTGTGTTTTTGCTTAATAAAACAACTAAGTGAATGAATCACCTGGATGGAATGGATAGAATGGTTTGTGTTGAGTGGTTACACAAGGCCCATTTATATGGTTTACCTTGTGTATCTCACTTGTGGAAAGCCACCCAGGAACAAAGGGATTTGAGATGCCAAATGTTGAGAAGCTTCTAGTGCAACCACATGGCATTATGGGCTCTGCCTAGATCACATACATTGCAATAACTTATCCATTTGGATAGTTGGTGGTAGTGGGATGATAGGTTTGGAGCGCGTCCATTTGGTCTAAGGGAAGGCTTCTGAAAGGTCCTGTCTTGGTGAAAATCAAGTCTTATGGGCAAAGTGCAGAACCTCTGCAGATGGAAGAATCTAAGTACATAGCCATGTCCCTAGTATTGAACAATTTGAGCATCAAGACATGGAAGCTATCAAGAATCTCCTCATCCCATTTTCTAAGTTAAAACTTGTGGTTGAACAAAGGGTGAAGGTTCACCAATTTCTATTGGTAGTTCCTTGGGAAAGTTTTGTCAATGAAAAACTTAGTGTTTTCAATTAATAGGTAAAACCTATTTTGAGCAAAGCAAGCCTAAGCTACACCTAGCAAAATTCATATAGCAACTAGATGTTACTATTATACTAAGGTATCATTTGCCAATACTATTCCAATGTATTGACCCACTGTGGCTGTAACTTGTGATGTTGCAGGTTATTCTGATGACAATTAGGGGTTATGAGTCTAGACTCAACATGCTTGCCTGTGGCACATGAAGATGAATACTTATTTATCTTATCCTATTTTGAACTCTTGTATTATCCTTGTGGCCATGGAGTTGTAAAAGACTATGTTTGTCTCTGGAATGATATGTAATAATGACCTTTGTATCTGTGTACTTCATCTTAAACTGTGGATGCTAGATTTGATCCAGGGACTAGCATTGCAATCACAGGGATCTCTACCTTTATAAAGGTGGGATCTTACAGATGGTATCAGAGCACTGTGTTGCCTGTAGGATTATGACCATAGGATTGGATTAGAAACCACTAAGGAAAAACTTTCAACAACTTCCACACTTGTCTATTTCTTATCGTAAACTTGTCTAATCTTCTTTCTCATCTCTATAGATAGAAGCATGCTTTGATAGCCTTTAGTCTAGTAATGTACTTCGTTAGTTGGACCACCACACTTAACGTTCTATTTCCAAAATTTTGTCTAAGTTAAGTTGAACCTTGGATGCTTGTAAGGGATTTATGTATGCCATGACTTGTGTGTTTGATTGCAAATGGTATGCTTGTGCTACCTTCTCTTGTGTACTTCTGTTGATGTGGTTTCTAACTTTTTCTCTATCTTATAAAATAGATGCCTAATGTTACTATCAGCACGGCTGAAGAGTTCAAGGGAACTCGTTTTTGCACTCGTCTTATTGAGCTCACTAGTGTGCTCAATCTTCCGCTTCCTAGCATCATGATGCTTCCCCTCACCAAGTTCGAGGGTAAGGACCTTTGGGGCTTCAAAGTTACTCAGCCATGACGCCAGACTGAGCCAGCCACGGAGGCTATCACCTTCAAGCTTATGCATGATGACAAGGAGAGAGGCCTAGAGGTAGTCATGCAGGATTTACTTGGGCGTTTGTTAGGGAGACACTCTCGGGAGATTAGAGGTACTCACTTCCATGCCTTCGGTAGACTTGACGAGGATGGTGAGGCTATTGAGTTTGAGGATACTGCTAGAGAGACGGCAGAGCCGATTCGTCTATACCTTCAGGACTTAGAGGTTCTTCTTAGGAACCTAGATACTGATAGGACCAACGTCATGCTTAGCAATGACGAACTCCAGGTGCAGCTTCATGAGAAGGACAAGCTCTTCGCGGAGCAAGATGAGATAGTCAAGGAAATGGAGGCCAAGTTTGAGAGTCAAGATAGGAAGTTCAAGAGTCAAGAGAAAAGAGTCCAACATAGGAACAAGAGGATTCGAGAGATGACTGCAGAACTAGAGGCCAAGGACTTCGAGCTCGAGCATCAGCAGGGTGTGATTGAGAGGCTTCATTCATAGAATAGGGCTCTCAAAGCCAAAGTAGAGGCCGTGACTACCAATGTCGAGGAATACAAGACCGCTATGGAGAATGCAGGTCTTACACTTGTTGATGAGGAGGTTGATGCAGAGGAGTAGTGATGACTACTCATTTACCTTTTATTTACCATGCTTTTGATTATTGAGTCGCAATGATCATCCAACATGTGGATGGCTTGCTATTGGTGTGTTTGCTTTTCAAAACTTGATGTCTATGTTGTTAAACTTTTGTTATTTTGAAGCTTGTTTGTGATTGTCTATGTGATGTATTGTGCATGTTAGCATCTATGGGTATCTTATTCTTATCCTTATTGAAAACCACAGATGCCTCCTCGACGTGCCAACCCCAACCCGAACAACAACAATGTCACCCCCGAGATGCAGCAGCTGATGACAGCACAGGCACAGTTGATGCAGATGATGACTACTTTCATGCAGACTCAGAATAACAACAACTACTACTACAACAACAACAATCTGAATAACCCACTAGGATTTGACATGCTCACCAGATTCTTAAGACTGAGGTCTGCTAAGTTCTCAGGAACTACTGACCCCATGGTGGACAATGATTGGCTACGCTCAGTGAACAAGGATTTGGTAACTGTTGGCTATACTGATGAGGAGAAAGTCAGGTTTGCAGCACACTTGTTGGAAGGACTAGCAGCTACTTGGTGGGCTAACTTCCAGATCACCACTCCCATTGAGGATGTGACATGGGCTATCTTTGAAGATGGTTTCCGTACAGCTCACATCTCATCCGGAGTGATGAGCTTGAAGAAGAAGGAATTTCATAATCTGAAACAGCGCCACCGCAGCGTGGCTGAATATATTGAAGAATTCAACAGTCTGGCGCGTTATGCACCGGATGAAGTTGACACTGATGCCAAGAGGAAAGAGAAGTTCCTCGAAGGACTGAACGATGAACTGAATCTGCAATTATCTGTGGCCTATGTCTCCACTTATCAATCTCTTTGTGACAAGGCTGCCATCTTGGAGAGCAAGATGAAACAGGTTGAAAGCAGAAAGAGGAAACACAACTCTAACAAGCACAACTCAGGATCGTCTCACAAGCGTTCCCATTATGATGATAGTGGGAGTTCTGGATCCCACAAGCATGGAAAGTATAATAGCCACCACAACCACAACCGTCATCATGACAACAAGCATCACCGTAGTCATGACAATGACAAGAACAAGAATCACAAGAGTGGATACAAAAGCCACCACAATGGAAGTGGAAGTGGTAGTGGAAGCCAGCCTGTCAAGAAGGATCTTAGTCAGGTTGAATGTTTCAAGTGCAAGAAGATGGGGCGTTATGCAAATGAATGCCCAGAAAAGAAAGTTGAAGGACCCAACAAGCCCAACCCTTTCCAGAAGGGACAAGTGAACCACATCAATGTGGAAGAAATCTATGAGGAGTCTGATGCTGTGGCTGGTAAGTTCAAACTCAATTCTATTCCAGCACTTGTTCTTTTTAATACTGGTGCATCACATTCATCCATATCAAAAGCATATGTTGATAGAAATAGGTTTCCAACTAAAAACATTGGGTGTCCAATAAAAGTAAGTTCTCCCGGTGGAGATATGATAGTAAGTCTTGGATGCCGTTATCTAGTGATAGAGTTTGGAAAGAATAAGTTTCTAGTGAGTCTGATAATCCTAGATTCCCAAGGATTGGATGTAATCTTGGGAATGGACTAGATGACCAAGTATGAAGTAGTACTAGATTGTGCCAATCGTACTGTCGCACTCACAACCCCGGAAAAGAAATGGATAAGATTCAAGTCTAACTTTCAATCAAAAGGAAGTAAGCTAAATTCTCTTATGGGGGTTAGCATAGACAGTGTGCCAATTGTGAGTGAATATCTGGATGTATTTCCGGAAGAATTGCCGGGAATGCCACCAGATAGAGATGTGGAATTTCTAATTGATTTGCTACCAGGATTAGGACCAATAGCAAAGAGACCTTACAAGATGTCAGTTGATGAGTTGAAGGAACTCAAGAAACAACTTGGAGAATAGCTGCAAAAAGGATTTATTCAACCAAGTTCTTCATCTTGGGGAGCACCAGTTTTGTTTGTGGAAAAGAAAGATAGAAGTCAAAGGTTATGCATAGATTATCTTTCACTCAATGAGGTGACTATCAAGAACAAATACCCTTTGCCTAGAATCAATGACTTGTTTGATCAGTTAGAAGGAGCCTGTGTGTTCTCAAAGATTGATCTCCGATCAGGTTATTTCTAGCTCAAGATAAGAGAACAAAACATACCTAAGACAGCTTTCACCACTAGGTATGGATTGTATGAGTACACCGTGATGCCATTTGGTTTGACCAATGCACCAGCTTACTTCATGAATATGATGAACAAGGTGTTCATGGAGTTCCTTGACAAGTTTCTTGTCGTTTTCATCGATGACATTTTGATCTACTCCAAGAGCAAGGAAGAGCATGAAGGACATTTGCGTTTGATACTTGAGAAGCTTAGAGAGCATAAGCTGTATGCCAAATTCAACAAGTGTGAATTTTGGTTAAATGAAGTTGGATTTCTTAGACACGTTGTGTCAGAAGATGGTGTAGCAGTTGATCCTGCTAAAGTGTCAGTTGTAACTGAATGGGAATGTCCTAAGTCAGTAAAAGAGGTTCGTAGTTTCCTTGGCTTGGCAGGATACTACAGAAGATTTATTGAGAATTTCTCCAAGTTAGCTAAGCCAATGACAGAGTTACTAAAGAAAGACAAGAAATTCGCATGTACCGAAGGATGTGAGTTCAGTTTCCAAGAATTGAAGAAGAGACTAGTGACAGCACCAGTCTTATGTCTGCCAGATTTGGAGAATGATTTCCAAGTATATTGTGATGCATCTCATCATGGATTAGGTGAAGTACTAATGCAAGAAGGGAAAGTTGTGGCTTATGCCTCGAGACAATTCAAAACTCAGGAGGTAAATTACCCTAGTCATGATTTAGAGTTAGCCTCTGTTGTCCATGCACTCAAAACATGGAGACATTATCTTTTGGGAAAGCGATGTGATGTGTTCATAGATCACAAAAGTTTGAAGTATATCTTCACCTAGAAAGAAATCAACATGAGACAAAGAATATGGCTAGAACTCATCAAGGACTATGACTTGAGTTTGCAATACCACCCCGGTAAAGCAAATGTTGTAGCAGATGCTCTAAGCCGTAAGGTTTTTGTGAATGGCCTTACTAAGGGAGAGTTTCCAGATGATCTGTGTGCCCAATTTAGAGATCTCAGATTGGAGATTGTGCCTGAGGGACATCTCATGTCATTGGATGTTCAACCCACTTTGTTGGACAAAATCAAACAAGCCCAAAAGACAGACAAGGAAATTGAAGAGATTAAGGAAAAGATTGGCAAAGGAAAAGCCAACGGATTCCATGAAGACGAACAAGGTACCTTATGGTATGGAAAACGTATCTGTGTTTCACAAGATCCGGAGCTTCGGAAACTGATTTTACAAGAAGCGCACAACTCACCATATTCCATTCATCCGGGTAACACCAAAATGTACATGGATATGACGGAAAGATTTTGGTGGAATAATCTCAAGAAGGACATCGCCGAACATATTGCTTTGTGTGATGTATGTAGTAGAGTGAAAGCGGAACATCAGAAACCAGCAGGATTGCTACAACCACTACCTATTCCTGATTGGAAGTGGGACAAGATTGGCATGGATTTCATCACTGGATTGTCAAGGACCAGGTCAGGATATTATTCTAATTGGGTAGTAGTGGATCGCCTAACTAAAGTGGCTCATTTCATACCCGTGAAGACAACCTACACAAGTGCTAAGTTGGCCAAGATATACATGAATAGGATTGTGTGTCTGCATGGAGTACCCAAGAGTATTGTGTCTGATAGGGGGACTCAGTTTAGTTCTCATTTTTGGAGGCAACTACATGAGTCATTGGGAACGAGATTGGAATTCAGCACTGCTTTTCATCCTCAGACTGATGAACAGACAGAAAGAACCAACCAGATTCTTGAAGACATGTTGAGAGCATGTGCTCTAGATTATGGAGCTAGTTGGGATGAAAGTCTACCTTACGTAGAATTCTCTTACAATAACAGCTATCAAGCCAGTATTGAGATGGCACCATTTGAGTTTCTCTATGGGAGAAAGTGTACCACCCCATTACTATGAATGGTGTGGGAGAAAGAAATTTGTTCAGACCAGAACTAATCAAAGAGGCCAAAGAGAAAGTCAAGCTTGTAAAGGACAGATTGAAGATATCACAATCCCGACAAAAGAGCTACGCAGATCCTAAGCGTAGAGAAGTCACCTATGAAGTGGGTGATAGAGCTTATCTTAGAGTATCATCACTTCGTGGAGTGAAGAGATTTTGAGTGAAAGGAAAATTGGCCCCAAGATATGTTGGGCCATCCAAGATTCTGAGTCATAAATGAGAAGTAGCTTATGAAATTGAATTGCCAGAATCATTGTCTGTCGTTCACAATGTGTTTCATGTGAGTCAGCTAAAGAAATGCCATCCAGAGATGGAAGAGAATTCTTTGAAGGATACTATACCTTTGGAGGAGGTTCAATTGGAAAGTGATCTCACTTATGAGGAAAAACCCATCAAGAATCTGGAGACTACAGAAAGAGTTACTCGGACTAAGACTATCAAATTCTGCAAGGTTCAATGGAACCATCATTCCGAAGAAGAAGCAACATGGGAAAGAGAAGATGATCTTCGTAAAGACCACCCTCACCTATTTGCTAGCTAATCCGAATCTCGAGGGCAAGATTCACCTTAAGGGGATTAGATTTGTAACATCCCTAAAATCATGTGTTCAAAGATTGCATATCATCCATGCATGCATATCATTTAGGGATCAATTTCAAAGTCATTTCAAAGAAAATGGAAGCATTGAGTGCTTATTATTTTATGTAGACAAACATTGATCCAATGCTACTCTCTAGTGAGAGAATATTTGTTTCAAACCAAGATTTATTTGTTCATAAGTTGTTTTGGTTGAGTTCCAAAGCTTGGACAAAATATCCAAAAACAAAATATGGTTTTAAAACCATTTTCATATCTTTATCACATCTTGTGCTAAGGCACTGCTTATTTTAAAGGAACCAAGCAAGTCTAATGAGACAGCATGATTTTACACTCAAAAAAGAGCGGGTTTCACTTGATAAAAGTCTAGAAAGATTTGGAATTCAAATACATTTGAATTAATTAGAAAAGGTTTCCTGAAAATCGAATTAGAAAAAGAAAAAGGATTAGAAAACAGAACAGGGCCGGCGCCACCAAACAGGCCCAAAAAGCAGAGCCAGCCCATTAAATAGCCCATCCGGGACCCCTTCTTCCTCTGTTTCTCACCCACCCGCACACCCCTCCTTCGCTGACACTCCGGACCCATCGCCACATTAGCATCATCGTCAATCCCGCACCAGAGGAACTGCTCCTCTCTGCCGTTTCTTCCCGAATCAAATCCGATTGATTGCGCTTGATTCCCGGCATAATTGCCCCGCTCATCCTTTCTACTTAAACCCCCTCTGCCCCTCTCCATTTCCCCCAAACCCCAAGCACTGAGCGGCCCCAGGCTGGGAGAATTCCTCACCACGACCCCGCTGCTCCGACGAACCGCATCATCGATTCCGGCCAACCCCGACCACCCCTCTGCTCCTGGTTCACACGATTATGCTCCACTTCACCTTGCGCACCTCCCAGTACCACTAGCTCGCCTGCGCGTGCCCCAGAGCGTCGACAACACAATAGACTGAGTGCCACCGTCTTCGGTTTCAACTCCGACGACCTCCAGTGGTAATTTCCGACCGCCCCTTTCCCTCTCGTTGACACCCGCGTGATTAGTATCGTCTTGCGCATCTGACCCACCGCTTCTTTTGCCTTGGAATGATCTGTACCCTCGCCAACGTTGACGAACAGAAGCACCCGTCGCTAGAAGCAACTACGGCGAGTAATCCTCGTCGACCTCGAGCGCCCCTTCGCCAACCAAGCACACTTTGAGCATCAGCAACACACGGCGAACTCGGTGAGCTATTTCTCCCTCCCCCACGCTTCCTGTATCGCCGGCAGCATAACCGCCCGAGCGCGCCGCCGCCAGCCACCGTCGCAGCGCCGCTCGATTATGCCTGTTAGTTTTGAGCCGTTAGATCTAGATCCAACGCATACGATAGACGACTTAAGCGAAGCGGTATGATTAGATATGGGCCGTGCGCAGTCACTTTAATCCAACGGCCCTCATCAATCGATCCGTGCGAATCGGTATCAGCGAATCAGAAGCTGCCGCGTGGCTAGGGTTTAGATTTAAAATCTGAATTAGATCTATTAGTGTTTCAAACTTCCAAAATTCATAACTTTTGATTCCCACGTTCAAATTTAGCAAATTGTATATCATTGGAATCAGGGGAGAAAATCCTATCTGTTTATGAAATGTGTTTAATGTTTTTCCTCTATAAAATTGTATGTTTTTGCAGAGACATTTGTAGGCTTATTTTGAGTATAGGAATGATTTAAAAATCAAAAAAAGTTTATTTAGTGTGTTTTGGTCTTGTTTATGTTTCAGTACTGTTTACTAGCCTTATTTGGTATACAAAAATCATCACATGGCATTTGCATGCATTCATATATTTTTGTTTGTATATTTTTGATATGTGATTTTGGTGCCATAAATTTATGTGTAGATTTTGGTGCTAATAGTGATTGTGGTTGTGAAGATTGTTGCTACTCCCCAAACTACCAAGGCAAGTGGTGCTTCATGTTTTTATCCCTATATTTTCACCTATGCATTAGAAATATTTTGTATAGGACTTGCATGAATATTTGTGCTAAGTATCTATATGTTATGCTTGGGAAATCCTAGTAGTTGTAGAATTGTTAGAATTTCCTCTAAGTTAGGATGCTTACTATTCCCATGCTTAGCCTAGCTAGTAGAAAACAAGGGTGGATTTTATATTCATGTTATGTGAAATATTTCTAAGTCATTGTAGTGTGTTTTTGCTTATAAAACAACTAAGTGAATGAATCACCTGGGTGAAATGGATAGAATGGTTTGTGTTGAGTGGTTACACTAGGCCCATTTCTATGGTTTACCTTGTGTATCTCACTTGTGGAAAGCCACCCAGGAACAAAGGGATTTGAGATGCCAAATGTTGAGAAGCTTCTAGTGCAGCCACATGGCATTATGGGCTCTGCCTGGATCACATACGTTGCAATAACTTAGCCATTTGGACAGTTGGTGGTAGTGGGATGATAGGTTTGGAGGGCGTCCATTTGGTCTAAGGGAAGGCTTCTGAAAGGTCCTGTCTTGGTGAGAATCAAGTCTTGTGGGGAAAGTGCACATCCTCTGCAGATGGAAGAATCTAAGTACTTAGCCATGTCCCTGGTATTGGACAATTTGAGCATCAAGACATGGAAGCTATCAAGAATCTCCTCATCCCAATTTCTAAGTTAAAACTTGTGGTCGAACAAGGATGAAGGTTCACCAATTTCTATTGGTAGTTCCATGGGAAAGTTTTGTCAAAGAAAAGCTTAGTGTTTTCAACTAATAGGTAAAACCTATTTTGAGCAAAGCAAGCCTAAGCTACACCTATCCAAATTCATATAGCAACTAGATGTTACTATTCTACTAAGGTATCATTTGCCAATACTATTCCAATGTATTGACCCACTATGGCTGTAACTTGTGATGTTGCAGGTTATTCTGATGATGATTAGGGGTTATGAGTCTACACTCAACATGCTTGCCTGTGGCACATGAAGATGAAGACTTATTTATCTTATTCTATTTTGAACTCTTGTATTAGGACTATGGCCATGGAGTTGTAAAAGACTATGTTTTTCTCTGGAATGATATGTAATAATGACCTTTGTATTTGTGTACTTCATCTTAAACTGTGGATGCTAGCTTTGATCTAGGGACTAGCATTGCAATCACAGGGACCTCTACCTTTATAAAGGTGGGAACTTACACTCTGCCCGTTTTTTCGAGGAAAAAATTATTTTGAATTTTCTGGGATTTTTCGGGAAACTTTATTTTTGGCCAATTTTCAGGGTAAGAAAATTGATTTTCTCGCAGAAACAGTTTTATTTCAGAAGAATCAAAAGCAAACCAAAAGCTAAACTACATGAGCTCTAATAAACTTTAACAAGCAAACAACTAGCAAAACTAAAGCTAACAAGAGAAAGGCAAAGACTAGGAAGGATAAAAGTAAAAGAAAGCAAGTATAACCATAGTGGAAACATTATTTTGTTCATTAAAATCCTTTTGTTAACAAGGTTGATCAAGTCTTGTTACCAAAACAATCTTATATGAAACAAAACTTTGCATTCCACAAGGTGATTATGTTACCTCATACTTGATAGAAATGGTCCCAATCATAATAGTTTCAAAATTTTCTTGTGGAATGGGACAATATATTTCTCCAACCTTTATGCCTTCAATATTTTCAATAGAATTCAGGCAATAGCTTCTAACAACCTTCTTGGGGAAATAGACGGTGTGCTCTTTGTCATTAATATTGAATGTTATTTTTCCTTGATTGCAATTGATGACAGCACCTGCAGTATTAAGAAAAGGTCTCCCAAGAATAATAGACTTATTATCATCTTCAGGCATTTCAAGCACAAAAAAATCAGTTAAGACCATAAATTATGAGCAATTTGAACAGGAACATCCTCACATATACCAATAGGAATAGTAGTTGACTTATCAGCCATTTGCAAAGATATATCAGTTGGTATCAACTTTTCTAGCTGGAGTCTCTTATAGAGAGAAAAAGGCATAACACTAACTCCAGCTCCCAAATCACATAAAGCAGTTCTAACATAATTATTCTTAATAGATCAAGGAATAGTTGGTATACCTAGATCACCAAGTTTCTTTGGAACCTTACCATTTAAGGAATAATTAGCAAGTAGAGTAGAAATCTCCTCATTAGGAATCTTCCTTTTATTAGAGACAATATCCTTCATATACTTTGAATAAGGATGCAATTTAATATCATCAGTCAAAGGAATTTGCAAAAATAAAGGCTTCATCCACTCACAAAACTTGTTGTAGTGTTCTTCCTCCTTTGACTTGTGTTTCTTACCTGGAAAAGGCATAGGTTTCTGCACCCAAGGTTCTCTCTCTTTACCATTTTTATTAGCAATAAAATCGTCCTTTGTGTACCCAGTGTTCTTAGTGTGCTTCTTAGGTTCTTTCTCACCTTCCTCCTTATCAGAAGACTCATTTTTATCATTACCACTCTCAGTTTCAGCATCAAAGACAGATATACTATTAGGATCTACAACAGGTTCAATTGGTTCCTCAACTATCTTATGTTTCTTTTTATTTCTCTTACGAGGACTACCACTATCTTCACCTTGTTGATAATCCTGCTCAATTCTTTTAGGGTGTCCTTTTAGGATATAAAGGATCTTGAGTAGCTATACCACTCCTAGTTCTAATTCCATAAGCATGTTTATCTCCTGAAGAATTAACTAACATATCCTTTTGTACCTTAGCAGGTTGATCAAGTTGGGTTTGAACCATTTGAAAGTGTTTACAAAGCATTTTAATATCATTATAAGTTCTTTCCACAATATCTTTCAACTCATGGATAGCTCTAGAGTTTTCAAAAAAATGATTCTGAACTTGTTTATTAAAATACCCTTGTTTAATAATAAATGTGTCAAGTTCCTCTAAACATTGATCAGGAGGCTTACCATAAGGAATATCACCTTCATCAAAGTGTTGGAGAGAGTGTACCTAAATAGTAGATGAGTGGGGAATTGACTTACATAATTCTTCTATAGGAGGTAGATTCTTCACATCTTCAGCTCTAATACCTTTCTCCTTTAGACACTTCTTAGCTTCCTTCATCACTTCATCATTTAATGCAATAACTCCTCTCTTCTTTGTTGTTGGTGTTGGAATTGGTTCAGACATAACTGGTTCAGGAATAATAGGCTCAGGTGCATTCAACTCAGTTGAAGTCCAATCAACATAATTCTTTCTTATCTTAGCCATTAATTCTTCAGCATCTGTAGGAGTTCTTTTCCTGAAAACACAATCAGCAAAGCTATCTAGGTATGTCCTAGAATCATCGATTAGTCCATTATAATAAATATCAAGAACTTCATTCTTAGGTAATGGACATCCAGGATGTGCATGAATCAAGGCACATAACGTTGTCCATGACTCAGGCAATATCTCTTCTTCTCCCTGTTTAAAATCAAAAAGTCTCTGCAAAGCAGCATGTCTAGCACTAGGAGGAAAATATTTCTGGAAGAAAGAAGAAATCAAGCAATCAGGGCTATCAATGGAACCAGGTGGTAATCTATTAAACAAGACCTAGCTTCTCCTTTTAGTGAAAAAGGGAAGATCTTAGTACAAAGTACTTGCACATCTTAAAATCATCAGAGAACAAAGCACTCATAGTAGAAAGCTCATTCATATGAGCCACAACACTCTCATTTTCAGTCCCACAGAAAGATTCTTTCTCAACAATATCTAAATAAGATAAATCAAGAGAGAAATCATAATCTTAGGATCATAGGACATCTTAGGATCAGAGGACATCTTAGGCATAATAGTACGCCTAGCAAGGAGACTCTTAATAACACTAGTACCATGTGTGTTTCGGCACTCTTCAACAAATTCATCAGTGAACTCAATGTAACCATCATTAATATCATCACTCTCACTAGCCTCAGGTGAGCTAATAGGTGTAACAGTGTCTTCACTAGGAGTTTCGGTATTTCCTATACTAGCCATAGTAGCATCTAGAAAAGGACCTAATGAACCACTCGCATAAAGCATAGTAGAAGTAACATCATGAGTATCAAAAGAGTTTCAGATTCAGCAATAGTAGCAGTGTGTGTAGCATGTGTATGTGGTGGTGGTGGTGTGACAAGCTTACTTATAACAGACGGTGAATCTAGAGCAGCAGAGGTGTGAAGGACTATACCTCTTCTTGTAGTGGATGGTAAAATAGGGAACTTTCCATCACGATACTTCCCCATGATGAATGGAGTAGCAGTGAACAATAATAGATCCAAGTGAACTTACAAATAAAGCTATGCTCCCTGGCAATAGTGCCAGAAAATAGTCTTGATGACCCACAAGTGTAGGGGATCGCAACAGTCTTCGCGGGTAGTATTACCGAATTTATTGATTCGACACAAGGGGAGCCAAAGAATACTTGCTAGCCTTAACAACTGAGTTGTCAGTTCAGCTACACCTGGAAATAGTTCTTGCTCACAGAAGTTTATCAGTAGCAACAATTTGGTAGTAGCAACAGTAAAGCAACAGCAGCAGTGAAACAGTAGCAATAGTAACAGTAAATGTAACAGTAGGATTCGAGTGTGGTAGGCATAGGGATGGATGGACGGGCGTTGCATGGATGAGTCTAAACATGCAACTTCAATATTTAGGGCATTACAGATAAATAATAACAAGCATACAAGTACTAAACAATCCTAGGCATGTGCTCCAAATATAGTCATACGTGCTTGCAATGAGAATCTTGCACAACATCTTCTGTCCAGCCAGCCCGTGGCAGCGGGGCCTCTAGGGAACTACTGGCAATTAAGGTGCTCCTTTTAATAGAGCATCGAAGCAAAGCTTTAACACTCCGTGAACACATGTGATCTTCAACCACAGCCATCCCCTCCGGTTGTCCCAATTATTGTCACTTTGGGGCCTTTGGATCCAGACAATGATATGTGTACACAACTTGCAGATAAGATCACAAACAATATTATCATAATAATTCAATAATAAGTTCAGATCCGAGATCATGGCACTCAGGCCCTAGTGACAAGAATTAAGCACAACAAGTTGCAACAAAGTCAATAGCACTAATAGAGATACTAGGCACTATGCCCTAACAGATCTTATTCGATTACATGATAGAACTCATCCAATCCCTACCATCCCCAAGCCTACAGCGGGGGATTACTCACTCATGGATGAGGGAAACATCGGTGGTTGATGGAGATGCGTTGGTGATGACGATGGAGATGATCCTCTCCAAATTCCCCGTCCCGGCAGGGTGCCAGAACGGAGTTTTTGGATCCGAATCTTGTTTTTTGGTGGCGGCTGCGGATCAGAACTCTTTATGACAAAACTATCGACCCCCCCCCGTTTTAAGGTCGAAAGGCAACTTATATCCGTATAGGGAGGCCGAGGGGGTGCCTCGGGTGGCTGCACCCCCCAGGTGCGGCCAGTGGTGGGCCCGTGCCTGGCATGGGTGTGGGCCCCCCAGGCTCCTTCTCCTACTCATCTTCTGACCCCGTGGATCTTCTGGCAAAATATAATTTTTGGCATATTTTCCGGGATTTTTCCTGATAGTTCATTTTCTGCACAAAAACAAGACACCAAGGTAATTCTGCTGAAAACAGCGTCAGTCCGTGTTAGTTGTATCCAAATCACACAAGTTTAGAGAAGAAACAATAGCAAAGTGTTCGAGAATGTAGATACGTTCTAGACTTATCATAAATCTCTTATCATATAAATAATTCCACTGCTGAAAAATTGTTTTTCTTGTTGTCAAAAAGGCAAGAATCACGGGGAACAAAAACTTTTTCTTATTACATGTGCAATGCATGTTTACTTGTTTGCTTGTGTTACTGCAACTGATTGTGTATTAGATGATATACTCCTTACCTCAACACTAGTTGACAAAAACTATTGTACAAAAAGAGATGACTTGGCTCACCTTTCATATTCTCAAATGTTATGACAATTCAAACTTGATCCAAGATGACCTTACCCCAACAAAATGTTTTACTAGTCTCTGTTGACAAAACTATGGATACCTATATATAATCTCCTTATGTTTTCAAGACAGAACTTCAGCTACTCTTATCTCTAGGTTTTCCAAACCTAAAACCTTTTCACTCTAATCTTGGTAGAAATACGAAGAGGCCCTTATCTTAATTAAAAAAGCAACCTATTCAAAATACCCATGCTTACCTCAAGCTAGGCTTGATGGTAACCTCAGTAGTATTTGATTGTTTAGCAAGATGAATTGCCTTGATCTGCGTCTGATGAATTGCCTTCATCTGCCAATTGCCTTGATTGCTTAGGAGCTAGAGAGAGCTAATCAAGTAGCTCATCCTTTAGGATCCAACCAGTAGTAGGGATCACCAATCAAATCAAGCATCCAAATATGAATCTATCTTAAGTCACTCAAGTGACCCCGTAATCCACTTAACCAGATCAACCCTGCGCTAATCCTTTGTATTAGCACCCACCCCATCAAATACCAAATATAAACATGAACCCCCTCCCCTAACATATACTTCAGCATCATCCACTTGATGAGGAGTTGGGTGCACTTCGGTTGGTCTATGGATCCTGATGTCCTAGTGTTGAAAGGAACAACTCATATGGCAGGGACCATTCTAGAGTGGCATCCGGAGAGTCTTGATCCATTACTCGACCCACGATCAGTAAGGATCAGGGCAGGGTACCCGTTTTGTGTGGGTAAAGTGTACAACCTCTACAGAGTGTAAATCTATTCGAATAGTCGTGTCCATGGTCATGGACGGTTGGGAAGGTTGATGTAGAGTGGTGCTGGTTTTTTTTAAAAAGGATTTCGGAAAATAAAGTGTTTTCTAAACCTGGTGGTTGGAGGGACACTAGATGAGGAGAGGCGATGTTGAGGAGCAAGGAATAAGAAAACCCGGCCATATGAGGACCGTGGAGTTGTAATAAGGTGACCCAATCCTAGTGTATTCTGAAACTTTTTAAAAAGGTTTCCAAAATGTTTTACAAAAGTTTTCAATAAAAAATTGTAGATGCTAATATCTACAAGAGAAACTATTTTGGAAAAGAACCTCTCATGGAGCCCTCCTATTACCAACTCCATATTGCATATCCTCTTGTTATTATTATTATTCTATTAAGGAGGGTTGCGAGTACATTCAAAGTACTCACTGGCGATGTCCCTGGATATCTACTTGGCCAGATTTTCAAAAGCACGAGGAAAGATGGAGATGCTGAAGTCTATGCGAGCTAGGCCGTCTTCCCAGTCAGTCTCTTGTAGGTCAAGGCATGACATGTTCTCTACGCTTGAAGACTTCTGCTATTAATGTTGTAATCGCCATAATGGCAATAATGCATGTTTTGTACTCGCTACTTATGGATGATATAATGATACTAGTCGGTTATTCTCATGGCTCACTGATCATGGGAACATGAATTGCGGGCATAACGGGGATTATTGGACCGTAAATCTAGGGTCCCATAGAATCCATTGACTGAGAGATCCTTAAACTGATAGAGAAGCATTTACCGAAGAACAAAATAAGCATTTAACCATTGTGGTTGATACTAACTAGCCTACTCAATGTGCGGTTGGATCTAAATCTTAGGTATGTGGAATTGTTGTAATCATTGACAAACTACTATAGTAACTCAGTCAAATTACAAATAGAACAATACTGTGCCTCTAATAGACTAGCCAGATCATTTCATAGAAATGGTGAAACAATCTATCAAACAGTTTGATTCATAAACATTCAAATTTAAATTTTTTAATTGTCTGCCCAAAGACCAATTGAACTATCGTGTGCCTCGTATTAAAATAGCCAGACAAGTGGCAGATACCAGAGTGAGATTTGAAGTGAAAGGTTGACTATGATCCTTATCTTTCTATTTTATGGATTCTGTTGAGAATCTGGCCTTGTTCTAATCATCCTAGTTCCTCCGAAAAAAACTGAACTAGACTAAATGGCCTGAAACCAGGGGACTTAAACCTTAAAACAGGGGGTGGGTGCATACATTAGCTCTATGTAGAGTCTCACGGTTTCTTATCTGGTTATAGGAATGTTCGTTGATGATGTCCACTCCTCATGTTATTGGACTGGTGGTCTCCATACTTCAGTGTTGGGCCTCTGCATAAAGGTGCAGCGGATAGTAAAGACAAAAAGGTTCCAATCTGATAGATGTTAGCATGAAGTGGTACGAAAGGAATAGATACATACTAGATTATAGGGGCCCTTCATTCTACAATTTCTAGTGTAAATTGCATCTGTTCATTGTGTACCAAAAGTAAACTATTAGGAATCATGGGGTAAGCAGAAGCAAATAAACCTGACCTATTACTAGAAGTAGTATAACAAATGTAAACATGTACTACATAGATAAGGGAACAACATCAGGCAGGAAATAACAGTTAGTGTCATAGCCTACGCCAAAACAGAGAGAAATTATAATTGAGTCACTTATGGGAGGACACTTTAATAAAGGAGATAATGGAAACAAATGTGTTCACCGTTCGCTGGATCATATTTCGCCATGACAACCAAAATCGCAGTTCAATACCTTACAATTAAACATGACTACAAAGAGTATATTTCGGAAGATATGGATAGCAAGTATAGCACTTGTAAGTTATTACAAAAGTAGCTTCAATACAAAATACAATTAATTGATCCATATTTATCATACAAAAATTGAAGGAGAACTAGTTACCTGGGTCGGGAGGGCGTTTAGGCGTCCTGCGTATCCTTGGTGGTTACGTCAAGGTTGCCGAGGGTTCTACAGTTGCGGTGCTTGTGGACGAAGGTGAAGAAGAATAGTGGTTGCTCTGAGGGCTGGACGATAGAGGCGAAGAACCAGATTCCTACCGGTGCATGTGGAACCAGAACAGGGGTTGCTCCGAGTGCTGGACGACAGCGGTGAAGAAGCACATTTAGGGTAAGGTGGTGAAGGTTAGATCTAGGGTTTTCTATGGGGCTTGCCTAGCTATGGGCGAGGATTGTGTGTGGGAGGTGGGTGTGGTAGGGAGGGCGCAGGGAGGGCTATAGAGGTAGTGAACCGGGAAATTACGAGGGGTGGAAAGGTAATTCCAGTATGTTTGAAACACATGGGCGCGAAATATTTCAGGGATAGAGGAAGATTTTTCCGCTCGACTAAATCTAAGATGTATTCCCTAGAAATAAAAGGTAGTCACAGGCCCAAGTTCGGAAATTAAGGCCCCATCAGGCATTGATCATCCATGCCTCATATTGGACGTTTGGATGTCCCGAGCAAGACCTTTTAAGCGGCCATCAACAATGACCATTTCTCCCCATATAGGCACGATGCACACACCAAAGAAATTTCTATGACTCTCCCCCTCCCTCCCCCTCCCTCTAGGCTAGACATGCCACCACACACACAAAAATGCCGCGCAGCTTCTCCGATCAGTGCACCTCCATTAACGAGTCCAACACATGGGCCAACAGGGATATCAGTACCTACCATGGTGATAGCAGTGAGTACGTTGACGAGATGTAATATTCCGACACACCGGAATGTAATTTTTCTGACGAGGACCCTGCTTAGTGTCATCTGATGGAGGGGACGCCGCCAGAGAGAAAAGAGGACGAGGAGGAGGGCGAGGAGGGGGCGATGGTTTATCTTTCATCTACGGCGTACTCTTCGTCTTCAAGAAGATTTTACTTGATCCACCCTTCTTCGGCAAGAAGAAGAGGAAGCGGGAGGATGAGGGGTCAGAAATCGTCTCCCAGAAGAGTGCACTCGGTCCCTTCTTCACTGGCACTAAGAAGAGGAAGGAGAAGGAGGCAGGAGGCTTGAAGAAGAAGAAGAAGCATAAGGCGAGAGCGGGGGGATGCCACAGGAAGCGGAAGGACCATGCCAACATGAAGGTCGCAGTGGAAGGATCCAGGTCCAAGAAGAAGAAGTCTTATGATTAATTTAACCTCTAGTACTACCTATCTATAACATGGTTTGGAGATTGAATATCATCAAGTGCAAATTGGAACGGTGTTGGGATCTAGCACAAGTACTATGTTTGTAATTTCATATCCCCCACTGCGACGCAATAAAATTCTTGTACTCCGTATTACTTTCTCCCCTTCTCCATGCGATCTAGGAAAGAGGGGTGCCAATATAGACAAAGCAGCGTGAATTAGTACTCACATGATTTCAGGTAATTAATACTCCTACTAAAAGGAAGGAACTTGGGAAACCGCATGTATTCGTAGTGATTAAGTGAAATATGGAGTACTACTATCAAAGTCCCTAGATAAATAACAACCTCTGTACAACGTACTTACACATAAATCATCTCCTTGCTCGGCATTGAATTAAATTATTTAATGTCACATTGATATGAAAGCTCGAATGCGCCCAACGTGCTATCCCCCGGCTGGCACCACGACACGTCAAAAAGGCCGCGTCGCCTGCAAAATCAAGCAAGCACGCAACCATCTATACGCAAGAAGAATCCAGAAGACACCATGTAAACATCAGAATCAGGAGACTGCGCGCCATGACGAGAAACACAAGAGTAGAGAGAAGAAAATCACCGAGAAATAGAGAGGAGCAAAATGAATCGCCTTGGCAGCAAGGACATGCATCTCATCACCTGTGTCTCTGGTGTGTCCCTAGGAACCATGTGATAACAACTGCATCTGAGTAGTAAAATATTATAATGTAGTCTTACTTCATGAAGTCACGAGAACACTCGAGTACTAGCTAGTAAAAAGACGTAAATATCTACCGCTGCTCGCTGTGTTCCACCCGCCCACCGCAAATGACTATACCTACCAGAGTACTATAAAAAGCGATGTAATACTCGAGTATAGAAAGACATGTATTACCGAAATATTAGTACAACTGTACAACTACTGTTGCTACTGTTCTACTCTGGTTACTACTCTGTGGAGTTTCCAAAATCCGGATCTATTTTTTTATAAATTAATTGTAGTACTTGTATCTAGACAAGCTTAACCACAAGAATGAAATGGAAATGTGCTGAGGTTTTGTGTATCGGGGCATCGATCCTGACGTTTTCCATATGGACCAGAATGCTGTAAACTTGGTTTCAACCGGGGCAGGTGCCCTTTCCCTCTAAAAAAATAGAAACGAAAGAGTCAAAAGATACAAGAATATAGAATAAAATACGGATCATGTTGAAGACATGCATGCAGTCCTCGATCTCTCCTCTGCAGCACTGTACACTTTGCACCTGACCCCAGGCTTCTCTGTCTCTCTCTAGGAGTATACCTTCACATGGGTAGGATATGTTACTGTACAGTGTGATACCTACTTTACTCTCACCTGTCAACTTCCTACAGCCTTGTTTTGACCGACCAGTGTGAATCATGGTGTTGAAGTGGCGATACCTACTTATTACTCCATTTTTATGTAGGAACATGGCTCTAAGATGGATCAAGGGACCCCATATTCAAGACCCTCAATGCTTCATAAAAACTGGACCGCGGGCACTATATCGATGAGCCGAGCTTCCAGGGAACCACTCCAACGCCATGCGTCTCAGCGGATTCCACCAAGAGCTAGTCGGCAATGGACAAAGATGAGCTAGAACCGATAACCGTTCCATGCCCCCACGACGGCTGTCTTACCATGGTTGTCTACTAAAAGCTCGATGAGCTAGCATCGATAACTATTCCATGCCCCATGACAGCTGTCTCACCATGGTTGCCTACCACGAGCTCGACGACCACAAGAACGCGTGCCCATACAGCCCGTGCTGCTACATGAAGGTGGGCTATATTTTCACCATCTCGTCGATCGAGCTCCTTATCCACATCTACGGCAACCACAAGGTACAAGTGCATAGGATATCGTATGGCCAGCCCATGGAGTTTACAGTAACAATGTCGTTACCATCATTTCCGCCATCCATGGTCGTCATCTACTATGATGATACTAGCGTGTTCAACCTCATCATTGGCGAGCTCGGCCAGGCTGCCACCATTTCCTTGATGTGTGTTAGGGCGGCCGTGTGCTCCTGGCCCGGTACAGGGTGAAGCTTTGCACCATTGGTTGCCGGCGGACTTCTCGACGGACACCGTTAATGGTGTAATGGAGCCGACGAGCTGTGTGTCACCCCGTAGTGTCGTCCTCGAAGATCTGACGTTCCTCACGGTGCCGTCGCGGTACATAACCGTGGCTGCTGGACAGTACCAGGAGGTGTTCTATTTCTTTGTTTTCATCAACAAGAAGAATTAATCTTAAAATATTGCTAGTGATCCTAACGCGATGGTAATAATGTATTACTAGTTAATTTAGTTCTAGAGTTCCACTCATTTAATTGTTACTGTAGTAGTACTTGGAGACATGGTCTATTTTGGAACTAGGAAGGGTGTATTTTGGCTGTAAAGTAAGTTTGCTAATAATCTTTATATTTAGAATTTAAGAGTTCTCTGAAATGATATGTCAAACTTCTATATATTAAGCCACACTCACATGCAAGGCACGTGCAACTTACTCATCCTACTACTTTTCATTGCTTGATTTCAGGGTCCTTTGTGCTAAATGTTTGTACTTGGATGTAATTTTCTCTTTTGTGAGGTCCTTGGTGCAACATATATGTACACATCATATGACCGTGTTAATTGAAGCATATCGCTCCCTCGGGACATACCCCGGTCAGAAAAATAAAGTGACACCACCCAGTTTTCAAAAAAAGTAGAAGATGACCTTGGTCATTTGGCCTGAAACCCAAGAAAGTACACACGGAGTACATGGGTCATATCATCAAATGAGTTTTTCAAGTATTTTTACTACTCCCTCCAACCCATGTTAGTTGACTTCGAGTTGTAAAAATTTGGATGAACCTATATACTAAATAGTGTCTATATTAAAGAAATTTGAGTCAACTAATATGGGTTGGAGGGAGTAGTACAATAAATTAAAGAAAAAATAATTCCCCCCACGAATTTACATACAAAGTGGACAATTGTTTCTTATAGTTTCCCAAGTTTAAGGATTTTTTTGGTTTTGAAATTCAAATATAGACTGTTGGATCAAAACTGGTAAATCCAAACATTCCTAACCATTGGATCTTCTTTTTTCATTCTTAGCATCTAGAAGATTCTATTGGTAGTCTTTAGCAAAATTAACACTATTGTGTGCAAACCTCAAAACACACTTCAATGCTTAGTTTTAGGGACCTTGTGCTAAATGCATGGACTTGGATGTGATTTTCATTTTTTACGAGCTCGTTGATGTAACTTGTACTTCCACCGACCATGTTAACTGAAGCACCTCGATCTGGGGGAACCTACCAAAGTTATAAGAAAATGCAACCCTCCCAATTATCACACAAATGGACCATGCTTTCTTATATAATTCCATTTTTCAAGCTTCCTAGCTAACTTCGCACACTTCACTTACTTCTTTGTCGATTTGAAGAAATTATTTCAAACTTGAGCTACAAGTAAGCATGGTAGATTAATTGCTCTTGAATTAAATGTAATTTTAGAGGTAGATGGGTGCGTATTCTTGCAGCAAACAACGTTGTCGGTGTGAGTTTCGAACTATCTGTAAAGAACATTCTCAATTTCCCGAGTGATGACGAGATTGTTCTTTTCTGTAAAGAAATAAAGTCCAAAAAATATGGATCTGAATGCCACAATCTAGCAAGCTTCTAGACATATTAAGTGGACCAACATGTTGTACGTAATTGAAATTTCCATGTTTTATGAGTTTTCAAACTCCCTAGCTAACTCTGCCCACTTGAGTGACTTTAAGCCGATTTATCAAAATTCGGTCAAATTTGAAGAGCGAGTAAATTTTAGGCTGCTTTGATAGTTTTACGAAAAATCTTTTTGAGGTACCCATCAGGGGGGTCAATTAATATATCAGAAACCATCGAGAGTTTTCACAATAGGTTCAACTTCTTGCAAAGATTATTCATCTTGACAACTAAATGAAATTAGGTAAAATTGAGCTACAAGTAGGCGTGATAGATTGCTCTCGAATTAAATGTAATTTCGCAGCCGTATATGGGTGCATATTCTTGTAGTAAACAATATCTTCCGTGTGAGTTTCCAACTATCAGGAAATAACATTCTAATTTTTCTGAGTGATGATGATCGAGATTGTTCATTTCTGAAAAGAAAGTCTGAAGAATATGGATGTGGATGCCACAAGGCAAGCTTTCAACATATATAGTGGACCGACATGTTTGTACTTATAATTAATTCCCATGTTTTAGGAGTTTTTGAACTTGAGCCTAGCTAACTCTGTCCACTTGAATGACTTTATGTCTATTTACCGAGATTAGGTGAAAATTTGAACTTCAAGTAAACTGTGGGTTGCTTTGAAAGTTTACAAAAAAGCTTTTGGAAGTTGTTGGTGATATGCTATATGGGTATCGTCATAGCATGTATCCTATCCGGATAACCCGGGTGGCCCACAGTTGGTAGCATGAACCATGGCCTGCTGGGCGTCCTAGTTAGATGGATCCAGAAGGGAGGCCCATGCCGGGTAGAGGAAGGCTACGGAGGAGTCACCGACGTACCCGGAGCCTTGGAGTGCAAGACACGTTAGACCGATTGTATACTGTGTAGGACTCTGTAACCTATCCGGCTAGGACTTTCCATGCAACCCTAGGACATGGAGACTGTATAAGTCGGGCCTATGGGAGCCTTTAGGGCACCAATTGACACACCCCTCGCGCAGCGAACCAATCCATGTAACTCGGCGTATTGCCATTATAGTGATTTATAGCATGAGTAGGATTCCTCCAGCGTTGTGGTATATGAACTTGGGTAAGATGTGTTAACTCATACCCATCAACCGTTTGCCTTACCCCATGTCTCTAAACACGCACTGTGAGGACCCCTCCATGGCATACTCGTTGGCAATACCAAGACAGTTGGCACCCACCGTGGGGCAAGAGCCACTTCAGGCTCTACAGCGGGCGAGGTTCAAGATCTTAGCGGGGATCGGCGAAACCATAGACATCGATCGCGTTCTCTTATCCGACAATGTTTCGATCATCCCTCCTGACGAGTTCTGGATCCCGGCGAAGGCGAACCCTACGCGATGCTCGATCGTCCCCATCGGAGACATCCACGTCTTCATCGGCGAAACCGACACGGGCACTAGTTCCTTGGGAGTCAAGGGAGCGTCAACACCAGCACGGATCGCCTACGGGCAGAACACGTTCATGGAAGGATCAATGTCGGATCTCTCTTCGGAGTTTGCAGGCCAATATCGGAAAAATTCAACTCCCACCCAAACCGCCCCTATGCAGGATATAACGGTGGAAGATCACTTCAAACCACCGGCTTCGCCCGTGCGTCTGGAAAACAGAGATCCAAGTTCGTCGGAGTGGTGACCATCTTCGATATGGCGCATTGTGTTCAGAGAGAGGGCGAAAACACCCACAATTACCTTGCCAGGTGGCTCCGTATACTGGCCGATCTGGATCATTACCCCAATGATGACGCTATGTATCACTTTGTGGAAGGACTGGACAAATGTACGCTTCTCCGGCATACTCTAAGGCGGCAGCAGGCTTCAGGACGCCTCACTTTTGAAAACATGGTGAACACTGTCAACAGCTACGAGGAGGCTAAGGAGGAAGCTCAGACAGATCCAGCGCTCATCGGCGAAGCCCCTTCGCCTTAGCCACCAACATCGCCGCCTCCGGTCGTCGTGGCCGCAGCTGCACCACCACCTCCAATCATCGTTGCTGCTGTTGCACCTCCATCCCCCGTCATCGAGGAAACCCCGTCACCCTCCGACTTCGTGCTTGACGCGCTCTACGCCGACATCAGCGCTGACTCGGAGGAGATAGATTTCAGCCCAGAGGATCTAGACTCTGCTATGCAGGAGATGGAGGAGGATTACAAGCGCGACGAGCAGGCCAACAACACCTTCACGTCCCGAGAGTTGTTCGTCACCATGGTGACGGCGATGGATGAAGATCAACCCGGACGAGATTCGCCTACAATGTTGGACAAGGGGAAGGGACCACCTGTTGCTGCCGACAATGACCGCGCAAAGGTCATGCCCCCTCCGCCTAACCCAGTGCAGCAGCCGCAGGAACTCGGCACTGGTTCGAGCAACAACAACACCGCAAACCCGCCACCTCCGACATCTACGTCTGCTGCTGCCCAAGTCACTCCAGTTGATAGAATGATATATGGCAATCTCCTCGTCGAGACCATGACCGTGGCTCATATTCGCAGTGTAGTCCAGCTTGACGAGAAGCGCCAGCAGCTGTTGGAGGAAGCGCAGGCCATCGTGGAGCAAGCCGCTAAGCTAGATCGAGATCTGGCCAATGCGCAGAAGTCAATAGAGAAAGCTAGAGCCATGGAGGCCACGTACAAGACTCTGCTACAGCAGCAGAAGGCTAAGAAAGCTCCAGCTCGCGTCATCAACGATCCTGGTGTGCGGCGAAACCTAGGATGGGTCCCTCGAACCCGGCACAAGCCAAGCCATACATTGACAGTGAAGGCAGGCAGGTGATGCCCACTCCTCTTCTCATCCTCGCCGTCACCAAGACCCTTCTGGAATAGGATAGATCACCCGCAGCTGTGGATCAGGTCTATGACCTTGTGGCCAAGGCGGTGAAACAGCAGGAAAAGGCCACCTCTTAGAGGCTTGAGTCTGACCCATCATTTTGCCAGTCTAGCCAGCATAAGCGACCAAGGGATAGATCTCCCCATGATGTCGGGTCCTAGACGGGTTCGTCGGAACAAAGACGGAGGGATGCGCGCGATAGGAAGGACGCTATCCCCATATCCTCTGACCATGGAGGCAAGGCTCAACCTCGTGGACCATCTCCACCGCCCCGCTCTCCCCGACATCACGAAGACCCCAAGGCTCACTGTCATACGGATATGCCTCCGCCAAGGTAGAGAGGTATCGTCATCCGCGACAACACGGAGCAGACCGTCATGATGGGGAGCGCAACCAAGGACACAAGAGCAGGTCGTGCCATAACCCTCCACGTCCGACAATCAACCGCGACAAGAGTGAGGCGTCGTGGGAGGGTAACAACAAGAAGGCTAACCCACCGCCACCTCCGCCTCTGTCGCCACCTAGCATCCACCATGGCGGAGGAGGCCCGCATCGTTCACGCATCCCATCACCTGATGGCAAGAAGAAGAAAAGAAGCCCGGAGCCATATGATGCACGTTCACGTCTGTGCAAGATCCACGAGGCCCTGGAAAGACCATACCTGATACCACGTTGCTTTGGACCTGTGATACAGTCCGCAACTTACCCCTAAGGTTTCCGGATTGACAAGACCATCAAGCCCTATGACGGCACCGCCAAGCCAGCTACATGGTTGCAGGATTACGGCAACTCGGTAGAAATCACCAGGGGTAACCCCAACGTCGCCATCAAGTACCTCCCATTGATGTTGGTGGGCACGACCCGGTAATGGATTGATGACTTGCCGGAGAGATCCATCAGCAATTGGTTGGACATGCAAGAACCGTTCACCAAGAACATCAAGGGTACGTACAAATGTCCCTATACTTTGGCGATCTACAGCGGTGTGTGCTAGAGAAAGACGAGACATCTCGCGCCAACCTCTCTCGCTGGCTGGACATGAAGAATTCCTGCGCAGGAGTGCACGCTCGAACCGCCATGGCCACCTTCATTGATGGGTTGGAAAGGGGCATGTTGCTCCGACATAAGTTGAAGCGCCTGCACGACAACCACCAGCTATATCTCAACCAGATGATTTAGCTAGCCAATGAGTTAGCAGCCGCCGTCGATGATGCTCGTGGCTCCCTGCCGGCAACGGCCGTTCCAACTCAAGCTCAGAGGAATAGCAGCACCAAGCAGAAGACCCTGCCAGAAGAAAACCAAACCTCCGACATGGTCGCTATGACATTTGCAGGACGAGGTGATGGCGGACAGCGTGGCCGAGGATGGGGAACTGGTCGTGGGCAGCAGCGAGGCAGTGAAACTACCTTGGCAGCACTCCGTGTTCCCCCAACCTACGAGGAGTACCGCCATATGTTGTGCCTCATACATCTCGACGCCAATGGCGAGGCCACCCACACCAATCGCCATTGCAAGTTTGTCAACGATCTCAAAGAGGACCCGAAGTCCGGCTAGAAGCAAAGTCAGAAGAACAGACCGCGAGGCAATGGCAACGGGAATAAGAAGGAAGAGGAGTCCAAGGATTAAAGTGACATGGATGAGTATGTTGACCCCAAGCACACCGCCAAGAGCAATGGAAAGGGCAAGAACCCCTTCGAGAAGGCGGACGTTTTCCACACTTTCCTTGGCACCCCCACTGTCCGACAATAGAAGACCTCTATGAGGATATCAATGGCCACTCTACCCCTAGTTCCCTAGTACCTTCGCTAGTCGAAGATTCCAATTACTTGGGACAGCAAGGATCACCCAAAACTCATCCCTATGGAGAACTAGTACACCATGGTCATCAACCCCCTGATTAACGGCAATGAGTTGACCAAATGTATGGTGGATAGTGGTCGCAGCATCAACATCATGTACCTGGATACACTGGACAAGATGAACCTGATGGAGGCTAACCTAAGGCAGACCAGCACCATCTTCCATGGTGTAGTTCCTGGTCAGGAGGCTCGGTCCCTTGGGTGCATCACACTTCAGGTTGCTTTTGGCGATGTTAATAATTACCGCCAAGAACGCATGACCTTTGAGGTGGTCCCCTTCAAAAGTGTGGACCACATCATATTCAGACGCGACAGCTTCCACGCCTTCATGGCCAAGCCATGCTTAGTCTACAACAAGCTCAAGATACCCGGACCAAACGGTGTCATCACCATATCCGGAAGCTTTATCAAGGCAAGGGACTGCGAGATTGGTGAAACAACCTTTGCGGAAGCTGTCCTCTATAGAGAAGAATTCAAGGAGATCCATAGCAACGTCGATGCCTCGAAGATGCTGGCGTCGAAGAAGCAGATTTCTGACTCCACCCCAGCTTTCAAGGCCGCCATCGAATCCAAGCCGGTGGAACTTGTGGTAGGCGATGCCTCCAAGACCACCGCCATTGGGACGAACCTGGATCCCAAATAGGAAAGCGTGCTCGTCAAGTTCCTCCGTGAGAATAGGGATATCTTTGCCTGGCAACCTGCCGACATGAAAGGTGTACCTAGGGAACTTGCCGAGCACAGCTTAAATATTGATCCAAAATGCAAACCAGTGAAACAACCTCTACGACGCTTCGGAGACGAGAAGATACGCACCATAGGCAAGGAGATAGCTAGGTTACTTAAGGCTAGTTTTATCCGAGAAGTCCTTCACACCCGATGGGTGGCCAATCCTGTACTTGTCCCCAAAAAAGGAACCAAAGAATTAAGAATGTGTGTTGATTACACCGGCTTGAACAAAGCATGTCCCAAAGATCCGTTTGCTTTGCCTCGCATGACCAAGTCATTGACTCAACGGCTGGCTCGAAACTTTTTTGTTTTCTCGATGCATACTCAGGATACCACCAAACCAAGATTAGAAAGTCGGACCAATTGGCCACTTTGTTCACCACACCTTACGACATGTTTTGCTATGTCAAGATGCCCCTTTGGCTGAAAAACGCAGGTGCTATGTACCAGCGGACAATGCAGCGTTGCCTACACGATCAAATTGGTCAGAATGTTCACGCTTATGTGGACGATAGAGAGGTGATGTCTAAAAAGTCAAACGACTTAATCTACGACTTAAAATAAACCTTTGATAATCTCCAAAAATACAACATGATGCTTAACCCTAAGAAGTGCATCTTCGGGGTTCCAGCCGGCAAATTGTTGGGCTTCATTGTTTCCTTGCATGGAATCGAGGTGAACCCGGAGAAACTCAAGGCCATCCTAAACATAAACCGTCCGACATGACTAAAGGACATACAACGGATAACAGGTTACGTTGCAGCGGTTAGTCGGTTCGTCAACCGACTTGGAGAGAAGGTTCTGCCGCTATAGAAGTTGCTGAAGAAGGCGGACAAATTCACATGGACAGACGAAGCAGATGCAGCACTGAAGCATCTAAATGATACACTATCCTCGGCTCCTATCCTTGCAGCATGCGAACCTGGGGAGCCTATGTTAATTTACATGGCAGCAACCAACAGGGTAATCAACATCGTTCTCGTGGTAGAGAAGAAACAACCAGGCTATGAGTACGGAGTTCAACGACCAGTTTACTATGTAAGCAAGGTCTTGACGGACTCCAGGCAACATTACCGTACTACCAAAAGATAGCTTATGGAGTGTTCCTTGCTTCTCGGAAGCTAAGGCACTACTTCCAGGAGCACCCTATCACAGTTGTGAGCAAGGCTCCACTGTCTGACATCATCAACAACAGCGAAGCTACAGGAAGGGCCGTGAAATGGGGCATTGAACTTGCCGCGTTCGAGATCACCTACAAGAGATGCGACACTATCAAGTCACAAGCCTTGGCGGATTTTATTGCATTGGACGGAGATGCCAGATGCTACCCCAATGCTAGAGCCAGAATACTGGGTGATGCACTTTGACGGCTCAAAGCTACTCAATGGCTCGGGGGCTCGTGTACTGTTATAGTCACCAACCGGGGAAAGGCTACACTACGTTCTGCAGATCCACTTCGAGTCTACAAACAACATGGCGAAGTATGAAGCACTCATTCACGGACTACGCGTAGCCAAGGATATTGGCATCAAGCGCATAGTTTGCTATGGAGATTCTGACTTGGTTGCCCAGCAGGTGGCTTCCACCTAGAACGCGCGGAACCCTATGATGGCGTCATATCGATACGAAGTGGACGATATAGCCAAGAGCTTCTTGGGCTACGAAGTCAAGTATGTACCTAAGGAGCAAAACGAGGCAGCTGATCTACTGTCTAAGCTTGGATCAGGGTGCAAACAAATTCCGCCTGGCGTTTTCCTAGAGCATCTACAGAGACCATCTGTGAAGGGAGCAGACATCAAAAACACCGATAGAGTTGACTCTTTCGTTCACACAGTAACAAAGGTCCCTCCAGCTTGGACACAACCATTCATGGAATATCTCATACACGGAACTTTGCCTGACGACAAAGTCGAAAGATGGCAAATAGCACGTCAAGCAAAGGGCTATACCATAATCAATGGATAGATCTACAAAAGAAGCATCCCTGGTGTATGCCTTAACTGTGTTTCCCAGCAAGAAGGTATTGAAACCCTACATGAGATCCATCTCGGAGATTGCGGGCATCATCCCGCTCCTCGATCATTGGTCTCCAAAGCATTCCGGCAAGGATTCTATTGGATGACCGCAAAGGCGGACGCAGACAAGCTGGTTGAGACATGCATGGGATGCTAGTATTATGCCCGACAACCCCATGTTCCAGCTGAAGAATTGCGAACAATACCAATAACTTGGCCGTTTGCAGTCTAGGGGCTAGACATGGTTGGTCCATTACATACGGCACCATGTGGGTTTACGCATCTGCTAGTAGCAGTTGATAAATTCACCAAATGGATAGAAGCTAAATCCTTTAGAAAACTTGATGGGGCAATTGCCCTTAGGTTTGTCCGGGATCTAGTGGTGAGATTTGGACTCCCACGTAGCATCATCACCGACAACAGCAGCAACTTATCACTCGGAGAAGTGGAAGATTATTGTTGGGACAAGGGCATCCGACTTGACCTAGCGTCTGTGGCACATCCACAGTCCAATGGCCAAGTTGAGCGAGCCAATGGATTAATTCTGCAGGGAATCAAGCCACGTCTAGAAGCACCGCTACATAGAGCAGCTGGAGCCTGGGCGGAAGAATTGCCATCTGTGCTGTGGAGTTTACGAACTACACCCAACAGATCCACCGGCTACACCCCTTACTTCATGGTATATGGAGTAGAAGCCATCCTGCCTTCCGACATCCTTCACGATTCACCGAGAGTTGCCGCCTTTGACGAAGATGACACTGAAGAATCCATGCTCCTAGATGTGGACCTTCTCGAGGAAGAGCGTGTTTTCGCATGCCAAAGATCTGCCATCTACCAGCAAAATCTACACAGATACTATAGTCGTCGCGTTCGGCATCGCTCATTTAAAGAGGGGGATCTGGTGCTCCGACTTAAGAATAAGAAGTCACACAAATTATCCCCGCCATGGGAAGGACCGTTAATCATAAGCAAGGCACTGCTCAATGGGTCTTACTACCTCGTTGACAATCGTGAACTTGAGGATAGACCCAGCGAAGATCATAAGCGTAAGCGACGTGACCCGGATGACGATTACCCGGAGCTTGATCGGCCATGGAACATAGCACAGCTACGTCCTTTTTCCACTTAGCATATTTTTTATCTATTGTGTACCTCTTATATGATCAATGAAATAAAGCTCTTTGGTTCACTCATATTTCTGAGTCTTTTACCTCCTTTAGTGTTCATTTTTGGATCGTATAAAACCTTTATGCGCAAGCTTTGCATTTGCACTTGTGAAAATTCCAGCTTAAGTTTTCTGGTCTACACGTTCTTTGTTGTTTTTATGTGGATTCTGGAGTAGTGACTTTTGGCACTTGTCGGTGATTTTGTTCTTAGGTTTTTGACGGTGCCATTAGGCATCATCACCTGAGCACATGGTTCCGATTACGAGTCTTCCGACTCACGAAAGGTCAAGCATAAAAACTAGAGTAATGGATAAGCCAACACTTGCTTAAAAAATAATTACATGCTAGAACCAGTTCTTAAGTAGCAGGAAAATATAACTATTATTTTTATGCCTTAAGTTAACAGAGTAGTTTTTCCGCATACACAAATTCCAGAGGAAACAAATAATACATATTGTTTTTCATTCCTCTAGCGCAGGAGACTTGGAAGCAGCGTCGTCGGCGGCAGACATCCTCTTCGAAGTCGGTGGTCTTGAGGGACTCGGAGGAGCCTTGATGATCACCGTCAATGATCTCGAGAAGCACGAAGACATTATGGTCGACCAACTCGGCAACCCTTGTGTCATAGCCCACGAGAGATGACCAGATAGCCTTATGGTCAATCTTTTGGCCGTCATCGTCTACGTCGGGAAGACCTTAGGTTACCACGTTGATGTCGGCATCTTCATAGTGCGCCTTAACCATTGACAGCACCATCCTTGCACCAGCCCGTGTACATGAAGCTTTCCAGCTTAAAATACGCTCGGCAGCTTGGCGCAAGATCTACGAGAACTTCATCATGGAATCCACCACTTTGATATTGATCTGGAGGGGCTTCACTATCACCTTGGCCTGCCTGATGGCGGTGCTGATAAATTTTCTGGCGAGGACCATGCATTCCTTAGGCGGAGGAGGCGATTGGGTTAAACCAATAGGAGCTGCAATTCTGACAAGGGAGCACATGAGTTCAATAACACAAAAATTCAATCTACCTGACTTACAGTAGTACAAGATGGAGATTCACTTACCAAAGATGCTCGCCTCAGCTTGCTGGAGCGTCTCCGCCATGGAGTCTCGTTCTTGTCAGAGGATCTTGTATGCTTCAAGATTGCGCTGATTTTGCTCATCGGCAACTTTCTTCCGTTCTTTCAGCATCGCAATCTCCTCCTTCAAGCGGTTCCTCTCTGTGTTGGCGGACTCCTGCAGGGCCTTCATGGAGTCCTCGTGCATCTTCAGCATATCCTTTCTCTCCTGTTTAAGGATTTTGTTTTTGCTATCCAGCAACTCAATTTGCTTGGATTGCTTAACAATATCCTTAGCCTTGGCAATGGTTTCTACAAGTCAGAGAAATGACAATACCAGTGAGTACTCGGAGAGGGCTGGCACAAGACCAAGCCGGAGTACGAAAACAAAAGGAAAAACAGACTCTTGCTCTTGGTGATTTGATCCCTCAAGAAGGCAGTTTTACCCTTTTCAGCTTCCAACTCCACGCGCATCTTGTGGAACTTATCATTGGCGACGCCTCTCCGAGCATTTTCGTTCTGTGGAAAGAAGATCAGAATCAATTAGTCTACTTGGAGCATCTAGCCAGATAACTATCCACCTAGAGGATTGGGGGCTGCAGTAATATTTTTTAACTCGGCAAAATGCTTAGTCTTTCTTTAAGCATCTAGTCGGAACTAATTCAGTTTTCAACTAGACGCTTGGGGGCTACAGTACGAGTTTTAAAATCAGCGAATATGCTTAGTATTTCTTTAAGCATCTAGTCAGAACTATTCAGTTATAACTAGAGGCTTGGGGGCTACAGTATTGAAGTTTACAAACACTGTGTATGCTACTCTAAAAGTATCTAGTCGGAATAATTCATTCAAACTATTTACTTGGGGGCTATAGTGAGAAGTTTTCTAGCTTAGTCACTCTTAGAGCATTCAGACGCAAAGACCTATGGTTTTCGGTCTACCTCCTCGGGGGATACAGTGGGATACTCGTATGAAATGCAAATGGTAAATAAAACTTACAAGTGCGATGATCTTGAGGTTGGTAGCGCTCTCGGCAAACAACTTGCTGAAGGAAAGTTTGTTTCCTCGCAAGATATCTGCCTGTCGGAGAAGCT
Organism: Avena sativa; assembly: GCA_916181665.1. Lineage (NCBI taxonomy): Eukaryota > Viridiplantae > Streptophyta > Magnoliopsida > Poales > Poaceae > Avena > Avena sativa. The sequence continues at coordinate 42,928,743 of OV702298.1, read as the reverse complement.
CCTCAAGACCACAGGTTGGAGATGTCGGCGTTGCACCAGGAGACAGAGTGGACCTACTCGGCGTAAGCGCCGGGTAGACTATCTTCGGGAGCTCTGTGGTTATCCTGGGTGCAGAGGCGCCGCCTTTGACAGACGTTCCACCTACCACCATCGCCTTGCCGCTACCGATGGCATCCTTAGCCGGAGCTTCAGCCATTTTGGTTGCGATGCTTTCTTGTGTCGCCTGTTCGCCGGCAACAATGAGATCCGTGGAGGCAGCTGAGTCCACTTCCATGGAGGAAGGGCCAGATGCATCCTTAGCCAGAGAGCTTGTCGGAGCAGGAGCAGGCTGGGCGCTGGGAGTGACAGGGGCGATGGCGGGAGATGCATAGTGGGACACATCACGATGCAGCATGTCTTTAGTATTTTTAGAAGCCCTCAATGTTTTGGAGGTCTTCTTCAAACTGACACTGGCCTTCTTCCTAAAACGTGCAAAAAGTATAAGTACAGGAATAAGACGAGCAATGGACAATGTCGGAGGATGAGAGACTTACACAATAGTGGGTGCTTTGGTGAAAGGGATCCCGGTAATCTTTCTCTTCTCCGCCTCCAGGGCGGCGGTAGTCTTCTTGGAGGCTCCACCCTCCGTCTTCTTCTTCTTGCCTCCGTCGACAGCGTCAGAGGTGGAGCTCTTCCACTTACGCACCAACGGAGCATCATCGTCCGACACGATAGTGACTTCCTTCATCTTTGGGTCATAGATTTGGACAGCCATGTCATCCTCGTCTAGACTCTTGAGCTGTTAAGTGAAATCAAAAAGTGTTATATAAGATGATAAAGGCAAGATGGAAGAACTAGAGCAAATGTCATACATGGAAAATAAACAGGTACCTCTAGGCACTTGCCCTCCTCGAACATGTCATAGGTGATGGCGAAGCCACGCTTCCTATCCTTCACCTTGACTATGTCCTTGAGGCGGAGATTGATGGAGTCTCTAAAGAAGTTGTCCTCGGAGATGCGGAGGCTATCCTTCCTCTCCTTGGTATATTCATGCTTCAGCTTCGAGCTAGCACATGTCTAGGTCCAATCCGGTTAGACCCGTCTCCACGAACCACTCTATCTGCCTTATGGTGCGGAAGGCATCATTGTCGGAGGGAAGGGTGTCCTGGCATCTCCATGTCGGGGCTTCGGCAGCGGCTCCGTCGACAAAGTCCAGATATGTTGCTTCTCGGCTAGACAAACGGATGTCTGGGCCGTAGAAGTACGTCTGTTGCCAGTTCTTGCAGGACTCATCGCCGACGATGTCAGGGAACCGTCGGCCAGGCCGGATCTTAAAGCTAATCGTCCCACAGTTCCTGAGCTCATCCTTGCCGGCTCCGGCTTCCCTCTTGATGGTAAAGAAGTATATAAACAAGTCTAACCTAGGCCTAATCCCTAGGTAACCCTCACAAAGTGCAGTGTAGTTGCTAAGCGCGAGGATGCTATTGGGGGAAAGGTTCTGAGGTTGAACCAGGTAATGGTTGAGGACAGCTAGGAAGAAATTGGAGATTGGCAAGGAAACGCCGCGTAGCAATTGTGCTTTGAGGTACACATTCTCTCTGCCTTGGGGAGGAGGGGTAACCTCGCCGGCTGGCGCCGCCCGCCAGATGAGCCCCTCCGTCGTAGGGAGGTAACCGTCGACGAACAGCTCTTTCATGTCATTATCCGTGATATCCGAGTCGCGCCAATCCCCCTTGTGGGAATCACTCTCTTCTTCTAGCGCCTCTAGCGCCGCTGGATTATGGTCACTGCCAGTGGATTCGACCAGCACTGACTTGGGAAGCACCAGACCCTCTGGGGGCACATGGACGGTGCTCACCGTCTTCGCCGCAGCATCGCCCGCCGCCGCCATGGACGGGTTAGAGTTGCTGCTCGCCATTGGAAGGAGATAGTGGTGACTAGAGAGATTGGGAGGCTAGGGTTTTTCGCGTGCGCGCAGAGGGCTCGAGGAGGTGCTCGCAGGAGGAAGACGAAGGCGCATGGGGAGAATGACCCACGGCAATTGTAATTTATAACCCCTGGCGTCAAGATTCATGCATAGTGATCGAATGGTCGGCACGTGGACGACGTGTGCGGGCGTGTGCGCAGAAATTTCGCCACGTTCCCAACCGCCGCCACCAATGGTTCGTATCCTTCGCGCGGTAAAAAAGGACATGATTGTGTTCTCTGCATGTGTGGTTTCCGAGGCATTGCTGACCTATGTCTATGTCGTCCTTGCTGTCACTAGAAGGTGAACCATCACATCGGAATATTCCGGCATGGACGGATCCAGTCTGGCTACGAGAAGAGTACGATGGAAGATTCAGCATTTCTCCGACATACAAGTTGAAGACGGAGAATATTGCAGGGTTCTTGGGAGGACAACAAGATATTGCTTGACGATTTGCCGACATCCATCTAGATGGAGCATTCAACCTAAAGAGGCAAGACGGCGCAAGATCTCAGAGTTCTCTAAGGGCTACTGTTGGGGATATGCTATATGGGTATCCTCATAGCATGTCTCCTATCCGGATAACCCGGGTGGCCCACAGTTGGTAGCATGACCATGGCCTACTGGGCGGCCCAGTTAGATGGATCCAGAAGGGAGGCCCATTGATGTCTACACACTTCTATTCTTGTAGATAGTTGTTGGGCCTCCAAGTGCAGAGGTTTGTAGAACAGCAGCAAGTTTCCCTTAAGTGGATTACCCAAGGTTTATCGAACTCAGGGAGGAAGTGGTCAAAGTTATTCCCTCTCAAGCAACCCTGCAATCAAGATACAAGAAGTCTCTTGTGTCCCCAACACACCCAATACACTTGTCAGGTGTATAGGTGCACTAGTTCAGCGAAGAGATAGTGAAATACATGTGGTAACGGTGCCAGAAAAATAGCTTCTGACTTGTTGACGTGGGGTAACAGTGCCAGAAAAGAGATGATGGCGTGGAGGAAAGGTAAAAGCCCAAAACCTCCCCGACAAATGGAACTAAGATGGAAGCAAGAAAACATGCAACAGATCTAGATGCAAACGGTGTTTCAATGTTTAGAAACAAGGCCTAGGGATCATACTTTCACTAGTGAACACTCTCTCATATAAATATCCTCTCTTCATGATACTACTCTTAACTACTCTCCGGTTGAACACTCTAATCATCGGTAGGGCTATAACAACACTCCTCAAAGTCTGCCTTCCCCAATCTATATAACCCCACACTATCACCTTGAGCGCTAGATGGTTCCAACAAACACCACAATTTCATAGAGACATCCAACTCCAAATATAACTCATAACAAATATTCAATCTAGCCAAAGTGCCACACACGGTATGCACGCTATCACTTTCACACACGAGGGGAAAAGCATAGCTCTATTAAAGCACAAATTGTATTTAGTAGACTCAAGCCTAAGTGACACCATGGCATGCATGCTGTCACTTTCACACACATGGGAGAGCAGATATCTAATGAAGCACTTGAGTAGCAAGGTAGATCTACTTGATTACAAAGTTCATGACCACAAGATCATGCATAGAGAGAGATATGAACACATAGCTACCGGTAGAGCCCTTAGCCCTGAGGAAGAACTACTCCCTCCTCATCATCGGAATCAGCAATGGTGATGAAGATGGCGATGGAGATCGATGGATATGGCTTCGGGGGCACTTCCCCGTCCTGGCAGGGTGCCGAAACAGAGACTTTACATCCCTCGAATCTCCCCTTCGGTGGCGGTGGCGCTATGGAGGTTTTCGTGGATTCGGAGGCTTCTTATAGGCGAAGGAATCAAGTTCGGTGGGGGTCCAGGGGGCCCACACCCCCTCCAGGCGCCTCCAGGGCTTGCCTGCGCCTAGGAGGGTTTGGCCACCCTGTGGCCCCCCTCCGGCTCTGCTTCGTGGTTCCGTGTTGCTCCGGGAAAAATAATAACTTTGGCTTTTGTCCCGTCCAATTCTGAGAATATTGATTTTCTGCCTTTCTGGAACCAAAAACAAAAGAAATACGGCAACTGGCACTGTGACAACTTGTTAATAGGTTAGCTAGAAAAGATATAAAAACACCTCAAAGTATAGACAAAGCAAATCAAAGTAGATACAAAACAAGCATGGAGCATAGAAAATTATAGATACGTTTCCAACGTATCAAGCATCACCAAGCTTAACTCCTGCTCGTCCTCGAGTAGGTAAGTGATAAAAAGAATAATTTTGAGGTGACATGCACCCTCACACTAAAGATCAAACCATTTGTAAGCATTGAAAGCTGGGATCAAAGAACTCTAAACATGTGTATGAAAGATGGAGTTCGAACAATAGGACATAGTAACTATGCATGCAACATGACAAGCTACAAACAAAGATCATGAATACTATGCAATGAAAAACGTTTGTTTGTTTCACATGCAGAAAACATAGCATAGTGGCAATCAGCTTGTCCCTCATAGAGTAGCAATATAGATGCATAGGACACCTTCAAAGTTCACAAGGGTGACTAGAAACAAATAGCACAAGAACAAGTAATATCACAATATGCATCAATCAATAAGTTTTGGGACATGCACACAGAATGCAAACTATGCTCTCTTAATGATGCCTAAAGGTAGAAGGTGGAGACTCAATATAATAGTGGAAGAAAGGGCCTTAATAAAGGGAAGAAGGGATTTCAAGTTCCAAAAAGAGCTTCCAAAAATTATGGTACTTGTTAGCTTTCAGCCCTCATTAACCCTAGCATAAGCATCTTGAAGTGGTTAAGGTTAAAGTGACAAAGATGGAGTATATGCTTGACGAAGTATAAGTTGGCAATCTCAAGTCCCTTGAATACGAGGGCCACACCTCATTCTACTCAACTTTAGTCACCTGTAAGTTCTTGTCATTGTAAGTATTTGCATATCATAGAGAAGCGCCAATGGGTACCCCTTGCACATGGTACAGGAGCTATCCCATAACCAAAATGACAAGGCAAACAAACAATGAGCATCTCAACAATCTTCTTATTTACCATGGGAATATGGTGCTTTTTTCTCTCTATCCTCTTTTATCAATGTGTCTCTTTTTTTATAAGAAGAATGCTTCATAGATATCACTATGGTGATGCTGCAAGTTTCCACCATGATTAGGCATGGCTTAGGCTAGTGGCCCAGGCGTTTCTCTAACACATAATACAAACTCCATGGACTTAAAAGTTCCCTTTTTATTTCACACCGGTGACATTAATAGACAAAAGAGCATGATATCAACTGAGTACAAAGTACAAGTGCAATGTTGAAAACATTCCCCGTGACAACACGGTTTTGCTAATTCCAACATATAAGTGCAAGCATATACAACATAGATGACACAATGGTTCAAGTTTATTAGGGTAAAGAATATAAAGTGTGCCATCAAGTTTGTGAGGGCTTGAATCACTACGTTTTCACATAACAAAATACTTTTTAATTGGGAGATAGCTGAAAACAAGAATATACTTGGAATTGTGTAACACACACTGCATAGGAATTTATAGTGGACACTTTGGAATAACTTGGTTTCTTGGGAGTTGGAAGCATGAGTAGAGCTTACTCATACAAGTGGAGGCTAGCAAAAGACTGGGAGCAACCAACTAAGAGAGCAATAATGGCCATAATCATGCAGAGCGACAAAACATTACTAATCAAAGAATAGAGTGGTACTACAAGTAAAGGACAAAATGATCATAGAGGCTAAGGTGACTGGTTCATAGCCAAAACATGGTGTGAGCATGTGCCAAGTCAACCCAAACAAAGCATCAAAGGAGAATACCACAATACTATGCTTTTGTATGCTAAAACAACGCATGATTCCTTCAAGGCACATTAAGCAATCCTAATTGTTTGGAACAAGTCATTCTACAGAAATAATCACTAAGCATAAGGTCAAAACAAGATCTAGCATGACATGATAAAATCTAAGCCACAGTCAAAACAAGCTCCGTTTTGTACCACTTAAGCACAAAGCGTTCTACTCTTTTCCAACACCAAACAACTTATTTGAAACAACTCACAAAGATAATAATCAATAAAGATCAGTGATCTTGTCTCACAAATCCACAAAGAAGAACTAAAAAGTTCTAAGATAAAAGCACAAGAAAACTAACGCTGAACGCAGTGCTAGAAAAAGAGAACACTTACAAAACAATAAGAGTGAAAACTAGAGTGTTCTAGGTAATGGAAACAGAGTGTGTCTCTCTCCAAAATAAGTATGGTGTAACCAACAAACTTACTCAAGAAAACTAAGAAAACTAAAAAAACAAAAACTAAGACGCTCCAAGAACAACACAACAATGCATGAAACAATAAAACAAAGTGTCTAGAAAGACCTGAGCTTTTTATTGATAAAGAAGGGGATGCCTTGGGCATCCCCAAGCTTTGACGCTTGTACCTCTTGGATATTTCTTGGGGTGAGACCGGGGTGGCATCCCCAAGCTTGATATTTTGTCCATTCTTCATATCATGACATCATTCTTTCTCTACACCTGAAAATTCTCCTTCATACAAAATTTCACACAATCTTCATTAGCAACATTAGTGTATTCAAAAGATAATAGACCCTTGGGATTAGCTTTAGAACAGCAAAACTTTTCACTAAAAACACAAGATACTGTAGAAACTCCTTCAAAAAGCTCAATTCCCCAAAATAGAACTCAAAAAGGAATCAATATGAAGCAAATGCAAATAATGGCAGAAATCTGTCAAAACAAACCAGCAGCTAGAAACCAATTTTTCGAAGACCTTCTGTTGCTCAAATCAAAAAGTGTTGAACTAATGAAAGTTAGATAATATACTTAGGGATTTATTCGTAAAGTTTCAGCTGAATCCGAGTTCTAAAGACTCCTCACAAATTTTTATGGTGGAGGACATAAATCTGTTTTGGGACAGCAACTCCCCAAATCTTACTTCCCTCTCATTAGAGGTCATTCTTGGCACAAAAAGAAAACAAAAATGATAAGGAGAGGTCATTACAGAAGTAATAACTTCTAAGACTCAAGAAAACTCTTGGGTTATCTCCCAACAAGTAATTTTCTTTAACGCCTTTAAGTTAGGCTTGATAGCTTAAGAAGATGCTCACATAAGAATTATGAATTGAAGTCAAAGAGAGCATCAAGAAGCAAATTCAAAACACATTTAAGTCTAACCCACTTCCTGTGCATAGGAATCTTGTAAAGAAATAAGTCATGAATGCACAAAGAAACAAGCATAGGAAAGCAAAACAAGTGCAACTTCAAGACTTTCAACATAAAGAGGGGAAACTTAATATTGTTGAGATACATAACACCATGTGTCCCTCTCTCATAATAACTTTCAGTAGCATCATGAATAAAATTAACAATATAACCATCACATAAAACATTCTTATCATGAGCCACATGCATTAAATGATTTCTACTCTCCACATAATAATAGCCATTCTTATTAATTGTAGTGGGAGCAAATACAACAAAATAGCTATCATTGGAATTCTCATCACCATAATCATCAAATATAGGAGGCATGTTGTAATCATAATTAATTTCCTCCTCAATAGTAGGTGGACTGAAAATATCATATTCATCATTGTAATCATCATAGATTGGAGGTTTGGTATCATCATAAGGAATATAATAGCTATCTCCCAAAGCTGGGTGACTAAAAATATCATTTTCATCAAAACTAGCTTCCCCAAGCTTAGAATTTTCCATGGAATTAGTAACAGTGGTGTTCAAGAAATTCATAATAATAACATTGCTATTAGCATGCAAATAAAGTTCCATAGGTTTTTTAATTTTCTCTTCAAACACTTCATGTCCTAACTCAAGATAAACACTATAGATCTCTCTATTTTTTCATTAAGCCTAGCTAGTGAAAACAAGAAACAAAAAGTCAAAAGTGCATAATCTAAAGGAAATAACTTCGAGCACTCACACCGGAGGATGTGAGTACCTTTTACCTTACCTCCCCGGCAACAACGCCAGAAAAGAGCTTGATGTCTACGCAGTTCTATTCATGTAGACAGTTGTTGTGCCTCCAAGTGGAGATGTTTGTAGAACACCAGCAAGTTTCCCTTAAGTGGTTTACCCAAGGTTTATCGAACTTAGGGAGGAAGTGGTCAAAGGTATTCCCTCTCAAGCAACCCTGCAATCAAGATAGAAGAAGTCTCTTGTGTCCCCAACACACCCAATACACTTGTCAGGTGTATAGGTGCACTAGTTCGGCGAAGAGATAGTGAAATACAAGTGGTAATGGTGCCAAAAAATTGTAGGGTTCGCAGCATACAAAACAAAAAAATTCCTACAATGGGAACAACTATGTACCAAGATCTATCTACTTGATACAAGCAACGGGCAGATGTATATCCATAGAGAACATACCCTTGAAGACCGACAAAGCTTAACGATTTCAAACTCATGGTTGATGTAGACAATCTCTTGCCGATCTCAAGATCGAGAGGAAGTCCTAGCACCGCAAAACAACGACGCATACGTGCTCGCACACACGTACGAGGCACCGAGCAACCTCCGCCTCCTTGTTCCAGTGATGCAGCGGAAGCACAACTCTTTCTTGCCGAATAGCCACCGGGAACATGTATCTCGCTAGTCCGAGACCATGGGGATAAATACTAGTGGGGGAGAGACATCCTTCACGAGGAGGTGTGAGTGAGAAGTGAGAGGAGGGGCTCCTTATATAGGGGAGGGGGCAGCCCAAGGGGGCATGGACGCCGTCCATGGAGGGTGCCCCCACCTCTCCCTCATTCATGTGGGTGGACACTCCACTCACAAAATGGCCCTTCAATTTTCCCCACTCAAAAACCCACTCAAATTCCCATTACATTTCCACCAAATTTAATGCAAACTCTCATTAAATAAAATTCCTTTTATTTATTCAGAATTTTGTCAATTACTTTAATGACAAACATTCACATATAACCCCTTTCTAGTATTTCATTTCTCATGCAAAAACACTTTCTGCAATTTCACCCAAAAACCTATTTCGGTATCTAGTGAAATAAATTCCTACGCTTGTTATTATTTTCGGAATGAAACTTTTGCTCCAAATGGGTGTCGTTGTATCTTAAGTGTGCCACCCTACGGTTTGTGAATAATGCAGACATGATCGAGACCCTTCTCCGATCAATAATAAGAAGCGGGATCTGGAGATCCATACTGACTCCCACACATTCAACGATGACTTTCTTATGATCGTCGGAACCTTTTATGCTAGTATCTTAATCCTTTTGTTTCGCGATATATTACATGTCCGAGATTCGATCATCGGTATCTCCATACCTAGTTTGATCTCGTTACTGACATGCACTCTTTTCTCGTTCCCGTGATATAACATTCTAGTGATCAAATCACTTGCTTGCAAGCTAACCAATGTGATCTCACCAAGATGGCCCAGAGCATATCTATCCGTCATTGGGATGAACAAATTCCACTCTCGATCCATGGGCCTTAACATAACACTTTAGTAGTTCTGAGCCCATCTTGATAATCACCAAGTTAAGGTGTGATGTTTGATGTTATCAAGAAACTCTTCCGGTGTTAGTGATTGACATGATCTCACGGTCTAAGTATTAGGATCACTTCGTATGATATTATAGCAATATAAACTCAATGACTTTGATCGTAATGCTATACTTCGGATGAATGTTCATCACACCATTACAATAATGTTGTGACCTCGTTGTTAACAACATCCAATTTCCATGATCAGGAAACCTTTGATCATCTTGTTAAGCAACGAGCTAGTTTATAAGAGAGGCATAACTAGGAACTTCCTTTTTGTTTATTAAACACACATGTATTAACGTTTCCGTATTAATACAATTGCAGCATGCAAAATAAACATTTATCATAAATAAGGAATACGATAATAACCATAATCTAGTTTGAAAACTTTGCGTATTGAACACCTATGGCTTTCTGGTGTTCTATATACGCAATTGCAAGTGGTTAACATAATCTACGGATCTGATGCTTTCAGTTCCATGTGTATTTGCATGTCTTTGCGTCTTCACGCATCACTCATTCTCCAATGAGATGGCATTGTATAAATTTGGTCTTTTGGTGAGACCTTTAGTTCCTTAGGGTTAAATCTGTCGATACTATTGTCGTACAATATATCTTTAGTGTTATCCCATTGCGAACCACACCTTAGTTTGATAACAAACTACTTGACACAAATGCCCTTCTTTGCTTCTACTATAGCAGTCATATACTTAGCCTTTTGTTGTAGTATTCGTCACAATGTCTTAACTTTGGAATACATCCAAATCCATCACGAAAACTCCTTTCCATTTCATTGTGCCACTCATAGTTTAAATTGACTTAAACTTAATTTTGTATCTTGTGACAAAACTAGTATCAATGTAACGCTTTACAATGAACTATTTGTAATTGTTTGTCACCTCTACACAAATATATTCTTAGTTCAGCCAAAAGATCATAATAATATCCTTAGTATAGTCCAATGATCATTTTATGATTCATTATAGTATATGCTCATAACACTTAGATCATAGGACATATCTGGATGTGTACATATCATGATATGATTGATCAAAACATCCTTGTGATTTCACCCATCAAGTGTCAAAGCACTTGAATCTTGTTTCACTTATCAAGTGTCGATACACTTGAATCTTCATTCAATTCCTTTCCATGAGACAAGAACCGTTTCTTGTCGTTTCTATATTGAACTCCTTCAATATCTCATATATGTACATTTGGCACGACCATATTAGCATCACAGTCTATCCACTATAGACATTCATGCTAAATATTTGGGTTTTGCCTAAGTCTTTCATCGAAATGAAATTCTTAACCTGTTGTCAATAAAAGATACATCATTTCCAATCAACAAGATTTCCTCCACATAATGTATTAGAAATATGTCTTAGCGCTCCCACTTAATTTCTTGCAAATGCAAGCATCTTCATCGTCTCCTGATGAAATTAAACTTCTTTAACAGTTTCATCACGGTGAAGATTCCAACTCCGCGATGCTTACTTCAACCATTGAAGTTTGCATGCCCTTTTAGAACCCTTTGAATTTAACAAAACCCTTTGGACCGTGTCATGTACACGTCCTAGGTAACCATTATATTAGAAGAATTTTGTTTTGTTTATTCATCTACCATATACCAAATTATATGTAGTGGTTGCTACTTAATCCGTCCAGACTAAATATCGTTATAAAAGATCCAATCTTGTCATAGTCAACTCCTTGAAAATTGTAATAAAATACATTTCTGACATGTCGAGTATTTCATACATGTGAAACATCCATGTCTGTTTCTTTATAGATCCAAATACGACCGATAGGTTTTGACACCTTTCCGGAGGGTCTTCCAAGTTCAAAACTTGATTTCTCGTGTATGGAACTATCACGGATTTTATGGCTTCAAGCCATTTGACAGAGTCAGGGCCATTCATCACTTGTTTGCATGTAGTCGGTTCATCATTGTCAAACAATAATGATTTACTCTCAAATCTAAGCATTTGATTATTTATCCGACCTACTTGGTTCAATATGAACTTAGATCTCCGTGACCACAACCTTTGAGGAACATAAGCCATGAACATTGTGTCTATCTCCGGAACGTTTTCCGGCACTACGCAACTAAACACATATAGCTAAGGTTCGTTAACCTTATCAAAGTTCTATTGTCCTCCCACTTAACTTTTGCGAAAATTTCCTTTTTCAAGAAACTTCAAATTTCAAGCGACAAACCCTTTTGTCCTCGGTGTTATAGAGGAATACGCAATGGTTATTCGAAATAACCTACAAAGACATGCTCATCTGACTTTGGTTGTAAACATCTTACTTATGCTTAGCATACCAAAATTTTAAGAAAGTACAACTTGGGTTTTACCCCAAACCAGGTGTCATTTCAACGGATCAAGATGGATCTCTTTTCAGTGTAAAAGCGGTAGTCTCTAAATCTTTAATCTTTTTAAAACATAATGGCAGTTTTATAAATAACACCTTTGATCCAACCATGTCAAACAAGGTTTCATTACAAATCTCAAACACTCCATACCCGTATGGTGTTTCGGGAGATGTAAATCTAGGTGTTTTGATAAACTTGCAACTCAAATAAATCCCTTTATGATAAATCATAATTCATTTATTTTTCTTTTTATACTTGCAACTCAAATAAATCCCTTATGATAAAATCATAATCCATTTATTTTCTTGTTACAATGATTTTCCACTTCATCTTGAAAGTCACGTTTTCAAATATTTCACACTTCTTTCTCATTAAGTGAACATTCACTCAAATTTCCAGAGAAATCATATGAAGTTGAAATCCATCGCTTACGAATATACATAATGGACTACATACATCGATATGTATAAATTCCAATATTTTAGTCGTTCATTCTTCTTTGGCCTTTGAACGAAGTTTTAATTATCCCGAGGAAAGTCTCACAAGCGTCACTTGATCAAATCAAAGAATCCAAAAATCCATGCATATGAAGTTTCTTCATGTTTTCTTTCCAATATAATTTAAACATCGATGTCACTTCGTAAGTGATCTTCCAATCATTTGTCTTGCGACATTTTAGCATTAGGTTTATGGATGTGATTTCTTCAACTAGATTTGTAAATCATCCATCTTATATGGAATACGGTAATTATTTGAACAACCTTTGTTATCATAATACCTGATTTAAATAACAATTATTAAACCAAATCTTGAATTCAAGCTTTGATGTCAACGAGAAATACAAACAACGGTTTGTTTGCTTTCGATGAACATCATCACATATTCTCTTGCTAGTTACCTAGGCTATTGTGGTTCATGAATTGCGTCGTTGCGTATGAAATTTCATACCAACCAATTTGGTATCCAATAAAGAACCACATTATTTAACAAGCAAAGAATACAACCATAACATGTATATCATCTATATACCTAAATTGGATATTTCCAATCTTTTCTTTTCTACCAAATATATTTTATAGATTCTCTTTCAACATTTCCTTTTTTCATTTTAAAAAAATCTATCAACATCGAAAGTGGCACCATATACATGACACATAGTCCAAAGCGTGTATATTCAAATAATAATACCTTTGGACTTGCACTTTGAAGTAGATCACCATCATCAAATGATCGGTATTCTTTCAAAATACATTCTTTAGTAATATTTTAGTCTAGTAAACACTTTACATACATCTTCTATTCACCCTTATCATGATCAAGCTAATGTAGCTTATAAAGGAGAATCGTGAGTATAACATTACTTTCCAAAACCCTTTTGGATGATTTGGATGTCTAGCATCTCCAGCCTTTGCAAATTCTCATCCAATATGAGAACATATATTATACTCTGTCATATTGCAACCAAAACATTATTTCAGATATCGTTATATCTGCCACACATGATGGTTTCTGAAACAATTCTTTCAGCTCCTAGATAAACTCGATATTTAAATCAAGAATCATGGAGGCAAACATGATACTTAAGATACTAACACTAGAATTGTTACTCTTGATTTAGTGCCAATTATTAAATTTCACAGAGTAAACAGAGTTTGATGAAAGTTTGCAATAGGACTTTAAACTTTAGATTGACACTCAACACAATACGATTCCATTTTGTAAAGTAAATATCCAGAATTCTATAGTTCTATTATCTCAATTACAACTAAGCATAAGGTAGTGAACGAATGCTAATGACTACAACAAATTATGCAAAATCACTTTGATTTAATTTATGATAAATTAAGTTCTACTAATCCAAATTAGAAATGAACTCCTACTCAAAAACGACATCCCTCTTGTCTTTTTGGTGATTACATGAACCAAATCCATACACCAACTCCGATCATCACGTGAGTTGGTGTAGCTTCAAAGGTGAGCATCAAATGGGCATAATATCTTCCATATGACTCATGCTTAACTTTCGGTCCGTGTTCAGAGGCCAGGTCTGTACATGCTAGGCTTGCCAAGTAAGAACCATAGTATTCGTGTGTGTAACTATCTTACACACGTAATATGGTCGTGGATCGAAGAACACCCGATCATCACATGATGTCTTGGAGCGACGAAACATAATCGGTGTATACCTAAGGAAGAACACATTCTTATCTTGATATCTAAATGAGGGGTCATCTTATTATGCTAACAAAACGCCAAACAAGCAATATAAGATGCAATCAAACATCACATGTTTGTAAGTGAAATGATACGATTCCCGCATATGATATCCATCATGTGCACCTTGGTATGATCAATATCATATCTCCATGGGTAAGGCCAAGGTCTATGGTACTTACACATTATGTGTGTTTTAAGAGTATTATCTCGTACTTCTACTTACAACATCACCATATCATAACACTAGCCCAACAACAATCTAAACTAGACGCCTCTAATTTATCCATTGCAAGTTTTATGTGGCTTAGGGCTTTCGAAGATAGAACCGTTCTTACCTACGAAAATGAACCACGACGAGGATAACCAAATTGTTGACAACTCGTTGCAAATTAGATATTTTCTATAGTAGGAGAGACAGCCACCCGCTAGCCACTTATGCAAAACTAGTTGCATGTCAAGCGTGGAACAGGTTTCATGTGCGAGGACATGTAAAGCTTGTCTGGACCGCTTCATCCCACTATGCCACCAATATCCAAAGTACAACTAATAAGCATCTACACATATGTGTACTACCCGTGCAAAGCATCTATGCATAGATCCGGCTCTGATACCACTATAGGGTTCGCAGCATAGAAAACAAAAAATTTCCTATGATGGGAACAACTATGTACCAAGATCTATCTACTAGATACAAGCAACGGGCGGATGTATATCCATAGAGAACATACCCTTGAAGACTAACAAAGCTTAACGAGTTCAAAATCATCGTTGATATTGATGATCTCTAGTCGATCTCAAGATCGATAGGAAGTCCTAGCGCCGCAAAACAGCGGCGCATCTGTTCTCGCACACACATACGAGGCACCGAGCAACCTCCGCTTCCTCGCTCTAGCGATGCAGCGGAAGCACAACTCTTTCTTGCCGAATATCCACCGGGAACATGTATATGGCTAGTCCGAGACCATGGGGATAAATACTAGAGGGGGAGATATATCCTTCACGAGGAGGTGTGAGTGAGAAGTGAGAGGAGGGGCTCCTTATATAGGGGAGGGGGAAGCCCAAGGGTGCATGGACGCCATCCATGGAGGGTTCCCCCACCTATCCCTCATTCATGTGGGTGGACATTCCACTCACAAAATGGCCCATCAATTTTCTCCACTCAAAAACCCACTCAAATTCCCATTACATTTCCGCCAAATTTAATGCAAAATCTCATTAAATAAAACTCCTTTTATTTATTCAGAATTTTGCCAATTACTTTAATGACAAACATTCACATATAACCCCTTGCTAGTATTTCATTTCACATGCAAAAACACTTTCCACAATTTCACCCGAAAACCTATTTTAGTATCTAGTGAAATAAATTCCTACGATTGTTATTCTTTTCGGCATGAAACTTTTGCTCCAAATGGATGTCAGTGTCTCTTAAGTGTGCCACCCTACAGTTCGAGAATAATGCGGACATGATCAAGACCCATCTCCAATCAATAATCAGAAGCGGGATCTGGAGACCCATACTGACACCCACACATTCAACGATGACTTTCTTGTGATCGTCGGAACCTGTTACTCTTGTATCTTAATCCTTTTTTTTCGTAATATATTACATGTTCGAGATTCGATTTTCGGTATCTCCATACCTATTTTGATCTCGTTACTGACATGCACTCTTTTCTCCTTCTTGTCATATAACATTCTAGTGATCAAATGGCTTTGATCGTAATGCTATACTTCGGATGAATGTTCATCACACCATTACAATAATGTTGTGACCTCGTTATTAAAAACATCCAATGTCCATGATCAGGAAACCTTTGATCATCTTGTTAATCAACGAGCTAGTTTATAAGAGAGGCATAACTAGGAACTTTCTTTTTGTTTTTTAAACACACATGTATTAACATTTCTGTATTAATAAAATTATAGCAAGCAAAATAAGCATTTATCATAAATAAGGAGTATGATAATAACCACTTTATTATTGCCTCTCGGGCATATTCCCTTCAAAAATAGCTTCTGACTTGTTGTTGACGTGGGGTAACGGTGCCAGAAAAGAGCTGATGGCGTGGAGGAAAGGTAAAATCCCAAAACCTCCCCGGCAAACGGAACAAAGATGGAAGCAAACAAACATGCAACAGATCTAGATGCAAACGGTGTTTCAATGTTTAGAAACAAGGCCTAGGGATCATACTTTCACTAGTGAACACTCTCTCATATAAATATCCTCTCTTCATGATACTACTCTTAACTACTCTCCGGTTGAACACTCTAATCATCGGTAGGGCTATAGCAGCACTCCTCAACATCCACCTTCCCTAATCTAGATAACCCCACACTGTCACCTTGAACGCTAGATGGTTCCAAGAAACACCACAATTTCATAGAGACATCCAACTCCAAATATAACTCATAACAAATATTCAATCTAGACAAAGTGCCACACACGGTATGCACGCTGTCACTTTCACACACGTGGGGAAAAGCATAGATCTATTAAAGCACAAAGAGTATTTATGTAGACTCAAGCCTAAGTGCCACCATGGCATGCACGCTGTCACTTTCACACACATGGGGAGAGCAGAGATCTAATGAAGCACTTGAGTAGCAAGGTAGATATACTTGATTACAAAGCTCATGACCACAAGATCATGCATACAGAGAGAGATGAACACATAGACGATAGAGCCCTTAGCCCTGAGGAAGAACTACTGCCTCCTCATCATGGGAATCAGCAATGGTGATGAAGATGGCGATGGAGATGGCTCCGGGGGCACTTCCCCATCCCGATAGGGTGCCAGAACAAAGACTTTTTGTCCCCCGAATCTCCCCTTCGGTGGCGGCGGCGCTACAGAGGTTTTCGTGGATTTATTCTGGATTGTTTAGGGTTTTCCCATCGAAGGCTTCTTATAGGTGCAAGAATCAAGGTCGGTGGGGGTCCAGGGGGCCCACACCCCCTCCAGGCGCCTCCAGGGCTCGCCTGCGCCTAGGGGGTTTGGCCACCCTGTGGCCCCCCTACAGCTCTGCTTCGTGGTTCCGTGTTGCTCCGAAAAAAATAATAACTTTGGCTTTTGTCCTGTCTAATTCCGAGAATATTGATTTTCTGCCTTTCTGGAACCAAAAATAAAAGAAAACAGGCAACTAGCACTGTGGCAAATTGTTAATAGGTTTGTTCCATAAAATATATAAAACACCTCAAAGTATAGACAAAGCAAAGCATAGTAGATACAAAACAAGCATGGAGCATCAAAAATTATAGATATATTTCCGACGTATCAAGCATCCCCAAGATTAACTCCTGCTCGTCCTCGAGTAGGTAAGTGATAAAAAGAATAATTGTTGAGGTGACATGCACCATCAAAACCAAGATCAAACCATTTGCAAGCATTGAAAGCTGGGATCAAAGAACTCTAAACATGTGCATGAAAGATGGAGTTCTAACAATAGGACATACTAACTATGCATGCAACATGAAAGGCTACAAACAAAGATCATGAATAACATGCATTGAAAAATGTTTGTTTGTTTCACGTATAGAAAACATAGCATAGTGGCAATCATCTTGTCCCTCATAGAGTAGCAAATAGATGCATAGGACACCTTCAAAGTTCACAAGGGTGACTAGAAACAAATAGCACAAGAACAAGTAATATCACAATATGCATCAATCAATAAGCTTTGGAACACTGCACACAGAATGAAAACTATGCTCTCTTAATGGTGCCTAAAGGTAGAAGGTGGAGACTCAATAATGGTGGAAGAAAAGCCTTTTTGTAAAGGAAGCAGGGATTACAAGTTTCAAGAAGAGCTTCCAAAAATTATGGTACTTGTTAGCTTTCATCCCTCATTGCCCCTATCATAAGCATCTTGAAGTGGTTAAGGTTAAAGTGGCAAAGATGGAGTACATGCTTGACGAAGTATAAGTTGGCAATCTCAAATCCCTTGAATATGAGGGCCACACCTCATGCATCCTCAACTTTGGGCCCATGTAAGTTCTTGTCATTGTAAGTATTTGCATATCATTGAGAACCGCCAACGGGGTACCCCTTACACATGGTACAGGAGCTTTCCCATAACCAAAATGACAAAGCAAGCATACAATGAACATCTCAGCAATCTTCTTATTTACCATGGGAATATGGTGCTTTTTTCTCTCTTTCCTCTTTTCTCACTGTGTCTCTTTTTTATAAGAAGAATGCTTCATAGATATCACTATGGTGATGCTGCAAGTTTCCACCATGATTAGGCATGGCTTAGGCTAGCAGCCCAAGCGTTTCTCTAACACATAATACAAACTCCATGGACTTAAAAGTTCCCTTTTTATTTCACACCGGTGACATTCATAGAAAAAAGAGCATGATATCAACTGAGTACAAAGTACAAGTGCAATGTTGAAAACATTCCCCGTGACAACACGGTTCTGCTAATTCCAACATATAAGTGCAAGCATATACAACATAGATGACACAATGGTTCAAGTTTATTAGGGTAAAGAATATAAAGTGTGCCATCAAGTTTGTGAGGGCTTTAATCACTATATTTTCACATAACAAAATACTTTTTAATTGGAAGATAGCTGAAAACAAGAATATACTTGGAATAGTGCAACACACCATGCATAGGAATTTATAGTGGACACTTTGGAATAACTTGGTTTCTTGGGAGTTGGAAGCATGAGTAGAGCTTACTCATACAAGTGGAGGCTAGCAAAAGACTGGGAGCAACCAACTAAGAGAGCAATAATGGCCATAATCATGCAGAGCGACAAAACATTACTAATCAAAGAATAGAGTGGTACTACAAGTAAAGGACTAAATGATCATAGAGGCTAAGGTGACTGATTCATAGCCATAACATGGTGTGAGTATGTGCCAAGTCAACCCAAACAAAGCATCAAAGGAGAAGACCACAATACTATGCTTTTGTATGGTAAAACAACGCATGATTCCTTCAATGCACATTAAGCAATCCTAATTGTTTGGAACAAGTCATTCTACATCAATAATCACTAAGCATAAGGTCAAAACAAGATCTAGCATGACATGATAAAATCTAAGCCACAGTCAAAACAAGCTCCTTTTTGTACCACTTAAGCACGAAGCGTTCTACTCTTTTCCAACACCAAACAACTTATTTGAAACAACTCACAAAGATAATAATCAATAAAGATCAGTGAGCTTGTCTCACAAATCCACAAAGAAGAACTAAAAAGTTCTAAGCTAAAAGCACAAGAAAACTAATGCTGCCAGAAAAGAAAATAGTTTCTGACTTGTTGTTGACGTGGGGTAGCGGTGCCAGAAAAGAGATGATGGCATGGAGGAAAGATAAAATCCCAAAACCTCCCCGGCAAACGGAACAAAGATGAAGCAAGCAAACATGCAACAGATATAGTAACAAACAGTGTTTCAATGTTTAGAAACAAGGCCTAGGGATCATACTTTCACTAGTGAACACTCTCTCATATAAATAAACTCTCTTCATGATACTACTTTTAACTACTCTCCGGTTGGATACTCTAATCATCAGTAGGGCTGTAACAGCACTCCTCAAAGTCCGGCTTCCCCAGTATAGATAACCCCATACTATCACCTTGATCGCTAGATGGTTCCAACATACACCACAATTTCATAGAAACATCCAACTCCAAATATAACTCATAACAAATATTCAATCTAGCCAAAGTGCCACACACGATATGCATGCTGTCACTTTCACACACGTGGGGAAAATCATAGATCTATTAAAGCACATAGAGTATTTATGTAGACTCAAACCTAAGTGCCACCATGGCGTGCACGCTGTCACTTTCACACACATGGGGAAAGCAGATATCTATTGAAGCACTTGAGTAGCAAGGTAGATCTACTTGATTACAAAGCTCATGACCACAAGATCATGCATAGAGAGAGATGAACACATAGCTATCGGTAGAGCCCTTAGCCTTGAGGAAGAACTACTGCCACCTCATCATGCGAATCAGCAACGGTGATGGAGATGGTGGTGGAGATCGATGGATATGGCTCTGGGTGCACTTCCCCATCCCGGCAGGGTGTTAGAACAGAGACTTTCTGTCCCCCGAATCTCCCCTTCGGTGACGGCGGCGCTACAGAGGTTTTCGTGGATTTCTTCTGGATTGCCCAGGGTTTTTGGGTCGGAGGCTTCTTATGGGCGAAGGGGGAGGCTGGGGAGGCGGCCAGAGGTCCCACACCCTCCCAAGGCGTGGGCCAGGCTTGGCCGCGCCCAGGGGGGTCTCGCCACCCACTGGGGCCTCTCCGTCCCTCCTTGTAGATTCGTGTCCCTCATGAAAAGTTATTGACTTTGGCTTTTGTCCTGTCCAATTCCGAGAATATTGATTTTATGCCTTTCTGGAACCAAAAACAGAAGAAAACAGGCAACTAGCACTGTGGCAACTTGTTAATAGGTTAGTTCTAGAAAAGATATAAAAACACCTCAAAGTGTAGTCAAAGCAAAGCAAAGAAGATACTAAACAAGGATGAAACATCAAAAATTATAGATACATTTCCGACGTAGCATTTTGCGAAAAAACTTTTGGAGGTACCCATTGGGGGCATAATTAATATATCAAACCACTGATAGTTTTGACGATAGCTTCAACTTCTTGCTAAATTTTGCATATTGACAATTTAACAAAATAAGGTGAAACTTGAGCTACCAGTAAGCGCGATAGATTGTTCTTGAATTAAATGTATTTTCAGAGGTTGTTGGGTGCATCTTATTTTATTAAACAATTCAGTGGGTGTGAATTTCCAACTATGAGGAAAGAACAGTCTCAATTTTCCGAGTGATGACGAGATTGTTCTTTCCCATAAAGGAAGTCCGAAGAACCTGGATCTGAATACCACAAGCCAAGTTTTCAAACATATATAGTGGACCAACATGTTGTACTTACGATTTCGCATGTTTTATGACTTCTCAAACTTCCTAGATAACTCTGCCCACTTGAATGACTTTATGTTGATTTATCAAAATTAGGTCAAATTTGACTACTACAAGTAAATCGTAGGTTGCTCCATGAGTTTTATGAAATGGCGTTTGGAGGTACCCACATCGCGCAGTCAATTTATATATCTCAAACCACTAAGAGTTTTGACAACTGGTTTGACTTCTTTCTAAGGTTTTGCATCTTAACAATTTGAACCCCTTTTGAAAATGACCACATGAAATAAAGAAAAAGAAAAAAGAAATTAAAAGATTTATGCATGACACACCCTATCATGCATGTCGTGTGCGCTACGTGCCATGAAAACGTTAACCATGGGATTTGAGAAAGTTTTGGAAAAAACAGCTTCACAATATTATTCTGCCATGTATAGACACTATTGGGTCTCAAACGGAACGACCAAGGTTTTCAAGGCCATACCGATCAACATCGTAGTTTATGACCTGATGGAGTTCCTATAGTAGATGGGTGCATCTTGGGGTAGTAACCATTGTTGACCGTAGGAGTTTTCAGACATATAGTGGATCATGCTTTGTATCTAACTCAAGGTTTCGAATTTCGGTTGAGATTACCAAAATTTCACTGAAATTCAGTCATTTCGGCCAGGACCAGTATGAGAATTTACCGAAAGAAATTTTTTTTAATTTTGGGGATTTTTTGTTCAATTATTTAAAATATTTTATATTTGGTATAATTTTATTTGAAACTCTAAATTATGGTCTAATTTCAGCCAAATTCCGTTTCAAAGTTTAAATTTTGATTCTTGGATTTCATCCGAGATTTGGCCGAAATTCACCGAAGAAGACGAATTTTGGCCATTTCGCTCGTACCCAGTAAAAAACCAAAACTAAAATGCAAAACCTTGATCCTACTACATCAGTAAAATGTATTTCGCAAAAAAAATCGAGTCTAGCGTTGTGGAGATGGGGGTAAAAAGCACGAGTGTCTAAGGGCCTCCGTAATATAGGACCCACCCTGCTTATGAGAATTACCACAATGTATAAGGTCAACATTGCCACAAGGTGGGACCCACATCGCTTGGTCATATTTCTCCATGCAAGAGAGAGGAGGGAGGGTAAATTATTTTTCTATTGTCTATGGGTAACCCACAAGCTTGAGGTAATTTTATTTTCTCCATAATTTACTACTATATGCCTTAAGGTGTGCTTTTTTTACACATTGCGGATGCCCTGAGGAAGAAATCAAATGGGCCCACTTGGCAGTGTATGACCAAGTATAAAACTCCTATGCAAAAGTTCTTCAGTTTAATGGGTCCCATGAATCATCTCGTTTAGACACTGGTGGAGCTTATTACTTGTAGTATAGTAGTATTTCTGCTGCTTAGATATAAGTATATGCTAACCTCTGTCCACGTGTTGTACTTGAAGAGAGAATAAAATGTAGTCAGGGACAGAAGGCAGAAGCGAAGAGAGAAGAGGAGTTAAAGGTGGTTCGATGTCAGAGCAAAGTTTATGATGGGTTCCTGACATGAGATACTCCTGACTCTACTAGTAGTAGTAAATCTCAGGACCTATGCATGCAAAAAATGGAAGTGTGTTTTCTCTCTCCTTCGATGCCTCTCATCTCTCCACCCCTCTCCCATCGCGCATCGGCCCGGCTGATCTCTCCCTCATCCATAGTGTGGTGTTGTGCACGTGTTCCTCGATAAGGAGGCTCTGTTTTATTTTTATTTTTTGAGAGAGAGGGCGGCACTGTTTCTATGGTGTGTTCGGCATCCGCATTGGTGTGGAGTATGAGTAGTACATAGGAAGGAAACCACTTTGGTCCTTAGAGGCAAAAATATTCAAACTTTTCTAGTTTTGAAATTTTCACTTGCTTGCCAAACATCAGGAGGGAAAGGTTATTCAAAAGATCGACCATTCGTAGTAGTAATTATTATCTTATCTTTTTCATCAAAAAACAATATAGTGTACGGATAACTTTGAACATAGACCATTGGATCAAGACTGGCAAATACAAACATTGTTAACCATTGGATCTTGTTTTCCATTCTTAGCATCTAGAAGATTCTATTGATAGTCCTAAGCACAATGAACGCTATTGTACGCAAACCTAAAAACACATTTCATTGCTTAGTTTCAGGGACCTTGTGCTAAATGCATGGACTTGGATGTAATTTTCATTTTTTTACGAGGTCCTTGATGTAACTTGTACTTCCATCGACCATGTTAACTAAAGCATCTCGCTCCGGGGGGAACTACCACAGTTACAAGAAAATGCAACCCTTCCAAATATCACACAAAGTGGACCACGGTTTCTTATATAATTCTATTTTTCAATCTTACTAGCTAACTTCGCACACTTAAATTACTTCTTTGTCGATTCAACGAAATTAGGTAAAACTTGAGCTACAAGTAAGAGCGGTAGATTAATTGCTCTTAAATTAAATGTAATTTGTGAGGTAGATGGGTGCGTCTTCTTGTAGCAAACAATGTTGACGGTGTGAGTTTCCAACTATCTGGAAAGAACATTCTCAATTTCCCGAGTGATGACGAGATTGTTCTTTTTTGTAAAGAAAGTCCGAAAAATATGGATCTGAATGCCACAATCCAACAAGCTTCTAGACATATTAAGTGGACCAACATGGTGTACGTAATTGAGATTTCCATGTTTTATGAGTTTTCAAACTGCCTAGCTAACTCGTCCACTTGAGTGACTTTATGCCAGTTTCAAAATTCGAACATGGACCATTGGATCAAGACTGGTAAATCCAAACATTGCTAACCATTGGATCTTATTTTCCATTCTTAGCATCTAGAAGATTCTATTGATAGTCATTAGCAAAATGAACGCTACCGTGCGCAAACCTCAAAACATACTTTATTGCTCAGTTTTAGGGACCTTGTGCTAAATGCATGGAGTGGGATGTGATTCTCATTTTTTACGAGGTCATTGATGTAACTTGTTGAAAGGATTGTGTTGGGGATATACTTTCAAGGTATACCCATAGGACTCGCTGACCAGGGTAGCCCACCAATGGGTTAGATCTTTGCTTCACGGGCGGCCTAGTCAGAGAAAGAGGAGGAGCCAGTTCTGGCTATGACAAGGCCTAGGGGAGTTACCAACTTAGGCATGTAGTATTACTTGTAGTCCAAGATGTATCTAGTTACCGTCTCTGTAATGTAGCCGGATAGGTGTCTCCTCTAACCCTAGGCCCCGGTGACTATATAAACCGGACCTATGGGAGCCTTTAGGGCATAACGCAACAATAACCACAATCAACTCGCACAGGAGAACCTCTCTTGTAATCCACTGTAAGATCCAGCTTACGCCGATATGTTACTCGGTTGCTAGCAGGAGTAGGATCTGATCACCGCGGTCTGATCTGAACCTGCATAACTTGTGCTCACCGCTCCTAGAACATCCGACATCTCACACCCCATCTTTCTACAACATCCCAAAAATACTAAACTTGGACCATCAAACTCTAATCATCAAATTTAGGGTTAACAAAAACTTTGCTAAAAAAATATGAAAGCATGCATGTGAGTATGCATTTCATTTTGAATTCTTTTGAACCAACTTGTTTATGTGTTCCTTTGCTTGTAAATGGATGCTTAGGTGAAATAAAAATCATCTAAACAATTCCCAAACTTTTCTCAAAGACAAGTAAATCAAAACAAATAAAATAAGGGAATGGTCATTTTGACCAGTTTAACTCCCATGCCTACTTTAGCTGTCTCAAACTTTCAGAACTTAACAAAAACTTTTCTGCATCTTTGCACCCCTTGATTGTACTCATAACAAAGTATCAAGGCCCACTTTGTGATCATCCAGAAACTTTCAAATGCATAGTTTAAATGACAATTCAAAATTGAATCTTTATCATATGGGAAGATCCCACTTTTTCAAAAACCACTCAAACAAGCTCAACTTTCAAAACCCAAGCATCTGCAGACTAACCAGCACCAACCTAGCACACCCACCAAAAATCTTTTCAAAATTCAAAACTTGAATTCTTGCGGCCATTTCATCAAACACATTGCAGACACAAATCATCAAAATCTTAAACACTATTGTAAGCAGTGATTGAAGCCTAACTTGTCCCCTCTCTAGCTCACAACCATCTCAGTAGATCATCTAGCAAGTTAAACCAAGCACTAGCCTCACTGTAAGCTGGGCAATGACATCAATGGTGAACAGCCGAAGCTCACCATGCCACCCTAGTGTAGACAGCAAGATAGGACAGAAACTAGTCGTGCCAACCTTGTCTGGAAGATCACCCATGCCTCACCGCCCCCTCTCGACCAGCCCTGTCTCGATGACATCGACCAGAGCACCCAGGAACGCCGCGCCCGTGCCTCTGTCAACCATGCCGACCATGCGCCAGAGCGCCACACTCGACCAACGCCCACAGACTGTGCGCCGCCCTCGCCGTGTGCATACATGATCGCCATCGACCCAGGAGACCGCCAGACATCACCGTTCGCCGCCCCATGACGCACAACCACCGCTCACCGTCGAAGACGCAGCCTCGGCCGCTCAGAGAATGGCACGTTCCAGACCAAACCGCATCGCCCCTACATGCGCATTAAAGCCGTACAGCATCACCAGGAGACCACCAAGGGATCGCCACCGCCGGCCATGCCTCTAGCTGCCCGTAGCCATGTCGCCACCATCGCCTGCCCATCCCGTTCGGTCTCGTCATCACGACTATAAATAGAGGTCACCCCAGCCGAATTGAGCACACCATCTCACTCCCCTCTCCTCACTGATCGTGCCACCCCGGTCCTGAAGCAAGGCGAGCAGCACTTTGCCGGAATTTCACCGGAGCCTGCCACCTCTAGAGAAGAAGGGGGCCAGCGATTGGAGCCGCCCCAGGAGAAGCTGTCGGTACCAGGAGGTTCGCCGTCATTCGCCCGCCTCGCCGACCCTCGCCTGAACCCCGGTGAGCCCCCAACGAACCCCACTGGCCGCGCTAGGTTTCTGTCTCGCCGGCGTTTCCCAACGTCGACGATGACCCTCAGCCGTTGGATTAGAACCAGATCGAACACACCACATCCCCCCATACCGCTTCGCACCCCCTGTCTCACTGACGCGTGGGGACAGCGACTTAACCAGCCCGCGTAAGCGCTGTGCTTAG
Source organism: Avena sativa (assembly GCA_916181665.1). Lineage (NCBI taxonomy): Eukaryota > Viridiplantae > Streptophyta > Magnoliopsida > Poales > Poaceae > Avena > Avena sativa. Next base: position 42,902,596 of record OV702298.1, on the reverse strand, counting down.
CAGGTCGGCCCAGTATCGCTTCCCGCGCAGCCCAGTTATTTGAATTTAACCTTTTTAATTTTATTTCAAACACACTTCTGTACCCAGTTTCAAAAATCAACCCATGTCGATTCAGTGAACCAAATTGAATGAAACCAATTTTGTTAGAAAGGTCTGGGAATGCTGAATCCAAGCCCGTTGGATTCAAGTCATTTGGATCTGTAGATCATCCTTGGTAAAAATAACAAGGCAGAAGTTTTTTGCATTCAAACATTTTTCAAATTAAAACCATAATAGCTTTTGAGTTGATTACAACTCTCAAAAATCACATTTAACCATACCTTTCAGAATATATAAAAATATATAGGTTTACTTGTAGAAATAATGTTCAAGTAATAAAAGAATGCTACATAGGCATTTCTAGCCACTTTAATTAATTAAAATAAAAGAGAAAACACCTTATTAAATTGTGACACCACTTTAAATCACATTCCCATGGACTAAAATATGTGGTGATGACATGTGTCAACATGATCCCATGTTTGGTTTCGAGAATATTAAATATTAAGTAGTTTTTCAATGAATAGAAATTACTTTTCTAAAAATAAAAGGAATTAAACCTAGCTTTAATCTTGTAATATTAGTGATGATGCTAGATCATCTATAGGACCCTTTGGTGTGATGATTTCTAGTAGGTAAGTATTGTTTGGTGATTGTGTACATCGTATTTATTTATAGACTCTAGTACCGACCAAGGATACGAGGAGGAAGGAGGATACTACGAAGAAGAAGCCGAGGAGAACTTCAACCACTGCTCTGCACAAGGCAAGCCTAATGCTACTAGTTGAATGTGCAAGCTAACACTTGCAAGATACTCTACTTTAGCAAGCCTTACTAATCAAGTTGACCTATGCAAGCCAATACTGGTTTCTCACCATGTCAACTATATGCCTTAAGCATATGTGATCATATCCACTTGATACCCAATCCTAGTTTTACTTGCAAGCTTATTACTTTATTCCTTTATCAAAGCTCTTACTTAGAGTTATTAGAATAAATGGTAGATACTAGAAGGATATTTGAAGGTTGCATAAAGAGCATAAAATTTGGCTTAAGTTAGATAATCTTGATGTCATCCTAAGGCATGAGATTGAACTTAGTTGAAACTCCACTAGTTTACCACCCCTCATTAGTACTCACTTCCACTTGTAGATGCTAGTGCTAAGCATAAAACTTGATCAACATTAGATGGGAATACATGGTGAAAATGGTTATGAAAACCTTAGAATGATGGATCATTCTAGTGAGATGTTTTGACATGTGTTTCCGAACACCAGATGATTTTGGTGATGAAAATGTTGAGGCATGAGCCTTAGCCCTTTAAAAAACTGATGGTTGTCTGGATGCGATACCATTCCAATTTTATCGTACAACCACAATACCCGAAGATTGGGCAGGGCTTGACTGGAAACTTATATACCTTAGTATTAGTTCCCTCACGGCCAAGGTCTAAGCTGAGGCTACCTTGTGAAGATTGTCCACCTGTGCAGTACCCAAGATGACAGTTGGTCATGGTTGGGAGGCCAAACTCACAGGAGAGGTGCTTATACTAGGGTGTGTAATTGAAAGGTTAGGATTGATTATCCGCATACTGAGTATGGTGAATTCAGGATTTGTTCCTGACGGATGTATCGAATGTTATGGTGAAAGTGTACAATCTCTGCAGAGTGTCAAACTATTCTCATAGCCGCGTCCGCGGTTATGAACAGTTGGATTGGCCATACTGTTCCCCTGTCAGACTTTTTCAAAATACTTGTGAAATGAATTGAGACTTTGACTTGAACACAACAGGGTTGTGATATGAAATACAAGTTCCTACTTAGGAGTTATAAAACTGTGACTATCTTCTCTTGCTTCTCAGCTTAGTAGAGATAAATCTGGCTTTTGCAAAACAACCCTAGAACCTAGTGTCGTATTATCAAAAACCCCTTTCACTTGTTAGTATTAGTTTGCGAGTACTTAAAGAGTACTCATGGTTTTGTCCCTGGCTATTCCCGTGGCCAGACTATGAAGAGGAGTACCTGGAGGATGGACCCCAGGAAGGTTACGACAACTAGGATCATCTCCCATCGTCGGCATTGCCTGTGACCCCGAATATTGAGCTTCGCCTATGCTACCGTTATTATTACGTATTCCGCTGCTTGAAGTTGTATTAAGAACTGGATCAATGAGATCCCTATTTGTGTAAGACCTTATGAATGGTTTGTAATGGATGAAGTACTGTGGTATCCAATTCTGTTATGTCTCGCAAAAATGGTAATCCTGGGATTGTGATGTATGGCATATCAGGCATCTGGGATTAAAAATCTGGGTGTTGACAAGTTGGTATCAGAGCCATCCTGACCATAGGAGACCCTAGTTAGACTGGACGTTTGAATCAAAAACCTAGTTTCAAAACCAAAGGAAGCAAATATTTACAAAAAACTTATTCTCATTCTTACCTCTTGGACTCTTTCATAAAAATTCATGCTAGCAAATATTTACAAAAACTTATTCTCATTCTTACCTCTTGGACTCTTTCATAAAAATTCACGCTACTCCAAAATTATTTCAAAGCTTACATCAAATTTTGCACCCTAGATCACTTTTAGTAAAACTCACAACTACGCTAGTGCCCAAACGTAGTGAGTAGCATTCGGTCCCACTGTATCGTAGTTTTCAGAATGGTTCTTAAAACCACCTGTTTTTCTTTGTTGTGGTGTGTGTTGTATCGTGTACTATGAATGAATGAAAAGCAAGTTACTAGAAAATCTGAGTCAAACTTTGAAAACTTTTCAAAATCACCAGAACCTTAGAAAATTCCCTCTTTTCTCATGATCTATCTCAATCTTAAGATGCCACGCGGAGGAAGTGGTTCATCCCCGGACCCGATGTTGCAGATCCTGCAAATGTTGACCTCTGACCGCAAAGCTAAAAGAACGGATCGTCAAGCCAACCTAGCCACCCTGCAGCAGATAGCCCAGCTAGCCCACAACAACCAAGGCCACAGAAATTAGGACAACCATGGATCTAAGCTCAAGAATTTCCAGGACACCAACGCACCTGTTTTCACTAAGTCAGAAGACCCTTAGACGCCGATGATTGGCTGCAAACCATGGAAAATAACCTAGAAGTCGCCAGAGTGGAAGCCAACGAGAAAGTCCTGTTCGCCACCCACTGTCTAGCCGGAGATGCCCGAGCATGGTGGAACAGTGTTCGCGCAATGACCGGAGGCCAGATGATGACCTGGGAGGAATTCAAAGTCAAGTTTAGCCGAACCCATGTGCCACCGGGTTTGATCAAGAGAATGAGAGACGAGTTCAGAGAACTGAAGCAAGGAAGGATGACCGTAGTGGAATACCGTGAAATTTTTTTGTCATTAGCTAGGTATGCCCCGGATGAGATCGACACCGAAGACAAGAAGAAAGAAAGATCCCAGAATGGTCTGCACGATGAGATGCAGACAGTGTTATTCAATATCCCCTTTGCAGATATTGAAGCCCTTGTTGACTCTGCTATCCAGATGGAAGGAAAGATCAACCAAGCCAATGAGAACCGCAAGCATCGCATGATGCATCAGCCAGGAACCCATTAGACCCCAAAGTATCGCCCTAACCCATCTCCAGGATTTGCCCCAAGAACCAACAGACCCCCGATGAACCGTCCGACCTATCCCAACCGTGGAAACCCTAGGCCCGGAGGAAATCACAACAACCCCGACAACGCTAGCAATTTCAACCGTGCCCCACCCAAGTTCAACAACAACAATGCTTCCACCAACACCAACACTGCCCCGAGGACTGGAAGCAATGCTGGGCCTGTAGCAGCAAAGAACAAGTCGCAGGTGACTTGTTATGACTGTGGAAATAAGGGTCACTACTCCAACGAGTTCCCCAACAAGAAGAATGCTGCAACACCCAATGCCAATGTCCCAGCTCAGCAACAGCGTCATGTTCAGCCAGGAAGAAGGTTTGCCCCAGGGAATTCGCTCAACCGCAACGGCCGTCTTTTTCTCATGCATGCTAAAGAAGCTCAGGAAGCGCCAGACGTCGTGCTGGGTATGTTTTCTGTTAATTCAGTACTTGGAAGAGTGTTGTTTGATTCTGGTGCCTCGCATTCATTTGTCACCGAAGAATTTGCATGCACTAGTAAAATTCAACCAACCAAACTGAAGCATGTTATGATTGTTCAAATTCCCGGATCAACCACCAAGGCTAGGCAAATTTGCAAAGTCGTCCCTATCCGAATCCATGGCATAGATTTTTATGGTAATCTGATAGTACTCAGAACTAAAGGTTTGGAAGTAGTACTAGGAATGGATTGGATGTCCAAACATAAAGGATTGATTGACTGTGCCAAGAAAGCCATAACCTTGACCAGTACAGCCGGAATATCAGTCGAGCATATATCTGAAACCTTACCTCGTCAATTGAAGTGCAACAAGAGTATAGCCCAACCTACCCTTGACCAAGTCCGGATAGTCTGTGAATACCCCGATGTATTTCCAAATGTTTTGCCCGGTATGCCCCCAGATCGGGATATCAAGTTTATCATTGAACTAATCCCCGGAACAGGACCCATAGCCCAGAGACCATATAGTATGAACCCGTCGGAACTGGCAGAACTAAAGAAGCAACTGGATTCCATGCTGGAAATTGGATTAATTCAAACAACTGTGTCACCATGGAGATCACCTGTCTTGTTTGTGGACAAGAAAGATGGAGGTAACCGTTTGTGTATGGATTACCGGAAGTTGAATGATGTCACCATCAAGAACAAGTACCCCTTGCCCAAGATAGAAGATCTGTTTGATCAGTTGACCGGTGCCAAAGTGTTTTCTAAGATTGATCTTAGGACTGGCTATCATCAACTCAAGATTCGTGCAGAGGATATCCCAAAGAATGCCTTTACCACCAGATATGGATTGTATGACTATACAGTCATGTCTTTTGGATTAACCAATGCCCCCGCTTATTTCATGAATCTCATGAATAAGATCTTTATGGACTTCCTGGATAAGTTTGTCGTTGTTTTCATCGATGACATTCTGATTTATTCCAAATCAGAAGAAGAACATGAGCTACACCTAAGGACCATTCTTGGAACCCTTAGAGAGCATCAGCTGTATGCAAAGTTTAGCAAATGTGAATTCTGGTTACATGAGGTAGGATTCCTCGGTCACATTGTATCATCCGGAGGAATTGTCGTTGATCCTGCCAAAGTGAAGGATGTCGAAGATTGGCAAGCCCCAACCACTCAAACCCAAGTTCGTGCATTTCTCGGATTGGCAGGATATTACCGCAAGTTCGTAGAAGGATTCTCGAGTATTGCCAGACCCATGACCCAATTGCTGAAGAAGGACAAGAAGTTTGAATGGACCGACAAATGTGAAGCGAGTTTTCAAGAACTCAAGAGGAGATTGATTTCAGCCCCAATCTTGATCATGCCGGATATCACGAAGCACTTCAATGTGTATTGTGACACATCCAAGATCGGTCTCGGATGTGTGCTAATGCAAGAAGGCAAAGTTATATCTTATCTATCTCGACAACTGAAGCAACATGAGCAAAATTACCCAACCCATGACCTCGAACTCGCAGCCGTAGTTCTAGCCCTGAAGACGTGGAGACATTACCTGATGGGAAACCGCTGTGAGATTTATTCGGATCACAAGAGCCTGAAGTATAGATTCACTCAGAAGGAGTTGAATATGAGATAGAGAAGATGGATTGAGCTAATCAAGGATTACGACCTGGACATTATTCACTATCACCCTGGTAAAGCCAATGTGGTAGCCGATGCCCTTAGCAGATTGCCGTGCCGCTTGAACTCCATGATTTTAAAGGAGCAACCAAGCTTGCACAAAGAGATGGAAGATTTTCGAATGGAATTAGTGAGTGAAGGATTTTTGGCTAGCATAGAACTTCAACCCATTTTGATCAGTCAGATTAAAGGGGCGCAGAAAAGAAACGCTAGTATTGACGGAATCAAGCGCCATATCGGTACAGGCAAAGTACCCGGATTCACCGAAGACGAAGAAGGAGTTCTGTGGTACAAAGGACGCCTTTGTGTACCAGCAGATTCAGAGTTGAAAGAAGTTATTTTGAAGGAGGCTCATGATACTCTTTATTCTATCCATCCCGGAGGAACTAAGATGTATCAAGATTTAAAAGAGCAATTTTGGTGGCATAAGATGAAGGGAGAAATCGGAAGCTATATCGCCAAGTGTGATATATGTCAGCGAGTCAAGGCAGGACATCAAAGACCCGCTGGATTGTTGCAACCCTTGCAGATTCCGGAATGGAAATGGGATTCTATTGGAATGGACTTTATCACCGAATTGCCTACTTCTAGTAGGGGAAATGACTCTATCTGGGTCATAGTAGATAGATTGTCCAAAGTCTCCCATTTCTTACCCGTCAAGACCACATATCAGAGTTCGAAGCTAGCGGAGTTATACATCGCTAGAATAGTTAGTTTGCATGGAGTCCCCAAGGACATCGTATCGGATCGAGGAACTCAGTTTACCTCGAGATTCTAGAAGAAAGTCCAAGAAGGTTTAGGAACCCGCCTAGATTTCAGTACCGCATATCACCCTCAGACCGATGGAAAAATGGAGCGAGTAAACCAAATACTCGAAGATATGCCGAGAGCATCTGTGCTAGAATATGGATCCAAGTGGGAAGACTATCTGCCATTTGCAGAATTTTCATACAACAACAGTTATCAAGCTAGTTTACAAATGGCCCCATTTGAATTCATGTACGGAAGGAAGTGTCGCATCCCTTTGAACTGGTCGGAAGTAGGAGAGAGTCAGATTTTCGGACCTGACATCCTACGAGAAGCAGAGGAGAAGGTTCACAAGATTCATGAGCACCTCAAGACAGCTTAGTCAAGACAGAAGAGTTACGCCGACAAGAGATGTAGAGACCTCGCCTTCAACATAGGAGATTTTGTATATCTGAATGTGTCGCCATTGAAGGGAATGCAGCGTTTCCAACTCAAAGGAAAGTTAGCCCCCAGATATATCGGACCCTTCAAGATTCTGAACCGTCGAGGAGAAGTGTCGTATCAATTGGAACTACCCGAAGAGATGTCAGTTGTGCACAATGCGTTCCATATCTCGTTACTTCGCAAGTGTCTCGAAGTCCCCGAGAAGACCGAAGTGTTCAAGAATATCGACCACCGGACCATAGAGATCAACGATGACCTGACCTATCCCGAAGTACCCATCTGTATTTTGGAAGAAGCTTTCCGAACTACCCGAACCCAAAGCATCAAGTTTCTCAATATTCAGTGGAGCAACCACACCGAAGAGGAAGCTACCTGGGAGCGCGAAGATCACATCAGGACGGAGTTTCCTGATCTCTTCAAATCCTAGGTAATCTTTTTCGTCCTTTTTCAAATCTCGGGACAAAATTTTGTTTAATGGGGGAAGGTTTGTAACATCCCAAAAATACTAAACTTGGATCATCAAACTCTAATCATCAAATTTAGGGTCAACAAAAACTTTGCTAAAAAAATATGAAAGCATGCATGTGAGTATGCATTTCATTTTGAATTCTTTTGAACCAACTTGTTTGTGTGTTCCTTTGCTTGTAAATGGATGCTTAGGTGAAATAAACATCATCTAAACAATTCCCAAACTTTTCTCGAAGACAAGTAAATCAAAACAAATAAAATAAGGGAATGGTCATTTTGACCAATTTAACTCCCATGCCTACTTTGGCTGTCTCAAACTTTCAGAACTTAACAGAAACTTTTCTGGATCTTTGCACCCCTTGATTGTACTCATAACAAAGTATCAAGGCCCACTTTGTGATCATCCAGAAAATTTCAAATGCATAGTTTAAATGGCAATTCAAAATTGAATCTTTATCATATGGGAAGATCCCACTTTTTCAAAAACCACTCAAACAAGCTCAACTTTCAAAACCCAAGCATCTGCAGACTCACCAGCACCAACCTAGCAAACCCACCAAAAATCTTTTCAAAATTCAAAACTTGAATTCTTGCGGCCATTTCATCAAACACATTGCAGACACAAATCATCAAAATATTAAACACTATTGTGAGCAGTGATTGAAGCCTAACTTGTCCCCTCTCTAGCTCACAACCATCTCAGTAGATCATCTAGCAAGTTAAACCAAGCACTAGCCTCACTGTAAGTTGGGCAATGACATCAATGGTGAATAGCCGAAGCTCACCATGCCACCCCAGTGTAGACATCAAGCTAGGAGAGAAACTAGCCGTGCCAACCTTGTCTGGAAGATCACCCATGCCTCACCGCCCCCTCTCGACCAGCCCTGTCTTGAAGACATCGACCAGAGCACCCAGGAACGCCGCGACCGTGCCTCTGTCAACCATGCCATGCATGCGCTAGAGAGCCACACTCGACCGACGCCCACAGACCGCGCACCGCCCTCGCCGCGTGCATACATGATCACCACCGACCCAGGAGACTGCCAAACATCACCGTTCGCCGCCCCATGACGCACAGCCACCGCTCACCGTCGAAGAAGCCGCCTTGGCCGCTCAGAGCATCGCACGTTCCAGAACAAACCGCACCGCCCCTACATGCGCATTAAAGCTGTAGAGCATCGCCAGGAGACTACCAAGCGATCGCCACCGCCGTCCATGCCTCTAGCCGCCCATAGCCATGTCACCACCGTCGCCTGCCCATCCCGTTCGATCTCGTCGTCGCGATAATAAATAGAGGCCACCCCCAGCCGAATTGAGCACACCATCTCACTCCCCTCTCCTCACTGATCGTGCCACCCCGTTCCCGAAGCAAGGCATGCAGCACTTCGCCAGAATTTCACCGGAGCCTGCCGCCTCTGGAGAAGAAGGGGGCCAGCGATTGGAGCCGCCCTAGGAGAAGCTGCCGGTACCAGGAAGTTCGCCGTCGTCGACTTCGTCGTTCGCCCGCCTCGCCGACCCTCGCCTGAGCCCCGGTGAGCCCCCAACGAACCCCACTGTCTGCGCTAGGTTTCTATCTCGTCGGCGTTGCCCAACATCGACGATGACCCTCAGCCGTTGGATTAGAACCAGATCGAACGCACCACATCGCCCCATAACGCTTCGCACCCCCCTATCTCACTGACGCGTGGGGACAGCGACTTAACCAGCCCGCGTAAGCGCTGTGCTTAGCAGGCCGGTCCAGTATCGCTTCCCGCGCAACCCAGTTATTTGAATTTAACCTTTTTCATTTTATTTCAAACACACTTCTGTACCCAGTTTCAAAAATCAACCCAGGTCGATTCAGGGAACCAAATTGAATGAAACTAATTTTGTTAGAAAGGTCTGGGAATGCTGAATCCAAGCCCGTTGGATTCAAGTCATTTGAATCTGTAGATCATCCTTGGTAAAATAACAAGGCAGAAAATTTCTACATTCAAACATTTTTCAAATTAAAACCATAATAGCTTTTGAGTTGATTCCAACTCTCAAAAATCACATTTAACCATACCTTTCATAATATATAAAAATATATAGGTTTACTTGAAGAAATAATGTTCATGTAATAAAAGAATGCTACATAGGCATTTCTAGCCACTTAAATTAATTAAAATAAAAGAGAAAACACCTTATTAAATTGTGACACCACTTTAAATCACATTCCCATGGACTAAAATATGTGGTGATGACATGTGTCAACATGATCCCATGTTTGGTTTGGAGAATATTAAATCTTAAGTAGTTTTTCAATGAGTAGAAAACATTTTTTGTAAAATTAAAAGGAATTAAACCCAGCTTTAATCTTGTAATATTAGTGATGATGCTAGATCATCTATAGGACCCTCTGGTGTGATGATTGCAAGTAGTTAAGTATTGTTTGGTGATTGTGTACATCGTATTTATTTATAGACGCTAGTACCGACCAAGGATACAAGGAGGAAGGAGGATACTATGAAGAAGAAGCCGAGGAGAACTTCAACCACTTCTCTGCACAAGGCAAGCCTAATGCTATTAGTTGAATGTGCAAGCTAACACTTGCAAGATACTCTACTTTAGCAAGCCTTACTAATCAAGTTGACATATGCAAGCCAATGCTGGTTTGTCACTATGTCAACTATATGCCTTAAGCATATGTGATCATATCCACTTGATACCCAATCCTAGTTTTACTTGCAAGCTTATTACTTCATTCCTTTATCAAAGCTCTTACTTAGAGTTATTGGAATAAATGGTAGATACTAGAAGGATATTTGAAGGTTGCATAAAGAGCATAAAATTTGGCTTAAGTTAGATAATATTGATGTCATCCTAAGGCATGAGATTGAACTTAGTTGAAACTCCACTAGTTTACCACCCCTCATTAGTACTCAATTCCACTTGTAGATGCTAGTGCTAAGCATAAAACTTGATCAACATTAGATGGGAATACTTGGTGAAAATGGTTATGAAAATCTTAGAATGATGGATAATTCTACTGAGATGTTTTGACACGTGTTTCCGAACACCAGATGATTTTGGTTATGAAAATGTTGAGGCATGAGCCTTAGACCTTTATAGAACTGATGGTTGTCTGGATGGAATACCATTCCAATTTTATTGTACAACCACAATACCTGAAGATTGGGTAGGGCTTGGCTGGAAACTTATATACCTTAGTATTAGTTCCCTCACGACCAAGGTCTGAGCTAAGGCTACCTTGTGAAGATTGTCCACCTGTGCAGTACCCAAGATGACAGTTGGACATGGTTGGGAGGCCAAACTCACAGGAGAGGTGCTTATATATCACATCCCAAGATTTTCCAAATCTTGTAATGTGAAAAATAAATAAACAAAATAAAATTTTTGTTGGAAAACAGGGTAAAAAGAAACTTTTGTTTTTAAAGGGAAACTTAAAATCCCATCTTGAACAAAATTTAAATAAAGTTTAAATTCAACAAAATCCAAAACCAAGGGAAATGCATTCCTCATTAAATGCATCTAGAAATTTGAACACTTGGAAAATAAATCCAAACCCTAAACCCTAAAGGAATAAAAATCATTTCCAAGTTATCTCCAAGCCTATGGATTTGATCCATATAGAATCTTGACAACAAACATTCACAAATGATCCAGAAAGACAAATAGAAATATTATAAAACCATAGAAATTGGTTTCACTTAACTTGGAGCCATAAATAAAATCTTATGAATTTAATAAGATAAGGAAGTTAAATTTCCAAAGCTAATAAAGCCTTATCTAAAATCCATACCAAATGGTGAACAAATAACCCTAAAGATATTTAGAAAAGATAAATAAATATAAAATAAGATTTTACAAATTGGAATCACCAAGTTTAGATCTCTAAATAAAAAGATATGGATTTTATAAGATGAAGAAAGAAATATTAAAATAAAGAATATTTGAAAGACCCAATAAATCTTGGCCTAATACAATAAGCAAATGGAATGAATATAATCCAAATCCAAATAAAATAAAAGAATAAAGAATTTCCAAATAAAATAAATGGCATAAACCAAATCCTATTGGAATAAAGACAAATCCAAATTTTAAATGATTAATAAACCTTATTAAAAGCTTTTCCAAATAATTCAAGATGAATTATTTGACACCCTTTTAAGTAATCAAAACCTACTGAAAAGTTTTGGAAGGTTTAAAAGATTTTAAACCCAGTATTTAAACCCAGACAAATTTTGGCAAGTTTTTGAATTTAAATGAATGTTTGAATTGGCCAAACAAAATCAAATCAGAATAAAAGAAAGAGAAATAGAAAAGCATTCAGAACAAAAAAAAGGAAACAAAGCCAGCCCAACTGACCACTGGCCCAACTAAGCCCAACCTAGCCCACTGCTCCTCTCCCGCAGAAAAATGCCTCACACTCAGGAACTCACCCGCAGAGGCACTGACAGATGGACCCCCACCTCCCCTCTCTCTCACTCACTGACGCCACGACCCCACGCCCATGTCACCTTCTTCCTCCCCGCGATGAACACGCCTGGCCGTTTCATGCCGTTGATTCCTCTGATTGAATTCGCCATAACGCTGCGTTTATTCCTCGTCGTGACCACGCTAGTTAAAGCGCCTCTCCCTCCTCTCTCTTTCCCCTCCGTCGCCTCACCCAAGCGCGCCCCCAGGCCGCCCAATTTCTCTCTGTACTGCCGCTGTCCCCGACAAGCTCCGGCGACGATTCCGGCCGGACCCTGCCACCCCTTGCCTCCTCGAGCACACAGCTGTGATCCCCATCTCCTGGCGGATCTTCCCGTATCACCAGCTCACCCGCGCGTGCTCTGCAAGCTCGACAACATCACCGCCAGTGCAGCGCCACCGTCTGCCTCCGCTCCGACGAACCCTACCGGTGAGACCAGACCCCCCTTGCCCTCCTTTTGATACACGCATGTCCACGACTTGCGTACGAAGCTAACCGTGTCCTCCGTTTGTTTCTTCGTGACCCATAGCGCCGCCCTCGACGACGACAGAGCGTGGCCGTCGTCAGACGCAACTCCGACGAGGAATTCCTGCAACCCCAGTGCGCCCCTTGACCAACCGCGAGTACCTTGAGCTTCCCCATGCCACGGCGATCACGGTGAGCCATCTCTTCTTCCTCCTTGCTTCCTCTAGCGCCAGCTCCGCCGCTAGCCGAACGTCGCTGCCGCGCGCTTCCACTGAGCGCCGCCAGTGTTTGGTTAGATCGTCGCTAGCCGTTGGATGCAAATCGTAGGGATACGATAGAAGACTTAACGAACCGTTTTTGATCAATCTATGCCGCACGATCTATTTAGATCTGACGCCTCCCGTAGCGCGATCCAGCCGAAGCGGTACCGACGAATAGAAACGCGCCGCGTGGCACTAGTTTGGTTTAAAACAGAATTTTGAATCTGATTAGTATGCAAACTTGTAAAATCTATAACTTTTGATCTACATGTCCAAATTTTGCAAACTTTATATCAATGGATTCAGAAAAACAAGCCCTAGCCAACCATGCACTTTGTTTAGTAAAAAGCTTCTGGTAAAATGTTTGTTTTTGCAGAAACTTATGTATGCTTGTTTAGAATATAAAAATTGTTCTAAAACGATTTTGGGGATAAAATCTTTGGCAAATGGGTTGTTTTGAACCTACTGACCATAGGAAACAAATTGTGGATTCAAAAATGTATTTGGTGAAGCAAAAGAATAAATCTTTGATTTAAACCATTTCTAGTCAAATGGAAATATGATTTAATTAATAAAAATGGTTTTCGAAGAAAACCTTTGAGGTATGTTTTGGAAATAAAATATCTGACCCTAAAAAACAAGGTTATATGGTTTGAAAACATATTTTGTGAAACCTATAGAATTTTGCCTTATTAAAAGCATTTCTTCACCACATAAAATAATGACTTAGTCTAAAAATGGTTTATGAAGTAAAATCTTATACAAATGATTTTGCCACTTTATAAATGACCATTAGGTGTTCTCAAATGTTTATGAACCATTAGAAACCACTTTTACAAATAAAACAATATTTAGCATGCTTGCATGCATTGTTATGTTACTATGATTTTATGTGATGAATTGCTTGAATGGTAGATTGAGATATTGTTTGCTTGATTGAATTGTAGTGATTTGAAGTGAGTGAACATTGCAAAGAACAAGGATGTGAACTTATACTCTCTACCAAAAAGGCAAGTGATGCTACATACTTTTGTCCCATTATTTTCACTATGCATTAGTGATATTTCTAAGTAAGACTTGCATGGAATTTTTGCTAAGTATAAACCATGCCATGGGAAATCCTAGTAGATGAAACCTTAGTAGAAATTTGCTAAGTTAATATTCCTACTACTATCATGCTTAGCTTAGCTAGTAGAAAACAAGGGTGGAATATATATTCATGCTATGGAAAAAATTCTAAGTCTGAGGACTTGTGTTTTGTTTAATAAAACAACTAAGTGAATGAATCACCTAGGTGTCATGGAAGGAATGGTTTGTGTTGAGTGGTTCACAAGTCCCATTTCTATGGTTTACCTTGTGTATCTCACTTGTGGATGGCCACCCAGGAACAAAGAGATTTGAGATGTCAAATGTTGAGAAGATTCAAGTGCAGCCACTTGGCAATATGGGCTCTGCCTGGATCATATAGGTTGCAAGAACTTAGCCAAATGGACAGTTGGTGGTAGGGGATGATAGGTTGGAACGCGTACATTTTGGTCTAAGGGAAGGCTTCTGAAAGATCTTGTCTTGGTGAAACCAAGTCTTGTGGGGAAAGTGCACCACCTCTGCAGAGTGTAAAATCTAAGTACTTAGCCATGTTCCTGGCAAAGGACAATTTGAGCATCAAGACATGGAAGCTATCAAGAATCTCATCATCCAAATTTCGAAGTTAAAAACTTGTGGTTGAACAAGGGTTTAATGTTCACCAATTTCTATTGGTGGTTCCTTGGGTGATTTTGTCAAAGCAAAAACTTAGTGTTTTCAAATGATAAGGAAAATCTATTTTGAGCAATGCAAGCCTATGCTCCACTTAGCCAAATGCATATAGATGATAGACTCCACTATACTACCATAGTATCACTTGCCAATACAATTCAAATGTATTGACCGTTGTGGCTGTAACTTGTTATGTTGCAGGTTTGTTTGATATTAGTGAAGTTTAATGATTAGGATTACAAGTCTACAACCAACATGTCTGCCTGTGGCACTTTGAAGATGAAGGACCCCATGCTATTGTTATATTCTGCTGCATTGTAATGAGATAGCCAAATGAGCTATGTAAGATGTAATAAATTACTTTACTCCTGGTTATAAAGTTGTATTATGACCTTTGTTTCTTGATATTACATCTTAACTGTGGATGCTAGCTATTGATCCAGGGACTAGCATTGTAAACACAGCGATCTCTACCTTATTAAAGGTTGGGAACCTTACATTATACTAGGGCGTGTAATTGAAAGGTTATGATTGATTATCCGCATACTGAGTGGTGAATTCAGGATTTGTTCCTAACGGATGTATCGAATGTTGTGGTGAAACTGTACAATCTCTGCAGAGTGTCAAACTATTCGAATAGCCGCATTCGCGGTTATGGACAGTTGGTGCGGCCATACTATTCCCCCATCAGACTTTTTCAAAAGACTTGTGAAATGAATTGAGACTTTGACTTGACCACAACAGGGTTGTGATATGAAATAAAAGTTCCTACTTAGGAGTTATAAAACTGTGACTAGCTTCTCTTGCTTCTCAGCTTAGTAGAGATAAATCTGTCTTTTGAAAAACAACCCTAGAACCTAGTGTCCTATTATCAAAAACCCTTTCACTTGTTAGTATTAGTTTGCGAGTACTGAAAGAGTACTCATGGCTTTGTCCCTGGCTATTCCCGTGGCCAGACTATGAAGAGGAGTACCTGGAGGATGGACCCTAGGAAGGTTACGACAACTAGGATCATCTCCCATCGTCGGAATTTCCTGTGACCCCGAAGATGGAGCTTCGCCTACGCTACCATTATTATTACGTATTCCGCTGCTTTAAGTTGTATTAAGAACTGGATCAATGAGATCCATATTTGTGTAAGACCTTATGAATGGT
This sequence comes from Avena sativa, assembly GCA_916181665.1. Taxonomy (NCBI): domain Eukaryota; kingdom Viridiplantae; phylum Streptophyta; class Magnoliopsida; order Poales; family Poaceae; genus Avena; species Avena sativa. The sequence continues at coordinate 42,887,062 of OV702298.1, read as the reverse complement.
TTGTAATGGATGAAGTACTGTGGTATCCAATTCTGTTATGTCTCGGAAAAATGGTAATCCTGGGATTGCGATGTATGGCATAACAGGCATCTGGGGTTAAAAATCCGGGTGTTGACACTTTCCAACGCCACTAGGAACCCCTATGGCGTACTAGTTGATAATCCGACGACAGTTGGCGCCCACTGTGGGGCAGGTGACCTTTGGAGCATCGTTCCAGGCAGAATCTGTGCATGCAGGAATCAACAAAACTATCACCATGGGTCGCGTGGTCTACTCCATTGATGTCCCTCTCGTCCTTCTCGATGAGACCTGGATTCCGGCTTTGTAACCCGTGACGACCTACACGATCATGTCTATCGGCCGACAAGGTTTTGACTCGTCAATGGCCATTGTTATGAGCTTGGGTTTTGGAGAGGATGGGGGTGCTGGAGATCACGGAGCGGTTAATAGACAAGAAACCAAGGGACACGAGATTTACCCAGGTTCAGGCCCCTGGAGGGAAAACCATATTCCTGCTTGTCTGCTCTTGGTTACGGCGGAACCGAAGGTTACAACGGTGCAGATGCAATCTGGCGTGGAGGTGTGTATGCGGTGAAAAAGTGATGCCCTCCTCGTTGTGCCCTCCTAGCCTTTATATAGAGATAGGCAGGTCTCGGGCACAGATCGAGTCGGTTACAAGTTTAGGGTTTGCCCCTTTGAATATTCTATCTATTCTAGTCTTGCTCTCCAAGGATCCGAAGATGTCATGGGCTTGGGCCATCCGAAAATCTCCACAGGACACGTATATTCTTGTGGGCCTTCCTTGGGCTGGACCAGGTATGATAATGTCGTGTACCCGTAGGGTATAACCATGTCAGTAGCCCCCGAGTGTTCAGTCGAATCGTAGATTCGGCTGAGGACTCTTCAATCTTTCAGGTGTAGATGTTTCTGTTCGTAAGAGAAAGAAAATGACTTTTAGTTCATAGGGATTGTTGATGCGTGTGCCTGACTCTCCTAACCGATTAGGGCCACTTAACTATCTTAGGAAAAAACAAAATGATCTTCTTCAGATTCGAGTCCCTAGACTCGAATCTGGAACGGATGCTGGCGTAATTCGACTCAGGCCGCTGAGGTCTTACAGGAGTCAAATCCTAGTAGTTTTCGAGTGATGTACCCAACGAATCCGTCGGCATTTTCATCGCGCCTGTTGGCACGGATTTTTACTAGTAGAGCGCAGTCAGGTGCATTACCAGGCAATCAGATGGTATCTGCAGGTCTTATCTTTGTGTCGTAGACATAACATCCGAAATGTTATCACCGTGGAGGTGTTTCAGGTGGCAAAGAAGGATGATTCTCACTTAGCGTAAGTTGGGACAAATTTGCCCGAATATTTTTGCATTTTTTATCTGAAGGATCGCAGTCAAAGAATTCATAGGGTGCGCGACCAGCGCTCCCTATGCGAGTAGTCCCCGAGTGGTTGTTCGAGTCATAGACTCGAGCAGAGACTTTAGTTCAGTCATTGTTAGCTTAAGGACCATAGGACACAAATTTTCGGGTGCTTGAATCAATCCTCCCTATGGGAGTAGCCCCCGAGTCCATAGTGGAGTCGTAGGCTCGACGGAGGACTCGAAGAATCAATCATTGGTGTAGCACCTTAATCATGCCTCAGGTGCGCGGCAAGCGCTCCTGATAGGAGTAGCCCCCGAGTAGTTGCTCGAATCGTAGATTCGAGTGAGTAATTTTAGTTATCAGCCGAGAATTTTTAACTGTTGCTAGTGTGTTTTTGATGACGTCAGTGTTGACGATCTGTGACCTCAAATGTCTGTGGTGCCAGAGGTGATGTGACTGGACGAACATGGGTCCCACTTTATCACTTGGATTTGACTGGTCGTGCGCAACGTGGAGAGAATTACGGTGTCTCATCGGTTTCTGTGCACAGTGGACGGTGTGTGGGCGACGGTTCGCTGCTGTGTTGACACGTGTACGGTTTGATCTGACCCTGGTGTTAGGGATTCTAGATGAACGGTTCCTGTCCATCGTATTCATCCTTATAACTGTGGGGAAAAACAGTTGTTTGTTTTCACCCTTTGCCATTTGCTTTCACTGCCTCCATTTTCACGAGCTCATCTTCGCGCGCACTAGACTCTCTTCGATCTTTCCCTTCTTCATTCTTGTGCGCACACTGCCGCTATCGACGCACCATGATGGTGAAGTCGAAGAAAGCCTCTGCCGGAGAGGGGTCAAGTGCTGCTGCCGGCGGGAAGAAAAGCACCACCGCCGCTCGCATCACCGATGGCGGGTGGCGGTGCATGGAGACACATGAGGGCGACCTGCGCAAGCTGTGTGATGCGGTTTTAATCCAACAGGATAAGCAGGTCGTCAAAATCCCCGGCGATGAGGTAATTTCCCATCCACCCGTAGGGTTTCGGGTGATGTTTGTCGCCTTCGTTCTTTGCGGTCTTTCTTTCCCAGTCCACGACTTTCTTCGTGCACTTTTTTTCTATGGCATCCAACTCCATCATCTTTCGCCCAATTCTCTTCTCCACTTCGCCTGCTTCATTACTTTCTGCGAGTGCTGGCTCGGTATCAAGCCACATTTTGGCCACTTCCGAAAGCTCTATTCCATGAAGAGTTAGTCTGGCACCGGCGGGGTCTACCCGCTCGACTGTTGCATTATTTCCCTTCGATCTTCTGTTCTCTTCTTCTCCTTCAATATGTCTGAGTCCGTCCAATACTGGCGGAGGAAGTGGTTTATATCCGCGACTCCACAGTGGACGGGAAAAACTTTGTCCTTGCTCCTTTCGACTCCACCTAGGAGATACTGCCGAAGAGATCCTAGAAGAACCATGTCCTAGAGGGCGAGGTGGAGGAGGTAGAGGTGCTCTACCGTCGGGTGGAGGCGCTCCATATGGAGCTTGGGAAGGAGGTCAATGGTGTGGATATAATCCGCACCTTCCTCAAACGTCGGGTGCAGCCACTCCAGGCGAGGGCACATCCGATGTTTCTGTACGCTGGCCGCAATGACTCGACAAGGGTCTCATCCGAGGAGTTATCCCAAGGCGACCTCGATAGAGTTCTTCGGCCGCTGCTGAATTACAAGTCTGAGGAGGATCTTCCTGGGAATTCGTTGACGTCCCCCGTCACTGCCACGGAACCAGTTCCACATGTGTAGATTTGCGACGTGCGCGCTTTGCCTTTTCAAGTGCTTTTCTGTATGTTTGCTTGTACTGATATTTAATGTCTTCATTCTGCAGGAGTTCAAGGTGGCTGGCATGGTGCCTCCACTGCCCGAAAAGTTTCCGTTTGCGCCGGACAACGAGGTCGTGGACTCCGAGTCCAAGCTTCGGCCGGCGCAGTAGCCAACTCAGGAAGCCCCCGAGGCAAGCGAGGGGCAGACCCATAAGCGGGTACGGAGCTCGAGCGAGTCTTGGGATGCCTCGACTCCGCCGATGCCTAATGACCCCTCCTTCCTCGTGGCCACGACAAGGATGACGGTGGTTCTTCCACACCATTCCCGGTTGTGCCTCTACAGGCAGTGTCACTGTAGCCGCCGGCGAAGAAGAAGAAGGAAGATAAGAAAGAGAAGAAGGTGCTGCCTATCTTTGATTTGAGCGACATCGACTCGTAAGTACCTTCGGATGCTTTCATTCTTGTTTTCTTGTCCTCTTGACTTCTTGTCTTTGATGGATGTTTTTCTTTGTAGCCACTCCTTGGAGGGTTCTCTTAGTGAGAGTTCCTAGGAGAACATAGGGGAGTCAAAGTCGACGGCCCCTCCCTCTCAGACGATGGCCACCTCTGGGGGCGATTCTCTTAACCCCTCTCCGCAGGAGGCTCGAGTGATTGTCTCCCAGAAGACTGCAACTGGACCTTCAGAGTCTCCGTCTGAGCATGTAAGTTGTTTTGCTCTTGCCCTGGGGGAGCCCCGGAGCCCTATTTTTGGATGACCTGCTGGTCTTGCTTTCCTTCTTGTGGGGAATAGCCCCCCAGCCTTTTTCCTGGTGCTTTCTTGATTGTTGGTTTCTGCTTTGTTCTACAACCCTTTGTGCACGGCGCAAGCTTGCTCATCCGGCAGCATCTGGCACTGGAGGCCAGCATGAAGCAGCTGCAAGGCACGTGGCTTGATCGTCCTTTATCGTTTTTACCTATTGCTTGTCTGTAGCTTGTGTTGCTTATATATGTCCTTAATGTTCTGTAGATGAGAATAATGCGGCCCTTCGTCGGCTGGACGCTCTCGAAAAGAGACTCGGTCGTGCGGAGAACCAAGTTGCGGATGCCGTGGAGGCGAAGGAGCGCCTACAGCAGGAGTTGGCTGACGCCACTGCAGCCAAGGAGAGCCTACAGCGGGAGGCTTCGGATCATGAAGAGAAGCTCGCAACTATTGCGGCTATGCGTGAGAAGGAAGTGGCTGAGAAGCTGATGGATGCAGCCAAGGCCTTCTCCGGTATGTGTCTTGCTTGTAATTGGTCTGCTCGATTTTTTGACTGCATTTTCCTTCACATCCTTATTCGGCTCTTTTGTTTTCCTTTGCGCCAGATGCTTCGGGAATTGCGTTTGACCGCAATTTCTTGGAGCACGAGAGTGCTTTGGATGATGCCATCGCAGCGGTCGAAGATCGCTGCGACACTGCTGCTAGCTCCCTTGCCAAGACCAAGGAGGTTCTCCAGCGCTTCTACAAGGAGATCATGCCCAAGGGCGCTGCCCTTGAGTATGTTGATTCTCTAGCGGATGCGCTGTCAGAGGATGCCAATGGCCTACAAGCGCAAGCAGAAGGGCATCAGCGCTTCCATGGGGCTGGAAATGGCCACGGCGTCCGGAGAGGAGTTGGATCTTCATCAGGTCACTTCCCAGACGCCAAGAGCTCCCGACGGCTCCGAGGTAGCCTCTGATCTCTTCGCTTCTTGTTGTAAGCAGTATGGTCCGAGGCTTATCGACCTACTGGCGGACTATGCGGAAAGGCAGCAGGGAGAAAACAGGGGCAGGCACTCTAGCTCTGAGGCCACTACGGATGTGGCTGCGTAGGATTCGTTGTTGTAGCTCTGGGATAGTGTACGTTCTTTTGTAATGTGTGCTTTTGGTGATGAACAATTTCTCCTTGTGCCACGGAGTGTCTTTTGATGTATATAAATGATGCTTCGAGCTGTTGCTCAAGAAATGTGTTGTTCATATTCTTGCTTATTTCCATTAGGGACATTCGGGTGCGGCTCCCATGGATACTCCGTCTACCCCTCAGTCGCGACCATATTTGGATGATGTGTTGCAACTTTTTTTTCTTCGTGACCGCGTCCGCAGCCTTGAGAAGCAGATACTTGGCGTCCAAGGTCACGCGGACGTGTGGAAGTCGAAGGCGGAGCTAGCTACCGCCAGGGAGGAGTATCTGATGGGGGAGCTGCAGAGTTGGCCGAGAAGCTACAGTGTAAGTTTTCTTGAGCTGCTGCTCGTTTTTGGATGTGCCTTGTTTGTGTGTCATCTTACTCTGCGTTTCCTGCAGGTGCCAACTTGTTCCGAGGGAGGAGAAGGAGCGCGTTACAGTTCGAATGAATTGCTTAACCCAACAGGATATTGAAGCCGGAGGCTTTTTATGGATGGAACGCGACTGGGCCACTGTACTTGTGAATGTGCAGGATCGTGCTCATCAGGTGTCATGGGTGCTAAGGCAGGTGAAGACTTCCCTGGCGTCGATTCTATACGTCATGTTCCCCCTTGATTAGGCGCCTTTGACTCTATGGGGTTTGTTGGCGAATTTTCGAGACGTGGGTCACATCAGGGAGTTGGTGCGGCACCAGCTGGTTGCGGGGGTGAAGGTCGCCTTGTCGCTTGCTTGGCTGCACCGCCCAGATGTTGATCTTGTGGCGGTGGCGGCTGGGCTGCCCCCTCGACCAGATGGTGGCATGTGGGACATGCGCCCACATTACGCGGCTGTTAGGTTGTATGCCGAAGAGATTGTAGATCTTTTTGAGCATCGGGCGCATGTGATCCTTCAGAATAGGTAGGCCTGTAAAAAAGATAAATGTAAAATTTGTATATATTTCGTGTGGGATTGTTGCGCCCTTTGTTGTAAGGATTATTTGTTCTGGCACGTGGTGTTTTGTTGTATGCATGCCCTTTTCGTTAGCCTGACATGGTCAGCTACTCAGGTGTACATGTGTTATCCTCAATTGACGAAGTCCTGAGGTGAGGCGGAGCCCCCGAGTGTGTGGTAACATAAAGTAATGTGAGGAAAAAATAAATTTTCGGGCGAGACACTTAGTTTAATTCATATCGTAATGAGGAGGTACATTGTTCGGCTGAGTAGCCTTATTGAAAGTAAAGAGGGATAGCTAGGGGTATAAGCGTCGCAATTGTGCGACGTTCCATCGGCTGGAGTATGTGACTCCTGGCTTGACGTCCTTAAGGCGGTAGGCGCCACCTGGGATGACTTCGATGACAATGTAGGTTCCTTCTCAGGGTGACTCGAGCTTCTTTGACTGCTCTTGCTTGAGTCGTAGGACAAGGTCTCCTTCGACGAAGGACCTTGGGCGCAGCCGGTGGCTGTGATAGTTGTGGAGGCTCTGCTGGTAGACCGCCGAGCGAGCCGTGGCGATGTCGCGTGCCTCGTCGAGTGTGTCGACGGCGTCTTTGAGTGCGGCCATCGATTCGGCTTTGCTATAGGCGAAGACCCGTGGGGGCTTATGGCATACTTCTGCAGGTAACACGTCTTCGGCTCCATGTACCATGAAGAAGGGCGTGTAGCCAGTTGATCTGTTTGGAATTGTGCGCAAGCTCCAGAGGATGGAGGGTAGCTCTTCTGCCCAGGCTCCCGCAAGCCGTTCGACCTGCCCGTTGGTTTGCGGGTGCGCCACGGAGGCGTATGATATGTTGATGCCAAGGCCTTCGCAGAAGTCCTAGAATTATTTGGAGATGAAGTTCGACCTGTTGTCCGTGATGATGCTGTGGGGCACGCCGAACCTGTATACTATCGACTCGGAGAACTTGACGGCCGTTTTTCCCTTTTGGTTGGTGAGAGGCATGGCCTCGATCCACTTGGTGAACTTGTCGACTAAGACCAGGAGGTAGACGTGGCCTCCTTTCGAAGATTTGGGCAGTTTGCCGATCATGTCAAGGCCCCATTGGGCGAAGGGCCAGGCCAAGGGTATGGGCCTGAGATCCAACCCTGGTGCGTGTGGCTTATCCACAAACCTTTGGCAGCCGTTGCACCTCTGGACGATGTCCTTGGCATCGTTCATGGCCGTTGGCCAGTACAATCCAGCTCGTAGAGCTTTGGCGACGAGGGCGCGGCTGCCCGCGTGATGGCTGCAGATGCCCTCATGGATGTCTTGGAGGATGATTTTGCCATCACCGTTGGTGACGCACCGTTGTAGTACACCCAAAATGCTGCGCTTGTACAGCTCACCATTGATGATGGTGAAGGCCTTGGACCGGTGAGATATGCACCGGGCATCTGTCGGGTCATCAGGAAGTTCTTTGTCTATGAGGTAGCGAAGGTACGGCTGCGTCCATGTTTATTCAATTGCCATGACCTGCATCAGGTTGACCAATGCGACCTCTGTGTCGAGCTTTTCGGGTCCTTCCTGTCCTTCAGGTAGCGCAGTCCCTGAGTGCTCTGCTTCTTCGGGTGATCCCTTGGGGAATTTCCTTTTGATGGAAGGCACGCAAATTTGTTCGAGGAACACACCTGGTGGCACCCGTGCACAGGTGGAGCTGATGTTGGCGAGTTTATCAGATTCTCCGTTGCTTTCCCTTCCAACGTGCCAAAGCTCGCAGCCGTCAAAGTCTCCTTCGAGTGAGTTGTAGAGCGCATGGTACGCGATCATGTTAGCGGTGTGTGCGTCGCACTCGTTCATCGTCTACTGGACGACGAGGTTCGAGTCACCGTAGATGCCTAGGCGTGTTGCGCTGCAGATCTTGGCCATCCTCATGCCATGGATGAGGGCCTCGTATTCGGCCTCTTTGTTGGACATATTTCATCTTATCACCCTGCAGGGACATCAGTATGACGCTAGCTCCTTCTCCGGCTTCGCGCTTGGAGCCGTCAAAGTGCATTATCCATGACTGCGTCATGTCCGGGGTATCCGGCAGCTGGATCTCCATCCAGTGGACGAGGAAGTCAGGGAGGACCTGAGATTTGATTGCATGGAGCTTCTCGTAGATTATGTACAGAGGGGATAGCTCGATGCCCCATAGGGCTACGTGTCCTGTAGCTTCGAGGTTGTTCAGGATGTTGGATAGTGGCACCTCGTTGATGCTTCCTGGTGCTCCTGGAAGTAGTGGCTCAACCGACGAGCCGTCATGAACATGCCATAGGCGAGTGTTTGGTAGTGAGGATACCTCTGTTTTGTTGGCGTCAATACCTCGCTGAGGTAGTATATTGGGCGTTGGACCCCATGGGTCTTGCCATCTTCGGGTCATTCGACCACGAGCACGATACTTACCACCTGATGCGTGGCTGGTATGTATAGCTGCAGAGGCTCGCGCTCCTTTGGTGTGACCAGGACGGGCGAGGTGGAGAGAAGGCGCTTCAGATCTTCGAATGTGTCGTCTGCTTCAAGTGTCTACTCGAATTTTTCTGCTTTGCGTATCAGATGGTAGAAAGGTAGGGCCTTCTCACCCATGCAGCTGATGAATCTGCTCAACGCCGCGATGCGCCCAGGTAACTGCTGGACACCTTTGTTATTCTTCGGCTTCTCCATGGCCAATATGGCTTGGATTTTCTTCGGGTTCACCTCGATCCCTCGCTGGGAGATGAAGTAGCCAAGTATTTGGCCTGATGGGACGCCGAAGGCACACTTTTCTGGGTTCAACTTGATATTGTAGTGATCGAGGTTGTCGAATGTCTCGCAGAGATCATCGATCAATGTCTTGGCCTCCCTTGTCTTGACGACTATGTCGTTGACATAGACCTGTATGTTGCGGCCAATCTGGTTCTTCAGGCATAGCTTCATGCACCGCTGGTACGTGGCACCTGCGTTCTTCAGCCCAAAGGTCATTATGTTGTAGCAAAATACTCCAATCGGAATGATGAACGCCGTTTTCTCCTGATCTTCGACCTTCAGTTGAATCTGATTGTAGCCTGAGTAGGCATCAAGGAAGGAGAGTTTCTTGCATCCTGCAGTCGAATCGATGATCTGATCGATCCGAGGGAGAGGGAAGTGGTCCTTCGGGCAATGCTTGTTGAGCGATGTGAAGTCCACGCAGTCCTTGATCTCCCGTATCTTTTTTAGAGACCATCACGGTATTGGCTAGCCACTCGCTCTCCTTGATCTCCCGTATGAAGTCGGCGTAAAGTAGTCTGTTAACTTCGACTCCGAAGGCTTCGGCCCGTGGCTCGGACAATCGTCGAATGGACTGTTTGACGGGCTTGGCGTCTGGAAACACATTAAGTGCATGCTCGGCGAATTCCCTGGGAACTTTTGGCATGTCCGCAGGACAACAGGCGAAGATTTCCGAGAGCTCATGGAGGAATTTGACGAGCGCCCTTTCCTATGCGGGGCTGAGGTCATTGGCAATCAGAGCCGTCTTGGAGGCGTCTGTCGGGTGGACCTGCACCTTTTTCGTGTTGACTGTTGAGTCGAACGACATGTCGGGTGCGTTTTGCCTGGAGACTGGGGGTGCCCCGTTGTCTGTCACCCCCCGAATCCTTGTGAGCTCCTCCTGCATGCGGAACGACTGGGAGATTTTGTTGAAGTCTCTCTCACAGTGGTCGGATCGGGTGAAGCTGCCCTGGACCGTGATGACGCCCCTAGGTGCTGGCATCTTGAGTACCAGGTACGCATAATGTGGCACTGCCAGGAACCTTGCGAATGCCACGCGCCCGAGGATGGCATGGTATTATGATGGCCAGTCCACCACTTCGAACTCGAGCCGCTCACACCAAAAGTTTCCGGGTTTGCCAAAGATGACGTCGAGCCATATTTTCCCCAGGGGAATCTGCCCTTCCCTGGGACTATGCCGTGGAACATTGTGTCGGATTGTTCCAGGCTGCACAGTAGGATCCGCATTGCTGCTAGGGTGCTAGCGAATATCAGGTTGATGCTGCTTCCACCGTCCATGAAGACGTAGCTCATCTCGAATCCTCCAATCTGTGCCTCAAGCACCAGGGCAGCATGTACTGGGCGAGGGATCTGGCGAGGGTGATCCGAACGACTGAATGTGATGCAGGACTCCGAGCCACTGAGGTACTCAGGGATGGCGGGTGGAGCGGTCACAACCAGGCTAACTTGGCGGGTGATCTTCTTCTACACCCTGTTTGTTGGCCGCCCTTTTTGGATCATCAGGGACCCTTTTGGCGCGGGGTAACCATTTACGCCATTGTTTTGCACGGGCGCGATTGCTTGATTCGAAGGTCCCATGGGTGGTGGTGGAGGAGCTCCGTGGGCGATGTCGCCTGGTGTAGGTGCGGGTCCGAACCCGGGGTTCAGGATCTGCCGTCGCATCTGGGTGAAACCCTCGCCGAGTTTCTGGAACTCGCGGCAGTCCTTGAGCATGTGGCTGGCCTTCTTTTTTCCATACTGCTTGTCGATGTAGAAGTGGACGGTGCATGGGCCCGACAACTTGTCATACGCCGAGCGTTCGTCGTTGCGGCCGCGGTGCTGCCACGTTTGCGTTGGGCGTCCTCCATCACGGAAGTTGCTTCCACGATATCCGCCGCTGTTGTGGTTGTTTTCATTGCGTTGTTCGGCGTAGCTAGCCGCAACCATGTCGGGTCCGTCGTGATCGTCGTAGACGCGCGATCTTCACTTTCTACGGAACTCACGTCTGCAGCCGTAGTCATCTTCCTCATCCAAATGTGCTCGGTGGATGAAATCCTCGCCATCTGCCCACCTGTTGGCGATGTCCATGAGGTGGTCGAGTGTCTTGGGCTTGACACGCCCAAGTTCTTCCTTGAAGTCCGGGCGTTTGATGCCATCCTTGAAGGCATCGACCGTTCTCTCCTCGGAGATCTGTGCTGCGGAGTTCTTGATGTTGGACCAACATAGTATGTACGAGCAAATGGATTCGCTCATTCGTTGAGTGCAGGCCCGTAGTTCCTCGATCGAGGCTGGCCACTTGCTGGTGCCCTTAAAGTTTTGGATGAAATTGTACGCCAGTTCCTCCCAGCTTCGGATGGAACCCGAGGACAGGCTGCTCAGCTAGATCCGGGCTACGCCTGTCAGCTATAGCTGAAGGCATTGCAGGGCGGTGTTCTTGTTTCCGCCGTGCAGCTTGACGGACGACAGGTGGTCGCTGAGCTAGGCTTTCGGGTCCTGCGTCCCGTCGAAGTTCAGAGTGTCCGAGGGAAGCTTGAAATTTCTCGGCATCCGCGTTCGTCGAACAGATCTGCTGAACCATCGAGCTCCGCAGGTTATCCGTCGGCGTCCTCTTCGGATTCGTCTGAGAACGTGCGTTTGGCAGTGCCTTATCGGCCATGCGCTGGGCGAGGTTGTTTCGAGCAACGTAGTCGCGACTACGACGTCTTGGGCTCTTGCTTCGTCGATGTAGATCGTTCTCGTCTTCCTCCTCGTCCGATGAGTGTGTGGGGCTACGGTTGAATTTGACCGTAGCCTTCTTCTTTGGCTTCGTAGGAGCTTCCTCGTGGAGAGCAGCTCCGACGAGTCCGAGTCTGGCTAGTGTGGACTTGTGCATACCTCTCTTCGGGCCCCCCACCGGAGGTGGATGGGACGCGAGATATGTGGTGGTTTCCATGATTGCAGCTTGCGGCGTCTTCGGTATGACGTTGCCGTTGACGTCCATCTCCATGAAGGACGTGTTGATCGTTCGGGTGACCTCGCGACATGCAGCGTGATCCATGTGATCTGTGCGAGAGCGATGCTTGTTGGTGTTGTTGCCGTGCGAGATGGATCCGCCAGAGGCGGAGAGCACATCTCGCCGCGCGCTAGACTCCGAAGCTGCTTGCTTGCGTTTGTCGAGCTCCTCCTGCAGTTGCACCTGCCTATTGTGTTCACCAATGAGGAGAAGGTGGTATGCCATCAGCAGGTCACGCGAAGAGTTCACGGGTAGGATCTTGTTGCCCGCGATGGCTTCGTGTTCCTGGCGCCATCCATCCTCGTTGAGGTTGATCCAATTATAGGCGGCAGCGTCGCCCTCGTTGGGCGGGAGGGATGGTTGTCTCCTGTTTCCTCCGTTTTCACCCTCTGGGTTGGGTGGAGGTACGTGGGCACCCGAACATGGTGGTTGTTGTTCCACGTCGCTTTGGATGACCACGGCACACTGGTAGCCCCCGCGGATAGGTTCGCTGCTGCCGCAGCTTTCGGATCCGGAACCGTAGGTTCCTTCATTCGACGGGGGCCGCACAGATCTGAGTTGTAGCTGCTGCTGTCGTATGACTCGTCTGTCTGCGTTGACGTGCGTAGCATGCTGTGATGCGGGGCCCATGAGGCAGGCCTCATTGAAGGTAGTGGCACTCGCTTAGGGAGGCGGAGAGTGCCTGTCTGTCCCACCTAGCAGCAGAAGCTCCCGAACAGAATCTCGAGCCCGTCGCCTACGGGCTCGAAATTCTTCATGGTGGCTGGCGAGTGGGCGGTGAAGTCAAAAGCGCCGAAGAGGAGATGGCTTTCCGTCACCGAGGAGTTGTAGATCGCTTTGGTCAGGACCGTCGCGATCGCACAATCAGCGCCCCCATTTCCCAGAGACAGCGCCAATTGACGAGGTTTCGATTCGTCAATGCCCATTGTTATGAGCTTGGGTTTTGGAGAAGATAGGGCTGATGGAGATCGCGGAACGGTTAACTTACAAGCAACCAGGGGACACGAGATTTACCCAGGTTCAGGTCCCCGGAGGGAAAACCCTACTCCTGCTTGTCTACTCTTGATTACGGCGGAACTGAAGGTTACAAGGGAGCGCGGATGCAATCTGGCGTGGAGGTGTGTATGCGGTGAAAAAGAGATGCCCTCCTCGTCGTGCCCTCCTAGCCTTTATATAGAGATAGGCAGGTCTCGGGCACAGATCAAGTCGGTTACAAGTTTAGGGTTTGCCCTTTTGAATATTCTATCTATTCTAGTATTGCTCTCCAAGGATCCGAAGATGTCATGGGCTTGGGTCATTCGAAAATCTCTATAGGCCGCATATATTCTTGTGGGCCTTCCTTGGGCTGGACCAGGTATGCTAATGTCGTGTACCCGTAGGGTATAACCATGTCATCGGCGAGATCGATATTTATCTCGGTTTCGCTGATCCCGCCCAACCCACCCTTGAGGTGATGACCATGGCGGAAGAAAAATCCGGATCTACTTTGTCCGCAGAGGCAGAAGAATTCAAGATCTCGGAGAAAATCTAACCCACCCAGCCCACTTCTACAGTGGATGAAGAGGTGGAAGAAAAATCCAGATCTGATCTCCATGATGAGATCGGATACACGGACGAGGAATATATCCGCTACGGCTCCATCCTACCGTACATCGTAGCAGAAAAACTACCATTGAAGCACATGATAAAGGAGATGATTAAACGCCCCTACATTGATTACGAAGCAATCGCCGACATCAAGGAGAACTTTGAGATGGAGGAGGCAGAAACGGAGCTGTGCCACTACTTCAAGAACATGAACAAGAAGAAGCACTGCTTCGTGTACCACATAAGCACTGGATCCAACTCTGTCGATGCTAGAGCTGGTAGCGATTTGGTCCTAGACGCAATCGAAGAAAACGCCGACTTACCTGGCTCATCGATGGAGGCAATCACGTCGTAGGAACTTCGAGACTTCGACAAAGAGATGGAGGAGTATGAACAAGAGCACGTCTCCAAGCAAACGCAAGGTGAGCCAGAAAATTCTCCTAGTCCATATGATAGCTTGGATGAAAGCTACACCTCGTAGGATGATATGGATACCGGAGATTCCTTCGAGGTCCAGAAGCTAAACATGACGGAAAGTATCGACGGAAGTTTATTCCCCGGTACCATACCAAAATCTTTCTTTGCCACTGGTACGCATGTTAAGGCTACTGGGCAGTCAAAGAAGAAAAAGAACAAAAATCCGACACCGGCATAGCCGGACGTTGAGAAAACCAACAAAGAAAAAGTTGATGAAGAGACCGAGATGGAGAATCAGGACGGAGATCCGATTAATACCACCCCGATAGACCCTATTATGGATGGACACGTTGTCACCAAGGGTGCATGTGAAATTAACGGAGATGCTCTCACGATCCCAATCCCAACATCTTCGGATCTTACACCGGAGGCGCTGGAGAAAAGGGCCGACGACCTGCAAAAGCATCGTCTATTTATACTCGAAGAAGCCGCACGCATCGTCGAGATGAGATAGCAATTATACAGTGTTCCTGCCAAGTATTAGTTAGATTTCAAGTGACACCCAAACAAGACAAGGGGAGGTCTGTTTCTTGCTAACAAGAACCCGGATATCCACAAAGATTGTCAACACCCGGATTTTTAATCCCAGATGCCTGTTATGCCATACATCGCAATCCCAGGATTACCATTTTTACGAGACATAACAGATTTGGATATCACAGTACATCATCCATTACAAACCATACATAAGGTCTTACACAAATAAGGATCTCATGATCCAGTTCTTAATACAACTCAAGCAGCGGAATAACGTAATCATAAAGGTAGCATAGGCGAAGCTCCATCTTCGGGGTCACAGGCAATGCTGATGATGGGAGATGATCCTAGTTGTCGTAACCTTCCTGGTGTCCATCATCCTGGTACTCCTCTTCATAGTCTGGCCACGGGAATAGCCAGGGACAAAGCCATGAGTACTCTTTCAGTACTCGCAACTAATACTAACAAGTGAAGGGGGTTTTTGTAGTAGGACACTAAGCTCTAGGGTTGTTTTGCAAAAAGCCAGATTTACCTCTACTAAGTACAGAAGCAAATAAAACTAGTTGAAGTTTTATAACACCTAAGTGGGAACTTGAATTTCATATCACAACTCTGTTGTGGTCAAGTCAAAATCTTAATTCACAAGCCATTTTGAAAACATCTGACGGGGGAACAGTATGGCCACTCCAACTGTCCATAACCACGGACACGGCTATTCGAATAGTTTGACACTCTGCAGAGATTGTACACTTTCACCACAACATTCGAAACATCCGTCAGGAACAAATCCTGAATTCACCATACTCAGTATGCGGATAATCAATCCTAACCTTTCGATTACACGTCCTAGTATAGGCACTTCTCCTATGAGTTTGGTCTCCCAATAATGACCAACTGTCATCTTGGATACTGCACAGGTGGACAATCTTCACAATGTAGCCTCATCTCGGAACTTGGCTGTGAGGTAACCCATACTAAGGTATATAAGTTTCCAGTCAAGCCCTACCCAATTTTCGGGTATTGTGGTTCTACGGTAAAATTGGAATGGTATCGCATCCAGACAACCATCAGTTTTATAAAGGGCTAAGACTCATGCCTCGGCATTTTCATCATCAAAATCATCTGGTGTTCGGAAACACATGTCAAACCATTTCAGTAGAATGACTCATCATTCCAAGGTTTTCATAACCATTTTCACCAAGTATACCCATCTAAAGTTGATCACGTTTTATGCTTAGCACTAGCATCTACAAGTGGGATAAGTACTAATGAGGGGTGGTAAACAAGTGGACATTAATTAAGTTCAATCTCATGCCTTAGGATGACATCAAGATTATCTAGCTTAGGCCAAATTTAATGCTCTTTATGCAACCTTCAATTATCCTCCTAGAATCTACAAGTCACTTAAGTAAATTCTAAGGAATAGCTTTGATAAAGAAATAAAGTAGAAAACTTGCAAGTAAAACTAGGACTGGGTTATCAAGTGGTATAAGCTTGCAAGTACAACTTGCATGGTTTGGCTTGCTAAGATAGTGGTATAAACTTGCTAGGTTGCAAGTGTTAGCTTGCTAATTCAACCAGTGGTATTAGGCTTGCCTTGTGTAGAGCAGTGGTTGAAGTTCTCGTCGGCTTCTTCCTCGTAGTATCCTCCTTCCTCCTCGTATCCTTGGTTGGTACTAGCATCTATAAATAAAAACAAGGTACACAATCACCAAATAGTACTTAACTATTGTCAATCATCACACAAAAGGGTACTATAGATGATCTAGCATCATCACCTATATTACAAGATTAAAGCATTTTCCTTATTTATTTTAATTTGAGAAAGTAATTTCTACTCATTGAAAAACTACTTAAGATTTAATATCCTCCAAACCAAACATGGGATCATGTTGACACATGTCATCACCACATATTTCAGTACATGGGAATGTGATTTAAAGTGGTGTCACAATTTAATAAGGTTTAACCTTTTTTATTTTTAATAAATAAGGTGACTAGAAATGCCTATGTGGCATTCCTTTATTACTTGAACATTATTTATATAGTGAAACCCATATGTTTTTATATAGTCTAAAAGGTATGATCAAATGTGATTTTTGAGAGTTGGAATCAACTCAAAAGCTATTATGGTTGAAATTTCAAAAATGTTTGAATGCAGAAAAGCTTCTGACTTGTTATTTTTACCAAGGTTGATCTACAAATCCAAATGATTTGAATCCAACGGGCTTGGATTAAGCATTTCAGTACCTTTCCAACAAAATTGGTTTCATGCAATTTGGTTCATTAAATCGAGCTGGATTGATTTTTGAAACTGGGTACAGAACTGTGTTTAAATTCAAATGATTGGGCTGCGCGGGAGAGGTTAATCCAGCAGCGGCGGGCTCCGGCGCAATTACGGCGATGCGCTGCTCCGCGTGCTCCGGCTAGAGGGTGGAATGATCAGTGAGGTGAGGGGAGTGGGATGGTGTGCTTCAATCGGCTGGGGGTCGTCTCCTTTTATAGGCTCGACGGCGAGACCGAGAGGGATGGGCTGGCGATGGTGGCAACATGGCTACGGGCTGCTAGCGGCATGGCTGAGGGTGGTGATTGACGCGCAGTCTCCTAGCGATGCTCTAGAACTTGAATGCGAGCTTAGTGGCGGTGTCAATTGGTCGGGAACACGCGGTGCTCTGCGAGGCAGAGGCAGCGAACTCCGCGGTGAGCGGTGGCTACAGGGTACGGGCGAGGCAACGATCATGTCTAGTGGTCTCCTGGGACCGTGGGGTGCATGCTAGCGAGCGGCAAGGGCTCGAGGTGGTCGGGTTGCGTGGGAACGGCGCGTGCTCTGGGGTGAGCGTCGGCATGGTCGACAGTGGCACGGGCGCGGCGTTCCTGGCGGTTCTGGGCTCTGTTCTTCAGCTAGGGCTGGTCGAGAGGGGGCGATGAGGCATGGGCTGCATGCTAGACAAGGTGGGCATGGCTAGTTCTTCTCCTCGCTTGCTGTCCACACTGGGGTGACATGGTGAGGCTCGTCCTGCTCACCATTGATGGCATTTGCAAGCTCACAGTGGTGCTAGAGGTTAGTTAAAGGAGCTAGATGATCTACTAAGGCTAGTTGCAACTAGAGAGGGAACAAGGTTGGCCAAATCACTACTCAAAATAGTGTTTTTGATTTGTTTGATTTGAATCTGCAACCTGTTTGATGAAATGGTCGCAAGAACTTAAGTTTTGAATTTTGAAAAGATTTTTGGTGGGTGTGCTAGGCATGCATTGAGTATTCTGTGGGTGCTTGGGTTTTGAAAATTGAACTTGTTTGAGTGGTTTTTGAAATAGTGGGATCTTCCCATATGAGATAGATTCAATTTTAAACTGTCATTTAAACTTAGCATTTGAATGTTTTTGGAAGATCAAAAAGTGGGCATTGGTACCTTATTATGAGTACTAACAAGGGGTGCAAAGATCCATACATGTTTCTATTGAGTTTTGAAAATTAGAGATAGCCAAAGTAGGCATGGGAGTTAATTTGGCCAAAGTGACCATTCACTTAATTTATTCATTTTGAGTTGTTTGTTTTTGGGAAAAGTTTGGGGATTGTTTAGATGATGTTTATTTCACCTAAGAATCATTTTACAAGCAAAGAAACACATAACCATGGAAATTAAAAAGAATCCAAATTGTGAATACACACACATATGAATGCTTTCATATTGTTAGTTGGGAAAGTTTTTGTTAACCCTACTTTTGATGATTAGAGTTTGATGATCCATGCTTTATATTTTTGGGATGTTACAAAGATCTATTCGACAGAAAATATGGAGAGAAGATCTGAGTCTATAGCACACCGTTGGAAAACGCTGCCGCAGCTCGAGCCATCCTCGCGAACAATCCGTCTCCACAGCAGGTCCAGCAGTGCGTCGTGTTGCTGGACAAAGGATTAAAGCAGCAGAAAACAGCCGCGTCATTTAGTGGCAAACTGGCCTAAAAGTCCGAGTTTTGCCACACTGGCGCTGACCAAAGAGCTGATGTAAGGCTTCGCAGGGATACGAATCAACGCTATCATCCCCATGGAGAAGAAGAGAATTCAAGAACTGGCTCAAACGGCCACTCCCGCAGGCCGGAACATGACTAGGAAAGAGTTACTCTGGCTGCATCCGAAGACGCCATCAGGGCAATGGTTCCTCATCAGAACCATTGTTCGGCAAAACAATCGATATAGAGAAGATCCGAAAACACGCCGCAAGCGAAAGGAGCAACATCGGCTAAGGATGCCACCAACGAGCCATCCGGCTGGCAATGCTGGACGAAGAGATGATCCGGATCGTCCTAAATAAAGTAGGGACGATGCCCAAAGAAACAGGCACCAGAGTCAACATAACGAGGCTCCACCGCCACCACCGCGTAATCCAGCCGGAAATAACCCACCAGGGCCACCATCACCTCCAAGAAACGACCATGAAGGATCCCGACATAGCCATGGAAGGCGTAGGGGTGGTGGAGGCAATGGTAAAATAAGAATAAGAAATCAGACTCCACCACGCAGGAGCCATGAGTCTCCGAGGCACAGATCTCTCTCGCCAAACGATGCTCGCCATCGCATTTAATCAAACATAGAAGCACGGCGGTACGAGAGGATGTGTATGTGGGACCCAAATGCTTTGGACCACGCATACGTCAGACCAAATTTCTAGGTTACTTTGGTATTGCCAAACACATTCATCCCTACGACGGCGCAGCTCGGCCAGATACCTGGCTCCAGGATTTCTTCCAGGCCTTCTGCATCGCCAAAGGAGGAAACAGCCTGGTTGCAGTCCGATATCTCCCGCTCATGCTAAGGAAGACGGCTCGATCATGGCTCAATGAATTTCCAGAGAATTCAATTTAGAACTGGTATGATATTCAAAGTGCATTCTTGTCAAACTTCAAGGGAACATACAGGAGGCCCTGCACAGTCGGAAACTTGCATCATTGCACACAAAGACCCAGAGAAACCTTTCGGGAAACCTTTATTGCAGGACTTCTAGTCGGACTTTTGCGTCACAAACTTGGGGGAAATGATAGAAACAGAAAGCAAATATGCTGACACTAATGATGATTTAGAAGGGCTGCTCAATATTCTGGCCAATCCCAATACGGCCAAAAGCCAAAACAAACTCAGAAGTGCAAGAACACCTCGGACAAAAATCCGGCTCTGGACAACGCAGCTGTCAATGCAACGTTCAGATCTAGAGGACGAGGAGGGCGCGGGGGCGTCCGGGCTAGAGGCCTTGGAACTTCCCAAATCCAGGTAAGAGGAGATCAACAACCAGGAAGAACCTATACCTAGGCCGGCCTTGCCAACAATCCCTGTGTACACCACTTGGATAGTAACGGAGGATCTACCCACACAAATGTCGAGTGTCGTTTCAATGACGACATCAAGAAAGACGAATCCGCTGGCTACAGAGCCAAGCGACAAAAAGGAAAGAAAAATTTCGAGAAAGGAAAGGAGCCCAAGGAAGATTCCGACATGGAAGAAGCGGAAGCCACTACAAAGCCCAAGTCAGATGGAAAGAAGACTTTTCCAACTAAGAAAGACGCATACCTCTGCTTCCTTGGATCCCAACCTGCTAAGGACAAGAAGGCGGTTCTGCGTGAGCTCAATGCCACGGTTCCGGCTGTTCCATAGTTTTTGTTTTGGTCGGATGTAACCATCACCTTTGACCGCTCAGATCACCCGAGGAAAACACACCGTCAGGGAAAGTACCCTCTGGTCATCAATCCTATTATTGATGGCTATGAGTTCTCTAAAATACTCATGGACGATGGAAGCAGCATTAACATCCTCTACATCGAGATGCTCCACCACATGGAACTACACGAGAGCCAGTTGAGTTACAGCAGTGTAACCTTCCATGGCATTGTACTAGGGAGACAGGCGGATTCTCTGGGTGAGATCACTCTGGACATGACATTTGGAACCCGAGACAGTTATCGGACCGAACCACTCTCCTTCGAGGTGGTACCGTTCAAAAGTGCTTACCACGCCATCTTCGGACGTCTGGCTTACTGGGCATTCAAGGATCGTCCCTGTTACATCTACAACATGATCAAACTTCCATGTCCAAAGGGTGTAATCACCATACGAGAAAATCCGAGGAAGGCGCGAGAGTGCGACGAAGGATCTGCTGCCTTTGCTGAGGCTGTGCTACACGCCCAGGAGTACCAAGAGATCAAGAAGACCATCAATCCATCCGAGATGCCCACTACGAAGAACAAGGTGCTAAAGCCAAGTTTGTAGTTCAAGGCATCGGAAGAGATGAAGAAAATGTCGCTGAAGGAAGATGATCCTTCCAAGACGAAGAACATAGGGGTAGGCCTAGGCCACACATAGGAAAGTGCGCTAGTTGAGTGCCTCAAAGCTAATAGTGATATCTTTGCATGGCATCCTTCTGACATGACCGGAGTACCTAGGGAACTTGCCGAGCACTCTCTTAATGTGTACCCTAACGCTAAACCCGTCAAACAGTACTTATGACGATTTGGTGATGAGAAGCGCAAAGCAATAGCCAAGGAAATTAGCCCAACTAGAATTAATGGATTTTATAACAGAGGTCATCCATACAGATTGGGTGGCAAATCCTGTACTCGTCCCTAAAAAGGACACCATTGATTTAAGGATGTGTTTTGATTATACCGCTTTGAACAAGGCATGCCCAAAAGATCTGTTTCCTTTGCCAAGAATCGAGCAAGTTATCGATTCAACGGCAGGGTCGGAACTACTCTGTTTTCTCGACGCATATTCCGGATATCACCAAATACCGATGAAAAAGTTGGATCAAATTAAGACGTCTTTTGTCACTCCCTTTGGAACCTTCTGCTACAAAACTATGCCTTCTGGCTTAAAGAACGCGGGAGCAACATATCAACGTACTATGCAACGTTGTCTCAACGACCAAATCGGATGTAACGTCCATGTATACATAGACGACATAGCAGTTATGACCAAAAAGAAGGAAACTTTAATTTCCGACTTGGATGAAACATTTGCTAGTGTACGAAAATTCAACATGATGCTAAATCCGAAGAAGTGTTTCTTTGGAATTCCAGCCAGAAAATTGTTAGGTTTCATAGTCTCTAAGCGAGGCATAGAGGTGAACCGGGAAAAAATCAAGGTTATTCTAAATATTATCAGGACGACTCACTTGAAGGACGTACAACGTCTCACTGGTTGCATTGCAGCAGTGAGTCAGTTCGTCAACCGGCTCGGCGAAGGAGCCACACCATTGTACCAACTCTTGAAGAAAATCAACAAATTTGTCTAGACCCAGGAAGCAGAAACTGCCCTGCAAAGTGTGAAAGATCTACTTTCAAATCCACCAGTTCTCGCAGCACCAGAACCTCAGGAACCTATGTTACTCTACATTGCAGCGACCAACAAGGTCATAAGCGTGGAAACAGTAGTCGAAAAAGAATCAAAACAATGGTATCCACACCAGCAAAAGATATCCTATGGAGTGTTCTTTGCATCCAGAAAGCTACGCCACTATTTTCAAGAGCACAAGATCACAGTGGTGAGCACCTCTCCCCTACAAGATATAATCAATAACCGCGACGCCACAGGACGTTTTGCAAAGTGGGGAATAGAGCTTGCAGCTTTTGACATTGAGTAAAAACCGCGTACAACAATCAAGTCCCAGATACTTGCCGACTTTGTTGTTGATTGGACAGAGACGGCAGAAAATACAAGTCCTCCAGACTCGGAATTTTGGTCCCTTCACTTTGACGGATCAAAAGCACGAGGAGGCTTGGGGGCTGGCGTGTGCTCAAATCACCCCAAGGAGATAAGTTGTTCTATGTGTTGCAAATACACTTCACGGCAACCAATAATATTGCCGAGTATGAAGCATTGCTGCATGGAATACGCATGGCCAAAAACATTGGCATATCAAGACTCATGTGTTATAGAGTCTCAGATTTCGTTGCTCATCAAGTATTCGATATCTGCAACACAAACAAACACATGGCGGCATATAAAGTTGTTGTGTATGAACTATCTAAACAAGTACCGGATGGCACTTTTTTAGAGCATTTAAGGGTCCCCTCCATAGTCGGAGTTGATGAGGACTATCCGACGAAATCCGACTCACCTTTAATAGCAGTTCTGGCTGTAATTCCCAGCTGGACAAAACCCTATCTGGATTTCCTGGTAGATGGAAAACTACCCGAAGATGAAGTCTTGAGCCGACAGATTGTCCGACGAGCAAAAGCCTACACTATAATAAATGGTGAGCTCTATAAACGGAGTGTTTCTAGCGTGTTTTAGAAATGTATTTCTTCGGAAGAAGTGGAAATCTTAAGAGAAATCCATGAAGGCGAGTGTGGTCATCATGCTGTAGCCAAATCCTTAGTGGAAAAAGCTTTTCGACACGGATTCTTTTGGCTTACAGCTAGGGCAGATGCCAATAAACTGGTCAAAATGTGCAAAGGCTGCCAAAAGTACGCTCATCGGGCACATGTTCTGGCTGAGCAGCTGTGAACAATCCCTATTACATGGTTGTTTGCGTTCTAGGGGATTGATATGGTGTAACATCCCTAAATCATGTTTTCAAAGCTTTGCATATCATCCATGCATTCATGATCATTTAGGGTTCGACTTCAAAGTCATTACAAAACAGAAGCATTTGGGAGCTTGTTATTTTATGTAAACAAGGCATTGATCCAATGCCACTCTCTAGTGAGGGAGTATTTGTTTTAAAACCATTGTTGTGAATTCATAGGATTGGTTGGTTGAGTTCCAAGCTTGAACAAATTTTTCCAAAACAAAATTTGGTATTAAAACCATTTTCAAATCTTTATCAAATCAGGTGCTAAGCACTGTTTAGTTTGAATTTTCAAAAGGACCAAGCAAGTCTAATGAGACAGTATGGTTTCATATTCAAAAGTATGCACGTTACACTTTACAAAAATCCAGAAAGATTTGGAATTCAAAATGCTTTTGAATTTGTTTGAAAAAGATTCCTGAAAATCGATATGGAAAAAGAAAAGGGATTAGAAATAGAACTGGGCCTGGCGCCAGCTTTCCAGCCCATCAGCCAAAGCAGCCCACCCGGGCCACACTTCTCTCTGTCTTTTCCCACCCGCGTAGAACCCACCACCCCCTCGCTGACTACTAGGCCCTGTCCACGTCACCGTCATCTTCCCCAAATCCCGCGAAGAACACGTCGCCCCTGCCGTTGCTGGTGTTGATCGCGCGGTGTAATTGCCATTGAATCTGCAGGAGTTTTCTGTCGAGCCCCTGCCTACTTAAGCCACTCCACACAGCGAGGCTTTCCCCTCACTCAGCACCCCCACTCCGCCACCAGGCTGCCGGCAATTCGAGCTGTAACTCCGCCGCCCGACGCACTCCGGCGACCTATTCCGGTGAACCTCGTGCTCCCCTTCACCTCTCATTCATACGAGATTGCTTGTCATGCCCGTGCGCATCTTCTCACACTTCTCGTTTGCTCTATAACGCCCCAGGTCGTCATTTCTGTCGAAGCCCGCGAACGACCGAAGCGCCGTCCAACTCCAACGAACAATCACGGTAAAAACAGACCGCCCCTTGACCCCTAGTTCATACGACTGTGTTCGCCTCGCCTCTGTGCATCTCCTAATGCCTTTCGTTCATCTCATTGCGCCATAGAACGTCGCCTTCGTCTCCGGTAGTGAACACCCGACGCCACGCACGACTCCGACGAGCCCCAGCGACCTCCAAGGTGTGCCCCTTCACCAACGAAAACCACCTCGAGCACCAGCGTCATCACGCGAACTCGGTGAGCTATTCCTCTGCCTTCCTCGCTTCCTGTATCGCCGGAAACATCACCTCCCGAGCGCGTCGCCGCCAGCCACCGTCGCGCGCCGCCCATCCTTGGCCAAACGCTTGTGCGCCGTTAGATCTAGATTGCGTAGAATTAGATCACTTAACGAAGGGGTACGACTCAGATCTGGCCATGCGATTTCACTTAGATCGTACGAAGCGGTATCAACCAATCAAAGAGCACCGCGTGGCTAGTTCTTTGTTTTTAAAACAGAATTTAGATCTAATTGTGTTTGAAACTTGCAAAATTCATAACTTTTGATCCACACGTTCAAATTTTGCAAATTTTATATCATTGGAATCAGGAGAGAAAATCATATTTGTTTATGCAATGTGTTTAATGTTTTGCCTCTGTAAAATGGTTGTTTTTACAGAAACATCTGTAGGCATAATTTGTATATAGTAATTATTTGAAAAATGATTTGTTGAACAAATAAAGTTTATTTGGTGTGTTTTGGACTTGTGTAGGATTCAGTACTATATACTTGTCTTGTTTGGTGTAGAAAAATCATCACATGGCATTTGCATGCATTCATATATTTTTGTTTGTATATTTTGATATGTGATCTTTGTGCCATTATTTTATGTGTAGATTTTGGTGAAAATAGTGATTGTGATTGTGAAGATTGTTGCTACTCCCAGAACTACCAAGGCAAGTGGTGCTTCATGATTTTATTCCTATATTTTTCAGCTATGCACTAGAAATATTTTGTATAGGACTTGCATGAATATTTTGATCTATATGCTATGCTTGGGAAATCCTAGTAGTTGTAGAATTGCTAGAAATTTCTAAGTTAAGATTCTTACCATTGCCATGCTTAGCCTAGATAGTAGCAACCAAGGGTGGTTATATATTCATGCTATGTGAAAATATTTCTAAGTCTTTGGACTTGTGTTTTTGCTTAATAAAACAACTAAGTGAATGAAACACCTGGGTGGAATGGAAAGATTGGTTTGTGTTGAGTGGTTACACAAGGCCCATTTCTATGGTTTACCTTGTGTATCTCACTTGTGGAAAGCCATATGTTAAGAAGCTTCTAGTACAGCCACATGGCATTATGGGCTCTGCCTGGATCATATAGGTTGCAATAACTTAGCCATTTGGACAGTTGGTGGTAGTGGGATGATAGGTTTGGAGCGCGTCCATTTGGTCTAAGGGAAGGCTTCTGAGAGGTCCTGTCTTGGTGAAAATCAAGTCTTGTGGGGAAAGTGCACAACCTCTGCAGATGGAAGAATCTAAGTATTTAGCCATGTCCCTGGTATTGGACAACTTGAGCATCAAGACATGGAAGCTATCAACAATCTTCTCATCCCAATTTCTAAGTTAAAACTTGTGGATGAACAAGTGTGAAGGATCACCAATGTCTATTGGTGATTCCTTGGGAAAGTTTTGTCAAAGAAAAACTTAGTGTTTTCAACTGATAGGTAAAACCTATTTTGAGAAAAGAAAGCCTAAGGTACACTTAGCCAAAAATGCATGTAGTATCCAGATGTTAATATTCTACTAAGGTATCACTTTTCAATACTATTCCAAATGTATTGACCCACTGTGGCTGTAACTTGTGATGTTGCAGGTTATTCTGATGATGATTAGGGGTTATGAGTCTACACTCAACATGCTTGCCTGTGGCACATGAAGATGAAGACTTAATTATCTTATTATATATTTGAACTCTTGTATTAGGCCTATAGCCATGGAGTTTGTAAAAGACTATGTTTGTCTCTGGAATGATATGTAATAATGACATCTGTTTCTATGTACTTCATCTTAAACTGTGGATGCTAGCATTGATCCAGGGACTAGCATTGCAATCACAGGGATCCTTACCTCAATAAAGGGAGGGATCTTACAGATGGTATCAGAGCACTGTGTTGCCTGTAGGATTATGACCCTAGGATTGGATTAGAAACCACTAAGGAAAAATTTTCAACAATTTCCACACTTGTCTTTTTCTTCTCGTAAACTTTTCTAATTCTTCTTTCTCATCTCTATTTGTAGATGAACTCCATCAATGAAGCTGTAAGGAAGGGACCACTCATGACCATGACCCTAGAGTGTCAGACTGAATTTCCAAAGGCCATCAAGAACCTTATGGTTACCATGGGGATACATGGTGCAGCTGTGTACAAAGGTTTCCCTATGATGGATGAAGGAGAAGAATATTGGTGGGTGCAACTTCACTTGTACAAAAACAAGGAAGAAAACCACAAAGAATCAGGATTCTGCATGGTCACCAACTCAGTGATGCACACCACATTCTTTGATTCTACAAGGGATGCAGCTTGGAAGGCTATCAAAGAGCTTGGTGATAGACGCAAGTGCAGAATGCTCAACACCCATAATGACCTTAGAGAAGAAAAGAAACATACCCAAGAGTTGGAAACTACCAACCATCAACTAAGGGAAGACATCATAGACTTGATTTTGGAATCTTGTGAACAAGATAGGCAGATGGCTACTAAGGATGCTTTAATAGCCATTTTGTCTAGTGAGTGAGAGTTGTAACGTACTTCGTTAGTTGGACCACCACACTTATCATTTTATTTCCAAAATTTTGTCTAAGTTATGTTGAACCTTGGATGCTTGTAATGGATTTATGTATGCCATGACTTGTGTATGGTTTGCAAATGATATGCTTGTGCTACCTTGTTTTGTGTTCTTTTGTTGATGTTATTTCTAACTTTTTGTCTATCTTATAAAATAGATGCCTAATGTTACTATCAGCACGGCTAAAGAGTTTAAGGGAACTCGTTTTGGCACTCGTCATATTGAGCTCACTAGTGTGCTCAATCTCCCACTTCCTACCATCATGATGCTTCCCCTCACCAAGTTCGAGAGGAAGGACCTTTGGGGCTTCAAGGTTACTCAGCCAGGATGCCAGACTAAGCCAGCCATGGAGGCCATCACCTTCAAGCTCATGCATGATGACAAGGAGAGAGGCCTAGAGGTAGTCATGCAGGATTTGCTTGGACGTTTGTTAGGGAGACACTCTCGGGAGATTAGAGGTACTCACTTCCATGCCTTCGGTAGACGTGACGAGGATGGTGAGGCCATTGACTTCGAGGATACTGCTAGAGAGACGGCAGAGCCGATTCGTCTATACCTCCAGGACTTAGAGGTTCTTCTTAGGCACCTAGATACTGATAGGACCAACGTCATGCTTGGAAATGATGAACTCTAGGTGTAGCTTCGTGAGAAGGACAAGCTATTCGCAGAGCAAGATGATATAGTCAAGGAAATGGAGGCCAAGTTTGAGAGTCAGGATTGAAAGTTCAAGAGTCAAGAGAAAAGAGTCCAAGATAGGTACAAGAGGATTCGAGAGATGACTGCAGAACTAGAGGCCAAGGACTTCGAGCTCGAGCATCAGCAGGTGGTGATTGAGAGACTTCGTTCACAGAAGAGGGCTCTCAAAGCTAAAGTAGAGGCCTTGACTACCAATGTCGAGGAATACAAGTCCGCTATGGAGAATGCAGGTCTTACACTTGTTGATGAGGAGGTTGATGCAGAGGAGTAGTGATGACTACTCGTTTATTTGTTATTTACCATGCCTTTGATTATTGAGTCGCAATGACCAGCCAACATGTGGATGGCTTGCTTTTGGTGTGTTTGCTTTTCAGAAATTGTTGTCTATGTTGTTGAACTTTTTTTATCTTGATGCTTGTTATGTTTGTCTATGTGATGTATTGTGCATGTTAAGCATCTATGGGTATCTCATTCTTATCCTTATGAAAACCACAGATGCCTCCTCGACGTGCCAATCCCAACCCGAACAACAACAATATCACCCCTGAGATGCAGCAGATGATGACAGCTCAGACGCAGCTGATGCAGATGATGACCACTTTCATACAGAATCAGAATAACAACAACAACAATAATAATAATAATAACAACAACAACAATCAGAACAATCCACCAGGTTTTGACATGCTTACCAGGTTCTTAAGACTGAGGCCAGCAAAGTTTTCAGGAACTACTGATCCCATGGTGGCCAATGATTGACTACGCTCAGTGAACAAGGATTTAGTAATAGTGGGCTGTAATGATGAAGAGAAAGTCAGGTTCGCAACACACTTGTTGGAAGGACCAGCAGCTACTTGGTGGGATAACTTCCAGATCACCACTCCCATTGAGGATGTGACATGGGCTATCTTTGAAGATGGTTTCCGTACAGCTCACATCTCATCCGGAGTGATGAGCTTGAAGAATAAGGAATTTCATAATATGAAACAGCGCCACCGCAGCGTGGTTGAATATATTGAAGAATTCAACAGTCTGGCGCGGTATGCACCGGATGAAGTTGACACTGGTGCCAAGAGGAAAGAGAAGTTCCTCGAAGGACTGAACGATGAACTGAATCTGCAATTATCTGTGGCCTTTGTCTCCACTTATCAATCTCTTTGTGACAAGGCTGCCATCTTGGAGAGCAAGATGAAACAGGTTGAAAGCAGAAAGAGGAAACACAACTCTAACAAGCACAGCTCGGGATCGTCTCACAAGCGTTCCCATTATGATGATAGTGGGAAATCTGGATCCCACAAGCATGGAAAGTACAATAGCCACCACAACCACAACCGTCATCATGACAACAAGCATCACCGTTGTCATGACAATGACAAGTACAAGAATCACAAGAGTGGATACAAAAGCCACCACAATGGAAGTGGAAGTGGTAGTGGAAGCCAGCCTGTCAAGAAGGATCTTAGTCAGGTTGAATGTTTCAAGTGCAAGAAGATGGGGCATTATGCAAATGAATGCCCAGAAAAGAAAGTTGAAGGACCCAACAAGCCCAACCCTTTCCAGAAGGGACAAGTGAACCACATCAATGTGGAAGAAATCTATGAGGAGTCCGATGCTGTGGCTGGTAAGTTCAAACTCAATTCTATTCCAGCACTTGTTCTTTTTGATACTGGTGCATCACATTCATTCATATCAAAAACATTTGTTGATAGAAATGGGTTTCGAATTGAAAACATTGGTTGTCCAATAAAAGTAAGTTCCCTAGGTGGAGATATGATACTGAGTCTTGGATGCCGGGATCTAGTAATACAGTTTGGAAAGCATAAGTTTCCAGTGAGTCTGATAATCCTAGATTCCCAAGGACTGGATGTAATTTTGGGAATGGATTGGATGACCAAGTATGAAGGAGTATTAGATTGTGCTAATCGAACTGTTGCACTCACAACTCCGGAAAAGAAACAAATAAGATTCAAGTCTAACTTTGAATCGAAAGGGAGTAAGCTAAATTCTCTTAAGGGGGTTAGCATAGACAGTGTGCCAATTGTGAGTGAATATCCGGATGTGTTTCCGGAAGAATTGCCAGGAATGCCACCAGATAGAGATGTGGAATTTTTGATTGATTTGCTACCAAGATCTGGACCAAAAGCAAAGAGACCGTACAAGATGTCAGTTGATGAGTTGAAAGAACTCAAGAAACAACTTGGAGAACAGTTGCAGAAAGGATTTATTCAACCAAGTTCTTCTTCTTGGGGAGCACCAGTTTTGTTTGTGGAAAAGAAAGATAGAAGTCAAAGGTTATGCATAGATTACCATTCACTCAATGAGGTGACTATCAAGAACAAATATCCTTTGCCTAGAATCAATGACTTGTTTGATCAGTTAGAAGGAGCCTGTGTGTTCTCAAAGATTGATCTCCGGTCAGGTTATTTTCAGCTCAAGATAAGAGAACAAGACATACCTAAGACAACTTTCACCACTAGGTATGGATTGTATGAGTACACCGTGATGCCATTTGGTTTGACCAATGCACCAGCATACTTCATGAATATGATGAACAAGTTGTTCATGGAGTTCCTTGACAAGTTTGTTGTCATTTTCATCGATGACATTTTAATCTACTCCAAGAGAAAGGAAGAGCATGAAGGACATTTGCGTTTGATACTTGAGAAGCTTAGGGAGCATAAGCTGTATGCCAAATTCAGCAAGTGTGAATTTTGGTTAAATGAAGTTGGATTTGTTGGACACATTGTGTCAGGAGATGGTGTAGCAGTTGATCCTGCTAAAGTGTCAGCTGTAACTGAATGGGAATCCCCTAATTCAGTAAAAGAAGTTCGCTGTTTCCTTGGCTTGGCAGGATACTACAGAAGATTTATTGAGAATTTCTCCAAGGTAGCTAAGCCAATGACAGAGTTGTTAAATAAGGACAAGAAATTTTCTTGGTCGGAATGTTGTGAACTCAGTTTCCAAGAATTGAAGAAGAGACTAGTGACAGCACCAGTCTTATGTCTGCCAGATTTAGAGAAGGATTTCCAAGTGTATTGTGATGCATCTCATCATGGATTAGGTGCAGTGCTAATGCAAGAAGGGAAAGTTGTGGCTTATGCCTCGAGACAACTCAAAACTCATTAGGTAAACTACCCGACTCATGATTTAGAGTTAGCCTCTGTTGTCTATGCACTCAAAACATGGAGACATTATCTTTTGGGAAAGCGATGTGAAGTGTTCACAGATCACAAAAGTTTGAAGTATATCTTCACCCAGAAAGAAATCAACATGAGGCAAAGAAGATGGCTAGAACTCATCAAGGACTATGACTTGAGTTTGCAATATCACCCCGGTAAAGCAAATGTTGTAGCAGATGCTCTAAGCCGTAAGGTTTTTTTGTATGGCCTTACAAAGGGAGAGTTGCCAGATGATCCGTGTACCCAATTTAGAGATCTCAGATTGGAGATTGTTCCTGAAGGACATCTCATGTCATTGGATGTTCAACCCACTTTGTTGGACAAAATCAAAGAATCCCAAAAGACAGATAAGGAAATTGAAGAGATTAAGGAAAAGATTGGTAAAGGAAAGGCCAAAGGATTCCATGAAGATGAACAGGGTACTTTATGGTATGGAAAACGTATCTGCGTTCCGCAAGATCCGGAGCTTCGGAAACTGATTTTACAAGAAGCACATAACTCACCATATTCCATTCATCCGGGTAACACCAAAATGTACATGGATATGAAAGAAAGATTTTGGTGGAATAATCTCAAGAAGGACATCGCCGAACATATTGCTTTGTGTGATGTATGTAGTAGAGTGAAAGCGGAACATCAGAAACCAGCAGGATTACTACAACCACTACCTATTCTTGATTGGAAGTGGGACAAGATTGGCATGGATTTCATCACCGGGTTGCCAAGGACCAGGTCATGATATGATTCTATTTGGGTAGTAGTAGATCGCCTAACTAAAGTGGCTCATTTCATACCCGTGAAGACAACCTATACAAGTGCTAAGTGAGCCAAGATCTATATGAGTAGAATTGTATGTCTACATGGAGTACCCAAGAGTATTGTGTCTGATAGGGGAACTCAATACACTTGTCATTTTTGGAGGAAACTACATGAGTCATTGGGAACGAGGTTAGAATTCAGCATTGCTTTTCATCCTCAGACTGATGGACAAAGAGAAAGGACCAACTAGATTCTTGAAGATATGTTGAGGGCATGTGCCCGAGACTATGGAGCCAGTTGGGATGAAAGTATGCCTGACGCAGAATTCTCTTACAATAACAGCTATCAAGCCAGTATTGAGATGGCACCATTTGAATTTCTCTATGGGAGAAAGTGTACCACCCCATTGTTATGGAATGGTGTGGGGGAAAGAAATCTGTTCGGACCAGAACTAATCAAAGAGGATGAAGAGAAAGTCAAGCTAGTTAAGGACAGATTGAAGATAGCACAGTCCCGACAGAAGAGCTACGTAGATCCTAAGCATAGAGAAGTCACCTATGAAGTGGGTGATAGGGCTTATCTTAGAGTGTCACCACTTCGTGGAGTGAAGAGATTTGGAGTCAAAGGAAAATTGGCCCTAAGATATGTTGGACCATTCAAGATTCTGAGTCGTAAAGGAGAAGTAGCTTATGAGATTTAACCGCCAGAATCATTGTCTGCCGTTTACAATGTGTTTCATGTGAGTCAGCTTAAGAAATGCCATCCAGAGATGGAAGAGACTTCTTTGAAGGATACTATACCTTTGGAGGAGGTCCAATTGGAGAGTGACCTCACTTAGGAGGAAAACCTATCAAGATTCTTGAGACTGCAGAAAGAGTTACTCGGACTAAGACTATCAAATTCTGCAAAGTTCAATGGAACCATCATTCCGAAGAAGAAGCAACATGGGAAAGAGAAGATGATCTTCGGAAAGACCACCCTCACCTATTTGCTAGCCAATCCGAATCTAGAGGGCGAGATTCACCTTAAGGGGGTTGTAACATCCCTAAAATCATGTTTTCAAAGCTTTGCATATCATCCATGCATTCATGATCATTTAGGGTTCAACTTCAAAGTCATTACAAAACAGAAGCATTTGGGTGCTTGTTATTTTATGTAAACAAGGCATTGATCCAATGCCACTCTCTAGTGAGGGAGTATTTGTTTTAAAACCGTTGTTGTGAATTCATAGGATTGGTTGAGTTCCAAGCTTGAACAAATTTTTCCAAAACAAAATTTGGTATTAAAACCATTTTCAAATCTTTATCAAATCACGTGCTAAGCACTGTTTAGTTTGAATTTTCAAAAGGACCAAGCAAGTCTAATGAGACAGTATGGTTTTATATTCAAAAGTATGCAGGTTACACTTTACAAAAATCCAGAAAGATTTGGAATTCAAAATGCTTTTGAATTTGTTTGAAAAAGATTCCTGAAAATCGATTTGGAAAAAGAAAAGGGATTAGAAATAGAACTGGGCCTGGCGCCAGCTTTCCAGCCCATCAGCCAAAGCATCCCACCCGAGCCACTCTTCTCTCTGTCTTTTCCCACCCGCACATAACTCACCCCCTCGCTGATTACTAGGCCCCGTCCACGTCACTGTCGTCTTCCCCAAATCCCGCGAATAACACGCCGCCGCTGCCGTTGCTGGCGTTAATCGCGCGGCATAATTGACATTGAATCTGCAGGCATTTTCTGTCGAGACCCTTCCTACTTAAACCCCTTCGCCACGCGAGTCTTTCCCCTCACTCAGCACACCCACTCCGCCACCAGGCTGCCGGTAATTTGAGTTGCAACTCCGCTGCCCGACGCACTCCGACGACCTATTCCGGTGAACCTCGTGCTCCCCTTCACCTCTCATTCATACGAGCTTGATTGTCATGCCCGTGCGCATATTATCACACTTCTCGTTTGCTCTATAACACCCCAGGTCGTCGTCTCCGTCAAAGACCACGAATGACCGAAGCGCCGTCCAACTCCAACGAACAATCACGGTAAAAACAGACCGCCCCTTGACCCCTAGTTCATACGACTGTGTTCGCCTCGCCTCTGTGCATCTCCTAATTCCTTTCGTTCATCTCATTGCATCGTAGAACGTCGCCTCCGTCTCCGGCAGTGAACACCCGACGCCATGCACGACTCCGACGAACCCCAGCGACCTCCACGGTGTGCCCCTTCGCCAACGAAAACCACCTCGAGCACCGGCGTCATCACGCGAACTCGGTGAGCTATTCCTCTACCTTCCTCGCTTCCTGTATCGCCGGCAACATCACCGCCCGAGCGCGCCGCCGCCAGCCACGGTCGCGCACCGGCCATCCTTGGCCAAACGCTTGTGCGCCGTTAGATGTAGATCGGATGTTTAGAATTAGATAACTTAACGAAGGGGTACGAGTCAGATCTGGTCGTGTGATTTCATTTAGATCGTGCGGTCCACGCTGATCGATCCGTGCGAAGCGGTATCAACCAATCAGAGAGCGCCGCGTGGCTAGTTCTTTGTTTTAAAAACAGAATTTAGATCTAATTTTGTTTCAAACTTGCAAAATTCATAACTTTTGATCCACACATTCAAATTTTGCAAATTTTATATCATTGGAATTAGGAGAGAAAATACTATCTGTTTATGAAATGTGTTTAATGTTTTGCCTATGTAAAAATGGTTGTTTTTACAGAAACATTTGTAGGCATAATTTGTATATAGTAATTATTTGAAAAATGATTTGTTGATCAAATAAAGTATATTTGGTGTGTTTTGGACTTTTGTAGGATTCAGTACTGTATACTTGTCTTGTTTGGTGTAGAAAAATCATCACATGGCATTCGCATGCATTCATATATTTTTGTTTGTATATTTTGATATGTGATCTTTGTGCCATTATTTTATGTGTAGATTTTGGTGCAAATAGTGATTGTGATTGTGAAGATTGTTGCTACTCCCCAAAATACCAAGGCAAGTGGTGCTTCATGATTTTATTCCTATATTTTTCAACCATGCACTAGAAATATTTTGTATAGGACTTGCATGAAAATTTTGATCTATATGCTATGATTGGGAAATCCTAGTAGTTGCAGAATTTCTAGAAATTTCTAAGTTAAGATGCTTACCATTGCCATGCTTAGCCTAGCTAGTAGCAACCAAGGGTGGTTATATATTCATGCTATGTGAAAATATTTCTAAGTCTCGGGACTTGTGTTTTTGCTTAATAAAACAACTAAGTGAATGAAACACCTGGGTAGAATGTAAAGATTGGTTTGTGTTGAGTGGTTACACAAGGCCCATTTCTATGGTTTACCTTGTGTATTAACTTGTGGAAAGCCACCCAGGAACAAAGGGATTTGAGATGCCATATGTTAAGAAGCTTCTAGTGCAGCCATATGGCATTACGGGGTCTTCCTGGATCATATAGGTTGCAATAACTTAGCCATTTGGACAGTTGGTGGTAGTGGGATGATAGGTTTGGATCGCGTCCATTTGGTCTAAGGGAAGGCTTCTGAAAGGTCTTGTCTTGGTGAAAATCAAGTCTTGTGGGGAAAGTGCACAACCTCTGCAGATGGAAGAATCTAAGTACTTAGCCATGTCCCTGGTATTGGACAACTTGAGCATCAAGACATGGAAGCTATCAAGAATCTCCTCATCCCAATTTCTAAGTTAAACTTGTGGTTGAACAAGGGTGAAGGATCACCAATGTCTATTGGTGATTCCTTGGGAAAGTTTTTTCAAAGAAAAACTTAGTGTTTTCAACTGATAGGTAAAACCTATTTTGAGCAAAGCAAGCCTAAGCTACACTTAGCCAAAAATGTATGTAGTATCTGGATGCTAATATTCTACTAAGGTATCACTTGACAATACTATTCCAAATGTATTGACCCACTGTGGTTGTAACTTGTGATGTTGCAGGTTATTCTGATGATGATTAGGGGTTATGAGTCTACACTCAACATGCTTGCCTATGGCACATGAAGATGAAGACTTATTTATCTTATTATATATTTGAACACTTGTATTAGGCCTATGGCCATGGAGTTTGTAGAAGACTATATTTGTCTCTGGAATGATATGTAATAATGACCTTTGTTTCTGTGTACTTCATCTTAAACTGTGGATGGTAGCATTGATCCAGGGACTAGCATTGCAATCACAGGGATCGTTACCTTTATAAAGGGAGGGATCTTACATATGGTAGGGCCGTTTCGTACGGAAAAATATGGATTTACCCACCTACTAGTGATGGTGGATAAATTTACAAAGTGGATTGAGGCTAAACCCGTAACAAGTTGCGATGGAGCCACATCCAGAAAGTTCGTCGAGGACTTAATCATCCGATTTGGATATCCGCACAGTATAATTACTGACAATGGGAGCAATTTTTCCATGGGCGAACTTGCCGAATTCTGCAAAGAACAAGGGATCCGACTCGATATTGCATCAGTCGCACATCCACAACCTAATGGACAAGTCGAAAGAAATAATGGCCTTATTTTACAAGGAATCTGACCTCGCCTCAAGGCACCGCTTCGTTGGGCCGTGGGGGCTTGGGTGGAAGAATTACCGTCTCTGATATGGAGTTTACGTACAACTCCTAACAGATCAACCGGCTATACTCCTTTCTTCTTGGTTTATGGTGCAGAAGTAGTTCTTCCAAGGGATCTAATTCATCCGTCTCCACGAGTCCAAGCGTATATCAAAGAAGATGCCGAAGTTTCTCAACAAGATGATCTCGATATAATCGAAGAAGTACGCGTCGTTGCTGAGCAGATATCTACAGCCTATCAGCAGAAGTTGCGCAAGTATCATAGTCAGAGAGTATAAAACCGTTCTTTCAGAAAAGGCGATTTGATTCTCCGACTCGTGCAAAAAGAAAGCACAAACTTTCCCCGATTTGGGAAGGACCTTTTATGGTTAGCAGAGTTCTGCATAATGGGTCATATTATTTAACCGATATGAGACGAGTCAAGGAAAGACCTGATACTCGGAAGAGAAAGAGAGCTGGTGGTAGCACATACCCGGATGAAATAGACCGTCCATGGAACATTGCACAGCTACGTCCCTTCTATTCTTAGTTATATTTCCTTGTAATCATATATGTACATGTTCAAAATGAAATAAAGTGTTGGTTTCCTCATATGTTATCTTTGAGAAGCTTTTGCCATCTTATTTCCAAAAGAACATGTCATTTTTTCAAAAATCCTAGAATGCTTCTAAGTACTTTCTACTCATGTTCGTTCTGGTTACGATTTTTGAATATCTAAAAGTGTTACCTTAGGGTACAAAATTTAACTGATTGTCTATACTTTGGTTTTTTATCTGATTGCTTAGACGCGTGCATTTTCCGAGTAATGAGTTGTTGGTACTGGAAGCCGGCTTTGCTTCCGAGTTTAAACTGGTTTAGCAATTGCGCTCTGTTGCTCGGCAAAGTTTCCATGCTAAAGGTTGGCCGACCCATGAAAGGGACGAGGCAGAGAGCCAGATGAAACGACAAGTATAGGCATAAATCACAAAGTGCTTGAGAAATTTTCAAAGAACATGCATAAAAAGTATATAAGCATAAGTGCTAAGATAGTAAAAGCATTATTTTTTACAAGACCAGCACAAAATAAAACATTGTTTTCATCATTACATTGCCATAAGTTCAGAATAATGCATAAAAACTTCTTATGCTGCAGATTCAAGTGGTGGTGATGAAGCAGGTGGAGCACTGGAGTTGATAGCATTGTCACCCTCGATTTCAGACTTGGAAGCAATGCTGGATTCTGGCTCTTGGGGTGAGGGAGGCGCAGCGATGGATTCAAAGAACGGCGTAGAATAATTGGTCATCTCCGCCACACGACAAGCATAACCTGCACAAGACTCTTGTATGGCCTTGATGTCTTGTGGGTTACCCCTCATCATCCTCCTCGGCAATAACCTTGGTGACATGCCAGATTTCCATCTCGCTGTGGTGTCTCATCACCATGGTCAGAGCAGTCTGCGCAGCAGTCCGAGCGTAGGAGATCTTCTAGTCTTCGATAAGCTTCGGAATCTCCTTGACCTTGTCCCTCACCTCGTGCACTAACGTTGTATGCAAGTCGGAAAGCTTGACGGAATCGCCAGCCTCTTCAAGAGTTTGGCAGAAGTCGTACAAGACATCTCTGACGAGCTTCATGTGCTCGAGGCGAGGTTTGGAGGTAGGAGAGTTGGAAAGATTCAAGGGGGCTGGGAAAGAACCAAAAAGTCAAAATTCGACTGAAAAGGAAGTCGAAAAGTCAACAAAAAAGAAAGATTCAGAAATCTTACCTAGCACGGAGTGATTCCATTGAGCATGCTCCTTGCGGAGGCTATTCAGTTCACTGGCTATGGCCTGGTGTCGTGGTATTGTCGACGAGTACGCCATGGAGGGGTCCTCACAGTGCGTGTTTAGAGACGTGGGGTAAGGCGGACGGTTGACGGGTACGAGGTAACACAGCTTACCCAGGTTTAGATCCCACAACGGTGGCGGAATCCTACTCCTGCTATAAATCACTATAAGGGCAATACGCCGAGTTACAGGGATATGTTCGCTGTGTGAGGTTGTATGAATCGATGCCATAAAGGCTCCCATAGGCCCGACTTATATAGTCGCCAGGACCTAGGGTTAAAGGGAAAAGTCCTAGACGGACAGGTTACAGAGTCCTACACCGTCTATCACTAGTCTTGTGTATCTTGCACTCCAAGGCTCCGGGTACGCTGGTGACTCCACCGTAGCCTTCCTTTATCCGGCATGGGCCTCCCTTCTAGATCCACCTAACTGGGCTGCCCAGCAGGCCATAGGCCATGCTACCGACTATGGGCCACCCAGGTTAGTCGGATAAGAGACATGCTATTAGGATACCCATATAGCATATCCCCAACAGTAGCCCCCGGAGAACTCCGAGATCTTGCGCCGTCTTGCCTCTTTACGTGGAATGCTCCGTGTAGACGGATGTCGGCAAATCGTCAAGCAATATCTTGTAGTCCTCCCAAAGAACCCTGCAAGGTTTTCTCTATCTTCAATTTGTAAGCCGGAGAAATGCTGAATCTTCCATCGTGCTCTTCCGTAGTTGGATTAAATCCGTCTATGCCGGAATCTTCGAAGTGACGGCTCATCTACCCGTGTCAGCTATGACGTCGTAGGCTTAGGTCAGCGACGCCTCATAACTCACACATGCAGAGAACGCAATCATATCCGATTTT
Organism: Avena sativa; assembly: GCA_916181665.1. Classification (NCBI taxonomy): domain Eukaryota; kingdom Viridiplantae; phylum Streptophyta; class Magnoliopsida; order Poales; family Poaceae; genus Avena; species Avena sativa. The sequence goes on along the minus strand of OV702298.1, from coordinate 42,848,582 downwards.
CCCGCATGAGCGATGCGCACTGTTGGCGGCGGCGGTTGGTGACGTGGTGAAATTACCGCGCACGTTCACGAACACGTCGTCTACGCGGCAACCATCCGATTAGCTGCACGAATCTTGATGCAGATTATGATAAATAGTAACCGTCGGACACTTTCCACTTTTTACCTCATTCCTCTCGCGTCATCGTCTTCTTCCTCCAGCCGCACGCCTCCTCGAGCTCTCCGCGAGAAACCTCGAAAACCCTAGCCTCCCTCTGCGTCAGTCGCATCCTTCCAACACTCCATGGCCAGCAGCAGCTCCTCCCCATCGATGGCGGCGTCGAGCGAAGCCGCGGCGAAGCCGGCGAGCTCCGTCGTGGTGCCCCCAGAGGGCCTGGTCATCCCCGCATCGGCGGTGATCGAGACCACCGGCGGCGACCACAATCTGGCGGCGCTAGAGCCACTGGAAGAAGAGCCAGACTCGCACAAGGGCGACTGGCGCGGCTCGGACATCACCAACCGCGACATCCAGGAGATGGTCGCCGAAGGCTACCTCCCCACGACGGAGGGGCATGCCTGGTGGGCGGCACCGGACGACGAGGTGACACCTTCTCCCCAAGCCGGATAAAAGGTGTACCTCAAGGCTCAGCTGGTACGTGGCGTTGCCTTGCCCATCTCCCACTTCTTTCTCTCCGTCTAGAACCATTACAAGGTCCAACCCCACAACCTCTCCCCCAATAGCATCTTAGTGCTTAGCAACTTCGCGGCACTTTGCGAGGGTTACCTAGGGATAAGGCCTAGGTTAGACTTGTTCGTATATTTCTTCACCATCAAACGTGAAGCCGGACATAGTAAGGAGGAGCTTATGAACTGCGGCACCATAAGCTTCAAGATTCGACCTGGCCGGCGGTTCCCCGACATCGTCGGCCACGAGTCCTGCAAGAACTGGCAGCGGACGTACTTCTACGGCCCCGACATTCCTTTGGAGGGCCGAGAAGTGATGTACCCGGACTTCATGGATGGAGCCGCCGCTGAAGTTTCTACATGGAGATCCCATGCCTCCCTTCCCTCTGACCTCGACGCTTCTGGCGTAATAAGGCGGATCGAATGGTTCGTAGAGACGGGTTTGACCGGCTTGGACCTAGCCATGTGCTGGTTCATCAGGCGAATCCAACCTCTGCAGCACCGCACGAAGTTCATGCACGAGTATACTAGTGATCGAAGGGATAGCCTCCACATCTCCGTGGATAACTTCTCGAGCGACTCCGTCAAGCTCCGCCTGAAGGACATCATCAAGGTGAAGCATAAGAAGTGTGGCTTCACCATCACCTACGACATGTTTGTAGACGGCAAGTGCCCAAAGGTAGGTATTTATTTTCCCTGTACGACATTGCTCCAGTTTTTCCGTCTTGCCAATTCCATCTTATCTAACACGGTGATTTCTCACTTAGGAGCTTAGCGATCTAGATGAGGGCAACCTGGCTGCCCAAATCTATGATCCAAAGATGAAGGTCGTGTCCGACGACGATGTCCCGTTGGCGCGAAAGCGGAGGATCTCCACCTCTGACGCTACCGACGGAGGCAAGAAGAAGACGGAGGGTGGAGCCTCCAAAAAGAGTACTGATGCCCTGGAGGCGGATAAGAGAAAAGCCACCGGGATTTTTGCCAAAGCGCCCCCCCTAGTGTAAGCTTCTCATTCTCTGACATTGTCTATTTATCTGTCTTGTTCCTGTACTTCTGCATTTTGCACGTCTCAGGAAGAAATCCACGACCAGCCTCAAGAAGTCCTCCAAAACTTTGGGGGCTTCTAAAAATATCAAGGATATGCTGCATCGCGATTCCTCCCCCGCCATCGCCCCTGCTACTCCTGCCGTCTAGCCCTCCTCTGCCCCGACAAGCTATCAAGCCCAGGAAGCACCAGGCCCTTCCGCCATGGAAGTGGATTCTGGCGCCTCTACCGAGCTCGCTGTTGTCGGCGAGCAGGCGACGCAGGAGAGCACTGCTCTACAAATGGCTGAAGCTCTGGCTAAGGATGCCATCGGTAGTGGCAGGGAGGTCGTGGGAGCTGGTACCTCTGCTGGAGGCGGTGCCCCTACTCCCCAGAAACCCTTTGAGTTTCCAAAGATAGTTTACCCGGTGCTCACGCCGAGTGACACAACTCTGGTTCCTGGAGGAGTACCGTCATCTCCGACGTGCGGTCTTGAGGAGCTACTCCGACAAGCGGATATCTTGCAAGGAAATAGCATTTCCTTCGGCAAGCTGCTAGCCGAGAGTGCTATAAACCTCAAGATTATAGCACTTGTAAGTTTTTACTTTGTCTTTTGCATTTCAGATGAGTATCCCACTGTAGCCCCTGAGGATGTAGACGGAAAACCATAGGTTTTGCATCTATATGCTCTAAGAGTGAATAAGTTAGAAAAAACTCTCACTGTATCCCCCAAGCATTTAGATGGAATGAACTATTCCGACTAGATGCTTTAAGAGTAGCATACGCAGTGTTCATAATTTTCAATACTGTAGCCCCCAAGCCTCTAGTTGTAACTGAATTAGTTCCGACTAGATGCTTAAAAGAAAGCTAAGCAGATTCCGAGTTAAAAACTTTATACTGTAGCCCCCAAGCTTCTAATCGAGAACTGAATTAGCTCCGACTAGATGCTTAAAGAAAAGCTAAGCATATTGCTAAGTTAAAAAACTCTCGCTATAGCCCCCGAGCGTCTAGGTGGAAAATCTCCGACTAGATGCTCCAAGCAGACAAAAAAACGGTTTAACTTTGTACTTATTTCCACATAATGAGAATGCTCGGAGGGGCATGGACAACGACAAGTACCAGAAGATGCGCGCAGATCTTGAAGCTGAAAAGGGTAAAACTGCCATCTTGAAGGAACAAATCATCAAAAACAAGAGTCTATTTTCTTTTTGCGCATTTTCCGTCTTGTGTTTGTGCCCATAATCTCTGAGTACTCACTATGTACTTTGTTTTCTCTGACTTGCAGAGCATGTCGCCAAGGCCAAGGATATTGTCGAGCAGCCCAAGCACATCCAGCAGCTGGACAGCGAGAACAGAATCCTTAAGAAGGAGAGGGAAGAGATGCTGAAGATGCACGAGGATTCCATGAAAGCCCTGCAGGGTTCCGCCTCCGAAGAAATCAATCGCTTGAAGGAGGTGCTTACGATCTTAAAAGATTAGAAGCAAGCTGCTGATGAGCAAAACCAACGCCACAGCGAGGCGTTTAAGCTCCTCCAGCAAGAGAAGGAATCCTTGGCGGACACCATATGGCAGGCCAAGGCCAGCATCTTCAGTAAGGTTCCTTCGCCTTGTATTTCTGTAGTCTGGATAGTTAGAGTTTATTGAACTCATGCGCTCCTTGTCGGAATTTTCAGCTCCAATGGGTTTAACCCGCTCGCCTCCTTTGGACAAGGAATGCATGGTTCTTGCCAGCAACTTCATCAACACTGCCATCTCCCAAGCCAAGGATATTGCCAAGCCCCTCCAGATATACATCAAGGCCTCGGAGATTCTGCGCCAAGCCCCCGAGCGTGTCACGAGCTGGAAAGCTTCATGTGCACGGGCTGGCGGAAGGATGGCGCTGTCGATGGTGAAGGCACACTACGAAGGTGCCGACATCGACACGGTGACCTCTAGTATCCCTGATGTTGACGATGACGGCAAAGCGATTGATCACGAAGCCATCTTGTCATCACTCGCGGGTTATGACACCAGAGTTGCCGAGTTGGTGGACATCGACGTCTTCATGCAAATGAACACCATCGATAGCGTCAACCAAGATTCCTCCGAGTCTCATCATAGCGCCGACGTTGAGGGTGATTCTCCGGCTGGGGATGATGCTGCTTCCAAGTCTCCTGCGCCCAAAGAATGAAAAACACTATGTAATATTTGTTTCACCTTTGGTGTATGCGCGGAAAAAACTTGGCGATGTAATCTTAAGGCGGAAAAGAATGGTTGTTATGTCCTGCTAATTAAGAACTAATCTCCAGCATGTATATATTTTTTAAGCAAGTGCTGGCCTATCCATTACTTTGGTTCTTATGCTTGACTTTTCGTGAGTCGGAAGACTCGTTGTCGGAACCATGTGCTCAGGTGATGATGCCCAATGGCACCGTCAATAACCTGAGCACAAAATCGCCGACAACAAGTGCCGAAAGTAACTACTCCAGAATTCACATAAAAACGACAAAGAACGTGTAGACTAGAAAACTTAAGCTAACGCCCGTAGGCAGAATTTTCACAAGTGCAAACGCAAAGCTTGTGCATAAAGGTTTTATATGATCCAAAAATGAACACTAAAGGAGGTAGAAGACTCAGAAATATGAGTGAACCAAAGAGATTTATTTCATTGATCATATAAGAGGTACACAATTAGATAAAAATGCTAAGTGTAAAAAGGACGTAGCTGTGCTATGTTCCATGGACGATCAAGCTCCGGGTAGTCATCATCCGGGTCACGTCGCTTACGCTTATGATCCTCGTTGGGTCTATCCTTTAGTTCACGATTGTCAACAATGTAGTAAGATCCATTGAGCAGCGCCTTGCTTATGATGAACGGTCCTTCCCATGGCGGGGATAATTTGTGTGACTTCTTCTGCTTAAGTCGGAGCACCAAATCCCCCTCTTTAAACGAGCGATGCCGAACGCGGCGACTATGGTAGCTTCATAGCTTCTGCTGGTAGATGGCGGATCTTTGGCATGCTAGAACGCGCTCCTCCTCGGGAAGGTCCACATCTAGGCGTCTGGATTCTTCAGCGTCATCCTCGTCGTAGGCAGCAACTCTTGGTGAATCGTGGAGGATGTCAGAAGGCGGGATGGCTTCTGCTCCATATACCATGAAGTAAGGGGTGTAGCCGGTGGATCTGTTGGGTGTAGTTCGTAAACTCCACAGCACAGATGGCAATTCTTCCGCCCAGGCTCCAGCTGCTCTATGTAGCGGTGCCTCAAGACGTGGCTTGATTCCCTGCAGAATTAATCCATTGGCTCGCTCAACTTGACCATTGGATTGTGGGTGTGCCACAGATGCAAGGTCAAGCCGGATGCCTTTGTCCCAGCAATAAGCCTCCACTTATCCGAGTGAGAAGTTGCTGCCGTTATCGGTGATAATGTTATGTGGGAGACCAAATCTCACCACTAGATCCCGGAGAAACCTGAGGGCAGTTGCCCCATCAAGCTTTCTAATGGGTTTAGCTTATATCCATTTGGTGAATTTGTCAACTGCTACAAGCAGATGCGTAAATCCACATGGTGCCGTCTGTAACGGTCCCACCATGTCTAGCCCCCAGACTGCAAACAGCCAAGTTATTGGTATTGTTCGCAGTTCTTCAGCAGGAACATGTGGTTGTCGGGCATAATATTGGCATCCCATGCATGTCTCAACCAGCTTGTCGGCGTCCGCCTTCGCGGTCAGCCAGTAGAATCCTTGCCGGAAGGCTTTCGCGACCAACGATGGAGGAGCGGCGTGATGCCCGCAATCTCCGAGATAGATTTCGCGTAGGATTTCCATACCTTCTACCTGGCAAACACACTTTAGGTATACACCAGTAGTGCTCCTTTTGTAGAGTTGCCCATTGATTATGGTATAACCTTTTGCTCGTCGTACTATTTGCCGTCTTTCGACTTCATCGTCGGGCAAAGTTCCATGTTCGAGATATTCCATGAACGGTTTTGTCCAAGCCAGAGGGACCTTAGTCACCATGTTGACGAAAGAGTCAGCTCTATCCGGGTTGTCGATGTCGGCGCCCTTCACGGATGGTGTGCATAGATGCTCTAGGAAAACTCCTGGCGGAATTCGCATGCGCCCTGATCCAAGCTTAGACAGCAGATCAGTCGCCTCGTTTTGCTCCCTAGGCACATACTTGACTTCGTAGCCCAAGAAGCTCTTGGCTATTTCGTCCACTTCGTCTCGATATGGCGCCATCATAGGGTTCCGCGCATTCCAGGTGCCAGCCACCTGCTAGGCAACCAAGTCGGAATCTCCACAGAAAACTACGCGTTTGATGCCAATATCTTTGGCTACACGTAGTCCGTGAATGAATGCCTCATACTCTGCCATGTTGTTTGTAGCCTCGAAGTGGATCTGCAGAACGTAGTGTAGCTTGTCTCCTGTTGGTGACTGCAGCAATACACCAGCCCTCGAGCCGGTGAGCAACTTTGATCCGTCAAAGTGCATCACCCAGTACTCTGGTTCCGGCAACGGAGTAGCGTCTGGCGTCTACGTCCAATCTGCAACAAAATCCGCTAAGGCTTGTGACTTGATAGCGTCGCGTCTCTTGTAGGTGATCTCGAAGGCGGCAAGTTCAATGCCCCACTTCGCGACTCTTCCTGTAGCGTCGCTGTTATTGATAATGTCGGACAGTGGAGTCTTGCTCACCACTGTGATTGGGTGCTCCTGAAAGTAATGCCTCAGCTTCCGAGAAGCGAGGAAAACTCCATAAGCTATATTTTGGTAGTGCGGGTAACGTTGCTTGGACTCCGTCAAGACCTCGCTTCCGTAGTAAACTGGTCTTTGAACTCCATGCTCATAGCCTGGTTCCTTCCGCTCTACAACGACGACGATGCTGATAACCCGGTTGGTTGCCGCCATGTAAATTAACACGGGCTCACCAGGCTCGGGTGCTGCAAGAATGGGTGCTGAGGAAAGAATCTCCTTGAGCTACTTCAATGCTGCATCTGCTTCATCCGTCCACGTGAATTTGTCCGCCTTCTTCAGCAACTTGTACAGCAGCAGAGCCTTCTCTCCGGGTTGACCTTGATTCCACGTTGCAACACAACCTGTTAGTCGTTGAATGTCCTTTAGGCATGTCAGATGGTTTATGTTTAAGATGGCCTTGATTTTCTACGGGTTGAACTCGATTCCACGTTGGGAAACGATGAAACCCAACAATTTGCCGGCTGGAACCCCGAAAACGCACTTCTTGGGGTTGAGCATCATGTTGTATTTTCGGAGATTATCAAAGGTTTCTTTTAAGTTGGAGATTAAGTCGTTTGACTTTTTAGACATCACCGCAATATCGTCCACATAGGCGTGAACGTTCCGACCAATTTGGTCGTCGAGGCAACGTTGCATTGTCCGCTGGTAGGTAGCACCTGCGTTTTTCAGCCCAAAGGGCATCGTGACATAGCAAAACATGCCGTAAGGGGTAGTGAATAAAGTGGCCAATTGGTCCGACTTCCTCATATTGATCTGGTGGTATCCTGAATATGCATCGAGAAAACACAGAAGTTCCGAGCCAGCCGTCGAGTCAATGACTTGGTTAATGCGAGGCAAAGCAAACGGATCTTTGGGACATGCTTTGTTCAAGCCGGTGTAATCAACGCACATTCTTAATTCATTGGTTCCCTTTTTAGGGACAAGTACAGGATTGGCCACCCATTGGGTGTGAAGGACTTCTCGGATAAATCTAGCCTTAAGTAACCTAGCTATCTCTTTGCCAATGGCGCGTCTCTTCTCATGTCCAAAGCATCGTAGAGGTTGTTTCATTGGTTTGCATTTTGGATGAATGTTTAAGTTGTGCTCGGCAAGTTACCTAGGTACACCTTTCATGTCGGCAGGTTGCCAGGCAAAGATGTCCCTATTCTCACGGAGGAACTCGACGAGCGCGCTTTCCTATTTGGGATCCAGGTTCGTCCCAATGGCGACGGTCTTGGAGGCATCGCCTACCACAAGTTCCACCGGCTTGGTTTCGATGGCGGCCTTGAACGCATGAACGGAGTCGGAGATTTGCTTCTTCGACCTGGGCATCTCTGAGTCATCGACCTTGCTCTGGATATCCTTGAATTCTTCGCTGTAGAGGACAGCTTCTGCAACGGCTGCTTTGTTGATCTCGAAGTCCCTTGCCTTGGTAAAGCTTCCGGATACGGTGATGATGCCGTTTGGTCCGGGTATCTTGAGTTTATTGTAGACGAAGCATGGCTTGGCCATGAACGTGTGGAATATGTTGCGGCTGAATATGACGTGGTACACGCTCTTGAAGGGGACCACCTCGAAGTTCATGCGCTCTTGGTGGTAATTATGAACATCCCCAAAGGCTACCTGAAGTGTAATGCACCCAAGGGACCGAGCCTCCCGACCAGGAACTACGCCATAGAAAACGGTGTTGGTCCGCCTTAGGTTTGCCTCCGTCAAGTTCATCTTCTACAGTGTATCCAGGTACATGATGTTGATGCTGCTTCCACTATCCACCATGCACTTGGTGAACTCCACGTCGTCAATCAATGGGTTGATGACCATGGCGTACTGGTTCTCCGTGGGCACAAGGTCTAGGTGGTCCGTCCTGTCCCAAGTTATTGGAACCTCCAACCAGCGCAGGCACTGGGGAACTGGGGGGAGAGTGGCCATCAGGATCCTTAGAGAGGTCTTCTGTTGTCGGACGCTGGGGGTGCCAAGGAAAGTGTGGTAAACTGGGGCCTTCTTTGCGAAGGGGTTATTTCCCTTATCGTCTCTCTTGGCGGCGTGCTTGGGGTCAACGTCCTCGTCCATGTCACTTGAATCCTTGGACTCCTCCTTCTTCTTCCCTTGCCCTTGCCTCGCGGTCTGTTCTTCCGACTTTGCTTGTAGCCGGATTCCGGGTCTTCCTTGCGGTCGTTGACGAATTTGCAGTGTCGATTGGTATGTGTGGCCTTGCCGTTGGGGTCGAGGTGTACGAGGCATGGCATATCGCGGTACTCCTCATAGGTTTGTGGAACACGGAGCGGCGCCGAGGTGGTTTCACTTCCTCGTTGCTGCCCGCGGCCAGCTCCCCTTCCTCGGCCACGTTGTCCGCCTTCTCCTCGTCCTACAAAAGTCATAGCGACCATGTCGGTAGATTGCTTTTCTTCTGGAGCGGTCTTCCGCTTTGTACTAATATTCCTCTGAGCTTGAGTTGGAACGGCTGTTGCTGGCAATGAGCCACGAGCATCGTCGTCGGCAGCTGCGAACTCACTAGCCAACTGAATCATCTGGTTCAAGTCAAGCTGGTGATTGTCCTGCAAGCGCTTCAGCTTATGTCGGAGCAACGTGCCCCTTTCCAACCCATCGATGAAGGCGGCCATGGCGGTCTGAGCGTGCACTCCTGCGCAGGAATTTTTCATATCCAGCCAGCGGGAGAGGTAGGCGCGAGATGTCTCGTCTTTCTGTTGCACGCACCGCTGTAGATCGCCCACGGTGCAGGGACGCTTGTATGTACCCTCAAAGTTCTTGATGAACGCTTCTTGCATGTCCAGCCAGTTGTAGATAGATTTATCCGGCAAGTCGTCGATCCATTGACGGGCCGTATCCGCCAACATTAAAGGGAGGTACTTGACGGCGATGTTGGGGTTGCCTCCGGAAATCTCCACCGCATTGCCGTAGTCCTGCAACGATGTGGCTGGCTTGGCGGTGCCGTCATAGGGCTTGATGGTCTTGTCAATCCGGAAACCTTTGGGGTAAGTTGCGGACCATATTGCAGGTCCAAAGCAACGTGGTCCCAGGTATGATCCTTCCCAGGCCTCGTGGATCTTATCGATCCGCGAACGTGCATCGTATGGCTCCGGGTTCTTCTTCTTTTTGTCAAAAGGGGATGGGCTGCGTGAATGATGCGGGCCTCCTCCGCCATGGTGACTGCTTGGTGGTGATGGAGGCGGAGGTGGGCTAGCCTTCTTGCTGTTACCCTCCTGCGACGCCTCACGCCTGTCACGGTTGCTTGTCAGACGTGGAGGGTCATTGTGTGACCTGCTCTTGTGTCCTTGGTGGCGCTCTTCATCATGACGGGTCTGCGCCACGTTGTCGCGGATGACGATGCCGCAATGATTTGGTGGGGGAATATCCATATGATGGTGAGCCTTGTAATCTTCGTGATGTCGGGGAGATCGGGGCGGTGGCGATGAGTGACGAGGTCGGGCCTTTTCTCCATGGTCGTAGGATATGGGGATGTTATTCTTCCTGTTGCGTGCATCCCTCCGTCTTTGTTCTGATGAACCCGTCTGGGATCCGACATCAAGAGGAGATCTATCCCTTGGCGGCTTGTACTGGCTAGATTGGCAGAGCGCTGGGTTAGATTCAAGCCTCTGAGAGGTGGCCTTTTCCTGCTGCTTCACCCTCTTGGCTACTAGGTCGTAGACCTGTTCTACTGCCTCAGGCGATCTATCTTGCTCCAGAAGGGTCTTGGCGACGGCGAGGTTAAGGAGTGGAGTGGGCATCACCTGCTTGCCTTCACTGTTAATGTATGGCTTGGCCAGTGCCGGCGTCGAGGGAGCCCATCCTAGGTTGCGCCGTACACCAGGATCGTTGATAACGCGAGCCGGAGCTTTCTTAGCCTTCTGCTGCTATAGCAGAGTCTTGTACTCGGCCTCCATTGCTCTAGCTTTCTCTATGGACTTCTGTGTGTTGACCAGATCTCGATCTAGTTTAGCGCCTTGCTCCGCGATAGCTTGCGCCTCCTCCAGCAGCTGCTGGCGCTTCTCTTCAAGCTGGGTCACGCTCTGGATATGAGCGACGGTCAGTGGCTCGACAAGGAGATTGCCGTACATCACTCTATCAGCTGGAGTAACTTGGTCTACTGCAGACGTAGATGTTGGAGGCGGCAAGTTTGTGGTGTTGTTGTTGCTCGATCCGGTGCCGGGTTCCTGCGGTTGCTGCGCTGGGTAAGGCGGAGGAGGCATAACCTTTGCATGATCATCGTCAGCAGCAATAAGTGGCCCTTCCCCTTTTCCAGCGCCGTAGGCGGAGCTCGTCCGGGTTGATCTTCATCCATCGCCATCCCAATGGTGACGAACACCCCTCGGGACGGGACGGTGTTGTTAGTTTGCTTGTCGCGCGAGTACTCCTCCTCCATCTCCTGCATAGCGGAGTCTATCTCCTCTGGACTGAAGTCTATCTCCTCTGAATCTGCACTAAAATCAGCATAAAGCGCGTCAATGACAAAGTCGAAGGGTGCCAGGACTTCCTCTATGACGGGCGGTGGAGGTGCAACGGGCTCGACGATGACTGGAGGTGGTGGTGCTGCTACGACGATGGCGGCTGGAGGCGGTGGTGGCGGTGGCTGAATCGGAGGGGCTCCGTCAATGAGCGCAAGCGCTGTCTAAGCTGCCGCTTTGGCCTCCGCGTAGTTGTTGACGCTGTTCACCATGCCTTCGAAGGTAAGGCATCCTAACGCCTGCTGCCGTCTTAGAGAATGTCGGAGAAGCGTGCCATGGTCTAGTCCTTCCACAAAGTGATAGATGGCATCATCATTGGGGTAGTGGTCTAGATCGGCTCGTATACGGAGCAATCTGGCTAGGTAGTCACGGGGGTCTTTGCCTTCTCTCCGAATGCAGCGGGCCAGATCAAAGATGGTAACCACGCCGACGAACTTGGATCTCTGCTATCCAGACACACGGACGAAGCCGGTGGACTTGCAGTGATCTTCCACCTTTATATCCTGCACATGGGAGGTTTGGGTGGGCCTTGAATTTTTCTGATCTTTGCCGGCAGGCTCCAAAGAGAGATTCGACATCGATCCTTCCGCGAACGTATCCTGCCCGTAGGCGGTCCGTGCGGGCTTTGATGCTTTCTGATCTTTGTCGGCAAGCTCTGAAGATAGATCCGGCATCGATCCTTCCGCGAACGTATCCAGCCCGTAGGCGGTCCGTGCGGGTCTTGATGCTCCTCCGACTCCCAGGGAACTAGTGCCCAAGTCGGTTTTGCCGATGAAGAGGTGGATGTCTCCGATAGGAACGATCGAACACCGCGTAGGGTTCCTCTTCGCCGGGATCCAGAACTCGTCAGGAGGGATGATCGGAATGTTGCCGGAGAAGAGAACCCGACCGATGGCTACGGTTTCGCCGATTCCCGCGAAGATCTTGGTCCTCGCCCGCTGAAGAGCCTGAAGCGCCTCTTGCCCCACGGTGGGCGCCAACTTTCATGGTATTGCCGACGATTACGCCATGGAGGGGTCCTCACAGTGCGTGTTTAGAGACGTGGGGTAAGGAGGACGGTTGACGGGTACGAGGTAACACAACTTACCCAGGTTCAGATCCCACAACGGTGGCGGAATCCTACTCCTGCTATAAATCACTATAAGGGCAATACGACGAGTTACAGGGATATGTTCGCTATGTGAGGTTGTATGAATCGATGCCCTAAAGGCTCCCATAGGCCCGACTTATATAGTCGCCAGGACCTAGGGTTACACGGAGAAGTCCTAGCCGGACAGGTTATAGAGTCCTACACCGTCTATCACTAGTCTTGTGTATCTTGCACTCCAAGGCTCCGGGTACGCTGGTGACTCCACCGTAGCCTTCCTTTATCCGGCATGGGCCTCCCTTCTGGATCCACCTAACTGGGCCACCCAAAAGGCCATAGGCCATGCTACGGGTTAGTCGGATAAGAGACATGCTATTAGGATACCCATATAGCATATCCCCAACACTTGGGCAAGATCCCTCTAAATATCGAAGTCCTTCTTGATATCAGCTAGTTCTTTATCTCGGAGGGCTATGAGCTTCTCGAGCCTCACGGTCTCATGGTTGCTTGACTCTAAGACAGCAGCTACAAATTTCTCCGATTCTAAAGTTAGCTTATCAAGCTTGTCCCAGAGCTCAGCATTATCCATTTCCAAGACCTTGAAGTTCTCGGATTGCTCCACCATCTTGCTGGATTGGCATAACAGTTCTACAAAGGGAAAATATCAGTCGGACAAAACAAGTTTGACTATGACAAAAAGATAACTGACAAAGAGGAAGTCAGAAAAGTTTACCTTCTACTTCATCTTTCTCAATTTTCAACTTTGAATTCTCATGGCGCAAAGCTTTGATTTCTTTGCGTTTATTGCAAATGTTCTTGAGCAATTCCTGGTTGGAAGATGCAATTTTATGTAAGTTTAGAGACAGAATACCGTCAGATGGCTACTAAGACTCGAGCTGCAAATTTAAGTAAGTAAAATTATAGCACGAGCGTTGGGGGCTACACTACATCGTTCTTTTGCAACCTAAAAGCATCAACTCGGATCCAACGATGTTTATCCGGTCTATGCTTGGGGGCTAGAGGATATGATAATAAATGCAAAAAAGAATCGGAAACTTACAATGTGTTCTAGATGCAACTTTTCAAATCCCAGCTTGGTGTTGTGAAACACCTTCTCAGTATGGGTAAGGGAAGGAACATACGTCACTGGTAGTTCGCCAGATTCGACTTTAGCATCCTGGACAAAACTTTGGTCCAGGAGGCTGACCAGCTTGATGTCCTCCTCCTGTTGGCTCGCTGCCTCCGGGGTCAAGGTTTCCTCTCAAGACTGGATTGAGCTAGTCTGAGGATTTCTTCTTTCTCTTTCCTATTCACGCCAGAGATAGCGGAGCCGGCCACTTTATCAATCGTTCCTGTAGATATTACCATCGGATCATTACCCTTATCGGGTGCACCCTTGTTAGTTTCCTGATCATCAATGGTGACCAGGGCTTTCGAGATGTTGCTAGCAAAAGGAGAGGCAGGAGCTTCCTGTGCTGATGGAGTGCATGATGGAGTTGGTGGTGGCACGACATGGGAGATAACAAGCTTTTGCTGACGCATCTGCTTGCTCGACTTGATGTCCGGCTTGATCTTACTCTTCAAAACTGATTTAGCTCTAGAACACGAAAATCCTAAAATATCATGTGTGCTCTGGAAAGAAAAAAAAGTACAAAAGTATTGAGAATAAAAGATAGGGTGCTTACATTTTAACTACTGGAAGCACTTGGCTACCAGCAGCAACAACAACTTCTGTCGCCTTACGCTTCTTGGAGGCGGGGGTGGCAATTTCTTGCGCCTCATCATCCTGTGTCGCCTCCGGATCATCTGAGAGATAGCCCTCTAGTGGAGATAGCTCAGACTCGGAGAGTTTCTCGAGCTAATAAATTCAAAAAGCATCGATGAAAATAGAGTCAGAGAAAGAATAGAAAAGAACAATGAAACACAAATGTAGAGTCGAAATATTTACCGGAGTCGGAGGACGGTTGGTCGTATACATCTTCATGGAGACTTCTGGAACCTTTCGTTCCACTCTTTCCTTGATCAAATATTGCATACGGGTCTTGTAGTCCTTCGCCAGAATCTCCATGGTGCTGGAGAGGCTGAATCTGGTGCTCCAACCAGCAGTGGATCAAGTAGGATCCATGGAGGCCCTCATGCTTCATTAGAAACTCAATCCGCCTCTTAGCGAGGATCAAGATATCTGACAGCTCCGGCGCCTCTGTTTCCCATGAATCCTGGTGGGAAGCGGCGCTGTCGATGAACGCCGGAAGACGTTTTGACTTTCGAGGAGCCGGAATATCCTTGTGATAAAAGAAGGTTCTGGCCCAGCGTTTGACGGATTCACTAGCGTTAATCCTAGGATAGACTCGGTTCCTACTAAGGACTAATCTAAGAGTGTCGGTGATGTACGGCACACCTACGCTAATGGAAATTCTTCCGAGTACCATAGTACTATCGGAAAAGGGTGAGACTTGGCCTAATGCCAAGAAACCCCTCGCACAAAGCTGCGTGAGTACTAAGCTCGAGCAGAGACTTGGGAGGAAGAATATGAAGTTGCACACCGTAGTAGTTGAGGACATTGACGAGGAAGTCCGCAGTGGAAAGCTGAGGCCGCGGTCGATGTGCATGTCGAATAACACCCTCTCGTCGTACCGCGGGGCGGGAACAGCATGCCCTGAGGTGCTCCTCCATGCACCGGCGACAATGAATCCTTCGTCCTCCATGACTTGGAGTTCAGCATTGTCCATGGCGCTAGGGATCCAGAGGCCCTGCATCTTCTTTTCTCCCGCCGCCGATGAACCCACCGCCACTCCTGAGGACGAGGTAGACGCCATGGATCTTGGAGGAAAAGGACTGGTGGGGGAGAGAGATTTTTCTCGCGGTGCACAGATGAGAATGGGTGCGGAGTGCTGGAGGAGTACGAGAAAGCAATGGATGAATCGATGCAGAGATAAATCTGAGAGAAAGGGTTTTATCCTCTCTTTTATTTGTCTCTGTACCAAGATTCGTGCGCTAACGCGCGCGATTAGCGCCACGCGTATAGGAGAGGGGGAGTTAGCTTCCTCGCCACTCTTTCGCCCTCTCGATTTTTGCATAGGCATTGAAAGGGTGCTCTGTTCCGTAAGGAGCAGACCCACCCACAGTCATGCTGATAGGACTCCTGTCAGTGACAGGACCTGGTCTGAAAAGTTGTCAGATCGCACGCCACTGAAAAATCCGGCTTATATTTTCAAACTGAGCAAGGAGAAGACTAAAGTCAGAACAAAACATATCCGATTCAGTTGACTCGGAATCCTACATTACTGAATGAAGTTTTCGGGAACCCTTCAAGAATTTCAATGTGGGGGATATAACCCCAGGTACCCGAGAGTCGAGGTATAAATGGATATCCATGAAGGAATAAAGGATTAGATGAAAGACATATGGAGAGAAAAGTACATATAAAAATAGAGAAATAAGACACAAAGAGAATGAAAGACCATTGCCAAAAATGGCTAGAAGTCACGACTTAGCCAAAGAGGTCATGAGACAGGTGCCAAAAAAGGCCAGAAGTCACAACTTACCAAAAAGGGTTATAAGACCAGTGCCAAAAATGGCCAGAAGTCATAACTTACCCAAAGGGGTTAAAAGAACAGTGCCAAAAATGTCCATGAGTCATAATTTACCCAAAGGGGTTGAAGGACGAGTGCCAAAAACGGCCAGGAGTCATAACTTACCCAAAGGGGTTAAAAGACCAGTGCCAAAAATGGCCAGAAGTCATAACTTATCCAAAGGAGTTAAAAGACCAGTGCCCAAGAAGGCCAGAATTGATAACTTACCCAAACGAGTTAAATGGATCAATGTCGTTAAAGGCTAGGTGTCACGAACTTACCTAAAAGGGTTATGGGACGTGAAGTATACGACCAAAATATAATAACTCGGAAAGTAACTCTGGGAGTATTTAGATTTGAAGCCTATGCACGACTCTACGAGTCCCACATAGCCTCGGGGACTAATGTCGGGGATATAACCCCAGGTACCCTAGACTCGAGGTATAAATGGATATCCATGAAGGAATGAAGGATTTGATGAAAGACATATGGATAGAAAAGTACATATAAAAATAGAGAAATAAGACACAAAGAGAATGAAATAATAGAAAAAGGGAAAAAGCACTACTGGGCCGAATTAAGCTTAATTCAGCCTGATACAGATGATGCAGGACCGAATTCCCCCCATTGGGCCGAATTACTAACTCACCCGGCTGGGCCGAGTTGCCCCAGCCGGCCCATCGCCGAACCATCACCCGCTTCGCCAGGTCAACGCTCTCGCCTGCGTCGCCAACACCACCAACCACCGCGTGGCAAGCTTCCTCTTCTTCGCCCGGGTGGGCCAAAGCCAGTTAATTCGGCCCACCACGGGTTCGTCCTTCCCCCATGACCACGTTAGGCCAGTGGCACTTCACCCGAGCCACCACAGGACCATGCAGGCTCTACAATGCCAGCCTCGCCACCGCACCCCGCAAGGCTCACCCGGGTGGGCCGAATCAACCAGACCTTGGCCCACCA
This sequence comes from Avena sativa, assembly GCA_916181665.1. NCBI lineage: Eukaryota > Viridiplantae > Streptophyta > Magnoliopsida > Poales > Poaceae > Avena > Avena sativa. The sequence continues at coordinate 42,832,106 of OV702298.1, read as the reverse complement.
CGGGTCTGCTTGACCAGATCGACGCCCCCAGCTACGGGCCGGATTTAAGGGACCCCGGTTGGGCTCCCAGTGACCCGGATGGGCCACTCTTGATTTCTTTCACACCGAGGCCGAATGAGATGTAATCCCGCTGGGCCTCTAAACATAGTTCGGCTGGGCCTATCAGGACCAGGCCGAATCAGCCACGTCCCACGCCGAATCTCCACCTCGCTCTAAGCACTTGGGCCGAGTTATAATGACTTAGACACCACGTTATCCATCTCCAGGTGCCTCCACGATCTCCACAAGAACACGCCATCGGATCAAGACAAGACCAACAAGTATCGCGCTAGTCTTGGGACGCCCATGGCTCAGACTGGCACATGGGCATATGGAATATGCCCTTGGCATCGAGAAGATGCTAGAGAATATGCCCTTGCCATCAAGAATATGCTAACGAATATGCCTTGACATCTCCAAAGATGCCAAGGCATATGCTGAGCATCTCAGAAGATGCCATGAATATGCTACACAGATTCCAAGCATGGGGAACAAATTTTGTCCCCTGGGGTCCTCTTTATAAGGAGGACCAGGGGGGTCGTTCACAAGGGAGGCCCTGAAGGGCTCTTCTCCTCTCTGCTCACTAGGAGCTCTCCTTATTCCTCCTCCTCCACTCTCACATAGAGATCTAGATAGAGGCATAGGAAATACATCTCAAGGAGCATGATTGTAGCCACAAGTATGGCAAGATTATAAGAGATAAGATATAGAGAAAGGGGTGTTATCTTCACAGGAGAGCCTCAATCCTAGATAAATTGTATTTCTCTTTGTTCATATGAGTGCGGTCTTCACTGCATCATCCCTCCCCGGATTCCTCCATGTCCACCGGCCCCGACTTTAGCCTACCCATGGCATATGCCTTGATACCACCACGACATTTGGCGCCCACCGTGGGGCCTCTTAGTGGCGTTGGTTGGGTTTCCATCCGGGCGGGAGCATCTTCATCAACCTCTTCCTCATAGAGCGCCTTCAGCTCCTCCAAGCGAACAGAGAACAGAGAGGTAAGCGTAGAGGCTCTCCAAGTCTGACTCAGCAAGGCAGGTAAGACTCAGCAAAAATGACTCAAACTCTTCTCCAAGCATACTGTAAGTACCAGGTAACTCAGCAGGGCAGGTATGACTTAGCAAGAATGACTCAAACACTTCTCCAAGTATATTGTAAGTACCAGATAACTCAGCCACCCACACTCGATCCTTCACCCCGTGGAGAAAATAACTTAACCCGGGGACTAGCCCACGTATCCGTAGAGTCACCTTTAGATTGAGAGAACATTATATTGATTCAGATCAGATTTGGCTAGCTTATTTATAATTCGGATAGAATTTGAGTTAGCTTATTTATAATTCAGACATAATTTGAGTCAGCTTATTTATAATTCGGATAGAATTTGAGTCAGCTTATTTATATTCGGATAGAATTTGAGTCAGCTTATTTATAGTTCGGATAGAATTTGAGTCAGCTTATTTATAATTCGGATAGAATTTGAGTCAGCTTATTTATAGTTCGGATAGAATTTGAGTCAGCTTATTTATAATTCAGATAGAATTTGAGTCAGCTTATTTATGATTCGGATAGAAATTGAGTCACTTTATTTATGCTTTGGATTAACCTTTAACTCAGCTCACTAGCCAGCTTATTGATGATTCGGATAGAAATTGAGTCAGATTATTTATGCTTTGGATTAACCTTTAACTCATCTCACAAGCTTATTGATGATTCAGATAGAATTTGAGTCAGTTTATTTATGCTTTGGATTAACCTTTAACTCAGCTCACCAGCCAGCTTATTGATGATTCGGATATAATTTGAGTCAGTTTATTTAAGCTTCGGATTAACCTTCAACTCAGCTTAGTAGCTTATCTCTGATTCGAGCTAACATTTGATTCATCTTGCCAGGGTATATTATAATTCGGATTTGCATTCGGACTCGGCATACTAGCGTAACTCTGATTCGGACTAAAGTTTGATTCAGCTCGCCAGATTGCCAGGCTATGTTATGACTCGAATTGATATTTCACTATCTTGCCAAGTTATCTGGTATCTCGGATGACTATTTGCCAGCTTATCATATCTCGAATCTATATCTCATATCAACATCTTGAATCAGATCTCTCAGCGATTAGCCCTATTGTCATATCCCAAAACTTAATCTCGGATCTATATCCCGGATTCATATCAAAGGCGAATTGACATCATATCATCGAATCAAATTATATCTTGGCAAATAGATGACTCGGATTTGAGTCATATAACTCAGATTTTGAGCCAAATAACTAAGATTCAAGACATAAGTCAAATATGAGTAAAATAACTCGGATTTGGAATCAGATGACTCGGATTTGAGTCATATAACACAGATTTTGAGACAGATAACTCAGATTCGGGACATAAGTCAAATATGAGTAAAATAACTCGGATTTGGAATCAGATGACTCGAATTTGAGTCATATAACTCGAATTTTGAGCCAGGTAACTCAGATTCGGGACATAAGTTAAATATGAGTAAAATAACTCGGATTTGGAATCAGATGACTCGGATTTGAGTCATATAACTTGGATTTTGAGCCAGATAACTCAGATTCAAGACATAAGTCAAATATGAGTAAAATAACTCGGATTTGGAATCAGATGACTCGGATTTGAGTCATATAACTCGGATTTTGAGCCAGATAACTCAGATTCGAGACATAAGTCAAATATGAGTAAAATAACTCGGATTTGGAATCAGATGACTCGGATTTGAGTCATATAACTCGGGTTTTGAGCCAGATAACTCAGATTCGAGACATAAGTCAAATATGAGTAAAATAACTCGGATTTGGAAACAAATGACTCGGATTTGAGTCATATACCTTGGATTTGAGTCAGATGACTCAGACTTAAGACATAAGTCAATTTTGAGTAAAATAACTCGGATTTGGAAACAGATGACTCGGATTTGAATCATATACCTCGGATTTGAGTCAGATGACTCATACTTAAGACACATGTCAATTTTGAATAAAATAACTCGGATTTGGAAACAGATGACTCGGATTAAAACTTACCCAAACAAGTTAAAAGACCAGTGCCAAAACTGGCCAGAAGTCATAACTTACCCAAAGAGGTCATAAGACCAGTCCCAAAAAAGGCCACAAGTCACAACTTACCCAAAGAGGTTATAAGACCAGTGCCAAAAATGGCCAGAAGTCACGACTTAGCAAAAGAGGTCATAAGACAGGTGCCAAAAAAGGCCAGAAGTCACAACTTACCAAAAAGGGTTATAAGACCAGTGCCAAAAATGGCCATAAGTCATAACTTACCCAAAGGGGTTAAAAGAACAGTGCCAAAAATGGCCAGGAGTCATAACTTAACCAAAGGGGTTGAAGGACGAGTTGCAAAAATGGCTAGGAGTCATAACTTACCCAAAGAGGTTAAAAGACCAGTGCCAAAAATGGCCAGAAGTCATAACTTATCCAAAGGAGTTAAAAGACGAGTGCCCAACAAGGCCAAAATTGATAACTTACCCAAACGAGTTAAATGGATCAGTGTCCGTAAAGGCTAGGTGTCACGAACTTACCCAAAAGGGTTATGGGACGTGAAGTATACGAAGAAAATATAATAACTCGGAAAGTAACTCTGGGAGTATTTAGATTTGAAGCCTATGCACGACTCTACGAGTCGCACATAGCCTCGGGGACTAATGTCGGGGATATAACCCCAGGTACCCTAGAGTCGAGGTATAAATGGATATCCATGAAGGAATAAAGGATTAGATGAAAGACATATGGATAGAAGAGTACATATAAAATAGAGAAATAAGACACAAAGAGAATGAAAGACTAGTGCCAAAAATGGCTAGAAGTCACGACTTAGCCAAAGAGGTCATGAGACAGGTGCCAAAAAAGGCCAGAAGTCACAACTTACCAAAAAGGGTTATAAGACCAGTGCCAAAAATGACCAGAAGTCATAACTTACCCAAAGGGGTTAAAAGAACAGTGCCAAAAATGTCCATGAGTCATAATTTACCCAAAGGGGTTGAAGGACGAGTGCCAAAAACGGCCAGGAGTCATAACTTACCCAAAGGGGTTAAAAGACCAGTGCCAAAAATGGCCAGAAGTCATAACTTATCCAAAGGAGTTAAAAGACCAGTGCCCAAGAAGGCCAGAATTGATAACTTACCCAAACGAGTTAAATGGATCAATGTCCTTAAAGGCTAGGTGTCACGAACTTACCTAAAAGGGTTATGGGACGTGAAGTATACGACCAAAATATAATAACTCGGAAAGTAACTCTGGGAGTATTTAGATTTGAAGCCTATGCACGACTCTACGAGTCCCACATAGCCTCGGGGACTAATGTCGGGGATATAACCCTAGGTACCCTAGAGTCGAGGTATAAATGGATATCCATGAAGGAATGAAGGATTTGATGAAAGACATATGGATAGAAAAGTACATATAAAAATAGAGAAATAAGACACAAAGAGAATGAAATAATAGAAAAAGGGAAAAAACACTACTGGGCCGAATTAAGCTTAATTTGGCCTGATACAGATGATGCAGGACCGAATTCCCCCCATTGGGCCGAATTACTAACTCACCCGGCTAGGCCGAGTTGCCCCAGCCGGCCCATCGCCGAACCATCACCCACTTCGCCAGGTCAACGCGCTCGCCTGCGTCGCCAACACCACCAACCACCGTGTGGCAAGCTTCCTCTTCTTCGCCCGGGTGGGCCAAAGCCAGTTAATTCGGCCCACCACGGGTTCGTCCTTCCCCCATGACCACGTTGGGCCAGTGGCACTTCACCCGGGCCACCACAGGACCATGCAGGCTCTACAACGCCAGCCTCGCCACCGCACCCCGCAAGGCTCACCCGGGTGGGCCGAATCAACCAGACCTTGGCCCACCACGGGTCTGCTTGACCAGATCGACGCCCCCAGCTATGGGCCGGCTTTAAGGGACCCTGGTTGGGCTCCCAGTGACCCGGATGGGTCACTCTTGATTTCTTTCACACCGAGGCCGAATGAGATGTAATCCCGCTGGGCCTCTAAACATAGTTCGGCTGGGCCTATCAGGACCAGGCCGAATCAGCCACGTCCCAGGCCGAATCTCCACCTCGCTCTAAGAACTTGGGCCGAGTTATAATGACTTAGACACCACGTTATCCATCTCCAGGTGCCTCCACGATCTCCACAAGAACACGCCATCGGATCAAGACAAGACCAACAAGTATCGCGCTAGTCTTGGGACGCCCATGGCTCAGACTGGCACATGGGCATATGGAATATGCCCTTGGCATCGAGAAGATGCTAGAGAATATGCCCTTTCCATCAAGAATATGCTAACGAATATGCCTTGACATCTCCAAAGATGCCAAGGCATATGCTGAGCATCTCAGAAGATGCCATGAATATGCTACACAGATTCCAAGCGTGGGGAACAAATTTTGTCCCCTGGGGTCCTCTTTATAAGGAGGACCAGGGGGTCGTTCATAAGGGAGGCCCCGAAGGGCTCTTCTCCTCTCTGCTCACTAGGAGCTCTCCTTATTCCTCCTCCTCCACTCTCACATAGAGATCTAGATAGAGGAATAGGAAATACATCTCAAGGAGCATGATTGTAGCCACAAGTATGGCAAGATTATAAGAGATAAGATATAGAGAAAGGGGTGTTATCTTCACACGAGAGCCTCAATCCTAGATAAATTGTATTTCTCTTTGTTCATATGAGTGTGGTCTTCACTGCATCATCCCTCCCCGGATTCCTCCATGTCCACCGGCCCCAACTTTAGCCTACCCATGGCATATGCCTTGATACCACCACGACATTTGGCGCCCACCGTGGGGCCTCTTAGTGGCGTTGGTTGGGTTTCCATCCGGGCGGGAGCATCTTCATCAACCTCTTCCTCATAGAGCGCCTTCAGCTCCTCCAAGCGAACAGAGAACAGAGAGGTAAGCATAGAGGCTCTCCAAGTCTGACTCAGCAAGGCAGGTAAGACTCAGCAAAAATGACTCAAACTCTTCTCCAAGCATACTGTAAGTACCAGGTAACTCAGCAGGGCAGGTATGACTTAGCAAGAATGACTCAAACACTTCTCCAAGTATATTGTAAGTACCAGATAACTCAGCCACCCACACTCGATCCTTCACCCCGTGGAGAAAATAACTTAACCCGGGGACTAGCCCACGTATCCGTAGAGTCACCTTTAGATTGAGAGAACATTATATTGATTCAGATCAGATTTGGCTAGCTTATTTATAATTCGGATAGAATTTGAGTTAGCTTATTTATAATTCAGACATAATTTGAGTCAGCTTATTTATAATTCGGATAGAATTTGAGTCAGCTTATTTATATTCGGATAGAATTTGAGTCAGCTTATTTATAGTTCGGATGGAATTTGAGTCAGCTTATTTATAATTTGGATAGAATTTGAGTCAGCTTATTTATAGTTCGGATAGAATTTGAGTCAGCTTATTTATAATTCAGATAGAATTTGAGTCAGCTTATTTATGATTCGGATAGAAATTGAGTCAGTTTATTTATGCTTTGGATTAATCTTTAACTCAGCTCACTAGCCAGCTTATTGATGATTCGGATAGAAATTGAGTCAGATTATTTATGCTTTGGATTAACCTTTAACTCATCTCACAAGCTTATTGATGATTCAGATAGAATTTGAGTCAGTTTATTTATGCTTTGGATTAACCTTTAACTCAGCTCACCAGCCAGCTTATTGATGATTCGGATATAATTTGAGTCAGTTTATTTAAGCTTCGGATTAACCTTCAACTCAGCTTAGTAGCTTATCTCTGATTCGAGCTAACATTTGATTCATCTTGCCAGGGTATATTATAATTCGGATTTGCATTCGGACTCGGCATACTAGCGTAACTCTGATTCGGACTAAAGTTTGATTCAGCTCGCCAGATTGCCAGGCTATGTTATGACTCAGATTGATATTTCACTATCTTGCCAAGTTATCTCGTATCTCGGATGACTATTTGCCAGCTTATCATATCTCGAATCTATATCTCATATCAACATCTTGAATCAGATCTCTCAGCGATTAGCCCTATTATCATATACCAAAACTTAATCTCGGATCTATATCCCGGATCCATATCAAAGGCGAATTGACATCATATCATCGAATCAAATTATATCTTGGCAAATAGATGACTCGGATTTGAGTCATATAACTCAGATTTTGAGCCAAATAACTAAGATTCAAGACATCAGTCAAATATGAGTAAAATAACTCGGATTTGGAATCAGATGACTCGGATTTGAGTCATATAACACAGATTTTGAGACAGATAACTCAGATTCGGGACATAAGTCAAATATGAGTAAAATAACTCGGATTTGGAATCAGATGACTCGGATTTGAGTCATATAACTCGAATTTTGAGCCAGATAACTCAGATTCGGGACATAAGTTAAATATGAATAAAATAACTCGGATTTGGAATCATATGACTCGGATTTGAGTCATATAACTTGGATTTTGAGCCAGATAACTCAGATTCAAGACATAAGTCAAATATGAGTAAAATAACTCGGATTTGGAATCAGATGACTCGGATTTGAGTCATATAACTCGGATTTTGAGCCAGATAACTCAGATTCGAGACATAAATCAAATATGAGTAAAATAACTCGGACTTGGAATCAGATGACTCGGATTTGAGTCATATAACTCGGGTTTTGAGCCAGATAACTCAGATTCGAGACATAAGTCAAATATGAGTAAAATAACTCGGATTTGGAAACAAATGACTCGGATTTGAGTCATATACCTTGGATTTGAGTCAGATGACTCAGACTTAAGACATAAGTCAATTTTGAGTAAAATAACTCGGATTTGGAAACAGATGACTCGGATTTGAATCATATACCTCGGATTTGAGTCAGATGACTCATACTTAAGACATATGTCAATTTTGAATAAAATAACTCGGATTTAGAAACAGATGACTCGGATTAAAATTTACCCAAACAAGTTAAAACACCAGTGCCAAAAATGGCCAGAAGTCATAACTTACCCAAAGAGGTCATAAGACCAGTCCCAAAAAAGGCCACAAGTCACAACTTACCCAAAGAGGTTATAAGACCAGTGCCAAAAATGGCCAGAAGTCACGACTTAGCAAAAGAGGTCATAAGACAGGTGCCAAAAAAGGCCAGAAGTCACAACTTACCAAAAAGGGTTATAAGACCAGTGCCAAAAATGGCCATAAGTCATAACTTACCCAAAGAGGTTAAAAGAACAGTGCCAAAAATGGCCAGGAGTCATAACATAACCAAAGGGGTTGAAGGACGAGTTGCAAAAATGGCCAGGAGTCATAACTTACCCAAAGAGGTTAAAAGACCAGTGCCAAAAATGGCCAGAAGTCATAACTTATCCAAAGGAGTTAAAAGACGAGTGCCCAACAAGGCCAAAATTGATAACTTACCCAAACGAGTTAAATGGATCAGTGTCCGTAAAGGCTAGGTGTCATGAACTTACCCAAAAGGGTTATGGGACGTGAAGTATACGAACAAAATATAATAACTCGGAAAGTAACTCTGGGAGTATTTAGATTTGAAGCCTATGCACGACTCTACGAGTCCCACATAGCCTCGGGGACTAATGTCGGGGATATAACCCCAGGTACCCTAGAGTCGAGGTATAAATGGATATCCATGAAGGAATAAAGGATTAGATGAAAGACATATGGATAGAAAAGTACATATAAAATAGAGAAATAAGACACAAAGAGAATGAAATAATAGAAAAAGGGAAAAAGCACTACTGGGCCGAATTAAGCTTAGTTCGGCCTGGTATAGATGATGAAGGACCGAATTCCCCCCATTGGGCCGAATTACTAACTCACCCGGCTGGGCCGAGTTGCCCCAGCCGGCCCATCGCCGAACCATCTCCCGCTTCGCCAGGTCAACGCTCCCGCCCGCGTCGCCAACACCACCAACCACCGCGTGGCAAGCTTCCTCGTCTTCGCCCGGGTGGGCCGAAGCCAGTTAATTCGGCCCACCGCGGGTTTGTTCTTCCCCCATGACCATGTTGGGCCAGTGGCACTTCACCCGGCCCACCGCAGGACCCTGTAGGCTCTACAACGCCAGCCTCGCCACCGCACCCCGCAAGGCTCACCCGGGTGGGCCGAATCAACTAGACCTCAGCCCACCATGGGTCTGCTTGGCCTGATCGACACCCCCAGCTACGGGCTGGCTTGAAGGGACCCTGGCTGGGCTCCCAGTGACCCGGCTGGGCCACTCTTGCTTTCTTTCACACCCATGCCGAATGAGATATAATATGGCTGGGCCTCTAAACATAGTTCGGCTGGGCCTAACAGGACCAGGCCGAATCTCCACCTCACCCTAAGCACTTGGGCCGAGTTATAATGACTTAGACACCACGTTCATCTCCAGGTGCCTCCATGGTCTCCACAAGAACACACCATCGGATCAAGACAAGACCAATAATTATCGCGCTAGTCTTGGGACGCCCATGGCTCAGACTGGCACATGGGCATATGGAATATGCCTTGGCATCGAGAATATGCTAGAGAATATGCCCTTGGCATCAAGAATATGCTAAGGAATATGCCTTGGCATCTCCAAAGATGCCAAGGAATATGCTGAGCATCTCAGAAGATTCCATGAATATGCTACACAGATGCCAAGCGTGGGGAACAAGTTTTGTCCGCTGGGATCCCCTTTATAAGGAGCACTAGGGGGATCGTTCATAGGGGAGGCCCCGAAGGGCTCTTCTCCTCTCTGCTCACTAGGAGCTCTCCTTCTTCCTCCTACTCCACTCTCATAGAGAGATCTAGATAGAGGCATAGGAAATACAGCTCAAGGAGCATGATTGTAGCCACAATTATGGCATGATTATAAGAGATAAGATTTAGATAAAAGGGTGTTATCTTCACACGAGAGCCTCAATCCTAGATACATTGTATTTCTCTTTGTTCATACGAGTGCGGTCTTCACTACATCATCCCTTCCCGGATTCCTCCACGTCCATCGGCCCCAACTTTAGCCTACCCATGGCATATGCTATGATACCACCACGACACTCAAGATGAAGAAACCATCAAGCTAGACGATTTATCCGAATTTGGATCTTGGAGACTTCCGGGGGCTACTATTGGTTATATACTTTCCGGGGATACCCACAGGACTCGCTGACTAGGGTGGCCCACCAATGGGTTAGAGCTTTGCTTCACGGGCGGCCCAGTCAGAGAAAAGGAGGAGCCAGTTCCGGCTACGACAAGGCCGAGAGGAGTTACCGACTTAGGCCTGTAGTATTACTTGTAGTCCTTGCTGTATCTAGTTAATGACTCTATAACGTAGCCGGATAGGTCTCTCCTGTAACCCTAGGCCCCGGTGACTATATAAACTGGCCCCATTGGAGCCTTTAGGGAATAACGCAACAATCACCACAATCAACTCGCACAGGCGACCTCTCTTCTAATCCGCTATAACATCCGGCTTATGCCTATATATTACTGGGTTGCTAGAAGGAGTAGGATCCAATCACCGTAGTCGGATATGAACCTGGGTAAACTTGTGCTCACTGCTCCTGGAACATCCGACGTCTCACACCCATCTTTCCAATGCCACTAGGACCCCCTATGGCGTACTTGTCGACAATCCGACGGCAGATCGTATGCGCACCTAGAGGGGGGGTGAATAGGTGCCACTTCAAATTTTCTTCCTATTCAAATTAGGGTTTGACAAGAAACGTAAATTCTCTAGTTATGCAACTAAGGTGAATTTACCTATATGTCAAATTAGAACCAACTAGCCGAACACTAAGCACGAACAAGTAAAGTAAAGTGAGGTAAAGGATAGAAGTAACCAAAGTGGAGGACGCGGAGACACAAGGATTTGTTTCCCATAGTTCCTTCCTTTTGAGGGGAAGTACGTCTATGTTTGGAGAGGGGGTGGTATAAAACCACCTACGCCACGAAAGGCCTCCCTTGTTCTCCGATGAACCTCACCCCAACGGGTTCGATTCACCTCTTCCACTATATCGGGAACCTTCAAGGTGGAAGCCGGCACCAGGGCACACATCCACAACTTAATTGGAGGCTCCCGAATACAAGCAAGATGTCAAACAATCAAAGACAAACTTTTAAGAAGGAAATCTAGAAATAGAGTTTCCAAAGAAACACTAGAGCAAGGGGCCCTCAAGTGAATGAGGGGGAAATGAAGATCTCTCTTAGGGAAGCAATAGATCAAGGGCTCCTCCTTCTATTCTCCAAAGATCAACGACTTTGGATGGTTGAGTGAAGATATCTTGGCAATTTGGTGGCTCAAATGGAGGTGGTGTTCTTGAGTGAGTCGAGCAACCTCCCAAGGTTGAAGAGGGGCTATTTATACCCCACTAGGCAGATCTACCCGTTGCCTTTTTCTCAGAGCCGATACTACTAGATACAATAGCGGTAGTACCGGAAAATACAGGTTCTACCGGTCAAGTACCGGATCCATATCCAATGGGTGACTAGGCAATGGCTCCCCCTGCGGTAGTACACGGGACATAGGAGCAGTACTACCAGATCGAAGCGGCAGTGCGGCAACTTGGTACCAGGTGAGGCAGTGGCATTGGGCAAGATCACTAGCCCTCACTTCCCTCTCTGGTACTGAAGAGCGGTACTACCAGTGTCGAGCGGTAGTACCGCGTCGAGGATGGGGTACTACCGGAACCGAGCGGTAGTGCCACTTTTCGGTACTGGGGAAGGCAGTGGCATTGGGTAGGCTTGCCCACCCTCATTGCCCTGACTGGTAGCAAACGGCAGTACTGTCGGTGGTGAGCGGTAGTACCAGATGATATTTCCGGTACTACCGGACACCACAAAGAGCTAGAGCGAACGACTAATATATTTCCGTATAAAGCATGTGGTACACTTGGCAAATAATTAGTCTGATATGTGTGGTGTCATTAAACACCAAAATTACTTAGGATAGGAAATGCGCTTTGAATCTCCCCCTTTTTGTTGTTGGATGACAACACACCTTTCCATGATAATATTGTGATAGCGATCATGGTTTTGCAAAATAGAGATGGGGCTCCCCCTAGATGAGTAGGACCAAACCTCACCCTCTATTTTTTAAAACAACCACGAGTGTACATTCAAAGGTAACACTTAGAATTCATACCTTTGCTCAATAAAATGTGATGACAGAAATATTGACAATGGCTAGAGAATATCATCACATAAGATGGATCCATATGAGAATAACCATAGCACACATATGATGGATCCGTAAGATAACCACATAGTCTCAACATACATAGCACGAATAGTTAGTACCTAAAGTTCACACATAATATGAGGCAAAGAGAAAATAAAGTTCACAAGCGAGTAAAGATCAAAGGCAAGAACGAGCTTGTGAATTTTCCCATGCAAATCCCGCATGCCTAAGGTGCAACTTCTCCCCCTTTGGCATCAAGACGCCCAAAAGGGACAAGAGCAACACTAACTTCCCGGAGGTCACTCGTCATCATCATCAAATCCATCCTCATGAGTCGGCGGAGCACGAGAAGAAGAGGTTGCATCATCATCGCAGTAGCTATGCTTGGAGATCCATTGGTCTTCAGGAGTGATGTTGTTCTCGGAACCCTTGGAGACGGTCAACCCTCGAGCTTCCATCATTTCTTTATGACGAGCAAAAGATTTCTTGGCATACACATGAGCATAATACATGAGCTTTTGGTTGTCAACTTGGAAGCAAAACACCATCTTTAGCTTGGCTTTGATCCTCTTGGCCCATGAGGGCTGGGCCTGCTTGCGACAAGAGACTACAAAATCAGCATCACGACCACTATCCTCATCACCTTCTTCAAGCGGGTTCCCTTCCTCATCAACTAGTTCACCATCCGCATTGCAAGGTCTAGGATGGGTATTGATCAACAAGGACTTGTGCCGGTGAGGAACAAGACGGCGAGTAGAAAAACTTTTGAGAATGGGGGGGCACTTATTGAGGATGAGAGCCATGATGTATGGAACAAAAGGAGGGACCCTCCAAGTGTATGTGGAAACTACCATATCATTCCAAATGAATCATCACATCAAGAGGGTAACCGGACTCACGGTTGTTGTAAGTGGTGATCATAAGATCCACCATGTGACCATGCATCTCATCTTGGTTTCTGGCTCGAGGGGCAATGGTCTCATGGAAGATGCGGTTCAAGATATCATAGGTGGGGAGAAGACCCTTGATCTTACCCGCAACACCATGACATCGGAGTATAATGGTGCAAGGACATCTTTCTTCATGGGACGATCACTACCGTGACAGCGGTAGCCAACCGGAGTGTCAAGGCCATGGTACTCATACCCAAGAATCTCCCCAAACTCAGCTAATGTTGCTTCCTCGATAACTCCCTTAATCATCCATGTCATAGTCCTAGCTTGGTTCTTTGAAAAGTGAACGGTGGAATAAAACTGAGTAGTGAGCAAGGGGTCATAGTCTTCCCGGAACTGCATAAGGGGAAGCAAACCAATATGGGTATAGATCTCAATATCTTCGCCGAAGTAGTCCAAGTTCTTGTTCACATGAACCATCTCAATCCACTTCTGAGGGACCACCAGCTTATCATCCTTCATAAGAACCTCATTGTACACACGCTCTTGAAAGTCAGTGTAGAATAGACTATTTTCCCTAGCTTGGGACCGGGCTACCACATACGGATTCACGACCTGCAAGGCAGGAAAGTCCATCTCAGACAGATCAGACAACAACCTTGGCCCAGATGGCCCTGAACTCTGTTTCTTGCGATGACTTGAGGGGGGAGGAGGAGAGGGACCACTACCACGACCAGCTGACTGTTTAGTGGTCCCTCCATGATGACCCCGACTGGCCTTCAAATTCAACCGGTTGATGTGCTGTGGCATGATATCTTCTTCGACTCTGACTCATAGTCCTTGATTTCTTGACGAGCCTTGGAACACTTGCGTGCACCCCGGGAACCCCCTGCACCTGTGAAAGAAGGAGGGACATAGAAGTGGGATAAGGGCACAAGAACCCGAAACAAAAAAGGTTCCACAAAGAAATTCAAGTTTTGAGAAAATATTGTAGTTTGCGTGGACAGGTAGTACCAGATGTCAAAGATGGTAGTACTGCAAACAAGCGGTAGTACCGGAAAAAAATTCTGGTACTACCGGTCATGCGGAAATAGTCTAGATCCTGTAGAACCGATCCATAGATTGTCAACAAAACTACCCAAAGCGAGGATTCCTTCGGACAAGAAGTAATATCTGGTAATCTACACACACTACAACCTCAAAACAACTTTTTTGACCATGAATCGAAGTCTCCCTAGATTCAATGGAGAAAACATGAGAGAAGAAGAAGAGCGCGATTCTACCAGGGTCCATGGCGGTGGAGATTGAGGAGGAGCCCGCGAGGAGGCCAGATCCGGTGAGGATCCAGTAGACGGAGGAGAGTGCGGGGCTCCGGCGATGATTCTTGCTCTGGCGGCGGCGGTTTGGAGTGGAGATGGGGGATAATGGGGCACTGATAGGTGCCCCCCCGCGTCTGAACTCTTAACCAGGGAAACTGACCGGTGGTACCAGGGATATGAACGGTAGTACCGCTGACCGGTAGTGCCGCGTAGAAAACCGGTAGTACCGGGGCAAAGACCGGTAGTACCGCACCTGGGTAGTTTCCAGGAATCGACATGGAAACTGACCCTGGCCGGTAGTACAGCTCCCTAACCCGGTAGTACTGGTTCCACTAGAACAAAACACTAGGGAGAAATGAGGAGGTTCTTGTGCAGAGTAGATGGGGTTTGTAGGAGGATAAGAAAGCTTAGGTTGAGAGAGTCACGCTGATATGGACACATCCACTCTAAAATATGGAAAACATAGCAAGAGCAAAATGAGAGTGCATGATCGTAAGACCTACACAACTCAATAAATGACACACACGAGTAAGCACCAACCTCTCGAACGTGAGAGGGTGGTGGTCTAGGCCACCATGTTTGAGTATACTCGGCTTGCCACCACGAAGATATATCTTGGGTCCATTACCGAAACTCATCATTTAAGATCACATATCACAAAATTATATTAATAGAAATGATTTTTATCACTTTGGGCATAATGGGGGAGGGATAGTCCAATCAATTAGGGCCGCACTCCCCCTATATCCATGCATGCACCTAAACCAAATAAGAGTCAAGACATAGGTGAGTATGCAAGGTGATCAAGTCAAGCTCCTTGAATCTATGATATTTAGTTCATTCCTCAAATAACAAAATGTTGCTTCATCAAGTGGCTTCGTGAAGATGTCGGCAAGTTGGTCTTTGGTTGACACATAAGATAGATAATATCACCTCAAGCAACATGGTATCTAATGAAATGATGATGGATCTCAATATGCGAGGTCCTTGTGTGATCCACCGGGTTGTAGGCAATCTTGATAGCACTTTCATTGTCACATAAAAGAGGCACTTTGTCACAATGGACACCATATTCCTTAAAGTTTGCCTCATCCATAGTAATTTAGTGCAAGCACTAGCTGCTGCCACATACTCGGCTTCGGCGGTTGAGAGAGATATACAGTTTTGCTTCTTAGAGGACCAACATACCAAGGACCTACCAAGAAATTGGCAAGCCCCGAATGTTGATTTTCTATCATCCTTATCACCAGCCCAATCTGAGTCCGTGTATCCACAAAGAGCAAATGTTGAGCCATGAGGATACCAATTACCATAGTGTGGGTATGAACCAAATATCGAAAGATTCTCTGGACCGCTATCAAATGGCTTACTTTAGGATCCGCTTGATATCTTGCACACACTCCTACACTCAACACAATATCGGGTCTAGATGCACAAAGGTAAAGCAAAGAACCAATCATAGACCGGTATACCTTTTGATCCACATCTTTACCATTTGTATTTAAGTTCAAGATGAGTCTTTGTTGCCATGGGGATAGGAGCACCATTTAAATCTTTCATGTTGAATCTTTTGAGCATATCTTGAGTATACTTGGCTTGGTTGAAGAATGTTCCTCCTATTACTTGCTTGATATCAAAACCAAGAAATACCCTTAATTCCCCCATCATAGACATGCGGAACCTACTAGTCATAAGCTTTGAGAATTCATCATTAAAATCTTTGTTAGATGAGCCAAGGATAATATCATCAACATATATTTGGCATACAAAAATCTCCCCATTGACCTTCTTAGTAAAAAGAGTGGGATCAATTTTCCCAACCTCAAACCCATGGTCAAACAACAACTCTCTAAGGTGCTCATACCACATGCATGGGGCTTGTTTGATCCCACAGAGCGCCTTATAAAGTTTGTAGACATGGTTTGGGAAGTTGGGATCCTCAAATCCCTAGGGTTGCTTTACATATACCAACTCATTCAATGGACCATTAAGAAATGCACTTTCTACATCCATTTGTTGCAACTTAAAGTTATGATGTGCCGCATAAGCAAGAAGGATACAGATGGACTCAAGGCGAGCCACGAGTGCATATGTCTCTCCATAATCAATGCCTTCAATTTGAGAGTACCCTTGTGCCACCAATATTGCCTTGTTCCTTACAACAATTCGATGCTCATCTTGCTTGTTCTTGAATATCCACTTCGTGCCTATAACATTGCGGCAATCCTTTGGCTTCTCAACTAACTTCCATACTATATTTATCTCAAAGTTATTGACATCTTTGTGCATTGCTTACAACCAATCTGAATGTTCAAGAGCTTCCCATACTTTCTTTGGTTCAATCATGGAGATGTGTGCTTGGTGTTCACTAAAGCTCTTCAATTGTGCTCTTGTGGACATTCCTCTCCTTACATCTCCAACCACATTCTCTAGAGAGTGGTCTCTTAATTCCAACATCTTATCCATTCTAGCTTTGCGACGAGTTTCGATCTCCTTGTTGTTTCTTGGGGGGGCCACTTCATAATTTTGGTCCTCGTCTTGACCATCAACTTGACCTTGATCATCATTGGAATCATTCTCTTCATTAAGAGGCACAGATTGACCTTGGTCTGGCACACTGCTAGACTTGAGTTGAGCAGCTCTCACGGCAGATTATATAGATCTTCCTTGTGTAATAGACCGAGCAGCACTTGACATTCTGTAGAATGGTGACGCAAGCTCCTCCTCACTAGAGGTATCACCCTGATCAACATGTTGAGGGTCCACAGCTTGTCTTTGGCTTGGGTCATTATCCTCCTCGATAGATGGAGCTTGTTGTTGTGAAGATGAAGGCTCCACTTGAGTAGAGCATAGTTCTTCTCGATCCGCCATAAGGGGTTCCTCAACGGGGTGGATAAATCCCACATCCATTCTTCCTATGGAATCCTGAGGCATTTCATCATCTGCATCACAAGCATCAACATGCCACGCTTGGGGACCATCATATTCTTCGAACACCACACTACATGATTCTATGACAGCTCCGGAGATCTTATCATAGATTCTATAAGTGTGGGATTCAAGACCATAGCCAACAAAGATACCCTCTAATGCTTTGGAATTGAATTTGGACAAGCGAACACCCTTTATGAGATAGAAACACTTACAACCGAACACCCGGAAGTAATATGTTGGGATTTTTACCGGTAAGTATTTCATATGGAGTCTTGATCAATTATTTGCGGAGGTAGAGCCGGTTTGATGCATGGCAAGCGGTGGATATTGCTTCGGCCCAAAAGTTATATTGAGATTTAAACTCTGCCAACATGGTCCTTTCCATATCAATAAGGGTCCGGTTCTTCCTCTCGGCTACACCATTTTGTTGAGGGGTATATGCAACGGAATATTGGTGTTTTATTCCCTCATCACTAATAAATCCATTCAAGGTATAGTTATTGAACTCGGTGCCATTGTCACTTCTTATAATCAACACGGGGACATTGTATTAATGTTGAACCATGTTGATGAAGTCGATAAATTTCTCTTGGGTCTCACATTTCAACTTGAAGAAATATACCCATGAGTATCTTGAATAGACATCAACAATCACCAAACAATATTTCTTCCCAACAAGACTTGCATGAGATGGAGGACCAAAGAGATCCACATGAAGGATCTCCAAGATCCTCTTTGACTTGATGTGGCTCTTTGGCTTGTGGGGAGAATCATGCATCTTTCCTTCAACACAAGCCCTGCAAACACTATCTTTGGCAAAGGAAACATTTTATTTTAGTCCAACAATGTGGCCATCCTTGTGGAGACTTTGAAAAGTTATCATATTGACATGGGCTAGAGGGCGATGCCATAACCAACCCACATCGACCTTTCCGAATAAGCACATCGCACTTGTAGTGGTTTGCCCCGAAAAGTCCACCACATACAAGTCGTTTTCGACGTACCCAACGAAAGAGACCTTGAGAGACTTGCTCCACATGAGGACCACAATATCATCATCAATAAAGATGGCAAATCCCATCTTTCCAAGAGCACAGACTGAAAGTAAATTATAACCAAGGGTCTCAACAAGCATGAAGTCCACGAGTGTAATGTCGTGGGCAACCACAACCTTGCCAAGACCCATTACCTTGGACTTAGACTTGTCGGCATATGTCATGGATATTTGATCATCATTTGGTCTCAACTCCTTGACAATAGATGTGCTTTGGTCATATGACTTGTGCATCCACTATCAATCACCCACTTTGACCCTCCGGAAGCATAAGTCTCTATTCCTCTTGCCATTAGGCAAGTGACGTCCTTGTTGGAGATGTTCTCATTAGGGGAGTCAAAGAGTGAGAAAGTGAGAATAGAAGTAGTGACAAGTGCAGCCAAACCATTTGATGTTTCCTCTTCATCATCTTCCTCATCGGAGGAGTATTCTTCATGTGTAATCAAGACAATTTCACTTGACTTATTGTTGGTGAGATTCTTCTTGACGAAAGGTTTCTTGAAGGGATCCTTGGAGTTATTATTTGGCACAATTGCACCACCATGATCTTCTCTTCTCTCATAGGGAAAGCTGGCCATAAAATGATATCTCTCGCCAAAATTGAAGCAAGTTCTCAATTTAGGGTTATTGCCTCTTTTCCCATTAGCATTGCTTATTTGTAGCATCTCCCTTGTGGCCTTGCCAGGATTCTTCCAGAATTTTCTTGCATAGAAGGCCATGACCTCACTATGATCAATATTTAATATCATTGGGAGGGTTCATAGATAATCCTTCATCACTTTCATCCCCATCCACATTCTCCATAAATTTGTCCTTTAGGGCAAGGTTGACACCACCGCTCATTCCAAGAGCAGGAGCATATTTGGCATTCTTTGCTTCAACCTTAAAGGCGGCCATACCTTGCATAACTTTGTTGGAGGTCATGAGATGATAGTTATGTCTTCCTTGTAGACTCTTCAAATCAGTGGGCTCAAAGGGCATGAGTGTAGTCACATATTTCCTTTTTACCCAAGCATCGTCCACATGTGTGGCACCAACATTCCTAAAGGCGATGGCAGTTGACTTGAGTCTTTGATACATGTCTTCATGATAATCACCATCCTTCATATAGAAACCTTCGGCTTCATTGCTTAATGCATCATACCGGTTCCTTCTCATACTCGCATTCCCAAGCTTCCCAAGCTCAATGAGAGAATCCCAAGCTTCCTTAGCGGTGTTGAGGTTTTCAATGTGAGGTTAATCTTTTGTACAAAATCCTTGTTGAATCATGTGCAAAGCGATGGCATTGAGTTGGCTATTGACAACTTCTCTTCTTGTCAAGTTGGTTGGATCCACAATATGGAGTCCTTCTTCAATGATGTTACATAACTCAATGCAAGAGCTGCGCACATGAGATTTCATTAGTGATTGCCATTGAGCAAAAGGAGATGCAACAAGTTTTGGTGGGTATCCTCTATTGTTTATATGAGGGAGAGGAATAGGAGGGTCGGGAGAGTACCATGCTTGAGACTCATGATGATCTCCCTTCACACCATCCCTTTTTGTGCAGTAAATAGTGTTGTCTGGATTATCCCCCACCACCACAACCGCAGGTGATGCCGGGGCATTCCCCTTTGGTAATGATGGTGTTTCCTCTTGAGGAGGAGGTGACGATGGGGCAAGCTTATCTTTAAAAATTTGCTCAACTAGTGTGTGCACTTGTTTCAATTCATTGCTCATGGTGGAGCTCAATCTTCTTTCCAAGAGATTGAGATCCTCCATGGTCACCATGTGCATAGTCTCACCATCATCATTTCCTAGTTGGTTGCCCATTTACTCTTCGGCGGTAAAGCCCGAATAAAGAGATGAGGCTCTGATACCAATTGAAAGGATCGTATGGGCACCTAGAGGCAGGGTGAATATGTGCTACTTTGAATTTTCTTATTTTTCA
Source organism: Avena sativa (assembly GCA_916181665.1). Lineage (NCBI taxonomy): Eukaryota > Viridiplantae > Streptophyta > Magnoliopsida > Poales > Poaceae > Avena > Avena sativa. Next base: position 42,811,761 of record OV702298.1, on the reverse strand, counting down.
AATTAGGGTTTGACAAGAAAGGTAAATTCTCTAGATTATGCAACTAAGGTGAATTTACCTATATGTCAAACTAGCACCAGCTACCACAACAATAAGCATGAACAAGTAAAGTAAAGTGTGGTAAAGGATAGAAGTAACCAAAGTGGAGGATGTGGAGACACAAGGATTTGTTTCCTGTAGTTCCTTCCTTTTGAGGGGAAGTACGTCTACGTTTGGAGAGGGGGTGGGATCAAACCACCTACGCCACAAAAGGCCTCCCTTGTTCTCCGATGAACCTCACCCCAACGGGTTCGATTCACCTCTTTCACTATATTGGCAACTTTCAAGGTGGAAGCCGGCCCCTTTACAACAAGTTTGGGGCACACATCCATGACTTAATTGGAGGCTCCCGAATACAAGCAAGCTGTCAAACAATCAAAGACAAACTAGTAAGAACCAAATCTAGAACTAGAATTTCCAAAGAAACACTAGAGAAAGGGGCCCACAAGTGAATGAGGGGGAAATGAAGATCTCTCTTCGTGAAGCAATAGATCAAGGGCTCCTCCTTCGATTCTCCAAGATCGACGACTTTGGATGGTTGAGTGAAGAGATCTTGGCGATTTGGTGGCTCAAATAGAGATGGTGTTCTTGAGTGAGTCAAGCAACCTCCCATGGTTGAAGAGGGGGCTCTTTATACCCCACTAGGCAGATCTCCATGTTGCCTTTTTCTCAGAGCCAGTACTACCAGATACAAGAGCGGTAGTACCAAAAAATACCGGTACTACCGGTCCGGTATCGGATGTGCTACCGGATCCATATCCACTAGGTGACTAGGCAACGGCTCCCCATGCGGTAGTACACAGGACACACGGTGCTACCACAAAGCGGTAGTACCGGACCGCAAGATCGGTACTACTGGATCCAGGCGGCAGTGCTCACCAGCCCTCACTGCCATGTCCGATACTGAAGAGCGGTACTACTAGTGTCGAGCGATAGTACCAGGTCGAGGATGCGGTACTACCAGACCCGAGCGGTAGTGCCGCTTTTCGGTACCGGGGAAGGCAGTGGCATTGGGCAGGCTTGCACTCCCTCACTTCCCTGACCGGTAGGCTTGGCACAAAGTAAATTCTCTAGATATGGAACTATGAGAATTTCCCTATATGCAACCCTAACTACTAAGCATGTAAAGTGAGGAGCACGGAAACGTCATGACCCACAAGTATAGGGGGTGTATCGTAGTACTTTTGATAAATAGGAGTGTCGATCCCAACAAGGAGCAGAAGGTATTGACTAGTGGTATGTAGCAGGAAACCTCTGTAAATACTTAGCAAACGGATTTTTAAGGGTTTTCTGATAAAGCAAGGAAATAAAGTGCAAGTAATAAAGACAACGAACAATTGCAGCAAGTGGCCCAATCCTTTCTTAGCAAAGGACAAGCCGGTGGAAATACACAATTAGTTCAGGTTTCCTAACGGGGGTTCAGGTTTCTGTCACTCCGGCAACCGCACAATTAGTAGCCAAATACACAATGCATTCCCCTAGGCCCATAAATGGTGAATTATCATGTAGTCGATGTTCACATGACACCACTAAAAGAATAGCACCACAACTTAAATATCAAACCATTGAATAATATCTCAACACAAATCTACTACTAACAACATGACTTCTCCCATGTCCTCAAGAACAAAAGGAACTACTCATGAGACATTATATGGATCAAGATCAGAGATGATATGGTGATGAATAACAATCTGAACATAAACTATAATTCAGTGGTTCCAATCACAAGCATAAACTACAATGGAAATCAACACCGGGAAAGTTTCCCCTAAGAACTATGCAAGATTCAACACAATTGTTCCAGCGGGATGGAGTGGTGATGATGGTGCTCGTGGAGATGATGGTGTGGATGATGATGATGATGATCCCGATGAAGTCTAGCTTCATGATGGTGTTGATGGAGACGATCTCCCCTCTCGAGGAAGGAATTTCCCCGGCAGAAATCTGTCTACTAGAGAGCTCTTTCTCTCTCTATGGTGACCCAGAATAGCACTGCATGATGTAGTATACTATAGTCGTTGACATAACACCAATGAAACACCATTCACTAGTATTACATCCCGTAGAGTGGTACAACAAAAACAGAGCAGGTCCAGGACATGACTATAGGTTACAATTGGACTCTTTACATAAGATCCAGAGAATACTCTAGGTTAAAGAGAGAGGTAGAAACTTCTTACAAAGAAGAACCGGAAATAATCAACTCATAACTATTATGCTAATTATATTAGCATCTAACTATTTGGCGTGTATTGCTGCTATTGCAATACTCTATAGAATTAGGTTCTATGGCTAGAGATTATATTTCTATCTAATCCGAAACTTCGTCTTCACTTTAGTTGGTGTATATGTTGACTTCCTTTACTTCATTGAAGAGCTTGAGCTTTTGATGATGATTCCAGGAGCATAACTTTATGTAGACGTCATCTGAATGGCTTTAGAATCTAGCAAGGGTTAAGAAGATACGTTGAGTATGAGCGTACTTAGCAAGTTCACTATAAAAGGAGTGTTTGATGCACTATATCTATATCCACAGACCGTAGGTCACAGGCAATGCAGGTTTTCATAAACATTTCTTCAAAGGTTGATTTTATTCTAAAAGCTATGTCTATCAGCCTTCATGGGTTTACCAGAACTTTCATGGAGTTCCTTTCCTGCCGTGTTCGCAGCTCCTTCCCGAACAGGGAGTAAAAAGTTACAGTTCTTATACTCTGCAGAGGTGCGTTACTTTTCCCACGAGAGATCAAATCTTTGTTGCACAACCGGGCAGCTTACCCGTCCACAGTTCCATGTTGTGGGGCCTAGTAGATGATCCAAGCCAATCACTGCCCTCTCCGCTACCCCATATGTCTGCATGATCCGTTGGGGCTAGCTCACCTCCGTTAAGCCCCCTTTCGGGTAGGCTAAAACCCTGATGAGTTCCTGAAGACTCTATGAGTTGGTGATGCTCCTGGCAAGTACCATATAGGTCCGGGTAAACCTCTGGCAGCCACTCATAGATAATCTAGACACCAAAAATGTGGGGCCTAAGGGTGCCCACCTGTAACATACCAAAAATATTAGTCAAGGTTATCAAGTTCTAATCAACCTAATTTAGGGTTAACAAAAACTTTTATTAATTAAATCAATATGAATGCATGTGTGTATGTGATGAATGCATGAATGCTTGTATGGACTTGTGTGATTGCTATGAAAGGCAAGGATTAGTTTAAAGATGAAAACAACATCATATAAATCATTTCCAAGCAAAATCAAGTCAATAGAAATTCAAAAACAAACCAAATGAGCTAATGGTCATTTTTGCCAATCTTGTTCACTAGACCACTTTGAGTGTTTCTAGTCCAAGATTTCTAACAGAAACTAATCCAATTCTTTTCACCCCTTGCTAGACCAAGTGAAAGTGAACCCAATCCCACCTTGCAAACCCAAATAAACATTTGGAAACCCTATTCAAATGACATTTAAAAATTGAATCTAGTTCATATGGTAAGATCACCATTTCTCAAAACCCAACCAAACCAGTGCACCTTGACAAATCCAAACAACTAGAGACTGCCTAGTATGTGACCATTGCACCCACCAAGTTTCATCCAAAAATTCAAATATGAATTCCTTTCGGCCATTTCATAAAACATCTGGACACACAAACCAAATTTGGCCAAACCTTGTCCCCCATTGATCACCCTTGTCTCCCCCAGCAACAACCAGTGCATTAAACCAGCTTAGACCCCTACCATTGCACCATGCCGTGCATGCCCGAGCCACCGCTTGCTAGCCGACCATGGTGAGCTAGCCTGAGCCATCGCCGCGCCTAGCCACCGTGTCCAGGAAGCACGCCACCGTCCACCGCCACCCTTTGTCCATCCCTCGAGCATTTACAAGCAGTGGACCACCGAGAAGACACATGCCCAGTTTGTCTCTACCATGTCTAGAGCGCGCCAGAGCGCCGCGCTCGACACGCTCGCACAGATCGCGTCTCGCCTTCGCTTCCCGTGCATGTGATCACCACCATCCCAGGAGAACACCAGACAACCTTGTTCGCCGCCGCGTGACTAGGAGTGCCTTTGCATCATCAAAAACATCGTTGGTGCCGCTCAGAGAACCCGCGCGTTCCGACCAAACCGCACTGCCCCTTGTCGCGCCATCAAGTCGTTGAGCATCACCAGGATACCACACACCATCCCCTAGCCTCAGCCATGCCCGTAGCTCACTGTAACGCCGACCCCGACGAGCACTGCCCATGCCGCTCGGCCTCTCTCGCTCTCCTATAAAAAAAGGCGTTTCCCGCTTGTTTTCTTCACACCAATTCACTCCCCACCTCTCACTGATCCTTCCCACCTATTCCCAAAGAAAAGGGAGCTCTCCCTCACCGGAATTTCGCTGGAGCCTTCCGCTGCTGGAGGAGAAGGGCGTCGTTGATTGCGGCCACCCCAGGAGGAGCCTCCAGTACCAGGAGAACCGTAGTCGTTGACTTCGTCGTTCGCCCGCATCGCCGACCATTGCATGAGTCCCAGTGAGCCGCCCCAGAACCCCATTGGCCGTGCTAGGGTTCAAGCCCGTCGTGTTCTGTTCGACGAGGATGATGGTTGTGAGCCATTGATCCTTAGTCTAATCCTACGATCGTAATTGCCATGTACCCCTTCGCACCCCCCCCCCCGCGCACGCTGTGCATAGTGGGCTAGCCCAGTTAGAATTCCCGCACGAACCAGTAGTTTGAAATTAGATTTATCTATTTAGTTTCAAACCTAGTTCTGGCAGTAGATTCAAAAATCGATTCACAGAGTTTTACTGAACCAAATTGCATGAAACTAAATTTGTTAGAAAGATCTAGATATTCTTAATCAAATTTGAAATTATAGATCACCTGTAGTAAAAATAACAAGGCAGATACTTTTCTGCATTCAAACATTTTTCAAAATTCAACCATAAAGGCTTTTGAGTTGATTCCAAATCTCAAAAATTGCATTTTAAAAGACCTTTCTGAATATATAAAAATATCCAAGTTTACTTTTAGTAATAATGGACAAGTAATAAAATAATGCCCCATAGGCATTTCTAGTCACTTTAATTAATTAAATTGTGAAAACTCTTTAAATCACATTCCCAAGTATTAAAATATGAGGTAATGACATATGTCAACATGATACCTTATTTTAATTTGAGAATATTAAATCTTAAGTAGTTTTTAAATGAGTAGAAATTACTTTTCTAAAATAAAATAAATAAAACTATTGCCTTATTGCTTGTAATGATTGTGATGATGCTAGATCATCTAGTGTGAACCTTTATGTGCTAAATAGAAGTAGTTAAGTATTGTTTGGTGATTGTGTACTTCATATTTATTTATAGACACTAATATCGACCAAGGATACGAAGAGGAAGGAGACTACTACGAGGAAGGAGAGGAGAACTTCAACCACTACACTGCTCAAGGCAAGCCTAACACTACAAGTTGAATTAGCAATCTACACTACGCAAGCTAATACTTGCAAGCCCCACAATACAAATTAACCTATGCAATGCATTAGGCATGCTTTAGTTATAACATATTGATTATACCAAATCCCAGTTTTACTTGCAAGCTTTATTTTATTTCTTTATCAAAGCTCTTTGTTTATGTTTACTTAGTATCTTGTGAAGTTTTGGAAGATTATTATAGGTAGCATTAAGAGCATAAAACTTGGCCTAAGTTAGATAGAATTAGATGTCATCCTGAGGCATGAGATTAGATGTAGATAAGTCACACTTGATTAGCACCCCTCATTAGTGTTTACCCCCAACTTTAGTGGCTAGTGCTAAGCATAAAACTTGATCACTTTAGATGGGAATACTTGGTGAAAATGGTTATGAAAACCTTAGAATGATGAGTCATCCTAATGATATGTTTTGACATGTGTTATGAACACCAGATGATTTTTGATGATGAAAATGTGGAGGCATGTGCCTTAGCCCTTTATAGAACGGATGGTTGTGTTCGGATGTGATACCATTCCAATGTTTACCGTACAACCACAATATCCGAAATTGGGTAGGGCCTGACTAGAAGTTTATATATCTTAGTATGGGTTTCCCTACTGCCGAGGTTTTGTCAACACCCGGATTTTTAATCCTAGATGACTGTTATGCCATACATCGCAATCCCAGGATTACCATTTTTGTGAGACATAATAGATTGGATATCACAGTACATCATCCATTACAAACCATACATAAGGTCTTACAACAAATAAGGATCTCATGATCTAGTCTTAATACAATTCAAGCAGTGGAATAACGTAATAATAACGATAGCGTAGGCGAGACTCCATCTTCATGGTCACAGGAAATGCTGACGATGGGAGATGATCCTAGTTGTCGTAACCTTCCTGTTGTCCATCTTCCTGATACTCCTCTTGATAGTCTGGCCATGGGAATAGCCAGGGACAAAGCCATGAGTACTCTTTTTAAGTACTCGCAAACTAATACTAACAAGTGAAGTGGTTTTTGAATAGGAAGTACTATGCTCTAGGGTTATTTTGCAAAAAGCCAGATTTACCTCTACTGAGTTCAGAAGCAAAGAAAGCTAGTTGAAAGTTTTATCACCCCTAAGTGGGAACTTGAATTTATTGTCACAACTCTGTTGTGGTCTAGTCAAGTCACAAATCATTTCATAAGTCATGTTGAAAACATCTGACGACTGAACAGTATGGCCACTCCAACTTTGCATAACCACGGATGCGGCTATTCGAATAGTTTGACACTCTACATAGGTAGTACACTTTCACCACAACATTCGATACATCCATCAGGAACAATCCTAAATTCACCATACTAAGTATGTGGATAATCAATCCTAACCTTTCAATTACACGCCCTAGTATAGGCACCTCTCATGTGAGTTTGGCCTCCCAACCATGACCAATTGTCATCTTGGGAACTGTAGAGGTGGAAAATCTTCACAAGGTAGCCTCAGCTCAAACCTTGGCTGCAAGGCAACCCATACTAAGGTATATAAATTTCCAGTCAAGTACTACCCAAATTTCGGGTATTGTGGTTGTACGGTAAAATTGGAATGGTATCGCACTCAGACAACCATCAGTTTTGTAAAGGGCTAAGTCTCATGCCTTAACATTTTCATCATCAAAATCATCTAGTGTTTGAGAACACATGTCAAAACATTTTTGTAGAATGACTCATCATTCTAAGGTTTTCATAATCATTTTCACCAAGTATTTCCATCTAAAGTTGATCAAGTTTTATGCTTAGAACTAGAATCTACAAGTGGTGGTAAACACTAATGAGGGGTGGTAAACCAATGGGGATGATCTAAGTTCAATCTCATGCCTCAGGATGACATCAAGATTTATCTAACTTAGGCCAAGTTTTATGCTCTTTATGCTACCTTTAAAAATCTTTCTAGAATCTACAATTTACTAAGTAAACTCTAATAGAAAGCTTTGATAAAGAAATAAAAGAATTAAGCTTGCAAGTAAAACTGGGATTATGTGTCATCAAGGGGTATAAGCTTGCAAGTAGAACTTGCATGGTTTAGCTAATTAAGATAGTAGTATAAGCTTGCTAAGTTAAAAGTGTTAGCTTGCCTTGTGTAGAGCATTGGTTGAATTTATCCTCGTCTTCTTCCTCGTAGTATCCTCCTTCCTCCTCGTATCCTTGGTCGGCACTAGCGACTCTAAATAAATATGAGGTACACAATCACCAAACAATACTTAACTACTTTTACTTATCACACCAAGGTTTTCACTAGATGATCTAGGATCATCACAAACATTACAACCAATAAGGCAAATATTTTTATTTCCTTTATTTGACAAAAGTAATTTCTACTCATTGAAAAACTACTTAAGGTTTAATATTCTCCAACTAAAACATGGGATCATGTTGACACATGTCATAACCACATATTTCGGTACTTGGGAATGTGATTTAAAGTGGTGTCACAATTTAATAAGGTTTAACCTTTTAATTTTAATTCAATAAAGTGACTAGAATGTCCTATGAGGCATTCCTTTATTACTTGACCATTATTTCTGCAAGTAAACCTATATATTTTTACATATTCTGAAAGGTATGGTTAAATGTGATTTTTGAGAGTTGGAATCAACTCAAAAGCTTTCATCGTTGAATTTTGAAAAATGTTTGAATGCAGAAAAGCTTCTGCCTTGTTATTTTTACTATTGCTGATCCATAAATCCAATTGGTTTGAATCCAACGGTCTTGGATTAAGCATTCTAGTACATTTCTACCAAAATTGGTTTGATGCATTTTGGTTTAGTAAATCGAACTGGGTTGATTTTTGAATCTGGGTACAGAACTGAGTTTGAAACTAAAAGAATAAACCTAAATTTGAATTACTGGGTCGCGCGGGATGCTAACTGGGCCGGCCGACAGTGCACTGTGCACGCGCGGGTGGGTTTAAGTGAACGACCCCACCAGTCAGTGAGACAGGGGGTGCGAAGCGGTATGGGGCGATATGGGTCGTGCAATCAAACTCTAATCCTACGGCTACGATTCATCGTCCACATCTGGCAACACCAGCGAGACAGAACCCTAGTGCGGCCAGTGGGGGTCATGGGAGGCTCACCGGGGCTCAGGCGAGGGTCGGCGATGGGGGCAAACGACAAAGTCGACAACGGTGATCCTCCTAGTACCGGTAGGTCCTCCTGGGGCGGCTCCAATCAACGACGCGCTTCTCCTCCAGCAGGGGCAAGCTCCGGCGAAATTCCGGCAATGCGCTGCTCGCCTTGCTCCGGGAGTGAGGTGGGGTCCTTCTGAGAGAGAGAGGGGAGTGATATGGTGTGAAGAATTCGTGTTGGCGTGGCCTCTATTTATAGTGCCTGAAGAGGACCAAATGGCGCGGGCGGAGCTCTTCGGTGTCTTCGTTACAGCGAGCTACTAGCATGGGAAAAGGTAGGGGACCGTGCTATGTTTCCTGGCGAAGCTCAACAGCATGGATACGCAGCGTGGAGCGGTGCGAAATGGTTGGAACGTCGCGGTGCTCTGAGGGGGTCCGACGGTGGTTTTAATGGCGCACAGCATCCATGGTCCGCACGGCGGTGAACAGGAGTGTCTGGGGTGTTCCTGGGGTGGTGGCGATCCTGCTTGCATGCGGCGAGGGTGGCGCGCGGTCTGTGGGCATGTGTTGCGGGTGACGCTCTGGCGTGCTCTCGACATGCTCGTAGAGAAACTGGGCACAACCTTTCCGTGTGGTCTAGTGGCTGGCAAGGGTCGGAGCATGGACAGGGGTGGCGGTGGATGGTGGAGAGTGTCCCAGACAAGGTTGGCGAGGCTAGTGCTTCTCCTAGCTCGCTGGCGACATTAGGGTGGAAAGGGTGCTCTCGGCCTACTTGCCATTGATGGCATGGTCTGCTTTACAGTGAGCTAGAGGGGTTAAACAAGTTAGATGGTCTACTGAGAGTGTAGTGTGAGCTAGATAGGGAACACGTTAGGAATTGATCACTGCTCATAATAGTGTTTCTGGTTTGTTTGTTTGGTGCCAGCAAGGTGTTTGATAAAATGGCCGAAAGAGATTCAAATTTGAATTTTTGAATCAAACTTTGTGGGTGTGCTAGTTACATACTAGGGAGTCTTTGGTTAGTTCGAAAGGTCAAGTGGAATTGGTTTGGTTGGGTTTTGAGAAATGGTGATCTTCATATATGATAAAGATTCAATTTTGAATTGTCATTTGAATCAAGTTGCCAAATGTTTCTGTAATTTTGAAAAGTGGGCTTTGATTCCCTTTTACTTGGTCTGGCAAGGGGTGAAAATAAATGGAAATGTTTCTGTTTGAAATCTTGGACTATAAACACTCAAAGTGGTCTAGTGAGCAAGATTGGCAAAAATGACCATTTGCTTATTCGATTTGTTTTTGATTTTCTCTTGATTTGTTTCTGCTTGGAAATGTTTTAGATGATGTTGTTTTCATCTTTAAACCCTTCCTTTCTATTTAGATCAATCACACAAGTCCATTCATGCATTCATACAATCATCACATACACACATGCATTCATATGATTTTAATTAACTAAAGTTTTTGTTCACCCTAATTTTGGTGATTGGAATTTGATAATCATTGTTCAACATTTTTGGGATGTTAAAAACCTTCCCTCCTTAAACAAAATCTCGTCCCGAGATTTGAGAAAGAAGAAAAAAGAAAACTAGGATTTAAAAAGATCGGGAAACTCCGTCTTGATGTGATCTTCTCGCTCCCAGGTAGCTTCTTCTTCAGTGTGGTTACTCCAGTGAATCTTGAGAAACTTGATGCTTCTGGTTCTGGTGATTCTGAAAGCTTCCTCCAAAATAAGGAAGGATACTTCGGGATACATCAGGTCATCGTTGATCTCTATGGTCTGGTGATCAATGTTCTTGAAGACTTCAGTCTTCTCTAGGACTTCCAGGCATTTGCAAAGTAACGATATATGGAACACATTGTGCACGGCTGACATCTCCTCTGGCAGTTCCAGTTGATACGATACTTCTCCTCGACGATTTAGAATCTTGAAAGGTCCGATATGCCTGGGGGATAACTTTCCTTTGAGCTGGAAACGTTGCATTCCCTTCAAATGCGACACTTTGAGATACAAAAAATCTTCGATATTGAAAGCAAGGTCTCGACGTCTCTTGTCGGCATAACTCTTCTGTATTGACTAGGCGGTCTTGAGGTGCTCACGGATCTTGTTAACTTTCTCTTCTGCTTCTCGTAGGATGTTGGGTCTGAAGATCTAACTCTCTCCTACTTCCGACCAATTCAAAGGGGTATGACACTTCCTTCCATACATGAACTCAAATGGGGCCATTTGCAAACTAGCTTGATAACTGTTGTTGTAAAAAAATTCTGCGAAAGCCAGACAGTCTTACCATTTAGATCCATACTCTAGCACACATGCTCTCAACATATCTTTGAGTATTTGATTTACTCTCTCCATTTGTCCATCGGTTTGAGGGTGATACGCTGTGCTGAAATCTAGTCGGGTTCCCAGTCCTTCCAGGACTTTCTTCCAGAATCTCGAGGTAAACTGAGTTCCTCGATCTGACACAATGTTCTTGGGGACTCCGTGCAAACTGACAATTCTAGCTATGTACAACTCAGCTAGCTTTGAACTCTGGTAGGTGGTCTTGTCAGGTAAGAAATGGGCTACCTTAGACAATCTGTCAACTATGACCCAAATAGAGTCTTTTCCCCTACTAGAGATAGGAAATCCGGTGATAAAGTCCATTCCAACGGAATCCCATTTCCATTCTAGAATCTACAATGGTTGTAATAGCCTACGGGTATCTAATGTCCCTCCTTGACTCTCTGACAAATATCACACTTGGCGATATAGCTTCCGATTTCTCTCTTCATCTTATGCCACAAAAATTTCTCCTTCAAATCCTGATACATCTTTGTTCCTTTAGGGTGGATAGAATAAATATTATCATGGGCCTCTTTCAAAATAGTTTCCTTCAATTCTGAATCTGCTGGTACACAGAGACGTCCTTTGAACCACAACACTCCTTCTTCATCTTCTGTGAATCCGGGTACTTTGCCTGTACCAATACGATGTTTGATTCCGTCGATACTAGCATTTCCTTTCTGTGCCTCCTTGATCTGACTAATCAAAGTGGGTTGAAGTTCTACGCTAGACAAAAATCCTTCACTTACTAATTCCATTCTGAAATCCTCCATCTCCCTGTGCAAACTTGGTTGCTCCTTCAGAATCATGGAGTTCAAGCGGCACGGCAATCTGCTAAGGGCATCTGGTACCACATTGGCTTTATCGGGGTGATAGTGAATGTCTAGATCATAGTCCTTGATTAGCTCTATCCATCTTCTCGGCCTCATATTCGGCTCCTTCTAAGTGAATATATACTTCAGGCTCTTGTGATCCGAATAAATCTCACAATGGTTTCCCATAAGATAATGCCTCCATGTCTTCAGGGCTAGAACTGCAGCTGCTAGTTCAAGGTCATGGGTAGGATAATTCTGTTCATGCTGCTTCAATTGTCGAGACAGATAAGATATAACTTTGCCTTCTTGCATTAACACACATCCGAGACTGACCTTGGATGCATCACAATACACATCAAACGGCTTCATGATATCCAGCATGATCAAGATTGGCGCTGAAATCAATCTCTTCTTGAGTTCTTGAAAACTTGCTTCTCATTTGTCCGTCCATTCGAACTTCTTATCGTTCTTCAATAATTTGTTCATGGGTCTAGCGATACTCGAGAATCCTTCTACGAACTTGCGGTAATATCCCGCTAATCCGAGAAATGCACGAAATTGGGTTTGAGTGCTTGGGGCTTGCCAATCTTCAACATCCTTCACCTTTGTAGGGTCAACGGTAATTCCTTCGGCTGATACAATATGTCCGAGGAATCCTACCTCCTGTAACCAGAATTCACATTTGCTAAACTTGGCATATAAATGATGCTCCCTAAGGGTTCCAAGGATGGTCCTTAGGTGGCTCATGTTCTTCTTCTGATTTGGAATAGATCAGAATGTCATCGATGAACACAACGACAAACTTATCTAGGAAGTCCATAAAAATCTTATTCATGAGGTTCATGAAATAAGCGGGGGCATTGGGTAACCCAAAAGACATGACAGTATACTCATATAATCCGTATCTGGTAGTAAAGGCAGTCTTTGGAATATCCTCTGCATGAATCTTGAGTTGATGATAACTAGTTCTAAGATCAATCTTACAAAACACTTTGGCACCAGTCAACTGGTCAAACAAGTCTTCTATCTTTGATAGTGGGTACTTTTTCTTAATGGTGACAACATTCAACTCCCGATAATCCGTACACAAACGATTACCTCCATCTTTCTTGTCCACAAATAAAACAGGTGTTCTCCATGGCGACGCACTTTGTTGGATCAATCCTATCTCCAGCATAGCATCCAGTTGCTTCTTCAGCTCCACTAATTCAGACGGGTTCATACTATATGGTCTCTCGGCTATGGGTCCGGTTTCAGGGATTAGTTCAATGATAAACTCAATATCCCGATCTGGGGGCATACCGGGCAAAACATCTGGAAATACATCAGGGTATTCAGAGACTATCCGGACTTGTTCAATGGTTGGTTGGGCTATACTCTTGTTGCACTTGAATTGGCGGGGCAAGGTTTCAGATACATGATTTACTGATACTCCGGCTGTACTGGTCATGGTTATGGCTTTCTTGGCATAGTCGATTAATCCTTTATGTTTGGACATCCAATCCATTCCTAGTACAACTTCCAAACCTTTAGTTCCGAGTACTATTAGATTAGCATAAAAATCTATGCCATGGATTCGGATAGGTACGGCCTTGGAAATTTTTCTAGCTTTGGTGGTTGAACCAGGTATTTGAACTATCATAACATGCTTCAATTTGGTTGGTTGAATCTTACTAGTGCATGCAAATTCTTTAGTAACAAACGAGTGCGATGCTCCAGAATCAAACAACATCTTGCAAGTACTGAGTTAACAGAAGACATACCCAGCACGACATCTGGCGCTTCTTGGGCTTCTTCCGCATGCATGAGAAAGAGGCGGCTATTGCGGTTGAGCGAGTTCCCTAGGGCAAACCTTCTTCCAGGCTGAACACGACGTTGCTGCTGAGCTGGGGCATTTGCATTGGGGGTTGCGACAATCTTCTTGGGGCACTCATTGGAATAGTGACCCTTGGTTCCACATTCATAACAAGTCACCTGAGACTTGTCCTTTGCTGCAACAGGCACAGCTTTGCTTCCAGTCCTTCGGGCAGTGTTGGTATTGGTGGTAGAATTGTTGAAGTTGAACCTGGGCGGTGCACGGTTGAAATTGTTGGGTTTGCCGAGGTTGTTGTTTCCTCCGAGCCTTGGGTTTCCACGGTTGGGATAGGTTGGACGGTTCATCGGGGGTCTATTGTTTCTTGGTGCAAATCCTGGAGATGGGTTGTGGCGATACTTTGGGGTATGATGGGTTCCTGGTTGATGCATCATTCTACGCTTGCGATTCTTATTTTCTTGGTTGATCTTGCCTTCCATTTGAATGCCAGAGTCCACTAGGGCTTCAATATCAGCGAATGGGATATTGACTAACACTGTCTGCATCTCATCATGCAGACCATTCCGGAATCTCTCCTTCTTGGCTTCAGTATCTATCTCATCAGGTGCATACCTAGCCAATGACAAAAAATTGTCACGGTACTCCACTAGGGTCATTCTTCCTTGCTTCAGTTATCTGAATTCATCTCTCATCTGCTTGATCAAACCCGGTGGCACATGGGTTCTGCTGAACTTGACTTTGAACTCCTCCCAAGTCATCATCTGTCCTACAGTCATGGCGCGAACGCTGTTCCACCATGCTCTTGCATCTCTGGCCAGATAGTGGGTAGCAAACAGTACTTTCTTGTTGGCTTCCACTCCTGCAACTTCTAAGTTGTTCTCCATGGTTTGCAGCCAATCATCTACATCTAGGGGCTGTTACGACTTAGTGAAAATAGGTGGGTTGTTGTTCTTGAAGTTCTTGAGCTTGGATCCGTGGTTGTCCTGGTTTCCATGGCCTTGATTGTTGTTGTTGGACATCTGATCTATCTGTTGAAGGGTGGCTAAGTTAGATTGACGTTCGTCTCTTTTAGCTTTGCGATTCGAAACTAACATTTGGAAGATTTGCAACGTCAGGTCCGGGGATGAAGTGCTTCCTCCGTGAGGCATCTAAAGGTTGAGATAGATCATGAGAAAAGAGGGACATTTCTAAGGTTCAGGGTTTTGTTTTTGAAACGTTTTCAAAGTTTGACTCCGATTTTTCTAGCAACTTGCTTTTCATACAGACACACACCACAACGAAGGAAAACAGATGGTTTTAAGAACCATTCTGGGAAACTATGATACAGTGGGACCAAATACAACTCACTAACGCTAGTGCTCAAGTGCCACTACACCTCGGAGTCGGTGTCCTCATCATCATCATAAATGAAGGCGAAGCCAACCTCATCGGTGAAGAAGTCCATGGCCTGATCCTCTAGGAAATCATCATCATCACTGAGATAGGAGTAGGGGTCTCCACGAAGGTCTTCACCTGCATTCTCCCTCTCCTCGAGCTACATATCCCTCTCGTGGATAGTCTCTTCCAACTCTATGATCCGGTGGCAGAGACGGGCAATGATGCGCTCCTTCTTATCGAGCTGACGGCGACGAGACTAGTGATCCTTCACTAGCATGGCAATGGTCTGATCCTTCTTGGCGGCGATGGTGTACTTGTGGTTGGCATAGGAGTGGGCATTGTCTAACTCCTTCTGACGGTCATACATCATGAAGCTGAGGTGGTCCAATTGACTCTTCAGCTCGTGATGGTACGGGTCCTCCAGTGGTTGTCCCATAACATCACGCCTTGGATAGAACTCAAAGTCGGTACCCTTGATCTGATTGATACTCTGCCCACATAGACGGACAAGAGCTTCTTGCATGGCCTTGGCAAGTCCATCGAGCAAGTTGTTCTCTCTCAAGGTGAACTGAATTCCCTCTAAGGTGGGGTCTTCAATCTTCCCCGGAGACTTGCAACAACTAGCCATTGCAACTCCTCTCCTTCCTGATCATTGAGCTGAGCTACGAAGAACTCGGGGTGCGGACGCTCCAACATCTCCGAC
Source organism: Avena sativa (assembly GCA_916181665.1). Lineage (NCBI taxonomy): Eukaryota > Viridiplantae > Streptophyta > Magnoliopsida > Poales > Poaceae > Avena > Avena sativa. Next base: position 42,796,119 of record OV702298.1, on the reverse strand, counting down.
AGCTGGTCCAAGTCACGCTCAAAGATGAGGTATCATCCATTCCCCAACTAATAAAACTTGTTGTACATCATGTCCATCTATAAGAATATAGGGTGAGTAAATTAGTAGAGTGATCAAGTGTGTCAAATTTTATGTAATTTTGCAAGAAATTTTGAGGAACATGAATTTTCATGAAAGAGTGTAAGTGATAAGAATGAGAATAAGTTTTCATAAATACTCACTTCCTTTGGTTTTGAAACTAACTTTTTGATTCAAACATCCATTCTAAACTAGGGTCTCCTATTGTCAGGATGGCTCTGATACCAACTTGTCAACACCCGGATTTTTAATCCTAGATGCCTGTTATGCCATACATCAAAATCCCAGGATTACCATTTTTGTGAGACATAACAGATTGGATATCACAGTACATCATCCATTACAAACAATACATAAGGTCTGACAACAAATAAGGATCTCATGATCCATTCTTAATACAATTCAAGCAGCGGAATAACGTAATAATAACGATAGCGTAGGCGAGACTCCATCTTCATGGTCACAGGCAATGCTGACGATGGGAGATGATCCTAGTTGTCGTAACCTTCCTGCTGCCCATATTCATGATACTCCTCTTCATAGTATGGCCATAGGAATGGTTCAAAGCCATAAGTACTCTTTAAGTACTCGCAAACTAATACTAACAAGTGAAGTGGTTTTGCAATAGGAAGTACTAAGCTCTAGGGTTATTTTGCAAAAATCCAGATTTACCTCTAGTGAGTTCAGAAGCAAAGAAAACTAGTTGAATGTTTTATAACACCTAAGTGGGAACTTGAATTTCATGTCACAACTCTGTTGTGGTCAAGTCAAGTCACAAATCATTTCATAAGTCATTTTGAAAACATCTGACGACGAAACAGTATGGCCACTCCAACTATCCATAACCGCAGACGCGGCTATTTGAATAGTTTGACACTCTGCAGAGGTAGTACACTTTCACCACAACATTCGATACATCCGTCACGAACAATCCTGAGTTCACCATACTCAGTATGTGAATAATCAATCCTAACATTTCAATTACATGACCTAGTATAGGCACCTCTCCTATGAGTTTGGCCTCCCAACCATGACCAACTGTCATCTTGGTAACTGCACAGGTGGACAATCTTCACAAGTTAGCCTCAGCTCAAACCTTGACCGCAAGGGAACCCATACTAAGTATATAAATTATCAGTCAAGACCTACCCAAATTTTGGGTATTGTGGTTGTACGGTACAATTGGAATGGTATCACATTCAGAAAACCATTAGTTTTGTAAAGGGCTAAGGCTCATGCCTTAACATTTTCAGAACACATGTCAAAACATTTCAGTAGAATGACTCATCATTCTAAGGTTTTCATGATCATTTTCACCAAGTATTCCCATCTAATGTTGATCAAGTTTTATTCTTAGCACTAGCATCTACAAGTGGTGGTAAACACTAATGAGGGGTGGTAAACCAATGGGGATGATCTAAGTTCAGTCTCATGCCTCAGGATGACATCAAGACTTATCTAACTTAGGACAAGTTTTATGCTCTTTATGCTACCTTTAAAAATCTTTCTAGAATCTACAATTCACTAAGTAAACTCTAACAGAAAGCTTTGATAAAGAAATAAAAGAATTAAGCTTGCAAGTAAAATTGGGATTATGTGTCATCAAGGGGTATAAGCTTGCAAGTAGAACTTGGATGGTTTAGCTTGTTAAGATAGTAGTATAAGCTTGCTATGTTGCAAGTGTTAGCTTGCCTTGTGCAGAGAAGTGGTTGAAGTTCTCCTCGGCTTCTTCCTTGTAGTATCCTCCTTCCTCCTCGTATCCTTGGTCGGTACTAGCGTCTATAAATAAATACGAGGTACACAATCACCAAACAATACTTAACTACTTTTACTTATCACACCAAGGTTTTCACTAGATGATCTAGGATCATCACAAACATTACAACCAATAAGGCAAATAGTTTTATTTCCTTTATTTTCGAAAAGTAATTTCTACTCATTGAAAAACTACTTAAGGTTTAATATTCTCCAACTAAAACATGGGATCATGTTGACACATGTAATCACCACATATTTTAGTACTTGAGAATGTGATTTAAAGCGGTGTCACAATTTAATAAGGTTTAACCTTTTTATTTTAATTTAGTAAAGTGACTAGAATGGCCTATGAGGCATTCTTTTATTACTTGACCATTATTTCTGCAAGTAAACCTATATATTTTTATATATTCTGAAAGGTATGGTTAAATGTGATTTTTGAGAGTTGGAATCAACTCAAAAGCTTTCATGGTTGAATTTTGAAAATTGTTTGAATGTAGAAAAGCTTCTACCTTGTTATTTTGCTATTGCTGATCCATAAATCCAATTTGTTTGAATCTAACGGGCTTAGATTAAGCATTCGAGTACCTTTCTAACAAAATTGGTTTCATGCATTTCGGTTTAGTGAATCGAACTGGGTTGATTTTTGAATCTAGGTACAGAACTGAGTTTGAAACTAAAAGAATAAACCTAAATTTGAATTACTGGGTCGCGCGGGATGCTAGCTGGGCCGGCCCACGGTGCACAGCGCACGCGCGGGTAGGTTTAAGTGAACGACCCCACCAGTCAGCGAGACAGGGGTGTGAAGCGGTGTGGGGCGATCTAGGCCATGCGATCAAACTCTAATCCTACGGCTACGGTTCATCATCAACATCGGGCAACGCCGGCAAGACAGAACCCTAGTGCGGCCAGTGGGGGTCGTGGGAGGCTCACCAGGGCTCAGTCGAGGGTCGGCGATGGGGGCAAATGACGAAGTCAACGACGGTGATCCTCCTAGTACCGGCAGCTCCTCCTGGGGTGTCGTGGGAATGACCACGACATATGCTGCAATCGGCAGCGAGTAGTAGAACATGGGGCAAGGGCGGCTAGCCATCTGCGGTGCGAAATGAGGGCGGAGACACAAGGATTTACCTAGGTTCGCCCCCCGGGAGGGTAAAGACCTACTCCTGCTAGATTGTATTATGGTGAGAGTACAATGGGGCGAACTCGGCGGCTAGGCAGCGAGTCGCTTGGGTGTATGATGGAATGTATCCTCTATGCGTCCTCTAGGGAGGTTTATATAGACTCACCTCCCTAGGGTTTACAAATCTCAACCGAATCAGTTATGGTTTTAGCGATCCTTTAACCTAATCTGACTGGGCCTATCTACGCTCCTGGGCCTTCAGCTTCCTGTCGCTTGAGTCCACGCCAGATCTTGATCCAATCGTCGTCCAGCAGGCCCACTCGTTGGCACCCGGGCCAGTCGGAAATGTCCTGCTGGGTATACCCCGGTGGGAATATCCCCATCCGTAGTCCCCGAGGCCGTCGTTGATTGGTCGCAGGTGTTTGCTGGCAGTCGGTGTATACGGGTCCAATGCGGACGCCCAGTCGAATCGGCGGCGGACTCCTGAATAAAGGAAAAACTAGTTATTCTAGTCGCAATAACGGCGACCGATCGGGTAGCAGCTCGGCGAACGGGTCGCCGAATACTCAGTCACTGTTATAGTGATCGGGTCGGCGAGTCGTCGAGTCACGCGGAGAGACGGGTCGAATGGATGAAGTTGGACTGTCAAGTAGGGCCCAAACTAGTCGATGGGGTAATCCAACGGTAACTTTGGCGTAATTACCGCGTAGTAACGGCTCCCCAAATTGGCGAGTAGCAACCGCTATATAAGGAGAATGACAGGCGAACGGGGAGTCACTCCTTCGTCCTTCCTCCGATTTCGCCCATCTTCGTTTTCCACTCCGCATCGCGATCCAACCAATCCAGAGAGCCCCGACCTCTGCGACCTTCCGACCAATGGCCCCCTCCACCGAACCATGGGGCAGATCCAAGTGTACCAGGGCGCTACTTGTGTCCTTCGAGGAGGCCGAGATCCTACGCGCCGACAGATCGCGCATCCCAGTGGCCGGAGAAGTGACTCCGGACCCGCGCGAGTGAGAATTCATCTGCTTCACCAGCCACCTGGAGCGGGGGCTGGGGTTTCCCACTTCCCTCTTCTTCCGGCGCTTCTGCGCCTACTACGGGATCCAGCCATCAGACCTAGGCCCGCATAGCATCGAGCAGCTCGCCATTTTTGTGGCGTTCTACGAGTGCTATCTAGGCTGTAGGCCCTACTTCCCCTTGTGGCAAGATCTGGTCCACAGGAGGATCAGCCACGAAGAATCAGGCGGCCCGATGCTGGCTGCGGGTGGCCTGACGTTCCAACTGAAGTCGAAGGCGTCATTCTTCAACCTGATGCTGCCCGCCAAGGCGGCAAGCAAATGGAAGAAATCCTGGTTCTACGTCACCGAGTCGACTCCAGGCGGCGAGGTGGCGCTTCCAAGGTATTCCGCCGACCGGCCCGAACCACGTCGACTCCAGGTCGGCAAGCTCCCGCTGGATCAGCGGATGGTTGTCGACGAAATGCTTCAAACCATCCGCGGTCTGAAGAAGAAGGGCCTCAAACCATTAACCTCTACAATTGCTGGTTCGAGCGGTGGCTCGTGCCTTTGGCCCGACGCGACCATTACATGTACGAGTATACAGGTAAGGACGACCCGATGAAGTCCTGCCTCGCTGAGTGGAGGCTCGAAGATTACACCCTGGCCCTAAAGAAGATCACCCAGGCGGCGTACCTGAACGCGATGGCCGGGGTCGCCCCCTATACCACAAGGCGCCCAGCTCCGATGGTAAGTCGCCTTTTTCTCCACCATCCGCAGTCGCAGACGATGCATTCGCGGTTATGCTGACGTTGTCTTATGCTGGTTGTAGTTGTTCCAAGTGGTGGAAGGGTGGCTCCCACCCGCAGACGACGAGAACTCGAGCTCATCCGTCCAGGACGGGAGCAGGTCGCCACCCGCCAAAGGCAACGTCGGGAGCGACGAGGGTGATGACGACGACGACGTTGACTATGAGCCCGTGGAAGACGCTACCCTGACGATTCGCAAGACTCGCTGGCAGCATCAGCGCGAGCTCGAGGCGAGTAGAAGCCTCGAACCTCACGATGACGATGACAACGAGCTTCCCGAGCACACCTCACATCGTGAGGCCACGCCTTCGAAGAAGAAGAAGAAGAAGAAGAAAGAGGTGAAGGCTCCGCCGAGGAGGAAGACGAAGCCGGCGAAGCAAACGTCTCCACCCCGTTCTGCGACCAGTTCTGACGCCACCAGCTCGGCTAAGGGCGAGGCGGCGCGCACGACCGTAACACCAGATGCTGCCGCTCCCCTGGATGAGGTACCTCTGGAATCGCTTCCACCCCCATTCGCCCCGGTCTCTAGGTTGGGGGTTACTCCAGCTGCAGCAGCTTCGCCTCCCAGGAAAGCTCCCGCAGATGTCATCATGACGTGTTCTCGTCTTCGAAGAGGCCCTCTATGTCTTGGGCACACGACGTGTTCGAGATGGGCCTCAGTCGGAAGTTGGGGCCCGAGTAGGAGAAGCCAGCCAGCATCCGCACGGGTCTGCGGTTCATACCAGTCGCCAAGTAAGTCTTGTTCATGTGCTTGTCTTCCGTTGTAATCGGACAGTTTTACTCATATCGTTGTTTCACAGGACTGGAGTTAAAAAAGATCGGCCATCCTTCCATGACCAAGGTTCCGCCAGTCGTCACCGAGGAGGACCCCTCGCGGAAGAGGAAAACTGACGAAGTCGCTGCTCCCGCAGACAGTTCCAAGAGGGCGAAAGGCGACGACGTCGTCACGGTCTCTGATGACACGGCAGTTGCTCCAAGCGAACCTCCGACTGCCAGCAAGGAGTCTGTTTCCTCGCCCGAAGTGGCCAAGCCGGCTCCTAGTGGCGCCGTGGCGTCCGCTATGACTTTCCCCCGCTTCATGGCCAAGGCGGCCGCAGCGAGTGGCGCGGCGCCAACGAGCCAGACGCCTGGGGTCGCTGAGCCGGAGGTCGAGCAGCGTCGTGGACACACTCCGGTCCTGCTTGCATCTGTGGACGCGCTGCAGCTTCACGGCATGTTGGGCGCAGCCATCCAGGTATGTCCAGTCCCCGAGGATCGGGCATCTGAATTTCATTGGTCGGATTCTTAGTGTTTTTGTAGCGTCCAGTCCCCGAATGCCTAGTCGCTGAATTTCAGCGGGTGGTGTAACACCCTCAGAATCGGCCCTATGCAAGTCTTAGCGATTCCCGCCAAACCCGCATAGAAACGATTCAAAGGTGCCCACCAGGCACTTTCGTGCGGGTGGAAAACGAAGTAATATCATTACACAATAGTCCTCGATGGAACCCACAGAACAGATATATACAACAGCGACTCAAAGAGTCAAGAATACAGATATACAATACAAAGATCCAAAACACTTTGAAAACGATACAGCGTCCGAGTACGGACAAGATGCAAATTGAGCTAAGAGCCCTGAAGAATAACCAATGGCGTCCATAACCCTGCCCAGGCCAAGCCGGAAGGGTAACCCTGCTAACAACGTCGATCTCAAACCTGCTTAAACAAAAGGGGTGCCGACAAAGGCAAAGGAAAAAGAGAGCGGTCAGTACTGAGGCCAGTACACGGCGAGACTAGAATTCGGCGGTCCTCGCCTACATAGGTATGGTGGACTGAAGCGGCAGCGCAGCATGCACTAAACAACCTATAGAGACTCAATACAGCTGGCGGCTATCATATAGGGATAAGAAATACCTATTTGGATCCAGCCTGAAACTATCATCAAGCATACCCATCCTGTTATTTCCCCCTCGAGACTAGACGAGGAACTCAACTGAGGAACTCACATAGTTGGCAGTTTTATTTATTCAGTTATTGTTGCAGCAATTACTAGTCAGGTATAGATAGTCATCCTGATATAATAAGCAGTGGGCACTTTTAGTTAACCATTCCGTTGTAGTTGTAGTACTTACTAGTCATATACATATAGCATGAGGCATCCCAAAACCCAGCAGTTGTTGGTAATTTTATTTAGCCATTCCGTTGTAGTTGCAATACTTACTAGTCAGATACAATGGTAACATGTGACGACTCAAACCAGCAATTGTTGGCACTTTTATTTAGCCATTCCATTATAGTGAAGCTGATTACTAGTCATTATAAAGTCAAATTTATAGCACTACTTTAGTTATAGTTGTCTGTGATCGAGATACTGTGCTCCAAGTCGTCCATAATCGCGGACACGGCTTTCAGAAAGTTTTACCCTGCAGGGGGGCACAAATAGCAACACACGCACGATCAACCTTGAGAAAAACTAATAAAAACCCAACGAGGCATCACGACAGAGCAATTGCAAGATTCATATAAATTTCAGGGGGCCACCCCACCAAGCTACCCGCGACGAAGTTGGACGACTCCGGAACGGACCCAGAGGTTTGCGTCAATGGCTATAAACGACTGGGAACCCGAAAGTGTGACTAGGCTTGTCGATACCGCGAAAACACTCCGCTTACCTAAACAGTATAGGCGCTCCACGCGCAATTGTAAATAAAGCACTAAGGCATGGCATAAGTACAGGATAGTAATAAAGCCCCAAACTACTTTGTGGCCCCAAGAAATAAATATGACTCAAGCTCTGGCTAGGGGGATTCATGGTCCCACATGCGGATAGTGCGAATATTCAAAGAACAGGTATCAAGTACTCGGGATCCTACGGGACACAAGTGGACGGTTAAAAACCAAATAACATCTATTGTCCACCTGTGCCTCTGCATTATTTACATACTTCAATATTTGTTATTAAACGGTAATTAAAGTCATGATCAACTCCAACATAAAGCATATGGCAGTCTTCCAACAACTGTGGTACTTGACGACACGCAACAGCACTTGAGCAAGCAACTACGACATGCAAGGCCGACTATCTACCAAACAACAGGTAATAGGATGTGTCCAAGGCAATATAAGGCTGCAAGGGATATCACAGGTATGAAAACTAGAGCATCACAACACAGATAGCAATAGATCAACAGGAGGAAGTAAAGACTAGAAATGCAAAATAGGTAGAAAGGGGGAGAATGCTCGCCTGAAAACATTGCTGAAGGTTCATCCGAAGATCGGGTCAATACTCGCATCAACTCATCGGCCTAATCTGTGAAGAAGCAAAGCACTAGAAGAAACACCGGATGCACTATTTAATACTACGGCAAAAGATCGGGCATGATGCATGTATGATGTATGACATGGCAAGGATGCAATGCGATTAGGACATATTAAGCGGGATCAGGGTACCGACATTTAATTAGATGGTTCATGTTATTTAGATACCCAACAGTTTAAATGTTGTCTTAATATGGCAAAATATATCACCGGTTCGCTACACAATTTTAAATGGATCCAATATTAGACTAGATTCGCCTGCATATGGCCTCCATATTTTATTATGAGGTGAATAGGCATAAGGCCCCGAACCATAGAATATGTATGCAAGCATGTACAATTTGGTATGCAACAAGTTGTATTATATTATCAAAATAGGGTATCAGGAAGGGGTCACACATGGGGCTCGGCGAACTTGGGGCTCGGAGGGGGTTCGAGGATCTCCGGATCGGTCTTGATCTCCAAGTAGGCGATCTTGGTGTCCAGGAAGATCTTGATACTCCGGTCTATTGTCGACCTCCGGATACCGCGAGTCTACGGCATTTTTTCCTCGGGTGGCTCCATGTACATACTTCGGAATCATCGGTATCAAGCCGGTCTTGTCGGTGAGAGGATCTTGATGCGTCTTGTCGGCAGGCGTCCGCGTTTGCTGATCTAGAGATTAGGACACGATACATGGCAGGTGGGGAATCGATGTCGCGAGGCAAACTTGATTACCGGAGTCCCTGGGCAGAGATGCTATACTCCAGAGAAAACAAAAGGAACCACCGAGACAAAACGTGGTTGGGCTCGCGGTCGGTGTACGATGGAGAACAGAACAACAACGATGGCCTCACAGGAACAAGCGGTGTGGAGGCGGGGTCGGGAAGCTCAGGGAGCGCATCGCGCCCGGTGCTGGACAGGGGCGGCCACGGTCGCGGGCAGCAGCAGGTCGGCGACGGGCTCAACGACGAGGAGGAGCGGGGTGCTGCGCCTGCAAGGGGTAGCAGAGGAGGCGGTCACACAAAGGAAGGCGCGGGACGACGACTGCTGGACGCAAGGCAGCAACAGGGGCCGAGGAGGCGGGTGAAGACACGGCCGGACACGGGGTCGCTCCTACGAGCTGGTGGCCGGCGTTGGCTCGCGAAGGGAAGGCAGGGGTGACCAACAACGAAGAGGACGATGGGCAGAGGCGGGGAGGCCGACGGGGGAGGTAGAAGCCATCGGTGCAGGCGAGTTTGCAGGGGGCGACGACGGGCTCGCCTGGGGCCCTACCGGTGCATGGAGGTCGTGGGAGGCGCAGAGGAAGAGGGGCGCTCGGGGATGGGGAGTGGCACCGGGGAAGTAGGCGAGGGCGCGGGGCCGCTCTATGGAACGTTAGGAGGCAGCGTCGGGAGGGCGCCGGGGGGAGCGGGGCTGCGCGGCGGCGCTCGCCTGGGATGCGAGGAAGATGAGAGGAGGCGGTCGACGAGATTGAGCAAGGAGCAGGGCGAGGTGGGGTTCGTGCGACAGGTGGTGGGTCCGCTCGCGTGGGATGGACGTGTGCTGTATGCGTGAGGGAGCGTGTTGGTTCGGTGGTGTTGGAGCGTGGGGATCCAAGGGTGGGACCAAGCGAGCGGGAGCAGCAGGGTGGTGGCGGCTGGGAGGTGATTTGAGTGGTGGTTGGTGGCTGGAGGGAGTAGGGAGTAGGATTGGGTAGGAAAACTAGGGTTATGGTTAGCTAGGGTTTTGTCTATGGGTGGGTTTGGTCTGGGTTTAGGTCCATCGGTTGGGCCTTTGGGTCTGGCCAGTTAGGTCTAGTCTTTAGGTTTATTACTTTAATAAAATATTGTTTTTTTTGTTTTTGTTTTAAATATTTTTAGCAGATAGTTTAGCAGATAAATATAGGATTTTTATTTTGAAACAAGACGAGAGGTATTGCAGTAAACAAAAATAGCTTTGTTAAAATATTTTTGGAAGAAAAATAAATGCATGATGTAATGATGGTGCACAAAATAAAACACAACAATTTTCTAGTAGTTATTTTACCCGGGGTGCTACAATTCGACACCACTAACAATGGATCTCGCCCCCGAGACCCGCCTAATCATACAGGGAATAAGGTCGACGGCCGGAATCTTCTCGCTTCATGTAGATCCTAGCGACACCACTAACATTGATTCTTTCTTCATATTGACTTCGGCGACACCACCAACAAGGATTGTTGCTCATGTTCATTGCAAGAACACTCCGGAAAACAAAGAACGAAGGTAGGGGTCTCAAAAGGGAAGGCCACCTTTAACTTCTGTGGAATGAGTATAACTGCATCGATCCAACATTCAATGTACAAGAGCGAATGATAAGAGTAGTCGGATGGTGATCAGTCCATCACGCACCCAAAGCATTACTCTGCACATGAATAGGGGAATTATGCAGCCATCCCTCGGAATCTGAATGAAGATCTCGACAATCGTATTTTGGAAACAAAAGAATGATATAGGCTCTTCATCGGTTATGACGTAGATGATATCGTCACATTGAGAAACACCGGAAGATACAACGACAAAATTTAGTGAATTTTTGGGTCCACTAAAAGATACAACAGATGAAAGGTTCATCAGATAGCATGAAGACCGGATGTCGAAGCACCATTACAAGAGGAGGAAGTGAAACCCTGAAGGTACAACGGAAACCCAACCACGAGAAATCCTGGACTCAACGAAAAGATAAGAGAGTGGATCAAAAACACGCAGAGGTAAGAGGAGAACAACAAAGGGGTAAGGAGTAAAATCAGACCTAATCATATCTATCCAACCAATTTTGCAAAATAGTTTTGACAAGCTAAAACGGCCGTTAGGTAGGTTATCCTACAGGCTGGACCAGTGGGGTATCGTAACTGCTGAGCTCTGATACCACTCTGTAACACCCTCAGAATCGGTCCTATGCAAGTCTCAGTGATTCCCACCAAACCCTCATAGAAACGATTCAAAGGTTCCCACGAGGCACTTTCGTGCGGGTGGAAAACGAAGTAATATCATTACACAATAGTCCTCGATGGAACCCACAGAACAGATATATACAACAGCGACTCAAAGAGTAAAGAATACAGATATACAATACAAAGATCCAAAACACTTTGAAAACGATACAGCGTCTGAGTACGGACAAGATGCAAATTGAGCTAAGAGCCCTGAAGAATAACCAATGGCGTCCATAACCCTGCCCAGGCCAAGCCAGAAGGGTAACCCTGCTAATGACATCGATCTCAAACCTGCTTAAACAAAAGGGGTGCCGACAAAGGCAAAGGAAAAAGAGAGCGGTCAGTACTGAGGCCAGTACACGGCGAGACTAGAATTCGTCAGTCCTCGCCTACATAGGTATGGTGGACTGAAGCGGCAGCGCAGCATGCACTAAACAACCTATAGAGACTCAATACAGTTGGCGGCTATCATATAGGGATAAGAAATACCTATTCGGATCCAACCTGAAACTATCATCAAGCATACCCATCCTGGTATTTCCCCCTCGAGACCAAACGAGGAAGTCAACCGAGGAACTCACACAGTTGGCAGTTTTATTTATTCAGTTATTGTTGCAGCAATTACTAGTCAGGTATAGATAGTCATCCTGATATAATAAGCAGTGGGCACTTTTAGTTAACCATTCCGTTGTAGTTGTAGTACTTACTAGTCATATACATATAGCATGAGGCATCCCAAAACCCAGCAGTTGTTGGTAATTTTATTTAGCCATTCCGTTGTAGTTGCAATACTTACTAGTCAGATACAATGGTAACAGGTGACAACTCAAACCAGAAATTGTTGGCACTTTTATTTAGCCATTCCATTATGGTGAAGCTGATTACTAGTCATTATAAAGTCAAATTTATAGCACTACTTTAGTTATAGTTGTCTTTGATCGAGATACTGTGCTCCAAGTCGTCCATAACCGCGGACACGGCTTTCAAAAAGTTTTACCCTGCAGGGGGGCACAAATAGCAACACACGCACGATCAACCTCGAGAAAAACCAATAAAAACCCAATGAGGCATCACGACAGGGCAATTGCAAGATTCATATAAATTTCAGGGGGCCACTCCACCAAGCTACCCGCGACGAAGTTGGACGACTCCAGAACGGACCCAGAGGTTTGCGTCAATGGCTATAAACGACTGGGAACCCGAAAGTGTGACTAGGCTTGTCGATACCGCGAAAACACTCCGCTTACCTAAACAGTACAGGAGCTCCACGCGCAATCGTAAATAAAGCACTAAGGCATGGCATAAGTACAGGATAGTAATAAAGCCCCAAACTACTTTGTGGCCCCAAGAAATAAATATGACTCAAGCTCTGGCTAGGGGGATTCATTTTCCCACATGCGGATAGTGCGAATATTCAAAGAACAGGTATCAAGTACTCGGGGTCCTACGGGACACAGGTGGACGATTAAAAACCAAATAACATCTATTGCCCACCTGTGCCTCTGCATTATTTACTTACTTCAATTTTAGTTATTAAACGGTAATTAAAGTCATGATCAACTCCAACATAAAGCATATGGCAATCTTCCAACAACTGTGGTACTTGACGACACGCAATAACACTTGAGCAAGCAACTACGACATGCAAGGCCGACTATCTACCAAACAACAGGTAATAGGATCTGTCCAAGGCAATATAAGGCTGCAAGGGATATCACAGCTACGAAAACTAGAGCATCACAACACAGATAGCAATAGATCAACAGGAGGAAGTAAAGACTAGAAATGCAAAATAGGTAGAAAGGGGGAGAATGCTCGCCTGAAAACATTGCCGAAGGTTCATCCGAAGATCGGGTCAATACTCGCATCAACTCATCGGCCTAATCTGTGAAGAAGCAAAGCACTAGAAGAAACACCGGATGCACTATTTAATACTACGGCAAAAGATCGGGCATGATGCATGTATGATGTATGACATGGCAAGGATGCAATGCGATTAGGCCATATTAAGCGGGATCGGGGTACCGACATTTAATTAGATGGTTCATGTTATTTAGATACCCAACAATTTAAATGTTGTCTTAACATGGCAAAATATATCACCGGTTCGCTACACAATTTTAAATGGATCCAATATTAGACTAGATTCGCCCGCATATGGCCTCCATATTTTATTACGAGGTGAATCAGCATAAGGCCCTCGAACCATAGAATATGTATGCAAGCATGTACAATTTGGTATGCAACAAGTTGTATTATATTATCAAAATAGGGTATCGGGAAGGGGTCACACATGGGGCTCGGCGAACTTAGGGCTCGGAGGGGGTTCGAGGATCTCCGGATCGGTCTTGATCTCCAAGTAGGCGATCTTGGCATCCAGGAAGATCTTGATACTCCGGTCTATTGTCGACCTCCGGATACCGCGAGTCTACGGTGTTGTTTCCTCGGGTGGCTCCATGTACATACTTCGGAATCATCGGCATCAAGCCGGTCTTGTCGGCGAGAGGATCTTGATGCGTCTTGTCGGCAGGCGTCCATGTTTGCTGATCTAGAGAGTAGGACACGATACATGACAGGTGGGGAATCGATGTCGCGAGGCAAACTTGATTACCGGAGGCCCTGGGCAGAGATGCTATACTCCAGAGAAAACAAAAGGAACCACCGAGACAAAACGTGGTTGGGCTCGCGGTCGGTGTACGATGGAGAACAGAACAACAACGATGGACTCACAGGAACAAGCGGTGTGGAGGCAGGGTCGGGAAGCTCAGGGAGCGCATCGCGCCCGGTGCTGGACAGGGGCGGCCACGGTCGCGGGCTGCAGCAGGCCGGCGACGGGCTCAACGGCAAGGAGGAGCGGGGTGCTGCGCCTGCAAGGGGTAGCAGAGGAGGCGGCCACATAGAGGAAGGCGCGGGACGACGGCTGACGGACGTAGGGCAGCAACAGGGGCCGAGGAGGCGGGTGAAGACACGGCCGGACACGGGGTTGCTCCTACGAGCTGGTCGCCGGCGTTGGCTCGCGAAGGGCAGACAGGGGCGACCAACGACGAAAAGGACGACGGGCAGAGGCGGGGAGGCCGACGGGGGAGGTAGAAGCCATCGGTGCAGGGGAGTTTGCAGGGGGCGAAGACGGGGTCGCCTGTGGCCCTACCGGTGCATGGAGGTCGTCGGAGGCGCAGAGGAAGAGGGGCGCTCGGGGATGGGGAGTGGCACCGAGGAAGTAGGCGAGGGCGCGGGGCCGCTCTATGGAACGTTAGGAGGCGGCGTCGGGAGGGCGCCGGGGGGAGCGGGGCTGCGCGGCGGCGCTCGCCTGGGACGCGAGGAAGATGAGAGGAGGCGGTCGACGGGACTGAGCAAGGAGCGGGGCGAGGTGGGGTTCGTCCGACAGGTGGATGGGTCCGCTCGCGTGGGATGGACGTGTGCTGTATGCGTGAGGGAGTGTGTTGGTTCGGTGGTGTTCGAGCGTGGGGATCCAAGGGTGGGGCCAAGCGAGCGGGAGCGGCAGGGTGGTGGCGGCTGGGAGGTGATCTGAGTGGTGGTTGGTGGCTGGAGGGAGTAGGGAGTAGGATTGGGTAGGAAAACTAGGGTTATGGTTAGCTAGGGTTTTGTCTATGGGTGGGTTTGGTCTGGGTTTAGGTCCATCGGTTGGGCCTTTGGGTCTGGCCGGTTAGGTCTAGTCTTTAGGTTTATTATTTTAATAAAATATTGTTTTTTTTGTTTTTGTTTTAAATATTTTTAGCAGATAGTTTAGCAGATAAATATAGGATTTCTATTTTGAAACAAGATGAGAGGTATTGCAGTAAACAAAAATAGCTTTGTTAAAATATTTTGAGAAGAAAAATAAATGCATGATGTAATGATGGTGCACAAAATAAAACATAACAATTTTCTAGTAGTTATTTTACCCGGGGTGCTACAATTCGACACCACTAACAATGGATCTCGCCCCCGAGATCCGCATCATCATACAGGGAATAAGGTCGACGGCCGGAATCTTCTCGCTTCATGTAGATCCTAGCGACACCACTAACAATGATTCTTTCTTCATATTGACTTCGGCGACACCACCAACAAGGATTGTTGCTCATGTTCATTGCAAGAACACTCCAGAAAACAAAGAACGAAGGTGGGGGTCTCAAAAGGGAAGGCCACCTCTAACTTCGATGGAATGAGTATAACTGCATCGTTCCAACATTCAATGTACAAGAGTGAATGATAAGAGTAGTCGGATGGTGATCAGTCCATCACGCACCCAAAGCATTACTCTGCACATGAATAGGGGAATTATGCAGCCATCTCTCGGAATCCGAATGAAGATCTCGACAATCGAATTTTGGAAACAAAAGAATGATATAGGCTCTTCATCGGTTCTGACGTAGATGATATCGTCACATTGAGAAACACCGGAAGATACAAAGAAAAAATTTAGTGAATTTTTGGGTCCACTAAAAGATACAACAGATGAAAGGTTCATCAGATAGCATGAAGACCGGATGTCGAAGCACCATTACAAGAGGAGGAAGTGAAACCCTGAAGGTACAACGGAAACCCAACCACGAGAAATCCTAGACTCGAAGAAAAGATAAGAGAGTGGATCGAAAACACGCAGAGGTAAGAGGAGAACAACAAAGGGGTAAGGAGTAAAATCAGACCTAATCATATCTATCCAACCGATTTTGCAAAATAGTTTTGACAAGCTAAAACGGCCGTTAGCTAGGTTATCCTACAGGCTAGACCAGTGGGGTATCGTAACTGTTGAGCTCTGATACCACTCTGTAACACCCTCAGAATCGGCCCTATGCAAGTCTCAGCGATTCCCGCCAAACCTGCATAGAAACGATTCAAAGGTTCCCACCAAGCACTTTCGTGCGGGTGGAAAACGAAGTAATATCATTACACAACAGTCCTTGATGGAACCCACAGAACAGATATATACAACAGCGACTCAAAGAGTCAAGAATACAGATATACAATACAAAGATCCAAAACACTTTGAAAACGATACAGCGTCCGAGTACGGACAAGATGCAAATTGAGCTAAGAGCCCTGAAGAATAATCAATGGCGTCCATAACCCTGCCCAGGCCAAGCCGGAAGGGTAACCCTGCTAACGACGTTGATCTCAAACCTGCTTAAACAAAAGGGGTGCCGACAAAGGCAAAGGAAAAAGAGAGCGGTCAGTACTGAGGCCAGTACACGGCGAGACTAGAATTCGGCGGTCCTCGCCTACATAGGTATGGTGGACTGAAGCAGCAGCGCAGTATGCACTAAACAACCTATAGAGACTCAATACAGCTGGCGGCTATCATATAGGGATAAGAAATACCTATTCGGATCCAACCTGAAACTATCATCAAGCATTCCCATCCTGGTATTTCCCCCTCGAGACCAAACGAGGAAGTCAACCGAGGAACTCACACAGTTGGCAGTTTTATTTATTCAGTTATTGTTGCAGCAATTACTAGTCAGGTATAGATAGTCATCCTGATATAATAAGCAGTGGGCACTTTTAGTTAACCATTCCGTTTTAGTTGTAGTACTTACTAGTCATATACATATAGCATGAGGCATCCCAAAACCCAACAGTTGTTGGTAATTTTATTTAGCCATTTCGTTGTAGTTGCAATACTTACTAGTTAGATACAATGGTAACAGGTGACAACTCAAACCAGCAATTGTTGGCACTTTTATTTAGCCATTCCATTATAGTGAAGCTGATTACTAGTCATTATAAAGTCAAATTTATAGCACTACTTTAGTTATAGTTGTCTATGATCGAGATACTGTGCTCCAAGTCGTCCATAACCGCGGACACGGCTTTCAGAAAGTTTTACCCTGCAGGGGGTCACAAATAGCAACACACGCACGATCAACCTCGAGAAAAACCAATAAAAACCCAACGAGGCATCACGACAGAGCAATTGCAAGATTCATATAAATTTCAGGGGGCCACCCCACCAAGCTACTCGCGACGAAGTTGGCCGACTCTGGAACGGACCCAGAGGTTTGCATCAATGGCTGTAAACGACTAGGAACCCAAAAGTGTGACTGGGCTTGTCGATACCGCGAAAACGCTCCGCTTACCTAAACAGTACAGGCGCTCCACGCGCAATCGTAAATAAAGCAGTAAGGCATGGCATAAGTACAGGATAGTAATAAAGCCCCAAACTACTTTGTGGCCCCAAGAAATAAATATGACTCAAGCTCTGGCTAGGGGGATTCATGGTCCCACATGCGGATAGTGCGAATATTCAAAGAACAGGTATCAAGTACTCGGGGTCCTACAGGACACAAGTGGATGGTTAAAAACCAAATAACATCTATTGCCCACCTGTGCCTCTGCATTATTTACTTACTTCAATTTTAGTTATTAAACGGTAATTAAAGTCATGATCAACTCCAACATAAAGCATATGGCAGTCTTCCAACAACTGTGGTACTTGACGACACGCAACAGCACTTGAGCAAGCAACTACGACATGCAAGGCCGACTATCTACCAAACAACAGGTAATAGGATGTGTCCAAGGCAATATAAGGCTGGAAGGGATATCACAGGTACGAAAACTAGAGCATCACAACACAGATAGCAATAGATCAACAGGAGGAAGTAAAGACTAGAAATGCAAAATAGGTAGAAAGGGGGAGAATGCTCGCCTGAAAACATTGCCGAAGGTTCATCCGAAGATCGGGTCAATACTCGCATCAACTCATCGGCCTAATCCGTGAAGAAGCAAAGCACTAGAAGAAACACCGGATGCACTATTTAATACTACGACAAAAGATCAGGCATGATGCATGTATGATGTGTGACATGGCAAGGATGCAATGCGATTAGGCCATATTAAGCGGGATCGGGGTACCGACATTTAATTAGATGGTTCATGTTATTTAGATACCCAACAATTTAAATGTTGTCTTAACATGGCAAAATATATCACCGGTTCGCTACACAATATTAAATGTATCCCATATTAGACTAGATTCGCCCGCATATGGCCTCCATATTTTATTACGAGGTGAATCGGCATAAGGCCCCCGAACCATAGAATATGTATGCAAGCATGTACAATTTGGAATGCAACAAGTTGTATTATATTATCAAAATAGGGTATCGGGAAGGGGTCACACATGGGGCTCGGCGAACTTGGGGCTCGGAGGGGGTTCGAGGATCTCCGGATCGGTCTTGATCTCCAAGTAGGCGATCTTGGTGTCCAGGAAGATCTTGATACTCCGGTCTATTGTCGACCTCCAGATACCGCGAGTCTACGGCGTTGCTTCCTCGGGTGGCTCCATGTACATACTTCGGAATCATCGGCATCAAGCCGGTCTTGTCGGCGAGAGGATATTGATGCGTCTTGTCGGCAGGCGTCCGCGTTTGCCGATCTAGAGATTAGGACACGATACATGGCAGGTGGGGAATCGATGCCGCGAGGCAAACTTGATTACCGGAGTCCCTGAGCAGAGATGCTATACTCCAGAGAAAACAAAAGGAACCACCGAGACAAAACGTGGCTGGGCTCGCGGTCGGTGTACGATGGAGAACAGAACAACAACGATGGCCTCACAGGAACAAGCGGTGTGGAGGCAGGGTCGGGAAGCTCAAGAGCGCATCGCGCCCGGTGCTGGACAGGGGCGGCCACGCTCGCGGGCAGCGGCAGGCCGGCGACGGGCTCAACGACGAGGAGGAGCGGGGTGCTGCGCCTGCAAGGGGTAGCAGAGGAGGCGGCCACACATAGGTAGGCGTGGGACGACGGCTGCCGGACGCAAGGCAGCAACAGGGGCCGAGGAGGCGGGTGAAGACACGGCCGGACACGGGGTCGCTCCTACGAGCTGGTGGCCGGCGTTGGCTCGCGAAGGGCAGGCAGGGGCGACCAACGACGAAGAGGACGACGGGCAGAGGCGGGGAGGCCGACGGGGGAGGTAGAAGCCATCGGTGTAGGCGAGTTTGCAGGGGGCGACGACGGGCTCGCCGGGGGCCCTACCGGTGCATGGAGGTCGTGGGAGGCGCAGAGGAAGAGGGGCGCTCGGGGATGGGGAGTGGCACCAGGGAAGTAGGCGAGGGCGCGGGGCCGCTCTATGGAACGTTAGGAGGCGGCGTCAGGAGGGCGCCGGGGGGAGCGGGGCTGCGCGGCGGCGCTCGCCTGGGACGCGAGGAAGATGAGAGGAGGCGGTCGACGGGATTGAGCAGGAGCAGGGCGAGGTGGGGTTCGTGCGACAGGTGGGTGGGTCCGCTCGCGTGGGATGGACGTGTGCTGTATGCGTGAGGGAGTGTGTTGGTTCGGTGGTGTTGGAGCGTGGGGATCCAAGGGTGGGGCCAAGCGAGCGGGAGCGGCAGGGTGGTGGCGGCTGGGAGGTGATCTGAGTGGTGGTTGGTGGCTGGAGGGAGTAGGGAGTAGGATTGGGTAGGAAAACTAGGGTTAGGGTTAACTAGGGTTTTGTCTATGGGTAGGTTTGGTCTAGGTTTAGGTCCATCGGTTGGGCCTTTGGGTCTGGCCGGTTAGGTCTAGTCTTTAGGTTTATTATTTTAATAAAATATTGTTTTTTTTTGTTTTTATTTTAAATATTTTTAGCAGATAGTTTAGCAGATAAATATAGGATTTTTATTTTGAAACAAGACGAGAGGTATTGCAGTAAACAAAAATAGCTTTGTTAAAATATTTTGAGAAGAAAAATAAATGCATGATGTAATGATGGTGCACAAAATAAAACACAACAATTTTCTAGTAGTTATTTTAACCGGGGTGCTACAGGTGGGCACTTAGAATTTTTGATCTACAGTAACCGAGTGCCTAGTCGCTGAATTTCAGCGGGTGGGAATTAGGATTTTTGATCTCCAGTCCCCGAGTGCCTAGTCGCTGAATTTCAGCGGATGGGCGCTTAGGATTTTTGATCTCCAGTCCCCGAGTGCCTAGTCGCTAAATTTCAGCGGGTGGGCACTTAGGATTTTTGATGTTGTTGACGGTTTAGTTTGTGCGCAGGGCCTGCAGCGCGAATCGGCCGATCGGCTTGCAGCAAAGTGTCGCATGGATAAGAAACTTGTTGCCGTCCAGGAGGCGAACAAGGGGCTCCAAGCAATTGCAGCCGAGGCAGAGGAGGTCCGCCGGGGCCTTGTCCCGGCGGGAGACCTGATGGTTGCTCAATCTTCTTTGAGCACGGCCGAGAAGCGGATCGCTGATCTGGAGCGTGAGCTCAAGGAAGCGAAGGCGGAGGCGAGCTCGGCGGAGGGGCGAGCAAAAGATGTTGTGACAGCTGCCGCTGAAGAACGGAAGGTGTCTGACGCACTCGTTGTTGGGCTGCAGAACGAATTTTCCTCGCTTCAAAGCTTCATCACGGGCCTCTGCCGTCCTCTAATTGGTAAACCTTTCTTCCTCTGCCTTCCTCTACATTGTGGAATCGTTGGTGTACTTACTGCCGGCTTCTGTCCACAGGCCGGATTATTGATAGCTCGGAGGAGGCGCAGTCATACGACGCGCGGCAGTGTGTGACCACTCTGGTTGACTCGGCAGCGTTGTCCGCGGCCTGCATTCGAGCGTATCTTCAGGAGATATCGCCCACGGATGTGATTCCTACCGACCTCGTTGAGGTATGGCGTTTCAAAGTCGAGCAACCGTTTCGTGCGGCGATGGCGGGTGAGTTGACGACGTACCCGTATGTTCCCTTCATTCGCAACCGCAGGGGTGGCGGCGAGTCGGTGTCGAAACCTGCAGAGTAGAAGCTTTGTGCCCTGGGGCGTTAGTAACAAATAGCCATTAGACTTATATTGTATTTTGGAACGACTTTGTTATGCTGTAATGAAAATTCGTGTTGTTTTGTGAATTGTTTCACGAT
The DNA here is from genome assembly GCA_916181665.1 of Avena sativa. Lineage (NCBI taxonomy): Eukaryota > Viridiplantae > Streptophyta > Magnoliopsida > Poales > Poaceae > Avena > Avena sativa. The sequence goes on along the minus strand of OV702298.1, from coordinate 42,775,292 downwards.
TTTGAATGCTGATTGGACGAGTCCCAGAGCGCGTCCGCCCTTTTATGGGGTTTACATCGTTTGTTATGTGTTTGCGATTTTGAGTGTTTTGTCAATTGTTTTTCTATTGAGGTCGACTCGCCAGAGCTCGGAGATCCAGTCGCTGGGCGACTCCCGTGGGTGCTCTTTACTTGACCGTTTTCCCATGCGCGAACGCGGTCGGGTAGCCGAGTCCTCGAGCGTGGTACTTGGTGGTTCTAGTCGCAGCTCCAAGGTAGGTGAGGACTAAGCGCGTTAGAGTGAGTGCGTCACTCCTGCCTGACCCGAAGGATCAGTCGCATGGCGAGTCCTGGGCACGCTATCGTACTAGGCATTTTTCCCTAGCCACTCGTATTTGACCGGACGTCAGTCTCCGAGCGTGGTACTTGGCTGTTCGAGTCGCGGTGCCGAGGATGCGGGTGACTTTGGTTGCTGTGAGGAGCGAGGGCAGTTGTCTTGGCTCGGTAAGCCAGTCGGGCTAGGCGACTCCAATGGGGCTCCGGGTTGGCGTTTTTCGTGGACGTTACAAGGCCTGGGGTCTCCCAGTGCCCTTGTACCGCACTACTTGGCCGTGCCGGTCGCTTTACCAAAGGTTGACTTCTGCGAATAGCTTAACGCTGTTTTTATGAGTGCGAGAGGCACAAGACATGGAGAGTAGACGCAATTTGCGGTAACCGATCTGTTTTATTTCATAGCAGGTGGAGGGTAGATGTATGGAGTTCTAGGAGTAGAACTTCCGTAGGAGGTTTACATTCCACGGTCGCTTGACGTCGAGTTGCCCGTCTCCTCGGACATTGGTGAGGTAGTAGGCGTCGTTGCCTAGGACACTCTCGATGGCGAATGGTCCCTCCCAGGGGGGAGAGCTTGTGCATGCCCTTCTTGTCCTGGATGAGGCATAGTACCAGGTCGCCTTCCTGGAAAGTGCGAGTCCTTACTCGCCGGCTATGGTAGCGGCAGAGCCCTTGCTGGTAGATGGCGGTGCGGGAGCGAGCTAGGTCGCGTGCCTCGTCGAGCTGGTCGACTCCGTCTTGTCGCGCGAGTTCGTTTGCAGCCTCCGTGTAGTTGACCACCCTTGGCGAGTCGTGCTCGAGGTCGGTGGGCATGACTGCCTCGGTGTCGTACACCATGAAGAAGGGTGTAAATCCTGTCGACCTATTGACGAAGGTGCGAATGCCCCAAATGACGGAGGGTAGCTCCTCAACCCAACACCCGGCAGTGCGCTCGAGTGGTACTTGGAGCCGTGGCTTCAGGCCATGGAGGATGCTCTAGTTGGCCCGTTCCGCCTAGACATTGGACTCCGGGTGGGCGACTGAGGCAAGGTCGAGTCGGATGTGATGTTCCTCGCAGAACTCGGCCATGGCTCCTTTGGAGAAGTTGGTGCCGTTGTCCGTGATGATGCTGTTTGGGAACCCGTAGCGTTAGATGAGCTCGCGTAGGAACTTTGTGGCAGTCTTCCTGTCGCATTTGCGGACTGGCTTGGCCTCCACCCATTTTGTGAATTTGTCGACTGCGACTAGGAGGTGGGTGAAGCCGGAGGGGGCCTTTTTGAAAGGGCCTACCATGTCCATGCCCCACACGGCGAATGTCCAGGTGATGGGGATTGTCTTGAGCGCCGAGCTCGGCACGTGGGTCTGGTTGGCGTACTTCTGGCATCCGACGAACCGCTGGACAATGTCGACAGCGTCTGTGTGTGCGATGGGCCAGTAGAAGTCGTCTCGCATAGCCTTTGCGACCAAAGAACAGGCGCCGGCGTGGTGGCCGCAGTCGCCGGAGTGGATGTCTTGGAGGATTTTGCGTCCTTCAACGGGTTGAACGCAGCGTTGGAACACGCCGGTCACGCGGCGCGTGTGGATCTCGCCGTTGATGATGACGAAGGATTTGCAGCGGCGTGCTATCATCCGGGCCTCCGTTTCATCCGCTGGCAGGGTGCCTCCCTCCAAGTAGGCAGTGTACAGCGCGGTCCAGTCGTCTGGCTCGGCGATGAGCGCGACCAGGGCTGCCTCTGGTTGCAGCGGGATTCCGATGTCGATCTCCCTTGGGGGAGAGACGGAAGGCTTGGTGATGGTGTCGAGGAAGACGCCGGCGGGTGGTGCGAGTTGAGCCGAGCTGATGCGAGAGAGTGCGTCGGCTTCCTCGTTCTTCCGCCTGTCAATCCACTCGACGGAGTAGCCTGCGAAGTTTCCACCCAGCTTGTCCACTGCTTGGCGATATGCCGCCATGGTGGGGGAGACGGCATCGCAGGTTCCAGCGACTTGCCCGGCGACGAGGTCGGAGTCTCCGTAGCAGTGCAAGCGGTTGACGTTCATTTCATTGGCAGCTCGCGTGCCGTGGAGTAGCGCCTCGTACTCGGCCATGTTGTTGGTGCAGGGGGTGAAGTCGAGGTAGAGGACGTAGCGGAGCTTGTCGCCCTTTGGAGAAATTAGCATGATCCCTGCTCCTGCGCCGTCCGTGTTCTTGGATCCGTCAAAGTGTAAGCTTCAGTAATGGAGGTATGGCAGCTTTTCTGGCTGCTGGGCCTCTTCCCAGTCGGCGATGAAGTCCGCGAGAGCCTGCGACTTAATCTCTTTGCGCGGCTCGTACTTGATGTTGTGGGCACCGATCTCGATGGCCCACTTAGCGACTCGCCCGGTCACCTCACGGTTGCGGATGATGTCCTACAACGGTGCGGAGGAGACGACCGTTATCGGGTGCTCCTGGAAGTAGTGTGGCAGTCACCGTTGTGCTCTGAAGACCGCGTATACTAGTTTATGGTATTGCGGGTAGCGCTGGCGCGACTCGGTGAGGACTTCGCTGATGTAGTACACTGGTCGCTGCACCGGGCGCTCCTTTCCTTCCTCTGGTCGCTCGACGACCATGACGGCGCTGACGACGCGCTCAGAAGCCGCAACGTAGACCAGCATGGTTTCCTTGTCGACAGGTGCGGCGAGTAGCACCTTCTTGAGGTCGCGGAGCGCATCGTCCACCTCCTTGTCCCACTGGAAGGTGGGATTCTTGCGCATCAGGCGGTAGAGGGGCATCGCCTTTTCGCCCAATCGGGGGATGAAGCGACTGAGAGCCGCGACTCGCACGGCTAGCTTCTGGATGTCGCGCAGGCACTCGGGTTTGCCGAGTCGAGCGATCGTGTCGATATTGGTTGGGTTCGCCTCGATCCCACGCTTGGAGATGACATATCCCAGTAGGTGCCCTGTTGGTACACCGAAGGTGCATTTGCCTAGATTTAGCTTTATCTTGTACTTCCGCAAGTTGGCGAATGTTTCCGCCAGGTCAGCGAGTAGGTCGCTCTAGCGAGCAGACTTCACTACCACGTCATCGATGTAGACGTGGATATTGCGGCCAATTTGGCTCACAAGGCACTCCTGCATACACCGCTGGTAGGTTGCCCCGGCGTTCTTGAGGCCGAAGGTCATGGCAGTGTAGTAGAAGGCTCCGAATGGCGTGATGAACACCGTCTTCTCTTCGTCCTCAATGGCCATTTTGATCTGGTTGTACCCAGAGTAGGCGTCAAGGAAGCATAGCGACTCCAAGCCCGCGGTGGAATCGATTATGTGGTTGATCCGCGGGAGGACGAATTGCTCCTTCGGGCAGGCGCTGTTTAAGTTTGTGTAATCAATATACATCCTCTAGGTCCCATTTTTCTTCTCGACCAGGACTAGGTTTGCCAGCCACTTGGAGTACTTGATTGCCCGGATGAAGCCTGCAGCGAGTAGACGCTGCACTTCCTCGGCGATGCCCTGGCGGCGCTCTTCATTGAAGGGCTGCATCGACTGCTTGACGGGTCGTACTTTGGGTTCGGTGTTGAGTCTGTGCTCCGCGAGTTCCCTAGGGACACCAGGCATGTCAGAGGGCTTCCATGCGAATATGTACCTGTTCTCACGGAGGAACTCGATGAGCGCGCCTTCCTATGCTGGGCTCATGCCCGTCCCGATCGTCACCGTGTGGATGGAGTCGCCTGGGACCAGCTAGACGGTGCGGGTATGCGTTGTTGCCTCGAAGGCTGAGGTGTTGCCGCCCTCCGAGTTGGGCTTCTTGAGTATGGTGGGGTTGTCGTTGTTGACCCCGCTCGCGTACTTGGAGAGCTCATCGGCGTGGTTGGCCTCTGCCGCGATGACGGTGTCGGCGAGTTCAGCTCCTTTGGCCTCGCACTCGGCGGCCATGTCGAGTTCACCGTGGATGGTGATGAAGCCGCGCGGTCCGGGGAGCTTCATCGCGTTGTACACGTAGTGGGGTGCCGCCATGAACTTGGCGAACGCCTGGCGCCCCAGGACGCAGTGGTAGGGGCTGTCGAAGGGCACCAGCTCGAAGACGATCCGCTCGGTGCAGAATTTTGCCAGTGTGCCGAAGGTGACTGGCAGCGTGACTTTGCTGATCGGGTACGCCTTTCTACCGGGGACGATGCCGTGGAACGTGGTGTAGGTCGTCTCAACCATCGATTGCGGGAGCCGCAGTCGCCTGAAGGTGTCCAGGTATAGGATGTTGATGGAGCTTCCGCCGTCCATTAATGTCGTGGGGAGCCAGTAGTCTCCCACCTTGGGCTTGACCACCAGGACGACTCGGCCTGGGTACTCGATTCATGGCGAATGGTCCTGGCGGCTCTAGGTGATTGGTTCCTCAGACCAGTTGAGGAACTGGGGGACGTCCACCTGGGCCACCGCGTTGATGGCAACGGCATGGGCGATGACCTTCTTATCGCGCTTCGTGTTGAAGCCTGTGAAGGTGTGGAGCGATCCGGCCACGCTGCCAAATTTTCCGCCGTTTGGCGGGTTATTATCGGGATCTTCCCGCGTGCGCCGTGCCTTCTCGATCTCCTTGAGAGAGTGGCAGTCGGCGGTCGTGTGTGTGGCGGGCTTTACTTCCCTGCTGTGAAATACAAAAGGTTGGTTAAGAAGGGCCGCGGGGTCGAACCTTGGCTTCGCCTTGTAGTTGCCACCGTCATGGCGTTTGCCCACCGTCGCGGCGGAAACTCTTGGGCTTGCGCTGCGCATATCCAGCGTTGGCGACGAAGTCGACTCGCCCGTCACTGCTGCGCTTGCCGGTGAGGCGAGTGCTGCTGTAGCGTAGATAGGATCATCTTCCGTTGTCATTGCCACTCATGTGGCGTTGTCCTCCCGACTCGTTGTCGGTTTCTTGGTTTGGGTCTTCCTCCGCGTACCTTTTGGCGATCTCCAGAAGATCCGGTATGTTGTCGAGTGTGCGGTACGCTCGTTTGAGCTTGGCGACCTGGGGCTCGTAGCGGCACGAGGTCTTGAAGCAGTGGATCGCGGTGTCTGGATGGATACCGACCGCGTTGTACCACAGTTCTTTCCACCGTTGGACCCAGCTGCGGGTCAACTCGCGAGGTCCCTGGACGCATCGTTTCAGGTCCTCGATGGTGGTGGCACGGGTGTATGAACCCTCGAAGTGCCTGACGAAGGCGTCGCGCATCTCTTCCCAGGAGTCGATGCTATCCGCGGGGAGAGTGTTGATCCACTGCCTGCACGCTCCCTCCATCATGAGGGGAAGGTAGCGGGCGGCTAGTAGATCGGTGTGGCCAGCGATTCCCATTGCCATGAGGTAGGTATCCAGCCACACAGAGGGATTGTACGAGGGGTCGTACTTCCCTATTTCCTTCGGCGCTTTGAAGTTCGCCGGGTATCTCTCACATCGGATCATCGGTCCAAAGCACCGGCGCCCGAGTCGGCTTAGCGACCCCCTCGGCTCACTGTCACGGCGGTTGGTGAGGGTATGCCGCAGGTCGTCGGGCTGGCGTGCGCGCTAGATCTGGTTGTTGATGATGTGGGTGCGGGCGTTGACGGGTTGACCGTTGGCAGCGACGAAGTTGGTCGCCGGCCGGGGGTCGTTGGTGGAGAGTGCTGCGTTCGTGGGTCGGTGTTGGAGCTGTAGTGGTTCGGGTGGTGGGCAGTTGAGGGTGTTTTCCGCCATGGGGCGGCTGCTTGAGGACGCTCCGCTGCCCTATGAACGCGAGTACATCCGACCCTGTGAGTCGATGCCTGCGTTTTTTTGCTCGACCGCTTTTGCGAGTAGAGCCTTGGCGTACTAGATCCGAAGGGCGCCTTAACCAGTCGGGCGATGTTGTCGACTGCTGCTCGGCCCGCGACGAGGTTTTCCATTGGGATGGAGAACAGCGGTAGGCCGTTTGCGTCTCGTTCCCGCGAGGGGACCACGATCCGCGGCTGGTCCCTGGGGGTGCGTGGTTGGGTGGTGGCGGTCCGCCATTGGCCGTTGACCCTGGTGGGGGTCGAGTGCTTCCTCCTGGTGGCGTTTTCTCGCAGATCACGCGCTCGGCCGTGCGGGCCGGGTCGTTCTTGTCATCGAAATTCAGGGTGCGCCCCTGTACAGTGGGGTTCAGACGCGACCTGATTCGGAGTTGGTGGTAGCGCGACAGCTCCTGCGCTGATACCTGCTCGAGGCGAAATTTTTCGCGCTCGGCTTGTTCCTTGCAGACCGCTTCCACCAGTTTCAGGCGAAGTTCCTCGACCTCCGTTGCCGTCGCGTTGGGGGGATCGGCGTGGAGAATGGATCTTCCGGCGGGTCGGCGCCAGTCGCCATGTAGGTCGCGGCATGGCGGCCGGTTCCGTCGCTGAGGTCGGCGGAGTTCTCCGACCTGGAGTCGAAGTCGAAGATCCCAAGGATAGAGGGATCCTCGAAGTCTCCGATGTTGGAGACATGGGTGATGGAGCCCGCGGGTGACGAGGCGACAATTGACCCGGCGAGTGACGCCGGGGTCGCCGAATCGGTGTCGTCGTTGTGGGCCGCGTCTTCCGCGGCCGCGGTGGTTTCGGCCGCGTTGCTGTGGGCCGAGTCGTACTCGGAGGCGAGGGCGTGGATCATGCGGACCTGGCTCTCAGAGAGCCGGTCGTGTGGCGGCGACTCGCGGATGCGAGCCGAGTCCTCCAAGATGATGACGTCGGTGAGCCCGACGAAGAGGCTAATCGTGCCGACCTCGGTAGGCATATCCGGGCCAGCAGGACGTTTTCGACTGGCCCGAATATGCCTACCGGGGTCGGCACGATCAGCCTCTTCGTCGGCCTCACCGACGTCATCATCTCGGAGGACTCGGCTCACATCCGCGAGTCGCCGCCACGCGACCGGCTCTCTGAGAGCCAGGTCCGCACGATCCACCGCCTCTCCTCCGAGTACGACTCGGCCCACAGCAACGCGGCCGAAACCACCGTGGCCGCAGAAGACGCGGCCCTCAACGGCGACGCTGATTCGGCGACCCCGCCGTAACTCGCCGGGTCCATTGTCGCCGCGTCACCCACGGGCTCCATCACCCAGGTCTCCAACGTCAGAGACTTCGAGGATCCCTCTATCCTTGGGATCTTCGACTTCGACTCCGGGTCGGAGAACTCCGCCGACCTGCGCGACGGAACCGGCCGCCACGCCGCGACCTACATGGCGACTGGCGCCGACCCGCCGGAAAATCCATTCTCCACGCCGATCCCCTCCTACGCGACGGCAACGGAGGTCGAGGAACTCCGCCTGAAACTGGCGGAAGCGGTCCGCAAGGAACAAGCCGAGCGTGAATTTTTTTGCCTCGAGCAGGTAACAGCGCAGGAGCTGTCGCGCTACCACCAGCTCTGAATAAGGTCGCGTCTGAACCCCATTGTCCAGGGGAGCGCCTTGAATTTCGACGACGAGAACGACCCGGCCCGCGCGGCCGAGCACGCGATCTATGAGAACGCGCCACCAGGAGGAAGCACTCGACCCCCACCAGGGTCAACGGCCAATGGCCCTCATCCTCCTGGGGCGACTCTAATCAACAGCGCCCTTCTCCTCCAGCAGCGGCAAGCTTCGGCGAAATTTCGGTAATGCGCTGCTCGCCGTGCTCCGAGAGTGAGGTGGGGTCCTTATGAGAGAGAGGGGAGTGAGATGGTGTGAAGAATTCGTGCTGGGGTGGCCTCTATTTATAGTGCCTGAAGGGGACCGAATGGCGTGGGCGGAGCTCGTTGGTGTCGTCGTTACAGCGAGCTACTGGCATTGACAAAGGTAGGGGACCGTGTTATGTTTCCTGGCGAAGCTCAATGGCATGGCTACGTGGCGTGGGACAGTGCGAAATGGTTGGAACGTCGCAGTGCTCTGAGTGGGTCCGATGGTGGTTTTAATGGCGCACAGCATCCATGGTCCGCGCGGTGGTGAACGGGCGTGTCTGGGGTGTTCCTGGGGTCGTGGCGATCCTGCTTGCACGCAGCGAGGGCGGCGCACGGTCTGTGGGCATGTGTCGTGGGTGACGCTTTGGCGCGCTCTCAGCATGCTTGCAGAGAAACTAGGCACGAGCTTTCCGTTTGGTCCAGTGGCACTACAAGGAATGTGTCAAACTATGACGTTTTGGTAGTGACCCTGAATGAAATCGTCATAAATTTATGAGGATTCTACACTAGATGGTCGTAAGCTATTTGGGAGGGCCAAATCCATATTAAACTATGACGATTTCGTGAAAAACATCGTAATTTCTATGGACAAAATCGTCATAATTTCTAGACAGGTTGAGATATTAGAGAGGGTCAATATCAGCCGTAGGATGTAAACATAATAAACGGATAGGATGGTGAAGTGTGGAAACTTGTTGTGGATCGGTGACCTGGCATCCAGCACGGCGGATATTTGTGTGCATCGCGCGCGCACCACCAAATCCCCCGCCCCCAGGACCCCTCCATCCTCTAACCCTAATCTCTCCCCAGCTGCCACACCACTCCCATCTCCCCAGCCGCCACACCACGCCATCTCCGGTCGCCCCTTCTCCTTCCTTGGCGGCTGCGATTTTCCCCTCCATCCCCTCCATCCTCACCGGATGTCCTCCACCCTCACCGGATCTCCTCCACCCTCCAACAAACTACCATCGGTCGGGCCCGGGAGGGGGGCTGGGTGGCCATGGAGGGAGACAAGAGGCCTCCCTTGTCCTCAACGTCGGCGACCTCCGCCTCTCCCTATTCCTCAAGGTACTCCGGTGCGACTCCTCCTCCGTCGTCTGCAAGGCATGGACCCATCTCATCCTCAGCGCCCACGTGTTCCCCAACATCTACATTGGTTTGCTGTTGTTCTTCCTAGTTGATTGCCTATTTGTACCTCCGCTTTTCCCCATTTTATACCTCTACTTACTCGTCGGTATCCAGGGAGCTAGGCCAGAGTAGATGCGAGCAAGGAGGCGATCTTCCACGTCCTGCATCCAGGGAACCTGGTCAGATCCGAGGCCATCGACGGCTCGGTCTTCTTCCTCCGGCATCCAAGGACGGCCACCACTCCACGCTTCTACATCAAGCGGGCTTGTTGTTGTACCTGCTGCAGGTTCCCCTGCTGGTCGTGCTAAGAACATCACGTGAGTACTGCTTCCTTGTTAGATTAGATCCATATAAGGATCCCTGATGGACAGATCTATATGGATTCTTCACAAATTCAGTTTATATGAGTGTGTATTGTAGGTTAATTTGTCCAACGATTTAGTTAACTAATTAAATCATGCACAGAAGGTTATCCTACCTTATAGATTTACCTTCAGTTTTTATACCTTGTCAGTGAAAAGTATGTAGGGGGCGACATTATGATGGAGTTGTTTTTGCGTTGCTTCATATATGGAAGAAGAAAGATCAATAAGATGGTCCGCTGAAATAATAAATTATTTTGCTGCTATTATGTAGACTGAGAGTTAATGTTTTTTCCATATACTTCTATGATTCTATCTGGTGTGCACATATAGTTTAGGTCAGATGAAGGTAATATGTACTCAGAATGTTGCAAATCTGTCCAGCTTCACTCAAATAACTAGATGATCTCCTTAGTACTCAAATGGCAACTTGACATGCTTGCCGAATTGGAGGTGGACGCTCTCTACCATGCTATTGTGATGCATTTTTTCACTTTGGAGAGTTTGGCTTGTGAGTGTATTAGTGGAATGAATGCTTATTAATTTTGTTTTAGAGATTCACTACAGAAAAACTGAATGAGAAAGTAAAAGACTTGGTTAACCGATGAGCTTTTGCATGTTGTTCAGTCAACAAAGCTTTTAATTATTATTATTCTGTGAGTTTTGCTGCTATATTGTTGGGTCTACATTGCTTCAGTAATAGACCACATATGCAGTTAGTTAAGAGACTGTCCTATTCTCTGCTATGTGACATCCTATATAATTTGTACACTGTGTGATGCTATACTAAAATCCTTTCTCATTTGCAAATCTACCATGTCCACTATGTTGTGCAACGACGAGATAGGGACGGGGATAGGGGACTTTGATTGCACAAGGACAAGGCAGAAATGGAAGTCCATGAGGGGGCAGACCTATTGCCATTCCTATCCATGGCACCGGCTTCTCGATCTCTCTAGATTAGATAAGTCTTTAGTCTATCCTGTTATCTTTATTACTTGTTTGATTTGCTTGCTGCGCCACTGTTTCTTCTTCATGATACATGCAAACCATGTTTTAATTGACTTGGAGGTCCTCTATATTCTCTCTTGTAGGAAATTCATGACATACTTGTTTTAGTTTCTCATCCCTATGTATTTAACCAGTGTTTACTGTTTATGAGACTTTGGAGTCTCTGTTACATTCCATTTGGAGTCTCTGTTGCATCCCATTGACTGGGGTGTTCTTGATGTAAAATCCCATTGACTGGGGTGTTCTTGATGTAAAATCTAGTAGGAGAGTAATGTTTTATTTTGAGCACCTAGATTTCATAATTCTTGTTTGTTTGTACCAGTGACTGTTATTTTCACACAATTACTTGTGTAGATAAAACTTATATGTTGTGATTATTGTTTTTTCTATCTAGATGTCCCATGTATGTCGTTCACTCCATTCTTCCCACACTCATCATTTAGACCTGTCATATTCTATGAATCCGAGTGGCTTCAGTTAAATGTTTGGAAATCCAACGACTAGATGGATCCTTAAACACTTAATATTCTCATGCAAGTATCTCTTATCTAGAATAAGTGCATGGCATCCTTATGTCTCCCTGATTGTGACCCCTGAAAGTTGTGCTAGCTCTCTAACTCTAATTTTTTTCTGTATCCCAGATAATGCCAGAAGCATCGGGAGGGTGTTGTTTGATGACAACAAGGCAGCATGACTGGAACTGGAACATGTGGCCAGACCAGATTTAGAACTAGATCACACGGGAATGTTTACTGGAGAAACATAGTATGTGTTTATTTTCTTTCCAGCTAATCTTTGTTATTTTTAGAACATACTGCTGTATTTCCAACTAACAGCCATTACCATATTTTCCTTTCTTTTACAGGAGCTCCAGGATGAAGGTGGAAGAAGCGAAAGCTTCATAGTCAGGAATCAGTTAACTTTACGAATTGCTGAATATTCTCTGTTTATAGCACACTCTTGTACTGCTAGCTTTACCTGAGATTTGATGCTTGCTGAATGTTCTCTGTTTATAGCACACTCTTGTACTGTTAACTTGTATTCATGCTGGTTGTTCTCGGAGACCTGATGGAGTGCTGCAACTGCAGGAACACTATCTTCTACAAATTAGATAAGTGTTCGATCTATCCCACTCTACTCTTTGTTACTTGGTTGATGGTTAATGATGCCATGCGTTATTTTGAGTAAAGTCCCTATGTGATAAGGAACCTATTGTCTGATTAGCTTTGTACTAGGATCTGGCTGATTCTATGATGTTAATTTGGTTACTGTTGTACGTTTTTGTTCCGAGTCATGGTGTAAGTGGTAAGTGATAATTATCTGTATAGGAAAACCATGCAATCTAGTTTTTAATAAATGCTAGGCATTGCTCATGATACTACCAGCCAGTTTTCTTTCTCAATGCAACTAGTTCCTTTATGTTTTTCATATCAGGTGCAAGTATGCATTGGTTGTGTTTCAAATATAAGTTACATGATCTGTTGTACATGTTATCAACTTGCCTAGTTCTTGCTAGTAATATTGTTTTGTCAGCTTTTTCTGTTATCAAAGATGTGGTAGATCATCTATTCATATACAGATGATCGTGTCAGCTAAGTTTTTGTAATCTTTTGATAATGGTACTTTTCGGTTTGAAATGCAGAAGGAAGATAAGCCCAAGCCCGAGTAGACCATTAAAATCGTCTTTACAAGAGCTACATGCTGATGAAGTTTTGGAGTAGCTAGCTTTAGTACTTACTAAGAGTTTAGTTCTTATATTCCAGGGTATGAACGATTTCATGGCTGAATTCGTTGTGATGTGATCATCGTAATATGTGTTCTAACTGTTCTGATATTGTAACAAAGCAATTTGGCTGTTATTTATATATATTTCGTGTGTTTTCATTCTCCTTTCTGATTAGTATATTGGTTAATAATTTGATGTGAAAAAAATTCAAATGTCACAAATGAGAACTGACAATTGGGATCCATTGTCTGGAACAACCTGATAATTGGGATCCATCTCACAAAAAGGCCAAAATTGGAATTAAATGGATTGTAAAAAGGCCAAGACACAAAATAAATAGGCAAAAATGTTGAATTTGGCCCATTTAGCTGAGACCAGAATTAATAAGCATAAATTGACTGAATTGTTGGGCTTGGCCCATATAAAAAGGTGAAGTGGACCAGGCTGAATTCTTGCCACGTAGGATCTGCCATGTAGGATCTGACGTGGCCAGGATAGATGTCTCGTGACGATAATAGATCATCACAGAGGTTATGACGTTATGAGATCGTCATAGAGGTTATGACGATTTCGCAAAAATCGTCGTTATAGTTCATTTGCGACGCCCAGCTTTTGACGATCTCAAAATCGTCATAAACAGACTATTGTGACGATTCTGTGACGAAATAAGAGGGTCATATATAGCTAGATTCCTTGTAGTGTGGCTGGCAAGGGTCGGAGCTTGGACAAGGGTTGGCGGTGGACGGTGGAGAGTGTCCCAGACAAGGTTGGCGAGGCTAGTGCTTCTCCTAGCTCGCTGGCGACATTAGGGTGGCAAGGGTTCTCTCGGCCTGCTTGCCATTGATGGCATGGTCTGCTTTACAGTGAGCTAGAGGGGTTAAACAAGTTAGATGGTCTACTGAGAGTAGTGTGAGCTAGATAGGGAACAAGTTAGGCACTGATCACTGCTCACAATAGTGTTTCTGGTTTGTTTGGTTGGTGCCAGCAAGGTGTTTGATGAAATGGACGAAAGAGATTCAAATTTGAATTTTTGAATCAAACTTTGTGGGTGTGCTAGTTACATACTAGGGAGTCCCTGGTTAGTTGGAAAGGTCAAGTGGAATTGGTTTGGTTGGGTTTTGAGAAATGGTGATCTTTACATATGATAAAGATTCAATTTTGAATTGTCATTTGAATCAAGTTGCCAGATTGTCAGCACCCGGATTTTTAATCCCAGATGCCTGTTATGCCATACATCGCAATCCCAGGATTACCATTTTTGCGAGACATAATAGATTTGATATCATAGTACATCATCCATTACAAACCATACATAAGGTCTTACACAAATAAGGATCACATGATCCAGTCTTAATACAAATCATGCAACAAAATAATGTAATAATAACGATAGCATGGGCGAAGCTCCATCTTCATGGTCACAGGCAATGCTGACGGTGTGAGATGATCCTAGTTGTCGTAACCTTCCTGATGCCCTTCCTCCTGATAGTCCTCTTGATAGTCTAGCCACGGGAATAGCCTGGTACAAAGCCATGATTACTTTTTAATTACTCGCAAACTAATACTAACAAGTGAAGTGGTTTTTTGTAGGATACTAAGCTCTAGGTTGTTTTGCAAAAAGCCAGATTTACCTCTACTAAGTTCAGAAGCAAACAAAGCTAGTTGACAGTTTTATGACACCTAAGTGGGAACATGAATTTCATGTCACAACTCTGTTGTGGTCAAGTCAAAGTCATAATTATTTCACAAGTCATTTTGAAAACATCTGACGACGGAACAGTATCGCCACTCCAACTATCCATAACTGCGGACGCAGCTATTCGAATAGTTTGACACTCTGCAGAGGTGGTACACTTTCACCACAACATTCGATACATTCGTCAGGAACAATCCTAAATTCACCATACTCAGTATGCGTATAATCAATCCTAACCTTTCAATTACATGCCCTAGTATAGGCATCTCTCATGTGAGTTTGGCCTCCCAACCATGACCAACTGTCATCTTGGGACCTGCACAGGTGGACAATCTTCACAAGGTAGCCTCAGCTCAAACCTTGGCCGTAAGGGAACCCATACTAAGGTATATAAATTTCTAGTCAAGACCTACCCAATTTTCGGGTATTGTGGTTGTACGGTAAAATTGGAATGGTATCGCATCTAGACAACCATCAGTTTTGTAAAGGGGTAAATCTCATGCCTTAACATTTTCATCATCAAAATCACATTTTCAGTAGAATGACTCATCATTCTAAGATTTTCATAACCATTTTCACCAAGTTTTCCCATGTAAAGTTGATAAAGTTTTATGCTTAGCACTAGCATCTACAAGTGGCGGATAAACACTAATGAAGGGTGATAAGCAAGTGTATCATATCTAAGTTCAATCTCATGCCTCGGGATGACATCAAGATTTATCTAACTTAGGCCAAGTTTTATGCTCTTTATGCTACCTTCAATTATCTTTCTAGAATCTACAAGCCACTAAGTAAACTTTTGATAAATAGCTTTGATAAAGAAATAAAATACTAAGCTTGCAAGTAAAACTAGGATGGGATGTCATGAAGGTGTAAGCTTGATAGGTCAACTTATATAGTAAGGCTTGCAATATTGCAAGTATAGGCTTGCTAAAATATTAGTATAAGCTTGTTGAGTTGCAAGTGTTAGCTTGCCTTGTGCAGAGCAGTGGTTGAAGTTTTCCTCGGCTTCTTCCTCGTAGTATCCTCCTTCCTCCTCGTATCATTGGTCGGTACTATCATCTATAAATAAATACGAGGTACACAATCTGTAAGATCCCTACCTTTTAAAGGTAAGGATCCCTGTGATTGCAATGCTAGTCCCTGGATCAATTGCTAGCATCCACAGTTTAAGATGAAGTACACAGAAACAAAGGTCATTATTACATCGTCATTCCAGAGATAACATAGTCTTTTAGAACTCCATGACCATAGGCCTAATACAAGAGTTCATTCATAACAATATAAATAAAGTCTTCATCTTCATGTGCCACAGTCAAGCATGTTGAGTGTAGACTCATAACCCCTAATCATCATCAGAGTAATCTGCAACATCACAAGTTACAGCCACAGTGGGTTAATACATTGGAATAGTATTGGCAAGTGATACCTTAGTAGAATATTAACATCTAGTTACTGTATGAATTTGGCTAAGTGTAGCTTAGGCTTGCTTTGCTCAAAATAGGTTTTACCTATCAGTTGAAAACACTAAGTTTTTCTTTGACAAAACTTTCCCAAGAAACCACCAATAGAAATTGGTGAACCTTCACCCTTGTTCAACCACAAGTTTTTAACTTAGAAAATTGGGATGAGGAGATTCTTGATAGCTTCCATTTCTTGATGCTCAAATTGTCCAATACCAGGGACAGGCTAAGTACTTAGATTCTTCCATCTGCAGAGGTTGTGCACTTTCCCCACAAGACTTGATTTTCACCAAGACATGACCTTTCAGAAGCCTTCCCTTAGACCAAGTGGACGCGTTCCAACCTATCATCCCACTACCACCAACTATCCAAATGGTTAAGTTATTGCAACCTATCTGATCAAGGCAGAGCCCATAATGCCATGTGGCTGCACTAGAAGCTTCTTAACATTTGGCATCTCAAATCCCTTTGTTCCTGGGTGTCTTTCCACAAGTGAGATACACAAGGTAAACCATAGAAATGGGCCTTGTGTAACCACTCAACACAACCCAATCTTTCCATTCCACCCAGGTGTTTCATTCACTTAGTTGTTTTTATTAAGCAAAACATAAGTCAAAGACTTAGAAATATTTCTCATAGCATGAATATATAATCAACCCTTGGTTGCTACTAGCTAGGCTAAGAATGCCAATAGCATGTATCTTAACTTACAGGAAATTCTAACATTGCTACAACTAATAGGATTTCCCAAGCATAGCATATAGATACTTAGCAAAATAATTATGCAAGTCCTATACAAAATATTTCTAATGCATAGGTAAAAATATAGGGATAAAAACATGAAGCACCACTTGCCTTGGTAGTTTGGGGAGTAGCAACAATATTCACAACCACAATAACTATTTGCACCAAAATCTACACATAAAATTATGGCACCAAATTCACATATCAAAAATATATACAAACAAAAATATATGAATGCATGCAAATGCCATGAGATGATTTTCTACACTAACAAGATAGGTATATAGCACTGAATCATAAACAAGACCAAGACACACTAAATAAACTTTATTTGATCTTTAAATCATTTTTCAAAACATTTTTATACTCAAAATAAGCCTATAAATGTCTCTGCAAAAATAACCAATTTTAGAGAAGAAAAACATTAAAAACATTTTATAAATAGGTAGCATTCTTTCTCCTGATTCCAATGATATAAAATTTGCAAAATTTGAACGTGTGGATCAAAAGTTATGAATTTTGCAAGTTTGAACAACTAATAGATCTAATTTCTGTTTTTAAAACTAAACTCAGGCCACGCGGCGTGTTCTGATTGGCCCGTAACAGTTCGGCCGGATCGATCAACATGGGCCGCACGATCTAAGTGAAAACGCACGGCCAGATCTAAAACTTACCCCTTCGATAAATGATCTATTCTTATGCGCTGGATCTAGATTTGACGGTTGCCAAGCAAGCGACCACGGATGGGCGGTGCTAGCGATGGCGGCGCGGCGGCACGGCTCTGCCAGTGATGTTCCGGCGGCTACGGAGGGGGCTCGGGTCAGCAGAGGGGCTTACCAGACTCGCGATTCCACGAAGAAGCTCAACATGCAAACGGGCAGGGTCGGGGCGCGCTGTAGAGGTTGCTGGGGCTCGTTGGACTTGCGGGCGTCGTCGGGTGCTTGCAGATGAAGATGTTGCTAACGATGTAGACCGACCTAGCACGAACTAGTTGTGTCAGAGGGTGCGCAAGGTTGTGGCAAACACGATAGGGTCAGAGAGGAAGCAAGGGGCGCTAAGAGGTTACCGGTATTTCTCGTCAGAGTTGAGCGGCGGCTCTGTTGCTTGCAAAGGTGGACGGGAGCGACGTCCTGGTGCATTACAGAACAAACGAATGGCATGAGGTGATGCGCAGAAGCTAGGCGTACACGCTCGCATGAACTAGAGACGAAGAGGGGCGCTGTACTCACCGGAATGCGTCACCGGAGGCGCTCGGTACCGCGGCGGTGCAAGTGGGATTGTGGGCAGCCTGGTGGCGGAGAAGAGGCGCTGAGTGAGGGGAAAGATGCGGAGAGGAGAGGGGGTTAAATAGCCGGTGAGGGGCGAGGAGATCGCGCGGCATTGATCGGCAATTAAGCCCTCTTCATTCACGGGAGTGATGGTGGTAACGGTGGCGTCGACGGGGTCTCGGGGGTGCGGGGTTTGGGGACGATGACCGCGTGGCGTTTGGGTCCACCGGTCAGCGAGCGCGGGGTAGGTCTGCGTGGCGTGAGAGGGAGAGAGGAAAGCCTCGGGTGGGCTTAGTGGGCTGGGTTCGTTGCTGGGCCAAATTGGCAGCGCCGGCCTATTTCCATTTCTTTTCTCTTTTTCAATTTCTGTTTGATTTTCTAGGAAACATTTTCAAATGAATTCAAATGTGTTTGAGTTCAAAAAATTTCTGGATTTTATAAAGTGAAAAACTGTACACATTTGGTTGCAGAACAATGTTGTACACTTTAAAATAATTTGGCACTATGGGATTTTAAAATAAACAATGTTTTACCCTTTGTTTATTAAAGACAAAGAAATGGTTTAAATTTGTTTCTTTGTTTTGAAATATTTGTCCAAGCTTTGGAAATCTTCAAACAAACATCATAGGTTTAAAACAAACAATCTCTCATTAAAGAGTAGCATTGGATCAATGCTTTGCTTACATAAAATAATAAGCATTCAAATGCTTCTGTTTTTGTAATAACTTTGAAAATGATCACGAATCCATGGATGATATGCAAACTTTGAAAACATGATTTTAGGGATGTTACAAATCTAACCCCCTTAAGGTGAATCTTGCCCTCGATATTCGGATTGGCTAGCAAATAGGTGAGGGTGGTCTTTCCGAAGATCATCTTCTCTTTCCCATGTTGCTTCTTCTTCGAAATGATGGTTCCATTGAACTTTGCAGAATTTGATAGTCTTAGTCCGAGTAACTCTTTCAGCAGTCTCAAGAATCTTGATGGGTTTTTCCTCATAAGTGAGATCACTTTCCGATTGGACCTCCTCCAAAGGTATAGTATCCTTCAAAGAAGTCTCTTCCATCTCTGGATGGCATTTCTTTAGCTGACTCACATGAAACACATTGGGAACTGCAGATAATGATTCTGGCAATTCAATTTCATAAGCTACTTCTCCTTTACGACTCAGAATCTTGAATGGTCCAACATATCTTGGGGCCAATTTTCCTTTGACTCCAAATCTCTTTACTACACGAAGTGGTGACACTCTAAGATAAGCTCTATCACCCACCTCATAGGTGACTTCTCTACGCTTAGGATTTGCGTAGATCTTTTGTCGAGACTATGCTATCTTCAATATGTCCTTTACTAGCTTGACTTTCTCTTCATCCTCTTTGATTAGTTATGGTACGAACAAATTTCTTTCTCCCACACCATTCCATAGCAATGGGGCAGTACACTTTATCCCATAGAGAAACTCAAATGGTGCCATATCAATACTGGCTTGATAGCTGTTATTGTAAGAGAACTCTGCGTAAGGCAGACTTTCATCCCAACTGGCTCCATAGTCTAGGGCACATGCCCTCAACATATTTCTAGAATCTGGTTGGTCCTTTTTGTCTGCCATCAGTCTGAGGATAAAAAGTAGTGCTGAATTCCAATCTTGTTCCCAATGACTCATGTAGTTGCCTCCAAAAATGAGAAGTGAACTGAGTTCCCCTATCAGACACAATACTCATGGGTACTCCATGCAGACATACAATCATACTCATGTAGATCTTGGCTAACTTAGCACTTGTATAAGTTGTCTTCACGGGTATGAAATGAGCTACTTTAGTGAGGCGATCTACTGCTACCCAAATAGAATCATACCCTGACCTGGTCCTTGGCAATCCGGTGATGAAATCCATGCCAATCTTGTCCCACTTCCAATCAGGAATACGTAGTGGTTGTAGCAATCCTGCTGGTTTTTGATGTTCCGCTTTCACCCTACTACATACATCACACAAAGCAATATGTTCAGCGATGTCCTTCTTGAGATTATTCCACCAAAATATTTCTTTCATATCCATGTACATTTTGGTGTTACCAAGATGAATGGAATATGGTGAGTCGTGTGCTTCTTGTAAAATCAGTTTCCGAAGCTCCGGATCTTGCGGAACGCAGATACGTTTTCCATACCATAAAGTACCTTTTTCGTCTTCATGGAATCCTTTGGGTTTTCCCTTGCCAATCTTTTCTTTAATCTCTTCTATTTCCTTGTCTGTCTTTTGGGCTTCCTTGATCTTGTCCAACAATGTGGGTTGAACATCCAATGACATAAGATGTCCCTCAGGCACAATCACCAATCTAAGGTCTCTAAATTGGGCACACAGATCATCTGGCAACTCTCCCTTAGTAAGGCCATTCACAAATACCTTACGGCTTAGAGCATTTGCTACAACATTTGCTTTATCGGGTGGTGTTGCAAACTCAAGTCATAGTCCTTGATGAGTTCTAGCCATCTTCTTTGTCTCATGTTGATTTCTTTCTGAGTGAAGATATACTTCAAACTTTTGTGATATGTGAACACTTCACATCGTTTTCCCAAAAGATAGTGTCTCCATGTTTTGCGTGCATGGACAACAGAGGCTAACTCCAAATCATGAGTAGGGTAGTTTACCTCATGAGTTTTGAGTTGTCTCGAGGCATAAGCCGCAACTTTCCCTTCTTGCATTAGAACTGCACCTAATCCATGATGATATGCATCACAATACACATGGAAATCTTTCTCCAAATCTGGCAGACATAGGACTGGTGCTGTCACTAGTCTCTTCTTCAACTCTTGGAAACTGAGTTCACATCCTTCAGACCAAGCAAACTTCTTGTCTTTCTTTAGCAGCTCCGTCATTGGCTTAGCTACTTTGGAAAAATTCTCAATGAATCTTCTGTAGTATCCTACCAAGCCAAGGAAACTACAGACTTCCTTTACTGACTTAGGAGATTTCCATTCAGTTACAACTGACACTTTTGCGGGATCAACTTCTACACCATCTCCTGACACAACGTGTCCAAGAAATCCAACTTCATTCAACCAGAATTCACACTTGCTGAATTTTTCATACAACTTATGCTCTCTAAGTTTCTCAAGTATCAAACGCAAATGTCCTTCATGCTCTTCTTTGCTTTTGGAGTAGATCAAAATGTCATCGATGAAAACGACAACAAACTTGTCAAGGAACTCCATGAACACCTTGTTCATCATATTCATGAAATAAGCTGGTGCATTGGTCAAACCAAATGGCATTACTGTATACTCATACAATCCATACCTAGTGGTGAAAGCTGTCTTAGGTATGTATTGTTATCTTATCTTAAGCTAAAAATAACCTGACCGGAGATCAATCTTTGAGAACACACAGGATCCTTCTAGCTGATCAAACAAGTCATTGATTCTAGGCAAAGGATATTTGTTCTTGATAGTCACCTCATTGAGTGAACTATAATCTATGCATAACCTTTGACTTCTATCTTTCTTTTCCACAAACAAGACTGGTGATGGGGATATGCCTACCGGGGTATACCCAGCAGGACGTTTGCGACTGGCCTAGGAACTGGCGAGTGGGCCTGCAAGACGGCGACTGGATCAAGGCCCGGTGTGGATCCAAGTGACTGGAAGCTGAAGGCCCAGCCGAGTAGATAGGCCCAGTCGAGTTAGGTTAAACAAGGGCCAGAGCCTTAACTGATTCGGTTGAGATATGTAAACCCTAGGGGAGGTAAGTCTATATAAACCTCCCTACAGGGCGTGTAGAGATACGTTCCATCATACACCCAAGCGACTCGCCGCCTAGCTGCCGAGCTCGCCCATCGTACCACCATCATAATACAATCTAGCAGGAGTAGGTCTTTACCCTCCGGGGGGCCGAACCTGGGTAAAACCTTGTGTCTCCACCCTCATCTCGCACCGCAGATGGCTGGCCGCCCTTGCCCCTCGTTCTACTACTCGTTGCCGATTGCAGCATCTGCCGTGACCATTCCCACGACAGTGGCGCCCACCGTGGGGACTGGTCGGTCTGGCCGGTGTTCTGCGGCGAGATCCAATCTGCCCATCAACGAGACGGTCACCACCGGCCGCATGATAGCGATTGGCGAGATGCTCCAGATCTTGCCGAGCAGCTACGTCGAGGCGGCGCGACCCGTCACGCACAGCATGAACCTGCCGGTCGGCACGATCAGCCTCTTCGTCGGCCTCACCGACGTCATCGTCTCAGAGGATTCGGCTCGCATCCGCGAGTCACCGCCACGCGATCGACTCTCCGAGAGCCAGGTTCGTACGATCCATCACCTCGCCTCCGAGCACAACTCGGCCCACAGCAACGTGGCCGAAAACTCCGCGGCCGCGGAAGACGCGGCCCTCAACGACGACGCCGACTCGGCGACCCCGGCGTCACTCGCCGGATCCATCACCGCGGCTTCACCCGCGGGCTCCATCACCCAGGACTCCAACATGGGAGACTTCGAGGATCCCTCCATCCTTGGGATCTTCGACTTCGACTCCGGGTCGGAAAACTCCGCCGACCTCCGCGACGGGACTGGTCACCACGTCGCGACCTACATGGCGACCGGCACCGATCCGCCGGAGGACCCCTTCTCCACCCCGATCCCTCCTAACACCACGACAACGGAGGTCGAGGAACTCCGCCTGAAGCTGGCGGAGGCAGTCCGCAAGGAACAAGCCGAGCGCAAAAAAATTCGCCTCGAGCAGGTGACGGCGCAGGAGCTGTCGCGCTACCACCAGCAGCGAATCAGGTCGCGCCTGAACCCCACCATCCAGGGGCGCGCCCTGAACTTCGACGACGAAAACGACCCGGCCCGTGCGGCCGAGCGCGCGATCTGCGAGAACGCGCCACCAGGAGGAAGCGCCCGGCCCCCGCCAGGGTCGACGGCGATGGGCGCCCCACCTCCACCCAACCGCACACCCCCCAGGGATCAGCCGCGGATAGTAGTATCCTCACGGGAGCGAGACACAAACGGCCTCCCACTGTTCTCCAGCCTGATGGACAACCTCGTGGCGGGCCGAGCAGTAGCCGACAACATCACGGCCACCGGCGACAGCGCCCTACAGATCTAGTATGTCAGGGCCCTGCTCGCAAAGGCCGTCGAACAGCAAAACGCAGGCGCCGACTCGCAGGGTCGAGTGTACTCGCGTTCTTCGGGAAGCAGAGCGGCCTCAAGTGGCTGCCCAATGGCGGCAAACACCCTCAACTGCCCGCCACCAGAGCCGTTGCAGCTCCAACACCTACCCACGAACGCGACACTTTCCACCAATGACCCCAGGCCAGCGACCAACTTCGTCGCTGCCAACGGTCAACCCATCGATGCCCGCACCCACATCATCAACAACCAAAGCTGGCGCGCACGCCAGCCCGACGACCTGCGACACACCCTAGCCAATCGCCGCGACGGCGAGCCGATGGGGTCGCTAAGTCAACTCGGCCCCAAGTGCTTCAGGCCGATGATCCGAGGCGAGAAGTACCCGCCGAACTTCAAGGCGCCGAAGGAGATAGAAAAGTACGACCCTTCGTACGACCCCTCTGTGTGGCTCGATACATACCTCATGGCGATGGGGATCGCAGGCCACACCGACCTGCTAGCCGCCCGTTACCTCCCCCTGATGATGGATGGGACGTGTAGGCAGTGGATCAACACCCTCCCCCAGGATAGTATCGACTCCTAGGAGGAGATGCGAGACGCCTTCGTCAGGCACTTCGAGTGCTCCTACACCCGCGCCACCACCATTGAGGACCTGGAGCGATGCGTCCAGGGACCCCGCGAGTCGACCTGCAACTGGGTCCAGCGGTGGCAAGAACTCTGGTACAACGCGGTCGGCATCCACCCGGACACCGCGATCCATTGCTTCAAGACCTCGTGCCGCTACGAGCCCTTGGTCGCCAAGCTCAAGCGACATTGTCGCACACTCGACAACATACAGGATTTCCTCGAGATCGCCAAACGGTACGCGGAGGAAGATCCAAACTAGGAAACCGACGACGAGTCGGGAGGCCAACGCCGCACGAGCGGCAACGACAATGGACGACGGTCCGACCTACGCTACAGCAACACTCGCCTCACTGGCAAGCGCCGCAGTGACGGGCGAGTCGACTTTGTCGCCAACGCCGGGCACGCACAACGCGAGCCCAAAAGCTTCCACCACGACGGAGGACAACGCCGTGACGGCGGCAACTACAAGGCCAAGCCAAGGTTCGACCCCACGGCCCTCCTTAACCAACCTTGTGCGTTTCATAGCAGGGAAGGGAAGCCCGCAACGCACACGACCGCCGACTGCCACACCCTCAGGGAGATTGAGAAGGCACGGCGAGCACGGGAGGACCCCGACAACAACCCGCCAAACGGCGGAAAATTCGGCAACATGGCCGGCTCGCTCCATACCTTCACAGGCTTCAATACGAAGCGCGAGAAGAAGGTCATCACCCGCGCCGTCGCCGTTAACGCGGTGGCCCAGGTGGACGTTCCCCAGTTCCTCAACTGGTCGGAGCAGCCCATCACCTGGAGCCGCCAGGACCACTCGCCGCGCATCGAGTACCCAGGCCGAGTCGCCCTGGTGGTCAAGCCAAAGGTGGGCGACTACTAGCTCCCCAAGACATTGATGGACGGCGGCAGCTCCATCAACATCCTGTACCTGGACACCTTCAGGTGGCTGCGGCTCCCGCATTCGATGATCGAGACAACCCACACCACGTTCCACGGCGTCGTCCCTGGTCGGAAGGCGTACCCGATCGGCAAGGTCACGCTGCCAGTCACCTTTGGCACACCAGCAAACTTCCACACCGAGCGGATCGTCTTCAAGCTGGTACCCTTCGACAGCCCCTACCACTGCGTCCTGGGGCGCCAGGTGTTCGCCAAGTTCATGGCAGCGCCACACTACGCGTACAACACGATGAAGCTCCCCGGGCCGTGCGGCGTCATCACCATCAACGGCGACCCCGACATGGCCGCCGAGTGCGAGGCCAAAGGAGCCGAACTCGCCGATGCCGTCATCGCGGCAGAGGCCAACCATGCTGACAAGCTCGCCAAGTACGCGAGCGGGGTGAAAAATGACGACCCCACCATACTCAAGAAGCCCAATTCGGAGGGCGCAAACACCTCAGCCTTCGAGGCAACGACGCACACCCGCACCGTCGAGCTGGTCCCAGGCGACTCCAGCCAGACGGTGACGATCGGAACAGGTATGAGCCCAGCTTAGGAAGGTGCGCTCATCGAGTTCCTCCGTGAGAACAGGGACATCTTCGCATGGAAGCCCTCTGACATGCCTGGTGTCCCTAGGTTGCTCGCTGAGCACAAACTAAACGCCAAACCCAAAGTGCGACCCGTCAAACAGTCGCTGCGGCCCTTCAATGAAGAGCGCCGCCGAGCCATCGCCAAGGAGGTGCAGCGTCTACTCGCTGCAGGCTTCATCCGGCCAATCAAGTACTCCAAGTGGCTGGCAAACCCAGTCCTGGCCGAGAAGAAGAACGGGACCTGGAGGATGTGTATCGACTACACAAACTTGAACAGCGCCTGCCCGAAGGAGCAGTTCGTCCTCCCGCGGATTGACCAAATAATCAACTCCACCGCGGGCTCGGAGTCGCTATGTTTCCTCGACGCCTACTCTGGATACAACCAGATCGAAATGGTTGTCGAGGACGAGGAGAAGACGGCGTTCATCACGCCATTCGGAGCCTTCTGCTACACCGCCATGACCTTCGGCCTCAAGAACGCCGGGGCGACCTACTAGCGGTGCATGCAAGAGTGCCTCGCGAGCCAAATTGGCCGCAACATCCACGTCTACATCGATGACGTGGTCGTAAAATCCGCTCGCCAGGGTGATCTACTCGCCGACCTAGCGAAAACATTCACCAACTTGCGAAAATACAAGATAAAGCTTAACCCAGGCAAATGCACCTTCGGTGTACCAGCAGGACAACTACTGGGGTACGTCGTCTCCAAGCGAGGGATCGAGGCGAACCCCACCAAGATCGACACGATCGCCCGACTCGGCAAAACCGAGTGCCTGCGCGACGTCCAGAAGCTGGCCGGGCGAGTAACGGCTCTCAGTCGCTTCATCCCCTGCCTGGGCGAAAAGGCGATGCCCCTATACCGTCTGATGCGCAAGAACCCCACCTTCCAGTGGGACAAGGAGGCGGACGACGCGCTCCGCGACCTCAAGAAGGTGCTACTCGCCGCACCGCTACTCGCCGCCCCCGCCGACAAAGAACCCATGCTGGTCTACATCGCGGCTTCCGAGCGCGTCGTCAGCACCGTCATGGTCGTCGAACGGCCGGAGGAAGGAAAGGAGCGCCCAGTACAGCGACCAGTGTACTACATCAGCGAGGTCCTCACCGAGTCGCGCCAACGATACCCGCAGTACCAGAAACTGGTATACGTGGTCTTCAGAGCACAGCGGCGCCTGCCGCACTACTTCCAGGAGCACCCGATCACGGTCATCTCCTCAGCACCGTTACAAGACATCATCCGCAACCGTGAGGCGACTGGGCGAGTCGCTAAGTGGGCCGTCAAAATCGGCGTCCATAATATCAAGTACGAGCCACGAAAAGCGATCAATTCGCAGGCTCTAGCGAACTTCATCGCCAACTGGGAAGAGGCCCAGCAGCCGGAAAAGCTGCCATAGCTCCATTACTGGAGCCTGCACTTCGACGGCTCCAAGAACTCGGACGGTGCAGGAGCAGGGATCGTGCTGACTTCACCGAAGGGCGACAAGCTCCGCTACGTCCTCTGCCTCGACTTCACCCCCTATAGCAACAACATGGCCGAGTACGAGGCACTACTCCACGGCATGCGAGCTGCCAAGGAGATGAACGTCAACCGCCTACGCTGCTACGGAGACTCCGACCTCGTCGCTGGGCAAGTCGCTGGCACCTGCGACGCCGTCTCCCCCACCATGGCGGCATACCGCCAAGCAGTGGACAAGCTGGGCGGACACTTCGCAGGCTACTCCGTCGAGTAGATTGACAGGCGGAAGAACAAGGAGGCTGACGCACTCACTCGCATTGGGTCGGCTCGACTCGCACCACCCGCCGGCGTCTTCCTCGACATGATCACCAAGCCATAAGTCTCTCCCCCAAGGGAGATCGACATCGGAGTCCCGCTGCAGCCAGAGGCAGCCCTGGTCGCACTCGTCACCGAGCCAGATGATTGGACCAAGCCCTACGTCGCCTACCTGGAGGTCGGCACCTTGCCGGCAGACGAGACGATCGCCCGGATGATCGCACGCCGATGCAAATCCTTCACCATCATCGACGGCCAGCTCCACAAGTGCAGCGTCACCAGTGTGTTCCAACGCTGCGTCCAACCCGCCGAAGGACGCAAGATCCTCCACGACATCCACTCCGGAGACTGCGGCCACCACGCTGGCGCCCGCTCTCTGGTCGCCAAGGCCATGCGACATGGCTTCTACTGGCCCACCTCACACGCCGATGTCGTCGACATTGTCCAGCGGTGCGCCGGCTGCCAGAAGTACGCCAACCGGACGCATGTGTCGAGCTCCGCGCTCAAGACAATCTCCATCACCTGGCCATTCGCCGTGTGGGGTATGGACATGGTAGGCCCCTTGAAAAAGGCTCCCTCTGGCTACACCCACCTCCTGGTCGTGGTCAACAAATTCACAAAGTGGGTGGAGGCCAAACCAGTCCGGAAATGCGACGGGAAGACCGCCACTAAATTCCTACGCGAGCTCATATATCGCTACGGGTCCCCAAACAGCATTATCACGGACAACGGCACCAACTTCGCCAAAGGAGCCATGGCCGAGTTCTGCGAGGAACACCACATCCGGCTCGACCTCGCGTCAGTCGCCCACCCGGAATCCAACGGCCAGGCGGAACGGGCCAACCAGAGAATCCTCCACGGCCTGAAGCCGCGGCTCCAAGTACCACTCGAGCGCACCGCCGGGTGCTGGGTCGAGGAGCTACCCTCCGTCATCTGGGGCATCCGCACCTCGGTCAACAGGTCAACAGGTTTCACCCCCTTCTTCATGGTGTACGGAGCCGAGGCAGTCATGCCCACCGACCTCGAGCACGACTCGCCACGGGTCGTCCACTACACGGAGGCTGCGAACGAACTCGCCCGCCAGGATGGAGTCGATCAACTTGACGAGGCACGTGATCTCGCTCGATCACGCACCGCCATCTACCAACAAGGACTTCGCCGCTATCACAGCCGGCGGGTGAAAACTCGCACCTTCCAAGAAGGCGACCTGGTGATGTGCCTCATCCAGGACAAGAAGGGCATGCACAAGCTTTCCCCTCCGTGGGAGGGACCATTCGCCATCGGACGAGTACTCGGCAACGACGCCTACTACCTCATCGACGTCCACGGGGACGGCAAACTCGACGTCAAGCGACCGTGGAATGTAAACCTCCTACGGAAGTTCTACTCCTAGAACCCCACATATGTACCCTCCAGTCGCTATGAATTGGTTACCGCAAATTGCGCCTACTCTTCGTGTCTTGTGCCACTCGCACTCGTAATAACAGCGTCAAGCTAACTGCTAAGTCAACCTTTGGTACAACGATTGGCACGGCCAAGTAGTGCATTACAAGGGCACTGGGTCACCCCAGGTCTTGCAACGTCCACGAAAAACGCCTACCCGGAGCCCCATTGGAGTCGCCTAGCCCGACTGGCTCTACGAGCCAAGACAACTGCCTTCGCTTCTCACAGCGACCATGATCCTCCGCATCCTCGACATAGCGACTCGAACAGCCAAGTACCACGCTCGGGGACTGACGACCAGTCCAATGCGAGCGGCTAGGAAAAACGCCAAGTATGAGAGCATGCCCAGGACTCGCCATGCGACTGACCCAACGGGCCAGGCAGGAGTGACGCGCTCAAAGTAACGCGCCAAGTCCTCACCCACCCTCGAGTCGCGCCTAGAACAACCAAGTACCACGCTCGGGGACTCGGTCACCCGACCTCGTTCGCGCAAGGGAAAACGGCGAAGTACAGAGCGCTCAAGGGAGTCACCTTGCGAATGGCTCTCCGAGTCCGGGCGAGTCACCACAATAACAAAACATTCAAAAACCGCAAACACATCACAAACGAGGTCAACCACATAAAAAAGGGCGGACGCGCTCGGGGACTCATTCAACCCCCAATCGAAAAACACATGACAAATCACAAAACAAACACGATATCTCGTTAATAGCATGTTGCAATCGTCTCAAAATACAAAATATGCCCAAACGGCAGATCTGCTACTAACGCCCTAGGGCAAACTATTCTACTCTGCAGGCTTCAACGACGACTCGCCAGCACCCTTGCGATTGCGAATGAAGGGCGTGTACGGGTTTGACGGGTACGTCATCAGCTCGCCCGCCATCGCCACATAGAAGGGTTGCTCGATCTTGAAGTCCCGGTGTTGCGGCTCGGGGTCGTTAGGTGCAACGACCGTCTCCTGGTAAGGAAGGAGGTCGCCCATCGCCCAGACGCGCTCGGAGTACACCGCGGCGCGGTCTGTCAACTTGAGTACCTCAGAGATCTCCACCGAGCCAGTCGACGACGGGTAGCCACTCGTCACGTCGTCCAGATCGAAGTCCTCAGGGAAGTGGGCGAGCCCAAGGCTAAGCGCCGTCGCTGCTCCACGTCGGAAGGCTGACCGCGTCATAAACTCGACGACCGATGACGCCTTCTCCAAGTACCGCCACACCTCGACGAGGTCGCTAGGAATTACTTCCGTAGGCGACATCTCCTGGAGGTAGGCACGGATGCACGTCGCCGACAACGCCGCCGAGTCGACAAGCGTGGCCACACATTGCCGCGCGTCGAACGAGCTCGCCTCTTCCGTTCTATCAAGGATACGACCTGCGGATAGAAGATAACAGTGAGTACATCGGATATTATAAAAAGGCACATGCAACAGGCAGGGGAAGACACACTCACCAATTAAGGGACGGGAGAGATCCGTGATGAAGCTCTGAAGAGAAGTATAATCATTCTGAAGCCCAGCAACAAGGGCGTCAGAAACTTTACGTTATTCCGCGGCGGCCGTAACTGCGGCCTTGGCTTGACCGTCTGCCGAACTCGCTTCCTCTTTCGCCTCCCTCAGCTCGCGCTCGAGGTCCGCGATCCGCTTCTCAGCCGAGCTCAACGCCGATTGAGCCGCTGCCAACTCACTCGCTGGGACAAGTCCCTGGCGGGCCTCCTCTGCCTTCACGGCAATTGCCTGAAGCCCCTTATTCGCCTCTTGGACGGTGGCCAGTTCCTTCTCCGCGAGGCGTTTCACAGCAAGCCGGTCAGCTGACTCGCGTTGCAGACCCTGCACACAATTCAAACAGTTAACCAAAGCAGAATCCAAAGTGCCCACCCGCTGAAATTCAGCGAGTGCGCACTCGGGGACTGGCAATCAAAAAATCCTAAGTGCCCACCCGCTGAAATTCAGCGAGTGCGCACTCGGGGACTGGCAATCAAAAAAATCCTAAGTGCCCACCCGCTGAAATTCAGCGAGTGCGCATTCGGGGACTGGAAATCAAAAAATCCTAAGTGCCCACCCGCTGAAATTCAGCGAGTGCGCACTCGGGGACTGGCAATCAAAAAAATACTAAGTGCCCACCCGCTGAAATTCAGCGAGCGCGCACTCGGGGACTGGCAATCAAAAAATCCTAAGTGCCCACCCGCTGAAATTCAGCGAGCGCGCACTCGGGGACTGGACGCGAAAAATAAAAACACGACATTAAAAGAATCAGACCGCTGCAACACACCGGCCTGATCCTCGGGGACTGGACATACCTGGATGGCTGCGCCAAGCATGCCATGAAGTTGTATCGCATCCACAGACATGAGGAGAGCCGGCGTGTGCCTGCGACGCTGATCGACCTCAGTATCGGCAACCCCAGGCGCATGGCTCGAGGGCGAGGTACCACTCGCTGTAGCCGCTTTGGCCATGAAGCGCGGGAACGTTGCGATGGAGGCACCGGCACCAAAGGAGGCCGGCTCGGCCACCCCAGGTGAGGGAGCACCCTCCTTCGCAGCTAGGGCCGTCTCCGTTACGGGTTCACTCGGCGCGATCGCCGTATCATCGGAAACCTTGATGACTTCGTCGCCCTTGGCCTTCTTGGCGGTATCCACGGGGACGACGACTTTGTCCGCCTTCCTCTTCCGGGAGGGATCCTCCTCGCTGACGACGGGTGGCACCTTAGCCACGGTCGGATGGCCTATCTTCTTCGCCTCCTACAAATTGATTGCGTGATCAAGATAATCCAAGTACAATGAAATACAAAAGTAGGTGAGCAAACTCACTTGGCGACTGGAATGAAGCGTAGCCCCGTGCGGATGCCGGCCGGCTTCTCCAGTTCGGGGCCCAGTCAGCGACTGAGGCCCATCTCCAGGACGTCGCGTGCCCAAGACACGGACGGTTTCTTTGTTGTCGAGGCTGCGGCTGGAGCTTCCGAAACATCTTCGGCAGGAGCACCCTTGGGCGGCGAAGCTACCGCGACTGGAGCGGTCCCTGAACCAGAGATTGGGGCGAACGGCGGAGGCATCAAAGCCAAAGGCACCTCGGTCAGGACGGTGGCGATACCCGACGACGTTGCCTCCTGTGGGGCTTCGCCCCCGGCCAAGCTGGTGGCGTCGGAGCTGCTTGGGGAGTGAGGCGGAGACGCCTGTTTCGCTGGCCTCGTCTTCTTCTTCGGAGGGGCTTTAACCTCCTTTTCCTTCTTCTTCTTCTTCTTCGAGGGAGTGGCCTCGCGATGCGAGGTGTGATCGGGGAGCTCGTCGTCATCGTCATCATGACGCTCGAGGCTTCTGCTCGCCTCAAGCTCACGCTGACGCTGCCCGCGCGTTTTCTGGACCAGCGGGGCGACCTCTTCTTCGGATTCGTCGTCGTCGCCACTCCCGTCGCTCTCGACGCCTCCCCTCGCTGGAGGCGATTCACCCACCTCCCGGACAGACTAACTCGAATTCTCGTCGTCCGCGGGCGGAAGCCACCCTTCAACTACTTTAAATAGCTGCAATAGGCATAAACAACATCACTATGACCGCGACTGCATTTAACTGCGACTGCGAATGACGAAAGGACGACTTACCGTCGGGGCTGGATGCTTCGCGGTGTAGGGGGCGACCCCGGCCTTCGCGTCGAGGTACGTCGCCTGGGTGATCTTCTTCAGCGCCAGGAGGTAATCCTCGAGTTGCCACTCGTCGAGGCAGGACTTCGTCGAGTCCTCCCGGCCCGCGTACTCGTACATATAGTGGTCGCGGCGGGCTAGGGGGACGAGTCGCCGCCCGAGCCAGCAGTTGTACAGATTGATGGGCAGGAGGCCCCTCTTCTTCAGGCCGCGAATGGTCTGAAGCATTTCGTCCATGACCATTCGATGGTCTGTTGGAAGCTTGCCGACTTGAAGTCAACGTGGTTCAGGCCGGTCGACGGAGTACCTTGGGATCGCCACCTCGCCGTCTGGGGTCGCCTCGGTGACGTAGAACCAAGAGTTCTTCCATTGGCTCGCCGCCTTGGCGGGTAGTATCAGATCGAAGAAAGAAGCCTTCGATTTCAGTTGGAACGTCAGGCCGCCCACGGCGAGCATTGGGATACCCGCTTCCTCGCGACTGATCCGCCCGTGGAATAGATCTTGCCACAGGGGGAAGTAGGGCTTGTAGCCCAGGTAGCACTCGCAGAACGCCACGAAAATGGTGAGCTGCTCGATGCTGTGCGGGCCCAGGTCCGACGGTTGGATCCCGTAGAAGGCGCAGAAGCGCCGGAAGAATAGAGACGTTGGGAATCCCAACCCCCGTTCTAGGTGGCTGGTGAAACAGATGAACTCTCCCTCGCGCAGGTTCGGGGTCACCTCTCCGGCCGCAGGGATGCGCCACCTGCCGGCGCGCAGGATCCCGGCCTCCTCGAAGGACGCCAGTTGCGCTCTCGTACACTTAGATCTACCCCAAGGCTCGGTGGAGGGGGCCATTGGTGGAAGGATTTGTGGAGGGTCGGAGGATTTCGGGTCGGCTGGATCGCGATGCAGAGGAAGGCGAAAGTGCACGCAATCGGAGGAAATGACGAGGAGGTGGTTCTCCGATCGCCTGCCATTCCCCTTATATAGCGGTTGTTACCCGCCAAATCAGGGAGCCGTTACTACGCGATGATTACGCGGAAAGTTACTGTTGGATTACCCCAACGGCTAGTTTGACCGTGTTTAACGGTCCAACTTCAGCCACTCGGCTCGCCGAACCGATCACTACGACAGTGATTGAGTATTTCGCCGACTCGACTCGCCAAAGCTGCGATCAGAATGACTAGTTTTTTCCTTTATTCAGGAGCCTGTCGAAGATTCGACTAGATGTCTGCTTTGAAGCCGTATACTCCGACTGCCAGCAACCACCTGCGCTCAATCGATGACGGCCTCGGGGACTACTGATGGGGATATGCCTACCGGGGTATACCCAGCAGGACGTTTCCGACTGGCCCAGGAACTGGCGAGTGGCCCTGCAAGACGGCGACTGGATCAAGGCCCGGTGTGGATCCAAGCGACTGGAAGCTGAAGGCCCAGTCGGGTTAGGTTAAACAAGGGCCGGAGCCTTAACTGATTCGGTTTAGATATGTAAACCCTAGGGGAGGTAAGTCTATATAAACCTCCCTACAGGGCGTGTAGAGATACGTTCCATCATACACCCAAGCGACTCGCCGCCTAGCCGCCGAGCTCGCCCATCGTACCATCATCATAATACAATCTAGCAGGAGTAGGTCTTTACCCTCCGGGGGGGCGAACCTGGGTAAAACCTTGTGTCTCCGCCCTCATCTCGCACCGCAAATGGCTGGCCGCCCTTGCCCCTCGTTCTACTACTCGCTGCCGATTGCAGCATCTGCCGTGACCATTCCCATGTCAACTGGTGCTCCCCAAGATGAAGAAATTGGTTGAATAAACCCTTTCTGCAACTGTTCTCCAAGTTGTTTCTTGAGTTCTTTCAACTCATAAACTGACATCTTGTAAGGTCTCTTTGCTATTGGTCCTGATCCTGGTAGCAAGTCAATCAGAAATTCCACATCTCTATCTGGTGGAATTCCCGGCAATTCTTCCGGAAATACATCCGGATATTCACTCACAATTGGCACACTGTCTATGCTAACCCCCTTAAGAGAATTTAGCTTACTTCCTTTTGATTCAAAGTTAGTCTTGAATCTAATCCTTTTATTATCTGGGGTTGTGAGTGTGACAGTATGGTTGGCACAATATAGCACTCCCTTGTGCTTGGTCATCTAGTCCATTCCCAAAATAACATCCAATCCTTGGGAATTTAGGATTATCAGATTAACGGGAAACTTATACTTCCCAAACTCTATGACTAGGTCATGGCATCCTGAGTTCACTATCATTTCTCCACCAGGAGAACTCACTTTTATAGGACATCCAATAGTTTCAACTGTAAGTTCATTTCTTTCAACAAATGCTCTTTATATGAATGAATGTGATGCGCCAGTATCAAAAAGAACAAGTGCTGGAACAGAATTGAGTTTGAACTTACTAGCCACAACATCAGGTTCCTCATAGATATCTTCCACATTGATGTGGTTCACCTATCCTTTCTGGAAAGGGTTGGGCTTGTTTGGTCCTTCAACTTTCTTTTCTGGACATTCATTTGCATAATGTCCCATCTTCTTGCACTTGAAGCATTCAACCTGACTGAGATCCTTATTGACAGGCTGACTTCCACTACCACTTCCACTTCCATTGTGGTGGTTCTTGTATCCACCCTTGTGGTTCTTGTACTTGTCATTGTCATGACTACGGTGATGCTTGTTGTCATGATGACGGTTGTGGTTGTGGTGGCTGTTGTACTTTCCATGCTTGTGGGATCCAGAACTCCCACTATCATCATAATGGGAACGCTTGTGAGACGATCCCGAGCTATGCTTGTCAGAGTTGTGCTTCCTCTTTCTGCTTTCCACCTGTTTCATCTTGTTCTCCAAGATGGTAGCCTTGTCACAAAGAGATTGGTCGGTGGGGACATAGGCCATAGATAATTGCAGATTCAGTTCATTGTTTAGTCCTTCGAGGAACTTCTCTTTCCTCTTGGCATCAGTATCAACTTCATCTGGTGCATAACGCGCCAGACTGTTGAACTCCTCAATATATTCAGCCACGCTGCGGTGGCGCTGCTTCAGATTATGGAACTCCTTCTTCTTCAAACTCATCACTTCGGATGAGATGTGAGCTGTACGGAAACCATCTTGAAAGATAGCCCATGTCACATCCTCAATGGGAGTGGTGATCTAGAAGTTATCCCACCAAGTAGCTGCTGGTCCTTCCAACAAGTGTGCTGCAAACCTGACTTTCTCCTCGTCGGTACAGCCGACAGTCACCAAATCATTGTTCACTGCACGTAGCCAATCATTGGCCACCATGGGATCAGTAGTTCCTGAAAACTTTGCAGGCCTCAGTCTTAAGAATCTGGTGAGCATGTCAAATCCTGGTGGATTGTTCTGATTGTTGTTGTTGTTATTCTGATTCTGCATGAAAGTGGTCATCATCTACATCAGCTGTGCTTGGGCTGTCACCAGCTGCTGCATCTCGGGGGTGACATTGTTGTTGTTCGGGTTGGGGTTGGCACGTCGAGGAGGCATCTGTGGTTTTCAATAAGGATAAGAATGAGATACCCATAGATGCTTATCATGCACAATACATCACATAGACAATCACCAAACAAGCATCGAAATAATATAAAGTTCAACGACATAAATAACAAGTTTGAAAAGCAAACACACCAATAGAAAGCCATCCACATGTTGGATGGTCATTGCGACTCAATAATCATAAGCATGGTAAATGATAGATAAATGAGTAGTCATCACTACTCTTGTGCATCAACCTCCTCATCAACAAGTGTAAGACTTGCGTTCTCCATAGCGGTCTTGTATTCCTCGACATTAGTAGTCAAGGCCTCTATCTTGGACTTAAGAGGCCTCTTCTATGAATGAAGTCTCTCAATCACACCCTGCTGATGCTCGAGCTCGAAGTCCTTGGCCTCTAGTTCTGCAGTCATCTCTCGAATCCTCTTGTTCCTGTCTTGGACTCTTTTCTCTTGGCTTTTGAACTTCCTGTCCTGGCTCTCAAACTTGGCCTCCATTTCCTTGACTATCTCGTCTTGCTCCGCGAAGAGCTTGTCCTTCTCACGAAGCTGCACCTGGAGCTCGTCATTGCTAAGCATGACGTTGGTCCTATCAGTATCTAGGTGCCTAAGTAGAACCTTTAGGTCCTGAAGGTATAGGTGAATCGGCTCTGCCGTCTCTCTAGCAGCATCCTCGAACTCAATAGCCTCACCATCCTCATCGCGTCTTCCAAGGCGTGAAAGTGAGTACCTCTAATCTCCCGAGAGTGCCTCCCTAACAAACGCCCAAGTAAATCCTTCATGACTACCTCTAGGACTCTCTCCCTGTCGTCATGCATAAGCTTGAAGGTGATAGCCTCCGTGGCAGGCTCAGTCTGGCGTCCTGGCTGAGTAACCTTGAAGACCCAAAGGTACTTCCACTCAAACTTGGTGAGGGGAAGAACCATGATGCTAGGGAGCAGAATATTGAGCACACTAGTGAGCTCAATAATACGAGTGCCAAAACGAGTTCCCTTGAACTCTTCAGCCGTGCTGATAGTAACATTAGGCATCTATTTTATAAGATAGGGAAAAGTTAGAATCAACATCAATAGAGAAAATCACAAGACAAAGCATCACAGACATATCATTAAAAATCAAACACACAAGTCATGGCATACATAAATCCATTACAAGCATCCAAGGTTCAACATAACTTAGACAACATTTTTGGGAAATAAAGACGATAAGTGTGGTGGACCAACTAACGAAGTACGTTACAACTCTCACTCACTAGACAAAATGGCTATCAAAGCATCCTTAGTAGCCATCTGTCTATCTTGCTCGCAAGATTCCCAAATCAAGTCTATGATGTCTTCCCTTAGTTGTTGGTCGGTAGCCTCCAACTCTTGGGTATGCTTCTTTTCTTCCCTAAGGTCATTTTGGGTGTTAAGCATTCTGCACTTGAGTCTATCACCAAGCTCTTTGATGGCCTTCCAAGCTGCATCCCTTGCAGAGTCAAAGAATGTGGTGTGCATCACTGAATTGGTGACCATGCAGAATCCTGATTCTTCGTGGTTGTCTTCCTTGTTTTTGTACAAGTGAAGTTCCACCCACCAATACTCCTCTCCCTCATCCATCATAGGGAAACCTTTGTACACAGCTGCACCATGTATTCCCATGGTAACCATAAGGTTCTTGAGGGCTTTTGGAAATTCAGTCTCACACTCCAAAGTCATGGTCATGAGTGGTCCTTTCCTTACGGCTTCGTTGATGGAGTTCATCTATAAATAGATATGAGAAAGAAGATTAGAAAAGTTCACGAGAAGAAAAGACAAGTGTAGAAAATTTTCAAAGTGTTGAAGTTTTTCCTTAGTGGTTTCTAATCCAATCCTAGGGTTATAATTCTAAAGGCAACACAGTGCTCTGATACCATCTGTAAGATCCCTCCCTTTTAAAGGTAAGGATCCCTGTGATTGCAATGCTAGTCCCTGGATCAATTGCTAGCATCCACAATTTAAGATGAAGTACACAAAAACAAAGGTCATTATTACATCGTCATTCCAGAGATAACATAGTCTTTTAGAACTCCATGGCCATAGGCCTAATACAAGAGTTCATTCATAACAATATAAATAAAGTCTTCATCTTCATGTGCCACAGGCAAGCAAGTTGAGTGTAGACTCATAACCCGTAATCATCATCAGAGTAACCTGCAACATCACAAGTTACAGCCACAGTGGGTCAATACATTGGAATAGTATTGGCAAGTGATACCTTAGTAGAATATTAACATCTAGTTACTATATGAATTTGGCTAAGTGTAGCTTAGGCTTGCTTTGCTCAAAATAGGTTTTACCTATCAGTTGAAAACACTAAGTTTTTATTTGATAAAACTTTCCCAAGGAACCACAAATAGAAATTGGTGAACCTTCACCCTTGTTCAACCACAAGTTTTTAACTTAGAAAATTGGGATGAGGAGATTCTTGATAGCTTCCATGTCTTGATGCTCAAATTGTGCAATACCAGGGACATGGCTAAGTACTTAGATTCTTCCATCTGCAGAGGTTGTGCACTTTCCCCACAAGACTTGATTTTCACCAAGACAGGACCTTTCAGAAGCCTTCCCTTAGACCAAGTGGACGCGTTCCAACCTATCATCCCACTACCACCAACTATCCAAATGGCTAAGTTATTGCAACCTATGTGATCCAGGCAGAGCCATAATGCCATGTGGCTACACTAGAAGCTTCTTAACATTTGGCATCTCAAGTCCCTTTGTTCCTTGGTGGCTTTCCACAAGTGAGATACACAAGGTAAACCATAGAAATGGGCCTTGTGTAACCACTCAACACAAACCAATGTTTCCATTCCACCCAGGTGTTTCATTCACTTAGTTGTTTTTATTAAGCAAAACATAGGTCAAAGACTTAGAAATATTTCTCATAGCATGAATATATAATCCACCCTTGGTTGCTACTAGGTAGGCTAAGCGTGGCAATAGCATGTATCTTAACTTAGAGGAAATTCTAACATTGCTACAACTACTAGGATTTCCAAAGCATAGCATATAGATACTTAGCAAAATAATCATGCAAGTCCTATACAAAATATTTCTAATGCATAGGTAAAAATATAGGGATAAAAACATGAAGCACCACTTTCCTTGGTAGTTTGGGGAGTAGCAACAATCTTCACAACCACAATCACTATTAGCACCAAAATCTACACATAAAATAATGGCACCAAATTCACATATCAAAAATATATACAAGCAAAAATATATGAATGCATGCAAATGTCATGTGATGATTTTCTACACCAAACAAGATAGGTATATAGTACTGAATCATAAACAAGACCAAGACACACTAAATAAAATTTATTTGATCTTTAAATCATTTTTCAAAACATTTTTATATTCAAAATAAGCCTGTAAATGTCTCTGCAAAAATAACCAATTTTATAGAAGCAAAATATTAAACACAATGCATAAATAGGTAGCATTCTTTCTCTTGATAACAATGATATAAAATTTGCAAAATTTGAACGTGTGGATCAAAAGTTATGAATTTGGAAGTTTGAACAACTAATAGATCTAATTTCTGTTTTTAAAACTAAACCCAGGCCACACGGCGTGTTCTAATTGTCCTGTACCGGTTCGGCCGGATCAATCAACGTGGGCCGCACGATCTAAGTGAAAACACACGGCCAGATCTAAAACTTAGCTCTTCGATAAGTGATCTATTCTTATGCGCTGGATCTAGATCCAACGGTTGCCAAGAAAGCGACCATGGATGGGCGGCGCTAGCGATGGCAGCGCGGCGGCACGGCTCTACCAGTGATGTTCCGGCAGCTACGGAGGGGGCTGGGGTCAGCAGAGGGGCTTACCAGACTCGCGATGCCAAGAGGAAGCTCAACGTGCAAACGGGCAGGGTCGGGGTGCGCTGTAGAGGTTGTCGGGGCTCGTCGAACTTACGGGCGTCATCGGGTGCTTGCAGATGAAGATGTTGCCGACGATGTAGACCGCCCTAGCACGCACCACTTGTGTCAGAGGGTGGCAAGGTTGTGGCGAACACGACAGGGTCAGAGAGGAAGCAAGGGGCGCTCGGAGGTTACCGATATTTATCGTCAGAGTTGAGCAGCGGCTCTGTTGCTTGCAGCGGTGGATGGGGGAGACATCCTGGTGCATTACAGAACAAACGAATGGCATGAGGTGATGCGCAGAATCTAGGCGTACACGCTCGCATGAACTAGAGACGAAGAGGGGCGCTGTACTCACCGGAATGCGTCGCCGGAGGAGCTCTGTACCGCGGCGGTGCAAGTGGGATTATGGGCAGCCTGGTGGCGGAGAAGAGGCGCTGAGTGAGGGGAAATATGCGGAGAGGAGAGGGGGTTAAATAGCTGGTGAGGGGCGAGGACATCGCATGGTATTGATCAGCAATTAAGCCCGCTTCATTCGCGGCAGTGATGGTGGTAACGGCGGCGTCGACGGGGTCGGGGGGGTGGGGTTTGGGGACGATGACCGCGTGGCATTTGGGTCCACCGGTCAGCGAGCGCGGGGTAGGTCTGCATCGCGTGAGAGGGAGAGAGGAAAGCCCTGGGTGGGCTTAGTGGGCTGGGTTCGTTGCTGGGCCAAATTGGCAGCGCCGGCCTATTTCCATTTCTTTTCTCTTTTTCAATTTTGTTTGATTTTCCAGGAAACATTTTAAAATGAATTCAAATATGTTTGAGTTCAAACTTTTTCTGGATTTTATAAAGTGAAAAATTCTACACATTTGGTGGCAGAACAATGTTGTACACTTTAAAATAATTTAGTACTTTGGGATTTTAAAATAAACAATGTTTTTACCCTTTGTTTATTAAAGACAAAGAAATGGTTTAAATTTGTTTCTTTGTTTTGAAATCTTTGTCCAAGCTTTGGAAATCTTCAAACAAACATCATAGGTTTAAAACAAACAATCTCTCATTAAAGAGTAGCATTGGATCAATGCTTTGCTTACATAAAATAATAAGCATTCAAATGCTTCTGTTTTTGTAATAACTTTGAAAATGATCCTAAAATGATCATGAATGCATGGATGATATGCAAACTTTGAAAACATGATTTTAGGGATGTTACACAATCACCACACAATTCTTAACTACTCTATTTAGCACACAAAGGTTCACACTAGATGATCTAGCATCATCACTATTATCACAAAGATTAAAGCACTTGTCTTATGTATTTTATTTTAGAAAAGTAATTTCTACTCATTGAGAAACTGCTTAAGATTTAATATTCTCCAACGCAAACTTGGGATCATGTTGACACATGTCATCACCATATATTTCAGTACATGGGAATGTATTTAAAGTGGTGTCACAATTTAATAAAGTTTAACCTTTTTATTTTAGTTAAATAAAATAACTAGAATGGCCTATGAGGCATTCTTTTATTACTTGATCATTATTTCTGCAGGTAACCCTATATATTTTCATATATTCTGAAAGGTATGGTTGAATGTGATTTTTGAGAGTTGGAATCAACTCAAAAGCTTTTATGGTTGAATTTTGAAAAATGTTTGAATGCAGAAAAGCTTCAGCTTTGTTATTTTTACTATGGGTGATCTACAATTCTAATTGGTTTGAATCCAACGGGCTTGGATTAAGCACTCTAGTACCTTTCTAAAAAAATTGGTTTCATGCATTTTGGTTCAGTGAATCGAGCTGGGTTGATTTTTGAATCTAGGTACATAACTGATTTTGAAACTAAATGAACAAACCTAAGTTTGAATTGCTGGGTCGCGCAGGATGTTTAACTGGGCTGGCCCACTACGCACAACACGCGCCGGCTGGTTAAGTGAGCGACCCCACTCGTCAGTGAGACAGAGAATGGCGAAGCGGTATGGGGTGATCTAGGCTGTGCGATCTAGTTCTAATCCTACGGCTGTGGTTCATCGTCCACGTCAGGCAACGCCGGCGAGACAGAACCCTAGCGCGGCCAGTGGATGGCCCCTATGCAGGATCCTGCTCCTGATGGTGGTAATGCTGAAGGTTGGGGTCCCTAGGAGGCTGTTGCCGCTCCTGTTCAAGGCCCTGTCATTGCTCCTGGAGAAGATATGCCTATTGACAATCAGCATCTGCCACCTCAAGATGTGAACAGTGGAGTTACAGGTGCTATCATTGTTCAAGACTGGGAGTCTGATGATGATGAATCTGTTAATGAGCCTGAGGCTATGGAGGAGCAAGGTGTGGCAATTGCACCACAAGGGGTTGGCATTGGTGAAGGCCTTCAAAACATTTTTCAGAACTATCTGGCTGATGAAGAGGAGGCCAATTCTGATGCTGAGGAAGGGGTTGGAAGCCCTATGGACTCAAGTACTGTGGCTCCTGAGAATGATGATTGGATGTTGGAGGATCAGCACCTTCTTTCTCCAAATGAGGGTCACCTTCAGGTTGGGATGGTGAGAACTTTTATCTCCATTCCTGATGTGCATGTGGCTAAGCAGGGATTTTCCCAACAAGGCTTGGAGCTCTGGGAGAATTATTTTGCCCCTCATATTCAGAAGGAATCTTCTTCAATGGGCTCTCTTAAATGTGATATTCCTGTAAGTTGGTTTAACTTCATTACTCTCATGCTTGCTACTCCTGAGAAGTTTAATTGGGTCAAGGGATTTCTTACTTCTCCTTTATGGGAAATTATTAAAGAACCTATTGCTGAGGAAAGTTCAATTTCTTTCATCATTCCTAATGAGAGCTTTTCCCAGATGGCCCCTTCTTGCCTGGGTATTGAATCCAATAAATCTTCATGCTCTCCCTCTACCCCTGCTAGAAAGAGAAAGGGCAAGGAACCTCTTGTGGAATCTGAGGTGAGAAGAAGCCCTATAATTGTTGAACTAAATGGGGGTTTTAAAAGTCACATAAATTGTCAAATTGTTGATTGCCTGGTTTGTAATGCTGCTCCTCCTTGTCTGAATTCCAAAGTGGTTAAAAATCTTGCTGCTTCATTCTGCAAGGTAAAGGATGGGGACCTGGAGAAGAGGTTGCTCAAGAAAGGGAAGGCCAATGAAGTGGCAGTTAAGGATCCTACAAAAGGCAGCATTAAAGGAGGAGCCTCTTCCAGCTTGGGCATTGATGGCAAGAAGAAACCTGGGGCTGCTGGTACCTATGGACAGCAAGCCAAGAAGAAGCCCTCTTCTTAAGTGTTTTAATGTATCAAACTAAGTCTTTTGCTGGAGTCTTGTTGACTCCCTGTCATGTGTTCTGTGATTGTGATATTGCAATGTGGATGGTACTTGTTGTGGATTATCTCTGTGGTACCTTGAATTGGATTGCCTTTTGTCTCTATAATTGTTGTTTCCTCTCCTGGGTGATTACACTATTTATATCACCCCATATCTATACTTGCTCCTGGTTTCTTAATGAATAACAAAAGAACTTGGAAGATCTTGAATTGGAATATCAGGGGAATCAATTCTGAAAAAAAAATGGATTGCTCTCAGAAACAAAATTGAGGAGTCTGGTTGTGACATTATCTGTCTCCAAGAAACTAAGCGTGAGGACTTTGATAG
Source organism: Avena sativa (assembly GCA_916181665.1). Classification (NCBI taxonomy): domain Eukaryota; kingdom Viridiplantae; phylum Streptophyta; class Magnoliopsida; order Poales; family Poaceae; genus Avena; species Avena sativa. The sequence goes on along the minus strand of OV702298.1, from coordinate 42,732,904 downwards.
CTCCTACATTAAAAAATTCTGCCCCTCCAAATTTACCAATTTTGAATTTCTTCCCTCCAGAGGTGCATCTAGAGGTTTGATCACCATTTGGAATGGTTCCCTGTTCTCTGGACATCTTTCCTTTCTCAATGAGTTTTCCATCTCCATCACCTTGACATCTCTCTTGTCCAATGAATCCTGGATCCTCACCAACATTTATGGGCCATGTTTACCTGAAAAAAGTCTGAATTTTTAGATTGGTTTGGCAGCATTGATATGCCTGATGATGTGGACTGTCTCATTGTGGGAGATTTTAACTTCTGTAGACAGCCTTCAGATAGAAATAAATTGGGTGGAGATGTGAATGGTATGCTTCTCTTTAATGAAGCCATTAATAATTTGGGTCTCATAGAGTTACCACTTAAGGGTAGAAAGTTCACTTGGAGTAACATGCAGAAAGATCCCCTCTTGGAAAGATTGGATTGGTTTTTTACTTCTGCTGCCTGGACTCAGAGTTTTCCCTCAACTTTTGTTGCTCCTCTTGCAAAGCCTACCTCTGATCATCTTCCTTGTGTCATTTCCATTGGCAGAATGATTCCCAAAGCTCAGGTGTTCAGATTTGAAAATCATTGGTTGCATCATAAGGAGTTTAAAGCTATTGTTCAAAATGCCTGGAACATTCCTGTGGGTTTTATGGATTCTGCAAAAAAAATCAATGCTAAATTCAAAAATGTGAGAAGAGGGCTGAAGCTTTGGGCCAAACAATTACCTTGCCTAAAGGCACAAATCTATAATGTTAATGCCACCATTGACTTTCTTGATATCATGGAGGAAATGAGAACTCTTACTGTTCAAGAGTGGAATCTTAGGGATATCCTGAAAAATCTTATTATTTCTCTTTTACAAGACCAGAATACTTATTGGAAACAGAGGTGGAAAATCAAATGGGTTAAGGTGGGGGATGAAAACACCAAGTTCTTTCACTCCAGAGCTACCATAAGCTTTAGACATAATTACATTTCCATGCTCAAGGATGATTCTGATCTGGAGGTCTATGATCATGATGGCAAAGCAAATCTCCTTTGGAATTCCTTTAAAAATAGAATGGGCTCTTCTGATAATCCTGAAATGCATTTCAATCTTAATGACTTGGCTGGTGATTGCTTAAGCCAGGAAGAAAGGGATGCTTTGGAAAAACCTTTCCCTGATGAGGAGATTGATGAGGTCATCACAAATCTGCCTAATGATAAATCCCCTGGCCCTGATGGTTTTAATAATGAATTCATGAAGCTTTGCTGGCCTATTATTAAGGATGATGTGAAGCATCTACTTGTGGATTTCTATGAAGGGCAAGCCTCTTTGGAAAGCATTAATTCTTCTTTTATCACCCTCGTTCCAAAAATTGCTTCTCCTTTGACTCCTGCTGATTTTAGGCCTATTTCTTTGCTAAATAGTGTCTTTAAGATTATCACCAAGATTCTGGCTAAAGACTGCAAAAAGTCATACTTGAACTTGTTCACAAGAATCAATATGGTTTCCTCAAGCAAAGATCTATCCAAGACTGTTTAGGTTGGGCATTTGAATTTCTTGATCAATGCCACAAGTCAAAGGAGGAAATTTTAATTCCTAAGCTTGATTTTGAGAAGGCTTTTGACAGAATTGAGCATTCTGCAATCATCAATATCCTTAAAGCCAAAGGTTTTGGATATAAATGGATTTCTTGGATTCAGATGATCTTTGGGTCAGCTTCTTCCTCTGTGCTTTTAAATGGTGTGCCTGGGAAAAAACTTTACTGTAGAAGGGGTGTTAGGCAAGGAGATCCTTTATCACCTTTATTGTTTGTTCTGGCTGCTGATCTCCTTCAAAGTATCCTCAATAAGGCAATAAACCTGGGTCTTCTTTCTTTGCCCACTGAAGATGTGTTCTGTCCTGACTTCCCTGTGGTTCAGTATGCAGATGACACTTTAGTAATCCTTAAGGCTGATTTTGAGCAACTCTTGTGCCTTAAGGAAATTCTAAATCCAGCATGATGCCAATTAACATGGACTCTGAGAGGCTTGGGAATTTTGCTAATACCCTTACTTTCCTCACTAGTTCCTTGCCTTTCACCTATCTTGGTTTGCCTCTGAGCTTGAATAAACCTGTTGTGGAACATTTCCTGCCTATTGTTCAGAGAATTGAGAGAAGGTTGTGTGGAATAGCTGACTTTCTTAATTATGGGGGGGAACTACAGTTAGTCAAATCTGTGTTGTCTTCCCTTCCCATATATTACATGAGCTGTTTTGATCTTCCTGTCACTATCAAGGAACAGTTGATTAAATATATGAGGCAATGCTTGTGGAGAAACAAAACTTCTGATGTTCAAGCTAGAGGTACTGCTCTTGTAGCATGGAAGAAAGTTTGTAGACCCAAGAACCAGGGAGGATTGGGAGTTCTAGACCTTAATGTTCAAAATTCTGCTCTTCTTTTGAAGAATTTGGATAAGTTTTATAATCACAAGGATGTTCCTTGGGTTCACCTTATATGGAATACTTACTACTATAATGGTAAGCTCCCTGGAAGAAGTCTTGAGGGATCCTTTTGGTGGAAAGCTCATCTAAAACTGATTGACATTTTTAAAGGACTTGCAAAGTGCTTGGTTGGAAATGGGAAATCCACACTATTCTGGTCTGATATGTGGAATGATAGCTGCCTTCAACATAGGCTTCCTCATCTCCTCTCCTATGCAAAAAACCCTCACATCTCTGTCAGTGAGTTCCTGCATACTGAAAATACTCAGGACCTTTTTTACCTTCCTTTGTCCCAACAAGCTTATCAGGAATATCAAAGTCTTAAACAAATTCTCAATACTGGCAGGCAAGGGGAATCTGATATTTGGTCTTACATTTGGGGCAGCAATTTTTCGGTCAAAAAGGCTTACTGCTCCTTAGCTGGTTGCCAACCGGTTCAGCCACATTTCTCTTGGTTATGGAAATCTTCTTGTCAGCAAAAGCACAAATTCTTCTTCTGGCTCTTACTGCTTGATAGGCTCAACACAAGAAACCTTCTGAAAAGGAAATGTTTTTCTCTGGCATCTTATGACTGTGTTTTCCAGGGTTGCAACAGTGAAGAAACCAGCCTACATTTGTTTTGGGAATGCCCTTTTGCAAGAGCCTGCTGGGCTGAAATTTCACAGGTCAATATGGCTGATCAAAATATCTTTGAAGCCTTAGCCAGTATTTAAAAAGATCTTAATGTCCCTTTTGCAATGGAAATTATGATACTTGGAACTTGGGGCATTTGGATTTGCAGAAATAATGAAATTTTCAATAATCAGCATGCGTCGATGGAGAACTGGAAGGCTATTGTAGCCTAGGAATTAAGATGGGTCCTTTATAGAATTAAGAAGAAGTATCATCAGGGCCTTAAAGTTTGGATTGAAATTAATTCAGACAGGAGATAGCTGATTAGAATGTTATCCCTCTTCTTTGAGGTGGATTGAGTTTGTAAATATTCTTTTGTAACTCTCTATAATATATAAAAATTGCAGTGAAGTTTTTTGCCCTACTGTTTTACCCTCAAAAAAAAGACCGAAGTTTTCAAGAATATTGATCATAGAACCATACAGATCAATGATGACCTGACATATCCCAAAGTACCCATTCGTATTTTGGAGGAAGCTTTCAGAACCACCAGGACCCGTAGTATCAAGTTTCTCTCAAGATCCAGTGGAGTAAACACACTGAAGAAGATGCTACCTAGGAGCGAGAAGACTACATTAGGACGGAGTTTCCAGATCTCTTTAAATCCTAGTTTTCTCTTTCTCTCAAATCTCGGGACGAGATTTTTTTTAAGGAGGGAAGGTTTGTAACATCCCAAAAATATTAATCAAGGTTATCAAGTTCTAATCACCCTAATTTAGGGTTAACAAAAACTTTTATTAATTAAATCAATACGAATGCATGTGTATATGTGATGAATGCATGAATGCTTGTATGGACTTGTGTGATTGTGATGAATGGCAAGGATTGGTTTAAATATGAAAACAACATCATCTAAATCATTTTCAAGAAGAATCAAATCAATAGAAATTCAAAAACAAACCAAATGAGCTAATGGTCATTTTTGCCAATCTTGTTCACTAGACCACTTTGAGTGTTTCTAGTCCAAGATTTATAACAAAAACTAATCCAATTCTTTTCACCCCTTGCTAGACCAAGTGAAAGTGAACCCAAGCCCACCTTGCAAACCCACTGAAACATTTGGCAACCCTATTCAAATGACATTTAAAAATTGAATCTAGTTCATGTGGTAAGATCACCATTTCTCAAAACCCAACCAAACTAGTTCACCTTGACAAATCCAAACAACCAGATACTACCTAGTAAGTGACCATTGCACCCACCAAGTTTCATCCAAAAATTCAAATATGAATTTCTTTCGGCCATTTTATCAAACACCTGGAGACACAAACCAAATTTGGCCAAACTTCACTATTTTGAGCAGTGATCACCCCAAACCTTGTCCCCCATTGATCACCCTTATCTCCCCCAGCAACAACCAGTGCATTAAACTAGCTTAGACCCCTACGATTGCACCATGTCGTGCATGATCGAGCCACCCCTCGCCAGCCGACCATGGCGAGCTAGCCAGAGCCATCACCGCGCCTAGCCACCATGTCCAGGAAGCACGCCACCGTTCACCGCCACCCTCTGTCCAACCCTCGAGCATTGACAAGAAGTGGACCACTAAGAACATGCACGCCCAGTTTGTCTCTGCCATGTCTAGAGAACGCCAGAGCACTGCGCTCGACACGCTCGCATAGACCGTGCCCCGCATTCTCCGCCCGTGCCTGTGATCACCACCGTCCCAGGAGACCACTGGACAACCCCGTTCGCATAGACACTCATGACTTTGTCCCTGGCTATTCCCGTGGCTAGACTATGAGGAGGACTACCAGGATGATGGACAACACGAAGTCTACGACAACTAGGATCATCTCCCATCGTCAGCATTGCCTGTGACCCTGAAGCTGGATCATGAGATATTTTATTTGTAAGACCTTTATTATGGTTTGTAATGGATGATGAACTATGGTACCAATCTGTTATGTCTCGCAAAAATGGTAATCCTGGGATTGCGATGTATGGCATAAAAGGAATCTGGGATTAAAAATCCGGGTGTTGGCACCACCCATATGTTGGATCTGCCCAAGGAATCACAACGTCACGTTAAGGTAGTCTTGCCTCCATACGAAAGGAAAAGGATACAGCTGGCTTCTCTGTCCCATTCCAAATCTCATGGTCAACGCGTAATATACGGCACAAGAATCACTGGCGACATTGGTTGTCAAGTCCTAGATAATATGTTCCTTACCACCAGAACTTTCATAGTAGGTTATTACCTCATGGTAATTAACCTATAAGCATATTATTAAGAAAATAGTGTTTTCTGGCCTTTTTGAAATGCAGGTGATGACAACACTAGATTTGAAAAATACTTTATAGAAAATAATCAAAGGACATGAGAAAGTGTGAACTTGCCTTTTGTGATTGCAAGATTATGCACTCACGGTCTTCAAGACAATATAAGATCCAATATCTGAAATTAGCATCATTGGTCCAGTAAGGACTAATGTTTAAAGAAGCAGGATGCTATTATGAATAAGTAATGTAATGCAATTTGGTAGGTTCGTATCCCCAGAATGAGCGTTGATCTTGGGTTTGGTAAATGGGAAGGTTTCTTTAGAATGTGTTATACTTTTAGATAAGTTCTGCATTTGTGATTCTTATTAAGGCTGTTGAGGGTGTGTGAAACAATGTCTAACTAAAATATCATACAACCAATAAGGTATACAAACGAGGAATGTTACGCAAGGTTGCTCATATAAGAATTATTCTATCTTTAAACTTTACTTTTACAATTAATGACATTTATAAGGAACTCAGGTGTTAACAGTCCAAGGTACACAAGTAAACTTTAAAACAATGTGATTATGATTAATTGTCATCTGTTGATTATGATGAAAATCCTTGAGTTTAGTTGTTAAGTGTTGGAGATATTATCTTAAGATTTGTTATCTGAAGTGGCAAAATCAATAACATTTGAAGAAAAGATTTCTTTTCTAAGGTCTAAACAATCTTTGTGGTTAATCAAAGGTGGTCGATATTGTTTGTGCTTGATTGACTAGTTTGGACTTGAGATGCTTTACGTAACTACCTCGGTGAATTACGCTCTTAGTTACAAGCCTGGATGACTGGAAATGGTTAAAATAGTACGGTGGGGCCCAAATGCCACTCACAGGTAGACCTTTCGGCCGTCCTAACCATTTCCAAACATCGGGACAAGAACGAGCGGCGTAATCGGCAGGCGAAGGGATCAACTACATACACAAATGAGTATGTATGCAAGCCACCATACAACAGTCCTCAGAGCCATTCCATCTAAAAGAAATAGAAATATTGCAACGTCATACGGCAAGATCCAAATATCCTAGATAGATATAATAGTTTAGGATATCTCCTCATACATCAAACATCAGAGTATCAGGCGGAAGCGGAAAACAAGATCTGAGTACGGATAAGAAGCAAATCGGCATAAGATGCCCCATAAATAAACACATCCCGCCCATAGATCTCACGGATCCCCGTTCCCGGAATCTCTACACCGAGTGATCGTTGCCAACATCGTCCGTCTCCTCCACCCAGTATCCATCTTGCGAGCTTACCTGTTCATCTGAATCAAACAATTTATCGTGTGAGACCCTAGGGGTACTCAGCAAGTCTTTATGCCTCTAAAGGGGACACAACCTGGGGTGACGCAATTGCAGCAAAAGATAATACCTAACAATTCTATAGATACTCGCTAACCATCTGACTAACCAGAGATAGACGGATGTCCGTGAATTAATAACAACAGTTATAACGGTAATATTACCAGATCCATCCTCCTCCTCGCTTACCAACGAGGAAGCGAACGAACAACCCCCCATCCGTTGGCAGTTTTTATTATCCATTCCATTAGTGTTGCACTATTTACTAGTGAGGTACTTAGTCAAATTAAAAGCGGTACTTTAGTTATACTTGTCTATGATCGAGAAACTGTGCTCCAAGTCGTCCATAACCGCGGACACGGCTTTCAGAAAGATTTACCCTGCCGGGGTGCACAAATAGCAACACACACTCGATCAACCTCGGAAAAACCAAATCAAAACCCAACAAGGCATTCACGACAAAGCGATCACAGGATTCAGAAATGTTTCAGGGGGCCACCCCATTAAGCTACCCGCAACGAAGTTGGCCGGCTCTGAGACGGACTCAAGGTTTGCGTCAATGGCTATAAACGACTGGGAACCCGAAAGTGTGACTGGGCTTGTCGATACCGCGAAAACACTCTGCATCCAAAACAGTACATGTGCTCCTCGCACAATCTTAAATAAAGCAGTAAAGCATGGCATAAGTACAGGATAGTAATAAAGCCCCAAACTACTTTGTGGCCCCAAGAAATAAGATTGAATCAAGCTCTGGCTCAGGGGGGTTCATAAGCCTCCCGGATGTGGATAGCGCGAATATTCAAGGAACAGGAATCAAGTACTCGGGGTCCTGCGGGACACAAGTGAGCATGAAAAACCAAATAGCAGATATTGCTCACCGGTGCCACTTTCATTAGTTATCCCAGTACTACTCAGGTTAAGTTGTTTAGGTACCTCGTTATCCATCAGACACTCACATACCCTACACATGCTGTTCTACGACCCGCATGGCTCAAACAACTCCTGTAGTAATGGCTCATGGGATGGAGGAACAAGCTTCGGTGGGGTTTAAAAGTAAAGGCTATGCAGTACTTGGGATTCAGATTAATGCAATCGCGACTCCATGATGCAAGAATAAGATAGAGGCAATAGGTACTATATGTACGCAAGCATGTGGTAGTGCTTGCCTGGCAGCTCAGTTGAAGCGAGGGACGGATCTGGGTAGTGCTCCTGGGTTTCTTGATATATCCCCTGCTCAGCGTCTATTCGAAGAAGAACCAAACAAACAAGGGCCAACATAAATAGAGTGCACAAGCATATGAATTAAAATGCGACAAGCAAACAATCATGCCATGATGAATGATGCACAATTTGCATGGCAACAAAGTAGCATGGCATGGGTGAGGTGTGGAATACAAGAATAAAGCATTTTATGGAGTTTTAGTCACCTTTTATCCTCAAATAAGTTGATGTATACTTTATATTTATGTGATGCATGCTGCAATTCAGAACATGGAATGCATAAACAGAAAGGTCTCGTCGAGCTGATCATTTTAGACATATTATTTGTCAAATTTGGAGTTATAAAACAAAAGTTATTAATTAATTGAGAAAGAGGGCATTTTATTGTAATTTTTAATTAACTTGAAATTAAAGTGTTCAAAATATATTTTGAAGGGCATATTTGAATTCCTCACATTTTTCTGATTTCAAAACATATATTACATGTTTAATTTGGAATTATATTTTAAAAGTTATTTGAAAACAGATTTAAATTTGTATTTAAACATTTTCTAGAATCATTTTTATTAAACAGATAAACAGGCAGATCTTTTTATACTCAGCCAGAGCTAGCCCCAGTCGCTGACAGTGGGACCGATGCTGACTAAGCGGAAAACAGTGCGCAGGACTTTTCTTACCGCGAGCTGATCTAGCCGCAGCAACTGACCAGCAGGCCCGACGCGCGAGCGGACCCACGCGCCAGTGGTTGGACGCATCGGTGACACGTGGCGGACCCAGGGACTGCGGGTTGAGTACCGCAAAGTAGCGGTGCCTTTTTGTAAAACCGCACAGAGGCAGACAGGTGGGGCCAGGCTGGACCGCGGGTTGAAAAAGCTAACATGAAGGGGGTATGTGCAAAAGGACAAGTGCTACTGTTTTTCTTCCTCCGTTTCTGAAGAAACTGACGGTGCCGCTCAACAGAGGAGAACAGGGGCGCCCAGGGCTTGATCCCATGACCTCACGCTGGAACTGGCGGGTCGGAGCCACCGCGGTACTAGCGTGCTGGTGATAGGTAGTGGCTGCGCGGCCAGGTGAGGTGTGGCGAGGCGTCCGTCGTCTACCTCACGTGCGTCAACTACAGGCATGCACGGAGGCGACGGAGACGAGGTTCCCGAGAAGCACGGATAGGGTTGGTCGATGCGGATAGGCGGGGCGGAGGCGGGCGTGTGCGCAATGGCCGACGCAGAGCACGGCAGCGACGGCAAGCGGCTGGGGTTTTAGCGAGCAGCGACGACCACATGGCGTTCGACTAAACGATCGACGCAACCGGGAAGCAAAGAGGGACAGGGGCATGTCTAGGAGGGTCAGTGGCTCACCGCGGGGCTGTTGACGGTGGTGGTTCGGGCAGCGGAGCGATCGATCGTCGACGTAGCAGACGAACGGCGGAACTAGGGTTTCGGCGGCGCGGTGATGGTTCTGGTGGATCTGGTCCTCCTCCTCCTCGCTGGTACGTACAGGGCGAAGCAGGGGAGGGTACTCGTTCTTCCTCGACACCCACAGCTCCTCGCCACCGGCTGCAAGAGGGGGGACGGTGGAGACCGACGGTAGCCGGCCGGTGGATAGAAAGGTAGAGGGGGAGGGGAGGTGGTCGCGGCACGAGGCCAGGGTTGGTTTGGTGAGGCAGAGGAAGGAGGGGAAGGGATAAGGGCGAGCCCAGAGGGAGGTGGTGCCGTGGGGGAGTGGGTTAGGGATAAAGGTGGCTCGAGTGCCACCTTTCCCTCCTCCTCACGTGCTGGCTCGGGCTAGGGTAGCTAGGGAGTGGAGAGCGACTGCAGGTGGCCCAGGGTGAGGCCAAGGTGGCTGGTTGGGGGGTGGGGTCGGCCTGGCAGGGATAGAGAGAGAGAGGGGGTGTGGCATGGAACTAGGGTCGGGTTAGGGTTTTTGGGTTGGGGTAGGGTAGCTAGGTGGGGCATGCAAGGCATAGAGGAAGGGAGAGAGGCCGAGAGAGAGGGTTAGGTAGCTAGGTTAGCTTAGAAGGGCTCGGGTTAGGTTAGATGGTGGCTTCGGGTTAGGGTTAGGTGGTGCTCATGGAAGAGATAAAAAGAGAGAGAGGGAGATGGCTTAGGGTTTTGGTTTAGGTTGGGGGTGAGGTGGAGTGTTTTTGACAAGATCAAGCAAAGATCAAACAAGATCTAGTCAAAGGAGTAGAAGAGATAAAAAGGTGGTGAGGATTGTTGGAGTGGATCATGGTGGTGGTAGGGTTTAGAGATAGAAATAGAGAGAGGGGGTTTAGGGTAGGGCTTAGCTATGATCACCCTTGATTAAGCCTGGATGGAGGTGAAAGGAGAGGAAGGTGAGGTTTTTAAAGTCAAAAGCAAAAGAATAGGGCCAACATGAGATGGACTCTCAAAGATCCATGCTTCACTTGCAAAAAAAATACATGAAAAACCCAAAGGAGGGAAAGATGGTGAGATTTGCATGGCCCATGCATGGGTATTAAATTCCATGAGTTAATCTTGTGAAAACAATAATAATATGGCATTATACTTATGCATTTCCAAGAAGTGGAATAAAAGCCAAGCAAAAGAATTTGTAGAAGTAGATCCATCCTATCTCCCATGAGCTAGATTAAATACCAAGAGTAAATAAAATACAAGCTCATGGATAATGGGATGGTGGAATTATAAGGTGGTGAAAGAAAGGGTGGTGGAGTGGAATAAAAGATATGCCCCCAACTCAACTTGGGCATTTAAACAATATATCAATAACCAAATACAATATCAAGAGGCAAATACAATTAATGATGCATATGAGAGGAGATCCAAATTGAAAAGGGTTTTATATGATGCTCAAATGCAAGGTGGCATGATGACATGAGCATGATATAGTTATGATGCAACAATTATATATATGAAGTAGCCATTATATTACTAAACCAAGTAGCATTACAATTGTTAGACAATTGGGATGCTACAACTCTCCCCCACTAAACAGGAATCTCTCCCCGAGATTCTAGGAAGAAGAAGAAGACACAAAGAGGGTAGGATACTTGGCACGGAGCTCATCTTCGCGTTCCCAAGTGGCTTCATCAACAGAATGGTGCGACCACTGCACCTTGCAGAACTTGATGGACTTGTTGCGAGTCCTTTCTGCGACTTCAAGGATTTTTGTGGGGTGTTCTTGATAAGACAGGTGTAGCATCCCAATTGTCTAACAACTGTAATGCTACTTGGTCTAGTAATATAATGGCTACTTCAAATATATAATTGTTGCATCATCATTATATCATGCTCATGTCATCATGCCACCTTGCATTTGAGCATCATATAAAACCCTTTTCCATTTGGTTCTTATCTCATCTGCATTATTAATTGTATTTGCCTCTTGATATTGTATTTGGTTCTTGATATATTGTTTAATGCCCAAGTTGAGTTGGGGCATATCTTTTATTAACTCCACCACCTTTTCTTTCACCACCTTATAATTCCACCATCCAACTAAATATGAGCTTGGCACTTATTGGTTTTACCTCTAGCTCATGTGGGTTGGGATGGATCCAATTCTTGTCCACATGCTCTCATCTTAGCATCATGTTGTTTTCACATCATTGATATATGAGAGCCACATGGCCACCTTTGCATGCCTTGTGAGTGGAACCTTTCTCCTAGCTTCCATATGGTTCATCATGGAATTAAGCTAATGTTGGAATATTTTGGGACTATCGATCATCTAGTGGAACATACACACTAGCATGTCCCATTCTATTTCAAACATGGCTATCTCCATCTATTCCACTTGGAATTCTTTCTAGATTCTTTTGCTTGGGCCTAACTCCAATTTTGGGAATGCATAATAATATTGCCATGTAATAACATTGTTTTCACAAGAATCAACATGGCATTAAATATTTGCATGGGCCATGCAAGTACCACCTTTTGCTTGTCATTTGGTTTTTACTTGTTTTTGGTTGGATCATGCCATCTCTCATCTATCTCTCACTCCTTTTAGCTTGATCTTAATTTGATCTAGCTTAAACCCTATCATCACATCCCTCTCTCTTTTCTTGTCTTGTTTTTGTTTGAGCTTGGTTAGTCTTGGCTTGTCCTTGTCCATAGCAAACCCTAGCTACAAATCTCTCCATCTCCTCTAATCTACCATACCCCCCCTCTCTCCTAAACCCTAATCTATACCTAATCTAAACCAAACCCTAAGCACCCCTCTTTCTCTCCTCCCTAGCCGAGCCACCCCTCCAAACCAAACCCAGCTGGCCCCATCGGCCACCCTCTCTCCCTGGCCACCCACCCCTGCCCTAGCTACCACCCCCAAACAAAACCCTAACCCGACCCTAGTGCCACCTAACCCGAACCTCACCTCTCTCTCCCTAGCTCTCTCTCTGCCCTAGGGGCCCCTCTAACCCGAGCCTACCCCTGCCTCCTTGGCATCACCCTGGCCCCACCTGGAAGCCCCTACCTGCCTGGTCCGGCCCTGCCGTGCACGTGAGCAAGGAGGAGGAAAGGTGGCACCCGAGGCCACCTTTTCCCATCTACCCCGCGCCCACGGTACCACCTCCCTCTACCGTCCCTATCTACCACCACAAGGCACCCCTCTGCCTCTCCAGATCTGGCCGAGGCGCCTGGCCATCCTCCCTTCCTCTCCACCGTCTACCCCCCCCCCCCCCCTCAAACGCTGGCCACCGTCGGCATCGACCACCACCACCGTAGCAGAAGCCGAGCGAGGAGCCTGGACGTTGGGGAAGATCAAGACGAGCACCTGCACCACCCCTGTACACGGAGCCGAGCATGAGGAGCCCCAGAACCCCTGCACGCCGACGCGTCTCGCCGAAACCCTAGATCCACCCGGCGTCTGCCTCGTCGCCGATCGACTGCTCGCCTGCCCGATCCGAGCCCACCAGCAAGCCCTCGGTGAGCTCCTTGACCCCCTGGACAAGGTCCGCTCCGCCGTGCTGCCCTAGCCTCGCCGGCCGTTTCTCCGAGCGCCCTCGGTGCGCCGTCGTGCGCTGCTGTCCGCTAGTTTTCCCTCCGCGTAGCAACCCATCTAGGTCGCGCCGACCCTCCCTGACACCAAGCCCGGCCCGCCGCACTGGCTCGCGCCCGCAGCGCGCACCCGCACGTCCCAGGTTCGAGTCCCCGCGTCGCGTCCGCGCGCGAGCACCGATCGGTCCGCGGCTCAGAGAGAAGAGAAATAGTACCGCGGCCGCACTTTTGCTGATACCCCCCCCCCCCACGTTTTGTTTTGCATCAACCCGCAGTCCGCGTGACCCCACCAGACAGCCACCGTGGCCATCTTCCCGAAAACCCCCTGGCTTTTTGTAACCCGTAACCCGCGCTCCAGCCTAGCCCCACCTGTCAGCTCCTGGGCCGCTCGCCTCTGTCGCGTGGGCCTGTGGACGCTGGTCCCACCTGTCGGCCGCAAAGGCTAGCGCAGCTCGCGGTGTTAAAAGTTTTCTGCGCGTGTGATGCCCAGTCAGCAGTTGGTCCCACCTGTCTGTGGCTAGGACTAGATTCCTCTGAGTATAAAAAGTATTTGTCTGATATCTGTTTAATTCAAACTATTTCAAAATTAATTCAAATTCAAATTTCATTTCTATTTTTAAATTACTTTTAAAATACAAACCCAAATAATACATATAATATATGATTTCAAATCAGAAAATGTGAGGATTTCAAATATGCCATCCAAAATATATTTTGAACATTTAAAATTCCAAGTTTATTTAAATTACATTAAATGCCCTTTTTCCTTAATTAATTAATAACTTTTGAGTTATAAATCCAAATTTAACAAATGATATGTCTAAAATGATTAGCTCGACGAGACCTTTCTGTTTATGCATTCCATGGTTTGATTTGAAGCATGCATCATATAAATATATTGTGCACAGCAACTTAATTGTGAATAAAATGAGGCTAAAACTCAATAAAATGGTTTATTCTTGTATTCCACACTCACCCATGCCATGCTACCTTATTGCCATGCAAATTGTGCATCATTCATCATGGCATGATTGTTTGCTTGTCGCATTTATTCATATGCTTGCACACTTTATTTATGGTGGTCCTTGTTTGTTTGGTTCTTCTTCGAATAGACGTTGAGCAGGGGATATATCAAGAGAACCAGGAGCACTACCCAGATCCATCCATTGCTTCAACTGAGCTGCCAGGCAAGCACTACCACATGCTTGCATACATATAGTACCTATTGCCTCTTTCTTATTCTTGCATCATTGAGTCGCGATTGCATTAAATTGAATCCCAAGTATTGCATAGCCTTTACTTTTAAACCCCACCGAAGCTTGTTCCTCCATCCCATGAGCCATTACTACAGGAGTTGTTTGAGCCATGTGAGTCGTAGAACAGCATGTGTAGGGTATGTGAGTGTCTGATGGATAACGAGGTACCTAAACAACTTAACCTGAGTAGTAATGGGATAACTAATGAAAGTGGCATCGGTGAGCCATACTTGCTATTTGGTTTTTCAGGCTCACTTGTGTCCCGTAAGACCCCGAGTACTTGATTCCTGTTCCAAGAATATTCGCGCTATCCACATCCGGGAGGCTTATGAATCCCCCTGAGCCAGAGCTTGATTCATTCTTATTTCTTGGGGCCAAAAACTAGTTTGAGGTTTTATTTACTATCCTGTACTTATGCCATGCTTTACCGCTGTATTTAAATTGTGCGAGGTACTGCACACTGTACTGTTTAGGAAAGCGGAGTGTTTTCACGGTGTGGACAAGCCCAGTCACATTTTCGGGTTCCCAGTCGTTCACAGCCACTGGCGCAAACCTTGAGGCCGTCTCAGGGTCAGCTAACTTCGTTGCGGGTAGCTCAATGGGGTGGCCCCCTGAAATATTTCTGAATCCTGTGATCGCTTTGTCGTGACTGCCTCGTTGGGTTTTGATTTGGTTTTTCCGAGGCCTATCGAGTGTGTGTTGCTATTTGTGCACCCCTGCAGGGTAAAACTTTCTGAAAGCCGTGTCCGCGGTTATGGACGACTTGGAGCACAGTTTCTCGATCATAGACAAGCATAACTAAAGTACCGCTTTTAATTTGACTAGACTAGGTACCTGACTAGTAAATAGTGCAACACTCACGGAATGGATAATAAAACTGCCAACGGATGGGGGGTTGTTCGTCCGCTTCCTCGTCGGTAAGCGAGGAGGAGGATGGATCTGTGGATATTATCGTTTTAACTGTTATAACTGTTGTTACTAATTCACGGACATCCGTCTATCTCTGGTTAGGCGGATGGTTAGCGAGTATCTATAGAACTGTTAGGGTTTATCTTTTGCTGCAATTGCGTCACCCCAGGTTGTGTCCCCTTTAGAGGCATAAAGACTTGCTGAGTACCCCTAGGGTCTCACACGATAAATTATTGGTTCAGATGAACAGGTACACTCGCAAGATGGATACTGGGTGGAAGAGACGGACGATGTGGGCAACGATCATTCGGTGTAGAGATTCCGGGAACGGGGATCCGTGAGATCTGTGGGCGGGATGTGCTTATTTATGGGGCATCTTATGCCGATTTGCTTCTTATTCGTACTCGGATTTTTGTCTTCCGCTTCTGCTTGATACTCTGTTGATTGATGTATGAGGAGATATCCTAAACTATTATATCTATCTAGGAAATTTGGATCTTTCCGTATGGCGTTGCTATATTTCCTTTCTTTTTAAATGGAATGGCTCTGATGTACTGTTGTATGGTGGCTTGCATACATACTCATTTGTGTATGTAGTTGATCCCTTCGCCTGCCGATTACGCCGCCCGTTCTTGTCCCGATGTTTGGAAATGGTTGGGACGGCCGAAAGGTCTACCTGTGAGTGGCATTTGGGCCCCACCGTACTATTTCAACCATTTCTGTTCATCTAGGCTTGAACTAGGAGCGTAATTCACCGAGGTAGTTACAATTGGTATCAGAGCCATCCCGACCTTCAGGGTCTCAGCCAAATGGTCGTTGTCTGTCTAGCAAATATTTTTGGTAGTTATGTATACTAGGGAAAAACAAAACGCGAGAGTAGGACTGCTTCCACTTTTCTTCTTACCCACCCAACCACCCTTTCTGGTAAGGAAGTGTAACATTTTAAATCCTCTTCTTAAATTCAAACTAGGATTCACGTGTTCTGGGTTTCCGTAGTACCATAGGTTGTGTATCTGTGTGTGTGAGTGTGTGTGTGTGTGTAATTCCTTGTCTATCTGTTGCATCCAAGTTGTTATCTTATCGGCCTTTTGGTTATCAACTGTTGGTACATTCCGTACCGACAGGATTTTGCAAACCGACGCGATCTATCTGATTCGTTGTATACCAACGCGATCTGTCTTACTCTTTGTTATCCGACGTTATCTTGTTTGTGGTGTTCGTTTCCGTAGTTGCTAATCTTTAGGATCATCTCGAGAAGAAGGTGTTGAGATATGTGTTTTACTTGTTCATGTGCGGAGTAATGATTTGAGTGCGGGATGGAGTCGCGACCATACCACTACTTTTATCATTGCTCTTGTATATTGAGTTGGTAGAGTCACTAATCTTGATTCGTTAAGTAATTTTGCGCATCTATTGGTATTTTAATGCCGAAATTTGTGGAAAATTTTTCTTTGATATATTTGTGTACCACACTCCTTTTCAGTCGTGTGCGATATGCTTAATATCTTCTAGGTGATTTGAACTTCGTTGATATTTTAATATCATCTTAGTAAATTGTATCCTTTAATCTTGATTAATTCCATCTTGGTACTATTTTGGATTATTATTATTCTCCATCATAGTACTGACTTGTGTTTTATATCAATAACAGGATGGCACCACCACACCGTTCTGAGGAGGACATAAAACCTGAACTGGGGGCAGCATTGTCAAGCATCGCCAATGCCTTGGCAGCAATGCAGCAGAACCAGCAGCGGTTTGAGGAAAGTGTCAGGAGGAATGAGTTTGTTCCGCTACCTCCACCTCCCAAGCGAGGAGACATCAAAAGCTTCCTGAAGTTCAACCCTCGCCAGTTTGATGTTTCTGATCAACTACTTGATGCTGATGATTGGCTGCGTGAGATGTCAAGGTTACTGGCAACTGCTGATGTTCCTGAGCAAGAATGGGTAAAGTGTGCTACTCACCTTCTGAAGGGAGATGCAGCTCTCTGGTGGGAGAATTACCTGAAGGCAGACTGCACTGGTTTTCAGCCTACTTGGGGACAGTTCACTGGAGCTTTCAAAGAGCAGTATCTGTCAGAAATTGTCATGGAGAGGATGAAGGAAGTGTTTCTCAACCTCAAGCAGGGCAATGATAATGTCAATACCTACATCAGGAACTTCATGAACCTTTCTCGTTATGGTGGCGATGAGATCTCTGATGACAAGAAGAAGCAAAAGAGGTTCAGGCAAGGGCTCAATGCATCGATTAAGTATGCAATCACACATGCAAGGCCGGCGTCTTTTCTGGAACTTCAGCATACAGCTCTGCAGGAAGAGGCAAGTAGGCAAGTGTTTGAGGAGTCAAAGAAACACAGCCGTGATGCAGCAAGCTCTTCAGCTATGTCAGCTCCTTCTAAGCATCGTGTCTGGGTTCCTAACGCCCCACCGTCGCTCCCGGCTCCACCAAGACCTTCAAGCTACGCGGCAAGGCCACCAAACTTCCTCACTGCTGCTCCCAGGGGCTACAACCACCACTACCCTGGAGCGCCTGGCGGAGTCCCTGGCTACGTTGCTCCACGTCCACCTGGTGCTTGTTACACTTGTGGAGACTCTGGGCATCAACAATGGAACTGTCCGATGAAGAACAAGGCTCTTCCTCCACCACCTCCAAGATCTGCGGCAAGCTCTCCTTTGGTTCGTGCACCACCACCTCGGGCTCTCAACATCAACACCAGGCCCGGGTCTACTGTTGCTCGTGCCAACTGCATCAACGCCGCTCAAGTTGAGCATGCACCTGGAGTTGTGATGGGTATGCTTCCTGTTAACTCAGTTCCTGCAAGAGTTTTGTTTGATTCTAGTGCTTCGCATTCTTTTGTTTCGCACAAGTTTGCGCATGAGCAGGATCTGGATATGGTTCCTTTAGCACATCGTCTGGTGGTTCTATCTCCCGGTTCAAACATGAGGGCTGCTCTTATCAGCCATGGCAATCAAATTGAGATTGGTGGCTCTTCGTTCTCGGCGTCCTTAATTGTTCTGGGCAATTCTGACATTGATGTCATCTTGGGCATGGATTGGTTGACAGCAAATGCAGCTGTGATTGATTGTGCTGAACGCTCGGTTTCTCTGAAGGTTCCTGAAGGCCATATAGTCTATTCTCCAAGTCTGACTCCTGCTATCCAGCTTTTCTCTTTGGCAGCTCTGAATGTTGATGCTATGGAAGCTATTCAGAGTGTTCCGGTGGTCTGTGAGTTCCCAGATGTCTTTCCTGAAGAGTTGCCAGGTATGCCTCCGAATCGTGAGGTTGAGTTTGTTATTGAGCTTGAACCTGGTACCGCTCCTATCTCCAAGCGGCCTTATAAGATGGGTCCTGTTGAGTTGGCTGAACTCAAACAACAGCTTGATGAACAAGAGAAGTTGGGTTTCATTCAGCATAGTACTTCATCTTGGGGTAGCCCAACCCTCTTTGTGAAGAAGCGAGATCATACTGATAGACTTTGTGTTGACTATCGGGCTCTCAATGCTAAAACCATCAAGAATAAATATCCCCTTCCGCGGATTAATGATCTCTTTGATCAGCTAGCTGGAGCTGTGGTATTCTCTAAGCTTGACTTGAGGAGTGGTTATCACCAAATCAAGATTCGCAAGGAAGATGTTCCGAAGACAGCTTTCACCACCCGCTATGGCCTGTATGAGTACACGGTCATGTCTTTCGGTCTCACCAACGCACCTGCCACCTTCTCGAGGCTCATGAACTCGGTTTTCATGGAGTATCTTGACAAGTTCGTTGTGGTCTATCTGGATGACATCTTAGTCTATTCTAAGTCACAAGAAGAGCATGAAGAACACCTTCGGTGTGTCCTAAGCAAGCTTCGTGAGAACCGCTTGTATGCAAAGTTCTCCAAGTGTGAGTTTTGGCTGCCTCAAGTAACCTATCTTGGTCACGTCATCTCTGCCAAGGGCATTGCAGTCAATCTGGAAACTGTGAAGACAATTGTCGAATGGCTTCCTCCTGTCAATGTCAAAGAAGTGCGGAGTTTCCTTGGTTTGGTTAGTTATTGCCGTCGCTTCGTTCAGAACTTTTCGAAGATAGCGAAGCCTCTTACCGATATCCTCAAGAAAGGCAAGAAATACCTTTGGACTCCTGCATGTCAAGCAAGCTTTGAGACACTCAAAGAGAAGCTCACTTCCACACCAGTCTTGGTTCCTCCGGATACATCCAAGCCGTTCCAGATCTTCTGTGATGCCTCTTTGCAAGGATTGGGTGCGGTCCTTATGCAAGAAAAACAAGTTGTTGCTTATGCCTCTCGACAGTTGAAGACGCATGAGATCAACTATCCTACACATGACCTCGAGCTCGCAGCAGTTGTCTTTGCTTTGAAAGTATGGAGGCACTACTTGCTTGGCAACCGTTGTGAGATCTTTTTCTAATCACAAGAGTCTGAAGTATATCTTTACTCAGCCTGATCTCAACCTTCGGCAAAGGAGATGGATTGAAGCAATCAATGATTTTGATTTGACCATCAACTACACTCCGGGCAAAGCTAATGTCATGGCAGACGCTCTCAGCCAAAAAGCTTATGTCAACAACCTCATGATGGAAGAACAACAGCCTCTCTTGTGCGAGGAATTCTGTCAACTCAACCTGGAAATTGTGGAACAAGGGTATCTCCTGAACCTTCTAGCAACACCTCTCTTGGAAGAAAAGGTTCGCTCTTCTCAGCTTGGTGATCCGTACACAAGAAAGATCATCTCTAGGCTTCAGCTTCCGAAGTATGAGTCCTTCCACGTTGATGATCAAGGCACGCTTTTCTTTGAACACCGGATGTTTGTTCCGAACTACCCGGGTTTGAGGGAGCAAGTTCTCAAGGAGGCGCATGATTCTGTTCTTTCTATCCACCCTGGCAGCACAAAGATGTACATGGACTTGAAAACACAATATTGGTGGCCTGGTTTGAAAAGGTATTGTGCCAAGTATGTCTCGGAGTGTGATGTCTGCCGCAGAGTGAAAGCTGTTCATCAGAAACCTTCCGGTCTTCTACAGCCATTGAAACCCCCGGAATGGAAATGGGAGAAAGTAGAGATGGACTTCATCACTGGTTTTCCAAGGTCGCAGAAGGGCAACAATGCAATCTTTTTGTCATTGACAGGCTTTCTAAAGTGGCTCACTTCTTCCCCGTCAAGGAAACCATTTCTGCAATTCAGTTGGCTGAGCTCTATATCAACAGAATTGTCTCTCTGTATGGGGTTCCGCTTGAGATCAGTTCAGACCGTGGAAGCATCTTCACCTCCAAGTTCTGGGAAAGTTTCCAAAATGCTTTGGGAACAAAGTTGAACTTTAGCACAGCTTACCACCCTCAGTCGCAAGGGCAAGTTGAAAGGATCAATCAGATTCTGGAGGATATGCTTCGTGCTTGCGTCATCTCTTTTGGCGTGAAGTGGGAAGAATGTCTTCCTTATGCTGAATTCTCGTACAACAACAGCTTCCAGAAAAGTCTAAAGATGGCACCATTTGAGGCTCTCTATGGTCGCAAATGCAGAACTCCGATTGGTTGGTCGGGTGCAGGTGAAAGGATCTTGTTTGGCCCTGACATTGTGACTCAAGCGGAGGAGAAGGTTCACATCATTCTTGAAAACCTGAGGATTGCTCAAAGTCGCCAGAAGAGCAATTATGACAGGAAGCACACGGACATGGAGTATGTCCCTGGCGATCTCGTTTACCTTCGTGTCACTCCCATGAGAGGCACGCACCGATTTGGTATCAAAGGAAAGCTGGCTCCTAGATACATCGGTCCTTTCAAAGTTCGTGGAAGGAGAGGAGAAGTTGCTTATGCTCTTGAGCTCCCGGAAAAACTCAAGGTCCATGATGTTTTCCACATCTCTCAACTCAAGAAGTGATTCAAGGATCCCGGCAGGACCGTGGACCATGAGCTTATCAATCTCCAAGAAGACCTGTCTTATCAAGAACACCCCACAAAAATCCTTGAAGTCGCAGAAAGAAGGACTCGCAACAAGTCCATCAAGTTCTGCAAGGTGCAGTGGTCGCACCATTCCATTGATGAAGCCACTTGGGAACGTGAAGATGAGCTCCGTGCCAAGTATCCTACCCTCTTTGTGTCTTCTTCTTCATCCTAGAATCTCGGGGCGAGATTCCTGTTTAGTGGGGGAGAGTTGTAGCATCCCAATTGTCTAACAACTGTAATGCTACTTGGTCTAGTAATATAATGGCTACTTCAAATATATAATTGTTGCATCATCATTATATCATGCTCATGTCATCATGCCACCTTGCATTTGAGCATCATATAAAACCCTTTTCCATTTGGTTCTTATCTCATCTGCATTATTAATTGTATTTGCCTCTTGATATTGTATTTGGTTCTTGATATATTGTTTAATGCCCAAGTTGAGTTGGGGCATATCTTTTATTAACTCCACCACCTTTTCTTTCACCACCTTATAATTCCACCATCCAACTAAATATGAGCTTGGCACTTATTGGTTTTACCTCTAGCTCATGTGGGTTGGGATGGATCCAATTCTTGTCCACATGCTCTCATCTTAGCATCATGTTGTTTTCACATCATTGATATATGAGAGCCACATGGCCACCTTTGCATGTCTTGTGAGTGGAACCTTTCTCCTAGCTTCCATATGGTTCATCATGGAATTAAGCTAATGTTGGAATATTTTGGGACTATCGATCATATAGTGGAACATACACACTAGCATGTCCCATTCTATTTCAAACATGGCTATCTCCATCTATTCCACTTGGAATTCTTTCTAGATTCTTTTGCTTGGGCCTTACTCCAATTTTGGGAATGCATAATAATAATGCCATGTAATAACATTGTTTTCACAAGAATCAACATGGCATTAAATATTTGCATGGGCCATGCAAGTACCACCTTTTGCTTGTCATTTGGTTTTTACTTGTTTTTGGTTGGATCATGCCATCTCTCATCTATCTCTCACTCCTTTTAGCTTGATCTTAATTTGATCTAGCTTAAACCCTATCATCACATCCCTCTATCTTTTCTTGTCTTGTTTTTGTTTGAGCTTGGTTAGTCTTGGCTTGTCCTTGTCCATAGCAAACCCTAGCTACAAATCTCTCCATCTCCTCTAATCTACCATACCCCCCTCTCTCCTAAACCCTAATCTATACCTAATCTAAACCAAACCCTAAGCACCCCTCTTTCTCTCCTCCCTAGCCGAGCCACCCCTCCAAACCAAACCCAGCTGGCCCCACCGGCCACCCTCTCTCCCTGGCCACCCACCCATGCCCTAGCTACCACCCCCAAACAAAACCCTAACCCGACCCTAGTGCCACCTAACCCGAACCTCACCTCTCTCTCCCTAGCTCTCTCTCTCTGCCCTAGGGGCCCCTCTAACCCAAGCCTGCCCCTGCCTCCTTGGCATCACCCTGGCCCCACCTGGAAGCCCCTACCTGCCTGGTCCGGCCCTGCCGTGCACGTGAGCAAGGAGGAGGAAAGGTGGCACCTGAGGCCACCTTTTCCCATCTACCCCGCGCCCACGGTACCACCTCCCTCTCCCGTCCCTATCTACCACCACACGGCACCCCTCTGCCTCTCCAGATCTGGCCGAGGCGCCTGGCCATCCTCCCTTCCTCTCCACCATCTACCCCCCCCCCCTCAAACGCCGGCCAGCGTCGGCATCGACCACCACCACCGTAGCAGAAGCCGAGCGAGGAGCCTGGACGTTGGGGAAGATCAAGACGAGCACCTGCACCACCACTGTACACGGAGCCGAGCAAGAGGAGCCCCAGAACCCCTGCACGTCGACGCGTCTCGCCGAAACCCTAGATCCACCCGCCGTCTGCCTCGTCACCGATCGACTGCTCGCCTGCCCGATCCAAGCCCACTAGCAAGCCCTCGGTGAGCTCCCTGACCCCCTGGACAAGGTCCGCTTCGCCGTGCTGCCCTAGCCTCGCCGGCCGTTTCTCCGAGCGCCCTCGATGCGCCGCCGTTCGCTGATGTCCGTTAGTTTTCCCTCCGCGTAGCAACCTATCTAGGCCGCGCCGACCCTCCCTGACACCAAGCCCGGCCCGCCGCACTGGCTCGCGCCCGCAGCGCGCACCCGCACGTCCCAGGTTCGAGTCCCCGCGTCGCGTCCGCGCGCGAGCACCGATCGGTCCGCGGCTCAGAGAGAAGAGAAACAGTACCGCGGCCACACTTTTGCTGATACCCCCCCACGTTTTGTTTTGCATCAACCCGCAGTCCGCGTGGCCCCACTAGACAGCCACCGTGGCCATCTTCCCGAAAACCCCCTGGATTTTTGTAACCCGTAACCCGTGCTCCAGCCTAGCCCCACCTGTCAGCTCCTGGGCCGCTCGCCTCTGTCGCGTGGGCCTGTGGACGCCGGTCCCACCTGTCGGCCGCAAAGGCTAGCGCAGCTCGCGGTGTTAAAAGTTTTCTGCGCGTGTGATGCCCAGTCAGCAGTTGGTCCCACCTGTCTGTGGCTAGGGCTAGATTCCTCTGTGTATAAAAAGTATTTGTCTGATATCTGTTTAATTCAAACTATTTCAAAATTAATTCAAATTCAAATTTAATTTCTGTTTTTAAATTACTTTTAAAATACAAACCCAAATAATACATATATTATATGATTTCAAATCAGAAAATGTGAGGATTTCAAATATGCCATCCAAAATATATTTTGAACATTTAAAATTCCAAATGCCCTTTTTCCTTAATTAATTAATAACTTTTGAGTTATAAATCCAAATTTAACAAATGATATGTCTAAAATGATTAGCTCGACGAGACCTTTCTGTTTATGCATTCCATGGTTTGATTTGAAGCATGCATCATATAAATATATTGTGGACAGCAACTTAATTGTGAATAAAATGAGGCTAAAACTCAATAAAATGGTTTATTCTTGTATTCCACACTCACCCATGCCATGCTACCTTATTGCCATGCAAATTGTGCATCATTCATCATGGCATGATTGTTTGCTTGTCGCATTTATTCATATGCTTGCGCACTTTATTTATGGTGGCCCTTGTTTGTTTGGTTCTTCTTCGAATAGACGCTGAGCAGGGGATATATCAAGAGAACCAGGAGCACTACCCAGATCCATCCATTGCTTCAACTGAGCTGCCAGGCAAGCACTACCACATGCTTGCATACATATAGTACCTATTGCCTCTTTCTTATTCTTGCATCATTGAGTCGCGATTGCATTAAATTGAATCCCAAGTATTGCATAGCCTTTACTTTTAAACCCCACCGAAGCTTGTTCCTCCATCCCATGAGCCATTACTACAGGAGTTGTTTGAGCCATGCGAGTCGTAGAACAGCATGTGTAGGGTATGTGAGAGTCTGATGGATAACGAGGTACCTAAACAACTTAACCTGAGTAGTAATGGGATAACTAATGAAAGTGGCATCGGTGATCCATATTTGCTATTTGGTTTTTCAGGCTCACTTGTGTCCCGTAAGACCCCGAGTACTTGATTCCTGTTCCAAGAATATTCGCGCTATCCACATCCGGGAGGCTTATGAACCCCCCTGAGCCAGAGCTTGATTCATTCTTATTTCTTGGGGCCAAAAACTAGTTTGAGGTTTTATTTACTATCCTGTACTTATGCCATGCTTTACCGCTGTATTTAAATTGTGCGAGGTACTGCACACTGTACTGTTTAGGAAAGCGGAGTGTTTTCGCGGTGTCGACAAGCCCAGTCACATTTTCGGGTTCCCAGTCGTTCACAGCCACTGGCGCAAACCTTGAGGCCGTCTCAGAGTCAGCTAACTTCGTTGCGGGTAGCTCAATGGGGTGGCCCCCTGAAATATTTCTGAATCCTGTGATCGCTTTGTCGTGACTGCCTCGTTGGGTTTTGATTTGGTTTTTCCGAGGCATATCGAGTGTGTGTTGCTATTTGTGCACCCCTGCAGGGTAAAACTTTCTGAAAGCCGTGTCCGCGGTTATGGACGACTTGGAGCACAGTTTCTCGATCATAGACAAGCATAACTAAAGTACCGCTTTTAATTTGACTAGACTAGGTACCTGACTAGTAAATAGTGCAACACTCACGGAATGGATAATAAAACTGCCAACGGATGGGGGGTTGTTCATCCGCTTCCTCGTCGGTAAGCGAGGAGGAGGATGGATCTGTGGATATTACCGTTTTAACTGTTATAACTGTTGTTACTAATTCACGGACATCCGTCTATCTCTGGTTAGGCGGATGGTTAGCGAGTATCTATAGAACTGTTAGGGTTTATCTTTTGCTGCAATTGCGTCACCCCAGGTTGTGTCCCCTTTAGAGGCATAAAGACTTGCTGAGTACCCCTAGGGTCTCACACGATAAATTATTGGTTCAGATGAATAGGTACACTCGCAAGATGGATACTGGGTGGAAGAGACGGACGATGTGGGCAACGATCATTCGGTGTAGAGATTCCGGGAACGGGGATCCGTGAGATCTGTGGGCGGGATGTGCTTATTTATGGGGCATCTTATGCCGATTTGCTTCTTATCCGTACTCGGATTTTTGTCTTCCGCTTCTGCTTGATACTCTGTTGATTGATGTATGAGGAGATATCCTAAACTATTATATCTATCTAGGAAATTTGGATCTTGCCGTATGGCGTTGCTATATTTCCTTTCTTTTTAGATGGAATGGCTCTGATGTACTGTTGTATGGTGGCTTGCATACATACTCATTTGTGTATGTAGTTGATCCCTTCGCCTGCCGATTACGCCGCCCGTTCTTGTCCCGATGTTTGGAAATGGTTGGGACGGCCGAAAGGTCTACCTGTGAGTGGCATTTGGGCCCCACCGTACTATTTCAACCATTTCTGTTCATCCAGGCTTGAACTAGGAGCGTAATTCACCGAGGTAGTTACAACAGGTCTTCTTGGAGATTGATAAGCTCATGGTCCACGGTCCTGCCGGGATCCTTGAAGCACTTCTTGAGTTGAGAGATGTGGAAAACATCATGGACCTTGAGTTTTTCCGGGAGCTCAAGAGCATAAGCAACTTCTCCTCTTCTTCCACGAATTTTGAATGGACCGATGTATCTAGGGGCCAGCTTTCCTTTGATACCAAAACGGTGTGTACCTCTCATGGGAGTGACACGAAGGTAAACGAGATCACCAGGGACATACTCCATGTCCGTGTGCTTTCTGTCATAATTGCTCTTCAGGCGACTTTGAGCAATCTTCAGATTTTCAAGAATGATGTGAACCTTCTCCTCCGCTTGAGTTACAATGTCAGGGCCAAACAATATTCTTTCACCTGCACCCGACCAACCAATCGGAGTTCTGCATTTGCGACCGTAGAGAGCCTCAAATGGTGCCATCTTTAGACTTTTCTGGAAGCTATTGTTATAAGAGAATTCAGCATAAGGAAGACATTCTTCCCACTTCATGCCAAAAGAGATGACGCAAGCACGGAGCATATCCTCCAGAATCTGATTGATCCTTTCCACTTGTCCTTGCGACTGAGGGTGGTAAGCTGTGCTAAAGTTCAACTTTGTTCCCAAAGCATTTTGGAAACTTTCCCAGAACTTGGAAGTGAAGATGCTTCCACGGTCTGAACTGATCTCAAAAGGAACCCCATACAGAGAAACAATTCTGTTGATATAGAGCTCAGCCAACTGAATTGCAGAAATTGTTTCCTTGACGGGAAAGAAGTGAGCCACTTTAGAAAGCCTGTCAATGACAACAAAGATTGCATTGTTGCCCTTCTGCGACCTTGGAAAACCAGTGATGAAGTCCATCTCTACTTTCTCCCATTTCCATTCTGGGGGTTTCAATGGCTGTAGAAGACCGGAAGGTTTCTGATGGACAGCTTTAACTCTGCGGCAGACATCACACTCCGAGACATACTTGTCACAATATCGTTTCAATCCCGGCCACCAATATTGTGTTTTCAAGTCCATGTACATCTTTGTGCTGCCAGGGTGGATAGAAAG
This sequence comes from Avena sativa, assembly GCA_916181665.1. NCBI lineage: Eukaryota > Viridiplantae > Streptophyta > Magnoliopsida > Poales > Poaceae > Avena > Avena sativa. The sequence continues at coordinate 42,705,890 of OV702298.1, read as the reverse complement.
AACAGAATCATGCGCCTCCTTGAGAACTTGCTCTCTCAAACCCGGGTAGTTCGGAACAAACATCCGGTGTTCAAAGAAAAGCGTGCCTTGGTCATCAACGTGGAAGGACTCATACTTCGGAAGCTGGATGTTGGAGGTGATCTTTTTGGTGTATGGATCACCAAGTTGAATGGAGCGAACCTTTTCTTCCAAGAGAGGGGTTGCCAGAAGGTTTAGAAGATACCCTTGATCCACAATTTCAAGGTTTAGCTGACGGAATTACTGTCACAAGAGAGGCTGTTGTTCTTCCATGATGAGGTTGTTGACATAAGCTTTGCGGCTGAGAGCATCGGCCATGACATTAGCTTTGCCCGGAGTGTAATTGATGGTCAAATCGAAGTCATTGATACCAATTGTAACTACCTCGGTGAATTACGCTCTTAGTTACAAGCCTGGATGACTGGAAATGGTTAAAATAGTATGGTGGGGCCCAAATGCCACTCACAGGTAGACCTTTCGGCCGTCCTAACCATTTCCAAACGTCGGGACAAGAACGAGCGGCGTAATCGGCAGGCGAAGGGATCAACTACATACACAAATGAGTATGTATGCAAGCCACCATACAACAGTCCTCAGAGCCATTCCATCTAAAAGAAATAGAAATATTGCAACGTCATACGGCAAGATCCAAATATCCTAGATAGATATAATAGTTTAGGATATCTCCTCATACATCAAACATCAGAGTATCAGGCGGAAGCGGAAAACAAGATCCGAGTACGGATAAGAAGCAAATCGGCATAAGATGCCCCATAAATAAACACATCTCGCCCACAGATCTCACGGATCCCTGTTCCCGGAATCTCTACACCGAGTGATCGTTGCCACCATCGTCCGTCTCCTCCACCCAGTATCCATCTTGCGAGCTTACCTGTTCATCTGAATCAAACAATTTATCGTGTGAGACCCTAGGGGTACTCAGCAAGTCTTTATGCCTCTAAAGGGGACACAACCTGGGGTGATGCAATTGCAGCAAAAGATAATACCTAACAATTCTATAGATACTCGCTAACCATCTGCCTAACCAGAGATAGACGGATGTCCGTGAATTAATAACAACAGTTATAACGGTAATATTACCAGATCCATCCTCCTCCTCGCTTACCAACGAGGAAGCGGACGAACAACCCCCCCATCCGTTGGCAGTTTTTATTATCCATTCCATTAGTGTTGCACTATTTACTAGTCAGGTACTTAGTCAAATTAAAAGCGGTACTTTAGTTATACTTGTCTATGATCGAGAAACTGTGCTCCAAGTCGTCCATAATCGCGGACACGGCTTTCAGAAAGATTTACCCTGCAGGGGTGCACAAATAGCAACACACACTCGATCAACCTCGGAAAAACCAAATCAAAACCCAACGAGGCATTCACGACAAAGCGATCACAGGATTCAGAAATGTTTCAGGGGGCCACCCCATTAAGCTACCCGCAACAAAGTTGGCTGGCTCCGATACGGACTCAAGGTTTGCGTCAATGGCTGTAAACGACTGGGAACCCGAAAGTGTGACTGGGCTTGTCGATACCGCGAAAACACTCTGCATCCAAAACAGTACAGGTGCTCCTCGCACAATCTTAAATAAAGCAATAAAGCATGGCATAAGTACAGGATAGTAATAAAGCCCCAAACTACTTTGTGGCCCCAAGAAATAAGAATGAATCAAGCTCTGGCTCAGGGGGGTTCATAAGCCTCCCGGATGTGGATAGCGCGAATATTCAAGGAACAGGAATCAAGTACTCGGGGTCCTGCGGGACACAAGTGAGCATGAAAAACCAAATAGCAGATATTGCTCACCGGTGCCACTTTCATTAGTTATCCCAGTACTACTCAGGTTAAGTTGTTTAGGTACCTCGTTATCCATCAGACACTCACATACCCTACACATTCTGTTCTACGACCCGCATGGCTCAAACAACTCCTGTAGTAATGGCTCATGGGATGGAGGAACAAGCTTCGGTGGGGTTTAAAAGTAAAGGCTATGCAGTACTTGGGATTCAGATTAATGCAATCGCGACTCCATGATGCAAGAATAAGATAGAGGCAATAGGTACTATATGTATGCAAGCATGTGGTAGTGCTTGCCTGGCAGCTCAGTTGAAGCGAGGGACGGATCTGGGTAGTGCTCCTGGGTTTCTTGATATATCCCCTGCTCAGCGTCTATTCGAAGAAGAACCAAACAAACAAGGGCCAACATAAATAGAGTGCACAAGCATATGAATTAAAATGCGACAAGCAAACAATCATGCCATGATGAATGATGCACAATTTGCATGGCAACAAAGTAGCATGGCATGGGTGAGGTGTGGAATACAAGAATAAAGCATTTTATGGAGTTTTAGTCACCTTTTATCCTCAAATAAGTTGCTGTATACTTTATATTTATGTGATGCATGCTGCAATTCAGAACATGGAATGCATAAACAGAAAGGTCTCGTCGAGCTGATCATTTTAGACATATTATTTGTCAAATTTGGAGTTATAAAACAAAAGTTATTAATTAATTGAGAAAGAGGGCATTTTATTGTAATTTTTAATCAACTTGAAATTAAAGTGTTCAAAATATATTTTGAAGGGCATATTTGAATTCCTCACATTTTTCTGATTTCAAAACATATATTACATGTTTAATTTGGAATTATATTTTAAAAGTTATTTGAAAACAGATTTAAATTTGTATTTAGACATTTTCTAGAATCATTTTTATTAAACAGATAAACAGGCAGATCTTTTTATACTTAGCCAGAGCTAGCCCCAGTCGCTGACGGTGGGACCGATGCTGACTAAGCGGAAAACAGCGCGCAGGACTTTTCATACCGCGAGCTGATCTAGCCACAGCAACTGACCAGCAGGCCCGACGCGCGAGCGGACCCACGCGCCAGTGGTTGGACGCATCGGTGACACGCGGCGGACCCAGGGACTGCGGGTTTAGTACCGCAAAGTAGCGGTGCCTTTTTGTAAAACCGCATAGAGGCATACAGGTGGAGCCAGGCTGGACCGCGGGTTGAAAAAGCTAACATGAAGGGGGTATGTGCAAAAGGACAAGTGCTACTGTTTTTCTTCCTCCGTTTCTGACGAAACTGACGGTGCCGCTCAACAGAGGAGAACAGGGGCGCCCAGGGCTTGATCCCATGACCTCACGCTGGAACTGGCGGGTCGGAGCCACCGCGGTACTAGCGGGCTGGTGCTAGGTAGTGGCTGCGCGGCCAGGTGAGGTGTGGCGAGGCGTCCGTCGTCTACCTCGCGCGCGTCAACTACAGGCATGCACGGAGGCGACGGAGACCAGGTTCCCGGGAAGCACGGATAGGGTTGGTCGATGCGGATAGGCGGGGCGGAGGCGGGCGTGTGCGCAACGGCCGACGCAGAGCACGGCAGCGACGGCAAGCGGCTGGGGTTTTAGCGAGCAGCGACGACCACAGGGCGTTCGACTAAACAATCGACGTAGCAGACGAACGACCAACCGGGAAGCAAAGAGGGACAGGGGCATGTCTAGGGGGGTCAATGGCTCACCGCGGGGCTGTTGCGGTGGTGGTTCGGGCAGCGGAGCGATCGATCGTCGACGTAGCAGACGAACGGCGGAACTAGGGTTTCGGCGGCGCGGTGATGGTTCTGGTGGATCTGGTCCTCCTCCTCCTCGCTGGTACGTACAGGGAGAAGCAAGGGAGGGTACTCGTTCTTCCTCGACACCCACAGCTCCTCGCCACCGGCTGCAAGAGGGGGGACGGTGGAGACCGACGGTAGCCGGCCGATGGAGAGAAAGGTAGAGGGGGAGGGGAGGTGGTCGCGGCACGAGGCCAGGGTTGGTTTGGTGAGGCAGAGGAAGGAGGGGAAGGGATAAGGGCGAGCCCAGAGGGAGGTGGTGTCGTGGGGGAGTGGGTTAGGGATAAAGGTGGCTCGGGTGCCACCTTTCCCTCCTCCTCACGTGCTGGCTCGGGCTGGGGTAGCTAGGGAGTGGAGAGGGACTGCAGGTGGCCCAGGGTGAGGCCAAGGTGGCTGGTTGGGGGTGGGGTCGGCCTGGCAGGGATAGAGAGAGAGAGAGGGGGGTGTGGCATGGAACTAGGGTCGGGTTAGGGTTTTTGGGTTGGGGTAGGGTAGCTAGGTGGGGCATGCAAGGCATAGAGGAAGGGAGAGAGGCCGAGAGAGAGGGTTAGGTAGCTAGGTTAGCTTAGAAGGGCTCGGGTTAGGTTAGATGGTGGCTTCGGGTTAGGGTTAGGTGGTGCTCATGGTAGAGAGAAAAAGAGAGATAGAGGGAGATGGCTTAGGGTTTTGGTTTAGGTTGGGGGTGAGGTGGAGTGTTTTTGACAAGATCAAGCAAAGATCAAACAAGATCTAGTCAAAGGAGTAGAAGAGATAAAAAGGTGGTGAGGAATGTTGGAGTGGATCATGGTGGTGGTAGGGTTTAGAGATAGAAATAGAGAGAGGGGGTTTAGGGTAGGGCTTAGCTATGATCACCCTTGATTAAGCCTGGATGGAGGTGAAAGGAGAGGAAGGTGAGGTTTTTAAAGTCAAAAGCAAAATAATAGGGCCAACATGAGATGGACTCTCAAAGATCCATGCTTCACTTGCAAAAAAAATACATGAAAAACCCAAAGGAGGGAAAGATGGTGAGATTTGCATGGCCCATGTATGGGTATTAAATGCCATGAGTTAATCTTGTGAAAACAATAATAATATGGCATTATACTTATGCATTTCCAAGAAGTGGAATAAAAGCCAAGCAAAAGAATTTGTAGAAGTAGATCCATCCTATCTCCCATGAGCTAGATTAAATACCAAGAGTAAATAAAATACAAGCTCATGGATAATGGGATGGTGGAATTATAAGGTGGTGAAAGAAAGGGTGGTGGAGTGGAATAAAAGATATGCCCCCAACTCAACTTGGGCATTTAAACAATATATCAATAACCAAATACAATATCAAGAGGCAAATACAATTAATGATGCATATGAGAGGAGATCCAAATTGAAAAGCGTTTTATATGATGCTCAAATGCAAGGTGGCATGATGACATGAGCATGATATAGTTATGATGCAACAATTATATATATGAAGTAGCCATTATATTACTAAACCAAGTAGCATTACAATTGTTAGACAATTGGGATGCTACACTTTACGACTTAATTATAACAGACCAAAGTTAACTATAAAACACATAACAAGGTTTTAGCATTATATTTAAAGGTTTGTAGACTTAAAGTTAACTTTAAGAACATATAGGCTTTAGGTGTAATTCTTATGATATCTGTACTTTGTTATCCTCATAATGTTTCTTTAAATCTAATTAAGAGTGGTAGTACTTCTATTTGAGTAGTGATTACTTATCATTATACTGGAATGGAATCATTTATCTCCTTATAAAGATGTGGTTATTGTTTGTGGATAAGTGAACAATATTAGTGACTACTTGTGAATCACTAAATTGTTTTGGTATGTTTAGAATTTTGTGGTTGAAGTAAAGGAATAAATTTTATTTAGCCACAATTAATCCTTGAAGATTTTATATTAGATAAAGATGTTATTTAAAGATATTTTACACTTATGGTAGAATAATATTCCATAAGATTATATTTAAATTCTGTTGAACCATTTTGTAATCATATATTATCAATATTTAAGACTAATACTAATTATTAGACCTCTATTACCTAATCTTAAAATATTAGCAATTTTTATTTACCCTGTTAAGAATTATCAATTAAGAAAATAAGTTTAAACTCAATTTATTAGAGTATTAGACTTTTACTTACTTCAAAAGTGGTATGTTATATTTTTAACATGTAGGTATTATTTTTGTGATTATTTTGGCATTTACAAGTATTTTTGTAACATATAAATAATAAGATATGATTTTTATAATATTTATTACTATTGAAACACTTAATAAATAATAGTTATTTAATTAGGTGAAATAATAATACATTTTTATAATATTAAATTTTAGTTCTTATTTTTCTAAGAATTTTGGTATATTATTTACATTTTTATCAATTACCATTATTAAAATATGAATAATCAAAGTTTTATTACTTAAAAAACCTTTATTAAATAATAATTAACATAATGATGTTGGATGATATAATTAAATTATAGATTTTTTTTCTAAACATTTCCATATATTACACATATTTTCTGAATTATAAAATAAAAGATATTGATTTTATAAAGTTTAATCATTTTATTTATTTTCTGGAAATATTTATATTTAGACCTATAATGTTTAATTTGCTTCCTAAATAGGAAATAACTTTTCACACCACACCCAGACCTACCCTACTCACAGACAGGTGGGGTACTGGCCATGTCGACATGCCACGCAAGCAGTGGACCGGTCAAACGGTGGACTAGGTCAAGGGTGATGTCGACATGATGTCGCTATGACGTCAGCATGGCCACCACCGTCAGTTGGTGGTCGTCGGCGACGATGTACGGCACCCCAGCAAGCGAAACTAAGCTAGTTCGAATCAGCTCAACGTGCTGAACCCTAGAGTGGCGGCGCCGCTTTGAAATGGACATCGGAGCCTCAGCTCCAACGAGCTCTAACGGTGGCTAACAGTGTCTTGAGGTGCGACGGCGATTTACAACGAGATGCTGCAATTTAGGGGTACTGGAGGGTTCAGGAAATCACCCTGATGACGATAGAGAGGTTGACGAGGACCGGCGTGGTCAGAGACGAGCACACGGTCGACTTTTCTGACGAACCCCGACGGAAGGGAATGATAAAATTCACACCCACCGAGCTCACCTTGATCTAACGATTCTTCTAGGATGAAGAGGATGACACTGCGGTTCTCCTCGACCATGCCATGGACTCTAGGGTTAACTACATCGATGCCGATGTGTGGCTCCGACGAGCTAGTGTTTCAGATAGAGGAGGACTCCTAGAGGAAGGGGAAATGGGGATGAGGACGAGAGATGTGAGCTCCGTGGAGTTCTTATCCTTCCCTGGTGTCGGCAGCGCTAATCTTGGCGTAGATGTCGCAGCGGATGGCATCGCCGGCGTCCAGCGAGCTGCTTCCAGCTGGAGGAGGAAGACAACAACGTCGCTTTTGTGGAAAACCCCCTGGCGATTCTTTCAACTCAACCCACAGTCCCTCCTTGGTCCCACCAGTCAGCCAGAGAGAAAGGTAAAGGGCTGACCTCGCTGGGCCATTGTTGGGCCTTGGTGTGCTGCGCATGAGCGGTAGATAAAAAGTTAAGAAATAGGCCTCGGGCCAGATTCTAATCTAAGCTGTTTATTTGATTTTTTTTTTCAAATTCTGTTTACTTTTCTAGTTTTTGTATTTTAACAATTGGTTTGAATATTCCTTATAGAATTCTATTAGCTAAATTCTTGCAGCAACAAATAAAATGTATTTAGATTCATTTAGTGAACCTTTATGATATAAGGGTTATTTGTTCCTTATTTTCTTTATTTAGGTTCCCTTTTTTATTAATATTTTGTAGAGGTTTTTGTTATGAGTTTGTTTACCTAAATTAACCACAATTTAGTAAGGAATGCATTACTATTAATTCATGAGATTTAATTATTATCAACTTATCATTTAAGAAATTTTTATATAGTAATCCCTCTTATTATCTGCCACATACCATTCTTGAAAACTAAAAATGGCTAATGTTACTCTCATAAACTTAAATGATTTTAAGATAACTAGTTGGTTATAACCTGCATAGAATTTAGGGTTTTAAGATTATAACTATTTACTTTTAGTTTCAGGAGGCTTAAATTTATATATGATCTTAGAGTTAGGAATAACATTTAAGGATTAAGACATATTCTCTTTATGCTTATGATTGGAAATGATACCATTATTTAAGTTTAATAGTTCCTAGGCACTTATTGTTTTCATGTTTTGAAATGACAAAGATATGCTTAAGTGATTTGCTATAGAAAAATATTCCTATAAGGCATTGTGGAAATAGGATCATAGCTCAATCATATGAAATGGATATTATGTTTGGTTAAATGTTTAAAGTTGAGTGTTTACCAAGAATTCGTATCTTCCATATTTCATAAGTTTGGACTCCTAATTAAGAAATTCCTTTCCTAGATATATTACTTCTTCATATTCATCATCATGGGTTAACATGATGAGCTTTACTTCACAAGAACATTATTACCAACACTTCCACCTTATAAATCCATTTGTAATCCAATGAGCTTAACACTAAGCTCAACATGATCTCCCCATAGAGATCATCCTCTTCTCTAAAGTATTTCTTATGAATCTAATTCCACTTGAATGATCATCCTCTAATTCATTTAGTAGTTGCTTCTAATTCCCTTTATATACTTCCTTTATCCTTCATTACTAACATTACTCCATTAGGTGTATCTACCAAAATCTACTTTCCTCAAGTGTCAAATATCCTGTAAGAGGAATAACACCACTTCAATAACTCCATTCTACTCTAGCTTCAGCTTAGCCATACTATCTTATGCCTACTTAACTCCAGTATCTTATATTCAAACTTCACATCATATTATGTTAACTTGTCATGACTAACCTAGGATAACATATTCACACTAGAGTGTAGTTATGTTCTAACCACCAATGTCACTTATACATGATATAATCATTCCCTACTAATGTCTTAAGCATGATCATTATAGTCCTTGTATGATTTATGGCTTAGATTTCTAGTTGGCTAATTAAGGCTTTATCAATACTGAAAGAATACAGATGTCGCCTAGAGGGGGGTGAATAGGCGACTAAAACTTTTCCGAGAGTGGCTCGACAAAGGTGGAATTAAACTAGTGTTTACTTTGTCAAGCACAACCTAGAACAATTAGGGTTCACCTATGTGCACCAACAACTTATGCTAAGCAATACAAGCAACAATGTGATAACAAGATATAGATTACTTCAAGCACGAAGGCTATCACAATGTAAAGTGCATAAGTAAAGAGCTTGGGTATAGAGATAACCGAGGCACGCGGGGACGACGATATTTTACCGAGTTCCTCCCAACATGGAGTACATCTCGTTTGGAGAGGGGGTGGTATCTAACGACCTACGCCACAAAAGGCCTCCCTTATTCTCTGGTGAATCTAAACCCAACAGGATCGATCCACACTTCCACTATCGGTGCACTTGTCGGTGGCAATCGGAACCTCTCACAAGGGTGGGGCACTTCTCCACAACTTAATTGGAGGCTCCCAACAAATGCCACCAAGGCCACAACCTGCAACACCAACAAACCGTCTAGGGTTCCAAGAACCCAAGAGTAAAAAGCTTCTCGACTTTCACTCACCAAATCCTCCGAGGAGAACTCAAACCGATGCACCAAATGCAAATGGCAAGAACACCACAAAGGTGCTCCAATCCCTCACTCTCAAGTTCCAACAAAGCTACTAAAGCTATTGGGGGAACAAGAGAGGAGGAATCAATGAGGGACACAAAATCCCCCAAAATCTAGATCCCCAAAGATACACTCACTAAGAGATGAATCGGTTAGGTCAAAATGTGGATCTAGATCACCTCCAACTACCCCTCAAATATATGCAAGAATCAATGGAGGGGTGTGTAGAAATCAAGATCAAAGAGTAAGGCAGATGGGGACAAAGCTTAGACAAAAGGAGGAGGAAGAAGAAGTCAAAACGCAAAACGGGCAAAGCTATATATAGGGCTGGACTAAATCTCCTTGTTGGGGCGTTTTTCAGAACGGGACGATAGTATCGGTCCAAACACGTACTACCGGTACTACAGAGGAAGAAGCAGCAGTGCGCGCTAGTGAGTGGGGTCGGGCGTAGTGCGCAACGGGAAAAACAGGGCCAGTGCAGGAAATGGAGCGGGAGAGGCTGGCGCGTGCTGGAAACAAGCAAGGGCGGCGGCATCACAGGTCAACGCGGGACGAGCGACGGCTATCGCACACAGCGGGAGCGAGCTGGGCCATGGGCACGTGGAAGGCCCATGCGGCGGCGATAGATCGTATGCGAGCAGGCAGGGCAGTGCGGCAGAGAGCAAGCAGGGCAATGGGCGAGGATGGTTTCTGGGCCGGCCGGTAGTACCGGCCCACCTGGGCGGTACTACCGGGCAGAACCGGTAGGGCCGGATGCGGGTGCGGGGCAACACTGAAGGCTGGGCCGCGCGTAGCACGCCGCGCAGAGGTGTCCGTAGTACCAAGCGGTACTATTGTTCGGCCCAGTAAAAGTTGTTTTCCTTTTTATTTTTAGAATCAAATCAGCAGATAATCAAACGGCTATAACTTTTGATTGGTAACTCTGATTGACCCGATTCCATTTGTGTTGGAAAATATTGGTTATCACCAAGTGAGAATGTATCATGTATTATAATGTGAGATACCTCACTTGGTGAGAAACCGAAAAACTGCCAAGATCAAAATCGCAACAAGATACAAATGGAAGATCCGATTTTGATGAAAAAGAGCTTGTTATGGAGATTACCACAAGCTCTAAATCCTCATATGGATAATACCAAATAACAACCAAATATGATGATGCAAGTATGCAAAGGTTTGAGCTCTCTCCAAACGATATGTTCGAGTTACTCATTCGAGAGCCCCTCTTGATAGTACGGTTATCTATCCTAAACCTGGTCTCCCACACACAACATGAGACCGGCAAAAGGGAAAACCTATCAAGATTATACATTTGCGTTGAGCATTCCACTTGAGCTCGATGTAGACGAACTTGACCTTCTCAAGATGTAACGCCTTTCTTGATTCCTCATCATCCGTCCATGATCTTCTATAGATAACGCATTTTGAGCATGCAAAACACATCTTCTTCCCATTTCATCTATCTTGAAGCCAACACAAGCTCCACGCAATGCCAATGGACAAATCCTACAAGTGCAACTTAATACACACATTAGTCCATAAAGATTGTCATTAATTACCAAAACCACACATGGGGGCCCATATGTTCTTTCAAATACAATATTACAGTTGTATATAATTATCTTATGAGTATCCCTATCGGATTAAGAGATATTATTCATTGACTATACCTACTTGATCTAATAGGATTTCTCCTTGGTAACTATCTTCAAAATTCATCCTTGTAATATTCTTTGTTATCATATAAATATATAATCAAGATAACTCTTCTATCCATTCAGGAGTGAGTTAACTCCACCAATTATCATATTGATTTAATTCTCTTCAAACTCTCCCATCCTATAGATGATATCTCAGACTAGCATTACCATTTACCTCTTCTTACTTATTTTCTGTAAAGGATTTAAGTGGATTCTATGATAGGGACATGAGTTATTAGATCAAGGATTGATAAATCAATAGTTGATCCTTCAACATTGATTAACATCAGATACAAGATTGTGGTTCAATAGAGATGATAAATATTGTTATTGAAAGAGATATATCTGGTGAATGATCTTGTCTTGGTTTCTTTCCTACTCAACCACACTTAAGAGTTAAGGTTAGACATTACCATGATACTCATGGTATAAGTAGATAAGATTAAGATAGGTCAAGATATAATTATTAAATTCTTGTTACTTGAGTTATATTCATAACTTGGTATTTATAGGATGTTGTGATGAATACTAAGATATGATCTCCTAAAGATCTGATATTAATCATTAAACAATGTATTGGGGTTTAAATTTATTATATTTGATCTACCTTAGATAAAATCATGTTTACCCAAAATAAGGTTTCAGCAAAGGTCATATTGGAACTTATCGCAGTCAACTTGATGATCTACTTCAATTCCATCAAGTTAAGAGAAGCTTCAATTACTTTGACAAGTTTTGTTCAAAAACGCGAAAATTATTCGCATTTTCTATGCATGAATGCAATGCACACCTCTGTGTTCAGCTTATTTCTAAGATCTAATGCTGAGATGTTACACTCTCGGTGTTTTCCGCCCCGCAGAGGCGGCAAATTATTTCTATGGTCGCTCCCCCGTGTATTAGGGTTTTGAGAAGAAGATATAGGCAAGAGGGTGGAGCCAGAGGTGGGCCAGGGTGGCCACAACCCCTGTAGGCGCGGCCTAGGGTGGCCCTCTCCTAGGGGTGTAGGCCCCCTGTGGCCCATCTCCGCCTCTCCTTCTGGCATTCTTAGTCTTCTAGGAAAATAGGATTTTCCGTAGTTTTTCGGGTATTTTTATAATCTTGGCAAAATTGCATCAAAACACCTATTTTTCCATCATAATCTTGACTCCGGCAATCCATCCTCCAAGAATCATCCAACATTCAAAAACAGATGAAAAGACATAAGTATCGCCTCTTAATATGAAATATATCAATGAATAGAGGAAAATTGTGATATAGAATGGTGATGCAAAATGGACGTATCAACTCCCACCAAGCTTAGACCTTCGCTTGTCCCCAAGCGAAAACTGAGCTTAGTAAACATGTCCACAGGTTTATGGAGTGAAGTGTCGATAAAAAAATACGGACAACAAGCATCACACTTACCAATACACAACTCATAGAAGAAAGCAACTCACCATTATATAACTTAGCTTGCAACAAGTATAGGAGTCACAATTAAGATGCATAAGGATAAATCATAATTGGGATTGGCAAACTTTATCTTGGTCAGAAAACAGCTGGCAAACAGTTTTCAAGTAAAGCTTTTGTAGAAGAAGTTTATAACAGGAGTACTCTTTGCTCCAACACAAAAGGTTTTTCACAATGATAGCTTTCGAAGTAATACTCATTAGATAAGTGTAACATCCCAAAAATATTAAACTTGGATCATCAAACTCTAATCAACAAAATTAGGGTTAACAAAAACTTTCCCAACTAAAATTATGAAAGCATTCATATGTGTGTGTATTAAGATTTGGATTCTTTTGAATTGCCATGATTCTGTGTTTCTTTGCTTGTAAAATGACTCCTAGGTGAAATAAACATCATCTAAACAATCCCCAAACTTTTCCCTAAAACAAACAACTCAAAATGAATAAATTAAGTGAATGGTCACTTTGGCCAAATTAACTCCCATGCCTACTTTGGCTATCTCTAACTTTCAAAACTCAATAGAAACATGTATGGATCTTTGCACCCCTTGATAGTACTCATAACAAGGTACCAAGGCCCACTTTGTGATCATCCAGAAACATTCAAATGCTAAGTTTAAATGACAGATTAAAATTGAATCTATCTCATATGGGAAGATCCCACTATTTCAAAACCCACTCAAACAAGTTCAATTTTCAAAACCCAAGCACCCACAGAATCCTCAACACATTCCTAGCACACCCGCCAAAAATCTTTTCAAAATTCAAAAAAAAAATTCTTGCGGCCATTTCATCAAACAGGTTGAAGATTCAAATCAACAAAATCACCAACACTATTTGGAGCAGTGTTTTGGCCAACCTTGTTCCCTCTCTGGTTGCAACTAGCCTTAGTAGATCATATAGCACCTTTAACTAATCTCTAGCACCACTGTGAGCTTGCCAATGCCATCAATGGTGAGCAGGCCGAGCCTCACCATGTCACCCCAGTGTGGACAACAAGCTAGGAGAAGAATTAGCCGTGCCCACCTTGTCTAGCAGGCAGCCAGCACTCCACCGCCACCCACTGTCCCCTCCCCGAGCAAAGGAAAGCCGTGGACCACCGAGCACGCCGCGCGCCCAGTGCCACTTCGACATGCCGAGCATGCTCCAGAGCGCCGCACCTAGCACGCGTGCACACTCCGTGCCTCGACCGCATGCCGTGCCCACCGATTCGCCATAACCCAGGGAGCACTCCAGACAACCCCGTTCGCCGCCCCGTGCCTCACAGCCACCACTCGCCATCGAAGACGCCGCCTCTATCGTGCAGAGCACCGCACGTTCCTGACCGATTGCCACCGCCCCTACACGTGCATTTAAATTCTAGAGCATCGCTAGGAGACCGCCGTCGATCGCCAACCACAGCCATGCCTCTAGCCGCCCGTAGCCATGTCGCCACCGTCGCCTGCCCATCCCTCTCGGTCTCGCCCTCGAGCCTATAAAAGGAGACGACCCTCGCTCGATTTCTTCACACCATCTCACTCCCCTCACCTCACTGATCATCCCCCTAGCCGGAGCACGAGGAGAAGCGCATCGCCGGAATTTTGCCGGAGCCCGCCACTGCTAGAGAAGAAGGGAGCCGTTGATTTCGACCACCCCCGGAGCTGCCTCGACCATCCATGAGCTCACCGTCGTCGAATTTGTCGTTTGCCCGCCTTGCCGTCGTCGCTGGAGCCCCGGTATGCCCCCTATGCACCCCCACTGAGCCGCTAGGGTTAGAGCTCGTCGGTGACATGTTCATCGTCGACGACGACCCTCAGCCGTTGATCTCACTTCTAATCCAACGCACCACATCGCCTCGTACCGCTTCGCGTGTGATAAGCCACTGACGGGTGGAACCCCCTGTCAGCTGAGCCCGGCGCTGCGGAGTGACACTGGGCCGTCCCATTAACCTTTCCCGCGTAGCCCAACCATTTGAATTTATTTTTTTCTATTTTAATTCAAACTTAGTTCTGTACCTAGTTTCAAAAATCAACCCAGCTCGATTCAGTGAACCAAATTGCATGAAACCAATTTTGCTACAAAGGTACTGACATGCTTAATCCAAGCCCGTTGGATTCAAATCATTTGGATCTATAGATCAACCTTGGTAAAAATAACAAGTCGGAAGGTTTTCTACATTCAAACATTTTTCAAATTTCAACCGTAATAGCTTTTCAGTTGATTCCAACTCTCAAAAATCACATTTGATCATACCTTTCACAATATATAAAAACATATGGGTTTACTTACAGAAATAATGTTCAAGTAATAAAAGGATGCCACATAGGCATTTCTAGTCACTTTAATTATTTAAAATAAAAAGGTTAAACCTTATTAAATTGTGAAACCACTTTAAATCACATTCCCATGTACTGAAATATGTGGTGATGACATGTGTCAACATGATCCCATGTTTGAGTTGGAGAATATTAAATCTTAAGTAGTTTTTCAATGAGTAGAAATTACTTTTCTCAAATTAAAATAAATAAGGCAAATGCTTTAATCTTGTAAAATAGGTGATGATGCTAGATCATCTATAGAACACCTTTGTGTGATGATTGAAAATAGTTAAGTATTGTTTGGTGATTGTGTACCTCGTATTTATTTATAGATGCTAGTACCGACCAAGGATACGAGGAGGAAGGAGGATACTACGAGGAAGAAGCCGAGGAGAACTTCAACCACTGCTCTGCACAAGGCAAGCTAACCCTTGCAAGATACCCTACTTATGCAAGCCTAAAACTACTAGTTGATTGAGCAAGCCAATACTTGCAAGCTATTAACTTAGCAAGCTTATACTGATATCTATGCAAGCAAATACTTGCTTGTTACCATGCCAACTAGATGCCTTAAGCATATGGGATCATACCCACTTGATAACCCAATCGTAGTTTTACTTGCAAGATTTATACTTTATTTCTCTATCAAATCTTTCTCTTATAGTTTACCTACATAACTTGTAGATTCTAGGAAGATAATTGAAGGTTGCATAAAGGGCATTAAATTTGGCCTAAGCTAGATAATCTTGATGTCATCCTAAGGGATGAGATTGAACTTAATTAATCACCACTTGTTTACCACCCCTCCTTAGTACTTACCCCACTTGTAGATGCTAGTGCTAAGCATAAAACTTGATCAACTTTAGATGGGAATACTTGGTGAAAATGGTTATGAAAACCTTAGAATGATGAGTCATTCTACTGAGATGTTTTGACATGTGTTTCTGAACACCAGATAATTTGGGAGATGAAAATGTTGAGGCATGAGCCTTAGCCTTTTATAAAACTGATGATTGTCTAGATACGATACCATTCCAATTTTACCGTACAACCATAATACCCGAAAATTGGGTAGGGCTTAACTGGAAACTTATATACCTTAGTATGGGTTCCCTCACGGACAAGGTCTAAGCTGAGGCTACCTTGTGAAGATTGTCCACCTGTGTGGTACCCAAGATGACAGTTGGTCATGGTTGGGAGGCCAAACTCAGAGGAGAGGTGCCTATACTAGGGCGTGTAATCGAAAGGTTAGGATTGATTATCCGCATACTGAGTATGGTAAATTCGGGATTTGTTCCCAACGGATGTATCAAATGTTGTGGTGAAAGTGTAGAATCTCTACAGAGTGTCAAACAATTCGAATAGCCGCGTCCGCGGTTATGGACAGTTGGAGTGGCCATACTGTTCCCCCGTCAGATGTTTTCAAAATGACTTGTGAAATGAATTGAGACTTTGACTTGACCACAACTGAGTTGTGATATGAAATTCAAATTCCCACTTAGGTGTTATAAAATTTCAAACTAGATTCTTTGCTTATAAACTTAGTAGAGGTAAATCTGGCATTTTGCAAAACAACCCTAGAGCTTAGTGTCCTACTACAAAAACCCCCTTCACTTGTTAGTATTAGTTTGCGAGTACTTAAAGAGTACTCATGGCTTTGTCCCTGGCTATTCCCGTGGCCAGACTATGAAGAGGACTACCAGGATGATGGACCCCAGGAAGGTTACGACAACTAGGATCATCTCCCATCGTCAGCATTGCCTGTGACCCAGGGGATGGAGCTTCGCTACGCTACCTTTGTTATTACGTTATTCCGCTGCTTGAGTTGTATTAAGAACTGGATCATGAGATCCTTATTTATGTAAGACCTTATGTATGGTTTGTAATGGATGATGTACTGTGATATCCAAATCTGTTATGTCTCTCAAAATTGGTAATCCTGGGATTGCGATGTATGGCATAACATGCATCTAGGATTAAAAATCCGAGTGTTAACAAGTTGGTATCAGAGCCATCCTGACCATAGGAGACCCTAGTTAGACTTGACGTTTGAATCAAAAACTTAGTTTCAAAACCAAAGGAAGCAAATATTTACAAAAACTTATTCCCATTCTTACCACTTTGATTCTTTCATAAAAATTCATGTTCCTCAAAAACTCTTGCAAAATACCTAAAAATTGACACACTTGATCACTATACTAACTTACTCACCCTATATTCTTATAGATGGACGTGAAGTACAACAAGTTTTATCAGTTAGGGAATGGAGGTAACCGTCTGTGTACGGATTATCGGAAGTTGAATGATGTCACTATCAAGAACAAATACCCATTGCCCAAGATAGAAGATCTGTTTGACCAGTTGACCGGTGCCAAAGTGTTTTCTAAGATTGATCTTAGAACTAGATGTCATCAACTCAAGATTCGCGCAGAGGATATCCCCAAGACTGCCTTTACCACCAGATATGGATTATACGAGTATATTGTCATGTCTTCTAGATTAACCAATGCCCCCGCTTATTTCATGAATCTCATGAATAAGATTTTTATGGACTTCCTGGATAAGTTTGTCGTTGTTTTCATCGATGACATTCTGATTTATTCCAAATTAGAAGAAGAACATGAGCTACACCTAAGGACCATTCTTGGAACCCTTAGAGAGCATCAGTTGTATGCCAAGTTTAGAAAATGTGAATTCTAGTTACAGGAGGTAGGATTCCTCGGTCACATTGTATCAGCTGGAGGAATTGCCATTGACCCTACAAAGGTGAAAGATGTCGAAGATTGGCAAGCCCCAACCACTCAAACCCAAGTTCGTGCATTTCTCGGATTGGTGGGATACTACCGCAAGTTCGTAGAAGGATTCTCGAGTATTGCCAGACCCATGACCCAATTGCTGAAGAAGGACAAGAAGTTTGAATGGACGGACAAATGTGAAGCGAGTTTTCAAGAACTCAAGAGAAGATTGATTTCAGCCCCAATCTTAATCATGCCGGATATCACGAAGCCCTTTGACGTGTATTGTGATGCATCCAAGATCGGTCTCGGATGTGTGCTAATGCAAGAAGGCAAAGTTATATCTTATCTATCTCGACAACTGAAACAACATGAGCAAAACTATCCAACCCATGACCTCGAACTCGCAGCCGTAGTTCTAGCCCTGAAGACATGGAGGCATTACCTGATGGGAAATCGTTGTGAGATTTATTCGGATCACAAGAGCCTAAAGTATATATTCACTCAGAAGGAGCTAAATATGAGGCAGAGAAGATGGATTGAGCTAATCAAAGATTATGATCTGGACATTCACTATCACCCCTGTAAAGCCAACGTGGTAGCAGACGCCCTTAGCAGATTGCCGTGCCGCTTGAACTCCATTATTTTTAAGGAGCAACCAAGTCTGCACAAAGAGATGGAAGATTTATGCATAGAATTAGTGAGTGAAGGATTTTTGGCTAGCATAGAACTTCAACCCACTTTGATCAGCCAAATCAAGGAGGCGTAGAAAGGAAATGCTAGTATCGACAGAATCAAACATCGTATCGGTACAAGCAAAGTACCCGGATTCACCGAAGACGAAGAAGGAGTTTTGTGGTACAAAGGACGCCTTTGTGTACCAGCAGATTCTGAGTTGAAAGAATTTATTCTCAAGGAAGCTCATGATACTCTTTATTCTATCCACCCCGGAGGAACGAAGATGTATCAAGATTTGAAGGAGCAATTTTGGTGGCATAAGATGAAGAGATAAATCGGAAGCTATATCGCCAAGTGTGATATATGTCAGAGAGTCAAGGCGGGACATCAAAGACCCGTTGGATTGTTGCAACCCCTGCAGATTCCAGAATGGAAATGGGATTCCGTCGGAATGGACTTTATCACCGGATTGCCTAATTCTAGTAGGGGAAATGACTCTATCTGGGTCATAGTGGAAAGATTGTCCAAAGTCGCCCATTTCTTACCAGTCAAGACCACATATCATAGTTCGAAGCTAGCGGAGTTATACATCGCTAGAATCGTCAGTTTGCATGGAGTCCCCAAGAACATCGTATCGGATCGAGGAACTTAGTTTACCTTGAAATTCTTGAAGAAAGTCCAAGAAGGTTTAGGCACTCGACTAGATTTTATCACAGCTTATCACCCTCAGACCGACGGACAAACGGAGCGAGTAAATCAAATACTTGAAGACATGTTGAGAGCATGTGTGTTAGAGTATGGATCTAAATGGGAAGGCTGTCTGCCGTTCGCAGAATTTTCATACAACAACAGTTATCAAGCTAGTTTGCAAATGGCCCCATTTGAGTTCATGTACGGAAGGAAGTGTCGCACCCCTTTGAACTGGTCGGAAGTAGGAGAGAGTCAGATTTTCGGACTCGACATCCTACGAGAAGCAGAAGAGAAGGTTCACAAGATTCGTGAGCACCTCAAGACCGTCCAGTCCAGACAGAAGAGTTACGCCGACAAGAGATGTCGAGACCTCGCCTTTAATATCGGAGACTTTGTGTATCTGAAAGTGTCGCCATTGAAAGGAATGAAGCGTTTCCAGCTGAAAGGAAAGTTAGCCCCCAGATATATCGTCCCCTTCAAGATTCTGAACTGTCGAGGAGAAGTGTTGTATCAATTGGAAGTACCCGAAGAGATGTCAGCCGTGCACAATGTGTTCCATATCTCATTACTTCGCAAGTTCCTCAAATTTCCGGAGAAGACTGAAGTGTTCAAGAACATTGATCACCAGACCATAGAAATCAACGATGACCTGACCTCTCCTGAAGTACCCATCCGCATTTTGGAGGAAGCTTTCCGAACTACCAGAACCCGAAGCATCAAGTTTCTCAAGATTCAGTGGAGCAACCACACAGAAGAGGAAGCTACCTCGGAGCGCGAAGATCACATCAGGACGGAGTTTCCTGATCTCTTCAAATCCTAGGTAATCTTTTTCAAATCTTAGGATGAGATTTTGTTTAAGGGGGGAAGGTTTGTAACATCCCAAAAATATTAAACTTGGATCATCAAACTCTAATCATCAAAATTATGGTAAACAAAAACTTTCCCAACTAAAATTATGAAAGCATTCATATGTGTGTATTAAGATTTGGATTCTTTTGAATTACCATGATTCTGTGTTTCTTTGCTTGTAAAATGATTCCTAGGTGAAATAAACATCATCTAAACAATCCCCAAACTTTTCCCAAAGACAAACAGCTCAAAATGAATAAATTAAGTGAATGGTCACTTTGGCCAAATTAACTCCCATGCCTACTTTGGCTATCTCTAACTTTCAAAACTCAACAGAAACATGTATGGATCTTTGCACCCCTAGATAGTACTCATAACAAGGTACCAAGGCCCACTTTGTGATCATCCAGAAACATTCAAATGCTAAGTTTAAATTCCAGTTTAAAATTGAATCTATCTCATATGGGAAGATCCCACTATTTCAAAACCCACTCAAACAAGTTCAATTTTCAAAACCCAAGCACCCACAGAATCCTCAACACATGCCTAGCACACCCGCCAAAAATCTTTTCAAAATTCAAAAATAAATTTCTTGCGGCCATTTCATCAAACAGGTTGCAGATTCAAATCAACAAAATCACCAACACTATTTGGAGCAGTGTTTTGGCCAACCTTGTTCCCTCTCTGGTTGCAACTAGCCTTAGTATATCATCTAGCACCTTTAACTAACCTCTAGCACCACTATGAGCTTGCCAATGCCATCAATGGTGAGCAGGCCGAGCCTCACCATTTCACCCTAGTGTGGACAGCAAGCTAGGAGAAGAACTAGCCGTGCCCACCTTGTCTAGAAGGTAGCCAGCACTCCACCGCCACTCACTGTCCCCTCCCCGAGCAAAGGAAAGCCGTGGAACACCGAGCACGCCGCGTGCCTAGTGCCACTGCGACATGCCGAGCATGCGCCATAGATCCGCACCCAGCACGCGTGCACACTCTGTCCCTCGACCGCAGCCCGTGCCCACCACTTCGCCATGACCCAGGGAGCACTCCTGACAACCCCGTTCGCCGCCCCGTGCCTCACATCCAGCGCTCGCCGTCGAAGACGCCGCCTCTGCCGCGCAGAGCACCGCACGTTCCCGACCGATTGCCACCGCCCCTACACGCGCATTTAAATTCTAGAGCATCGCCAGGAAACCGCCCGTCGATCGCCAACCGTAGCCATGCCTCTAGCCGCCCGTAACTGTGTCGCCACCGTCGCCTGCCCATCCCTCTCGGTCTCATCGTCGAGCCTATAAAAGAAGTTTTCCCCCGCTCGATTTTTTCACACCATCTCACTCCCCTCACCTCACTGATCATTCCACCCCCTAGCCGGAGCACGAGGAGCAGCGCATCGCCGGAATTTTGCTGGAGCCCGCCGCTGCTAGAGAAGAAGGGAGCCGTTGATTTCGACCAACCCCGGAGCTGCCTCAACCATCCATGAGCTCGCCATCGTCGACTTTTTCGTTTTCCCGCCTCGCCGTCGTCGCTGGAGTCCTGGTATGCCCCTATGCACCCCTACTGAGCCGCTAGGGTTTGAGCTCGCCGGTGACATGTTCATCGTCGATGACGACCCTCAGCCGTTGATCTCACTTCTAATCCAACGCACCACATTGCCCTGTACTGCTTCGCGTGTTATAAGCCACTGACGGGTGGAACCCCCCTGTCAGCTGAGCCCCGCGCTGCGGAGTGACACTGGGCCAGCCCATTAACCTTTCCCGCGCAGCCCAACCATTTGAATTTAGTTTTTTCTATTTTAATTCAAACTCAGTTCTGTACCTAGTTTCAAAAATCAACCCAGCTCGATTCAGTGAACCAAATTGCATGAAACCAATTTTGTTAGAAAGGTACTGAAATGCTTAATCCAAGCCTATTGGATTCAAATCATTTGGATCTGTAGATCAACCTTGGTAAAATAACAAGTCAGAAGATTTTCTGCATTCAAACATTTTTCAAATTTCAACCATAATATCTTTTGAGTTGATTCCAACTCTCAAAAATCACATTTGATCATACCTTTCAGAATATATAAAAACATATGGGTTTACTTACATAAATAAAGTTCAAGTAATAAAAGGATGCCACATAGGCATTTCGAGTCACTTTAATTATTTAAAATAAAAAGGTTAAACCTTATTAAATTGTGACACCACTTTAAATCACATTCCCATGTACTGAAATATGTGGTGATGACATGTGTCAACATGATCCCATGTTTGAGTTGGAGAATATTAAATCTTAAGTAGTTTTTCAATGAGTAGAAATTACTTTTCTCAAATTAAAATAAATAAGGAAAATGCTTTAATCTTGTAAAATAGGTGATGATGCTAGATCATATATAGAACACCTTTGTGTGATGATTGAAAATAGTTAAGTATTGTTTGGTGATTGTGTACCTCGTATTTATTTATAGACGCTAGTACCGACCAAGGATACGAGGAGGAAGGAGGATACTACGAGGAAGAAGCTGAGGAGAACTTCAACCACTGCTCTGCACAAGGCAAGCTAACCCTTTCAAGATACCGTACTTATGCAAGCCTACTACTACTAGTTGATTGAGCAAGCCAATACTTGCAAGCTATTAACTTAGTAAGCTTATACTGATATCTATGCAAGCAAATACTTGCTTGTTACCATGCCAACTAGATGCCTTAAGCATATATGATCATACCCACTTGATAACAAAATCCTAGTTTTACTTGCAAGCTTTATACTTTATTTCTCTATCAAAGCTTTCTATTAGAGTTTACTTAAGTAACTTGTAGATTCTAGGAAGATAATTGAAGGTTGCATAAAGAGCATTAAATTTGGCCTAAGCTAGATAATCTTGATGTCATCCTAAGGCATGAGATTGAACTTAATTAATCACCACTTGTTTACCACCCCTCCTTAGTACTTAGAATGATGAGTCATTCTACTGAGATGTTTTGACATGTGTTTCCGAACACCAGATGATTTTGGTGATGAAAATGTTGAGGCATGAGCCTTAGGCCTTTATAAAACTGATGGTTGTGTGGATGCGATACCATTCCAATTTTACCGTACAACCACAATACCCGAAAATTGGGTAGGGCTTGACTGTAAACTTATATACCTTAGTATGGGTTCCCTCATGGCCAAGGTCTGATCTGAGGCTACCTTGTGAAGATTGTCCACCTGTGCAGTACCCAAGATGACAGTTGGTCATGGTTGGGAGGCCAAACTCACAGGAGAGGTGCCTATACTAGGGTGTGTAATCGAAAGGTAAGGATTGATTATCCGCATACTGAGTATGGTGAATTCAGGATTTGTTCCTGACGGATGTATCGAATGTTGTGGTGAAAGTGTAGAATCTCTATAGAGTGTCAAACTATTCGAATAGCCGCGTCCGCGGTTATGGACAGTTGGAGTGGCCATACTGTTCCCCCGTCAGATGTTTTCAAAATGACTTGTGAAATGAATTGAGACTTTGACTTGACCACAACTGTGTTGTGATATGAAATTCAAATTCCCACTTAGGTGTCATAAAATTTCAAACTAGATTCTTTGCTTATAAACTTAGTAGAGGTTAATCTGGCTTTTTGCAAAACAACCCTAGAGCTTAGTGTCCTACTACAAAAAAACCCTTCACTTGTTAGTATTAGTTTGGGAGTACTTAAATAGTACTCATGGCTTTGTCCTTGGCTATTCCCGTGGCCAGACTATGAAGAGGAGTACCAGGGTGATGGACCCCAAGAAGGTTACGACAACTAGGATCATCTCCCATCGTCAGCATTGCCTGTGACCCAGAAGATGGAGCTTCGTCTATGCTACCTTTATTATTACGTTATTCCTCTACTTGAGTTGTATTAAGAACTGGATCATGAGATCCTTAGTTATGTAAGACCTTATGTATGGTTTGTAATGGATGATGTACTGTGATATCCAAATCTGTTATGTCTCGCTAAAATGGTAATCCTGGGATTGCGATGTATGGCATAACAGGCATCTGGGATTAAAAATCCAGGTGTTGACAATAAGAGTCTTGTGCAAACAAGGAAGATAAAGAACATGGTTGAATAAATCATCATATGAATGCTTGAAACACAACAACTCAAAATCTTGCTGGAGATAGATAGGAATAGGTTTATTGACTCAACTTAGAAGTAGGAGAAAGGCCCTTCATAGAGGGAAGCGGGTATTTCAAGTTCATAGAGAGCTTTCAAAAGATTATGGTACTTACTAGCTTTTAGATCTCATTGCCCCTGTCATAAGCATCTTGAGGTGATTAAGGTTAAAGTGAACAAAGATGGAGTATATGCTTGATGAAATATAAGTTCGCAATCTCATGTCCCTTGAGTGCGAGGGCCGCTCCTCATGGTACTCAACTTTAGTTACCGGTAAGTTCTTGTCATAGTAAATACATGTGTATCATAGAGAACCGCCAACGGAACCTTGAACATGATACAGGAGCTATCCCCTAATCAAAATGAGAAGGCAAACAGACAATGAGAATCTCAGTAATCCCTTATTTACCATGGGAAAATGGTGCTTTTTTCTCTCTTTCCTCATTTCAATATATCTTTTTTATATAAGAAGAAAGCTTCATAGATTGCTCACTATGGTGATGCTGCAAGTTTCCACCATGATTAGGCATGGCTTAAGCTAGCAGCCCTGGCGTTTCTCTAACACACATATATAACTCCATGAACTTACAAGCTCGCCTTTTATTTTACACCAACGACATCTACATACAAAATAGCATGATATCAACTAGGTATGTATTTACATGTGTTGAAAGCGTTCCTCGTGACAATATGGTTCTGCTAATCCCAATGTATAGATGCAAGCATATACAACTTTGATGACATAGTGGTTCAAGTTTATTAGGGGCAAGAAAATAAGGTGTGCCATCAAGTTCGTGAGAGTTTTGCTAACTAGTTTTCACATAACAAAATAATTTTTAATTCGAAAGATAGATGAACCTTGAGAATTTGCCTGGAATAGCAATAATGCTAATAGGTAGATATGGTGGACACAAATGGTACATGTTTTGGTTCAAATTGATTGGATGCATGAGAAGTATGCCCTCTCAATATAGGTTTTTGTCTAGCAATGCTGGGTTGCAAGCAAAAGAGTTGAAGGAAACAAGCAAACATACAAGTAATAAAGCCAAACATGCAATATTCCTTGAAGACACAAAAGATCTTAAATAAAGAATACTAAGCTTATGAGCCAATCAAGAAAGAAAATAAATGATACAAAATACATGTAAGCTTTTTCTCTTTTCCTTTCAAACCTTAAAAAGTATTGCTACTGACGAGAGCTTGGTTTGCCAAAACCAATTTAGATCTACTTGATGATCCCAAAGTGATACTGATACTGATCAACAAGATCAATCATATAATAGAGATTGCAAACTAAAATAAGAAATGCAAAAAGTAAAAGATGAAACTTCTCATTAATATTCCATAATGATGACTAAAAGATAAAAGATAATGATGTGATACCGCGGCACTCCCCCAATCTTGGAACAAGCCAAGGGATGCCAAACCTGATGACGAATTACTCCTTCGGTGGTGGTGGTGTTCCCTTGTCATCATCAGACTTCCAAGGTAAAGGCTCCCCATCCACAAAGGATGTCTTGGTTTCCACAATCCTGAAACTAGCAGTAGAGCTTATGCGATTAAATATAGCCTCATACTCACAGTTTTGATTTTGTATGTCGTAGAGCTGTGCTTGTAATTGGTTGGTGGTATGATGGAGTGAGAGGATTTCGTCTCGATGAGTTATGAACTTATCTTATGGATGACATCAACTTCGCGTTCCACCATCTTCTTGTACCGGAAAACTTCCTGCTCCAATGCTTCAATCTTGTCTTCCAGAATGCCTTCTCCTTTAGGGCCTTGAACTTCTTTCATCTGCACCTTCCCATACTTAAGAATCAACTCCTTGGGATTAATATTCAACTCATACATGTACGGGTTGATAGCATCCGCGGAGGAATCCTCTATGGGTGATCAGAGGAAGACATTGTGGATCCAAAACTGAGAATCTCCCTGACAAAAACAGATCGAAATAGAAACACAAAAGGAACACTATATACGAACCTCGGGGGATCCGGGGGGTTATATATTATGAAGTTTCAATGCATAAGGAAGGTACTGTGCGAAAACGAGGCGAAGATGGACTCCAGGAGACTCACACCCCCTAGAGGCGCGGCCAGCTGGGCCCACGCCTAGGGTGGGTGTGGCCCACCTGGCCTCCATTTCCTCCTCTGTTTTGTCTCGTAACCTTCCGTATGTAATAAAAACATCAAAAATATAAAAATATAATGTTTTCACGAACCTTCAATTTGTAGCACTTTTACCTACTCAAAGACAGATTCTGCAGATTCTGGAGTTTGGTTTCTAATAAATTCTTCCGGAGTTACCATTTGAATAATATCAACATCTTAATTGTAAGAATCTCCAGAAATATAATGCTTAAGCGTTTGACCATTCACCACCTGTGTAGTGTTGTCCTTCAAAGAAGATATTTTGATAGCCCCTGAATGATACACTTCCTCAATAACAAAAGGTCCTTCCCATTTTGAGAGTAGTTTCCCTGCAAAAAAATCTGAGACGCGACCTATAAAAAAGAACTTTCTCACCAACATGGAACTCTCTTTTGAGAATTCTCCTATCATGCCATCTTTTTACTTTTTCCTTAAAGAGTCTATCATTTTCATAAGCTTCACTTCTCCACTCATCTAAGGTAGTCAAGTCCAGCAATCTTTTCTCACTAGCAAGTTTAAAATCTCTATTCAATTCTTTCACTTCCCAATAATCTTTGTGTTCTAATTCTAAAGGCAGGTGACAAGCTTTCCCATAAACCATTTTGTAAGGAGACATCCCCATAGGATTTTTATAAGCAATTCTATAAGCCCATAAAGCGTCATTCAAAATTTTAGCCCAATTTTTCCTAGATCTATTAACAGTCTTTTGCAAGATAGATTTAATTTCTCTATTAGAAAGTTCTACTTGCCCACTGGTTTGGGGTGATAAGATGAAGCAATTCTATGGTTAACATCATATTTAGAAAGAGTCTTCCTAAAGCCACCATGAATAAAATGAGACCCTCCATCAGTCATGAGATATCTAGGCACACCAAACCTAGGAAAAATAACATATTTAAGCATTTTAAAAGAGGTCTTACCATCAGCGTTGTTTGTAGGTATGGCTTCTACCCACGTTGTAACATAGTCAACAGCAACAAGAATATGAGTATACCCTTTTGAAGGAGGAAAAGGACCCATAAAGTCAAATCCCCAACAATCAAAAGGTTCAATAACAAGAGAATAATTCATAGGCATTTCATTGCGTTTAGAAATGTAACCAACTCTTTGACATTCGTCACATTATAAAAAAAACTTCCTTGAATCCTTGAAAAGGGTAGGCCAATAAAATCCAGATTGTAAAACTTTTTGTGCGGTTCTATCCCAAGCATGATGTCCTCCATAAGCATTGCCATGACATTTTCTCAATATCTCTTGTTGTTCGTATTCTGGGACACATCTTTGCATAATACCATCTACTCCTTTATATAAATGTGGGTCATCCCAAAAGTAATGCCTTAGATCATAAAAGAATTTCCTTATTTGCTGAGTTGTAAAGGTTGGAGGCAAATACTTGGAAACAATAAAGTTAGTGTAATCAGCATACCAAGGACTCTTATGCGGGCTTACCCTTATTGCAGCCAACTGTTCATTTGGAAAACTATCATTAACACGCATAGGGTCAAAAGAAATGTTTTCCAAACGAGATAAATTATCAGCAACAGGATTTTCAAGACCTTTCATGTCTACAATATGAAGATCAAACTCTAGTAAAAGCAACACCCATCTAATAAGCCTAGGCCTAGAATCTTTGTTTGTCATAAGGTACTTAATAGCAGCATGATCGGTATGAATAGTAACATTTGAATCAACAATATAGGGCCTAAACTTATCACAAGCAAAGATTACAGCTAAGAACTTTTTAGTAGTAGCATAATTCTTTTGAGCATCATCTAGAGTCTTGCTAGCATAATGAATAACATTCAACTTTTTATCAACACGTTGCCCAAGGACAGCACCCACAGCAAAATAACTAGCATCACACATAATTTAAAAAGGTAAATTCCAATCGCGTGGTTGAACAATAGGAGCAGTAGTCAAAGCTTTCTTCAAAGTTTCAAAAGCTTCCTTACAATCATCATCAAAAACAAAAGGTACATCTTTTTGAAGAAGATTAGTAAGGGGCTTTGAAATTTTGGAGAAATCTTTAATAAACCTCCTATAGAAACCAGCATGACCAAGGATACTACGGATACCTTTTATATCCCTAGGGCAAGGCATCTTCTTAATTGCTTCCATTTTGGATCTGTCTACTTCAATACCTATTTCAAAAATTTTGTGTCCAAGAACAATCCCTTCATTAACCATGAAGTGGCATTTCTCCCAATTAAGAACAAGGTTAATTTCTTCACATCTCTGCAAAACTTTATCAAAGTTGTGCAAACAATTATCAAAAGCAGTTCCATAGACGAAGAAATCGTCCATGAAAACCTCCATAATTTCTTCACAAAAACCATGAAAGATAGCAGACATACATCTCCGAAAGGTAGCAGGAGCATTAAATAAACCAAAAGGCATACGCCTATAAGCATAAGTTCCATAAGGACAAGTGAAGGTGGTTTTCTCTTGGTCTTGTGCTCTCACATAAATTTGAGAGAACCCAGAATAACCATCAAGAAAACAAAAGTGGGTCTTTTTGGACAATCTTTCTAGCATTTGATCAATAAAAGGCAGAGGATAATGATATTCTTAGTAACTTTATTAACCTTTATACAATCAATGCACATCCTATAACCAACCACTACTCTTTGGGGTATAAGCTCATTATTTTCATTAGGAACAACAGTGATCCCCCCTTTCTCTGGGACACAATGAACAGGGCTAACCCATTGACTATCATCAATAGGGTAAATAATACCAGCGTCAAGGAGTTTTAATACCTCATTTCTTACCACATCCTTCTTATTAGGATTTAATCGGCGTTGGTGTTCAACAACTGGTTTTGCATTAGGTTCTATATTAATAGCATGTTGACATATAGTAGGAGAAATCCCTTTTAAATCATCAAGAGTATACCCCATAGCTCCTCGGTGTTTCTTCAATATTTTCTATAATATTTCCTCTTCCTTCCTTGAAAGTTTAGAACTAATAATAACAGGATATATTTTCTTATCATCTAGATAAGCATATTTAAGATCATAAGGTCGAGGTTTTAATTCGAAAACAGGGTCCCCTTTAGGTGGTAGTGTGGTACCCAAATATTCCACAAGTAGATTATGCTTAAGTAACTCAAGTTGATGAAGGAAAACCTCGTCAATCTCATTTCTTTCCTTCATGAAGACCTCGCTTTCATGATCTTCCATAAACTGCTGCAAGGCATTGTTAGGATCAAGAGAAATAGGAGAAAGTTGTTCAACCCTGAAATCCTCATTAGGCAATTCATTTTCATAACGAGTTTTAGCAAGAGAAATAGGAGAAAGACTCTCCCTCAAACTTAGTCAAAACTTTTTTCCTTCCTACATTCTATGATAGCGACACAAGTATTCAAGAAGGGTCTACCAAAAATAATAGGACAGGTTTTACTAGCTTCAGAACCAAGTACTAGAAAATTAGCAGGATATTTAATCTTACCACAAAGATCCTCCACATCTCTTACAATACCAATAGGGAAAATTGTCTCTCTATTAGCAAGGTTAATAACCACATCAATGTCCTCAAGTTCACAAGGACCAATTTCATGTATAATTTCACTGTAAAGCTCATAAGGAATAGAACTAGAACTAGCACCAATATCACATAAACCATAATAGCAATGATCACCAATTATAACAGAAAGCATAGGGACACTAGCCTTTCTAGCTTTCCTAGGATGAGAGACAATATTAGAAGCGTCTTCACAGAAGACAATGTGCTCATCCTCTATATTTTTAGTAACAAGATCTTTCACAATAGATACCATAGGTTCAATGTTTATTTGATCATCGGGTTCCACAGTTTTCTTTGCACTTTTGCTAACCACATTAGCTATGATAGAATGTTCCTTTACCTTAACAGGAAAATGGATTTTCTCAACATAAGGACCAGGAAAGATAGGATCAATAGTACAAACTTCAATGCTAGCAGGAACATGGGTAACAATATCTTTATAAGGAGCATGGTACTTGTCCTACTCCTTTTTGGGAATTTCAATATAAGAGGCAAAGGCCTTAAAACATTTTGCAAGAACTTGAGAATCAAGACCATACTCAGTACTAGTATCACAGAAGTCATCAGTTCCCATAAAAGATTTAATGCTTTCATAATCATAGTTTATACCTGACTTTCTTCCTTTGTCATTCTCCCATGCTTCAGTGTTCTCTTGAACACGGTCTAGGAGATCACATTTATCTTATTCCTTCATACGTGTGAATGATCCAGCACAAGAAGCATCTAGTAAATCTTTATCATGAAGAGAAAGCCTTGCATAAAAGTTATTGATAATAATATTGTTAGGGAGTTCATGAATAGGACATTTAAGCATTAGTAACTTCAATCTCCCCCAAGCTTGAGCTGTACTTTCTCCATCACGAGGCCAAAAGTTATATATTAGATTCCTATCCTTATGAATCTCACTGGGAGGATAGAATTTAGATTAAAAGAGAGGTATTTCCTCCCATTCCATGGATTGTCCATTCTTAAGTAGCTTATACATTCTTCAGCTCTTCCTTTCAATGATATAGAGAGTAACTTCTTCTTCACATGTTCAGTTGTGATACCTGCACACTTAAACAAACCGCATAATTCATGGATAAAAATCAAATGATCACCAGGATCGAGAGTTGCATCCCCTAAATAATAACTATCCATAACACGATCAACAATACTTGTAGGTATCTTAAAAGGATCTATATCAACAGGTGGTGGTTCATCTACTACCCTAACAGTGGTAGTAGTTTTCTCTAACAGAAAACCAAGTGGGTTATACATATTGGAAACAAAGTATCAGATAGAAATAAAAAGCAATACTCACAGTAGAAGTTTCCTTTACCAGCTCCACTCTTCAATAGCGCTTCACTCCCCGGCTACGGCGCCAACAAATAGTCTTGATGACCCACAAGTAAAGGGGATGTATTGTAGTACTTTCGATAAATAGGAGTGTCGATCCCAACGAGGATAAGAAGGTGTTGACTAGTGGTATGGAGCAGGAAATCTCTATAAATACTTAGCAAACGGATTTTTAGGCGTTTTGTGATGATAAAGCAAGGAAATAAAGTGCAAGTAATAAAGACAACGAACAATTGCAGCAAGTGACCCAATCCTTTCTTAGCAAAGGACAAGCCAGTGGAAATACCAATGAGGACCAAACGTTCTCGAGGACACATGGGAATACTGTCAAGTGCTTTCGCTTCATATAGTTGAGTAGTCTTCTTTGGTTTTATAAGTGTTGTGCGGGTGAACTGTGCTAATGTACCGACCTTACTTCGACTAATACATACTTATTATTAAACCTCTTGCAAGCATCCACAACTACAAGAAATCAATTAAGATATAAACCTAACCACATCCTTAAACTCTGAGATCCTACACTCCCTTGTGTAATGGTTTCCTAACAAGGGTTTAGGTTTCTGTCACTCCGGCAACCCCACAATTTGTAGACAAATACACAATGCATTCCCCTAGGCCCATAAATGGTGAAGTATCATGTAGTTGATGTTCACATGACACCACTAGAAGAATAACACCACAACTTAAATATCAAACCTTTGAATAATATCTCAACACAAATCCACTACTAACAACATGACTTCTCCCATGTCCTCAAGAAGAAAACGAACTACTCATGAGACATCATATGGATAAAGATCAGAGATGATATGGTGATGAATACTAATCTGAAAATAAACAATAATTCAATGGTTCCACTCACAAGCATCAACTACAATAGTAATCAACACCGGGAAAGTTTCCCCTAAGAACTATGCAAGATTCAACACAATTGTTACAGCGCGATGGAGTGGTGATGATGGTGCTGGTGGAGATGATGGTGTGGATGATGATGATCCCGATGAAGTCTAGCTTGATGATGGTGTTGATGGCGACAATCTCCCCTCTCCGGAAAGGAATTTCCCTAGCAGAAATCAGTCTGTCGAAGAGCTCTTTCTCTCTCTGTGTTTTCTGCCCTGCAGAGGAGGCAGAATCTTTCTGTGGTAACTCCCCCATATATTAGGGTTTCTAGGAGAAGATATAGGCGAGAGGGCAGAGCTAGAGGTGGGCCAATGTAGCCACACCCCCTGTAGGCGCGGCCTAGGGTGGCCCGCGCCTGGGAGTGTGTGGGCCCCTTTTGTCCCAACTCCGCCTCCCCTTCTGGCATTCTTCGTATTCTGGGAAAATAGGATTTTCTGTAGTTTTCTGGTATTTTTCTGATCTTTGTGAAATTGCATCAAAACACCTCTTTTTCCATTAGAATACTGACTCCGGCAGTCCATCCTCCAAGAATCATCCAACATGCAAAAATAGATGAAAAGACATAAGTATCACCTCTTAATATGAAATATATCAATGAATAGATGCAAATTATGATATAGAATGGTGATGCAAAATTGGACATATCAAAACCATAGTGGAGCATGCGGAGACACAGGGATTTGTTTTACCACAGTTCCTTCCTTGTTAAGGGAAGTACATCTATGTTGGAGGGGTGGGAGGTTCTAATACCACCACGCCATAATAGGCCTCACCCTATTCTCCGATGGATCTCGCCACGAAAGGCCTGATCCACCTTCTCCACTATTGGTACCCTTCGAGGCAGGAACCGGTGTCTTTACAACTCTAGCAGGGCACACATCCACAACCAAATTGGAGGCTCATGTATTGACAACAAGCTGTCACAAGAACAAGGATTATCAATATAATCATCACAAGGATCTAGATATTTGCAAGAAATACTAGATTGAAGATTCTCCAAATGAATGGAGAGGAGATGAAGCGCTTAATTGCAGTTGGTGAAGATCGATCCCTCCTTCGATTCTCCAAGGTATGGGGCCTTTGGGTGGATGAAGGTGGAGATCTCTTGGATGAAACTTGAGGAGCAGATCTTGTCTTTTTCGAATGAACCAAGAGTTCTGGAAGGAGGGAGATGCCTAGTTTAAATACCCCTACACAGATTTGGCCATTGGTGAAGTTTGGGGGCGGATTATCCGCACCCCACTAGGGGCGGACTATCCGCCCTGGCGGGAAATCCGCCCCTGGACGGAAAGTCCGAGGGAAAATCGGCCCCCCACATAATGGGTCACGCCGAGCTTGACTTGGTGAAAATCCTCGAGGGGGCGGATTATCCGCCCCCCCCCCCTCAAGGGGCAGACTATCTGCTCCTGGGGAAAATCCGCCCCAGAGACAGAAAGTCCAGGGGAAACTCCGCCCCCTCTCTGAGTGATGCGTCGTGGCAACCTTGAAGTAGAAACAGTGGGATTACTAACTCCTCCCCTTAGCATGCAGTTGACCTTGCTATTATCCAGCCTGCTAATTCTAGTGATCAGGAGGTGAACCAAGCCCTCACTTCTGAACAGGAACTTGCTAGAGCTCTTCTACAAGATGTTGGCATTGGGGATGGACTGCTTAATATTCTTAATTCCTATGCTGATCTTGATGATGATGATTCCACCCCTACTGGTGCTGAAAATGTTGATAGGGATGGTGATTTCTTGATGGAAGACACCAACTTGCTTGATCCAAATGAGGCCCACCTCCAGATTAGAATGGCTTGCACTCACTTTGTGGCAACCCTTGATCTTTTGGCAGCAAAGTTGAGGTTCTCTCAACAGGGCCTGGAAACTTGGGATAGATTCTTTGCCCCACACATTCAGTGTCAATCTTCTTCTCAGAAGAGGGCAAAATTTGAGATTCATGTAAGTTGGTTTAACTTCATTACCCTTATTCTAATAACTCCTGAGAAATTTAATTGGGCTAAGAACTTTCTCTCTTCACCTCTTTGGGAGATTATCAAAGAGCCTATTGCAAGTGAATCTACAATTTCTTTCTTGGTTCTTGAGAAATGTGTCACTCAGTCTGCCCCTTTATGTGTTCAGGATTCTTTGGATCCTGGCTCTCCTGACATAACCCCCTCTGCCCCTTCAAAGAAAAGGAGAGGTGCAGGTCCCATTGTTGAGACTGAGGTAAGAAGAAGTCCAAGAATTGTTGAACTTAATGGTGGTTTCAAAAGCCATATCAATTGCTCAGATTTTAATTGTTTATCCTGTAATGCTGAACCCCCAACTCTTGGCACTAAGGTGGTTAAAAACCTGGCTGTTAATTTTTGTAAGGTGGTTGAGGAGAGCCTTGACACAAAACTGCAGAAGAAGAGCAAGGTTGCTGACCAGACAGTAAGGACACCTGGTGCTGCAAAAAGGACTTCTGGAGTTGTCGTGGTGTGGAACACGGCAGAGCCATCGGGGATGGCAAAGAAGGGACACACGGATGCATTCGGTGGCTCACGCTACGGGTTGGGCATAGTGCACTGCAGACACAGGGACGTACCCAGGTTCGGGGCCCTCTTGGCGAGGTAACACCCCTACTCCTGCAAGATGAACTATGTGTGGGAGCTCGATGCTCGGTACAAGTTCTCCTTGAGCTGTTTCCTTAGCTACAATCGATGGCTAGAGGAAGATGGGAGCTAGATGTTAACACTTCTCTTCTTCTACTGTTTTCCCCTACCTAGAACCCTGGCTCTGCCATTCCTTATATACTAGTATGGGGGCAGATTACAGATTGGGTCCTAGGGTTCACTGTTTGGATATGGGTTTATAGGGCAGGGCCGGCTTCAGGGCCCAGCCGGTGGGCCAAGACCCATTCTGCCCTTCTTTTAGTGCCATCCTTCTCTTTAGTGGTCACTCGGGCTTCCTTTGGGGCGTCACCCTTACTTTAACGGTCACCTGGACTGCTTTTGCCAGGCCAGCCGATCGTCTTGCTTTATCTTCATCGGGTAGCGCTGGTCATGACGGCATGCCAGCTCACTTGGTGATGAGGGAGAGCCGGAAGCGTACCCCGCACGGAGCGCTCAGTCCTTCCGTGCTCTCCATCGAATCTGAGATGAGCCGGGTGGGAACGGCCACCCGGCCGGTTCTTCTGGGCACCAGCTAGACGGGCCAGCCGGGAAGGTTATAAGCCCAGCCGGGCTTGCTTGACAGACGGTTCGAGTTATATTTCTTGGAGGCCAGGCGGCCTGCATCTTCTGGAGCCATCCTACTTATGCCTGGCTTTCCCCACCCGGGGGTTATCCCCCCGACACTAGTCCCCGAGCACGTATGGGCTTGGCCGGTGGGCAAGATCTTCCGTGCTCCTTCCTATCCTGACAGGTTGCTTTACTTTCTCCGGCAGCAGCTTTTTCTTTTGCTTTCCGGCTGGAGTTAACCGGTTGCAGAATCGATGGTCGTCCACTGGGTGTAAACAGCAAAGGCAGGTACCGGCTGGCGGAGCTGAAGACGAAACGTTTGGCTAGATGACGTCATTGATGCCATCACCCATGCCTGTGGCTCTGGCGCACGTCGCGTCAGTTTGACTTCCGCGTCGCTGCGTCAGTTTTTGGTAACTACGCACGCAAACTTGCTGCAGCGTTTCCTCGGGGCAAGGGCGCACACCTCGCCTCCTGCTGAAGCACGGGGATCTTCTGTGGCAACCACGACGGCACAGGGGATCTGGAGCCAAAGCGTCGCGCAGCTGTGGCACCGTGACACCACGCGTCACGCGAAGCTGAAGGGGCGACGTTGCCGCTTGCGGGGATAAATAGGGCTCCGAGGGGATCGGTTCCCACACGTTTCCATCCTCTGGCTCGTCTTTTCCTCGTGCCCTTGCGTTCCTTGTTCTTGCACGCCCTCTCCCTGTCATCGTCGGCCACCTTTTTTTCGCCAACCACGGCCTCCTCCTCTTCCGAGATGCTGCTGGAGCAACGCAGCGGTTGGTGTGGGTCCTTCGTGACCGATGAGCTCATCGACAAGTATCGGCGGGGGAGGTTTCTTACCTCGTCGTTGCTTGTGAAGCATCAGCTTGCGCTGGAGGGGGAGCGGGTGCAGAACCCTCGGCCGGAGGAGCGCGTTAACTTCCTCGCGCACTTCACGCGTGGCTTCGGCCTTCCCATCAGCCCGTTCCTCCTCCAGCTCTTCGGCTTCTTCGACCTCCAGCTTCACCACTTTGGCGCCAACGCCATGGCGCAGCTGTCGCACTTTGCGGCCTGCTGCGAGTCGTATCTTGGGGTGTGGCCCGAGGTGGCAAACTTTCTCAAGTTCTTCCACTTCAAGGCCCAGAACATCACCAAGGGTGGCATGCTAACATGGACGGGCTGCTGCGCCACCCGCAGTCTTCATCGCTGATGCCGTGGTTCGAGCTCCCCGACACCGTCAAGCTGTGGCAGCGCACATACTTCTATGTGAGCAATGCCACGGCGATTGACTGGATGTGCCTTCCGCCCTTCACCGACGTGCCTTCATCGCAGAGGGCCTGGACGACGAAGAGCATGGGCGTGGTGGCAGACCTCGACCAGATGGCCGCCCGGCTGGATACAATGGTGGGGACGGAGAGGCTCACAGCCCGGGACATCACCTTGTCATGGATGGTGCGTCGCGTGCTTCCGCCGCAGAAGCGGTCGCACAAGATGTGCCATCTCTCTACTGTCAACGATCCTACGAGGACGTCGCGAAAGGATGTGCCCATCCAGGACCTGCGGAACTGGATTTCCATGATATCCAAGTTCCGCATCGAGGCCAACTGGGCATACTCCTGCCCCCCGTACCATTGCGACCGCCTGCCGCCATCGGTAAGTTTTTCTCTGGTTGCTTTGGGCCTAGCTTCTTGTATTTGCCAGCTTTCCTTGGGTGCCTTATGCCCCCCTTTTGATTAGTTGTTCACGACGCAGTTTGCCGAGGATGGCATGGGTGACTTCCCGCTTCCGTCCTTCTTGGAGGACAGGAAACCGAAGAAGTACCCCAGACAGAACCCAAAGGGTTTCCCGTCCGGGCGGATGACGGCCCCTCGGATCATCATGGTAGGTTGTTGTCCGCAGCTTTTTCTTTCACCTTTGTTCTTGAGGTTATGGTATTTACTCTTTGCTTGTGCCGCAGTCGATGTCACCGACGAGGAGGGTGCCCGAGAAAGACCCGCGGCGAGAGCCCGGGGAAAGAGGGTGGCACCTGTTGCCGTTCTCGCTCCAGTTGAGACGAAAAAGACGCGCCGAGGGCGTCAAGTTGTTGCTCCGCCCTCCGTCACCGGGTTAGGGTCTCTCTTTCCCTTGCTTGCCACTCTGCGATTTTGCTGGCTTCTCCTTTTGACTCTTTGTTCTTTGCAGCGAGGCCATGGTGCTTGGCGACGGAGGTGCAGCTGTCATGCCTCCTCTGCCGGTTGAAGAGGTGGCGAGGTCGCCGGCTGCGCCCGTGCCGGCTGCGGCTGGCCTGGCTGCTGCCAGCCCGGCTGCATTAGCCGTGCCCTCTCCGCCCAGGGCACCTGAGGGCTCTCCGACCACGGGGCTGCTGCACCAGGCCCCTGCGTCTTTGCGGTTGGGCCAGCTGTTTGCGGCTGCACAGGACCCGGAGACCCCCCTCCCTCTCCTAAAGGCTGGCGTGAACCCGGCTTGGAGCAATTCTCCAAGCAGTTCTGCCAGGCCCGTCATTACGGAGGTGATGGAGGGAGCGGGGGCCATGCAGGCGGCTGTGGCGGATGCCGGCCAGCCGGATGGCGGTCAGCCGGCTAGGAGGGAGTTGGTGGTGGTTGTGCCTTCGGGTGCAGCTGCCGATGATGACGAGGTTATCATCACCGGCTCGAGGCCACCTCCGGCTGTGCTGACGCCGGCTGCGATCCTTGCCCAGCTCTCTGGCTCGGCGCCCGTCGCACTTAGCCAGGTTCGCCACCTGGTTGAGGGAATGGAACAGGGCCTTGGCGAGGCCAAAAAATTGTCTGTTTTGATGGAGGTAAGTCATTGCCCTTCATCCGTTTTCCGCTCTTTCATCCGGTTTGCTCCTCTGTTGCTCATTTGCTTTCTTGCTGTAGAAAGCGTTTATGGAGTCTGTGAAGAACACCCCGGACCTTGGCCGTAAGATTGCTTCTTCAGATCTATCTTGGCGATTGGCTCCCTTTACCCGTTTTTGTTGACCATCGGGTATCCTCCTACAGCCATGATCCAAGACAAGGAGAAGGAGTTGGAACGCCTCAAGGATGAGGTTGCCCGACTGGAAGAGTCAAACAAGGCACGACAAGCGCAGTTTGATCAACTTGCCGGGGCCAAACACCAGCTTGAGGTTAGTGTGGAGTGGGGCAAGAAGACGGCTGATATCCGGGCGGAGGCGCTGAAGAACTTTGAGACGATCTACACCCAGTAGGAGGGGACAATCGAGTCTCTTCGCCGCAGGGAGGAGGAGCTCAATCAGCACCTCCAGAACATCTCGGAGACGGTCATCAGTAAATTTTTCAACTACTCTCTTCTATTGTGTCGTGACTTGCTCGATCTTGTTGGTTTATTCTGCTTTGTGTCCGGCTGCAGCTCACTATCCTGAGGCGACCGAGATGGCCACGAGGAAGCTGCCGATGGAGGAGGTTGGTCGTGACCTGACCGCCCTCGACTTGATTAAGGTGGTGGCGGAGGAGAGAAACGGCTTGCGTGCTGTTGGCAATGATCTCTTCCACTACATCTGGCCGGACGCGGGCCTGGTCGTGCATGACATGGCCAGCCTGGCCGTGGCGCTTTCCAAGGGCATCGACGTGCTGGACGTGCACAACGAGTGGGCTGCTCGAGGCAGGGTGGAGATGGCTCTTGCGATGGTGAAGTCATGGTATCCTGGTGTCGACCTAAGCATGGTCGACCGCAGGTTCCGCCTTGGGAGGACTTACGAGGGTCTTCGCGAGAGCATTCGTGCGCTCCAAGCCTGCGGGGTGAACATTGGCACCTACGAGGACCTGGAGCGCAACTTCAGTGCCCCCGGAGAGCCACAGTCGTTCCACTGGGAGCCGGCGCCTTCGAATCCCATTGACGTAGCCTCCAGAAGCCAGCCTCCTTCCACTGACGCCGGTGCCGCCCGTGCTGATCCAGCTCCTTCTACTTCGCAATCTCCTGACTCTTGATCCCCGGGATGCCGGGTGTATTTGTGAAAATTGCTACTCTGATGTGCTACATTTTGGCTGACTTCTGTCGCCGACCTTTTAATCTGTGTGGAGCCTTCATGCTCCGTTTGATGGCTTGGTGCCTTTTTCTATTCTTTGTTTGTGTCTTCATCATTTGCGGTCTTTTATGCTCGCGCCGGCTGGGATAGCCACCCGGGTTCGAGCTCTTTTTGCCGTCTTGACTTTGTTTTTGTGGGTGCGCGGTAGCGCATCCACAGGGTGTAGTCCCCGAGGTTTGGGCCGACTAGGGTAGCCAGCCAGGGCGAAGCTCTTTTGGCTACATTGACTTGGGTTTGTGGTTGCGCGGGAGCGCGGGAGCGCATTCACTGGGTGCAGTCCCCGAGGTTCTGGCCAGCTGGGGTAGCCAGCCGGGGCGAAGCTCTTTTGGCTACCTTGACTTGAGTTTGTGGGTGCGCGGGAGCGCGTCCACTGGGTGTAGTCCCCGAGGTTCGGGCCGGCTGGGGTAGCCAGCCGGGGCAAAGCTCTTTTGCCACCTTGTTTCCTGCCAACTTGTGACTCGGGTCGTGCAAGACAAAGCATTGCTTTGGGTTAGTTTTCTTGTGCATATGCTCATGCGTAAGTTGGTAATTATCATAGGAGAAAAATAGACAGGCGCCCCTTCGAGTTAGGCCATGAGCAACTCCCCTTTTATCAGCGACTATTGGCCCTTCTAGCATTTTTCCTTGCCGGCCGTCAGCCGGGTTGCGGTATGCAGCCGGAACCGAAGGAGTTGCTATGTTGGCGTGCCTCGCGATACTTCGGTTTGTCGTTGTTGGCTTAACTTTTGTAGGGCACAACCAGTTCACCTAGACGCCCTTGCTTTCTACGTCGGCATCTTCTTGCCACGTGCGCTTTGAGTTTTTGCTCTTGCCGGGTCGACAACCGCCGTGCGTACTGAAGCCGGAATCGAAGAGGCTACTCTAGGCATCGCGTGCAACATTATGCCATCTGTAGAAATCGTGGGGCCTAGGCCAGCCGGTACAAAAATGCAGATGGTGCGTAGAATTGGGACGAAGTCCTTAGCGCTGCGCTAAGGCTCTCGTTCTTGTTCAATTGTTACATAAAAAGGGGAAGATACATACACTTTTCTAAGTGTAAAATGGGCGGAGCAGGCTGGCATTCCATGGGCGCTCCGTCTCCTCTCCTGAGCGATCTGCCTTGTTCTTCATCGGCTGCTGTGCGTCGATCAGATAGTACGAATTGTTGGGGAGTGCTCGGCTGACGATGAATGGTCCTTCCCATGGCGAGACAGCTTGTGCATTCCTTTGGTGCTCTGTACTAGGCGCAGCAGCAGGTCTCCCTCGCGGAAACAGGTGGGCCGTATCCGGCTGGCATGGTATCGGCGCAGGTCTTGTTGGTAAATTGCTTATCTGGACAGAGCCAACTCGCGTGCCTCCTCGAGCAAGTCCATGTTGTGCTTCCTTGCCTCCTTGGCTTCCTTCTCCGTGTAGAGCTGCTTGCAAGGTGCATCGAACTGGATGTCTGTGGGGAGAATGGCTTCTGCCCCATAGACGAGGAAGAACGGCGTGTAGCCGGTTGAGTGATTGGGTGTGGTGCGTAGGCTCCAGAGCACTGCTGGCAGCTCCTCTATCCATCACCCAGGTGACCTGACGAGCGGTTCGATGAGCCTTGGCTTGATTCCAGCTAGCACCAAACCATTAGCGTGCTCGCATTGTCCGTTGGACTGTGGGTGTGCAACCGATGCTAGATCCAGGAGGATCCCTTTTCCCCCACAGAAACGAGCGAAGACTCCTTTCGCGAAGTTGGTTCCATTGTTAGTGATGATGTTGTGAAGGGTAGCCGAACCGGATGATGATGTATGTGAAGAACTTGATCACCGTCACTCCATCCAGCTTCTTGATTGGCTTCGCCTCGATCCACTTGGGGAATTTATCCACGGCGAAGAGCAGGTGCGTCATGCCGGATCGAGCTGTCTTGAATGGCCCACCCATGTCCAGGCCCCAGACTTCCAACGGCTAGGTGATCGGTATTATCTTGAGCGTGTGCTTCAACTGGCTGAATCGCTGGCAGCCGCTGCATGTCTTGACTATTTCTTCGGCATCCTTTAGCACCGTCAGCCAATAGAAACCAAGCCGAAGGGACTTGGCTTCTATCGCCCTTGACGAGGCATGGTGGCCGCACTCGCCCTGGTGTATGTCCGTTAGAATCTTGGCTCCTTCCTCCCGACTGACGCATCGCTGGTAGATGCCTCCGACGATGCGCTTGTACAGCTCGTTGTTGATGATGGTGTAGGCGCTTTCCCTTCGTCGCACTTGTCGTGCTGCCACCTCTTCTATTGGGAGTTCACCCTTGGCCAGGAAATCAATGAACGGCTTCACCCAGTCGGGCGTATCACGTATGGTGTGCGCCATCTATATGATGAGCTTGATCTCCTCGTGGACGGCCGACTTCGGGGCGTCGGGCGGTCTGCCGGGTGGAGGGGTGCTGATGTCGACCGTGGGTGGCGTCGAGGTAGTTTCTAGATTTGGCGGGGCAGTCCCCGGGTGCGGTGCAGCAGTCCCCGAGTCGGCGCGGAAGTCCACGGGTGCGGCACGGCAATCCCCGGTGTGGTGTGGCAGTCCTCGGGTGCGGCGCGGCACCGGCTGCTCCTGGATCCGCGTCGAGTACGATGGAGTCGGACTCTGGTGAGGGAGTGATGGAGGGCTTGCACAGGTGATCGAGAGATACTCCAGGCGATATGGCTTGTCTTGTTGACCCGACCCTGGCCAAAGCGTCAGCGGCTTCGTTGTTGGCTCTAGGTACATGGTGAAACTCACATCCTTCGAACCAAGCGCACAGCTGCTGGACGAAGAAGCGATAGAGGGCCATGTTCGCGTCCCTGGCGTCCCATTTGCTAGATACTTGTTGCACCACCATGTCCAAATGTCTAAAGAACAGCACCCTCTGAATGCCTATCTGCTTGGCCATTTTGAGCCCATGGATGAGCGCTTCGTACTCGGCAACATTGTTGGAAGCTTTGAAGTGGATCTGGAGAACGTATTCCAGCCGGTCGCCTTTGGGTGAGGTTATCACGATTCCGGCTCCGAGTCCTCCTCTCATTTTCGACCCGTCGAAGTGTAGCTTCCAGTAAGTTGAGTCCGGCACTGGGGACATGTATTGCGTTTCTGCCCAATCGACAATGAAATCAGCCAATGCTTGCGACTTGATTGCTATGCGCATCTCGTACTGGATGTTATGCGCAGCGAGCTCGATGGCCCATTTCACGATGCGGCCCGTGGCGTCTTTGTTGCCGATGATCTCCACGAGTGGGGCCAATGCTACCACCCTGATGGAATGTTCCTGGAAGTAGTGCTTGAGCTTCTTGGCGGCCATGTACACGTCGTACACCAGCTTCTGGTAGTGAGGGTAGTTCTGCTTGGATAGCGAGAGCACCTCACTCAGGTAGTATATGGGGCGCTGGACCATCTGAGCTTTTCCTTCCTCTGGTCGCTCGACAACCAGTACCACACAGACCACTCTGTTTGTGGCAGCGATGTACATCAGCATGGGCTCCTTTGCGACTGGCACCGCCAGGACGGGTGGCAAGTTGAGCATGCGCTTGAGGTCTCGGAAAGCTTCATCCGCCTGAGATGTCCAGACAAATTTGTCTGTCTTTTTCATCAGCTGGTACAGGGGGAGGGCCTTTTCTCCCAGCCGGCTAACGAACCGGCTGAGTGAAGCGAGGCACTCAGTGACCTTCTGTACGCCACGCAGGTTCTGTGGCAGCTCCATGCGCTTGATGGCTCCGATATTCTCCGGGTTTGCCTCGATTCCACGCTCGGAGATGAGGAAGCCCAGGAGCTTGCCGGCTGGGACGCCGAACACGCACTTTTCTGGGTTTAGCTTGATCTGGAAACGGCGGAGGTTGTCGAATGTTTCCTTCAGATCCTCAAGGAGCATGCACTGTTCTTTGGTCTTGATGACGACGTCGTCGACGTAGGCATGTACGTTCTTTCCAATCTACGCCTGCGGGCATTTCTGCATGCAGCGCTGATAGGTTG
The DNA here is from genome assembly GCA_916181665.1 of Avena sativa. NCBI lineage: Eukaryota > Viridiplantae > Streptophyta > Magnoliopsida > Poales > Poaceae > Avena > Avena sativa. The sequence continues at coordinate 42,662,944 of OV702298.1, read as the reverse complement.
CGCCTGCGTTCTTCAATCCGAAGGGCATGGTGGTGTAGCAGTATGCCCCATACGCGGTTATGAACGATGTCTTTATTTGATCGATTACATTGAGCTTGATCTTGTGGTAGGCCGAGTAAGCGTCCAAAAAAGACAACAAATCGCACCCGGCGGTGGAGTCGATGACCTGATCAATTCGCGGCAGGGCGAAAGGATCCTTGGGGCAAGCCTTGTTGAGACTGGTGTAGTCGACGCACATGCGCCATGTCTTGTTCTTCTTCAGCACCAGCACCAGGTTGGCGAGCCATTCCGGGTGGAAAACTTCCATGATGAAGCCGGCCGCGAGCAGCCGGGTGATCTCCTCACCAATGGTTCTTCTCTTTTCCTCTACAAAGCGGCGTAAATATTGTTTGACCGGCTTCGCGTTCAGTCGAACATGAAGGGAGTGCTCGGCAAGTTCCCTCGGGACACCTGGCATGTCTTTGGGGCACCATGCGAAAATGTCCCAATTCTCACGGAGGAAATCGATGAGCGCGCTTTCCTATTTGTTGTCCAGGCCGTCTCCGACCAGGACGAACTTGCTTGGGTCTTCCTCGCTCAGCAGGATCTTCCTTTTCCCCTACGAGGGCTTGAACTGCGATTCTCCAGCCGGTTTGGGCTCTCCAGCCGGCATGTCCTTCTGCAGAGCCGCCACGTTCTGCATTATGACGCGCTTCTCTTCAGCGATGATCATTGCTTCGGCCTGCTTGGAGCCATCTGAGGCGCATTCGATCGAACGCTTGTAGCATCCATCGACGATGATCACTCCCTTTGGGCCCGGCAGCTTCATCTTGAGGTATGCGTAGTGCGGCACTCCCATGAACTTTATCAGAGCTGGGCGCCCTAGTATGGCGTGGTAGGCGCTGGAGAAGTTCACGACCTCGAACCAAATTGGCTCGCGGCGGAAGTTGTTCTCGCTGCCGAAGATGACGTCCAGCCAGATCTTGCCGATTGGGGAGTGCGACGGTCCCGGTACTGCTCCATGGAACGAAGTGCTTGAAGGTTCCAGCTGGGATTCACTGATGCCCAGCCTCTCGAGGCTGCTCCGGTAAAGGAGGTTGATGCTACTCCCTCCATCGATCAGCACTCGAGAGAAGCGGCATGAATTCTTCTTGGAGATGATGATGGGGTCCAGGACCAGCGCGTAGCTACCAGGGCTTGGTAACACGGCCGGCTGATCCTCCTTACTCCAAGTGATCGCCTAATTGGACCAGTGCAGGTACTGGGGGACGGGCGGGACGATTGTGTTCACCTCCGCCTCACATCTCCGCTTTGCGTGCTTCGTTTCCAGCTCCGCCAGGAATATGTGGTAATTACCCACCTTTCGCGGGTAACCATCTTCGTCACCCTCATGGCAGTTGCGGCGTTCCTTGTTATCCGATGGGCCTCCGGCTGGCGGTGGAGGTGGTGGTGGGAGTCCACCGGCTTCGGCCATTTTCTTTGTACAGCTGCACTGGCGCTGTCGTGGGAATGACCACGGCAGATGCTGCAATCGGCAGCGAGTAGTAGAACATGGGGCAAGGGCGGCCAGCCATCTGCGGTGCGATATGAGGGATGAGACACAAGGATTTACCCATGTTCGGCCCCCCGGAGGGTAAAGACCTACTCCTTCTAGATTGTATTATGGTGAGAGTACAATGGGGTGAGCTCGGCGGCTAGGGAGGTTTATCTCTATGCGTCCTCTAGGGAGGTTTATATAGACTCACCTCCCTAGGGTTTATAGATCTCAACCGAATCAGTTAAGGTTTCAGTAATTCTTTAACCTAATCCGACTGGGCCTATCTACGCTTCTGGGCCTTTAGCTTCCAGTCGCTTGAGTCCACGCCGGATCTTGATCCAGTCGCCGTCCTGCAGGCCCACTCGCTGGCACCTGGGCCAATAGGAAACGTCCTGCTGGGTATACCCCGATAGGCATATCCCCATCAGTAGTCCCCGAGGCCGTCGTTGATTGGTCGCAGGCATTCGCTGGCAGTCGGAGTATATGGGTCCAATGCGGACTCCTAGTCGAATTGGCGGCAGACTCCTGAATAAAGGAACAACTAGTTATTCTAGTCGCAATAATGGCAACCAATTGGGTCGCAGCTCGGCGAACGGGTCGGCGAATACTCAGTCACTGTTATAGTGATCGGGTCGGCGAATCGTCGAGTCGCGCGGAGCGACGAGTCGAATGGATGAAGTTGGACCGTCAAGTGGGGTCAAAACTAGCCGTTGGGGTAATCCAATGGTAACTTCAGCGTAATTACCACGTAGTAACGGCTCCCGAAATTGGCGGGTAGAAACCGCTATATAAGGAGAATTACAGGCAAATGGGGAAACACTCCTTCGTCCTTCCTCCGATCTCGCCCATCTTCGTTTTCCACTCCGCATCGCGATCCAACCAATCCAGAGAGCCCCGACCTCCGCGAACTTCCAACCAATGGCCCCCTCCACCGAACCATGGGGCAGATCCAAGTGTACCAGGGCGCTACTGGCGTCCTTCGAGGAGGCCGGGATCCTGCGCGCCGGCAGATGGCGCATCCCCGCGGCCGGAGAAGTGACTCCGGACCCACGCGAGGGAGAATTCATCTGCTTCACCAGCCACCTAGAGCGGGCGCTGGGGTTTCCTACTTCTCTCTTCTTCCGGCACTTCTGCGCCTACTACGAGATCCAGCCGTCAGACCTAGGCCTGCATAGCATCGAGCAGCTCGCCATTTTCATGGTGTTCTGCGAGTGCTATCTGGGCTGTAGGCCCTAATTCCCCTTGTGGCAAGATCTTTTCCATGGGAGGACAGCCGCGAAGAATCAGGCGGCCCGATGCTGGCTGCGGGTGGCCTGACGTTCCAGCTGAAGTCGAAGGTGTCGTTCTTCGACCTGATGCTGCCCGCCAAGGCGGCAAACGAATGGAAGAAATCCTGGTTCTACGTCTCCGAGTCGACTCCAGACGGCGAGGTGGCGCTCCCAAGGTACTCCGCCGACCGGCCCGAACCGCGTCGGCTCCAGGTCGGCAAGCTTCCGCTGGATCAGCGGATGGTTGTCGATGAAATGTTGCAAACCATCTGCGGCCTGAAGAAGAAGGGCCTCCAGACCATCAACCTCTACAACTGCTGGTTCGGGCGGAGGCTCGTGCCTTTGGCCCGCCGCGACCACTACATGTATGAGTATACGGGTAAGGACGACCCGACGAAGTCCTCCTTCGTCGAATGGCATCTTGACGACTACACCCTGGCCCTGAAGAAAATTACCCAGGCGGTGTATCTGGACGCGAAGGCCGGGGTCGCCCCCTACACTGTGAGGCGCGCAACTCCGACGGTAAGTCGTCGTTTCGCCACCACTCGCAGTTGCAGACGATGCATTCGCGGTTGTGCTGACGTTGTCTCATGTTTGTTGTAGTTGTTCCAAGTGGTGGAAGGCTGGCTCCCACCCGCAGACGACGAAAACTCTAGCCCGTCCGTCCAGGACGGGAGCGAGTCGCCGTCCGCCAAAGGCGACGTTGGGAGCGACGATGGTGATGATGATGACGATGGCGAAGACGATCCCGTGGAAGACGCCGCCCCAACAGTTCGCAAGACTCGTGGGAAAAATCAGCGCGAGCTCAAAGCGAGTAGAAGCCTCGAGCCTCGCGATGATGATGACGACGAGCTTCCCGAGCACACCTCACATCGTGAGGCCACGCCGTCAAAGAAGAAGAAGAGGAAGGAGGCGAAGGCTCCGCCGAAGATAAAGACGAAGCCGGCAAAGCAGACGTCTCCGCCCCGATCCATGACCATTTCTGATGCCACGAGCTCGGCTAAGGGCGAGGCGGCGCGTACGACCGTGGCGCCAAACGCTGCAGCCCCCCTGGACGAGGTTCCTCTAGCGGCTTTGCCACCTCCATTCGCCCCGGTCTCTGGGTTGGGAGCTACTCAGGCCGCAACAGCTTCGCCTCCCAAGGAAGCTCCCGCAGCCGTCGTCACAGAGGCTCCTGCCGCAGCCTCATCTTCGAAGAAACCCTCTGTGTCTTGGGCACACGGTGTATTCGAGATGGGCCTCAGTCGGAAGTTGGGGCCTGAGCTGGAAAGGCCTGCCAGCATCCGCACCGGTCTGCGTTTCATACCAGTCGCCAAGTAAGTCCTTTTCATCCTCTTGTCTTCCGTTGTAGTTGGACAGTCTTACTCATATTGTTGTTTCACAGGACTGGAGTTAAAAAGATTGGCCACCCTTCTGTGGCCAAGATTCCGCCAGTCGTCACCGAGGAGAATCCCTCACGAAAGAGGAAAACCGACGAAGTCGCTTCTCCCGCCGATGGTGCCAAGAGGGCGAAAGGCGGTTGCTCCGAGCGAACCTCTGACTGCGGCGGAGGTGGTCTCGAAGACCAAGGAGGCTTTTGCCTCACCCGAAGTGTTTGAGTCGGCTCCTAGTGGTGTCGCGGCGTCCGCTGCAACTTTCCCTCGCTTCATGGCCCAGGCGGCCGCAGCGAGTGGCACGGAGCCAACGAGCCGGACGCCTGGGGTCGCCGAGACGGAGGTCGAGCAGCGTCGCGGCCACACCCCGGTCATGCATGCATCTGTGGACGCGCTGAAACTTCACAGCATGCTGGGCGCAGCCATCCAGGTATGTCCAGTCCCCGAGGATCGGGCGACTGAATTTCAGTGGTCGGATTCTTAATGTTTGTGTAGCGTCTAGTCCCCGAGTGCCTAGTCACTGAATTTCAGCGGGTGGGCACTTAGGATTTTCAGTGTCCAGTCCACGAGTGCCTAGTCGCTGAATTTCAGCGGGTGGGCACTTAGGGTTTCCAGTGTCCAGTCCCCAAGTGCCTAGTCGCTGAATTTCAGCGGGTGGGCACTTAGGATTTTCAGTGTTGTTGACGGTTTATTTTGTGCGCAGGGCCTGCAGCGCGAATCGGCCGATCGGCTTGTAGCAAAGTGTAGCATGGAGAAGGAACTCGTTGCCTCCAGGAGACGAACAAGGGACTCCAAGCAATTGCGGCCAAGGCGGAGGAGGTCCGCCGGGGCCTTGTCCCGGCGGGTGGCCTGACGGCGGCTCAATCTGCTTTGAGTACGGCCGAGAAGCGAATCGCTGATCTGGAGCGTGAGCTCAAGGAAGCGAAGGCGGAGGTGAGCTCAGCGGAGGGGCGAGCGAAAGCTGCTGTTACTGCTGCCGCTGAAGAGCGAAAGGTGTCTGACGCACTCGTTGTTGGGCTGCAGAACGACTTCTCCTCGCTTGAAAGCTTCATCACGGGCCTCTGCCGTCCGCTAATTGGTAAACCCTTCTTCCACTTTCCTCTGTAACAACTGCGTTGTGGAGTCGTTGGTGTGCTCACTGTCGGTTTCTGTCCACGGGCCATATTATTGATAGCTCGGAGGAGGCGCAGACGTACAACGGTAGTGTGTGACCACTCTGGTCAACTCGGCCGCATTGTCCGCGACTTGCATTCAAGCATATATTCAGGAGATATCGCCCACGGAAGTGATCCCCAGCGACCTCGTCGAGGTATGGAGTTATCTGGAGAAGGCTCCGTCAGTCGTCGAATTCATGACACGCTCGGCCTTCCGGCGTGGGGCGGCGATAGCACTCAGCCTTGGGCTTGCCCATTTCCCGGAGGACTTCGACCTTGATGATGTGAAGAGTGGCTACCCCTCGTCGACGGGCTCTGTGGAGATTGCTGAGGTGCTGAAGCTGACGGACCGGGCCGCGGTTTATTCCGATCGCGTTTGGGCGATGGGCGACCTCCTCCCCTATCAGGAGACAACTGTCGCCCCCAACGATCCCGAACCGAAGCATCTGGACTTCAAAGTCGAGCAGTCGTTCCGTGCGGCGATGGCGGGTGAGTTGACTACGTACCCGTCGAACCCGTACGTGCCCTTCATTCGCAACCGCAGGGGTGGCGGCGAGTCGGCGTCGAAACCTGCAAAGTAGAAGCATTGTGCCCTGGGGCGTTAGTAACAAATAGCCATTGGACTTATCTTGTAATTTGGAACGACTTTGTTCTGCTGTAACGGAACTTCATGTTGTTTTGTGAATTGTTTCGTGATTATGAATGTTGATTGGACGAGTCCCCGAGCGCGTCCGCCCTTTTTATGGGGTTTACCTCGTTTGTTATGTGTTTGCGATTTTGAATGTTTTGTCAATTGTTTCGCTATTGAGGTCGACTCGCCAGGGCTCGGAGAGCCAGTTGTAGGGCGACTCCCGTGGGTGCTCTATACTTGCCCGTTTTCCCGTGCGCGAACGGGGTCGGGTAGCCGAGTCCCCGAGCATGGTACTTGGTGGTTCTAGTCGCAGCTCCAAGGTAGGTGAGGACTAAGCGCGTTAGAGTAAGCACGTCACTCCTGCCTGACCCGAAGGATCAGTCGCATGGCGAGTCCTGGGCACGCTCTCATACTGGGCGTTTTTCCCTAGCCACGGACATTTGATTGGACGTCAGTCCTCGAGCGTGGTACTTGGCCATTCGAGTCGCTGTGCCGAGCATGCGGATGACTTTGGTTGTTGTGAGGAGCGAGGGCAGTTGTCTTGGCTCGGTAAGCCAGTCGGGCTAGGCGACTCCAATCGGGCTCCGGGTTGGCGTTTTTCATGGACATTACAAGGCCAGGGGTCTCCCAGTGCTCTTGTAGCGCACTACTTGGCCGTGCCGGTCGCTTTACCAAAGGTTGACTTCTGCGAATAGCCTAACGCTGTTCTTATGAGTGCGAGTGGCACAAGACATGGAGAGTAGACGCAATTTGTGGTAACCGATTTGTTTTATTTCATAGCAGGTGGAGGGTACATGAATGTAGTTCTAGGAGTAGAACTTCCGTAGGAGGTTTACATTCCATGGTCGCTTGATGTCGAGTTTCCCGTCTCCTCGAACGTCGGTGAGGTAGTAGGCGTCGTTGCCTAGGACTCGCCCGATGGCGAATGGTCCCTCCCAGGGGGGAGAGTTTGTGCATACCCTTCTTGTCCTGGATGAGGCGTAGTACCAGGTAGCCTTCCTGGAAAGTGCGAGTCCTTACTCGCCGGATATGATAGCGGTGGAGCCCTTGCTGGTAGATGGCGGTGCGGGAGCGAGCTAGGTCGCGTGCATCGTCGAGCTGGTCGACTCCGTCTTGTCGTGCAAGTTCGTTTGCAGCCTCCGTGTAGTTGACCACCCTTGGCGAGTTGTGCTCGAGGTCGGTGGGCATGACTGCCTCGGCGTCGTACACCATGAAGAAGGGTGTAAATCCTATCGACTTGTTGATCGAGGTGCGAATGCCGCAAATGATGGAGGGTAGCTCCTCGACCCAGCACCCGGCGGTGCGCTCGAGTGGTACTTGGAGCCGTGGCTTCAGGCCATGGAGGATGCTTTGGTTGGCTCGTTCCGCCTGGCCGTTGGACTCCGGGTGGGCGACAGAGGCGAGGTCGAGTCGGATGTGATGTTTCTCGTAGAACTCGGCCATGGCTCCTTTGGAGAAGTTGGTGTCGTTGTCCGTGATGATGCTGTTTGGGAACCCATAGCGATAGATGAGCTCGCGTAGGAACTTGGTGGCGGTCTTCTCGTCGCATTTGCGGACTGGCTTGGCCTCCACCCATTTTTTCAATTTGTCGACTGCGACCAGGAGGTGGGTGAAGCCGGAGGGGGCCTTCTTGAAAGGTCCTACCATGTCCATGCCCCACAAAGCGAACGGCTAGGTGATGGGGATTGTCTTGAGCGTCGAGCTCGGCACGTGGGTCTGGTTGGCGTACTTCTGGCATCTAACGCACCGCTGGACAATGTCGACAGCGTCTGCGTGTGCGGTGGGCTAGTAGAAGCCGTGTCGCATAGCCTTTGCGACCAGAGAGCGGGCGCCGGCGTGGTGTCCGCAGTCGCCGGAGTAAATGTCTTGGAGGATTTTGCGTCCTTCAGCGGGTTGAACGCAGCGTTGGAACATGCCGGTCACGCTTTGCTTGTGGAGCTCACCATTGATGATGACAAAGGATTTGCAGCGGCGTGCTATCATCCGAGCATCCATTTCATCCACTGGCAGGGTGCCTCCCTCCAAGTAGGCAGTGTACGGCGCGGTCCAGTCATCTGGCTCGGCGACAAGTGCGACCAGGGCTGCCTTTGGTTGCAGCGGATTCCAATGTTGATCTCCCTTGGGGGAGAGACGGAAGGCGTGGTGATGGTGTCGAGGAAGACGCCGACGGGTGGTGCGAGTCGAGCCGAGCCGATGCGAGAGAGTGTGTCGGCCTCCTCGTTCTTCCGCCTGTCAATCCACTCGACGGAGTAGCCTGCGAAGTGTCCACCCAGCTTTTCCACTGCTTGGCGGTATGCCGCCATGCTGGGGGAGACGGCTTCGCAGGTGCCAGCGACTTGCCCGGCGACGAGGTCGGAGTCTCCGTAGCAGCGCAGGCGGTTGACGTTCATTTCCTTGGCAGCTCGCATGCCGTGGAGTAGCGCCTCGTACTCGGCCATGTTGTTGGTGCAGGGGGTGAAGTCAAGGCAGAGGACGTAGCGGAGCTTGTCGCCCTTTGGAGAAGTTAGCATGAACCCTGCTCCTGCGCCGTCCGCGTTCTTGGAGCTGTCGAAGTGTAAGCTCCAGTAATGGAGGTATGGCAGCTTTTCTGGCTGCTGGGCCTCTTCCCAGTCGGCGATGAAGTCCACGAGGGCCTGTGACTTAATCTCTTTGCGCGGCTCGTACTTGATGTTGTTGATGCCGATCTCGACGGCCCACTTGGCGACTCGCCCGGTCGCCTCACGGTTGCGGATGATGTCCTGCAACGGTGCTGAGGAGACGACCGTTATCGGGTGCTCCTGGAAGTAGTGTGGCAGTCGCCGCTGTGCTCTAAAGACCGCGTATACCAGTTTCTGGTATTGCGGGTAGCGCTGGCGCGACTCGGTGAGGACTTCACTGATGTAGTACACTGGTCGCTGCACCGGGCACTCCTTTCCTTCCTCTGGTCGCTCGACGACCATGATGGCGCTGACGACGCGCTCGGAAGCCGCGACGTAGACCAGCATGGGTTCCTTGTCGGCGGGGGCGGCGAGTAGCGGTTCTACGAGTAGCACCTTCTTGAGGTCAAGGAGCGCGTCATCCGCCTCCTTTTCCCACTGGAAGGTGGGATTCTTGCGCATCAGGCGGTAGAGGGGCATCGCCTTTTCGCCCAATCGGGGGATGAAGCGACTGAGAGCCGTGACTCGCCCGGCCAGCTTCTGGACGTCGTGCAGGCACTCGGGTTTGCCGAGTCGAGCGATCGTGTCGATCTTGGTGGGGTTCGCCTCGATCCCGCGCTTGGAGACGACGTATCCCAGTAGCTGCCCTGCTGGTACACCGAAGGTGCATTTGCCTGGGTTTAGCTTTATCTTGTATTTTCACAGGTTGGCGAATGTTTCCGCCAGGTAAGCGAGTAGGTCGCTCTGGCGAGCGGACTTCACCACCACGTCGTCGATGTAGACGTGGATATTGCGGCCAATTTGGCTCGCATAGCACTCATGCATGCACCGCTGGTAGGTCGCCCCAGCGTTCTTGACGCTGAAGGTCATGGCAGTGTAGCAGAAGGCTTTGAATGGCCTGATGAACGCCGCCTTCTCTTTGTCCTCAACGGCCATTTTGATCTGGTTGTACCCAGAGTAGGCGTCGAGGAAGCATAGCGACTCCGAGCCCGTGGTGGAATCGATGATTTGGTCGATCCGTGGGAGGATGAATTGCTCCTTCGGGTAGGCGCTGTTTAAGTTTGTGTAATTGATACACATCCTCCAGGTCCCATTTTTCTTCTCGACCAGGACTGGGTTTGCCAGCCACTTGCAGTACTTGATTGGCCGGATGAAGCCTGCAGCGAGTAGGCGCTGCACCTCCTCGGCGATGGCTCGGCGGCGCTCTTCATTGAAGGGCCGCAACGACTGCTTGACAGGTCACACTTTGGGGTCGACGTTGAGTTTGTGCTCAGCGAGTTCCCTAGGGACACCAGGCATGTCAGAGGGCTTCCATGCAAAGATGTCCCTGTTCTCACGAAGGAACTCGATGAGCGCGCCTTCCTATGCTGGGCTCATGCCCATCTCGATCGTCACCGTCTGGCTGGAGTCGCCTGGGACCAGCTCGACGGTGCGGGTATGCGTCGTTGCCTTGAAGGCTGAGGTGTTGCCGCTCTCGGAGTTGGGCTTCTTGAGTATGGTGGGGTCATCGTTGTTGACCCCGCTCGCGTACTTGGCGAGCTCGTCGGCGTGGTTGGCCTCTGCCGCGATGACGGCGTCGGCGAGTTTAGCTCCTTTGTCCTTGCACTCGGCGGCCATGTCGGGGTCGCCATGGATGGTGATGACGCCGCGCGGTCCGGGGATCTTCATCGCGTTGTACGCGTAGTGGGGCGCCGCCATGTATTTGGCGAACGCCTGACGCCCTAGGACGCAGTGGTAGGGGCTGTCGAAGGGCACCAGCTCGAAGACGATCCGCTCGGTGCGGAAGTTTGCCGGTGTGCCGAAGGTGACTGGCAGCGTGACCTTGCCGATCGGGTACGCCTTCCGACCGGGGACGATGCCATGGAACGTGGTGTAGGTCGTCTCGATCATCGACTGCGGCAGCCGTAGTCGCCTGAAGGTGTCCAGGTATAGGATGTTGATGGAGCTGCCGCCGTCCATCAATGTCTTTGGGATCCAGTAGTCTCCCACCTTGGGCTTGACCACCAGGGCGACTCGGCCTGGGTACTCGATTCGTGGCGAGTGGTCCTGGCGGCTCCAAGTTATTGGTTGCTCAGACCAGTTGAGGAACTGGGGGACGTCCACCTTGGCCACCGCGTTGACGGCGACGGCGCGGGCGATGACCTTCTTCTCGCGCTTCGTGTTGAAGCCTGTGAAGGTGTGGAGCGAGCCAGCCACGCTGCCGAATTTTCCGCAGTTTGGCGGGTTGTTGTCGGGGTCTTCCTGCGCACGTCGTGCCTTCTCGATCTCCTTGAGAGAATGGCAGTCGGCGGTCATGTGCCTAGCGGGCTTTCCTTCCCTGCTGTGAAATACACAAGGTTGGTTAATAAGGGCCGCGGGGTCGAACCTCGGCTTCGCCTTGTAGTTGGCACCGTCGCGGCGTTGCCCCTCGTCGCGGCGGAAGCTCTTAGGCTCGCGGTGCGCGTATCCAGCATTGGCGACGAAGTCGACTCGCCCGTCACTGTGGCGCTTGCCGGTGAGGCGAGTGTTGCTGTAGCGTAGATCGGATCGACTTCCGTTGTCGTTGCCGCTCGTGCGGCATTGTCCTCCTGACTCATCGTCGGTTTCTTGGTTTGGGTCTTCCTCCGCGTACCTTTTGGCGATCTCCAGGAGATCCGGTATGTTGTCGAGTGTGCGGTACGCTCGTTTGAGCTTGGCGACCAGGGGCTCGAAGCGGCACGAGGTCTTGAAGCAGTGGATCGCGGTGTCTGGGTGGATACCAACCGCGTTGTACCATAGTTCTTGCCACCGTTGGACCTAGCTGCTATCCGCGCATCTCTTCCCAGGAGTCGATGCTATCCGCGGGAAGAGTGTTGATCCACTGCCTGCACGCTACCTCCATCATCAGGGGAAGGTAGCGGGCGGCTAGTACATCGGTGTGGCCGGTGATTCCCATCGCCATAAGGTAGGTATCCAGCCACGCGGAGGGATCGTACGAGGGGTCGTACTTCTCTATTTCCTTCGGCGCTTTGAAGTTCGCCGGGTATCTCTCGCCTCGGATCATCGGTCCGAAGCACCCGGGCCCGAGTCGGCTTAGCGACCCCCTCGGCTCACCGTCGCGGCGGTTGGTGAGGGTATGCCGCAGGTCGTCGGGCTGGCGTGCGCGCCAGCTTTGGTTGTTGATGATGTGGGTGCGGGCGTCGACGGGTTGACCGTTGGCGGCGACGAAGTTGGTCGCCGGCCGAGGGTCATTGGTGGAGAGTGCCGCGTTCGTGGGTCGGTGTTGGAGCTGTAGTGGTTCGGGTGGCGGGAAGTTGAGGGTGTTTGCCGCCATGGGGCGGCCGCTTGAGGCCGCTCTGCTGCCCGATGAGCGCGAGTACATCCGACCCTGTGAGTCGACGCCTGCGTTTTGTTGCTCGACCGCTTTTGCGAGCAGGGCCTTGGCGTATTGGATCTGCAGGGCGCCTTCACCACTGGCTGTGTTGTCGACTGCTGCTCGGCCCGCGACGAGGTTGTCCATTGGGGTGGAGAACAGCGGTAGGCCGTTCGCGTCTCGCTCCCGTGAGGAGACCACGATCCGCGGATGGTCCCTGGGGGGTGCGCGGTTGGGTGGTGGCGGGGGGCCATTGGCCGTTGACCCTGGTGGGGGCCGAGTGCTTCCTCCTGGTGGCGCGTTCTCACAGATTGCGCACTCGGCCGCGCGGGTCGGGTCGTTCTCGTCGTCGAAATTCAGGGGGCGCCCCTGGACAGTGGGGTTCAGGCGTGACCTGATTTGGAGCTGGTGGTAGCGCGACAGCTCCTGCGCTGTTACCTGCTCGAGGCAAAAAAATTCATGCTCGGCTTGTTCCTTGCGGACTGCTTCCGCCAGTTTCAGGCGCAGTTCCTCGACCTCCGTTGCCGTCGCGTTGGGGGGGATCGGCGTGGAGAATGAATCTTCCGGCGGGTTAGCGCCAGTCGCCATGTAGGTCGCGGCGTGGCAGCCGGTTCTGTCGCGGAGGTCGGCGGAGTTCTCCGACCCGGAGTCGAAGTCGAAGATCCCAAGGATAGAGGGATCCTCGAAGTCTCCGACGTTGGAGACCTGGGTGATGGAGCCCGCGGGTGACGCGGCGACAATGGACCTCGTGAGTGACGCCGGGGACGCCGAATCGGCGTCATCGTTGAGGGTCGCGTCTTCCGCGGCCGCGGTGGTTTCGGCCACGTTGCTGTGGGCCGAATCGTACTCGGAGGCGAGGCGGTGGATCGTGCGGACCTGGCTATCAGAGAGCCGGTCGCGTGGTGGCGACTCGCGGATGCGAGCCGAGTCCTCCGAGACGATGACGTCGGTGAGGCCGACGAAGAGGCTGATCGTGCCGACCGGCAGGATCATGCTGCGCGTGACGGGTCGCGCCGCCAGGACGTAGCTTCTCGCAAGATCTGGAGCATCTCGCCGATCGAAATCATGTGGCCGGTGGCGATCGTCTCGTTGATGGGCAGATTGGATCTCGCTACAGAACACCGGCCTGACCGGCCAGGCCCCACGGTGGGCGCCACTATCGTGGGAATGACCACGGTAGATGCTGCAATCGGCAGCGAGTAGTAGAACATGGGGCAAGGGCGGCCAGCCATCTGCGGTGCGAGATGAGGGCTAAGACACAAGGATTTACCCAGGTTCGGCCCCCCGGAGGGTAAAGACCTACTCCTGCTAGATTGTATTATGGTGAGAGTACAATGGGGCGAGCTCGTCGGCTAGGCAGCGAGTCGCTTGGGTGTGTATGATGGAACGTATCTCTATGCGTCCTCTAGGGGGGTTATATAGACTCACCTCCCTAGGGTTTACAGATCTCAACCGAATTAGTTAATGTTTCAGTAATTCTTTAACCTAATCCGACTGGGCCTATCTACGCTTCTGGGCCTTCAGCTTCCAGTCGCTTGAGTCCACGCCGGATCTTGATCCAGTCGCCGTCCTGCAGGCCCACTCGCTGGCACCTGGGCCAATAGGAAACGTCCTGCTGGGTATACCCCGGTAGGCATATCCCCATCAGGCGCGTCGTGTGGTTCGTGGGCTTGTTGCCGCCGCTGTGAAACTTGCATGGCCCATCGAGCATGGACTCAATGGTATACTTAGGCCAAGGTTGCCTGTCATCCGGCCTCTGCCTCCGACCGCCTCCTACAGCCGGATCCTCATGCACCGCAGCTACCTGCTTGGTACCGTACCGGCTATCCGGTTGGTCGTCTTTTCTCTTGCCGTGGCGGTTGTTGTGACCATGCCGCCTGGGATGATGGTCGCCCGGCTGGCGACGCTCCGCCTGCTCGTCCATGACGATTTGGCCCTGGTCGTCCACCACGAGGGGCTTCTTCATTGCCGCATCCGTGGTGGCGTACTTGTCTGCGATGGCCATTACCTGAGCCATGGTTTGCAGGTCTGCCCGGCTGAGTTTATGCTTCAGCATGGTACCGTCTCGGCAGCCATTGGTGAATAAGTCTATCGCCTGGTGCTCACGCACCCCTTCGCACGAATTGTGCATGATGGTCCACCGGGTGAGGTAGTCGCGATCGGACTCGTCCTTGCCTTACACGCAGAGGGCGAGCTCGCGAGGTCGAAGCGGTCGCTTGTATGTTCCGATGAAGTTGCGGATGAACGCCTCGTCAAAGTCGAGCCACGCGTTGATGCAATTGTCGGGGAGGCTATTGAGCCACGTTCTCGCCGAGTCGACGAGCATGAGGGGGACATAGCGGACGGCCAAGCGGAGGTTGCCATTAGCGATTCCCATCGCGGTGGTGTAATCGACCAACCAATCCTCAGGCTTGACGGTTCCATTGTACTTTGGCGTGTCTCTTGGGAGCGAAAATCCTTTCGGAAACGGCTCGTTCCGGATGCGCGGGCCAAAACACTTTGGGTCAGCCGGACTTTCCTCCTCCAAGGTGCGTGACTGCACTAGGAGGTCGATGCGCTCCCGCGCATCAGTTGGCTCTTGGGGACCAATCCGGCCCTTCAAACGCGACGCATGCGGGTCCTTGTTCGCGTCCGCTTCCTCCTCTGGTGCTTGTGTCTTTTTCCCCTAGGAGGCTACGCCTGCGCGACTAACACTGGAGGCAGCGGCGTCACGGTTGTGACGATCACGGTTGCCAGATTCGCCACGCGGGCGGCTGTTTTGCCCGACCCCTCCTGGAGAAGAGGCATGTTGATGCTTGCTTCCTCCATGCGCTGTTTGGTCTACGCCTTTGTGGACGACGATGTCGGGGGAGTTGCCCACCTGGATGGGGTCGCCCTCGTCCTGCTGCTTGTTAGCAGTCGCCACGAGGAGCTGCACACGCTCCTGTTGGCGACGAAGTTCCTCGACCTCCAGGTGCTTCAGCTCCGTGGCCGCCGCCTCGTCCGCCCTCATGTTCTTGGTGGGAGTGCTGTAGACGGGTCGCGCCACACCTCCATGTGAGTCAGCGGCGTGATCCAGTTCTGACGCCAGGTCGCGCCCTCGGTGCTGGATCTTTCTGACGAAGCCATGGGCTGCGTTGTACTCATGCACGGTGGCGTTCAACCGACGTTGATTAGCCGCGACCTTGGTGGCTTCTTCTAGGAGCTTCTGGCATGTAGCTTCGAGTGCTGCCGTCGCAGCCGCTGGATCCATCTCGACGACGACCGAAGCACAGGTGCTGGATGGAGGTGGTTAGCGGGTCTTGCTCCGGTTCAGGCGCGGAGTTCTCTCCTCCTGCACGACGTTCTTGAGGCTACCGATGGTTTTCGCGAGCGTTCACCATCATGACTTCGATGCAAACCCTCCCTGTGGCTGGGACGCGGGCGAGGGGCGTCGAGGACGGGGGTGACCACGCTGGGAAAATCCTTAGCGACAGTGGCGACGTAGACGTGGATGTCTGCAAAATGCATGATGGAGCCGCCGGCGGGGAAGATGTTCCCAGCGAAACACGATGTGTTGTCAATGACGCAGCCGAAGGCACCGAGCATGAGCACGAGGCCACAGGCCACGCGTTCGCCAGCGATGAGCGGAAGTCTCGTGCGGAAGATGATCCTAGCCGAAGCGTTGTGCCCCACGGTGGGCGCCAACTGTCGTGGTGTGGAACACGGCAGAGCCATCGGGGATGGCAAAGAAGGGACACACGGATGCATTCGGTGGCTCACACAACGGGTTGGGCACGGTGCACTGCATACACAGGGATGTACCCAGGTTCAGGGCCCTCTTGGCAAGGTAACACCACTACTCCTGCAAGATGAACTATGTGTGGGAGCTCGATGCTCGGTACAAGTGCTCCTTGAGTTGTTTCCTTAGCTACTATCGATGGCTAGAGGAAGATGAGAGCTATATGCTAACACTTATCTTCTTCTAGTGTTTTCCCCTACCTAGAACCCTGGCTCTGCTCTCCCTTATATACTGGTCTCGGAGGCAGATTACAGATTGGGTCCTAGGGTTTACTCATTGGATATGGGTTTACAGGGAAGGGTTGGCTGCAGGGCCCAGCCGGTGGGCCAAGACCCATTCCGCCCTTCTTTTAGCGTCATCCTTCTATTTAGTGGTCACTCGAGATTCCTTTGGGGCGTCACCCTTGCTTTAACGGTCACCCGGACCGCTTTCGCCAGGCCAGCCGACCATCTTGCTTTATCTTTGTCGGGTAGCGCTGGTCATGACGGCATGCCAGCTTCCTTGGTGACAAGGGAGAGCCAGAAGCGTACCCCGCACGGAGCGTCAGTCCTTCCGTGCTCTCCATCGAATCCGAGGTGAGCCGGGTGGGAATGGCCACCCGGCCGGTTCTTCTGGCCACCGGCTAGACGGGCCAGCCGGGAAGGTTATAAGCCCAGCCGGGCTTGCTTGCCAGACGGTTAGAATTGTATTTCTTGGAGGCCAGGCGGCCTGCATCTTCTGGAGCCAGCGTACTTATGCCTGGCTTTCCCCACCCGGGGGTTATCCCCCCGACAGGAGTTGCTTCTAGTTCCAGTCAAGGAGATAAAAAGAAGAAGGAGGTTGTTGGGCCCTGTGGGCAGCATGCCAAAAAGAAGATGAGAAAATAAGTTTCCAATGTTAGGAAAACTATACTTTTGGGTTGTCATCCACGGACCTGTGATCCAATGGATTGTTCTGGTTATGTATCTGAGCAAGTGGCTCTGGAATATTGTATGGTGGATGTTACTTTCTTTTATTGAACCATGTTACTCCTTAATTGGCTTCCTCACAATGTCTCTACTTGACCTAGATGTTTTATCATACTTTGATAGACATCAAAAGCTTTATTCCATCTATAGTTTCCATGGATAGTAAAAGAATTTGGAAAATCTTAAACTAGAACTTGAGAGGCATCAATTTTGAGAAAAAGTGGGTGGCTCTTTCCCAAAAGATCCTGGAATCAGAGTGTGAGATCATTTGCCTTCAGGAAACAAAAAGGGAAAATTTTGATGATGAATATATTAGGAAATTGTGTACTAAGAAATTGAATAAGTTTTATTTTCTACCTTCTATTGGGGCCTCTAGGGGGCAATTATCATCTGGAATGGGAATCTCTTTGATGGTTCCAAAATGGATTCTCAATTTCTGTCAAGTTTACCTCTAGACTCTCCAATGATTCTTGGATTCTTACCAACATCTATGGTCCTTGTCAACCTGAAAAAAAGCCTTATTCATTGATTGGTTGACCAATATTGATATGCCTAATGACATTGACTGGTTGCTCATGGGGGATTTCAATTTTATCAAAAAACCTTCAGATAGAAATAAAGTTGGTGGTGATGTTAACAACATGCTTCTCTTTAATGAAGCCATCAGTAACCTTGGTCTTGTGGAGCTCCCTTTAAAAGGGACAAAATTCTCATGGAGTAACATGAAAAAAGAGCCACTTCTGGAGAGACTAGATTGGTTCTTCTCTTCACCCTCATGGACAATATCTTACCCATCCTCTTTTGTCTATTCCCTTTCCAAACCTACATCTGACCATACTCCTTTTGTGATCTCAATTGGCACTAGAATCCCTAAGGCTCAGGTGTTTAGATTTGAGAATTTTTGGCTGCAACATAGAGATTTCTTGCACACTATTCAAAATGCCTGGGATATACCTGTGGGGTATACAGACAGTGCAAAAAGATTAATGCCAAACTGAAGAATGTGAGAAGAGGTCTCAAGCTTTGGGAAAAATCTCTCCCTTGCCACAAACACTTAATTGCAAAAGTCAATGAGACCTTTGATTTTTTAGACTTATTGGAAGAATTCAGGACACTAAGCATTTTTTTAGTGGAATCTGAGAGACATTCTCAAAACTCACATGATTCAATTACTCCAGAATCAAAGGGCTTATTGGAAACAAAGAGGAAAGATAAAATGGGTAAAGCTTGGTGATGAAAGCACCAAAGATTTTCATGCAGAAGCAACTACTAGCTACAAAAACAATTATATCTCCATGCTGAAAAATGAGAATGCCTCTGATATCTATGATCATGATGGAAAGGCAAGCATTCTCTGGAATGATTTTAAAAATAGAATGGGTTCCTATGATAATCCAACAATGCACTTTAGCCTTACAGAACTGTACAATGGACACATGGATCCTGATAGCTTGGCTATTCTTGAAGCCCCTTTCACAAAAAAGGAAATTAACAAAATCATTCAAGATCTTCCTAATGACAAATCTCCTAGGCCTGATGGCTTAACAAAGAATTTATTAAGGCATCTTGGAATATTATTGGAGCAGATGTTACACAACTGATTCAGGATTTCTATCATGAAAGGATATCCATGGAAAGCATTAACTCTGCTTTCATTACTCTCATTCCAAAGACTGATTCCCCTATACATACCAATGACTTCAGGCCAATTTCTTTATTGAACAGTGTGTTCAAAATCATTACAAAACTTCTTGCCAACAGACTACAAACGATAATCCTTAAGCTTGTGCATAAAAATCAATATGGCTTTCTCAAGAATAGATCCATTCAAGACTGCCTTGGTTGGGCATTTGAGTACCTCTTTCAATGTCATCAATCAAAAGAGGAGATTGTGATCCTTAAATTGGACTTTGAAAACGCTTTTGATAGAATTGAACATTCAACCATTATTAGCATTTTGGAAGAAAGAGGATTTGGATCTAAATGGATTAATTAGATCAGGATGATTTTCTGCACTGGAAACTCATCTGTGCTCCTAAATGGAGTACCTGGAAAGAAATTCTACTGCAAGAGAGGTGTCAGACAAGGTGATCCTTTATCACCTCTTCTATTTGTGTTGGCAGCTGACTTTCTACAAACTCTACTAAACTCTGCCATGAATAAGAATTTGTTGAGTCTTCCCATTCCTTACCCTGCTTGTCCTGATTTCCCTGTCATCCAATATGCTGATGACACCTTAGTGGTCATGAAGGCTGACTCAAAGAAATTACTCTGCCTTAAATCAATGCTGAATTGTTTTGCCATTTGTACTAGGCTTAAGGTTAACTATGCCAAATCAAGTATGATGCCTATCAACCTATACCCTAAAAGACTTTTACATTTCTCTTCCACCTTTGGCTGTAAGATAGGTAGCCTTCCCTTCACATATCTAGGGCTCCCTCTCAGCCTTAACAAGCCTTCTCTGGAGTTCTACCTCCCTGTGGTGCAAAGGGTTCATTTCAGACTTGGTGGAATAGCAGATTTTCTGAATTATGGGGGAAAACTTCAAATGGTTAAGTCAGTTTTAACATCATTACCACTCTTCTTCATGAGATCACTTGATATACCATTACAATCAAAGACCAAGTGGTTAAATACATGAGACACTGCCTTTGGAGGAAGAAAACTGCTGATGTTCAGGCTAAAGGCAGTGCAATGGTTGCTTGGACAAAGGTTTGTAGGCCAAAGAAACAAGGTGGTCTGGGAGATCTTAACCTTAATATCCAAAATAATTCTCTATTGCTGAAGAATCTTGATAAATTTTTAAATCACGATGATATCCCTTGGGTCCATCTTGTCTGGGAATCTTATTATAACCATGGTAAACTTCCAGATTATCAATTAGAAGGATCTTTCTGGTGGAAGACACACCTGAAACTCATTGATGTCTACAAGGCAATGGCTAGATGTCAACCTACAAATGGAAAAACTGCATATTTTTGGTCTGATTTGTGGGATAAAGATTGTATGCAATTTTAGCTGCCTCATCTGCTCTCCTATGCAAAAAACACCAGAATTACTGTTAAGGAGGTTATTCAGACTGAATATCTTGAAGATTTATTTAATCTTTCCCTTTCTCAACAAGCTTTCTCTGAGTTTGAACAACTAGAATTAAGATGCCAACAGATTAATAATTTGACAACACCTGACAAATGGACTTATATTTGGGGGAGTGAAAAAATTTCTATTAAAAGGGCTTATGAGGTTATGGCAGGCTTCCAACCTGCTCCTCAATATTTCTCCTGGATCTGGGATTCTTCTTGTCAGGGAAAGCACAAATTCTTTTTCTAGTTACTCCTTCTAGATAGATTAAATGCAAGAAACCTTCTCAAAAGGAAAAACTATTTCCTACCATATTACAGTTGTGTAGTTATAAATTGCAACTCAGAGAAAACTTTGATTCACCTTTTTTGGAACTGCCCTTTTGCTGCTGAATGATGGGATTACATTTGTCCTGATAGAGATCACACACTCTCTGTGTTTGAGGCATTTCAAGACATAAGAACCAGACTTAAGGTTCCCTTTGCAATGGAGATAATTATTTTAGCTGCTTGGGGAATATGGATCTGTAGAAACAATAAGATATTTGAGAATGCAACACCATAGTTCCCCACCTGGAAGGCAGTATTTCTTCAAGAACTGAGATGGGTTAAACTGAGAATAAAAAAGAAACATGGTCCTCAATTTGATAGATGGTTCCAAACTCAAGTACATTAGTGGATTACTGCTAGTAAACGCAATGTATAAATACCTTATTATAACCATGTAATTATACTCTATACCATATTTGATTATTTAATAAAGATAAAAGTTGAAGTGGGGGTTCCCTCCCCTACTATTTTTCCCTCAAAAAGAAACTGGGCTGGTCTATCCGGCCCCCTTGAGGGGCGGATTATCCGGCCAGGGAAAAAACTCCGGCCCTGAACGGAAAATCCGGGAGATATTCCACCCCCATACATACGTTCGCGCCCTTGCTCCCTTTTGAGATTGGGGAGGGGCGGATTATCCGGCCCCTGGTAGGGGTGGATTATCCGCCCCCCAAAATCAGTTTCAGGCTCCTTTTCAAGGGAAAGATCTGCAGCACTTCAACACACATTAAATAATCCTTGATATTGTTATCTAACAAACAAAACACTAGGGATCGTGAAATGTTCTTTCAATCTCCCCCTTTTTGGTGTTAGATGACAATACTAGGATTTGCAATGAAACCTACTAACAACACCTTAAGGAAATGAAAGAGGCTACCCCTAAATGTGCGCATATTAATAACTTGCATTTGAATACAAATGCACACACTAAAGAGCAAACCAATTTCATAACTTTGACAATTAAAACAAGGATGAGTTGGGAAATATAAGTCATACCACCGGGATGTGAAATAGCCATTGTGAACAAATAGATAATTCCACCATATTGATGCAATCAGTAGATAATTCCATAAATCCATACACCATAGATAAATCGAGAATTCCATACGAATAGTTCCACATGATAAATCCAGAATTCCACACAAGTGCACAAATAGTACCACATGACATAGTCTCATACAAACCAAGCACAAATAAGTTCAACAATAAAAGGGAACAAGCAACCGAAGGACAAAACGAATGATAAAGAGGCAAATGCTTGCACCCGACCCATGCAAATCCGAGACCTAATAGAACTACTTCTCCCCCTTTGGCATCGAAATGCAAAAAAGGAAGAAGAGTGATGCTAACGCCCCATAAGATCACTCCTCCTCATCCTCGTCCTCGTCATAGTCATCTATGTCCCCTTCCTCGTCATCATACCCATCATCATCAACTGGAGGAGTAGGCGCCCTCGGTGGTGGAGGAAACAGGTGACTCTCAAGCTCTCCATAGTTGATCCCTGAGGTGTTCCACTGAGCATACGGTTCCAGAGCTGTAGGAGGTGGTGGATGGCTAGTCGCCCTAGACACATGGTGGAGAATGGGCTGCTGGGTGTGGGCCATCTCATGGCTCCTCCTATAGGCATCATACTAGCCCTTGTGGGTGTCGATGCCCATGCAAAGGATATGCCGCTAAAACCAGTTGAGTTGCTTGACCTCGCGTGCCATTGGGGACACCGAGGGCCGACGACCACTAGTCCTTACATCACGCATGAAGGACTTGGGGGCAGTGGAAGGGTGAGAGGTCTTCTGAGCCTTGTTGTATATCTTCTTAGGCTTGTGGACACCATCCAAACCAGTACCAAAATCCTCATGAGGCAGCATGTTCTTGATGAGCATCATAATAAAGGGAGCATACAGGATGGAGAGCCGGTTGAACATAGCATCACTCATCTCATGATAGATATAATCCATAACATCCAACTTGTAACCTGTAGATGATCCAACATTGGTGGCACACTCATGTGCAAAAGCAAGCAAGGGAACCGGGTGACCACAGATCTTATCATTGTTTCCCCCACTAGGAGAGATGTTGTCCTGAAACAAGCCAACAAGAGCGGCATACAAAGGAGAAAGACCAGCAAAGGTACCCGCAATACCATCAAACGACGGGCAATGAGCAAGAACAGTGTCCTTGGATGGCTTCAGAGGAGAAATGATGCGGTGTCTAGACGCTATGTCACACCCATGAAAGGCATACCCAAGGACCTGACCAAAAATACGGAAGTTTGACTGAATCATAGTGGTCCCGGTCATCCACTTCATGGTGCAAAGCTCATCTTCGCAGATCACAAGGGTAGAGAAAAACTGCTTCACAACAGAGGAGTCATAGTGGCACTAAAGTGTCATAAGGTGATGCAGCCCCATATTATTAGTCACATCCAAGGCCTCACGAAGTCTTCCCTTGGTTTGAGCCTCGGTCATTTTCAGTGGATGCATAGGGAGAATCTTGAGAGTAGCATAAACATCATCATGAATGGACCGAAAATGAGAGCACCAAAACATGGGATCCTCCTCAGGACCATCACTGTCAGCCTCGGCATAATAATCAATGTGGCGAATGGAGGACTACTCAACGTTGTCCATGGCCTTGTAATTGGGCCGGGACTTCTTGCCCTTGCCCTTGCGAGATGCAACCCTCTTGGCTTTCCTTCCTGCTTGGGCCATCCGTTCAAACTCTCTTGCTAACTTGCGGACTTCAGTTTCATCAACGAGCTTACCCTCTGTGTTGGGCCTGAGATAACGGGCACGAGGACGACGCTTGTAGGTCTTAGGAGCACTAGAACCACCTGTGAAAAGCATGGGATAGGTAGCATGGGGATAAGAACACACACAAGTCCAAGAGTAATATTAGATACAGTAGGAAAACAATCCATGGTCCAAAGATGTCCATTTATGAAAATCCGAGACAAGATAGAACAGGATGTGAACCTGAAGGATGGATTATCCGGCCCTGGCAGGGGTGGATAATCCACCCCCCGCAGAAATTTTCTGGCCTCACCTAGATTCACCATAGCAACACAGATCGGGCACAAGGGTTGCAATACTACGGAATCTAACAAGCAAGGAAACACATAATAGCTTCTACAACGAGATTTCCACCAAAAACAAGGAATTCCATACAACGGAGATGGATGAGGGAGTTACACTCACTCATTGGAGGGAAAGATCAGAGGAGAAGGTACCCGGAGGCATGGGGAAGAAGAACCGGGGGGGTTCCCGGAGAATCTGGTGGTCAGATCGACACCAGGGAGGGGCGGAGGATCCGGCGGCGACTTGGGGCAGGACACGGGTTGGGGACGACTGGCTTCTCTGTTTGAGCCCTTCGTCCCTGAGCCCAGTCCTTAAAGGACAGATTCGCCCAGGGCGGATTATCCGGCCCCCACTTGGGTCGGATAGTCCTCCCACCCCTCTGAATTTTCTGTTAACATAGATTCAGGCCAGAGCACTCCATGAAAAAAACCCTCGCAAGTATACACAGTACTTGTCTGCAAGAATAGATGGTTCAAGGAGGGAAAAAGGCTTGGGTTTGGAGTAACAAACTAAGATGGTAGTACACCCCCAAAATTACAAGAACAAAGCAACTAAAAGCCAAAATTGGGTGTGTTTTCCATAAGAACAAGAGATATGCAAGAAAATCCAAAGAGAGCCAATAGAAACCAACTCTTCTCAAGGAAGAGGGCGGTGGCTGAAGACACCATGTTGGAGAGCATGGCATGACACCATGAAGATGTATCTTGAGTCGGAATTATGGGGGGAGGATTAGACCAATCAATTAGGACCACACTCCCCTATGTCTATGTCCGCATCTAAAGGGTAGTCAAGCCAAGCTCCTTCAATCTATGATATTTAGCTCATTCCTCAAATAAAAAATCATGCTTCATCAAGTGGCTTCGTGAAGATATCAACAAGTTGGTTCTTTGTGCTCACAAAAGATAGTGAAATATTTCCACGAGCAACATGATCCCGAATGAAATGATTGCGAATCTCAATATGTTTTTTCCTTGTATGTGCACCGGATTGTACGAAATTTTAATAGCACTTTCATTGTCACATAAAAGAGGCACTTTGTCACAAATATCACCACATTCCTTTAAAGTTTGCCTCATCCATAATAATTGTGTACAAGCACTTGCAGCAGCAACATATTCAGCTTCGGCGATTGAGAGTGATATGCAATTTTGTTTCTTCGAAGACCAACACACTAGAGACCTGCCCAAGAATTGACATGCACCAGAAGTTGATTTTTGATCATCCTTGCCACCCGCCCAATCTGAATCAGTGTAACCACATAGAGAGAAATTAGAGCCTTTGGGATACCATAAACCAAAATTTGGGAATGAACCAAATATCTAAAGATTCTCTTGACCGCCACTAAGTGGCTTTTTTTAGGAGCGGCTTGTTACCTTGCACACACTCCTACACTCAACACGATATCGGGCCTAGATGCGCAAAGGTAAAGGAGAGAGACGATCATGGATCGGTATACCTTTTGGTCCATGTCTTTACCCTATGGATTAAGCTCAAGATGACATTTAGTTTGCATTGGAGTAGCAATGCCATTGAGATCTATCATCTTAAACCTCTTGAGCATGTCTTGGATGTATTCAACTTGATTAATGAAGTTTCCTTCTCTAATTTGATTTATCTTGAATCTAAGAAAGAACCTTAATTCTCCCATCATAGACATCTCAAACCTGTCAGTCATAAGCTTTGAAAATTCATCATTAAAATCTTGGTTAGTAGAGCCAAAAATAATATCGTCTATATATAGTTGGCATACAAAAAACTCCCCATTAACCTTCTTAGTAAAAACAGTGGGATCGATTTGCCCAACTTCAAATCCACGGTCTAACAAAAGCTCTTTAAGGTGCTCATACCATGCATGTGGGTCTTGTTTAAATCCATAGAGCGCCTTATCAAGTTTGTAGACATGGTTCGGAAATTTGGGATCCTCAAATCCCGGGGGTTGCTTGACGTATACCAACTCATGTAGTGGACCATTAAGAAAAGCACTCTTAACATCCATTTGCTGTAATTTAAAATTATG
This sequence comes from Avena sativa, assembly GCA_916181665.1. NCBI lineage: Eukaryota > Viridiplantae > Streptophyta > Magnoliopsida > Poales > Poaceae > Avena > Avena sativa. The sequence continues at coordinate 42,637,830 of OV702298.1, read as the reverse complement.
ATGAGCAACATAAGCAAGAAGGATACGAATGGACTCAAGACGAGCCACAGGAGCATAGGTTTCGCCGAAATCAATGCCTTCCACTTGAGAGAATCCTTGAGCCACTACTTATTCCTTACAACAATGCCATTTTCATCCTGTTTGTTCTTAAAAATCCACTTTGTGCCGATAACATTGCGGAATTCTTTGGGTTTCTCAACGAGCTTCCAAACATTGTTGTGCTCGAATTTATTTAGTTCTTCGTGCATTGCAACCACCCAATCGGGATCTTCAAGTGCATCAAATACCTTTTTTGGTTCAACCATTGAAATGTGTGCTTGATGATCACAGAAGCTAGCAAGTTCTTTTCTAGTCGACACTCTTCTTCTTAGATCACCTGCAACCTTGTCAAGAGTGTGGCCCCTTAACTCAAGGTTCCGATCAGCGCGAGATTTTCGACGAGCCTCAATTTCCTTATTGTTCCTTGACGGAGTTGATTCAGCATTTGGATCCTTGTCTTGGCCACTACCTTTCCCTTGATCTTGATCTAAGATGAAAACAGGAGACTGTTGCTGTACTGGTTCTTCAGGGCCGGACAATCCGCCCCGGGTGGGGCCGGACTATCCGGCCTAGAAGATGCGTCTATAATTTCTTCGTCTTGAATGTCCCTGACAGAACTTGGAGTGCCAGGTCCGGATAATCCTCCCCTTGGGGCCGAAGAATACGGTCTGGGATTTTCTGGACTTGCTTGCTGTAACGCCCCCGAATCGGGTATATGCAGATCTCAGCATTTCCCGCCAAAACCCGCATAGAAGCGATTCAAAGACGCCCACCTGACATTTTCGTGTGGGTGGGATTTAAATACAAGTAGTTACATCACAGTAGTTTACAACAGAGTCCACAAGAACTTATATATATACAACAACGACTCCCCTTGGGCCAGCTGCAGATTGACTGTCACACGCGGAAGATGCAAAGGACAGCTGCAGATTCAAAACAATTAGAGGCGTGCACATGCAGAAATTGAAGCACACAGACATGGGAAACAAGACGGTCAGAATCTGCCACGATGACATCGCATAGAGAAGCCAAAGAAAAACTTGTGCGGCAAACATGTACTGATGAGGTGCGGCGCCGGGAAGCTGGCTTGGTTGCCGAGCACGCGAAGGGGCAAGGCGGCCGGGCGCGCGCTTAGACTTGGCTTGGGTGGTGCGTGTCTTGGCAGGTAACGGGGCTGCTCAGCTGCTGCGGCCAGGAACAAGAGGAGCACGCCTGGCGATAGGAGCTCATGGCAGGGGACTTGGGCAGGGCGGCGGCAGGACAAAGAAATGAAGACTTGTACAGCTAATCGTCTCTTACACGCGCGGTGGTGCTCTGATGCATGCGTGCAGACATGGACACAACAAAGAATTGGTTTTGTGTATATGGAGGTCAAGAGAAAGTGGCAGCCATCGATGGAGGGATTTGTTGTCCAATCAAAGAAAAAGGCAGTCCAAAGATTTATTTCACGTGGAATTAAGCTAGGCTACAGAGTAGAAAAACATGACGACGCTGGAATAGAAATGAAGTGCACCGATATAAATCTGGAAGTGGATTTTAGGACGGACGAGTGGGATCTCAGATCTAGATCTAAGGAGGGGAAATTTTGGACAGATTTGGAGGCTTAGGGTTTGAAGGAAGAAGGGGATTGGGGTATTTATCTAGTGCAAAGTAGACTAGAAGGGACTAGTTTTGGGCCAAATATTAGACGGGCTTTTAGCCTAATTTTATTTTTAGTCAAATAAGAAAACCATTTATGGTCTTATAACGAACCAAAAATATAGTTATTTTAATTTAAAATTAAGAAAAGAAGGACGGGTTTAATAAAATCTTGGGGATATTTTAGAAAAACAAAATATAGGGTTTTAGCAAAAAATAGTTTGCGGTCAAAATTGCGAACAAAATATACATGATGATGTCATGATGATGCACAAAATAAAATAACAAAAAATATTATTTCGGAATATTTTCCGGGGCATTACAACTCGACACCACTAACAAGGATCGCGTCCCGAGATCCAAACAAGGACACCGGGGAGAAAGGGGGTTGATGATCAGATCTTCTTGCATCAGGTTGATGGTCGCGACACCACTGACAAGAATTCTTGCTCCATTTTGAAATTATCGACACCACCAACAGGGGGTTGTTGTTCACGTTCTTCGAGGAAACACTTTGGAAAAACAAAGGCGAAGAAAGAGGCCATAGGGTCACCTCTAACTTTCAAGAAGGAGTAAGAATCGCACTAGTTCATCAATTCAATGTACAAGAGCGAATCATAAGAGTAGTGGTATGGTCATGACTCCATCCCGCACTCGAAGCATTACTCTATACATGAATAGAAGTATCGTGCAACCACTCTCGGGATTCAGACTGGAGATCTTGTCAAATAGTATTAAAAAAAGATACAGGTAGATAATGTCTTCGCAGTTGCAGGGCAGCGGGAAACATTTGAAGAGGGATCAAGTATAAGGAAATCCAGATGTAGGTCCACCGTTACAAAAGAAGGAAAACGGAACCCTAAAGGTACGACGGAAAACCCATTCACGAGAATCCTATACTTGAACAAGGTAGGAGAGAAGATTAAAACACACAAAGATAAGAAGAGAAAGAATGAAGGCAAGGAATAAAATCAGAGCTAATTAGATCTATCCAACACATTTATAGCAAAATAGTTTTAATACTAGACGACGTCCGTCGACAAGGTTATCCTACAGGCTGGACCAGTGGGGTATCGTAAACCTCTGCTCTGATACCACTTGTAACGCCCCCGAATCGGGTCTATGCAGATCTCAGCATTTCCCGCCAAACCCCGCATAGAAGCGATTCAAAGATGCCCACCAGACACTTTCGTGTGGGTGGGATTTGAATACAAGTAGTTACATCATAGTAGTTTACAACAGAGCCCAGAAGAACTTATATATATACAACAACGACTCAACGAGTCGAGAATACAAATGATACAATTCAAAGAGAAAGCAAAATAGTATCCGAGTATAGACAAGATTCAAATGGGACTAAGAGTCCTGAAGAATAACCAAGCGGTGTCCATAAACCCTGCCCAGGCCAAGCCGGAGGGGTAACCTTGCTAACGTCGTCAATCACATACCTGTCAAGCCAAAAGGGTGCCGACAAAGGGCAAAGGAAAAGCAGAAAGAGAGCGGTCAGTACTGAGGCCAGTACACGGCGAGACTAGAATTCGACGGTCCTCGCCTACATAGGTATGGTGGGCTCAGCGGCAGCAAACCTTGCACTGTCTAACTTATAGAGACACGCTACAACTTTGGCTATTAGAGCGAGATAAGAGAGCACTACACGATAACTATATATAACACCAAACATAACCCATCCGAAGATTTCTCCCTCGAAGATCAGTCGAGGAAGTCCCCTTGCGGAACACACACAGTGGCAATTTTAATTAAGCAGGTGTTTAGTTGGTAAGGCTAATTACTAGTCATATTATTAAAGGCAAAACATTAGTGGCGTTGTCTATGATCATGACACTGTACTCCTGAGGCGTCCATAACCGTGGACACACGGCTTCTCGAAAAGATTTACCCTGCAGGGATGCACTACTGTACCCAAACGCATGCTCAACCCATCAGGCAACATATTACGCGTGCCATCCGAATCTCACAACAAGAACTGTCCCATAACTACGCGCATATCCAGAGGCATCACCTACTGTGTTTTACCCACACAAGAGATACAGCTGATTCTCCAGGTGGCACAGCGTTTGAGTCTACGGCCGGGCGATGATCGGAAGATAACTTGTAGAGCTCCATCCCACCTCCGACACGATATCCCGATTTTATGCAATGCAAGCCATGGCAGTCCACCAAAATAATATCACAACTCAACCCATGTCCGAGGACATATTATGCGTATGCACCAAATGGAAAACCGATTTTATAACCCTCTGGATAAACGAATAGAGCCGGTAGTTGAGGGGGATCTCAGAGGCCCCCACGCTTGGTTAGCGCGATCAACTCAGAACTGGTATCGTAGAACGAACGGGTCCTAGGTCGGCTCAAGCAGTTCCCAAAGGTGGTCCCTGCCGGGGCCTTATCATTAGGTGAGACCATAACCAACAACATCAGATTAATTATCTTATCACCAACCATATTCGAGTATCATGTTCCACCTGTATGAGAGCGGTAATAAGCATGCCTACGACTCGCAAGGACAAGGCTAGCTAGTCAAACAAGGCAATAGGATAACCAAGGCAATATAGTGGAGCAGGTAATTAAAGGGGACAATACTAAAGCATCGACAATAAGGATAGCAATAGATCAATTGGAGGAAGTAAAGACTATAAATACAAAATAGGTAGAAGGGGGAGAATGCTCGCCTGAAAACATTGTCAAATATTCACCCGAAGATCGGGTCGACACTCACATCAACTCATCGGCCTAGTCCGCGAAGAAGCAAAACACTAGAAGAGGCAACAGATGCAATATTTAATACTAGGACGGAAGATCCGGCATGATTATGATATGATGCATCACATAACAAATATGTGGTCCTATTTAGCAATATTAAGCGGAATCGGGATCCCGACATTTATTATTAGGTTCAACTTACTTAACTACCCCACAGATTAAATGTTTAATTAACAAGGCAAAGACATGGCATTGGTTCGCTACACCAATTTAAATGGAGTCAATATAATACAAGAATATCGCATATTTATATTAGGTGGTTCAACTATTTACCCAAACCCATAAGATATGCAAAGCGACATATGAGTGATTTTGTATGCACAAAATGTATATGGCACTTATATGAAAATAAGTTAGGGTCGAGGTCTCACAGCTCGGATCAGAAAGACGAAGGGACAATCTCCGGATTGTAGTTGAATTAGCAAGAGTAGTAGTCGTCGTGAAAGTAGTCGAACCCGGTTCCGCGCCATCTTCTTGGAATTAACACGAAAGTGGGCAAACTAGCCGAGCAGCGTATGCCGGAAGATCTTGTCGGAGTAGTATCCCATTGGAACGGTGACATATTGGACACACCAGTTAAAAGAAACACCAAGCCAAATTCTTACAGACATTGTATCGAACATGTTGCGGACAAGATGATCAAGGGGCGAGGTGAAAGATTGACTGTCACACGCGGAAGATGCAAAGGACAGCTGCAGATTCAAAACAATTAGAGGCGTGCACATGCAGAAATTGAAGCACACAGACATGGGAAACAAGACGGTCAGAATCTGCCACGATGACTTCGCATAGAGAAGCCAAAGAAAAACTTGTGCGGCAAACATGTACTGATGAGGTGCGGCGCCGGGAAGCTGGCTTGGTTGCCGAGCACGCGAAGGGGCAAGGCGGCCGGGCGCGCGCTTAGACTTGGCTTGGGTGGTGCGTGTCTTGGCGCAGGTAACGAGGCTGCTCAGCTGCTGCGGCCAGGGACAAGAGGAGCACGCCTGGCGATAGGAGCTCATGGCAGGGGACTTGGGCAGGGCGGCGGCAGGACAAAGAAATGAAGACTTGTACAGCTAATCGTCTCTTACACGCGCGGTGGTGCTCTGATGCATGCGTGCAGACATGGCCACAACAAAGAATTGGTTTTGTGTATATGGAGGTCAAGAGAAAGTGGCAGCCATCGATGGAGGGATTTGTTGTCCAATCAAAGAAAAAGGCAGTCCAAAGATTTATTTCACGTGGAATTAAGCTAGGCTACAGAGTAGAAAAACATGGCGGCGCTGGAATAGAAATGAAGTGCACCGATATAAATCTGGAAGTGGATTTTAGGACGGACGAGTGGGATCTCAGATCTAAATCTAAGGAGGGGAAATTTTGGACAGATTTGGAGGCTTAGGGTTTGAAGGAAGAAGGGGATTGAGGTATTTATCTAGTGTAGACTAGAAGGGCTAGTTTTGGGCCAAACTTTAGACGGGCTTTTAGCTTAATTTTATTTTTAGTCAAATAAGAAAACCATTTACGGTCTTATAACGAACCAAAAATATAGTTATTTTAATTTAAAATTAAGAAAATAAGGACGGGTTTAATAAAACCATGGGGATATTTTAGAAAAACAAAATATAGGGTTTTAGCAAAAAATAGTTTGCGGTCAAAATTGCGAACACAATATACATGACGATACACAAAATAAAATAACAATTAATTTTATTTCAAAATATTTTCCGGGGCATTACACTTGCTCTTCTTGATTTCCCCTGGAGCAAGTTGGAGTGCCAGGGGCGGACAGTCCGCCTCTTGGAGGGGGCAGATAGTTCGGCCTAGGACCCCTATTTTGCCTAGAGGATATGTGATCTTTAGGAGGTTGTGGTGTTGGTGTAGAGGTTTCTCTAGTAGTAGGGGCTTGTTGATCTTGTGTAGATGAGGGCTCCACTTGAGTGGAGCATTGTCCTTCCCGATCCACCACAAGGGGTTTCTCAATGGGGCGGAAAAATCCCACACCCATTCTTCGTATGGCAACTTGGGGTATTTCAACATCTGGATCACAAACATCAACTTTTGCCACATGGGAGCCATCATTTTCATCGAATTTCACACTACAAGATTATACAACAATTCTAGAAAGCTTGTTGTAGACTCTATAAGTGTGGGATTCGGCACCGTAACCAACAAAAATACCTTCTAAAGCCTTAGACTCAAATTTAGAGAAGCGTACTCCTTTGATGAGAAAGAAACACTTACAACCGAAGACTCGGAAGTACAAAATGTTGGGCTTGTTACCGGTAAGTATTTCATACGGTGTTTCTTCCAAGATCTTGCGGAGGTAGAGCCGATTAGATGAGTGACAAGCCGTAGATATGGATTCAGCCCAAAAGTTGTATGGAGACTTGAATTCAGCCAACATTGATCTATCCATATCCATCAAAGTGCGGTTCTTCTTCTCGGCTACACCATTTTGTTGTGGGTGTACGCAACGGAATATTGATGTTTTATCCCCTCTTCACTTAGAAATTCATTTAATGTGTAGTTCTTGAACTCGGAGCCGTTGTCACTGCTTATTGCTAATATGGGGACATTGCGTTGACGCTGAACTTCATTGGCGAAATAAATGACTGTTTGTTGAGTCTCACTCTTTAGCTTGAAGAAATAGACCCAAGTGTATCTTGAGTAATCATCGACTATCACCAAGCAATATTTATTCCCACCGAGGCTAGCATGAGATGGAGGACCAAATAAGTCCACATGAAGTAATTCCAATATCCTCTTTGAAGAAACAATAGTTTTCCTCTTGTGGGGTGAGTCATGCATCTTGCCTTCAACACAAGCCCTGTAAACACGATCTTTGGCAAAAGAGATATTGTCTTTTAGTCCAAGGATGTGGCCACTCTTGTGAAGACTTTGCAAAGTTCTCATGTTGACATGGGCTAAACGGCGATGCCACAGCCAGCCCACGTCGGCCTTTGCGAATAAGCACATCGGACCCGCAGTGGTTTTCCCCGAAAATTCCACCACATACAGGTCATTTTCGACGTACCCAATGAAAGCGACCTTTAGAGACTTGCTCCACAAGAGTACCACCAAATCACCATCAATGAAAATAGAAATTCCCATATTACCAAGGGCACGGACAGAAAGTAAATTCTAACCGAGGGTCTCAACAAGATGACGTCCACGAGAGAGATATCGTGGGCAACCACAACTTTGCCAAGACCCAATACCTCATATTTAGACTTATCACCATAGGAGACTGTAATATGATCATGATTGGGTCTCATTTCCGTGATGATCTCTTTGCTTCCGGTCATATGACTAGTGCACCCACTGTCCAACACCCATTTAGACCCACCGAAAGCATAGCCCTACAAGAGAATTACTTCTTGGTTTTAGGTACCCATTTTTCAATGGGTCCTCTCATGTTAGTAACAAGGGTCTTTGGAACCCAAATTTACCAATAAACATATTCATCAAAAGGACCAACATAACTTGCATAAACATCACCATAGTAATCACAAAATAATTCATAATTAGGATTGTTAGACCCTGCAAAACCAATATGGTCAGTTTTGTCTTTTGTGACATTCTTCTCAGCGGTGCTTGTCTTTGCTTGTTCACTCTTGGTCTTCTTCTTCTTCTTGTTCTTGTTCTTCTTGGACTTGTAAACATATCCAAGACCCTCTTTTCCAAGATTTGATCTTTGCTTGCCAAGAATATCATCAACTACACCCTTACCTTTGGGAGTGGTGTCATTGACAAGCTCATCTTCCACCCCTAGCATTTTACTTGAATATATGTTGATTTAGATGTTCTAGGAACATCATACTTGGTCAATCGAATTTGGAGCTGATCATGTGACTCATTGAGAATAGATAATTCACTCTTCAAATCCTTCTGAGCAATGTCAAGTTTCTCTAGTTCCTCGGATAGTCTAGCATGAGCATCCCCAAAGTCAACATTTTCTTTCTTTAGTTTGTTTGCTTTGTCTACAGCATTGTCACATTCCTTAACAAGCTTTGTCACCACTTATTCATGTGACTCCTCAGTAGACTCAAGCCTCTCTTAAAGAGAAACACGATCCTCTTCCTCTTCTTCTAGAGCATTTTTTAAGGATGCAATTTCCATTGCATCCTCTCTTTCAATCTGTCGTGGTTTTGTCGACACGTACGCCATAGGGGTATCCCAACGGCGAGTTTAGAGACGTGGGGGGAAGACGGAGAGCGTCCGGGTCGGCGTGACACAGTTTACCCAGGTTCAAATCTCACGACGGTGGCGAAATCCTACTCCTGCTATAAATCACTATAATGACAATACGCCGAGTTACAGGATTGGGGGTTTCGCTGTGTGCGGGTAGTGCTATGCACTTGTTGTTCTTGTGTTGTGCCCTAAAGGCTCCCGTAGGCCGGCTTATATGAGTGCCAGGACCTAGGGTTACATGGAGAGTCCCAGCCGGATACGGTTACAGAGTCCTAGACTAACACTAACTAGTCTTCGTGTCCTCCAAGGCTCCGGCTTCCATCATAGGCGGTGGCACGTCGCCTTCCTTCATCCCTGCTAGACCTCCGTCTTGTCTATCAGCAACTAGGCCGCCCGGTTATGCCATAGGCCTAACCACCAACAGTGGGCCACCCGGGCTTGCCGGTATGAGACTATGCCGTAGGTATACCCATTGGGTATATCTACAACAGTAGCCCCCGGAGTTCTTCAAGATCCTCTCTTTCCTCCGTCTAGCTTTAAGCGTAAGTATCACGTTGTCCTCAATTTGTAGGCGTGGTTCACGAAGAATCTTGGAGAGCTCCCATATCATATTCTCATCCGACTAAGCCTAGCCAGAGAGTTGCTTGTATGCTTCTGCGAACGAATCCAAGGTGGAGAATTCTCTAACGAATCGTTAGTGATTCTTCCAAGATCTAGGAACGTCTTCAATATCATCATCCATGCAGGACGATAGGTAAGCCGGAAAAAATCACGGCTACTGGGCCACGGGCGTAAAGGCTACCAACATGCCGACTTAGAGCTAGCAAAGTAACAGACAAAAGAGCTTGCCGAATTAAGGTCTTAGAGCCTCTCATATCACGGACGTTTAGGCCATCGAGCCATGTAACCCAGTGAAACTTCCGTGAAGGCAAAGTTGATGTCCATCCCCCGGGTTTCGCTAGCCGGATTCTTCACCGTCTTGAAACTTTTGTTGACATAACCATATGTAGCCCCCGAGCATTAAGTCGGCTTCGTCGAAGGCGGCTTGACGCTCAAAAGAACATGCGTAATTGTACATCAAACTATTGTAGCCCCTGAGCGCCAAGTCGGAGTTTCAAAAAGAAATTCGTCTTGGTGCTCTCAGAGTAGCCTTAGAGAAAACGTGAATAGTGTAGCCCCCGAGCGCCAAGTCGGAAATAATTTCGGTTTGGTGCTCAAGAGAGAACTTCACAAAAATTCAATATCGGTGTAGCCCCCGAGCATCAAGGTGGAATTCACATGAATTTTCCGGCTTGATGCTCAAAGAGAACTAAACCAGGTCTTGGAGATCAATGTACTGTAGCCCCCGAGGTTTGTTCTGGCTTGGACGCAAGGCGGGACAAAGCTCTTAATTAGAGTTGTCAAGCCCCCAAGCGTCGATCCGACATCCTCAAAGGCGGCTCAAGTCTTGGTCAACAATTGCAATTGCAGCCCCCGAGGTGTCAAGCCTAGTGAAAATCCGGCTCAAAAACACCTTAATCCGAGGAATGTGGCAATGTCCAAGCGTCGTGTACCTGAAATATAAACATAAAGAATACAAATGTATTAAATTGTTCCTTTGATAGTGTCCAACGAACAAATGTAAGGCGGAACAAGCATGGCCTTTGAACAAATGTTTTAAAGCTGAAACAATGCAGCACTTGAACACATAAAACTGTTTAGGAGGAAAAAAACTCAACTAATTTAAACAGTTTATGTAAATTTTTGTTTAAGCAAGTGCTGGCTTATCCATTATTCTGGTTTTTATGCTTGACCTTTCTTGAGTCGGAAGACTCGCAGCACAGAACCATGTCCTTAGGTGATGATGCCTAATGGCACTGTCCAGAACCCAAGGCCAAAACGTCGGCTTTGAGTGCCAAGAAGTCACTACTCCGGAATCCACATAAAAACAACAGAAAACGTGTATTCAGAAAACTTAAGCTAACGCCCGAAGACGGGTTTTTTGCATGTTACCGGGGCCTTAAAACGGCAAGCCAGTAAAAGTTTATACTCACGAGCGCAAGGCAAATCGTGAAAAAAGTATGACAAAAACGAAAGCGGTAAAAGACTCAGAATATGAGTGAACCAATCTTAATCAGATGATCATAAACAATTAAAATAATAAATATGAATAAGTACTTAGCTGTTTGTCCGTAGTCGATGTTGTTCGCGGCGAAGACAAATCTGGACGTGACGAACTGAAGCTGACCGCGACAAAGACGAAAAGTGTAGTCGTTCGCAGGAAAATTCCTATGTGTAATGTCGACGACACCGTAGTCCGTGACGGAAACAAAGTCGACACCTGCAAAACTTTCCATCACACACATGCTTTCTTGGTCATGTACATAACGTGATTTGGCTGATTTAATTTCTCATATGCACGCAGCAACACGATCGGGGCAATAAAGATTGATTGCCCACGTGAAGTGGCAGTAGTTGAGCCGCCAGTTTTGGGTACTGTTCGAGCTAGTCTTCCATGCCTTCACGTGCACACACTTAATCTGACTTGGATGTTAACCGGAGCGAATTTGTCTATACGTTGACTGGTTTAGAATTTTCTACGTGAGAGTCATAGACTCATAAAAACGGAGATCAATCTAATTACCCAGCACGTGAAAAACAAACAGGCCACAGCTCAAAAGACTGATCATAATGAATCAAGATGTGATCCGCCGCCTTTGAAGGCGTCGAGGGATTGTAACTCGGTCCTTCTCTTGGAGATCTAAGCTAGAAACCTTAATAGGGAAGTTTAAGCTCAAATCGACTTTCTGCGAACGTATCCAGCTTGAAGGCGGTTCGTGCGGGTCTTAACGCCATGCCGGCCTCCTGGGATTTAGATCGCGCGCCGGCTTCGCTGATGAAGATGTGGTCACCACCGATTAGATCGATGGTGAAGGATCCCGCCCGGATCCGTGCTGTAAGCGCCTCTTGCCCCACGGTGGGCGCCAACTGTCATGGTTTTGTCGACACGTACGCCATAGGGGTATCCCAACGGCGAGTTTAGAGACGTGGGGGGAAGACGGAGAGCGTCCGGGTTGGCGTGACACAGTTTACCCAGGTTCAGATCTCACGACGGTGACGAGATCCTACTCCTGCTATAAATCACTATAATGACAATACACCGAGTTACAGGATTGGGGGTTTCGCTATGTGCGGGTAGTGCTATGCACTTGTTGTTCTTGTGTTGTGTCCTAAAGGCTCCCGTAGGACGGCTTATATGAGCGCCAGGACCTAGGGTTACGTGGAGAGTCCTAGCCGGATACGGTTACAGAGTCCTAGACTAACACTAACTAGTCTTCGTGTCCTCCAAGGCTCCGGCTTCCATCATAGGCGGTGGCACGTCGCCTTTCTTCATCTCTGCTGAACCTCCGTCTTGTCTATCAGCAACTAGGCCGCCCGGTTATGCCATAGGCCTAACCACCAACAGTGGGCCACCCGGGCTTTCCGGTATGGGACTATGCCGTAGGTATACCCATTGGGTATATCCACAACACAATCCTGCCATTTTTTTCAAGAAGCACTTCGTTTTGGGCCTGCTGGTCCATAAGAGCTTCAAAATGTATTTTGTGCTCACCTTGTAAGTTAGTGAAGAAATAGTCCAAAGATATAATTTTTTCTTTAACCTTAAGACTAGTAGGATCATCCATGTCAATCATAGCATTAGGAAAAGAAGTGTTAGAAGATGATACCTCGGAACCTCTTGCCATGAGATAAGTAGCGTTCTTGATGATGACGTTTTTGTTCGGAGAGTCGAAGAGAGATGTTGGTGTAGATGTGGTGACTATAGCAGCCATCTCTCGAGAGCTATCATCCTTGTCTTCATCTTCACTTCCAAAAGTATATTCTTCTTGAGCCACTAGGACTATCTTTGGTTGCTTCTTGAAAGGAGCATTCTTCTTCACAAATTGTTTCTTTCGTGGAGCCTTTGACTTTTCCTTGAAAATGAGTCTTCCTCCATTATCTTCTCTACTTTGATAAGGACATTCAGCTACAAAGTGCAGCCGGTCTCCACAGTTGAAACACGTTCTTAGCTTGGGACCATTTTCCCTTCTTCTATTTCCTCCACTCTTGCGTTCTAGTTCAGATTTGGCTTTGGCTGGATCCTTCCAAAAGTTTGTAGCATAGAAGGCCACATATTGTCCATGAGCTCTTTTTACATCCTCGGGACAGTCCATATCTTCTGTGTCATCTTCATCTTGATCATCCACACTTGTCTTCAAGGCCATATTGACCCCCTTTTGCATCCTAATGGCTTGTGCACGAGCATCTTCGGCATTCTTGGCGGCCACTTTGAAAGCTGCCATCTCTTGCATTACCTCATTGGATGTAATTCGGTGGTAGTTATGTGTAACACCCCAGACTTACTTAATCAATATTAGGGTTAGTTTTGTGCATCATGAGCATCATCATTTAAATTGTGCATTGGCGAAAACAAATCAAAACTTTAAACCCTAGTTTTCTCCCCTCTCTTTGAAACACATTCAAATGGTTTGTATTTTGAAAACCCCCAAAAATTTTGGAACCCAAATGGTTATTAAGGGTTCCATTGTATTTTATATATTTACAAAGCTTCTGGTATTTTTGAAATGGATCAAAACAGATTTGAATTGGATATTACAAAGAGAAAAATAAAAAAACAGAAAAGAAAAAGAGTTTTGCTAAAAAAAACTGGATCCAGATATTCCCAGGCCGCAGCCCACTCTCCCTCTTCTCCCTATCCGCTTCTCAGCGTGCCGCCAGCAGCCAGCCTCCGGCCGAGCAACGGCCCAAGCCAACCAAGCCAGGGCCCGCACCGGTTCGTCCTTTCTCCCTGTCGTCTTCCCTAGGCAGGCACGCACCTGCGTGTCGCCGGCGCCGCTGTCGGCTGCCGCGCTGTGATCCGTGCTGCCGTCCGCCGCTCTAGGGCGAGGATAAGACCCCAACGTCGTGGCCATCCTTCTCAGCCTCTCTCGCCCGCTCTCTCGCCCTCTCTCTGCAGTTCCCCACCGCGAGCCCGAAACCCTAGCTCCGGCTCGTCGTCGTTCTGGCCACCCCCGAGCTCGACCGAGCATGACACGAGCTCCGCCTTGTCTTCCTCCCCCTCCCCTCTTAAGCGTGCTTGCTGGGATGCCCTCTGACACCGGAATCGAACCTGTCTTCACCGACATCGACGATGCTCGGCGCTGCCATCGCCGCCGACTCCGACCTCCTCCGGTCAAATCGACACCGCCAACGTCCCCTGGGTGAGCCTCCGGTGCTCAAGGCACCTTCAGTTTTCCATCTCGCTTGCTGTATGCGCCGCGCACCGTCCACCTGCAAGCCCCACCGTCGCCGCCGCTCGCCGCTGTGCTCCGGTGACCAAGTTTGGGCGGCACCGCCTCTATTTGGTTCGCTCTGCTCCGCTGATTCGAACGCACGCAATCGTGCTTCCTAGATCGCCCTCCTCCGCCGTCCCTGGCCGCTGGCCAATGCGCTCGCCGGCGAGTCCTGCGTGGCGCCAAGGTGGCATCCGCGTGGCCAAGGTCCCACCTGCCAGCCTCAGACGCTAGATGGCTCTGCTATGCAAAAAGTTTAGATTAGGGTCAAAACCTGGTTCGGGTCCCACTTGCCGACGAGGATGCTGAGGTGGCCTAGGGCCCATCTGTCGGTCTCTAGGGCTAGCAGAAGCCCTGGTGTAAAAAGTTCCAGTGTTGTTTAATAATTTCAGAAAAAGATTTTAATTAACGTCAAATCTACTAGACCGGTCACCAAATTGTCAAACCCAGCGGGATAACGTTTGACTTTCGATTGGAACGGGATTGATCGTGTGGCTCCCAACGCGAGGGAACTGCCGCAATCTTCTTCGCTTGAATCATCCCCAATCCGCCGCCCTACTCGCTACCACTAGCGCCAAAGCAAACATGTTGATGGCGCCGTGGTGCCCCTGTTTCCTCACGCAGACGACGCCCCTGGTTTCTCCCGACGGTCCTCCTCGCCGGTGGCGCCCCTGATTTCTCCCGCTGACGCAGCCCCTGGTTTCCCCTGCCGGCGCTGACCCTGTTTTCTCGGCTGGCTTCGCCTCACCCGCTTCCTCCAGCCGGCGCTGAGTTTGCCGGTCAGTACCCAAGCCATCACCTTCAGCTGCTCTATCCTCCTTGTTCGCGCCCTCGGTGCTCGCTCGCAACATCTTGTTGCGTGGCAGCTGCGGCCATGGCGACAGTAAACTAGGCCTGCACAAGGGTAGCCGATGATGGCGCTATGGAGGTGCGAGGAGGAATTCTGATGGCTCCCGGCAACAAACCTGCCTAAATGAAGTGGGTGGAATCATATTTTGAAGGCCGGATCTCCGTGGTGGTGTTGGCAGGATCTTGGCGGCTAGCTCCAGGATGAGTAAGAGTCGATCATGCATAGAAGTTGCTCCGTGTGCTCCACTTCTTTTTTAAGCTGCGTGTGCTCTACTTATGGCTGGTAACGATGAAGCTCGTGCGCATCCTGGAGCGTCTCGCTCAGCCGGCCATCAGTTTCACTACATCCGGGTCCTGCAGCTACATGCCAGACAACAGCTCGTGGTCAGCAATATGCTCGATCGGCTGCGGCTGCATCATTTTCCAAGTAACAAGTTATGTACTCTTCCTAACGGGCATCGATAGTTGAGTGGAACCATTTATGCTAGCTAGTAGTACTAATACATGTGTTATCTTAGAGCAAGCACAGTAGGATATAGTTAGCTGGCTTAGAATATCGGAAATTCTACTCTCCCACTGGTTGCTGAATTGCAAAACCTGACAGTAAGTGTGAATGTGTGCTGCCATCTAGCTTAGAATTATATCAAAAATTCAAGATGTTTTATAGATCAAACCGCTTGTCTGATTTAAAATCTGTTTTTATCGTTGGACTAGTCGCGACGAGATTTTCAAAACTATATCCCATGTTAATATGTTTCGATAAAAAAATTTGGATCAAAATGTTATCCACCCCAAACACGTGAGTTCTCCATATCATAATATGTAAGTTATCCACCCAATAACACATAAGTTATCCATCGTATAAATGTGTTGGGTAGAAGCATTCTCGCATACGTATTGAGCAGGTTTAATGAAAACATGGTAGCCTAGTTGTTAGGATACTGACACTTTATTGCCATCAATGTGTTAGCGTCGACGAGCGATGAAGTCTCCGTACCCTAAAACCCTTCTAGGCTTCGTCACCCGTACATCTCGATAGCGACGGACTACGAAGTTAAGCCGCTAGACTACTAGTTGAACATCATGTTGTTTACTACGTCTTACTGTGGTGGATGGTTGGGACATAAGATCCCATTTATTTATATTGTATGCAAAAAAGCTTAAATTTAGTTCCTTTAATGAAATTATGTTTGATGTTGTCTTCAAATATGTGCAATTAATTGGAATGAACATGTGTGCAAAATAAGCTAACGTGTTCATTTTTGCTTCATTTTTATCCCCTTTAATGGTTTATAGTAGAAAAACCGAGAAAAGTGCAAATTAACTCACCCACTTGTTGATTGTATTGAAAATATACATTAGGGTCATCTACCTTTGGGAAAAAGGTAGAATCGTGTTCGGATCTTTCTAATCCAATTTTAAAGGTACGGTGGCCAGCGCAAACAAAAGAAAGAAGTCTCGATCAAACTCTCCCTCTTTTCCATGCCACAGAGTCCCGACCGGCTGAGCCCTAGCAGTGGCGGTCCTGCACTCATCACCAATTCAATGTAGTTATCCATCCTTTAGATAAAATTTATCCACCCACTTTTTATAGAGTTATCCACATGATCAGGTTATAGTTATCAACTAATTCCAAATGGAGTTATCCACCTAATCAGGTTATAGTTATCAACTAATTCCAAATGGAGTTATCCACCTAATCAGGTTATAGTTATCAACTAATTTTAAATGGAGTTATCCAGTTGTTCAGGATATAGTTACACATGTGTTTACCATATACCTATTGTCATCAGATCGATGTAGTTATCATACTCTCTACCTAATAGTTATCCACCTATTATTTATAAAGTTATCCGTCCAGGTGTTATAACATAGCTATCATCATCAATTCGATGTAGTTACCATACCCTTTAGATAAACGTTATTCACCCACAACAAATAGAGTTATCCACGTGATCAGCTTATATTTATCAACTGGAGTTATCTAGGTGTTTAGGGTAGAGTTATCCATATGCTTATCGTATATCTATCATCATCAAATCAATGTATTTATCATGCTCTCTATGTAGTTATCCAACTGTTTAAAATATAGATATCATCACGAGTTTGTATTACAACATGGATATCATCACCAATTCGATGTAGTTATTCACCCTTTAGGTAAAAGTTATCCATCTACTTCTTATAGAGTTATCCACCTAATCAGGTTATAGCTATCAACTGATTCTAAATGGATTTATTCATCTGTTCAAGGTTCAATTACCCATGTGTTCACCATATAGATATCGTCATCAGATCTATGTAGTTATCATGCTCTCTACGTAATAGTTATCCACCTATTACTTGTAAAGTTATCTGACTAGGTTCTACAACATAGCTATCATCACCAATTCGATGCAGTTACCATACCCTTTAGGTAAAAGTTATCCACCCGCTGCTTAAAGAGTTATCCACTTGATCAGCTTATAGTTATCGACTGATTTCATATGGAGTTATCTAGGTGTTTAGGGTAGACCTCAATTGCAATTGTACTCTCTCGTATCTCAATTGCAATCATACTCTCGTTTGCTGGCCACTCTCACGTTTAGCAATACGACCTTGCTAGAGTGTGTGAGTTTGGAATCATCGTACGTGCAACAATGTGTAGCACCCCGGGTAAAACCGCTACTAGAAAATCGTTGTTGTTTTTATTATGTGCATCATCATGACATCAGCATGCATCTGTTTGCCTAAAACTATTTTCTAAAAGCCTATTTTGTTTTCTGAATGTTCTCCTCTCTGTTCAAATCCAAACCCTAGATCCGTCTGAATCTTTTATTTGTCTAAAAGCCTTTTACAAATGTTTTGTTTTAAAATAAATAAAAATAATAAATAATAAATATATTTTGTTGAAGGAGGCCGCCACCGGCCAGGCCCAAAAGGCCCAGCCAGCTGTCGGCCTACAACCCCAGGAAAACCCTAACCCTAGCATCCCACCTAATCCACCCACACCCCAACTCCCTGCCGCCGCCACCCCCCTTTCAACCCACACTCACATCTGAACCACACTAGACTCACAAGTAGTCACACAACACCCTGACCCACCCCACGCAAGCATGCACACCGCACAGAAAACGCGTCGTTCCCTGGCCCCACCCCGCGGGTCCCACTCCCTCCTCTCTCGATGCGAGCCCCGCTCCCCCTCGATCGAGGACCTCCTCGCGATCCCCTCCCTCGCTTCTCTGCATCTCCCTCCCGCAAGCTCTGCGCGCCGCCTAGATCTCACGTCGCTGTCGAATGCCCTCCCTCTCCTCGGTGTCGAGATCGCTGCTTCTGGTCCTTCCTCTCCCGAGATCGTCCGCCGCCAACCTCGCGCATCGTCGCGGCCTCGAGTCCGCCACCGACCGCGACCACTGCGTCTCCCCTTTGTCGCCATGGCCGTCGAGCACCTCCCCGAGCGGACGCCGCGCCCTTTCCTCTCCTTGGCAAGGTTTCCATCGCTGACCCATCTCCGGCCGCTGGAGCCCGACGCCACCATCCCCTCCTCGTTGCTCCCTGGCCACGTCGACCTCACCTCGTCGCCGCCTCCTCTCCAGCACCACGACGCCACCATGTCCCCCTGCTTCGCTGTCGAGTGCCTCATGCTCGTCGCAAGCAGCCGTCGTTCGCCCTTCCCCGCGAGCGCGGGCTGTCGATCTCTGGCCAGAACGGGCCTCCTCTGCTGCCTTCCCGAGAGCTCGCTTCCCCGCTGACGTCCTCCTCCTGGATCGCGCCCTCTCTTCCCGTGCGTGCTTGCCCCTCTTCGTCACCAGCTCGCCGACCTCCTGTTACATCCCGACCACAAGGCGTTCGAGCCAATGTCTACACAGGACAAGGGCCTTCTCGCAGTGTATAAATGTCCTCGTTTTTCTTTTTGTCCTGTTGATCTAAGCATGTGTTTTGGTGGTCTGATGTATCGTTGTTGGCATGGCACTCCTAGATCGGCCTCATGCTGCACTTATGTGGTGTTGCTGCTCTCGGCCATGATCCTTTCGGCTCCGGCATTGATAAGTGAAACTTGCGCTACTCAATGATCACCGACATGGGCCAATAAGATCTCCATACCGAACTCCAAGAACTCCCTCACGGATCACCAAACACTCCTTCGCGGAAACCGAAGACCCCCGCCGAGCCCCCATGTGTGACCCTTTCTTCAAGACCCCTATTTTGATGAATATATATAATATACTTGTTGCATATTAAATTTCCATGCTTGCATACATATAGTGTGGTTTGAGGGCCTTATGCCGATTCACCTAATAATTAAATATGGAGGCCATATGTGGGCGAATCTAGTCTTATATTGGCCCCAATTAAATTTGTGTAGCGAACCGGTGACATGTTTTGACTTGTTAAGACAATATTTAAATTGCGGGTATCTAGAACAACTATAACCATATACTTAATTGTCGGGACCCCTGTTCCGCTTAATATTGCCTAATTGCATCGCATCTTCGCCATGCCATACATCATACATGCATCATGCTCGATCTTTTGCCGTAGTATTAAATGGTGCATCCGGTGTTTCTTTTCGCGCTTTGCTTCTTCACGGATTAGGCCGATGAGTTGATGCGAGTGTCGACCCGATCTTCGGATGAAACTTCGGCAATGTTTTTCAGGCGAGCATCTCTTCCCCTTCTACCTATTTTGCATTTATAGTCTTTATTTCCTCATGTTGATCTATTGCTATACGTGTCGCGATGCTTTAGTTTCCGTACCCCAGTATATCCCGTGCAGCCTCTATATTGCCTTGGACACCTCCTATTACCTGTGTTTGGTAGATAGCTGGCCTTGCGAGTCGTAGTTGCTTGCTCAGGCGTGATCTCGTGATGTCAAGTACCATAGTTGTTGGCAGGTTGGCAGATGCTTATGGTGGAGATGTTTATGGTGGATATGATCATGACTTTAAATACAACTATTAAAAATGCTAGATATAACTAATGCAGAGGCATCGGTGGGCAATAGATGTTATTTGGTTCTTCCACGCTCACTTGTGTCCCGTAGGACCCCGAGTACTTGATACCTGTTCCTTGATTTTTCGCACTATTCATATCCGGGAGGCCTTATGGACCCCCCTGAGCCAGAGCTTGATTCATTCTTATTTCTTGGGGCCACAAAGTAGTTTGGGGCTTTATTACTATCCTGTACTTATGCCATGCTTTACTGCTTTATTTACGATTGTGCGTGGAGCACCTGTACTGTTTAGGATCGTGACACGTTTTCGCTGTATCGACAAGCCCAGTCACACTTTCGGGTTCCCAGTCGTTTACAGCCGTCCACACAAAACCTGGATCCGTTCCGGAGCCGGCCAACTTCGTTGCGGGTAGTCGTGAATGCCTCGTTGGGTTTTGAGTTGGTTTTTCCGAGGTTGATCGAGTGTGTGTTGCTATTTGTGCACCCCTGCAGGGTAAAACTTTCTGAAAGCCGTGTCCGCGGTTATGGACGACTTGGAGCACAGTATCTCGATCATAGACAAGCATAACTAAAGTAGTGCTATAAATTTGACTTAATATATGACTAGTAATCAGATTCAACTATAACGGAATGGATATTAAAAATGCCAACAGCTGGTGGATCTGTGGTGATCTGTGTCATTCTATACCTGCCTAGTAAGTATTGCAACTCCAATGGAATGTGATAAAAGTGCCAACAACCGCTGGGTTTTGGGATTCCTCGGGACAATTATATCTGACTAGTAACTGTTCGAATTACAACGGAATGTTAACTAAAACTGCCCACTACTTATGCTCTCAGGATGACGGAAGCTCTATATCTGATTAGTAATTGCTGCAACTACAATGGAATGAGTAAAATTGCCAACTGTGTGAGTTCCTTGGTCCGACTTCCTCGATTGGTCTCGAGGGGGAAATACCAGGATGGGTTTGTTGGGTGTTAGTTTCAGGTTGGATCCGAATAGGTCTTTCTTATCCCTCTCTGATAACCGATAGTTGTATCGAGTCCCTATAGGTTGTTTAGTGCCGCTGCGCTGCCGCTTCAGCCCACCATACCTATGTAGGCGAGAGCCGCCGAATTCTAGCCTCGCCATGTACTGGCCTCAGTACTGACGCTCCTCTTTTTCCTTTCCCCGTTGTCGGCACCCCTTTGTTTTAGCAGGTTTGAGATCGCCGTCGTTAGCAGAGTTACCCTTCCGGCTTGGCCTAGGCAGGGTTATGGACTCCATTGGTTATTCTTCAGGGCTCTTAGCCCCATTTGCATCTTGTCCGTAGTCGGACGCTCTATCGTTTTCTAGGTGATTGGATCTTTGTACTGTATATTTGTATTCTTGACTCATGGAGTCGTGTTGTATATATATCTGTTCTGTGGGTCCCATCAAGGACTGTTGTGTAATGTTATTACTTCGTTCTCCACCCGCACGAAAGTGCCTGGTGGGCGTCCTTAAATCGTTTCTATGCGGGTTTGGCAGAAAGGGCTTAAACTTGCATAGGGCCGATTTAAGGGTGTTACAGAGTGGTATCAGAGCTCAGCAGTTACGATACCCCACTGGTCCAGCCCGTAGGATAACCTAGCTAACGGCCGATGTAGAGTGTCAAAACTATTTTGGAAAATCGGTTGGATAGATCTGATTAGGTCTGCTTTTACTTCTTACCCCTCTACTATTCTCCTCTTATCTCAACGTGTTTTGAATCTGCTTTCTTATCTTTTCCTCGAGTCCAGGAACTCTCGTGGTTGGGATTCTGTCGTACCTTCAGGGTTTCGCTTCCTCTTGTAACGGTGCTTCGACATTTTGTCTTCATGCCATCTAAGGAATATCCCTCTATGTACCTTCAGTGGACCAAAAATTCACTAAAAATTTTCTTTGTATCTTTCGGTGTTTTTCAATGCGACGACCACATATCCATCATATCCGATAAAGACTCTACATCACTTCTTTGCTTCCGAACCTCGTTTGTCGAGATCTTCAGTCTAAAATCTGAGGGTATGATGCATAATCCGTCTGTTCGTGTACAGAGTAATGCTTTGAGTGCGGGATGGAGTCGCGACCATACCACTACTCTTATCATTCACTTTTGTACATTGAATGGGTGGATCAAGCAATTTTACTCCTTCCATGGAAGTTAGAGGTCACTTATCTTTTGATACCTCTACCTTCGAGTTTCTCCGGAGTGTTCTCTCAATGGACGTGAGCCCCGACCCTTGTTGGTGGTGTCGCCAATTTCAAGATGAAGGAGGAACCCTCGTTAGTGGTGTCGCAAGGATCTACACGAAGCGAGAAGATTCAGGTCATCGACTTTCTTCCCCATACTAGGAGGCGGATCTCGAGGGCGAGATCCATTGTTAGTGGTGTCGAATTGTAGCACCCCGGGTAAAACCGCTACTAGAAAATTGTTGTTGTTTTTATTATGTGCATCATCATGACATCAGCATGCATCTGTTTGCCTAAAACTATTTTCTAAAAGCCTATTTTGTTTTCTGGATGTTCTCCTCTCTGTTCAAATCCAAACCCTAGATCCGTCTGAATCTTTTATTTGTCTAAAAGCCTTTTACAAATGTTTTGTTTTAAAATAAATAAAAATAATAAATAATAAATATATTTTGTTGAGGGAGGCCGCCACCGGCCAGGCCCAAAAGGCCCAGCTAGCTGTCGGCCTACAACCCCAGGAAAACCCTAACCCTAGCATCCCACCTAATCCACCCACACCCCAACTCCCTGCCGCCGCCACCCCCCTTTCAACCCACACTCACATCTGAACCACACTAGACTCACAACTAGTCACACAACACCCCGACCCACCCCACGCAAGCATGCACACCGCACATAAAACGCGTCGTTCCCTGGCCCCACCCCGCGGGTCCCACTCCCTCCTCTCTCGATGCGAGCCCCGCTCCCCCTCGATCGATCCCCGTCGCTAGGACCTCCTCGCGATCCCCTCCCTCGCTTCTCTGCATCTCCCTCCCGCAAGATCTGCACGCCGCCTAGATCTCACGTCGCTGTCGAATGCCCTCCCTCTCCTCGGTGTCGAGATCGCTGCTTCTGGTCCTTCCTCTCCCGAGATCGTCCGCCGCCGACCTCGCGCATCATCGCGGCCTCGAGTCCGCCACCGACCGCGACCACCGTGTCTCCCCTTTGTCGCCATGGCCGTCGAGCACCTCCCCGAGCGGACGCCGCGCCCTTTCCTCTCCTTGGCAAGGTTTTCATCGCTGACCCGTCTCCGGCCGCTGGAGCCTGATGCCACCATCCCCTCCTCGTTGCTCCCTGGCCACGTCGACCTCACCTCGTCGCCGCCTCCTCTCCAGCACCACGACGCCACCATGTCCCCCTGCTCCGCTGTCGAGTGCCTCATGCTCGTCGCGAGCAGCCGTCGTTCGCCCTTCCCCGCGAGCGCGGGCTGTCGATCTCTGGCCAGGACGGGCCTCCTCCGCTGCCTTCCCGAGAGCTCGCTTCCCCGCTGACGTCTTCCTCTTGGATCGCGCCCTCTCTTCCCGTGCGTGCTTGCCCCTCTTCGTCACCAGCTCGCCGACCTCCTGTTACATCCCGACCACAAGGCGTTCGACCCAATGTCTACACAGGACAGGGGCCTTCTCGCAGTGTATAAATGTCCTCGTTTTTCTTTTTGTCCTGTTGATCTAAGCATGTGTTTTGGTGGTCTGATGTATCGTTGTTGGCATAGCACTCCTAGATCGGCCTCATGCTGTACTGATGTGGTGTTGCTGCTCTCGGCCATGATCCTTTCGGCTCCGGCATTGACAAGTGAAACTTGCGCTACTCAATGATCACCGACATGGGCCAATAAGATCTCCATACCGAACTCCAAGAACTCCCTCACGGATCACCAAACACTCCTTCGCGGAAACCGAAGACCCCTGATCTCGGAGTCCGAAGATCAAGACCGACCCCTCCGTACCCATGATCGCCGAGCCCCCATGTGTGACCCTTTCTTCAAGACCCCTATTTTGATGAATATATATATAATATACTTGTTGCATATTAAATTGCCATGCTTGCATACATATAGTGTGGTTTGAGGGCCTTATGCCGATTCACCTAATAATTAAATATGGAGGCCATATGTGGGCGAATCTAGTCTTATATTGGCCCCAATTAAATTTGTGTAGCGAACCGATGACATGTTTTGACTTGTTAAGACAATATTTAAATTGCGGGTATCTAGAACAACTATAACCATATACTTAATTGTCGGGACCCCTGTTCCGCTTAATATTGCCTAATTGCATCGCATCTTCGCCATGCCATACATCATACATGCATCATGCTCGATCTTTTGCCGTAGTATTAAATGGTGCATCCGGTGTTTCTTTTAGCGCTTTGCTTCTTCACGGATTAGGACGATGAGTTGATGCGAGTGTCGACCCGATCTTCGGATGAAACTTCGGCAATGTTTTTCAGGCGAGCATCTCTTCCCCTTCTACCTATTTTGCATTTATAGTCTTTATTTCCTCATGTTGATCTATTGCTATCCGTGTCGCGATGCTTTAGTTTCCGTACCCCAGTATATCCCGTGCAGCCTCTATATTGCCTTGGACACCTCCTATTACCTGTGTTTGGTAGATAGCTGGCCCTACGAGTCATAGTTGCTTTCTCAGGTGTGATCTCGTGATGTCAAGTACCACAGTTGTTGGCAGGTTGGCAGATGCTTATGGTGGATATGTTTATGGTGGATATGATCATGACTTTAAATACAACTATTAAAAATGCTAGATATAACTAATGCAGAGGCATCGGTGGGCAATAGATGTTATTTGGTTCTTCCACGCTCACTTGTGTCCCGTAGGACCCCGAGTACTTGATACCTGTTCCTTGATTTTTCGCACTATCCATATCCGGGAGGCCTTATGGACCCCCCTGAGCCAGAGCTTGATTCATTCTTATTTCTTGGGGCCACAAAGTAGTTTGGGGCTTTATTACTATCCTGTACTTATGCCATGCTTTACTGCTTTATTTACGATTGTGCGTGGAGCACCTGTACTGTTTAGGATCGTGACACGTTTTCGCTGTATCAACAAGCCCAGTCACACTTTCGGGTTCCCAGTCGTTTACAGCCGTCCACACAAACCCTGGGTCCGTTCCGGAGCCGGCCAACTTCGTTGCGGGTAGCTTAGTGGGGTGGCCCCCTGAAATATTTATGAATCCTGTGATCGCTTTGTCGTGAATGCCTCGTTGGGTTTTGAGTTGGTTTTTCCGAGGTTGATCGAGTGTGTGTTGCTATTTGTGCACCCCTGTAGGGTAAAACTTTCTGAAAGCCGTGTCCGCGGTTATGGACGACTTGGAGCACAGTATCTCGATCATAGACAAGCATAACTAAAGTAGTGTTATAAATTTGACTTAATATATGACTAGTAATCAGATTCAACTATAACGGAATGGATATTAAAAATGCCAACAGCTGGTGGATCTGTGGTGATCTGTGTCATACTATACCTGCCTAGTAAGTATTGCAACTCCAATGGAATGTGATAAAAGTGCCAACAACCGCTGGGTTTTGGGATTCCTCGGGACAATTATATCTGACTAGTAACTGTTCGAACTACAACGGAATATTAACTAAAACTGCCCACTACTTATGCTCTCAGGATGACGGAAGCTCTATATCTGATTAGTAATTGCTGCAACTACAATGGAATGAGTAAAATTGCCAACTGTGTGAGTTCCTTGGTCCGACTTCCTCGATTGGTCTCGAGGGGGAAATACCAGGATGGGTTTGTTGGGTGTTAGTTTCAGGTTGGATCCGAATAGGTCTTTCTTATCCCTCTCTGATAACCAACAGTTGTATCGAGTCCCTATAGGTTGTTTAGTGCCGCTGCGCTGCCGCTTCAGCCCACCATACCTATGTAGGCAAGAGCCGCCGAATTCTAGCCTCGCCATGTACTGGCCTCAGTACTGACGCTCCTCTTTTTCCTTTGCCCGTTGTCGGCACCCCTTTGTTTTAGCAGGTTTGAGATTGCCGTCGTTAGCAGAGTTACCCTTCCGGCTTGGCCTGGGCAGGGTTATGGACGCCATTGGTTATTGTTCAGGGCTCTTAGCCCCATTTGCATCTTGTCCGTAGTCGGACGCTCTATCGTTTTCTAGGTGATTGGATCTTTGTACTGTATATTTGTATTCTTGACTCATGAAGTCGTGTTGTATATATCTGTTCTGTGGGTCCCATCAAGGACTGTTGTGTAATGTTATTACTTTGTTCCCCACCCGCACAAAAGTGCCTGGTGGGCATCCTTGAATCGTTTTTATGCGGGTTTGGCAGAAAGGGCTAAAACTTGCATAGGGCCGATTTAAGGGTGTTACACAATGCTTGCTCTATCGGAATGCTGGCATGTGCACAGCCTGTCGGAACGCCTGCTAGGGATTGCCAATCGTAGTAACACGGGAGTTCTTGTCTTTCGGTGCCATTCTGAAGGCGGATACGCGTCGACGCAGTGTTGTTTGAGCACCCGCATGATTTACCATCCGTAGACTAGCAACTGTATAACTCTATGATGATAGCTTACCATAAATGTGGGTAACTCCGTGCGTGATAGATCCGCGAGGAATTTAAATCGATAGGTAGTCGTGTCCAAATTTTAGGTTTTTGCATTAATGCAGATAGTATCAATAATTTTGGTCTTTTCTGAATGCATGTGAAAAGTCTTAATACAACTAGTTTATAGGCCAGATAACTTACATACATCAGCCTGCATCACTAACGTGTTATAGGCGGATAACTTTTAGGTCTAAAAAACGTTCTTAAAACATATCAATATAGGATCTAAAGATCTCGTCGCCACTAGTCTAACCATTAAAACGGATCTTTAATCGAACAAACGGTTTAATCTTTAAAATATTTTGAATTTTTACATTTAAATTGAGCTGGCTGATCAATTTTTTTGTCGTTTATAGGTAATCTGTTTCAGTACAATCAAAAGAAGGAAATCTCACTATGAAAAACTGTGCAATCTCGGGTCTCAATCTTGTCTTACAGTTGACTATGTGGACAGTCCGCTGGATTCGTTTTTCCAACGGGAGCAGCTGTGTAGTCGCGTCCTTAATTAATTCCAGAATTTGGTTTAAACTTATAAATTCAATAACTAATTATTTATAAGTCAAAAAAATATAAATAATATATCAAAATATTCAGAAAAATGAAACCTAGCTATAATCATGCATTATTCAACAACTTTCAAGACAAGTTTAATTAGAAGAACAAATCAACCCCTCTCATATACATCCGGAGTTTTCTGATTAGGGTTTTCACCCCTCAGAACCCCGATTAAGTTGTCAAGCATACTTTAGGGTTATATTTCAATACTAATCAACTTGTAACATCATCATTCTTGTTTGAGCATTGCATCGATGCCATGTGTTGATTGTTTCCCTTTATTTCTGGTGTTTGCTTCTCTCCGGTAGAATACGATATCGAGATCGAGATCGAGATCGAAGACCGAGATCAAGACCATCGAAGATCGACGAACAAATACTTGACCAATAATAATCAAGTCAAGACGAAGGCTCTTGAAGATCTACTTATTTGTTATCAACTGGCAAAGGCAAGCATAGCCCCACCATGATATAATCCTATGATTACGAAAGAATTTCTATTCTTGCCATGATGCATACGATTCTACTGTGGTATTTTATCGATAGATAGAGTATCCTATCTATCGCATTATTCCCTTTGAGCTTATATTACCTGATCCACTGCTCCTAGCATAACTAGGATTGGTTTTTGTGCACTGCTAGAGCTTATATCTATGTCTTGCTTAGACATGCTTAGCTGTTGAGTATGGTTCAACCAGATGATGTATCAGATGCAGATAATCTAGTATCACAGGAGAACCTGATGAGATGAGATTAGTGATATGAGATTAAACATGCTAAGGCTTGTATGGGAGGCCACAGTGGGATGTGGTTTTCTAGTCCCATGCTCACCACCACTAGGACCTGAGTTCTTGCCTTTGGAACCGAGACGAGCGTATAGCCACACGGGGCTTGGGAACCCCTCGCCTGATTAACTTGCCTAGTAGATTCCATGAGTCACATAGTTCGGGCATTTCATTCGACATATGTATTGAAAACGTTTTTGAAAGATGGAGGTGCATTCATACAGGTAGGGAAGCATGGACCGGGTTGCTTGGGGTTGATGGCGCCCCTGGTAAACCTACCTCGCCTCACATATTTAAGTACTGGCTTCGGGATTTGACCCGTTATGGCGGAACAATACTTATTGCGTGACTCATGGTCTCGGCGAAAGCAAGGTACAGGTCGTGTCCAACCACACCCTCTGCCGGCCTTCCAAGGAAGAGGGCTAATGATCTGGCATTAAGAGTCGGTTGGTACGTGTGGGTAAAGTTGTACACCCCTGCAGGGTTAAATCTTTTCGAAAATCCGTGTTCACGATTATGAACGCTTGGTGACAGGATTCTAAGATCATAGAGAACTATAACCTAATCGTAAAACTTGGCAGATCAACGTGTGCTTAAGGATGCTTCCTCATGGGTACGAGGGGGTGATCCTAGATAGGATTCAGATGATGATTCGGTGGATATCAAAAGATGATGATCAATATTTCGAAGATGTCGCTCTCTTATCCCTTTTTAAAATACCCTGATTAGACGAGCTTCTTCTCTCTCTCTCTCTCTCTTGTTTTATAAACAAAGATGGCTTTATGCAAAACAACTCTACCAGCCATAAGTCTTACGGAGTACACCCTGTACTCACCCTTGCTTTATTGATACTTTTGACAGAGTAAGTGTTCCTTGGAGACGAGTTCCGTACTACAATGACATCGACGAGTAGCTTGGGGTTCCCGGCCGGCAGCCTGGAATCTATGGACTGGGACGTCATCGTTATGCTTCAGGTCTCTTAGGCCATTTGTTAAGTTTGCTATACTTAATAGCATGATTTTCCTTCCGTTGTTTTATGTTTGTGGTCAATGACCTCTGCTTGTAATATTTTGGTTCTCTGCTCAGTTATGAGCTTGCTGTAATAATTTTTGTGTCGTAGGGTCACTGCCATGTTACCGATTCTTCACTAGATATTCTCGAGCTCAAGGTTAAGCTTATTTCAGACGGAGGTCTAGGATTTGTTTAGCCCTGATCCCGGGGGTGTCACAGGTTTTGGTATCAGAGCAGTACCGACCGTAGGAAAACCTTGCTATTGGTCGATGTTGAGTCTAGTGTTTGTGAAAACTATTTTAAAGCTGAAAAGTATTTGCGAAAATTCTAGTATGCTTCTTTTTCTCCTTATCCAGTTTCGCTCTAACTCTGGGTTATCTTATCTGGTGTAGATTTTGGAAAAGTTTTGATATCTCTTCTTGTCTTTCAAAAGTTGGGTGCCTCCTTGGCATGTCGTTTCGAAGCCAGTTGACCTAGTGTTGAGTTCTCTAGAGTTGTGTGTGTTGTGAATTCCTTGTTTCCCTTGCTCTGTTCATCTGAGAGATTCCTTTCCATCATGATCTCTCTATCTTTTGGACCCACAATATTATATTGTTAGATCTAAAGTGTTCTGTTCTAGGCTTCGAGGTTTCCTTTCGCCTTGTGTGCCTCCTTTTTGTTTGCCGGGTACTTCAGAAGTCGTTTCTTCTCTTAGAAGCTACCTCGTGGTTACTAACTTGTAGTGTGCGCTAAGTCACTCAAGTAGTAGTTACTCCTTTATTTGGGTTTTAACCCTTCGACTTGAAACTAAGATCCCTGATTGTGCTGGATTCTGGTGTAGTGAATCTTGTACATGAAGCTGACCTTTAAACCAAGATCCATTCCTTTGACCCCTGTTGCTAATGTTCACACATTACCTCAGGATGGTTGGTACTATAATTCTATCCTTCAAGCTTGTGGTCTTTGTCATGATTGAATTGTGACAATGAAGGACTTCCCCTACCACCTACTATGGCAGATGTTCTTTAATGGAACCAAATAGATCACGACAAGAGTACTCCTTGTGAGTCTCGCATCTATACCCGTGACTCTGCCACACCTCACCTGTATTTGCATTGGTTTTCAGAAGATTGTTAATCTATGCATCCACATTTCGGGATTCTAACCTGAGCATGTTCCTTCCCCCTTGTTGTTTTCCGACCTTTGTTTACCAGTTGGTAGCCAAGTAGTAAATGTGCATTGGTGTCTTCCGATGCAAGATACTCTTGTGGTCCGTCATGACAAACCATTTCAGTATGTCAGGAGAAACAAACTCCAGTACCTCGTCATTTCTATGACCAGGTCAAAGTGTTGTATTCCGCAGATTAAGAGGCATTGTTTGTCTCCCATCTGTTCTATCTTAAAGTACCACACCCTTTTATATTAAGAGGTCGTGCTGAGTTTCATGACCCCTTAATGAAGTGATGCTCTTACACGTAATTACCCACCCTTCCTCGAGCTTTCGCGCTCGTAAGTGATGCGTGTGCGTAATAATGTGGCCATGTGAGATTCTTAGCAATTATTATTGTTTTGAACTCTAAGGACATTTGAGTCATTCTCAGCGTGATTGGTTAACCTTATCACTAAGCAAAGGATGATTGTGCTACCAAGTCCGCTATTCTGGTACATATCCTCGGTCAAAGAGTTAGGCTTGTGCTGAAGCTCTAAGACTATGTCTTCTTGCCTTACCAAGCAAGTTTGCTCTCGAACTAAGTGACATATCGGTGGTTCGTGATATTCTAAATGTCTTCCTAGAAGTATCGCCTTGTTGCCACATGACCGTGATATCAAGTTCTTAAGCAAGCAAGTTCTCTGAACTGCTCCTTTCTCCAAGGATCCGTACTGGATACCCCTGAACTAGTTGGTTGAGCTTAAGCAACAACTTGGAGAGTTGTTGGAAAAAAGTTATATCCGACTATGTTATTTATAAAAGGGATGTTTAGTTTTTTTCATGTTGAAGAAAGATAGTATTTCCGTTGTGGATATGTTATCTTCCACACCTTTTATTTGATTTGGGTTATCGTCAAATCAAACTCAGTTCCAAGGACTATCTTGATGATGTTTACTCATGATGTTTCACTTAATTACATCTCTGTGTCCTTTGATCTGACCAGTATTTCTGCCTTGTTCATGCAACATATGAGTCCATCTTCTTGGAGTGTCCCGATAAGTTTTTTTTGTGGAGACCATCAACATTATCCTTAACTTCTCCATGTTAGATTTGATTCATATGGAACATTTGGCATTAATGTTGGAAACTTTTGAGAACCATCTTTGAGTCATCTTGAAGTATGCGTTCTGGATGTTAGAAGTGACCTTCTCAGATTCATGTGCAATTGTTGAAAAATATCGCCGTGGATTAGAGTAAAGTTAACTTTGTTCCTTAAGGACACATGTGTATTTGATTGTCAGTACCTTAAGTGTGTGCAGTTGTCTTCTGACAAATTGCTAAAGACATGGGTCTAGCAATCTAGCTCGTATTTTGGAGCTTGACACTATAGTCTGTGTCTTGAGAATCTAGTGACTTTACCTTTGTGGTAAATGTTGCAAACTTTCTATTCGGACACGCTGAGTCTAAAATATCATTCCACCTAACCAAAGCTGAATCTCAAGAGGCAATGATGGTTGGTGTTCCCCAAGGTTTTGACATAGGTCTCTTTGTAAATCTGTCAAGATTGATGTAATGGTTGACACACTTAGCCGGAAAGACCTACCGTCATATTCCTATGATTCAGCAATGTCAACCACTCTTCGTGAGGCTTCTTCTATAAATAATTATAGAAGTTCTGTTCATGGTTTCCTTTGTATCCGAAGTCTGACCTTTACTTGATGCCTCGTTTCTCGAACATCAAGGAGAACATTTAAAGTAGTGTTGCTGAATGTCTCTCGGTTGATCCTCCAGACACTTTATGTTGGCAAGCATATTTTTGGGCCAAGTAATTGAAGTCTGAGAATGAAGTTTCTTTCTTCTCGTGTCATCAGGAATCTTCTTAACCATTCATCTTAGTGGAGTAAAGTGTATCATGATATTTGGCAAAGATTCTGATAAACCTGGATGAATAAAAAGTTTCCTTCGTTTTCTCAACCATGTTCTAAGAGAGACTATGGTTTTTGTAATCCGTAGTTTCTCTTGTTACATGTTCCTTGTGACTCATACGAGACCTATCCACCAAAATACCTTTCTGTCTTGACCTTCTATTGAATGAAAGAGTGACCCTTCTATGTTAAAAGTAGTTCAACAGCTTGGTTTTGTTGATCCATATCTCTGCAACCTAAAATCTCTACTTAAGCCGTTTAGTAGAGGTTCCCCATCGAAGTCTATGGTCATGTTCTTTCTATTGGAAGCTCTCTTCTTCAGAAGCTTCAAAACCTCCTGTAAGTTCCATGGTCTAAATCCTTATGAAGACCAGCTATCTAACAACTTGAAACCTTCTCCTCTTGTTTCCTCTGTTACCTTGTAGTGTTTCATGTTTGTCATCTCAGAGTCATTTTTGAACACCCTATCCATGATTTGACCATGAGATACTCCGCGTATTTTAGTGTGCTTCCCTCTTAACTTTAGAGTGATCCTGTTTCTTTCTCTCTCTGTCTCTTTTCCTACCTTTGGAATCTCGGGTCGAGATTGTCGTAAGGGGGATAGAGCTGTAACACCCCAGTCTTACTTAATAAATATTAGGGTTAGTTTTGTGCATCATGAGCATCATCATTTAAATTGTGCATTGGAGAAAACAAATCAAAACTTTAAACCCTAGTTTTCTCCCCTCTCTTTGAAACAAATTCAAATGGTTTGAATTTTGAAAACCCCCAAAATTATTGGAACCCAAATGGTTATTAAGGGTTCCATTATATTTTATTTATTTACAAAGCTTCTGGTATTTTTGAAATGGATCAAAACAGATTTGAAATGGAGAAATACAAAGAGAAAAATAACAAAACCAGAAAAGAAAAAGAGTTTTCCTAAAAAACTGGATCCAGATATTCCCAGGCCGCAGCCCACTCTCCCTCTTCTCCCTATCCGCTGCTCGGTGCGCAGCCAGCAGCCAGCCTCCGGCCCAGCAGCGGCCCAAGCCAGCCCAGCCAGGGCATGTACTGGTTCGTCCTTTCTCCCTATTGTCTTCCCCAGGCAGGCACGCACCTGCGTGTCGCCGGCGCCGCCGTCGGCCACCGCGCTGTGATCAGTGCTGCCGTCCGCCGCTCTAGGTCGAGGATAAGACCCCAGCGTCGTGGCCATCCTTCTCAGCCTCTCTCGCCCGCTCTCTCACCCTCTCTCTGTAGTTCCCCACCGCGAGCCCGAAACCCTAGCTCCGACTTGTCGCTGTTCTGGCCACCCCCGAGCTCGACCGAGCATGCCACGAGCTCCGCCATGTCTTCCTCCCCCTCCCCTATTAAGCGTGCTTGCTGGGAAGCCCTCTATCGCCGGAATCGAACTCGTCTTCACCGACACCGATGCTGCTCGGCGCTGCCATCGCCGCCGACTCCGACCTCCTCTAGCCAAATTGACCCCGCCAACGTCCCCAGGGTGAGCCTCCGGTACTCAAGGCACCTTCAGTTTTCCATCTCGCTTGTTGTATGTGCCGCGTACCATCCACCTACAAGCCCCACCGTCACCGCCGCTCGCCGCTATGCTCCGGTGACCATCTTTGGGCGGCACCGCCTCTATTTGGTTCGCGCTGCTCCGCTGATTCGAACGCACGCAATCGCGCTTCCTAGATCGCCCTCCTCCGCCGTCCCTATCCGCTGGCCGATGCGCTCGCCGGCAATTCCTGCGTGGCGCCAAGGTGGCATCCGCGTGGCCAAGGTCCCATCTGCCAGCCTCAGAGGCTAGATGGCTCTGCGGTGCAAAAAGTTTAGATTAGGGTCAAAACCTAGTTCGGGTTCCACTTGCCCAGGAGGATGCTGAGGTGGCCTAGGGCCCATCAGTCGGTCTCTAGGTCTAGCAGAAGCCCTGATGTAAAAAGTTCCAGTGTTTCTTAATAATTTCAGAAAAAGGTTTTAATTAATTCCAGAATTTGGTTTAAACTTATAAATTCAATAACTAATTATTTATAAGTCAAAAAATATAAATAATATATCAAAATGTTCAGAAAAATGAAACCTAGCTATCTAAGCTATAATCATGCATTTTTCAACAACTTTAAAGACAAGTTTAATTAGAAGAACAAATCAACCCCTCTCATATACATCCAGAGTTTCCCTGATTAGGGTTTTCACCCCTCGGAACCCCGATTAAGTTGTCAAGCATGCTTTAGGGTTACATTTCAATACTAATCAACTTGTCATATCACCGTTCTTGTTTGAGCATTGAATCGATGCCATGTGTTGATTGTTTACCTTTCTTTCCGGTGTTTGCTTCTCTCCGGTAGAATACGATATCGAGATCAAGATCGAAGATCGAGATCAAGACCATCGAAGTTCGACGAACAAATACTTGACCAACAATAATCAAGTCAAGACGAAGGATCTTGAAGATCTACTTATCTGTTATCAACTGGCAAAGGCAAGCATAGCCCCACCATGATATAATCCTATGATTACGAAAGCATTTCTATTCTTGCCATGATGCAACGATTCTACTGTGGTCTTTTATCGATAGATAGAGTATCCTATCTATCGCATTATTCCCTTTGAGCTTATATTACCTGATCCTTTGCTCCTAGCATAACTAGGGTTGGTTTTTGTGCACTGCTAGAGCTTATATCTATGTCTTGCTTAGCCATCTTAGATGTTGAGTCTGGTTCATCCAGATGATGTATCAGATGCAGATAATCTAGTATGACATAGGAGAATGTGATGAGATGAGATCAGTGATATGAGATTAAACATGCTATGGCTTGTATGGGAGGCCACGGTGGGATGTGGTTTTTCTAGTCCCATGCTCGCCACCACTAGGACCTGAGTTCTTGCCTTTGGAACCAAGACGAGCGTACAGCCACATGGGGCTTGGGAACCCCTCGCCTGATTAAATTTCCAAGTATATTGCATGAGTAACATAGTTCGGGCGTTCCATTCGACATACGCATTGAAAACGTTTTCGAAAGAAGGAGGTGAAGGAGGTGCATTCATACAGGTAGGGAAGCGTGGACCGGGTTGCTTGGGGTTGATGGCGCCCCTGGTAAACCAACCTCGCCTCACATCTTTAAGTACCGGCTTTGGGATTTGACCCGTTACGGTGGAACAATACTTATTGCGTGACTCATGGTCTCGGCGAAAGCAAGGTAAAGGTTGTATCCAACCACACCCTCTGCCGGCCATCCAAGGAAGAGGGCTAATGATCTGGCATTAAGAGTCGGTTGGTACGTGTGGGTAAAGTTGTACACCCCTGCAGGGTTAAATCTTTTAGAAAATCCGTGTTCACGGTTATGAACGCTTGGTGACCAGATTCTATGATCATAGAGAACTATAACCTAATCGTAAAACTTGGCAGATCAACGTGTGCTTAAGGATGCTTCCTCATGGGTACGAGGGGGTGATCCTAGATAGGGTTCAGATGATGATTCAGTGGATATCAAAAGATGATGATCAATATTTCGAAGATGTCGCTCTCTTATACCTTTTTAAAATACCCTGATTAGACGGGCTTCTTCTCTCTCTCTCTCTCTCTTGTTTTATAAACAAAGATGGCTTTATGCAAAACAACTCCACCAGCCATAAGTCTTGCGGAGTACACCCTGTACTCACCCTTGCTTTGTTGATACTTTTGACAGAGTAAGTGTTCCTTGGAGACGAGTTCCGTACTACAACGACATCGACGAGTAGCTTGGGGTTCCCGGCCGGTAGCCTGGAATCTATGGACTGGGACGTCATAGTTATGCTTCAGGCCTCTTAGGCCATTTGTTAAGTGTGGTATACTTAATAGCATGATTTTCCTTCCGTTGTTTGATGTTTGTGGTCAGTGACCTCTACTTTTAATATTTTGGTTCTCTGCTAAGTTATGAGCTTGCTGTAATAATTTTTGTGTCGTAGGGTCACTGCCGTGTTACGGATTCTTCACTGGATATTCTCGAGCTCAAGGTTAAGCTTATTTCAGACGGAGGTCTGGGATTTGTTTAGCCCTGATCCCGGGGGTGTCACAGGTTTTGTTATCAGAGCAGTACCGACCGTAGGAAAACCCTGCTATTGGTCGATGTTGAGTCTAGTGTTTGTGAAAACTATTTTAAAGCTGAAAAGTATTTGCGAAAATTCTAGTATGCTTCTTTTTATCCTTATCCAGTTTCGCTCTAACTCTGGGTTAACTTATCTGGTGTTGATTTTGGAAAAGTTTTGATATCTCTTCTTGTCTTTCAAAACTTAGGTGCCTCCTTGGCATGTTGTTTCTAAGCCAGTTGCCCTAGTGTTGAGTTCTCTAGAGTTGTGTGTGTTGTGAATTCCTTGTTTCCCTTGCTCTTGTTCATCTGAGAGATTCCTTTCCATCATGATCTCTCTATCTTTTGGACCCACAATATTATATTGTTGGATCTGCAGTGTTCTGTTCTAGGCTTCGAGGTTTCCTTTCGCCTTGTGTGCCTCCTTTTTGTTTGTTGGGTACTTCAGAAGTCGCTTCTTCTCTTAGAAGCTACCTCGTGGTTACTAACTTGTAGTGTGCGCTAAGTCACTCAAGTAGTAGTTACTCCTTTATTTGGGTTTTAACCCTTCGACTTGAAACTAAGATCCCTGATTGTACTGGATTCTGGTGTAGTGAATCTTGTACATGAAGCTGACCTTTAAACCAAGATCCATTCCTTTGACCCCTGTTGCTAATGTTCACACATTACCTCAGGATGGTTGGTACTATAATTCTATCCTTCAAGCTTGTGGTCTTTGTCATGATTGAATTGTGACAATGAAGGACTTCCCCTACCACCTACTATGGCAGATGTTCTTTAATGGAACCAAATAGATCACGACAAGAGTACTCCTTGTGAGTCTCGCATCTATACCCATGACTCTGCCACACCTCACCTGTCTTTGCATTGGTTTTCAGAAGATTGTTAATCTATGCATCCACATTTCGGGATTCTAACCTGAGCATGTTCCTTCCCCCTTGTTGTTTTCCGACCTTTGTTTACCAGTTGGTAGCCAAGTAGTAAATGTGCATTGGTGTCTTCCGATGCAAGATACTCTTGTGGT
This sequence comes from Avena sativa, assembly GCA_916181665.1. Classification (NCBI taxonomy): domain Eukaryota; kingdom Viridiplantae; phylum Streptophyta; class Magnoliopsida; order Poales; family Poaceae; genus Avena; species Avena sativa. Next base: position 42,601,054 of record OV702298.1, on the reverse strand, counting down.
CCGTCATGACAAACCATTTCAGTATGTCAGGAGAAACAAACTCCAGTACCTCGTCATTTCTATGACCAGGTCAAAGTGTTGTATTCCGCAGATTAAGAGGCATTGTTTGTCTCCCATCTGTTCTATCTTAAAGTACCACACCCTTTTATATTAAGAGGTCGTGCTGAGTTTCATGACCCCTTAATGAAGTGATCCTCTTACACGTAATTACCCACCCTTCCTCGAGCTTTCGCGCTCGTAAGTGATGCGTGTGCGTAATAATGTGGCCATGTGAGATTCTTAGCAATTATTATTGTTTTGAACTCTAAGGACATTTGAGTCATTCTCAGCATGATTGGTTAACCTTATCACTAAGCAAAGGATGATTGTGCTACCAAGTCCGCTATTCTGGTACATCTCCTCGGTCAAAGAGTTAGGCTTGTGCTGAAGCTCTAATACTATGTCTTCTTGCCTTACCAAGCAAGTTTGCTCTCGAACTAAGTGACATATCGGTGGTTCGTGATATTCTAAATGTCTTCCTAGAAGTATCGCCTTGTTGCCACATGACGTGATATCAAGTTCTTAAGCAAGCAAGTTCTCTGAACTGCTCCTTTCTCCAAGGATCCGTACTGGATACCCCTGAACTAGTTGGTTGAGCTTAAGCAACAACTTGGAGAGTTGTTGGAAAAAAGTTATATCCGACTATGTTATTTATAAAAGGGATGTTTAGTTTTTTTCATGTTGAAGAAAGATAGTATTTCCGTTGTGGATATGTTATCTTCCCCACCTTTTATTTGATTTGGGTTATCGTCAAATCAAACTCAGTTCCAAGGACTATCTTGATGATGTTTACTCATGATGTTTCACTTAAGTACATCTCTGTGTCCTTTGATCTGACCAGTATTTCTGCCTTGTTCATGCAACATATGAGTCCATCTTCTTGGAGTGTCCCGATAAGTTTTTTTGTGGAGACCATCAACATTATCCTTAACTTCTCCATGTTAGATTTGATTCATATGGAACATTTGGCATTAATGTTGGAAACTTTTGAGAACCATCTTTGAGTCATCTTAAAGTATGTGTTCTGGATGTTAGAAGTGACCTTCTCAGATTCATGTGCAATTGTTGAAAAATATCGCCGTGGATTAGAGTAAAGTTAACTTTGTTCCTTAAGGACACATGTGTATTTGATTGTCAGTACCTTAAGTGTGTGCAGTTGTCTTCCGACAAATTGCTAAAGACATGGGTCTAGCAATCTAGCTCGTATTTTGGAGCTTGACACTATAGTCTGTGTCTTGAGAATCTAGTGACTTTACCTTTGTGGTAAATGTTGCAAACTTTCTATTCGGACACGCTGAGTCTAAAATATCATTCCACCTAACCAAAGCTGAATCTCAAGAGGCAATGATGGTTGGTGTTCCCCAAGGTTTTGACATAGGTCTCTTTGTAAATCTGTCAAGATTGATGTAATGGTTGACACACTTAGCCGAAAAGACCTACCGTCATATTCCTATGATTCAGCAATGTCAACCACTCTTCGTGAGGCTTCTTCTATAAATAATTATAGAAGTTGTGTTCATGGTTTCCTTTGTATCCGAAGTCTAACCTTTACTTGATGCCTCGTTTCTCGAACATCAAGGAGAACATTTAAAGTAGTGTTGTTGAATGTCTCTCGGTCGATCCTTTAGACCCTTTATGTTGGCAATCATCTTGTTGTGCCAAGTAATTGAAGTCTGAGAATGAAGTTTCTTTCTTCTCGTGTCATCAGGAATCTTCTTAACCATTCATCTTAGTGGAGTAAAGTGATATCATGATCTTTGGCAAAGATTCTGATAAACCTGGATGAATAAAAATTTTCCTTCTTTTTCTCAACCATGTTCTAAGAGAGATTATGGTTTTGGTAATCTGTAGTTTCTCTTGTTACATGTTCCTTGTGACTCATACGAGTCCTCTCCACCAAAATACCTTTCTGTCTTGACCTTCTATTGAATGAAAGAGTGACCCTTCTGTGTTCAAAGTAGTTCAATAGCTTGGTTTTGTTGATCCATATCTCTGCAACCTAAAATCTCTACTTAAGACGTTTAGTAGAGGTTCCCTATCGAAGTCTGTGGTCATGTTCTTTCTATTGGAAGCTCTCTTCTTCAGAATCTTCAAAACCTCATGTAAGTTCCATGGTCTCAATCCTTATGAATACCAGCTATCTATCAACTTGACACCTTCTCCTCTTGTTTCCTCTGTTACCTTGTCGTGTTTCATGTTTGTCATCTCAGAGTTTCTTTTGAACACTATCCATGATTTGACCATGAGATACTCCGTGTCTTTTAGTGTGCTTCCCTATTATCTTTAGAGTGACCCTGTTTCTTTCTCTCTCTGTCTCTTTTCCTACCTTTGGAATCTCGGGTCGAGAGTCTTGTAATGGGGATAGAGTTGTAACTCCCCAGTCTTACTTAATCAATATTAGGGTTACTTTTGTGCGTCTTGAGAATCATCATTTAAATTGTGCATTGGAGAAAACAAATCAAAACTTTAAACCCTAGTTTTCTCCCCTCTCTTTGAAACACATTCAAATGGTTTGAATTTTGAAAACCCCCAAAATTATTGGAACCCAAATTGTTATTAAGGGTTCCATTGTATTTTATATATTTACAAAGTTTCTGGTATTTTTGAAATGGATCAAAACAGATTTGAATTGGAGAAATACAAATAGAAAAATAACAAAAACATAAAAGAAAATGAGTTTTGCTAAAAAAACTGGATCCAGATATTCCTAGGCCGCAGCCCACTCTCCCTCTTCTCCCTATCCGCTGCTCAGCGCGGAGCCAGCAGCCAGCCTACGGCCCAGCAGCGGCCCAAGCCAGCCCAGCCAGGGCCCGTACCGGTTCGTCCTATCTCCCTGTCGTTTTCCCTAGGCGGGCACGCACATGCGTGTCGTTGGCGCCGCCATCGGCCGCCGTGCTGTGTTACGTGCTGCCGTCCGCCGCTCTAGGGCGAGGATAAGACCCCAGCGCCATGCCCATCCTTCTCAGCCTCTCTCGCCCGCTCTCTCACCCTCTCTCTGCAGTTCCCTACCGCGAGCCCGAAACCCTAGCTCCAGCTCGTCGCAGTTCTGGCCACCCCCGAGCTCGACCGAGCATGCCACAAGCTCCGCCTTGTCTTCCTCCCCCTCCCCTCTTAAGCATGCTTGCTAGGATGCCCTCTTTCACCAGAATCTAACCTATCTTCACTGACACCGATGATGCTCGGCGCTGCCATCGCCGCCGACTCCGACCTCCTCCGGCCAAATCGACACCGCCAACGTCCCTAGGGGAGCCTCCGGTGCTCAAGGAGCCTTTAGTTTTCCATATCGCTTCTTGTATGCGCCGCATGCCGTCCACTTGCAAGCCCCACAGTCGCTGCCGCTCGCCGCTGTGCTCCGGTGACCATCTTTGGGCGGCACCGCCTCTATTTGGTTCGCGCTGCTCCGCTGATTCGAACGCACGCAATCGTGCTTCCTAGATCGCCCTCCTCCGCCGTCCCTGGCTGCTGGCCGACGCACTCGCCGACGAGTCCTGGGTGGCGCCAAGGTGGCATCCGCGTGGCCAAGGTCCCACCTGCTAGCCTCAGAGGCTAGATGGCTCTGCGGTGCAAAAAGTTTAGGTTAGGGTCAAAACCTGGTTCGGGTCCCACTTGCCCACGAGGATGCTGAGGTGGCCTAGGGCCCATCTGTCGGTCTCTAGGGCTAGCAGAAGCCCTGGTGTAAAAAGTTCCAGTGTTGTTTAATAATTTCAGAAAAAGTTTTTAATTAATTCCAGAAGTTGGTTTAAACTTATAAATTCAATAACTAATTATATATAAGTCATAAAAATATAAATAATATATCAAAATGTTCAGAAAAATGAAACCTAGCTATCTAAGCTATAATCATGCATTGTTCAACAACTTTCAAGATAAGTTTAATTAGAAGAACAAATCAACCCCTCTCATATACATCCGGAATTTCCCCTATTAGGGTTTTCACCCCTCGGAACCCCGATTAAGTTTTCAAGCATGCTTTAGGGTTACATTTCAATACTTATCAACTTGTAATATCATCATTCTTGTTTGAGCATTACATCGATGCCATGTGTTGATTGTATCCCTTTCTTTCCGGTGTTTGCTTCTCGAAGACCGAGATCAAGACCATCGAAGATCGAGGAACAAATACTTGAACAACAATAATCAAGTCAATACGAAGGCTCTCGAAGATCTACTTATCTGTTATCAACTGGCAAAGGCAAACATAGCCCCACCATGATATAATCCTATGATTATGAAAGCATTTCTATTCTTGCCATGATGCATACGATTCTACTGTGGTCTTTTATCGATAGATAGTGTATCCTATATGTCGCATTATTCCCTTTGAGCTTATATTACCTGATCCACTGCTCCTAACATAACTGGGGTTGGTTTTTGTGCACTGCTAGAGCTTATATCTATGTCTTGCTTAGCCATGCTTAGCTGTTCAGTCTAGTTCATCCAGATGATGTATCAGATGCAGATAATCTAGTATGACACAGGAGAACGTGATGAGATGAGATCAATGATATGAGATTAAACATGCTAAGGCTTGTATGGGAGGCCACGGTGGGATGTGGTTTTTCTAGTCCCATGCTCGCCACCACTAGGACCTGAGTTCTTGCCTTTGGAGCCGAGACGAGCGTACAACGACACGGGGCTTGGGAACCCCTCTCCTGATTAACTTTCCTAGTAGATTCCATGAGTCACATAGTTCAGGCGTTCCATTCGACATACGCATTGAAAACGTTTTCGAAAGAAGGGGGTGAAGGAGGTGCATTCATACATGTAGGGAAGCGTGGACCGGGTTGCTTGGGGTTGATGGCGTCCCTGGTAAACCAACCTCGCCTTACATCTTTAAGTACTGGCGTCGGGATTTGACCCGTTACGGCGGAACAATACTTATTGCGTGACTCATGGTCTCGGCGAAAGCAAGGTAAAGGTTGTGTCCAACCACACCCTTGGTCTGCCTTCCAAGGAAGAGGGCTAATGAAATGGCATTAAGAGTCGGTTGGTACATGTTGGTAAAGGTTTACACCCCTAGAGGGTTAAATATTTTCGAAAAGGCGTGTTCACGGTTATGAACTCTTGGTGACCAGATTCTAAATCATAGAGAACTATAACCTAATCGTAAAACTTGGCAGATCAACGTGTGCTTAAGGATGCATCCTCATGGGTACGAGGGGGTGATCCTAGATAGGGTTCAGATGATGATTCGGTGGATATCAAAAGATGATGATCAATATTTGGAGATGTCGCTCTCTTATCCCTTTTTAAAATACCCTGGTTAGACGAGCTTCTTCTCTCTCTCTCTCTCTTGTTTTATAAACAAAGATGTCCTTATGCAAAACAACTCCACCAGCCATAAGTCTTGCGGAGTACACCCTGTACTCACCCTTGCTTTGTTGATACTTTTGACAGAGTAAGTGTTCCTCGGAGACGAGTTCCGTACTACAACGACATCGACGAGTAGCTTGGGGTTCCCGGCCGACAGCCTGGAATCTATGGACTGGGACGTCATCGTTATGCTTCAGGCCTCTTAGGACATTTGTTAAGTTTGCTATACTTAATAGCATGATTTTCCTTCCGTTGTTTGATGTTTGTGGTCAGTGACCTCTGCTTGTAATATTTTGGTTCTCTGCTCAGTTATGAGCTTGCTGTAATAATTTTTGTGTCGTAGGGTCACTGCCGTGTTACCGATTCTTCACTGGATATTCTCGAGCTCAAGGTTAAGCTTATTTCAGATGGAGGTCTGGGATTTGTTTAGCCCTGATCCCGGGGGTGTCACATTATGCCTTCCTTGGAGACTCTTCAAATCTGTGGGATCAAATGGCATAAGAGCACTGACATACTTGCGCTTGATCCAAGCATCATCAACATGAGAGGCACCATGATTTCTTAAAGTGGTGGCTATTGATTTGACCTTCCTGTACATGTCCTCATGGTCTTCTCCAGCCAACATATAGAATCCTTCAGCTTCATTACTCAAAGCATCATATTTATTTCTTCTCATGCTTTCATTTCCAATGAAGATCTCGGTGAGGGTATCCCAAGATTCCTTAGCTGTGTTGATATGCTCTATGTGTGGCATGTATTTGGTACCCACACCAGGCCGAATCATGTGTAGAGCCGTTGCATTGAGTTGACTGTCTATAACCTGTCTTCTTGTTATGTTGTTTAGATCTCCAACATGCAGACCATTCTCTATGATTTTCCACAACTCCATGGAGGAGCTGCACACATGAGACTTCATCAAAAATTGCCATTTATTAAAAGTAGATGCAGAAAGTTTGGGTGGATCACTCCTATTATGTATATGAGGATGTGGGATAGGTGGATCAGGTGAATACACATGGGAAACCGCATTGTATCCTTCCTTACCACTATCCTTTTTCGAGGAGGAGCTCTTGCTAGTGCCATCACCAACCACTTCATTCTCTTTGGAATCGGTTTTACCCGTTTCCTTGGATTGCGGAGTGGTACCCTCAGTGGCAGATGGAGGTGAGGATGTGGATGGGGACAGACGCATTATAATTTGATGCATCTCTTCCATCTTAGCCTCCATGGAACTAATCAAGGTTGTTTCCAACATCTTGAGATCATTCATGGTGACTACCTCTGGAGCATCACTCCCATATCCCTTGGAACTCATACTTCTCTTAGGCGGTTAAGCCCGAATTAAGAGCCGGGTCTCTGATACCAATTGAAATGGATCGTATGGGCACCTAGAGGGGGGGGGTGAATATGTGCTACTCAATTTTTAGTTCTTTTTCAATTTAGGCTTGACACAAAGTAAATTCTCTAGATATGCAACTACAAGAATTTCCCTATATGCAACCCTAGCTACTAAGCACGTAAAGTGAGGATCGAGGAAACCGTAGTGGATCACACGGAGACACAGGGATTTGTTTTACTGTAGTTCCTTCCTTGTTAAGGGAAGTACATCTGCATTGGAGGGGTGGGCGGTTCTAAGACCACCACGCCACAAATGCCTCACCCTATTCTCTGATGGATCTTGCCACGAAAGGCCTTCACAACTCCAGCGGGGCACATATCCACAACCGAATTGGAGGCTCCCGTAATGACAACAAGCTATCACAAGAACAAGGATTATCAATATAATGAACACAAGGATCTAGATATTTGCAAGAAATACTAGATCGAAGATTCTCCAAATGAATGGAGAGGAGATGAAGTGCTTGATTGCAGTTGGTGATGATCGAGCCCTCCTCCTTCGATTCCCCAAGGAACGTGTCCTTTGGGTGGATGAAGGTGGAGGTATCTTGGATGAAACTTGAGGAGCAGATCTTGTCATTTTCGAATGAACCAAGAGTTCTGGCAGGAGGGAGATGGCTCGTTTAAATACCCCTTGCACAGATCTAGCCGTTGGTGAAGTTTGGGGGCGAATTATCCGCCCCCACTAGGGGCAGACTATCCGTCCTGGGGGAAATCTCCCCCCAGGACAGAAAGTCCGGGGGAAAATCTGCCCCCCACACAGTGGGTCACGCCGAGCTTAACTTGGTGAAAATCCTCGAGGGGGCGGATTATTAGCCCCCCTCAAGGTGCGGACTATCCGCTCTTGGGGAAAATCCGCCCTAGAGACGGAAATTCCGGGGGAAACTCCACCCCCTCTCTGAGTTATGCGCCATGGCAACCGTTGAAGCAGAAACTGGGGGCGGACTATCCGGCCCCCTTGAGGGGCGGATTATCTGGCCTGGGCAAAAACTACGGCCTTGTCCGGAAAATCCGGGAGATATTCCGCCCCCATACAGACGGTCGCGCCCTTGCTCCCTTTTGAGATAGGGGCGGATTATCCACCCCCCAAAATCAGTTTTAGGCTCCTTTTCAAGGTAAAGATTTGCAGCACTTTAACACACATTAAAAAAATCCTTGGTATTGTTATTTGACACACAAAACACTAGGGATCATGAAATGTTCTTTCAGTACTATTGGTGGTGAGCGGTTACCGCATGATATTTCAGGTACTACCGGACACCATAGAGAGCTAGAGAAAGGCTTTGTAGGTGGCCCTTTTTGGAGAGGACGACTAATATCTTTTCCATATAAAACCTCTGGTACACATGGCAAATAATTGGTCCAATATGTGTGTTGTCATTCAACACCATAATTACTTAGGATAGGAAATGCGCTTTCACTTGTACTTCCACTGACCATGTTAACTGAAGCACCTCGCTTCGGGGGACCTACCACGGTTAGAATAAAATGCAACCCTCCCAATTATCACTCAAATTGGACCAAGTTTTCTTATATAATTCCATTTTCAAGCTTCCTAGATAAATCCACACACTTCACTTACTTCTTTGTCGATTCAACGAAATTATGTCAAACTTGAGGTACAAGTAAGCACGATAGATTAATTGCTCTTGAATTAAATGTAATTTCAGAGGAAGATGGGTGCGTCTTCTTGTAGCAAACAATGTTGTCGGTGTGAGTTTAGAACTATCTGGAAAGAACATTCTCAATTTCCCGAGTGATTACGAGATTGTTCTTTTCTGTAAAAAAATAAAGTCCGAAGAATATGGATCTGAATGCGACAATCCAACAAGCTTCTAGACATATTAAGTGGACCAACATGTTGTACGTAATTGAGATTTCCATGTTTTATGAGTTTTCAAACTCCCTATCTAACTCTTCCCACTTCAATGACTTTATGCCTATTTATAGAAATTAGGTCAAATTTGGAGAGCGAGTTGACTTTAGGCTGCTTCGATAGTTTTACAAAAAATATTTTCAAGGTTTGACAAAAACGGAGAGTTTTGACAAACCTATAGAGATTAGGTGAAAATTTTGAATTACAAGTAAATTGTAGGTTTCTTTGAAAGTTTACGAAAAAGCTGTTGGAAGGTACCCACCAGGGAGTCACAACTAATATATTAGAAACCATCGAGATTTTAGATGACAGGTCCAACTTCTTTCTAAGATTTTCACCTTGACAATTTAAGGAAATTCGGTCAAACTTGATCTACACAAGTAAGAGCGATATATTTATCTTGAACTAAATGTATTTTCAGAGGTAAATGGGTTCATATTCTTGCATTAAACAATGTCATCGGTGTGAGTTTCGAACTATGAGGAAAGAACATTCAGTTCTCAATTTTTAGAGTGATGAGAACATAGTTCTTTTCCGTAAAGAAAAGTTCGAAGAATATTGGATCTAGATGCCACAAGCCAAGTTTACATACATATATATTGGACCAACATGATGTACTTATGATTCCCATGATTTATGAGTTTTCAAACTTCCTAGCTAACTGAGCCCACTTGAATGAATTTATGTCGATTTATAGAAATTACCTCAAATTTGAAACTACAAGTAAATTGTAGGTTGCTTCGAAAGTTCACGAAAAAGATTTTGGGGGTACCCAATGTCAAACCACCGAGAGTTTCGATGATAGCTTCAACTTCTTGCTAAGATTTTGCATCTTAACAATTTAACGAAATAAGGTCAAACTTGAGCTACTAGTAAGCACGATCGATTTCTCTTGAATTAAATGTATTTTCAGAGGTTGATGGGCGCATCTTATTATATTAAACAATGTTGTCAGTGTGAGTTTCCAACTATGAGGAAAGAACATTCTTATTTTTTTGAGTGATGATGAGATTTTTCTTTCCCGTAAAGAAAGTCCAAAAAACATGGATCTGAATACCACAAGCCAAGTTTTAAGACATATACAGTGGACCCAAATGTTGTACTTACGATTTCCCATGTTTTATGAGTTCTCAAACTTCCTAACTAACTTTTCCCACTTGAATGACTTTATGCCGATTTATCAAAATTAGGTCAAATTTTACTACTTCTAGTAAATCGTAGGCTGCTCCGTGAGTTTTATGAAATGTCGTTTGAAGGTACCCACATTGGGCGGTCAATTAATATATATGAAACCACCGAGAGTTTTGACGACTGGTTTGAATTAGTTCTAAGATTTTGCATCTTGAAAACTTTGAACCCCTTTTGAAAACGACCACATGAAATAAAGAAAAAAGAAATTAAAAGAATTACGCATGACATGCCCTATCATGTTGTGTGCGCTACGTGCCATGAAAACGTTAACCATGGGATTTGACGAGTTTTGGAAAAAACAGCTTCGCGGTATTGTTCTGCCATGTATAGATACTATTGGGTTTTAAACGGAATGACCAAGGTTGTCAAGGACATACTAATCAACACCGTAGTTTACGACCTGATGGAGTTCCTGCAGTAGATGGGTGTATCTTGGGATAGTAAGCATTGTTGACCGTGAGTGTTTTCACACATATAGTGGATCATGCTTCCTATCTAACTCAAGGTTTCGAATTTTGGCCGAGATTACCATAATTTTACCGAAATTCGGTCATTTCGGCTAGGACCGATATGAGAATTTACCGAAGGAAACTTTCTAAATTTGGGGATTTTTGGTTGAATTTTCTAAAATATTTTATATTTGGTAGAATTTGATTTGAAGCTCCAAATTTTGGTCTAATTTCATCAAAATTTCGTTTCAAAGTTTAATTTTTAATTCTTGCATTTCATCCAAGATTTGACCGAAATTCATCGAAACAGCCGAATTTCGGCCATTTCGCTCGGACCGGGTAAAAAACCAAAACTGAAATCCAAAACCTTGATCTAACTACATCGGTTAAATGAATTTCACAAAAAATCAAGTCTAGCACGTTGTTATGGGCGTACAAAGCACGAGTGTCTAAGGGCATCCATAATGTAGGACTCAAACGGCTTATGAGAATTAGCATAATGTATAAGGTCAACATTTGCCACAAGCTAGGATCCACATCGCTTGGTCATATTGATTCGTGCAAGAGAGAGGAGGGAGGGGAAATGATTTTTCTATTCTCTATGAGCAACCCACAAGCTTGAGGCAACTTTATTTTCTCCATAATGTACTACTATATGCTTTAAGGTGTGATTTTTTTACACATTGCGAATTTCCTAAGGAAGAAAGAAAATAGTGGGCCCACTTGACAGTGTATGACCAAGCTATAAAACTCTCATGCAAAAGTTCTTCAGTTTAGTGGGTCACATGAATCACCTCGTTTAGACACTGGTGGAGCTTATTACTTGTAGTACAATAGTATTTCTATTGTTTATACATAAGTATATTCTAACCTCTATCCACATGATGTACTTGTAGAGAGAATAAAACGTAGGCAGGGGAAGAGGGCAGCAACAAAGAGAGAAGAGGAGTTAAAGACGGTTCGATGTCAGAGCAAAGTTTATGATGGGTTCCTGACACGAGGTACTCCTGACTCTACTAGTATAGTAAATGTCAGGACCTATGCACGGAAAAAAATTGGAAATGTGTTTTATCACTCCTTCGTTGCCTCTCATCTCTCCACCCCTCTCTCCTCTCGCATCGGCCCGGCTGATCTCTCCCTCGTATACAGTGTAGCGCTGCGCACGTGTGCCTCGGTACGGTGCTCTGTTTTTTTTGAGAGAGAGGGAGGCCCTGCGTCTCTGGCGTGTTCGACAGCCGCGTTGGTGTGGAGTAGGAGTAGTACATAGGAAGGAAACCACTTTGGTCCTTGGCGCCAAAAAGATTCGAACTTTTCCGATTTCGAAATTTTCACTTGCTTCCCAAACATCAGGAGGGAAAGGTTATTCAAAAGACCAGGCATTCGTACTAGTACTTCTTATCTTATCTTTTTCATCAAAAAAACTATATAGTATACGGATAACTTTGAACATGGACCGTTGGATCAAGACTGGCAAATCCAGACATTGCTAACCGTTGGATATTCTTTTCCATTCTTAGCATCTAGAAGATTCTATAGATAGTCCTAAGCACAATGAACGCTATTGTGCGTAAACCTCAAAACACACTTCATTGCTTAATTTCAGTGACCTTGTGCTAAATGCATGGACTTGGATGTAATTTTCATTTTTATGAGGTTCTTGATGTTACTTGTACTTCCATAGACCATATTAACTGAAGCACCTTGTTCCGGGGGGACCTACCACAGTTATAAGAAAACGCAACCCTCCAAATTATCACACAAAGTGGACTATGTATTCTTATATAATTCTATTTTTCAAGCTTCCTAGCTAACTTCGCACACTTCACTTACTTCTTTGTCGATTCAACGAAATTAGGTCAAACTTGAGCTACATGTAAGCGCGGTAGATTAATAACTCTTGAATTAAATGTAATTTCAGAGGTAGATGGGTGTGTCTTCTTGTAGTAAACAATGTTGTCGGTGTGAGTTTCCAACTATCTAGAGAGAACATTCTCAATTTTCCAAGTGATGACTAATGGCTGCTAGTGCACAAATCGTTTATAGCTAGTTTCGAAGTTAAGATGTCGATCCCATAGGGATCCCAAAGGTAAGTGTTTATTGGTGAAGTCATTGTCGCACCCGAAGTTATCACATGTCTTTGAGTGAATTGACTGCAAGTGTTTGAAATGAGAATAGAATTTGGATTTAAATGGAAGTACTTGAATAAAACTAAAATGTAAACTTTAGAAATAAAAATCATAAAAGTAAAATGATTTGTTTGTTGTTTTATGCAGATGACAAAGTAAGCGTGGGGAGTTTCAGTTCATGGTGATAGTGAATGTGTCGGATGGATGAATCATAAGTGTAACAATTATAATCTTATAAGTATGTGTGTAGGCGAGCAACCCATAATTAGCCGGAACTCCTCTTGGTAGATTTCATCCCAACTTCAATAATCCTACTAGCCTGTTTACCACAACCATGGTCAGTCACTAGACGATTACGATCCTTCAGGTTGCTTAGCAATTAAGCTGTTTGGATCGTACTAATGCAATAAGCTCGGTGGTTCCTCGTTATCCTCAAGTCAAACTATTTTTCCATTGATATCCCCATGTCACTGGTTGTTCGTCGGTCTCCTAGCAAACAAGATTCTATCCATGTAGAACAAAGCATCATGTTGTATAGGCCCTTAATTGGACAACAGGCTTTAAGCATCCCACAGATAGTCAAGCACACACAATATACTAATTAAAATCAACCACAAACTTGATGGGTGATATAAAGGAACATCACATCTCACCAATCCCCTAAATCTCCCATGCCCAAGTGTAGAGGTACCAACCTTTAATAAGGTAGAGATACCTGTGTTTACAATGCTAGTCCCTAGATCAATAGCTAGCATCCACAGTTAAGATGTAATATCAAGAAACAAAGGTCATAGTACAACTTTATAACCAGGAATAAAATAATTCATTACATCTTACATAGATCATTTGGCTATCTCATTACAATGCAGCAGAAATAACTATAGCATGGAGTCCTTCATCTTCAAAGTGACATAGGCAATCATGTTGGTTGTAGACTTGTAATCATAATCAACACACTTCACTAACATCAAACAAACCTGCAACATAATAAGTTACAGCCACAAGGGTCAATACATTTGAATTGTATTGGCAAGTGATACTATGGTAGAATAGTAGTATCTATCATCTATATGCATTTGGCTAAGTGGAGCTTAGGCTTGCTTTGCTCAAAATAGATTTTCCTTATCATTTTAAAACACTAAGTTTTTACTTATCAAAATCACCCAAGGCATCTACCAATCAAAGATCGAAGATCCTTTAACCTTGGTTCAACCACAAGTTTTAACTTAGAAATTGGGATGAGGAGATTATTGATAGCTTCCATGTCTTGATGCTCAAATTGTCCATTGTCGGGGACACGACTAAGTACTTAGATTTTACTCTCGAGAGGGAGGTGGTGCACTTTCCCCACAAGACTCGACATGCATCGAGACAAGATATTTTATTAGCCTTCCCTTAGACCAAAATGGATGCGCTCCAAACCTATCATCCCCTACCACCAACTGTCCATTTGGCTAAGTTATTGCAACCTATATGATCCAGGCAGAGCCCATAATGCCAAGTGGCTGCAGTTGAAGCTTCTCAACATTTGACATCACAAATATCTTTGTTCCTCGGTGGGATTACGCAAGTGAGATACAAAAGGTTCACCAGTCCCCTGGCCTTGTGTCACCACTCAACAAAAATCCATCCAAGCAATACCATTCCACCTAGGTGATTCATTCACATAGTTGTTTTATTAAACAAAACACAAGTCCTTGACTTAGAAATATTCCATAGCATGAATATAATACACCCTTGTTTTCTAGTAGCTAATCTAAGCATGATAGTAGTAGGAATCTTATCTTAGGGAAAATTCTACTAAGGTTTCATCTACTAGGATTTCCCATGGCATAGTTTATACTTAGTAAAATTCCATGCAAGTCCTACTTAGAAATATCACTAATGCATAGTGAAAATAATGGGACAAAAGTATGAATCACCACTTTCCTTGGTAGTTGGGGGAGTAACAACAATCCTCACAGTCACAATCACCACTAGCACCAAAATCTACACATAAAATGATAGCACCAAATTCACATATCAAAAATAAACAAGCAAAAATATATGAATGCATGCAAATGACATGTGATGATTTTTTCCAAACCCAACAAGACAAGTAAAACAGTACTGATTAATAAACTAAACATTTATACATCAAATAAACTTTATTTAGCCTTTAAAACATTTTCCAATTAATTTTTATACATAAAATAAGCCTACAAATGTTTCTGCAAAAACAACTAACTTAACAGAAGCAATTCATTAAACAAAGTACATGGTTGGGTAGAATTCTTTTTCCTGATTCCATTGATATAAAATTTACAAAATTTGGACGTGTGGATCAAAAGTTATGAATTTTGCAAGTTTGAACATCTAATAGAAACGATTATGTTTTTAAATCAAATTACAGGCCACACATCATGTTCTGATTCGCTGGTACCGATTCGCGTGGATCGCGCTACGTGGAGCGTTGGATCTAATTAGATCTGAGTGGCTCAGATGAACACGTACCCATCGGGTTATTTCTAATCCTACGCCTACGATCTAGATCTAACGACCCAGGTCAAAAGACCAGAAACGAGCGGCGCTGGAGGTGGTGGCTGGCGGCGGAGCGGTCAGACGATGACGGAGCTGGCATTACAGGAAGTGCTAGGGGAAAGGAAATAGTTCACCAGTCTCGCCATGAGGTGCTGGTTCTCGAGGTGGTCGCCGTTTGTCGAGGGGCGCACGGGTTCGTCGGGGATTGCTCGCCAGAGTCGCTTCTATCGTCGGGGGCGTACTGCTAAAGACAGTGGCGATGCTATGGGTCACGTTAAGGCATGAGAAAGGGTGCATTAGCTGCACGTAGACGAGGCGAGTGTGCGAGCATGAAAGAGAGGGGGAGGCGCGGTCAGTACTAACCAGGGATGCTCGTCGGAGTTGATGGCTTCGTTGAGCACGTGCAGTCGTTGACGTTGGCGAGGTTCTGGATGGTCCTAGCACACACCAATGGTGTCAAAAGATGCGCAAGGTTGTAGTGATCATACTGGCAAGACTAGGAGGCAAGGGGCGGGGAGTGCTCACCGGAATTTACCACCGGAGATGCTCGGTATTGCGGCGGCGCGAGCTCGATTTTGGACAGCCTAGCGGCGCTCTATGGTTGGTGAGTGAGGGGAAAGGAGCGGAGTGGGGAGGGGTTTAAGTAGCCGAGTGAGGAGGAGGAATTACTCCGGAAATCAAGCGCAATCAATCGGATTTGATTCGGGGAAGAAACGGGGGAGAGGAGCAGTTCCTCTGGCGCGGGATTGACGACGATGATGATGTGGCGGTGGGTCCGGGGCGTCAGCGAGTGGGTGTGTGCGGGCATAGTGAGAAACAGAGAGGAGAGGGGAAGGTTCCCGGGTGGGCTCGTGGGCTGGTTCTGCTGCTGGGCCTGTTTGGTGGCGCCGACCCTTTCCTTGTTCTTTTATCTTTTTCTTTTTCTTATTGATTTTCCAGGAATCTTTTTCAAATGATTTCAAATGTGTTTTGAATTCAAATACTTTCTAGATTTTTGTAAAGTGGGAGATGTATATATTTGGGTATAAAACATTGATGTTTCACTCTAAGTACTTTTCCCACTTGAATTTAACAGAAAAACATGCCTTAGTTATTTATTCCTTAATGGGCATATGAATAGTTTGAATTTATATTTTGTTTTGAAATTTTTGACCAAGCTTTGGAAACAACAAACAAAACTCATAAGCAAACCTTTTCCTGATTAAATCAAGTGTTCTCATAGCAGAGAGTAACAATAAGGCCATTGCCTTGCTTACATAAAATAATAAACAACAAATGCTTCTGTTTTTGAAATATCATTTCAAAATGATCCGAAAATGATTATGAATGCATGAATGATATGCAAACTTTGAAATCATGATTTTTGGGATGTTACAAATCTAACCCCCTTAAGGTGAATCTCGCCCTCGAGATTCGGATTGGCTAGCAAATAGGTGAGGGTGGTCTTTAGGAAGATCATCTTCTCTTTCCCATGTTGCTTCTTCTTCGGAATGATGGTTCCACTGAACTTTGCAGAATTTTATAGTCTTTGTCCGTGTAACTCTTTCTGCAGTCTCAAGAATCTTATAGGTTTTTCTTCATAAGTGAGATCACTTTCCAATTGGACCTCCTCCAAAGGTATAATATCCTTCAAAGAAGTCTCTTCCATCTCCGGATGGCATTTCTTTAGCTGACTCACATGAAACACATTGTGAACGGCAGAAAATGATTCAGGAAATTCAATCTCATATGCTACTTCTCCTTTAGGGCTTAGAATCTTGAATGGTCCAACATATCTTGGGGCCAATTTTCCTTTGACTCCAAATCTCTTCACTCCACGAAGTGGTGATACTCTAAGATATGCTCTATCAGCCACCTCATAGGTGACTTCCCTACGCTTTGGATCTGCGTAGCTGTTTTGTCGGGACTGTTGTATCTTCAATCTGTCCTTTACTAACTTGACTTTCTCTTCAGATTCCTTGATTAGTTCTGGCCCGAACAAGTTTCTTTCTCTAACACCATTCCATAACAATGGTGTGGTACACTTTCTCCCATAGAGAAATTCAAATGGTGCCATCTCAATACTGGCTTGATAGTTGTTTTTGTAAGAGAATTCCACGTAAGGAAGACTTTCATCCCAACTAGCTCCATAGTCTAGGGCACATGCCCTCAACATATCCTCTAAGATCTGGTTGGTCCTTTCTAGCTGTCCATCAGTCTGGGGATGAAAAGCAGTACTGAATTCCAATCTCGTTCCCAATGACTCATGAAGTTGCCTCCAAAAATGGGAAGTGAACTAAGTTCCCCTATCAGACACAATACTCTTGGGTAATCCATGCAGACACACAATCCTATTCATATAGATCTTGGCTAACTTAGCACTTGTATAGGTGGTCTTCACAGGTATGAAATGAGCCACTTTAGTTAGACGATCTACTACGACCCAAATAGAATCATATCCCGATCTGGTACTTGGTAATCCGGTGATGAAATCCATGCCAATCTTGTCCCACTTCCAATCAAGAATAGGTAGTGGTTGTAACAATCCTGCTGGTTTCTGATGTTCCGCTTTCACTCTACTACATACATCACACAAAGCAATATGTTCGGCGATGTCCTTCTTGAGATTATTCCACCAAAATCTTTCCTTCACATCCATGTACATTTTGGTATTACCCGGATGAATGGAATATGGTGAGTTGTGTGCTTCTTGTAAAATCAGTTTCCGAAGTTCCGGATCTTGCGGAACGCAGATACGTTTTCCATACCATAAAGTACCATGTTCGTCTTCATGGAATCCTTTGGCTTTTCCCTTACCAATATTTTCCTTAATCTCTTCAATTTCCTTGTCCTACTTTTGGGCTTCCTTGATCTTGTCCAACAAGGTAGGTTGAACATCCAATGACATAAGATGTCCTTCAGGCACAATCTCCAATATGGGATCTTTGAATTGGGCACACAGATCATCTGGCAACTCTCCCTTAGTAAGGCCATTCACATAAACCTTATGTCTTAATGCATCCGCTACAACATTTGCTTTACCGGGGTGGTATTGCAAACTCAAGTCATAATCTTTGATGAGTTCTAGCCATTTTCTTTGTCTCATGTTGATCTCTTTCTGAGTGAATATATACTTCAAACTTTTGTGATCTGTGAACACTTCACATCGCTTTCCCAAAAGATAATGTCTCCATGTTTTGAGTGCATGGACAACAGAGGCTAACTCCAAATCATGAGTAGGATAATTCACTTCGTGAGTTTTGAGTTGTCTCGAGGCATAAGCCACAACTTTCCCTTCCTGCATCAGAACTGCACCCAATCCTTGGTGAGATGCATCACAATAAACTTGGAAATCCTTCTCCAAATCTGGTAGACATAAGACTGGTGCTTTCACTAGTCTCTTCTTCAACTCTTGGAAACTGAGTTCACATCCTTCATTCCAATCAAATTTCTTGTGTTTCTTTAGTAACTCCATCATTGGCTTAGCTACCTTTGAGAAATTCTCAATGAACCTTCTATAGTATCCTGCCAAGCCAAGGAAACTACGGACTTCTTTCACTGACTTAGGAGATTCCCACTCAGTTATAGCCGACACTTTTGTGGGATCAACTGCTACACCATCTCCCGACACAATGTGTCCAAGAAATCCAACTTCATTCAACCAGAATTCACACTTGCTGAATTTGGCATACATCTTATGCTCTCTAAGCTTCTCAAGTATCAAACGCAAATGTCCTTCATGCTCTTCATTGCTCTTGGAGTAGATCAAAATGTCATCGATGAAAACGACAACAAACTTGTCAAGAAACTCCAGGAACACCTTGTTCATCATATTCATGAAGTAGGTCAGTGCATTGGTCAAACCAAATGGCATCACGGTGTACTCATACAATCCATACCTAGTGGTGAAAGCGGTCTTAGGTATGTCTTGTTCCCTTATCTTAAGCTGAAAATAGCCTGACCGGAGATCAATCTTTGAGAATACACGAGCTCCTTCTAACTAATCAAACAAGTCATTGATTCTGGGCAAAGGATATTTGTTCTTGATAGTCACCTCATTGAGTGAACGATAATCTATGCATAACCTTTGACTTCTATCTTTCTTTTCAACAAACAAGACTAGTGCTCCCCAAGATGAAGAACATGGTTGAATAAATCCTTTCTGCAACTATTATCCAAGTTGTTTCTTGAGTTCCTTTAACTCATGAACTGACATCCTGTTAGGTCTCTTTGCTATTGGTCCAGATCCTGGCAGCAAGTCAATTAGAAACTCCACATCTCTATCTGGTGGCATTCCAGGCAATTCCTCTAGAAACACATCCAGATATTCTCTCACAATTAGCACACTGTCTATGCTAACCCCCTTAAGAGAATTTAGCTTACTCCCTTTTGATTCAAAGTTAGACTTGAATCTAATCTGTTTCTTATCCGGGGTGGTGATGTGACAATATGATTGGCACAAACTAGCACTCCCTTGTACTTGGTCATCCAATCCATTCCCAAAATTACATCTAGTCCTTGGGAATCTAGGACTATCAGACTAACTAGAAACTTATGCTTTCTAAATTATATCACTAGATCACGACATCCAAGTCTTACTATCATATCTCCACCGGGAGAACTTACTTTTATAGGACACCCAATATTTTCAGTTGGAAATCCATTTCTATCAACAAATGCTCTTGATATGAATGAATGTGATGCACCAGTATCGAAAAGAACAAGTGCTGGAATAGAATTTAGTTTAAACTTACCAGCCATAGCATCAGGTTCCTCATATATCTCTTCCACATTGATGTGGTTCACTTGTCCCTTCTGGAAAGGGTTGGGCTTGGTGGTTCCTTCAACCTTCTTCTTTGGGCACTCATTTGCATAGTGCCCCATCTTCTTACACTTGAAACATTCAACCTGACTGATATCTCTCTTTGCAGGCTGATTACCACTTCCACTTCCACCTCCATTGTGGTGACTCTTGTGTCCACTCTTGTGGTTCTTGTACTTGTCATTATCATGACTGCGGTGATGCCTGTTGTCATGATGGCGGTTGTGGCTGTGGTGGTTGTTGTACTTTCCATGTTTTTGGGATCCAAAACTCCCACTATCATCATGATGGGAACGCTTGTGAGACGATCCCGAGTTGTGCTTGTCAAAGCTGTGCTTCCTCTTCCTTCTCTCAACCTGTTTCATCTTGCTCTCCAAGATGGTAGCCTTGTCACAAAGTGATTGGAAGGTTGGGACATAAGCAACAGACAACTACAGATTCAGTTCGTCATTCAGTCCTTTGAGGAATTTCTCCTTCCTCTTGGCATCAGTATCAACTTCATTCGGTGCATAACACGCCAGATTGTTGAACTCCTAAATATACTCGGCCACGCTGCGGTGACGCTGTTTCAGGTTGTGGAACTCCTTCTTCTTCAAATTCATCACTTCGGATGACATGTGAGTTATACGGAATCCATCCTCAAAGATAGCCCATGTCACATCCTCAATAGGGGTGGTGATCTGAAAGTTGTCCCACTAGGTTGCTGCTGGCCCTTCTAGTAGATGTGCTGCAAACCTGACCTTCTCTTTGTCGGTGCAGCCGACAGTCACTAAATCCTTGTTCACTGAACGTAGCCAATCATTGGCCACCATTGGATTAGTGGTTCCTAAGAACTTTGCAGGCCTCAGTCTTAGAAATCTGGTGAGCATGTCGAATCCTGGCGGGTTATTCTGATTGTTGTTGTTTTTATTGTTATTATTGTTTTTATTCCGATTCTGGTTCTGCATGAAAGTGGTCATCATCTGCATCAGTTGTGCCTGTGCTGTCAACGATTGTTGCATCTCGGGGGTGACATTTGAAAGTACCGACTTGATATGACTAGAGGGGGGTGAATAGGCGTCTACCAATTTTAATTTGTTTCTCACTTTTAGGCTTAACGAGAAAGGAAGTTATCTAGAGATGCAACTAAGTGGACAACCTAAAAGCAAGAAAACGAGCACCAACCACAAGAACAGTAAATAGCAAGGAGTAAAGGAGGGGAACGAAGTAACTGGCGAGGAGACACGGAGATGTAATTCCTGTAGTTCACTCCCAAGGAGCTACGTCTATGTTGGAGAGGTGTCGAGGCCACACAAGGTCACCCGAGCGCCACAAAGGCCTCACCTTCTTCTCCGGTGAGCTCCCCCACAAAGGAGGCCTCACAATCCACTAACCGGTGACCTTGAAGGCGCCAACCGAAACCTTTACACCAAGGTTGAGGGGGAGGCTCCACAACTCAATTGGAGGCCCTCAACGACACCTCGAAGCTTTACAACACATGCCTCAGCTCCGGGGATGCCCTACACCATCTAGGGTTCCAAGAAACCCAAGAGCAACAAGATCCACAAAGGATGGGTGGGGGAAATCAATTCTTCTTTGGTGGAAGTGTAGATCTAGGTCACCTCCCTCACCTCTCAAAAGATCAGGTCATTTGAGTGGCTAGAGAGAGAGATCTAGTGAGGTGAAGCTCAAGCATTAATGGAGGAGAGAGAAAAATTCAAGAGAGAGTGGGAGGAAGAAGAGGGGTGCCTTAAATAGGCCCCCCACCCTGAACCGTTACAGCCTCCCCGCAACCTCACCGGAAGTTCCGGTGAGGGGCCGGAAGTTCCACCTAGCCTGGCTCCAATGGTCATCAGACCGTTGACGCCCGCTCTATAAGCGCAACCGGAAGTTCCGGTCAAAACGGACCAGAAGTTCCGGTGAACTTCCGACCAAGTTCCGATCAAGTTCCGGCTAAATAGCACACTTCTACACAGAAGGTTACTGAGCCTTCACCGGAACTTGGGCGGAACAAGGGGCGGAACTTTTGGGTCGCGAAGCGAGTCTGACCGGAAGTTCCGGCCTTTAGGCGGAAGTTCCGCTCAAGAACTTTTGCCAGGACAAGTTCTGATGCAAGTTCCGACCAAGTTCCGGCAATTAGCACACTTCAAAACAGAAGGTTACTGAACCGCCACCGGAACTTGGGCGGAACTAGCGTCGAAACAAACGGTAGAACAACCCGCAGAAAAAAGTTTGAGCGGAACTTCCGGTCTAGACCGGAAGTTTCGGTGAGACACAAAAGGCCCCAACAGAACAGGAAAAAGCTCTCTCTCTCGCGGAATAATGGTATGGCTGTGGCGGTGCATATAGGTTTGTGCAAGAACAAGTGATTTCCCACAGCCTTCCAACATGGACCCCCTCTTAATAGTACGGTGACCTAAAAACAACAACCGGAAAGAAACTAGGAGAAGACTAAAAAAGGCCACCGTCTTCAAAAGATCACAAGAGAGCATCCATCACACTAAAAAAGAAACATCAACGACGTCTCCCCTGAAACTCAAGAGCACAGTTAAAAACACGGTTGGGATTGTCATTTAACACCAAAAACATTATGGGAAGATATAGTCCTTTCAATCTCCCCCTTTTTGGTGTTAGATGACAATCCGACAGATTTGCATAGAAACAAAGCAATCTTTGCAATGGACGGGGCAAGCTCCCCCTGTATGTGTGCAAGGTAGAGAGAAGAACTCTAAGGACAGGACTAGCACACATACACGGAGGCTCCCCCCTAACAATTGCAAAGATAGCACAAGAGCAAGGTACAAAAAGGGATAGAGATCATACCAGTACCAACTAGAAGTGGTGGAGACAAACGGAGTAATAATAACAATAAGAGCAATGAGGCTCCACCACCATAGCAATAGCTCAAAAGACGACAACAAGATACCACACTCATGGCAAAGTATAAGATAACACATAGTCTCAAACATAACATACCACAAGGTCCACAAGCACACATAAGTTCACGGACATAAAACCACAAGAACACAAATAAACTAAAGAGTTCGCGAGTAAGAAAAGATCAAAGACAAGAACAGGCTCGCGACTCATCCCATGCAAATCCCGTAGACAACCTAATAGACATCTTTCTCCCCCTTTGGCATCGAGACACCAAAAAGGAAGAAGAGATCAATCTACTCGTCCTAGCCACGAGAAGGGGGAGGAGGAGAAGACTCAGGCGGGCCAGTGACCTCCTCCTCAGACTCATCATCGAA
This sequence comes from Avena sativa, assembly GCA_916181665.1. NCBI lineage: Eukaryota > Viridiplantae > Streptophyta > Magnoliopsida > Poales > Poaceae > Avena > Avena sativa. The sequence continues at coordinate 42,578,108 of OV702298.1, read as the reverse complement.
CCAGTTGCAGTTGTTGCGAACCCAATCCTCATTGGGAGCAACGACATAGCTAGAGACCGGTGAGCAAGGAATGTTGAGGGCTGCCATGATGGCCTTCTGGCGCTGAACATTGTGACGCTGATCAACATAAGCCTGATACTCGCGGTCCTGCAGAAAGCAGAAAGTTTTCTTCACTTTCCCAAGCAGCTTCTTTGACCAAGATGGCTGCCTCTGTAGAGAAGGACCACCAGCACTAGAGCCACCAGGAGCAGAGGAGGGACCACTAGCAACATCTTGAGTCTTCTTGAGAGCAGCTTCCTTTTCTTCCTGAGTACGAGGCTTCTGGTGCTTACTCACTCGGAACTTCTTCTCTTCATGAATGGTGATGTTGTCTTGAGGGAAGGGGTTGCCAGTCTTCTCGAGCCACTTGTGATTGATGAGAGTCTGAATGTAGGGAGCATAGATGCAGGAGCGATTTTCAATGAGAGCCGCCCACATCTATGAATAGATGAAGTGCATAACATCCATTAACCTGTCAGTGTCTCGGCGAAGATGAGTCTGATGCATGAGGTCAACCTGATATCCATGAAACTGATTAAAGTTGCCAGCCTTGGGAGAGATGGTGTTCAAGTACACCCTGCGCATGATGTCATAGACTGGCAGCAGATGATTCACAAACCCAACAGACCCCCACCCTTCAATGTAGAGAGGCTCCAGGACCTCAGGATCAGCAGCTATAGGACGATGAACACGCCAACCATTTGCCCCGCGGCCAGGCTGAATGGGATAGCCAAGAAGCTCAGCAAACTCAGCCCAAGTAGCAGTGAGAAACACGTCTTTGGTCATCCACTTCATCTCACCTTCAGTAGAGGACTGCATGTGAAGATGTAGAGTAGAGTAGAACTGAGCAATAGCAGTCACATCAAAGTTCTGACGGTGCTGCATGAGGGGAATCAGCCCAAACTTCTTGCAGATATCAAGAGCCTCTCCAAAGTAAACTTGCTTCTCTTCCATGTGAGGCACATTGATGTACTTCTGAGGAGCAACCACGAACTTCTTCTTTGATGCATAAATTTCCTCATAAATCTGTTCCTGACGAAAGGTGTGAAAATGAGGGTCCAAGCAAAGACGATCACGAGGCACGAGGTAGGGATCCGTAGCCCTGAATGCAGAGTAAGCCTTTTGAGACCACTTGGAAATCTTGGCTTTGGTCATGTCTGGCCCAGCAGCAGTGGCCTTCTGAGCAAGAGCAGGCCTCTTCCCTGCAGCAGCAGCAGCCCGGCGAGCAGCAGCAGCCTTCTGGCGAGAAGTCTGAGCGGTCGGACGCACAACCTCATCATCGTCCTCATCAATCTCAGGAGGAATGTCAGCGGATGGTCGGCGGGCACGCTTGCCTTGGCGAGTCTCTCCTTCCCCTGAGAAGAAAGCACAAGAATAGGGAGGGAAGGTGGGATAAGTGCACAAGTTCGGAAGAGGAAACACAAGAATTAGATTGGAAAAATACAAACAGGAAGAAAATTGCATTGTAGCCGGAACTTCCGCTGAAACGTCGGAACTTCCGGTGAAAAATGGTCCACCGGAAGTTCCGGTCGTGGCTCACCGGAAGTTCCGGTGAGGCCACGAACTGACAGTTTCAATAGGAGTTCCCTAGATCTAGATCTAAAGACCACAAATGCACAAATTTTTCCAAGGATGTATTGGACCAATCTACTCTAGCATGATACCCTAGGCCTACCAAGATCTCCCAACAAGTTCTAGCCAAAGAACTAGCCTAGACAAGGTGTGCTCTAACTCAAGCCATGGTGAAAGCAAGATCTCCATGAATGGAGGGAGTTAAGGGCAAATACCGGAGTCCATGGCAGGAGATCGAGGTGGGGAAGGATCCCACGGAGCAGATCTGCGGAGGAGCGGTTGGAGAAGAAGGGGCCGGAGCACCTTCTTGGAGAAGTCCTGGCCGGCGGCGCTCCAAATAGAAGATGGGTCTTGGGGGAAAAAAGAAGAAGATCCCGTTTTCCCCCAGGGCCCAACTTATATAGGACAGGGAGCACCACCGGAAGTTCCGGTGGACCGGAACTTCCGGGTCAGACTGACCGGAAGTTCCGCTGACGCCAGGAGGACCAACTCAGGCTAGGATAACAAGGAAGAACTTGTGCAGGGAATAGAGAGGGCTTGAGGTAAGGAAAGGCTTAGGATAGATAGCTCAAACTGTGAAGAACCAAAAACAACAAAAACCAAGAAAAACAAAAGGGTCAAAGAACCAAATACAAACGAGTCGGTGGCCGAAGCCACCTTATATAAGAGTAAATGGCTTGACACCGCGAAGATATATCTTGGGTTCATTACCAACACTCATCACGAAGCTCAAATGGTCTCCTTTAGAGAATATAGAGTATGAAAACTTTAATGTGTGCATAATAGGGATAGTGTTTGTTCATAAGAGGAACTACACTCCCCCTAAATCCATGCCTACATCCAAACAAGATACACATTGAGACACGGGTAGGTGTGCAATGGCTCAAGCAACATTGCTCGAATCAATGATATTTAGCTCATGCCTTAACTCTCGGAACCTTGCTTCATCAAGAGGCTTCGTGAAAAGATCCGCAAGATTTGCCTTGGTGGGAACATACTCCAAAGAAATGTCTCCTCTAGCAACATGGTCCCGAATGAAATGATGACGAATCTCAATGTGCTTGGTCCGGTTGTGTTGCACGGGATTGTGAGCAATAGCAATTGCACTCTCATTGTCGCAAAGAAGAGGCACCTTGTCAAAAGATAGTCCAAGATCCTTCAAGGTTTGCTTCATCCATAGCAATTGAGCATAGCAGCTTGCGGCAGAGATATACTCAGCTTCGGCAGTAGACATAGACACACAGTTTTGCTTCTTCGAGGACCAACAAACCAAAGATCTTCCGATAAACTGACAAGCTCCGGAGGTTGACTTTCTTCCCACTTTGTCACCAGCCCAGTCCGAGTCCGTGTAACCAATGAGATCAAAGCTGACTCCCTTGGGGTACCACAACCCAAAGTTTGGGGTATGAACTAAATATCGAAAGATCCTCTTGACAGCCACCATGTGACTTTCCTTTGGTGCGGCTTGAAATCTTGCACACATACCCACACTCAACATAATATCCGGCCGGGATGCACAAAGATAGAGCAAAGAACCAATCATCAAACGATAGAGTTTTTGATCCACCTCCTTACTCTTGGGATCGAGATCAAGATTAACCTTAGTTGGCATGGGAGTCTTGGCACCTTTGACTTGATCAAACTTGAACTTCTTGAGCATGTATTGGATGTACTTGGCTTGGTTGATGAAAGTCCCTTTCCTCAATTGTTTGACTTCAAATCCAAGGAAAAACTTCAACTCCCCCATCATGGACATCTCGAAGCGGTCGGTCATGAGCTTGGCAAAATCCTCATTAAAAGTTTTGTTAATATACCCAAAGATAATGTCATCTACATAGATTTGGCATACGAACAAGTGGCCTCCAACTTTCTTAGTAAAAAGAGTGGGATCAATGAGGCCCACTTCGAAGCCACGGTCTAACAAGAGCTCCCTAAGGCAATCATACCACGCATGTGGGGCTTGCTTGAGGCCATAGAGTGCCTTATTGAGCTTGTAGACATGGTTCGGAAAAAGTGGATCCTCAAAGCCTGGAGGTTGCTTGACGTATACCAACTCTTTCAAAGGACCATTAAGAAAAGCACTCTTAACATCCATTTGATACAATTTAAAGTTATGATGGGTAGCAAAGGCAAGGAGCATACGAATGGATTCAAGGCGAGCAACGGGGGCGTATGTCTCACCGTAGTTGATGCCCTCAACTTGTGAGTAACCTTGGGCAACTAACCTTGCCTTGTTGCGCACGACAATTCCATTCGCATCGCACTTGTTCTTGAAGACCCACTTCGTTCCAATGACGTTTTGACAGTCTTTAGGCCGCTCAACCAATGTCCAAACATTGTTCCTCTTGAAGTTGTGAAGTTCCTCGTTCATAGAATCAAGCCAATCATCATCTTCAAGAGCTTCGAAGACTTTCTGTGGTTCCACAAGAGAGATAAACGCATGGTGAGAGCAAAAGGAAGCTAGTTGCCTCCTAGTAGTGGAACCTTTATTGAAATCTCCATAGACATTATCAAGGATATGGCCATCTCGAACAAGCTTGGCGAGACGATAGGCTTGACGACGGGCTTGTGCTTCAATTTGAGATTCTTGAGCTACCACTTGGTCATTTCCACCAATTGAGCCGCCCCCTTGACTATAAGCACGAACACGAGGGTCATCTTCATCAATTTCCACTTCGGGGGAGTCATCACTTGGAGAGGATCCTTGACGATCATTGACTTGATCTTGATCTCGACGAGCTTGACCTTGGGGAGAAACGTGACCTTGAGGAGGAGCCCCATCTTGGGGAGGTTGATGAGGTTGATAAAGAGCTTGTCCGTGAGAGGTGCCTTGAGGAGGAGCCCCATCGTGGGGAGGTTGATGTTGTTGATGAAGAGCTTGTTCTTTAGAGCTTGGAGAGTCATGAGCATGGGAGGCTTCGGAAGAGCTTGAGGAAGCTTGTGCCAAGAAAGTAGGTCCTTGAGGTGCAAGATGATCTTGTGAGAGTGAGGGCTCCACTTGAGTAGAGCTTGGTCCTTCTCCTTCGTCCATAAGGGGATACTCAATGGGGAGGTGGAAACCCACACCCATTCTTCCTATGGCCTTGGGAGGAATTTCATCACTTGGATCACAAACACCATCTTGCCTAACAAGAGACTTATGATTTTCATCAAACTTCACGTTGCTCGTCTCTTCAACTCTTCCATTGGCTTTGTTGTAGACTCTATAAGCATGGGACTGATTTGAGTAACCAACGAAAATTCCTTCTTGAGCCTTGGATTCAAACTTTGACAACCGAACTCCTTTCTTGAGTATGTAGCACTTGCACCCAAACACCCAAAAGTAGCTAACATTAGGCTTTTTCCCGGTGATAAGTTCATAGGGGGTCTTGTTCTTATTCTTGCAGAGATAAAGCCGGTTGGTTGCATGGAAAGCGGTGGAGATGGCCTCGGCCCAAAAGTTGTATGGAGACTTGAACTCAGCTAGCATAGACCGAGCCGCATCCATCAAAGTGTGATTCTTCCTTTCAGCAACTCCGTTTTGTTGAGGGGTGTAGGGAGTGGAGTATTGATGCTTGATTCCTTCATCACTGAGAAACTCATCCAAGGTATAGTTTTTGAACTCGGTGCCATTGTCACTTCGAATTGAGAGAATAGTTGCATTGTGCTTCCGTTGAACCTCATTAGCAAAGTCAATGATGGTTTGTTGAGTCTCACTCTTGTACTTGAAAAAGAACACCCAAGTGTATCTTGAGAAATCATCCATAATAACCAAGCAATACTTCTTGCCTCCAAGGCTATCATGAGAGGGAGGACCAAAGAGATCCATATGCAAGAGCTCCAAACATCTCTCGGTAGTGATTTGATTGAGCGCTTTGTGAGGAGTTTCATGCATCTTCCCTTCAATACGAGCCCTGCAAACACAATCTTTGGCAAAAGAAACATTGTTAATTCCAAGGATGTGGCCCTCGGAGTGAAGTATTTGCAAAGTTCTCATGTTAACATGGGCTAGGCGGCGATGCCACAACCAACCCTTGTCGGCTTTAGCATAGAGACATAGAGCATGAGGAGTAGTGGTCCCTGAAAAGTCCACCACGTACAAGTCATGTTCTACATATCCTACAAAAGCCACCTTGAGAGACTTGCTCCACATGAGGACCACGGAATGAGAATTAAAGAAAGAAGAAAGACCCATAAGAGCAAGAGCACGCACTGAGAGTAAGTTGTAACCAAGAGTTTTGACAAGCATGACATCAACCAAGGATACATCCGGGGTTACCACCACTTTGCCAAAACCCAAAACCTAAGAGCTTGTTTTGTCACCGTAGGAGACCATGGTGTTGGCAATATTGGGTCTCAACTCGGTCATTATAGACTTGCTTCCGGTCATATGACTCGTGGCACCACTATCAAGCACCCATTTTGATCCGCCGGAAGCATAGTCCTACAAGAAAATCAAGCCTTGGTTTTAGGTACCCATTTTGCAATGGGTACCCTTTTGTTAGTGACAATAACCTTTGGCACCCAAATGGCCCAATGATAATCATGCGTGTAAGATGTCCCCACATATCTAGCATATACATGACCATCATAAGATTTGCAAAGAATATAAGAGGGATTGTTCTTTCCGGCAAAGTTGTCACTTTGCAAGAGGGTTAGGCCATTTGGAACTCCTTGGGCCATGCCCTTGTTCTTTTTCTTCTTCTTGTTCTTCTTCTTCTTCTTAGTCTTGGCAAGTTGATCCTTCAAAACCTTGACCTCCTCTATGAGATGCTCATGCTTGCAACAAGGGTTAGGAGAGCTAGACAAGTCTATAATTTGCACAGTGGAAGACTTAGGAAGATCACAAGTTAATCGAGTTTGAAGCTGTTCATGAGCCTCAAAAAGACTTGAGAATTTACTCTCCAAGGCTTTGTGTTCCTCTTTTAGTTTCTCAAGATCCTTTTGAGTCCTATCATGACCACCCACAAACTCAGCATTTTCTTTCTTGAGAACCTTAATCAAAGCAAGAGCATAGTCACGTTCTTTAATTGTAGAGGTCAAAGTGTTGTTATGATCATCTACAAGCTTAGACACATTTTCTTCAAGATTAATTCTCATATTTTGTTCATCCTCAAGACTTTGAGTGAGAGAGGCAATTTCATCGGCGGCATCTCTTTCATTCTTACTTAGCAAGTCAAGAAGTTCTTCCTTTTCATCTAAGGCATCTCTAGCATTTTCAAGTTGTGCAAGTAAGGACTCAAAGCAGTTTTTAGTTTCTTCATCTAAGGTAGCAACAAATTCACACATGTCAATCATCTCTTTCTTCACCTCTAGACCAACAAGATCAAGAGAGGAAGGCTCACTAGAGATGGGTTGAGGAGTGGGTTTTGGTGATACCTCGGTGGCCTTGGCCATGAAGCACTTTTGGTTGGAGGAGATGACATTTTCATTTGGCGAGTCGAAGAGGGATAGACGTGGAGTTGAGGTAGTGGCAATGGCAGCAACCCCCACAATCTCTCCACCATGACCTTCATCATCATCATCATCTTCATCCGTGCCCGAAAGATATTCTTCATGGACCACAATTGCTCGTTCCTTGTTAGTGGCGTTCTTGACGGTGTAGTTCTTGTTTATGGGATGAGGAGATCTTGACTTGACCTTGCGAATGAGACGACCACCATTGTCTTCACGGTTCTCAAAGGGACACTTGGCCACAAAGTGACTCTTGTCGTTGCAATTGTAGCATGACCTTGCTTTGGGAGACTTGTTGGGTGAGTTGAATCTTGAGTTGTCCCTTGATCTTGACTTGAATCCGGACTTGTTCCAAAAGGCCCTTGAAGCGAGAGCAAGATGTTCGTTGAAGGCACATTTGAGATCTTCCTGAGACCACTCACTTGATGTATCATCATCATCAACTTCAATAGCCTTGGCCTTCAAAGCAAGGTTCACTTTTGTTGATCCAATGGCTCTAGCTCGAGCGGACTCTGCATTCTTCTTAGCAATAGTCATGGTAATTACTTCACTCAAGACTTCTTGGGAGGTCATTAAGTGAAAGTTGGTTCTTCCCTTGATAGAGTTGAGCTTTTGTTCTTCAAATGGGAGAAGAGCTTGAATGAACTTCCTCTTCATAAACTTGTCATCAACATAGTGAGCCCCGAGGTCCCTCATAGTGGAACAAAGGACCTTAAGGCGCCTATACATGTCTTCAGGGGTCTCATAATCTTGCATTGCGAAACCATCGCACTCGTTGTTGATCTCATCAAACTTGGAGCTTTGGATGCTAGCATTCCCAACAAAGAGCTCGGTGAGTTGATCCCAAGCTCCCTTGGCAGTGTCAAATTGGCGAATGTGAGCAAAATCCTTTGTAGTCAAAGCCTTTTGAATCATTCCCAAAGCTGTAGCATTGAGTTGCTTGTCCACCACTTCACCTCGTGTCAACTTCTTTGGGTCAAATGGAGAGAATCCATCCTCCACAATCCTCATTAACTCAATGGATGAGCTGGAAATATGTGAGCGCATTAGATATTGCCACTTGGCAAAATTAGACGTATCTAGCATGGGTGGTGCTCCTTGAGGTATAATGTGTGGCATGGGATGGGTGGATCCGGAGTGTACTTCGGCGGTGGGGGTACCGCCGAGTAGTCCTTTCCTCCATTATCCCCTTTAGAAGTTGGGTTCTCGGGCTCCTCGATGTTCTCACTTGGAACCTTGGTAGAGGTTTGAGCAACAAAACCAAGTCCCAAGTGAGTGGTGGCAGCCGCGGGAGTTACCCCGGGGGCAGACACCATAACGGTGGGAGGAACCTCGTTGGATTGGGGTGTGTTAATAGTAACCATGGGGTTTGGCTTGAGAGACTGCAAGAGTGTCATCATTTCCTCGAACTTGGACATCATGGATGACTCCAATTGCTTGAGGTCATCCATAGTGGCCAAGTTCTTGGCTTTTTCAGTTTCACTACACCCTTCGTCGGCCATAGTCTCTTAGGCAGTAAAGCCCGAAGTAAGAGCCTGGGCTCTGATACCAATTGAAAGTACCGACTTGATATGACTAGAGGGGGGGTGAATAGGCGTCTACCAATTTTAATTTGTTTCTCACTTTTAGGCTTAACGAGAAAGGAAGTTATCTAGAGATGCAACTAAGTGGACAACCTAAAAGCAAGAAAACGAGCACCAACCACAAGAACAGTAAATAGCAAGGAGTAAAGGAGGGGAACGAAGTAACCGGCAAGGAGACACGGAGATGTAATTCCCGTAGTTCACTCCCAAGGAGCTACGTCTATGTTGGAGAGGTGTCGGGGCCACACAAGGTCACCCGAGCGCCACAAAGGCCTCACCTTCTTCTCCGGTGAGCTCCCCCACAAAGGAGGCCTCACAATCCACTAACCGGTGACCTTGAAGGCGCCAACCGAAACCTTTACACCAAGGTTGAGGGGGAGGCTCCACAACTCAATTGGAGGCCCTCAACGACACCTCGAAGCTTTACAACACATGCCTCAGCTCCGGGGATGCCCTACACCATCTAGGGTTCCAAGAAACCCAAGAGCAACAAGATCCACAAAGGATGGGTGGGGGAAATCAATTCTTCTTTGGTGGAAGTGTAGATCTAGGTCACCTCCCTCACCTCTCAAAAGATCAGGTCATTTGAGTGGCTAGAGAGAGAGATCTAGTGAGGTGAAGCTCAAGCATTAATGGAGGAGAGAGAAAAATTCAAGAGAGAGTGGGAGGAAGAAGAGGGGTGCCTTAAATAGGCCCCCCACCCTGAACCGTTACAGCCTCCCCGCGACCTCACCGGAAGTTCCGGTGAGGGGCCGGAAGTTCCGCCTAGCCTGGCTCCAACGGTCATCAGACCGTTGACGCCCGCTCTAGAAGCGCAACCGGAAGTTCCGGTCAAAATGGACCAGAAGTTCCGGTGAACTTCCGACCAAGTTCCGATCAAGTTCCGGCTAAATAGCACACTTCTACACAGAAGGTTACTGAGCCTTCACCGGAACTTGGGCGAAACAAGGGGCAGAACTTTTGGGTCGCGAAGCGAGTCTGACCGGAAGTTCCGGCCTTCAGGCGGAAGTTCCGCTCAAGAACTTTTGCCAGGACAAGTTCCGATGCAAGTTCCGGCCAAGTTCCGGCCTTCCGGCAATTAGCACACTTCAAAACAGAAGGTTACTGAACCGCCACCGGAACTTGGGTGGAACTAGCGTCGGAACAAACGGTAGAACAGCCCACAGAAAAAAGTTTGAGCGGAACTTCCGGTCTAGACCGGAAGTTCCGGTGAGACACAAAAGGCCCCAACAGAACAGGAAAAAGCTCTCTCTCACGGAATAATGGGATGGCTGTGGCGGTGCATATAGGTTTGTGCAAGAACAAGTGATTTCCCACAGCCTTCCAACATGGACCCCCTCTTAATAGTACGGTGACCTAAAAACTACAACCGGAAAGAAACTAGGAGAAGACTAAAAAAGGCCACCGTCTTCAAAAGATCACAAGAGAGCATCCATCACACTAAAAAGAAACATCAACGACGTCTCCCCTGAAACTCAAGAGCACAGTTAAAAACACGGTTGGGATTGTCATTTAACACCAAAAACATTATGGGAAGATATAGTCCTTTCAACATTGTTGTTGTTTGGGTTGGGGTTGGCACATCGAGGAGGCATCTGTGGTTTTCATAAGGATAAGAATGAGATACCCATAGATGCTTAACATGCACAATACATCAATACTTAATCACAATAACCGAGCATCAAAATAACATAGAGTTTGAACGACATAAACAACAAGTTTGGAAATGCAAACACACCACAGCAAGCCACCCACATGTTGGATGGTCATTGCGACTCATAAATCAAAGTACGGTAGATGAAAGATAAATGAGTAGTCTACACTACTCCTCCGCATCAATCTCCACATCAACAAGGGTAAGACATGCATTCTCCATAGCGGTATTGTACTCATCAACACTAGTAGTCAAAGCCTCTATCTTGGCCCTAAGATCCCTCTTCTGTGAGCGAAGCCTCTCGATCACTCCCTGCTGATGCTCAATCTCGAAGTCCTTGGCCTCTAGCTCTTCCTTCATCTCCCGGATCTTCTTGTTCCGGTCTTGGACTCTTTTCTCCTGGCTCTTGAACTTCTTGTCCTGGCTTTCAAACTTGGCCTCCATTTCCTTGACTATATCGTCTTGCTCCGTGAAGATCTTGTCCTTCTCATGAAGTTGAACCTGGAGCTCGTCATTGCTAAGCATGACGTTGGTCCTATCAGTATCTAGGTGCCTAATAAGACCCTCTAGGTCCTGGAGGTACAGACGAATCGGCTCCATCGGCTCTCTAGCAGCATCATCGTACTCTATAGCTTCACCCTCCTCATTGCGTCTCCCGAAGGGGTGAAAGTAAAGTCCTCTAAGCTTTGTGGAGTGTCTCCCTACCAAGCGCCCAAGTAACTCCTGCATGACTACATCTAAGCCTTTCTCCTTGTCGTCATGCATCAGCTTAAAAGTGATGGTCTCCGTGGTTGGCTCTGTCTGGCGTCCCGGCTGAGTGACTCTGAAGCCCCAAAGGTCCTTCCTCTCAAACTTGGTGAGTGGAAGTGTCATGATGCTAGGAAGTGGAAGGTTGAGCACACTAGTGAGCTCAATGAAACGAATTCCCTTGAAATCCTCAGCCGTGTTGATAATAACATTAGGCATCTATTTTTATAAGATAGAGATAAGTTAGAATCAACATCAAATAGAGAAAAATCACAAGACAAAATATCACAAGCATATATTTTGCAACAAACACACAAGTCATGGCATACACAAATCCATTACAAGCATCAAAGGTTCAACATAACTTAGACAAATTTTTGTAAGGAAAACGATAAGTGTGGTGGTCCAACTAACGGAGTACATTACAATTCCCACTCACTTTCCAAGTTAGCTATCAGGGCATCCCTAGAGGCAATCTGTGGATCTTGATCACATGATTCCATTGCTAAATCTATGATGTCTTCTCTTAGACGTTGGTTAGCAGCCTCTAAGTCCTGGGTACGCGTCTTTTCTTCTCTAAGGTCATTTTGGGTGTTGAGCATTCTGCACTTGAGTCTATCACCAAGTTCCTTGATAGCATGCCAAGCTGCATTTCTTGCAGAATCAAAGAATGTTGTGTGCATTTCTGAGTTGGTGACCATGTAGAATCCTGACTCCTTGTGGTTGTCTTCCTTGTTTTTGTACAAGTGAAGTTGCACCCACCAATACTCTTCTCCTTCATCCATCACAGGGAATCCCTTGTACACAGCTGCACCATGTATCCCCATGGTAACCATAAGGTTCTTGAGAGCCTTGGGAAATTCAGTCTCACACTCCAAAGTCATGGTCATGAGTGGTCCCTTCTTCACGGCTTCGTTGATGGAGATCATCTACAAATAGAGATGAGAAAGAAGATTAAAAAGTTTACGAGAACAAAAAGAGAAGTGTGGATATTTTCAAAGTGTTGAAAGTTTTTCCTTAGTGGTTTCTAATTCAATCCTAGGGTCATAATCCTACAGGCAACACAGTGCTCTGATACCATCTGTAGAGGTCCCAACCTTTAATAAGGTAGAGATCCCTGTGTTTATAATGCTAGTCCCTGGATCAATAGCTAGCATCCAGAGTTAAGATGTAATATCAAGAAACAAAGGTCATAGTACAACTTTATAACCAGGAATAAAATAATTCATTACATCTTACATAGCTCATTTGGCTATCTCATTACAATGCAGCATAAATAACTATAGCATGGAGTCCTTCATCATCAAAGTGCCACAGGCAATCATGTTGGTTGTAGACTTGTAACCCTGATCAACACACATCACTAACATCAAACAAACCTGCAACATAATAAGTTACAGCCACAAGGGTCAATACATTTGAATTGTATTGGCAAGTGATACTATGGTAGAATAGTAGTATCTATCATCTATATGCATTTGGCTAAGTGGAGCTTAGGCTTGCTTTCCTCAAAATAGATTTTCCTTATCATTTGAAAACACTAAGTTTTTACTTGTCAAAATCACCCAAGGCATCTACCAAGCAAAGATTGAAGAACCTTTAACCCTAGTTCAACCACAAGTTTTTAACTTAGAAATTGGGATGAGGATATTCTTGATAGCTTCCATGTCTTGATGCTCAAATTGTCCATTGTCGGGGACACGACTAAGTACATAGATTTTACTCTCGAGAGAGGTGGTGCACTTTCCCCACAAGACTCGACATGCATCGAGACAAGATCTTTTAGAAGCCTTCCCTTAGATCAAAATGGACGCTCTCCAAACCTATCATCCCCTACCACCAACTGTCCATTTGGCTAAGTTATTGCAACTTATATGATCCAGGCAGAGCCCATAATGCCAAGTGGCTGCACTTGAAGCTTCTCAACATTTGACATCTCAAATCTCTTTGTTCCTGGGTGCCATTCCACAAGTGAGATACACAAGGTTCAACAGTCACCTGGCCTTGTGTAACCACTCAACAAAAATCCATCCAAGCAATACCATTCCACCCAGGTGATTAATTCACATAGTTGTTTTATTAAACAAAAACAAGTCCTTGACTTAGAAATATTCCATAGCATGAATATAATCCACCCTTGTTTTCTACTAGCTAAGCTAATCATGATAGTAGTAGGAATCTTATCTTAGGGAAAATTCTACTAAGGTTTCATCTACTAGGATTTCCCATGGCATAGTTTATACTTAGTAAAATTCCATGCAAGTCCTAATTAGAAATATCACTAATTCATAGTGAAAATAATGGGACAAAAGTATGAAGCACCACTTTCCTTGGTAGTTGGGGGAGTAACAACAATCCTCACAGTCACAATCACCACTAGCACCAAAATATACACATAAAATGATAGCACCAAATTCACATATCAAAAATAAACAAGCAAAAATATATGAATGCATGCAAATGACATGTGATGATTTTTTCCAAACCCAACAAGACAAGTAAAACAATACTGATCAATGAACTAAACATTTATACATCAAATAAACTTTATTTAGCCTTTAAAACATTTTCCAATTAATTTTTATACACAAAATAATCCTACAAATGTCTCTGCAAAAACAACTAACTTAACAGAAGAAATTCATTAAACAAAGTACATGGTTGGGTAGAATTCTTTTTCTTGATTCCATTGATATAAAATTTGCAAAATTTGGACGTGTGGATCAAAAGTTATGAATTTTGCAAGTTTGAACATCTAATAGAAATGATTCTGTTTTTGAATCAAATTAAAGGCCACTCGTCATGTTCTGATTCGCTGGTACCGATTCACGTGGATCGCGCTACGTGGAGCGTTGGATATAATTAGATCTGGGCGGCTCAGACGGAATCGTACCCCTTCGGGTTATTTCTAATCCTACGCCTACGATCTAGATCTAACGGCCCAGGTCAAAAGACTAAAAAACAAGCGGCGCTAGCGGCGATGGCTGGCGGCGGAGCGGTCAGGCGATGATGGAGCCGGCGTCACAGGAAGCGCTAGGGGAAAGGAAATAGCTCACCATTCTTGCCATGAGGTGTTGGTTCTTGAGGTGGTCGCCGTTTGTCGAGGGGCGCACGGGTTTGTCAGGGATTGCTCGGCGGAGTCGCTTCTGTCGTCGGGCGCGTACTGCTAAAGACGGTGGTGACGCTACGGGTCACGCTAAGGCATGAGAAAGGGTGCATTAGCTGCGTGCAGACAAGGCGAGTGTGCGAGCATGAACTAGAGAGGGAGGAGCGGTCAGTACTAACCAGGGGAGCTCGTCAGAGTTGATGGCTTCATCGGGCACGTGCAGGCGTCAACGTTGGCGAGGTTCTGGATGGTCCTAGCACACACCAGTGGTGTCAAAATATGCGCAAGGTTGTAGTGATCATACTGGCAAGACTAGGAGGCAAGGGGCGGGGAGTGCTCACTGGAATTTACCGCCGGAGATGCTCGGTACTGCGGCAGCGCGTGCTCGATTTTGGACAGCCTATCGGCGCTCTGTGGTTGGTGAGTGAGAGGAAAGGAGCGGAGTGGGGAGGGGTTTAAGTAGCCGAGCGAGGTGGAGGAATTACTCCGGAAATCAAGCGCAATCAATCGGATTTGATTCGGGGAAGAAACGGCAGAGAGGAGCAGTTCCTCCGGCGCGGGATTGACGACGACACTGATGTGGCGGTGGGTCCGGGGCGTCAGCGAGTGGGTGTGTGCGGGCAGAGTGAGAAACAAAGAGGAGAGGGGAAGGTTCCCGGGTGGGCTCGTGGGCTGGTTCTGCTGCTGGGCCTGTTTGGTGGCGCCGGCACTTTCCTTATTCTTTTATCTTTTTCTTTTTCTAATTGATTTTCTAGGAATCTTTTTCAAATGATTTCAAATGTGTTTTGAATTCAAATCCTTTCTAGATTTTTGTAAAGTGGGACATGTATATATTTGGGTATAAAACATTGATGTTTCACTCTAAGTAATTTGCCCACTTGAATTTAACAGAAAAACATGCCTTAGTTATTTATGCCTTAATGGGCATATGAATAGTTTGAATTTATATTTTGTTTTGAAATTTTTTGACCAAGCTTTGGAAACAACAAACAAAACTCATAACCAAACCTTTTCCTGATTAAATCAAGTGTTCTCATAGCAGAGAGTGGCAATAAGGCCATTACCTTGCTTACATAAAATAATAAACAAAAAATGCTTCTGTTTTTGAAATCTCATTTGAAAATGATCCTAAAATGATTATGAATGCATGAATGATATGCAAACTTTGAAATCATGATTTTTGGGATGTTACCCCAAGGGAACTTACTCACACATGAGAGAAGAAAGAATCATCGATATTATTAAATAAAGGGAGTTCTTCTTGATATTACTGTGGAGATCCACAATAAGAAATAGAAATAAATCCAACACAATTCAAGTTGGGAACAACAATCTCAAACTGTAATATTCCAAGGTGGAGATATCTCTCTCTCAAGTACCAGTAATGGCTATGGAGGTGTGGTGGCTAGGAGATCGAAGATCATGGAGCGATATGAAAAACGTCTTCTCCTTCTTCTCCGGATCTCTTCATTCTATCATCTGGATGGGATGGCGGCTCATGTGTTCAGTTTTCAACCTCGCCCTCTTCACGAAAGTTGTCCCTTTTAATAAGACGAAGGAGATGATAGCTATATGGTGGGAACTATACCGCAACGGCTCGTATAGTTGGTCGTTAAGCTTGCAGTAAATTTCCCTCAATTGCTTCCAAAAAGGGACTTGCTTGTTTTCACCTGAATATCGTGTTTTTTGCTGTTAAATCCCTCTGGTGATGTTTAGAACCTGAAACACACATTAAAAACCAAATTTTCTTTGCTACCAAAGTATTAGCATTAGGTAAATCTAGAAAACCATAGAATCCAAACGAAAACCGTCGATATAAACCATAAAAAATGTGTAGAATCTCATAGCAGCTATCAACTCCCCCAAGCTTAGATGTTGCTCGCCCTCGAGTGACAAGGAAATAAGAAAGGATAGAGGAGATTCAAAACTGAAATAAAAGAACTTACAAGCTTGAATTGGTGTCAAAACTTTTTGCTCTTATTCCTTTAATCAATTAAGAGTACTCAAATTTGCACCAAGAACAATTAATTTAAGAACAACTCATCTACTCCCACGTCAAAATTTCAAGGCTCTCAAAGCACCTTTTCCTTTCCTTGTTTTTCAGAACTTCAACTCTTTCATAGAGAAATCATGCCACTTGTTTTAACATGTTAATTGGGGCTGCGATGCGCACTCGTGACCATGCCAATAGAGAGCTGTTGGGCAATAATGGGTTAGAGGAGTACTACAACTTCACTTGGAACGTAAAACCACGAGAAGACTAAAAAATTTACGTATCATAGAATTGCAGCTACAGACGTTTATATAACTCAATAGCCGAAATCAAGTGGTTTCCCACATTTATATCGTTTGTTGTCTAGCGGAGTAAATAGTTCCCCATGGAGTACGACAATATTTGTAGTGACATTCGTAAAGCAATATCCTACTGTAATTATTAGAAAAAACAGTGGCATAATCTCTACTACTTTGAAGTATCCATTTCATCAGACAATTTCATTCAAGGGTGCTATCGAGTCTATTTACATTAAGCTTAATGGTATTGAGTAGTTTCTAAAATTAAATATTTTGGGCTAAACATGGAATCAAGTTATCTCTTGGATCCTTTTTCTTGTTGTAAAAATGTCAGAAATATTTTAACCAACTTCATTGCTCAATGTTTCAAAGCTAAAAGTGGATACTAGTAAGGGATATAATTTATAGGATAACAAGCTAGGTGGGGAGTGACTTAAGTGCAAGCGAGTAAATAATTGTAGGATCAATTTAAAGTTGCAAGAGAGGTGATGAAAGGAATGTGATACCTCCTCTTGCTTGCTTCGTTCTCGTACCTGAATCGAATCCTCTCTATATTTCCATATTGCCAAGTCACCTGAAATTGAGCAATCTCCAAGATAGACAAAGAAACAAATTTACAAATAAAGATTACGGCTAATTTTTTTGTGTTTTTGGTTTTAAGAATGCAAATTGAAAGTAAACATGCTATTCTTGGAAAAGAAAACAAATCAAAATAATAAATAAAAATATGAATGCAAGTTTGGAGGTTTTCAAAACCTCCCCCAAGCTTAGGCTGTTGCCATGCTTAGTTGTTGCCGTCATTCGGCGGTGGTTGGTGGTTCTGCTGGTAGTAGTCGGGGAAATAGGTCATGAAGTTACCAAAGGTGTGAGTTAAGGCACTCACATCTTCACTTACTCCATGCAGAGTCTGTTCAATATCCTCAACGCGCTGCTTAAGCTGCAGAAACTCCTGACAGGGGACATTATTGAACCCCTATTGCTCTTGTGGCTGATTGGTCCATTGGTCCCAAGGCTGCTCCTCCTAATGTTGCTGCTGTCCCTCCCAAGAAGGGTTGTACTCCTTCTCCTGCTGCTGCTCCTGCTCATACTGCTTCCCTCCTTCTTCCTCTTTATCGGAGTTAGGGTAGAGCTCCGCCATGATTTCAGTCACTTGATCCTTGGTGAGGATCTAGTGGTCCCTTCCCTGAACCTCGAAGGCTTGCGAGCAAGGCAGTGGCACCTAACCATCTTGCACATCATTAAGGTAACCAAATTGATAGGCTCGATGCCTCTTGTTAGCTTGGTAAACACCGAGGAAGCCACAAGCAGTTATATATCTGACATCCATAAGCATGGAGCCATCAACAGGTTGTGCAATAGGAATTGCAATTTCAAGGGCTTGGATTAGGTGGGTTACCATTCCACCACTGCGAATATCACATCTCCTTTTGTTGCTCTGGTGGCTGAGGTGCTGGAGAAATAGAGCTGCAGGAGTGGGACTCTGCGGCGCATTAGGGAAGAGCACTTTGGTGATCATGGCCATGTCTGCATTGGCCATCGAGCAGGTATCTCCTCTTTCTAACAAAGTGTTAGCAAGAAACATAGCAAAGTAACAGATGGTTGGGTTCTGAATGGTGGACATCTTCTTTTGGTAGAAGTCCCAACCACCATTAACAGAAACAACCTACCAAGTATTTGCACTCGAGACGCTATACAAGTTTGTAACAGTTGGTTCCCCTTATTGAGGGAATCCATAAGCATTGCAAAATTATTGATAGGTAATTTGATATGGCTGTTGGTTTATGGTGAAATTTATTATGCATGCATTACCTTTCTCCATTTAATCATCATAAAAGGAGGCTAGGAACTCATGGGTGAGCCCTTCGTAGGTGTAGTGACTGGGGTTGGCGAGGCCGGCGAGCCCTGCATTTGCACATAGGTAGTCGAAGTCCCCCTTCAAATCTGCTGAGTTGAGAAAGCCGTTATCGGCCCATCGTGTGGGCAGCACCTTCCTCTCCAAAACAATGGCGTACTTGTTTTCGAGCTCAGCCCGGAGGCCCGAGCCTTTACCACGTTGGCGTTTGCTCTTGCAAAAAATACTATAGAGCTTGTTCATCCTGATGCAATGAGAAATTTAAACATAAAACCTTAGGAATATAGTTTCTACATGATATATGAACGATTCTACATGGAGGAATTCAATTCTAATGTGAGAAATTAAAAGGGAAAATCAATCAAGGTTGAGTTCATCCACTAATTCAATGATAATATTTCAACCACGGAATTATGAAAATAAAGCATGGATAGGGGGAGAAACATACCGATCTATTGATTCCCCCACTCAAACGAACGAAATCCACGAAGAATTGACAGTTCTTGAGAGGTTTTGAGAGTTTTGGAGAGAAAGGTTGAGAGAAATAATGAGGGGAGGAAGAACCTTGCCCTGCCCCGACCCGTTTAAGTGGTCGGGACAAACTATACGGCGGGAACTATACGGCCGGGTCGGGTAGCTCCCGTTGTATAGTTGTGGCGGCGACGAGGGTTAGGGTTTCCCTTCGGCAGATCACAACTAAATGGCCACAACTATACGACCGGACCAAATGGTCCTGCCGTATAGTTGGTCGTTAAACCTTCTTTATCCGAACCCCAAGTTTTGATAATTTTGTCGATAACTATACGGCCGCAATTATACGGCTGGAATAAAAATTCATGTATAGTTGGTTGTTAGACCTTCTAGAACATGCTTTTTCACCAAAATTTTCAGAGATGCATTTTTTAATCTGAAAAATATTATTAAGATAGTTTCTACAGATAAAACTCAAACTTTATTTTCTACTCTAAATCTATGCTTATTCAATTGGTATTTCTGCTACTTTTCGACAGCTGCATCTTGACGAGCGCGCTACCACAAAAATGTCTGTGAAAAATTTGTAGGAATGCGATGAACATCTTTATTATATAACTTTAATTTATTTTATTGATATGACGTTTTGACTCCCATTAAGCATTTTATTGAGAATGGTTGATTATTTCAACCCCTTTTGTGTTCTCGAATTCTTACCTTCGGTTTCCCTTTATCAAAGGGACTTATCACATGAACTCGTTTTGCCGGTGGAACATACCTTTCTCCTGCTGTTAGTTTCTTTGGAAAATACCGGATTCTTTTAGCATCATAAACATTGAAGATTATTTTCCTTGCCGCACAATCAACTAATGCTCTTGTAGTGCTAAGAAAAGGTCTTCCAAGTGTTATACATAATCTTTCATCCTCCGGTATTTCAAGAATAATAAAATTAGTGGGAATAACATGCTCATCTATTCTAAGTAGAACATCCTCAATAATACCAATAGGTTGTTTAGTGTATTTTTCAGCCATCTATAAAGTGATAGAAGTGAGGGAGTATTCCCCTAATCCTAGCTTTTAATAGAGGGAGTATGGCATTACACTAACTCTGGCACGTAAATCACATAACGGATTATGAATATTAGTTTTGCCTATTGAACATGAAATAGTTGGTATATCGGGATCTCCTGATTTAGACAATAGCCTCCCATTAGCAGGGTAACTAGTCACCATGGCAACGGTTTCAGTTATTTATTTATTTCTACTAAGAATGTCACGGAGAAATTTAGAATAGGCAGGCACTTTTATTGCATCCGCAAATGGAATTTTTAGACGAAGATCATTAAGTGCCTTTGCGAAATAACCATAGATTGCCTCATCTGATGCTTTCTTTTTATGGTATGTATGGAAGTTTCTTAACTTTATCTTTTACCTTTTGTGGAGGATCAGACTCTTTAGTTTATTTTTTTTGTTGTTGCTTATCATTTTTATTTTTTTCTACTGCAACAACTTCATCTTCTTTGCTTGTGTATTTTTCTTCTCTTGGATCAACAGTCTCTGCAATGGAGTTATAACTATCATCCCGTGTATCATTCTTCTCCTCCAAGGTTTGATCTTGTGTGTCTTGAGCAGTCTCATCTTGAGGATCCACCAATGTATCACCTTCATAGCTTACTTTGAGCAAGGCTGTTTCCTTACGATATTTTTCAGCTTCATATTCCGGTGGTCCTAACGGTCCTTTAACAACTGCACCTCTTCTTGTAACAACATTAGTAGAAAACGGAATATTTATATCATCACAAAGAAAAATTTGATAACCAGATGCTATTTGCTCACATTGGGTTTCAATCATATTGAGGTACTTGTTAAATAATTTTATTTCTTGGCCAATCTCCTCATAATTTTCTATAAGTTCAGCCAAAATCTTGTTATGTCTTTGAAATTTCTTATGCAAGTTATTATAGGACTTGTAGGGTTCGCAGCATAGACAACAAAAATTTTCCTACGATGGGAACTATGTACCAAGATCTATCTACTAGATACAAACAACGAGCGGATGTATATCCATAGAGAACATACCCTTGAAGACCGACAAAGCTTAACGAGTTTGACTCGTGGTTGATGTAGACGATCTCTTGTCGATATCAAGATCGAGAGGAAGTCCTAGCGCCGCAAATCAGCAGCGCATCCGTGCTCGCACACATGTCTGAGGCACCGAGCAACCTCCACCTCCTCGCTCCTGCGATGCAGCGGAAGCACAACTCTTTCTTGCCAAATAGCCACCGGGAACATGTATCTCTCTAGTCCGAGACCATGGGGGATAAATTCTAGAGGGGGAGAGAGATCCTTCACGAGGAGGTGTGAGTGAGAAGTGAGGAGAGGGGTGCCTTTTATAGGAGGAAGGGGGAACCCCAAGGGGGTGGTCGGCACATGGGGCTGCCCCCTTGTCAATTACTTTAATGACAAACATTCACATATAACCCCTTGCTAGAATTCTATTTCACATGCATAACCTCTTTATGCAATTTCACCCGAAAACCTGTTTCGGTATCTAGTGAAATAAATTCCTGCGCTTGTTTATTCTTTCGGCATGAAACTTTTGCTCTAATTGGATGTCGGTGTCTCTTAAGTGTGTCACCCTACGGTTCGTGAATAATGCGGACATGATCGAGACCCCTCTCGGATCAATAATCAGAAGCGGGATCTGGAGACCCATACTGACTCCCACACATTCAACGATGACTTTCTTGTGATCGTCGGAACCTTTTACGCTCGTATCTTAATCCCTTTGTTTTGCGATATATTACATGTTCGAAATTCGATCATCGGTATCTCCATACCTAGTTTGATCTCGTTACTGACATGCACTATTTTCTTGTTCCCGTGATATAACATTATAGTGATCAAATCACTTGCTTGCAAGCTAACCAATGTGATATCACCGAGAGGGCCCAGAGTATATCTATCCATCATCGGGATGAACAAATTCCACTCTCTATCCATGGGACTCAACATAACACTTTATTAGTCCTGAACCCATCTTTATAATCACCCTGTTATGGTGTGACGTTTGATGTTATCAAGAAACTCTTCCGGTGTTAGTGATTGACATGATCTCATGGTCTAAGTATTATGATCACTTCGTAAGTTGTTATAGCAATATAAACTCAATGACTTTGATCGTAATTCTATACTTCGGATGAATGGTTCATCACACCATTACACTAAAGTTGTGATCCCGTTATTAACAACATCCAATGTCTATGATCAGGAAACCTTGATCATCTTGTTAATCAACGAGCTAGTTTATGAGAGAGGCATAACTAGGAACTTTTTGTTTGTTTATTAAACACACATGTATTAATGTTTCCGTATTAATACAATTATAGAATGAAAAATAAACATCTATCATATACTTAGAATACACATAATAAACACTTATTATTGCCTCTCAGGACATATTCCCTTCAGTCTCCCACTTGCACTAGAGATAATAATCTAGTTACATAGTGATGAATCTAACACCCATTGAGTTCTGGTGTTGATCATGTTTTGCTCTAGGGAGAGTTTTAGTCAACGGATCTGCTACATTGAGATCCGTGTGTACTTTACAAATATTTATATCTCCATCCTTGACATGCTCGCGGATGGAGTGAAACCGGCGTTTAATATGCTTGGAATGCTTGTGAGACCTTGGCTCTTTGGCATTGGCAATGGCACCATTGTTGTCACAATAGATCACCATTGGGTCCAACGCGTTTGCAACCACTCCTAGTTCGGATATGAGCTCCTTCATCCAAACCGCTTCCTGAGCCGCTTCCAAAGCAGCAACATATTCGGCCTTCGTTGTTGATCTCGCCACCACAGGTTGTTTGGAGCTCCTCCAACTAAACGCTCCGCCATTCATGAGAAATACGTATCCGGATTGAGACTTAGAGTCATCCGGATCGATGTCAAAGCTTGCGTCAACATAACACTTAGCAACGATCTCTTCTTCACCTACGTATACAAGAAACATATCCTTAGTTCTTCGTAAGTACTTAAGGATATTCTTGACCACTATCCAGTGTTCTGAACCTGGATCCGATTGGTACCTACTAGTCAAACTAATAGCATGTTCCACATCCGGTCTTGTACATAGCATGGCGTAAATTAAAGAGCCTATGGCTGAAGCATGGGGGACTTTGTCCATTATCTCTCTTTCTTCCACGTAGCCGGACTTTGAGTCTTACTCAATGTCTTTCCTTGTAACATAGGTAAGAACTCCTTCTTACTTCCGTCCAATTTAAACTTCTCTAAAATCTTATCAAGGTATGTACTTTGTGATAGCCCTATTAGGCGTCTAGATCTATCTCTATAGATCTTTATGCCTAATATGTATGACTCTTCACCAAGGTCCTTCATTCAAAATTTGTTGTTTAGATAATTTTTAACATTGTTTAAAAGATCTATATCATTTCCGATCAATAATATGTCATCCACATATAATATCAGAAATGCCACATTGCTCTCACTCACTTTCTTGTAATACAAGCTTCTCCATAAGTTTGGACAAATCCAAACTCTTTGATCACCTCATCAAAGCGGAGATTCCAACTTCGTGATGCTTGCTTCAATCCATAGATGGATCGTTGAAGCTTGCACACCTTGTTAGCATCCTTAGGATCGACAAAACCCTTTGCTTGTATCATATACAACTCTTCTTCAATATTACCATTGAGAAACGCGGTTTTGACATCCATCTGCCATATCTCATAATCGAAATATGCAGCAATTGCTAACATAATCCTAACTGACTTTAGCATCGCTACGAGAGAGAATGTCTCATCGTAGTCAACTCCTTGAATTTGTCGAAAACGCTTTGCGACAAGTCGAGCTTTGTAGATGGTCACATTACCATCAGCATCAGTTTTCCTTTTGAAAATCCATTTGTTCTCCACGGACTTTCGGTCGTGAGGTAAGTCTACCAAATTCCAAACTTTATTTTCATACATGGATTCCATCTCGGATTTCATGGATTCTAACAATTTGTTGGAATCCGGGCTCATCATCGCTTCTTCATACGTCGCAGGGTCATCATTTTCATTAACCATGAAATTCATGACAGGATTTCCGTACAGCTCGGGAGCTGCACGCGTCCTGCTAGACCTGCGAGGTTCGGTAGTATTCTCTTTTGGAGTTTCATGATCATTATCATTAGTTCCCTCTTCAACTGGTAAAGCCAACTCCGGAACTACTTCCGGTGCTGCGCTACTCGCCATACTTTGAAGAGAAGGTTCGATAACCTCTTCGAGTTCTACCTTCCGACTACTCACACCTTTCGCGAGAAACTCTTTCTCTAGAAAGGATCCATTCTTGGCAACAAAAACTTTGCCCTCAGATCTGTGATAGAAGGAATACCCAATAGATTCCTTAGCGTATCCTATGAAGATGTATTTTTCCGCTTTGGGTTCGAGTTTATCCGGTTGAAGTTTCTTCACGTAAACATCGCATCCCCAAACTTTAAGAAATGATAGCTTAGATTTGTTTCCAAACCACAATTCATACGGTGTCTTTTCAACGGATTTAGATGGTGCCCAATTTAAAGTGAATGCAGCATTTTCTAGTGCATAACCCCCGAAATGACAACGACAAGTCCGTTAGAGACATCATAGATCGAACCATATCCAATAAAGTACGATTATGACATTCTGACGCACCACTTCTCTGTGGTGTTCCGGCAGGTGTGAGTTGTGAAACAATTCCACACTCTTTCATGTAAGTGCTAAACTCGTAACTTAGATACTCACTTCCACGATCGGACCGTAGAAATTTGATGTTTCTATTATGATGATTTTCCACTTCATTCTAAAATTCCTTGAACTTTTCAAAGGTTTCAGACTTATGTTTCATCAAGTAGATATAACCGTATCTACTCAAATCATCCATGAAAGTAACAAAATAACGATATCCACCTCGCGCCAACACACTCATTGGACCACATACATCAGAATGTATGATTTTCAATAAATCTGTCGCCTGTTCCATTGAACCGGAAAACAGCGTTCTAGTCATCGTGCCCATAAGGCATGACTCACATGTATCAAATGATTAAAAATCAAGTGATTCTAAAAGTCCATCCGAATGGAGCTTCTTCATGCGTTTAACGCTAATATGACGTAGACGACAGTGCCACATATATGCGGATATATCATCATTAAGTCTAATCCTTTTAGCATCAACATTATGAATATGTGTAACATTATCATCGAGATCTAATAGAAATAAACCATTCATCACCGGTGCATGACCATAAAAGATTTCATTCATATAAATAGAACAACCATTGATCTCGGATTTAAATGAATAACCACTTCACATCAAACACAATCCAGATACAATGTTTATGCTCAGTGCAGGCACCAGAAAACAATTATTCAAGTTTATTACTAATCCCGACGGCAGATGGAGAGGTAGCGTTCCGACGGCGATCACATCAACGCTTGATCCATTGCCGACACTCATCTTGACCTCACCCCTTGCTAGCGGTCGCTTGTTCTGCAGCCCCTAATTCGAGTTACAAATATTAGCAACTGAACTGGTATCAAATACCTAGGTGCTACTGCAAGCACTAGTCAGGTACACATCAATAACATGTATATCATATATACCTTTATTTGCCTTGCCGGCCTTCTTGTCTGCCAAATACTTGGGGTAGTTGCTCTTCCAGTGGCCAGTCCCCTTACAATAGTAACACTCGGTATCAGACTTAGGTCCAACTCGGGGTTTCTTTTCAGGCACGGCAACCGGCTGCCGCCCTTACTTTCCTTCCATTTTCCCTTCTTGTCTTTCTTGAAACCAGTGTTCTTATTGATCATCAACACTTGATGTTCCTTTTTGATCTCCACTTCTGCAGTTTTAAGCATTGACACAAGCTCGGGGAGAGACTTCATCATGCCTTGCATATTATAGTTCATCACAAAGCTCTTATAGCTAGGTGGTAGAGACTGCAGAACATGATGGATGCCTAAGTCAATGGGAATCGATATTCCCAAGGACACAAGCTTATCGGCATAACCCGACATCTTGAGTACATGCTCACTAACGGAGTTGTGCTCTTCCATCATGCAGCTAAAGAACTTTTCTGAAGCATTGTAGCTCTCTACAGCAGCATGTGTGTCGAAAATCATTTTCAACTCACCCATTGTATCAAATGCAATGCAGTTTTCGAAACGCTTTCGAAGTTCCGGCTCTAGCCCATACAATATGCCGCAATGAACTAAGTTGTGGTCCTCCTGATGACTCCGATGGACATTCTTCTCCTCATCAGGGGCATCCTCAAAAGGTGGGGGGGGCTAGCGGTGCTTCTAGCACATATTGCTTTTGTGCAGCAGAGAGGAGAATCCTCAAATTCATGGCCCATTCGGTAAAGTTGCTACCATTCGTTGCAAGTTTCTCTTTGTCCATGAACACATTGAAATCAAAAGCAGGTGGTGCCATCTACAACAGAATTTGTAAAGTTTAGACTAAGTTTATGATAGATTGAGTTCAACTAATCCATATTACAAATGAACTCCCACTCAAAAACAACATCCCTCGTGTCTTTTTGGTGATTACATGAACCAAATCCACTATACCAAGTCTGATCATCACGTGAGTCGGTATAGCTTTAAAGGCGAGCATCAAATTGGCATCATATCTACTATATGACTCATGCTTAACATTTCGGTCCGTGTTCCGTGGCCATGTCTATACATGCTAGGCTCGCCAAGTAAGAACCTTAGTATTCGCGCGTGTAACTGTCTTACACCCGAAATATGGTCGTGGATCCAAGAACACCCGATCATCACGTGATGTCTTGGAGCGACGAAGACATAATCGGTGCATACTAAAGGAAGAACACATTCTTATCTTGATATTTAAATGAGGGATCATCTTATTATGCTAATATAAAGCCAAACAAACAATATAAGATGCTATCAAACATCATATGTTTATTAGTGAAATGATATGGTTCCCGCATATGATCTCTATCATGTGCATCATGGTATGATCACTATCATACCTATATGTGTAAGGCCAAGGTCTATGGAACTTGCACGTTATGTGTGTTGTAAGGGTATCATCTCATACTTCTACTTACAACATTACCACATCATAACACTAGCCCAGCAACAATCTAAACTAGACGCCTCTAATTTATCCATTGCAAGTTTTACGTGGCTTAGGGCTTTCGAGATAGAACCGTTCATACCTACGAACATGAACCACAACGAGGATAACCAAATTGTTGACAACTCGTTGCAAAATATATATTGACTATACTAGGAGAGACAGACACCCGCTAGCCACTTATGCAAACTAGTTGCATGTCAAGCGTGGAACATGTCTCATGTGCGAGGACATGTAAAGTTTGTCCGGGCCGCTTCATCCCACTATGCCACCAATATCCAAAATTACAACTAAGGAGCAACAACATGATCATCATCGCCCACATACTCATATGTGTACTACCCGTGTAAAGCATCTACGCATAGATCCGGCTCTGATACCACTGTAGGGTTCGCAGCATAGAAAACAAAAAATTTCCTACGATGGGAACTATGTACCAAGATCTATCTACTAGAGACAAACAACAGGCGGATGTATATCCATAGAGAACATACCCTTGAAGACCGACAAAGCTTAACAAGTTCGACTCATGGTTGATGTAGATGATCTCTGTCCGATCTCAAGATCGAGAGGAATTCCTAGCGCCGCAAATCAGCAGCGCATCCGTGCTCGCACACACGTCCGAGGCACCGAGCAACCTCCACCTCCTCGCTCCAGCGATGCAGTGGAAGCACAACTCTTTCTTGCCGAATAGCCACCGAGAACATGTATCTCGCTAGTCCGAGACCATGGGGGATAAATTCTAGAGGGGGAGAGAGATCCTTCATGAGGAGGTGTGAGTGAGAAGTGAGGATAGGGGTGCCTTTTATAGGAGGAAGGGGGGACCCCAAGGGGGTGGACGGCGCATGGGGGCTGCCCCCTTGCCCTCCCCTCTTCATGTGGGTGCACACTCCACTCACAAAAATCCATTCAAATCCCTCCACTCAAAATCCCACTCAAACTTGCTATTAAATTTCCACCAAATTTAATGCAAACTCTCATTAAATAAAACTCTTTTATTTATTCAGATTTTTGTCAATTACTTTAATGACAAACATTCACATATAACCCCTTGCTAGAATTCTATTTCACATGCATAACCTTTATGCAATTTCACCCGAAAACATGTTTCGGTATCTAGTGAAATAAATTCTTGTGCTTGTTTATTATTTCGGCATGAAACTTTTGCTCCAATTGGATGTCGGTGTCTCTTAAGTGTGTCACCCTACGGTTCGTGAATAATACAGACATGATCGAGACCCCTCTTGGATCAATAATCAAAAGCGGGATCTGGAGACCCATACTGACTCCCACACATTCAACGATGACTTTCTTGTGATCGTCGGAACCTTTTACGCTCGTATCTTAATCCCTTTGTTTTGCGATATATTACATGTCCGAGATTCGATCATCGGTATCTCCATACCTAGTTTGATCTCGTTACTGACATGCACTCTTTTCTCGTTCCCGTGATATAACATTATAGTGATCAAATCACTTGCTTGCAAGCTAACCAATGTGATATCACCGAGAGGGCCCAGAGTATATCTATCCGTCATCGGGATGAACAAATTCCACTCTCGATCCATGGCCTCAACATAACACTTTATTAGTCCTGAACCCATCTTTATAATCACCCTGTTACGGTGTGACGTTTGATGTTATCAAGAAACTCTTCCGGTGTTAGTGATTGACATGATCTCATGGTCTAAGGATTAGGATCACTTCGTAAGTTGTTATAGCAATATAAACTCAATCACTTCATAAATTGCCTATATTCTTTCTAAGTTTTGTTACCTTTGTAAAAGCATTAAACTTGTTTATGAATTTAACAATGCAGTTTTCCCAACATTTAATATAATGGCGAGGAAGAGAATATAACCAATCTAGAGCTTTACCTTTGAGAGACCAACGAAATAATTTTATACGAGAGAGTTCTCTTGGCAAACCTTTTGGTCCTAGTGATGTTATAACATCGTTGAACTCTCTAAGATGCCTTCCTGGGTCCTCATATTCCCTTCCACTTAAAGATTTTTCCTGCAAAATTTTCATAATTTCACCATCAAATCGATATTCCCTAACTCCAGGATTAGGAAATTCTATTGGTTGTTTAAGAAATGCAGAGTTTGGAGAACTATATTCTCTGAGAGTCTTCTTAGGTTTCTTGGGGGTTGTCCTATGAATGGACATGATTTCCATGAAGTCACTTAGGTTGTCAACTTCAACTTTATTCGATCTCAAAAGGTTTTCAATGATTTCCTCGCGCCTTTGAGTAGGCACCCGTTCAAAATAATATGATAGATAAGCTCTACCAGAGCGTGTAGACCCTTTGTCTCCTAGGGATACCATCTTGTAATAGTAAAACCTGATATGTCAAGAGATAAAATACTTAGCGCTTAGCTCCCAGACAACGACACCAGAAAAAAGCTTGATGACTACAAGTGCACAGATCGTTTGTTGCTAGTTTCAAAGTTAAGGTGTCGATCCCACAGGGAGCCCACAGGTAAGTGTTTATTGGTGAAGTCACTATCACACCCGAAGTTGTCACAGGTCTTCGAGTGAATTGACTGCAAGTGTTGAAAATGAGAACAGAATTTGGATTTAAATGGAAGTGCTTAAATAAAACTAAAATGTAAACTTCAGAAATAAAAAACATAAAAGTAAAGAATGATTTGTTTGTTGTGTTTCTGCAGATGACAAAGTAGGCGCGGGGAGTTTCAATTCATGGTGATAGTTAATGTGCCAGGTGGTTGAATGATAAGCGTAACAATTATAATCTTATAAGTATGTGTGTAGGCGAGCAACTCATAATTAGCCGGAACTCCTCTTGGTAGATTTCGTCCCAACTTTAATAATCCCACTAGCCTGTTTACCACAACCATGGTCAGTCACTAAATGATTAAGATCCTTCAGGTTGCTTAGCAATTAAGGTCCTTGGATCGGACTAATGCAATAAGCTCGATGGTTCCTCGTTATCCTCAAGTCAAACTAGTTTCCCATTGATATCCCCGTGTCACTCGGGTGTCGCCGGTCTGCTAGCAAACAAGATTCTATCTATGTAGAACAAATTATCATGTTGTCCGAGCCCTTAATTGGTCAACGGGCATCAAGCACACATAATATAGTAATTAAAATCAACCACAAACTTGATGGGAGATATATAGGCACATCACATCTCACCAATCCCCTACATCTCCCACGCCCAAGCGAACTTAATCACACATGAGAGAATAAAGCATCATCGATATAATTAAATAAAGGGAGTTCTTCTTGATATTACCGTGGATATCCACAATAAGAAATAGAAATAAATCCAACACAATTCAAGATGGGAAGAACAATCGCAAACCCTAACCTTGCAAGGTCGAGATCTCTCTCTCTCAAGTATAAGTAATGGCTATGGAGATGTGGTGGCTGGGAGATCAAAGATCATGGAGCGAGATGAAGAACGTCTTCTCCTTCTTCTCCAGATCTCTTCTTTCTCTCTTCTGCATGGGATGGCAGCTCGTGTGTTCTGTTTTTGACCTCGGCCTCTTCACAAAAGTTGTCCCTTTTAATAATACGAAGGAGATGTCAGCTATACGATGGGAACTATACGGCGGCGGCCCGTATAGTTGGTCGTTAAGCTTGCAGTAAATTCCCCTCGATTGCTTCCAAAAAGGGACTTGCTTGTTTTTGCCTGAATATCGTGTATTTGCTGTTAAATCCCTCTGGTGATGTTTAGATCCTGAAACACACATTAAAAACCAAGTTTCTTTGCTACCAAAGTATTAGTGTTATGTAAAGCTAGAAAACCATCAAATCCAAATGAAAACCATCGATAGAAACCATCAAAAATGTGTAGAATCTCATAGCTATCAATGAGGATATTGTTCATTTCTGTCAGGAAAGTCCAAAGAATATGGATCTAAATGCCACAATCGAGCAAACTTCCAGACATATTAAGTGGACCAACATGTTGTACGTAATTGAGATTTCCATGTTTTATGAGTTTTCAAACTCCCTAGCTAACTCTGCCCACTTGAGTGACTTTATGCCGATTTATCAAAATGAGGTCAAATTTGATGAGCGAGTAAATTTTTGGCTGCTTTGATAGTTTTACGAAAAAGATTTTGGAGGTACCCATCGGGGGGTCAATTAATATATCAGGAACCACCGAGAGTTTTGACAATAGGTTCAACTTCTTCCTAAGATTATTCATCTTGATAACTTAACGAAATTAGGTCAAACTTGAGCTACAACTAGGCGCGATAGATTTCTCTCGAATTAAATGTAATTTCAAAGTGGTAGATGGTGCATATTTTTGTAGTAAACAATATTGTCGGTGGGAGTTTCCAACTATCAAGAAGTAAAATTCGAATTATTCTGAGTGATGACGATCGAGATTGTTCATTTCCGAAAATAAAGTCTGAAGAATATGGATCCGAATGCCACAAGCCAAGCTTTCGACATATATAGTGGACCGACATGTTGTACTTATGATAAATTCCCATGTTTTAGGAGTTTTCAAACTTCGGCCTAGCTAACTCTGTCCACTTGAATGACTTTATTTCTATTTACATAGATTAGGTGAAAATTTTGAACTACAAGTAAATTGTAGGTTGCTTTGAAAGTTTATGAAAAACCTTTTGGAGGGTACCCACCAGGGAGTCACAACTATTATATTAGAAACAACCGAGATTTAAATGACAGGTCCAACTTCTTGCTAAGATTTTTCATCTTGACCAATTAACTAAATTTGGTCAAACTTGAGCTACACAAGTAAGCGCGATAGATTTCTTTTGAATTAAATGTATTTCAGGGGTAAATAGGTGCATCTTCTTTCAATAAGAAATGTCATGGGTGTGAGTTTTGAACTATGAGGAATGAACATTCAATTCTCAATTTTTTGAGTATGAGAACATAATTATTTTCTGTAAAGAGAAGTTCAAAGAATATTGGATCTGGATGCCACAAGCCAAGTTTACATAAATATATATTGGACCAACATGTTGTACTTATGATTCCCATGTTTTATGAGTTTTAAAACTTCCTAGCTAACTGAGCCCACTTGAATGAATTTATATTCATTTATCGAAACTAGATCAAATTTGAAACTACAAGTAAATTGTAGGTTGCTTTGAAAGTTTGCATAAAAGCTTTCGGAGGTACACATCGGGGGCATAATTAATATGTCAAACCACCAGGAGTTTTGAAGATGGCTTCAACTTCTTGCTAAGATTTTTCATATTGACAATTTAACGAAATAAATTCAAACTTGAGCTACCAGTAAGCGCGATAGATTTCTCTTGAATTAAATGTCTTTTTGGAGGTTGATGGGTGCATCTTATTGTATTAAATAATGTCGTGGTTATGAGTTTCCAACTATGAGGAAAGAACATTCTCAATTTTCTGAGTGATGACGAGACTGTTCTTTACTGTAAAGAAAGTCCAAAGAACATGGATCTGAATACCACAAGCCAAGTTTTTAGACATATACAGTGGACCAACATGTTGTACTTACGATTTACCATGTTTTATGAGTTCTCAAACTTCCTAGATAACTTTGCCTACTTGAATGACTTTATGCCCATTTATCAAAATTAGGTCAAATGTGACTACTGCTAGTAAACCGTTGGCTGCTCCGTGAGTTTTACGAAATGGCATTTGGAGGTACCCACATTGGGCGGTCAATTAATGTCAACACCCGGATATTTAATCCCGGATACCTATTATGCCGTACATCGCAATCCCGGGATTACCATTTTTGCGAGACATAACAGATTGGTACCATAGTTCATCATCCATTACAAACCATAATAGTCTTATAAATATTTGATCTCATGATCAAGTATGATTACAATCAACATAGCGGAATAATAATAAAGGTAGCATGGTCAGGGCTCCATCTTCAGGGTCACAGGCAATGCTGACGATGGAAGATGATCCTAGTTATCGTAAGCGTCCTTCTATCCATCTTCCTCGTAGTCTCCTTCATAGTCTGGCCATGGGAATAGCTAGGGACAAAGCCAAGAGTACTTTGAAGTACTCGCAAACTTTCACTAAAGAAAAAAAGGCCATCTAATGGGAATTCTTAAGCTCTATGTTTGTTTGCCACAAGCCAATTTTATTTCACCTAGTGTCTAGTAATAAAAGTCTAACTTTAGTTATCTAGGTTACTTAGGTGGGAACCTAACTTCATCTACACAACTTGTGGGGTCAAGTCAAAGTCATCTTTCAAGTCACGGGTCATTTTGGAAAACATCTGACAACGGAACAGTATGGCCATCCAACTGTCCATAACCGCGTACGCAGCTATTCGAATAGTTTGACACTCTGCAGAGGTGGTACACTTTCACCACGACATTCGATACATCCGTCAGGAACAATCCTGAATCATCATACTTAGTATGCGGATAATCAATCCAAACCTTTCAATTACACAACCTAGTATAGGCACCTCCCATATGAGTTTGGTCTCCCAACCATGACCATCTATCATCTTGGGCACTGCATAGGTGGACAGTCACATTCACAAGGTAGCCTCAGCTCACCTCGTTCCGCGAGGGAACCCATACTAAGAGATATAAACTTCTGGTCAAGCCCTACCCAAATTCGGGTATTGTAGTTGTACGGTAAACGTTGGAATGGTATCGCATCCGAACCAAACTATCAGTTTTAATCAAAGTCAAGTCACATACTTCATTCACCATCATCTTCAAGTCATTGTGTCCATAACACATGTCAAAGCATTTCAATAGAATGACTCATCATTCCAAGGTTTTCGTAATCATTTGTTCCCATCTATGATCAAGTTTATTTTAGCACTAGCATCTATTAAATAGGGGTGTGTGTCACTAGTTGTAGGGTACTAAGCCGGTGTATCTATCTTCATCCAGCTCTAAGCTCCTGATGACACTTTCTCATCATCCACTAATCATCCAATTAATTCACTATGGAACGCTTTGCGAAAGTAAATCTTGCAATTAAAACTAGGATTTGGTATATAAATGGGTATCACAAAGGCTTGCAAGTGGGACTTGCATGGTTTAGCTTATATTTCAGACTTAGATAGAATAGCTTGCATAATGTAACTTGCCTTGATTGGTAAGGTGGTCGAAGTTCTCTTCCTCGTCTTCATAGAATTCCTCCTCGTCGTAGACCGGATTGATACTAGCATCTATAAATAAATATGAGGTATAGAATCACCAAACAATACTTAACTACTTCTATTTATCACACAAGGGTCACACTAGATGATCTAGCATCATCTCTATTATTACAAGAAAAGGATGATAAGATTTTATTTGTCTTATTTTTAGGAAAGTAATTTCTACTCATTGAAAACTTACTTAAGATTTAATATTATCCAAATTAAAAATATGGGATCATATTGACACATGTCATCACCACATACTCTAATACATGAGAATGTGATTTAAATTGGTTGGCCTAATTTATAAAATTTAATACTATTATTTAATAATATTTAAGTGGCTAAAAATGACTAGAAAGTCATTATTTTAGTTTTGGTCCAGGACTACTGTAGGTAAGTATGTAGATTTTTACATATTCAGAAAGATCTTGACAAATGTGATTTTTGAGAGTTAAAATCAACTCAAAATCACCTATGGTTGATTTTACAAAAATGTTTGAAGTTGCAAAAGCTACTGGTTTGTTATTTTTATTGAGGGTGATCCATAGTTTCAAACTGTTTGAATCCAACGGAAGTGATTAGAGATTTTCATCTACTTTCAAACAAAATTGGATTCATTCAATTTGGTGTAGTGAATCTCTTTGAATTTATTTTTAAATTTCACTATAGAAAAGGTTTTTGAATAAAAATAAAAAGACTAGGTTTGAATTACTGGGCTCGCGCGGGAAACGTTACTGGGTTGGCCCAACTTCACAGCGCGTGCAGCGGGCTCACTTAGGCTGGTCCCACCCATCAGCGATCTAATGCGAAGCGGTATCGATCAATATTAGCCCTACGATTACAACATGATCTATGGTCTAGGTACTTTGCCTACGTCGTGGTGCTCCGGCGAGATTCTGACCTAGAGGAATGGCGAGGGTGGTTGTGGGCTAACCAGGGATCCAGCTAGGGTCGATGGTGCGAGCGAACGAGCTTGTCAATGACGGCGAGTCGAATGGCGGTCACGGTAGCTCCTGGGGTGGATCCAATCGACGGTGCCTTTCCCCCACGGCGGCGGTAGACTCTGATCAAATTCCGGTGACAGGGTGCTCGCCTTGCTCCGGGAACAGGTCAGGGGTGTTTCTAAGTGAGAGAGGAGTAGAATGGTGTGAAGATTGAGGTTGGGGGTGGTCTCTATTTATACCCTCGAGGGTGAGGCAGTGTGTGGCATGGCAAGAGCTCGTCGGTGACATTGCTACAGGTCGAGTAGGTATGGAGAAAGGCATGGGTCGACGCTGTTGGGTGTGGTGATTGTCATGCGTGTGGTGGCTTGACAAGGGGCGGTCTTAGTTGGTCGGGCGACATCGGCGTTCTGTGCGGATATGGCGGTGTTCGTAAGCGAGTACGGTGGTCAAGGGGGCACGCGGTGACCAATGGGCATGTCTGGGCGGTGGCTGGTGACGTGATACGTCCAAAATGTATCTACTTTCTCGAACACTTTGCTATTGGTTTTCCTCTATACTTGTGTGATTTGGATACAACTAACACGGACTGACGCTGTTTTCAGCATAATTACCTTGGTGTCTTGTTTTTGTGAAGAAAATGAACTATCAGGAAAAATCCTGGAAAATATGCCAAAAATTATATTTCACCAGAAGATCCATGGATCCAGAAGGGAGATAGAGGGGAGGCCTGGGGGGCCTAGACCCACCCCAGGCATGGGCCCACTGCGCCTGGGGGAGGTTTGGCCACCCCAGGCAGCTTCTCGGCCTCCCTCCGCGTCTATAAGTTGCCTTTTGACCTAAAAACTCAGGGGGGTTCGATAGTTTTCTAGAAAGGGTTCCGCTCCGCCGCCGCAACCAGAAACCAAGATTCGGATCCAGAAACTCCATTCTGGCACCCTGCCACCGATGTTTCCCTCATCCATGAGTGAGTAATCCCCCGCTGTAGGCTTGGGGATGGTAGGGATTGGATGAGTTCTATCCTGTAATCCACTAAGATCTGTTCGGGGCATAGTGCCTAGTATCTATATTAGTTCTATTTGACTTTGTTGCAACTTTTTGTGCTTAATGCTTGTCACTAGGGCCCGAGTGCCATGATCTCAGATCTGAACTTATTATTGAATCATTCTGATAGTATTGTTTATGATCTTATCTACAAGTTGTGTACACATATCATTGTCCGGACCCAAAGGCCCCAAAGTAACAATAATTGGGACAACCGAAGGGGATGGCTGTGGTGTGAGGATCACATGTGTTCATGGAGTGTTAATGCTTTGCTCCGGTCCTCTGTTAAAAGGATCAACTTAATTGCCAGTAGTTCCCTAGAGGCCCCACTGCCACGGGCTGGCGGGACAAAAGATGTTGTGCAAGTTCTCATTGCGAGCACGTATGACTATATTTGGAGCACATGCCTAGGATTGTTTAGTACTTGGATGCTTGTTATTATTTATCTGCAATGCCCTATTTCTTAAAGATACATGTTTAGACTCGTCCATGCAATGCCCGTCCATCCATCCCTATGCCTACCGCACTCGAATCCTACTGTTACCTTTATTGTTACTATTGATAATGTTTCACTATTGCTGTTGCTGTTACTGTTACTGTTGCTTTGCTGTTGCTACTACAAACTGTTGCAACTGATAAACTTCTGTGAGGAAGAACTATTTCTAGGTGCAGCTAAACTGACAACTCAGTTGTTAAGTCTTGCAAGTATTCTTTGGCTCCCCTTGTGTCAAATCAATAAATTGGGTAATACTACCCGTGAAGACTGTTGCGATCCCCTACACTTGTGGGTCATTAAGACTATTTTCTGGCACCATTGCCGAGGAGCATAGCTTTATTTGTAAGTTCACTTGGATCTATTATTGTTCACTGCTACTCCTTTCATCATGGGGAAGTCTCATGATGGAAGGTTCCCTATTTTACCATCCACTACAAGGCGAGGTACAGTCCTAAACACCTCTATTGCTCTTGATTCACCGTCTGTTATAAGTAAGCATGTCACACCACCAGCACATACACATGCTACACACACTTCTACTACTGCCGAATCTAAAACTTCTTTTGATACTCATGATGTTACTTCTACTGTGCTTGATGCGAGTGGTTCATTAGGTCCTTTTCTAGATGCTACTATGGCTAGTCTAGGAAATACCAAAACTCCTACTGAAGACACTGTGACACCTGTTAGCTCACCTGAATCTAGTGAGATTTTTGATATTAATGATGGTTACATAGAGCTCACTGATGAATTTGTTGAAGAGTTCCGAAACACACATGGTGCTAGTTCTATTAAGAGTCTCCTTGCTAGACGTACTATTATGCCCAAGAAATCTTATGATCCTAAGTTTGCCACCTCTCTCATAGATATTAAAGATAAAGATTATGATTTCTCTCTTGATTTAACTTATTTAGATATTGTTGAGAAAGAACCTTTTTGTGGTACTGAAAACGAGAGCGTTGTGGCTCATATGAATGAGCTTTCTACTATGAGTGCTTTGTTCTCTGATGATTTTAAAATGCGCAAGTACTTTGTTGCTAAGATCTTCCCTTTTTCACTAAAAGGAGAAGCTAGGGCTTGGTTTAATAGATTACCTCCTGGTTCCATTGATAGCCCTGATTGCTTGATTTCTTCTTCCTTCCATAAATATTTTCCTCCCAGTGCTAGACATGCCGCTTTGCAGAGACTTTTTGATTTTAAACAGGAGGAAGAAGAGAAATTGCCTGAGTCATGGAAAATATTTTGTTCCTTGATTCATGCATATCCTGGATGTCCATTACCTAAGAATGAGTTTCTTGATATTTATTATAATGGACTAACTGATGATTCTAGGACCTACCTAGATAGCTTTGCTGATTGTGTTTTCAGGGAAAGGACTCCTACAGATGCTGAAGAATTAATGAACAAGATAAGCATGAATTATGATGATTGGACTTCAACTGAGCTGAATACACCTGAGCCTATTACTCCTGAACCAGTTGTTCCGGAACCAATTCCAACACCAACAACAAAGAAGAGGGGAGTTATTGCATTAAATGATGAAGTGATGAAGGAAGCTAAAAAGTGTCTAAAGGAGAAAGGTATTAGAGCTGAAGATGTGAAGAATCTACCTCCTATAGAAGAATTATGTAAGCCAACTCCCAACTCATCTACTATTGAGGTACACTCTCTCCAATTTAATTAAGGTGATATTCCTTATGGTAAGCCTCCTGATCAATACGTAGAGGAACTTGACATTTTTATTGTTAAACAAGGTCACTTTAATAAGCAAGTTCAGAATCATTTATTGGAAAACTCTAGAGCTATCCATGAGTTGAAAGATATTGTGGAAAGAACTTCTAATGATATTAAAATGCTTTGTAAACACTTTCAAATGGTTCAAACCCAACCTGATCAACTTTCTAAGGTGCAAAAAGATATGCTAGTTAATGCTTCAGGAAATAGATATGCTAGTTAATGCTTCAGGAAATAAACATGCTTCAGGAAATAAAACTTTATATCCTGAATGACACCCTAAAAGAATAGAGCAGGATTCCCAACAAGGTGAGGATAGTGATAGTCCTTGTGAGAGGAAGAAAAAGAAACATAAAAGAGTTAAGGAACCACTTGAACCTACTGTAGATCCTAATAGTATATATGTCTCTGATGCTGAAACTGAGAGTGGTAATAATAATGAGTCTCCTGATAAGGAGGAAGTTGAGGAAGAACCTGACAAACACAATAAGAACACAAGGTACACAAAGGAAGATTTTATTGCTAATAAACATGGTAAAGAGAGAACCTTGGGTGCAGAAACCTATGCCTTTTCCAGGTAAGAAACACAAGTCAAAGGAGGAAGAACACTAAAACAAGTTTTGTGAGTGGATGAAACCTTTATTCTAGCAAATTCC
Organism: Avena sativa; assembly: GCA_916181665.1. Classification (NCBI taxonomy): domain Eukaryota; kingdom Viridiplantae; phylum Streptophyta; class Magnoliopsida; order Poales; family Poaceae; genus Avena; species Avena sativa. The sequence goes on along the minus strand of OV702298.1, from coordinate 42,539,223 downwards.
TTTAACTGATGCTATTAAATTGCCTCCTTATTCAAAGTATATGAAGGATATTGTCTCTAATAAAAGGAAGATTCCTAATGAGGAGATTTCTACTTTGCTTGCTAATTACTCCTTCAATGGTAGGGTTCCAAAGAAACTTAGTGATCCAGGTATACCAAATATTCCTTGCTCCATTAAGAATAATTATGTTAGAACTGCTTTATGTGATTTGGGAGCTAGAGTTAGTGTTATGCCTTTTTCTCTCTATAAGAGACTCCAGCTAGAAAAGTTGATACCAACTGATATTTCTTTGCAAATGGATGATAAGTCAACTACTGTCCCTGTTGGTATATGTGAGGATGTTCCTGTTCAAGTTGCTCATAATTGCATGGTCTTAACTGATTTTGTTGTGCTTGAAATGCCTGAAGATGATAATATGTCTATTATTCTTGGAAGACCTTTTCTTAATACTTCAGGTGCTGTCATCAATTGCAATCAAGGAAAAGTAACATTCAATATTAATGACAAAGAGCACACTGTCTATTTCCCCAAGAAGGTTGTTAAGAGCTATTTCCTGAATTCTATTGAAAATATTGAAGGCATCAAGGTTGGAGAAATATATTGTCCCATTCCACAAGAAAATATTGAAACTATTATGATTGGGACCATTGCTATCAAGTATGAGGTAACAAAATCACCTTGTGGAATACAAAGTTTTGTCTCATTTAAGATTGTTTTGGCAACAAGACTTCATCAACCTTGTTAACAAAAGGATTTTTATGAACAAAATAATGTTTCCACTATGGTTATACTTGCTTTGTTTTTTCCCTTTCTCCTTCCTAGTCTTTGCTTTAGCTTTAGTTTTTCTTTTTGTTTGCTTGTTTGAGTTTCTTAGAGCTCATGTAGTTTGTCTTTTGGTTTGCTTTTGCTACTTCTGAAAAACTGTTTCTGCGAGAAAATCAATTTTCATACCCTGAAAATTAGCCAAAACTAAAGTTTCCCAAAAAATCCCAGAAAATTCAAAATAATTTTTTCCTCGAAAAAAGGGGCAGAGTGGCACCTGAGATGACCCAGGGGGCCACCACTAGGCCCCACACCCATGGTAGGCGCGGCCTACCTAGTGGTGGCGCCTAGGGGGGTCTAGCCCACCTGGGCCCCTCCAGGTTGCCTCCTCAAAGCCACCTTCTTTCTCTCTCCCGAAAAACACCAGAAAACTTGCTCAAGCTCGAGTTCTTGCTGTTCTTGCTCACGATTTTCGATCTCCTTGTTCAGCCCATCTCAAGTGCTGATTTTTGGAGGGATTGTTCCTTGGTATGTGCCTCCTCCACTTGTCCTATTAGATTTGTGATTGGTAGATCGTATCTTGAGTATTTTGCTACTATAGGTGACTGGTTGTTTGAGCTTGCATGCTTGTTCTATGCTTAGAAACTTTTTTTGATGCATGTGTAGTCCTATAGCAAGTTCCTATAGTAGTTGCTCATCGTTTACCAACTTAGAAATCACTTGGTTTGATGGTTGTCTAAAAATTTCAACAAAGAAGATGAGTGCTTATTCACTGAATCAATATGACTTGATGGTGCATGAGGCAAAGAAGGTTCATCGTGAGGAGGCAGTTTTTCCTTTCATATATCCATGCCTTGAATTTATGAGAGCTGCCGGGATCCTCCAAGATTTCCAAACCTTGGTTACAAGTGCAGGATTGGAGAATTTTGTTGAAGCTGAACCAATCCAATATGTTAAGCTAACCATGGATTTTGTGCAGGACTTCCGGTTCACTTGGTCTACTTCTAATCCCATGGTCCATTACAAAATATATAATATGCCTGTCGACCTGCCTTTTGCTGATTTCTGTGCAGCAATTAGAGTACCTCAGTGGGGATCTTGTGAGAAGATCAAGGAGAGGCCCAAGTCACTTGTTGATTTGTATGCTGAGATTTGCCAAGGTTTCGACTTCTCAAAGGAAAGTGGTAAAATTCAGAACATCCAGCTCCCAGCTATTAGATACTTTGCCTATTTCATTACCAAGTGTGTTCTTGCTAGAAAGACGGCTAGGTAGTTCTCTTCTTTTGATCCAGCTTTTATTGCAGCTGCTCTGGGTAGGAATAGTTCCTATAGTTTGGGTGCTTTGATAGCTCACCGTCTCACCACCAACCGTGAGAAGGGTGGAATTTGTGGAGGTCTGATTGCTTCTAGGTTGCTAGCTTTCCATGGTTTAGAGCCTCATTATTCAGATTTTCAGTTTTCCATAGAGAGGCTTGATATTGAGTCCATGATTCAGCATGGTTTTTTTTCGTTGGGGGCTAATGTGAGAAGTTTGCCGTATGAACTATCTTTTGTCCAGCAAGGTCGGAGAAAAGGTAGGAGTGAGAAAATAGTTTATTTGCCTGCACCTGCTTTGTTTAACTTTGATAACAGGCAAGGATGGTCACTTACGGAGGAGGAGGTTGACACTTATGTGGGGGAACTCTCCCAGCAAGAGGAGAATGTTGAAGAGGATGTCGAAGACAATTCGGTTCATCCCTCCAACTTGGGAGAGTCTTCATACCAGCAGCCCTCATTGGATTGGGGCGCGTCTTCTTCTTCATCACAGGTGCCTGGATATGATCATTCCTATGATGACCCACCAGCATGGGGTTATTATCCGCGTTATTGAGACCCACTTAGGCCAAAAGCATAAGCTTGGGGTGGAGGTATACCGACATCACACTCATATATATATCATGTTTGGTCGGTTCTTTGTATATCCATTGTTTCGCTTTCTTTTGGTTCTTGTTGCTGCTTTCTCAAAAACCCAAAAATACCAAAAATATTTTCGTTGTGTCTCTTAGTTTTTTTCTTTGCTTTGGTTTGCCTTAAAATAAAATTCCAAAAAGATTTTGCTTTGTTTTGCTTTGTTTTGGTTTGGTTTTTCTTTGTTTGCTTGTTTCTAAAAAATCGAAAACACCAAAAATATTTGTTGTTCTTCTTTGGTTTTGTGAGTTCTTTGCAGGGTTCGGCCATCCTTGGTGGATATTGGTTTTCATGTTAATTATTCAAGTCACACAAGTTAAGAGCAATAATGAAGATTAAGACAACTCGAGGTGTGGTAAGAGGCTGGTAACGAACTCTATTTGTTTCATTTTTGTACATATACTCATCATTGTGAGCATGCTTAGCCTGTTTTTGTAAGGTGTATGTCATTATGGATGCTTAGTAGTTCTTGCTTGTCTATGATTAGCTCCAGCTTGCTAATAGTTTGTAGCATGTCATATGAATGTTTGCTTGCATTGTTTTATTCATACTTTGGTATGACATTGTGGTATCCTCCTCTGACTGTTCATGTGAATCTACTTGGCACATGCTCACACATGCATATGACTAAACAATAGTCAGTAAGCCTCGATGATTTATTTTGCCTCAGAGTTCTTGTATCACTTTCATGCCATAATTAGTCCTCTTTTGTTGCAAGCATGATTATGATAGTTATTGCTCTCACGTTTGTTGCTCCTTCTCTATTGCTAGCCTTCACTTGCACTGAGTATGTGCTCTACCCGTGCTTCCAACTCCCCAAAACCAATATTGCCAGCTGTGTCCACCATACCTACCTATTAGCATCATTTTCTAGTTCACTGCATATTCCATATGCCGTGTTTTCTTCCAAAATAAAATGTTAGTCTGTTTTGAGAAAGTTAGTTAGTAAAGGTCTCACGAACTTGATGGCACACTTTATTCCTTGCACTTAATAATATTGAGCCATTATGACAAGTCCATGAAAGTTATATGCTTGCTTATTATATACTGGGAGTCAGCAGAACCGTGCTCTCACGGGGAACGCTTTCAACACTTTTTAGATAATTCTATCCAGTTGATACTTTGCTCTTTTGTTTATGGATGTTGATGATGTGAAATAAAAGGGGAAGTTGTTAGTTCATGGAGTTTATACATTGTGTTAGAGAAACGCCTAGGCCGCTAGCCGAAGCCATGCCTAATCATGGTGGAAACTTGCAGCATCACTATAATGAGCATCTATGAAGCTTCCTCAATAAAAAGCTATGCATTTGGTAAATAGAAAGATTGCTGAGATGCTCATTGTCTGATTGCCTTGTCATTTTGGTTATGGGAAAGCTCTTGTACCATGTGCAAGGGGTACCCCGTTGTCGGTTCTCGATGATATGCATGTATTTACAATGACAAGAACTTTCAGGTGACCAAAGTTGAGTAGAATGCGGAGCGACCCTCGTACTCAAGGGACTTGGGATTTCCAGTCTATGGTCTGTCAAGCATATGATTCAGAGTGGACCTCACTTTCACCTTAACCACATGAAGATGCCTATGATAGGGGCAATGAGAGCTCAAAGCTAATGAGTACCTTCCTTTCAGCATTAGGAAGCCTTTCAAACCTTCACAAAACCATTTTCACAACATTGCTGAGTCACCACTTATTCTATCAGCATTTATATTGTGCTCTTCAAACAAAGGCAAGCGATATACCACTCTATCATACCTTATTATGAGCATTGCAATGTTGCTTATGTTTATGTTTAATGCTAATTATTATTATTGAGTTGGTTTCTATTCATAGCTTGCAATGAATATTGAGTAGACTTAGTTGCATACTCTTTAATATGAATTGTCTAAGCATCTACTCCTGTGCTAAGAATATTTACATCATATGAAGCAAAGTGTTCGTGAAAGTTCTTTTATCGCAATCAGTTTTCAACTGAATTGCTTGAGGACAAGCAATAAGCTAAGCTTGAGGGAGTTGATACGTCCAAAACGTATCTCCTTTCTCGAACACTTTGCTATTAGTTTTCCTCTATACTTGTGTGATTTGGATACAACTAACACGGACTAACGTTGTTTTCAGCAGAATTACCTTGGTGTCTTGTTTTTGTGCAGAAAATGAACTATTAGAAAAAATCCCGGAAAATATGCCAAAAATTATATTTCACCAGAAGATCCACGGATCCAGAAGGGGAAATAGAGGGGAGGCCTGGGGGGCCCAGACCCACCCAGGCGCGAGCCCACTAACCCCACGCCTGGGGGAGGTTTGGCCACCCCAGACAGCTTCTCGGCCTCCCTCTGCGTCTATAAATTGTCTTCTGGCCTAAAAACTCAAGGGGGTTCGATAGTTTTCCAGAGAGAGTTCCGCTCCACTGCTGCCACCAGAAACCAAGATTCGGATACAGAAACTCCATTCTGGCACCCCGTCGGGACGGGGAATTTGAAGAGGATCATCGCCATCGTCATCACCAACGCATCTCCATTAACCACCGATGTTTCCCTAGTCCATGAGTGAGTAATCCCCCGTTGTAGGCTTGGGGATGGTAGGGATTGGATGAGTTCTATCATGTAATCGAATAAGATCTGTTAGGGTCATAGTTCCTAGTATCTCTATTAGTTCTATTTGACTTTGTTGCAACTTGTTGTGCTTAATGCTTGTCATTAGGGCCCGAGTGCCATTATCTCAGATCTGAACTTATTATTGAATCATTATGATAGTATTGTTTATGATCTTATCTGCAAGTTGTGTACACATATCATTGTCCAGATCCAAAGGCCCCAAAGTGATAGTAATTGGGACAACCAGAGGGGATGGCTGTGGTGTGAGGATCACATGTGTTCACGGAGTGTTAATGCTTTGCTCCGGTGCTCTATTAAAAGGAGCACCTTAATTTCCAGTAGTTCCCTACAGGCCCCGCTGCCACGGGCTGGCAAGACAAAAGATGTTGTGCAAGTTCTCATTGCGAGCACGTAAGACAATATTTGGAGCACATGCCTAGGATTGTTTAGTACTTGGATGCTTGTTATTATTTATCTGCAATGCCCTATTTCTTGAAGTTACATGTTTACACTCGTCCATGCAACGCCCGTCCATCCATCCCTATGCCTACCGCACTCGAATCCTATTGTTACCGTTACTGTTACTACTGCTGTTGTTTCACTATTGATGTTGCTGTTACTGTTGCTTTGCTGTTGCTACTACAAACTGTTGCTACTGATAAACTTTTGTGAGCAAGAATTATTTCTAGGTGCAGCTGAACTGACAACTCAGTTGTTAAGGCTTGCAAGTATTCTTTGGCTCCCCTTGTGTCGAATCAATAAATTGGGTAATACTACCCGCGAAGACTGTTGCGATCCCCTACACTTGTGGGTCATCATGACGTCGCGGCCGCGAGTATGGGCGGAGAGGTCGAGTCACAGCGTTTCTGCACAAGGCGTCTGCGACGCTCCGTCGTGCTCTCGGCATGTCCGTCTCTTAGATGGGCGTGGCCATTCTGGGGTCTCTGCATCTCGCCGTTGGTTGAGGGGTGGTCAGAGAGGGGTGGTGAGGTCATGGCTACTAGCTAGACATCGCGAGCAAGTGAGGCACGTCCTGTGGCGTGTTGTCCATTATCCGAGTGACATGGTGAGCTCGGGTACCACTGGCATTGATCAAGGCAGTGAAGAAGAGTGGCTCAATTGCATGGCTGGGTACTGGGGGTGATCGTGGGTGAGCTAGGGTAAAGATTTGGGGTACAATGGATGAGCAATAGATTGATCACAAACAGTAGATAGTTGGTAGTTGTACTGTGATCACCGAGTGCTTGATCAAATGGCCGCATGAACTAAATCATCACCAAATTAAATAATTTTTGGTGAGTGATCTAATATTGATCTTGGTAGTCTCTAGGTGCAATGGTTTGCCAAGGGGTGTTGGTTTGTGTGGTTTTCCAAACTTGGCTATCTTGACATATGAGATAGATTCAAATTTGAATTGCCTCTCAAAAGAGTTTGAAAAGTTTTCTGCAAGGTTGGAAAGTTTCATTGGGATCAGTGTCACTAGGTCTAGCAAGGGGAGAAAATAAATGGGAAAGTTTCTGTTTGAGATTAGTTGCTAGAGATGCTCAAAGTGAGCTAGTGGTTAACTTTGGCATAAATGACCATTAGGTCTTATGCTTCATATTTTCATTTTCTTTTGTTTTGATTTGATTTGGTAGTCACCTAGATGATATGGTTTTGATCTTTAAACCATTTCTCATCATTTAAAACAATCAAACATGGCATTGCAATCATTCATACACACAAGCATTAAGATTTGAATTTGATTAATAAAAGATTTTGTTAACCCTAATCTTGATAAACTAGGGAATGATCTTCATTAATATTTTTGGGGTGTTACAAACCTTCCCACCTTAAACAGAATCTCGTCCCGAGATTCAGGAAAAGAACTAGGTACTAAAGAGATTTGGAAACTCCTTCCTCATGTAATCCTCGCGCTCCCAAGTGGCTTCTTCTTCAATATGGTTGCTCCATTGGATCTTGAGAAACTTGATGCTCCTGGTCCGGGTGGTCCGGAAAGCTTCTTCCAAAATATTTATAGGTTCTTCACGATAGGTCAGGTCTGGGTTGATCTCCACATCTCTGTGATCGATGTTCTTGAAAACTTCCGTCGTTTCCGGGACTTCTAAACACTTTCGAAGTAACGAGACATGAAACATGTCTTGCATGGCTGACATCTCTTCTGGTAGTTCTATCTGATAAGATGCCTCTCCTAGGAAACTTAAAATCTTGAAGGGTCCATTGTATCTGGGGGCAAGCTTTCCTTTTAGTTGGAAACGTTGCATTCCTTTCAAGGGTGATAATTTTAGATACACAAAATCTCCGATATTGAAGGCTAGATCTCGACGTCTCTTGTTGGCATAACTTTTCTGCCTGGATTGGGAGGTCTTAAGGTGCTCACGGATCTTGTGAATTTTCTCTTTGGCTTCTCTTAGGATGTCGGGTTCGAAAATCTGACTCTCTCCTACTTCTGACCAATTCAGTGCGGTATGACACTTCCTTCCATACATAAACTCAAATGGGGCTATTTGCAAACTGGCTTGGTAACTGTTGTTGTATGAGAATTCTGCGAAAGGCAGACAGTCCTCCCATTTAGATCCATATTCCAACACACAAGCTCTCAACATATCTTTGAATATTTGGTTTACTCGCTCTGTTTGTCCATTAGTTTGAGGGTGATAAGCTGTGCTAAAATTCAGCTTGGTTCCTAATCATTCTTGGACTTTCCTCCAAAATCTTGAGGTAAACTGGGTTCCTCGATCCGACACAATGTTCTTGGGGATTCCATGCAAACTGACTATCCTAGCAATGTATAACTCTACTAGCTTCGAGCTCTCGCAAGTGGTCTTGACGAGTAAGAAATAAGTTACTTTGGAAGGTCTATCCACTATGACCCAAATAGAATCATTTCCTCTACTAGGTATAGGCAAACCGGTGATGAAATCCATTCCAACTGAATCCCATTTCCATTATGGGATCTGCAAAGGTTGCAAAAGTCCTGCGGGTCTCCGATGTTCCGCTTTGACTCCCTGACAGATATCACATTTGGCTATGTAGCTTTCGACTTCTCGCTTCATCTTATGCCACCAAAATTGCTCCTTCAAATCCTAATACATCTTGGTTCCTCCAGGGTGGATGGAGTAGAGAGTATCATGGGCTTCTTGCAAAATATCTTGTTTCAACTCTGAATCTACAGGCACACAGATTCTTCCTTTATACCACAGAACTCCTTCTTCATCTTCCGTAAATACGGGTACCTTCCCTCTACCGATACGATGTTTAATTCCGTCTATACTGGCATTTCCTTTCCGAGCTTCCTTGATCTAATCTATCAAGGTGGGTTGAAGTTCGATACTATCTAGGAATCCTTCGCTAACTAGCTCCATTCTAAAATCTTCCAACTCCTTTTTCAAACTTGGTTGCTCTTTCATAACCATGGTGTTTAATCTACACGGCAGTCTACTAAGAGCATCCGCTACCACATTGGCCTTGCCGGGGTGGTAGTGAATGTCAAGGTCATAATCCTTGATTAACTCTATCCATCTCCATTTTCTCATATTCAACTCCTTCTGAGTAAAAATATAGTTCATGCTCTTGTGATCTGAGTAAATCGCATAGCGGTTACCCATAAGATAATGACGCCATGTCTTCAAGGCTAGAACAACGGCGGCTAACTCTAGGTTATGGGTGGGGTAATTCTGCTCATGTTGCTTTAGTTTTTGAGACAGATAGGATATTACAATAACCTTGTTGCATCAACACACATCCGAGACCAATCTTTGATGCATCACAATACATATCAAAGGGTTTGGTGATATCAAGCATGATCAAAATTGGGGCTGAAATCAATCTCTTCTTGAGTTCCTGAAAACTCGCTTCACATTTATTGGTCCATTCAAACTTTTGGTCTTTCTTGAGTAACTGAATCATCAGCCTAGCGATCCTTGAAAATCCTTCAACAAACTTGCGGTAATATCCCGCTAATCCAAGAAATGCACGAACTTCAGTTTGAGTGGTTGGTGTTCTCCATTCCTCAACATCCTTAATCTTGGCAGGGTCAACAACAACTCCTCTAGCTGACAAGATATGTCCTAGGAATCCTACTTCCTTTAACCAAAATTCACACTTGCTGAACTTTTCATACAATTGATGCTCTCTCAAGGTTCCAAGGATGGTTCTTAGGTGCTGTTCATGTTCTTCCTCCGATTTGGAGTAGATCAGAATGTCATCAATGAAAACAACGACAAACTTAGCTAGAAATTCATGAAAATCTTATTCATGAGATTCAGGAAATAAGTGAGGGCATTGGTTAATCCAAAAGACATGACCTTTTACTCATACAATCCATATCGGGTCGTGAAAGCAGTCTTTGGAATATCCGTTGCATGAATTTTTAGTTGATGATAACCAGTTCTAAGATCAATCTTAGAGAATACTCTGGCACTGGTCAACTGGTCAAACAAATCTTCTATTTTTGGCAAAGGTTACTTGTTCTTGATGGTGACTTCATTCAACTTCCAATAATCCATACATAAACGGGTGGCACCATGTTTCTTATCCACAAACAAAACAGGTGATCTGCAGGGCGATACACTGGGTTGAATCAGATCCTTGCTAATCATGTCATCCAGTTGCTTCTTGAGCTCCACTAACTCAGATGGGTTCATACTATACGGTCTCTGAGCTATGGGTCCAGTTCTAGGGATTAGTTCTATGATAAACTCGATATCCTGATCTGCGGGCATACCAGGTAATTCATCTGGGAACACATTGAGGTATTCACAGACTACTCTGTCTTGGTCAAGGGTTGGTTGGGTTAAACTCTTGTTACACTTGAATTGACGGGGCAAGGTCCGAGACACATGCTCAACTGATACTCCGGTGCTACTGGTCATGGTTATGGCTTTCTTGGCACAATCTATGAGTCCTTGATGTTTTGACATCCAATCCATTCCTAGTACTACTTCCAGACCTTTTGTTCCGAGTACTATTAGATTGGCATAGAAATATATTCCATGAATTCTGATAGGTACGGCCTTGCAAATTTTCCTAGCTTTGGTAGTTGAACCAGGTATTTGAACTATCATAACATGCTTCAAATTTGTTGGTTGAATCTTACTAGTGCATGCAAATTCTTCTATAACAAATGAGTGCGATGCTCTAGAATCAAACAACACTCTTGCAAAGTACTGAATTAACAGAAAACATACCCAGAACGACATCTGGCGCTTCCTGGGCTTCTTCAGCATTCATGAGGAGGAGGCGACCAACGCGCTTGTTCGGGTTTCCTGGGGCGAATCTCTTTCCAGGTTGGACACGACACTGCTGCTGGACAGGTGTAGTAACATTGGGTGCTGCAGCAGTCTTCTTGGGGCACTCATTAGAGTAGTGACCCGTCACTCCACACTCAAAGCAGGTGATTGTTGACTTGTCCTTTCCGGCAACAGCCATGGCATTACTTCCAGTCCTTGGGGCAGTATTGTTATTGGGATTGGTAGGCCTTGGTGGTGCACGGTTGAAGTTATTGGGGTTGCCATGGTTGTAGTGGTTGTTGCCTCCAGGTCTTGGGTTTCCTCCACTACGATTGGGAAAGTTCAGGCGTGACATAGGTGGCCTAGGGTTCCTTGGTGTAAATCTAGCAGACGAATTGGGGCGATACTTTGGGGTATGGTGGGGTCCTCATTGATGCATCATACGACGCTTACGGTTTTTTGTAGCTTGGTTGATCTTTCCTTCCATCTGGATTGCTAAATCCACTAAAGCTTCTAGATCAGCAAACAGTATATTGACTAACACTATCTGCATCTCATCATGCAAACCATTCAGAAATCTCTCTTTTTTTCTTGGCTTCAGTTCCAATCTCATCAGGGGCATACCTAGATAGAGACAGAAATCTATCGCAGTACTCTACCGCAGTCATCCTTCCCTCCTTCAGCTCCTTGAATTCATCCCTCCTCCGCAGAATCAAACCCGGTGGCACATGGTTTCGGCTGAACTTGAGTTTGAATTCATCCCAAGTCATCATTTGTCCTCTATTCATGGTGCGGGTGCTATTCCACCATGCTCTTGCAGAACTAGCCAGATAGTGGGTGGCAAACAGTACTTTCTTGGCCTCCTCTAGTCCGGCTACTTCCAAGTTGTTCTCCATAGTCTGCAGCCAGTCATCGGCATTTAAGGGCTCGTCTGACTTACTAAATATAGGAGGATTGGTATTCTAAAAGTTCTTAAGTTTGGATCCATGATGATCCTGATTTCCAGGGCCTTGGTTATCATGAGATAGTTGATCGATTTGTTGAAGAGTGGCTATATTGCCTTGATGCTCGGTCCTACTGGCTTCTCGGTCGGCTATTAACATTTGCAAGATTTGGTCCATCGGGTCTTGAGATGAGATGCTCCCTCCGCGAGGCGTATAAATATTGAGATAGATCATGAGACAAGAGGAAATTTTTCTAAGGTCTATGGGTTTGGTTTTTAATGCTTTTAAACTTTTGAGTAAGGCTAAGGTTTGAAATCCAACAACTCATTCTCATTCATTTCAAAGTCACGCAATACAAGCAACACATTCCAAACAACACATCACCACAAACATATGGTTTTAAGAACCATTCTGGCAAGCTACGATACAGTGGGACCGGATATAACTCACACCTATGATAGTGCTCAAGTGCTACTACTCATGAAAACCGGTGGCTTCTTCATCGTTAATGAAGGCGCGGTCCTCATCATCAGTGTGGTACTCCTGGTCCATGTCCTCCAAGTAGTCATCATCATCACTGAGATACGAGTAGGAGTCTCCAGGAATATCTTCCCATTCGTTCTCCCTATCCTCAAGCTGCATGTCCCGGTCATGGATGGTCTCCTCTAAGTCTGACACTTTGTGACGAAGGCAAGCAATTATGCGATCCTTCTTGTCACACAGTTTGTGAAGTGACTTGCGCTCCCTCACAAGGATGGCGATGGTCTGATCCTTCTTGACGGCAACAAGTTGCTTCTTGTTGGCGTCAGCACGAGCGTTGTCCAGTTCCTTCTGACTCTCACTAAGTATGAAGGCAAGATGGTCCACATGATGCCTCAAGTCAGGGTGGGCTGGCAGATCCAGGGTTTGTCCATTGGAGTCACTTATGGTGTAGTGAGCAAAGTAGGTACCTATGATTGATACGTCGGAAATGTATCTATAATTTTTGATGCTCCATGATTGTTTAGTATCTACTTTGTTTTTCTTTGTCTACACTTTGAGGTGTTTTATATCTTTTCTGGAACTAACCTATTAACAAGATGCCACAGTGCCAGTTGTCTATTTTCTTCTGTTTTTGGTTCTAGAAAGGCAGAAAATCAATATTCTCAGAACTGGACGGGACAAAAGCCAAAGTCAATATTTTACCGTGGGCGTCATGAAGCCAGAAGGGGAGACAGAGAGGTGCCAGAGGGCCACCACACCCACCCACCCCCCCTAGGAGCGGTCTAGGGTGGACCCACGCCTGGGAAGGGTGTGGCCCCTCCGGCCACCTCCCAGCCTCGCCTCTTTGCCTATTAGAAGCCCCTGATGCAGAAACCCTAGATAATCCATCATACTTCCAGAAAAAGTTCTGCTTCACCGCCGCCACTAAAGGGGAGATTCAGGGGACAAAAAGTCTTTGTTCCGGCACCCTGCCGGGACGGGGAAGTGCCCTGAGAGCCATCTCCATCGATCTCCACCACCATCTCCATCGCCATTGTTGATTCCCATGATGAGGAGGGAGTAGTTCTTACTCGAGGATAAGGGCTCTACCGGTAGCTATATGTTCATCTCTCTCTATGCATGATCTTGTTGTGGTCATGAGCTTTGTAATCAGGTAGATCTACCTTGCTACTCAAGTGCTTCATTAGATCTCTGCTCTCCCCATGTGTGTGAAAGTGACAGTGTGCACACCATGGTGGCACTTAGGCTTGAGTCTACATAAATACTCATTGTGCTTTAATAGATCTATGCTTTTCCCCACGTGTGTGAAAGTGACAGCGTGCACGCCGTGTGTAGCACTTAGGCTAGACTACATATATATTTGTTGTCAGTTATATTTGGAGTTGGATATCTCTATGAAATTGTGGTGTTTGTTGGAACCATCTAGCGCTCAAGGTGATTGTGTGGGGTTATCTATATTGGGGAAGGCGGACTTTGAGGTGTGCTGTTATAGCCCTACAATGGATTAGAGTGTGCAACTGGAGAGTAGTTAAGAGTAGTATCATGAAGAGAGGATATTTATATGAGAGAGTGTTCACTAGTGAAAGTATGATCCCTAGACCTTGTTTCTACGTATTGAAACACCGTTTGCTACTAGATCTGTTGCATGTTTGCTCGTTGTAGTCTTTACCTCACCATCAAGCTCTTTTCTGGCACCGTTACCACTTGTATTTCACTATATCTTCACCGAAATAGTGCACCTATATACCTGACAAGTGTATTGGGTGTGTTGGGGATACAAGAGACTTCTTGTATCTTGATTGCAGGGTTGCTTGAGAGGGAATACCTTTGACCACTTCCTCCCTAAGTTCGATAAACCTTGGGTGATCCACTTAAGGGAAACTTGCTGCTGTTCTACAAACCTCTGTATTTGGAGGCCCAACAACTGTCTACAAGAATAGAAGTGCATAGACATCAATGATCTTGTTGATATTCTGCCCACATAGTTGGGCAAGTGCTTCCTACATAGCTCTGGCCAGTCCATCGATCCAGTTATTCTCTCTCATGGTGAAATGGATCTTCTCCGAGGTAGGTGGCTCCATATTTCCACGAAGATCAGCAACTATTAGCCACTGTAAATCCCCTCCGGGGTGATCATGGAGTTGAGCTCCATAGAACTCCGGATGCGGATGCTCCAGAAATTCTGTCAGCTCGCTCAGGTCATTCTCAAAGATGAGATTCCCTTCATTGCCCAGCTGATAGAACTTGTTGTAGGCGTAGTCCATCTATAATAAATTTGAGAGGAGTAAGTTAGAGAAGTGATCAAGTGTGCCAAATTTTAGGTAAGGTTGCAAAAAATTTAAGGAACTTATGACTCTCTTTTGGAAATAATTTCAAGGGTAAGAGTGAGAATAGGTTTTGAAAGATACTCACTTTCTTTGTTTGTGAAATTAGGTTTTTATGACTCCATGCTAACTATGGTCTCTTATGGTCAGGATGGCTCTGATACCAACTTGTAAACACCCGGATTTTTAATCCCATATGCCTGTTATGCCGTACATCGCAATCAGGATTACCATTTTTGTGAGACATAACAGATTGGTACCATAGTTCATCATCCATTACAAACCATAATAGTCTTACAAATATTTGATCTCATGATCAAGTCTGATTACAATCAATGGAGTGGAATAATAATAAAGGTAGCATGGTCGGGGCTCCATCTTCAGGGTCACAGGCAATGCTGAGATGATCCTAGTTATCGTAAGCGTCCTGCTATCCATCTTCCTCATAGTCTAGCCATGGAAAATATCCAGGAACAAAGCCATGAGTACTTCGAAGTACTCGCAAACTTTCACTAAAGCAAAAGGCCATCTAATGGGATTCTTCAGCTCTAGGTTTGTTTGCCACAAGCCAATTTTATTTCAACCAGTGTCTAGTAATAAATGTCTAACTTTAGTTGTCTAGGTTACTTAGGTGGGAACCTAACTTCATATCCACAACTTGTGGGGTCAAGTAAAATTCATCTTTCAAGTCACGGGTCATTTTGGAAAACATCTGACAACGGAACAGTATGGCCATCCAACTGTCCATAACCGCGGACGTGGCTATTAGAATAGTTTGACACTCTATAGAGGTGGTACACTTTCACCATGACATTCGATACATGCATCAGGAACAATCCCGAATCATCATACTTAGTATGCGGATAATCAATCCTAACCTTTCAATTAGACAACCTAGTATAGGCACCACCCCTATGAGTTTGGCTTCCCAACCATGACCATCTGTCATCTTCGACACTACATAGGTGGACAGTCACATTCGCAAGGTAGCCTTAGCTCATCTCGTTCCACGAGGGAACCCATACTAAGACATATAATATTCCGATCAAGCCCTACCCGAATTCGGGTATTGCGGTTGTACGGTAAAGGTTGGAATGGTATCGCATCCTAACCCAACTATTAGTTTTTATCAAAGTCAAGTCACATACTTCATTCAACATCATCTTCAAGTCATTGTGTCCATAACACATGTCAAAGGATTTCAATAGAATGACTCATCATTCCAAAGTTTTCATACTAATTTGTTCCCATCTAATGATCAAGTTTATTTTAGCACTAGCTTCTATTAAACAGGGGTGTGTGTCACTAGTTGTAGGGTACTAAGCCGGTGTATCTATCTTTATCCAGCTCCAAGCTGTTGATGACACTTTCCTCATCATCCACTAATCATCCAATTAATTGACTATGGAACACTTTGCGAATGTAAATCTTGCAATTAAATCTGGGATTTCGTATAAAGGGGTATCACAAAGGCTTGCAAGTGGGACTTGCATGGTTTAGCTTAGATTTCAGACTTAGATAGAATTGCTTGCATAATGTAGCTTGCCTTGATTGGTAAGGTGGTTGAAGTTCTCTTCCTCGTCTTCATAGAATTCCTCCTCGTCGTAGCCTGGATTGATACTAGCGTCTATAAATAATTACGAGGTACACAATCACCAAACAATACTTAACTACTTCTATTTATCACACAAGGGTCACACTAGATGATCTAGCATCATCTCTATTATTACAATAAAAGGATAATAAGATTTTATTTGTCTTATTTTTAGGAAAGTAATTTCTACTCATTGAAAATTTACTTAATATTTAATATTCTCCAAATTAAAAATATGGGATCATATTGACACATGTCATCACCACATACTCTAATACTTGAGAATGTGATTTAAATTGGTTGGCCGAATTTATAAAGTTTAACACTATTATTTAATAATATTTAAGTGGCTACAAATGACTAGAAAGTCATTCTTTTAGTTTTGGTCTAGGACTACTGTATGTAAGTATGTAGATTTTTACATACTCAGAAAGGTCTTGAAAAATGTGATTTTTGAGAGTTGGAATCAACTCAAAATCACATATGGTTGATTTTAGAAAAATGTTTGAAGTTGCAAAAGCTACTAGTTTGTTATTTTTACTGATGGTGATTGTAACACCTCAAAAATATTAAGCAAGATTATCAAGTTCTAATCACCCAAGTTTAGGGTTAACAAAAACTTTTATTATTAAAAATAATATGAATGCATGTGTGTGTGTGTGTGATTAATGCATGAATGATTGCAATTGCCATGTTTGATTGCTATGAATGATAAGGATTGGTTTAAATATGAAAACAATATCATCTAGATCATTTTCAAGAAGAATCAAATGAAGAGAAAACCAAATATAAGAAATATGAGTAAATGGTCATTTTGGCGAAACTTATTCACTAGACCACTTTGGGTGTTCCTAGTCCAAGATTTCTAACAGAAACAAATCCAATTCTTTTCACCCCTTGCTAGACCAAGTGAAAGTGAACCCAAGCCCACTTTACAAACCCACAAAAACAAATTACAAATCTATTTAAAGGACAATTAAAAATTGAATCCTTAATAGATACTAAGATGTCCATTTCTCAAAAACCAACCAAACCACTTCACCTTGCCAAACCCAAGCAACCTCAGACTACCAAGCTTATGACCAGAGCACTCTCCAAAATTCATCCAAAAATTCAAACTTTGAATTCGTGCGGCAATTTCATCAAACACCTAGTGAACACAGATCCAACTTGCCTAACTTGTACTGTTCTTGATCAATGCCTTGTCCACTACTTGTCGCCACTACTAGCCCTTGTCTCCCCCAGCACCCAACACTGCATTGAAGCCGCCCCCTTCCTCGCCGTTGCAATAGTGTCGTGCCACCCGAGCCGTCATTGCCGGCGACCATGGCCAACACGCAGGAGGAAGCGCCGCGCCCGTCCACGATGTCTAGGAGACAGGCCACCGTCCATCGCCACTCCCTGTCCACCCCTCGAGCTCATCCAAGATATGGACCACCAGACAATCGCCGCACACAGTTCTCGGTCGCCATGCCGAGAGCGTGCCAGAGCGCTGCAGCCAACATGCGTGCACACGCCACGCCTCGCCCTCGCCACGCTTAACTACACTCGCCATGACCCTAGCTACCTCCCAGACATGACTGTTTGCCGCCGCGTGACACGAAGCCCCTGTACGCCGTCTCGAACACCGCCATTTCCGTGCAGAGCAATGACCGCGCCCGACCGTTCTCGACCGCCCCGTATCGCACCATTAAGCCACTGATGATTGCCAGAAGACACCACATCGTCGTATGCCCTTCGCCATGCCGTTAGCTCACTACATCGTCATCACCAACGAGCCCTGACCATCCCGCTCGGTCCCTATCACTGGTGTATAAATATAGGCCACCCCATCCCTCAATTCTTCACACCATCTCACTCCCCTCTCTCTCTCTCAGAACCACCCCACTGCTCTAGCCTGCCGGAATTTGGCCGGAGTCCGCCACTATAGAGGAGGAGAGGAGCCGCCACGAAGACCGTTCGAACCACCATCATCGACAACGTCGTTCGCCCCCATCGTCGACCCTAGATGGAGCCCAGGTGAGCCACCGCGTACCCCCACCATCACCGTTAGGGTTCAGTCCCGTTGGAGCTATCCGCCGGAGACGACCAACGTAGGCCGTAGATCTTGTTCTAATCATAGGGATCAGATTGAAAGGTACCGCTTCATTTATATTGAGCGACTGACTAGTAGGACCCCCCTGTCAGCAGCCCGTCGCGCACGCATCATGCAGTTGGGTCGGCCCAGTAACATTCCCGCCCTTAGCCCAGAGATTCAAATAATCTTTTTCCATTTTATTCAAACCCTAGTTCATTCAGTGACTTTGAAATTCAATTCAAGGAGACGTACTAAGCCAAATTGCATGTTTCCAATTTTGCTAGAAATGTATTCAAATTATCAATCCAAGCCCGTTGGATTCAAACCATTTGAAATTATAGATCACCTATAGTAAAAATAACAATATAAAGACTTTTCCACATTCAAACATTTCTTAAAAGATTAACCATCAATGCTTTTGAGTTGATTCCAACTCTCAAAAATCACATTTGACAAGACCTATCTGAATATGTAAAAATATTTAGGTTTACATGCAGTGACATTGGACTAGTACCAAAAGAATGCTACATAGGCATTTCTAGTCACTTTAATTATATAAAATAGTAATTTTAAACTTTATAAAATATGACCAACACTTTAAATCACATTCCCAAGTATTAGAATATGTGGTGATGACATGTTTCAACATGATCCCATATTTTAATTAGATAATATTAAATATTAAGTAGTTTTCAATGAGTATAAATTACTTTTCCAAAATAAAATAAATAAGAATAGGTCTTTATTTCATGTGATGATTATGATGATGCTAGATCATCTAGTGTGAACCTTCGTGTGACAAATAGAGATAGTTAAGTATTGTTTGGTGATTGTGTACCTCGTATTTATTGATAGACGCTAGTATCGACCAAGGCTATGAGGAGGAGGAGTACGAAGAGGAAGAATAAGAAGAAGAAGAAAACTTCAACCACTGCACCAATCAAGGCAAGCTAGCACTTGCAAGTTTCTTAACTATGCAAGCTATCTAATGCAAGCCTAACACTACAAGATAACCTATGGAAGATGCATTAGGCATGCTTTGGTTATGCAACCTTGATTATACCAAATCCCAGTTTTACTTGCAAGCTTTATTCTTTTATTTTTACCAAAGTTCTTTATTACTTCTACTTAGTGACTTGTGAGTTTTGGAAAGTTACTATAGTTATCATAAAGAGCATAAAACTAGGCCTAAGTAGTTAGAACTAGATGTCATACTAAGGCATGAGACTAGATTTGGATAGTCACACTTGATTAGCACCCCTCATTAGTGAATACCCTCAATTTTTAGTGGCTAGTGCTAAGCATAAAAGTTGATCTCTTTAGATGGGAATATTTGGTGAAAATGATTATGAAAACCATGGAATGAAGATTCATTCTATTGAAACGTTTTGACATGTGCTATGAGCACAAGATGATTTGATGATGAAAATGTTGAGGCATGAGCCTTAGCCCTTTATAAAAACTGATGGTTGGGTTCGGATGCGATTCCATTCCAATTTTACCGTACAACCACAATACCTGATTTGGGTAAGGCTTAACTGGAAGTTTATATGTCTTAGTATGAGTTCCCTTGCGGAAGAGGTTGAGCTGAGGCTACCCCATGAATGTGAATGTCCACCTATGCAGTTCCGAAGATGATAGATGGTCATGGTTGGGAGGCCAAACCCATAGGGGAGGTGCCTATACTAGGGTGTGTAATTGAAAGGTTAGGATTGATTATCATCATATTAAGTATGATGATTCAGGGTTATCCCTGGTCGATGTATCGAATTTTGTGGTGAAAGTGTACCACCTTTGCAGAGTTTCAATCTATTCGAATAGTCGCGTTCGCAGTCATTGACAGTTGGAGTGGCCATACTATTCCGTCATCAGATGTTTTCAAAATGACTTGTCAAATGATTCATGACTTTGACTTGACCATAACAGGGTTGTGATCTGAAAATTCAAGTTCCCACTTAGGTGTTATAAAACCTTAAACTAGTTTTTTTGCTTCTAAACATAGTTTGAGATAAATCTGGCTTTTTGCAAAACAACCTGGAGCTTAATATTCCTACTTGAAACCTCTTTACCTATTAGTGATAGTTTGCGAGTACTTAAAGAGTACTCATGGCTTTGTCCCTGGCTATTCCCGTGGACAGACTATGAGGAGGACTACCAGGATGATGGACAACAGGAAGTCTACGACAACTAGGATCATCTCCCATCGTCAGCATTGCCTGTGACCCTGAAGATGGAGCTTCGACCATGCTACCGTTGTTATATTATTCCGCTGCGTTGATTGTATTAAGACTAGATCATGAGATCCTTTATTATTAAGACCTTTATTATGGTTTGTAATGGATAATGAACTATGGTACTCGCAAAAATGGTAATCCTAGGATTGTGATGTATGGCATAACAAGCATCTGGGATTAAAAATCTGGGTATTGAAAGTGATCCATAGTTTCAAACTATTTGAATCCAAAGGGAGTGATTAGAGATTTTCATCTACTTTCAAACAAAATTGGATTCATTCAATTTGGTGTAGTGAATCTCTTTGAATTGATTTTTAAAGTTCACTAAAGAAAAGGTTTTTGAATAAAAAGAAAAAGACTAGATTTGAATTACTAGGCTCTCGCGGGAAACGTTACTGGGCTGGCCCAACTGCACAGCGTGCGTGCAGCGGGCTCACTCAAGCTGGTCCCACGCGTCAGCGAGTCATCTAAAGCGAAGCGGTATCAATCAATATTATCCCTACGACTACAACACGATCTACGGTCTAGGTTCATCGTCTACATCGCGGTGCTTCGGCGAGATTCTGACCTAGCGGCACGGCTGAAGGAAATATGCCCTAGAGGCAATCATAGAGATGATTATATTTCATATGTATCCATGAGTTATTGTAATGTTCCTTGAATATCCATATCAGGCAAATTGTATTGATTGGCAATTATGTGAATTGTTTGTGAAACTCTTTACTTGTATGGTTATTTAATAGTTGTCCCTAGTCGGAGTTCATGTGAGGACACCCGTGAATATTAGACTAGCACATCGATTGGTTGATGACTATGTTTCGCAAGTCATAGACATGGAGATGTCAAACCAATGATGTGGACACATGTTATGAACATGGGGTTGGACTGACCCAACTTGAGACTGGCAATTAGTTGCAGCTCTCTCTCTATACATCGTGTACGTTTTGTCCTTAGACCTGAGATTGTCGCATGTACTTGAGATGTGGATCGACCTACTTTGGGGCTATCAAATGCTGCACCGTAACTGGGTATCTATAAAGGTAGCTTTCGGGTTTGTCCTGAAACATGCTGCAAGGCATAGTCAATCAAGAGTGATTTGCCCCTCTCTACTTGAGAGTGATATCTCTGGGCCCCTCGAGTGATCAGATCCATAAATGCATGGCCGTGCTACATAAGGTTAAGAGTTAACCTAATAAAGGGATTCCGAGTTACGGTATCGAGAAAGAGAGGTCAGCTTGGAGCTAGACCAAATATCGTGAGGCAAAGGGAAAGACATGTACTAAACCTTGTGATGGTTCATCCGATATGATCTTTGTATACGTTTAGGAGTTGACACGTCTTGCTAGAGGACACTACCAACTATTGACAGAATAAGTGTATTAGTGTCATGTCTATACGTATATGAACCTATAGGGTCACACAGTGTACTGGGGTAGACTGGGGCCTTCTTTGCGAAGGGGTTCTTGCCCTTGTCGTCGCTCTTGGCGGTGTGCTTGGGGTCAACGTCCTCGTCCATGTCACTTGAATCCTTGGACTCCTCCTCCTTCTTCTTCCCCTTGCCCTTGCCTCGTGGTCTATTCTTCTGACTTCGCTTGTAGCCGGACTCCGGGTCTTCCTTGAGGTCGTTGACGAACTTGCAGTGTCGATTGGTATGGGTGGCCTTACCGTTGACATCGAGGTGTACAAGGCATGGAATATCGCGGTACTCCTCGTACGTTTGGGGAACGCGGAGTGGCACCGAGTTGGTTTCACTTCCTCGTTGCTTCCCGCGGCCTGCTCCCCTTCCTCGGCCACGTTGTGTCCTTCTCCTCGTCCTGCAAAAGTCATAGCTACCATGTCGGTAGATTGCTTTTCTTCTGGAGCGGTTTTCCGCTTTGTACTGCTGTTCCTCCGAGCTTGGGTTGGAATGGCCGTTGCCGGCAAAGAGCCACGAGCATCGTCGTCGGCAGCTGCGAACTCACTAGCTAACTGAATCATCTGATTCAAGTCAAGCTAATGATTGTCCTGCAAGCGCTTTAGCTTATGTCAGAGTAACGTGCCCCTTTCCAACCCATCAATGAAGGCGGCCATAGCGGTCTGAGCGTGCACTCCTGCGCAGGTATTTTTCATGTCCGGCCAGCGGGAGAGGTAGGCGCGAGATGTCTCGTATTTCTCTTGCACGCACCGCTGTAGATCGCCCATAGTGTAGGGACGCTTGTATGTACCCTCAAAGTTCTTAGTGAATGCTTCTTGCATATCCAGCCAATTATAGATAGATTTCTCCGGCAAGTCGTCGATCCATTGACGGGCCGTACCCGCCAACATTAATGGGAGGTACTTGACGACGACGTTGGGGTTGCCTCCGGCAATCTCCACCGCGTTGTCGTAGTCCTGCAGCCATGTGGCGGGCTTGGCGGTGCCGTCATAGGGCTTGATGGTCTTGTCAATCCGGAAACCTTTGGGGTAAGTTGTGGACCGTATTGCAGGTCCAAAGCAACATGGTCCCAGGTATGGTCCTTCCCGGGCCTCGTGGATCTTATCGATCCGCGAACGTGCATCGTATGGATCCGGGTTCTTCTTCTTGTTGTCAACAGGGGATGGGCTGCGTGAACGACGCGGGCCTCTTCCGCCATGGTGACTGCTTGGCGGTGACGGAGGCGGAGGTGGCAGTGGGTTAGCCTTCTTACTGTTACCCTCCTGCGACGCCTCACGCCTGTCATGGTTGCTTGTCGGACGCGGAGGGTCATGGTGTGACCTGCTCTTGTGTCCTTGGTGGCGCTCTTCATCATGACGGGTCTGCGCCGCATTGGCACGGATGACAATGCCGCACTGCTTTGGTGGGGGCATATCCGTACGATGGTGAGCCTTGTAGTCTTCCTGACGTCGGGGGGATCGGGGCGGTGGAGATGGGCGGTGAGGTCGGGCTTTTTCTCCGTGGTCAGAGGATATGGGGATAGCATCCTTCCTGTTGCGTGCATCCCTCCGTCTTCATTCTGATGAACCCGTATGTGATCCGACATCCTGAGGAGATCTGTCCCTTGGCGGTTTGTACTGGCTAGATCGGCAGAGCGCTGGGTCAGACTCAAGCCTCTGAGAGGTGGCCTTTTCCTGCTGCTTTACCGCCTTGGCCACTAGGTCATAGACCTATTCTACTGCCTCAGGCGATCTATCCTGCTCCAGAAGGGTCTTGGCGACGGCGAGGTTAAGGAGTGGGGTGGGCATCACCTGCTTGCCTTTACTATCAATGAATGGTTGGCCTGTGCCGGCTTCGAGGGAGCCCATCCTAGGTTGCGCCGTACACCAGGATCGTTGATGACGCGAGCCGGATCCTTCTTAGCCTTCTGATGCTGCAGCAGAGTCTTATACTCGGCTTCCATTGCTTTAGCTTTCTCTATGGACTTCTGCGCGTTGACCAGGTCTCGATCTAGTTTAGCGCCTTGCTCCACGATGGCTTGCGCCTCCTCCAGCAGCTGCTGGCGCTTCTCGTCAAGCTGATTCACGTTCCGGATATGATCGACGGTTAGTGGCTCGATGAGGAGATTGTCGTACATCACTCTATCAGCTGGAGTAACATGGGCTGCTGCCGACGTGGATGCTGGAGGCGGCAAGTTTGCGGTGTTGTTGTTGCTCGGACCGATGCCGAGTTCCTGCGGCTGCTGCACTGGGTTAGGCGGAGGAGGCATGACCTTTGCGTGATCATTGTCAGCAGCAATAAGTGGCCCCTTCCCCTTATCAAGCGCCGTAGGCGGAGCTTGCCCGGGATGATCTTCATCCATCGCTGTCCCAATGGTGACGAACACCCCTCGAGACATGATGGTGTTTTTAGCTTGCTTGTCGCGCGACTACTCCTCCTCCATCTCCTGCATAGCGGAGTCTAGCTCTTATGGGCTGAAGTCTATTTCCTCTGAATCAGCATAAAGCGCGTCAATGACAGAGTCAGAGGGTGCCAGGACTTCCTCGATGATGGGCGGTGGAGGTGCAACGGCCTTGAAGATGACTGGAGGTGGTGGTGCTGCTATGACGATGGCGACCGGAGGCGGTGGAGGTGGTGGCTGAATCGGAGGGGCTCCGTCAATGAGCGCAAGCGCTGTCTGAGCTGCCGCTTCGGCCTCCGTGTAGTTGTTGACGGTGTTCACCATGCCTTCGAAGGTAAGGCGTCCTAACGCCTGTTGCCGTCTTAGAGAGTGTCAGAGAAGCATGCCATGGTCCAGTCCTTCCACAAAGTGATAGATAGCATCATCATTGGGGTAGTGGGCTAGATCGGCTCGTATATGGAGCCACCTGGCCAGGTAATCGCGGGGGTTTTCGCCTTCTCCCTGAATTTAGCGCGCCAGATCAAAGATGGTAACCACGCCGACGAACTTGGATCTCTGCTGTCCAGACGCAAGGACAAAGCCGGCGGATTTGCAGTGATCTTCCACCTTTATATCCTGCACAGGGGCGGTTTGGGTGGGTCTTGAATTTTTCCGATCTTTGCCGGCAAACTCCGAGGAGAGATCTGACATCGATCCTTCCACGAACGTATCCTGCCCGTAGGTGGTCCGTGTGGGTCTTGACGCTCCTCCGACTTCCAGGGAACTAGGGCCCGAGTCGGTTTCCCCGATGAAGAGGTGGATGTCTCCTATAGGAATGATCGAACACCGCGTAGGGTTCGTCTTCGCCGGGATCCAGAACTCGTCAGGGAGGACGATCGGAACGTTGCCGGAGAAGAGAACACGGCCGATGGCTACGGTTTCGCCGATTCCCGCGAAGAACTTGGTCCTCGCCCGCTGAAGAGCCTGAAACGCCTCTTGCCCCACGGTGGGCGCCAACTGTCGTGGTATTGCCGACGAGTACGCCATGGAGGTGTCCTCACAATGCGTGTTTAGATACGTGGGGTAAGGCGTACGGTTGACGGGTACGAGGTAACACAGCTTACCCAGGTTCAGATCCCACGACGGTGGCGGAATCCTACTCCTGCTATAAATCACTATAATGGCAATACGCCGAGTTACAGAGATTGGTTCACTGTGCGAGGTTGTATGAATCGATGCTAAGTTGTCGTGCCCTAAAGGCTCCCATAGGCCTGACTTAAATAGTCACCAGGTCCTAGGGTTACAGGGAAAATTCCTAGCCGGACAGGTTACAGAGTCCTACACCGTCTATCACTAGTCTTGTGTATCTTGTACTCCAAGGCTCCGGGTACGCTGGTGACTCCACCATAGCCTTCCTTTATCCGGCATGGGCCTCCCTTTTGGATCCACCTAACTGGGCCGCCCAGCAGGCCATAGGCCATGCTACCGACTATGGGCCACCCGGGTTAGTCGGATAAGAGACATGCTATGAGGATACCCATATAGCATATCCCCAACACTTAAGGGGCTGGAAGCCTAATGAGGATTGGATCCGAATTAGACCAGGGTTAGGCTACTAATGGGCTGCTAATGTACAAGACCACTAGGGACGCCTATATAAGAGAGGGTGGGGCGAGCTGACCAGGGTCAGACGTTAGACCATTCCACCCAGCCACCACACCTCACACCTGTGTTGCACGCGCGGACCTAGCAGTCCGGCGTCTGACGCTTCCACACTGTACGTGTGGATACCTCGGAGGTGCTACATCTATGGCACTTGGATGATCTACGCAAGAGGAGCTTCTCGTGGGACGAGGAAAAGGAGGAGACGTGGAACATCTGCACTGCCTCGACGCGCTTCATCAATTCCGCAACTGCGTGTCTAGTGGTAATCCCGTGATCTATGACAATAGTAATCCTGGTTTATGTGGTAGAAAATTTTGATTTGCGCTAGTGTAGCCTACCCGTATCCCTACAACGGCGAGGGTGGATGTGGGCTTACCAGGGCTCTAGCTAGGGTCGGTGGTGCGGGCGAACGAGCTTGTCAACGACGGCGAGTCGAATGGAGGTCACGGTAGCTCCTGGGGTGGCTCCAATCGACGACGCCTTTCCCTCACGGTGGCAGCAGACTCCGATGAAATTCCAGCGACAGGGTGCTCACCTTGCTCCAGGAACAGGTCAGCGGTGTTTCTAAGTGAGAGAGGAGTAGAATGGTGTGAAGATTGAGGCTGGGGGTGGTCTCTATTTATACCCTCGAGGGTGAGGCAGTGCGGCATGGCAAGGTCTCGTCGGCGACGTTGCTACGGGTCGTGCTAGGCATGGAGAAAGGCATGGGTCGACGCTGTTGGGTGTGGCGATCGTCATGCGAGTGGTGGATCGACAAGGGGCGGTCTTAGTTGGTCTAGCAACGTCGGCGTTCTATGCGGGTACGGCAGTGTTCGTCAGCGAGTACGGTGGTCAAGGGGGCACTCGGTGACCAATGGGCATGTCTGGGCGGTGGCTGATGACTTCGCGGTCGCGAGTATGGGCGAAGAGGTCGAGTCGCGGCGTGTCTGCGTGAGGCGGTTGTGGCGCTCCATCGTGCTCTCGGCATGTCCATGTCTTAAATGGGCGTGGCCATTCTGGGGTCTCCGTGTCTCGGCATTGGTCGAGGGGTGGTCAGAGAGGGGCGGTGAGGTCATGGCTACTAGCTAGACATCACAAGCGAGTGAGGCGTGGCCTGTGGCGTGCTATCCATGTCCGAGTGACATGGTGAGCTCGGGTACCACTGGCATTGATCAAGGCAGTGAAGAAGAGTGGCTCAATTGCACGGCTGGGTACTGGGGGTGATCGTGGGTGATAGAGGGTAAAGATTTGGGGTACAATGGATGAGCAATTGATTGATCACAAACAGTAGATAATTGGTAGTTGTATTGTGATCACCAAGTGTTCGATCAAATGGCCGCATGAACTAAATCATCACCAAATTCAATGATTTTTGGTAAGTGATCTCATACTAATCTTGGTAGCCTATGGGTGCAATTGTTTGCCAAGGGGTGTTGGTTTGAGTGGTTTTCCGAAATTGGCTATCTTGACATATGAGATAGATTCAAATTTGAATTGCCTCTCAAAAGAGTTTGAAAAGTGTTCTGCAAGGTTGGAAAGTTCCATTGGGATCAGTGTCACTAGGTCTAGCAAGGGGAGAAAATAAATGGGAAAGTTTCTGTTTGTGATTAGTTGCTAGAGATGCTCAAAGTGAGCTAGTGGTTAACTTTGGCAGAAATGACCATGAGGTCTTATGCTTCATATTTTCATTTTATTTTGTTTTGATTTGATTTGGTAATGACCTACATGATATGGTTTTATCTTTAAACCATTTCTCATCATTTACAACAATCAAACGTGGCATTGCAATCATTCATACACACAAGCATTAAGATTTGAATTTGATTAATAAAATATTTTTTAACCCTAATCTTGATTAATTAGGGTATGATCCTCATTAATATTTTTGGGGTGTTACAATTAATATATCTAAAACCACCAAGAGTTTTGACGACTGGTTTGACATCTTACTAAGATTTTGCATCTTGACAATTTTGAACCCCTTTTGAAAACGACCACATGAAATAAATAAAAAATATTTACGCATGACACGCCCTATCATGCATGTCGTGTGCGCTATGTTCCATGAAAACGTTAACCATGGGATTTGACGAGTTTTGAAAAAAACAGCTTCGTAGTATTGTTCTGCCATATATAGATACTATTGGGTTTCAAACAAAACGACCAAGGTTGTCAAGGCCATACCGATCAACATCGTAGTTTACGACCTGATGGAGTTCGCGTAGTAGATCGGTGCATCTTGGGATAGTAAGCGTTGTTGACTGTCATTGTTTTCACATATATAGTGGATCATGCTTCCTATCTAACTCAAGGTTTCGAATACCGAAATTTCACGAAAACTCAGCCATTTCGGCCAGGACCGGTAAGAAAATTTACCGAACGAAAACTTTCTAAATTTGGGGATTTTTTGCATCGGTTAAATGAATTTTGCAAAACAATTGAGTCTAGCGCGGTGGAGATGGGAGTACAAAACACGAGTGTCTAAGGGCATCCATAATGTAGGACCCACCTGGCTTATGAGAATTACCACAATGTATAAGATCAATATTTGTCACAAGGTAGTACCCACATCGCTTGCTCATATTGCTCCATGCAAGAGATAGGAGGGAGGGGAAATGGTTTTTTTATTCTCTATGGGCAACCCACAAGCTTTGAGGTTACTTTATTTTCTCCATAATATACTACTATATGTCTTAAGGTGTTCTTTTTTACACACTGCGGATGCCCTAAGGAAAAAAGCAAATAATAGGACCACTTGACAGTGTATGACCAAGCTATAAAACTCCCATGCAAAAGTTCTTCAATTTAGTGGGTCCCACGAATCATCTCGTTTAGACACTGGTGGAGCTTATTACTTGTAGTACTGTAGTATTTATGTTGCTTAGATATAAGTATATGTTAACCTATGTCCACGTGTTGTACTTGTAGAGAGAATTAAACGTAGGCAGGGAAAGAGGGAAGCAGTGAAGAGAGAAGAGGAGTTGAAGGCGGTTCGATGTCAGAGAAAAGTTTATGATCGGTTTCTGACATGAGGTACTCGTGACTCTACTAGTAGTAGTAAATGTGAGGACCTATGCATGCAAAAAAAATTGGAAGTTTGTTTTATCTCTCCTTCGCTGCCTCTCATCTCTCCACCCCTCTCCCCTCGCGCACCGGCCCGACTGATCTCTCCCTCGTTCATATCGTGGCGCTGTGCATGTGTGTCTCGGTATGTCGAATCTATTTTTTCTTATCTTTTTTGAGAGAGAGTGTGGCTCCGTTTCTCTGGCGTGTTCGGCAGTCGTGTTGGTGTGGAGTAGGAGTAGTACATAGGAAGGAAACCACTTTGGTCCTTGGTGGCAAAAAGATTCAAACGTTTTGGGTTTCCAAATTTTTACTTGATTCCCAAACATTGGGAGGGAAAGGTTATTCAAAAGACCAGTCATTCGCAGTAGTACTTCTTATCTTATCTTTTTCGTCAAAAAAATTATATAGTGTACGGATAACTTTGAACATGCATTGGATCAAGACTGGCAAATCCAAACATTGCTAACCGTTGGATCTTCTTTTTCATTCTTAGCATCTAAAAGATTCTATTGATAGTCCTAAGCACAATAAAGGCTATTGTGCGCAAACCTGAAAACACACTTCATTTCTTAGTTTCAGGGACCTTGTGCTAAATGCATGGACTTGGATATAATTTCCATTTTTGCGTGGTCCTTGATGTAACTTGTACTTCCACCGACCATGTTAACTGAAGCACCTCGCTCCGGGGGGAGGCTACCACAGTTAGAAGAAAATTCAACCCTCCCAATTATCACACAAAGTGGACCACGATTTCTTATATAATTCCATTTTCAAGCTTCCTAGCTAACTTCGCACACTTCACTTACTTCTTTGTCGATTCAACGAAATTAGGTCAAATTTAAGCTACAAGTAAGCACATTAGGTTAATTTATCTTGAATTAAATATAATTTTAGAGGTAGATGGGTGCGTCTTCTTGTAGCAAACAATGCTGTCGGTGTGAGTTTCCAACTATATCGTAAGAACATTCTCAATTTCCCGAGTGATGACGAGATTGTTTTTCTGTAAAGAAACTCCGAAAAATATGGATCTATCAAGATAAGAATTAAATATAATTTTAGAGGTAGATGGGTGCGTCTCCCTAGCTAACTCTACTCACTTGAGTGACTTTATGTCGAATCGAAATGAGGTCAAATTTGAACAGCGAGTAAATTTTAGACTGCTTTGATAGTTTTACGAAAAAAAAATTGGAGGTACCCATCGGGTGGTCAATTAATATATCAGAAACCACGGAGAGTTTTGACAACAGGTTCAACTTCTTGCTAAGATTATTCATCTTGACAACTTAACGAAATTAGGTCAAACTTGATCTACAAGTAAGCGTGATAGATTGCTCTCGAACTAAATGTAGTTTCATAGCGGTAGATGGGTGCATCTTCTTGTAGTATAGAATACTGTCGATGCGAGTTTCCAACTATTAGGAAATAACATCTAATTTTTCTAAGTGATGACGATTGAGATTATTCATTTCCGAATAAAAAGTCTGAAGAATATGGATCTAAATGCCACAAGCCAAGCTTTCGACATATATAGTGGACCGACATGTTGTACTTAGGATTAATTCCCATGTTCTAGGAGTTTTCAAACTTCGGTCTAGCTAATTCTGTCCACTTGAATGACTTTATGTCTATTTATGGAGATTAGGTGAAAATTTTGAACTACAAGTAAATTGTAGGTTGCTTTGAAAGTTTATGAACATACTTTTGAAAGGTACCCACGAGGGAGTCACAACTGATATATGAGAAACCACCGAGATTTTAGATGACAGATCCAACTTCTTGCTAAGATTTTTCATCTTAATAATTTAACGAAATTTGGTCAAACTTGAGCTGCACATGTAAGCGCGATAGATTTCTCTTGAATTAAATGTATTTTCAAAGGTAAATGGGTGTATCTTCTTGCAGTAAACAATCTCATCGGCGTGAATTTTGAACTATAAGTAAAGAACATTCAATTCTCAATTTTTTGATTGATGAAAACATAGTTCTTTTCCGTAAAGAAAAGTTCGAAGAATATTGGATCTTGTGAGACCCAGGCGCATGGCTCAATAGGATTGATAGGAACCCATACCAACAAGTTGCAACTTCTTTTCCGGAAGCTCATTCAAAAAGAACTCTAAGGTTAAGCGTGCTTGGCCTAGTGCAATTCTAGGATGGGTGACCGACCGGAAAGTGGATACCGGGTGCGCATGAGTGAGGACAAAGTACGCAGAAAAGACTAGTATTGATCTGTGGGGTTAGTCTAGAGATCCTAGTGAGCTGCCAGAAGTGACAGCCGTCGGTCCAGAGTGACCGGGGGTGTTACAAATTGGTATCAGAGCCGATCTTCGCGGTTAAACGGGCGTGTGCGGGTCAGTGGCGGACATGTGTAGCATGGCGCGTGTGGTCCGGAGTGGACACGACATGGCAATGTGCTGTCACTGGACGCACATACGTGTCCCAAGAGGGGACGTTCCTGGCTTGTGGTTGATCGACGAGGACGTCGATCTTCTAAGGGTGGGTGCATGTGAGACCCTGGCGCATGGCTCAATAGGATTGATAGGAAACCCATACCAACAAGTTGCAACTTTTTTTTCAGAAGATCATTCGAAAAGAACTCTAAGGTTAAGCATGCTTGGCCTAGAGAAATTTTAGAATGGGTGACCGACCGGGAAGTGGGTACCGGGTGCGCATGAGTAAGGACAAAGTGCGAAGAAAAGACTAGTGTTGATCTGTGGGGTTAGTCTAGAGATCCTATTGAGCTGTCAGAAGTGACAGCCGTCGGTCCAGAGTGACCGAGGATGTTACAGATCTCGATGGCACAAGTCAAGTTTATATACATATATATTGGACCAACATGTTGTACTTACGATTTTCATGTTTTATGAGTTTACAAACTTGCTAGCTAACTGAGCCCACTTGAATAAATTTATGTTGATTTATTAAAATTAGGTCAAATTTGAAACTACAAGTAAATTGTAGGTTGCTTAGAAAGTTTGCGAAAAAATTTTGGGGTACCCATCGGGGGCATAATTAATATATTAAACCACCAAGAGTTTTGACGATAGCTTCAACTTCTTTCTAAGATTTTGTATCTTGACAATTTAACAAAATAAGGTCAAACTTGATCCACGGGTAAGCCCAATAGATTTCTCTTGAATTAAATGTCTTATTGTATTAAATAATGTCATGAGTTTGAGTTTCCAACTATGAGCAAAGAACATTCTCAATTTTCTGAGTGATGACGAGATTATTCTTTCTTGTAAAGAAAGTCTGAAGAACATGGATCTGAATACCACAAACCAAATTTTCAGACATATGTAGTAGACCAAAATGTTGTACTTACGATTTCCCATGTTTTATGAGTTCTCAAACTTCCTAGCTAACTCCGTCCACTTGGATGTCTTTATGTTGATTTATCGAAATTAGATCAAATTTGACTACTGCTAGTAAATCGTGGGTTGCTATGTGAGTTTTTAAAAAAAAAAGTCGTTTGGAGTTACCCACATCGGGCGGTCAATTAATATATCAGAAACCACCGAGAGTTTTGATGACTGGTTTGATTTCTTACTAGGATTTTGCATCTTGAAAATTTTGAACCCCTTTTGAAAATGATCACATGAAATAATGAAAAAAAAATTATTAAAAGATTTATGTATGACACGCCGTATCATGCCATGTGCGCTACGTGCCATGAAAACGTTAACCATGGGATTTGACTAGTTTTAGAAAAAAATAGCTTCACGGTATTGTCCTACCATGTATATAGACATTACTAGCACATATATCCATGCCTTGCACCGGATAGATTTTTGTTGAATATACATTTTTAGGCATGCGCTAAAATTTGCAGAAGATTGAATAAGGTGCAGCATCGCGTAAATAGGTTAATCACTTGACAGCCCATCACTCGCTATTGCTAACATGTGAATTTGATGCAGGAACCTAACATAATAAAACAAGGGTTAATTAGATAGATGCCACTATAATTAATAGCTATTTGAGAAACACCATTACAACTTTCAATTTTTAAAAAACGCCACTACAATTCTATATACATTCCGTAGACGCTATCATGCCTATTTTTAATACACGTATAACACGATATACACTCATATTATTGTCGTGCATACATATACAAGGTGGGCCTCACTAGATTTAACTTTTGTTGCCGATTCATTTTTGTGTAATAATGGTTTTGTTATATTTTAATATTATATTTGTAATAAATCAATACACACGTGTTGTATTTATGCTCTTTTCGCTTGATATTTTTTGAACTCAAGTTGCGCTAATTTATCGTATACTATTTAGTTAGTTAACAACAATTTTTAGCTTTCATGGTGCTTACAAATAGAGATATATATAACTCGTTGTAAATTATGGCTTCAATAATGTTTTCTATGGCACGAAGAAAGCATAAATTTAGCAGTCATTTAAAGCGATACACATGTCCTAAGCTGATTCTAGTGGAGGCTACTGTATATATGTATGTATGATGAAAATACATGTGTATATTGTGGAGTATGTGTATTAAAATGGCTATAATGGCGTATATGGAATGTATGCAGAATTGTAGTGGTATTTTTCAAAAGCTGAAAGTTATAGTGGCCTTTCTCAAATAGCTCAGAATTGGAGTGGCGTCTATCTAGTTAACCCATAAAACAACCTACGTTGAGTTGCAGATGTGAAATGTTACAGTTTTCTAACTAAGTAGCTCTAGATTTTCTGGACTATCAAATCATGCACACATTAGGTTTAATGTGCAATTAAATTACCTGCCTACCCTCCTATCAATTGACTTCTCCATCCCGGTCTGTGAAGCAGCGCTCGATGCCCGCTGCATCCCGCCCAACTCGGTGCAGCGCCCAACTCTTCCAGTCGTTGACGGGGAGCAGCCAAAGAAAGCAGCGCCTACACTAGTGGAAAAAGGGCCATCCGTTCGCGCCCCCTCAGAGCATTAGTCCCGGTTGCGCCACCAACCAGGACTAATGCTGACACGCGTCCCGGTTCGAGCGGGCACGGGGCCAGGAGGCATGCGTCCCGGTTGGTAAGGGGGCATACGTCCCGGTTGGAGCCACCAACCGGGACTAAGGGTTTGGCCACAGCCACGTGGCATGGCACACACCTTTAGTCCCGGTTGCTGGCTCCAACCGGGACGTATTCTCCCGCCCTCTATAAATGCAACGCCTTAGCCCCCTCTGCCTCCACTCTGTTTTTTCTCTTGGTGGAAGGTGTGAGGGGTGTGCTAGTTTTTTCTCTTATATGCATGCATTGAAGGTGTTTGCTGAAATGTTTGTGTGAATAATCCCGTTCAATTTCTCATAGAACAAAAATATAGAAGGTGTCCGAGACGCACTTGAGCTTTCTCCTCTTTATTTCCCTCGATCGAGGTTAGCAATCTTATCTTTTCTCTGTCATTGATACAATTCATGTGTCGATGTGAATTGGTTATTTCACTATTTATGATGTCCTGTTTTTTGATAAACTTACTTATATGATGCAGATGAACGGTCGGGAATGGATGTACGGTGACCGGCGCGTAGCCGGGTATATGAAAGGCGTGGATAAATTTATTGATGTGGCTACGGCAAACAAAGAGAATGGTTTTATACGTTGTCCATGTGTTCAATGTCGGAACAACAAGGAGTACTCTTCCTCGAAAATCATTCACGGCCACCTGATTCTGAAAGGTTTCATGCCCAACTATAATTGCTGGACCAAGCACGGGGAAAGAGGGTTTATGATGGAAGATGGTGAAGAAAAAGATGATGATAACAACTTTCATCATATGTTTCCTGAATACAGTGATACTGCAATGGAAGACAATGGAGAGGAAAGAGGTGAAGAACGGGCATCAGATGAGCCGGCTGATGAACTTGGTAGGGTCATTTCTGATGCAAAGCGAGACTGTGAAACAGAAAATGAGAAGTTGAAGTTAGAGGGCATGTTAGAAGATCACAAGAAATTGTTGTACCCAAATTGTGAAGATGGCAGCACAAAGCTTGGTACCACACTGGAATTGTTGCGATGGAAGGCAGAGTGTGGTCTAACTGACTCCTCATTTGAAAAGGTGCTGAAAATAATGAAGCCGAAGTTTCCAAAACATAACGAACTTCCCGAGAGTACCTACGAAGCAAAGAAGACTCTCTGTCCTCTGGGATTAGATGTGCAAAAGATACATGCATGCATTAATGACTGCATCCTCTACCGCGGTAAGGAGTATGAGAATTTAGATAAATGCCCGGTATGCAATGCGTTGCGGTATAAGATTAGACGAGATGACCCTGGTGATGTTGAGGGAGAGCCCCTCCGGAAGAGGGTTCCTGCTAAGGTTATGTGGTATTCTCCTATAATACCAAGGTTGAAACGCATGTTCAGAAACAAAGAGCATGCCAGGTTGTTGCGATGGCACAAAGAAGACCGTAAGAAAGACGGGAAGTTGAGACACCCTGCTGATGGGTCACAGTGGAGAAAAATCGAGAGAGACTTCCCAGACTTTGCAGGTGACGCAAGGAACTTATGGTTTGGTCTAAGTACGGATGGCATGAATCCTTTTGGGGAGCAGAGCTGCAGTCACATCACCTGGCCCGTGACTCTATGTATCTACAACCTGCCTCCTTGGTTGTGCATGAAGCGTAAGTTCATTATGATGCCAGTGCTCATCCAAGGCCCGAAGCAACCGGGCAACGATATTGATGTGTACCTTAGGCCATTAGTTGAAGAACTCTTACAGTTGTGGGGCAAACCAGGTGTACGTGCGTGGGATGAGAACAAACAGGAGCCATTTGATCTATGAGGGTTGTTATTCGTAACCATCAATGATTGGCCTGCTCTTAGTAACATTTCAGGACAGACAAACAAGGGATATAAGGCATGCACCCACTGTTTAGATAAGACTGAAGGTACATATTTGCATAAATGCAAGAAGGTTTTGTACCTGGCGAATCGACGATTTCTTCCGACCAATCATCCCGTAAGAAAGAAAGGCAAGCATTTCAAAGGTGAGGCAAATCACCGGAAGAAGCCTGAACTCCCTGCTGGTGATGATGTATTTGGTATGGTCAAGGACATAGAAGTAATCTTTGGAAAGGGTCCCGGCGGTCAATCAGTTCCGAACGACGTCGCTACAGGACACGCACCCATGTGGAAGAAGAAATCTATATTTTGGGAGCTGCCATATTGGAAAGTCCTGCGTGTCCGCTCTTCAATCGACGTGATGCACGTGACGAAGAATCTTTGCGTGAACCTGCTAGGATTCCTAGGCGTGTATGGGAAGACAAAAGATACACCTGAAGCACGGGAGGACCAACAAATTATGAAAGACCCAAAGAACATGCATACACATAACAAGACGGATAAAGGGCGTCACTTAAGTCGTGCCAGCTATGCTCTTACCAAAGCAGAGAAGGAAATCTTTTTTGAAGTCCTTTACAGTATCAAGGTGTCGTCGGGCTTCTCATCTAATATAAAGGGGATAATAAATATGGCAGAGAAAAAGTTCCAAAACCTGAAGTCTCATGACTGTCACGTGATTATGACGCAGTTGCTTCCGATTGCATTGAGGGGGCTTCTACCGGAAAATGTTCGAGTACCCATTGTGAAGTTGTGTGCATTCCTCAATGCAATATCTCAGAAGGTAATCAATCCAGATATTCTGCCAAGGTTACAGAAGGATGTGGTACAATGTCTTGTTAGTTTGAATTGGTGTTCCCACCATCCTTCTTCAATATTATGACGCATCTCCTGGTTCACCTAGTGGAAGAGATTGCCATTCTCGGTCTGGTATTTCTGCATAATATGTTCCCCTTTGAGAGGTTCATGGGAGTCTTAAAGAAATTTGTTCATAACCGTGCTAGACCAGAAGGAAGCATCTCCAAGGGATATGGAACAGAGGAGGTCATTGAGTTTTGTGTTGACTTTATTCCTGACCTTAAGCCGATTGGTGTTTCTGACTCGCGGCATGAGAGAAGACTAAGTGGAAAAGGCACGCTGGGAAAGAAAGCAATGATATGTAGGGACGGGGATTCTTTCACTAAAGCACACTACACAGTTCTACATAATTCCACCTTGGCAGCTCCGTATATCGAGGAACACAAGAATATTGTACGCTCCAAAAACCCGGGGAAGCCTGAATCATGGATTACAGATGAACACATGAAGTCTTTCGGTGGTTGGATGCGGACGCATCTCTTGAATGACACCACTGTTGGAGATCAGCTATACTTGTTGGCCGCGTCACCATCTTCTACTGTATTGAATTTCCAAGGGTACGAAA
This sequence comes from Avena sativa, assembly GCA_916181665.1. NCBI lineage: Eukaryota > Viridiplantae > Streptophyta > Magnoliopsida > Poales > Poaceae > Avena > Avena sativa. Next base: position 42,502,298 of record OV702298.1, on the reverse strand, counting down.
TAAATGGGAATACATTCTACACGATCGCCCAAGATAAAAAGAGCACCAACCAAAATAGTGGTATCCGCTTTGATGCAATAGACGAGAATGGACAAAAGGACACATATTATGGTTACATAGAGGAGATATGGGAACTAGACTATGGAGTCTCTTTTAAGGTCCCTTTGTTTCGCTGCAAATGGGTCAACCTGAATGGAGAAGGGGTAAAGATAGACCAGTTGTACGGAATGACAACAGTGGGTCTCAACAATCTTGGTTATAGAGATGAACCATTCGTCCTAGCCAATGATGTGTCTCAGGTTTTCTATGTGAAGGACATGTCCTCTAGACCAAAAAAAAGAAAAAATATGCAAACGAGTACATCATATGATGAGCCAAAGCGTCACATAGTTCTTTCAGGGAAAAGAAACATCATGTAAATCGAGGACAAGACAGACATGTCAGAAGATTATAATAAGTTTGATGAAATTCCGCCCTTCACAGTGAAAACTGACCCAAGCATTCTGTTAAGTAAAGAAGATGCTCCATGGTTACGTCTGAAGCGATCATAAGGAAGGACATATGCCAAGAAGTTCATGCTCATATTATGTAACTCTAGTTCATGTCTTTCGCGGTTTGTGGCTTGACCGAAGGATATCTTTCGCGGTTTGTGGCCTTTAGTCTCGGTTTTGTAGTCTGAGTTTTTAATATTAATAAATGTCTTGAGTGTTAGTCTCGTTTTGTGGCTGGACCGGGACTATGAAGAAGTTGTCCCGATTCGTACATACCATTAAGATCTGATCTCCAAACACGCGAAGTCACATATTAGGGAGTGCCTCTATGACCAGTTTCTTCGAGATGCCGGAGGACTGGGATCCGGCGGCATCTCCCTGAAACTGGTCGTAGTGGTGTCCCTGCTCTCGAAAACCATCTTGCAGCTTGTAACTTCTCTAACTAGATCAATACGCCTCGGAGCTAACTAATTTCACATATTAGGGAGTGCCTCTATGACCAGTTTCTCGGAGATGCCGGAGGACTGGGCTCCGTCGGTATCTCCCTGAAACTGGCCGCAGTGGTGTCCCTGCTCTCTAAAACCATCTTGCAGCTTGTAACTTCTTTAACTAGATCAATATGCCTCGGAGCTAACTAATTTCACATATTAGGGAGTGCCTCTATGACCAGTTTCTCGGAGATGCCGGAGGACTGGGCTCCGTCGGCATCTCCCTGAAACTGGCCGCAGTGGTGTCCCTGTTTTCGAAAACCATCTTGGAGATGCCTCAAACTGGCTGGAGGACTGGACTCGCAAGGATTCCTATTTATAGTACAAGCAGCTCGGCATAGTGTCGACACTTACGAAATAATGTCGACACTCACCCCTATAATTAGTGTTGACTCGTGTTTTGTCCCGGTTGGTGTCTCCAACCGGGACTACAGGTTGATCTTTAGTCCCGGTTGGTGACACCATCCGGGACAAGGTACACGCCTCACGACATAATGTCGACATAATGTTGTGCCCATATTATGCATGTGTCGCACGACATAATGTCCCGGTTGGTGACACCATCCTTTTTGTCGCACGGAAAAGACCTTTTTCATTTTCCGAGCGCAAAAAACGGGTCGTTTTGTGAAGTAACCACCAAAATGCCGTTTCAGAATGCTACTGTCCCATTTTCCTAAAATACTAGACCACCTTACATGGACTATCTCCCAACAGGGACATCTCAAACCTTTTCGTCCATCCCGGGTAAAAAGGACAAATGTTTGCCGAATCGGTAGGAAGTGGGTCCGGTTTGTACTACATGTACATGATCTATTGCCCGTGATTTTTTGAAAAAATCATTTTTAGACTCGCAATATATGGTTTCTTCAGATATCCAATGCAAGTTCTAACGATGCTCGTCCCCTATCTTCATGCACACCGGTTCGACCATAGTTAGAAATTCAGATAATTCAAAACAGGCATAATAAATTCAAAAAAAATCCGAACAATGAAAATCCTTCGCGTGGTGTCATATTATGTTACATAGTTGAAAGGAAAAATACCAGACTTGGTATATTGATCATGTTTCGAAAAAACCTTCACAAAATGACCTATCATGTTCGAGGTTTCATGGCTTTCGGTCCAAATGACCGATGTTATGTGCTGAATCACGCATAGTTTGTGATGTTGTGCTCATATTATGCATGTGTGTGGACATTGGTATGGAGAACAATGTTGCAGGAGGAAGTTTTCCTTTTTGTCGCACGAAAAAGACCTTTTCCATTTTCCAAGCGCAAAAAACGGATCGTTTTGTGAAGTAACCACCAAAATGCCGTTTCAGAATGCTACCATCCCATTTTCCTAAAATACTAGACCACCTTACATGGACTATCTTCCAATAGGTACATCTCAAACCTTTTCGTCCATCCCAGGTAAAAAGGACAAATGTCTGCCGAATCGGCAGGAAGTGGGTCCGGTTTGTACTACAGGTACATGATCTATCGCCCGTGATTTTTTGAAAATCATTTTTAGACTTGAAATATGTGGTTTCTTCAGAGATCCAATGCAAGTTCTAACAATGCTCGTCCCCTATCTTCATGCACACCGGTTCGACCATAGTTAGAAATTCAGATAATTCAAAACGGGCATAATAAATTCAAAAAAAATCCGAACAATGAAAATCCTTCTTGTGGTGTCATATTATGTTACATAGTTGAAAGGAAAAATACCAGACTTGGTATATTGATCATGTTTCGAAAAAACCTTCACAAAATGACCTATCATGTTCGAGGTTTCATGGCTTTCGGTCCAAATGACCGATGTTATGTGCTGAATCACGGCATAGTTTGTGATGTTGTGCCCATATTATGCATGTGTGGGGACATTGGTATGGAGAACAATGTTGCAGGAGGAAGTTTTCCTTTTTGTCGTACGGAAAAGACCTTTTCTATTTTCCGAGCGCAAAAAACAGGTCGTTTTGTGAAGTAACCACCAAAATGCCGTTTCAGAATGCTACCGTACCATTTTCCTAAAATACTAGACCAACTTACATGGACTATCTCCCAACAGGGACATCTCAAACCTTTTCGTCCATCCCGGGTAAAAAGGACAAATGTCTGCCGAATCGGCAGGAAGTGGGTCCGGTTTGTACTACAGGTACATGATCTATCGCCCGTGATTTTTTGTAAAAATCATTTTTAGACTCGCAATATGTGGTTTCTTCAGAGATCCAATGCAAGTTCTAACGATGCTCGTCCCCTATCTTCATGCACACCGGTTCGACCATAGTTAGAAATTCAGATAATTCAAAACGGGCATAATAAATTCAAAAAAATCCGAACAATGAAAATCCTTCGCGTGGTGTCATATTATGTTACATAGTTGAAAGGAAAAAATACCAGACTTGGTATATTGATCATGTTTCGAAAAAACCTGCACAAAATGACCTATCATGTTCGAGGTTTCATGGCTTTCGGTCCAAATGACCGATGTTATGTGCTGAATCATGGCATAGTTTGTGATGTTGTGCCCATATTATGCATGTGTGTGGACATTGGTATGGAGAACAATGTTGCAGGAGGAAGTTTTCCTTTTTGTTGCACGGAAGTGACCTTTTCCATTTTCCGAGCGCAAAAAACGGGTCGTTTTGTGAAGTAACCACCAAAATGCCGTTTCAGAATGCTACCGTCCCAATTTCCTAAAATACTAGACCACCTTACATGGACTATCTTCCAACAGGTACATCTCAAACCTTTTCGTCCATCTCGGGTAAAAAGGACAAATGTCTGCCGAATCGGTAGGAAGTGGGTCCGGTTTGTACTACAGCTACATGATCTATCGCCCGTGATTTTTTGAAAAAATCATTTTTAGACTCGCAATATGTGGTTTCTTCAGAGATCCAAGGCAAGTTCTAACGATGCTCGTCCCCTATCTTCATGCACACCGGTTCGACCATAGTTAGAAATTCAGATAATTCAAAACGGGCATAATAAATTCAAAAAAAATGCGAACAATGAAAATCCTTCGCGTGGTGTCATATTATGTTACGTAGTTGAAAGTAAAAATACCATACTTGGTATATTGATCATGTTTCGAAAAAACCTTCACAAAATGACCTATCATGTTCGAGGTTTCATGGCTTTCGGTCCAAATGACCGAAGTTATGTGCTGAATCACGGCATAGTTTGTGATGTTGTGCCCATATTATGCATGTGTGTGGACATTGGTATGGAGAACAATGTTGCAGGAGGAAGTTTTCCTTTTTGTCGCACGGAAAAGACCTTTTCCATTTTCCAACAGTCACCCCTATTATTAGTGCTGACTCGTGTTTTGTCCCGGTTGGTGTCTCCAACCGGGACTAAAGGTTCATCTTTAGTCCCGGTTGGTGACACCATCCGGGACAAGGTACACGCCGCATGACATAATGTCGACACGCCATTTTTCCCGCCATTTTTCTTCCCGCCAGTTCTTCCCTCCAGTTCTTCCCGCCAGTTCTTCAATATATATATATATGTAGGGTTGGCCTCCATTGTCATTGCACATCTCTAGACTCATATCTGCAACCTCACCACTCTTTCCCATGGCTTCCACCGTAGCACTAACTCCCAGGGAGGCGGGGGCGCTTTGCGCCTCGAACTACCCCTGCCTGCCGGGCTACTGTGTCCCCGTCTGCTGGATGCTGAGCGCCGGAGGCGTGCCGGTTCCTCCTGTCCCTCTAGGTGTGGCATGTCGGATGGCCATCACGAACCACTACTACTTCGAGCTCACGCCGGAGCAGCGGAGGAATCCTAGATGGCATCCCGACTATTTCCCGACTTGGGAAGCCTTCTTCGTGGATCGGCGTGAGAGGGCACTCGCCAGGCACGAGGAGGAGGGCCCACCTCCTCCGAACTTCAACGAGGCCAGCCGTCGGCTGTGGTGGCGCGGCCGGACTCTCCAGAGCGTCATGGCCTACGACACGGCCGCCGACTCTAGCCCCCACCTGCGCTACCCTCAAGTCCAGCCCACTCGTACTCAACCTTCAAGGTTCAACTACGGCGACCCCGACGACGATAGCGACGACGACCGCGGCGAGTTTGACGACTACAGTGGCGAGTATTACAGGTGTAGGCAGGAGCATGACTGAATTATTCCAACATTGCAAAACAAGTTCGACCGATTGTGGCTTAATCTGGCCATGTATCTTAATTTTCAGTTCTTCTATGTAACTTTGTGTTAGTTGCGTTATCGACTTTAATTCCAGTTCTATCCAAATCAAATTTTCTTTCCACCCATTATTTTCCGTCCTTTTTTTTCCGCCCATTAAAAACAGAAAATGGTTTTGAATTACTTATTCAAATCCAAACATTTTTTATGTTTAAAGTTTTTCTAAATTCCAAATTGATATTAAATAAATATAAGTTAATTCATTTTTAATTGTAAATGGTTCATATTTTAAATGGTTACATTAATTATTTTTTAAAACAGAAAATGGTTTTGAATTATTTATTCAAATCCAAACACTTTTTATGTTTAAAGTTTTTCTAAATTCCAAATTAATATTCAAAAAATATAAGTTAATTCATTTTAAATGGTTACATTAATTATTTTTTAAAAATAGAAAATGGTTTTGGATTATTTATTCAAATCCATACACTTTTTATGTTTAAAGTTTTTCTAAATTCCAAGTTGATATTAAAAAAATATAAGTTAATTCATTTTTAATTTTAAATGGTTACATTAATTATTTTTTAAAAATAGAAAATGGTTTTGGATTATTTATTCAAATCCATACACTTTTTATGTTTAAAGTTTTTCTAAATTCCAAATTGATATTAAAAAAATATAAGTTAATTCATTTTTAATTTTAAATGGTTACATTAATTATTTTTTAAAAATAGAAAATGGTTTTGGATTATTTATTCAAATCCATACACTTTTTATGTTTAAAGTTTTTCTAAATTCCAAATTGATATTAAAAAAATATAAGTTAATTCATTTTTAATTGTAAATGGTTTATATTTTAAATGGTTACATTAATTATTTTTTAAAACAGAAAATGGTTTTGAATTATTTATTCAAATCCAAACACTTTTTATGTTTAAAGTTTTTCTAAATTCCAAATTAATTATCATTTAAAAAACAATACAAATTTAAACACCAAAATAAAAAATAAGGCGGGAACAGAGAGAAAATACCTGAAAAAATTTGAAAACAGGGGAATATGTCCCGGTTGGATCCACCAACCGGGACTAAAGACCCCCTGCGCGCGCGCCCCTTCAGCTGCTGAAAATTGGAGTATACGTCCCGGTTGGTGGCTCCAACCGGGACGTATGCCCCTTTAGTCCCGGTTGGAGCCACCAGCCGGGACGTATACTCGCTCCCCTTTATAACTTCTCTTCTTCTTCTTCTTCTTCATCTCACTCTTCTCTGCTTCTCTGTTTCATCGATGACGCCGCCAGGCTGCCCGCGCCCTTCCCCGACGACCGCGCCGCCCTGCCTCCGCCTCCGGCCGCCACCGCCGCGCGCTCCGGCCGCCACCGCCGCCCGCGTCTCCTTCCCCGACGACCGCGCCTCATCCACCTCCGCCCCTCCGGCCGCACCTCCTCCGACCGCACCTCATCCACCTCCACTCCTCCGGCCGCACCTCCTCCGGCCTCTCCCTGTCCCCTTCCTCGGGTATGTCTCCCGCGCGCCCTTCCCTCTCTCCCCCAAATTTCCGCAAATTTGTAGTATTAGGTTGATTGGTGTTTGTAATGTAGATTGATTGGTGTTTGTAATGTAGATTGATATTGTTGTGTTGAAAGAATTTGCAATATATGTGAGTGATATTGTTGTGTTGAAAGAATTTTGCTAGTTTGCTTGTCGTAATTATGTCTAATAGTTATTCTAATAATTATGTAATTTGTCACAATTTGTTGGATAATGCATTTGATAATGGATACTTTGGTATTTTTTGCTATTAATATAGATGGCTTATGCAAAGTTCTTCATGTGCATCACATTGGGTATGTTGTGCAATCGGATTGTGGTGTTCAGATTGTGGACGTGTCAAATACTATAATATTTTTTCCTGACTAGTCCTAGTCTTAGACGGCGGTCAGCGGCTCGGTAAAAGGGGATGTCAGTGGCCGGTTCCGCAGGACATGGGAGGCGTGCAGGGACGCGTGGGGCGGGTGTACTGTGGCAAGAGAGAGGCAGAAGCTTTGTTTGCTCGGGATTCGGTTAGCGGCGCCGAGAAAGCGTCGAGAAACATCGGATAGACGGTGGAATCGTGAAAGGGTAAGACACCGAATTGTCTTGGAAAAAGGGCCAACGTTTACTGTAGATATGCACCACATCTACAGTAGCAAGCCGCCACCGCCGGTGCCGGCAACGCACAGGCAAGGCCCGGTGGCCCGCCCTGACAGCGCAGCAACGAGGGGAAGGTGAGGAGAGGGGGGAGAAGGCGGCGGCGATGGGAGTTTCCCTGTTCGCTCATGCGTGGGCGAGACATGGGCGAAGGGGTCGCGCGGTCAAAACCTCGCCGGCGCTCCAAGCCTCGCCGAGTTAGGGTTTGCGCCCCTCGGAACCTCGTTTAATTTGTCGAGCGTGCTTTAGGGTTACTTTTCAATACAATTTAACTTTTCATATCATCATACTTGCTTGATCATTGCATCGATGCTTTAGGGTTTCCCTTTATTTTTGGTTTTTGGATTATTAGGTTTATTATTAGTTAGGTATTATTAGGTTTATTAATTAGTTTGGTATTATTAGTATTCGTCCCTATCTTAAAAACCCTATCTTAGAAATATATTAGGGTTTCTCTGAATTAGGGTTTATATCTCTCAACACCATACCTAACTTTCTCCTTTAGCCGCTTTGACTTATTCGTTTTTCCAACTATGCAGAAAATATGGACCCACACGTCAGAGACGAAGAAAAGGAAGAGTTGATCCAAGGTGTGATCCGTGGGGAAGAAAATTTAGACGTATCAACGTTTCTGAACAACTCCGGTGAGGGTGATCCTCTTTTTACCGGATTAGACGACTTGTTTGAGGTTGAAGGTGTTGCCTTCCGCGAGGGAGAAGGCGATGCCTTGTGTAATCGAGAAGACGACCGCTCCGGCGAGGTGCATGTAATATAATCAATTCATTAATTAATCATCTGCTATCTATATAGAAATAGTAACGACGATCTTTCTTCTTTTAGCCCTCCGGATCGAAGGAATCTACTGAAAAGAGCAGACGAGGCCCAACCAAAAAGTTGCAAGACCATGAGAGGTTCAGGATCGAAGTTGTCGCAAACAAATTTGTGGCACAATGCGGAGTAATCGTTAGGGACTTAATCCCGATCACCATTAGAAATTGGAATAGGCCTGCTAATGCGGATGAAGAGGGAACATGTTTATTTGTCCCTAACCACGCCAAAGATTTACTGTGGAAGAGGCTCATGGTTAATTTCAAACTACCAAAGATAGAGCTGGATCCAAATGCGGAGGATCCAGTTGAGGACGCCTTACAACATGGGAGAGCCATGGAGGCTAAGGTCAGGGAGTGGGCTTTGAAGAAGATGGCCTAGTGTTTCACCAACTGGAAGAAAAGATTGCACCTTGACTATGTCGTGAAAGAGAAGACTCCCGATTTAAAAAATATTCAGTTTGAGAAGATAAAACCATTCTGGGCTGAGTTTGTGGAATACAAGACATCAGAAAAAGCTAAGAAAATGTCTGCAACGAATAAGCTGAATGCTGCTAACAAGAAGTATCACCATACTATGGGGCAAGGTGGCTACAGGGCTGGCATTCCTAAGTGGGAGAAACTTGAGAATGAAATGCGTGCTAAAAAGATCACCCCAGAGATAGACGATTGGGTAGAACGTGCAAGGAATTGGTTTTACGGGCATGGGGCACGTTGGACTCGGAAGGGAGGTGTATATATAACATACGACATAAAGAAGACCCCTTGCCAATCGAGAGGATGAGAAAAGCAGTAAAGGCTGTTAAAGATGGGGACTTCATTCCCGATAGAGAGAATGATGAGCTCACACTCGCCCTTGGAAATAAGGAACATGATGGACGAACACGAGGCACAAGAGGCTCCTAACCATGGAGGACTGCGTTTCCCAAAGAGAGGAAGAAATATCCTGATATAAGCCGTCAGAGGAGAAAGGACAGGGCGGAAGTTGAAGCAGATAGTCAGAAAGAGCGAATGCGTTTAATTGAAGAACGATTAAAGCAACAACAAGATGAAATTAACGCACTTAAAGAGCAAAGTACTACCGGCCCATCTCAGCAGCACACTGCATTCGATGCTACCGGCCTATCGAATAATCGAAAAAGTAGTGTGGCTTCCACCGAGGTCCCGGGTGATGACAATGGCGATGACGATGGTGCACCGACGATGGCTCATGTTGGCTACCCAGTGGATGATATCACAGAGATGACACACTACGAGCTACATGTCAAAGTTGTGAACATATGAATGAAGGTGGCGGTCGGCTATGCCTTACCAATTGGACCCGCACCAACTTACCATTGTCGTCCGGTTCCAGAGGGCTACGCTGTTTGTCGGGGTGGATGAAATCATGCCCACCTTTGAAGTTTTGGATCTTCACTACCCTGCAGGTGAAGGGGATGTGACTGTACTGGGAGACGCAAAAAACGTCACCATTCTATGGCCAAAGGAATGTATCGTTCTTCGAAATCACACGCCAAGGCCATCTTCGCCGCCGCCTCACCCGTCTCCAGCAAGGTCGTCGCCGCCGCGGCAGCCTTCTTCGTCGCCTCACCAATCTCCGGCGCAGCCATCGCCGCGGGAGCCATCGCCGGCGCCTCAGGATAAAAAGCGTAAGCGTACCGCTAATGTGCATCGTGGTAAGCGATCGCCGAAACGTAAACAAGAACCTCTTCCAAAAGTACCAAAGGTTCCTCCCAAGAGAGCTTATGACTGTACTGAAGAGGAGACTGCGGCGATCGTTGATGCGGAAACGACAACGTTTTTCGCTAAGCTGAGGCGGCCGAAAGAGCCAGAGTTCCCCAGCACCAAAGAAGAAAAATCCATAGTGTTGAAAATGCTAAAGACTCTTCATCAACCCGAGCCAAAGCTGTCATCAGACTATGAGCGTTCTATTCTCAAGTCACATGCGGCACAAAAAGCCTCGAAGAGCAGTACTGATGCAAGCGAGAAATCTGTTGCCCAGCTCGGAGAACAAGCAAAACAGACCTGCGCCCCTCTCAAGGTGATTTCCCAAACCAATGTGGGGTCGAGCAAATATGGGGCCGAAGATCAGTATGATCTAGAGGTAGTTGCACAATACGGAGAAGCTGCCGCTGCTCAAGGTATGAGTATTGTCCAGTACTTATCCCAGTTAGAGTTCTTCCCCATGAGTGAAGTAGCATACAAATACCAGTACGGCAAACCTCTCGTCAAACCTGAGGAGGTAAACAATCTTCCAACAAAAATCCGAAGATTGCATAACTGGTACATGCATGCCACAAAGGCCGGGGCTAACTGGATAGTGCTGAGGGTTACAAAAAAGCATCATGGGAAATAAAATGATGACATGATATCCATTGAATTTGATGAACTATTTCAATTATTCAATCAAGACGCCTTGGACAAATCGATCATCAGTGCCTATTGTCTGTAAGTACTAATTCTGTAATTAATTTAGTCTCCAACTATCTCACTTTATTTATTGCATGTATATAATCATACTGTAATATGCAGAATAAAGATTCTCGAATGCAGCAGACGACAAATCTATGACATTGGCTTCATTGACCCATATTGGGTTCATGAAGCTAATCTCAAAATAAGCCCCCAGGATACGGAGGATAATATAGTACACGTGTTAAGGTTTCAAGAAACCAGAAGGGAAATACTTTTTCCTTACAACTTCGAGTGAGTGTTATTGTCTTGTAAACACTTTCTATTTCGCTTACTCGATGTTAAGTATATAATTGATTAGTTATGCATTTGCAGCTTTCACTATATTTTGTTAATCATTCAACTTGACAAAGGGCGTGTACTAGTCATGGACTCGAAACATAAACCCCTTGAGACGTGGAAGGACATGCAGATGCTTCTCCAGCGGTAATTCTAATCATTACGACACTATATCGGCAACGTTCGTGAATTGTATGATATCAAGTAATTAATAATTTCTTTTATTCGTTTTTCTTCGCCGGGCAGCGCTTGGAAACGGTTCACCAACAAGGCTAGGGGTGTTTGGAAAGAGGACCTTACATTTCAACCACTAAATGTAAGCACCACTAGCTATATCCGCGCATCTCTTTGATTATAGTTTTGATACAGTTATTATCATGCTTGATTATAATTTTGACTGAACTCTGTTCTCGTAAAGTGCCTGACGCAGGGACAGGTAACAATCTATGTGGATACTATGTTTGCGAGTTCATCCGGCAGACGTGCGATGAGAAGGGCAGAAATTTAGAGCAACTCCACGTACGTAAATAATTTCTATAGTTTTTAATTACAAACAAATTGTGTTTAGTTTCATTCATATAGACTGACTCTTTTTTAAATCAGATCGAACGTCTACGGGACGGTCTTCTGCCAAAGGATCGCGTACGAGCAATTCAGAAGGAATTGGCGGGATTCTTGGATGTAGAAGTCCTAAACCCAAAAGGGGAATACTATTTAGCTGTGTATAGACAATAGGGATTGTAAAAATAGCAACTTTGAAGGAATTCGCCGGTAGCATCGAATAGCAACTTTTGTATGTAGTGCATGAACTCGATCCGTGTATTGAATGTAATATTGTCATGATGATCTTGTGTAATATAAGGTTCCTTCATTAATAAGTGCAAAACACTAAATAAACAATAAAACAACCTAAATGAATTCTCTGCCGCGGCACAAAAAGTGGTGAAAATGCTGCCGCGGCAACAAAATGTGCCAAAATGAATTATCTGCCGCGGCAGAGAAATTGGCCAAATCTCTGCCACGGCAGAAGGTTATTAGTACGAACCGGGACTAATGCTCTGCCGCCCTCGCCCTCTGCCGCTGCCACGTGTGCACCCTTTTGTCCCGGTTGGTGGGGCAACCGGGACTAAAGGTTAGGGCTTTAGTCCCGATTGCCCAGTCCCGGTTGGGAAACCGGGACTAAAGCCCCATACCAACCGGGACCAATAGCCCCGTTTCCACCAGTGCTAACTGACCCGCATGATTAGCTGTCAATTAGGATTAGAATCAAAAATGAAAAAATATTACTCCCTCCGACCCGCATGAGTAGAGGTTTTATCCAAACAGCTAAAACACCTCCTCACTAATTCATTTCCCCAGAAGTATTTCGTACGGATGTACTCCCTCCGTTTAGAAATATAAGATGTTTTAGGTTTGTGAAGAATATATATCTAGACATGTTTTAGTGTATAGGTTCAAATGAATCTAGATACTAAAAGGTGTCTAGATACATCTTATCACAAAGCTAAAACATCTTATATTTCCAAACAGAAGGAGTACCTTGTTATTTCTACTTTGTACATGACGTACCAGGTTGTGGTTTCACAACAACAAATCAAAATCTCAAAAATCGCACTCATAGCAGAGATAATAAAAATGGCAGTTATACAGTAATGGCAATGACCTTATTCAGCTGGCATATACGAATGTGCACAAACGCCAGCCAGAATTCCTAGTCACTTGAACAGTAGAATTGATCAATTATGCGATATTTTAGAATAACTTAACATGACTCAGGTTGAGATGTACTCTCTCCATTTGGGATTATAAGTCTCGCGCGGATAACTAGGTTGCTAATTTGAACAATAAAATATAAATATTATAGCATAAAAATTATACCATTAGAAACTTTAGAGATTATATTTTCTAATAATATAACTTTTTTGATATTTTATTGATCAAATTGACAACCTAAGTATCTGCGTAGGACCTATAATCCCGAACAAAGAGAGTATATTCAGTCGGGTAGTTAATTCTGCATCAGATTGCACTTCATGGAACTGCAAGGTATGGCAGTACTCACCTCGTCCTCTGACTCCAATACTGATGCATCGTCACACACGAATACAGAAGTTTTTACATAGGAACACTTACCCTCTTAGCAGATCAGAGGCTTCCCAATCCATTCCCATCGGCGTACGCACCATGGGTGTTGCCCGGACGACTGTCCGGGCTTCGCTCGCACTCGACGCTGCTAAACATCGATTTTCCCAGGGACAAGCCAGGATCAGATATAGCTTTGCCCGGACTATATTCAGCCAATTCCTGGTAGTTGGGCCACGCCACATGACCAGCCCATTTTGGGCCACAAAATGGGCAATAATTGCTGGGACGTTAGTTGCTGGAAACTGGTCACCGATCGATTCCCTGTCGTTTCCAATTCCCCAATCGTATTTCTCCCAGCTCGTACGACCGACTTACCGGCAAGAAGTGACCCAGCGAGGTGGCGACCTCTTGCGCTCCGATTCGGAGGATGGACAACCATGGCGGCGGCGACGCCGGCGAGCGGTCCAGGCATCAAGGCGCACCAGCAGCCCCGCCCCCGCATGTTGTTGCAGACGACAGCCGCAAGCGAAAGCAAAGAGGCGGCCGGGCAGTGCCGGCTAAAAGTATCGACTTTGAATCGACTAGAGGGGGTGAATAGGCGACTACCAATTTTTAATTTATTACTCAATTTTAGGCATAGCAAGAAGGTAAGTTCTCTAGATATGCAACTAGGTGAACAACCTATATGCTAGAGAACTAACAACAAACACAAGAGCGGTAAAGAGCAGGTAGTAAAGGTAGGGAACGAGATAACCGGAGCGGGGACACGGAGATGTAATTCCCGTAGTTCACTCCCAAAGGAGCTACGTCTACTGTGGAGAGGTGTCAGAGCCACACAACGTCACCTGAGCGCCACAAAGGCCTCACCTTCTTCTCCGGTGAGCTCCCCCACAAAGGAGGCCTCACAATCCACTAACCTATGACTTTGAAGACGCCAACCGAAACCTTTACAACAAGGTCGAGGGGGGAGCTCCACAACTCAATTGGAGGCCCTCAACGACACCACGGAGCTTTACAACGCATTCCCTTTGCTCCGAGGATGCCCTACACCGTCTAGGGTTCCAAGAAACCCAAGAGTCACAAGATCGACAAAGGATGGATGGGGGGAATCAAATCTTCTTTGGTGGAAGTGTAGATCTAGGTCACCTCCCTCGCCTCTCAAAAGATCAAGTGATTTGAGTGGCTAGGGATAGAGATATAGTGAGGTGAAGCTCTAGTATCAGTTGAGGAGAGAGAAAATTGAAAGAGTTAGGTAGAAGGAAGAAGGAGGGGTGATACGTTGGAAATGTATCTATAATTTTTGATGCTCCATGCTTGTTTAGTATCTACTTTGCTTTACTTGTCCACACTTTGAGGTGCTTTTTACATGTTTTCTGGTACTAACTTATTAACAAGTTGCAACAGTGCCAGATGCATGTTTTCTGCTGTTTTTGGTTTTAGAAAATTTAGTAAAGAAATATTTTCGGAATTGGACGGGACGAAGGACAAAGTCAATAACTTTCCGTGAGGAACAAGAAGTCCAAAGGGGATCCCGGAAGGCCAGCCAGGGGGGCCAGACCCACCATAGGCGCGGGTGGGCCCAGCCCCGTGCCTGGCTAGGGTTTGGGAACCCTGGCCGCCTCCCGGTCTTGCCCCTTAATCTATAAGAAGCCCCCGATACAGAAACCCTGAGTACCCGATCAGAAATCCACGAAACCGTCTGTAGCCGCCGCCACCATCGTCCCTAGATCGGGGGATCTGAAGTTCTTCCCGGCACGCTGCCGAAAGGGAGATCATCCCGGAGGCCTTCTCTCCGGTATGATTTGTGAGTAGTTCCACCTTGGACTATGGGTCCATGTAGTAGCTAGATGGTTGTATCTCCTCCTTTGTGCTTTCATGTATAGATCTTGTGATCTCCGTTCATGATCAAGATCTAATCTATTTGTAATCATGCATGTTGTGTTTGCGGGGATCCGATGGATATTTAGATTATTATGTTGGTTTGATTAATGGTTTTATCTTTATGATTCTATCATGTCTGTGTTGTTTGTGATCTTGTATGCTCTCCGTTGCTAGTGGTTATCTTGGCCAAGTAGTTGCTAGTGACTCCAAGAGGGAGTATTTATGCTCGATAGTGGGTTCATGCCTCTAGTTTACAAGGGAAGTGAAAATAATATCTTCGGTTGTAGATGTGCTGTTGCTACTAGGGAGAAAACAACGGTCTCTTGTTCATGGAACATGTGGACTGTTTACCTTACACACTTTGCTTAAAGCAGTTGTCTGTTGCTTGCAACTTAATACTGGAGGGGGTTCAGATGATAACCTGAAGGTGGACTGCTAGTCATAGATGCAGTTGGATGAAGGTCTATGTATATTGTTGTATTGCCCAATCAACCTCACATGATCTTTCTGGATAGTAATTGCATTGTTATGCCTTGCTCAGTTCCTGTCAAATGCCCCGCTGTAATTTGTTTACCCTTCATGCCATGTTGTTTATCTAAGGAGAGCACCTCTAGTGAATATGGACCCCGGTCTAATCTTTACCATTGATACAACTTCCAATGTTACTTGTTTACTTGCTGCAAACCATTAACTTCCACACCATACGTTTAATCCTTTGTTACAGCAAACCGGTGAGCTTGACAACCTCACCGATTCGTTGGGGCAAAGTCTTGAGTTTGTGTTGTGCAGGTCTCCACGTTGTTTGCAACACCTGTGTGATGTTTCCTTCCTCCTTCTGGTTCGATAACCTCGGTCGCAACTGAGGGAAAACTTGCTTCTTGATCTTCACACATCATGCGCTTGGGGTTACCAACGAAGTGCCACGTCGAGCATCATCAAGACTTCTGGCGTCGTTGCCGGGGAATAAAGAAAGAAGCTCCCTATTCAACAAGGCGCCATCAACAAGTTTGTTGGCGCCGTTGCCGGGGAATAAATAAAGAAGCTCCCTCGTCAACAAGGCGCCATCAACAAGTTTTCTGGCACCGTTGCCGGGGAGGCTAAGGACGTTTTCACTAGGGGAGTCCTTCACTTCCTTTCTCTTTACTTTGTTTTTAGTTTGTTTTGTTTCTTTTGCTTGGTTTTTTTTTGCCTTTTTTCAAAAAACCCAAAAAAATTAGTCTAGCGTGGTTTGCTTGCCTTATTCAAAAACACACAAAAAATTAGTTCTTGCTCTAGCTGCTTCTGCTTTTTTTTGGCTTGCCCACCTTTGCCAAAATGAACTCTGCTGAGAATACCAAGTTGTCTGACTTCACTAGCACCAACAACAATGATTTCCTAAGCACACATATTGCTCCACCTGCTTCTGATGCTATCTTTTATGAAATTAAGCCTGCTTTGTTGAATCTTGTGATGAGAGAGCAATTTTCTGGTGCTGGTTCTGATGATCCTGCTGTCCATCTTAATAGCTTTGTTGAACTTTGTGAGATGCAAAAGTATAAGGATGTAGATGGAGATATTATTAAGCTCAGGCTTTTTCCTTTCTCCTTGAGGGGAAAATCTAAAGAATGGTTGTTATCCTTGCCAAAAAATAGTATTGTTTCTTAGACTAAGTGCAAAGATGCTTTTATTGGAAAGTACTATCATCCTGCTAAGATTATTGCTATGAGAAGTGACATTATGAAATTTAAACAACTTGATAGTGAACATGTTGCTCCTTCTTGGGCAAGAATGAAAACTTTGGTTAAAAATTGCCCTACTCATGGACTCACTGCTTGGATGATTATCCAGACTTTTTATGCAGGTTTGAACTTCTCCTCAAGAAACCTGTTGGATTCTGCTACTAGAGGTGCCTTCATGGGCCTCACCTTGGGTGTTGCAACAAGGCACCTTGATAATATGATGGTTAACTACTCTGAATGGCATGTTTAGAGAGATCCACATGGTAAGAAGGTAAATTCTGTTGAGGAAACTTCCTCTTTGAGTGAAAAGATTGATGTTATTATGGCTATGCTTGTTAATGGGAAAGCTCCTCTAGATCCTAATAGTGTTCCCTTAGCCTCTTTGGTTTCTCAAGAAGAGCAAGTTGATGTGAACTTCATTAGAAACAACAATTTCAACAACAATGCCTATAGAAACAATTTTGGTAGCAACAACAATTATAGGCCTTATCCTCCTAATAATGGCAATTCCTATGGAAGCTCTTACAATAATGCTAGAAGTGCCCCTATGAACTTGAAGTAATGCTCAAGAACTTTATTAGTAAACAAACCACTTTCAATAAGACTATAGAGGAAAAGCTTTTAACTGTTGATAAAAATATATCCTGTTTTTCTGAAGCTCAAACTTCCTTGGTTAATGAAATGGCTTCTAAACCTGAAACTATGGAAAACACCTTTGCTACTGCTCATGCCATACAAGTTACTATTGATAAAAATGTTAGGTTGTTAGCTCAAGTTCATGCTAGGTGGGAAAGGGAAGCTGAAATTGATAGAAACAATAGTGTGTGCACTATCACCACTAAACCACAAGTAGCCCCTATTCCTCCTCCTACTATGCCTAAGACTAGTGAGCCTACTACTAGTGATGCTAAGTTTGACTTTGATATTGATGGTTGCAGTATTTCTGAAGTGATTATGTTCCTGCAAAAGCTTGCTAGAATTCCTGATGCTAGTGATATGCATGTTGCCTTTACCAAACACATTACAGATTCTCTTGTTAAGATTAAGGAAGAGAAGCTAAAACACAAAGCTTCTATTCCTAAGAAAGTAGAAGATAGTTGGGAAGCCATTTTTAATATGCAAGTGAATGACTTTGATCTCAAAGCTTCATGTGATCTTGTTTCTAGTGTCTCTATTATTCCTAGGAAGATTTGTCAAATTCTTGATTTGCCACCATTAGAAGATTGTTATTTGGATGTCCCACTCAATGATAATGCTAAGAAGAAACTCATGGGGAATATTAATGATGTTCTCATTATGGTTAACAATACTTATGTTCCTGTTGATTTCTATGTTTGGATGTTGAATACAATGCTTCTTGTCCTATTACTCTGGGAAGGCCTTTTCTTAGAACAGTTGGTGCCATCATTGATATGAAAGAAGGCACCATCAAATATCATTTTCCATTCAAGAAAGGTATTGAACACTTCCCTATGAGAAGAGAGAAGTTTCTTTTTGCTCCTCCTTTAAAAGCAAGTATTAATGTTAATGCTTCTTCATTTGAAAATACTTGATTCTTCTTGCTTCTTGTGCCTAAATTGAAGGCGTTAAAGAAAAGTACTTGTTGGGAGATAACTGGTGGGGATATGCTATATGGGTATCCTCATAGCATGTCTCCTATACGGATAACCCGGGTGGCCCACAGTTGGTAGCTTGGCCCATGGCCTGCTGGGCGACCCAGTTAGATGGATCCAGAAGGGAGTCCCATGCCGGATAAAGGAAGGCTACGGTGGAGTCACCAGCGTACCCGGAGCCTTGGAGTACAAGACACGCTAGACTAGTAATAGACGGTGTAGGACTCTGTAACCTGTCCGGCTAGGACTTTTCCCTGTAACCCTAGGACCTGGTGACTATATAAGTCGGGCCTATGGGAGCCTTTAGGGCACAACACAAGACGATCATAGACAACTTCACATACACCTCGCACAACGAACCTATCTCTTTAACTCGGCGTATTGCCCTTATAGTGATTTCTAGCAGGAGTAGGATTCCGCCACCGTTGTGGGATCTGAACCTGGGTAAGATGTGTTACCTCATACCTGTCAACCGTCCGCCTCCCCCCACGTCTCTAAATACGCACTATGAGGACCCCTCCATGGCGTACTCGTCGGCAATACCGCGACAGTTGGCGCCCACCATGGGGCAAGAGGCGCTTCAGGATCTTTAGCGGGCGAGGACCAAGATCTTCACGGGAATCGGCAAAACCGTAGCCATCGGTCGTGTTCTCTTCTCCGGCAACGTTTTGATCATCCCCCCGACGAGTTCTGGATCCCGGCGAAGACGAACCCCACGCGGTGTTCGATCGTTCCTATCGGAGACATCCACCTCTTCATCGGCGAAACCGACTCGGGCACTAGTTCCCTAGGAGTCGGAGGAGCATCAAGACCCGCACGGACCGCCTACGGGCAGGATATGTTCGTGGAAGGATCGATGTCGGATCTCTCTTCGGAGTTTGCTGGCAAAGATCGGAAAAATTCAAGACCCGCACGGACCTCCTATGGGCAGGATAAGTTCATGGAAGGATCGATGTCGGATCTCTCTTCGGAGTTTGCCGTCAAATATCAGAAAAATTCAAGGCCTAGCCAAACCGCCCCTGTGCAGGATATAAAGGTGGAAGATCACTGCAGGTCCGCCGGCTTCGTCCGTGCGTCTGAACAACAGAGATCCAAGTTCGTCGGCGTGGTTACCATATTTGATCTAGCACGTTGCGTTCAGGGAGAGGGCGAAAACCCCCGCGATTACCTTTCCAGGTGGCTCCGTATACGAGCCGATCTGGCCCACTACCCCAATGATGATGCTATGTATCACTTTGTGGAAGGACTGGACCATGGCACGCTTCTCCGGAATTCTCTAAGGCGGCAGTAGGCTTCGGGACGCCTTACCTTTGAAGGCATGGTAAACACTGTCAACAACTACGCGGAGGCCAAAGCGGCAGCTCAGGCAGCGCTTGCGCTCATTGAAGGAGCCCCTCCGATTCAGCCACCGCCGCCATCTCCTCCGGCCGCCATCGCCGCAGTTGCGCCACCACCTCCATTCATCGCCGCTGCTGTTGCACCTCCACCCCTGTCATCGAGGACGTCCTGGAACCCTCCGACTCTATGATTGATGCGCTATATGCCGACTTCAGTGCAGATTCAGAAGAGATAGACTTCAGTCCAGAAGAGTTAGACTCCGCCATGCAGGAGATGGAAGAGGAGTACACGTGCGACGAGAAAGCCAACAATGCCGTCACGTCTCGAGAGGTGTTGGTCACCATTGGGACGGGGATGGATGAAGATCAACCCGGACGAGCTCCGCCTACAACTCTGGACAAAGGGACGGGACCACCTTTTGTTGCCGACAATGATCGCGCAAAGGTTATGCCCCCTCCACCTAATCCAGTGCAACAGCCGCAGGAACTCGGCACCGGTCCGAGCAATAACAGCACCGCAAACTTGCCACCTCCGGCATCTATGTCTGCTGCTGCCCAAGTTACTCCAGTTGATAGAGTGATGTACGGCAATCTCCTCATCGAGCCACTGACCGTAGCTCATATCCGGAATGTGACCCAGCTTGACGAGAAGCGCCAGCAGCTGCTGGAAGAAGCGCAGACCATCGCGGAGCAAGGCTCTAAGCTAGATCGAGATCTGGTCAACGCGTAGAAATCCATAGAGAAAGCTAGAGCAATGGAGGCCAGGTACATGACTCTGCTCCAGCAGCAGAAGGCCAAGAAAGCTCCAGCTCGCATCATCAACGATCCTGGTGTAGGGCAAAACCTAGGATGGGCTCCCCCGAAGCCGGCACAAGCCAAGCCATACATTGATAGTGAAGGCAAACAGGTGATGCCCACTCCTCTCCTCAACCTCGCCGTCGCTAAGACCGTTCTGGAGCAGGATAGATCGCCTGAGGTGGTGGACCAGGTTTATTACCTAGTGGCCAAGGCGGTGAAACAGCAGGAAAAGGCCACATCTCAGAGGCTTGAGTCTGACCCAGTGTTCTGCCAGTCTAGCCAGCATAAGCTACCAAGGGTCAGATATCCTCTTAATGTCGGGTCCGAGATGGGTTCATCAGAACGAAGACGGAGGGATGCGCTCAACTGGAAGGATGATATCCCCATATCCTCCGACCATAGAAAAAAGGCCCAACCTCGTCGCCCATCGCCACCGCCCCGCTCCCCCCGACATTGCGAAGACCCCAAGGATCACCGTTGTACGGATATGCCCCCGCCAAGGCAGGGTGGCATCGTCATCCGCAACAACACGGAGCAGACCCGTCATGACGGAGAGCGCCACCAGGGACACAAGAGCAGGTCGCGCCATGACCCTCCGCGTCCGACAAGCAATCGCGACAGGCGTGAGGCGTCGCAGGAGGGTAATAGCAAGAAGGCTAACCCACCGCCACCTCCGCCTCTGTCTCCACCTAGCAGTCACCATGGCGGAGGAGGCCCGCACCATTCACGCAGCCCATCCCCTGTTGACAAGAAGAACAGAAACCCCAAGCCATACGATGCATGTTTGCGGATCCATAAGATCCATGAGGCCCGGGAAGGACCATACTTGAGACCACGTTGCTTTGGACGTGCGATACGGTCCGCAACTTACCCCAAAGGTTTCCAGATTGACAAGACCATCAAGCCCTATGAAGGCACCGCTAAGCCAGCTACATGGTTGCAGGACTATGGCAACGCGGTAGAGATTGCCGGGGGAAACCCCAACGTTGCCGTCAAGTACCTCCCATTGATGTTGGCGGGCACGGCCCGTCAATGGATTGATGACTTGCTGGATAAATTCATCTGAAATTGGTTGGACATGCAAGAAGCGTTCAGCAAGAACTTCGAGGGTACGTACAAACGTCCCTGCACTATTGGCGATCTATAGCGGTGCGTGCAAGAGAAAGACGAGACATCTCGCGCCTACCTCTCCCGCTGGCTGGATATGAAGAATTCCTGCGCAGGAGTGCATGCTCAGACCGCCATGGCCGCCTTCATCGATGGGTTGGAAAGGGGCACGTTGCTCTGACATAAGCTGAAGCGCTTGCAGGACAATCACCAGCTTGACTTGAACTAGATGATTCAGTTGGCTAGTGAGTTCGCAGCTGCCGACGACGATGCTCGCGGCTCTCTGCCGGCAACGGCCGTTCCAACTCAAGCTCGGAGGAACAACAGCACAAAGCGGAAAACCGCTCCAGAAGAAAGGAAAACTCCCGACATGGTCGCTATGACCTTCGCAGGACGAGGTGATGGCGGACAACATGGCCGAGGACGGGGAGCTGGTCGTGGGCAGTAGCGAGGAAGTGAAACTACCTCGACAGCGCTCCTTGTTCCCCAAACCTACGAAGAGTACCGCGATATGCCGTCCCTCGTACACCTCGATGTCAATGGCAAGGCCACCCATACCAATCGACACTGCAAGTTCGTCAACGACCTTAAGGAGGACCCGGAGTCCGGCGACAAGCGAAGTCAGAAGAACAGACCGCGAGGCAAGGGAAAGGGGAAGAAGAAGTAGGAGGAGTCCTAGGATTCAAGTGACATGGACGAGGATGTTGACCCCAAGCACGCCGCCAAGAGTGATGGCAAAGGCAAGAACCCCTTCGAGAAGAAGGCGGCAGTTTACCACACTTTCCTTGGCACCCCACCGTCCGACAACAGAAGACCTCTATGAGGATACTGATGGCTACTCTACCCCCAGTTCCCCAGTACCTGCGCTGGTCGGAGGTTCGAATTACTTGGGACAGGAAGGATCACCCAGACCTTATCCCTATGGAGAACCAATACGCCATGGTCATCAACCCCTTGATTGACGGCATTGAGTTTACCAAGTGTATGGTGGATAGTGGAAGAAGCATCAACATCATGTACCTGGATACACTGCAGAAGTTGAACTTGACGGAGGCAAACCTAAGGCGTACCAACACTATCTTCCACGGCGTAGTTCCTGGTCGGGAGGCTCGGTCCCTTGGGTGCATCACACTTCAGGTTGCCTTTGGCGATTTTAATAATTACCGTCAAGAGTGCATGACCTTTGAGGTTGTCCCCTTCAAGAGCGTGTACCACGTCATATTCGGCCGCGACATATTCCACACCTTCATGGCCAAGCCATGCTTCGTCTACAACAAACTCAAGATACCTGGAACAAACAGTGTCATCACCGTATCCGGAAGCTTTACCAAAGCTAGGGACTGCGAGATTAATGAAGCAGCCTACTCGGAAGCTGTCCTCTACAGCGAAGAATTCAAGGAGATCCAGAGCAAGGTTGATGACTCAGAGATGCCCACGTCGAAGAAACAGATTTCCGACTCCGCTCCAGCATTCAAGGCCGCCATCGAGACCAAGCCGGTGGAACTTGTGGTAGGCGATGCCTCCAAGACCACCGCTATTGGGACAAACCTGGATCCCAAATAGGAAAGCGCACTCGTTGAGTTCCTTCGTGAGAATAGGGACATCTTTGCCTGGCAACCTGTGGACATGAAAGGTGTACCTAGGTAACTTGCCGAGCATAGCTTAAACATTGATCCAAAATGCAAACCAGTGAAGCAACCTCTACGACGCTTTGGAGATGAGAAGAGACGCGCCATTGGCAAAGAGATAGCTAGGTTACTTAAGACTAGTTTTATCCGAGAAGTCCTTCACACCCAATGGGTGGCCAATCCTGTACTTCTCCCCAAAAAGGGAACCAAAGAATTAAGAATGTGCGTTGATTACATCAGCTTGAACAAAGCATGCCCTAAAGATCTGTTTGCTTTGCCTCGCATTGACCAAGTCATTGAATCGATGGCTGGCTCGGAACTTTTGTGTTTTCTCGATACATACTCAGGATACCACCGGATCAAGATGAGGAAGTCGGACCAATTGTCCACTTCGTTCACTACTCCATATGGCACGTTCTGCTATGTTACGATGCCCTTTGGGGTAAAAAACGCAGGTGCTATGTACCAGCGGACAATGCAACGTTACCTACACGATCAAATTGGTCGGAACGTTCACGCCTATGTGGACGATATAGCGGTGATGTCTAAAAAGTTAAATGACTTAATCTTCGATTTAAAAGAAAACTTTGATAATCTCCAGAAATACAACATGATGCTTGACCCTAAGAAGTGCGTCTTCGGGGTTCCATCCGGCAAATTGTTGGGCTTCATCGTCTCCCAGCGTGGAATCGAGGTCAATCCGGAGAAAATAAAGGCCATATTAAACATAAACCGTCTGACATGCCTAAAGAACATTCAACGACTAACAGGCTGTGTTGAAGCAGTTAGTCGGTTCGTCAGCCGACTTGGAGAGAAGGCTCTGCCGTTGTACAAGTTGCTGAAGAAGGCGGAAAAATTCACGTGGACGGACAAAGCAGATGCAACATTGAAGCAGCTCAAGGAGATTCTTTCCTCAGCTCCCATCCTTGCAGCACCCGAGCCTGGAGAGCCCATGTTAATTTACATGGCGGCAACCAACCGGGTAATCAGCATCGTCATCGTGGTAGAGAGGAAGGAACTAGGCTATGAGCACGGAGTTCAACGACCAGTTTACTTTGTAAGCGAGGTCTTGACGGAGTCCAAGCAGCGGTACCCGCACCACTAGAAGATAGCCTATGGAGTATTCCTTGCTTCTCGGAAGTTGAGGCATTACTTTCAGGAGCACCCAATCACATTGGTGAGCAAGACTCCACTGTCCAACATTATGAACAACAGCGACGCTACGGGAAGGGTCACGAAGTGGGGCATTGAACTTGCCGCCTTCGAGATGACCTACAAGATACGCGACTCTATCAAGTCACAAGCCTTGGCGCATTTTATTGCAGATTAGACGGAGATGCCAGATGCTACCCCATTGCCGAAACCAGAATACTGGGTGATGCACTTTGACGGATCAAAGATGCTCAACGGCTTGGTTGCTGTGGAGATTCCGACTTGGTTGCTCAGCAGGTGGCTAGCACCTGTAATGCGCGGAACCCTATGATGGCGGCATATCAAGACGAAGTGGACGAGATAGCCAAGTGCTTCTTGGGCTACGAGGTCAAGTATGTACCTAGGGAGCAAAACGAGGCGGCTGATCTGCTGTCTAAGATTGGATCAGGGCACAAACGAATTCCGCCAGGAGTTTTCCTAGAGCATCTACAGACACCATATGTGAAGGGAGCAGACATCGACAACCTAGATCGAGTTGACTCTTTTGTCCACATGGTGGCAAATGTCCCTCCAGCTTGGACAAAACTGTTCATGGAATATCTCGAACACGGAACTTTGCCCGATGATGAGGTCGAAAGACGACAAATAGTAGGACGAGCGAAGGTCTATACCATAATCAATGGACAACTGTACAAAAGGAGCACTACTGGTGTATACCTTAAGTGTGTTTCCCAGCTAGAAGGTATTGAAATCCTACACGAAATCCATCTCGGAGATTGCGGGCATCACGCCGCTCCTCGATGGTTGGTCGCGAAAGCCTTCCGGCAAGGATTCTACTGGCTGATCGCAAAGGCGGACGCCGACAAGCTGGTTGAGACATGCATGGGATGCCAGTATTATGCCCGACAACCACATGTTCCTCCTGAAGAATTGCGAACAATACCAATAACTTGGTTGTTTACAGTCTGGGGGCTAGACATGGTGGGACCGTTACAGACGACACCATGTGGGTTTACACATCTGCTAGTAGCAGTTGATAAATTCACTAAATGGATAGAAGCTAAACCCATTAGAAAGCTTGATGGGGCAAGTGCCCTCAGGTTTGTACATGATCTAGTGGTGAGATTTGGTCTCCCACATAGCATTATCACCGACAATGGTAGCAACTTATCACTCGGAGAAGTGGAGGCATATTGTTGGGAGAAGGGCATCCGACTTGACCTTGCATCTGTGGCACATCCACAATCTAATGGTCAGGTTGAGCGAGCCAATGGATTAATTCTGCAGGGAATAAAGCCATGTCTTGAGGCACTGCTACATAGAGCAGCTGGAGCCTGGGCGGAAGAATTGCCATCTCTGTGGAGTTTACGAACTACACCCAAAAGATCCACTGGCTACACCCCTTACTTCATGGTATATGGAGCAGAAGCCATCTTCCCTTCCGAAATAATTCACGATGCACCAAGGGTTGCCGCCTACGACGAAGATGACGCTGAAGAATCCAGATGCCTAGATGTGGACCTTCTCGAGGAGGAGCGTGTTTTGGCATGCCAAAGATCTGCCATCTACCAGCAGAAGCTACGGAACTACCATAGTCGCCGCGTTCGGCATCGCTCATTTAAAGAGGGGGATTTGGTGCTCCGACTTAAGCAGAAGAAGTCACACAAATTATCCCCGTCATGGGTAGGACCGTTCATCATAAGCAAGGCGCTACTCAATGGGTCTTACTACCTCGTTGACAATCGTGAACTGAAGGATTGACCCAACGAGGATCATAAGCATAAGCAACATGACCCAAATGATGACTACCCGGAGCTTGATCAGCCATGGAACAAAGCACAGCTACGTCGTTTCTACACTTAGGATTTTTTTATCTAATTGTGTACCTCTGATATGATCAATGAAATAAAGCTCTTTGGTTCACTCATATTTCTGAGTCTTTAACCTCCTTTAGTGTTAATTTTTGGATCATATAAAACTTTTATGCACAAGCTTTGCGATTGCACTTGCGAAAATTCTGCCTACGGGCGTTAGCTTAAGTTTTCTGGTCTACACGTTCTTTGTCTTTATGTGGATTCTGGAGTAGTGACTTTCGGCACTTATTGTCGGCGATTTTGTGCTTAGGTTATTGACGGTCGCATTGAGCATCATCACCTGAGCGCATGGTTCTGACAACGAGTCTTCCGACTCACGAAAAGTCAAGCATAAGAACCAAAGTAATGGATAAGCCAGCACTTGCTTAAATATATATACATGCTGGAAATAGTTCTTAAGTAGCAGGACATACATCATTGTTTTCTGCCTTAAGTTAACACATAGTTTTTTCCGCATACACATTACAGAGGAAACAAATATTACAAGTTGTTTTTTATTCCTCTGGCACAGGCGACTTGGAAGCAACATCATCGGCAGCAGGAGAGTCACCCTCGAAGTCGGCAGTGTTGAGGGACTCGGAGGAGCTTTGGTTGCCGCCATCGATGGTATTCATTGGCACAAAGACGTTAACATCGACCAACTCGGCGACTCTGGTGTCATAACCCGTGAGTGACGCCAAGATAGATTCGTGGTTTATCTTTTGGCTTTCGTCATCTATGTCGGGGATACCAGAGGTTACCGTGTCGATGTCGGCATTCTCGTAATGTGCCTTGACCATGGACAGTGCCATCCTTGCACCGGCCCGTTCACATGAAGCTTTCCATCTTGTAATACGCTCAGGGGCTCGGCGCAGGATCTCTGAGAACTTCGCCACAGATTCCAATGCCTTGATATTGATTTGGAGGGGCTTGGCAATCTCTTTGGCCTGCACGATGGCGGTGTTGATGAAGTTGCCGGCAAGGACCATGCATTCCTTTGGCGAAGGAGGCGACCGGGTTAAACCCATAGGAGCTACGAATTCCCGACAAAGGAGCACGTGAGTTCAAAAATTCAGAGTATCTAGACTACAGAAATCCAAGACGGAGAATCACTTACTGAAGGTGCTGGCCTCAGCTTGCCAGAGGGTATCTGCCATGGAGTCCCGTTCTTGTTGGATGAACTTGTACGCTTCATGATGGCATTGATTTTGCTCATCAGCGGCTTTCTTCTGCTCTTTCAAGATATCGATTTCCTCCTTCAAGCGGTTTATCTCCTCGGTGGTGGAGTCCTGTAGGACTTTCATTGATTCTTCATGCATCTTCAGCATATCCTTCCTCTCCTGCTTGAGGATCTTGTTCTCGCTATCCAGCTGTTGAATGTGCTTGGATTGCTCGACAATATCCTTATCCTTGGAAATGGTTTCTGCAATTCGGAGAAAAGATAGTACACAGTGAGTACTTGGAGAATACACAAGATCAAGTCAGAATACGAAAAAGAAAGGAAAAAGACACGCTTGCTCTTGATGATCTGTTCCTTCAAGAAGGCAGTTTTACCCTTTTCAGCTTCGAAGTCCACGCGCATCTTCTGGTACTTGTCATTGGCCATACCCCTCCAAGCATTCTCATTCTGTGGAAAAAAGAAAAAAGTTAATCGTTGTTTGGTCTACTTGGAGCATCTAGCCGGAAAATTTCCACCTAGACGCTCGGAGGCTACAGCGAGAGTTTTTAACTTAGCAATATGCTTAGTCTTTCTTTAAGCATCTAGTCGGAACTAATTCAGTTTTCGATTAGAAGCTTGGGGGCTACAGTATAAAGTTTTTAACTCGGATGTATGCTTAGCTTCTCTTTAAGCATCTAGTCGGAACTAATTCAGTTACAACTAGAAGCTTAGGGGCTACAGTATCGAAATTTATAAACACCGTGTATGCTACTCTTAAAGCACCTAGTCAGAATAATTTATTTCACCTATATGCTTGGGGGCTACAGTGAGAAGTTTTCTAGCTTAGTCACTCCTAGAGCATTTAGATGCAAAGACCTATGGTTTTCCGTCTAAATCCTCAGGGGCTACAGTGGGATACTCATATGAAATGCAAAAGGCAAAGAAAACTTACAAGTGCAATGATCTTGAGGTTGGTAGCACTCTCATCCAGCAGCTTGCCGAAGGATAGACTATTTCCTTGCAATATCTCTGCTTGCCGGAGAAGCTCCTCTAGACCGCATGTCGGAGATGTTGGCGCCGCACCAGGAACTAGAGAAGTGCTACCTGGTGTAAGTACCGGGTACACTATCTTCAGAAACTCTATGGTTTTCTTGGGTGCGGGGCGCTGCCTTCGGCAGAAGTACCACCTTCCAGCACCGCCTTACCGCTACCGATGGAATCCTTAGCCGGAGCTTCAGGCATTTGGTGTGCGGCGCTCTCCTGCGTCGCCTATTCGCCGACAACAACAAGCTCGGTAGAGGCACCTGAGTCCACTTCCATGGCGGAAGGGCCAGTTGCTTCCTTGGCTTGAGAGCTTGTCGGAGCGGACGAAGGCTTGACGATGGGAGTGACAGTGGCGATGGCGGGAGATGCATCACGATG
Organism: Avena sativa; assembly: GCA_916181665.1. Lineage (NCBI taxonomy): Eukaryota > Viridiplantae > Streptophyta > Magnoliopsida > Poales > Poaceae > Avena > Avena sativa. The sequence goes on along the minus strand of OV702298.1, from coordinate 42,473,679 downwards.
CAGCATATCCTTGATGGTTCTAGAAGCCCCCGAAGTCGTCGAGGTCTTCTTCAAGCTGGTCGTGGCTTTCTTCCTGAAACGTGCAAAATGCATAAGTATGGGAATAAGACAGACAAATGGACAATGTCAGAGGGAAAGATGCTTACACAAGAGGGGGTGCTTTCGCAAAAGGGATCCCTGTAACCTTTATTTTCTCTGCCTCCAGGGCGGCGGGCGGCTTTTTGGAGGCTCCACCCTCCGTCTTCTTCTTCTTGCCTCTGTCGGCAGCGTCAGAGGTGGAGCTCTTCCGCTTTCGTGCCAACGGAGCATCATCGTCGGACACGACAGTGACTTACTTCATCTTTGGATCATAGATTTGAGGAGCCATGCTATCTCATCTATGTCCCAAAGATGTTAAGGTGAAGGACCACCGTGTTAGATGAGATGATAATAGCTAGACGGAAGAACTGGAGTATATGTCATACACGGAAAATAAGCAGTTACCTTTGGGCACTTGCTCTCTATGAACATGTCGTAGGTGATGGCGAAGCCACGCTTCTTGTACTTCACCTTGACGATGTCCTTGAGGCGAAGCTTGACGGAGTCGCTCGAAAAATTGTCCACGGAGATGCGGAGGCTATCCCTTTTGTCGTTCGAATACTCGTGCATCAGCTTCGAGCGGTGCTGCAGAGGCTGGATCCACCTGATGAACCAGCACATGGATAGGTCGAACCCGCTCCAACCCATCTCTATGATCCACTCTATCTGCCTTATAGCGCAGGAAGCGTCGATGTCGGAGGGAAGGGAGGCCTGGGATCTCCATGTCGAGGCTTCGGCGGCTGCTCCGTCGACGAAGTCCGGATACGTTACTTCTCGGTCAGCCAGAGGGATATCTGGGCCATAGAAGTAAGTACGCTGCCAGTTTTTGCAGGACTCATGGCCGGCGATGTCAGGGAAGCGCCGGCCAGGCCGGATCTTGAAGCTAATGGTGCCACAATTTCTAAGTTCGTCCTTGCTGGCCCCGGATTCGCGCTTGACGGTGAAGAAATAGATGAAGAGATATAGCCTAGGCTTAATCCCTAAGTAATCCTCGCAAAGCGCCACGTAATTGCTGAGCGCTAGGATACTATTGGGAGAGAGGTTTTGGGGCTGTACTCAGTAATGATTCAGAACAGCAAGGAAGAAGTTAGAGATGGGCAGGGAGACGCCGCGTACCATCTGTGCTTTGAGGTACACCTTTTCTCCGGCTTGGGGAGAAGGTGTGACCTCGCCGGCCGGCGCCCCTCACCAGGCGAGCCCCTCCGTCGCAGGGAGGTAACCTTCGACGACCAGCTCTTTGATATCGCGGTCCGTGATGTCCAAACCGCGCCAGTCGCCTTTGTGGGAATCATATTCCTCCTCCAGCAGCTCCAGCGCTGCTGGATTATGGTCGCCGCCGGTGGCCTCAACCACCGCGGACTTGGGGATGACCAGGACCTCTGGGGGCACGACGACAGAGCTCGCTGGCTTCACCGCGGCTTCGCTCAACGCCGCCTCGAAGGGGAGGAGCTGCTGCTGGCCATTGGGTGCGTTTGGAGGTGACTGGTGAGATTGGGAGTTAGGGTTTTTCGTGCGAGGCGCGGAGAGCTCGAGGAGACGCTTGCCTGACGAAGAAGACGATGCAGGAGAGAATTAGGTGAAAAGGTAAATTTTCCACCGCAGTTACTATTTATGGTCTCCAGCATCAAGATTCGTGCAGCTTGATCGAATGGATGTCGCGTAGACGACGTGTGCGGGGACGTGCGCGTAAATTTTGCCACGTACCAACCGTCGCCGCCAACAGTTCATATCACTCGCGCGGGAAAAGTGGACATGATTGCGCTCTATGCATGTGTGAGTTACCAGGTGTTGCTGACCTATGTCTACGTCGCCCTAGCTGTCATAGGCAGATGAACCATCACATCAGAAGATTCCGGCATGGACGATTCCAGTCCGGCTTCGGAAGAGTACGATGGAAGATTCAGCAATTCTATGACTTACTAATTGAATACGGAGAAAACCTTGCAGGGTTCTTTGGGAGGACTACAAGATATTGCTTGATGATTTGCCGACATTCATCTAGACAGAGCAGTCAACGTAAAGAGGCAAGACGGCGCAAGATCTCGGAGTTCTCCGGGGGCTACTGTTGGGATATGCTATATGGGTATCCTCATAGCATGTCTCGTATCCGGATAACCCGGGTGGACCACAGTTGGTAGCATGGTCCATGGCCTGCTGGGCGGCCCAGTTAGATGGATCTAGGAGGGAGGCCCATTCCGGATAAAGGAAGGCTACGATGGAGTCACCAGCGTACCTAGAGCCTTGGAGTACAAGACACGCTAGACTAGTAATAGACGGTGTAGGACTCTGTAACCTGTACGGCTAGGACTTTTCCCTGTAACCCTAGGACCTGGTGACTATATAAGTCGGTCCTATGGGAGCCTTTAGGGCACAACACTAGACGATCATAGACAACTTCACATACACCTCGCACATCGAACCTATCTCTGTAACTCGGCGTATTGCCCTTATAGTGATTTATAGCAGGAGTGGGATTCCGCCACCATTGTGGGATCTGAACTTGGGTAAGCTGTGATACCTCGTACCCGTCAACCGTCTGCCTTCCCCCACTTCTCTAAACACGCACTATGAGGACCCCTCCATGGCGTACTCGTCGGCAATACCACGACAATAACCCAAGAGTTTCCTTGAGTCTTGGAAGTTATTACTTCTGTAATGACCTCTCCTTATCCTTTTTGTTTGCTTTTTGTGCCAATAATGACCTCTAATGAGAGGAAAATAAGATTTGGGGAGTTGCTGTCCCGAAACAGATTTCTGTCCTCCATCAAAAAAATCATGAGGAGGCTCTGTAACTCGTATTGATCTCAAAATTTACAAATAAATCCCCTAGTATGTTGTCTAACTTTCTTTAGTTCAACACGTTTTGATTTGAGCAACAGAAGATGTTCGAAAAAATATTTTCTACCTGCTGGTTTGTTTTGATAGATTTCTGCTATTATTTGCATTTTCTTCTTATTGATTCCTTTTTGAGCTCTCTTCAGGTAAATTGAGTTACTACAGTAGCTTGTGTTTTTAGTGAAAATCCTTGCTGTTCCAAAGCTTTGCCAGTGGTTTAATATCTTTCGAATAAGCTAATGTTGCTAATGAAGATTGTGTGAAGTTTTGTATAAAGGAAAAATTTCAGGTGTAGAGAGAGAATGATGCAATGAGATGAAGAATGGACAAAATGTAACATCCCTAAAATCACATTTCAAACTTATGCATATCATCCATGCATCCATGATCATATGTTTTTCATTTCAAACAAAACACTCCAAAATAGGAGCATATGAGCTCATTATTTTATGTGAACAGCTTTTAGTTTAAAAACACTCTCAATTGAAGAGTTAAATGTTTTAAACCAAGTCTTCCTTACTCTCTTGTTATTGTGTTTGATTTTTGAAGTTTGGTGAATTTTTTTTTCAAAACAAATTTGAAACAGAAACCATTTACAAAACTTATTCAAATGATGTGCTATAGCACTGCTTATCTTGTTTGGACAAAAGGACCAAGCTAATTCAAAGTGACCACATGGTTTTATGCCTAGAATTGTGACTGTTGCACACTGCAAAAATCCTGAAAAGATTTGAATTCAAATAGAGTTTGAATTCATTTGAAAATCATTCCAGAAAATCAAATTAGAAAAAGAAAAGGAATTAAGAAAAGGAAAAGGGCCGGCGCTACTATTCTGGCCCAACAGAGAAACCAGCCCAACTAGCCCACCCGGGTCCCCCCTCTGTCTCTCACGCGCGGATGCACCTAGTGAGTCGCTGACGCCAGGACCCCACACCCCTTCTGTTCCTCTCGCAGAAAACTGGGCCCTCTCCACGTCGACTCCTTCTTCCCCAAATCTCGCACGCAGACGCCGTCGCTGCTGGCCGTTGTTGCGTTGATTCCGCAGCGTAATTTCCATTGATTCACCAGGCGTTTCTTGTCGAGCCTCTGCCTACTTAAACCCCTCCCCACTCCGCTCCATTCCCCTCACTCAATTTTCTCTCCACGCCACCAGGCTGCTCGCAACTCGCCAAACACCGCCGCAGCTACGACGATCTCCGGTAGCAAATTCCGGTGAGTCCCGACCGCCCCTGTGCCTCTGATTCAAACGAGTGTGTCCAGCATGACCTCGTGCATCTTCTAATACCCTTTGCTTGCCTGCTTGTGACCCAGGACGCCGTCCCCGTTTGTTCCCGCAAACGACCGAGCCACCACTCAACTCCGGCGACCGATTACGGTAAGCATAGCGTGCCCCTTGATCTCTCTCGCATACGAGGTTGTTCGCCACTGTCTTGCACATCTCCTAAACCATCTGGTTCGTGCTAGGGCAACGCGGAACCTCGGCAACGACTTTGAAAGCAACCACCTGACGCCGTGCACGACTCCGACGAGCTCCCTCAGCCACTACAGTGCGCCCATTGACCAGCCACTGTCACTTTGAGCATTAGCAGCTCCCTGCGAGCTTGGTAAGCCCCTTCCCCCTCTCCCGCGCGACCTAGAACGCCAGCTCCGCCACGGACAGAGGCGCCGCCGCCAGTCGCCGCCGCTAGCGCCGCTCATCTCTGGTCAAAGCAATCAGGAGCGTTAGATGTAGATCTTACGGCTAGGATTAGAACTTAAACGAAGGGGTATGCGCGCATATGAGCCACTAGATCTGACTTAAATCCTGCGGCTCGCAGAGATCGATCCGCCCGAATCGGTACGGGCCAATAGGAAACAGACGCGTGGTAGTGAGTTAGATTTAAAATAGAATTTGAATCAGATTATTGTTTGAATTTGATTTAGCTATAACTTTTGATCCCCACGTTAGAATTTGACAAATTTTATACCGTTGGAATCAGGAGAACAAGCCCTTTCTAAATATGCAATGTGTTTAATGTTTTGCCTCTGTTAAAATAGTTTTATTTGCAAAAACTTGTGTAATTCTTATTTGAATATATGAATTGTTTAGGAATTGTTTTTGTGTCAAATAAATTTGGTTTGGCAAGTTTTTGACTTGTTTAAGATTCAGTACTATGCACTTGCTTGGTTGGGTTTTAAAAAAATCATCACTTAGCATCTTGCATGCATGCATATATATTTTTGATTGTATATGTATTGTATGTGATTGTGGCTATATTCTATGTGTAGATTTTGGTGCTAGTGATTGTGATTGTGAAGAGTGCTACACTCCAAACTACCAAGGCAAGTGGTACTTCATGAATATTTCTATCCCTATATTTTATACTAAGCATTAGAAATATTTTGCTAAGTCTTGCATGTTATTATTTTGCCTATATGCCATGTTGGGAAATCCTAAGTAGTTGTAGAATTGCTAGGAAATTTCTAAGTTAAGTTACTATCTATGCCATGCTTAGCCTAGCTAGTAGAAAACAAGGGTTGGTGAAATATACATGCTATGATGAAAATATTTCTAAGTCTTTGGACTTTGTTTTACTTAATAAAGCAACTAAGTCAATGAATCACCTGGGTGTAAAGGGACTTGATTGGTGGTTTTGGTTGAGTGGTTACACAAGGCCCATGGCTATGGTTTACCTTGTGTATCACACTTGTGGTAAGCCACCCAGGAACAAAGAGATTTTAGAGGCCAAGTGTTAAGAAGCTTCTAGTGCAGCCACTTGGCAATATGGGCTCTGCCTGGATCACTTAAGTTGCTAGAACTTAGCCATTTGTATAGTTGGTGGTAGTGGGAATGATAGGTTGGAGCGCGTCCATTTGGTCTAAGGGAAGGCTTCTGAAAGGTCCTGTCTTGGTGAAACCAAGTCTGGTGGGGAAAGTGCACAACCTCTGCAGATGGAAAAATCTAAGTACTTAGACAAGTCCATGGCAATGGACAACTTGAGCATCAAGGCATGGAAGCTATCAAGAATCTCCTCATCCCAATTTCTAAGTAAAAATTTGTGGGTGAACAAGGGTGAAGGACCTCAATGTCTATTGGTGGTTCCTTGGGAAAAGTTTTGACAAAGAAAAACTTAGTGATTTCAACTAATAGGCAAAACCTATTTTGAGCAAAGCAAGCCAAGCTACACTTAGCCAAATTTGCATATAGTATCTAGTCCACTTTAAAAAATACTAAGGTATCACTTGCCAATACTATTCCAAAGTATTGACCCACTGTGGCTGTAACTTGTGATGTTGCAGGTTACTCTGATGAGGATTAGGTGTCATGAGTCTACACTCAACATGCTTGCCTGTGGCACATGAAGATGAAGACTTATATTTATTTACTTATTCAAACTCTTGTATTAGGCCTGTGGCCTTGGAGTTGTAAAAACTATGTTTATCTCTGGAATGGATGTAATAAATGACCTTTGTATCTGTGTACTTCATCTTAAACTGTGGATGCTAGCATTGATCTAGGGACTAGCATTGCAATCACAGGGATCCTTTTCCTTTACAAAGGAGGGATCTTACAGATGGTATCAGAGCACTGTGTTGCCTGTAGGATTATGACCCTAGGATTGGAAACCACTAAGGAAAAAGTTTTCAGCCACTTCTACACTTGTCTATTCTTCTCGTAAACTTTTCTAATCTCTTTCTCATCTCTATTTGTAGATTAACTCCATCAACGAAGCCGTGAGGAAAGGACCACTCATGACAATGACTTTGGAGTGTGAGACAGAATTCCCCAAGGCTCTCAAGGACCTCATGGTTGCATTAGAGATACAAGGTGCAGCTGTGTACAAAGGTTTTCCTGTGATGGATGAAGGAGTGTAATACTGGTGGGTGCAACTTCACTTGTATAAAAACAAGGAAGACAACCATCAGGAAAAAGGATTCTGCATGTTCACCAATTCAGTGGTGCACACTACATTCTTTGAATTAGCAAGGGATGCGGCTTGGAAGACCATCAAAGAACTTGGTGATAGAGTCAAGTGCAGAATGCTCAACCTCCAAAATGATCTAAAGAAAGAGAAGGAACATACCCAAGAGTTGGAAGCCACCAACCAAACCTTAAGAGGAGACATTATAGACTTGATGATGGAATCATGTGAGCAAGATAGGCTGATTGCTTCTGGAAATATTGTGTTAGCCAACAGATCCAGTGAGATAGGATTGTAAACGTACTTCCTTAGTTGGACCACCACCTATCACCTTATTTTCCAAAATGTTGCTTTAAAATAAGATTGAACCTTGGTTGTTGTAATGGTTTCATGTATACATGACTTGTGTGTTTTGCTTCCCAAGGATATGTATGTGTTGTTTTGTCTTCTGTTTTATCTTGATTTGTGTTGTTCTAACTTGAGCATCAAGGCATGGAAGCTATCAAGAATCTCCTCATCCCAATTTCTAAGTAAAAATTTGTGGGTGAACAAGGGTGAAGGGCCTCAATGTCTATTGGTGGTTCCTTGGGAAAAGTTTTGACAAAGAAAAACTTAGTGATTTCAACTAATAGGCAAAACCTATTTTGAGCAAAGCAAGCCAAGCTACACTTAGCCAAATTTGCATATAGTATCTAGTCCACTTAAAAAAATACTAAGGTATCACTTGCCAATACTATTCCAAAGTATTGACCCACTGTGGCTGTAACTTGTGATGTTGCATGTTACTATGATGAGGATTAGGTGTCATGAGTCTACACTCAACATGCTTGCCTGTGGCACATGAAGATGAATACTTATATTTATTTACTTATTCAAACTCTTGTATTAGGCCTGTGGCCTTGGAGTTGTAAAAACTATGTTTATCTCTGGAATGGATGTAATAAATGACCTTTGTATCTGTGTACTTCATCTTAAACTGTGGATGCTAGCATTGATCCAGGGACTAGCATTGCAATCATAGGGATCCTTTTCCTTTACAAAGGAGGGATCTTACACAAAATCTCAAGCTTGGGGATGCCACCATGGTGTCACCCCAAGAAATATCCAAGAGGTACAAGCGTCAAAGCTTGGGGATGCCCAAGGCATCCCCTTCTTCATCAATAAAAAGCTCAGGTATGTCTAGACACTTCGCTTTTATTGTTTCATGCATAGTTGTGTTGTTCTTGGAGCGTCTTAGTTTTCGTTTGCTTTGCTTAGTTTGTTTAGTTTGCTTTAGTAGTTTGGACCGCCGCTCTCCCTGTCTTGTTTTGCAAATAAGTTTGCTTGGTGTTTGGAAAGGAGTAGTAATTTCTTGCTTGAAGTGCAAGAGGAGCTTTCATTGACTGTGACTTAGACTTTAGCATGACATGATAGGTGTTGTTTTATCATTATGCTTAGTGATTATTGCTGTAGCATGTCTTGTTCCAAACAATTGGGATTGCTTAGTGTGCCTTGAAGAAATTATGCGTTGTTTTAGCATGCAATAGCATAGTATTGTGGTATTCTCCTTTGATGTTTCGCTTGGGTTGACTTGGCATATGCTCACACCATGTTATGACAATGACAAGTCACCATTAGCCTCTATGATCATTTAGTCCTTGACTTGTAGTACCACTCTTTGCTTTGTTGATTGCATAATTATGGCCATTATTGCTCTATTAGTTGGTTGCTCCCAGTCTTTTGCTTTCCTCCACTTGTATGAGTAAGTTCTACTCATGCTTCCAACTCCGAAGAAACCAAGTTATTCCAAAGTGTCCACTATAAACTCCTATGCATGGTGTGTTACACCATTCCAAAGTATATTCTTGTTTTCATCTATCTTCCAATTAAAAAATATTTTGTTATGTGAAAACTTAGTGATTAAAGCCCTCACGAACTTGATGGCACACTTTATTCTTTGCCCCTAATAAACTTGAACCATTGTGAAAACTTTGTTGTATATGCTTGCACTTATATGTTGGAATTAGCAGAACCGTGTTGTCACGTGGAACATTTTCAACATTTCACTTGTACCTTGTTGTACTCAGTTGATATCATGTTCTTTTGTCTATGGATGTCACCGGTGTGAAATAAAGAGGGAACTTGTAAGTCCATGGAGTTTGTATCATGTGTTAGAGAAACGCCTGGGCCGCTAGCCTAAGCCATGCCTAATCATGGTGGAAACTTGCAACATCACTAAAGTGTCATCTATGAAGCATTCTTCTTATAAAAAAAGAGACACATTGAAAAAATAGGAAAGAGGGAAAAAACACCATATTCCCATGGTACATAAGAAGAATTGCTGAGATGCTCATTGTCTGCTTGCCTTGTCATTTTGGTTATGGGAAAGCTCCTGTCCCATGGGCAAGGGTTACCCCGTTGGCGGTTCTCAGTGATATGCAAATACTTACAGTGATAAGAACTTACCTGGACCCAAAGTTGAGTATGCATTAGGTGTGGCCCTCGTATTCAAGGGGCATGAGATTGCCAACTTATACTTCGTCGAGCATATACTCCAGCTTTGCCACTTTAAGCTTAACCACTTCAAGATGCTTATGATAGGGGCAATGAGGGCTGAAAGCTAATTAGTACCATAATTTCTGGAAGCTCTTTTTGAACCTTGTAATCCCTGCTTCCTTTACAAAAAGGACTTTCTTCCACCATTATTGAGTCTCCACCTTCTACCTTTAGGCACCATTAAGAGAGCATATTTGTCATTATGTGTGCAATGTTCCAAAGCTTATTAATTGATGCATATTGTGTTATTACTTTCTCTTGTGCTACTTGTTTCTAGTCACCCTTGTGAACTTTGCAGGTGTCCTATGCATTATATTGCTACTCTATGAGGGACAAGCTGATTTCCACTATGCTATGTTTTCTGCATGTGAAACAAACAAATGTTTTTCAATGCATGTTATTCATGATCTTTGTTTGTAGCTTGCCATGTTGCATGCATAGTTACTATGTCCTATTGTTAAGAACTCCATCTTTCATGCACATGTTTAGAGTTCTTTGATCCCAGCTTTCAATGTTCGCAAATGGTTGGATCTTTATTGTGAGGGTTGATACGTCCAAAATGTATCTACTTTATCAATCACTTTGCTATTGTTTTTCATCTATACTAGTGTGATTTGGATACAACTAACATGGACTGATGGGGATATGTGCCCAGCAGGACGTTTCCTATTGGCCCAAACTGCCAGCGAGTGGGCTTGCAGGACGGCGACTGGATCGAGACATGGTGAGGACTCAGGCGACTGGAAGCTAGAGGCCCAGAAGCGTAGCTAGGCCCAGTCTGACTAGGTCAAAGAGGTGAGTCTATATTAACCTCCCTAGGGTACGCATAGAGTACACGTTCCATCATACACCCAAGCGACTCGCCGCCTAGTCGTCGAGCTCGCCCCTTGTACACTCTCCATAATACAATCTAGCAGGAGTAGGTCTTTACCCTCCAGGGGCCGAACCTGGGTAAGCCCTTGTGTCTCCGCCCTCATCTCGCACCGCAGATGGCTGGCCGCCCATGCCCCATGTTCTACTACTCGCTGCCGATTGCAGCATCTGCTGTGGCCATTCCCACGATAGTGGCGCCCACCGTGGGGCCAGGCCGGTAAAGCCGGTGTTCTGCGGCGAGATCCAATCTGCCCATCAACGATACGATCGCCACCGGCCGTATGATCACGATCGGCGAGATCCTCAAGATCTTGCCGAGCAGCTACGTCCTGGCGGCACGCCCCGTCACGCACAACGTGATCTTGCCGGTCGGCACGATCAGCCTCTTCATCGGCCTCACCGACGTCATCGTTTCGGAGGAATCGGCTCGCATCCGCGAGTCGCCGCCATGCGACCAGCTCTCTGAGAACCAGGTCCGCACGATCCACCTTCTCGCCTCCGAGTACGACTCGGCCCACGACAACGTGGCCGAGACCACCATGGCCGCGGGCGACGCGGCCCTCAACGACGACGCCGACTCGGCGACCCCGGCGTGGGCTGCCGGATCCATCATTGCTGCGTCGCCCGCGGGCTCCATCACCCAGGTCTCCAACGTTGGAGACTTCGAGGACCCCTCCATCATTGGGATCTTCGACTTCGAATCCGGGTCGGAGAAATCCGCTGACTTCCACGACGGTACCGGTCGCCACGTCGCGACCTACATGGCAACTGGCGCCGACCCCCCGCAAGACCCCTTCTCCATGCAATGGCAACGGAGGTTGAGGACCTCCACCTACGGCTGGAGGAGGCGGTCCGCAAAGAAGAAGCCGAGCGCGATTTTTTTTGCCTTGAGCAGGTGACAGCGTAGGAGCTTTCGCGCTATCACCAACTCCGAATCAGGTCGCGCCTGAACCCCACCATTCAGGGGCACGCCCTGAACTTCGACGACGAGAACGACCTGACTCGTGTGGCCGAGCGCACGATCTGCGAGAATGCGCCGCCAGGAGGGAGCTCCCGGCCCCCACCAGGCGCCACGGCGAACGGTGCCCCACCACCACCCAACCGCGCGCCCCCAGGGACCAACCAAGAATCGTGGTCTCCTCACGGGAGCGAGATGCAAACGGCCTCCCGCTTTTCTCCACTCTGATGGACAATGTCGTCACGAGCCGGGCAGCGGTCGACAACATAAATGTAACCGGGGAAGGCGCCCTGCAGATCCAGTACGCCAAGGCTCTGCTCGCCAAAGCAGTCGAGCAACAAAACGCAGGCGCCGACTTACAGGGTCGAATGTACTCGCGTTCGTCAGGAAGCAGGGCGTCCTCCAGTGGCCGCCCAATGGTGGCGAATACCCTCAATTTCCCACCGCCCAAGCCCCTGCAGCTCCAACACCGACCCGCGAACGCGGCACTCTCCACCAACGACCCGCGGCCGGCGAACAACTTTGTCGCCGCCAATAGGCAGCCCGTCGACGCGCGCACCCACATCATCAACAACCAGAGCTGGCGCGCACGCCAGCCCGACGACCTGAGGCATACCCTCGCCAACCGCCGCGACGGCGAACCAAGGGGATTGCTGAGTCGAGTCGGACCCCAATGCTTCGGACCGATGAACTGAGGCGAAAGATACCCAGCGAACTTTAAAGCACCGAAGGAGATCGAGAAGTACGACCCCTCAAGGAGATCCGTCCGTGTGGCTGGACACCTACCTCATGGCGATGGGAATTGCCGGCCACACCGACCTACTTGCCCCCCGCTACCTTCCCTTGATGATGGAGGGAGCGTGCAGGCAGTGGATTAACACCCTCCCCGCGGATAGCATCGACTCCTGGGAGGAAATGCGCAACCCCTTTGTCAGGGACGTCGAGGGTTCCTACACCCGCGCCACCATCATCGAGGACCTGGAGCGATGCGTCCAGGGACCCCGCGAGTCGACCCGCAGTTGGGTCCAATGGTGGCAAGACCTGTGGTATAACGCGTCCGGAATCAACCCGGACACCGCGATCCACTGCTTCACGAGCTCGTGCCGCTACGAGCCCCTGGTCGCCAAGCTCAAGCGAGTGTACAGAACACTCGACAACATACCGGACCTCCGGGAGATCGCCAAGCGGTACGCGGAGGAGAACCCAAACCAAGAAACCGACGACGAGTCGGGAGGGAATAGCCGCACGAGCAGCACGACAACGGGAGGCGACCCGAGCTACACTACAACAACACTCGCCTCACCGGCAAGCGCCGTGGTGATGGGCGAGTCAACTTCGTCGCCAACGCCAGATACGCGCCGCGCGAACCCAAGAGCTTCCGCCGCGACGGAGGCCAGCGCCGGGACGGTGGAAACTACAAGGCAAAGCCGAGGTTCGATCCCACGGCTCTCCTCAATCAACCATGTTTGTTTCACAGCAGGGAAGGGAAGCCCGCCACGCACACGATCGTCGACTGCCACTCCCTCAAGGAGATCGAGAAGGCACGACGCGCACGGGAAGACCCACAACAACCCGCCAAACGGCGGAAAATTCGGCAGCATCGCCGGCTTGCTCCACACCTTCACAAGCTTCAACACGAAGCATGAGAAGAAGGTCATCGCCCGCGCCGTTGCCGTCAATGCGATGTCCTAGATAGACATCCCCCAGTTCCTCAACTGGTCCGAGGAACCAATCACCTGGAGCCGCGAAGACCACTCGCCATGGATCGAATATTCGGGCCGAGTCGCCTTGGTGGTCAAGCCCAAGTTGGGAGACTATTGGCTCCCCAAGACGCTAATGGATGGCGGCATTCAGGCGACTAGGGCTCCTGTAGTCAATGATCGAGACGACGTACACCACCTTCCACGGTATCGTCCCCGGTCGGAAGGCGTACCCGATCGGCAAGGTGACGCTGCCAGTCACCTTCGACACACCAGCGAACTTCCGCATCGAGCGGATCGTATTCGAGCTAGTGCCGTTCAACAGCCCCTACCACTTCGTCCTGGGGTGCCAGGCGTTCGCCAAATTCATGGCAGCGCCCCACTATGTGTACAACGTGATGAAGCTCCCCGGGCCATGTGGCATCATCACTGTCCATGGCGACCCCGACATGGCCGCAGAATGCAAGGCCAAAGGCGCCGAACTCGCTGATGCCATCATCATGGCGGAGCCCAACCACGCCGAGGAGCTCGCCACGTACGCGAGCGGGGTCAACAATGACGACCCCACCATAATCAAGAAGCCCAACTCGTAGGGTGGCAGCTCCACCGTCTTCGAGGCAGCGATGCATACCCGCACCGTCGAGCTGGTCCCAGGCGACTCCAGCCAGATGGTGACGATCGGGACGGGCATGATCCCAGCATAGGAAGGAGCGCTCATCGAGTTCCTATGTGAGAATCATGACATCTTCGCATGGAAGCCATCCGACATGCCTGCTGTCCCGAGGGAACTCACTGAGCACAAACTCAACGCCGACCCCAAAGTGCAACCTATCAAGAAGTCGCTGCGGCCCTTCAGTGAAGAGCGTCGCCGAGCCATCGCCGAGGAGGTGCAACGTCTACTCGCTGCAGGCTTCGTCCGGCCAATCAAATACTCCAAGTGGCTGGCAAACCCAGTCCTGGTCGAGAAGAAAAACGAGACCTGGAGAATGTGTATCGATTACACAAACCTAAACAGCGCCTGCCCGAAGGAGCAATTCGTCCTCCCGCGGATCGACCAAATCATCGACTCAACTGTGGGCTCGGAGTCGCTATGCTTCCTCGACGCCTACTCTGGGTACAACCAGATCAAAATGGAAGTCGAGGACGAAGAGAAGACGGCGTTCATCATGCCATTCAGTGCCTTCTGCTACACCGCCATGACCTTCGGCCTCAAGTAAGCCGGGGCGACCTACCAGAGGTGCATGTAGGAGTGCCTTGCGAGCCAAATTGTCCACAATATCCATGTCTACATCGACGACGTGGTGGTAAAATCCACTCGTCAGGGCGATCTACTCGCCGACCTGGCGGAAGCCTTTGCCAACCTGCGAAGGTACAAGATAAAGCTAAACCCGGGGAAGTGCACCTTCGGTGTACCTACTGGACAACTACTGGAATACGTCGTCTCCAAGCGCAGGATCAAGGCGAACCCCGCCAAGATCAAAACGATCGCCCAACTCGGCAGACCCGAGTGCCTATGCAACGTCCAGAAGTTGGCCGGCGAGTCGTGGCTCTCAGTCGCTTCATCCCCCGGATAGGCGAGAAGGCGATGCCTCTCTACCACCTAATGCGCAAGAACCCCACCTTCCAGTGGGACAATGAGGCAGACGACACACTCCACGCTCTCAAGGATCGCCGCCCCCATCGACAAGGAGCCCATGCTGGTCTACGTCGCGGCTTCCGAGTGCGTCGTCAGCGCCGTCATGGTTATCGAACAACCAGAGGAAGGGAAGGAGCGCCCGGTGCAGCGACCCGTATACTACATCAGCGAAGTCCTCACTGAGTCGCGCCAGCGCTACCCGTAGTACCAAAAATTGGTATATGCGGTCTTCAGAGCATAGCGGCGACTGCGCACTACTTCCAGGAGCACCCAATAAAGGTCGTCTCCTCAGCACCGTTGCAGGACATCATTCGCAACCGTGAGGTGATCGGACGAGTCACCAAGTGGGCCATCGAGATCGGCGTCCACAACATCAGGTACGAGCCGCGAAAAGCGATCAAATCGCAGGCCCTCGTAGAGTTCCTCCCCGACTGGGAGGAGGCCTAGCAGCCAGACAAGCTGCCATACCTCCATTACTGGAGCCTACACTTCGACGGCTCCAAGAACGTAGACGGTGCAGGAGAGGGGATCGTGTTAACATCTCCGAAGGGCGACAAGCTCTGCTACGTCCTCTACCTCGCCTTCACCCCCTGCACCAACAACATGGCCGAGTACGGGGCGCTACTCCACGGCATGAGGGCAGCCAAGGAGATGAACATCAATCGCCTGCGCTGCTACAGAGACTCCGACCTCGTCACTGGGCAAGTCGCCGGCACCTGCGACGCAGTCTCCCCCACCATGGCGGCATACCGCCAAGCAGTGGACCAGCTGGGAGGCCACTTCGCAGGTTACTCCGTTGAGTGGATCGACAGGCGGAAGAACGAGGAGGCCGACGCATTCTCTCGCATCGATTCGGCTCGACTCGCACCACCCGCCAGCGTCTTCCTCGACACCATCACCAAGCCCTCTGTCTCTCCCCCCAGGGAGATCGACGTCGGGATTCTGCTGCAACCAGACGCATCCCTGATTGCACTAATCGCCGAGCCAAGCGATTGGACAGCGCCATACGTCGCTTACCTGGAGCGAGGCACCCTACCCGCAGACAAAACAGAGCCCTGGATGATAGCACGCCGCTGCAAATCCTTCGTCATCATCAACGGCGAGCTCCACAAGCGCAGAGTGACCGGCGTGTTCCAACGCTTCATCCAACCTGCCGAAGGACGTAAGATCCTCAAGGACATCCACTCCGGCGACTGCAGCCACCATGCAAGCGCCCCCTCTCTGGTCACCAAGGCCATGCGACACGGCTTCTACTGGCTCACCGCACACGCCGACGCGGTCGACATCGTCCAGCTATGCATCGGGTGCCAGAAGTACGCCAACCAGACTCACGTACCAAGTTCGGCGCTCAAAACAATTCCCATCACCTGGTCATTCGCCGTATGGGGCATGGATATGGTAGGCCCCTTCAAGAAGGACCCCTCCGGCTTCACCCGCCTCCTAGTCGCAGTCGACAAATTCACAAAGTGGGTGGAGGCCAAGCCAGTCCGCAAATGAGACGGGAAGGCCGCTACTAAATTCTTACGCTAGCTCATCTATCTCTACGGGTTCCCAAACAGCATCATCACGGACAACGGCACCAACTTCGCCAAGGGAGCCATGGCCAAGTTCTACGAGGAGCACAACATCCGACATGACCTCGCCTCGGTCGCCCACCCGGAGTCCAATGGCCAGGCGTAACGCTCCAACCAGAGCATCCACCATGGCCTGAATCCACGGCTACAAGTCCCACTCGAGCGCACCGCCGAGTGCTGGGTCGAAGAACTCCCCTCTGTCATCTGGGGCATCCGCACGTCCGTCAAAAGGTCGACGGGGTTCACCCCCTTCTTCATGGTGTACGATGCCGAGGCAGTCATACCAACCGACCTCAAGCACGACTCACCTAGGGTGGTCAACTACACGGAGGCTGACAACGAGCTCGCACGCCAAGACGGAGTCGACCAGCTCGACGAAGCATGCGACCTAGCTCGCTCCCGCACCGCCATCTACCAGCAAGGGCTTCGCCGCTACCACAGTCGACGAGTACGGACTCGCACTTTCCAGGAAGGCGACATGGTATTGCGTCTAATCCAGGACAAGAAAGGTATGCACAAGCTCTCCCCCCTGGGAGGAACCATTCACCATTGGGTGAGTCCTGGGCAACGACTCTTACTACCTCACCGACGTCCGAGGTGACGGAAAACTCGACGTCAAGCGACCATGGAATGTAAACCTCCTACGGAAGTTCTACTCTTAGAACTCCAGACATGTACACCCTACCCTCTATGAAATAAAGCAGATCGATTCCCGCAAATTGCGCCTACTCTCCATGACTTGTGCCACTCGCACTCGTAATAACAGCGTTACGCTACCTGCAGAAGTCAACCTTTGGTCACGCGACCGGCACGGCCAAGTAGTGCGGTACGAGGGCACTGGAAAAACCCAGGCCTCGTACCATCCACGAAAAAAGCTAACCCGAAGCCCCATTAGAGTCGCCTAGCTCGACTGGCTCCCCGAGCTAAGACGACTGCACTCGCTTCCCACAGCGACCAAGTCCTCCACATCCTCGGCGCCGCGACTCGAATGGCAAAGTACCACACTCGGGGACTGACAGCAGCCCAAAGAAAAGCGGCTAGGGAAGAACGCCAAGTAAGAGAGCGCGCCCAGGACACGCCATGCGACTGATCTTATGGATCAGGCGGAGTGTCGGGCCTAACATAACGCGCTTAGTACTCACCTACCTTGGGCATGCGACTAGAATGGCCAAGTACCACGCTCGGGGACTCGGCGACCCGACCCTGTTCGCGCTCGAGAAAACGGCCAAGTAAAGAGCACCCCTGGGAGTCGCCACGCGACTGGCTTCTCGAGCCATGGCAAGTCGACCTTAACTCACTAACAGTTCACACAACATATAAAAACGAGGTTAACCCCATAAAAAGGGCGGACGTGCTCGGGGACTCGCACAACCAACATTGAAATCGCAAAAGCAATGACAAAATAACTCCAGCATTCCTTCATAGCAGCAAAATATGTTTCGCGTACAAGGAGAATTAAATGGTTATCTTATACTAACGCCGAATGGCACAACATCTTATTCCGTAGGCTTTGATGAAGACGCGCCACCGTCCTTGCGGCGGCGGATAAAAGGCACCCAAGGATTTGATGGGTACGTCGTAAGCTCGCCCGCCAACGCCGCACGGAATGGTTGCTCCACGTTGAAGTTGCGGTGCTTCGGCTCAGGGTCATTGGGGGCGACGACCGTCTCCTGGTAGGGAATAAGGTCGCGCATCGCCCAAACACGGTCGGATTACACCGCAGCTCGGTTCATCAGCTTCAACACCTCGACAATCTCGACCGAGCCCGTCGATGAGGGGTACCCGCTCGTGACGTCGTCGAGGTCAAAATCGTCTGGAAAATGTGCGAGCCCAAGGCTCAGCACAGTCGCCCCTCCACGATGGAAGGCCGACCGCGTCATGAATTCCACGACCGATGGGGCCTTCTCCAGGTAGCGCCATACCTCGTCGAGGTCGCCGAGGATCACCTCTGTGGGCGAGATCTCCTGAAGATATGCCCGGAGACAAGTCGCTGACAGCGCGGCTGAGTCGACCAGGGTGGTCACGCATTGCCGCGCGTTGTACGACTGCGCCTCTTCGGCATTGTCAGTGATCCGGCCTGCAGTACATAAGCAAACAGTAAGCAAAGCATCAAAACCACAACGTGGTACGTGCACTCGGAAATTGGCTGAAGGAAAACTCACCAATCAGCGGGCGGCAGAGGTCCGTGATGAAATTCTGAAGAGCAGAAAAATCATTCTGCAACCCGGCGACGAGGGCGTCCAACACCTTCCGCTCCTCAGCAGCAGAAGTGACGGCCGCCTTGGCTCACCCTTCCGCCGAACTCGCTTCCGCCTTCGCCTCCTTGAGCTCACACTCCAGTTCGGCGATTCGCTTCTCCGCTATGCTCAAGGCAGACTGAGCCGCCGTCAATTCACCCACCGGGACAAGGCCCTGGCGAGCCTCCTTCACTTCAGCCGCACTACTCTCTGTTTCCAAAACAAAACGGTCAACACCGCAAAAAGTTAGCGACAAGCACCAAATAAGGTAAATACTCACCCGCAGCTGCTCGAAGCTCCTTGTTCGTCTCCTGGACAGCGATAAGCTCTTTCTCCACGCGGCACTTGGCAGCAAGCCGCTCGGCTGAGTCGCGCTGCAAGCCCTGTGCAACAATCACAGCGTCAACAACCAAAAATTCCTAAGTACCCAGCCGCTAAAATTCAGCGACTAGTTACTCGCGGACTGGATGAAAAAATTCCTAAGTGCCCAGCCACTGAAATTCAGCGACTAGGAACTCGGGGACTGGACGAAAAAATTCCTAAGTGCCTAGCCGCTGAAATTCAGCGACTAGGTACTCGAGGACTGGACGACAAAAATACTAAGTGCCCAGCTGCTGAAATTCAGCGACTAGGCACTTGGGTACTAGATAACACAAAAATAGTAAGAATCCGACCATTGAAATTCAGTGGCCAGTTCCTCGGGGACTGGATATACCTGGATGGCGGCACCTAGCATGCCATGAAGCTCCATCGCGTCCACCGCCGCAAGCACGAGCGGAGTGTGACCGCGACGCTGTTCAACCTCCACGCCGGCGGCCCCAGGAAGCTGGCTCAACGGCGCCGAGGCAATCGCCGTGGCGGCTTTCGCCACAAAGCGAGGGAATGTGACCACCATGGTCCCCGCGCCACTCGAGGGCGGCCCGTTCACCTCGGTCGAACCCACGGGCACTGCATGCTGTGACCCCGCGTCCTCCTTGGCCTTCGGAGCTACGTCCATTGCGGTCAGAGGTTCGCTCGGGGCAGCCGCTGGCTCGTCAGAGATCGTGACTGTAACAACCCTAGTTTATTAAAGGGTAAATAGGATTTGTTTGTGCATTCATGAGCATCATCATATTAAAATGCATGCATGAAATAAAAATGTTCTCAAAACCCTAACCCTACCTTCCCTCTCTATTTGAAAATCAATTTAAATGGCTTTTGAATTTTGAAAACCTAAAAAATATTAGGAACAAAAATGGTTATAAAGGGTCCCTTATTGTTTTCATATGTTTATAAAAGTTTCTGCATTTTGAAAATATTCAAAACAGATTTGGATTTGAAATTTACAAAAGAGAAAAGGAAAAACATAAATAGGAAAAGAATTTACAAGGAAAAATATCTGTCTAACCTAACTGGGCCGAGCCCATCTCCTCTCCCCTTCTTACTCTGCCGCCCACGCGCAGACGCCAGCAGCCGCTGCCCTCGCTTTGTTGCAGCCCATCTGGCCCGTCTGCAACCCAAGCCAGCCCGCCTCTGCTCTGTACTGGTTTGACCTTCTTTCATCGTCGTCTTCCTCACCGGTCGATCGCAGAAGCAGCTGTGTGTCGTTCCGCCGCTGGCCGCCGCGCGCCAAGATCAACGCCGCCGCCCCTGAGCGTCTACTTGATCCCCAGAGGCGCCGCGGAGAAACCCTAGCCCCTAGTTTTCCTCTTTCCTTTTCTCCTGCGTGCAAACCCTAGCCCTAGCCTTGCAGATGCCGGTGAGCTCCACCGTATCCGGTCGCCCCGGGCCAAGCTGAGGCTACCCCTGTGACCGCCTCGTTGCCCTCATTCTCCTTCCCGAAGAACGCATGCCCGGACGACCTCCTCTGGCCTGAATCAAGCATGAAAGCGCCGTTGGCCACCGCAGTCGACATCTCGATTCGTCGCCGTCCGTCCTCCTCGAGCTTCGCTGACCCCTCCATCATGCTCGTGGTGAGCCGCTGGTCACGCCATACCCCTTCTCTACTCTCCTTGCTTCTTGGTTCGACCACCCGCCGTGCGCCACCGAGCGCCACCACAGAAGCTCGTCCGGAACGAAGCTTCGGTGACCATTTGGTCACTGCCCCGCCACTTTCTAGCTCCCCTTGCTTCCCTCTATCCATCACACACATCCGCGCGGCCCCGCATCTCCTCTAGCATCGAGCCCGTGGCCATCTAGGAGGATCCCCTCCATTGATGACATCAACATGATGTCATGCTGATGCCATATTATCTTTTCCTTTTGTTTTATTTTTTTCAGTAAATATTTTCTGTAATTATTAAATCCCTGATAGGTGGGTCCACCCTGTAAGAGTAATAAACATATTCAGAAATGTTTCTGATTAATAAAAATGTTTAAGTAATTCTAAAATGTAAATTATTTTATAATATTATAAAAATGTTTTAAAATGAATTAAAATTTGAGAAATTCATAACTAATTCATTTTAAATCAGAAAAATACAAATAATATATCAAAATGTTCAGAAAAATGAATTCTACCTAATTAAATTACAACCATGCATTGATAAGTAACTTCAATTGCAAGTTTAATTAGAACAACAAAATAACCCCTCTCATATGAATCCGGGGTTTTCCCAAATTAGGGTTTTGTACCCTCGGGACCCCGATTAAGTTGTCAAGCATGCCTTAGGGGTTTATTTCAATGCAATTTAACTTGTCATATCATCATCCCTGATCCATCTATTGCGCTTAACCATGCTTAGCTATTACCACTGATCCATCCGATTGATGAATCAGAGCTGTGAATGAAACTAGTTTGACAGGATGACGTGGTATGATCAGAGATGGATAATAAACACGCTAAGGCTTGTATGGGAGGCCACGTGGGTTGTGGTTTTTGCAGTCCCATACTTGCCACCGTTAGGACCCGATGTTCTTGCCTCTTGAACCAAGACGAGCGTACAGCCACACGGGGTCCTAGAAACCCCCTCGACCAACTAACTTGCCTAGTAGATTCCATGAGTCACATAGTTCGGGCGTTCCATTCGACATATGCATTCTGGCTCTTCTCGATGGAGGTGAAGGAGGTGCATTCATACAGGTAGGTAAGCGTGGCAGGGAATGGGAGATGCCCGGCATCCGTAATCTCAAACCCTGTTCACATCATTAGGGACCAACTTCGGGACTCGACCCGTTACGGTGGCATCTCCCTAGTGCGTGACTCATGGTCTCAGTGAAAGCAAGGTAAAGGTCGTGGTCAACCACTCTCTGCCGGCCTTCCAAGAAGAGGGCTAATGTACTGGCATTAAGAATCGGTTGGCGCGTGTGGGTAAAGTTGTACACCCCTGCAGGGTTATCAATCTTTTTGAAAATCCGTGTCCGCGGTTATGGACGAACTTGGGAACGTACGTGACGATCATAGAGAACTTGAACATAGTCGTAAAACTTGGCAAGTTAAGTAATGTGTGCTTAAGGATGCTTCCTCCGGGATCGAGGGGGTGATCCTAGATAGGTTCAGCTGATGATGATTCGATGGATATCAAAAGATGATCAAAGCTAGTGTTACCCCTCTCTTATCCCCTTTTAAAATATTCTGATTAGTCAAGATTCTTCTCCCTCTTGTTTTACAAAACAAATATGGTATTATGAAAAGCAACTCCACCAGCCATAAGTCTTGCGAAGTACACCCTGTACTCACCCTTGCTTTGTTGATACCTTTGCAACAGAGTAAGTGTTACCATTGAAGATGAGTTCCTCACGGCATCAACATCGACGAGTAGTTTGAGTTCCCAGTTGGCAGTCTGGGATCTATGGATTGGACGTCATCGTTATGCTTCAGGCCTCTTAGGCCATTTGTTAAGTTTGCTATACTTAATAGCATAATTTGCCTTCCGTTGTTTGATGTTTGTGGTTAGTGACCTCTGCTTGTACTATTTTGGTTCTTCGCTCAGTTATGAGCTTGCTGCAATCAGTTTTGTGTCGTAGGGTCACTTTTGTGTTATCAATTCTTTCTCTGTACGCTTTCGAGATTAGGTTAGGCTTATGTTCAGACGAAGGTCTAGGATCTGTCTAGCCTTAATCCCAGGGGTGTCACAGTGACAACGTCATCGCCCTTTATTCTTTTGGTGCCTTCAGCGGGAGCAATGACTTCATCGCCCTTCCTCTTCTTCGAGGGATCGGCCGGCGCCTCCGTGGTGACTGGTGGAACCTTGGCCACCGAAGGGTGACCTATCTTCTTAATTCCAGTCTTGCAAAACAACTCTGTCAATAACACTCTCCGATCGAAACACGAAGCAAGAAGACGGATAAAAGGTCAAGGAACACTCACTTGGTGACTGGAATAAATCACAGGCCGGTGCGGATGTTGGCCGGCTTCTCCAGTTCTGGCCCCAGTTCCGACTGAGGCCCGTCTCGAACACATTATGTGCCCAAGACACTAACGGTTTCTTTGAGGATGAAGCCGCGGAGGGAGCCTCCGTGTTAATCGTTGTGGGAGCTCCTCTCGGTGGCGAGTCCCCTGCGGCTGGAGCGGCCGCCAACCCGGTGACTGGGGCGAACGGCGGAAGCAATGACGCCAGCGGCGGCTCGTCTTCTATGACGGTAGTGCCAGTCGCCGCGGTCGCGTTCTCCGCTATTTCTTCGGCTGCGCTGGTAGCGTTGGAGCTACTCGCGGACCGAGGTGGGTACGCCGGCTTGGTCGACTTCGCCTTCTTCTTGGGTGGCGGATGCTTCTTCTTCTTCGATGGCGTAGCCTCATGCTGTGAGGTATGCTTGGGGAGCTCGTCGTCGTCGTCATGGACCTCGAGGCTTTTGTTGGCCTCGAGTTCGCGTTGGTTCTGCCCGCGAGTCTTGTGGACCGTGGGGGCAGCAACCTCCACAGGTTTGTCGTCGTCGTCACTGTCGCCACCCCCATCACTCCAGACATCACCCTTGTAGGGAAATGACTCGCTCCCATCCTCGACGGACGAGCTCGAGTTATCATCATCTGCGGGTGGAAGCCGCCCTTCCACCACTTGAAACAACTGCAGCAGTCAAACAACATTAGTACAACTGCGAATGCACAAGCTGCGACTGCGAGTGCAAAGGAAATAACAACTCACTATTGGATCTGGGCGCCTTGCGGTGCAAGGCGCGAACCCGGCCTTCGCGTCAAGATACACCGCCTAGGTGATCTTCTTTAGAGCCAGGGTGTAGTCATTGAGTCTCCACTCGTCGAGGCAGGACTTCGTCGGGTCGTCCTTGCCCGTGTACTCGTACATGGGGTGGGCATGGCTATCCAGGGGCACGATCCATCGCCCGAGCCAGCAATTGTAGAGGTTGATGGTTTGGAGGCCTTTCTTCTTCAAGTTGCGGATGGTCTGCAGCATCTCGTCGACGACCATCTGATGTTCTAGCGGAAGTTTGGTAACTTGGAGCCAGCATGGCTCGGGCCGGTCAGTGGAATACCATGGAAGCGCCACCTCGTCGCCTGGAGTCGACTCGGTCACGTAGAACCAGCTCTTCTTCTAGTCGTTCACTGCTTTGGCGGGAAGCATCAGATCGAAGAATGACGCCTTCGACTTCAGCTGGAAAGTCAAGCCGCCCGCGGCTAGCATTGGGCCGACTGCCTCTTCGCGGCTGATTCTCCCATGTAATAGATCTTGCCATAGGGGAAAATAGGGCCTGCAGCCTAGGTAGCTGTAACACCCTCAGAATCGGCCCTATGCAAGTTTTAGCGATTTCTGCCAAACCCGCATAGAAACGATTCAAAGGTGCCCACCAGGCACTTGCGTGCGGGTGGAAAACGAAGTAATATCATTACACATTAGTCCATGACGGAACCCACAAAATAGATACATACATCAACGACTCCATGAGTCAAGAATACAGATATACAATACAAAGATCCAAATCACCTTCAAAACAATACAACGTCCGAGTACGGACAACATGCAAATTGAGCTAAGAGCCCTGAAGAATAACCAATGGCGTCCATAACCCTGCCCAGGACAAGCCGGAAGGGTAACCCTGCTAACGACGTCGATCTCAAAACCTTCTTAACAAAAGGGGTGCCCACAAAGGAAAAGGAAAAAGAGAGCGATCAGTACTGAGGCCAGTACACGGCGAGACTAGAATTCGGCGGTCCTCGCCTACATAGGTATGGTGGACTGAAGCGGCAGCGCAGCATGCACTAAACAACCTATAGAGACTCAATACAGCTGGCGGCTATCAGATAGGGATAAGAAATACCTATTTGGATCCAACCTGAAACTATCACCAAGCATACCCATCCTGGTATTTCCCCCTCGAGACCGAATGAGGAAGTCAACCGAGGAACTCACACAGTTGGTAGTTTTATTCATTCTGTTATAGTTGCGGCAATTACTAGTCAGATATAGATAGCATGAGTCATCCTGATATAATAAGCAGTGGGCAGTTTTAGTTAACCATTCCGTTGTAGTTGTAGTACTTATTAGTCAGATACATATAGCATGAGGCATCCCAAAACTCAGCAGTTGTTGGTACTTTAATTTATCCATTCCATTGTAGTTGCAATACTTACTAGTCAGATACAATGGTAATAGGTGACAACCCAAACCAGCAGCTGTTGGCACTTTTATTTAGCCATTCCATTATAGTGAAGTTGATTACTAGTCATTATAAAGTCAAGTTTATAACACTACTTTAGTTATAGTTGTCTATGATCGAGATACTGTGCTCCAAGTCGTCCATAACCGCGGACACGGCTTTCAGAAAGTTTTACCCTACAGGGGGCACAAATAGCAACACACGCACGATCAACCTCGAGAAAAACCAAATGAAAACCCAACGAGGCATCACGACAGAGCAATTGCAATATTCATGTAATATTTCAGGGGGCCACCCCACTAAGCTACCCGCGACGAAGTTGGCCGGCTCCGAAACAGACCCATAGGTTTATGTAAACGACTGGGAACCCGAAAGTGTGACTGGGCTTGTCGATACCGCATAAACGTATCACAATTCCTAAACAGTACAGGCGCTCCACGTGCAATCGTAAATAAAGCAGTAAAGCATGGCATAAGTACAAGATAGTAATAAAGCCCCAAACTAGTTTGTGGCCCCAAGAAATAATATATGACACAAGCTTTGGCTAGGGGGATTCATGGTCCCACATGCGGATAGTGCGAAAATTCAAAAAACAGGTATCAAGTACTCGGGGTCCTACGGGACACAAGTGGATGGTTAAAAACCAAATAACATCTATTGTCCACCTGTGCCTCTGCATTCTTTACCTACTTCAATTTTAGTGATTAAACGATAATTAAAGCCATGATCATCTCCAACATAAAGCATAAGGCATTTCTCCAACAACTGTGGTACTTGACAACACGCAGCAGCACTTAAGCAAGCGACTACGACACGCAAGTCCAACTATCTACCAAACAACAGGTAATAGGATGTGTCCAAGGCAATATAAGGCTGCAAGGGATACCACGGGTGCAAAAACTAGAGCGTCGCAACACAGATAGCAATAAATCAATAGGAGGAAATAGAGACTAGAAATGTAAAATAGGTAGAAAGAGGGAGAATGCTCGCTTGGAAAACATTGCCGAAGGTTCATTCGAAGATCGGGTCGACACTCGCTTCAACTCATCGGCCTAATCCGTGAAGAAGCAATGCACTAAAAGAAACCTCGGATGCACTATTTCATACCACGGCAAAAGATCGGGCATGATGCTTGTATGATGTATGATATGGCAAAGATACGATGCAATTAGGCAATATTAAGCGGAACCGAGGTCCCGACATTTAATTAAATAGTTCATGTTATTTAGATACCCCGCAATTTAAATGTTGTCTTAACATGGCAAAATATATCATCGGTTCGCTGCACAATTTTAAATGGAGCCAATATTAGACTAGATTCGCCTACATATGGCCTCCATATTTAATTAGGTGAATTGGCATAATGCCCCCAAACCGCGCAATATGTATGCAACATGAACATTTTAAATTCAACAAGTAATATCATTTATAAAATATATGTCTAGGAAAAGAGGTTCACACATCGGTATCGGTGATCTTGGGGTTCGCCGAGGGTTTGGGTAGGGGGACCGTTCTTCAGGGTTTCCGGCTCCGGGAAGGCGATCTTCTTGATCCGGCATCGTCGCCTCCGGTTCCATGTTGAAGGCTTGGTGGTCTCCGGGACCGTGTGGCAGATCTTGTCGCTCGGCGGTGGAGAACTTGGTTCGGCACCGGTGTTGATCTTGCTTGTTGTGGATGCGATGATTAGCATCAACAACAAAAATCTTGGCGGTAGCAACTTAAGCCACATAGCAGAGAACACACGGTCACCACGATAGCACAACCAAAGGACGAACCCACACATGGTTCCTAGATCAAAGGCGATAGGAGTAGTAGGAGCTCTATGACACCAACACGCAACATCGTGACTAGATAAAAAGAAAGGAGAGAGGCCAGCGTCTAGCAACCCGAGCGATCAGAGACAAAGATCCGAAGGGACCACGCAGGAGAGATGACAGGGAGGGGAGCGTCTGCGCCAGGGGCTCACAAGGTTGGCGGTGTTGACCGGAAGCGAAGGCCAGGGAGGCTCGCGGCCTGCGCGATTGTAGGCCGGGACGGGGCTGGGGCCCGCAGGAGAGGGTGGCGGACCGTGGCACGGGAGGGGACGGCTCGACGGAGGCAACACGCTCTCGCGGCCAGGAAGCTCGGGCCAGCCGGCGCCGTGGCACGGCGGTGCTCACGGGCGTCGGGATAAGAGGAACAAGGGGGTGGTACTGGCGTCCGCGGCCGAGGATAGGCAGCGGTGGTGGAGCTCCGGGAGGCCGCAGGGCTCGGCGAGGTGAAGGAGAGGCCAACGACGGTGCCATGCGGGCCAGCAAGGAGCAAATCCCGCGGCGGCGGGGGCGCTCGATCTTGGGGAGGAAGGGGACGACCAGGCACTGGTGGAGGCTCATGCGAGGAAGGAGGGAGTCGCGGGGTGGTGGGGCTATGACGGTAGGTGGGAAACAAATGGAAGGAGCAGGATTGCGTGTGGGGAGCGATGTGGGCGTGGGCGTGTACGCGTCGGTGGTTGTGTGTGGCGTGTCTGCTGGAAAAAAAACAGGGAGGGGAAGACGAGGTGGTTGCGGTGGTTCACGAGGGAAGCGTGCGCGCACGAGGTGGGGCGATTTGGTGGTTGGCGGCGGCAGGTAGTTGGGTGGTTTGGGGATTAGGGTTTGGAAAGGGTAGGTCTAGGTTTAGGTTTTATATGGGGTAGTAGGTGGACTCTGGTTGGGCCGATTGGGCCTGAACGGTGTCTGCCTCCCTGATACAAAATATTTTTCATTTAATTATTTTGTTTTAAAAGATTTTGTAAATAGTTTTAAGACAAATACAAGATCCGGACAGACCGAGAGTTCAATTTGAAATAGAAAAGGGGATAATTAGAAAACAATATAGGCTTTTGGGGAATAGGTTTAGTCAAACACATGCATGATGATGTCATGATGATGCACAAGTACAAGCAATAGCGGTTTTCTAGTAGTGGTTTTATCCGGGGTGCTACAATTCGACACCACTAACAATGGATCTCGCCCTCGAGATCCGCCTCCTGGTATGGGGAACAAGGCCAACGCTCTGAATCTTCTCGCTTCGTGTAGATCCTCGCGACACCACTAACAAGGATTCTTTCTTCATATTGAATTCGGCGACACCACCAACAAGGATTGTTGCTCATGTTCGTTGCGAGAACACTCCGGAAAACATAGGATGAAGGCAGAGGTATCAAAAGGTAAGGCCACCTCTAACTTCCGTGGAATGAGTAGAATTGCTTAATCCACCGATTCAATGTACAAGAGCGAATGATAAGAGTAGTCGGATGGTGATCAGTCCATCGCGCACCCAAAGCATTAATCTGTACATGAATATGAGAACTATGCAACCAACTCTCGGAATCAGACTGAAGATCTCGACAAGCGAGGTTTGGAAAAAAAGGAGGGATGCAGATTCTCATCAGATCTGATGAAGATGACTTCGTCGTATCGGAAAACACTGGAGGATAGAAAGAAATCTTTTAGTGAATTTTCGGTCCACTAAAAGGTACAACAGATGTAAGGTTCATCAGATAGCATGAATGCCGAATGTCGAAGCACCGTTACAAGAGGATGGAAGCGAAACCCTGAAGGTACGACCGAAACCCAACCACGAGAAATCCTGGACTCGAAGAAAAGATAAGAGAGCAGATTCAAAACACATAGAGGTAAGAAGAGAATAGCAAAGGGGTAAGGAGTAAAAGCAGATCTAATCAGATCTATCCAATCGATTTTTTTTCAAAATAGTTTTGACACTCTACAACGTCCGTTAGCTAGGTTATCCTACAGGCTGGACCAGTGGGGTATCGTAACTGTTGAGCTCTGATACCACTCTGTAACACCCTCAGAATCGGCCCTATGCAAGTTTTAGTGATTTCCGCTAAATCCGCATAGAAACGATTCAAAGGTGCTCACCAGGCACTTTCGTGCCGGTGTAAAACGAAGTAATATCATTACACATTAGTCCATGATGGAACCCACAAAACAATTATATACATTAATGACTCCATGAGTCAAGAATACAGATATACAATACAAAGATCCAAATCACCTTTAAAACAATATAGTGTCCGAGTACGGACAAGATGCAAATTGAGCTAAGAGCCCTGAAGAATAACCAATGGCGTCCATAACCCTGCCTAGGCCACGCCGGAAGGGTAACCCTGCTAACGACGTCAATCTCAAAACCTGCTTAACAAAAGGGGTGCCGACAAAGGCGAAGGAAAAAGAGAGCGGTCAGTACTAAGGACAGTACACGGCGAGACTAGAATTCGGCGGTCCTCGCCTACATAGGTATGGTGGACTGAAGCGGCAGCACAGCATGCACTAAACAACCTATAGAGACTCAATACAGCTGGCGGCTATCAGATAGGGATAAGAAATACCTATTCGGATCCAACCTGAAACTATCACCAAGCATACCCATCCTGGTATTTCCCCCTTCAGACCGAACGAGGAAGTCAACCGAGGAACTCACACAGTTGGTAGTTTTATTCATTCTGTTATAGTTGCGACAGTTACTAGTCAGATATAGATAGCATGAGTCATCCTGATATAATAAGCAGTGGGCAGTTTTAGTTAACCATTCCGTTGTAGTTGTAGTACTTACTAGTCAGATACATATAGCATGAGGCATCCCAAAACACAGCAGTTGTTGGTACTTTTATTTAGCCATTCCGTTGTAGTTGCAATACTTACTAGTCAGATACAATGGTAATAGGTGACAACCCAAACCAGCAGTTGTTGGCACTTTTATTTAGCCATTCCATTATAGTGAAGCTGATTACTAGTCATTATAAAGTCAAGTTTATAGCACTATTTTAGTTATAGTTGTCTATGATCGAGATACTGTGCTCCAAGTCGTCCATAACCGCAGACACGACTTTCAGAAAGTTGTACCCTGCAGGGGGGCACAAATAGCAACACACGCACGATCAACCTCGAGAAAAACCAAATGAAAACCCAACGAGGCATCACGACAGAGCAATTGCAAGATTCATGTAATATTTCAGGGGGCCACCCCACTAAGCAACCCGCGAAGAAGTTGGTCGGCTCCAAAACGGACCCAGAGGTTTGTGTCGACGGCTGTAAACGACCGGGAACCCGAAAGTGTGACTGGGCTTGTCGATACCGCATAAACGTATCACAATTCCTAAACAGTACAGGCGCTCCACGCGCAATCGTAAATATAGCAGTAAAGCATGGCATAAGTACAAGATAGTAATAAAGCCCCAAACTAGTTTGTGGCCCCAAGAAATAATATATGACTCAAGCTCTGGCTAGGGGAATTCATGGTCCCACATGCGGATAGTGCGAATATTTAAAGAACAGGTATCAAGTACTCGGGGTCCTACGGGACATAAGTGGACGGTTAAAAACCAAATAACATCTATTATCCACCTGTGCCTCTTCATTCTTTACCTACTTCAATTTTAGTGATTAAACAATAATTAAAGCCATGATCATCTCCAACATAAAGCATAAGGAATTTCTCTAACAACTGTGGTACTTGACAACACGTAGCAGCACTTGAGCAAGCGACTACGACGCACAAGTCCAACTATCTACCAAACAACAGGTAATAGGATGTGTCCAAGGCAATATAAGGCTGCAAGGGATACCACAGGTACGAAAACTAGAGCATTGCAACACAGATAGCAATAGATCAACAGGAGGAATAGAGAGTACAAATGAAAAATAGGTAGAAAGAGGGAGAATGCTCGCCTAGAAAACATTGCCGAAGGTTATTTCGAAGATCGGGTCGACACTCGCATCAACTCATCGGCCTAATCCATGAAGAAGGAATGCACTAAAAGAAACATCGGATGCACTATTACATACCACGGCAAAAGATCGGGCATGATGCATGTATGATGTATGATATGGCAAAGATACGATGCAATTAGGAAATATTAAGCGGAACCGGGGTCCCGACATTTAATTAAATAGTTCATGTTATTTAGATACCCCGCAATTTAAATGTTGTCTTAACATGGCAAAATATATCATCGGTTCGCTGCACAATTTTAAATGGAGCCAATATTAGACTAGATTCGCCTACATATGGCCTCCATATTTAATTAGGTGAATTGGCATAATGCCCCCAAACCACGCAATATGTATGCGGCATGAACATTTTAAATTCAACAAGTAATATACTTTATAAAATATATGTCTAGGAAAAGAGGTTCACACATCGGTATCGGTGATCTTGGGGTTCGCCGAGGGTTTGGGTAGCGGGACCGGTCTTCGGGGTTTCTGGCTCCGGAAAGGCGATCTTGTTGATCCGGCATCGTTGCTCCCGGTTCCATGTTGAAGGCTTGGTGGTCTCCGGGACCATGTGGCAGATCTTGTCGCTCGGCGGTGGAGAACTTGGTTCGGCACCAGTGTTGATCTTGCTTGTTGCGGATGCGATGATGAGCATCAACAACAAAAATCTTGGCGGTAGCAACTTAAGCCACATAGCAGAGAACACACGGTCACCATGATAGCACAACCAAAGGACGAACCCACACATGGTTCCTAGATCAAAGGTGATAGGAGTAGCAGGAGCTCTACGACGCCAACACGCAACATCGTGACTAGATAAAAAGAAAGGAGAGAGGCCAGCGTCCAGCAACACTACTAGGAAACCAGCAGTTAGTGGCGCACCTGAAAAGATCATCTTTGGCGCACTAGCAGTGCGCCACGTGCCTTGCGCTACGGCTATCTCCTAGACGTGGCGCACTGCCTAGTGCGCCACGGTTGTGTCGAGATAGGCGTAGCGCACCTGCTAGTGCGCCACGGCTATGTGGGAAGGTGCGCTACGCGTAGGATCTTCTGTGGCGCACTTCCCTGTGCGCTACTAAGCTTCTAAAGTGCGCTTTAGGTGTAGTGCGCCACAAAAGGTAGGTCATGTGCGCCACAGGTGTGTTTTTTGTTTTTTTAATTTCTGAGCCAGATTATATACAATACAGATTATATACAATATTACAGCAGATATACACACACAGATACAAGATATACAATTATATATATATATAAATACATAATTTGAAAAACAAGATTGAAACAAATACATATAAATAAGTCTCATACATGAATACATAGTATAAGTTACATTGTTTCGATCAAGTTAGAGCTCGGAAACTCGCCTAGACATCTAAACTAGCTAGACACAAACGCGGGATGAACAACCAAAGAAGATAAGCATGATCACCGCCGCGACGAAGGTGTAGGTCTTCGTCCGGTTCCTTGTCCTAACTCCCGCTAGATAGCGCGTGTATCTAGCTTCCGCCTCCGCCATAGTGTTGTACCCTTTGTAGCTATTGCCGCTGAAATGGTGCACCTGTCTCCGGCAGTCTTCCCAATCATCGTAGACTCCGGAAACCCGTCCCTTATACATGACGTACCACGTCATCTATAAGTTGACAATAATAATTAACAGGTGATTGAAAAAAAAATATAATTAAAGTCACATATGAAGATACACTTATAGAAAGTACTCCTAAATCAAAAAGACCAAACTCAAAAAGCATGCCTCATATATAACTAGGTTGTTCGACACAGGAATATGCTATGATGGAACCGTCCGCCAAGTAGGATGCACAACACCTGGACCGGTGCATAGCACAAGGCGAACAATCCCATCACAGCACATTCACATATATAGTGTGCCACGACATTTCAATCATCGGTATTATTCTCGAAAAAGACCAAAGTAACTCGAAAAGAATGCCTCTTATATATACATAGGTTGTTGGACACAGGAATATGCTACGATGGAACTGTAAGCCAAGTAGGATGCACAACATCTAGAATTATGCATAACACAAGGCTTACAGTCCCGTCGTAGCACATTCACATATATATTGTGCCAAGACATTTCAATCATCGGCATTATTCTCGAAAAAGACCAAAGTAGCTCGAAAAGAATGCCTCATATATAACTAGCTAGGTCGTTGGACACAGGAATATGCTATGACGGAACGGTTAGCCAAGTAGGATGCACAATTCCTGGACTTGTGCATATCACAAGGCTAACTATCCCGCCATAGCACATTCACATATATATTGTGCCACGACATTTCAATCATCGGCATATTCTCGAAAAAGACAAAAATAACTCGAAAAGAATGCCTCATATATAACTAGCTAGGTCGTTGGACAGATGAATATGCTACGACGGAACAGTCAGCCAAGTAGGATGCACAATTCCTGGACTTGTGCATATCACAAGGCTAACTATCCCGTCGTAGCACATTCACATATA
This sequence comes from Avena sativa, assembly GCA_916181665.1. Classification (NCBI taxonomy): domain Eukaryota; kingdom Viridiplantae; phylum Streptophyta; class Magnoliopsida; order Poales; family Poaceae; genus Avena; species Avena sativa. Next base: position 42,440,585 of record OV702298.1, on the reverse strand, counting down.
TATTGTGCCACGACATTTCAATCATCGGCATTATTCTTGAAAAAGACAAAAATAACTCGAAAAGAATGCCTCATATATATACATAGGTCGTTGGACACAGGAATATGCTACGATGGAACCGTGAGCCAAATAGGATGCACAAGACCTGGACTTGTGCATATCCCAAGGCTCACAATCCCATCGTAGCACATTCACATATATAGTGTGCCACGACATTTCAATCATCGGCATTATTCTCTAAAAAAAGTGTAAGGAAAAAAATAAGGACCAAAGTGGGCAAAGGACCAAAGAGTAAGCAAAAAAACCAAGCATTGATTGATATATAATAATAATAAGCAAAAGAAGTAAGCGATGATTCATAAACCTAATAAGATAAGTATAGTAGCATGTACACTTGTCCACACACACACAAAGGTCATCTATAGTTTGTAACTACAACTAGGCCAACATGCATCAAGCCTTCTGGCTCGGCTTAGGGAACGGGAGGACGCCTTGTCTCGTCATGAACTTCCTATAGTCACCCTGCATCTCTAGGCGATCTTCTACGTCACGGTTATTCGGGATATTTCCTCCGTAGAAGATCCCCCCCGAAGTCATGACATCACGAAAGATGATTGCCCCAAACTGCTGCTGGATGCGATACATCTCTTGTTTAATATCTGAATCATTGATCTTGGCCTTTGCTTCGGCCCACTGTTTGAGATGATCTGGCAGTGTAGAATTCTGCTGGTCAAGTAGGAACGCCCTCATGTGATGGAGTGCATAGTAGGCTTCCTTCTTACTGTTTTCCGGCTGCTTCACGCAGGGGAACTCCGTTACGTGGTTGAAGATGTGCCTGCCGAACTTGACCTTCGTACGCACGAAGGTGGTGCCTTGATCTTGTCGTAGTTTTTCTTCTTTTCTAGACTCCCCGAGTCGAAATACGTGGCGTGGGAATGCTTCGGCGATAAGGAGATGAGCGTGTAGTGTTCATCTCTGTGCAAAAAATTCAAATGGAATGTGTTGGAAAAAGAATGATGATGATCTAATAAAGCCAATCGACGGTGGCGAGTGAATAACGACTTACTCGGGAAAGTAAGGAACGAGAATGTATTCCTTTGTCTTGTTCGCCACGAGGATTCTTTTTAGGTACGAGGCCACGATACGTCGTTCGGCGGGGGAACCCAAGCAGCCGTCACGCATGTAGTAGGGGTCCACTATAGCGATGCCCGGTGTGTTCTCTCTAATGATCTGCATGGCCAGGCTGAGAGAAAACAGACGGACCATGGTATAGTGCAGCGGGTATAGGTGGAACATATTGAAGATGTCGTCGAACCGCAGGAAGAACAGATCCACAGGGGCATTGTCGATGAAGCCCAAGCCTGGTGGGACCTTAACCACGAATACCGGGTGCGAGGGATCTTTCTCCGATAGAAGGCGTCTCTCTATCGTTAGCACGCTGTCATGCACACTCTGCAGTTCCGAACTGGCGAGCTTCCGCAAATTCTTAGGTAGCATGGGCTCACCCGCCACATGAATCCTCCACATAATACCCTCGGGTCCTTGTGGCCCGTCCCGAAACCTGATCGGATTCGCAGTTGTTGACGCCACCGGCTGGCTCGAGCTGCTAGATTTTCTATTCCTGCCTTTTTTCCTTTTGGAGAGCGGGCAGGCACCACAATCTGAGCACCGGCCGCCCTATGTAGTGTTTCAGGGCTTAGAATAAAGGGTCGGTTGGTTCTATCAGCTGGCTCTGTAAAGGCGCAAGCTGGAGGCGTCTCCTGAGAACCAAACAGACGCTTGGTGATAGTGGCTTTCTCTGTGGGGCCACCAGCTAGGTCTTCGTTGCTAAACTAAGTGTTGAAGAAGTGATCATTCCAGTCTTCATCGTCCTCGGCCGGATCCTGCGCCATGTGCATATCATCAACATGATCATCCGACCCCCCGCGTGGAGGTGACGGCGAGGGTGGTAAGGGGCCTTGCCACCGCTTGTCACTGGCACGACAGGAGGTGCTGTTGTCTGTGGCGTGATGGCCCCCGCCGTCCCCAAACAGATCATGCTCTTTGGCCATAGCAAGAATAAGCCGAAGCAAGTTCTGAGGACAGATGGCTCTTCTTCATCCGCTCCTGGGGGTTGAATGGGAGGTTCCAGGTCGTCGCAGCCCCTTAGCACCCGACTAATTTTAACCCTGTGCACGCTATCTGACATCGGCCTTGAGTGGAACGTGCGCTGCAAGGGTTGAACGATGGTACCCTTCGCAACAACCCTCAGCTCGTTGTTCATGTAGCACAAGAGAATGCAAGGAACATCCGTCTGCAGAAAACATGTACGGCGTCGTCAGAGATGCCATAAGAGTAATAGATGGCATGAAAGGCAGTAATTAAAGCAATTTGTTTACCGTGATGGCATAGAGATCGGCTAATGTCGATGCACCGCATACGACGACGGGCGTGCAAGAGACGGAAGGGCTGCTTGATGGTGCGGTGCTGGCCGCCGGTGTATTCTCCCTACCGACGGGTGCTTGGAGCTCCGGCGTCGCGGTGATGGCAGGGGGAGTTACCAACACTTGCGGCGCCGCGGTGCTAGCGAGCGGAGTCACGAACACGTATTTCGCCTGATTCATCGGCGCCGCGTTGTTCGAGTGGCTGCCGACCATGCTTGGAATTGGGCACGACCCTACTCGACCACCCGCACTCCAGTTCGCTATTGAATCCACCAAGGTAGGCAGGAAGGACGTGAGGGTGATTGCCAGGTTGTCTTGGACGATCTGCGGGATCCGCGCCACTTGTGCCTTAAGTTCTTGAACCTCGCGGTTTTCCTCCTCGCTCCTTCCCGACGGAGCCACATGCGTCCTCGGCGGTGGACCAAAATGATCCACCCAATTCTTACCCCCGAGGCCGGCCAGACGGCCAGCCGACGACGGCTTCTTCGTAACGGGCTCTATTTTCTTGGCCCGGTTCATCGCCCTGTTAAAAGGGTTATCCCACCGGGTGGCCGCCGTCGACCCCTGGATGAGGAACCCTGGGATCCATGACTAGCAACAATTTCCTCCTCCTGCAGAAGAAGTAACAGTGAATCGTCTAGATCATCGATTAGATTGCAATCGAGTTGATCCGCGGTAATTAGATTATACTTACCACAATTTCCTCGAATTCCTTCACCGCAGGATCCGTGGTGGGTTGTTTGGTTTTTGGGTCCACATGGTAACGGGCCCTGATGAAGTTTCGAACCTGCCCGGGTTCGAATTTCGCAAAGGGGTTTTCTATCCCCTTGGATCTATACTCTTCGTCCTCCTTATTCCATTTGGCCTCCGTGGTTCTGTATCCACCAGATCCGAGATGGTGATGACCTATATTCATCGCCTGCAGCACCTTTCCCCGATTACTATTGGCCAGGGCTCTTTCGGATTCACACCTCTCCTTGAACTCCCGCAACTGATCTTCGGTGATCTGCGGGTCAATCTTCTGGATCTCCTCGAGACTTTTGCCTTCTTTATAGATCTTCTTCTTTACCCGGGATCTCCAGCTGGCCAGGGCGGTGCTCATCTTTGTGAGGGCGGATTTGTTTACTTCGTTCCCATGATAATTTGTGTTCTGATACTTAGCGGGGAACTTGTATCTTGCGTGCAGCTTCTCGAAGAGGAGTGTGCGCAAGTGGCCATTATCTTTATGCTAGAGATTCTCGGTGTTGATCGAGATGGTTGTCCGGGTGATCGCCGCCACTTGCCCACCGTACCCTTTGACGACAAGGGCGGGCTCCAAAGGAACCCCTGATGGGCTCACTTCGGTAATTTCCTCCCTGACCATGCCGACCGTGTTCGGGCGCCGGTCCTTCGGCTTCTTCTTCTTCTTCTTAGGAGGATTGCTACCACTCCCTGTGCCCTCGCCGCCATCAGTGGTTTCATCGTCCGCCGTTCCTTCGGCTTCTTCCTCCGCGTCTTCCATCTCATCATCCTCGCTCTCCGAAGGATGGTATTCTTCATCATCTTCTAGCCGCTGGGCCGCCTCCCAGAATGTCAATTGTTTATTCGGAGGTCTGAGTTCTCCTTCAGCGCTGATGCGCCTAGAACATCCAGCCTCGTCGTTGTCACACATCTTTGCACTAATAAAAAACAAATAATTGGTTAAATGCACGGAAAAATCCGGCATGACCTTTGCTAATTTTCTTAAACTAGGAGTGCCTGATTTCTGCCGAAACGGAAGTTAATCAACATTCCGGCAAAAATCGGAACTCATTTCATACAAGAACCTGCATATATATGGCCAGCATAGCTAGCACACAATAAATGGCCATCATAGCCAACACAACCAGCATAAATGGCCCAGTATAGCCAGCACAACTGCACAACCAGCACACAATAAATCTATTTCAGGCAAAAATGAAGTAACTAGAATAAATAGCCAACACACAAACAGTACATCAAGCATAAATGACCAGGTTTCAGGTTTGGACTTAGCAGTTTCAGGTTTTAGGTTTGGACTTAGCAGTTTCAGGTTTGGACTTAGCAGTTTCAGGTTTCAGCAAGCATAAAGAGTGTAAAAATACAAATAGTATACACCGCAGCTTTGCACAATAGTTTCAGGTTTGCACAAATAGTACACACAGGTTTCACAAAAAGTACACACAGCAGCAAGCACAAAGGTTTCAGCAGTTTCAGGTTTCAGTATAGACAGCAGCACCACTACTCTGCATATTCAGTTAACTTGTGCATATTTCAGATTTCAGTATAGACAGCAGCACCACTACTCTAGCTAGCTACTGTCTTGTTTTTGTTTTTTAATCTCAGAGCTAGCTAGCTACTATCTTGTTTTTGTTGCTGCAAAACAATAACATGCTACACTACTTTGCAGAGCTAGCTAGAGGTACAAAACTCAATGATAAAATTGGACCAGCTGTTTTTTAAGGTACTGTTCATTTCATTCAGTCACATATGGACATGTAAAAAGTACAATCATATGGCACAGACAAGAAGAAAATGACAAAAAAATTAGCCTATGCAATTGTAACCGCAAGAAAAATCATGTTGCATTTTCAATTTAAACAAACCGTTTCGGTTCCAGTTTCAAAGATGGCATTTCCATCTGCGAGCGACTGCAGGCAGGTCTAAGCTATGCCATCTTCACTACCAAAATGCCGCTAGAGTTCTTCATCTTTGGAAGCTCACAACTTCCTGTATGTCAAATGATATCACAACTTTCTGGTGGTGATGTATCAGGTCTGGACACGCAAAGAGAGATATGCTCTTTAAATTGAATACAGGACTCGGATCACTAAAAAAAGTGATATATATACATATGCAGCCTGCTACTAGCCATGACAATGAAATGATAGAACTTTGTATATATATGATCCATGGTATAGATTATATATTTTGGAAAAACAATATTACATAATTTGGTGTCAAATGACTGGATTTGATCAGAAATCAACCACTGGAGGAATAAATGTCAAAAGCACAACAGCCAATTGATCCATGGCATCAATTAAATCCACGCAGAAAATGGAACTGCATATATAAAAGAGGACACAAACAGGAACAGTGCAACTATTTGCTACTGGAATATAGCTTTGCTACTTTCTTGTTTTTAATAACGTTGATGAAACTGTATATGAAGCTTTGCAAGTTTGCAAAAAATTATATATGTCAGGAATTATGGCAGGTTTTTAGAACTCAAATCCCCTGGAAACAAAAAATCCTGGCACACTAAGCTTCTACAGTTCTACTTATATCTTCAGTTCTTTATAGGTGATTAAAACATGATATACATCCATCACCTTAACATGCTGCTGAGACATACACTCTTTTGGTGCCACCTTACACATTCTTTCATGAACTGCAAATGAAGAAATTTTGGGACAAGAGGCATGAAGCCCATCCTTTTTCACTGAAGCAAGTTATATACTACATAAATATAGTATTTGCTGGTGTCCTCACTCTTACAGTACAAAAACAAACAGCAAAGAAATAACAACCATCTAAAAATAACAGTTTTAAACTAGATACAAGCGCAACAGAACAGAAAATTAAGTACTAACGAACCCCAGCAAGTGGCAAGTTCAGATTGGCATTCATTCATTCAACTACAGTTGAGAGAGAGGGAGAGAGGAAGAGAGGGAGAGAGAGGGAGAGAGGGGAGGTGGGCAGGGGACTCACCAGGAGGGAGCGCGGAGCTAGGCAGGCGGGCGATGAGGACGACGATGGCGGGCGGGCGGGCGGACGATGATGGCTCCTCCTCCTCCACGTCCTCCTCCTAGAGCGGCGGTGGACGACGGCGGGCGGGCAGGCGGACGACGGCGGGTTCCTCCACGGACTCCTCCTCCTCGGACGCGCACGGCTCGGGCTCCTCCTCCACGCGCAGCTGGCAGGGCTCCTCCTCCTCCTCCACGCGCAGCTAGCAGGGCAGCGGCGGATCGAGAGCGCGGCGGCGGGGCACGGTTGAGATCGGCGGTGTCTGATCTGATATGGGGAGAAGAGGCGCGCGGGGCGTGGCACGGTTGACTACTAGTACCGAGTAACCGTAGCGCACTTGGCCAGGGTGCGCTACGCCTAACTCGGTACTACTAGTCATATAAGAAGGCGCGGCCACCCCTATAGACAACTAGCACAGCCCTATCCCACTGGTTCCACCCACTGCTCTAATCTAAACCTGTGAGCACCCAGGTTCGAATCCTGGTGCCCATCTTTTAAAAAAAAAATATTTTTAAATGTTCCAAAAAATGCCCAAAAGTGGTGATATATTCTATAAAAGTTTTGTTTTGTTTTTAAAATACTTTTAAATATTCCAAAAATGCCCGAAAGTGATAATATATGTCATAAAAGTGGTACAAATTAAATATGATTCAAATATGTCATAATAATTTGTCCATGAATATTACAATCTCTTTCGACCACGCGTTTTACAATATTTTTTGAGCTAGCGTTTTACAATCTTTTTTCCCTTCTTTGTCAAGGTTGAATAATTTATCCCCGGCACTTTAATGTTTCTTCTTTCGAACGGGCTATCTTTTTTGGGTAGGGTTGTCCTTTATCTTCTTGTGATGAATGTTGCTGCATCGTAGTCGTCTTCATCTTCAATCTTTGGATCGCCGTACTGGTCAAGTCTTACTCGTTGGCGACTCCATCCATTCCGATGATGTTTCTTTTTCCTCTCCTCACGACAACACAGCTAGGCTTTGTCGGGTTGGTAATGAAAAACATTGGTACACTTTGGTAGCCAGTACCCACGGTTCATTTTTCGCGGCCACATTCGCACCGGCGGCCTTGGATTTGGCTGCTTCGGGTATAACCATGGTTGTGAAATACCGGTCTTCTCTTTCAACGCTCTTTGCCCATCTGACACGGAACATCGGCACCTTTTCTCCACAGTAGTCGAGCTCCCGATTCTTCCGTAGAATCTTTCCTTCACGTTGTCATCGGTGTAGAATTCCGACGTTACGCCTGAGTTCTGATAATCACACTTGTTGTCCTTTTCCTCCGTGTAGAATGTGTAGCCGTTGATATCATATGCCTGATAATCACACTTTTTGTTCCGTAGAATCTTTCCTTCTCCTGGACATGTGGTTTTCTCCGCGTCCTCGCCCCAATAAATGATGCAATTGTTGATGCATACGTGATATCTAACATGCGGTAGATCGAGAGGACAGACGATTTTCTTGGCGTCCTCGATACTAGTTGGACATGTGTTGCCCTCCGGGAGACGATCGTGCCAGAATGCCATCATATCGTTCAAGCTTGCGTCGCTCAATTTGTGTTTTGCCTTCATCTCCATAGCCTTGAGCGTTACATTCAACCGTGTATCATCTGGCCTGCATCCTTCATACAATAGAGTAACCGCGTCTTTCTCAAGTTGCGCAAGCTTGGTTTTCTCTCTAGCGGCAGCCCTGGCGTTACTTGTCTGCTTGAGAAGCAGCTCTTGCACATAAGGGTCCCGCACCCAGCCTGACGTTGTTCCATTGTTGTCCGCTCCTCCGGCATCTAGATCATCATCATCCCGGTCTGCTTCCGCACCTTCACCATCTCCAGGAGACTCTTCATCATCTCGCCCGTTCTCGCCGTGATGATGATCATCGTCATGTTGGCCACCTTCACCGTCTCCATCGTCTTCGTCATCGCTTATCCAACGAGTGTATACATCCATGAAACCATGGCGGAGCAGGTGCGCCTGCAGATTCCCGGAATCGGGGTCGATCACCCAGTTGAGTTTGCATCTTCTGCACGGACATCTTATATCCGTCTTGTTATTTCGTATCATGTCGGCCGTCGCACATTTCAAAAATCTAGGCACAATGCCTTCTCTCATTAGGCGAACCATTTTTGCCTGCACGGTGTACACGGTACAATTAGAAGTCTATTAGAACCACATAATGAATGCATGCATGCAATGGTCGATACAAAAATTTCGGCATGACCTATCCTAAAATTAGGACCTTTGCGAAATGCCAAAGTCTTTCCAAAATGGAAATGAATCAACATTTTGTCAAAACAAATGGCAACTTGTTCACATACAAACACAAGAGAGAGAGAGACTGATCCATACACACATGAACATATCATTATCCTCTCCATACACACATGCATGAGCATCATCGATACTCTCCATATACACACACATATGACCATCGATCCTCTCCATACACACATCATGAGCATCGATCCTCTATATACATATGAGCATATCATCCATATACACATGAACACATCCTTACATGGACAACTTACCGAGATGAGAGACCGATCGCGAGAAAGATGGAAAGGAGAGGTGCGCACGAGACCGAAGAAGGAGATGAGAGACCGGAGACCTTCCTCTATTACTTATGTAACATCCAAGGCAAGTTCTACATGCTAAAAATGGTGAATGGGTGGAGAAATTGAGGTGGGAAGGAGAAGATCCCGACTAGATCTAAGGAGGAAGAAGAAGGGGAAAGTGAAGTGTGGGGTGGTGGATGTGGTCACACATGTGCACATAAAGTGCTGCCAAAAAACGACACATCCGTGGCGCACTCTGCCCTAGTGCGCCACAGGGAGTAGTAACATCCGTGGCGCACATGCCATAGTGCGCCACGGATGTGTCTGGCCGTTTCATAGCAGAGGGGGGCATGCTCTTAGGCGTAGCGCACCCCCTCCATGTGCGCCACGGTTGACACTAACAACCGTAGCGCACCTACCCTATGTGCGCTACAGATGTTTGGCGTGCGGCCAACAGGGCCCTGGCCCACACATATCTGTGGCGCACTATGGTCATGTGTGCCGCGGTTGTTCTAGTTACTAGTAGGGCACTGCCCATAGGTGAGCCACGCCTTTTTTAGCCGTGGGGCACTTCAACCATGTGATCCACGGATGTGCTGATTACCTATAGCCATTTTCCTAGTAGTGCAACCCGAGCGATCAGAGGCAAAGCTCCGAAGGGACCACGCAGGAGAGACGACGGGGAGGGGAGCATCTGCGCCAGGGGCTCACAAGGTTGGCGGTGTTGACCGGAAGTGAAGGCCAGGGAGGCTCGCGGCCTACGCGATTGTAGAGCCGGGACGGGGCAGGGGCCCGCAGGAGAGGGTGGCGGACCGTGGCCCGGGAGGGGCCGGCTCGACGGAGGCGACACGCTCTCGCGGCCAGGAAGCTCGGGCCGGCTGGCGCCGTGGCACGGCGGTGCTCGCGGGCGTCGAGAGCAGAGGAACGAGGGGGTGGTGTTGGCGTCCGCGACCGAGGATAAGCAGCGGTGGTGGAGCTCCGAGAGGCCGCAGGGCTCGGCGAGGTGAAGGAGAGGCCAGCGACAGTGCCATGCGGGCCAGCAAGGAGAAAATCCCGCGGCGGCGGGGGCGCTCGATCTTGGGGAGGAAGGGGACGACCAGGCACTGGTGGAGGCTCACGCGAGGAAGGAGGGAGTCGCGGGGTGGTGGGGCTGTGACGGTAGGTGGGAAACAAACGGAAGGAGCAGGATTGCGTATGGAGAGTGATGTGGGGCGTGGGCGTGTACGCGTCGGTGGTTGTGTGTGGCGTGTTTGCTAGAAAAAACAGGGAGGGGAGATAAGGTGGTTGCGTTGGTTCACGGGGGAAGCGTGCGCGCACGAGGTAGGGAGATTTGGTGGTTGGCGGCGGCAGGTAGTTGGGTGGTTTGGGTATTAGGGTTTGGAAAGGGTAGGTCTAGGTTTAGGTTTTATATGGGGTAGTAGGTGGACTCTGGTTGGGCCGATTGGGCCTGACCGGTGTCTGCCTCCCTGATACAAAATATTTTTCATTTAATTATTTTGTTTTAAAAGATTTTGTAAATAGTTTTAAGACAAATAAAAGATCCGGACGGACCGAGAGTTCAATTTGAAATAGAGAAGGGGATAATTAGAAAACAATATAGGCTTTTGGGGAATAGGTTTGTTCAAACACATGCATGATGATGTCATGATGATGCACAAGTACAAACAACAGCGGTTTTCTAGTAGTGGTTTTATCCGGGGTGCTACAATTCGACACAACTAACAATGGATCTCGCCCTCGATATCCGCCTCCTGGTACGGGGAAGAAGGCCAACGCTCTGAATCTTCTCTCTTCGTGTGGATCCTCGCGACACCACTAACAAGGATTCTTTCTTCATATTGAATTCGGCGACAGCACCAACAAGGATTGTTGCTCATGTTCGTTGCGAGAACACTCCGGAAAACAAAGGATGAAGGCAGAGGTCTCAAAAGGTAAGGCCACCTCTAACTTCCGTGGAATGAGTAGAATTGCTTAATCCACCGATTCAATGTACAAGATCGAATGATAAGAGTAGTCGGATGGTGATCAGTCCATCGCGCACCCAAAGCATTAATCTGTACATGAATATGAGAACTATGCAACCATCTCTCGGAATCAGACTGAAGATCTCGACAAGCGGGGTTTAGAAACAAAGGAGGGATGGAGATTCTCATCAGATCTGATGCAGATGACTTCGTCGTATCGGAAAACACTGGAGGATAGAAAGAAATCTTTTAGTGAATTTTCGGTCCACTAAAAGGTACAACAGATGTAAGATTCATCAGATAGCATGAATGCCGAATGTCGAAGCACCGTTACAAGAGGATGGAAGCGAAACCCTGAAGGTACGACAGAAACCCAACCACGAGAAATCCTGGACTCGAAGAAAAGATAAGAGAGCAGATTCAAAACACACAGAGGTAAGAAGAGAATAGCAAAGGGGTAAGGAGTAAAAGCAGATCTAATCAGATCTATCCAATTGATTTTTTCTTCAAAATAGTTTTGACACTCTACAACGTCCGTTAGCTAGGTTATCCTACAGGCTGGACGAGTGGGGTATCGTAACTGCTGAGCTCTGATACCACTCTGTAACACCCTCAGAATCGGCCATATGCAAGTTTTAGTGATTTCCACTAAATCCGTATAGAAACGATTCAAAGGTGCTCACCGGGCACTTTCGTGTGGGTGGAAAACAAAGTAATATCATTACACATTAGTCCACGATGGAACCCACAAAACAGATATATACATCAACGACTCCATGAGTCAAGAATATAGATATACAATACAAAGATCCAAATCACCTTTAAAACAATACAGCGTTCGAGTACGGACAAGATGCAAATTGAGCTAAGAGCCCTGAAGAATAACCAATGGCATCCATAACCCTGCCTAGGCCAAGCCGAAAGGGTAACCCTGCTAACGACGTCGATCTCAAAACCTTCTTAACAAAAGGGGTGCCAACAAAGGCGAAGGAAAAACAGAGCGGTCAGTACTAAGGCCAGTACACGGCGAGACTAGAATTCGGCGGTCCTCGCCTACATAGGTATGGTAGACTGAAGCGGCAGCACAACATGCACTAAACAACCTATAGAGACTCAATACAGCTGGCGGCTATTAGATAGGGATAAGAAATACCTATTCGGATCCAACCTAAAACTATCACCAAGCATACCCATCCTGGTATTTCCCCCTCGATACCGAACGAGGAAGTCAACCAAGGAACTCACACAGTTGGTAGTTTTATTCATTCTGTTATAGTTGCGAAAATTACTAGTCAGATATAGATAGCATGAGTCATCCTGATATAATAAGAAGTGGGCAATTTTAGTTAACCATTCTGTTGTAGTTGTAGTACTTACTAGTCAGATACATATAGCATGAGGCAGCCCAAAACTCAGCAGTTGTTGGTACTTTTATTTAGCCATTCCGTTGTAGTTGCAATACTTACTAGTCAGATACAATGGTAATAGGTGACAACCCAAACCAGCAGCTGTTGGTACTTTTATTTAGCCATTCCATTATAGTGAAACTGATTACTAGTCATTATAAAGTCAAGTTTATAGCACTACTTTAGTTATAGTTGTCTATGATCGAGATATTGTGCTCCAAGTCGTCCATAACCGCGGACACGGCTTTCAGAAAGTTTTACCCTGCAGGGGGCACAAATAACAACACACGCACGATCAACCTCGAGAAAAACGAAATGAAAACCCAACGAGGCATCACGACTGAGCAATTGCAAGATTCATGTAATATTTCAGGGGGGCACCCCACTAAGCTACCCGCGACGAAGTTGGCCGGCTCCAAAACGGACCTAGAGGTTTGTGTCGACGGCTGTAAACGACCGGGAAACCGAAAGTGTGACTGGGCTTGTCGATACCGCATAAACGTATCACAATTCCTAAATAGTACAGGCACTCCACGTGCAATCGTAAATAAAGAAGTAAAGCATGGCATAAGGACAAGATAGTAATAAAGCCCCAAACTAGTTTGTGGCCCCAAGAAATAATATATGACTCAAGATCTGGCTAGGGGAATTCATGGTCCCACATGCGGATAGTGCGAATATTCAAAGAACATGTATCAAGTACTCGGGGTCCTACGGGACATAAGTGGACGGTTAAAAACCAAATAACATCTATTGTCCATCTGTGCCTCTGCATTCTTTACCTACTACAATTTTAGTGATTACACGATAATTAAAGCCATGATCATCTCCAACATAAAGCATAAGGAATTTCTCTAACAACTGTGGTACTTGACAACACATAGCAGCACTTGAGCAAGCAACTACGACACGCAAGTCCAACTATCTACCAAACAACAGGTAATAGGATGTGTCCAAGGCAATATAAGGCTGCAAGGGATACCACGAGTACGAAAACTAGAGCATTGCAACACAGATAGCAATAGATCAACAGGAGGAATAGAGAGTAGAAATGTAAAATAGGTAGAAAGAGGGAGAATACTCGCCTAGAAAACATTGCCGAAGGTTCATTCGAAGATCGGGTCGACACTCGCATTAACTCATCGGCTTAATCCGTGAAGAAGCAATGCACTAAAAGAAACATCGGATGCACTATTTCATACCACGACAAAAGATCGGGCATGATGCATGTATGATGTATGATATGGCAAAGATACGATGCAATTAGGCAATATTAAGCGGAACCGGGGTCCCGACATTTAATTAAATAGTTCATGTTATTTAGATACCTCGCAATTTAAATGTTGTCTTAACAGGCAAAATATATCATCGGTTCGCTGCACAATTTTAAATGGAGCCAATATTAGACTAGATTCGCCTACATATGCCCTCCATATTTAATTAGGTGAATTGGCATAATGCCCCCAAACCACGCAATATGTATGCGGCATGAACATTTTAAATTCAACAAGTAATATACTTTATAAAATATATGTCTAGGAAAAGAGGTTCACACATCGGTATCGGTGATCTTGGGGTTCGCCGAGGGTTTGGGTAGCGGGACCGGTCTTCGGGGTTTCCGGCTCCGGGAAGGCGATCTTGTCGATCCGGCATCGTTGCTCCCGGTTCCATGTTGAAGGCTTGGTGGTCTCGAGGACCGTGTGGCAGATCTTGTCGCTTGGCGGTGGAGAACTTGGTTCGGCACCGGTGTTGATCTTGCTTGTTGAGGATGCGATGATTAGCATCAACAACAAAAATCTTGGCGGTAGCAACTTAAGCCACATAGTAGAGAACACACGATCACCACGATAGCACAACCAAAGGACGAACCCACACATGGTTCCTAGATCAAAGGCGATAGGAGTAGCAGGAGCTCTATGACGCCAACACGCAACATCGTGACTAGATAATAAGAAAGGAGAGAGGCCAGCGTCCAGCAACACTACTAGGAAAACAGCAGTTAGTGGCGCACCTGAAAATATCATCTGTGGCGCACTAGCAGTGCGCCACGTGCCTTGCGCTACGGCTATCTCCTAGCCGTGCCGCACTGCCTAGTGCGTCACGGTTGTGTCGAGATAGGCGTAGCGCACCTGCTAGTGCGCCACGGCTATGTGGGAAGGTGCGCTACGCGTAGGATCTCCTGTGGCACACTTCCCTGTGCGCTACTAAGCTTCTAAAGTGCGCTTTAGGTGTAGTGCGCCACAAAAGGTAGGTCATGTGCGCCACAGGTGTGTTTTTTGTTTTTTTTTAATTTCTGAGCCAGATTATATACAATACAGATTATATACAATATTACAGCAGATATACACACACAGATACAAGATATACAATTATATATATAAATAAACAATTTGAAAAACAAGATTGAAACAAATACATATAGATAAGTCTCATATATGAATACATAGTATAAGTTACATTGTTTCGATCAAGTTACAAAGTAGTTGGTGACATGCGAATACATGTGTCGATCGAACAAGTTAGAGCTCGGTAGCTCGTCTAGACATCTAAACTAGCTAGACACAAACGCGGGATAAACAACCAAAGAAGATAAGCATGATCACTGCCGCGACGAAGGTGTAGGTCTTCATCCGGTTCCTTGTCCTAACTCCCGCTAGATAGCGCGTGTATCTAGCTTCCGCCTCCACCATAGTGTTGTATCCTTTGTATCTATTGCCGCTGAAATGGTGCACCTGTCTCCGGCAGTCTTCCCAATCATCGTAGACTCCGGGAACCCGTCCCTTGTACACGACGTACCACATCATCTATAAGTTGACAATAATAATTAACTGGTGATTGAAAAAAACATATATAATTAAAGTCGCATATGAAGATACACTTATAGAAAGTACTCCTAAATCAAAAAACCCAAACTCAAAAGGCATGCCTCATATATAACTAGGTTGTTCGACATAGGAATATGCTACGATGGAACCGTCCGCCAAGTAGGATGCACAACACCTGGACCTGTGCATAGCACAAGGCGGACAATCCCATCGCAGCACATTCACATATATAGTATGCCACAACATTTCAATCATCGGCATTATTCTCGAAAAAGACCAAAGTAACTCGAAAAGAATGCCTCATATATATACATAGGTTGTTGGACACATGAATATGCTACGATGGAACTGTAAGCCAAGTAGGATGCACAACATCTATACTTGTGCATAATACAAGGCTTACAGTCCCGTCGTAGCACATTCACATATATATTGTGCCAAGACATTTCAATCATCGGCATTATTCTCGAAAAAGACCAAAGTAGCTCGAAAAGAATGCCTCATATATAACTAGCTAGGTCGTTGGACACAGGAATATGCTATGACAGAATGGTTAGCCAAGTAGGATGCACAATTCCTGAACTTGTGCATATCACAAGGCTAACTATCCCGTCATAGCACATTCACATATATATTGTGCCACGACAATTCAATCATCGGCATATTCTCGAAAAACACAAAAATAACTCGAGAAGAATGCCTCATATAAAACTAGCTAGGTCGTTGGACACAGGAATATGCTACGACGGAACAGTCAGCCAAGTAGGATGCACAATTCCTAGACTTGTGCATATCACAAGGCTAACTATCCCGTCGTAGCACATTCACATATATATTGTGCCACGACATTTCAATCATCGGCATTATTCTCGAAAAAGACAAAAATAACTCGAAAAGAATGCCTCATATATACATAGGTCGTTGGACACAGGAATATGCTACGATGGAACCGTGAGCCAAGTAGGATACACAAGACCTGGACTTGTGCATATCACAAGGCTCACAATCCCATCGTAGCACATTCACATATATAGTGTGCCACGACATTTCAATCATCGGCATTATTCTCGAAAAAAGAGTAAGGAAAAAAAGAAGGACCAAAGTGAGCAAAGGACCAAAGAGTAAGCAAAAAAATCAAGCATTGATTGATATATAATAATATAAGCAAAAGAAGTAAGGGATGATTCATAAACCTAATAAGATAAGTATAGTAGCATGTACACTTGTCCACACACACACAAAGGTCATCTATAGTTTGTAACTACAACTAGGCCAACATGCATCAAGCCTTCTGGCTCGGCTTAGGGAACGGGAGGACGCCTTGTCTCGTCATGAACTTCCGATAGTCACCCTGCATCTCTAGGCGATCTTCTATGTCACAGTTATTCGGGATATTTCCTCCGTAGAAGACCCCCCCCCGAAGTTATTCTGTTGGTCAAGTAGGAACGCCCTCATGTGATGGAGTGCGTAGTAGGCTTCCTTCTTACTGTTTTCCGGCTGCTTCACGCAAGGGAACTCTGTTACATGGTTGAAGACGTGCCTGCCGAACTTGACCTTCGTACACACGAAGGTGGTGCCTTCCGTCGAGGCAAAGCCAGTGAGAGCATCATCCAGAACTTCCTTGATCTTGTCGTAGTTTTTCTTCTTTTCTAGACTCCCCGAGTTGAAATACGTGGCGTGGGAATGCTTCGGCGATAAGGAGATGAGCGTGCAGTGTTCATCTCTGCGCAAAAAATTCAAATGGAATGTGTTGGAAAAAGAATGATGATGATCTAATAAAGCCAATCGACGGTGGTGAGTGAATAACGACTTACTCGGGAAAGTAAGGCACGAGAATGTATTCCTTTGTCTTGTTCGCCACGAGGATTATTTTTAGGTACGAGGCCACGATACGTCGTTCGGCGGGGGAACCCAATCAGCCATCACGCATGTAGTAGGGGTCCACTATAGCGATGCCCGGTGTGTTCTCTCTAATGATCTGCATGGCCAGGCTGAGAGAAAACAGACGGACCATGGTATAGTGCAACGGGTATAGGTGGAACATATTGAAGATGTCGTCGAACCGCAGGAAGAATAGATCCGCAGGGGCATTGTCGACGAAGCCCAAGCCTGGTGGGACCTTAACCACGAATACCGGGTGCGAGGGATCTTTCTCCGATAGAAGGCGTCTCTCTATCGTCAGCACGCTGTCATGCACACTCTGCAGTTCCGAACTGGCGAGCTTCCGCAAATTCTTAGGTAGCATGGGCTCACCCGCCACATGAATCCTCCACATAATACCCTCGGGTCTTGGTGGCCCGTCTCGAAACCTGATCGGATTCGCAGTTGTTGACACCACCGGCTGGCTCGAGCTGCTAGATTTTCTTTTCCTGCCCTTTTTTCCATTTGGAGAGCGGGCAGGCACAGCAATCTGAGCACCGGCCTCCCTATGTAGTGTGTCAGGGCTTAGAATAAAGGGCCGGTTGGTTGTATCAGCTGGCTCTGTAAAGGCGCAAGCTGGAGGCGTCTCCTGATAACCAAACAGACGCTTGGTGATAGTGGCTTTCTCTGTGGGGCCACCAGCTAGGTCTTCGTTGCTAAACTGAGTGTTGAAGAAGTGATCATTCCAGTCTTCGTCGTCCTCGGCCGTATCCTGCGCCATGTGCATATCATCAACATGATCATTCGACCCCCTGCGTGGAGGTGATGGCGAGGGCGGTAAGGGGGCCTTGCCACCGCTTGGCGCTGGCACGACAGGTGGTGCTGTTGTCTGTGGCGTGATGGCCCCCGCCGTCCCCAAACGGATCATGCTCTTTGGCCATAGCAAGAATAAGCCGAAGCAAGTTCTGAGGACAGACGGCTCTTCTTCATCCGCTCCTGGGGGTTGAATGGGAGGTTCCAGGTCGTCGCAGCCCCTTAGCACCCGACTAATTTTAACCCTGTGCACGCTATCTGACATCGGCCTTGAGTGGAACGTGCGCTGCAAGGGTTGAATGATGGTACCCTTGGCAACATCCCTCAGCTCGTTGTTCACGTAGCATAAGAGAGTGCAAGGAACATCCGTCTGCGGAAAACATGTACGGCGTCGTCAGAGATGCCATAAGAGTAATAGATGGCATGAAAGGCGGTAATTAAAGCAATTTGTTTACCGTGATGGCGTCGAGATCGGCTAATGTCGACGCACCGCATACGGCAACGGGCGTGCAAGAGACGGAAGGGCTGCTTGATGGCGCGGTGCTGGCCGCCGGTGTATTCTCCCTACCGACGGGTGCTTGGAGCTTCGGTGCCGCCGCGACGATGGCAGGGGGGAACCAACATGTACTCTGGTGCCGCGGTGATGGCAGGGGGAGTCACCAACACTTGCGGCACCGCGGTGCGAGCGGGCGGAGTAATGAACACGTAGTTCGCCTGATTCGTCGGCGCCACGTTGTTCGAGTGGCTACTGACCATGCTTGGAATCGGGCACGGCCTTACTCGACCACCCGCACTCCAGTTTGCTATTGACTCCACCAAGGTAGGCAGGAAGGATGTGAGGGTGATTGCCAGGTTGTCTTGGACGATCTGCGGAATCCGCGCCACTTGTGCCTTAAGTTCTTGAACCTCGCGGTTTTCCTCCTCGCTCCTTCCCGACGGCGCCACTCGGCGGTGGACCAAAATGATACACCCAATTCTTACACCCGAGGCCGGCCAGACGGCCAGCCGGCGACGGATTCTTCATAACCGGCTCTATTTTCTTGGCCCGGTTCATTGCCCTGTTAAAAGGGTTATCCCACCGGGTGGCCGCCGTCGACCCTTGGGATGAGGAACCCTGGGATCCATGACTAGCAACAATTTCCTCCTCCTGCAGAAGAAGTAACAGTGAATCGTTTAGATCATCGATTAGATTGCAATCGAGTTGATCCGCGGTAATTAGATTATACTTACCACAATTTCCTCGAATTCCTTCACCGCAGGATCCGCAGTGAGTTGTTTGGTTTTTGGGTCCACATGGTAACGGGCCCTGATGAAGTTTCGAACCTGCCCGGGTTCGAATTTCGCAAAGGGGTTTTCTATCCCCTTGGATCTATACTCTTCGTCCTCCTTATTCCATTTGGCCTCCGCGGTTCTGTATCCACCAGATCCGAGATGGTGATGACCTATATTCATCGCCTGCATCACCTTTCCCCGATTACTATTGGCCAGGGCTCTTTCGGATTCACACCTCTCCTTGAACTCCCGCAACTGATCTTCGGTGATCTGCGGGTCAATCTTCTGGATCTCCTCGAGACTTTTGCCTTCTTTATAGATCTTCTTCTTTATCCGGGTTCTCCAGCTGGCCAGGGTGGTGCTCATCTTTGTGAGGGCGGATTTTTTTACTTCGTTCCCATGATAATTTGTGTTCTGATACTTAGCAGGGAACTTGTATCTTGCGTGCAGCTTCTCGAAGAGGAGTGTGCGCAAGTGGCCATTATCTTTATGCCGGAGATTCTCGGTGTTGATCGAGATGGTTGTCCGGGTGATCGCCGCCACTTGCCCACCGTACCCTTTGATGACAAGGGCGGGCTCCAAAGGAACCCCTGATGGGTTCACTTCGGTAATTTCCTCCCTGACCGTGCCAACCGTGTTCGGGCGCCAGTCCTTCGGCTTCTTCTTCTTCTTAGGAGGATTGCTACCACTCCCTGTGCCCTCGCCGCCATCAGTGGTTTCATCGTCCGCCGTTCCTTCGGCTTCTTCCTCCGCGTCTTCCATCTCATCATCCTCGCTCTCCGAAGGATGGTATTCTTCATCGTCTTCTAGCCGCTGGGCCGCCTCCCAGAATGTCAATTGTTTATTCGGAGGTCTGATTCTCCTTCAGCGCTGATGCGCTTAGAACATCCAGCCTCGTCGTTGTCACACATCTTTGCACTAATAAAAAACAAATAATTGGTTAAATGCACGGAAAAATCCGGCATGACCTTTGCTAATTTTCTTAAACTAGGAGTGCCCGATTTCTGCCGAAACGTAAGTTAATCAACATTCCGGCAAAAATCGGGACTCATTTCATACAAGAACCTGCATATATATGGCCAACATAGCTAGCACACAATAAATGGCCATCATAGCCAGCACAACCAGCATAAATGCCCCAGTATAGCCAGCACAACTGCACAACCAGCACATAATAAATCTGTTTCAGGCAAAAATGGAGCAACTAGAATAAATGACCAACACACAAACAGTACATCAAGCATAAATGGCCAGGTTTCAGGTTTGGACTTAGCAGTTTCAGGTTTTAGGTTTGGACTTAGCAGTTTCAGGTTTCAGCAAGCATAAAGAGTGTAAAAATGCACATAGTATACACAACAGCTTTGCACAATAGTTTCAGGTTTGCACAAATAGTACACACAGATTTCACAAATAGTACACATAGCAGCAAGCATAAAAGTTTCAGCAGTTTCAGGTTTCAGTATAGATAGAAGCACCACTACTCTAGTGCATATTCAGTTAACTTGTGCATATTTCAGGTTTCAGTATAGACAGCAGCACCACTACTCTAGCTAGCTACTGTCTTGTTTTTGTTTTTTAATCTTAGAGCTAGCTAGCTAGCTACTGTCTTGTTTTTGTTGCTGCAAAACAATAACATGCTACACTACTTTGCAGCGCTAGCTAGAGGTACAAAACTCAATGATAAAATTGGACCAGCTGTTTTTTAAAGTACTTTTCATTTCATTCAGTCACATATGGACATGTAAAAAGTACAATTATATGGCACAGACAAGAAGAAAATGACAAAAAAAATTGGCCTATGCAATTGTAACCGCAAGAAAAATCATGTTGCATTTTCAATTTAAACAAACCGTTTCGGTTCCAGTTTCAAAGATGGCATTTCCATCTGCGAGCGACTGCAGGCAGCTCTAAGCTATGCCATCTTCACTACCAAAATGCCGCTAGAGTTGTTCATCTTTGGAAGCTCACAACTTCCTGTATGTCAAATGATATCGCAACTTTCCGGTGGTGATGTATCAGGTCTGGACAAGCAAAGAGAGATGTGCTCTTTAAATTGAATACAGGACTCGGATCACTAAAAAAAGTGATATATATATACATATGCAGCCTGCTACTATCCATGACAATGAAATGATAGAACTTTGTATATATATGATCCATGGTATAGATTATATATTTTGGAAAAACAATATTACATAATTTGGTGTCAAATGACTGGATTTGATCAGAAATCAACCACTGGAGGAATAAATGTCAAAAGCACAACAGCCAATTGATCCATGGCATCAATTAAATCCACGCAGAAAATGGAACTGCATATATAAAAGAGGACACAAACATGAACAGTGCAACTATTTGCTACTGGAATATAGCTTTGCTACTTTCTTGTTTTTAATAACGTTGATGAAACTGTATATGAAGCTTTGCAAGTTTGCAAAAAATTATATATGTCAGGAATTATGGCAGGTTTTTCAGAACTCAAATAACCTGGAAACAAAAAATCCTGGCACACTAAGCTCCTACAGTTCTACTTATATCAAATTCAGTTCTTTATAGGTGATTAAAACATGATATACATCCATCACCTTAACATGCTGCTGAGACATACACTCTTTTCGTGCCACCTTACACATTCTTTCATGAACTGCAAATGAAGAAATTTTGGGACAAGAGGCATGAAGCCCATCCTTTTTCACTGAAGCAAGTTATATACTACATAAATATAGTATTTGATGGTGTCCGCACTCTTACAGTACAAAAAAAACCAGAAAAGAAATAACAACCATCTAAAAATAACAGTTTTAAACTAGATTCAAGCGCAACAGAACAGAAAATTAAGTACTGACGAACCCCAGCAAGTGGCAAGTTCAGATTGGCATTCATTCATTCAACTACAGTTGAGAGAGAGGGAGAGAGGAAGAGAGGGAGAGAGAGGGAGAGAGGGAGAGAGGGGAGGTGGGCAGGGGACTCACCAGGAGGGAGCGCGGAGCTAGGTACGCGGGCGATGAGGACGACGATGGCGGGCGGGCGGGCGGACGACGATGGCTCCTCCTCCTCCACGTCCTCCTCCTAGAGCGGCGGTGGACAACGGCGGGCGGGCGGGCGGACGATGGCGGGTTCCTCCACGGACTCCTCCTCCTCGGACGCGCACGGCTCGGGCTCCTCCTCCACGCGCAGCTGGCAGGGCTCCTCCTCCTCCTCCTCCACGTGCAGCTGGCAGGGCAGCGGCGGAACGAGAGCGCGGCGGCGGGGCACGGTTGAGATCAGCAGTGTCTGATCTGAGATGGGAGAAGAGGCGCGCGGGGCGTGGCACGGTTGACTACTATTACCGAGTTAGGCGTAGCGCACCCTGGCCAAGTGCGCTACGTTTACCGAGTTAGGCGTAGCGCACCCTGGCCAAGTGCGCTATGGGGTAACCGTAGCGCACTTGGCCAGGGTGCGCTACGCCTAACTCGGTAATAGTAGTCACATAAGAAGGCGCGGCCACCCCTATAGACAACTAACACAGCCCTATCCCACTAGTTCCACCCACTGCTCTAATCTAAACCTGTGAGCATCCAAGTTCGAATCCTGGTGCCCACCTTTTTTATTTTTATTTTAAAAATATTTTTAAATGTTCCAAAAAATGCCCAAAAGTGGTGATATATTCTATAAAAGTTTTGTTTTGTTTTTAAAATACTTTTAAATATTCCAAAAATGCCCGAAAGTGATAATATATGTCATAAAAGTGGTATAAATTAAATATGATTCAAATATGTCATAATAATTTGTCCATGAATATTACAATCTCTTTCGACCACGCGTTTTACAATATTTTTTGAGCTAGCGTTTTACAATTTTTTTTTTGTTCTTTGTCGCGGTTGAATAATTTAGTCCCGACACTTTAATATTTCTTCTTTCGAGCGGGCTACCTTTTTTGGGTAGGGTTGTCCTTTTTCTTCTTGTGATGTATGTTGCTGCATCATAGTCGTCGTCATCTTTAATCTTTGGATCGCCGTACTGGTCGAAGTCTTGCTCGTTGGCGACTCCATCCATTCCGATGATGTTTCTTTTTCCTCTCCTCACAACAACACTGCTAGGCTTTGTCGGTTCGGTAATGAAAAAACATTGGTCCACTTTGGTAGCCAGTACCCACGGTTCATTTTTCGCGGCCACGTTCGCACCGGCGGCCTTGGATTTGGCTGCTTCGGGTATAACCATGGTTGTGAAATACCGGTCTTCTCTTTCGACGCTCTTTGCCCATCTGACACGGAACATCGGCACCTTTTCTCCACAGTAGTCGAGCTCCCAGATCTCCTCGATTCTTCCGTAGAATCTTTCCTTCACGTTGTCATCGGTGTAGAATTCCGACGTTACACCTGAGTTCTGGTAATCACACTTGTTGTCCTTTTCCTCTGTGTAGAATGTGTAGCCGTTGATATCATATGCCTGATAATCACACTTTTTGTTCCGTAGAATCTTTCCTTCTCCTGGACATGTGGTTTTCTCCGCGTCCTCGCCTCGATAAATGATGCAATCGTTGATGCATACGTGATATCTATCAAGAGGACAGACGATTTTCTTGGCGTCCTCGATACTAGTTGGACATGTGTTCCCCTCCGGGAGACGATCGTGCCAGAATGCCATCATATCGTCGAAGCTTGCGTCGCTCAATTTGTGTTTTGCCTTCATCTCCATAGCCTTGAGCGTTACATTCAACCGGGTATCATCGGGCCTGCATCCTTCATACAATGGAGTAACCGCGTCTTTCTCAAGTTGCGCAAGCTTGGCTTTCTCTCTAGCGGCAGCCCTGGTGTTACTCGTCTGCTTGAGAAGCAGCTCTTGCACATAAGGGTCCCGCACCCAGCCTGACGTTGTTCCATCGTCGTCTGCTCCTCCGGCATCTAGATCATCATCATCCCGGTCTGCTTCCGCACCTGCACCATCTCCAGGAGACTCTTCATCATCTCGCCCGTTCTCGCCGTGATGATGATCATCGTCATGTTGGCCACCTTCACCGTCTCCATCGTCTTCGTCATCGCTTATCCAACGAGTGTATCCATCCATGAAACCATGGCGGAGCAGGTGCGCCTGCAGATTCTCGGAATATGGGTCGATCACCCAGTTGAGTTTGCATCTTCTGCATGGACATCTTATATCCGTCTTGTTATTTCGTATCATGTCGGCCGTCTCACATTTCAAAAATCTAGCCACAATGCCTTCGCTCATTATGCGGACCATTTTTGCCTGCACGGTGTACATGGTACAATTAGAAGTCTATTAGAACCACATAATGAATGCATGCATGCAATGGTTGATAGAAAATTTCGGCATGACGTATCCTAAAATTAGGACATTTGCGAAATGCCAAAGTCTTGACAAAATGGAAATAAATCAACATTTTGGCAAAACAAATGGCAACTTGTTCACATACAAACAAAAGAGAGAGAGACCGATCCATACACACATGAACATATCATTATCCTCTCCATAAACACATGCATGAGCATCATCGATACTCTCCATATACACACACATATGACCATCGATCCTCTCCATACACACATCATGAGCATCGATCATCTACATACATATGAGCATATCATCCATATACACATGAACACATCCTTACATGGACAACTTACCGAGATGAGAGACCGATCGCGAGAAAGATGGAAAGGAGAGGTGCGCGCGAGACCGGAGAAGGAGATGAGAGACCGGAGACCTTCCTCTATTACTTATGTAACATCCAAGGCAAGTTCTACATGCTAAAAATGGTGAATGGGTGGAGAAATTGAGGTGGGAAGGAGAATATCCCGACTAGATCTAAGGAGGAAGAAGAAGGGGAAAGTGAAGTGTGGGGTGGTGGATGTGGTCACACATGTGAACATAAAGTGTTGTCAAAAAAATCGACACATTCGTGGCGCACTCTGCCCTAGAGTGCCACAGGGAGTAGTAACATCCGTGGCGCACATGCCATAGTGCGCCACGGATGTGTCTGGCCGTTTCACAGCAGAGGGGGGCATGCGCTTAGGCGTAGCGCACCCCCTCCATGTGCGCCAGGTTGACACTAACAACCGTACCTCACCTACCCTATGTGCGCTACAGATGTTTGGCGTGCGGCCAATAGGGCCCTGGCCCACACATATCTGTGGCGCACTATGGTCATATGGTTGTTCTAGTTACTAGTAGGGCACTGCCCATATTTGAGCCACGCTTGTTTTAGCCGTGGGGGACTTCAACCATGTGAGCCACGAATGTGCTGATTACCTATAGCCATTTTTCTAGTAGTGCAACCCGAGCGATCAGAGGAAAAGCTCCGAAGGGACCATGCAGGAGAGACGACAGGGAGGGGAGCGTCTGCGCCAGGGGCTCACAAGGTTGGCGGTGTTGACCGGAAGCGAAGGCCAGGGAGGCTCGTGGCCTGCGCGATTGTAGAGCCGGGACGGGGCAGGGGGCCTCAGGAGAGGGTGGCGGGCCGTGGCCCGGGAGGGGCCAGCTCGACGGAGGCGACACGCTCTCATGGCCAGGAAGCTCCGGCCGGCCGGCGCCGTGTCACGGTGGTGCTTGCGGGCGTCGGGAGCAGAGGAACGAGGGGGTGGTGCTGGCGTCCGCGGCCGAGGATAGGCAGCGGTGGTGGAGCTCCGGGAGGCCGCAGGGCTTGGCGAGGTGAAGGAGAGGCCAGCGATGGTGCCATGCGGGCCAGCAAGGAGCAAATACCGGTGGCGGCGGGGGCGCTCGATCTTGGGGAGGAAGGGGACGACCAGGCACCGGTGGAGGCTCACGCGAGGAAGGAGGGAGTCACGGGGTGGTGGGGCTGTGACGGTAGGTGGGAAACAAACGGAAGGAGCAGGATTGTGTGTGGGGAGCGATGTGGGGCGTGGGCGTGTACGCACCGGTGGTTGTGTGTGGCGTGTTTGCTGGAAAAAAACAGGGAGGGGGAGACGAGGTGGTTGCGGTGGTTCACGGGGGAAGCCTGGGCACACGAGGTGGGACGATTTGGTGGTTGGTGGCGGCAGGTAGTTGGGTGGTTTGGGTATTAGGGTTTGGAAAGGGTAGGTCTAGGTTTAGGTTTTATATGGGGTAGTAGGTGGACTCTGGTTGGGCCGATTGGGCCTGACCGGTGTCTGCCTCCCTGATACAAAATATTTTTCATTTAATTATTTTGTTTTAAAAGATTTTGTAAATAGTTTTAAGACAAATACAAGATCCGGACGGACCGAGAGTTCAATTTGAAATAGAGAAGGGGATAATTAGAAAACAATATAGGCTTTTGGGGAATAGGTTTAGTCAAACACATGCATGATGATGTCATGATGATGCACAAGTACAAACAACAGCGGTTTTCTAGTAGTGGTTTTATCCGGGGTGCTACAATTCGACACCACTAACAATGGATCTCGCCCTCGAGATCCGCCTCCTGGTTCGGGGAAGAAGGCCAACGCTCTGAATCTTCTCGCTTCGTGTAGATCCTCGCGACACCACTAACAAGGATTCTTTCTTCATATTGAATTCGGCGACACCACCAACAAGGATTATTGCTCATGTTCGTTGCGAGAACACTCCAGAAAACAAAGGATGAAGGCAGAGGTCTCAAAAGGTAAGGCCACCTCTAACTTCCGTGGAATGAGTAGAATTGCTTAATCCATCGATTCAATGTACAAGAGCAAATGATAAGAGTAGTCGGATGGTGATCAGTCCATCGCGCACCCAAAGCATTAATCTGTACATGAATATGAGAACTATGCAACCAACTCTCGGAATCAGACTGAAGATCTCGACAAGCGAGGGTTGGAAACAAAGGAGGGATGGATATTCTCATCAAATCTGATGCAGATGACTTCGTCGTATCGAAAAACACTGGAGGATAGAAAGAAATATTTTAGTGAATTTTCGGTCCACTAAAAGGTACAACAGATGTAAGGTTCATCAGATAGCATGAATGCCGAATGTCGAAGCATCGTTACAAGACGATGGAAGCGAAACCCTGAAGGTATGTCAGAAACCCAACCACGAGAAATCCTGGACTCGAAGAAAAGATAAGAGAGCAGTTCAAAACACACAGAGGTAAGAAGAGAATAGCAGAGGGGTAAGGAGTAAAAGCAGATCTAATCAGATCTATCCAATCAATTTTTTTTTTCAAAATAGTTTTGACTCTCTACAACGTCTGTTAGCTAGGTTATCCTACATGCTGGACCAGTGGGGTATTATAACTTCTGAGCTCTGATACCACTCTGTAACACCCTTAGAATCGGCCCTATGCAAGTTTTAGTGATTTCCGCTAAATCCGCATAGAAACGATTCAAAGGTGCTCACCAGGCACTTTCGTGCGGGTGGAAAACGAAGTAATATTATTACACATTAGTCCACGATGGAACCCACAAAACATATATATACATCAACGACTCCATGAGTCAAGAATACAGATATACAATACAAAGATCCAAATCACCTTTAAAACAATACATCGTCCGAGTACGGACATGATGCAAATTGAGCTAAGAGCCCTGAAGAATAACCAATGGCGTCCATAACCCTGCCTAGGCCAAGCTAGAAGGGTAACCCTGCTAGCGACGTCGATCTCAGAACATGCTTAACAAAAGGGGTGCCGACAAAGGCGCAGGAAAAAGAGAGCGATCAGTACTAAGGCCAGTACACGGCGAGACTAGAATTCGGCGGTCCTCGCCTACATAGGTATGGTGGACTGAAGCGGCAGCACAGCATGCACTAAACTATACCTATAGAGACTCAATACAGCTGGCGGCTATCAGATATGGATAAGAAATACCTATTCGGATCCAACCTGAAACTATCACCAAGCATAACCATCCTGGTATTTTCCCCTTCAGACCGAATGAGGAAGTCAACCGAGGAACTCACACAGTTGGTAGTTTTATTCATTCTGTTATAGTTGCGACAGTTACTTGTCATATATAGATAGCATGAGTCATCCTGATATAATAAGCAGTTGGCAGTTTTAGTTAACCATTCCGTTGTAGTTGTAGTACTTACTAGTCAGATACATATAGCATGAGGCATCCCAAAACTCAGCAGTTGTTGGTACTTTTATTTAGCCATTCCGTTGTAGTTGCAATACTTACTAGTCAGATACAATGGTAATAGGTGACAACCCAAACCAGCAGCTATTGGCACTTTTATTTAGCCATTCCATTATAGTGAAGCTGATTACTAGTCATTATAAAGTCAAGTTTATAGCACTACTTTAGTTATAGTTGTCTATGATCGAGATACTGTGCTCCAAGTCGTCCATAACCGCGGACACGGCTTTGAGAAAGTTTTACCCTGCAGGGGGCACAAATAGAAACACACGCACGATCAACCTCGAGAAAAACCAAATGAAAACCCAACGAGGCATCACAATTGCAAGATTCATGTAATATTTCAGGGGGCCACCCCACTAAGCTACCCGCGACGAAGTTGGCCAGCTCCAAAACGGACCCAGAGGTTTGTGTCGACGGCTGTAAACGACCGGGAACCCGAAAGTGTGACTGGGCTTGTCGATACCGCATAAACGTATCACAATTCCTAAACAGTACAGGCGCTCCACGCGCAATCGTAAATAAAGCAGTAAAGCATGGCATAAGTACAAGATAGTAATAAAGCCCCAAACTAGTTTGTGGCCCCAAGAAATAATATATGACTCAAGCTCTGGCTAGGGGATTTCATGGTCCCATATGCGGATAGTGCGAATATTCAAAGAACAGGTATCAAGTACTCGGGGTCCTACGAGACACAAGTGGACGGTTAAAAACCAAATAACATCTATTGTCCACCTGTGCCTCTGCATTCCTTACCTACGTCAATTTTAGTGATTACACGATAATTAAAGCCATGATCATCTCCAACATAAAGCATAAGGAATTTCTCTAACAACTGTGGTACTTGACAACACGTAGAAGCACTTGAGCAAGCGACTACGACATGCAAGTCCAACTATCTACCGAACAACAGGTAATAGGATGTATCCAAGGCAATATAAGGCTGCAAGGGATACCACGGGTACGGAAACTAGAGCATTGCAACACAGATAGCAATAGATCAACATGAGGAATAGAGAGTAGAATGTAAAATAGGTAGAAAGAGGGAGAATGCTCGCCTAGAAAACATTTCCGAAGGTTCATTCGAAGATCTGGTCGACACTCGCATCAACTCATCGGCCTAATCCGTGAACAAGGAATGCACTAAAATAAACATCGGATGCACTATTTCATACCACGGCAAAAGATCGGGCATGATGCTTGTATGATGTATGATATGGCAAAGATACGATGCAATTAGGCAATATTAAGCGGAACCGAGGTCCCGACATTTAATTAAATAGTTCATGTTATTTAGATACCCCGCAATTTAAATGTTGTCTTAACATGGCAAAATATATCATCGGTTCGCTGCACAATTTTAAATGGAGCCAATATTAGACTAGATTCGCCTACATATGGCCTCTATATTTAATTAGGTGAATTGGCATAATGCCCCCAAACCACGCAATATGTATGCAACATGAACATTTTAAATTCAACAAGTAATATCATTTATAAAATATATGTCTAGGAAAAGAGGTTCACACATCGGTATCAGTGATCTTGGGGTTCGCCGAGGGTTTGGGTAGGGGGACCGGTCTTCAGGGTTTCCGGCTCCAGGAAGGCGATCTTCTTGATCCGGCATCGTCGCCTCCGGTTCCATGTTGAAGGCTTGGTGGTCTCCGGGACCGTGTGGCAGATCTTGTCGCTCGGCGGTGGAGAACTTAGTTCGGCACCGGTGTTGATCTTGCTTGTTGAAGATGCGATGATTAGCATCAACAACAAAAATCTTGGCGGTAGCAACTGAAGACACATAGCAGAGAACACACGGTCACCACGATAGCACAACCAAAGGACGAACCCACACATGGTTCCTAGATCAAAGGCGATAGGAGTAGCAGGAGCTCTACGGCGCCAACACGCAACAATGTAACTAGATAAAAAGAAAGGAGAGAGGCCAGCATCCAGCAACCCGAGCGATCAGAGGCAAAGCTCCGAAGGGACCACGGAGGAGAGACGATGGGGAGGGGAGCGTCGGCGCCAGGGGCTCACAAGGTTGGCGGTGTCGACCGAAAGCGCAGTCCAGGGAGACTCGCGGCCTGCATGGTTGTAGAGCCGGGACGGGGTAGGGGCCCGTAGGAGAGGGCGGCGGACCGTGGCCCGAGAGGGGCCGGCTCGACGGAGGCGACGCGCTCTCGCGGCCAGGAAGCTCGGGCCGGCCGGCGCCATGGCACGGTGGTGCTCGGGGGCGTCGGGAGCAGAGCAACGAGGGGGTGGTGCTGGCGTCTGCGGTCGAGGATAGACAGCGGCGGTGGAGCTCTGGGAGGCCGCAGGGCTCAGCGAGGTGAAGGAGAGGCCAGCGGCGGTGCCATGCGGGCCATCAAGGAGCAAATCCTGCGGCGGGCGGGGCGCTCGATCTTGGGGAGGAAGGGGACGACCAGGCACTGGTGGCGGCTCACGCGAGGGAGGAGGGAGTCGCGGGGTGGTGGGGCCGTGACGGTAGGTGGGAAACAAACGGAAGGAGCGGGATTGTGTGTGGGGAGCGATGTGGGGCGTGGGCCTGTACGCGTTGGTGGTTGTGTGTGGCGTGTTTGCTGGAAAAAAACAGGGAGGGGGAGACGAGGTGGTTGCGGTGGTTCACGGGGAAAGCGTGCGTGCACGAGGTGGGGCGATTTGGTGGTTGGCGGCGGCAGGTAGTTGGGTGGTTTGGGTATTAGGGTTTGGAAAGGGTAGGTCTAGGTTTAGGTTTGATATGGGGTAGTAGGTGGACTCTGGTTGGGCCGATTGGGCCTGACCGGTGTCTGCCTCCCTGATACAAAATATTTTTAATTTAATTATTTTTTTAAAAGATTTTGTAAATAGTTTTAAGAAAAATACAACATCCGGACGGACCGAGAGTTCAATTTGAAATAGAGAAGGGGATAATTAGAAAACAATATAGGCTTTTGGGGAATAGGTTTAGTCAAACACATGGATGATGATGTCATGATGATGCACAAGTACAAACAACAGCGGTTTTCTCGTAGTGGTTTTATCCGGGGTGCTACGGTAGCACTCGCAGAACACCACGAAAATGGCGAGCTGTTTGATGTTGTGCGGACCCAGGTCCGACGGCTGGATATCGTAATAGGCGCATAAGCGCCAGAAGAAGAGGGAAGTGGGGAATCCGATCCCCCGCTCCAGATGACTGGTGAAGCAGACGAACTCCCCTTCGCACGGATCTGGAATTACTTCTCCGGCCGCGGGAATGCGCCATCTCCCGGCATGGAGGATCCCCGCCTCCTCGAATGATCTTAGCAGCGCCTTTGTGCACTTGGATCTGCCCCATGGTTCGGCAAGAGGAGCCATCGGCTGGGGGATCGTCGGATGCGAATCGCTCTGAGTCGTTATGGTCGCTGCGCGGAATGGGGGAACGAGAATGCGCAAGTTCAGAGGAAGTGAGGGAAGCGTTTCCCCCTTCACCCGTCAAACTCCTTATATAGTGGTTGTTACCCGCCATTTTTGGGGCGCCGTTACCATGCGGTAATTATGCCGATATTACCGTTGGATTACCGAACGACTAGTTTCACAAAGCTGACGGTCCAACTTCGTCCACTCGACTCGCTGTCTTCAGCGACTCGACGATTCGCCGACCCGATCACTATGACAGTGACTTGATTATTCGCCGAACCACTCGCCAAGCTGCGATATGATTGGTCGCCATTATTGCGACTAAAATGACTAGTTCTTTCCTTTGTTCAGGAGTCCACCGACGATTCAACTGGGCGTCCGCATTGGACCCGCATACTCCAACTGCAAAAAAACACCTGCGACGAATCAACTACGGCCTCGGGTACTACTGATCGGGATATGCCTACCGGGTATGCCCAGCAGGACGTTTCCTATTGGCCCAAACTGCCAGCGAGTGGGCCTGCAGGATGGCGACTGGATCGAGACTTGGTGAGGACTCAGGCGACTGGAAGCTGTAGGCCCAGAAGCGTAGCTAGGCCTAGTCGGACTAGGTCAAAGACCTTCCGAATACTTAACCAATTCCGTTGTAGATCTATAAACCCTAGCGAGGTGTGTCTATATAAACCTCCCTAGGGTACGCATAGAGTACACGTTCCATCATACACCCAAGCGACTCGCCGCCTAGTCATCGAGCTCGCCCCTTGTACTCTCTCCATAATACAATCTAGCAGGAGTAGGTCTTTACCCTCCGGGGGGCCGAACCTGGGTAAACCCTTGTGTCTCCGCACTCATCTTGCACCGCAGATGGCTGGCCGCCCTTGCCCCATGTTCTACTACTCGCTGCCGATTGCAGCATCTGCCGTGGCCATTCCCACGACAATTACCTTGGTGTCTTGTTTTTGTGCAAAAATGAACTATCAGGAAAAATCCTGGAAAATATGCCAAAAATTATATTTCACCAGAAGATCCACGGAGCTAGAAGGGGAGACATAGGGGAGGCCTGGGGGGCCCAGACCCACCCTAGGCGCGGTCCCACTGACCCCGCGCCTGGGGGAGGTTTGGCCACCCCAGGAAGCTTATCAGCGTCCCTCCGCGTCTATAAGTTGCCTTTCGACCTAAAAACATAGGGGGGTTCGATAGTTTTCTAGAAAGAGTTCCGCTCTGCCGCGTCCACCAGAAACCAAGATTCGGATCCAGAAACTCCATTCTGGCACCCTCCGTTCATAGCATGGAGTTATTATCCGCGCTATTGAGCCCCACTTAGGCCAAAATACTAATCTTGGGGGGAGGTACACCGACATCACACTCATTAATATATCATGTTCGGTCGGTTCTTTGTATATCCATCGTTTCGCTTTCTTTTTGGTTTTTTGTTGCTTCTTTCTAAAAACCCAAAAATACCAAAAATATTTTCGTTGTTTCTCTTGGTTTGTTTCTTTTCTTTGGTTTTCCTTAAAAGAAAAATCCAAAAAGATTTTTCTTTGTTTGGTTTTTCTTTGTTTGCTTGTTTCTAAAAAATCGAAAACACCAAAAATATTTGTTGTTCTTCTTTGGTTTTGTGAGTTCTTCACAGGGTTCCGTCGTC
This sequence comes from Avena sativa, assembly GCA_916181665.1. NCBI lineage: Eukaryota > Viridiplantae > Streptophyta > Magnoliopsida > Poales > Poaceae > Avena > Avena sativa. Next base: position 42,407,664 of record OV702298.1, on the reverse strand, counting down.
CTCAGTGGATATTGGTTTTCATGTTAATTATTCAAGTCACAAAAGTGAAGGGCAATAATGAAGATTAAGACAACTCGAGGTGTGGTAAGAGGCTGGTAGCGAACTCTATTTGTGTCATTTTTGTACATATACTCATCATTGTGAGCATGCTTAGCCTGTTTGTGTAAGGTGTATGTCATTATGGATGCTTAGTAGTTGTTGCTTGTCTATGATTAGCTACAGCTTTCTAATAGTTTGTAGCATGTCATATGAATGTTTGCTTGCATTGTTTTATTCATACTTCGGTATGACATTGTGGTATCCTCCTCTGACTGTTCATGTGAATCGACTGATGGGTTTTGCAGCATAGTAAATCAAAAATTTCCTACGGATGCGAACAAGAAAGCCAAGATCTAATCTAGGAGATGTAATCAACGAGAGAGATTGATGAGATCTTCACACCCTTGAAGAAATCGCACAGGGGAAACGTTCAACAGAACGTGGTTGATGTAGTCGTACTCGCCGTCTCCTCCTCGTGATCCGATCCGATCCTACGCCGCAAGTGGCGGCGCCTCCAAGAGATGAACACGTACGGTGCAGCGACGTCTCCTCCTTTCCTTGGGCCAGCAAGTATGATGGAGAGATAGATTGGATCTGCAGCACGACGGCGTGGTGCTTATGGTGGAGAGTTTCTGCGGCAGGGCTTCGCCTACGTGCAGTCGGGGAAGAGAGAGAGGTGGAGGGCAGCAGTTGGACGGCGGCTAGGGTTGGAGTGGGGGGAGGCTGCGCCCCTGCCCTCCTTATATAGGGGGCTGGCCGTCCCCTTGACCCCTCCTCCAAGCCCTAGGGCGGCGGCCCAAGGGGTGGAGTGGGGGGCAAGTCATCCCCCCATTCTTCTGGAAGGTTCCCTTAGTGTTTCCCCTAAGGGCTGGCAGGCTGGGCCTTAGGGGCCTTGTGCCCCTGGCCTAAAGTGGCCAGGGCACTACCCCTTAGGCCCACGCAGGTCTCCGACAAGTGGGACCATGTTGGTCCCACTCCAGAACCTTTCGGTACAATACCGATAAACTCTGAAACGATTCCGAAATCCAAAAACTACTTTCCTTTATATGAATCTTATTCTCCGGACCATTCCGGAAACTCTCGTGATGTCCTGCATCTCATCCGAGACTCCGAACAAAAAACTCATAAACCAATTATCAATTCTATCCTAGCGTCGATGCACGTTAAGTGTGTGACCCTATGGGTTCGAGAATATGCAGACATGATCTTCTATCAATAATCAACAGTGGGATCTGGAAACCCATATTGACTCCCACATATTCATCGATGATCACATCGGATGAACCACGATGCCAGGATTCAATTAATCCCATATATGTATTCCCTTCGTCAGGCGATATCTTACTTGCCCGAGATTCGATCGTTGGTATCAGCATACCTAGTTCATCTCGTTCACAGCAAGTACTTTACTCGTTCCGTAATCCTATATCACTTTTTTATTAACTCCTTAACCACGTTCTTGCAAGCGGTGTTAATATCGATTACCGAGTGGGCCCGAAGTATATCTCTCCGACTCGGGAGGGACAAATTCCATCTCGATACATACAACCCAACAAGTACTTTCCGATCACCTGAGAGACACCTTTATGATCACCCTCACATAGGATGACGTTTGATGACCTCAAAGCTTTCTTCTGATACCAGGGAGTTGTATTATCTCATGGTCTAAGGAATACAATACTTGACATAGGAAAAAGCTTCGCAAAGATGAACACAATGACACGATCTAATTGATTTGCTTAATTTGGGTCTGCCATCATATCATTCTCCTAATGACATGATCTCATTATTAATCGACAACTCATGTCTATGGTTAGGAAACCTTAACCATCATTAATCAATGAGCTAGTCCATAGAGGCGTACTAGGGACACGGTGTTGTTCAAAAACCACACAAGTATCAAAGTTTCCGCTTAATACAATTCTAGCATGGAATATAAACTTTATCATGAACACGAATTATAATAATAACATCTTTATTATTGCCTCTAGGGCATAATTCCAACATCGACTTGGCACATGCTCACGCATGCATATGACTAATCAATAGTCAGTAAGCCTCGATGATTTATTTTGTCTCAGAGTTCTTGTATCACTTTCATGCCATAATTAGTCCTGTTTTGTTGCAAGTATGATTATGACAGTTATTGCTCTCTCGTTTTTTGATCCCTCTCTATTTCTAGCCTTCACTTGCACTAAGTATGTGCTCTACTTGTGCATCCAACTCCCAAAAACCAATATTGTCATCTGTGTCCACCATACCTACCTATTAGCATCATTTGCTACTTCAGTGCATATTATATATGCCGTGTTTTCATCCAAAATAAAATGTTTTTCTATTTTTAGAAAGTTAGTTAGCAAAGCTCTCATGAACTTGATGGCACACTTTATTCCTTGCGCTTAATAATCCTGAACCATTGTGCCTAGTCCATGAAAGTTTTATTCTTGCTTATTATATACTGGGAGTCCGCAAAACCGTGTTGTCACGGGGAACGCTTTCAACGCTTTTTGTATATCTCATCCAGTTGATACCTTGCTCTTTTGTTTATGGATGTCGACGATGTGAAATAAAAGGGGAAGTTGTTAGTTCATGGAGTTTATACATTGTGTTAGAGAAACGCCTGGGACGCTAGCCTAAGCCATGCTTAATCATGGTGGAAACTTGCAGCATCACTATAATGAGCATCTATGAAGCTTCCTCAATAAAAAGCTATGCATATGGTAAATAAAAAGATTTCTAAGATGCTCATTGTCTACTTGCCTTGTCATTTTGGTTAGGGAAAGCTCCTGTACCATGTGCAAGGGGTACCCCGTTGGCGGTTCTCGATGATATGCATGTATTTACAATGACAAGAACTTTCAGATGACCAAAGTTGAGTAGCATGCGGAGCGACCCTCGTACTCAAGGGACTTGGGATTTCCAGTCTATGGTCTGTCAAGCATATGATTCAGACTGGACCTCACTTTCACCTTAACCACATGAAGATGCCCATGATAGGGGCAATGAGAGCTCAAAGCTAATAAGTACCTTCCTTTTAGCATTAGGAAGCCTTCCAAACCTTCACAAAACCGTTTTCACAACTTTGTTAAGTCACCACTTATTCTATGAGCACCTTCTTGAGAGCATAGTTGTCATTCTTGTGTTTGTTCCAAAACTTGGTTAATTATGTCATGACTTTGATGCTTGTATCTCTGATATATTTATCTCTAGTCTTCATGTGAACTTCATAGGTGCCTTGGCATTTATATTATGCTCTTCAAACAAAGGAAAGCGAGATACCACTCTATCATACCTTATTATGAGCATTGCAATGTTGCTTACGTTTATGTTTCATGCTACTTATTATTATTGAGTTGGTTTCTCTTCATAGCTTGCAATGACTATTGAGTAGACTTAGATGAATAGTCCTTATTATGAATTATCTAAGCATCTACTCCTGTGCTGAGAATATTTACATCATATGAAGCAAAGTGTTCGTGAAAGTTCTTTTATCGCACTCAGTTTTCAACTGAATTGCTTGAGGACAAGCAATAAGCTAAGCTTGGGGGAAGTTGATACGTCCAAAACGTATCTACTTTCTCGATCACTTTGGTATTGTTTTTCCTCTATACTTGTGTGATTTGGATACAACTAACACGGACTGATGATGTTTTCAGCATAATTACCTTGGTGTCTTGTTTTTGTGCAGAAAATGAACTATTAGGAAAAATCCTGGAAAATATGCCAAAAATTATATTTCACCAGAAGATCCACGGACCCAGAAGGGGAGACGGAGGGGAGGCCTGGGGGGCCCAGACCCACCCCAGGAGCGGGCCCACTGACCCCGCGCCTGGGGTGGTTTGGCCACCCCATGCAGCTTCTCGGCCTCCCTCCGCGTCTATAAGTTGCCTTTCGACCTAAAAACAGAGGGGGTTCGATAGTTTTCCAGAAAGAGTTCCGCTCCGCCACCGCCACCAGAAACCAAGATTCGGATCTAGAAACTCTATTTTGGCACCCTACCGGGACGGGGAATTTGGAGAGGATCGTTGCCATCGTCATCACCAATGCATCTCCATCAACCACCGATGTTTCCCTCATCCATGAGTGAGTAATCCCCCGCTGTAGGCTTGGGGATGGTAGGGATTGGATGAGTTCAATCATGTAATCGAATAAGATCTGTTAGGGGCATAGTGCCTAGTATCTCTATTAGTGCTATTTGACTTTGTTGCAACTTGTTATGCTTAATGCTTGTCACTAGGGCCCGAGTGCCATGATCTCAGATCTGAACTTATTATTGAATCATTATGATAGTATTGTTTATGGTCATATCTGCAAGTTGTGTACACATATCATTGTCCGGATCCACAACCCCAAAGTGATAGAAATTGGGACAGACGGAGGGGATGGCTGTGTTGTGAGGATCACATGTGTTCACGGAGTGTTAATGCTTTGATCCGGTGCTCTATTAAAAGGAGCACCTTAATTGTCAGTAGTTCCCTAGAGGCCCCGCTGCCACGGGCTGGCTGGACAGAAGATGTTGTGCAAGTTCTCATTGCGAGTACGTATGACTATATTTGGAGCATATGCCTAGGATTGTTTAGTACTTGGATGCTTATTATTATTTATCTACAATGCCCTAGTTCTTTGAAGTTATGTGTTTAGACTCGTCCATGCAATGCCTGTGATGCAGCCCGACCTACGGTCGTTACTACATCAAGGTCTCCAACTTACGCCAAGTCGTCATGGACTCCAAAGGTGAATCCGTTCCTCTATGCAAGCTTACTTCCTACCCTATTGAATGGTATGCTACTTCATACTCCGTCACATATGCATGATAGGTTCACACCGACCAGTACGGAGGCAAGGGAGGAAGTGCGGAACATCAAGCTCGACAAGACGGAGGCTTGGAAGAGGAGGCGGAAGAAGACAGATCGGCAGCTGCCAGGTCCCGGCGGTACTACCGGTCAGCGGTACTACCGCCCCTGATACCGCTCGCTACTGACGGCTCCAACTGATGCTACAGGACCGCAAGCGGTACTACTGGTCCCACAGCGGTACTACCGGTGATGACCGGTACTACTGGTCCTAAATCTGGTACTACCGGTCATGTATGTGCCTGCGCGCACCTGTTGGGCCAGAGCCCATGTATTCCCCTTACTTACCTATTCGCCTAGTTTATCCCCAAACTACCCTTGTTTAGTGGCTGGCCTATAAATAGAGCCCCCACCCCTCATATATCCCTTAGGCATAGATGATAGACTAAAGAAAACCCCCATTGTGGAATCTCTAGTTTTGCCTCATCCCCTTTACCAAGGGGACCGACTATCGTCACCAACCTCGATTGGACTTTGCATCACGCATACATCGTTGAACAAGGCCTTGGAGTTCGATGTCTCGTCTCCAAGTTGTCAAGACCCTCCCCAAGGTGTTCTTCCCTCTCCGATGTGGATTTGAGGGAGCACGTTGACCGATCTTTCCTTGCGAGGATTCTATCGGACCGGTGGCCACCGTTCGGGAGCAATCGGCCTTGTATCGTGTGAGTTTTATGTGTGTTCATCGTGTTCTTCGCAAGGTGTGTGTTCGCTTCCGCTACCTTCTCCCTTTCCCCTCGCTTTCCCATCGATTTGACCACGAGATCCGTGAAGATTGGGCACCCAAGAGGTTAACCCCTCCATCATCTGGTATCAGAAGCTTTTGGTTGCCACGGATTTCTCATCGATTTGGTCTTTTCCCCATAAATTCGAAAATTCCACCAAAAACAGCCCCAATTCGTGTTTTGGATCGATCTGTGATTTGAGTGCATTTTGGTAGGTTTTGATCCGTGGATTGCTTGCTAAACTTGTTGATCTACCTTCCTTTGCGTTCCCATGGCCTAATTCCTTGATTTCCCCCTTCGATTTGGTGTTTTTCTTGAAGATTTTCCGCCCAAATCACCCCAAAATCGCGAAAACGCGTCAAATCTGGGCGTCCCAGGTCCAAGCGGTACTACCGGGTCCAAAATCCGGTACTACCGCACTTAACCGGTACTACCGGGCTCAAAAATCCGGTACTACCGCCCTATACTGATCAAAAACAGCAGGTTCCCAGATTTCAGCCTCTCACCGTTTTGAGCATAACTTTTGCATCCGAACTCGGATTTTGGTGTTCTTTAGCTCGTTTCGAAGAGGAGAAGGAGCTCTACATCATCATCCACGTGGTTCATGCTATCTACTCCATACAAATTCCATGAGAAAGGCGGAATCCAACCATAAAGGGTGAAGATCGTCGACGAAAGGTATAAACATTCCGCGACTTCTCCCCACTTGCATTCCTTTGTGAACCCCACTATCTTTGCGAGCAACAAACACCTATTGAGACTAGTTCCTCTTATGATTGCTTGGGCTATGCACATTTGATACCTTGTAGAATTCCGAGCAAACATTATCAGCGCTATCTCATATAGTTATCTTGTATAGTTGTTGGCACAAGGAAGAGGCAAGTGAAAAAGAGATAAAAAGAAAAAGAGTGATACAAAAAGAAAAAAAAAATAGAAAAAAGGAAAAGAGAAAGAAAAGAAAGAGATACACATGTGCCTCATAGAATAGGAAGCGCAAGATCGATGAACATCATATAGGTGGTACTTATTGTGCATATCTTGTAGCCCACCAATTTTGTGCAATCGAACTAGCATCTCTCCTTGTACTTGTATGACACGAGCTTATAGTATTCGCTAGGTAATCATTTGGTTCTTAGCTCACTTTCTCCGTCGCACAAGTCCTATTTATCCCACCGTGTGTGTTTCCTTGTACATATTTCCTATCTTGTGGATTGACTTGTTTGCTTTGTGATCATTGTGGTTCTTTACTTGCCATTACAATATCTTGATTTCGAATTGTTTCTTGACATGCCACTTTCCATACCTATCCACCATAGGCCTTGTGTGTGTGTTTTTTGGTTAGTAGTTGGTTTTGGTGTTCCGCGTGAACTTCACTTTGCTTGGTTTATTGCTCTCAAGTGTGGCCACTTGCACGATACGATCTTCCAAGGTAAAGTAAGGTTTGACGTTGTATCCCTAACTCCCACTACCACTTCCATATACACCGCTTGGTCTTGTGCATTATGTCTAGGGACTCCGGAACCGAGGATGATATCTATGAAGAATCCATGATGAGCCACCATGTCTACGACTCCACAAGTATAGAGGACATGACGGAGCACAACACCGACAATGGCTCCACATGCTTTGAGGACCCGGAGCACTACACCTACGACGACTCCACATGCATGGAAGACATGGAGCTCTACGTCGACAATGGCTCCTCATGCATGGAGCCTATGGAGCACTACACCGACAATGGCTCCACATGCTTGGGTGATATGGAGTACTACACCAACAACTACTCCCCAAGCATGGACGACTTCGAGTGCGACATCGATGACGCCTCGCCAAGCATGGAGGACACGGAGAACTTCATCGACTTTGATGGATCCTCCATGAGCCATGAAGAATTCCTCCACCGTGTGGAGATGGAAGCCTACAACGCCAAGCAAGAGGAGGCGCATCATCAAGATTCCATAACCTTCAAGGCCAAGCGTGCCACACCAAAGGGCACCACCTACTTCGATGATCCACCTCCAAGGCGACAAGTGCCACCACCTAGATGGCATCAAGCGCCACCATCTCCAAGGCGCCAAGCTCCATCACCTCCAAGGCGTCAAGCTCTACCATCTCCAAGGCGCCAAGCTACATCACCTCCAAGGCGCCAAGATCCACCTCCTACCCAACGAAGAGTGGCGTCCAAACATCATATACATCAAGAGGCGCCAAGAAACAAGAATCTTCATCGACAAACATCCTCTCATGAGCATCGCCAACATAAGGAGGATACAAGAAATCGTCTAAGGCATCTTCGCCACCAAGATGAAGAATACAAGATGAGCACCAACCATAATGCTCAATCAAGCTCAAGAAGGCACCACAAGCACAAGAAGAGTGCCAAGGCAAAAGATCACCGTCGCGAGCGTCATGTGGATGGCCAAGTGCTTCACCAACATCAACCATCGGCAAGGCACGCCAATGACCTCCGTCGACACCGTCACAAGGCACCTTCAACTACTAGTGCCACCACCAAAATGGCACCAAGAGCAAGCCTTCGTCCAAGTCATCAAGCTTCGATGCCTACGCTTGACTTCCACGACCTCGCCAACGAGGAAAATGTAGACCTCTACTTCGCCAAGTTGGATAGCATGAGCCTACCTCCACCACTACTACAAGATGGCCACAAGACGGTCGAGCATGGGATTTTCCCTTCGACCATGGAGGCGAGCAATGATGCCCATCTTATGGCATCCAACCTTGAAGGTGACAAGGTCAAGAATGGTGAGCATGGGATTTTCCCTTCACCAAAGGAGGCGCATGGAGTTGAGGAAACCGAGCCTACCCCCATATGCTTGAGTGATGATGTGGTACCAATCCCATGTGAGTATGAGAGCCACTTAGCCCACTTGAGTGAGAACAAGAGTGAGATGAGTGACTCCACCTTATGTGAGATTGAGTGCTTCCACTTGGAGGGCATGAGTGATACTCCTAGTGAGTTGAGAGTGGTAGTTGATAGGTCAAGTGAGACCATTTCGATTTCTAACAACTTACCCTCTACCTCTAGTGTGTTCTATTGTGTTGTGCTAGGTTCCATGGAGGAAGACGCCCGATGCTATGAAGCAATGATGCCTCGAATGGAGAAGATGTACATGGTAGATGCTACGCCATGGATACATCAAGAAGATGAAGTCGTCCACAAGGAGGCCACTACTTCCACAACACCCACTTCATATGAGAGGTATGACCAAGGTACCAATAAGGGTGTTGCTGATGCCATGATCCCACTAGTGGACATGATGAATTGTGAGGATATGCATGCTATGGATGATACTTGTGACATTACATATGCTTCATCCACATTCCCATGTGATGCTTTGCCTTTGCATAATATTGATCATGTGGAATTGTTTGATTGCGATATCATTGCCATAAACATGCCATGTTATGCATCTTGTGTGTATCCTCCAATTGCTTTGGACTTGCCTTGTCATGCTAGTCATTCAATTTCTCCCGTTGCTTGCGATAAGATGAATGCTTGCTAATTCACTTGTTTTGCTTGCAACAATATTGATCATATGCGTTATAATGAGATGGCCCCATAGCTTTCTCAATTTTTGGAGATTTTGATGATTGCCATGATAAGCATGTTCCCCACTTGCATACTCACCATGCATCACTTTCATACTTGATTGACATTAATGGTGATGTGCACAAGAAGAGATACGTCATGATGGATGATGTGTATCTCTACCATGCACACACGTTCTTCCTTTTACATATGATGTGTGTAGGTACCCGCACGAGAATGTCAACCTCGGTTGAGCACAAGTTGACAAAAGAGCTCTTGAGAGCATCCCACAAGTGAGTTCAAGATCGAACCCAGCTCTGATACCTTTTGCATGCTTTGCATCTTTCATGTTGGCAAATTTCTCTTTCCTATGGTTTGATTGCAAGCATGTTGATGGTATTATCTCACCTTGTGACATTCATATTTCTTTGCTTTTGGATAATGATGCTTTGTGTGTTGCAACAAAAATGTTGAAAATTTTCTCTTTCCGATGTTTTGGGTGCAACCACAATTCCATTAAGAGCATGTATTGTCATGAGAGCTTCCAAGAATCTCGTCTTGTTGTTGCAACAAACATAAGGACCACTTGCTCTTTCATTTGGTTAGTTTGCAAACACGTTACTTTGGCTTCCGCTTGGGATACTCATATTCCCATGATATTTGCTTTCGATGATTTGTGTGTGACATCCAACATGTCGAGCAATTTCTCTTTCCAATGGTTGGTTTGCACACATAATGATGTTGCTTTGGACATTCTTCCTTGCGTGTTTTTGCCGAATTCTCCTATTCTTGCATCAAGGACGTTGATCAAAATTCTAGTCAATTGCCTTGAGTGCCACACTAAAACATTGTATGGAGTTTTTGAGTTCCCACATTTGGATGATGTTCAAACGATTTCCATGCACTTTGACCTTGCATATGCATTCCATTTGCTATACATGCATTGTACTAATAGTGTTGTGAACAAGAATGGACATGCCACTTTTGACATGCTCCTCTATCACGCACGAAAATATTTTGGTTGGTCTTTGTTGTGTGAAGGTACAAGTGCATACACGTCAACCTCTACCAACCACGTGTTGACAAGAAGAACCGAAGAGAGTTACCTATGGCCACCCTTCATCGAGCTATCTCTACAAGCTAAGGTGACTTCCTTCTACTTGAGGACTCATGCAATAATCTTCATGAATTGGCTACGCTTTGAGTGTTGCTTTGCTTTTGTTGTGAGCTTTGTAGGCTTCAAGGAAGGTGAAGGAACATTGAAGTGTTGTCAAGTCAATCTTCCCGAGGAAGACTATATGATGAACCCCAGGATCAAGAAGGTCTCTCGACCGCTTCTACTTTGTGATGAGCATGTAGAGTCGAGGATGACTCTTTTTGAAGGGGGGGGGGAGATGATGCAGCCCGACCTACGGTCGTTACTACATCAAGGTCTCCAACTTACGCCAAGTCGTCATGGACTCCAAAGGTGAATCCGTTCCTCTATGCAAGCTCACTTCCTACCCTATTGAATGGTATGCTACTTCATACTCCGTCACATATGCATGATAGGTTCACACCGACCAGTACGGAGGCAATGGAGGAAGCGCGGAACATCAAGCCCGACAAGACGGAGGCTTGGAAGAGGAGGCGGAAGAAGACAGATCGGCAGCTGCTAGGTCCCGGCGGTACTACCGGTGGGCGGAACCGGTACTACCGGCCAGCGGTACTACCGCCCCTGATACCGCTCGCTACTGACGGCTCCAACTGACGCTCCAGGACCGCAAGCGGTACTACCGGTCCCACAGCGGTACTACCGGTGATGACCGGTACTACCGGTCCTAAATCCGGTACTACCGGTCATGTATGTGCCTGCGCGCACCTGTTGAGCCACAGCCCATGTATTCCCCTTACTTACCTATTCGCCTAGTTTATCCCCAAACTACCCTTGTTTAGTGGCTGGCCTATAAATAGAGCCCCCACCTCTCATGTATCCCTTAGGCATAGATGATAGACTAAAGAAAACCCCCATTGTGGAATCTCTAGTTTTGCCTCATCCCCTTTACCAAGGGGACCGACTATCGTCACCAACCTCGATTGGACTTTGCATCACGCATCCATCGTTGAACAAGGCCTTGGAGTTCGATGTCTCGTCTCCAAGTTGTCAAGACCCTCCCCAAGGTGTTCTTCTGTCAACACCCGGATTTTTCAATCCTAGATGCCTGTTATGCCATACATCGCAATCCCAGGATTACCATTTTTGCGAGACATAACAGAATTGGATACCATAGTACTTCATCCATTACATACGATACATAAGTTCTTACACAAATAGGGATCTCATGATCCAGTCCTTAATACAACATCAAGCAGCGGAATACGTAATAATAACGGTAGCATAGGCGAAGCTCCATCTTCGGGATCACAGGCAATGCTGACGATGGGAGATGATCCTAGTTGTCGTAACCTTCCTGGGGTCCATCCTCCAGGTACTCCTCTTCATAGTCTAGCCATGGGAATAGCCAGGGACAAAGCCATGAGTACTCTTTAAGTACTCGCAAACTCATACTAACAAGAAAAGGGGGTTTTTGGATAATAGGACACTAGGCTCTATGGTTGTTTTGCAAAAGCCAGGTTTATAACTACTAAGTTCCAAAGCTAGTCAAAATTTTATAACTCCTAAGTGGGATCTTGTATTCTAGGACACAACTCTGTTGTGGTCCAGTCAAAGTCACAATTCATTTCACAAGTCATTTTGAAAAGTCTGACGGGGGAACAGTATGGCCACTCCAACTGTCCATAACCGTGGACGCGGCTATTCGAATAGTTTGACACTCTGCAGAGATTGTACACTTTCACCAGAACATTCGATACATCCGTCAGGAACAAATCCTGAATTCACCATACTCAGTATGCGGATAATCAATCCTAACCTTTCAATTACACTCCCTAGTATAAGCACCTCTCCTGTGAGTTTGGCCTCCCAACCATGACCACTGTCATCTTGGGTACTGCACAGGTGGACAATCTTCACAAGGTAGCCTCAGCTTAGACCTTGGCCATGAGGCAACTAATACTAAGGTATATAAGTTTCCAGTCAAGCCCTACCCAATATTCGGGTATTGTGGTTGTACGCAAAAATTGGAATGGTATCGCATCCAGACAACCATCAGTTTTATAAAGGGCTAAGGCTCATGCCTCAAAATTTCTATCACCAGAATCATCAAGTGTTTGGAAACACATGTCCAAAACATTTCAATAGAATGATCCATCATTCCAAGGTTTTCATAACCATTTTTCCACCAAGTATTCCCATCTAAAGTTGATCAAGTATTATGCTTAGCACTAGCATCTACAGGTGGGGTAGTAATGATGAGGGGTGGTAAACTGGGGGAGTTTCAACTAAGTCCAACCTTATATCTTAGGCTGATATCAAGGTTTCTAGTTTAGGCCAAATTTAATGCTCTTTATGCAACCTTCAGCATAACTGTCTAGTATCTACCAAACTCTTAGGTAGACTCCAAGTACTTTGATAAAGAAATAAAGTAAGAAGCTTGCCATAAAACTAGGATTGGTTTAGCAAGTGGGTATGGTCACATATGCTTAAGGCATAAAGTAATCATCTCACAAGTATGGGTTTGTGGCATCAGTAGGGTATCTTGCAAGTGTTAGCTTGCACATTCACTAGTGGTATTAGGCTTGCAATCAATGTCAATATAAGCTTGCCTTGTGCAGAGCAGTGGTTGAAGTTCTCCTCGGCTTCCTCTTCGTAGTATCCTCCTTCCTCCTCGTATCCTTGGTCGGTACTAGCGTCTACGAATAAATACGAGGTACACAATCACCAAAAAATACTTAACTACTTGCAATCCTCCCTCGCAAGGGTCCTATAGATGATCTAGTACCATCTCTAACATTACAAGGTTAAAGCTTGGTTTAAATCCTTTTTACTTTTAGAAAAGTAATTTCTACTCATTGAAAAACTACTTAAGATTTAATATTCTCCAAACTAAACATGGGATCATGTTGACACATGTCATCACCACATATTGTAGTCCATGGGAATGTGATTTAAAGTGGTGTCACAATTTAATAAGGTTTTACCCTTTTATTTTAATTAATTAAAGTGGCTAGAAATGCTTATGAAGCATTCTTTTATTGCTTGAACAATATTTCGGCAAGTAAACCTATATATATTTTTATATATTCTGAAAGGTATGGTTGAATGTGATTTTTGAGAGTTGGAATCAACTCAAAAGCTATTGTGGTTTAAATTTGAAAAATGTTTGAATGCAGAAAAGCTTCTGCCTTGTTATTTTTGCTATGGGTGATCTACAGATCCAAATGACTTGAATCCAACGGGCTTGGATTAAGCAATCACAGACCTTTCCAACAAAATTGGTTTCATCCAATTTGGTGCAATGAATCGATCTGGGTTGATTTTTGAAATTGGGTACAGAAGTGTGTTTGAATTTAAAAAGAAAAGGTTTAATTTGAATTGCTGGGCTGCGCGGGAAATTCTAACGGGCCGGCCTGCTAAGCGCAGTGCTCCCGCGGGCTGCTTAAGTGGGTGTCCCCACTCGTCAGTGACACGGGGCTGGGCGAAGCGGTATGGGGCAACGTGGTTCGTTCGATCTAGTTCTAATCCATCGGCTGAGGGTCATCGTCGACGCGAGACAGCTCCGGCGAGAACGAAACCTAGCGCGGCCAGTGAGGGGTGCTGGGGGCTCACCGGGGTACGGGCGAGGGTCGGCGAGATGGGCGAACGACGAAGTCGACGACGGCGAACCTCCTGGTACCGGTGGCTTCTCCTGGGGCGGCTCCAATCGCTGGCTCCCTTCTTCTCCGGCAGCGGCAGGCTCCAGTGAAATTCCGGCGAGGTGGTGCTCGCCTTGCTCTAAGAATGGTGTGGCACGATCAGTGAGGAGAGGGGAGTGAGATGGTGTGAAGAAATCATGCGGGGGTGGCCTCTATTTATAGTCGAGCGAGGGGACCGTCGGGGCGCACGGTGAGCTCGACGGGGGCGACGTTACAGGCAGCTAATGGCATGGGCAAGGGTAGGGGACGGTGCTGTGTCTCCTGGCGATGCTCAACGACATGGTCGCGAGGCATGGGGCGGTGGGGTTTGGTCTGGAACGGGCGGTGCTCTGCGTGGCAGAGGCGGCGTCTTCGACGGCGGGCGGTGGCTGTATGGCGCGGGGCGGCAAACGGGGATGTCTGGCGGTCTCCTGGGTCGGTGGTGATCGTGTGTGCGCGCGGTGAGGGTGGCGCGCGGTCTGTGGATGCTGGTCGCGGATGGCGCTCTGGCGCACGCTCGACATGGTCTGGGCGTGTCTTGTGCGCGTGGTCCAGGGCTTGGCAACGCTCGCGGCGGGGACAGGCAGTGGCGGTGGACGGTGGGCTGCCTCCCAGACATGATGGCTAGGCTTGCTGCTGCTCCTAGCTTGCTGTCCACATTGGGGTGACATGGGGGTGCTCGGCTGTTCACCATTAATGGCAATGGCAAGCTCACAGGGGTGCTAGTGTTGGTCTAACCTTTCTAGATGATCTACTGGATTGTGTGAGAGCTAACTAGGGAACAAGTTAGGCTCAAAACACTGCACACTATAGTGTTTGTGGGTCTGTTTGATTTGTGTCTGCAACCTGTTTGATGAAATGGCCGCATGAAATCAAGTTTTGAATTTTGAAATGATTTTTGGTGGGTTTGCTAGATTGGTTCTGGTGAGTCTGCAGATGCTTGGGTTTTGAAAGTTGAGCTTGTTTGAGTGGGTTTTGAAAAAGTGGGATCTTCCCATATGAAGAAGATTCAATTTTGAATTATCATTTAAACTATGCATTTGAAAGTTTCTGGATGATCACAAATTGGGCCTTGATACTTTGTTATGAGTACATTCAAGGGGTGCAAAGATCCAGAAAAGTTTCTGTTAGGTTTTGAAAGTTTGAGACAGCCAAAGTAGGCATGGGAGTTAAATTGGTCAAAATGACCATTCACTTAATATATTTGTTTTGATTTACTTGTCTTTAGGAAAAGTGTGGGGAATGTTTTAGATGATGTTTATTTCACCTAAGAAACATTTTACAAGCAATGGATCACACAAACAAGGTGGTTTTTAAAGAAATTCAAAATCCATGCATACACATATACATGCATTCATGAATTGATTTGGAAAAGTTTTTGTTAACCCTAAACTTGAGGATTAGTGTTTTGATGATCTAAGTTTGATATTTTTGGGATGTTACAAACCTTCCCCCCTTAAACAAAATCTCGTCCCGAGATTTGAAAAAGGATGAAAAGATTACCTAGGATTTGAAGAGATCTGGGAACTCCGTTCTGATGTGGTATTCGCGTTCCCAGGTAGCTTCCTCTTCGGTGTGGTTGCTCCACTGAATTTTGAGAAACTTGATGCTTCGGGTTCTGGTAGTTCGAAAGGCTTCTTCCAATATACGGATGGGTACTTCGGGATAGGTCAGGTCATCATTGATCTCTATGGTCCGGTGATCGATATTCTTGAACACTTCGGTCTTCTCGGGGACTTCGAGACATTTGCGAAGTAACGAGATATGGAACACATTGTGCACTGCTGACACCTCTTCTGGTAGCTCGAGTTGATACGATACTTCTCCTCGACGGTTCAAAATTTTGAAAGGTCCGATATATCTGGGGGCTAACTTTCCTTTGAGTTGGAAACGCTGCATTCCCTTCAATGGCGACACTTTCAGATAAACAAAATCTCCAATGTTGAAGGCGAGGTCTCGACGTCTCTTGTCGGCGTAACTCTTCTGTCGGGATTGGGCTGTCTTGAGGTGCTCACGAAACTTGTGAACCTTCTCTTCTGCTTCTCGTAGGATGTCGGGTCCGAAAATTTGACTCTCTCCTACTTCCGACCAGTTCAAAGGGGTGCGACACTTTCTTTCGTACATGAATTCAAATGGGGCCATTTGCAAACTGGCTTGGTAGCTATTGTTGTAGGAAAATTCTGCAAAGGCAGACAGTCTTCCCACTTGGATCCATATTCTAGCACACATGCTCTAAGCATATCTTCGAGTACTTGGTTTACTCGCTCCGTTTGTCCATCAGTCTGAGGGTGATACGCGGTACTGAAATCTAGGCGGGTTCCTAAACCTTCTTGGACCTTCTTCCAGAATCTCGAGGTAAACTGAGTTCCTCGATCCGATACGATATTCTTGGGGACTCCGTGCAAACTAACGATCCTAGCGATGTACAACTCCGCTAGCTTCGAACTCTGATAGGTAGTTTTAGCGGGCAAGAAATGGGCGACTTTGGACAATCTGTCCACTATGACCCAAATAGAGTCATTTCCCCTACTAGAAGTAGATAGTCCAGTGATAAAGTCCATTCCTATAGAATCCCATTTCCATTCCGGAATTTGCAAGGGTTGCAACAATCCAGCGGGTCTTTGATGTCCTGCCTTGACTCGCTTACATATATCACACTTGGCGATATAGCTTCCGATTTCTCTCTTCATCTTATGCCACCAAAATTGCTCCTTCAAATCTTGATACATCTTAGTTCCTCCGGGATGGATAGAATAAAGAGTATCGTGAGCCTCCTTCAAGATAACTTCCTTTAACTCAGAATCTGCTGGTACACAAAGGCGTCCTTTGTACCACAAAACTCCTTCTTCGTCCTCGGTGAATCCGGGTACTTTGCCTATACCGATATGATGTTTGATTCCATCGATACTAGCATTTCCTTTCTGTGCCTCTTTAATCTGACTGATCAAAGTGGGCTGAAGTTCTATGCTAGCCAAAAATCCTTCACTTACTAATTCTATTCGAAAATCTTCCATCTCTTTGTGCAAACTTGGTTGCTCCTTCAAAATCATGGAGTTCAAGCGGCACGGCAATCTGCTAAGGGCATCGGCTACTACGTTGGCTTTTCCAGGGTGATAGTGAATGTCCAGGTCGTAATCCTTGATTAGCTCAATCCATCTTCTCTACCTCATATTCAGCTCCTTCTGAGTGAATATATACTTTAGGCTCTTGTGATCCGAATAAATCTCACAACGGTTTCCCATAAGGTAATGTCTCCATGTCTTCAGGGCTAGAACTACGGCTGCGAGTTCGAGGTCATGGGTTGGGTAATTTTGTTCATGTTGCTTCAATTGTCGCGATAGATAAGATATAACTTTGCCTTCTTGCATTAGCACACATCCGAGACCAATCTTGGATGCGTCACAATACACATCGAAGGGCTTCGTGATATCCGGCATGATCAAGATTGGGGCTGAAATCAATCTCCTTTTGAGTTCTTGAAAACTCGCTTCACACTTGTCTGTCCATTCAAACTTCTTGTCCTTCTTCAGCAATTGGGTCATGGGTCGGGCGATACTAGAGAATCCTTCTACGAATTTGCGGTAATATCCCGCCAATCCGAGAAAAGCACGAACTTGGGTTTGAGTGGTTGGGGCTTGCCAATCTTCCACATCTTTCACTTTGGCAGGGTCAACGGCAATTCCTCCGGCTGATACAATGTGACCGAGGAATCCTACTTCCTGTAACCAGAATTCACACTTGCTAAATTTTGCATACAGCTGATGCTCTCTAAGGGTTCCAAGAATGGTCCTTAGGTGTAGCTCATGTTCTTCTTCCGATTTGGAATAAATCAGAATGTCATCGATGAAAACAACGACAAACTTATCCAGGAAGTCCATAAAAATCTTATTCATGAGGTTCATGAAATAAGCGGGGGCATTGGTTAATCCAAAAGACATGACTGTATACTCATACAATCCATATCTGGTGGTAAAGGTAGTCTTTGGGATATCCTCTGCACGAATTTTGAGTTGATGATAGCCAGTTCTAAGATCAATCTTAGAAAACACCTGGGCACCGGTCAACTGATCAAACAAATCTTTGATCTTAGGCAAGGGGTACTTGTTCTTGATGGTGACATCATTCAACTTTCGATAATCCGTACACAAACGGTTACCTCCATCCTTCTTGTCCACAAACAAGACAGGTGACCGCCATGGGGACGCACTTGGTTGAATCAATCCGATTTCTAACATGGAATCCAGTTGCTTCTTCAGTTCTTCTAGTTCTGACGGGTTCATACTATAGGGTCTCTGGGCTATGGGTCCTGTTTCGGGGATTAGTTCGATGATAAACTCGATATCCCGATCTGGGGGCATACCGGGCAAAACATCTGGAAATACATCGGGGTATTCACAGACTATCCGAACTTGGTCAATGGTAGGTTGGGCTAGACTCTTGTTACACTTGAATTGGCGAGGTAAGGTTTCAGATATATGCTCGACTGATATTCCGGCGGTACTGGTCATGGTAATGGCTGTCTTGGCACAGTCAATCATTCCTTTATGTTTGGACATCCAATCCATTCCTAGTACTACTTCCAAACCTTTAGTTCCGAGTACTATTAGGTTAGCATAAAAATCTATGCCATGGATTCGGATAGGGACGGCTTTGCAAATTTGCCTAGCCTTGGTGGTTGATCCGGGAATTTGTACAATCATCACATGCTTCAGTTTGGTTGGTTGAATTTTACTAGTGCAGGCAAATTCTTCGGTGACAAATGAATGCGATGCACCAGAATCAAACAACACTCTTGCAAGTACTGAATTAACAGAAAACATACCCAGCACGACGTCTGGCGCTTCCTGAGCTTCTTCAGCATGCATGAGAAAAAGACGGCCATTGCGGTTGAGTGAATTTCCTGGGGCAAATCTTCTCCCTAGCTGGACACGACGCTGCTGCTGAGCTGGGACATTGGTATTAGGGGCTGTAGCATTCTTCTTGTTGGGGCACTCGTTGGAATAGTGGCCTTTATTTTCACAGTCATAACAGGTCACTTGTGACTTGTCCTTGGCTGCAACAGGCACAACATTGCTTCCAGTCCTCGGGGCAGTATTGGGGTTGGCGGTAGCATTGTTGGTGTTGAACTTGGGTGGGGCACGGGTGAAATTGCTATAATTGCCGGGGTTGTTGTGATTTCCTCCGGGTCTAGGGTTTCCACGGTTGGGATAGGTCGGACGGGTCATAGGGGGTCTGTTGGTTCTTGGGGCAAATCCTGGAGATGGGTTGGGGCGATACTTTGGGGTCTGATGGGTTCCTGGTTGGTGCATCATGTGACGCTTGCGGTTCTCATTGGCCTGGTTGATCTTTCCTTCCATCTAGATAGCAGAGTAGACAAGGGCTTCAATATAAGCAAAGGGGATATTGACTAACACCGTCTGCATCTCGTCATGCATACCATTTAGGAATCTTTCTTTCTTCTTGGCTTCGGTGTCTATCTCGTCCGGGGCATACCTAGCTAATGACAAAAATCTGTCATAGTATTCCACTACAGTCATCCTTCCTTGCTTCAATTCTCTGAACTCGTCTCTCATTCTCTTGATCAAACCTGGCGGCACATGGGTTCTGCTAAACTTGACCTTGAATTCCTCCCAGGTCATCATTTGGCCTCCGGTCATTGCACGAACACTGTTCCACCATGCCCTGGCATCTCCGGCTAGATAATGAGTGGCGAATAAGACTTTCTCGTTGGCTTCTACTCCGGCTACTTCTAAATTATTTTCCATGGTTTGCAGCCAATCATCAGCGTCTAGGGGTTCTTCCGACTTGGTGAAAACGGGTGGGTTGGTATTCTGGAAATTCTTGAGCTTAGATCCGTGGTTGTCCTGATTTCCATGGCCTTGGTTGTTGTGGGCTAGCTGGGCTATCCGTTGCAGAGTGGCTAGGTTGGCTTGACGTTCCGCTCTTTCAGCTTCGCGGTCAGAAGTCAACATTTGCAGGATCTGCAACATCGGGTCCGGGGTTGAACCACTTCCTCCACATGGCATCTGAAGATTGATATAGATCATGAGAAAAGAGGAAAATTTCTAAGGTTTTGGGTCTTTGAAAAGTTTTTAGAGTTTGACTCAAGTTTTCTAGCAACTTGCTTTTTCATTCATTCACTCATAGCACACAGTACAACACACACCACAACCAAGAAAAAACAGATGGTTTTAAGAACCATTCTGGAAACTACGATACAGTGGGACCGACTACTACTCACTACGCTAGTGCTCAGTGCTACTACTGCTCGGAGTCTGTGGCTTCATCATCTTCCGCATCATCGATGAAGGTGAAATCATCCTCATCGGTGAAGAAGTCCATGGCCTGATCTTCCAGAAAATCATCGTCATCGCTGAGATAGGAGTAAGGGTCTCCACGAAGATCTTCTCCGGCATTCTCCCTTTCCTCTAACTGCATGTCTCTCTCGTGGATGGTCTCTTCCAGAGATGAGATGCGATGGCGAAGACGGGCAATAATGCGCTCCTTCTTGTCGAGCTGACGGCGGCGAGACTTGCGATCCTTTGCTAGCATGGCGATGGTCTGATCCTTCGTCTTGATGATGGCAGACTTGTGGTTGCAATAATCACGGCAGTTGTCCAGTTCCTGCTGACGATCATACATCATGAAGCTAAGGTGGTCCAATTGAGTCTTCAGCTCGGGGTGGTATGGGGCTTCCAGTGGTTGACCATTTGCATCACGTCTTGGGCAAAACTCAAAGCGAGTACCCTTGATCTGATTGATGCTCTGCCCACACAGACGGGAAAGAGCTTCCTGCATTGCTCTGGCGAGTCCATCGAGCCAGTTGTTTTCCCTCAAGGTAAACTGAATTCCCTCCGCAGTGGGAGGTTCAATCTTTCGTCGGAGACTTGCAACAATTAGCCACTGCAGATCTTCTCCTCCTTGATCATTGAGCTGAGCTCTGAAGAACTCGGGGTGTGGACGCTCCAAAAGTTCCGAAAGCTGATCCAGATCCCTCTCAAAGATAAGGTCTCCTCCATTCCCAAGTTGGTAAAACTTGCTGTACTTCACGTCCATCTATAAAAATAGAGGATGAGTAGATTAGCAAAGGGATCAAGTGTGTCAAAATTTTATCTATTTTGCAAGGGTTTTTGAGGAACATGAAGTTTTATTAAAGAATTAAAGAGGTAAGAATTAGAATAAGTTTTCGTAAATAGTTTTGTTCTTGGGTTTTCAAACTAAGTTTTTGGTTCCACGTCCAATCTAACTAGGGTCTCCTATGGTCAGGATGGCTCTGATACCAACTTGTCAACACCCGGATTTTTCAATCCTAGATGCCTGTTATGCCATACATCGCAATCCTAGTATTACCATTTTTGCGA
Source organism: Avena sativa (assembly GCA_916181665.1). Taxonomy (NCBI): domain Eukaryota; kingdom Viridiplantae; phylum Streptophyta; class Magnoliopsida; order Poales; family Poaceae; genus Avena; species Avena sativa. Next base: position 42,386,366 of record OV702298.1, on the reverse strand, counting down.
GACATAACAGAATTGGATACCATAGTACTTCATCCATTACATACGATACATAAGTTCTTACACAAATAGGGATCTCATGATCCAGTCCTTAATACAACATCAAGCAGCGGAATACGTAATAATAACAGTAGCGTAGGCGAAGCTCCATCTTTGGGATCACAGGCAATGCTGACGATGGGAGATGATCCTAGTTGTCGTAACCTTCCTGGGGTCCATCCTCCAGGTACTCCTCTTCATAGTCTGGCCATGGGAATAGCCAGGGACAAAGCCATGAGTACTCTTTAAGTACTCGCAAACTCATACTAACAAGAAAAGGGGTTTTTTGGATAATAGGACACTAGGCTCTAGGGTTGTTTTGCAAAAGCCAGGTTTATAACTGCTAAGTTCCAAAGCTAGTCAAAATTTTATAACTCCTAAGTGGGATCTTGTATTCCAGGACACAACTCTGTTGTGGTCCAGTCAAATTCACAATTCATTTCACAAGTCATTTTGAAAAGTCTGACGGGGGAACAGTATGGCCACTCCAACTGTCCATAACCGCGGACGCAGCTATTCGAATAGTTTGACACTCTGCAGAGATTGTACACTTTCACCACAACATTCGATACATCCGTCAGGAACAAATCCTGAATTCACCATACTCAGTATGCGGATAATCAATCCTAACCTTTCAATTACACTCCCTAGTATAAGCACCTCTCCTGTGAGTTTGGCCTCCCAACCATGACCACTGTCATCTTGGGTACTGCACAGGTGGACAATCTTCACAAGGTAGCCTCAGCTCAGACCTTGGCCGTGAGGGAACTAATACTAAGGTATATAAGTTTCCAGTCAAGCCCTACCCAATATTCGGGTATTGTGGTTGTACGCAAAAATTGGAATGGTATCGCATCCAGACAACCATCAGTTTTATAAAGGGCTAAGGCTCATGCCTCAACATTTTTATCACCAGAATCATCAAGTGTTTGGAAACACATGTCCAAAACATTTCAATAGAATGATCCATCATTCCAAGGTTTTCATAACCATTTTTCCACCAAGTATTCCCATCTAAAGTTGATCAAGTTTTATGCTTAGCACTAGCATCTACAGGTGGGGTAGTAATGATGAGGGGTGGTAAACTGGGGGAGTTTCAACTAAGTCCAACCTTATATCTTAGGCTGATATCAAGGTTTCTAGTTTAGGCCAAATTTTATGCTCTTTATGCAACATTCAGCACAACTGTCTAGTATCTACCAAACTCTTAGGTAGACTCCAAGTACTTTGATAAAGAAATAAAGTAAGAAGCTTGCCATAAAACTAGGATTGGTTTAGCAAGTGGGTATGGTCACATATGCTTAAGGCATAAAGTAATCATCTCACAAGTATGGGTTTGTGGCATAAGTAGGGTATCTTGCAAGTGTTAGCTTGCACATTCACTAGTGGTATTAGGCTTGCAATCAATGTCAATATAAGCTTGCCTTGTGCAGAGCAGTGGTTGAAGTTCTCCTCGGCTTCCTCTTCATAGTATCCTCCTTCCTCCTCGTATCCTTGGTCGGTACTAGCATCTACGAATAAATACGAGGTACACAATCACCAAACAATACTTAACTACTTGCAATCCTCACTCACAAGGGTCCTATAGATGATCTAGTATCATCTCTAACATTACAAGGTTAAAGCTTGGTTTAAATCCTTTTTATTTTTAGAAAAGTAATTTCTACTCATTGAAAAACTACTTAAGATTTAATATTCTCCAAACTAAACATGGGATCATGTTGACACATGTCATCACCACATATTGTAGTCCATGGGAATGTGATTTAAAGTGGTGTCACAATTTAATAAGGTTTTACCCTTTTATTTTAATTAATTAAAGTGGCTAGAAATGCTTATGAAGCATTCTTTTATTGCTTGAACAATATTTCTTAAAGTAAACCTATATATATTTTTATATATTCTGAAAGGTATGGTTGAATGTGATTTTTGAGAGTTGGAATCAACTCAAAAGCTATTGTGGTTTAAATTTGAAAAATGTTTGAATGCAGAAAAGCTTCTGCCTTGTTATTTTTGCTATGGGTGATCTACAGATCCAAATGACTTGAATCCAACGGGCTTGGATTAAGCATTCACAGGCCTTTCCAACAAAATTGGTTTCATCCAATTTGGTGCACTGAATCGATCTGGGTTGATTTTTGAAGTTGGGTACAGAAGTGTGTTTGAATTTAAAAAGAAAAGGTTTAATTTGAATTGCTAGGCTGCGCGGGAAATTCTAACGGGTCGGCCTGCTAAGCGCAGTGCTCCCGCGGGCTGCTTAAGTGGGTGTCCCCACTCGTCAGTGACACAGGGCTGGGCGAAGCGGTATGAGGCAACGTGGTTCGTTCGATCTAGTTCTAATCCAACGGCCGAGGGTCATCGTCGACGCGAGACAGCTCCGGCGAGAACGAAACCTGGCGCGGCCAGTGAAGGGTGCTGGGGGCTCACCGGGGTACGGGCGAGGGTCGGCGAGGCGGGCGAACGACAAAGTCGACGACGGCGAACCTCCTTGTACCGGTGGCTTCTCCTGGGGCGGCTCCAATCGCTGGCTCCCTTCTTCTTCGGCAGCGGCAGGCTCTAGTGAAATTCTGGCGAGGTGGTGCTCGCCTTGCTGTAAGAATGGTGTGGCACGATCAGTGAGGAGAGGGGAGTGAGATGGTGTGAAGAAATCGTGCGGGGGTGGCCTCTATTTATAGTCGAGCGAGGGGACCGTCGGGGCGCACGGTGAGCTCGTCGGGGGCGACGTTACAGGCAGCTAATGGCATGGGCAAGGGTAGGGGACGGTGCTGTGTCTCCTGGCGATGCTCAACAATATGCTCGCGAGGCATGGGGCGGTGGGGTTTGGTCTGGAACGGGCGGTGCTCTGCGCGGCAGAGGCGGCGTCTTCGACGGCGGGCGGTGGCTGTATGGCGCGGGGCGGCAAACGGGGATGTCTGGCGGTCTCCTGGGTCGGTGGTGATCGTGTGTGCGCGCGGTGAGGGTGGCGCGCGGTCTGTGGACGCTGGTCGCGGGTGGCGCTCTGGCGCACGCTCGGCATGGTCTTGGCGTGTCTTGTGCGCGTTGTCCAGGGCTTGGCAACGCTCGCGGCGGGGACAGGCAGTGGCGGTGGACGGTGGGATGCCTCCCAGACATGCTGGCTAGGCTTGCTGCTGCTCCTAGCTTGCTGTCCACATTGGGGTGACATGGGGGTGCTCGGCTGTTCACCATTAATGGCAACGGCAAGCTCACAGGGGTGCTAGTGTTGGTCTAACCTTTCTAGATGATCTACTGGATTGTGTGAGAGCAAACTAGGGAACAAGTTAGGCTCAAAACACTGCACACTATAGTGTTTGTGGGTCTGTTTGATTTGTGTCTGCAACCTGTTTGATGAAATGGCCGCATGAAATCAAGTTTTGAATTTTGAAATGATTTTTGGTGGGTTTGCTAGATTGGTTCTGGTGATTCTGCAGATGCTTGGGTTTTGAAAGTTGAGCTTGTTTGAGTGGGTTTTGAAAAAGTGGGATCTTCCCATATGAAGAAGATTCAATTTTGAATTGTCATTTAAACTATGCATTTGAAAGTTTCTGGATGATCACAAAGTGGGCCTTGATACTTTATTATGAGTACATTCAAGGGGTGCAAAGATCCAGAAAAGTTTCTGTTAGGTTTTGAAAGTTTGAGACAGCCAAAGTAGGCATGGGAGTTAAATTGGTCAAAATGACCATTCACTTAATATATTTGTTTTGATTTACGTGTCTTTAGGAAAAGTGTGGGGAATGTTTTAGATGATGTTTATTTCACCTAAGAAATATTTTACAAGCAATGGATCACACAAACAAGGTGGTTTTTAAAGAAATTCAAAATCCATGCATACACATATACATGCATTCATGAATTGATTTGGAAAAGTTTTTGTTAACACTAAACTTGAGGATTAGTGTTTTGATGATCTAAGTTTGATATTTTTGGGATGTTACATCTTCCCTCTCCGATGTGGATTTGAGGGAGCATGTTGACCGATCTTTCCTTGCGAGGATTCTATCGGACCGGTGGCCGCCGTTCGGGAGCAATCGGCCTTGTATCGTGTGAGTTTTGCGTGTGTTCATCGTGTTCTTCGCGAGGTGTGTGTTCGCTTCCGCTACCTTCTCCCTTTCCCCTCACTTTCCCATCGATTTGACCACGAGATCCGTGAAGATCGGGCACCCAAGAGGTTAACCCCTCCATCATCCTGTCCATCCATCCCTATGCGTACCGCACTCGAATCCTACTGTTACCGTTACTGTTACTATTGCTACTGTTTCACGGTTGTTGTTGTTGTTGCTGTTACTTTGCTGTTGCTATTACAAACTGTTGCTACTAATAAACTTCTGTGAGCAAGAACTATTTCTAGGTGCAGCTGAACTGACTACTCAGTTGTTAAGGCTTGCAAGTATTCTTTGTCTCCCCTTGTGTCGAATCAATAAATTGGGTAATACTACCCGTGAAGACTGTTGCGATCCCCTACACTTGTGGGTCATCAAGGGTGCATGTCACCTCAAAAATTATTCTTTTATCACTTACCTACTCGAGGACGAGGAGGACTTAAGCTTGGGGATACTGATACGTTGGAAACGTATCTATAATTTTTGATGCTCCATGATTGTTTAGTATCTACTTTGCTTTACTTGTCCACACTTTGAGGCATTTTTTATATGTTTTCTGGTACTAACCTATTAACAAGTTGCAATAGTGCCAGATGCTTGTTTTCTGCTGTTTTTGGTTTCAGAAAATTTAGTAAAGAAATATTCTCGGAATTGGACGGGACGAAGGACAAATTCAATAACTTTCCATGGGGAACATGAAGTCCAGAGGTGAGCCCGGAAGGCCATCTAGGGGCCCAGACCCACCCTAGGCGCGGGTGGGCCCAGCCCCGTGCCTGGCTAGGGTTTGGGAACCCTGGCCGCCTCCCAGTCTCGCCCCTTCGCCTATAAGAATCCCCGATACAGAAACCCTGAGTACCCGATCAGAAATCCATGAAACCATCTGTAGCCGCTGCCACCATCGTCCCTAGATCGGGGGATCTGAAATTCTTCCCGGCACCCTGCCGGAGGGGAGATCATCCCGGAGGCCTTTTCTCCGGTATGATTCGTGAGTAGTTCCACCTTGGACTATGGGTCCATGTAGTAGCTAGATGGTTGTATCTCCTCCTTTGTTCTTTCATGTATAGATCATGTGAGCTCCGTTCATGATCAAGATCTAATGTATTTGTAATCATGCATGTTGTGTTTGCGGGGATCCGATGGATATTGAGATTATTATGTTGGTTTTATTAATGGTTTTATCTTTATGATTCTATCATGTCTGTGTTGTTTGTGATCTTGCATGCTCTCCGTTGCTAGTGGTTATCTTGGCCAAGTAGTTGCTAGTGACTCCAAGAGGGAGTATTTATGCTTGATAGTGGGTTCATGCCTCTAGTTTCCAAGGGAAGTGACAATAATCTCTTTGGTTGTAGATGTGTTGTTGCTACTAGGGAGAAAACAACGGTCTCTTGTTCATGGAACATGTGGAATGTTTACCTTGCACACTTTGCTTAAAGAAGTTATCTGTTGCTTGCAACTTAATACTGGAGGGGGTTCGGATGATAACCTGAAGGTGGACTTCTAGTCATAGATGTAGTTGGATGACGGTATATGTATATTGTTGTATTGCCCAATCAACCTCATAGGATCTTTCAGGCTAGTAATTGCACTGTTATGCCTTGCTCAGTTCCTGTCAATTGCCCCGCTGTAATTTGTTTACCCTTCATGCCATGTTGTTTATCTAAGGAGAGCACCTCTAGTGAACTATGGACCCCGTCCAATCTTTACCATTGATACATCTTCCACTGTTACTTGTTTACTTGCTGCAAACCATTACCTTCCACACCATATGTTTAATCCTTTGTTACAGCAAACCAGTGAGCTTGACAACCTCACTGATTCGTTGGGGCAAAGTCTTGAGTTTGTGTTGTGCAGGTCTCCACGTTGTTTGCAACACCTGTGTGACGTTTCCTTCCTCCTTCTGGTTCGATAACCTCGGTCTCAACTGAGGGAAAACTTGCTGCTTGCTCTTCACACACCCTGCACTTGGGGTTACCAATGAAGTGTCACGTCGAGCATCATCAAGACTTTCTGGCGACGTTGCCGGGGAATAAAGAAAGAACCTCCCTCGTCAACAAGGCGCCATCAACAAGTTTTCTGGCGCCATTGCCGGGGAATAAAGAAAGAAGCGCCCTCGTCAACAAGGCGCCATCAAGGGCGCCTTAAATAGGCCCCCTCCTAACTGAACCGTTGGGCAGTTCGCGACCTCACTGGAAGTTCCGGTGAGTGGCCGGTAGTTCCGCCCAGCGCAGCAATAATGGTAAGAAGGTCATTGAAGCAAGCTCCAAAAGACTGACTGGAAGTTTGATGACCACAAGTGTAGGGGATCGCAACAGTCTTCGCAGGTAGTATTACCCAATTTATTGATTCGACACAAGGGGAGCCAAAGAATACTTGCAAGCCTTAACAGTTCAGCTGCACCTGGAAATAGTTCATGCTCACAGAAGTTTATCATGAGCACCAGCAAAGCAACAGCAATAGCAAGAGCAACAGTGAAACAACAACAGTAGTAACAGTGACGGTAATAGTAGGATTCGAGTGCGGTAGGCATAGGGATGGATGGACGGGCGTTGCATGGACGAGTCTAAACATGTAACTTCAAAGAACTAGGGCATTGCAGATAAATAATAACAAGCATCCAAGTACTAAACAATCCTAGGCATGTGCTCCAAATATAGTCATACGTGCTCGCAATGAGAACTTGCACAACATCTTCTGTCCAGCCAGCCCGTGGCAGTCGGGCCTCTAGGGAACTACTGGCAATTAAGGTGCTCCTTTTATTAGAGCGTCGGAGCAAAGCATTAACACTCCATGAACACAAGTGATCCTCACACCACAGCCGTCCCCTCCGGTTGTCCCAGTTATTGTCACTTTGGGGCCTTTGGATCCGGACAATGATATAATGTACACAACTTGCAGATAAGATCATGAACAATACTATCATAATGATTCAATAATAAGTTCAGATCTGAGATCATGGCACTCGGGCCCTAGTGACAAGCATTAAGCACAACGAGTTGCAACAAAGTCAAATAGCACTAATAGAGATACTAGGCACTATGCCCCTAACAGATCTTATTCGATTACATGATAGAACTCATCCAATCCCTACCATCCCCAAGCCTACAGCGCGGGATTACTCACTCATGGATGAGGGAAACATCGTTGGTTGATGGAGATGCGTTGGTGATGACGATGGCGACGATCCTCTCCAAATTCCCCGTCCCGGCAAGGTGCCAGAACGGAGTTTCTAGATCCGAATCTTGGTTTCTGGTGGCATCGGAAGAGCGGAACTCTTTCTGGAAAACTATCGAAGCCCCTCTGTTTTTAGGTCAGAAGGCAACTTATAGGTGCGGAGGGGGGCCGAGGAGCTGCCTGGGGTGGGCAAACCTCCCCTAGGCGCGGGGTTAGTGGGCCCGCGCCTGGGGTGGGTCTGGGCCCCCCAGGCCTCCCCTCTGTCTCCCCTTCTGGCTCCGTGGATCTTCTGGTGAGATATAATTTTTGGCATATTTTCCGGGATTTTTCCTGATAGTTCATTTTCTGCACAAAAACAAGACACCAAGGTAATTCTGCTGAAAACAGCGTCAGTCCGTGTTAGTTGTATCCAAATCACACAAGTTTAGAGAAGAAACAATAGCAAAGTGTTCGAGAAAGTAAATATGTTTTGGACGTATCAACTCCCCCAAGCTTAGCTTATTGCTTGTCCTCAAACAATTCAGTTGAAAACTGGGTGCGATAAAAGAACTTTCATGAACAATTTGCTTCATATGATGTAATATCCTCAGCACAGGAGTAGATGCTTAGACAATTCATAATAAAGAGTATGCAACTAAGTCTACTCAATAGTCATTGCAAGCTATGAAGAGAAACCAACTCAATAATAATAAGTAGCATGAAACATAAACATAAGCAACATTGCAATGCTCATAATAAGGTATGATAGAGTGGTATGTCGCTTGCCTTTGTTTGAAGAGCACAATATAAATGGCAAGGCACCTTTGAAGTTCACATGAAAACTAGAGATAAAGATATCAGAGATACAAGCATCAAAGTCATGACATAATTAACCAAGTTTTGGAACAAACACAAGAATGACAACTATGCTCTCAAGAAGGTGCTCATAGAATAAGTGGTGACTCAACAAAATTGTGAAAACGGTTTTGTGAAGGTTTGAAAGGCTTCCCAATGTTGAAAGGAAGGTACTCATTAGCTTTGAGCTCTCATTGCCCCTATCAAAGGCATCTTCATGTGGTTAAGGTGAAAGTGAGGTCCACTCTGAATCATATGCTTGACAGACCATAGACTGGAAATCCCAAGTCCCTTGAGTATGAGGGTCGCTCCGCATTCTACTCAACTTTGGTCACCTGAAAGTTCTTGTCATTGTAAATACATGCATATCATCGAGAACCTCCAAAGGGGTACCCCTTGCACATGCTACATGAGCTTTCCCATAACCAAAATGACAAGGCAAGCGGACAATGAGCATCTCAGCAATCTTTATATTTACCATATCCATAACTTTTTATTGAGGACGTTTCATAGATGCTCATTATAGTGTTGCTGCAAGTTTCCACCATGATTAAACATGGCTTAGGCTAGCGGCCCAGTCGTTTCTCTAACACAATTTATAAACTCCATGAACTAACAACTTCCCCTTTTATTTCACATTGTCGACATCCATAAACAAAAGAGCAAGGAATCAACTGGATGTGATATCCAACTGGTGTTGAAAGCGTTCCCCGTGACAGCATGGCTCTGCTGACTCCCATTATATAATAAGCAAGCATATAACTTTCATGGACTAGTCACAATGGTTCAATATTATTAAGCTCAAGGAATAAAGTGTGCCATCAAGTTCGTGAGAGCTTTACTAACTAACTTTCTCAAAATAGACAAACATTTTATTTTGGAAGAAAACACGGCATATATAAAATATGCACTGAAGTAGCAAATGATGATGATAGGTAGGCATGGTGGACACAGCTGGCAATATTGGTTTTGGGGAGTTGGAAGCACAGATAGAGCACATACTCAGTGCAAGTGAAGTCTAGCAATAGAGAGGGAGCAACAAACGAGAGAGCAATAACTGTCATAATCATGCTTGTAACAAAACAGGACTAATTATGGCATGAAAATGATACAAGAACTCTGAGGCAAAATAAATCATCGAGGCTTACTGACTATTGATTAGTCATATGCATGCGTGAGAATGTGCCAAGTCGATTCACATGAACAGTCAGAGGAGGATACCACAATATCATACCAAAGTATGAATAAAACAATGCAAGCAAACATTCATATGACATGCTACAAACTATTAGCAAGCTGGAGCTAATCATAGACAGGCAAGAACTACAAAGCATCCATAATGACATACACCTTACACAAACAGGCTAAGGATGCTCACAATGATGAGTATATGTACAAAAATGAAACAAATAGAGTTCGTTACTAGCCTCTTACCACACCTCGAGTTGTCTTAATCTTCATTATTGCCCTTCAATTGTGTTACTTGAATAATTAACATGAAACCAAAATCCACTGAGGACGGATGAACCCTACGAAGAACTCACAAAACCAAAAAAGATCAACAAATATTTTTGGTGCTTTCAATTTTTAGAAACAAGCAAACAAATAAAAACCAAACAAAAAAAACAAAGCAAACCAAACAAAGAAAAATATTTTTGGATTTTTATTTTAAGGCAAACCAAAGCAAAGCAACAAACCAAGAGAAACAACGAAAATATTTTTGGTACTTTTGGGTTTTTACAAAGAAGCAACAAAAACCAAAAAGAAAGCAAAACAATGGATATACAAAGAACCGATCGAACATGATATATATATATATATATATATATATATATGAGTGTGATGTCGGTATACCTCCCCCCAAGCTTAGGATTTTGGCCTAAGTGGGGCTCAATCCCATGGTTCCCAAGTAGATGCACCTCTGTAGTATGTCGAGGAAACTCCCTCGTCCTGGTACGAGCTCAAGGCCTCCCCTATGTAGTGTATAGCGGGGTCGTATGCGGGCGCTCCCCCCTGATAGTACCCGTGGAAGTTAAGAAAATGCAGCTTGTCATCCATCTCCGCCTTCGTGCGTGACCAAGGTCCCTGAGAAATACTGAACAAAATGGTTTGGGGTAGAGGGGTCGCTCTCTCTTCCCCATCAGTAAACAACATTCTATAAACCAAGTTCTCAAGATTAGAGCTAGAGGTGACAAAGTGGTGCGCCTTCATGGCAGCAAGATCAAGTCTCTGAGGAGCCAAAACTGTATCATGGGGATCAACAGCAATGTCCAAGGCAGCAGCAATACGAGTAGCAATAATTCCCCGATAAATGGGTCCCCTAGCAGCTAAACGACGAGTAATGAGGGAACCAAGATTATACTTATCCTCATTATAGAGCGCAGTAGCTAAGAAGGCCTATTGATAGTTGGATATATTGCTAGTGTTCTCCCTACCAAGAACACTGGTGGTAAGATAGTAGGTGAAGTACCTGATGGCTGGAAGTTGAATGTTCTTTATCTTCCCTCATTGAGCTCTGCGGTCATCATCATTGGTTATTCCTCGGTATAGTTCCAACAAACCAGTGGGAAGAGTTGTAATCTTCTTTGATGACCCATTTTTACCAAGTCCCAGGGCCTTGCAAAATTTATTCAAAGGCATAGAATGAGCCCTGCTATAAAGTCTGAAAGACACAGAAGGATTGAACAAACTATTGGTGAAGGAGAAACTCTCCACAAATGTTTAGTAAGTGAACCATATTGTGCACTCTTATCCTGCATGAAACTTGTTAGACCATCCCTCTCAATCAAAGCCATGAAATCATTAAGAATCCCAGCAGCTCGCAAGAAAGTTTGACAAGGAAAGGTGGAGGGGTGAGCATCCCATTCATCTCCCTCATCACCAAACCGCGGAGTGATGAGATCCTCATTGTATGAGGGTCTAGAGCTGGTAGAGCCTTGCCCTTCTAGGTGCATCACTCTCAAAAATTTCACCAAAGGTGTGATGGTCCATGACTTCCCTTTGCTGAAATTTTAAACAACCATCAAACCAAGTGATTTCTAAGTTGATAAATGATGAGCAACTACTATAGGAACTTGCTAGAGGACTACACATGCATCAAAACAAAGTTTCTAAGCATAGAACAAGCATGCAAGCTCAAGAAACCTATCACCTATAGTAGCAAAATACTCAAGATACAATCTACCAATCACAAATCTAATTGGACAAGTGGAGGAGGCACATACCAAGGAACAATCCCTCCAAAAATCAGCACTTGAGATGGGCTGAACAAGGAGATCGAAAATCGCGAGCAATAACAGCAAGAACTCGAGCTTGAGCAAGTTTTCCGGTGTTTTTTGGGAGAGAGAAAGAAGGTGGCTTTCAGGAGGCAGCCTGGAGGGGCCCAGGTGGGCCAGACCCCCCTAGGCGCCACCACTAGGTAGGCCGTGCCTACCATAGGTGTGGGGCCTAGGGGTGGCCCCCTGGGTCATATCAGGTGCCACTATGCCCCTTTTTCGAGGAAAATTTTATTTTGAATTTTCTAGGATTTTTTTGGAAACTTTATTTTTGGCCAATTTTCAGGGTATGAAAATTGATTTTCTCGTAGAAACAGTTTTTCAGAATAAGCAAAAGCAAACCAAAATCCAAAATATAGGAGCTCTAAGAAACTCAAACAGGCAAACAACTAGCAAAACTAAAGCTAAATCAAAGACTTGGAAGGAGAAAGGAAAAAGAAAGCAAGTATAACCATAGTGGAAACATTATTTTGTTCATTAAAATCCTTTTGTTAACAAGGTTGATCAAGTCTTGTTACCAAAACAATCTTATATGAAGCAAAAATTTGCATTCCACAAGGTGATTATGTTACCTCATACTTGATAGCAATGGTCCCAATCATAATAGTTTCAAATTTTTCTTGTGGAATGGGACAATATATTTCTCCAAACTTTATTCCTTCAATATTTTCAATAGAATTCAGGCAATAGCTTCTAACAACCTTCTTGGGGAAATAGATAGTGTGCTCTTTGTCATTAATATTGAATGGTACTTTTCCTTGATTGCAATTGATGACAGCACCTGCAGTATTAAGAAAAGGTCTCCCAAGAATAATAGACATATTATCATCTTCAGGCATTTCAAGCACAACAAAATCAGTTAAAACCATGCAATTATGAGCAACTTGAACAGTAACATCCTCACATATACCAACAGGTACAGTAGTTGACTTATCAGCCATTTGCAAAGAAATATCAGTTGGTATCAACTTTTCTAGCCGGAGTCTCTTATAGAGAGAAAAAGGCATAACACTAACTCCAGCTCCCAAATCACATAAAGAAGTTCTAACATAATTATTCTTAATGGAGCAAGGAATAGTTGGTATACCTAGATCACCAAGTTTATTTGGAACCTTACCATTGAAGGAGTAATTAGCAAGTAGAGTAGAAATCTCCTCATTAGGAATCTTCCTTTTATTAGAGACAATATCCTTCATGTACTTTGAATAAGGAGGCAATTTAATAGCAGCAGTCAAAGGAATTTGCAAGAATAAAGGTTTCATCCACTCACAAAACTTGTTGTAGTGTTCTTCCTCCTTTGACTTGTGTTTCTTACCTGGAAAAGGCATAGGTTTCTGCACCCAAGGTTCTCTATCTTTACCATGTTTATTAGCAATAAAATCTTCCTTTGTGTACCTAGTGTTCTTAGTGTGTTTCTCATGTTCTTCCTCAACTTCCTCCTTATCAGGAGACTCATTATTATTACCACTCTCAGTTTCAGCATCAGAGACATATATACTATTAGGATCTACAGCAGGTTCAAGTGGTTCCTCAACTTTCTTATGTTTCTTTTTCTTCCTCTTACGAGGACTACCACTATCCTCACCTTGTTGGGAATCCTGCTCTATTCTTTTAGGGTGTCCTTCATTATATAAAGGATCTTGAGTAGCTACACCACTCCTAGTTATAATTCCATAAGCATGTCTATTTCCTGAAGCATTAACTTGCATATCCTTTGGTACTTTAGCAAGTTGATCAAGTTGGGTTTGAACCATTTGTAAGTGTTTACAAAGCATTTTAATATCATTAGAAGTTCTTTCCACAATATCTTTCAACTCATGGATAGCTCTAGAGTTTTCCAATAAATGATTCTGAAATTGTTTATTAAAATTACCATGTTTAACAATAAATGTGTCAAGTTCCTCTAAGCATTGATCAGGAGGCTTACCATAAGGACTATCACCTTCATTAAATTGGAGAGAGTGTACCTCAATAGTAGATGAGTGGGGATTTGGCTTACATAATTCTTCTATAGGAGGTAGATTCTTCACATCTTCAGCTTAATACCTTTCTCCTTTAGACACTTTTTAGCTTCCTTCATCACTTCATCACTTCACTTTGTTGTTGGTGGTGGTGGAACTGGTTTAGGAACATCTGGTTCAGGAGTAATAGACTCAGGTGTATTTAGCTCAGTTGAAGTCCAATCATCATAATTCTTGCTTATCTTGTTCATTAATTCTTCAGCATCTGTAGGAGTCCTTTTCCTGAAAACACAATCAGCAAAGCTATCTAGGTAGGTCCTAGAATCATTAGTTAGTCCATTATAATGAATATCAAGAAGCTCGTTCTGAGGTAATGGACATCCAGGATATGCATGAATCACGGAACAGAATCTTTTCCATGACTCCTGCAATTTCTCTTCTTCTTCCTGTTTAAAATCAAAAAGTTTCTGCAAAGTAGCATGTCTAGCACTGGGAGTACAATATTTATGGAAGAAGAAGCAATCAAGCAATCAGGGCTATCAATGGAACCAGGAGGTAATCTACTAAACCAAGCCCTAGCTTCTCCTTTTAGTGAAAAAGGGAAGATCTTAGCAACAAAGTACTTGCGCATTTTAAAATCATCACAGAACAAAGCACTCATAGTAGAAAGCTCATTCATATGAGCCACACCACTCTCATTTTCAGTACCACAAAAAAGTTCTTTCTCAACAATATCTAAATAAGTTAAATTAAGAGAGAAATCATAATCTTTATCCTTAATATCTATGGGAGAGGTGGCAAACTTAGGATCATAGGATTTCTTGGGCATAATAGTACGTCTAGCAAGGAGACTCTTAATAGCACTAGCACCATGTGTGTTTCGGAACTCTTCAACAAATTCATCAGTGATCTCAATGTAACCATCATTAATATCAAAACTCGCACTAGACTCAGGTGAGCTAACAGGTGTAACAGTGTCTTCACTATGAGTTTCGGTATTTCCTAGACTAGCCATACTAGAATCTAGAAAAGGACCTAATGAACCACTCGCATCAAGCACAGTAGAAGTAACATCATGAGCATCAAAAGCAGTTTCAGATTCAGCAGTAGTAGCAGTGTGTGTAGCATGAGTATGTGGTGGTGGTGTTACAAGCTTACTTATAACAGACGGTGAATCAAGAGCAACAAAGGTGTTTAGGATTGTACCTCTTCTTGTAGTGGATGGTAAAATAGGGAACTTTCCATCAGGAGACTTCCCCATGATGAAAGGAGTAGCAGTGAACAATAATAGATCCAAGTGAACTTACAAATAAAGCTATGCTCCCTGGCAACGACGCCAGAAAATAGTCTTGATGACCCACAAGTGTAGGGGATCGCAACAGTCTTCGCGGGTAGTATTACCCAATTTATTGATTCGACACAAGGGGAGCCAAAGAATACTTGCAAGCCTTAACAACTGAGTTGTCAGTTCAGCTGCACCTGGAAATAGTTCTTGCTCATAGAAGTTTATCAGTAGCAACAATTTGTAGTAGCACCAGCAAAGCAACAGCAATAGCAACAGCAACAACAACAACAACAGTGAAACATCAGTAGTAACAGTGATGGTAATAGTAGGATTCGAGTGCGGTAGGCATAGGGATGGATGGACGGGCGTTGCACGGACGAGTCTAAACATGTAACTTCAAAGAACTAGGGCATTGCAGATAAATAATAACAAGCATCCAAGTACTAAACAATCCTAGGCATGTGCTCCAAATATAGTCATACGTGCTCGCAATGAGAACTTGCACAACATCTTCTGTCCAGCCAGCCCGTGGCAGTCGGGCCTCTAGGGAACTACTGGCAATTAAGGTGCTCCTTTTAATAGAGCGTCGGAGCAAAGCATTAACACTCCATGAACACAAGTGATCCTCACACCACAGCCGTCCCCTCCGGTTGTCCCAGTTATTGTCACTTTGGGGCCTTTGGATCCGGACAATGATATGTGTACACAACTTGCAGATAAGATCATGAACAATACTATCATAATGATTCAATAATAAGTTCAGATCTGAGATCATGGCACTCGGGCCCTAGTCACAAGCATTAAGCACAACGAGTTGCAACAAAGTCAAATAGCACTAATAGAGATACTAGGCACTATGCCCCTAACAGATCTTATTCGATTACATGATAGAACTCATCCAATCCCTACCATCCCCAAGCCTATAGCGCGGGATTACTCACTCATGGATGAGGGAAACATCGTTGGTTGATGGAGATGCGTTGGTGATGACGATGACGACGATCCTCTCCAAATGCCCCGTCCCAGCAAGGTGCCAGAACGGAGTTTCTGGATCTGAATCTTGGTTTCTGGTGGTGCCGGCGGAGCGGAACTCTTTCTGGAAAACTATCGAACCCCCCTCTGTTTTTAGGTCAGAAGGCAACTTATAGGCGTGGAGGGAGGCCGAGGAGCTGCCTGGGGTGGCCAAACCTCCCCTAGGCACGGGGTTAGTGGGCCCGCGCCTGGGGTGGGTCTGCCCCCCCCAGGTCTCCCCTCTGTCTCCCCTTCTGGCTCCGTGGATCTTCTGGTGAGATATAATTTTTGGCATATTTTCCGGGATTTTTCCCTATAGTTCATTTTCTGCACAAAAACAAGACACCAAGGTAATTCTGCTGAAAACAGCGTCAGTCCGTGTTAGTTGTATTCAAATCACACAAGTTTAGAGAAGAAACAATAGCAAAGTGTTTGAGAAAGTAAATACGTTTTGGACGTATCAAAGTTCCGGTTAGAACGACCGGAAGTTCCGGTGAAACTTCCGGAGCAAGTTCTAGCCCAAGTTCCGTCAAATAGAACAGTTGCAAACATAAGTGTACTAAGCCTGAGTGGAACTTGGAGCGGAACAAGGGGCAGAAAAACTGGGTCGAAAACATTGTCTGACCGGAAGTTCCGGTGCCTGAGCAGAATTTCCGCTCAGGGTCTCAGTGGAAGAAGCAAAGGAAATCCCTGACCGGAACTTCGGGTGCTACTTTCGGTGGAAGTTCCGCCAAATAGAGCATATCAAAAGAGAGAGTTCTGAGAGCTGGCCGGATTTTCCATCGGAAGTTGGACCAGAAATAGTCCCAAGATCCAACCCACAGAGAGCCCTGAGTGAAACTTCCGGCGCTTGGCCGGAAGTTCCGATAAGACAAAAAATGCACTAACTGATCAGAAAATCTCTCTCTCACTGATAAATAGGATGGCTGTGGCGGTGCATATATGGTTCAGATGATTCCTCATAGCCTTCCGAGGTGGACCCCCCTCCCTTGATAGTACGGAAATCTAAAGCAATAAAATGAGAGAAATAGAAAAGCAAAAGATCGTCGTCTTCACGAGAACCCAAGGAGAGCATCCACACACTTCATAAATTCCATCAAAAGCAATTAACCTGAAACTCAAGCACACGGTTAGATCACAAGTGGGATTTTCATCATCACCAAAATAGCAAGGGAATACATAGTCCTTTCACCGGCGACGACACTGGTCGGAAGTGAGGGGGAACTCCAGCGGGCGGAAGCTCAAGCTAGGGTTGGCTCGATCTCGACAACTACAGGTAGAAGACAACTAGGTTTGCATAATTACAGATTTGAAGTTTGCTTTACTTTTCAAGTTCCAATTTTAGCACCGACAGTTGCTTGATGAAATTAGCTGAATTTCATACTAGATAATTGAAATGAACTTCCTTGGAATACTACTAGTGAACATTAAATTGTTAAATTTCAGAAATGACGAGATTTTTGGTTGATACAAGAAGCATACCACAATCAAAACCGCAAAATAAGGAAACATGTGTGTTTAATCCGAATGATATAGTTTGTGATCCCGCTCTTCATCAACAAATTAATGAATACCATCCGGATGTTCAAGATCAAGTGAGAAGAGCATATCTTTTGAAGGGTCCAACACAATCAATTGTGAACTTTCCTAAGAAGGAATCTAGGTGTTTTTCAAAATATTGGTACGGAAAGTATGATTGTATAGAATATAGCGAGTCTCAAGATAAATCGTATTGTTTCTATTACTTTCTTTTTAAGAAAGTGGAAAGTACACAATGTTTTGGTCACTAAGTATTCACCAAAACTGGATTTAGTGATTAGAAGCATGCTTACAAATCTTTGCCCAACCATCTTGGAGGCATAACTAGTGACCACAATAATGCAAGATTGAATTGTGATGCTTTTTGTAATCAAAGACAAAGTGTGTCTAGCAAGCTATCTCGTGAAACCAAGAAATCCGAAGAACTATATAAAATCTGATTTACTTCTTCCATGCATTGTGCTAGATTTCTCATTGGTCAAGGCTTGGTGTTTCGTGGCCATAATGAATCTTTGGGTTCATTAAACATGGGAAACTTTCGTGAGATGGTAGAATGGTATAATAAAGGGAAGGATGAAAAGGTAAAGCATGCTTATGGTCATGGTGGAAATTCCAAGATGATTTGTCCAAAAATTCAAAAGTATCTCTCCAAGTGTTGTGCATGATACATCGTAAACGTGTCTATAATTTTTGATGCTCCATGCTTGTTTTATATCATTTATATTATGTTTTTTCTACACTTTGAGGTATTTTTATACACTTTCTGGAACTAACCTATTGACAAGATGCCACAGCGCCAGTTGCCTGTTTTCTGCAGTTTTTGGTTTCAGAAAAGCTAAAAAATGAATATTCTCGGAATTGGACGGGACAAAAGCCAAAGTTACTATTTTCCCGGAGCAATACTGAAACACGAAGCAGAGAAGGAGGGGGACACCAGGGTGGCCACACCCTATAGTGGCGCAGGCCCACCTTGGTGGCACCACCAGGGGGTGTGGACCCCCTGGGCCTCCACCGACCTTGCCCTCTTTGCCTATAAGAAGCCCTGAGGAGAAAACCCTAAATCATCCATCATACATCCAGGAAAAGTTCCGCAGCGCCGACGTCACTAAAGGGGAGATTCGAGGGACAGAAGTATCTATTCCGGCACCCTGCCGGGACGGGGAATTGCCCTCGGAGCCATCTCCATCGATCTTCACCACCATCACCATCGTCGTTGCTGATTCCCATGATGAGGAGGCAGTAGTTCTTCCTCGAGGCTAAGGTCTCTACCGGTTGCTATGTGTTCATCTGTCTCTCTATGCGTGATCATATTGTGATCATGAGCTTTGTAATCAAGTAGATCTACTTTGCTACTCAAGTGCTTTAATCAATCTTCGGCTCTCCCCACGTGTGTGAAAGTGACAACGTGCACACCGTGTGTCACTTAGGCTATAGATTACATAAATACTTATCATGATTTATATTTTGAGTTGGTTGTCTCTATGAAATTGTGGTGTTTGTCGGAACCATCTAGCGCTCAATGTGATAGTGTGGGGTTATCTAGATGGGGAAGCGAACTTTGAGGTGTGCTGTTATAGCCCTACCCTGGATTAGAGTTGTCCAACTGGAGAGTAGTTTAGAGTAGTATCATGAAGAGAAGATATTTATATAGGAGTGTTAAGTAGTAAAAGTATGATCCCTAGGCCTTGTTTCTAAGCATTGAAACACTATTTACAAACTAGTCTTGTTACATGTTTGCTTGCTTCCATCTTTATTTCAGATTGCATTTAGTTTCTTCCTCCCGTCAAAAGCTCTTTTCTGGCACCGCTGTCTTATAATCATCCATACTACTTGTATTTCACTATCTCTTCGCCAAACTAGTACACCTATACACCTGACAAGTGTATTGGGTGTGTTGGGGACACAAGAGACTTCTTGTATCTTTATTGCAGGGTTTCTTGAGAGGGATACCTTTGACCACTTCCTCCCTGAGTTTGATAAACCTTGGGTAATACACTTAAGAGAAACTTGCTGCTATTCTACAAACCTCTGTACTTGGAGGACCAACAACTGTCTACAACAATAGAAGTGCGTAGACAACAGTGCACAAGAAGTCAGCAAAGTAATTATGGCAGAACTTGGCAAAAATAATTTATCCATTCTCACTGATGAGTCACGTGACATATCTGTAAAAGAGCAAATGACGGTAATGCTGAGGTTAGTAGTCACACATTACTTCATTATTCAATTTGTCTATTGTTTCATACTTCCATTTAACCTTTGGAGATCATTTTGTTGTAGGTATGTGAAAAATGAAGGGAAGGTTGTGGAACGATTTCTTTCTATAAATCATGTCCATGAGACTACATCTGAGGCACTAAAGTTAGCACTTGTTCGTATTCTAGATTACCACATGCTATCTATTCATAGAATCTGAGGGCAAGGTTATGATGGGGCCTCAAATATGAGGGGTGAATTTAATGACCTACAAAAGAAGATCTTTGATGAAAATCCTTATGCTTTCTATGTTCATTGTTTTGCCCACCGCCTATAATTGGTAGTTGTCTCTGTTGCTCGTTGTTGCTCATTTATTCATGATTTCTTTGAGTACACCACATTGATTGTGAACACATCAAGTGCATCTTGCAAAAGAATGGGATGTTCTTACGGAAGAACATCATAAAAATATTTTGGATATGCTTGAGAGAGGTGAGATATCTAGTGGAAGAGGTTTGAATCAAGAAACAAGTCTCACTAGGCCGAGGACACTAGGTGGGGTTCACATTATAAAAAATTTGTTCCGTTTGTAAGGGATGTGGTTGGCAACATTAAAAATTATTTCTGAGGTTAATGATGAGAGTCGTGGACTATCACAAGCGGCATGTTTAATTGAGAATATGGAGGACTTCAAAATTTCTTTAATTTTGAAGCTTATGATAAAGTTGCTTGCCATCACTAATGAGATTTCACATGTCTTGCAAAGTAAGGATCTTAATATTGTTCAAGTAATGGAACTAGTTAGTGATGTGAAAGATCGGTTGATGTCCATGAGAAATAGTGGTTGGGAGTTGTTGTTTGATGAGGTCCAACAATTTTGGATTGGCAAGGGCATTCCGATGCCTCATATGGATGAACAAATACGGGTTCGAGGTCGTTCGAGGGTTGATGGGATGACATACACTAAGCTTCATTTTTACAAAGTTGAGATTTTCTATGTTGTTGTTGACAAGATATGTGTTGAGATGAATCATCGCTTTTGTGAAGCTTCTATAGAGGTATTAGATTGCTTCTCTTGCCTCAATCCGAAGAATTCTTTCTTGATGTTTGATGTAGACAAGCTTGCTCCCTTATCTACAATTTATCATGCGGATTTCTCTAATGGTGACCGAGCAACCATAAGAGGCCAACTTGAGACTTACATTCACAATGTGAGAATCCGTGTCACATTCTCTTCTTGCAAAGATCTAGAAAGTTTGTCTGTCAAGATGGTTGAAACGGAGAAGTATTTGGTTTTCCTATTGGTCTACAAACTTATGGAGTTGGCTTTGATATTGCCAGTGTCAACGGCATCCGTTGAGAGGGCTTTATCGGCAATGAAAATTATCAAATCAAAGTTAAGAAACAAGATGAAGAATGGTTGATTTAATGACTTCATAATATGCTACACCGAGCGAGAGATATTTAGGGAAATTGATAGTGAAGATATTGCTAGACAGTTTCAAGCCATGAAGACAAGGAAAGGACATTTACCTAAAAGGCCTAGGCCTTGTTAGGACATGATTGATGGTATGTTTATTATATCGTGATGATTGTCTTCCAGAGGTACTTATCATATAATATACTAACCAATTTTCCTCTTTTTTGTAGTCTTCTTGGTGCATTTGGACATGAAATATTTTGCAGTCGTTGGAGCTTCAATAGTATCTAGTAGTGATAAACATTTCAGCTTTTGTGGTCCACATAGTTAAATGTTAACAATATGATATTTAAATGTCCACATAGTTGTCTTCTACACATAGCTGATCGAGCCAGCCCGTCGGCCCTGGCTTGAGCTTCCCCCTGCCGGAGTTCCCCCTCACTTTCGACCAGCGTCGTCGTCGCCTCGTCGGCACTGCCAAACCGCCGCTTTGCTTTCGCTTGCGGCTGCCGTCTGCAACAACATGCTGGGGCGGGGCTGCTGGTGCTCCTTGATGCCTGGACCGCCGGTCGTCCATCCTCCGAATCGGAGCGCCGAAGGTTGCCACCTCGCTGGGTCACTTCTGCCGGCAGATCGGTCGTATGAGCTGGGGGAAATACAATTGGGAAATTGGGAACGACATGGAATCGATCGGTGGCCAGTTTCCAGCAACTAACGTCCCAGCAATTATGACCCATTTTGTGGCCCAAAATAGGCTGGTCATGTGGCGTGGCCCAACTACCAGGAATTGGCTGAATATAGCCCTGGAAAAGCTATATCGGATCGTGACTTGTCCCTAGGAAAATCGCTGTTTAGCAGCGTCGAGTGCGAGCGAAGCCCGGGAAGTCACCCGGGCAACAGGCATGGTACGTCTGCCGATGGGGATAGATATGGGAAGCCTCTGATTTGCTAGGAGGGTAAGTGTTTCTACGTTAAAACTTTTATTCGTGTGTGACAATGCATCAGTACTGGAGTCAGAGGGCAAGGTGGGTACTGCCATACCTTGCAGTTCCATAAAGTGCAATTTGATGCAGAATCAACTACCCGAGTGAATGTACATCTCAACCTGAGCCATGTTAAGTCATTCTAAAATATCGCATAATTGATCAATTCTACTGTTCAAGTGACTAAGAATTCTGGCTGGCGTTTGTGCACATTCGTATATGCCAGGTTAATAAGGTCATTGCCTATATAACTGCTATTTTTATTATCTCTGCTATGAGTGCGATTTTTGAGATTTTGATTTGTTGTTGTGAAACCACAACATGGTACCTCATGTACAAAGTAGAAATAACGAGGTAGAGGTACATCCATACCAAATACTTCTGGACGAAATGAATTAGTGAGGAGGTGTTTCAGCTGTTTTGATAAAACTTCTAATATTTTTTCATTTTTGTTTCTAAACCTAATTGACAGCTAATCATGCGGGTCAGTTAGGCGCTGCTTTCTTTGGCTGCTCCCGTCAACGACTAGGAGAGTAGGCAGGTAATTGATAGGAGGGTAGGCAGGTAATTTAATTGCACATTAAACCCAATGTGTGCATGATTTGATAGTCCAGGAAATCTAGAGCTACTTAGTTAGAAAAACTATAAAATTTCACATCTGAAACTTAATGTAGGTTGTTTTATTATGTTAGGTTCCTGCATCAAATTTACATGTTAGCAATAGCGAATGATAGGCTGTCAAGTGATTAACCTATTTACGCGACGCTCCACCTTATTCAATCTTCTGCAAATTTTAGCGTATGACTAAAAATGTATATTCAATAAAAATCTACCGATGCAACGTATGGTCATTTGTGCTAGTAATATCTATATACATGGTAGGATAATACAGTAAAACTGTTTTTTTTTCTAAAACTAGTCAAATCCTATGGTTAACGTTTTCATGGCACGAAGCGCATATGACATGACAGGGACGTGTCATGTATAAATCTTTTAATTTTTTTTCTTTTTCTTTATTTCATGTGGTCGTTGTCAAAAGGGTTCAAAATTGTCAACATGCAAAATCTTAGCAACAAGTCAAACCGGTCGTCAAAACTCTCGGTGGTTTCTGATATATTAATTGACCGCCCATATGGGTACCTCCAAACGACTTTTCAAAAAACTCACACAACAGCCCATGATTTGCTAGCAGTAGTCAAATTTGATCTAATTTCAATAAATCGGCATAAAGTCGTTCAAATTGGGATAAAGTCATGCAAGGTAAGACTGAGAACTCCTCCTGTGCTATCTCCCCCCACAAACAGTCGCTGCTGCGAGTCACATATCACTTAGCCAGTCCGTCTCGCGACAAAGACTCAAATCACCGTCGTTGCCCTCATGTTTCTGCTTTCCTGACATTCTTCGCATCTGACTTCACCATGGCTCGATGAATGACACTTGATGGGAACAAACAGTAAAGCTTTGCCACGCTCCCGCTGAAACCAATCGGCCGGGAAAAACAAGGTACGCACGACCGAATACCTTTCGATCCAGTTGAAAGGGCATTTATGTCTTTCATATTATTTTGATATTTGTTGACAACACTTGGATAGGTTTAATGCATTGCTGAATGTTTCAGGTGATATCAGATTCATTATTGGGTAATTTATACACATGGGAAAAAGGGCTTGACAGGAACAAAAAGAGGGCATAATCGATATCTGGCCGGACTGTCCAGCTGATGTGCGCCGGACTGTCCGGCCCATCCGGAGTTTCTGGCCCGAAGCTGCTGGAGAGTCAGGCCGTGGAATTTCGCCAGATTTTCTCTCAAGGTCTGGACACTCAGATAGGATCTTTGGACACTACCCGGACACTGGCCGGACTCTGGCCGGAAACTTGGCCAGGCCGGAGTGTCGGGTTGAAGCTCACCGGAATGTC
Organism: Avena sativa; assembly: GCA_916181665.1. NCBI lineage: Eukaryota > Viridiplantae > Streptophyta > Magnoliopsida > Poales > Poaceae > Avena > Avena sativa. The sequence continues at coordinate 42,362,638 of OV702298.1, read as the reverse complement.
CGGCCGGACCAGACTATCCGGGTTAAGTGGTTCCAACGGCTCTAATTCATGGGGCCATATAAAAGAGACCCCTTCTTATACCTTGGAACTTGCTCGTCCAGTTCAAGACAACAACACATTTTTGAGCCACCAAATCCACAAGATCTCTTCACTCACCCATCCAAAGTCCTTGATCTTTGGAGAATCGAAGGATGAGGCCTTGATCTATAGCTTCACCAATAGAGATCTTTATTTCCCCCTCAATCATTTGAGGGCCCCTTGCTCTAGTGTTTCTTTGGAAACCCTAGCTTTGATTTGGTTCTTACAAGCTTGTCTTTGATTGTTTGACAGCTTGCTTGTATTTGGGAGCCTCCAATTAGGTTGTGGATGTGTGACCCGAACTTGTTGTAAAGGTGTCAGCTACCACCTCGAATGTTGCCGATATAGTGGAAGAGGTGAATCGTGTAGGGGTTCGTAGCATGGAAAAAAAAACTTCTACCACATGCACACAAACAAGCCAAGATCTATCTATTATATTGTAGCAATGAGTCGATTAGAGTACTCACCCTCGAAGATTTCAAAGCGGTTAACGAGAGCAGATTCTCGTGGGTGATGTAGTCGTACACTTGCCGATTTCAAGATCACGTTCCGTAGTTGGTCACACGTTCGATACTCGATGAAGACCTTCCTCTCCCTTGTTCTAGCAGGCAGTAGAGGTTGTAGTTCCCCCCTCGCAATTCCGGCAGCACGACGGCATGGTGTCGGAAGTAGAGGGAAAATCCTGCAGGGCTTTGCCTAAGCCGGAGTAGGTTATGGTGGATCTAGGGTTTTTGGCGATCTAGGTTTAGAGGGCCAGAGAGGAGGAGGTGGAGTCGGCGGCGGCTAGGGCTACGACGATGATCCAACGGTGGCGGCTGGCAGCGACGGCAAGCGACGGCGGCGCTGCGGGGGGGCGGGGCGGTGCGGCTAGGTGGGAGGGCTAGTTGGGGTGGCCTTGGGGCACCCCCTCCCCTCTATTTATGAGAGGGAAGGCATCTTGGGAGAGGGGAGTTTGAATCCTTCCCCAACTCCCTCTCCTAGTTGGCTTGTGGTGGATGGAAAGAAGGATTCTTTCCTTCCTCCACTAGGATACATTGTCCGAGTTTGACTTTTCAAACTTGCCTTTTGACTTTCAATTTGTAGCTTTATTTCTTTCTTGCAAATGCCCAACCAAGTGACCTAGGACATGATTCAATCATTCCACTTATCATGACACATTCATGTACCCTTCCCCTTCCGGTTCGGTGAACCTTCTAGACCGTTCTAGAACCTCTCTGATGAAAACAACGGAATCATTCCCGAACTCCGGAATTGGACTTTCCTTATATGAATCTTATTCTCTGGACCATTCCAGATCTCCTCGTGATATCCCGGATCCCATCCGAGACTCTGAACAACATTCGGTCTCCCTACTTACATTCCATATCTACTAAACAATATCGAATCCTTAAGTGTGTCTCCCTACGGTCCGTGAATTACACGGACATGACCGAGACACTTCTCAAATCAATAACCAATAGAGGAATCTAGAAATTCATATGGCTCCCACATATTTATAAGATTACTTTGCGATCGAATGAACCACTTACATATGATACCAATTTCCCTTTGTCTCGCGATAGTTTACTTATCCGAGGTTTGATCGTCGGTATTTCTGCATACCTAGTTCAACCTCGTTACCGATAAGTACTATTTTCTCATTCCCGTAATATGTGATCCCTTGTGAGCCAGTCACATGCTTGCAAGCTAATTGGATGAGATTCCACCGAGAGGGCCCAGAGTATATCTATCCGTCATATGGATAGACAAATCCCACTCTTGATCCATGTGCCTCAACACATACTTTACGAACACTCAATGCCACCTTTATAGCCACCTAGTTACGGTGTGGTGTTTGATGTCATCAAAGCATCCTTCTAGTGATGGTTATTAGAATGATATCATGGTCGAAGGAATTAGGTTACTATGTATCAGAAATCTTATAGCAAACGAACTATTGAAATGACTTGATCTTTATGCTACGCTTATCTATAGGAGTATGTCCATCATACCATTCTCCTAATGATATGATCTTGTTGTTAATAACATCTCTATGTTCATGATCCAGAAACCATGATCATATATTAACCATCAAGATAGTATTACAAAGAGGCTTTACCAGGGACTCTAATTTAGTTTACAGATCACACAAGTATTAATGTTTCCGGTTAATACTATTATAGCATGAATGTAAACATTTATCATAAACACAAAGATATAATAATAACCATTTTTATTATTGCCTCTAGGGCATATCTCCAACAGTCTCCCACTTGCACTAGAGTCATCTAATATAGATTGCATGGTAATATATCGAACACCCATGGCGGTTTGGTGCTGGTCATGTTTTGCCCTTGGGAGAGGTTTAGTCAACGGATCCGCCACATTCAGATATGTGTGTACTTTGCAAATCTTTATGTCACCATCTTGGACATGCTCTCGAATAGCATGAAAATACAGCTTGATATGCTTCAGCTTCTTGTGTGACCTTGGTTCTTAAACATTGGCTATGGCGCCCATGTTATCACAATAGATAGACATTGGGTCCAGCGCACTGGGAACCACACCAAGCTCTGTAATGAACTCCTTCATCCACATCGCCTCTTGTGAAGCCTCCGAAGCAGCTATGTATTCCGATTTAGTTCAAGATCTCGCCACAACGCTTTGCTTTGCACTCCTCCAGCTAACTGCTGCACCATTCAAAGTAAATATGTATCCAGATTGAGATTTAGAATCATCCGGATCGGTGTTCCAACTAACATCGGTGTAATCATTAACAACGAGCTATTCATCACCTCCATGAGAAAGAACCATATCCTTAGTTCTTCTCAAGTACTTAAGGATGTTTTTGACCGTTGTCCAATGATCCACTCCTGGATCACTTTGATATTTGCTAGTCAAACTAACAACATATGCAATGTCGGGTCTAGTACATAGAATGGCATACATGATAGATCCTATGGCTGAGGTATAGGGAGTCTTACTCATCCTTTCTCTATCTTCTGCCGTAGCAGGACCTTGAGTTTTACTCAAGGTCATATTGGGCAACATGGGCAAGAACCCTTTCTTGCCATCTTCCATTCCAAACCTATTTAGAACTTTGTCCAAATATGTACTCTGTGACAATGATATTAGGCGTCTCTATCTATCTCTATAAATCTTTATGCCTAATATGTAAGCTGCTCCACCAAGATCTTTCATTGAAAAACTATTATTCAAATATTCTTTGACACTATTAAGAAGGTCTACATCATTCCCAATCAACAATATGTCATCCACATATAGTACTAGGAATGCTACAGAGCTCCCACTCACTTTCTTGTAAATACAAGCTTCTCCATAAGTTTGTACAAAACTAATGTCTACGCACTTCTATTCTTGTAGACAGTTATTGGGCCTCCAAGTGCAGAGGTTTGTAGAACGGCAGCAAGTTTCCCTTAAGTGGATTACCCAAGGTTTATCGAACTCAGGGAGGAAGTCTCTTGTGTCCCCAACACACCCAATATATGTGCACTAGTTCAGCGAAGAGATAGTGAAATACAAGTGGTAACGGTGTCAAAAAATAGCTTCTGACTTGCTGTTGATGTGGGGTAACGGTGCCAGAAAAGATCTTGATGGTGAGGTAAGGTAAAGGACCAAAACCTCCCCGGCAAACGGAACAAAGATGGAAGCAAGCAAACATGCAACAGATCTAGATGCAAATGGTGTTTCAATGTTTAGAAACAAGGCCTAGGGATCATACTTTCACTAGTGAACACTCTCTCATATAAATATCCTCTCTTCATGATACTACTTTTAACTACTCTCCGGTTGGACACTCTAATCCATGGTAGGGCTATAACAGCACACCTCAAAGTCCGCCTTCCCCAATATAGATAACCCCACACTGTCACCTTGAGCGCTATATGGTTCCAACAAACACCACAATTTCATAGAGACATCCAACTCCAAATATAACTCATAACAAATATTCAATCTAGCCAAAGTGCCACACATGGTATGCACGTTGTCACTTTCACACACGTGGGGAAAAGCATAGATCTATTAAAGCACAAAGAGTATTTATGTGGACTCAAACCTAAGTGCCACCATGGCGTGCACCCTGTCGCTTTCACACACATGGAGAGAGCAGATATCTAATGAAGCACTTGATTAGCAAGGTAGATCTACTTGATTACAAAGCTCATGACCACAAGATCATGCATAGAGAGAGATGAACACATAGCTACCGGCAGAGCCCTTATCCCTGAGGAAGAACTACTCCCCCTCATCATGGGAATCAGCAATGGTGATGAAGATGGCGATGTAGATTGATGGAGATGGCTCCGGGGGCACTTCCCTGTCCCGACAGGGTGCCGGAACAGAGACTTTTTGTCCCCCGAATCTCCCCTTCGGTGGTGGCGGCGCAACAGAGGTTTTCGTGGATTTCTTCTGGATTGTTTAGGGTTTTTGGGTCGGAGGCTTCTTATAGGCGCAGGAATCAAGGTCGGTGGGGGTCCAGGGGGCTCACACCCCCTCTGACGAGGTTTAATCTCGTCAATGCCCATTGTTATGGACTTGGGTTTTGGAGAAGATGGGGATGCTGGAGATCGTGGCACGGTTAACAGACAAGCAACCAGGGGACACGAGATTTACCCAGGTTCAGGCCCCCGGAGGGAAAACCCTACTCCTGCTTGTCTGCTCTTTGATTACGGCGGAACCGAAGGTTACAGGGTGCGCAGATTCGATCGGGCGTGGATGCGTGTGCGAAAGTATGAGTCGAGTTTTTTGCTAGGACATGCCCTCCTGGCCTTTATATAGACTTAGGCAGGTCCCGGGCGTAGTCCTAGTCGGTTACAAGTTCTAGGGTTTTACCCCTTTGAATTTCCTATCTCCTCTAGTCTTGCTCTCCAAGGATCCGAAGACGTCATGGGCCTTTGCCACCCGAAAATCTTCATGGGCCAACATATGTCTGCCGTGGGCCTTCCTTGGGCTGGACTAGGTATGCTGAAGTTACGTACCCGTAGGGTATAACCATGTCAGTAGCCCCCGAGTGATCAGTCGAATCGTAGATTCGGCTGAGGACTCTTCCATCCTTTGGGAGCAGCTATATGTTAATAGTATATGTGTGTAGGGATTGTTGATGCGTGTGCCTGACTCACCCGACGGATCAGGGTCAGTTAACTGTCTTAGGATGAAACAACACGATCTTCTTCAGGTTCGGGTCCCTTAACCGGGCCTGGAACATATGCTGGCGTAATTCAACTCAGGCCGCGGAGGACTTATAGGAGTGGAATTCTAGTGATTTTAATTGGTGTACCCAACGCGTCCGTCGGGATTTTTCATTGTACCTGCTGGTACGGATTCATACTAGCAGAGCGCAGTCAGGTGCGTTGCCAGGCCATCAGATGATATCTATAGGTCTTATCTTTGCGTCGCAGATGCAGCATCCGAACATTTATCACCTCGGAGGTGCTTCGGGTGGCCAAGGAGATTGTTACTCACTTAGCGTTTTGTTGGGGCAGAGTTGCCAAAAAAGTTTTTGCATGCGGATCCGGAAGATCGCAGTCGAAGATTTCATAGGGTGCGCGACCAGCGCTCCCTATGGGAGTAGCCCCCAAGTGTCTGTTCGAGTCGTAGACTCGAACACAGACTTTTAGTTCAAGCATTGTTTCAATCATTAGGTCCGCAGGACTCGAAAATTTTCGGATGCTTAAATCCATCCTCCCTATGGGAGTAGCCCCCGAGTCCGTAGTGGAGTCGTAGACTCGACGTAGGACTCAGAGAAGTAATTTTGTCCTCATTTGTCTGTCGGGTGCGCGGCCAGCGCTCCTGATAGGTGTAGCCCCCAAGTATTTAGTCGAATCGTAGATTCGAGTGAGTACTCTTAGCTGTGGAGCCAAAGTGGTGCTAGTATAGCTTTTGATGACGTCATTGCTTACGACCGATGACCTCAAGCGTCTGCTACGCCAGAGATGACTTGACTGGACGAAGCGTGGGTCCCACTTGCTGACTTTGAATTGACCGGTCATGCGCGGCGTGGAGATGATTACGGCGTCTCCTCGATTTCCGCACGTAGTGGACGGCGTGGTATCGACGGTTCGTTTTGGTGCTGACACGTGTATGGCCAGATCTACCGTTGGTGTTAGGTATTCTCGATGGACGGCTAGCGTGCATCGTCTTCGCTGTTATAATCCCTGGTGAAATCGTGGTTTGTTTTTCACCGCAGCAGTTCATCTATTCACTGCCTCCTCGTTCTTGAGCTATTCTTGCTGCGCGCTGAGAGTTTCCTCCACATTTCCTTTGTCTTTCTTCGTTGGCAACGCCACCACCGCCGTAACGCCATGGGGAAAACAAAGAAGTCCTCATCTGCGGTTGGGACCAGCGCCGCCGGAGGCAAGAAGGGCACCGCCACTGCTCGCGTCACCGACGGTGGCTGGCAGCGATCAGAAACGCGGGAGAGCGATCTCCGCAAACTGCGCAAGCGGAGCCTGATCCCGCAAGACACGACGGCCGTGAGACTCCCCGGCAATGAGGTAATCCCCCGTCCCCCATCTGGGTACCGGGTTATGTTTGTTGCCTTCGTGATTCGCGGGTTTTCTTTTCCGGTCCATGACTTCCTTCGTGGACTGCTCTTTTTCTATGGGGTGCAACTCCATCATCTGTCTCCCAACTCCCTTCTCCACATTGCGTGTTTTATCACGCTTTGCGAGTGTTGGCTTGGCATTGAGCCGCACTTTGGCCTCTTCCGGAAGCTTTATTCCGTGAAGAGGCAGTCTGGTTCGGATGGTGTGTATCCCATTGGGGGTTTCATCATCTCCCTCAGTCCCAATGTGCAATTCTTTTCCTTTTCCATGTCCGAATCTGTCCAGTACTGGCGGAGGAAATGGTTTTACATCCGTGACTCCGTACTGCCTGGGCAAGATTTTGGTCTCATTCCTTTTGACCCCTCCCAATTGATTGAGAAGAAAAGATCCTGGAAAAACCAAATCTTAGACGGTGAGGTGGCGGAGATAGAGGCCTGTACCGTCGGGTGGAGGATCTCCAACTGATTCCTAAAAAGGAGGTGAACGGTGTCGACATCATCCGTCGGGTGCAGCCTCTCCAAGCGAGGGCGCACCCGATGTTTCTTTACTCTGGGCGCCGCGATCCGACGAGGGTTTTGAGTGAGAAAATCTCCGAGGTGGAATTTGACAAGGCTCTTCGCGCGCTGTTGAAGTTCAAGGCCGACGAAGAAATCCCGGGGAAGTCGCTGACTCCTCCCTTTTCTTCGACGTTGGTCGTACCGAAGGTGTAGATTTGCGCACGTAGTGCCCCCCTTTTGTTTTTGTCAGCTGTGTACTTTTTCCTTTGTTTTCTAACAAAGTTCCTTTTCCTTTTGCAGAGCTTCAAAGTGCCGGGCATGGCACCACCGTTGCCCGAAAGGTATCCGAATGCCCCGGATAATGAAGTGGTGGATTCCGTGTCCGAGCTACCGTCAGCGCGATCCCCAGCGGAGGATGCCGACGAATCGAGTGAGGACCATTCGCGCAAGCGATCACGGAGTTCTAGCGAGTCGTCAGATGCCTCGACTCCTCCCACTCCCAGAAATCCTCTGGGCCTTAAGCGTCATGATGATGTTCATGGGGGTTCTTCCTCTCCCCTTCCTGCCATTCCTGTGCGGGCTGTTGCTCCGCACCCGCCAATAAAGCGGAAGAAGGAAGAAAAGAAAGAGGAGAAGAAGGAAGAGAAAAAGGAGGAGAAGAGGGCCCGAAGGGCTTCTCCTATCTTCGACCTGAGCGCGTTGGGCTCGTAAGTTTTCTTGTTGCCATTGTTGTCCTTTGTTCCCTTGTTATTTTTGCATCTGCGTTGATTGGTTCGTATGCAGGCAACCCTCCGACGGCTCTAGTGATGGTGCGCGAGAGATGATGGGGGAGTCGAACATTGCGTCGCCTCCTCCTCAGACTGTGGCGACTTCTGGTGACGCTGCTCCAGTTCCTCCTGTGCAGGAGAGGCTGGTGGTTGCGCCTCAGAATTTCGCAGGCGGGCCTGCGGGTTCGCCTTCGGAGCACGTAAGTTTTTCTGCTTTATGTTACGGGGGGAGCCCCCGGGTGTCTTCGTATGCTGATGTTGTTTTTGCTTCCTTGTGTTGGGCGTAGCCCCCAAGTCTTGTTCTTACTTCTATTGCCTTTTTGCTGCAGCCTTTTGTCCAAGAAGCCAAACGGCTTGTGGAGGAACGCCTGGCGCTGGAGGCGAAACTGCGACAGCTTCAAGGTATTCGTCTGCCTTGTAGTACTTCTCTTGTCTTATCCTGGTCCTGTTCTTTGACACTTGCTTGTTGTAAATGCAGAGGAGCATAACGACTCTCTCCGTGAGGTCGACGCTCTGAAGAAGAGCCTTGGCCAATCAGAGCAGAAGGCCGAAGCCGCCGCTGGTGCGAAAGAGCGCCTTGAGCTGGAGCTGACGAAGGCAGCCGAAGCGAAGGAGCATCTGCAGCAGGAGGCTGCAGATCGTGAGGAGCAGCTGGCCACCGTTGCTGCTGCTCATGAAAGAGGGGTGGCAGATAAGCTCATGGCTGCTGCCAATGCCATTTCGGGTGAGTACAAGCTTTTGGACTTGTTTCTTTTTCTACGGATCTTCTTTTTATGCTGCCTTTCTTCATGTTTTTCTTCTGTTTTGTCTCAGATACCGCAGGCATCGAGTTCGACCGCGGTGCTCTGGAGTACGGGAGTGCTCTAGATGATGCCACTATAGCGGTCGAAGACCGCTGCAGCACCGTTGTCAACTCCCTTGCCAAGGCAAAAGAGGTCCTTGGTCGCTTCTACCAGGAGCTCTTCCCGAAGGGCGCATCCCTTGAAGATGTGGATGCCCTGGCAGAGGCTCTGTCAGCCGAAGCGCCTGCAGCATACAAGCGCAAGCAGAAGGGCATCAGCGCGTCCGTCGGGCTGGCGATGGCCATGGCGGCTGGGGCGGAGCTGGACCTGCCCCAGATTACTTCTCGGATGCCGACAGCTGCATATGGATCTGAGGTATCCTTCGCCGCCTACTCCGCTCGCTGCAGACGATATGGGCCCAAGCTCATTGACTTGCTGTCTGAGTACGCATTGCGGCAGCACGGCGAGGCCAAAGCTAGGCAGTCTGGTTCTGAGGCGACTCAGTGTCCTCCACCTTAGGCATAGTAGACGTAGGGTAGTTTGTAGTCTACTTTTGTTGTAAATATCTTTTGTAGTACCATCCTTGTGCCACATAGTGGCCTTATATATTTTAATGAATTCCTCCGAGTTGTGCTCTATCCTTGGTTGAATGTCTATGTGCCTTCTTTTTTCTGCTGCTATAGGTTCCTTCGGGTGCTGACCCAGTTGACACTTCATCCGAAAGGCCCTTGCGACCATCATTGGATGATTCCTCGCAGCTCGCTTTTCTTCGAGATCGCGTGCGCAGCTTGGAGAGAGATTTGCTTGGGTTACGCGGTCGCGCCGATGTTTGGAAATCCAAGGCAGACCGTGGTGCAGCCAGAGAGGAGTATTTGATGGTGGAGCTGGGTCGGCTGTCCGAGCAGCTGCAATGTAAGTTGATCCTTCTTTCGGGCTGTAGCTCAGTTCTTCGGGTGATCCTACTGGCCTTATTCTTGTTTTGTGCGGTTGTCGCAGGTGCCAATCTTGCTCCGAGGGAAGAAAAGGAGCGTATCTCTGTTCGAGTCAATTGCTTGACTCAACAGGACATGGAGGCCGGCGGCTTCTTCTGGATGGATCGTGATCGCGCCATGGTTCTGGCGACGGTGCAGGATCGTGTCTACCAGGTTTCGCGGGTGCTCCGCCAGGTGCAGACATCACTTTCCTCGGTGTTGCACGTCATGTTTCCATTGGATGCCATGCCAACGACCCTTGCAGGTCTTCTGACGAAGTTTCGGAGTGCCAGCAATGTCAAGGAGCTGGTGCGGCAGTAGCTCGTCGCAGGCGTGAAGGCTGCCTTGTCTCTTGTGAGGGTGCACCGCCCTGACGTCGATTTAGCTGTTGTGGCGACTGGGCCACCTCCTCGACCAGATGGTGGCGAGTGGAACATGCATCCGCATTACGCGGCTATAAGGCAGTATGCCGAACAGATTGTAGATTTGTTTGTGCAGCGTGCTCAGTTTATTCTTCAGAATAGGTAGAACCTGAAAATAAACAGATAGATGTAAAATTTGTATATTGCGGCTGGGCGTTTATGTGCGCTTTGTTGTAAAGGTTTGCTTGTTTGTGAGCACGCAGTGCTTTGATTGAGTACGTGCCCTTTTCGTTTGCCTGACGTGGTCAGCTACTCGGGTGTACACGTTTTGTCCTCAGTCGATAAAATCGTGAGGTGGGGGGAGCCCCCGAGTGCGTATGTAGCATGTAGTAAAGTTGCAGAAAATAGTCAACCGAAGGTTGGGGGCGAGGTACTTAGCTTTATTTATATCGTAATGGAGGAGGTACATGGTTCGGCTGAGTAGCCTTGGCTGAAAGCCTTATTGAAAGTAAAAAGGGGGGTAGGTTGCTACAGGTAGAATCGTCGCAGGTGTGAGACGTTCCATGGGTTGGAGTATGCGACTCCAGACTCCACGTGCTTGAGGCGATAGGCGCCACCTGGGATGACCTCGGTGATGGCGTAGGGTCCTTCCCATGGTGAATCGAGTTTGTTCGGTCGCTTTTGCTTGAGTCGCAAGACGAGGTCTCCTTAGACGAAGGACCTTGGGCGCAGCCGGCGGCTGTGATAGTTGCGGAGACTCTGCTGGTACACCGCTGATCGAGCGGCTGCTATATCCCGTGCTTCATCGAGTGTGTCGACGGCGTCTTCGAGTGCAGCCGTGGATTCGGCTTCGTTGTACGCGACGACTCGTGGAGCCTGATGGCGTACTTCGGCTGGTAGCACTGCCTCAGCTCCGTGTACCATGAAGAATGGTGTGTAGCCGGTGGAGCTGTTTGGCGTAGTCCGTAAGCTCCACAGGACAGACGGTAGCTCTTTCGTCCAGTTTCCAGCTTTGTGCTCGAGTAAGCTCATGAGGCGCTTCTTGATGCCGGCGCCGATTAGGCCGTTGGCCTTTTCCACTTGCCCATTTGTTTGCGGGTGTGCCACTGAGGCATACGTGATATTGATCCCGAGGCCTTCGCAGAAGTCCTGGAATTCTTCGGAGATGAAGTTCGATCCGTTGTCGGTGATGATGCTGTGCGGTACGCCAAACCTGTAGACAATGCCTTCGAAGAACTTGACGGCGGTTTTGCCCTTCTGGTTGGTGACTGGCATGGCTTCGATCCATTTGGTGAATTTGTCGACTGCGACCAGGAGGAAGACGTGTCCTCCCTTCGAGGATTTTGACAGCTTGCCGATCATGTCAATGCCCCATTGGGCAAAAGGCCAGGCTATGGGTATGGGTTGAAGTTCGGACCCAGGTGCGTGTGGTTTGTCGGCGAACCGTTGGCACCGGTTGCATCTTTGGACAATGTCCTTCGCGTCGCTCATGGCCGTTGGCCAGTAGAATCCTGCTCGCAGAGCTTTGGCGACGAGGGAGCGGCTAACTGCGTGGTGGCCGCAGATGCCCTCGTGGATATCTTGGAGTATGGCCTTGCCGTCGTTGATGGTGACGCACCCTTGCAGTACACCCGTAATGCTGCGTTTGTACAGCTCGCCGTTGATGATGGTGAAGGCTTTTGACCGACGAGATACGCGCCGGGCATCTGTCGGGCTGTCTGGCAATTCTCCGTTTATCAGGAACTGGAGGTATGGACGTGTCCAGGTTTCTTCGACCGCCATGACCTGCATCAGGTTGACCATGGCAACTTCGGTATCCAACTTTTCGGGTCCTTCATGACCTTCGGGTAGCGTAGCCCCCGAGTGTTCTGCTTCTTCGGGTGATCCCTTGGGGAATTTCCGCTTGATGGATGACACGCAGATCTGTTCGAGGAACACACCTGGTGGTACCTTTGCAGAAGTGGAGCCGATGTTGGCGAGTCTATCGGCCTCCTCGTTGCTCTCTCTTCCAACGTGCCGAAGTTCGCAGCCGTCGAATTCTCCTTCGAGTGTGTTGTATAGCGCGCGGTACGCGATCATGTTTTCGGCGTGTGCGTCACACTCATTCATCGTCTATTGTACGACAAGGTTGGAGTCACCGTAGATGACCAGGCGCGTTGCGCCACATATTTTTGCCATCTTCATGCCATGGATGAGGGCTTCGTATTCGGCCTCGTTGTTGGAGGCTCTGAATTTCATCCGAAGGACGTACTTCATCTTGTCACATTGCAGGGAGGTCAGTATGACTCCTGCCCCTGCTCCGGCTTCGCGTTTGGAGCCGTCAAAATGCATTGTCCAGGACTGCGACATGTCTGGGGTGTCAGGCAGCTGCAACTCCATCCAGTGCACCAGGAAGTCCAGAAGGACTTGAGATTTGATTGCGTGTCGTTTCTCGTAGACGATGTCCAAAGGTGATAGTTCGATGCCCCACAGGGCCACGCGTCCTGTGGCCTCTGGGTTATTCAGGATGCTGTTCAGGGGTGCCTCGTTGACGACCATCACCTGATGCTCCTGGAAGTAGTGGCTCAGTCGTCGATCCATCATGAACACGCCGTAGGCCAGCTTCTGGTAGTGCGGGTACCGCTGTTTTGTTGGAGTGAGAACCTCGCTGAGGTAGTAAATTGGGCGTTGTACCCCGTGGGTCTTGCCTTCTTCGGGTCGTTCGACCACGAGTACTGTGCTGACCACCTGGTGTGTGGCTGCTATGTACAGCAGCAGGGGCTCGCGCTCTTTTGGCGAGACCAAAACGGGCGAGGTGGAGAGGAGCCGCTTGAGGCTTTCGAATGCGTCGTTGGCTTCTGGTGTCCACTCGAACTTTTCTGCCTTGCGCAGCAGCTGGTAAAATGGTAGGGCCTTCTCGCCCATGCGGCTGATGAACCTGCTTAGTGCCTCTACTCGCCCTGCGAGCTGCTGAACGCCCTTGAGGTTTTTCGGCATCTCCATTGTCATGATAGCTTTGATTTTCTTCGGGTTCGCTTCGATCCCTCGTTGAGAGATGAAGTACCCGAGCAGCTGACCCGAGGGGACGCCGAAGGCGCACTTTTCTGGATTGAGCTTGATCCTGTAGCGATCAAGGTTGTCGAACGTCTCGTGGAGATCGTCGATAAGTGTTCTTGCCTCCTTGGTTTTTATGACTATGTCGTCGACATAGACTTGGACGTTGCGACCGATCTGGTCCTTGAGGCAAGCATGCATGCATCGCTGGTACGTGGGACCCGCGTTCTTTAGCCCGAAGGGCATTGTGTTGTAGCAGAATACTCCGAACGGTGTGATGAACGCCGTTTTGTCTTGATCTTCGACCTTGAGTCGAATCTGGTTATAGCCTGAGTAGGCGTCGAGGAAGGAGAGCTTCTCACAACCTGCAGTCGAATAAATGATCTGGTCGGTCCGAGGAAGAGGGAAGTGGTCCTTTGGGCAGTGTTTATTTAGTGACGTGAAGTCCACGCACATCCGCAGGATGTCCGTGTCCTTCTTCGGGACCATCACCGTATTTGCCAGCCACTCGCTTTCCTTCATTTCCCGGATGAAGTCTGCTGCGAGTAATCTGTTGATCTCCTTGCCGATAGCTTCGGCTCGTGGCTCCGACAGTCTTCGGATAGACTGCTTGACTGGCTTGGTGTCTGGGAAGACATTGAGTGCGTGCTCGGTGAATTCCCTGGGAACTCCTGGCATGTCCGCAGGACACCAGGCGAAGATTTCCCAGCGCTCACGGAGGAATTCGACGAGCGCGCCTTCCTATGCGGAGCTGAGGTCGTTGGCGATTAGCGCCGTCTTGGAGGCGTCTGTCGGATGGACCTGCACTTTCTTGGTGTTGACGGTGGAGTCGAAGGACATGTCGGGTGCGTTCTGCCTTGTGACTGGGGGTAGCCCATTGTCCGTCACCTCGCGGAGCCTTACGAGCTCGTCTTGCATGCCGAAGGACTGAGAGATTTTGTTGAAATCCCTGTCGCATTGGTCCGATCGGGTGAAGCTCCCGTGGACTGTGATGACGCCCCTTGGTCCTGGCATCTTGAGAAGTAGGTATGCGTAGTGTGGGACGGCCAGGAACCTTGCGAATGCTACACGTCCCAGGATGGCATGGTATTGCGACGGCTACTACACCACTTCGAATTCTAGGCGCTCCTGCCGAAAGTTGTCCGGCTTCCCAAAGATGACGTCGAGCCCTATTTTGCCCAGGGGGAAGATGCCCTTCCCTGGGACAATGCCGTGGAACGTTGTGTCTGATTGTTCCAGGCTGCATCGCGGGATCCGCATAGCTGCTAGAGTGCTTTCGAACATTAGGTTGATGCCGCTGCCGCCGTCCATGAAGACGCGACTCATCTCGAAGCCTCCGATCTGCGCCTCCAGCACCAGGGTAGCATGACCTGGGCGAGGGATCTGGCAAGGGTGATCCGCGCGAGTGAGTGTGATGCAGGACTCCGATCCGCTGAGGTACTCAGGGATTGCAGGTGGAGTTGCCACGGCCAAGTTGATTTGTCGGGTGATTTTCTTCTGCACCCTATTTGTGGGGCGTCCCTTCTGTATCATATTGAGTGCTCCTTTTGATGGGGGGTATGCGACCCCGGCGTTGTTTTGCGCTGGTGCGACTGGTTGATTTGGGCCTCCAATAGGCGGCGGTGGAGGAGCTCCGTGTGCTATTTCACCTGGCGCAGGTGCGTTTCCGAACGCAGGGATTGGAGCTTGTTGCCTCATCTGCACCATGCCTTCGCTGAGTTTCTGGAACTCGCGGTAGTCCTTGAGCATGTGGCTAGCTTTCTTTTTGCCATCTTGTTTGTCGATGTAGAAGTGGATGGTGCATGGACCCGAAAGTTTGTCGAATGCTGAGGGTCCGTTGTCGCGATCGCGGCGTTGCCACGACTGTGTTGGTCGTCCGTTGTCGCGGAAGTTTCCGCTGCAGTATCCTCCGCTGTTGTGGTTGTTGTTGTTACGGCGGTCGGCGTAGCCGGCTGCGACCATGTCGGGTCCGTCGCGGTCCTCGTAGACACGCGATCTCCTCTTGCTGCGGCGTTCGTGTCTTCGGCTGTAGTCGTCCTCTTCATCTGATTGCGCTCGCTGGATGCAATCTTTGCCGTCTGCCCAACTGTTGGCGATTTCCATGAGCTGGTCGAGTGTCTTGGGCTTTACACGTCCAAGTTTCTCCTTGAAGTCTGGGCGCTTGACGCCGTCCCTGAAGGCGTCGATGGCCCGCTCTTCGGAGATGTGTGCTGCGGAGTTCTTGGTTGTAGACCAGCGTAGTATGTACGAGCGAATAGATTCACCCGTTCTCTGAGTGCAGGCTCGCAATTCTTCGATTGAGGCGGGCCTCTTGCTGGTGCCTTTGAAGTTTCGGATGAAGCTGTAAGCGAGCTCCTCCCAGCTTCGGATGGATCCTGATGATAGGCTGCTAAGCCAGACCCGCGCCGCGCCTGTTAGCTGCAGCTGAAGGCATTGCATGGCGGTTTCTTTGTTGCCTCCGTGAAGCTTGACGGATGACAGATGGTCACTGAGCCAGGAGTTTGGATCTTGCGTGCCGTTGAACTTCGGAGTATCCGAAGGAAGCTTGAAGTTGTGTGGCATTTGTGTTCGCCGAACGGAGCTGCTGAAGCATCGAGCCCCGCAGAGTTCTTCTTCGTCTTCATCCATCTCAGATTCAGACGAGCATGCGCGTTTAGCGCGTGCTTTATCGATCTTGCGCTGTGTAAGCTTTTCTTTGGCGTCGTAGTCGCTTTTATGGCGGTGCGAGCTCTTCTTCCTTCGAGGAAGATCGTGCTCCTCTTCCTCTTCGGATGAGGGGGTGGGACTCCGGTCGCGCATGGCCGGATCTTTCTTCTTTGGTTCCGCAGGAGCGTCTTCGTGGAGCGCAGCTCCGATTAGTCCTAGTCCGGTGAGTGCGGACCTATGCATGGCCCTTTTCGGGTCCCCCTCCGGAGGTGGGTGAGCCGCGAGATACGCAGTGGCTGCCATGATCGCAGCTTGTGGCGTCTTCGGGATGATGTTGCCGTCAGCGTCCATATCCATGAACGATGTGTGGAGAGTTCGTGTCACGTCACGCCGCTCCTTGGGGTCCATGTTTTCCACCCGAGAGCGGTGCTTGTTTCCCTGGTTTCCGTTTGTACTAGAGCCGGGTCCCATGGCGGAAAGCGCAGCTCGTCGCGCGCTGGACTCAGAGGCTGCTTGCTTGCGTTTGTCGAGCGTCTCCTGCATCTTCACTTGCTTCTTGTGCTCCTCGATGAGGAGGTAGTGGCATGCCCTCAGCAGATCACGTGGGGAGTCCAGAGGTAGGACTATTTCGCCTCCGACGGCGCGGCGTGCTTTGACCCATCCTTCTTTGCTAAGTTGGATGAGGTGGCCACTGTTTTCCCCGTTGGGTGGGGGGGACCGACTTCTTCCGTTCCCACCGTTTTCGCCGTTTCTGTCCTGCGGGTTGGGGTTTGGCGGCGGGTTAGGCGTTTCCTCGTCGGTTTGGATGACTGCGGCGCACAGATAGCGCCTGCAGATTGGTTGGCTGCTGCCGCAGCTTTCGGATCCGGAACCGTAGGTCCCTTCATCCGAAGGTGGATCACACAGATCGGAGTTGCAGCAGCTGCTGCTGTAAAACTCATCTGTCAATGGTGGAGTGCGTAGCACGGGATGTGGAGCCCACGAAGCGGGCCTGATTGACGGCACGGGCACCCGCTCAGGGAGGCGGAGGGTGCCGGTTTGTCCCACCTGGAAGCAGAAGCTCCCGAACAAGATTTCAAGACCGTCGCCTACGGGCTCGAAATCCTTCATGGTAGCCGGCGAGTGGGCGGTGAAGTCGAAAGCGCCGAAGAGGAGGTGATTCTCCATCGCCGCGGAGTTGTAGATCGATCGGGTCGGAACCGTCACGACCGCACAATCAGCAGCCCCAATTCCCACAGACGGCGCCAATTGACGAGGTTTAATCTCGTCAATGCCCATTGTTATGGACTTGGGTTTTGGAGAAGATGGGGATGATGGAGATCGTGGCACGGTTAACAGACAAGAAACCAGGGGACACGAGATTTACCCAGGTTCAGGCCCCCGGAGGGAAAACCCTACTCCTGCTTGTCTGCTCTTTGATTACGGCGGAACCGAAGGTTACAGGGTGCGCAGATTCGATCTGGCGTGGATGCGTGTGCGAAAGTATGAGTCGAGTTTTTTGCTAGGACGTGCCCTCCTGGCCTTTATATAGACTTAGGCAGGTCCCGGGCGTAGTCCTAGTCGGTTACAAGTTCTAGGGTTTTACCCCTTTGAATTTCCTATCTCCTCTAGTCTTGCTCTCCAAGGATCCGAAGACGTCATGGGCCTTGGCCACCCGAAAATCTTCATGGGCCAGCGTATGTCTACCGTGGGCCTTCCTTGGGCTGGACTAGGTATGCTGAAGTTACGTACCCGTAGGGTATAACATGTCACCCTCCAAGTGCTCCTAGGGCTTGCCCGCGCCTAGGGGGTTTGGCCACCCTGTGGTCCCCTATGGCTCTGCTTCATGGTTCCGTGTTGCTCCGGGAAAATAATAACTTTGGCTTTTATCCCATCCAATTCCGAGAATATTGATTTTCTGCCTTTCTGGAACCAAAAACAGAAGAAAACAGGAAACTAGCACTGTGGAAACTTATTAATAGGTTAGTTCCAGAAAATATATAAAAATATCTCAAAGTGTAGACAAAACATAAGACAAATGATACAAAACAAGCATGGGACATCAAAAATTATAGATACGTTTCCGACGTATCAAGCATCCCCAAGCTTAACTCCTGCTCATCGTCGAGTAGGTAAGTGATAAAAAGAATAATTTTTGAGGTGACATGCACCCTCAAAACCAAGATCAAACCATTTGCAAGCATTGAAAGCTGGGATCAAAGAACTCTAAACATGTGCATGAAAGATGGAGTTCTAACAATAGGACATAGTAACTATGCATGCAACATGAAAGGCTATAAACAAAGATCATGAATAACACACATTGAAAAATGTTTGTTTGTTTCACATACAGAAAACATAGCATAGTGGCAATCAGCTTGTCCCTCATAGAGTAGCAATATAGATGCATAGGAAACCTTCAAAGTTCACAAGGGTGACTAGAAACAAGATAGTACAAGAGCAAGTAATATCACAATATGCATTAATCAATAAGTTTTGGGACACTGCACACAGAATGAAAACTATGCTCTCTTAATGGTGCCTAGAGGTAGAAGGTGGAGACTCAATAGTGGTGGAAGAAAGGCCTTTTATAAAGGAAGCAGGGATTTCAAGTTTCAAAAAGAGCTTCCAAAAATTATGGTACTTGTTAGCTTTCAGCCCTCATTGCCCCTATCATAAGAATCTTTAAGTGGTTAAGGTTAAAGTGGCAAAGATGGATTATATGCTTGACAAAGTATAAGTTGGCAATCTCAAGTACCTTGAATACAAGGGACACACCTCATGCATACTCAACTTTGGGCCCACGTAAGTTCTTGTCATTGTAAGTATTTGCATACCATTGAGAACCGCCAACGGGGTACCCCTTTGCACATGGTACAAGAGCTTTCCCATAACCAAAATGACAAGGCAAGCAGACAATGAGCATCTCTACGATATTTTTATTTACTATATGCATAGCTTTTTATTGAGGATGCTTCATAGATAACTCACTATGGTGATGCTGCAAGTTTCCACCATGATTAGGCATGGCTTAGGCTAGCGGCCCAGGCGTTACTCTAACACATGATACAAACTCCATGGACTTACAAGTTCCCTCTTTATTTCACACCGGTGACATCCATAGACAAAACAACATGATATCAACTGAGTACAAAGTGCAAGTGCATTGTTGAAAACCTTCCCCGTGACAGCACGGTTCTGCTAATTCCAACTTATAAGTGCAATCATATACACCAAAGTTGTCACAATGGTTCAAGTTTATTAGGGGCAAAGAATATAAAGTGTGCCATCAAGTTTGTGAGGGCTTTAATCACTAAGTTTTCACATAACAAAATAGTTTTTAATTGGAAGATAGTTAAAAACAAGAATATAGTTGGTATGGTGTAACACCCCATGCATAGCAATTTATAGTGGAAACTTTGGAATAACTTGGTTTCTTGGGAGTTGGAAGCATGAATAGAGCTTACTCATACAAGTGGAGGCTAGCAAAAGACTGGGAGCAACCAACTAAGAGAGCAATAATGGCCATAATCATGCAGAGCAACAAAACATTACTAATCAAAGCATAGAGTGGTACTTCAAGTCAAGGACTAAATGATCATAGAGGCTATGGTGACTTCTTCATAGTCATAACATGGTGTGAGCATGTGCCAAGTCAACCCAAACAAAGCATCAAAGGAGATTACCACAATACTATGCTTTTGTATGCTAAAACAACGCATGATTCTTTCAAGGCACACTAAGAAATCCCAATTTTTTGGAACAAGACATGCTACAGAAATAATCACTAAGCATAAGGTCAAAACAAAACCTAGCATGTCATGCTAAAGTCTAAGCCACAGTCAAAACAAGCTCCCTTTTGTACCACTTAAGCATGAAACTTTATACTCTTTCCAACACCAAACAACCTATTTAAAACAACTCACAAAGATAATAATCAATAAATATCAGTGAGCTTGTCTCACAAATCCACAAAGAAGAACTAAAAATTTCTAAGCTGAAAGCACAGGAAAACTAAGGCTGAACGCAGTGCTAGCAAAAGAGAATACTCACAAGACAATAAGAATGAAAACTAGAGTGTTCTAGGCAATGAAAACAGAGTGTGTCTCTCTCCAAAAGAAGTGTGGTGTAACCAACCAACTTACTCAAGCAAACTAAAATAAAACTAAAACCAAAAACAAAGACACTCGAAGAACAACACAACTATGCATGAAACAATAAAAACGAAGTGTCTAGAAAGACCTGAGATTTTTATTGATGAAGAAGGAGATGCCTTGGGCATCCGCAAGCTTTAACGCTTCTACCTTTTGGATATTTCTTGGGGTGACACCATGGTGGAATCCCCAAGCTTGATCTTTTGTCCATTCTTCATCTCATTGCATCATTCTCTCTCTACACCTAAAATTTCTCCTTCATACAAAACTTCACACAATCTTCATTAGCAACATTAGTGTATTCAAAAGATATTAGACCCTTAGGTAAGGCTTTGGAACAACAATACTTTTCACTAAAAACACAAGCTACTGTAGCAATTCCTTCAAAAAGCTCAATTTCCCAAAAAGAACCCAAAAAGGAATCAATAAGAAGCAAATGCAAATCATGGCAGAAATCTGTCAAAACAGACGAGCAGGTAAAAACCGATTTTTTAAAAGACCTTATGATGCTCAAATAAAAAAGTGTTGAACTAACGAAAGTTAGCTAACATACTGGGGGATTTATTTATAACTTTGGACCTCAATCCAAGTTACAAAAACTCCTCACGAATTTTTATAGTGGAGGACAGAAATCTGTTTCGGGACAGCAACTCCCCAAATCTTACTTCCCTCTCATTAGAGGTCATTCTTGGCACAAAAAGCAAACAAAAAGGATAAGGAGAGGTCATTATAGAAGTAATAACTTCCAAGACTCAAGAAAAATCTTGGTTATCTCCCAACAAGTACTTTTCTTTAACGCCTTTAAGTTAGGCTTGATAGCTTGAGAAGATGCTCACATAAGAATTATGAATTAAAGTCAAAGAGAGCATCAAGAAGCAAATTAAAAACACATTTAAGTCTAACCCACTTCCTATGCATAGGAACCTTGTATGCAAATAAATTCACAATGAACAAAATGATAGGCATAGGAAGATGAAACAAGAGCAACTTCAAAACTTTCAGCACAAAGAGGGGAAACTTAATATTATTGAGATGCATAAAACCATGTTTCCCTCTCTCATAATAAATTTTAGTAGCAACATGAACAAAATTAACAATATAACCATCACATAAAACATTCTTATCATGAGCCACATGCATAAAATAATTATTACTCTCCACATAAGCATAGTCATTCTTATTAATCATAGTAGGAGCAAATTCAACAAAATAGCTATCATTATCATTCTCATCACCATAATCATCAAATATAGGAGGCATATTGTAATCACAATTAATTTCCTCCTCAATAGTAGGTGGACTGAAAATATCATACTCATCATTGTAATCATCATATATTGGAGGTTTGGTATCATCATAAGCAATAGAATAGCTATGTTCCAAAGCTGGGGAACTAAAAAGATCATTTTCATAAAAACTAGCTTCCCCAAGCTTAGACTTTTCCATAGCATTAGCAACAATGTTGTCCAAAGAGTTCATACTAATAACATTTCTATTAGCATGCAAATAAAGCTCCATAGGTTTTTTAATTTTCTCTTCAAACACTTCATGTCCTAACTCAAGATAAACATTATAGAGCTCTCTAATTTTTTTGTTGTTTTCCATTAATCCTAACTAGTAAAAACAAGAAACAAAAAGACAAATTTGCAGAATCTAAAGGAAATAACTTCGAGCACTCACACACTAGCAATAGCCAGAGGATGTGAGTACCTTTTACCTTTCCTCCCCGGCAACGGCGCCAGAAAAAGAGCTTGATGTCTACGCACTTCTATTCTTGTAGACAGTTGTTGGGCCTCCAAGTGTAGAGGTTTGTAGAACGGCAACAAGTTTCCCTTAAGTGGATTACCCAAGGTTTATCAAACTCACGGAGGAAGTGGTCAAAGGTATTCCCTCTCAAGAAATCCTGCAATCAAGATACAAGAAGTCTCTTGTGTCCCCAACACACCCAATATATGTGCACTAGTTCGGCGAATAGATAGTGAAGTACAAGTGGTAACGGTGTCAGGAAATAGCTTCTGACTTGTTGAAATGGGGTAACGGTGCCAGAAAAGAGCTTGATGGTGAGGTAAGGTAAAGGACCAAAACCTCTCCGGAAAACGGAACAAAGATGGAAGCAAGCAAACATGCAACAGATCTAGATGCAAACGGTGTTTCAATGATTAGAAACAAGGCCTAGGGATCATACTTTCACTAGTGAACACTGTCTCATATAAATATCCTCTCTTTATGATACTACTGTTAACTACTCTCCGGTTGGACACTCTAATCCATGATAGGGCTATAACAACACACCTCAAAGTCCGCCTTCCCCAATCTAGATAACCCCACACTGTCACCTTGAGCGCTAGATGGTTCCAACAAACACCACAATTTCATAGAGACATCCAACTCCAAATATAACTCATAACAAATATTAAATCTAGCCAAACTGCCACACACGGTATGCACGCTGTCACTTTCACACACGTGGGGTTAAAGCACAAAGAGTATTTATATAGACTCAAACCTAAGTGCCACCATGGCGTGCACGCTGTCACTTTCACACACATGGGGAGAGCGGAGATCTAATGAAGCACTTGAGTAGCAAGGTATATCTACTTGATTACAAAGCTCATGACCACAAGATCATGCATAGAGAGAGATGAACACATAGCTACCGGTAGAGCCCTTAGCCCTAAGGAAGAACTACTCCATCCTCATCATGGGAATCAGCAATGGTGATGAATATGGCGATGGAGATCGATGGAGATGGATCTGGGTCACTTCCCCATCCTGGCAGGGTGCCGGAACAGAGACTTTCTATCCCCCGAATCTCCCCTTCGGTGGCGGCGGCGCAACAGAGGTTTTCGTGGATTTCTTTTGGATTGATTAGGGTTTTTGGGTCAGAGGCTTCTTATAGGGGCAGGAATCAAGGTCAGTGGGGGGTCCAGAGGGCCCACACCCCCTCCAGGCACCCCCAGGGCTTGCTCGTGCCTAGGGGGGTTTGGCCACCCTGTGGCCCCCCTCCGGCTCTGCTTCGTGGTTCCGTGTTGCTCCGGGAAAAATAATAACTTTGGCTTTTGTCCCGTCCAATTCTGAGAATATTGATTTTCTGCCTTTCTGGAACCAAAAACAGAATAAAACATGCAACTGGCAATGTGGCAACTTGTTAATAGGTTAGTTCTAGAAAAGATATAAAAATACCTCAAAGTGTAAACAAAACATAAGACAAATGATACAAAACAAGCATGGAGCATAAAAAATTATAGATACGTTTCCGACGTATCAAAAACCAAAACTTTTGATTACCTTATCAAAACGTTGATTCCAACTCCGGTATGCTTTCTTCAATCCATCAATGGAACTTTGAAGTTTGCATACCTTGTTAGCATCTTTAGGATTGACAAAACCTTTGGGTTGTACCATATACAACTCTTCATCAATGTCTCCATTGAGGAACACCGTTTTGACATCCATCTGCCATATCTCATAATCATAATATGCAGTGATTGCTAATAAAATCCTCATGGACGTTAGCTTCGCTACCGGTGAGAAAGTCTCATCGTAGTCAACTCCTTGAATTTTTCAAAACCCTTTTGCGACAAGTCAAGCTTTATAGAAAGTAACATTACCATCAGCATCTGTTTTCTTCTTGAAAATCCATTTGTTCTCGACAGCCTTCCGGCCATCAACTAAGTCCACCAAAGTCCATACTTGGTTTTCGTACATGGATCCAATCTCCGATTTCATGGATTCTTGCCATTTATTGGAATCTGGGCTCATCATCGCTTCCTCATATGTCACAGGGTCATCGGTGGTGTCCACCAACATGACACTCATAACAGGATCATACCAATCAGGAGTGGTACGAGTTCTCATTGACCTGTGAGGTTCCGTAATAACTTCAACCAAAGTTTCATGATCAACATAATTAGCTTTCTCTCCTAGTGGTGTAGGCGCCACAGGAACTACTTCCGGTGTTGCGCTACTCTCAAGTCCAAGAGAAGGTTCAACAACCTCGTCGAGTTCTACTTTCCTTCCAATCACTTCTTTCGAGAGAAACTCCTTCTCTAGAAAGGATCCATTCTTGGCAACGAAGATTTCTCCCTTGGATCTATGATAGAAGGTATACCCAATAGTTTCCTTCGGGTATCCTATGAAGACACATTTTTCCACTTTGGGTTCAAGCTTGTCAAGTTGTAACTACTTTACATAAGCTTCGCAACCCCAAACTTTAAGGAACGATAATTTAGGTTTCTTCCCAAACCATAATTCATACGGTGTCATTTCAACGGATTTAGATGGTGCCCTATTTAAAGTGAATGCGGCTGTTTCTAATGCATAACCCCAAAACGATAGCGGTAAATCTGTAAGTGACATCATAGAACGAACCATATCTAAAAGAGTTCGATTACGACGTTCGGACACACCATTATGTTGTGGTGTTCCCAGTGGTGTCAATTGTGGAAGTATTACGCATTTCTTCAAATGCTCGCCAAACTCGTAACTTAGATATTCACCTCCACGATCAGATCATAGAAACTTAATCTTCTTGTTACGTTGATTCTCTACTTCACTTTGAAATTCCTTAAACTTCTCGAAAGTTTCAGATTTATGTTTCATGAAATAGATATACCCATATCTACTCAAGTCATCCGTGAAAGTAAGAACATAACGTTAACCACCGCGATGCTACACTCATTGGGCCACACACATCGGTATGTATGATTTCCAATAACTCCGTAGCTCGCTCCGTCATACGAGTCTTAGTCATTTTACCGATCAGACATGCTTCACATCTTTCAAATGATTCGAAATCAAGTGATTCAAGAAGTCCATCAGAATGGAGTTTCTTCATACGCTTCACTCCAATGTGACCAAGATGACAGTGCCACATATAGGTCGAGTTATCGCTCAATTTAAAACGTTTAGCTTCAATGTTATTAATATGTGTATTACTAAAATCGAGATTCAATAAGAATAGACCATCTATCAAAGGTGCATGTGCATAAAACATATTACTCATATAAATTGAACAACCATTATTCTTGGACTTAAACAAGTAACCGTGTCGCAATAAACATGATCCGGATATAATGTTCATGCTCAACGCAGGCACCAAATAACAATTATTTAAGTATAAAACTAATCCCGATGGTATATGAAGAGGTAGCGTGCCGACCGCGATCACATCAACCTTTGATCCATTTCCAACGCGCATCGTCACCTCGTTCTTTGCTAGTTTCCGTCTATTCTACAACACCTGTTTCGAGTTACAAATATGAGCAACCGAACCAGTATCAAATACCCAGACACTACTATGACTACTAGTGAGATACACATCAATAACATGTATATCGGATACCTTTCTTCTTGATGTTGTCGTTCTTCAAATCCGCCAAGTACTTAGGAAAATTCTGCTTCCAGTGACCTTCTCCCCTGCAGTAAAAGCATTCAGTATCAGGCTTAGGCCCAGCCTTGGTCTTTTCGCTGGCACGGTAAATTTCTTACCACCCTTATTGAAGTTTCCCTTTTTCTTAGACTTTCCTTGCTTCTTGAATTTGGTGGTCTTATTGACCATCAACACTTGGTGCTCTTTCTTGATCTCCACTTCCGCTGAGTTCAACATGGAGAAGAGTTCGGGCAACGACTTGTCCATGTTTTGCATATTGTAGTTCATCACAATGTTCTTGTAACTTGGTGGTAGTGATTGGAGGACACGGTGAATCTCCAAAGCATTAGGAATAAATATACCCAAGCTTTGAAGCTTGATTGCATGCCCAGACATCTTAAGCATGTGCTCACTGACGGAGCTTCCCTCTTCCATCTTGCAGTTAAAGAACTTTTCAGAAGCCTCATAACTTTCAACTGTCGCGTGAGCCTCAAATATCATTTTGAGTTCACGGACAATATCAGGTGGGTCATCGTTCTCAAACCTTTTCTAAAGCTCCGATTCCAAACCATACAAGATATCACACTGAACTGTGGAGTATTGATTCTTCTGAGTGAGGAAAACATTCTTCACCTCATCGGTAGCATCAGCTGTAGGTAGGTCACCTAGCGCTGCATCTAGCACATAGGTCAAATTACTAGCATTGAGGACAATCCTCAAGTTGCGGAGCCAATCCGCGAAGTTTCTTCCATTGTTTTTCAACTTTTCTTTCTCTAGGAACGCATTAAAATTGATGGTAGGGGCCATTGTTGATCTACAAGATATTTCCAATAGTTTAGACTAAGTTTATGACAAACTGAGTTCTAATTAATAGTTAAATTAATCTAGGTGAACTCCCACTCAAAACAATATCCCTCACATTGTTTTAGTGATCACACGAACCAAATCCACTACATCAAAACCGATCATCACGAGAGATGATGTAGCTTCAATGGCGAACAATCAACATGTTCATCATATCTACTATATGACTCATGCTTTACCTTTCGGTGATCCGTGTTCTAATACCATGTATGTATATGCTAGGCTCTTCAAGATCAAACCTTAGCTTCCGCACGAGCAAATCTGGCTTGATCCCGTTGTATACACTCGTAGAATCTAACACACCCGATCATCACGTGGTGCTTCGAAACAACGAGATTTAGCAATGGTGCCTACTAAGGATGAACACTTTATAACTTAATATTTTGTGAGAGGGGTCATATTATAATGCTACCATCGTGAACTAAGCAATACAAGATGCATAAAAGGATTAACATCACATGCAATTCAAAATATGTGATTGATATGGACTTTCTTCTTGTGCTTCCGATCTCCATCTTCAAGCACGAACATGATCTCCATCATCACCGACATGGCATCAAGGTCAATGGCACCGCTCCATGGTTGTCGTCCACCAGCATCAACTATTACAACTACTTTGAATAATAGACACACAGGTCTTAACGAAAGTAAAAGACAACCATAAGGCTCATTCCTGTTGCCGACTTACAATAAGGATCATTGCATACATCATATATAATCACAATCATGGCCATATCACATCACAGCACACCCCTGCAAAACAAAGTTAGACGCCTCTAATTTTCTTTGCATATTTTACGTGGTTTGGGGCGTTCAATAAGTGTTGTTATAACTTATGAACAAGAACCACAACATTGATGCTTGAACTACCAAGTGCTCGTTGTAAATTTAATCTATACTATGATGGGATAGATAGACACTGATGACCCACAAGTGTAGGGGATCACAACAGTCTTCGCAGGTAGTATTACCCAATTTATTGATTAGACACAAGGGGAGCCAAAGAATACTTCCAAGCCTTAACAACTGAGTTGTCAGTTCAGCTGCACCTAGAAATATTTCTTGCTCATAGGAGTTTATTAGTAGCAACAATTTGATAGTAGCAACAGCAAAGCAACAACAACAGGTGATATGGTTATACCCTACGGGTACACGACATTAGCACACCTGGTCCAGCCCAAGGAAGGCCCACGATAATATACGTGGCCCATGAAGATTTTCGGGTGGCCCAAGCCCATGATGTCTTCGGATCCTTGGAGAGCAAGACTAGAACAGATAGAATATTCAAAGGGGAAAACCCTAAACCTGTAACCGACTCGATCTGTGCCCGGGACCTGCCTACCTCTATATAAAGGCTAGGAGGGCACGGCGAGGAGGATATCTCTCTCACATCACCGCATACACACCTCCATGCCAGATTACATCTGTGCACCCCTGTAACTTTCGGTTCCGCCGTAACCAAGAGTAGACAAGCAGGAGTAGGGTTTTCCCTCCGGGGGCCTGAACCTGGGTAAATCTCGTGTCCCCTGGTTGCTTGTCTGTTAACCGTTCCGTGATCTCCAGTACCCCCATCTTCTCCAAAACCCAAGCTCATAACAATGGGCATTGACGATATTAAACCTCGTCAATTGGCGCCATCTGTGGGAATCGGGGGCGCTGATTGTGCGATCGTGACGGTCCCGACCAAAGCGATCTACAACTCCTCGGCGACGGAGAGCCATCTCCTCTTTGGCGCTTTCGACTTCACCGCCCACTCGCTAGGCACCCTGAAGGACTTCGAGACCGTAGGCGACGACTCGAGATCCTATTCGGAAGCTTCTGCTTCCAGGTGGGACATGACGACACCCTCCGCCTCCTAGAGCGGGTGCCTCTGCCATCGATCAGGCCCGCCTCATGGGCCCCGCATCCCAACATGCTATGCACGACAACATCGACAGATGAGTCATACGACAGCAGCAACTGCAACTCAGATCTATGCGATCCCCCGTTGGATGAAGGGACCTATGGTTCCGGATCTGAAAGCTGCAATAGCAGCGATCCAGACCGCGGATGCTACCAATGCGCCGTGGTCATCCAAAGCGAAAATGAGCAAAAACCACCAGGTTCGGGGTGCTCACGTACCGCCACCCAACCCGTAGGGTAGAAACGGCAAAAACAGGAGGCAACCATCCCCCCGCCCAACAAGGACGACCCTGATGCCAGTCGAGTAATCCACCTCAGCGAGGAAGGATGGAACCAAGAACGTGAAGCCATGGCGGGCAACAAAATCCTGCCTGTGGGTGCCTCACGGGACCTACTAATGGCATACCACCTGCTCCTCATCGAAGAGCACAAAAAGCAGGTGGAGATGCAAGAGGTACTCGACAAACGCAAGCAAGCGGCCTCGGAGTACAGCGCGTGGCGAGCTGCGCTCTCCGCTGTTGGCGGCTCCAGCTCGCACGACAACAATACCAACAAGCATCGCACTCGCGTAGAGAACATGGATCCCGCTGCACGTCGCGATGTGACTCGAACCCTCAACATGTCCTTCATGGAGATGGACGCCAACGGCAACGTCATACCAAAGACGCCGCAAGCTGCGATAATGGCAGCCACCACATATCTTGCGTCCCATCCACCTCCGGTGGGGGACCCGAAGAGGTCCATGCACAATTCCGCACTAGCCGTACTCGAACTCGTTGGAGCTGCGCTCCACGAAGAAGCTCCTGCGGAGCCAAAAAAGAAAGCTGCGGTTAGATTCAACCGCAGTCCCACACCCTCATCCGACGAGGAGGAACACGATCTACCTCGACGACGCAAGATTCCACGACGTCGTAGCCGCGACTACGACGCTCGAAATGACCTCGCTCAGCGCAAGGTCGACAAGGCACGCGCTAAACGCGTGTGCTCGTCCGAATCCGAAGAGGATGACGATGAAGGAGAACTCTATGGAGCTCGATGCTTCAGCAGATCTGTTTGGAGGACACGGATGCCGAGAAACTTCAAGCTTCCTTCGGAAACTACGAAGTTCGACGGCACGCAGGACCCTAAGGCATGCCTCAGTGACCACCTGCCGTTTGTCAATCTACACAGTGGAAACAAAAACACCGCAATGCAATGCCTTTAGCTGCAGCTGACAGGCGCAACCCGGATCTGGCTCAGCAGCCTATCCTCGGGATCCATCCGAAGCTGGGAGGAACTGGCGTACAGTTTCATCCGAAACTTCAAGGATCCCGCTGTGCAGCCTGGAAAAATCTGACACAACGTTCCACGGCATCGTCCCAGGGAGGGCATATTTCCCCTGGGAAAGATTATGCTCGACGTCATCTTCGGCAAGCCCGACAACTTTCAGTGCGAGCAACTCGAGCTCGATGTGGTGGATTGGCCATCACAATACCACGCCATCCTCGGGCGCGTGGCATTTGCAAGGTTCCTGGCAGTACCGCACTATGCATACCTGCTACTCAAGATGCCAGGACCTAGGGGCGTCATCATGGTCCACGGGAGCTTCACCCAGTTCGATCACTGCGACAGGGACTTCAACAGAATTTCCCAGTCATTCGGCATGCAGGAGGAGCTCACAAGGCTTTGAGAGGTGACAGACAATGGGGCACCCCCAGTCTCAAGGCAAAACGCACCCGACATGTCGTTCGACTCAATAGTCAACACGAAAAAGGTGCAGGTCCACCCGACGGACGCCTCCAAGACGGCGCTGATCCCAAACGACCTCAGCCCCGCATAGGAAAGAGCGCTCATCGAATTCCTCCGTGAGCGCTGGGAAATCTTCGCCTGGTGTCCTGCGGACATGCCAGGAGTTCCTAGGGAATTCTCCGAGCACGCACTCAAGGTGTTCCCAGATTCCAAGCCCGTCAAACAGTCCATCCGACGATTGTCCAAGCCACGGGCCGAAGCCATCAGAGTCGAAGTCAACAGACTACTCGATGCTGATTTCATTAGGGTGATCAAGGAAAGCGAGTGGCTGGCCAACACCGTGATGGTCCCTAAAAAGGACACGGACATCCTGCGGATGTGCGTGGACTTCACATCGCTGAACAAGTACTGCCCGAAGGATCACTTCCTTCTCCCTCGGATTGATCAGATCATCAATTCGACGGCAGGATGCAAGAAACTCTCCTTCCTCGATGCCTACTTAGGCTACAATCAGATTCGACTAAAGGTCGAAGACCAGGAGAAAATGGTGTTCATCACGCCATTCAGAGCGTTCTGCTACAACACAATGGCCTTCGGGCTGAAGAACGCAGGTGCCACGTACCAGCGATGCATGCAGGCATGCTTGAAGAGCCAGATTGACCACAACATACAGGTCTATGTCAACGACATAGTAATCAAAACAAGGGAGGCCAAGACACTGATCGACGATCTCCGCGAGACGTTCGACAACCTTGATCACTACAAGATCAAGCTGAATCCAGAAAAGTGTGCCTTCGGCGTCCCATCTGGCCAACTGCTTGGCTACTTCATCTCCTAGCGAGGAATTGAGGCGAACCCGAAGAAAATCCGGGCCATAATGGCCATGGAGAAACCGAAGAACCTAAAGGTGTCCAGCAGCTCGCTGGACACATCGCGGCGCTGAGCAGATTCATCAGCCGCATGGGTGAAAAGGCCCTGCCTTTCTATCAGCTGCTACGTAAAGTAGACAAATTCGAATGGACACCTGAAGTGGACGACGCATTCGAAGATCTGAAGAGGGTGCTCTCCACCTCGCCTGTCCTGGTCACACGAAAGGAGCGCGAGCCTCTCCTGCTATACATAGCAGCCATACATCAGGTGGTAAGCACTGTGCTCGTGGTTGAACGACCCGAAGATGGCAAGACCCATGGGGTCCAACGTCCAATCTACTACCTGAACGACCCGAAGATGGCAAGACCCATGGCAAGACCCATGGGTCCAACGTCCAACAAAACAGAGATACCCTCACTACCAGAAACTCGCCTACGGCGTGTTCATGACGGCTCGTCGGATGAGCCACTACTTCCAGGAGCATCAGGTGATGGTCGTCAATGAAGCACCTCTGAACATCATCCTGAACAACCTGGAAGCCACAGGACGCGTGGCCCTGTGGGGCATCGAGCTATCGCCTCTAGACATAGTCTATGAGAAGCACCATGCGATCAAGTCTGAGGTCCTACCGGACTTCCTCGTCCACTGGATGGAGCTACAGCTACCGGACACCCAGATATGACATAGTCATGGATGGCCAAGATCTGCGGCGCAATGAGCCTGGTCATCTACGGTGACTCGAACCTCGTCGTCCAGCAGACGATGAACGAGTGCGACGCACACGCCGCCAACATGATCGCGTACCGCGCGCTCTACAACTCACTCGAAGGAGACTTTGATGGCTGCGAGCTTCCGCACATTGGAAGAGAAAGCAGAGAAGAATCCGATAGACTCGCCAATATAGGCTCCACCTAGGAACGGGTGCCACCAGGTGTGTTCCTCGAACAAATGTGTGTGCCATCCATCAAAAGTAAATTCCCCAAGGGATCACCTAAAGAGGCAGAGCACTCGGGGGCTGCGCTCCCCGAAGGACAGGAAGGACCCGAAAATCTTGACATAGAGGTCGCAGTGGTCAACCTGATGCAAGTCATGGCAACTGATAAACAGGGAACTGCCTGATGACCCGACAGATGCCCGGCGCTATCTCACCGGTCCAAGGCCTTCACCATCATCAATGGCGAGCTGTACAAGCGCAGCATTTCGGGTGTACTGCAAAGGTGTGTCTGACATAGTTATACCCCGCGGGTACATGATCTCAGCATATCTGTTCCATCCCAAGGAAGGCCCACGACAAATATACGCCAGCCCATGAAGACTTTCGGGTGGCCAAGGCCCATTACGCCTTCAGATCCTTGGAGAGTAAGACTAGACTAGATAGGAAATTCAAAGGGATAAACCCTAAAACCTATAACCGACTAGGTCTGTGCCTGGGACCTGCCTAAGTCTATATAAAGGCTAGGAGGGTACGACCTAGATCTCTTGACCTCATACTTTCGCATACACACCTGCACGCCAGATTGCATCTGCGCACCCCTGTAATCACTGTTTCCGACGTAATCAAGAGCAGACAAGCAGGAGTAGGGTTTTCCCTCTGGGGGCCTGAACCTAGGTAAACCTCGTGTCCCGTATTGCTTGTTTTCTAACCATTCCGCGATCTCCAGCATCCCCTTCTACTCCAAACCCAAGTCCATAACAATGGGCATTGACGAGATTAAACCTCGTCAATTGGCGCCGTCTATGGGAACTGGGGATGCTGATTGTGCGATCGTGACGGTCCCAACCCGAGCGATCTACAACTCTGCGGCGACGGAGAGTCACCTCCTCTTCGGCGCTTTCGACTTCACCGCCCACTCACCGGCCACCATGAAGGACTTCGAGCCCGTAGGCGACGGACTCGAGATCCTATTCGGAGCTTTTGCTTCCAGGTGGGGCAAACCGGCACCCTCCGCCTCCCAGAGCGTGTGCCCCTACCATCAATCAGGCCCACTTCCTGGGCCCCACACCCTGTGCTACGCACATCATCATCAACAGATGAGTCCTACGACAGCAGCAGCTGCAATTCCGATCTGTGCG
Organism: Avena sativa; assembly: GCA_916181665.1. NCBI lineage: Eukaryota > Viridiplantae > Streptophyta > Magnoliopsida > Poales > Poaceae > Avena > Avena sativa. The sequence goes on along the minus strand of OV702298.1, from coordinate 42,330,016 downwards.
ATCCGCCATCGGATGAAGGGACCTACGGTTCCGGATCCGAAAGCTGCGGCAGCAGCGGACCAATCTACGAGCGCTACCAATGCGCCGTAGTCATACAGAGCGACGTGGATCAGCGAGCGCCCAACCCGCCGCCCAACCCGCCACCTAACCCGCAAGACCGAAACAGCGGGAACAGAAGAAGCCAGTCCCCCCCCCCCACCCGAAGGGGACAACGCCGGCCAGGTCATTCGTCTTAGCAAAAAAGGATGGGCCCAGGCATGCGCCGCCATGGCGGGTAGCATGATCCTGCTTGCAGATGCCTCACGGGACCTGCTGATGGCATACCACTTGCTTCTGATCGAGGATCACAAGAAGCAGGTCAAGATGCAAGAGGTGCTTGACAAACGCAAGCAAGCAGCCTCGGAGTCCAGCGCGCGACGAGCTGCGCTCTCCGCCATGGGCATCGGCTCCAGCACGAACGGCAACCACGGCAACAAGCACCGCTCCCGGACGGAGAACATGGACCCCAAGGAGCGCCGTGAGGTTACCCGAACCCTCCATGCATCCTTCATGGAGATGGATGCCGATGGCAACATCATCCCGAAGACGCCGCAAGCTGCGATTATGGCAGCCACCGCGTACCTCGCGTCCCACCCACCTCTGGAGGGGGACCCGAAAAGAGCCATGCATAACTCCGCACTTACCGGACTCGGACTCGTCGGAGCTACGCTCCATCAAGAAGCTCCTACGGAGACGAAGAAGAAAGCTACGGTCAGGTTCGACCGCAGCCCCACTCCTGCATCCGAAGAAGAGGACCATGACCTTCCTCGAAGGCACAAGAGCTCACGCCATCGCAGCTGCGACTACGACGCTAGAGACGCGCTCACACAACACAAAATCGACAAAGCACGATCCAAGCGCGCATGCTCGTCTGAATCCGAGATGGAAGAAAACGAAGGAGAACTCTATAGGGCCCGGTGCTTCAGCAGATCTGTCCGACGGACACGGATGCCGTGAAATTTCAAGCTTCCTTCAGACACTCTGAAGTTTGACGGCACACAGGGCCGCAAGGCGTGGCTCAGCGACCACATGTCATCCGTCAAGCTACACGGTGGAAACAAGGAAACCGCCATGCAATGCCTTCAGCTGCAGCTGACAGGCGCATCTCGGATCTGGCTTAGCAGCCTATCTTCAGGATCCATCCGAAGCTGGGAGGAGCTGGCTTACAGTTTCATCCGAAACTTCAAAGGCACCAGCAAGAGGCCCGCCTCGATCGAGGAGTTGCGATCCTGCACTCAACGAACGGGCGAATCCATTCGCTCATACATATTGCGCTGGTCCAACACCAAGAACTCCGCGGCGCACATCTCCGAAGAAAGGGCCATCGACGCCTTCAAGGACGGCGTCAAGCGCCAGGACTTCAAGGAGGAACTTGGACGCGTCAAGCCCAAGACACTCGACCACATCATGGACATCGCCAACAGGTTGGCCAACGGCGAGGATTCCGTCCACCAGGCACACTCGGAGGAAGAAGACGACTACGACCGATGACGGGAACACCGTAGCAAGATGAGATCGCGCATCTACGACGATCGCGATGGACCCGACATGGTCGCGACCAGCTACGCTGATCGCCGCAACGACGCCAACCGCAACAGCGACGGATACAGTGGAGAGAACTTCCGCGAAGGAGGACGCCCAGTACAGTCGTGGCAGCGCCGCGATCGCGATAACGGACCCTCAGCATACGAAAAACTGTCGGGTCCATGCACCATCCACTTCTACATCGACAAGCAGGATGGTAAGAAGAAGGCAAGTCACATGCTCAAGGACTGTCGCGAGTTCCAGAAGCTCAGCGAAAGCATGGTTCAGATGAGGCAGCAATCTCCAGCCCCTGGATTTGGGAACGCACCCGCACAAGGAGAGATAGCGCATGGAGCTCCTCCACCGCCACCTGTTGGAGGCCCAAACCAACCAGTCGCACCAGCACAAAACAACGCTGGGCACGAGTATCCCCCGCCGAAAGGAGCACTGATGATCCAGAAGGGGCGCCCAACGAATAGGGTGCAGAAGAAAATCACCCGTCAGATCAACCTGGCCGTGACGGCTCCACCCGCCATCCCTGAGTACCTCAGCGGATCGGAGTCCTGCATCATGTTCAGCCATTCGGATCACCCTTGCCAGGTCCCTCGCCCAGGTCATGCTGTCTTGGTGCTCGAGGCGCATATCGGAGGTTTCAATATGAGCTGCGTCTTCATGGACGGCGACAGCGACATCAACCTGATGTTCGCAAGCACTCTAGCAGCAATGCGGATCCCGCTGTGCAGCCTGGACCAGTCGGACACAACGTTCCACGGCATCGTTCCAGGAAAGGGCATATTCCCCCTGGGAAAGATATGGCTCGACGTCATCTTCGGTAAGCCGGACAACTTCTGATGCGAGCGGCTCGAGTTCAAAGTGGTGGACTGGCCATCACAATACCACGCCATCCTCGGGCGTGTAGCATTCGCAAGGTTCCTGGCAGTACCACACTACGCGTACCTGCTACTCAAGATGCCAGGACCCAGGGGAGTCATCAAGGTCCACAGGAGCTTCACCCGATCGGACCACTGCGATAGGGACTTCAACAGAATCTCCCAGTCATTCGGCATGCAAGAGGAGCTCGTAAGGCTCCGCGAGGTGACAGACAATGGGGCACCCCCAGTCGCACGACAAAATGCACCATGAAATGTCTTTCGACTCCACTGTCAACACAAAGAAGGTGCAGTTTCACCCGACAGATGCCTCCAAGATGGCGCTGATCGCCAACAATCGCAGCCCCGCATAGGAAAGCACGCTCGTCGAATTCCTCCGTGAGCGCTGGGAAATCTTCGCCTGGTGTCCTGCGGACATGCCAGGAGTTCCCAAGGAATTCGCCGAGCACGCACTCAACGTCTTTCCAGACACCAAGCCCGTCAAGAAGTCCATCCGTAGACTGTCCGAGCCACGGGCCGAAGCCATAGGGATGGAGATAAACAGGCTACTCGCTGCAGACTTCATCAGGGAGATTAAAGAAAGCGAGTGGCTCACCTATACGGTGATGGTCCCCAAAAAAGACACGGACATCCTGCGGATGTGCGTGGACTTCACGTCGCTGAACAAGCACTGCCCAAAGGACCACTTCCCTCTCCCTCGGATCGATCAGATCATCGATTCGACTGTAGGATACGAGAAACTCTCCTTCCTCAATGCCTACTCAGGCTACAACCAGATTCTGTTACAATCGCGACAAGAAGATAACGAAGAACGAAAACAAAAAACATAGCAAGGGGACACAGATTTAACATGGAAAAACCTCTCCAACAAAGAGAGGAAAAAACCACGGGCGCCAGCCAGCGAAACTTCACTATATCGAGGAGTGTTTACAAACGCCGGGGATTTCATATATGCAACTTATCCCAACCGGCGGCTTACAAGGGGTTTATATATCGTTACACTCGGCCCAAGCCTCCCGGTGACGGGCCTCGCTCCACTCGTCAGAAGTTGGCCTATACTTTGTAGAATTTGGATCAACATATAACAAACTCCACCTTGAGACAAATTCCTCCTTGTAGCATCAGCAGCAACCATCTCCCTGAACAAACAAAGAAAATACTTTCGGCGCCAATAGCCACTTGGGCTAATCAGTTAAACCAACTAAGTTCGAGCAAATCTCAAACTTAGCAACAGGAACATGTTTAGTCATCATATCAGCAGGATTATCATGAGTGCTGATCTTGCATACCTTTAATTTACCTTGAGCAACAATGTCTCTAACAAAATGGTACTTGACATCAATGTGCTTAGTTCTCTCATGGAACATCTGATCTTTTGTAAGGTATATGGCACTTTGACTGTCACAAAACAAAGTAATGCAAGAATCATCTCCACAAAGCTCAGCAAACAAACCTTTCGACCAAACAGATTCTTTGCAAGCTTCAGCAATAGCCATGTATTCAGCTTCAGTAGTAGATTGTGCAACAACAGCCTATAATGTAGCCTTCCAGCTAATAGCACAACCACCAACATTAAACACATAACCTGTGAGGGATCTTCTCTTATCCAAATCGGCAGCAAAATCTGAATCCACATAGCCAACGAGTCCCTCACCGGTCCTTCCAAACTTCAAACAAGCATTGGAAGTGCCAAGAAGGTACCTGAAAATCCATTGAACAACCTTCCAATGTTCTTTACCAGGATTAGCCATGTATCTACTTATCAAACTCATAGCATATGATAAATCAGAACGAGAACAAACCATGGCATACATCAAAGAACCAACAGCACTAGAGTATGGCACCTTTGACATGTACTCAAACTCTTCATCAGTAGTAGGACATTGAGAAACTGACAATTTAAAATGAGGAGCAATAGGAGTACTAACTGACTTGGCACCATCCATATTAAAACGATGAAGAACTTTCTTAATGTAACTTTGCTGACTAAGAAATAACAAACCAGATTTTCTATCTCGGGTAATCTCCATACCTAAGATCTTCTTAGCAGCACCAAGATCCTTCATCTCAAACTCACTACTTAGGTGTGCCTTCAAAGTAGTGATTTCTTTCATGCCCTTGGCAACAATTAACATATCATCAACATATAGCAGCAAGTATATAGGTGACCCATCAACAAACTTGATATAAACACAACTATCATATTTAGATCTCTCAAAACCATGTGAGATCATAAATGAATCAAACCTTTTATACCACTGTCTTGGAGATTGCTTTAAGCCATAAAGAGACTTCTTTAATTTGCACACAAAATCCTCTTTACCAGGCACTATGAACCCTTCTGGTTGGTCCATGTATATTTCCTCATCAAGCTCTCAATGCAGAAAAGCAGTCTTGACATCTAACTGCTCAAGCTCAAGATCACGCATAGCCACAATACTAAAGAAAGTACGAATGGAACTATGCTTCACAACTGGAAAGAACACATCATTATAATCAATACCTGGAATCTGGCTGAACCCTTTTGCTACTAACCTTGCCTTGTACCTTGAAGGCTCTTTGGGAGACAGACCTTCCTTTTTCTTGAAGATCCATTTGCAGCGGACCGCCTTCTTTTGTTTAGGCAAGCGCACAACATCCCATGTGCCATTTTTCTCAAGCGATTGCATCTCTTCTTGCATAGCAGAAACCCACTTCTCGCGGTCAATAGATGCAATGGCTTCATTATATGTAGCAGGTTCAGAATCGTTCTCCACCTGTTCAGCACAACTCAAAGCATAATGTACAAGATTACACTCTTCAATTAAACGAGGACGAGGACCACAGTTACGCCTCGGCCTATCAGCATCAATGGACTCATGTGGCTGCTGCAAAACAGTAGGTGAGTGCTGAACAACAATATTTCTGCAGGTTCTCCACCTGCACATTAACTCTCTCCTCTCCAACAGCAACATGAGAGATATCTGATGGCAAGCTATCATGGTACATAACGGACTCATTGAAAACAACGTTTCTACTTAGCAAAATCCTTTTAGTTTCAGGATTCCATAGTTTATATGCTTTAACTCATGAACCATAACCAAGGAATATGCACTTAGCAGCCCTACGCTCTAACTTTCCATTATCAACATGAGCATATGCAGTGCAGCCAAAAACTCTCAATTGTGAATAATCAGCAGGCGAACCTGACCATACCTCAATGGGAGTTTTCTTCTCAAGTGGAATAGAGGGTGACCTGTTGATGAGGTAACACGCTGTGTTGGCTGCTTCAGCCCAGAAACGCCTATGCATACCTGCATTAGACAACATACAACGAGCCCTCGAGATGATGGTTCTGTTCATGCGCTCTGCCACGCCATTCTGCTGAGGAGTATATGGGATGGTGTGATGCCTGATCATGCCATCGTTACTGCAAAACTCCTCAAACTCATTAGAACAGAATTCCATACCATTGTCAGTACGTAGTACCTTTACCTTCTTCTCAGTCTGCTTTTTAACCATAACTTTCCACTTCTTAAAAGCATCAAAAACATCAGATTTATGCTTCAGAAAATAAGGCCACACTTTTCTTGAGTAATCATTAATAATAGTAAGCATATCATTAGCACCACCAATAGAAGTCTTACGGGACGGACCCCATACATCAGCATGCACATAATCTAATATGCCTTTGGTGGTATGAACAGAAGCATTGAATTTAACTCGTTTATGCTTACCAAAGATGCAGTGCTCACAGAACTCAAACTTACTCAAGTTGCAACCATCAATCAGCTCTCTCTTGACCAACTCTGACATGCCTTGTTCGCTCATATGCCCAAGATGCATATGCCATAGATGTGTTTTACCACAATCATCAGAATCATTAGAAGTAACAGCAGCAGCAATACCAGGCAAAGTGCTACCTCTAAGAACATATAATTTAGCACAATTCATATCACCTATCATGTGAATAAGAGAACCTTTTGATACCTTCAGAACTCGATGCCCACCGGCATACTTGTATCCATCAACGTCCATGGTACTCAGGGAGATCAAATTTCTGTCCATGCTTGGTATGTGCTTCACCTCACTCAATGTGCGTGTCATGCCATCATGTGTCTTGATCTTAACAGATCCAACACCAACAATATGGCATGGGTTGTCATTCCCCTCACGCATAAAATCTCCAGTCTGCACAGACTCATATGAACTGGACCAATCTTTGTTATAGCAAATATGATACGAACATGCAGTATCAAGTATCCATTCATCATCACGAGAAGCACAAGCAGAAAAAATAGCTAAGCATTCACCATCAGAACTATCAGAAACAACAACAGCCTTACCAGAACCTTCAGACCTATCTTTTGGTTGGTAAGTTCCGTTTCTTTTCTCCTTATTCTGCAACTTCCAACAATCATCAATAACATGATTAGATTTCTTACAATACCTGCAGAATTTATCCTTTCCCTTGGACTTTGAACGAATTCTACCGTCCTTGCTCTTATCTCTGTTGCCATAGTTGTTGTATCTCTGCTCGGTCCTACCACGAACCTGCAGAGCCTCAACCTTGGATGATGTCCCATCTGACCCTACCATAGTTTTCATATTTTCCCTCTGTTTGAGGGCATCATGTACTTCGGCAAGGGTTAGTTCATCACGGCTCAACAATATTGTATCACGAAAATGTGTATAGGAACTAGGGAACGAGCATAAGAGTAGAAGAGCTAAATCCTCATCATCATATTTTACCTCCATAGACTGCAAGTCTAAAACAATCTCTTTAAAAACAGATATGTGATTCATTACCGATCCACCTTCTTGCATCTTGTGCGAGAACAACTTCATCTTCACGTTCATCTTACTGGTTAGATCCTTTGACACACAGATCGTTTGTAGTTTTTCCCATAGGGCAGCAGCAGATTTCATCTCCAGTACTTCCTGCAAAATATTATTGGACAGATGAAGTTGAATCAAAGACAAAGCCTTACAGTCCTTCCGCTTCTCTTCGGTGGACCAGGTCTTAGCATCCTTTTCACCGAATCCATCCAGCGCTTCTTCCAGATCAGAAGTTTCGGCGAGAATCGCCCGCATCTTCACCTGCCACAAGGAGAATCTTGTGGTGTAGTCCAGCTGTGGTAGATCGAACTTCAATGACGACATGTCACAAACCCTAGATTAGAACCTGGGGCTCTGATACCACTTGTTACAATCGCGACAAGAAGATAACGAAGAACGAAAACGAAAAACACAACAAGGGGACACAGATTTAACGTGGAAAAACCTCTCCAACAAAGAGAGGAAAAAACCACGGGCGCCAGCCAGCGAAACTTCACTATATCGAGGAGTGTTTACAAACGCCAGGGATTTCACAGATGCAACTTATCCCAACCGGCGGCTTACAAGGGGTTTATATATCAGTGGAAACCTAGGTCTACGACGATCCGTACCGTACCGGGGTTTATATATGCCAGCGACGGGCCTCGCTCCACTCGTCAGAAGTTGGCCTATATTTTGTAGAATTTGGATCACCATATAACAGATTCGACTCAAGGTCGAAGATCAAGAGAAAATGGCGTTCATCACGCCATTCGGAGTGTTCTACTACAACATAATGCCCTTCGGGATAAAGAACGCGGGTGCTACGTACCAGCGGTGCATGCAGGCATGCCTGAAAGACCAGATCGGCTACAATGTCCAAGTCTATGTCGACGACATAGTCATCAAAACCAGGGAGGCGAGAACGCTCATCGACGATCTCCGCGAGACGTTCGATAATCTCGACCGCTACAAGATCAAGCTCAATCCCGAAAGTGCGCCTTCGGCGTCCCATCGGGTCAGGTGCTTGGCTACTTCATCTCCCAGCGAGGGATCGAGGCGAACCAGAAGAAAATCCAGGCCATCATGGCCATGGAGAAGCCAAAGAATCTCAAGGGGGTCCAGCAGCTCGCAGGACGAATACCGGCATTGAGCAGGTTCATCAGCCGCATGGGCGAGAAAGCCCTGCCATTCTACCAGCTGCTATGCAAGGCAGACAAATTCGAGTGGACGCCCGAGGCGGACGACGCATTCGAAGATCTAAAGCGGCTGCTATCCACCTCGCCCGTCTTGGTTACGCCAAAGGAGCGTGAGCCCCTACTGCTGTACATAGCAGCCACACACCAGGTGGTAAGCACCGTACTAGTGGTCGAACGACCCGAAGAAGGCAAGACCCATGGGGTCCAACGCCCAATCTACTACCTTAGTGAGGTATTAACGCCAACAAAGCAGAGGTACCCTCACTACCAAAAACTCGCCTACGGCGTGTTCATGACGGCTCGTCGGTTGAGCCACTGCTTCCAGGAGCACCAGGTGATGGTCGTCAATGAGGCACCCTTGAATAGCATCCTGAACAACCCGGAGGCCACAAGACGCGTGCCCTGTGGGGCATCGAACTGTCACCCCTAGACATCATGTACGAGAAACGCCACTCGATCAAATCTCAAGTCCCCCCGGACTTCGTCACACACTAGATGGAGCTGCAGCTACCAGACACCCCAGACATGACGCAATCATGGACGATGCACTTCGATGGCTCCAAGCGTGAAGCCGGAGCAGGGGCCTGGGTCATACTGACCTCCCCACAGGGTGATAAGATGAAGTACGTCCTCCGAATGAAGTTTTGAGCCTCCAACAACGAGGCAGAATACAAGGCCCTCATCCACGGCATGAGGATGGCAAAAATCTGCGGCGCAACATGCCTGTTCATCTACGGTGACTTCAACCTCATCGTCCAGCAGACGATGAATGAGTGCGACGCGCACGCCGCCAACATGATTGCGTACCGTGCACTCTAAGACGCACTCGAAGGAGGCTTCGACGGCTGTGAGCTTCGGCACGTTGGAAGAGAAAGCAACAAGGAGGCCGACAGACTCGCCAACATCGGCTCCACCTGCGCAAGGGTGCCACCAGGTGTGTTCCTCGAACAAATCTGCGTGCCATCCATCAAGCAGAAATTCCCCAAGGGATCACCCGAAGAAGCAGAACACTCGGGGGCTACGCTACCCGAAGGTCATGGAGGACCCGAAAAACTAGACACAGAGGTCGCCGTGGTCAACCTGATGCAGGTCATGGCAGTCGAAGAAACCTGGACACGACCATACCTCCAGTACTTGATAGACGGAGAACTGCCTGATAGCCCGACGGATGCCCGGCGCATATCTCGCCGGTCAAAAGCCGTCACCATCATCAATGGCGAGTTGTACAAGCGCAGCATTTCTGGTGTACTACAAAGGTGCGTCACCATCGGTGATGGGAAAACCATACTCCAAGACATCCACGAGGGCATCTGCGGCCATCACGCAGGCAGCCGATCCCTTGTCGCCAAAGCTCTACGAGCTGGGTTCTACTGGCCAACGGCCATGAACGATGCAAAGGACATCGTCCGAAGATGCAAAGGGTGCCAAAGGTTCGCCGACAAACCACACGCACCCGGGTCAGAGCTCGGGCCCATACCTTTGGCCTGACCTTTCGCCCAATGGGGCCTCGACATGATCAGCAAACTGCCAAGGTCCTCGAAAGGGGGGCACGTCTACCTCCTGGTCGCATTCGACAAATTCACCAAGTGGATTGAGGCCATGTCGGTCACTAACCAAAAGGGCAAGACTGCCGTCAAGTTCTTTGAATCCATTGTCTACAGGTTCGGCGTGCCGCATAGCATCATCACCAACAATGGATCGAACTTCATCTCCAAAGAATTCCAAGACTTCTGCGAAGGCCTCGGAATAAACATCACATACGCCTCCGTGGTGCACCCGCAAACGAACGGGCAGGTAGAAAAGGCCAACGGCCTAATCGGTGCTGGCATCAAGAAAAGCCTCATGAGCCCACTCGAGCGACTCGCCAGAGCCTAGACGAAAGAGCCACCCTCCGTCCTATGGAGCCTGCGCACCACGCCAAACAGCTCAACCGGCTACACACCATTCTTCAATGTGCACGGAGCCGAAGCCATGCTACCAGCCGAAGTACGCCACCAGGCCCCCCGGGTCATCGCCTATAGCGAAGCCGAATCCACGGCTGCACTCGAAGACGCCGTTGACACACTCGACGAGGCAATAGACATAGCAGCAGCTCGATCAACGGTGTACCAGTAGAGTCTCTGCAACTACCACAGCCGACGGCTGCGCCCAAGGTCCTTCGTCGAAGGAGACCTAGTCTTGCGACTCAAGCAAGAGCGACCGAAGAAATTCGAGTCGCCATGGGAAGGACCCTACGTCGTCACCGAAGTCATCCCAGGTGGCGCCTATCGCCTCAAGCACATGGAGTCTGGAGTCGCATACTCCAACCCATGGAACGTTGCACAGCTGCGATGATTCTACCCTTAGCTACCTACCTCTTTACTTTTAATAAGGCTATTCAGCCAAGGCTACTCAGCCGAACAATGTACCTCCTCTGTTACGATATAAATAAAGCTAAGTATCTCGCCCCAAAAAAAATTTGTTTTCTATTCGCACTTTTACTCTATGCTACAAACGCACTCGGGGGCTCCCCCCACCTCACGATTTCGTCAACTGAGGATAACACGTGTACACCTGAGTAGCTGACCACGTCAGGCTAACGAAAAGGACACGCATGCGAAAAAAAGCAATACGTGCTCAAACAACAACCAAACCTTTATAACAAAGGGCAGAACACGCCCAGTCGAATATATACAAACTTTACATCTATCCTTTTTTACAGGTGCTACCTATTCTGAAGAATAACTTGAGCATGCCGCTCAAACAGATCTACAACATGTTCGGCATACTTCCTTACAGCCGCATAATGCGGACGCATATCCCACTCACCACCATCCGGCCGAAGAGGCGGCCTGGCCGCCACAATAGACAGATCCAAATCAGGGCGATGTAGCCTCACAAGGGATAGCGCGGCCTTCACCCCTGCGACGAGCTAATGCCGCACCAACTCCTTGACACGATGCACGTTCCGAAACTTCGACAGAAGACCAGAGAGGGTTGACGTCGCAACATCCAGCAGAAACATCACATGCAGAACTGACGCGAGTGAAGTCTGCACCTGACAAAGCACCCGCGATACTTGGTGAACGCGATCTTGCACTGTCGCAAGGATCATGGCACGGGCACGGTCCATCCAGAAGAACCCGCCAGCTTCCATATCCTGCTGAGTCAAGCAGTTGATCCGAACAGCAACATGCTCCTTCTCCTCCTTTGGAGCAATATTAGCACCTGCAGCACTTGCAAAAGAATAAGACGAAACAACAACAGGTGCATCCGAAGTAACGGGCAACAGCTCGAAAAACTCACACTGAAGCTGCTCGGACAAGCAAAGCAACTCCGCCATCAAATACTCCTCTCTGGCAGCGCCTCGATCCGCCTTGGACTTCCAAACATCAGCATGACCACGCACCTCTAGCAACTCTTTCTCGAGGCTATGGATACGGTCTCGAAGAAACACAAGCTGCGACGCATCATCCAAGGATGGCCGCAGCTGCGCCGCAGACGAAGTGTCAACGAGATCATCACCCGAAGGACCCTAGAGTAACAGAAAGACAAAGACATGAACACGCAGATAAAGGAGCACATAACTCAACAAATTCATTAAGTGCATCAAAAGCCACTACGTGGCACAAGGATTTGTTCATCAAAATAATTACAAAAAAATAGACTACAACTATCCTATAGCTACAGCGCCTAAGACGTGGCACCCTGAGTCGTCTCGGAGCCAGACTGCCTTGCCTTGGCTTCCCCCTGCTGCCTTAGCGCATACTCGGCTAGCAGATCAATCAGCTTCGGCCCGTAACGCTTACAGCGAGCAGCATAGGTGGCGAAGGCTACGTCGGATCCGTCAGCAGTCGTCGGCATCCAGGAGGTGACCTGATGAAGGTCCAGCTCTGCTCCATCTCCCAACGCCATTGCCAGCCCGACGGATGCGCCGATCCCCTTCTGCTTGTGCTTGTACGCCGCAGGTGCTTCGGCTGACAGTGCCTCCGCCAGAGCATCAACATCATCAAGGGCCGCGCCCTTGGGGACAAGCTCCTTGTAGAAGCTCCCAAGGACCTCCTTGGCCTTGGCAAGCGAATTGACGACGGTGCTGCAGCGATCTTCGACCGCCGCAGCAGCATCATCTAGAGCACTCCCGTTCTCCAGAGCACCGCGATCAAACTCGATGCCCGCGACATCTAAGACAACAAGGAAGAAAAATGAACAAAAGCACCGCAAAAGAAAGACAAAGAAATCAAAAGATGAAGGTGAAGATACTCACCCGAAACAGCCTTGGCAGCCGCCATAAGCTTGCCGGCCACCTCTCTCTCGCGTGAAGCCGCGGCAGTGGTAAGCAGCTCCTCGCGGTCCGTGGCCTCCTACTGCAGGCGCTCCTTAGCCTCGACCGCATTGGTCAGCTCCAGCTCGAGGCGCTCCTTTGCACCAACGACGACCTCGACCTTCTTCTCCGCTTGCCCGAGGCTCTTTTTGAGAGCGTCAATCTCACGAAGGGAGGTGTTGTTCTCCTCTGCATTTAAACAATACAAACGTCGGATAACAGCACAAGAATGCATGAAGAAGCAAATAAAAAGGCGTAAAAGTACCTTGAAGCTGTTTGAGGCTGGCCTCCAGCGCCAGGTGCTGCTGCACTAGTCGATTGGCATCTTACGGAAAAGGCTGCAGGAAAAAGACCTACGAGTCAAAAGAAGGACTCGGGGGCTACGCCCAAAAGAAAGAGCAAAAGCAAACTACACACACAAAAGTGCTCGGGGCCCCCCTCGAAACCAAAAAGAAGAACGAACAACAAAACTCGCTTACAGATGCTCGGGGGCCCCCTCGAAACCCGAAAGAAGAACGAACAACAAAACTCCCTTACAGATGCTCGGGGGCTCCACCCGTGACAGGAAACAGAACTACTCACATGATCCAACGGCGACTCTGAAGGCCCGCTTGCAGCCTTCTGAGGCGCAACCACCTGAACCTCCTGCGGAGATGGGTCTCGAGCAGCGCCTTCAGAAGTGGCCACCGTCTGAGGAGGAGGAAACACGACTTTCGACTCCCCCATCATCTCTCGAGCACCATCACTGGAGGAGTCGTTGGAGGAGTGGCTGCACAAGAACAAATTAGCACAAGTATAAATTACACAGATAAGAAAAGGCAATGCAGGACTAAGGAAACTTACGAGTCAAGCTCGCTCAGGTCGAAGACGGGAGGGGTCCTCCAGACCTTCTTCTCCTCTTTCTTCTCTTCCTTCTTATCTTCCTTCTTCCGCTTCGCCGGCGGGTGCGGTGCCACAGCCCGCACAGGAATGGCAGGAATCGGAGAGGAAGAAACCCCATGACCATCACTGTGACGGTCAAGGCACAGTGGATTCCTAGGAGTCGGAAGAGTCGAGGCATCCGAAGAGTCGCTGGAGCTCCGTGTCCGCTTGCGAGTGTGGTCCTTGCTTGACTCGTTGGCCTCTTCAGCCGAAGATCGCGCCGATGGCAGCTCGGACATGGAATCCACCACCTCATTGTCCGGTGCAGCCGGAAACAATTCGGGAAGCGGCGGCGACATGCCCGGCACCTTGAACTCCTACACAGAAGAAGAAACTTTGTTAGCAAGCAAATACAAGAACAATGCAGTCGACAATAGCGCTACGCGCACGACCCGAATCTACACCTGTGGAACAGGACGCGAAGTAGAGAACGGAGAAGTCAGCGACTTCCCCGGGATATCCTCTCCAGCCTTGAACTTCAGTAGTGGTCGAAGGACACCGTCGAGATCTCCCCTGGATAATTCTTCAGCCGAAACCCTCGTCGGGTCACGACGACTAGCGTATAGGAACATCGGGTGTGCCCTAGCCTGGAGCGGTTGCACCCGACGTTTGAGGAAGGTGCGGATGATATCCACACTGTTCACCTCCTTATCAGGAATCAGCTGGAGATCCTCCACTCGACGATAGAGAGACTCTATCTCCGCTACCTCGCCATCCAAGATCTGGTTTTTCCAGGACCTTTTCGGATCGATTTTTTGGGAGGGATCGAAAGGAACAAGACCAAAATCTTGCCCAGCCACCGTGGAGTCGCGAATGTAAAACCATCGCCTCCGCTAGTACTGGAAAGATTCAGACATGGAAAAAGAGAAGAAAAGAAGATTGGGTTTGAGAGAGATGATGCAACCCCCAATGGGATAAACACCATCAGAACCAGACAGCCTCTTCACGGAATAGAGTTTCCAGAAGAGGCCAAAGTGCATCTCGATACCGAGCCAGCACTCGCAGAAAGTGATGAAACAGGCGATGTGCAGAAGAGAATTGGGGGAAAGATGATGTAGCTGGATGCCATAAAGAAAAAGCAGTCCACGAAGGAAGTCGTGGACTGGGAAGGAGAAGCCCCGAAGAACAAAAGCAACGACCATAACCCGAAACCCAATGGGGGGACGGGGAATTATCTCGTTGCCTGGGAGTTGGATGGCCTCCCTATCTTGCGGGATTAAGCCCCACTCACGAAGCTTGCGGAGATCACTCTCCCGCGTCTCCGATCGCCGCCATCCACCGTCGGTGACACGGGTGGCGGCAACACTCTTCTTGCCTCCAGCAGCACTGGTACCAACCGCAGACGAAGACTTCTTGGGCTTCCCCATTGCGGTGCGGCGGCGCCGGCATTGAGAGCGTAGGATTGAGGATGGAAATGCTCGAGGATATTTCAGCGCGCAGCGAGACAATCTCAGAGAACAAGGGAGCAGTGAAACGAGAATGGCTGCGGTGAAAAAATGATTAAGTTTACCCCAATGATTATAAGGACGAAGACGATGCACGATCACCGTCCATCAATAAGACCTAACACCAATGACAAGATCTGGCCGTACACGTGTCAGCATCGCAACGAACCGTCGCCCAGACGCCGTCCACTACGTGCGGAAATCGAGGAGACACCGTAATTATCTCCACGCCACGCGTGACCGGTCAATTCAAAGTAAGAAGGTGGGACCCATGTTCGTCCAGTCACGTCATCTCTGGCATAGCAGACGCTTGAGGTCACCAATCGTCAGCAATGACGTCATCAACAACTATACTAGCAACAGTCACAATTTCTTCGGCATCAAAGCTAGGAGTACTCACTCGAATCTATGATTCGACTAATTACTCAGGGGCTACTCCTATCAGGAGCGCTGGCCGCGCACCCGAAAAATGAACAATACATTACAGGATTGAACTATTTTTTCGAGTCCTACGTCGAGTCCGCGACTCCACTACAGACTTGGGGGCTACTCCCATAGGGAGGATGGATTCAAGCATCCGAAAAATTTGTGTCCTACGGACCTGACGCGGAACAACGACTGAATAAAAGTCTCTGCTCGAGTCTACGACTCGAACAAACACTCGGGGGCTACTCCCATACAGAGCGCTAGTCGTGCACCCTATGAATTTTTGACTGCGATCCTACGGATCAGCATGCATCATTTTTTCGGCAACTTTACCCCACTTAAATGCTAAGTGAGCAACATTTCTCCTTGTCCACCCGAAACACCTCCGTGGTGATAAAAATTCGGATGTTGTGTTTACGACGCAAAGATAAGACCTACAGATATCATCTGATGGCCTGGTAACGCACATGACTGTGCTCTGCTAGTATAAACCCGTGCCAACAGGCACGATGAAAAATCCCGACGGACGCGTTGGGTACATCATTTAAGCCTACTGGAATTCCACTCCTGTAAGTTCTTCACGGCTTGAGTCGAATTACGCCAGCATATGTTCCGGGTTCGAGTCGAGGGACTCGAACCTGAAGAAGATCGTGTTGTTTTGTCCTAAGACAGTTAACTGACCCTGATCTGTCGGGTGAGTCAGGCACACGCATCAACAATCCCTACACATGTACTCTAGAAAGACAGAGCTGCACCCGAAGGATTGAAGAGTCCTCAGCCGAAACTGCGATTTGACTGATCACTCGGGGGATACTGACATGGTTATACCCCACAGGTATATGATCTCAGCATATCTGGTCCAGCCCAAGGAAGGCCCACAGAAAATATACGCTGGCCCATGAAGAATTTCGGGTGGCCAAGGCCCATGACGCCTTCGGATCCTTGGAGAGCAAGACTAGACTAGATAGGAAATTCAAAGGGGTAAACCCTAAAACCTGTAACCGACTAGGTCTGTGCCTGGGACCTGCCTAAGTCTATATAAAGGCTAGGAGGGCACGACCTAGATCTCTCGACCTCATACTTTCGCATACACACCTCCACGCCAGATTGCATCTGCGCACCCCTGTAATCACCGTTTCCAACGTAATCAAGAGTATACAAGCAGGAGTAGGGTTTTCCCTCTGGGGGGCCGAACCTGGGTAAACCTCGTGTCCCGTATTGCTTGTTTGCTAACCGTTCCGCGATCTCCAGCATCCCCATCTTCTCAAAAACCCAAGTCCATAACAATGGGCATTGACGAGATTGAACCTCGTCAGTGTCACCATCGGTAATAGCAAAACCATCCTCCAAGACATCCATGAGGGGATCTACGGCCATCACACGGCCAGCCGCACCCTCGTCGCCAAAGCTCTACGAGCTGGGTTCTACTGGCCAACAGCCATGAACGATGACAAGGACATCGTCCGAAGGTGCAACGGGTGCCAGAGGTTCGTAGACAAACCGCACGCACCAGGATCGAAGCTCAGGCCCATACCCTTGGCCTAGCCCTTCGCCCAATGGGGCCTCAACATGATCGGCAAACTTCCCAAGTCCTCGAAAGGAGTCTACGTCTACCTCCTGGTCGCAGTCGACAAGTTCACCAAGTGGATCGAAGCCATGCCCGTTAGCAACCAAAAG
Organism: Avena sativa; assembly: GCA_916181665.1. Classification (NCBI taxonomy): domain Eukaryota; kingdom Viridiplantae; phylum Streptophyta; class Magnoliopsida; order Poales; family Poaceae; genus Avena; species Avena sativa. The sequence continues at coordinate 42,312,798 of OV702298.1, read as the reverse complement.
GGTAAAACGTCCGGGAAGTTTTTCGAATCCATAGTATAATGGTTCGGCGTGCCACATAGCATCATCACGAACAACGGGTCGAACTTCATCTCCAAATAATTCCAGGACTTCTGCGAAGGCCTCGGGATCAACATATCATATGCCTTCGTGGAACACCCGCAAACCAACGGGTAGGTCGAAAAGGCCAACAGCCTCGTAGGCGGCGGCATCAAGCAGAACCTACTGAGCCCACTCGAGCGGCTTGAGGGAGCATGGGCAGAAGATCTACCCTCCGTCCTCTAGAGCTTGCACACAATGCCAAACAGCTCAACTGGCTACACGCCTTTCTTCATGGTGCACGGAGCCGAAGTCGTGTTTCTTGCGGAAGTACGCCATAAGGCCCCACGGGTCTTCGCCTACAGCGAAGCCGAATCGATGGCTGCAATCGAAGATGCTATCGACACACTCGACGAGGCACGCGACATCGCTACGGCTCGCTCGACGGTCTACCAGCAGAGCCTCCGCAACTATCACAGCCGTCGGATGCGCCCAAGACCCTTCGTCGAAGGAGACCTCATCTTACGACTCAAGCAAGAACGGCCGAAAAAGATCGAGTCACCCTGGGAAGGACCATACATCGTAACCGAAGTCATCCTAGGTGGCGCCTACTTCCTCAAGCACGTGGAGTTTGGAGTCGCATACTCCAATCGGTGGAATGTCGCACAATTGCGACGCTTCTACCCCTAGCTATCCCCCTTTACTTTCAATAAGGCTATTTAGCCAAGGCTACTCAGCCGAACAATGTACCTCCTCATTACGATATGAATAAAGCTAAGTGTCTCGCCCAAAATTTATCTTTTCTCGCATTCCTTTATCCTACAACACACTCGGGGGCTCCCACTCACCTGACGACCTCGTCGACTAAGGATAACGCATGTACACCTGAGTAGCTGATCACGTCAAGCTAACGAAAAGGGCATGCATACAACCAAGTAGCACGTGCTAACACATTGAACCTTTACAACAAAGGGCCCAACATGCCCAGTCAAAATACATACAAGTTTTACATCTATCTTTTTTATAGGAACTACCTATTCTGAAGGATCGCCTGCGCACGATGCTCAAAGAGATCTACACCTTCTTCGGCATACTTCCTAACGGCCGCATAGTGCGGGCGCATGTCCCTTAGGCCACCATCTGGTCTAGGGGGCGGCCTAGCCTCCACAGTCGCAAGATTCACATCAGGGCGATGCAGCCGCATGAGGGAAAGGGTGGCCTTCACTCCTGCAACCAACTCGCCAGCAAGCCCCAGAGAGTCGACGGCGCTTCATCAAGGGGAAACATGACGTGCAGAATCGATGCCAGGGAAGTCTTCACCTGCCGCAGCACTCGCGATACCTGGTGAGCACGATCCTGAGTCAAGTAGTTGATCCGAACTGCAATGCGCTCCTTCTCCTCCCTTGGAACAAGGTCGGGACCTACAACAACCACAAAGTAAGACGACCCGCAAACCAGACACATCCGAAAACAAGCAGCGGCTCGAAAATACTTACACTGCAGCTGCTCGGCCAACTGCCGAAGCTCCCCTATCAGGTATTCCTCTCTGGCGGTACCTCGCTCCGCCTTCGACTTCCAAACGTCCGCATGGACTCGGATGGAAAGTAACTCCTTCTCAAGACTGCGGGCGCGGTCACGAAGAAAAACAAGTTGCGACGCATCATCCAAGGATGGTCACAGCTGCAGAGTAGCCGAAGTATCGACAGGGTCCCCACCCAAAGGTACCTAAAGGAAAACAGAAAGGATATAAACAACAAATGATTGGGCAAACAGCTCGAAGGCTCATTATATACAACAAAAATCCACTGCGTGGCACAAGAAGTTGTTCATCAAGACATTACAGCAAAAGTAGAAGACAACTACCCTACAACTAGAACGACAAAGCCTAAGCAGCTGCATCCTGAGTGGCCTCGGAGCCAGAGTGCCTGCCCTTGACCTCCTCCTGCTACTTTGCCGCATACTCCGCTAGAAGGTCAATAAGCTTCAGCCCGTAGCACTTACAACGAGCAGCGAACAGAGTGAAGGCTACGTCGGCACCGTCGGGAGACGTTGGCATCTAGGAGTTGACCTGGTGAAGATCCAACTCCGCCCCGGACGCCATGGCCATGGCTAGGCCCATGGAAGCGCCAATCCCCTTTTTCTTGCGCTTGTAGGTCGCAGGTGCATCCGCGGACAATGCATCAGCCAAGGAATCAACATCCTCAAGGGTAGCGCCCTTGGGAATGAGCTCCCTGTAGAAGCGCACGAGGACCTCCTTGGCCTTGGCAAGGGAGTCAACCGCAGTACTGCAGCGGTCTTCGACCGCCGCAGTAGTATCATCCAAAGCACTACCATGCTCTAGGGCACTGCGATGGAACTCAATGCCTGCAGCATCTGGAGAAAAGGGTAGCAAAGGAATCGAATAAGGAAAGGGAGACAAAGCATCCGAAATAGACAAGACAGGCAAAAGCACTCACCCGAAATAGCCTTGGCAGCAGCCATCAGCTTCTCGGCTACCTCCTTCTCGCGCGAAGCCGCGGCAGTGGCGAGTTGCTCCTCGCGATCCATAGTTTCCTGCTGCAGGCGCTCCTTAGCCGCGGCTGCGTTAGCCAGCTCCTGCTCGAGGCGCTCCTTCGCCCCAACGGCATCCTCGGCTTTCTTCTCCGCTTGCCCAAGGCTCTTTTTGAGAGCATCAAGCTCGTGGAGGGTAGTGCTATTCTCATCTGCAAAAGCAACAAGAATGTACAAGCTCAACAAGCTAGCAAGCAGACGAAAAAGTAGAGGATTAGTCATGCATGTACCTTGAAGCTGCCGCAGGCGGGCCTCCAGCGCCAGGTGCTGCTTCACCAGCAGATTCACACCATGCACAAATGGCTACAAGAAGAAACAAAGTATCACAAAAAAGCTCGGGGGTTGCGCCCCAGAAGCAAGGAATAGACATCAAGCACATGAAAATGCTCGGGGGCTCCTCCCCGAGACACAAAGAAAATAAGCAAAATCAACAGATCATCCGAAAAGAAGGCTCGATGGCTCCCCCTACAGCCAAAGAGAAAACACTTACATGCTCAGACGGAGACTCCGAAGGTCCCGGTGCAGTCTTCTAGGAGACGATCACCTGATCCTCCTGTGGAGAGGGTTCGGAGCTACTCCCCAAGAGGTGGCCACCGTCTGAGAGGGAGGAGGCGTCACCTTCGACTACCCCACGGCTTCCTGAGTGGCCTCACTAAAAGAGCCCTCGGAGGAGTGGCTGCAAGGAAAGCATCAATCATAAGCAAGAAGACATAAGGACAAGAAAAGTAGCGAAAGGCATCCGAAGGCACTTACGAGTCCATGTCGCTCAAGTCAAAAACAGGCAGAGCCCTCTTGCCTTTCTTCTCTTCCTTCTTCCTCTTAACCGGCGGTTGCAGCGCTACAGCTTGCACTGGAACGGCCGGGATGGGAGAGTAAGAAGCATCGTCACCTCCACTGTGGCGAACAAAAAACGACGGGTCCCTAGGCGTTGGCAGAGTCGAGGCATCCAAAGATTCGCTCGAGCTCCATGCCTGCTTTCGGGTTTGTCCCTTGCTCGCCTCGGGGGCTTCCTCAGTTGGCGACTGTGTCGGCGGAAGCTCGGACTCGGAGTCCACAACTTCATTGTCGGGCGCAATCGGAAACATTTCGGGTAGCGGAGGCACCATGCCATCCACCGTAAGCTCCTGCACAATGAAGAATAAAGGATAAGTACAAGAAATTGCAAGGAAATGCACTCGAAAATAAGGTGCTACACGCATGTCGCAAATCTACACCTGCGGAACTGGTCTCGTGGCACTGAACGGGGGCGTCAGCGATTTCCCCGAAAGGTCCTCGTCGGATTTGTACTTCAGTAGGGGCCGAAGAACTCTGTCGAGGTCCCCCCTGGAGAGCTCCTCAGCTGAAACTCTCGTCGGGTCGTGGAGGCCAGAATAAAGGAACATCAGATGCGCCCTCGCTTGGATCGGCTGCACCCGAAGTTTGAGGAAGGTGCGGATGATTTCCACACCGTTTACCTCTTTCTCCGCAACCACCTGGAGAGCGTCCGTCCGATGGTAGAGATCCTCTACTGCCTGCACCTCGCCCTCTAGGATATGATTCTTCCAGGATCTCTTCTTCAAGATCTCCTGGGTGGAGTCGAAAGGGGCAAGGCCGAAACTTTGCCCGCCCACTGTGGAGTCGCGGATATAAAACCACTTCCTCCGCCAGTATTGGACGGACTCAGACATGGCGAAGGAGAAGAAAAGAACAGTAGGTCGAAGAGAAATAACACAGTCGCCGATCGGATAAACTCGGTTGGAGCCAGATTGCCTCTTCACGGAATAGAGTTTCCGGAAAAGGCCAAAGTGTGGCTCGATACCGATCCAGCACTCACAAAAAGAGATGAAGCAGGCGATGTGGAGAAGAGAATTGGGCGAGAGATGGTGGAGTTGTATGCCATAGAAGAACAATAGTCCACGGAGAAAATCGTGGACTGGGAGCGAGAGGCAACGAAGAACAAAGGCAACGAACATGACCTAAAACCCTGCTGGTGGACGGGGAATTACCTCGTCACCGGGGATCTTGACGGCCTCCTTGTCCTGCGGGATTAAACCCCGCTCACGAAGCTTGTGAAGGTCGCCCTCGCGTGTCTCCGTACGCCGCCACCCACCTTCAGTGACACGAGCGGCGGCGCTGCTCTTCTTGCCTCCGGCATCAGCACTGGTGCCCACTACGATGGAGGCCTTCTTTGGTTTCCCCATGGCGGCGTGATGACGGCGGCAGTGCGAGCATAGAAAAGAGGAAAGGAATGATCGGAGAACTTCCAGCGCACGGCGAGAAGATCTCAAGAAAATGGAAGCAGTAGAAAGCAAGTGGCTACGGTGAAAACAAACCACAATTTTTCCCCACAGTTATAAGGACGAAGACGATGAACATGGACCGTTCATCTGGAAGCCCTAGCGCCAGTATCAAATCCAACCATCCACGTGTCAGCACAGCAGTGAACCGACGCTCGCACGTCGTCCACTATGCACGTAAACCGAGGAGACACCGTAATTCTCGCCACGTCGCGCATGACCAGTCAACTCCAAGTCAGAAAGTGGGACCCACGTTCATCCAGTCACATTACCTATGGCGCCGCAGACGATTGAGGTCACCGATCGTCAGCACTAACGTCATCAAAGCCACACTAGCAACGGTTACAAAACTTCGGCTAAATAGCTAAAGTACTCACTCGAATCTACGATTCGAGCAACTACTTGGGGGCTACTCCTATCAGGTGCACTGGCCACGCACCTGAAGCAAGAATAAGGTACTATGTCAATAATCTATTCTTCGAGTCCTATGTTGAGTCTACGACTCCACTACGGACTCGGGGGCTACTCCCATAGGGAGGCTTGATTCAGGCATCCGAAAAAACGGCTTGATTCAGGAACTTGAAGCCAACAAACGGCTGAATTAAAGTCTCTGCTCGAGTCTATGACTCGAACAGACACTCGGGGGCTACTCCCATAGGGAGCGTTGGTCGCGCACCCTATGAATTTTTCGACTGCGATCCTTCGGATCAGAATGCAAAAACTTTTGGCAAATTTGCCCCAACAAACGCTAAGTGAGTAACATCATCCTTGGCCACCCGAAACACCTCCGCGGTGATAAAATTTCGGATGATGTTTCTACGACACAAAGATAAGACCTACACATACCATCTGATGGCCTGGTAACGCACCCAACTGCGCTCTGCTAGTAAAAATCCGTGTCAACAGGCGCGATGAAAATCCCGACGGACGCGTTGGGTACATCATTTGAGAGCTACAGGGAGTCGATTCCTATAAGACCTAAACGGCCTGAGTCGAATTATGCCAACATCTGTTCCGGGTTTGAGTCTAGGGACTCGAATCTGAAGAAGATCGTGTTGTTTTGTCCTAAGATAGTTAACTGACCCTGATCCGCCAGGAAAGTCAGGCACACGCATCAACAATCCCTACACACTAAAACATTCTTTTTTGAACAAAAACATCTGCACCCGAAATATTCCAAGAGTCCTCAGCCGAATCTGCGATTCGACTAATACCTCAGCGGCTACTGACATGGTTATACCCTACGGGTACACGACATTAGCATACCTGGTCCAGCCCAAGGAAGGCCCACGATAATATACGTGGCCCATGAAGATTTTCGGGTGGCCCAAGCCTATGACGTCTTCGGATCCTTGGAGAGCAAGACTAGAACAGATAGAATATTCAAAGGGGAAAACCCTAAACTTGTAAATGACTCGATCTGTGCCCGGGACCTGCCTACCTCTATATAAAGGTTAGGAGGGCATGACGAGGAGGATATCTCTCTCACCTCACCACATACACACCTCCACGCCAGATTACATCTGCGCACCCATGTAACTTTCGGTTCCGCCGTAATCAAGAGCAGACAAGCAGGAGTAGGGTTTTCCCTCCGGGGGCCTGAACCTAGGTAAATCTCATGTCCCCTGGTTGCTTGTGTGTTAACCGTTCCGCAATCTCCAGCACCCCCATCTTCTCCAAAACCCAAGCTCATAACAATGGGCATTGACGAGATTAAACCTCGTCAACAGGAGCAATAGTAATAGTAACGGTAACAATAGGATTCAAGCGCGGTAGGCATAGGGATGGATGGACGGGCGTTGCATGGACGAGTCTAAACATGTAACTTCAAAGAACTAGGGCATTGCAGATGAAAAATAATAAGCATCCAAGTACTAAACAATCCTAGGCAAGTGCTCCAAATATAGTCATACGTGATCGCAATGAGAACTTACACAACATCTTTTGTCCAGCCAGCCCATGGCAGCGGGGCCTCTAGGAAACTACTGGCAATTAAGGTGCTCCTTTTAATAGAGCACCGGAGCAAAGCATTAACAATCCGTGAACACTTGTGATCCTCACACCACAGCCATCCCCTCCAGTTGTCCCAATTATTGTCACTTTGGGGCCTTTGGATCCGGACAATGATATGTGTACACAACTTGCAGATAAGATCATAAACAATACTATCATAATGATTCAATAATAGGTTCATATCTGAGATCATGGCACTCGGGCCCTAGTGATAAGCATTAAGCACAAGTTGCAACAAAGTCAAATAGCACTAATAGAGATACTAGGCACTATGCCTCTAACAGATCTTATTCGATTACATGATAGAACTCATCCAATCCCTACCATCCCCAAGCCTACAGCGGGGGATTACTCACTCATGGATGAGTGAAACATCGGTGGTTGATGGAGATGCGTTGCTGATGACGATGGCGATGATCCTCTCCAAATCCCCCGTCCCGGCAGGGTGCCAGAACGGAGTTTCTAGATCCGAATCTTGGTTTCTCGTGGCGGCGGTAGAGCAAAACTCTTTCTGGAAAACTATCGATCCCCCCCTCTATTTTTATGTCAGAAGGCAACTTATAGGCGCGGAGGGAGGCCGAGGAGCTGCCTGGGGTGGCCAGACCTCCCCCAAGCGCAGGGTTAGTGGGCCCGCGCTTGGGGCGGGTCAGGATCCCCCAAGCCTCCCCTCTATCTCCCCTTCTGGCTCCGTGGATCTTCTGGTGAGAAATAGTTTTTGGCATATTTTCCGGGATTTTTCCTGATAGTTCATTTTCTGCACAAAAACAAGACACCGAGGTATCATTTTGCTTCTTTAAATATTGTCCTTACCGGGCAATAATGATGTTTTTGTAGAACTAGAAGCTCAAGGTCCAGTGCAAGCATCAGACTTCACTATCTTGCCATCACAAGGCAAGTTCATCACTTGCTCATGTACTTTGAAGAGTCTTTATCAAAGTATTTGCAAATTGTGTGTTATCATATATGCTATAAAAGAAAGAAAATATTATTTTCATAAATAAAGAAATCATAAATATCATCCTAAGTGGTGATATAATGGAGCAATAAAACTTAGGATTCTATTTGCAACAATGATGATCAAGTAGGGACTTAATAACCCCTGACATCAATGATTCTAGCGTCGTATATTACGCGTTAGCCATGAGATTTGGAATGGGACAGAGAAGTCGGATGTATCTTCTTCCTCTCGCATGAAGCCGGATGTGCAGGTCGTGGCTGTTATCCTCGTAGCGTGCATATTAATTGGTAATTCGTAGAGGATATGCAACATATGGGTGGGAACCCTCATCGTCCCACGATAGTTCTGGCATCTAACGATTTGTACAAACCATTGCCGTAATTCATTATGTGGGCATGGTGTACACCAAGGAGGCATGCGGGGTCGTGAAGGGGGCAGTGATTGGCTTGGACCAACTACTGGCCCCCACATCATGGAATTGTGGACGGGAAAGTATGTCCGGTTGTGCAACAAGGAGTTGATCTCTCATGGGTAAAGTAACGGACATCTGCAGAGTGTAAGAACTGTAACTTGTTACTCCCTGTTCCGGGAAGGAGCTACGAACACGGCAGGAAAGGAACTCCATGAAAGTTCTGGTCAACCTGTGAAGGCTGATTGGCATAGTTTTTTCGGAATAAAATCGATCTTTGAAGAAAGGTTTACAAAAACTGCATAGTGCCAAGGATTTATAATCCGAGGTGGTAGTTAGAGCATCAAACTTCCCACCTTGCATATAATGAACTTGTTAGGTAACGCTGTTACTCATTCTTTCCTTTGATCCCTTGCTTAGACTCTGAGGATCCCGAAGATGTGCCAATGTATGCAGCTGAATGCCAAAAAGATGTGTTCTACGAGGAACCTGATCTGTCCGGAGGAGTTGAAGGAGTGGATTACGAGATCCTCTACGTTGTCGATGAGAACGAGACCAACTAAGTACCCAGTTAGTAGTAACTAACGAAGCCGAGCAGCATGAACTCTATAGAATAAGCTATTGAGCTCAACTCCTAGACGGAGTTGCTACTTTTAAATTCCGCTGAACACTTTATATTTGGTTTGTAAGTTGGATCTTGTGGAAGTCTTGAACTTCCGGTATTGTAATAATAATAATGTGTGTACTTTTGTAATATGGACTCGCAACGTTTCTGTTGTACCACTCAGAGGGATGTGATATTTACGGAACAGTGTTCTGTGGATGTCATGTTAACGACTATTGTAGGGGTTCATAGCATGGAAAACAAAAAAATTCTATCGCATGAACACACACAAGATTGCAGCAACGAGTTGATAGAGTACTAACCCTCAAAGATCCAAAGCGGTTAATGAGAGCAGATTCTCGTGGCTGATGTAGTCGTACACTTGCCGATCTCAAGATCGCGTAGACGATCCTTCCGGCGCTGCGTTCCGGTAGCTCTTCCGCAGTCGGTCACACGTTCGGTACTCGATGAAGACCTTCCTCTCCCTTGTTCCAGCAGGCAGCGGAGGTTGTAGTTCTCCCCTCGTGATTCCGGCAGCACGACGGCATGGTATCGGAAGTAGAGGGAAGATCCCGAAGGGCTTCGCCTAAGCTGGAGCGAGTATGCTGGAATAAGAGAGGGCCTTGGTGATCTACGGATTAGAGGCACCAAGGGGGTAGCTTGGCCGGCAGCTAGAGTTTGGGGAAACCCTAATTCTGCGGCTAGAGGAGCCCTAGGTGGCGGCAGCACTTGGAGGGGTGGTGACGCCTAGAGATAGGGTTTGGAGTTGTGAGGCTAGGGGGCGCCCTACCCCTCCTTATATAGGTGGGAGGGACGCGGTTGGGAGGAGGGAGTCCTCCTCCAACTCCTCCTCCTTGGTCGGTGAGTGGAGGGAGTGGGACTCCTACCCTAGGTAGGTTTCCTACTCTCCCTCCACCAAGCAATGTTCGGATTTGACTTTTTCAAATTGGCGTTTGACTTTCAAACTTGAATTTGATTTCTCTCTTCATATTGCCCAGCCAAGTAACCTAGTACATGATGCAACCATTCCATGTACCCTTCCCCTTCCGGATCGGTGAACCTTCTAGACCCTTCTAGAACATTCGGAACTATTCCCAAACTCCGGAATTGGACTTCCCTTATATGAATCTTATTCTCCGGACCATTCCGGATCTCCTTGTGATATCCCGGATCCCATCCGAGACTCCGAACAACATTCAGTCTCTTTACTCACTTTCCATATCTACAACATCGAATCCTTAAGTGTGTCTCCCTATGGTTCGTGAATTATGCGAACATGACCGAGACACTTCTCCGATCAATAACCAATAGAGGAATATGGAAATTCATATGGCTCCCACATATTTCTATGATTACTTTGCGATCGAATGAACCACTTACATACGATACCAACTTCCCTTTGTCTCACGATAGTTTACTTATCCGAGGTTTTGATCGTCGGTATCTCTGCATACCTAGTTCAACCTCGTTATCGATAAGTACTCTTTTCTCGTTCCCGTGATATGTGATCCCTTGTGAGCCAGTCACATGCTTGCAAGCCAATTAGATGACATTCCACTGAGAGGGCCCAGAGTATATCTATCCGTCATATGGATGGACAAATCCCACTCTTGATCCATGTGCCTCAACACATACTTTCCGAACACTCAATGCCACCTTTATAACCACCCAGTTACGGTGTGGTGTTTGATGTCATCAAAGCATCCTGATGGTGATGGTGATTAGCATGATCTCATGGTCGAAGGAATTAGGTTACTATGTATCAGAAAGCATATAGCAAATGAACTATATTAAATTTTTTTTTGAGGGTAAAACAGTAGGGTAAAAAAACCCCACTGTAATTTTTCTTTTTATATATCAAGTAGAGTTACAAAAGATTATTTACAAACATATTCCACCTCAAAAAAGAGGGATAACACTTAAAGCAGCTATCTCATGTCTAAATTGGTTTCAATCCAGTCCTTAAGGTCCTGATAATACTTTTTCTTAATTCTATAAAGGACCCATCTTAATTCCTGGGCTATAAGAGCCTTCCAGGTCTCCACCGACGTATGCTGATTGTTGAAAATTTCATTATTTCTGCAAATCCAGATGCTCCAAGTTCCAAGTATCAGAATTTCCATTGCAAAAGGGACCTTGAGATCTTTTTTAATACTGGCTAGAACTTCAAAGATGCTTTGATCAGCCATATTAACCTGTGAAATTTCAGCCCAGCAGGCTCTAGCAAAGGGGCATTCCCAAAACAAATGTAAACTAGTTTCTTCACTGTGGCAGTTCTGGAAGACACAATCATAAGAAGCTAGAGGAAAACATTTTCTTTTCAGAAGATTCCTTGTGTTGAGTCTATCAAGCAGAAGAAGCCAGAAGAAAAATTTGTGCTTCTGTTGGCAAGAAGATTTCCAGATCCAAGAAAAATGTGGCTGAACTGGTTGGTAGCCAACTAAAGAGTAGTAAGCCTTTTTTACTGAAAAATTACTACCCCAAATATAAGACCAACAATCTGATTCCCCTTCCCTGCTATAATCAAGAAGTTGTTCAAGACTTTGATATTCCTGATATGCCTGTTGAGACAAAGGCAGATAAAAGAGATCCTGAGTATTTGCAGTATGCATGAACTCACTGACAGAAATGTGTGGATTTTTTGCAAATGTAAGAAGGTGAGGGAGCTTATGTTGGAGGCAATTATTATTCCACATATCAGTCCAGAATAGTGCAGATTCCCCATTTCCAACCAAGCACTTTGCAAGTCCTTTAAAAATGTCAATTAGCTTCAGATGAGCTTTCCACCAAAAAGATCCCTCAACTCTTCTTCCAGGAAGCTTATCATTACAATAGTAGGTGTTCCACACCAAATGTACCCATGGAATATCTCTATGATTATAGAATTTATCCAAATTCTTCAAGAGAAGAGCAGAGTTTTGAATATTAAGGTCCAGAACTCCCAAGCCACCTTGACTCTTGGGTCTACAAACTTTCTTCCATGCTACAAGAGCAGTACCTCTAGCTTGAACATCAGTAGTTTTCTTTCTCCACAAGCATTTCCTCATATATTTAACCAACTGTTCTTTGATAGAGACAGGGAGATCAAAGCAGCTCATGTAATATATGGGGAGGGAAGATAACACAGATTTAACTAACTGTAATTTCCCCCCATAATTCAGAAAGTCAACAATGCCACACAACCTTCTTTCAATTCTCTGAACAATAGGCAAGAAGTGTTCCACAGCAGGTTTATTCAAGCTCAGAGGCAGACCAAGATAGGTAAAAGGCAAGGACCCAGTGAGGCAAGAGAGTGTATTAGCAAAGTGCTCAAGCCGTACAGAATCCATATTAATAGGCATCATGCTGGACTTTGAATAGTTGACTTTAAGCCCAGTGGAAATAGCAAAAGTATGCAGGATTGCTTTAAGACAAAATAGTTGCTCAGAATCAGCCTTCAGGATTACTAAAGTGTCATCTGCATACTGGACCACAGGGAAATCAGGGCAAAAAACATTCTCAGAGGGTAGAGAAAGCAGACCCAGGTACATTGCTTTATTGAGGATGCTCTGAAGGAGATCAGCAGCCAGTACAAACAGTATAGGGGACAAAGGGTCACCTTGCCTGACACCCCTTCTACAGTAAAAATTTTTCCCAGGCACACCATTTAAAAGCACAGAGGAAGAAGCAGACCCAAAAATCAACTGAATCCAAGAAATCCATTTAGCTCCAAAACCTTTAGCTTTAAGGATATCAATGATTGCAGAATGCTCAATTCTGTCAAAAGCCTTCTCAAAATCCAACTTGACAATTAAAATTTCCTCCTTTGACTTGTGACACTGATCAAGAAATTCAAAAGCCCAACCTAAACAGTCTTGTATTGATCTTTGCTTGAGGAAACCATATTGATTCTTGTGAACAAGTTTAAGAATGACTTTTTGCAGTCTATTGGCCAGAATCTTAGTGATAATCTTGAAGACACTATTTAGCAAGGAAATAGGCCTAAAGTCAGCAGGAGTCAAAGGAGCAGCAATTTTTGGGATGAGGGTGATGAAAGAGGAATTAATGCTCTCTAAAGAGGCATTCCCTGCATGGAACTCAAGAAGAAGGTGTTTCACATCATCCTTGATAATGGGCCAGCAAAACTTCATGAATTCATTATTAAAACCATCAGGGCCAGGAGACTTATCATTAGGCAAATTTGTGATGACTCCATCAATTTCTTCATCAGAGAAAGGCTTTTCCAAAGCTTCCTTATCCTCCTGACTTAAGCAATCACCAGCCAAGTCATCAAGATTAAAATGCATTTCAGGCTTATCAGAAGAACCCATTCTATCTTTAAAAGAAGTCCAAAGAATATTTGCTTTGCCATCATGATCATAGATCTCAAGATCAGAATCAATAAATGACTTGATCTTTATGCTACGCTTGACTATAGGAGTATGTCCATCATATCATTCTCCTAATGATATGACCCTGTTGTTAATAACATCTCTATGTTCATGATAAGGAAACCATGATCATATATTAACCAACAAGCTAGTTAACAAGAGGCTTTACTAGGGACTCTTTTATGTTTACAAATCACACAAGTATTAATGTTTTCGGTTAATACAATTATAGCATTGTATGTAAACATTTATCATAAGCATGAAGATATGATAATAACCACTTTATTATTGCCTCTTGGCCATATCTCCAACAGTCTCCCACTTGCACTAGAGTTAATAATCTAGTTTCAAACTTTTGTGTATTCAACACCTATGGCTTTCCGGTGTTGTATGTACACGATTGCTAGTGGTCAACTGATCTCTGGATATGGCACTTCCAGGTCCGTGTGTAATTGCATGTCTTTGCGTCTCTACGCATCACTCATTCTCTAATGAGATGGCTTTGTATAAATTTGGTCCTTTGGTGAGACCTTTAGTTCTTTGGGGTTAAAACATGTTGATAATATTGTCGTACAATATATTTTCATAGTATTATCCCTGCTGTGAACTACACCTTGTTTGATAACAAACTACTTGCCACAAATGCCCTCTTTTGCTGCTATAATAGCAGTCATATACTTAGCCTCTTGTTGTAGTATCTGTCACAATGTCTTAACTTTAGAACTCATCCAAATCCATTATGGAACTTACTTTCCATTATATTGTGCCACCCTTAATTTGTACTTCGTGACAAAACTAGTATCAATGTAGTACTTTTACAATGAACTAACCATCTATTTGTCACTTCTACAAAACAATATATTCTTAGTTCTTCCAAAAGATCATAAGAATATCCTTACTATCGTCCAATGATCATCTTATGAATCATTTTGGTATATGCTCATAACATTTAGAGCATAGGACATATATGGATTTGTACATATCACAGTATGATTGATATAAATACTCTTTGTGATTTCATACATCAAGTATCAATCTATACTTGAATATTTGTTTCACTTACCAAGTGTCAATACACTTGAATATATCATCAATATTGAACTCATTCAATCCTTTATGTGCGACAAGAACCTTTCTTGTAGTTTCTATATTGAACTCATTCAATGTATCATCTATGTACTTTTGGCACAACCATATTAGTGTCTCAATCAATCTATATAGATATTGATGCCAAATATTTGGGTTTTGCCTAAATCTTTCATCGGGATGAAATTCTTAATATGTGTTAATAAAAGATACATCATTTCCAATCAACAATATGTCTTCCACATAATGTCTTAGAAATATGTCTTAGCGCTCCCACTTAATTTCTTGCAAATGCAAGCACCTTCATTGGCTCTGATGAAATTAAACTCTTTTAACAGTTTCATCATAGTGAAGATTCCAACTCCGTGATGCTTACTTCAACCATTGAAGTTTGCATATGCTTTTCCATGTCTATTTCTTTACAGATCCAAACACGACTGTAAGGTCTTACACCTTTCTCGAGGGTTCTTCAAGTTCAAAGCTTGATTTCTCGTGTATGGAACTATCATGGATTTTATGGCTTCAGGCCATTTGACGGAGTCAGGGCCCATCATCGCTTCTTTGTATGTAGTCGGTTCATTATTGTCAAATAATGATTCAACCCTCAAATCTTGGTATTTGATTGTTTACCCGACCTAATAGGTTCAATAGAAACATAGACCTCCGTAACCACAACATTTGAGTCACGTGAGCCATGAACATTGTTGCTGCCTCTGGAACACTTTTTGGCACTGCGCAACTTTGCACATATAGCTAAGGTTCTTTTAACCTTATCAAATTTCTATTTTCCTCCCACCTATCTTTTCACGGAAAATTCTTTCTCAAAGAAACTTGACGTTCTAAGCGACAAACACTTTTGTCTCTGGTGTTATGGAGGAATACTTAACAGTTATTCGAAATAACATACAAAGACAGGATCATCCGACTTTGGTTGCAAACATCTTTCTTATGCATAGCATACCAATGTTTAAGAAAGGACAACTTGGGTTTTATCCCAAACCATAACTTTATATGGTGTCATTTCAACGGATTATGATGGAGCTATTTTTAGTGGAAAAACGGTAGTCTCTAAAGCTTTTAATCTGTAAAATATAATGGCAGTTTTATGAATTACACCTTTGATCTTACCATGTCAAACAATGTTTAATTACATATCTCGAACGCTCCATACTCTTATGGTGTTTCGGGAAATGCAAATCCACGGAACGATTCTTTAAATCTTAGGTATTATGCTAAACTTGTAACTCAAATATCTTCCTTTATGATCTGATCATAAACTATTTATATTCTTGTTACAATGATTTTACACTTCATCTTGAAAGTCTTTGAACTTTTCAAATGTTTCATACTTCATCCTTATTAAGTAAATATTCATATATTAACTCAAATTTTCGAAGAAAGCATATGAAGTTGAAATCCATCACTCTTCACTACACATAATGGACTTCATACAACAGTATGTACAAGTTCCAATAAGCTAGTCATTCGTTCCCTTTTGGCCTATGAACAAAGTTTTAATTATCTCCAGGAAAGTTTCACAAGCGTCATTTGATCAAAAATCAAAAAGACTCCAAAATTCCATCCACATGGAGTTTATTCATGTTTTCTTTCCAATATAATTTAAACGGCGATGTCACTTCCTAAGTGATCTTTCAATCAATTTGTCTTTCGACATTTTTAGCACTAGTTTTATGGATGTGATTTCTCCAACGAGATTTGTAAATCATCCATCTTTTATGGATTACGGCAATTATTTGAACAACCCTTTTGTTCTCATAATACCTGATAAAACAAATCTTGAAGGAAAGCTTTGATGTTTAACGAGCAACACAACAACCCTTTATTTGTTCTCGAGGAACATCATCACATTTTATTTTGCTAGTTACTTAGGCCATTGTAGTTCATGAATTGTGTTGTTTCGTATGACGATTCATACCAAAAAATTTCAGTATTCAATACTTAAGAACCACAATATTTAACAAGAAAAGAATACAGCCATAACTCGTATATCCTCTATATAGCTAAACTGAACAATTCTAGTCTTTTCTTTTCTGCCATATATTTATAAGATTCTCTTTCAGTATTTTCTTTTTTTGTTTGAAAGAATCTATCAACATCAATAGTGGAGCCATATATATGACACATAGTCCAAAGCATGTATAGTTAAATACCAATGTCTTTGGACTTGCACTTTGAAGTAGATCACCATCATCAAATGTTTGGTGTTCTTTCAAATTCCATTCTTTAGTAATCTATTGGTGTAGTAAACATTTTACCTACATCAAATATTCACCCTTATCATGGAATTATTCATGATCAGGCTACTTTTAGCTTATAACGGTGAATCGCGAGTATAATGTTACTCTCCAAAACCTTTTGGAGGATTAGGACAACTAGTGTCTCCAACCTTTTGTAAATTCTCATCAAATATGAGAACATAAACTTTGTCATATTATAATCTATCATGTTGTAATCAAAACATCATTTCAGATATCACAATATCTTTCATACATGATGGTTTCTGAAACAACTCTTTCAACTCCTAGATTACCTTGATATTAAAACTATCTTTTGAATATCAAGAATCATGGAGACAAACATGATACTTATATAGTAACACTGAAATTGTTACTCTTGATTTAATACCAACTATTAAACTTCACGAAGTAATTGAAACTTACTGAAAGTTTGCAATGGGACTTTTAAACTTTAGATTAACACTTCAAAACAATACGATACCAGTTCGTAAAGTAACTAACCAGAATTCTATAGTTCTATCATCTCAATTATAACTAAGCGCAAGGTGGTAAACGGATGCCAATAACTACAACAACTATGCAAATTCACTTTGATTTAATTTATGAGAAATAGTGTTCAACCTTTAATCATATTGTTGTTGAACTCCCACTCAAAACAATATCCCTCACATTGTTTTAGTGATTACATGAACCAAATCCACCATATCAAAACCGATCATCACGAGAGTTGATGTGGCTTCAATGGCGAACAATCAACATGTTCATCATATCTACTATATGACTCATGCTTTAACTTTCGGTGATCCGTGTTCCGAGACCATGTCTATACATGCTAGGCTCGTCAAGATCAAACCTTAGCTTCCGCATGAGCAAATCTGGCTTGCTCACGTTGTATACACTCGCAGAATCTAACACACCCAATCATCACGTGGTGCTTCGAAACAACGAGCTTTAGCAACGATGCTTACTAAGGATGAACACTTTACAACTTGAAATTGTGTGCTTGAGGGATCATCTTATAATGCTACCGTCGTGAAGTAAGCAATACAAGATGCATAAAACGATTAACATCACATGCAATTCATAATATGTGATATGATATGGCCTTTCTTCTTGTGCTTCTGATCTCCATCTTCAAGCATGAACATGATCTCCATCATCACCGGTGTGGCGTCAAGGTCAATGGCACCGTTTCATGGTTGTCTTCCACCAGCATCAACTATTACAACTACTTTGAATAATAGACATGCAGGTCTTAACGGAATTAAAAGACAACCATATGTCTCCTGCCGGTTGCCAACTTACAACAAGGAACATTGCATACATCATATATAATCACAATCATGGCCATATCACATCACAGCACACCCCTGCAAAACAAAGTTAGACGCCTCTAATTTCCATTGCATGTTTTACATGGTTTGGGGCTTTCAACAATTGTCGTTCTAACTTACGAACAAGAACCACAACGTTGATGTTTGAACTATCAAGTGCATGTTTTAAATTGAATCTTTATTATGATGGGAGAGACAGACACCCGCAAAGCCACTTATGCAATACAAGTCGCATGTTGAGCGTGGAGCAAGTCTCATGAACGATGTCATGTAAGGTTAGCCCAGGCCGCTTCATCCCATCATACCGCAAGATGCAAAGTACACAAAAAGCAATTGATAATAAAAGCACCACCGTACACAATGACCATTGTGTTCTACTCGTGCAGCAGATCTACATATAGACACGGCTCTGATACCACTGTAGGGGTTCATAGCATGGAAAACAAAAAAATTCTATCGCATGAACACACACAAGCCAATATCTGTCTACTAGATTGAAGCAACGATTTGATAGAGTACTAACCCTCGAAGATCCAAAGCGGTTAACGAGAGCAGATTCTCGTGGGTGATGTAGTCGTACACTTGCCGATCTCAAGATCGCGTAGACGATACTTCCGGCGCTGCGTTTCGGCAGCGCTTCCACAGTCAGTCACACGTTCGATACTCGATGAAGACCTTCCTCTCCCTTGTTCCAGCAGGCAGCGGAGGTTGTAGTTCTCCCCTCGTGATTCCGGTAGCACGATGGCGTGGTGTCGGAATTAGAGGGAAGATCCCGCAGGGCTTCGCCTAAGCCGGAGCGAGTATGGTGGAGTAAGAGAGGGCCTTGGTGATCTACGGATTAGAGGCACCAAGGGGGTGGCTTGGCCGGCGGCTAGGGTTTGGGGAAACCCTAATTCGGCGGCTAGAGGAGCCCTAGGTGGCGACAACACTTGTAGGGGTGGTGGCGCCTAGAGATAGGGTTTGGAGTTGTGAGGGTAGGGGGCGCCCTACCCCTCCTTATATAGGTGGGAGGGAGGCAGTTGGGAGGAGAGAGTCCTCCTCCAACTCCTCCTCCTTGGCCGGCGGGTGGAGGGAGTGGGACTCCTACCCTAGGTAGGTTTCCTACTCTCCCTCCACCAAGCAATGTTCGGATTTGACTTTTTCAAATTGGCGTTTGACTTTCAAACTTGAATTTGATTTCTCTCTTCATATTGCCCAGCCAAGTAACCTAGTACATGATGCAACCATTCCACATTGTCATGACACATCCATGTACCCTTCCCCTTCCGGATCGGTGAACCTTTTAGACCCTTCTAGAACATTCCGATGAAAACACCGAAACTATTCCCGAACTCCGGAATTGGACTTCCCTTATATGAATCTTATTCTCCGGACCATTCCGGATCTCCTCGTGATATCCCGGATCCCATCCGAGACTCCGAACAACATTCGGTCTCTTTACTCACTTTCCATATCTACTAAACAACATCGAATCCTTAAGTGTGTCTCCCTACGGTTCGTGAATTATGCGGACATGACCGAGACACTTATACAATCAATAACCAATAGAGGAATCTGGAAATTCATATGGCTCCCACATATTTCTACGATTACTTTTTGATCGAATGAACCACTTACATACGATAACAATTTCCCTTTGTCTCACGATAGTTTACTTATCCGAGGTTTTGATCGTTGGTATCTCTGCATACATAGTTCAACCTCGTTACCGATAAGTACTCTTTTCTCGTTCCCGTGATATGTGATCCCTTGTGAGCCAGTCACATGCTTGCAAGCCAATTGGATGACATTCCACCAAGAGGGCCTAGAGTATATCTATCCGTCATATTGATGGACAAATCCCACTCTTGATCCATGTGCCTCAACACATACTTTCCGAACTCAATTCCACCTTTATAACCACCCAGTTACGGTGTGGTGTTTTATGTCATCAAGGCATCCTTCTGGTGATGGTGACTAGCATGATCTCATGGTCGAAGGAATTAGGTTACTATGTATCAGAAAGCATATAGCAAATGAACTATATTAATGACTTGATCTTTATGCTACGCTTGACTATAGGAGTATGTCCATCATATCATTATCCTAATGATATGACCCTGTTGTTAATAACATCTCTATGTTCATGATCAGGAAACCATGATCATATATTAACCAACAAGCTAGTTTTAACAAGGGGCTTTGCTAGGGACTCTTTTATGTTTACAAATCACACAAGTATTAATGTTTCCGGTTAATACAATTATAGCATGGTATGTAAACATTTATCATAAGCATGAAGATATGATAATAACCACTTTATTATTGCCTCTTGGGCATATCTCCAACAACTATAGTGTACTACACATGCGGTGGTATGCTGGGTCACCGCAGTTGGTATCAGAGCAAATTGCTTTAACCTTAGGTTGGAAACCTAGTAAAGGGTATTACCTGTAGGAGAATTAGTAGCGATAAAGAATTCTTTAAAATCAATATAATGGGTATTCAAATGAGAATATTCTGTTATATATTTTAGTGCGATAATTCTTTGTTATGATGCAATATATCATTGGATACTAATCAAAATTATTTTTCTGTTATACAGAGAAATGGCACCAAAGTTTCCAAAACAGACTTTGGTAAGGAAAGAGGAGACTCTTGATGATTATCAAGGATCATTTACAGACCAACTTTGTCAACTTTTAAAGCTCTTTAATTGTCCAACTAGAATTCCAGTGAATACTATCACTTACCTTGATGGCCGGATGTTATCCAAGTATCGTGTGAGTATCCAACTTCCAGAGAATCTTGGATTATATCACGATCTACCCATAGGAGAAGGTAGGAGTCATTTAGCAGCCTATCATGTTGCTGTTGTGGAGGCAATAGCTAATATCGGGGAACAGAAAACCAAGGAGCTAGAAGGTAGCACATTTTCTGTGATACCTCATGATTCTATAGACTCGGAGCCTATACCGGATATTCTTAATTTGGTTAAGAAGCATCCTAAGTTAGCTTCCAAGTTTATGGATAGATACCAGACACTCGTTGCGTCTTTCTATAAGACTCATCAAGTGATTGTCGAAGACAAAAATGACATGTTAGAGGATCTAACTGATCCGGAAAGGAGGAAGCAGTTAGAATTCCAGTTAGAGAAAGAAGCAAGTAGTAGTGCAACACCTATCTTTAAGGATATACCTATAGATCAGGAATCTTTTATACCATATCCTTACTCACCAAGACCTGAACCTACACATGATCCTACTATGGATATGTGGTATGCAGTACCACATGGCTCAGAGGATGGTTCTGACTCAGAACTTCCTATTGAGAATTCGGATGGTTGGAGGATGGGATCATATAGTGGATCTCATGAACACCAGATGTCCACAGATGGTTCTGACAGAAATGTTGGACAATCTAGTTGGATGGGTGCAAGGATGAACCCTAATAACAGAAGTAGAAATACCATGTCAATAGGTGATCCGGATGAAGAAGAAGATCCTGAGGAGAAAGTGTTTGAATCATCAACATCTTCTCAAAACCCAGGGAATATACACTATCGAGTGTTCAATTATCTTGCCCATGAGAGCACCTGGGAAGCAGCAGGATCTGTGTATCCTGTTGACAACTCAAGGAATGATGCTCAGGAGATGCAGGCTGGAGATAATGTTGAATATGCTTCTGAAGACTTTTCAGCTGAGCTGGAGGGACTCAATGTACTCAGGTTGAGCAATGACTCAAGTCCTGACACTTCAGATACAGAGTATGTTCCTTCTGGAAGGCCATTTGTTCCACAAACTGTGCGACGGACAACACATCATCACGGTTGGACATCAGGCATGTATGATGAGCGTAGTTACTACTAGAAGGAGGCAACTAGTTAGTGATATCAAGTACCGTGTATTGTACTCCAAGTAATAAGGTAGTTTTGTAATAATACCAATATGGTATATGATGTAATGACTTTGTATCATTATGATATTATGTATAATATGTGAAAGGCATATTTGGATTTTCTTTGGATCTTCATTGTGTGACTAGTTATGTGCGTAAAGTCGAGCTCATAACACATGTGCATGATGTAATTATGAGTATTCGCTTTATGATGCAGGACTAGGGGGTCATGGATACGGGTGTAGAAATGGAAACTAAGCAGCAGCGGATGGAGCGTGAGGCCAAGGAAAAGGCCGATGTCGATGCAGCAAATCAAGGAGCATTACCACCACCACCAATGAGGCCGTTAATGGAGCAGAACTTTATGCAATGCATGCAAATGATGCAAGAGACACAGAACAAGTTTCATGGAAGAGTTGCTGGGGCGAGCAAATCAGAGGGCACCTGAAGGTGGAGGAGTGAGTCTATCTGATTTCCAGAATGCAAGACCGTTACCTTTTGCATCAGCTCCTGAACCAATGGATGCACAAAACTGGCTAGCAGATACAGAGAGGAAGCTTAAAACTGTGGGTTGCAATGATGAGGAAAAATTGAGGTATGCTCATATGCTGACTGGACCTGCAGCATCATGGTGGGAAAATCAGTTAGCCATGCAACAACCAGAAAGGGAGTTTACCTGGGAGGAGTTCAAGCAGTGATTCCGTGAATATCATGTTCCGGAAAGCGTCATGGAGTTGAAGCAGAGAGAATTTGAGGAGCTTCAGCAAGGACATACTAGTGTCATGAAGTACATCCGGGAGTTCAGCCAGTTGTCTCATTATGCTGAGGAGGATGTTAACACTGAAGAGAAGAGGAAGAAGCGTTTCTTGCATGGATTAAATCCATTTGTGAAGATGCATCTAAGGTTAGCCAATAAGCAAACTTATCAGCAGTTGTTGGATGCAGCCATTACTTTTGAAGATGACTACAAGAATGTCCAAGAGGATCAGAGGAAGAGAGCCAAGAAGGAAACCAAGAGAATTCAGGCAAGTAAACCTAAATCAAACCTGGAGTTCAAACCTCGGAATAGGAATTATGGCAACAACGACAACAATAATAATAACAATAACAATAACAAGGGAAGTGGTGGAAATCAATCCAATCAGAGAAGGAATGTTATATGTAACAATTGTGGAATTCCAGGGCATTTCCAGAGGGAGTGCAAAAAGCCTGTAGTGATCTGTTACGGTTGTGGCCAGAAGGGGCATATCAAGCCAGATTGTCCGAGCAAACCACTAGGAGGATGGCCTACCAAGGGAGGAGGACAAGCCAGTGGAGGAAATGGACAGGCCAATAAAGGAGGAAATAATGGCAAGAGAAACCGACCTACCGGAAAACTGAATTGTGCAACCCTCGAGGAGGTGGATAATTTGGAGCATGCAGTGATAGGTACACTCAATATCCTTACCAATACCGGCAAAGTTCTATTTGATACTGGTGCAACTACTTCATTCATTTCTGAAGAATTTTGGATTATAAGGGCAACGTTAGAAAGTCCTATGACCGTAGTTACGGCAGGAGGGAATTTGATTGTACGCCACATAAAACAAGATCAGGTTATCTCGATCTGTGGTTGTACATATTCCGCAGACCTTTATGTGATTCCTTTAAAGGGAATTGCAGTTGTACTAGGGATGGATTTGATGATGGAACACGGAGCTCAGATTAATTGTGAGGAGAAAACTGTCTCAATCAAAACTCCAAGTGGAGCAAGGATAGTTTACCAAGCAGATAAACAGAGTCATATCATGGTAGATCTGCAGTTGAATTCAATGAAGGAAGTTAAATTAGAAGAGATTCCTATAGTTAATGAATTCCAAGATGTTTTTCCAAGAGAGTTACCGGGAATGCCACCAGACCGGGAGATAGAGTTCGCCATTAACTTAATACCTGGTACATCACCAATAGCTCAAGCACCATATAAAATGGGACCCGAAGAGTTGAAAGAACTCAAGGAGCAAATTGATGAGTTAGCGAGAAAAGGATTTATACCGGAAAGTGTATCCCCATGGGGAACACCAGTAATCTTTGTGGATAAAAGAGATGGTGGAAGACGGATGTGTGGTGATTATAGAAATATGAACAACGTGACTATCAAGAATAAGTATCCTTTACCAAGAATTCAAGATTTGTTTGATCAAGTGAAAGGAGCTGGAGTATTTTCAAAGATCGATTTAAGATCTGGATACCATCAAATAAAAATCAAGCCGGAAGATGTTCCAAAAACAGCATTTGTCTCAAGATATGGACACCATGAGTATCTGGTAGTACCATTTGGTTTGACTAATGCACCGGCAATATTCATGAATCTGATGAACAAGATTTCCATGCCATATTTGGACAAGTTTGTCATCGTTTTTATTGATGATATTCTGATATATTCCAAGGATAAGGAAGAGCATGCTGACCATTTGAGAATAGCATTGCAAACTTTAAGAGAACATAAGCTTTATGCTAAGTTTAGTAAGTCTGAGTTTTGGCTAGATGAGGTAGAATTCCTCGGTCATGTGATCAGTAAGGATGGGATTGCTATGAATCCATCTAAAGTTCAGTCGGTACTAGAATGGACTGCACCGACCAATGTGAAACAAATTCGAGGTTTCCTAGGAATGGCTGGTTATTATCGGAGATTCATTGAAGGTTTCTCCAAAATAGCCGGACCAATGACCAAATTATTAAGGAAGAATACACCATTTAAGTGGGATGAGAAATGTGAAGAAAGTTTCCAAGAGTTGAAGACTAGATTAACCACAGCTCCAATCTTAGCAGTTCCTGAAACAGGGAAGGACTTCACCGTATATTGTGATGCATCTAAAGAAGGTTTGGGTTGTGTATTAATGCAAGATCAGAAAGTAATTGCTTATGGTTCAAGGAAATTGAAACCACATGAAGTCAACTATCCAACTCATGATTTAGAGTTAGCAGCAGTAGTTTTTGCACTGAAAGGATGGAGGCATTTTCTTTATGGAGCTAGATGTGAGTTATACACTGACCATAAAAGTCTCAAATATTTCTTCACTCAAAGGGAATTGAATATGAGACAGAAACGTTGGTTGGAATTAATCAAGGATTATGATTTAACAATCAATTACACCCTAGGGAAAGCAAATGTTGTAGCAGATGCTTTAAGTAGAAAGAGTGCAGATATTCAGCCTAGCAATAGGGAGCTACCAAAAGAGTTACAAATGGACTTGGAAAGATTAGAACTCCAATTCATCATAATAGAAGTTCTTGGAGGATTAGGTACTATGCAGGTAGTTGTTGAGCAGAACAATGATCTTAAGCAAGAAATTTTTAGACATCAAGAAGAAGATCCTTTTATTGCAGAGGAAATTCGGAGGATATCTGAAGGGCAAAAATCAGTGTTTCGCCTTGGGATTATGGGTCTTTATGGTTCCAAGACCGTCTATGTGTTCCAGATGTTACTGAGATCAGAAATGTCATACTCAAAGAAGCACATGATACACCATATTCTATACATCCAGGGAGTACTAAGATGTATATGGATTTGAAAGAACTATTCTGGTGGAATAACATGAAAAGAGATATTGCTAAATATGTATCTGAATGCCATACTTGTCAAAGGGTGAAAGCTGAACATCAAAGTCCAGCAGGACCATTACAACCCTTAGAAATTCCTGAATGGAAGTGGGAGGAAATAGGTATGGACTTCATCACAGGATTACCTATGACACCAAAAAGGAAGGATATGATATGGGTAATTGTGGACAGACTCACTAAGAGTGCACATTTTATTCCAGTGAATCAAAAGGATAATGCCGAGAAGTTAGTTGAAGTATATGTTAAAGAGATAGTAAGTAAGCATGGAGTACCCAAAAAGAATGTAACTGATAGGGGATTAGTGTTTACTTCAGCATTTTGGAAGCAATTGCATGAGGTACTTGGTTCAAAGTTAGATTTCAGCACGGCATATCATCCTGAGACAGGAGGTCAAACTGAAAGAACAAATCAAATACTAGAAGACATGTTGAGAGCTTGTGCACTAGATTTTGGAGGAACATGGGAAGATCACCTACCATTGGCAGAATTTTCTTATAACAATAGCTATTAGAGTAGTCTGAAGGCAGTCCCATATGAGATTATGTATAGAAGGAAGTGTAGATCACCAATATGTTGGTATGAACCTGGCAGTAGCAAAGAATTTGTGCCAAATTATATCAAGGAGAGACAAGACATCATTGATAAGATCAGGGATAGACTGAAAATAGCCCAGAGCAGGCAGAAAAGTTATGCGGATCAAAGCCTAAGATCATGGCATCTAGAAGTGGGAGATATGGTCTACTTGAAAGTAAGTCCAATGAAAGGAGTAAAAAGATTCGGAGTTAAAGGAAAATTGAGTCCAAGATATATCGTACCATTCAAGATACTGAGTCAAAACAGAATTATAGCTTATGCTTTAGAGTTATCATCAAGATTGGATCGAGTGCATAATGTTTTCCATGTATCACAACTTCGCAAATGTTTGAAAGTTCCATATGATGCAATAACACATCAAGAGATAGAACTACAAGCAGACATGACTTATATTGAAAATCCCTGAAAGATTCTGGAAGAAAACTAGAAAAGATTGAGGAACAGAGCAATCAAATATTGCAAGGTACAGTGGGAACATCACCCTGAGAGGGAAGCCACATGGGATAAGGAAGAGGATTTAAGAAAAGCTTATCCAGAACTATTCAGGTACACCTCCACAAACTTCGGGACGAAGTTTAATTTAAGGGGGGAAGTCTGTAACATCCCAACATTTAGGAACCTAACAAAGGTTAGATCTAGGAATATGAATTGTTTCATGCATTCATTTGTGAAAATGTGGGTAAAATTTTCGCCAAATAAAACCTTGAGTGATCAATGTTTCTTTCTTACTTTGAGATTAGGTTTAGACTTAAAGGAGGATTGCTATAAACTTTGATATGATCTTAAAGGAATTATGTGTGTTTTTAAATGAGTTTGAATTTTAAAACTTAAGTGTTTGAATAATAATTTAAATGATTTAAGTATAAGATTGGAATCTTAAATTAATTAAGAAATAAGTATTATGACTTAAATCTTATCCAAAAGCAATACTGAATATGAAATTCATTTCATATTATTAATACATAAACAAGTTACAAAGAATGTAATCTACTGAAGTCATTCCAAACTTTAGAATTTACAAAATAATACAGAATAAGAATATTCTTTATTAACAATAATATAATCTTTATTACAATGAAATAAAATAAAGATTACAAGAATTATAAAAGAAATATTACAAAATAATAAGAAAATTACATTTAAATATCTACTAACTATCCTATATCTAAATCTACACTAAATCTTCATCTTTATCTTTGTACCTGCAAAACAAAGACTAAATAGAAACAAAATAAGATTAGTGTTAGTATATTTCTCTCAGATATGTCAGTGAAATGAACTTGACAAATTCATCATTGAGAAATGTTATAAAGGGGAAAGTTTCACCAATATGAAAGATTTCATCTTTCATAAATTCAAAGCCAGAAGTCAAATGACAGCCAGGGGGGACCAATTCACCAGCCAGGTGAAAGTAATCTAGTAATGGTAAGTTCAAAATTTCTGAACATATCCACAAGTGCATATCAGGCACACAAGCTGGACACACACCAGCATGCAGATGGTGTGTTGTTGAGCTCACAAAGCAACTCAATCTCACAACACCACAGCACAACCGTCGAGGAGCACATCAGTACATCTCTCCACTACACAACACACAAGCACAGCTACTGTAGACAGCAGCCAAACCAAGAAAAGCAGCCAAACCACACCAACCCAGATCAACCAAACAACACTAGGATGGTGACATAAGGAGGGGGATGAATCAGGTGGACAACAAGATCAAGCCCAGGAGCTAGGAGGAGCAGGCAAGCTCAATAGCAAGCTTAGGAGTCCAGCAAAAGCAGATCAAGATCAAGATCCAGATCATCACCAACTTATTATACTACACAATCATCAGATTTTGTGGTGAGTCTCATAAAACCATCACATGATTTCATCATAGTATCTAAACAAAAGCATATGTTGCTTTATGAAATGATCTCTCAATAATCACCCAAGAGAGGTGAATCTATCCTAGAGATTTCAAGTATAAAGATAAGAAATCAAGCTCAACCACAAGCACTAAACTCTCAGACCAGCATCACTGAGTTCAGTGTTATTTTTTGCAACTTAGATCATTCTTCATTTGATCTTATCAGATCAGGGCACATCTCCCAGAGAGAGTGTAACATCCCAAAAATACTAAACTTGTATCATCAAACTCTAATCATCAAATTTAGGGTTAACAAAAACTTTGCTAAATAAAAATATGAAAGCATGCATGTGAGTATGCATTTCATTTTGAATTCTTTTGAACCAACTTGTTTGTGTGTTCCTTTGCTTGTAAATGGATGCTTAGGTGAAAAAAAGATCATCTAAACAATTCCCAAACTTCTCAAAGACAAGTAAATCAAAACAAATAAAATAAGGGAATGGTCATTTTGACCAATTTAACTCCCATGCCTACTTTGGCTGTCTCAAACTTTCAGAACTTAACAGAAACTTTTCTGGATTTTTGCACCCCTTGATTGTACTCATCACAAAGTATCAAGGCCCACTTTGTGATCATCCAGAAACTTTCAAATGCATAGTTTAAATGACAATTCAAAATTGAATCTTTATCATATGGGAAGATCCCACTTTTTTCAAAAACCACTCAAACAAGCTCAACTTTCAAAACCCAAGCATCTGCAGACTCACCAGCACCAACCTAACACACCCACCAAAAATCTTTTCAAAATTCAAAACTTGAATTCTTGCGGCCATTTCATCAAACACATTGCAGACACAAATCATCAAAATCTTAAACACTATTGTGAGCAGTGATTGAAGCCTAACTTGTCCCCTCTCTAGCTCACAACCATCGTAGTAGATCATCTAGCAAGTTAAACCAAGCACTAGCCTCACTGTAAGCTGGGCAATGACATCAATGGTGAATAGCCGAAGCTCACCATGCCACCCCAGTGTAGACAGCAAGCTAGGAGAGAAACTAGCCATGCCAACCTTGTCTGGAAGATCACCCATGCCTCACCGCCCCCTCTCGACCAGCCCTGTCTCGAAGACATCGACCAGAGCACCCAGGAACGCCGCGCCCGTGCCTTTGTCAACCATGCCGAGCATGCGCCAGAGCGCCACACTCGACTGACGCCCACAGACCGCGCGCCGCCCTCGCCGCATGCATACATGATCGCCACCGACCCAGGAGACCGCCAGACATCACCGTTTGCCGCCCCATGACGCACTGCCACCGCTCACCGTCGAAGACGCCGCCTCGGCCACTCAGAGCATCGCACGTTCCAGACCAAGCCGCACCGCCCCTACATGCGCATTAAATCCGTAGAGCATCGCCAGGAGACCACCAAGCGATCTCCACCACCGGCCATGCCTCTAGCCGCCCGTAACCATGTCGCCACCGTCGCATGCCCATCCCGTTCGGTCTCGTCGTCGTGACTATAAATAGAGGCCACCCCCAGCCGAATTGAGCACACAACCTCACTCCCCTCTCCTTACTGATCGTGCCACCGCGTTCCCGAAGCAAGGCGAGAAGCACTTTGCCAGAATTTTACTGGAGCATGCCGCCTCTAGAGAAGAAGGGGGCCAGCGATGGGAGCCGCCCCAGGAGAAGCTGCCGGTACCAGGAGGTTCGCCGTCGTCGACTTCGTCGTTCGCCCGCCTCCCCGACCCTCGCTTGAACCCCGGTAAGCCCCCAACGACCCCCACTGGCCTCGCTAGGTTTCTGTCTCGCCGGCGTTGCCCAACGTCGACGATGACGCTTAGCCGTTGGATTAGAACCAGATCGAACGCACCACATCGCCCCATACCGCTTCGCACCCCCTGTCTTACTGACGCGTGGGGACAGCGACTTAACCAACCCGTGTAAGCGATGTGCTTAGCAGGTCGGCCCAGTATCGCTTCCCGCGCAGCCCAGTCATTTGAAATTAACCTTTTCCATTTTATTTCAAACACACTTCTGTACCCTGTTTAAAAAATCAACCCAGGTCGATTCATTGAACCAAATTGAATGAAACCAATTTTGTTAGAAAGGACTGGGAATGCTGAATCCAAGCCTGTTGGATTCAAGTCATTTGGATCTGTAGATCATCCTTGGTAAAAATAACAAGGCAGAAACTTTTCTGCATTCAAACATTTTTCAAATTAAAACCATAATAGCTTTTGAGTTGATTCCAACTCTCAAAAATCACATTTAACCATACCTTTCGGAATATATAAAAATATATAGGTTTATTTGCAGAAATAATGTTCAAGTAATAAAAGAATGCTACATAGGCATTTCTAGCCACTTTAATTAATTAAAATAAAAGGAAAACACCTTGTTAAATTGTGACACCACTTTAAATCACATTCCCATGGACTAAAATATGTGGTGATGACATGTGTCAACATGATCCCATGTTTGGTTTGGAGAATATTAAATCTTAAGTAGTTTTTCAATGAGTAGAAATTACTTTTGTAAAAATAAAAGGAATTAAACCCAGCTTTAATCTTGTAATATTAGTGATGATGCTAGATCATCTATAGGACCCTTTGGTGTGATTATTGCAAGTAGTTAAGTATTGTTTGGTGATTGTGTACTTCGTATTTATTTATAGACGCTAGTACCGACCAAGGATACGAGGAGGAAGGAGGATACTACGAAGAAGAAGCCGAGGAGAACTTCAACCACTGCTCTGCACAAGGCACGCCTAATGTTACTAGTTGATTGTGCAAGCTAACACTTGCAAGATACTCTACTTTACCAAGCCTTACTAATCAAGTTGACCTATGCAAGCCAATACTGGTTTGTCACTATGTCAACTATATGCCTTAAGCATATGTGATCATATCCACTTGATACCCAATCCTAGTTTTACTTGCAAGCTTATTACTTTATTTCTTTATCAAAGCTCTTACTTAGAGTTATTAGAATAAATGGTAGATACTAGAAGGATATTTGAAGGTTGCATAAAGAGCATAAAATTTGGCTTAAGTTAGATAATCTTGATGTCATCCTAAGGCATGAGATTGAACTTAGTTGAACTCCACTTGTTTACCACCCCTCATTAGTACTTACCCCCACTTGTAGATGCTAGTGCTAAGCATAAAACTTGATCAACATTAGATGGGAATACTTGGTGAAAATGGTTATGAAAACCTTAGAATGATGGATCATTCTACTGAGATGTTTAGACATGTGTTTCCGAACACCAGATGATTTTGGTGATGAAAATGTTGAGGCATGAGCCTTAGCCCTTTATAAAACTGATGGTTGTCTGGATGCGATACCATTCCAATTTTATCGTACAACCACAATACCCGAAGATTGGGTAGGGCTTGACTGGAAACTTATATACCTTAGTATTAGTTCCCTCACGGCCAAGGTCTGAGCTGAGGCTACCTTGTGAAGATTGTCCACCTGTGCAGTACCCAAGATGACAGTTGGTCATGGTTGGGTGGCCAAACTCACTAGAGAGGTGCTTATACTTGGGCGTGTAATTGAAAGGTTAGGATTGATTATCCGCATACTGAGTATGGTGAATTCAGGATTTGTTCCTGACGGATATATTGAATGTTGTGGTGATAGTGTACAATCTTTGCAGAGTGTCAAACTATTCGAATAGCCGCGTCCGCGGTTATGGATAGTTGGAGTGGCCATACTGTTCCCCCGTCAGACTTTTTCAAAAGACTTATGAAATGAATTGAGACTTTGACTTGACCACAACAGGGTTGTGATATGAAATACAAGTTCCTACTTAGGAGTTATAAAACTGTGACTAGCTTCTCTTGCTTCTCAGCTTAGTAGAGATAAATCTGGTTTTTGCAAAACAACCCTAGAACCTAGTGTCCTATTATCAAAAACCCCTTTCACTTGTTAGAATTAGTTTGTGAGTACTTAAAGAGTACTCATGGCTTTGTCCCTGGTTATTCCCGTGGCCAGACTATGAAGAGGAGTACCTGGAGGATGGACCCCAGGAAGGTTACGACAACTAGGATCATCTCCCATCGTCAGCATTGCATGTGACCTCGAAGATGGAGCTTCACCTACGCTACCGTTATTATTACGTATTCCGCTGCTTGAAGTTGTATTAAGAACTGGATCAATGAGATCCCTATTTGTGTAAGACCTTATGAATGGTTTGTAATGGATGATGTACTGTGGTATCCAATTCTGTTATGTCTCGCAAAAATGGTAATCCTAGGATTGCGATGTATGGCATAACAGGCATCTGGGATTAAAAATTCGGGTGTTGACAGAGAGTAGCACCTCTAATCTTACAAGTTTCAAACAAAATATTGCTCAACTAACTAGGAATTAAAATCCTAGAGCCTCAGACCAACATCATAGGCAGGAGAATCAAGAAAAGCTTTCATTTTATCTTGCCAGTATTAATCACAAGCATTATCAAGCTAAGCCTAGAAATAAAACTCAATCACTTGTGTGCCAGATCATAATGGTATCACAAGGACAGGTTCTAAATGAACTAAAACCAATCTTTTCTTAGTTTCCACAGATAAAAGGGGTAACCAATAAATATCATTTTCCTGAAGCCAAGTGCCAGGAATCAATATCATATTCATCTATACATCCACAGAGAATCATTACATGTAAGGATTTGATTCAGTGTGTATTATCTCATACAAGCCTACCATTATAATTACAGTAAGCAACTACTGAGAGAAACCATTGTCAGTACAAGCATTCTGACAGTAGAGTAAATTCTCAGATCAACAACATAATCCAATCAGGGATTCCATAGAAACACTAGCATGGGATCATAGTGAATCATCACTAGAATAAATCTGACAAGCAACTAGCATCATCAAGCCACTACAAATCATTAACCACAGCAAACAATCATTCTTCATGCTCAAGTATGATCATCACTAGATCTAAAAGCATCATGGATATGATCAACAGGGGGTTATGAACCCTAATCAGAACAAGAACCCTAATTAGGAGATGAACCCTAATCAGCACATAGTCACTAGGCATGAGAAGCCACTATATATACACAGAGAGATTCATGGTAGTAGCATGAACAAGAACCACAGAAGCAACTTACCCGAGGTCCTCGCTGACAAATCGAAGAGGAAGCAAATTGTCCGACGAACCGCGGCGGCACAGGGATCACCCTAGGGGGAGCTGCAACCTGCACCAGCCACGGCGGCAGCCACAGCAGCACACGAGCCCATCACACCACCACAGGTGGGACTGCGGCGGTGGCGACAGCACCTTTCCTTAACCCTAGGGTTTGGGAACGGGGTGGACCTGGCCACGGGGAATCCCAGAGTCAAATCCAATTGGATAGAACGAACGAGCATGGTCGACAACCCCAAATCGCACCACAGTGGCGACCAGAAAGGCCGACGGTGGCGGGAATCGACGGTGGTGGGAATCGACGGTGGCGGCATCGCCGGCCACTCAGTCGGGTTTGAGGAGGAGAGGATAAGGTCGAGGGAGAGAGGGAGGCAGAGAGAATGGGCGGGTGGGCCAAAACCCCTCGGGGTGGTAGTTTGACCTTGCCCTATTGTCGAGTTGTTTAATAAACTATTTTGATCAATTGGAAAAGACCAAAATACCACCTCAATAAAATTCTAGAAAATAAAATAATAGTCCAAAAATTATAAATAAAATATTTTTGGATTCACAATAATCCACTCTGTCCAAATAAAATAAGATATAAAATTTTGGACATTTAAATTTTTATAAGATTTTTGTAATTTATATATTATTTATGGAATTTTACAAAATTATTGATAGATGATAAAAATAAATAAAAATCACTTTCATTATATATTAATATTATAGTATTTTTGAAAAATACTAAACAAATATTTAATAATAAATTTTAATGTATAATTAATAATTCCTAAAAGAATTATTAAATCAATAAAAGTCAAATAAAGAAGGAAAATAAAACAAAAGAATTCAATATATGCAATAAATATAAAAAATAATATTCATAAATGCTTTATTAAAAGGCACCTTATATAGGAAAAATGCATATAGAATTAAATAATGCATTACATTACTTGCATAATCATTTTGCTTCTTTAAATATTGTCCTTATCGGGCAATAATGATGTTTTTGTAGAACTAGAAGCTCAAGGTCTAGTGCAAGCATCAGACTTCACTACCTTGCCATCACAAGGCAAGTTCATCACTTGCTCATGTCCTTTGAAGAGTCTTTATCAAAGTATTTGCAAATTGTGTGTTATCATATATGCTATAAAAGAAAGAAAATATTATTTTCATAAATAAAGAAATCATAAATATCATCCTAAGTGGTGATATAATGGAGCAATAGAACTTAGGGTTCTATTTGCAACAATGATGATCAAGTAGGGACTTAATAACCCCTGACATCAGTGATTCTAGCGCCGTATATTACGCATTAGGCATGAGATTTGGAATGGGACAGAAAAGTCAGCTGTATCTTCTTCCTCATGCATGAAGCCGGATGTGCAGGTCGTGGCTGTTATCCTCGTAGTGTGCATATTAATTGGTAATTCATAGAGTATATGCAGCATATGGGTGGGAACCCTCATCGTCCCACGATAGTTCTGGCATCTAACGGTTTGTACAAACCATTGCCATAATTCATTATATGGTCATGGTGTACACCAAGGAGGCATGCGGGGTCGCGAAGGGAGCAGTGATTGGCTTGGACCAACCACTGGGCCCCACATCATGGAATTGTGGACGGGAAAGTATGCCCGGTTAAGCAACAAGGAGTTGATCTCTCATGGGTAAAGTAACGAACCTCTACAGAGTGTAAGAACTGTAACTTGTTACTCCCTGTTCTGGGAAGGAGCTATGAACGTGGCAGGAAAGGAACTCATGAAAGTTCTGGTCAACCTGTGAAGGCTTATTGTCATGGTTTTTTCGGAATAAAATCAATCTTTGAAGAAAGATTTAGAAAAACTGCATAGTGCCAAGGATTTATAATCCGAGGTGGTAGTTAGAGCATCAAATTCCCACCTTGCATATAATGAACTTGTTGGGTAACGCTATTACTCATTCTTTCCTTTGATCCCTTGCTTAGACTCTGAGGATCCCGAAGACGTGCCAATGTATGCAGCTGAATGCCAAGAAGATGTGTTCTACGAGGAACCTGATCTGTCCGGAGGAGTTGAAGGAGTGGATTACGAGATACGCTACGGTGTCGATGAGAACGAGACCAACTAAGTACCTAGTTAGTAGTAACTAACGAAGCCGAGAAGCATGAACTCTATAGAATAAGCTGTTGAGCTCAACACCTAGACGGATTTGCTACTTTTAAATTCCGTTGAACACTTTATATTTGGTTTGTAAGTTGGATCTTTTGGAAGTCTTGAACTTCCGGTATTGTAATAATAATAATGTGTGTACTCTTGTAATATGGACCCGCAATGTTTCTGTTGTACCACTCTGAGGGATGTGATATTTACAGAACGGTGTTCTGTGGATGTCATGTCAACGACTATAGTGTACTACATATGCAGTGGTATGCTGGGTCACCGCACACAATGTATAAACTCCATGAACTAACAACTTCCCCTTTTATTTCACATCGTCGGCATCCATAAACAAAATAGCAAGGAATCAACTGGATGAGATATCCAACTGTCGTGGTGGTGGCACAGCAGATGCCATGGGTAGGATAAAGTATGGGGCCAATGGATGCTAGTGGGATCCGGGGAGGGAAGATGTAGTGATTGTTACACTCAAATGACTAACATGCAGATCTTTATTTCTCCTCTTAAGGACTACAAGTGCTCCCTGAGCTGTTTGCAGGAAGAAGAGAGCTACTACACGAGCCTTACGGTGTAGAATGAATCGATCCCCTCTCAGGAGCCTGCGTCTCCCCTTATAAAGGGGTGCCTTGGTTTCTCCTAGGGCTGACGTGGTAAGCATATTCGAGGAATATGCTTGTCCCAATATGGTAACTCGGCGACCTCCTTTCCGTGTTCCCCTTCTATCGACGGCAATGTTCAAGAGAGCCCCACATGCGTGCCTCGGGCTCCCTGATTATCACCTCCATGACCTTCTTCTGCCCTTCTGCTGCTCTGCTCCTTGTCCCTTATCCTTGGTCTGTTCAGATTCCCCCTAGCTAGCGACTAGGGTTTGACTATAGGCACCTCCTTCTCATGCAAGCTTCGTGTTACTCGGCCTTGTCTCGCATAACTCGGCTCGGCCTTCACCTGCATTCAAGTTAGTCGGACTCACTCGGCCGACTTAACTCATATGTCGGCCGGATAAGGTGTTTCTCCTTCTTTAGCTGTCATAGCCTTGCTTATCTCGGCCGACTCTTACATGACTCGGCCGATATAAACAGTAAATCGGCTCATGACCAGGGAGACTCCTTTCGTCTTTCCCCTGTCTTGACCCTATCCGGGGTCACCTCCCCAACATTAGTCCCCGAAGCTGGTGTGGTCCTGCCTGTAACCTCGGCCGGGCCACATCAGTTTCCCAATATACGTCTCCTTATTTCCGAGTTACTTTTTCCTGTTCGAGGTATTCGCACAGCTTCCTGAGCACGCCCCGTCCTACGTGTACCACCCATCATTATTCTTCTAGTTTTTTGTTCCTCTACGGTGCCCACTGACAAGCTACAGTGATTACTGCGCCCATCACGTCGGCGCAGTGGCGCCTCGAGTGCCGCATCGGTCTGGAGGCCCGATCCTCTCCTGCGCCATGTGGTCTTCGGTGTGGCTCCACTCAGATGCGAGTGGTTCTGCCGCACACGTGACTTACACGGTTAGCGTGCGCACCCACGATCCCACTACCTCCAGGACTGCGCGGTTATAAGGAGGGGTGTGGGGCTAGAGGATTTACTTTCCCCCTTCACTCACCGTTCTTCTTCTTCCTCCTCACGCCCGTGCCTCTGTTCGTTCTCTGGTGGCGGTGCCATTGCCGATCTCCTCGACGGCGACGTTGTAGTTCTTCTGCCTCGACGACCTCACCGCCGTGCGCTCCTTCGCCGCCTCCGCTCATGAGTTATTCTACAGTGATGCTGCTAGATTTCCACCCTAGGCTATCCTTCGGTTTCCTAGATTCCTCATGGTGGTTCTCCTTTGTTGCGCCGCCGCATTCGTTAGAATCACGACGGGGCCCTGCGCTTCTAGGCCTCCCTCTGCTGCTAGTTTCTCCTCCGTTGACCTCCGGTGAGCCCATGTCTAGTTCTGCCAGTGGAGCGGTCGTCGAAGATGATGACCTTGCGTCCAGTCCAGAACGGGGCTCTTGGCAGGGCTCCTCTGTCACTCGTCATGAGATTGAGTGGCTGATTAGGACACATCGGATTCCTGCCGAGGTAAGCTGTCGCTTTCCCGGCAATGAATCCTCTCATGTACTCAATGAAGGCGAGTATGTTGTTTTCATGTCCCACTTTGCTCGTGGGTTCGGCCTCCCCCTTAGTGATTTTGCTAGAGAATTCCTTGATTACTTCGGCCTCCAGCCGCATCACCTTCCGGCTAATGCTATCGCCTCCTTGTCTGCTTACATCTCAGCCTCGGAGGGGTACTTCGGCCTCTGGCCCTCCGTGCCCGTCTGGTCTAAATTCTTCTAGATCCGATCTAACGTCGTTCCGGACAAATATCTTCACCCCTCCGAGAAATATCTTACCCAGTGTGGAGCCGTGTCCATTACACCTCGGAGAAACTCCGAGTCCCTCGTCTCGCCAGCCTCGAGTCTTGCAAGAAATGGCATAGATCATTTTTCTATGTCAAGAACACTGGAAAAGAATACAAGATTCGGCTCCCTGCCTTTTCTATTGGAACCCCTTCCAAGAAGAATTGGAATTACAATCCCAGGAAGAGCCATGCTTTGGCCGAGGCATTCGAGATTCGGCTCAAGGAGTTGATCCGTGCCGGGCTCCGCGGTGAGGATCTGATGACCACATTCGTCAGTAGCCGAATCTGCCCTTTCCAGCTTCGCTCTCACAAACTCTGTTACATGAGTGTTCCTCTCGATCCCAACCGAGTTTTGACGGTTGAGCCCGATGACTATTTTATTTATAAGCGTGTCCGAGCTATCTTCAAGACTGATATGCATGAGGACTGGACATGGGGACTGAAGCCGTTCACTCGCGGGAATCCCCCTCCTGAGGTAAATTTACGTATTGGTGTTTGTTTCCGAGTCGCATTTGTGACCATTCTTTTGCTAACTCTACTTTGCTTCTTTTCTTGCAGAGGTTTGCGGAGCAAAAGATCGAGGATGTCGAGGTACGGGCTCTTCCGTGGACTGCAGATCGGAATACCCCGGATAGCGGGGAACCTGACTCGAAAGAGTTTGTCCATAAGTCGGATGTTGCTCCGGCTCGCGCCCGTGGCAAGACTTCGGCCCACGGGGATGAAGGTGACTCGGACGACGTCCAAATTCTTGAGGTAGTTGCTGCGGTGCCTATCTCTTACGCATTTTCGGCTCCTACTTTCCCAGCTAATCCAGCCGGTCAGGTGCACGACGCCGAGCCTCTTGCTTCTCGAGCTCCTGCTTCCTCGAAGAAGCGCACTGCTCCGGCAGGTCCCTCCGACGCTGCTCCCAAGAAGCGAGTGAAGAAGTCTTCCCAGCATATTCCAAGGTGTAAGACCTTGCCCGGGGTTACTCGGTGAGTTTATTTTCATTCGTATTTCTTGTTTCTCTCTTTCTGTCTTTTGATTCGACCTTTTGTGCTTTGCAGAGCTCCTCTCTCTGCCAAGCAAAGTGGTCCGAGTATGACAAGCCATACAACTCGGCAGCCTTCTCCTCCGCCCCCTGAAGATACTCGGGCTCCTAGTCCCTCTCGTGTTGACTCTCCTCCTGTGCCGACTCAGACATCGCCTCGGCGAGACGTACCCACAGCTCCCTCCATAAACGTAGACATAACTCTGTCAGTAGATCATCCTGTTGAGCCTGTTGCCCCTGCTATGACCACTGAGGTTTTCCCCGATATTCCTTTCGACCACCACAATTCCAGCTGCTACTCCAACTCCAGCCAAGGATATCACAATCTCTTCCCCCTTGGAAACCATAGTTCCTCCTGCATCCAAGGATGCCACTCCAAGTGCCGAGGTTTCTGCCCCTGCGAAAACCTCTTCTAAGACTAGGAATGTTGTTGTCACCAAACCTTCAGCATCTCAGATGGGGCCGGCTAGCTCTTCTCAGCCCAACATAGCCGATGCACTCCTCAAGGGGGCTTCCTATGCTAAGCTTGTTGTCACCCCGGCCGCTAATACTCAACTTACTGTTCATAAGAGTCCCGCGGTGGCGGTAGTTACCCAACGGGTCCG
Source organism: Avena sativa (assembly GCA_916181665.1). Classification (NCBI taxonomy): domain Eukaryota; kingdom Viridiplantae; phylum Streptophyta; class Magnoliopsida; order Poales; family Poaceae; genus Avena; species Avena sativa. Next base: position 42,273,670 of record OV702298.1, on the reverse strand, counting down.
AGGTAAAGTTCTGACCCATATTGAGAGTGGGAACAGCCTCGGCTCTTTGGTGGAATACGCCAACAATTGTAATGCCGCCGATCAGCTTGAGGGCAATCCGAGTAGCCAGCCATTTCAGCTTTCCGACATCAGCAGTCGTTTTCATATGGCTGCTAAGATTGTTCTTGACAGTGATAAGATGAACGAGGTAAGCGCTTCTGTTGATATTTTGTCTGTTATTCAAATGATAGTATATATATACACTAGTCCCTAAAGCTTGCAACCGAATAACTTGTTGTTCGTTTGGAAGCTTTGTTAGGCTTCAAATGCGTTATTTGCTAAGTTAATTTCTTGTATGACTTGGATTGATCGTGGTTCATCCATATTCCGAATTAAGCGTTGCTTAATCCGGATCTATTTCAGCTTTGATATCCAGCCACTGAGATCCGAGTTAAGTTTCACTTGATTCGGCTCTGATCTAGTTCTGAATATCCAGCCACCTAGATCCGAGTTAAGTTTTGCTTGATTCGGATCTGTCTTAGCTTTGAATATCTAGCCACCTAGATCCGAGTTAAGTTTTGCTTGATTCGGATCTGTCTTAGCTTTGAATATCCAGCCACTTAGATTCGAGTTAAGTTTTGCTTGATTCGGATCTTCCTTAGATTTGAATATCCAGCCACCTAGATCCGAGTTAAGTTTTGCTTGATTCGGATCTGTCTTAGCTTTGAATATCCAGCCATTTAGATCTGAGTTAAGTTTTGCTTGATTCGGATCTGTCTTAGCTTTGAATATCCAGTTGTGTAATTCATTTTGGTACTTAGGTTGCCCATGATCGGCGCACATCCGAATTTCAAAGGTTACTCTTTGCACACAAGAAATTGGAAGATAAATATGAGAAAGTTCTCCCCGTGGTGAAGAAAACTGGTAATTTAATAAATCTTTGTATTGTTCCTTAAGTTCTTAATATTTTCGACTTGATGTGCTAATTCATTCTTTGCTGGTATGCAACTAATATCAATAATCTTAATATCTGCCTTACCAAGAAGGTCAAAGCTATGGAAGGTTAGTTATTCTTCTCGTCTATTGATTTTCGTTCGAGACTAATCCTGGGTTTCTTATAACCTTCTGGCTTTGGTATAGCCGAGTTACAAACACTTGCAGCGTCGCATCAAGAATGCATATCCCTGCCTGATATGATGCTACATTTTTTAGAACAAGCCGCCACTCATTCAACGCAGCTTAAGGAAAAGGATGATGAGATAACCCAGTTATGTGCCGAGGTTGAGTCTCTCAAGCTCTCGCAGAAATCCAAATTGGAAAACGTTGATCAGGAGTTCTCTGGAGAAAAGAATCGACTAAGCATGCAATTGTAGAAAGACAAGGAACTCCTCGATGCTGCCGAGCTGAAGAACCCGATGATGGGCGAGGAAATCACTCGCTTTGAGAAGAATAAGGCCGACTGGACCCAGGATCTCCAGAAAATGTTGAGTTATATTCATCGTAAGTTTCCGACTATGGCCGAGTTATCTTCTTCTCTTTCTTATTTTTAACTGATATGTTTTCCTTTCGCGTAGATCATTTCCCGGAAGCTAGACCAGTCAGCTCTAAGGCAGTGATTTATGCTCATCAGCACCGAGGTGTCCCCGCGGATTCAAGTCCAGAATACTCAATGGAAGACTTCTTGATTGCCGTCGGCGCTGCTATTGGACCAATGAAGATTATGGGCAGGGATCTGGTGCAAGCAGCCATTCAGGCCTACCATGTTCTTTGGTCGAATACTTCTAGAACTCCTGATATTGACGAGGTCAAAATACTCGTGGAGAGATTAATGGCATCTCAGACCCAGTTAAACTTCTGGAGGGAATCTGCTCGGAGGGCCGGTGCTGATATGGCACTTACAGCAGTTCTGTCTTGGTACGAGGACATCTCGCTTGACACTTTGATGAATTTGCGCACTGGCTCTCATTGGGTTGAGGATCCATAGTTCGCCGCTCGCCACCAAGCTCGTGCCTTCCAGCTTGTTGAGTATGCTGACATACATAGTTGGATTGCAGGGCCGAGTTTTCTTCCCAATCCAGCGGATGATGTCGAAGATGAAGAAGCCTCTGATGATGATTCGGCCGATCAGGATGAGGCAGAGGGTGACTCGGACAAATCTCGTCACTCCAATGCAAGCTCGGATGAGGATGGCGACGCGCGATCTTCTTCTAAAGGGACTGAGCATTCTCGAGCTCAAGCTAATGTTTTTCAGCAGCCGAGGCTCTCCCCCGAGGCTACTATTGCTTCTGTTGAAGGCAAAGTAACTTCGGCTGAGGTGCCGTCTACCTCGGAGCGCCCAGTTCCTGAAAACACTTCTGCGCAGGAGACCGAGGTTGCCCCGCCATCATCCGAGATAGCCATTCCCGACGCTCCTGATCATGCTGCTGCCCCTTAAGGGTGCTCTGGCCCTTTTCGCTGTTTAGATTCAAAAAACTCTTAAGTTATTTTCAGTCCCCGGTATGTCGGGCGTATGATGTATGTGGAACAATTGTCCGGCTTTTGGTGTGGTGCGAACCTTTTTTCCTTTCGCTGCTGAGGCATGGGTGATGGTAATTATTATTACTTTGTTTAAACAAGTCTCATTGCTTTATATCTTTGCTTTGGCGAACTTTGATTTCGTATGTTCGGATTGTATTTTTCCATGTGGCTGACCTTAGTTTGGCATTTATCTTGCCTTCCCTTTATAAACTTGATAGCGTATCTGTTGTGTTTTCAACTTCTATCTGAAGTACAAATCCCAAAGCCCATATCTGGTAAAGTGATACAATAGGTTGCATCCCTTATCATACTTCGTTTTGCTGGGTTTGTTATTCTTTTTTGCATTATCCTTAGAAATCTTTGTTTGTTTTCGCTTTGCTATTCCTCTGATCATTGAGACAAGTTTATATCATATCTTGCAAATTATGATCCTCAATTTTTGGGAGTCTCCGAGTCTGTAGCTGAGCTATGGAGCTTTTATGTGTCTGGCGACAAACATTGGGTAATACAAGTTAGTCCCCAAGTTATCACTCGGGTCATCGAGTTCTTGCGTGTGCTCAAAGACTTATCTCGGATCATGCGGCAGTCCCCGAGTTACGAACTAGGTTGCCGAAGCATAATTCATGGTTCAACGCAGTCATCGCTCAAGGTGCCGAAGTTTAATACGCATTTTTGGAACAAGAAACCATCATGGGGCAGTCCCCGAGTCAATGCTCAAGGTATCGAGGTTTTAATGCATAATCCGAAATAAGGGATAATACGGTATAGTCCCCGAGTCACTGCTCGAGGCGCTGAAACTTAGTAGATAATTTAGGAATAAGAAATAACATGGTACAGTCCCCGAGTCACTGCTCGAGGTGCCGAGGTTTAACACATAATTCAAAAATAAGAAATAACACAGGGCAGTCCCAGAGTTACTGCTCGAGATGCCGAGGTTTACTACATAGTCTTAAAAAATAGAAACAACATTGTGCAGTCGTCGAGTCACTGCTCGAGGTGCCGAGGTCCAATTCACGCTTGATACTCCAACTTGATGTGTCATATTACGACGTAGAACATATAGCTCCTAAGTGTAGAATGGGCGAAGTAAAGCTATGTTCCACGGTCTTTTTGATTCGTCTCCGGCTTTGTTTGCCTTGTTCTTTTCTGGTGACTAAGCATCAATTAGGTAATATGCATCATTGTGTAATGCTTTACTCATGATGAATGGTCCTTCCCATGGGGTGATAGTTTGTGCATGCCGGCTGTGCTCTGTACTAGCCGAGGAACCAAATCTCCTTCTTTAAAAACTCTTGGATTGACTTTCTTGATGTGACATCGTCGTAGGTCTTGCTGATAAATAGATGATCTTGATAGTGCCAATTCCCTGGCCTCTTCTAGTAAATCGACATCGTCTTGCCGAGCTACCTCATTTACCTCAGCAGTTGTGTACTGGGTCACTCGTGGCGAATCATGCATTATGTCGGCTGGAAGCACGGCTTCTGCCCCGTATACCAGAAAAAATGGGGTATATCCTGTTGACCTGTTTGGTGTAGTCCTGAGGCTCCACAGTACTGCTGGTAGTTCCTCGATCCAGCATCCTGCCGACCTTTGCAAAGGTTCGACAAGCCGGGGTTTTATTCCGGATAATACCAGCCCATTTGATCTCTCTACTTGCCCGTTTGATGCTGGGTAAGCCACCGAGGCAACATCTAGTCTTATGTGTTTCTCTTGGCAGAATATAGCAAAGGATCCTTCAGCAAAATTTGTGCCATTGTCTGTAATAACACTGTGTGGATAACCGTATCTTAAGATAATATCTTTGAGGAATTTTACTGCTGTTGGTCCATCACATTTTCTTATTGGTTTTACTTTGATCCACTTTGTGAATTTATCCACCATGACTAGAATGTGGGTCATACCGCCCCGTGCTGGCTTGAACAGACCTACCATATCCAAGCACCATATAGAAAATGGCCAAGTAATTGGTATTGTCTTTAATTCGAACGAGGGCATATGTATCTTGCTGGCGTATCTCTGGCAACCGTTACATTTTTCTACTAAATCTTTTGCCTCCTTCAACGCCGTCGGCCAATAAAATCCATGCCTGAATGCTTTGGCTACTAAAGCTCTGGACGAGGCGTGATGCCCGCATTCCCCCTGATGTATATCTAGGAGTATTTCCTGGCCTTCTGCCGAGTCAACACATCTTTGCAGCACGCTTGTGACGCTTCTCTTATACAGCTCATTGTTTATGATTGTGTAAGCTTTTGCTCTTCTTATTGTCTATCTAGCCAGTACCTCATTACTCGCCAAGGTTGCGTCCTTAAGGAAGGAAAATATGGGTTGCGCCCATGTTGGCGTGATTTTCTCTGGGATAATCTCACTGTCGATTTCCATGTTTTCTGCCGACATAACAACTTTGGATTTTTCTGTATTCATTCGTGTGACGGCCGGGTTCATTTTCAGAAAGTCCGGGTTGCATTCTTTGTCGATTTCCATTGGCACACTTACTTCTTTCGATTCTGCCGAGATATGAATTGACTTGGACTCTGGTGATGGTGTAATCGATGGTTTTCTCAGGTGCTCTAGGGCAATACCTGGGGGAATTGACTGCCTAGTTTATCCTAATTTTGACAATGTGTCTGCAGCGTCATTTTCCGCCCGAGGTATATGATGAAACTCGCATCCATCAAAGTATCCACTAATTTTTTGCACATGGAATCTATATAGGGCCATATTCGCATCTAGTGCATCTCAATTGCCTGACACTTTCTGTACTACTAGATCAGAATCCCCGTAGCATAGGATTCGACGTATACCAATTTCCTTTGCCACCTTTAACCCATGGACGAGCGCTTCATACTCGGCTACATTGTTTGATGCGGCGAAATGTATTTGCAGCACATATTTCAGCTGATCTTTTTTCGGTGAAGTCAACACTATCCCTGCCCCCAAGCCATTTCTCAGCTTGGATCCGTCGAAATGCATTATCCAATAATTCGGATCTGGTAATGGTGGTTCATATTGTACCTCAGCCCAATCCACAAAGAAGTCGACCACTGCCTGAGATTTGATTGCATCTCGCCTATCGAATTGCGGAGCATAAGGTGATAACTCGATTTCCCATTTTTCTATTTGGCCACTTGCATCTTTGTTGCTCAATATCTCGGCTATGGGCGCTTCACAAATCACTTTTATCGGATGTTCTTCGAAGTAATGTTTGAGTTTTTTCGCCGACATGTATACTCCATAGGCCATCTTCTGGTAGTGCGGGTAGTTCTGTTTTGAGGCCGATAGTACCTTGCTTAGGTAATATACTGGCCATTGTATTGACTTATCATCTTCATTCCGTTCCACGACAACCATCGCACTTACCACTCTGTTAGTGGCAGCTACATAAAGTAACATAGGTTCTTTTGACAGTGGAGAGGCCAGGATTGGTGCTGTGACCAACATATTTTTTAATTCATGAAATGCATTATCTGCTTGCGATGTCCAAATGAACTTATTAGACTTTTCATCAGTTGATACAGAAGTAATGCCTTTTCCCCTAGCCGACATACAAATCGACTCAGCGAGGCCAGGCAGCCCATGAATTTTTGTACATCATTTAGACACCTCGGCAATTCCATTTTTTCAACTGCTCGGATTTTAGTTTGATTTGCCTGTATACCTCGGCTGGATACGAGAAAACCAAGTAATTTCCCAGCCGGCACACCGAAGGTACATTTTTCCGGGTTAAGCTTCATTCGGAACCTTCTCAGGTTTGCGAACATCTGCCGAATATCCTCCAGGAGTGTTTTGCTCCCTTTGCTTTTTATAACCACATCGTCTACATAGACTTGTACATTTTTTCCTATCTGGTCATGTAGACACTTTTGCATGCATCTCTGGTATGTTGCTCCTGCATTATGCAGGCCGAATGGCATGGTGCGATAACAATAAGCCCCGTACAGGGTAATAAACGTAGTCTTTATTTGATCGGCCGAATTTAACGGTATCTGGTGGAAACCAGAATACGCATCTACAAATGACAACAGATCACAACCAGCGGTCGAATCAATGACTTGGTCTATCCTAGGTAAAGGAAAAGGATCTTTGGGACATGCCTTGTTTAGGTTCGTGTAATCGATACACATTCTCCATACGACGGCTACATTTGGGTCATCCTTTTTCTTTTCTACTAACACCGGATTTGATAGCCAATCTGGATGAAGTACTTCCATGATGAACCCGGCCGCAAGGAGCCGAGCTATCTCATCCCCTATTATTTTTCTCCTGTCTTCGGCGAAGCGGCGGAGAGGTTGCTTCACCGGCCTTTCTCCTGGCCTTACATGCAAAGAGTGCTCAGCCAACTCCCTCGGCACACCTTGCAGGTCTTGAGTTGACCATGCAAAGATATCCCGATTCTCACGGAGGAATTTGGTGAGCTCTCCTTCCTATTTGGCATCTAGGCCGGCACCAATCGTGATGGTGCGCTCTGGGAACTGCTCATCTATCTGGACCTTATTTGTCTCTTTAGTCGGCTGGAAAGAAACACTTCCATGTGGGTTGGCTAATGCCGGCATATTCAGGTGTGCGGACTGAGCGAGAGCCGCTACCTCCTGAATCCTTCTTTTTTCTCTTGCAATCACCAATGACTCGGCCAGGTTTGATCCGGCCGAAGCACATTCCATCGACTTCCTGTAATCTCCGGCTACTGTTATCACCCCTTGTGGTCCAGGTAACTTCATTTTCAAGTAAGTAATGTGGCAGCTGCTCATGAATTTGGCCAATGCTGGCCGTCCGAGTAAAGCATGATAGCAACTCTCTAGGTCCACCACTTCAAACTCCAAATTTTCCGCTCTGCAATTCTCCCTTGTGCCGAATAATACATCTACTCGGACTTTCCCAATTGGTTCGCATGAAAGTCCCGGCACTATTCCATGGAATGTGGTTCTTGTGGATTGCAGCATATTCTGCGCTATTCCGAGTTTATGCATCGTGTCTTTGTACATGATATTGATACTGCTCCCATTGTCAATGAGTATTTTTGAAAATTTCACATTAATGCTGGGCCCGACAAATGTCGGATCTAGTACGAGTGCGTACGACCCTAGATTCGGCATTATTTTCGGGTGATCCTTAATGCTCCAGGTTATTTCCTGATCTGACCAAGGCACATATCTTGGTACCGCCGGCATAACCGCATTTACCTCCATATGCCGGCGTTGTACACTTTGCCTGTCTTGCTGTTCTGTTGTGAAAACACAATATGATTGATGATGCTCCCTGTAATCATTACGTCCATTATTTCTGGGGTTTTCCCTTCCATCCTGACCTTGATTTATCACTTGATGCACTGCATCTCTCCGGTCTGAGTTATCATACCTCGGAGGAGGTGGGGGTAACATTAACTGATGCGCATTTGCTCCAGTTAACTATGGCTGCTGCTGTTGATGCGCTTGATGAGGAGGCGCTTGCATGCTCGTCGGGTTCCCCATTGCGTTTTCATCCAAGCACACTGCCGAGTCGTATGATTAGCCGGCTTGGCCGGATTTGGAGTATGGAACTTACACGATTGATCCAACATGGACTCAAACGTGTATTTAGGGCTTTCCTACCACTGCTTCTTCTGTTCTGGTGTCCACTGTCTCTTCCCTTCGTTCCTCGGTGTCCACTAATGAGGACCATTTTTCTGCCGCTGACTGTTTCCGTGACTCGGCTGATCTTGCACTACCGCTGCTACCTGATTAGATGCATATCTATACTCCGGTCTTTCCTCTCTTCTTCTACCTCTGAACTCGTTGCGCCTCGATGATCCGGCTGCATCTCTTGCATATTGATCTTCATGCTCACGATGCTCTGTCGACATTAGTTCTGGTTGTGTCGGATCCCCTAATGCATACGAATCTGCTATCCTGATGGTTTCTGCTAAGGTGGTCGGCATATCTCTTTGCAGCCTCTGCCACAATACACTGGTGTATCGGCAGCCTTGAGCAAACCAAGCTATCGCTTGAGACTCTATAACCCCTTCACATGAGTTTCTAAGGTTACACCACCGAGTCAAGAATTCTCTATCTATCTCATTCGGCCTCTGCTTGCACATAGCGAGCTGTTGTGGTATGTTTGGCCTTTTGTAGGTACTGGTGAAGTTGCTGACAAAGATCTCTTCAAAATCTAGCCAACAGTTGATACTGCCTGCTGGCAGATTGTTCAGCCATACTCTGGCTGGTCCTTCCAGCATTTGCGGGACATATCTCACCACCCATCGCAAGTTTACACTAGCTATTTTCACTGCAGTGGCATAGTCAATCAACCAATCCTGTGGTTTTGTGCTCCCATTGTATTTTTTCGTGCCCCTTTCCAGTTGAAAGTTAGGCACTGGTGGCTCGGCCATGATCCGAGGTCTGAAACACGCCGGACCAGGCGGACCCTGTTCCTCTAACAACTCGGACCGATACAATCTGTCTAATTTTAATCTTGCATCATTTGATGGCAAGTTTCTGTAAGTGATTCTCTCCTGCATTCCATAATGGTTATTTCCACCATGTCCTGCATACTCCATATCTGAGTAACCATCATTGTACCTCTCGTTCACCTGATTGTGGTGAGCTGGTCTCACTTCTCGCTCTTGCCGAGGCTCAAACCTCGGCTGAGGATCGGGCAGCGGGTCTCTCCTTCCCTCTGCCGGGTTATTGTTCTCATGATTTCCTCTTCCGAGGTCTCCATTACCTCGGCTTCCGTTGCCTTTGTTGGCACGGCCGGGGATTCTTTCACCACTGTTACCTCGGCTTCCATTGCCTCTGTTCTCATTGACCTTTCCGGCTATAGCCGGATCATATGGAACAATTTTCTTATTTCTTTTTCCTGAAGTTACTGCTCTATCTTTTCATGCGTTGTTTCTAGGTGAGGATGCTGCTGCCACTGATAGTGCGGGCACTGCTCCAGCCGAATGAACCATACGCGAGGCTCCCGGTCTTGCCGGGTCAGCCCTAAGCATTTCTTCATTCTACTGGTTCGCAATGCGTAGCAGCTCATTCACTCTTTCTTGCTGTTTCTGCCGGGCTTCGCCGGTTAATCCTTCTAACTCCAATGCAGCGGCATTTGCTGCCCTTAGGTTCTTTGTCGGGGTGCTATACCTCGGCAAGCCTAGATCAACTGAATCTACCTTATGAGTCTCATGCTCTTTGTTGATATCATTCATGAGGTTTTTTCCTCTCAATCTTAATTCATCTACCCTCTCGGGGGCAACATTTAGTTTATTTTCCTTGGCATACTCTCGCAGGGTCCTGTTCAAGGACTCCCGCGAGGTCGACACCTTTTTTGCCTCTATCAGTACTTTCTGCCTAATCTCTTCTAACTCAGCATGAGCATTAGCCGGATCAAGTATCGGTGCCACATGCGTGGTCAGATTATCTATAGTTGCCTGGAGAATATTTTCTGGTCTTTCCAGAGGTGGCCATCTTACCCTTGCTGCCTTTGGGGTTGTCTCCTGCACCTCGGCTGGCTTGGCTGCTGACGGATCTACCTCGGTGGGCTGTGGAGCTGCTTGCTTTGTGGTCACATGTCCCCCTGCCGCCGGGTCCTTGCTTGATCCGGCGCCTGCTCCTGCCGCCTGTACCACGGCTGTGACCATCACCTCGACGCTGCCGACGGGGTGTGCTCCACGCGAACCATTAGCGGCACTGAGGGGAGGTTCTCCTGCATCAACAACTTGGTGAGGATAAACGCAGGAGGTGTCGACGCCGACGTAGACCTTGTGCGTGCCCAAGTTGATGAAGACGTCGTTACACAGAGGCGCTTTCCTCCTGAAGCTGCCTGCGTTATCGCTGACATAGTCCCAGAGATCGAATCTCTGGACTAAGACAGAGACAACGCGCTCGCCGGTGTGGATGAAGTTTCCCGTCCGGATCTTGACTCTAGCTAGCACCGCTGTTGGCCCCACGGTGGGTGCCAACTATCGTGGTGGTGGCACGGCAGATGCCATGGGTAGGCTAAAGTATGGGGCCAATGGATGCTAGTGGGATCCGGGGAGGGAAGATGTAGTGATTTCTACACTCAAATGACTAACATGCAGATCTTTATTTCTCCTCTTAAGGACTACAAGTGATCCCTGAGCTGTTTGCATGAAGAAGTGAGCTACTACACGAGCCTTACGGCGTAGAATGAATCGATCCCCTCTCAGGAGCCTGCGTCTCCCCTTATAAAGGGGTGCCTTGGTTTCTCCTAGGGCTGACGTGGTAAGCATATTCGAGGAATATGCTTGTCCCAATATGGTAACTCGGCGACCTCCTTTCCGTGTTCCCCTTCTATCGACGGCAGTGTTCCAGAGAGCCCCACATGCGTGCCTCGGGCTCCCTGACTGTCACCTCCATGACCTTCTTCTGCCCTTCTGCTGCTCTGCTCCTTGTCCCTTATGCTTGGCTCTGTTCAGATTCCCCCTAGCTAGCGACTAGGGTTTGACTATAGGCACCTCCTTCTCCTGCAAGCTTCGTGTTACTCGGCCTTGTCTCGCATAACTCGGCTCGGCCTTCACCTGCATTCAAGTTAGTCAGACTCACTCGGCCGACTTAACTCATATGTCGGCCGGATAAGGTATTTCTGCTTCTTTAGCTGTCATGGCCTTGCTTATCTCGGCCGACTCTTACATGACTCGGCCGATATAAACAGTAACTCGTCTCATGACAAGGGAGACTCCTTTCGTCTTTCCCCTGTCTTGACCCTATCCGGGGTCACCTCCCCAACACCAACAAGTGTTGAAAGCGTTCCCCATGACAGCACGGTTCTGCTGACTCCCAGTATATAATTAGCAAGCATATAACTTTCATGGACTAGTAACAATGGTTCAGAATTATTAAGCGCAAGGAATAAAGTGTGCCATCAAGTTCGTGAGAGCTTTACTAACTAACTTTCTCAAAACAGACAAACATTTTATTTTGGAAGAAAACACGACATATCTAATATGTCATTGATAATGCTACCATCATGAACTAAGCAATACAAGATGCATAAAATGATTAACATCACATGCAATTCAAAATATGTGATTGATATGTCCTTTCTTCTTGTGCTTCCGATCTCCATCTCCAAGCACGAACATGATCTCCATCATCACCGGCGTGGTGTCTAGGTCAATGGCACCACTCCATGGTTGTCGTCCACCAGCATCAACGATTACAACTACTTTGAATAATAGACACACTGGTCTTAACGAAATTAAAAGACAACCATAAGGCTCCTGCCGGTTGCCGACTTACAATAAGGATCATTGCATACATCATATATAATCACAATCATGGCCATATCACATCACATCACACCCCTGCAAAACAAAGTTAGACGCCTCTAATTTTCTTTGCATATTTTACGTGGTTTGGGGCTTTCAATAAGTGTCGTTCTAACTTACGAACAAGAACCACAACGTTTATGCTTGAACTATCAAGTGCTCGATGTAAACTGAATCTATACTATGATGGGAGAGATAGACACTAATGACCCACAAGTATAGGGGATCGCAACAGTCTTCGCGGGTAGTATTACCCAATTTATTGATTTGACACAAGGGGAGCCAAAGAATACTTGCAAGCCTTAACAACTTAGTTGTCAGTTCAACTGCACCCGGAAATAGTTATTGCTCATAGGAGTTTAGCAGTAGCAACAGTTTGATAGTAGCAACATCAAAGCAATAGCAACAGCAACAGCAACAGGTGACATGGTTATACCCTACGGGTACACAACATTAGCATACCTTGTCCAGCCCAAGAAAGGCCCACGAGACTATACGCGGCCCATGAATATTTTCAGGTGGCCCAATCCCATGACGTCTTCGGATCCTTGGAGAGCAAGACTAGAACAGATAGAATATTCAAAGGGGAAAACCCTAAAATTGTAACCGACTCGATCTGTGCCCGGGACCTGCCTACTTCTATATAAAGGCTAGGAGGGCACGACGAGGAGGATATCTCTCTCACCTCACCGCATAACACACCTCCATGCCAGATTACATCTGCGCACCTCTGTAACTTTTGGTTCCGCCATAATCAAGAGCAGACAAGCAGGAGTAGGGTTTTCCCTCCAGGGGCCTGAACCTGGGTAAATCTCGTGTCCCCTGGTTGCTTGTCTGTTAACCGTTCCGCAATCTCCAGCACCCCCATTTTCTCCAAAACCCAAGCTCATAACAATGGGCATTGATGATATTAAACCTCATCAATTGGCGTCGTTTGTGGGAATTGGGAGCACTGATTGTGCGATCGTGATGGTCCCGACCAAAGCGATCTACATCTCCTCAGCGACGGAGAGTGTCATGGGAATGGCCACGGCAGATGCTGCAATCAGCATCGAGTAGTAGAACAAGGGGCAAGGGCGGCCAGCCATTTGCGGTGCGAGATGAGGGCGGAGACACAAGGGTTTACCCAGGTTCGGCCCCCTGGAGGGTAAAGACCTACTCCTGCTAGATTGTATTATGGAGAGAGTACAAGGGCAAGCTCGATGACTACGCGGCGAGTCGCTGGGGTGTATGATGGAACGTGTCCTCTATGCGTACACTAGGGAGGTTTATATAGGCTCTCCTACTCCTTGCTAGGGTTTACAGATCTACAACCAAATTGGTTAAGGATTCAGAGGGTCCTTGACCTAATCCGACTGGGCCTAGCTACGGTTCTGGGCCTCCGACTTCCAGTCGCCTGGGTCCTCGCCAAGTCTCGATCCAGTCGCCGTCCTGCGGGCCCACTCGCTGGCAGCTTGGGCCAATAGGAAACGTCCTGCTGGGCATACCCCAGTAGGCATATCCCCATCAGTAGTCCCCGAGGCCGTCGTTGATTCGTCCCAGGTGTTTGTTGGCAGTCGGAGTATGCGGGTCCAATTTGGGCACCCAGTCGAATCGGCGGTGGACTCCTGAACAAAGGAAAGAACTAGTCATTTGAGTCGCAATAACGGCGACTAATTAGATCGTAGCTTGGCGAACGGGTCGGCGAATAATTAAGTCACTGTTGTAGTGATCAGGTCGGCGAATCGTCAAGTCGCTGAAGATAGCGAGTCGAGTGGATGAAGTTGGACCGTCAGCTTGGTCAAACTAGCCGTTGGGTAATCCAACGGTAATATCGGCGTAATTACCGCGTGGTAACGACTCCGCGTAATAAGGAGAGTGATGGGTGAGGGGAAAACACTTCCCTCACTTCCTTCGATCTCGTGCATTCTCAATCCTCCATTCTGTACAGCGACCAGAGCGACCTAGAGCGATTTGCAGCCCCAGATCCCCCAATCGATGGCCCCTCCCACGGAACCATGGGGCAGATCCAAGTGTATGAAGGCGCTGTTGAAATCGTTCGAGGAGGCAGGGATCCTCCGTGCCGGGAGATGGCGCATCCCCGCGGCCGAAGAGGTGATCCCAAATCCGTGCGAGGGGGAATTCGTCTGCTTCACTAGCCATCTGGAGCGGGGGCTCAGATTCCCCACCTCCCTCTTCTTCCGCCGCTTCTGCGCCTACTACGACATCCAACCGTCAGACCTAGGGCCGCACAGCATCGAGCAGCTAGCCATATTCGTGGCTTTCTGCGAGTGCTACCTGGGCTGTCGACCATACTTCCCCCTATGTCAAGATCTGTTCCACGGGAGGATCAGCCACGAAGAGGCAGGCGACCCGATGTTAGCTGCAGGCGGCCTGACCTTCCAGCTGAAGTTGAAGGTGTCGTTCTTCGATCTGATGTTGCCCGCTAAAGTAGCGAATGAATGGAAGAAGAGATGGTTCTATGTGACCGAGTCACTGTCGGGCGACGAAGTGGCTCTTCCGACGTATTCCGCCGACCGGCCCGAGCCGCGTCGACTCCAAGTCACCAAGCTTCCGCTGGACCAGCGGATGGTCGTCGACGAGATGTTGCAGACCATCCGCAACCTCAAGAAGAAGGGCCTCCAAACCATCAACCTCTACAACTGCTGGCTCAGGCGACGGCTCGTGCCTCTGGCCAGCCGTGCCCACTATATGTACGAGTATATAGGCAAGGACGACCCGACGAAGTCCTGTCATGCCGAGTGGAGACTCAATGACTACACCCTGGCCCTGAAGAAGATCACCTAGGCGGTGTATCTTGATGAGAAGGTCGTGGTCGCACCTTACACCACGAAGCGCCAAGCTCCAACGGTGAGTTTTTTATTTCCCATGCACTCGCAGTCGCAGTTTTTGCATTCGCGGTTGTGCTAATGTTTCTTGGTTGTTGCAGCTATTCCAAGTGGTGGAAGGTTGGCTTCCACCCGCAGATGACGAGAACTCGAACTCGTCCATCGAAGATGCGAGCGAGTCATTGCCTAATAAGGGCGATGTCAGAAGTGATGTGGGCGGTGGTGATGACAATGACGATGATGGCGACGAAGCCGTGGAGGTCGCTGCACCCACGGTCTGCAAGACCCATGGGCAACATCAACGTGAACTCGAGGCCAGCAAAAGCCTCGAGGCCCACGAAAATGACGATGACGAGCTCCCGAGCATACCTCGCAGCGTGAAGCCACACCATTAAAGAAGAAGAAGCCACCGCCACCAAAGAAGAAGACGAAGCCGGCTAAGCTGATGTCTCTGCCTCGGTCTGCGAGTAGATCCAATGCTACCAGCATAGCCAAAGAAGCAGCGGCGCACGCGACCACGGCGACTGGCACGACCATCGTCGAAGACGAGGTGCCGTTGGCATCACTATCACCGATGTTCGTCCCAGTTACCGGGCTGGTGGCCGCTCCAGCCGTAGGGGCCTCGCCACCGAGAGGAGCTCCTGCGGTGATCGCCACTTAACCTCCTCCATGGCCTCGTCCTCGAAGAAGTCCTTGGTGCCTTCGGCGCAGAGCGTGTTCGAGATGGGCCTCACTCGGAAACTGGGGCCAGAGCTGGAGAAGCCGGACAGTATTCGTACTGGCCTATGATTTATCCCAATCGCCAAGTGAGTATTTTCTCAAACCTTTCATGTTTCTGCTTGATTCATGTTCGACTGGCGAGTGTTATTGACGGAATTCTTCTGCAGGACTGGAGTGAAGAAGATTGTCACCCTTCGGTGGCCAATGTTCCATCGGGCGCCATGGAGGCGCCATCTGATCCCTCAAAGAAAAGGAAGGGCGATGAGGTTGAGGCGCCCGCTGAAGACGCCAAGAGAAAAAAGGCGATGAGGTCGTCACGATCTCGGACGAGCCAGCAGTTGCCCCGAACGCAACCCCGATTGTGGTGGACGTAGCTCCGAAGGCCATGGAGGACGCAGAGTCGTAGCGGGCAGGCCCCACGGCCTCGGTTGAGGCGACCGGGCTGCCTTCGGGTGGCGCGGGAGCCGCGGTGGAGACGTTCACTCGCTTTGTAGCAAGGGCCGCCACGGCGAGTGCCTCGGTGTTGTCGAGCCAATTGCCTGGGGCCGCCGGTACGGAGGTCGAACAGCGTCGCGGGCATACTCCATTCGCTCTCTCGTCAGTGGACGCAATGGAGCTTCACGGCATACTAGGTGCCGCCATCCAGGTATGTTCAGTCCCCGAGGATCGGGCCACTGAATTTCAGTGGTCGGGTTCTTACTGTTTTTCACCATCCAGTCCACGAGTGTCTAGTTGCTGAGCGACTAGGCACTTAGGAATTTTTTGTCGTCCAGTCCCCGAGTGGCTAGTCGCTGAATTTCAGCGGCTAGGTACTTAGGATGTTTTGTTGCCCAGTCCCCTAGTGGCTAGTCGCTGAATTTCAGTGGCTAGGCACTTAGGAAGTTTTGTTGCTGACGCTATAATTGTTGCACAGGGCCTGCAGGCCGAGCGACTTGCTGCCAAGCACCGCGTGGACAAGGAGCTCCTCGCTGTTCAGAATGCGAACGAGCACCTTCGAGCTACTGCGGGTGAGTGTTTTGCGCTAGTCACGAAGTTGTCACGTTTGTAATCATTTTGTTGTCGAAGCAGAGGATAGTGCGACCACAGTAAAGGAGGCTCGCCAGGGCCTTGTTCTGGCGAGTGAGTTGACGGCTGCTCAGTCGTCCTTGAGCGCCGAGGAGAAGCGAATCACTGAACCGGAGCGTGATCTCAAGGAGGCAAAGGCGAAAGCGAGCTCGGCATAAGGACGGGCCAAGGCAGCCGTTACTTCTGATGTTGAGGAGTAGAAGGTGTCGGACACGCTCGTCGCCGGGCTGCAGAATGACCTCTCAGCTCTTCAAACTTTCATCACGGAACTCTATCGCCCGCTGATTGGTGAGTGTTTCTTCTACGAATCCCCGGGCGCGCGACTTGCATTGTTTTGCTGGTGCTTTCCTTACTATTTGCTTGTGTGCTGCAGGCCTGATCACTGACAACACCGAAGAGGCGGAATCGTACAACGCGCGGCAATGTGTCACCACTCTGGTCGATTCTGCCGTGCTGTCAGCGACCTGCCTCTGGGCGTATCTTCAGGAGATCTCGCCCATGGAGGTGATCCCCAATGACCTCGTCGAAGTTTGGCGCTATCTGGAGAAGTCCCCGGCAGTTGTGGAGTTCATGACGCGGTCGGCCTTCCATCGTGGAGCGGCGACTGTGCTGAGCCTTGGGCTCGCGCATTTTCCCGATGACTTCGACCTTGACGACGTCACGAGTGGGTAGCCTTCGTTGACAGGCTCACTCGAGATTGCCGAGGTGCTGAAGCTGACGGAGCGAGCCGCGGTGTACTCCGACCGCGTGTGGGCGATGGGCGACCTTATTCCTTATCAGGAAACGGTCATCGCCCCCAATGACCCGAGCCGGCGCACCGCGACTTCAAGGTGGAGCAACCGTTTCATGCGGCCATGGCGGGTGAGCTCACGATGTACCCGTTGAATCCTTGGGTTCCCTTTATCCGTAGTTACAAGGATGGTGGCGCCTCCTCGTTGAAGCCTGCGGAATAGAGTATTTTTCCACTCGGCGTTAGCTTGAGATAAATATGTAATTCTCCTTGTACGCGAACAAATTCTACTGCTATGAAGGAATGCAAGGGTTCTTTTGTCATTTTTTTGTGGTTTGGTTGTTGGTTGTGCGAGTCCCCGAGCGCGTCCGCCCTTATTATGGGGTTGACCTTGTTTTTCTACGTTGTTTGAACTATTAGTGAATTAGGGTCGACTCGCCATGGCTCGGGAAGCCATTCGCATGGCGACTCATAGGGGTGCTCTTTACTTGGCCGTTTTCCCGTGCATGAACAGGGTCGGGTCGCCGAGTCCCCGAGCGTGGTACTTGGCCGTTCTAGTCGCATGCCCGAGGTAGGTGAGGACTAGGCGCGTTGTGTTGGGCGCGTCACTCCACCTGATCCGTAAGACCAGTCGCGTGGCGAGTCCAGGGCGTGCTCTCCTACTTGGCGTTTTTCCCTAGCTGCTCTTCTTTGGGCTGGCGTCAGTCCCCGAGCATGGTACTTTGCCGTTCGAGTCGCTGCACCGAGGTTGTGGAGGACTAGGTCGCTGTGGCAAGAGAATGCAGTTGTCTTGGCTTGGGAAGCCAGTCAGACTCCAATGGGGCTTCGGGTTAGCTTTTTTCGTGGACGGTACGAGGCCTGAAGTTTTCTAGTGCCCTCGTACCGCACTACTTGGCCGTGCCGGTCACGTCACCAAAGGTTGACTTCTGCGAATAGCATAACGTTGTTATTACGAGTGTGAGTGGCACAAGTTATGGAGAGTGGACGCAATTTATGCGAATCGATCTTCTCTATTTCATAGAGTGTAGGAGGTACATGTCTGGAGTTCTAAGAGTAGAACTTACATAGGAGGTCTACATTCCATGGCCGCTTGACGTCGATTTTTCCGTCGCCTTGGATGTCTGTGAGGTAGTAGGCGTCGTTGCCCAGGACTCGCCCAATGGCGAATGGTCCCTCCCAAGGGGGAGAGAGCTTGTGCATGCCCTTCTTGTCCTGGATCAGACGTAGTACCGGGTCGCCTTCCTGGAAGGTGCGAGTCCGTACTCGCCGGCTATGGTAGCGACGAAGCCCTTGCTGGTAGATGGCGGTGTAGGGGCGAGCTAGATCGCGCGCTTCGTCGAGCTGGTCGACTCCGTCCTGGCGTGCGAGCTCATTGTCAGCCTCCATGTAATTGACCACCCATGGCGAATCGTGCTTGAGGTCGGTTTTCATGACGGCCTCGGCACCGTACACCATGAAGAAGGGAGTGAATATTGTCGACCTGTTGACGGAGGTGCGATGCCCCAGATGACAGAGGGTAGTTCTTTGACCTAGCACCCGGGAGTTTGCTCGAGTGGAACTTTCAGTTGCGGCTTCAGGCCATGGAGGATGCTCTGGTTGCCGCGTTCCGCCTGTCCATTGGACTCCGGGTGGGCGACTGAGGAGAGGTCGAGTTGCATATTGTGCTCCTTGCAGAATTCCGCCATGGCTCCTTTGGCGAAGTTTGTGCTGTTGTCCATGATGATGTTGTGCGGGAATCCATAGCAATAGATGAGCTCGCGTAGGAATTTGGTGGCAGTCTTCCCGTCGCACTTGCGTACTGGCTTGGCCTCCATCCATTTTGTGAACTTGTCGACCATGACTAGGAGGTGGGTGAAGCCAGAGGGGGCCTTCTTGAATGGGCCCACCATGTCCATGCCCCATACGGCGAATGGCCAGGTGATGGGGATGGTCTTGAGTGCCGAGCTCGGCACGTGAGTCTGGTTGGCGTACTTCTGGCACCCGACACATCGTTGGACGATGTCGACCGTGTCGGCGTGTGCGGTGAGCCAGTAGAAGCCATGTCGCATGGCCTTGGCAACCAGGGAGCGGACACCAGTGTGGTGGCCGCAGTCGCCAGCGTGGATGTCTTGGAGGATCTTTTGTCCTTCTACGGGTTGGACACAACGTTGGAACACGCCAGTCACGATCCGCTTGTGGAGCTCTCCGTTGATGATGAAGATGGATTTGCAGCGGCGTTCTATCATCTGGGCCTCCGTCTCATCGGTGGGTAGGGTGCCTCCCTCCAGGTAAGCGATGTATGGCGTGGTCCAGTTGCTTGGCTCGACGATCAGTGCGACCAGGGTTGCGTATGGTGAAGCAGAATTCCGATGTCGATCTCCGTTGGGGGTGAGACGGAAGACTTGGTGATGGTGTCGAGGAAGACACCGGCAGGTGGTGCGAGTCGAGCCGAGCCGATGCGGGAGAGTGTGTCTACCTCCTCGTTATTCCTCATGTCGATAACCTCAACGGAGTAGCCCGTGAAGTGGCCTCCCAGCTGGTCCATTTCTTGGAGGTATGCCGCCATGGTGAGAGAGACTGCATCGCAGGTGCCAGCGACTTGCCCGGCGACGAGGTCAAAGTCGCCGTAGCAGCGCAGGCGATTGATGTTCATCTCCTTGGCTGCCCGCATGCCGTGGAGAAGCGCCTAGTACTCGGCCATGTTGTTGGTGTAGGGGGTGAAGTCGAGGTAGAGGACGTAGCATAGCTTTTCACCCTTCGGAGATGTGAGCACGATCCCTGCCCCTGCGCCATCTGCGTTCTTGGAGCCTTCGAAGTGTAGGCTCTAGTAATGGAGGTATGGCAGTTTCTCTGGCTGCTTGGCCTCCTCCTAGTCGGCAAGAAAGTCTGCGAGAGCCTACGACTTGATCGCCTTGCACGGCTCGTACCTAATGTTATGGACGCCGATCTCGATGGCCCACTTGGCGACTCGCCCGGTCGCTTCACGGTTGCGGATGATGTCCTGCAAAGGTGCTGAGGAGACGACCGTTATTGGGTGCTCCTGGAAGTAGTGCGGCAGTCGCCGCTGTGCTCTGAAGACCACATATACCAATTTTTGGTACTATGTTGGGCTTCTTGAGTATGGTGGGGTCGTCATTGTTGACCCCGCTCGCGTACTTGGCGAGCTCCTCTGTGTGGTTGGCCTCTGCCGCGATGACAGCGTCAGCGAGCTCGGCGCCTTTGGCCTCGCATTCTGCGGCCATGTCGGGATCTCCATGGACAGTGATGATGCCGCATGGCCCGGGGAGCTTCCATGAATTTGGCGAACGCCTGCCGCCCCAGGATGCAGTGGTAGGGGCTGTTGAACGGCACCAGCTCAAAAATGATCCGCTCGGTGTGGAAGTTTGCTGGTGTGCCAAAGGTGACTGGCAGCATCACCTTGCCGATTGGGTATTCCTTCCGATCGGGGACGATGTCGTGGAAGGTGGTGTAGGTCGTCTCGATCATCGACTGCGGAAGCCGCAGTCGCCTAAATGTGTCCAGGTATAGAATGTTGATGGAGCAGCCGCCGTCCATCAGCGTCTTGGGGAGCCAATAGTCCCCCACCTTGGGCTTGACCACCAAGGCGACTCGGCCCGGATATTCGATCTGTGGTGAGTGGTCCTCGCGGCTCCAGGTGATTGGTTGCTCGGACCAGTTAAGGAACTGGGGGATGTCAATCTGGGACACCGCATTACGGCGACGGCGCGGGCGATGACCTTCTTCTCGCGCTTCGTGTTGAAGCCTGTGAAGGTGTGGAGCAAGCCGGCGTCGTTGCTGAATTTGCTGCCGTTTGGCGGGTGGTTGTCGGGGTCTTCCCATGCGCGACGTGCCTTCTTGATCTCCCTCAGGGAGTGGCAGTCGGCGGTCGTGTGCGTGGCGGTTTTCCCCTCCCTGCTGTGGAATACACAGGGCTGGTTGAGGAGGGCCATGGGGTCGAACCGCGGCTTCGCCTTGTAGTTGCCGCTATCGCGGCGCTGACCTCCGTCGTGGCAGAAGCTCTTGGGCTCGTGTGGAGCGTACCCGGCGTTGGCGACGAAGTCGACTTGCCCGTCACCGCGGCGCTTGCCGGTGAGGCGAGTGTTGCTGTACCGTAGCTCGGGTCGCCTCCCGTTGTCGTGGCCGCTCGTGCGGCGATTTCCTCCTGACTCGTCGTTGGTTTCTTGGTTTGGGTCTTCCTACGCGTACCGCTTGGAGATCTCGAGGAGGTCTGGTATGTTGTCGAGTGTTTTGTACACCCGCTTAAGTTTGGCGACCAGGGGCTCATAGCGGCACGAGGTCTTGAAGCAGTGGATCGCGGTGTCCGGGTGGATTCCTGCCGCGTTGTACCACAGGTCTTGCCACCTTTGGACCCAGCTATGGGTCGAATCGCGGGGTCCCTGGACACATCGCTCTAGGTCCTCGATGGTGGTGGCGCGGGTGTAGGAGCCCTCGAAGTGCCTGACGAAGGCATCGCGCATTTCCTCCCAGGAGTCGATGTTGTCCGCGGGAAGGGTGTTGATCCATTGCCGGCACGCTCCCTCCATCATCAAGTCGAGGTAGCGAGCAGCGAGAAAGTCGGTGTGGCCGGCGGGTCCCATCGCCATGAGGTAGGTGTCTAGCCACATGGACGGGTCGTACGAGGGGTCGTACTTCTCGATCACCTTTGGCACCTTGAAGTTCGTTGGGTATATTTCACCTCGGATCATTGGTCCGAAGCACTGGGGTCCAACTCGGCTAAGCGACCCCCTTGGTTCGTCGTCGTGGCGGTTGGTGAGGGTATGCCTCAAGTCAACAGGCTGGCGTGCGCGCCAACTCTGGTTGTTGATGATGTGGGTGTGCGCGTCGACAGGCTGTCTGCTGGCAGCGACAAAGTTATTCGCTGATCGCGGATCGTTGGTGGAGAGTGCCACGTGTGCGGGTCGATGTTGGAGCTGCAGGGGCTCGGGTGGTGGGCAGTTAAGGGTGTTTGCCACCATTGGGCGACTGATCGAGGCCGCCCTTCTGCCTGACGAACGCGAGTACATGCGACCCTGTGAGTCGGCACCCGCGTTTTGTTGCTCTATTGCCTTGTGGAGTAGAGCCTTGGCGTACTAGATCTGCAGGACGTCTTCCCCGGTCACGACGATGTTGTCGACCGCGGCTCGGCTCGCGACGATGTTGTCCATCGGGGTGGAGAACAGTGGGAGGCCATTCGCGTCTCTCTCCTGTGAGGAGACCAAGATTCTCGGCTGATCCTAAGGGGGCGTGTGGCCGGGTGGTGGTGGTGGGGCGCCGTTAGCCGTCACACCTGGTGGTGGCCGGGAACTTCCTCCTGGTGGCGCGTTTTCGTAGATCGCGCACTCGGCTATGCGAGTCGGGTGGTTCTCGTCGTCGAAGTTCAGGGCGCGGCCCTGAACGGTGGGGTTCAGACGTGACTTGATGCGGAGTTGGTGGTAGCGCGAAAGCTCCTGCGTTGTCACCTGCTCGAGGAGAAATTTTTCGCGCTCGGCATGTTCCTTGTGGACCGCCTCCTCCAGTCGCACGCGGAGTTCTTCGACCTCCGTTACCATCGCGGTCGACGGGATCGGCGTGGAGAAGGGGTCTAGCGGGGGGTCCGCGCCATTTTCCATGTAGGCCACAATGTTGCGGCCAGATCCGACATGGAAGTCGCCGGAGTTCTCCGACCCGGAGTCAAAGTCGAATATCCCAAGGATGGAGGGGTCCTCGAAGTCTCCTACGTTGGAGACCTGGGTGATGGAGCCCGCGGGCGACGCGGTGATGATGGATCCGGCGGCCGACGCCAGGGCCGCCGAGTCGGCGTCGTCGTTGAGGGCCGCGTCGTCCGCGACCATGGTGGTTTCGGCCAAATTTCTGTTGGCCGAGTCATACTCGGAGGCGAGGCGGTGGATAGGGCGGACCTGGCTATCAGAGAGCTGGTCACGCGGTGGCGACTCGCGGATGCGAGCCGGGTCCTCCGAGGTGATAGTGTTGGTGAAGCCGACGAAGAGGATGATCGTGCCGACCGGCATGATCACGCTGTGTGTGACAGGGCATGCCGCCGGGACGTAGCTGCTCGGCAAGATCTGAAGGATCTCGCCGATCGCGATCATGCGGCCGGTGGCAATCGTCTCGTTGATGGGCAGATTGGACCTCGCCGCAGAACACCGACCTGACCGGCCAGGCCCCATGGTGGGCGCCACTATCGTGGGAATGGCCACGGCAGATGCTGCAATCGGCAGCGCCTAGTAGAACGAGGGGCAAGGGCGGCCAGCCATCTGCGGTGCGAGATGAGGGCGGAGACACAAGGGTTTACCCAGGTTCGCCCCCCGGAGGGTAAAGACCTACTCCTGCTAGATTGTATTATGGAGAGAGTACAATGGCGAGCTCGACGACTAGGCGGCGAGTCACTGGGGTGTATGATGGAACGTGTCCTCTATGCGTACCCTAGGGAGGTTTATATAAGCTCACCTCGCTAGGGTTTACAGATCTACAACTGAATTGGTTAAGGATTCGGAGGGTCCTTGACCTAATCCGACTGGGCCTAGCTACGCTTCTGGGCCTCCGGCTTCCAGTCGCCTAGGTTCTCGCCAAGTCTCGATCCAGTCGCCGTCCGCGGGCCCACTCTCCGGCAGCTTGGGCCAATAGGAAACGTCCTGCTGGGCATACCCCAGTAGGCATATCCCCATTAGAGAGCCATCTCCTATTTGGTGCTTTCGACTTCACCTCCCACTCGCCAGCCACCCTGAAGGACTTCGAGGCCGTAGGCACGGGCTCAAGATCCTATTCGGAAGCTTCTGCTTCCAGGTGGGACAGACCGGCACCCTCCACCTCCCAGAGAGGGTGCCTCTGCCATCGATCAGGCCCGCCTCATGGGCCCCGCATCCCAACGTGCTACGCACGACAACATCGACAGATGAGTCATATGACAGCAGCAACTGCAACTCAGATATGTGCGATCCCCCGTCGGATGAAGGGACCTACGGTTCCAGATCCGAAAGTTGCGGCAGCAGCGATCTAGTCCGCGGACGCTACCAATGCGCCGTGGTCATCCAAAGTGAAAACGAGCAACAATCACCAGGTTCGGGTGCTCACGTACCGCCACCCAACCCGCAGGGTAGAAATGGCGAAAATAGGAGGCAACCATCCCCCCCCCCCCCCCGCCCAACGAGGATGACCCTGATGCCAGTTGAGTAATCCACCTTAGCAAGGAAGGATGTAACCAAGCACGCGAAGCCGTGGCGGGCAACAAAATCCTGCCTGTGTGTGCCTCACGGGACCTACTGATGGCATACCACCTGCTCCTCATCGAAGAGCACAAAAAGCAGGTGAACATGCAAGAGGTACTCGACAAACACAAGCAAGCGGCCTCGGAGTCCAGCGCGCGGCGAGCCGCGCTCTCCGCCGTTGGCGGCTCCAGCTCGCACGACAACAATGCCAACAAGCATCGCTCTCGCGTAGAGAACATGGATCCCGCTGCACGTCGCGAGGTGACTCGAACCCTCGACATGTCCTTCATGGAGATGGACGCCAACGGCAACGTCATCCCGAAGACGCCGCAAGCTGCTATCATGGCATCCACCACATATCTTGCGTCCCATCCACCTCCGGTGGGGGACTCGAAGAGGGCCATGCACAATTCCGCACTAGCCGTACTCAGACTAGTTGGAGTTGCGCTCCATGAAGAAGCTCCTGCGGAGCCGAAAAAGAAAGCTGCGGTCAGATTCAACCGTAGTCCCACACCCTCATCCGACGAGGAGGAACACAATCTACCTCGACGACACAAGAGTCCACGACGTCGCAGCCGCGACTACGACGCTCGAAACGACCTCTCTCAGCGCAAGGTCGACAAGGCACGTGCTAAACGCGTGTGCTTGTCTGAATCCGAAGAGGATGACGACGAAGGAGAACTCAATGGAGCTCGATGGTTCAGCAGATCTGTTTGGAGGACACGGATGTCGAGAAACTTCAAGCTTCCTTCGGACACTCCGAAGTTTGACGGCATGCAGGACCCTAAGGCATGGCTCAGTGACCACCTGTCGTCCGTCAAGCTACACAGTGGAAACAAAAACACCGCTCTGCAATGCCTTCTGCTGTAGCTGACAGGCACAGCCCCGATCTGGCTCAGCAGCCTATCCTCGGGATCCATCCGAAGCTGGGAGGAACTAGCATACAGTTTCATCTGAAACTTCAAGGGTACCAGTAAGAGGCTATCCTCGATCGAAGAGCTGCGAGCTTGCACTCAACGAACGGGCGAATCCATTCACTCGTACATATTACGCTGTTCCAACATCAAGAACTCCGCGGAACACATCTTCGAGGAGAGAACGATCGACGCCTTCAAAGATGGCGTCAAGCGCCAGGACTTCAAGGAGGAACTTGGGCGCGTCAAGCCCAAGACGCTTGACCACCTCATGGACATCGCCAACAGGTGGGAAGATGGCGAGGACTCCATCCACCGAGCACAATCGGATGACGAAGATGACTATGGCTGCCGATGAGAGTGTCGTAACAAATGAAGATCGCGCGTCTACGACGATCGCGACGGACCCGACATGGTCGCGGTTGGCTACGCCGACCGCCGCAATGAAAGCAACCGCAGCAACGGCAGATACCGTGGAAACAACTTCTGCGATGGGGGACGCCCAACGCAAATGTGGAAACGTCGTGGCCACGACGACGAGCCCTCGGCATACGACAAATTGTCGATCCCATGCACCATTCACTTATATATCGACAAGCAGGATGGCAAAAGGAAGGCCAGCAATATGCTCAAGGACTGCCGCGAGTTCCAGAAACTCAGAGAGAGCCCGTCCCAGATGAGACAGCAGGTCCCGAACAATGGGTTCGGACAGGCGCCCGCACCAGGCGACATCGCCCACGGAGCTCCTCCGCCACCACTCATGGGACCTTCGAATCACCCGATCGCACCCATACAGAACAATGGCGTAAACGGGTACCCCTCACTAAAAGGGTCACCGGTGATCCAAAAGGGGCGCCAAATAAACAGGGTGCAAAAGAAGATCACCTGCCAAGTCAGTTTGGTTGTGACCGCTCCACTCGCCATCCCTGAGTACCTCAGCGTTTCGGAATCCTACATCACATTCAGCCGTTGGGATCACCCCCGCCAGATCCCTCGCCCAGGTCATGCTTCCCTGGTGCTCGAGGCGCAGATCGGAGGATTCGAGATGAGCCGCTTCTTCATGGACAGCGGCAGTGGCATCAATCTGATGTTCGCTAGCACCTTAGCAGCAATGCGGATCCCGCTATGCAGCCTGGAACAATCTGACACAACGTTCCACGGCATCGTCCCAGGGAAGGGCATATTTCCCCTGGGAAAGATATGGCTCGACGTCATCTTCGGCAAGCCCAACAACTTTCAGTACGAGCGACTCGAGTTCGAAGTGGTGGATTGGCCATCACAATACCACGCCATCCTCGGGCGTGTGGCATTCGCATGGTTCCTGGCAGTACCGCACTATGTGTACCTGCTACTCAAGATGCCAGGACCTAGGGGCATCATCATGATCCACGGGAGCTTCACCAGGTCTGATCACTGCGACAGGTACTTCAACAGAATTTCCTAGTCATTTGGCATGCAGGAGGATCTCACAAGGCTTCAAGAGGTGACAGACAATGGGCACCCCCAGTGTCAACGCAAAACGCACCCGACATGTCGTTCGACTCAATAGTCAACACAAAAAAAGTGCAAGTCCACCCGAAGGACGCCTCCAAGACGGCGCTGATCACAAACGACCTCAGCCCCGCATAGGAAAGTGCGCTCATCGAATTCCTCCGTGAGCGCTGGGAAATCTTCGCCTGGTGTCCTGCGGACTTGCCAGGAGTTCCCAGGGAATTCGCCGAACATGCACTCAATGTGTTCCCAGATGCCAAGCCCGTCAAACAGTCCATTCGATGATTGTCCGAGCCACGGGCCGAAGCCATCGGAGTCGAAGTCAACAGACTGCTCGACGTTGATTTCATCAGGGAGATCAAGGAAAGCGAGTGGCTGGCCAACACCGTGATGGTCCCTAAAAAGGACACGGACATCCTGTGGATGTGCGTAGACTTCACATCGCTGAACAAGCACTGCCCGAAGGATCACTTCTGTAGCATCCCAATTGTCTAACAATTGCAATGCTACTAGCCTAGTCTATATAAATGCTGCTTCCTATATATAATTGTTGCATCATAATTATATCATGCTCATGTCATCATGCCACCTTGCATTTGAGCATCATATAAAACCCTTTTGATTTGGTTCTTCTCTCATATGCATTGTAAATTGTATTTGCCTCTTGATATTGTATTTGGTTATTGATATATTGTTTAAATGCCCAAGTTGAGTTGGGGGCATATCTTTTATTAACTCCACCACCTTTCTTGTCATCACCCCATCATTCCACCATTCAACCATATATGAGCATTGCAACTTATTTGGTTTTACCTCTAGCTCATGTGGGTTGGGAGGGGTCCAATTCTATCTCCACATGCTTTCATATATGCACCATATTGTTTTCACATTATTGGTTTATGAGAGCCACATGGCCACCTTTGCATGCCTTATGAGTGGAACCCCTTTTCTAGATTTCATATGGATTATTATGGATTTATGCTCATGTTGGGATATTTTTGGGACTATTAAACATCTAGTGGAATATACACACTAGCAAGTCCCAATTATAATCAAATGGGATCATCTCCATCTACTCCATATGGAATTTTCCTTTAATTCCTTTTGCTTGGCTTTATTCCACTTTTGGGAATGCATAGGAATAATGCCATGTTAATATTATTGTTTTCACAAGAATAAACATGGCATTAAATATTTTGCATGGACCATGCAAGTACCACCACATTCTAGTCTTTTGGTTTTTATTTGAATTTTTGAGTGGATCATCTCCCATCTCTCTCTTCCCTCCTTTTGGCTTGATCTTGTTTGATCTTGCTTAAACCCTATCACCACATAAACCTCTCTCTAACCCTCACCACCTTTCTTCTCACCCTCTCTTTTTCTTGTCTAGATCTTGTTTGAGCTTGGAAGGTTCTTGCTCGATCTTGTCAAAAGAAAACCACTCCACCTAATCTCTCTCTCTCTCTAAACCCTAAGTCCCCTCCCTCATCTCTCCTCTCTCCTAAACCCTAGACCCTCTCTAACCTAACCCGAGCTTCCTTCCTAGCTACCCTAGCTACCCACATGCCCTCTCTCGGCCTCTCTCCCCTCTCTGCCATGCAGGCCCCACCTGACCACCCTGGACCCACCTCCTACCCTAACCCTAGACCGAGCCCATGCCATCTACCCCTCCCCTCTCGGTTACCCTCTCTTCTCCTCCCCCTCACCTTGGTCCACCAGCAGCCAACAACCAGCACCACCACGTCACTCCTCCTCTGCCCCACTCTTTTCTTTGGCTTCAAGACAAAGAGAGAAAGGAGGGAGAAGGAAGCCACCCGAGCCCTCTTTTTGCATCTCACCAAACCATGTGATCCTCCCCCTCTCCTCTTATCTGTAGCACCAGCTCCCCCACGTGCCTTCTCCACAACCAGATCAGGATATAGGAAAAACCCAGACCCCTCTCCTTCCCCCCACCACATCCTGGCCATAGCCATGGCCTCTCTAAACCCTAGCTCTGGCCTGCCTTGCTAGCCGACGATCCAGAGCGCGCCAAGCTGTACAAGGAGCACGAGGGGCTTCGTCTACTTCTTCTACCTCGCCCTGCACCGGCCAAACCTCGCCGGAGTCCTCTGGAACTCCCCGGACCCGCCGCAGCCGCCGGATCAGACGCTCGCGAGACCCCTGCCTCTGCTCCGACCCGATCCACCTCTCGCTCCAGCGACGTCACCGACGAGTTCCTGGTGAGCATCTCAATCCCCTAGACATCCCCTTCTCCTCTCTAGCTCGCCGCACCGCCGCCACCTTCCGTCGAGCACTCCGCGTGCGCGCCGCCGTTGCAAGCACGCCTTGCAGTACATGTCGTCCATCAGATTGTCGTGTGTTTTCCCTCTGTTCGTCAGGTTTTCCCCGTTGCAGTAGGCCTCCCCTTAGGAAACTCCTTATACCAAAGTTGTAGCCCTTCGTCGTATCTGTGTTTTTCGTTTTTATGGCTTGGCCAGTTTCTCGCTAGATTCGTCGCCACCGTCGCCGGAAGACGGCCAGATCCGCCGCCGTCAGGGACGGATTCGTCAGCAGCGCAGCAGCAGCCGATGGCCGTTTTGCGCAGAACCCCCTCCCCTTTTTCCCGCCTAAACCCGCCGTCCCCACATCCCACCTTTCAGCCTCGGTATCTTTTTGCAAGGAAACCCCCCAGAAGATCCTGGCCATCACGGATAGCCCCTCCCCGCGCCCTGGATCGCCCACGTGTCAGCTGTCCGCTGGCCGCGCGCGCTCTGTGGTCACGTCGTTCCCCGGTCCCGCCTGTCATCCACTGTGGCTGGGCGTGCTCGCGGTGACAGAGGGTTTTCTGAGCGCTGTGGCGTCCAGTCAGCCAGGCCCCACCTGTCTTTGACTGTGGCTAGATTTGAGCGAGTGACAAAAGTTTTTCTGTTTATCTGTTTTAATTCAAACTTTTCCAAATTAATTTAAATTCAAATTTCAAATCTGTTTTCAAATAAATTTTAATTTATAAACCCAAATAATATAAATAATATATGTTTTGACATCAAAAAAATGAGAGGAATTCAAATATGCCCTTCAAAATATATTTTGAACACTTTAAATTTCAAGTTGATTAAAATTACAATAAAATGCCCTTTTTCCTTAATTAATTAATAACTTTTGTTTTATAACTCCAAATTTAACAAATAATATGTCTAAAATGATTAGCTCGACGAGACCTTTCTGTTTATGCATTCCATTATCTGATTGGCAGCATGCATCATATAAATATAAAGTATACAGCAACTTATTCGAGTATAAAATGTGACTAAAACTCAATAAAATGATTTATTCTTGTATTCCACACTTCAACCATGCCATGCTACTTTGTTGCCATGCAAATTGTGCATCATTCATCATAGCATGATTGTTTGCTTGTCGCATTTTATTCATATGCTTGCGCACTTTATTTATGTTGGCCCTTGTTTGTTTGGTTCTTCTTCGAATAGACGCTGAGCAGGGGATATATCAAGAGAACCAGGAGCACTACCCAGATCCATCCCTTGCTTCAACTGAGCTGCCAGGCAAGCACTACCACATGCTTGCATATATATATTACCTATTGCCTCTATCTTATTCTTGCATCATTGAGTCGCGATTGCATTAAATTGAATCCCAAGTATTGCATAGCCTTTACTTTTAAACCCCACCGAAGCTTGTTCCTCCATCCCATGAGCCATTACTACAGGAGTTGTTTGAGCCATGCGAGTCGTAGAACAGCATGTGTAGGGTATGTGAGTGTCTGATGGATAACGAGGTACCTAAACAACTTAACCTGAGTAGTAATGGGATAACTAATGAAAGTGGCACCGGTGAGCAATATCTGCTATTTGGTTTTTCATGCTCACTTGTGTCCCGCAGGACCCCGAGTACTTGATTCCTGTTCCTTGAATATTCGCGCTATCCACATCCGGGAGGCTTATGAACCCCCCTGAGCCAGAGCTTGATTCATTCTTATTTCTTGGGGCCACAAACTAGTTTGAGGTTTTATTTACTATCCTGTACTTATGCCATGCTTTACTGCTTTATTTTAAATTGTGCGAGGAATGCACCTGTACTGTTTAGGGCCGTGACACGTTTTCGCTGTATCGACAAGCCCAGTCACACTTTCGGGTTCCCAGTCGTTTACAGCCGTCCACACAAACCTTGAGTCCGTCTCGTAGCCGGCCAGCTTCGTTGCGGGTAGCTTAATGGGGTGGCCCCCTGAAATATTTCTGAATCCTATGATCGCTTTGTCGTGACTCCCTCGTTGGGTTTTGATTTGGTTTTTCCGAGGTTGATCGAGTGTGTGTTGCTATTTGTGCACCCCTGCAGGGTAAAACTTTCTGAAAGCCGTGTCCGCGGTTATGGACGACTTGGAGCATAGTTTCTCGATCATAGACAAGTATAACTAAAGTACCGCTTTTAATTTGACTAAGTACCTGACTAATAAACAGTGCAACACTCATGGAATGTATAATAAAACTGCCAACGGATGGGGGGTTGTTCGTCCGCTTCCTCGTCGGTAAGCGAGGAGGAGGATGGATCTGTTAATATTACCGTTATAACTGTTTTTATTAATTCACGGACATCCGTCTATCTCTGGTTAGGCGGATGGTTAGCGAGTATCTATAGAATTGTTAAGGTTTATCTTTTGCTGCAATTGCGTCAGCCCAGGTTGTGTCTCCTTTAGAGGCATAAAGACTTGCTGAGTACCCCTAGGGTCTCACACGATAAATTGTTTGATTCAGATGAACAGGTAAACTCGCAAGATGGATACTGGGTGGAGGAGACGGACGATGTGGGCAACGATCATTCGGTGTAGAGATTCCGGGAATGGGGATCCGTGAGATCTATGGGCGGGATGTGTTTATTTATGGGGCATCTTATGCCGATTTGCTTCTTATCCGTACTCAGATCTTGTTTTCCGCTTCCGCTTGATACTCTGATGTTTGATGTATGAGGAGATATCCTAAACTATTATATCTATCTAGGATATTTGGATCTTGCCGTATGGCGTTGCTATATTTCCTATCTTTTTAGATGGAATGACTCTGAGAACCATTGTATGGTGGCTTGCATACATACTCATTTGTGTATGTAGTTGATCCCTTCGCCTGCCGATTACGCCGCCCGTTCTTGTCCCGATGTTTGGAAATGGTTAGGACGGCCGAAAGGTCTACCTGTGAGTGGCATTTGGGGCCCCACCGTACTATTTTAACCATTTCCGCTCATCCAGGCTTGTAACTAGGAGCGTAATTCACCGAGGTAGTTACAATTGGTATCAGAGCCATCCCGCCCTTCAGGGTCTTAGCCAAATGGTCGTTGTCAGTTTAGCAAATATTTTGGTAGTTATGTATACTAGGGAAAAACAAAACGCGAGAGTAGGACTGCTTCCACTTTTCTTCTTACCCACCCACCCACCCTTTTCTGGTAAGGAAGTGTAACGTTTTCAATCCTCTTCTTAAAATTCAAACTAGGATTCACGTGTTCTGGGTTTCCGTAGTACCATAGAAAGTGTGTGTGTGTGTGTGTGTGTGTGTAATTCCTTGTCTATCTGTTGCATCCTTTTTGTTATCACAATCTTCCTTTGGTTATCAACTGTTGGTACATTCCATACTGACAGGCTTTGGAAAACCGGCGCGATCTATCGGACTCCTTGTAAACCGGTGCCATCTTCTTAAGGGTGTCCTTCCTTCTAGCAACTCCACATTCTGTGAAACCATCAGTTGCTAATCTCTACCTGATAAGTGATTTTTGCGCATCTATTGGTATTTTAATGCCGAAAAATGCGGAAAATTTTTCTTTGATACATCTGTGTTTCCACACTCCTTTTCAGTCGTGTGTGAAACATTACCTATCTCCCTTTTATCAGCATGTCCATGCTAACTCATTCTTTTGTCACCGGCGCTTAATCCTAGAGTTTCTTTTCATCTCCAATTCTCTTGGGCTAATTACATAATATGTGTCGATCCGATGCTGGTGATTGTAATTTGGTTCTCAGCATAGCTATATGACACTTATCATGAGTGGAATATGGAAAATGCAATCACCTCTATCCTCCAAAAGGTGACGGTTATCTCCTGTGATTTTGAGTGCACCGTGATCATATCGATGCATATTCAAGCATCTTTGGCAATCCGGAGTTTCTCAAAGCACTACGGCGGTCTATCATCTGTCCATCATGCTGCACATCTTTTGAACTCCATATCTGCAAAATTCTCTTTGAGACGAGGGAATTGCATCTTTTCTTCTCTGATAGTTTTGCTTAAGGTATGATCTATCATCTTTTCTTTATCCAAGATCTCTTTATGTTTGTAACCGGTGATTCGATCGACAATGTGAACCAGGTGACATCTCTTTTTCTTCCGAAGGACCAGATAATCTATTCTTCCAGTGCATCTTCTTCAACACGAACCCTTGCTCTTAATATTGATCTTTCTAAGAGCGTTGAGCTCAGGAAGTGTTCGAGCATATGTTCGTTTCTCTCGCCTTTTGAACTTGGTATTCTGGGAATATCTTGTTAATCCATGGTGGTATATGTTGATAATATGCTTGCCTATTACATATCAATGGAAGGACATGGAAGATCATCTGTGTCCCTCTCTCTCAAGCTTTGTTAACACTGCCTGTGTGCAAAGTTCCCAAAGTGGAAATTTTGGCTTCTTGAAGTCACCTATCGCGACCACGTCCTTCTGCTAAATAGATCGCTTCAATTCTGGAATCAGCAAGTTCATTGTTAATTCCATCTTCCATCTTCAATCAAACCCGGAGTTTTCCTTCTTGGTGAGTTATCATCGTCGTTCCGCCGTAGTTTTCCTCAAGACTGCTAAATCTTTCTCAATCATTTCAAGAACAACATGGAGTCCTTTTCACCTCTATCTCGTTAAGTAATCTCTTGAAACCCTCTCGCTCAATCGTCTATGCTCAATCCACCGGAGGCCATGAAGACCTTCCAGATCTTGTATTCCTTCCGTTCAAGTTGGTGCTATCTTTTCTGTAGCTGTTGAATCTTGCAGTGGTTCTCCGTAATCTTCCTTCATATCTTTCTGGTGGCTGGTTACTTACGATATGACGACAACATCATCACCCTTATCTATCTTGGATCCGGTGAATCGTTTGCATCAATCTTTGTTTTCTTATGGAGTTCCATGAGCTCTTCTTGTCAATACCTTCAGTCTGTTTTGGTAGTTGGGTTGCATGGTTTTCTTATTCATGTGCGGAGTAATGCTTTGAGTGCGGGATGGAGTAGCTACCATACCACTACTCTTATCATTCGCTCTTGTACATTGAATTGGTGAATTAATGTGATTTCACTCATTCCACGGAAGTTAGAAGTGGCCTTTATCCCTTGATACTTTTACTTCCGTCCTTGTTTTTCTGGAGTGCTCTCTCGAAGAAGGTAATCAACAATCTCTTGTTGGTGGTCTGTCTATTATAGATGGAGCAAAATCTTCAATTATCTGGTGGAAACAAACGCAAACTCTCTTCTGTCCTCGTCTTTCTAGCGGTGCTCGACATTCCCAAACAAGATGAAAGGAAACTAGCTCTCTTTGTTTCATCAATTCTTTTTCTGTGGTAAAGCCAATTATGGTTGATGCCATCAGCCGCAAATCTATTGCATTAGCCTCAAGGTTAAAGAAAGCAATAAGTATCTCTATGATAAACTCCATATCCTCCATATTCTTTGCTTCTCGGGATTCCACCATGACCTAGTTTCACATCCGTCTCTGGAAGTTATATCTGCGCACCTCAATTGCGTGATCCTGTGGTTCTTACCGGCGCAACAAGAATCTAATCCGACGATGTCTAACTAAATCTTTCTGTTGATATCAAGGGACTCTATTGTTTGAAGGCAATATTGTTTCCGAACTTCATTTCTCAAATCCGAGAGAAGATACGATGCCATTGTCATAGTGGTTCAAAACCTCTCCAATCTAGCTCTTTTTCTTCCGGCGAGATAAAGATTCATCCTCTCTCGTATCAGTAAATCTTTAATCTTAACGGTGTGTCCTTTCTCTATCCATGATACATCATCTTGTCCTTTCTTTCTCAAGTGGTTCTATTCTTTTATCATGTTTCTTGAGGAAACCGGAGCTATGTTCATCCTATCCTTCTTGTCTCACAACAATCCTTCAACTCTTCTAACCCGTTGTTTCTCAAGCAAAACACAAGACTCGCAACAAGTCTAGCAAGTTTTGCAAGGTGCAGTGGTCGCACCATTCCGCTCTTCATCATCTTGGGAACGCAAGGATCACCTTCGTTCCGAACACCTGCCTCTCCTTGTGTTGTTTTCTTTTTCCTAGGAATCTCGGGGCGAGATTCTTGTTTAGTGGGGGAGAGTTGTAGCATCCCAATTGTCTAACAATTGCAATGCTACTAGCCTAGTCTATATAAATGCTGCTTCCTATATATGATTGTTGCATCATAATTATATCATGCTCATGTCATCATGCCACCTTGCATTTGAGCATCATATAAAACCCTTTTGATTTGGTTCTTCTCTCATATGCATTGTAAATTGTATTTGCCTCTTGATATTGTATTTGGTTATTGATATATTGTTTAAATTCCCAAGTTGAGTTGGGGCATATCTTTTATTAACTCCACCACCTTTCTTGTCATCACCCCATCATTCCACCATTCAACCATATGTGAGCATTGCAACTTATTTGGTTTTACCTCTAGCTCATGTGGGTTGGGAGGGGTCCAATTCTATCTCCACATGCTTTCATATATGCACCATATTCTTTTCACATTATTGGTTTATGAGAGCCACATGGCCACCTTTGCATGCCTTGTGAGTGGAACCCCTTTTCTAGCTTTCATATGGATTATTATGGATTTATGCTCATGTTGGGATATTTTTGGGACTATTAAACATCTAGTGGAATATACACACTACCAAGTCCCAATTATAATCAAATGTGATCATATCCATCTACTCCATCTGGAATTTTCCTTTAATTCCTTTTGCTTGGCTTTATTCCACTTTTGGGAATGCATAGGAATAATGCCATGTTAATATTATTGTTTTCACAAGAATAAACATGGCATTAAATATTTTGCATGGGCCATGCAAGTACCACCACATTCTAGTCTTTTGGTATTTATTTGAATTTTTGAGTGGATCATCTCCCATCTCTCTCTTCCCTCCTTTTGGCTTGATCTTGTTTGATCTTGCTTAAACCCTATCACCACATAAACCTCTCTCTAACCCTCACCACCTTTCTTCTCACCCTCTCTTTTTATTGTCTAGATCTTGTTTGAGCTTGGCAGGTTCTTGCTCGATCTTGTCAAAAGAAAACCACTCCACCTAATCTCTCTCTCTCTCTAAACCCTAAGTCCCCTCCCTCATCTCTCCTCTCTCCTAAACCCTAGACCCTCTCTAACCTAACCCGAGCTTCCTTCCTAGCTACCCTAGCTACCCACATGCCCTCTCTCGGCCTCTCTCCCCTCTCTGCCCTGCAGGCCCCACCTGACCACCCTGGACCCACCTCCTACCCTAACCCTAGACCGAGCCCATGCCATCTACCCCTCCCCTCTCGGTTACCCTCTCTTCTCCTCCCCCTCACCTTGGTCCACCAGCAGCCAACAACCAGCACCACCACGTCACCCCTCCTCTGCCCCACTCTTTTGTTTGGCTTCAAGACAAAGAGAGAAAGGAGGGAGAAGGAAGCCACCCGAGCCCTCTTTTTGCATCTCACCAAACCATGTGATCCTCCCCCTCTCCTCTTATCTGTAGCACCAGCTCCCCCATGTGCCTTCTCCACAACCAGATCGGGATATAGGAAAAACCCAGACCCCTCTCCTTCCCCCACCACATCCTGGCCATAGCCATGGCCTCTCTAAACCCTAGCTCTGGCCTTCCTTGCTAGCCGACGATCCAGAGCGCGCCAAGCTGTACAAGGAGCACGAGGGGCTTCGTCTACTTCTTCTACCT
Source organism: Avena sativa (assembly GCA_916181665.1). NCBI lineage: Eukaryota > Viridiplantae > Streptophyta > Magnoliopsida > Poales > Poaceae > Avena > Avena sativa. Next base: position 42,237,052 of record OV702298.1, on the reverse strand, counting down.
CGCCCTGCACCGGCCAAACCTCGCCGGAGTCCTCTGGAACTCCCCGGACCCGCCGCAGCTGCCGGATCAGACGCTCGCGAGACCCCTGCCTCTGCTCCGACCCGATCCACCTCTCGCTCCAGCGATGTCACCGACGAGTTCCTGGTGAGCATCTCGATCCCCTAGACATCCCCTTCTCCTCTCTAGCTCGCCGCACCGCCGCCACCTTCCGTCGAGCACTCCGCGTGCGCGCCGCCGTTGCAAGCACGCCTTGCAGTACATGCCGTCCATCAGATTGCCGTGTGTTTTCCCTCTGTTCGTCAGGTTTCCCCGTTGCGGTAGGCCTCCCCTTAGGAAACTCCTTATACCAAAGTTGTAGCCCTTCGTCGTATCTGTGTTTTTCATTTTTATGGCTTGGCCAGTTTCTCGCTAGATTCGTCGCCACCGTCGCCGGGAGACGGACAGATCCGCCGCCGTCAGGGACGGATTCGTCAGCAGCGCAGCAGCAGCCGATGGCCGTTTTGCACAGAACCCCCTCCCCTTTTTCCCTCCTAAACCCGCCGTCCCCAGATCCCACCTGTCAGCCTCGGTATCTTTTTGCAAGGAAACCCCCCGGAAGATCCTGGCCATCACGGACAGCCCCTCCCCGCGCCCTGGATCGCCCACGTGTCAGCTGTCCGCTGGCCGCGCGCGCTCTGTGGTCCCGCCGTTCCCCGGTCCCGCCTGTCATCCACTGTGGCTGGGCGTGCTCGCGGTGACAGAGGGTTTTCTGAGCGCTGTGGCGTCCAGTCAGCCAGGCCCCACCTGTCTTTGACTGTGGCTAGATTTGAGCGAGTGACAAAAGTTTTTCTGTTTATCTGTTTTAATTCAAACTTTTCCAAATTAATTTAAATTCAAATTTCAAATCTGTTTTCAAATAACTTTTAATTTATAAACCCAAATAATACAAATAATATATGTTTTGACATCAAAAAAATGAGAGGAATTCAAATATGCCCTTCAAAATATATTTTGAACACTTTAAATTTCAAGTTGATTAAAATTACAATAAAATGCCCTTTTTCCTTAATTAATTAATAACTTTTGTTTTATAACTCCAAATTTAACAAATAATATGTCTAAAATGATTAGCTCGACGAGACCTTTCTGTTTATGCATTCCATTATCTGATTGGCAGCATGCATCATATAAATATAAAGTATACAGCAACTTATTCGAGTATAAAATGTGACTAAAACTCAATAAAATGATTTATTCTTGTATTCCACACTTCAACCATGCCATGCTACTTTGTTGCCATGCAAATTGTGCATCATTCATCATAGCATGATTGTTTGCTTGTCGCATTTTATTCATATGCTTGCGCACTTTATTTATGTTGGCCCTTGTTTGTTTGGTTCTTCTTCGAATAGACGCTGAGCAGGGGATATATCAAGAGAACCAGGAGCACTACCCAGATCCATCCCTTGCTTCAACTGAGCTGCCAGGCAAGCACTACCACATGCTTGCATACATATATTACCTATTGCCTCTATCTTATTCTTGCATCATTGAGTCGCGATTGCATTAAATTGAATCCCAAGTATTGCATAGCCTTTACTTTTAAACCCCACCGAAGCTTGTTCCTCCATCCCATGAGCCATTACTACAGGAGTTGTTTGAGCCATGCGAGTCGTAGAACAGCATGTGTAGGGTATGTGAGTGTCTGATGGATAACGAGGTACCTAAACAACTTAACCTGAGTAGTAATAGGATAACTAATGAAAGTGGCACCGGTGAGCAATATCTGCTATTTGGTTTTTCATGCTCACTTGTGTCCCGTAGGACCCCGAGTACTTGATTCCTGTTCCTTGAATATTCGCGCTATCCACATCCGGGAGGCTTATGAACCCCCCTGAGCCAGAGCTTGATTCATTCTTATTTCTTGGGGCCACAAACTAGTTTGAGGTTTTATTTACTATCCTGTACTTATGCCATGCTTTACTGCTTTATTTTAAATTGTGCGAGGAATGCACCTGTACTGTTTAGGGCCGTGACATGCTTTCGCTGTATCGACAAGCCCAGTCACACTTTCGGGTTCCTAGTCGTTTACAGCCGTCCACACAAACCTTGAGTCCGTCTCGTAGCCGGCCAGCTTCGTTGCGGGTAGCTTAATGGGGTGGCCCCCTGAAATATTTCTGAATCCTGTGATCGCTTTGTCGTGACTGCCTCATTGGGTTTTGATTTGGTTTTTCCGAGGTTGATCGAGTGTGTGTTGCTATTTGTGCACCCCTGCAGGGTAAAACTTTCTGAAAGCCGTGTCCGCGGTTATGGACGACTTGGAGCATAGTTTCTCGATCATAGACAAGTATAACTAAAGTACCGCTTTTAATTTGACTAAGTACCTGACTAATAAATAGTGCAACACTCATGGAATGTATAATAAAACTGCCAACGGATGGGGGGTTGTTCGTCCGCTTCCTCGTCGGTAAGCGAGGAGGAGGATGGATCTGTTAATATTACCGTTATAACTGTTGTTATTAATTCACGGACATCCGTCTATCTCTGGTTAGGCGGATGGTTAGCGAGTATCTATAGAATTGTTAGGGTTTATCTTTTGCTGCAATTGCGTCACCCTAGGTTGTGTCCCCTTTAGAGGCATAAAGACTTGCTGAGTACCCCTAGGGTCTCACACGATAAATTGTTTGATTCAGATGAATAGGTAAACTCGCAAGATGGATACTGGGTGGAGGAGACGGATGATGTGGGCAACGATCATTCGGTGTAGAGATTCCAGGAACGGGGATCCGTGAGATCTGTGGGCGGGATGTGTTTATTTATGGGGCATCTTATGCCGATTTGCTTCTTATCCGTACTCGGATCTTGTTTTTCGCTTCCGCTTGATACTCTGATGTTTGATGTATGAGGAGATATCCTAAACTATTATATCTATCTAGGATATTTGGATCTTGCCGTATGGCGTTGCTATATTTCCTTTCTTTTTAGATGGAATGACTCTGAGAACCATTGTATGGTGGCTTGCATACATACTCATTTGTGTATGTAGTTGATCCCTTCGCCTGCCGATTACGCCGCCCGTTCTTGTCCCGATGTTTGGAAATGGTTAAGACGGCCAAAAGGTCTACCTGTGAGTGGCATTTGGGGCCCCACCGTACTATTTTAACCATTTCCGCTCATCCAGGCTTGTAACTAGGAGCGTAATTCACCGAGGTAGTTACAACTTCCCTCTCCCTCGGATTGATCAGATCATCGATTCAACGGCAGGATGCGAGAAACTCTCCTTCCCCGAGGCCTACTCAGGCTACAATTAGATTCGACTAAAGGTCGAAGACTAGGAGAAAATGGCGTTCCTCACGCCATTCGGAGTGTTCTGCTACAACACAATGCCCTTCGGGCTGAAGAACGCAGATGCCACGTACCAGTGGTGCATGCAGGCATGCTTGAAGAGAAACATTGGCCGCAACATACAGGTCTATGTCGACGACATAGTAATCAAAACAAGGGAGGCCAAGACACTGATCGACGATCTCCACGAGACGTTCGACAACCTTGATCACTACAAGATCAAGCTGAACCGAGAAAAGTGCGCCTTCGGCATCCCATCTGGCCAACTGCTTGGCTACTTCATCTCCTAGGGAGGAATTGAGGCAAACCCGAAGAAAATCCGGGCCATAATGGCCATGGAGAAACCGAAGAACCTCAAAGGTGGCCAGCAGCTCGCTAGACGCATCGCGGCACTGAGCAGATTCATCAGCCGCATGGGTGAAAAGGCCATGCCTTTCTATCAGTTGCTACGCAAAGCAGACAAATTCAAATGGACACCTGAAGCGGACGACACATTCGAAGATCTGAAGCGGCTGCTCTCCACCTCGCCCGTCCTTATCACACCAAAGGAGCGTGAGCCTCTCTTGCTATACATAGCAGCCACACATCAGGTGGTAAGCACTGTGCTCGTGGTTGAATGACCTGAAGATGGCAAGACCCACGGGGTCCAACGCCCAATCTACTACCTCAGCAAGGGATTGGCGCCAACAAAACAGATATACCCTCACTACCAGAAACTCGCCTACGGCGTGTTCATGACGGATCGTCGGCTGAGCCACTACTTCCAGGAGCATCAGGTGATGGTCGTCAATGAAGCACCTATGAACATCATCCTGAACAACCCGGAAGCCACAGGACGCGTGGCCCTGTGGGGCATCGAGCTATCGCCTCTAGTCATAGTCTATGAGAAGTGCCATGCGATCAAGTCTCAAGTCCTACCAGACTTCCTCGTCCACTGGATGGAGCTACAGCTACCGGACACCCTGGATATGACACAGTCATGGACGATGCACTTCGATGGCTCCAAGCGCGAGGCTGGAGCAGGAGACGGGGTCATACTGACATCCCCGCGGGGCGACAAGATGAAGTACGTCCTCCGGATGAAATTTCGAGCTTCCAACAACGAAGCCGAATACGAGGCCCTCAGCCACGGCATGAGGATGGCCAAGATCTGCGGCGCAACGCGCCTGGTCATCTACGGTGACTCGAACCTCGTCGTCCAGCAGACGATGAACGAGTGTGACGCACACGCCGCCAACATGATCGCGTACCGCGCGCTCTATAACTCACTCGAAGGAGACTTTGACGGCTGTGAGCTTTGGCACATTGGAAGAGAAAGCAACGAAGAAGCCGACAGACTCGCCAATATCGGCTCCACCTGCACACGGGTGCCACCAGGTGTGTTCCTCGAACAAATCTGCGTGCCATCCATCAAAAGGAAATTCCCCAAGGGATCACCCAAAGAGGCAAAGCACTCAGGGGTTGCGCTCCCCGAAGGACAGGAAGGACCCGAAAATCTCGACATAGAGGTCGCAGTGGTCAACCTGATGCAAGTCATGGCAATCGAGGAAACATGGACGTAGCCGTACCTTCGGTACCTGATAAACAGGGAACTACCTGATGACCCGACAGATGCCCGGCGCGTATCTCGCCGGTCCAAGGCCTTCACCATCATCAATGGCGAGTTGTACAAGCACAACATTTCGGGTGTAATCCAAAGGTGCGTCACCATTGGTGACGGTAAAACCATCCTCCAAGACATCCATGAGGGCATCTGCGGCCATCACACGGGCAGCCGCGCCCTCGTCGCCAAAGCTCTATGAGGTGGGTTCTACTGGCCAACGGCCATGAACGATGCCAAGGACATCGTTCGAAGGTGCAACAGGTGCCAAAGGTTCGTAGACAAACTGCACGCACCACGATCGGAGCTTAGGCCCATACCCTTGGCCTGGCCCTTTGCCCAATGGGGCCTCGACATGATCGGCAAACTACCCAAGTCCTCGAAAGGAGTCCACGTCTACCTCCTGGTTGCAGTCGACAAGTTCACCAAGTGGATCGAAGCCATGCCCGTTACCAACCAAAAGGGTAAAACGGCCGTGAAGTTTTTCGAATCCATAGTCTACATGTTCGGTGTGCCGCACAGCATCATCATGGACAATGGGTAGAACTTCATCTCCAAAGAATTCCAGGACTTCTGCGAAGGCCACGGAATCAACATATCATATGCCTCTGTGGCACACCCGTAAACCAACGGGCAGGTCGAAAAGGCCAACGGCCTCGTAGGCGGCGGCATCAAGAAGCGCCTACTGAGCCCACTCGAGCGGCTTGCGGGAGCATGGGCATAAGAGCTACCCTCCATCCTCTGGAGCTTGCGCACAACGCCAAACAGCTCAATTGGCTACACGCCTTTCTTCATGGTGCACGGAGCCGAAGCCGTGTTGCCTGTGGAAGTATGCCATAAGGCCCCACGGGTCATCGCCTACAGCGAAGCCGAATCGACGGCTGCACTCGAAGACGCCATCGACACACTCGACGAGGCACGTGACAACGCCGCGGCTCGCTCGACGGTCTACCAGCAGAGCCTCCGCAACTATCACAGCCGTCGACTGCGCCCAAGATCCTTCATCGAAGGAGACCTCGTCTTATGACTCAAGCAAGAACAGCCAAAAAAGCTTGAGTCACCTTGGGAAGGACCATACATCGTAACCAAAGTCATCCCAGGTGGCTCCTACCGCCTCAAGCACGTGGATTCTGGAGTCGCATACTCCAACCCATGGAACGTCGCACAATTGCGACGCTTCTACCCCTAGCTATCCCCCTTTACTTTCAATATGGATATTCAGCTAAGGCTACTCAGCCGAACAATGTACCTCCTCATTACGATATGAATAAAGCTAAGTGTCTTGCCCAAAAATTTATCTTTTCTTGCATTCCTTTATGCTACAACACACTCGGGGGCTCCCCTTCACCTCACGACCTCGTCGACTGAGGATAACGCATGTACACCTGAGTAGCTGATCACGTCAGGCTAACGAAAAGGGCATGCATACAACCAAGCACCACGTCCTAACACAATGAACCTTTACAACAAAGGGCACAACACGCCCAGTCGAAATACATACAAGTTTTACATCTATCTTTTTTTACAGGAACTATCTATTCTGAAGGATCACCTGCGCACGATGCTCAAAGAGATCTACAACTTCTTCGGCATACTGCCTAACAACCGCATAGTGCGGGCGCATGTCCCATAGGCCACCATCTGGTCGAGCGGGCGGCCCAGCCGCCATAGCCGCAAGATTCACATCAGGGCGATGCAGCCGCAGGAGGGAAAGGGCAGCTTTTACGCCTGTAACCAACTGGTGCCGTACCAACTCCCTGACGTGACGCACATATCGAAACTTCGCCAGCAAGCCCCAGAGAGTCGACGTCGCTTCATCAAGGGGAAACATGACATGCATAATCGATGCCAGGGAAGTCTTCACCTGCTGCAGCACTTGCGATACATGGTGAGCACGATCCTGCACAGTCGCAAGGACCGTGGCACGGTCACGATCTATCCAGAAAAAGCCACCAGCTTCCATATCTTGCTGGGTCAAGCAGTTGATCCAAACTACAACGCGCTCCTTCTCCTCCCTTGGAACAAGGTTGGCACCTGCAGCAACCACAAAGTAAGACGACCCGCAAACCAGACGCATCCGAAAACGAGTTGCGGCTCGAAAAAACTTACACTGCAGCTGCTCGGCCAACTGCCGAAGCTCCCCCATCAGGTATTCCTCTCTGGAGGTACCTCGCACGCCGTCCACTACGCACGGAAACCGAGGAGACGCCGTAATTCTTGCCACGTTGCGCATGACCAGTCAACTCCAAGTTAGAAAGTGGGACCCACGTTTGTCTAGTCACGTCACCTCTGGCGCCGCAGACGATTGAGGTCACTAATCGTCAGCACTAACGTCATCAAAGCCACACTAGCAACGGTTACAAAACTTCGGCTAAACAGCTAAAGTACTCACTCGAATCTATGATTCGACCAACTACTCGGGGGCTACTCCTATCAGGAGCGCTGGCCGCGCACCCGAAGCATGAATAAGGTACTATGCCAATAATCTATTCTTCGAGTCCTACGTCGAGTCTACGACTCTACTACAGACTCGGGGGCTACTCCCATAGGGAGGCTTGATTCAGGCATCCGAAAAAATTGTGTCCTACGGACCTGAAGCCAACAAACGGCTAAATTAAAGTCTCTGCTCGAGTCTACGACTCGAATAGACACTTGGGGGCTACTCCCATAGGGAGCGCTGGTCGCGCACCCTATGAATTTTTCGACTGCGATCCTTCGGATCGGAATGCAAAAACTTTTGGCAACTTTGCCCCAACAAACGCTAAGTGAGTAACATCCTCCTTGGCCACCCGAAACACCTCCGCGGTGATAAAATTTCGGATGCTATGTCTACGATGCAAAGATAAGACCTACAGATACCATCTGATGGCCTGGTAACACACCCGACTGCGCTCTTCTAGTAAAAATTCGTGCCAACAGGCGCGATGAAAATCCCGACGGACGCGTTGGGTACATCATTTGAAAGCTACTAGGATTCGATTCCTATAAGACCTAAACGGCCTGAGTCGAATTACGCCAGCATCTGTTCCGGGTTCGAGTCTAGGGACTCGAATCTGAAGAAGATCGTGTTGTTTTGTCCTAAGACAGTTAACTGACCCTGATCCGTCAGGAAAGTCAGGCACACGCATAAACAATCCCTACACACTAAAACATTCTTTTATGAACAAAAACATCTGCACCCAAAATATTGAAGAGTCCTCATCCGAATCTGCGATTTGACTGAACACTCGGGGGCTACTGACATGGTTATACCCTACGGGTACACGACATTAGCATACCTGGTCCAGCCCAAGGAAGGCCCACGAGAATATACGCGGCCCATGAAGATTTTCAGGTGGCCCAAGCCCATGACGTCTTCGGATCCTTGGAGAGCAAGACTAGAACAGATAGAATATTCAAAGGGGCAAACCCTAAACCTGTAACCGACTCAATCTGTGCCCGGGACCTGCCTACCTCTATATAAAGGCTAGGAGGGAACGACGAAGAGGATATCTCTCTCACCTCACCGCATACACACCTCCACGCCAGATTACATCTGCGCACCCCTGTAACTTTCGGTTCCGCCGTAATCAAGAGCAGACAAGCAAGAGTAGGGTTTTCCCTCCGGTGGCCTGAACCTGGGTAAATCTCGTGTACCCTGGTTGCTGCGTTCCGCGATCTCCAGCACCCCCATCTTCACCAAAACCCAAGCTCATAACAATGGGCATTGACGAGATTAAACCTCATCAACAGGAGCAATAGTAATAGTAACGGTAACAGTAGGATTCGAGCGCGGTAGGCATAGGGATGGATGGACGGGCGTTGCATGGATGAGTATAAACATGTAACTTCAAAGAACTAGGGCATTGCAGATAAAAATAATAAGCATCGAAGTACTAAACAATCCTAGGCATGTGCTCCAAATATAGTCATACGTGCTCGCAATGAGAAATTACACAACATCTTCTGTCTAGCCAGCCCATGGCATCGGGGCCTCTAGGGAACTATTGGCAATTAAGGTGCTCCTTTTAATAGAGCACCGGAGCAAAGCATTAACACTCCGTGAACACATGTGATACTCACACCACGGCCATCCCCTCCGGTTTCCCAATTATTGTCACTTTGGGGCCTTTGGATCCGGACAATGATATGTGTACACAACTTGCAGATAAGATCACAAACAATACTATCATAATGATTCAATAATTGGTTCAAATCTGAGATCATGGCACTCGGGCCCTAGTGACAAGCATTAAGCACAACAAGTTGCAACAAAGTCAAATAGCACTAATAGAGATACTAGGCACTATGCCCCAATAGATCTTATTCGATTACATGATAGAACTCATCCAATCCCTACCATCCCCAAGCCTACAGCGGGGTATTACTCACTCATGGATGAGGGAAACATCGGTGGTTGATGGAGATGCGTTGGTGATGACGATGGCGATGATCCTCTCCAAATCCCCCGTCCCAGCAGGGTGCCAGAACGTAGTTTCTGGATCCGAATCTTGGTTTCTCGTGGCGGCGGCGGAGCGGAACTCTTTCTGGAAAACTATCGAACCCTCCTTTGTTTTTAGGTCAGAAGGCAACTTATAGGCGCGGAGGGAGGCCGAGGAGCTGCCTGGGGTGGCCAGACCTCCCCCAGGCGCGGGGTCAGGGGGGTTGTGCTTGGGGTGAGTCTGGGCCTCCTAGGCCTCCCCTCTGTCTCCCCTTCTGGCTACGTGGATCTTCTGGTGAAAAATAGTTTTGGGCATATTTTTCAGGATTTTTCCTGATAGTTCATTTTCTACACAAAAACAAGACACCGAGGTAATTCTGCTAAAAACAGCGTCAGTCCGTGTTAGTTGTATCCAAATCACACAAGGTTAGAGGAGAAACAATAGAAAAGTGTTCGAGAAAGTAGATACATTTTGGACATATCAACTCCCCCCAAGCTTAGCTTATTGCTTGTCCTCAAGCAATTCAGTTGAAAACTGAGTGTGATAAAAGAACTTTCACAAACACTTTGCTCCATATGATGTATATATTCTCAGCACAGGAGTAGATGCTTAGACAATTCATAATAAAGAGTATGCAACTAAGTCTACTCAATAGTCATTGCAAGCTATGAAGTGAAACCAACTCAATAATAATAAGTAGCATGAAACATAAACATAAGCAACATTGTAATGCTCATAATAAGGTATGATAGAGTGGTATCTCGCTTGCCTTTGTTTGAAGAGCACAATATAAATGCCAAGACACCTCTGAAGTTCACATGAAGACTAGAGATAAATATATCAGAGATACAAGCATCAAAGTCATGACATAATTAACCAAGTTTTGGAACAAACACAAGAATGACAACTATGATCTCAAGAAGGTTCTCATAGAATAAGTGGTGAGTCAACAATGTTTTGAAAACAGTTTTGTGAAGGTTTGAAAGGCTTCCCAATGCTGAAAGGAAGGTACTCATTAGCTTTGAGATCTCATGGCCCCTATCATAGGCATCTTCATGTGGTTAAGGTGAAAGTGAGGTCCACTCTGAATCATATGCTTGACAGACCATAGACTGGAAATCCCAAGTCCCTTGAGTATGAGGGTCGATCCGCATGCTACTCAACTTTGGTCACCTGAAAGTTCTTGTCATTGTAAATACATGCATATCATCGAGAACCGCCAACGGGGTACCCCTTGCACATGGTACAGGAGCTTTCCCATAACCAAAATGACAAGGCAAGCAGACAATGAGCATCTCAGAAATCTTTTTATTTACCATATGCATAGCTTTTTATTGATGATGCCTCATAGATGCTCATTACAGTGATGCTGCAAGATTCCACCATGATTAAGCATGGCTTAGGCTAGCGGACCAGGCATTTCTCTAACACAATGTATAAACTCCATGAACTAACAACTTCCCCTTTTATTTCACATCATCGACATCCATAAACACAAGAGCAAGGAATCAACTAGATGATATATCCAACAAGTGTTTAAAGCGTTCCCCGTGACAGCACGGTTCTGCTGACTCCCAGTATATAATTAGCAAGCATATAACTTTCATGGACTAGTCACAATGGTTCAGAATTATTAAGCGCAAGGAATAAAGTGTGCCATCAAGTTCGTGAGAGCTTTACTAACTAACTTTCTCAAAATAGACAAACATTTTATTTTGGAAGAAAACACGACATATATAATATGCATTGAAGTAGCAAATGATGCTAATAGGTAGGTATGATGGACGCAGCTGGGAATATTGGTTTTGGGGAGTTGGAAGCACAGGTAGAGCACGTACTCAGTGCAAGTGAAGGCTAGCAATAGAGAGGGAGCGACAAACGAGAGAGCAATAGCTGTCACAATCATGCTTGCAACAAAACATGACTAACTATGGCATGAAAGACATACAAGAACTCTGAGGCAAAATAAATCATCGAGGCTTACTAACTATTGATTAGTCATATGCGTGCGTGAGCATGTTCCAAGTCGATTCACATTAACAGTCAGAGGAGGATACCACAATGTCATACCAAAGTATGAATAAAACAATGCAAGCAAACATTCATATGACATGCTACAAACTATTAGCAAGCTGGAGCTAATCATAGACAAGCAAGAACTACTAAGCATCCATAATGACATACACCTTACACAAATAGGCTAAGCATGCTCACAATGATGAGTATATGTACAAAAATGAAACAAATAGTGTTTGTTACCAGCCTCTTACCACACCTCGAGTTGTCTTAATCTTCATTATTGCCCTTGACTTGTGTGACTTGAATAATTAACATGAAAACCAATATCCACTGACAACGGCTGAACCCTGCAAAGAACTCACAAAACCAAAGAAGAAGAACAAATATTTTTGGTGTTTTCAATTTTTTTAGGAACAAGCAAACCAAGAAAAAACATACAAAAACAAAGCAAAGCAAAGCAAACCAAACAAAGCAAAATCTTTTTGGATTTTTCTTTTAAGGAAAACCAAACAAAAGAAACAAACAAACAAACCAAGAGAAACAACAAAAATATTTTTGGTATTTTTGGGTTTTTAGAAAGAAGCAACAAAAACCAAAAAGAAAGCGAAACAATGGATATACAAAGAACCGACCGAACATGATATATATATGAGTGTGATGGAGGTGTACCTCCCCCAAGCTTAGGCTTTTGGCCTAAGTGGGGCTCAATAGCGCGGATAGTAACCCCATGCTGGTGGGTCATCATAGGAATGATCATAGTCAGGCACCTGTGATGAAGAAGAAGACGCGCCCCAATCAAATGAGGGCTGCTGGTATGAAGACTCTCCCAAGTTGGAGGGCTGAACCGAATTGTCTTCGGCATCCTCTTCAACATTCTCCTCTTGCTGGGAGAGTTCCCCCAAATAAGTGTCAACCTCCTCCTCCATAAGTGACCATCCTTGCCTGTTATCAAAGTTAAACAAAGCATGTGCAGGCAAATAAACTATTTTCTCAGTCCTACCCTTTCTCCGACCTTGCTGGGCAAAAGATAGTTCAAATGGAAAACTTCTTACATTAGCTCCCAAAGAAACAAAACCATGCTGAATCATAGATTCAATATCAAGCCTCTCTATGGGGAACTGAAAATCTGAAAAGTGAGGCTCTAAACCATGGAAACCTAGGAACCTAGAAGCAATGAGACCTCCACAAATTCCAACCTTCTCGTGGTTGGTGGTGAGACAGTGAGCTATCAAAGCACCCAAACTATAAGAACTATTCCTATTCAGAGCAGATACAATAAAAGCTAGATCAAAAGAAGACAACTTTCTAGCAGTCTTTCTAGCAAGAACACACTTGGTAATGAAATAGGAAAAGTATCTAATAGCTGGGAGTTGGATGTTCCGAATTTTACCAATTTCCTTTGAGAAGTCAAAACCTTGGCAAATCTCAACATACAAATCAACAAGTGACTTGGGCCTCTCCTTGATCTTCTCACAAGATCCCCACTGAGGTACTCTAATTGCTGCACAGAAATCAACAAAAGGCAGGTCGATAGGTATATTATATATTTTGTAATGGACCATGGGATTAGAAGTAGACCAAGTGAACCGGAAGTCCTGCACAAAAGCGATGGTTAGATTAACATATTGGATTGGTTCACCTACAACAAAGTGCTCCAACCCTGCATTTGTAACCAAAGTTTGGAAATCTTGGAGAATCCCCGCATCTCTCATAAATTCATAGCATGGATATATGGAAGGAAAAACTGCCTCCTCATGATGAACCTTCATTGGCTCATGCACCATCAAGTCATATTGATTCAGTGGATAAGCACTCATCTTCTTTGCTGAAATTTTTAGACAACCATCAAACCAAGTGATTTCTAAGTTGATAAATGATGAGAAACTACTATAGGAACTTGCTAGAGGACTACACATGCATCAAAACAAAGTTTCTAAGCATATAACAAGCATGCAAGCTCAAACAAACTGTCACCTATAGCAGCAAAATACTCAAGATACAATCTACCAATCACAAATCTAATTGGACAAGTGGAGGAGGCACATACCAAGGAGCAAACCCTCCAAAAAATCAGCACTTGAGATGGGCTGAACAAGGAGATCGAAAATCGCGAGCAAGAACAGCAAGAACTCGAGCTTGAGCAAGTTTTCCGTTGTTTTTCTGGAGAGAGAAAGAAGGTGGCTTTGAGGAGGCAGCCTGGAGGGGCCCAGGTGGGCCAGACCCCCCCCCCCCTAGGAGCCACCACTAGGTAGGTCGCGCCTACCATGGGTGTGGGGCCTAGGGGTGGCCCCCTGGGTCATCTCAGGTGCCACTCTGCCCCTTTTTCGAGGAAAAATTTATTTTGAATTTTCTGGGATTTTTCGGGAAACTTTATTTTTGGCCAATTTTCAGTGTATGAAAATTGAATTTCTTGCAGGAACAGTTTTTTCAGAAGAAGCAAAAGCAAACCAAAAGCCAAACTACAGGATCTCTAAGAAACTCAAACAAGCAAACAACTAACAAAACTAAAGCTAAAGCAAAGACTAGGAAGGAGAAAGGAAAAAAGAAAGCAAGTATAACCATAGTGGAAACATTATTTTGTTCATTAAAATCCTTTTGTTAACAAGGTTGATCAAGTCTTGTTGCCAAAACAATATTATATGAAGCAAAACTTTGCATTCCACAAGGTCATTATGTTACCTCATACTTGATAGCAATGGTCCCAATCATAATAGTTTCAAAATTTCTTGTGGAATGGGACAATATATTTCTCCAACCTTGATGCCTTCCATGTTTTCAATGGAATTCAGGCAATATCTTTTAACAACCTTCTTGGGGAAATAGACAGTGTGCTCTTTTTCATTAATATTGAATGTTATTTTTCCTTGAATGCAATTGATGACAGCACCTGCAGTATTAAGAAAAGGTCTCCCAAGAATAATAGACATATTATCATCTTCAGGCATTTCAAGCACAACAAAATCAGTTAAGACCATGGAATTATGAGCAACTTGAACAGGAACATCCTCACATATAACAACAGGGACAGTAGTTGACTTATCATCCATTTACAAAGATATATCAGTTGGTATCAACTTTTCTAGCTGGAGCCTCTTGTAAAGAGAAAAAGGCATAACACTAACTCCAGATCCCAAATCACATAAAGCAGTTCTAACATAATTATTCTTAATGGAGCAAGGAATAGTTGGTATACCTGGATCATCAAGTTTCTTTGGAACCTTGCCATTGAAGGAACAATTAGCAAGCAAAGTAGAAATCTCCTCATTAGGAATCTTCCTTTTATTAGAGACAATATCCTTCATATACTTTGAATAAGGAGGCAACTTAATAGCATCAGTCAAAGGAATTTGCAAGAATAAAGGTTTCATCACTCATAAAACTTGTTGTAGTGTTCTTCCTCCTTTGACTTGTGTTTCTTACCTGGAAAAGGCATAGGTTTCTGCACCCAAGGTTTTCTCTCTTTACCATGTTTATTAGCAATAAAATCTTCCTTTGTGTACCTAGTGTTCTTAGTGTGCTTCTCAGGTTCTTCCTCACCTTTTTCCTTATCAGGAGCATCATTATTATCATTACCACTCTTAGTTTCAGCATCAGAGATAGATATACTATTAGGATCTACAACAGGTTCAAGTGGTTCCTCAACTATCTTATGTTTCTTTTTCTTCCTCTTACAAGGACTACCACTATCCTCACCTTGTTGGGAATCCTACTCTATTCTTTTAGGGTGTCCTTCAGGATATAAAGGATCTAGAGTAGCTGCACCACCCCTAGTTTTAATTCCATAAGCATGTAATATCCCTCCTTTATAAAGGAAAAGGATCCCTGTGATTTCAATGCTAGCCCCTGGATCAATGCTAGCATCCACAGTTTAAGATGAAGTACACAGATACAAAGGTCATTTATTACAGCCATTCCAGAGATAAACATAGTCTTTACAACTCAAGGCCACAGGCCTAATATAAGAGTTTGAATGAGTAAATAAATAAAAGTCTTCATCTTCATGTGCCACAGGCAAACATGTTGAGTGTAGACTCATGACATCTAATCCTCATCAGAGTAACCTGCAACATCACAAGTTACAACCACAGTGGGTCAATACTTTGGAATAGTATTGGCAAGTGATACCTTAGTATATTTTAGGTGGACTAGATACTATATGCAAATTTGGCTAAGTGTAGCTTGGCTTGCTTTGCTCAAAATAGGTTTTTCCTATTAGTTGAAAACACTAAGTTTTTCTTTGTCAAAACTTTTCCCAAGGAACCACCAATAGACATTGAGGTCCTTCACCCTTGTTCACCCACAAATTTTACTTAGAAATTGGGATGAGGAGATTCTTGATAGCTTCCATGCCTTGATGCTCAAGTTGTCCATTGCCATGGACTTGGCTAAGTACTTAGATTTTTCCATCTGCAGAGGTTGTGCACTTTCCCCACCAGACTTGGTTTCACCAAGACAGGACCTTTCAGAAGCCTTCCCTTAGACCAAATGGACGCGCTCCAACCTATCATTCCCACTACCACCAACTGTCCAAATAGCTAAGTTCTAGCAACTTATGTGATCCAGGCAGAGCCCATATTGCCAAGTGGCTGCACTAAAAGCTTCTTAACACTTGGCCTCTAAAATCTCTTTGTTCCTGGGTGGCTTACCACAAGTGAGATACACAAGGTAAACCATAGCCATGGGCCTTGTGTAACCACTCAACCAAAACCACCAATCAAGTCCCTTTCCACCCAGGTGATTCATTGACTTAGTTGTTTTATTAAGCAAAACAAGTCCAAAGACTAAGAAATATTTTTATCATAGCATGTATATTTCACCAACCCTTGTTTGCTACTAGCTAGGCTAAGCATGGCATAGATAGTAACTTAACTTAGAAATTCCCTAGCATTTCTACAACTACTAGGATTTCCCAACATGGCATATAAGCAAAATATAGCATGCAAGTCTACCAAAATATTTCTAATGCTTAGTAGAAAACATAGGAATGATAATATTCATGAAGTACCACTTGCCTTGGTATTTGGGAGAGTAGCACTCCTCACAATCACAATCACTAGCACCAAAATCTACACAAACATTGGTAGCAACAAATTACACACAAATCATATACAAACAAAAATATATGCATGCATGCAAAATGCTAAGTGATGATTTTTAAAACTCAATCAAGCATGTGCATGGTACTGAATCCAAGGCAAGTCAAAAACTTGCCAAACCAAATTTATTTAACACTAAAAACAAATCCTAAACATTTCATATACTCAAATAAGCCCTACACATGTTTCTGCAAATAAAACCTTTTTAACAGAAACTAAACATTAAACACATTGCATATTTAGAAAGGGCTTGTTCTCCTGATTCCAACGGTATAAAATTTGTCAAATTCTAACGTGGGGATCAAAAGTTATAGCTAAATCAAATTCAAACCATAATCTGATTCAAATTCTGTTTTTAAACCTAACTCACTGCCACGCGTTTTAATCTTACTGGCCGATACCGCTTCGCGTCGGATCGAGCTTCTTCGCCGTAGTATCAACTTAGATCCAACACGCCAGATCTAAAGAAAACGATTCGTCCTCGTTCTAATCTAATCCCTACGATGCAGATCTAACGGCTACCGTTGCTCTGACCAAAGTCGAGCGGCGCTAGCGGCGGCGACTGGCGGCGGCGCCTCTGTCAGTGGCGGAGCTGGTGTTCTAGGTCGCGCGGGAGAGGGAGAAGGGGTTTACCAGAATCGCAGGGAGCTGCTGATGCTCAAGGTGGTGATGGTTCGGCAAGGGGCGCTCTAGAGTGGCCGAGGGAGCTCGTCAGAGTTGTGCACGGCATCAGGTGGTTGATCTCGAAGTCGTTGCCGCGGTTCCGCGTCGCCCTAGCACGAACCAGGTGGTTTAGGAGATGCGCAACTCGTATGCGAGAGAGATCAAAGGGCGCGCAGTGCTTACCGTAATCGGTCGCCGGAGTTGAGTGGCGGCTCGGTCGTTTGCAGGAACGAACGGGGACGGCATCCTGGGTCACAAGCAGGCAAGCAAAGGGTATCAGAAGATGCATGAGGTCATGCTGGACACACTCGTTTGAATCAGAGGCACAGGGACAACGGGGTCTTACCGGAATCGCACGCCGGAGATCGTCGGAGCTGCAGTGGTGTTTGGCGAGTTGCGAGCAGCCTGGTGGCGTGGAGAGAAAATTGGGTGAGGGGAGGTGGTCACGAGGGGGAGAGGTTCTTATAGCCGGAGCTGGGTGTGGAGTTACTCGCGGAATCAATGGGAATCAACGCGGCAGTGACTGTGGCGAGTAACGGCGGCGTGAGCGTCGCAGGCGCGCGAGATTTGGGGAAGAAGGAGTCGACGTGGACGGGTCCACTTGTCAGCGAAATAAACAGAGGGGAGGTGGGGTCCTGGTGTCAGCGACTCCGTGTGTGCGTCTGCGAGTCAAAGAGAGAGAGAGGGGACCCGGGTGGGCTAGCTGGGCTGGATCTGTTGATGGGCTCAAATCCTGGCGCTGGCCTTTTTCCTTTTCTTTATTCCTTTTCTATTTCTAATTTGATTTTCTGGAATGATTTTCAAATGAATTCAAACTCTATTTGAATTCAAATCTTTTCAGGATTTTTGCAGTGTGCAACCTTTACAATTCTAGGCATAAAACCAGGTGGTCACTTTGAATTGGCTTAGTCATTTTGGAAAAATAAAATAAACAGTGACATAACACTTGTTTTATATTGGTTTTGAAATTGGTTTTCAAATTGTATTTGCTTTGAAATTTTAGTTTAAACCTTAGCAATCTAGCAACTCATTCTGAAAGCAATAAGGCACAAGGTTTGGTTTCATGAACAACAATCTCTCACTAGGGAGTAGCATTTGTTTCAAATGCTGATCACATAAAATAATGAGCTCATATGCTCCTGTTTTTGAATTGTTTTGTTTGAAATGAACTCTATATGATCATGGATGCATGGATGATATGCATGAGTTTGAAATATGATTTTAGGGATGTTACAAATCTAACCCCCTTAAGTTGAATCTCGCCCTCGAGATTCGGTTTGGCTAGCAAATAGGTGAGGGTGGTCTTTCTGAAGATCATCTTCTCTTTCCCATGTTGCTTCTTCTTCGGAATGATGATTCCACTGCACTTTGCAGAACTTGATAGTCTTAGTCCTTGTGACTCTTTCTGCAGTCTCAAGAATCTTGATAGGTTTCTCTTCATAAGTTAGATCACTTTCTAGTTGAACTTCCTCCAAAGGTATAGTATCCTTCAAAGAAGTTTCTTCCATTTCTGGATGACATTTCTTAAGTTGACTCACATGAAACACATTATGGACAGCTGACAGAGATTCTGGCAGTTCAATTTCATAGGCAACTTCTCCTTTACGACTCAGAACTTGAACGGCCCAACATATCTTGGTGCAAATTTTCCTTTGACTCCGAATCTCTTCACTCCACGAAGTGGTGGCACTCTAAGATAGGCTCTATCACCAACTTCGTAGGTGACTTCTCTGCGCTTAGGATCTGCGTAGCTTTTCTGTTGGGACTGTGCTATCTTCAACCTATCCTTAACCAACTTGACTTTCTCTTCTGCTTCCTTGATAAGATCTGGTCCGAATAAACTTCTTTCTCCCACACCATTCCATAACAATGGGGTGGTACACTTTCTTCCGTAGAGAAACTCAAATGGTGCCATCTCAATACTGGCTTGATAGCTGTTGTTATAAGAAAATTCTGCGTAAGGCAGACTTTCATCCCAACTGGCTCCGTAGTCTAAGGCACATGCCCTCAACATGTCTTCAAGAATCTGATTAGTCCTTTCCGTTTGTCCATCAGGTTTGAGGATGAAAAGCAGTACTGAATTCCAACCTCGTTCCCAATGACTCATGTAACTGTCTCCAAAAATGGGAAGTGAATTGAGTTCCCCTATCATACACAATACTCTTGGGCAATCCATGTAGACATACAATTCTACTCATGTAGATTCTGGCTAACTTAGCACTTGTATAGGTTGTCTTCACGGGTATGAAATGAGCCACTTTAGTTAGGCGATCCACTACTACCCAAATAAAGTCGTATCTTGACCTGGTCCTTGGTAATCCGGTAATGAAATCCATACCAATCTTGTCCCACTTCCAATCACGAATAGGTAGTGGTTAAAGCAAACCTGCTGGTTTCTGATGTTCCGCTTTCACTCTACTACATACATCACACAAAGCAATATGTTCGGCAATGTCATTCTTGAGATTATTCCACCAAAATCTTTCTTTCATGTCCATGTACATTTTGGTGTTACCCGGATGAATGGAATACGGAGAGTTATGGGCTTGTTGCAAAATCAGTTTCCGCAGTTCTGGATCTTGTGGAACACAGATACGTTTCCCATGCCATAAAGTACCCTGTTCGTCTTCATGGAACCCTTTGGCTTTTCCTTTGCCAATCTTTTCTTTAATCTCTTCGATTTCCTTATCAATCTTCTGGGCTTCTTTGATTTTGTCCAATAGAGTGGGTTGAACATCCAAAGACATGAGATGTCCTTCAGGCACAATCTCCAATCTGAGTTTTCTGAATTGGGTACACAGATCATCTGGCAATTCTCCTTTGGTAAGGCCATTCACAAAAACCTTACGACTTAGAGCATCTGCTACAACATTTGCTTTACCGCGGTGGTATTGCAAACTTAAGTCATAGTCCTTGATAAGTTCTAGCCATCTTCTTTGTCTCATATTAATTTCCTTCTGGGTGAAGATATACTTCAAACTTTTGTGATCTGTGAACACTTCACAACGTTTTCCCAAAAGATAGTGTCTCCATGTTTTGAGTGCATGGACAACAGAGGCTAACTCTAAATCATGAGTGGGATAGTTCACTTCATGAGTTTTGAGTTGTCTCGAGGCATAAGCTACAACTTTACCGTCTTGCATAAGTACTGCACCCAAACCTTGATGAGATGCATCACAATATACTTGGAAATCTTTTTCCAAATCTGGCAGACACAAGACCGGTGTTGTCACCAGTCTCTTCTTCAATTCCTGAAAGCTGAGTTCACAACCTTCAGACCAAGCAAACTTCTTGTCTTTCTTTAACAATTCAGTCATAGGCTTAGCTACCTTGGAGAAATTCTCAATGAACCTCCTGTAGTAACCTGCTAACTACGAACTTCTTTCACGGACTTGGGAGATTCCCATTCCGTCATAGCTGAAACTTTAGCGGGATCAACTGCTACACCATCCTTTGTCATAACATGTCCTAGAAAACCAACTTTATCCAACTAGAATTCGCACTTGCTGAATTTGGCATAAAGTTTATGCTCCCATAACTTCTCAAGTATCAAACGCAAATGTCCTTCATGCTCTTCTTTGCTCTCGGAGTAGACTAGGATGTCATCGATGAAAACGACAACAAACTTGTCAAGGAATTCCATGAACACCTTGTTCATCATATTCATGAAGTATGCTTTAGCATTGGTCAAACCGAAAGGCATCACGGTATACTCATACAATCCATACCTTGTAGTGAACGTTGTCTTAGGTATGTCTTGTTCTCTTATCTTGAGTTGAAAATATCCTGACCAAAGATCAATCTTTGATAATACACATGCTCCTTCTAGCTGATCAAACAAGTCATTGATTCTAGGCAAAGGGTATTTGTTCTTGATAGTTACCTCGTTGAGTGAACGGTAATCTATGCATAACCTTTGACTTCTATCTTTCTTCTCCACGAACAAAACTGGGGCTCCCCAAGATGAAGAACTTGGTTGAATAAATCCTTTCTGCAATTGTTCTCCTAGTTGTTTCTTGAGTTCTTTCAGTTCATCAACTTATATGGTCTCTTTGCTATTGGTCCAGACCCTGGTACCAAATCTATAAGAAACTCCACATCTCTATCTGGTGGCATTCCTGGCAGTTCTTCCGGAAACACATCCGGATACTCACTCACAATTGGCACACTGTCCATGCTAACCCCTTAAGAGAATTTAGCTTACTTCCTTTTGATTCAAAGTTGGACTTGAATTTAATCCGCTTTCTTTCCGGGGTTGTGAGTGTAACAGTACGATTAGCACAATCTAGTACTCCTTCATACTTAGCCATCCAATCCATTCCTAATATTACGTCCCAGTCCTTGGGAATCTAGGATGATCAGACTCACTGGATATTTATGCTTTCCAAACTCTATTACTAGATCCCGGCATCCAAGACTTACTATCATATCTCCACCCAGAGAACTAACTTTTATTGGACACCCAATATTTTCAGTTGGAAACCCATTTCTATCAACAAATGCTTTTGATATGAATGAATGCGATGCTCCAGTATCAAAAAGAACAAATGCTGGAATAGAATTGAGTCTGAACTTACCAGCAACAGCATCAGGCTCCTCATAGACCTCCTCCACACTGATGTGGTTCACCTGTCCCTTCTGAAAAGGGTTGGGCTTGTTGGGTCCTTCAACATTCTTTTCTGGGCAGTCATTTGCATAATGCCCCATCTTCTTGCATTTGAAGCATTCAACCTGACTGATGTCTCTCTTAGCAGGCTGACTTCCACTTCCACTTCCATTACCACTATGGTGGCTCTTATGTCCACTCTTGTGGTTCTTGTACTTGTCGTTGTCATGACTGCGATGATGTTTGTTGTCATGACGGTTGTGGTTGTGGTGCTTGTTGAATTTCCCATGCTTGTGGGATCCTGAGCTTCCGCTATCATCATAATGGGAATGTTTGTGAGACGATCCCGAGCTGTGCTTGTCTGAGTGCTTTCTCTTCCTGCTCTCAACTTGTTTCATTTTGTTCTCCAAAATTGCAGCCTTGTCACAGAGAGACTGATAAGTGGGAACATAAGCCACAGCCAGCTACAGGTTCAGCTCATCATTCAAGCCTTCAAGAAATTTTTCCTTTCTCTTAGCGTCGGTGTCAACTTCATCCGGTGCATAACGCGCCAGATTGTTGAACTCCTCAATATATTCAGCCACGCTACGGTGGCGCTGCTTCAGATTGTGGAATTCTTTCTTTTTCAGACTCATCACTCCAGATGAGATATGAGCAGTGCGAAAGCCATCCTCAAAGATAGCCCATGTCACTTCATCTATGGGAGTGGTGATCTGGAAGTTATCCCACCAAGTGGCGGCTGGTCCTTCCAGCAGATGTGCTGCAAATCTGACCTTTTCAGCATCCGTACAGCCCACGGTTACCAAATCCTTGTTCACAGAACGTAGCCAATCATTGGCCACCATGGGATCAGTCGTCCCTAAGAACTTTGCTAGCCTCAATCTCAAGAATCTGGTAAGCATGTCAAAGCCCGGTGGGTTGTTGTTGTTGTTATTGTTGTTGTTATTGTTGTTATTGTTGTTGTTTTGGTTCTGGATGAACATCGTCATCATCTGCATTCGCTGAGTTTGAGCGGTCATCATTTGTTGCATTTCTGGAGTGATGTTGTTGTTATTGTTGTTGGGGTTGGGGTTTGCACGACGGGGAGGCATCTGTGGTTTGTTCAATAGAGATAAGAATGAGATACCCATAGATGCTTTCATGCACATTACATCACATAAGCAAACATAAAGCATGCAACACAAAGATAAAGGTTCAACAACAAGATAACAAGTTCACAAAGTAAAACACACAAGTAGCAAGCCATCCACATGTCGGATGGTCAAATAACAAGTTCTCAAATAACAAGTACGATAATAAATGATAAATGAGTAGTCAAATCTACTCCTCGGCGTCAACCTCCTCCTCGACAAAGTTAAGACCTGCGTTCTCCATCGCGGTCTTGTATTCCTCGACACTAGTGGTCAAGGTCTCTATCTTGGCCTTGAGAGCCCTCTTCTAGGAACGAAGCCTCTCAATCACCGTCTGCTGCTGCTCGAGCTCGAAGTCCTTGGACTGCAGTTCTTCAGTCATGTCCCGGATCTTCTTGTTCCTATCCTGGACACGCTTCTCCTGACTCTTGAACTTCTTGTCCTGGGTCTCGAACTTCGCCTCCATTTCCTTGACTATCTCGTCTTGCTCCGGGAAGAGCTTGTCCTTCTCGCGAAGCTGCACCTGAAGTTCGTCATTGCTGAGCATGACGTTGGTCCTGTCGGTGTCCACTTGCCTAATGAGAGACTCTAAGTCCTGGAGGTACAGACGAATCGGCTCTGCTGCGTCCCTCGAATCGTCCTCGAAGTCGATGGACTCTCCATCCTCATCACGTCTACCGAAGACATGGA
Source organism: Avena sativa (assembly GCA_916181665.1). Lineage (NCBI taxonomy): Eukaryota > Viridiplantae > Streptophyta > Magnoliopsida > Poales > Poaceae > Avena > Avena sativa. Next base: position 42,213,503 of record OV702298.1, on the reverse strand, counting down.
AGTGGGTACCTCTAACCTGTCGGGAGTGTCTCCCTAGCAGACGTCCTATCAGATCCTGCATCACTACCTCAAGGCCTCTCTCCATGTCATCGTGCATGAGCTTGAAGACAATGGCCTCCGTGGTAGGATCCGTCTTGCGTCCGGGCTGGTTGACCTTGAAGCCCCAGAGGTCCTTCCTCTCAAACTTGGTGAGGGGATGCACCATGATGGTGGGAAGAGGGAGATTGAGCAAAATGGTAAGCTCAACGATACAAGGACCAAAGCGGGTAACTGTAACATCCCAAAAATATCAAACTTAGATCATCAAAACACTAATCATCAAGTTTAGGGTTAACAAAAACTTTTCTAAATGAATTCATGAATGCATGTATATGTGTATGCATGGATTTTGAATTTCTTTAAAAACCACCTTGTTTGTGTGATCCATTGCTTGTAAAATGTTTCTTAGGTGAAAAGAACATCATCTAAAACATTTCCCACACTTTTCCTAAAGACAAGTAAATCAAAACAAATATATTAAGTGAGTGGTCATTTTGGCCAATTTAACTCACATGCCTACTTTGGCTGTCTCAAACTTTCAAAACCTAACAGAAACTTTTCTGGATCTTTGCACCCTTGAATGTACTCACAACAGAGTATCAAGGCCCACTTTGTGATCATCCAGAAACTTTCAAATGCATAGTTTAAATGACAATTCAAAATTGAATCTTCTTCATATGGGAAGATCCCACTTTTTCAAAACCCACTCAAACAAGCTCAACTTTCAAAACCCAAGCATCTGCAGACTCACCAGAACCAATCTAGCAAACTCACCAAAATTCATTTAAAAATTCAAAACTTGAGTTCATGCGGCCATTTCATCAAACAGGTTGCAGACACAAATCAAACCAAACCACAAACACTATAGTGTGCAGTGTTTTGAGCCTAACTTGTTCCCTAGTTAGCTCACACACAATCCAGTAGATCATCTAGAAAGATTAGCCCAACACTAGCACCCCTGTGAGCTTGCCATTGCCATTAATGGTGAACAGCCGAGCACCCCCATGTCACCCAAATGTGGATAGCAAGCTAGGAGCAGCAGCAAGCCTAGCCAGCATGTCTGGGAGGCAGCCCACCGTCCACCTCCACTGCCTGTCCCAGCCGCGAGCATTGCCAAGCCCTGGACCACGCGCACAAGCCGCGCCCAGACCATGCCGAGCATGCGCCAGAGCGCCACCCGCGACCAGCGTCCCCAGACCGCGCGCCGCCCTCACCGCGCGCACACACGATCACCACCGACCCAGGACCCCGCCAGACACTCCCGTTTGCCGCCCCGTGCCATACAACCACCGCCCGCCGTCGAAGACGCCGCCTCTTCCGCCCAGAGCGCCGCCCGTTCCAGACCAAACCACACCGCCCCATGCCTCGCGATCATGTCGTTGAACATCGCCAGGAGACACAGCACCGTCCCCTACCCTTGCCCATGCCATTAGCTGCCTGTAACGTCGCCCCCGACGAGCTCACCTTGCGCCCCGACGGTCCCCTCCCCACTGACCGTGCCACACCATTCTCAGAGCAAGGCGAGCACCACCTCGCCGGAATTTCACCGGAGTCCGCCGCCTCTGGAGAAGAAGGGAGCCAGCGATTGGAGCCGCCCCAGGAGAAGCCACCGGTACCAGGAGGTTCGCCATCGTCGACTTCGTTGTTCGCCCGCCTCGCCGACCCTCGCCCGTACCCTGGTGGGCCCCCAGCACCCCCCACTGGCCGCGCTAGGTTTCGTTCTCGCCGGAGCTGTCTCGCATCGACGATGACCCTCAGCCGTTGGATTAGAACTAGATCGAACGACCCACGTTGCCCCATACCGCTTCGCCCAGCCCCGTGTCACTGACGAGTGGGGACACCCACTTACGCAGCCCGCGGGAGCACTGCGCTTAGCAGGCCGGCCCGTTAGAATTTCCCGCGCAGCCCATCAATTCAAATTAAACCTTTTTCTTTTTAATTTCAAACACACTTCTGTATCCAACTTCAAAAATCAACCCAGGTCGATTCAGTGCACCAAATTGGATGAAACCAATTTGTTGGAAAGATCTGTGAATGCTTAATCCAAGCCCGTTGGATTCAATTCATTTGGATATGTAGATCACCCATAGCAAAAATAACAAGGCAGAAGCTTTTCTGCATTCAAACATTTTTCAAAATTAAACCATAAAAGCTTTTGAGTTGATTCCAACTCTCAAAAATCACCTTTAACCATACCTTTCAGAATATATAAAAATATATAGGTTTACTTGCAAAAATAATGTTCAAGGAATAAAAGAATGCTACATAAGCATTTCTAGCCACTTTAATCAATTAAAATAAAAGGGTAAAACCTTATTAAATTGTGACACCACTTTAAATCACATTCCCATGGACTACAATATGTGGTGATGACATGTGTCAACATGATCCCATGTTTAGTTTGGAGAATATTAAATCTTAAGTAGTTTTTCAATGAGTAGAAATTACTTTTCTAAAATAAAAAGACTTAAACCAATCCTTAACCTTGTAATGTTAGAGATGATGCTAGATCATCTATAGGACCCTTGTGTGTGATGATTGCAAGTAGTTAAGTATTGATTGGTGATTGTGTACCCCGTATCTATTCATAGACGCTAGTACCGACCAAGGATACTACGAGGAGGAAGGAGGATACTACGAAGAGGAAGCCGAAGAGAACTTCAACCACTTCTCTGCACAAGGCAAGCTTTACTAACCAAGTTGACCAATGCAAGATAACACTTGCGAGATACTATACCAGTGCAAGCTAACACTTGCAAGATATCCTATTGTTGCCACAAACCCATGCTTGTGATATGATTACTATATGCCTTAAGCGTATGTGATCATACCAACTTGCTAAACCAATCCTAGTTTTATGGCAAGCTTCTTACTTTATTTCTTTATCAAAGCTTACTTAGAGTCTACTTAAGAGTTTGGTAGATATTAGACAGCTGTGCTCAAGTTTGCCCTAAGATCATAAAATTTGGCCTAAGCTAGAAACCTTGATCTCAGCCTAAGATATAATGTTGGACTTAGTGAAACTCCATTAGTTACCACCCCTCATTATTACCACCCCCACCTGTAGATGCTAGTGCTAAGCATAAAACTTTATCAACTTTAGATGGGAATACTTGGTGGAAAAATGGTTATGAAAACCTTGGAATGATGGATCATTCTATTGAAATGTTTTGGACATGTGTTTCCAAACACTTGATGATTTTGGTGATGAAAATGTTGAGGCATGAGCCTTAGCCCCTTTATAAAACTGATGGTTGTCTGGATGCGATACCATTCCAATTTTATCGTACAACCACAATACCCGAATATTGGGTAGGGCTTGACTGGAAACTTATATACCTTAGTATTAGTTCCCTCACGGCCAAGGTCTGAGCTGAGGCTACCTTGTGAAGATTGTCCACCTGTGCAGTACCCAAGATGACAGTGGTCATGGTTGGGAGGCCAAACTCATAGGAGAGGTGCTTATACTAGGGAGTGTAATTGAAAGGTTAGGATTGATTATCCGCATACTGAGTATGGTGAATTCAGGATTTGTTCCTGACGGATGTATCGAATGTTGTGGTGAAAGTGTACAATCTCTGCAGAGTGTCAAACTATTCGAATAGCCGCGTCCGCGGTTATGGACAGTTGGAGTGGCCATACTGTTCCCCCGTCAGACCCTTTTCAAAATGACTTGTGAAATGAGTTAAGACTTTGACTTGACCACAACAGAGTTGTGACCTGAACTACAAGATCCCACTTAGGAGTTATAAAATCGTGACTGGCTTTGGAGCTTAGTAGAGATAAACCTGGCTTTTTGCAAAACAACCCTAGAGCCTAGTGCCCAATTATCCAAAAACCCCCTTTACTTGTTAGTATTAGTTTGCGAGTACTTAAAGAGTACTCATGGCTTTGTCCCTGGCTATTCCCATGGCCAGACTATGAAGAGGAGTACCTGGAGGATGGACCCCAGGAAGGTTACGACAACTAGGATCATCTCCCATCGTCAGCATTGCCTGTGACCCTGAATATGGAGCTTCGCCTACGCTACCGTTATTATTACGTATTCCGCTGCTTGATGTTGTATTAAGAACTGGATCATGAGATCCCTATTCGTGTAAGAACTTATGTATCGTTGTAATGGATGAAGTACTATGGTATCCAATTCTGTTATGTCTCGCAAAAATGGTAATCCTGGGATTGCGATGTATGGCATAACAGGCATCTAGGATTAAAAAAATCCGGGTGTTGACAAGTTGGTATCAGAGCCATCCTGACCATAGGAGACCCTAGTTAGGTTGGACATTGAACCAAAAACTTAGTTTCAAAAACCAAAGAAAACAAATATTTACAAAAACCTATTCTCATTCTTATCTCTTTAATTCTTTCATAAAACTTCATGTTCCTCAAAAACTCTTGCAAAATAGATAAAATTTTGACACACTTGATCACTCTCCTAATCTACTCATCCTCTATTTTTATAGATGGACGTGAAGTACAGCAAGTTTTATCAACCCGGAAATGGAGGGGACCTTATCTTTGAGAGGGATCTGGATCAGCTTTCGGAACTTCTGGAGCGTCCGCACCCCGAGTTCTTCGAAGCGCAACTCAATGATCAAGGAGGAGAAGATCTGCAGTGGCTAATTGTTGCAAGTCTCCGAGGAAAGATTGAACCTCCCACTGCGGAGGGAATTCAGTTTACCTTGAGGGAAAACAACTGGCTCGATGGACTTGCCAGAGCAATGCAGGAAGCTCTTTCCCGTCTGTGTGGACAGAGCATCAATCACATCAAGGGTACTCGCTTTGAGTTTTTCCCAACACGTGATGCAAATGGACAACCACTGGAAGCCCCATACCACCCCGAGCTGAAGACTCAATTGGACCACCTCAGCTTCATGATGTATGACCGTCAGCAGGAGTTGGACAACTGCCGTGACTATTGGAACCACAAGTCTGCCATCATCAAGACGAAGGATCAGACCATCGCCATGCTCGCAAAGGATCGCAAGTCTCGCCGCCGTCAGCTCGACAAGAAGGAGCGCATTATTGCCCATATCCGCCATCGCATCTCATCTCTGGAAGAGTCCATCCACGAGAGAGACATGCAGTTAGAGGAAAGGGAGAATGCCGGAGAAGATCTTCATGGAGACCCTTACTCCTATCTCAGCGATGACGATGATTTTTTGGAGGATCAGGCCATGGACTTCTTCGCCGATGAGGATGATTTCGCCTTCATCGATGATCCTGAAGATGATGAAGCCACAAACTCCGAGCAGTAGTAGCACTGAGCACTAGCGTAGTGAGTCGTAGTCGGTCCCACTGTATCGTAGATTCCAGAATGGTTCTTAAAACCATCTGTTTTCCTTGTTGTGGTGTGTGTTGTACTGTGTGCTATGAGTGAATGAATGAAAAAGCATGTTGCTAGAAAAATCTGAGTCAAACCTTTAAAAAACTTTTCTAAAACCCAAAACCTTAGAAATTTCCCTCTTTTCTCATGATCGATATCAATCTTCAGATGCCACGTGGAGGAAGTGGTTCAGCCCCGGACCCGATGTTGCAGATCCTGCAAATGTTAACTTCTGAACGCGAAGCTAAAAGAGCCGAACGTCAAGCCAACCTAGCCACTCTGCAACAGATAGCCCAGCTAGCCCACAACAACCAAGGCCATGGAAACCAGGACAACCACGGATCTAAACTCAAGAATTTCCAGAATACCAACCCACCCATTTTCACCAAGTCGGAAGAACCCCTAGATGCCAATGATTGGCTGCAAACCATGGGAAATAACTTAGAAGTAGCAGGAGTGGAAGCCAACGAGAAAGTCTTGTTCGCCACCCATTATCTAGCCAGAGATGCCAGGGCATGGTGGAACAGTGTTCGTGCAATGACCGGAGGCCAGATGATGACCTGGGAGGAATTCAAGGTCAAGTTTAGCAGAACCCATGTGCCACCAGGTTTGATCAACAGAATGAGAGACGAGTTCAGAGAGTTGAAGCAAGGAAGGATGATTGTAGTGGAATACCGTGACAAATTTTTGTCATTAGCTAGGTATGCCCCGGACGAGATAGACACCAAAGCCAAGAAGAAAGAAAGATTCCTGAATGGTCTGCATGACGAGATGTAGACGGTGTTAGTCAATATCCCCTTTGTGGATATTGAAGCCCTTGTCGACTCTGCTATCCAAATGGAAGGAAAGATCAACCAGGCCAATGAGAACTGCAAGCGTCGCATGATGCATCAACCAGGAACCCATCAGACCCCAAAGTATCGCCCCAACCCATCTCCCGGATTTGCCCCACGAACCCACAAACCCCCTATGACCCGTCCGACCTATCCCAACCGTGGAAACCCTAGACCCGGAGGAAATCACCACAACCCCGGCAACTCTAGCAATTTCACCCATGCCCCACCCAAGTTCAACACCAACAATACTACCACCAACCCCAATACTGCCCCGAGGACTGGAAGCAATGCTGTGCCTATCGCAGCCAAGGACAAGTCACAAGTGACCTGTTATGACTGTGGAAATAAAGGCCACTATTCCAATGAGTGCCCCAACAAGAAGAATGCTACCGCCCCCAACGCCAATGTCCCAGCTCAGCAGCAGCGCCGTGTCCAGCCAGGGAGAAGATTTGCCCCAGGGAATTCACTCAATCGCAATGGCCGTCTTTTTCTCATGCATGCTGAAGAAGCTCAGGAAGCGCCAGACGTTGTGCTGGGTATGTTTTCTGTTAATTCAGTACTTGCAAGAGTGTTGTTTGATTCTGGTGCATCGCATTCATTTGTCACCGAAGAATTTTCCTGCACTAGTAAAATTCAACCAACCAAATTGAAGCATGTGATGATTGTGCAAATTCCCGGATCAACCACCAAGGCTAGGCAAATTTGCAAAGCCGTCCCTATCCGAATCCATGGCATAGATTTTTATGCTAACCTAATAGTACTCGGAACTAAAGGTTTGGAAGTAGTACTAGGAATGGATTGGATGTCCAAGCATAAAGGATTGATTGACTGTGCCAAGAAAGCCATTACCATGACCAGTACCACCGGAGTATCAGTCGAGCATATATCTGAAACCTTACCTCGCCAATTCAAGTTTAACAAGAGTCTAGCCCAACCTGCCATTGACCAAGTTCGGATAGTCTGCGAATACCCCGATGTATTTCCAGATGTTTTGCCCGGTATGCCCCCAGATCGGGATATCGAGTTTATCATCGAACTAATCCCCGGAACAGGACCCATAGCCCAGAGACCCTATAGTATGAACTCGTCAGAGCTAGAAGAACTGAAGAAGCAACTGGATTCCATGTTGGAAATCGGATTGATTCAACCAAGTGCGTCCCCATGGAGATCACCTGTCTTGTTTGTGGACAAGAAGGATGGAGGTAACCGTTTGTGTACGGACTATAGGAAGCTGAATGATGTCACCATCAAGAACAAGTACCCCTTGCCTAAGATCGAAGATTTGTTTGATCAGTTGACCGGTGCCCAGGTGTTTTCTAAGATTGATCTTAGAACTGGCTATCATCAACTCAAAATTCGTGCAGAGGATATTCCAAAGACTGCCTTTACCACCAGATATGGATTGTATGAGTATACAGTCATGTCTTTTGGATTAACCAATGCCCCCGCTTATTTCATGAATCTCATGAATAAGATTTTTATGGACTTCCTGGATAAGTTTGTCGTTGTTTTCATCGATGACATTCTGATTTATTCCAAATCGGAAGAAGAACATGAGCTACACCTAAGGACCATCCTTGGAACCCTTAGAGAGCATCAGTTGTATGCAAAGTTTAGCAAATGTGAATTCTGGTTACAGGAAGTAGGATTCCTCGGTCACATTGTATCAGCCGGAGGAATTGCCGTAGACCCTGCCAAAGTGAAAGATGTAGAAGATTGGCAAGCCCCAACCATTCAAACCCAAGTTCATGCTTTTCTCGGATTGGCGGGATATTACCGCAAATTCGAGGAAGGATTCTCGAGTATAGCCCGACCCATGACCCAATTACTGAAGAAAGACAAGAAGTTTGAATGGACGGACAAGTGCGAAGCGAGTTTTCAAGAACTCAAGAGGAGATTGATTTCAGCCCCAATCTTGATCATGCCGGATATCACGAAGCCCTTCGATGTGTATTGTGACGCATCCAAGATTGGTCTCGGATGTGTGCTAATGCAAGAAGGCAAAGTTATATCTTATCTATCGCGACAACTGAAGCAACATGAGGAAAATTACCCAACCCATGACCTCGAACTCGCAGCCGTAGTTCTAGCCCTGAAGACATGGAGACATTACCTAATGGGAAACCGTTGTGAGATTTATTCGGATCACAAGAGCCTAAAGTATATATTCACTCAAAAGGATCTGAATATGAGGCAGAGAAGATGGATTGAGCTAATCAAGGATTACGACCTGGACATTCACTATCACCCTGGAAAAGCCAATGTGGTTGCCGATGCCCTTAGCAGATTGCCGTGCCGCTTGAACTCCATGATTTTAAAGGAGCAACCAAGTTTGCACAAAGAGATGGAAGATTTTCGAATGGAATTAGTAACTGAAGGATTTTTGGCTAGCATAGAACTTCAGCCCACTTTGATCAGTCAGATTAAAGAGCCGCAGAAAGGAAATGCTAGTATCGACGGAATCAAGCGTCGTATTGGTACAGGCAAAGTACCCGGATTCACCGAGGACGAAGAAGGAGTTCTGTGGTACAAAGGACGCCTTTGTGTACCATCCTCCAAGACATCCATGAGGGCATCTGCGGCCATCACACGGGCAGCCGCGCCCTTGTCGCCAAAGCTCTATGAGGTGGGTTCTACTGGCCAACGGCCATGAACGATGCCAAGGACATCGTTCGAAGGTGCAACAGGTGCCAGAGGTTCGTAGAAAAACCGCACGCACCAGGATCGGAGCTTAGGCCCATACCCTTGGCCTGGCCCTTTGCCCAATGGGGCCTCGACATGATCGGCAAACTACCCAAGTCCTCGAAAGGAGTCCACGTCTACCTCCTGGTTGCAGTCGACAAGTTCACCAAGTGGATCGAAGCCATGCCCGTTACCAACCAAAAGGGTAAAACGGCCGTGAAGTTTTTCGAATCCATAGTCTACATGTTCGGTGTGCCGCACAGCATCATCATGGACAATGGGTAGAACTTCATCTCCAAAGAATTCTAGGACTTCTGCGAAGGCCACGGGATCAACATATCATATGCCTCTGTGGCACACCCGTAAACCAACGGGCAAGTCGAAAAGGCCAACGGCCTCGTAGGCGGCGGCATCAAGAAGCGCCTACTGAGCCCACTCGAGCGGCTTGCGGGAGCATGGGCATAAGAGCTACCCTCCATCCTCTGGAGCTTGCGCACAACGCCAAACAGCTCAATTGGCTACGCGCCTTTCTTCATGGTGCACGGAGCCGAAGCCGTGTTGCCTGTGGAAGTATGCCATAAGGCCCCACGGGTCATCGCCTACAGCGAAGCCGAATCGACGGCTGCACTCGAAGACGCCATCGACACACTCGACGAGGCACGCGACATCGCCGTGGCTCGCTCGACGGTCTACTAGTAGAGCCTCCGCAACTATCACAGCCGTCAACTGCGCCCACGATCCTTCATCGAAGGAGACCTCGTCTTATGACTCAAGCAAGAACGGCCAAAAAAGCTTGAGTCACCCTGGGAAGGACCATACATCGTAACCAAAGTCATCCCAGGTGGCTCCTACCGCCTCAAGCACGTGGATTCTGGAGTCGCATACTCCAACCATGGAACGTCGCACAATTGTGACGCTTCTACCCCTAGCTATCCCCCTTTACTTTCAATAAGGCTATTCAGCTAAGGCTACTCAGCCGAACAATGTACCTCCTCATTACGATATGAATAAAGCTAAGTGTCTTGCCCAAAAAATTATCTTTTCTCGCATTCCTTTATGCTACAACACACTCGGGGGCTCCCCTTCACCTCACGACCTCGTCGATTGAGGATAACGCATGTACACCTGAGTAGCTGATCACGTCAGGCTAACGAAAAGGGCATGCATACAACCAAGCACCACGTCCTAACACAATGAACCTTTACAACAAAGGGCACAACACGCCCGGTCGAAATACATACAAGTTTTACATCTATCTTTTTTTACAGGAACTATCTATTCTGAAGGATCACCTGCGCACGATGCTCAAAGAGATCTACAACTTCTTCGGCATACTGCCTAACAGCCGCATAATGCGGGCGCATGTCCCATAGGCCACCATCTGGTCGAGGGGTCGGCCCAGCCGCCATAGCCGCAAGATTCACATCAGGGCGATGCAGCCGCACGAGGGAAAGGGCAGCTTTTACTCCTGTAACCAACTGGTGCCGTACCAACTCCCTGACGTGACACACATATCAAAACTTCGCCAGCAAGCCCCAGAGAGTCGACGTCGCTTCATCAAGGGGAAACATGACATGCAGAATCGATGCCAGGGAAGTCTTCACCTGCTGCAGCACTCGCGATACATGGTGAGCATGATCCTGCACAGTCGCAAGGACCGTGGCATGGTCGCGATCTATCCAGAAAAAGCCACCAGCTTCCATATCTTGCTGGGTCAAGCAATTGATCCAAACTGCAACGCGCTCCTTCTCCTCCCTTGGAACAAGGTTGGCACCTGCAGCAACCACAAAGTAAGACGACCCGCAAACCAGATGCATTCGAAAACGAGTTGCGGCTCGAAAAAACTTACAGTGCAGCTGCTCGGCCAACTGCCGAAGCTCCCCCATCAGGTATTCCTCTCTGGAGGTACCTCGCACGCCGTCCACTACGCACGGAAACCGAGGAGACGTCGTAATTCTTGCCACGTTGCGCATGACCAGTCAACTCCAAGTTAGAAAGTGGGACCCACGTTTGTCTAGTCACGTCACCTCTGGCGCCGCAGACGATTGAGGTCACTGATCGTCAGCACTAACGTCATCAAAGCCACACTAGCGACGGTTACAAAACTTCGGCTAAACAGCTAAAGTACTCACTGGAATCTATGATTCGACCAACTACTCGGGGGCTACTCCTATCAGGAGCGCTGGCCGCGCACCCGAAGCATGAATAAGGTACTATGCCAATAATCTATTCTTCGAGTCCTACGTCGAGTCTACGACTCCACTACAGACTCGGGGGCTACTCCCATAGGGAGGCTTGATTCAGGCATCCGAAAAAATTGTGTCCTACGGACCTGAAGCCAACAAACGGCTAAATTAAAGTCTCTGCTCGAGTCTACGACTCGAATAGACACTTGGGGGCTACTCCAATAGGGAGCGCTGGTCGCGCACCCTATGAATTTTTCGACTGCGATCCTTCGGATCGGAATGCAAAAACTTTTGGCAACTTTGCCCCAACAAACGCTAAGTGAGTAACATCCTCCTTGGCCACCCGAAACACCTCCGCGGTGATAAAATTTCGGATGCTATGTCTACGATGCAAAGATAAGACCTACATATACCATCTGATGGCCTGGTAACGCACCCGACTGCGCTCTTCTAGTAAAAATTCGTGCCAACAGGCGTGATGAAAATCCCGACGGACGCGTTGGGTACATCATTTGAAAGCTACTAGGATTCGATTCCTATAAGACCTAAACGGCCTGAGTTGAATTACGCCAGCATCTGTTCCGGGTTCGAGTCTAGGGACTCGAATCTGAAGAAGATCGTGTTGTTTTGTCCTAAGACAGTTAATTGACCCTGATCCATCAGGAAAGTCAGGCACACGCATAAACAATCCCTACACACTAAAACATTCTTTTATGAACAAAAACATCTGCACCCAAAATATTGAAGAGTCCTCATCCGAATCTGCGATTCGACTGAACACTCGGGGGCTACTGACATGGTTATACCCTACGGGTACACGACATTAGCATACTTGGTCCAGCCCAAGGAAGGCCCACGAGAATATACGCAGCCCATGAAGATTTTCAGGTGGCCCAAGCCCATGACGTCTTCGGATCCTTGGAGAGCAAGACTAGAACAGATAGAATATTCAAAGGGGCAAACCCTAAACCTGTAACCGACTCAATCTGTGCCCGGGACCTGCCTACCTCTATATAACGGCTAGGAGGGAACGACGAAGAGGATATCTCTCTCACCTCACCGCATACACACCTCCATGCCAGATTACATCTGCGCACCCCTGTAACTTTCGGTTCCGCCGTAATAAAGAGCAGACAAGCAAGAGTAGGGTTTTCCCTCCGGGGGCCTGAACCTGGGTAAATCTCGTGTACCCTGGTTGCTTTTCTGTTAAACGTTCCGCGATCTCCAGCACCCCCATCTTCACCAAAACCCAAGCTCATAACAATGGGCATTGACGAGATTAAACCTCATCAACAGGAGCAATAGTAATAGTAACGGTAACAGTAGGATTCGAGCACGGTAGGCATAGGGATGGATGGACGGGCGTTGCATGGATGAGTATAAACATGTAACTTCAAAGAACTAGGGCATTGCAGATAAAAAATAATAAGCATCGAAGTACTAAACAATCCTAGGCATGTGCTCCAAATATAGTCATACGTGCTCGCAATGAGAACTTACACAACATCTTCTGTCTAGCCAGCCCATGGCATCGGGGCCTCTAGGGAACTATTGGCAATTAAGGTGCTCCTTTTAATAGAGCAACAGAGCAAAGCATTAACACTCCGTGAACACATGTGATACTCACACCACAGCCATCCCCTCCGGTTTCCCAATTATTGTCACTTTGGGGCCTTTGGATCCGGACAATGATATGTGTACACAACTTGCAGATAAGATCACAAACAATACTATCATAATGATTCAATAATTGGTTCAAATCTGAGATCATGGCACTCGGGCCCTAGTGACAAGCATTAAGCACAACAAGTTGCAACAAAGTCAAATAGCACTAATAGAGATACTAGGCACTATGCCCCAATAGATCTTATTCGATTACATGATAGAACTCATCCAATCCCTACCATCCCCAAGCCTACAGCGGGGTATTACTCACTCATGGATGAGGGAAACATCGGTGGTTGATGGAGATGCGTTGGTGATGACGATGGCGATGATCCTCTCCAAATCCCCCGTCCCGGCAGGGTGCCAGAACATAGTTTCTGGATCCGAATCTTGGTTTCTCGTGGCGGCGGCGGAGCGGAACTCTTTCGGGAAAACTATCGAACCCCCCTCTGTTTTTAGGTCAGAAGGCAACTTATAGGCGCGGAGGGAGGCCGAGGAGCTGCCTGGGGTGGCCAGAGCTCCCCCAGGCGCGGGGTCAGGGGGCCCGTGCTTGGGGTGAGTCTGGGCCTCCTAGGCCTCCCCTCTGTCTCCCCTTCTGGCTACGTGGATCTTCTGGTGAAAAATAGTTTTGGGCATATTTTTCGGGATTTTCCTGATAGTTCATTTTCTGCACAAAAACAAGACACCGAGGTAATTCTGCTAAAAACAGCGTCAGTCCGTGTTAGTTGTATCCAAATCACACAAGGTTAGAGGAGAAACAATAGAAAAGTGTTCGAGAAAGTAGATACATTTTGGACATATCAACTCCCCCCAAGCTTAGCTTATTGCTTGTTCTCAAGCAATTCAGTTGAAAACTGAGTGTGATAAAAGAACTTTCACAAACACTTTGCTTCATATGATGTATGTATTCTCAGCACAGGAGTAGATGCTTAGACAATTCATAATAAAGAGTATGCAACTAAGTCTACTCAATAGTCATTGCAAGCTATGAAGTGAAACCAACTCAATAATAATAAGTAGCATGAAACATAAACATAAGAAACATTGCAATGCTCATAATAAGGTATGATAGAGTGGTATCTCGCTTGCCTTTGTTTGAAGAGCACAATATAAATGCCAAGACACCTCTGAAGTTCACATGAAGACTAGAGATAAAGATATCAGAGATACAAGCATCAAAGTCATGACATAATTAACCAAGTTTTGGAACAAACACAAGAATGACAACTATGCTCTCAAGAAGGTTCTCATAGAATAAGTGGTGAGTCAACAATGTTTTGAAAACAGTTTTGTGAAGGTTTGAAAGGCTTCCCAATGCTGAAAGGAAGGTACTCATTAGCTTTGAGATCTCATGGCCCCTATCATAGGCATCTTCATGTGGTTAAGGTGAAAGTGAGGTCCACTCTGAATCATATGCTTGACAGAACATAGACTGGAAATCCCAAGTCCCTTGAGTATGAGGGTCGATCCGCATGCTACTCAACTTTGGTCACCTGAAAGTTCTTGTCATTGTAAATACATGCATATCATCGAGAACCGCCAACGGGGTACCCCTTGCACATGGTACAGGAGCTTTCCCATAACCAAAATGACAAGGCAAGCAGACAATGAGCATCTCAGAAATCTTTTTATTTACCATATGCATAGCTTTTTATTGATGATGCCTCATAGATGCTCATTACAGTGATGCTGCAAGATTCTACCATGATTAAGCATGGCTTAGGCTAGCGGACCAGGCATTTCTCTAACACAATGTATAAACTCCATGAACTAACAACTTCCCCTTTTATTTCACATCATCGACATCCATAAACAAAAGAGCAAGGAATCAACTAGATGATATATCCAACAAGTGTTTAAAGCGTTCCCCGTGACAGCACGGTTCTGCCGACTCCCAGTATATAATTAGCAAGCATATAACTTTCATGGACTAGTCACAATGGTTCAGAATTATTAAGCGCAAGGAATAAAGTGTGCCATCAAGTTCGTGAGAGTTTTACTAACTAACTTTCTCAAAATAGACAAACATTTTATTTTGGAAGAAAACACGGCATATATAATATGCATTGAAGTAGCAAATGATGCTAATAGGTAGGTATGATGGACGCAGCTGGGAATATTGGTTTTGGGGAGTTGGAAGCACAGGTAGAGCACGTACTCAGTGCAAGTGAAGGCTAGCAATAGAGAGCGAGCGACAAACGAGAGAGCAATAGCTGTCACAATCATGCTTGCAACAAAACATGACTAACTATGGCATGAAAGACATACAAGAACTCTGAGGCAAAATAAATCATCGAGGCTTACTAACTATTGATTAGTCATATGCGTGCGTGAGCATGTGCCAAGTCGATTCACATTAACAGTCAGAGGAGGATACCACAATGTCATACCAAAGTATGAATAAAACAATGCAAGCA
Source organism: Avena sativa (assembly GCA_916181665.1). Lineage (NCBI taxonomy): Eukaryota > Viridiplantae > Streptophyta > Magnoliopsida > Poales > Poaceae > Avena > Avena sativa. The sequence continues at coordinate 42,198,352 of OV702298.1, read as the reverse complement.
AACATTCATATGACATGCTACAAACTATTAGCAAGCTGGAGCTAATCATAGACAAGCAAGAACTACTAAGCATCCATAATGACATACACCTTACACAAACAGGCTAAGCATGCTCACAATGATGAGTATATGTACAAAAATGAAACAAATAGTATTTGTTACCAGCCTCTTACCACACCTCGAGTTGTCTTAATCTTCATTATTGCCCTTGACTTGTGTGACTTGAATAATTAACATGAAAACCAATATCCACTGACAACGGCTGAACCCTGCAAAGAACTCACAAAACCAAAGAAGAAGAACAAATATTTTTGGTGTTTTCAATTTTTTAGGAACAAGCAAACCAAGAAAAAACAAACAAAAACAAAGCAAAGCAAACCAAACCAAACAAAGCAAAATCTTTTTGGATTTTTCTTTTAAGGAAAACCAAAGCAAAGAAACAAACAAACAAACCAAGAGAAACAACAAAAATATTTTTGGTATTTTTGGGTTTTTAGAAAGAAGCAACAAAAACCAAAAAGAAAGCGAAACAATGGATATACAAAGAATCGACCGAACATGATATATATATATATGAGTGTGATGGCGGTGTACCTCCCCCCAAGCTTAGGCTTTTGGCCTAAGTGGGGCTCAATAGCGCGGATAGTAACCCCATGCTGGTGGGTCATCATAGGAATGATCATAGTCAGGCACCTGTGATGAAGAAGAAGATGCGCCCCAATCAAATGAGGGCTGCTGGTATGAAGACTCTCCCAAGTTGGAGGGCTGAACCGAATTGTCTTCGGCATCCTCTTCAACATTCTCCTCTTGCTGGGAGAGTTCCCCCAAATAAGTGTCAACCTCCTCCTCCATAAGTGACCATCCTTGCCTGTTATCAAAGTTAAACAAAGCATGTGCAGGCAAATAAACTATTTTCTCAGTCCTACCCTTTCTCCGACCTTGCTGGGCAAAAGATAGTTCAAATGGAAAACTTCTTACATTAGCTCCCAAAGAAACAAAACCATGCTGAATCATAGATTCAATATCAAGCCTCTCTATGGGGAACTGAAAATCTGAAAAGTGAGGCTCTAAACCATGGAAACCTAGGAACCTAGAAGCAATGAGACCTCCACAAATTCCAACCTTCTCACGGTTGGTGGTGAGACAGTGAGCTATCAAAGCACCCAAACTATAAGAATTATTCCTATTCAGAGCAGATACAATAAAAGCTAGATCAAAAGAAGACAACTTTCTAGTAGTCTTTCTAGCAAGAACACACTTGGTAATGAAATAGGAAAAGTATCTAATAGCTGGGAGTTGGATGTTCCGAATTTTACCACTTTCCTTTGAGAAGTTGAAACCTTGGCAAATCTCAACATACAAATCAACAAGTGACTTGGGCCTCTCCTTGATCTTCTCACAAGATCCCCACTGAGGTACTCTAATTGTTGCACAGAAATCAGCAAAAGGCAGGTCGACAGGTATATTATATATTTTGTAATGGACCATGGGATTAGAAGTAGACCAAGTGAACCGGAAGTCCTGCACAAAAGCCATGGTTAGATTAACATATTGGATTGGTTCACCTACAACAAAGTGCTCCAACCCTGCATTTGTAACCAAAGTTTGGAAATCTTGGAGAATCCCCGCATCTCTCATAAATTCATAGCATGGATATATGGAAGGAAAAACTGCCTCCTCATGATGAACCTTCATTGGCTCATGCACCATCAAGTCATATTGATTCAGTGGATAAGCACTCATCTTCTTTGCTGAAATTTTTAGACAACCATCAAACCAAGTGATTTCTAAGTTGATAAATGATGAGAAACTACTATAGGAACTTGCTAGAGGACTACACATGCATCAAAACAAAGTTTCTAAGCATATAACAAGCATGCAAGCTCAAACAAACTGTCACCTATAGCAGCAAAATACTCAAGATACAATCTACCAATCACAAATCTAATTGGACAAGTGGAGGAGGCACATACCAAGGAGCAAACCCTCCAAAAAATCAGCACTTGAGATGGGCTGAACAAGGAGATCGAAAATCGCGAGCAAGAACAGCAAGAACTCGAGCTTGAGCAAGTTTTCCGGTGTTTTTCGGGAGAGAGAAAGAAGGTGGCTTTGAGGAGGCAGCCTGGAGGGGCCCAGGTGGGCCAGACCCCCCCCCCCCTAGGAGCCACCACTAGGTAGGCCGCGCCTACCATGGGTGTGGGGCCTAGGGGTGGCCCCCTGGGTCATCTCAGGTGCCACTCTGCCCCTTTTTCGAGGAAAAATTTATTTTGAATTTTCTGGGATTTTTTGGGAAACTTTATTTTTGGCCAATTTTCAGTGTATGAAAATTGAATTTCTTGCAGAAACAGTTTTTTCAGAAGAAGCAAAAGCAAACCAAAAGCCAAACTACAGGAGCTCTAAGAAACTCAAACAAGCAAACAACTAACAAAACTAAAGCTAAAGCAAAGACTAGGAAGGAGAAAGGAAAAAATAAAGCAAGTATAACCATAGTGGAAACATTATTTTGTTCATTAAAATCCTTTTGTTAACAAGGTTGATCAAGTCTTGTTGCCAAAACAATATTATATGAAGCAAAAATTTGCATTCCACAAGGTCATTATGTTACCTCATACTTGATAGCAATGGTCCCAATCATAATAGTTTCAAAATTTCTTGTGAAATGGGACAATATATTTCTCCAACCTTGATGCCTTCCATGTTTTCAATGGAATTCAGGCAATATCTTTTAACAACCTTCTTGGGGAAATAGACAGTGTGCTCTTTTTCATTAATATTGAATGTTATTTTTCCTTGATTGCAATTGATGACAGCACCTGCAGTATTAAGAAAAGGTCTCCCAAGAATAATAGACATATTATCATCTTCAGGCATTTCAAGCACAACAAAATCAGTTAAGACCATGGAATTATGAGAAACTTGAACAGGAACATCCTCACATATACCAACAGGGACAATAGTTGACTTATCATCCATTTGCAAAGATATATCAGTTGGTATCAACTTTTCTAGCTGGAGCCTCTTGTAGAGAGAAAAAGGCATAACACTAACTCCAGCTCCCAAATCACATAAAGTAGTTCTAACATAATTATTCTTAATGGAGCAAGGAATAGTTGGTATACCTGGATCATCAAGTTTCTTTGGAACCTTGCCATTGAAGGAGTAATTAGCAAGCAAAGTAGAAATCTCCTCATTAGGAATCTTCCTTTTATTAGAGACAATATCCTTCATATACTTTGAATAAGGAGGCAACTTAATAGCATCAGTCAAAGGAATTTGCAAGAATAAAGGTTTCATCACTCACAAAACTTGTTGTAGTGTTCTTCCTCCTTTGACTTGTGTTTCTTACCTGGAAAAGGCATAGGTTTCTGCACCCAAGGTTTTCTCTCTTTACCATGTTTATTAGCAATAAAATCTTCCTTTGTGTACCTAGTGTTCTTAGTGTGCTTCTCAGGTTCTTCCTCACCTTTTTCCTTATCAGGAGCATCATTGTTATCATTACCACTCTTAGTTTCAGCATCAAAGATAGATATACTATTAGGATCTACAACAGGTTCAAGTGGTTCCTCAACTATCTTATGTTTATTTTTCTTCCTCTTACAAGGACTACCACTATCCTCAACTTGTTGGGAATCCTGCTCTATTCTTTTAGGGTGTCCTTCAGGATATAAAGGATCTTGAGTAGCTGCATGTAGCATCCCAATTGTCTAACAATTGCAATGCTACTAGCCTAGTCTATATAAATGCTACTTCCTACACATAATTGTTGCATCATAATTATATCATGCTCATGTCATCATGCCACCTTGCATTTGAGCATCATATAAAACTCTCTTTCTTTGGTCCTTCTCTCATATGCATTATTAATTGTATTTGCCTCTTGATATTGTATTTTGTTATTGATATATTGTTTAATGCCCAAGTTGAGTTGGGGGCATATCTTTTATTAACTCCACCACCTTTCTTGTCATCACCCCATCATTCCACCATTCCACCATATATGAGCATTGCAACTTATTTGGTTTTACCTCTAGCTCATGTGGGTTGGGATGGATCCAATTCTATCTCCACATGCTCTCATTTATGCACCATATTGTTTCCACATTATTGGTTGATGAGAGCCACATGGCCACCTTTGCATGCCTTGTGAGTGGAACTCTTTTCTAGCTTCCATATGGGTTGTTCTGGGGTTTATGCTCATGTTGGGATATTTTTGGGCTTACTAAATACCTAGTGGCACATACACACTAGCAAGTCCCATTTTTATTCAAATATGGTCATCTCCATCTACTCCACATGGGGCATCCTTTTAATTCTTTTAGCTTGGCTTTATTCCATATTTTGGAATGCATAGGCACAAATGCCATGATTATTTACTCTGTTTTCACAAGATTAAAACATGGCATTTAATGTTTTTGCATGGGCCATGCAAAGCACCACCATTCTTTCTCCTTTGGTTTTTCTTTGGGTTTTTGAGTGGATCATCTCTTTGAGCTCCCTCTTTTCCCTCTCAGACCCTTCTCATCTTGATCTCCTTCCTTTCCATGTGCATCAAGCCTCACCTCACCACCATCTCCTCCATCTCTTGCATGATCTTGTTGGCCCATCACCAAAACCCTAAACCCCTTGGTTGGTCTTGCCTTGGCCATGCTCAAACCCTAAACACCATCACCACCCCTTGCCTTGACCATGAGGAAACCCTAACCTACCACCTTACCCTACCCTAAACCCTCTTCTCTTTTTCTCTCTACCTAGCCGAGCCCTCCTATCACCACTTTTCCCTCATCATGTCGAGCCCCTCTCCCTCTCTCTGCCAACAGGGACCCACCCTTTCCATCTACCCCTCTATCTCTAAACCCTAACCCGAGCCTACCTAGCTAACCCGAGCCACCCTCTCTAGCTTGCCCTAGCTACATGACCCTCTCTCTCGGCCTCTCTCCCTTCCTCTATGCCTTGCAGGCCCCACCTAGCCACCCTACTCCCCTGGCCGAGCTACCCTCCTACCCCAACCCTAGCACCACCAACCCCTCTCCCTACCCTAGCCGAGCCACCCTTTTCCCCTCTCCTTGCTTCTTTACCTCGCTGCCAGGTCACCCCCGAGCCACCTTGCCTCTCTGCCCGTCTGGCCCCATCGCTGCAGCCCTCCCCTGGTCTATCTGAGCCGTGCCTACCGTGAGAGAGGAAGAGAAAAGGCGGACGTCCCACCTTTTTCCACACCGACCCCATGTGCACGCCTCCTTCCTCCGTTCTTATCCCCCCTCCACTCTGCCTGGCGTCGCCTAGATCCCCCAGGGCCTTGCTCGTCTACTCCTTCCTCCCCACCTACCTGCTACCCCTCTCTCCCTCCCATCCTGACAACCTTCCCGTCGGCTTCATCTCGGCTACACCGTACCAGGCGGCGGGCGCGGCGTCCAGGTGTCGAGGAAGACCGAGACGTCCACCTGCATCACCCCTGTACACGGAGGCGAGCAGGGAACGGCCCAGACCTGCTGCACGTCATCGACACCCGAGCCGAAACCCTAGCTCCAGATCGCCAGCATCCTCGCTGTTTCCCTGCGCTCCAGCACGATCCGACCCCACCGACCCACTCCCAGTGAGCTGCTGAGCCTCCCTGACATCCTTCCTCTGCTCATCGCTTCCTGGATGCGCCGAGCACTCTGTCGAACGCAGCGGTATCCGCCGCCTGCGCGCCCGCACCACGGCGCGAGATCGAACCCCCGCCGCGCTGGTGCCCGCGTCTGCAATTCCGTCAGACAAAACGCGTAGAAGAAAAACAGTACGCGGCGCCTTTTTGCAAATAGCCCCTTCCTTTTGTTTTTCGCTCAACCCGCGGTACACTGGGCCCCACCGGTCAGTCTCCCTGTCTTTTTACAGATAGGCACTTGGGTTTCCTAGTTCCTCAACCCGCGCTCCCCGCTGTGACGCGTGGGCCCACGTGAGCGTCGGGTCCACCGAGCAGTGGCTGCGGCTAGCTACTGCTGCAGTGAGAAAACCCCGCACCTGTGCAACGTTTCCAGCTAGGCCCAGTCAGCGTCGGCCCCACTCGTCGGTGGCTATGGCTAGCTGGTGCTGAGTACAAAAAGTCGTTTCGTTTTTCTGTTTAATAAAAACAATTTCTGAAAATGTTTTAATATGAGTTAATTTCTGTTTTTAATAACTTTTGTTTTGTAATTCCAAATAATACAAATAATATATGTTTTGAAATCAGAAAAATGTGAGGAATTCAAATCTTCCATTCAAAATATATTTTGAACACTTTAAATTTCGAGTTGAATAAAATTACAATAAAATGCCCTCTTTCTTAATTAATTAATAACTTTTGTTTTATAACTCCAAATTTGACAAATGATATGTCTAAAATGATCAGCTCGACGAGACCTTTCTGTTTATGCATTCCTTGTTCTGAATTGCAGCATGCATCATATAAATATAAAGTATACAGCAACTTATATGAGGTTAAAAGGTGACTAAAACTCCATAAAATGCTTTATTCTTGTATTCCACACCTCACCCATGCCAAGCTACATTATTGCCATGCAAATTGTGCATCATTCATCATGGCATGATTGTTTGCTTGTCGCATTTTATTCATATGCTTGTGCAATTTATTTATGTTGGCCCTTGTTTGTTTGGTTCTTCTTCGAATAGACGCTGAGCAGGGGATATATCAAGAAACCCAGGAGCACTACCCAGATCCTTCTCTCGCTTCAACTGAGCTACCAGGCAATCACTACCACATGCTTGCATACATATAGTACCTATTGCCCTATCTTATTCTTGCATCATTGAGTCGTGATTGCATTAAACTGAATCCCAAGTACTGTATAGCCTTTATTTTTAAACCCCACCGAAGCTTGCTCCTCCATCCCATGAGCCATTACTACAGGAGTTGTTTGAGCCATGCGGGTCGTAGAACAGCATGTGTAGGGTATGTGAGTGTCTGATGGATAACGAGGTACCTAAACAACTTAACCTGAGTAGTAATAGGAAAACTAATGAAAGTGGCATCGGTGAGCAATATCTGCTATTTGGTTTTTCATGCTCACTTGTGTCCCGTAGGACCCCGAGTACTTGATTCCTGTTCCTTGAATATTCGCGCTATCCACATCAGGGAGGCTTATGAACCCCCCTGAGCCAGAGCTTGATTCATTCCTATTTCTTGGGGCCACAAAGTAGTTTGGGGCTTTATTACTATTCTGTACTTATGCCATGCTTTACTGCTTTATTTAAGATTGTGCGAAGAGCACCTGTACTATTTTGGATGCGGAGTGTTTTCGCGGTATCGACAAGCCCAGTCACACTTTCGGGTTCCCAGTCGTTTACAGCCATTGACGCAAACCTTGAGTCCATCTCGAAGCCGGCCAACTTCGTTGCGGGTAGCTTAATGGGGTGGCCCCCTGAAATATTTCTGAATCCTGTGATCGCTTTGTCGTGAATGCCTCGTTGGGTTTTGATTTCATTTTTCCGAGGTTGATCGAGTGTGTGTTGCTATTTGTGCACCCCTGTAGGGTAAATCTTTCTGAAAGCCGTGTCCGCGGTTATGGACGACTTGGAGCACAGTTTCTCGATCATAGACAAGTATAACTAAAGTACCGCTTTTAATTTGACTAAGTACCTGACTAGTAAATAGTGCAACACTCATGGAATGGATAATAAAACTGCCAACGGATGGGGGGTTGTTCGTCCGCTTCCTCGTTGGTAAGCGAGGAGGAGGATGGATCTGTTAATATTACTGTTATAACTGTTGTTGTTAATTCACGAACATCCGTCTATCTTTGGTTATGCGGATGGTTAGCGAGTATCTATAGAATTGTTAGGTATTATCTTTTGCTGCAATTGTGTCACCCCAGGTTGTGTCCCCTTTAGAGGCATAAAGACTTGCTGAGTACCCCTAGGGTCTCACACGATAAATTGTTTGATTCAGATGAACAGGTAAACTCGCAAGATGGATACTGGGTGGAGGAGACGGACGATATTGGCAACGATCACTCGGTGTAGAGATTCCGGGAACGGGGATCCGTGAGATCTGTGGGCGGGATGTGTTTATTTATGGGGCATCTTATGCCGATTTGCTTCTTATCCGTACTCGGATCTTGTTTTCCGCTTCCGCCTGATACTCTGATGTTTGGTGTATGAGGAGATATCCTAAACTATTATATCTATCTAGGATATTTGGATCTTGCCGTATGGCGTTGCAATATTTCTATTTCTTTTAGATGGAATGGCTCTGAGGACTGTTGTATGGTGGCTTGCATACATACTCATTTGTGTATGTAGTTGATCCCTTCGCCTGCCGATTACGCCGCTCGTTCTTGTCCTGATGTTTGGAAATGGTTAGGACGGCCGAAAGGTCTACCTGTGAGTGGCATTTGGCCCCACCGTACTAGTTTAACCATTTCCGCTCATCCAGGCTTGTAACTAAGAGCGTAATTCACCGAGGTAGTTACAATTGGTATCAGAGCCATCCCACCCTTCAGGGTCTCAGCCAAATGGTCGTTGTCAGTCTAGCAAATATTTTTGGTAGCTATGTATACTAGGGAAAAACAAAACATGAGAGTAGGACTGCTTCCACTTTTCTTCTTACCACCACCCACCCTTTTCTGGTAAGGAAGTGTAACGTTTTAAATCCTCTTCTAAAATTTCAAACTAGGATTCACGTGTTCTGGGTTTCCGTAGTACCATAGAAAGTGTGTGTGTGTGTAATTCCTTGTCTATTTGTTGCATCCAATTTGTTATCACAATCTGCCTTTGGTTATCAACTGTTGGTACATTCTATACTGACAGGCTTTTGAAAACTGGCGCGATCTATCCGACTCCTTGTTAACCGGTGCCATCTTCTTAAGGGTGTTCTTCTTTCCAGCATGCTTTCACAGAATGTGGAGTTGCTAATCGCTACCTGATAAGTGATTTTGCGCATCTATTGGTATTTTAATGCCGAAAAATGCGGAAAATTTTTCTTTGATACATCTGTGTTTCCACACTCCTTTCCAGTCCTGTGTGAAACATTATCTATCTCCCTTTTATCAGCATGTCCATGCTAACTCATTCTTTTGTCACCGGCGCTTAATCCTGGAGTTTTATTTCATCTCCAATTCCCTTGGGCTAATTACATAACATGTGTCGATCCGATGCTGGTGATTGTAATTTGGTTCTCGGCATAGCTATAGGACACTTATCATGAGTGGAATATGGAAAATGCAATCACCACTATCCTCCAAATGGTGACGGTTATCTCCTGTGATTTTGAGTACACCGCGACCATATCTATGCATAGTCAAGCATCTTTGGCAATCTAGAGTTTCTCAAGGCACTGCGGCGGTCTATCATCTGTCCATCATGCTGCACATCTTTTTGAACTCCATATCTGCAAAATTCTCTTTGAGACGAGGGAATTGCATTTTTTTCGTCTCTGATAGCTTTGCATAAGGTATGAGCTATCATCGGTTCTTATCCAAGATCTCTTTATCTTTGTAACCGGTGATCCGATCGACAATGTGAACCAGGTGACATCTCTTTTTCTTCCGAAGGACCAGATAATCTATTCTTCCAGTGCATCTTCTTCAACACGAACCCGTGCTCTTAATATTGATCTTTCTAAGAGCATTGAGCTCAGGAAGTGTTCGAGCATTTGTTCGTTTCTCCCGCCTCTTGAACTTGATATTCTGGGAATATCCTGTTAATCCATGGTGGTATATGTTGATAATATGCTTTCCTATTCGATATCAATGGAAGGACATGGAAGATCATCTGTGTCTCTTTCTCTCAAGCTTCGTGAGCACTGCCTGTGTGCAAGTCTCAAAGTGTGAATTCTAGCTTCTTGAAGTCACCTATCTCGACCACGTCCTTCTGCTAAATACATTGCTTCAATTCTGGAATTAGCAAGTCCATTGTTAATTCCATCCTCCATCTTCAACCAATCCGGAGTTGTTCCTTGTTGGCAAGTTATCATCGTCGTCCCGCTAAAGATTTTCCTCAAGACTGCTAAATCTCTCTCAATCATTTCAAGAACAACATGGAGTTCTTTTCACCTCTATCTTGTTAAGTAATCTCTTGAAACCCTCTCGCTCTATCGTCGATGCTCAATCCACCGGAGGCCATGAAGACTTTTCAGATCTTTCGTAATCCTTCTGTTCAAGTTGGTGCTATCTTTTCTGTAGCTGTTGAATCTTGCAGTTCTTCTCCGTAATCTTCCTTCTTATCTTTCTGGTGGCTTGGTACTTCAGACATGACGACAACATCATCACCCTTATCTATCTTGGATCCGGTCAATCGTTTGCATCAATCTTTGTTTTCTTACGGAGTTCCATGAGCTCTTCTTATCAATACCTTCAGTCTGTTTCGGTAGTTGGGTTGCATGGTTTTCTTATTCATGTGCGGAGTAATGCTTTGAGTGCGGGATGGAGTAGCTACCATACCACTACTCTTATCATTCGCTCTTGTACATGGAATTGGTGAATTAATGTGATTTCACTCATTCCACGGAAGTTAGAAGTGGCCTTTATCCCTTGATACTTTTACTTCCGTCCTTGTTTTTCCGGAGTGCTCTCTCGAAGAAAGTAATCAATAATCTCTTGTTGGTGGTCTGTCTATTCTAGATGGAGCAAAATCTACAATTATCTGGTGGAAACAAACGCAAACTCTTTTCTGTCCTCGTCATTCTACCGATGCTCGACATCCCCAAACAAGATGAAAGGAAACTACCTTTCTCTTTGTTTCATCAATTCTTTTTTTGTGGTAAAGCCAATTATGGTTGATGCCATCAGCCGCAAATCTATTGCGTTAGCCTCAAGGCTAAAGAAAGCAATAGGTATATCTACAATAAACTCCAGATCCTCCATATTCTTTGTTTCTTGGGATTCCACCATGATCTGGCTTCACATCCGTCTCTGGAAGTTATATCCGCGCACCTCGATTGCGTGATCCTTTGGTTTTACCGGTGCAAGAAGAATCTAATCCGACGATGTCTAACTAAATCTTTCTGTTGATATCAAGGGACTCTATTGTTTGAAGGCAATATTGTTTCCGAACTTCATTTCTCAAATCCGAGAGAAGATACGATGCTATTGTCATAGTGGTTCAAACCTCTCCAATCTAGCTCTTTTTCTTCCGGCGAGATAAACATTGATCCTCTCGTATCAGTAAATCTTTAATCTTAACGGTGTGTTTTTCTTTATTCATGATAAATCATCTTGTCTTTTTCTTTCACAAGTGGTTATATTCTTTTATCATGTTTCTTGGGAAAACCGGAGCTATGTCCATCCTATCCTTCTTGTCTCACGACAATCCTTCAACTCTTCTAACCGTTCTTTCTCAAGCAAAACGCAAGACTCGCAACAAGTCTAGCAAGTTTTGCAAGGTGTAGTGGTCGCACCATTCCGTTGTTCATCAACTTGGGAACGTGAGGGTCACCTTCGTTCGAACACCCGCCTCTCCTTGTGTTGTTTTCTTTTTTTTCCTAGGAATCTCGGGGCGAGATTCTTGTTTAGTGGGGGGTAGTTGTAGCATCCCAATTGTCTAACAATTGCAATGCTACTAGCCTAGTCTATATAAATGCTACTTCCTACACATATTGTTGCATCATAATTATATCATGCTCATGTCATCATGCCACCTTGCATTTGAGCATCATATAAAACTCTCTTTCTTTGGTCCTTCTCTCATATGCATTATTAATTGTATTTTCCCCTTGATATTGTATTTGGTTATTGATATATTGTTTAATGCCCAAGTTGAGTTGGGGGCATATCTTTTATTAACTCCACCACCTTTCTTGTCATCACCCCATCATTCCACCATTCCACCATATATGAGCATTGCAACTTATTTGGTTTTACCTCTAGCTCATGTGGGTTGGGATGGATCCAATTCTATCTCCACATGCTCTCATTTATGCACCATATTGTTTCCACATTATTGGTTGATGAGAGCCACATGGCCACCTTTGCATGCCTTGTGAGTGGAACTCTTTTCTAGCTTCCATATGGGTTGTTCTGGGGTTTATGCTCATGTTGGGATATTTTTGGGCTTACTAAATACCTAGTGGCACATACACACTAGCAAGTCCCATTTTTATTCAAATATGGTCATCTCCATCTACTCCACATGGGGCATCCTTTTAATTCTTTTAGCTTGGCTTTATTCCATATTTTGGAATGCATAGGCACAAATGCCATGATTATTTACTCTGTTTTCACAAGATTAAAACATGGCATTTAATGTTTTTGCATGGGCCATGCAAAGCACCACCATTCTTTCTCCTTTGGTTTTTCTTTGGGTTTTTTAGTGGATCATCTCTTTGAGCTCCCTCTTTTCCCTCTCAGACCCTTCTCATCTTGATCTCCTTCCTTTCCATGTGCATCAAGCCTCACCTCACCACCATCTCCTCCATCTCTTGCATGATCTTGTTGGCCCATCACCAAAACCCTAAACCCCTTGGTTGGTCTTGCCTTGGCCATGCTCAAACCCTAAACACCATCACCACCCCTTGCCTTGACCATGAGGAAACCCTAACCTACCACCTTACCCTACCCTAAACCCTCTTCTCTTTTTCTCTCTACCTAGCCGAGCCCTCCTCTCACCACTTTTCCCTCATCATGTCGAGCCCCTCTCCCTCTCTCTGCCAACAGGGACCCACCCTTGCCATCTACCCCTCTATCTCTAAACCCTAACCCGAGCCTACCTAGCTAACCCGAGCCACCCTCTCTAGCTTGCCCTAGCTACATGACCCTCTCTCTCGGCCTCTCTCCCTTCCTCTATGCCTTGCAATCCCCACTTAGCCACCCTACTCCCCTGGCCGAGCTACCCTCCTACCCCAACCCTAGCACCACCAACCCCTCTCCCTACCCTAGCCGAGCCACCCTTTTCCCCTCTCCTTGCTTCTTTACCTCGCTGCCAGGTCACCCCCGAGCAACCTTGCCTCTCTGCCCGTCTGGCCCCATCGCTGCAGCCCTCCCCTGGTCTATCTGAGCCGTGCCTACCGTGAGAGAGGAAGAGAAAAGGCGGACGTCCCACCTTTTTCCACACCGAACCCATGTGCACGCCTCCTTCCTCCGTTCTTATCCCCCCTCCACTCTGCCTGGCGTCGCCTAGATCCCCCAGGGCCTTGCCCGTCTACTCCTTCCTCCCCACCTACCTGCTACCCCTCTCTCCCTCCCATCCTGACAACCTTCCCGTCGGCTTCATCTCGGCTACACCGTACCAGGCAACGGGCGCGGCGTCTAGGTGTCGAGGAAGACCGAGACGTCCACCTGCATCACCCCTATACACCGAGGCGAGGAGGGAACGGCCCAGACCTGCTGCACGTCATCGACACCCGAGCCGAAACCCTAGCTCCAGATCGCCAGCATCCTCGCCGTTTCCCTGCGCTCCGGCACGATCCGACCCCACCGACCCACTCCCGGTGAGCTGCTGAGCCTCCCTGACATCCTTCCTCTGCTCATCGCTTCCTGGACGCGCCGAGCACTCTGTCGAACGCCATCTGTGCATCGCGTTCGCGCACGCTTCCACGCAGTTGCGCCACAGAAGCTTTGTCCTGCTGTGTTGCAGGAACCAGCAACCAGCCCGAGCCAGCCGCAGCGGTAACCGCCGCCTGCGCGCCCGCACCACGGCGCGAGATCGAACCCCCGCCGCGCCGGTGCCCGCGTCTGCAGTTCCGTCAGCCAAAACGCGTAGAAGAAAAACAGTACGCGGCGCCTTTTTGCAAATAGCCCCTTCCTTTTGTTTTTCGCTCAACCCGTGGTACACTAGGCCCCACCGGTCAGTCTCCCTGTCTTTTTACAGATAGGCACCTGGGTTTCCTAGTTCCTCAACCCGCGCTCCCTGCTGTGACGCGTGGCAGTCTCTCCCCCTCCCCGCTGACGCGTGGGCCCATGTGAGCGTCGGGTCCACCGAGCAGTGGCTGCGGCTAGCTACTGCTGCAGTGAGAAAACCCCGCACCTGTGCAACGTTTCCAGCTAGGCCCAGTCAGCATCGGCCCCACTCGTCGGTGGCTATGGCTAGCTGGTGCTGAGTACAAAAAGTCGTTTCGTTTTTCTGTTTAATAAAAACAATTTCTGAAAATGTTTTAATATGAGTTAATTTCTGTTTTTAATAACTTTTGTTTTGTAATTCCAAATAATACAAATAATATATGTTTTGAAATCATAAAAATGTGAGGAATTCAAATCTTCCATTCAAAATATATTTTGAACACTTTAAATTTCGAGTTGATTAAAATTACAATAAAATGCCCTCTTTCTTAATTAATTAATAACTTTTGTTTTATAACTCCAAATTTGACAAATGATATGTCTAAAATGATCAGCTCGACGAGACCTTTCTGTTTATGCATTCCTTGTTCTGAATTGCAGCATGCATCATATAAATATAAAGTATACAGCAACTTATATGAGGTTAAAAGGTGACTAAAACTCCATAAAATGCTTTATTCTTGTATTCCACACCTCACCCATGCCATGCTACATTATTGCCATGCAAATTGTGCATCATTCATCATGGCATGATTGTTTGCTTGTTGCATTTTATTCATATGCTTGTGCACTTTATTTATGTTGGCCCTTGTTTGTTTCGTTCTTCTTCGAATAGACGCTGAGCAGGGGATATATCAAGAAACCCAGGAGTACTACCCAGATCCTTCTCTCGCTTCAACTGAGCTACCAGGCAAGCACTACCGCATGCTTGCATACATATAGTACCTATTGCCCTATCTTATTCTTCCATCATTGAGTCGCGATTGCATTAAACTGAATCCCAAGTACTGCATAGCCTTTATTTTTAAACCCCACCGAAGCTTGCTCCTCCATCCCATGAGCCATTACTACAGGAGTTGTTTGAGCCATGCGGGTCGTAGAACAGCATGTGTAGGGTATGTGAGTATCTGATGGATAACGAGGTACCTAAACAACTTAACCTGAGTAGTAATGGGAAAACTAATGAAAGTGGCATCGGTGAGCAATATCTGCTATTTGGTTTTTCATGCTCACTTGTGTCCCGTAGGACCCCGAGTACTTGATTCCTGTTCCTTGAATATTCACGCTATCCACATCCCGGAGGCTTATGAACCCCCCTGAGCCAGAGCTTGATTCATTCCTATTTCTTGGGGCCACAAAGTAGTTTGGGGCTTCATTACTATTCTGTACTTATGCCATGCTTTACTGCTTTATTTAAGATTGTGCGAGGAGCACCTGTACTGTTTTGGATGTGGAGTGTTTTTGCGGTATCGACAAGCCCAGTCACACTTTCGGGTTCCCAGTCGTTTACAGCCATTGACGCAAACCTTGAGTCCGTCTCGGAGCCGGCCAACTTCGTTGCGGGTAGCTTAATGGGGTGGCCCCCTGAAATATTTCTGAATCCTGTGATCGCTTTATCGTGAATGCCTCGTTGGGTTTTGATTTGGTTTTTCCGAGGTTGATCGAGTGTGTGTTGCTATTTGTGCACCCCTGCAGGGTAAATCTTTCTGAAAGCCGTGTCCGCGGTTATGGACGACTTGGAGCACAGTTTCTCGATCATAGACAAGTATAACTAAAGTACCGCTTTTAATTTGACTAAGTACCTGACTAGTAAATAGTGCAACACTCATGGAATGGATAATAAAACTGCCAATGGATGGGGGATTGTTCGTCCGCTTCCTCGTTGGTAAGCGAGGAGGAGGATGGATCTGTTAATATTACTGTTATAACTGTTGTTGTTAATTCACGAACATCTGTCTATCTTTGGTTAGGCGGATGGTTAGCGAGTATCTATAGAATTGTTAGGTATTATCTTTTGTTGCAATTGCGTCACCCCAGGTTGTGTCCCCTTTAGAGGCATAAAGACTTGCTGAGTACCCCTAGGGTCTCACACGATAAATTGTTTGATTCAGATGAACAGGTAAACTCGCAAGATGGATACTGGGTGGAGGAGACGGACGATATTGGCAACGATCACTCGGTGTAGAGATTCCGGGAACGGGGATCCGTGAGATCTGTGGGCGGGATGTGTTTATTTATGG
Organism: Avena sativa; assembly: GCA_916181665.1. Lineage (NCBI taxonomy): Eukaryota > Viridiplantae > Streptophyta > Magnoliopsida > Poales > Poaceae > Avena > Avena sativa. Next base: position 42,182,367 of record OV702298.1, on the reverse strand, counting down.
GGCATCTTATGCCGATTTGCTTCTTATCCATACTCGGATCTTGTTTTCCGCTTCCGCCTGATACTCTGATGTTTGGTGTATGAGGAGATATCCTAAACTATTATATCTATCTAGGATATTTGGATCTTGCCGTATGGCGTTGCAATATTTCTATTTCTTTTAGATGGAATGGCTCTGAGGACTGTTGTATGGTGGCTTGCATACATACTCATTTGTGTATGTAGTTGATCCCTTCGCCTGCCGATTACGCCGCTCGTTCTTGTCCCGATGTTTGGAAATGGTTAGGACGGCCGAAAGGTCGACCTGTGAGTGGCATTTGGCCCCACCGTACTATTTTAACCATTTCCGCTCATCCAGGCTTGTAACTAAGAGAGTAATTCACCGAGGTAGTTACACTGCACCACCCCTAGTTTTAATTCCATAAGCATGTAATATCCCTCTTTTATAAAGGAAAAGGATCCCTGTGATTTCAATGCTAGTCCCTGGATCAATGCTAGCATCCACAGTTTAAGATGAAGTACACAGATACAAAGGTCATTTATTACAGTCATTCCAGAGATAAACATAGTCTTTACAACTCAAGGCCACAGGCCTAATATAAGAGTTTGAATGAGTAAATAAATAAAAGTCTTCAGCTTCATGTGCCACAGGCAAACATGTTGAGTGTAGACTCATGACACCTAATCCTCATCAGAGTAACCTGCAACATCACAAGTTACAGCCACAGTGGGTCAATACTTCGGAATAGTATTGGCAAGTGATACCTTAGTATATTTTAGGTGGACTAGATACTATATGCAAATTTGGCTAAGTGTAGCTTGGCTTGCTTTGCTCAAAATAGGTTTTTCCTATTAGTTGAAAACACTAAGTTTTTCTTTGTCAAAACTTTTCCTAAGGAACCACCAATAGACATTGAGGTCCTTCACCCTTGTTCACCCACAAATTTTACTTAGAAATTGGGATGAGGAGATTCTTGATAGCTTCCATGCCTTGATGCTCAAGTTGTCCATTGCCATGGACTTGGCTAAGTACTTAGATTTTTCCATCTGCAGAGGTTGTGCACTTTCCCCACCAGACTTGGTTTCACCAAGACAGGACCTTTTAGAAGCCTTCCCTTAGACCAAATGGACGCGCTCCAACCTATCATTCCCACTACCACCAACTGTCCAAATGGCTAAGTTCTAGCAACTTATGTGATCCAGGCAGAGCCCATATTGCCAAGTGGCTGCACTAAAAGCTTCTTAACACTTGGCCTCTAAAATCTCTTTGTTCCTCGGTGGCTTACCACAAGTGAGATACACAAGGTAAACCATAGCCATGGGCCTTGTGTAACCACTCAACCAAAACCACCAATCAAATCCCTTTCCACCCAGGTGATTCATTGACTTAGTTGTTTTATTAAGCAAAACAAGTCCAAAGACTTAGAAATATTTTTATCATAGCATGTATATTTCACCAACCCTTGTTTGCTAATAGCTAGGCTAAGCATGGCATAGATAGTAACTTAACTTAAAAATTCCCTAGAATTTCTACAACTACTAGGATTTCCCAACATGGCATATAAGCAAAATATAGCATGCAAGTCTACCAAAATATTTCTAATGCTTAGTAGAAAACATAGGAATGATAATATTCATGAAGTACCACTTGCCTTGGTAGTTGGGAGAGTAGCACTCCTCACAATCACAATCACTAGCACCAAAATCTACACAAAGATTGGTAGCAACAAATTACACACAAATCATATACAAACAAAAATATATGCATGCATGCAAAATGCTAAGTGATGATTTTTAAAACTCAATCAAGCATGTGCATGGTACTGAATCCTAGGCAAGTCAAAAACTTGCCAAACCAAATTTAACACTAAAAACAAATCCTAAACATTTCATATACTCAAATAAGCCCTACACATGTTTCTGAAAATAAAACCTTTTTAACAGAAACTAAACATTAAACACATTGCATATTTAGAAAGGACTTGTTCTCCTGATTCCAACGGTATAAAATTTGTCAAATTCTAACGTGGGGATCAAAAGTTATAGCTAAATCAAATTCAAACCATAATCTGATTTAAATTCTGTTTTTAAACCTAACTCACTGCCACGCGTCTTAATCTTACTGGCCGATACCGCTTCGCGTCGGATCAAGCTTCTGCGCCGTAGGATCAACTTAGATCCAACGCGCCAGATCTAAAGAAAACGATTTGTCCTCGTTCTAATCTAATCCCTACGATGCAGATCTAACGGCTGCCGTTGCTCTGACCAAAGTCGAGCGGCGCTAGCGGCGGCGACTGGCGGCGGCGCCTCTGTCAGTGGCGGAGCTGGTGTTCTAGGTCGCGCGGGAGAGGGAGAAGGGGTTTACCAGAATCGCAGGGAGCTGTTGATGCTCAAGGTGGTGATGATTCGACAAGGGGCGCTCTAGAGTGGCCGAGGGAGCTCGTCGGAGTTGTGCACGGTGTCAGGTGGTTGCTGTCGAAGTCGTTGCCGAGTTTCCGCATCGCCCTAGCACGAACCAGGTGGTTTAGGAGATGCGCAAGATAGTGGCGAACAACCTCATATGCGAGAGATATCAAAGGGCGCGCAGTGCTTACCGTAATCGGTCGCCGGAGTTGAGTGGCGGCTCGGTCGTTTGCAGGAACGAACGGGGACGGTGTCCTGGGTCACAAGCAGGCAAGAAAAGGGTATCAGAAGATGCATGAGGTCATGCTGGACACACTTGTTTGAATCAGATGCACAGGGGCGACGGGGTCTTACCGGAATCGCACGCCGGAGATCGTCGGAGCTGCGGCGGTGTTTGGCGAGTTGCGAGCAGCCTGGTGGCATGGAGAGAAAATTGGGTGAGGGGAAATGGTCGCGAGGGGGAGAGGTTCTTATAGCCGGAGCTGGGCGTGGAGTTACTCGCGGAATCAATGGGAATCAACGCGGCAGTGACTGCGGCGAGTAACGGCGGCGTGAGCGTCGCAGGCGCGCGAGATTTGGGGAAGAAGGAGTCGACGTGGACGGGTCCACTTGTCAGCGAAATAAACAGAGGGGAGGTGGGGTCCTGGTGTCAGCGACTCCGTGTGTGCGTCTGCGAGTGAAAGAGAGAGAGAGGGAACCCGGGTGCGCTAGCTAGGCTGGATCTGTTGATGGGCTCAAATCCTGGCGCTGGCCTTTTTCCTTTTCTTTATTCCTTTTCTATTTCTAATTTGATTTTCTAGAATGATTTTCAAATGAATTCAAACTCTATTTGAATTCAAATCTTTTCAGGATTTTTGCAGTGTGCAACCTTTACAATTCTAGGCATAAAACCAGGTGGTCACTTTGAATTGGCTTAGTCATTTTGGAAAAATAAAATAAACAGTGACATAACACTTGTTTTATATTGGTTTTGAAATTGGTTTTCAAATTGTATTTGCTTTGAAATTTTGGTTTAAACCTTAGCAATCTAGCAACTCATTCTGAAAGCAATAAGGCACAAGGTTTGGTTTCATGAACAACAATCTCTCACTAGGGAGTAGCATTTGTTTCAAATGCTGATCACATAAAATAATGAGCTCATATGCTCCTGTTTTTGAATTGTTTTGTTTGAAATGAACTCTATATGATCATGGATGCATGGTTGATATGCATGAGTTTGAAATATGATTTTAGGGATGTTACAAAGCATGTTTATTTCCTGAAGCATTAACTAGCATATCCTTTTGTACTTTAGCAAGTTGATCAAGTTGAGTTTGAACCATTTGAATGTGTTTACAAAGCATTTTATATCATTATACGTTCTTTCTATAGTATCTTTCAACTCATGAATAGCTCTAGAGTTTTCCAATAAATGATTCTGAACTTGTTTATTATAATTACCTTGTTTAATAATAAATGTGTCAAGTTCCTCTAAGCATTGATCAGGAGGCTTACCATAAGGAATATCACCTTCATTAAATTGGGGAGAGTGTACCTCGATAGTAGATGAGTGGGGAATTGGCTTACATAATTCTTCTATAGGAGGTAGATTTTTCACATCTTCAGCTCTAATACCTTTCTCCTTTAGACACTTCTTAGCTTCCTTCATCACTTCATCATTTAATGCAATAACTCCCCTCTTCTTTGTTGTTGGTGTTGGAACTGGTTCAGGAACAACTGGTTCAGGAGTAATAGGCTCAGGTGTATTCAGCTCAGTTCAAGTCCAATCATCATAATTCTTGCTTATCTTAGTCATTAATTCTTCAGCATCTGTAGGAGTTCTTTTCCTGTAAACAAAATCAGCAAAGCTATCTAGGTAGGTCCTAGAATCATCAGTTAGTCCATTATAATAAATATCAAGAAGCTCATTTTTAGGTAATGGACATCTAGGATATGCATGAATCAAGGAACAGAATCTTTTCCATGACTCAGGCAATTTCTCTTCTTCTCCCTGTTTAAAATCAAAAAGTCTCTGCAAAGCAGCATGTCTAGCACTGGGAGGAAAATATTTATGGAAGAAAGAAGCAATCAAGCAATCAGGGCTATCAATGGAACCAGGAGGTAATCTATTAAACCAAGCCCTAGCTTATCCTTTTGGTGAAAAAGGGAAGATCCTAGCAACAAAGTACTTGCGCATTTTAAAATCATCAGAGAACAAAGCACTCATAGTAGAAAGCTCATTCATATGAGCCAGAGCACTCTCATTTTCAGTACCACAAAAAGGTTCTTTCTCAACAATATCTAAATAAGATAAATCAAGAGAGAAATTATAATCTTTATCTTTAATATCTATGGGAGAAGTGGCAAACTTAGGATCATAGGACAACTTAGGCATAATAGTATGTCAAGCAAGGAGACTCTTCATAGCACTAGTACCATGTGTGTTTCGGCACTCTTCAACAAATTCATCAGTGAGCTCAATGTAACCATCATTAATATCATAACTCTCACTAGACTCGGGTGAGCTAACAGGTGTAACAGTGTATTCACTAGGAGTTTCGGTATTTCCTAGACTAGCCATAGTAGCATCTAGAAAAGGACCTAGTGAACCACTCTCATCAAGCACAGTAGAAGTAACATCATGAGCATCAAAGCAGTATTAGACTCAGCAGTAGTAGCAGTGTGTGTAGCATGTGTATGTGGTGATGGTGTGACAAGCTTACTTATAACAGACGGTGAATCAAGAGCAGCAGAGGTGTTTAGGACTGTACCTATTCTTGTAGTGGATGGTAAAATAGGGAACTTTCCATCACGATACTTACCCATAATGAAAGGAGTAGCAGTGAAGAATAATAGATCCAAGTGAACTAACAAATAAAGCTATGCTCCCCGGCAACGGCGCCAAAAAATAGTCTTGATGACCCACAAGTGTAGGGGATCACAATGGTCTTCGCGGGTAGTATTACCCAATTTATTGATTCGACACAAGGGGAGCCAAAGAATACTTGCAAGCCTTAACAACTGAGTTGTCAGTTCAGCTACACCTGGAAATAGTTCTTGCTCACTAGAGTTTATCAGTAGCAACAGTTTTATAGTAGCAACAGCAACAGGAGCAATAGTAACAGTAGGATTCGAGCACGGTAGGCATAGGGATGGATGGACGGGCGTTGCATGGACGAGTCTAAACATGTAACTTCAAAGAACTAGGGCATTGCAAATAAACAACAATAAGCATCCAAGTACTAAACAATCCTAGGCATGTGCTCCAAATATAGTCATACGTGCTCGCAATGAGAATTTGCACAACATCTTCTATCCAGCCAGCCCATGGCAGCGGGGCCTCTAGAGAACTACTGGCAATTAAGATGGTCCTTTTAATAGAGCACCGGAACAAAGCATTAACACTCCGTGAACACATGTGATCCTCACACCACAGCCATCCCCTCTGGTTGTCCCAATTATTGTCACTTTGGGGCCTTTGGATCTGGACAATGATATGTGTACACAACTTGTAGATAAGATCACAAAAAATACTATCATAATGATTCAATAATAGGTTCAGGTCTGAGATCATGGCACTCGGGCCCTAGTGCCAAGCATTAAGCACAACAAGTTGCAACAAAGTCAAATAGTACTAGTAGAGATACTAGGCACTATGCCCCTAACAGATCTTATTTGATTACATGATAGAACTCATCCAATCCCTACCACCCCCAAGCCTACAGCGGGGGATTACTCACTCATGGATGAGGGAAACATCGGTGGTTGATGGAGATGCGTTGGTGATGACGATGGCGATGATCCTCTCCAAATCCCCCGTCCCGACAGGGTGCCAGAACGGAGTTTCTAGATCCGAATCTTGGTTTCTCGTGGCGGCGGCGGAGCGGAACTCTTTCTGGCAAACTATCGAACCCCCCTCTGTTTTTAGGTCAGAAGGCAACTTATAGGCGCGGAGGTAGGCCGAGGAGCTGCCTGGGGTGACCAGACCTCCCCCAGGCGCGGAGTCAGTGGGCCCGCACCTGGGGTGGGTCTGGGCCCCCAGGCCTCCCCTCTGTCTCCCCTTCCGGCTCCGTGGATCTTCTGGTGAGAAATAGTTTTTGGCATATTTTACGAGATTTTTCCTGATAGTTTATTTTCTGCACAAAAACAAGACACCGAGGTAATTCTGCTAAAAACAGCGTTAGTCCGTGTTAGTTGTATCCAAATCACACATGTTTACAGGAAAACAATAGCAAAGTGTTCGAGAAAGTAGATACGTTTTGGACGTATCAGACACCCGCAAAGCCACTTATGCAATGCAAGTTGCATGTTAAGCGTGGAGCAAGTCTCATGAACGATGTCATGTAAGGTTAGTCCGGGCCGCTTGATCCCATCATACCGCAAGATGCAAAGTACACAAAAATCAATTGATAATAAAATCACCACCACCCACAATAACTATTGTGTTCTACTCGTGCAATAGATCTACATATAAACACGACTATAATACCACTATAGGGGTTCGTAGGATGGAAAACAAAAAAATTCTACCGCATGCACACAAACAAGCCAAGATCTATCTATTAGATTGTATAAACGAGTCAATTAGAGTACTCACCCTCTAAGATTCCAAAGCAGTTCACGAGAGCAGATTCTCGTGGGTAATGTAGTCGTACACTTGCCGATCTCAAGATCGCGTAGACGATCTTTCCGGCACTGCGTTCCGGCAGCGCTTCCGTAGTCATTCACACATTCGGTACTCAATGAAGACCTTCCTCTCCCTTGTTCCAGCAGGCAGCGGAGGTTGTAGTTCTCCCCTCGCGATTCCGGCAGCACGACGGTGTGGTGTCGGAAGTAGAGGGAAAATCCTGCAGGGCTTCGCCTAAGCCGGAGCAGGTTATGGTGGATCTAGGATTTTCGGCGGTCTAGGTTTAGAGGGCCGGAGAGTAGGAGGTGGAGTCGGCGGCGGCTAGGGTGACGGCGATGATCCAGCGGCACCGCGGCGGCGGCGGCGCTGCGGGGGGGCGGCGGGGACGCGGCTAGGTGGGAGGGGCTGGTTGTGTGGCCTTGGGGCACCCCCCTCCCCTCTATTTATGATAGGGAGGGCAGCTTGGGAGAGGGGAGTTTGAATCCTTCCCCAACTCCCTCTCCTAGTTGGCTTGTGGTGGAGGGAAAGAAGGATTCTTTCCTTCCTCCACTACGATACATTGTCCCAGATTGACTTTTCAAACTTGCCTTTTGACTTTCAATTTGTAGCTTTATTTCTTTATTGCAAATGCCCAACCAAGTGACCTAGGACATGATTCAATCATTCCACTTATCCATGACACATTCATGTACACTTCCCCTTCTGGTCCGGTGAACCTTCTAGACCCTTCTAGAACCTCTCTAATGAAAACATCGGAATCATTTCCGAACTCCGGAATTGGACTTCCCTTATATGAATCTTATTCTCTGGACCATTCCGGATCTCCTCGTGGTATCCCAGATCCCATTCGAGGCTCCAAACAACATTCGGTCTCCCTACTTACATTCCATATCTCCTAAACAACATCGAATCCTTAAGTGTGTCTCCCTACGATTTGTGAATTACGCGGACATGACTGAGACACTTCTCCAATCAATAACCAATAGAGGAATTTGGAAATTCGTATGGCTCCCACATATTTCTACGATTACTTTGTGATCCAATGAACCACTTACATATGATACCAATTTCCCTTTGTCTCGCGATAGTTTACTTATCCGAGGTTTGATCATCGGTATCTCTGCATACCTAGTTCAACCTCGTTATCGATAAGTACTATTTTCTCGTTCCCGTGATATGTGATCCCTTGTGAGCCAGTCACATGCTTGGAAGCTAATTGGATGATATTCCATCGAGAGGGCCCAGAGTATATCTATCCGTCATATGGATGGATAAATCCCACTCTTGATCCATGTGCCTCAACATATACTTTCCGAACACTCAATGCCACCTTTATAGCCACCTAGTTACGGTGTGGTGTTTGATGTCATCAAAGCATCCTTTTGGTGATGGTGATTAGCATGATCTCTTGGTCGAAGGAATTAGGTTACTACGTATTAGAAAGCTTCTAGCAAACGAACTATTGAAATGACTTGATCTTTATGCTCGCTTATCTATAGGAGTATGTCCATCATACCATTCTCCTAATGATATGATATTGTTGTTAACAACATCTCTATGTTCATGATCCAGAAACCATGATCATCTATTAACCAACAAGCTAGTATTACAAAGAGGCTTTACCAAGGACTCTAATTTAGTTTACAAATCACACAAGTATTAATGTTTCCGGTTAATACTATTATAGCATGAATATAAACATTTATCATAAACACAAAGATATAATAATAACCACTTTTATTATTGCCTCTAGGGCATATCTCCAACAAATCAAACCCCTTGGGGTGAGGTTCATCAGAGAACAAGCAAAGCCTCTCGTGGCGTTGGTGGTTTGAAACCACCCCCTCTCCAAACGTAGACGTACTTCCCCTCAAAAGGAAGGAACTACGGGAAACAAATCCTTGTGTCTCCTTGTCCTCCACTTTGGTTACTTCTATCCTTTACCGCACTTTACTTTACTTGTTCTTGCTTAGTGTTGTGCTAGTTGGAGCTAGTTAGACATATAGGTAAATTCACCTTAGTTGCATAATGGCTCTTACACCATCCTTTTCCCCTCTCCCTACGCGCTTCTCCCATTGAGAGTCGTCTGTGTGTTCCCGGGCCTCCCCCGACCCAAATCCGGCGGTGATGCCGGCTGGAGGCCGCGACGGGGTGGTCCCGGAGTAGGTAGATTTAGGTTAGGTTTTGGTTTGGCCAAGATAGCCGTGTGTGGGAGTAGGACGTCGGTGGATCTCAGCTGCCATCGGAGCGTCCTGGTGCTCTCCTTCCTCATGGCGATGCTCTGGTGGCAGGGGCGCTCGTCGCTGGAAGGTCGGAGGCCAGGCATCTCCGCCAATAAAGCTGAAGCCTGGAGCTCTTCTTCGCTGCTGATGGCGCGCACGGCGGTGGAGGCGTCTGCAGGGATGCTCTTCCTTCCATGGTGGAAGGCAACTGTGTCCCCGGCTGCAAGCTCCTCCAATAAGCGCGTTGGTCGGCGGACTCGGGACGCTGATGACAAGATCCTGCCCCTGGCCGGCCGTGGAGGCGAGGGGGTGTGGGTTCTTGAAATATTTTGTCTCGATCTTGGCCGGCTGAGGGATACCACTGCTGTAGAGGCAAGTTCTTCCACAGAGGCGGCGGCGTGCCAGCCTCTGATCCACGCCGACAACCGGCGGCTCGTGGCGCCTGCAAGGCGCATCTTCAACCTCCATCGGAGGCCTGGAGTTGGTGGCTCGACGGCGGCATCCCACGCTGCCCCCTTCCCAAGTGGCTTGTTCCCCGGTGAAGAGGGTGGTGGACGGAGCTCGAGCGCACCCATCGAAAGCGAAGGAGGTGGAGGACCGGATCTCGTTTGTGGAATTAGATCTAGGGTCCTCTATGCAAAATCCAAGGGCTTGTGTGTTAATTTCTGTTTCTTTGAAGGGCCCCTTTGTAATTGTACCTCCACCGCTTTGACTAAATGGCAGCAATCTAGGTCCTTCGGGACTGCCCTCAGTTCAAAAAAAAACCTTAGTTGCATAATCTAGATAATTTACCTTTCTTGTTGATACGCCCAATTCGCATCACCATTCTATATCATAATTTACCTATATTCATTGATATTTGTCTTATTATGAGTTATTACTTATGGATTTTCATCTGTTTATGCATGTTGGATGATTACTGGAGGATGGACTGCCAGAGTCTGGATTCTGATGGAAAAAAAGGCATTTTGGTGCAATTTCATGAAGATCAGAAAAATACTAGAAAAATATGGAAACATATTATTTTACCAAAAGACGAAGGAAGCCAGAAGGAGGGACAGAGATGGGCCTCAAGGGGCCCACACACCCCCTAGGCACGGGCCCACCTAACCCCGTGCCTAGGGCAGGTGTGGCCCACCTGCCCGGCCTCTGACTCCGCCCCTTCGCCTATATCTTCCCTACGGAACCCTAGAACCGGGGGAGCGACCACAGATAGATTTCCGCCACCTCTGGGGGAGGAAAACACAGAGAGAGAAAGATCTCTCCGGCAGGAAGATTTCTGCAGGGGGAATTCCTTCCCGAAGAGGGGATACCATCACCATCAATACCGTCATCAAGCTAGGCTTCATCGGGATCATGATCATCATCCACACCATCATCTCCACCAGCACCATCACCACCACTTTGTCCTGATGTAACAATTGTGTTGGATATTGCTTAGTTCATTAGGGGAAACCTTCCTGATGTTGATTACTATTGTAGTTGATGCTTGTGAGTGGAACCATTGGATTATTGTTTATGTTTAGATTGTTATCCATTATCATATCATCTTTGATCTTGATCCATATGATGTCTTGTTAGTAGTTCGTTTAGTTCTTGAGAACATGGGAGAAGTCATGTTGTTAGTAGTGAATCTGTGATGAGTTATTATTCAATGGTTTAGTATTTAAGTTGTGGTGCTATTCTTCTAGTGGTGTCATGTGAACATCGACTACATGACACTTCACCATTTATGGGCCTAGGGGAATGCATTGTGTATTTGGCTACTAATCGTGGGTTTGCCGGAGTGACAGAAACCTGAACCCCCATTAAGACACCTTTGCACAAGGGAGTGTAGGATCTCATAGTTTAAGGCTGTGGTTAGATTTATATCTTAATTACTTTCCTGTAGTTACGGATGTTTGCAGGGGGTTTAATCACAAGTATGTATTAGTCCTAGGAAGGGCAGTATGTTAACACAGGTTCACCCACACAACACTTACAAACACCAAAGAAGAGTACTCAGCTATTTGAAGCGAAAGCACTTGACAGAATTCCCATGTGTCCTCGAGAACGTATGGTCCTTATAAGTATTTCCACCGGCTTGTCCTTTGCTAAGAAAGGATTGGGCCACTTGCTCCATTTGTTCATTACTTCTGTTACTTGCTCTTTGTTTTGTTGCCTTGTTAGAAAACCACTAAAAATCCGTTTGCTAAGTATTCACAGGGATTTCCTACTCCATACCACTATTCAGCACCTTCTTCTCCTTGTTGGGATCGACACTCCTATTTATCAAAAGTACTATGATACACCCCCTATACTTGTTGGTCATCAAGACTATTTTCTGGCGCTGTTGCCGGGGAGTGAAGCGCTATTGAAGAGTGAAACTGGTAAGGGAAACTTTTACTGTGAGTATTGCTTTTGTTACTACTTGTTACTTTGTTTCCAATAAACTAATACCACTGCTATGGTAGTAGATGAACCACCTCTTGTTGAGATAGATCCTTTTAAGATACCTACAAGTATTGTTAATCGTGTTATGGATAATTATTATTTTGGGGATGGAACTGTCCATCCTGGTGATCACTTGCTTTTTCTCCATGAATTATGCGGGTTGTTTAAGTGTGCAGGTATCACAACCGAATAGGTGAAGAAGAAGTTACTCTCCATATCCTTGAAAGGGAGAGCTAAAGCATGGTATAAGCTGCTGAAGAATGGACAATCCATGGAATGTGTCGTGGTATTGCCGACGAGTACGCCATGGAGGGGTCCTCACAGTGCGTGTTTAGAGACGTGGGGTAAGGCGGACGGTTGACGGGTACGAGGTAACACATCTTACCCAGGTTCAGATCCCACAACGGTGGCAGAATCCTACTCCTGCTATAAATCACTATAAGGGCAATACGCCGAGTTACAGAGATATGTTCGCTGTGCTCCACCGTAGACTTCCTTTATCCACCGTAGACTTCCTTTATCCGGCATGGGCTCCCTTCTGGATCCACCTAACTGGGACGCCCAGTAGGCCATAGGCCATGCTACCGACTATGGGCCACCCGGGTTAGTCGAATAAGAGACATGCTATTAGGATACCCATATAGCATATCCCCAACAGTAGCCCCCGGAGAACTCCGAGATCTTGCGCCATCTTGCCTCACGTGGAATGCTCCGTCTAGATGGATGTCGGCAAATCGTCAAGCAATATCTTGTAGTCCTCCCAAAGAACCCTGCAAGGTTTTCTCCGTCTTCAATTTGCAAGCCGAGAAACACTGAATCTTCCATCGTACTCTTCCGTAGTCGGATTAAATCCGTCCATGCCGGAATCTTCAACTTGACGGCTCATCTACCCGTGTCAGCTATGACGTCGTAGGCTTAGGTCAGCGACGCCTCGTAACTCACACATGAAGAGAACGGAATCATATCCGATTTTCCCGCGCGAGCGATATGAACCGTTGGCGGCGGCGGTTGGAGACGTGGCGAAATTACCGCGCACGTTCACGAACACGTCGTCTATGCGGCAACCATCCGATTAGCTGCACGAATCTTGACGCAGAGTATGATAAATAGTAACCGTGGGACACTTTCCACTTTTTACCTCATTCCTCTCGTGTCATCGTCTTCTGCCTCCAGCCGCACGCCTCCTCGAGCTCTCCGCGAGAAACCTCGAAAACCCTAGCCTCCCTCTGTGTCAGTCGCATCCTTCCAACACTCCATGGCCAGCAGCAGCTCCTCCCCATCGATGGCGGCGTTGAGAGAAGCCGCGGCGAATCCGGCGAGCTCCGTTCGTCATGCCCCCAGAGGGCCTGGTCATCCCCGCATCGGCGGTGATCGAAACCACCAGCGGCGACCGTAATCTGGCGGCGCTAGAGCCACTGGAAGAAGAGCCAGACTCGCACAAGGGTGACTGGCGCGGTTCGGACATCACCGACCGCGACATCCAGGAGATGGTCGCTGAAGGCTACCTCCCCTCGACGGAGGGGCTCGCCTAGTGGGCGGCACCGGCCGGCGAGGTGACACCTTCTCCCCAAGCCGGAGAAAAGGTGTACCTCAAGGCTCAGCTGGTACGTGGAGTTTCTTTGCCCATCTCCCACTTCTTTCTCTCCGTCTTGAACCATTACAAGGTCCAACCCCACAACCTCTCCCCTAATAGCATCTTAGTGCTTAGCAACTTCGCGGCACTTTGCGAGGGTTACCTAGGGATAAGGCCTAGGTTAGACTTGTTCGTGTATTTCTTCACTGTCAAACATGAAGCCGGACATAGTAAGGAGGAGCTTAGGAACTACGGCACCATAAGCTTCAAGATTCGACCTGGCCGGCGGTTCCCCGACATCGTCGGCCACGAGTCCTGCAAGAACTGGCAGCGGACGTACTTCTACGGCCCCGACATTCCTTTGGCGGGCCGAGAAGTGACGTATCCGTACTTCGCGGATGGAGCCGCCGCTGAAGTTTCTACATGGAGATCCCATGCCTCCCTTCCCTCCAACCTCGACGCTTCTCGCGCAATAAGGTAGATCGAATGGTTCGTAGAGACGGGTTTGACCGGCTTGGACCTAGCCATGTGCTGGTTCATCAGGCGAATCCAACCCCTGCAGCACCGCGCGAAGTTCATGCACGAGTATACCAGTGATCGAAGGGATAGCCTCCGGATCTCCGTGGATAACTTCTCGAGCGACTCCGTCAAGCTCCGTCTAAAGGACATCGTCAAGGTGAAGGATAAGAAGCGTGGCTTCACCATCACCTACGACATGTTCGTAGACGGCAAGTGCCCAAAGGTAGGTATTTATTTTCCGTATATGACATTGCTCCAGTTTTTCCGTCTTGCCAATACCATCTTATCTAACATGGTGATTTCTTAATTAACAGCTTAGCAATCTAGATGAGGGCAACCTGGCTGCCCAAATCTACGATCCAAAGATGAACGAAGTCACGGTCGTGTCCGACGACGATGTCCCGTTGGCGCGAAAGCGGAAGAGCTCCGCCTCTGACGCTGCCGACGGAGGCAAGAAAAAGAAGAGGGAGGGTGGAGCCTCCAAAAAGAGTACCGCCGCCCTGGAGGCGGAAAAGAGAAAAGCCACCGGGATTTTTGCCAAAGCGCCCCCCCTAGTGTAAGCTTCTCATTCTCCGGCATTGTCTATTTATCTATCTTGTTTCTGTACTTATGCATTTTGCATGTCTCAGGAAGAAAGCCACGACCAGCCTCAAGAAGTACTCCAAAACTTTGGGGGCTTCTAGAAATATCAAGGACATGTTGCATCGCGACTCCTCCCCCGCCATCGCCCCTGCTACTCCTGCCGTCAAACCCTCCTCTGCCCCGACAAGCTCTCAAGCCCAGGAGGCACCAGGCCCTTCCGCCATGGAAGTGGATTCTGGCGCCTCTACCGAACTCGCTGTTGTCGGCGAGCAGGCGACACAGGAGAGCGCTGCTCTACAAATGGTTGAAGCTCCGGCTAAGGATGCCATCGGTAGCGGCAAGGAGGTGGTGGGAGCTGGTACCTCTGCCGAAGGCGGTGCCCCTACTCCCCAGAAACCCTTCGAGTTTCCGAAGATAGTTTACACGGTGCTCACGCCGAGTAACACAACTCTGGTTCCTGGAGGAGTACCTTCATCTCCGACGTGCGGTATTGAGGAGCTACTCCGACAAGATATCTTGTGAGGAAATAGTATTTCCTTTGGCAAGCTGCTAGCCGAGAGTGCTACAAACCTCAAGATTATTGCACTTGTAAGTTTTTACTTTGTCTTTTGCATTTCATATGAGTATCCCACTGTAGTCCCCGAGGATGTAGACGGAAAACCACAGGTTTTGCATCTATATGCTCTAAGAGTGACTTAGTTAGAAAAAACTCTCACTGTATCCCCCAAGCATTTAGATGGAACAAACTATTTCGACTAGATGCTTTAAGAGTAGCATACGAGTGTTCATAATTTTCAATACTGTAGCCCCCAAGCCTCTAGTTGTAACTGAATTAGTTCTGACTAGATGTTTAAAGGAAAGCTATGTAGATTCCGAGTTAAAAACTTTATACTGTAGCCCCCAAGCTTCTAATCGAGAACTGAATTAGCTCCGACTAGATGCTTAAAAGAAAAGCTACGCATATTGCTAAGTTAAAAAACTCTCGCTGTACCCCCGAGTGTCTAGGTGGAAAATCTCCGACTAGATGCTCGAAGTAGACAAAACAACGGTTTAACTTTGTACTTTTTTCCACAGAACGAGAATGTTCGGAGGGGCATGGCCAACGACAAGTACCAGAAGATGCACGCCGATCTTGAAGCCGAAAAGGGTAAAACTGCCATCTTGAAGGAACAGATCATCAAAAACAAGAGTTTGTTTTCTTTTTGCGCATTTTCCATCTTGTTTTTGTGCCCATAATCTCCGAGTACTCACTGTGTACTATGTTTTCTCCGACTTGCAGAGCATGTCGCCAAGGACAAGGATATTGTCGAGCAGTCCAAGCACATCCAGCAGCTCGACAGTGAGAATAGAATCCTTAAGAAGGAGAGGGAAGAGATGCTGAAGATGCACGAGGATTCCATGAAAGCCCTGCAGGATTCCGCCTCCGCAGAAACCAATCGCTTGAAGGAGGAGCTGGCGATCTTAATAGATCAGAAGCAAGCTGCCGATGAGCAAAACCAACGCCACATCGAGGCGTTTAAGCTCCTCCAACAAGAGAAGGAATCCTTGGCGGACACCCTCTGGCAGGCCAAGGCCAGCATCTTCAGTAAGTTTCCTCCGCCTTGTACTTCTGTAGTCTGGATACTTATAGTTTATTGAACTCATGCGCTCCTTGTCGGAATTTTCAGCTCCTATGGGTTTTACCCGCTCGCCTCCTTCGGACAAGGAATGCATGGTTCTTGCCGGCAACTTCATCAACACCGCCATCACCCAAGCCAAGGAGATTGCCAAGCCCCTCCAGATATACATCAAGGCCTCGGACTCCGTGACAAAGTACTCGGAGATTCTGCGCCGAGCCCCCGAGCGTGTCACGAGCTGGAAAGCATCATGTGCACGGGTTGGCACAAGGATGGCGCTGTCAATGGTGAAGGCACACTAGGAAGGTGCCGATATCGACACTGTGACCTCTGGTATCCCTGACGTTGACGATGACGGCAAAGTGATGGATCACGAAGCCATCTTGTCATCACTCGCGGGTTATGACACTAGAGTTGCCGAGTTGGTGGACATCGACGTCTTCGTGCCCATGAACACCATTGACAGCGTCAACCAAGATTCCTCCGAGTCTCATCATAGCGCCGACGTTGAGGGTGATTCTCCGGCTGCGGACGATGCTGCTTCCAAGTCTCCTGCGCCCAAAGAATGAAAAACACTACGTAATATTTGTTTCACCTTTGGTGTATGTGCGGTAAAAACATGGCAATATAATCTTAAGGCGGAAAACAATGGTTGTTATGTCCTGCTACTTAAGAACTAATTTCCAGCATGTATATATTTTTAAGCAAGTGCTGGCTTATCCATTACTTTGGTTCTTATGCTTGACTTTTTGTGAGTCGGAAGACTCGTTGTCGGAACCATGCGCTCAGGTGATGATGCCCAATGGCACCGTCTATAACCTGAGCACAAAATTGCCAACAACAAGTGCCAAAAGTCACTACTCCATAATCCACATAAAAACAACAAAGAACGTGTAGACCAGAAAACTTAAGCTAACGCCCGTAGGCGGAATTTTCACAAGTGCAAACGCAAAGCTTGTGCATAAAGGTTTTACATGATCCAAAAATGAACACTAAAGGAGGTAGAAGACTCAGAAATATGAGTGAACCAAAGAGCTTTATTTCATTGATCATATAAGAGGTACACAATTAGATAAAAAATGCTAAGTGTAAAAAGGACGTAGCTGTGCTATGTTCCATGGCCGATCAATCTCCGGGTAGTCATCATCCGGGTCACGTCGCTTACGCTTATGATCCTCGTTGGGTATATCCTTTAGTTCACGATTGTCAACAAGGTAGTAAGACCCATTGAGCAGCGCCTTGCTTATGATGAACGGTCCTTCCTATGGCGGGGATAATTTGTGTGACTTCTTATGCTTAAGTCGGAGCACCAAATCCCCCTCTTTAAACGAGTGATGCCGAACGCGGCGACTATGGTAGCTGCGTAGCTTCTGCTGGTAGATGGCGGATCTTTGGCATGCCAAAACGCGCTCCTCCTCGAGAAGGTCCACATCTAAGCGTCTGGATTCTTCCGCATCATCTTCGTCATAGGCGGCAATTCTTGGTGCATCGTGAAGGATGTCGGAAGGCAGGATGGCTTCAGCTCCATATACCATGAAGTAAGGGGTGTAGCCGGTGGATCTGTTGGGTGTAGTTCATAAACTCCACAGCACAGATGGCAATTCTTCCGCCCAGGCTCCAGCTGCTTTATGTAGCGGTGCCTCAAGACGTGGCTTGATTCCCTGCAGAATTAATCCATTGGCTCGCTCAACCTGACCATTGGATTGTGGGTGTGCCACAGATGCAAGGTCAAGTCGGATGCCTTTGTCCCAGCAATAAGCCTCCACTTCTCCGAGTGACAAGTTGCTTCCGTTGTCGGTGATGATGCTATGTGGGAGACCAAATATCACCACTAGATCCCGAACAAACCTGAGGGCAGTTGTCCCATCAAGATTTCTAATGGGTTTAGCTTCTATCCATTTAGTGAATTTGTCAACTGCTACAAGCAGATGCGTAAATCCACATGGTGTCGTTTGTAACGGTCCCACCATGTCTAGCCCCCAGACTGCAAACGGCCAAGTTATTGGTATTGTTCGCAATTCTTCAGCGGGAACATGTGGTTGTCGGGCATAATACTGGCATCCCGTGCATGTCTCAACCAGCTTGTTGGCGTCCGCCTTCGCGGTCAGCCAATAGAATCCTTGCCGGAAGGCTTTCGCGACCAATGATCAAGGAGCGGCGTGATGCCCGAAATCTCCGAGATGGATTTCGCATAGGATTTCCATACCTTCTAGCTGGGAAACACACTTTAGGTATACACTAGTAGTGCTCCTTTTATAGAGTTGCCCATTGATTATGGTATAACCCTTTGCTCGTCGTACTATTTGCCGTCTTTCGACTTCTTCGTCGGGCAAAGTTCCGTGTTCGAGGTATTCCATGAACGGTTTTGTCCAAGCCGGAGGGACCTTAGTGTCAGCACCCGGATTTTTAATCCCATATGCCTGTTATGCCATACATCGCAATCCCAGGATTACCATTTTTGCGAGACATAACAGAATTGGATACCATAGTACATCATCCATTACAAACCATATATAAGGTCTTACACAAATAGGGATCTCATGATCCAGTTCTTAATACAACTTCAAGCAGCGGAATACGTAATAATAACGGTAGCGTAGGCGAAGCTCCATCTTCGGGGTCACAGGCAATGCTGACGATGGAAGATGATCCTAGTTGTCGTAACCTTCCTGGGGTCCATCCTCCAGGTACTCCTCTTCATAGTCTGGCCACGGGAATAGCCAGGGACAAAGCCATGAGTACTCTTTAAGTACTCACAAACTAATACTAACAAGGGAAGGGGGTTTTTGATAATAGGACACTAGGCTCTAGGGTTGTTTTGCAAAAAGCCAGATTTATCTCTACTAAGTTCAGAGAGAAACTAGTCACAATTTTATAACTCCTAAGTGGGAATTCGTAACTCATGTCACAACTCTGTTGTGGTCAAGTCAAAGTATCAACTCATTTCACAAGTCATTTTGAAAACATCTGACGGGGGAACAGTATGGCCACTCCAACTGTCCATAACCGCGGACGCGGCTATTCAAATAGTTTGACACTCTGCAGAGATTGTACACTTTCACCACAACATTCGATACATCCGTCAGGAATAAATCCTGAATTCACCATACTCAGTATGCGGATAATCAATCCTAACATTTCAATTACACGCCCTAGTATAAGCACCTCTCCTATGAGTTTGGCCTCCCAACCATGACCAACTGCCATCTTGGGTACTGCACAGGTGGACCATCTTCACAAGGTAGCCTCAGCTCAGACCTTGGCCATGAGGGAACTAATACTAAGGTATATAAGCTTCCAGTCAAGCCCTACCCAATCTTCGGGTATTGTGGTTGTACGATAAAATTGGAATGGTATCGCATCCAGACAACCATCAGTTTTATAAAGGGCTAAGGCTCGTGCCTCAACATTTTCGTCACCAAAATCATCTGGTGTTCGGAAACACATGTCAAAACATCTCAGTAGAATGATCCATCATTCTAAGGTTTTCATAACCATTTTCACCAAGTATTCCCATCTAAAGTTGATCAAGTTTTATGCTTAGCACTAGCATCTACAAGTGGGGGTAGCACTACTGAGGGGTGGTAAACTAGTGGAACTTCAACTAAGTACAACCTTATATCTTAGGATGATATCAAAGTTTCTAACTTAGGCCAAATTTTATGCTCTTTATGCAACCTTCAAATATATCTGTCTAGAATCTACAAGTCACTTAAGTCAACTCTAAGTTAAAGCTTTACTAAAGAAATAAAGTAGAAAGCTTGCACATAAAACTAGGATTGGGGGTATCAAGTGGGTATGATCATATATGCTTAAGGCATATAGTTGGCATGGTAACAAGCACGTATTAGCTTGCAAAGATAAAGTATCTTGCAAGTGGTAGCTTGCATAATCACTAGTAGTATTAGGCTTGCAAGTATGGGATTGCACAATATCAGTATAAGCTTGCAAGTGTTAGCTTGCCTTGTGCAGATCAGTGGTTGAAGGTCTCCTCGGCTTCTTCTTCGTAGAATCCTCCTTCCTCCTCGTATCCTTGGTCGGTACTAGCGTCTATAAATAAATACGATGTACACAATCACCAAGCAATACTTAACTACTTGCAATCATCACACAAAAGGGTCATATAGATGATCTAGCATCATCACTAACATTACAAGATTAAAGCTTGGTTTAATTCCTTTTGTTTTTAGAAAAGTAATTTCTACTCATTGAAAAACTACTTAAGATTTAATATTCTCCAAACCAAACATGGGATCATGTTGACACATGTCATCACCACATATTTTAGTCCATGGGAATGTGATGTAAAGTGGTGTCACAATTTAATAAGGTTTTACCCTTTTATTTTAATTAAATAATGTGTCTAGAAATGCCTATGTGGCATTCTTTTATTACTTGAACATTATTTCTGTAAGTAAACCTATATATTTTTATATATTCTGAAAGGTATAGTTAAATTTCATTTTTGAGAGTTGGAATCAACTCAAAAGATATTGTGGTTTAACTTTGAAAAATGTTTGAATGCAGAAAAGCTTCTGCCTTGTTATTTTTACCAAGGATGATCTACATATCCAAATTACTTGAATCTAACGGGCTTGGATTCAGCATTCCCAGACCTTTCTAACAAAATTGGTTTCACTCAATTAGGTGCAATGAGTCGACCTGGGTTGATTTTTGAAAATGGGTACAGAAGTGTGTTTGAAATAAAATGGAAAAGGTATAATTTGAATAACTGGGCTGCGCGGGAAATGATACTGGGCCGGCCTGGTAAGCGCAACGCTTCCGCGGGCTGTTTAAGTGGCTATCCCCACGCGTTAGTGACTTAGGGGGGTGCGAAGCAGTATGGGGAGCTCTGGGTCATTCGATCTGATTCTAATCCAACGGCTGGGAGTCATCGTCGACATTGAGCAACGCCGGCGAGACAGAAACCTAGCGCGGCCAGTGGGGGTCGTTGGGGGCTCATCGGGGTGCGGGCGAGGGTCGGCGAGGCGGGCGAACGATGAAGTTGATGACGGCGGACTCAGGGGTGGTCGCGGCAGCTCCTAGGGTGGACGAAATCGATGGCTCCCTTCTTCTCCAGAGGCGGCCTGCTCCGGCGCAATTCCGGCGATGCGCTGCTCGCCTTGCTCTGGGACTGAGGTGGGGTGGTTCTGGGTGAGAGAGGAGTGGAATGGTGTGAAGAAATAGAGCGGGGGAGTCCTCCTTTTATAGGTTCGACGGCGAGACCGAACGGGATGGGCAGGCGACGGTGGCGACATGGCTACGGGCTGTTAGAGGCATGGCCGGTGGTGGCAATCGCTTGGTGGTCTTTTGGCGATGCGCTACGGCTTTAATGTTCGCGTAGGGGCTTTAATGTGTGCATAGGGAGTGGCGGTGGACGGTGGGCTGCCTCCTAGACAAGGTTGGCACGGCTAAATCTTCTCCTAGCTTGCTGTCTCCACTGGGGTGCCATGGTGAGCTTCGATTGTTCACCATTGATGACATTGTCAAGCTCACAGTGGTGCTAGTGCTTGGTTTAGCTTGCTAGATGATCTACTGAGATGGTTGTGAGCTAAAGAGGGAACAAGTTAGGCTTCAATCACTGCTCACTATAGTGTTTTGATTTTTGGATGATTTGTGTCTGTAAGGTGTTTGATGAAATGGCCGCAAGAATTCAAGTTTTGAATTTTGAAAAGATTTTTGGTGGGTGTGCTAGATTGGTGCTGGTGATTCTGCAGATGCTTGGGTTTTGAAAGTTGAGCTTGTTTGAGTGGTTTTTGAAAAAGTGGGATCTTCCCATATGATATAGATTCAATTTTGAATTGTCATTTAAACCATGCATTTGAAAGTTTCTGGATGATCACAAGGTGGGCCTTGATACTTTGTTATGAGTACAATCAAGGGGTGCAAAGATCCAGAAAATATTCTGTTAGGTTCTGAAAGTTTGAGACAGCCAAAGTAGGCATGGGAGTTAAATTGGTCAAAATGACCATTCCCTTATTTTATTTGTTTTGATTTACTTGTCTTTAGGAAAAGTGTGGGAAATGTTTAGATGATGTTTATTTCACCTAAGTATCCATTTACAAGCAATGGAACACACAAACAAGGTGGTTCAAAAGAATTCAAAATGAAATGCATACTCACATGCATGCTTCCATAATTTTGTTTAGAAAAGTTTTTGTTAACCCTAATTTTGATGATTAGTGTTTGATGATCCAAGCTTAGTATTTTTGGGATGCTACAAACCTTCCCCCCTTAATCTCGTCCCGAGATTTGAAAAAGGACGAAAAAGATTACCTAGGATTTGAAGAGATCGGGAAACTCCGTCTTGATGTGATGTTCGCGCTCCCAGGTAGCTTCCTCTTCTGTGTGGTTGCTCCACTGAATCTTGAGAAACTTGATGCTTCGGGTTCGGGTAGTTCTGAAAGCTTCTTCCAAAATACGGATGGGTACTTCGGGATAGGTTAGGTCATCGTTGATCTCTATGGTCTGGTGATTGATATTCTTGAACACTTCCGTCTTCTCTGGAACTTCGAGGCACTTGCGAAGTAACGAGATATGGAACACATTGTGCACGGCAGACATCTCTTCGGGTAGTTCCAATTGATAAGACACTTCTCCTCGATGGTTCATAATCTTGAAAGGTCCGATATATCTAGGGGCTAACTTTCCCTTGAGTTGGAAATGCTGCATTCCCTTCAATGGCGACACTTCCAGATAAACAAAATCTCCTATGTTGAAGGCGAGGTCTCGACGTCTCTTATCGGCGTAACTCTTCTGTCTGGACTGGGCGGTCTTGAGGTGCTCATGAATCTTGTGAACCTTCTCTTCTGCTTCTCGTAGGATGTCGGGTCCGAAAATCTGACTCTCTCCTACTTCCGACCAGTTCAAAGGGGTGTGACACTTCCTTCCGTACATGAACTCAAATGGGGCCATTTGCAAGCTGGCTTGATAACTGTTATTATAGGAAAATTCTGCAAACGGCAGACAGTCTTCCCACTTGGATCCATATTCTAACACACAGGCTCTCAGCATGTCTTCGAGTATTTGATTTACTTGTTCCGTTTGTCCATCGGTCTGAGGGTGATACGCGATACTGAAATCTAGGCGGGTTCCTAAACCTTCTTGAACTTTCTTCCAGAATCTCGAGGTAAACTGCGTTCCTCGATCCGATACAATGTTCTTAGGGACCCCATGCAAACTAACTATTCTAGCGATGTATAACTCCGCTAGCTTCGAACTCTGATAGGTGGTCTTGACGGGCAAGAAATGGGCGTCTTTGGACAATCGGTCCACTATGACCCAGATAGAGTCATTTCCCCTACTAGAAGTAGGAAGTCCGGTGATAAAGTCCATTCCAACGGAATCCCATTTCCATTCCGGAATCTGCAAAGGTTGCAACAATCCAGCGGGTCTTTGATGTCCTGCCTTGACTCGCTGACATATATCACACTTGGCGATATAGCTTCCAATTTCTCGCTTCATCTTATGCCACCAAAATTGCTCTTTCAAATCTTGATACATCTTAGTTCCTCCGGGATGGATAGAATAAAGAGTATCATGAGCTTCCTTCAAAATAACTTCTTTCAACTCAGAATCTGCTGGTACACAAAGGCGTCCTTTGTACCACAAAACTCCTTCTTCGTCTTCGGTGAATCCGGGTACTTTTCCTGTACCGATACGACGCTTGATTCCGTCGATACTAGCATTTCCTTTCTGTGCCTCTTTGATCTGTCTGATCAAAGTGGGCTGAAGTTCTATACTAGCCAAAAATCCTTCGCTCACTAATTCCATTCGGAAATCTTCCATCTCTTTGTGCAAGCTTGGTTGCTCCTTCAAAATCATGGAGTTCAAGCGGCACGGCAATCTGCTAAGGGCATCGGCTACCACGTTGGCTTTACCAGGGTGATAGTGAATGTCCAGATCGTAATCCTTGATTAGCTCTATACATCTCCTCTATCTCATATTCAGCTCCTTCTGAGTGAATATATACTTCAGACTCTTGTGATCCGTGTAGATCTCACAATGATTTCCCATCAGGTAATGTCTCCATGTCTTCAGGGCTAGAACTACGGCTGCGAGTTTGAGGTCATGGGTTGGGTAATTTTGCTCATGTTGCTTCAATTGTCGGGATAGATAAGATATAACTTTTCCTTCTTGCATTAGCACACATCCGAGACCGATCTTGGATGCGTCACAATACACATCGAAGGGTTTCGAGATATCCGGCATGATCAAGATTGGGGCTCAAATCAATCTTCTCTTGAGTTCTTGAAAACTCGCTTCACATTTGTCAGTCCATTCAAAATTCTTGTCCTTCTTCAGCAATTGGACCTATGTCTGGCGATACTTGATAATCCTTCTATGAATTTGCGGTAGTAGCCCGCCAATCCGAGAAATGCACGAACTTGGGTTTGAGTGGTTGGGGCTTGCCAATCTTCTACATCTTTCACTTTGGCAGGGTCAACGGCAATTCCTCTGTCTGATATAATGTGACCGAGGAATCCTACCTCCTGTAACCAGAATTCACATTTGCTAAACTTGGCATACAACTGATGCTCTCTAAGGGTTCCAAGAATGGTCCTTAGGTGTAGCTCATGTTCTTCTTCCGATTTGGAGTAAATCAGAATGTCATCGATGAAAACAATGACAAACTTATCCAGGAAGTCCATAAAAATCTTATTCATGAGGTTCATGAAATAAGCGGGGGCATTGGTTAATCCAAAAGACATGACAGTATACTCGTATAATCCATATCTGGTGGTAAAGGCAGTCTTTGGAATATCCTCTGCACGAATCTTGAGTTGATGGTAACCAGTTCTAAGATCAATCTTAGAAAACACTTTGGCACCGGTCAACTGATCAAACAGATCTTCTATCTTGGGCAAGGGGTATTTGTTCTTGATGGTGACATCATTCAACTTCCGATAATCCGTACACAAACGGTTACCTCCATCTTTCTTGTCCACAAACAAGACAGGTGATCTCCATGGTGACGCACTTGGTTGAATCAATCCAATTTCTAGCATGGCATCCAGTTGCTTCTTCAGTTCTTCTAGCTCCGACGGATTCATACTATAGGGTCTCTGGGCTATGGGTCCTGTTCCGGGGATTAGTTCGATGATAAACTCGATATCCCTATCTGGGGCATACCAGGCAAAACATCTGGAAATACATCGGGGTATTCACAGACTATCCGGACTTGTTCAATGGTAGGTTGGGCTATACTCTTGTTGCACTTGAATTGGCGAGGTGAGGTTTCAGATATATGCTCGACTGATATTCCGGCTGTACTGGTCATGGTGATGGGTTTCTTGGCACAGTCAATCAATCCTTTATGTTTGGACATCCAATCCATTCCTAGTACTACTTCCAAACCTTTAGTTCCGAGTACTATCAGATTAGCATAAAAATCTATACCATGGATTTGGATAGGGACGGCTTTGCAAATTGCCTAGCCTTGGTGGTTGATCCGGGAATTTGAACAATCATTACATACTTCAATTTGGTTGGTTGAATTTTACTAGTGCATGCAAATTCTTCGGTGACAAATGAATGCGATGCACCAGAATCAAACAACACTCTTGCAAGTACTGAATTAACAGAAAACATACCCAGCACGACGGCTGGCGCTTCCTGAGCTTCTTCAGCGTGCATGAGAAAAAGACGGCCATTGCGGTTGAGTGAATTCCCTGGGGCAAACCTTCTTCCGGGATGAACACGACGCTGTTGCTGAGCTGGGGCATTGGCATTGGGTGCTGCAGCATTCTTCTTGTTGGGGCACTCGTTGGAGTAGTGACCCTTATTTCCACAGTCATAACAAGTCACTTGCGACTTGTCCTTTGCCGCTACAGGCACAACATTGCTTCCAGTCCTCGGGGCATTGTTGGTGTTGAACTTGGGTGGGGCACGGTTGAAATTGCTAGAGTTGTCGGGGTTGTTGTGATTTCCTACGGGTCTAGGGTTTCCATGGTTGGGATAGGTGGGACGGTTCATCGGGGGTCTGTTGGTTCTTGGGGCAAATCCTGGAGATGGGTTAGGACGATACTTTGGGGTCTGATGGGTTCCGGGCTGATGCATCATACGACGCTTGCGGTTATCATTGGCTTGGTTGATCTTTCCTTCCATCTGGATGGCAGAGTCGACAAGGGCTTCAATATCCGCAAAGGGGATATTGACTAACACTGTCTGCATCTCATCATGCAGACCATTCAGGAATCTCTCTTTCTTCTTGGCTTCCGTGTCGATCTCATCCGAGGCATACCTAGCTAATGACAAAAATTTGTCACGGTACTCCACTACAGTCATCCTTCCTTGCTTCAGTTCTCTGAACTCGTCTCTCATCCTCTTGATCAAACCCGGTGGCACATGGGTTCTGCTGAACTTGACCTTGAATTCCTCCCAGGTCATCATCTATCCTCCGGTCATTGCACGAACACTGTTCCACCATGCCCTGGCATCTCCGGCTAGGTAGTGGGTGGCAAACAGAACTTTCTTGTTGGATTCCACTCTGGCGACTTCTAAGTTATTTTCCATGGTTTGCAGCCAATCATCAGCGTCTAGGGGCTCTTCTGACTTAGTGAAAACAGGTGGGTTGGTATTCTGGAAATTCTTGAGCTTAGATCCATGGTTATCTTGATTTCCATGGCCTTGGTTGTTGTGGGCTAGCTGAGCTATCTGTTGCAGAGTGGCTAGGTTGGCTTGACGTTCCGCTCTTTCAGCTTCACGGTTAGAAGTCAACATTTGCAGGATCTGCAACATCGGGTCTAGGGATGAACCACTTCCTCCGCGTGGCATCTGAAGATTGAGATAGATCATGATCAAAGAGGGAAATTTTCTAAGGTTTCGGGGATTTTGGAAAGTTTTTAAAGTTTGACACTGATTTTTCTAGCAACTTGCTTTTCATTCATTCATTCACACGACACAACACACACCACAACAAGGAAAAACAGATGGTTTTAAGAACCATTCTGGAATCTACGATACAGTGGGACCGAGTACTACTCACTACACTAGTGCTCAAGTGCTACTACTCCTCAGAATCTGTGGCTTCATCATCTTCATCATCATCGATGAAGGCGAAATCATCCTCATCGGTGAAGAAGTCCATGGCCTGATCCTCCAGAAAATCATCATCATCGCTGAGATAGGAGTAGGGGTCTCCACAAAGATCCTCTCCTGCATTCTCCCTTTCCTCCAACTGCATGTCTCTCTCGTGGATGGTCTCTTCCAAAGATGAGATGCGGTGGCGGATACGGGCAATAATGCGCTCCTTCTTGTCGAGCTGATGGCGGCAAGACTTGTGATCCTTTGCCGGCATGGCGATGGTCTGATCCTTCGTCTTGATGATGGCAGACTTGTGGTTGGAGTAGTCACGACAGTTATCCAACTCCTGCTGGCGATCATACATCATGAAGCTAAGGTGGTCCAATTGAGTCTTCAGCTCGGGGTGGTATGGGGCTTCCAGTGGTTGTCCATTTGCATCACGCCATGGGCAAAACTCAAAGTGGGTTCCCTTGATCTGATTGATGCTTTGCCCACACAGACGAGCAAAAGCTTCCTGCATGGCCCTGGCAAGTCCATCGAGCCAGTTGTTCTCTCTCAAGGTAAACTGAATTCCCTCAGCAGTGGGAGGTTCAATCTTCCCTCGGAGACTTGCAACAATTAGCCGCTGTAGATCTTCTCCTCCTTGATCATTGAGCTGAGCTCCGAAGAACTCGGGGTGCGGACGCTCCAAAAGTTCCGAAAGCTGATCCAAATCCCTCTCAAAGATAAGGTCGCCTCCATTCCCCAACTGGTAAAA
The DNA here is from genome assembly GCA_916181665.1 of Avena sativa. Lineage (NCBI taxonomy): Eukaryota > Viridiplantae > Streptophyta > Magnoliopsida > Poales > Poaceae > Avena > Avena sativa. The sequence continues at coordinate 42,154,632 of OV702298.1, read as the reverse complement.
CTTGCTGTACTTTACGTCCATCTATGAGAATATAGGATGAGTAAGTTAGTAGAGTGATCAAGTGTGTCAAAATTTTATGTAGTTTACAAGAGTTTTTGAGGAACATTAATTTTCATGAAAAACTCAAAGAGATAAGAAGGAGAATAAGTTTTTGTAAATATTTGCTTCCTTTGGTTTTGAAACTAAGTTTCTGGATTCAAACGTCCAGTCTAACTAGGGTCTCCTATGGTCAGGATGGCTCTGATACCAACTTGTCAACACCCGGATTTTTAATCCCAGATGCCTGTTATGCCATACATCGCAATCCCAGGATTACAAATTTTGCAAGACATAACAGAATTGGATACCACAGTACATCATCCATTACAAACCATATATAAGGTCTTACACAAATAGGGATCTCATGATCCAGTTCTTAATACAACTTCAAGCAGCGGAATACATAATAATAACGGTAGCTTAGGCGAAGCTCCATCTTCGGGGTCACAGGCAATGCTGACGATGGGAGATGATCCTAGTTGTCGTAACCTTCCTGGGGTCCATCCTCCAGGTACTCCTCTTCATAGTCTGGCCACGGGAATAGCCAGGGACAAAGCCATGAGTACTCTTTAAGTACTCATAGACTAATACTAACAAGGGAAGGGGGTTTTTGATAATAGGACACTAGGCTCTAGGGTTGTTTTGCAAAAAGCCAGATTTATCTCTACTAAGTTCAGAGAGAAACTATTCACAATTTTATAACTCCTAAGTGGGAATTCGTAACTCATGTCACAACTCTGTTGTGGTCAAGTCAAAGTATCAACTCATTTCACAAGTCATTTTGAAAACATCTGAAGGGGGAACAGTATGGCCACTCCAACTGTCCATAACCGCGGACGCGGCTATTCGAATAGTTTTCTGCAGAGATTGTACACTTTCACCACAACATTCGATACATCCGTCAGGAATAAATCCTGAATTCACCATACTCAGTATGTGGATAATCAATCCTAACCTTTCAATTACACACCCTAGTATAAGAACCTCTCCTGTGAGTTTGGCCTCCCAACCTTGACCAACTGCCATCTTGGGTACTGCACAGGTGGACCATCTTCCCAAGGTAGCCTCAGCTCAGACCATGGCCGTGAGGGAACTAATACTAAGGTATATAAGCTTCCAGTCAAGCCCTACCCAATCTTCGGGTATTGTGGTTGTACGATAAAATTGGAATGGTATCGCATCCAGACAACCATTAGTTTTATAAAGGGCTAAGGCTCATGCCTCAACATTTTCGTCACCAAAATCATCTAGTGTTTGGAAACACATGTCAAAACATCTCAGTAGAATGATCCATCATTCTAAGGTTTTCATAACCATTTTCACCAAGTATTCCCATCTAAAGTTGATCAATTTTTATGCTTAGCACGAGCATCTACAAGTGGGGGTAGCACTACTGAGGGGTGGTAAACTAGTGGAACTTCAACTAAGTACAACCTTATATCTTAGGATGATATCAAGGTTTCTAACTTAGGCCAAATTTTATGCTCTTTATGCAACCTTCAAATATATCTGTCTAGAATCTACAAGTCACTTAAGTCAACTCTAAGTTAAAGCTTTACTAAAGAAATAAAGTAGAAAGCTTGCACATAAAACTAGGATTTGGGGTATCAAGTGGGTATGATCATATATGCTTAAGGCATATAGTTGGCATGGTAACAAGCACGTATTAGCTTGCAAAGATAAAGTATCTTGCAAGTGGTAGCTTGCACAATCACTAGTAGTATTAGGCTTGCAAGTATGGGCTTGCACAATATCAGTATAATCTTGCAAGTGTTAGCTTGCCTTGTGCAGAGCAGTGGTTGAAGTTCTCCTCGGCTTCTTCTTTGTAGAATCCTCCTTCCTCCTCGTATCCTTGGTCGGTACTAGCGTCTATAAATAAATACGATGTACACAATCACCAAGCAATACTTAACTAATTGCAATCATCACACAAAAGGGTCCTATAGATGATCTAGCATCATCCCTAACATTACAAGATTAAAGCTTGGTTTAATTCCTTTTATTTTTAGAAAAGTAATTTCTACTCATTGAAAAACTACTTAAGATTTAATATTCTCCAAACCAAACATGGGATCATGTTGACACATGTCATCACCACATATTTTAGTCCATGGGAATGTGATGTAAAGTGGTGTCACAATTTAATAAGGTTTTACCCTTTTATTTTAATTAAATAATGTGTCTAGAAATGCCTATGTGGTATTATTTTATTACTTGAACATTATGTCTGTAAGTAAACCTATATATTTTTATATATTATGAAAGGTATAGTTAAATGTGATTTTTGAGAGTTGGAATCAACTCAAAAGCTATTATGGTTTAACTTTGAAAAATGTTTGAATGCAGAAAAGCTTCTGCCTTGTTATTTTTACCAAGGATGATCTACAAATCCAAATGACTTGAATCTAACGGTCTTGGATTCAGCATTCCTAGACCTTTCTAACAAAATTGGTTTGACTCAATTAGGTGCACTGAGTCGACCTGGGTTGATTTTTGAAAATGGGTACAGAAGTGTGTTTGAAATAAAATGGAAAAGGTTTAATTTGAATAACTGGGCTGCGCGGGAAATGATACTGGGTCGGCCTGCTAAGCGCAACGCTTCCGCGGGCTGTTTAAGTGGCTATCCCCACGAGTCAGTGACTCAGGGGGGTGCGAAGCGGTATGGGGCGTTGTGGGTCGTTCGATCTGATTTCAATCCAACGGCTGGGAGTCATCGTCGACGTTGAGCAACGCCGGCGAGACAGAAACCTAGCGTGGCCAGTGGGGGTCGTTGGGGGCTCACCGGGGTGCGGGCGAGGGTCGGCGAGGCAGGCGAACGACGAAGTTGACGACGGCGGACTCAGGGGTGGTCGCGACAGCTCCTAGCGTGGACGAAATCGATGGCTCCCTTCTTCTCCAGAGGTGGCCTGCTCCGGCGCAATTCCGGCGATGCGCTGCTCGCCTTGCTCTGGGACTGAGGTGGGGTGGTTCTGGGTGAGAGAGGAGTGGAATGGTGTGAAGAAATCGAGCGGGGGAGTCCTCCTTTTATAGGTTCGACGGCGAGACCGAACGGGATGGGCAGGCGACGGTGGCGACATGGCTACGGGCTGTTAGAGGCATGGCCGGTGGTGGCAATCGCTTGGTGGTCTTTTGGCGATGCGCTACGGCTTTAATGTTCGCGTAGGGGCTTTAATGTGTGCATAGGGAGTGGCGGTGGACGGTGGGCTGCCTCCTAGACAAGGTTGGCACGGCTAAATCTTCTCCTAGCTTGCTGTCTCCACTGGGGTGCCATGGTGAGCTTCGATTGTTCACCATTGATGACATTGTCAAGCTCACAGTGGTGCTAGTGCTTGGTTTAGCTTGCTAGATGATCTACTGAGATGGTTGTGAGCTAAAGAGGGAACAAGTTAGGCTTCAATCACTGCTCACTATAGTGTTTTGATTTTTGGATGATTTGTGTCTGTAAGGTGTTTGATGAAATGGCCGCAAGAATTCAAGTTTTGAATTTTGAAAAGATTTTTGGTGGGTGTGCTAGATTGGTGCTGGTGATTCTGCAGATGCTTGGGTTTTGAAAGTTGAGCTTGTTTGAGTGGTTTTTGAAAAAGTGGGATCTTCCCATATGATATAGATTCAATTTTGAATTGTCATTTAAACCATGCATTTGAAAGTTTCTGGATGATCACAAGGTGGGCCTTGATACTTTGTTATGAGTACAATCAAGGGGTGCAAAGATCCAGAAAAGTTTCTGTTAGGTTCTGAAAGTTTGAGACAGCCAAAGTAGGCATGGGAGTTAAATTGGTCAAAATGACCATTCCCTTATTTTATTTGTTTTGATTTACTTGTCTTTAGGAAAAGTGTGGGAAATGTTTAGATGATGTTTATTTCACCTAAGCATCCATTTACAAGCAATGGAACACACAAACAAGGTGGTTCAAAAGAATTCAAAATGAAATGCATACTCACATGCATGCTTCCATAATTTTGTTTAGAAAAGTTTTTGTTAACCCTAATTTTGATGATTAGTGTTTGATGATCCAAGCTTGGTATTTTTGGGATGTTACACTTAGTCACCATGTTGACGAAAGAGTCAGCTCTATCCGGGTTGTCGATGTCGGCGCCCTTCACGGATGGTGTGCGTAGATGCTCTAGGAAAACTCCTGGCGGAATTCGCTTGCGCCCTGATCCAAGCTTAGACAGCAGATCAGCCGCCTCATTTTGCTCCCTAGGCACATACTTGACTTCGTAGCCCAAGAAGCTCTTGGCTATCTCGTCCACTTCGTCTCGATATGCCGCCATCATAGGGTTCCACGCATTCCAGGTGCCAGCCACCTGCTGGGAAACCAAGTCAGAATCTCCACAACAAACTATGCGCTTGATGCCAATATCTTTGGCTACACGTAGTCCGTGAATGAGTGCTTCATACTCCTCCATGTTATTTGTAGCCTCGAAGTGGATCTACAGAACGTAGTGTAGCTTGTCTCCTGTTGGTGACTGTAGCAATACACCAGCCCCCGAGCCGTTGAGCAACTTTGATCCGTCAAAGTGCATCACCCAGTACTCTGGTTCCGGCAACGGAGTAGCGTCTAGCATCTCCGTCCAATCTGCAACAAAATCCGCCAAGGCTTGTGACTTGATAGTGTCGCGTCTCTTGTAGGTGATCTCGAAGGCGGCAAGTTCAATGCCCCACTTCGCGACCCTTCCTGTAGTGTCGCTGTTATTGATAATGTCGGACAGTGGAGTCTTGCTCACCACTATGATTGCATGCTCCTGGAAGTAATGCCTCAGCTTCCGAGAAGCAAGGAATACTCCATAAGCTATCTTTTGGTAGTGCGGGTAACTGCTTGGACTCCGTCAAGACCTCGCTTACATAGTAAACTGGTCGCTGAACTCCGTGCTCAAAGCCTGGTTCCTTCCGCTCTACGACGACGATGATGCTGATAACCCGGTTGGTTCCCGCCATGTAAATTAACAGGGGCTCACCAGGCTCGGGTGCTGCAAGGATGGGCGCTGAGGAAAGAATCTCCTTGAGCTGCTTCAATGCTGCTTCTGCTTCGTCCGTTCACGTGAATTTGTCCGCCTTCTTCAGCAACTTGTACAGCGGCAGAGCCTTCTCTCCAAGTCGGCTGACGAACCGACTAACTACTGCAACACAACCTGTTAGTCGTTGAATGTCGTTTAGGCATGTCGGACGGTTTATGTTTAAGATGGCCTTGATTTTCTCCGGGATGACCTCGATTCCACATTGGTAAATGATGGAACCCAACAATTTGCCGGCTGGAACCCTGAAGACGCACTTCTTGGGGTTGAGCATCATGTTGTATTTCCGGAGATTATCAAATGTTTCTTTTAAGTCGGAGTTTAAGTCGTTTGACTTTTTAGACATCACCACAATATCGTCCACATAGGCGTGAACGTTCCGACCAATTTGGTCGTGGAGGCAACGCTGCATTGTCCGCTGGTAAGTAGCACCTGCGTTTTTCAGCCCAAAGGGCATCGTGACATAGCAAAACGTGTCGTATGGGGTAGTGAACGAAGTGGCCAATTGGTCCGACTTCCTCATCTTGATCTAGTGGTATCCTGAATATGCATCGAGAAAACACAAAAGTTCCGAGCCAGCCGTCGAGTCAATGACTTGGTCAATGCGAGGCAAAGCAAACGGATCTTTGGGACATGCTTTGTTCAAGCCGGTGTAATCAACGCACATTCTTAATTCATTGGTTCCCTTTTTGGGGACAAGTATAGGATTGGCCACCCATTGGGTGTGAAGGACTTCTCGGATAAATCTAGCCTTAAGTAACCTAGCTATCTCTTTGCCAATGGCGCGTCTCTTCTCATCTCCAAAGCGTCGTAGAGGTTGTTTCACTGGTTTGCATTTTGGATCAATGTTTAAGCTGTGCTCGGCAAGTTCTCTAGGTACACCTTTCATGTCGACAGGTTGCCAGGCAAAGATGTCCCTGTTCTCACGGAGACACTCGACGAGCGCGCTTTCCTATTTGGGATCCAGGTTTGTCCCAATGGCGGTGACCTTGGAGGCATCGCCTACCACAAGTTCCATCGGCTTGGTCTCGATGGCGGCCTTGAACGCAGGAGCGGAGTCGGAGATTTGCTTCTTCGACGTGGGCATCTCTGAGTCATCGACCTTACTCTAGATCTCTTTGAATTCTTTGCTGTAGAGGACAGCTTCTGCAACGGCTGCTTCGTTGATCTCGCAGTCTCTTGCCTTGGTAAAGCTTCCGGATACGGTGATGATGTCGTTTGGTCCGGGTATCTTGAGTTTGTTGTAGACGAAGCATGGCTTGGCCATGAACGTGTGGAATATGTCGCGGCCGAATATGACGTGGTACACGCTCTTGAAGGGGACCACCTCGAAGGTCATGCGCTCTTGGCGGTAATTATTAACATCGCCAAAGGCTACATGAAGTGTAATGCACCCAAGGGACTGAGCCTCCCGGCCAGGAACTACGCCATGGAAAACGGTGTTGGTCCGCCTTAGGTTTGCCTCCATCAAGTTCATCTTCTGCAGTGTATCCAGGTACATGATGTTGATGCTGCTTCCACTGTCCACCATGCACTTGGTGAACTCCACGCCATCAATCAATGGGTTGATGACCATGGCGTACTGGTTCTCCATGGGCACAAGGTCTGGGTGGTCCGTCCTGTCCCAAGTTATTGGAACCTCCAACCAATGCAGGTACTGGGGAACTGGGGGGAGAGTGGCCATCAGGATCCTTGAATTTTTCTGATCTTTGCCGGCAAACTCCGAAGAGAGATCCGACATCGATGCTTCCGCAAACGTGTCCTGCCCGTAGGTGGTCCGTGCGGGTCTTGATGCTTTCTGACCTTTGTCGGCAAGCTCCGAAGAGAGATCCGACATCGATCCTTCCTCGACCGTATCCAGCCCTTAGGCGGTCCATGTGGGTCTTGATGCTCCTCCGACTCCCAGGGAACTAGTGCCCGAGTCGGTTTCGCCGATGAAGAGGTGGATGTCTCCGATAGGAACGATCGAACACCGCGTTGGGTTCGTCTTCGCCGGGATCCAGAACTCGTCAGGAGGGACGATCGGAATGTTGCCGGAGAAGAGAACGCGGCCGATGGCTACGGTTTCGCCGATTCCCGTGAAGATCTTGGTCCTCGCCCGATGAAGAGCCTGAAGTGCCTCTTGCCCCATGGTGGGCGCCAACTATCGTGGTATTGCCGATGAGTACGCCATGGAGGGGTCCTCACAGTGCGTGTTTAGAGACATGGGGTAAGGCGGACGGTTGACGGGTATGAAGTAACACAGCTTACCCAGGTTTAGATCCCACAACGGTGGAGGAATCCTACTCCTGCTATAAATCACTATAAGGGCAATACGCCGAGTTACAGAGATATGTTCACTGTGCGAGGTTGTATGAATCGATTCCCTAAAGGCTCCCATAGGCCTGACTTATAAAGTCGCCAGGACCTAGGGTTACAGGTAAAAGTCCTAGCCGGACAGGTTACAGAGTCCTACACCGCCTATCACTAGTCTTGTGTATCTTGCACTCCAAGGCTCCGAGTACGCATGGTGACTCCACCGTAGCCTTCCTTTATCCGGCATGGGCCTCCCTTCTGGATCCACCTAACTGGGTCGCCCAGCAGGCCACAGGCCATGCTACCGACTATGGTCCACCCGGGTTAGTCGGATAAGAGACATGCTATTAGGATACCCATATAGCATATCCCCAACAGAATGGGAGGAGATGGCATCTCTCTTTTACTCTAAATTTTATCCTCCTAGTGAAATCCATAAGGATAGAAGTCTTATATATAACTTTTGGCCTCTTGGTGGAGAGAGTACAGCTCAAGCTTGGGGAGATTGAAGTTACTAATGCTTAAATTTCCTATTCATGAACTCCCTAACAATATTATTATCAATAACTTTTATGCTAGGCTTTCTCTTCATGATAAAGATTTACTAGATGCTTCTTGTGTTGGATCATTCACACGTATGAAGGAAGAAGCTAAATGGGATCTCTTAGACCGTATTCAAGATAACACTGAGGCTTGGGAGAATGACAAAGGAAGAAAGTCAGGTATAAACTATGATTATGAATGCATTAAATCTTTTATGGGAACTGATAACTTCCGTGATATTCGCAATGAGTTTTGTCTTGATTCCCAAAGTATTGCCAAATGCTTTAAGTCCTTTGCCTCTTACACAGAAATCCCCAAGAAGAAGTGGAATAAGTACCATGCTCCATATAAAGATGTTGTTAGTCATGTTCCTATTAGAAGTACTCAAGCTTGTACTACTAATCATATTGTGCTTGAACCTCATGTTGAGAAAATGCCTTTCCCGGCTAAGGTAAAGGAGTATTCTATGATTATTAGGTTAAATGACAAAGGTACTATGAAAACTATGGAGCCTGGTAAGCATTTGAGTGATGAACCTGTGGTAGTTATTGTGAAAGACATTGTCACTAGAAATATAGAGGATGAGCACATTGTCTTTTGTGAAGACGCTACTAATATTGTTTCTCATCCTAATAAAGTTAGAAAATCTAGTGTCCCTGTGCTTTCTGTTAAAATTGGTAGTCATAGCTATTACGGTTTATGTGATATTGGTGCTAGTTCCAGTGTTATTCCTTATGAGCTTTACAGGGAAATTATGCATGAGATTGGTCCTTGTGAGCTTGAGGACATTGATGTGGTTATTCACCTTTCTAATAGAGAGCAAGTTTGCCCCATTGGCATTGTAAGAGATGTGGAGGTTCTTTGTGGTAATATTAAGTATCCTGCTGATTTTCTAGTGCTTAATTCAGCAACTAGCAAAACTTGTCCTATCATTTTTGGTAGACCTTTCTTGAACACTTGTGGAGCTATTATTGATTGTAAGAAGGAAAAAGTTTTAACTAATTTTGATGGAGATTCTTATGAGTTTAACTTTTCCAAATTTGCTAAAGCTCCTTGTGAAAATAGCTTGCCTAATAAAGATTTCAGGATGGAACAACTTGCTTCTATTGATCCGGTTTATGACCTTGGACCTCTTTTTGATGACTGTAAGTATGCTTATTATGATGATAAAGTTGTTTCCAGTGATAGTTATATTGTCAACTTTATTCAAAGTGCTACTGAAATTTATTATGAGAGAGGGAAACACGGTTTTATGCATCTCAATAATGTTAAGTTTCCCCGTTTTATGTTGAAAGCTTTGAAGTTGCATCTATTTTGTCTTCCTATGCTAGTGGCTTTTTGTTTCAACAATTCGTTTTATCATGATACCCCCATGCATAGGAAGTGGGTTAGACTCAAGTGTGTTGGTTATTTGCTTCTTGATGCTCTCTTCCACTTCAAATATATATATCCTATGTGAGCATCTTTGGAAGTTTCAAGCCTAACTTAAAGGCATTAAAGAAAAGTACTTGTTGGGAGATAACCAAAGAGTTTTGTCGAGTCTTGGAAGTTATTACCTCTGTAATAACCGCTCCTTATCCTTTTTGTTTTGGTTTTTGTGTCAAGTTCAACTACTTTTGTGAAGTAGAGGAGTTGTGAAAAGTGGCTGTCCTGGGACAGATTTTTGTGTTGCACCGTAAAACTTCGTGAGGGAGCTTAGTATGTCATATGGAGGTGCATTTTTCTGAGCTTGTTCTCCAAGTTGTCACCCAACTTTCATCAGTTCTGTACTTTTTGATTTGAGCAATATAAGGTCTTCGTAAAAATCAACCTTTACCTGCTGGTCTGTTTTGACAGATTTCTGACATCATTTGCATTTGCCTCTTACAGAAGATTTTGTTTTGATGGGTTTTCAGTTGAAGTGTTTACCAAAGGTTTATTGTTTTTGCTTACACTAATTTTGTCCTTGAGTTTGTGCAAAAGTTTTGTATGAAGGAAATTCTAGGGAGAAAGAGAAAAGGAATCTGCAGAGTTCGTCTTTGAATAGGTAAAAGTGGTGAAAACAGAAGGTTCGTGAAACCCCAATCTTTTTATAGTTTTGATGTTTTTAATACATAAGGGAAGTTACGAGACGAAACTGAAGAGGAAACGGAGCCCGGGGTGGACAAACCCACCCCAGGCGTGGGCCCAGTCTGGCCGCGCCTGAGGTGGGTGTCCCCACCTCGAACTCCGTCTCCGCCTCGTTTCTGTGTCAAAACCTTCCTTATGCATTGAAACCTCGTAATATATAACCCCCCGGATCCCCCCGAGGTTCGTGCATCGTGTTCTCATCGTGTTTTTGTTTCGATCTGTTTTAGTCAGGAAATCTTCTCAAGTTTAGAGCACCATGGCCTCCGCCAACGACAAAGGCAAGAAGCCCGAGGAAGAAGAACCTCAAGTCCCCAAGGAGGAGGAGGTCCCGGAAGGATATGAAGGTGACATGGAGGAGGACAAGCATCCGGACACCCGTGCTACCGTCGCGAGCATTGGTTTGGTGGTTCAACCAACCAAGCTTAAGAAGACAGCACGGATGTCTACAGGAGGGAAATCTCGACGTCATACTCTCTCTCCACAATCATCTCCTCCACGTAACAAGAGACCCTTCCATACACTTATACATGAATATCAATATCAACATGTGCCCAAAGGGAATTTTCCCTCGGTTTGGGACTTGCCTCGTTCTAACAATGCAGAGAAGGATCATGCTAAGGATGAAGAGTGGGGAAAGAATAACCAGAACTAGGATTCTCGGACTGATATGATCATGGACCGTATAGAGCAAAACTCAAATCTAATCCGTACTCTTACTTTTGAGTTAGAGGATTTGAAGAAACTTATTGAGGAGCTTATCAAGAGAACACCACCACCACCAAAGGAGTAATTCTTCATTAGGTTTGGCATCCCCTTGGCTTGTTCCAAGCTTGGGGGAGTGCCGCGGTATCACCACCATTATCTTTTATCTTTTACCTTTTTAGTGGATTCATATCTTTGGTAGAGAGGTTATCTTATAGTTTGGTTTGCATGTGGAAGTATCTCTCCTTTAGTTGATTATCTTTGTATCCCTTTGTGTGAGTGCCTTTATTGGAATATTAATGAGAAGTCTCATCTTTTACTTTTTGCACTTCTTATTTTAGTTTGCAATCTCTATTATATGATGGATCTTGTTGATCAGTATTGGCATCACTTTGGGAGAATCAAGTGGATCTAAATTGGTTTTGGCAAACCGAGTTCTGGTCAGTAGCAATACTTTTTGATGTTTGAAAGAAAAGAGAAAAAGCTTGCAGGTATTTTGTATCATTTTTTTTCTTTCTTGTTGGCTCATAATCTTAGTATTCTCTATTTAAGATCTTTTGTGTCTCCAAGGAAGATTGCATGTTTGGCTTTATTACTTGTATGTTTGCTTGTTTCTTTCAACTCTCTTGCTTGCTACCCAGCCTTGCTAGCTAAAAACCTGTTTTGAGAAGGCATACTTCTCATGTTTCCAATCCCTTTGAACCAAAACCTTTGCCACTTGTTTCCACCATATCTACCTAGTAGCTTTTGTTATTCCAAGCAAAATCTCAAGCTTCATCTACCTTTAGAATTAAAAAGTATTTTCTTATGTGAAAACTAGTTAGTAAAGCTCTCACTAACTTGATGGCACACTTTATTTCTTTGCCCCTAATAAACTTGAACCATTGTGAACATCGAAGTTGTATATGCTTGCATCTATACGTTGGAATTAGCAGAACCGTGCTGTCATGGGGAACATTTTCAACATTGCACTTGTACTCTGTACACAGTTGATATCGTGCTCTTTTGTCTATGGATGTCAACGGTGTGAAATAAAGAGGGAACTTGTAAGTCCATGGAGTTTGTATTCTGTGTTAGAGAAACGCTTGGGCCGGTAGCCTAAGCCATGCTTAGTCATGGTGGAAACTTGCAGCATCACCATAGTGAGTCATCTGTGAAGCATCCTCAATAAAAAGCTATATGCATAGTAAATAAAAAGATTGCTAAGATACTCATTGTCTGCTTGCCTTGTCACTTTGGATATGGGAAAGCTTATGTACCATGTGCAAGGGGTACCCCATTGGCAGTTCTCAATGATATGAAAATACTTACAATGACAAGAACTTACCTGGACCCAAAGTTGAGTATGCATGAGGAGTGGCCCTCATATTCAAGGGACATGAGATTGCCAACTTATATTTCGTCAAGCATATACTCCATCTTTGTTCACTTTAACCTTAATCATCTCAAGATGCTTATGATAGGGGCAATGAGGGCTCAAAGCTAGTAAGTACCATAATCTTTTGAAAACTCTTTATGACTTGTAATCCCAGCTACCCTCTAAGAAAGGACCTTTCTCCCACTACTAGTTTGAGTCAGTAAACCTACTTCCTGTCTATCTCCAGCAAGCTTTTGAGTTGTTGTGTTTCAAGCATTCATATGGTAATTTATTCAATCATGTTCTTCATCTTCCTTGTTTGCACAAAACTCTTATCTATTGAGTATTACTTTGAAAGCCTTCACTTGTGAACAACCTTTTTGAGCAAAGAGTGCTCCTGTTTTGAAACTTCTACAAAAGCTTTTGTGAAACTGTTTGCCAGGTGTTCTCTGACCAAGAACAAGTTTACCAATTCCAATTATGGTTTATATTTATGCATCTCTATTGTGACTATTGTACTTGGTTGCAAGCTAAGTTATATAATGGTGAGTTGCTTTCTTCTATGAGTTGTGCAATGGTAAGTGTGATGCTTCTTGTTTGTATTCTTTTATCGACACTTCACTCCATAAACCTGTGGACATGTTTACTGAGCTCATTATTCACTTGGGGATAAGCGAAGTCTAAGCTTGGGGGAGTTGATACACCCAATTTGCATCACCATTCTATATCATAATTTACCTCTATTCATTGATATTTGTCTTATCATGAGGTATTACTTATGGATTTTCATCTGTTTATGCATGTTAGATGATTACTGGAGGATGGACTGCCGGAGTCTGGATTATGATGGAAAAGAAGGCGTTTCGGTGCAATTTCGTGAAGATCAGAAAAATATGGAAACATATAATTTTACCAGAAGACGAAGGAAGCCAGAAGGAGGGACGGAGATGGGCCTCAGGGGGGCCACAACCCCCCTAGGCGCGGGCCCACCTAACCCCGCTCCTAGGGCAGGTGTGGCCCACCTTCCTGGCCTCTGACTCCGCCCCTTTGCCTATATCTTCCCTATGGAACCATAATACCGGGGGAGCGACCACAGATAGATTTCCGCTGCCTCTGGGGGTGGAAAACACCGAGAGAGAATGATCTCTTCGGCAGACAGATTTCTGTCGGGGGAATTCCTTCTCGGAGAGGGGAGACCATCGCCATCAACACCGTCATCAAGCTAGGCTTCATCGGGATCATCATCATCATCCGCACCATCATCTCCACCAGCACCATCACCACCACTCTGTCCCGCTGTAAAAATTGTGTTGGATATTGCTTAGTTCATTAGGGGAAACCTTCCCGGTGTTGATTACTATTGTAGTTGATCCTTGTGAGTGGAACCATTGGATTATTGTTTATGTTCAGATTGTTATCCATTATCATATCATATTTGATCTTGATCCATATGATGTCTTGTGAGTAGTTCGTTTAGTTCTTGAGGACATGGGAGAAGTCATGTTGTTAGTAGTGAATCTATGATGAGTTATTATTCAATGGTTTAATATTTAAGTTGTGGTGATATTCTTCTAGTGGTGTCATGTGAACATCGACTACATGACACTTAACCATTTATGGGCCTAGGGGAATGCATTGTATATTTGGCTACTAATCGTGGGGTTGCCGGAGTGACAGAAACCCGAACCCCCATTAGGACACCTTTGCACAAGGGAGTGTAGGATCTCAGAGTTTAAGGCTATGGTTAGATTTATATCTTAATTACTTTCCTGTAGTTACGGATGTTTTGAGGGGGTTTAATCACAAGTATATATTAGTACTAGGAAGGGTAGTATGTTAGCACAGGTTCACCCACACAACACTTACAAACACCAAAGAAGAGTACTCAGCTATTTGAAGCGAAAGCACTTGACAGAATTCCCATGTGTCCTCAAGAACGTTTGGTCCTTATAAGTATTTCCACTGGCTCTTCCTTTGCTAAGAAAGGATTGGGCCACTTGCTCTGTTTGTTCATTACTTCTGTTACTTGCTCTTTGTTTTGTTGCCTTGTTAGAAAACCACTAAAAATCCGTTTGCTAAGTATTCACAGGGATTTCCTGCTCCATACCACTATTTAGCACCTTCTGCTCCTCGTTGGGATCGACACTCCTATTTATTGAAAGTACTACGATACAACCCCTATACTTGTGGGTCATCACTTATCAAACCCTAATTTGAAAAGGAAGAAAATTTGAAGTAGCACCTACTCACCCCCCCCCCCTCTAGGTGCCCATACGATCCTTGCAATTGGTGTCAGAGCCTCGACTCTTTATTCAGGCTTTACCGCCTAGGAGTATATGGGTATCCACGATGGGGAAGGTGATGGTGAGCCTACCACCTTGGTGACCATGGATGATCTCAATAACTTGGAAACAAGATGGAGCTCCACCTTGGCCAACGATATCAAACAATTGCACAAGCTACTTGAGCAACTTGTTAAAGATAAAGGTGGCTCATCATCCCCTTCTCCTCGAGAGGAACCTCCACCATTACCTAAGGTGAATGCCCAGGTATCACCCACAGGTATGGTGGGGGGTAATCAAGACAACACTAACTCCACCACAAAAAGGGATGGTGGGAAGGGAGAGCACCATGACTATCATGGATGGTACACTCCCGACCCTCCAATTTCTCACCCTCGTATGAACAATAGAGGAGACCCACCAAAGCTAGATGCATCTACTTTTTCTCAATGGAAATCTCTAATGAAATCTCATGTGCGCAGCTCTTGTATTGAGTTATGGAACATCATTGAAGAAGGACTCTATATTGGGGATCCCTCCAACTTGACTAGAAGAGAAGTTGTCAATAGCCAACTCAATGCCACCGCTTTGCACATGATACAACAAGGATTGGGTACAAAATATTACCCTCACATTGAGCACCTCAACACCGCAAAGGAAGCTTGGGATGCTCTCACGGATTTGTATGTTGGAAATGAGAGCATGAGAAGGAACCGGTATGATAAACTAAGCAATGAAGCCGAAGGCTTCTATATGAAGGATGGTGAAGATCATGAAGATATGTATCGTAGGCTCAAGTCCACTGACACCGCCTTTAGGAATATGGGTGCCTCACATGTGGATGATGCTTGGATAAAAAATAAATATATGAGTGCACTCATGCCTTTTGAGCCTACTGAGTTGAAGAGCCTACAAGGAAGACACAACTATCACCTCCTGACCTCCAATGAAGTTATGCAAGAGATGGCCTCTTTCAAGGTTGCCGCCAAGAATGCCAAAGATGCTCGTGCTCGAGCCCTTGGAATGAGTAATGTTGTCAACCTTGCATTAAAGGCCAAAGTTGTGGAACATGGGGATGAAGATGATAGTGATTAAGGCCTCTCCATGATCCACCCCGATGATGTCAAGATTGCTCATGGTGAATATATGGCCTTCTATGCAAAGAACTTTTGGAATAACCCCGCCAAGGCCAAGATGGAAATGCAACGAAGAATCAACCCAAATGGAAGAAGAGAAAATGTCACTAAATTGAAAACTTTCTTCAATTGTGGTGACCGCTATCACTTTGTGGCGAGTTGTCCCTATGAGAAGAGAGAAGATCATGGGGGTAAACTTGTGTTGAAGAAAACTTCCAAAGCTCCTTACAAGAAACCCTTCATCAAGAAGAATCCCATCAACAAGAAGTCGGGTGAAATTGTGTTGATCGCTCATGAAGAATTCTCCTCCGACAATGAAGATTATGAGGATGATAAAGAGGAAACATCAAGTGGTGTGGCTAATCTTGCCACTACTTCTACTCCCACATTCTCCCTCTTCGACTCTCCAAATGAGAATCTGTCCAACAAGAACGTCACTTGCCTTATGGCAAGAGGAACGGAGGTATCTTCATCATCTCTCCCCACCCTCTTGAGTAATGATGAAATGTATCTTGAGGTCAAAAAGGAAATACTTGCTTTTGATGAGTTCATGAATAACTTGCAAGGAGAACACATGAGACATTTTGTGGACCTCTTAGATCAACTTTCTCACACCCAAGAGCTTCTTGATGAAAGATGTAAACTAGGAAGAGAACACATGATTAAGGTAGAAGCCCTAAGTAATGCTCTAGAAGAAGAACAAGAGACTAGGATGTCCCTTGAACTAAAACTTGAAGGGCTTGATGGGTCTAATGATTTAATTGTGAATAGACTCGTTAAGGAACCATACCATGTTATTGCTAAATATAGAAGGGCTAAAAAGTACAAGATTGAGTTTGGTGCGATTCATGATAAACTTGCCGAGTACTTTAGTTTGCTTGACAAGGCTCACAAGGCTTTGGAAAGTGAAATCTTGTCACTCACAAAGTCCCATGAAAATCTACAAACTCAATTGACCAATATTCCTGCACCTAGTAATTTCATTCCCTCTAGTAGTACAACTATCCTTGAAGAAAATGCTAGGTTGAGGGGGGAGCTAGCTAAGGCCACCTTTCCAAAAGGAAACAAGTCCATTGATGACATCTTGAGTAAGCAAAGGTCAAATGGTGAGAAATGTGGCATTGGTTTTGTCTCCAAAGGCAAGAATAAGAACAACAAGAAGAAGAAGGCCAAGCCCGCACAAGAGAAAGACAATGCCATTGTGGGTAGTAAGACCACAAGTGGCAAAACTATGTCTCATGATGATTTTGCGGGAAGTGCTAACCCTCACTATGTTTTAATGCGTGATTATTATGGTGATGTGTATGCACAATATGTTGGCCCATTTGATGGTTATATTGCTTGGTCTATTTGGGTCCCCAAGACCCTTGTTGCTAACAAAACAGGACCCATTGAAAAATGGGTACCTAAAAACTATCTTGATCTTTTGTAGACATATGCTTCCGGAGGGTCAAAGTGGGTGCTTGATAGTGGTTGCACAAGTCATATGACCGGAAGCTCTTCTATTGTCAAGGAATTAAGGCCAAATGATGATCAAATATCTGTGACATATGCTGACAAGTCAAAATCTAAGGTAATGGGTTTTGGCAAGGTAGTGGTTGCCCACGATATTACACTCGTGGATGTCATGCTTGTTGAGACTCTTGGTTACAATTTACTTTTAGTTCGTGCTCTTGGAAAGATGGGCTTTGCTGTCTTTATTGATGATGATATTCTGGTCCTCATGTGGAGCAAGTCTCTCAAGGTCGCTTTCGTTGGGTACGTCGAAAATGACTTGTATGTGATGGACCTTTCGGGGCAAACCACTACAAGTGTGATGTGCTTATTCGGAAAGGACGATGTGGGTTGGTTATGGCATCGCCGACTAGCCCATGTCAATATGAGAACTTTGCAAAGTCTCCACAAGGATGGACATATTGTTGGACTAAAAGAAAATGTTTCCTTTGCCAAAGATCGTGTTTGCAGGGCATGTGTAGAAGGAAAGATGCATGATGCTCCCCACAAGCCAAAGAACCGCATCAAGTCAATGAGGATCTTGGAGCTCCTTCATGTGGATCTCTTTGGTCCTCCATCTCATGCAAGTCTTGGTGGGAAGAAATATTGTTTGGTGATTGTTGATGACTATTCAAGATATTAATGGGTATATTTCTTCAATTTGAAAAGTGAGACCCAAAGACCTTCATCGACTTCATCAACTTGGTTCAACATCAATACAATGTCCCCGAGTTGATTATAAGAAGCGACAATGGCACCGAGTTCAAGAACTACACCTTGAATGGTTTTCTTAGTGATGAGGAGATAAAACACCAACATTCTGCTGCATATACCCCTCAACAAAATGGTGTAGCCGAGAGGAAGAACCGGACTCTTATTGATATGGCAAGGACCATGTTGGCGGAGTTTAAATCTCCATACAACTTTTGGGCCGAAGCCATCTCCACCGCTTGCCATGCATCAAACCGGCTCTACCTCCGCAAAGAATTGATCAAGACTCCATATGAAATACTTACCGGTAACAAGCCCAACGTATCTTACTTCTAGGTGTTCGGTTGTAAGTGTTTCTATCTCATAAAGGGTGTTCGTTTGTCCAAATTTGAGTCTAAAGCATTAGAGGGTATTTCTGTTGGCTATGGTATCAAATCTCACACTTATAGAATCTATGATAAGCTCTCTAGAGCTGTCATAGAATCTTGTAGTGTGACTTTTGAAGAATATGATGGTCCCCAAGGGGGGCGTGTTGATGCTTGTGATGCAGATGATGAAATGCCTCAGGATGCCATAGGAAGAATGGGTGTGGGATATATCCGCCCCATTGAGGAACCCCTTATGGCGGATCGAGAAGAACTATGCTCTACTCAAGTGGAGCCCTCATCTTCATAGCAACAACAAGCTCTATCTATCGAGGAGGACAATGACCCAATCCAAAGACAAGTTGTGGACCCTCAACTTGTTGATCAAGGTGATATATCTAGTGAGGAGGAGCTTGAGTCACCATTCTCCAGAATGACAAGTGCTACTCGGTCCATTAAACAAGGAAGATCTATACAATCAGTCGTGAGAGCAACTCAACTCCAATCTAGTAATGTACCAGATTAATACCAAGGTCAACCTTTGCCTATTAATGAAGATAATGATTCCGATGATGATCAAGGTCAAGTTGATGGTCAAGACGAGGACCAAAATGATGAAGAGGTCCCCCCAAGAAACAACAAGGATATCCATACTCGTCGCGAAGCTAGAATGGATAGGATGTTGGAATTAAGAGACCATTCTCTAGAAAATGTGGTTGGAGATCTAAGGAGAGGAATATCCACAAGAGCATAATTGAAGAGGTTTAGAGAACACCAAGCACACATCTCCATGATTTAACCAAAGAAAGTGTGGGAAGCTCTTGAAGATTCGGATTGGTTGGAAGCAATGCACAAAGATCTCAACAACTTTGAGAGAAACAAAGTATGGAAGTTAGTTGAGAAGCCAAAGGATTGCCGCAATGTTATAGGCACCAAGTGGATATTCAAGAAAAAGCAAGATGAGCATGGAATTATAGTAAGGAACAAGGCAAGATTGGTTGCACAAGGGTTCTCTCAAATTGAAGGCATTGATTATGGAGAGACATATGCACCCGTGGCTCGCCTTGAGCCCATCCGTATCCTTCTTGCTTATGCGGCACATCATAACTTTAAGTTGCAACAAATGGATGTAGAAAGTGCATTTCTTAATGGTCCATTAAATGAGTTGGTATATGTAAAGCAACCCCCGGGATTTGAGGATCCCAACTTACCGAACAATGTCTACAAACTTGATAAGGCGCTCTATGGGCCCAAACAAGCCCCACGCACGTGGTATGAGCACCTTAGAGAGTTGTTGTTTGACCGTGGGTTTGATGTTGGGAAATTTGATCCCACTCTTTTTACTAAGAAGGTCAATGGGGAGCCTTTTGTATGCCAAATATATGTTGATGATATTATCTTTGGCTCATCTAACAAAGTTTTTAATAATGAATTCTCAAAGCTTATGACTAATAGGTTCTGAATGTCTATGATGGGGGAGTTGAGAGTATTTATTGGTTTTGATACCAAGCAAGTAAGAGGAGGAAAATTCTTCAAACAAGCCAAGTACACTCAAGATATGCTTAAAAGATTCAATATGAAATATTTAAATGGTTCCCCTACCCCCATGGCTACAAAGACTCATCTTGAACTAAATCCAAATGGTAAAGATGTGGATCAAAAGGTTTACCGGTCTATGATTGGTTCTTTGCTTTACCTTTGTGCATCTAGACCCGATATTGTGTTGAGTGTAGGAGTATGTGCAAGATATCAAGCGGCTCCTAAAGAAAGCCATTTGATGGCGGTCAAGAGAATCTTTCGATATTTGGTTCATACCCCACACTATGGTCTTTGGTATCCTCGAGGGTCAACATTTTCTCTTTGTGGGTACACGAACTCGGATTGGGCTGGTGATAAGGATGATAGAAAATCAACATCCGGGGCTTGCCAATTCCTTGGTAGGACCTTGGTATGTTGGTCTTCTAAGAAGCAAAATTGTATATCTCTCTCCACTGTCGAAGCCGAGTATGTGGCAGATGCTAGTGCTTGCACTCAATTTCTATGGATGAGGCAAACATTAAAGGAATAGGGTGTCCATTGTGACAAAGTGCCTCTTCTATGTGACAATGAAAGTGCTATCAAGATTGCCTACAACCCGATGGATCACACAACGATAAAGCATATTGAGATTCGTCATCACTTCATTAGGGATCATGTTGCTTGAGGTGATATTGAGCTATCATATGTGTCAACCAAAGACCAACTTGCCGACATCTTCACGAAGCCACTTGATGAAGCAAGGTTTTGTTATTTGAAGAATGAACTGAATATCATAGATTCAAGGAGCTTGACTTGTCACCTTGCATACTCACCTATGTCTTGACCCTTATTTGGTTTAGGTGTAGGCATGGAGATAGGGGGAGTGTGGTCCTAATATATTGGACTATCCCTCCACCCATAATGCCAACATTAATGAAATTCAATTCTCTTAAATATAATTTTGTGATATGTGAGCTTTATTGATGAGTAGTGGCTATGAACCCAAGGATAATTCTTCGTGGTGTCATGCCACAAAATCTTATATGGTGGCCTCGGCCACCGCCCTCTTCTTAAGTGAAGAATTTGTTCTTGGATTGTTTTGATTGGAATTTCACTTTGCCATCTTTTTAGATCTTTTTCCTCTCAGTGGTTTTTCACAGTACATCCTCTAAATCCTAGGCCTACTCTCACCTACAAACATGCTCCTCTTGCCACATATTTGTCCAAACACTTGAAACTGGGGTTTCTGGTCGAAGGGGGCCGGAGTGTCCGTCCTGTACCAACCGGAGTGTCTCGCCTAGCCGGACTCTCCGCTTGATACAGACCGGTCATTCCGGCAGGGCCGGACTATCCGGCGCATATAGCCCGGACTATCCACCCCTAGCGGTTTCGTTCTGATATTAGGGGTCGGGGAGAAGTGGACGGTTCAGTCCTCCTTCTTATCCCCAAATCTCTCTTCCTCTTAGACTGTTGCCCCCGACCAGGAGCTTCACCGGGAGGGCTCCTTGTTGGGGATATGCTATATGGGTATCCTCATAGCATGTCTCCTATCCGGATAACCCGGGTGGCCCATAGTTGGTAGCATGGCCTATGGCCTGTTGGGCGGCCCAGTTAGATGGATCCAGAAGGGAGGCCCATGCCGGATAAATTAAGGCTACGGTTGGAGTCACCGACATACCCAGAGCCTTCGAGTACAAGACACTCAAGACTAGTAATAGACGGTGTAGGACTCTGTAACCTGTCCGGCTAGGACTTTTCCCTGTAACCCTAGGACCTGGCGACTATATAAGTCGGGCCTATGGGATACTTTAGGGCACAATCTCAGACGACCAAGTAGCGATTAGCATACACCTCGCATAGCAAACCTATCTCTATAACTCGGTGTATTGCCATTATAGTGATTTATAGCAAGAGTAGGATTCTGCCACCGTTGTGGGATCTGAACCTAGGTAAGATGTGTTACCTCGTACCCGTCAACCTTCCGCCTTCCCCCACGTCTCTAAACACGCACTGTGAGGACCCCTCATGGCGTACTCGTCGGCAATACCACGACAGTTGGCGCCCACCCTGGGGCAGAAGGTGCTTCAGGCTCTTCAGCGGGCGAGGACCAACATCTTCACGGGAATCGGCGAAACCATGGCCATTGGTTGCGTTCTCTTCTTCAGCAACGTTCCGATCGTCCCCCCCCCCCCCCCCCCGAGCGAGTTCTGGATCCCGGCGAAGACGAACCCTACGCGGTGTTCGATCGTTCCTATCGGAGACATCCACCTCTTCATTGGCGAAACCGACTCGGGCACTAGTTCCCTCGGAGTCGGAGGAGCATCAAGGCCCGCACGGACCTCCTACGGGCAGGATACGTTCGCGGAAGGATCAATGTCTGATGGGGATATGCCTACCAGGGTGTACCCAGCAGGACGTTTCCTATTGGCCCAGGTGTCAGCGAGTGGGCCTGCAGGACGGCGACTGGATCAAGATCCGGTGTGGACTCAAGCGACTGGAAGCTGAAGGCCCAGAAGCGTAGATAGGCCTAGTCGAATTAGGTTAAAGAATTAATGAAACCTTAACTGATTCGGTTGAGATCTGTAAACCCTAGGGAGGTGAGTCTATATAAACCTCCCTAGAGGACGCATAGAGATACGTTCCATCATACACCCAAGCGACTCGCTGCCTAGCCGCCGAGCTCGCCCCATTGTACTCTCACCATAATACAATCTAGCAGGAGTAGGTCTTTACCCTCCGGGGGGCCGAACCTGGGTAAATCCTTGTGTCTCAGCCCTCATCTCGCACCACAGATGGCTGGGCGCCCTTGCCCCATGTTCTACTACTCGCTGCCGATTGCAGCATCTGTCGTGGTCATTCCCACGACAATGGCAACCACCATGGGGCCTGGCCGGTCAGGCCAGTGTTCTGCGGTGAGATCCAATCTACCCATCAACGAGACGATCGCCACCGGCCACATGATTGCGATCGGCGAGATGCTCCAGATCTTGCCGAGCAGCTACGTCCCGGCGGCGCGACCCGTCACGCGCAGCATGATCCTGCTAGTCGGCACGATCAGCCTCTTCGTCGGCCTCACCCATGTCATCGTCTCGGAGGACTCGGCTCACATCCGCGAGTCGCCGCCACGCAACCGGCTCTCTGAGAACCAGGTCCGCACGATCCACCGCCTCTCCTCCAAGTACGATTCGTCCCACAGCAATGCGGCCGAAACCACCGCGGCCGTGGAAGACGCGACCCTCGAAGACGATGCCGATTCGGCGACCCCGGCGTCACTCGCCGGGTCCATTGTCGCCGCGTCACCCGTGGGCTCCATCACCCAGGTCTCCAACGTCGAGGACTTCGAGGATCCCTCTATCCTTGGGATCTTCGACTTCGACTCCGGGTCGGAGAACTCCGCCGACCTCCGCGACGGAACCGGCCGCCACGCCGCGACCTACATGGCGACTGGCGCCGACCCGCCGGAAGATCCAGTCTCCACGCTGATCCCCCCCAAAGCGACGGCAACGGAGGTCGAGGAACTCCGCCTGAAACTGGCGGAAGCAGTCCACAAGGAACAAGCCGAGCGCGAAAAATTTCGCCTCGAGCAGGTAACAGCGCAGGAGCTGTCGCGCTACCACCAGCTCCGAATCAGGTCGCGCCTGAACCCCACTGTCTAGGGGCGCGCCCTGAATTTCGACGACGAGAACGACCCGGCCCGCGCGGCCGAGCGTGCGATCTGCGAGAACGTGCCACCAGGAGGAAGCACTCGGCCCCCACCAGGTTCAACGGCCAATGGCGCCCCTCCACCACCCAACCGCGCACCCCCCAGGGACCAGCCGCGGATCGTGGTCTCCTCACGGGAGCGAGACGCGAACGGCCTACCACTGTTCTCCACCCCAATGGACAACCTCGTCACGGGCCGAGCAGCAGTCGACAACATCGCAGCCACTGGTGAAGGCGCCCTGCAGATCCAGTACGCCAAGGCCCTGCTTGCAAAAGCGGTCGAGCAACAAAACGCAGGCGTCGACTCACAGGGTCGGATGTACTCGCGCTCATCGGGCAGCAGAGCAGCCTCAAGCGGACGCCCCATGGCGGCAAACACCCTCAACTTCCCGCCACCCGAACCACTACAGCTCCAACACCGACCCGCGAACGCGGCACTCTCCACCAACGACCCTCGTCCGGCGACCAACTTCGTCACCGCCAACGGTCAACCCGTCGACGCCCGCACCCACATCATCAACAACCAAAGCTGGCGCGCACGCCAGCCCGACGACCTGCGGCATACCCTCACCAATCGTCGCGACGGTGAGCTGAGGGGGTCGCTAAGCCGACTCAGGCCCCGGTGCTTCGGACCGATGATCCGAGGTGAGAGATACCCGGCGAACTTCAAAGCGCCGAAGGAAATAGAGAAGTACGACCCCTCGTATGATCCCTCTGTGTGGCTAGATACCTACCTCATGGCGATGGGAATCGCCGGCCACACCGATCTACTAGCCGCCCGCTACCTTCCCCTGATGATGGAGGGAGCATGCAGGCAGTGGATCAACACTATTCCCGCGGATAGCATCGACTCCTGGGAAGAGATGCGCGACGCCTTCGTCAGGCACTTCGAGGGTTCATACACCCACGCCACCACCATCGAGGACCTAGAACGATGCGTCCAGGGACCTCGCGAGTCGACCCGCAGCTGGGTCCAACGGTGGCAAGAACTGTGGTACAACGCAATCGGTATCAACCCAGACACCGCGATCCACTGCTTCAAGACCTCGTGCCGCTACGAGCCCCTGGTCGCCAAGCTCAAACGAGTGTACCGCACACTCGACACCATATCGGATCTCCTGGAGATCGCCAAAAGGTACGCGGAGGAACACCCAAACCAAGAAACCGACGACGAGTCGGGAGGACAACGCCGCACGAGCGGCAACGACAACGGAAGACGATCCGATCTACGCTACAGCAACACTCGCCTCACCGGCAAGCGCCGCAGTGACGGGCGAGTCGACTTCGTCGCCAACGCTGGATACGCGCAGCGCGAGCCTAAGAGCTTCCGCCGCGACAGGGGGCAACGCCGCGACGGTGCCAACTACAAGGCAAAGCCGAGGTTCGACCCCGCGGACCTTCTTAACCAAACCTTGTGTATTTCATAGCAGGGAAGGAAAGCCGGCTACGCACACGACCGCCGACTGCCATTCTCTCAGGAGATCGAGAAGGCACGGCGCGCGCGGGAAGACCCCGACAACAACCCGCCAAACGGCGGAAAATTCGGCAGCATGGCCGGCTTGCTCCACACCTTCACAGGCTTCAACACGAAGCGCGAGAAGAAGGTCATCGCCCGCGCCGTCGCCATCAACATGGTGGCCCAGGTGGACGTCCCCAATTCCTCAACTGGTCTGAGCAACCAATCACTTGGAGCCGCCAGGACCACTCGCCATGAATCGAGTACCCAGGTCGAGTCGCCCTGGTGGTCAAGCCCAAGGTGGGAGACTACTGGCTCCCCAAGACATTGATGGACGGCGGCAGCTCCATCAACATCCTGTACCTGGACACCTTCAGGCGACTGCGGCTCCCGCAGTCGATGATCGAGACGACCTACACCACGTTCCACGGCATCGTCCCTGCTCGGAAGGCGTACCCGATCGGCAAGGTCACGCTGCCAGTCACCTTTGGCACACTGGCAAACTTCCGCACCGAGCGGATCGTCTTCGAGCTGGTGCCCTTCGACAGCCCCTACCACTGCGTCCTGGGGCGCCAGGCGTTCGCCAAGTTCATGGCGGCGCCCCACTACGCGTACAACGCGATGAAGCTCCACTGACCGTGCGGCATCATCACCATCCACGACGACCCCGACATGGCCGCCGAGTGCGAGGCCAAAGGAACTGAACTCGCCGACGCCGTCATCGCGGCAGAGGCCAACCATGCCGACGAGCTTGCCAAGTACACGAGCGGGGTCAACAACGACGACCCCACCATACTCAAGAAGCCCAACTCGGAGGGAGGCAACACCTCAGCCTTCGAGGCAACGATGCATACCCGCACCGTCGAGCTGGTCCCAGGCGACTCTAGCCAGACGGTGACGATCGGGACGGGCATGAGCCCAGCATAGGAAGGCGCGCTCATCGAGTTCCTCTGTGAGAACAGGGAAATCTTCGCATGGAAGCCCTCTGACATGCCTGGTGTCCCTAGGGAATTCGCTGAGAACAAACTCAACACCGACCCCAAAGTGCGACCTGTCAAGCAGTCGCTGCGGCCCTTCAATGAAGAGCGCCGCCGAGCCATCGCCGAGGAGGTGCAGCACCTACTCGCTACAGGCTTCATCCGGCCAATCAAGTACTCCAAGTGGCTGGCAAACCCAGTCCTAGTCGAGAAAAAAATGGGACCTGGAGGATCTGTATCGATTACACAAACTTAAACAGCGCCTGCCTGAAGGAGCAATTCGTCCTCCCGCGGATCGACCAAATCATCGATTCCACCACGGGCTCGGAGTCTCTATGCTTCCTCGGTGCCTACTCTGGGTACAACCAGATCAAAATGGCTGTTGAGAACGAAGAGAAGTCGGCATTCATCACGCCATTCAGAGCCTTCTGCTACACTGCCATGACCTTCGGCCTCAAGAACGCCGGGGCGACCTACCAGCGGTGCATGCAGGAGTGCCTTGCAAGCCAAATTGGCCGCAATATCCACGTCTACATCGACTACGTGGTGGTGAAGTCCGCTCGCCAGAGCGACATACTCGCTGACCTGGCGGAAACATTCGCCAACCTGCGGAAATACAAGATAAAGCTAAACCCAGGCAAATGCACCTTCGGTGTACCAGCAGGGCAGCTACTGGGACACGTCGTCTCCAAGCACGGGATCGAGGCGAACCCCACCAAGATCAACACGATCGCTCGACTCGGCAAACCCGAGTGCCTGCGTGACGTCCAGAAGCTGGCCGGGCGAGTCGCGGCTCTCAGTCGCTTCATCCCCCGATTGGGTGAAAAGGCGATGCCCCTCTACCGCCTGATGCGCAAGAATCCCACCTTCCAGTGGGACAAGGAGGCGGATGACGCGCTCCGCGACCTCAAGAAGGTGCTACTCACAGCACCGCTACTCGCCCTCCCGCCGACAAGGAACCCATACTGGTCTAGGTCGCGACTTCCGAGCGCGTCGTCAGCGCTGTCATGGTCGTCGAGCGACCAGAGGAAGGAAAGGAGCGCCCGGTGCAGCGACCAGTGTAGTACATCAGTGAAGTCCTCACTGATTCGCGCCAGCGCTACCCGCAATACCAGAAACTGGTATACGCGGTCTTCAGAGCACAGCGGCGACTGCCACACTACTTCCAGGAGCACCCGATAACGGTCGTCTCCTCGGCACCTTTGCAGGACATCATCCGCAACCGTGAGGCGACCGGGCGAGTCGCCAAGTGGGCTGTCGAGATCGGCGTCCACAACATCAAGTACGAGCCGCACAAAGCGATTAAGTCACAGGCTCTCGCAGACTTCATCGTCGACTGGGAAGAGGCCCAGCAGCCAGAAAAGCTACCATACCTCCATTACTGGAGCTTACACTTCGACGGCTCCAAGAACGCGGACGGCGCAGGAGCAGGGATCGTGCTAACTTCTCCAAAGGGCGACAAGCTCCGCTACGTCCTCTGCCTCGATTTCACCCCCTGCACCAAAAACATGGCCGAGTACGAGGCGTTACTCCACGGCATGCGAGCTGCCAAGGAAATGAACGCCAACCGCCTGCGCTGCTACGGAGACTCCGACCTCATCGTCGGGCAAGTCGCTGGCACCTGCGACACCGTCTCCCCCACCATGGTGGCATACCGCCAAGCAGTGGACAAGCTGGGTGGAAACTTCGCAGGCTACTCCGTCGAGTGGATTGACAGGCGGAAGAACGAGGAGGCCGACGCACTCTCTCGCATCGGCTCGGCTCAACTCGCACCACCCGCCGGCGTCTTCCTCGACACCATCACCACGCCTTCCGTCTCTCCCCCAAGGGAGATCGACATTGGAATCCCGCTGTAACCAGAGGCAGCCCTGGTCGCACTTATCGCCGAGCCAGACGACTAGACCGCACCGTACACTGCCTACTTGGAGGGAGGCACCCTGCCAGCAGATGAAACGGATGCCCAGATGATAGCACGCCGTTGCAAATCCTTCGCCATCATCAATGGCGAGCTCCACAAGCGCAGCGTGACCGGCGTGTTCCAACGCTGCGTTCAACCCGCTGAAGGACGCAAAATCCTCCAAGAAAATCACTCCAGTGACTGCGAACACCACGCCGGCGCCCGCTCTCTGGTCGCAAAGGCTATGCGACACGGCTTCTACTAGCCCACCGCACACGCAGATGCTATCGACATTGTCCAGCGGTGCGTCGGATGCCAGAAGTACGCCAACCAGACCCATGTGCCGAGCTCAGCGCTCAAGACAATCCCCATCACCTGGCCGTTCGCCGTGTGGGGCATGGACATGGTAGGACCTTTCAAGAAGGCCCCCTCCGGCTTCACCCACATCCTGGTCGCAGTCGACAAATTCACAAAATGGGTGGAGGCCAAGCCAGTCCGCAAATGCGACGGGAAGACCGCCACCAAGTTCCTACTCGAGCTCATCTATCGCTACGGGTTCCCAAACAGCATCATCACGGACAACGGCACCAACTTCGCCAAAGGAGCCATGGCCGAGTTCTGCGAGGAACATCACATCCGACTCGACCTCGCCTCTTTCGCCCACCCGGAGTCCAACGGCCAGGCGGAACGAGCCAACCAAAGCATCCTCCATGGCCTAAAGCTAGGCTCCAAGTACCACTCGAGCGCACCGCCGGGTGCTGGGTCGAGGAGCTACCCTCCGTCATTTGGGGCATTCGCACCTCTGTCAACAGGTCGACAGGATTTACACCCTTCTTCATGGTGTACGGCGCCGCGGCAGTCATGCCCACCGACCTCGAGCACGACTCACCAAGGGTGGTCAACTACACGGAGGCTACAAATGAACTCAACGACAAGACGGAGTCGACCAGCTCGACGAGGCACGCGACCTAGCTCGCTCCCGCACCGCCATCTACCAGCAAGGGCTCCGCCGCTACCATAGCCGGCGAGTAAGGACTCGCACTTTCTAGGAAGGCGACTTGGTACTATGCCTCATCTAGGACAAGAAGGGCATGCACAAACTCTCCCCCCCCCCTGGGAGGGACCATTCGCCATCGGGCTAGTCCTAGGCAACGACACCTACTACCTCACCGACGTCCGAGGAGACGGGAAACTCAACGTCAAGCGACCGTGGAATGTAAACCTCCTACGGAAGTTCTACTCCTAGAACTACATTCATGTACCCTCCACCTGCTATGAAATAAAACAGATCGGTTACCGCAAATTGCGTCTACTCTCCATGTCTTGTGCCACTCGCACTCGTAATAAAAGCGTTAGGCTATTCGCAGAAGTCAACCTTTGGTAAAGCGACCGGCACAGCCAAGTAGTGCGCTACAAGGGCACTGGGATACCCCAGGCCTTGTAATGTCCATGAAAAACGCCAACCCAGAGCCCCATTGGAGTCGCCTAGCCCGACTGGCTTACCGAGCCAAGACAACTGCCCTCGCTCCTCACAGCAACCAAAGTCATCCGCATCCTCGGCACAGCGACTCGAACGGCCAAGTACCACGCTCGGGGACTGGCGTCCAGTCAACTGTGAGCGGCTAGGGAAAAAGCCTAGTATGAGAGCATGCCCAGGACTCGCCATGCGACTGATCCTTTAGGTCAGGCAGGAGTGACGCGCTTACTCTAACGCGCTTAGTTCTCACCTACCTTGGAGCTGCGACTAGAACCACCAAGTACCACGCTCGGGGACTCGGCTACCCGACCCCGTTCGCGCACGGGAAAACGGTCAAGTATAGAGCACCCACGGGAGTCGCCCTGGGACTGGCTCTCCGAGCCCAGGCGAGTCGACCTCAATAGAGAAACAATTGACAAAACATTCAAAATCGCAAACACATAACAAACGAGGTAAACCCTATAAAAAGGGCGGACGCGCTCGGGGACTCGTCCAATCAACATTCATAATCACGAAACAATTCACAAAACAACACGAAGTTTCGTTACAGCAGAACAAAGTCGTTCGAAATTACAAGATAAGTCCAATGGCTATTTGTAACTAACGCCCCAGGGCACAATGCTTCTACTCTGCAGGTTTTGAGGCCGACTCGCCGCCACCGCTGCGGTTCCGAATAAAGGGCACGTACGGGTTCGACGGGTACGTCGTCAACTCACCCGCCATCGCCGCACGGAACGGCTGCTCGAATTTGAAGTCCAGATGCTTCGGTTCGGGATCATTGGGGGCGACAGTCGTCTCCTGATAGGGGAGGAGGTCGCCCATCGCCCAAACACGATCACAATAAACCGCGGCCCGGTCCGTCAGCTTCAGAACCTCGGCAATCTCCACAGAGCCCGTCGACGAGGGGTAGCCACTCGTCACATCATTAAGGTCGAAGTCTTCCGGGAAATGGGCAAGCCCAAGGCTGAGCGTTGTCGCCGCCCCACGCCGGAAGGCCGACCGCGTCATGAATTCGACGACTGACGGAGCCTTCTCCAGATAACGCCATACCTCGACGAGGTCGCTGGGGATCACTTCTGTGGGCGATATCTCCTGAAGATATGCTCGAATGCAAGTCGCGGACAACGCGGCCGAGTCGACCAGAGTGGTCACACACTGCCGCGCGTCGTACGTCTGCGCCTCCTCCGAGCTATCAATAATACGGCTGTGGACAGAAACCGGCAGTGAGCACACCAACGACTCCACAACGCAGTTGTTGCAGAGGAAAGCGGAAGAAGGGTTTACCAATTAGCGGACGGCAGAGGCCCGTGATGAAGCTTTGAAGCAAGGAGAAGTCATTCTGCATCCCAACGACGAGTGCGTCAGACACCTTTCGCTCTTCAGCGGTAGCAGTAACAACAGCTTTCGCTCGCCCCTCCGCCGAGCTCACCTCCGCCTTCGCTTCCTTGAGCTCACGCTCCAGATCAGCGATTCGCTTCTTGGCCGTACTCAAAGCAGATTGAGCCACCGTCAGGTCACCCGCCGGGACAAGGCCCCGGCGGACCTCCTCCACCTCGGCCGCAATTGCTTGGAGTCCCTTGTTCGTCTCCTGGACGGCAACGAGTTCCTTTTCCATGCGACACTTTGCTGCAAGCCGATCGGCCGATTCACGCTGCAGGCCCTGCGCACAAAATAAACCGTCAACAACACGGAAAATCCTAAGTGCCCACCCGCTAAAATTCAGCGACTAGGCACTCGGGGACTGGACACTAAAAACCCTAAGTGCCCACCCACTGAAATTCAGCGACTAGGCACTCGGGGACTAGACACTGAAAATCCTAAGTGCCCACATGCTGAAATTCAGCGACTAGGCACTCGGGGACTGGACTTACACAAACATTAAGAATCCGACCACTGAAATTCAGTGGCCCGATCCTCGGGAACTGGACATACCTGGATGGCTGCGCCCAGCATGCCGTGAAGTTGCAGCGCGTCCACAGATGCAAGCATGACCGGGGTGTGGCCGCGACGCTGCTCGACCTCCATCTCGGCGACCCCAGGCGTCCGGCTCGTTGGCTCCGTGCCACTCGTTGCGGCCGCCTTGGCCATGAGGCGAGGGAAAGTTGCAGCGGACGCCGCAGCACCACTAGGAGCCGGCTCGAACACTTCGGGTGAGGCAAAATCCTCCTTGGTCTTCGAGGCCACCTCCGCCGTAGTCGGAGGTTCGCTCGGAGCAACCGCCGTGTCGTCAGAGACGTGACAACATCGTCGCCTTTCGCCCTCTTGGCACCGTCGGCGTGAGCGGCGACTTCGTCGGTTTTCCTCTTCCGTGAGGGATCCTCCTCGGTGATGACTGGCGGAACCTTGGCCACAGAAGGGTGTCCGATCTTTTTAACTCTAGTCCTGTGAAACAACGATATGAGTAAGACTGCCCGACTACAACGGTAGACAAGAGGATGAAAAGGACTTACTTGGCGACTGGTATGAAACGTAGATCGGTGCGGATGCTGGCAGGCCTTTCCAGCTCAGGCCCCAACTTCCGACTGAGGCCCATCTCGAATACACCGTGTGCCCAAGACACAGAGGGTTTCTTCGAAGACGAGGCTGCGGCAGGAGCCTCCGTGACGACGGCTGCGGGATCTTCCTTAGGAGCCGAAGCTGTTGCGGCCTGAGTAGCTCCCAACCCAGAGACTGGGTTGAATGGAGGTGGCAACGCCGCTAGAGGCACCTCGTCCAGGGGGGCTGCAGCATCTGGCGCCATGGTCGTACGCGCCGCCTCGCCCTTAGCCGAGCTGGTGGCGTCAGAACTGGTCACGGATCAGGGCGGAGACGTCTGCTTTGCCGGCTTCGTCTTCCTCTTCGGCAGAGCCTTCGCCTCCTTCCTCTTCTTCTTCTTCGACGGCGTGGCCTCACGATGTGAGGTGTGCTCGGGAAGCTCGTCGTCATCATCATCGTGAGGCTCGAGGCTTCTACTCGCTTCGAGCTCGCGCTGATGTTGCCCGCGAGTCTTGCGAACTGTTGGGGCGGTGTCTTCCACGGGATCGTCTTTGCCATCATCGTCATCATCACCATCGTCGCTCCCGACATCGCCTTTGGCGGACGGCGACTCGCTCCCGTCCTGGACGGACGAGCTAGAGTTTTCGTCGTCTGTGGGTGGGAGCCAGCCTTCCACCACTTGGAACAACTACAACAAAGATGAGACAACGTCAGCACAACCGTGAATGCATCGTCTGCAACTGCGAGTGGTGGCGAAACGACGACTTACCGTCCGAGCTGGGCGCCTTGCAGTGTAGGGGGCGACCCCGGCCTTCGCGTCCAGATACACCGCCTGGGTAATTTTCTTCAGGGCCAGGGTGTAATCGTCAAGATGCCATTCGGCGAAGGAGGACTTCGTCGGGTCGTCCTTACCCGTATACTCGTACATGTAGTGGTCGCGGCGGGCCAAAGTCACGAGCTGCCGCCCGAACCAGCAGTTGTAGAGGTTGATGGTCTGGAGGCCCTTCTTCTTCAGGCCGCGGATGGTTTGCAACATTTCGTAGACAACCATCCGCTGATCCAGCGGAAGCTTGCCGACCTGGAGCCGACGCGGTTCGGGCCGGTCGGCGGAGTACCTTGGGAGCGCCACCTCGCCGTCTGGAGTCGGCTCGGTGATGTAGAACTAGGATTTCTTCCATTCGTTTGCCGCCTTGGCGGGCAACATCAGGTCGAAGAACGACGCCTTCGACTTCAGCTGGAACGTCAGGCCACCCGCAGCCAGCATCGGGCCGCCTGATTCTTCGCGGCTGATCCTCCCATGGAACAGATCTGGCCACAAGGGGAAGTAGGGCCTACAGCCTAGATAGCACTCGCAGAACGCCACGAAAATGGCGAGCTGATCGATGCTATGCGGGCCTAGGTCTGACGGCTGGATCCCGTAGTACGCGCAGAAGCGCCGGAAGAAGAGAGAAGTGGGAAACCCCAGCCCCCGCTCCAGGTGGCTGGTGAAGCAGATGAATTCTCCCTCGCGCGGGTCCGGAGTCACTTTTCCGGCCGCGGGGATGCGCCATCTGCCGGCGCGCAGGATCCCGGCCTCCTCGAAGGACGCCAGTAGCGCCCTGGTACACTTGGATCTGCCCCATGGTTCAGTGGAGGGGGCCATTGGTTGGAAGTTCGCAGAGGTCGGGGCTCTCTGGATTGGTTTGATCGTGATCCGGAGTGGAAAACAAAGATGGGCGAGATCGGAGGAAGGACGAAGGAGTGTTTCCCCGTTCGCCTGTCATTCTCCTTATATAGCGGTTGCTACCCGCCAATTTTGGGAGCCGTTACTACGCGGTAATTACGCCGAAGTTACCGTTGGATTACCCCAACGGCTAGTTTTGACCCCACTTGACGGTCCAACTTCATCCATTCGACTCGTCGCTCCGCCCGACTCGACGATTCGCTGACCACATCACTATAACAGTGACTGAGTATTCGTCGACCCGTTCGCCGAGCTGTGACCCGATTGGTCGCCGTTATTGCGACTGGAATAACTAGTTGTTCTTTTATTCAGGAGTCCGCCGCCGATTCGACTAGGCGTCCGCATTGGACCCGTATACTCCGACTGCAAGCAAATGTCTGCGACCAATCAACGACGGCCTCGGGGACTACTGATTGGGATATGCCTACCGGGGTATACCCAGCAGGTTGTTTCCTATTGGCCCAGGTGCCAGTGAGTGGGCCTGCAGGACGGCGACTGGATCAAGATCCGGCGTGGACTCAAGCGACTGGAAGCTGAAGGCCCAGAAGCGTAGATAGGCCCAGTCGTATTAGGTTAAAGAATTAATGAAACCTTAACTGATTCGATTGAGATCTGTAAACCCTAGGGAGGTGAGTCTATATAAACCTCCCTAGAGGACGCATAGAGATACGTTCCAACATACACCCAAGCGACTCGCTGCCTGGCCACCGAGCTCGCCCCATTGTACTCTCACCATAATACAATCTAGCAGGAGTAGGTCTTTACCCTCCGGGGGGCTAAACCTGGGTAAATCCTTGTGTCTCAGCCCTCATCTCGCACCGCAGATGGCTGGCTGCCCTTGCCCCATGTTCTACTACTCGCTGCCGATTGCAGCATCTGCCGTGGTCATTCCCACGACAATGTCGGATCTCTCTTCGGAGTTTGCCGGCAAAGATCGGAAAAATTCAAGGCCCACCCAAACCGCCCCTATGAAGGATATAATGGTGGAAGATCACTGCAAGTCCGCCGGCTCCGCCCATGCGTCTGGACAGCAGAGATCCAAGTTCGTCGACGTGGTTACCATCTTCGATCTGGCGCGTTGCATTCAGAGAGAGGGTGAAAACCCCCGCGATTACCTGGCCAGGTGGCTCCGTATACGAGAAGATATGGCCCACTACCCCAATGATGATGCTATGTATCACTTTGTGGAAGGACTTGACCATGGCACGCTTCTCCGGCATTCCATAAGACGGCAGCAGGCGTCAGGACGCCTTACCTTCGAAGGCATGGTGAACACCGTCAACAACAATGCGGAGGCTGAAGCGGCAGCTCAGACAGCGCTTGCTCTCATTGACGGAGCCCCTCCGATTCAGCCACCGCGACCATCGCCTCCGGCCGCCATCTTTGCAGTTGCGCCGCCACCTCCAGTCATTTTTGCTGCTATTGCACCTCCACCCCCCGTCATCGAGGAAGTCCTGGAACCCTCCGACTCTGTGATCGATGCGTTATACACCGACTTCAGTGCATATTCAGAGGAGATAGACTTCAGTCTAGAAGAGCTAGACTCCGTTGCAGGAGAAGGAAGACGAGTACATGCGTGACGAGCAAGCCAACAATGTCGTCACGTATCGAGAGGTGTTCTTCACCATTGGGACGGCGATGGATGAAGATCAACCCGGACGAGCTCCGCCTACAGCTCTGGACAAAGGGAAGGGACCACTTGTTGCTGCCGACAATGATCGCGCAAAGGTCATGCCCCCTCCGCCTAACCCAGTGCAACAGCCGCAGGAACTCGGCACCGGTCCGAGCAATGACAGCACTGCAAACTTGCCACCTCCGACATCTATGTCTGCTGCTGGCCAAGTTACTCCAGCTGATAGAGTGATGTACGGCAATCTCCTCGTCGAGCCACTGACCATAGCTCATATCCGAAACGTGACCCAGCTTAACGAGAAGCGCCAGCAGCTGCTGGAGGAAGCGCAGGCCATCGCGGAGCAAGGCGCTAAGCTAGATCGAGATCTGGTCAACGCGCAGAAATCCATAGAGAAGGCTAGAGCAATGGAGGCCGAGTACAAGACTCTGCTGCAGCAGCAGCAGAAGGACAAGAAAGCTCCGGCACGCGTCATCAATGATCCTGGTGTACGGCGAAACCTAGGATGGGCTCCCCCGAAGCCGGCACAGGCCAAGCCATACATTGACAGTGAAGGCAGGCAGGTGATGCCCACTACTTTCCTCAACCTCGCCATCGCCAAGACCCTTCTGGAGCAGGATAGATCACCCGAGGCGGTGGACCAGGTCTATGACCTAGTGGCCAAGGCGGTAAAACAACAGGAAAAGGCCACCTCTCAGAGGCTTGAGTCTGACCCAGCGCTTTGCCAGTCTAGCCAGTATAAGCCGCCAAGGGACAGATCTCTTCTTGATGTCGGGTCTCAGACGGGCTCATCAGAATGAAGATGGAGGGATGCACACAGCAGGAAGGATGCTATCCCCATATCCTCTGACCACGGAGAAAGGGCCCAACCTCATCGCCCATCGCCACCGCCCCACTCCCCCCGACATCGCGAAGACCCCAAGGCTCACCGTCATACGGATATGCCCCCGCCAAGGCAGAGCGGCATCGTCATCCGCGACAACGCGAAGCGGACCCGTCGTGACGGAAAGCACAATCAGGGACACAAGAGTAGGTCGCGCCATGACCCTCCTTGTCCGGCAAGCAATCGCGATAGGCGTGAGGCATCGCAGGAGGGTAATAGCAAGAAGGCTAACCCACCGCCACCTCCGCCTCCGTTGCCACCTAGCAGTCACCATGGCGGAGGAGGCCCGCGTCATTCATGCAGCCCATCCCCTGTTGACAAGAACAAAAGAAACCCGGAGCCATACGATGCACGTTCGCAGATCGATAAGATCCACGAGGCCCGGGAAGGACCATACCTGGGACCATGTTGCTTTCAACCTGCGATATGGTCCGCAACTTACCCCAAAGGTTTCCGGATTGACAAGACCATCAAGCCCTACGACGGCACCGCTAAGCCAGCTACATGGTTGTAGGATTACGGCAACACGGTAGAGATTGTCGGGGGTAACCCCAACGTTGCCTCAAGTACCTCCCATTGATGTTGGCGGGCACAGCCCGTCAATGGATTGATGACTTGCCGGAGAAATCCATCTGCTATTGGTTGGACATGCAAGAAGCGTTCACCAAGAACTTCGAGGGTACGTACAAACGTCCCTGCACTATTGGCGATCTACAGCGGTGCGTGCAAGAGAAAGACGAGACATCTCGCGCCTACCTCTCCCGCTGGTTGGATATGAAAAATTCCTGCGCAGGAGTGCACGCTCAGACCGCCATGGCCGCCTTCATCGATGGGTTAGAAAGGGGCACGTTGCTCCGACATAAGCTGAAGCGCTTGCAGGACAATCACCAGCTTGACTTGAACCAGATGATTCTGACATAAGCTGAAGCGCTGCCGACGACGATGCTCGCGGCTCTCTGCCGGCAACGGCCGTTCCAACTCAAGCTCGGAAGAACAGCAACACAAAGCGGAAAACCGCTCCAGAAGAAAAGCAAACTCCCGACATGGTCGCTATGACCTTAGCAGGAGGAGGTGATGGCGGACAACGTGGCCGAGGATGGGGAGCTGGTCGTGGGCAGCAGCGAGGAAGTGAAACTACCTCGGCAGTGCTCCGCGTTCCCCAAACCTATGAAGATTACCGCGATATGTCATGCCTCGTACACCTCGACGTCATCGGCAAGGCCAACCCATACCAATCGACACTGCAAGTTCATCAACGACCTCAAGGAGGACCCAGAGTCCGGCTACAAGCAAAGTCGGAAGAACAGACCGCGAGGCAAGGGCAAGGGGAAGAATAAGGAGGAGGAGTCCAAGGATTCAAGTGACTTGGACGAGGATGTTGACCCCAAGCACACTGCCAAGAGCGACGGCAAAGGCAAGAACCCCTTCGAGAAGAAGGCGGAAGTTTTCCACACTTTTGTTGGCACCCCCACCGTCTGACAACAGAAGACCTCTATGAGGATACTGATGGCTACTCTACCCCCAGTTCCCAGTTCCTGCGCTGGTCGGAGGTTCCAATTACTTGGGACAGGAAGGATCACCCATACCTTATCCCTATGGAGAACCAATACGCCATGGTCATCAACCCTTTGATCGACGGCAACGAGCTCACCAAATGCATGGTGGATAGTGGAAGCAGCATCAACATCATGTACCTGGATATGCTTCACAAGATGAACTTGACGGAGGATAACCTAAGGCGGACCAGCACCGTGTTCCATGGCGTAGTTCCTGGCCGGGAGGCTCGGTCCCTTGGGTGCATCACACTTCAGGTTGCTTTTGGCGATGTTAACAATTACCGCCAAGAACGCATGACCTTTGAGGTGGTACCCTTCAAGAGCCTGTACCACGTCATCTTCGGACGTGACATCTTCCACACCTTCATGGACAAGGCATGCTTCGTCTACAATAAGCTAAAGATACCCAAACTAAATAGTGTCATCACCGTATCCGGAAGCTTTGCCAAAGCTAGGGACTGCAAGATTAGTGAAGCGGCCTACGCGGAAGCTGTCCTCTACAGCGAAGAATTCAAGGAGATCCAGAGAAAGGTCGATGCCTCGGAGATGCCCGCGTCAAAGAAACAGATTTCCGAATCTACTCCAGCATTCAAGGCCGCCATCGAGGCCAAGCCAGTGGAACTTGTTGTAGGCGATGACTCCAAGACCACCGCCATTGGTACGAACCTGGATCCCAAATAGGAAAGCGCGCTCATCGAGTTTCTCCATGAGAACAGGGACATCTTTGCCTGGCATCCTGCCGACATGAAAGGTGTACCTAGGGAACTTGCCGAGCACAGCTTAAACATTGATCCAAAATGCAAACCAGTGAAGCAACCTCTACGACGCTTTGGAGATGAGAAGAGACGCGCCATAGGCAAAGAGATAGCTAGGTTACTTAAGGCTAGTTTTATACGAGAAGTCCTTCACACCCAATGGGTGGCCAATCCTGTACCTATCCCCAAAAAGGGAACCAAAGAATTAAGAATGTGCGTTGATTACACCGGCTTGAACAAAGCATGCCCCAAAGATCCGTTTGCTTTGCCTCGCATTGACCAAGTCATTGACTCGACGGCTGGCTCGGAACATTTGTGTTTTCTCGATGCATACTCAGGATACCACTAGATAAAGATGAGGAAGTCGGACCAATTGGCCACTTCATTCACTACTCCATACGGCATGTTTTGCTATGTTACGATGCCCTTTGGGCTGAAAAACGCAGGTGCTACGTACCAGCGAACAATGCAACGTTGCCCACACGATCAAATTGGTTGGAACGTTCATGCCTATGTAGACAATATAGCGGTGATGTCTAAAAAGTCAAATGACTTAATCTCCGACTTAAAAGAAACCTTTGATAATCTCTGGAAATACAACATGATGCTTAACCCTAAGAAGTGCATCTTCGGGGTTCCAGCCAGTAAATTGTTGGGCTTCGTTGTTTCCCAGCGTGGAATCGAGATCAACCCGGAGAAAACCAATGCCATCTTAAACATAAACAGTCCGACATACCTAAAGGACATTCAACGACTAACTGGTTGTGTTGCAGCAGTTAGTCGGTTTGTCAGCCGACTTGGAGAGAAGGCTTTGCCGCTGTACAAGTTGCTAAAGAAGGCGGACAAATTCATGTGGACGGACGAAGCAGATGCAGCATTGAAGCAGCTCAAGGAGATTCTGTCCTCAGCGCCCATCCTTGTAGCACCCGAGCCTGGGGAGCCCATGTTAATTTACATGGCGGCCACCAACCGGGTAATCAGCATCGTCATCGTGGTAGAGCGGAAGGAACCAGGCTATGAGCACGGAGTTCAACGACCAGTTTAATATGTAAGCGAGGTCTTGACGGAGTCCAAGCAGCATTACCCGCACTACCAGAAGATAGCTTATGGAGTATTCCTTGCTTCTCGGAAGCTGGGGCATTACTTTTAGGAGAACCCAATCACAGTGGTGAGCAAGACTCCACTGTCCGACATTATCAACAACAGTGACGCTATAGGAAGGGTCGCGAAGTGGGGCATTGAACTTGCCGCCTTCGAGATCACCTATAAGAGACGCGACGCTATCAAGTCACAAGCCTTGGCGGATTTTATTGCAGATTGTATGGAGATGCCAGATGCTACCCCATTGCCGGAACCAGAATACTGGGTGATGCACTTTGACGGATCAAAGCTGCTCAACTAGGGACAAGCTACACTACGTTCTGCAAATCCACTTCGAGGCTACGAACAACATGGCGGAGTATGAAGCACTCATTCACGGATTACGCGTAGCCAAGGATATTGGCATCAAGCGCATAGTTTTCTGTGGAGATTCCGACTTGGTTGCCCAGCAGGTGGCTGGCACCTGGAATGCGCGGAACCCTATGATGGCGGCATATCGAAACGAAGTGGACGAGATAGCCAAGAGATTCTTGGGCTACGAGGTCAAGTATGTACCTAGGGAGCAAAACGAGGCGGCTGATCGGCTTTCTAAGCTTGGATCAGGGCGCAAACGAATTCCGCCAGGAGTTTTCCTAGAGCATCTACGGACACCATCCGTAAAGGGAGCAGACATCAACAACCCGAATAGACTTAACTCTTTCGTCCACATGGTGGCAAAGATCCCTCCGGCTTGGACAAAACCGTTCATGGAATATCTCGAACACGGAACTTTGCCCGACAACGAGGTCGAAAGACGGCAAAAAGTACATCGAGCAAAGGGTTATACCATAGTCAATGGGCAACTCTACAAAAGAAGCACTACTGGTGTATACCTTAAGTGTGTTTCCCAGCAAAAAGGTATTGAGAACCTACGAGAAATCCATCTCGGAGATTGCGGGCATCACGCCGCTCCTCGATCGTTGGTCGTGAAAGCCTTCCGGCAAGTATTCTACTGGCTGACCGTGAAGGCGGACGCCGACAAGCTGGTTGAGACATGCATGAGATGCCAGTATTATGCCCGATAACCACATGTTCTTGCTGAAGAATTGCGAACAATACTAATAACTTGGCCGTTCGTAGTCTGGGGGCTAGACATGGTTGGTCCGTTGCAGACGGCACCATGTGGGTTTACGCATCTGCTAGTAGCAGTTGATAAATTCACTAAATGGATAGAAGCTAAACCCATTAGAAAGATTGATGGGGCAACTGCCCTTAGGTTTGTCCGGGATCTAGTGGTGAGATTTGGTCTCCCACAAAGAATTATCACCGACAACGGTAGCAACTTGTCACTTGGAGAAGTGCAGGCATATTGTTGGGAGAAGGGCATCCGACTTGACCTTGCATCTGTGGCACATCCACAATCCAATGGTCAGGTTGAGCGAGCCAATGGATTAATTCTGCAGGGAATAAAGCCACATCTTGAGGCACCGCTACATAGAGCAGCTAGAGCCTGGGCGGAAGAATTGCCATCTGTGCTGTGGAGTTTACGAACTACACCCAACAGATCCACCGGCTACACCCCTTATTTCATGGTATATGGAGCAGAAGCCATCCTACCTTCCGACATACTTCACGATGCACCAAGGGTTGCCGCCTACGACGAAGATGACGCTAAAGAATCCAGACGCCTAGATGTGGACCTTCTCGAGGAGGAGCGCGTTTTGGCATGCCAAAGATCCGCCATCTACCAGCAGAAGCTATGCATCTACCATAGTCACCGTGTTAGGCATCGCTCGTTTAAAGAGGGGGATTTGGTGCTCCGACTTAAGCAGAAGAAGTCACACAAATTATCCCCGCCATGGGAAGGACCGTTCATCATAAGCAAGGCGCTACTCAATGGGTCTTACTACCTCATTGACAATCGTGAACTGAAGGATAGACCCAACAAGGATCATAAGCATAAGCGACATGACCCCGGATGATGACTAACCGGAGCTTGATCGGCCATGGAACATAGCACAGCTACGTCCTTTCTACACTTAGCATTTTTTATCTAATTGTGTACCTCTTATATGATCAATGAAATAAAGCTCTTTGGTTCACTCATATTTCTGAGTCTTTTACCTCCTTTAGTGTTCATTTTTGGATCATATAAAACCTTTATGCACAAGCTTTGCAAGTGCACTTGTGAAAAATTACGCCTACGGGCGTTAGCTTAAGTTTTCTCGTCTACATGTTCTTTGTCGTTTTTATGTGGATTCTGGAGTAGTGACTTTTGGCACTTATTGTTGGCGATTTTGTGCTTAGGTTATTGACGGTGCCATTGGGCATCATCGCCTGAGCGCATGGTTCCGACAACGAGTCTTCCGACTCACAAAAAGTCAAGCATAAAAACCAAAGTAATGGATAAGCCAGCACTTGCTTAAAAATATATATACATGCTGGAAATAGTTCTTAAGTAGCAGGACATACACCATTGTTTTCCGCCTTAAGTTAATACATAGTTTTTCTGCATAACATGTTACAGAGGAAACAAATATTATAAGTTGTTTTTATTCCTCTAGCGCAGGCGACTTGGAAGCAACATCACCAGCAGCAGGAGAGTCACCTCCCTCGAAGTCGGCAGTATTGAGGCACTCGGAGGAGCTTTGGCCTTTGTCTTCAACGGTTTTCATGGGCACAAAGACATTAACATCGACCAACTCGGCAACTCTGGTGTCATAACCCGTGAGCAACGCCAAGATAGATTCGTGATTTATCTTTTGGCCTTTGTCGTCTACGTCGGGGATACCGGAGGTTACCGTGTCGATGTCGGCATTCTCGTAGTGTGCCTTCACCATTGACAATGCCATCCTGGCGCCGGCTCGTGCACATGAAGCTTTCGAGCTTGAGATGCGCTCGGGGGCTCAACACAGGATCTCCAAGAACTTCGCTACAGATTCCTATGCCTTGATGTTAATATGGAGGGACTTGGCAATCTCTTTGGTCTATGCGATGGCGGTGTTGATGAAGTTGTCGACAAGGACCATGCATTCCTTTGGCGGAGGAGGCGACCGGGTTAAACCCATAGGAGCTGCGAATTCCCGACAAAGGAGCGCATGAGTTCAAAAATTCAGAGTATCTTGACTATAGAAATCCAAGATGGAGAATCACTTACTGAAGATACTGGCCTCAGCCTTCCAGAGGGTATCCGCCATGGAGTCCCATTCTTGTTGGCGGATCTTATACGCTTCATGATGGCGTTGATTTTGCTCATCGGCAGCTTTCTTCTGATTTTTAAGATCGCAATTTCCTTCTTCAAGCGGTTCATCTCCTTGGTGGCGGAGTCCTGCAGGGCTTTCATTGATTCTTCATGCATTTTCAGCATCTCCTCCCTCTCCTTCTTAAGGATCTTGTTCTCGCTATCCAGCTGCTGAATCTGCTTGGATTGCTCGACAATATCCTTAGCCTTGGAAATGGTTTCTGCAAGTCGGAGAAAGAAAAGTACACATTGAGTACTCGGAGAATGTTGGCACAAGACCAAGACGGAGTGCAGAAAAAGAAAGGAAAAATAGACGCTTGCTCTTGATGATCTGTTCCTTCGGGCAGTTTTACCCTTTTCGGCTTCCAAATCAGCGCACATCTTCTGGTACTTGTCATTGGCCATACCCCTCCGAGCATTCTCATTCTGTGGAAAGAAGAAAGTTAAACGTTGTTTGGTCTATTTGGAGCATCTAGCCGGAAAATTTCCACCTAGAAGCTTGTATAGCGAGAGTTTTTTAACTTAGCAATATGCTTAGTCTTTCTTTAAGCATCTAAGTTGGAACTAATTCAGTTTTTGATTAGAAGCTTGGGGGATACAGTATAAAGTTTTTAACTCGGATCTATGCTTAGCTTCTCTTTAAGCATCTAGTCGGAACTAATTCAGTTACAACTAGAAGCTTGGGGGCTACAGTATCAAAATTTATAAACACTGTGTATGATACTCCTAAAGCATCTAGTCGGAATAATTCATTCCACCTATATGCTTGGGGCTATAGTGAGAAGTTTTCTAGATTAGTCACTCTTAGAGCATTTAGACGCAAAGACCTACGGTTTTTCATCTAAATCCTCGGGGGCTACAGTGGGATACTCATATGAAATGCAAAAAGGAAAATATAACTTACAAGTGCAATGATCTTTAGGTTGGTAGCACTCTCATCTAGCAACTTGCCAAAGGATACACTGTTTCCTTGCAAGATTTCTGCTTGCCAGAGAAGCTCCTCGAGACCGCATGTTGGAGATGTCGGCACCGCACCAGGAACCAGAGAAGTGCTACCCGACGTAAGTACCGGATAGACTATCTACGGAAACTCTATGGTTTTCTTGGGTGTGGGGGTGCCTCCTTCGGCAGATGTACCACCTTCCACCA
The DNA here is from genome assembly GCA_916181665.1 of Avena sativa. Lineage (NCBI taxonomy): Eukaryota > Viridiplantae > Streptophyta > Magnoliopsida > Poales > Poaceae > Avena > Avena sativa. The sequence continues at coordinate 42,111,064 of OV702298.1, read as the reverse complement.
CTGCCGTACCGCTACCCATGGCATCCTTAGCCGGAGCTTCAGCCATTTGGTGTGCGGCACTCTCCTGCGTCGCCTATTTGCCGACAACAGCGAGCTCTGTGGAGGCGCCTGAGTCACTTCCATGGCGGAAGGGCCAGATGCTTCTTTAGCTTGTGAGCTTGTCGGAGCGGACGAGGACTGGACGATGTGAGTGACAGGGGCGATGGCGGGATATACGTCGCGATGCAGCATATCCTTGATGGTTCTAGAAGCCCCCAAAGTTTTGGAGGTCTTCTTCAAGCTGGTCGTGGCTGTCTTTCTGAAACGTGCAAAATGCATAAGTACAGGAATAAGACAGACAAATGGACAATGTCGGAGATAAAGAAGCTTACACAAGAGGGGATGCTTTAGCAGAAGGGATCCTAGTAACCTTTCTTTTCTCTGCCTCCAGGGCGATGGTAGTATTCTTGGAGGCTCCACCCTCCGTCTTCGTATTCTTGCCTCCGTCGGCAGCGTCAGAGGTGGAGCTCTTCCGCTTTCACACCAACGGAGCATCGTCATCGGACACGACGGTGACTTCCTTCATCTTTGGATCATAGATTTGAGGAGCCATGTTGTCCTCATCTATGTCGTTGAGCTGTTAAGTGAAGAACCACCGTGTTAGATGAGATGGTAATGGCTAGACGGAAGCACTGGAGTATATGTCATACACGGAAAATAAACAGTTACCTTTGGGCACTTGCTCTCTACGAACATGTCGTAGGTGATGGTGAAGCCACGCTTCCTGTCTTTCACCTTGACGATGTCCTTGAGGCGGAGCTTGACGGAGTCACTCGAGAAGTTGTCCTCGGAGATGCGGAGGCTATCCCTTCTATCGTTGGAATACTCGTGCATCAGCTTCAAGCGGTGCTGCAGAGGCTGGATCTGCCTGATGAACCAGCACATGGCTAGGTCCAATCCAGTCAAACCCGTCTCTACGAACCACTCTATCCGCCTTATAGCGCGGGAAGCATCGATGTCGGAGGTAAGGGAGGCCTAGGATCTCCATGTCGAGGCTTCGGCGGCTGCTCCATCGACAAAGTCTGGGTACGTGACTTCTCGGCCAGCCAGAGGGATATATGGGCCGTAGAAGTACGTCCGATGCCAATTCTTGCAGGATTCGTGGCAGAAGATGTCGGGGAAGCGCCGGCCAGGCCGGATCATAAAACTAATGGTTCCACAATTCCTAAGCTCGTTCTTGCCGGCTCCAGCTTCGCGCTTGACGGTAAAGAAGTATATGAAGAGATCTAGCCTAGGCTTGATTCCTAAATAACCCTCGCAGAGCGCCGCGTAATTGCTAAGCGCTAAGATGCTATTGGGGGAGAGGTTCTGTGGCAGTACTCGGTAATGATTCAGGACAGCAAGGAAAAAGTTGGAGATGGGAAGGGAGACGCTGCGTACCATCTATGCTTTGAGGTACACCTTTTCTTCGGCTTGGGGAGAAGGTGTGACCTCGCCGGCCGGCGCCGCCCGCCAGGCGAGCCCCTCCGTTGCGGGGAGGTAGCCCTCGTTGATTAGTTCTTTGATGTCGCGGTCCGTGATATCCGAACCGCGCCAGTCGCCCTTGTGCGAGTCGTACTCCTCCTCTAGCAGCTCTAGCGCCGCTGGATTCTGGTCGCCACCGGTGGTTTCGACCACCGCAGCCTTAGGGATGACCAGGCCCTCTAGGGGCACGATGACGGAGCTTGTTGGCTTTGACGCGGCTTCGCCTGATGCCGCCATCGAAGGGGAGGAGCTGCTGCTGGCCATTGGGTGTGTTCGACGGTGACTGGGGAAGATTGGAGAGCTAGGGTTTTTCGCACGTTGCATGGAGAGCTCGAGGAGGCGCTCGCTAGAGGAAGAAGACGATGCAGGGGAGAATGAGGTGAAAAAGTAAATTTTCCACCGCAGTTACTATTTATGGTCTCCGGCATCAAGATTCGTGCAGCTTGATCGAATGGTTGCCGCGTAGACGATGTGTGCGGAGACGCGCGCGGAAATTTTGCCACGTATCAACCGTCGCCGCCAACGGTTCGTATCGCTCGCGCGGGAAAACTGGACATGATTGCGTTCTCTGCATGTGTAAGTTACGAGGCGTTGCTGACCTATGTCTACGTCGCCCTAGCTGTCATAGGCAGATGAACCATCACATCAGAAGATTCTGACATGGACGGATCCAGTTCGGCTACGGAAGAGTACGATGGAAGATTCGACAATTCTCCGACTTACAAATTTAAGACGGAGAAAACTTTGCAGGGTTATTTGGGAGGACTACAAGATGTTGCTTGATGATTTACCGACATCCATCTAGATGGAGCATTCCACGTGAAGAGGCAAGACAGCGCAAGATCTCGGAGTTCTTCGGGGGCTACTGTTGGGGATATGCTATATGGGTATCCTCATAGCATGTCTCTTATCCGGATAACCCGGGTGGCCCACAGTTGGTAGCATGGCCCGTGGCCTGCTGGGCGGCCCAGTTAGATGGATCCAGAAGGGAGGCCCATGCCGGATAAAGGAAGGCTACGATGAAGTCACCAGTGTACCCGGAGTCTTGGAGTACAAGAACACGCTAGACTAGTAATAGACGGTGTAGGACTCTGTAACCTGTCCGGCTAGGACTTTTCCCTGTAACCCTAGGACCTGACGACTATATAAATCGGGCCTATGGGAGCCTTTAGGGAACAATCTCAGACGATAACTTAGACTCTCTAGTCACCTCGCACAGTGAACCAATCCCTGTAACTCGGTGTATTGCCATTATAGTTATTTATAGCAGGAGTAAGATTCTGCCACCGTCGTGGGATCTGAACCTGGGTAAAGCTGTGTTACCTCGTACCCGTCAACTGTCTGCCTTCCCCCACGTCTCTAAACATGCACTGTGAGGACCCCTCCATGGCGTACTCGTCAGCAATACCACGACAACTAGGATCCGATCCCCTCCGGTGAAGGTCCCCATGGATGCGGTATGATACCCCCTTTCTTCTCCATCTCTAGGGTTGGCCTACATGAATTTTTTTGGGGCAATGTCTTACCTAGATCCATGAATACATCACTCCTGCGTGCAACCCTCATCCTTGTAGTAGTTTTAGCAATCCCAGTCTGTCCCGATTGAACTCTCCCGTGCAGCCCGAAAATTGCCCAGGATTCAGACGGACTATCCGACGTGTACGGGCCGGACACTCCGGTCCAGCCGGAATATCTGGTCGATACACACCAGACTGTCCAGTCCAAGAGGATTATACGGGGCAGATTTTCCGGACTGTCCAGGGTTTTCAATCAGTACAGCTCCAGATTTTTTTGACTACTACTTTTTGTTTATATCTCCAGGACAAATGTGCTTATCCCATATGCTATCCCTTTGTTCTGATTTCACATGTGGTTCTCGTCCTCGCCATCCTCGGGATGCTGGTGCTTGACGTGGGAGCACTTCGTTGGAAACCCCAAGAGCAAGGTGTGATGAGCACAGCAGCAAGTCTTCCCTCAGTAGAGACCGAGGTTATTGAACCAGAAGGAGGAATGAAACGTCACACAGGTGTTGCAAGCAACACGGAGACCTGCACAACACAAACTCAAGACTTTGCCCCAACAAACAGTGAGGTTGTCAAGCTCACCGGTTTGCTGTAACAAAGGATTAAACGTATGGTGTGGAAGGTAATGGTTTGCAGCAAGTAAACAAGTAACAGTGGAAGATGTATCAATGGTAAAGATTGGACCGGGGTCCATAGTTCACTAGAGGTTCTCTCCTTAGATAAACAACATGGCATGAAGCGTAAACAAATTACAGCAGGGCAATTGACAGGAACTGAGCAAGGCATAACAATGCAATACTAGTCAAAAAGATCCTATGAGATTCGATTGGGCGATACAACAATATACATAGACCGCCATCCAACTGCATCTATGACTAGAAGTCCACCTTCAGGTTATCATCCGAACCTCCTCCAGTATTAAGTTGCAAGCAATAGACAACTTCTTTAAGCAAAGTGTGTAAGTTAAACAATCCACTTGTTCCATGAACAAGAGACCGTTTTTTTCTCCCTAGTAGCAACAACACATCTACAACCGAAGATATTTCTATCACTTCCCTTGGAAACTAGAGGCATGAACCCACTATCGAGCATAAATACCCCCTCTTGGAGTCACTAGCAACTACTTGGCCAAGATAGCTACTAACAACAGAGAGCGGGCAAGATCACAAACAACATAGACATGATAGAATCATAAAGACAAAACCATTAATCAATCTGACATAATAATCTCAATATCCATCGGATCCCCGAAAACACAACATGCATGATTACAAATAGATTAGATCTTGATCATGAATGGAGCTCACAAGATCTATACATGAAAGCACAAATGAGGAGATACAACCATCTAGCTACTACATGGACCCATAGTCCAAGGTGGAACTACTCACGCATCATACCGGAGAGAAGGCCTCCGGGATAATCTCCCCTCCGGTAGGGTGCCGGAAAGAACTTCAGATCCCCCTGATCTAGGGACTACGGTGGCGGCGGCTATAGAAGGTTTCGTGGAATATTGATCGGGTACTTAGGGTTTAGGCATCGAGGGCTTCTTATAGGCGAAGGGGGAGGCCAAGGAGGTGACCAGGGGGCACACACCCTTCCTAGGCGTGGGCCTATCCCTGGCCGCGCCTAGAGGGGTGTGGCCACCCTAGCCCGCTTCTCCGTCTCCCCTCTGGACTTCTTGTTCCCCATGGAAAGTTATTGACTTTGGCTTTTGTCCCGTACAATTCCGCAAATATTGATTTTCTGCCTTTCTGGAACCAAAAACAGAAGAAAACACGCAACTGGCACTATGTCAACTTGTTAATAGGTTAGTTCCAGAAAAGATATAAAAACACCTCAAAGTGTAGACAAAGCAAAGCAAAGTAGATACTAAACAAGCATGGAGCATCAAAAATTATAGATATGTTTCCGACGTATTAAGCATCCCCAAGCTTAACTCATGCTCGTCCTCGAGTAGATAAGTGATAAAAAGAATAATTTTTTAGGTGACATGCACCATCAAAACCAAGATCAAACCATTTGCAAGCATTGAAAGTTGGGATCAAAGAACTCTAAACATGTGCATGAAAGATGGAGTTCTTACAATAGGACATAGTAACTATGCATGCAACATGAAAGGCTACAAACAAAGATCATGAATAACATGCATTGAAAAACGTTTGTTTGTTTCACATACAGAAAACATAGCATAGTGGCAATCACCTTGTCCCTCATAGAGTAGCAAATAGATGCATAGGACACCTTCAAAGTTCACAAGGGTGACTAGAAACAAATAGCACAAGAACTAGTAATATCACAATATGCATCAATCAATAAGCTTTGGGACACTGCACACAGAATGACAACTATGCTCTCTTAATGGTGCCTAAAGGTAGAAGGTGGAGACTCAAATAATGGTGGAAGAAAGGCCCTTCACAAAGGGAAGCAGGGATTTCAAGTTTCAAAAAGAGCTTCCAAAAATTATGGTACTTGTTAACTTTCAGCCCTCATTGCCCCTATCATAATCATCTTGAAGTGATTAAGGTTAAGGTGAACAAACTATGGAGTATATGCTTGACAAAGTATAAGTTGGCAATCTCATGTCCCTTGAGTACGAGGGCCGCTCCTCATGCTACTCAACTTTAGTCACCTGTAAGTTCTTGTCATAGTAAGTACATGTGTATCATAGAGAACCGCCAACGGGGTACCCCTTGCACATGGTACAGGAGTTATCCCATAACCAAAATGACAAGGCAAGAAGACAATGGGCATCTCAGCGATCTTTTTATTTACCATATGCATAGCTTTTTATTGAGTATACTTCATAGATAGCTCACTATGGTGATGCTGCAAGTTTCCACCATAATTAGGAATGGCTTAGGCTAGCGGCCCAGGCGTTTCTCTAACACAAAATACAAACTCCACGGACTTACAAGTTCCCTCTTTATTTCACACAGGTGACATCCATGGACAAAAGAGCATGATATCAACTGAGTACGAAGTACAAGTGCAATGTTGAAAACGTTCCCCATGACAGCACGGTTCTGCTAATTCCAACGTATAAGTGCAAGAATATACAACATAGATGACACAATGGTTCAAGTTTATTAGGGGCAAAGAATATAAAGTGTGACATCAAGTTTGTGAGAGCTTTAATCACTAAGTTTTCACATAACAAAATAGCTTTTAATTGGAAGATAGCTAAAAACAAGAATATACTTGGAATGGTGTAACACACCATGCATAGGAATTTATAGTGGACACTTCAGAAAAATCTTGGTTTCTTGGGAGTTGGAAGCATGAGTATAACTTACTCATACAAGTGGAGGCTAGCAAAAGACTGGGAGCAACCAACTAAGAGAGCAATAATGGTCATAATCATGCAGAGCAACAAAGCATTACTAATCAAAGCATAGAGTGGTACTACAAGTTAAGGACTAAATGATCATAGAGGCTATGGTGACTTGTCATAGTCATAACATGGTGTGAGCATGTGCCAAGTCAACCCAAGCAAAGCATCAAAGGAGAATACCACAATACTATGCTTTTGCATGCTAAAACAACACATAATTTCTTCAAGGCACACTAAGCAATACCAATTGTTTGGAACAAGACATACTACATCAATAATCACTAAGCATAAGGTCAAAACAACACCTAGCATGTCATGCTAAAGTCTAAGTCACAGTTAGTGCAGGCTCCTCTTTCACTTACAAGGAAGAACTTACTACTCCTTTCCAACACCAAGAAACTTATTTGCAAACAACACAGCGAGAACAGGGGTCCAAACTATTTTATTCAAGCAAACTAAACAACCTAATCAAAGCAAACGAAAACTAAGACGCTCCAAGAACAACACAACTTGTGCATGAAACAATAAAAACGAAGTGTCTAGACAGACCTAAGCTTTTTATTGATAAAGAAGGGGATGCCTTAGGCATCCCCAAGCTTTAACACTTGTACCTATTGGATATTTATTGGGGTGACACCGGGGTGGCATCCCAAAACTTGAGCTTTTGTCCATTATTCATCTCATTACATCATTCTCTCTTTACACCTGAAATTTTTCCTTCATACAAAACTTCACACAATCTTCATTAGCAACATTAGTTTATTCAAAAGATATTAGACCTCTGTAAAAGCTTTGGAACAACAAGACTTTTCGCTAAAAACACAAGATACTGTAGCAACTCCTTCAAAAAGCTCAATTCACCTAAAGAGAACTCAAAAAGGAATCAATAAGAAGCAAATGCAAATAATGGCAGAAATCTGTCAAAACAGACCAGCATGTAGAAATCGATTTTTTAGAAAATATTTTGTTGCTCAAATAAAAATGTGTTGAACTAAGGAAAGTTAGCTAACATACTAGGGGATTTATTCATAAATTTTCAGCTCAATCCGAGTTACAGAGACTCCTCAAGAATATTTTTGTGGAGGACAGAAATCTATTTCGGGACAACAACTCCCCAAATCTTACTTCCCTCTCATTAGAGATCATTCTTGGCACAAAAAGCAAACAAAAAGAATAATGAGAGGTCATTACTGAAGTAATAACTTCCAAGATCCTCAAGGAAACTCTTGGGTTATCTCCCAACAAGTACTTTTCTTTAACACCTTTAAGTTAGGCACAAGAAGCAAGAAGAATCAAGTATTTTCAAACAAGGAAGCATTAACATCAATACTTGCAAAGTCTTCAACTATGAAAGGTATCTCATCCAAATGGGTTTTGGAGGATCCCTTCTCATCTCTCTTTGGTCTACTACTTTCATCAAAAAGATTTTCAAAAGCAATCCAATCAAAATTCTTTTCAAAGGCTTCATGCATGCCAACAAGCTTAAAGGGTATGGGTATCTTAAGTTCTTATCTAGGCTTAGTTTTATCAGAAATACCCACAACATCTACACTTGAGCCTAGCATATTGAAATGCTCAAAGACCTTTTTGGCTTCCCTATCAACATCATGGAATTCTTTTAATAAAGTTTCAAGGATGAATTCTCTCTTTTCAGCATTCTCTTCTTCTTTTAGTTTTAGGAACAAGAATTGTATGAAGGGGTTAAGGCTAACAAACCTAGCCTCCAACATATGAACTAAAGAAGCTGTAGCAATCTCATAATTAGGAGAAAGTTCTGCTATAGATCTATCCTCAATATCCTCATGCTTGCTAACATGATTAAAGAATTTTTCAATATTATGTTTCCAAATTATGGAGCCACTACCTATTGTAAGATATTTCAAGGCGAACTTGGGGAACAACATGGTGAGCTAGAGCAATGTGGCAACTAGAGTAGGAACTAATTTTTGTGTGTTTTTTAATAAAGCAAGCAAACCAAACTAGACTAATTTTTTGGGTTTTTTTTAAAGAGGCAGACAAAACCAAGCAAAAGAAACAAAGCAAACTAAAAACAAAGTAAAGAGAAAGGAAGTGAAGGACTCCCCTAGTGAAGACGTCCTTAGCCTCCCCGGCAACGGCGCCAGAAAACTTGTTGGTTCTTGATGTGGGAGCACTTCGTTGGAAACCCCAAGAGCAAGGTGTGATGAGGACAACAGCAAGTATTCCCTTAGTAGAGACCGAGGTTATCGAACCAGAAGGAGGAAGGAAACGTCACACAGGTGTTGCAAGCAACGCAGAGACCTGCACAAAACAAACTCAAGACTTTGCCCCAACGAACAGTGAGGTTGTCAAGCTCACCGGTTTGCTGTAACAAAGGATTAAATGTATGGTGTGGAAGGTAATGGCTTGCAGCAAGTAAACAAGTAACAGTGGAAGATGTATCAATGGTAAAGATTGGACTGGGGTCCATAGTTCACTAGAGGTGCTCTCCTTAGATAAACAACATGGCATGAAGGGTAAACAAATTACAGCAGGGCAATTGACAGGGACTGAGCAAGGCATAACAATGCAATACTAGTCAAAAAGATCCTATGAGATTCGATTGGGTGATACAACAATATACATAGACCGCCATCCAACTGCATCTATGACTAGAAGTCCACCTTCAGGTTATCATCCGAACGCCCTCCAGTATTAAGTTGCAACCAACAGACAACTTATTTAAGTAAAGTGTGTAAGGTAAACAATCCACTTGTTCCATGAACAAGAGACCGTTGTTTTCTCCCTAGTAGCAACAACACATCTACAACCGAAGAGATTTCTGTCACTTCTCTTGGAAACTAGAGGCATGAACCCACTATCGAGCATAAATACCCCCTCTTGGAGTCACTAGCAACTACTTGGCCAAGATAGCTACTAACAACGGAGATCATGCAAGATCACAAACAACACAGACATGATAGAATCATAAAGACAAAACCATTAATCACACTACTAGGAAAACGCTTGTTCGTGGCGCACCTAAAAAGGCCATCCGTGGCGCACTAGCAGTGCGCCACGGACCTCGCGCTATGGCTATCTCCTAGCTGTGGCGCACTGCCTGGTGCGCCACGGTTGTGTTGAGATAGGCGTGGCGCACATGCTAGTGCGCCACCGAAAGTAGTCCAAGTGCTCCACGCGTATGAAATGATAACCGTGGTGCACTACGTGATGTGCGCCACGGATACAAATTTCAAAATTCAAAAAAAAAGCGGCAGATCTGGATCTCGACGTCAGTGTCGTTGCTCGTCGGTGCAGGTCGTCATCGTCGCCTCGTCGTCATCGCCTCGTCATCGTTGTCGTCGCCTCAGAGTTGTCGCCTCATCATCGTCACCTCGTCGGAGAGGCCTCGTCGTCGGAACTGCAAGGAGGGGGAGGAGAAGAAGAGGAGGAAGAGGAGGAGAAGAAGAAGGAGCCCGCCATCGTCGTCATCATTGTAAGGAGGAGGCCACTGTCACCATATTCACTGCAAGGAGGAGGAAGAGGAGGAGAAGGAGAAGGAGAAAGAGAAGGAGGAGGAGGAGGAAAATGAGAAGAAGAAGGAGAAGGAGAAGGAGAAGGAGGAGGAGGAGGAGGAGAAGAAGAAGGAGGAAAGGAGAAGGGAGGAAAAGGAAAAGGAGAGAAGGGGAGGGAAAACAAAAGGGTAGGTGGGCGGGGTGGGGATTCAAATTTTGAATCCTGCCCAACTTACTCATAGCGCACTAGGTGGTGGTGCGCTACGGGTAAGTTGCCCTTTATTTATTTATTTCTGCAGGAAAAAACGGTCTTTTGGCTGTAACTTTTTACTCTTTTCGAATTTTCAAAATCGCTAAACGATTTTTTGGTATATTATACGATTTTTTTCGACATTGTATGCAAAAGTTACTGCCATTTTACCGTGGCATGACTTTTTTTGCAGAAAAAGTGGAAACTCATGTTTGTTAATTTTCCTAGAAACTATACCACATTACCTACATACATATGAAATGATTTTATTTTTTAAAGTGTTTATCATTTTCTTATATTTTTTGCAAAGCCTAAAAAGGCGATCCACGGGGGGGTGGAGTTGGTGCAGGCCACTTCGCCGTAGGGCACTAGGAGAGAGTGCCTTACGGCTAAGTTGACCCAGCTGCTCTACCACACATGCCCGTAGCGCACTAGGTCAGAGTGCCCTACGGCTAAGTTTCACATCCCTAGGGCACCTTGACCAAGTGCGCTAAGGGTATGTGTGCTGCGGCCACCTGTGCCCTGGCCCACACATAGGCGTGGCGCACCACCCCCATGTGCGCCACGCTTACGGCAGTTAGGCGTAGGGCACCTGTGGGCAGTGCGCCACGCCTATTTTACCCGTGGGGCACCACTAGCACATGCGCCACGGATGTGTGTATTACCTATAGCCATTTTCCTAGTAGTGTAAATCTGACATAATAATCTCAATATCCATCGGATCCCCGCAAACACAACATGCATGATTACCAATAGATTAGATCTTGATCATGAACGGAGATCACAATATCTATACATGAAAGAACAAAGGAGGAGATACAACCATCTAGCTACTACATGGACCCATAGTCCAAGGTGGAACTACCCACGCATCATACCGGAGAGAAGGCCTCCGGGATGATCTTCCCTCCGGCAGGGTGCCGGGAAGAACTTCAGATCCCCTCGATCTAGGGACGACGCTGGCGGCGGCTACAAAAGGTTTCATGGAATATTGATCAGGTACTTAGGGTTTAGTCATCGGGGGCTTCTTATAGGCGAAGGGGAGGCCGAGGAGGCGACCAGGGGGCACACACCCTGCCTAGGCGCGGGCCCAACCTTGGTCACGCCTAGGGGGTGTGGCCATCCTAGCCCGCTTCTTCGTCTCCCCTCTGGACTTCTTGTTCCCCACGGAAAGTTATTGACTTTGGCTTTTGTCCCGTCCAATTCCGAGAATATTGGTTTTCTGCCTTTCTGGAACCAAAAACAGAAGAAAACAGGCAACTGGCACTGTGGCAACTTGTTAATAGGTTAGTTCTAGAAAAGATATAAAAACACCTCAAAGTGAAGACAAAGAAAAGAAAAGTAGATACTAAACAAGCATGGAGCATCAAAAATTATAGATACGTTTCACACGTATCAGCTGCTAAGAAGATGGCTAGTCGCAGGTTCCGGTATGATGAAGAGCGCGACATTCATGTTGATCCCTCTGTGGTCAGGCAGGCTGCTCGAGACCGTGTTGTCGTGGTATTGCCGACGAGTACGCCATGGAGGGGGTCCTCACGGTGTGTGTTTAGAAACGTGGGGGAAGGCGGACGGTTGACGGGTACGAGGTAACACAGCTTACCCAGGTTCAGATCCCACAACGGTGGCAGAATCCTACTCCTGCTATAAATCACTGTAATGGCAATACGCCGAGTTACAGAGATAGGTTCGCTGTGCGAGGTGTATGTTAATCGATCTGAGATTGTGCCCTAAAGGCTCCCATAGGCCTGACTTATATAGTCGCCAGGTCCTAGGGTTACAGGGAAAAGTCCTATCAACAGATTACAGAGTCCTACACCGTCTATTACTAGCCTAGCGTGTATTGTACTCCAAGGCTCCGGGTACGCTGGTGACTCCACCGTAGCCTTCTTTATCCGGCATGGGCCTCCCTTCTAGATCCATCTAACTGGGCCGCCCAGCAGGCCATGGGCCATGCTACCAACTGTGGGCTACCCGGGTTATCCGGATAAGAGACATGCTATGAGGATACCCATATAGCATATCCCCAAAAGTAGCCCCCGGAGAACTCCGAGATCTTGCGCCGTCTTGCCTCTTCATGTTGAATGCTCCGCCTAGATGGATGTCGGCAAATCGTCAAGCAATATCGTGTAGTCCTCCCAAGGAACCCTGCAAGGTTTTCTCCGTCTTCAACTTGTAAGCCGAAGAATTACTGAATCTTCTATCGTACTCTTCCGTAGCCGGATTGGATCCGTCTATGTCGGAATCTTCCGATGTGACGGCTCATCTGCCTATGACAGCTAGGGCGACGTAGACATAGGTCAACAACGCCTCGTAACTTACACATGCAGAGGACGCAATCATGTCCATTTTCCCGCGCGAGAGATACGAACCGTTGGCGGTGACGGTTGGTAACGTGGCGAAATTTCCGCGCACGTCCCAGCACACGTCACCTACGCGGCAACCGTTTGATCATGCTGCAGGAATCTTGATGCCGGAGGTTATAAATAGTAACTGCGGTGGAAAATTTACTTTTCATCTCATTCTCCTCTGCATCGTCTTCTTCCTCCAGTGAGCGCCTCCTCGAGCTCTCCGTGCAACGTGCAAAAAACCCTAGCTCCCCAATCTCTTCCAGTCACCACCGAACACACCCAATGGCCAGCAGCAGCTCCTCTCCCTCCATGGTGTCGTCAGGCGAAGCCAATGAGCTCCGTCTTTGTACCCCTAGAGGGTCTGGTTACCCCCAAGTCCGCGGTTGTTGAGGCCACCGGCGGCAACCATAATCCAGCGGCGCTGGAGCTGCTGGAAGAGGAGTATGACACCCACAAGGAAGATTGGCGTGATTTAGATATCACGGACAGCGATATCAAAGAAATGATCATCGAGGGTTACCTTCCTACGACGGAGGGGCTCGCCTGGTGGGCGGCGCTAGCCGGCGAGGTCACACCTTCTCCCCAAGCCGGAGAGAAAGTGTACCCCAAAGTGCAACTGGTACGCGACGTCTCCCTGCCCATCTCCAACTTTTTCCTTGCTGTCCTGAATCATTACCGAGTACAGCCTCAGAACATCTCCCCCAATAGCATCTTAGCGCTTAGCAATTACGCGGCACTTTGCGAGGGTTATCTAGGGATTAGGCCTAGGCTATATCTCTTCATCTATTTCTTCACCGTCAAGCATGAAGCCGGAGCCGGCAAGGACGAGCTCAGAAATTGTGGCACCAGTAGTTTTAAGATCCGGCCTGGCCGGCGCTTCCTCGACATCGTCGGCCACGAGTCCTGTAAGAACTGGCAACGGATGTACTTCTACGGCCAAGATATCCCTCTGGCTGGCCGAGAAGTCACCTACACGGACTTCGTCGATGGAGCCGCCGCCGAAGCCTCGACATGGAGATCCCAGGCCTCCCTTCCCTCCGGAATCGACCCTTCCCGTGCTATAAGTCGGATAGAGTGGTTCGTAGAGACGGGTCTAAACGGGTTGGATCTGGCCATGTGCTGGTTCATCAGGCAGATCCAGCCTCTGCAGCACCGCTTGAAGTTGATGCATGAGTATTCCAACGATAGAAGGGATAGCCTCCACATCTCCGAGGACAACTTCTCGAGCGACTCCGTCAAGCTTCGCCTCAAGGACATCGTCAAGGTGAAGGATAAGAAGCATGGCTTCACCATCACCTACGACATGTTCGTAGAGAGCAAGTGCCCAAAGGTACCTGTTTATTTTCCGTGTATGACATATACTCCAGTTCTTCCGTCTAGCCATTACCATCTCATCTAACACGGTGGTTTTTCACTTAACAACTTAGCGATTTAGAGGAGGATAGCATGGTTGTCCAAATCTATGATCCAAAGATGAAAGAAGTCACGGTCGTGTCCGACGATGAAATTTCATTGTCGCGAAAGCGGAAGAGCTCCACCTCTGACGCTGGCGACGGAGGCAAGAAGAAGAAAGCGGAGGGTGGAGCCTCCAATAAGACTACCACCGCCCTAGAGGCGGAGAAAAGAAAAGTTACTAGGATCCCCTTTGCTAAAGCACCCCCTCTTGTGTAAGATTCTTTCTCTCCGACATTGTCCATTGTCTATCTTGTTCCCATACTTATGCATTTTGCACGTTTCAGGAAGAAAGACACAACCAGTTTGAAGAAGACCTCCAAAACTTTGGGGGCTTCTAGAACTATCAAGGATATGCTGCATCGCGATGCATATCCCCACGCATCTCCAGCCATCTCCCATGTCACTCCCATCATCCAGCCCTCGTCTGCTCCGACAAGCTCTCAAGCTAAAGAAGCATCTGGCCCTTCCGCCATGGAAGTGGACGCAGGCGCCTCCATTAGAGCTCGCTGTTGTCGACGAACGGGCGACGCAGGAAAGTGCCGCACACCAAATGGCTGAAGCTCCGGCTAAGGATGCCATCGGTAGCGGTAAGGCGGTGGTGGAAGGTGGTACGTCTGCCAAAGGCGGCGCTTCCGCACCCAAGAAGACCATAGAGTTTCCGAAGATAGTCTATCCGGTGCTTACACCGGGTAGCACTGCTCTAGTTCTAGGTGTGGCGTCGACATCTCCAACGTGTGGCCTTGAGGAGCTTCTCTAGCAAGCAGAAATCTTGCAAGGAAACAGTTTGTCCTCCGGAAAGTTGCTTGCTAAAAGTGTTACAAACCTCAAGATCATCGCACTTGTAAGTTTTATTTGCCTTTTGCTTTTCATATGAGTATCCCACTGTAGCCCCCGAGGATTTAGACGGAAAACCATAGGTCTTTGCATCTAAATGCTCTAAGAGTGACTAAGCTAGAAAACTTCTCACTGTAGCCCCCAAGCATATAGTTTGAATGAATTATTCCGACTAGATGCTTTCAGAGTAGTATACGCAGTGTTTATAAATTTTGATACTGTAGCCCCCAAGCTTCTAGTTGTAACTGAAATAGTTCCGGCTAGATGCTTAAAGAGAAGCTAAGCATATGACTGAGTTAAAAACTTTATACTGTAGCCCCCAAGCTTCTAATCCAAAATTGAATTAGTTCCGACTAGATGCTTAAAGAAAGACTAAGCATATTGCTAAGTTAAAAAACTCTCGCTGTAGCCCCCGAGCTTCTAGGTGGAAATATTATGGCTAGACGCTCCAAGTAGACCAAACAACGTTTAACTTTCTTCTTTCCACAGAATGAGATTGCTCGGAGGGGTGTCGCCAACGAAAAGTACCGGAAGATGCGTGAGGACTTGGAAGCTGAAAAGGGTAAAACTGCCTTCTTGAAGGAACAGATCATCAAGAGCAAGCATCTATTTTTCCTTTCTTTTTTCATATTCCGGCTTGGTCTTGTGCCAACATTCTCCGAGTACTTACTGTGTACTGTTCTTTCTCAGACTTGCAGAAACCATTTCCAAGGCTAAGGATATTGTCGAGCAATCCAAGCACATTCAGCAGCTGGATAGCAAAAACAAGATCCTTAAGCAGGAGAGGAAGGACATGTTGAAGATGCATGAAGAATCAATGAAATCCTTGCAAGACTTCGCCAGTGAGGAGATGAACCGCTTGAAGGAGGAAATCGCGATCTTGAAAGAGCAGAAGAAAGCTGCTGATGAACAAAATCAGCGCCATCATGGAGTGTACAAGATCCTCCGACAAGAACGGGACTCCATGGCGGAGATTATCCAGCAAGCTGAGATAAGCATCTTCAGTAAGTGATTCTCCGTCTTGGACTTCTGTAAGCTGAATACTCTGAATCTTTGAACTCATGCGCTCCTTTGTCGGAAATTTGCAGCTCCTATGGGTTTAACCCGGTCACCTCCTCCGCCAAAGGAATGCATGGTCCTTGCCGGCAACTTTATCAACACTGCCATCAAGCAGGCCAAGGAGATAGCCAAACCCCTCTAGATTAATATCAAGGCCTCGGACTCTATGGCGAAGTTCTCGGAGATCCTGCGCCGAGCCCCCGAGCGTATCTCAAGCTGGAAAGCTTCATGTGCACGGGACGGTGCAAGGATGGCATTGTCCATGGTCAAGGCACATTATGAAAATGCCTACATCGACACGGTGACCTCCGGTATCCCCGACGTAGATGACAAAGGCCAAAAGATAAACCACGAGTCTATCTTGGCGTCGCTCGCGGGTTATGACACCAGAGTCGCCGAGTTGGTCGACGTTAATGTCTTTGTGCCCATGACAACCATCGACGGCGGCAACCAAAGCTCCTCCGAGTCCCTCAACACTGCCGACTTCGACAAAGGTGACTCTCCTGCTGCCGATGATGTTGCTTCCAAGTCGCATGTGCCAGAGGAATGAAAACAATTTGTAATATTTGCTTCCTCTGTAATTTGTTGTGTGGACAAAACTATGTGTTAACTTAAGGTGGAAAACAATGGTGTATGTCCTGCTACTTAAGAACTAGTTCCAGCATGTATATATTTTTAAGCAACTGATGGCTTATCCATTACTTTTGTTTTTATGCTTGACCTCTCGTGAGCCGGAAGGCTCGTTGTCGGAACCATGCACTCAGGCAATGATGCCCAATGGCACCGTCAAAAACCTAAGCATAAAACCGTCGACAATAAGTGTCAAAAGTCACTACTCCAGAACCCACATAAAAACAACAAAGAACGTGTAGACCAGAAAACTTAAGCTAACGCCCATAGGCGGAATTTTCACAAGTGCAATTGCAAAGCTTGTGCATAAAAGTTTTATACGATCCAAAAATGAACACTAAAGGAGGTAGAAGACTCAGAAATATGAGTGAACCAGAGATATTTATTTCATTGATCATATAAGAGATACACAATAGATAAAAATGCTAAGTGTAGAAAGGACGTAGCTGTGCTATGTTCCATGGCTGATCAAGCTCCGGGTAGTCATCATCCGGGTCACGTCGCTTATGCTTATGATCCTCGTTGGGTCTATCCTTCAGTTCATGATTGTCAACGAGGTAGTAAGACCCATTGAGCAGCGCCTTGCTTATGATGAACGGTCCTTCCCATGCTGGGGATAATTTGTGTGACTTCTTCTGCTTAAGTCGGAGCACCAGATCCCCCTCTTTAAACGAGCGATGCCGAACGCGGATACTATGGTAGTTGTGTAGCTTCTGCTGGTAGATAGCGGACCTTTGGCATGCCAAAACACGCTCCTCCTCGAGAAGGTCCACATCTAGGCGTCTGGATTTTTCAGCGTCATCTTCGTTGTAGGCGGCAACTCTTGGTACGTCGTGAAGGATGTCGGAAGGCAGGATGGCTTCTGCTCCATATACCATGAAGTAAGGGGTGTGCCGGTGGATCTGTTGGGTGTAGTTCATAAACTCCACAGCACAGATGGCAATTCTTCCACCCAGGCTCCAGCTGCTCTATGCAGCGGTGCCTCAAGACGTGGCTTTGTTCCCTGCAGAATTAATCCATTGGCTCGCTCAACCTCACCATTAGATTGTGGGTGTGCCACAAATGCAAGGTCAAGTCGGATGCCCTTCTCCCAACAATAAGCCTCCACTTCTCCGAGTGACAAGTTATTGCCGTTGTCGGTGATAATGCTATGTGGGAGACCAAATCTCACCGCTAGATCCCTGACAAACCTAAGGGCAGTTGCCCCATCGAGCTTTCTAATGGTTTTAGCTTCTATCCATTTAGTGAATTTATCAACTGCTACTAGCAGATGCGTAAACCCACATGGTGTCGTCTGCAACAGACCAACCATGTCCATCCCCCAGACTGCAAACGGCCAAGTTATTGGTATTGTTTGCAATTCTTCAGCAGGAACATGTGGTTGTCGGGCATAATACTGGCATCCCATGCATGTCTCAACCAGCTTGTCGGCGTCCGCCTTCGTGGTCAGCCGGTAGAATCCTTGCCGGAAGGCTTTCGCGACCAACGATCGGGGAGCAAAGTGATGCCCGCAATCTCCGAGATGGATTTCGCTTAGGATTTCAATACCTTCCTGCTGGGAAACACACTTAAGGTATACACCAGTAGTGCTTCTTTTGTAGAGCTATCCATTGATTATGGTATAGCCCTTTGCTCGACGTACTATTTGCCGTCTTTCGACTTCGTCGTCGGACAAAGTTCCGTGTTCGAGAAATTCCATGAACGGTTTTGTCCAAGCCGGAAGGACCTTTGCCACCATGTGGACGAAAGAGTCTACTATGTTCGGGTTGTGGACAGACTCACTAAGAGTGCACATTTTATTCTAGTGAATCAAAAGGATAATGCCGAGAAGTTAGTTGAAGTATACGTCAAAGAGATAGTAAGTAAGCATGGAGTACCCAAGAAGATCATAACTGATAGGGGTCAGTGTTTACTTTAGTATTTTGGAAGCAATTGCATGAGGCACTTGGTTCAAAGTTAGATTTCAGCACGGCATATCATCCTGAGACAGGAGGTCAAACTGAAAGGACAAATCAAATACTAGAAGACATGTTGAGAGCTTGTGCACTAGATTTTGGAGGAACATGGGAGGATCACCTACCATTGGCAGAATTTTCTTATAACAATAGCTATCAGAGTAGTCTGAAGGCAGCTCCATATGAGATTCTATATGGAAGGAAGTGTAGATCACCAATATGTTGGTACGAACCTGGAAGCAACAAATAATTTGTGCCAGATTATATCAAGGAGAGACAAGACATCATTAATAAGATCAGAGATAGACTGAAAATAGCCCAGAGCGGGCAGAAAAGTTATGCGGATCAAAGCCGAAGATCATGGCATCCAGAAGTAAGAGATATGGTCTATTTGAAAGTAAGTCCAATGAAAGGAGTAAAAAGGTTCAGAATTAAAGGGAAATTAAGTCCAAGATATATCGGACCATTCAAGATACTGAGCCAAAAAAGAACTATAGCTTATGCTTTAGAGTTACCATCAAGACTGGCTCAAGTACATAATGTTTTCCATGTATCACAACTCCGCAAATGTTTGAAAGTTCCTGACGATGCAATAACACATCAAGAGATAGAACTGCAAGCAGACCTGACTTATATTGAAAAGCCCTGCAAGATTCTAGAAGAAAATTGGAAAAGATTGAGGAATAGGGCAATCAAATATTGCAAGATACAATGGGAGCATCACCCTGAAAGGGAAGCCACATGGGAGAAGGAAGAGGATTTAAGAAAAACTTATCCAGAGCTATTCAGGTACATCTCCAACAAACTTCGGGACGAAGTTTAATTTAAGGGGGGAGTCTATAACATCCCAGCATTTAGGAACCTAACGAAGGGTAGATTTAGGATTATGTATTGTTGCATGCATCTACTTGTGAAAAGGTGGGTAAAATTTTCGCCAAATAAAACTTTAAGTGATCAATGTTTCTTTCTTACTTTAAGATTAGGTCTAGACTTAAAGGAGGATTGTTATAAACCTTGATGTGATCTTAAAAGAATGATGTGTGTTTTGAAATGGGTTTGGATTTAAAAACTTAAGTGTTTGAATAATAATTAAAATGATTTAGATAGAGGATTTGAATCTTAAATTAATTAAGATATAGGTAGTATAACTTAAATCTCCAAACAACAGAAAATATGAAATTCATTTTCATATTATAATGACATAAACAAATTACAACAGAATAAAGAATAAGGATATTCTTTATTAATAATAATATAATCTTTATTACAATTGACTAAAATAAAAATTTCAAAAAATATAAAAGAAAAATTACAAAGGACTAAGAAAATTACATTTACTAACTATCCTATATCTAAAACCTAAACTATATCTTCATCTTTATCTTTGAACCTGCAAAACAAAGATTAAATAGAAATAAAACAAGATTAGTGTTAGTATATATTTCTCTCAGATATGTCAGTGAGGTGCACTTGACAATCTCATCATTGAGAAATGTTAAAGAGGGGCAAGTTTCACCAATCTGAAAGATTTCATCTTTCATAAATTCACAGCCAGAATGCAAATGACAGCCAAAAGGGATCAGTTCACCAGCCAAGGTAAAAGTAGATTAGTAACAGTAAGATCAAATTTTTTGAACCTATCCATATGTGCATAGCAGGCACACATGCTGCACACACACAAGCATGCAAGGGTGTGGTGTCGACTATACAAGCACAGCCAGATCAAACAAAACCAGAGCACAGTCGTGGGGAAGCACTTCAGTGCAACACTACACCACACCACACCACACCACACCACACCACACCACACCACGCCACACCACACCACACCACACCACACCACACCACACCACACCACACCACACCACACCACACCACAGCCAGGGAGAATAGCAAGTAAACCAAGAATAGCAGCCAAACCAACCACCAGATTAACCCCAAACATCACCAGAATGGTGACATAAGGAGGAGGAAGAACCAGGTGGACAGCAAGGCCAAGCCAGGAGCTAGGAGGACCAGGCTAGCTCCAGATCAAGCACAAGAGTCTAGCAAAACCAGATCAAGATCATCACCAACTTACTCCACAAATATCAGCTTTTGTGGTGAGTTTCATAAAACCTTCACATGATCTAATCATCTTATTTAGAGAAAGGCATGTGTTGTTTTACAAAACAAACCCTCAGAAGACACCCAAGTGGGGTGAATCCATCATAGGGATTTCTGAAAATCTAAAGGCAAACATCAAAGCACCAGAATCCAACCAGAGCTCAGAGCAACATCCTTGCTCTGGTTGTCAAACCATATTCTACAATTCAATCATACATATACCTCTGATCTATTTCTAGGCACATCCCTAAAAGAAGGGTAGCACCTTAGCAACAAATCTTTGGAAACCATAGATTGATCAAGCTCACTATCATTTTTCCAAGCTATGATTCAATAAAGAATAGCCGGTACTACTACCAGGACTATCTAGATGAATCAATTAGATAAGATTTGAATCCCTAAGCCTCAGACCAACATCATTGGTCATAGGGAATTCAGATAAGAGCATCTCTATTTATGTTTCAAAGCCAAGATCATTTTAAACATAAACTAACCAAATCCATGGTTTAGAATCAAACTTGTGTGCCATACATGATGGTGTCACAAGAACAATTCAATATGAATTAGGAAAAGCAGTAAATCATCCTAGATTCAGAAAATCAACTAACTAATCATTTTCCTCTTAAAAACAGGAATCATAACTAGAATATTCCTATAATACACTTCACTATCTGAGATCATGATGATCTCAACCCACATATTAATTTCCAAGCTAACAACACTAGGACAGTAGTTGTATCTTATCATAATAATGACCATGAATCAAATAAACAGTTGAAAGCTATTAGATCATTAGCTTTACCAAGCATGTTTCCCATACAACCACATCATCTGAATCAGATGCAATCCAAGCATCAAATCATCTAGTAAGCCACCAGAAACCTCATACATCAGTTCAACCAACAAGCCTCAGGCCAATAAGCATTCAGTATGTGCACAGACCATCTAAACATGAATCAATTCCTCTAGTACATGAACAAGCACATCACAGGAACCCTAAAGGGTTAATCATCCTAATCTGAATCAGACAGTATCCAGACAGGACACTGCTAACATCTAGCATCGAATCAACAAGCACAGAGAGCACCAGGAGAGGGGAATCAAACTCACCATGGGTCCTCGCTGAAGGATAGAAGAGGAAGCAGAGGGGCCGACGGCCATGGAGGCACGGGGAGCACCCCAGAGGGGGCGCTGCAACCCGCACAACGCCACGACAACGACCCTGATCACTCTTGGAGGTGCAAAGCATCACCTCAACGCACGACGACCACTGCTGCACTTGAATCCATGCCAATCCCCAAACCCTAGGGTTTGGGACGGCATCGATCCATCGCAGGAGAGCCCTAGGCTCGAACCCAAT
This sequence comes from Avena sativa, assembly GCA_916181665.1. NCBI lineage: Eukaryota > Viridiplantae > Streptophyta > Magnoliopsida > Poales > Poaceae > Avena > Avena sativa. Next base: position 42,089,231 of record OV702298.1, on the reverse strand, counting down.
TGGATAGAACGAACGGCGGTCATCGATAACCCCCTAATGCACCACGGCGGCGACCAGAACGGCCGATGGCGGTGGGAATCGCCGGTTGCGGCGTCGCCGGCCACAGGGTCGGGGCCAGAGGAGGCGAAGATGAACTCGCGAGAGAGAGAGGCAGTGAGGAATGGGCCGAGCTGGGCCAGACCCTTCGGGGTGGCTCTTTTGTCTAGTACTAGTGGGCCAACAGGGCCCAATAAAAATAACCATCCCAGAAAAAATTTCAGGCCTGTTTTAATAAAAAGAAAAAGACCAAAATACCCTTGGACTTAATAAAATTCTAGAAAATAGAATAATAGACCAAAAAATATAAATAAAATATTTTTGGATTCACAATAATCCCTTCTATACAAATAAAATAACATATCAAATTTTGAACATTCAATTTTTTATAAGAATTTTGTAATTTAAATATTCCTTATGGAATTTTACAAAATTATTGAAAGGTGATAAAAATAAATGAAAATCACTTTCATTATTAATTAATGGTATAGTATTTTTGAAAAATAATAATTAAATATTTAGTAATAAAATAAAGATATAATTAATAATTCCTACTAAATCAATAAAAGTCAAATAAAGGGAAATAAAATAAAATAAATCAATACATGTTATAAATATTTATAAACCCTTTATTACTCAAAAGGAAATTTTTTAGGATAAATACATATAAATTCAAATAATGCATTACATTATCTGCATAATCATTTTGCTTCTTTAAATATTGTCCTTACCGGGCAATAATAATGTTTTTGTAGAACTAGAGGCTCAAGGTCCAGTACAAGCATCATGCTTCACTACCTTGCCATCACAAGGCAAGTTCATCACTTGCTCATTTCCTTTGAAGAGTCTTTATCAAAGTATTTGCAAATTGTGTGTTATCATTTATGCTATAAAAGAAAGAAAATAATATTTTCATAAATAAAGAAATCATAGATATCATCCTAAGTGGTGATATAATGGAGCAATAGAACTTAGAGCTCTAATTGCAACAATGATGATCAAATAGGGACTTAATAACCCCTGACATCAGTGATTCTAGCGCCGTATATTACATGTTAGCCATGAGATTTGGAATGGGACAGAGAAGTCAGTTGTATCTTCTTCCTCTCGCATGAAGCCAGATGTGCAGGTCGTGGCTGTTATCCTCGTAGCGTGCATATTGATTGGTAATTCGTAGAGGATATGCAGCATATGGGTGGGAACCCTCAACGTCCCACGATAGTTCTAGCATCTAACGGTTTGTACAAACCATTGCGGTAATTCATTATGTGGGCATGGTGTACGCCAAGGAGGCATGCGGGGTCGCGAAGGGGGCAGTGATTGGCTTGGACCAACTACTGGGCCCCACATCATGGAATTGTGGACGGGAAAGTACGCCCGGTTGTGCAACAAGGAGTTGATCTCTCATGGGTAAAGTAACGCACCTCTGCAAAGTGTAAGAACTGTAACTTGTTACTCCCTGTTCCGGGAAGGAGCTACGAATGCGGCAGGAAAGTAACTCCATGAAAGTTCTAGTCAACCTGTGAAGGCTGATTGTCATAGTTTTTTTTCAGAATAAAATCAATCTTTGAAGAAAGATTTACAAAAACTGCATAGTACCAAGGATTTATAATCCAAGGTGGTAGTTAGAGCATCAAACTTCCTACCTTGCATATAATGAACTTGTTGGGTAACGTTGTTACTCATTCTTTCCTTTGATCCCTTGCTTAGACTCTGAGGATCCCGAAGACGTGCCAATGTATGCAGCTGAATGCCAAGAAGATGTGTTCTATGAGGAACCTAATCTATCCGGAGGAGTTGAAGGCTTGGATTACAAGATCAGCTACGGTGTCGATGAGAACGAGACCAATTAAGTATCTAGTTAGTAGTAACCATCGGAGCCGAGAAGCATGAACTCTATAGAATAAGTTGTTGAGCCCCACTCCTAGTCAGAGTTGTTACTTTTAAATTTCTGCTGAACACCTTATATTTTGGTTTGTAAGTTGGATCTTTTGGAAGTCTTGAACTTCCGATATTGTAATAATAATAATGTGTGTACCTTTGTAATATGGACCCGCAATATTTCTGTTGTACCACTCTAAGGGATGTGATATTTACGGAACGGTGTTCTGTGGATGTCATGTCAACGACTATAGTGTACTACACATGCAATGGTATGCTGGGTCACCGCATGCAACACAGCCTATTAGTTGTTGAATGTCCTTTAGGCATGTCGGACGGTTTATGTTTAAGATGGCCTTGATTTTCTCCGGGTTGACCTCGATTCCACGCTGGGAAACGATGAAGCCTAACAATTTGTCGGCTGGGACCCCGAAGACGCATTTCTTAGGGTTAAGCATCATGTTATATTTCCGGAGATTATCAAAGGTTTCTTTTAAGTCGGAGATTAAGTCATTTGACTTTTTAGACATCACCGCTATGTCGTCCACATAGGCGTGAACGTTCCGACCAATTTGATCGTGTAGGCAACGTTGCATTGTCCGTTGGTACGTAGCACCTGCGTATTTTAGCCCAAAGGGCATCGTAACATAGCAAAACGTGCCATATGGAGTAGTGAACGAAGTGGCCAATTGGTCCGACTTCCTCATCTTGATCTGGTGGTATCCTGAGTATGCGTAGAGAAAACACAAAAGTTCCGAGCCAGCCATCGAGTCAATGACTTGGTCAATGCGAGGCAAAGCAAACGGATCTTTGTGGCATGCTTTGTTCAAGACGGTGTAATCAACGCACATTCTTAATTCTTTGGTTCCCTTTTTGGGGAGAAGTACAGGACTGGCCACCCATTGGGTGTGAAGGACTTCTCGGATAAAACTAGTCTTAAGTAACCTAGCTATCTCTTTGCCAATGGCGTGTCTCTTCTCATCTCCAAAGTGTCGTAGAGGTTGCTTCACTGGTTTGCATTTTGGATCAATGTTTAAGCTGTGCTCGGCAAGTTCCCTAGGTACACCTTTCATGTTGACAGGTTGCCAGGCAAAGATGTCCCTATTCTCATGAAGGAACTCGACGAGCGCACTTTCCTATTTGGGATCCAGGTTCGTCCCAATGGCGGTGGTCTTGGAGGCATCGCCTACCACAAGTTCCACCGGCTTGGTCTCGATGGCGGCCTTGAATGCTGGAGCGGAGTCGGAAATCTGTTTCTTCGACGCGGGCATCTCCGAGGCATTGACCTTGCTCTAGATCTCTTTGAATTCTTCGCTGTAGAGGAAAGGTTCCGCTTAGGTTCCTTCTCCAATCTCGTAGTCCCTAGCTTTGGCAAAGCTTCCGGATACGATGATGACACTATTTGGTCCGGGTATCTTGAGTTTGTTGTAGATGAAGCATGGCTTGGCCATGAAGGTGTGGAATATGTCACGGCCGAATATGACGTGGTACACGCTCTTGAAGGGGACCACCTCAAAGGTCATGCGCTCTTGGCGGTAATTATTAACATCGCCAAAGGCTACCTGAAGTGTGATACACCCAAGGGACCGAGCCTCCCGACCAGGAACTACGCCATGGAAGATGGTGTTGGTCCGCCTTAGGTTTGCCTCCATCAAGTTCATCTTCTGCAGTGTATCCAGGTACATGATGTTGACGCTGCTTCCACTATCCACCATACACTTGGTGAACTCATTGCCGCTAATCAAAGGGTTGATGACCATGGCGTATTGGTTCTCCGTAGGGATGAGGTCTGGGTGATCCTTCCTGTCCCACGTAATTGGAATCTCCGACCAACACAGGAACTGGGGAACTGGGGGTAGAGTAGCCATCAGTATCCTCATGGAGGTCTTTTGTTGTCGGACGGTGGGAGTGCCAAGGAAAGTATGGAAAATTGACGCCTTCTTTTCGAAGGGGTTCTTGCCTTTGTCGTCGCTCTTGGTGGCGTGCTTGGGGTTAACGTCCTCGTCCATGTCACTTGAATCCTTGGACTCTTCCTCCTTCTTCTTTCCCTTACCCTTTTCTCGTGGTCTGTTCTTCCGACTTCACTTGTAGCCAGACTCCGGGTCGTCCTTGAGGTTGTTGACGAACTTGCAGTGTCGATTGGTGTGGGTGGCTTTGCCATTGACATCGAGGTGTACGAGGCACAGCATATCGCGGTACTCGTTGTAGGTTTGGGGAACGCGGAGCACTATCGAGGTAGTTTCACTTCCTCGCTGCTGCCCACGACCAGCTCCCCGTCCTCGGCCATGCTGTATGCCATCACCTCGTCCTGCAAAGGTCATAGCGACCATGTTGGGATTTTCCTTTTCTTCTGGTGTGGTTTTCCGCTTTGTGCTGCTGTTCCTCCGAGCTTGAGTTGGAACGGCTGTTGCCGGCAGGGAGCCGCGAGCATCATCGTCGGCAGCTACGAACTCACTGGCCAACTGAATCATTTGATTCAAGTCTAGCTGGTGATTGTCCTGTAAGCGCTTCAGCTTATGTCGGAGCAACATGCCCCTTTCCAACCCATCGATGAAGGCGGCCATGGTGGTCTGAGCATGCACTTCCGCGCAGAAATTCTTCATATCCAGACATCGGGAGAGGTAGGCGCGAGATGTCTAGTCTTTCTCTTGCACGCACCGATGTAGATCGCCAATAGTGCAGGGACGTTTGTACGTACCCTCGGAGTTCTTGGTGAACGCTTCTTGCATGTCCAACCAATTGCAGATGGATTTCTCTGGCAAGTCATCAATCCGTTGACAGGCCGTGCTCGCCAACATCAATGGGAGGTACTTGGCGGCAACATTGGGGTTACCCCTGGCGATCTCCACTGTGTTGCCGTAATCCTGCAACCATGTAGCTGGCTTAGCGGTGCCGTCATAGGGCTTGATGGTCTTGTCAATTCGGAAACCTTTGGGGTAAGTTGTGGACCGTATCACATGTTCAAAGCAACGTCGTCCCAGGTACGGTCCTTCCCAGGCCTCGTGGATCTTGTCTATCCGCCAACGTGCATCGTATGGCTCCGGGCTTCTCTTCTTCTTGTCAACAGGGGATGGGCTGCATGAATGAAGCGGGCCTCCTCCGCCATGGTGACTGCTAGGTGGCGATGGAGGCAGAGGTGGCGGTGGGTTAGCCTTCTTGCTGTTACCCTCCTGCGATGCCTCGCGCTTGTCGCGGTTGCTTGTCGGACGTGGAGGGTCATGGCGCGACCTGTTGTTGTGTCCTTGGTTGCGCTATCTGTCATGACGGGTCTGCTCCGCGTTGTCGCGGATGACGATGCCACCCTGCCTTGGCGGGGGCATATCCGTACGACGGTGAGCCTTGGTGTCTTCGCAATGTCGGGGGGAGCGGGGCGGTGGCGATGGGCGACGAGGTTGGGCCTTACCTCTGTGGTCGGAGGATATGGGAATAGCATCCTTCCTGTTGCGCGCATCCCTCCGTCTTTGTTCTGAGACCCGACATCAAGAGGAGATCTGTCCCTTGGCGGTTTATGCTGGCTAGACTGGCAAAACGATGGGTCAGACTCAAGCCTCTGAGAGGTGGTGAAAGAACATGTTGGGCCCCCATGTGTGGTTTTGGTAATTAATGACAATATTTATGGACTAATGTGTGTATTAAGTTATACTTGTAGGTTTTGTCCATTGGAATCGCTTGGAGCATGTGTTGGCTTCAAGGTCAAAGAAATGCAAAGAAGATTTGTTGGACAAGCTCAATATGCGAGGTCGATGATGAGGAATGAAGAAAGGCGTTCCATCTTGAGAAGAGCAAGATTGTCTACATCGAGCTCAAGTGGAATGCTCAAGGCAAAGGTACAATCTTGATAGGTTTTCCCTTTTGCCGGTCTCTTGTTGTGTGTAGGAGACCGGGTTTAGGATAGATAACCGTACTATCAAGAGGGGCTCTCGTATGAGTAATTCGGTCACATCATTCGGAGAGAGCTCAAACCTTTGCATACTTGCATCATCGTATTTGGTTGTTATTTGGTCTTATCCATGTAAGGATATAGAGCTTGTGGTAATCTCCATAACAAGCTCTTGTTCATCAAAATCGGATCTCCCATATATATCTTGTTGCGATTTTGATTTATGCGGCTTTTTGGTTTCTCACCAAGTGAGGTATATCACATTATTCTACTTGATACTTTCTCACTTGGTGATAATCAATATTTCCACCTTTTATTAAGAAGCCCTTGTTGTCCTTTATCCAACGCAACTGGAATCGGGTCAATCGGAGCTACCGTTTAAAAGTTATGACTGTTTGAATATTTGCCGTTTTAAATGAAAAAGAAAAAGAAAAACTGGGCCGAGCGGTACTACCGCAGCCCAGTACCGCTCGGGCCTGACGCGCACAGCCCATTTTCTGTCTGGCCCGGTACACGCACCGGCTGTACCGGTCTGGCCCGGTAGTACCGCCCGGGTGGGCCGGTACTACCGGTCGGCCCGTTTTTTTTGCCCAGATATTTTCTCCTAGATTCAGATCTGCTAGCTCTGCCTCGCATCGAACGCCACTGCGTTGACCCGCTCGGGGGCCCGCCAAGCCGCTCGCAGCTGCTGCCGCGCGTCCCGCCTGCCCGCCTGCTGCGTTGCACTGCTGCTGCGCGCGCACTCCCGCTGCTGGCCGCTTGCTTGCAGCCGCTTGCCTGCTGCTCACGCCAGGCAGCGCGCGTGGGCCCCGCTGCTGCCGCGCTCCTCGCTGCTTGCATGCGCGCTGCTGCCCGCGCTGCCTAGCTGTAGCATCCCAATTGTCTAACAATTGCAATGCTACTAGCCTAGTCTATATAGATGCTACTTCATACATATATTGTTGCATCATCATTATATCATGCTCATGTCATCATGCCACCTTGCATTTGAGCATCATATAAAACCCTTTTTCATTTGGTTCTTCTCTCATATGCATTATTAATTGTATTTGCCTCTTGATATTGTATTTGGTTCTTGATATATTGTTTAAATGCCCAAGTTGAGTTGGGGGCATATCTTTTATTTAACTCCACCACCTTTTCTTTCACCACCTTATAATTCCACCATCCAACTAAATATGAGCTTTGCACTTTAATTGAGTTTACCTCTAGCTCATGTGGGTTGGGATGGATCCAATTCTTTTCCACATGCTCTCATCTTGGCATCATGTTGTTTTCACATTATTGATATATGAGAGCCACATGGCCACCTTTGCATGCCCTGTGGGTGGAACCCTATTTCTAGCTCCCACATGTGTTGTTTTGGGGTTATCATCATGTTGGGATATTTTGTGGACTTATTAACTACCTAGTGGCATATATACACTAGCAAGTCCCCAATGTTACTCAAACATGATCATCTCCATTTAATCCACTTGGGACCTTCTTTTAAATTCTTGGCTTGGCTTTATTCCACTTGTGGGAATGCCTAAGTTTAATGCCATGTGATAATCTTGTTTTCACAAAATAAGCAAGGCATTAATTGTTTTGCATGGGCCATGCAAGAACCATCTTTTACTAGCTTTGGTTTTTATTTGCATTTGGAGTGGATCATCTCTCTCTCTCCCTCTCCCTCCTTTTAGCTTGATCTTATTTGATCATGCTTAAACCACCTCACCACATTCCTCTCTTTTGACTAGATCTTGTGTGAGCTTGGCTTGTGTTTGCTTGGTCTTGTCAAAAGAAAACCCTACACCTAATATCCCCTCTTCACCATCCCCATGACCATCTCCTCTAATCTACCCATATACCCCCATCTAAGCTAAACCCTAACCCTAGCATGTTACACCACCTCTCTCTCTCTCGGCCTCTCTCTTCTCTCTATCTAGCTGGCCCCACCTAGCCACCCTCCCCCTGGTCGAGCTACCCTCTCCCTGCCCTAGCTACCAACCCCCTAACCCTAACCCGAGCCTAGCTCTAACCCTACCCGAGCCTCACCTCTCTCTCCCTAGCTCTCTCTCTCTGCCATGAGGACCCCACCACCCGAGCCTGTCCTCTCTCCTCCCCTACCCCACCTGCAGCCCCTGCCCCTGCCCTGCCCTGGCCGAACCGAGCACGTGAGGAGGTGGAGAAAAGGTGGCCGAGGCCACCTTTATCCCCAGCTGCTCCCACACGGCAACCACGGCACATACCCCTCTCGGCTACCTACCACCACCCCCCACAACCTCTCTGCCTCGCCAGATCCAGCCCCAGCGCCTCTGCTCTCTCTCCTCTCTTCTCCACCACCGTCTACCCCCAAACGCCGGTCACCGTCGGCCTCTACTCTGTCCCGACGATCCAGTCGCGCAGCGCGTCGGTGGAGTGCCCTGGAAGACCGAGGAGGCTCCACTATGTCACCCTGTACACGGAGCCAAGCAGGAGGAGCACCCGAGCGCCGGTACCAGCGCGAGGCCAACGCGAAACCCTAACCTCGCCGTCTGTCTGCGTCCTCGTCGATCGCCAGCGTCCCAAGCCGATCCTCCACCGCCGACCAACTCTCGGTGAGCTCCCCAACCCCCCAGACATCCTCGTCGTCGCCGTCTCGCCCTGGCCTCGCCGGACTTTCCGTCGAACGGCCTCCGTGCGACGCCGCTCGTTTCTGTTTGCTCGCTCCCGCTTCGCTTAGCCCATATCTAGGCCGCGCCTGACCCTCTAGCACCTAGCCCACCTAGCCGCAGCGGCTTCGCCTCCGTGCGCGCGCCCCAGGTCGCGAGTTCGAGCCCGCCTCGCCGCGCCGCGCGCTGCAGACCGATCTGTCCTCTGCGGCGTAGAAGAAAAACAGTGTCGGGCGTCATTTAGCGATAAACCCCCTGCTTCTTTTTACTCCTAACCCGCGGTACCTTTTGGCCCACCGTCAGCCGCAGTGTCCGTTTTGCAGAGAACCCCCTGGACTCTAGTAATCTCAACCCGCGCTCCACCTTGGCCCCATCCGTCAGTGCCTGCCCTTTCGTCGCTGTCACGTGGGCCCCGTGGCCGCTAGCCCCACATGTCATACGCTGGGACTAGCTAACCCGCGGTGTAAAACGTTTCTGCGCGCGTGTCTTGCTGAGTCAGCTGCTGGACCCACTGGTCAGTGTCTGTGACTGGATCTGTCTGGGTATAAAAAGGTCTTTCGGTTTTCTGTTTAATTCAAACTTTATCAAAATTAATTCAAATTCAAATTTATTTCTGTTTTAAATAACTTTTAAAATATAAATCCAAATAATACAAATAATATATGTTTCAAATCAGAAAAATATGAGGAATTCAACTATGGCCTTCAAAATATATTTTGAACACTTAAATTTCCAAGTTAATTTAAATTACAATAAAATGCCCTTTTGTCTTAAATAATTAATAACTTTTGTTTTATAAACCCAAATTTAACAAATAATATGTCTAAATTGATTAGCTCAACGAGACCTTTCTGTTTATGCATTCCATGTTTTGTTTTGGAGCATGCATCATGTAAATATAATGTATACAGCAACTAATATGAGAATAAAATGGGGCCAAAACTCAATAAAATGATTTATTCTTGTATTCCACACCTCACCATGCCATGCTACATCATTGCCATGCAATTTGTGCATCATTCATCATGGCAAGATTGTTTGCTTGATGCATTTAATTCATATGCTTGTGCACTTTATTTATGTTGGCCCTTGTTTGTTTGGTTCTTCTCCGAATAGACGCTGAGCAGGGGATATATCAAGAGAACCAGGAGCACTACCCAGATCCATCCATTGCTTCAACTGAGCTGCCAGGCAAGCACTACCACATGCTTGCATACATATAGTACCTATTGCCTCTATCTTATTCTTGCATCATTGAGTCGCGATTGCATTAATTTGAATCCCAAGTATTGCATAGCCTTTACTTTTAAACCCCACCGAAGCTTGTTCCTCCATCCTATGAGCCATTACTACAGGAGTTGTTTGAGCCATGCGAGTCATAGAACAGCATGTGTAGGGTATGTGAGTGTCTGATGGATAACGAGGTACCTAAACAACTTAACCTGAGTAGTAATGGGAGAACTAATGAAAGTGGCATCGGTGAGCCATATTTGCTATTTGGTTTTTCAGGCTCACTTGTGTCCCGTAAGACCCCGAGTACTTGATTCCTGTTCCAAGAATATTCGCGCTATCCACATCCGGGAGGCTTATGAACCCCCCTGAGCTAGAGCTTGATTCATTCTTATTTCTTGGGGCCACAAACTAGTTTGAGGTTTTATTTACTATCCTGTACTTATGCCATGCTTTACTACTTTATTTAAGATTGTGCAAGGAGCACCTGTACTATTTAGGTCCGTGACCCGTTTTCGCTGTATCGACAAGCCCAGTCACACTTTCGGGTTCCTAGTCATTTATAGCCGGCTCCACAAACCTTGAGGCCATCTCGGAGTCAGCTAACTTCGTTGCACGTAGCTCAATGGGGTGGCCCCCTGAAATATTTCTGAATCCTGTGATCGCTTTGTTGTGACTGCCTCGTTGGGTTTTGATTTGGTTTTTCCGAGGCATATCGAGTGTGTGTTGCTATTTGTGCACCCCTGCAGGGTAAAACTTTCTGAAAGCCGTGTCCGCGGTTATGGACGACTTGGAGCACAGTTTCTCGATCATAGACAAGCATAACTAAAGTACCGCTTTTAATTTGACTAGACCAGGTACCTGACTAGTAAATAGTGCAATACTCACGGAATGGATAATAAAACTGCCAACGGATGGGGGGTTGTTCGTCCGCTTCCTCGTCGGTAAGCGAGGAGGAGGATGGATCTGTTAAGATTACCATTGTAACTGTTGTTATTAATTCACGGACATCCGTCTATCTCTGGTTAGGCGGATGGTTAGCGAGTTTCTGTAGAATTGTTAGGGTTTATCTTTTGCTGCAATTGCGTCACCCTAGGTTGTGTCCCCTTTAGTGGCATAAAGTCTTGCTGAGTACCCCTAGGGTCTCACACGATAAATTATTGGTTCAGATGAACAGGTACCCTCGCAAGATGGATACTGGGTGGAAGAGACGGACGATGTGGGCAACAATCATTCGGTGTAGAGATTCCGGGAACGGGGATCCGTGAGATCTGTGGGCGGGATCTGCTTATTTAAGGGGCATCTTATGCCGATTTGCTTCTTATCCGTACTCGGATTTTGTCTTCCGCTTCCGCTTGATACTCTGTTGATTGATGTATGAGGAGATATCCTAAACTATTATATCTATCTAGGATATTTGGATCTTGCCGTATGGCATTGCTATATTTCCTTTCTTTTTAGATGGAATGGCTCTGATGTACTGTTGTATGGTGGCTTGCATACATACTCATTTGTGTATGTAGTTGATCCCTTCGCCTGCCGATTACGCTGCCCGTTCTTGTCCCGATGTTTGGAAATGGTTGGGACGGCCGAAAGGTCTACCTGTGAGTGGCATTTGAGCCCCACCGTACTATTTCAACCATTTCTGAACATCCAGGCTTGTACTAGGAGCGTAATTCACCGAGGTAGTTACACTAGCTGAGCTGCTGCCTGCTGCTTGCATGCGCGCAGCAACAACTGCTGCTGCTCATTCGCTGTGCATCGCTGCGCGCGTACGACCACCCCTGCTCTGCTTCTGTTTTTTTCTTTTCCTTGCTCACATGCGCTGCTGCTTCTACTCTGCTTTTTCCGGCACATGCGGTAGTACCGCTCAAAACCGGTACTACCGGTCCGTTCCGAAAAACGCCCAAACGGCTAGTTTTTCTGGGTCCTATTTAAGGCTTTGCCCTTTTTCAGTTTAGTTAACTCCTCTCTTATCTATTAGGCTAAACTTTGTCCACACTTGCTCTAGATCTTGAAGCTTGCCTAATCTTTTCCCTCCGATTATTCTTGCCCATTTTTGAGTGGAAGAGAGAGGAGATCTAGCCCCACGTTTTGACCTAACCGATTCATCTCTTTGTGAGTGCATCTTTGGGGATCTAGATTTTGGGGGATTTTGTGTCTCTCTTTGATTCCTCCTCTCTTGTTCCCCCAATAGCTTTAGTAGCTTTGTTGGAACTTGAGAGTGAGGGATTTGGGCATCTTTGTGGTATTCTTGCCATTTGCATTTGTTGCATCGGTTTGAGTTCTCTTTGGAGGATTTGGTTTGAATTGCTCATTGGAGCTTGTCCCTCTTGGGTTCTTGGAACCCTAGACGGTTTTGTGGCCTTGGTGGCATTGTGGCCTTTTGTGGCATTTGTTGGGAGCCTCCAATTAAGTTGTGGAGTTGTGCCCCAACCTTGTGAGAGGTTCCGGTTGCCACCGACAAGTGCACGGATAGTGGAAGCGTGGATCGATCCCATTGGGGTGAGATTCATCGGAGAATAAGGGAGGCCTTTTGTGGCGTTGGTGGTTTGATACCACCCCCTCTCCAAACGAGACGTACTCCATGTTGGGAGGAACTCGGTAAAATATCGGTGTCCCCGCGTGCCTCGGTTATCTCTATACCCGAGCTCTTTACTTATGCACTTTACATTGTGATAGCCTTCGTGCTTGAAGTAATATATATATTGCTATCACTTTGTTGCTTGTATTGCTTAGCATAAGTTGTTGGTGCACATAGGTAAACCTTAGTTGTTTCTAGGTTGTGCTTTACAAAGTAAACACTAGTTTTATTCCGCCTTTGTTGAGCCACTCTAGGAAAAGTTTTAATCGCCTATTCACCACCCCCCCCTCTAGGCGACATCCGTATCCTTTCAATTGGTATCAGAGCCCGGTCTCTCATTTTAGGCTTCACCGCCTTGAGAGTAAAGATGTCGGCTAGAGGATTAGTGCACAATGGCATGCTCACATTCGATGGCACAAATTATGATATATGGAAAAATCGCATGCTCATTCATTTTAGGGACATGGACCCAAATTTGGAGCGTATTGTAGATATAGGTTTTTCTCCTCCTATGGATTTCAAAAATCTATCTTGTGAGGATGAGAAAAACTTATATCTCGATGCTCAAGCTTCTAATGTGCTTGTTAATGCTTTGAGCTATGTAGTTACCTCTTCAATCATTCCTTTTTGGAGCGCTCATGAGTTATGGACAAAACTTCAAGATAAATATGTTGTGTCCAACATTATTGAGGATGATTGTGTTGCTTCCACTTCCGGTCGAGATGAGTTCTCATCATCTACCACTTCACCAACATGTGATTTTTCACAAGGTAATGATATGGTGAGTGGTGATAGAAATTGCAATATGGATAGTGTGTTCACTATTTGTAATCCCACATATCTATCTAGTTGCAATGATCTATCTTTGGACCTTAGCACTTCTAGCACTCAAAATTCCTCACATGCTTGTGTTAATAGTCCTTGCATATCATGTAGAAATGACTTGAACAAATCTCATGATGATATGCTCATGTTGTCTTGTTGCCATGATAAAAAATGCTTCTATTTCCTCTAGTGCTTGTGTTGCTAACCATGTAGAGGAAAATGAAGATTCTATCGGCCAAGACAAGGTCTTGGAGAGAGCTTCAAGTGCAATCTCATCATCACCTTCCTCCGGTTCTCACATGTGCCTTATGGCTAAGGGAACAAAGGTAACCTCTTTGAATCCCATTCTATCTCATGATGATGATGATGAGGTTGAGAATGATAATGATGATTATAGAGGTAAGTATGATGTTACCTCTATTAAGAAAATGGGAGAGGTTGTCTATAGTGCTCTCTACAAAAATAAACTTGCTTCCTCCAACCTTCTTGAAATCTTGAATTATGCTATAGAAGGCAATGATCTTATTGAGGAGCAAGAAAACATAATTGATGAAAAGTTTGCACTTGAGCGTGAATATGCTAATGAACTTGCTCAAGTAAAGGACTCCCTTGAAGAAGAACAAACCACCAAAGAATCTCTTGAGGAGACTTTTACTCTAGAATTATCTAGAGTAAAGGAATACCATGATAGAGAACTTGCGGTGGCTAACTCCTTCAAGATTAAAAATGATGAACTTGAAGTTGCTTATGCTAAACTTTTTGAGGATTTTGAGAACCTCAAAAATGGCTCTAGGGTCATAAAGGGTGAGATCATCAAACTCACCGAGTCACATGAGCAACTTAAAGCCTCATATTCAAAAGAGCTTGACAAGTTTCCCTCACCTCTTGCTAATAGTAATGATGCTTGTGATACTAACTCTATTTCTTGTGAAGCATCTATTTTGAAGGAGAATGTTGAGCTAAAGGCTCAACTTGCGTTGCTAACTAGCAACTATGGGAAATTAGAAGAAAGTCATGTTAAGCTCTCAAGCTCACATGAGGATCTTCTAGTCTCCCATGGTAGGCTAAAGTTAGCTCATGAGGCCATCATGTCAAAGGTAACATCTAGTGGGCCTCATGTGGACATTAGCACTACATCTACTCCAAATGTTATATTGCCATGTGCTAGTCCTTGTAGTTCTTCCTCTCACAACCATAATATATCTCGTGATGAATTACATTCCGTGCCTTGTTGCTCTAACAATGTAGCATCTACTTCCTCTAGTGTTTTTGTTGAAACTAACCATGTAGAGGAAATAAAAGAGCTCAAGGCTCAAGTCACTTCTTTGAAGAATGACTTGAAAAAGGGTCATCAAGGGAAGGCCGCACTCAACAAAATCTTGAGTGTGCAAAAATCCCCCAATGACAAGAGTGGACTTGGATTCAACTCCAATGTCAAGAACAAGTCCACTATCAAGTTGAAGCACAAGGACAACAAGGAGAATGGCCAAGATCAAGACAAATATTCGGCCAACATTGTTTGCTTCAAGTGCAAGGAAGAAGGGTATCATATCAAACATTGCCCATTAAAGAAGAAGTCCCTTGGCAAGAAGCAACAAGGGAAGCGGCCTCATGCTCTACATCTTGTTAGAGATGGGCCTCCTCCCAAGAAGACTCAAGCTCTTCCTCAAGTTGTTTCTTCATCCAAAAAGAAAGATGGCAAGAGTAGAACTTGCTACATATGCCGCAAGAAGGGGAACATTTCTTCCTCATGCACTATTGGTATCTCCTCATCCCATCCTATCTTGATTGATGATGCCTATTCTCTTTGTAAGGATGAGGTTGGCAATGTGTTTGCCAAATTTGTTGGTGCTCAATGTGGGTTCAAGAAAAGAACCATTTGGGTTGCCAAGCCTATTGTTACTAACCTCTTAGGACCCAACTTGGTTGGGGACCAACAAGCCAAAACTTGATCAATAGGTATTGATGGAGGGCATTGGAGTCTTGGCTACATTATGAAGAATTGAGGGATCTTCATCAATTATTATTGTCAAGCCAAGCCATTTGGATTATCATGATTTTATTATATTTCCAATGTTCCTCCTTGTGGTAACATATGCTAAACTCTTTACATTGAAAGTTACTCGCCCCCTTGTGCATGTTTTGGTTTTGTATCTTCCATGCTTTGTACATGTTGTGCTTTCCACTTAATTATCTTGAGATATCAAGTATATTTTTGTATGATTAGGTGGCACTCCATGTATGTGTGTTTCTTGTGTTTGAGCCTTACTTGGTTATATTTGGTATCTTATTTGGCTCTTGTGAGAGATTAATGGATTATCCCATTTTGGGGGAGTGTTATGCTTGGGCATTCCACAATCCTAAAAATGTGCGTACATGAGGAATACCACCTAGTATTTATATTGGATCATTGTCTAGTCTCTATGTGGTATAATTCTCATGAGAAATTTAATTTTATAATGTCCATTAATTATCTCTATTTGTATCATTTTGCCTCGTGTTGGTTTTATGGTAGTATCACATTATGGGGAGTCATATGCTTAGTGCATTTTACAATCCTAGAAAATGTGAATATTCGAGGTTGTGTCACTTAGAATTGATATTGATAATTATCTAGCACCTATGTGACACATTTGCTCATACAAGTTCCAATTTGATTAAATGGCTTTATTGATCTTATTTTGGATCTTGTATATGAGAGTGGTTCTTGGTATGTGTTTCCTCATATTTATATATTTATATTCGCATGTAAACCATTTGCTTCAAGTTACTCTAATCACTAGTGATTATGAGACTATTGGAAGCTACCAAGAGTCTTGTTTGAAGTATCATGCTCAATTCCTATATTTAGTTATATGCTTCTTGTTGTGTGTATATGATCTTGGATATCCGTATGAACTACCTAGGGCAAATTATTCCCAATATTTCTTGTCCTTGGACAATGAGTACTCAATTTAAGGTAGAATTTATTGATCATATTCACGTTGGCCTTGCTTATTTTTATTCTATCTTTGGCCAAGAAAATGTTTTGTGTTGTGCTCCCATGTATTCCTTGCTTCTTTTGGATCCTTTTATTTTTATTTGGTATCCTCTTCTGTTTTATTTAATGTAGGTAGTAGTGATGATCTCATTTGTGTGCATTTTGCATTCAAAAGCAAAAATTCTATATAATGTACTACTTATGGGTGAGCTCTCCTATATTATCTAGAACAATCCTTTTATGCTTCTTTGTTTGGTCCATATCGGGTTTTATGTGCTTGGAACCTCAATCTTTTCGTTTTGGTATTTTGTGCCATCATGAGAAGTTTGGGGAGTTTGGTTTCTTGTTGAAACCTTGCTCCTTTTGGGAGTTGGTTTTGTCTCATTCCTTGCTTCTTTAGTTGACCATTTTAGAATGAGATAAATCCTTGAGCTTTTTTTTATTTCTATCTATCTTTTGCTCTTTTGGTTTTAGCCTAGTTCATTTGTTGAACTTGTGATCTTTCATGTGTTGAATTGGTTCTTTGATACAATTTGTACACCACTTGTCTTGTCACACTCTTGTGTGTGCCATCTCGGTTTACTTGGTGTTTTGTTCAAATTGTATCTCCTTTTTGGTTCTTGAAAGCTTTATGCATACATATTTACTATATGATTATATTATGGCATGCTTGCTTTCTTTGATCCAATATATAAGGGAAACTCCACCAATTCCCATTGGCTAAGTTGTGCGTGAAATTCAATTTCATATCAATGTGCACATAATTATGTGGAGTCTCTCCTATGTATTGTAGTTTCTCTAACTACTTTGGACCCAATAAGTTTGGGGACCATTTTGTACCAAATTGTGTCTTAGGTACATTGGAGATATATTGGATGCTTGTCTTTCATTTTTTGAAGAAATGATACTTAGAAGAAAATTCGAGGCAAGCTATAGGATGATCAACGAATTCATATCCTCTACATCCTACCAATCCTATCTCGGTAACAAGTATCTCTTTCTCATTCTCACATATCTTGATTCCAACCGTTTATCGGTTGCCTTCTAACATGAATTAATGTATTTGTAATTGGTGTAGTTCTAGCCATGGTTTTAAGAGGACTCTCTATTGTATATGTGTTTAAGTTGAGATGAGTGCATATAATTGGGACTATACAAAATCATGCATATGATCCTCCAATCCCAAATATGTCAATCTAGCAATTTTATTGCCTATCATTTCATCAACTTCTCTCATATGCAATAGTGAGATTTGTGCTAGTCTATTCTATCTTATGATACTTGTTGCCTTTCTCCATATATTCCAACTTTATCCTTTTCCCTTGGTGATAGTTGTAATATATGTAGTGTGTTGGTGTTTGAAGCTCATTAATGTACAATAAGATATATGTGAGCCTTTGGCCATGCTTTGAAGCTAAAATCTTATTGATATATGTTATGACTTCATTTTTGCCTTTCATGTGCTTTCTTGTATAATCTCTTTTATGTGTGCCTATTTCTTCTTTGGCATATGTCTTTGTGATGTTTTCCAATTTGAGACATATGCACATATGAGGAGATAATTTTAGTTGATTTTTAATCCTTGGAGACCACCTTTCTATTTCTTTTGATTCTTCGGTGGCTTCCAAATTTAATTGCCTATGAGTGCTTGTTCCTCTTGTTTGCATCTTTGGGCACTCATATTTGTTCTCTCATGCCTTGTATTGTTAAATGAATTTGGATGAGTGAGGATTCCATGATTATGCACCTTGTTCCCAATTACATTTATCATAATTGGTGCATTATCTTTGGGGAGCTCATTTAATTCATTTAATAATGCTCATTTGTCTCCTTTCTCATTTAGTGTGTTTTAAATGCTTATGGGGGAGCGAGGATTCCATATTTGTGCATTATGTATTCCAATGCATTTATTTTGAATTGTGCACAAATCTTGGGGAGCTTCTCTATTTGTTATTTAAAAACACTCTTTTGCTCATATCATAATATCTTGTTGTTTCCATTTGGACTCATTTGTTGTTTTCAAATTGGTTTGTCGGACCATGTAGTTGCTTGCATCATTTGACTTTATTTTTATTGCAATCTTCGGGTCCTCGATATAGTTCTACTCCCTCCCAAGTATTCATCATTGGATATGTGCGAAGGCACACCTTTGGAGGAATTCTTACTATATTTGCCTTCTAGAACTTGTCACCCATTTCGGCAATCGATGCCAATGGGGGAGAAGTTTTAGAGGGTTTAAGGGAAGTTGGTTTATGCATTGAGTTTGTTCTTGTGCATTTGCTTCTCATGCTCTTGCATCTTTGTTGTTGCTTAGCATGTGGTATATATAGAGGAAACTCCACTAATGATAATGATTGGCAATATATGCAATGAAATTCAAGTTCATCACACATAAATAGATTGTGGGGGAGTTCGCTCTATATATGGTGATGGTACCAATATCACATACTTTTGTAGTATTTGATATTGGTATTACCATTTTATTCATTAATATTCCTTATATAAACCCTCTTAAAGGAATTGTCATCAATTACCAAAATGGGGGAGATTGAAAGAACATGTTGGGCCCCCATGTGTGGTTTTGGTAATTAATGACAATATTTATGGACTAATGTGTGTATTAAGTTATACTTGTAGGTTTTGTCCATTGGAATCGCTTGGAGCATGAGTTGGCTTCAAGGTCAAAGAAATGCAAAGAAGATTTGTTGGACAAGCTCAATATGCGAGGTCGATGATGAGGAATGAAGAAAGGCGTTCCATCTTGAGAAGAGCAAGATCGTCTACATCGAACTCAAGTGGAATGCTCAAGGCAAAGGTACAATCTTGATAGGTTTTCCCTTTTGCCGGTCTCTTGTTGTGTGTAGGAGACCGGGTTTAGGATAGATAACCGTACTATCAAGAGGGGCTCTCGTATGAGTAATTCGGTCACATCATTCAGAGAGAGCTCAAACCTTTGCATACTTGCATCATCGTATTTGGTTGTTATTTGGTCATATCCATGTGAAGATATAGAGCTTGTGGTAATCTCCATAACAAGCTCTTGTTCATCAAAATCGGATCTCCCATATATATCTTGTTGCGATTTTGATTTATGCGGCTTTTTGGTTTCTCACCAAGTGAGGTATATCATATTATTCTACTTGATACTTTCTCACTTGGTGATAATCAATATTTCCACCTTTTATTGAGAAGCCCTTGTTGTCCTTTATCCAACGCAATTGCAATCGGGTCAATCGGAGCTACCGTTTAAAAGTTATGACTGTTTGAATATTTGCCGTTTTAAATGAAAAAGAAAAAGAAAAACTGGGCCGAGCGGTACTACCGCAGCCCAGTACCGCTCGGGCCTGACGCGCACAGCCCATTTTCTGTCTGGCCCGGTACACGCACCGGCTGTACCGGTCTGGCCCGGTAGTACCGCCCGGGTGGGCCGGTACTACCGGTCGGCCCGTTTTTTTCCCAGATATTTTCTCCTAGATTCAGATCTGCTAGCTCTGCCTCGCATCGAACGCCACTGCGTTGACCCGCTCGGGGGCCCGCCGAGCCGCTCGCAGCTGCTGCCGCGCGTCCCGCCTGCCCGTCTGCTGCGTTGCACTGCTGCTGCGCGCGCACTCCCGCTGCTGGCCGCTTGCCTGCTGCCTGCTGCTGCACGCCAGGCAGCGCGCGCGGGCCCCGCTGCTGCCGCGCTCCTCGCTGCTTGCATGCGCGCTACTGCCCGCGCTGCTAGCTGAGCTGCTGCCTGCTGCTTGCATGCGCGCAGCAACAGCTGCTGCTGCTCATTCGCTGTGCATCGCTGCGCGCTTACGACCACCCCTGCTCTGCTTCTGTTTTTTTCTTTTCCTTGCTCGCATGCGCTGCTGCTTCTACTCTGCTTTTTCCGGCACATGCGGTAGTACCGCTCAAAACCGGTACTACCGGTCCGTTCCGAAAAACGCCCAAACGGCTAGTTTTTCTCGGTCCTATTTAAGGCTTTGCCCTTTTTCAGTTTAGTTAACTCCTCTCTTATCTATTAGGCTAAACTTTGTCCACACTTGCTCTAGATCTTGAAGCTTGCCTAATCTTTTCCCTCCGATGATTCTTGCCCATTTTTAAGTGGAAGAGAGAGGAGATCTAGCCCCACGTTTTGACCTAACCGATTCATCTCTTTGTGAGTGCATCTTTGGGAATCTAGATTTTGGGGGATTTTGTGTCTCTCTTTGATTCCTCCTCTCTTGTTCCCCCAATAGCTTAGTAGCTTTGTTGGAACTTGAGAGTGAGGGATTTGGGCATCTTTGTGGTGTTCTTTCCATTTGCATTTGTTGCATCGGTTTGAGTTCTCTTTGGAGGATTTGGTTTGAATTGCTCATTGGAGCTTGTCCCTCTTGGGTTCTTGGAACCCTAGACGGTTTTGTGGCCTTGGTGGCATTGTGGCCTTTTGTGGCATTTGTTGGGAGCCTCCAATTAAGTTGTGGAGTTGTGCCCCAACCTTGTGAGAGGTTCCGGTTGCCACCGACAAGTGCATCGATAGTGGAAGCGTGGATCGATCCCATTGGGGTGAGATTCACCGGAGAATAAGGGAGGCCTTTTGTGGCGTTGGTGGTTTGATACCACCCCCTCCACAAACGAGACGTACTCCATGTTGGGAGGAACTCGGTAAAATATCGGTGTCCCCGCGTGCCTCGGTTATCTCTATACCCGAGCTCTTTACTTATGCATTTTACATTGTGATAGCCTTCGTGCTTGAAGTAATATATATCTTGCTATCACTTTGTTGCTTGTATTGCTTAGCATAAGTTGTTGGTGCACATAGGTAAACCTTAGTTGTTTCTAGGTTGTGCTTTACAAAGTAAACACTAGTTTTATTCCGCCTTTGTTGAGCCACTCTAGGAAAAGTTTTAATCGCCTATTCACCCCCCCTCTAGGCGACATCCGTATCCTTTCAGCTGGCCTTTTCCTGATGTTTCACCGCCTTGGCCACTAGGTCATAGACCTGGTCCACCGCCTTGGGCGATCTATCCTGCTCCAGAAGGGTCTTGGCGACGGCGAGGTTGAGGAGAGGAGTGGGCATCACCTGCCTGCCTTCACTGTCAATGTATGGCTTGGCTTGTGCCATCTTTGGGGGAGCCCATCCTAGGTTTCGCCGTACACCAGGATCGTTGATGACGCGAGCTGGAGCTTTCTTGGCCTTCTACTGTTGCAGCATAGTCTTGTACTCGGCCTCCATTGCTCTAGCTTTCTCGATTAATTTCTGCATGTTAGCCAGATCTCAATCTAGCTTTGCGCCTTGCTCCGTGATGGCCTGCGCTTCCTCCAGAAGCTGCTGGCGCTTCTCGTCAAGCTGGGTCATGTTCCGGATATGAGCTACAGTCAGTGTCTCGACGAGGAGATTGTCGTACATTACTCTATCAGCTGGAGTAACTTGGGCAGCAGCAGATGTAGATGCTGGAGGCGGCAAGTTTGCGGTTTTGTTGTTGATCGGACCGGTACCGAGTTCCTGAGGTTGTTTCACTGGGTTAGGCGGAGGGGGCATATGACCTTTGCACGGTCATTGCCGGCAGCAATTGGTGGTCCCTTCCCTTTGTCCAGAGCTGTAGGCGGAGCTCGTCCAGGTTGATCTTCATCCATTGTCGTCCCAATGGTGACGAACACCTCTCAAGATGTGACGGTGTTGTTGGCTTGCTCGTCGTGTGTGTACTCCTCCTCCATCTCCTGCATGGCGGAGTCTAGTTCCTCTGTACTGAAATCTATCTCCTCTGAATCTGCACTGAAGTCGGCGTATAGCACATCGATCATAGAGTCGGAGGGTGTCAGGACTTCCTCGATGACGGGGGTGGAGGTGCAATAGCAGCGACGATGACTGGAGGTGGTGGCGTAGCAGCGGCGATGGCGGCCAGAGGCGGTGGTGGCGGTTGCTGAGGCGGCGGCGCTCCGCCAATGAGCACAAGATCCGCCTGAGCTGACCCCTCGGCTTCCGCGTAGCTGTTGACGGTGTTCACCATGCTTTCGAAGGTGAGGCGTCCTGAAGCTTGCTGCCGCCTTAGAGAATGCCGGATAAGCATTCCCTGGTCCAGTCCTTCCACAAAGTGATACATAGCATCATCATTGGGGTAGTGGGCCAGATCGGCTCGTATACGGAGCCACCTGGCAAGGTAATCGCGGGGGTTTTCGCCCTCTCTCTGAACGCAACACGCCAGATCGAAGATGGTAACCACGCCGACAAACTTGGATCTCTGTTGTCCAGACGCACGGACGAAGCCGGCGGACTTGCAGTGATCTTCCACCGTTATGTCCTGCACAAGGGCGGTTTGGGTGGGCCTTGAATTTTTCTGATCTTTGCCGGCAAACTCCGAAGAGAGATCCTACATCGATCCTTCCGCGAACGTATCCTGCCAGTAGGCGGTCCGTGCGGGTCTTGATGCTCCTCCGACACCCAGGGAGCTAGTGCTCGAGTCGGTTTCACCAATGAAGAGGTGGATGTCTCCGATAGGAACGATCGAACACCGCGTAGGGTTCGTCTTCGCCAGGATCCAGAACTCGTCAGGAGGGACGATCAGAACGTTGCCAGAGAAGAGAACGCGACCGATGGCTACGGTTTCGCCGATTCCCGCGAAGATCTTGGTCCTCGCCCGCTGAAGAGCCTGAAGCGCCTCTTGCCCCACAGTGGGCGCCAACTGTCGTGGTATTGCCGATGAGTACGCCATGGAGGGGTCCTCACAGTGCGTGTTTAGAGACGTGGGGGAAGGCAGACGATTGACGGGTACAAGGTAACACAGCTTACCCAGGTTCAGATCCCACAACGGTGGCGGAATCCTACTCCTGCTATAAATCACTATAATGGCAATATGCCGAGTTACAGAGATAGGTTCGTTGTGCGAGGTGTATGTTAATCAATCTGAGATTGTGCCCTAAAGGCTCCCATAGGCCCGACTTATATAGTCGCCAAGTCCTAGGGTTACAGAGAAAAGTCCTAGCCGGACAGGTTACGGAGTCCTACACTGTCTATTACTAGCCTAGCATGTCTTGTACTCTAAGGCTCCGGGTACGCTGGTGACTCCACCATAGCCTTCATTTATCCGGCATGGGCCTCCCTTCTGGATCCATCTAACTGGGCCGCCCAGTAGGCCATGGGCCATGCTACCAACTGTGGGCCACCTAGGTTATCCGGATAAGCGACATGCTATGCGGATACCCATATAGCATATCCCCAACACGTGCTGTAGCAAAGCATGAGAAGATGAGACAGCTAAAAAGAGATGAAGCCAAGCGGATGAAGTTTGAATCATTGACTACTCTGGCTGATTTGGGTACCGAGGAGTTTGTGGAGATGAGACTCCAGCAGTTCTACTCAATGCCTCGCACCTCGACTAATGAGCGTTTCTGGAAGAATGAGCAAGCCCTGCTGTTTTCTGAGCTATACGGTGGCTTTAATACTCCTACTTGTCCCATGCAGTGGTTGGATCTTGAGAAACTTCATTCTCACAAGTACTTTGAGGAGGCTCTTTGGGTGACTAAGAAGATGGGGATGCACACCATCTTTCTGGCAAAAGAAGACTTCAATGTTGAGTTGGTTCAGCAGTTCTATGCCACTGTGGTCTTTGGGGACCCCACTGACATTCCTCTTGAGTGGATGTCTTGTACTACCAGGGTTCGCTCTAACATGGTTCAATTTGCTCAGATACTTGGATTTCCTTTCAATCCCAATGGTCCTAGTGGTGTCCGGA
The DNA here is from genome assembly GCA_916181665.1 of Avena sativa. NCBI lineage: Eukaryota > Viridiplantae > Streptophyta > Magnoliopsida > Poales > Poaceae > Avena > Avena sativa. The sequence continues at coordinate 42,065,485 of OV702298.1, read as the reverse complement.
TGCACATACATGGACATGCATCTGACAAGAACAGGCTGGCCCCAATTTTCTCTCAGAATGGTGTGGTTGGCCAAACCACCAATACCAAGCTCATCTACAACATATTGCTTCGCATGTTCCGCCACACTCTCACTCCCAAGGCTGGCAACAAGGTTGAGATGAGAGGCGCTGAGATCAACCTTATGGCTCATGCTCACACCGTGTACATGAATGGTCCAGCTCATCCAGGTGGTGCTATTGATGTTATGGACTTAATCTATCAGGATCTGTACAAGTGCATAACTGACAAGAAGTGCCCTTTGTATGCCCCTTATGTGATGAAGTTCATTGCTGCTCACACTCCAGTCACTCCCCTGCTCTATCAGGATCTTGTTCCTCACACTGCTGCCAAGCTACAGAGGAAGGGTGCCCCTACCACCAAGGCTCCTCTAGGCTACCCTCCTGCTCAGGACATTTTTGAGGATGATGAGATAGATGTTGATGACTCTAATAGTGACGGTTCTGAGGAGGTGCAGGCATCGGTGTCTCGTGGACCTAGGATGAAGCATGCTAGCAATGCATATCGCTTCAACACCTCTAAGGAGGAAGTGCACAAGAAGGTGAATAAGACCTCGTGGTGGAAGAAGATCCTCCTATGTCAGAACATTGACATTTTCCATGGATAATATGATGCATACAAGGCAAACATGAATGTCATGAAGGAGTTCAAGCGGATCAACCAACCCATGGATGTTGATCCTTCTCAGCAGCAGGCGTCTGATTGCACTCTCTCTTATGGGCACTAGAGTCAGGGACGTGTGGACTAGTCCATGTTTGAGGATGTGTCCTCCTCTTTCTCGCCCTCATGGCCAGAGCTCGACTTAGGATGACTATGATGATGAGGATGAGGATGAGGATGAGGATGAGGATGCCGATGAGGACTTCAGTGGCTAGAGTCTGTCTTGGGGCATTTTAGTAGTGCTCTTTTCCCTTTTTGGCGTCTCCATGCCAAAGGGGGAGAAGTAGCCCATATTAAGTTGCTACCGGGATTTGCATGGGTACACGGGCTTCACGTTATGTCGATTTGCCTCTTTGAAGCTCCCTGTATTTATCTTATTGGTTTGAGAACTTGTCGTGTTGAAATTTCGTACTATGTGTTATGTGTGTTATGACATGAGTACCCGGTTATGTTTAAGACTATGTTATATCTAGCTTATCTATCAAGTCTTTATTATATCTTGTCATAACTTGTTTTACCAAATCTAGTGAGGATGTGATCCTAGGATATGTGATCTTGTATTCAAATGCAAAACTAAATTGGTCACACATCTAGGGGAGCCTTACTATGTTGTGTAAAATCATCTATTGTGAAATTTTTATCTATCCCATATGCAAATCCTTGGGTTGTCATCAAACACCAAAAAGGGGGAGAATGAAAGGGCATTTATGCCTTTCATATTATTTTGATGTTTGTTGACAACACTTGGATAGGTTTAATGCATTGCTGAATGTTTCAGGTGATATCAGATTCATTATTGGGTAATTTATACACATGGGAAAAAGGGCTTGACAGGAACAAAAAGAGGGCAGAATCGATATCTGGTTGAACTGTGCGCCGGGCTGTCCGGCCCATCCGGATTTTCCGGCCCGAAGCTGCCGGAGAGTCCGGCCGTGGAATTTTGCCAGATTTTCTCCCTAGGTGTGGACACTCAGAGAGGCTCTTAGGACACTACCCGGACTCTGGCCGGAAACTTGGCCAGGCCGGAGCATCCGGTTGAAGCTCACTGGAATGTCCGGCCGGACCGGACTGTCCGGCTCATACAGGCCAGACTGTCCGGGTTAAGTGGTTCCAACGGCTCTAATTCTCGGGGCCCTATAAAAGGGACCCCTTCTTCTACCTTGGAACTTGCTAGTCCAGTTCAAGAACGGCATCACATTTTGAGCCACCAAATCCACAAGATCTCTTCACTCACCCATCCAAAGTCCTTGATCTTTGGAGAATCGAATAAGTAGACCTTGATCTATAGCTTCACCAAGAGAGATCTTCATTTCCCCTCCATTCATTTGAGGGCCCCTTGCTCTAGTGTTTTTTTGGAAACCCTGGCTTTGATTTGGTTCTTACAAGCTTGTCTTTGATTGTTTGACAACTTGCTTGTATTTGGGAGCCTCCAGTTAGGTTGTGGATGTGTGCCCCGAACTTCTGGTAAAGGTGTCGGCTACCACCTCGAAGGTAGCCGATATAGTGGAAGAGGTGAATCGAACCCCTTGGGGTGAGGTTCATCAGAGAACAAGGGAGGTCTCTCATGGCGTTGGTGGTTTGAAACCACCCCCTCTCCAAACGTAGACGTACTTCTCCTCAAAAGGAAGGAACTACGGGAAACAAATCCTTGTGTCTCCACGTCCTCCACTTTGGTTACTTATATCCTTTATTGCACTTTACTTTACTTGTTCTTGCTTAGTGTTGTGCTAGTTGGTGCTAGTTAGACATATAGGTAAATTCACCTTAGTTGCATAATCTAGAGAATTTACCTTTATTGCCAAACCCTAATTTGAAAAAGAAGAAAATTTGCAGTAACACCTATTCACCCCCCCCTCTAGGTGCCCATACGATCCTTTCACCAGCAATCTCCAGGCCTGATGCGCCCATGGGAGTTCACCGGCGGAGCCTTCCATAACTAGACACTCCAACCAGATCCACGAGGGCAAACATCAAGCAGATCTTCTTCTTTACGCGGGAGAAACCCTAGGACTGCCTCCATTATTCAAGCACACCAGCAGGCCCCCACGCCGTCGATTAGAACAACGAAGGATAAGGCAAGGCAGTGCCGAAGACAAGTACCAGATCGGACATAGAGGACTAGATCAAACCCATCTCTCATCGCACCCCGCGACCTCACTTTGCGGCTCCGGCTCGCGCCCACCATGGCCAGAAGGACCATGGCCTCGCCTGGATCCCGTCGTCAATCAGGGTTAGAGGGCAGATCTAGGTCTTCCAAAGGAATCCCCAATTCTAGCGCCTCCTCCACCAGATTGCCGCCACGAGGAATCGCCACCTCCACCCCGACACAGGTATGTCACCCAGGTTGCAGCGCATCGTCCTCCTCTGCTACCGCCCTAGAAGCTCTAGTGATCGCCTCCGTCGCACCACCATCCTAACCACCTTCGATAGCTAGGCTCGCCGCCGCCGCGGCGAGGGGCGACGGCAGCGGCGGAGATGATCCAGCGGTGGTGGTGGTGGGTGGGGGAGGGATTTGGCGGCGAGTAGATCGCCCCCGGTGCCGCCTGGAGTAAACAAAGAGATGCATACTTCATATTCATATGACAAACTAAATGCTCGCTTAATTGTGCCAATTAAGATATAATTCATAGGGATAAAAAATCTCTCAAGTGTAGGACACACGGGCAAGCCTCTTGTGCTTTGTAGATTGCAATGCAAACTAAACACATATCTTAAGCTCAGTGTATATCTTTCCCATATAAAATTTAATGGGAAACATTTTAGGAAGTCGAGCATCATTGCGCTAATGCAAATTAAGCTCTACGGTAATGCTTGATTGCCCCCTTAAGATTCAGAAATACATTGCTCATCTGAAACATAACATTCCCACCATGCTTCTTATGCACAGAAGAAAACATAGACAATAATATGTGAAACAAATAGCTAAAAATTATCATTTAGCTGAAGATGATTCACCATGCTTTTGCTAGAAAAATAAAAGTTCTACAGGTCTCGACAAGCATTGGCAGCTGTTGTAATTCCACTAACTGACACACACGCTTGCCCTTGGTTTAGGAATTTTTTAGGCCAGGTTAATGCTATGATATACACGTGGGTGCTACATTAAGCAAGGAAATACTCCTTTGGAGCATTCTGTCGAATCACTCATGTTATATACCATTAAAGTTTACAGATGTCATGTAGTGTTGTAAATGGATGCTTTACCTACAATTCCTAGGTTCAAGAAATTTCTATCCGTGTTCTAGTGCCACGAAGTTGCAAACATCACAAGTAGGCCACATGCTTTTGCCTTGCAAATTAGATATTAGAGATTGTTCCGACCAGAGTGAAGACCAATGCCATGCCAAGAACAGAATTGGGACATGACATAGGCACATACCAACGTTCGCATCAACCATCGGTGGTCTCTGGTTCATCCACGGTGGACATGGCTGGTGCAAAAGAAACTTTTTTCTTTGAAAGGAGCATATATTAATATCGTGATGATACTAATTACACACAGCCTCTGCAACAACATATTACCATATTGGCATTATGAATGCACACAGTAAAAAAAAAGAATTACAAAAAATAAAAGTCCCGCTACAACGATAAGATCCTTAATAGCAGCGACACTAACCCCACCAGAACAGCACCAGAAGTCCAACATCTCCAACAGCGACGCCTTCAAGAAGGAAACAGAGCACAAGCACCGTCGTCGCCCGACCAATGATCATAGGTTTTCAACCTGAAAAAAGTCTCCGCTCACAAAACAATGCCTTCAACAAGGTCATTGCTAGACACAACTAATTAAGACCAGACCTTGGATTTTCACCCTGCAAGGTAAGACTGCAAACTCCTCCTGTGCTGCCGCCCCAGCTTTTGATGCCGCTGCTGCAAAATAAACTTCCAAAATCAAACCTTTCTGAACTAAACGAAATCCCTTCGTCGTCATCCCCATATTAACTCATCAGTCCGATAAATCTGATGTCGCCTACGGTGCTCCCTTCTCTAATTCCTTCCTCCTTCAGGATCCCATTCTTTCCTCTGATCCGTTTCTATAAACAATTTCGAGGATTGGGTCTCTAGACAAAGCTCTTGGTCAACCTCAGTTCCAACCTTGTTTGCATCAGGAGGAAGGAGGAGTTGCACTGGGGACGATGGGAAACTTGATGCGGATCCACCTAGGGAAGGATTAAAGGGGAGAAGGAAGGACGATGGGCAAGTCCATGAACCAGATCGGGTGGAGGCTTTCCCTGTCTCATTCTCGGTGGAGTCGGGGACCGACGCGTGGGTTAGCAAGATGCCGCCAGGGAGGGGAGGGGCGGCGCCCGCCGCTGTGCCTAGCCAGAGAGGAGGAGAGCGGCCATGGATTTTCTCTACCATTGTAGCTTGCGGGGAGAATGCGGCGCTGCCGTCGTGCCTAGCTGGAGAGGAGGAAAGCGGCCATGGCTTTTCTCCACCACTGCATCCCGCGCGTGCAAGCATACTTCCCGTCCGAGCTCATCGATATGTACCCGACGATCATTTATCTGGCCCCAAGCATGGATGCAACGCGAAAGGCTGAAGAAGGGAGTCGCTGATGCTTGAAGCTTTGGGTGGTGGAGCAGGAAAGGGGGGAATCTGTGTGACGCTGGCAGCTCAAATTTGACGGACAAAAAACGAAACGTTCTTTTAACTTACCCATGGAAAAGGTGGCTGGAGCGAGCTTGCCCATCCATGGTTCCCCGCCTCTCCATCCCCGGACGCGAGGCGATGGGCGGCTGGGCGCAGTGGAGAACTGGGAGCGGTCGGTAGCTACGGGTACAAAAAAAACAACGTTTCAGTGGCATTGGTGTATAATATGTGAATTGCTGGAAGAATAAAAGGGTCAAAAAAGCTGGTTGACAGAAGCGTTGCTGCTTTTATTATTATTAGGTATAGATATAGATTGGGTTTCAACCCGAAGGACCAAGATTTATAGATGTGCAAAGAACCAAATATACACCCATACTTTATAGATTTGGCTCAGTTTTATAAATATGTTGAGCTTTACCTATTATAATTAAATATAGTGATGATATGTCATACTTCTGTATATTATGCATGTCTCACGTGCAAGACATATGCAACTTACTGGTAGTACTAGAAAGAACATGGCTCAGCCACTGGATTGTAAATTGAGTATATTGCATGCGGCAGTGTTAGTACTAGACGGCAAAATTGAGTTCAACAAATTGTCAGTGTTACTTTATCCAACCCAATTGGAATCGGGTCAATCGGAGCTACCATTTAAAAGTTATGACTGTTTGAATATTTACGGTTTTAAATAAAAAAGAAAAAGAAAAACTGGGCCGAGCGGTACTACCGCAGCCCAGTACCGCTCGGGCCTGACGCGCACAGTCTATTTTCTGTCTGGTCCAGTACACGCACCGGCTGTACCGGTCTGGCCCGGTAATACCGCCTGGGTGGGCCGGTACTACCGGTCGACCCGTTTTTTTGCCCAGACATTTTCTCCTAGATTCAGATCTGCTAGCTCTGCCTCGCATCGAACGCCACTGCGTTGACCCGCTCGGGGGCCCGCCGAGCCGCTCGCAGCTGCTGCCGCGCGTCCCGCCTGCCCGCCTGCTGCGTTGCACTGCTGCTGCGCGCGCACTCCCGCTGCTGGCCGCTTGCTTGCAGCCGCTTGCCTGCTGCCTGCTGCTGCACGCCAGGCAGCGCGCGTGGGCCCCGCTGCTGCCGCGCTCCTCGCTGCTTGCATGCGCGCTGCTGCCCGCGCTGCCTAGCTGAGTTGCTGCCTGCTGCTTGCATGCGCGCAGCAACAGCTGCTGCTGCTCATTCGCTGTGCATCGCTGCGCGCGTACGACCACCCCTGCTTTGCTTCTGTTTTTTCTTTTCCTTGCTCGCATGCGCTGCTGCTTCTACTCTGCTTTTTCCGGCACATGCGGTAGTACCGCTCAAAACCGGTACTACCGGTCCGTTCCGAAAAACGCCCAAACTGGCTAGTTTTTCTGGGTCCTATTTAAGATTTTGTCTTTTTTCAGTTTAGTTAACTCCTTTCTTATCTATTAGGCTAAACTTTGTCCACACTTGCTCTAGATCTTGAAGCTTGCCTAATCTTTTTCCTCCGATGATTCTTGCCCATTTTCGAGTGGAAGAGAGAGGATATCTAGCCCCACGTTTTGACCTAACCGATTCATCTCTTTGTGAGTGCATCTTTGGGGATCTAGATTTTGGGGGATTTTGTGTCTCTCTTTGATTCCTCCTCTCTTGTTCCCCCAATAGCTTTAGTAGCTTTGTTGGAACTTGAGAGTGGGGGATTTGGGCATCTTTGTAGTGTTCTTGCCATTTGCATTTGTTGCATCGGTTTGAGTTCTCTTCGGAGGATTTGGTTTGAATTGCTCATTGGAGCTTGTCCCTCTTGGGTTCTTGGAACCCTAGACGGTTTTGTGGCCTTGGTGGCATTGTGGCCTTTTGTGGCATTTGTTGGGAGCCTCCAATTAAGTTGTGGAATTGTGCCCCAACCTTGTGAGAGGTTCCGGTTGCCACCGACAAGTGCACCGATAATGGAAGCATGGATCGATCCCATTGGGGTGAGATTCACCGGAGAATAAGGGAGGCCTTTTGTGGCGTTGGTGGTTTGATACCACCCCCTCTCCAAACGAGACGTACTCCATGTTGGGAGGAACTCGGTAAAATATCGGTGTCCCCGCGTGCCTCGGTTATCTCTATACCCGAGCTCTTTACTTATGCATTTTACATTGTGATAGCCTTCGTGCTTGAAGTAATATATATCTTGCTATCACTTTGTTGCTTGTATTGCTTAGCATAAGTTGTTGGTGCACATAGGTAAACCTTAGTTGTTTCTAGGTTGTGTTTTACAAAGTAAACACTAGTTTTATTCCGCCTTTGTTGAGCCACTCTAGGAAAAGTTTTAATCGCCTATTCACCCCCCCCCCCTCTAGGCGACATCCGTATCCTTTCAGGTGGCCTTTTCCTGATGTTTCACCGCCTTGGCCAATAGGTCATAGACCTGGTCCACCGCCTTGGGCGATCTATCCTGCTCCAGAAGGGTCTTGGCGACGGCGAGGTTGAGGAGAGGAGTGGGCATCACCTGCCTGCCTTCACTGTCAATGTATGGCTTGGCTTGTGCCGTCTTTGGGGGATCCCATCCTAGGTTTCGCCGTACACCAGGATCGTTGATGACGCGAGCTGGAGCTTTCTTGGCCTTCTACTGTTGCAGCATAGTCTTGTACTCGGCCTCCATTGCTCTAGCTTTCTCGATTAATTTCTGCGTGTTAGCCAGATCTCGATCTAGCTTTGCGCCTTGCTCCGTGATGGCCTGCGCTTCCTCCAGAAGTTGCTGGCGCTTCTCGTCAAGCTGGGTCATGTTCCGAAAATGAGCTACAGTCAGTGTCTCGATGAGGAGATTGTCGTACATTACTCTATCAGCTGGAGTAACTTGGGCAGCAGCAGATGTAGATGCTGGAGGCGGCAAGTTTGCGGTGTTGTTGTTGATCGGACCGGTACCGAGTTCCTGAGGTTGTTTCACTGGGTTAGGCGGAGGGGCATATGACCTTTGCACGGTCATTGCCGGCAGCAATAGGTGGTCCCTTCCCTTTGTCCAGAGCTGTAGGCGGAGCTCGTCCGGGTTGATCTTCATACATCGTCGTCCCAATGGTGACGAACACCTCTCAAGATGTGACGGTGTTGTTGGCTTGCTCGTCGTGTGTGTACTCCTCCTCCATCTCCTGCATGGCAGAGTCTAGTTCCTCTGGACTGAAATCTATCTCCTCTGAATCTGCACTGAAGTCGGCGTATAGCACATCGATCACAGAGTCGGAGGGTGTCAGGACTTCCTCGATGACGAGGGTGGAGGTGCAACAGTAGCGATGATGACTGGAGGTGGTGGCGTAGCAGCGGCGATGGCGGCCGGAGGCGATGGTGGCGGTTGCTGAGGCGGCGGCGCTCCGCCAATGAGCGCAAGATCCGCCTGAGCTGCCCCCTCGGCTTCCGTGTAGCTGTTGACGGTGTTCACCATGCTTTCGAAGGTGAGGCGTCCTGAAGCTTGCTGCCGCCTTAGAGAATGCCGAATAAGCATTCCCTGGTCCAGTCCTTCCACAAAGTGATACATAGCATCATCATTGGGGTAGTGGGCCAGATCGGCTCGTATACGGAGCCACCTGGCAAGGTAATCATGGGGGTTTTCGCCCTCTCTCTGAACGCAACACGCCAGATCGAAGATGGTAACCACGCCGACAAACTTGGATCTCTGTTGTCCAGACGCACGGACGAAGCCGGCGGACTTGCAGTGATCTTCCACCGTTATGTCCTACACAGGGGCAGTTTGGGTGGGCCTTGAATTTTTCTGATCTTTGCCGGCAAACTCCGAAGAGAGATTCTACATCGATCCTTCCGCGAACGTATCCTGCCCGTAGGCGGTCCGTGCGGGTCTTGATGCTCCTCCGACTCCCAGGGAGCTAGTGCCCGAGTCAGTTTCGCCAATGAAGAGGTGGATGTCTCCGATAGGAACGATCGAACACCGCGTAGGGTTCGTCTTCGCCAGGATCCAGAACTCGTCAGGAGGGACGATCGGAATGTTGCCAGAGAAGAGAACACGACCGATGGCAACGGTTTTGCCGATTCCCGCGAAGATCTTGGTCCTCGCCCGCTGAAGAGCCTGAAGCGCCTCTTGCCCCACAGTAGGCGCCAACTGTCGTGGTATTGCCGACGAGTACGCCATGGAGGGGTCCTCACAGTGCGTGTTTATAGACGTGGGGGAAGGCGGACGGTTGACGGGTACAAGGTAACACAGCTTACCCAGGTTCAGATCCCACAACGGTGGCGGAATCCTACTCCTGCTATAAATCACTATAATGGCAATATGCCGAGTTACAGAGATAGGTTCGTTGTGCGAGGTGTATGTTAATCGATCTGAGATTGTGCCCTAAAGGCTCCCATAGGCCCGACTTATATAGTCGCCAAGTCCTAGGGTTACAGAGAAAAGTCCTAGCCGGACAGGTTACGGAGTCCTACACTGTCTATTACTAGCCTAGCGTGTCTTGTACTCTAAGGCTCCGGGTACGCTGGTGACTCCACCATAGCCTTCATTTATCCGGCATGGGCCTCCCTTCTGGATCCATCTAACTGGGCCGCCCAGTAGGCCATGGGCCATGCTACCAACTGTGGGCCACCTAGGTTATCCGGATAAGAGACATGCTATGCGGATACCCATATAGCATATCCCCAACACGTGCTGCAGCAAAGCATGAGAAGATGAGGCAGCTAAAAAGAGATGAAGCCAAGCGGATGAAGTTTGAATCATTGACTACTCTGGCTGATTTGGGTACCGAGGATTTTGTGGAGATGAGACTCCAGCAGTTCTACTCAATGCCTCGCACCTCGACTAATGAGCGTTTCTGGAAGAATGAGCAAGCCCTGCTGTTTTCTGAGCTATACGGTGGCTTTAATACTCCTACTTTTCCCATGCAGTGGTTGGATCTTGAGAAACTTCATTCTCACAAGTACTTTGAGGAGGCTCTTTGGGTGACTAAGAAGATGGGGATGCACACCATATTTCTGGCAAAAGAAGACTTCAATGTTGAGTTGGTTCAGCAGTTCTATGCCATTGTGGTCTTTGGGGAGACCACTGACATTCCTCTTGAGTGGATGTCTTGTACTACCAGGGTTCGCTCTAACATGGTTCAGTTTGCTCAGATACTTGGATTTCCTTTCAATCCCAATGGTCCTAGTGGTGTCCGGATGCACATACATGGACATGCATCTGACAAGAACAGGCTGGCCCCAATTTTCTCTCAGAATGGTGTGGTTGGCCAAACCACCAATATCAAGCTCATATACAACATATTGCTTCGCATGTTCCGCCACACTCTCACTCCCAAGGCTGGCAACAAGGATGAGATGAGAGGCGCTGAGATTAACCTTATGGCTCATGCTCACACCGTGTACATGAATGGTCCAGCTCATCCAGGTGGTGCTATTGATGTTATGGACTTAATCTATCAGGATCTGTACAAGTGCATCACTGACAAGAAGTGCCCTTTGTATGCCCCTTATGTGATGAAGTTCATTGCTGCTCACACTCCAGTCACTCCCCTGCTCTATCAGGATCTTGTTCCTCACACTGCTGCCAAGCTACAGAGGAAGGGTGCCCCTACCACCAAGGCTCCTCTAGGCTACCCTCCTGCTCAGGACATTTTTGAGGATGATGAGATAGATGTTGATGACTCTGATAGTGACGGTTCTGAGGAGGTGCAGGCATCGGTGTCTCGTGGACCTAGGATGAAGCATGCTAGCACTGCATATCGCTTCAACACCTCTAAGGAGGAAGTGCACAAGAAGTCGTGGTGGAAGAAGATCCTCCTATGTCAGAACATTGACATTTTCCATGGATAATATGATGCATACAAGGCAAACATGAATGTCATGAAGGAGTTCAAGCGGATCAACCAGCCCATGGATGTTGATCCTTCTCAGCAACAGGCGTCTGATTGCACTCTCTCTTATGGGCACTAGAGTCAGGGACGTGTGGACTAGTCCATGTTTGAGGATGTGTCCTCCTCTTCTCGCCCTCATGGCCAGAGCTCGACTTAGGATGACTATGATGATGAGGATGAGGATGAGGATGCCGATGAGGACTTCAGTGGCTAGAGTCTGTCCTGGGGCATTTTAGTAGTGCTCTTTTCCCTTTTTGGCGTCTCCATGCCAAAGGGGGAGAAGTAGCCCATATTAAGTTGCTACCGGGATTTGCATGGGTACACGGGCTTCACGTTATGTTTAAGACTATGTTATATCTAGCTTATCTATCAAGTCTTTATTATATCTTGTCATAACTTGTTTTACCAATCTAGTGAGGATGTGATCCTAGGATATGTGATCTTGTATTCAAATGCAAAACTAAATTGGTCGCACATCTAGGGGAGCCTTACTATGTTGTGTAAAGTCATCTATTGTGAAATTTTTATCTATCCCATATGCAAATCCTTGGGTTGTCATCAAACACCAAAAAGGGGGAGATTGAAAGGGCATTTATGCCTTTCATATTATTTTGACGTTTGTTGACAACACTTGGATAGGTTTAATGCATTGCTGAATGCTTCAGGTGATATCAGATTCATTATTGGGTAATTTATACACATGGGAAAAAGGGCTTGACAGGAACAAAAAGAGGGCAGAATCGATATCTGGTCGGACTGTGCGCCGGGCTATCCGGCCCATCCGGATTTTCCGGCCCGAAGCTGCCGGAGAGTCCGGCCGTGGAATTTTGCCAGATTTTCTCCCCAGGTGTGGACACTTAGAGAGGCTCTTACGACACTACCCGGACACTGGCCGGACTCTGGCCGGAAACTTGGCCAGGCCGGAGCATCCGATTGAACCTCACTGGAATGTCCGGCCGGACCGGACTGTCCGGCTCATACAGGCTAGACTATCCGGGTTAAGTGGTTCCAACGGCTCTAATTCCCGGGGCCCTATAAAAGGGACCCCTTCTTCTACCTTGGAACTTGCTCGTCCAGTTCAAGAACGGCATCACATTTTGAGCCACCAAATCCACAAGATCTCTTCACTCACCCATCCAAAGTCCTTGATCTTTGGAGAATCGAATAAGTAGACCTTGATCTATAGCTTCACCAAGAGAGATCTTCATTTCCCCTCCATTCATTTGAGGGCCCCTTGCTCTAGTGTTTTTTTGGAAACCCTGGCTTTGATTTGGTTCTTACAAGCTTGTCTTTGATTGTTTGACAACTTGCTTGTATTTGGAAGCCTCCAGTTAGGTTGTGGATGTGTGCCCCGAACTTCTGGTAAAGGTGTCGGCTACCACCTCGAAGGTTGCCGATATAGTGGAAGAGGTGAATCGAACCCCTTGGGGTGAGGTTCATCAGAGAACAAGGGAGGTCTCTCATGGCGTTGGTGGTTTGAAACCACCCCCTCTCCAAACGTAGACGTACTTCTCCTCAAAAGGAAGGAACTACGGGAAACAAATCCTTGTGTCTCCATGTCCTCCACTTTGGTTACTTATATCCTTTACTGCACTTTACTTTACTTGTTCTTGCTTAGTGTTGTGCTAGTTGGTGCTAGTTAGACATATAGGTAAATTCACCTTAGTTGCATAATCTAGAGAATTTACCTTTATTGCCAAACCCTAATTTGAAAAAGAAGAAAATTTGCAGTAACACCTATTCACCCCTCTCTAGGTGCCCATACAATCCTTTCACCAGCAATCTCCAGGCCTGATGCGCCCATGGGAGTTCACCGGCGGAGCCTTCCATAACTAGACACTCCAGCCAGATCCACGAGGGCAAACATCAAGCAAATCTTCTTTTTTACGCGGGAGAAACCCTAGGACTGCCTCCATTATTCAAGCACACCAGCAGGCCCCCACGCCGTCGATTAGAACAACGAAGGATAAGGCAAGGCAGTGCCAGAGACAAGTACCAGATCGGACATAGAGGACCAGATCAAACCCATCTCTCATCGCGCCCCGCGACCTCACTTTGCGGCTCCGGCTCGCGCCCACCATGGCCAGAAGGACCATGGCCTCGCCTGGATCCCGTCGTCAATCAGGGTTAGAGGGCAGATCTAGGTCTTCCAAAGGAATCCCCAATTCTAGCGCCTCCTCCACCAGATTGCCGCCACGAGGAATCGCCACATCCACCCCGACACAGGTATGTCACCCAGGTTGCAGCGCATCGTCCTCCTCCGCTACCGCCCTAGAAGCTCTAGTGATCGCCTCCGTCGCACCACCATCCTAACCACCTTCGATAGCTAGGCTCGCCGCCGCCGCGGCGAGGGGTGACGGCAGCGGCGGAGATGATCCAGCGGTGGTGGTGGTGGGTGGGGGAGGGATTTGGCGGCGAGTAGATCGCCCCCGGTGCCGCCCGGAGTAAACAAAGAGATGCATACTTCATATTCATATGGCAAACTAAATGCTCGCTTAATTGTGCCAATTAAGATATAATTCATAGGGATAAAAAATCTCTCAAGTGTAGGACACATGGGCAAGCCTCTTGTGCTTTGTAGATTGCAATGCAAACTAAACACATATCTTAAGCTCAGTGTATATCTTTCCCATATAAATTTATTGGGAAACATTTTAGGAAGTCGAGCATCATTGCGCTAATGCAAATTAAAGCTCTACGGTAATGCTTGATTGCCCCCTTAAGATTCAGAAATACATTGCTCATCTGAAACATAACATTCCCACCATGCTTCTTATGCACAGAAGAAAACATAGACAATAATATGTGAAACAAATAGCTAAAAATTATCATTTAACTGAAGATGATTCACCATGCTTTTGCTAGAAAAATAAAAATTCTACGGGTCTCGACAAGCATTGGCAGTTATTGTAATTCCACTAACTGACACACACGCTTGCCCTTGGTTTAGGAATTTTTTAGGCCAGGTTAATGCTATGATATGCACGTGGGTGCTACATTAAGCAAGGAAGTACTCCTTTGGAGCATTCTGTCGAATCAGAACTTGCTCTCATGTTATATACCATTAATGTTTACAGATGTCATGTAGTGTTGTAAATGGATGCTTTACCTACAATTCTTAGGTTCAAGAAATTTCTATCCGTGTTCTAGTGCCACGAAGTTGCAAACATCACAAGTAGGCCACATGCTTTTGCCTTGCAAATTAGATATTAGAGATTGTTCCGACCAGAGTGAAGACCAATGCCATGTCAAGAACAGAATGGGGACATGACATAGGCACATACCAACGTTCGCATCAACCATCGGTGGTCTCTGGTTCATCCACGGTGGACATGGCTGGTGCAAAAGAAACTTTTTTCTTTGAAAGGAGCATATATTAATATCGTGATGATACTAATTACACACAGCGTCTGCAACAACGCATTACCATGTTGGCATTATGAATGCACACAGTAAAAAAAAACAGAATTACAAAAAATAAAAGTCCCGCTACAACGATAAGATCCTTAATAGCAGCGACACTAACCCCACCAGAACAGCACCAGAAGTCCAACATCTCCAACAGCGACGCCTTCAAGAAGGAAACAGAGCACAAGCACCGTCGTCGGCCGACCAATGATCATAGGTTTTCACCCTGGAAAAAGTCTCCCTCACAAAACAATGCCTTCAACAAGGTCATTGCCAGACACAACTAATTAAGGCCAGACCTTGGATTTTCACCCTGCAAGGTAAGACTGCATACTCCTCCTGTGCTGCCGCCCCAGCTTTTGATGCCGTTGCTGCAAAATAAACTTCCAAAATCAAACCTTTCTGAACTAAACGAAATCCCTTCGTCGTCATCCCCATATTAACTCATCAGTCCGATAAATCTGATGTCGCCTACGGTGCTCCCTTCTCTAATTCCTTCCTCCTTCAGGATCCCATTCTTTCCTCTGATCCGTTTCTATAAACAATTCCGAGGATTGGGTCTCTAGACAAAGCTCTTGGTCAACCTCAGTTCCAACCTTGTTTGCATCAGGAGGAAGGAGGAGTTGCACTGGGGACGATGGGAAACTTGATGCGGATCCACCTAGGGAAGGATTAAAGGGGAGAAGGAAGGACGATGGGCAAG
The DNA here is from genome assembly GCA_916181665.1 of Avena sativa. Classification (NCBI taxonomy): domain Eukaryota; kingdom Viridiplantae; phylum Streptophyta; class Magnoliopsida; order Poales; family Poaceae; genus Avena; species Avena sativa. Next base: position 42,050,241 of record OV702298.1, on the reverse strand, counting down.
TCCAGGAACCAGATCGGGTGGAGGCTTTCCCTGTCTCATTCTCGGTGGAGTCGGGGACCGACGCGTGGGTTAGCAAGATGCCTCCAGGGAGGGGAGGGGCGGCGCCCGCCGCTGTGCCTAGCCAGAGAGGAGGAGAGCGGCCATGGATTTTCTCTACCATTGTAGCCTGCGGGGAGAGTGCGGCGCTGCCGTCGTGCCTAGCTGGAGAGGAGGAAAGCGGCCATGTCTTTTCTCCACCACTGCAGCCCGCGCGTGCAAGCATACTTCCCGTCCGGGCTCATCGATATGTAGCCGACGATCATTTATCTGGCCCCAAGCATGGATGCAACGCGAAAGGCCAACGAAGGGAGTCGCTGATGCTTGCAGCTTCGGGTGGTGGAGCAGGAAAGGGGGAAATCTGTGTGACGCTGGCAGCTCAAATTTGACGGACAAAAAACGAAACGTTCTTTTAACTTACCCATGGAAAAGGTGGCTGGAGCGAGCTTGCCCATCCATGGTTCCCCGCCTCTCCATCCCCGGACGCGAGGCGACGGGCGGCTGGGCACAGTGGAGAACTGGGAGCGGTCGGTAGCTACGGGTACAAAAAAAATAACATTTCAGTGGCATTGGTGTATAATATGTGAATTGCTGGAAGAATAAAAGGGTCAAAAAACTGGTTGACAGAAGCGTTGCTGCTTTTATTATTAGGTATAGATATAGATTGGGTTTTAACCCGAAGGACCAAGATTTATAGATGTGCAAAGAACCAAATATACACCCATATTTTATAGATTTGGCTCAGTTTTATAAATATGTTGAGCTTTACCTGTTATAATTAAATATAGTGATGATATGTCATACTTCTGTATATTATGCATGTCTCACGTGCAAGACATATGCAACTTACTGGTAGTACTAGGAAGAACATGGCTCAGCCACCGGATTGTAAATTGAGTATATTGCATGCGGCAGTGTTAGTACTAGAGGGCAAAATTGAGTTCAACAAATTGTCAGTGTTACTCCCGAGGATAAACGAGTAAGCCTACCTCGCCAAAGTTTTAGACACAAAGAAAAAAAACGTGACCACAGAACGTGTGTCGCGGTGCACAAGGCGTTATTAGCGGACGCGTGTGGCTATGCACGAATGCAGTAGCATATGCAGGTTACGCGGTGCACGGTGGTGCAACGAAACTAGACGTCATCTCCGTCTCTGCCTCCCCACTCTCACTCACTCAACAACCGTCTACACTGTCCCATCACCTTCTATAAACTCCCCCAGGAAAACCCCAACCGCGCCGGCAATGGAGATGAAAGGCGCGTTGGCCATCGTCGCCTCCAAGGCCGCCGACGAGGAGGTCCTCGTCCTCGTCCAGACCCCCGTCGAGGCATCACAGTCAGCCGCTGTCCCCGTCCTGGCACCTGTCCCTGCTAACGGCGTAGCCGCCGGCGAGGAGGCCCATGCCGGTCGCAGAAGGTCCCACTTGATGGGACCCCTACAAGGAGCATGAGTACATACGCCCAGAGAACCCCTACGACACCAGCATCGTCGACCCATGGTCGGAGGTAACTAGGATTTTCTCCCCTTCCCTTATTCTTCCCTCATTCCTATCGTTGGATGCTAGATCTTTTGCTATTAGGGTTCGGTTGTTCGCATTTTCAATCGGTGGATGCTTGATATTTTTACATAAGCTAATGCTCTTGTGTTTCAATGAATCCTCTTGTTCATATTTCAATCCTATTTTATTTGTCCTACGAGTTGTAGTTAAGGGATTCCCTAGTTGGTACTAGCGCCGATCTGTAGTTGCGATCACTATTTGATTTTGTTTGAGATTTGGAGATTGAAGAATATAACCCACCCGATTAATTTATACAAATAATCATGGAATCTCGATCGATTAATTTATATAAATAATTAATTCCAATAACCAAGGTATCTCAATCATATCCTTATTGCACGCTACTATTTTTCCAACAGGTGGATAGTAGCAACCTCTACAGCGACGACGAGTCCAAGCACACCAAGACTCTTCAGGTGCTGAGGAGGCCGAAATCCGGCCAGTACGACCACTACTTCGCTGGCAACGTCTACGGGTGCCCCTTCTGCGAGAGGAGACTCCACGCCACCGACTTCAATTGCCTCATGAAGCATTCCGAGGACGTGACCACCTGCAGCCACAACGTGAACGTCACGCCTTCAGAGCCAAGCACAAGACGCTCGGCTTTCACCTTCGCAACCTCCAGAAAATGGTCATGAAAGAGGGTCGCATGTCCCCGATCAAGCCCAATGATAAAAATGTCAAGGGAATGGGCAACAAGAAGTGGAGGAAGCGCTAGAGGGAGGAGGCAGAGACCAGGAGATGCCGCTGATCTTGTGTGTTGCTGCTGCTGTAAAGCAGCTTATTTTATATTTCCGTGTTGAACTTGTCCACTGCTGCTACTGAGCAGACTAATTATCGAACCTTGTTTAGTTTTGTACTACATATCCACTGTTAGCTTATATACTCCCTCCGGTTCAGTTTATTAGGCACACACGTAGTTTAAGAAAATCTTTGACCATTCAAGATATGTCACAAAAAATACACCAATAGAAACTTTTTAAAGACGAATCCAATGGTATAATTTTTGTGACATATTATGTAAATTTTTTAGAGCAAAATTAATGGTCAATTTTGTACAATCAATACCACAATATATTTATAGTAGCGAATAATACATGGTAGAGATACATAAACTGTCTCCAATGATTACAAAATATAGTCCAAAAGAAAAGCAAAACTTAAAGGTCTTCAAAAAAAAATTCATGACACAACCTTGCACTTGTCTGAAGACAGACCAATTAACATGACATAGATGTCAAACAATAGACTTGCAAATACCAATAGAGGGTTCTCACATAACTTTTTGAGCTGCAATGCCAAGACATGCCTAATAAACTGAACCGGTGGAGTAGATATATGCTCGCTCCAGAATTCGAGATGGATGCATCCTTTTAGCGTGTGTTTGGTTCTGAACCGTAGCCTGTATGAGATGGGATCGTCCCTCTTATGGATGCGTTCCGTATCGAAAGAGGTGGATGGAACCATCCCCAAGTTAAGAATATTCCCCAAAGATTAGGGATGGACTGATCCATTGAAATCGTCCGGATCACTCGTCCCACTTCCTCCTCCTATAGTGTACCACTCTAGCATTACCTCCTCCTCTCCCCTGGCATATATCACCCCCAGCAAAACGCATCTCTCTCACTCTCCAACTCCCAAAACTTCTCCCTCTCAGAAACCCTACTTCATTTCATCTCACCTGTAGAAGGTAGCGACGGCGTGATTTCCTTGGAGAAAAAATCGGCGACGGTGGCGGTGTTAGAGATATGCCCTAGAGGCAATAATAAATGTAGTTATTATTATATCTTTGTGTTTATGATAAATGTTTACATTCATGCTATAATAGTATTAACAAGGAAACATTAATACTTGTGTGATTTGTAAACTAAATAAGAGTCCCTAGTAAAGCCTCTTCATAATACTAGCTTGTTGGTCAATAGATGATTGTGGTTTTCCTATCATGAATATTGAGATGTTATTAACAACAAGATCATATCATTAGGAGAATGGTATGATGGACATACTCCTATAGATAAGCGTAGCATAAAGATCACGTCATTTTAATAGTTCAATTGCTATAAGCTTTCTGATACATAGTAACCTAATTCCTTCGACCATGAGATCATGCTTATCGCCATCACCGGAAGGATGCTTTGATGACATCAAACATCACACCGTAACTAGGTGGCTATAAAGGTGGCATTGAGTATTCGGAAAGTATGGGTTGAGACACATGAATCAAGAGTGGGATTTGTCCATCCAAATGACGGATAGATATACTCTGGGCCCTCTCGGTGGAATGTCATCCAATTAGCTTGCAAGCATGTGACTGGCTCACAAGGGATCACATACCACGGGAACGAGAAAAGAGTACTTATCGGTAACGAGGTTGAACTAGGTATGCAGAGATACTGACGATCAAAACCTCGGATAAGTAAACTATCGTGAGACAAAGGGAAATTGGTATCGTATGTAAGTGGTTCATTCGATCGCAAAGTAATCGTAGAAATATGTGAGAGCCATATGAATTGCCAGATTCCTCTATTGGTTATTGTTCGGAGAAGTGTCTCGATCATGTCCGCATAATTCACGAACCGTACGGAGACACACTTAAGGATTCAATGTTGTTGAGTAGTTATGGAATGATGAGTAAGAGACCGAATGTTGTTCGGAGTCTCGGATGGGATCCGGGATATCACGAGGAGATCCAAAATGGTCCGGAGAATAAGATTCATATAAGGAAAGTCCTGTTTTGGAGTTGGGGAATGATTCCAGTGTTTTCATCGGGAATGTTCTAGAAGGGTGCGGAAGGTCCGGCACTCCAGAGGGGAAGGGTACATGAATGTGTCATGACAATGTGGAATGGTTGCATCATGTACTGGGTATCATGGCTGAGCAAAATAAAGGGATAAATCAAATCCTAGTTTGAAAAGTCAAACGCCAATTTGAAAAGTCAAACGGCAGTTTTGCTTGGTGGAGGGAGAGTAGGCAACCTACTTGGGGAGGAGTTCCTCTCCCTTCACCCACCGGCCAAGGAGGCCGACTTGGGGGAGGACTCCCTCCCCTTGGCCGGCGCCCTCCCACCTATAAAAGAAGGGGCAGGGGTGCCCCTCTCCCTACACCTCTCGCACCCAAAACCCTAACCCTAGCCACTGGCCTCCTGCAGTCGCCGCCGCCCTAGGGTTTCCTCCTAGACGCCGAGTTGGGGCTCTCCCCAAGCCCTAGCCGCCGTCCAAGCCTCCTCCCTTGGTGCCTCTAAAACCTAGATCGCCAAGGCCTCTCTCATAGTCCATCGTACTCGCTCCGGCTTAAGCTGAAGCCCTGCGAGATCTCCCCTCTACTTCCGGTACCACGCCGTCATGCTGCCGGAATCGCGAGGAGAGTGCTACAACCTCTGCTTCCTGCTGGAACAAGGGAGAGGAAGGTCTTCATCGAGTACCGAACGTGTGACCGACTGCGGAAGCGCTGCCGGAACGCAGCGCCGGAAGGATCGTCTACACGATCTTGAGATCGGCAAGAGTACGACTACATCACCCACGAGAATCTGCTCTCGTTAACCGCTTTGGAATCTTCGAGGGTGAATTCCTCTATCGACTCTTTGCTATAATCTAGTAGATAGATCTTGGCTTGTTTGTTTGCATGCGCTAGAATTTTTTTGTTTTCCATGCTACGAAACCCTACAGTGGTATCAGAGTCGTGTCTATATGTAGATCTGTTGCACGAGTAGAACACAATGTGTAGGGTTCGCAGCATAGAAAACAAAAAATTTCCTACGATGGGAACTAAGTACCAAGATCTATCTACTAGATACAAACAACAGGCGGATGTATATCTGTAGAGAACATATCCTTGAAGACCGACAAAGCTTAACGAGTTCAACACGTGGTTGATGTAGACGATCTCTTGCCGATCTCAAGATCGAGAGAAATTCCTAGTGCCGCAAAGCAGCAGCGCATCCGTGCTCGCACACACGTACAAGACACCGGGCAACCTCCGCCTCCTCGCTCCAGCGATGCAGCGGAAGCACAACCCTTTCTTGCCGAATAGCCACCGGGAACATGTATCTCGCTAGTCCGAGACCATGGGGGATAAATTCTAGAGGGGGAGAGAGATCCTTCACAAGGAGGTGTGAGAGACAAGTGAGGAGGGGGGCTCCTTTTATAGGAGGAGGGGGCACCCAAGGGGGTGGCCGCCGGCCATGGGGCTGCCCCCTCCCCTCCTTCATTCATGTGGGTGGACACTCCACTCACAAAATTCCTTTAAATTCCCTCCACTCAAAAGTCCACTCAAATTCCCATTAAATTTCCACCAAATTTAATGCAAAATCTCATTAAATAAAACTCTTTTATTTTATTCAGAATTTTGTCAATTACTTTAATGACAAACATTCACAAATAACCCCTTGCTAGAATTCCATTTCACATGCATAACCACTTTATGCAATTTCACCCGAAAACCTGTTTCGGTATCTAGTGAAATAAATTCCTACGCTTGTTTATTCTTTCGGCATGAAACATTTGCTCCAACTGGATGCCAGTGTCCCTTAAGTGTGTCACCATACGGTTCGCGAATAATGCGGACATGATCGAGACCCTTCTCCGATCAATAATCAGTAGCGGGACCTGGAGATCCATACTGACTCCCACACATTCAACGATGACTTTTCCTGTGATCGTCGGAACCTTTTACGCTTGTATCTTAATCCCTTTGTTTCATGATATATTACATGTCTGAGATTCGATCATTGGTATCTCCATACCTAGTTTGATCTCGTTACTGACATGCACTCTTTTCTCGTTCCCTGATATAACATTCTAGTGATCAAATCACTTGCTTGCAAGCTAACCAATGTGATATCACCGAGAGGGCCCAGAGCATATCTATCCGTCATCGGGATGAACAAATTCCACTCTTGATCCATGATTCTCAACATAACACTTTAGTAGCTTTGAAGCCATCTTTATAATCACCTAGTTACGGAGTGACATTTGATGTCAACAAGAAACTCTTCCGGTGTTAGTGATTGGCATGATCTCATGGTCTAAGGATTAGGACTACTTCGTAGTTTGTTTATAGCAATATAAACTCAATGACTTTGATCGTAATGCTATACTTCGGATAAATGTTCATCACACCATTACACTAATGTTGTGATCTCGTTATTAACAACATCCAATGTCTATGATCAGGAAACCGTGATCATCTTGTTAATCAACGAACTAGTTTATGAGAGAGGCATAACTAGGAACTTTCTGTTTGTTTATTAAACACACATGTATTAACATTTCTGTATTAATACAATTATAGCATGCAAAATAAACATCTATCATATACTTAGAATACACATAATAAACATTTTATTATTGCCTCTCAGGGCATATTCCCTTCACAATGGTTATTATGGGCGGTGGTGCTTTTATTATCAATTGCTTCTTGTGTACTTTGCATCTTGCGGTATGATGGGATGAAGCGGCCCGGGCTAACCTTACATGACATCGTTCATGAGACTTGCTCCACGCTCAACATGCAACTTGTATTGCATAAGTGGCTTTGCGGGTGTCTGTCTCTCCTATTATAGTATAGATTCAATTTACAACGGGCACTTGATAGTTCAAGCATCAACATTGTGGTTCTTGTTCGTAAGTTAGAGCGACACTTATTGAAATCCCCAAACCACGTAAAATATGCAAAGAAAATTAGAGGCGTCTAACTTTGTTTTGCAGGGGTGTGTTGTGATGTGATATGGCCATGATTGTGATTATATTTGATGTATGCAATGTTCCTTATTGTAAGTTGGCAACCGGCAGGAGCCATATGGTTGTCTTTAAATTCTGTTAATACATGTGTGTCTATTCAAAGTAGTTGTAATAGTTGAAGCTGGTGGACGACAACCATGGAGCGACATCATTGATCTTGATGCAATGCCGGTGATGATAGAGATCATGTTCGTGCTTGAAGATGGAGATCAGAAGCACAAAGAAGAAAGGCCATATCATATCATATATTATGAATTGCATGTGATGTTAATCCTTTATGCATCTTGTATTGCTTAGTTATCAATGGTAGAATTATAAGATGATCCCTCAAGCACACAAATTTCAAGTTTTAAAGTGTTCATCCTTAGTAAGCACCGTTGCTAAAGCTTGTTGTTTCGAAGCACCACGTGATGATCGGGTGTGTTAGATTCTGCAAGTGTATACAACGTGAGCAATCCAGATTTGCTCATGCAGAAGCTAAGGTTTGATCTTGACGATCCTAGCATGTACAGACATGGTCTCGGAACACGGATCACCGAAAGGTAAAGCATGAGTCATATAGTAGATATGATGAACATGTTGATTGTTCGCCATTGAAGCTACATCAACTCTCGTGATGATCGGTTTTGATCTGGTGGATTTGGTTTGTGTGATCACTAAAACAATGTGAGGGATATTGTTTTGAGTGGGAGTTCACCTAGATTAATTTAACTATTAATTAGAACTCAATTTGTCATAAACTTAGTCTAAACTATTGCAAATATGTTGTAGATCAATGGCGGCCCCTACCATCAATTTTAATGCGTTCCTAGAGAAAGAAAAGTTGAAAAACAATGGAAGCAACTTCGCGGATTGGTTCCGCAATTTGAGGATTGTCCTCAATGCTGGTAATTTGACCTATGTGCTGGATGCACCGCTGGGTGACCCGCCTGCAGCTGATGCTATCGATGAAGTAAAGAATGTTTACCTCACTCGGAAGAATCAGTACTCCATAGTTTAGTGTGCTATATTGTATGGTTTGGAATCGGAGCTTCAGAAAAGGTTTGAGAACCATGACCGACATAATATTGTCCGTGAACTCAAAATGATATTTGAGGCTCACGCGGCAGTTGAGAGTTCTGAGGCTTCTGAAAAGTTCTTTAACTGCAAGATGGAAGAGGGCAGCTCCGTTAGTGAGCATGTGCTTAAGATGTCTAGGCACGCAAACAAACTCCAAAGCTTGGGTATAGTGATTCCTAATGCTTTGGGGATTTACCGTGTCCTCCAATCACTGCCACCAAGTTACAAGAACTTTATGATGAACTACAATATGCAAAACATGAACAAGACGTTGCCAGAACTCTTCTCCATGTTGAAATATGCAGAAGTAGAGATCAAGAAAGAGCACCAAGTGTTGATGGTCAATAAGACCACCAAATTCAAGAAAGGCAAGTTTAAGCAAAAGGGAAACTTCAAGAAGGGCGGTAAGAAAGTTGCCGCACCGGCGAAGAAGACCAGGGCTGGACCTAAGCCTGATACTGAGTGCTTTTACTGCAAGGGAGAAGGTCACTAGAAGCGGAATTGCCCAAAGTACTTGGCGGATTTAAAGAACGACAACATCAAAAAGAAAGGTATATCCGATATACATGTTATTGATGTGTATCTCACTAGTACTCGTAGTAGTGCCTGGGTATTTGATACTGGTTCGGTTGCTCATATTTGTAACTCGAAACAGGTGCTGCAGAATAAACGGAAGCTAGCGAAGAACGAGGTGACGATGCGCGTTGGAAATGGATCAAAGGTTGATGTGATCGCGGTCGGCACGCTACCTCTTCATCTACCATCGGGATTAGTTTTATACTTAAATAATTGTTATTTGGTGCCTGCGTTAAGCATGAACATTATATCAGGATCTTGTTTATTGCGAGACGGTTACTTTGTTAAGTCCGAGAATAATGGATGTTCGATTTATATGATTAATATGTTTTATGCACCTGCACCTTTGATAGATGGTCTATTCTTATTGAATCTCGATAGTGGAAATACACATATTAATAACATTGAAGCTAAACGTTTGAAATTGAGCGATAACTCGACCTATATGTGTCAATGTCGTCTTGGTCACATTGGAGTGAAGCGTATGAAGAAACTCCATTCCGATGGACTTCTTGAATCACTTGATTTCGAATCACTTGAAAGATGCGAAGCATGTCTGATGGGTAAAATGACTAAGACTCCATTTTCTGGTATGATGGAGCGAGCTACGGACTTGTTGGAAATCATACATACCGATGTGTGTGGTACAATGAGTGTAGCATCACGCGGTGGTTATCGTTATGTTCTTACCTTCACGGATGACTTGAGTAGATATGGGTATATCTATTTCATGAAACATAAGTCCGAAACTTTCGAGAAGTTTAAGGAATTTCAAAGTGAGGTAGAGAATCAACGTAACAAGAAGATTAAATTTCTACGTTCTGATCGTGGAGGTGAATATCTAAGTTACGAGTTTGGCGAGCATTTGAAGAAATGCGGAATACTTTCACAATTGACACCACCGGGAACACCACAGCGTAATGGTGTGTCCGAACGTCGTAATTGAACTCTCTTAGATATGGTTTGTTCTATGATGTCACTTACAGATTTACCGCTATCGTTTTGGGGTTATGCATTAGAAACAGCCGCATTCACTTTAAATAGGGCACCATCTAAATACGTTGAAACGACACCGTATGAATTATGGTTTGGGAAGAAACCTAGATTGTCATTCCTTAAAGTTTGGGGTTGCGAAGCCTATGTAAAGAAGTTACAGCCGGACAAGCTTGAACCCAAAGCGGAAAAATGCGTCTTCATAGGATACCCGAAGGAAACTATTGGGTATACCTTCTATCATAGATCCGAGGGAAAAATCTTTGTTGCCAAGAATGGATCCTTTCTAGAGAAAGAATTTCTCTCGAAAGAAGTGACTGGAAGGAAAGTAGAACTCGACGAGGTTGTCGAACCTTCTCTCGAACTTGCGAGTAGCGCAGCACCGGAAGAAGTTCCTGTGGTGCCTACACCAATAAGAGAGGAAGCTAATGATGATGATCATGAAACTTCGGTTGAAGTTGCTACAGAGCCTCCCAGGTCAATGAGAACTCGTACTACTCCTGATTGGTATGATCCTATTATGAGTGTCATGTTGGTGGACAACACCGATGACCCTGCGACATATGAGGAAGCGATGATGAGCCCAGATTCCAATAAATGGCAAGAAGCCATGAAATCCGAAATTGGATCCATGTACGAGAACCAAGTATGGACTTTGGTGGACTTACCGGATGGCCGGAAGGCTGTCGAGAACAAATGGATTTTCAAGAAGAAAACAGATGCTGATGGTAATGTTACTGTCTATAAAGCTCGACTTGTCGCAAAAGGGTTTCGACAAATTCAAGGAGTTGACTACGATGAGACTTTATCACCGGTAGCGAAGCTAAAGTCTGTGAGGATTTTGTTAGCAATTGCTGCATATTACGATTATGAGATATGGCAGATGGATGTCAAAACAGAGTTCCTCAATGGAGACATTGATGAAGAGTTGTATATGATGCAACCCAAAGGTTTTGTCGATCCTAAAGATGCTAACAAGGTATGCAAACTTCAACGGTCCATATATGGATTGAAGCAAGCATCCCGAAGTTGGAATCAACGTTTTGATAAGGTAATCAAAACTTTTGGTTTTATACAAACTTATGGAGAAGCTTGTATTTACAAGAAAGTGAGTGGGAGCTCTGTAGCATTCTTAATACTGTATGTAGATGACATATTGTTGATTGGGAATGATGTAGACCTTCTTAATAGTGTCAAGGAATATTTGAATAATAGTTTTTCAATGAAAGATCTTGGCAAAGCAGCTTACATATTAGGCATAAAGATTTATAGAGATAGATAGAGACGCCTAATATCATTGTCACAAAGTACATATTTGGACAAAGTTCTAAAGAGGTTTGGAATAGAAGATAGCAAGAAAGGGTTCTTGCCCATGTTGCCCACTACAACCTTGAGTAAAACTCAAAGTCCAGCAACGACAGAAGATAGAGAAAGGATGAGTAAGACTCCCTATGCCTCAGCCATAGGATCTCTAATGTATGCCATGCTATGTACTAGACCCGACATTGCATATGCTGTTAGTTTAACTAGCAGATATCAAAGTGATCCAGGAGTGGATCATTGGACAGCGGTCAAAAACATCCTTAAGTACTTGAGAAGAACTAAGGATATGGTTCTTTCTTATGGAGGTGATGAACAACTCATTTTTAATGGTTACACCGATGCTAGTTGGAACACCGATCCAGACGATTCTAAATCTCAATCTGGATACGTATTTACTTTGAATGGTGCAGCAGTTAGCTGGAGGAGTGCAAAGCAAAGCGTTGTGGCGAGATCTTCAACTGAATCGGAATACATAGCTGCTTCGGAGGCTTCACAAGAAGCGATATGGATGAAGGAGTTCATTACAGAGCTCGGTGCGGTTCCAAGTGCACTGGACCCAATGTCTATCTACTGTGATAACATGGGCGCCATAGCCAATGCGCAAGAACCAAGGTCACACAAGAAGCTGAAGCACATCAAGCTACGTTTTCACGCTATTCGAGAGCATGTCCAAGATGGTGACATAAATATTTGCAAAGTACACACATATCTGAATGTGGCGGATCTGTTGACTAAACCTCTCCGGAGGGCAAAACATGACCAACACCAAACTGCCACGGGTGTTCGATATATTACCATGTAATCTAGATTAGTTGACTCTAGTGCAAGTGGGAGACTGTTGGAGATATGCCCTAGAGGCAATAATAAATGTAGTTATTATTATATCTTTGTGTTTATGATAAATGTTTACATTCATGCTATAACAGTATTAACAAGGAAACATTAATACTTGTGTGATTTGTAAACTAAATAAGAGTCCCTAGTAAAGCCTCTTCATAATACTAGCTTGTTGGTTAATAGATGATTGTGGTTTCCCTATCATGGACATTGAGATGTTATTAACAACAAGATCATATCATTAGGAGAATGGTATGATGGACATACTCCTATAGATAAGCATAGCATAAAGATCAAGTTATTTTAATAGTTCAATTGCTATAAGCTTTCTGATACATAGTAACCTAATTCCTTCGACCATGAGATCATGCTTATCACCATCACCGGAAGGATGCTTTGATGACATCAAACACCACACCGTAACTAGGTGGCTATAGAGGTGGCATTGAGTATTCGGAAAGTATGGGTTGAGACACATGAATCAAGAGTGGGATTTGTCCATCCATATGACGGATAGATATACTCTGGGCCCTCTCGGTGGAATGTCATCCAATTAGCTTGCAAGCATGTGACTGACTCACAAGGGATCACATACCACGGGAACGAGAAAAGAGTACTTATCGGTAACGAGGTTGAACTAGGTATGCAGAGATACTAACGATCAAAACCTCGGATAAGTAAACTATCGTGAGACTAAGGGAAATTGGTATCGTATGTAAGTGGTTCATTCGATCGCAAAGTAATCGTAGAAATATGTGGGAGCCATATTAATTTCTATATTCCTCTATTGGTTATTGTTCGGAGAAGTGTCTCGATCATGTTCGCATAATTCACGAACCGTAGGGAGACACACTTAAGGATTCGATGTTGTTGAGTAGTTATGGAATGATGAGTAAGAGACCGAATGTTGTTCGGAGTCTCGGATGGGATCCGGGATATCACGAGGAGATCCGGAATGGTCCGGAGAATAAGATTCATATAAGGAAAGTCCTGTTTTGGAGTTGGGGAATGATTCCGGTGTTTTCATCGGGAATGTTCTAGAAGGGTCCGGAAGGTCCGGCACTCCAGAGGGGAAGGGTACATGAATGTGTCATGATAATGTGGAATGGTTGCATCATGTACTAGGTATCATGGCTGAGCAAAATAAAGGAATAAATCAAATCCTAGTTTGAAAAGTCAAACGCCAATTTGAAAAGTCAAACGACAGTTTTGCTTGGTGGAGGGAGAGTAGGAAACCTACTTGGGGAGGAGTTCCTCTCCCTCCACCCGCCGGCCAAGGAGGCCGACTTGGGGGAGGACTCCCTACCCTTGGACGGCGCCCTCCTACCTATAAAAGAAGGGGCAGGGGTGCCCCTCTCCCTACACCTCTCGCACCCAAAACCCTAACCCTAGCCACTGGCCTCCTGCAGTCGCCGCCGCCCTAGGGTTTCCTCCTAGACGCCGAGTTGGGGCTCTCCCCAAGCCCTAGCCGCCGTCCAAGCCTCCTCCCTTGGTGCCTCTAAAACCTAGATCGCCAAGGCCTCTCTCATAGTCCATCGTACTCACTCCGGCTTAAGCTGAAGCCCTGCGAGATCTCCCCTCTACTTCCGGTACCACGCCGTCGTGCTGCCGGAATCGCGAGGAGAGTGCTACAACCTCTGCTTCCTGCTGGAACAAGGGAGAGGAAGGTCTTCATCGAGTACCGAACGTGTGACCGACTGCGGAAGCGCTGCCGGAACGCAGCGCCGGAAGGATCGTCTACACGATCTTGAGATCGGCAAGAGTACGACTACATCACCCACGAGAATCTGCTCTCGTTAACCGCTTTGGAATCTTCGAGTGCGAGTTCCTCTATCGACTCGTTGCTACAATCTAGTAGATAGATCTTGGCTTGTTTTTTTGCATGCGGTAGATTTTTTTGTTTTCCATGCTACGACCCCCTACAGGCGGCAGATGTCCTCCTCCTCTGACTGAATTTCTCATCGCCCCCTTCTCCTACTGGCCGCACAACGCGGGTAGGCATGGAGGGCCTGGGGTGAACTGGAGGTTGGAGGAAGAGGGGAAGGCAGGACACCGACATCAAGTAGCACCACTTCACCATCTTCTCTTCTTTGATCTATCCAATCCTCCAAGGAGAGCATGTGCGTGACATCAACACTTCTCTGCTCTATTCAGTCCCAAGGTGAAAATCCTTACCTCGCAGCATGTTTGGCAATCGATGGGAAGAGGAATGAGAGTTAAAACAAGCGATTTGGTGGAAGGTTTAGGCATGATACTTGGTTGTTTAGTCCCAGTCCTTCATTTGACAATGCTGGGAATTGCTCTTGAGAATCGTTTTCTGAAGTCAAAATAATTGCCAATCTCACGAATTAATAGGGTCACCTTAGAGAAGAGATCCGTGGGAATTGGAGGCTCCAACTCTCCTTCCCCATCCAACGTGAATTCCATGACCATCAAACAAACAACCTATTTACTTGCTGGCGCGCGGGCACTAGCTCGTAATCCCTGGCGTACCTTAAAAAGGCAAGTCTCTATTATCTCTGTCTTATACGGAACAAAAAAGGAAAGAACTCTATGCAATTACCGCACCCTCCACCTACCGCTGCGCTAGATTGCAGTCCCGAGCACACCAACAAAAAAGCAAGTTCCGTGCATTAATTTCCTTTCTCTAGAAATTGGAAATACTATAACGTTTGAACCACATGTCGAAATTAAGATCCGTTTTCACTTTTGGAACTCTCGCAACAAACTCTTCAAAACTAGATCCCATTTGTATATGTTTCGGCAAAAAAACTTAACAGACAACTTTTGTGTGTGATCGATCAACTTTGATTCATGACAAAGCAACTTTTGTGCACTGAGGGAAAACTACATCAGAGCCCGATAAGGCAACTTTAGTGCCCGTCTGAGCAACTTTGGTGCCCGTCTGAGCAATATTCGTACCTTGACTTGATTCACCTAATGAGCCTAGCGAGACAACTTTTGTGCCTAGTAAGCAACTTTTGTGCCCCAGTAAGCAAAGTTGCCTCGCCGGGCTCCAAAGTTGCCTCGCCAGGCACCGAAAGTTTCCTCGCCGGGCAAAAAGTTGCCTCTTCGGGCTTCAAAGTTGCCTCGCCAGGAAAAATTTGCCTCGCTGGGATCCGAAACTGCCTCGCTAGGCTCCGAAGTTGTCTCGCCGGGCAAAAGTTTCCTCGTCAGGCTCCGAAGTTGCCTCGCCGAGCACCGAAGTTGCCTCGCCGAGCACCGAAGTTGCCTCGTCGCGCTTCGAAGTTGCCTCGCCGGGCACCAAAGTTGCCTCGTCGGGAAAAGTTGCCTCGTCGGGCTCCAAAGTTGCCTCGTGGGGCACCGAAGTTGTCTCGCAGGGCAAAAGTTGCCTCACCGGGCTTCAAAGTTACCTCACCGGGAAAAAGTTGCCTCGTCGGGCACCAAAGTTGTCTCTCCGGGCAAAAGTTGCCTCACCGGGCTCCGAAGTTGCCTCGCCGGGCTTCAAAGTTGCATCGTCAGGCTCCGAAGTTGCCTCGCGGGATCCAAAGTTGCCTCGCCGAGCACCAAAGTTGCCTCGCCGGACAAAAGTTGCCTCGTCGGGCTCCTAAGTTGCTTCTCTGGGCTTCAAAGTTTTTGGAAGTTGCTAAGTAGGGCACCAAAGTTGTCTCGCCGGGCTTCGAAGTTGCCTCCCCAAGCTCGAAGTTGCTCAACTTCAGAGCCCGACGGGGCAACTTCTGTGTCTGAGAAAGCAACTTCGCTAGTCCATTAGGATGGCGGTGTGGCAGTGGGTGGGGACGTCCCTTCTTCGGGTAAGTCGCTGCCCTCCAAGGCAACTTCGAAGTCTGAAGTTGCTCAGTAGGGAACAAGTTGCCTTGTCGGGTTTCGAAGTTACCTCGTCGGATACCAAAGTTGCTCAGTAGGTAACAAGCTGCCTTGTCGGGCTTTGAAGTTGCCTCTGTTGGGAATATGCCCTAGAGGCAATCATGTATGATGAGATTTCGCATTGTATTCATAAAGATATAAAGTTGTCCTTGTATAAACATCTGATGTGTATCATTGAATATGTGATTCGGTTGTGGAACTATGCATTCATGTTGTTTGTACTAAATGTCTTTGGTCATTGAGGTTGTGCTGGACACACAACTTAGACCAATGTGAAAGTCGGCTTGATGACTCGGTTCCACTTGTCATGGCCATGATGATGCCATTCCGACTTACACACACTCGGCTAAAGAGTTTAACGAGTCAGATTGACCCATATTGAGATACAACGAACAAGTAGTCATTTGTATGTAATCCTTAGACCTGAGGTTGTTGCATAGTCCGAGTTGAGGATCACCGACTTAGGCTCTGTCAAACGCTGATCCGTAACTGGGCAGCTATAAAGGCAGAGTTCGGGTCGACTGAGAATCAAGCTACGTGATGTGAATAACCAAGATGGGATTTTGCCCCTCCACTCGGAGAGATATTCTCTGGGCCCTCTCGGAAGATATGATTCGGAAAGCATGGCCATGCACGACTCGGTTAAGTGTTAACCGAGGCGGTCGACTAAGAGTTAGTCGGGTGAATCACTTATCTCGGATCGAGAAGAGAGTCAGACTATTTAAGGGATGACGAATATTCGCATATAGTCTGACAAGGTATGTCGTGAGGCAAAAGGGACTCGGACGTAAGTCATATTGGAAAGGCAAGTCATCATGACTCATTGGTACTTAGGAGTCGGCATGTTCTGCTAGGAGCCGCTGCCGACTGATCAATTGTGAGTCGGACTCCAATCGTGTCCGAATAGCCATGAGCCTGCCGGGTCACACACTTAAGAGCGGGAGCAAGTTCGGATTGGATCTGAACCGAAAATCTGGTCGGGTTGGACCCGAGCTGGATTAGGACTAAGTTAGTGAGTCGGACTCATGGTGACTAATGTTATATGGGCTTTAGTGAATGGGCCACGAGAGTGGAGCCCACGTTCACTCCCTATATATAGTGGAGCACTGTAACCCAGAAAGGTTAATCGTTGATTGGTTAGGTCATTTCATGTGTTGGAAACCCTAGCTCCACAACAGTTCTGTCGTTGATACGAACCTAGCAGTTCGCCGCCGGTGCTCCTCCTTGTACGTGTGGATACCAGCAGAGGTGCTGTATGATCAACACCAGGACCGATCGGATCGCAAAGGACTGCACTTCATCAACTGACGCGCTTCATCAGTAATCCGCAACTGCGCGTCTAGTGGTAAACCTCGTGGCCTTCTACCTCGGCTAGATCTTGGGATCACCACGTTAGAGGAAAAAGTTTTGTTTTATCTCTGCGTGGCCCAACAGCCTCATCGGACACCAAAGTTGCTCAGTAGGGCACCCAAAAAAGACATCATTTTTTGCACACCAAAGTTGTTTTGCCGCACACCAAAGTTGTTTGGTCGACACCAAAGTTGCTATGTCAGACACTAATTACTTTGTCGACACCAAAGTTGTTTAGCCGCATACGAAAGTTGCCCAGTCGTTACCAAAGTTGCTTCCCCGGGCACCAAAGCTGCCCAGTCGGCAACAAACTTGCTATGTCGGACAACAAAGTTGCTTCGTTGGACACCAAAGTTGTTTTTATCGTGAAGTTGTCTCGTGCACAAAAGTTACTTTGTCATGCACAAAAGTTGCTTTGTCGTGCATAAAAGTTGCTTATTAAAAAAGTTTGTCGAAATATAGGCAAACGAGATCTAGTTTTAAAGATCTCGTCGCAAGGGTATCAAAAATAAAACGAATCGTAATTTCGATGCGAGGTTCAAAAGTTATGGTGTTTGAAATTTTTTAAAAAAGAATTAGTTGCATGACGACTTCCTATTTGCATGCATCTGGAAGAGTTGGTAGTTAATAGACTACGTGGGCTTGTCAGTTTGGATTTCTCTTTATTTCCATTTGGTCAACCGAAAAAAAAACTTTACAATATGAAACGCTCGGGACGTCAATCTAGCTCCGCCCACTAAACTGGTCAACAAACAAGACCTCAAACTCCTATTCCCTTTACCCAATTCCTTAGAAACAATCTCTCAAAAAAAATAATTCCTTAAAAACAAACAGACTGTGATTGACTATTCAGTTCCAATATGGGGTGAGGGTACTCTCACCGAACAGACGGGAAGGTTATCACAACCCATGTCACCCATCATCCCAGCAGCCTCTGTGCCGCGTGCGTTTGGTTAAGGACCAAACAAGGGATGGGTTGGGATCATCCCTTTTTTAGATGTGTTTGGTTCAAAACATAGATGGACGGGTCATCCCACATGCAAGAATATTCTCTAAAAAAGAAGGATCGACTGATCCGGCAAAATCGGCCGGACCTGGCCATCCATGTTTTCCTAATCCTATGGACCGCGCCTAATCTTTCTCCTACCTGCTAATCGTGAACTCCATGTGGAAGCTAACATCCGTTGTCGTCGTCGTCCGGGGCCTCGTCGGCTTCTTGCGCCGGATGCTCTAGTCGGAACTCGTCGACTCCGATGTCGATTCGCCCTGGTCGTGGCCGTGAGGGAAGACGGCAGGCAAGGCCCTCCGCCGCCGTACGCCACCACCGGCGCGCGCCGCTTCTCCGTCAACGCGCCAAATCATGACCCCCGCTCGGCCGCTCCCTACTCCCGGCGCAGGTACAGGACGGCTCCCGGCCCAAGTACAACACGACTTCCGGCGCGACCTCGCCCCCATCGACCTCCCTGCCGTTCCCAGCCACACCTCCTCTACTGCCGGCTGTACTAGTAGATCGGGAAAACATCACCGACCAAGTTGCCTCACCGATTTTTCTCGGATGTTAACCAGCTGCTCTTAAGCTAATTGCAAACTAATGCATGTTAACCAGCTGCTATTAATTATTATAAGCTAATCACATTTCATCCAATCCACTAAATCCCTAGAACCAAACAAAACACCGGATCGTCCTAATGTGGACCATCCCATCCTCAAAATCTGGTCCATCCCATCATATCCCCATCTATCCACGAGCCAAACGCATGCTAAATCCTAAAACTGAGTCATCCCGTCCACGAAAAGCTGGATGGTCCATCCCATCCGCTAGTAGACTAGCAAGCAAACGGACGCTTACATCCCGGCGGTCCACCCCTTTCCCTCAAAAAAAAAAAAAAAAAAGGAACCCACCCTCACCCGCGAGGAGCCCTAGGCCCTTCTCCTCTATTCGTTAAATCCCCACCCCTGTGCAAACAGCCGCCGCCCAGTCTGGGCAACAAAATTCCGTCAAATTACATAAACAGTGGGGATGCAAGGCCTCTCACGCTCGATTATTCGAAAATTCCGTCAAATTACATAAACAGTGGGGAAGAAAAAAAAGGTGGACCTGCACCTCATAGGCTCAATTCCATCATATTCGAATTGGCCAGAAGCAGGCTGACCCAACAAAAAAGTGCTGCCAGCCCAGGTGAAGTGTGGAGTGCCCCCGAATGTTCCCAGCTCTGGTCGACACGCTGGATCGGTGGAGTTTTGGGAAGTTGGAGGATGCTGAACATGCCCCCAAGTATAACAAGCTGTATAGGATCCATATATACTATATAGCAACCACATCATCATAGCTAGCCTTCTCTCCAACATCAACTGCAGCAGCTTCCAGAGCTACGAAGCACTGATACGGCAACCTTGAGCGTATCCACGTACCGTACGTTCTAGATACGCGTGTCCGGTCGATACCTGTACGATACGCGTGTTCGGCCGTGTCCTCTTTTTCCGATATAAAAAAAATCCCGATACGACGGACACACGGTGGTGATACGGGAGGGACACGGGAGGAGGCCAGTCCGGTGGAATCGCGATAGAAACCCTAACCCCCACCCAGCGCTCTCTCTGTGTCCATTCTGGCTAGGAAACTGAATCGAGCACGCAGCCGCCGCCGCCTCCTGGAGTCGCACGCTTGGCCGCCAGGAAACTAGATTGAGCACGCCGACCGCAATCACCTTGCCGCCATCCGGAATCGTGCTGCCGCTGTCCGGAATCGTGCTGCCGCCGGCTGGAATCGCGCCTCCGTTCTTCGGATTTCACTCAGCCCCGCTTGAATTCGCCACTCTCCATCGCCAGCAGGAGGTAACTGTTTCCGCCCTGCTTTGTGCTTGCTGCTGTCTTGCGTGCTGTTGTGCTACCTCGGCGTGCTTTGCTTGCTAGCTGCTGCGTGCTGGATCGTGCGATGTATGCTGATGCTTTGATTGTTGGGGGGCTTGGGGCTTGCCAGGGAGTGAGATACCGGCATGGCATCTGCAGGCCACCAATGGGGTAGTATTTTCATCTCATTTCACGCATAAGGTTATTGTGTATTATTAAAATTTAAATTTATATATGTACTTGCCGTATCGCCGTATTGGTGTTTTTTGAAAATGCCGTATCTCGTATCGCCATGTCCATCTTGCCGTATCGGTGCTTCGTAGTTCCAGAGTACCTGGTACATTAGCAACCACAGTTTTGTCATCTTCCATTGTAGCTATCTGATTTAGCATTTGAGCTGTGTGAAATTGGTACGTCTAATAGTTGGCATGTCCCGAGCTACCACCCCAACATGCTGAAACATACAAAGATTGGATATAGCTGTGCTCCACCAACTTGCTAAATTACTTGTAATTTCATCATTTCCAACTTCAAAATATAAACGAATTACATACCTATAGTATCAGAACATGAATGAACGAAATTGGGACTGATATAGTCTTATGGGTATCGACTGTGCAATGTTTTTATAGTGGATGCAATTGACTCATGGGATAAAACTGAGCACAACTGAATCACCACAAGGTTGTGGAGGAACTACTCAACCTTGCTGCTACAATGTGGATAACACAAGTGTTGAAGTAACCACTTCAACGTGCTGTGCTAGATGCTATGCTAGATGCTAGATATCACTCTAGGGGCGGGGCTGTCAAGAATTTTATCAAAAACTCTCAACATACTAGATCTTGTCTAAGATCTAAGACACCCAAGGTTCCATTTATTGATAGGTAGTGGGTACATAGTCTAGTTACATAGATAGAGGCGAGGGCCTCTATTTATAGGCTGCATGAACTTTCACTCCTTAGCTCTACTCATAGCTAGAAGGTTCTAGGGAACAATGCTTAATGCTAATAAACAAATACAAGCAACATAATTACAAGATATAACTAGAACACTCTAGAAACTACAACACATGACCAAAGGACCATATTACTTAGAATATAGTAGAAGTGTGTAGAAGCTAGTACTGGATTTTACTTCTATTTTAATTTTCTATACTATCCCTCATCATCCTTCCTTGGTTGTTTAGAACTTGACCTCGAGTTACCTTCATAGAGTGCTTGTTCTGGATGATAAAGAACTAAGTCTACTACATTGAATGTGTCGGATATTCGGCTGGAAGCTCTTATCACCAACTTGGAATAATTTCAGCCTCTGTTTGTAGTTAGCCAATTGTTTCTACTCTGATTTTGTGCCTCCACTTCATTTAGCATAGCATGTTCTTTTGGCCTCATTCGGTGGTGTGGAAGATTCGGAAGACTTGCTCCCTTTGTTGGAATTTCAACCGCTGGTTGCTCTTCACCTTTAACAATAAGTGTAACACACATATTTGCCTCCTTCATGTCTTCTATAAACTCATTAGAGGTGTGGGAAATAGTTAACATACTTTTCCCCTCCTAAGAGGTATTACCATTTGATTGGTTTGGTAGGATGATGATCTTTCTCTTGTTCAAAGTGAAAGAGTAAGAATTTCTTTTCCTTTGTATGTAGCATCCACATTGAATTGCCACGGCCTCCCAAGAAGAACATGACTTGTATCCATATCAACAACATCACACAACACATTTGAACGATAGTACTTACCCAAAGAGAGTGGCAGGTTGCATTGTTTGATGATTCTTATATTCGCCCCTTTCTTGATCCATCCAATAGTGTAGGGATTTGGATGATCATGAGCCTCCAGTTTTAGATGGTTCACTAAATTTCGAGAGATAAGATTCTCGTAGTTGCAACTATCAATCACTAATTTGCATACCTTGCCATTCATCGTGCATTTGCTTAGAAATATTTTCTTTCGTTATGTGTGGTCGGGCTGTGGTATCGAGCACAAGAGACTCTGAATCACACATACCACGCCTTCACCCTTTTCTTCACAAACATCTTGTCCCTTCTACACCTTCAGATTCATATTCTTGGTCATCTTCGCCATCATGGATTCTTGTGTTGACAAATTTCCTCAGTCGCTAGATACATGTACCTCTTCACATTTATAGCAATTTATCACAGGCTTTTCCCTACTCTTGCCTCCAGCTTGCTTTGGGACATGTTTTGCCTTAGCTTTGCCCTAAATTTCGAGAGATGAGATTCTCGTAGTTGCAACTATCAATCACTAATTTGCATACCTTGCCATTCACTGTGCATTTGCTTAGAAATATTTTCTTCCGTTATGTGTGGTCGGGCTGTGGTGTCGAGCACAAGAGACTCTCAATCACACATACCACGCCTTCACCCTTTTCTTCACAAACATCTTGTCCCTTCTACACCTTTAGATTCATATTCGTGGTCATCTTCGCCATCATGGATTCTTGTGTTGACAAATTTCCTCAGTGGGCATGAAATTCTATTTTTTGTGGTACTTTAGTTGATTTTACTCTATTTATCCTGTTATGTACCTCTTCACATTTATAGCATTTTATCACAGGCTTTGCCCTACTCTTGCCTCCAGCTTGCTTTGGGACATGTTTTGCCTTAGATTGAGCGGGTCTCCCCTTCCACTCCATGGGAGTAACTCCTAGATGAGTCTTCCATATGAGGGGTGCCTCAATAACCTCTCGGCCTTTAAGGCTAGAGCTTGTGCTTGATCAAGGGATCAAATTTACTGCATCATCAAACGATCCTGGATAGCATCATTGAGACCATTGATGTACCTTGCAACTTGTTGATCTTCAGTTTCAGCAAGATTGCATCTCACTTGTAGCCTTAGGAACTTATCGGTGTATTCTGAAACAGTCCTATTTCCTTGAACACAATTTTGAATTTGAATATTCATAATCTGTAGGAAAAAATCTCCCTTTCAAAAGATTCTTTATTTGCTGCCAAGATCTCACATGAGGTTCTTAGTCTGCGGTCTTCTTGAAGGCAATGCCACCATGCACCCGCTCCTCCCATGAACCAATCAAGGCACCCCTCAATATCAACATTTCCATTGAAAGCAGGGATTTCAGCTTTCACCTTGTATGTATCTCTAGCATATGTGGCGTTGGGTACTCTCGGGTATGCATAGAGATCGGGTCTTCAAGGGCATCATCATATTTGCCTTCAGAAGCTTCAACATAAGTTGTCCTTTTTAAGGTATGTTGAACATGTCGTTGAGGTGTTTTTGCTTCAAGCTGACCTATCCTTCGACGACGAACGTCTTCTTCCCCTTCGATGAATCTTCTTCATTGGCAGCAGCAGGAGGAACACCCCTTCCCATCATCTCAACCAGCTGATTGAACCTCCGGTTAAGATCTTCACGTAGCGCTTGGATTTGCTGTTCTGCAACATCCATTCTCTTTTCCAGTCCTTCCGTTGTTGGCTGCAGCTTCCTCTCAAATAGAACACCAAGAACTGGAATGGATCAGCAAGGCTCTGATACCACCTGAAGCAGCAGAAGGCTGTGGAGGAATAGCTCCACCTTGTTGCTACAATGTGGACAACACAAGTGTTGAAGGAACCACTTCAACGTGCTATGCTAGATGCTACTCCCTCCGTTTCAGGGCTTAAGGCGTCCTCGTTTTGCGTGTTTTTTCTTTGACCAAGAATTACTCTAAATACGTAGAGTTTTGGTATAAAACTAGTATCACTGGAAAGTATTTTTTAATACGAATCCAACGGTACTAATTATGTACAATATAATCAAGATTTTGTTACTCAATTCTTTCGGTCAAACTTTGCTTTGAAAAGCGTGTGCGCCTTAAGCCTTGAAACAGAGGTAGTAGATATCGCTCTAGAGGCGGGGCTGTCAAGAATTTAATCCAAAACTCTTAGGATGCTAGATCCTAGTCCAAGATCTAAGACAAGAACCCAAGGTTCCATATATTGATAGGTAGTGGGTACATAGTCTAGTTACATAGATAGAGGTGAGGGCCTCTATTTATAGGCTGCATGAACCTGCACTCTTAAGCTCTACTCATAGCTAGAAGGTTTTACGGAACACTACTTAAAGCTAATAAAATGACCAAAGGACTATATTACTATAACACTCTAAAAACTACTACAACACATATGACCAAAGGACCGTATTACTTCAAATATAGTAGAAGTGTGTAGAAGCTAGTACTGGATTTTACTTCTAATTTTATTTTATTTTCTCTACTATCCCTCATCAGTAACTATAGAAGAAGTTTACAATTTTTGGGTTTGGGTACTATTGTATAAGCATGCATCTAGTGCCTATCATAGATAAAGAAAGTTCAACCTTCTTCCACCAGTGGGGGACTTGGCTGGAGAGTGGACGAAGGTGGAACCATAGAGTAGACAGCACGGGAGCTCTGTCTGGCGACACGGGCATCGAGGCGGACATCCGGCCTCTGAATAGGGAACGGCGGCGACTTGGGTGTCAGTGCAGAGGCGGAGGCAGACCACAGGACGACAGCTAGGCAGTGTCCGTACACCGGGACTGAGGTGGTCTGTGGGAGGGTAGCGGCAAGGCTGATGCTGTGGCGCTGGAGGGGGTTGCAGCGGTTGGCCCAGATACCATAGCTGGCATGCGACAAACAGCAAGGCTGATGCTGTGGTGCCGGAGGGGGCAGCGGCCATAGCTGGCATGAGACAAAGAGAGGGAGAGGGAACACCATAGACTAGACAGCACGGGGAGCTCTGGCTGGTGACACGGGCATCGGGGCGGACATCCGGCCTCTGAATAGGGAACGGCGGCAACTTGGGTGTCAGTGCAGAGGCGGAGGCAGACCACATCACGACAGCTGGGCAGTGTCCGTACACCGGGACTGAGGTGGTCGGGGGAGGGTAGCGGCAAGGCTGATGCTGTGGCGCCGGAGGGGGTTGCAGCGGTTGGCCCAGATACCATAGCTGGCATGAGACAAACAGCAAGGCTGATGCTGTGGTGCTGGAGGGGGCAGCGGCCATAGCTGGCATGAGACAGAGAGGGAGAGGGAGCACCATATACTAGACAGCAGGGGAGCTCGGGTGGTGACACGGGCATCGGGGCGGACATCCGGCCTCTAAATAGGGAACGGCGGCGACTTGGGTGTCAGTGCAGAGGCGGAGGCAGACCACAAGACGACAGCTGGGCAGTGCATGAGAGAGGGAGAGGGAGAGAGAGGCCTCTGAACAGGGAACAGCGGTGACTTGGGTGTCAGTGCAGATGCAGAGGCAGACCACAGGACGACAGCAAGGCTGATGGTGTGGTGCCGGAGGGGGCAGCGGCCATAGCTGGCATGAGAGAGGGAGGGAGAGGGAGTTCAATTTAATGATGTCAATATTGCTAATTGTTCTTATTGCGGTGATCAAATAATAATAATTTTGTTTGCCAGCACACATTCTAATACTACACATTTATGAATCAGTGGGAGTATGTTTAGACAATGGATTTCTAGAACTTGAAATAATTATCTGTACAAGGCTACTCAATTATGCATTTGCAGACCAGGCATGGGTCACAATTTTCTAATAGAGACGTGAGGTGCTGAACACTTGAGAGACTATTGGCGTTTCTTATGGTGTATGTAGAATAATATCGGGGTGGGCATGGATAGGAAATGCAACACTGGGTTACTAGAGTTAAATGAGTGCAACATGGGTGTTCACCATGGTCCAAGCCCAGCTAGCTGGGAGTTGTCAGGAGTTACAGTACTACGGTTGCTGAACTTGTTTTTTGAGTTGTGCGGTTGCTGAACTAGTGGTCAAACAAGATACACGAAAATTTACTACTCCCTCTGACCCATATTAATTGACTTGGATTTGTCAAAATTTGAATGAATCTATATACTAAATAGTGTCTAGATTCATCCAAATCTAGACAAATGTGAGTCAATTAATATGGGTCGGAGGGAGTACAAAAGTCAAGGTATTGCATGTCTACTGAATACTAGTATACCAAGGCGCCTCCAACTCCATAGACCACAAGGGCGTGAAGGGCACTCAAAGTCATCAACAGCTGGCAGTAACAGTAATTTCAGCTGCAAAGACATGGCTACCTAAGGCAGCAACATCATATGCTAGCATTTTCATGGCATACCCTTTGCGACAAGAAGAGCATTCTAACCAAATGGTAACATTTGTCATAGCCACTATGCCGTTTCAGTATGTTAACTTCAGTTATTTCACCCAACTGTAATTGCTGACATTTAGTTCTGGGCTCTCACGAGCTAGCGAGTAACCACACTAAAGTTAAAAAGCCAAGGAGCCACCCAAAAGACACACAAGATTCTACTGTAGGTCCCCACTTAGATAATGAATTTGCTAAATGTATACCAATATAAAAGAAGTCTTGGGATAGGACACCTTTAATCTGTACTGTTCAAAAATATTACTACTTCAATTTCATAATTGTCTTTTTAATGGTTGTGAAAGAAGATTAGACTTTCCCTAGTCACATTTGTTGTTATTGCTTTGTAATTATACTACCTGCTTAGTTGGTTAACGATCCAATTTATGTGGGTAAACTATTTGTAAGATGGTATTGTCTTTGCTCATTCCTGAATTCTTGTGGGTATTTTATTTAGTACTCATACCCTACCTAAAAAGTTTGGTTGTGGGTTGAAATATAGGCAATCGATTCCCATTGGCAGTTGTTTAATTAAATGTCGCAAGTCAGTAGTTTAATTTTAATATTCATTTCTCAATTAATCAACTAACAATCGCAATATTACATGTGATCTTTGGTGAAGCTCGGTTGGAGCCTGCACGTGGAGACTACATGACATGTGACATGATGCAGATTTTCTCATTGAAGTTAGCTAAATCGCCTATCAAGAGTGCCTCATTACAGTTATATGGATACATAGCAGCACGAGATGATTTTGATTCAAAGCTTAATTATGTTTTTCGCCGTAGTAGAGATGCTCCCATCATTGCGCAGCAGGTGAACTTTTATACTTTTCTGCAATCATCGTAATTTATGTCTGTAGATGAAAATGTGAATGAAACCTGTCAAGCTTCATGCACTAGCCAACGCAACCAAAAGTACGATCTGATGGAAATGGCTAGTGCAATCCACTTATACATTTCAACACCGGAGAAGAAGTCAGCACGTGCAACCGGAAGAGGGTCAAACTCACGTATGACTCAAGAGGCCTATACATGTACAGAGAGGGGGCAACATCAATTTAGGATAAATTGCGAAAGCCAGGACTCGAACTCGAGACCTTAGGCTCTAATACCATGTCAAGCTTCATGCACTAGCCAATGCAACCAAAAGTCCACTTCAACAAAACCAACGTATACCGTGATGCAACGGATCTCCCCCACTTCATAAATGCTTGGATAGTTTTGAGATCAGGAAGCTCCCGCTCCGCGCTCCCACCCTCCGGTAGCCTAGCCTGGCCTCCCTACTAGCCTCGTCGTTGTTGAGCCCATCATCGGTAGCCCACCAAACCCTCCCTACGTATAACATATCAACCTCCAGCTCGACCACTAGCGACCACCTTTCGCCAGTGAGCGCCGCTGGGAAGGGTTAGATCTTGACATCTCCAGCTCCATCGGCCGCTCCTACCGCGACGTTGCCCGCATCCCCTCGCCCTGCGGCCACGCCCCCCCGCTAGGACCACTGTGATCTGACTGCTACACCTCACGCCGCTCTCGTGGGACGTATCTCGGCCTCTGCGTGCTTGGGCCCCTGCTCGGAGATCCACCGTCCGGTCGCTGGTGCCGCGGCTTTGGACGATGATGGCTTCCGCAAATCTTGGCGCACGAATCATCGTCGCCAAGAGCGCCATCAGGAGAGGTGCGCCTCGCCGCCCTTTCCTCCGATGCAGCGTCGTGGCCCTTCGCTAGAGAAGTCCGCTAGCCTCTGCTTCCGCTATCTCGAATGTGGGCATGTCTTCTGGGATTGCACCAATATTGTTTGTTGCCTCTGGCCGTAAGTGTTGGGAGTGTGAGCTACGTCGGCCCACCCGCTCTCCCCGCATATGCCGCCACTCTGTGCCGCTGCCACGATTGCGCTCAGGCAGGCTCCGCGCCTAGCGTATGCAGCCCGTGCGCGTGACACCGTGGCTATGCCGGAGCCTGCCCAGCGTGTGCAAGCCGTGCACGTGACACTGTGGCCACGCAAAACGGCGTGGAGACGGCCGCGCCTAGGCTAGAGCTACACCCCTAGCAGACCGCGACCGCACCCGCTGCAGACATTGACGTCGCGTCTTCGGCGCGCTGTCATCATCTCCCACTGTTGAGATGGAGGAGGCTGAGGAGGTTCTATACCACGCAATGGTAGCATCCATCACCGGAACAAGGCCGCCCGTGTCCCTAGGCTAGGTGCAAGCATGACTCCTTCACCCTCAGAGACGGCGATTTATCGGTGCATGTTCATCACCCGGAAGATTCCTCGTCATTTTCCACTCCAAGTCCATGCTCCCATGATCCTAGTGAGATCCGCTGCGCTGTTATCCCAAAGATCGTGTAGATGCCGGCTCGCAACAACACCTTGTCAATGATTTGTGCCCTCATCTACCCCATTGTAGTTCGGCTGATGAGCGCCTCCATTGACCACGTATCTCTGGATGGCGCTGGTCCCCTGCTGGAGGTGGCGACGGTGCCCTAGACGGGCAGAACACAGGCGGCGACACCGGTTGCAACCATGCATGCCGGCGGGGACGCAAGCGCCACCGCACCGAAGGCGCACTATAAGGCCGCGCCGATGGCATGGTATTGGACAACATTGGCTGCATTCGGGTAAAATGCGGCGGCTCCGACGACATGGATGACATGGCTGTCAACTCCCGATGGCTTGCCTCCCATGTCACCGTGATTGAGGATGCGCCACCGGTCGCACGCATTGCCACCATGACCCCATTAGGATCGCTCTGCCTCCCCGGTCAACAGACCACGTCTCATTGCCACCTGACACCCTACTTTGGACGGCGACATGCCTCCACTCAAGGACCATCCACGGATTCAAACTCGGGTGCCAACCGCGGCCGCTCCAATGGCATGCTTGTCAACACCTGATGGCCTGCCTCCCGTGTCACCGCGATTGAGGATGCACCACCAGCTGTACGCAACGCGCCAGCCTCACGGTCAACAGACTGCGTCTCACCACGAGCTGACACCCCTGCTTTGGACGGCGACGCGCCTCCATCCGCTCAGGTAGCATCCAAGGATTCAAACTTGCTGTGGCCTATCGCGCTCAAGGAAAGCCCTGTTGAGACCCAACATGAGATGGTAAGCTCTAGGGCACATTGGGATCAGGACGAGCAGAGGCAAGGGCGGGAGCTGTCACGTTAATTGGCCTAGAGTTTGTTAGGTTTAGTCCCACATCAGAAATTTGATGTGAGGGAACCCAACTTATAAGATGAGGCAGGCCTTATTTGGCTGTGGGCTTCGGTGGATATGGGCTGTTATGGTGCTGGCTAGTGTAGTGGCGAGCTAAGCCAAACCGTTGTGTGCTCTAACAGAGTCTTGGTGGTGTTTGGTCTGCTGTTGTAAGGCATAGATCGCTGTAGTGGGACCTTTTTTTTTTCTGTAATTCTTCTTTTCTTTTTTTTGGTTGTGTGCATCCTAATGCCAATAGGGTATTGCATTTTAGGCTGGGTGTAATTGGTATCTCGCGGTATTAATATATGCTCCTTTCAAAAAAAGTAAGTACTGGTAGGTTCTAGTAGCACCTTTAGGTGTGTAAACCTTGGGCAGTAAGCTAGGTATAGAAGTAGAAAGCTCTAGAACAATCAGGGGCAAAACGACCTGCCCTTGTACTCCTATATATAGCACTATGCAATACAAGCTGCACAAGCTTTTGGCAGCCACACACAAACCACCTTCCTACACACTACACAAACTAACCTTAAGAAGTAAGCCATCCATTGCTTTATATTTATCTATAGGACCCTTTATTTATTTTCTGGCAATCTTCTGCTACTGGTAACCAAATTAGCCAAGTTTAGAAGGAAAAGGACATGTATAAGAATAAAGAGTCTGAATAACGTAAGGAAAGAAACAAGTTACCCAGAATTTAGGTACATCATCCTGTACATGGGCCCTTTCACTCCTGAAGCTGACTTCAGAATCAGAAGCAAAAAAGGCGAGAAAATAAGAAGATTAGTAATGGAAGGAGACAGAGCAATATCCAGGGTAAAGAGTATCTCTACACACTGCCAGTAGTCACACATATATCTCATTAGAGATCAACATCTACTTCGAAAAAAACTAAGGATTATATAAATGACCAGCTGAAGAATAAGCAACAGCGTGCATATAAGCTAAATCATGCACACACTGAGAGGGCTCAACTGTGTCGCCACGAACACAGAGTCCCATGCTTCAGAATATCAGTGCAGTTGTTGTTCCCTTGCAAGCCATAATCCTTCAACTGATCTTGCCTACAACAGTTGTAAGACAAAAGTGAGAAGATTTGAAGCTCCCTTTACTGAACTCTGAAGGAAATTTTATCTGTTGACCATGTAGAAGAGAACATAATACTACAATCTGATAATTGTTTTGCTAGACATCTGAGATGACAGTAAATCGAAATCATCAAGTTACTGCAAAAGAAGTCATAGGGTGCTCTCTGTCTATGATTAGGAAAGCTAACATGCATCCTAGCTTCCTAAGGCTATTACATCTACTTCTTTTACTTGGTCATATGCAAGTAATTTTCACTTTGAACTCTTAAAGACAAGATTCTATAAACAGAAAGCGAATTTGAAAACCCAGAAAATTCTGTAAGTTCAGCTCCTGGTATGTAATCAATAATGGTACACCTTCGCTGGATTTTCTCCGAAAACAATAGGCTAATCATATGAACAGCATTCATATGAACAGTAGGCCCTGACACTTTTGGGAGAGCACAGTAATACCTTTCTCCATGTATGCTTTCTTTCCGATTAAATCTCAGTGATAATAAATTCAGACTGCCCTCTATGCACCATCGCTGAATCTACAAAAAAGATAGCATATAGTTTTAGGAAATCCACATACCAGCTAGAGCAAAGATATATGGTCCTAGAAACATAACAAATCAACACATCTGTAGGCATTCTCCTACTCCTATAATTTGAAAAAATATGTGCAATAAATTGAATCATTTGCCCTTCTAAAGTCCGAACAAGTGCTTATAATCGATAAAAATCTATCTCGCAGTTATTTCTATGTCAAAGCATTAATCCTAAGAAGCATGTTCCTTTGTATTAAAAACAGTACCGGTTATTCTTTCTCAGCTATCAATTATATATTCCCTCCGGTCCATATTAATGGCCTCAACTTTATCTAGATTCGTATGTATCTAGTTAAGTATTTAGACTAGATGCATTCGTATCTAGAAAAAGTTGAGGCCATTAATATGGATCGGAGGGAGTATCACTGTCACACCAATCAGCACACATAATTTTTTTAGGCTTAATTACCTGATGCTCACCTGTTTACTCTCCCTGAATTCTATTCAGAATTTAATTGAACTGGAACAAATACACATAAATTACATTCGTAATCACTGGAGGATTTCTGCACCTGCTTCGGAAAAAAAACATTTGAGCTATCACCATATGTTTGACACTACATATTCAGTTTATTGATTTTAAAAATTTGCAATTTCTGTGCACCTCATGTGGAAGTAGCCATGCCTGCCATTCTGCAGCTCATAGAAGATACGCATCAGCACTAATTTGAGCACGCCCACCTCTGTCTCCACTTTCACCCGCAACACTACCGCTCCTGAAGACAAAAAAACCAAGAAAATGTTTGTGTAGATCGAATAGAGTGAGATGAGCAGGTCCAGATTGTGTGGGAGAGAGACCAGCAGGGCCTGATTGAAGGACGATTGACGATAGGTGACGCGCTCCTTGGCCTCGCTGTGGTTCCCACTCGGGCCGGTTGAGGCGCATGGAGGGACGGACGCTACGGTATTGGTGCAAAGCACAGGGTGTAGGGGCGTAGCACTTGGCCGCGGAGGAAGGCGGGAGATTGGAGGCGGCAGAGATGTGTGGGATGAGGAGATGCTGCAGCGGGTCCTCGAGACGGAGAACTTGCAAGGAGATCGGTTCAGGAATTCACCGGGACGGTTTTCGTGCATTTCCGCGATTTGGGGATCTGGGGCTTTACCTAGTTAGCCTAGTTAGGCGCGACTAATGTTTTACCCCTAATCACGGAAGTAATCTTCAGCGTTTTCAAGTCGGTAGGGTTATGATGTGTTGGATCACCGCCCTCTGGCTCTTTTCATATTGGTATAGATATTTATTTTTAGCATTCAGGATTTGTGCTTTTATTCAAGAGCTGTTGGCACCTTACGAAGGAAAGTATTTAGCATCAGATTTCTTATCTTTGCTATGAAGTACTAATAGCAATAAATTTTTACAGGGTTCTATGATTGAAATGACGGGACCTAAGAGATGCATCGCATTTTTCTGTGATGTTCTACTAGAGTTTGACATGAGGGTGAAGAACGGAGAGAAAGGAGAAGATGATGTACAGCTGATTAATGGAGTACTGGAATTTCAAGGACTTTTCATGCGGTGGGAACCAGCTAAACTTCGCATTGGTGGCAGTTGTGGTGCAGTTGATATGTCTTTTGCATTTGTTAATGATGCAGTGACGGCCATTGTTGAAGTTGTTGTATCAGAAGTGAAGAATGGTTTTGATTTATCACTCACTTCCATCATTTCTGTTGTGGAGGTGCCTGAGGAATTTCAGCTTTTTGTTGGCACTGTCCGTGAATCGTGTGACTTAAGAAAGTTCGTAATTGCTGTCACAGTTGATTCTATGTTGCAGCTGAAGTTCTTGGTTGGTAATATTGGGCGCAGTTGTTCTTTTAAAGCTAAGCTAAATGGATACGCCAGACGTCAAATAATGCTTGATTTTGCCTCTATCTCCGTGAAGGTCACTTGGATGGCATGGGCTCCTGCATAATTTCCTTAATCCTCTAGTTTTAAAGTGTCATGTAATTTCGCATTGGACGATGAGGTGTTTACTTGACAATGTACTTAATTGTTATCTTCTTGCCAAAAATAAGATGCATACATTTAGTTTAATAAAATATTATAATCTTGAACAAATAACTATGAAAATATATTTTAGAGTAAATGGACATACTCTCTCTTTCAAAATATAAGATGTTTTAGGTTTATAAAGAAAATGTATCTAGACTTCTTTTAATATAAGATTTACTCCAAACATGAGTAAACCTACACACGAAAAAGTTTAGATATATTTTCTTCATAAAGCTAAAATATCTTATATTTTAAAACGTAGGGAGTAAAACCGTTCCTCCGAGTTTGTCGTAAATTTTTGTTTACTCCCTCCATTTTTTAGTGTTTCTAAAATACAGATCCAGAGAATAAAAAATCCTCCCGGGTTGCCCGCCGACTCCAGAGCCGACGCCGTCACCACACGAAGTCCACCCGCTCCTCTCACCTCGCCTTGCCGCCGCCGGAGGAGGCCGCCCTGCGGCGGACGGTCCTCTACTTTTTCTTACCTTTCTCCTTCCTCCTCTAGATCTGGATTTCCATTGTCGTCTACTCATGTCTCCTTCCTCCTCTAGATCTGGATCCCCATCGTCGTCTACTCATGCCCGTCACTGGATGGACAGCCTTGTGTCTTGCCATACACGGTTCCCATGATTGATTTGGTATAGTGCTCGGTGGCCGGCCAGATCGGACTAATTCGAGCGTGGCGGAATTACGATCCATGACGGCCGGCGGCATGCATGTGCAGGCGGCCAAAGCATGCATCATTTACTGATCGTGTATTCAGTATCATGCATTTGGCTGCAACAGCTAGGCAAGGACGTGCGTCCACAGAGCTGGGACGCCCGATCTGCAGCAGCTTCAAGCAGGTCGACGGTGGATGCGGTTTGGAGGCTGGTGGAGGAGGAGGAGGTGCTATGGTCGCGCCGATGGATGCGGTTCAGCGAGGTTCTCCTCGACGACGTAGACGTGCGGCAGCCATGGCGGACGACAGCTGCAGCAGGCATGGCCCGGATCTGATCTGGGTTTGACTGAGGCAGCTTGTGCTGGGTTCTAGTGGATTGCCTTTGTGTCAAACTGGACCATCTTCTCCTCTATCTACGACTGGTGGCGTGGGGTCTGCTACATCGTATTGAATAAATGAGGAGGTCCTAGGGTTCCTCTCACGTCAAGATGAAGATCCGTCTAATGTTTCTCTGTATTGATCTGGTTGCAGTGTTGTGTTTTGAAAGGCTCCGCCGGCGAACTTCATAGTGCGTTCATGCCGAGAGATTGCTGGTCGGGTGGGATTCGGTCGTGCGTACCTATGTTTTATTCTGTCCATTTGGCTTCAGAGGGAGCGCTTCGAAGGTTTGTTGCTGTTAATATCATTAGGCATGTTCTCGTTCCATGGTGCTGACGGAGAATGTCACGGAGACCAAGATCTAAGGACTGACAATGGTGGTTCCAGTCTGGGTGGTCATGAGGAATTGGATTGGTGACTCGTGACTTGGAGTAGTGGCATACAAGAGGGGATGACTCAACAGGAAAAGTTTATAGTTCTACCTTTCAGGGTGAAAACCCAGGGTCTTGCCGTAATTGGTTGTGCCTGGCAATGGCCTTGTTGAAGGTATTGTTTTGAGAGTGGGGACTTTTTCAGGTTGAAAACCTAAGATCTATGATTGGGCGATGAAGATGTTTGTGCACTGTTTCCTTTTTGGAGACGTCGTTTTTGGAGAAGCTGGACCTATGGTGTTGTCTTGATGGTGATGGTAGTGCTGCTGTTTCAAAAAATGGATCACTGTAACGGAACTTTTCTTTTTTATAATTAATATATACTCCTTTAAAAAAATACTATATAGGTTCACTCGTTTTGGAGAGAGTAGGTTGGATTTTGTCGTACGAACAATGAAGTACTTCTCACGAAGTTTACTTGCATGATCTCTGTACAATACCAAATCCTTGGTGCCAGCCGATTATCTTGGCCATGTCGAGGCCTTTGACCTTGCCGGCATGCTCCGGCGTTTCTTCAACCTCCGTCGTGAGGCCCAGTAGTTGCAGAGTCGGGATGGAAGTAGGACTTGATTGCTTACTTTTGCATCTTTTTAGGATCCTTGTTGTAAAGTGTATGGTCTTGTTTTCATTTTTCTTTTTTCTAGGGGCCTGCACAAATATTTGTATCCCACCGTCTTGGTTTATTGAAAGGCTTCCAGCCCCTTCGGAGCTCTCCTGTTAAAAAAAACGATGCCAAATCCAGTGGTGAACTGCACTTAGCTGCCAGCCACGAAGGCTAGATTGTGGTTGTCGTACAGAGATCGGATGGAACAATTGTGTGTAGATAGAACAATCATGTGTCGTATGAAGAATGAAAGCTAGACTAGTGACCACCTACATAAGATCTCTAGCCACATCGAACGAGTTCGAATAAGATGGTGATCAGCCTGAGGGATCTCTAGCAGCACCGAACGAGTTCAAAGAAGATGATGATCAACCTGAGGACTCGCTGGATCCGGAGGAAGCGCACCGACCCGCTGTGGCCTTGACATGCACTTCTCCAAGTTTTGGACGCCTCCACTAACATGCAGTTTGGGGATGGAACCACCGCTCTATTGTGGATGGACATATGGTTGGATGGGAAGACTGCCGGAGAGACATCGTATGGGCTTTTCGCGCTAATCCCCAAACGTGCTAAGGAGCGACGCACAGTGAGGGAGGCTCTGCTAGAGCGCCGTTGGATCGCGGACATCCGAGGCGCGCTGAGCCCGCTGGCAGTACGTCCAGCTTTGGATCCGACTACGTGAGTATGAGCTGTTAGACGAACCTGACTCCCTCCTCTAGAGATGGACTACGGATGGCCAATACTCCGCCAAGTCATGCTACGAGTTCCTCTTCCAAGGATCCATCATCTCGTGATCTTGGAAGCTGAATTGACAGGCCTGAGCGCCCCCACGAGTCAAGTTCTTCATCTGTCTGGCCTGCCAGGACCTCTGCTGAGCGGCTGACGCGTCGGGGCCTTGCCCACCCCGATGTTGTCCCCTATGCGAAAAATCGACTAAGACCATGACTCACCTCTTGGTGGGTTGTACCTTCTCCAGGGCAACCTGTCATGAGGTGCTCTCATTGTGATTCAATCCACGACATCACCACCGAACGGGGAATACGAGTTCGTGGGCTGGTGGCTACAGGCGTCGAGATCTACCCTCAAGCTCTACACAAGGGGACATCCTCGCTCATCATGCTGACAGCATGGTGGATCTGGAAGCAGCGGAATGCGTTAATGTTCGACCACGCGTCACCAAACTTGGGTGGTATTCTGGGTATGATTCGGTCTGAGGCTAGGGCTTGGGCCGCTGCTGGCGCGATTGGCTTACGAGCCTTGATCCCCGCAACCCCGTAAGTCTAGTGGATAGAGTTGTACGTGGTGTTTTGGCTCTCTTTGAGCCGTGTATATGCTATACATAACTCTCTTTTTATACCAATGAATCAAAAGACAAGGCTTCTGCATTTTCACGAAAAAGATAGAGCTGGAAGGAGCGGAAGGCCGTCTGTGAACGGTCGGTGCGCAGAGCAGCATCCCGGTGCTGGTGAAGTATGGTGTTGGCGGGATGCTAGTGAAGTATGCCGTTGGTGCCAGAGTGACGCAGTCGTGGTAGACTGCTGGTGAAGAACCCATTGGCATTTTTTTGGCTGTTAAATATGAACCCATATGCATTGACGAAGGTGTTTACTCCTTCTCAATCGGCTTCTTAGCGATTAGAGTATAAGATGATTAAAAGGTATCGATGAGCTGATGTAGATTCTAGTACTGCATTCGTCAGAAAAAAACTCTCTCAGGTCGCTCTCGCCCCAAAGGCTCCGGAGGAGACCCACGGTCTCGTTGCCGGTCCTCCTCCCCTCAGCGGCCCCTGTTCGGCGCCACCGCCCACACTGGTGCCCCTACTCGGCAAAGGACGGAGGGAGAGGGGTTCGTGGCGGTGGCTCCATGGGGAATGGTGGGGCGGCAACGACGATCCTTGGTGGCGCGACCTGATTCTGGTGAGGCCTAGAAGCCGAGGCGGAGATTTGGTGGTGGAAAATGTGACGCTTCCATCGGCGGTGCAGCGGTGCCATGGATCTTGGCCTTAGAGTCAGATCTTGGGATTGCCATCCGCCATGGATGAAATTTATGCGTGGCTGCCTCCTCCTTTTCTGCTCCGTCTGGCAGCATGGAGGCCAACTTTGTGTGCTCGAATAATGGAGGCAGTCCTAGGTTTCTTCTCGTGCCAAGATGAATATATGCCGGATGCTAGTCCCCATCGGTCTGGAGGGAGTGTCGTATTCCGGAAGGCTCCACCGATGAACTCTCATGGACGCCTATTTCCTGGAGATTACTGGATCGGATGAAACTCGGTCATGCGTACCCGTGTTTTTATCTGACCGTTTGGTTTCATAGGGCATCCTGTGAAGCTCTGCTGGTTGTTACCATAATGGGCATACTTTCGTGTTCCATGGTGAAGTCCGCTGGCGGAGAAGGTCATGGAAGCCGAGATCCAGGGACTAGCAATGGTGATTCGACTCTTTGTTGTGGTGATGAATTGTCTTGGATATTTCTGACTTGGAGCAGCGACATAATAAGTCAGGATGACAACACAGGAGAAGTACAAAGTCTTACCTTGGTGAAAATCTAAGGTCTGACCTTAATCGGTTGTGCCTAGTAATGACCTTATTAAAGATATTGTTTTTGGGAGCGAGGATTTTCTCTAGGATGAAAACCTAAGACATATGATCGGGCGACGACGATGTTTGTGCATCGTTTTCTTCTTGGAGGCATTGTTTTTGGAGAAGCTAGAATTCTGGTGCTGTCTTGGTTGTGTTAGTACTACTGTTACAAATAATAAATGCCTATAGCAGGAAATTTTTTTCTTGTAATTCTTCTTATTTTTTCCGGGTTGTGTGCATTTGTAATGCCGCTAGGGCAATGTGTTGTTGCAGAACTTAGATGTAGTTGGTATCTTCGAGATATTAATATATGTTTTTTCAAAAATAAAAAAAATCAGTCGAACCCACATGATACAGACCGAATAGCTTCCTATTATTCCCTCTGGTCCAAATTAATTGACTTGAACTTTTCTAGATTCGGATATATGACATGTTTTAGTGCTAGATACATTCAAATATAGATAAATCCAAGTCAATTAATTTGGATCGGAGGGAGTAGCAGTTTTGTCTATGTATAGTTATATGAAGCAACGTTTTTGTCCAACCGTCTGGTCGTCCAAAGTCTATTCCACAATGCAATACACATAATAAAGAACTTAATTTATTTGGGGAGGGGGTAGCAGGGGGCAAGCCTTCGAACCATCGTATGCATGTTAGAGAGGGTGGCTCCCAAAAATTGCACCTCATAAGCCGATGTTGTCAAAAAAATTCCTTCTTCCATAAGCTTCTAAGAGATGTCATCCTCCGTATTGATATCAAGCACTACCTCATGAAGAAGAACCCATAGCTCCACGAATTGCATTAGGTGCTCCATATAAAAATTATCACCCAACCTCACATTCCTGATCCAAGAATTACATGTAAGGCTTGTTGAATATTCCACTTTTTCTTTTTGATGAGAGGAGCAACCTCAATTGGTTTTCTCCCTGGAATCCATGAATGTCGTCGGATTAATGACAAGTACGCTATAGGGGGTCCGAAGAGCGTTGAGAAAAATGGGATGTGATCCATATAGTGTTTCAGGAGTGGTGAGCACACACGTTTACCCAGGTTCAGATCCGACAGCGGTGATCGGATCCTACTCCTGCTAGCAACCCAGTAATATATCGACGAGAGCCGGTTGTTACAGAGGATTACAAGAGAGGTTTGCCTATGCGAGTTGGTTGTGGTTGTGCCTTAAAGGCACCCTCATGTCCGGCTTATAAAGGCGACAAGACCTAGGATTATAGGATAAACCTATCCGGCTATGTTACAGAGTTAATACTAGTTATATCTTGGACTACAAGTAATACTACAAGCCTAAGTTGGTAAGTCTTCTGGGTCTTGTCATAGCCGGAATTGACTCCGTCCTCTTTCCCTGACTGGGCCGACTGTGAAGCAAAGCTCTAACCCGTTAGTCGGCCACCCTGGTGAGCGAGTCATGTGGGTATACCCGGAAAGTATATCCCCTGCAGTAGCTCCCGTAAGTCTCCAAGATCCAAAGTCGGATTATCGTCTATCTTGATGGTTCTTTGGCTTGCAAAATCTTAAAGGGTTCCTGAAAAATTCATTCAAATGTGTAGGATTCTGAGTCTCGTCTAAGTCGGATATGTCTTCTAAAAATTGAGCCATTTCCACGCTTGTTTCAAACTTGAGCAGGATTTTGGATGGTGACATTGCCTGACAACTTTTCAGACCCCGTCTTTTCACTAACGATTATTTTGTCAGCATGACCATTGGTGGGTCTACGTTGCGTCGAACTAAGGCACCATTTCAATGCACACGCAGAGATCAAGGGGGCGAAGGCTTCGTGAGGAAGATTCCTGCCTCTCTCCTATACGCGTGGCGTTAATATAGCGTGTTTAGCGTGAATCTCGGTGCAGAGAGTGATTTATAGGGGAATATTTCCTTCTTCCCAGATTCATTCCTCATCACTTTTGTGCTTCCTCATACTCCTTCGAGCACCTCCTCTCCCCTTCCTCGCCTCCGTAGACACACATCTAGCACCGCCACTTTTAGGTTTCCTCTGGCGAGATGGCCGAAGCGGCATCAGGATTGGGCACGGTGGCGACGTCCTCGGTGGCGGCGGATGATAGGAGGCATAGGGACCTTTGGGTCCCTTGCGTCATGGACGACCAAAAGTTCCAGACGATGGAGGAAGAGGGCTACATCACCGCCAGTGCGTGGCAAAGAGGCCTCAACGAAACCATACCTGCACCAAGACGGCGAGCGCATCCTTTTTGCGACACATGTCGATCGCCGCCTCAGCCTCCCGCCGCCAGAGTTCCTCACCGAGGTACTCCACCATTACGGCATTCAGCTGCACAATCTCTCCCTAATTCTTTGCTCGAACTTAGTGCTCATACAACTCTTAGCGAGGGATTTCTTGGTATTAGGCCAAGCATTACTCTTTTCTGGTACTATTATGGTACTCGGAAGAACTCGATTAGTGCCAGAATTCCTTATATCACTGGCACTCTTAGCTTAGTTCTTAGGAGAGACCGAGTCTATCCTAGGATTTTAGCTAGTGAGTCGGTTAGAAGATGGGCCGACACGTTCTTTTACAACAAGGACATGCCGGTTCCCAGAAAGATGGAAGGTTTTTTGGTTTTCGTCGACAACGCTGCTCCCCAAAAAGATACATGGGACACAGAGGCGCCGAAACTTTCCGAAGATTTGATCTGCGCAAAGAGGCGGATCAAGTTTTTAATGAAGCATCAGGGCTTGTGCGGCTCTGACTTGATTCACTGCTGGCTGGATCGTCGGATTCAGCCCCTACAGCACCACGGCGACCGGCTGATGCACATGATCACCGGGGACAAGGACAACATGAGGGTTTGTCTGATGTGAATTCTCGTGAAGGACTATAAATCCTGAATGTAATTATTGGTAAAGGAGCGAGTGAACAAGAAAGTTCCTAGGATCTCTATGCTGATGTTTACAGTAGAGACACCTCTGACTCCCGTAAGTCGTCCGACTGGTATTCCACTTTGTTCATCATCTCGTTATCTGATTCTGCCATTGCTGCTTTTTTGCCTTTCAGCTTAGCGATCTCCCCAAGTCAGAGTTAGACCCTCTAGAGGGTTATCCTCCAGAAGACTCGGTCGCGATGGAGGACGACGAGGTAGAAGAAGTTTTGGGCCTAGCTTCCAAGAAGCGCAAGGACAAGGATGTTGTCAACGCTGGTGCACAAGTGTTGCTAGTGGTTAAAAAGTAAGTTCCCCTTATGTTTAGTACCTGTCTTGTACTTTCTGAGTCTCATCTAACATTTATGTTTTGTGTGACTCAGAGCTGAGTCTATTTTGAAGAGCAAGTCAAAGCCAGAACGCAAGCCGACCAAGTTATCGCGCCAGCATAAACTTGTTATATCACCAGCTACACCTCCTCCAACTCCGACCACTACTCAATCTTCAGTGCCGTAGGTTCTTTCCTCTCCGCATGCTGGCTGTGCTACCCCTGACGCTCCCAATTCCTCACAGATTCTGGTTACTTCTGGTAGTCCAGCCACTGACAAGGGTGAACCCACTAAGGTTAATGATCCCATGGATGCGTCTTCAGGGAAGGTGGTAAAGCTTGCTAATTCTACTGCTTCCGGTATGAAGAGGAAGAAGAAAGACGAGATTCAAGCCGGATATCTTCTAGTGAAAGATGGCACTCCTATCTCCCTTGCTAAGAAGGTCTTCCACAACACAAAACTTGGATTTGAGAAGCTGCACTTGGAGCATGTTGTAAGTTTTCCGATTCTTGTTTGTAGTATTTATTATCATATCCTATAGCCCCAACCATCAATTCGAATAGATATTATAACGTAGGATCTGAGTTGATGCTTATAAGATGCAAAAGAATGATGTAGACCCCCAAGGCTCGTGCTAAAATTTAGCTTAGCTTGAATTGCAGCCTGAGTCTTAGTAGACGTATGACTGTATATCATCTTAACTTATATAAAGTTTTATCTTACAACTAGGAACTACTAAAGAATATATGCAACAAGCGCAAAGAGATCAAGGCTTTGCGTCTTGAAAATTCCAAGCTGCATATTAAAAAGGATGAGGCAGAAGGTAAAATTTCCTGACACTCAGCCAAAATTTCTTTGTATTCTTAGCCGAAATTATTTTCTGACTCATATTCCAAATTTTGTCGTTTGCAGAATTGCTAAAGCAATCGAGCAAGATGGTGGAGGAGGCCAAGAACTTTAAGGTCCTCCAAATGGAGAATGATGAACTTCGCAAGGAGCTGAGAAAGCTAAAGGATGATTACGAGAAATCTGTGAACAACCTCCTGGAGTCGAACAATCATGATATGGAGAGACTCGAAAAATTGCTGGCCATCCGTGATAAGAAATTTGATGAGATGAAGAGGGAGTTTGGCAGTCAGCAGGATCTTGCACAAGCCACCCA
This sequence comes from Avena sativa, assembly GCA_916181665.1. NCBI lineage: Eukaryota > Viridiplantae > Streptophyta > Magnoliopsida > Poales > Poaceae > Avena > Avena sativa. Next base: position 42,008,032 of record OV702298.1, on the reverse strand, counting down.
AGCAGAACCGAACAACCTCAAGGAATAGTGTTCCTAATGGAACCACTTCTTGCTTGGTAATTTCTCCGACATTGTCTTTCCCTTTTTATTTCCGACTTAGCGTCAGATTTTTTTTTGACTTTGTTCTTTTCTAGATACTCTTAATCTTTTAGAGTATTCTAGCTCTGACCCTCGTTTCGAGCGTATCAAATCAATCGAAGATATAGTCTATGACTTCCGTTTGGTTCTTGAAGAAGCTGGCAAGTTGGTAGAACTTTCCGATTTGGATAGATTGCCGATACTCGAAATGAGGGAAAGAGCAAACGAGATTCCGAAGCTCATTCAAGACTAGAAGATGTCGTATGCCCGGACTGCAGCATAAACTGCCTTGACCATGGTGATGAGTCACCATAGTGAGATGCAAATATGGCAAGTCACCAAGGGCATCGCCACTGAGGATGATGAGGGTAACCTACAATACATCAAGGCTATTTAAGATTCTTGCGTCGGTTATGCTTGTCGCATGGTGGAGATGACGAACTATGTGATGCCATTCTTCCAGTCCGTCGCCATGCCTCCAACTCTAAAGGATCCGGAAGATAGCCTCGTTGAAGACGAAGATGCCTCTGAGTCTCCCGATCAAGTCGCGGCTCCAGCGCTCCAAGGTCTCCACCACCACCTTCATCATAAATACTTATGCATTATCCTGAAAAATTTATATGGTCTGTAATGATGGTACTATATTTTGTGGTTCTATGTGCTATACTATGTAAGAACTTTATGCTTTACGCTTAGAACTTAGTATATTTTGATGTGATTGAAAATTTATTAAGCACTTTGTGTTTATCCTTATCGTTTATCTGGCTTTTTGTCTCATCCCTTTCATGAGACGGCAAACCTTTAGCATGGAAACTTTGCCGAGAAATGGAGCTCAATTGCTAAACCAGTTTTAACTCAGAAACAAAGCCGACTTCCAGTATCAACAATTCATTACTCGGAAAATACCCGTGTCTGAGGAATCATGTAAAAAACCAAAGTATAAACATAAAATGAGATTTACACACGAAGGTAACATTTTTATAGGTTTCAAAAATCATAACAAGAACGAACATAAGCACAAATTACTTTCAAGCATCCTGGGATTTTTGAAATTGACATGCTCTTTTGAAAATAAGATAGTAAAAAACTTCTCATAAAATTATGAGGGAACCAATACTTTATTTCACTTTAAACATGTACATATGATTACAAGAAAAGAAACTTAAGAATAGAAGGGACGTAGCTATGTAATATTCTATGGACGATCTAATTCATCCGGGTCTATACTACCGCCAGCTCTATTTCTCTTCCGAGTGTCAGGTCTTTCCTAGATTGGTCTCGTATTGGTTAAATAATATGACCCGATATGCAGAACTCGGATGATCATAAAAGGTCCTTCCCAAATTGGGGAAAGTTTGTACTTTATTTTTTGCATGAGTCGGAGAACCAAATCACCCTTTCTAAAAGAATGATTTTATAGTCTTGACTATGATACTTGCGTAACTTCTGCTGATAGGCTATAGATCTCTACTTAGCAACGACGCAAATTTCTTAGATTATATCGAGATCATCTTGTTAAGAAATTTCTACATCTTCTTTGATATATGCTTTGACTCAGGGAGATTGATGGATTAAATCACTCAGAAGTACTGCCTCTGCACCATAGACCAAGAAGAAAGGAGTGTATCCGGTTGACATGTTAGGAGTAGTTCGTAAGCTCCATATCATAGACGGTAATTCTTGTTCCCAAGGCCCCGTAGCACGACGAAGTGGTGCTTCGATACAAGGTCAGAGTCCTTATAAAATTAGACCGTTTTCCCTTTCGACCTGTCCATTGGCTTCTGGATGCGCGAAGGATGTAATATCAAATCGGATCCTCTGATCTTCGAAGAATTCAACCAATTGTCCCATGGAAAAGTTGCTCCCGTTGTTGGTAATAATACTATGCGGATAACCGAATCGGATAATTACGTCCTCGACGAACTTTCTGGCTTTGGCCCCATCACAATTTTTTACAGTTTTGGACTAAATCTAGTTTGTAAATTTATCCACCATCACTAAGAGATGGGTAAATCCATATTTTGCCATTTTAAACGGCCCTACCATATCAATACCCTAGACCACAAATGGCCATATAATAGGGAATTTTCTTAGCTGATCATCCAAAACATGTGCTTAATAGGCATACTTTTGGCAGCCTTTGCACGTTTTGACCAGTTTCTCGGCATCCGCCTTAGCTGTAAGCCAAAAGAATTAGTGTCGAAAAGCTTTTGCCACTAAGCATTGGCTGCGGCGTGATGATCGCATTCGCCTTCATGGATTTATTGTAAGATTTCTACTCCTTCCGGAGAAATACAACGTTGGAAAACTCATGAAACACTCCACTTATAGAGCTCACCATTAATAATTATATAGGATTTTTCTCGTCGGATGATCTGCTGGCCCAGAACTTCTTGTTCGGGTAATTTTTTGTCTACCAAGAAATCCAGGTAGGGTATTATCTAGCTGGGAAGTACAATCAGTGCTTCTACTAAAGATGAGTCGGATTTCGTCGGATAGTCCTCATCAACTCCTGTAATGGAGGGGACTTTTAAGTACTCTAAAAAAGCACCACCCGAAACTGGTTTCCGTGCAGAGCCTATTCTTGATAGAGCGTATGCTTCCTCATTTTATTCTCGAGGGATGTGTTGAACCTCAAACCTTTCGAACGTTTGGATAGATCTTCCACAACAGCTTTATATGCTTCCATGTGTTTGTTTGTGTTGCAAATATCAGATACTTGCTATGCAACTAAATCCGAGTCTCTCTAACACATGAGTCGGTTAACGCTAATGTATTTGACGATGCGTATTCCATGACACAATGCTTCATATTCGGCAATATTATTGGTTGATGTGAAGTGAATCTATAACACATAGAACAACTTATCTCCTTGGGGTGATTTGAGCACCACACCAGCCCCCGAGCCTCCTCGTGATTTTGACCCATCAAAGTGGAGAGTCTGAAATTCCAAGTCTGGAGGACTTGTGTTTTCTGCTGTCTCTGTCCAATCAACGACAAAATCGGCAAGTATTTGAAACTTTATTATTGCCCGTGGTTTATACAAAATGTCGGAAGCTGCTAGCTCTATTCCCCACTTAGCGACACGTCATATGGCATCACGGTTGTTGATTATATCTCGTAGGGGAGTAGTACTCACCATTGTGACCTTGTGCTCTTGAAAAAGTGTCTTAGCTTTCTAGCGGCAAAAAATATGCCATAGGCTAGGTTTTGGTAATGTGGATACCTTTTATTTGACTCTTTCAGGACCTCACTTAGATAATAAGTTGGACACTATATTGGATGCTCGTGATTTTCCTCCTTGCGCTCCACTGATGTTACAATGCTTACGATTCTATTTGTCACTGCAATATAGAGTAACATAGTCTCTTGTGGCTCAGGTGCGGAAAGGATCAGTGGATTTGAAAGTAGATATTTAAAACTTTGCAGGGCAGCGTCGACTTCTTTGGTCCAGACAAAGTTGTCAGTTTTCTTCAAGATCTTGTATAATGGTGTAGCTCTTTCTCCAAGCCGGCTGATGAACCAACTGACTGCTGCAATGCAACCAGTTAGTCGTTGGACGTCCTTTAGGCGAGTATAGCATTAATTTTATCCTGGTTCACCTCTATACCTCTTTTAGACACGATGAAACCTAACACTTTTCTGGTTGGTATTCCGAAGAAACACTTCTTTGGGTTGAGCATTATGTTGAATTTGTGTAGATTAGCGAATGTTACCTCCAAGTCGGAAATTAATGTTTCCTTCCTTTTGGACATAAACACTATGTAATCCACGTATACATGGATGCTACGTCCTATTTGGTCTTTGAGGCAACACTGCATAGTTCATTGATATGTTGCTCCTACATTCTTTAAGCCGAACGACATAGTTTTGTAGCAGAAGGTTCCGAAGGGAGTGACAAAATACGTCTTAATTTTATTCGACGTTTTCATCGGTATTTGGTGATATCCAGAATATGCGTCGAGAAAATAGAGTAATTCCGACCGTTCCGTGGAATCAATAACTTGATCGATTCTGGGCAGAGGAAACAGATTTTTGGGACAAACCTTATTCAAGGCAGTATAATCAACACACATCCTTAAGTCAATAGTGTCCTTTTTGGGGACAAGTATAGGGTTTGCCACCCATTGAGTGTGGATGACCTTTGTAATAAATCTGGCTAAATCTAGTCGGGCTAATTCCTTAGCTATAGCTTGGCGCATTTCATCACCCAACCGTCATAAGGACTGTTTGACGGGTGAAAGGAATTCTCTAGATAATGCAACTAAGGTGAATTTACCTATATGACAAATAAGTACTAGCTCACACAACACTAAGCTAGAACAAGTAAGTAAAGTGCGGTAAAGGATAGAAGTAACCAAAGTGGTGGACGCGGAGACACAAGGATTTGTTTCCCGTAGTTCCTTCCTTATGAGGGGAAGTACGTCTACGTTTGGAGAGGGGGTGGTTTCAAACCACCAACGCCACGAGAGGCCTCCCTTGTTCTCCGATGAATCTCACCCCAACGGGTTCGATCTAGCTTCCACTATATCGGCAACCTTCGAGCGGGAAGCCGACACCTTTACAACAAGTTCGGGGCACACATCCACAACTTAATTGGAGGCTCCCAAATACAAGCAAGCTGTCAAGACAAATCAAAGACAAGCTTGTAAGAACCAAATCAAAGTTACGGTTTCCAAAGAAACACTAGAGCTTGGGGGCCCTCAAGTGAATGAGGGGGAAATGAAGATCTCTCTTGGTGAAGCTGTAGATCAAGGCCTCCTCCTTTGATTCTCCAAAGATCAATGACTTTGGATGGTTGGATGGAGAGATCTTGTAGATTTGGTGGCTCTAATGGATTTGGTGTTCTTGAGCAGCTCGAGCAACTAGAGGAAGAAGATAAGGGTCCCTTTTTATAGACAACATCCTCCACGAACCGTTTTCTGACCGTTGGAGAAAAGTCAGACCGGAGACTCCGGTCTAGACCGGAGATTCCGGCATATCTCCGGACTAGCCTCCGGACCACCCATCAGAATGTCCCGGGCCATCCATGACCCAACAAGACCGGAGACTCTGGTCTTCCAACATCGGAGACTCCGGACTGAGCCAACACCGGAGACTCCGGGGTAGCCTCCGGACCTAGATCCGGACCCCCATACAGTATGTCCTAGCCCTGATTCTGAAGTCACCACCGAAGACAGATCCGGAAACTCCAGACCACACCGGAGACTCCGGTCTAGGCAGACCGGAGACTCCGGTCTGGAATTTCCAGAACTGTGTCACATAAGTAGGGACTTTTCCCAAGTGTGAGGGTACATTTCACTTATCATAATACCAACTGTGGATAGTGACAAACTGTAAAATGATCTACTTGATGTTAACGAACACCAAAAGTGATTATGACAATAAGTGCCCTTTCAATCTCCCCCTTTTTGGTGTTCGATGACAACAAGTGATTTAGCATGGAATAAATATATATATGGGGCTCCCCTTGACTATGTGCAATAATATAATTAAGTAAATCATGGAAGGTAGATAGTATCAACGATAACACACATAAATCTCACATGAGTTACAATAGATAGTGCACACAAGCACATAGTCACACACATAAACGACAAATAACGCATATGAAGTTCAAAGTTCAAATATGGCAAATGAAAGCAAATAGTAGCAAATCCAAAGCCCAACCCCATGCAAATCAATGAGAATGTCTTCTCCCCCTTTGGCATCGAAACGCCAAAAAAGGGAAAAGAACCTAGGCTAGCGTCCCAGCAAATCAGTAGTCCTCGTCCTCCTCGTCCTCCTCCTCCTCATCCTGGTCATCACCACCCTCATCATAGTCATCATCATCATCTTCAGGGACTGCAGGCCCTTTGCCGTGAGGGCGAGAAGAGGAGGTACCCTGGTACCCGAAACCGGAGGTGACATCAGCAAAGGTCTTCCAATCCACCATGCTATCCTGTTGGGCATTCCATGCCCCAAACGAGAGTGTGTGGTCAGACTCTATGGACTGCTGAGCACCGTGTTCATCATTGTATTCATCCTCACCTTCCTCATTATCCCCTTCACCTTTTTCCTTGATTTCTTTGAGGAGCTTCTCAATGCGAGGATTGCTTTGGTAGGATGCATGCTACTGCTTACGAATGTCTACGTTCATGCAACAAAGGGTCCTCTCCCAAAAGGTGGCCTTCTTGACCCGCTCAAGAACATAGTCTCGAGTCATGGTAGGCATTGGTGCATTGGAGGAATTCTTCCTTCGAACTCTAGGTGGAGAGGGAGCCCTATCAGTCTCAATCTCCTCATCATCATCATCCCCATAGCGACGCCTCGGAGCTGGCCCCATACGCCCCTTCTGCTGAAGTGAGACCAAGGCGTGCTCAGTGAGATGCGGTGTAGAGCCAAGTGAAGAATCATGCTCCTTGGAGTTGATGAGCCTCATAACCAAAGGTGCATATGGAGGAGACTTCTTGTACAGAATAGCATGGAACATCTCCTCAAATATAAAATCCATCACATCAATAGGTTCAGCATCCGCCTCAGGTCCAGCATTGTAGATCCGGTAGGTGTGGTACAGAAGGTTGACAGGCCCACCCCTAATAGCATCGTCATTCCCGGCACTTGGTGCGATGGTATGACGGAATATCCTCAACATTAGGTTGTAGAGAGTCTTGAGTCCCTTGGAACCCCCTACAACACCGTCGCTGCCATACAGAGGTGCCAACTTCATCTTGTTCTCTCCTAGAGCTGCAGAGTGCATGCTCAGACCAATGGGAGTGGATACGCCATGAAAAGTCTCAAAGATGACGTTGGCAAAGTCATGGAAAGTAGCTGTGCAGCGAGTGGTGCCAGACATCCAAATCATGGTCCTGTCTTGATCAGATCCAAATACCACGATGGCATAGAACTGCTGTACTAGGTAGAAATTGTAGTCTTCGCGCAGCTCCATTAAGTTATACAGACCCAGATTCTCATAGATCCACAAAGCATCATTGAAGTAGGGGCTGAGGCGCATCTTCTCAACACTCATGAACTTCTGAGGGCAGACAGGTGATTTGGTGAGCACACCATATACATCCTTCATGAATACAGCCTGCTCCTTCCTCCAGAAACGAGGGTCCTCACTAGTACGAGGCAGTGCATAGAAATCTGTCTTTCTCAGTTCACGGTACTCTTTTGACATTTTGGCCAAGGACTGAAGGTTGTCATATTTGGCCTTCTTGGCACGGTCCTCTCATTCAGCCCTCTCTTGGTCCCTCTTCAAATAGGCTGCATCATGTGCCTGCTGTCTACGGTTGGAAGGAGGCACAATAAACTGACCCTGAGCTTCATCATAGCGAGGATTGCTCCTTTGGGACTTGGCCTTGGTACGACGAGGACGACTAGAACCATCACCTGTGAACAACAGTGAGGGAGATAACATGGAGATGAGTATATATGTCCCAACAATGTAGTACAAGAGCTTTGATGCATTTCTGGTCTGTTTTGATTCATCCACCATCGGAGTCTCCACACCTCATACCGGAGTCTCCGGCTCAGACCGGAGTCTCCAGTCCTGGGGACCGGAGTCTCCGGCCTGGACCGTAGTCTCCGGACCTAAGTCCGGAATATCCGGTCCGGAGGCTCGGGCATGAGATGGGGAGATGCTGGTGAGGATGAGTCTAGTAGATCGAGCAATGCAACAAGGCTAAAGTACTAGAGTGCACGCAAACAAGTGATTCCAATGGAAAAATCAACACCAATCCTCAAAAACACATCTAGAGATGAACCCTAGGATAAAAAGAGGAGGAGAGGTACCAGATCTGTCCATGGGATCAATTCGTTCGGTGGTAATGACCCAATGGAGGAGAGGAGAGGGTTGGCCGGTGACACGGCGGATCCTGGGGGCTTCTTGACCTCCGGGGAGGAGTTTTGGAAGAGGAGGCGACGGGTTTGGAGGAAGGGGACAGGGTGAAGAATGAGGAACTGCTGTACCAGTTCACCCCGCCCCTTACTATAAGTGGCAAAAACCGTCTGGACCGGAGACTCCGGTGCATGTACACCGGAGACTCCGGTCCTCCTTGACCAAAAGCTCCAGGATAGGTGTTTGGGGACATATATGAGAGATAGACAGGTTTATGATAGGGAAAAGGCTTGGGTTGAGACATCAAACTGTGAAGAACCAACAAGAGCCATAGGAATTCAAAAGAATATTTAGAAAAACTCCAAGAGACTAAAATCAAGAGAATGGCAAACATGAGTAAGCGCCAACCTCTCAAGTTTGAGAGGGCGATGGCCTAGGCCACCATATTTGAGTATACTCGGCTTGTCACCACGAAGATATATCTTGGGTCCATTACCGAAAGTCATCACTTAATCTCACATATCACAAATCAATTAGGACCGCACTCCCCCTATATCCATGCCTGCACCTAAACCAAATATGGGTCAAATCATAGGTGAGAATGCAAGATGATCAAGTCAAGCTCCTTGAATCTACGATATTTAGTTCATTCCTCAAATAGCAAAACCTTGCTTCATCAAGTGGCTTCGTGAAGATATCGGCAAGTTGATCTTTGGTTGACACATATGATAGATCAATATCACCACGAGCAACATGATCCCTAATGAAGAGATGGCGAATCTCAATATGCTTTGTCCTTGTGTGATCCACCAGATTGTAGGCAATCTTGATGGCACTTTCATTGTCACATAGAAGAGGCACTTTGTCACTCTGGACACCGTATTCCTTTAAAGTTTGCCTCATCCATAGCAATTGGGTGCAAGCACTAGCAGCTGCCACATACTCGGCTTCGACGGTGGAGAGAGAGAAACAATTTTGCTTCTTAGAAGACCAACATACCAAGGACCTACCAAGGAATTGGCAAGCCCCGGATGTTGATTTTCTATCATCCTTATCACCCACCCAATCCGAATCCGTGTATCCACAAAAAGAAAATGTGGACCCTCGAGGATACCAAAGACCATAAAATGGGGTATGAACCAAATATCGAAAGATTCTCTTGACCGCCATTAAATGGCTTTCTTTAGGAGCCGCTTGATATCTTGCATACACACCTACACTCAACACAATATCGGGTCTAGATGCACAAAGGTAAAGCAAAGAACCAATCATAGACCGATATACCTTTTGATCCACATCTTTACCATTTGGATTTTGTTCTAGATGAGTCTTTGTAGCCATGGGAGTAGGTGCTCCATTTAAATCTTGCATTTTGAATCTCTTGAGCATATCTTGAGTATACTTGGCTTGGTTGAAGAATGTCCCTCCTCTAACTTGCTTGATCTCAAAACTAAGAAATACTCTCAACTCCCCCATCAAAGACATCCGGAACCTACTAGTCATAAGCTTTGAGAATTCATCATTAAAAGCTTTGTTAGATGAGCCAAAGATAATATCATCAACATATATTTGGTATACAAAAAGCTCCCCATTCACCTTATTAGTAAAAAGAGTAGGATCGATTTTCCCAACCTCAAATCCACGGTCAAACAACAACTCTCTAAGGTTCTCATACCACGTGCGTGGGGCTTGCTTGAGCCCATAGAGCGCCTTATCAAGTTTGTAGACATGGTTTGGGAAGTTGGGATCCTCAAATCCCGGGGGTTGCTTAACATATACCAACTCATTTAATGGACCATAAAGAAATGCACTTTCTACATCCATTTGTTGCAACTTAAAGTTATGATGTGCCGCATAAGCAAGAAGGATACGAATGGACTCAAGGTGAGCCACGGGTGCATAAGTCTCTCCATAGTCAATGCCTTCAATTTGAGAGAACCCTTGTGCAACCAATCTAGCCTTGTTCCTTACTACAATTCCATGCTCATCTTGCTTGTTCTTGAATATCCACTTCGTTCCAATAACATTGCGGCAATCCTTTGGCTTCTCAACTAACTTCCATACTTTGTTTCTCTCAAAGTTTTTGAGCTCTTTGTGCATAGCTTCCAACCAATCCGAATCTTCAAGAGCTTCCCACACTTTCTTTGGTTCAATCATGGAGATGTGTGCTTGGTGTTCACTGAACCTCTTCAATTGTGATCTTGTGGAAATGCCTTTCCTTAGGTCACCAACCACATTTTGTAAAGAGTGGTCTCTTAATTCCAACATTCTCTCCTTTCTAGCTTCGCGCCGAGCGTGGATCTCCGTGTTGTTTCTTGGGGGACCCTCTTCATCATTTTGTTCCTCGTCTTGACCATAAACTTGACCTTGATCATCATCGGAATCATTCTATTCAGTGAGAGGCAAAGATTGACCTTGGTCTTGATCAAGTGCTCTTCTAGCATCAATTTGAGCTTGTCTCAAGGCAGTTTGTATGGATCTTCCTTGAGTGATTTCCTTGGCACCACTTGACATCCTAGAGAATGAAACAAGCTCCCCTTGACTAGAGTCATCACTATGATCAACCTGTTGAGGGTCCACAACTTGTCTTTGGCTTGAGTCATTTCCCTCCTCGGTGGATGGAGCATGTTGCGGTTGTGAAGATGAGGGCTCCACTTGAGTGGAGCATAGTTCTTCTCGATCCTCCATAAGGGGTTCCTCAACGGGGCGAATATATCCCACACGCATTCTTCCTATGGCATCCCGAGGCATTTCATCATCTGCATCACAAACATCAACACACCCCCTTGGGGACCATCATATTCTTCGAAGGTCACACTACAAGATTCTATGACGGCTCCGGAGAGCTTATCATAGATTCTATAAGTGTGAGATTCGAGACCATAGCCAACAAAAATACCCTCTAATGCTTTAGACTCGAATTTGGACAAACGAACACCTTTTATGAGATAGAATCACTTACAACCGAACACCCGGAAGTAAGATATGTTGGGCTTGTTACCGGTAAGTATTTCATATGGAGTCTTGTTGATTTCTTTGCGGAGGTAGAGCCGGTTTGAAGCATGGCAAGCGGTGGAGATGGCTTCGGCCCAAAAGTTGTATGGAGATTTAAGCTCCGACAACATGGTCCTATCCATCTCAATAAGAGTCCGGTTCTTCCTTTTGGCCACACCATTTTGTTGAGGGGTGTATGCAGCGAAATATTGATGTTTTATCCCCTCATCACTAAGGAAATCATTCAAGGTGTAGTTCTTGAACTCGGTGCCGTTGTCACTTCTTATAATCAACACGGGAAGATTGTATTGACGTTGGACCATGTTGATGAAGTCGATGAAGGTCTTTTGGGTCTCACTCTTCAACTTGAAGAAATATACCCACGAGTATCTTGAAAAGTCATCAACAATCACCAAACAATATTTCTTACCACCAAGACTTTCATGAGATGGAGGACCAAAGAGGTCTGCATGGAGGAGCTCCAAGATCTTGGTTGACTTGATGCGGTTCTTAGGCTTGTGAGGAGCATCATGCATCTTCCCTAGAACACATTCCCTGCAAACACGATCTTTGGCAAAGGAAACATTTTCTTTTAGTCCAATAATATGGCCCTCCTTATGGAGACTTTGCAAAGTTCTCATATTGACATGGGCTAGTCGGCGATGCCATAACCAACCCACATCGGCCTTTCTGAATAAGCACATCGCACTTGTAGTGGCTTGCCCCGAGAAGTCCACCACATACAAGTCATGTTCGACGTACCCAACGAAAGCGACCTTGAGAGACTTGCTCCACAAGAGGACCACAATATCAACATCAATAAAGACGGCAAAGCCCATCTTTCCAAGAGCACGGACTGAAATTAAATTGTATCCAAGGGTCTCAACAAGCATGACATTCACGAGTGTAATGTCGTGAGCAACCACTACCTTGCCGAAACCCATTACCTTAGACTTTGACTTGTCGGCATATGTCACAGAAATTTGATCATCATTTGGCTTTAAATCCTTGATAATAGACGAGCTTCCGATCATATGACTCGTGCAACCACTATCAAGCACCCACTTTGACCCTCCGGAAGCATATGTCTACAAAATATCAAGCTAATTTTTTAGGTACCCATTTTTTAAATGGGTCCTCTTTTGTTAGCAACAAGGGTCTTGGGAACCCAAATAGACCAAGCAATATAACCATCATATGGGACAACATATTGTGCATACACATCACCATAATGATCACACATTAGAACATAGTAAGGGTTAGCACTTCCCGCAAAGTCATCATGAGACATAGTTTTGCCACTTGTGGTTTTACTATCCACAATGGCCTTGTTGGTCTCTTGTGCGTGCTTGGCCTTCTTCTTCTTGTTCTTCTTCTTCTTCTTGTTCTTGTTCTTGTTCTTCTTCTTCTTCTTCTTCTTCTTCTTCTTCTTCTTCTTCTTCTTCTTCTTCTTCTTCTTCTTCTTAGTTTTGCAGACAAAACCAATGCCCACTTTTTCACCACTTGGCCTTTGCTTACTCAAAAGATCATCAATGGACTTGTTGCCTTGTGGAAATGTGGCCTTGGCTAGCTCCCCCTTCAACCTAGCATTTTCTTCAAGAATAGTTGTACTACTAGATGGAATGAAGTTACTAGGTGAAGGAATATTGGCCAATTGAGTTTGAAGCGTTTCATGGGACTTTGTGAGTGACAAGAATTCACTTTCCAAAGCCTTGTGAGCCTTGTCAAGTAAACTAAAGTCCTCGGCAAGTTTTTCATGAACCACACCAAACTCAATCTTGTCATTTTTAGCCCTTTTGCATTTAGCAATAGCATGATCACGTTCGTTGATGAGTTTACTAACAATGATGTCATTTTCCTCATCAAGCCCTTCAAGTTTTAATTCAAGTGACATCCTAGTCTCTTGTTCTTCTTCTAGAGCATTGTTTAAAGCCTCTAGCTTAATCAGGTGTTCAGGTCCAAGTTTACATCTTACATCTAGGAGCTCTTGTGTGTGGGAAAGATGATCTAAGATGTTCCCAAAATGTATCTTAACATCTCCTTGTAGGTTAGTCATAAACTCATCAAAAGCAATTAATTCCTTTTTAACATCAAGAGACATCTCATCATCAATTTCATCATTAGCTAAGGGAGTAGAGTGAGAATGTAGGAGTACAAGTAGTGGCTAGAGCCGCCACACCATTAGAAGTTTCCTCTTCCTCGGGGGATACCGGAGTATTCCCTTTAGGTAAAACATATGGAGGATCCTCTTGAGGAGAGGGGGATGATGAGCCATCTTTGTCTTTAAGAAGTTGCTCAAGCATCTGCTTGACTTCGGTGACCAAGGAAGAGCTCAACCTTGTTACCCACTTTTTGAGATATTCCATGGTCACTATGGTGGGCTCACCATCACCATCCCCTTCGTGGATACCCATATTCTCTTAGGCGGTAAAGCCCAAATAAAGAGCCGAGGCTCTAATACCAATTGAAAGGATTGTATGGGCACCTAGAGGGGGGGGGTGAATAGGTGCTACTTCAAATTTTCTTCTTTTTCAAATTAGGGTTTGACAATAAGGTAAATTCTCTAGATAATGCAACTAAGGTGAATTTACCTATATGACAAATAAGTACTAGCTAACACAACACTAATCTAGAACAAGTAAGTAAAGTGCGGTAAAGGATAGAAGTAACCAAAGTGGTGGACACGGAGACACAAGGATTTGTTTCCCATAGTTCCTTCCTTCTGAGGGGAAGTACGTCTACGTTTGGAGAGGGGGTGGTTTCAAACCACCAACGCCATGAGAGGCCTCCCTTGTTCTCCGATGAATCTCAACCCAACGGGTTCGATCCACCTTCCACTATATCGACAACCTTCGAGGTGGAAGCTGACTCCTTTACAACAAGTTTGGGGCACACATCCACAAATTAATTGGAGGCTCCCAAATACAAGCAAGTTGTCAAGACAAATCAAAGACAAGCTTGTAAGAACCAAATCAAAGTTAGGGTTTCCAAAGAAACACTAGAGCTTGGGGGCCCTCAAGTGAATGAGGGGGAAATGAAGATCTCTCTTGGTGAAGCTGTAGATCAAGGCCTCCTCCTTCGATTCTCCAAAGATAAATGACTTTGGATGGTTGGATGGAGAGATCTTATAGATTTGGTGGCTCTAATGGAGTTGGTGTTCTTGAGCAACTCGAGCAACTGGAGGAAGAAGATAAGGGTCCCTTTTTATAGACAGCCTCCTCCACGAACCGTTTTCTGACCGTTGGAGAAAAGTTAGACCGAAGACTCTGGTCTGCACACCGGAGACTCCGGTCTAGACCGGAGATTCCGGCCTATCTCTGGACTAGCCTCTGGACCACCCATCAGAATGTCCCGGGCCATCCATGACCCAACAAGACCGGAGACTCCGGTCTTCCAACACCGGAGACTCCGGACTGAGCCAACACCGGAGACTCCGGGGTAGCCTCCAGACCTGGCTCCGGACCCCCATACAATATGTCCCAGCCCTGATTCTGAAGTCACCACCGGAGACGGATCCGGAAACTCCGGACCACACCGGAGACTCCGGTCTAGGCAGACCGGAGACTCCGGTCTGGAATTTCCAGAACTGTGTCACATAAGTAGGGACTTTTCCCAAGTGTGAGGGTACATTTCACTTATCATAATACCAACCTGTGGACAGTGACAAACTGTAGAATGATCTACTTGTTGTTAACGAACACCAAAAGTGATTATGACAATAAATTCCCTTTCAACGGGTCTAGCATCAGGATACACATTAAGAGAGTGCTCGGAAAGTTCCCTAGGTACTCCGATCATGTCAGAAGGTTTCCATGCGAAGATATCTTTATTATCTTTACGAACTTGATGAGCGCGCATTCCTATGCGAGGTCTAAACCTACGCCCTCTATTGGTCGCCTTGGAGGGATCATCTTCCTTCAATGGCGTCATCTTCGTCTCTTTCGAGGCCTTGAACTACAGACTCGGCTTCAGCATCTCGTTCTTTGTAGCCGGCATCTCAGACGGGTTGGTATTTTCTTGATCTCCTATTACTCTTGGGCATGCAACACGACTTCAGCAAAGGAAGCAGATCCTTCCTCATAGTCTAGTGCTTTCTTCGGGTTTCTCCGGATGTGATGATGCCGTTGGGGCCCGGAAGTTTCATCATGTTATAGATGCAGCAGGGACAGGCTATGAACGCCCAGTAAGCTGGACGCCTGAACATGGCGTGGTATGCACTTTTGAATGGTACCACCTCGAAGGAGAGTGGCTCAATCCGGTAGTTCTATGGAGTATCGAATGCCACGTACAGTGTGATCTCACCCAGTGAATTTGCCTGTCTCCTTGGTACAATGCCATGGAAAATCACATTGCTGTTGTTTATCTGGCTTTCTTGGATCTTCATGCGGTGGAGCGTCTCGATGTAGAGGATATTGATGTTGCTGCCACCATCATGAGAGTTTTAGAGAACTCATAGCCATCAATGAGATGATTGACGACCAGAGGGTACTTTCCCCGATGATGAGCTTTCTTCGGGTGATATCTTTGGTCAAAGGTGATGGTTACTTCTGACCAATCCAAAAAATTGGGGGATAGCCAGAAGCGTGGCCTTAAGCACATGGAGAACCGCTTTTTTGACCTTAGATGGCTAAATTTCAAGGAAGCAGACATAAGCGTCTTTCTTTGTAGGATAATCCTTCTTTCCATTCGACTTGTGCTATGTGGCTTCCACTTCTTCCATGTCGGAATATTCCTTGGCCTCCTTGCCTTTCTTAGAATATTCCATTCCTTTTCTTCGCTTGGCCCTATAGCCAGCAGATTCATCTCTCTTAATGTCTTCGTTGAAGCGACACTTAGCATTGGTGTGGGAAGAACCCCCGTTCCCATCCGGGTGATGTACACACGGATTGTTGGAAATATCGACCAAGGAATAGGTTTTTCCGGGTTGATATTCACCTCTATCCTAGACTCGGGAAGTTTTGCGGCCGGGGATGGAGTTTCGCGGCCTCATCCCCGGCCGCCTCGGTGCCCTCCTCATCCTCCATATCCAAATGTTGCGTTGACAACTGTATTTTCTGGATTGGGTTTATCTTTTGAGGTATTCTTGCGCTTCTGGTTTTGCTGCTACTTCGACTACTTTGCCGACTGTCGTATGGCCAGAAAATTCAGCAGTCCTTCTGAATCATCATCGACATCTGCATACTTGCTTGCCGTTTCTATCATTTCTCCCAAGTCGGTAACTTTTTCGCACTTTAGGCGATGACGTAATAATCCGATTGGGAGCCATGTGATGAAAGCTTCGACCGCGGTTTGGTCATTTAATCATTCACAAGAGTTCTTTTTGTCGATCCATGATTTGAGATAGTCTCGGCAAGTTTTTCCGGGTTTTTGGGTGCAACGTTGCAAGTAACCGACTATGTAGGGCCTCCTGTATGTACCCTCGAAATTCTGAAAGAGAGCACTTTGCATATTATACTAGTTGTTTATCGAGTTCTCTGGCAACTCATCAATCCATGATCGTTCCATCTTCCTCAGCATAAGTGGGAGATATTGAACTTCGACCAAGCTATTTCCTTCTTTGGCGATGTAGCAGGCCTAGAAGAAATCCCGAAGCCAAGTATCTAGCCGGGCCACACCGTCGTAGGGTTGAATTTTCTTTGCGATACCGAAGTCAACCGTAAAATTTGTCTTGCGGATGCGTGGACCAAAGAATTTTGGTCTGATGTATACGTCTTCCTCCTCACAACGTTGCGCTTCAATGTTAGATGTAATGCAGTGGTGAGCGTCGTTTGGTTGCTCGCTGTGCCCGCGGGGCGCTGGTGTCGGATTTTGACTTCTTATTCCCCTATTACCTTCTCCGCCTCGATGGCTACCATGGCCATGATGGGAGCCATTGTGTTCGCTGCTAGGTGGGGACAGTGGTTCTAGTGGGTTATATCCGACTAAATGGTGGCTGCCTTCCGGAGCATCATGATGGTGGCTCCGAGGTGGATATTCATGATGTCGGCCACCGTGCTATCTAGGTCTGACGCGGTCTTCGTTGTTTCTTCGTCCGGCGTTCTCGTCATTATGATGGGGCTCAGCCGGACGACTGGTGTGTCTCGGGGGCGACATTTGCTGCCTGTCCCGCTCTCGCCGGTGATGCACCTCTGCTTCGTCCTTGTGGCCCTTGTTTTGCTGACGATGGGATTTATGTGGGACTAGTTCCTTCATGGAATCACGTCTCGCAACCGTAAGAACCTTTGTCCAACCTCGCACAGCCCTGCAGTTATGGACTAATAAAGAGCCATTTTTTGAATGATGATCATCCCTAGGCTTGGTGAGATAGTGCTATTCCGGATTCTTTTAGGGCCTTATATCAACATCATGGTTCACATCTGTAGCTCCCAATTTTCTAATAATTGTAATGCTACTTGCCTATTATATATATTGCTACTTCCTACTTGTCATTATTGCATCATCATAATATCATGCTCATGTCACCATGCCACATTGCATTCGGGCATCATATTAAGAACCTTTTTCATTTGGTTCTTATCCTCATGTTGCATTTGTCTTGCATATTATTATTTTGCTTCTTGATTTATTGTAGTTGGTTTTTATTAAACTTGATATAATGCCCAAATGGAGTTGAGGGCATCTCTCTTTATTTCCTTCCTATCTCTAACATATTAAAAATATCATCATCATCTCCTTTTATTCCCTCCATAATATGTGGGATTTCATTTGGAGACTTTTGATATTTTATTCCTAGCCCACATATTAACCATGATCCACATTCCCTTTTGCTGCAATTTGTTTTGCTGTTGATCTATTCTTGCTTTCATCACTCCTACTCCTCCATCATATTCTTCCTTGTTTTTATTGTACTAGCACAATTACCCGTGCGTTGCTACGGGTTAATAGTGACGACGGATATGTAGTGTCACCACTCCAAATTCGAGTTCTTGGATAAAAACATCAATGCGATCCAAATTATGCTAGAAAATCGATCAACCGTGATCCAAATTATGCTAGAAAATCAAGTGGCCGTCTGAAAGTTCTTCAGGTATGGTAGCCTGCAATGAAACGCCAATCAAGTGGGCACCTATAGTTCTAAATAATTGTATCATTTGTACCATAAAACATTATATGTTGATGGCACAAAATTAGAAAATATGTTGGATTTGAATAGAGCATTAGTCCACTTATTTATGGATGCAACAGTCGTCAACATCGCTAGTTTAAATCTCATCAAAAGTGATTCGTGAACGTGAACATGTCACCTACAGACCACAGTATAGATACAGAGGAGAGCATAAGACGTACTCCAGTTGACAAATTGATGCATCAGCGCTCCAACTATAAGTTGGAAATCAAGAAAGAGTGTCGCGTTCTGCAAACGAAGCGGCACATGTTTTAGCTAAAAGAGGCTGCAAGAATAAAGTGTGTAATGCGTGGTTTGGACCTGTTCCGAACTGGTTTGAGAACCAAATTGTAAGGGGCTCTATTTCTGATTAATACTCCCTCTGTTTCAAATTACTCCGCGCGCACGCTTACCTAGGTGGCCTAGTATTCTCTTATTTTTTATCAAAAAATTCTTAGAATTTTTGGTATACGTAGTACATATTTCATACTATCTATTTCAAAAATTCAAGGATTTTTTTAAATGAAAAATGAGAGAGTACTAGTTTACCTGCATAAGCGCGCCGGCGGAGTAATTTGAAACAGAGGGAGTATAACACAGCTATTTCTTAAAAAAAATATGAATAAAGAAGAATCTAAATAGTAGTAGTACACGAATCTTGTGTTCCCATGGTTGGACACGGAGCTTCGCAATGTCGCCGAGCAGACCGCAGTGCTCGTCCACGAGCCACGACGGCTCTGGAACATCCAGGTATGATCCTGAGCTCAGCTCATCTCCCCGCATAGCTGATGCCGCAAGCAACATGGAATAGCATCTACAAATCGGTGATGGATCACCAGCCTGGTGTAATATGATAAAATGACTTGTTGTCCACAGGTCGCATGCCATGACCGGCGGCGGCAGTGGTAAGAGGCAGGTCGCAGTGGTGAGACAAGGCGACAACATAGATCTGGAAATAAAAAACTGCAGGTCGTAGAGAAGGGGAAACAACCTTGCTCGTGGGGATTCATTGAGAGGGGACCAAAATAATCCCAGCACGGCGGTGCGTGAAGGACGGTGGCGGCAGGCGCGTAAGAATGATGGCGGCGGCTAGGGCGATACTGCGTCGTGGACGCACCTCGCCAGCTCTTCTCCTCCACCTCATGCCCCGCCCCCACGACCTCTGCTCCCCACCTCCTCCATGGCTGGCGGGAGCACAGACTGGAACGCATCCGGGGATTCCATGAAGCCTGACGGGCAGTTGACCGTCCGCGACTCCGACACCCCCCACGACCTCCGCCTCCGGCCAACGCACATACAAGCACGCATATGGGATTCCGGGCAGCCTGACAGGAAGTGGTAGGCGGATCATAGTCAGGCGACGCGAATTGGAGGGGCGCCGGCGGCGGGGGGCCTGGCCGCTGGCGGGAGGACTTTCTGGCGGCGGTTGATTTAGTTGGATTTTCTCTAGGATTTATGTGCAAGGAGAGGCACTATATATGGGAGATTTTTGGTGGAGAGGGGGCAAGAAATCTGGGTTCGATGTGAATTGTGAACTATGGTTCCCGTGTGCGAGGGGAGAAGCCGCCTCTGCTTCCTTGCAATCGAATTTGATACGAACTCTGTTCCCGTGCGCCAGGGAGAAGCCGCCTCTGCTTCCTACCTCGCACACGCTTTTTCCGCCTCTGCTTCCTACCTCGCACACGCTTTTTCCGCCTCTGCCTCCATTCCTCCCGCGAGAGGAGGTAGGTGGCGCTGCTCTGTGTGGGCCCGTACGTAGGCGCGACGTAGATCAGCCGCGATTGGAGCGGGGGCAGCCAAGGCAGTGCGATTGGCTCGAGCGGGCAGGGCGGCGACGTGCCGCACGGCGGCACGGTTGGGAAAAACGCGTTGTGGCATCGGCGTATAGATGGAAGCCGAGCGAGAGAGGAAACTGGGGGGAACGTGACGAGTAATTAGTGGGCAATCAATTAGTATACTATTAATTCTTACGGAAGCGGTAATGGTGCTATGATTTTTCCTCTGCTAGGTGGAGTTTGGTCAGCCATGGTAAATTACTAAGTGCACACGGGATAACAATTAGATCAATCCTAACGGTTAGATTGACTTTAGTGGGTCTAATCATATGGTGGCAATAGATCGGCATACATTTTAGGGGTGTGTCTAGAGAAAATAATGTTTGCTTTTTTATTAGTAGTAGAGATGTGTATACATATCCCCATATTTGATCTTCCTATTTTTCCATATGTGTGAGGGGTGACTACATGTACACATCGTCACATATATGTCTTATCTAAAACTTTTTCTTTTTCCTACATATATCTCCATGTAAATCCTCTTCTTCTTGCCATATATATATGTGTATGTATATACATGTCTCTCTTTTTTTTATATCTCTACCAAAAATCCTTCCCTGATCAAACAAACCTGACAAAATTTTTATACCTAGCCGAGCCCCCTTGTCTCTGATCCTAATCAATCAGCTACACCTAATCTACCCAGCGCGTCGTAGCCGTCCACACAACCGCGTGCTTTGCAGCCCTGTCCTGCTCTCTGCAATAAAAAAAACAGTAGCAACGCAGCGCCTCCCGTCCATCCCCACCTTCCCCTCCCGCAAGAAAGACCAAAACCATGACCGCCCCGCCGCCGTCGCCACCCCGTTCCACCTCTACCCAAGCCCAGCGTCCCCGCTTACCGGAGCTGCAACCGAGAGGAGAAGCTGCGCGTCGACCTACTGCTACAGCACGCACCAGGGAGCGAGGAGGAGAAGGCTGGAGCCCCTCGCATTTGACCTCTACAGCAGCCCACACATCAACGGCATGTTCAAGCCTAAGAACATGCGCAAGAACCTCATGGGACAGAGATTTTAGTAACCACCCAAGAACAAACTGATCCCGAGAAATCCACGACGCATAGGCTGGATTGGGAACAGTTTGCCTGACGTTGTTTTCTTCTTCAACCTCCAGAATTTTTGGCGGGCACGCGTCGGAACCGTCTAGCAGTTCCATGACCATCGCGCCGCGGAGGGCAGGAAGAACCTGCGCCTGCCAGAACAGATGATTTTCTCCCGTCAGTTTCTCCATTGGCGGGGCGCCAAGGGCGGCCGCAAGCGACGCCACCGATGGGGACGACGAGCTTGCCATGGGAGAGTGGGGAGGGAGGGAGGGAATTGGTTATTGGCTTGGTGAATTTTGGTAGAGGCCGATCGCTGGAGATCGGCGATTTGCTTTTGGATCGGAATCGGCAGCACCAGGAGAGGAAGAGACTAGCTCGATACCATGTTGATTGAGAGAAACCGATGCCCTGTTGGGGGTTCGGGATACGCGTTAAATAGACATAGGAAAAGCCCCTATAATGGCATTTACACAGAGATACGAACAGGTGGTGTACTACACCATAGTGCTCGTAATAAATCTAACACCGCCGTCACGTCTTCTGGCTCCCTCCATCTCCGGCTTACCTCCAGGAACCCTCCTCTGTCTACTTCAGCTCATCGGAGCATCTTCCTGACGGCGCATGCGCCGCTCTCTGCCGCCACCGTCGCATCCGTCCTCCCCCGTCCAAGCCAAGGTCGCCAGTAGCCGTGGTGAGCTTCCTCTCCAGTTTACCCCACTCCGTCGTCTCGTTTGGCCCCAGGAGGATCGCATCCTTGCTTTTCTGCGCAACCTCGTCGGGCAGAGCAGGCCGCGCACATGACATCTCCACAAAATTCAGAGTTTGGCCTCCGCAGTAGTCAGTTTCGTCAACAAACCCATCACCGCTCTAGGTCTAGTTCAAAACGTGGAGTTCCCTTTATTTCAGCATCTTGCCTCCCACTTAGTCGATCAAGAGATCAAATTCCAGAAGGCGCGGTTTAAATCCTCTGATGTCTGACGCACGCGCACGCCATCAGTCATGCCATTCTGTATCTGAACCCAGCTATACTGTTGTCTTTTTCACCTGCCTTCTAGCTAGCTTGAGCTGGCTAGTTTTGCACGGAGGGAATTTGATTTAGCAGCCTGTGTGCTTGCTTGTCCAAGTAACGTATCATTTTTGTCATAGTACAAAAGAGGTTTGCACCTTTTCTATATCAACAATCGAAGCCAGCTGCACTGGATGCTCCCTTGCTTTTCGATCCCACAAAAGCCCGATTCAAATACCAGCCGTAGAAGGTTCCCTTCCTTGTTTTTCCTCCTTCCTGTAGCTTCGATCCGGCTATCTTGAGTCTTAGCCCATCTACTTACAACTCCAGCGACGCCCTCTTTGCTAATTCTTTCTATGTTGCAAGTTTGGGTTATCTTGTAATCTTTGATATTTAGCTCTAAATAAAAAACGTTGTACATACAGTTTCATTTAAAAAAAGGCACTGTATATTAATTTGACATCCTCATGCATTCTTGCCATGCACATCACCTAATAAGTAAATATGGGATCTATTTAACTTTGTGGAAATCACATTATGTCAGATGTTCCCATGCTAATGAACATTTTATTTTGATGGTTAGAAACATAACTTGGATGCTATAATAAATTATTAGAATTCCGATTCCGTTTAATATTGCTAAGTTAGACCACATATTATCATGCTTGCATACATATTGTGGTTTGGGGGCATTATGCCAATTCACCTCCTAATTAAATATGGAGTCCATATGCCGGCGAATCTAGTCTAACATTGGCTCCATTTAAATTTGTGTAGCGAACCGATGCCATGTTTCGACTTGTTAAGACAATATTTAAATTGCGGGATATCTAAACAACTATAACCATATACTTAATTGTCGGGACCCCGGTTCCGCTTAATATTGCCTAATTGCATCGCATCCTTGCCATGTCATACATCATACATGCAACATGCCGGATTTTTCGCCGTATGATTAAATATTGCATCCGGTGTTTCTTCTAGTGCTTTGCTTCTTTACGAATTAGGCCGATGAGTGGATGCGAGTGTCGACCCGATCTTCGGATGAACATTCGGCAATGTTTTTCAGGCGAGAATTCTCCCCCTTTCTACCTATTTTACATTTATAGTCTTTACTTCCTCCTGTTGATCTATTGCTATCTGTGTTGCGATGCTCTAGTTTTCGTACCCGTGATATCCCTTGTAGCCTTATATTGCCTTGGACACATCCTATTACCTGTTGTTTGGTAGATAGTTGGACTTGCGTGTCGTAGTCTCTTGCTCAAGTGCGGTTGCGTGTCGTCAAGTACCACATTTGTTGGAGTAATGCCGCATGTTTAATGTTGGCGATGATCGTGGATTTAATTATCGTTTAATAACTAAAATTGAAGTAGGTAAATAATGCAGAGGCATAGGTGGACAATAGATGTTATTTGGTTTTTAACCGTCCACTTGTGTCCCGTAGGACCTCGAGTACTTGATACCTGTTCTTTGAATATTCGCACTATCCGCATGTGGGACCATGAATCCCCCTAGCCAGAGTTTGAGTCATATATTATTTCTTGGGGCCACAAACTAGTTTGGGGATTTATTACTATCCTGTACTTATGCCATGCTTTACTGCTTTATTTACGATTGCGCGTGGAGCGTCTGTACTGTTTAGGAATTATGATACGTTTATGCGGTATCGACAAGCCCAGTCACACTTTCGGGTTCCCGGTCGTTTACAGCCGTCGACACAAACCTCTGGGTCCGTCTCGGAGCCGGCCAACTTCGTCGCGGGTATCTTAGTGGGGTGGCCCCCTGAAATATTATCTGAATCTTGCAATTGCTATGTCGTGATGCCTCGTTCGGTTTTCATTTGGTTTTTCCCGAGGTTGATCGTGCATGTGTTGCTATTTGTGCCCCCTGCAGGGTAAAACTTTCTGAAAGCCGTGTCCGCGGTTATGGACGACTTGGAGCACAGTATCTCGATCATAGACAACTATAACTAAAATAGTGCTATAAATTTGACTTTATAATGACTAGTAATCAGCTTCACTATATTGGAATGGCTAAATAAAAGTGCCAACAACTGCTGGTTTGGGTTGTCACCTGTTACCATTGTATCTGACTAGTAAGTATTGCAACTACAACGGAATGGCTAAATAAAAGTACCAACAACTGCTGGGTTTTGGGATGCCTCATGCTATATGTATCTGACTAGTAAGTACTACAACTACGACGGAGTGGTTAACTAAAACTGCCCACTGCTTATTCTATCAGGATGACTCATGCTATCTATATCTGACTAGTAATTGCCGCAACTATAACGAAATGAATAAAACTGCCAACTGTGTGAGTTCCTCGGTTGACTTCCTCGTTTGGTCTCGAGGGGGAATAATGTAGCATCCCAATTGTCTAATAATTGTAATGCTACTTGGTCTAGTAATATAATGGCTACTTCAGATATATAATTGTGGCATCATCATTATATCATGCTCATGTCATCATGCCACCTTGCATTTGAGCATCATATAAAACCCTTTTGATTTGGTTCTTCTCTCATATGCATTGTTAATTGTATTTGCCTCTTGATATTGTATTTGGCTGTTGATATATTGTTAAATGCCCAAGTTGAGTTGGGGGCATATCTTTTATTCAACTCCACCACCTTTTCTTTCACCACCTTATAATTCCACCATCCAACTAAATATGAGCTTGGCACTTATTGGTTTACCTCTAGCTCATGTGGGTTGGGATGGATCCAATTCTTTTCCACATGCTCTCATCTTGGCATCATGTTGTTTTCACATTGTTGATATATGAGAGCCACATGGCCACCTTTGCTTGCCTTGTGGGTGGAACCCTTTTCCTAGCTTCCATATGGATTATTATGGATTTATGCTCATGTTGGAGTATTTTTGGGACTACTAAACATCTAGTGGAATATACACACTAGCAAGCCCCAAATATAATCAAATATGATCATCTCCATCTATTCCACTTGGGACTTTCTTTTAAATTCTTGGCTTGGCCTTACTCCACATTTTGGAATGCATAAGTATAAATGCTATGGATATTCATTTTTGTTCTCACAAGAGGAAACCTAGCATTTAATGCATTTGCATGGGCCATGCAACCATCACCCTCTTTGGTCCTCTTCTGGTTTTATTTGTTTTTGAGTGAATCTTTTCCCCTCATCTCTCTCTTCCTCCTTTTAGCTTGATCTTATTTGATCATGCTTAAACCACATCACCCCATCCCTCCCTTTCTTGTCTTGTTCTTGATGAAGCTTGGCATGTGCTTGTTCGACTTTGTCAAAAGAGGACACTCCACCTAATCACCTCTTTAAAACCCTAAACCATACCACTCCTCTCTACCCCCTCTCTAAACCATACCCCCATCTAAGCTAAACCCTAACCCTAGCATGTTACACCACCTCCCTCTCTCTCGGCCTCTCTCTCTCTCACCTATCTTGGCCCCACCGACCACCCTCTCTCCCTGGCCACCTCACCGAGCCTAGCTCACCCGAGGCTTCCCCAAAACCCTAACCCGAGCCTACCCTCTCTCCCTCTCTTCTCTCCCTGCCTTGTGGCCCCCTAGCCGAGCCTGCCCCTACCTCCTTGGCCTCACCCTGTCCCACCACCACCTGCCCCTGCCTGGTCCTGCCCGACCCTAGCACGTGAAGGAAAGGAGGGAAAAAGGTGGCCGAGCCACCTTTTCCATCTACCCCGCTCCCCCACGGCATCCTCCCTCCTTCTGCTTTATCTCCTTCTCCTCGACACCTCTGGCCTCTCCCAGATCTCCCCAGGGCCGTGCCCACCTACTCCATCCTCCCCATCTACCCCTACCGCCTCCGTCTACCCCATCGCCGGCCAAACCCTCGGCCTCCACCGCCCCTACTCACACCAGCTGGAGGCGTGGCGCTCAAGGCTGTCGAGGGAGTCGTGGACGCTCCCCTGCATCGCCCTGGACACGCCGTCGCGGAGGAGAAGCACCAGAGCGTCGGAACTAGCGCCGGACAAAGCGAAACCCTAGCCCCGCTCGGCTTCTGCCTCGTCGTCGATCCGCTGCACGTCTGCCCGATCCGAGCCCGCCATCAAGTCCGTGGTGAGCCCCCGCTTCCCCTCGACACCTTCCTTTTCGCCGTCGCTTCCTGTACGCGCCGGACCCGCCGACGAACACCCTCGGTGCACCGACGAGCTCGCGCGCCTGCTCGCTCCCGCGTCACGCAAAACCCCATCTAGCCGCGGTTCCCCCTCCTGGCACCAACCCCAGTTAGCCGCAGCGGTATCCGCCGCCGATCGCGAGCCCCAGGTCGCGGGTTCGAGTTCTCCCCCGCGCGTGCCGTGCTCCGCCTGTCACGCATCGATCCCTCGTCAGAGAACAGAGAAGAAGTACAGTGCTCGTTTCCCTTTTGCAGATACCCCCTGCTGTTTTGCGTGCGCAACCGCGGTCCAGCCTGGTCCCACCTGTCTGCCTCTATGTAGTTTTGCAGAAAAGCACCCGTCCTTCCAGAACCTTAACCCGCACTCCCTCACCACGCCACGTGGTCAGCCCTCCCCCTCTCTCTGTCAAGTGGGCCTGCGAGCCAGCGGGTCCCACCTGTCACTCTCTGTGGCTGGCAGCAGCCGCGGTGAGAAATCTTTTTCTGCACGCTGTGCTGCTGAGTCAGCGCTGGACCCACCTGTCATAGTCTGTGGCTAGCTAATCCTGTGTAGAAAAAGTATTTTTCTGTATCTGTTTTAATTCAAATCTTTACAAATTTAATTCAAATTCAAATTTAAATTCTGTTTTTGAATAACTTTTAAAATATAAATCCAAATTAAACAAATAATATATGTTTTCAAACCAGAAAAATGTGAGGAATTCAAATATAGCCTTCAAAATATATTTTGGACACTTTATTTTTTCCAAGATAATTAAATTACAAGAAAATGCCCTCTCTCCTTAATTAATTAATAACTCTTGATTTATAACTCCAAATTTAACAAATAATATGTCTAAAATGATTAGCTCGACGAGACCTTTCTGTTTATGCATTCCATCATCTGTTTTGCAGCATGCATCATATAAATATAATGTGTACAGCAACTAATATGAGGCTAAAATGAGTCCAAAACTCAATAAAATGATTTATTCTTGTATTCCACACCTCACCCATGCCATGCTACTTTATTGCCATGCAAATTGTGCATCATTCATCATGGCATGATTGTTTGCTTGTCGCATTTAATTCATATGCTTGCGCACTTTATTTATGTTGGCCTTTGTTTGTTTGGTTCTTCTTCGAATAGACGCTGAGCAGGGGATATATCAAGATACCCAGAAGCACTACCCAGATCCTTCTCTCGCTTCAACTAAGCTGCCAGGCAAGCACTATCACATGCTTGCATACATATAGTACCTATTGCCTCTTTCTTATTCTTGCATCATTGAGTCGCGATTGCATTAAAATGAATCCCAAGTATTGCATAGCCATTACTTTTAAACCCCACCGAAGCTTGTTCCTCCATCCCATGAGCCATTACTACAGGAGTTGTTTGAGCCATGCGAGTCGTAGAACAGCATGTGTAGGATATGTGAGTGTCTGATGGATAACGAGGTACCTATACAACTTAATCTGAGTAGTAATGGGATAACTAATGAAAGTGGCATCGGTGAGCCATATTCGCTATTTGGTTTTTCAGGCTCACTTGTGTCCCGTAGGACCCCGAGTACTTGAATCCTGTTCCTTGAATATTCGCGCTATCCACATCCGGGAGGCTTATGAACCCCCCTGAGCCAGAGCTTGATTCATTCTTATTTCTTGGGGCCACAAACTAGTTTGGGGTTTTATTTACTATTCTGTACTTATGCCATGCTTTACTGCTTCATTTAAATTGTGCGAGGTGATGCACACTGTACTGTTTAGGAAAGCGGAGTGTTTTCGCGGTGTCGACAAGCCCAGTCACATTTTCGGGTTCCCAGTCGTTCACAGCCATTGGCGCAAACCTTGAGTCCGTCTCGGAGTCGGCCAACTTCGTCACGGGTAGCTTAATGGGGTGGCCCCCTGAAATATTTCTGAATCTTGTGATCGCTTTGTCGTGAATGCCTCGTTGGGTTTTGATTTGGTTTTTCCGAGGTTGATCGAGTGTGTGTTGCTATTTGTGCACCCCTGCAGGGTAAAACTTTCTGAAAGCCGTGTCCGCGGTTATGGACGACTTGGAGCACAGTTTCTCGATCATAGACAAGCATAACTAAAGTACCTCTTTTAATCTGACTAAGTACCTGACTAGTAAATAGTGCAACACTCATGGAATGGATAATAAAACTGCCAACGGATGGGGGTTGTTCGTCCGCTTCCTCGTCGGTAAGCGAGGAGGAGGATGGATCTGTGGATATTACCATTATACCTGTTGTTATTAATTCACGGACATCCGTCTATCTATGGTTAGGCAGATGGTTAGCGAGTATCTATAGAATTGCTAGGGTTTATCTTTTGCTGCAATTGCGTCACCCCAGGTTGTGTCCCCTTTAGAGGCATAAAGACTTGCTGAGTACCCCTAGGGTCTCACACGATAAATTATTGGTTCAGATGAACAGGTACATTCGCAAGATGGATACTGGGTGGAAGAGACGGACGATGTGGGCAGCGATCATTTGGTGTAGAGATTCCGGGAACGGGGATCCATGAGATCTGTGGGCGGGATGTGCTTATTTATGGGGCATCTTATGCCGATTTGCTTCTTATCCGTACTTGGATTTTGTCTTCCGCTTCCGCTTGATACTCTGATGTTTGATGTATGAGGAGATATCCTAAACTATTATATCTATCTAGGATATTTGGATCTTGCCGTATGGCGTTGCTATATTTCCTTTCTTTTTAGATGGAATGGCTCTGATGTACTATTGTATGGTGGCTTGCATACATACTCATTTGTGTATGTAGTTGATCCCTTCGCCTACCGATTACGCCGCCCGTTCTTGTCCCGATGTTTGGAAATGGTTGGGACGGCCGAAAGGTCTACCTGTGAGTGGCATTTGGGCCCCACCGTACTATTTCAACCATTTCTGCTCATCCAGGCTTGTAACTAGGAGCGTAATTCACCGAGGTAGTTACAATTGGTATCAGAGCCATCCCGCCCTTCAGGGTCTCAGCCAAATGGTCGTTGTCTGTCTAGCAAATATTTTTGGTAGCTATGTATACTAGGGAAAAACAAAACGCGAGAGTAGGACTGCTTCCATTTTTCTTCTTACCCAACCACCCACCCTTTTCTGGTAAGGAAGTGTAACGTTTTCTATCCTCTTCTTAAAATTCAAACTAGGATTCACGTGTTCTGGGTTTTCGTAGTACCATAGGTTGTGTATCTGTGTGTGTGTGTGTGTGTGTGTAATTCCTTGTCTATCTGTTGCATCCAAGTTGTTATCACAATCTGCCTTTTGGTTATCAACTGTTGGTACATTCCATACCGACAGGCTTTTGCAAACCGACGCGATCTATCTGATTCGTTGTATACCGACGCGATCTGTCTTACTCTTTGTTATCCGATGTTATCTTGGTTGGGGTGTTCGTTTCCGTAGTTGCTAATCTTTAGGATCATCTTGAGAAGAAGGTGTTGGGATATGCGTTCTACTTGTTCATGTGCGGAGTAATGATTTGAGTGCGGGATGGAGTCGCGACCATACCACTACTCTTATCATTCGCTCTTGTATATTGAATTGGTAGAGTCACTAATCTTGATTCGTTAAGTGATTTTGCGCATCTATTGGTATTTTAATGTCGAAATTTGCGGAAAATTTTTCTTTGATATATCTGTGTACCACACTCCTTTTCAGTCGTGTGCGATATGCTTAATATCTTCTAGGTGCTTTGAACTTTGTTGATATTTTAATATCATCTTAGTAAATTGTATCCTTTAATCTTGATTAATTCCATCTTGGTACTATTTTGGATTATTATTATTCTCCATCATAGTACTGACTTGTGTTTTATATCAATAACAGGATGGCACCACCACGCCGTTCTGAGGAGGACATACAACCTGAACTGGGGGCAGCGTTGTCAAGCATCGCCAATGCCTTGGCAGCAATGCAGCAGAACCAACAACGTTTTGAAGAAAGTGTCAGGAGGAATGAGTTTGTTCCGCTACCTCCACCTCCCAAGCGAGGAGACATCAAAAGCTTCCTGAAGTTCAACCCGCGCCAGTTTGATGTTTCTGATCAACCACTTGATGCTGATGATTGGTTGCGTGAGATGTCAAGGTTACTGGTGACTGCTGATGTTCCTGAGCAAGAATGGGTAAAGTGTGCTACTCACCTCCTGAAGGGAGATGCAGCTCTCTGGTGGGAGAATTACCTGAAGGCAAACTGCACTGGTTTTCAGCCTACTTGGGGACAGTTCACTGGAGCTTTCAAAGAGCAGTATCTGTCAGAAATTGTCATGGAGAGGATGAAGGAAGTGTTTCTCAACCTCAAGCAGGGCAATGATAATGTCAACACCTACATCAGGAACTTCATGAACCTTTCTCGTTATGGTGGCGATGAGATCTCTGATAACAAGAAGAAACAAAAGAGGTTCATGCAAGGGCTCAATGCATCGATTAAATATGCAATCACACATGCAAGGCCGGCGTCTTTTCTGGAACTTCAGCATACAGCTCTGCAGGAAGAGGCAAGTAGGCAAGTGTTTGAGGAGTCAAAGAAACACAGCCGTGATGCAGCAAGCTCTTCAGCTATGTCAGCTCCTTCTAAGCGTCGTGTCTGGGTTCCTAACACCCCACCGTCGCTCCCGGCTCCACCAAGACCTTCAAGCTACGCGGCAAGGCCACCAAACTTCCTCACTGCTGCTCCCAGGGGCTACAACCACCACTACCCTGGAGCGCCTGGCGGAGTCCCTGGCTACGTTGCTCCACGTCCACCTGGTGCTTGTTACACTTGTGGAGACACTGGGCATCAAAGCTGGAACTGTCCGATGAAGAACAAGGCTCTTCCTCCACCACCTCCAAGACCTGCGGCAAGCTCTCCTTTGGTTCGTGCACCACCACCTCGGGCTCTCAACATCAACACCAAACCCGGGTCTGCTGTTGCTCGTGCCAACTGTGTCAACGCCGCTCAAGCTGAGCATGCACCTGGAGTTGTGATGGGTATGCTATCCGTTAACTCAGTCCCTGCACGAGTTTTGTTTGATTCTGGTGCATCGCATTCTTTCGTGTCAACCAAGTTCACAGATGAGAATGGGTTAGCTATGGATCCTCTCCTTAAGCGGTTAATGGTCCTTTCTCCTGGAGCAACAATGGCAGCTTCTAAAATCAGCCATGGCAATCAAATTGAGATTGGTGGCTCTTCGTTCTCGGCTTCCTTAATCATTCTGGGCAATTCTGACATTGATGTCATCTTGGGCATGGATTGGTTGACAGCAAATGCAGCTGTGATTGATTGTGCTGAACGCTCGGTTTCTCTGAAGATTCCTGAAGGCCATATAGTCTATTCTCCAAGTCTGACTCCTGCTATCCAGCTTTTCTCTTTGGCGACTCTGAATGTTGATGCTATGGAAGCTATTCAGAGTGTTCCGGTGCTCTGTGAGTTCCCAGATGTCTTTCCTAAAGAGTTGCCAGGTATGCCTCCGGATCGTGAGGTTGAGTTTGTAATTGAGCTTGAACCTGGTACCGCTACTATCTCCAAGCGGCCTTATAAAATGGGTCCTGCTGAGTTGGCTGAACTCAAACGACAGCTTGATGAACAAGAGAAGTTGAGTTTCATTCAACACAGTACTTCTTCTTGGGGTAGCCCAACAATCTTTGTGAAGAAGCGAGATAAGACTGATAGACTTTGTGTTGACTATCGGGCTCTCAATGCTAAAACCATCAAGAATAAATATCCCCTTCCGCGGATTAATGATCTCTTTGATCAGCTGGCTGGAGCTGTGGTATTCTCTAAGCTTGACTTGAGAAGTGGTTATCACCAAATCAAGATTCGCAAGGAAGATGTTCCTAAAACAGCTTTCACCACCCGCTATGGCCTGTATGAGTACACGGTCATGTCTTTCGGTCTCACCAACGCACCTGCCACCTTCTCGAGGCTCATGAACTCGGTTTTCATGGAGTATCTTGATAAGTTCGTTGTGGTCTATCTGGATGACATCCTAGTCTATTCTAAGTCACAGAAAGAACATGAAGAACACCTTTGGTGTGTCCTAAACAAGCTTCGTGAGAACCGCTTGTATGCAAAGTTCTCCAAGTGTGAGTTTTGGCTGCCTCAAGTCACCTATCTTGGTCACGTCATCTCTGCCAAGGGCATTGCCGTCAATCCGGAAACTGTGAAGACAATTGTTGAATGGCTTCCTCCTGTTAATGTCAAAGAAGTGCGGAGTTTCCTTGGTTTGGCTAGTTATTGCCGTCGCTTCGTTCAGAACTTTTCGAAGATAGCGAAGCCTCTTACCGATCTCCTCAAGAAAGGCAAGAAATACCTTTGGACTCCTGCATGTCAAGCAAGCTTTGAGACACTCAAAGAGAAGCTCACTTCCACACCAGTCTTGGTTCCTCCGGATACATCCAAGCCGTTCCAGATATTCTGTGACGCCTCTTTGCAAGGATTGGGTGCGGTCCTCATGCAAGAAAAACAAGTTGTTGCTTATGCCTCTCGACAGTTGAAGACGCATGAGATCAACTATCCTACACATGACCTCGAGCTCGCAGCAGTTGTCTTTGCTTTGAAAGTATGGAGGCACTACTTGCTTGGCAACCGTTGTGAGATCTTTTCTGATCACAAGAGTCTGAAGTATATCTTCACTCAGCCTGATCTCAACCTTTGGCAGAGGAGATGGATTGAGGCAATCAATGACTTTGATCTGACCATCAACTACACTCCGGGCAAAGCTTATGTCAACAACCTCATGATGGAAGAACAACAGCCTCTCTTGTGCGAGGAATTCCGTTAGCTCAACCTTGAGATTGTGGAACAAGGGTA
The DNA here is from genome assembly GCA_916181665.1 of Avena sativa. Classification (NCBI taxonomy): domain Eukaryota; kingdom Viridiplantae; phylum Streptophyta; class Magnoliopsida; order Poales; family Poaceae; genus Avena; species Avena sativa. Next base: position 41,975,245 of record OV702298.1, on the reverse strand, counting down.
TCTCCTGAACCTTCTAGCAACCCCTCTCTTGGAAGAAAAGGTTCGCTCTTCTCAGCTTGGTGATCCGTACACAAGAAAGATCATCTCTAGGCTTCAGCTTCCAAAGTATGAGTCCTTCCACGTCGATGATCAAGGCACGCTTTTCTTTGAACACCGGATGTTTGTTCCGAACTACCCGTGTTTGAGAGAGCAAGTTCTCAAGGAGGCGCATGATTCTGTTCTTTCTATCCACCCTGGCAGCACGAAGATGTACATGGACTTGAAAACACAATATTGGTGGCCTGGTTTGAAACGATATTGTGCCAAGTATGTCTCGGAGTGTGATGTCTGCCGCAGAGTGAAAGCGGTCCATCAGAAACCTTCCGGTCTTCTACAGCCATTGAAACCCCCGGAATGGAAATGGGAGAAAGTAGAGATGGACTTCATCACTGGTTTTCCTAGGTCGCAGAAGGGCAACAATGCAATCTTTGTTGTCATTGACAGGCTTTCTAAAGTGGCTCACTTCTTCCCCGTCAAGGAAACAATTTCTGCAATTCAGTTGGCGCAGCTCTATATCAACAAAATTGTCTCTCTGTATGGGGTTCCTCTCGAGATCAGTTCAGACCGTGGAAGCATCTTCACTTCCAAGTTCTGGGAGAGTTTCCAAAATGCTTTGGGAACAAAGTTGAACTTCAGCACAGCTTACCACCCTCAGTTGCAAGGACAAGTTGAAAGGATCAATCAGATTCTGAAGGATATGCTTCGTGCTTGCGTCATCTCTTTTGGCATGAAGTGGGAAGAATGTCTTCCTTATGCTGAGTTCTCTTACAACAATAGCTTCCAGAAAAGTCTAAAGATGGCACCATTTGAGGCTCTCTATGGTCGCAAATGCAGAACTCTGATTGGTTGGTCGGGTGCAGGTGAAAGGATCTTGTTTGGCCCTGACATTGTGACTCAAGCGGAGGAGAAGGTTCACATCATTCTTGAAAATCTGAGGATTGCTCAAAGTCGCCAGAAGAGCAATTATGACAGGAAGCACACGGACATGGAGTATGTCCCTGGTGATCTCGTTTACCTTCGTGTCACTCCCATGAGAGGCACGCACCGCTTTGGTATCAAAGGGAAGCTGGCTCCTAGATACATCGGTCCCTTCAAAATACGTGGAAGAAGAGGAGAAGTTGCTTATGCTCTTGAGCTCCCGGAAAAACTCAAGGTCCATGATGTTTTCCACATCTCTCAGCTCAAGAAGTGCTTCAAGGATCCCGGCAGGACCGTGGATCATGAGCTTATCAATCTCCAAGAAGACCTGTCTTATCGAGAACACCCCACAAAAATCCTTGAAGTCGCAGAAAGGAGGACTCGCAACAAGTCCATCAAGTTCTGCAAGGTGCAGTGGTCGCACCATTCCGTTGATGAAGCCACTTGGGAACGTGAAGATGAGCTCCGTGCCAAGTATCCTACCCACTTTGTGTCTTCTTCTTCCTAGAATCTCGGGGCGAGATTCCTGTTTAGTGGGGGAGAGTAGTTGTAGCATCCCAATTGTCTAACAATTGTAATGCTACTTGGTCTAGTAATATAATGGCTACTTCAGATATATAATTGTGGCATCATCATTATATCATGCTCATGTCATCATGCCACCTTGCATTTGAGCATCATATAAAACCCTTTTGATTTGGTTCTTCTCTCATATGCATTGTTAATTGTATTTGCCTCTTGATATTGTATTTGGCTGTTGATATATTGTTAAATGCCCAAGTTGAGTTGGGGGCATATCTTTTATTCAACTCCACCACCTTTTCTTTCACCACCTTATAATTCCACCATCCAACTAAATATGAGCTTGGCACTTATTGGTTTACCTCTAGCTCATGTGGGTTGGGATGGATCCAATTCTTTTCCACATGCTCTCATCTTGGCATCATGTTGTTTTCACATTGTTGATATATGAGAGCCACATGGCCACCTTTGCTTGCCTTGTGGGTGGAACCCTTTTCCTAGCTTCCATATGGATTATTATGGATTTATGCTCATGTTGGAGTATTTTTGGGACTACTAAACATCTAGTGGAATATACACACTAGCAAGCCCCAAATATAATCAAATATGATCATCTCCATCTATTCCACTTGGGACTTTCTTTTAAATTCTTGGCTTGGCCTTACTCCACATTTTGGAATGCATAAGTATAAATGCTATGGATATTCATTTTTGTTCTCACAAGAGGAAACCTAGCATTTAATGCATTTGCATGGGCCATGCAACCATCACCCTCTTTGGTCCTCTTCTGGTTTTATTTGTTTTTGAGTGAATCTTTTCCCCTCATCTCTCTCTTCCTCCTTTTAGCTTGATCTTATTTGATCATGCTTAAACCACATCACCCCATCCCTCCCTTTCTTGTCTTGTTCTTGATGAAGCTTGGCATGTGCTTGTTCGACTTTGTCAAAAGAGGACACTCCACCTAATCACCTCTTTAAAACCCTAAACCATACCACTCCTCTCTACCCCCTCTCTAAACCATACCCCCCATCTAAGCTAAACCCTAACCCTAGCATGTTACACCACCTCCCTCTCTCTCGGCCTCTCTCTCTCTCTCACCTATCTTGGCCCCACCGACCACCCTCTCTCCCTGGCCACCTCACCGAGCCTAGCTCACCCGAGGCTTCCCCAAAACCCTAACCCGAGCCTACCCTCTCTCCCTCTCTTCTCTCCCTGCCTTGTGGCCCCCTAGCCGAGCCTGCCCCTACCTCCTTGGCCTCACCCTGTCCCACCACCACCTGCCCCTGCCTGGTCCTGCCCGACCCTAGCACGTGAAGGAAAGGAGGGAAAAAGGTGGCCGAGCCACCTTTTCCATCTACCCCGCTCCCCCACGGCATCCTCCCTCCTTCTACTTTATCTCCTTCTCCTCGACACCTCTGGCCTCTCCCAGATCTCCCCAGGGCCGTGCCCACCTACTCCATCCTCCCCATCTACCCCTACCGCCTCCGTCTACCCCATCGCCGGCCAAACCCTCGGCCTCCACCGCCCCTACTCACACCAGCCGGAGGCGTGGCGCTCAAGGCTGTCGAGGGAGTCGTGGACGCTCCCCTGCATCGCCCTGGACACGCCGTCGCGGAGGAGAAGCACCAGAGCGTCGGAACCAGCGCCGGCCGAAGCGAAACCCTAGCCCCGCTCGGCTTCTGCCTCGTCGTCGATCCGCTGCACGTCTGCCCGATCCGAGCCTGCCATCAAGTCCGTGGTGAGCCCCCGCTTCCCCTCGACACCTTCCTTTTCGCCGTCGCTTCCTGTACGCGCCGGACCCGCCGACGAACACCCTCGGTGCACCGACGAGCTCGCGCGCCTGCTCGCTCCCGCGTCACGCAAAACCCCATCTAGCCGCGGTTCCCCCTCCTGGCACCAACCCCAGTTAGCCGCAGCGGTATCCGCCGCCGATCGCGAGCCCCAGGTCGCGGGTTCGAGTTCTCCCCCGCGCGTGCGGCGCTCCGCCTGTCGCGCATCGATCCCTCGTCAAAGAACAGAGAAGAAGTACAGTGCTCGTTTCCCTTTTGCAGATACCCCCCTGTTGTTTTGCGCGCGCAACCCGCGGTCCAGCCTGGTCCCACCTGTCTGCCTCTGTGTAGTTTTGCAGAAAAGCACCCGTCCTTCCAGAACCTTAACCCGCACTCCCTCACCACGCCACGTGGTCAGCCCTCCCCCTCTCTCTGTCAAGTGGGCCTGTGAGCCAGCGGGTCCCACCTGTCACTCTCTGTGGCTGGCAGCAGCCGCGGTGAGAAATCTTTTTCTGCACGCTGTGCTGCTGAGTCAGCGCTGGACCCACCTGTCATAGTCTGTGGCTAGCTAATCCTGTGTAGAAAAAGTATTTTTCTGTATCTGTTTTAATTCAAATCTTTACAAATTTAATTCAAATTCAAATTTAAATTCTGTTTTTGAATAACTTTTAAAATATAAATCCAAATTAAACAAATAATATATGTTTTCAAACCAGAAAAATGTGAGGAATTCAAATATAGCCTTCAAAATATATTTTGGACACTTTATTTTTTCCAAGATAATTAAATTACAAGAAAATGCCCTCTCTCCTTAATTAATTAATAACTTTTGATTTATAACTCCAAATTTAACAAATAATATGTCTAAAATGATTAGCTCGACGAGACCTTTCTGTTTATGCATTCCATCATCTGTTTTACAGCATGCATCATATAAATATAATGTGTACAGCAACTAATATGAGGCTAAAATGAGTCCAAAACTCAATAAAATGATTTATTCTTGTATTCCACACCTCACCCATGCCATGCTACTTTATTGCCATGCAAATTGTCCATCATTCATCATGGCATGATTGTTTGCTTGTCGCATTTAATTCATATGCTTGCGCACTTTATTTATGTTGGCCTTTGTTTGTTTGGTTCTTCTTCGAGTAGACGCTGAGCAGGGGATATATCAAGATACCCAGGAGCACTACCCAGACCCTTCTCTCGCTTCAACTGAGCTGCCAGGCAAGCACTATCACATGCTTGCATACATATAGTACCTATTGCCTCTTTCTTATTCTTGCATCATTGAGTCGCGATTGCATTAAAATGAATCCCAAGTATTGCATAGCCATTACTTTTAAACCCCACCGAAGCTTGTTCCTCCATCCCATGAGCCATTACTACAGGAGTTGTTTGAGCCATGCGAGTCGTAGAACAGCATGTGTAGGGTATGTGAGTGTCTGATGGATAACGAGGTACCTATACAACTTAATCTGAGTAGTAATGGGATAACTAATGAAAGTGGCATCGGTGAGCCATATTCGCTATTTGGTTTTTCAGGCTCACTTGTGTCCCGTAGGACCCCGAGTACTTGATTCCTGTTCCTCGAATATTCGCGCTATCCGCATCCGGGAGGCTTATGAACCCCCCTGAGCCAGAGCTTGATTCATTCTTATTTCTTGGGGCCACAAACTAGTTTGGGGTTTTATTTACTATTCTGTACTTATGCCATGCTTTACTGCTTCATTTAAATTTTGCAAGGTGATGCACACTGTACTGTTTAGGAAAGCGGAGTGTTTTCGCGGTGTCAACAAGCCCAGTCACATTTTCGGGTTCCCAGTCGTTCACATCCATTGGCGCAAACCTTGAGTCCGTCTCGGAGTCGGCCAACTTCGTCGCGGGTAGCTTAATGGGGTGGCCCCCTGAAATATTTCTGAATCCTGTGATCGCTTTGTCGTGAATGCCTCGTTGGGTTTTGATTTGGTTTTTCCGAGGTTGATCGAGTGTGTGTTGCTATTTGTGCACCCCTGCAGGGTAAAACTTTCTGAAAGCCGTGTCCGCGGTTATGGACGACTTGGAGCACAGTTTCTCGATCATAGACAAGCATAACTAAAGTACCGCTTTTAATATGACTAAGTACCTGACTAGTAAATAGTGCAACACTCATGGAATGGATAATAAAACTGCCAACGGATGGGGGTTGTTCGTCCGCTTCCTCGTCGGTAAGCGAGGAGGAGGATGGATCTGTGGATATTACCATTATACCTGTTGTTATTAATTCACGGACATCCGTCTATCTATGGTTAGGCGGATGGTTAGCGAGTATCTATAGAATTGCTAGGGTTTATCTTTTGCTGCAATTGCGTCACCCCAGGTTGTGTCCCCTTTAGAGGCATAAAGACTTGCTGAGTACCCCTAGGGTCTCACACGATAAATTATTGGTTCAGATGAACAGGTACATTCGCAAGATGGATACTGGGTGGAAGAGACGGACGATGTGGGTAGCGATCATTCGGTGTAGAGATTCCGGGAACGGGGATCCATGAGATCTGTGGGCGGGATGTGCTTATTTATGGGGCATCTTATGCCGATTTGCTTCTTATCCGTACTCGGATTTTGTCTTCCGCTTCCGCTTGATACTCTGATGTTTGATGTATGAGGAGATATCCTAAACTATTATATCTATCTAGGATATTTGGATCTTGCCGTATGGCGTTGCTATATTTCCTTTCTTTTTAGATGGAATGGCTCTGATGTACTATTGTATGGTGGCTTGCATACATACTCATTTGTGTATGTAGTTGATCCCTTCGCCTGCCGATTACGCCGCCCGTTCTTGTCCCGATGTTTGGAAATGGTTGGGACGGCCGAAAGGTTTACCTGTGAGTGGCATTTGGGCCCCACCGTACTATTTCAACCATTTCTGCTCATCCAGGCTTGTAACTAGGAGCGTAATTCACCGAGGTAGTTACAAATAACATGATGGGTATGCTTGGTGATAGTTTTCGGTTGGATCCGAATAGGTATTTCTTATCCCTATCTGATAGCCGCCAGCTATTTTGAGTCTCTATAGGTTGTTTAGTGCATGCTGCGCCGCCGCTTCAGTCTACCATACCTATGTAGGCGAGGACCGCCGAATTCTAGTCTCGCCGTGTACTGGCCTCAGTACTGACCGCTCTCTTTTTACTTTGCCCTTTGTCGGCACCCCTTTTGTTAAGCAGGTTTTGAGATTGACGTCGTTAGCAGGGTTACCCTTCCGACTTGGCCTGGGGAGGGTTATGACGCCATTGGTTATTCTTCAGGGCTCTTAGCTCAATTTGCATCTTGTCCGTACTCGGACGCTGTATCGTTTTAAAGGTGATTTGGATCTTTGTATTGTATACCTGTATTCTTGACACTTTGAGTCATTGTTGTATATATCTGTTCTATGGGTTCCATCGTGGACTATTGTGTAATGGTATTACTTTGTTTTCCACCTGCACGAAAGTGCCTGGTGGGCACCTTTGAATCGTTTCTATGCGGGTTTGGCGGGGATCGCTGAAACTTGCATAGGGCCGATTCCGAGGATGTTACAACATCAATGCGGTATTGTTCGGATTTCGAGGCGATCTTTCCACTAAAAGATGTAGCGGTTTTCTATTGCACTAATCCTTTGTCAAGTAATGCGATGCACTATTGGACCTGCTCAGGAAACGGATTATTTGCAAGGATAGCTCTAGCGGCCGCGACGTTCTCCACTAGAATGTTAGAGACCCGGTTTCCGTTGCCATCTAGCCGGAAATGTCCCCTAGTGTTTGTGTCGAAGAGAGATTTATGGACTTACGGATTTCTGTTGGCCAGAACCGGACCACCCCTTGTTTTGATGCATGGTAGCCGCTTGTAATCTTACTTGTACTGGGTAGGGTTACTATCGATGCATTGTTTGGACTCCACAATGTTGGCAGCTTCTTCGAGCAATAACAAATGTTGCTTCTCCAGTTTATCAGCCCTTTCCTCCAATTCGTACGGTGTAAGATCCGAAGGAGTTGGTATTGGTGTTGTTAATGCGTCTCCGTATAGCTGATGAGCACCTTGAGTGATTATGTGACCGTCAAGCAGACGATCGTTTGATTTGGGATTAGCCGAAGATCTATCCAGTTTCTACATCTCGACGTCTTCGTTGATTTCATCATCAACGGCTTCCTCCACCGGCTCCACCGTAGTCGGAGTTTTCTTGTTATTTTTCTCCTTCATCCGCCTAGTAGCCTTTACACACGTACTGGTGGCAAATACGACTTTGGGTCCGGTACCGAGAGATAAGCTTCCATTAGTATTTTTAGCCAAGTTTGGCTCAGCCTTTTGGACCTCAGAAGAATCTCCGCTGTCCATATCATCTTGCGAGGTGTAGTATTCATCCAGGCTATCATGCGGACTTGGAGGTGTCTCATCTTCTTCACCTTGCAATGCTTTGGAGGTGTACTCTTCACCCTATGACTTCATCTCCTTCTCAAATTCTCAAAGTTCTGCTGACGTCAGTGATTCTTGAGGGGAAGCAGGTAAGTCGATATTTTATCCCATCGCATCAAGGACTAAGTCACTTTTGGCTCCAACATCGACAGATTCTGATCCGGAGCCAACGAAGCCATGAAGCAAAGATTCTTCTTCTTGATAGACTTGAGGTAATGGAATAGATGGATCTTACCATGAGCCTCCTCATAACTCTGGATTATATCCAGATTTCCCGAAAGTTGATATTTGGGCGCTTCATCTTCTGATTGATCCTATGCCTCAGTAGTGATTTTCCTTCTCCAGCATTGGTAAAACCGGATCCAGAGCGATAGTATTCCTCATCCGTATATCCGATCTCGCCAGAGAGAACATCCTCGGATTTTTCCTCCACCGCTACTTCAGGAGTGGGTTGGGTGGGTTTAGGGTTTTCCGGGATCTTGAACTCTTCCGCCTCCGCAGATAGAGTAGATCCGAATTATTCTTCTGCCATGGTCATCACCGCAGGGGTGGGCTGGGCGGGATCAGTGAAACATAGATAGATATGATTTCGCCGATTGGCATGATGGTGTAGGTCACCACGGGATCCTTAGCCAGAATCCAAGTCTCATCGAGAATAATGAGAGGGAGTAGATCCGGATAGGTAGAAAGCCACACCCAGAGTAGATCCGGATTGTTCTTCCGCTGTGAGTGGAGCAACCCACGTGGAAGTACCACGGCAAGGCAAAAATTCGACCATGCCACCCTACTTTATCAACCCCATGTCTACCATAATAGGGAGGGAAAGTCTTCCACCCACATGACCACCGATTTCCACTCTCTCAAAGAGATCGAGAAAGCACGGTGTGCCAGGGAGAACCCAAATACCGAACTGCCGCGTGACAATGTAAATAGCGGCGTGTTAGGCAATTCAGTCAGCTTGATCCACATGTTCACCGGTGTAGGGACAAAACACGATAGGAAGGTACTCGCCTATGTTGTCGCCATCAATGCGGTACAGCAGGTCGACATCCCACACTGCCTAAACTGGTCAGAACAAAGCATCACCTAGAGTCGTGAAGATCATGTGCCTAGGACCGAGTACCCAGGGCGAGTTGCCCTGGTCGTCAAGCCCAAAGTGGCTGACTACTGGCTGCCGAAGACGCTGATGGCCGGAGGGAGCTCCATCAACATCATGTACCTAGAAACGTTTAGGCGACTGGAAATTCCGCAGTCCATGGTCGAGTCGACCCTCTACACCTTCAACGACATAGTCCCGGGTGATACGTCGGAAACGTATCTCTAATTTTTGATGTTCCATGCTTGTTTAGTATCTACTTTGCTTTGCTTTGTCTACACTTTGAGGTGCTTTTTACATGTTTTCTGGTACTAACCTATTAACAAGTTGCCACAGTGCCAGTTGCCTGTTTTCTGCTGTTTTTGGTTCCAGAAAAGCTAGTAAGGAAATATTAATCAGAATTGGACGGGACAAAAGCCAAAGTCAATATTTCACCAAGGAGAACACGGAGTCCAGAGGAGAGACGGAGGGGCGCCACAGGGCGGCTGCACCCCCCAGGCGCATCCTAGGGTGGGCCCACGCCTGGGTAGGGTGTGGGCCCCTTGGCCGCCTCCCAGCCTCGCCTCTTCGCCTATAAGAAGCCCCCGATGCCTAAACCCTAAGTACCCGATCAATATTCCACGAAACCGTCTGTAGCCGCTGCCACCATCGTCCCTAGATCGGGGGGATCTGAAGCTCTTCCTAGCACCCTGCCGGAGGGGAGATTATCCCGGAGGCCTTCTTCTTCATCATGCCAGCCTCTAGTATGAAGCGTGAGTAGTTCAACCTTGGACTACGGGTCCATGTAGTAGCTAGATGGTTGTATCTCCTCCTTGTGCTTTCATGTCTAGATCTTGTGAGTTCCATTCATGATCAAGATCTAATCTATTTGTAATCATGCATGTTGTGTTTGCGGGGATCCGATGGAAATTGAGATTACTATGTCAGATTGATTAATGATTTTGTCTATTTGATTCTATCATGTCTGTGTTGTTTGTGATCTTGCATGCTCTTCGTTGTTAGTAGCTATCTTGTCCAAGTAGTTGCTAGTGACTCCAAGAGGGGGTATTTATGCTCGATAGTGGGTTCATGCCTATACTTAATCAAGGGAAGTGACAGAAATCTCTACGGTTGTACATGTGCTATTGGCACTAGGGATAAAACAATAATCTCTTGTTCATGGAACAAGTGGATTGTTTACCTTACACACTTTGCTTAAAGCAGTTGTCTGTTGCTTGCAACTTAATACTGGAGGGGGTTCGGATGATAACCTGAATGTGGACTTCTAGTCATAGATGCAGTTGGATGGCGGTCTATGTATATTGTTGTATTGCCCAATCGAATCTCATAGGATCTTTATGTCTAGTATTACATTATTATGCCTTGATCAGTCCTGTCAATTGCCCTGCTATAATTTGTTTACCCTTCATGCCATGTTTGTTTATCTAAGGAGAGCACCTCTAGTGAACTATGGACCCCGGTCCAATCTTTACCATTGATACATCTTCCGCTGTTATGGTTTCCTTGCTGCAAACCATCATCACCTTCCACACCATACAGTTAATCCTTTGTTACCGCAAACCGGTGAGCTTGACGACCTCACTGTTCGTTGGGTGAAAGTCTTGAGTTTGTGTTGTGCAGGTTTCCATGTTGCTTGCAACACCTTTGAGACGTTTCCTTCCTCCTACTGGTTCGATAAACTCGGTTTCTTACTGAGGGAAAACTTGTTGCTGTGCTCATCATACCTTGCTCTTGGGGTCTTCCAACGAAGCACCCACGTCAACATCGTGAGCATCATCAAGCTTTTTCTGGCGCCGTTGCCGGGGAGGCTTAGGACGTCTTCACAAGGGGAGACCTTCTCAACCTTTCTCTTTACTTTGTTTTTGGTTTGCTTAGTTTCTTTTGCTTGGTTTTGTTTGCCTCTTTTTTATCAAAAACTCCAAAAAAATTAGTTTAGTTTGGTTTGCTTTATCTTATCAAAAACACAAAAAATTGGTTCCTACTATAGTTGCTGGCCTATTATTACCTTGCCTTGTCATGCTTTCTATCAATGGATGGTTTCTTTGAAACTAGTTCTTACTGGCAGGGTGGGTTCACAGAAGAAGAAACATATTATTATAAGGAACACCATTTGTCACAAAAAGGGAAATACTTATGGGAACAAATTGATAAATTGAATACTACTGCTAGAGAGGTGTGCTCCACTTATAATGTTACTTATTGCTTTGATAAATCCTGTTGCTGTAGGAGGTATAAACACCTGCCTTTTCAATGTGAGTATAATGATAATGTTACCATATCTTTTTATGTTAAAGGAAATTATGACTTTTATGATGTGGAACAAATTGAAGAACTTATTGCTTTCAAAGGTGCATTTGAACTTGCCAGTTTGCTTGAAAATATTGATGCTACACCTTATGAATATGAGGTTTATGAGATACTTAAATTTTTGTTTGATAATTACAAGGAAGAAAATGGCTATATTCTTGAATATTTTAATAGGTGCTTTCCATAAATGGAAGAGATTAATGCCTTGCGGGAGCCTATGGAAGAAGAAATTGCTGAAACTGAAAGCTCATTAGATGAAGAGGAGGAGAGTGATGGTCAAGAGGAGGAAGAATGGATCTACCCATGTCTACCTTCTAATGAGAGGAACTCCTTACCTCTTACATTATTTTATTGTCCCCCATGCTTACCAAAGGAGGATGAATGCTATGTTCCTGTGGATTCTTTTGAAATATCTGCTATGGGTAAAACTTGTGATAATAGTTATGCTCCTGTTATCTATGATAATCCTATATTTGTGCCTAACTTCTAAATGCATGGTACTAAATAGTTTTGCTTAGAAAATGTTTATGATAAAGCTATAGATGATGGTCCTATATTGAATGATCAATCTTCTTGTTATAAAATTGTTAAAAGTGGGTTTGAAGGTTTTAATCCCACTATTTTTGAGCTTGATAAAAATTATGTGTTTGTAGACCATGAAAATCATGCTTTATGTGATAGTTATATTGTTGAGTTTATTCATGAGGCTACTGGAAATTATTATGCGATAGGAAATTATGGTTATAGAAGTTTTCATGGTACTGAAACACCTGTCTATGTGCTAAAAGTTTTGAAGTTGCTCTTGTTTTATCTACCCATTCTTGTTACTATGTGCTTATTTGATTTATATTCTCACAAGATTCCGATGCATAGGAAGTGGGTTAGACTTAAATGTGTTTTGAATTTTCTTCTTGATGCTTTCTTTTACTTTAATTCATATTTATTATGTGAGCATCTTCTCAAACTATCATGCCTAACTTAAAGGCGTTAAAGAAAAGTACTTGTTGGGAGATAACCCAAGAGTTTCCTTGAGACTTGGAAGTTATTACTTCAGTAATGACCTCTCCTTATCCTTTTTTGTTTGCTTTTTGTGCCAAGAATGACCTCTAATGAGAGGGAAGTAAGATTTGGGGAGTTGCTGTCCCGAAACAGATTTCTGTCCTCCACCATAAAAAATCATGAGGAGTCTCTGTAAGTCGGATTGAGCTGAAAATTTACGAATAAATCCCCCAGTATGTTAGATAACTTTAGTTACATCAACATTTTCTGATTTGATCAACATAAGGTCTTCGAAAAAATTGGTTTCTACCCGTTGGTCTGTTTTGACAGATTTCTGCCGTTATTTGCATTTGCTTCTTATTGATTCCTTTTTGGGTTCTTTTTTGGAAATTGAGCTTGTTGAAGGAGTTGCTACAGTATATTGTGTTTTTAGTGAAAAGTTTTTCTGTTCTAAAGCTGAGCCTAAAGGTCTATTATATTCCTTGGGCAGGTTCTAAGTTTTGTATGAAGAAAATTTTTCAGGTATAGAGAGAGAATGATGTAATGATATGAAGAATGGACAAAATATCAAGCTTGGGGATGCCACCCTGGTGTCACCCCAAAAATATCCAAGAGGTACAAGCGTCAAAGCTTGGGGATGCCCAAGGCATCCCCTTCTTCATCAATAAAAAGCTCAGGTCTTTCTAGACACTTTGTTTTTATTGTTTCATGCACTGTTGTGTTGTTCTTGGAGCGTCTTAGTTTTTTTTTCTTTGCTTAGTTTGTTTAGATTTCTTGAATAATGTAGTTTGGTGTAACATCCCAAAAATGTTGAACACTGATAATCAAATTCCAATCACCAAAATTAGGGTTAACAAAAACTTTTGTTAATTCAAATCATTATGAATGCATGTGTGTATGTGATGATTGTATGAATGCATGAATGGACTTGTGAGATTGATATAAATAGCAAGGAATGGTTTGAAGGTGAAAACAACATCACCTAAAACATTTCCAAGAAGAAACAAATCAAGAGAAAATGAAAAACAAAACCAATAAAGCAAATGGTCATTTTTGCCAATCTTGCTCACTAGGCCACTTTGAGTGTTTCTAGTCCAAGATTTCAAACAGAAACTTTTCCATTTCTTTCCACCCCTTGCAAGACCAAGTAAAAGTGAATCAAAGACCACCTTTCAAACTTGCAGAAACATTTGGCAACTTGATTCAAATCACATTTCAAAATAGAATCTGATTCATATGTGAAGATCACCCCTTTTTCAAAAACCAACCAAACCAATTCCACTTGACCTTTCCAACTAACCAGAGACTCCCTAGTATGCAACCAACACATCCATCAAGTTTAAATCCAAAATTCAAATTTGAATCTCTTGCGGCCGTTTCATCAAACACCTTGCTGGCACCAAACAAACAAACCACAAAACACTATTGTGAGCAGTAAAATTGGCCTAACTTGTTCCCTCTATAGCTCACACTACACTCTCATTAGATGATCTAGATCAATTAACAAGCTTTAGAACCACTGTGAGCATGCCATAGCCATCAATGGTGACCATTTCGAGCCTAACTTGCCACCCCCATGTTGACAGAAAACTAGGAGAAGCATCAAGCCTAGCAAGCATGTCTGGGACACTCTCCACCGTCCACCGCCACCCCCTGTCCAAGCCTTGAGCGCAGCCAGCCGCTGGACCACATAGCCCGAGCATGCCAAACCTCTCTACGAGCGAGCCGAGAGCGCGCCAGAACACCAACCGCGACACCCGCCCACAGACCGCACGCCGCCCTCGCCACGTGCAAGCAGGATCGCCAGCACCCCAGCAACACCGCAGACATGCCTGTTCACCGCTGCGCGGACCATAGACGCTGTACGCCATTAAAACTGTCGTCAAACCTGCCTAGAGCGCCGCGACTTTCCGACCGTTTTGCACCGCCCCACGCTGCGTAGCCATGCCGTTGATCTTTGCCAGGGAGCACAACACCTCCCCTATCGTCGCCCATGCCTTTAGCTCGTTGTGTCGACGACTACGACGAGATCAGCCCGCGCCCGTCGGTCCCCTTCGGGCACTATAAATAGAGGCCACCCGAGCACGAATTATTCACACCATCTCACTCCCTCTGTCTCAGAAGAACCCCACCTCACTCCCGGAGAAATGCGATCAGCGCATCGCCAAAATTTCGCCGGAGCTTGCCGCTGCTGGAGGAGAAGGGCATCGTCGATTGGAGCCGCCCCAGGAGGAGCTGCCGGTACCAGGAGGATCGCCGTCGTCGATTTTGTCGTTCGCCCATGTTGCCGACCATCGCCTGAGCCCTGGTGAGCCTCCCATGACCCCCACTGGCCGTGCTAGGGTTCTGTCTCGCTGGTGTTGCCCGACATGAACGATGAACCGCAGCCGTAGGATTAGAGCTTGATTGTGCGGTCCACATCCCCCATACCGCTTCGCACCCCTCTGTCTCACTAACGAGTATGGACAGCCACTTAACCAGCCCGCATGCGCTGTGCGTAGTGGACCGGCCCAGTTGACCTCCCGCGTGACCCAGTAATTCAAATCTAGGTTTATTCTTTTAGTTTCAAACTCAGTTGTGTATCTAGATTCAAAAATCAACCCAGCTCAATTCACTGAACCAAAATGCATGAAACCAATTTTGTTAGAAAGGTACTGGAATTCTTAATCCAAGCCTGTTGGATTCAAACCAATTGGATTTGTAGATCACCCATGGTAAAAATAACAAGGCAGAAGCTTTTCTGCATTCAAACATTTTTAAAAATTCAACCATGAAAGCTTTTGAGTTGATTCCAACTCTCAAAAATCACATTTAACCATACCTTTCAGAATATATAAAAATATATAGGTTTATCTATAGAAATATTGATCAAGTAATAAAAGAATGCCCCATAGGCATTTCTAGTCACTTTATTTAATTAAAATAAAAAGGTTAAACCTTATTAAATTGTGACACCACTTTAAATCGCATTCCCATGTACTGAAATATGTGGTGATGACATGTGTCAACATGATCCCATGTTTTAGATGGAGAATATTAAATCTTTATTAGTTTTTTAATGAGTAGAAATTACTTTTCTAAAATAAAGGAAATAAAACTATTTGCCTTAATGGTTGTAATGCTTGTGATGATCCTATATCATCTAGTGAAAACCTTGGTGTGATAAGTAAAAGTAGTTAAGTATTGTTTGGTGATTTGTGTACCTCGTATTTATTTATAGACGCTAGTACCGACCAAGGATATGAGGAGGAAGGAGGATACTACGAGGAAGAAGCCGAGGAGAACTTCAACCACTGCTCTACACAAGGCAAGCTAACACTTGCAACTATGAAAGTAGATAACCTATGCAATGCACTAAGCATGTTTGGTTAGATACATTTGATGATACCCAATCCTAGTTTTATTTGAAAGCTTAGTTATTTTATTTCTTTATGAAAGCTTTTCTTTGAGTTTACTTGGTGACTTGTAGATATTAGAAGGATATTTGAAGGTAGCATAAAGAGCATAAAACTTTGCCTAAGTTAGATAATATTGATGTCATCTTGAGGCATGAGATTGAACTTAGCTAATTCACACTTGATTACCACCCATCATTAGTATTTACCCCCCATTTGTAGATGCTAGTGCTAAGCATAAAAACTTGATCAACTTTAGATGGGATTACTTGGTGAAAATGGTTATGAGAACCTTAGAATGATGAGTCATTCTACTGAAATGTTTTTACATGTGTTCTTGAAGACCAGATGATTTTGATGATGAAAATGTTAAGGCATGAGCCTTAGCCTTTTATAAAACTGATGGTTGTCTGGATGCGATACCATTCCAATTTTACCGTACAACCACAATACCCAAAATTTGGGTAGGGCTTGACTAGAAATTTATATACCTTAGTATGGGTTCCCTTGTGGCCAAGGGTGAGCTGAGGCTACCTTGTGAAGAGTGTCCACCTGTGCAGTTCCCAAGATGACAGTTGGTCATGGTTGGGAGGCCAAACTCATAGGAGAGGTGCCTATACTAGGGCGTGTAATTGAAAGGTTAGGATTGATTATCCGCATACTGAGTATGGTGAATTCATGATTGTTCCTGAAGGATGTATCGAATGTTGTGGTGAAAGTGTACCACCTCTGCAGAGTGTCAAACTATTTGAATAGCCGCGTCCGTGGTTATGGACAGTTGGAGTGGCCATACTGTTCTGTCGTCAGATGTTTTCAAAATGACTTGTGAAATGATTTATGACTTTGACTTGACCATAACAGAGTTGTGATATGAAATTCAAGTTCCCCCTTAGGTGTTATAAAACTTTCAACTAGCTTTCTTTGCTTTTGAACTCAGTAGAGATAAATCTGGATTTTTGCAAAACAACCTTAGAGCTTAGTATATCCTACTCAAAAACCACTTCACTTGTTAGTATTAGTTTGCGAGTACTTAAAGAGTACTCATGGCTTTGTCCCTGGCTATTCCTGTGGCCAGACTATGAATAATAGTATCCAGAAGACGGACATCAGGAAGGTTACGACAACTAGGATCTTCTCCCATCGTCAGCATTGCCTGTGACCATGAAGATGGAGCTTCACCTATGCTATCGTTATTATTACATTATTTTCGTTGCTTGAATTGTATTAAGACTGGATCATGAGATCCTTTATTTGTGTAAGACCTTATGTATGGTTTGTAATGGATGATGTACTGTGATATCCAATCTGTTATGTCTCACAAAAATGGTAATCCTGGGATTGCGATGTATGGCGTAACAGGCATCTGGGATTAAAAATCGGGGTGTTGAAAAGTTGGTATCAGAGCCATCCTGACCATAGGAGACCCTAGTTTAGAATGGACGTTTGAATCAAAAACTTAGTTTCAAAACCAAGGAAGTGAGTATTTACGAAAACTTATTCTCATCCTTATCACTCAGACTTTTTCATGAAAATTCATGTTCTTCCAAAATTCTTGCAAACTTACATAAAATTTGACACACTTGATCACTCTACTAACTTACTCATCCTATATTTATATTCTTATATATGGACGTGAAGTACAACAAGTTTTATCAGTTGGGGACTGGAGGAGACCTCATCTTTGAGCGTGACTTGGACCAGCTGTCAGAGATGCTGGAGCGTCCGCACCCCAAGTTCTTCGGAGCTCAGCTAAATGATCAGGAAGGAGAGCATTTGCAGTGGCTAGTTGTTGCAAGTCTCCGACGAAATATTGAAGCCCCCACCTCAGAGGGAATTCAGTTCACCTTGAGAGAGAACAACTGGCTCGATGGACTTGCCAGGGCCATGCAGGAAGCTCTTGCCCATCTGTGTGGGCAGAGTATCAATCAAATCAAGGGTACCCGCTTTGTGTTCTACCCAAGGCGTGATGTTATGGGACATCCACTGGAGGCCCCGTATCACCACAAGCTGAAGAGTCAATTGGACCACCTCAGCTTCATGATGTATGACCGTCAGAAGGAGTTGGACAATGCCCGCTCCTATGCCAACCACAAGTATGCCACCGCCAAGAAGGATCAGACTATTGCCATGCTAGTGAAGGATCGCCAGTCTCATCGCCGTCAGCTCGACAAGAAGGAGCGCATCATTGCTGGTTTTCTCCACCGGATCACAGATTTGGAGGAGACCATCCACGAGAGAGACATGCAGTTGGAGGAGAGGTAGAATGCAGGGGAAGACCTTCATGGAGACCCCTACTCCTATCTCAGTGATGATGATGACTTTATGGAAGATCAGGCGATGATGATGAGGATGATGAGGAAACCAACTCCGAGGAGTAGTAGCACTTGGGCACTAGGGTTAGTGAGTTGTATTCGGTCCCACTGTATCGTAGTTTCACAGAATGGTTCTTAAAACCATATGTTTTCCTTTGTTGTGGTGTGTGTTTGTATCGTGTGTTATGAATGAATGAATGAAAAGCAAGTTGCTAGAAAAATCTGAGTCAAACTTTAAAAACTTTTCAAACACAAAACCCCTGAACCTTAGAAATTTCCCTCTTTTCTCATGATCTATCTCAATCTTCAGATGCCTCGCGGAGGAACCAACTCATACCCGGACCCGATGTTGCAAATCTTGCAAATGTTTGTTTCAGACCGCGAAGCCAAAAGAGCCGAACGTCAATCCAACTTAGCTACCCTTCAACAGATAGCTCAGATGGCCAACAAAAATCAATGCCATGGAAATCAAGACAACCATGGATCCAAGCTCAAGAATTTCCAGAATACCAATCCACCCATTTCACTAAGTCTGAAGAGCCCCTAGATGCAGATGATTGGCTGCAAACCATGGAAAACAACCTGGAAGTTGCAGGAGTGGAAGCTAATGAGAAGGTACTATTTTCCACCCACTACCTGGCCGGAGATGCAAGAGCATGGTGGAACAGCGTTCGCGCAATGACTGTAGGACATATGATGATTTGGGAAGAGTTCAAAGTCAAGTTTAGCAGAACCCATGTGCCACCGGGTTTGATCAAGAGGATGAGAGATGAATTCAGAGAACTTAAGCAAGGAAGGATGGCCGTAGTTGAGTACCGTGACAAATTTTTGTCATTGGCTAGGTATGCACCGAATGAGATAGATACTGAAGCCAAGAAGAAGGAGAAATTCCTGAACGGTCTGCATGATGAGATGCAGATAGTGTTAGTCAATATCCCATTTTCTAATATTGAAGCTTTAGTTGACTCTGCCATTCAGATGGAAGGAAAGATCAACCAACCCAATGAGAATCACAAGCGTAGAATGATGCATCAACCAGGAACCCACCATACACCAAAGTATCGCCCCAACCCATCTCTAGGATTTTCCCCAAGAACCAACAGACCCCCAATGAACCGTCCAACCTATCCCAACCGTGGAAACCCAAGGCCCGGAGGAAACCACAACAACCCCGGGAAGCCCAGCAATTTCAATCGTGCACCACCCAAGTTCAACAACAACAATGTCGCCACCAACACCAACACTGCCCCGAGGACTGGAAGCAATGCTGTGCCTGTTGCAGCAAAGGACAAGTCGCAAGTGACTTGTTATGAATGTGGAACCAAGGGTCACTACTCCAATGAGTGCCCCAAGAAGATTGTCGTAGCCCCCAATGCAAATGCCCCAGCTCAGCACCAGCGTCGTGTTCAGCCTAGAAGGAGGTTTTCCCCAGGGAATTCGCTCAACCGCAACGGCCGTCTCTTTATCATGCATGCTGAAGAAGCCCAAGAAGCGCCAGATGTCGTGCTGGGTATGTTTTTTGTTAACTCAGTACTTGCAAGAGTGTTGTTTGATTCTGGAGCATCGCACTCGTTTGTTATTGAAGAATTTGCATGCACTAGTAAGATCCAACCAACCAAATTGAAGCATGTTATGATAGTTCAAATAGTTGGTTCAACCACCAAAGCTAGACAAATTTGCAAGGCCATGCCTATCTGAATCCATGGCATAGATTTTTATGCTAATCTAATAGTACTCAGAACTAAAGGTTTAGAAGTAGTACTAGGAATGGATTGGATGTCCAAACATAAAGGATTAATCGACTATGCCAAGAAAGCCATAACCATGACCAGTACAGCTGGAATATCAGTAGAGCATGTGTCTGAAACCTTGCCCCGCCAATTCAAATGCAACAAGAGTGTAGCCCAGCCAACCCTTGACCAAGTCCAGATAGTATGTGAATACCCCGATGTATTTCCAGATGTTTTGCCCGGTATGCCCCCAAATCGGGATATCGAGTTTATCATTGAACTAATCCCTGGAACTGGACCCATAGCCTAGAGACCATATAGTATGAACCCGTCTGAACTAGTGGAGCTGAAGAAGCAACTGGATGCTATGCTAGAGATCGGATTGATCCAACCAAGTGCGTCACCATGGAGATCACCTGTCCTGTTTGTGGACAAGAAGGATGGAGGTAACCGTTTGTGTACGGATTATCGAAAGTTGAATGATGTCACCATCAAGAACAAGTACCCGTTGCCAAAGATAGAAGACCTGTTTGACCAGTTGACTGGTGCCAAAGTGTTTTCTAAGATTGATCTTAGAACTGGCTATCACCAACTCAAGATTCGCGCAGAGGATATTCCAAAGACTGCCTTTACCACCAGATATGGATTATATGAGTATACTGTCATGTATTTTGGATTAACCAATGCCCCTGCTTATTTCATGAACCTCATGAATATATTTTTATGGACTTCCTGGATAAGTTTGTCGTTTTCATCGATGACATTCTGATCTATTCCAAATCAGAAGAAGAACATGAGCTACACCTAAGGACCATGCTTGGAACCCTTAGAGAGCATCAGTTGTATGCCAAGTTTAGAAAATGTGAATTTTGGTTACAAGAGGTAGGATTCCTAAGACATATCATATCAGCCGGAGGAATTGCCGTTGACCCTGCAAAGGTGAAGGATGTTGAAGATTGGCAAGCCCCAACCACTCAAACCCAAGTTCGTGCATTTCTCAGATTAGCGGGATACTACCGCAAGTTTGTAGAAGGATTCTCGAGTATAGAAAGACCCATGACCCAATTGCTAAAGAAGGATAAGAAGTTTGAATGGAAAGATAAATGTGAAGCGAGTTTTCAGGAACTCAAGAAGAGATTGATATCAGCCCCAATCTTGATCATGCCGGATATTACGAAGCCATTTGATGTGTATTGTGACGCATCCAAGATCGGTCTCGGATGTGTGCTAATGCAAGAGGGCAAAGTTATATCTTATCTATCCAGACAACTGAAGCAGCATGAACAAAATTATCCTACCCATGATCTTGAACTAGCAGCCGTAG
Organism: Avena sativa; assembly: GCA_916181665.1. NCBI lineage: Eukaryota > Viridiplantae > Streptophyta > Magnoliopsida > Poales > Poaceae > Avena > Avena sativa. The sequence goes on along the minus strand of OV702298.1, from coordinate 41,954,397 downwards.
TTCTAGCCCGGAAGACATGGAGGCATTATCTTATGCGAAACCGTTGTGAGATTTATTCGGATCACAAGAGCTTGAAGTATATATTCACTTAGAAGGAGCTGAATATGAGGCAGAGAAGATGGATAGAGCTAATCAAGGACTATGATCTGGACATTCACTATCACCCCGGTAAAGCTAATGTGGTAGCAGATGCCCTTAGCAGATTGCCGTGCCGCTTGAACTCCATGATTCTGAAGGAGAATCCAAGTTTGCACAAGGAGATGGAATATTTTAGAATGGAATTAGTAAGTGAAGGATTTTTGGATAGCATAGAACTTCAACCCACTTTGATCAGTCAGATCAAGGAGGCTCAGAAACGAAATGCTAGTATCGACGGAATCAAACATCGTACCGGTACAGGAAAAGTACCCAGATTCACCGAGGATGAAGAAGGAGTTCTATGGTACAATGGACGTCTCTGTGTACCAGCAGATTCAGAGCTGAAGGAAACTATCTTGAAGGAGGCCCATGATACTCTTTATTCTATCAACCCCGGAGGAACGAAGATGTATCAGGATTTGAAGGAGCAATTTTGGTGGCATAAGATGAAGAGATAAATCGGAAGCTATATTGCCATGTGTGATATTTGTCAGAGAGTCAAGGCGGGACATCAAATACCTGCCGGACTGTTGCAACCATTGCAGATTCCGGAATGGAAGTGGGATTCGATTGGAATGGACTTTATCACCGGATTGCCTACATCTAGTAGGGGAAATGACTCTATTTGGGTCATAGTTGATAGATTGTCCAAGGTAGCCCATTTCTTACCAGTCAAGACCACCTACCAGAGTTCTAAGCTAGCGGAGTTATACATCGCTAGAATCGTCAGTTTGCACGGAGTCCCTAAGAACAATTTATCGGATCGAGGAACTCAGTTTACCTCGAGATTCTGGAAGAAAGTCGAAGAAGGTTTAGGAACCTGACTAGATTTCAGCACAACTTATCACCCTCAGACCGATGGACAAATAGAGCGAGTAAATCAAATACTCGAAGATATGTTGAGAGCATATGTGCTAGAGTATGGATCTAAATGGGAAGACTGTCTGTCGTTCGCAGAATTTTCTTACAACAACAGTTATCAAGCTAGTTTGCAAATGGCCTGCGGTGACCCAACATACCACTGCATGTGTAGTACACTATAGTCATTGACATGACATCCACAGAACACCGTTCTGTAAATATCACATCCCTCAGAGTGGTACAATAGAAACATTGCGAGTCCATATTACAAACATTCACACATTATTATTATTACAATACCAGAAGTTCAAGACTTCAAAAGGTTTCAACTTACAAACCAAAATATAAAGTGTTTCAGCGGAATTTAAAAGTAGCAAATCCAACTAGGGGTTGAGCTCAGCAGCTTATTCTATAGAGTTCATGCTGCTCGGCTCCGTCGGTTACTACTAACTAGGATGCTTAGTTGGACTCGTTATCATCGGCACCATAGCGGATTTCATAATCCACTCCTTCAACACCTCCTGACAGGTCAGACTCCTCGTAGAACACATCTTCTTGACATTCGGTTGCATACATTGGCACGTCTTCGGGATCCTCAGAGTCTAAGCAAGGGATCAAAGGAAAGGACGAGTAACAATGTTACCCAACAAGTTCATTATATGCAAGGTGGAAAGTTTGATGCTCTAACTACCACCTCGGACTATAAGTCCTTGGCACCATGCAGTTTTTGTAAATATTTCTTCAAAGATTGATTTTATAATGAAAATCTATGACCATCAGCCTTCACAGGTTGACCAGAACTTTCATGGAGTTCCTTTCCTGCCGCGTTCATAGCTCCTTCCCGGAACAGGGAGTAACAAGTTACAATTCTTACACTCTACAGAGGTGCGTTACTTTACCCATGAGAGATAAACTCCTTGTTGCACAACCGAGCGTACTTTCCCGTCCACAATTCCATGATGTGGGGCCCAGTAGTTGGTCCAAGCCAATCACTGCCCCCTTCGCGACCTCACATGCCTCCTTGGTGTACACCATGCCCACATATTGAATTATGGCAATGGTTTGTACATACCATTAGATGCCAGAACTATCGTGGGACGATGAGGGTTCCCACCCATATGCTGCATATCCTCTACGAATTACCAATTAATATGCACGCTACGAGGATAACAGCCACAACCTGCACATCCGGCTTCATGCGAGAGGAAGAAGATACAACTGACTTCTCTGTCCCATTCCAAATCTCATGGCTAACGCGTAATATACGGCGCTAGAATCACTGATGTCAGGGGTTATTAAGTACCTAATTGATCATTATTGTTGCAAATAGAACCCTAAGTTCTATTGCTCCATTATATCATCACTTAGGATGATATCTATGATTTCTTTATTTGTGAAAATAATATTTTCTTTCTTTGGAGTATATATGATAACACACAATTTGCAAATACTTTGGTAAAGACTCTTCAAAGGATATGAGCAAGTGATGAACTTGCCTTGTGATGGCAAGGTAGTGAAGTCTGATGCTTGCACTGGACCTTGAGCTTCTATGTCTACAAAAACATCATTATTGCCTGGTAAGGACAATATTTAAAGAAGCGAAATGATTATGCAAAGTAATGTAATGCATCATTTAGCTTTATATGTATTCTCCCCATTTATTTAAATTATAGAAATTCTTTTAATAATAAATAACTTATAAATATTATTTTTTTAATATTTATTGAATATTGTACTCTTTTATTTTATTTCCTTTTTATTTTTATTTTATTTAATTAATAATTCCTTTAAGAATTATCATTAAATACCAAAAATTGATATTAAATATTTGTTTAGTATTTTTCTAAAATACTACAATATTAATATATAATGAAAGTGACTTTTATTTATTTTTATCATCTTTCATTAATTTTGTAAAATTCCATAAGAAATATATATATTACAAAATTCTTAATAAAATTTATATGTCAAAATTTTCATTTCTTAATTTATCTAGATAGTTTGGATTATTGTGAGTCCAAAAATATTTTATTTATAATTTTTGGACTTTTATTTTATTTTCTAGAATTTATTTAAGTTCAGGGGCATTTTGGTCTTTTTCCAATGATTAAAATAGGCTCTAAAAGATTTGGGCTGACTGTTTGGGTTTATTGGGCCCTTGTGGCCCAGTAGGGCAAAGTCAAAACAATACCCCGAAGGGGTATTGGCCCAACCCAGCCCAACAGTCTCTATCTCTCTCTCGAGCTCACCCCTCTCCTCCTCCCCGACCCTATGGTCAGCGGTGTCACCGCTGGCGATTCACGCCGCCGTGGACCTCCCAGGCTGCCGCCGTGGTGCAGGATGGGGTTATCAGCCCCGCTCTACCCACCTGTCCAATTGGATTTGGACCTGGAGCCCTCCTATGACTAGATCGATGTCGTTCCGAACCCTAGGGTTTGGGGTTGGCGTTGGTGCTGACGCTGCCGCTGCTGTCATGTGCCATGGGGATGCTTCTCGCCCCCAGGCGTGGCTATGGTTGCTGCTGTGTGGGTTGCAACTCCCCCTTGGGGGTGCTCCCCATGCCGCCATGTTCGTCGGCCTCCTCTGCTTCCTCTTCTAATCCCAAGTGAGGACCTTCGGTAAGTTATTCCTCTCCCCTCGTGCTCTCTGTGCTAGGCCATCCTATGCTAGATGTTGGTAGTGACCTTCCTGGTTACTGTCCTGTCCTGATTAAGATGGTTTGTTCTACTTAGGGTTCATACCCCTCTGTGAATTAGATATCTGATGGATTGGATCAAGTTTTGATGGTCCCTAAGCATGCTAAGTGGTTGTTAGCTGTGGCTTGCTGCTTATGATTAACTGTGGTGATGCTAGTGGTTTACCAGATGATTCTATGGATTAATTTTTATATGATTCATATGGTAAAGTTGCTCTAGAAGCAATACTTGGGAAATCTAGTGGTTTAATAACTCACCACTGTCATTACTTGGTTAATGACAGTGAGGGTTGTGTGATGAAGTCACTGTATTAATACTGTTGGCTTAAGAATTCAAATATAGGTTGAGATCAAAATGGTCTCTTATAGTGAAGATTTGTATATGAATATTTCTGGTTATGATTCCTATGATTAAGAATAGGAAAATGATTTATAGTTGGTTGGTTGTATCTGTGAAGATTGGATGCTTAACCTGCTTAGTTTAGAACTGTTCTTGTGACACCATCCTTGTATGGCACACAAGATTAGATTATATCACTTGGTTTGGTCTTATTCAAGCTTAAAATTTGCTTGGCATTATAGATAAGTGGAATTCTCTTTCCTTGCATCCCTAGAACCCATGATGTTGGTCTGAGGTTTAGGGATTAAACCTTTATCTTGTTGTTTCTCATGGATTAGTTCTGGTAGTGATACCAGCTACTATTCCTTGAATCAAAGTTGGGGAAAATTGATTATGGCTTGATAGCTTATATAGATCCATAATGTTAAATTCTAAGGTGCTACTCCAATTGAAGAGATGTGCCTAGAAGTTTATATCTTGGCTATATTCATTCTTGAATTGAAATATAGCTTGATAGCTTAGATCAATGATGTTGTCCTGAGATCTTAGTTGGATCCTTATACTTTTCTGATTGCTTTTAGTGTTTAAAAACTTCAGCGATGGATTCACCCCACTTGGGTGTTTTCTGAGAATTTGAGTAAGAGACAGATCATGAATGCTTGTCTAATCTTAGACAGATAGATCATGTGATGGTCTATTTTACTCACCACACTTATTTTATGTTGGGGTTGAGAGTGGTTGATCTTGTGGTAGCTTGATCTGGTGCTCTCTTGGTATTTCCAGCTCCTGGCTTGTCCTTGATCTAGCCCTTCACTTCCTGGTCCTGGTGGCTTGATCTTGTCCTTGCTATCCACCTGATCTACCCCCTCCTTATGTCACCATTTTGGTGATGTGATCCAGGGTTTTGATTGGTGTGATCTTGCTTGGCCTTGATTTGGTTTAGCTGCTGAGCTGCTGTGCTTGGTGTGTAAGAACAAGGAAATGGTGTGGGGATGTCTCCCACGGCTGTGTTGATGGTTTTGTTTGATTGTGCTGTTGTTGTGGTGCTGAAAGCACAGACCATGCAGTTTGGTGTGTGTGCTTCCTGTGTGCCTGCTGCATAGGTTGTGGATATGTTCTGAATTTAAAAGTTACTTTTATCAGGTTACCTTTTACTTGGCTGGTGAAACTTGCCCCTCCTTGCTGTTCATTTGACTTATGGCTTGAAATTATGAAAGATATATTCTTTCATATTGGTGAAACTTGCCCCTTAAATTACTCAATGATGAAAAAATGAACAGTGCACTTCACTGTCAAATCTGAGAGTAAAATAATTCTAATCCTAACTTTCTTTCTTTTTTAAGTTTCTGTTTATTTTGCAGTTACCAGATTTGAGATCAAGACTTTAGTTTAGGTTTTTCTTTTTATTTATAGAATAATCACTTGTAATATCTTTATTATTTTGTAATTTTATTTTTATCCTTTTGTAATAAAGATTGTACTATTATTCAATAAAGAAATATTATTCTTCTATTTATTTACTATTGTAAAGATTGTTGCTCATTTCCATAAGTTACATTTTGTAACTCAATATTGAATGAAGTTTTGGAATATTCATTTTATTGGTTATCTTCTTTCATTTAAAGTTTGAATTATTATTTGTTAACTCTTAATTAAATCAAATACTCAAACATCATTCAAAATCCTTTTGAATTATAATTCAAACACTCAAGTTTTAAATTCAAATTTCATTTCCCAAAACACTCTAATCCACAAAGATCATATCAAAGTCTATAATAATCATCCTTCAAGACTATACCTAAGCTCAAAGCATGAAAGAAACTTTGATCACTTTAGGTTTTTATTTGGCGAAAAATTTACCCACATTTTCACAGATGAATGCATGCAATATCTCAAATTCCTAAATCTACCCTTCGTTAGTTCCTAAATGCTGGGATGTTACAGACTTATCCCCTTAAATTAAACTTCGTCTCGAAGTATGTTGAGATGTACCTGAATAGTTCTGGATAGGCTTTTCTTGAATCCTCTTCTTTCTCCCAAGTGGCTTCCCTTTCAGGGTGATGTTCCCACCGTACCTTGCAATATTTGATTGCCCTATTCCTCAACCATTTCTAGTTTTCTTCCAAAATTTTACAGGGCTTTTCAACATAGGTCAAGTCTGCTTGTATCATCCGGAACTTTCAAACATTTACGAAGTTGTGACACATGGAAAACATTATGTACTTGAGCCAATCTTGATGGTAAATCTAAAGCATAAGCTATAGTTCTGTTCTGACTCAATATCTTGAATGTTCCGATGTATCTTGGAATCAATTTTCCTTTAACTCCGAACCTTTTCACCCCTTTCGTTGGACTTACTTTCAAATATACCATATCTCCCACTTCTGGATGCCAAGATCTTCGACTTTGATCAGCATAACTTTTCTGCCTACTCTGAGCTATTTTCAGTCTATCCTTGATCTTATCAATGATATCTTGTTTTTCCTAAATATAGTCTGGCGCAAATTCTTTGCTGCTTCCAGGCTCATACCAACATATTGGTGATCTACACTTCCTTCCATACAGAACCTGATATGGAGCTGCTTTCAGACTACTCTGATAGCTATTATTGTAGAAAAATTCTACCAATGGCAGATGATCTTCCCATGTACCTCCAAAATCTAATGCACATGCTCTTAACATGTCTTCTAATATCTGATTTGTTCTTTCTATTTGACCTCCTGTCTCTGGATAATAGGCTGTGCTGAAGTCTAACTTTGAACCAAGTGCTTCACGCAATTGCTTCCAAAATGCTGAAGTAAACAATGATCCCCTATCAGTTACGATATTTTTGGGCACTCCATGCTTACTTACTATCTCTTTGATGTAAACTTCTACTAACTTCTCGGCATTATCTTTCCGATTTACCAGAATAAAATGTGCACTTTTAGTGAGTCTGTCCATAATTACCCATATCATATCCTTCCGTTTAGGTGTCATGGGAAATCCTGTGATGAAGTCCATACCTATTTCCTCCCACTTCCATTCGGGAATTTCCAAAGGTTGTAATGGTCCTGCTGGACTTTGATGTTCTGCCTTAACCCTTTGACAAGTATGGCATTCTGATACATATTTAGCAATGTCCCTTTTCATGTTATTCCACTAGAATAGTTCTTTCAAGTCCATTTACATCTTAGTACTTCCTGGATGTATAGAATATGGTGTTTTATGTGCTTCCCTAAGTATGACATCACGAATCTCAGTCACATCAGGAACATAAAGACGGTCTTGAAACCATAAAGACTCATAATCTCCCAGGCGAAAAACTGATTTTTGCCCTTGAGATATCCTCCGAATTTCTTCAGCAATGAAAGGATCTTCTGCTTGATGTCTAAAAATTTCGTGCTTAAGATCACTGTCCTGCTCTGCAACTACCTACATAGTAGCTAATCCTCCAAGAACCTCTTTTCTAATGAATTGAAGCTCTAATCTTTCCAAGTCCATTTGTAACTCTTTTGGTAGCTCCCGATTGCTAGGCTGAATGTCTGCACTCTTTATGCTTAAAGCATCAGCTACAACATTTGCTTTCCCTGGAGTATAGTTGATTGTTAAATCATAATCTTTGATTAGTTCCAACCAACGCTTTTGTCTCATATTCAATTCCTTTTGGGTGAAGAAATATTTGAGACTTTTATGGTCAGTGTATAACTCACATCTGGCTCCATAAAGAAAATGCCTCCATCCTTTTAGCGCAAAAAACTACCGCTGCTAACTCTAAATCATGAGTTGGATAGTTGACTTCATGTGGTTTCAGTTGTCTTGAACCATAAGCAATTACTTTCCGATCTTGCATTAACACACAACCCAAACCTTCTTTAGATGCACCACAGTATACTGTGAAGTCCTTCCCTGTTTCAGGAACTGCCAAGATTGGAGCTGTGGTTAACCTAGTCTTCAACTCCTGAAAACTTGCTTCACACTTCTCATCCCAATTGAATGGTGTATTATTTCTTAGCAATTTAGTCATTGGTCCATCTATATTGGAGAAACCTTCAATGAATCTCCGATAATAACCAACCATTCCTAAGAAACCTCGAATTTGCTTCACATTGGTTGGTGCAGTCCACTCTAATACTGACTGAACTTTAGATGGATTTACATCAATTCCATCCTTACTGATCACATGGCCGAGGAATTCTACCTCATCTAGCCAAAATTCACACTTACTGAACTTAGCATAAAGTTTATGTTCCTTTAAAGTTTGCAATGCTATTCTCAAATGATCAGCATGCTCTTCCTTATCCTTGGAATATATCAGAATATCATCAATAAAGACTATGACAAACTTATCCAAATATGGCATGAAGATTTCGTTCATCAGATTCATGAATATTGCTGGTGCATTGGTCAAACCAAATGGTACAACCAGGTATTCATGGTGTCCATATCTTGAGACAAATGCTGTCTTTGGAACATCTTCAGGTTTGAGTTTTATTTGATGGTATCCAGATCTTAAGTCGATGTTTGAAAATACTCCGGCTCCTTTCACTTGATCAAACAAATCTTGAATCCTCGGTAAAGGATATTTATTCTTGATAGTAACGTTGTTCAGATTTCTATAATCTCCACACATCCTTCTTCCACCATCCCTCTTATCCACAAAGATTACTGGTGTTCCCCATGGGGATACACTTTCCTAAATAAATCCTTTTCTAGCTAACTCATCAATTTGCTCTTTGAGTTCTTTTAATTCTTTGGGTCCCATCTTGTATGGTGCTTGAGCTATTGGTGCCGTACCGGGAATTAGATCAATAGTGAATTCTATCTCCTGATCTGGTGGCATTCCAGGTAGCTCTGCTGGAAAAACATCTTGAAATTCATTAACGATATGAATATCTTCCAATTTGACCTCTTTCATCGAGTTCAAATGCAGATCCACCATGATATGACTATGTTTATCTTCTTGGTAAACTATCCTTGCTCCACTTGGAGTTTTTATTGAGACAGTTTTCTCCTCACAATTTATCTGAGCTCCATGTTCCATCATCTAGTCCATCCCCAACACTACTGCAATTCCCTTCAAAGTAATCACATAAAGTTCTGCAAAGTATGTACAACCACAGATCGAGATAACCTGATCTTGTTTAATGTGGCGTACAATCACATTTCCCCCTGCCGTAACTACGGTCATAGGGTTTTCTAACATTGCCCTTCTAATCCCGAACTTATCACAGAATTTTTCAGAAATGAATGAAGTAGTTGCACCAGTATCAAATAGAACTTTGCCGGGATTGGTAAGGATATTGAACGTATCTATCACTGCATTCTCCGAATTATCCACCTCCTCTAGGGTTGCACAGTTCAATTTCCCGGTAGGTCTGTTCCTCTTTCCATTGCTCTTCTTGCCATTATTTCCTCCTTTATTGGGCTGTCCATTTCCTCCACTGGCTTGTCCTCCCCCTTGGTAGGCCAACCTCCTGGTGGTTTGCTTGGACAATCGGGCTTCATATGCCCCTTCTGATCACAACCGTAACAGATCAATACAGGCTTTTTGCATTCCCTCTAGAAATGCCCTGGAATTCCACAATTGTTACAAATAACATTCCTTCTGGGATTGGATTGATTTCCACCACTGCCCTTGTTATTGTTATTGTTACCATAGTTCTTGTTCCTGGGTTTGAACTCCAGATTGGGTTTAGGTTTACTTGCCTGAATTCTCTTGGTTTCCTTCTTGGCTCTCTTCCTCCTGTCCTCTTGGACATTCTTGTAGTCATCTTCGAAAGTAATAGCTGCATCCAACAACTGCTGATAAGTTTTCTTATTAGCTAACCTTAGCTGAATTTTCACAAATGGATTTAACCCACGCAGGAAATGCTTCTTCCGCTTCTCTTCCGTGTTAACATCCTCCTCAGCATAACGAGACAGTTGACTAAACTCCCGGATATACTTCATGACACTAGTATATCCCTGCTGAAGCTCCTCAAATTCTCTCCTCTTCAACTCCATAACACTCTTCGGAACATGATATTCACGGAATCTCTGCTTGAACTCCTCCTAGGTGAACTCCCTTCCTGGTTGTTGCATGGCCAACTGATTCTCCCACCATGATGCTGCAGGTCCAGTCAGAAGATGAGTTGCATACCTCAATTTCTCCTCATCATTGCAACCTACAGTCTTCAACTTTCTTTCTGTATCTGCTAGCCAATCTTTTGCATCCATTCGTTCAGGAGCTGATGCAAAAGGTAACGGCCTTGCATTCTGGAAGTCAGAAAGACTCACTCCTCCACCTTCAGGTGCCCTCTGATTTGCTCGTCCCAGCAACTCTTCCATGAACTTGTTCTAGGTCTCTTGCATCATTTGCATGCACTGCATAAAGTTCTGCTCCATTAACGGCCACATTGGTGGTGGTGGTAATGCTCCCTGATTTGCTGCATCTGCATCGGCCTTCTCCTTGGCCTCACATTCCATCCGCTGCTGTTCAGCTTTGGTTTCTACACCCGTATCCATGACCTTCTAGTCCTGCAACATAAAGCGAATACTCATAATTACATCATGCACATGTGTTCTGAGCTCGACTTTATGCACATAACTAGTCACACAATGAAGATCCAAAGAAAATCCAAATATGCATTTCACATATTATACATAATATCATAATAATACAAAGTCATTACAACATATACCATATAGGTATAATCACAACACTACCTTATTTATCTAAATATCTTATTTATTGGAGTACAATACACGGTACGTGATACCTCTAACTAGTTGCCTACTTCTAGTAGTAACTACGCTCATCATACATGCCTGATGTCCAACCGTGATGACGTGTCGTTCGTCGCACAGTTGGTGAAACAAATGGCCTTCCAGAAGGAACATACTCAGTATCTGAAGTATCAGGACTTGAGTCATTACTCAACCTGAGCGCATTGACTCCCTCCAGCTGAGCTGAAAAGTCTTCAGAAACATATTCAACATTATCTCCCGCTTGCATCTCCTGAGCTTCATTCCTTGAGTTGTCAACAGGATACGCAGATCCTGCTGCTTCCTAGGTGCTCCTTTGGGCAAGATAGTTAAAGACTGGATAATGTATATTCCCTGGGTTTGGAGAAGATGTTGATGATTCAAACACTCTCTCCTCAGGATCTTCTTCTTCATCCTGATTATCTATCGACATGGCATTTCTACTACTGTTACTAGGGTTAATTCTTGCACCCATCTAGCTAGATTGTCCAACATTTCTATCATAACCATCTGTGGATATCTGGTGTTCATGAGATCCTTCATAAGATCCCCTTCTCCAACCATCAGAATTCTCAATAGGAAGTTGTGAATCAGAACCATCCTCTGAACCCTGTGGTATTGCATACCTCATATCCATAGTAGGATCATGTATAGGTTCAGGACTTGGTGAATAAGGATATGGTATAAAAGATTCATGATCTATAGGTATATCCTTAGATCAGGATAGGGTCAAGACGGGGGAAGTCAAAAGGAGTTTCCCCGGTCTCATGCCGAGTTACCGTTTATATCGGCCGAATCATGTAAAGGTCAACCGAGATGAGCATGACCATGACATTTACAAGAGGGGCTGTACGTTACTCGGCCGACGCGAGTTAAGTCGGCCGGGCGAGTCCGAATAAGCCATAATGCAGGTGAAGGACGAGCCGAGTTAAGCGAGGCAGGACCGAATAACATGAAGCTTGCAGGAGAAGGAGGAACCTAAAGTCAAACCCTAGCCTCGGGCTAGGAAGAATCTGAATAGAGCCAATCGCAAAGGACAAGGCGCAGAGCAGCAGAAGAGCAGAAGGAGGTCACGGAGGTGACAGTCCTAGAACCCGAGACATGCAGGTGGGGCTCTCTGGAACCTTGCCGTCATTAGAAGGGGGACACGGAAAGGAGCTCGCCGAGTTACTATATTGGGACAAGCATATTCCTCGAATATGCTTGCCACGTCAACCCTAGTGGAGCCAAGGCACCCCTTTATAAGGGGAAGCTTGGACCCTTGAGGGGGATGGGCTCATTCGACACCGTTAGGCTTGTAAAGTTCATCTTCTCTTCTTGCATACAGCTCAAGGAGCACTTGTAGTCCCAGAGAGGAGAAATAAAGATCTGTATGTTAGTCGTTCGCGTGTAGAAGTAACTACATCTTCCCTCCCGCAGATCCCACTAGCATCCATTGGCCCCATACTTTAGCCTACCCATGGCATCTGCCGTGCCACCACCACGACAGTTGGCGCCCACCGTGGGGCCAGCAGCGGTGCTAGCTGGAGTCATGATCGAGACGGGAAACTTCATCCACACTGGTGAGCGCGTTATCTCTGGCTTAGTCCGGAGATTTGATCTCTGTGACTATGTCAGCGATAACGCACGTAGCTTCAGGGGAAAAACTCCTCCGTGCAATGGCGTCTTCATCAACTTGGGCATGCACCCAATCTACGTCGGTGTCGACACCTCCGGCGTTTATCCTCACCAAGTTATTGTTGCAGGAGAGCCCCCCTTAGCACCGCAAACGGTCCGCGTGGAGAACACCCCGTCAGCAGCGTCGAGGTGATGGTCGCATCCGGGGTGCAGGCGGGAGAAGCAGGCGCCGGATCAAGCAAGGATCCGACGACGGGAATACAGGTGACCACAAAGCAGGCAGCTCCACCGCTCACCGAGGTAGATCCTTCGGCATCTAACCCAGCCGAGGTGTAGGAGACGACCCCGAAGGCACCAAGGGTAAGATGGCCACCTCTGGAAAGACCAGAAAACATTCTCCAGGCAACTATAGATAATATGACTACGCCTGTAGCGCTGATACTTGATCCGGCTAATGCTCAGGCATAATTAGAAGAAACCAGGCAAAAAGTACTGGTAGAGGCAAAAAAGGTGTCGGCATTGTGGGAGTCCTTAAACAGGACCCTGCGAGAATATGCTAAGGCAAATAAGCTTGATGTCGCCCCCGAGCGGGTTGATGAATTAAGATTGAGAGGGAAGAACCTCATGGATGATATCAATAAAGAGCATGAGACTCATAAGGCAGATTTAGTCGATCTAGGCTTGCCGAGGTATAGCACCCCGACAAAGAACCTAAGGGCGGCAAATGTCGCTGCACTAGAGTTAGAAGGACTGACCGGCGAAGCCCGACATAAACAACAATAAAGAGTGAATGAGCTGGTGCGCATTGCGAACCAGCAGAATGAAGAAATGCTTAGGACAGACCCGGCAAGGCCTGGTGCCTCACATATGGTTCATTCGGCTGGTGCAGCACCCACCCTATCAGTGGCAGCATCATCCTCACCCGGAAACAATGCACGGAAATACAGAGCAGTAACTTCGGGAAAAAGAAATAAGCATATTGTTCCATATGATCCGATAGTAGCCGGAAAAGCAAATGAAAACAGAGGCAATGGGAGCCGAGGTAACAGTGGCGAAAGAAACCCCGGCCGTGCCGACAAAGGCAACGGAAGCCGAGGTAATGGAGATCTCGGAAGAGGAAATCATGAGAATAATATCCCGGCAGAAGGAAGGAGGGATCCGCCGCCCAATCCTCAGCCGAGATATGAACCTCGACAGGAAAGAGAAGTGATACCAGCTCGCCACAATCAGGTGAATGAGAGGTACAATGATGGTTATTCAGATATGGAGTATGCAGGGCATGGTGGAAATGACCATTATGGAATGCAGGAGAGAGTAGTGTACAGAAACTTGCCATCAAATGATGCAAGACTAAGGGCCTGTTTGTTTGGGCTTTTGACCACTTTTCCACTGGAAAAAGCCAGAAAAACGAAACAAACGGCCAGCTGTGGGTCAGGATTTTGACAAAGTACTTCTACAAAATAGGCATCGCGGCCAAAGCACGTCGCTAGGTGCTTCCCGCAGCTTCCCGCAAAGGCCAGCGAACCGTTTTCTAGTTTGGAGCGATATTTACAGCATATGCCACAGATAAACATCCCAACCTAGTAAAAAAACTGCTTGACCCTGCCCCCGCGATAGGGTTCTCCTCCCGAGCGAGAAGTTGCCGGCAGCGCCGCTGCCAGCCCACTCCCCTCCAGCGTCGCCCCTCCAGCGCCCTACTCCCTGCCAGCGACTCCCCTCCAGCGCCGCCCTACTCCCCGCCAGCGCCGCCGTACTCCCCTCTAGCGACTCCCCGCCAGCGACTCCCTCCCCGCCACCCTACTCCCCGCCAGCGCCGCCGCCAGCCCACCTCCCGGCCGTCGCCGGACCTGGTACCCCGCCACCCTCCTCCACGTTCCCGTCCAGGGTGCCCTGCTCACCGGACCTCCCCTGCTCGCCCCGGACCTCCCGTGCCCTGCAGCCCGCCGCCGGACCTCCCCTGCTCGCCGGCGGACCTCCCGTGCCCTGCAACCTGCCGCCGGACCTGGTACTCGCTGCCGGACCTGGTACTCGCCGCCGCCGGACCTGCTGCCCGCCGCCAAGATGCCTTCTCTCGCCCCTGGCAGTTCCAGTCCAAGGTGAGGCCACTGTTTTGATGTGAGATGCCATAGTTCTAGCAAATTTTTATTGATTTCGGATGCGGTACTTCTAATCTGTGGTATGAAATTTGGTATTGTTTGATGTTGTACTGCCATATAATTTCATACATGTTTTTCTTGATGTGGTGCTGCATGAAAATTTGATGTCATTTGTGGTACTGATGTACAATTTGATGATGTTTGCTGCTAGTAATGTGAGGTTATTTGCTGCTAATAATGTGTTGGTCTTGCTGAAATTATGTTGCTTGTTGTAGTATTGCTACGTGTTGGTCTTGCTGAAATGTCGAAGATGATTTGGGATCCATACCATACTAGAGTTTTCTGTGACATTTGTATGGAGGAAGTGAACGGCAACAATAGGGATGTGGGTTGCTTGAGTAGAAAGGGGTACAAAAATCTTGGAGACAAATTTGCCGAAAAAACAGGGACAAGATTAACGCAAAAACAATTCAAGAACAAATGGGATTCTTTAAAGAAGGATTACACGGGGTGGATGGAACTGCAAAATGCGACCGGGCTTGGTTGGGATCCTATAACAAAAACTATGGATGCAGATGATGATTGGTGGAAGAATCACATAGCTGTAAGTTACTATCTTCTATACTCGTCTTTCCTTTGTATTTGGTATTATGATCATCGGACTGATCTCTCTATTATGTTCTTATTTACAGATTCGTCCTGACCATGCAAAATTTAGGAATGGGCCACCTCCCAACTTGGAACAACAGGATGTTATGTTTAGGAAGGCACATGTCACAGGACAATCAGCTGCCATTGCATGTCAGGAAGAAGGAAATGGCAATGAGGCTCCAATAATGCTTGATGATGATACTCGCCTTCCAACAATGCAATAGCGAAACGCAAGCATGTAGAGAATGAAATGGGAACTGGGAAACGCAAGCATGTGGGCTCGGATTTTTTCTCGGCTTACAACAATGCACTGAACACAATTGTATCAAGGCACACCGAAGGAAGTTCTAGCAGTAAGGATGATCAGGTCCCAACTATGAAAGAGTTTTTAGGAATGGTTCGAGATTGTGGAGTGAGTGAAGGAACTGCTATCATGTACACTGCTGGCAAGCTAGTTATGAACAAGGATCATAGAGAGGTGTTCGCAGCATTTGCAACAACTGCGGAGAGGCTCGATTGGCTCCAGAGGACACATGATGAGATGAACAAGTAGATGTATAATTGCTTTGTTGTCATTACAGAGCTTGTGGCTACTATGTATCCGTTGGAGACTACTTGTTATTATTCTTTCTCTATTTTTGTCGAGACTATTTATGATCATTGTAAAACATTTGCTGATTGTTGCATGTCTAGTGATTATTTTGTGAAGCATTTGCTGATTTTGAAATGTTCTAATTATTTTGTAGATGGATGGTGGTGGTGATGATCGTGACTATGAACTAGAAAAGACACCGCAGTTGCTCGGAATGGTGCATGACCTTGCCGTGTTGGGATATTATGGTAATCTCTATAGTCAGAAGTACTTGAATAAAGAACCTAGGAGGGTTCCGGAACAAACTAGTCTTGAATGGGTGAATGAACAACTTGGAAATAGGAAAAGATGCTACAAAATGTTTAGAATGTATCCTGATGTGTTTCATGCATTGCACACTCTTCTAGTTTCAAGCTATGGGTTGAAGTCAACTAGAGACATGTCATCTGTTGAATGCCTAGCTATGTTTCTATGGATGGTTGGAGGACCACAATCATTTAGCCAAGTTGAGAACCATTTTTGTCGTTCAACTGAAACCATTCATAGGAAGTTTCACATGGTTTTGGATTGCTTGTACAAGTTGGGTAAGGATAACATAAAGCCAGTAGATCGAGAGTTCAAGGATGTGCATCCAAGACTTCAAGATGCACGCTTCTGGCCTTATTTCAAAGATGCCATTGGCGCCATAGATGGCTCGCATATTCCAGTTGAAGTACCTGCAGAAGAGGTGGTTAACCATACAGGAAGGCATGGTTACACATCACAGAATATTCTAGCGATATGTAACTTCGATTTGAGTTTCACCTTTGTTGTTGCTGGATGGCCTGGTTCTGCGCATGATACACGCATTCTACAACGCTCCATTGAGAAGTATCCAATAGAGTTTCCGACCCCTCCTGGTGGTAATATTCTATATCTTTGTCTACATGGTACACACATAGTTACAAATGCATTGTTGTTGATGTTTGATTTTTTTTTCGTTCATGTGCAGATACATATTACCTTGTTGATTCTGGTTATCCAAATAGAAAAGGGTTCTTAGATCCTTACAAGCAGAAGACATACCACATACCGGATTTTCGTCGAGAAGGGAGACCAACAAATAGGGAAGAGATTTTCAACTATCTACACTCATCGCTCCGGAATGCTATCGAGCGTGTCTTCGGTATCTTGAAAAACAAGTGGCGCATATTGAAGTATATTCCTTCTTACGGTCTGGTTACTCAGAAAAGAATTATTCTTGCTTGCATAGCACTTCATAATTTTATTAGAGACTCCAACTTACGCGACAAGCAGTTTGATCGGTGTGATGCAGATGAGGACTACCTTCCTAAGGTCCAAAGGCAATCAGTAACATCAGTTGGTGATACTGCTCCGAGTGGACTACACACGGTAGACATGAACTCAACGCGTGATCGCATCGCTACTGCATTGTACAATGCTAGAAGAAGATGATCGGTTTGATCGGCGTGGATGTATCTATATTCATTATGCGACTATATTTATTTGTTTAATGGTTGGATATGTATTTTGGACAAACCAATATGTGACATATGGTATATAATATAAACATATGCGTTTATGTACTTCAATAGTGAAGTTTACGTGTTATATTAATTACAGGGGCATTACAGACAATTCCTTAGCACACAGCCAGACAGCCAGCCAAGTTGCCGAACAGTCAAACTCAGAAAAGTAGCTTTTCCTGCACAGCAGCTTTCCCTGCACAACTGCACAGCCAGCCAGCCACAGCCCAAACAAACAGGCCCTAAAACTGGACAGGTTATATCGGTCTGAATTATTAGAGGAGCAAGGTCCGCCGGGTCCGACATGTTTCGGACCCCGGATCATGGGCGAGCCGCCTGTGCCAAATTTTCAGCTAGCAAGGGGCACGAAAACGTACAATGGGAGTACCAAACCACAAGATTGGTTAATTGACTATGCCACTGCAGTAAAAATAGTTGGCGGAAACTTGCGATGGGCAGTAAGATATGTCCCGCAAATGCTGGAAGGACCGGCCAGAGTATGGCTGAATAATCTGCCAGCGGTCAGTATCAACTGCTGGCTAGATTCTGAGGAGATGTTTGTCAGCAACTTTACCAGCACTTACAAGAGACCAAATAGGCCGCAACATCTTGCAATGTGCAAGCAAAGGCCGAATGAGACAAACAGAGAATTCTTGACTCGGTGGTGTAACCTCAGGAATTCATGCGAGGGAGTTATAGAATCACAAGCGATAGCTTGGTTCGCTCAAGGATGCCGTTATGCCAGTGTCTTGTGGCAGCGTCTGCAAAGAGATATGCCAACCACTTTGGCAGAAACCATCAGGATAGCGGATTCATATGCATTGGGAGATCCGACACAACCAGAGCTTATGTCGGCAGACCATCGGGAGCATCAAGATCAATATGCAAGAGATGCGGCCGGATCATGGAGGCGCAATGAGTTCAGAGGTAGAAGAAGAGAGGAAATACCGAATTACAGATATGCCTCCAATCAGGTGGCAGCGGTAGTGCAAGATCAGCCGAGTCACGGAAACAGTCAGCGGCAGAAGAATGGTCCTCAGCAATGGACACCAAGGAATGAAGGGAAGAGACAGTGGACACCAGAATAGTATAAGCAATGGCAGGAAAGGCCAAAGTACACGTTTGAGTCCATGTTGGATCAACCGTGTAAGTTTCACACTCCAAACCCGGCCAAGCCGGCCAATCATACAACTCGACAATGCGCCTGGATGAAAAATGCAATGGGGAACCCGGCGGGCATGCAAGCACCTTCCCATCAGGCACATCAGCAGCAGCAGCCGCAGTTGACTGGGGCAAATGCACAACAACTAATGTTACCCCCTCCTCCCCCGAGGTATGATAACTCGGACCGGATAGATGCAGTGCATCAAGTGATAAATCAGGGTCAGGATGGAAGGACAAACCCCAGAAATAATGGATGCAATGATTACAGGGAACATCATCAATCATATTGCGTGTTCACAACAGAACAGCAAGACAGGCAAAGTGTACAACGCCGACATATGGAAGTGAATGCAGTTATGTCGGCAGTACCAAGATATGTGCCTTGGTCAGATCAAGAAGTAACTTGGAGCATAAAGGATCATCCCAAAATAATGCTGAATCCGGGGTCGTACGCACTCGTACTAGATCCGACATTTGTCGGACCCAACATTAATGTGAAATTTTCAAAAGTACTCATTGACAATGGGAGCAGTATCAATATCATGTACAAAGATACAATGCATAAACTCGGGATATCGCAGAATATGCTGCAATCCACAAGAACCACATTCCATGGAATAGTGCCTGGACTTTCATGCGAACCCATTGGGAAGGTTCGATTAGATGTTTTATTCGGCACAAGGGATAACTGTAGAGCGGAAAATTTGGAGTTTGAGGTGGTGGACCTAGAAAGTTGCTATCATGCTTTACTCGGTCGGCCAACATTGGCCAAATTCATGAGCAACTGCCACATAACTTACTTAAAAATGAAGCTACCCGGACCTCAAGGGGTGACAACGGTAGCAGGTGATTACAGGAAGTCGATCGAATGTGCCTCGGCCGGATCAAACCTGGCCGAGTCATTGGTGATCGCAAGAGAAAAAATAAGGATTCAAGAGGTAGCGGCTCTCGCTCAGTCAGCGCAACTGAATATGTCGGCATTGGCCAACCCGCATGGAAGCGTTTCTTTCCAGCCGACTAAAGAAACGAAAAAGGTCCAGATAGATGAGCAGTTCCCAGAACGCACCATCACCATTGGTGCCGGCCTAGATGCCAAATAGGAAGGCAAGCTCACCAACTTCGTCCGTGAGAATCGGGACATCTTTGCATGGTCAACTCAAGACCTGCAAGGTGTGCCGAGGGAGTTGGCTGAGCACTCTCTGCATGTAAGGCCAGGAGCAAGGCCGGTGAAGCAACCTCTCCACCGCTTCGCCGAAGAAAGGAGAAAAATAATTGGGGATGAGATAGCTCGGCTCCTTGCAACCAGGTTCATCATGGAAGTGCTTTATCCGAATTGGCTATCAAACCCGGTGTTAGTAGAAAAGAAAAAGGATGATCCAAATGTAGCCGTCGTATGGAGAATGTGTATTGATTACACGAACCTGAACAAGGCGTGTCCCAAAGATCCTTTTCCTTTACCTAGAATAGATCAAGTCATTGATTCGACCGCTGGTTGTGAGCTGTTATCATTTGTAGATGCGAATTCTGGTTTTCACCAGATACCGTTAAATCCGGCTGATCAAATAAAGATTGCGTTTATTACCCCGTACGGGGCTTATTGCTATCGCACCATGCCATTCGGCCTGCGTAACGCAGGGGCAACGTACCAGAGATGTATGCAAAAATGTCTACATGACCAGATAGGAAAAAAGTACAAGTATATGTAGATGATGTGGTTATCAAAACCAAAGAGAGCAAAATGCTACTGGATGGTATTCGGCAGACATTCGCGAACTTGAGAAGGTTCCAAATGAAGCTTAACCCGGAAAAATGCTCCTTCGGTGTACCAGCTAGAAAACTGCTCGGTTTTCTAGTATCTAGCCGAGGTATAGAGGCCAACCCAACTTAGATAAGAGTGGTAGAAAGGATAGAATTGCCGAGATGTCTAAATGACGTACAAAAGTTCACGGGTTGCCTGGCCTCGCTTAGACGATTTGTATGTCGGCTGAGAGAGAAGGCACTACCACTATATCAACTGATGAAAAAATCTGATAAGTTCATTTGGACACCACAAGCAGATAATGCATTTCATGAACTGAAGAAGATGTTGGTCACAACACCAATCCTGGCCTCTCCATTGTCAAAAGAGCTTATGTTACTTTACATAGCCGCCACGAACAGGGTGGTAAGTGCGGTGATCGTTGTGGAACGAATTGAAGATGATAAATCAGTACAAAGGCCGGTATATTACCTAAGCGAGGTACTTTCAGCCTCAAAACAAAATTACCCACATTATCAGAAGATGGCATATGGAGTATACATGTCGGCAAAGAAACTTAAACATTACTTTGAAGAGCACCCGATCAAAGTTATCTGTGAAGCGCCCATAGCCGACATATTGAGCAACAAAGATGCAAGTGGCCGAATAGCAAAATGGGCAATTGAATTGTCACCTTATGCTCCGCAATTCGATAGGTGAGATGCAATCAAATCTCAGGCGGTGGCCGACTTCTTTGTGGATTGGGCCGAGGTACAATATGAGCCACCATTACCAGATCCGAATTATTGGACAATGCACTTCGATGGTTCCAAGCTGAGGAATGGCTTGGGGGCAGGGATAGTGTTAACCTCGCCAAAAAGAGATCAGCTAAAATATGTGCTGCAAATACATTTTGCCGCATCAAACAATGTAGCCGAATACGAAGCACTCGTCCATGGATTGAAGGTGGCAAAAGAGATTGGGATACACCGGATCCTATGCTACGGAGATTCAGATCTAGTAGTACAACAAGTATCAGGCAATTGGGATGCGCTAGATGCCAATATGGCCTTATATAGATTCCATGTGCAAAAACATAGTGGATACTTCGATGTATGTGAATTTCATCATATACCTCGGGCAGAAAATGACGCTGCAGACACGCTGTCAAAATTCGGATCAACCAGGCAATCAATTCCCCCGGGTATCGCCCTAGAGCACCTGAGAAAACCATCAATAACACCATCACCAGAGTCCGAATCCATCTTTATTCCGGCAAAATCAAGAGAAGATAGTATGCCGATGGAAGTTGACAAAGAATGTAACCCGGAGTTTCCAAAAATGAACCCGGCCGATGCACGGATGGATATTGAAAAATCCGAGGTGGTTATGTCGGCGGAAAATATGGAAATAGATAGTGAAATTATCCCCAAAAAAATCATGCCAACATGGGCGCAACCCATATTTTCCTTCCTTAAGGATACGACTTTGCCGAATAACGAGGTACTGGCTAGACAGACAGTGAGAAGAGCTAAAGCTTACACAATCATAAACAATGAGCTGTATAAAAGGAGCATCACAAGCGTGCTGCAAAGATGTGTGGATTCGGCGGAAGGCTAGGAGATTCTCCTAGATATACATCAAGGAGAATGCGGGCATCACGCCTCGTCTAGAGCTTTAGTGGCCAAAGTATTCAGGCATGGATTCTATTGGCCAACAACGTTGAAAGAGGCCAAAGAATTGGTGGAAAAATGTAATGGTTGCCAGAGATATGCCAGCAAGATACATATGCCATCGTCCGAGTTAAAGACGATACCAATTACTTGGCCGTTTTCTGTATGGTGCTTAGATATGGTGGGACCATTCAAGCCGGCCCGGGGCGGGATGACCCACATTTTAGTCATGGTCGATAAATTCACAAAGTGGATTGAAGTGAAACCAATAAAAAAATGTGATGGAACAACAATAGTAAAATTCCTCAAAGATATTATCTTGAGATATGGTTACCCGCACAGTGTTATTACAGACAATGGCACAAACTTTGCTGAAGGGGCCTTTGCTAGATTCTGTCAAGAAAAACACATAAGACTAGATGTCGCCTCGGTGGCTCACCCAACATCTAATGGGCAAGTAGAAATATCTAATGGACTAGTATTGTCCGGAATAAAACTCCGACTCGTCGAACCACTGCAAAGGTCGGCAGGGTGCTGGATCGAGGAACTACCAGCAGTACTATGGAGCCTTAGAACTACCCCAAACAGGTCAACAGGGTATACCCCATTTTTTCTGGTATATGGAGCAGAAGCCGTGCTTCCAGCCGACATAATACATGACTCGCCAAGAGTTACCCAATATACAACCGCTAAGGTAAATGAGGTATCTCGGCAAGATGATGTCGATCTGCTAGAAGAAGCCAGGGAGTTAGCACTGTCAAGATCAGCTATTTATCAGCAAGACTTACAACGATATCACAGCAAGAAAGTCAATCCAAGAGTGTTTAAAGAAGGAGATTTGGTCCTTCGGCTAGTGCAACGCACAACCAGCATGCACAAACTATCACCCCCATGGGAGGGACCATTCATCGTGAGCAAAGCATTGCACAATGATGCATATTACCTAATTGATGCTCAGTCACCAGAAAAGCACAAGGCAAACAAAGATGGCGAAGAATCGAAAAGACCATGGAACATAGCTTTACTTCGTCCATTTTACTCGTAGGAGTCATCTATGATACTTTGTAATGTGACGCTTCAAGTCGAAGTATCGACTATGTATTAAACCTCGGTACCTTGAGCAGTGACTCGGGGACTGCCCTATGTTATTTTTCATTTTGAATTATGTATTAAACCTCGGCACCTTGAGTAGTGACTCAGGGACTGCCCTATGTTATTTCTCAGTTTGGGTTATGTATTAAACCTCGGCACCTCGAGCAATGACTCGGGGACTGCCCTATGTTATTTCGTATTTTGAGTGATGTATTAAACCTCGGCACCTTGAGCAGTAACTCGGGGACTGCCCTATGTTGTTTCACATTTTGAGGTATGTACTAAACCTCGGCACTTTGAGTTATGCACTTGGAGCAGTGACACGGGGACTGACCAACGTCATTTTTTCCTGAATTATGTATTAAGCTTTAGGACCTCGAGCAGGGAACTCGGGGACTATGACGTATTATCCCTTATCTCGAATTAGGCATTAAAACCTCGATTTCTAGAGCACTGACTAGGGAATTGCCCCATGATTGTCTCCTATTACAAAAATGGGTATTAAACTTCGGCACCCCGAACGATAGGTCAGAAGCTACCTTAAACAATATTATTTCGCTTTCCTCAAATATGGGCTTCGGGATTTATAGCTTGGATAAATATCAAGAACACAATGGTAGAGCCGTCGAATTTATAAAGGCCAGGCAATATTAACGCCTAACTAAGGTGGGTCAAATGAAAACACACAATCCGAACTTATGAGATTGAAGGCCACCAAAGCAAAGATTTAAACCAACAAGATCTGTTTAGACAGAATAATAACGATCACCATCATATGTGCCTCAGCGGCAAAAGGAAAAAGGGAGTTCATACCACACAGAGAGTCGGAAAATTGTTTCACACACAGCATACGCCCGGCATACCGGGGTTAAGAAATAACTTAAAGTTTTTTGAACCTAAGGGCCAGCGACTTGGTCAGGCACTAGGCGCTCCGAGGTAGAAGGCACCTCGGCCGAAGTTACTTCTCCCTCCACAGAACCAATAGCGACTTCGGGGAAGCCCGGGGCTGTTGAGAAACGTTAGGTCGAGCTTGAGAGTGCCCAGTCCCTTTGGAAGATGATCACGCATCGCCCTCCCCATCCGAGCTGGCGCTGGAATCACCAGAGTTGTCCGAGTCGCCCTCACCCTCGTCCTGATCGGCCGAACTATTATCAGAGGCATCTTCGACTTCGACGCCATCCGCTGGGTTAGGAAGAAAACTCGGCCCTTCAATCCAGTTATGCACATCAGCATACTCAACAAGCTGGAAGGCACGAGCTTGTCGGCGAGCGACGAATTCTGCATCCTCAACCCAACGGGAGCCAGTGCGCAACTTTATCAAGGTATCGAGCGAAATATCCTTGTACCAAGACATAATGACTGTGAGCGCCATATCAGCACCAGCTCGTCCAGCGGATTCCCTCCAAAGATTTAACTGGTTCTGGGATGCCATTAATCTTTCCACCAGTATCTTGATCTCATCAATATCAGGAGTTCCAAAAGTATTTGGCCAGAGAACATGGTAGGCCCGAATGGCTGCCTGCACCAAATCCCTGCCCATAATCTTCATCGGACCAACGGCAACCAAGAAGTCTTCCATCAAGTATTCTAGGCTCACATCTGCGGGGACACCTTGGCGCACGCGAGCATTAATCACCGCTCTAGAGCTCACGGGCTTAGCTTCCGGAAAATGGTCTACGCAAAATAAAAGTATATCAGTCAAAAGTAAGAAAGAGAAGAAGATAACTCGGCCACGGTCAGAGACTTACGATGAATATAGCTCAACATTTTCTGAAGATCTTGAGCCCAATCAACCTTGGTCTTCTCAAAGTGAGTGATTTCCTCGCTCATCGCCCGTGTCTTAAGTTCGGCAGCCTCGAGGAGTTCTTTATCTTTCTGCAATTGCAGAGCTAGCCGATTCTTCTCTTCGGAGAACTCCTGATCAACTTTCTCTAACTCAGACTTCTGAGAGAGCTTGAGGGACTCCACCTCGGCGCGCAAGCGAATTATCTCGTCATCTTTCTCTTTCACATGCGCCGAATGAGTAGCGGCTTGTTCTAAAAAATGCAGCATCATATCAGGCATGGGTATGCATTCTTGATGTGACGCAGCAAGAGTTTGTAACTCGGCTATACCAAAGCCAGAAAGTTATAAGAAACCCGGGATAAATCTCAAAGGGGAATCAGTAAAGAGAAAGGATAACTAACCTTCCAGGGCCTTGACTTTCTTCTCAAGACGGATATTAAGATTGTTGATATTACCTGTTTACCAGCAAAATGAGCTAACACCTCAAAGAGAAAATATTAAGAGCTTTAGGGACAATACAAAAGTTTGTTAAATTACCAACTTTCTTCACCACGGGAACAACTTTCTCATACTTCTCTTGCAGTTTCTTGTGTGCGAAAATCAGCCTTTGGAATTCGGCGGTCCGCCGATCATGAGAAACTTAAGCGACAAAATAAATTGCAGTGAGATATTCAAAGCTAAGACAGCTCCGAATCAAGCAAAAGCTTAACTCGGACCTACGTGGCTGGATATTTGAAGCTAAGCCAGATCCGAATCAAGCAAACCTTAACTTGGATCTAGGTGGCTAGATATTCGAAGCTAAAACAGATCCGAATCAAGCAAAATCTTAACTCGGACCTAGGTGGCTGGATATTCGAAGCTAAGCCAGATCCGAATCAAGCAAAGCTTAACTCGGATCTAGGTGGCTGGATATTCGAAGCTAAAACAGATCCGAATCAAGCAAAGCGTAACTCGGATCTAAATCGCTGGATATTCGAACACTAAGACAGATCAGAATCAAGCAAAGCGTAACTCAGATCTAGGTGACTGGATATTCGAACACTAAGACGGATCCGAATCAGGAAAAGACTAATAAAGCTTCCAAACGAATAACAAGTTATTCGGTTGCAAGCTTCAAGGACTAGAGTATATATAATATCATTCGAATAACTAAACAAATGTCAATAAAAACAATTACCTCGTTCATCTTATCGCTGTCAAGAACGATCTTGGCAGCCAGATGCAAGCGACTGCTGATGTCGGAGAGTTGAAATGGCTGACTGCTTGGATTGCCCTCGAGCTGATCAGCAGCGTTCCAATTATTGGCATACTCAACCAACGAGCCGAGGCTGTTCCCACTCTCAGTACGAGTCAGGACTTTACCTCGGACGTGTTGTGTAACCACCGCCGCCGCGGGACTCTTGTGGAGCGTGAGCTGAGTATCAGCAGCCGGGGTAACAACGGTCTTAGCAGAGGAAACCCCCTTGGGGAGCGCATCAGCAATCGTAGGTTGAGAAGAGCTGGCAAGTCCTTTCTGAGATGAGGGAGGTTTGGTGACGACGACCTTCTTAGCCTTAGAAGAGGCGTCGACAGGAGCTGTTACCTCGGCACTAGGGGTGGCATCCTTGGAAATAGGAGGAACTATAGTTTCTGAGGGCGCCGAGATGGTGATATCCTCGATTGGAGTTGGAGTTGGAGTTGCGGTTGAAACTGCGCAGGCCAAAGGAGTCTCGGGGAAAACTCCGGGGTTCACGATGGGGGCAGCGGGTTCGGTAGGAGGATCTACTGTCCGGTTACGTTGGCATCAGCAACGGAAACCACGGGTGCATCTTGCTGAGGTGATGTTTGACTCGGTGCAGGAGGAGAGTCCACGCGAGCAGGACTAGGAACTCTGGTATCTTTAGGAGGCGGAGGAGAAGGCAGCTGAGTAGTATGACTCGTCATGCTTGGACCACTGGGCTTAACAGAAAGAGGAGTGCTGCAAAATCACATGAAGTCAAATCAAAAGACGGAAAAAGAGAAACAAGAAATACAAATGAAAATGAGCGTACCCAGTAACTCCGGGCATAGTTTTACGCTTCGGGAGGTGCTGGGATGACTTTTGAGTTCGCTTCTTGGGAGCGGCTTCGGAGGCACCTGTTGGAGCGGCACGCTTCCGTGAGGTAGCAGGAGTTTGGGAGGCGAGAGGCTCGGCGTCGTGCACCTGACCGGCCTGATTAGCTGGGGAAGTAGAAGCCAGAAATGCATAAGAGATATGCATTGCGGCAATTACCTCAAGAATTTGGACATCATCCGAATCACCTTCCTCCCCGTGAGCCGAGGTCTTGCCACGGGCGCGAGCCGAAGCGAGGTCCTACTTGGGAACGAACTCCTCCGAGCCAGGCTCCCTGCTATGCAGGGTGTTCCGATCTACGGTCCACTGGAGGGCCAGAACCTCGGCATCTTCAATTTTCTGCTCCGCAAATCTCTGCAAGAAAAGAGACAAAGAGGAATTAGCAAAAGGAATCACAAACGCAATTGGGGGGCAAAACATAAGTGCGTGAAATTACCTCGGGAGGGGGATTCCCGCGGGTGAACGACTTCAGTCCCCAGGTCCAGTCCTCCGGCATCTCCGTCTTAAAGATAGCTCGGACACGCTTGAAAATAAGATAATTATCGAGCTCGACCATTGAGACTCGGTTGGGATCGAGGGGACCTCTCATATAGCAGAGCTTGTGCGTGCGTTGCTGAAAAGGGCAGATTCGGCTACTGACGAAGGTGGTCATCATATCCTCGCCACGTAACCCGGCGCGGGTCAGCTCCTCCAGCCGAATCTCAAAGGCCTCGGCTAGAGCATGGCTCTTCTTGGGGTTGTAGGTCCAGTTCCTCTTGGAAGGGGGGCCGATGGAGAAAGCAGGGAGCCGAATCTTGTCTTCCTTTCCGGTATTCTTGACATAGAAAAACGATCTATGCCACTTCTTGCAAGATTCGAGACCGGCGACACGAGGAAACTCGGATTTTCTCTGAGGAGTGATGGACGCGGCCCCACACTGAGTAAGTAACTTCTCAGAGGGCTGGAGGGATTTGTCTGGGACAACGTTAGAACGGATCTGGAAGAATTTGGACCATACGTGCACAGACGGCCAAAGGCCAAAGTATCCTTCCGAGGCCGAGATAAAAGCAGATAGGGAAGCAATGGCATTAGCCGAAAGATGATGCGGCTGAAGGCCGAAGTAATAGAGAAATTCCCTAGCGAAATCGCTAAGGGGAAGAACAAAACCCCGGGCGAAGTGAGACATAAAGACGACATATTCGCCATTGTTGAGTACGGGGGATGATTCACTGCCGGGTAAGCGACAGTTTACCTCAGCAGGAATCCGGCGAGTTCTAGTTAGCCACTCGATCTCACGACGAGTGACCGAGGGACCCTGCCAGGAGCCCCGCTCTGGACCAGACGCTACGTCGTCGTCCTCGACTAGCGTGCCGCTAGCTGAACTCGACATAGGGTCACCGGAGGAATCCACAGAAGAGGAACTAGCGGCGGAGCAAAGCTTGGAGGTACAGGGCCCCGTCGTGGCTCTAAGCAAGAACGTCGGCGGAGCGAAAAAGAATGGCCACGAGAAGTCTAGAAAATGGCAGATGTGTCTGGGGAGAAATCTAGGCAATGGGACTACAGAAAAACTCACCGGCGGCGGCGCCGGAGCAAATGCAGGCAGGGGGGTCGACGGAGTAGAGAAGCCGTGGCCTCGTCGTCGAAGATTTCGTCGATGGCGCAGCCGCAGAAGCACGAGCAGATGCACGGGCGTGAGGAGGAAGAAGGGAAATGGCGAGCAAAGGGGGAAAGTGAACCCTCTAGCCCGTGCCCCACTTTATAACCGCGCGGCCTTGGCGGTAGTGGGATCGTGCGTGCGGGCGATAACCGTGTAGATCGTGCATGCAGCGGAACTACTCATGGCTGAGTGGAGCCACACCGACGACCACACGACGTAGGAGAGGATCAGGCCTCCTGACCGATGAGGTGCGCGAGGCGTCGCAGTGCCGACGCGATAGGTGCAGTAATCACTGTAGCGTTGTCAGCGGGAACTGTAGAGGAACAAAAAACTAGGGAAATAATGATGAGTGTTACACGTAGGATGAGGCGTACACAAGAAGCTACACGGATACCTCGAATAGGAGAAAGTAACTCGGAAATGAGGAGAAATGAATATTGGGAAACTGATGTGGCCCGGCCAAGGTACGGACGGGACCACACCAGCTTCGGGGACTAATGTTGGGAAGATGACCCTGGATAGGGTCAATACGGGGGAAGTCAAAAGGAGTTTCCCCGGTCTCATGCCGAGTTACAGTTTATATCGGCCGAATCATGTAAAGGTCGGCCGAGATGAGCATGACCATGACATTTACAAGAGGGGTTGTACGTTACTCGGCCGACGTACGAGTTAAGTCGGTCGGGTAAGTCCGAATAAGCCATAATGCAGGTGAAGGCCGAGCCGAGTTAAGCGAGGCAGGGCCGAATAACATGAAGCTTGTAGGAGAAGGAGGAACCTAAAGTCAAACCCTAGCCTCGGGCTAGGAAGAATCTGAACAGATCCAAGCGCAAAGGACAAGGCGCAGAGCAGCAGAAGAGCAGAAGGAGGTCACGAAGGTGACAGTCCTGGAACCCGAGGCATGCAGGTGGGGCTCTCTGGAACCTTGCCGTCATTAGAAGGGGGACACGGAAAGGAGCTCTCCGAGTTACTATATTGGGACAAGCATATTCCTTGAATATGCTTGCCACGTCAGCCCTAGAGGAGCCAAGGCACCCCTTTATAAGGGGAAGCTTGGACCCTTGAGGGGTATGGGCTCATTCGACACCGTTAGGCTTGTAAAGTTCATCTTCTCTTCTTGCATATAGCTCAAGGAGCACTTGTAGTCCCAGAGAGGAGAAATAAAGATCTGTATGTTAGTCATTCGCGTGTAGAAGTAACTACATCTTCCCTCCCTAGATCCCACTAGCATCCATTGGCCCCATACTTTAGCCTACCCATGGCATCTGCCGTGCCACCACCATGACAAAGATAGGTGTTGCACTACTACTTCCTTCCTTCTCTAACTGGAATGCTAACTGCTTCCTCCTTTCCGGATCAGTTAGATCCTCTATCATGTCATTTTTATCTTCGACAATCACTTGATGTGTCTTATAAAAATACACAATAAGTGTTCGGTATCTATCCATAACTTGGAAGCTAACTTAGGATGTTTCTTAACCAAAGTAAGATGATCCGGTATAGGCTCCGAGTCTATAGAATCATGAGGTATCACAGAAAATGTGCTACCCTCTAACTCCTTGGCTTTATGCTCCCGGATATTAGCTATCGCCTCCATAATAGCAACATGATATGTTGCTAAGTGACTCCTACCTTCACCTATAGGTAAATCGTGATATAATCCAAGCTCCTCTAGAAGATGGATACTCACACGATACTTGGATAACATCCGGCCATCATAATAGGTTATAGTGTTCACTGGAATTCTAGTTGGACAACTAAAAATCTTTAAAAGTTGACGAAGTTGGTCTGTGAATGATCCTTGATAATCATCAAGAGTCTCCTCTTTCCTTACCAAATTCTGTTTTGGAAACTTTGGTGCCATAGCTCTGTATATCAGAAAAATATTTTTATTAGTACCCAATAATATATTGCTTCATAACAAAGAATTATCGCACTAAAACATATAACGGAATATCCTCATTTGAATACCCATTATATTTCTTTTAGAGAATTCTTTATTGTTGCTACACTCTCCTACAAGCAATACTCTTTACTAGGTTTCCAACCTAAGGTCAAAGCAATTTGCTCTGATACCAACTGCGGTGACCCAACATACAACTACATGTGCAGTACACTATAGTCGTTGACATGACATCCACAGAACACCGTTCTGTAAATATCACATCCCTCAGAGTGGTACAGCAGAAACATTGCGGGTCCATATTACAAACATTCACACATTATTATTATTACAATACCAGAAGTTCAAGACTTCAAAAGGTTTCAACTTACAAACCAAAATATAAAGTGTTTCAACGGAATTTAAAAGTAGAAACTCCAACTAGGGGTTGAGATTAGCAGCTTATTCTATAGAGTTCATGCTGCTCGGCTCCGTCTATTACTACTAACTAGGATGCTTAGTTGGACTCGTTATCATCGACACCATAGCGGATTTCGTAATCCACTCCTTCAACACCTCCTGACAGGTCAGGCTCCTCATAGAACACATCTTCTTGACATTTAGCTGCATACATTGGCATGTCTTCGGGATCCTTAGAGTCTAAGCAAGGGATCAAAGGAAAGGATGAGTATCAGCATTACCCAACAAGTTCATTATATGCAAGGTGGGAAGTTTGATGCTCTAACTACGACCTCAGACTATAAGTCCTTGGCACCATGTATTTTTTGTAAATATTTCTTCAAAGATTGATTTTATTATGAAAATCTATGACCATCAGCCTTCACATGTTGACCAGAACTTTCATGGAGTTCCTTTCCTGCCGCGTTTGTAGCTCCTTCCCGGAACAGAGAGTAACAAGTTACAATTCTTACACTCTGCAGAGGTGTGTTACTTTACCCATGAGAGATCAACTCCTTGTTGCACAACCGGGCATACTTTCCTGTCCAAAATTCCATGATGTGGGGCCCAGTAGTTGGTCTAAGCCAATCACTTCCCCCTTCGCGACCTCGCATGCCTCCTTGGTGTACACCATGCCCACATATTGAATTACGGCAATGGTTTGTACATACCGTTAGATGCCAGAACTATCGTGGGACGATGAGGGTTCCCACTCATATGCTGCATAGCCTCTACGAATTACCAATTAATATGCACGCTACGAGGATAACAACCACGACCTTCACATCCGGCTTCATGCGAGAGGAAGAAGATACAACTGACTTCTCCCATTCCAAATCTCATGGCTAACGCGTAATATACGACGCTAGAATCACTGATGTCAGGGGTTATTAAGTCCCTAATTGATCATTATTGTTGCAAATAGAACCCTAAGTTCTATTGCTCCATTATATCATCACTTAGGATGATATCTATGATTTCTTTATTTGGGAAAATAATATTTTCTTTATTTGGAGTATATATGATAACACACAATTTGCAAATACTTTGGTAAAGACTCTTCAAAGGATATGAGCAAGTGATGAACTTGCCTTGTGATGGCAAGGTAGTGAAGTCTGATGCTTGCACTGGACCTTGAGCTTCTATGTCTACAAAAACATCATTATTGCCCGGTAAGGACAATATTTAAAGAAACAAAATGATTATGCAAAGTAATGTAATGCATCATTTAGCTTTATATGTATTCTCCCCCATTTATTTAAATTATAGAAATTATTTTAATAATAAAGAACTTATAATTTTTTTAATATTTATTTAATATTGTACTCTTTTATTTTATTTCATTTTTATTTAATTAATAATTCCTTTAAGAATTATCATTAAATACCAAAAATTGATATTAAATATTTGTTTCGTATTTTTCTAAAATACTAAAATATTAATATATAATGAAAGTGATTTTTATTTATTTTTATCATCTTTCATTAATTTTGTAAAATTCCATAAGTAATATATATATAGTACAAAATTCTTAATAAAATTTATATGTCAAAATTTTTATTTCTTAATTTATTTGGATAGTTTAGATTATTGTGAGTCCAAAAATATTTTATTTATAATTTTTGGACTTTTATTTTATTTTCTAGAATTTATTTAAGTTCAGGGGCATTTTGGTCCTTTTCCAATTATTAAAACAGGCTCTAAAAGATTTGGGCTGACTGTTTTGTTTTATTGGGCCATTGTGGCCCAGCAGGGCAAAGTCAAAACAACACCCCGAAGGGGTATTGGCCCAACCCAGCCCAACACTCTCTGTCTCTCTCACGAGCTCACCCCTCTCCTTCTCCTCCCCGACCCTGTGGTCAGTGGTGTCATCGCCGGTGATTCACGCCGTCGTGGACCTCCCTGGCTGCCGCCGTGGTGCAGGATGAGGTTATCGTCCCCACTCTACCCTCCTGTCCAATTGTATTTGGACCTGGCGCCCTCCTGTGACTAGATCGATGCCGTTCCGAACCCTAGGGTTTGGGGTTGGCGTTGGTGCTAACGCCGCCGCTGCTGTCATGTGCCGTGGGGATGCTCCTCTCCCCCAGGCGTGGCTATGGTCGCCACTGTGGCGTTGTGTGGGTTGCAGCGCCCCCTTGGGGGTGCTCCCCATGCCGCCATGTTCGTCGGCCTCCTCTGCTTCCTCTTCTAATCCCAAGTGAGGACCTTCGGTAAGTTATTCCTCTCCCCTCGTGCTCTCTGTGCTAGGCCATCCTATGATAGATGTTGGTAGTGACCTTCCTGGTTACTGTCCTGTCCTGATTAAGATGGTTTGTTCTACTTAGGGTTCATACACCTCTGTGAATTAGATATCTGATGGATTGGATCAAGTTTTGATGGTCCCTAAGCATGCTAACTGGTTTTTAGCTGTGGCTTGCTGCTTATGATTAACTGTGGTGATTCTAGTGGTTTACCAGACGATTCTATGGATTGATTTTTATATGATTCATATGGTAAAGTTGCTCTAGAAGCAATACTTGGGAAATCTAGTGGTTTAATAACTCACCATTGTCATTACTTGGTTAATGACAGTGAGTATTGTTGATGAAGTCACTGTATTAGTACTGTTGGCTTAAGAATTCAGATATAGCTTGAGATCAAAATGATCTCTTATAGTGAAGATTTGTATATGAATATTTCTGGTTATGATTCCTGTGATTAAGAACAGGAAAATGATTTATAGTTGGTTGTTTGTATATGTGAAGATTGGATGCTTAACCTGCTTAGTTTAGAACTGTTCTTGTGACACCATCCTTGTATGGCACGCAAGATTAGATTATATCACTTGGTTTGGTCTTATTCAAGCTTAAAATTGGCTTGGCATTATAGAAAAGTGGAATTCTCTTTCCTTGCATCCCTAGAACCCATGATGTTGGTCTGAGGTTTAGGGATTAAACCTTTATCTTGTTGTTTCTCATGGATTAGTTCTAGTAGTGATACCAGCTAGTGTTCCTTGAATCAAAGTTGGGGAAAATTGATTGTGGCTTGATATCTTATATAGATCCATAAGATTAAATTCTAAGGTGCTACTCCAATTGAAGTGATGTGCCTAGAAGTTTAAATCTTGGCTATATTCATTCTTGAATTGAAATATAGCTTGATAGATTAGATCAATGATGTTGTCCTGAGATCTTTGTTGGATCCTTATACTTTTCTGATTGCTTTTAGTGTTTAAAAACTTCAGTGATGGATTCACCCCACTTGGGTGTTTTCTGAGAATTCGAGTAAGAGACAGATCATGAATGCTTGTCTAATCTTAGACAGATAGATCATGTGATGGTCTATTTTACTCACCACACTTATTTTATGTTTGGGTTGACAGTGGATGATCTTGTGGTAGCTTGATCTGGTGCTCTCCTGGTATTTCCAGCTCCTGGCTTGTCCTTGATCTAGCCCTTCACTTCCTGGTCCTGGTGGCTTGATCTTGTCCTTGCTATCCACCTGATCTACCCCCTCCTTATGTCACCATTTTGGTGATGTGATCCAGGGTTTTGATTGGTGTGATCTTGCTTGGCCTTGATTTGGTTTAGCTGCTGAGCTGCTGTGCTTGGTGTGTAAGAACAATGAAATGGTGTGGGGATGTCTCCCATGGCTATGTTGATGGTTTTGTTTGATTGTGCTGTTGTTATGGTGCTGACAGCAAACACCATGCAGTTTGGTGTGTGTGCTGCCTGTGTGCCTGCTGCACAGGTTGTGGATATGTTCTGAATTTGAAAGTTACTTTGATCAGGTTACCTTTTACTTGGCTGGTGAAACTTGCCCCTCCTTGCTGTTCATTTGACTTATGGCTTGAAATTATGAAAGATATATTCTTTCATATTGGTGAAACTTGCCCCTTAAATTACTCAATGATGAAAAAATGAACAGTGCACTTCACTATCAAATCTGAGAGTAAAATAATTCTAATCCTAACTTTCTTTCTTTTTTAAGTTTCTGTTTATTTTGCAGGTACCAGATTTGAGATCAAGACTTTAGTTTAGGTTTTTCTTTTTCTTTATAGAATAATCACTTGTAATATCTTTATTCTTTTGTACTTTTATTTTTATCCTTTTGTAATAAAGATTGTACTATTATTCAATAAAGAAATAGTATTCTTCTATTTATTTACTATTGTAAAGATTGTTGCTCATTTCCATAAGTTACATTTTGTAACTCATTGTTGAATGAAGTTTTGGAATATTCATTTTATTGATTATCTTCTTTCATTTAAAGTTTGAATTATTATTGGTTAACTCTTAATTAAATCAAATACTCAAACATCATTCAAAATCCTTTTGAATTATAATTCAAACACTCAAGTTTTAAATTCAAATTTCATTTCCCAAAACACTCTAATCCACAAAGATCATATCAAAGTCTATAACAATCATCCTTCAAGACTATACCTAAGCTCAAAGCATGAAAGAAACATTGATCACTTTAGGTTTTATTTGGTGAAAAATTTACCCACATTTTCATAGATGAATGCATGCAATATCTCTAATTCCTAAATCTACCCTTCGTTAGTTCCTAAATGCTAGGATGTTACATGGCCCCATTTGAATTCATGTATGGAAGGAGGTGTCATACCCCTTTGAATTGGTCGGAAGTAGGAGAGAGTCAGATTTTTGGACCCCACATCCTCCGACAAGCAGAAGAGAAAGTTCACAAGATTCATGAGCACCTCAAGACCGCCCAGTCAAGACACAAGAGTTACGCCGACAAGAGACGTCAAGACCTCACTTTCAATATCGGAGATTTTGTGTACCTCAAAGTGTCTCCTTTGAAGGGAATGCAACGTTTCCAGCTCAAAGGAAAGTTAGCCCCCAGGTATATCGGACCTTTCAAGATTCTGAATCATTGAGGAGAAGAATCGTATCAACTGGAACTGCTGGAGGAGATGTCAGCCATGCACAATATGTTCCATATATCGTTACTTTGCAAATGCCTGGAAGTCCCGGAGAAGACTGAAGTCTTCAAGAACATTGATCACTAGACCATAGAGATCAACGATGACCTGATGTATCCCGAAGTACCCATCCATATTTTGGAGGAAGCTTTCAGAATCACTAGGACCATAAGCATCAAGTTTCTCAAGATTCAGTGGAGTAACCACACTAAAGAAGAAGCTACCTGGGAGCGAGAAGATCACATTAAGACAGAGTTTCCCAATCTTTTTAAATCCTAGTTTTCTTCTTTCTCAAATCTCGGGACGAGATTTTTTTTAAGGAGGGAAGGTTTGTAACATCCGAACAATGATTATCAAATTCCAATCACGAAAATTAGGGTTAACAATTTTTTTTGTTAATTCAAATCATTATGAATGAATGTGTGTATGTGATGATTGTATGAATGCATGAATGGACTTGTGAGATTGATCTAAATAGCAAGGAATGGTTTGAAGGTGAAAAAACATCACCTAAAACATTTCCAAGCAGAAACAAAGCAAGAGAAAATCAAAAACAAAACCAATAAAGCAAATGGTCATTTTTGCCAATCTTCCTCACTAGGCCACTTTGAGTATTTCTAGTCCAAGATTTCAAACAGAAAATTTTCCATTTCTTTCACCCCTTGCAAGACCAAGTAAAAGTGAATCAAAGCCCACCTTTCAAACTTGCAGAAACATTTGGCAACTTGATTCAAATCACATTTCAAAATTGAATCTGATTCATATGTGAAGATCACCCCTTTTTCAAAATCCAACCAAACTAATTCCACTTGACCTTTCCAACTAACGAGAGACTCCCTAGTATGCAACCAACACATCCATCAAGTTTAAATCCAAAATTCAAATTTGAATCTCTTGCGGCCATTTCATCAAACACCTTGCTGGCACCAAACAAACAAACAAACCACAAAACACTATTGTGAGCAGTAAATTTGGCCTAACTTGTTCCCTCTATAGCTCACACTACACTCTTAGTAGATGATCTAGATCAATTAACAAGCTTTAGCACCACAGTGAGCATGCCATAGCCCTCAATGGTGACCATTCCGAGCCTAACTTTCGACCCCCATGTCGACAGCAAGCTAGGATAAGCATCAAGCCTAGCAAGCATGTCTGGGACACTCTCCACGGTCCACCGCCACCCCCTGTCCAAGCCTCGAGCGCAGCCAGCCCCTGGACCACACAGCCCGAGCATGCCAAGCCTCTCTGCGGGCGAGACGAGAGCGCGCCATAACACCAACCGCGACACCCGCCCACAGACCGCGCGCCGCCCTCGCCGCGTGCAAGAAGGATCGCCAGCACCCCAGCAACACCGCAAACATGCTCGTTCAGAGCAGCGCGGACCGTAGACGCTGTACTCCATTAAAACTGCCGTCAGACCCGCCCAGAGCGCCGCGATGTTCCGACCATTTTGCACAGCCCCACGCCGCGTAGACATGTCGTTGAGCTTCGCCAGGGAGCACAACACCGCCCCTATCGTCGCCCATCCCTTTAGCTCGCTATGCCGATGACCACGATGAGCTCAACCCGTGCCCTTCGGTCCCCTTCAGGCACTATAAATAGAGGCCACCCAGCACGAATTCTTCACACCATCTCACTCCCCTCTCTCTCAGAAGCACCCCACCTCACTCACGGAGCAAGGCGAGCAGCGCATCGATGGAATTTCGCCAGAGCTTGCCGCTGCTGGAGGAGAAGGGCGTCGTCGATTGGAGCCGCCCCAGGAGGAGCTGCCGGTACCAGGAGGATCACCATCGTGGACTTCGTCATTCTCCCCCGTCGCCGACCATCGCCTGAGTCCCGGTGATCCTCCCACGACCCCCACTGGCCGCGGTAGGGTTCTGTCTCGCCGGCGTTGCTCGACGTGGACGATGAACCGCAGCCGTAGGATTAGAGCTTGATCGTGTGGTCCACATCCCCCCATACTGCTTCGCACCCCTCTGTCTCACTGACGAGTAGGGACATCCACTTAACCAGCCCGCGCGTGCGCTATGCATAGTGGGTCGACCCTGTTAACCTCCCGTGTGACCCAGTAATTCAAATCTAGGTTTATTCTTTTAGTTTTAAACTCAGTTCTGTATCTAGATTCAAAAATTAACCCAACTCGATTCACTGAACCAAAATGCATGAAACCGATTTTGTTAGAAAGGTACTGGAATGCTTAATCCAAGCATGTTGGATTCAAACCAATTGGATTTGTAGATCACCCATGGTAAAAATAACAAGGCAAAAGCTTTTCTGTAGTCAAACATTTTTCAAAATTCAATCATGAAAGATTTTGAGTTGATTCCAACTCTTAAAAATCACATTTAACCATACCTTTCAGAATATATAAAAATATATAGATTTACCTGCAGAAATATTGATCAAGTAATAAAAGAATGCCCCAAAGGCATTTCTAGTCACTTTATTTAACTAAAATAAAAAGGTTAAACCTTATTAAATTGTGACACCACTTTAAATCACTTTACCATGTACTGAAATATGTGGTGATGACATGTGTCAACATGATCCCATGTTTTAGATGGAGAATATTAAATCTTAAGTAGTTTTTCAATGAGTAGAAATTACTTTCTAAAATAAAGGAAATAAAACTATTTGCCTTAATGGTTGTAATGCTTGTGATGAACCTATATCATCTAGTGAAAACCTTGGTGTGATAAGTAAAAGTAGTTAAGTATTGTTTGGTGGTTGTGTACCTCATATTTATTTATAGATGCTAGTACCGACCAAGGATACGAGGAGTAAGGAGGATACTACGAGGAAAACCCGAGGAGAACTTCAACCACTTCTCTACACAAGGCAAGCTAACACTTGCAACTATGAAAGTAGATAACCTATGCAATGCACTAAGCATGCTTGGTTAGATACATTTGATGATACCTAATCCTATTTTTATTTGAAAGCTTAGTTATTTTATTTCTTTATCAAAGCTTTTCTTTGAGTTTACTTGGTGACTTGTAGATATTAGAAGGATATTTGAAGGTAGCATAAAGAGCATACAACTTTGCCTAAGTTAGATAATATTGATGTCATCCTGAGGCATGAGATTGAACTTAGCTAATTCACACTTGATTACCACCCCTCATTAGTATTTACCCCCATTTGTAGATGCTAGTGCTAAGCATAAAAACTTGATCAACTTTAGATGGGATTACTTGGTGAAAATGGTTATGAGAACCTTAGAATGATGAGTCATTCTACTAAAATGTTTTTACATGTGTTCTTGAAGATTAGATGATTTTGATGATGAAAATGTTAAGGCATGAGCCTTAGCCATTTATAAAACTGATGGTTATCTGGATGCGATACCATTCCAATTTTACCGTACAACCACAATACCCGAAATTTGGGTAGGGCTTGACTGGAAATTTATATACCTTAGTATGGGTTCCCTTGCGGCCAAGGTGAGCTGAGGCTACCTTGTGAAGAGTGTCCACCTGTGTAGTTCCCAAGATGACAGTTAGTCATGGTTGGGAGGCCAAACTCACAGGAGAGGTGCCTATACTAGGGCGTGTAATTGAAAGGTTAGGATTGATTATCCGCATACTGAGTATGGTGAATTCATGATTGTTCCTGAAGGATGTATCGAATGTTGTGGTGAAAGTGTACCACCTCTACAGAGTGTCAAACTATTCGAATAGCCACGTCCGTGGTTATTGACAGTTGGAGTGGCCATACTGTTCTGTCGTCAGATGTTTTCAAAATGACTTGTGAAATGATTTATGACTTTGACTTGACCATAACAGAGTTGTGATATGAAATTCAAGTTCCCCCTTAGGTGTTATAAAACTTTAAACTAGCTTTCTTTGCTTTTGAACTCAGTAGAGATAAATCTGGATTTTTGCAAAACAACCTTAGAGCTTAGGATATCCTACTCAAAAACCACTTCACTTGTTAGTATTAGTTTGCGAGTACTTAAAGAGTACTCATGGCTTTGTCCCTGGCTATTCCTGTGGCCAGACTATGAAGAAGAGTATCCAGAAGACGGACATCAGGAAGGTTACGACAATTAGGATCATCTCCCATCGTCAGCATTGCTTGTGACCATGAAGATGGAGATTCACCTACGCTATCGTTATTATTACGTTATTTTCGCTACTTGAATTGTATTAAGACTGGATCATGAGATCCTTTATTTGTGTAAGACCTTATGTATGGTTTGTAATGGATGATGTACTGTGTTATCCAATCTGTTATGTCTCGCAAAAATGGTAATCATGGGATTGCGATGTATGGCATAACAGGCATCTGGGATTAAAAATCTGGGTGTTGACATTTGGACCTCCGTTCTCGCTGTGTTGTTTCAAATAAGTTGATTGGTGTTGGTAATGAGTAGAAAGTTCTTGCTTGAAAGTGCAAGAGGAGCTTGCTTTGACTGTGACTTAGACTTTAGCATGCCATGCTAGGTGTTGTTTTGACCTTATGCTTAGTGATTATTGTTGTAGCATGAGTTGTTCCAAACAAATAGGATTGCTTAGTGTGCCTTGAAAGAATTATGCGTTGTTTTAGCATACAAAAGCATAGTATTGTGGTATTGTCCTTTGATGCTTTGTTTGGGTTGAATTAGCACATGCCCACACCATGTTATGACTATGAGAAATTCACCATACCCTCTATGATCATTTAGTCCTTGACTTGTAGTACCACTCTATGCTTTGATTAGTAATGTTTTGTCGCTCTGCATGATTATGGCCATTATTGCTCTCTTAGTTGGTTGCTCCCAGTCTTTTGCTAGCCTCCAGTTGTATGAGTAATCTCTACTCATGCTTCCAACTCCCAAGAAACCAAGTTATTCCAAAGTGTCAACTATAAATTCCTATGCATGGTGTGTTACACCATTCCAAGTATATTCTTGTTTTTATCTATCTTCCAATTAAAAATTATTTTGTTATGTGAATACTTAGTGATTAAAGCTCTCACGAACTTGATGGCACAATTTATATTTCTTTGGTTCTAATAAACTTGAACCATTGTATCATCTATATTGTATATGCTTGCACTTATACGTTGGAATTAGCAGAACCATGTTGTCATGGGGAATGTTTTCAACATTGCACTTGTACTTTGTACACAGTTGATATCATGCTCTTTTGTCTATGGATGTCACTGGTGTGAAATAAAGAGGGATCTTGTAAGTCCATGGAGTTATGTATTTTGTGTTAGAGAAACGCTTGGGCTGCTAGCCTAAGCCATGCCTAATCATGGTGGAAACTTGTAACATCACCATAATGAGCAATCTATGAAGCATCCTCAATAAAAACCTATGCAAATAGCAAATAAAAAGATCACTGAGATGCTCATTGTCTGCTTGCCTTGTCATTTTGGTTATGGGATAGCTCCTGTACCATGTGCAAGGGGTACCCCGTTGGTGGTTCTCTGTGATACGCATGCACTTACTATGAAAAGAACTTATAGGTGACTAAAGTTGAGTAGCATGAGTTGCTGCCCTCGTATTCAAGAGACATGAGATTCCAACTTATACTTTGTCAAGCATATACTCCATAGTTTGTTCACTTTAACCTTAATCACTTCAAGATGCCTATGATAGGGGAAATGAGGGTTGAAAGGTAACAAGTACCATAATTTTTGGAAGCTCTTTTTGAAACTTGAAATCCCCGCTTCCCTTTATGAAGGGCCTTTCTTCCACTATTATATTGAGTCTCCACCTTCTACCTTTAGGCACCATTAAGAGAGCATAGTTTCCATTCTTAGTTCTATGTGCATTGTCCCAAAACTTATTGATTGATGCATATTGTGATATTGCTTGTTATTATGCTATTTGTATCTAGTCACTCTTATAAACTTTGAAGGTGTCCTATGCATCTAATTGCTACTCTATGAAGGACAAGCTGATTGCCACTATGCCATGTTTTCTGTATGTGAAACAAACAAATGTTTTTCAATACATGTTATTCATGATCTTTGTTTGTAGCCTTTCATTCTGCATGCATAGTTGCTTTGTCTTACTATTAGAATTCCATCTTCCATGCACATGTTTAGAGTTCTTTCATCCCAGCTTTCAATGCTTGCAAATGGTTTGATCTTGGTTTTGATGGTGCTTGTCACCTCAAAAATTATTCTGTTTATCACTTACCTACTCGAGGATGAGCAGGAGTTAAGCTTTAGGATGCTTGATACGTCAGAAAAGTATCTATAATTTTTGATGTCCCATGCTTGTTTAGTATCTAATTTGCTTTGCTTTGTCTACACTTTGAGGTGCTTTTTACATGTTTTCTGGTACTAACCTATTAACAAGTTGCCACAGTGCCAGTTGCTTGTTTTCTGCTATTTTTGGTTCCAGAAAAGCTAGTAAGGAAATATTCTCGGAATTGGACGGGACAAAAGCCAAAGTCAATATTTCACCGAGGAGAACACGGAGTCCAGAGGAAAGACGGAGGGGCGCCACAGACATAGGGTGGCTGCACCCCCCAGGCACGGCCTAGGGTGGGTCCACGCCTGGGCAGGGTGTGGGTCCCCTGGCTGCCTCCCAGCCTCGCCTCTTCGCCTACCCTAAGTACCCGATCAATATTCCACGAAACCGTCTGTAGCTGCCACCACCATCGTCCCTATATCAGCGGGGATCTGAAGCTCTTCCTGGCACCCTACCGGAGGGGAGATCATCCCGGAGGCCTTCTTCTTCATCATGCCAGCCTCCGGTATGAAGAGTGAGTAGTTCCACCTTGGACTACGAGTCCATGTAGTAGCTAGATGGTTGTATCTCCTTGTGCTTTCATGTCTAGATCTTGTGAGCTCCGTTCATGATCAAGATCTAATCTATTTGTAATCATCCATGTTGTGTTTGCAGGGATCCGATGGATATTGAGATTACTATGTTAGATTGATTAATGGTTTTGTCTATTTGATTCTATCATGTCTGTGTTGTTTGTGATCTTGCATGCTCTCCTTTGTTAGTAGCTATCTTGGCCAAGTAGTTGCTAGTGACTCCAAGAGGGGGTATTTATGCTCGATAGTGGGTTCATGCCTCTACTTAATCATGGGAAGTGACAGAAATCTCTATGGTTGTATATGTGCTGTTGCCACTAGGGAGATAACAACGGTCTCTTCTTCATGGAACAAGTGGATTGTTTACCTTACACACTTTGCTTAAAGCAGTTGTCTGTTGCTTGCAACTTAATACTGGAGGGGGTTCGGATGATAACCTGAAGGTGGACTTCTAGTTATAGATGCAGTTGGATGGCGTTCTATGTATATTGTTGTATTGCCCAATCGAATCTCATAGATATTTATGTCTAGTATTGCATTGTTATGCCTTGCTCAGTCCTATTAATTGCCCTGCTATACTTTGTTTACCCTTCATGCCATGTTTGTTTATCTAAGAAGAGCACCTCTAGTGAACTCTGGACCCCGGTCCAATCTTTACCATTGATACATCTTCCACTATTACTGTTTACTTGCTGCAAACCATCATCACCTTCCACACCATACAGTTAATCCTTTGTTACAGCAAAACGGTGAGCTTGACAACCTCACTGTTCGTTGGGGCAAAGTCTTGAGTTTGTGTTGTGCAGGTTTCCATGTTGCTTGCAACACCTTTGAGACATTTCCTTCCTCCTACTGGTTCGATAACCTCGGTTTCTTACTGAGGGAAAACTTGCTGCCGTGCTCATCATACCTTGCTCTTGGGGTCTTCCAACAAAGAGCCCATGTCAACATCATGAGTGTCATCACCGGGTCGGAAGGCATATCCGATCGGCAAGGTGACGCTGCCAGTCACCTTTGGCACACGAGCAAACTTCCGCACGGATCGGATTGTATTCGAGCTGGTGAATTTCCAGAGACCATACAACTATGTTCTCGGGCGGTAGGCGTTCGCTAAATTCATGGCGGCCCCCACTATTCCTATAACATGATGAAGCTCTCGGCCCCCCACAGCATCATAACCGTGCGCGGTGACCATGATATGGCGGTAGAGTGCAAGGATAACAACACCAAGCTTGTCGACGTCATCATCTCCGAGGAGGAGCAGCATGCCGATGAGCTCACCAAACACATGAGCAACACTGATAAGGACGACCCTGTAGGGTTCGCAGCATAGAAAACAAATTTTTTTCCTACGATGGGAACATCTATTTACCAAGATCTATCTACTAGATACAAGCAACAGGTGGATATACATCCATAGAATACATACCCTCGAAGACCGAATAGCGTTAACGAGGTTGTACTCGTGGATGATGTAGATGAACACTTGCCGACCTCAAGATCGTGATGAAGTCCATCTGGTCCAGTCGGTCCAGCACAATCAAGTCCAGCACCTCAAAGCAGTGGTGCATCCGTGATCGCACACACGTACGGGTACCCCGACAACCTCCGCGCCCTCGCTCCAGCGAAGCAGCGGAAGCAACAAATCCTTCCAGAAAAAGCAACCGGGAACATGTATCTCGCTGATCCGAGACCATGGGGAAATTCTAAAGGGGGGAGAGA
Source organism: Avena sativa (assembly GCA_916181665.1). NCBI lineage: Eukaryota > Viridiplantae > Streptophyta > Magnoliopsida > Poales > Poaceae > Avena > Avena sativa. Next base: position 41,910,226 of record OV702298.1, on the reverse strand, counting down.
GATCCTTCGCGAGGAGGTGTGAGATGAGAGGAGGAAGTGGGTGCCTTTTATAGGGAGAGGGGGGGGGCAGCCCCCTCCCATGGCGTGGCATCCATGGAGGTGCCCCCACCTCTTCCACATTCATGTGGGTGGAGCTCCCACTCACATAAATAGCCACCCCACTCAAAATTCCACTCACCCCCATTAAATTTCCACCAAATTTAATGTAATCTCTCATTAAATAAAACTATTTTATTTATTTATTCAGAATTTTTTCAATTACTTTAATTAACAAACATTCACATAAAACCCCTTGCTAGTATTCCATTTAACATGCAGAACCAGTTTCAGCAATTTCAACCGAAACAGTTCCGGTGTCTAGTGAAATAAATTCCTGCGCTTTCCTTTTCTTTTTCTGACATATCATTTGCTCCAAATGCTGTCGGTATCCCTTAAGTGTGTCACCCTACGGTTCGCGAATAATGAGGACATGATCGAGACCCTTCTCCGACCAATAATCAGTAGCGGGACCTGGAGATCCATACTGACTCCCACACATTCAACGATGACTTCTGTGATCGTGTGAACCTTTTACGCTAGTATCTTAATCCCTTTGTTTCATGATATATTACATGTCCGAGATTCGATCATCGGTATCTCCATACCTAGTTTGATCTCGTTACCGACATGCACTCTTTCTCGTTCCCGTGATATAACATTCTAGTGATCAAATCACTTGCTTGCAAGCTAATCAATGTGATATCACCGAGGGGTCCCCAGAGTATATCTATCCATCATCGAGATGAACAAATTCCACTCTCGATCCATGTGCCTCAACATAACACTTTATTAGTTCTGAATCCATCTTTATAATCACCCAGTTACGGTGTGACGTTTGATGTTATCAAGAAACTCTTCCGGTGTTAGTGATTGACATGATCTCATGGTCTAAGGATTAGGATCACTTCGTAAGTAGTTATAGCAATATAAACTCAATGAATTTGATCATAATGCTATACTTCGGATGAATGTTCATCACACCATTACACTAATGTTGTGACCTTGTTATTAACAACATCCAATGTCCATGATCAGGAAACTTTGATCATCTTGTTAATCAACGAGCTAGTTTATAAGAGAGGGATAACTAGGAACTTCCTTTTTGTTTATTAAACACACATGTATTAACGTTTACGTATTAATACAATTATAGCATGCAAAATAAAAATTTATCATAAATAAGGAATACGATAATAACCACTTTATTATTGCCTCTCGGGCATATTCCCTTCAGTCTCCCACTTGCACTAGAGATAATAATCTAGTTTGAAAACTTTGCGTATTGAACACCTATGGCTTTCTGGTGTTCCATTTACGCAATTGCAAGTGGTTAACATAATCTACGGATCTGACATTTTCAGGTCCGTGTGTATTTGCATGTCTTTGCGTCTTCATGCATCACTCATTCTCCAATGAGATGTCATTGTATAAATTTGGTATTTTGGTGAGACCTTTAGTTCCTTGGGGTTAAATCATGTCGATACTATTGTCGTACAATATATATTTAGTGTTAGCCCGTTGCGAACAACACCTTAGTTTGATAACAAACTACTTGACACAAATTCCCTCCTTTGCTGCTACTATAGCAGTCATATACTTAGCCTTTTTGTTGTAGTATTCGTCACAATGTCTTAACTATGGATTTCATCCAAATCCATCATGGAATCTCCTTTCCATTACATTGTGCCACCCATAGTTTAAATTGTCGTAATTTGTATCTTGTGACAAACCTAGTATCAATGTAACGCTTTACAATGAACTATTTGTAATTGTTTGTCACCTCTACACAAATATATTCTTAGTTCTTCCAAAAGATCATAAGAATATCCTTACTATAGTCCAATGATCATTTTATGATTTATTCTGGTATATGCTCATAACACTTAGAGCATAGGACATATCTGGATGTGTACATATCATGGTATGATTGATCAAAACATTCTCGTGATTTCACTCATCAAGTGTCAAAGCACTTGAATCTTGTTTCACTTATCAAGTGTCGATACACTTGAATCTTGATTCAATTCCTTTTCCATGGGACAAGAACCTTTTCTTGTCGTTTCTATATTGAACTCCTTCAATATCTCATATATGTCCGTTTGGCACAACCATATTAGCGTCACAGTCTATCCACTATAGACATTCATGCTAAATATTCGGGTTTTGCCTAAGTCTTTCATCAAAATGAAATTCTTAACCTTTATCAATAAAAATTACATCATTTCTAATCAACAAGATGTCCTCCACATAATGTATTAGAAATATGTCTCAGCGCTCCCACTTAATTTCTTGCAAATGCAAGCATCTTCATCATCTCCTGATGAAAACTCCTTTTCATTAAGGTGAAGATTCCAACTCCGCGATGCTTACTTCAACCATTGAAGTTTGCATGCCCTTTTAGAATCCTTTGAATTTTAACAAAACCCTTTGGACCGTGTCATGTACACGTCCTAGGTAACCATTCTATTAGAAGAATTTTGTTTTGTTTATTCATCTACCATATACCAAATTATATGTAGTGGTTGCTACTTTAATCCGTCCAGACTAAATATCGCTATGAAAGATCAAATCTTGTCATAGTCAACTCCTTGAACATTGTCGTAAAATACTTTACGACATGTCGACTATTTCATAGATGTGAAACATCCATGTCTGTTTCTTTATAGATCCAAATACGACCGATAGGTTTTTACACCTTTCCGGAGGGTCTTCCAAGTTCAAAACTTGATTTATCATGTATGGACCTATCACGGATTTTATGGCTTGAAGCCATTTGACGGAGTCATGGCCCATCATCATTTCTTTGCATGTAGTCGGTTCATCATTGTCAAACAATAATGATTTACTCTCAAATCTCAGCATTTGATTGTTTATCTGACTGACTTGGTTCAATAAGAACTTAGATCTCCGTGACCACAACCTTTGAGGCACATAAGCTATGAGCATTATGGCACCGGAACGATTTCCGGTGCTGCGCAACTCAGCACATTTAGCTAAGGTTCGTTAACCTTATCAAAGTTCTATTGTCCTCCCACTTAACTTTTACTAAAAATTCCTTCTTCAAGAAACTTCACATTTCTAGCGACAAACCCTTTTATCCTCGGTGTTATGGAGGAATAACCAATTTTTATTCGAAATAACCTACAAAGACATGCTCATCCAACTTTGGTTGTAAACATCTTACTTATGTTTAGCATACCAAAATTTAAGAAATGACAACTTGGGTTTTACCCCAAACCATAACTTCCATGGTGTCATTTCAACGGATCTAGATGGAGCTCTTTTCAGTGTAAAAGCGGTAGTCCCTAAAGATTTTAATCTTTTAAAACATAATGGCAGTTTTATAAATAACACCTTTGATCCAACCATGTTAAACAAGGTTTCATTACAAATCTCAAACACTCCATACTCCTATGGTGTTTCGGGAGATGTAAATCTAGGTGTTTTGCTAAACTTGCAACTCAAATAAATCCCTTTATGATAAAATCATAATTCATTTATTTTCTTGTTACACTTGTAACTCAAATAAATCCCTTACGATAAAATCATAAACCATTTATTTTCTTGTCACAATGATTTTCACTTCATCCTGAAATTCTTTGAACATTTTCAAATATTTCACACTTCTTTCTCATTAAGTGAATATTCACTCAAATTTCTTGAGAAAGCATATGAAGTTGAAATCCATCGCTTATGACTACACATAATGGACTACATACATCGGTATGTATAAATTCCAATAATTTAGTCGTTCGTTCTTCTTTGGCCTTTGAACAAAGTTTTCATTATACCGAGGAAAGTCTCACAAGCGTCACTTGATCAAATCAAAGACTCCAAAAATCCATGAATATGGAGATTCTTCATGTTTGCTTTCCAATATAATTTAAACGATGATGTCACTTCGTAAGTGATCTTTCAATCATTTGTCTTGCGATATTTTAGCATTAGGCTTTATGGATGTGATTTCTCCAACTAGATTTGTAAATCATCCATCTTATATGGAATACGGTAATTATTTGAACATCCTTTGTTCTCATAATACCTGATTTAAATAACAAGTATTAAAACAAATCTTGAAGTCAAGCTTTGATGTCAATGAGAAATACAAACAACGGTTTGTTTGTTTTCGATGAACATCATCACATATTCTCTTGCTAGTTACTTAGGCCATTGTGGTTCATGGATTGCGTCATTCTGTTTGAAATTTCATACCAACCAATTTGGTATCCAATACCCAAGAACCACATTGTTGAACAAGCAAAAAATATAACCATAACATGTATATCATATATATACCTAAATTGGATATTTCCAATCTTTTCTTTTCTGCCAAATACATTTTATAGATTCTCTTTCAGCATTTCCTTTTCCTTTTTAAAAGAATCTATCAACATCAAAAGTGGCGCCATATACATGACACATAGTCCAAAGCGTGTATATTCAAATAATAATACCTTTGGACTTGCACTTTGAAGTAGATCACCATCATCAAAATGATCGGTATTCTTTCAAAATCCATTCTTTAGTAATCTTTTAGTGTAGTAAACATTTACATACATCTTCAATTCATCCTTATCATGACAACTTTCATGATCAAGCTACTATAGCTTATAAAGGCGAATCGTGAGTATAACATTACTTTCCAAAACCCTTTTGGATGATTACGATGTCTAGCATATCCAACCTTCGTAAATTCTCATCCAATATGAGAACATATATTATACTCTATCATATTGCAACCAAAACATTGTTTCAGATATCGTTATATCTGCCACACATGATGGTTTCTGAAACAATTCTTTCAGCTCCTAAATAAACTTGATATTAAAATAATCAAGAATCATGGAGGCAAACATGATACTTAAGATACTAACACTGGAATTGTTACTCTCGATTTAATATCAATTATTAAATTTCACGGAGTAAATAGAGTTTGCTGAAAGTTTGCAATAGGACTTTAAACTTTAGATTGACACTCAACACAATACGATACTAGTTCATAAAGTATATATCCAGAATTCTATAGTTCTATTATCTCAATTACAACTATGCATAAGGTGGTGAACGAATGCCAATGACTACAACAAATTATGCAAATTCACTTTGATTTAATTTATGATATATTGAGTTATACTAATCCAAATTAGAAATGAACTCCCACTCAAAAACGACATCCCTTGTGTCTTTTTGGTGATTACATGAACCAAATACACTACACCAAGTCCGATCATCACGTGAGTCGGTGTAGCTTCAAAGGCGAGCATCAAATGGGCACATATCTTCCGTATGACTCATGCTTAACCTTTCGGTCCGTGTTCCGAGGCCATGTCTATACATACTAGGCTCGCCAAGTAAGAACCTTAGTATTCGCGTGTGTAACTGTCTTACACCCGAGATATGCTTGTGGATTCAAGTACACCCGATCATCACGTGATGTCTTGAAGCGACGAAACATTGTCGGTGCATACTTAAGGAAGAACACATTTTTATCTTGATATCTAAATGAGGTATCATCTTATTATGCTAATAAAACGCTAAACAAGCAATATAAGATGCAATCAAACATCACATGTTAATAAGTGAAATGATATGGTTCCCGCATATGATCTCCATCATGTGCACTGTGGTATGATCTCTATCATACCTCTATGTGTAAGGCCAAGGTCTATGGAACCTACACGTTATGTGTGTTGTGAGAGTATCATCTTATACTTCTACTTACAACATCACCATATCATAACACTAGCCCAACAACAATCTAAACTAGACGCCTCTAATTTATCCATTGCAAGTTTTACGTGGCTTAGGGCTTTCGAAGATAGAACCGTTCTTACCTACGAACATGAACCACAACGAGGATAACCAAATTGTTGACAACTTGTTGCAAATTAGATATTGACTATAGTAGGAGAGACAGACACCCGCTAGCCACTTATGCAAACTAGTTGCATGTCTGGAACATGACTCATGTGCGAGGACATGTAAAGTTTGTCCGGGCCGCTTCATCCCACTATGCCACCAATATCCAAAGTACAAATAAGAAGCAATAAAATGATCATCATCGCCCACATACTCATATGTGTACTACCTGTGCAAAGCATCTACGCATAGATCCGGCTCTGATACCACTGTAGGGTTCGCAGCATAGAAAACAGAAAATTTTCCTACGATGGGAACATCTATGTACCAAGATCTATCTACTAGATACAAGCAACGGGTGGATATACATCCATAGAATACATACCCTCGAATACCGAATAGCATTAACGAGGTTCTACTCGTGGATGATGTAGACGAACACTTGCCGATCTCAAGATCGTGATGAAGTCCATCTGGTCCAGCCGGTCCAGCACAATCAAGTCCAGCACCTCAAAGCAGTGGTGCATCCGTGATCGCACACACGTATGGGTACCCCGACAACCTCCGCGCCCTCGCTCCAGCGAAGCAGCGGAAGCAAAAAATCCTTCTATAAAAAGCCACCGGGAACATGTATCTCGCTGATCCGAGACCATGGGGAAATTCTAAAGGGGGGAGAGAGATCCTTCGCGAGGAGGTGTGAGATGAGAGGAGGAAGTGGGTGCCTTTTATAGGGAGAGGGGGGGGGGGCAGCCCCCTCCCATGGCGTGGCAGCCATGGAGGTGCCCCCACCTCTTCCACATTCATGTGGGTGGAGCTCCCACTCACATAAATAGCCACCCCACTCAAAATTCCACTCACCTCCATTAAATTTCCACCAAATTTAATGTAATCTCTCATTAAATAAAACTCTTTTATTTATTTATTCAGAATTTTGTAAATTACTTTAATTAGCAAACATTCACATAAAACCCCTTGCTAGTATTCCATTTAACATGCAGAACCAGTTTCAGCAATTTCAACCGAAACAGTTCCGGTGTCTAGTGAAATAAATTCCTGCCCTTTCCTTTTCTTTTTCTGACATATCATTTGCTCCGAATGGTGTTGGTATCCCTTAAGTGTGTCACCCTATGGTTCGCGAATAATGCGGACATGATCGAGACCCTTCTCCGACCAAGAATCAGTAGCGGGACCTGGAGATCCATACTGACTCCCACACATTCAACGATGACTTCTGTGATCGTGTGAAACTTTTATGCTAGTATCTTAATCCCTTTGTTTCACGATATATTACATGTCCGAGATTCGATCATCGGTATATCCATACCTAGTTTGATCTCGTTACCGACATGCACTCTTTCTCGTTCCCGTGATATAACATTCTAGTGATCAAATCACTTGCTTGCAAGCTAATCAATGTGATATAACCGAGGGGCCCCAGAGTATATCTATTTGTCATCGGGATGAAATCCACTCTCGATCCATGGGCCTCAACATAACACTTTATTAGTTCTGAATCCATCTTTATAATCACCTAGTTACGGTGTGACGTTTGATGTTATCAAGAAACTCTTCCGGTGTTACTGATTGACATGATCTCATGGTCTAAGGATTAGGATCACTTCGTAAGTAGTTATAGCAATATAAACTCAATGACTTTGATCGTAATGCTATACTTCGGATGAATGTTCATCACACCATTACACTAATGTTGTGACCTCGTTATTAACAACATCCAATGTCCATGATCAGGAAACTTTGATCATCTTGTTAATCAACGAGCTAGTTTATAAGAGAGGCATAACTAGGAACTTCCTTTTTGTTTATTAACCATGCATGTATTAACATTTCCGTGTTAATACAATTATAGCATGCAAAATAAACATTTATCATAAATAAGGAATACGATAATAACCACTTTATTATTGCCTCTCGGGCATATTCCCTTCAGACCCCAGTGTCCTAAAGAAGCCAACGATGATGCACTTCCTGTCGGGCACCTCCAAGACCTCCACACAAGCCCCCTAGGTCGATATCGCCAGTAGGGAACCACGGAGACAAATCTCACCCGCGCATAGGAAGGCGCACTCTGCGAGTACCGACGTGAGAACCATGACGTCCTACCATGGATAACATCTACCATGTCTGGCGTTACAGAGGAACTCGCTGAGGAAAAATCAAACGCCGACCCGAAGGTACAACATACAAAGTGATCACTACGACCTCTCAATGAAGAGCGTCGCCGAACAACCACCAAAGAGGTGAAACAGCTACTTGCCGTAGGGCTCATTCTCCCCCCACAAGCAGTACTCCGACTGGCCGACAAAACCAATCCCAGTGCTTAAGTAAAAAATCACCTGGAGGATGTGTATCGACTACACCGACCTCGTAAGCACCTGAGCACAACTCTCCTAGGGTCCATCGCAGGATTGACTTAATCGACAAAGGATACAAACCGGAGGAAGCCATTTGCCACAACGCGACCAGTCAGAACTGACACCTACTATCTCAACCGACGTGCGTGGTGATCTCCCCCGGAATGTCACTACATCGCACAAGTCCTACACTTCATTCCCCTACTTGTACAACAAATTATGTACCATCAATTAATAAAACTACTGTATCCACAAATCGTGTCCACTCGCCTTGCCTTGTGCCAGTCACACTCATAAACATGCTAGCATATACACTATACCGATCGTCAAACCTTGGGAGAGTGACTTGATACGGCCAAGTAGTGCATAACAAGGGCATCGGGGAAATTCGAGCCTTGTGCTGTCCATGAAAAACGGCAAATCGAGGGCCACCATTGGAGTCGGCTTGCTCGACTGGCTCCCCGAGCCAAGATGACCGGCCATGCTTCTCACAGAACCATGTCTCCCTCATCCTCAGACACAACACCTCGAATTGTTATGTACCACGCTAGGGGACTCGTCACAACACAATCCCGCATGTGCCTTACAAAAACACCAAGTATGAGAGCTTGCCCTAGAGTTACCAAGCGACTTGCTCCCCGATCCAGGAGGGAAGACGCGCTACACACCCACAACACAAAAAACGTCCTTCCTATCGTAGGGTCAATGACTCAAATGGCTAAGTACCAGGTTCGGGGAATCGTCAAACATGAAACCATATGCGCCCTGGGAAAATGCCAAGTACAACGGGTCCTTTGGGGTCGCCAAGAAACTGGCTCCACCAGCCACGGCAAGTTTACTAGAAGCTACTCTAACATCTTACTAACATATCACTATCATTAGTCACACGTGTGCAACTCTAACTAAACCGCTTGAGGACTAGTTACCCGCGATGTGCCCAATTCACCAAAAAAATACATGCCAAACAACCAATCAAATATCACACACAAATTCATGCAAACTTCTGATTCATTCATATTTGCATCAATTTTTTTATAAAAGACCAATCGACTCTAACCCTAATGCCCAATAACATCTCTCATTCTGTAGGCTTCAAGGACGAAGCTACACCCGTGCCCTTGGCCTTCTCACTGAGATTCCAGGGTTGACTAGATACATCAATATCAACTTCGCGATTGGTGACTGGAATGGCCGCTCCAATGGGAGATCATGGTACTTCGGCTCGGCATCGCCAGGTGCCACCTGCATCTCCTAGTACGGCAGGAGGCCACTCATTGCCAACACGCTCTCTGCTTATGGAGCGGCCTTAATGTTTAGTGCAATGATGTCGGCGAGCTCCACTGTGCTTGTTGCTGTGGGGTACCCACTTGTGACATCGTTGAACTTGAAATCCTCTGGGGAAATGGGCGAGCCCAAGGCTCAGCACCATAGTTGCCTGACGATAGGAAGCAGAACGCGCCATCCACTCCATCACTGTGGGTACCTCCTCAAGATATCTCCACACCTCCATGAACCTCGAAGGTACCACTTCGGTGGGAGTAATGCCTTGGAGAATCATCCGAATGCATGTTGACGACGTCATTGGAGCATTCAACAACGAGTTCATGCATTGCTCGGTGCTGAACTCTCGCACGGCCTGATCCCCTTGCCCTACAACATCTCTAAGAAGTTAGGTCACATCAAATTGAATTCATGGGTCCGACGGTGATCCGACTCACTCGGGGACCGGACCCGTTCGGGGACTGCCCCTTCAAGCAAAGCCAGTTGGAGGGTACACTCACCAAGGAGAGTATGGCAACTAGTCTTGACGAACTTCTCCAAATTGGAAAGTTTCGCCTGCAGCTCCACAATGATGGAGTTGGAAGCCTTGCTTTCCAATTCTGTTCCTGCGAGTGTAGCCTTGGCCTTCTCCTCCGCTGTGGAGAGTGCGGTTTTCACTAACCCAAGTTCGGAAACTAGCACATAACCCTCACAGGCCTTCGCCAGCATGGCGACATGGTTCTCTACACAACGACAAGCAACAGTTTAGCAGTCACCCCAAAGCCGGCTCTAAGAAACATTCAAGATGGAAACTCAGACGGTGAAGCTTTTAGCTAGCGAGATGACTCTTGTGCAACCGCCCGGTCCTTATCCATCTGCTCTATCGTGTCTTGTCGATCAGCAGTTTCGCGCTGCAGAAAAGCAAGGAAGGTAGCATCAGTGTCAATTTTCACAAACTCGGCTCGCCAATTCTTAGCGACCCTCGGGGACTAGGGGAGTCAAGTTTTTGAGCATCCAGCTGCTCGAATTTAGTAACTAGACACTCGGGGACTGGGATTACCTGGAGGTCCTCGCCTAGAAGACAATGCAACTCGATGATGCCTACAGAGGGCACTGGGACCACCCCGCTGCTCGGACGTCGTGACACTGATTCGACACGACTGTTGATGACTTCAGGCACAACGGGCGATTGAGCACCGGCGGCCTTCATGACAAATCGCAGGAATGGCGGATTTTATTGCAGACGCCTTGGTCGTCAGTGAGCTCGCCTTGACGGGCGGATCGACTTCTACGACGTCTTCCTCCTTGTCGAATAACTTGCCCCTTTGAGGGGCCGCCGTGTCATCCTTGTCCGCAGTCGCTGCACCCACTGCAGGGAGGTCGACCTTCTTCTTCTTGACTTCCGCCTCATGTGCCTCAGTGGCGCCCTGTCACATCCCAAAATTTTCCAAATTTTGAAATGTGAAATATAAATAAACAAAATCAAATTTTGTTGAAATTGAGGGTAAGAAGAAACTTTTTGACTCCAATTGGAAACATCAAAACCTATTTTGATCAAATAAATCCTAAAGGGATTTAAAAAGATAAACAATTAATAAAGAAAGTTTTAATAATTGGAATCACTATTTTTGGATCTTTTAATAAAAAGATTTGGTTTTCAAAAGCAAAGGTAGAAATACAAATAAGGATTATTTTATAGAGCCAAATTAAACCTTGGCCAAGCTTTTGAAATAAAATATTTTGTTTTAATTATAAGAGTAAAGGTTTATTTAAATAGAATAATGAGGATTTATTAATATCCCATTTTATTAAAGTAAAGGCTTTTCTATTTTAAATAAACACTAAAACTTGTTAATTTATTTTAAATAAGTTTTCCAAGTGTTTTTGTTTTTCAAGTGAAACCTACTGAAAAGGTTTTGGTTTGGTTTAGATTTCAAATAGAATTTTTAAACAAATTAAACCCTATTTCAATTAATGACTAAGATCTATTTATTTAATTATTAATGGATCCTAAAAAGAATAAAATTATTTTTATTTTGGACATTGGATTATGTTGTTAAACAGAACTAAAATAAATACAAAGTTTGGTGGTGGTTTGATTTGATTTGTAGTTTAAATTGTTTGTTTGAAAATCAAAACAGAAAATCAAATAGAAAAAGAAAAAGCAATCTGTATAAAAAAAGTGAAACAGACTCAACCCAACCCAACAGGCCCAGAAGCCCAACTCGCAGCCCATCTTTTTCCCCCCTCAGCGAATCGTTTTCTTACCCAACATCTTACCCGCAGAGTCACAGACAGGCAGGCCCCATCTCCCACTTCCTCCACCTCACTGACAGACAGGCCCCACACCACTGTGCATCGTTTCCACCCGCGCCAGCCGTTTTCCCCTTTCCTCAACGGCGTTCTGCCGCGATTACTCCGCTTGAATACGCGTAAATGGCCGGATTAAACTCGCCTGCGACCTCGCTCGTTTAATCGCCTCCCTCTCTCCTTCCTTTCCCCTCAGAAACCACTTCACGGGAGCCCCCAGGCTGCCCGTATTTCCGCCGGCAACGCCACTGCTCCGACGAGCTTCTCCAGCAAATTCCGGTCACACCCCACCGCCTCTCGCCTCCCTCTGCATGCAAGCTTGCTCTCCAGTCCCTTGCGCGTCTGCCCATAGCCCCAGCTCGCTCCCGCGCGCTCTAGAAGCTCGGCTTCATCGACATCAAAGCGCCACCGTCTTCTGCCGTATCTCCGGCGAGCTCCCCTGGTAAGTTCGGACCACCCCAGCACCTCTCGATGATGCTCCCGTGAACCCCACGTTCGCCCGCGTCTAACAGTGCATCCATCTTGCCTTAGGGTGACCTGTAGCCCCATCCCCGACGACGCCTGAGCACAACCGACGCTGCTGCACACTCCAGCGAGCAATCCCCTCCGCTCCAGCGCGCCCCTCGCCAAGCCAACGCCACCTCGAGCTTCGCCACACCTCTACGATATCCTCGTCTGACCGCGCCGCCGCCGCCAGCCGCCGCTAGCGCCGCCCATCAGTGGTCATATGCTCTGAGCCGTTAGATTTTAATCGTGCGTACACGATAGACCACTTAATCGAAGAGTTACGAGCTAATCTTGTAAGATCCCTCCTTTATAAAGGAAAAGGATCCCTGTGATTGAAATGCTAGTCCCTGGATCAATGCTAGCATCCACAGTTTAAGATGAAGTACACAGAAACAAAGGTCATTATTACAGTCATTCCACAGACAAACATAGTCTTTACAACCCCATGGCCACAGGCCTAGTACAAAGAGTTTAAATAATAAATAGATATCAAGTTTTCATCTTCATGTGCCACAGGCAAACATGTTGAGTGTAGACTCATGACTCCTAATCCTCATCAGAATAACCTGCAACATCACAAGTTACAGCCACAGTGGGTCAATACATTGGAATAGTATTGGCAAATGATACCTTAGTATAATTTTGGTGGACTAGATACTATATGCAATTTGGCTAAGTGTAGCTTAGGCTTGCTTTGCTCAAAATAGGTTTTGCCTATTAGTTGAAATCACTAAGTTTTTCTTTGTCAAAACTTTTCCCAAGGAACCACCAATAGACATTGAGGTCCTTCACCCTTGTTCAACCACAAATTTTTACTTAGAAACTGGGATGAGGAGATTCTTGATAGCTTCCATGTCTTGATGCTCAAGTTGTCCTTTTCCAGGGACATGGCTAAGTACTTAGATTCTGCTTTCTGTAGAGGTTGTGCACTTTCCCCACAAGCCTTGATTTTCACCAAGACAGGACCTTTCAGAAGCCTTCCCTTAGACCAAATGGACGCGCTCCAACCTATCATCCCACTACCACCAAGTGTCCAAATGGCTAAGTTATTGCAACCTATATGATCCAGGCAGAGCCCATATTGCCAAGTGGCTGCACTAGAAGCTTCTTAACATTTGTCCTCTCAAATCCCTTTGTTCCTGGGTGGCTTTCCACAAGTGAGATACACAAGGTAAACCATAGAAATGGGCCTTGTGTAACCACTCAACATAAACCATTCCTTCCATTCCACCCAGGTGTTTCATTCACTTAGTTGTTTTTGTTAAGCAAAACACAAGTCCAATGACTTAGAAATATTCTATCATAGCATGAATATTTCACCACCCTTGGTTGCTACTAGCTAGGCTAAGCATGGCATAGATAAGCATCTTAACTTAGAAATTTCTAGCAATTCTACAACTACTAGGATTTCCCAAGCATAGCATATAAGCAAAATATAACCATGCAAGACTAGCAAAATATTTCTAATGCATAGTAGAAAACATAGGGATAAAATCATGAAGCACCACTTGCCTTGGTAGTTTGGAGAGTAGCTACACTCCTCACAATCACAATCACTATTGGAACCAAAATCTACACATAAAATGATAGCAACAAATCACATACAAAATAAATACAAGCAAAAATATATGGATGCATGCAATATGATATGTGATGATTTTCTAAACTCAACAAGACAAGTGCACAGTACTGGTTCATAAACAAGTTCAAAACTTGCCAAACCACATTTATTTAAACACTAAAACAATTCTCAAATAATTTATATACACAACATAGGCCTACACAAGTTTCTGTAAATAAAACCATTTTAACAGAAGCAAAACATTAAACACATTACATATTTGGAAAGGGATTTCTCTCCTGATTCCATTGATATAAAATTCATCAATTTTGGACGTGGGAATCAATAGTTATGATTAAAACAGAATCAAACATCTCATAGATTCAAATCAGAAATTTAAAACGAAATCTGTGCCACGCGGCGCTATCCTACTGGCTGGTACCGCTTCGCGCCGGATCACGCTTCTGAGCCGCTGGATCTGACTTAATCGCACGGCTCAGATCTGAACTTACTGCTTCGCCTAAGATCTATCCTACGCGTTAGATCTAGATCCTACGGTGTTCAATCAAACAGCCAAAGACTGGCGGCGCCTGGCGACGGCTGGTAGCGGAGCGCTCTGTCTACGGCGGCGCGGTGGCTACAGGGGGTTCTGGGGTCGTCGAAGACACTTACCAGACTCGCGACGATGTACTGAAGCTCAACATGGCGACAGCTTGACAAGGGGCGCGCTGCAGTAGCCGTGGGAGCTCGTCGGAGTTGATGACAGTGTCGGGCGCGGGTGGACGGCGACGTTGGCGACGTTCTGCTCCGCCCTAACGCAAACGGAGGGCATCAGTGGGTGCGCATCGGTCAGGCGAACAAGTCAGCGTCAAAGGGAAGGCACAGGGCGGTCGGCTTTTTACTTTAATCGCTTGCCGGAGTTGGAGACGGCGTCGGGGGATTGCAGTGCTCGTTGGAGTCGACGGCCTGGGGCAGTACAGGACGAACTAGAGGTGTCAGTAGGAGCGCAAGGAGGTTGCAAAGCTGTTCGCATGAACCAGAGAGGAAGGGGCGCACGGATTTTACTAGGATTGGTCGCCGGAGAGGGTTCTGCCTGCGGCGGTGCAAGGGCGAATACGGGCAGCCTGGTGGCGCTAGGTGAGGGGAAATGCTCGCGGTGCAGAGGGGGTTAAGTAGGCAGGAGGGGGGCGGCGATTACACGCAGAATCAATGGCAATTAAGTTCGCAGTGACTGCGGCGAGGTAACGGCGGAGCGAGCGCCTCGGCCGCGCGTGATTGACGACGACGACGACGTGGTCGCAGGGTCCACTTGCCAGCGAGTGAAACAGAGAGGAGGTGGGGTCAGGCGGTCAGTGACTTGGCGGGTTTGTCTGCGAGTGAGAGAGAGAGGGGGAACCCGGGTGGGCTTAGTGGGCTGATTCTGTTGTTGGGCTAGAAAGGTGGCGCCGGCCCTTTTCTATTTCTTTTCTCCTTTTCTTTTTCTGTTTGCAATTTCAGGAATCAAATTCAAATGATTTCAAAAGCTGTTTGAATTCAAATCTTTTCAGGATTTTTGTAGAGTGCAACACTCACAAATCTGGACACAAAACCAAGTGGTCACTTTGAATTGGCCTGGTCATTTGGAATAAAACAAAATAAGCAGTGGCATAGCACTAGTTTAAATAGGTTTTGAAATTGGTTTTCAAATCATATTTGTTTTGAAACTTTGGTTTAAATCTTAGCAATCTAGCAATACAATCTGAGAGTAATAAGACAACAAGGTTTGGTTCAATGAACAACAATCTCTCATTGGAGAGTAGCATTTGCTTTAAATGCTGATCACATAAAATAATGGGCTCATATGCTCCTGTTTTTGAATTGATTTGTTTGAAATGAACTCTACATGATCATGGATGCATGGATGATATGCATGAGTTTGAAACATGATTTTAGGGATGTTACAAATCTAACCCCCTTAAGGTGAATCTCGCCCTCGATATTCAGATTGGCTAGCAAATAGGTGAGGGTGGTCTTTCCGAAGATCATCTTCTCTTTCCCATGTTGCTTCTTCTTCGGAATGATGGTTCCATTGAACTTTGCAGAACTTGATAGTCTTAGTCTGTGTGACTCTTTCTGCAGTCTCAAGAATCTTGATAGGTTTCTCCTCATAAGTGAGGTCACTCTCCAATTGAACCTCTTCCAAAGGTATAGTATCCTTCAAAGAAGTCTCTTCCATTTCCGGATGACATTTCTTAAGCTGACTCACATGAAACACATTATGAACAGCTGACAAAGACTCTGGCAATTCAATCTCATAGTCTACTTCTCCTTTGCGACTTAGAATCTTGAATGGCCCAACATATCTTGGGGCCAATTTACCTTTGACACCAAATCTCTTCACTCCACGAAGTGGTGACACTCTAAGATAAGCTCTATCACCAACTTCATAGGTGACTTCTCTATGCTTAGGATCTGCGTAGCTTTTCTATCGGGACTGTGCTATCTTTAATCTATCCTTAACCAGCTTGACTTTCTCTTCATCTTCTTTGATAAGTTCTGGTCCGAACAAACTTCTTTCTCCCACACCATTCCATAGCAATGGGGTGGTACATTTTCTCCCATAGAGAAACTCAAATGGTTCCATCTCAATACTGGCTTGATAGCTGTTGTTATAAGAAAATTCTGCGTAAGGCATACTTTCATCCCAACTGGCTCCATAGTCTAGGGCACATGCCCTCAACATATCTTCAAGAATCTGATTAGTCCTTTCTGTTGGTCCATCAGTTTGAGGATGAAAAGCAGTGCTGAATTCCAACCTCGTTCCCAATGACTCATGTAATTGCCTCCAAAAATGAGAAGTGAATTGGGTTCCTCTATCTGACACAATACTCTTGGGTACTCCATGTAGACATACAATTCTACTCATATAGATCTTGGCCGACTTAGCACTTGTGTAAGTTGTCTTCACGGGTATGAAATGAGCCACTTTAGTTAGGCAATCCACTACTACCCAAATAGAATCATATCCTGACCGGGTCCTTGGCAATCCGGTAATGAAATCCATACCAATCTTGTCCCACTTCCAATCAGGAATAGGTAGTGGTTGAAGCAAACCTGCTGGTTTCTGATGTTCCGCTTTCACTCTACTACACACATCACACAAAGCAATATGTTCGGCGATGTCCTTCTTGAGATTATTCCACCAAAATCTTTCTTTCATATCCATGTACATCTTGGTGTTACCCGGATGAATAGAATATGGTGAGTTGTGTGCTTCTTGTAAAATCAGTTTCCGAAGCTCCGGATCTTGTGGAACACAAATACGTCCATGCCATAAAGTACCCTGTTCGTCTTCATGGAATCCTTTGGCTTTTCCTTTGCCAATCTTTTCCTTAATTTCTTCAATTTCCTTATCAATCTTCTGGGCTTCTTTAATCTTTTCCAACAATGTAGGTTGAACTTCCAAGGTCATGAGATGTCCTTCAGGCACAATCTCCAATCTGAGGTCTCTAAATTGGGCACACAGATCATCTGGTAATTCTCCCTTAGTAAGGCCATTCACAAAAACCTTACGGCTTAGAGCAACCGCTACAACATTTGCTTTACCGGGGTGGTATTGCAAACTTAAGTCATAGTCCTTGATGAGTTCTAGCCATCTTCTTTGCCTCATGTTAATTTCCTTCTGGGTGAAGATATACTTCAAACTCTTGTGATCTGTGAACACTTCACAACGCTTTCCCAAAAGATAGTGTCTCCATGTTTTGAGTGCATGGACAACAGAGGCTAACTCTAAATCATGAGTAGGGTAGTTTACTTCATGAGTTTTCAGTTGTCTCGAGGCATAAGCCACAACTTTCCCTTCTTGCATAAGTACTGCACCTAATCCATGATGAGATGCATCACAATAAACTTGAAAATCTTTCTCCAAGTCTGGCAAACATAAGACTGGTGCTATCACGAGTCTCTTCTTCAATTCTTGAAATCTGAGTTCACAACCTTCAAACCAAGCAAATTTCTTGTCTTTCTTTAGTAGTTCTGTCATAGGTTTTGCTACCTTGGAGAAATTCTCAATGAACCTTCTGTAGTAACCTGCTAAGCCAAGGAAACTACGAACTTCTTTCACTGACTTGGGAGATTCCCATTCAGTTACAGCTGAAACTTTAGCAGGATCAACTGCTACTCCATCACCTGACACAACGTGTCCAAGAAATCCAACTTCAGTTAACCAAAATTCACACTTGCTGAATTTGGCATATAGTTTATGCTCTCTGAGCTTCTCAAGTATCAAACACAAATGTCCTTCATGCTCTTCTTTGCTCTTGGAGTAGATTAAAATGTCATTGATGAAAACGACAACAAACTTATCAAGAAATTCCATGAACACCTTGTTCATCATATTCATGAAGTATGCTGGTGCATTGGTCAAACCAAATGGCATCACGGTATACTCATACAATCCATACCTTGTGGTGAAAGCTGTCTTAGGTATGTATTGCTCTCTTATCTTGAGTTGGAAATAACCTGACCGAAGATCAATCTTTGAGAACACACAAGCTCCTTCTAACTGATCAAACAAGTCATTGATTCTAGGCAAAGGGTATTTGTTCTTGATAGTCACCTCATTGAGTGAACGGTAATCTATGCATAACCTTTGACTTCTATCCTTCTTTTCCACAAACAAAACTGGTGCTCCCCAAGATGAAGAACTTGGTTGAATAAATCCTTTCTGCAACTGTTCTCCAAGTTGTTTCTTGAGTTCTTTCAGTTCATCAACTGACATCTTGTACAGTCTTTTTCTATTGGTCCAGATCCTGGTAGAAAATCAATAAGAAACTCCACCTCTCTATCTGGTGGCATTCCAGGCAATTCTTCCGGAAACACATCCGGATATTCACTCACAATTGACACACTGTCTATGCTAACCCCCTTAAGAGAATTTAGCTTACTCCCTTTTGTTTCAAAGTTAGACTTGAATCTAATCCGTTTCCTTTCCGGGGTTGTGAGTGCAACAGTACGATTAGCACAATCTAATACTCCTTCATACTTAGCCATCCAATCCATTCCCAAAATAACATCCAGTCCTTGGGAATCTAGGATTATCAGACTCACTGGAAACTTATGCTTTCCAAACTCTATTACTAGATCCAGGCATCCAAGACTTACTATCATATCTCCACCTGGAGAACTAACTTTTATTGGACACCCAATGTTTTCAGTTGGAAACCCATTTCTATCAACAAATGCTTTTGATATGAACGAATGCAATGCTCCAGTATCAAAAAGAACAAGTGCTGGAATAGAATTGAGTTTGAACTTACCAGCAACAGCATCTGGCTCTTCACAAATTTCCTCCACATTGATGTGGTTCACTTGTCCCTTCTGAAAAGGGTTGGGCTTGTTGGGTCCTTCAACTTTCTTTTCTGGTCATTCATTTGCATAATGCCCCATTTTCTTGCACTTGAAACACTCAACCTGACTAATATCCTTCTTGACAGGCTGGCTTCCACTGCCACTTCCACTACCACTGTGGTGGCTCTTATATCCACCCTTGTGGTTCTTGTACTTGTCATTGTCATGACTACGGTGATGCTTGTTGTCATGATGACGGTTGTGGTTGTGGTGCTTGTTGAATTTCCCATGCTTGTGGGATCCTGAGCTTCCACTATCATCATAATGGGAACGCTTGTGAGACGATCCCGAGCTGTGCTTGTCCGAGTTCTTTCTCTTCCTACTCTCAACTTGCTTCATTTTGTTCTCCAAAATAGCCGCCTTATCACAAAGAGACTGGTATGTGGGAACATAGGCCACTGTTAGCTGCAGGTTCAGTTCATCATTCAGCCCTTCAAGGAACTTTTCCTTCCTCTTAGCATCAGTGTCAACTTCGTCCGGTGCATAACGCGCCAGATTGTTGAACTCCTCAATATATTCAGCCACGCTGCGGTGGCGCAGCCTCAGATTATGGAACTCTTTTTTCTTCAAACTCATCACTCCGGATGAGATGTGAGCAGTATGAAAACCATCTTCAAAGATAGCCCATGTCACATCTGCAATGGGAGTGGTGATCTGGAAGTTATCCCACCAAGTGGCTGCTGGTCCTTCCAACAAGTGAGCTGGAAATCTGACTTTCTCTTCATCAGTACAACCAACTGTTACCAAGTCTTTGTTCACAGAGCGTAGCCAATCATTGGCCACCATAGGATCAGTTGTTCCGGAGAACTTTGCTGGCCTCAATGTCAAGAACCTGGTAAGCATGTCAAAACCCGGTGGGTTGTTGTTGTTGTTATTATTGTTATTGTTGTTCTGGTTCTGGATGAACGTAGTCATCATTTGCATCAGCTGAGTCTGAGCTGTCATCATTTGCTGCATCTCAGGGGTGATGTTGTTGTTGTTGGGGTTGGGATTGGCACGACGGGGAGGCATCTGTGGTTTGTTCAATAGAGATAAGAATGAGATACCCATAGATGCTAACATGCACATTACATCACATAAAAAATCACCAAACATGCATCACAATAATAAAGGTTCAACAACAAGATAACAAGTTTGCAAAGTAAACACACCAATAGCAAGCCATCCACTTGTGGATGGTCATTGCGACTCAAATAAAGCATGATAAATAAATGATGAATGAGTAGTCATCACTACTCCTCGGCATCAACCTCCTCCTCAACAAATGTAAGACCTGCATTCTCCATAGCGGTCTTGTATTCCTCGACATTGGTGGTCAAGGTCTCTAATTTGGCTTTGAGAGCCCTCTTCTGAGAACAAAGCCTCTCAATCACAGTCTGCTGATGCTCGAGCTCGAAGTCCTTGGCCTCCAGTTCTGCAGTCATGTCTCGAGTCCTCTTGTTCCTGTCTTGGACTCGCTTCTCTTGACTCTTGAACTTTCTGTCCTGACTCTCGAACTTTGCCTCCATCTCCTTGACTATCTCATCTTGCTCCGCAAAGAGCTTGTCCTTCTCACGAAGCTGCACCTGGAGTTCGTCATTGCTGAGCATGACGTTGGTCCTATCAGTGTCCACGTGCCTAAGAAGAACCTCTAAGTCCTGGAGGTATAGACGAATCGGCTCTGTTGTCTCCCTCGAAGTGTCCTCGAAGTCGATGGCCTCTCCATCCTCATCACGTCTACCGAAGGCATGGAAGTGAGTACCTCTAACCTGTCGAGAGTGTCTCCCTAACAGACGTCCAATCAAGTCCTGCATAACTACCTCTAGGCCTCTCTCGTTGTCATCGTGCATGATCTTGAAGATGATAGCCTCCGTGGTAGGATCAGTCTGGCGTCCGGGCTGATTGACCTTGAAGCCCCAAAGGTCTTTCCTCTCAAACTTGGTGAGGGGAAGCACCATGATGGTAGGAAGATGGAGATTGAGCAAACTAGTGAGCTCAATAATACGAGGGCCAAAACGAGTTCCCTGTAACTCTTCAATAGTGCTGATGGTAACATTAGGCATCTATTTATAAGATAGAAAAAGTTAGAAACAACACAATTTAAGACAAAACACAAGACAAAGCATCACATGCATAACTTTGGAAATCATAACACACAAGTCATGGCATACATGGACCCATTACGACAACCAAGGTTCAACTTATTTTAAAACAACATTTAGAAAATAAGGTGATAAGTGGTGGTCCAACTAACGAAGTACGCTTACAATCCTATCTCACTAGACAAGTTGGCTAACACAATATTTCTAGAAGCAATCAGTGAGCACATGACTCCATTACTAAGTCTATAATGTCTCCTCTTAAGGTTTGGTTGGTAGCCTCCAACTCTTGGGTATGTTTCTTCTCTTCCTTTAGGTCATTCTAGATGTTGAGCATTCTGCACTTGACTCTATCACCAAGTTCTTTGATGGCCTTCCAAGCTGCATCCCTTGCTGAATCAAAGAATGTAGTGTGCACCACTGAATTGGTGACCATGTAGAATCCTGATTCCTTGTGGTTGTCTTCCTTGTTTTTATACAAGTGAAGTTGCACCCACCAGTACTCAACTCCTTCATCCATCACAGGAAAACCTTTGTACACATCTGCACCATGTATTCCCATTGCAACCATGAGGTCCTTGAGAGCCTTGGGAAATTCTGTCTCACACTCCAAAGTCATTGTCATGAGTGGTCCCTTCCTTATGGCTTCGTTGATGGAGTTCATCTACAAATAGAGATGAGAAAGAAGATTAGAAAAGTTTACGAGAAGAATAGACAAGTGTGGAATTTGTTGAAATTTTTTCCTTAGTGGTTTCCCATCCTAGGGTCATAATCCTACAGGCAACACAGTGCTCTGATACCATCTGTAAGATCCCTCCTTTATAAAGGAAAAGGATCCCTGTGATTGCAATGCTAGTCCCTGGATCAATGCTAGCATCCACAGTTTAAGATGAAGTACACAGAAACAAAGGTCATTGTTACAGTCATTCCAGATACAAACATAGTCTTTACAACTCCATGGCCACAGGCCTAGTACAAGATTTTAAATAATAAATAGATATCAAGTCTTCATCTTCATGTGCCACAGGCAAACATGTTGAGTGTAGACTCATGACTCCTAATCCTCATCAGAATAACCTGCAACATCACAAGTTACAGCCACAGTGGGTCAATACATTGGCATAGTATTGGCAAGTGATACCTTAGTATAATTTTGGTGGACTAGATACTATATGCAATTTGGCTAAGTGTAGCTTAGGCTTGCTTTGCTCAAAATAGGTTTTGCCTATTAGTTGAAATCACTAAGTTTTTCTTTGTCAAAATTTTTCCCAAGGAACCACCAATAGATATTGAGGTCCTTCACCCTTGTTCAACCACAAATTTTTACTTAGAAATTGGGATGAGGAGATTCTTGATAGCTTCCATGTCTTGATGCTCAAGTTGTCCTTTTCCAGGGACATGGCTAAGTACTTAGATTCTTCCTTCTGCAGAGGTTGTGCACTTTCCCCACAAGCCTTGATTTTCACCAAGACAGGACCTTTCAGAAGCCTTCCCTTAGACCAAATGGACGCGCTCCAACGTATCATCCCACTACCACCAACTTTCCAAATCGCTAAGTTATTGCAACCTATATGATACAGGAAGAGCCCATATTGCCAAGTGGCTGCACTAGAAGCTACTTAACATTTGGCCTCTCAAATCCCTTTGTTCCTGGGTGGCTTTCCACAAGTGAGATACACAAGGTAAACCATAGAAATGGGCCTTGTGTAAGGATGGCACTGGGCAGGGTATGGGCAGGGTAGAGCAATACCATACCCATACCCGTGTAGTCAATGGGTAGAAAACTTTACCCATACCTGTACCCGCGGGTATAAATCTTTACCCATGCCCATACCCGACAGGTACCCGTACCCGTTGGGTACCCGACGGGTAGATCCAATAGTAAACAAGTTATTCACAATTTTATATTAATCAATATCATATTTGACAAGAAAATAAGTATCTCTACTCTATAATAGGTAGACGAGTACATGAAAATATCAACGTTTAGAAATTGCAATCACATACTTTACCCTAGGCTACTCGGACGCATAGGTTGAAACTCTATAGGTAAGTTTTACAAGTCAGTCTAAATGGGCAGGGTATGGGTATACCCATGGGTACAACCCTATACCCGTGTCCGTACCCGTGAATTAACGGGCAGGGTATGGGTATTACCCATGGGTATAAAAGTATGCCCATACCCTACCCATGCGGGTACGGTACCCGCGGGTACCCGTACCCATGGGTAAACTTGCCATCCTTAGCCTTGTGTAACCACTCAACATAAACCATTCCTTCCATTCCACCCAGGTGTTTCATTCACTTAGTTGTTTTATTAAGCAAAACACAAGTCCAATGACTTAGAAATATTTTATCATAGCATGAATATTTCACCACCCTTGGTTGCTACTAGCTAGGCTAAGTATGGCATAGATAAGCATCTTAACTTAGAAATTTCTAGCAATTCTACAACTACTAGGATTTCCCAAGCATAGCATATAAGCAAAATATAACCATGCAAGACTAGCAAAATATTTCTAATGCATAGTAGAAAACATAGGGATAAAATCATGAAGCACCACTTGCCTTGGTAGTTTGGAGAGTATCTACACTCCTCACAATCACAATCACTATTGGCACCAAAATCTACACATAAAATCATAGCAACAAATCACATACAAAATAAATACAAGCAAAAATATATGGATGCATGCAATATGATATGTGATGATTTTCTAAACTCAACAAGACAAGTGCACAGTACTGGTTCATAAACAAGTTCAAAACTTGCCAAACCACGTTTATTTAAACACTAAAACATTTCTCAAATAATTTATATACACAACATAGGTCTACACAAGTTTCTGTAAATAAAACCATTTTAACAGAAGCAAAACATTAAACACATTACATATTTGGAAAGGGCTTTCTCTCCTGATTCCATTGATATAAAATTCATCAATTTTGGACGTGGGAATCAAAAGTTATGATTAAAACAAAATCAAACATCTAATAGATTCAAATCAGAAATTTAAAACGAAATTTGTGCCACGCGGCGCTATCCTACTGGCTGGTACCGCTTCGCGCCGGATCACGCTTTTGAGCCGCTGGATCTGACTTAATCGCACGGCTCAGATCTGAACTTACCGCTTTGCCTAAGATCTATCCTACGCGTTAGATCTAGATCCTACGATGTTCGATCAAACAGCCAAAGACTGGCGGTGCGCGGCGACGGCTGGCGGCGGAGCGCTCTGTCTATGGCGGCGCGGTGGCTACAGGGGGTTCTGGGGTCATCGAAGACGCTTACCAGACTCGTGACGATGTACTGAAGGTCAACATGGCGACGGCTTGACAAGGGGCGCGCTGCAGTGGCCGTGGGAGCTCGTCGGAGTTGATGACAGCGTCGGGCTCGGGTGGACGGCGACGTTGGCGACGTTCTGCTCCGCCCTAACACAAACAGAGGGCATCAGTGGGTGCGCATCGGTCAGGCGAACAAGTCAGCTTCAAAGGGAAGGCACGGGGCGGTCAATTTTTACCTTAATCGCTTGCCAGAGTTGGAGACGGCGTCGGGGGCTTGCAGTGCTCGTTGGAGTCGACGGCCTGGGGCAGTACATGACGAACTAGAGGTGTCAGTAGGAGCGCAAGGAGGTTGCGAAGCTGTTCGCATGAACCAGAGAGGAAGGGGCGCATGGAGTTTACCAGGATTGGTCGCCGGAGAGGGTTCTGCCTGCGGCGGTGCAAGGGCGAATACGGGCAGCCTGGTGGCAGAGTGGTGGCGCTAGGTGAGGGGCAATGCTCGCGGTGCAGAGGTGGTTAAGTAGGCAGGAGGGGCGGCGATTACGCGCAGAATCAATGGCAATTAAGATCACAGTGACTGCGGTGAGGTAACAGCGGAGCGAGCGCCTCGGCCGCGCGTGATTGACGGCGACGACGACGTGGTCGCAGGGTCCACTTGCCAGCGAGTGAAACAGAGGTGGGGTCAGGCGGTCAGTGACTTGGCGGGTTTGTCTGCGAGTGAGAGAGAGAGGGGGAACCCGGGTGGGCTTAGTGGGCTGATTCTGTTGTTGGGCTAGAAAGGTGGCGCCAACCCTTTTCTATTTCTTTTCTCCTTTTCTTTTTCTGTTTGCAATTTCAGGAATCAAATTCAAATGATTTCAAAAGCTGTTTGAATTCAAACCTTTTCAGGATTTTTGTAGAGTGCAACACTCACAAATCTGGACACAAAACCAAGTGGTCACTTTGAATTGGCCTGGTCACTTGGAATAAAACAAAATAAGTAGTGGCATAGCACTAGTTTAAATAGGTTTTGAAATTGGTTTTCAAATCATATTTGTTTTGAAACTTTGGTTTAAATCTTAGCAATCTAGCAATACAATCTGAGAGTAATAAGACAACAAGGTTTGGTTCAATGAACAACAATCTCTCATTGGAGAGTAGCATTTGCTTTAAATGCTGATCACATAAAATAATGAGCTCATATGCTCCTGTTTTTGAATTGATTTGTTTGAAATGAACTCTACATGATCATGGATGCATGGATGATATGCATGATTTTGAAACATGATTTTTAGGGATGTTACAAATCTGAACCGCACCATCTCACTTAGATCTAACGGCTATAACTACGCAATCCACACGAACCGGTATCAGCGAATAAGAAACAGACGCATGGCACTGACTCTGTTTTAAAAACAGAAAATGTTCTATTAGATATGAAATTTTGTAAAATTCATAACTTTAGTTCTACACGTCCAAATTTTGCAAATTTTATATCAATGGAATCATCAAAACAAATCCTACCCAACCATGCACTTTGTTTACTGATTTGCTTCTGGAAAATCGGTTGAATTTTCAGAAACATGTGTAGGCTTATTTTGAATATAAAAATTGTTTTAGATATATTTATAATATGAAATCCTTGCAAAATGGTTTGTTGTGAACCTACTGACCATAGGAACCAACTTATGGAGTTAAAAATGTATTTTGTGAAGATAAGGAATAAATAATTGAATTAGCTCATTTCTAGTCAAATAAAAATATTGATTATGATTTAGAAATGATTTTTGAGTGAAACCTTTGGGAAATGATTTGATTCAAACCTTCTGACCCTAAACACCAAGTTTTGAGAATTAAAATATATTTGGTGAAACCTTTAAAGAATATTGCTTTGCTAAAAGCATTTTCAACCACATAAAATAATGATTTGATTTAAAAATGATTTATAGATAAAACCTTTTGCAAATGGTTTTACCACTTTAGTAAATGACCACTTTTGAACCTTACAATGTTTAGAGCCTAGTGGAAACCACTTTTACAAGTAAAACTATCATTTGCATGCTTGCATGCATGACCTTGTTTCTATTATTTTATGTGTGATAAAATTGGTTGGAATGCTAGTTGAATCTATGTTTGCTTGATTGAATTGTAGTGGAATTAGAAGAGTGTGATATTTGCAAGATCAAGAAGTGAACCGTCATTCTCTACTAAAAAGGCAAGTGACACTATCATCCAAGTCCTACTATTTTCATTACACTTAGTGGATTTTTGTAACATGCATGGAAAGGATTACTATATTTTATGCTATGCTGAATCCTAATAGGATACCCTTATATCTCCTTTAGTGGAAACATTGTAGTTGTAGTATGCTTAGCCCTGCTATATACTTGGATGGGATACATGTTATGATTATATGAAGAGTTGAAAAGATATATGTTTTATATAATAAAACAAGTACTCAATGAACCACCTGGGTGGACAAGGATACTCAAGAATGGACAAGGTGGCAACAAAAGGAACCATGTTTATATGGCTATCTCTTTTTGTATGTGCACTAGAAGAAAACCACCCAGGGACTTAGAGGTTGAACATGTTTCTCGTACAGTGGCTTCCGTGTACAGCCACATGCTAAATGGGCTCTGGCTTAGTCAACTACATAGTGCAAGACCCATGCATTGGTATCTTCAGGTTAACTAGAATTGTGTAAGGGAACTTGAAACCCTACATTGGTGCCTGGATGACAAGCTAGCATTGTGTATTGGGAGGACTCCTATGGAAAGACTTTGTCACATTCTCAATCTGCCAGTACTCCATTTTGGTGAGTACTTATCCAGCGGCCACTGGTGGCGTCAAGATGAGATTGTGTCATGTGGGTAAAGTGTACAACTTCTGCAGAAGATCAAAATTCTAAGTACTTAGTCGTGTCCGCGGTTATGGACAATACTAAGCAACTAAGTCCTGAAGCTATGGAAGATCTCAACATTCCAATTTCTCAAAGTTAAAACTTGATGGTGACAACAAGGGATTTGAAACACTTGGAGTTTTCCAAGAAGTTCAGAAAGATTTGACAAAAGATCAAAAACTATTTTGAAAAGATAGGATAAAACTATATTGCTTTCTGCAAATGAGCCTAAACCCTACCTAGCCAAATATGCATGTAATGATAGGATCCACATATTTCTACATAGTAGTGAAACTTGCCAATACAATTCAAATGTATTGACCCATGTGGCTGCAACTTATTATGTTGCAGGTTTGTTTGATGTTAGTGAAGTGTGTTGATTAGGATTACAAGTCTACAACCAACATGATTGCTTATGGCACTTTGAAGATGAAGGACCCCATGCTTTATATATTCTGCTGCAATGTAATGTGATAGCCAGATGAGCTATGTAAGATGTAATAAATTATTTTATTCCTTGTTATAAAGTTGTATTATGACCTTTATTTCTTGATATTACATCTTAACTGTGGATGCTAGCTATTGATCCAGAGACTAGAATTGTAAACACAGGGATCTCTACCTTATTAAAGGTTGGGAACCTCTACCGATGGTATCAGAGCATTGTGTTGCCTGTAGGATTGTAACCCTAGGATTGGACAAAACCCCTTAGAAAAATAGGAGTTGTATTTGTTCCAAAACTTATTTACAAACAATCTTGTAAACTCTTTCCTCAACCTTTTTGGTTTTGATTCTACATCTCTTATATTTCAAACTTGATGGACAAAGCCTACCCCATGGCCAAAGACTTCACCATGTGCAAAGGATTTCATCAACTCTAATGACTTCAACATCTTCAGGTAATTTCAACTTTAGTTTCACCAAGGAATTCAACTTAGACATCACTAAGGACTACAAGTGAAAAACCAAGAGACATTAGATTGCCTACCAAAAACATTGATGTCATGTTAGTGTATGGATCATATTGACCTATGAGGTATGACCATACCAAGTTAATTATTTCAAGAAAACTTGTTGTTTCCTTCAACTCATGAGTTAAGCTCATAAGTTGTTAAGTGGATAAATTGCTTGTTGATTATTTGATTGCTTGACTGAACTTGGTTGTTTTGAGTTGTGTGTTAGGACTTCTTAAAACCTATCCATCATTACTCATACCTATGAAACCAACAGATGCATCCCCGTCGTGCCAACCCCAACCAAAACAACAACATCACTCCTGAAATGCAGCAGATGTTGACAACTCAGACACAACTGATGCAGGAGATGACCACATTCAAACAGAATCAGAACAACAACAACAACAACAATTAGAATAATCCTGCAGCACTTGGCATGCTCACCAAATTTCTGAAACTTAGGCCTGCAAGGTTCTCTGGAACAACTGACCCAATGGTAGCCGATGATTGGTTGCGTTCGGTGAATAAGGACTTAGTGACTGTTGGCTGCACTGATGAAGAAAAAGTTAGGTTTGCAGCATTTCTGCTTGAAGGACCAGCAACAACATGGTGGGACAACTTTCAGATCACCACTCCCCTTGAAGATGTAACTTGGGCTATTTTTGAGGATGGTTTCCGTACAACTCACATCTCACCTGGAGTGATGTACTTGAAGAAAAAGGAGTTTCACAATCTGAAACAGTGTCACCTCAGTGTGGCTGATTATATTGAAGAATTCAACAATCTGGCACGATATGCACCGGATGAAGTTGATACAGATGCTAAGAGAAAAGAAAAATTTCTTGAAGGACTTAATGATGAGTTGAACTTGCAGCTAGTTGTTGCCTATGTCCCAACTTATCAATCACTCTGTGACAAAGCCAGCATTTTGTAAAACAAGATGAATCAAGTTGAGAATAGAAAGAGGAAACATAAACTCAAGAATCACTCAGGATCATCAAAAAAGAAGCATTCATTCAAAAAGAGCAATGAAGATTCTGAACCACACCAGTATCACCACCACAACAATGGAAGTGATAATAATGGAAATGATACTGACAATGGAGATGACCTTGGTCAGAACCAACATGACACTTTCAGGAAGAAAGATATTAGCCAGTTGCAGTGCTATAATTGCAAATAACTTGGACACTATGCATCAGACTGTCCTGAGAAGGAAAAGAAAAAGGATGCTAGAAGAGCCAATGGAAATGACTCCAAGGTGACCCAGAAGGGACATGTGAACCACATTGACATGGATGAAAACTTTGAAGAGATAGAAGAAGTGGATGTCGGAAACTAGTTAACTCAAAAGAGTCAAATATGGATTCCTTGTCTGGATATTAAGTGTTGAACCCATAGTCAAGTGAACCATCAATGTAATCCAATGAGACTTCATTTTAAGGGTGGTAGTGCCCTAGTTGCCTTGAAGCCAACTTGTAACCCTAGCCTTCCCAAATCTTGGGACGAGATTTATTTTAAGGGTGGTAGCCTATCACATCCCAACATTTTCCAAATTTTGAAATGTGAAAAATAAATAAACAAAATAAAATTTTGTTGAAATTTAGGGTGATAAGAAACTTTTTTACTCCAATTGGAAACATCAAAACCTATTTTGATCAAATAAATCCTAAAGGGATTTAAAAAGATAAACAATTAATAAAGAAAGTTTTAATAATTGGAATCACTATTTTTGGATCTTTTAATAAAAAGATTTGGTTTTCAAAAGCAAAGGTAGAAATACAAATAAGGATTATTTTATAGAGCCAAATTAAACCTTGGCAAGCTTTTGAAATAAAATATTTTGTTTTGATTATAAGAGTAAAGGTTTATTTAAATAGAATAATGAGGATTTATTAATATCCCATTTTATTAAAGTAAAGGTTTTTCTATTTTAAATAAACACTAAAACTTGTTAATTTATTTTAAATAAGTTTTCCAAGTGTTTTTGTTTTTCAAGTGAAACCTACTAAAAAGGTTTTGGTTTGGTTTAGATTTCAAATAGAATTTTTAAACAAATTAAACCCTATTTGAATTAATGACTAAGATCTATTTATTTAATTATTAATGGATCCTAAAAAGAATAGAATTATTTTTATTTTGGACATTGGATTATGTTGTTAAAAAGAACTAAAATAAATAAAAAGTTTGGTGGTGGTTTGATTTGATTTGTTGTTTGAATTGTTTGTTTGAAAATCAAAACAGAAAATCAAATAGAAAAAGAAAAAGCAATCTGTATAAAAAAAGTGAAATAGACTCAACCCAACCCAACAGGCCCAGAAGCCCAACTCGCAGCCCATCTTTTCCCCCCTCAGTGAATCGTTTTCTTACCCAACATCTTACCCGCAGAGTCACAGACAGGCAGGACCCATCTCTCACTTCCTCCACCTCGCTGACAGACAGGCCCCACACCACTGTGCATCGTTTCCACCCGCGCCAGCCGTTTTCCCCTTTCCTCAACGGCGTTCTGCCGCGATTACTCCGCTTGAATACGCGTAAATGGCCGGATTAAACTCGCCTGCGACCTCGCTCATTTAATCGCCTCCCTCTCTCCTTCCTTTCCCCTCAGAAACCACTGCACGGGAGCCCCCAGGCTGCCCGTATTTCCGCCGGCAACGCCACTGCTCCGACGAGCTTCTCCAGCGAATTCCGGTCACACCCCGCCGCCTCTCGCCTCCCTCTACACGCAAGCTTGCTCTCCAGTCCCTTGCGCGTCTGCCCATAGCCCCAGCTCGCTCCCGTGCGCTCTAGAAGCTCGGCTTCATCGACATCAGAGTGCCACCGTCTTCTGCTGTATCTCCGGCGAGCTCCCCTGGTAAGTTCGGACGGCCCCAACACCTCTCGATGATGCTCCCGTGAACACCACGTTCGCCCGCGTCTAACCATGCATCCATCTTGCCTTAGGGTGACCTGTAGCCCCATCCCCGACTGTCACATCCCAAAATTTTCCAAATTTTGAAATGTGAAAAATAAATAAACAAAATAAAACTTTGTTGAAAATTAGGGTGAGAAGAAACTTTTTGAATTCAATTGGAAACTTTCAAACCTATTTGGATCAAATAAAATCCTAAAGGGATTTAAAAAGGTAAACAATTAATAAAGAAAGTTTTAATAATTGGAATTACTATTTTGGACCTTTAAATAAAAAGTTATGGTTTTTATAAAGCAAAGGTAGAATATTAAATGAGGATTATTTTATAAATCCACATTAAAACTTGGCCAAGCTTTTGAAATAAAATATTTCTATTTGATAAAAAGAGTAATGGTCTATTTAAATAAAATAATGAGGATTTAATATCCAATTTTATTTAAGTAAAGGCTTTTCCCATTTTAAATAAACACTAAAACTTATTAATTTATTTTAAATAAGTTTTCCAAGTATTTTATATTTTCGAATAAAACCTACTGATTTGGTTTTGATAATATTTAGATCTCAAATGGAGATTTTAATAAATAAAAATCTATTTGAATTAATAACTAAGGACTATTTTATTTAATTATTAAATGGATCCTAAAAAGAATAAAAATATTATTTTATTTTGGACTTTTGAATTGTGTTGATAAACAGAACTAAAACTCAATACAAAGTTTGGAGGAAGTTTGAATTGATTTGGGTGTTTGAATTGTTGTTTGAAAACCAAAACAGGAAAATCAAATAGAAAAAGAAAAGCTTACAGAATAAAAAAAGAAGAAGAATCGAACTCAGCCCAACCCATCTGGCCCAACAGCCCAGCAATGCAGCCCACCAGCTCACCCCACTGCGAATCGTTTTCCACTCGAACCCACACCCGCAGAGTCGCAGACAAGCAGGTCCCACTCACTCTTTCCCCACCTCACTGACAGCACGGCCCCACGCCAGCGTGTCATCGTCTTCACCCGCGACCAAGCCTTGTCGTTGCAGCCGAGTAACTCCGGCGTTGATTTCGCGATTGATGGCTGCCTTAATCCTTCCAGTAATCACGCCCCCTCAAACACCCCTCTCCGCTCTCTCTTTTCCCCCACACAGCGCCCCCCTCTGCCACCAGGCTGCAGGAATTTGAGCTCGAAATTTTCTGCTCCGACGAGGTTCCTGGCCGATTCCGGCGCCGTCCAGCCACCCCTCGCCTCCCTCTGCATGCTAGCACATTCTCCACCTCCTGGCGCATCTCCCCGTGCCACTGGTTCGCTCGCGCCCACTCCAGAACGTCGGCAACTTCAAGCTCAACTCACCACCATCGTCTGCCATTGCTCCGGCAACCTTTCCCAGGTAATTCCGACCACCCCAAGCCATCTTGTTGACACTCCCGTACTCCCCACGCTCTTCCGCATCTGACCCTGTCCTTGTTATGCCTCGGCACGATCTGTAGCTCCATCCCCGATGACCACCAGAGCCGCCAGACGCCAGGAGCTACTCCAGCGAGGAATTGCCACCGTCCCTGTGCGCCCCTCATCAAACCAACAGCACGTTGAGCTTCGTCACCGCCTTGTGAACACGGTGAGCCCTTCCCCCTCTTCCTCGCTTCCTGTAGCCGCCGCAGCGCCGCTAGCCGAGCGTCGCCGCCGTCTGCTGCCGCGCAGCGCCGCCAGTCCTTGGTCGAAGCAGCTGAGCCCGTTGGATCCTTATCCTGCGGCTGTGATTAGATTTAACTGAAAGGGTACGAGCGCATCTGAGCCGAGTGATCTAACTTAAATCCTACGGTTCGCAGAGGTCGATCCGCACGAAACGGTACCGGCCAATAAGGACATGCCGCGTGGCACTAGTTTCGTTTAAACAGAATTTAGAATCTGATTAAATTGCAAACTTGTAAATTGCATAAACTTTGATCCACACGTCCAAAATTTTATATCAATGGAATCATTAGAACATGTACTTTGCAACCATGTATTTTGTTTAATGTTTTGCTTCTGGTAAATTGGTTGAATTTGCAGAAACATGTGTAGGCTTAATTTGAATATAAAAAAATTGTTCTAGATATAATTTTAATGTGAAATCTTTGCAAAATGATTTGTTGTGAACCTACTGACCCTAGGAACCAACTCATGGATTTAAAAATGAATATTGTGAAGTTTAGGAATAAATACTTGAATTATCCCATTTCTAGTCAAATAAAAATATTGATTATGATATGGAAATAATTTTTGAGTAAAACCTTTGAGAAATGTTTTGATTCAAACCTTCTGACCCTAAACACCAAGTTTTCTAAATTAACAACCTATTTGGTGAACAATATAAAAATTATTGCTTTGCTAAAAGCATTTTCCACCACATTAAATAATGATTTGATTTAAGAAATGGTTTATAGATAAAACCCTTTTGCAAATGGTTTTACCACTTTAGTAAATGACCACTTTGAACTTTATAATGTTTAGAGCCTAGTAGAAACCACCTTTGCAAATAAAACTATCTTTTGCATGCTTGCATGACTTTGTTTCTATTATTTTATGAGTGATAAATTGTTTGAATATTGGTTGGAATGCTAGTTGAATCTATGTTTGCTTGATTGATTTGTAGTGAAGTTAGAAGAGTGTGATATTAGCAAGATCAAGAAGTGAACCAACATTCTCTACCAAATAGGCAAGTGACACTATCATCCAAGTCCTATTATTTTTATTATACTTAGTGGATTTTTGAAACATGCATGATAATGATTTCTATATTTTATGTTATGCTAAATCCTAATAGGATACCCTTATATATTCCTTAGTGGAAACATTGTAGTTGTAGGATGCTTAGCCCAGCTCTATATTGGGATGGGATACATGTTATGAATTATATGAAGAGTTGAAAAGTTATAAGTTTTATATAATAAAACAAGTACTCAATGAACCACCTGGGTGGACAAGGATACTCAAGGTTGGACAAGGTGGCAACAAAAGGAACCATGTTTATATGGCTATCTCTTTTTGTTGTGCACTAGAAGAAAACCACCCAGGGACTTAGAGATTGAACATGTTTCTCGTACATTGGCTTCCGTGTACAGCCACATGCTAAATGGGCTCTGGCTTAGTCAACTACATAGTGTAAGACCCATGCATTGGCATCTTCAGGTTAACTAGATTTGTGCTAGGGAACTTGGAACCCTACATTGGTGCCTGGAAGACAAGCTAGCATTGTGCATTGGGAGGACTCCTATGGAAAGACTTTGTCACATTCTCAATCTGCCAGTACTCCATCTTGGTCAGTACTTATCCAGCGGACACTGGTGGCATCAAGATGAGATTGTGTCATGTGGGTAAAGTGTACAACTTCTGAAGAAGATCAAATTCTAAGTACTTAGCCGTGTCCCCGGTTATGGAAAATACTGAGCAACTAAGGCCTGAAGCTATGGAAGATCTCGACGTTCCAATTTCTCAAAGTTAAAACTTGAGGGTGACAACAAGGGATTTTGAAACACTTGGAGTTCTCCAAGAAGTTCAAAAGATTTGACAAAGATCAAAAACTATTTTGAAAAGATAGGATAAAACTATATTGCTTTCTGCAAATGAGCCTAAACCCTACTTAGCCAAATATGCATGTAATGATAGGATCCACTTATATCTACATAGTAGTGAAACTTGCCAATACAATTCAAATGTATTGACCCTTGTGGCTGCAACTTATTATGTTGCAGGTTTGCTTGATGTTAGTGGAGTTTATTGATTAGGATTACAAGTCTACAACCAACATGACTGCCTGTGGCACTTTGAAGATGAAGGACCCCATGCTTATAGATATTCTGCTGCAATGTAATGTGATAGCCAAATGAGCTATGTAAGATGTATTGAATTATTTTATTCCTGGTTATAAAGTTGTATTATGACCTTTGTTTCTTGATATTACATCTTAACTATGGATGCTAGCTATTGATCCAGGGACTAGCATTATAAACATAGGGATCTCTACCTTATTAAAGGTTGGGAACCTTACAGATGGTATCAGAGCACTGTGTTGCCTGTAGGATTGTAACCCTAGGATTGGACAAAACCCCTTAGAAAATAGGAGTTGTTTTTGTTCCAAAAATAAACTTATTTACAAACAATCTTGTAAACTCTTTCCTCAACCATTTGGTTTTGATTCTACACCTCTTCTTTTCAACTTGATGGACAAAACCAACCCATGGCCAAAGACTTCATCATGAGCTAAGAACATCTTCAACTCTAATGACTTCAACATCTTCAACTCTAATGACTTCAACATCTTCAACATTTTCACCAAAGACTTCAACCTTGGATATCACTAAGGACTACAAGTGAGAACCAAGAGACATTGGATTGCCTACCAAAAGACATTGATATCAAGTTAGAGTATGGATCATATTGACCTTTGAGGTATGACTATACTAAGTTATAAATTTCAAGAAAACTTGTTGTATCCTTTAACTCATGAGTTAAACTCATAAGTTGTTAAGTGGATAGTTTCTTGTTGATTGTTTGATTGTTGATTGTTTGATTGAACTTGGTTGTTTTTGAGTTGTGTGTTAAGACTTCTTAAAAAATCTATCCACCAATACTTATCCCTATCAAACCAACAGATGCCTCCCCGTCGTGCCAACCCCAACCAAAACAACAACATCACCCCAGAGATGCAACAGTTGATGACAGGCCAAACTCAACTGATGCAGATGATGACCACACTCATACAGAATCAGAACAACAACAACAACAACAATAAGAATAACCCTCCAGCACTTGACATGCTCACCAAGTTTCTGAAACTTAGGCCTGCAAGATTCTCTGGAACAACTGACCCAATGGAAGCTGATGATTGGTTACGTTCAGTGAACAAAGACTTAGTGACTCTTGGCTGCACTGATGAAGAAAAAGTAAGGTTTGCAGCATTTCTGCTTGAAGGAACAGCAGCAACATGGTGGGACAACTTTCAAATTACCATTCCCCTTGAAGATGTAACATGGGCTATTTTTGAAGATAGATTTAGAACAACCCACATCTCACCTGGAGTAATGTACTTAAAGAAAAAGGAATTTCATAATCTGAAACAACGTCACCTCAGTGTGGCTGAGTATATTGAAGAATTCAACAATCTGGCACGCTATGCACCGGATGAAGTTGATACAGATGCTAAGAGAAAACAAAAATTTCTTGAAGGACTTAATGATGAGTTGAACTTGCAGCTAGCTGTTGCCTATGTCCCAACTTATCAATCACTCTATGACAAAGCCACTATTTTGGAAAACAAGATGAATCAAGTTGAGAACAGAAAGAGGAAGCATAAACTCAAGAATCACTCAGGATCATCAAAGAAGAAGCATTCATTCAAAAAGAGTAATGAAGATTCTGAACCACATCAGTATTACCACAACAACAATCGAATTGAGAATAATGGAAATGATACTGACAATGGAGATGACCTTCGTCAGAACCAACATGACACTTTCAAGAAAGACATTAGCCAGTTGCAGTGCTATAACTGCAAGGAACTTGGACACTAGGCATCAGACTGTCCTGAGAAGAAAAAGAACAAGGATGCTAGAAGAGCCAATGGAAATGACTCCAATGTGACCCAGAAAGGACATGTGAACCACATTGACATGAATGGAAACTTTGAAGAGATAGAAGAAGTGGATGCCAGGATTTAGATAACTCAGTTGAGTCAAATAAGGATTCCTTGTCTGGATATCAAGTGTTGAACCCATAGTCAAGTGAACCATCAATGTAACCCTATGAGACTTTATTTTTAAGGGTGGTAGTACCCTAGTTGCCTTGAAGCCAACTTGTAACCTCTAGCCTTCCCAAATCTCGGGACGAGATTTATTTTAAGGGTGGTAGCCTGTCACATCCCAAAATTTTCCAAATTTTGAAATGTGAAAAATAAATAAACAAAATAAAACTTTGTTGAAAATCAGGGTGAGAAGAAACTTTTTGAATCCAATTGGAAACTTTCAAACCTATTTGGATCAAATA
The DNA here is from genome assembly GCA_916181665.1 of Avena sativa. Taxonomy (NCBI): domain Eukaryota; kingdom Viridiplantae; phylum Streptophyta; class Magnoliopsida; order Poales; family Poaceae; genus Avena; species Avena sativa. Next base: position 41,872,817 of record OV702298.1, on the reverse strand, counting down.
AAATCCTAAAGGGATTTAAAAAGATAAACAATTAATAAAGAAAGTTTTAATAATTGGAATTACTATTTTGGACCTTTAAATAAAAAGTTATGGTTTTTATAAAGCAAAGGTAGAATATTAAATGAGGATTATTTTATAAAGCCACATTAAAACTTGGCCAAGCTTTTGAAATAAAATATTTCTATTTGATAAAAAGAGTAAAGGTCTATTTAAATAAAATGATGAGGATTTAATATCCAATTTTATTTAAGTAAAGGCTTTTCCCATTTAAATAAACACTAAAACTTATTAATTTATTTTAAATAAATTTTCCAAGTATTTTATATTTTCGAATAAAACCTACTGATTTGGTTTTGATAATATTTAGATCTCAAATGGAGATTTTAATAAATCAAAACCTATTTGAATTAATAACTAAGGACTATTTTATTTAATTATTAAATGGATCCTAAAAAGAATAAAAATATTATTTTATTTTGGACTTTTGAATTGTGTTGATAAACAGAACTAAAACTCAATACAAAGTTTGGAGGAAGTTTGAATTGATTTGGGTGTTTGAATTGTTGTTTGAAAACCAAAACAGGAAAATCAAATAGAAAAAGAAAAGCTTACAGAATAAAAAAAGAAGAAGAATCGAACTCAGCCCAACCCATCTGGCCCAACAGCCCAGCAATGCAGCCCACCAGCTCACCCCACTGCGAATCGTTTTCCACTCGAACCCACACCCGCAGAGTCGCAGACAAGCAGGTCCCACTCCCTCTTTCCCCACCTCACTGACAGCACGACCCCACGCCAGCGTGTCATCGTCTTCACCCGCGCCCCTCGTCAAACCAACAGCGCGTTGAGCTTCGTCACCGCCTTGCGAACACGGTGAGCCCTCTCCCCCTCTTCCTCGCTTCCTGTAGCCGCCGCAGCGCCGCTAGCCGAGCGTCGCCAGTCCTTGGTCGAAGCAGCTGAGCCCGTTGGATCCTTATCCTACGGCTGTGATTAGATTTAACTGAAAGGGTACGAGCGCATCTGAGCCGAGCGATCTAACTTAAATCCTATGGTGCGCAGAGGCCGATCCGCACGAAACGGTACCGGCCAATAAGGACACGCCGCATGGCACTAGTTTCGGTTAAAACAGAATTTAGAATCTGATTAAATTGCAAACTTGTAAATTGCATAACTTTTGATCCACACGTCCAAAATTTGCAAATTTTATATCAATTGAATCAGTAGAACATGTACTTTGCAACCATGTATTTTGTTTAATGTTTTGCTTCTGGTAAATTGGTTGAATTTGCAGAAACAGGTGTAGGCTTAATTTGAATATAAAAAAATTGTTCTAGATATAATTTTAATGTGAAATCTTTGCAAAATTATTTGTTGTGAACCTACTGACCCTAGGAACCAACTCATGGATTTAAAAATGAATTTTGTGAAGTTTAGGAATAAATACTTGAATTATCCCATTTCTAGTCAAATAAAAATATTGATTATGATATGGAAATAATTTTTGAGTAAAACCTTTGAGAAATGTTTTGATTCAAACCTTCTGACCCTAAACACCAAGTTTTGTGAATTAAAAACCTATTTGGTGAACAATATAAAAATTATTGCTTTGCTAAAAGCATTTTCTACCACATGAAATAATGATTTGATTTAAGAAATGGTTTATAGATAAAACCCTTTTGTAAATGGTTTTACCACTTTAGTAAATGACCACTTTGAACTTTATAATGTTTAGAGCCTAGTAGAAACCACCTTTGCAAATAAAACTATCTTTTGCATGCTTGCATGCATGACTTTGTTTCTATTATTTTATGAGTGATAAATTGTTTGAATATTGGTTGGAATGCTAGTTGAATCTATGTTTGCTTGATTGATTTGTAGTGAAGTTAGCAGAGTGTGATATTAGCAAGATCAAGAAGTGAACCAACATTCTCTACCAAAAAGGCAAGTGAAACTATCATCCAAGTCCTATTATTTTCATTATACTTAGTGGATTTTTGAAACATGCATGATAATGATTTCTATATTTTATGCTATGCTAAATCCTAATAGGATACCCTTATATATTCCTTAGTGGAAACATTGTAGTTGTAGTATGCTTAGCCCAGCTATATATTGGGATGGGATACATGTTATGAATTATATGAAGAGTTGAAAAGTTATAAGTTTTATATAATAAAACAAGTACTCAATGAACCACCTGGGTGGACAAGGATACTCAAGGTTGGACAAGGTGGCAACAAAAGGAACCATGTTTATATGGCTATCTCTTTTTGTTGTGCACTAGAAGAAAACTACCGAGGGACTTAGAGATTGAACATGTTTCTCGTACAGTGGCTTCCGTGTACAGCCACATGCTAAATGGGCTCTGGCTTAGTCAACTACATAGTGGAAGACCCATGCATTGGCATCTTCAGGTTAACTAGATTTGTGCTAGGGAACTTGGAACCCTACATTGGTGCCTGGAAGACAAGCTAGCATTGTGTATTGGGAGGACTCCTATGGAAAGACTTTGTCACATTCTCAATCTGCCAGTACTCCATCTTGGTGAGTACTTATCCAGCGGCTACTGGTGGCATCAAGATGAGATTGTGTCATGTGGGTAAAGTGTACAACTTCTGCAGAAGATCAAATTCTAAGTACTTAGCCATGTCTCCGGTTATGGACAATACTGAGCAACTAAGGCCTGAAGCTATGGAAGATCTCGACGTTCCAATTTCTCAAAGTTAAAACTTGAGGGTGACAACAAGGGATTTTGAAACACTTGGAGTTTTCCAAGAAGTTCAAAAGATTTGACAAAGATCAAAAACTATTTTGAAAAGATAGGATAAAACTATATTGCTTTCTGCAAATGAGCCTAAACCCTACTTAGCCAAATATGCATGTAATGATAGGATCCACTTATATCTACATAGTAGTGAAACTTGCCAATACAATTCAAATGTATTGACCCTTGTGGCTGCAACTTATTATGTTGCAGGTTTGCTTGATGTTAGTGGAGTTTATTGATTAGGATTACAAGTCTACAACCAACATGACTGCCTGTGGCACTTTGAAGATGAAGGACCCCATGCTTATAGATATTCTGCTGCAATGTAATGTGATAGCCAAATTATCTATGTAAGATGTATTGAATTATTTTATTCCTGGTTATAAAGTTGTATTATGACCTTTGTTTCTTGATATTACATCTTAACTATGGATGATAGCTATTGATCCAGGGACTAGCATTATAAACATAGGGATCTCTACCTTATTAAAGGTTGGGAACCTTACACCGACGACGCCTGAGCACAACCGACGCCACTGCACACTCCAGCGAGCAATCCCCTCCGCTCCAGCGCGCCCCTCTCCAAGCCAACGCCACCTCGAGCTTCGCCACACCTCTGCGAGCATGGTGAGCACCCCCGTTACCTTCGTTGTTTCCTGTAATCGCCGCGACGTCCTCGTCTGACCGCGCTGCCGCCGCCAGCCGCTGCTAGCGCCGCCCATCAGTGGTCATATGCTCTGAGCCGTTAGATTTCAATCGTGCGTACACGATAGACCACTTAATCGAAGAGGTACGAGCTCTGAAACAATTGTAGGCTTATTTTGAATATAAAAATTGTTTTAGATATAATTTTAATATGAAATCTTTGCAAGATGGTTTGTTGTGAACCTACTAACCATAGGAACCAACTTATGGAGTTAAAAATGTATTTTGTGAAGATAAGGAATACATAATTGAATTAGATCATTTCTAGTCAAATAAAAATATTGATTATGATATAGAAATGATTTTTGAGTGAAACCTTTGGGAAAGGATTTGATTCAAACTTCTGACCCTAAACACCAAGTTTTGAGAATTAAAATATATTTGGTGAAACCTTTAAAGAATATTGCTTTGCTAAAAGCATTTTCAACCACATAAAATAATGATTTGATTTAAAAATGATTTATAGATAAAACCTTTTGCAAATGGTTTTACCACTTTAGTAAATGACCACTTTTGAACCTTACAATGTTTAGAGCCTAGTGGAAACCACTTTTACAAGTAAAACTATCATTTGCATGCTTGCATGCATGACCTTGTTTCTATTATTTTATGTGTGATAAAATTGGTTGGAATGATAGTTGAATCTATGTTTGCTTGATTGAATTGTAGTGGAATTAGAAGAGTGTGATATTTGCAAGATCAAGAAGTGAACCGTCATTCTCTACTAAAAAGGCAAGTGACACTATCATCCAAGTCCTACTATTTTCATTACACTTAGTGGATTTTTGTAACATGCATGGAAAGGATTACTATATTTTATGCTATGCTGAATCCTAATAGGATACCCTTATATCTCCTTTAGTGGAAACATTGTAGTTGTAGTATGCTTAGCCCTGCTATATACATGGATGGGATACATGTTATGATTATATGAAGAGTTGAAAAGATATATGTTTGATATAATAAAACAAGTACTCAATGAACCACCTGGGTGGACAAGGATACTCAAGAATGGACAAGGTGGCAACAAAAGGAACCATGTTTATATGGCTATCTCTTTCTGTATGTGCACTAGAAGAAAACCACCCAGGGACTTAGAGGTTGAACATGTTTCTCGTACAGTGGCTTCCGTGTACAGGCACATGCTAAATGGGCTCTGGCTTAGTCAACTACATAGTGCAAGACCCATGCATTGGTATCTTCAGTTTAACTAGAATTGTGTAAGGGAACTTGAAACCCTACATTGGTGCCTGGATGACAAGCTAGCATTGTGTATTGGGAGGACTCCTATGGAAAAGACTTTGTCACATTCTCAATCTGCCAGTACTCCATTTTGGTGAGTACTTATCCAGCGGCCACTGGTGGCATCAAGATGAGATTGTGTCATGTGGGTAAAGTGTACAACTTATGCAGAAGATCAAAATTCTAAGTACTTAGACGTGTCCCCGGTTATGGACAATACTGAGCAACTAAGGCCTGAAGCTATGGAAGATCTCGACGTTCCAATTTCTCAAAGTTAAAACTTGAGGGTGACAACAAGGGATTTTGAAACACTTGGAGTTTTCCAAGAAGTTCAAAAGATTTGACAAAGATCAAAAACTATTTTGAAAAGATAGGATAAAACTATATTGCTTTCTGCAAATGAGCCTAAACCCTACTTAGCCAAATATGCATGTAATGATAGGATCCACTTATATCTACATAGTAGTGAAACTTGCCAATACAATTCAAATGTATTGACCCTTGTGGCTGCAACTTATTATGTTGCAGGTTTGCTTGATGTTAGTGGAGTTTATTGATTAGGATTACAAGTCTACAACCAACATGACTGCCTGTGGCACTTTGAAGATGAAGGACCCCATGCTTATAGATATTCTGCTGCAATGTAATGTGATAGCCAGATGAGCTATGTAAGATGTATTGAATTATTTTATTCCTGGTTATAAAGTTGTATTATGACCTTTGTTTCTTGATATTACATCTTAACTATGGATGATAGCTATTGATCCAGGGACTAGCATTATAAACATAGGGATCTCTACCTTATTATAGGTTGGGAACCTCTACACGCCCTCCTTCCCCTTCATGGAAGGGTCCCCCGCATCCTCGGCGTGCCCTGCCAGGTCCTTCACCACGGAGGCGCGTTTGATATTTTTGGGGCCGCCCCTATGAAACATGCAGCTGTTAGCGAATCGGTATGTGGGTACCCCGGATTTGCCCTCCGAGAATCCCTGTTATGCATATCACCACGATTCTGTGATCAGTCTGTCGTGGCACATAACCGACACGTATCAAAGTAACATACCATACTTAAATAGATACAAGTCATACACAAATTCCATTATGGCTACATCAAGCATCATTAGTGGAACTTTTGTATAGCATAGAGCCCGAGCCATGCCTTAACCTATATGTAGCTAACTAGGAGAACGTCCTAGCTCGCATAATCGTAAATGTCACATTCTTCTTCCTTACTTCTCGAATCTAACCAGGTTAATACCCAAGGACAATGCCAGTGAGTACATGGAATGTACTCGCAAACCACCTTAGGATAATAACAATAAGAAGATATGCAATATGGATGTGGTAGTAGGAGGGCCCCATGATAGGTTCTTTTCTAAATTAGGTCCTCTTGTAGATATAGCATGTCTATATCTTTGTTGATTTTTTTGAAAACCTATGATTTTTTTGGGAAACACTAGGATTGGGTCGCCCTATTTCATCACCATGGTTCTCAACTGACCGGGTTTTTCATATTTTGTGATCCTGCGAGATCACCTTCCTTCACTGGGGTCCTCCAGACCACCAGGTTTTGAAAACTCTTTCTTTTTCAAAATCCTTTTTGAAAACAAAACCAGTGCCACTCTACAGTAACCTTCCCAACTGTCCATGAACATGGACATGGATATTAGAATAGATTTACACTTACAAAGGTTGTACACTTTACCCACACCATCGGGGTACGCTGCCCTGATCCGTACTAATGGTGTGTCGAGTAACCAGTCGAAACTGTCAGGATGCCCACTCTGGCACAGGCCGTACCCTATGAGTTGTTCCCCTCAACATCGGGACGTCGGGTACCAGCGGACCAACCGGAGCGCATTACGACTCCTCGAGAGTGGGCACTTTTAATGAGAGGCTCATAGTATCATACAACCACTCACATGGGTGGTTCTGACTCCCCTAGGTCATGGCCTTCAGCAGATGACACCTCTCTGTAAGGGAGCCCCAACATTTGAGGGATATGATCTCTTACAACAGTTGCAAGGAAACCCATACCAGAGTAGACAAACATCGAGTCAAGCCCTATCCTATTCTAGGGTAATGTGGTTGCACAGGTTAATTGCTCTAGCAAAACTATAAAGAAACGAGTGCATTTTCATAAAAAAAATTCTCTACTTCAGTATCCTTTGTAAAACAAAACTTTTTTTATTTCTCAAACTTCATTGGTAGGTCAAACCTCACCAAGGTTTTATCATAAAATATTTTTTAAACTTTCTCCGGGGTCTTCCCATCCTATATTTTTTACTTTGTCTCCAAAGGAAGGTGGTATTTTACACCACATATATCACTAGGGACGAGTAGTTTTCATAAAGGGGGTGTATGTAGTGGTACTAAACTGGTAATGGTTTGGAGGAGCCAACCTTCCCACATATAACACATAGTATAATAAAACAGTGCATTTTGCATAAAGAGTAGATACACATTCATAAGTAAAATAGTAGGACAATGTCATATGAGCAAGAAGGTGACTTGCTTGTGACTAGAAATATGGCATTATGTCCCTAGACTTGTTCTTATAAAACCAAAAATAATAAAGTGATCCTTTCTTCTCGTTGTCAACACAATCGCAACTATCGTCGTCGAGGATCACACATGTAGGCAAACAAAAGGAACAATCAACCCAATGCATACACGCACCATTGATACATCCATTTTGCATCACCATTCTATACCATAAATTGCTTCTATTCATTGATATATTTCATATTAAGAGGTGATACTTATGTTATTTTATCTGTTTTTGCATGATGGATGATTCTTGGAGGATGAACTGCCGGAGACACGATTCTGATTGAAAAAGCGATGTCTAGATGCAATTTTTGCGAAGATCAGAAAAATACCAGAAAAACTATAGAAAATTATATTTCCCATAAGACGAAGTATGCCAGAAGGGGAGGCGGAGTTGGGCCACAGGGGGCCCACACCCCAGGCGCGTGGCCACCCTGGGCCACAGAGAGAGAAATAGCTCTCTGGCAGACAGATTTTTGCCGGGGAAATTCTTTCCCGAAGAGGGGAGATCGTCGCCATCAACACCGTCATCAAGCTAGACTTCATCAGGATCGTCATCATCATCATCCACACCATCATCTCCACTAGCACCATCACCACCACCACTCCATCCCGCTGTAACAATTGTGTCGAATCTTGCATAGTTCTTAGGGGAAACTTTCCCGGTGTTAATTACTATTGTAGTTGATGCTTGTGAGTAGAAGCATTAAATTATTGTTTATGTTCAGATTGTTATCCATCATCATATCATATTTTATCTTGATCCATATGATGTCTCGTGACTAGTTCGTTTAGTTCTTGAGGACATGGGATAAGTCATGTTGTTAGTAGTGGAATTTTGTTGAGGTTTTATTCAATGGTTTAATATTTAAGTTATGGTGCTATCCTTCTAGTGGTGTCATGTGAACGTCGACTACATGATACTTAACCATTTATGGGCCTAGGGGAACGCATTGTGTATTTGGCTACTAATTGTGGGGTTGCCGGAGTGACAGAAACCTGAACCCACGTTAGGAAACCTTTGCACAAGGGAGTGTAGGATCTCAGAGTTTAAGGCTGTGGTTAGGTTTTTATCTTAATTGCTTTTTTTGTAGTTGAGGATGCTTGCAAGGTGTTTAATCACAAGTATGTATTAGTCCAAGTAAGGTCGGTACATTAGCACAGTTTCACCCACACAACACGTATAAAACCAAAGAAGATTAATCAACTATATGAAACGAAAGCACTTGACAGTATTACCATGTGTCCCCGAGAACGTTTGGTCCTCATAAGTATTTTGACTGGCTTGTTCTTTCCTAAGAAAGGATTGGGCCACTTGCTGCAATTATTTGCTGTCTTTATTTACTTGCACTTTATTTCCTTGCTTTATCAAAACCCCCTAAAAATCCGTTTGCTAAGTATTTATAGAGATTCCCTGCTCCAAACCACTAGTCAACACCTTCTGATCCTCGTTGGGATCGACACTCCTATTTATCAAAAGTACTACGATACACCCCCTATACTTGTGGGTCATCAAGACTATTTTCTGGCGCCGTTGCTAGGGAGTGAAGCGCTATTGAAGAGTAGAACTGGTAAAGGAAACTTCTACTGTGAGTATTGATTTTTATTTCTGTTTGTTAGTTTATTTCCAATATGGATAACCCACTTGGTTTCCTATTTGGGAAAGCTACTACCACAGTTAGGGTAGTAGATGAACCACCACCTATTGAGACAGATCCTTTTAAGATACCTACAAGAATTGTTGATCGTGTTATGGATAATTATTATTTTGGGGATGGAACTGTCCATCCTAGTGATCACTTGCTTTTTATCCATGAATTATGCGGGTTGTTTAATTGTGCATGTATCACAACTGAGCAGGTGAAGAAGAAGTTATACTCTATATCATTGAAAGGAAGAGCTAAAGAATGGTATAAGCTGCTGAAGAATGGACAATCTATGGAATGTGAGGAAATAGTACCTCTCTTTTACTCTAAATTCTATCCTCCCAGTGATATTCATAAGGATAGGAATCAAATATATAAATTTGGCCTCGTGATGGAGAGAGTACATCCCAAGCTTGGGGGAGATTGAAGTTACTAATGCTTAAATGTCCTATTCATGAACTCCCTAGCAATATTGTTATTAATAAATTTTATGCAAGGCTTTATCTTCATGATAAAGATTTATTAGATGCTTCTTGTGCTAGATCATTCACACGTATGAAGGAAAGAGCTAAATGGGATCTTATAGACCATATTCAAGAAAACACTGAAGCATGGGAGAATGACAAAGGAAGAAAGTCAAGTATAAATTATGATTATGAATGCATTAAATCTTTTATGGGAACTGATGACTTTCATGATATTAGTACTGAGTATGGTCTTGATTCTCAAAGTATTGCCAATTGTTTTAAGGCCTTTGCCTCTTATATTGAGATTCCTAAAAAGAAGTGGAACAAGTACCATGCACCTTATAAAGATAATGTTAATCATGTTCCTGTTAGAAGCAGTGAAGTTTGTACTGTTGATCCTATTTTGCCTAAAACTTATATTGAGAAAATCCCTTTTCCTGCCAAGGTAAAGGAACATTCTGTTATAGCTAATATGGTTAGCAAAAGTACAAAGAAAACTGTGGAACCTGATGAGCAAATAAACATTGAACCTGTAGTAGCCATTGTGAAAGGTCTTGTCACTAAAAATATAGAAGATGAGTACATTGTCTTCTATGAATATGCTTCTAATATTGTCTCTCATCCTAGTAAATCTAGGAAAACTAGTGTCCCTGTGCTTTCTGTTAGAATTGGTGATCATTGCTATTATGGTTTATGTGATATTGGTGCTAGTTCTAGTGCTATTCCTTATGAGCTTTACAGAGAAATTATGCATGAAATTGGTCCTTGTGAACTTGAGGACATTGATGTGGTTATTCACCTTGCTAATAAGGAAACCATTTCCCCTATTGGTATTGTAAGAGATGTAGAAGTTCTTTGTGGTAAGATTAAATATCCTGCTGATTTTCTAGTGCTTGGTTCAGAAGCTGGTAAAACTTCTCCTATCATCTTTGGTAGACTCTCTTAAACACTTGTGGAGCTATTATAGATTGTAAGAAGGAGAAAGTTTTAACCAAGTTTAATGGAGAATCTTATGAGTTTAACTTTTTCAAATTTGCCAAAGCTCCTGATGAAAATGAATAGCCTAATGAGGATTTTAGGGTGAACAACTTGCTTCTATTGATCCAATTTATGACCTTCGACCCCCTTTTGATGATTGTAAGTATGCTCATTCTGATGATAAAGTTGTTTCTTGTGACAGTTATATTGTCAACTTTATTCAAAGTGCTATTGAAAGTTATTATGAGAGAGGGAAACATGGTTTCATGCATCTCAATAGTATTAAGTTTCCCCTCTTTATGTTGAAATATTTGAAGTTGCACTTGTTTTGTCTTCCTATGCTAGGAGCCTTTTGTTTCAATAATTTGTTTTCTCATAAGACTCCCCTGCATAGGAAGTGTGTTAGAATAAAATGTGTAGGATATTTGCTTCTTGATTCTCTCTTTCACTTCAAATCTATATCTCCTATGTGAGCTTCTTTGAAATTATCAAGCCTAACTTAAAGGCATTAAAGAAAAGTACTTCTTGGGAGATAACCCAATAGTTTTATTGAGTCTTGGAAGTTATTACTTGTAATAAGCTCTCCTTATCCTTTTTGTTTGGTTTTTGTGTCAAGATCAACCACTTTTGAGAAGTAAAGGAGTTGTGAAAAGTTGCTGTCCTGGGACAGATTTTTTATGCTGCGTTGTAAAAATTTGTGAAGGAGCCCAGTATTCCGGATGGAGCTATAATTTTCTGTGCTTGTTCCCCAAGTTGTTGTACAACTTTCATTAGTTTTGGAAGTTTTCATTTGAGCAATATAAGTTTTTGAAAAAAAATCAATCTTTACCTGCTAGTCTGTTTTGACATATTTCTGCCATTATTTGCATTTGCCTCTTATATTGATTCTCTTTTAGATTCTTTTTGGACTTTTAAAACGAGTTGCTACAGTAGCTTTTGTTTTGATAGACTTTAGTTGAAATTTGAGCCTAAAGGTTTATTGTTTTTGCATACACTAATGTTGCTAATAAAGATTGTGTGAGGCTTCAAGACGTTTCAAGACCAAGAAGGCAGAAAAGCTGACTTCAGCGGTAAAGGTTTGAAGAAGGCTCAAATCGCTGTCTCGCCTCAAGAAGGAAGTACCTTGTCGATGCTAAACCTATCTAGAATCGTTCTAAGGGGAAAAGACACCAACCCTACTCCTCCCTAATCTCGGGACAAGATTATTTTATGGGGAAAGGTCTGTAACATCCCAATTTCAGCAACCCTGATTTGCTGTCCAAAAGGCAAAAATTAGGGGGGACAAAAACTTTTTCTTGTTACTTGTTTCAATGCTTGCTTGCTTGTTTTCTTGTGTTCATGCAACTGTTTGAGCATTAGGTGAATACTTTTCTCAAAACCCTATATGACAAAAACTATCTTACAAAGAGATGTCTTGGCTCATCTTTCATATTCTCAAATGTTCTGGAATTTCAAACTTGAGCCAAGGTGATTTTGATAAAACAAAAATACTTTATTAGTCTCCCTCTAACAAAACTGTGGAGAACTATAATATAATCTCCTTATGTTTTCAAGACAGAACTCTCAACTACTCCCACCCCTAGGTTTTCCAAAACCTTTACTCAAAACCTCTTCATTCTAGTCTTGGTAGAGGTACCAAGAAGTCCTTATCTTACTTCAAAACATAACCAAATCAAAATACCGATCCCTACCTCAAGCTAGGCTTGATGGTAACCCTAGTAGTAGTTGGATAAGTTTTATTAGATGAATTGCCTTGATCTGCTGTCTAAAGAATTGCCTTGATCTGCTGATTGCCTTGTTTGCTTAGGAACTAGAGTGAGCTAATATAGTATCTCATACCTTAGGATCCAATCTATGTTTGTGATCACCAATCTCAGGGCAAGCATCCAAATCTCGATCTATCCTAAGTCACTAAAGTGACCATCTCATCTCCTAATCAGATTAATCCAGGGATAACCCCTTTGATAGTTTCCAACTCAGTGAAGACCCAATCTAAGCATGGATACTATCTACTTAGTTAACACTTCAACATCGTCTCCCTGATCATGAGTTTGGAACCTAGCATCCTCTCAAAATCACCTACACTTGTACTCTAGTCTAAAACCATAAATCTGCAAAAATGGATAAGTCTGGAATCCTTTGTAGGATTCAATCTTTGAGACTCCACCTACTCCAATCTATGTGCATTATTGAGAATGTACTTGAACCATCTTGTAGTACATCTTTATCACTACCAAAGCCCACCTTTGCCTTGGGATAAACCATTCTGGTTCCCACTCATCCATGATGGCCTTCCAGTCAAGATAATAATCTTTTATGCAAATCTTGTCATCTTGCCTACTTTGGCAGAAGCTCACATATATATATGCCACATCCCCTTTACGAAATTCTTGCATTATTATGATCTACTAATCATGTCCTATCAATCCACACTTCACTTGTTTCCATTGTAGCTTTGTGCTTCTTAAACCCCCATGGTTTATGAGGCCTCATGATGTATCTGTTATGGCAGCCTTATTTTCAACAAAGTTTGCCATCTCTTCTAGACCATCTCAAATAACAACCAAGAACAACTCTTACGTCCATGATTATCTATATAACTTGGTCTATCTATCCATATATCCCTTGTACCAAGGTGAGCTCTAAGCTCCCTAATCCAACCATGTTTAGGTGGCATAAAAATATTAAAACCCTAGATTCCCCAAAATATAGTCCTTTCCTTTCTCACCCTATTTCTCCTCAAGAATCAAGTTTTCAGTGATGTATAAATAAAGATTACATCATCTACCTTGGTTATGATTTCCCCCAAATAATTCCCATAATTATTTGGATCCTTAAACTATTTAAATTCATTATCTTGCAATATTCTCAAAATCTCTCCTATAAAGGCAAGTTTGTTTTTCTCCCAACCACTTGGCCAACTCAATGCACATTTGAGTTCTCTACCTCATACCCTATCTTTAAAACTCAAAAATAAATATTTTTGAGATTCCTTATTATTTCTTTTTGCCATTTTTCTTAAAAGGAAGAAATACAAAATAATTCCTTAAAAATACTTTTCTATCTAAATAAATCCCAATAAAATTCTCCAATGTGTAGTATGGTACTTAGAACCATATCACATCAAAAACCACACTTGTACAATGTAAAAATATCAAATAACCTTCTAGAAACTATTTCTGCACCTTTTGAATAAATGCCTTTAAATGGGCTTATAGCCATTGGAAAAATCCAAAACAAATCTTGAAGAGATGAATTGACCTACCCCATCTACTAGTACCATTTCCCCACCTTCCTCAATACAAGTTTCCAATCTTCCTTCACAACCATTGTTTGGATCATTTTTGCCAATCAAGCTATTGCTCAAATCTAAACCCATCAAACCACACCCAATCTAGCCAAGCAATGTTCCACAAAAACCATACCTAGCTTAGGTCATGCCCCCACTGTATCACCTCCCTGTTTTGGTCCCACATGCATATATTAGAGAGAAAGAGGAGCATATCTTGCAAATCCTGTGAATCAAGGGCAGCAGCAGCTACCACCCCTCCTCTCCACTCAGTACTCAACCACAGGGCCCCACCACCACTCAGCACCACCCACATTACCCAACTAGTAGCCAGCACCATTGCCCTTGTCCAAAATGGACTTGGTTCACCATGAACCTCTCCCCTCCTTGTTAAATAGCCCGAGGCCACCCCAGATCTCCCCTTCGCCCTCATTTGCCCCAACTACCCCCACTCACCTCCCCAGACCACCCTCTCCCCCTCCCCTGCTCTGCCCAGCTCGAAGGAAGGAGGAGAAGAGATTCTTCACCCTCCCGTCAAGATCCGCTCGTAGATCTCTCTCTGCTACTCCTCACCCTCTGCATGTTACACACCTGAGATGTCCTCACTCCCCCGTATCTAACCATGTCTTTATCCCAGCCCAGGACGGCCTAGGAAACTTCTCTGACGAGCTGCCGAACCCCTACATCGGCCCAGATGCGCGAGACCACCTCCGTCACCAAACCCTACCCTTCTACCCACCACCGGAGCCGCCTTGGTCGACCACTTCACCTCCGCCCCTTCACGGCCGCTAACGATCCCCTCGTGAGCACCCCACTCCTCACCGATGATCCTAGGGTTCGCTCCTCGCCGGCATAGTCGCGACGAGGACGACAAGCCTGGACCGTCGATCCCGACTTAATCCTACAACGGAGATGGCCTAGTACCCCTTCGCGGCTCACCACTCGCTGACTGGCGGGCCCCGCCCGTTAGTAATTTGAAGCCAGCACCCGCGCAACATGCAGCCCGGGTGGGCCGAAACTCCCCTCGCGGCTCATTTTGCTAGCAGATCCAGCCTAGGAGCCCCTCAGCCCCCTTTCTTTTTATTTAAACTCTAGATCCGTCCAATAGCTTTTTGGTTTAAATCCGTTTAAATTTGAAAACGGACTAATCTGACCAGATGTATATTTTACAAGGCTTATGTGTGTTTTGTCAAACATGCATACCAAGTACCTTTCCCAAATAATATTCAGGATTACCTTCACAATTAAAATTCCAACATGTGTCTAGATTACTCCAAATTGAATTCAGAGAGTTTGGTAATGCCAAATGGCATGAACCCAATTGGTACTGAAGGGTCTTAGCCGTACCTTGCAAATCCCACTGGCCCACCTTATTTTTCTACCTGGTTTTCCCACAACAAAATTAACAAAATCAGGGCAATTCTGCCTTTAGAAAATTATCTAGTTCAAACAAAATGAGGTATTGGCCTAATTCCAACTCTCTGTACATCTAAATACCCATATATATGAAACCCTAGGAGCCCAAAATTTATTGAGCTCTCTTTCAACTTTTGGTGAATTAAAACTTTCTGTAGATAGTTTATTCACTAATAAATCCACTATAGTAGCCCAAAATTTATTGAGCTCTCTTTCAACTTTTGGTGAATTAAAACTTTCTATGGAAGGTATTTCCAATACCTAACATGTGTCCTTGGAACCACATCAAAAGCTTCTGTATATTAAATATGATGAAAAAGACAAATCTCATCCAAAAATACCTTTGGGAATTTTCTGAGGGCATTCTGGTAATTATTTTAATTTTATTACAACTCCTCTTGAACCAATCCATCAAATCCTACATAATCACCTAAGGAAATAATTTTTGGAGCTCCATAATTTGTCTGGTGAATTATTTCCTAAAACTAGAGTTTTATCCACTATAAAAATCATTATAAATCAATGGAAATTGATAAAATAGTGAAAACAGTTTTTTTGGATTCATTTTATCAATACCCACCTGATGGTATCATTTTTATATAGTGGTATCATACAGAACAAGCCCTTGGTCAAAAACCCCTCTCTTAGGTAGTTCCTAGACTATAAATCCAAAAGGATCTTCTCCCAATGCCTCCAAATCTTCTACTAATCTCATCAAACCAATCATCCAGCATCTTACTGCCTATTACAGTGTATTTATATGTTGCTTGCTGTATGTATTGATGCTTGTATGCAATGTATTGAGTGTGGTGTTGTTTGTTTGCATGTATGCTCAATAACGGCGAGAGTTGCGATTGTGTGACGCCGAGAAGAAGGAAGCATCAATTTTCTCTTATTATTATTGTATTCGGTATTATGGTATTCTAAAGAAGTCACAGGACGTCTCGCTGGTAACCGGAAAGCCACCTTCTTGGTCATAAGCCCTTGTCCTATCGTTTTACTTCTGCATGTTTTATCTACTATTTATGAAATTGCATTTCTTTACTTATGATGATCTTATATCTGGTAGTGGCTTGGCTCCTCCAGCTAATACCATATGCACTACTAAGTGCAACCCCTTTGATGACACCTACTTGCCCCTAGTATGGTAGATGGTGACTTAACACCATAACCCCTTGGAGACCCCGTTTTATCCAAAGCACAGGTATAGGATGGGAAGACCCCAGGAAAAAGGCTTACAAAAATATTTTTTGAGAAAACCTTGGTGAGGCTTGGCCTACCAAGTGGATTGGAAAATGAGAAAGGTTTTGGTTTTACAAAATGGCCGGACAAATGATGGAAGAAAATTGTTTAAGAAAACACGCCGGGCTGTACAGTTCTTAATGCTTGAGCAATTAACCCGTGCAACCACATTACTCTGGAATGGGACGAGGATAGGCTAGAAGTTTGTCTAATCTGGTATAGGTGCATCACACTACTACATGGGCAAACAATCCCCGGAGGGTGGGCCTTCTTTGTCCAATGGTCCATGCGTAGCATCGACCGGGAGAAGGAACGAAGGGCCTACGGGCCTCCACACGATACTATGAGCCCCTCATTAAAAGCGCAACCCTTCGAGATGCAAAACGCGCTTCGGTTGTCTTGGTAACTATATAGGGTGTCCCGGTTTTGAGGGGATTAACTTCATAGGGTAGCCACTTGTATTGAAGAGGGCATCCAAAAGGTCTTGACCGGTTATTCGACCCATGATCGGTGTAGATCAGGGACGGGTTCTTGGATGGTGTGGGTATAGTGTACATCCTCCGCACCGCAGAGTGTAAATCTTTTTGAATATCCGATTCCTCTGTCATGGACGATTGTGAGGGCTGCTGTACAACGGTGATGGTTTTGATTTCTAAAAGGACTTCGGAAAAGCAATGGCTTGGAAATGTTTTGACCATGGGATGGTCGGAAAAAGGAGGAAGGAGTTTGGTTATGGGATGACCAGAAGGGAAAACAAATGGGTGACCCAATCCTAGTGTTTTCTTAAAACTTTTCACAGAGGTTTCCAAATGTTTTACAGAAGTTTTTCAACAAAGATATAGAGATATGCTATATCTACTAGAGAAAACTAGTTTATAAAAGAACCTCTTATGGAGCCATCCTACTATAGCCATATTGGATATCCTTTATTTTGTTCTCTTAAGGTGTTTTGCGAGTACATTCAAAGTACTCACCGGCATTGTCCCTGGCTATTTACTTGGCCAGAATTTCAGATGAGCGAGAGGAATGATGGAGTTGCTGATGTCTATGCGAGCTAGGCCGTCTTTCCACTCAGTTGCTTGTAGGTTAAGGCATGACATGGGATTTGTGCTTGAATACTTCCGCTATTTGTGTTGTAATCGCCATAACGGCCACATTGTAAGTTTTGTAATCGTTACTTTCTGGATGATGTAATGATACTGGTCGGTTATGCTCATGGCTCACTGATCATGGGAACGTGAATTGTATGCATAACAGGTATTGTCGGACCGTAAATCTGGGGTGCCACAGACTTGGTATCAGAGCCATCCTGACTATAGGAGACCTTAGTTAGCATGACGTTAGATAGGACAACCCCTATTTCTGAAAGCCCTGGTTTTCGCAAACTATTCTTTCAAAAGCTCTTTGAAGGATTTCTTATCTCATCTTCTCTGATTTAAAATATTTGAAAATTGATTACTCTATATCTCGTCTACTTCAAAAGTTTTGTTTCGAAAAAACAAAGTCCGACATGGAGACTATGAAGGCGGAGATCCCGGAATGAAGTGACACCAAGGCAAGCAAAACAAAGGAACTACCAACAACAAAAGACACTACAAGATCGCCCTACCAACAGAGTCCTTCATCGCCCTCAAATCGATCAAGTACGGCACCGACGATAACACATGGAAACATAAAGTCAAGACCCCGTAACATCCGTACTTAGGATTAATATCCCTAATATAGGATTCCCCTTATGGCGTGTAGTCACCCCTTAGTATCTATGGTACGCCTTGTTTGCTTGTCATGTTCTTATATGATGCTTGGAATGTGTTGCTTGTCTGCCTTGGATCATCCGATCCTAAAGCTTTGACCGCCTTGTTGGCATATCCCAATGATGACCCTCGCAAACCCATAGCCGGAAACCTCTCCTCAGCAGGATGGCCACATAAATAAATCCCAGACAACTCCTACTCGTTCCTTAGATTCGAACACCCAAAGAAGTTGAAAGATAAGGATGCCCGAAGACAACGAGTCTACTCCGTCATCGAACCAAAGCAACACAAAGAGTTCAAGTGAAGAAAACCCATCCGAATCCAAAATGCCCCCACCCCAACTAAGGACCAAGAAGAAGCATCGCTAACGGCTAAAATCTACCTCGAGTTAACCCTTATGACCTCGTTAGGAAATCACCATAGCAAGGTAGTCGCAATACGGCGTCACTCGAAGACCTAAACTCAAGCGTAACCCCTTGCTCCAAGACGAAGGATCTACCCCGACCTCGATGACCTCAAGTAAATCTATAAGGAGGAAAGATTGCATCTTTCCACTAAAATCCAGAATACCACCTACGAGGAGATAATCCAGGAAGGTCTCCAATCCAAGAACCTGCCCCAAGCACCACCTCGAGAGTCGTCAGAGTAACAGAAAACAAACATCATCAACAATCTTCAAAAGACTGCTCGAATCTCCCAACACTAGACACGTTCAGAGTTAAGACAACAAGATTGCCCGACGCCACCAATATTACCCCCAAGGAGAATAAAGAAACCCAAAGCATCGAGTTTATCTAAAGATGTCGTGAAGCCCGCTTCTCTGCTTTTGCTACTAATGACCCACCGAAAAGACCCCCGAATCTGCAAACCCCGAGACAGAGTATCAAGAACTGTCCCCTTCACGAATATCAACCCCTCTCCAATTCACCACCCCTGGAAGATCCACATGTCGAAGAAAACACCAGAGAAGGCACGACCCTCACCGCTGAAGAGCTGAATGTCCCTCATACCCCCGAGGAAATACAGTCACCAAATTTGGTACCTAACCCAAGGACGGCTACAAGATTCAAGGAGCATTCTCGACATAGTACTTCGTACCCTACCAACTCACTGTTCCAACCTCTAGCTAGTGATGGATTGTCTCGAAACCGGTTCAGTAAGGCATCAAGTACCTTCACCATTGGCCGACGCAAATCCGCTGAATTCTGGATGAAC
Source organism: Avena sativa (assembly GCA_916181665.1). Lineage (NCBI taxonomy): Eukaryota > Viridiplantae > Streptophyta > Magnoliopsida > Poales > Poaceae > Avena > Avena sativa. The sequence goes on along the minus strand of OV702298.1, from coordinate 41,853,549 downwards.
CCTGTTGGATGATATGCAAGAATGATGACGTTCTTTGCATGTTTTACCCACGACGTTGCATCAGACCGAACCCAAAACGACCCTTTTCTAAAGGACTACGTTCCTAGACCGCCAACCTCCAACGACATCCTCCCACCCATCGGACCCCTAACTATCTCAGAACTAACTACTCGGAAGCTAGTAGACGCCCTTTCTAGTAGACCTCCTAACTCAAGAAGTGGTATCGACGTCTCTCACGAAATAGATTATACAAGGTCGATAGAGGATAACCACCTCCAGACAAAAGGTGCAGCGCCATCCACCAGCATCAGCATACGATTCCAATCAAGAAAGTCGACGACTCCACCAAAAACCCCTAGTGTCACTCTAAGGGGGAAAGACTGCGCCTTTCCCTCCCAAAAACCCGATAGAACCCTGGAGTCGAACACTAGTTATTGTTAGTGATGACCACCCCTGCAAAATTTGAATCATCGACCCTGCAAGAAGGACGAAAATCGGCACTTCTCCAGAATCAGAAGGTATTTTAGGAAAGTTCTCCATCGCAGAGTCGATAGCCCAGCTAGCACTTCCGACGTTTCAAGACCAAGAAGGCAGAAAAGCTGACTTCATCGGTAAAGGTTTGAAGAAGGCTCAACTTGCTGTCTCGCCTCAAGAAGGAAGTATCCTATCGATGCTAAACCTATCTAGACTTGTCCTAAGGCATCTTTTCCATTTGTTTAATCCAAGCAACTCAATCCGAAGCCACTCAGCTCCGATCCATAACTACCCATGTTAGTTAGCTGTAAAACTAGTTAGTGTATGATAATTTCCACCACTGAAATTGTTAAGCGGATGTTATCACCCAACCCTACTCCTCCCTAATCTCGGGACGAGATTATTTTAAGGGGGAAAGGTCTGCAACATCCCAATTTCAGCAACCCTGATTTGCTGTCCAAACGGCAAAAATGAGGGGGAACAAAAACTTTTCTTGTTACTTGTAGCAATGCTTGCTTGCTTGCTTGTTTGCTTGTGTTCATGCAACTGTTTGCGCATTAGGTGAATACTTTTCTCTCAACCCTATATGACAAAAACTATCTTACAAAAGAGATGTCTTGGATCATCTTTCATATTCTCAAATGTTCTGGCATTTGAAATTTGAGCCAAGGTGATTTTTATGAAACAAAAATAATTTATTAGTCTCCCTCTAACAAAACTATGGATAACTATAATATAATCTCCTTATGTTTTCAAGACAGAACTCTCAACTACTCTCACCCCGAGGTTTTCCGAAACCTTTACTCAAAACCTCTTCATTCTAGTCTTGGTATAGGTACCAAGAAGTCCTTATGTTACTTCAAAACATAACCAAATCAAAATACTGATCCGTACCTCAAGCTAGGATTGATGGTAACCCTAGTAGTAGTTGGATAAGTTTGATAGGATAAATTGCCTTGATCTGCTATCTAATGAATTGCCTTGATCTGCTGATTGCCTTGTTTGCTTAGGAACTAGAGTGAGCTAATCTAGTAGCTCATCCCTTAGGATCCAATCTATGTTTGTGATCATCAATCTTAGGCCAAGCATCCAAATCTGGATCTATCCTAAGTCACTAAAGTGACCATCTCATCTCCTGATCAGATTAATCCAGGGATAACCCCTTTGATAGTTTCTAACTCAGTGAAGACCCAATCTAAGCATGGATACTATCTACTTAGTTAACACTTCAACATCATCTCCCTGATCATGAGTTTGGAACCTAGCATCCTCTCAAAATCACCTACACTTGTACTCTAGTCTAAAACCCTAAATCTGCAAAAATGGACAAGTCTGGAATCCTTAGTAGGATTCAATCTTTGAGACTCCACCTACTCCAATCTATGTGCATTATTGAGAATGTACTTGAACCATCTTGTAGTACATATTTATGACTACCAAAGCCCACCTTTGCCTTGGGATAAACCATTCTGGTTCCCACTCATCCATGATGGCCTTGCAGTCAAGATAATAATCTTTTATGCAAATCTTGTCATCTTGCCTACTTTGGCAGAAGCTCACATATATATGCCACATGGTAGATGGTGACTTAACACCATAACCCCTTGGAGACCCGTTTTAGCCCAAGCACAAGTATAGGATGGGAAGACCCCAGGAAAAAGGCTTACAAAAATGTTTTATGAGAAAACCTTGGTGAGGCTTGCTGTCACATCCCAAAATTTCTCCAAATTTTGAAATGTGAAAATAAATAAACAAAATAAACAATTGTTGAAATCTAGGGTGAGAAGAAACTTTTTGATTCCAATGGGAAACATCAAAACCTATTTTGATCAAATGGAATCCTAAAGAGGTTTTAAAAGATAAACAAATAATAAATAAAGTTATAAAAGTTGGAATCACCATTTTTGAATCTTTAAATAAAAAGATATGGTTTTTATAAGCAAAGGTAGAAATATTAATTGAGGACTATTTTAAAGAGTCAAATTAAATCTTGGCCAAGCAAATGAAATAAAATATTTCTATTTGATAAAAGAGTAAAGGATTATTTAAATTAAATAATAAGGATTTATTAATACCCAATTTTATTTAAGTAAAGGCTTTTTCCATTTTAAATTAAAATTAAAACTTATTAAAGTGTTTAAAAAAAATACAAAGTGTTTTATATTTTCAATTGAAACCTACTAAAAAGGTTTTGGAAGAATTTAGAAAGTCAAATAGAGTTTTAAGCATATTTGAATCCTATTTGAAATAAAGACCAAAGTCTATTTATTTAATTTTAATAAATAGTAAACCCTAAAAATAAATGTTCCATTTTGGACTTGGAATATATTGATAAACAGAACTAAAATAGACCCAAAGTTTGGTGGTGGTTTGAATTGAACTGGAGTTTGAATTGTTTGAATGAAAATCAAATCAGATAAATAGAAATAGAAAAAGAAAAACATTTAGTATAAAAAAATGAAACTAACCCAACCCACTGCCAAGGCCCAGTCCAGCCCACTCGCAGCCCACCAGCTCTCCCCTCTGGTGAAACGTTTTTCACCCAGGAATTAACCCGCAGAGTTGCTGAACGCTCGGCCCCACCTTTCTCTCTCTCTCTCGTAGACAGCCGGACCCCACCTGCCAGGTCTTCGTTCTCACCCGCGACGATCGTTCCCCCTCGCTCATCACCGTTTCTGCCGCGTTTCAATCCTTGTAAATTCGAGTGAATGCTCGAGTAATTGTCGGCAGCAATGAAGCGCCATTATACACCTCGCCCTCCTCTCTCTTTTCCCCAGTCGCCACTTCCCCTCTGCCTCCAGGCTGCGAGAATCGCTTGCTCGAACCCCTCTGCCCCGATGAACTTCTCCGACCAATTTCGGCGCCGACCAACCGCCCCTCACCTCCCACTACACGCGAGCTTGCTCCCCCTCTTCTTGCGCATCTCCCTGCACCAACCCCACACCCGCGCGAGCACCGTAGCCTCGGCAACCTCGACACCCGAGCGCCACCGTCGTCTGCCATTTCTCCTGCGAGTTCGCCCGGTGAGTACAGACCGCCCTGGTACTTCTCGATGATGCTCCCATGATCCCTAGTACAGTACGCATCTAACCCCATGCTCCGTTTTCCTTAGCGCGCCCTCAAACACCGCCTCTGACGACAACCAGAAGCACCCGACGCCGCTGCAAACTCCGGCGAGCAATAGCTGCTGCTCTGGTGCGCCCCTCGACAAGCTGATCACGCCTTGAGATTCACCGCAACCACGCGAGCACGGTGAGCATCCTCACACCCTCCCTCGCTTCCTGAATCATCGCCAACGCCACCGCTCGAGCGTGCGCCGCCGCGCGCCACCGTTGAGCGCCGCCAGTTCCTGGCAGATGCGTTGGTAGCCGTCAGATCTGAATCGCCTGGTTAGGATTAGATCTTAGATCGAAGGGGTATCGTGTGCTCTGTGCCGCACGATCTTATTTAGATCCAACGATCCACAGAGCGCAATCCGCATGAACCGGTACGCGCCAGTAAGAATAAGACACGTGTCCAGAGATTGTTTTAAAAACAGAAATTTGATCTATTAGATATGCAAACTTGCAAAATTCATAAATTTTAATCTACACGTCCAAATTTTGCAAATTTTATATCACTGGAATCAGCAGGACAAGTACTTTGCAACCATGCACTTTGTTTAATGTTTTGCTTCTGGAAAATTGGTTGAAATTGCAGAAACTTGTGTAGGAATATTTTAAATATAAAAATTGTTCTAGATATATTTTTAAGGTGAGATCTTTGCTAATGGATTGTTTTGAACCTACTGACCATAGGAACCAACTTATGGATTTTAAAATGTATTTTGTGAAGTTAAGGAATAAATATTTGAATTAGCATATTTCTAGTCAAATAAAAATATTGTTTATGGTTTAGAAAATGATTTTTGAGTAAAGCCTTTGGGAAATAATGTGATTCAAACCTTCTGACCCTAAACACCAAGTTTTGAGATTTAAAAAAAAATATTTGATGAACCCTATGAAATTATTACTTTGCTAAAAGATATTTTCAACAACAGAAAATATCACCTTAGCATAATATTTTGGTTTATGAGGTGAAAACTTTTGCAAATGGTTTTACCACTTTTGTAGTTGACCAATATGAGCTTTAAAATGTTTAGAGCCTAGTAGAAACCACTTTACCAAATAAAACCATCTTTTGCATGCTTGCATGCATGGCCTTGTTTTTGTTATTTTATGTGGTGAAATGGTTTGAATGCTAGTTGAATATGTGTTTGCTTGATTGAATTGTAGTGAATTTAGAAGAGTGTGATATTTTCAAGATCAAGAAGTGAACCAACATTCTCTACTAAAAAGGCAAGTGACACTATCATCCAAGTCCTATTATTTTCATTACACTTACTGGATTTTTGTAACATGCATGATAGGACTACTATATTTTATGCTATGCTAAATCCTATTAGGGTATCCTTATATCTTCCTTAGTGAAAACATTGTAGTTGTAGTATGCTTAGCCCTGCTATATAATTGGGATGGGATACATGCTATGTTTATATGAAGTGTTGGAAGGATATATGTTTTATATAATAAAACAAGTAATCAATGAACCACCTAGGTGGAAAAGGATACTCAAGTTTTGGACAAGGTGGCAACAAAGGGAACCATGTTTATATGGCTATCTTTTTGTGTGTGCACTAGAAGAAAACCACCCAGGGACTTAGAGATTGAACAAGTTTCTCGTACAGTGGCTTCCGTGTACAACCACATGCTAAATGGGATCTGGCTTAGTCAACTACATAGTGTAAGACCCATGCATTGGCATCTTCAGGTTAACTAGAATTGTGTAGGGAAATATATCCCTACATTGGTGCCTGGTAGACAAGCTAGCATTATGGATTGGGAGGACTTCTATGGAAAGACTTTGTCACATTCTCGATCTGCCAGTACTCCATTTTGGTGAGTACTAATCCAGCGGCCACTGGTGTCATCAAGACGAGATTGTGTCATGTGGGTAGTGAAACTTATTTCCACTACTTAGCCAAATATGCATATATTGATAGGTTCCAACTTATTTCCACATAGTAGTGAAACTTGCCAATACAATTAAAATGTATTGACCCTTGTGGCTATAACTTATTATGTTGCAGGTTTGTTTGATGTTAGTGAAGTGTGTTAAATAGGATTACAAGTCTACAAACAACATGATTGCCTGTGGCACTTTGAAGATGAAGGACTCCATGCTATAGTTATTTCTGCTGCATTGTAATGTGATAGCCAAATGAGCTATGTAAGATGTAATAAATTATTTTATTCCTGGTTATAAAGTTGTATTATGACCTTTTTTTCTTGATATTACATCTTAACTATGGATGCTAGCTATTGATCCAGGGACTAGCATTGTAAACACAGGGATCTCTACCTTATTAAAGGTTGGGACCTCTACACTTGCCTACCAAGTGGATTGGAAAATGAGAAAGGTTTTGGTTTTACAAAATGGCTGGACTGTACAGTTCTTAATGCTTGATCAATTAACCCGTGCAACCACATTACTCTGGAATGGGATGGGGCTAGGCTGGAAGTTTGTCTAATCTGGTATAGGTGCCTCACACTACTACAGGGGCAAACAATCCCCGAAGGGTGGTCCTTCTCTGTCCAACGGTCCATGCGTAGCATCGACCAGGAGAAGGAACGAAGGGTCTATGGGCCTCCACGCGATTCTATGAGCCCCTCATTGAAAGCGCACACCCTTCGAGGTGCAAAACGTGCTATGATTGGCTTGGTAACTATATATGGCATCCCGGTTTTGAGGGGATTAACTTCATAGGGTAGGTGATGACCCACAAGTATAGGGGGTGTATCATAGTACTTTCGATAAATAGGAGTGTCGATCCCAACGAGGAGCAGAAGGTGCTGAACAGTGGTATGGAGCAGGAAATCCCTATGAATACTTAGCAAACGGATTTTTAGTGGTTTTTTGACAAGGCAACAAAACAAAGAGCAAGTAACAGAAGTAACGAAAAAATGGAGCAAGTGGCCCAATCCTTTCTTAGCAAAGGACAAGCCGGTGGAAATACTTATAAGGACCAAATGTTCTCGAGGACACATGGGAATTCTGTCAAGTGCTTGCGCTTCAAATAGCTGAGTACTCTTCTCTGGTGTTTGTAAGTGTTGTGTGGGTGACCCGTGCTAACATACCGCCCTTCCTAGGACTAGTACATACTTGTGATTAAACCCCTGCAAACATCCGTATCTACAGGAAAGTAATTAAGATATAAATCTAACCACAGCCTTAAACTCTGAGATCCTACGCTCCCTTGTGCAAAAGTGTCCTAACGAGGGTTCAGGTTTCTGTCACTCCGGCAACCCCACGATTAGTATCCAAATACACAATGCATCCCCCTAGGCCCATAAATGGTCAAGTGTCATGTAGTCGACGTTCACATGACACCACTAGAAGAATAGCACCACAACTTAAATACTAAACCATTGAATAATAACTCATCACAGATTCACTACTAACAACATACTTCTCCCATGTCCTCAAGAACTAAACTAACTACTCACAAGACATCATATGAATCAAGATCAAAGATGATATGGTAATGGATAACAATCTAAACTTAAACAATAATCCAATGGTTCCACTCACAAGCATCAACTACAATAGTAATCAACACCGGGAAAGTTTCCCCTAATGAACTAAGAAATATCCAACACAATTGTTACAGCGGGACGGAGTGGTGGTGATGGTGCTAGTGGAGATGATGGTGTGGATGATGATGATGATCCCGATGAAGCCTAGCTTGATGACGGTGTTGATGGCGACGGTCTCCCATCTCCGGGAAGGAATTCCCCTGGCAGAAATCTGTTTGCCGGAGAGATCTTTATCTCTTGGTGTTTTCCGCCCCCAGAGGTGGCGGAAATCTATCTATGGTCGCTCCCCTGGTGTTAGGGTTCCGTAGGGAAGATATAGGCGAATGGGCAGAGTTGGAGGCCGGGCAGGTGGGCCACACCCGCCCTAGGCACGGGGTTAGGTGGGCCCGTGCCTAGGGAGGGGGGTGTGGGACCCCTGAGGCCCATCTCCATCCCTCCTTCTGGCTTCCTTCGTCTTCTGGTAAAATAATATGTTTCCATATTTTTCTGGTATATTTCTGATCTTAGCGAAATTGCACCGAAACGCCTTCTTTTCCATCAGAATCCAGACTCCGGCAGTCCATCCTCCAAGAATCATCTAACATGCATAAACAGATGAAAAGCCATAAGTAATACCTCATAAGAAGACAAATATCAATGAATAGAGGTAAATTATGATATAGAATGGTGATGCAAATTGGGCATATCAACTCCCCCAAGCTTAGACTTCGCTTGTCCCCAAGTGAATACTGAGGTCAGTAAACATGTCCACGGGTTTATGGAGTGAAGTGTCGATAAAAGAATACGAACAAGAAGCATCACACTTACCATTGCACAACTCATAGAAGAAAGCAACTCACCATTATATAACTTAGCTTGCAACCAAGTACAGCAGTCACAATAGAGATGCATAAAGATAAATCATAATTGGGATTGGCAAACTTGTTCTTGGTTAGAGAACACCTGGCAACAGTTTCACAAAGGCATTTTGTAGAGGTTTCAAAACAGGAGCACTCTTTGCTCAAAAAGGTTTTCACAAGTGAAGGCTTTCAAAGTAATACTCAATAGATAAGAGTTTTGTGAAAACAAGGAAGATAAAGAACATGATTGAATAAATCACCATATGAATGCTTGAAACACAACAACTCAAATGCTTGCTGGAGAAAGAGAGGAAGTAGGTTTACTGACTCAACTAGTAACTAGGAGAAAGGTCCCTTCTTAGAGGGTAGCAGGGAATACAAGTCATAAAGAGCTTTCAAAAGATTATGGTACTTACTAGCTTTGAGCCCTCATTTCCCCTATCATAAGCATCTTGAGATGATTAAGGTTAAAGTGAACAAACATGGAGTATATGATTGACGAAATATAAGTTGGAAATCTCATGTCCCTTGAATATGAGGGCCACTCCTCATCCATACTCAACTATGGGTCCATGTAAGTTCTTGTCATTGTAAGTATTTTTATATCATTGAGCACCGCCAATGGGGTACCCCTTGCACATGGTACAGGAGCTTTCCTATAACCAAAATGACTAGGCAAGCAGACAATGAGCATCTCAGCAATCTTTTTATTTACTATGTGTATAGATTTTTACTAAGGATGCTTCATAGATGAATCACTATGGTGATGCTGCAATTTTCCACCATGATTAAGCATGGCTTAGGCTAGCGGCCCAGGCGTTTCTCTAACACAGAATACAAACTCCATAGACTTACAAGTTCCTTCTTTATTTCACACCGTTGACATCCATAGACAAAAGAGCACGATATCAACTGTGTACAGAGTACAAGTGCAATGTTGAAAACGTTCCTCGTGATAGCACGGTTCTGCTAATTCCAACGTATAGATGCAAGCATATACAACTTCGATGTTCACAATGGTTCAAGTCTATTAGGGGCAAGTAATAAAGTGTGCCATCAAGTTCGTGAGAGCTTTACTAACTAGTTTTCTCATAAAAAATACTTTTTAATTCGAAAGGTATATGAAGCTTGAGAATTTGCTTGGAATAGAAAAAGCTACTAGGTAGATATGGTGGACCCAAGTGGCAAAAGTTTTGGTTCAAAGGATTTTGGAAACATGAGAAGTATGCCTTCTCAAAACAGGTTTTTGGCTAGGAAGGCTAGGTAGCAAGCAAAAGAGTTGAAAGAAACAAACAAACATACAAGTAATAAATCCAAACTTGCAATCTTCCTTTAAGACACAAAAGAATCTCAAATAAAGAATACTAAGCTTATGAGCCTACAAGAAAGAAAACAAATGATACCAAATACCTGTTAGCTTTTTCTTTCTTTCTTTTCATAGATAATGCTACTTACCAGAACTCAGTTTGCCAAAACCGATTTAGATCCACTTGATGATCCCAAAGTGGTGCCAATACTGAACAACAAGATCCATCATATAATAGAGATTGCAAACTAAAATATGAAGTGCAAAAAGTAAAAGATGAGACTTATCACTAATATTCAATAAAGGCACTCACACCAAGGGATACATAGATAATCAACTAAAGGATAAATACTTCCACATGCAAACCAAACTATAAGATAACCTCTCTACCACAGATATGAATCCACTAAAAAGGTAAAAGATAAAAGATAATGGTGGTGATACCGCGGAACTCCCCCAAGCTTGGAACAAGCCAAGGGGATTCCAAACCTGATGATGAATTACTCCTTCGGTGGTGGTGTTCTCTTGATAAGCTCCTCAACAAGTTTCTTCAAGTCCTCCATATCGAAGGTTAGAGTACGAATTAACTCCGAATTATGCTCAATGCAACCCATGATCAACTCGGACGAGGATCCCAGTCCTTGTTATTCTTTATCCATTCTTCCAAATTAGAGCATTTCTTCCCTGCACGGTTAGAACAAGGGGTACTAGGAGGAAGTGTGCGCGGAGAGAGGATATGACGCGGAGTTCTCCCTCCTGTAGACATCCGTGCTGTCCTCCTAAGCTGGGTAGGTTGTACCACCAAACCAATGCTCGCGACGGTAGCGCGCGTGTCCGGATGCTTGTCCTCCTCCATGTCACCTTCATATCCTTCCGGGATCTCCTCCTCCTTGGGGACTTGAGGTTCTTCTTCCTCGGGCTTCTTGCCTTTGTCGTTGGCGGAGGCCATGGTGCTCTAAACTTGACAAGGTTTCCTGACAGAAACATATCGAAACGAAAACATGACGAGAACATGATGCACGAACCTCGGGGGATCCGGGGGGTTATATATTACGAAGTTTCAAGGCAAAAGGAAAGTACTAACATGTAAACAAGGCAGAGACGGAGTTCGAGGGTGGCAAACCTCCTCCAGGCGCGGCCAGGCTAGGCCCACGCCTGGGGTGGGTTTGTCCACCTCGGGCTCCGTTTCCTCTTCAGTTACGTCTGGTAGCCTCCCTTATGTATTAAAAACATCAAAAATATAAAAATATTGGGGTTTCACGAACCTTCTGTTTTCAAAGACAAACTCTGCAGATTCCTTTTCTCTTTCAAAGTGGGGTTTCACCACTTTTACCTATTCAAAGACGAACTCTGCAGATTCCTTTTCTCTCTCTCCTGAGAATTTACTTCTTACAAAACCCTTGCACAAGCTCAATGAGAACATTAGTATAAGCAAAAACAATAGACCTTTGGTGCACACTTCAACTGAAAACCCATCAAAACAAAAGCTTCTGTAAGAGGCAAATGCAAATGATGGCAGAAATCTGTCAAAGCAGACCAGCGGGTAAATATTGATTTTTTTCAAAGACCTTCTGTTGGTCAAATCATAAAGTACATAACTGATGAAAGTTGGGTAACAACTTGAAGAACAAGCAAAGAAAAATGCAGCTCCATCCGACGTACTGAGCTCCCTCATGAATTATTACAATGCAGCACAAAAATCTATCCCAGGACAACCACTTTTCACAACTCCTCTACTTCACAAAAGTAGTTGAACTTGACACAAAAACCAAAAAAAATGATAAGGAGCGGTTATTACAGAGGTAATAACTTCCAAGACTCGACAAAACTCTTGGGTTATCTCCCAACAAGTACTTTTCTTTAATTCCTTTAAGTTAGGCTTGAAACAAAAGGCCACAAGCATAGGAAGACAAAACAGATGCAACTTTAAAGCTTTCAACATAAAACGGGGAAACTTAACATCATTGAGATGCATAAAACCATGTTTCCCTCTCTCATAATAACTTTCAGTAGCACTTTGAATAAAGTTGACAACATAACTGTCACTAGAAACAACTTTATCACCAGAATAAGCATACTTACAGTTATGAAAAAGAGGTCCAAGGTCATAGACTAGATCTATAGAAGCAAGTTGTTCCATCCTGAAATCTTTATTAGGCAAGCTATTTTCATAAGGAGCTTTAGCAAATTTGGAAAAGTTAAACACATAAGACTCTCCATCAAACTTAGTTAAAACTTTTTACTTCTTACAAGCAATAATATCTCCACAAGTGTTCAAGAAAGGTCTACCAAAAACGATAGGACATGTTTTGCTAGCTGCTGAATTAAGCACTAGAAAATCAGCAGGATATTTAACCTTACCACAAAGAACCTCCACATCTCGTACAATGCCAATGGGGCAAATGGTTTCCTTGTTAGCAAGATGGATAACCACATCAATGTCCTCAAGCTCACAAGGACCAATCTCATGCATAATTTCCCTGTAAAGCTCATAAGGAATAGCACTAGAACTAGCACCAATATCACATAAACCATAGTAGCAATGATCACCAATTTTAACATAAAGCACAGGAACACTAGATTTTCTAGCTTTCTTAGGATGAGAAACAACATTTGTGGCGTCTTCATAGAAGACAATATGCTCATCCTCTATATTTCTAGTGACAAGATCTTTCACAATAGCTACTACAGGCTCAATATCAATAAGCTCGTCGGATCCTACAGTTTTCTTTGCGCTTTTGCTAACCACATTAGCCATAATAGAGTGATCCCTTACCTTGTAAGGAAAAGAGGTTTTCTCAACATACGGTTCATGCAAAATAGGATCAATAGTACAAACCTCTGTGCTAGCCGGAACATGGGTGACAATGTATTTATAAGGAGCATGGTACTTGTCCCACTCTTTCTTGGGGATTTCAATATAAGAGGCAAAGGCATAAAAACATTTTACAAGAACTTGAGGATCAAGACCAAACTCATTACTAATATCATGGAAGTTGTTAGTTCCCATAAAATATTTAATACATTCATAATCATAGTTTATACCTGACTTTCTTCCTTTGTCATTCTCCCAAGCTTCAGTGTTCTCTTGAATACCATCTAGTGGATCCCATTTAGCTTCTTTATTCATACGTGTGAATGATCCATCACAAGAAGCATCTAGTAAATCTTTATCATGAAGAGAAAGCCTAGCATAAAATTTATTGAGAATAATATTGTTAGGGAGTTCATGAATAGGACATTTAAGCATTAGTAACTTCAATCTACCCCAAGCTTGAGTTGTAATCTCTCCATCAAGAGGCCAAAAGTTATATATAAGATTTCTATCCTTATGAATCTCACTGGGAGGATAAAATTTGGAGTAAAAGAGAGAAGAAATCTCCTCCCATTTTTCATGGATTGTCCATTGTTTAGTAGCTTATACCATTATTCAGCTCTCCCTTTCAAGGATATGGAGAGTAACTTCTTCTTCACCCGTTCAGTTGTGATACCCGCACACTTAAACAACCCGCATAATTCATGGATAAAAAGCAAGTGATCACCAGGATGGACAGTTCCATCCCCAAAATAATAATTATCCATAACACGATTAACAATACTTGTAGATATCTTAAAAGGATCTATCTCAACAGGAGGTGGTTCATCTACTACCCTAGCAGTTGTAGTAGTTTTCCCAAACAGAAAACCAAGTGGGTTATCCATATTGGAAACAAAGTAATAAGCAGTAGCAAGAGCAATACTCACAGTGAAAGTTTCCCTTACCAGTTCCACTCTTCAATAGCACTTCACTCCCCGGCAACGGTGCCAGAAAATAGTCTTGATGACCCATAAGTATAGGGGTGTATCATAGTACTTTCGATAAATAGGAGTGTCGATCCCAACGAGGAGCAGAAGGTGCTGAACAGTGGTATGGAGCAGGAAATCCCTGTGAATACTTAGCAAACATCTTTTAGTGGTTTTCTGACAAGGCAACAAAACAAATAGCAAGTAACAGAAGTCACGAACAAACAGAGCAAGTGGCCCAATCCTTTCTTAGCAAAGGACAAGCCGGTGGAAATACTTATAAGGACCAAACGTTCTCGAGGACACATGGGAATTCTGTCAAGTGCTTTTGCTTCAAATAGCTGAGTACTCTTCTCTGGTGTTTGTAAGTGTTGTGTGGGTGAACCTGTGCTAACATACCGCCCTTCCTAGCACTAATACATACTTGTTATTAAACCCCCTGCAAACATCTGTAACTACATGAAAGTAATTAAGATATAAATCTAACCACAGCCTTAAACTCTGAGATCCTACGCTCCCTTGTGCAAAGGTGTCCTAATGGGGGTTCAGGTTTCTGTCACCCCGGCAACCCCAGGATTAGTAGCCAAATACACAATGCATCCCCCTAGGCCCATAAATGGTGAAGTATCATGTAGTCGACGTTCACATGACACCACTAGAAGAATAGCACCACAACTTAATACTAAACCATTGAATAATAACTCATCACAGATTCACTACTAACAACATATCTTCTCCCATGTCCTCAAGAACTAAATGAACTACTCACAAGACATCATATGGATCAAGATCAAAGATGATATGGTAATGGATAACAATCTGAACATAAACAATAATCCAATGGTTCCACTCACAAGCATCAACTACAATAGTAATCAACACGGGGAAAGTTTCCCCTAGTGAACTAAGCAATATCCAAAACAATTGTTATAGCGGGACGGAGTGGTGGTGATGGTGCTGGTGGAGACGATGGTGTGGATGATGATGATGATGATCCCGATGAAGCCCCTAGCTTGATGACGGTGTTGATGGCGATAGTCTCCCCTCTCCGGGAAGGAATTCCCCCGGCAGAAATCTGTCTGCCAGAGAGATCTTTCTCTCTCGGTGTTTTCTGCCCCCCAGAGGCGGCGGAAATCTATCTATGGTCGCGCCCCTGGTGTTAGGGTTTTGTAGGGAAGATAAAGGCGAAGGGGCGGAGTCGGAGGCTGGGCAGGTGGGCCACACCTGCCCTAGGCGCGGGGTCGGGTGGGCCCGCGCCTAGTGGGTGTGGGCCCCCTGAGGCCCATGTCCGTCCCTCCTTCTGGCTTCCTTCGTCTTCTGGTAAAATAATATGTTTCCATATTTTTTTGGTATTTTTCTGATCTTCGCGAAATTTCACCGAAACGCCTTCTTTTCCATCAGAATCCAGACTCCGGCAGTCCATCCTCCAATAATCATCCAACATGCATAAACAGATGAAAAGCCATAAGTAATACCTCATAATAAGACAAATATCAATGAATAGAGGTAAATTATGATATAGAATGGTGATGCAAACTGGGCGTATCATTAGGAACTTTTATCGGAGAGGGAATCCAGAAGGTCTTGACCGGTTATTCGACCCACGATCGGTGTAGATCAGGGACGGGTAACGGATGGTGTGGGTACAGTGTACAACCTATGCAGAGTGTAAATCTATTTGAATATCCGAGTCCTCGGTCATGGATAGTTGTGAGGGCTGCTATACGGCGGTGATGGTTTTGATTTCGAAAAGGACTTCAGAAAAGCAATGGCTTGGAAATATTTTGACCATGGGATGGTCGGAAAAAGGAGGAAGGAGTATGGTTATGGGATGACCGGAAGGGGAAAAATGGGTGACCCAATCCTAGTGTTTTCTTAAAACTTTTCACAGAGGTTTCGAAGTGTTTTATAGAAGTTTTTCAACAAAGATAGAGAGATATGCTATATCTACCAGAGAAAACTAGTTTATAAAAGAACCTCTTATGGAGCCATCCTACTCTAGCCATAGTGCATATCCTTTATTTTGTTCTCTTAAGGTGGTTTGTGAGTACATTCAAAGTACTCACCGGCATTGTCCCTGGCTATTTACTTGGCCACACTTTCAGATGATCGAGAGGAAAGATGGAGATGCTGACGTCTATGCGAGCTAGCCCGTCTTCCTAGTCAGTTGCCTGTAGGTTAAGGCATGACATGGGCTCTGCGCTTGAAGACTTCCACTATTTGTGTTGTAATCGCCATAACAGCCACATTGTAAGTTTCATAATCGTTACTTTCTGGATGATGTTATGATACTGGTCAGTTATGATCACGGCTCACTGATCATGGGAACGTGAACTGTATGCATAACAGGTATTCTCGGACCATAAGTCCGAGGTGCCACACGTTGCAAGTTTAGTTGTATAATGGTGAGTTGTTGGGCCACGCGGAGATAAAACAAATTTTTCCTCTAACGTGGTGATCCCAAGATCCAGCTGAGGCAGAAGGCCACGAGGTTTAGCACTAGACGCGCAGTTGCGGATTACTGATAAAGCGCGTCAGTTGATGCAGTGCAGTCCTTTGCGATCCGATCGTCCTGGTGTTGATCGTACAACACCTCTGCTAGTATCCACACGTACAAGGAGGAGCACCGGCGGCGAACTTCTAGGTTCAGTACGACGGCAGGAATGTTGTGGAGCTAGGGTTTCCAACACATGGAATGACCTAACCGACCAACGATTAACCTTTCTGGGTTACGGTGCTCCACTATATATAGGGAGTAAACGTGGGCTCTACTCGCGGCCCATTCACTAAAGCCCATATAATATTAGTCCATGTGAGTCCGACTCACTGACTCAGTCCAAATCAGGCTCGGGTCCAACCCAACCAGATTTCTAGTTCAGATTCAATCCGAACTTGCTCCCGCTCTTAGGTGTGTGACCCCGCAGGCTCTTGGCAACTTGGACATGATTAGAGTCCAACTCTCAATCGATCAGTTGGTAGCGGCTCCTAGCAGAACGTGCCGACTCCCAAGTACCAAAGAGTCATGATGACTTGCCTTTCTAATGCGACTTGCGCCCGAGTCCCTTTTGCATCACGATATACCTTGTCAGACTATAGGCGAATAATTGTCATCCCTTAAATAGTCCGACTCTCTTCTCGATTCGAGATAAGTGATTCACCTGACTAACTCTTAGTCGATCGCCTCGTCTAACACTTAACCGAGTCGTGCATGGCCATGCTTTCTGAATCATATCATCCGAGAGGGCCCAGAGAATATCTCTCCAAGTGGAGGGGCAAAATCCCATCTTGGTTATTCACATCACGTAGCTTGATTCTCAGTCGACCCGAACTCTGACTTTATAACTACCCAATTACGAATCAGCGTTTGACAGAACCAAAGTCGGTGATCCTCAACTCGGACTATGCAATAACCTCAGGTCTAAGGATTACATTGATTGAGATATACAAATGACAACTTGTTCATTGTACCTCAATATGGGTCAATCCGAATCTCTAAACTCTTTAGCCGAATCTGTGTAAGTTGGAATAGCATCTCCATGCCCATGACAAGTGGAACCGAGTCATCAAGCCAACTTTCACATTGGTCTAAGTTGTGTGTCCAACACAACCTCAATGACCAAGGATATTTAGTACAAACAACATGAATGTATAGTTCCACAACCGAATCACATATTCAATGATACACATCAGATGTTTATACAAGGACAACTTTATATCTTTATGAATACAATGGAAAATATCATCATACATGATTGCCTCTAGGGCATATTCCCAACAGTCTCCCACTTGCACTAGAGTCAATCTTCCAACATCACATGTCTAGGCATCTAATGCCCATGGCTCTCAGGTGCGCCTCATGCTTCGGCTGGGGTAACGGCTTTGTCAATGGATCCGCAATATTTGCATCCGTGTGTACCTTGCATAACTTGATATCACCCTGATCCACGAAATGGTGAATCAGATGGTACCGCATGAGTATGTGCTTGTTCTGCTGGTGTTGTCTAGGTTCCTTGGCTTGTGCAATAGCACCATTGTTGTCACAATACACGTCTAACGGATTGGACGAGCCCTAAACCACACCAAGAACCATGAGGAAATTCCTCATCCAAACAGCTTCCTTTGCTGCCTCTAAGGCGGCAATATACTCAACCTCTGTTGTAGATGCAGACACAGTCTGTTGCTTGGAACTCTTCTAGCTCATAGCACCTCCGTTTATAATAAACACGTATCCGGATTGCGAACGAGAATCATCAGAGTCGGTAAGATAACTCGCATCCGTGTAACCCTTTACATTGAGTTCATCTTCACCACCATAAACGAAAAGCATATCCTTAGTCCTTCTCAAGTACTTTAGGATATTTTTAGACGCTGTCCAGTGGATTTCTCCAGGATCAGCCTGGTATCTGCTCACAACACTTAGGGAATACAAAACATCCGACCTAGTACAAATCATTGCATAAATGATGGATCCGACTACAGAAGCATACGGAATCGCACTCATCCGACTTCGCTCATCAGTTGGCGAAGGACATTGAGTCTTGCTAAGTTTTACACCATGGGACATCGGTAAGAACCCCTTATTAGACGATTCCATGTTGAACTTCTTCAACACTTTGTCCAAATAAGTACTCTGACTCAATCCAATGAGCCTCGTTGATCTATCTCTATAGATCCGAATTCTGAGTACGTATGTTGCCTCACCCAAGTCTTTCATTGAGAAACTCCTTTCCAATGATTCCTTGGTTTCTTGCAACATCTGGACATCATTTCAAATCAGTAATATGTCATCCACATAAAAGATTAGAAAGTTTACTTTGCTCCCACTAAACTTCTTGTATAAACAAGAATCATGATCACTCTTGATGAAGCCAAATGATTTGACCACCTCATCAAAGCGAATATTCCAACTCCGAGATACTTGCTTCAACCCATAAATGGATTTCTAAAGTTTGTACACCTTGTCAGCATTAGCCGGGCCGACAAAACCCTCGGGCTGTATCATATACACGTCCTTGGTTAAATTACCGTTAAGGAAAGCCGTTCTGACATCCATCTGCCATATCTCATAGTCGAAATAGACTGCTATAGCTAACATGATCTGAACTGATTTAAGCATCGCTATGGGCGAGAAGGTCTCGTCGTAATCACCTCCTTGAACTTGTCGGAACCCCTTAGCGACAAGGCGTGCTTTATAGACGGAAACATTTCCATCCATATCTGTTTTCTTCTTAAAGACCCATTTGCACTCTACGGGTCTTGCACTGTTTGGCAGATCAACCAAGTTCCAAACTTGATTTTCATCCATGGACTTTAATTCGGATCTCATGGCTCCAAGCCATGACTCGGAATCAGATCCCACCATCGCTTCCGAATAATTTGCCGTCTCATCACTGTCTAACAGTAACACATCATGAACACTTCGTAATCTCGCCGATCTTCGTAGTATAGGTTCTTCTGCCGGATCAACCTCCAAGGTTTTTGCCGACTCGCTTCTAGCCGGTTGCTCTCGAATATCTTCGAGTTGCACCGTGCTCCCACTTACTCCCCGACTGAGAAACTCTTTCTCAAGGAAGACATCGTTCCGAGCGACAAACACTTTGCCCTCTTCTCGGTTGTAGAAGTAGTAACCCAAGGTTTCCCTCGGATACCCCACAAAAATACACTTATCCGACTTGGCCATGAGCTTGTCCGACTGAAGTCGCTTGACAAATGCTTCACAACCCCAAATCTTAAGAAAAGACAATCTCGGCTTTTTGCCTGTCCACATCTCATGCGGTGTCTTCTCTACTGACTTTGATGGTACTTTGTTTAGTGTGAACACCACTGTTTCTAGACAATAACCCCAAAATGATAAAGGCAGATATGTCTGACTCATCATTGATCGTACCATGTCTAACAAGGTCCGATTCCGCCTTTCCAAAACACCATTCCTTTGTGGCGTTCCTAGCGGAGTAAGTTGAGGAACTATTCCACAACTTTTTAGATGGTCATCAAACTCATGGCTCATGTACTCTCCTCCTCGGTCCGACCGAACAAACTTTATTTTCTTGCCGAGTTGATTCTGTGCTTCATTCTGGAATTCTTTGAACTTTTCAAAGGCTTCCGACTTGTGTTTCAAGTAGATATATCCATACCTACTCAAATCATCAGTGAAGGTAATGAAGTACTCATAATCACCCCTGGCTGTCGTGCTCATTGGTCCACATACATCACTATGTACTAGTCCCAACAAGTCGTACGCCCTTTCGCAACTCTTTGCAAAAGGTGTCTTGGTCATTTTGCCGAGTAGGCAAGATTCGCATGTCTCGAACGACTCCAAGTTGAACGAAGTTAGGAGTTCATCATCATGGAGCTTCTTCATACGTTTCCAACTTATATGACCAAGCCAACAGTGCCAAAAGTAAGTCATATTCAGATCATGGTTTCAACCTTTTAACATTTATGTTATAAACCGACTCACCATCAAGATTCAAAATAAATAACCCATCCTGGATGGGTGCAAAGCCGTGAAACATATCATTCAAATACAAAGAACAACCATTATTCTTGATATTCGACTCATAGCCTTGCCTCATCAAACATGAAGCAGAAATAATGTTTCGACTGAGCACTGGAACATAATAACAATTATTTAGTTCTATAATGAATCCGGAAGCTAAATGAAGATGCATCGTGCCGACTTCCAACGCAGCAACTCTTGCTTTGTTCCTGACTCGAATATCAACCTCGCCTCTTGCTACGCTCCTAGTTCTTACCAGTCCCTGCAACGAGTTGCAGATGTGAATAACTGATCCGGTATCATATACCCAAGAACTATTAGGTGCATCAGCAAGATATATGTCTATAACATTGCAAACAAGTGTACCTGAGTCGTAAGTCATACCTCCACTCTTGGCTTTATCGGCCAAGTACTTGTTGCAGTTCCTCTTCCAGTGGCCATCCACCTTGCAGTAGAAGCAAGTGGATCCGGCTGAAGGAGATGGCTTAGTTCCTGAGGAAGTGCTTGATACCGGGTCCTGAGCCTGCTTTCCTCCTGACTTAGCCTTCTTCTTAGTCCAAGAACTCTTCTTGAACTTAGCCTTATTCTGCAACATCAACACTTGCCTGGCGCCCTTCTTGAGATCCGCCTCTACCTGCTTGAGCATCCCATGCAATTCAGTGAGCTTCTTATCTATACCATGCATGTGGTAGTTCGAAATGAACTGCCCATATGCACTAGGAAGAGAGTTCAGAATTATATCTGTAGCGAACTCTTCGCTTATGGGGTAGCCATGCCTCTCCAGAGACTGCACGTAACCAACCATTTTGATCACATGCGGACTCAGTGGATCACCATCTTTAAGCTTGCAACTCAGCAAAGCCTGAGATACTAGATACCTCTTAGTCTTCGCCTGAGCCTAGAAAATACTTTTGAGGCTTTCGATCATATCGTAGGCCTCAACATGCTCGAACTGCTTTTGAAAGTCCGGTTCCATGTGAGGAAGCATAAGACAGCTAATATCCGTGGACTCATCCTTAGCCCGACGGTAGGCATTGGTGGCAGCGACAGTCGCATTCTGATTCGGCTCATCTGGAAGTGGGTTGTCTAGGACATGGTCCTTCTTTTCTTGTTTGAGAACAATTCTCAGATTTCGATACCAGTTGGTAAAATTAGTGTCATTCAGTTTATCTTTCTCAAGGATAGTTCTCAAC
The DNA here is from genome assembly GCA_916181665.1 of Avena sativa. Lineage (NCBI taxonomy): Eukaryota > Viridiplantae > Streptophyta > Magnoliopsida > Poales > Poaceae > Avena > Avena sativa. The sequence continues at coordinate 41,832,820 of OV702298.1, read as the reverse complement.
GGAAAACGGATATCTGCGAGTGACTGCTACTTGGTGCCATGATCTACAACAAAAATATATGCAAAACACATAAAACATGTATTCATAAAAAAGCAAGCATATTAAACATGTATTTATGCTCCCACTAGAACCAACACCCCTCCGATGGTTGCATAGTGATTCAGGATCCTAAATAAGCAAGTCGGCTAGTGAGTTTTAGCATCACCGCTAGCCGCCAAGTAATCTAGGTAGACAACTCCTTGTCAATCATATCTCATACGACTCCTATTGGACGGGTGGCATCACATGTCCCGGCTCCCATCTGACTTTTCCCCGAGCCCCACAACCATTTTGATAGACCCGTCTAGCTTACCGAGTGTTTCCGCAGTAAGAGTCTGACTCGAACCCACCTAGTCGGAAAGAATTGGTAGCACCACAATTTTATGATCCCACTACCAAAAATGTCCGACTTGTGATGGTGCAAACACTGGCGGGAAAAACGACTAGACCTTCTTTGAGGGTTTAAATTTTACCGACTATCTAATAGAGGTAAAACAGACACATAACAATAACACAAAATAAAGAAATTATAATGTGAAATGGTATGGCTCCCTTCATGGTGATCTCCATCTCCACAAATCCTATAATTTGACTCGTGCCAACTCTTGTCACTTGTCGTCTTACTCCATGTCGCCGACATGTACAACGCCTTGCATGCCTTCCGGGTTCTCCAAACAGCTACACTAGCTTAGTAAAGTAAATTACAAGGAGAATCCGACACGTAGGTCATTATACAATAATATGAAAGCACCTAGGCTCTAGCCGGCTGACAAAAACCGTGATTCGTAGATCATGTATGGATTACACACATACATCACATGCACATGAACCATACCATTCACAACTTCCTGCAAAAACAAGTTATGCATAGATACGATATCTACCGGCGTAGTGAAACTCGTAACGATGTCTAACGCGCTACGACAGGGCGAAGCTGCCGGGTGCGGGTAGCGCCCGACGATTTTTCCGAAAACATAGATCTCATCTATGATCCAAACATGGATTCCGACCATCGTTCCGATTCGATCAAACTCTTTGATCTTCGATCACCGCTTTTGGATTTACGTGTCACAGTCTACCCTGATGGCGGAAGCCGACCGGTAGGGGTATGTCGTTCCACGACCTCAGTAGTATGATGACAGAAATCAAATCTACCATTCCCCGAGTACAGTTGATCCAATCAACCTCGTACAAAACCGATCTATCTCATAGATCGACCACCAAAACAACACATAGATCTCATCTACAACCAACCGCATATCATATATGCGAGATCTCGAGCCTAAAACCAGAAGCTATCACTCTGATACCACTGTTGGGCCACGCGGAGATAAAACAAAAAATTTCCTCTAACGTGGTGATCCCAAGATCCAGCTGAGGTAGAAGGCTACGAGGTTTACCACTAGACGCGCAATTGCGGATTACTGATGAAGCGTGTCGGTTGATGCAGTGCAGTCCTTTGCGATCTGATCGTCCTGGTGCTAATCGTACAACACCTCTGCTGGTATCCACACGTGCAAGGAGGAGCACCGGCGGCGAACTGCTAGGTTCGGTACGACGGCAGGACTGTTGTGGAGCTAGGGTTTCCAACACATGGAATGACCTAACCGACCAACGATTAACCTTTCTGGGTTACGGTGCTCCACTATATATAGGGAGTGAACATGGTCTCTACTCGCGCGGCCCATTCACTAAAGCCCATATAATATTAGTCCCTATGAGTCCGACTCACTGACTCAGTCCAAATCAGGCTCGGGTCCAACCCAACCAGATTTCCAGTTCAGATCCAATCCGAACGTGCTCCATCTCTTAAGTGTGTGACCCCGCAGGCTCTTGGCAACTTGGACACGATTAGAGTCCAACTCTCAATCGATCAGTCGGTAGCGGCTCCTAGCAGAACGTGCCGACTCCCAAGTACCAAAGAGTCATGACGACTTGCCTTTCCAATGCGACTTGCGTCCGAGTCCCTTTTGCCTCATGATATACCTTGTCAGACTATAGGTTAATAATTGTCATCCCTTAAATAGTCCGACTCTCTTCTCGATCCGAGATAAGTGATTCACCCGACTAACTCTTAGTCGATCGCCTCAGTTAACACTTTACCGAGTCGTGCATGGCCATGCTTTTCGAATCATATCATCCGAGAGGGCCTAGAGAATATATCTCCAAGTGGAGGGGGAAAATCCCATCTTGGTTATTCACATCACGCAGCTTGATTCTCAGTCGACCCAAACTCTGCCTTTATAACTGCGCAGTTACGGATGAGCGTTTGACAGAACCTAAGTCGGTGATCCTCAACTCGGAGTATGCAATAATCTCAGTTCCAAGGATTACATTGATTGAGATGTAGAAATGACAACTTGTTCGTTGTACCTCAATATTTGTCAATCCAAATCGCTAAACTCTTTAGCCGAATCTGTGTAAGTTGGAATAGCATCACCATGCCCATGACAAGTGGAACCGAGTCATCAAGCCAACTTTCACATTGGTCTAAGTTGTGTGTCCAACACAACCTCAATGACCAAGGATATTTAGTACAAACAGCATGAATGTATAGTTCCACAACAGAATCACATATTCAATGATACACATCAGATGTTTATACAAGGACCACTTTATATCTTTATGAATACAATGGAAAATCTCATCATACATGATTGCCTCTAGGGCATATTCCCAACAGTCTCCCACTTGCACTATAGTCAATCTTCCGACATCACATGTATAGGCATCTAATGCCCATGGCTCTTAGGTGCGCCTCATGCTTCGGTTAGGGTAACGGCTTTGTCAACGGATCCACAATATTTGCATCCGTGTGTACCTTGCATAACTTGATATCACCCTGATCCACGAACTGGCGAATCAGATGGTACCGCATGAGTATGTGCTTATTCTTCTGGTGTTGTCTAGGTTCCTTGGCTTGTGCAATAGCACCATTGTTGTCACAATACACGTCTAACGGATTGGACGAGCCCTGAACTGTTTTTGCATGTTGGATGATTCTTGGAGGATGAACTGCCGAAGTCAGGATTCTGATGGAAAAAGCGGTGTCTAGATGCAATTTTCGCGAAGATAATAAAAATACCAGAAAAACTACAGAAATAATATTTTCCTAGAAGACGAAGGATGCCAGAAGGGGAGGCGGAGTTGGGCCACAGGGGGCCCACACCCCCCAGGCGCGGGCCACCCTAGGCCGCGCCTACAGGAGGTGTGGCCACCCTGGCTCACCTCTGGCTCCGCCCCTTCGCCTATATCTTCCTCCCAAAACCCTAAAGTTCTGGGGGGTGGGGGGAGGGGCGATCAAAGAAAGATTCTGCCACCTCTGTGGAGCAGAAACTATAGAGAGGGAAAGAGCTCTCCGGCAAACAGATTCCTGCCTAGGAAATTTCTTCCCGGAGAGGGGAGATCATCGCCATCAACAACGTCATCAAGCTAGACTTCATCGGGATCGTCATCATCATCCACACCACCATATCCACCAACACCATCACCACCACTCCATCCCACTGTAACAATTGTGCTGAATCTTGCATAGTTCTTAGGGGAAACTTTCCCAGTGTTAATTACTATTGTTGTTGATGCTTGTGAGTAGAACCATTGAATTATTGTTTATGTTCAGATTGTTATCCATCATGATATCATCTTTGATATTGATCCATATGATGTCTCATGAATAGTTCGTTTAGTTCTTGAGGACATGGGAGAAGTTATGTTGTTAGTAGTGGAATTGTGTTGAGGTATTATTCAATGGTTTAATATTTAAGTTGTGGTGCTATTCTTCTAGTGGTGTCATGTGAACGTCGACTACATGATACTTCACCATTTATGGGCCTAGGGGAATGCATTGTGTATTTGGATACTAATTTTGGGGTTGCCAGAGTGACAACAACCTGAACCCACATTAGGAAACCTTTGCGCAAGGGAGTGTAGGATCTCAGAGTTTAAGGCTGTGGTTAGGTTTTTATCTTAATTGCTTTCTTATAGTTTAGGATGCTTGCAAAGGGTTTAATCACAAGTATGTATTAGTACAAGTAAGGTCGATACATTAGCACAGGTTCACCCACACAACACTTATAAAACCTAAGAATATTAATCAACTATATGAAACAAAAGCACTTGATAGTATTCCCATGTGTCGAGAATGTTTGGTCCTCATAAGTATTTCGACTGGCTTGTCCTTTGCTAAGAAAGGATTGGGACACTTGCTACAATTATTTGCTGTCTTTATTTACTTGCGCTTTATTTCCTTGCTTTATCAAAAACCCCTAAAAATCTGTTTGCTAAGTATTTACAGAGATTCCCTGCTCCAAACCACTAGTCACCACCTTCTGCTCCTCATTGGGATCGACACTCCTATTTATCGAAAGTACTACGATACAGCCCCTATACTTGTGGGTCATCAACCATTCATTAAATAAACCAAGTAAACAATACAACATCCATTTCAGTAGGTTTTGAGGAGTTGGGTTCAAAGCAATTGGAATGGCTTTAGTTGCATTGGTGAGTTCTCTTTAATGATTTAATTGTCAAATACCAAATACACAAGGGGGTCTGAACTAAGGTTTGGGTATGTATGATATCAATGTACAAAAATGATATGATCAGGTAGATAATGAATTAACAAAGCCAACAAAAGTGGTTTCACTATTTTAGCACTCTTTAATTAGTTATAGATTTTATAGTGAAGTAAACTCTAGCTTTAGAGAATAAATAACTAGATATTCTCTGTAGCTCAATTAAAAATGTCCTCAGAGTTTATTGTAGATATTGAAGTTTATGGTTTTTGAGAGTTGGAATCACTTGAAGATAATTACTAGAATGCCCTTGGGAAATTCCTAAAGTCAGTTCTAAGCATAATTTGTCTTTTTCACTAGATTTATTCTACAAGTCCAAATGGTATGAAACCAAGGGAATTGGATATATATTACTAATATATTCTAGAAGAAATTGGATTTACCAACTTAGGAGTTTCCAATCTTATGATATGATTTATCTAGTGAAAACACTCTAGACATAAGATTATAATTCACTAATTGTTAAAGAACCAATAAATTAGGATCTCCTAGGGTTTTTGTAGATCTTGCTGCACCAAATTTAGGGGACTTGGAATCTACTCAATATGGGGTGTAGAATTATCTAGGGAATTTTGTAAAGGCAGGAATGAGGATCTTTTTTATTTTTATTACAACAAAAATAAGGCTCCACTTGGCCTAAGGCCAATGCCATGGGGTGGGTACATTAAACATCTACTAGGGGGAAATTGGGTTTCTTCCATTTGGAGTTTTGAAACTAATTGATGATTTTATTTCTTAGAAATTATACTTGCTAGTAGTTTATTTGCTAGAAAATAATAAGAGTTAATCTGGCCATAGGGATTGGTCTGCATGTTAGATAAAACTCCTATGTATATAGGAAAATTTAGATCTGGGCAAAGTATGGCATTTTACCTTTTTATCTTGATTTAAACCGACATGCCTAAATACAGATATGGGAGAAATAAAAAAGGACAAGGGAGAAGTTGGGCCGGGATCCATACGCAGCTAGGCCACGCCAGGCAGATCAGACCCACCCGGGCAGAACACATGCGTGAGGGCGCGGTTTCGAACCCGCCAGGTCTAGCCTGCCCACCAGTGAGGCGATGCACCGAAGCGGTACGGGGACGTGTCAGACGTTTGATTTAGTCAAGACCGACGACCCAACATCATTTCCTTCCCAGTGACGGCCTGCCGGTGGGGTAACCCTAGAGACGCTCGAGAAGGGGCGGTGGAGCTTACCCAAGGCGCGCCGATGGTGGAGGGTAGGTGGAGAAGACGCGGTGGTCGACTGGGAGCAGAGGGAGGGACGACACGTTTGGGTTTGGTAATGGGTTTCATATCGCGCGAAGAAGCCTAGGGCGAAGGTCGCGGTGCTCGCTAGAGTTGACCTATGGGACCTCTTCATGCCTAAGAAAAGGAGGGGATTAGATAGATCTCGGCAGGGGGAAGGCATGCAAGCAAGCAAGGGGAGCGGGGGAGGTCGGGTGGCCCTGCAAACTAGCTTGCAAGCTCAAACCAAATAGGGTTTATTTTTCTACTCCCGAGCAGATAGAGAGAGGGAGCTCTCAGGGCTCTAGGGGAAGAAAGAGGGAGTAGGTTGGAGGGCCAGAGGCGAGTTGCAAGGGCCTCTAGCCTTATAAACAAATGAGCGGGGTCCATGATATATGTAGTCCATGGATAATCTTGGGGAGTAGGTGGTGGGTGGTGATTGGGAAGCAAGGGCGGTGGAGAGGTCATGTTGGCGTCCTGGTGTCGTGCAGAGAGGTAGCGGGGGAGTGGGGTGGTCCTGCCAGTTCAATAAAAAAGACATGATATGACATGGCCTTGTGTCTCCCTTTCTTCCAAGTGCAAGTGGAAAATGGCTAGGGTTTTGGCACTGTAGCTCTAAAGTTCCATGACCAGGGAGGTTGGGGCTCTGTGGAAATGTGCTGGGCAAGATTTTGGTGGGGTTGGGGGGTGATTTGCTTAATGATTTTGTTTTATGATCAAATTATCAATAATGGGTGATTATGAAGAAACTCTTAGGTTTTGATCCTTTTAAGATGTGGTGATGGTTTGGATAGATGGGTAAGGTTAAGATATACCTCCGATACTTATCTGGCAATTTTTTGAATAACTTCCACTTTATATCAAATTTTCAAATAGTGCTGAAAAGGTTTTTAGGAATTGATTTGATATTTTTTGACCTGGAAAAGGTTGGTTTTTGGTTTGAGAAGGCCTCAAATATGAATCTACACTTTAGAGCTAGAATTTATTGAGAAGTAAATGTATTTTTAAACAATTATTTCTTATTTCTTCCATTTAAGAAAAAGTGCAAAAAGAAATTTTGATACAATTCAAAAATAGTTTTTTTGAAATGGTAAGATAGGTAACAAAATTTAGGCCTCAAATGTGCATTTAGTTGAAGAAGTGATTTGAATATAAACAAAGTTTAATCCATACAGTGGGTTTTGAGGATTTTGCAAAAGAGAAGTTACATAGTTTTGGGACCAAAATAATTATGGAATATATGTATTAAATCTTTATAATCTAGGTAGAGGATGTAAAAATATTGTATTCATAATTTTCAACCTTGGGTTTTGAAAATCAAACTTGGTTTTAGAAGGAAACAAGAAATAGAGGATCTTGGGTTCTAATATTTTTATACCACCTAAACCTTTTTGGATTAAAGAACTCAGAGGTCCCCTTCGGTCATGGTCTAGATGGATAGATATAAAAAGTTGTGTAGATGAGAATGGTACAAGGAGTTGAGCTTGATCATGTCTGAGGGTTTCTAGATTTGTTTCCAAAATTTGTTGAAAATAAGGCTGCCAAAGCAAATTATCATTTAGCCTCAAAAACCATGTGGGTTTAAGAATCCCAAAGCTTCAATGGAAAAAATGGAAGTGTGAGTTGATAGACCAAGTTTACTAGATCACAACCATGCAAATATTTTGTCAAGATACAATAACATGGGGAGGTGAGCTTCTACCAAAGTAAGATTGCTGATTAGATTTGTAGAAAAGATTATTTTCTTGCTTCGAAAACCATCAAGAAAAAGTGTTCACAGGATGATTTGATCAAGGGAAAGAGTGGGATTTTATAGTCCTTAATATGGTCCACAATATGGTTCAAGTTCATTTCCAAAAATGCACAAGGGTTGAGAAAGGCAAGGACTCGAAGATATGACGTTGACAGCATGTCACAAATTTAGGGATTTTTACTAGACTACAAGAGGATATGATTTTGAGAGGATGCAAGGTTCCAACTTATCATCAAGTGGATGATGTTGAAGATTAGGTGGAGTATAAAGAATCCATGCTTATAGTTGATCTCCACTAACTTGGAGGCTAATTGATTGGATTAGCTCTTAGTTGATCCGACTAAGAGGATTAGATGGTCACCTTAGGGTTTAGAGGTCATATCAAGTTTGGGTAACTTTGATTTTTGGTTTGGAATCTTAGTTTAGCTTGATTACTAGAGTATGATCTACTAGGGTATCTCATTCTAATTCCTAAGAAATCAACACATCAACAGATCAAGGCAAATCTTCAGACAGCAGATCAAGACAATTCATCGTAAGAGACAACTCAAACTACTGTTGGGATTACCATCAAGCCTGACTGGAGGTAAGGCTAGGTATTTTGAAAAGGTTGTGTTTTGAAGTAGGATAAGAGTCTCTGGGTATTTCTACCCAGAGTAGAGTTCAAAAGTTTTTATGAAAGGTTTTGGAAAACCTAGAGGTAAGAGTAGTGGAAAGTTTTGTCTTGCAAACATAAGGAGATTATATCTTATAGATCTCCATAGTTTTGTTAAATATAAGGTAATAAATAATTGTTGTTGCAAGGGCATCTTGGATCAAGTTTTGAATGGTCATAACAATTGAGAATATGTAAAAAACCTAGACATCTATTTTGTTCAATAGCTTTTGTAAAAAGGGGTTTGAGGTAGGAAGTATATCATATACTACATAATAGATGCATAAGCACAAAAAATCAAGCAAGCAAACATTTTACCACTTAACAAGAATTTTTTTGTTCCCCCTAATTTTTGCATTCTGGACAACTATTAGGTTTCTGAAATTGGGATGTTATAGACCTTTCCCCCTGAAAATAATCTCGTCCCGAGATTCGGGAAAGATAGGGGTAGGGGATTTTTGAGTCGGGGTATCACTATGTGCTTCAAGCATACTAACTTCTGGACTTCGTCTTCGAACATGGTTACCTTGTCGATAAAGTTGAAGTTAAATCTTCTCGGATGCCCAGAGAATTAAACAAGCTTCATGCCTGGTTGCGAAGGATGTTCTTCACTTCCTTTCAGACTCGATATCACGAGGGCTTAGGCTAGGCAATTTATTTCTCCTTTGAACTTCGTGAAATTCCCTTCTGAGGATATAATCTACATCTTGATGTCTTCTCCATCAGGACCCACGGTGTTTAATTAGGGGCTTATCGTAATCTATTCAACGACTAGGGTCAAAACTCCTAAGGGTGCTTCTGGCAGAGGGTTATTCTATTTTTGTGGGAAAGACTGCATCTTTCCCCCTTAGGATTAAACTAGGGTAACTCAAGGATAACACTGCCATTTCTCCTGTGGTTGAGATGACGAGATGGAAGGGTGTCGATTATCGTTGAAGCGGCTTCGATGATCTTTTGATTTTCTTAGTGTCTTCTTAGAAGACTTCATCGGGAGATGCCTCTTAGGGGTTGGTTGGTGAATTGCGTCGAGATATCGAAGGGTATCTTGTGATGTAGGGTTAATCTGTTTGAGTGGGTAAGATGTGGTACTTCCGCCTTAGAGTGATACTAAAGGTGGTTTGATAAGATGTTGACCTTCTTTCTTGGAGTTGCACGGTAAATACCGAAATCTTCCGCTCGAGGTCGAAATCTTCAGATGACGTCCGCAAACTCTATCCTACAAGGCTTGTATACTAATTTATTTCTACTAAGCCTATCGGAGCGGTTGAACTTGCGGATCTTCTAGACGGGTTAGATCTGATGGGGTTAGCAAAGTTCGAGGTCCTTTAGGTGGGTCTTTAGTAGAGGTAGCAGAGTAGGGGCTTTACAGCATCTTCATAAATCTTGATTCTTTAGGTCGCTTCATACTCGTGGTAGGGTAGTATTGTCAACTTTAGTTGTATTGTAGTCTTGACTCTGAGCTTCACGGGTAATGGGGATATCGAGTAGACTTCTAATGATGTATGACGAGGTTTATACTTTTCTATATTTCCATGTGGAGCACTCTCGAGTTGCAGCTTAGAGAAGGGCATCAGATTGGAGGTCCTCCTGACGTATCCTCTAGTAGGCGATCTTCTGGAATTGTGCATTCTTTCCACCTGAGAACTTTCCTTAGGTTCTTCGAGGTTGGTGCAGATACTTCATCTTGGAGTACTGACGTGATGCTCGAGGAAGGTAGTATTTCTTTGGTTCTTGAGTTGAGGTCTTCGAGTGACATCCTATTGGGGAACACCTTGTCGCCGTGGTTTGCTAACTAAGCCTTAAGAGGTTAGCTCTAGGTAGTTTAGCGGTTAGCGACGCTTCTTCTCGATCTTTAGTCGAGGTAGAGGCATTTAGCTTCAGAGAGGTGGTCTTCGCTTGAACTCTTTGTGTTTAGGCGTCCTTGTCTTCGAGGTTTCGGAGTATTATGAACTTCTGGTGAAGAACTTATCATCGGTTAGGTTAGAGGGGTCAAATAGAATCATCATTAGTTTGGGGGGCTTTTGGGAGTTCTAATATACTGAAGGATAGTGTAGTTAGGTCTTCACTTCTGGTCTTGATTAGAAAGTCCTGTGATTTCTTCGGGATTGTGGGGATCATTCGGTGGTAGACTTCCAGCTTCAACGAGGCGCTTGCTCTTGTTGGCAGGTGGATAGAGAAGTGTTGGTTGGTAACGGGTCTTGAGAAATTAGTTTGATGAGGTATGCCATCCTACTGAGGAGAAAATATTCAAGTTGTTCTATCTTGACGATGTCGAAGTCCTGGTTCTGGAGGTACTCTTCCTCTCATAACTCTCGAGGTTCGAAAGGGGTTTTATTAGTGACAACTAACATGGTGTGCCTGAGTTTCTAGGTGGTTTATCGATCATTCATACACATGTGACTTGGGTCAATCAAGACAAAGCATACAATCTAAGGTGAATAGAGGGCTTGGGTCGCAATATTTTCCCAATCAGAGAGGCACACACATCAAGAAACACACTAAGCACTTAGGCAAGCAAACACGACATAATACAGAGACCAATGATTTAACTACTCGCGATATAGGGGAATCCTATCCTAGGACTACTAATCCTAGATTTTGGGTTATTATGGTCTGGGTCACTATCTTACAGATGAAGCTTTTGCCGTGTCGTTGGAAGCTTCTGGGTAGTGCAGCCTTGATTTCTTCTGATTATGAGGATTCCGCTCGTAGGGCGATCTTGTAGTCTCCTTGTGTTTGCCTGTAGATGCTTCTCTTCATCTTGCTATCATCGTCTTCACCATGTTTCTATGTCCAATTTGTTTGAAATCCGTATGTTTGAATTTTGGTCAGGAGTTAGAAGAAACCAATTTCTGAAACCATTTAAATTTGGAGAAGATAATAAATAGAATCTTTTCGAAAACCTTTGGGAAAAATAGTTTTTGAAAGCCGGTGTTTCTAGAATAGATGTCCTGTCTAACGACCATGCTAACTAAGGTTCTCCTACAATCAAGATGGCTCTGATACCAAGTTTTGGGACCCCCGGATTTATCCTCCGAGAATCCCTATTATGTATATCACCATGATCTTGTGATCAGTCTGTCATAGCACATAACCGACAAGTGTCAAAGTAACATCCCATACTTAAATGGATACAAGTCATACCTGAATGCCATTATAGATACATCAAGCATCATCAGCAGAACTTTAGTATAGCGTAGAGCCCGAGCCATGCCTTAACCTACAAGCAACTGAGTGGGAGAACGTCGTAGCTTGCATAGTTGTAATGTCACTTTCTTCTTCCTTACTTCTCGATTCTGACAAAGTTAATAGCCAAGAAAAAAGCTAGTGAGTACATGGAATGTACTCGCAAACCATGTTGGGGATATACTTTCCGTGTATACCCACAGGACTCGCTGACCAGGGTGGCCCACCAACGGGTTAGAGCTTTGCTTCATGGGCGCCTAGTCAGGGAAAGAGGATGGAGTCAATTCCGGCTACGACAAGGCCTATAAGACTTACCAACTTAGTCCTATAGTATTACTTGTAGTCCAAGCTATATCTATTCACCGACTCTGTAACGTAGCTGGATAGATCTCTCTTGTAACCCTAGGTCTTGGCGCCTTTATAATCCGGACCTACGGGAGCCTTTAGGGCAAACGAAAATAACCACAACCAAGTCGCACAGGCAAAGCTCTCTTGTAATTCGCTGTAACATCCGGATCTCGCTGATATATTACTGGGTTGCTAGCAGGAGTAGGATCCGATCACTGCTGAATCTGAACCTGGGTAAACTTGTGCTCACCGCTCCCGGAACACCATACGACTCACACCACTTTTTCTCAACGCACTTAGGACCCCCTATGGCATACTTGTCATTAATCCGACGACTGTTGGTGCCACCGTGGGGTAGGTGATCTTCAGACCTTCATTCCAGGAGGAATCTGCGCATGTAGGAATCGTCAAAACAATCGACATCGGTCGTGTTCTCTACGCCAGCGATGTCCCTCTCGTTATGCTTGACGATAAAGGGAATATGCCCAAGAGGCAATAATAAGGTGATTATTATCGTATTACTTTTTTATGATAAATGTTTATTTTGCATGCTCACCACTCCCAAAATAGTAAAAAAAAAGAGTTCCTAGCTATGCGTCTCATGTAAACTAGCTCGTTGATTAACAAGATGATCACAGTTTCCTGATCGTGGACATTGGATGTTGTTAATAATGAGGTCACAACATTGATGGAATGATGTGATGAACATTCATCCAAAGTATAGTAATACGATCAAAGTCATTATGTTTAAATTGCTATAAAATTGTTACAAGTAAGTTTAATCCTTAGACCATGAGATCATGTCAATCACTAACACAGAAGAGTAACTTGATAACATAACACGTCACACCCTAACAGGGTGACTATAAAGGTGGATCAAGATACTCCGGTAGTGTTATGTAGAGGCTCATGGATCAAGAGTGGGACTTTTCCATCCAAATGACGGAGAGATACACTCTAGGCCCTCTCGGTGATATCACATTGATATATCTTGCAAGAAAGTGATGGAGATCACTAGAATGTTATATCACGGGAACGAGAAAAGACTACATGTCGGCAACGAGATCAAACTAGGTATGGGGATAACAATGATCGAATCTCGGACATGTAAAATATAGCGAGACAAAGGGATATAGTTACAATGTAGAAGGTTCACACGATCACAAGAAGTCATCGTTGAATATGTGGGAGTCAGTACGGATCTCCAGGCCCCGCTGCTGATTATTAATCAGAGAGGGGTCTCGATCATGTCTTCATTATTCACAAACCGTAGGGTGACACACTTAAGGGATATCGACAACATTTGGAGCAAATAAGATGCTAGATAAAGAAAAAGAAAGCGCTGGAATTATTTTAATGGAAACCATAATTGTTTCAGGTGAAATTGCTGAAACTGGTTCTACATGTGAAATTGAAATGTTGCAAGGGGTTTTATGTGAATGTTTGTTAATTAATGTAATTAAAAAATTCTGAATAAAATAAATAAAAGAGTTTTATTAAATGGGAGCTTGCATTAAATTTGGTGGAAATTTAATGGAGGTAGGTGGAATTTTGAATGGGAGATCCACCCACATGAATGTGGAAGAAGTGGGGGCAGCCACCATGGCCACCACGCCATGCCCCTTCGCTGCCTTCCCTCTCCATATAAAAGGCCCCCCTATCCTCTCATATCACACCTCCTCGTGAAGGATCTCTCTCCCCCTCTAGAATATTCCCCATGGTCTCAGACCAGCGAGATACATGTTCCTAGTGGCTTTTTCTGGAGCAAGGATTTACGGCTTCTGCTGCTTTGATGGAGTGAGGACTCGGAGGTTGTCGGGGTACCCGGACGTGTGTGCGATCACGGATGTACCACTTCTTTGCGGTGTTGTAGTTGCTGGTGCTAGACCGGATGGACTTCATCACGATCTTGAGATCGACAATTGTAAGGTTCCCAACCTTTAATAAGGTAGAGATCCCTGTGTTTACAATGCTAGTCCCTAGATCAATAGCTAGCATCCACAGTTAAGATGTAATATCAAGAAACAAAGGTCAAAATACAAATTTATAACCAGGAATAAAATATTTCATTACATCTTACATAGCTCATTTGGCTATCACATTACATTGCAGCAGAATATCTATAAGCATGGGGTCCTTCATCTTCAAAGTGCCACAGGCAGTCATGTTGGTTGTAGACTTGTAATCCTAATCAATAAACTTCACTAACATCAAACAAACCTGCAACATAATAAGTTGCAGCCACAAGGGTCAATACATTTGAATCGTATTGGCAAGTTTCACTACTAAGTAGAAATATGTGGATCCTATCATTACATGCATATTTGGCTAAGTAGGGTTTAGGCTCATTTGCAGAAAGCAATATAGTTTTATCCTATCTTTTCAAAATATTTTTGATCTTTTGAAAAATATTTCTTAACTCCTTGGAAAACTCCAAGTGCTTCCAATCCCTTGTTGTCACCCTCAAGTTTTAACTTTGAGAAATTGGAATGTCGAGATCTTCCATAGCTTCAGGCCTTAGTTGTTGTTGGGGATTATTCTGATTGTTGTTGTTGTTGTTGTTGTTGTTGTTTTGATTCTGTATGAGTGTGGTCATCATCTGCATTAGTTGAGTTTGGCCTGTCATCAACTGCTGCATCTTAAGAGTGATGTTGTTGTTTTGGTTGGGGTTGGCACGTCGGGGAGGCATCTGTTTGTTTGATAGGGATAAGTAATGATGGATAGGTTTTTAAGGAGTTCTAACACACAACTCAAAACCAACCAAGTTCAATCAAACAATCAAGCAATCATCAAGCAATTATTCACTTATCAACTTATGAGTTTAACTCATGAGTTGAAGGAAACAACAAGTTTTCTTGAAATAGTTAACTTAGTATAGTCATACCTCATAGGTCAATATGATCCATACTCTAACTCGATATCAATGTCTTTGGTAGGCAATCTAATGTCTCTTGGTTTTTCACTTGTAGTCCTTAGTGCTGTCTAAGTTGAAGTCCTTGGTGAAACTAAAGTTGAAATCACTTGAAGATGTTGAAGTCATTAGAGTTGATAAAGTCCTCGGTGAAACCAAAGTTGAAGTCATTGGTCATGGTGAAGGCTTTATCCATCAAGTTGAAAAGGAAGAGATGTAGAATCAAAACCAAAAGGTTGAGGAAAGAGTTTACAAGATTGTTTGTAAATAAGTTTTGGAACAAATACAACTCCTATTCTTCTAAGGGGTTTTGTCCAATCCTAGGGTTACAATTGTACAGGCAACACAGTGCTCTGATACCATCTGTAAGATTCCCAACCTTTAATAAGGTAGAGATCCCTGTGTTTACAATGCTAGTCCCTGGATCAATAGCTAGCATCCACAGTTAAGATGTAATATCAAGAAACAAAGGTCATAATACAACTTTATAACCAGGAATAAAATATTTCATTACATCTTACATAGCTCATTTGGCTATCACATTACATTGCAACAGAATATCTATAAGCATGGGGTCCTTCATCTTAAAAGTGCCACAGGCAGTCATGTTGGTTGTAGACTTGTAATCCTAATCAATAAACTTCACTAACATCAAACAAACCTGAACATAATAAGTTGCAGCCACAAGGGTCAATACATTTGAATTGTATTGGCAAATTTCACTACTAAGTAGAAATATGTGGATCCTATCATTACATGCATATTTGGCTAAGTAGGGTTTAGGCTCATTTGCAGAAAGCAATATAGTTTTATCCTATCTTTTCAAAATAGTTTTGATCTTTTGAAAAATCTTTCTTAACTCCTTGGAAAACTCCAAGTGCTTCCAATCCCTTGTTGTCACCCTCAAGTTTTAACTTTGAGAAATTGGAATGTCGAGATCTTCCATAGCTTCAGGCCTTAGTTGCTCAGAGTTGTCCATAACCGGGAACACGGCTAAGTACTTAGAATTTTGATCTTCTGCAGAAGTTGTACACTTTACCCACATGACACAATCTCATCTTGATGCCACCAGTGGCCGCTGGATAAGTACTCACCAAGATGGAGTACTGGAAGATTGAGAATGTGACAAAGTCTTTCCATAGAAGTCCTCCCAATACACAATGCTAGCTTGTCATCCAGGAACCAATGTAGGGTTTCAAGTTCCCTTACACAACTCTAGTTAACCTGAAGATGCCAATGCATGGGTCTTCCACTATGTAGTTGACTAAGCCAGAGCCCATTTAGCATGTGGCTGTACATGGAAGCCATTGTACGAGAAACATGTTCAATCTCTAAGTCCCTGGGTGGTTTTCTTCTAGTGCACAACAAAAAGAGATTGCCATATAAACATGATTCCTTTTGTTGCCACCTTGTCCAAAACTTGAGTATCCTTATCCACCCAGGTGGTTCATTGAGTACTTGTTTTATTATATAAAACATATATCTTTTCAACTCTTCATATAATCATAACATGTATCCCATCCCAATATATAGCAGGGCTAAGCATACTACAACTACAATGTTTCCACTAAGGAATATATAGGGGTATCCTATTAGGATTTACCATAGCATAAAATATAGAAATCCTTATCATGCATGTTTCAAAATCCACTAAGTGTAATGAAAATAGTAGGACTTGGATGATAGTGTCACTTGACTTTTTAGTAGATAATGTTGGTTCACTTCTTGATCTTGCAAATATCACACTCTTCTAACTTCACTACAAATCAACCAAGCAAACACATATTCAACTAGCATTCCAACCAATATTCAAACAATTTATCACACATAAAATAATAGAAACAAGGTCATGCATGCAAGCATGCAAAAGATAGTTTTATTTGAAAAGGTGGTTTCTACTAGGCTCTAAACATTATAAGGTTCAAAGTGGTCATTTACTAAAGTGGTAAATCCATTTGCAAAAGGTTTTATCTATAAACCATTTCTTAACCAAATCATTATTTTATGTGGTTGAAAATACTTTTAGCAAAGCAATATTATTTAAAGGGTTCACCAAATATATTTTAATTCTCAAAACTTGGTGTCTAGGGTCAGAAGGTTTGAATCAAAACATTTCCCAAAGGTTTTACTCAAAAATCATTTCCATATCAAAATCAATATTTTTATTTGACTAGAAATGAGATAATTCAAGTATTTATTCCTAAACTTCACAAAATTCATTTTTAAATCCATAAGTTGGTTCCTAGGGTCAGTAGGTTCAGAACAAACCATTTTGCAAAGATTTCACATTAAAATTATATCTAGAAAAATTTTTATATTCATAATAAGCCTACACATATTTCTGCAAATTCAACCAATTTTCCAGAAGCAAAACATTAAACAAATTGCATGGTTGCAAAGTACTTGTTCTACTGATTCTATTGATATAAAATTTGCAAAATTTGGACGTGTAGATTTAAAGTTATGAATTTTACAAGTTTGCAATTCAATCAGATTCAAAATTCTGTTTTAATCTAAACCTTGTCCACGTGGCGCAATATAACTGGACGATACCGCTTCGGGTGGATCGAGCTCTCTGGACCGCTGGATTTCATTTAAATCATACGGCTCAAATGCGCACATACCCCTTCGTCTAAGTTCTAATCACAGCCAGACGATTCGCATCGCACGGCTCACCGTAGCTCGACCAAGATCTGGCGGCGCTGGGGGTGGCAGACGGCGGCGCACGGTCAGACGGTGGCGTCGCGGTGGTTACAGGAAGCAAGGGAAGAAGCGAAGGTGCTCACCGTGCTCGCAGAGGGTTGGTGAAGCTCAAGGTGGCGTTGGCTTGGCGAGGGGCGCTCAGGAACGGCGACGATTGCTCGCCAGAGTAGCTACTGACGACGGGCGGCTCTGTTTGCTGTCGGAGGTGAGGCTGCAGGTCGCCCTAAGGCAAGGTAGGGGTATGGTTAGACACGCACTGATCTGGGGAAGATAGGTGCATCATCAGGAGGTGCTGGGGTGAACGGAGGTTACCTGGGGAGGTCGCCGGAGTTGCTTGCAGGCGGTGGCGCTCCGGTTGTCGTTGTTGCCGACGCTATGGATCAAGCACGGGCAAGCCGAGGGTGCAGGGAGAAACGCCTGAGGATGGGGAGCAAGCTAGTGTGGTTGGGGAGGCGAGGGGCGACCGTGGTTCGCCGGAATTGGCCGGGGAAGTCATCGGAGACAGGGAAGCTTGAGCTCAAAATTCTGGCAGCCTAGTGGCAGAGGGGAGGCGATGTTTGGGGGGAAAGAGAGAGTGGAGAGGGGCGCTTAAAGGAGCGTCGTTACTGGGAGGAATCACTCAGCCATCAACGCGTATTCATCGCCGCATTCAATCAGCAGCAACGGCAGGGGCGTGGTCGTGGGGTTGAAGACGACGGTGTGCTGGCTGTGGGGTCCGCTCGTCAGTGAGGTGGGGAAGGAGGGAGTGGGGTCCTACTGTCTGTGACTCAGCGGGTTCATTTTCGCGTGAGAAAACGTTTTGCCGTGGTGAGAGCTGGTGGGCTGCGCTGCTGGGATGCAGGGCCTATTGGGTTGGGTTGAGTTCGATTCACTTTTTTTTATACAGTAAGCTTTTTCTTTTTCCATTTAATTTTCTGTTTTGATTTTCAAACAAACAATTCAAACAACAAATGAATTCAAACCTTTGCCAAACTTTATGTAGTTTTTAATTCTGTTTAACAACATAATCCAAAGTCAAAATAAAATAATACTTTTATCCTTTTAGGATCTATTTAATAATTAAATAAAATAGTCCTTAGTTATTAATTAAAATAGGATTTGATTTATTTTTAAAATTCTATTTGAAATCTAAATTAATACCAAAATCAATTCAGTAGGTTTTATTTGAAAATATAAAACACTTGGAAATCTTATTTAAAATAAATTAACAAGTTTTAGGGTTTATTTAAAATAGAAAAACCTTTACTTTAATAAAATTGGATAATAATAAATCCTCATTATTTTATTTAATTAAACCTTTAGTCTTTTTTATCAAATAGTAATATTTCATTTCAAAAGCTTGGCCAAGATTTAATTTGGCTTAATAAAATAATCTTTATTTATAATTCTACCTTTTCTTTTGAAAACCAAATCTTTTTATTAAAAGATCCAAAAATAGTGATTCCAAATATTTTAACTTTATTGTTTATTTATCTTTTTAAATACCTTTAGGATTTTATTTGATCAAAAATAGGTTTTTGATATTTCCAATTGGAATCAAAAAGTTTCTTCTCACCCTGAATTTCAACAAAGTTTTATTTTGTTTTTTATTTTTCACATTTCAAAATTTGGAAAATTTTGGGATGTGACAGGCTACCACCCTTAAAATAAATCTCGTCCCGAGATTTGGGAAGGCTAGAGGTTACAAGTTGGCTTCAAGGCAACTAGGATACTACCACCCTTAAAATAAAGTCTCATAGGGTTACATTGATGGTTCACTTGACTATGGGTTCAACACTTTATATCCTGACAAGGAATCCTTATTCGACTCAACTGAGTTTACTAGTTTCTGACATCCACTTCTTCTATCTCTTCAAAGTTTCCATCTATGTCAATGTGGTTCACATGTCCTTTCTGGGTCACATTGGAGTCATTTCCATTGGCTCTTCTAGCATCCTTTTTCTTTTTCTTCTCAGGACAGTCTGATGCATAGTGTCCAAGTTCCTTGCAATTATAGCACTGTAACTAACTAATATATTTCTTCCTGAAAGTGTCTTGTTGATTCTGACCAAGGTCATCTCCATTGTCAGTATCATGTCCATTATTCTCACTTCCATTGTTGTTGTGGTGATGCTGATGTGTTTCAGAATCTTCATTGCTCTTTTTGAATGAATGCTTCTTTTTTGATGATCCTGATTGATTCTTGAGTTTATGTTTCCTCTTTTTCTGTTCTCAACTTGATTCATCTTGTTTTCCAAAATAGTGGCTTTGTCATAGAGTGATTGATAAGTTGGGACATAGGCAACAACTAGCTGCAGGTTCAACTCATCTTTAAGTCCTTCAAGAAATTTCTCCTTTCTCTTAGCATCTGTATCAACTTCATCCGGTGCATAGCATGCCATATTGTTGAATTCTTCAATATATTCAGCCACACTGAGGTGACGTTGTTTCAGATTGTGAAACTCCTTTTTCTTCAAGTACATTACTCCAGGTGAGATGTGAGTTGTTCTGAATCCATCCTCAAAAATAGCCCAAGTCACATCTTCAAGGGGAGTGGTGATTTGAAAATTGTCCCACCATGTTGCTGCTGGTCCTTCAGGTAGAAATGCTGCAAACCTAACTTTTTCTTCATCGGTGCAGCCAACAGTCACAAAGTCTTTGTTCACTGAACGTAACCAATCATCAGCTTCCATTGGATCAGTTGTTCCAGAGAACCTTGCAGGCCTAAGTTTCAGAAACTTGGTGAGCATGTCAAGTGCTGGAGGATTATTCTGATTGTTGTTGTTGTTGTTGTTGTTGTTGTTGTTGTTGTTGTTTTGATTCTGTATGAGTGTGGTCATCATCTGCATCAGTTGAGTTTGGCCTGTCATCAACTGCTGCATCTCAGGAGTGATGTTGTTGTTTTGGTTGGGGTTGGCACGTCGGGGAGGCATCTGTTTGTTTGATAGGGATAAGTAATGATGGATAGGTTTTTAAGGAGTTCTAACACACAACTCAAAACCAACCAAGTTCAATCAAACAATCAAGCAATCATCAAGCAATTATTCACTTATCAACTTATGAGTTTAACTCATGAGTTGAAGGAAACAACAAGTTTTCTTGAAATAGTTAACTTAGTATAGTCATACCTCATAGGTCAATATGATCCATACTCTAACTCGATATCAATGTCTTTGGTAGGCAATCTAATGTCTCTTGGTTTTTCACTTGTAGTCCTTAGTGCTGTATAAGTTGAAGTCCTTGGTGAAACTAAAGTTGAAATCACTTGAAGATGTTGAAGTCATTAGAGTTAATAAAGTCCTCGGTGAAACCAAAGTTGAAGTCATTGGTCATGGTGAAGGCTTTATCCATCAAGTTGAAAAGGAAGAGATGTAGAATCAAAACCAAAAGGTTGAGGAAAGAGTTTACAAGATTGTTTGTAAATAAGTTTTGGAACAAATACAACTCCTATTCTTCTAAGGGGTTTTGTCCAATCCTAGGGTTACAATTCTACAGGCAACACAGTGCTCTGATACCATCTGTAAGGTTCCCAACCTTTAATAAGGTAGA
This sequence comes from Avena sativa, assembly GCA_916181665.1. Taxonomy (NCBI): domain Eukaryota; kingdom Viridiplantae; phylum Streptophyta; class Magnoliopsida; order Poales; family Poaceae; genus Avena; species Avena sativa. The sequence continues at coordinate 41,811,893 of OV702298.1, read as the reverse complement.
GATCCCTGTGTTTACAATGCTAGTCCCTGGATCAATAGCTAGCATCCACAGTTAAGATGTAATATCAAGAAACAAAGGTCATAATACAACTTTATAACCAGGAATAAAATATTTCATTACATCTTACATAGCTCATTTGGCTATCACATTACATTGCAGCAGAATATGTATAAGCATGGGGTCCTTCATCTTAAAAGTGCCACAGGCAGTCATGTTGGTTGTAGACTTGTAATCCTAATCAATAAACTTCACTAACATCAAACAAACCTGCAACATAATAAGTTGCAGCCACAAGGGTCAATACATTTTAATTGTATTGGCAAGTTTCACTACTAAGTAGAAATATGTGGATCCTATCATTACATGCATATTTGGCTAAGTAGGGTTTAGGCTCATTTGCAGAAAGCAATATAGTTTTATCCTATCTTTTCAAAATAGTTTTGATCTTTTGAAAAATATTTCTTAACTCCTTGGAAAACTCCAAGTGCTTCCAATCCCTTGTTGTCACCCTCAAGTTTTAACTTTGAGAAATTGGAATGTCGAGATCTTCCATAGCTTCAGGCCTTAGTTGCTCAGAGTTGTCCATAACCGGGGACACGGCTAAGTACTTAGAATTTTGATCTTCTGCAGAAGTTGTACACTTTACCCACATGACACAATCTCATCTTGATGCCACCAGTGGCCGCTGGATAAGTACTCACCAAGATGGAGTACTGGCAGATTGAGAATGTGACAAAGTCTTTCCATAGAAGTCCTCCCAATACACAATGCTAGCTTTTCATCCAGGCACCAATGTAGGGTTTCAAGTTCCCTTACACAACTCTAGTTAACCTGAAGATGCCAATGCATGGGTCTTCCACTATGTAGTTGACTAAGCCAGAGCCCATTTAGCATGTGGCTGAACACGGAAGCCACTGTACTAGAAACATGTTCAATCTCTAAGTCCCTGGGTGGTTTTCTTCTAGTGCACAACAAAAAGAGATTTCCATATAAACATGGTTCCTTTTGTTGCCACCTTGTCCAAAACTTGAGTATCCTTGTCCACCCAGGTGGTTCATTGAGTACTTGTTTTATTATATAAAACATATATCTTTTCAACTCTTCATATAATCATAACATGTATCCCATCCCAATATATAGCAGGGCCAAGCATACTACAACTACTATGTTTCCACTGAGGAATATATAGGGATATCCTATTAGGATTTAGCATAGCATAAAATATAGAAATCCTTATCATGCATGTTTCAAAATCCACTAAGTGTAATGAAGATAGTAGGACTTGGATGATAGTGTCACTTGCCTTTTTAGTAGATAATGTTGGTTCACTTCTTGATCTTGCAAATATCACACTCTTCTAACTTCACTACAAATCAACCAAGCAAACACATATTCAACTAGCATTCCAACCAATATTCAAACAATTTATCACACATAAAATAATAGAAACAAGGTCATGCATGCAAGCATGCAAAAGATAGTTTTATTTGCAAAGGTGGTTTCTACTAGCCTCTAAACATTATAAGGTTAAAAGTGGTCATCTACTAAAGTGGTAAATCCATTTGCAAAAGGTTTTATCTATAAACCATTTCTAAACCAAATCATTATTTTATGTGGTTGAAAATGCTTTTAGCAAAGCAATATTATTTAAAGGGTTCACCAAATATATTTTAATTCTCAAAATTTGGTGTCTAGGGTCAGAAGGTTTCAATCAAAACATTTCCCAAAGGTTTTACTCAAAAATCATTTCCATATCAAAATCAATATTTTTATTTGACTAGAAATGAGCTAATTCAAGTATTTATTCCTAAACTTCACAAAATTCATTTTTAAATCCATAAGTTGGTTCCTAGGGTCAGTAGGTTCAGAACAAACCATTTTGCAAAGATTTCACATTAAAATGATATCTAGGACAATTTTTATATTCATAATAAGCCTACACATATTTCTGCAAATTCAACCAATTTTCCAGAAGAAAAACATTAAACAAATTGCATGGTTGCAAAGTACTTGTTTTACTGATTCTATTGATATAAAATTTGCAAAATTCGGACGTGTAGATTTAAAGTTATGAATTTTACAAGTTTGCAATTCAATCAGATTCAAAATTCTGTTTTAATCTAAACCTTGTCCACGTGGCGCAATATAACTGGACGATACCGCTTCGGGTGGATCGAGCTCTCTGGACCGCTGGATTTCATTTAAATCATACGGCTTAGATGCGCACATACCCCTTCGTCTAAGTTCTAATCACAGCCAGACGATTCGCATCGCACAGCTCACAGCAGCTCGACCAAGATCTGGCGGCGCTGGCGGTGGCAGATGGCGGTGCGCGGTCAGACGGTGGCGTCGCGGCGGTTGCAGGAAGCAGGGGAAGAAGCGGAGGTGCTCACCGTGCTCGCAGAGGGTTGGTGAAGCTCGAGGTGGCGTTGGCTTTGCGAGGGGCACTCAGGAACGGCGACGATTGCTCGCCGGAGTAGCTACTGACGACGGGCGGCTCTGTTTGAAGTCGGAGGTGAGGCTGCAGGTCGCCCTAAGGCAAGGTAGGGGTATGGTTAGACGCGCACTGATCTGGGGAAGATAGGTGCATCATCAGGAGGTGTTGGGGCGAACGGAGGTTACCTGGGGAGGTCGCCGGAGTTGCTTGCAGGCGGTGGCGCTCCGGTTGTCGTTGTTGCCGACGCTATGGATCAAGCGCGGGCAAGCCGAGGGTGCAGGGAGAAACGCCTGAGGATGGGGAGCAAGCTAGTTTGGTTGGGGAGGCGAGGGGCGGCCGTGGTTCGCCGGAATTGGCCGGGGAAGTCGTCGGAGACAGGGAAGCTTGAGCTCAAAATTCTGGCAGCCTAGTGGCATAGGGGAGGCGATGTTTGGGAGGAAAGAGAGAATGGAGAGGGGCGCTTAAAGGAGCGTCGTTACTGGGAGGAATCACTCAGCCATCAACGCGTATTCATCGCCGCATTCAATCGGCAGCAACGGCAGGGGCGTGGTTGTGGGGTTGAAGATGACGGTGTGCTGGCTGTGGGGTCCGCTTGTCAGTGAGGTGGGGAAGGAGGGAGTGGGGTCCTGCTGTCTGTGACTCAGCGGGTTCATTTTCACGTGAGAAAACGTTTCGCCGTGGTGAGAGCTGGTGGGCTGCGCTGCTGGGCTGCTGGGCCTATTGGGTTGGGTTGAGTTCGATTCACTTTTTTTTTATACAGTAAGCTTTTTCTTTTTCCATTTGATTTTCTGTTTTGATTTTCAAACAAACAATTCAAACAACAAATGAATTCAAACCTTTGCTAAACTTTGTGTAGTTTTTAATTCTGTTTAACAACATAATCCAAAGTCAAAATAAAATAATACTTTTATTATTTTAGGATCTATTTAATAATTAAATAAAATAGTCCTTAGTTATTAATTCAAATAGGATTTGATTTATTTTTAAAATTCTATTTGAAATCTAAATTAATACCAAAATCAATTCAGTAGGTTTTATTTGAAAATATAAAACACTTGGAAATCTTATTTAAAATAAATTAACAAGTTTAGGGTTTATTTAAAATAGAAAAACCTTTACTTTAATAAAATTGGATAATAATAAATCCTCATTATTTTATTTAATTAAACCTTTACTCTTTTTATCAAATAGTAATATTTCATTTCAAAAGCTTGGCCAAGATTTAATTTTGCTCAATAAAATAATCTTTATTTATAATTCTACCTTTTCTTTTGAAAACCAAATCTTTTTATTAAAAGATCCAAAAATAGTGATTCCAAATATTTTAACTTTATTGTTTATTTATCTTTTTTAATCCCTTTAGGATTTTATTTAATCAAAAATAGGTTTTTGATATTTCCAATTGGAATCAAAAAGTTTCTTCTCACCCTGAATTTCAACAAAGTTTTATTTTGTTTATTTATTTTTCACATTTCAAAATTTGGAAAATTTTGGAATGTGACAACAATTGAACGACTAAATCATGCACGAGAACCAATCTCGTGACGCTTTGTCGGTCTTCGAGGGTAAGTTCTCTATGGATGTATATCCACCCGTTGCTTGTATCTATATAGATAGATCTTGGTGGTCAGTTGTTCGTATCATATGAATTTTTTTCTATGCTACGAACCCAATAGATAAGACTTTGATTGCAGCAAAGGATCCTTTGACGACCTTCACCATCATGCCAATCAGCGAGATCAATATCTATCTCGGTTTCTTAGAATCCTCCCAACTCACCCCTGAGGTGATGACCATGGTGGGAGAACAATCTGGATCTAGTCTGTCTGCAGAGGCGAAAGAGTTCAAGATCCCGAACATACGTGAACCCACCCAGCCACTCCTTTAGTGGAAGAAGCGGTGGAGGAAAAATCCAGATTTGATATCCCTGTTGCAGATGACGAGTATATTCGCTATGGATCCGGTCTTACTGATGATGGAGCAGGAAAATCACTATTGAGACATAGGATAAATCATATGATGAAATGCCCTTACATCGATTACCAAGGTATTTCTAAGATCATGTAGAATTTCAAGGAGGCTGAGGCAGAGACTCAACTATTCCGTTACCTCAATTCAATGAAGAAGAAAAGGAACTGCTTCGTGCGCTACGTTGGCTCTAGATCCGACTCTATCGATGCTGGAGGCAAAAATGACTCAGTCCTCAATGCGACCAGAGAAAATACTAACTTACCTGCTTCCCCTCAGGAATCACTGACGTCGCAGGAACTCCGAGACTTCGAGGATATGGAGGCGTATGAAGAAGAATACAACTCCAAATCAACGCAAGGTGGAGAGGAGACATCTCCAAGTTCATATGATAACATGGATGAATACTACACCTCGCAAGATGACATGGACACATGAGATTCTTCCTAGGTCCAAAAGTCCAAGCCAACTATGGCTGAAAGTACTGATGGAAGTTTATCTCCTGGTACCGGACCCAAAGCCGTATTTGCCACTGGTACACACGTAAAAGCTACTGGGCGGACGAAGAAGAAGAAGAATAAGAACAAAACTCCGACACCATTAGAATTGGTAGAGGAAGCCAACAATGAAGAAATCGACGAAGAAATCAAGGTGGAGAAGCTAGATGGAGATCTGGTTAATCCCACAGCGATAGATCCTCCGGTTTATGGACAAGTGGTCATTCAAGGTGCACGTGAAGTCTATAGAGACGCATTCATGGTACCAATCCCAAATGCTTCGGATCTTACACTGTAGGAGTTGGAGAAAAGTGCTGATGACCTGAAGAAACTTCGTTTGCTCTTTCTCGACGAGGCCGCACGCATCGTTGAGATTAAGCAGCAGATAGACAAAAATCCTGCCTAGTATATGTCAGAATACAAGCGACTACCAAACAAAACAAGGGGTGTCCGGTTCTTGCTAATAGGAATACGGATGTCCACGATGATTTATTCGATGGAAAGGACGAAGGAAAAATCCGAGTCTACAACACACCAGTAGAAAACGATGCAGCTGCTCGAGCTATCCTCGCCAATAATCCGTCTCCAGAACAGGTCCAGCAGTGTGTAGCATTGCTTGACATAGGACTACAACAGCAGAAAACGGTCACGTCGTTTAGCGGAAAATTGGCGTAAAAATCGGAGCAGTGCCGCACTCATGCATGCCAAAATGCTAATGTAAGACCCCAAAGGGATCCGGATCAGTGTCACCATTCCGCCCCTAGGGATGAAGAAAACTCAAGGACCGGTTCAAATGGTCATCATCCCAGGACCACGCGGGGCTGGTCGGAAGTTCTTCCGGCTGCATCCCAGGATGCTATAAAAGAATTGGACCCTCACCAACCCCATCATCAGCAAATCAACAACCACAAGGATGAAGAGGAAGCGCGGCGCCAGCAAGAGCAGGACCAACAAAGAATTCCACCTCCCAGACACACTAGCCATCCGGCTAAACCTCATCGTAGTGACGATAATGCCAGACGAAGGAACAACAAGGACCACCCGGAACAAGTCGGGACGGTGTCCGACATCGTGAAGATCCACCTCGGAGCCAGCACAACGAAGGTCAATGACCTCATCGCTCAGCCAGAAACAACCCGCCAGAGCCACCACCACCCAGCAGTGACCATGAAAGATCTCACCATAACCATGGAAGCCGTAGGGGTGGAGAGGGAAATGGTAGAAGAAGAAGCAGAACTCCGACTCCGCCACCACACAGGCATAGAGAGCACCTGAGGCGCAGATCTCTCTCGCCCAATGATGCTCGCCATCACATTGAATCTAACATAGAAGCGCAGCGATACGAGGAGGAAGACGTGTATGTGGGACCCAAGTATTTTTGTCCGTGTATTCATCAAACAAAGTTTCCAATTGACTTTGGCATCGCAAAGCACATTCAACACTACGATAGTGTGGCTCAGCTAGATACTTAGCTCTAGGAATTTTTCCAGGCTTGCTGCATTACCAAAGGAGGAAACAACTTGGTCGCAGTCTAATATCTCCCACTTATGCTGCGAAAGATGGCTCGATCATGTCTCAATGAGTTGCCAAAAAACTCAGTAAACAACTGGTATGATATGCAAAGTGCGTTCTTTTCTAATTTTGAGGGTACATTGATACCTTCGATCCGTATTACAAATTTAGTATAGTTCTTTTTCCCTAGTAGACCTAGGTTTATCGAAACCTCGAGAAGAAGAAACCAAAGTGAAGTTACTTAAATGGACCTTCGAGATCTTTAGAATTCATTTTGTTTTTTCACCGGACCAAGAGTTTACGATCTTTTTGTTTGTTGTTGACGATGGAGTGAGAGAGGGCCTAGGGCTTTCGGTTTCACAAGTAGCTGCGCAAAATATCTGATGGGAATAAAAGATAATAATAAAGTATGCATGTAATTGTTAGAGGAAGATAATTATATGTGGGCAGTGCATCCATAATTACTATTGCCTCCGCAATCGCTTATAGCAATAACCTACTAGTCTCAACGATAGAAGAAAGAGAACTAATGATATGCATAGTGATGTCACCATTAATCCCAAGTAAATCCCTCAAATACAGCCGTACTACCCCTTCTGTCCCCAGGGTTCCCAACCTGCAGATCATTCATTACTCATACTCCCTGTACCTGGATCAATCCTTGGTGTCTTGGGTACCGGACAAGTCCTTAGACTGAGGCAAGAGAGGGTACAATAATCATCATGTAATACAAACTAATACATGATCCCATCTCTGGTAAATGACATGCACAAACTACATGTCTGGGCCGAAGCCCTTATCCCAAGGAGAATTACTCACACATAGAGATGAAATCAACAATCATAAACATTGTAATAGAGATCATAAGATTGATAGCAAATAGTCTTACAATGTCACCAATTGGAGAAGAGATCTACTATTACAAGTGGTGGAATATGGCTCTGGTGGTGGAGAAGGGTTTGGAGATTAGATCTAGATCTATTCCTTCGGCGTGGCGGCTTCTGGTGGCAGGGAGAGTTGAGGTCAAAATGAAGTGCTTTTTTATCGTAAGCCTGAAGCCTCTTTATATAGGGGTCCCTTCATGAAAGTTGTTCTATTTGATCTAATGGAATCGATGGCAACTATACAGCCAGATCTATAGGATCAGAATAAATTTCCCGTTGTATAGTTGGTCATCAAAGCTTTTGGATCCACTTCACAGCTCATGGTTTCTTTGACGTGTTGGAAATATTGTATCTTTGACATTTATGTTGTAATTCCCACCATTATACGTCATTATCTGCGCAGGAAAAAATAAAAAGAAAGGATTGCATACCCCTTTGATCATTAGGCATTAATGGCAGGGTTAAGAGAGATATTTCATCAATTATATGAATAATATCTAGTTTAAATGCGGACGTGGATGACTATATTTCACAGCCATCAAACTCCCCAAGCTTAAACTTGATCGTCCTCAAGCAAGAAAACCAAAATAAAAAAGGTACTCAACATTTAAACTGAAATAACGAGATGATGATCTTACTCATGATTGGTAGTCTCATGTTTCCTCCACTTTATTGATCTGAAAAACTTCAGCATAGATAGAGTAATGGCAAGCATACCATACGGGTTTCATGAATCCTTATAGCGCAACAAAATTATTGTAAGCATGGATGATTCAAATGAGTAAACTTTATTCCATGTCATATAATCAACTCATAAGGTTGCCTTTGAACAATAAAGTATAATTATGTAAAATTGAGAATGCGAGAGTTCGTCATGAAAAGCATATACACTAAGATATCTAAATTCTCCCACATTAATAAATCAAGACTTCTCAAGCACTACTTTTCTATTCATTGTCTTCAAGAATTTCAGTTCTAAAGTAATTGAGAGCATGCCAAAAAAATTCATTAGTTTATCAGGCTATGATGGACACTCGTGGCATCACTAAGGTTTTTGTTCCTTTTGCATAATGATTGCTCATATCATCCAGAGGAGTGATTCCATCATGTTTACAGCTACCTGAGAGTGCCAAGAATCTTACCCATTATAGCATTTGTGCTACAAATGTTTAATCAACTCATAGCCGAAATCTAGGAGTTTCCTCCATGAAGATCGTTCGTAGGCTAGCGGAGTTGTGGGCATCCCATGAAGTATGACACGCATGAAGCTATATCATTCTTATGATTCACAAGTCAAACTTTGGCACGCTCACAAAAACCGCTAAACATTAATTCAATTGAACAAATCCTTTGAAAGAGATATATCAAGTCAATCATTATTTTCTGTGTGTTGAGTGTCTCTAGGAATAAGCTTTCAAGACTAAACACTACAACACGCAAGTATTCAATTGTAAGACTTTTCCTTTTTTCAATTGTTTAGCAAATTTTTAGGCAAGACTTGGTTAACTACAAGAGCTGGAACAAAATGTACTCAACTAAATACCCATGCAAACAAAAGTTTACTACAATATAGAGACTCACTCCACCGATATAGCATCTTAACATTTACTACTAACTAGCATGGGTTTCTCAAAATTCAAAAGTGGGGAGTCATAAGGCATACCTCTCATGTTTGGTTCCACTTCTCTCTTCCCTTTTGATTTGTTTCTTGGAAACTCGAAGTCGGTCACTTTCCTGCAAATACATGAGAACCTCGAGGCAAAAATAAAATAAAGATAAACGGAGAATATTTTTGTGGTTTTTGATAAGGGGAATTTAAAGAATAGAAAATTGGCGGCAAAGCTCGGCTTGAAAATCTCGAAAATAAAATAAAATAACTGAAGATAAAGTGTTGGGGGGGGAACCAACACGAGTGCTTATAAACTCAAATAAAAACATAACCTTGAAAAAAAATAAAGCAAATAAATGCCAAATAGAAATAGACAGAAAACCTCCCCAATCTTAGGCTTTTGCAAGCCCTTCAAATCATTGAGGTGGGAGGGGGAGTTGTAACTCCAGTCCGCAAATTGAGTTCATAAGTTACTTGTTCTTTCTCAGAGGTTCAGGGCGAGTTTATGCATCCCCTCCACAGTCCCTCCAAGTTTTTGGAAATCTTGATATGTGGCGAACCGGTTCGGTGGCTGCTCCTCTTGATAAGGAATTTCTTGCTCCTCCTCTTGGTCCTCATCCTCTTCGGGTTGGTGTTGGTCAACCTGCAAGTCATAAAGCACGCGTCCTTCCTCGATAGAGAAAAGACCATTAGGCAGAGGAGCGGGGTAGAGACGCCCAGCTCTAGCAATATGCAGGTAATAAACACCACCTCTCCTAGTGAGCAATCCTCAAACCTTTAAAGTAGAGAAACCAACATGTCGCTCACCTAGCACCGGTTGCAACTCACCTAGGTCGATGCCCAGGGCATTGGCAAGCACGGTGATGACGCCTCCACATGTGATTGGTCCTTAACTTTGGGGGGATTGGTACTCCAAGCAGCGCACAAGAATATCTCCCAAGTGGAGTGACAAGTTCTTGAAGTTGAAAGCATATTTTGCGATGACTAATATGCCATCCTCATTGAGTCTTGTAAACTAATTACGAGCCTGCAAGGTGTTAGCAATAACATAGAACAAATAGCGAATAGCAGGATGTTGAATATTTTTCCCTTTGCTAACTCTAGAAGTAAAGCTCATTCTATTATAGCAGAGTTCAGGGGAAGGTTCTATGCCAGTAAAAGATGCGCGTAGAGCATTAGGATCATTGTTGGGTAAACCAAAACAATTGCACCATTCATCAAGTGATAATGAATAATTGATGTTCATAAGTTGAAAAGAAATCATATCCTCTCCATGCCATGTTTTAACGATGCTTTTTAAAGAACTTAATAATTCAATAGTTAACTGGAGATAGGTAGGTGCACCATGAAATACAAAGTTTTGCAGGTCAACTTTATTGCATAATAAATTAAAGTCATTGGAAATACCGAGTTGGTTCAATATGATGGGTCAAGCCCACTTGGTTGCCTTCACTTCTCGATTTTTTATCCTGTCGAAATGATCATGGTGGGACTCATTCCTGAATCGTATCCCCATGCATTCCTGAGCTACAGCCCGAGAAGAACTAGCGGCGGCAAGAGCACGCGTTTGGCTCCTTTTGTTCATCATCTAAAAATAAATAAGAAAGACAAAAATAAAACTTTTTGATCCAACAATAATAAGCATAGCATATTCCTCATCATAGCACACTAAAGAATCTCCTTAACATAGTAATCTAGGCAAGAGAATCATGGCAACTAGTTCAAAGTAAGACTCACCCTAGATTGATAATGTCAATAGATCGGAGATGAATTTGTGAAAAGTAATTGAAGGATCGGAGGAGAATCATACCGCAGATAACTTGTGTGCGAGGAAATCGAACGAAATTGAGTAGAGGTGAAGATCCCTTAAGGTTTTGAGAGAGTTTGGAGGTAGAAGAGAGAAAAAGGATTGAATTTTTGGTATTTTGGGTAACTAACCCTGTGTTTAATTAGTTGGACACAACTATATGGCCAGAACAATTTGTTCCCGCCATATAGTTGGTCTAACGGAAAAAATTACGGTTTCTAGGGTTTCTTTCCTAGCGGTTGTAACTATACGGCCAGAATTATACGGCCGGACCAAAATGGTCCCACTGTATAGTTGGTCGTTAAACCTTCTGTATCTAGAGAAGAAAAATTGTCGATGGCTCAAATAACTATACCGTCGGAACTATACGGCTAGAATTTTTATTCCTGCCGTATAGTTGGTCGTAAAATGTACTATATACATCAAAAAAATTCTATTTCTTCAAGAATTACTTTTTAGACCGAAACTAAGTGAAACACCATGTTTTGACAGAAAAATGACAGACTAAATTGTCGACCAACATTAGCGTGTATAAAACAGGAATTTTTAGTACCACGGAATCTCTCCTTCTCACTGGAGTTTTCTAGCACTCTTTATTCAACATAAAACTTTAAATAAAACTTAAAAATTTTAGTCACACCTTTATTTCACATGGGTTGCCTCCTAGGTAGCACTCTTTTATGGTCAATAGCTTGACCTTGATGTTGCTCACTTAGGCCAAATGAGTGGAACACCCACTCCAAAATAGTTGGCCTTCAAAGTGATGGCCTCCTTCTCATCTTGCTTGGATTTCTTTTTACTGGGAAAATGAATAACAAAAGGATCCCATGAAGGCAATTGGAGCTTCACATTCCCTTCATGCAGATTAATCAAAGCCTTAATAGTTCTTAAAAAAGGACGAACTAATATGATAGGAGCAGTAGCATCTTCAGGCATGTCAATAATAACAAAATAAATAAGAGAAGGACAACCTTTAATGTATACTAATATATTCTCTTTAATTCCTACTACTTGTTTGTAGGTAGAATCTACTATATGCAATTTTAACTCAGTGATTTCAAAAGAGCCAAGATTTAACTTATTAAAAAGAGTCTTTGGAATTGTTGAAACACTTGCACCTAAATCATAAAGTGCAGTATTTCATTAGTCCCAATTTTAATCTTAATAGTAGGCTCAAATATATCATCAAGCTTAACACGTAATTTTTTAGCAATTTTCTTATATTCTTCCACAAGTTCAGGTACCTTTATTGCTACCTGATTAACGAAGTGTTGATACATGGCTTCCTCATTTCCTTCACCTATCGAAATATTGATATCGATCCTTTTTACAAGATCTTCAACTATGTAATTTGGTGAAGGAGCATTGCTATAATCAAGTTCTTTAGGCTCCTTCCTTTGGATTCTTATCATCTTGAGGTCTTCTACTAGATTGGGCTTAGCTTTACCTGCAAATTTAGATAGAATGAGAGTTTGACTCTCGGTTATCTTACCTAGCTATGCCTCAACAATCCTTGTTCTTTCTTGGAGGGCCTGCAAATCATTCCTCAAACTACCAGCTTGGTTAGATAATTTACCAGGCATAACATCATGGTTCTCCATTATTTTAACTAGAATATTGTTTTGCTCATTTTGTGAATCCATAAAAGATTTAAGAGTTTCTTGGATACTACCATTACTTGATGCCATATTATTATTAGAGTTACCTTCATGACTAGAATAGTGTTTCTGAAAATTTGGATTATAATTATTCTTCCAAGCAGGGTTATAATCATTATGAGCTATGAAGTGTACTTCTTTAATAGTTGGTTTGGGAGTAGCTCTTACCTAGGTTCCTTACCTTTGAAGGCTAATATGAGATCATCCAACTTAGAATTGAGTTCTTCATTTTCTTGAGGTGTGACGAAGTTCACCTTCTTCGTGTTTGATCTTTCCACATGCCATTGGGCATGGTTGTCTTGCATATTGTCTAGCAGCTGCTTTGCTTCGGTAATTTGTTTACCCATAAATGTTCCTCCAGCTACTGTATCAATCATAGAATTAGACACAGGGTTAAGAGCATTATAAAATAAATGGAGAATTAACCAATCTTCCATCCCATGGCTGGGACAGTTTCTCATGCATTCTTTCATTCTCTCCCATGCAAGCGCTAGTGGCTCATGCTCTTCCTGTCTAAAATCGGTAATATTAGATCTTAGTTGCATATTTTTTGCAGGTGGAAAGAATTTAATCATAAATAAAGAAGTACATTCCAGCCATGATGCAATAGAATTTCTAGGCAAAGATAGCAACCATTCTTTTGCTCTTCCTCTAAGAGAGAAAGGAAATAAGCACAACTTGACCGCGTCAGGGTCAACATCTTTAATGCGCATCATATCATACCTGCATCTTCAACAATAGAGTTTCCAAATTGATTATGTTGAACCAAACTCAAATAGTGGGGCTTAATTTCATAATCTTCAGCAACAATTGCTGGCTGAGTAATAGGAGTACGCAAATAATCATTGTTGGGGGTTGCAAACTCCCTAAGCTTCTTTTCAGCCATATTTCATATGTTTTTGGATTTTATTAAACAAATAATAATGATGATAAACACAAGAATTAAGAGACTAACTAATTTTACATTGTTTTTCAAATAAGGAACGAAAGCAAACTAATAAAATTAAGGAATTAAAACTAGCAGGGTTCCTACTAAGTTCACCAGGGTATCTATTGCTTCCCCAGCAACAGCGCCGGAAAAAGGGTTGATACCTTCGATCCGGATTACGAATGTAGTATAGTTATTTTTCCCTAGCAGACCTAGGTTTATCAAATCCTTGGGAAGTAGAAAGCAAAGTGAAGTTACTTAAACAGACCTTCGAGAGTTTTAGAATTCCTTTTGTATTTTCATCGGACCAAGAGTTTGCGATCTTTTTGTTTGTTGTTGGCGATGGAGAGAGAGAGGGCCTAGGGCTTTCTGTTTCACCATTAGCTGTGCCAAGCATCTGATGCGAATAAAAGATAATAATAAAGTATGCATGTAATTGTTGGAGCAAGATAATTATATGTGGGCAGTGCATCCATAATTGCTACTGCCTCCGCAACCGCTTATAGCAATAACCTACTAGTATCATCCATAGAAGAAAGAGAACTAATTATATGCATACTGATGTCACCGTTAATCCCAAGTAAATCCCTCACATACAACAGTACTACACCTTCTGTCACTGGGGTTCCCAACCTGCAGATCAGTCATCACTCACACTCCCTATACCTGGATCAATCCTTGGGGTCTTGGGTACGTGACAAGTCCTTAGATTGAGACAAGGGAGGGTACAATAATCATCATGTCATACAAACTAATACATGATCCCATCTATGATAAATAACATGCACAAAAAGCTACATGGCTAGGACGAAGCCCTTAGCCCAAGGAGAATTACTCACACATAGAGATGAAATCAACAATCATAAACATTGTAATAGAGATCATAAGATTGATAGCAAATAGTCTTACAATGTCGCCAATTGGAGAAGAGATCTACTATTACCAGTGGTGAAATGTCTATGGTTGTGGAGAAGGGTTTGGAGATTAGATCTAGATATATTCCTTCGGCATGGCGGCTTCTGGTGGCAGGGAGAGTTGAGGTCGAAAAGAAGCGTTGTTTTATCATTGCCCGAAGACTCTTTATATAGGGGTCCCTTCACGAAAGTTGTTCTATTTGACCTAATGGAGTCTATGGCAACTATACGGCCGAAATAAATTTCCCGTTGTATAGTTGATTGTTAAAGCTTCTTGATCGACTTCACGGCTCCTGGTTTCTTTGACGTGTTGGAAATCTCGAATCTTTGACATTTATGTTGTGATTTCCATCATTATACGTCATTATATGCATAGGGAAAATAGCAAGAAAGGACTGCATACCCCTTTGATCATTAGGCATTAGTGGCAGGGTTTAGAAGATATTTCATCAAATATATGAATTCTATCTAGTTTCAATGCGGACGTGGATGGCTATATTTCACAACCATCGTACATATAGGAGGCCCTACACAGTCAGAGACTTGCAGCATTGCACCCAAAGGCCCGAAGAAACCTGACGGGATTACTTCAGAGGATGGATCAACACAAAAAACTCCTATGAGGGAGTAAATGATTAAACTCCGATTGAAATTTCCATTGTAGGGATCCCAGTCGGATTACTACATCACATGCTAAAGCGCGACAAGGTACAAACTTGGGAGAGATGATAGAAACGACGAGAAAATATGTAGACGCCGATGATGATTCAAATAGATTGCTGAATGTTCTGACCATCCCAAACACGGCCAAAGAGCCAAAGAAGCAAACTCAGAAGCGTAAGAATACCTCGGAAGATAAACCTAACCCGGATAATGCAGTTGAAAGAGCATGTGGGCCCCCATGTGTGGTTTTGGTAATTAATGACAATCTATATGGACTAATGCTTGTATCAAGTTGCACTTGTAGGAATTTTCCATTGGCAATGCTTGAACCATGTGGTGGTGCCAAGTTTGAAATAAGAAGAAAATGAAGAAGATTAAGTGATGACCAAGATGTTCAAGGAGTGATCCAAAGATTGGTCATGGGAGAGTTGAGCCTATGGAAAGTGTGTCTTGAATAATAAGATGGAGTGATATCTCTAGTGTACCTTCAAGGAACCAACATAATGAAGAAAATAAGAAATGAAGTGCAAGTTCAAGATGAG
Source organism: Avena sativa (assembly GCA_916181665.1). Lineage (NCBI taxonomy): Eukaryota > Viridiplantae > Streptophyta > Magnoliopsida > Poales > Poaceae > Avena > Avena sativa. The sequence goes on along the minus strand of OV702298.1, from coordinate 41,796,474 downwards.
CCATCTCAAAGATATCATATTCTTAGGGCTTGCAATCATTATGATGATCATGGATAGGTGAAGATATGCCTAATAGAGAGGCTCTCCCATAGTGAGTATTTGGGAGAAATTTGGAAGACTTCACCAAGCTAGCGCAATCAAGAAAGGTGTTCCATCTTGAGGTGGACAAGATTGTTATCGTCAAGATTAAGTGGAATAGGCTCAAGGCAAAGGTATGTTCTTGATAGGGTTTCTTTCTTACCGGTCTCATGGTGTTAGTTGGGGAGACTGGTTTATAGGATAGGTAACCGTACTATCAAGAGCGGCTCTAGAGTGAGTAACTTGATCGTATCCCTCAGTGAGAGCTCAAACCTTTGAATACTTGGCATCATCTTTATTGGTTCTTATTTGGTTCTTATCCATGAGAGGATTTAGTTCATGCATTAATCTCCATGACAAGTTCAAGTTACATCGAAAACGGATTTCGTATAGATTCTCTAATGCGTTTTCGATGTTGGAGGTTTCACCGATTCGTCTTTTTGAGACAGGTCAAACCTTTAGTCATTTGATTCTATCCTTGATGGGTATATGTCGAGTGGGGTATACCTAGTAGGACGTTTCCTACTGTATCATATTTCCAGCAAGTGGGCCTGCAGGACGGCGACTGGATCGTGACCCAAGAAGGAACCAGGCGACTAGAAGCTGAAGGCCCAGAAGCGTAGTTAGGCCCAGTTAGATTAGGTCAAAACCCTCCGAGTCCTTATCCAACTCAGTTGTAGATCTGTAACCCTAGCGAGGTGACTCTATATAAACCTCCCGAGGGCACGCATAGAACTTACGATCCATCAGATACCCCTTCGACTCGTCGCCTAGCCGTCGAGCTTGCCCATTGTACTCTCTCTTCAATACAATCTAGTAGGAGTAGGTCATTACCCTCCGGGGCCGAACCTGGATAAATCCCTATGAAGGGATACGGGTAGGCTACACTAGCGCAAATCAAAAAAAAATTCTACCGCGTAAACCAGGATTACTGTTGTCATAGATCACGGGATTACCACTAGACGCGCATTTGCGGAATTGATGAAGTGCGTCGAGGCAATGCAGATGTTCCACGTCTCCTCCTTGTCCTCCTCCCACGAGAAGCTCCCCTTGCATGGCTCGTCCAAGCGCCACAGATGCAGCACCTCCGAGGTATCCACACGTGCGGGGTGGAAGCGTCAGACGCCGGACTGCTAGGTCTGCGCGTGCAACACAGGCGTGAGGTGTGCTGGGTGGAATGGTCTAACCCTGGTCAGCTCGCCCCACCCTCTCTTATATAGGCGTCCCTAGTGGGCTTCTACATTAGCAGCCCATTAGTAGCCTAAGCCTGGTCTAATTAGGATCCAATCCTCATTAGGCTTCCAGCCCCTTAAGTGTGTGACCCTATAGGTTCAGATACGTATAGACATGACACGAACACACTTATTCTGCCAATAGTTGGTAGTGGCCTCTAGCAAGACATGCCAACTCCTAAACGCATACAAAGATCATATCGGACGAACCATCACAAGGTTTAGTACATGTCTTTCCCTTTGCCTCACGATATTTGGTCTAGCTCCAAGCTGACCTCTCTTTCTTGATACCATAACTCGGAATCCGTTTACTAGGTTAACTCTTAACCTTATGTAGCACGGCCATGCATTTCTGGATCTGATCACTCGAGGGGCCTAGAGATATCTCTCTCAAGTAGAGAGGGGAAAATCCCATCTTGATTGACCATGCCTTGCAGCATGTTTTAGGACAAACCCGAAAGCTACCTTTATAACTACCCAGTTATAGAGTAGCATCTGATAGCCCCAAAGTAGGTCGATCCACATCTCAAGTACATGTGACAATCTCAGGTCTAAGGAAAAAACGTACACGATGTGTAGAGAGAGCTGCAAGTCTAATTGCCAGTCTCATGTTGGGTCAGTCCAACCCCATGTTCATAACATGTGTCCACATCATTGGTTTGACATCTCCATGTCTATGACTTGCGAAACATAGTCATCAACCAATCAATGTGCTAGTCTAATATTCACGTGTGTCCTCACATGAACTCCGACTAGGGACAAATATTAAATAACCATACAAGTAAAGAGTTTCACAAACAATTCACATAATTTCCAATCAATACAAGTTGCCTGATATGGAATTCAAGGAACATTACAATAACTCATGGATACATATGAAATATAATCATCTCTATGATTGCCTCTAGGGCATATTTCCTTCAGTCTCCCACTTGCACTAGAGTCAATGTAAAATGTATTTAATACCAATTGCTCTTGTGTGCGCCTCATGCGCGGGCTGCGGGAGAGGCTTAGTCAAGGGATCAACAACATTTGAGTCCGTATGTATTTTGCATATCATGACACTACCATCCTCAACAAACTCACGAATCTGATGGTAACGCATGCGAATATGTTTGTTCTTCTGGTGCTGTCTAGGTTCCTTGGCTTGTGCAATAGCACCATTGTTGTCACAATAAACGTCCAAGGGATTGGACGCGCCCTGAACCACACCGAGAGCGATCAGGAAATTCCTAATCCAAATAGCTTCCTTTACGGCCTCCGAGGCAGCAATATATTCAGCTTCTGTTGAAGAGGAGGTCACCGTATCTTGCTTGGAACTTTTCCAGCTCACAGCACCACCATTCAAGACAAACACATAACCTGATTGCGATTTCGAATCATCTGAGTCGTTAAGGTAACTCGCATCTGTGTAACCCTTTACACTGAGTTCATCCTCACCTCCATAAACTAGGAACACATCCTTAGTCCTTTTCAAGTACTTAAGGATGTTCTTTACCGCTGTCTAGTGACCTTTACCTGGATCAGCCTGGTATCTGCTCGTAACACTTAGAGCATAGGAAACATCTGGGCGAGTACATATCATTGCATACATGATGGATCCAATAGCCGAAGCATATGGGACCCTACTCATGCGCTCACGCTCATCAGTAGTCGAAGGACACTGAGTCTTGCTGAGTTTTATGCCGTGAGACATGGGCAAGAACCCCTTCTTAGCCTCTTCCATGAAGAACCGTTTCAACACTTTGTCAATGTATGTACTCTGGCTTAATCCAATTAGCCTCCTTGATCTATCTCTATAGATATTGATGCCCAGAATATATGATGCTTCTCCCAAGTCCTTCATCAAAAAACTATTTTTCAATGAGGTCTTAACAGACTCGAGCATAGGAATGTCATTTCCAATCAGCAATATGTCATCTACATATAAGATTAGAAATACCAGCGCTCTCCCACTTTCCTTCTTGTAAACACAAGGTTCTTGTTCGTTTTTGATGAAGCCAAACTCCTTTACAACTTCATCAAATCGAATGTTCCAACTCCGAGATGCTTGCTTCAGCCCATAAATGGACTTTAGAAGTTTGCATACCTTTCCAGCATTGTTTGGATCGACAAAACCTTCGGGCTGCATCATATACACGTCCTCAGTTAGGATTCCATTTAGGAAAGTCGTCTTGACATCCATCTGCCATATTTCATAGTCAAAATACGCAGCAATGGCTAGAATTATCCGTATAGATTTAAGCATCGCTACGGGCGAGAAAGTCTCGTCGTAGTCAACTCCTTGAACTTGTCGAAAACCTTTTACAACAAGTCGAGCTTTATGGATGTGAACATTTCCATCCATATCAATCTTCTTCTTATATATCCATTTGCACTCGATGGCTTTAAAACCATCAGGCAGGTCAACCAAGTTCCAAACTTGATTGTCCCCCATGGACTCTATCTTGGATCTCATGGCGATCAGCCATTTCTTAGAGTCTGGGTCCACCATCGCTTCTGCATAGGTCGCAGGTTCATCATTGTCTAACAATAATAATTCTCGTGCTTCGCGGAGCCTCGCCGACCTTCGTGGTTGTGGTGCTTCTGTTGCCACGGGTTCCTCAACTTGTTCTGCTACAATAGCATCACTCTTAGAAGCATCCCCAACTGGCTCATCTTGAAATTCTTCAAGTCGCACCGACCTTCCACTTGTTCCCTTTGTGAGAAACTCTTTCTCTAGGAAACCACCACTACGAGCGACAAACACTTTGCCCTCTTCTCGGTTGTTGAAGTAATACCCTAAGGTTTCCCTCGGATATCCCACGAAAATGAACTTATCCGATTTGGGTGTTAGCTTTTCCGACTGAAGCCGCTTGACAAATGCATCACAACCCCAAATCTTTAGAAAAGACAAACTGGGATTCTTTCCAGTCCACATCTCATATGGTGTCTTAAATACGGATTTAGATGGTACCCTATTAAGTGTGAAAGCTGCTGTTTCTAGAGCGTAACCCCAAAATGACAATGGCAAATCAGACTGGCTCATCATCGATCGAACCATGTCCAACAAAGTTCGATTACTCCGTTCGTAGACCCCATTCCTTTGAGGCGTTCCGGGCGGCGTAAGTTGTGGAACAATTCCACAACTCTTAAGATGATTGCTAAACTCGTGACTCAAATATTCACCTCCACGATCAGATCGCAAGGCCTTTATTTTCTTGCCACGTTGATTATCTACTTCACTCTAAAACTCCTTGAACTTTTCAAAAGTTTCAGACTTATGCCTCATCAAGTAGACATAGCCATATCTACTGAAATCATCAGTGAAAGTAATGAAGCAGTGATATCCTCCTCTGAATGTCGTGCTCATTGGTCGACATACATCAGTATGTATGAGTTCCAACAAGTCTGTCGCTCTTTCGGGTAAACCCGAAAAAGGCGACTTGGTCATCTTTCCAAGTAAACAAGCCTGACATGTCTCGTATGATTCAAAATCAAACGAAGTTAGAAGACCATCATCATGGAGCTTCTTCATGCGTTTTTCACTTATATGCCCCAAACAACAATGCCATAAATAGGTAGGACTCAAATCATTAGGCCGAAGCCTTTTAGCACTAACATTGTAAAGAGATGCATCATCAAGATTCAAAATAAATAACCCATTCACAATGGGAGAATTAGCCATAAACATATCATTCTTGGAGATTACACAACCATTGTTTGCACTCGCGAATGAATAACCATCCCTCATCAAACATGAAGGTGATCAAATGTGTCGACCCATACTAGGAATGTAATAACAATTATTCAACTCCATAATAAATCCTGAAGGAAGGTGAAGTTGCATGATGCCGACGAACAATGCAGCAACCCTTGCTTTATTTCTGACACGAAAATCCACTTCGCCTTTCTGCACTTCTCTAGTCCTTATTTTCCCCTGCATCGAATTGAAAATATGAGCAACCAATCCGGTATCAAATACCCAAGAGTTAACATAGGAATCAGCGAGAAGAATGTCCACAACATTTACAACAAGCGTACCTGAGTGGGCAGTACTCTTACTTCCACTCTTCTTCAAAGAAGCCTGGTACTTGCTGCAGTTTCTTTTCCAGTGGCCATGTTCATCACAAAAGAAGCACTCAGTGTCATCTGCAGGTCCAACCTTTTGCTTGGGTGCAGACTTAGGGATCGTATCCTTAGCCTTGCCCTTCTTATTCCAAGAAGTACCCTTTTTCTTGAAGCTAGGCTTGTTCTGCACAGACATCACATGGCTATGCCCTGCACACTTCTTCATGTCACTTTCTGTTGTTTTAAGCATCCCACATAATTCATTAAGGCCCTTCTCCACCCCATGCATATGGTAGTTCGAAATGAACCACCCATAGCTGGATGGAAGAAACGCCAAAATGAATTCAGTGGCCAACTCTTGCCCTAGTGTAAAACCAAGTTTTTCCAAAGTCTGACTGTAACCAACCATTTTGATCACATGGGGGCCTACAGCTGCTACCTCTGCCATCTTGCATTCGAAAAACGACTTGGCAACATTGTACCTATCAGTCCGTGCCTGATCTTGAAACATGTCCTTAAGCGCGACGATCATATCATACGCTTCATGATCCTCAAACTTCTTTCGGAGTTTAGGTTCCATGCATGCAAGCATAAGACAACTAACCTCAAGAGAATCATCACATGCTCTCTTGTAGGCATTCTTGAGGGCAGCAGATGCATTATCAGCAGGTTCATCGGGGATTGGGGTATCTAGAACCATTTCCTTTTTATCAGACCTAAGAACAATTCTCAGGTTATGGACCCAGTCCGAATAGTTTGTTCCATTTAGTTTATCTTTGTCAATAATCCAACGCAAAGAAAAAGGTGATGTAGTGTTTGGTGCCATTGATCTACAACAGAAAACATGCAAAATACTAAGCCATGTAACCATGAAAGATTAAAACATATTAAACAATTTAATAGCATATACTCCCACTTAAATCAATATCCTTCTATTGATACTAAGTGATTCAAGATCCACAATTAACAAGTCGACTAGTGAGCTTTAGCATCACTGCTAGAAGAGAAGGTAAATCGGTAAGCAACACTTGCTAATCATATCACATATGACTCTTGTTGTTGGGTGACATCTCTATGTCAAAACTAGGTGTCCAACCTTTATGCCCCAAGGTCCTTAACTATTAAGATGACCTTGTCAAGCTCACCAACCCTTATGCGTGTAGGTATCCGATACAAACCCATCCAGCCAAGGAAAACTGCGGCACCCTAATTTCATAGGCCCACCAACGATTGTATAGGACATAGGATGGTGCAAGGTTTGGTTGGGAGGGCATGGTTTTACTTAAACTTTGTGAGGGATCGTTCTACTTCTATCATCTAAGCATGCATAGTAGTAAAACGCATAAGAATAGCATTCACATATGATGTGACACAGTATGGCCCATTTTCTCATGGTGATCTCCATCGCCATAGAACCTGTCCACCATGATGATCTCCATCTTCATGTTCCATGTGATCCATCTTCCAAGTGATGAGTCCTCCAAGAACTACTACAAGCTATTACTCCTAATAGCTAGTAATCAAAATTACATAGTATTGGGATCATCACAAGTTGGCACGCAGGCCATTACAATAAATGACAAAACATATGGCCCCAGCCGTGTTGCCCTACTCACGACACGCAGGTCATGCAAAATTTCATACATGCATCACATACATATATGGGCCATACTGATCACATACATCCTGCAAAAACAAGTTATGCATAGAATCGCATTCTACCGGATCATGTGACATCGCAGCACCTAGTTACCTTAACGAGATACAAAAGGGGGTACGTTTAAGGGGGGTATAGGGGGTCTCCCCCTGCGGGGTTCAAAGGGGCAGCGCCCCTCGCGGTATCTTCACAATTTTCTTCAAGGATTTTGATCGGCAAATCAAATTTACCATAAACCGACTCCTGTCCCAATTCAATCAAACTCCTTTGATCATGGTACATCGATTTTAGATCTAGGTTCCGATTCAATCAATCATATTGATCTTCGCATGATTCAACAGGATTTATGTGTCACTGTCTACCCCGATGGTGGAAACCGACCGATAGGGGTAAGTCGTTTGACAACCTCAGAATCACGATCACGGAAAGCAAGATCATAGATCAATCCTGAACCACCGCCATATAAATAATCACATCATTCATATCAATCTGCATATCACCATATGCAAACATCCCGAACCTATAACTGAACATCATCGGCTCTGATACCACTGAAGGGATACGGGTAGGCTACACTAGCGCAAATCAAAAAAATTCTACCGCGTAAACCAGGATTACTGTTGTCATAGATCACGGGATTACCACTAGATGCGCATTTGCGGAATTGATGAAGTGCGTCGAGGCAGTGCAGATGTTCCATGTCTCCTCCTTGTCCTCCTCCCACGAGAAGCTCCCCTTGCGTGGCTCGTCCAAGTGCCACAGATGCAGCACCTCCGAGGTATCCACACGTGCGGGGTGGAAGCGTCAGACGCCGGACTGCTAGGTCTGCGCGTGCAACACAGGCGTGAGGTGTGCTGGGTGGAATGGTCTACCCCTGGTCAGCTCGCCCCACCCTCTCTTATATAGGCGTCCCTAGTGGGCTTCTACATTAGCAGCCCATTAGTAGCCTAAGCCTGGTCTAATTAGGATCCAATCCTCATTAGGCTTCCAGCCCCTTAAGTGTGTGACCCTATAGGTTCAGATACGTATAGACATGACACGGATACACTTATTCTGCCAATAGTTGGTAGTGGCCTCTAGCAAGACGTGCCAACTCCTAAACGCATACAAAGATCATATTGGACGAACCATCACAAGGTTTAGTACATGTCTTTCCCTTTGCCTCACGATATTTGGTCTAGCTCCAAGCTGACCTCTCTTTCTCGATACCATAACTCGGAATCCCTTTACTAGGTTAACTCTTCACCTTATGTAGCACGGCCATGCATTTCTGGATCTGATCACTCGAGGGGCCTAGATATATCTCTCTCAAGTAGAGAGGGGAAAATCCCACCTTGATTGACCATGCCTTGCAGCATGTTTTAGGACAAACCCGAAAGCTACCTTTATAACTACCCAGTTATAGAGTAGCATCTGATAGCCCCAAAGTAGGTCGATCCACATCTCAAGTACATGTGACAATCTCAGGTCTAAGGACAAAATGTACACGATGTGTAGATAGAGCTGCAAGTCTAATTGCCAGTCTCATGTTGGGTCAGTCCAACCCCATGTTCATAACATGTGTCCACATCATTGGTTTGACATCTCCATGTCTATGACTTGAGAAACATAGTCATCAACCAATCGATATGCTAGTCTAATATTCACATGTGTCCTCACATGAACTCCGACTAGGGACAACTATTAAATAACCATACAAGTAAAGAGTTTCACAAACAATTCTCATAATTGCCAATCAATACAAGTTGCCTGATATGGATATTCAAGGAACATTACAATAACTCATGGATACATATGAAATATAATCATCTCTATGATTGCCTCTAGGGCATATTTCCTTCACCCTGTGTATTTGCCCTCATCTCGCACCGCAGATGGCTAGCCGCCATTGCCCCTCGTTCTACTACTCGCTGCCAATCGCAGCATCTGCCGTGGCCATTCCCAGGACAGTGGCAACCACCGTGGGGCCTGGTCGGTCAGGCCTGTGTTCTACGGCGAGACCCTACTTACCGATCAACCAGACGATTTCCACTGGCCGCATGATCGCCATCGGCAAGATCCTCCAGATCTAGCCAAGCAGCTACGTCCCGGTGTCGCGCCCGGTCACGCACAACGTGATCATGCCAGTCAGCACGATCAGCCTCTTTGTTGGCTTCACCGACGTCATCGTCTCAGAGTACTCGGTGCGCATCCGCGAGTCGCCACCACGCGATCGGGTCTCTGAGAGTCAGGTCCGCACCATCCATCGCCTCGCTTTCGAGTACGACTTGGCCACCAGTAACATGGCCGAGACCAACGCGGTCGCGGAAGACGTGGCCCTCAACAACGACGCCGACTCAGCGACCCTGGCTATAGTCGCCGGATCCATTGTCGCCGTGTCACCCATGGGCTCCATCACCCAAGTCTCCAACGTGGGGGATTTCGAGGATCCTTCCATCCTCAGGATCTTCGACTCCGACTCCGGATCGGATAACTCCGGCGACCTCTATGCTGGATCTGGTCGCTTCGTCGCGACCTACATGGCGAGCGGTGCGAGTGCCCTGCCAGACCCCTTCTCCACGCCGATCCCACCGACTACAATGGCGGAGGAAGTTGAGGAACTCCGCCTGCGCCTAGAGGAGGTGGTTCACAAGGAACAAGCCCAGCGTGAAAAGTTTTGCCTCTAGCAGGCGACAGCACAGGAGCTCTCGCTCTACCACTAGAGCCGTATCAGGTCGCGCCTGAACCCCACCGTTCAGGGCCGTGCCTGAACTTCGACGAAGAAAACGACCCGGCTCGCATGGCCGATCGTGTGATCTGCGAGAACGCGCCACCCGGAGGAAGTGCCTGGCCACCGCCAGGCGCAACGGCAAATGGTGCTCCCCCACCACCGCCCGGTCGCATGCCCCCGCCAGATCAGCCGAGGATCCTCATCTCCCGCAAGAGAGGGATGCAAATGGCCTCCCGTTGTATTCCACCCTGATGGACAATGTCGTCACGGGTCAAGCCGCAGTCGCCAAACTCAACGTGACGGGGGAAGGCACGCTGCAGATCTAGTACGCCAAGGCCCTACTCGCCAAGGCCGTCGAGCAGCAAGTCGCAGGAGCCGACTCGCGGGGGCGCATGTACTCCCTGTCCTCAGGAAGTAGGGCGGCCTCGAGCGGCCGCCCATCGATGGCGAACACTCTCAAATGCCCACCACCTAAGCACCTACAGATCCAACCAAGGGCTGCGCACACGGCACTCTCCACCAACGACCCGCGACCTATGAACAACATGGTCGCCGCCATTGGGTAGCCATTCGACACGCGGACCCACATCATCAACAACCAAAGCTAGCACACACGCCAGCCCGACGACCTGAGGCACACCCTCACCAATCGCCGTGATGGCGAGCCAAGGGGCTCTCTTAGCCGAGTCAGCCCCCAGTGCTTCGGACCGATGATCCGAGGCAAAAAATATCTAGCGAACTTTAAAGCGCCAAAGGAGATCGAAAAGTACGATCCATCCATGTGGTTGGACACATACCTCATGGTGATGGGAATTGCCGGCCACACCGACCTACTCGCCGCTCTCTACCTCCCCCTAATGATGGAGGGAGAGACTCGGCAATGGATCAACACCCTCCCGACGAACATCATCGATTTCTGGGAGGACATGCGTGACGCCTTCGTCAGGCACTTCGAGGGTTACTACACCCGCGCCACCAGCATTTAGGACCTAGAGAGATGCGACCAGGGACCCCGCGAGTCGACCCTCAACTGGCTCCAAAGGTGGCAAGATATGTTGTTCAACGCGGCTGGCATCCACCCAGAGACGGCGATCCACTACTTCAAGACCTCATGTCGCTACAAACCACTGGTCGCCAAACTTAATCGGGTGTACAAAACACTCAACAACATCCCAGACCTCCTCGAGATCGCCAAGCGGTACGCGGAGGAGGACCCGAACCAAGAAACCGACGATGATTCGGGTGGAAATAGCCGCCCAAGCGGCCACGACAACGGGAGGCGACCCGAGCTACGCTACAGCAACACTCGCCTCACCGTCAAACGCCACGGTGATGGGCGATTCGACTTTGTCGCCAACTCTGTCTATGCTCCACATGATCCGAAGAGTTTCCGCCGCGACGGAGGCCAACACCGCGACGGCGACAACTACAAGGCGAGGCCAAAATTCGACCCCGTAGCTCTCCTCAACCAACCCCGTGTGTTCCACAGCAGGGAGGGGAAGCCCGCCACGCACATGACCGTCGACTACTATTCCCTGAAGGATATCGAGAAGGCATGGCGCGCAAGGGAGAACCCCAACAACAACCCGCCAAATGGCGGGACATTCGGCAACGACGTTAGGTCGATCCAAACCTTCACCGGGTTCAGCACCAAGCACGAGAAGAAGGTCATCGCCCGCGCCGTCGCCGTCAACATGGTGTCCCAGGTCGACGTCCCTCGCTTCCTCAACTAGTCCGAACAGCCCATCATATGGAGCCGCGAGGACCACTCGCCACCAATCGAATATCCGGGGCGAGACGCCCTGGTGGTCAAGCCCAAAGTGGGCGACTACTGGCTCCCCAAGACATTGATGGATGGCGGGAGTTCCATCAACATACTCTACCTAGACACGTTTTGGCGGTTGCGGCTCCCGCAGTCAATGATCGTGACGACCTTCACCACCTTCCACGGTATCATCCCTAGTCGGAAGGCATACCCGATCGGTAAGGTGACGTTGCTAGTCACCTTCGGCACACTAGGGAACTTCCGCATCGAGCGGGTCTTCTTCCAGCTGGTGCCCTTCAACCACCCCTACCACTACGTCTTGGGAAGACAAGTGTTTGCCAAGTTCATGGCGGCGCCACACTACGCATACAAGGCGATGAAGCTCCCAGGGCCGTGCGGCATCATCACCGTCCACAGTGACCCCGACATGGCCGCGTAGTGCAAGGCAAAGGGTGCTGAGCTCGCAGACGCCATCATCGCCACGGAGGCCAACCACGCGGAGGAGCTCGCCAGATATGCGAGTGGGCTCAACACAGACGACCCCACAATATTGAAAAAGTGCAACTCAGAGAACGATGGTAGTCCTAGGTGACTCCAGCCAGACGGTGATGATCGGGACAAGAATGAAGCCCACATAGGAAAGCGTGCTCATCGAGTTCCTACGTGAGAATCGCGACATCTTCGCATGGAAGCCATCTGACATGCCAGGTGTCCCGAGGGAACTCTCTAAGCACAAACTCAATGCCGACCCCAAAGCGCGACCTGTCAAGCAGTCGCTGTGGCCCTTCAATGAAGAGCGCCACCGAGCAATCGCCGAGGAGGTGCAGCATCTACTTGCTGCAGGCTTCATATGGCCCATCAAATACTCCAAGTGGCTGGAAAACCTAGTCCTGGTCGAAAATAAAAATGGGACCTAGAGAATGTGTATCGACTACACAAACCTCAACACCGCCTTCCCAAAGGAGCAGTTCGTCCTCCCGCGAATCGATCAAATCATCGACTCAACCATGGGATCAGAGTCGCTGTGTTTCCTTGACGCCTACTCTGGTTACAACCAGATCAAAATGGCGATCAAGGATGAGGAGAAGACGGCGTTCATCATGCCATTCGGTGCCTTCTGCTACACCGCCATGACGTTCGGCCTCAAGAACGCCGGAGCGACCTATCAGCGGTGCATGTAGGAGTGCCTGGCGAGCCAAGTTGGCCGCAACATCCAAGTCTACATCAATGATGTGGTGGTAAAATCCAATTGCCAGAGTGATCTACTCGCCGACCTGGCCAAAACCTTCACAAATCTGCGGAGGTACAAGATCAAATTCAACCCAGGAAAGTGCACCTTCGGTGTATGATGCTACGCACTTCTATCCTTGTAGACAGTTGTTGGGCCTCCAAGTGCAGAGGTTTGTAGAACAGCAGCAAGTTTCCCTTAAGTGAATCACCCAAGGTTTATCGAACTCAGGGAGGAAGTGGTCAAAGGTATCCCTCTCAAGCAACCCTGCAATCAAGATACAAGGAGTATCTTGTGTCCCCAACACACCCAATACACTTGTCAGGTGTATAGGTCAACTAGTTCGGCGAAGAGATAGTGAAATACAAGCGGTAACGGTGCTAGAAAATAGCTTGACGGTGAGGTAAAGACAAAAGGCAACAAGATGGAAGCAAGCAAACATGCAACAGATCTAGATGCAAACGGTGTTTCAATGCTTAGAAACAAGGCCTAGGGATCATACTTTCATTAGTGAACACTCTCTCATATAAATATCCTCTCTTCATGGTATTACTCTTAACTACTCTCCAGTTGGACACTCTAATCATCGTTAGGGCTATAACAGCACTCCTCAAAGTCCGCCTTCCCCAATCTAGATGACCCCACACTATCACCTTGAGCGCTAGATGGTTCCAACAAACACCACAATTCCATAGAGACATCCAACTCCAAATATAACTCATAACAAATATTCAATCTAGCCAAAGTGCCACACACGGTATGCACACTATCACTTTCACACACGTGGGGAAAAGCATAGATTTATTAAAGCACAAAGAGTATTTATGTAGACTCAAACCTAAGTTCCACCTTGGTGTGCACGCTGTCACTTTCACACACATGGGGAGGGCAAAGATCTAATGAAGCACTTGAGTAGCAGGGCTGATCTAGTTGACTACAAAGCTCATGACCACAACATGATCATGCATAGAGAGAGATGAACACATAGCTACCGGTAGAGCCCTTAGCCTCGAGGGAGAACTACTCCCTCCTCATCATGGGAATCAGCAATGGTGATGAAGATGGCAATGGAGATCGATGGAGATGGATCTAGGGGCACTTCCCCGTCTCGGCAGGGTGCCGGAACAGAGAATTTCTATCCCCCGAATATCCCCTTCGGTGGCAGCGGTGATGTGGAGGTTTTTTGTTGGAGGCTTCTTATAGGCAAAGGAGGCAAGGTCGATGGAGGTCTAGGGGCCCACACCCCCTGTGGGCGTGGCCTAGGGTGGGCCCGCGCCCACCTAGGGTGTGGCCACCCTGGTTTCCTCCTCCGTTTCGTCTTTGATTTTCTATATCACTCCGGGAAAATATTGACTTTGGCTTTTGTCCCGTCCAATTCCGAGAATATTCATTTTTTAGCTTTCTGAAACCAAAAACAGTAGAAACAGGCAACTGGCACTGTGGAATCTTATCAATAGGTTAGTTCCAGAAAGGGTATAAAAATACCTCAAAGTGTAGACAAAACATAACCAAGTTGATACTAAACAAGCATGGAACATCAAAAATTATAGATACGTTTCTGACGTATCAAGCATCCCCAAGCTTAACTCCTGCTCGTCCTCGAGTAGGTAAGTGATAAAAAGAATAATTTTTGAGGTGACATGCACAATCAAAACCAAGATCAAACCATTTGCAAGCATTGAAAGCTGGGAACAAAGAACTCTAAACATGTGGATGAAAGATGGAGTTCTAACAATAGGACATAGTAACTATGCATACAACATGAAAGGCAACAAACAAAGATCATGAATAACATGCATTGAAAAACGTTTGTTTGTTTCACATACAGAAAACATGGCATAGTGGCATTGATCTTGTCCCTCATAGAGTAGCAAGTAGATGCATAGGACACCTTCAAAGTTCACAAGGGTGACTAGAAACAAGTAGCACATGAACAAGTAATATCACAATATGCATCAAGCAATAAGTTTTGGGACACTACACACATAATGGCAACTATGCTCTCTTAATGGTGCCTAAAAGGTAGAAGGTGGAGAGTCAATTTAATAGTGGAAGAAAGGCCTTTCATAAAGGAAGCAGGGGTTTCAAGTTTCAAAAAGAGCTGCCAAAAATTATGGTACTTGTTAGATTTCAGCCCTCAATTCCCCTATCATAAGCATCTTGAAGTGATTAAGGTTAAAGTGAACAAACTATGGAGTATATGCTTGACAAAGTATAAGTTGGCAATCTCAAGTTCCTCGAATATGAGGGCCACACCTCATGCTACTCAACTTCAGTCACCTATAAGTTCTTGTCATTGTAAGTATATGCGTATCATAGAGAACCGCCAACGAGGTACCCCTTGCACATGGTACAGGAGCTATCCCATAACCAAAATGACAAGGCAATCAGACAATGAGCATCTGAGCGATCTTTTTATTTACTATATGCATAGCTTTTTATTGAGGATGCTTCATAGATAGCTCACTATGGTGATGCTGCAAGTTTCCACCATGATTAGGCATGGCTTAGGCTAGCGGCCCAGGCGTTTCTCTAACACAAAATACAAACTCCATGGACTTAAAGTTCCCTCTTTATTTCACACCGGTGACATCCATAGACAAAATAGCATGATATCAACTGAGTACAAAGTACAAGTGCAATGTTGAAAACGTTCCCCATGACAGCACGGTTCTCCAAAATATAAGTGCAAGCATATACAACATAGATGACACAATGGTTCAAGTTTATTAGGGGCAAAGAATATAAAGTGTGCCATCAAGTTTGTGATGGATTTAACCACTAAGTTTTCACATAACAAAATACTTTTTAATTGGAAGATAGCTGAAAACAAGAATATACTTGGAATGGTGTAACACACCATGCATAGGAGTTTATAGTGGACACTTTGGAAAAACTTGGTTTCTTGGGAGTTGGAAGCATGAGTAGAGCTTACTCATAGAAGTGGAGGCTAGCAAAATACTGGGAGCAACCAATTAAGAGAGCAATAATGGCCATAATCATGCAGAGCGACAAAACATTACTAATCAAATCATAGAGTGGTACTACAAGTCAAGGACTAAATGATCATAGAGGCTATGGTGACTTGTCATAGTCATAACATGGTGTGATCATGTGCCAAGTCAACACAAACAAAGCATCAAAGGAGAATACCACAAACTATGCTTTTGTATGCTAAAACAACGCATAATTCCTTCAAGGCACATTAAGCAATCCTAAATGTTTGGAACAAGTCATGCTACAACAATAATCACTAAGCATAAGGTCCAAACAAGATCTAGCATGACATGATAAATTCTATGCCACAGTCAAGACAAGCTCCCTTTTGTACCACTATAAGCATGAAACTTTCTACTCTTTTCCAACACCAAACAACTTATTTGAAATAACTCACAAAGATAATAATCAATAAAGATCAGTGAGCTTGTCTCACAAATCCACAAAGAAGAACTTAAAAGTTCTAAGCTGGAAGCACAAGAAAACTAAGGCCGAACGCAGTGCTAGCAAAAGTGAACACTCACAAAACAATAAGAGTGAAAACTAGAGTGTTCTAGGCAATGGAAACAGAGTGTGTCTCTATCCAAAAATAAGTGTGGTTTAACCAACCAACTTACTCAAGCAAACGAAAACCAAAAACGAAAACTAAGACACTCCAAGAACAACACAACAGTGCATGAAACAATAAAAATGAAGTGTCTAGAAAGACCTGAGATTTTTATTGATGAAGAAGGGGATGCCTTGGGCATCCCCAAGCTTTGACGCTTCTACCTCTTGAATATTTGTTGGGATGACACGGGGTGGCATCCCCAAGCTTGAGCTTTTGTCCATTCTTCATCTTATTACATCACTCTCTCTCTACACCTGAAATTTTTCCTTCATACAAAACTTCACACAATCTTCATTAGCAACATTAGTTTATTCAAAAGATATTAGACCTCTTGAAAAGCTTTGGAACATCAAAATTTTTCACTAAAAACACAAGATACTGTAGTAACTCCTTCAAAAAGCTCAATTCACCTAAAGAGAACTCAAAAAGGAATCTATAAGATGCAAATACAAATAATGGCAGAAATCTGTCAAAACAAACCAGCAGGTAGAAACCGATTTTTTCGAAGACCTTATGTTTCTCAAATAAAAAAGTGTTGAACTAACGAAAGTTATCTAATATACTGGGAGATTTATTCGTAAATTTTCAGCTCTATCCGAGTTATAGAGGCTCCTCACCAATATTTTTGGTGGAGGACAGAAATCTGTTTCAGGACAGCAACTCCCCAAATCTTACTTCCCTCTCATTAGAGGTCATTCTTGGCACAAAAAAGCAAACTAAAGGGATAAGGAGAGGTCAATACTAAAGTATTAACTTCCAAGACTCAATAAAACTCTTGGGTTATCTCCCAACAAGTACTTTTCTTTAACGCATTTAAGTTAGGCTTGATAGTTTGAGATGATGCTCACATAAGAAATATGAATTGAAGTTAATGAGAGCATCAAGAAACAAATTCAAAACACATTTAATTCTAACTCACCTACTATGCATAGGAATCTTGTAAAGAAACAAGTCATGAAAGCACAAAACACCAAGCATAGAAAAGCAAAACAAGTGCAACTTCAAGACTTTCAACATAAAAAGGGGAAACTTAATATTTTTGAGATGCATAAGACCATGTTTCCCTCTCTCATAATAACTTTCAGTAGCATCATGAATAAAATTAACCATATAGATATCACATAAAATATTCTTATCATGAGCCACATGCAGAAAATAATTATTGCTCTCCACATAAGCATAGTCATTCTTATTAATTGTAGTGGGAGCAAATTCAACAAAATAGCTATCACTATTATTCTCATCACCATAATCATCAAATATAGGAGGAATATTGTAATCACAATTAACTTCATACTCAATAGTAGGTGGACTTAAAATAACATATTCATCATTGTAATCATCATATAATGGAGGTTTGGTATCATCATAAGCAATAGAATAGCCATCTTCCAAAGTTAGGGAACTAAAAAGATCATTTTCATAAAAACTAGCTTCCCAAAGCTTAGATTTTCCATAGCATTAGCAATAATGGTGTCCAAAGAATTCATACTAATAACATTGCCATTAGCATGCAAATAAAGCTCCATAGGTTTTTTAATTTTCTCTTCAAACACTTCATGTCCTAACTCAAGATAAATGTTATAAAGCTCTCTAATTTTGTTGTTGTTTTACATTAAGCCTAACTAGTGAAAACGAGAAAAAAAAGACAAAATTGCAGAATCTAAAGGAAATAACTTCGAGCACTCACAAAGGAGGATGTGACTACCTTTTACCTTACCTCCCTAGAAACGGCTCCAGAAAATAGCTGATGGCGTGGAGGAAAGGTAAAAGACCAAAACCTCCCTGACAACGGCACCAGAAAATAGCTTGATGTCTATGCACTTCTATTCTTATAGACAGTTGTTGGGCCTCCAAGTGCAGAGGTTTGTAGAACAGCAGCAAGTTTCCCTTAAGTGGATCACCCAAAGTTTATCGAACTCAGGGAGGAAGTAGTCAAATGTATCCCTCTTAAGAAACCCTGCAATAAAGATACAAGAAGTCTCTTGTGTCCCCAACAAACCCAATACACTTGTCAGGTGTATAGGTGCACTAGTTCGGCAAAGAGATAGTGAAATACAGGCGGTAACAGTGCCAGAAAATAGCTTGACGGTGAGGTAAAGACTAAAGGCAACAAGATGGAAGCAAGCAAACATGCAACAGATCTAGATGCAAACGGTGTTTCAATTCTTAGAAACAAGGACTAGGGATCATACTTTCATTAGTGAACACACTCTCATATAAATATCCTCTCTTCATGATACTACTCTTAACTACTCTCCGGTTGGACACTCTAATCATCGTTAGGGCTATAACAACACTCCTTAAAGTCCGCCTTTCCCAATCTAGATAACCCCACATTGTCACCTTGAGCACTAGATGGTTCCAACAAACACCACAATTTCATAGAGACATCCAACTCCAAATATAACTCATAACAAATATTCAATCTAGCCAAAGTGCCAGACACGGTATGCACGCTGTCACTTTCACACACGTGGGGAAAAGCATAGATCTATTAAAGCACAAATAGTATTTATGTAGACTATAACCTAAGTGCCACCATGGCGTGCACGCTGTCACTTTCACAGAAATGGGGAGAGAAGAGATCTAATGAAGCACTTGAGTAGCAGAGCAAATCTACTTGATTACAAAGATCATGACCAAAACATGATCATGCATAGAGAGAGAGATGAACACATAGCTACCGGTAGAGCCCTTAGCCTCGAGGGAGAACTACTCCCTCCTCATCATGGGAATCAGCAACGGTGATGAAGATGGTGATGGAGATCGATGGAGATGGCTCCGGGGGCACTTCCCCGTCCCGGCAGGGTGCCGGGACAGAGACTTTCTGTCCCCCGAATATCCCTTTTGGTGGCGGCGGGGCTGCAGAGTTTTTTCTGGAAGTATGATGGATTATTTAGGGTTTTTGGGTCGGAGGCTTCTGATAGGCGAAGGAGGCAAGGTCGATGGAGGTCCAGGGGGCCCACACCCCCTGTGGGCGCGGCCTAGGGTGGGCCCACGCCTACCTAGGGTGTGGCCACTCTGGTTTCCTCCTCCGTTTCGACTTCGATTTTCTGTATCACTCCGGGAAAATATTGACTTTGGCTTTTGTCCCGTCCAATTTTGAGAATATTCATTTTTTATCTTTCTGAAACCAAAAATAGTAGAAAACAGGCAACTGGCACTATGGAATCTGGTCAATAGGTTAGTTCCAGAAAGTGTATAAAATACCTCAAAGTGTAGACAAAACATAACCAAGTTGATACTAAACAAGCATGGAGCATCAAAAATTATAGATACGTTTCTGACGTATCAGTGTACCCACTGGACAGTTGCTGGGGTATGTAGTCTCCAAGCGAGGCATTGAGGCAAACCCCGCCAAGATAAACACGATCGCCTGGCTCGGCAAACCCGAGTGCCTCCGCAATGTCCAGAAGTTAGCTGGGCGAGTCGCGGCTCTCAGCCGCTTCATCCCCCGGCTAGGCAAGAAGGCAATGCCTCTCTACCGCCTAATGCGCAAGAACCCCACGTTCCAGCGGGACAAGGAGGCGGACAATAGGCTCCACGCGCTCAAAGAGGTGCTACTTGCGGCCCCGCTACTCGTCGCTCCTGTAAAAAAAGAGCCGATGCTTGTCTATGTTGTGGAATCCGAGCGAGTCGTCAGCGCCGTCATGGTCATCGAACGACCAGAAGAGGGAAAGGCGTGCTTCGTGCACTGACCCATCTACTACATCAGCAAAGTCCTCACCGAGTCACGACAACGCTACTCGCAGTACCAAAAACTGGTATATGCGGTCTTCCGAGCCCAGCGGAGGCTGCCACACTACTTCCAGGAGCACCCAGTCATGGTCGTCTCCTCGGCGTCGATGCAGGACATCATCCGCAACCGCGAGGCAACTAGGCAAGTCGCCAAGTGGTCCGTCGAGATCGGAGTCCACAATATCAACTACGATCCGCGCAAGGCAATCAAGTCGCAGGCCCTGGCAGACTTCCTCGCCGTCTGGGAGGAGGCACAACAGCCAGAGAAGCTACCGTACCTCCATTACTGGTCGCTCCACTTTGACGGGTCCAAGAACACAGACGGCATAGTGGAAGGGATCGTACTCACCTCCCCCAAGGGCGATAAACTGCGTTGTGTGCTGTACCTCGATTTCACCCCCTGCACCAACAACATGGCCGAGTATCAGGCTGTAAGACCTCACCATTTAAGGTAAAGGCCCCTGTGATTGTAATGCTAGTCCCTGGATCAAAATGCTAGCATCCACAGTTTAAGATGAAGTACACAGATACAAAGGTCATTATTACATCGTCATTCTAGAGATAACATAGTCTTTACAACTCATTAGCCCAAGGCTAATACATAGAGTTCATACATAAGAAAATAATTATAAGTCTTCATCTTCATGTGCCACAGGAAAACATATTGAGTGTTGACTCACAACCCTAGTCACCATCAGAGTAACCTGCTACATCATAAGTTACAGCCACAGAGTGTCAATACATTTGGAATTGTATTGGCAAGTGATACCATAGTAGAATATTAGTATCTAATATCTATATGAATTTGGCTAAGTGTAGCTCAGGCTTGCTTTGCTCAAAATAGAGTTTTCTTATTAGTTGAAAAAACTAAGTTTTTATTTTATAAAAATCCCAAGGAACCATCAATATACATTGGTGTACCTTTACCAGTGTTCAACCACAAGTTTTAACTAAGAGAAATTGGGATGAAGAGATCCTTGATTGCTTCAATGTCTTTGATGCTCAAATTGTGCGTTGCCAGGGACACGGCTAAGTACTTATGTTTTACCCTCTCGATATGTGGTGCACTTTCCCCACAATAATTGGCATGCAATGAGACGAGACTTTTCAGAAGCTTTCCCTTAGACCACCATGGACGTGTTCCATCCTATCAACCCTACTACCAACTGTCCATCTGGCTAAGTTCTGGCAACCTAGTTGGTAAAGGCAGAGCCCATATGCCATGTGGTTGCACTAGAAGCTTCTCAACACTAAATATCTCAAATCCTTTTGTTCCTGGGTGGCCATCCACAAGTGTGATACACAAGGTAAATGTAGAGGTCCCAACCTTTAATAAGGTAGAGATCCCTGTGTTTACAATGCTAGTCCCTGGATCAATAGCTAGCATCCATAGTTAAGATGTAATATCAAGAAACAAAGGTCATAATACAACTTTATAACCAGGAATAAAATAATTCATTACATCTTACATAGCTCATTTGGCTAACACATTAAAATGCAGCAGAATATCTATATAGCATGGGGTCCTTCATCTTCAAAGTGCCACAGGCAATCATGTTGGTTGTAGACTTGTAATCCTATTCAACACACTTCACTAACATCAAACAAACCTGCAACATAATAAGTTGCAGCCACAAGGGTTAATACATTTGAATTGTATTGGCAAGCTTCACTATTATGTAAAAGTAAGTGGAACCTATCTTTACATGCATATTTTGCAGAAAGCAATATAGTTTTATCCTATCTTTTCAAAATAGTTTTGATCTTTTGTCAAATCTTTCTGAACTCCTTGGAAAACTCCAAGTGCTTCTAATCCCTTGTTGACACCATCAAGTTTTACTTTGAGAAATTGGAATGTCGAGATCTTCCATAGCTTCAGGCCTTAGTTGCTCAGAGTTGTCCATAACCGGGGACACGGCTAAGTACTTAGAATTTGATCTTCTGTAGAAGTTGTACACTTTACCCACATGACACAATCTCGTCATGACACCACCAGTGGCTGTTGGATAAGTACTCACCAAAATGGACTACTGGCAGATCGAGAATGTGACAAAGTCTTTCCATAGGAGTCCTCCCAATACACAATGCTAGCTTGTCAACCAGGCACCAATGTAGGGATTTATTCCCCTACACAATTCTAGTTAATGTGAAGATGCCAATGCATGGTCTTCCACTATGTATTTGACTAAGCCAAAGCCCATTTAGCATGTGGCTGTACACGGAAGCCACTGTACTAGAAACATGTTCAATATCTAAGTCCCTGGGTGGTTTCCTTCTAGTGCACATACAAAAAGATAGCCATATAAACATGGTTCCCTTTGTTGCCACCTTGTCCAAAAACTTGAGTATCCTCTTTCCACCCAGGTGGTTCATTAAGTACTTGTTTTATTATATAAAACATATATTTTTCCAACACTTCATATAATCATATTATGTATCCCATCCCAAATATATAGCAGGGCTAAGCATACTACAACTATAATGTTTTCACTAAGGAACATATAAGGATATCCTAATAGGATATAGCATAGCATAGAAATATAGTAGTCTTATCATGCATGTTACAAAAATCCACTAAGTGTAATGAAAATAGTAGGACTTGGATGATAGTGTCACTTGCCTTTTTAGTAGAGAATATTGATTCACTTCTTGATCTTGTAAATATCACACTCCTCTAACTTCACTACAATTCAATCAAGCAAACACATTTTCAAACCAACGTTTAAACAATTTACCACATGAAATGACAAAAGCAAGGCAATGCATGCAAGCATGCAAAAGATAGTTTTATTTGGAAAAGTGGTTTCTACTAGGCTCTAGACATTTTAAAGCTCATATTGGTCATTTACAAAAGTGATAAAACCATTTGCAAGAGGTTTCACTCCATAAACTAATTTTATACTAAAGTGATATTTTATGTTTGTTAGAAATGTCTTTTGCAAGGCAATAACTGTATAGGGTTCATAAAATATGTTTTTAAATATCAAAACTTAGTGTTTAGGGTCAGAAGGTTTGAATCACATCATTCCCCAAAGGTTTTACTCAAAATCTTTTCTAAACCATTTTCAATAATTTTATTTTGCTAGAAATGGTTTTAATCAAGGATTTATTCCTTAGCCTCACAAAATAAGTTTCTAAGCCCAAAAGTTGGTTTCTATGGTCAGTAGGTTCAAAACAAACTATTTAGCAAAGATTTTACCTTAAAAATATTTCTAGAATAAATTTTATATTCAAAATATGCCTACACAAGTTTCTGCAAATTCAACCAATTTTCCAGAAGCTAAACTTTAAACAAAGTGCATGGTTGCAAAGTACTTGTTCTGCTGATTCCAATGATATAAAATTTACAAAATTTGGACGTGTAGATTGAAAGTTATGAATTTTGCAAGTTTGCATATCTAATAGATCAAATTCATATTTTAAAATCAAACTCTGTCCACGTGGCTTAATTCCACTTGCTGAAAACGGTTCGTACGGATCTATCAATACTGGCCGCAGGATCTCACTTAATCGCACGGCACAGATCACACGTACCCCTTCGTTTAAGTTAAGATATCGTGTCACTTGGATCAATATCCAACGGCTCACAGGCACTGACCATCTACTGACGGCGGCTAGTGGCGGCGACGCACTCGGACGGTGGCGTTGGCGATGAACCAGGTCGCGCGGGGAAGGGAGAGATTACTCACCGTGCTCACAGGAGTGCGTTGAAGCTCAAGGTGTGGTAAGCTTGTCCAGGGGCGCACCGGAGCAGCGATGATTGCTCGTCGGAGTGAGTGGCGGCGTCGGGTGCTTCGGTTCGTCGTCGGGGCGAGGCTGCAGGTCACCCTAAGGCAAGATAAAGGTATGGTTAGACGCGGACGAGTGCGTAGATAATAGGAGCATCAACAGGAGGGACAGGGGCGGTCTGTGCTCACGGGGGGATCTCGCCGGAGTCGAGGCAGGAGGCGGCGCTCTCAGTCTTGGTTGTAGCCGAGCCTAGGGAACGCACGCAGGTGAGTGGAACACACTGTCAGATGCGCACGGAAGAGGGGAGTAAGCTCGTGTGCTCTAGGAGGCGAGGGGCGGTTGGACGGCGCCGGAATTGGCCGAAGAAGCTTGTCGGGGCAGAGGGGTTCGAGCTCGCAATTTACGCAGCCTGGAGGCAGAGAGGAGGCGTGGCTTGGGGGAAATGGAAGAGGAGAGCGAGGCGCTTAAGTGTTCGTGGTCACTGGCAAGTTTAATCCAGCAATCAATGCAAATTAACACAATTGAATCACAGCAGAAACGGCGAGGGGGAAACGGTCGTGGTGGAGACGATGACTGACAGCGCGGGGCCGCGTTATCTGTGAGAGAGAGGAAGAGAGAGTGGGATCCACCTGTGTGTGACTGCGTGGGTTCATCTTTGAGTGAAAACGGTTCGCGAGTGGGGTGAGCAGGTGGGCTGCGAGTGGGCTGGACTGGGCCTTGGCAGTGGGTTGGGTTAGTTTCATTTTTTATACTGGATGCTTTTATTTTTCTATTTCTATTTATCTGATTTGATTTTTTATTCAAATAATTCAAACTCTAATTCAATTCAAACTTCCACAAAAATTTGTGTTGATTTTAATACTGTTTAACAATATAATCCAAAGTCAAATTTAGAACAATATTTTTATTCTTTTTAGGGTATATTAATTATTTTAAGTAGGCCCTTGTTTTAAATCCAATTAAGATCAAATATATTTTCAACCCTTATTTAAATTTCAATTTTTCACAAAACCTTTTCAGTAGGTTTTTATTTATATAATAGGGTGTCAAATAATGCACTTTGAATTATTTGGAATATTTTTAATATGATTTATTAACCATTTAAATTGGGTATTTGTCTTTATTCCAATGAAATTAAATATGGTTTAAATTCCATAAATTTCACTTGGAAGATTTCTTTGATCTCATTATTTCATTTAGATTTGGATTATACTCAATCCATTTATGGATTTGGCTAAGATTTAATTTGGCCTTAAAATATCCCTCATTTAATTTTTCTTTCTTTACCTGATAAAATCCATAACTTTTTATTTATAATTCCAAACTTGGTGATTCCAATTTGTAAAATCTTATTTAATAATTTTTTATCCTTTTAAATGTCTTTAGGATTATTTGCTCTCCATTTGGTATGGATTTCCAGATAGGTGCTTTATTAGCTTTGGAAATTCAATTTCCTTATCTTATTAAATTTATAAGATTTTATCTATGGCTCTAAATTAAGTGAAACCAATTCATATGGTTTTATAATATTTCTATTTGTCATTCTTGATCATTTATAAATGTTTGTTGACAAAAAATTTATATGGATCAAATCTTTAGTCTTTGAGATAACTTGGAAATGTTTTTCTTCCAATAGAGATTTAGGGTTTTGGTTTATTTTCCAAGTGTTTAAATTTCAAGATGCATTTATGAAGAATGCATTCCACTTGATTTGAATTTATTCGGATTCAAACATTAACCAAAGTTTGTTCAAGATGGGATTTTATGTTTCCATTTAGAAACAAAAGTTTCTTTTCACCCTAAATTTCAACAATTATTTATTTATTTTATTTATTTTTCACATTACAAAATTTGGAAAATTTTGGGATGTGACAGGCTACCACCCTTAAAATAAATCTCGTCCCGAGATTTGGGAAGTCTAGGGTTACAAGTTGGCTTGAAGACAACTAGGGTACTACCACCCTTCAAATAAAGTCTCATAGGGTTACATTGATGATTCACTTGACTATGGGTTCAACACTTGATATCCAAACAAGGAATCCTTATTTGACTCAACTGAGTTAACTAATTCCTGACATCCACTTCTTCTATCTCTTCAAGGTTCCCATCCATGTCAATGTGGTTCACATGTCCCTTCTAGGTCACATTGGAGTTATTTCCATTGGAGTTTCTAGCATCCTTTTTCTTTTTTTTTCTCAGGATAGTCTGATGCATAGTGTCCTAGTTCCTTACAATAATAGCACTTCAACTGGCTAATGTCTTTCTTCCTGAAAGTGTCATGTTGGTTCTGACCAAGGTCATCTCCATTGTCAGTATCATTTCCATTTTTATCACTTCCCTTGTTGTTGTGGTGATGCTGATGTGGTTCAGAATCCTCATTGCTCTTTTTGAATGAACGCTTCTTTTGTGATGATCGTGAGTGATACTTGATTTTATGCTTCCTCTTTCTGTTCTCAACTTGATTCATCTTGTTTTCCAAGATGGTGGCTTTGTCACAGAGTGATTGATAAGTTGGGACATAGGCAACAGATAGCTGCAGGTTTAACTCATCATTAAGTACTTCGAGGAATTTATCCTTCCTCTTAGCATCTGTATCTACTTCATCCGGTGCATAGCGTGCCAGATTGTTGAACTCTTCAATGTACTCAGCCACACTGAGGTGACGTTGTTTCAAATTGTGGAACTACTTTTTCTTCAAGTTCATCACTCCAGATGAGATGTGAGTTGTACGGAATCCATCCTCAAAAATATCCCAAGTCACATCCTCAAGGGGAGTGGTGATCAGAAAGTTGTCCCACCATGTTGCTGCTGGCCCTTCAAGCAGATATGCTACAAACCTAACTTTTTCTTCGTCGGTGTAGCCAACAGTCACTAAGTCCTTGTTCACCGAACGTAACCAATCATTGGCTAACATTGGGTCAGTTGTTCCAGAGAACCTTGCAGGTCATAGTTTCAGAAACCTAGTGAGCATGTCATGAGCTGGAGGATTATTCTGATTGTTGTTGTTGTTATTGTTGTTCTGATTTTGCATAAACTGTGTCATCATCTGCATCAGTTGGGCTTGCCCTGTCATCAACTACTGCATCTCGGGAGTGACGTTATTGTTGTTGTTTTGGTTGGGATTGGCATGTCGAGGAGGCATCTGTTGGTTTGATAGGGATAAGTAATGATGAATAGGTCTAAAGAAGTTCTAACACACAACCCAAAACAATCAAGTTCAATCAAGCAATCAAACAATCAACAAGCAACTATTCACTTAACAACTTATGAGCTTATCTCATGAGTTGAAGGAAACAACAAGTTTTCTTGAAATAACTAACTTAGTATAGTCATACCTCATAGGTCAATATGATCCATACACTAACATGATATCAATGTTTTTGGTAGGAAATCTATTGTTCTCTTGGTTCTCACTTGTAGTCCTTAGTGATGTCTAAGCCGAATTCCTTGGTGAAACTAAAGTTGTAGTCATTGGTCATGGTGAAGGCTTTGTCCATCAAGTTGAAAAGGAAGAGGTGTAGAATTCAAAACCAAAAGGTTGAGGAAAGATTTTACAAGATTGTTTGTAAATAAGTTTTTGGAATAAATACAACTCCTATTTTTCTAAGGGGTTTTGTCCAATCCTAGGGTTACAATCCTACAGGCAACACAGTGCTCTGATACCATCTGTAGAGGTCCCAACCTTTAATAAGGTAGAGATCCCTGTGTTTACAATGCTAGTCCCTGGATCAATATCTAGCATCCACAGTTAAGATGTAATATCAAGAAACAAAGGTCATAATACAACTTTATAACCAGGAATAAAATAATTCATTACATCTTACATAGCTCATTTGGCTAACACATTACAATGCAGCAGAATATCTATATAGCATGGGGTCCTTCATCTTCAAAGTGCCACAAGCAATCATGTTGGTTGTAGACTTGTAATCCTATTCAACACACTTCACTAACATCAAACAAACCTGCAACATAATAAGTTGCAGCCACAAGGGTCAATACATTTGAATTGTATTGGCAAGCTTCACTATTATGTAGAAGTAAGTGGAACCTATCTTTACATGCATATTTGCCTAAGTAGGGTTTAGGCACTTTTGCAGAAAGCAATATAGTTTTATCCTATCTTTTCAAAATAGTTTTGATCTTTTGTCAAATCTTTCTGAACTCCTTGGAAAACTCCAAGTGCTTCTAATCCCTTGTTGACACCATCAAGTTTTACTTTGAGAAATTGGAATGTCAAGATCTTCCATAGCTTCAGGCCTTAGTTACTCAGAGTTGTCTATAACCGGGGACACGGCTAAGTACTTAGAATTTGATCTTCTACAGAAGTTGTACACTTTACCCACATGACACAATCTCGTCTTGACGCCACCAGGGGCCGCTAGATAAGTACTCATCAAAATGGAGTACTGGCAGATCGAGAATGTGACAAAGTATTTCCATAGGAGTCCTCCCAATACACAATGCTAGCTTGTCAACCAGGCACCAATGTAGGGATATATTCCCCTACACAATTCTAGTTAACCTGAAGATGCCAATGCATGGGTCTTCCACTATGTAGTTGACTAAGCCAGAGCCCATTTAGCATGTGGCTGTACACGGAAGCCACTGTACGAGAAACATGTTCAATCTCTAAGTCCCTGGGTGGTTTCCTTCTAGTGCACATACAAAAAGATAGCCATATGAACATGGTTCCCTTTGTTGCCACCTTGTCCAAAAACTTGAGTATCCTCTTTCCACCCAGGTGGTTCATTGAGTACTTGTTTATTATATAAAACATATATTTTTCCAACACTTCATATAATCATATTATGTATCCCATCCAAATATATAGCAGGGCTAAGCATACTACAACTATAATGTTTTCACCAAGGAAGATATAATGATATCCTAATAGGATATAGCATAGCATAGAAATATAGTAGTCTTATCATGCATGTTACAAAACTCCACTAAGTGTAATGAAAATAGTAGGACTTGGATGATAGTGTCACTTGCCTTTTTAGTAGAGAATATTGATTCACTTCTTGATCTTGCAAATATCACACTCCTCTAACTTCACTACAATTCAACCAAGCAAACACATTTTCAAACCAACATTCAAACAATTTACCACATGAAATGACAAAAGCAAGGCAATGCATGCAAGCATGCAAAAGATAGTTTTATTTGGAAAAGTGGTTTCTACTAGGCTCTAGACATTTTAAAGCTCATATTGGTCATTTACAAAAGTGGTAAAACCTTTTGCAAGAGGTTTCACTCCATAAACTAATTTTATACCAAAGTGATATTTTATGTTTGTTAGAAATGTCTTTTGCAAGGCAATAACTTTATAGGGTTCATAAAATATGTTTTTAAATCTCAAAACTTAGTGTTTAGGGTCAGAAGGTTTGAATCACATCATTTCCCAAAGGTTTTACTCAAAAACTTTTCTAAACCATATTCAATAATTTTATTTTGCTAGAAATGGTTGAATCAAGGATTTATTCCTTAGCCTCACAAAATAAGTTTCTAAGCCCAAAAGTTGGTTTCTATGGTCACTATGTTCAAAAAAACCATTTATCAAAGATTTTACCTTAAAAATATTTCTAGAATAAATTTTATATTCAAAATATGCCTACACAAGTTTCTGCAAATTCAACCAATTTTCCAGAATCAAAACATTAAAAAAAGTGCATGGTTGCAAAGTACTTGTTCTGCTGATTCCAATGATATAAAATTTACAAAATTTCGACGTGTAGATTGAAAGTTATGAATTTTGAAAGTTTGCATATCTAATAGATCAAATTCCTATTTTTAAATCAAACTCTGTCCACGTGGCTTAATTCTACTGGCTGAAAATGGTTCGTGCAGATTGATCAATACTGGCCGTAGGATCTCACTTAATCGCACGATACAGATCACACGTACCCCTTCGTTTAAGTTAATCTATCGTGTCACTTGGATCAATATCCAACGGCTCACAGGCACTGACCATCTACTGGCGGCGCTGGCGGCAGCGAGTGGCGGCAACATGCTCGGACGGTGGCATTGGCGATGAACCAGGTCGCAAGGGGAAGGGAGAGATTTCTCACCGTGCTCGCAGGAGTGCTGCGGAGCTCAAGGTGTGGTCAGCTTGTCGAGGGGCGCACCGGAGCAGCGACGATTGCTCGTCGGAGTCAGTGGCGGCGTCAGGTGCTTCGGTTCGTCGTCGAGGGCGAGGATGCAGGTCACCCTAAGGCAAGATAAAGGTATGGTTAGACGCGGATGAGTGCGTAGATAATAGGAGCATCAACGGGAGGGACAGGGGCGATCTATGCTCACCGGGGGATCTCGCCGGAGTCGAGGCAGGAGGCGGCGCTCTCGGTCTTGGTCGTTGCCGAGCCTAGGGAACGCGCGCGGGTGAGTGGAACACGCTGTCAGATGCGCATGGAAGAGCGGAGTAAGCTCGTGTGCTCTGGGAGGCCAGGGGCGGTTGGACGGCGCCGGAATTGGCCGGACAAGCTTGTCGGGGCAGAGGGGTTCGAGCTCGCAATTTGCGCAGCCTGGAGGCAAAGAGGAGGCGTGGCTTGGGGAAATGGAAGAGGAGAGCGAGGCGCTTAAGTGTGCGTGGTTGCTGGCAAGTTTAATCCAGCCAACAACGCGAATGAACGCAATTGAATCACGGCAGAAATGGCGAGGGGGAAACGGTCGTGGTGGAGACGATGACTGACAGCGCGGGGCCGCATTGTCTGTGAGAGAGAGGAAGAGAGAGTGGGGTCCACCTGTCTGTGACTGCGTGGGTTCGTCTTTGAGTGAAAAACGGTTCGCGAGTGGGGTGAGCAGGTGGGCTGTGAGTGGGCTGGACTGGGCGTTGGCAGTGGGTTGGGTTAGTTTCATTTTTTTATATATTGAATGCTTTTCTTTTTCTATTTATCTAATTTGATTTTTTATTCAAATAATTCAAACTCTATTTCAATTCAAACTTCCACCAAATTTTGTGTTGATTTTAATACTGTTTAACAATACAATCCAAAGTCAAATTTAGAATAATATTTTTATTCTTTTTAGGGTATATTAATTATTTTAAGTAGGCCCTTGTTTTAAATCCAATTAAGATCAAATATATTTTCAACCCTTATTTAAATTTCAATTTTTAAAATAACCTTTTCAGTAGGTTTTTATATATATAATAGGGTGTCAAATAATTCACTTTGAATTATTTGGAATATTTTTAATATGATTAATTAACCATTTAAATTGGGTATTTGTCTTTATTCCAATGAAATTAAATATGGTTTAAATTCCATAAATTTCGCTTGGAAGATTTCTTTGATCTCATTATTTCATTTGGATTTGGATTATACTCAATCCATTTATGGATTTGGCTAAGATTTAATTTGGCCTTAAAATATCCCTCATTTAATTTTTCTTTCTTTACCTGATAAAATCCATAACTTTTTATTTATAAATCCAAACTTGGTGATTCTAATTTGTAAAATCTTATTTAATAATTGTTTATCCTTTTAAATGTCTTTAGGATTATTTGCTCTCCATTTTGTATGGATTTCCAGATAGGTGCTTTATTAGCTTTGGAAATTCAATTTCCTTATCTTATTAAATTCATAAGATTTTATCTATGGCTCTAAATTAAGTGAAACCAATTCATATGGTTTTATAATATTTCTATTTGTCATTCTTGATCATTTATAAATTTTTGTTGACAAAAATTTTATATGGATCAAATCTTTAGTCTCTGAGATAACTTGGAAATGTTTTTCTTCCAATAGAGATTTAGGGTTTTGGTTTATTTTCCAAGTGTTTAAATTTCAAGATGCATTTATGAAGAATGCATTCCACTTGATTTGAATTTAGTTGGATTCAAACATTAACCAAAGTTTGTTCAAGATGGGATTTTATGTTTCCATTTAGAAACAAAAGTTTCTTTTCACCCTAAATTTCAACAATTATTTATTTTGTTTATTTATTTTTCACATTACAAAATTTGGAAAATTTTGGGATGTGACAGTAAACCATATACATGGACTTGTGTAACCACTCAACACAAATCATTCTTTCCATTCCACCCAGGTGATTCATTCACATAGTTGTTTTATTAATCAAAAACACATAGTCACATATTTTGCATAATAAAATAACATGAATATTCCATCCTTTGTAATCTACTAGATAGGCTAAGCATACTAGTATAGCAAGTTTCTTAACTTAGGGAAAATCTACTAAGATAACATCTACTAGGATTTACTATAACATAGCTTTACTTAGAAAAATTCCCAATGCAAGTCCTACTCAAAATATCACCAGTGCATAGGTAAAATAGTAGGACAAAAGAATGAAGCATCACTTGCCTTGGTAACTAGGAGAATAGCAATAGTCCTTGCAATCACAATCACCAAAATCTAAACATAAAATCATAACATCAAATTCACATTCAATATTCAAACAAAAATACATATTTTTTTGAGGGTGAAATAGTAGGGGAAAAACCCCAACTACAATTTTTATAAACAAAAATACATATGAATGCATGCAAATGCAATGGAATGGTTTTCCACACCAAACAAGTGAAACTAAACAGTACTGAACACAAGTTATGAATCCATTTGGACAAACAAATCAATCGTTATTGAATTTACAAGTTTAATCACCTAAAAACCTTTTCTGGATTTTATTAAAACAGAACACAAACACACAGCGCGTTCTGATTCGCTAGTACCGTTTGGGCCAGATCACATTCGCGGGCCGTAGGATTTAAGTGACCACACGTGGCCAGGATTTCTTGGTACCGGTTTACTTAAGTGATCTAATATGCGACATGGGATCTAGATCTAACGGCTCAGGATGAAGCGACCGTAGCTGGGCAGCACTGATGGTGAGTGCTGATGGCACCCTGCACTTGTCATGGGACGCTTCGTTGGAAACCCCAAGAGCAGGGTGTGAAGCCGCAAAACAGCAAGTTTTCCCTCAGTAAGAAAACGAGGTTATCAAACCAGTAGGAGGAAGGAAACGTCACATAGGTGTTGTAAGCAACATGGAGACCTACACAACACAAACTCAAGACTTTGCCCCAACGAATCTATGAGGTTGTCAAGCTCACCGGTTTGCTGTAACAAAGGATTAAACGTATGGTGTGGAAGGTAATGGTTTGCAGCAAGTAAACAGGTAACCGTGGAAGATGTATCAATGGTAAAGATTGGACTGGGGTACATAGTTCACTAGAGGTTCTCTCCTTAGATAAACAACTTGGCATGGAGGGTAAACAAATTACAGCAGGGCAATTGACAGGAACTGAGCAAGGCATAACAATGCAATACCAGACAAAAAACTCCTTCCGGTTATCATCCGAACCCCCTCCAGTATTAAGTTGCAAGCAATAGACAACTACTTGAAGCAAAGTGTGTAAGGTAAACAATCCACTTGTTCCATGAACAAGAGACTGTTGTTTTCTCCCTAGTAGCAACAACACATCTACAACCGAATATATTTCTATCACTTCCCTTGGAAACTAGAGGCATGAACCCACTATCGAGCATAAATACCCCCTCTTGGAGTCACTAGCAACTACTTGGCCAAGATAGATAGATACTAACAACAGAGAGCATGGAAGATCACAAACAACACAGACATTATAGTATCAAATAGACAAAACCATTAACCAATCTGACATAGTAATCTCAATATCCATCGGATCCCCACAAACACATCATGCATGATTACAAATAGATTAGATCTTGATCATGAACGGAGGTCACAAGATCTATCCATAAAAGCACAAGGAGGAGATACAACCATCTAGCTACTACATGGACCCATAGTCCAAGGTGGAACTACTCACGCATCATACCGGAGAATAAGGCCTCTAGGATGATCTCCCCTCCGGAAGGGTGCCGAGAAGAACATCAGATCCCCCGATCTAGGGACAATGGTGGGTGCGGCTAAAGAAGGTTTCGTGGAGTTTTGATCGGGTTTCTAGGGTTTCTCCATCAGGGTCTTCTTATAGGCGAAGAGGCGAGGCTGGGAGGCGGCCAGGGGCCCCACACCCTACCCAGGCGCGGGGTGGGCTCACCTGCACCTAGGGGGGTAGTGGTCGCCCTGGTTCGCCTCTCCATCTCCCCTTTGGACTTCATGACGCCAACGGTATGACTTTGGCTTTTGTCCCGTCCAATTCCGAGAATATTGATTTTCTGCCTTTCTGAAACCAAAAACAGAAGAAAACAGGCAGCTGGCATTGTGGCAACTTGTTAATAGGTTAGTTCCAGAAAAGATATAAAAACACCTCAAAGTTTAGACAAAGCAAAGGAAATCAAAGTAGATAGTAAACAAGCATGGAGCATCAAAAATTATAGATACGTTTTCGACGTATCAAGCATCCCCAAGCTTAACGACTGCTCGTCCTCGAGTAGGTAAGTGATAAAAGAATAATTTTTGAGGTGACATGCACCGCCCAAACCAAGATCAAACCATTTGCAAGCATTGAAAGCTTGGATCAAAGAACTCTAAACATGTGCATAAAATATGGAGTTCTAACAATAGGACATAGTAACTATGCATGCAACATGAAAGGCTACAAACAAAGATCATGAATAACATGCATTGAAAAACGTTTGTTTGTTTCACATACAAAAAACATGGCATAGTGGCATACAGCTTGTCCCTCATAGAGTAGCAAATAGATGCATAGGACACCTTCAAAGTTCACAAGGGTGACTAGAAACAAATAGCACAAGAACAAGTAATATCACAATATGCATCAATCAATAAGTTTTGGGACACCGCACACAGAATGGAAACTATGCTCTCTTAATGGTGCCTAAAGCTAGAAGGTGGAGACTCAAATAATGGTGGAAGAAAGGCCCTTCATAGGGAAGTAGGGATTTCAAGTTTCAAAAAGATTTTCCAAAAATTATGGTACTTGTTAGCTTTCAGCCCTCATTGCGCCTATCATAAGCATCTTGAAGTGATTATGGATAAAGTGAACAAACTATGGATTATATGCTTGAAAAAGTATAAGTTGGCAATCTCAAGTCCCTTGAATATGAGGGCCACACCTCATGCTACTCAACTTCAGTCACCTCTAAGTTCTTGTCATTGTAAGTATATGCGTAACATAGAGAACCGCCAATGGTGTACCCCTTGCACATGGTACAGGAGCTATCCCATAACCAAAATGACAAGGCAAGCAGACAATGAGCATCTCAGCTATCTTTTTATTTACTATATGCATAGATTTTTATTGAGGATGCTTCATAGATAGCTCACTATGGTGATGCTGCAAGTCTCCACCATGATTAGGCATGGCTTAGGCTAGCAGCCCAGGCGTTTCTCTAACACAAAATACATACTCCATGGACTTACAAGTTCCCTCTTTATTTCACACCAGTGACATCCATAGACAAAATAGAATGATATCAACTGAGTACAAAGTACAAGTGCAATGTTGAAAATGTTCCCCATGACAGCATGGTTCTGCTAATTCCAACATATAAGTGCAAGCATATACACCATAGATGACACAATGGTTCAAGTTTATTAGGTGCAAAGAATATAAAGTGTGCCATCAAGTTTGTGAGGGCTTTAATCACTAAGTTTTCACATAACAAAATAGTTTTTAATTGGAAGATAGATGAAAACAAGAATATACTTGTAATGGTGTAGCACACCATGCATAGGAATTTATAGTGGACACTTTGGAATAACTTGGTTTCTTGGGATTTGGAAGCATGAGTAGAACTTACTCATACAAGTGGAGGCTAGCAAAAGACTGGGAGAAACCAACTAAGAGAGCAATAATGGCCATAATCATGCAGAGCAACAGAACATTACTAATTAAAGCATAGGGTAGTACTACAAGTCAAGGACTAAATGATCATAGAGGCTATGGTGACTTTTTCATAGTAATAACATGGTGTGAGCATGTGCCAAGTCAACCCAAATAAAACATCAAAGGAGAATACCACAATACTATACTTTTGTATGCTAAAACAACACATAATTTCTTCAAGGCACAATAAGCAATTCCAATTGTTTGGAACAAGACATGCTACAGAAATAATCACTAAGCATAAGGTCAAAAAAACAACTAGCATGTCATGCTAAAGTCTAAGTCACAGTCAATGCAAGCTTCTCTTGCACTTTCAAGCAGGAACTTCCTACTCCTTTCCAACACCGAGCAACTTATTTGCAAACAACACAGCGAGAACGGAGGTCCAAACTACTTTATTCAAGCAAACTAAACAAACGAAGCAAAGCAAACAAAAAGTAAGACGCTCCAAGAACAACACAACTGTGCATGAAACAATAAAAACGAAGTGTCTAGACAGACCTGAGCTTTTATTAATGAAGAAGGGAATGCCTTGGTCATCCCCAAGCTTTGCGATTGTACCTCTTGAATATTTCTTGGGGTGACACCGGGGTGGCATCCCCAAGCTTGAGATTTTGTCCATTCTTCATCTCATTACATCATTCTCTCTCTACACCTGAAATTTTTCCTTCATACAAAACTTCACACAATCTTTATTAGCAACATTAGTGTATTCAAAAGATAATAGACCTTTAGGCAAAGCTTTGGAATATCAATAATTTTCACTAAAAACATAAGCTACTATAGAAACTCTTTCAAAAATCTCAATTCACCTAAAGATAACTCAAAAAGGAATCAATAAGAAGCAAATGCAAATAATGGCAGAATTCTGTCAAAACAGACCAGCATGTAGAAACCAATTTTTTCTAAAATCTTCTGTTGATCAAATAAAAAGTGTTGAACTAACAAAAGTTATCTAACATACTGAGGGATTTATTCGTAAATTTTCAGGTCAATCCGAGTTAAAGAGACTCCTCACGAATTTTTATAGTGGAGGACAGAAATCTGTTTTGGGACAGCAACTCCCAAAATCTTACTTCCCTCTCATTAGAGATCATTCTTGGCACAAAAACAAACAAAAAGGATAAGGAGATGTCATTACATAAGTAATAACTTCCAAGACTCAAGGAAAATCTTGGGTTATCTCGTAACAAGTACTTTTCTTTAACTCCTTTAAGTTAGGCTTGATAGCTTGAGAAGATGCTCACATAAGAATTATGAATTTAAGTCAAACAAAGCATCAAGGAGCAAATTCAAAACACATTTAAGTCTAACCATCTTCCTATGCATCGGAATCTTGTACACAAATAAATTCACAAAGAACAAAGTGACAAGCATAGGAAGATAAAACAAGAGCAACTTCAAAACTTTCAGCACATAGAGAGGTGTTTCAGTACCATGAAAACTTCTGCAACCATATTTTCCTCTCTCATAATAATTTTCAGTAGCCTCATGAATAAACTCAACAATATATCTATCACATAAAGCATGCTTTTAATGATCTACAAAATCATAATTTCTATCAAGCTCAAAAATAGTGGGATTAAAACCTCCACAGGTTTTATCCAAAGTAGATATTTCAAAAGGATCCACATGAACATAACATTCATCCTCCTTTGGTAAGAATGGGGGACAATCAAATAATGTAATAGATAAAGAGTTACTCTCATTAGAAGGTAGGCATGGGTAGATAATCCATTCTTCCTCCTCTTGTTCATCACTCTCCTCCTCTTTTTCATCTAATGAGCTTCCAGTTTCAACAATTTCTTCTTCCATAAGCTCCTGCAAGGCATTAGTCTCTTCCATTTGTGGAAAATTCATATTAAAATATTCAAGAATATAGCCATTTTATTCCCTATAGTTATCAAAGAAAAATTTAAGTATCTCATCAACCTCAGATTCATAAGGTGCATCATCAGTATTTTCAAGCAAACTGACAAGTTCAAATGCACCCTTGAAGGCAATAAATTCTTCAATTTAATCCACATCATAAAAGTCATAATTTCCTGTAACATAAGAGGATATGGTAACATTATAAATATACTCACATTGAAAAGGGAGGTGTTTATACCTCCTACAGCAACAAGATTTATCAAAGAAATAAATAACATCATAAGTAGAGCACACGTCTCTAGCAATAGTATTCAAATTATCAATTTGTTCCCATAAGTGTTTCCCTTTTTGTGAAAAACGGTGTTCCTTATAATAATACTTTTGTTCTTTTATGAACCCACCTTGCCAATAAGAACTAGTTTCAAAGAAACCATCCATTGATAGAAAGTGTGACCAAGCAAGGCAATAACAGACCAGCAACTAGAGTAGGAACTAATTTTTTGTGTTTTTTTAATAAGAGAAAGCAAACCAAACTAAACAATTTTTTGAAGTTTTTGAAGAGAGGCAAACAAAACCAGGCAAAGGAAAACAAGCAAACTAAAAACAAAGTAAGGAGTAAGGAAGTGGATGACTCCCCTTGTGAAGGCGTCCTTAGCCTCCCCGGCAACGGTGCCAGAAAGACTTGATGGTGCCCCGCACTTGTCGTGGGACGCTTCGTTGGAAACCCCAAGAGCAAGGTGTGAAGCAGCATAGTAGCAAGTTTTTCCTCAGTAAGAAACCGAGGTTATCGAACTAGTAGGAGGAAGGAAACGTCACACAGGTGTTGTAAGCAACGTGGAGACCTGCACAACAGAAACTCAAGACTTTGCCCCAACGAATCAGTGAGGTTGTCAAGCTCACCGGTTTTCTATAACAAAGGATTAAACTTATGGTGTGGAAGGTAATGGTTTGCAGCAAGTAAACATGTAACAGTGG
This sequence comes from Avena sativa, assembly GCA_916181665.1. Classification (NCBI taxonomy): domain Eukaryota; kingdom Viridiplantae; phylum Streptophyta; class Magnoliopsida; order Poales; family Poaceae; genus Avena; species Avena sativa. Next base: position 41,758,030 of record OV702298.1, on the reverse strand, counting down.
AAGATGTATGTCACATCCCAAAATTTTCCAAATTTTGTAATGTGAAAAATAAATAAACAAAATAAATAATTGTTGAAATTCAGGGTGAAAATAAACTTTTGTTTCTAAATGGAAACTTAAAATCCCATCTTGAACAAACTTTGAATAATGTTTGAATCCAACTAAATTCAAATCAAGTGAAATGCATTCTTCATAAATGCATCTTGAAATTTAAACACTTGGAAAATAAACCAAAACTCTAAAAAAAACCTATTGGAGGGAAATCATTTCAAAGATATTCCTAAGATTATGGATTTGATCCATATAAAATTTGTCAACAAGCATTTATGAATGATCAAGAATGACAAAGGGAAATATTATAAAACCATAGAAATTGATTTTATTCAATTTGGAACCATAGATAAAAATCTTATGAATTTAGTAAGATCAGGAAATTGAATTTCCAAAGCTAATAAAGCACCTATCTAAAAATCCCTACTAAATGATGAGTAAATAATCCTAAAGAGATTTAAAGGGATAAACAAATATTAAATAAAATTTTGCAAGTTGGAATCACCATTTTTGGATCCTTAAATAAAAAGATATGGTTTTTATAAGCAAAGGAAGAAATATTAAATAAGGACTATTTTAAGAGCCAAATTAAAATTTGGCCAAGCAAATAAAGTAAAATATTTTTGTTTAATAAAAAGAGTAAAAGATTATTTAAATAAAATCACAAGGATTTATTAGTATCCATTTTTATTTAAGTAAAGACATTTTCCATTTTAAATGAACATTAAAACATAATAAAGTATTCTAAATTATATTTCAAAGTGTTTTATTTTTAATAAAACCTACTGAATAGGTTTGGTAAAAATTTAGATTTCAAATAGAGTTGTAAAACATATTTAAATCCTATTTGAAATAAAGACAAATGTCTATTTTAAAAATAAATAATAGACCTTAAAAAGAATAAAAGGATATTCTAAATTTGACTTTAGAATATGTTAATACACAGTATTAGAATATACACAAAGTTTGGAAAAGGTTTGAATTTAAATGGAGTTTGAATAATTTGAATGAAAATCAAAACAGATAAATAAAAACAGAAAAAGAAAAGGATTCATCACAAAAAAAATGAGAGAGACCAGCCCAGCTAACCCCAGCCCATCTAAGCCCAGCGAGCCCAGTTTCCCCCTTCTCCCCCGAAGCGTTTTCCTACTCAACAGCGAACCCGTAGCCTCGCTGACATCTGGACCCCACCACCTCTCTCTCTCTCTCTCTCTCTCTCTCTCTCTCTCTCTCTCTCTCTCTCTCTCTCTCTCTCTCTCTCTCTCTCTCTCTCGCTGACGCCCAGACCCCACCTCCCAGTCTTCTTCCTCACCCGCCGCGGTGACCACGCCCTCTCCTCGCTGTCGTTGCCAGACATAAATTCCTCGCGTTAATTCGCTTCATTTCCAGAGTAAACCCCGCCCCGACCACGCGTACTTAAACGCCTTCCTCTCCTCTCTCATTCCCCTCGCTCACCCCACCCTCGCCGCCACCAGGCCGCTCCGATTTTGCCCAAAACCTTCCTCTTCTCCGACGTGTTCGCCGTCCAAATTCCGGCAGCACCGCTACCCCCACTGCCCCTGGAGCACACGAGCGTGCTCGCCGTCACCAGGTGCACCTGACAGTAGTCTTAGCTCGTTCGAGCGGGCCCCAGAACGTCGCCTCCGACGACGCCAACGCGCCACCGCCTTCGGCATCAACTCCGGCGACATCTCCCTGGTAAACCCGACCGCCCCTCTCCCTCTCTTTGACACTCGCTTACTCCCCTCTCTCGTGCGCATCTAACGCGACCCCTACATTTCCTTGGCGCTCCTTGTAGCTTCACCGTTGACGACGCCCGAGCGCACCCGTCGCCAGGAGCAACTTCGGCGAGAGATTGTCGACCCGTCCGTGCGCCCCTTCGCCCACGAAGACCACCTTGAGCATCTCCTCGCCACGGCAACTCTGGTAACACCTTCCTTCCCCTTCCTTGCTTCCTGGATTCACCGGAACGCCACCACCCGACGCGCCGCCGCCGCGCACCGTCGCTAGCGCCGCCAATTCTTGGCTGATTCGTTGTGAGCCGTTAGATCACGATCCTATGCACGTGATAGATCCACTTAAAGCGAAGAGGTACACTAATCTGTGCCGCACATTTTCAGTTAGATCTAACACTCCACACTGCACGATCCGCACGAACCAGTACCAACCAATCAGAACAGGACGCGTGGCCCAGAGTTTGTTTTAAAACAGAATATGTTCTATTAGATGTTCAAATTTGTAAATTACATAACTTTCAATCCACACATCCAAATTTTGTAAATTTTATATAAATGGAATCAGCAAAACAAGTACTTTCCAACCATGCACTTTACAAGTAATTTCTTATGTAAAGTTGGTTGTTTTTGCAGAAACTTGTGTAGGCATAATTTGGATATAAAAATTGTTCTAGAAATGTTTTTAAAGTAAAATCTTTAGAAAATGGATTGTTTTGAACCTACTGACCATATAAAACAATTTGTGGAATTAAAAGTGTATTTTGTGAAGTTAAAAGATGAATCTTTGACTTAGAACATTTCTAGTCAAATAAAAATATTGTTTATATGTTAAAAATGCTTTTGGAGAAAAACCTTTCGGAAATGTTTTGATTTAAACTCTCTGACCCTAAACACCAAGTTTTGAGATTTAAAAATATATTTGATGAACCCTATAAATTATTAGTTTGCTAAAAAGCATTTTAAACAACATAAAATATTGATTGGGTATAAAAATGGTTTATAGATAAAACCTTTTGCAAATGGTTTCTAATATTAAACACTAGACCACAAAACACTAACATTTGTGTTAAAAATATATTTGGTAAACACTAGAAATATTCTTTGGATTTAAATCCTTTCTAGCAAAACAAAAATGATTTAAAGTGGCCATTTTTCACTAACTTGATATCAAATATTTTACCACTTTTATAAATGACCAATGGGTGTTTTCAAATGTTTATAACCTACTAGAAACCACTTCTCCAAATAAAACAATCTTTGACATGCTTGCATGCATTGCTTTGTTTTTATTATTCTATGTGATGATTGCTTGAATGGTAGATTGAATATTTGCTTGCTTGATTGAATTGTAGTGCAATTTGAAGAGTGTGACTATTACAAGATCAAGGAGTGAACTTATAACTCTCTACCAAAAAAGGCAAGTGATGCTTCATACTTTTGTCCCATTATTTTCACTATGCATTAGTGATATTTCTAAGTAGGACTTGCATGCAATTTTCCTAGGTATAAAACTATGCCATGGGAAATCCTAGTAGATGAAACCTTAGTAGAATTTCCTAAGTTAAGATTCCTACTACCATCATGCTTAGCTTAGCTAGTAGAAAACAAGGGTGGATTATATTCATGCTATGGAATATTTCTAAGTCAAAGACTTGAGTTTTGTCTAATAAAACAACTAAGTGAATGAATCACCTAGGTGGAATGGTAATTGCTTGGTGGTTTTTGGTTGAGTGGTTACACAAGTCCCATTTCTATGGTTTACCTTGTGTATCTCACTTGTGGATTGCCACCCAGGAACAAAGAGATTTGAGATGTCAAATGTTGAGAAGCTTCAAGTGCAGCCACATGGAATTATGGGCTCTGCCTGGATCATATAGGTTGCAATAACTTAGCCAAATGGACAGTTGGTGGTAGGGGATTGATAGGTTGGAGCGCGTCCATTCTGGTCTAAGGGAAGGCTTTTGAAAGATCTTGTCTTGGTGAAACCAAGTCTTGTGGGGAAAGTGCACCACCTCTGAGAGTGTAAAATCTAAGTACTTAGCCATGTCCCTGGTAAAGGACAATTTGAGCATCAAGACATGGAAGCTATCAAGAATCTCCTCATCCCAATTTCTAAGTTAAAAACTTGTGGTTGAACAAGGGTTGAAGGTTCACCAATTTCTACTGGTGGTTCCTTGGGTGATTTTTGCCAAACAAAAGCTTAGTGTTTCCAAATGATAAGGAAAAACTATTTTGAGCAAAGCAAGCCTAAGCTCCAATTAGCCAAAAGCATATAGATGATAGGCTCCACTATATTACCATAGTATCACTTGCCAATACAATTCAAATGTATTGACTCTTGTGACTGTAACTTATTATGTTGCAGGTTTGTTTGATGTTAGTGAACTGTGTTGATTAGGATTACAAGTCTACAACCAACATGATTGCCTGTGGCACTTTGAAGATGAAGGACCCCATGCTATAGTTATTTCTGCTGCATTGTAATGAGATAGCCAAATGAGCTATGTAAGATGTAATGAATTATTTTATTCCTGGTTATAAGGTTGTATTATGACCTTTGTTTCTTGATATTACATCTTAACTGTGGATGCTAGCTATTGATCCAGGGACTAGCATTGTAAACACATGGATCTCTACATTATTAAAAGTTGGGACCTCTACAATGTATCAATGGTAAAGATTGGACCGGGATCCATAGTTCACTAGAGGTGCTCTCATTAGATAAACAACATAGCATGAAGGGTAAACAAATTACAGCAGGGCAATTGATAGGAACTGAGCAAGGCATAACAATGCAATACCAGACAAAAAGATCCTATGAGATTCGATTGGGCAATACAACAATATACATAGACCGCCATCCAACTACATCTATGACTAAAAGTCCACCTTCAGGTTATCATCCGAACCCCTCCAGTATTAAGTTGCATGCATGTAAGATCCCACCTTTATAAAGGTAAAGATCCCTGTGATTGCAGTGCTAGTCCCTGGATCAATTGCTAGCATCCACAGTTTAAGATGAAGTACACAGAAACAAAGTTCATTATTACATCGTTAATCCAGAGATAACATAGTATTTTACAACTCCATAGCCATAGGCTAGTACAAGAGTTTAACATAACAATATTAAATAAAAGTCTTCATCTTCATGTGCCACAGGCAACCATGTTGAGTGTAGACTCATAACCCCTAATCATCATCAGAGTAACCTGCAACATCACAAGTTACAGCCACAGTGGGTCAATACATTGGAATAGTATTGGCAAGTGATACCTTAGTAGAATATTAGCATCTAGTTACTACATGAATTTGGCAAAGTGTAGCTTAGGCTTGCTTTGCTAAAAATAGGTTTTACCTATCAGTTGAAAAAACTAAGTTTTTGGCAAAAAATCCCAAGGAACCACCAATAGAAATTGGTGAACATTCACCCTTGTTCAACCACAAGTTTTAACTTAGAAAATTGGGATGAGGAGATTCTTAATAGCTTCCATGTATTGATGCTCAAATTGTCGATTATCGGGGACACGGCTAAGTACTTAGTTTCTTCCTTCTGCAGAGGTGGTGCACTTTCCCTACAAGACTTGATTTTCACCAAGACAGGACCTTTCAGAAGCCTTCCCTTAGACCAAAATGTACGTGCTCCAAACCTATCAACCCCCTACCACCAACTGTCCATTTGGCTAAGTTATTGCAACTTATATGATCTAGGCAGAGCCCATAATGCCATGTGGCTGCACTAGAAGCTTCTTAACATTTGGCATCTCAAATCCCTTTGTTCCTGGGTGGCATTCCACAAGTGAGATACACAGGGTAGACCATTAGAAAATGGGCCCTGGTAACCACTCAACCAAAAACCTCCAAGCAATTACCAATCCCCCCAGGTGTTTCATTCACTTAGTTGTTTTATTAAGCAAAAACATAAGTCAATGACTTAGCAATATTTTTCCATAGCATGTATGTGTTCCACCCTTGGTTGCTACTAGCTAGGCTAAGCATGGCAATAGCAAGTATCTTAACTTAGAGAAAATTCTAACAATTCTACAACTACTAGGATTTCCCAAGCATAGCATATAGATACTTAGCAAAAATATTCATGCAAGCCCTATACAAAATATTTCTAATGCATAGTCAAAATATTGGGACAAAAATATGAAGCACCACTTGCCTTGGTAGTTGGGAGAGTAGCAACAATCCTCACAATCACCACTAGCACCAAAATCTACACATAAAATGATAGCACCAAATTCACATATCAAAATAAACAAGCAAAAATATATGAATGCATGCAAATGCCATGTGATGATTTTACAATTCAAACAAGACAAGTAAAACAATACTGAACACTAAACTAAACATTTATACACTAACTAAACTTAATTTGATCCTTAAAACATTTTTCAAATAATTATTATACTCAAAATAGGCCTACAAATGTCTCTGCAAAAATAACCAATTTTACATAAGAAATTTATTAAACAAAGTGTATGGTTGGATAGAATTCTTTCTCCTATTTCCAATAATATAAAAGTTGCAAAATTTGTACGTGTGGATCAAAAGTTATGAATTTTGCAATTTCGAACATCTAGTAGATCTAAATTCAGATTTTAAATCTAAACCCTAGACACGTGGGCGTGTCTGATTGGCCTGTACCGGTTCGGCCGGATCGATCAACGTGGGACATTGAATTTAAGTGGAAGCGCATGGCCAGATCTGCGCGTACCACTTCGCTTAAGTGATCTATTTCTACGCATCAGATCTAGATCTAACGGCCTAAATCAAACGAACCAAAAACTAGCTGCGCTGCGACAGTGGCTGGTGGTAGCGCTCTCGAGCGGTGGTGCTGCCGGCAATACAGGAAGCGCTAGAGGAAGGGAATTAGCTCACCAGTCTCGCCGTGACGTGCTGGTTCTCAAGGTGGTCTCCGTTTGTCGAGGAGCGCACGGGGTCGTCAGGGATTGCTCGCCGGAGTCGCTTCGGTCGTCAGGTACGGTTGCTCGTCATCGTTGGCGAGGTTACAGATCGCGCCTAGCCAAACGAACGGTGCCGTTAGATGCGCACAAGTCAGGTGAACATGTGAGTAACCAATAGATAGAAGGGGGCGGTCAGGAACTACCAGAGGGTGTTGCCAGAGTGGAGGCAGACTGCGGCGCTTGCTATTGTTGAAGTTGGCGACGAAGGGGAGCGCGCGCGGGCGAGTGCGAGGTACTGACAGGTGCAGAGGGTGATGGGGAACTTGCTCGTGGTGTCTGGAAGGCAAGGGGTGATGGTGTCTGGCCGGAATTTGAGTTGGAGCTGGTCAGAGGAGAGGGAGGTCCTGAGCCAATTACGAGCAGCCTAGGGGCGGAGAGGGGTTGGCGACTGGGAAAAGGAATGGAGGACGCAGGCGATTAAGTACACAAGGTCAGGGGTGGAATTACTGGCGCATTGATACGAATTTAAGAGGGATTAATCGACCGGAAACATATGGCGTAATTTGGGGAAGAAGGGGTCATGGGGTGGAGACGATGACTGGCGAGTGGGACCTGGCGTTCAGCGAGAGAGAGATACAGGGTGGGGTCCAATCGTCAGCGACGGCGCGGGTCAGTTCCGTGGTGTGAATCGTTTTTTCCGTGGTGGAGAGGGGAGGTGGGATGTTGGGGTAGATGGTATGGGTTGGGTTAGTTAGCCAATTAGCTTTATTTTTTTCTAAGTTTCACTTTTTCTTTTTCTGATTTGATTTTCTGGTTTGAATTTAAATGCCCATTTCAATTCTGTTTCAATTCAAATTTTCTCTAGATTTTTGTATTGTGTTTCTTGTGTCCTGGGGTGTATAAAACATCTATTCATACTCAAATCTATTTTGGTTTTTGAAATAAAGTTTAAAACTATGCCCTTAGTGAAATATTATTAATAGGCATATGAATGGTTTTGAATTCATTTTTTTTGTTTTGAAAACTTTGACCAAGCTTTGGAAAATATCAATCAATCCTCTGCTTAATTCTTTTCTGATCAAAACAAATATTCTCCTATCAGAGAGTAACATTAAGGTCATTGCCTTGCTTACATAAAATAATACACCATAAAGTTTCTGTTTTTGAAGAAATGATCCTAATATGATTATGAATGCATGAATGATATGCATACTTTGAAATCATGATTTTTGGGATGTTACAAATCTAACCCCCTTAAGGTGAATCTCGCCCTCGAGATTCGGATTGGCTAGCAAATAGGTGAGGGTGGTCTTTCCGAAGATCATCTTCTCTTTCCCATGTTGCTTCTTATTCGGAATGATGGTTCCACTGAACTTTGCAGAATTCGACAGTCTTTGTCCGAGTTACTCTTTATGCAGTCTCGAGAATCTTGATAGGTTTTTCCTCATAAGTGAGATCACTTTCCAATTGGACCTCCTCCAAAGGTATAATATCCTTCAAAGAAGTCTCCTCCATCTCTGCATGGAATTTCTTTAGCTGACTCACATGAAACACATTGTGAACGGCAGATAATGATTCAGGCAATTCAATCTCATATGCCACTTCTCCTTTACGGCTCAGAATCTTGAATGGTCCAACATATCTTGGGGCCAACTTTCCTTTGACTCCAAATCTCTTCACTCCACGAAGTGGTGATACTCTAAGATATGCTCTATCATCCACCTCATAGGTGACTTCTCTACGCTTTGGATCTGCGTAGCTCTTTTGTCGGGACTGTGCTATCTTCAATCTGCCCTTTACTAACTTGACTTTCTCTTCATCTTCCTTGATTAGTTCTGGTCCGAACAAGTTCCTTTCTCCAACACCATTCCATAGCAATGGTGTAGTACACTTTCTCCCATAGAGAAACTCAAACGGTGCCATCTCAATACTGGCTTGATAGCTGTTTGTTATTGGATAATTCTGCGTAGGGAAGAATTTCAACCCAGCTAGCTCCATAATCTAGGGCACATGCCCTCAACATATCCTCAAATATTTGGTTGGTCCTTTCTGTCTGTCCATCAGTTTGGGGATGAAAAGCAGTACTGAATTCCAATCTCGTTCCCAATGACTCATGCAGTTGTCTCCAAAAATGGGAAGTGAATTGAGTTCCCCTATCAGACACAATACTCTTAGGTACTACATGCAGACACACAATCCTATTTATATAGATCTTGGCTAACTTAGCACTTGTATAGGTTTTCTTCACGGGTATGAAATGAGCCACTTTAGTTAGGCGATCTACTACTACCCAAATAGAATCATATCCTGATCTGGTCTTTGGCAATCCGGTGATGAAATCCATGCCAATCTTGTCCCACTTCCAATCTTTGGCAAAGGAATAGGTAATGGTTGTTACAATCCTGCTGGTTTTTGATGTTCCGCTTTCACTCTACTACATACATCACACAAAGCAATATGTTCGGCGATGTCCTTCCTGAGATTATTCCACCAAAATCTTTCCTTCACATCCATGTACATTTTGGTGTTACCCGGATGAATGGAATACGGTGAGTTGTGTGCTTCTTGTAAAATCAGTTTCCGAAGCTCCGGATCTTGCGGAATGCACATACGTTTTCCATACCATAAAGTACCCTGTTCGTCTTCATGGAATCCTTTGGATTTTCCCTTGCCAATCTTTTCCTTAATCTCTTTGTCCGTCTTTTGAGCTTTCTTGATTTTGTCCAACAAGGTGGGTTGAACATCCAATGACATGAGATGTCCTTCAGGCACAATCTCCAATCTGAGATCTTTAAATTGGGCACACAGATCATTTGGCAACTCTCCCTTAGTAAGGCCATTCACATATACCTTACGGCTTAGTGCATCCGCTACAACATTTGCTTTACCGGGGTGGTATTGCAAACTCAAGTCATAGTCCTTGATGAGTTCTAGCCATCTTCTTTCTCTCATGTTGATTTCTTTCCGAGTGAAGATATACTTCAAACTTTTGTGATCTGTGAACACTTCACATCGCTTTGCCAAAAGATAATGTCTCCATGTTTTGAGTGCATGGACAACAGAGGCTAACTCTAAATCATGAGTAGGATAATTTACTTCATGAGTTTTGAGTTGTCTCGAGGCATAAGCCACAACTTTACCTTCTTACATCAGAACTGCACCTAATCCTTGGTGAGATGCATCACAATACACTTGGAAATCCTTCTCCAAATCTGGCAAACATAAGACTGGTGTTGTCACTAGTCTCTTCTTCAACTCTTGGAGACCGAGTTCACATCCTTTAGTCCAATCAAATTTCTTGTCTTTATTAAGTAACTCTGTCATTGGCTTAGCTACCTTGGAGAAATTCTCAATGAATCTTCTATAGTATCCTGCCAAGCCAAGGAAACTACGAACTTCTTTCACTGACTTAGGAGATTCCCACTCAGTTACAGCTGACACTTTTGCGGGATCAACTGCTACACCATCTTCTGACACAACGTGTCCAAGAAATCCAACTTCATTTAACCAAAATTCACACTTGTTGAATTTGGCATACAGCTTATGCTCTCTAAGCTTCTCAAGTATCAAACGCAAATGTCCTTCATGCTCTTCCTTGCTCATGGAGTAGATCAAAATGTCATCGATGAAAACAACGACAAACTTGTCAAGAAACTCCATGAACACTTTGTTCATCATATTCATGAATTAATCTGGTGCATTGGTCAAACCAAACGGCATCACGGTGTATTCATACAATCCATACCTAGTGGTGAAAGCTGTCTTAGGTATGTCTTGTTCCCTTTTCTTAAGCTGAAAATAGCCAGATCGGAGATCAATCTTTGAGAACACACGGGATCCTTCTAAATGATCAAACAAGTCATTTATTTTGGGCAAAGGATATTTGTTCTTGATAGTCACTTCATTGAGTGAACGATAGTCTATGCATAACCTTTGACTTCTATCTTTTTCAACAAACAAGACTGGTGCTCCCCAAGATGAAGAACTTGGTTGAATAAATCCTTTCTGCAACTGTTCTCCAAGTTGTTTCTTGAGTTCCTTCAACTCATCAACTGACATCTTGTAAGGTCTCTTTGCTATTTGTCCTGATCCTGGTAACAAGTCAATAAGAAATTCCACGTCCCTATCCGGTGGCATTCCCGACAATTCCTCCGGAAACACATCTGGGTATTCTCTCACAATTAGCACACTGTCTGTGCTAATCCCCTTAAGAGAATTTAGCTTACTCCCTTTTGATTCAAAGTTAGACTTGAATCCAATCCGTTTCTTAGTCGGGGTTGTGAGTGCGACAGTACGATTGGCACACTCTAGTACTCCTTCATACTTGGTCATCCAGTCCATTCCCAAAATTACTTCCAGTCCTTGGGAATCTAAGATTATCAGACTAACTGGAAACTTATGCTTTCCAAATTCTATCACTAGATCACGACATCCAAGACTTACTATCATATCTCCACCGGGAGAACTTACTTTTATTGGACACCCAATATTTTCAGTTGGAAACGCATTTCTATCAACAAATGCTTTTGATATGAATGAATGTGATGTACCAGTATCAAAAATAACAAGTGCTAGAATAGAATTGAGTTTGAACTTACCAGCCACAGCATCAGATTCCTCATAAATCTCTTCCACATTGATGTGGTTTACTTGTCCCTTCTGGAAAGGGTTGGGCTTGGTGGTTCCTTCAACTTTCTTTTCTGGGCACTCATTTTCATAATGCCCCATCTTCTTACACTTGAAACATTCAACCTGACTGATATCTCTCTTTGTAGGCTGACTACCACTTCCACTTCCACCTCCACTGTGGTGATTCTTGTGTCCACTCGTGTGGTTCTTGTTCTTGTCATTATCATGACTATGGTGATGCTTGTTGTCATGATGGCGGTTGTGGCCGTGGTGGCTGTTATACTTTCCATGTTTGTGGGATCCAGAACTCCCACTATCATCATGATGAGAATGCTTATGAGACGATCCCGAGCTGTTCTTATCAAAGATGTGCTTCCTCTTCCTGCTTTCAACCTGTTTCATCTTGTTCTCTAAGATGGTAGCCTTGTCACAAAGTGATTGGTAGGTTAGGACATATGCAACAGATAACTATAGATTCAGTTCATCATTGAAAGTTATCCCACCAGGTTTGTCAACACCCGGATTTTTCAATCCTAGATGCCTGTTATGCCATACATCGCAATCCCAGGATTACCATTTTTGCGAGACATAACAGAATTGGATACCATAGAACATCATCCATTACAAACGATACATAAGTTCTTACACAAATAGGGATCTCATGATCCAGTTCTTAATACGACATCAAGCAGCGGAATACGTAATAATAACGGTAGCATAGGCGAAGCTCCATCTTCGGGGTCACAGGCAATGCTGACGATGGGAGATGATCCTAGTTGTCGTAACCTTCCGGGGGTCCATCTTCCAGGTACTCCTCATCATAGTCTGGCCATGGGAATAGACAGGGACAAAGCCATGAGTACTCTTTAAGTACTCGAAAACTAATACTAATAGGTAAAGGGGTTTTTTGGATAATAGGATACTAGGCTCTAGGGTTGTTTTGCAAAAGCCAGATTTATCTCTACTAAGCTCCAAAGCTAGTCACAATTGTATAAATCCTAAGCGGGAACTTGTATTTCATATCACAACTCTGTTGTGGTCAAGTCAAAGTCTCAATTCATCTCACAGGTGATTTTGAAATGTCTGACGGGGGAACAGTATGGCCACTCCAACTGTCCATAACCGCGGACGCGGCTATTTGAATAGTTTGACACTCTGCAGAGATTGTACACTTTCACCACAACATTCGATACATCTGTCAGGAACAAATCCTGAATTCACCATAATTAGTATGCGGATAATCAATCCTAACCTTTCGATTACACGCCAGGGCATAAGCACCTCTCCTGTGAGTTTGGCCTCCCAACCATGACCAACTGTCATCTTGGGTACTGCACAGGTGGACAATCTTCACAAGGTAGCCTCAGCTCAGACCTTGGCCGTGAGGGAACTAATACTAAGGAATATAAGTTTCCAGTCAAGCCCTACCCAATATTCGGGTATTGTGGTTATACGATAAAATTGGAATGGTATCGCATCCAGACAACCATCAGTTTTATAAAGGGCTAAGGCTCATGCCTTAACATTTTTATCACCAAAATCATCAAGTGTTCGGAAACACATGTCCAAAACATTTCAATAGAATGATCCATCATTCCAAGGTTTTCATAACCATTTTTCCACCAAGTATTCCCATCTAAAAGTTGATCAAGTTTTATGCTTAGCACTAGCATCTACAGGTGGGGGTAGTACTAATGAAGGGTGGTAACTAGTGGAGTTTCAACTAAGTACAACCTCATGTCTTAGGCTGATGTCAAGGTTTCTAACTTAGGCCAAATTTTATGCTCTTTATGCAACCTTCAGCATCTTTCCAAAATCTACTAGTCACTTAAGTAAACTCTAAGTGAGCTTTGATAAAGAAATAGAGTAAGAAGCTTGCAAGTAAAACTAGGATTGGTTTATCAAGTGGGTGTGATCACATATGCTTAAGACATATAGTAGTCATAGTAACAAGTATGGGTTTGTTGCATCAGTAGGGTATCTTGCAAGGGTTAGCTTGCACATTCACTAGTAGTATTAGGCTTGCCTTGTGCAGAGCAGTGGTTGAAGTTCTCCTCGGCTTCTTCTTTGTAGTATCCTCCTTCCTCCTCGTATCCTTGGTCGGTACTAGCGTCTATGAATAAATACGAGGTACACAATCACCAAACAATACTTAACTACTTGCAATCATCACACACAAGGGTCCTATGGATGATCTAGCATCCTCCCTAACATTACAAGGTTAAGGCTTGATTTAATTCCTTTTATTTTTTTAGAAAAGTAATTTCTACTCATTTGAAAACTACTTAAGATTTAATATTCTCCAAACCCAACATGGGATCATGTTGACACATGTCATCACCACATATTGTAGTCCATGGGAATGTGATTTAAAGTGGTGTCACAATTTAATAAGGTTTTACCCTTTTATTTTAATTAATTAAAGTGGCTAGAAATGCTTATGTAGCATTATTTTATTACTTGAACATTATTTCTGCAAGTAAACCTATATATTTTTATATATTCGGAAAGGTATGGTTAAATGTCATTTTTGAGAGTTGGAATCAACTCAAAAGCTATTATGGTTTAAATTTGAAAAATGTTTGAATGCAGAAAAGCTTCTGCCTTGTTATTTTTACCATGGGTGATCTATAGATCCAAATGACTTGAATCCAATGGGCTTGGATTCAGCATTCATAGACCTTTCCAACAAAATTGGTTTCATTCAATTTGGTGCACTGAATCGATCTGGGTTGATTTTTGAAGTTGGGTACAGAAGTGTGTTTGAATTGAAATAGAAAAAGGTTTAATTTGAATAACTGGGCTGCACGGGAAAAGTTACTGGGCCGCCCTGCTAAGCGCAGTGCTCCCGCGGGCTGCTTAAGTGGGTGTCCCCACTCGTCAGTGACACGGGGTTGGGCGAAGCGGTATGGGGCGACGTGGATCGTTTGATCTAGTTCTAATCTAACGGCTGGGAGTCATCGTCGACGCGACACAACTCCGGCGAGAACGAAACCTAGCGCGGCCAGTGAGGGTTGCTGGGGGCTCACCGGGGTGCTGGCGAGGGTCGGCGAAGCGGGCGAACGACGAAGTCGACGGCGGCAAACTCAGGGGTGGTCGCGGTAACTCCTGGGGCGGCTCCAATCGCTGGCTTCCTTGTTCTCCGGCAGCGGCAGGCTCTAGTGAAATTCCAGCGAGGTGGTGCTCGCCTTGATCTGAGAATGGTGTGGCACGATCAGTAAGGAGAGGGGAATGAGATGGTGTGAAGAAATCGTGCGGGGGTGGCCTCTATTTATAGTCGAGTGAGGGGACCGTCGGGGGGCACGGTGAGCTCATCGGGGGAGATGTTACAGGCGGCTAATGGCATGGGCAAGGGTAGGGGACGATGCGGTGTCTCCTGGCGATGCTTAACGACATGGTCTCGAGGCATGGGGCGGTGTTGTTTGGTCTGGAACGAGCGGTGCTCTGCGCGGCAGAGGCGGCGTCTTCGACGGCGAGCGGTGGCTGTACGTCACGGGGCGACAAACGGGGATGTCGGGCAGTCTCCTGGGTCGGTGGGGATTGTGTATGCACGCGGCGAGGGCGGCGCGCGGTCTGTGGGTGATGGTCGAGGGTGGCGCTCTGGCGCACGCTTGGCATGGTCTGGGCGCGGCTTGTGCGCATGGTCCAGGGCTTGGCAACGCTCGTGGCTAGGACAGTGAGTGGCGGTGGACGGTGGGCTGCCTCCCAGACATGCTGGCTAGGCTTGCTGCTGCTCCTAGCTTGCTGTCGACTATGGGATGGAAAGAGGGTGCTCGGCTATTCACCATTGATGACAATGGCAAGCTCACAGTGGTGCTAGTGCCTGGCTAATCTTCCTAGATGATCTACTGAGTTGTGTGTGAGCTAAATGGGGAACCAGTTAGGCAAGAATCACTGCTCACAATAGTGTTTGATGTTTGTTTGATTTGTGTCTGCAACCTGTTTGATGA
This sequence comes from Avena sativa, assembly GCA_916181665.1. Lineage (NCBI taxonomy): Eukaryota > Viridiplantae > Streptophyta > Magnoliopsida > Poales > Poaceae > Avena > Avena sativa. Next base: position 41,742,754 of record OV702298.1, on the reverse strand, counting down.
AATGGCCGCATGAAATCAAGTTTTGAATTTTGAAATGAATTTTGGTGGGTTTGCTAGATTGGTGCTGGTGAGTCTGCAGATGCTTGGGTTTTGAAAGTTGAGCTTGTTTGAGTAGTTTTTGAGAAAGTGGGATCTTCCCATAAGATAAAGATTCAATTTTGAATTGTCATTTAAACTATGCATTTGAAAGTTTCTGGATGATCACAAAGTGGGCCTTGATACCTTGTTATGAGTACATTCAAGGGGTGCAAAGATCCAGAAAAGTTGCTATTAGGTTCTGAAAGTTTGAGACAGCCAAAGTAGGCATGGGAGTTAAATTGGCCAAAATGACCATTCATTTCATATATGTGTTTTGATTTACTTGTCTTTAGGAAAGGTGTGGGAAATGTTTTAGATGATGTTTATTTCACCTAAGAAACATTTTACAAGCACCAGAACAAACAAACAAGGTGGTTTTAAAGGATTTCAAAATCCATGCATACACATATGCATGCATTCATGATTTCATTTAGAAAAGTTTTTGTTAACCCTAATTTTGATGATTAGAATTTGATGATCCAAGCTTAGTATTTTTGGGATGTTACAAACCTTCCCCCCTTAAACAAAATCTCGTCCCGAGATTTAAAAAGGACGAAAAGATTACCTAGGATTTGAAGAGATCGGGAAACTCCGTCCTGATGTGATCTTCGTGCTCCCAGGTAGCTTCCTCTTCTGTGTGGTTGCTCCACTGAATCTTGAGAAACTTAATGCTTCGGGTTTGGGTAGTTCGAAAAGCTTCTTCCAAAATGCGGATGGGTACTTCGGTATAGGTCAGGTCATCGTTGATCTCTATGGTCCGGTGATCGATATTCTTGAACACTTCGGTCTTCTCGGGGACTTCGAGACACTTGCGAAGTAACGAGATATGTAACACATTGTGCACAGCTGACATCTCTTCAGGTAGTTCCAATTGATACGATACTTCTCCTCGACGGTTCAGAATTTTGAAAGGTCCGATATATCTGGGGGCTAACTTTCCTTTGAGTTGGAAACGTTGCATTCCCTTCAATGGCGACACTTTCAGATAAACAAAATCTCCTATGTTGAAGGCGAGGTCTCGACGTCTCTTGTCGGTGTAACTCTTCTGTCGGGATTGGGCGGTCTTGAGGTGCTCACGAATCTTGTGAACCTTCTCTTCTTCTTCTCGGAGGATGTCGGGTCCGAAAATATGACTCTCTCCTACTTCCGACCAGTTCAAAGGGGTGCGACACTTTCTTCCGTACATGAATTCAAATGGGGCCATTTGCAAACTGGCTTGGTAACTATTGTTGTAGGAAAATTCTGCAAACGGCAGACAGTCTTCCCACTTGGATCCATATTCTAGCACACATGCTCTAAGCATATCTTCGAGTATTTGGTTTACTCGCTCCGTTTGTCCATCGGTCTGAGGGTGATACGCGGTACTAAAATCTAGGCGGGTTCCTAAACCTTCTTGGACTTTCTTCCAGAATCTCGAGGTAAACTGAGTTCCTCGATCCGATACTATATTCTTGGGGACTCCGTGCAAACTGACGATTCTAGCGATGTACAACTCCGCTAGCTTCGAACTCTGATAGGTGGTTTTGACGGGCAAGAAATGGGCGACTTTGGACAATCTCTCCACTATGACCCAAATAGAGTCATTTCCCCTACTAGAAGTAGGTAGTCCAGTGATAAAGTCCATTCCTATAGAATCCCATTTCCATTCCGGAATTTGCAAAGGTTGCAACAATCCAGCGGGTCTTTGATGTCCTGCCTTGACTCGCTGACATATATCACACTTGGCGATATAGCTTCCGATTTCTCTCTTCATCTTATGCCACCAAAATTGCTCTTTCAAATCTTGATACATCTTAGTTCCTCCGGGATGGATAGAATAAAGAGTATCATGAGCCTCCTTCAAGATAACTTCTTTCAACTCTGAATCTGCTGGTACACAAAGGCGTCCTTTGTACCACAGAACTCCTTCTTCGTCCTCGGTGAATCCGGGTACTTTGCCCGTACCGATACGACGCTTGATTCCGTCGATACTGGCATTTCCCTTCTGCGCCTCTTTAATCTGACTGATCAAAGTGGGCTAAAGTTCTATGCTAGCCAAAAATCCTTCACTTACTAATTCCATTCGAAAATCTTCCATCTTCTTGTGCAGACTTGGTTGCTCCTTCAAAATCATGGAGTTCAAGCGGCACGGCAATCTGCTAAGGGCATCGGCTACCACGTTGGCTTTACCAGGGTGATAGTGAATGTCCTGGTCGTAATCTTTGATTAGCTCAATCCATCTTCTCTGCCTCATATTCAACTCCTTCTGAGTGAATATATACTTTAGGCTCTTGTGATCCGAATAAATCTCACAATGGTTTCCCATTAGGTAATGTCTCCATGTCTTCAGGGCTAGAACTACTGCTGAGAGTTCGAGGTCATGGGTTGGATAGTTTTGCTCGTGTTGCTTCAATTGTCGAGATAGATAAGATATAACTTTGCCTTCTTGCATTATCACACATCCGAGACCAATCTTGGATGCGTCACAATACACATCGAAGGGCTTCGTGATATCCGGCATGATTAAGATTGGGGCTGATATCAATCTCCTCTTGAGTTCTTGAAAACTCGCTTCACACTTGTCTGTCCATTCAAACTTCTTGTCCTTCTTCAGCAATTGGGTCATGGGTCGGGCGATACTCGGGAATCCTTCTACGAATTTGCGGTAATATCCCTCTAATCCGAGAAAAGCACGAACTTGGGTTTGAGTGGTTGGGGCTTGCCAATCTTCTACATCTTTCACTTTGGCAGGGTCAACGGCAATTCCTCCGGATGATACAATGTGACCGAGGAATCCTACCTCCCGTAACCAGAATTCACATTTACTAAACTTTGCATACAGCTGATGCTCTCTAAGGGTTCCAAGAATGGTCCTTAGGTGTAGCTCATGTTCTTCTTCTAATTTGGAATAAATCAGAATGTCATCGATGAAAACAACGAAACTTATCCAGGAAGTCCATAAAAATCTTATTCATGAGGTTCATGAAATAAACGGGGGCATTGGTTAATCCAAAAGACATGACTGTATACTCGTACAATCCATATCGGGTGGTAAAGGCAGTCTTTGGAATACCCTCTGCACGAATTTTGAGTTGATGATAGCCAGTTCTAAGATCAATCTTAGAAAACACCTGGGCACCGGTCAACTGATCAAACAAATCTTCTATCTTGGGCAAGGGGTACTTGTTCTTGATGGTGACATCATTCAACTTCCGATAATCCATACACAAACGGTTACCTCCATCTTTCTTGTCCACAAATAAGACAGGTGATCTCCATGGTGACGCACTTGGTTGAACCAATCCAATTTCTAGCATGGAATCCAGTTGCTTCTTCAGTTCTGCTAGTTCCGATGGGTTCATACTATAGGGTCTCTGGGCTATGGGTCCTGTTTCGGGGATTAGTTCGATAATAAACTCGATATCCCGATCTGGGGGCATACCGGGCAAAACATTTGGAAATACATCGGGGTATTCACAGACTATCCGGACTTGGTCAATGGTAGGTTGGGCTAGACTCTTGTTACACTTGAATTGGCGAGGTAAGGTTTCAGAGATATGCTCGACTGTTATTCCGGTGGTGCTGGTCATGGTGATGGCTTTCTTAGCACACTCAATCAATCCCTTATGTTTGGACATCCAATCCATTCCTAGTACTACTTCCAAACCTTTAGTTCCGAGTACTATTAGATTAGCATAAAAATCTATGCCATGGATTCGGATAGGGATGGCTTTGCAAATTTGCCTAGCCTTGGTGGTTGATCCGGGAATTTGCACAATCATAACATGCTTCAGTTTGGTTGGTTGAATTTTACTAGTGCAGGCAAATTCTTCAGTGACAAATGAATGCGAGGCACCAGAGTCAAACAACACTCTTGCAAGTACTGAATTAAAAGAAAACATACCCAGCACGACATCTAGCGCTTCCTGAGCTTCTTCAGCATGCATGAAAAAAAGACGGCCATTGCGGTTGAGTGAATTCCCTGGGGCAAATCTTCTCCCTGGCTGGACACCCGCGCTGCTGCTGAGCTGGGGCATTGGCATTGGGTGCTGTAGCATTCTTCTTGTTGGGGCACTCGTTGGAATAGTGGCCTTTATTTCCACAGTCATAACAGGTCACTTGTGACTTGTCCTTGGCTGCGACAGGCACAACATTGCTTCCAATCCTCGGGGCAGTGTTGGTGTTGGCGGTAGCATTGTTGGTGTTGAACTTGGGTGGGGCACAGGTGAAATTGCTAGAGTTGCTGGGGTTGTTGTGATTTCCTCTGGGTCTAGGGTTTCCACGGTTGGGGTAGGTCAGACGGGTCATAGGGGGTCTGTTGGTTCTTGGGGCAAATCCTGGAGATGGGTTGGGGCGATACTTTGGGGTCTGATGGGTTCCTGGTTGATGCATCATGCGACGCTTGTGGTTCTCATTGGCTTGGTTGATCTATCCTTCCATCTGGATAGCAGAGTCGATAAGGGCTTCAATATCAGCAAAGGGGATATTGACTAACACCGTCTGCATCTCGTCATGCAGACCATTCAGGAATCTTTCTTTCTTCTTGGCTTCGGTGTCTATCTCGTCCGGGGCATACCTAGCTAATGACAAAAATTTGTCACGGTATTCCACTACAGTCATCCTTCCTTGCTTTAGCTCTCTGAACTCGTCTCTCATTCTCTTGATCAAACCTGGTGGCACATGGGTTCTGCTAAACTTGACCTTGAATTCCTCCCAAGTCATCATCTGGCCTCCGGTCATTGCGCGAACACTGTTCCACCATGCCCTGGCATCTCCGGCTAGATAATGGGTGGCGAACAGGACTTTCTCGTTGGCTTCCACTCCGGCAACTTCTAGGTTGTTTTCCATGGTTTGCAGCCAATCATCGGCATCTAGGGGTTCTTCTGACTTGGTGAAAACGGGTGGGTTAGTATTCTAGAAATTCTTGATCTTAGATCCATGGTTGTCCTGATTTCCGTGGCCTTGGTTGTTGTGGGCTAGCTGGGCTATATGTTGCAGAGTGGCTAGGTTGGCTTGACGTTCCGCTCTTTCAGCTTCGCGGTCAGAAGTCAACATTTGCAGGATCTGCAACATCGCGTCCGGGGCTGAACCACTTCCTCCACGTGGCATCTAAAGATCGATATAGATCATGAGAAAAGAGGGAAATTTCTAAGGTTTTGGGTCTTTGAAAAGTTTTAAATGTTTGACTCAGATTTTTCTGGCAACTTGACTTTTCATTCATTCACTCATAGCACACAGTACAACACACACCACAACAAAGAAAAACAGATGGTTTTAAGAACCATTCTGGAAACTACGATACAGTGGGACCGAATAGTACTCACTACGCTAGTGCTCAGTGCTACTACTCCTCGGAGTCTGTGGCTTCATCATCTTCAGCATCATCGATGAAGGCGAAATCATCCTCATCGGTGAAGAAGTCCATGGCCTAATCCTCCAGAAAATCATCGTCATCGCTGAGATAAGAGTAAGGGTCTCCACGAAGATCCCCTCTGGCATTCTCCCTTTCCTCCAACTGCATGTATCTCTCGTGGATGGTCTCCTCTAGAGATGAGATGCGGTGGCGAAGATGGGCACTAATGTGCTCCTTTTTGTCGAGCTGATGGCAGCGAGACTTGCGATCCTTTGCTAGCATGGCTATGGTCTGATCATTCGTCTTGATGATGGCAGACTTGTGGTTGCAATAGTCACGTCAGTTGTCCAACTCCTGCTGATGATCATACATCATGAAGCCAAGGTGGTCCAATTGAGCCTTCAGCTCGGGGTGGTATGGGGCTTCCAGTGGTTGTCCATTTGCATCACGCCTTGGGCAAAACTTAAAGAAAGTACCTTTGATCTGATTGATGCTCTGCCCACACAGACGGGAAAGAGCTTCCTGCATTGCTCTGGCAAGTCCATCGAGCCAGTTGTTTTCCCTCAAGGTAAACTGAATTCCCTCCATAGTGGGAGGTTCAATCTTTCCTCGGAGACTTGCAACAATTAGCCACTGCAGATCTTCTCCTCCTTGATCATTGAGCTGAGCTCCAAAGAACTCGGGGTGCGGACGCTCCAGAAGTTCCGAAAGCTGATCCAGATCCCTCTCAAAGATAAGGTCTCCCCCATTCCCAAGTGGTAAAACTTGCTGTACTTAACGTCCATCTATAAAAATAGAGGATGAGTAGATTAGCAGAGTGATCAAGTGTGTCAAAATTTTATGTATTTTGCAAGAGTTTTTTTTTTTGAGGAACATGAATTTTTAGGAAAGAATCAAAGAGATAAGAATGAGAATAGGTTTTTGTAAATATTTGTTTTCTTTGGTTTTGAAACTGAGTTTTTGATTCAAACGTCCAGTCTAACTAGGGTCTTCTATGGTCAGGATGGCTCTGATACCAACTTGTCAACACCCGGATTTTTCAATCCTAGATGCCTGTTATGCCATACATCGCAATCCCAGGATTACCATTTTTGCGAGACATAACAGAATTGGATACCATAGAACATCATCCATTACAAACGGTACATAAGTTCTTACACAAATAGGGATCTCATGATCCAGTTCTTAATACAACATCAAGTAGCAGAATACGTAATAATAACGGTAGCGTAGGCGAAGCTCCATCTTCGGGGTCACAGGCAATGCTGACGATGGGAGATGATCCTAGTTGTCGTAACCTTCCTGGGGTCCATCTTCCAGGTACTCCTCTTCATAGTCTGGCCATGGGAATAGCTAGGGACAAAGCCATGAGTACTCTTTAAGTACTCGCAAACTAATACTAATAGGTAAAGGGGGGTTTTTGGATAATAGGACACTAGGCTCTAGGGTTGTTTTGCAAAAGCCAGATTTATCTCTACTAAGCTCCAAAGCTAGTCACAATTGTATAAATCCTAAGCGGGAACTTGTATTTCATATCACAACTCTGTTGTGGTCAAGTCAAAGTCTCAATTCATCTCACAAGTCATTTTGAAAAGTCTGATGGGGGAACAGTATGGCCACTCCAACTGTCCATAACCGCGGACGAGGCTATTCGAATAGTTTGACACTCTGCAGAGATTGTACACTTTCACCACAACATTCGATACATCCGTCAGGAACAAATCCTGAATTCGCCATACTCAGTATGTGGATAATCAATCCTAACCTTTCGATTACACGCCCTAGTATAAGCACCTCTCCTGTGAGTTTGGCCTCCCAACCATGACCAACTGTCATCTTGGGTACTGCACAGGTGAACAATCTTCACAAGGTAGCCTCAGCTCAGACCTTGGCCGTGAGGGAACTAATACTAAGGAATATAAGTTTCCAGTCAAGCCCTACCCAATATTCGGGTATTGTGGTTGTAAGATAAAATTGGAATGGTATCGCATCTAGACAACCATCAGTTTTATAAAGGGCTAAGGCTCATGCCTTAACATTTTTATCACCAAAATCATCAAGTGTTCGGAAACACATGTCCAAAACATTTCAATAGAATGATCCATCATTCCAAGGTTTTCATAACCATTTTTCCACCAAGTATTCCCATCTAAAAGTTGATCAAGTTTTATGCTTAGCACTAGCATCTACAGGTGGGGGTAGTACTAATGAAGGGTGGTAACTAGTGGAGTTTCAACTAAGTACAACCTCATGTCTTAGGCTGATGTCAAGGTTTCTAACTTAGGCCAAATTTTATGCTCTTTATGCAACCTTCAGCATCTTTCCAAAATCTACTAGTCACTTAAGTAAACTCTAAGTGAGCTTTGATAAAGAAATAGAGTAAGAAGCTTGCAAGTAAAACTAGGATTGGTTTATCAAGTGGGTGTGATCACATATGCTTAAGACATATAGTAGTCATAGTAACAAGTATGGGTTTGTTGCATCAGTAGGGTATCTTGCAAGGGTTATCTTGCACATTCACTAGTAGTATTAGGCTTGCCTTGTGCAGAGCAGTGGTTGAAGTTCTCCTCGGCTTCTTCTTCGTAGTATCCTCCTTCCTCCTCGTATCCTTGGTCGGTACTAGCGTCTATAAATAAATACGAGGTACACAATCACCAAAAAATACTTAACTACTTGCAATCATCACACACAAGGGTCCTATGGATGATCTAGCATCCTCCCTAACATTACAAGGTTAAGGCTTGATTTAATTCCTTTTATTTTTTAGAAAAGTAATTTCTACTCACTAAAAAACTACTTAAGATTTAATATTCTCCAAACCCAACATGGGATCATGTTGACACATGTCATCACCACATATTGTAGTCCATAGGAATGTGATTTAAAGTGGTGTCAGAATTTAATAAGGTTTTACCCTTTTATTTTAATTAATTAAAGTGGCTAGAAATGCTTATGTAGCATTCTTTTATTACTTGAACATTATTTCTACAAGTAAACCTATATATTTTTATATATTCTGAAAGGTATGGTTAAATGTGATTTTTGAGAGTTGGAATCAACTCAAAAGCTATTATGGTTTAAAATTGAAAAATGTTTGAATGCAGAAAAGCTTCTGCCTTGTTATTTTTACCATGGGTGATCTATAGATCCAAATGACTTGAATCCAACGGGCTTGGATTCAGCATTCACAGACCTTTCCAACAAAATTGGTTTCATTCAATTTGGTGCAATGAATCGATCTGGGTTGATTTTTGAAGTTGGGTACAGAAGTGTGTTTGAATTGAAATAGAAAAAGGTTTAATTTGAATAACTGGGCTGCGCGGGAAAAGTTACTAGGCCGGCCTGCTAAGCGCAGTGCTCCCGCGGGCTGCTTAAGTGGGTGTCCCCACTCGTCAGTGACACGGGGTTGGGCGAAGCGGTATGGGGCGACGTGGATCGTTCGATCTAGTTCTAATCTAACGGTTGGGAGTCATTGTCGACGCGAGACAACTCCGGCGAGAACGAAACCTAGCGCGGCCAGTGAGGGTCACTGGGGGCTCATCGGGGTGCTGGCGAGGGTCGGCGAGGCGGGCGAACGACGAAGTCGACGATGGTGAACTCAGGGGTGGTCGCGGCAGTTCCTAGGGCGGCTCAAATCGCTGGCTTCCTTCTTCTCCGGCAGCGGCAGGCTCCAGTGAAATTCCTGTGAGGTGGTGCTCGCCTTGATCTGAGAATGGTGTGGCACGATCAGTGAGGAGAGGGGAGTGAGATGGTGTGAAGAAATCGTGTGGGGGTGGCCTCTATTTATAGTCGAGCGAGGGGACCGTCGGGGCGCACGGTGAGCTCGTCGGGGGCGATGTTACAGGCGGCTAATGGCATGGGCAAGGGTAGGGGATGGTGCGGTGTCTCTTGGCGATGCTCGATGACATGGTCTCGAGGCATGGGGTGGTGTGGTTTGGTCTGGAACGAGCGGTGCTCTGCGCGGCAGAGGCGGCGTCTTCGACGGCGGGCGGTGGCTGTACGTCACGGGGCGGCAAACGGGGATGTCGGGCAGTCTCCTGGGTCGGTGGGGATTGTGTATGCACGCGGCGAGGGCGGCACGCGGTCTGTGGGTGATGGTCGAGGGTGGCGCTCTGGCGCACGCTCGGCATGGTCTGGGCGTGGCTTGTGCGCGTGGTCCAGGGCTTGGCAACACTCGCGGCTGGGACAGTGAGTGGCGGTGGACGGTGGGCTGCCTCCCAGACATGCTGGCTAGGCTTGCTGCTGCTCCTAGCTTGCTATCGACTATGGGGTGGCAAGAGGGTGCTCGGCTATTCACCATTGATGACAATGGCAAGCTCACAGTGGTGCTAGTGCCTGGCTAATCTTCCTAGATGATCTACTGAGTTGTGTGTGAGCTAAATGGGGAACCAGTTAGGCAAGAATCACTGCTCACAATAGTGTTTGATGTTTGTTTGATTTGTGTCTGCAACCTGTTTGATGAAATGGCCGGATGAAATCAAAATTTGAATTTTGAAATGAATTTTGGTGGGTTTGCTAGATTGGTGCTGGTGAGTCTGCAGATGCTTGGGTTTTGAAAGTTGAGCTTGTTTGAGTAGTTTTTGAGAAAGTGGGATCTTCCCATAAGATAAAGATTCAATTTTGAATTGTCATTTAAACTATGCATTTGAAAGTTTCTGGATGATCACAAAGTGGGCCTTGATACCTTGTTATGAGTACATTCAAGGGGTTCAAAGATCCAGAAAAGTTTCTGTTAGGTTCTGAAAGTTTGAGACAGCCAAAGTAGGCATGGGAGTTAAATTGGCCAAAATGACCATTCATTTCATATATGTGTTTTGATTTACTTGTCTTTAGGAAAGGTGTGGGAAATGTTTTAGATCATGTTTATTTCACCTAAGAAACATTTTACAAGAAATGGAACAAACAAACAAGGTGGTTTTAAAGGATTTCAAAATCGATGCATACACATATGCATGCATTCATGATTTCATTTAGAAAAGTTTTTGTTAACCCTAATTTTGATGATTAGAATTTGATGACCCAAGCTTATTATTTTTGGGATGTTACAAGGTTGCTTCTGGCCCTTCCAACAGATGTGCTGCAAACCTAACCTTTTCCTCGTCGGTGCAGCCGACAGTTACCAAATCCTTGTTCACCGAACGTAGCCAATCATTGGCCACCATTGGATCAGTGGTTCCTGAGAACTTTGCAGGCCTCAGTCTAAGAAATCTGGTGAGCATGTCAAATCCTGGCGGATTATTCAGGTTGTTGTTGTTGTTGTTGTTATTCTGATTCTGGTTCTGCATGAAAGTGGTTATCATCTGCATCAGTTGTGTCTATGCTGTCATCAACTGCTGCATCTCGGGAGTGACATTGTTGTTGTTTAGGTTGGGGTTGGCACGTCGAGGAGGCATCTGTGGTTTTCATAAGGGCCTCTAGCTCTCCCTTCATCTCCCGGATCTTCTTGTTCCCGTCTTGGACTCTCTTCTCCTGGATCTTGAACTTCTTGTCCTGGCTTTCAAACTTAGCCTCCATTTCCATGACTATCTCGTCTTGCTCCGCGAAGATCTTGTACTTCTCCCGGAGCTGAACCTGGAGCTCGTCATTGCTAAGCATGACGTTGGTCCTATTAGTATCTAGGTGCCTAATAAGACCCTCTAGGTCCTGAAGGTACAAACGAATCAGCTCCATCGTCTCTCTAGCAGCATCCTCGTACACTATAGCCTCACCCTCCTTATTGCGTCTCCCGAAGGGGTGAAAGTAAAGGCCTCTAAGCTCTATGGAGTGTCTCCCTACCAGGCGCCCAAGTAACTCCTGCATGACCACATCTAGGACTTTCTCCTTGTCATCATGCATCAGCTTGAAAGTGATGATCTCCATGGTTGGCTCTATCTGGCGTCTAGGATGGGTGACTCTGAATCCCCAAAGGTCCTTCCTCTCAAACTTGGTGAGTGGAAGTGTCATGATGCTAGGAAGTGGAAGGTTGAGCACACTAGTGAGCTCAATGAAACGAGTACCAAAGCGAGTTCCCTTGAACTCCTCGGCCGTGCTGATAGTAACATTAGGCATCTATTTTTATAAGATAGGAAAAAGTTAGAATCAACATCAAATAGATAAAATCACAAGACAAAATATCACAAGCATATCTTTTGCATCAAACACACAAGTCATGGCATACACAAATCCATTACAAGCATCAAAGGTTCAACATAACTTAGAATTTTTTTTGGAAATAAAACGATAAGTGTGGTGGTCCAACTAACAAAGTACGTTACAACTCTCACTCACTAGATAAAATAGCTATCAGGGCATCCTTAGTAGCCATCTGTCTATCTTGCTCACAAGACTCCCAAATTAAGTCTATGATTTCTCCCCTTAGTTGTTGGTTAGTAGTCTCCAACTCTTGGGTATGCTTCTTTTCTTCTCTAAGGTCATTTTGGGTGTTGATCATTCTGCACTTGAGTCTATCACCAAGCTCCTTGATAGCATTCCAAGCTGCATTTCTTGCAGAGTCAAAGAATGTGGTGTGCATTTCTGAGTTGGAGACCATGCAGAATCTTGACTCCTTGTGGTTGTCTTCCTTGTTTTTGTACAAGTGAAGTTGCACCCACCAATACTCTTCTCCTTCATCCATCACATGGAATCCTTTGTACACAGTTGCACCATGTATCCCCATGGTAACCATAAGGTTCTTGAGGGCCTTGGGAAATTCAGTCTCACACTCCAAAGTCATGGTCATGAGTGGTCGCTTCCTTACGGCTTCGTTGATGGAGTTCATCTACAAATAGAGATGATAAAGAAAATTAGAAAAGTTTACAAGAAGAAAAAGACAAGTGTGGAAATTTTTCAAAGTGTTGAATTTTTTTCCTTAGTGGTTTATAATCCAATCCTAGGGTCATAATCCTATAGGCAACATAGTGCTCTGATCTGTAAGATCCCACCTTTATAAAGGTAAAGATCCCTGTGATTGCAATGCTAGTCCCTGGATCAATTGCTAGCATCCACAGTTTAAGATGAAGTACACAGAAACAAAGGTCATTATTACATCGTTAATCCAGAGATAACATAGTCTTTTACAACTCCATAGCCATAGGCTAGTACAAGAGTTTAACTTAACAATATTAAATAAAAGTCTTCATCTTCATGTGCCACAGGCAAGCATGTTGAGTGTAGACTCATAACCCCTAATCATCATCAGAGTACCTGCAACATCACAAGTTATAACCATAGTGGGTCAATACATTGGAATAGTATTGGCAAGTGATACCTTAGTAGAATATTAGCATCTAGTTACTACATGAATTTGGCTATGTGTAGCTTAGGCTTGCTTTGCTCAAAATAGGTTTTACCTATCAGTTGAAAACACTAAGTTTTTGTTTGGCAAAAACTCCCAAGGAACCACCGATAGAAATTGGTGAACCTTCACCCTTTGATCAACCAAAAGTATTAACTTAGAAAATTGGGATGAGGAGATTCTTGATAGCTTCCATGTCTTGATGCTCAAATTGTCCATTACCTGGGACACGACTAAGTACTTAGTTTCTTCCTTCTACAGAGGTGGTGCACTTTCCCCACAAGACTTGATTTTTACCAAGACATGACCTTTCAGAAGCCTTCCCTTAGACCAAAATGGACACGCTCCAAACCTATCAATCCCCTACCACCAACTGTCCATTTGGCTAAGTTATTGCAACCTATATGATCCAGGCATCTCAAATCCCTTTGTTCCTGGATGGCATTCCACAAGTGAGATACACAGGGTAGACCGTTAGAAAATGGGCCCTTGTAACCACTCAACCAAAAACCTCCAAGCAATTACCAATCCACCCAGGTGTTTCATTCACTTAGTTGTTTTATTAAGCAAAAACATAAGTCAAAGACTTTGCAATATTTTTCCATAGCATGTATCTGTTCCACCCTTGGTTGCTACTAGCTAGGCTAAGCATGGCAATAGCAAGTATCTTAACTTAGAGAAAATTCTAACAATTCTACAACTACTAGGATTTCCCAAGCATAGCATATAGATACTTAGCAAAAATATTCATGCAAGCCCTATACAAAATATTTCTAATGCATAGTCAAAATATTGGGAAAAAAATATGAAGCACCACTTGCCTTGGTAGTTGGGGGAGTAGCAACAATCCTCACAATCACAATCACCACTAGCACCAGAATCTACACATAAAATGATAGCACCAAATTCACATATCAAAATAAACAAGAAAAAATATATGAATGCATGCAAATGCCATGTGATGATTTTCCAATTCAAACAAGACAAGTAAAACAATACTGAACACTAAACTAAACATTTATATACTAACTAAACTTAATTTGATCCTTAAAATATTTTTCAAATAATTTTTATACTCAAAATAGGCCTACAAATGTCTCTGCAAAAATAACCAATTTTACATAAGAAATTTATTAAACAAAGTGTATGGTTGGATAGAATTCTTTCTCCTGTTTCCAATGATATAAAATTTGCAAAATTTGGACGTGTGGATCAAAAGTTATGAATTTTGCAACTTTGAACATCTAATAGATCTAAATTCAGATTGTAAATCTAAACCCTAGACACGTGGGCATGTCTGATTGGCCCGTACCGGTTCGGCCAGATCGATCAACGTGGGCCGTTGGATTTAAGTGGAAGCGCACTACCAGATCTGTGCGTACCGCTTCGCTTAAGTGGTCTATTTCTACGCATCAGATCTATATCTAACGGCCTAAATGAAACGAATCAAAAACTAGCGGCGCTGCGACGGTGGCTGGCGGCTGCGCACTCGGGCGGTGGTGCTGCCGGCGATACAGGAAGCACTAGGGGAAGGGAATTAGCTCACCAGTCTCGCCGTGAAGTGCTGGTTCTCGAGGTGGTCGCCGTTTGTCGAGGGGCGCCCGGGGTCGTCTGGGATTGCTCACCGGAGTCTCTTCGGTCGTGAGGTACGTTTGCTCGTCGTCGTTGGCGAGGTTATAGATCACGCCTAGCCAAACGAACGTTGCCGTTAGATTCGCACAAGTCAGGTGAACATGTGAGTAACCAATATAGAGAAGGGGGCGGTCAAGAACTACCAGAGGTTGTCATCGGAGTGGATGCAGACGGTGGCGCTTGATGTTGTTGAAGTTGTCGACGAAGTGGAGCACGCGCGGGAGAGTGCGAGGTACCGGCTGGTGCAGAGGGTGATGGGGAACTCTCTCGTGGTGTCTGGAAGGCAAGGGGCGATGGTGTCTGGCCGGAATTTGAGCTGGAGCTCGTCGGAGCAGAGGGAGGTCCTAAGCCAATTCCGAGCAGCCTAGGGGCGAAGAGGGGTTGGTGACTGGGGAAAAGGAAGGGAGGACGCGGGAGATTAAGTACGCAAGATCAGGGGGAGGAATTACTGGTGCACTGATACGAATTTAAGCGGGATTAATCGACCATAAACAGACGGCGTAATTTGGGGAAGAAGGGGTCATGGGGTGGAGACGATGACTGGCGAGTGGGACCTGGCGTTCAGCGGAGAGAGAGAGAGAGAGAGAGAGAGAGAGAGAGAGAGAGAGAGAGAGAGAGAGAGAGAGAGAGAGAGAGAGAGAGAGAGAGAGATACTGGGTGGGGTCCAATCGTCAGTGACGGCACGGGTCAGTTCCGTGGTGTGAATCGTTTTCTGCAGGGTGGAGAGGGGAGGTGGGCTATTGGGCTAGATGGGCTAGCTGGGCTGGGTTGGGTTAGTTAGCCAGTTAGCTTTATTTTTTTCTCTGTTTCACTTTTTCTTTTTCTGATTTGATTTTCTGGTTTGAATTTAAATGCCCATTTCAATTCTGTTTCAATTCAAATTTTTTGTAGGTTTTTGTATTGTGTTTCTTGTGCCCTGGGGTGTATAAAACATCTATTCATACTCAAATCTATTTTGGTTTTTGAAATAAAGTTTAAAACTATGCCCTTAGTGAAATATTATTAATAGGCATATGAATGGTTTTGAATTCATTTTTTTGTTTTGAAAACTTTGACCAAGCTTTGGAAAATATAAATCAATCCTATGCTTAATTCTTTTATGATCAAAACAAATATTCTCCTATTAGAGAGTAACATTAAGGTAATTTCCTTGCTTACATAAAATAATAGACCACAAAGTTTCTGTTTTTGAAAAAATGATCCTAAAATGATTATGAATGCATGAATGATATGCGAAATTTGAAATCATGATTTTTTGGATGTTACAATGCAACAGACAGCTTCTTTAAGCAAACTGTGTAAGGTAAACAATCCACTTGTTCCATGAACAAGAGACTGTTGTTTTCTCCCTAGTAGCAACAGCACATCTACAACCGAAGAGATTTCTGTCACTTCCCTTGGAAACAAGAGGCATGAAGCCACTATCGAGCATAAATACCCCCTCTTGGAATCACTAGCAACTACTTGGACAAGATAGCTACTAACAATTGAGAGCATGCAAGATCACAAACAACATAGACATGATAATATCAAATAGAAAAAACCATTAACCAATCTGACATAGCAATCTCAATATCCATCGGATCCTGCAAACACACCATGCATGATTACAAATAGATTAGATCTTGATCATGAACGAAGCTCATAAGATCTATACAATAAAGCACAAGGAGGAGATACAACCATCTAGCTACTACATGGACCCATAGTCCAAGGTGGAACTACTCAAGCATCATACCGGAGAAGAAGGCCTCCGGGATGATCTCCCCTCCGACAGGGTGCCGGTAAGAACTTCAGATCCCCCCGATCTAGGGACAATGGTGGCGGCGATTACAGAAGGTTTCATGGAGTTTTGATCAGGTGTCTAGAGTTTCTGCATCGGGGGCTTCTTATAAGCGAAGAGGCGAGGCTGGGAGGCGGCCATGGGCCCCACACCCTACCTAGGCACATGGTGGGCTGACCCGCGCCTAGGGGGGTGTGGTCTCCCTGGTTTGCCTCTCCGTCTCCCCTCCGGACTTCGTGATGCCCACGGTAAAATATTGATTTTGGCTTTTGTCCCGTCCAATTCCGAGAATATTGATTTTCTTCCTTTCTGGAACCAAAAACAGAAGAAAACATGCAACTAGCACTGTGGCAACTTGTTAATAGGTTAGTTCCAGAAAGATATAAAAACACCTCAAAGTGTAGACAAAGCAAAGCAAAGTGGATAGTAAACAAGCATGGAGCATCAAAAATTATAGATACGTTTCCGACGTATCAAGCGCGGCGGCGACAGCTCTGCCGGCGATGCACTGGAGGTGCTAGGGGGTAAGAGGGGGAGGTCCGGGTAGTTATCAAAGCGCAGAGTCGCGGTGAAGATGCTGGTCGACGAAGGGGAAAGACGGGGGCGCATGGCGTCTTCGAGAATTCCTCGTCGGAGTCGTGGTCGTCATCGGGTGCGTAAGGTGGTCGATGGTGATGGCGCTACGAAGCAAAATAAGGCAAACGGAAGGTAGCATTAGATGGGCGCGAGGATGGCGATCAAGACAGTAGCAACTAGGGAGAGAGGGGTGGACAAAGCTCACCGGGAATGGCCGGAGACGTGCGGTGCCGCGGTGGTGTGAGTTCGAGAACGTGCATCCTTGGGGCGCTCGGGCGATGGGATCTAGGGGGAAAGATGCGGGAGAGGAAGGGGATTAAGTAGCGGGCGTCGGGGGCGAGGTTTACTACTGAAATCAATCGAATTTATTCGGAGTTGATTCGGGGGAAAATGGTTGGTGGCGTGGTCTGCGAGCGCGGAATTGAAGACGATGAAGACGACGTGGCGTGGGCCCGGGCTGGCAGCGAGAGGGGTGAGGTGCGGGCGCGTGAGAAAAGAGGGCAGAGGGTGCAAGGTGGTCGGGTGGGCTAGATGGGCCGCGGGGGTGGGCTCTGCCAGTTGGCTGGTCCGCTTCTATTTTTTCCTTGCCTTTTTCTTTTTCTGATTGATTTTCCAAATGAGTTTTTAAAGCTCAAATCAAATCCAAATCAAGTCAATTTTCACCAGAATTTTGTGAGACTATTCTAGTGTCCAAAAGTGAGTCAAACACATACATTCACTAAAAATCATTTTTGGGTTTTGGAAATAAAATAAACCATTCCCCAGATATATATATTAAAAATGGGTTTAAATATGGTTTTATTTAGGGTTTTGTTTTGCAAATATTTATGCAAAGTAAATATGCTATGATGATATGAATGCAATAACATGACTTTACATTTGATGAAATTTGGGATGTTACAAATCTAACCCCCTTAAAATGAATCTCGCCCTTGAGATTCAGCTTGGCTAGCAAATAGTCAGGGTGGTCTTTTCGAAGGCCATATTCTCTTTCCCAAGTTGCTTCTTCCTCGGTATGGTGATTCCACTGTACTTAGCAGAATTTGATAGTCTTAGTACGAGTGACTCTTTCTGTTGTCTCAAGAATCTTGATAGGTTTTTCTTCATAAGTGAGATCACTCTCCAACTAAACCTCTTCCAATGGTATATTTTCCTTCAATGAAGTTTATTCCATCTCCGGATGACACTTCTTCAACTGACTCACATGAAACACATTGTGAAATGCAGACAGTGATTCAGGCAATTCTATCTCATAAGCCACTTATCCTTTGCGGCTCAAAATCTTGAATGGTCCAACATATCGAGGTGCCAATTTTCCTTTGACCCCAAATCTCTTCACACCACGAAGTGGTGAGACTCTAATATAGGCTCTATCACGTACGTCATAGGTGACTTCCCTATGCATTGGGTCTGCATAGCTCTTCTATCGGGACTGGGCTATCTTCAATATGTCCTTTACCATTCTGAATTTCTCTTCAGCTTCCTTGATCGGTTCTGGTCCAAATAAATTCCTTTCACCTAATCCACTCCATAGTAATGTCGTAGTACATTTCCTTCCATAAAGGAATTCAAACGGATCCATCTCTATGCTTGATTGATAGCTGTTATTGTAGGAGAATTCTGTGTAAGGCAGACTTTCATCCCAAATAGCACCATAGTCTAGTGCACAAGCTCTCAACATGTCTTCCAAAATCTGATTGGTCCTTTTAGTTTGTCCATCCGTCTGAGGATGAAAAGTCGTGCTGAAATCTAGCCTAGTTCCCAATGATTCATGAAGTTGTCGCCAAAAATGCGAAGTAAATTGAGTTCCTCTATCAGATACTATACTCTTAGGTACTCCGTGTAAACACACGATTCTGTTCATATAGATTTTGGCTAATTTAGCACTTGTATAGGTTGTCTTCACGGGTATGAAATGAGCCACTTTAGTTAGGCGATCCACAACGACCCATATGGAGTCATATCCGGATCTGGTCCTTGGTAGTCAAGTGATAAAATCCATACCAATTTTATCCCACTTCCAATCAGGTATAGGTAGTGGTTGCAATAACCCTGTCGGTTTTTGATGTTCCGCCTTCACTGGACTACACACATCACACAAAGAAATATGTTCTATGATGTCCTTCTTGCGATTGTTCCACCAAAATCTTTCCTTCACATCCATGTAAATAGAATATGGTGATTAGTGTGCTTCTTGTAAAATCAACTTCTAGAAGTCAGAATCTTGTGGAATGCAGATACGCTTTCCATACCATAAAGTTCCTTGCTCATCTTCATGGAATCCTTTCGCCTTACATTTGCTAATTTTACCTTTAATCTCCTCTATTTCCTTGTCCAACTTTTGGGCTTCTTTGATCCTATCCAACAGTGTTGGTTGCACTTCCATTGACATGATACATCCTTCAGGCACTATCTCCAATCTTAGATCTTTTAATTGGGCACATAGATCGTCAGGCAATTCTTCTTTAGTAAGGCCATTCACATAGACCTTGCGTCTTAATGCATCATCTATGACATTCGCTTTACCGATATGGTATTGAAAACTCAAGTCGTAATCCTTGATGAGTTCAAGCCACCTTCTTGGTCTCATATTGAGTTCCTTCTAAGTGAAAATATATTTTAAACTCTTGTGATCCGTGAACACTTCACAACGCTTTCCCAAAAGATAGTGTCTCCATGTTTTGAGTGCATGGACAACAGAGGCTAACTCTAAATCACGAGTAGGATAATTCACTTCATGAGTTTTGTGTTGTCTCGAGGCATAAGCCACAAATTTCCCTTCTTGCATCAAAACTCCACCCAATCCTTGTGAGATGCATCACAATAGACTTGAAAGTCTTTCTCCAAATCTGGTAGACATAAGACCGGTGCTGACACTAGTCTCTTCTTCAATTCTTGGAAACTGGCTTCACAACCTTTTGTCCAATCGAACTTCTTCTATTTCTTAAGAAGCTTTGTCATTGGCTTAGACACTTTCGAGAAATTCTCGATGAACCTCCTATAGTACCCGACCAAGCCTAGGAAACTACGGACTTCTTTAACTGACTTGGGATATTCCCACTCAGTCACAGCTGACACCTTTGCGAGATCGACAGCTATACCATTTCCCGACACAACATGTCCGAGAAAACCAACTTCATTCTGCCAAAACTCAGATTTGCTGAACTTGGCATATAACTTGTGCTCTCTGAGCTTCTCTAGAATCAAACGCAAATATTCTTCATGTTCTTTGTCGCTCTTGGAGAAGATCAATATGTCATTGATGAATACGACAAAAAACTTATCAAGAAACTCCATGAACACCTTGTTCATCATGTTCATGAAATAAGCTGGTGCATTTGTTAGTCCAAATGGCATCACAGTGTACTCATACAATCCATACCTAGTGGTAAAAGAAGTCTTAGGTATGTCTTGTTCTCTAATCTTTAGCCGAGAATAGCCTAATCGGAGATCAATCTTTGAGAACACTCGAGCTCCTTCTAGCTGATCAAACAAATCATTCATTCTAGGCAATGGATACTTGTTCTTTATAGTCACCTCATTGAGTGAACGATAACCTATGCATAGCCTCTGACTTCTGTCTTTCTTCTCCACAAACAGAACTGGTGCATCCCAAGATGAAGGGCTTGGTTGAATAAATCCTTTCTTCAATTGTTCACCAAGTTTTTTCTTGAGTTCCTTCAACTCATCCACAGACATCTTGTAGGTTCTCTTGGCTATGGGTCCAGATCCGGGTAGTAAGTCAATCTGAAACTCTACATCCCTATCTGGTGGCATTCCCGACAATTCTTCCAGAAACACATCCGGATATTCTTTCACCACTGGCACACTGTATAGGCTAACCCCCTTAAGAGAATTTAGCTTACTCCCTTTTGGTTCAAAGTTAGACTTGAACCTAATCCGTTTCTTATCCGGGGTTGTGAGCGTGACAGTACGATTGGCACAATCTATTACTCCCTCATACTTAGTCATCCAATCCATACCCAATATTACATCCAATCCTTGGGATTCTAGGATTATTAGACTAACTGGAAATTTGTTCTTTCCAAATTCTAAGATTAGATCATGGCATCCCAAATTGACTATCATCTCTCCACCTAGGGATCTTACTTTTATAGGACACCCAATAGTTTCAGTTGGAAGTCCATTTTGGTCTACAAATGCGTTTGATATGAATGAATGTGATGCGCCGGTATCAAAAAGGATAAGTGCTGGAAAAGAATTTATCTTGAACTTACCAACCACAACATCAACCTCCTCATGGATTTCCTCCACATTGATGTGGTTCACATGACCTTTCTGGAAAGGGTTTGGCTTGTTGGCTCCATCAGTCTTCTTTTCTGGGCATTCATTTGCATAGTACCTTGTTTTCTTACACTTGAAGCACTCAACCTAACTGATGTCCCTTTTTGCAGGTTGACTTCCACCATTACCATTTCCACCATGGTGACTCTTGTACCCACTCTTGTGGTTTCTATGTCCACCATTGTCATGTCCACAGTGATTTTTGCTATCATGATAGATGTTGTTGCGATGGTTGTTATGAATCCCATGTTTGTCGGATCCAGAACTTCCACCACTTTCACCGTAGGAACGCTTGTGAGACGATCTTGAACTGTGCTTATCAAAGTGATGCTTCCTCTTTCTGTTCTCAACCTGCTTCATCTTGCTTTCCAAGATAGTAGCTTTGTCACACAAAGACTGATAGGTTGTAACATATGCAACCGATAGTTGCATGCACATCTCATTATTCAGCCCCTCAAGGAACTTTTCTTTCCTCTTGGAATCTGTGTCAACATCATACGGTGCATAGGGTGCCAGATTTTTGAACAGCTCAATATATTCTGCAACACTGTGGTGGCGTTGCTTGAGGTTGTGAAACTCCTTCTTAAATCCCATCACTCCCGAAGAGATATGAGCATTGCAGAATGCATCCTCAAATATTGCCCAAGTCACTTCCTCAATAGGAGTAGTGATTTGGAAGTTGTCCCACCAAGTAGCTGCCGGTCCTTCTAGCAGGTATGCTGCAAACCTGACCTTTTCCTCATCGGTGCAGCCAACAGTAACCAAGTGCTTGTTCACAGAATGTAAACAGTCATTGGCTACCATAGGATCAGTGGTTCCTGAAAACTTAGCAGGCCTCAATCTCAGAAACCTGGTGAGCATATCAAATGCAGGTGGGTTGTTCTGATTGTTGTTGTTGTTGTTGTTGTTGTTGTTGTTGTTGTTATTATTATTATTACTATTGTTGTTGTTAGGATTGGCATGACGGGGAGGCATCTGTGGTTTCAATAAGGATAAGTAATGAGATATAACTCATAGATGCTATCATGCACAATACATCACATAGAAACAAACACACATAACAAGCACAAGATAACATAGAGTTTAAACAACATGAACAACATGTTTTGGGAAAGTAAACACACTAGCATAGTCATCCACATGTTGGACGATCAATGCGACTCAATGAATAAAAATGATGATAGATAGATAGGTAGCCAAGTAGTCATCACTACTCCACCATGTCGTCCGCCTCGTCTACTAGAGCAAGACCTGCTCCCTCCATTGTTGCCTTGTATTCCTCCACATTGGTGATCAAAGCATCGACGTTCGCCCGAAGGGCTCTATTCTGCGAGCGCAACCTCTCTATCACTCCCTGGTGTGTATCTAGCTCAAGATCCTTGATCTCTATCTCGGCCTTCATCTCATTGATCTTCTTGTTCCTATCTTGCACTCTCTTCTCTTGATTCTTCAACCTCTTGTCTTACCTCTTGAACCTAGCCTCCATTTCCTTGATGCTCTCATCCTGCTCCTCGAAGGCCTTGTCCTTCTCCCTCAACTGGACTTCTAGCTCCTCATTAATAAGCATGATGTTCATCCTATCGGTGTCAAGGTGCCTAACGAGGCTCTCTAGGTCCTGAAGGTAGAGACGTACAAGCTCAATAGTCTCTCTAGTGGCATCGTCATACACTACAGCCTCTCCCTCCTCGTCACGTCTCCCAAATGGGTGAAGTAGAGGTCTGTGAGCTCGGCGGAGTGGCGTCCACGGAGGCGTCCAAGTAGCTCCTACATGGCGACGTCGAGTCCCTTCTCCTTGTCATCATGCATAATCTTGAAGGCAATCTCATCGGTAGGGGGCTCTGACTGGCATCCTGGTGGGAGATCTTGAATCCCCATAGGTCCTTCCTATCAAACTTCCGGAGCTGAAGTCCCTTAATGCTAGGGAGAGGAAAACCAAGCACACTGACAAGCTTCATGATACAGGATCCAAAACAAGTTCCATTCAACTCCTCGGCGGTGGTGAGAACAAATCTAGGCACCTATGGCATAGGATAGAGAAAGAATTAGAACAACACAAGTAAAGAGAAAAACAAGATAGAAGAAATAAAAGCTTACAACAAACACATAAATTATTTCAAACACACAAGTCATGGCATACAATATTCAATCCCAAACACTGAGGTTCAAACATAACTTAGACAAATTTTTGCCATACCACATAGGTTGGTATGATCAAATTATTAACGCGAGAAATACGACAAGTGCGGTGGTCCAACTATTGGAGTACGTCACAATTTCTCACTCATAATCTAAGTCTATGATATCTTCCCTTAGACGTTTTATGGCGGTCTCTAAATCTTGAGTATACTTCTTCTCCTCTCTACAGTCATTTTGAGTGTTGAGCATTCTACACTTGAGTCTTTCACCAAGTTCCTTGATGGCATTCCAAGATGCATTCCTTGCAGAGTCAAAGAATGACATATGCATTTCAGAGTTGGTGACCATGCAAAATCCCGACTCTTTGTGGTTATCCTCCTTGTTTTTGTACAAGTGGAGTTGTACCCACCAATATTCTTCTCCTTCATCCATCACTGGTAATACTTTTTACATGGCTTCACCATATATTCCTAAGCTAACCATGAGGTTTTTTAGTGCCTTGGGAAACTCCGTCTCACATTCTAAGGTCATGGTCATGAGTGGTCCCTTCTTTATGGCTTCGTTGATGGCAGCCATCTACAAATAGAGATGAGAAAAAAGATTAGGAGAGATTTATGAGAAGAAAAAGACAAGTGTGGAATTTGCAAAGAGTTGCATTTTTCCTAGTGGTTTCCTTAGTCTAATCCATCTCAGGGTCATAATCCTACAGGAAACACAGTGCTCTGATACCATCTGTAAGACCTCACCATTTAAGGTAAAGGCCCCTGTGATTGCAATGCTAGTCCCTAGATCGAAATGCTAGCATCCGCAGTTTAAGATGAAGTACACAGATACAAAGGTCATTATTACATCGTCATTCCAGAGATAACATAGTCTTTACAACAAATTAGCCCAAGGCTAATACATAGAGTTCATACATAAGTAAATAATTATAAGTCTTCATCTTCATGTGCCAGAGGAAAACATGTTGAGTGTAGACTCACAACTCTAGTCACCATCAGAGTAACCTGCAACATCATAAGTTATAGACACAGAGGGTCAATACATTTGGAATTGTATTGGCAAGTGATACCATAGTAGAATAGTAGTATCTAATATCTATATGAATTTGGCTAAGTGTAGCTCAGGCTAGCTTTTCTCAAAATAGAGTTTTTCTTATTAGTAGAAAACACTAAGTTTTTGTTTGATAAAAATCCCAAGGAACCACCAATAGACATTGGTGAACCTTTACCCTTGTTCAACCACAAGTTTTAACTTAGAGAAATTCGGATGAGGAGATCCTTGATTGCTTCAATGTCTTTGATGCTCAAATTGTCCGTTGTCAGGGACACAGCTAAGTACTTAGGTTTTACCCTCTCGAGAGGTGGTGCACTTTCCCCACAAGACTCGACATGCATCGATACGAATTTTTAGAAGATTTCCCTTAGACCCCCATGGACGCGTTCCATCCTATCAACCCTACCACCAACTGTCCATCTGGCTAAGTTCTTGCAACCTAGTTGGTCAAGGCAGAGCCCATATGCCATGTGGTTGCACTAGAAGCTTCTCAACACTAAACATCTCAAATCCCTTTGTTCCCGGGTGGCCATCCACAAGTGTGATACACAAGGTAAACCATAGACATGGTCCTTGTGTAATCACTCAACACAAACCATTCTTTCCATTCCACCCAGGTGATTCATTCATATAGTTGTTTTATTAATCAAAAACACATAGTCACAGATTTTGCATAATAACATAGCATGAATATTCCATCCTTTGTAATCTACTAGCTAGTCTAAGCATACTAGTATAGCAATTTTATTAACTTAGGGAAAATCTACTAATACAACATCTACTAGGATTTACCATAGCATACTTTTACTTAGAAAAATTCCCAATGCAAGTCCTACTCAAAATATCACTAGTGCATAGGTAAAATAGTAGGACAAAAGAATGAAGCATCACTTGCCTTGGTAGATAGGAGAATAGCAACAGTCCTCACAATCACCAAAATATACACATAAAATCATAACACCAAATTCACATTCAGTATTCAAACAAAAATACTTATGAATGCATGCAAATGCAATGGAATGATTTTCCACACTAAACAAGTCAAACTAAATAGTAACAAACACAAATCAAACTTTCTAAAGTCTAAATAAACCAAAATTTACTCTAAATTTTTTTTCCAAATAATTTTATATGCAAAATAGGCCTACAAATACTTCTGCAATAAATCCTAATGTTTTAGAAGCAAATGTCTAATTCAAGGCCATAGTTTCAAAGAGCTCACTTTTCTGAATCCATTGATATAAAATTTGTAATTTTTGGACAAACAGATCAAAAGTTATTGAATTTACAAGTTTAATCATCTAAAAACCTTTTCTAGATTTTATTAAAACAGAACACAGACACGCGGCGCGTTCTGATTCGCTGGTAACGTTTTGGCCGGATCGCGTTTGTGGGCGTAGGATTTAAGTGACAACACGCGTCCAGGATTGAAAGGTACCGGTTCACTTAAGTGATCTAATCTAGGGCATGCGATCTTGATGTAACGGCTCTGGATGAAGCGACCGTAGCTGGGCGATGCTGATGGTGAGCGCGGCGGCGACGGCTCTGCCGGCGATGCACTGGCGGCGCTAGGGGGTAAGAGGGGGAGGTGTGGGTAGTTACCGAAGCGCAGAGTCACGATGAAGATGCTGGTCAACGAAGTGGAGACGGGGGCGCACGAGGTCTTCGAGAATTCCTCGTCGGAGTCGTGGTCATCGTCGGGTGCGTACGGTGGTCGATGGCGACGACGCTACGAAGAAAAATAAGGCAAAAGGTAGGTATCATTAGATGCGCGCGAGGATGAGGGGTGGACGAAGCTTACCGGGAATGCTCGCCAAAGAGTGAGGGGTGGACAAAGCTCACCGGGAATGCTCGCCGGAGACGTGCGGTGCCGCGGTGGTGTGAGTTCGAGAATAGGCAGCCTGGGGGCCCTCGGGCGATGGGGTCTAAGGGGAAAGATGCAGGAGAGGCAGGGATAGCGGGCATCGGGGGCGAGGTTTACTACCAAAATCAATCGAATTTATTCTGAGTTGATTGAAAAACGGTTGGCGGCGTGGTCTGTAGGCGCGGAATTGAAGACGATGAAGACGACGTGGCATGGGCCCGAGCTGGCAACGAGAGGGGTGAGGTGCGGCATGTGAGAAAAGAGGGCAGAGGGTGCGGGGTGGCCGGGTGGGCTAGATTTGCCGCGTCTTGGGCCGCGGGGGTGGGCTGCGCCAGTTGGCTAGTCCGCTTCTATTTTTTCCTGCCTTTTTCTTTTTCTGATTGATTTTCCAAATGAGTTTTGAAAGCTCAAATCAAATCCAAATCAAGTCAATTTTCACCAGAATTTTGTGAGACTATTCTAGTGTCCAAAAGTGTGTCAAACACATACATTCACTCAAAATCATTTTTAGGTTTTGAAAGTAAAATAAAGCATGCCCCATATATATATACTAAATAGGGGTTTAAATATGGTTTTATTTAGGGTTTTGTTTTGCTAATATTTATGCAAAGTAAATATGCTATGATGATATGAATGCAATAACATGAATTTGCATTTGATGAAATTTGAGATGTTAGAGAGGCCCTCCTTCACGGCATGCGAGCCGCCAAGGGTATGAACAACAATCGTCTGTGGTGCTACGATGACTCCGACCTCGTCACCGCGCAAGTCGCCGGTACCTGCGATGCCATCTCCCCCACCATGGTGGCATACCGCCAAGTAGTGGGCCAGCTGGGGGGCCACTTCACTGGCTACTCCGTCGAGTGGATAGACCGGCGCAAGAACAAAGAGTCTGACGCCCTCTCTTGCATCGGGTTGGCTCGCCACGCGCCACCTGATGGTGTCTTCCTCGACACCATCACCAAGCCCTCCGTCTCTCTCCCGAAGGAGGTCGACCTCGGGATACCACTTCAACCAGAACCAGCTCTGGTCGCCATGATCGCGGAGCCAAGTAACTGGACCGCGCCATATGACGCCTACCTCGAGGGAGGAACCCTACGAGCAGACGAGACAGAGGCACGCATGATCATGCGCTGCTGCAAATCCTTCGTCATCATCAATGGAGAGCTCCACAAGCGCGGCGTGACCAGCGTGTTCCAATGCTGCGTGCAGCCTTCAGAAGGCCGCAAGATCCTCCAAGACATGCACGCCGACGACTGCGGCGATCACGCTGGCGCCCGGTCCCTGGTTGCCAAAGCCATGCGACATGGCTTCTACTGGCTCACCACACACGCCGATGCGGTCGACATTGTCCAACGCTGCGTCTGGTGCCAAAAGTACGCCAATCAAATGCACATACCCAGCTCGGCGCTCAAGACCATCCCCATCACCTGGCCATTCATCGTGTGGGGCATGGACATGGTGGGTCCCTTCAAGAAGGCCCCCTCCGGCTACACCCACATCCTCGTCCCAGTCGACAAATTCACCAAGTGGGTGGAGGACAAGCCAGTCCGCAAGTGCGACGGGAAGACCGCTGCCAAATTCCTACGCGAGCTCATCTACCACATCCGATTCCCGCACAACATCATCACGGAAAACTACACCAACTTTGCCAAGGGCGCCATGGCCGAGTACTGCGAGGAGCACAACATACGGCTCGACCTCGCCTCAGTCGCCCACCCGGAGTCTAACGGCCAGGCAGAACGCGCCAACCAGATCATCCTCCATGGCTTCTAACCGCGACTACAAGTTCCCCTCGAGCAAACTCCGGGGTCCTGGGTTGAGTAGCTCCCCTCCGTCTTCTGGGGCATCCGTACCTCCATCAACCGATCGACTGGGTTCACGCCCTTCTTCATGGTGTATGGTGCCAAAAGCATCATGCCGGCTGACCTCGAGCATGACTCGCCTCGTGTCATCAACTACGCGGAGGTCGACAACGAGCTCGCATGCCAAGACGGGGTCGACCAACTCGATGAAGCACGCAACCTAGCTCGCTCCCGCACCGCCATCTACCAGCAAGGACTCCGCCGCTACCACAGCCGCCGAGTCTAGACTCGCACCTTCTAGGATGGCGACCTGGTTCTGTGACTGATCCAGGACAATAAGGGCATGCAAAATCTCTCTACCTTGTGGGAGGGACCATTTCCCATAGGGCGGGTCCTGGGCAACAACGCCTACTACCTCATCGACATCCGAGGCGACGGACAACTCAACGTCAAGCAGCCGTGGAATGTAAACCTCCTAAGGAAGCTCTACACCTAGAACTCTGACCCGTACTCTCCCCCCGCCATGCAATAAATATGTTCGACTCGCACAAATTGTTTCTACTCTCCAACCCTTGTCCCATTTGCACTCATTAAAACAACAGTACGCTAATCACAGAAGTCCACCCTTGATCGCGTGACCGACATGGCAAAGTAGTGCGACGAAAGGGAACTGACAAAGTTCGGGCCTTGCATCATCCACGAAAATGCCAACCCGGAGCCCCCATCGGAGTCACCTCGCTCAACTGGCTCACCAGGCTAAGACAACCGAAATCGCTTCCCACGGCGACCCAGTCCTCCGCATCCTCGGCGCAGCGACTCGAACGGTCAAGTACCACGCTCGAGGACTGATGCCAATCGAAACCTACACGGCAAGGGAAAACACCAAGTATGAGAGCGCACCCTGGACTCGCCATGCGACTTTCTCTCCGAGCCAGGAGGAGAGACGCGCAAACCAACACACGCTCTGTCCTCACCTACCTTGGGCATGCGACTAGAACAGCTAAGTACCATGCTCGAGGACTCTCCCAACGGACCCCGTTCGCGTCCGAGAAAACAGCTAAGTACAGAACACCCCTTGGGGTCGCCAAGGGACTGGCTTACCAAGCCACGTTGAGTCGACCTCAACTAACTAATAGTATAAAAGCAAAACACACATAGACAAACATAAGGTAAACCCCATAAAAAGGGTGGACGCGCTCGGGGACTCGCACAACAAAACAATCCAAACTCAAAATCATAGCTAACACAAGCATACATGCATTCCATACGTCAAAAAAAATTTTGTTCGCTTACAAGGGCAGACATACACTTCTTTCAATTGACGCTAGTCAGCAAAGCTAACTACTCTGTAGGCTTCGAAGACGAAGCGCCACCACTACCACGATCGCGGATGAAGGGGACCCATGGGTTTGACGGGTACGTGGTCAAGGTGCCTTCTATCACGAATCGGAACGGTTGCTCCGCCTTGAAGTCGCGTTGTGCTGGCTTGGGGTCGTTCGGAGTGACAATCGTCTCCTGGTATGACATAAAGTCGCCCATCGCCACCCTCTCAGAGTAGACCGCGACCCGATCGGTCAGCTTCAGCACGTCAGAGATTTCGACCAAGCCCGTCGCTGAGGGATACCCGCTGGTGACATCGTCGAGGTCGAAATCATCAGGGAAGTGAGCGAGCCCAAGGCTCAGCGCAGTCGCGGATCAGCGGCGGAAGGCCGACCGTGACATGTACTCCACAACCGTTGGAGCCCTCTCCAGGCAGTGCCACACCTCCGTGATTTCACTGGGAATAACCTCCGTAGGTGATATCTCCTGGAGGTATGCGTGAATGCAGGTCGCCGAAAGGGAGGCAGAATCCACCAGCATGGTGACGCACTGCCTCGCGTCTTATGACTGGGCCTCAGGCTCGTCATCAAGAATTTTCCCTGCAGAGGAACAAGCAACTCAGCATCAGAAGGACACACGATTCGAGTACACCCTCTCGGGGACTTGCTGATACAAACAAACACAAGACCAAGGAACTCGCCAATGAGGGGACAACAGCGCCCCGTGATGAAATCTTGAAGACCCGAGAAATCAGTCTACAACCCCGCGACAAGAGCATCAGACACCTTCCGCTCCTCAGTTGCGGTAGCGACAACCTCCTTAGCCCTCTCCTCCGCCGAGCTCGCCTCTGCCTTCGCGACCTTGTTCTCTCATTCCATCTCGGCCACCCGCTTCTCTGCAACTATTAACAATGACTGGGCAGCCGTTAACTCGCTGACCGGGACCAAGACCTCGCGCGCCTTCGCAATCGCGGCCGCATGCCCCTCTGCAGCAACGCAAGGGTGAGATCACAATCAGAAACAAGAAAACAAGGGAGAGGGTACCTCAAGAACCTACCGGCGGTCGCCTGCAGCTGCTTGTTCACCTCCTGTAGGGATCGTAGGTCGTGCTCCAGACGTTCTCTCGTGGCCAGTCGCTCTGCGGACTCACGCTGGAGGCCCTGCATAGACAAAATTAACATAAGCAAGCATCGAAGAAATTCCTAAGTGCCTAGTCGCTGAAATTCAGTGACTAGCCACTCGGGGACTGGTCATCAAAGAAATTCCTAAGTACCTAGCGCTGAAATTCAGCGACTAGCCACTCGGGGACTGGACAGCAAAGAACAATAAGAATCTGCCCGCTGAAATTCAGCGACCAGATCCTCGGGGACTGGAGATACCTGAATAGCCGCGCCCAGCATGCCGTGCAGCTCGACCGCGTCCACCGACGGCAGCACAAGAGGCGTATGCCCGCGACGCTACTGAACCTCCAAGCCCAAAACCTCGGGTGCTTGGGCGATTGCACTGAGACACTCACAGCAGAGGCCCTCGCCATGAAGCGAGGGAAGGTTGCCACCGCCACTCCTTTATCACTCGTCGTGGGGCACGATGCCCTAACCAGCGCCACAGGTTCCACCTGCTGCGACCCTGCATCCACGACGTCCTTCGCGGTCGCATCTACTCTAGTCGCAGCTCCACTCGGTGCGTCGATCGGCTCGTCCGAGATTACGATGACCTTGTTGCCCTTCATCTTCTTCGCGCCTTCAGCAGGCACCTCAGCGTTGTCACCCTTCCTCTTCTTCGAGGGATCAGCCTCCGCCCCTAAGGTGCTTACTGGAACCTTGGCCACCGAAGGGTGACAAATCTTCTTCACGCTGGTCCTGCAAAGGAAACAACCAACAATTCAGATAAAATCTACCAACTATTAATCCAAGTCGACACGGCAAATTACTCACCTGGCGACTAGGATGTGGCGTAGGCCGCTGCAGATGTATGCCAGCTTTTCCAGTTCTAGGCCCATCTTGCGGCTGATGCCCGTCTTGAACAGGGCCGAATCCCACGACACAAAGGCCTTCTTTGTTGAAGAGGCCATGGCGGCAGGTAGTTCCCCTTCGATCGACACGGGCGCCTCCTTCGACGGTGACGCCTCTGCGTCCAGAACGGCCCCGAGTACCGTGACTGCCGAGAATTCGTGGTGGAAGTGATGCCAGTGGCACCTCATCCTCCACCACGGCCACACAGGTCGCCTCAGGCACCTTCGCCAGTGCTTTGGCACCAGCATCATCGGCCGCGCTAGTCGCTGACCGAGGAGGCGACACTATCTTGGGCACCTCCTTATTCTTTGGCGACTTCTTCTTTGACGATGTAGCCACACGCCACAAACTATGTTCGTGGGCCTTGCCTTCGCCCCCATCATGACCTTCGAGGCTCTTGCTAGCCTCGAGCTCGTGTTGCTGTTTCCCGTGTCATGGTATTGCTGATGAGTACGCCATGGAGGGGTCCTCACAGTGCGTGTTTAGAGATGTGGGGGAAGGCGGACGGTTGACGGGTACGAGGTAACACATCTTACCCAAGTTCAGATCCCACAACTGTGGCGGAATCTTACTCCTGCTATAAATCACTATAAGGGAAATACGCCGAGTTACAGGGATTGGTTCGCTGTGCGAAGTGAATAGAAAGTCTAAGTTATCGTGCCCTAAAGGCTCCCATAGGCCCGACTTATATAGTTGCCGGGTCCTAGGGTTATAGGGAAAAGTCCTAGCCAGACAAGTTATAGAGTCCTACACTTCTTACAACTAGTCTAGCGTGTCTTGCACTCCAAGGCTCCAAATACATCGGTGACTCCTCCGTAGCCTTCCTTTATCCGACATGGGCCTCCCTTCTGGATCCATCTAACTGGGCCGCCCAGCAGGCCATGGGCCATGCTACCAATTGTGGGCCACCCGGGTTATCCGGATAGGAGACATGCTATGAGGATACCCATATAGCATATCCCCAACAGTAGCCCCCAGAGAACTCCGAGATCTTGCGCCGTCTTACCTCTTCAGGGTGAATGCTCCGTCTAGATGGATGTCGGCAAATCGTGAAGCAATATATTGTAGTCCTCCCAAAGAACCCTGGAAGGTTTTCTTCGTCTTCAATTTTTAAGCCAAAGAATTGCTGAATCTTCTATCATACTCTTCCGTAGCCGCACTGGATCCGTCCATGCCGGAATCTTCCGATGTGATGGTTCATCTGCTAGTGACAGCTAGGACGTCGTAGACTTAGGTCAGCAATGCCTCGTAACTCACACATGCAGAGAACATCATCATGTCCATTTTTCCCGCGCGAGCGATATGAACCATTGGCGGCGACGGTTGGGAACGTGGCGAAATTTCCACGCACGCGCCCGCACACGTTGCCCCCGCGTCAACCAGTCGATCATCTTGCACGAATCTTGACGTCGGGGGTTATAAATTGTAACTGCGGTGTAATTTTATTTTTCACCTCATTCTCCTCTTGCGTCGTCTTCTTCCTCCAGCGAGCGCCTCGTCGAGCTCTCCGAGCGATTGCGAAAAACCCTAGCCCCTCAATCCTCCCAGTAACCTCCTCAATCTCTCCAATGGCCAGCAACAGCTATGCTCCCTCCATGGTGGCGTCAGGCGATTCCGTGGCGAAGCCGGCGAGCACCACCCTCGTGCCTCCAGAAGTCCTGGTGATCCCCAAGTCCGCGGTGGTCGAATCCACCGGCGGCGACCACAATCCAGCGGCGCTGGAGCTGCTGGAAGAGGAAAACGACTCCCACAACGAGTATTGGCGCGGTTCGGACATCACGGACCGCGACATCAAGGAGCTGCTCGTCGAGGGATACCTCCCTGCGACGGAGGGGCTCTCCTGGCCGGCGGCGCCGGCCGGCGAGGTCACCCCTTCTCCCCAAGTCGGAGAGAAGGTGTACCTCAAAGCCCAGCTGGTACGCCGCGTGTCCCTGCCCATCTCCAATTTCTTCCTAGCTGTCCCTCAAGCATTACCGAGTTCAACCTCAAAACCTCTACCCCAATAGCATCCTCGCGCTCAGCAACTATGTGGGGCTTTGTGAGGGTTACTTAGGGATTAGGCCTAGGCTATATCTCTTTATTTATTTCTTCACCGTTAAGAGGGAAGTTGGAGCCGGCAAGGACGAGCTTAGGAACTGCGGGACAATTAGCTTTAAGATCCGGCCTGGCCGGCGGTTCCCCGACATAGTCGGCCATGAGTCATGTAAAAACTGGCAACAGACATACTTCTATGGCCCAGATATCTCTCTGGCTGGCCGAGAAGCAATGTATCCGGACTTCATCGATGGAGCTGCCTCCGAAGCCTCAACATGGAGATCCCAAGCATCTCTCCCCTCCGATATCGATGCTTCCCGCTCTATAAGGCGGATAGAGTGGTTCGTAGAGACGGGTCTAACCGGATTGGACATGGCCATGTGCTGGTTCGTTAGGCGGATCCAGCCTCTGCAGCACTGCTCAAAGTTGATGCATGAGTACTCTAAGGAGAGGAACGATAGCCTCTGCATCTCCGAGGACAACTTCTCCAGCGACTCTGTCAAGCTCCGCCTCAAGGACATCGTCAAGGTGAAGGATAGGAAGCGCGGCTTCACCATCACCTACGACATGTTCGAGGAGGGAAAGTGCCCAGAGGTACATGTTTCTTCTCCGTGTATGACATTTTCTCCAGTTCTTCCGTCTTGCCTATGTCACCTAACACCTTATGATTTCACTTAACAGCTTAAGAGTCTAAAGGAGGATGACATGGTTGTCCAAATCTATGACCCAAATATGAAGGAAGTCACTGTCGTGTCCGATGACGATGTCCCGCTGGCGCAAAAGTGTAAGAGCTCCACCTCTAACGGTGCCGACGGAGGCAAGAAGAAGAAGATGGAGGGTGGAGCCTCCAACAAGACTACCGCCGCCCTGTAGGCGGAGAAAAGAAAGGTTGCCGGGGTCCCTTTTGCCAAAGCACCCCCTGTTGTGTAAGCCTCTTTCTCTCCGACACTGTCCATGGCTTGCCTTATTCCTGTTCTTATACTCTTTGCACGTTTCAGGATGAAGGCCACTACCAGTTTGAAGAAGATCTCCAAAACTTTGGGGGCTTCTAGAAATATCAAGGATATGTTTCATCGTGATGTGTCTCCCCACGCATCTCCCGCCATCGCCCCTGTTACTCCCAGCGTCCAGCCTACGCTTGCTTCGACAAGTTCACAGGCCAAAGATGCATCTGGCTCTTCTGCCATGGAAGTGGACTCAGGTGCCTCCGTGGAGCTTGCCATTGTCGGCGAACAGGCAATGCAAGAAAGTATCGCAACTCAAATGGCTGAAGCTCCGGCTAAGGATGCCATCGGTAGCGGTAAGGCATTGGTGCAGAGTAGTACGTCTACCGAAGGCGGCGCCTCTGCACCCAAGAAAACCATAGAGTTCCCGAAGATAGTCTACCAGGCAATCACGCCGAGTAGCTCCGCTTTGGTTCCTAGTGCAGCGCCGATATCCCCAACAACCCGTGAGTTTTCCGAACTACGGGTGCGGCGACCTCCATGGCTTTGTCATCATCATCGTCGTTGTTGTCATTGTCATCCCCCTCATTCTCCTCGTCGGAGGAGGACTCACTCTCGTTCCCCGCAGGCTCGTCTTTCGTCGTTGGCGGGAGGGAGCCAACCTTCCACAACGTGGAATAGCTGGACAAATAACACATGATTAGAAAACCACGACTACATCTCTACGACTACAAAATAGACAAGGAAAACAAACTTACTGTTGGCGCCTTGCGCTTCATGGTATATGGAGCTATCCCGGCCTTCGGATGACAGTACTCTGCGTCGGTGATCTTCCTTAGCGCGGAGGCGTAATCGCCAGCCTTCCACTCGGCGGTGTAGGATTTGGTCCTGTCGTCTTTACATGTGTACTCATACATCTAGTGGGCACGATTAGCCAGGGGCACCAGTCGCCGCCCAAGACAGCAGTTGTATAAGTTGATGGTCTCGAGCCCGTTTTTCTTCAGCTGACGAATCATCGTCAGCATCTCGTATACCACCATTCGCTGGTCATGCAGAAGTTTGGCGACTTGGAGACGGCGTGGCTCGGCCCGCTTGGCGGAGTACATCGGGAGTGGCACCTCGCCATATGGAGTCGACTCGCTGATGTAAAACCAGTGCTTCTTCCACTCGCTCGTCGCCTTCTTTGGTAGCATGAGGTCAAGGAAAGAGGCCTTGTACTTCAAATGAAAGGTAAGGCTTCCCGCTGCCAGCATTGGGCCGCCTGCCCCTTCGTGACCAATCCGCATGTGGAACATCTCCTGCCACAGGGGAAAGTATGGGCGGCAGCCCAGATAACACTCACAGAACTCCACAAAGATGGCGAGCTGCTCGATGCTATGCGGCCCCAGATCTGATGGCTGGATGCCATTGTACATGCAGAACCGGCGGAAGAAGATCGAGGTGGGGAAGCCGTGCCCCCTCTCGAGATGGCTGGTGAAGCAGATGAATTCGCCGGTGCACGGATCTTGCACCACCTCCCCGGCCGCAGGAATTCGCCATCTCCCGGCATAGAGAATTCTAGCATCCTCGAAGGACTTCAGCAGCGCCCTGGTACACTTGGACTTCCCCCACGATTCCTTCGGAGGTGCCATCGGGTCATGGCTCTGGGCTCGCTGGTTCGCTCTGGAGATTTTGGAGAGAATGGATGTTTGGTGGACGCGCGAAGTCGGAGGAAATGTGAGGAATGACTGGCAACTCACCCGTCACTCTCCTTATATAGCGGTTGGTTCCCACCAATAATGGGATCCATTACCGCACGGAGATTACGCCGATATTACCGTTGGATTACCCAACGACTAGTTTTACTAGGTTGACGGTTCAACTTTGTGTACTCGACTCGCCAACCCATTCGCTATAGAGGCGATTTGACTTTTTTCCAAATTGGCGATTCGACTGGTCGCTGATATTGCGACTGCGGATGCATGCTCAGGATTCTTTCTCTCATTAAAGGAGTCCATCGCCGATTCGACAGGACGTCCAAATTGGACCCGAATACTCCGACTACCAAAGAAAACATGTGACGAATCAACGATGGCCTCGGGGACTAATGATGGAGATATGCCGAGTGGGGTATACCCAGCAGGACATTTCCTACTGGATCATATTTCTAGCTAGTGGGCCTGCAGGACGGTGACTGGATCGCGACCCAAGAAGGAACCAGGCGACTAGAAGCTGAAGGCCTAGAAGAATAGTTAGGCCTAGTTGGATTAGGTCAAAACCCTCCGAGTTCTTATCCAACTCGGTTGTAGATCTGAAAACCCTAGCGAGGTGAATCTATATAAACCTCCTGAGGGCAAGCATAGAACTTACGTTCCATCATATACCCCTTCGACTCGCCGCCTAGCCGCCGAGATCGCCCATTGTACTCTCTCATAAATACAATCTAGCAGGAGTATGTCTTTACCCTCCGGGGCCGAGCCTGGGTAAATCCCTGTGTCTTTGCCCTCATCTCACACCACAGATGGCTGGCCGCCCTTGACCCTGGTTCTACTACTCGCTGCCAATCGCAGCATCTGCCTTGGCCATTCCCATGACAATCTTCCCTTTCTGTACAATGATGTTTTTCTGTATGATCTTGTGGAGCTTATTTTCCTATTGAAAACGATCCCAAGATCATAAATATCGGAGTCCGGATGCAAAAGTTACAGTCATTTTGGTGTTGGTATTTCTGTCAGTTTTGTGAGGGACGGAGACTACGGGGTTCGCACCCCGGAGACTCCGGGGGGCAGAGACTCCGGCCCAAACTCCAGGGGGGGTATACAGAGAGCATCTGAAGGCTTCCCGGAGTCTGGACCTCGGAGACTCTGGTCTCGGGGGCCGGAGACTACGGTCCTGAAGGCCAGAAACTCCGAGGTAAGTGATCTGTAATGGCTAGTTGACGTGGGGGGCCTATAAAAGGCCCCCTTCTTCCCCAAGGGGCTGGCTTATTGATCTCTCTCTCCTCCATTGTTCCTACCTTCAAGAGCTTGCAAATACTCTCAATCCCTCCCATATTTCTTGAATCTTTTTGGGGGATTTGAAAGAGGAGTTCTAGATATACAATCGCACAAATCAATCTCTCCTCTAAGTGAGGGGAACATATTGGGATCTAGATCTTGGAGTCTTTTGTGGATTTCCTCCATTGTTCTTCCTCTCATATTTCCCCATTAGCTTTTGTAGCTTTGGTCGAATTTGGGAGATAAGGATTTGAGCACTTGTGTTCTTGCCATTTCATTAGGTGCATCGGTTTGAGTTCTCGCGGAGGATTCGATTGAGTGAAACTTGAGAAGCTTTTTACTCTTCGGTTCTTGGAACCCTAGATGGTTTGGTTGTTTTGCAGGTTTGAGGATTTCTTGGGGCCTCCAATTTAGTTGTGGATATTTCCCCAAGCTTATTTGTTGGGAGCCTCCAATTGAGTTGTGGAGAAGTGCCCCAACCTTGTGAGAGGTTTCGGATTTCCACTCACAAGTGCACGGATAGTGGAAGTGTGGATCGATCCCGTTGGGGTGAGATTCACCGGAGAACAAGGGAGGCCTTTTGTGGCATTGGTGGTTTGATACCACCCCCTCTCCAAATGAGACATACTCCATGTTGGGAGGAACTCAGTAAAATATTGTCTTCTTCGCGTTCCTCGGTTATATCTATATCCGAGCTCTTACTTATGCACCTTACTTTCTAATATCCTTCTTGCTTGAAGTATATATCTTGCTATCACATAGTTGCTTGTCTTGCTTAGCATGATTTGTTGGTGCAAATAGGTGAACCCTAGTTGTTCTAGGTTTTGTGCTTAAAAAAGTAAACGCTAGTTTAATTCCGCCTTTGTTGAGCCACTATCGGAAAAGTTTTAAATCGCCTATTCACCCCCCTCTAGGAGGCATCTGTATCCTTTCCAATGGTATCATAGCCCGGTCTCCAATTTTAGGCTTCACCGCCTTGAGAGTAAAGATGTCGGCTAGGGGATTAGTGCACAATGACATGTTCATATTCGATGGCACAAATTACGATATATGGAAAACGCATATGCTTATTCCTTTTCGAGGCATGGACCCAAATTTGGAGCATATTGTAGATATAGGTTTTTCTCCTCCTATGGATTTCTAATATCTATCTTGTGAGGATGAGAAAAACTTTTATGTTGATGCTCAAGCTTCTAATGTGCTTATTAATGCTTTGAGCTATGTAGTTACATCTTGAATCATACCTTTTTGGAGATCTCATGAGTTATGGAAAAAACTTCAAGATAAATATGTTGTGTCCAATATTTTTGAGGATTCTTGTGTTGCTTACACTTCCGGTCGAGATGAGTTCTCATCTTCTACCACTTCAACAGCATTTGATTTTTCACAAGGTAATGATATGGTAAGTGGTGATAGAAATTGCAATATGGATAGTGTGCTTACTATTTGTAATCCCTCATCTCTATCTAGTTGCAATGATCTATCTTTGGACTTTAACACTTCTAGCACTACAAACTCCTTACATACTTGTGTTGATAGTCCTTGCATATCATGTAGAAATGGCTTGAATAAATCTCATGATGTTATGCTTGTGTTATGTTGTTGCCATAAGAAAAGTTCTTCTATTTGCTCTAGTGCTTGTGTTGCTAACCATGTAGAGGAAACCGAAGATTCTGTGGGCCAAGACAAGTTTTTGGATGGAGCTACAAATGCAATCTCATCTTCACCTTTTTTTTCCATACTCATCTATGCCTTATGGCTAAGGATTCAAAGGTAACTCCTACTTTGGAACCCAATATCTCTTGTGATGATGAGGATGTGGATAATGAGGAAGAAGACCTTGATGTTGATGCTTTATATGAAAAGGGTGAGATTATTTATTGTCCCCTTGTTAAGAATAATATTGCTTGCTCTAACTTTGTTCAAATCTTGGACTTTGATATTAAGAGTAAAGAACATATTGATAAGTTAGAAACACAAATAAGATGCATGATAACAACTTTGATAAAATGGGCAGTCTTGAGAGTGAGTATGCTAATATAATTGCAAACCTAAATAAAGCTCTTGAAGAGGAACAAACCACTAAGGAGTCTCTTGAGGAGACCTTTGCTCTAGAGCTATCTAGAGTGAAGGAATCTCATGATAGAGATCTTGAGGTGGCAAGTGATTTCAAAAGTAAAAATAATGATCTTCAAGTTTCTTATGCTAAACTCCTTGAGAATTTTGAGAACCTCAAAAATGTCTCTAGGGTCATCAAGGGTGAGCTCATCAAACTCACCGAGTCACATGAGAAACTTAAAGCCTCTTACTCAAAAGAGCTTTTGAAATTGCCCTCACCTCTTGCAATTAATTATGATGCTTGTGCTAATAACTCTATTTCTTGTGAAGCATCTATTTTGAAGGAAAATGTTGAGCTAAAGGCTCAACTTACTATGATAACTAGAAATTATGGTAAGTTGTAAGAAAATAATGTTAAGCTTTCAAGCTTGCATGAGGATTGATGACCCACAAGTATAGGGGATCACAACAGTCTTCGCGGGTAGTATTACCCAATTTATTGATTCGACACAAGGGGAGCCAAAGAATACTTGCAAGCCTTAACAACTGAGTTATCAGTTCAGATTCACCTGGAAATAGTTCTGGCTCATAGATGTTTATCTGTAGCAACAGTTTGTAGTAGAAACAACAACAGCAGCAATAGTGAAACAGTAGCAACAGTAACATTAACTGTAACAGTAGGATTCGAGTGCGGTAGGCATAGGGATGGATGGACGGGCGTTGCATGGACGAGTCTAAACATGTAACTTCAAGATCTAGGGCATTGTAGATAAATAATAACAAGCATCCAAGTACTAAACAATCCTAGGCATTTTCTCCAAATATAGTCATACGTGCTCGCAATGAGAACTTGCACAACATCTTCTGTCCAGCCAGCCCGTGGCAGCGGGGCCTCTAGGGAACTACTGGCAATTAAGGTGCTCCTTTTAGTAGAGCACCAGAGCAAAGCATTAACACTCCGTGAACACATGTGATCCTCACACCATAGCCATCCCCTTTGGTTGTCCCGATTATTGTCACTTTGGGGCCTTTGGATCCGGACAATGATATGTGTACACAACTTGCAGATAAGATCACAAACAATATTATCATAATGATTCAATAGTAAGTTCAGATCTGAGATCATGGCACTCGTGCCCTAGTGACAAGCATTAAGCACAACAAGTTGCAACAAGGTCAAATATCACTAATAGAGATACTAGGCACTATGCCCTAACAGATCTTATTCGATTACATGATAGAACTCATCCAATCCCTACCATGCCCAAGCCTACAACAGGGGATTACTCACTCATGGATGAGGGAAACATCGGTGGTTGATGGAGATGTGTTGGTTATGACGATGGCGATGATCCTCTCCAAATTCCCTGCCCCGGCAGGGTGCTAGAACGGAGTTTCTGGATCCGAATCTTGGTTTCTTGTGGTGGCTGTGGAGCGGAACTCTTTCTAGAAAACTATTGAACCCCTTGAGTTTTTTGTCAGAAGGGAACTTATAGGCGCGGAGGGAGGCCGATGAGCTTCCTGGGGTGGCCACACCCCCTCCAGGCGCGGGGTCAGGTGGGCCCGCGCCTAGGGTGGGTCTGCCCCCCCCCCCCAGGCCTCCTCTGTGTCTCCCCTTCGGGCTCCGTGGATCTTCTGGTGAAAAATAGTTTTTGGCATATTTTCTAGGATTTTCCTGATAGTTCATTTTCTGCACAAAAAACAAGACACCAAGGTAATTCTGCTGAAATCGGCGTTAGTCTGTGTTAGTTGTATCCAAATCACACAAGTTTAGAGGAGAAACAATAGCAAAGTGTTCGAGAACGTAGATACGTTTTGGACGTATCAACTCCCCCGAAGCTTAGCTTATTACTTGTTGTCGTGGTGTGGAACACGGCAGAGCCATCAGGGATGGCAAAGAAGGGACACACGGATGCATTCGGTGGCTCACGCAACAGGTTGGGAACGGTGCACTGCAAACACACGGACGTACCCAGGTTCGGGGCCCTCTTGGCGAGGTAACACCCCTACTCCTGCAAGATGAACTATATATGGGAGCTTGATGATCAGTACATATGCTCCTTGAGCTGTTTCCTTAGCTACTATCGATGGCTAGAGGAAGATGGGAGCTAGATGCTAACACTTCTCTTTTTATATTGTTGCCTCTCTTTCCCTAGAACCCTGGCTCTACCCTCCCTTATATACTGCTCTGGGGGGCAGATTACAGTTCGGGTCCTAGGGTTTACTGTTTGGATATGGGTTTACAGGGCAGTGTCGGCTGCAGGGCCCAGCCGGTGGGCCAGGACCCAGTCCACCCTTCTTTTAGCGTCATCCTTCTCTTTAGTGGTCACCCGGGCTTCCTTTGGGGCATCACCCTTGGTTTAACGGTCACCCGGACCGCTTTCGCCAGTCCAGCCGACTGTCTTGCTTTATATTTGTCTGGTAGTGCTGGTCATGACGGCATGCCATCTTCCTTGATGACGAGGGAGAGCCAGAAGCGTACCCCGCATGGAGCGTTAGTCCTTCCGTGCTCTCCGTCGAATCCCAGGTGAGCCGGGTGGGAACGGCCACCCGGCCGGTTCTTCTGTCCACCGGCTAGACGGGCCAGCCGGGAAGGTTATAAGCCCAGTCGGGCTTGCTTGCCAGACGGCTAGAGTTGTATTTGCCGGAGGCCAGGTGGCCTACTCCTTCTAGAGCCGGCCCACTTATGCCTGGCTTCCCCACCCGGGGGTTATCCCCCCGACACTAGTCCCCGAGCACGTATGGGCTTGGTCGGTGGGCAAGATCTTCCGTGCTCCTTCCTTTCCTGAGAGGTTGCTTTACTTTCCCCAGCTGTGGCTTTTTATTTTGCTTTTCGGCTGGAGTTAACCGGCTGCAGAATTGATGGCCGTCCACTGGGTGTAAACAGCGAAGGCAGGTACCGGCTGGCGGAGCTGAAGACGAAACGTTTGGCTAGCTGACGTCATTGATGTTGTCACCCACGCCTGTGGCTCTGGCGCACGTGGCGTTAGTTTGAGTTCCGCGTCGCTGCGTCAGTTTTTGGCAACATCGCATGCAAACTTGCCGCAGCGTTTCCTCGGGGCAAGGGCGCACGCCTCGCCTCCCGCTGAAGCCTGGGGATCTTCTGTGGCAGTCACGACGGCGCAGAGGATCTGGAGCCGAAGCGTCGTGCAACTGTGTCACTGTGACACCACGCGTCGCGCAGAAGCCGAAGGGGCGACGCTGCCGCTTGCGGGGATAAATAGGGATCTGAGGGGATCGGTTCCCACACTTGTCCATCCTCCGTCTCATCTTCTCCTCGTGCCCCAGCGTTCCTTGTTCTTGTGCGCCCTCTCCCTGTGGCCGCCGGCCACCTTATTTCCGCCAACCACGGCCTCCTCCTCTTCCGAGATGCTGTCGGAGCAGCGCGGCGGCTGGTGCGGGTCCTTCATGACCTATGAGCTCATAAACAAGTATCAGCGAGGAACGTTTCTTCCCTCGTCGATCCTTGTGAAGCACCGGCTTGCGCCGGAGGGGGAGCAGGTGCCGAACCCTCGGCCGGGGAGTGCGTCGTCTTCCTCGCGCACTTCACGCGCGGCTTCGGACTCCCCGTCAGCCCGTTCCTCCTCCAGCTCTTTGGCTTCTTCGACCTCCAGCTTCATCACCTGAGCGCCAACGCCATGGCGCAGCTGTCGCACTTTGCGGCCTGCTGTGAGTCGTATCTTGGGGTGTGGCCCGAGATAGCGAACTTTCTCAAGTTCTTCCACTTCAGGGCCCAGAACATTGCCAAGGGTGGCTCGCTGACGCGGATGGGCTGCTGCCCCATCTACCCGCGGCCCTCCTCGACGATGCCGCGGTTCGAGCTCATCGACACCGTCAAGCTGTGGCAGCACACATATTTCTATGTGAGCAATGCCACAGAGATTGACTGGATCTGCCTTCCACCCTTTTCCGACGTTCCCACGACGCAGAGGGCCAGGACGACGAAGAGCATGGGCGCGGTGGCGGACCTCGATCGGATAGCCGCCCGGCTAGAGACGATGGTGGAGACGGACAGGCTCACCGCTCGGGACATCACCTTGTCGTGGATGGTGCGTCGCGTGCTTCCGTTGCAGAAGCAGTCGCACAAGATGTGCCATCTTTTGACCGCCAACGATCCGACGAGGACGACGCGGAAGGATGTGCCCTACCAGGATCTGCGGAACTGGATCTCCATGATCTCCAAGTTCCGCATCGAGGCCAACTGGGCATACTCCTTCCCCCGTACCATCGTGGCCGCCTTCCGCCGTCGGTATGTTTTCTCTGTTTGCTCTCCGTCTCTCTTCTTGTATTTTCTAGCTTTCCTTGGGTTCCTTATGCCCCCCTTTTGATTAGTTGTTTATGGCGCAGCTGGCTGAGGATGGCATGGGCGACTTCCCGCTTCCATCCTTCTTAGAGGACAGGAGGCCGAAGAAGTACCCCTAGAGGGAACCCGAAGGGTTTCCCGTCCGGGCGGACGACGGCCCCTCGGATCCTCATGGTAAGTTGCTGACCGTAGCTCTTCCTTGCCCCTTTGTTCTTGAGGTTATGGACTTTACTCTTTTCTTGTGCCGCAGTCGATGTCACCGATGAGGAGGGTGGTCGAGAAAAACCCACGGCGAGAGCCCGGGGAAAGAGGGCGGCACCTGTTACCGCTCCCGCTCTAGTTGAAACGAAAAAGACGCCCTGAGGGCGTCAGGTTGTTGCTC
Source organism: Avena sativa (assembly GCA_916181665.1). Taxonomy (NCBI): domain Eukaryota; kingdom Viridiplantae; phylum Streptophyta; class Magnoliopsida; order Poales; family Poaceae; genus Avena; species Avena sativa. The sequence continues at coordinate 41,698,887 of OV702298.1, read as the reverse complement.
CACCGTCGTCGCCGGGTTAGTATCTCTCTTGCCCTTGCTTGCCACTCTACGGTTTTGCTAGTTTCTCCTTTGACTCTTTGTTCCGCGCAGCGAGGCCATGGTGCTTGGCGACAGAGGTGCAGCCGTGATGCCTCCTCTGCCGATTGAAGAGGTGGCGAGGTTGCCGGCTGCGGCTGGCCCGACTGCGTCAGCCATGCCATCTCCGCCTAGGGAGCCTGAGGGCTCTCCGACCACAGGGATGCTGCACCAGGCGCCTGCGTCCTCGCGGTTGGGCCAGCTGTTTGCGGTCGCGCAGGACTCAAAGACCCCCCTTCTTCATCCCGGGGCTGGCGTCAACCCGGGTTGGAGCGATGCTCCAAGAAGCTCCACCAGGCCCATCATTACGGAGGTGACTGGAGGGAGCGGGGGCCGCGCAGGCGGCTGCGGTGGAGGCTGGCCAGCCGGATTGCGGCCAACCGGCTGGGAGGGAGTTGGTGGTGGCTGCAGCTTCGGGTGTAGTTGCCGATGATGACGAGGTTCTCCTCACCGGCTCGAGGCCAGCTCCGGGTGTGCTGACGACGGTTGCGATCCTTGCCCAGCTCTCCGGGTCAGCGCCCGTTGCACTCAGCCAGGTTCGCCACCTGGTTGAGGGAATGGGAAGTGGCCTTGGCGAGGCCAAAAAATTGGCTGTTTTGATGGTGGTAAGTCGTTGCCCTCCACACGCTTTCCATTTTTCCATCCGGCTTGCTTCTCTATTGCTCATTTGCTTTCTTGCTTGCAGAAAGCATTTATGGAGTCTGTGAAGAACACTCAGGACCTTGGCCGTAAGATGGCTTCTTTAGATCTGTCTTGGCGCTTGGCTCCCTTTTCCCGTTTTTTGTTGACCATCGGGTATCCTCCTACAACCATGATCCAGGACAAGGAGAAGGAGGTGGAACGCCTAAAAAATGAGGATGCCCGGCTGGAGGAATCGAACAAGGCGTGACAGGCGCAGTTTGATCAACTTGCCGCGGCCAAGCCCCAACTTGAAGTTAGCATGGAGCGGGGCAAGAAGATGGCTGATATCCGGGCAGAGGCGCTGAAGAACTTTGAGATGATCTCCACCCAGAAGGAGGGGACAATCCAGGTTCTTCGCCGTAGGGAGGAGGAGCTCAATCAGCACCTCCAGAACGTCTCGGAGATGGTCATCAGTAAGTTTTTCAGCTACCCTCTTCTGTTGTGCCGTGACTTGCTCGATCTTGTCGGTTTATTCTGCTTTGTGTCTGGCTGTAGCTCACTATCCTGAGGCGACAAAGATGGCCATGGAGAAGCTGCCGATGGAGGAGGTTAGTCGTGACCTGACTTCCCTCGACTTGGTCAAGGTGGTGGCGGAGGAGAGGAACGGCTTGCGCGCCATTGGCAATGATCTCTTCCACTACAACTGGCCGGACACGGGCGATGTGCACGACATGGCCAGCCTAGCTGTGGCACTTTCCAAGGGCATCGACGATCTGGACGTGCACAAGGAGTGGGCTGCTCGAGGCGGGGCGGAGATGGCGCTTGCTATGGTGAAGTCGTGGTATCCTGGTGTCGACCTGAGCGTGGTCGACCGCGGCTTCCGCCTTGGGATGACTTACGAGGGTCTTCGCGAGAGCATTCCTGCGCTCTAGGCCTGCAAGGTGAAGATTGGCACCTACGGGGACTTGGAGCGTGACTTCAGCGCCCCTAGAGAGCCATGCCTATTCCACTAGGAGCCGGCGCCTTGGAACCTTCACGTAGCCTCCAGCAGCTAGCCTCCTTCCACTGACGCCGGTGCCGCCCCTGTTGATCCAGCTCCTACTCCTTCTAGTTCGCAAGATCCTGACTATTGATCCCCGAGATGCCGGGTGTATTTGTGAAAATTTCTACTCTGATGTGCTACACTTCGGCTGACTTCTGTCGCCGACCTTTGAATCTGCGCGGAGCCTTCGTGCTCCGCTTTATGGCTTGGTGCCTTTTGCTTATCTTTGTTTATGTCTTCGTCATTTGCAGTATTTTATGCTCGCGCCGACTGGGATAGCCACTCGGGTTCGAGCTCTTTTTGTCGTCCTGACTTGGTTTTGTGGGTGCGCGGGAGCGCGTCCACTGGGTGTAGTCCCCGAGGTTTGGGCCGGCTGGGGTAGCCAGCCGGGGCGAAGCTCTTTTGGCTACCTTGACTTGAGTTTGTGGGTGCACGGGAGCGCGTCCACTGGGTGTAGTCCCTGAGGTTCGGGCCGGCTGGGGTAGCCAGCCGGGGCGAAGCTCTTTTGGCTACCTTGACTTGAGTTTGTGGGTGCGCGGGAGCGTGTCCACTGGGTGTAGTCCCCGAGGTTCGGGCCGGCTGGGGTAGCCAGCCGGGGCGAAGCTCTTTTGGCTACCTTGACTTGAGTTTGCGGGTGCGCGGGAGAGCATCCACTGGGTGTAGTCCCCGAGGTTCGGGCCAGCTCGGGTAGCCAGCCGGGGCGAAGCTCTTTTGGCTACCTTGACTTGAGTTTGTGGGTGTGCGGGAGCGCGTCCACTGGGTGTAGTCCCCGAGGTTCGGGCCGGCTGGGCTAGCCAGCCGGGGCGAAGCTCTCTTGCCACCTTGTTTCCTGCCAACTTGTGACTCAGGTCGTGCAAGACAAAGTGTTGCTTTGGGTTAGTTTTCTTGTGCATATGCTCATGCGTTAGTTGGTAATTATCGTAGGAGGAAAATAGACATGCGCCCTTTCGAGTTAGGCCGCGAGCAACTCCCCTTTTCTCAGCGAGTATTGGCCCTTCGAGCATTTTTCCTTGTCGACAGTTAGCTGGGTTGCGGTCTGCAGCCGAAACCGAAGGAGTTGCTATGTTGGCATGCCTCGCGATACTTCGGTTCATTGTTGTTGGCTTAACTTTTGTAGGGCGCAACCAGTTCGCCTGGACGCCCTTGCTTTCTACGCCGGCATATTCTTGCCACGTGCGCTTTGCGTTTTTTCTCTTGCCGGGTCGACAGGCGACGTGCGTACTGAAGCCGGAACCGAAGAGGTTACTCTAGGCGCCGCTTGCAATATTATGCCTTTTGTAGAAATCGTGGGGCCTAGGCCAGCCGGTACGAAAATGCAGATGGTGCACAGAATTGGGACGAAGTCCTTAGTGCTGCGCCAAGGCTCTCATTCTTGTTCACTTGTTACATAAAAAGGGAAGATACATACACTTTTCTAAGTGTAAAATGGCCGGAGCAGGTTGGCATTTCATGGGCGCTCCGTCTCCTCGTCTGAGCGATCTGCCTTGTTCTTCATCGGCTGTTGTGCGTCGATTAGATAGTACGATTTATTTTGGAGTGCTCGACTGACGATGAATGGTCCCTCCTGTTGGGCCACGCGGAGATAAAACAAAAAATTTCCTTTAACGTGGTGATCCCAAGATCCAGCTGAGGTAGAAGGCCACGAGGTTTACCACTAGACGCACAGTTGCGGATTGCTGATGATGCGCGTCAGTTGATGGAGTGTAGTCCTTTGCGATCCAATCGTCCTGGTGCTGATCGTACAACACCTCTGCTGGTATCCACACGTGCAAGGAGGAGCACCGGCGGCGAACTTCTAGGTTCGTAACGGCGGCATGACTGTTGTGGAGCTAGGGTTTCCAACACATGGAATGACCTAACCGAACAACGATTAACCCTTCAGGGTTGGTGTGCTCCACTATATATAGGGAGTGAACATGGGCTCTGCTCGCGCGGCCCATTCACTAAAGCCCATATAATGTTAGTCCCTGTGAGTCCGACTCACTGACTCAGTCCAAATCAGGCTCGGGTCCAACCCAACCAGATTTCTAGTTCAGATCCAATCCAAACTTGCTCCCGCTCTTAAGTGTGTGACCCCGCAGGCTCGTGGCTACTTGGACACGATTAGAGTCCGAATCTAAATCGATCAGTCGGTAGAGGCTCCTAGCAGAACGTACCGACTCCCAAGTACCAAAGAGTCATGACGACTTGTCTTTCCAATATGACTTGCGTCCGAGTCCCTTTTGCCTCACGGTATAACTTGTTAGACTATAGGCGAATATTTGTCATCCCTTAAATAGTCCAACTCTCTTCTCGATCCGAGATAAGTGATTCACCCGACTAACTCTTAGTCGATCACCTCGGTTAACACTTAACCGAGTCGTGCATGGCCATGCTTTCCAAATCATATATTTCGAGAGGGCCCAGATAATATCTCTCCGAGTGGAGGGGCAAAATTCCATCTTGGTTATTCACATCACGCAGCTTGATTCTCAGTCGACCCGAACTCTTCCTTTATAACTGCCCAGTTATGGATCAGCGTTTGACAGAACCTAAGTCGGTGATCCTCAACTCGGATTATGCAATAACCTCAGGTCTAAGGATTACATTGATTGAGATATACAAATGACAACTTGTTCGTTGTACCTCAATATGGGTCAATCCGACTCACTAAACTCTTTAGTCGAGTCTGTGTAAGTCGGAATGGCATCACCATGCCCATGATAAGTGGAACGGAGTCATCAAGACGATTTTCACATTGGTCTAAGTTGTGTGTCCAGCACAACCTCAATGACCAAGTACATTTAGTACAAACAACATGAATGCATAGTTCCATAACCGAATCACATATTCAATGATACACATCAGATGTTTATACAAGGACTACTTCATATCTTTATGAATACAATGGGAAATATCATCATACATTATTGCCTCTAGGGCATATTCCCAACAGTCTCCCACTTGCACTAGAGTCAATCTTCCGACATCACATGTCTAAGCATCTAATGCCCATGGCTCTCAGGTACTCCTCATGCTTTGGCTGGGGTAACGTCTTTGTCAACGGATCCGCAATATTTGCATCCGTGTGTACCTTGCATAACTTGATATCACCCTGATCCACGAACTAGCGAATCAGCTGGTACCGCATGAGAATGTGCTTGTTCTTCTGGTGTTGTCTAGGTTCCTTGGCTTGTGCAATAGCACTATTGTTGTCACAATACACGTCTAACGGATTGGACAAGCCCTGCACCACACCAAGATCCATGAGGAAATTCCTCATCCAAACAGCTTCCTCTGTTGCCTCCGAGGCGGCAATATACTCAGCCTCTGTTGTAGATGCAGACACAGTCTCTTGCTTGGAACTCTTCCAGCTCACAGCACCTCCGTTTATAATAAACACGTATCCGGATTGCAAACGAGAATCATCAGAGTCGGTAAGATAACTCCCATCCATGTAACCCTTTACACTAAGTTCATCTTCACCACCATAAACCAAGAACATATCCTTAGTCCTTCTCAAGTACTTTAGGATATTTTTAGCAGCTATCCAGTGGATTTCTCTAGGATCAGCCTGGTATCTGCTCACAACACTTAGAGCATAGGAAACATCCGGCCTAGCACAAATCATGGCATACATGATGGATCCGACTACAGAAGCATACAGAATCATACTCATCCGACTTCGCTCATTAGTTGTTGAAGGACACTGAGTCTTGCTAAGTTTTAAACCATGGGATATCGGTAAGAACCCCTTCTTAGATGATGCCATGTTGAACTTCTTCAACACTTTTTCCAAATAAGTACTCTGACTCAGTCCAATGAACCGTCTTGAACTATCTCTATAGATCCGGATTCCGAGAATATATGTTGCTTCACCCAAGTCTTTCATTGAGAAACTCCTTTCCAATGATTCCTTGGTTTCTTGCAACATCTGGACATCATTTCCAATCAGTAATATGTCATCCACATATAAGATTAGAAAGTTTACTTTGTTCTCACTAAACTTCTTGTACAAACAAGAATCATGATCACTCTTGATGAAGCCAAACGATTTGATTACCTCATCAAAGCGAATATTCCAACTCCGAGATGCTTACTTCAACCCATAAATGGATTTCTGAAGTTTACATACTTTGTCAGCATTAGCTGGATCGACAAAACCCTCGGGCTTTATCATATACACGTCCTCGGTTAAATTTCCGTTAAGGAAAGCCGTTTTGACATCCATTTGCCATATCTTATAGTCAAAATAGGCCGCTATAGCTAACATGATCCAAACTGATTTAAGCATCGCTACGGGCAAGAAAGTCTCGTCGTAATCAACTCCTTAAACTTGTCGGAACCCCTTCGCGACAAGGCGTGCTTTATAGACGGAAACATTTCCATCCATATCAGTTTTCTTGTTAAAGACCCATTTGCACTCGACGGGTCTTGCACCGTCTGGCAGATCAACCAAGTTCCAAAGTTGATTTTCATCCATGGACTTTAGCTCGGATCTCATGGCTCCTAGCCATGAATCGGAATCAGATCCCACCATCGCTTCCGAATAATTTGTCGGCTCATCACTGTCTAACAGTAATACATCACGAACACTTCATAATCTTGCCGATCTTCGTAGTACAGGTGCTGCTGCCGGCTCAACTACCACGACCGGCTCAACCTCCAAGGTTTTTGCTGACTCGCTACTAGCTGGTTCCTCTCGAATTTCTTCGAGCTGCACCGTGCTCCTACTTACTCCCCGACTGAGAAACTCTTTCTCAAGGAAGTAGTAACCCAAGGTTTCCCTCGGATACCCCACGAAAATACACTTATCCGACTTGGCTATAAGCTTGTCCGACTAAAGTCGCTTGAAAAATGCTTCACAACCCCAAATCTTAAGAAAAGACAAACTCGGCCTTTTCCTATCCACATCTCATGCGGTGTCTTCTCTACCGATTTTGATGGTACTCTGTTTAGTGTGAACGCCGCTGTTTCTAGACAATAACCCCAAAATGATAAAGGTAGATCTGTCCGACTCATCATTGATCGTACCATGTCCAACAAGGTTCGATTCCGCCTTTCCGAAACACCATTCGTTTGCGGCGTTCCTGGCGGAGTAAGTGGAGGAACTATTCCACAACTTTTCAGATGGTCATCAAACTCATGGCTCATGTACTCGCCTCCTCGGTCCGACCGAAGAAACTTTATTTTCTTGCCGAGTTGATTATGTGCTTCATTCTAGAATTGTTTGAACTTTTCAAAGGCTTCCGACTTATGTTTCATCAAGTAGATATATCCATACCTACTCAAATCATCAGTGAAGGTAATGAAGTACTCATAACCACCCCTGGCTGTCGTGCTCGTTGGTCCACATACATCACAATGTACTAGTCCCAACAAGTCGAACGCCCTTTCGCAAGTCTTTGCAAAAGGTGTCTTGGTCATTTTGCCGAGTAGGCAAGATTCGCATGTCTCGAACGACTTCAAGTCAAACAAAGTTAGGAATCCATCATCATGGAGCTTCTTCATGCGTTTCCAACTTATATGACCAAGCCGACAGTGCCAAAAGTAAGTCATATTCAGATCATTTGGTTTCAACCTTTTAACATTTATGTTATAAACCGACTCACCATCAAGATTCAAAATAAATAACCCGTCCTGGACGGGTGCAAAGCCATGAAACATATCATTCAAATACAAAGAACAACCATTATTCTTGATATTTGACTCATAGCCTTGCCTCATCAAACATGAAGCAGAAATAATGTTTCGACTGAGCACTGGAACATAATAACAATTATTCAGTTCCATAATGAATCCGGAAGGTAAATGAAGTTGCATCGTGCCGACTTCCACCGCAGCAACTCTTGCTTTGTTGCCGACTCGAATGTCAACCTCGCCTCTTGCTACGCTCCTAGTTCTTACCAGTCTTTGCAACGAGTTGCAGATGTGAATAACTGATCCGATATCATATACCCAAGAACTATTAGGTGCATCAGCAAGATATATGTCTATAACATTGCAAACAAGTGTACCTGAGTCGGAAGTCATACCTCCACTCTTGGCTTTGTCGGCCAAGTACTTGCTGCAGTTCCTCTTCAAGTGGCCATCCGCCTTGCAGTATAAGCAAGTGGATCCGGCTGAAGGAGATGGCTTCGTCCCTGAGGAAGTGCTTGGGACCGGGTCCTGAGCCTGCTTTCCTCCTGACTTAGCCTTATTCTTAGTCCAAGAACTCTTCTTGAACTTAGCCTTATTCTGCACCATCAACACTTGACTGGCGCCCTTCTTGAGATACGCCTCTGCCTGCTTGAGCATCCCATGTAATTCAGTGAGCTTCTTATCCATACCATGCATGTGGTAGTTCGAAATGAACTGCCCATATGCACTAGGAAGAGAGTTTAGAATTATATCCGTAGTGAACTCTTCGCTAATGGGGTAGCCAAGTCTCTCCAGATACTGCATGTAACCAACTATTTTGATCACATGCGGACTTAGTGGATCACCATCCTTAAGTTTGCAACTCAGCAAAGCCTGAGAGACTTGATACCTCTCAGTCTTCGCCTGAGCCTGGAACATACTTTTGAGGCTTTCGATCATATCGTAGGCCGCAACATGCTCGAACTGCTTTTGCAAGTCCGATTCCATGTGAGCAAGCATAAGACAGCTAATATCCGTGGACTCATCCTTAGCCCGACGGTAGGCATTGGTGGCAGCGACAGTCGCATTCTCATTCGGCTCATCTGGAAGTGGGTTGTCTAGGACATGGTCCTTCTTTTCTTGTTTGAGAACAATTCTCAGATTTCGATACCAGTTGGTAAAATTAGTGTCATTCAGTTTATCTTTCTCAAGGATAGTTCTCAAAGCAAAACCGGATATCTGAGAGTGACTGCTACTTGGTACCATGATCTACAACAGAAAATATGCAAAACACTTAAGACATGTATTCATAAAAGAGCATGCATATTAAACATTTTAATATTTTATGCTCCCACTAGAACCAACACCCCTCCGATGGTTACTTAGTGATTCAGGATCCTAAATAAGCAAGTCAGCTAGTGAGCTTTAGCATCACCGCTAGCTGCCAAGTGATCTAGGTAGACAACTCCTTGTCAATCGTATCCCATACGACTCCTATTGGACGGGTGGCATCACATGCCCCGGCTCTCATCCGACTTTTCCCCGAGTCCCACAACCATTGTGATAGACCCGTCTAGCTTACCAAGTGTTTCCGCAGTAAGAGTCCGACTCGAACCCACCTAGTCGGAAAGAATTGGCAGCACCTCAATTTTATGAGCCCACTACCAAAAATGTCCGACTTGTGATGGTGCAAACACTAGTGGGAAAACCGACTAGACCTTCTTTGAGGGATAAAGTTTTACCAACTATCTAATAGAGGTAAAGCAGAGACATAACAATAACACATAATAAAATAATCATAATGTGAAATGGTATAGCTCCCTTCATGGCGATCTCCATCTCCACAAAGCCCGTAATCCGACTCGTGCCAACTCTTGCCACTTGCCGTCTTACTCCATGTTGCCAGCATGTACATCGCCTTGCTTGCCATCCAGGCTCTCCAAACAGCTACACTAGCTTAGTAAAGTAAATTACAAGGAGAATCCGACACGCAAGTCATTATACAATAATATGACAGCACCTAGGCTCCAGCCGGCTGACAAAACCATGATTCGCAGATCACATATGGATTACACACATACATCACATGCACATGAACCATACCATTCACAACTTCCTGCAAAAACAAGTTATGCATAGATATAATATCTACCGGTGTTGTGAAACTCGCAACGACATCTAAGGCGCTATGACAGGGCGAAGCCGGCGGTCCCGCTATTGTTCCAGAAACGTAGATCTCATCTACGATCCGGACATGGATTCTGACCATTGTTCCGACTCGATCAAACTCTTTGATCTTCGATCACCGCATCTGGATTTACGTGTCACAGTCTACCCCGATGGCGGAAGCCAACCGGTAGGGGTACGTCGTTCCACGACCTCAGCAGTATGATCACGAAAATCAGATCTACCATTCCCCGAGTACAGTTGATCCAATCAACCTCGTACAAAACCGATCTATCTCATAGATCGACCACCAAAACAGCATATAGATCTCATCTACAGCCTACCACATATCACATATGCGAGATCTCGATCCTAAAACCAGAAGCTATCGCTCTGATACCACTGTTGGGCTACATGGAGATAAAACAAAAAAATCCCTCTAATGTGGTGATCCCAATATCCAGTTGAGGTAGAAGGCCACGAGGTTTACCACTAGACGCGTAGTTGCGGATTACTGATGAAGCGCGTCAGTTGATGCAGTGCAGTCCTTTGCGATCCAATCGTCCTGGAGCTGATCGTACAACACCTCTTCTGGTATCCACATGTGCAAGGAGGAGCGCTGGCGGCAAACTGCTAGGTTTGTAACGGTGGCAGGACTGCTGTGGAGCTAGGGTTTCCAACACATGGAATGACCTAATCGAACAACGATTAACCCTTCAGGGTTGGTGTGCTCCACTATATATAGGGAGTGAACGTGGGCTCTACTCACGCGGGCCATTCACTAAAGCCCATATAATGTTAGTCCCTGTGAGTCCGACTCACTGACTCAGTCCAAATCAGGCTCGGGTCCAACCCAACCAGATTTCCAGTTCAGATCCAATCCAAACTTTCTCCCGCTCTTAAATGTGTGACCCCGCAGGCTCATGGCTACTTGGACATGATTAGATTCCGACTCTAAATCGATCAGTCGGCAGCGGCTCCTAGCAGAACGTGCCGACTCCCAAGTACCAAAGAGTCATGACGACTTGCTTTTCCAATGTGACTTGCGTCCGAGTCCCTTTTACCTCACGATATACCTTGTCAGACTATAGGCGAATATTTGTCATCCCTTAAATAGTCCAACTCTCTTCTCGATCCGAGATAAGTGATTCACCCGACTAACTCTTAGTCGATCGCCTCGGTTAACACTTAACCGAGTCGTGCATGGCCATGCTTTCCAAATCATCTCTTCCGAGAGGGCCTAGAGAATATCTCTCTGAGTGGAGGGGCAAAATCCCATCTTGGTTATTCACATCACGCAGCTTGATTCTCAGTCGACCCGAACTCTGCCTTTATAACTGGCCAGTTACGGATCAGCGTATGACAGAACCTAAGTCGGTGATCCTCAACTCGGATTATGCAATAACCTCAGGTCTAAGGATTACATTGATTGAGATATACAAATGACAACTTGTTCGTTGTACCTCAATATGGGTCAATCTGACTCACTAAACTCTTAGCCGAGTCTATGTAAGTCGGAATGGCATCACCATGCCCATGACAAGTGGAACCGAGTCATCAAGCCGACTTTCACATTGGTCTAAGTTGTGTGTCCAGCACAACCTCAATGACCAAGGACATTTAGTACAAACAACATGAATGCATAGTTCCACAACCGAATCACATATTCAATGATACACATCATATGTTTATACAAGGACTACTTAATATCTTTATGAATATAATGGGAAATATCATCATACATGATTGCCTCTAGGGCATATTCCCAACACCTCCCATGGCAGGGATAGCTTGTGCATTCCTTTGGTTCTCTGGAATAGGCATAGCACCAGGTCTCCCTCGCGGAAAGAGGTGGGCCGGATCCGGCTGGCGTGGTATCAGCATAGGTCTTGTTGGTAAATAGCTGATGTGGACAGAGCCAACCCGCGTGCCTCCTCGAGCAAGTCCACGCAGTCCTCCCTTGCCTCCTTGGCTTCCTGCTCCGTGTAGAGCTTCTTGCGAGGTGCGTCGAACTGGATGTCTGTGGGGAGAATGGCTTCTTTCCCATAGACAAGGAAGAACGGCGTGAAGCCGGTTGAGCGATTGGGTGTGGTGTGTAGTCTCCAGAGCACTGCTGGCAGCTCCTCTATCCAGCATCTGGGTGACCTGACGAGCGGTTCGATGAGCCTTGGCTTGATTCCGGCTAGCACCAGACCATTAGCGCGCTCGCATTGTCCGTTGGACTGTGGGTGTGCGACCGATGCCAGATCCAGGCGGATCCCTTTTTCCCCGCAGAAACGAGCAAAGACTCCTTTCGCAAAGTTGGTTCCATTGTCAGTGATGATGCTGTGAGGGTAGCCGAACCGGATGATGATGTCTGTGAAGAACTTGATCACCGTCGCTCCATCCAGTTTCTTGATTGGCTTTGCCTCGATCCACTTGGTGAACTTGTCCACGGCGACAAGTAGGTGCGCCATACCGGATCGAGCTGTCTTGAATGGCCCAACCATGTCCAGGCCCCAGACCGCGAACGGCCAGGTGATCGGTATTGTCTTGAGCGCCGCAAACGGCATGTGCTTCAACTGACTGAATCGATGGCAGCCGCTGCACGTCTTGACTATTTCTTCGGTGTCCTTCAGCGTCGTCGGCCAATATAAACCATGCCGTAGGGCCTTGGCTACTATCGCCCTTGACGAGGCATGGTGGCCACACTCACCCTGGTGTATGTCCGTCAGAAGCTTGGCTCCTTCCTCCCGACTGACGCATCGCTGGTAGATTCCTCCGACGCTATGCTTGTACAGATCGTTGTTGATGATGGTGTAGGCGCTTGCCCTTCATCGCACTTGTCGTGTTGCCACCTCTTCTGTTGGGAGTTCACCCTTGGCCAGGAAATCCATGAACGGCTTTGCCCAGTCGGGTGCCTCCCGTATGGTGTGTCCGTCTGTATGATGAGCTTGATCTCCTCGCGGACGGCCGACTCCGGAGCATCAGGGGGCCTGCCAGGTAGAAGGGTGCTTACGTCGACCGCGGGCAGCATCGAGGTAGTCCCCGGGTGCGGCACGACATTCCTCGGGTGCAGCGCGTTAGTCCCCGAGTGCGGCGTAGCAGTCCTCGGGTGCGGAGCGGCACCGGCTGTTCCTGGATCCGCGGTGGTCGCCAACTATCGTGGTGTGGAACACGGCAGAGCCATCGGGGATGGCAAAGAAGGGACACACGGATGCATTCGGGGGCTCACACAACGGGTTGGGCACGGTGCACTGCAAACACACGGACGTACCAAGGTTCGGGGCCATGTTGGCGAGGTAACACCCCTACTCCTGCAAGATGAACTATATATGGGAGCTTGATGCTCAGTACAGATGCTCCTTGAGCTGTTTCCTTAGCTACTATCGATGGCTAGAGGAAGATCGGAGCTAGATGCTAACACTTCTATTCTTCTATTGTTGCCTCTCTTTCCCTAGAACCCTGGCTCTACCCTCCTGTAGCATCCCAGTTGTCTAACACCTGTAATGCTACATGTTATAATAATAAAAAGGGCCACTTCCAACATATAATTGTTGCATCATCATCATATCATGCTCATGTCATCATACCACATTGCATTTGAGCATCATATAAAACCCTTTCTTGTTTGGTTCTTATCTCATGTGCATGATTAATTGTATTTGCCTCTTGATATTGTATTTGGTTCTCGATATATTGTTAAATGCCCAAGTTGAGTTGAGGGCATCTCTCTTATTGACTCCACCACCTTTTCTTTCACCACCTTATATTCCACCATCCAACAATATGGGCTTGGCATTTTATTGAGTTATCTCTAGCTCATGTTGTTGGTTGGATTCCACCCATAATCTATGCTTGGCCTTGCCCACCTTTTGGGAATGCATATGAATAATGCCTTATTAATATTATTGTTTTCACAAGGATAAATGTGGCATTAATTATCTTGCATGGGCCATGCAAGTGCCACCTTTTCTAGTTTTGGTTTTTGCTTGAATTCTAAGTGGATCACTCCTTCCTTGCTTGATCTTGTTTTGGTAGTGTAAAACCCTAGCTCACCCCTCTATCTCTAGCTTCCTTAGCTAAACCTCAGTCCCCATGCCCCATGCACATACAAGTGCTCATGAGGCATGCACCAACCAAACCACCCCTTCCTTGGATCTTGCTTGGTCATTGTTGGATCATGCATGGACCAAAGAAACCATCCCATCATCTTAATCATCTCTCCCTATCTTCCCTCTTTTCTCTTTTTCTTGATCTTGTGTGCTTTGTGAGGCATGATCAAGTTACCCCACCTCCATCTATCTACCCCTCTCCATCTCTCCCCTCTCTCTTCCATGCAGGCCCCACCCCAGCACCCTCTACCAGCTAACCTGCCCCCACACGACCAAGGACCCCACACCCTAACCCTAGCCCGACCCATGCCTCCCTCTCTCTCCTAACCTAGCTCCAAACCTACTTAGCCGAGCCCCCTCTCTCTCTCTGCATGGGGCCCCTCCACCGAGCCTCCACCTCGCTGCCTCCCTCTACCCCACCTGCCAGCCTCTCCCTAGAGCCCCGGTGCCCTGCCTTGCCTGGCCTGGCCGTACGAGCACGTGGGAGGAGAGGGCCAAGGTGGCCGAGGCCACCTTTATCACCATCCCCTTCCCCACGTCAAACACCGTCCCCCTCGTTCTTATCCTCCACGCACCCCTCTGGCCTCTCCCCAGATCCACCCCGAGACCTCCCTCACCTCCCTTCTACCTCTCCACCTCATCTACCCCGACGCCGGCCACCACCGTCGGTCCACGCTCGAGCACCGCAAACCAGAGGCGGGCGTGGTGTTGCAGGTGTCGAGGAAGGTCCGGAGCGTGTCTGCGTCGCCCCCGTACGACCCGCGAGGAGGAGCAGGCCCAGACGTCCCCAGGCCGACGCCGCCCCGACAAACCCTAGCATCGGCCGCCGTCAGCCTCGCCGTGGATCGCGGCCACCCCTGCCCGAACCAAGCACGCCATCGGCCCCGCGGTAAGCCCCTGGTCCTCCTAGACATCGTCCCGTCCTTGTTCGCTTCCTGGTTGCGCGGGTCACGGCGTCGAGCACCCTCGGTGCACGGTGTAATCGTCGTCGTCGTCTGCTCCAGCGCGCGCCAACACCCTAGCTAGCCGCCGACCTCCCTCCTAGCACCAACCGCACCCTACCGCAGCGGCTCCGCGTCCGCGCAGGCGCCCCCGGTCGCGGGTTCGATCCCCTCCGTCGCGCTGCGCTGCTGTTTTTCGCCCAGGCAGAGAAGAAGTACAGTGCCGCGGACTGTTTTGCACAAAACCCCCTGGCAGACCTTTTAGCAACCCGCGGTACGCGTAAACCCCACATGTCTGTGTCTTGGCGTTTTTATAAAAAGGCTCTCCGTTTTCCCGAAATCCACCCGCGGCCCTTCCCCTTCCAGCCTCTGGCGCGTGGGCCTCTGTCGCCCTGGTCCACCTGTCTGCGGCTGGAGCTGGCTGGGGCTGGGTGCAGGAAATCCAGCTGGAGTCTGTTTTAAATTCAAACTAAATTAAATTATTAAAACTCAAATTCAAATCTGTTTTAAATAACTTTTAAATTGTAAATCCAAATAAAGCAAATTATATATGTTTCTGAATCAGAAAAATGAGAGGATTCCAAATATGCCATCCATTTTGCCTTTTGCACAAATAAAATTCCAAGTTTATTTAAATTACACCAATTGCCACTAGAATTTAATAATTTCATAACTTTTGTTTTATAATTCCAAATTTAGCAAATGATATGTCTAAATTGATCAGCTCGACGAGACCTTTCTGTTTATGCTATCCATGACTTCAATTGCAGCATGCATCATATAAAAATATAGTGTACAGCAACTATTATGACAATAAAATGTGACCAAACCTTAATCAAATGACTTATTCTTGTATACCACACCTCACCCATGCCATGCTGCTTTATTGCCATGCAACTTGTGCATCATTCATCATGGCATGATTGTTTGCTTGACGCATTTTATTCCTATGCTTGTGCACTTTATTTATGTTGGCCCTTGTTTGTTTGGTTCTTCTTCGGATAGACTCTGAGCAGGGGATATATCAAGAGAACCAGGAGCACTACCCAGATCCGTCTCTCGCTTCCACCGAGCTGCCAGGCAAGCACTTCCACATGCTTGCATACATACAGTACCTATTGCCTCTATCTTATTCTTGCATCATTGAGTCGCGATTGCATTAAATTGAATCCCAAGTATGCATAGCCTTTACTTTTAAACCCCACCAAGCTTGTTCCTCCATCCCATGAGCCACTACTATAGGAGTTGTTTGAGCCATGCGAGTCGTAGAACAGCATGTGTAGGGTATGTGAGAGTCTGATGGATAATGAGGTACCTAAACAACTTAACCTGAGTAGTTCTGGGATAACTAAAGAAAGTGGCACCGGTGAGCAATATCTGCTATTTGGTTTTTTCCTGCTCACTTGTGTCCCGTAAGACCCCGAGTACTTGATTCCTGTTCCTTGATTTATCGCGCTATCCACATCCGGGAGGTATATGGGACCCCCCTGAGCCAGAGCTTGATTCCGTCTTATTTCTTGGGGCCACAAACTAGTTTGAGGTTTTATTTACGATCCTGTATTTATGCCATGTTTTACCGCTTTATTTACGATTGTGCGAGGAGCACACTGTACTGTTTAGGTAAGCGGATTGATTACGCGGTATCGACAAGCCCAGCCACACTTTCGGGTTCCCAGTCGCTTACAGCCATTGTCGCAAACCTTGAGTCCGTCTCGGAGCTTGCTTACTCCGTTGCGGGATCTACTCGATGGGGTGGCCCCCTGAAATATTTCTGAATTCTGTGATTGTTCAGTCGTGAAAGCCTCGTTGGGTTTTGATTTGGTTTTTCCGAGGTTGATCGAGCGTGTGTTGCTATTGGTGCACCCCGGCCGGGTAAAACTTTCTGAAAGCCGTGTCCGCGGATATGGACGACTTGGAGCACAGTTTCTCGATCATAGACAAGCATAACTAAAGTACCGCCTTAATTTGACTAAGTAACTTGACTAGTAAATAGTGCAATACTCATGGAATGGTTAATAAAATTGCCAACGGAAGGGGGGGGTGTTCGTCCGCTTCCTTGTTGGTAAGCAGGGAGGAGGATGGATCGGATGAGATTACCATTATAACTGTTGTACTTAATTCACGGACATCCGTCTATCATTGGTTAGGCGGATGGGTAGCGTTTATCTGTAGAACTGCTAGGGTTTATCTTTCGCTGCAATTGCGTCACCCCAGGTTGTGTCCCCTTTAGAGGCATTAAGACTTGCTGAGTACCCTTAGGGTCTCACACGATAAATTCTTGGTTCAGATGGACAGGTACCCCCACAGGACGGATACTGGGTGGAAGAAGCCGAAGATGTGGGCAACGATCGTTCGGTGTAGAGATTCCGGGAACGGGGATCCGTGAGACCTGTAGTTGGGATGTGCTTATTTCTATGGCATCTTATGCCGATTTGCTTCTTATCCGTACTCGGACTTGTTTGCCGCTTCCGCTTGATACTCTGATGTGTGTTGTATGAGGAAGTATCCTAAACTATAGATTTATTCAGGATATTTGAATCTTGCCGTATGGCGTTGCTATATTTCCTTTCTTTTTAGATGGTATGGCTCTGATGTACTCTTGTATGGTGGCTTGCGTACATACCCACTTGTGTACGTAGTTGATCCCTTCGCCTGCCGATTACGCCGCCCGTACAGGTCCCGTTGAGAGGGTAGTGGTTGGGACGTCTGAAAGGACTACCAGTGAGTGGCTTTTGGGGCCCCACCGTACTATTTCAACCACTACCACTCATCCAGGCTTGTATCTAGGAGCGTAATTCACCGAGGTAGTTACAATTGGTATCAGAGCCATCCCGACCTTCAGGGTTTCAGCCAAACGGTCGTTGTCAGTCTAGCAAATATTTTGGTAGTTATGTATACTAGGGAAAAACAAAACGCGAGAGTAGGAATGCTTCCACTTTTCTTCTTACCCTCCCACCCACCCTTTTTCTGGTAAGGAAGTGCAACGTTTTCAATCCTTTTCTCAAAATTCAAACTAGGATTCACGTGTTCTGGGTTTCCGTAGTACCATAGGTTGTGTGTGTGTGTGTGTGTAATCCCTTGTCTATCTGTTGCATCCAAGTTGTTATCTTATCTGCCTTTGGTTATCAACTGTTGGTACATTCCATACCGACAGGCTTTTGCAAACCGACGCAATCTAACTTCCTCTTTGTATCCGACGCTATCTTGTTTGGGATGTTCGTTTCCGTAGTTATCAATCTTAGGTTCAACGTGAGAAGAAGGGGTTGGGATATGTGTTCCACTTGTTCATGTGCGGAGTAATGATTTGAGTGCGGGATGGAGTCGCGACCATACCACTACTTTTATCATTCGCTTTTGTATATTGAATCGGTAGTGTCACTAATCTTGATTCGTTAAGTAATTTTGCGCATATATTGGTATTTTAATGCCGAAATTTGTGGAAAATTTTTCTTTGATATATTTGTGTACCACACTCCTTTTCAGTCGTGTGCGATATGCTTAATATCTTTGAGGTGCTATGAACTTTGTTGATATTTTAATATCATCTCAGTAAATTGTATCCTTTAATCTTGGTTAATTCCATCTTGGTACTATTTTGGATTATCATCATTCTCCATTATAGTACTGACTTGAGTTTTATATCAATGACAGGATGGCTCCACCACGCCGGACTGATGAGGACATACCTCCGGAACTGGGCTCCGCGCTGTCAAACATAGCTAATGCTTTGGCGGCAATGCAAGAGAACCAGCAGCGCTTTGAGGAGAGCGTCAGAAGGAACGAGTTTGCTCCACTTCCTCCACCTCCCAAGCGTGGAGACATCAAGAGCTTCCTCAAGTTCAACCCTCGTCAGTTTGATGTGTCTGACCGCCCTCTTGACGCGGATGATTGGCTGCGCGAGATCTCAAGGTTGCTCGAGACTGCTGATGTTCCTGAGCAGGAGTGGGTTAAGTGTGCTACCCACCTTCTAAAGGGAGATGCAGCTCTTTGGTGGGAGAATTACTTGAAGGCAAGCTGCACT
The DNA here is from genome assembly GCA_916181665.1 of Avena sativa. Classification (NCBI taxonomy): domain Eukaryota; kingdom Viridiplantae; phylum Streptophyta; class Magnoliopsida; order Poales; family Poaceae; genus Avena; species Avena sativa. The sequence continues at coordinate 41,680,329 of OV702298.1, read as the reverse complement.
GGTTTTCAGCCTACCTGGGGACAGTTCTCTGGAGCGTTCAAAGAGCAATTTCTCTCAGAGATTGTGATGGAAAGGATGAGGGAGGCTTTCCTCAACCTGAAGCAGGGAAATGATAACGTCAACACCTACATCAGGAACTTCATGAATCTGTCTCGTTATGGTGGTGATGAGGTATCGGATGACAAGAAGAAGCAGAAAAGGTTCAGGCAAGGGCTCAATGCGTCGATCAAGTATGCAATCACGCATGCAAGACCGGCAACCTTCCTGGAACTGCAGCATATGGCACTGCAAGAGGAGGCAAGCAGGCAGATGTTTGAGGAGTCCAAGAAACACAACAGGGATGCATCAAGCTCGGCAACAATGGCAGCTCCTTCTAAGCGACGTGTCTGGGTTCCTAACACCCCACCGTCGCTCCCGGCTCCACCAAGACCTGCAAGTTACGCGTCAAGGCCACCAAACTTCACCACTGCGGCTCCCAGGGGCTACAACAACAACTACCCTGGAGCGCCTGGCGGAGTCCCTGGCTACTCTGCTCCACGTCCAGCTGGTGCTTGTTACACATGTGGAGATCCTGGACATCTGAGTTGGAACTGTCCGTTGAAGAACAAAGCTCTCCCTCAACCCCCGCCAAGATCTGCAACAAGCTCTCCTTCGGTTCGTGCACCACCACCTCGGGCTCTCAACATCAACACCAAGCCCGGGTCTGCGGTTGCACGTGCCAATTGTGTCAACGCCGCTCAAGCTGAGCATGCACCTGGAGTGGTGATGGGTATGCTATCCGTTAACTCAGTCCCTGCACGAGTTTTATTTGATTCTGGTGCATCGCATTCTTTTGTTTCTTTCAAGTTTGCAAGTGACAATGGGTTAGCGGCGGATCCTCTTCTTAAGAAGCTAATGGTCCTTTCTCCTGGAGCAAATATGTTAGCATCTAAGATCAGTCATGGCAATAAAGTTGAGATTGGTGGCTCTTCATTCTTGGCTTCTTTGATCGTTCTGGGCAACTCTGACATTGATGTCATTTTGGGCATGGATTGGTTGACAGCAAATGCAGCTGTAATTGATTGTGCTGAACGCTCAGTGTCTCTGAAGATTCCTGAAGGCCATATAGTCTTTTCTCCAAGTCTGACTCCTGCTGTCCAGCTTTTCTCTTTGGCGGCTCTGAATGATGATGCTATGGAAGCTATTCAGAGTGTACCAGTGGTCTGTGAGTTCCCGGATGTTTTTCCTGAAGAGTTGCCGGGTATGCCTCCGGATCGTGAGGTTGAGTTCGTAATTGAGCTTGAACCTGGAACGGCTCCTATCTCCAAGCGGCCATATAAAATGGGTCCTTCTGAGCTGGCTGAACTCAAACGACAACTTGATGAACAAGAGAAGTTGGGTTTCATTCAACACAGTACTTCTTCTTGGGGTAGCCCAACAATCTTTGTGAAGAAGCGTGACAGGACTGATAGACTTTGTGTTGATTACCGGGCTCTCAATGCTAAAACCATCAAGAACAAATATCCCCTTCCGCGGATTAATGATCTCTTCGATCAGCTAGCTGGAGCTGTGGTATTCTCTAAGCTGGATTTGAGGAGTGGTTATCACCAAATCAAAATTCGCAAAGAAGATGTTCCTAAAACAGCTTTCACCACCCGATATGGCCTGTATGAGTACACGGTGATGTCTTTCGGTCTCACAAATGCTCCTGCTACCTTCTCGAGGCTTATGAACTCGGTCTTCATGGAGTACCTGGATAAGTTCGTTGTGGTCTATCTGGATGACATTCTGGTCTATTCCAAGTCTAAGGAGGAGCATGAAGAACACCTGCGGTGTGTCCTGAACAAGCTGCGCGAGAACCGCTTGTATGCAAAGTTCTCAAAGTGTGAGTTTTGGCTGCCTGAAGTAACCTATCTTGGTCATGTCATCTCTGCCAAGGGCATTGCAGTCAACCCGGAAACCGTGAAGACAATTGTTGAATGGCTTCCTCCTGCTAATGTCAAGGAAGTGCGGAGCTTCCTGGGTTTGGCTAGTTATTGTCGTCGCTTTGTTCAGAATTTCTCAAAGATAGCGAAGCCTCTCACCGATCTTCTCAAGAAAGGCAAGAAATACCTGTGGACTCCTGCGTGTCAAGCAAGCTTTGAGACACTCAAAGAGAAGCTCACTTCCACACCAGTCTTGGTTCCTCCGGATACATCTAAGCCTTTCCAGATATTCTGCGACGCCTCTTTGCAAGGATTGGGTGCGGTCCTTATGCAAGAGAAACAAGTGGTTGCTTATGCCTCTCGACAGTTGAAGACGCATGAGATCAACTATCCCACACATGACCTCGAGCTAGCAGCAGTTGTCTTTGCTTTGAAGCTTTGGAGGCACTACTTGCTTGGTAACCGTTGTGAGATCTTCTCGGACCACAAGAGTTTGAAGTATATCTTCACTCAACCGGATCTCAACCTTCGGCAGAGGAGATGGATTGAAGCAATCAATGACTTTGATGTGACCATCAACTACACACCGGGCAAAGCTAATGTCATGGCAGATGCGCTTAGCCGTAAAGCTTATGTCAACAACCTCATGATAGAAGAGCAGCAGCCTCTCTTGTGCGAGGATTTCCGTCAGCTCAACCTTGAAGTTGTGGAACAAGGGCATCTCCTGAATCTTCTGGCTACTCCTCTCCTGGAAGAACAGATTCGCTCTCGTCAGCTTGGTGATCCGCACACCAGAAAGCTCATCTCTAAAATTGGGCTCCCGAAGTATGAGTCCTTCCACGTTGATGATCAAGGCACGCTTTTCTTCGACCACCGGATGTTTGTTCCAAACTACCCGGGTTTGAGAGACCAAGTTCTCAAGGAGGCGCATGATTCGGTTCTATCTATCCATCCTGGCAGCACAAAGATGTACATGGACTTGAAAACACAATACTGGTGGCCTGGGTTGAAACGGTATTGCGCCAAGTATGTCTCAGAATGTGATGTCTGCCGCAGAGTCAAGGCTGTCCATCAGAAACCTTTTGGTCTTCTACAGCCATTGAGACCTCCGGAATGGAAATGGGAGAAAGTAGAGATGGACTTCATCACTGGTTTTCCAAGGTCGCAGAAGGGCAACAATGCAATCTTTGTTGTCATCGACAGGCTTTCTAAAGTGGCTCATTTCTTCCCCGTCAAGGAAACAATTTCTGGAATTCAGTTGGCTGAGCTCTATGTCAACAGAATTGTCTCTCTGTATGGGGTTCCGCTTGAGATCAGTTCAGACCGTGGGAGCATCTTCACTTCAAAGTTCTGGGAGAGTTTCCAAAAAGCTTTGGGAACAAAGTTGAACTTCAGCACTGCTTACCACCCTCAGTCGCAAGGACAAGTGGAGAGGATCAATCAGATTCTGGAGGATATGCTTCGGGCTTGCGTCATCTCGTTTGGCATGAAGTGGGAGGAATGTCTACCTTATGCTGAATTCTCCTACAACAACAGCTTCCAGAAGAGTCTGAAGATGGCACCATTCGAGGCTCTCTATGGTCGCAAGTGCAGAACTCCGATTGGTTGGTCAGGCGCAGGAGAAAGAATCTGGTTTGGCCCTGATATTGTAACTCAGGCAGAGGAGAAGGTGCATATCATTCTGGAGAACCTGAAGATTGCTCAAAGTCGTCAGAAGAGCAACTATGACAGGAAGCACACGGATATGGTATATGTCCCTGGTGATCTCGTGTACCTTCGAGTCACTCCCATGAAAGGAACACACCGCTTTGGTATCAAAGGAAAGCTGGCTCCTAGATACATTGGTCCATTCAAGATTCGTGGTAGAAGAGGAGAAGTTGCTTATGCCCTGGAGCTCCCGGAAAAACTCAAGGTTCATGATGTTTTCCACATCTCTCAGCTCAAGAAGTGCTTCAAAGATCCCGGCAGGACCGTGGATCATGAGCTAATCGACCTCAGAGAAGATCTGTCTTATCAAGAACACCCCACCAAAATCCTTGAGACCGCAGAACGAAGGACTCGCAACAAGTCCATCAAGTTCTGCAAGGTGCAGTGGTCACACCATTTTGTTGATGAAGCCACATGGGAGCGTGAAGATGAACTCCGTGCCAACCATCCTTCTCTCTTTGTATCTTCTTCTTCTTCCTAGAATCTCGGGGCGAGATTCCTGTTTAGTGGGGGAGAGTTGTAGCATCCCAGTTGTCTAACACCTGTAATGCTACATGTTATAATAATAAAAAGGGCCACTTCCAACATATAATTGTTGCATCATCATCATATCATGCTCATGTCATCATACCACATTGCATTTGAGCATCATATAAAACCCTTTCTTGTTTGGTTCTTATCTCATGTGCATGATTAATTGTATTTGCCTCTTGATATTGTATTTGGTTCTCGATATATTGTTAAATGCCCAAGTTGAGTTGAGGGCATCTCTCTTATTGACTCCACCACCTTTTCTTTCACCACCTTATATTCCACCATCCAACAATATGGGCTTGGCATTTTATTGAGTTATCTCTAGCTCATGTTGTTGGTTGGATTCCACCCATAATCTATGCTTGGCCTTGCCCACCTTTTGGGAATGCATATGAATAATGCCTTATTAATATTATTGTTTTCACAAGGATAAATGTGGCATTAATTATCTTGCATGGGCCATGCAAGTGCCACCTTTTCTAGTTTTGGTTTTTGCTTGAATTCTAAGTGGATCACTCCTTCCTTGCTTGATCTTGTTTTGGTAGTGTAAAACCCTAGCTCACCCCTCTATCTCTAGCTTCCTTAGCTAAACCTCAGTCCCCATGCCCCATGCACATACAAGTGCTCATGAGGCATGCACCAACCAAACCACCCCTTCCTTGGATCTTGCTTGGTCATTGTTGGATCATGCATGGACCAAAGAAACCATCCCATCATCTTAATCATCTCTCCCTATCTTCCCTCTTTTCTCTTTTTCTTGATCTTGTGTGCTTTGTGAGGCATGATCAAGTTACCCCACCTCCATCTATCTACCCCTCTCCATCTCTCCCCTCTCTCTTCCATGCAGGCCCCACCCCAGCACCCTCTACCAGCTAACCTGCCCCCACACGACCAAGGACCCCACACCCTAACCCTAGCCCGACCCATGCCTCCCTCTCTCTCCTAACCTAGCTCCAAACCTACTTAGCCGAGCCCCCTCTCTCTCTCTGCATGGGGCCCCTCCACCGAGCCTCCACCTCGCTGCCTCCCTCTACCCCACCTGCCAGCCTCTCCCTAGAGCCCCGGTGCCCTGCCTTGCCTGGCCTGGCCGTACGAGCACGTGGGAGGAGAGGGCCAAGGTGGCCGAGGCCACCTTTATCACCATCCCCTTCCCCACGTCAAACACCGTCCCCCTCGTTCTTATCCTCCACGCACCCCTCTGGCCTCTCCCCAGATCCACCCCGAGACCTCCCTCACCTCCCTTCTACCTCTCCACCTCATCTACCCCGACGCCGGCCACCACCGTCGGTCCACGCTCGAGCACCGCAAACCAGAGGCGGGCGTGGTGTTGCAGGTGTCGAGGAAGGTCCGGAGCGTGTCTGCGTCGCCCCCGTACGACCCGCGAGGAGGAGCAGGCCCAGACGTCCCCAGGCCGACGCCGCCCCGACAAACCCTAGCATCGGCCGCCGTCAGCCTCGCCGTGGATCGCGGCCACCCCTGCCCGAACCAAGCACGCCATCGGCCCCGCGGTAAGCCCCTGGTCCTCCTAGACATCGTCCCGTCCTTGTTCGCTTCCTGGTTGCGCGGGTCACGGCGTCGAGCACCCTCGGTGCACGGTGTAATCGTCGTCGTCGTCTGCTCCAGCGCGCGCCAACACCCTAGCTAGCCGCCGACCTCCCTCCTAGCACCAACCGCACCCTACCGCAGCGGCTCCGCGTCCGCGCAGGCGCCCCCGGTCGCGGGTTCGATCCCCTCCGTCGCGCTGCGCTGCTGTTTTTCGCCCAGGCAGAGAAGAAGTACAGTGCCGCGGACTGTTTTGCACAAAACCCCCTGGCAGACCTTTTAGCAACCCGCGGTACGCGTAAACCCCACATGTCTGTGTCTTGGCGTTTTTATAAAAAGGCTCTCCGTTTTCCCGAAATCCACCCGCGGCCCTTCCCCTTCCAGCCTCTGGCGCGTGGGCCTCTGTCGCCCTGGTCCACCTGTCTGCGGCTGGAGCTGGCTGGGGCTGGGTGCAGGAAATCCAGCTGGAGTCTGTTTTAAATTCAAACTAAATTAAATTATTAAAACTCAAATTCAAATCTGTTTTAAATAACTTTTAAATTGTAAATCCAAATAAAGCAAATTATATATGTTTCTGAATCAGAAAAATGAGAGGATTCCAAATATGCCATCCATTTTGCCTTTTGCACAAATAAAATTCCAAGTTTATTTAAATTACACCAATTGCCACTAGAATTTAATAATTTCATAACTTTTGTTTTATAATTCCAAATTTAGCAAATGATATGTCTAAATTGATCAGCTCGACGAGACCTTTCTGTTTATGCTATCCATGACTTCAATTGCAGCATGCATCATATAAAAATATAGTGTACAGCAACTATTATGACAATAAAATGTGACCAAACCTTAATCAAATGACTTATTCTTGTATACCACACCTCACCCATGCCATGCTGCTTTATTGCCATGCAACTTGTGCATCATTCATCATGGCATGATTGTTTGCTTGACGCATTTTATTCCTATGCTTGTGCACTTTATTTATGTTGGCCCTTGTTTGTTTGGTTCTTCTTCGGATAGACTCTGAGCAGGGGATATATCAAGAGAACCAGGAGCACTACCCAGATCCGTCTCTCGCTTCCACCGAGCTGCCAGGCAAGCACTTCCACATGCTTGCATACATACAGTACCTATTGCCTCTATCTTATTCTTGCATCATTGAGTCGCGATTGCATTAAATTGAATCCCAAGTATGCATAGCCTTTACTTTTAAACCCCACCAAGCTTGTTCCTCCATCCCATGAGCCACTACTATAGGAGTTGTTTGAGCCATGCGAGTCGTAGAACAGCATGTGTAGGGTATGTGAGAGTCTGATGGATAATGAGGTACCTAAACAACTTAACCTGAGTAGTTCTGGGATAACTAAAGAAAGTGGCACCGGTGAGCAATATCTGCTATTTGGTTTTTTCCTGCTCACTTGTGTCCCGTAAGACCCCGAGTACTTGATTCCTGTTCCTTGATTTATCGCGCTATCCACATCCGGGAGGTATATGGGACCCCCCTGAGCCAGAGCTTGATTCCGTCTTATTTCTTGGGGCCACAAACTAGTTTGAGGTTTTATTTACGATCCTGTATTTATGCCATGTTTTACCGCTTTATTTACGATTGTGCGAGGAGCACACTGTACTGTTTAGGTAAGCGGATTGATTACGCGGTATCGACAAGCCCAGCCACACTTTCGGGTTCCCAGTCGCTTACAGCCATTGTCGCAAACCTTGAGTCCGTCTCGGAGCTTGCTTACTCCGTTGCGGGATCTACTCGATGGGGTGGCCCCCTGAAATATTTCTGAATTCTGTGATTGTTCAGTCGTGAAAGCCTCGTTGGGTTTTGATTTGGTTTTTCCGAGGTTGATCGAGCGTGTGTTGCTATTGGTGCACCCCGGCCGGGTAAAACTTTCTGAAAGCCGTGTCCGCGGATATGGACGACTTGGAGCACAGTTTCTCGATCATAGACAAGCATAACTAAAGTACCGCCTTAATTTGACTAAGTAACTTGACTAGTAAATAGTGCAATACTCATGGAATGGTTAATAAAATTGCCAACGGAAGGGGGGGGTGTTCGTCCGCTTCCTTGTTGGTAAGCAGGGAGGAGGATGGATCGGATGAGATTACCATTATAACTGTTGTACTTAATTCACGGACATCCGTCTATCATTGGTTAGGCGGATGGGTAGCGTTTATCTGTAGAACTGCTAGGGTTTATCTTTCGCTGCAATTGCGTCACCCCAGGTTGTGTCCCCTTTAGAGGCATTAAGACTTGCTGAGTACCCTTAGGGTCTCACACGATAAATTCTTGGTTCAGATGGACAGGTACCCCCACAGGACGGATACTGGGTGGAAGAAGCCGAAGATGTGGGCAACGATCGTTCGGTGTAGAGATTCCGGGAACGGGGATCCGTGAGACCTGTAGTTGGGATGTGCTTATTTCTATGGCATCTTATGCCGATTTGCTTCTTATCCGTACTCGGACTTGTTTGCCGCTTCCGCTTGATACTCTGATGTGTGTTGTATGAGGAAGTATCCTAAACTATAGATTTATTCAGGATATTTGAATCTTGCCGTATGGCGTTGCTATATTTCCTTTCTTTTTAGATGGTATGGCTCTGATGTACTCTTGTATGGTGGCTTGCGTACATACCCACTTGTGTACGTAGTTGATCCCTTCGCCTGCCGATTACGCCGCCCGTACAGGTCCCGTTGAGAGGGTAGTGGTTGGGACGTCTGAAAGGACTACCAGTGAGTGGCTTTTGGGGCCCCACCGTACTATTTCAACCACTACCACTCATCCAGGCTTGTATCTAGGAGCGTAATTCACCGAGGTAGTTACACCTCCCTTATATACTGGTCTAGGGGGCAGATTACAGTTCGGGTCCTAGGGTTTACTGTTTGGATATCGGTTTACAAGGCAGGGCTCGCTGCAGGGCCCATCCGGTGGGCCAGGACCTAGTCCTCCCTTCTTTTAGCGTCATCCTTCTCTTTAGTGGTCACCCGGGCTTACTTTGGGGCGTCACCCTTGCTTTAACGGTCACCCGGACCGCTTTCGCCAGTCTAGCCGATCGTCTTGCTTTATCTTTGTCTGGTAGCACTGGTCATGACGGCATGCCAGATTCCTTGATGACGAGGGAGATCCAGAAGCGTACCCCGCATGGAGTGTCAGTCCTTCCGTGCTCTCCATCGAATCCCAGGTGATCCGGGTGGGAACGGCCACCCGGCCGGTTCATCTTGCCACCGGCTAGACGGGCCAGCCGAGAATGTTATAAGCCCAGTCGGGCTTGCTTGCCAGACGGCTAGAGTTGTATTTGCTGGAGGCCAGGCGCCCTACTCCTTCTGGAGCCGGCCCACTTATGCCTGGCTTTCCCCACCCGGGGGTTATCCCCCCGACACTTGTCCTCAAGCAATTCAGTTGAAAACTAAGTGCAGTAAAAGAACTTTCACGAACACTTTGCTTCATATGATGTATATATTCTTAGCACAGGAGTAGATGCTTAGACAATTCATAATAAGGAGTATGCAACTAAGTCTACTCAATAGTTATTCCAAGCTATGAAGAGAAACCAACTTAATAATAATAAGTAGCATGAAACATAAACATAAGCAACATTGCAATGCTCATAATAAGGTATGATAGAGTGGTATCTCGCTTGCCTTTGTTTGAATAGCACAACATAAATGCCAAGGCACCTTCGAAGTTCACATGAAGACTACAAGTAAAGATATCAGAGATACAAGCATCAAAGTCATGACATAATTAACCAAGTTTTGGAACAAACACAAGAATGGCAACTATTCTCTCAAGAAGGTGCTCATAGAATAAGTGGTGACTCAACAAAGGTTGTGAAAACGGTTTTGTGAAGGTTTGAAAGGCTTCCAAATGCTGAAAGGAATGTACTCATTAGCTTTGATCTCTCATTGCCCCTATCATAGGCATATTCATGTGGTTAAGGTGAAAGTGAGGTCCACTCTGAATCATATGCTTGACAGACCATATACTGGAAATGCCAAGTCCCTTGAGTACGAGGGTCGCTCTGCATGCTACTCAAATTTGGTCACCTGAAAGTTCTTGTCATTGTAAATACATGCATATCATCGAGAACCGCCAACGGGGTACCCCTTGCACATGGTACAGGAGTTTTCCCATAACCAAAATGACAAGGAAAGCAGACAATGAGCATCTCAGCAATATTTTTATTTACCATATGCATAGGTTTTTATTGAGGACACTTCATAGATTCTCATTATGGTGTTGCTGCAAGTTTCCACCATGATTAAGCATGGCTTAGGCTAGCGGCCCAGGCGTTTCTCTAACACAATGTATAAACTCCATGAACTCACAACCTCCCCTTTTATTTCACATCTCGACATCCGTAAACAAAAGAGCAAGGAATCAACTAGATGAGATATCCAAAAAGAGTTGAAAGTGTTCCCCGTGGCAGCACGGTTCTGCTGATTCCCAGTATATAATTAGCAAGAATATAATTTTCATGGACTAGTCACAATGGTTTAGAATTATTAAGCGTAAGGAATAAAGTGTGCCATCAAGTTCGTGAGAGCAAAACAAACAAAGCAAAATATTTTGGAAGAAAACATTTTATTTTGGAAGAAAACACGGCATATAGAATATGCACTGAAATAGCAAATGATGCTAATAGGTAGGTATGGTGGACACAACTAGCAATATTGGTTTGGGGAGTTGGAAGCACAGGTAGAGCACATACTCAGTGCAAGTGAAGGCTAGCAAATAGAGAGGGAGCGACAAACGAGAGAGCAATAAATGTCATAATCATGCTTGCAACAAAACAAGACTAACTATGACATGAAAGTGATACAAGAACTCTGAGGCAAAATAAATCATCGAGGCTTACTGACTATTGATTATTCATATGCATGCGTGAGCATGTGACAAGTCTATTCACATGAACAGTCAGAGGAGGATACCACAATGTCATACCAAAGTATGAATAAAACAATGCAAGCAAACATTCATATGACATGCTACAAACTATTAGCAAGCTGGAGCTAATCATAGACAAGCAAGAACTACTAAGCATCCATAATGACATACACCTTACACAAACAGGATAAGCATGCTCACAATGATGAGTATATGTACAAAAATGAAACAAATAGAGTTTGTTACTAGCCTCTTACCGCACCTCGAGTTGTCTTAATATTCATTATTTCCCTTCACTTGTGTGACTTGAATAATTAACATGATACCAAAATCCACTAAGGTCGGCTGAACCCTGCAAAGAACTCACAAAACCAAAGAAGAACAACAAATATTTTTGGTGTTTTCGATTTTTTAGAAATAAGCAAACAAAGAAAAACCAAACAAAAACAAAGCAAAACAAACAAAGCAAAATATTTTTGGATTTTTCTTTTAAGGCAAACCAAAGGAAAGAAACAAAGAAACAAACCAAGAGAAACAATGAAAATATTTTTGGTATTTCTGGTTTTTAGAAAGAGGCAACAAAAACCAAAAAGACAGCGAAAACAATGGATATACAAAGGACCGACCGAACATGATATATATGAGTGTGATGTCGGTATACCTCCCCCAAGCTTAGGATTTTGGCCTAAGTGGGGATCAATCCCACGGTGCTTAAGTAGAATCACCTCCGTAGTATGTCGAGGAAGCTCCCTCGTCCTGGTACGACCTCGACGACTCCCCTGTGTAATGTATCGCTAGGTCATATGAGGGCGCTTCCTCCTGATAGCGCCCATAGAAGTTCAGAGAGCGCAACTCGTCATCCATCTCCGCCTTCGAGCGTGACCAAGGTCCCTGAGAAATACTGAGCAAAGTGGTTTGGGGTAGAGGGATCTCTCTCTTCCCCGTCAATAAACAGCATTCTATAAACCAAGTTATCAAGAGTAGAGCTAGTGGTGAAAAAGTGGTGCGCCTGCATGGAAGCAAGATCAAGCCTCTGAGGGGCCAAAACTGTATCATGTGGATCAACCGAATGTCCAAGGCAGCAGCAATACGAGTAGCAATAATTCCCCCATTAATGGGTCCCTTAGCAGCTAAATGATGAGCAATGAGAGAACCAAGATTATACTTGTCTTCATTGTTGAGCGCAGTAGCTAAGAAGGCAAATTGATAGTTGGAAATATTACTAGTGTTCTCCCTACCAAGAACACTGGTGGCAAGATAGTAGGCAAAATACCTGATGGCTGGAAGCTGAATGTTCTTTATCTTCCCTCGCTGAGCTCTATGGTCATCATCATTGGTTATTCCTCGGTAAAGCTCTAACAAATCAGCGGGTAGAGCTTGAATCTTCTTTGATGACCCAGTTGTACCATGTCCCAGGGTCTTGCAAAATTTCTTCAATGTCATAGAATGAGCACTTCCATAAATTTTGAAAGACACAAAAGGCTTAAACATACTATTAGTAAAGGAGAAACTCTCCACAAATGTTTTAGTCATCAAAGCATATTGTGCACTCTCATCCTGCATGTAACTTGTTAGTCCAGCTCTCTGCACCAAATCCATAAAATCATTAAGAATCCCAGCAGCTCGCAAGAAAGTTTGGCAAGGAAAGGTGGAGGGGTGCGCATCCCCTTCATCTCCCTCATCACTGAATCGCAAAGTGATGAGATCCTCATTATATGAGAGTCTATAACTGGTAGATGACCTTGGAAGCCTTGTCCTTCTAGGTGCATCACTCTCAAATATGTCACCAAAGGTGTGGTGGTCCATGACTTCCCTATTCTGAAATTTTTAAACAACCATCAAACCAAGTGATTTCTAAGTTGATAAATGATGAGCAACTACTATAGGAACTTGCTAGAGGACTACACATGCATCAAAACAAATTTTCTATGCATAGAACAAGCATGCAAGCTCAAATAACCTGTCACCTATAGCAACAAAATACTCAAGATACAATCTACCAATCACAAACCTAATTGGACAAGTGGAGGAGGCACATACCAAGGAGCAAACCCTCCAAAAATTAGCACTTGAGATGGGCTGAACAAGGAGATCGAAAATAGTGAGCAAGAACAGCAAGAAATCGAGCTTGAGAAAGTTTCCCGGTGTTTTCGGGAGAGAGAAAGAAGGTGGCTTTGAGGAGGCAGCCTGGAGCGTCCCAGGTGGGCCAGACCCTCCCCCCAAGGCGCCACCCCCTAGTAGGCCGCGCCTACCATGGGTGTGGTGGCCTGGGGTGGCCCCTGGGTCATCTCAGGTGCCACTCTGCCCCTTTTTTCGAGGAAAAAATTATTTTGAATTTTCTGGGATTTTTCGGGAAACTTTATTTTTGGCCAATTTTCAGGGTATGAAAATTGATTTTCTCGCAGAAATAGTTTTTTCAGAAGAAGCAAAAGCAAACCAAAAGCCAAACTACAGGAGCTCTAAGAAAACCAAACAAGCAAACAACTAACAAAACTAAAGCTAAATCAAAGACTAGGAAGGAGAAAGGAAAAAGAAAGCAAGTATAACCAAAACATTATTTTGTTCATTAAAATCCTTTTGTTAACAAGGTTGATCAAGTGTTGTTACCAAAACAATCTTATATGAAACAAAACTTTGCATCCCACAAGGTGATTATGTTACCTCATACTTGATAGAAATGGTCCCAATCATAATAGTTTCAAAATTTTCTTGTGGAATGGGACAATATATTTCTCCAACCTTGATGCTTTTAATATTTTCAATGGAATTCAGGCAATAGCTCTTAACAACCTTCTTGGTGAAATAGACAGTGTTCTCTTTCTCATTAATATTGAATGTTACTTTCCCTTGATTGAAATTGATGACAGCACCTGCAGTATTAAGAAAAGGTCTCCCAAGAATAATAGACATATTATCATCTTCAGTCATTTGAAGCACAACAAAATCAGTTAAAAGCATGCTATTATGAGCAACTTGAACAGGAACATACTCACATATACCAACATGAATAGTAGTTGACTTATCAGCCATTTGCAAAGATATATCAGTTGGTATCAACTTTTCTAGCTGGAGTCTCTTGTAGAGAGAAAAAGGCATAACACTAACTCCAGCTCCCAAATCACATAAAGAAGTTCTAACATAATTATTATTAATGGAGCAAGGAATAGTTGGTCTACCTGGATCACATAGTATCTTTGGAACATTACCATTGAAGGAGTAATTGGCAAGTAGAGTAGAAATCTCCTCATTAGGAATCTTCCATTTATTAGAGACAATATCCTTCATATACTTTGAATAAGGAGGCAAATTAATAGCATCAATGAAAGTAATTTGCAAGAATAAAGGCTTCATCCATTCACAAAACTTGTTGTAGTGTTCTTCCTCCTTTGACTTGTGTTTCTTACCTGGAAAAGGCATAGGTTTCTACACCCAAGGTTCTCTCTCTTTACCATGTTTATTAGCAATAAAATCCTCCTTTGTGTACCTAGTGTTCTTAGTGTGCTTCTCAGGTTCTTCCTCACCTTCCTCCTTATCAGGAGACTCATTTTTATCATTACCACTCTCAGTTTCAGCATCAAAGATAGATATACTATTAGGATCTACAGCAGGTTCAAGTGGTTCCTCAACTATCTTATGTTTCTTTTTCTTTATCTTATGGGGACTACCACTATCTTCACCTTGTTGGGAATCCTGCTCAATTCTTTTAGGGTGTCCTTCAGGATATAAAGGATCTTGAGTCGCTATACCACTCCTAGTTCTAATCCATAAGCATGTTTATCTCCTAAAGCATTAACTAGCATATCCTTTTGTACCTTAGCAAGTTGATCAAGTTGGGTTTGAACCATTTGAAATTGTTTACAAAGCATTTTAATATCATTAGAAGTTCATTCCACAATATCTTTCAACTCATGGATAGCTCTAGAGTTTTCCAATAAATGATTCTGAACCTGTTTATTAAAATGACCTTGTTTAACAATAAAAATGTCAAGTTCCTCTAAGCATTGATCAGCAGGCTTACCATAGGGAATATCACCTTCATCAAAGTGTTGGAGAGAGTGTACCTCAATATTAGATGAGTGGGTAATTGGCTTACATAATTCTTCTATAGGAGGTAGATTCTTCACATCTTTAGCTCCAATACCTTTCTCCTTTAGACACTTCTTAGCTTCCTTCATCACTTCATCATTTAATGCAACAACTGCCCTCTTCTTTGTTATTGGTGCTGCAATTGGTTCAGGAACAACTGGTTCAGGAGTAATAGGCTTAGGTGCATTCAGCTCAGTTGAAGTCCAATCATCATACTTCATGCTTATTTTAGGCTTTAATTCTTCAGCATGTGTAGGAGTCCTTTTCCTGAAAACACAATCAGCAAAGCTATCTAGGTATGTCCTAGAATCATCAGTTAGTCCATTATAATAAATATCAAGAAGTTCATTCTTAGGTAATGGAAATCCAACATGTGCATGAATCAAGGCATAGAACCTTGTCCATGACTCAGGCAATTTCTCTTCTTCTCCCTGTTTAAAATCAAAAAGTCTCTGCAAAGCAGCATGTCTAGCACTGGGAGGAAAATATTTCTGGAAGAAAGAAGCAATCAAGCAATCAGGGCTATCAATGGAACCAGGAGGTAATCTATTAAACCAAGCCCTAGCTTATCCGTTTAGTTAAAAAGGGAAGATCTTAGTAACAAAGTTCTTGTGCATCTTAAAATCATCAAAGAACAAAGAACTCATAGTAGAAAGCTCATTCATATGAGCCATAACACTCTCATTTTCAGTCCCACAAAAAGTTTCTTTCTCAACAATATCTAAATAAGACAAATCAAGAGAGAAATCATAATCTTCATCTTTAATATCTATGGGAGAGGTGGCAAACTTAGGATCAGAGGACATCTTAGGTATAATAGTACGTCTAGCAAGAAGACTCTTAATAGCACTAGTACCATGTGTGTTTCGGCACTCTTCAACAAAATCATCAGTGAACTCAATGTAACCATCATTAATATCATAACTCTCACTAGCCTCAGGTGAGCTAACAGGTGTAACAGTGTCTTCACTAGGAGTTTTGGTATTTCCTAGACTAGCCATAGTAGCATCTAGAAAAGGACCTAATGAATAACTCGCATCAAGCACAGTAGAAGTAACATCATGAGCATCAAAAGCAGTTTCAAACTTAGCAGTAGTAGTGTGTGTAGCATGTGTATGTGGTGGTGGTGTGACAAGCTTACTTATAACATACGGTGAATCAAGAGCAACAGAGGTGTTTAGGATTGTACCTCTTCTTGTAGTGGATTGTAAAATGGGGAACTTTTCATCACGAGACTTCCCCATGATGAAAGGAGTAGCAGTGAACAATAGTAGACCCAAGTGAACTTACAAATAAAGCTATGCTCCCCGGCAACAGCGCCAGAAAATAGTCTTGATGACCCACAAGTATAGGGGATCGCAACAGTCTTCGCGGGTAGTATTACCCAATTTATTGATTCGACACAAGGGGAGCCAAAGAATACTTGCAAGCCTTAACAACTGAGTTGTCAGTTCAGATTCACCTGGAAATAGTTCTTGCTCATAGAAGTTTATCAGTAGCAACAGTTTGTAGTAGAAACAGCAAAGCAATAGCAGCAACAACAGCAACAGTGAAACAGTAGCAATAGTAATGGTAACAGTAGGATTCGAGTGCGGTAGGCATAGGGATGGATGGACGGGCGTTGCATGGATCAGTATAAACATGTAACTTCAAGATCTAAGGAATTGTAGATAAATAATAACAAGCATCCAAGTACTAAACAATCCTAGGCATGTGCTCGAAATATAGTCATATGTGCTCGCAATGAGAACTTGTACAACATCTTATGTCCAGCTAGCCCATGGTAGCGGGGCCTCTAGGGAACTACTGGCAATTAAGATGCTCCTTTTAATAGAGTACCAGAGCAAAGAATTAACACTCCATGAACGGATGTGATCCTCACACCATAGCCATCCCCTCCGGTTGTCCCAATCATTGTCACTTTGGGGCCTTTGGATCGGGACAATGATATGTGTACACAACTTGCAAATAAGATCACAAACAATACTATCATAATGATTAAATAATAAGTTCAGATCTGAGATCATGGCACTCGGGCCCTAGTGACAATCATTAAGCACAAATAAGTTGCAACAAGGTCAAATAGCACTAATAGAGATACTAGGCACTATGCCCTAACAGATCTTATTTGATTACATGATAGAACTCATCCAATACCTACCATCCCCAAGCCTACAGCGGGGGATTACTCACTCATGGATGAGGGAAACATCGGTTGTTGATGGAGATGCGTTGGTGATGAGGATGGCGATGATCCTCTCCAAATTCCCCGTCCCGGCAGGGTGGCAGAACGGAGTTTCTAGATCCGAATCTTGGTTTCTGGTGGCGGTGGCGGTGGCGGAACTCTTTCTGAAAAACTATCGAACCCCTTGAGATTTTAGGTCAGAAGGCAACTTATAGGCGCGGAGGGAGGCCGAGGAGCTGATTGGGGTGGCCACACCCCCTCTAGGCGCGGGTGAGGTAGGCCCGAGCCTAGGGTGGGTCTGGGCCCCCCAGGCCTCCTCTGTGTCTCCCCTTCTGGCTCTGTGGATCTTCTGGTGAAAAATAGTTTTTGGCATATTTTCCGGGATTTTTCCTGATAGTTCATTTCTGCACAAAAACAAGACACCAAGGTAATTCTGCTGAAAACAGCGTCAGTCCGTGTTAGTTGTATCCAAATCACACAAGTTTAGAGGAGAAACAATAGCAAAGTGTTCGATAAAGTAGATACGTTTTGGACGTATCAAGGATCTTCTAGTCTCCCATGGTAGGCTAAAGTTGGCTCATGAGGCTATTATGTCAAAGGTAACATCTAACGAGCCTCATGTGGACATTAGCACTACCTCTACTCCAAATGTCATATTTCCATGTGCTAGTCCTTATAATTCATCCACTCATGCCATTGCTACATCTTGTGATGAATTATATTCTATGCCTTGTTGTTCTAACAATGTATCATCTAGTTCCTATAGTATTGTTGTTCATGCTAACCATGTAGAGGAAATTAAAGATCTCAAGGCTCAAGTCACTTCTTTGAAGAATGACTTGAAAAAGGGTCATAAAGGGAGGGCCACACTCAACAACATCTTGAGTATGCAAAAAACCCAATGACAAGAGTGCACTTGGATTCAACTCCAATATCAAGAACAAGTCCACTAACAAGTTGAAGCACAAAGGCAACAAGAAGAATGGCCAATGTCAAGCCAAGAATCCAGCCAACATTGCTTGCTTCAAGTGCAAGTAAGAAGGGCATCATGTAAAGTCTTTCCCATTGAAGAAGAAGACCCTTATCAAGAAGCAACAAGGGAAGCGGTCTCAATATCAACCTCTTGTTAGAGATGGGCCTCCTCCCAAGAAGACTCAAGCTCTTCCTCAAGTTGTTGCTTCATACAAAAAATAAATATGTCAAGAGAAGAAATTTCTACATTTGTCACGAGAAAGGGCATATTTCTTCCTCATGCACCATTGGTAACTCCTCATCCAACCCTATCATGATTGATGATGCGTATTATCTTTGTAAGGATGAGGTTGGCAATGTGTTTTCCAAGTTTGTTGGTGCCCAATTATGTGTCAAGAAAAGATCCATTTGGGTTGCTAAGACTATTGTGACTAAATTCTTAGGACCCAACTTGGTTGGGGACCAACAAGCCAAAACTTGATCAATAGGTGTTTTTGGAGAGCATTGGAGTCTTGGATACATCATGAAAAATTAAGGGATCTTCATCTATTTTTTTTTTCAAGCCATACCTTGCATGCTTTTGTACATGTTGTGCCTTCCACGAATTATATTGAGTTATCAAGTATATTTGTGAATCTTGGGTGGCACACCATGTATGTGTGTTTCTTGAGTTGGAGCCCTTCTTGATTATATCTGGTATCCTATTTGGCTCTTGTGAGAGATTAATGGACTATCCCATTTTGGAGGAGTGTTATGCTTGGGCATTCCACAATCCTAAAAATGTGTGTTCATGAGGAATACCACCTAGTATTGATATTACAATATTATATAGTCTCTATGTGGTATGTTTCTCATGAGAAATTTAAGTTCTATAATGTCCATTAATTATCTCTATTTGGATTTTTGCCTCATGTTGATATTTATGTTTTATCACATTATGGGGGAGTCATATGCTTAGTGCATATTACTAGCCTAGAAAATGTGAAAATTTGAGGTAGTGTCAGTTACAATTAATATTGATAATTATCTAGCTTCTATGTGACACATTTGCTCAAAGAAGTTCAAATTTGCTTGAATGCCTTTATTTCTCATCTTTTGGATCTTGTTTGTGAGAGTGTTTCTTGGTAAGTGTTTCCTCATATTTGGAGCTCTATATCCTGATGCGGCTCAGATCACTGTAGAGCTTCGTTGGGATACTCCAAGAGGAAGGTATGATGAGTACAACAGCAAGTTTTTCCCTCAGTAAGAAACCAAGGTTATCGAACCATTAGGCGGAAGGAAACGCCTCAAAGGTGTTGCTAGCAACTAGAAACCTACACAACACAAACTCAAGACTTTGCCCCAACGAACACTGAGGTTGTCAATCTCACCGGTTTGCTGAAAAAAGAAGGATTAACTATATGGTGTGGAAGGTAATGGTGGTTTGCACAAAGTAAACATTAATAGTGGAAGATGTATCAATGGTAAAGATTGGACCGGGGTCCATAGTTCACTACAGGTGTTCTTCTTAACATAAACAACATGGCATGCTAGGTGTAACAACCCTAGTTTTGCTAACAGTAATTAGGGTTTTGTTTGTGCATTCATGATCATCATATTAAAATGCATGCAAGGAAATAATCACAAAACCCTAAAACCCTAATTACCTTCTCTCTTTGAAAACCTTCAAATGGTTTTCAAATATTTGAAAACTACCAAAACAAAGTGAGCCCAAATTGATTATAAGGGCCCTCTAGTATTTTAAATGTTCACAAAAGTTTTTGTATTATGGAAATATTCAAAACAGATTTGAAAACTGAAAATACAAACAAATAAGTAAAAATAGAAAAAAAAAGGTCTCAGTAGAAAATAAATAGTTTCCTAACCTATTTGAGCCGAGCCCACCTCTTCTCTCCTCTCTCTCTGCTGCCAGTGCAGCGCGCAGCAGCCAGCAGCCGACCCACGCGCGGCCCACCTTAGCCCAACTTAGTCCTAGTACCGCTTCGATCTCCCTCCTTCGTCTTCCTCCAGCGCGTGAAGCAGCTGCTTGGTGACGCCGACGCCGTCGATCCACACCGCTCGGTCACCACCGTCCGTCGCGCCCTGGAGGAGGATAAGGACGCCACGACGTCGCTCTCTCTCCCCCTATCCATTCTTCCCCCTCCCCAGAGACCTCTCTCTCTTCTCTCGCACGCGAAGCCTAACCCTAGCTTGCAGACCTCGTCGGTGAGCCCCGCCGTCTCAGGCCACCTCTCGCCGTTCTGAGGCCACCTCTGAGACCTCCCAGATGCGTTGATTCGTTCTAGCTAGGTCACACAGCCTCGCAGGCTTGCAATCCTCCGAATTGACAGCTCACTCCTGCCGGCCGTCGCAATCACCGCCATCGATTCCGGTGCCGTCCGTGCAAGTCTCGCCTCGCCGACCCCTCTGTCGCGTTCCTGGTGAGCTCCTGAGCATGCCAGTGCTCTCCCCTTCCTCCCTTACCCTCTGGTTCTTCTTCCCCACGAGAATATGTGAGCACCGCCGCCATTTGTTGTCGCTGGCCAAGCTCCGACGATCATTTGAGGGCGGCGCCACCACCATCTTGTTTGCTTCGACAAGCTCTTTCCGACGCGCCCCTTCTCTCTGCCCCGCGTGCGCTCAATCGCTGGCTCCGTCATCGATCTGAGAGAAAGGCCATGGGTGATGTCATCCTGACATCATCATGATGTCATAACCCTTTTCTTTTCTTTTAATGTTTTCTGAAATAATTTCTATAATTATTTTGTAAATGCTAAATTCTGACAGGTGGGTCCACCCTGTAAGTGATATAAATAATATTAGAAATGTTTTCTGTTTAACAAAATGTATAAGTAATTTAAAATGTAAATTATTTTATAATATTCCAAAAATGAATTAAAATTAGAGAAATTTATAACTAATTCATTTTAAATGAGAAAAATGCAAATAATATATCAAAATGATCATAAAAATAAGATCTCCACAATAGAGATATAATCATGCATTGCTAAACAACTTTCATGACAAGTTTAATTAGAAGAACATAAATACCCCTCTCATACGCCTCCGAAGTTTCCCCAAGTTAGGGTTTGCACCCCTCGGGACCCCGATTAAGTTGTCAAGCATGCCTTAGAGGTTTATTTCAATGCAATTTAACTTGTCATATCATCATCCTTGCTTGAGCATTGCATCGATGCCATGTGTTTATTGTTTCTCTTTCTTTCCGGTGTTTGGTTCTTCTCCAGTAGAATACGATATTGGAATCGAGATCGAGATTGAAGCCCGAGTTCAACACCATCGAAGCTCGAAGACCAATACTTGAACAACTATAATCAATTCAGGTACCACGTTTCTGAAGATCTACTTATTGGATATCAACTGGCAAAGGCAAGCGAAGCCCCACACATGATATAATCCTATGTTTTCAAGCATTTTAATTCTTGCCATGTGCATACGATTCTATAGTTTTTTATGGATAGATAGAGTAATCCTATCTGATGCATGTTTCCTTTATAGCTTATATACCCTGATCCACTGCTCCTAGCATAACTAGGGTTGGGCTTGTGAAGTGTTGCTAGAGCTGTTACATCTGTTGTGCTTAGCCATGCTTATCTGTTACCACTGGTCCATCTAGTTGATGAATCAGAGCTGTGAATGAACCTAGTATGACAGGATGACATGGTAAGATCAGAGATGAAAGTTAAACATGCTAAGGCTTGTATGGGAGGCCACAGTGGGTTGTGGTTTTTGTAGTCCCATACTTGCCACCCTTAGGGCCCGATGTTCTTGCCTCTTCAACCAAGACGAGCGTATAGCCACACGGGGGCCTGGAAACCCCCTAGACCAACTAACTTGCTGAGTAGATTCCATGAGTCACATAGTTCGGGCGTTCCATTCGACATATGCATTCTGGCTCTTCTCGATGGAGGTAAAGGAGTTGCATTCATACAGGTAGGTAAGCGTGGCAAGGAATGGGAGATGCCCAGCATTCGTATATCAAACCCTGTTCACATCATTAGGGACCGACTTCGGGACTTGACCCGTTACGGTGGCATCTCCCTAGTGCGTGACTCATGGTCTCAGCGAAAGCAAGGTAAAGGTCGTGGTCAACCAGTCTCTTCTGACCCTCCAAGGAATATGGCTAATGATCTGGCATTAAGAATCGGTTGGTACGTGTGGGTAAAGTTGTACACCCCTGCAGGGTTATTAATCTTTAGAAAAGCCACATCCGCAATTATCGACGACTTGGGAACGAAGATGAAGATCATAGAGAACTTGAACCTAATCGTAAAACTTGGCAAGTTAAGTAATGTGTGCTTACGGATGCTTCCTCAGGGATCGAGGGGGTGATCCTAGATAGGTTAAGCTGATGATGATTCGGTGGATATCAAGAGATGATCAAAGCTAGAGATATCGCTCTCTTATCCCCTTTTTTAATATTCTGAATAGTCGAGATTCTTCTCCCTGTTGTCTTACAAAAAAAGATGGCTTTATGCAAAATAACTCCACCAGCCATAATACTTACGGAGTACACCCTGTACTCACCCTTGCTTCGTTGATACTTTTGCAGAAGAGTAATTGTTAGCATATAAGATGAGTTCTTCATGGCATCGGCATCGATGAGTAGTTTGGAGTTCCCAGCCGGCAGTCTGGGATCTATGGGTTGGACGTCATCGTTATGCTCCAGGCCTCTTAGGCCATTGTTAAATTTGCTATACTTAATAGCATAATTTGCCTTCTATTGTTTGATGTTTGTGGTCAGTGACCTCTGCTTGTAATATTTTGGTTCTCTGTGCAGTTATGAGCTTGCTGTAATAATTTTTGTGTCGTAGGGTCACTGTTGTGTTACGGATTTTCTCTCTGTCGCTTTCGAGATTAGGTTAGGCTTATGTTCAGACGATGGTCTGGGATTTGTCAAGCATTAATCCCAGGGGTGTCACAGGTTTTGGTATCAGAGCAGTACCGACTGTAGGAAACCCTTTCTATTGGTCGATGTTGAGTCTAGTGCCTGTGAAAACTATTTTCAAAATGAAAACTATGTGTGAAAACTCTGGTATGATTCTTTTTCTTCTTATCCAGTTTCGTTCTAAATCTGGGTTATCTTATATTGTGTTGATTTTAAAAGGTTTTGCTATCTCCTCCAGTCTTTCAAAACTTAAGTGCCTCTTCAGGCATGCCGGCTCTCAACCATTTGACATAGTGTTGAGTTCTCTAGAGTCAGTTGTGTGTGTTCCTTGTTTCCCTTTGTTCTGATTCTTTCTAGAGATTTCTTTCCATCATGATCTATCTACCTTAAGGGTCCACAACATCGTGTTTATGGTCCCACAATGTTCTGTTCTAGGCTTCGAGGTTTCCTTTCGCCTCGTGTGCCTCCTTTTTATTTGTTCGTGTACTTCAGAAGTCGTTTATTCTCTTGGAAGCTACCTCGTGATTGCTAGCTTGTAGTGTACGCTTTGTCACTCAAGTAGTAGTTACTCCTTCTTTGGGTTTTAACCATTGGACTTGAACCTAAGATCCCTGATTGTGTTGGATTCTAGTGTTGCGAATCTTGTATATGACGCTGATCTTTAACCCAAGATCCATTGTTGACCCCTGTCGTTAATGTTCACACATTACTTCAGGATGGCTAGTATCTTCTAGTATAGCCTTCAAGCTTGTGGATATTGTTGCTATTTAAAAGTGACGATAAAGGACTTCCCCTACCACATGCTATGGCAGATGATCTTTAATGGAACCAAATAGATCATGACAAGAGTGCTCCTCGTGAGTCCCGCATCTGTATTCGTGACTCTGCCACACCTTCCATTTTTATGCATTGGTCTTTGGAAGATTGTTGACTTATGCGTCCGCATCTCGGGATTCTATTCTGAACATGTTCTTCCTTCTTCGTTGGTTTCTGACCTTTGTCTACCAATTGGTAGCCAAGCAGTAAATATGCATTGGTGTCTTCCGATGCAAGATAGTCTTGTGGTCCATCATGACAAACCATTTCGGGATGTCTAGGAGAAACAAATCCAATACCTCATCATTTCTAAGACCAGATCAAAGTGTTGTAATCCATAGAATCAATAAGCGTTGATTAGCTTACGTTTTGTTCTACCATAAAACATCACACCCTTTTATACTAAGAGGTCGTGCTGAGATTCATGACCTCTTAATGAAGTGATGCTCTTACACATTTTACCCATCCTTCCACTGAGTTGTTCTCGCTCAGGAAATGTTGCGTGTGCGTAATAATGTGGTCATCTAAGATTCTTAGTGATTCTTATTGCTTTTAACTTCAAGGACATCTATATCATTCCTAGCGTGATGGTTAATCTAATCAATGAGCAAAGGATGATTGTGCTACCAAGTACGTTATTCCGGTGCGCTCTCCTTAGTCAAAGAGTTAGGTTCATACCGAAGCTCTAAGAGTATGTATTCTTGCCTTACCAAGCAAGTTTCCCTCTAGAACTATGTGACATATCAGTGGTCCGTGATATTCTGGATGTCTTCTAGATGTATCGCGATGTTGCCACATGACCATCTTGTTAAGTTCTTGAGCAAGCAAGTTCTCTGAGCTGCACCTTTCTCCAAGGATCTATGCTGGATACCCCTGAACTAGTTGGTTGAGATTAAACAACAACTTGGAGAGTTGTAAGACAAATGTTCTATCCAACTCTGTTTCTCCTTAAAGGGATGTCTAGTTCTATTCGTGTTAAAGTAGGATAATAAGTCCTTTGTGGATATGTTATCTTCCCCGCCTTTGATTTGGTTTGGGAAATCGTCAAATCAAACTCAGTTCCAAGGACAATCTTGATGATGTATCTACTTGTGATGTCTCACTTAAGTACATCTTCATGTCCTCTGGTCTGACCAATGTCTATGCTTTATTCATACAACATGTGCGTCCATCTTCTTGGAATGTATAGATAAGCTTGTTATCGAGCCCATCGATGACATCCTTACCTTCTCCATGCTAGAAAAGATTCATGTCATTAACGTTGGAAACTTTTAAGAACCATCTTCGTATTATCTCGAAGTATGTGTTCTGGATGTTAGAAGTAACCTTTTCTGATTCATGCGCAAAATGTTGAAAGATGTCGTCGTGGATCTGAGTAGAGTTATCATTGTTTCTCCAGGAAGCGTTTCAAATTAGTCAAGCATGTGCGAGGTATTCCTGACATGGTTGGTTGATACCTTCACATCTCGAGATGATCCTCCAAGCACACCAAGCCACTGATTGATTCGTCATGGAAGATAAGAAGTCCAACAAAACTTCTATATCCTCCTAAATGTTTACTAACAAGGATTACATTGTGTTTCGTTGCAAACAATTCTCTACCAAAAAGGCAAGTGATGCTTATATTCTCTACCAAAAAGGCAAGTGATGCTTCATACTTTTGTCCCATTATTTTAACTATGCATTAGTGATATTTCCAAAGTAGGACTTGCATGGAATTTTGCTAAGTGTAAACTATGCCATGGGAAATCCTAGTGGATGAAACCTTAGTAGAAATTTCCTAAGTTAAGATTCCTATTACTATCATGCTTAGCTTAGCTAGTAGAAAACAAGGGTGGGTTATATTTCATGCTATAGAATATTTCTAAGTCAAGGACTTGTGTTTTGTTTAATAAAACAACTAAGTGAATGAATCACCTGGGTGGAATGGAAGGAATGGTTTGTGTTGAGTGGTTCACAAGGCCCATTTCTATGGTTTACCTTGTGTATCTCACTTGTGGATGGCCACCCAGGAACAAAGAGATTTGAGATGTCAACTGTTGAGAAGCTTCAAGTGCAGCCACTTGGCAATATGGGATCTGCCTGGATCATATAGGTTGCAATAACTTAGCCAAATGGACAGTTGGTGGTAGGTTTTGATAGGTTGGAGCGCGTCCATTCGGGTCTAAGGGAAGGCTTTTGAAAGATCTTGTCTTGGTGAAACCAAGTCTTGTGGGGAAAGTGCACCACCTCTGCAGAGTGAAAAATCTAAGTACTTAGCCATGACCGTGGTAAAGGACAATTTGAGCATCAAGACATGGAAGCTATCAAGAATCTCGACATTCCAAATTTCTAAGTTAAAAACTTGTGGCTGAACAAGGGTTGAAGGATCACCAATTTCTATTGGGAGATGCCTTGGGTGATTTTTGACAAACAAAAACTTAGTGTTTTCAAATGATAAGGAAAATTCTATTTTGAGCAAAGCAAGCCTAAGCTCCACTTAGCCAAATGCATATAGATGATAGACTCCACTATACTACCATAGTATCACTTGCCAATACAATTCAAATGTATTGACCCTTGTGGCTGTAACTTGTTATGTTGCAGGTTTGTTTGATATTAGTAAAGTGTGTTGATTAGGATTACAAGTCTACAACCAACATGTTTGCCTGTGGCACTTTGAAGATGAAGGACACCATGCTATTGTTATATTTTGCTGCATTGTAATGTGATAGCCAAATGAGCTATGTAAGATGTAATCAATTATTTTATTCCTGGTTATAAAGTTGTATTATGACCTTTGTTTCTTGATATTACATCTTAACTATGGATGCTAGCTATTGATCCAGGTACTAGCATTGTAAACACAGGGATCTCTACCTTATTAAAGGTTGGGAACCTTACATATGGTATCAGAGCATTGTGTTGCCTGTAGGATTGTAACCCTAGGATTGGACAAAACCCCTTAGAAAAATAGGAGTTATATTTGTTCCAAAACTTATTTACAAACAATCTTGTAAACTCTTTCCTCAACCTTTTGGTTTTAACTCTACATCTCTTCTATTTCAACTTGATGGATAAAGCCTTCTCCATGACCAAAGACTTCAACTATATTTTCACCAAGGACTTCATCAACTCAAGTGACTTCAACCTTAGTCTCAACAAGGACTTCAACTTGGATATCACTAAGGACTACAAGTGAGACAAGAAATATTACTCAAGACTTGAATACTAAGGGAATACAACTTAGAAGGAACCATCATCACTTTAAAGTTTTGTGACCAAGAATTTTCCCAAGGAAACCATGATCTCATTGAAGAAGAATCCACCAAGAAGGATAGAATGATTTCAAGTGAACCATATAGTTGGACCACCATATGTAGATCAAACCAAATTCACCAACTTATGTGGTGTAACAAAATATTTTGTTGCCTATAAGTGTGCTTGAAACTTGTTGTTTGAGTGGAATGTTTTTTGTGATTGCTTGCTCATTTCTTGTGTGAATTGAGATATGAGTGATTAGAATTATTTCCTTAGAAATATTTTGCCTATTCTAATCACAATCCAACCCAAACAGATGACTACTCCAGGAAACTCCAACATCAAGGATGGTGACAACAACAACAACCAAGAGATCAACATGAGAGAACTCATAGTAACCCAAACCCAGTTGAACCAAGTGACAGCTCAATTTTTAGCCAACACCAGTGAGTTAGATCCAACCATGAAAAGGTTTTTGGAATCCCAAACCCAATTATTTCATAAGGTGACAAATCAAATGATCAACATGGGAGGCAACTCTTCCAAAGGAGTTTATGACAACAAGGATGTCAAGGATGATATTTTAGAAGGAACCCAAGCTTGTAATATTTGTGGAGACAAGGATCACACTTCCAAAGAGCATGGAGAACAATGCCCTAATTGTGAAGAGAAACATCCAGCTAATCAATGCCCCACATCTCAAGATACTTGTTTCCTATTGAAGGAAATAATCATGTCCCTATCCAATGCCCCATCTATTCCATAGTTCAACAAAGGAAACAAGGTGGAGTGCAACAACAGATTGCAGACTTCCATGAGAGAACAAATTCTACCAAGAAGGATGAAGGCAAAGTCAAAACTATGCATCATAAGGCCCAACCTAAAGTGACCACAAAGTGTTGCTACTCTTGTGGAGAAGAAGGTCATATCTCTAGGAACTGCCCCAAGAAGAGAGAAATATTTCCCACCTTTGTGGTGAAGTATGAAGAGCATGAACTAGAAGAACTCCTAGCTTTGGAGAGACCCAAAAAGAAGAAGAAGGACATAAGCCAGTTGCAATGTTACAATTGCAAAGAAATGGGACACTATGCCAATGAATGTCCAGAGAAGAAGAAAAATTATAAGGAGATTAACCAAGTATGGTGCAACAACTGCAAAGAGCTAGGCCATTATGTGTCAACTTGTCCACAGAAGATACGCGAAGAACTCAATCTTGTCACATGTTACAATTGTGGTAACCAAGGACATTATGCAAGCAATTATCCAGAAAAGATGAAGCACAAGATAAAGCCTATAAAGGATCTCAGCCTTGTCACATGTTTCAAGTGTGGAAGCAAAGGACACTATGCAGATGTTTGCCCAGAGAAGTATCATTAAGATCCCAAGCAAGCCAAGAAGTAATCTAGTTGGAAAATTTTTAAGGGTGGTAGTGCCCTGGTTGCTTTGAGCCAACTTGTAACCCCTAGCCTCCCCAAATCTCGGGACGAGATTTATTTTAAGGGTGTTAGCCTATCACATCCCAAGATTTTCCAAATCTTGTAATGTGAAAAATAAATAAACAAAATAAATAATTGTTGAAATTTAGGGTGAAAAGAAACTTTTGTTTCTAAATGGAAACTTAAAAATCCCATCTTGAACAAAATTTTGCTTATGTTTGAATCCAACTAAATTCAAATCAAGTGGAATGCATTCCTCTTAAAATGCATCTTGAAATTTAAACACTTGGAGAATAACCAAAACTCTAAAACTCTAATGGAAGAAAATCATTTCCTAGTTATCTCCAAGACTATGGATTTGATCCATATAAAATTGGTCATGCAAACATTTCAAAATGATCAAGAATGATAAATGGAAATATTACAAAACCATATGAATTGGATTCACTTGATTTGGAGCCATAAATAAAATCTTATGAATTTAATAAGATAAGGAAATTGAATTTCCAAAGCTAATAAAGCACTTATATAAAACCCATGCCATATGGTGAGCAAATAATCCTAAAAAGATTTAAAAAGGTTAAACAAATATTAAATAAGATTTTACAAATTGGAATCACCTAGTTTGGATCTATAAATAAAAAGATATGGATTTTATAAGATAAAGAAAGAAATATTAAATGAGGAATATTTAAAGGCCAAATTAACTCTTGACCTAATCCATAAGCAAATGGAATAAATATAATCCAAATTCAAATAAATTAATGAATAAGGAATTTTCAAATTAATTAAGAGGGCATTAACCAAATCCTATTGTATTTGAATAAAGATAAAATCCCTAATAGAAATAATTAATTAAATCATGGGAAAATAATAATTGGAATTTACCCAAGTGGAATAAAAGTTGTTTGATTAACTTAAATAAGATCAAAGAAAACTTCCAAATAAAATTTATGGAATTAAAATTATATTTAATTTCATGAGAATAAAGGACAGGTACCCAAATTAAAAAATGATTAAAAAATCATTTTCCAAATAAGTCAAGGTGAATTAGTTGACACCCTATTAAATAAATAAACCTACTCAAAAGGTTTTGTGAGAATTGAAATTAAATAAGGGTTTAAAATATATTTGATATTAATTGAATTTAAATGCATGGGCCTGCTTTTAAATAATTAAAAGACCCTAAAAGAATAAAAGAAATATTCTAATTTTGACTCTAAAATGTAATATTAATCAGTATTTGAATCTACACAAATTTTGGTTGAGGTTTGAAATAACATTGATGTTTGAAATAATTAAACAAAATCAAAATAGATTAATAGAAATGGAAAAAGGAAAAACAATCAGAAAAAAAAATGAAAAGGAGCAGCCCAGCCCAGCTAAGCCCATCCTGCCCAGCAGCCACCTCTCTCCTCTCCCCCGAAGCGTTTTATTTTACTCGCGAATGAACTCGCAAGGTCGCTGACTACTGGACCCCATTCCCCCTCTACCTCTCTCGCTGACACCAGGACCCACTGCCCCGTCAGCTTCGTCCTCCCCGCGGTGACCACGCCCCCAACCCCTCCTCGCCGTTTCTGGCCGTTGAAGCCGGCATCAATACGCATTACTGCCTCCATTAATCCCCCTCTCGACCATGCCATCTAAAACGCCTGCACCTCCTCTCCGTTTCCCCCAGAGCCCATTCCTCCTCTGCCAACGGGTTGTTCCCATTTTGCGCTGCACTGCCCTCTGCTCCGACAAGCTTCGACGGCAATTCCGGCCACACCTCATTGCCCCTCGGCCCCTCAAACACACACGCGTGTTCCACAGACCCTGGCGCATCTCCCAATGGCATCAGCTCGCCCCCGCGCGCCCAGAGCCTCTGCAACGACGACCACCGAGCGCGCCGCCGTCTGCTTCCACTCTGGCGACACTTCCCTGGTTGGTAATGACCGCCCCTCTCTTTCTCTTTCACACACGCATCCTCGCCACGACTTTGCGCATCTAACCATACCCTCCTCTCCCTCTGGCATGCACCGAAGCCTCGCCACCGTCTCCGACAGAGAGCAACCGTCGCTAGAGAGAACTCTGGCGAGGAATTCCAACTGACCCTATGCGCCCCTCGACAAGCAGCAAGAACGTTGAGCTTCAGCGTCACTTCGCGATTCTGGTGAGCTACTCCTCTACCTCCCTTGCTTCCTATTTCGCCAGCTCCGCCGCTAGCCGAGCATCGCCGCCACCGGCCACCGTTGACCGCCGCTAGTTTTTGGTCGCAGTGCTCTGAGCCGCTGGATCTTGATCTGACGGATTCAATAGAACCTTAACCGCAGGGGTAAGTAGTGTCTGAGACGCACGATTACACTTAGATCCAACACACCAGAGTGAGCGATCCGAACGAATCGATACCAGCCAGTAGTAAGCAGCCACGTGGCCCTGTCAGTTTTAATAAAAACAGAATTGATCTATTTGATGTTCCAATTTGAAAAATTCATAACTTTCAAACCAGGGGTCCAAATTTTGCAAACTTTATATCAATGGAATCATCAAGACAAATCTTACCCAACCATGCACTTTGTTTAGTAAAATGATTCTATTAAATTGGTTTTTTTGCAAAAACTTGTGTAGGCATATTTGGAATATAAAAATTGTTCTAAAATGATTTTTGAGATAAAACATTTGGCAAATGGTTTGTTTTGAACCTACTGACCTTAGAAATCAACTCATGGATTTTAAAATGTATTTGGTAAAGCTAAGGAGTAAATCTTTGATTTAAAGCAATTCTAGTCAAATAAGAGTAATGATTATTTATTAAAAAAATGCTTTTGGAGAAAAACCTTTGGGAAAAGTTTTGATTTAGACTCTCTGACCCTAAACACAAGGTTTTATGATTTAAACATATATTTTGATGAACCCTATAGATTGTTGCTTTGCTAAAGGCATTTTCAACCACATAAAATAATGATTTGGTTTAAAAATGATTTATAAGTAAAATCTTTTGCAAATGATTTTGCCACTTATATAAAATGACCAATAGGTGTTTTCCAATATTTGTGACCCATTAGAAACCACTTTTACAAATAAACCATCTTTAGCATGCTTGCATACATTGCTTTGTTTCTATTATTTTATGTGATGTTGCTTGAATGGTAGATTTGAAATATTGCTTGCTTGATTGAATTGTAGTGATTTGAAGAGTGTGAATATTGCAAGATCAAGGAGTGAACTTATATTCTCTACCAAAAAGGCAAGTGATGCTTCATACTTTTGTCCCATTATTTTCACTATGCATTAGTGATATTTCCAAAGTAGGACTTGCATGGAATTTTGCTAAGTGTAAACTATGCCATGGGAAATCCTAGTAGATAAAACCTTAGTAGAAATTTCCTAAGTTAAGATTCCTATTACTATCATGCTTATCTTAGCTAGTAGAAAACAAGGGTGGATTATATTTCATGCTATAGAATATTTCTAAGTCAAGGACTTGTGTTTTGTTTAATAAAACAACTAAGTGAATGAAGCACCTAGGTGGAATGGAAGGAATGGTTTGTGTTGAGTGGTTCACAAGGCCCATTTCTATGGTTTACCTTGTGTATCTCACTTGTGGATGGCCACCCAGGAACAAAGAGATTTGAGATGTCAAATGTTGAGAAGCTTCAAGTGCAGCCACTTGGCAATATGGGCTCTGCCTGGATCATATAGGTTGCAATAATTTAGCCAAATGGACAGTTGGTGGTAGGGGTTTGATAGATTGGAGCGCGTCCATTCTGGTCTAAGGGAAGGCTTCTGAAAGATCTTGTCTTGGTGAAACCAAGTCTTGTGGGGAAAGTGCACCACCTCTACAGAGTGACAAATCTAAGTACTTAGCCATGTCCCTGGTAAAGGACAATTTGAGCATCAAGACATGGAAGCTATCAAGAATCTCGACATTCCAAATTTCTAAGTTAAAAACTTGTGGTTGAACAAGGGTTGAAGGATCACCAATTTCTGTTGGGGGATGCCTTGGGTGATTTTTGACAAACAAAAACTTAGTGTTTTCAAATGATAAGGAAAAATCTATTTTGAGCAAAGCAAGCCTAAGCTCCACTTAGCCAAATGCATATAGATGATAGACTCCACTATACTACCATAGTATCACTTGCCAATACAATTCAAATGTATTGACCCTTGTGGCTGTAACTTGTTATGTTGCAGGTTTGTTTGATATTAGTGAAGTGCGTTGATTAGGATTACAAGTCTACAACCAACATGTCTGCCTGTGGCACTTTGAAGATGAAGGACCCCATGCTATTGTTATATTTTGCTGCATTGTAATGTGATAGCCAAATGAGCTATGTAACATGTAATAAATTATTTTATTCCTGGTTATAAAGTTGTATTATGACCTTTGTTTCTTGATATTACATCTTAACTATGGATGCTAGCTATTGATCCAGGGACTAGCATTGTAAACACAGGGATCTCTACCTTATTAAAGGTTGGGAACCTTACAATAAAGACCCCTCTCATACGCCTCTGAAGTTTCCCCGAGTTAGGGTTTGCACCCATCGGGACCCTGATTAAGTTGTCAAGCATGCCTTAGGGGTTTATTTCAATGCAACTTGTCGTATCAGCATCCTTGCTTGAGCATTGCATCGATGCCATATGTTGATTGTTTCTCTTTCTTTCCAGTGTTTGGTTCTTCTCCGGTAGAATACGATATCGGAATCAAGATCGAAGCCTGAGATCAACACCGTCGAAGCTCGAAGACCAATACTTGATCAACTATAATCAAGTCAAGTACCTGGTGTCCGAAGATCTGCTTATTGGATATCAACTAGCAAAGGCAAGCGAAGCCCCACACATGATATAATCCTATGTTTTCAAGCATTTCAATTCTTGCCATGTGCATACGATTCTAGAGTCTTTTATGGATAGATAGAGTAATACTATCTAATGCACGTTTCCTTTATAGCTTATATACCCTGATCCACTGCTCCTAGCATAACTAGGGTTTGGCTTGTGAAGCGCTGCTAGAGCTGTTACATATGTTGTGCTTAGCCATGCTTAGCTTTTACCACTGGTCCATCAGAGCTGCGAATGAACCTAGTATGACAGCATGACGTGGTAAGATCAGAGATGAAAGTTAAACATGCTAAGGCTTGTATGGGAGGCCATGGTGGGTTGTGGTTTTTGCAGTCCCATACTTGCCACCCTTAGGACCCGATGTTCTTGCCTCTTGAACCAAGACGAGCGTACAGCCACACGGGGGCCTGGAAACCCCCTCGACCAACTAACTTGCTGGCTAGATTCCATGAGTCACATAGTTCAGGCGTTCCATTCAACATATGCATTCTGGCTCTTCTCGATGGAGGTGAAGGAGGTGCATTCATACAGGTAGGTAAGCGTGGCAGGGAATGGGAGATGCCCGGCATCTGTAATCTCAAACCCTGTTCACATCATTAGGGACCAACTTCAGGACTCGACCCGTTACGGCGGCATCTCCCTAGTGCGTGACTCATGGTCTCGGTGAAAGAAAGGTAAAGGTCGTGGTCAACCACTCTTTGCTGGCCTTCCAAGGAAGAGGGCTAATGATCTGACATTAAGAATCGGTTGGTACGTGTGGGTAAAGTTGTACACCCCTGGAGGGTTATTAATAATTTCGAAAAGCCGCGTCCACGGTTATGGACAACTTGGAAAAAGACTTGATGATCATAGAGAACTTGAACCTAATCGTAAAACTTGGCAAGTTAAGTAATGTGTGCTTAAGGATGCTTCCTCATGTATCGAGGGGTGATCCTAGATAGGTTCAGCTGATGATGATTCGGTGGATATCAAGAGATGACCAAAGCTAGAGATATCGCTCTCTTATCCCCTTTTGAAATATTCTGACTAGTCGAGATTCTTCTCCCTCTTGTATTACAAAACAAAGATGGCTTTATGCAAAATAACTCCACCAACCATAAGTCTTGCGGAGTACACCCGGTACTCACCCTTGCTTCGTTGATACTTTTGCAGCAGAGTAATTGTTACCATATAAGAGGACTTCTTCACGGCATCGACATTGATGAGTAGTTTGCAGTTCCTAGCCGGTAGTCTAGATCTATGGGTTGGACGTCATCGTTATGCTTCAGGCCTCTTAGGACATTTGTTAAGTTTTCTATACTTGATAGCATAATTTGCCTTCCGTTGTTTGATGTTTGTGGTTAGTGACCTCTGCTTGTAATATTTTGGTTCTCTGCTCAGTTTTGAGATCGCTATAATATTTTTGTGTCGTAGGGTCACTGTTGTGTTATCGATTTTCTCTCTGTACGCTTTCGAGATTAGGTTAGACTTATGTTCAGATGATGGTATGGGATTTGTCTAGCCTTAATCCCGGGGGTGTCACACTGGGTAAACAAATTACAGCGGGGCAATTGACAGGACAGAGCAAGGCATAACAATGCAATACTAGACATTCATGATCCTATGAGATTTGATTGGGCATTACAACAAGATACATAGACCGCCATCCAACTACATCTATGACTAGTAATCCACCTTCAGGTTATCATCCGAACCCCCTCCAGTATTAAGTTGCAAGCAACGGATAACTGCTTTAAGAAAGGTGTGTAAAGTAAACAATCCACTTGTTCCATGAACAAGATATCGTTGTTTTCTCCCTAGTAGCAACAACACATCTACAACCTTAGAGATTTCTGTCACTTCCCTAGATTAAATAGAGGCATGAACCCAGAATCGAGCATAAATACTCCCTCTTGGATTCACTATCATCTACTTGGCCAAGATAGCTACTAGAAACGGAGAGCATGCAAGATCACGAACAACACAGACATGATAGAATCAATAAGATAGAATCATTAACCAATCTGACATAGTAATCTCAATATCCATCGAATCCCTGCAACACAACATGCATGATTACAAATAGATGATCTTGATCATGAATGGAGCTCACAAGATCTAAACATGGTAGCACAAATTAGGAGAAAGAACCATCTATCTACTACATGGACCCGTAGTCCAAGGTGGAACTACTCACGCTTCATACCGGAGGCTGGCATGATGAAGAAGAAGGCTTCTGAGATGATATCTCCCCTTCGGCAGGGTGCCGGGAAGAGCTTCAGATTCCCCAATCTAGGGACGATGGTGGCGGCGGCTACAGACTGTTTCGTGGAAGATTGATCGGGTACTTAGGGATTTGTATCGAGGGCTTCTTATAGGCGAAGAGGGAGGCCGAGGGGGTGCCCTATGCGGCTGTCCCCCTAGGCGTGGGCCAGGCATGGTCCCCTCGAGGCCCTCCTCCGTCTCGTCTTCTGGCTCCGTGTTCCCCACAGTTAAATATTGACTTTGGGGTTTGTCCCGTCCAATTCCGAGAATATTGATTTTTTGACTTTTCTGGAACCAAAAACAACAGAAAACAAGCATTTGGCACTGTGGCATATTGTTAATAGGTTAGTCCTAGAAAACATATAAAAATACCTCAAAGTGAAGACAAAGCAAAGCAAAGTAGATACTAAACAAGCATGGAATATCAAAAATTATAGATACGTTTATGACGTAGCAAGCATCCCTAGCTTAACTCCTGCTCGTCCTTGAGCAGGTAAGTGATAAAAAGAATAATTTTTGAGGTGACATGCACCATAAAAATCAAGATCAAACCATTTGCAAGCATTGAAAGCTGGGATCAAAGAACTCTAAACATGATCATGAAAGAAGAAGTTCTAACAATAAGACATAGTAACTATGCATGCAACATGAAAGGTTACAAACAAAGATCATGAATAACAATGCATTGAAAGACGTTTGTTTGTTTCACATATAGAAAACATAGCATAGTGGCATTCAACTTGTACCTCCTGGAGTAGCAAATAAATGCATAGGACACCTTCAAAGTTTATAAGAGTGACTAGATACAAATAGTTCAAGAGCAAGCAATATCAACAATATGAATCAATCAATAAGTTTTGGGACAATGCACATAGAACTAAGAATGGCAACTATGCTCTCTAATTGGTGCCTAAGGATAGAAGGTGGAGACTCAATATAATGGTGGAAGAAAGGCCCTTCATAAAAAGGGAAGCAGGGATTTCAAGTCTCATAAAGAGCTTCCAAAAATTATGGTACTTGTTAGCTTTCATCTCTCATTGCCCCTATCATAAGCATCTTGAAGTGATTAAGGTTAAAGTGAACAAACTATGGAGTATATGCTTGACAAAGTATAAGTTGGCAATCTTAGGTCCCTTGAATACAAGGGCCTCTCCTCATGCTACTCAAGTTTAGTTACCGGTAAGTTCTTGTCATAGTAAGTACACATGTATCATAGAGAACCGCCAACGGGGTACCCCTTGCACATGATACAAGAGCTATCCCATAATCAAAATCACAAGGCAAGCAGACAATGAGCATCTCAGCAATCTTCTTATTTACCATGGGAAAATGGTGCTTTTTTCTCTCTTTCCTCATTTCTCATCTTTTTTTCTTTTTCTCACTATCTATCTCTTTTTTATAAGAAGAATACTTCATAGATTGCTCACTTTGGTGATGCTGCAAGTTTCCATCATGATTATGCATATCTTAGGCTAGCGGCCCAAGCATTTCTCTAACACACATACATAACTCCATGGACTTAGAAGCTCCCCTTTCATTTTACACCGATGACATCCATAAACAAAAGAGCATGATATCAACTGGGTACAATGTACAAGTGCAATGTTGAAAGAGTTCCCCATGACATCATGGTTCTGCTAATTCTAACGTATAAGTGCAAGCATATAGAACATAGATGACATAATGGTTCAAGTTTATTTAGGGGAAAGAAAAATAAAGTGTGCCATCAAGATTGTGAGAGCTTTAATCACTAAGTTTCACATAACAAAGTGACTTTTTAATTGGAAGGTAGATGAAACAAGAATATACTTAGAATGGTGTAACACACCATGCATTGGAATTTATAGTGGATACTTTGGAATAACTTGGTTTCTTGGTAGTTGGATGTATGAGTAGAGCTTACTCATACAAGTGGAGGCTAGCAAAAGACTGGGAGCGACCAACTAAGATAGCAATAATGGTCATAATCATGCAGAGCGACAAAACATTACTACTAAAAGCATAAAGTGGTACTACAAGTCAAAAAATAAATGATCATAGAGGCTAAGATGACTTGTTCATAGTCATAACATGGTGCGAGCATGTGCCAAGTCAACCCAAACAAAGCATCAAAGGAGAATACCATAATAGTATGCTTTTGTATGCTAAAACAACGCATGATTCTTTCAAGGCACATTAAGAAATCCTAATTATTTGGAATAAGTCATGCTACAAAACTAAGCATAAGGTCAAACCAACATCTATAATGACATGATAAATTCTATGTCACAGTCAAAGTGAGCAAGAACTTCCTACTCCTTTCCAACACCAATCAACTTATTTTAAACAACACGGCAAAAATGGGGGTCCAAACTACTTTATTCAAGCAAACTAAGCAAACAAAAACCAAAAACGAAAACTAAGATGCTCCAAGAACAACACAACGGTGCATGAAACAATAAAAACGAAGTGTCTAGAAAGACCTGATATTTTATTGATGAAGAAGGGGATGCCTTGGGCATCCCCAAGATTTGATGCTTGTACCTCTTGAATATTTCTTGGGGTGACACAGGGTGGCATCCCCAAGCTTGAGATTTTTTCCATTCTTCATCTCATTACATCATTCTTTCCTTACACTTGAAAATTTTCCTTCATACAAAACTTCACACAATCTTCATTAGCAACATTTGTGTATTCAAAAGATAATAGAAATTTGGGTTTTAGTTCTAAAATAGAAAATTTTCACTAAAGACACAAGATACTGTAGCAATTCCGTCAAAAATCTCAATTCCCAAAAAGAACCCAAAAAGGAATCAATAAGAAGCAAATGCAAATAATGACAGAAATCTGTCAAAACAGACCAGCAGGTAGAAACCTATTTTTTTCAAAGACCTTCTGTTGCTAAAATCAAAAAGTGTTGAACTAACGAAAGTTATCTAACAACCTGGATCATTTATTCAGAAAATTACAGCTCAATCTGACTTACAGAGATTTTACATGAATTTTTACAGTGGAGCACAAAATCCTGTTTCGGGACAGCAACTCCCCAAATCTTACTTCCCTCTCATTAGAGGTTATTCTTGGCACAAAAGGAAAATAAAAAGTATAAGGAGAGGTTATTACAGAGGTAGTAACTTCCAAGACTCAAGAAAACTATTGGGTTATCTCCCAAGAATTACTTTTCTTTAACGCCTTTAAGTTAGGCACGAGAAGCAAGAATCAAGTATTTTCAAATGAAGAAGCATTAACATCAAACCTTGCTTTCAAAGGAGGAGAAAAAGGCAAATTCTCTCTACTCATAGGGAAGTGTTCAATACCTTTCTTGAATAGAAATTGATATTTAATGGTGCCTTCTTTCATATCAATGATGGCACC
The DNA here is from genome assembly GCA_916181665.1 of Avena sativa. Taxonomy (NCBI): domain Eukaryota; kingdom Viridiplantae; phylum Streptophyta; class Magnoliopsida; order Poales; family Poaceae; genus Avena; species Avena sativa. The sequence continues at coordinate 41,641,706 of OV702298.1, read as the reverse complement.
AACAGTTCTAAGAAAAGGTCTTCCCAAAGTAATAAGACAAGAAGCATTGTATTCAACATCCAAAACATAGAAATCAACAGGGACATAAGCATTGTTAACCATAATATGAACATCATTAACACTCCCCATGAGTTTCTTTTTAGAATTATCATTAAGTGGGACATCTAGATAACAATCTTCTAAAGGTGGTAAATCAAGCATTTCATAAATCTTTCTAGGCATAATAGAGACACTAGAACCAAGGTCACATGAAGCTTTGAGATCAAAGTCATTCACTTTCCTATTAATGATGGGTTCCCAACTATCTTCTACTTTCCTAGGAATAGAGGCTTTGTGTTTCAACTTTTCTTCCTTAATTTTAATGAGAGCATCTGTAATGTGTTTGGTGAAAGACACATTCATATCACTAGAATCAGGACTTCTAGCAAGATTTTGTAGGAACATAATCACTTTAGAGATATTGCAACCATCAAGATCAAAGTCAAACTGAGCATCACTGGTAATAGACTCATTGGGTTTAGGCATTGTGGTAGGAGGAATATGGACTTCTTATGGTTTGATGGCATCCATATTGGTGGTGGTGATAGTGCAAACAATATTGTTTCTAGCAATTTCAGCTTCTTTTTCCCACTTAGCATGTAGTTGAGCTAACAGTCTAACATTTTCATCAATAGTAACTTGTATGACATGAGTAGCATTAAAGGTACTTTCCAAGGTTTCAGGTTTAGCAGCCATTTTATAAATTAAAGAGGACTATGCTTCAGACAGAGAGGAAATATTTTTCTCAACATTCAAAATCTTTTCCTCCACAGTCTTGTTGAAAGTGGTTTGTTTACTAATAAAGTATTTGAGCATGACTTCAAGGTCAGAGGGAACACTTCTAGTATTGTTGTAGGATTTTTCAAAGGTATTGTCATTATTCGGTGGATAAGGCATATAATTGTTGTTACTACCAAATTATTCCTATAGGCATTGTTGCTGAAATTATTGTTTCTAATGAAGTTCACATCAACTTGCTCTTATTGAGAAACTAAAGAGACTAAGGGAACATTATTTGGATCTATATGAGCTTTTCCATTAACAAGCATAGCCATGATAACATCAATCTTATCACTCAAAGAGGAGGTTTCTTCAACAGAATTTGCCTTCTTACCATGTGGATCTCTCTCAGTGTGCCATTCAGAATAGTTGACCATCATACTATCAAGGAGCTTTGTTGCAACACCCAAGGTAATGGTCATAAAGGTACCTCCAGCAGCTGAATCCGACAGATTTCTTGAGGAGAAGTTTAAACCCGCATAAAAAGTCTGGATAATCATCCAAGCAGTCTGTCCATGAGTGGGACAATTCTTTACCAAATATTTCATTCTTTCCCAAGCTTGAGCGACATGTTCATTATCAAGTTGTTTAAATTTAATTATTGCACTTCTCATAGATATAATCTTTGCAGGAGGATAGTATTTTCCAATAAAAGCATCTTTGCACTTAATCCAAGAATCAATACTATTTCTAGGCAAGGACAACAACCATTCTTTAGCTTTTCCTCTCAAGGAGAAAGGAAACAACTTGAGCTTAGTAATATCTCCATCTACATCCTTATATTTTTGCATCTCACAAAGTTCAACAAAGTTATTGAGGTGGGCAGCAGCATCATCAGAACTTGCCCTAGAAAAATGCTCTTTCATCACAAGTTTCAACAAAGCAGGCTTAATTTCATAAAACGTAGCATCAGGAGCAGGTGGGGCAATAGGAGTACTTAGGAAATTATTGTTGTTTGTGCTAGTGAAGTCACACAACTTGGTGTTCTCAGCAGAGTTCATTTTTACAAAATTGGAGAAAACCAACAACAGCAACAACTAGAGGAGGAACTAATTTTTGTGTTTTTTAGAAGAGAAAGCAAACCAGACGAAACTAATATTTTTGTGATTTTTTTGATAAAAAGAGGCAAACCAAACAAGGAAAAAGAAACTAAGCAAAACAAAAACAAAGTAAAGAGAAAGGTTATGAAGGACTCCCCTTGTGAAGTCGTCCTTAGCCTCCCCGGCATCAGCGCCAAAAAAGGCTTGATGCGGCTCAGAGAGCTTCGTTGGGAGACCCCAAGAGGAAGGTATGATGAGTACAGCAACAAGTTTTTCCCTTAGTAAGAAACCAAGGTTATCGAACCAGTAGGAGGAAGGAAACGACTCAAAGGTGTTGCTAGCAACTGGAAACCTGCACAACACAAACTCAAGACTTTGCCCCAACAAACAGTGAGGTTGTCAATCTCACCAGTTTGCTCAAAACAAAGGATTAACTGTATGGTGTGGAAGGTAATGGTGGTTTGCAGAAAGTAAACAGTATCAGTGGAATATGTATCAATGGTAAAGATTGGACCGGGGTCCATAGATCACTAGAGGTGTTCTCCTTAAGATAAACAACATGGCATGCTGGGTAAACAAATTATAGCGGGGCAATTGATAGGACAGAGCAAGGCATAACAATGCAATAATAGACATTCATGATCCAATGAGATTTGATTGGGAATTACAACAAGATACATAGACCGCCATCCAACTACATCTATGACTAGTAATCCACCTTCAAGTTATCATACGAACCCCCTCCAGAATGAAGTTGCAAGCAACGGATAACTGCTTTAAGAAGGGTGTGTAAAGTAAACAATCCACTTGTTCCATTAACAAGAGATCGTTGTTTTCTCCCTAGTACCAACAACACATCTACAACCTTAGTGATTTTTGTTACTTCGCCAGATTAAATAGAGGCATGAACCCACTATCGAGCATAAATACTCCCTCTTGGAGTCACTAGCATCAACTTGGCCAAGATAGCTACTAGAAATGGAGAGCATGCAAGATCACAAATAACACATACATGATAAAATCAATAAGATAGAATCATTAACCAATATGACATAGTAATCTCAATATCCATTGGATCCCCGCAAACACAACATGCATTATTACAAATAGATGATCTTGATCATGAACGGAGCTCACAAGATCTAAACATGGTAGCACAAAGTAGGAGAAATAGCCATCTAGCTACTACACGGACCCATAGTCCAAGGTGGAACAACTCACGCTTCATACTGGAGGCTGGCATGATGAAGAAGAAGGCCTCCGGGATGATCTCTCCCCTCCGACAGGGTGCCGGGAAGAGCTTTAGATCCCCCCCCCCCCCCGATTTAGGGACGATTGTGGCGGTGGCTACAGACTGTTTCGTGGAAGATTGATCGGATACTTAGGGTTTTGGTATCCGGGGCTTCTTACAGGCGAAGAGGGAGGCCGAGGGGGTGCCCAAGGCGGCTGCACCCCCTGGCGTAGGTCAGGCCTGGCCGCGCGGCCAGGGGGTGAGGCCCCCTCGAGGCCCTCCTCCGTCTTGTCTTCTGGCTCCGTGTTCCCCATGGTAAAATATTGTCTTTGGCTTTTTTCCCATCCAATTCTGAGAATATTGATTTTCTGACTTTTATGGAACCAAAAACAACAGAAAACGGGCAACGGGCACTATGGCATCTTGTTAATAGGTTAGTCCCAGAAAACGGATAAATATACCTCAAAGTGAAGACAAAGCAAAGCAAAGTAGATACTAAACTAGCATGGAACATAAAAAATTATAGATACCTTTACGACGTATCATATCCTCATGGAAACCAATAGCTTCAAGTTACTCTAGTCACTAGTGATTGTGTGACTAGAGGAAGCTACCAAGAATCTATTTTGGAGCATCAATCTTAATTCTTATACTTTGCTATATACTTCTTTGTGTGAATATGATCTCGGATATCCATGTGAACTACCCTAGGATGATTATTTACAATACTACTTGTCCTTGGAAAATCAGTACTACATTTATGGTAGAGTTTATTGACCATATTCACTTTGGCCTTTGCTTAATTTTGTACTATATCTTGCCAAGAATTTTTTTTGTGTTATCTCCCATGCTTTCCTTGTCTCTTGTGGATTTTCTTATTTTTATTGGTATTCTCTTGTGTTCTATTTAATATAGGTACTAGTTATGATCCCATTTGTGTGCATTTTATATTCAAAAGGAAACCTACATAATGCACTATCCGTGGGGGAGCTCTCCTATATTATTTAGAACACTCATATTTATGTCTCTTGTTTTGTTCCATATCATGTTTAGGTGCTTGGAAGTTTGATCTTTTCGTTTTGGTAGTTTTTGCCATCATGAAAAGTGTGGACAGTTTGGTTTATCTGTTGGAACCTTCTTTTTTGGGGAGTTGGTTTTGTCTCATTATTTGTTTCATATGTTGACCTTTTGGAATGAGATAAACCCTTGAGCATTGATGTTTGTGTCTATGTTTTGCTCTTTTGACTTTTTCTAGTTCATTTGTTGAAACTTGTGATCTTTCATGTGTTGAATTGGTTCTTTGATACAATTTGGACACCTTTTGCTGTGTCACACTCTTTTGTGTGACATCTCGATCTACTTGGAGTTTTTGTTCAAATTGTATCTCCTTTTCGGTTCTTGAAAGCCATGTGCATGCGTATTTACTACATGTTTATATCATGGCATGTGTGCTTTCTTTGATCCATATATATATAGGAAAATCCACCAAATCTCATTGGCTAAGATGTGCATGAAATTCAGTTTCATATCAATATGCACATATTTACGTGGAGTCTCTCCTATGTATTGTATTTGTCTAACTACTTTGGACTCAATAAGCTTGGGGACCATATTGTACTTGAAGTTTATTTTAGGTAGATTGGAGATGCATTGGATGCTTGTCTCTTTCATAAGGAAGAAGTGATGACTCAATGAAAATAAGAGACAAGCTAGGATGGTCAACGAACTCCTATCTACTTCATCGCACCAATGATATCTTGGTAACAATAATCTCTTACTCATGCATACAGATCATCTTCCAACCTATGGTAGGTTGCATCTTGGCATGAATTTCAAGTATTTGCAATTGATGTTGTTCTTTCTTTGGTCTTAAAGAAAACTCTCTATTGCACATGTGAGTAAGTTGAGATGATTTCATATAATTGTGACTATACAAAATCATGCTCATGATTCACCAACCCCAAATATGTCAATCTAGGAATTATATTTCCTATCATTCCCTCAAAGTACTCTCATATGCAAAATTGATCATTTGCAAAGTTGATTCTTTCCTTGTGATACTTGTTTCCTTTTGCAATACATTCCAACTATATCTTCTTCCCACCGTGATAGTTGTGATGTATTTGATATGCCTATAGTTGAAGTTCATCAAATACAATTAGATAAAATTGAGCCTTTGGCCATGCTATCAAGCAAAGATCTTAGTGGTGTATTTTCATGACATTGTTTTGACTATCTTTCTCTATTTATTTTAGTATCTATTTTGTGTCTACATGTTTCTTTATGGATCAATATCTTTGTGAGATTGTCTACTTCGAAACTTATACACATGAGACATGTTACTCTTCTATATTTTTTATATCTTCTTTGCTTCGTGTGTGTTGTATGGTCATACTAAGCAATATCATTCATTGAAGACTATGTTGATACTCAATGATCATTCTTGTACTAGTCTTATAATATGATTTGTCATGCCTCTCACACATCCTTGTGGTTGAGCCTGCTATTATGTTGTCTCTTACTTGTCGCTCAACCATTTGTTTATTGCAAAATTTATGCCTTGGTATATGCTAATTTGCACATAGTTGTGTTATAAGTAAAATAGAGGGAGTGAGGATTCCATGTTGTGCACATTGATTCACATACAAAAACCTAATTTGTGCACGTACCTTGGGGAGCGTCCTAATTTTGTTTATAGTACCACTTTGTGCTTATCACATTTGTTCTCTCATGCCTTGTATTTTTAAATGAATTTTGATGAGTGAGGATTCCATGATTATGCACTTTGTTTCCAAATGCAATAATCATAATTGGTGCATTATCTTTGGGGAGCTCATCTAATTCATTCAATAATTCTCATTTGCTTTCTTTCTCTTTTGTTGTGGTTTAAATACTTATGGGGGAGTGAGGATTCCATATTTGTGCATGTTGTATTCAGATACAACTAGTCTAATTTATGCAGAAAACTTGGGGAGCTTCTCTATTTTTATTTAAATCCTCTTTTCCTTGTATCATAATATCTTGTTGTTTACATTTGGTATCATTTATAATTTCCAATTGGTTCTTTTGGATCTTGTGATTGCTTGCGTCATTTGGTGATGCTTCTTTTATTTTATTTCTTTGGAAATCTTTGGGTCCTCAATATAGTTATACTTTCCCCCAAGTATTCATCATTGGATATGTGCGAATGCACACCTTTGGAGGAATTATCACTATATTGGCCTTCTAGATCTTGTCACCCATTTCGGCAATCGATGCCAATGGGGGAGAAGTTTTAGAGGGTTTAAGGGAAGTTGGTTTTATGCTTTGAGTTTGTTCTTAAGCATTTGCCTTTCACGCTCTCGCATCTTTCTTGTTGCTTTGCATGTTGAATATATAAAGGAAACTCCACCAACAGTAATGGTTGGCAATAGATGCAATGAAATTCAAATTCATCACACATGCATAGATTATGGGGGGAGTTTGCTCTATATATACTTGTGTAGTATTTGATATTGGTTGTCAGGGGGATCACCCCCGGGTAGGCTAATCGGAAGATACAAGGGCGAGATAGCCAGCCAGCCGGTTGGCCCAGCCGGACGGAAAGACTCAAAGGTAGATCAGAAAGAAGGCTAGAGGAACAGCAAGCTAGCGAACCAGTCAGCCGGATAAAAAGCATCCCCGAAGGCGCCTAGCCGGCTGGATCATGCCAGCCGGATAAAGCAGGACAAACCAAGAGTGAGTCGGCAGAACCATCAGCCAGATAAGACGACCAAGGTCAGATATCTAGCCAGATGAAACCAACCACCCGGCCAAGACGGATCAGCCGGCTAGGACAGCCTAGCCAGCCACTCAAGACAGACAAGGTACAAGATGACGTAGAGCACAATACGCAAGTACGCCCAGGACGGCGGACAAGAAAAAAAGGAGATTCACACACTCGGCCCATACGAACGACTTTACTGATGACGGTTGTAACAGTAGTCAAAAGGTGGCACTCTGAGTAACTACTCGCACTGCGACCACTTTAGCCTGCGTGGCTCGGCATGGGCTTTACTGAAGGTACATAATTGCCATGCCGGCCACTGTAGATGACCTAGCCGGCTGGGGCCCGCCTGTGGGACCCGCCAGTCGATCAGGCCGTTGCCCACGCCGCCTTGGCTTATATAAGGGGCGACAGGGGCAACATTGCAAGTGTTGGTCTCTCATTCTCTTCTAGCTAGGACAGATACAGCTCAAGGAGCCCTTGTAGTTCATCGTGTTCATCCAGATAGTCAGATCGTCAAGAGTAGGGGTGTTACCTCCCCACAAGGGCCCCGAACCTAGGTACTTCTTGTGTCCCCGACACTTGCTTGTGCCCAATCCCACATGCGGACGCCGTCGCTCGCTTCCCTGCTCGCTCCCTCACCACGAACTAGCCTGCTCAGGCACTGCCGTTTCCATACCAACGACAGTTGGCGGCCACCGTGGGGCAGAGATGGCAGCGAACAGAGTGACATTCCGCACGGGACCCCATACCTCGTCCGGCGAGAGCTTGGCTTCCGGCCTCGTGCTTACGCTGGGCAGATTCGACTACGTCATCGACAATGCTCGCTACTTCACCAGTTCCATCTTTTCGGTGGGCGGCTCCGTCCTGCTATTCGGCGACCTACCCGTATACATTGCCACCGTGCTAGAGGATTTCCCGCAGGAGGTCGTCTCCTTCGCCGAGTCGCTGCCGTTGGCCGGCAGTGTGCTCGTCGTGCCTCGCAGCATGAAGGTGATGATGGCCGGCTCCATTCATGGCCGCCGTCCCCCTCTCAAGTGTGGTAGCGACCTAGACGGACCGTCCACGCCGCTACATGAGAAAGGCGTAGTGGATGAGGTCATCGAGGAGCTCCACGGGCCGGTCAACCCCGGGGAGAACCCGAAGGAGGCAATGGCCAAGACCGAGGCGGCGCGAGAGAGTTTGCTTCAGGAAGCTCAGGGCTTGGCCTCCACCAAGTACCGGTTGGAGAGCAACAGCCGTTAGTATCACCATGTCCATAGCCTCAGCTAGCTAATCAAGATCCTAGCCGGCTGGGCTCCGTGCAGCAGCGTGGGGGAGAGCTGGGCGCCCGCTTCGAGTAAGATGTCGAGTCGGGCTCCCGCACGTATTTCCCACCGCCCGTGTATGACACCGCGGTCAAGAATGTCCGGGCGGCACGAGCCATCAGGGAGGACCTCGCCAGACCGAGTGATCCGTGTCTCCAGGCCAGCAACCTCCACGGCCCAAGTGCCTCCAGTCCGGCAGCAGCCAACCTCACGGCGACCAAGGCGCCACGAGCCATCCGGCGCCGGTTTGCCAGAACCGCCCTCCACCCCCTCCACCAACCTGCCTCGCAGGCCAGGTGGCAGCTCCCAACCTGGTTGAGCCGGATGCGCACGGCCGCATCGACCTCCTGACATAAGCTCGCCTCACGGAGGAGGAAGACGCAACCGGTCCAATATGCTTCGGGTCACGCATCAAGAAGGAGCTGTTCCCTGACAAGTTCTCCCGACCACGGGACACCCCCAAGTACGACAGCAGCATGAAGCCGGAGGACTGGCTGACTGACTACGTCACGGTAGTCAGAATTGCGCATGGCAACAAGCGCGTGACGTTTCGCTACATCCCCCTCATGCTGACCGACTCCGTGAGAACTTGGCCCAACAGCCTCGTGCCCAACAACATCAACGCCTGGCCCGACTTTGAGAAGGTCTTCATCCGGAACTTCAACGGCACCTACAAGCGCCTGGGTAGACCCCACGATCTTTCCCTGTGCATCCAGGGGGACCGCGAGCCAGACCGCGTGTACCTCGCCCATTCAACCGAGCTTCACAACTCCTGCAAAGGGGTGGTGGAGAACCAGGCAATCGGCTTCTTCATCGAAGGATGCCGAGAAGGCACGATGCTACGCCACCGGCTGCAATGTGACGAGCCCAAGACCATGGCGGAACTGATGATTGTCGCTGACCAGTACGCCACCGCGGACGCGGAAATGAAGAAGCCCCTTCGGGTGAACGTGGAAAGGAGACCGATTCCCCCCGAGGCGGCTCATGAGAAACATGTCGGGAAAGGCGGAGATGCCGGCTCATCCAGACGGCACGACAGCGACAGCCGCTACCAAGGCAAGCGTCTGGCTGATCAGCCAGGCTCACGGTACGACCAGAGGAAAGTCAATATGGTGCAAGGCGCACCGGCTCCCAATGACAAGAGGCAGATAAGCGCCTTCACCTTCGAGCAGATGTTCGATGGGCCGGGCAAGTACCATAGCGGCGCCAAGCTGGCTATGCACACCACTCGGCAGTGCATCTAGACCAGGCAGATCAAGGAGTAGGCTGGTTTGCCTCCTCTCCCCCACCCCTCCTGGAGAACCCCCACCACCGGCTAGGGCAGCCGGCAACAACCGCGGCAACAGGGACTACCCTCGGTAGCACGAGAACTACCACATCTTCGAGGCTGATCCGACTGACAATCGTAGCCGGAAGCAGCGCACCGCGGAGGTGAACGCTGTCGTTCTCCTGGTCCCCCTGCACCTCAAATGGTCCGAGACTCCCATCACCTGGAGCCAAGAAGATCAGCCAGATATGCTTCCGAATCCTGGGGCTACGCGATGGTGCTAGACCCTCTCATCATCTCCGACGTGCGCACCTGCCGATTCTCGTGCGTTCTGGTGGACGGTGGGAGAAGCCTCAACTTGCTCTACCAGTCCACCATGGAGAAGCTGGGCGTCCGGCAGTGCGACCTCTAGCCCTCGACCACTGTGTTCCACGACGTCGCGCTTGGGCCACCATGCGTCCCGTTGGGCAAAATCCGGCTGGATGTCATATTCTGTTCGGAGGAGAACTTCCGGAGCGAGCCAATCTGGTTCGAGGTGGTCAACCTTGCATGCCTCCTCGAGCGCCCTTCCCTTGCAAAGTTCATGGCGGTCCCCCACTACGCATACCTCAAGATGAAGTTGCCGGGGACGAATGGCATGCTCACCGTGGCCGGCTGCTATAGGCGGTCCATGGCTTGCGTGAAGGAAGGCGCGAAGATAGTAGAAGCCCTGCTTATCGCTAAAGAGAAGCGCGAGATGATGCGCAATGTTGCCATGCTCCAGCAGGAGGTGCCGACTGGCTTGAAGCCGGCTGAGGACATGGAGTTGCAGCCGTCCAAGGACACCAGGCAGATCCCGCTCGACCCGGCTAACCCTTCCAGGTGTGTCACCATTGGTCTCAGCTTGGACAGCAAATAGGAAAGCGCGCTCATCGAGTTCCTCCGTGAGAATCGGGACATCTTCGCATGGTTTCCCAAAGACATGCCGGGAGTGCCGAGGGAGTTCGCCGAGCACTCTCTTCATGTGTGTCCCGATGCCAAGCCGGTCAAGCAGCCCCTCCAATGCTTCGTGGAGGACAAGAGGAAGGTCATCGGCAGCGAGATCGCCTGGCTACTTGTCGCCGACTTCATCATGGAAGTGTACCACCCGGACTGGATGGCCAACCTAGTCCCGGTGTTGAAGAAGAACAAGACCTGGCGCATGTGTATCGACTACACGAGCCTGAACAAGGCCTTCCCGAAAGAACCTTTCACCTTGCCTCGTATTGATCAAGTGATTGACTCGACGGCCGGCTGCGATATGCTCTCCTTCCTTGATTGTTATTCTGGCTATAATCATATCCGGCTGAATCTAGCTGATCAATTGAAAACGTCATTCATCACCCCGTACGGGTCTTACTGCTATGTAACCATGCATTCGGCCTAAAGAATGCAGGTGCTACCTATCAGCATTGCATGCAGAAATGCTTGCACTCACAGATCGACCGGAATGTGCACACATACATGGATGACGTCGTCATCAAGATGAAGGAGAAGCAGACCCTGCTGGAGGATCTCGGCGAGACGTTCACAAACCTCCGCCGGTACCAGATAAGCTAAACCTGGATAAGTGCGTGTTCGGCATGCCAGCCGGACAGCTCCTTGGTTTCCTCATGTCGAGCCAAGAGATCGAGGCCAATCCGGAGAAGATCGCGGCCATCGAGAGGATGCAGCCGCCCAAGAGATTGCTTGGCGTCCAAAAGTTCACCGGCTGCTTGTCGTGGTATTGCCGACGAGTACGCCATGGAGGGGTCCTCACAGTGCGTGTTTAGAGACGTGGAGTAAGGCGGACGGTTGACGGGTACGAGGTAACACAGCTTACCCAGGTTCAGATCCCACAACGGTGGTGGAATCCTACTCCTGCTATAAATCACTATAAGGGCAATACGCCGAGTTATAGAGATATGTTCACTGTGCGAGGTTGTATGAATCGATGCCCTAAAGGCTCCCATAAGCCCGACTTATATAGTCGCCAGGACCTAGGGTTATAGGGAAAAGTCCTAGCCGGACAGGTCACAGAGTCCTACACCGCCTATCACTAGTCTTGTGTATCTTGCACTCCAAGGCTCCGGGTACGGTGGTGACTCCACCGTAGCCTTCCTTTATCCGGCATGGGCCTCCCTTCTGGATCCACCTAACTGGGCTGCCCAACAGGCCATAGGCCATGCTACCGACTATGGGCCACCCGGGTTAGCCAGATAAGAGACATGCTATTAGGATACCCATATAGCATATCCCCAACAGTAGCCCCCGGAGAACTCCGAGATCTTGCGCTGTCTTGCCTCTTCACGTGGAATGCTCCGTCTAGATGGATGTCGCCAAATCATCAAGCAATATCATGCAGTCCTCCCAAAGAACCCTTCAAGGTTTTCTCCCTCTTTGATTTGCAAGCCAGAGAAACGCTGAATCTTCCATCGTACTCTTCCGTAGTCAGATTAAATCCGTCCATGCCGGAATCTTTGACGTGACGGCTCATCTACCCGTGTCAGCTATGACGTTGTAGGCTTAGGTCAGCGACTCCTCGTAACTCACACATGCAGAGAACACAATCATATCTGATTTTCCCGCGCGAGCGATACGAACCGTTGGCGGCGGCGGTTGGAGACGTGGCGAAATTACCGTGCACGTTCACGAACACGTCGTCTACGCGGCAACCATCCGATTAGCTGCACGAATCTTGACGCAGAGTATGATAAATAGTAACCGTGGGACACTTTCCACTTTTTACCTCATTCCTCTTGTGTCATCGTCTTCTTCCTCCAGCCGCACGCCTCCTCGAGCTCTCCGCGAGAAACATCGAAAACCCTAGCCTCCCTCTGCGTAAGTCGCATCCTTCCAACACTCCATGGCCAGCAGCAGCTCCTCCCCATCGATGGCAGCGTCGAGCGAAGCCGTGGCAAAGCCAGCGAGCTCCATCGTCGTGCCCCCAGAGGGCCTGGTCATCCCCGCATCGGCGGTGATCGAAACCACCGGTGGCGACCATAATCTGGCAGTGCTAGAGCCACTGTAAGAAGAGCCAGACTCACACAAGGGTGACTGGCGCGGCTCGAACATCACCGACCACGACATCTAGGAGATGGTCGCCGAAGGCTACATCCCCTCGACGGCGGGGCTCGCCTGGCGGGCGGCGCCGGCCGGCGAGGTGACACCTTCTCCCCAAGCCGGAGAAAAGGTGTACCTCAAGGCTCAGCTGGTAAGCGGTGTTTCCTTGCCCATCTCCCATTTCTTTCTCTCCGTCTTGAACCACTACAAGGTCCAACCCCACAACCTCTCCCCCAATAGCATCTTAGTGCTTAGCAACTTCGCGGCACTTTGTGAGGGTTACCTAGGGATAAGGACTAGGTTAGACTTGTTCGTGTATTTCTTCACCGTCAAACATGAAGCCGGACATAGTAAGGAGGAGCTTAGGAACTGCGGCACCATAAGATCCAAGATTCGACCTGGCCGGCGGTTCCCCGACATCGTCGGCCACGAGTCCTGCAAGAACTGGCAGCGGACGTATTTCTACGACCCCGACATTCCTTTGGCGGGCCGAGAAGTGACGTACCCGGACTTCGCTGATGGAGCCGCCTCTGAAGTTTCTACATGGAGATCCCATGCCTCCCATGCCTCCGACCTCGACGCTTCTCGCGCAATAAGGCGGATCGAGTTGTTCGTAGAGACAGGTTTGACCGGCATGGACCTAGCCATGTGTTGGTTCATCAGGCGAATCCAACCTCTGCAGCACCGCGCGAAGTTCATGCACGAGTATACCAGTGATCGAAGGGATAGCCTCCGGATCTCCGTGGATAACTTCTCGAGCGACTCTGTCAAGCTCCGCCTGAAGGACATCATCAAGGTGAAGGATAAGAAGCGTGGCTTCACCATCACCTACGACATGTTCGTAGACGGCAAGTGCCCAAAGGTAGTTATTTATTTTCCGTGTATGACATTGCTCTAGTTTTTCCATCTTGACAATACCATCTTATCTAACATGGTGATTTCTCACTTAACAGCTTAGCGATCTAGATGAAGGCAACCTGGCTACCCAAATCTACGATCCAAAGATGAAGGAAGTCACGGTCGTGTCCGACGACGATGTCACATTGGCGCGAAAGCGGAAGAGCTCCACCTCTGACGATGTCGACAGAGGCAAGAAGAAGAAGACAGAGGGTAGAGCCTCCAAGAAGAGTACCGTCGCCCTGGAGGCGGAAAAGTGAAAAGCCACCAGGATTTTTGCCAAAGCGCCCCCCTAGAGTAAGCTTCTCATTCTCCGACATTGTCTATTTACCTGTCTTGTTTCTGTACTTATGCATTTTGCACGTCTCAGGAAGAAAGCCACGACCAGCCTCAAGAAGTCCTCCAAAACTTTGGGGGCTTCTACAAATATCAAGGATATGCTGCATCGCGATTCCTCCCCCGCCATCGCCCCTGCTACTCCTGCCGTCAAGCCCTCCTCTGCCCCGACAAGCTCTCAAGCCCAGGAGGCACCAGGCCCTTCCGCCATGGAAGTGGATTCTGGCACCTCTACCGAACTCGCTGTTGTCGGTGAGGAGGCAACGCAGGAAAGCACTGCTCTACAAATGGCTGAAGCTCCGGCTAAGGATGCCATCGATAGCGGCAAGGAGGTGGTGGGAGATGGTACCTCTGCCAAAGGCGGTGCCCTACTCCCGAGAAACCCTTCGAGTTTCCGAAGATAGTATACCCGGTGCTCACGCCGAGTAACACAACACTGGTTCCTGGAGGAGTACCGTCATCTCCGACGTGCGGTCTTGAGAAGCTACTCCGACAAGCTGATATCTTGCGAGGAAATAGCATTTCCTTCGGCAAGATGCTAGCTGAGAGTGCTACAAAACTCAAGATTATTACACTTGTAAGTTTTTACTTTGTCTTTTGCATTTCATATGAGTATCCCACTGTAGCCCCCGAGGATGTAGACGGAAAACCACAGGTTTTGCATCTATATGCTCTAAGAGTGACTAAGTTAGAAAAAACTCTCACTGTAGCCCCCAAGCATTTAGATCTAACAAACTATTCCGACTAGATGCTTTAAGAGTAGCATACTCAGTGTTCATAATTTTTAATACTGTAGCCCCCAAGCCTCTAGTTGTAACTTCATTAGTTCCGACTAGATGCTTAAAGGAAAGCAATGTAGATTCCGAGTTAAAAACTTTATACTGTAGCCCCCAAGCTTCTAATCGAGAACTGAATTATCTCCGACTAGATGCTTAAAAGAAAAGCTACGCATATTGCTAAGTTAAAAAACTCTCGCTGTAGCCCCCGAGCGTCTAGGTGGAAAATCTCCGACTAGATGCTCCAAGTAGACAAAAAAAGGTTTAACTTTGTACTTTTTTCCATAGAACGAGAATGTTCAGAGGGGCATGGCCAACGACAAGAACCAGAAGATGCGCGCCGATCTTGAAGCCGAAAAGGGTAAAACTGCCATGTTGAAGGAACAGATCATCAAAAACAAGAGTCTGTTTTCTTTTTGCGCATTTTTCGTCTTGTTTTTGTGCCCATAATCTCCGAGTACTCACTGTGTACTTTGTTTTCTCCGACTTACAGAGCATGTCGCCAAGGCCAAGGATATTGTCGAGTAGTCCAAGCACATCCAGCAGCTGGACAGCGAGAACAGAATCCTTAAGAAGGAGAAGGAAGAGATGCTGAAGATGCACGAGGATTCCATGAAAGCCCTGCAGGATTCCGCCTCCGCGGAAATCAATCGCTTGAAGGAGGAGCTTGCGATCTTAAAAGATCAGAAGCAAGCTGCCGATGAGCAAAACCAACGCCACAGCGAGGCGTTTAAGCTCCTCCAACAAGAGAAGGAATCCTTGGCGGACACCCTCTGGCAGGCCAAGGCTAGCATCTTCAGTAAGTTTCCTCTGCCTTGTACTTCTGTAGTCTGGATACTTAGAGTTTATTGAACTCATGCGCTCCTTGTCGGAATTTTCAGCTCCTATGGGTTTAACCCGCTCGCCTCCTTCGGACAAGGATTGCATGGTTCTTGCCGGCAACTTCATCAACACCGCCATCACCCAAGCCAAGGAGATTGCCAAGCCCCTCCAGATATACATCAAGGCCTCGGACTCCGTGACGAAGTACTCGGAGATTCTGCGCCGAGCCCCCGAGCGTGTCACAAGCTAGAAAACATCATGTGCACGGCCTGGCGCAAGGATGGCGCTGTCAATGGTGAAGGCACACTACGAAGGTGCCAACATCGACACTGTGACCTCTGGTATCCCCGACGTTGACGATGACGGCAAAGCGATTGATCATGAAGCCATCTTGTCATCACTCGCGGGTTATGACACCAGAGTTGCCGAGTTGGTGGACATCGACGTCTTCGTGCCCATGAACACCATCGACAGCGTTAACCAAGATTCCTCTGAGTCTCATCATAGCGCCGACGTTGAGGGTGATTCTTCGGCTGGGGACGATGCTGCTTCCAAGTCTCCTGCGCCCAAAGAATGAAAAACACTATGTAATATTTGTTTCACCTTTGGTGTATGCGATGTAAAAACTTGGCAATGTAATCTTAAGGCGGAAAACAATGGTTGTCATGTCCTGCTACTTAAGAACTAATTTCCAGCATGTATATATTTTTTAAGCAAGTGCTGGCTTATCCATTACTTTGGTTCTTATGCTTGACTTTTCGTGAGTCGGAAGACTCGTTGTCGGAACCATGCGCTCAGGTGATGATGCCCAATGGCACCGTCTATAACCTGAGCACAAAATCGCCGACAACAAGTGCCAAAAGTCACTACTCCAAAATCCACATAAAAACAACAAAGAACGTGTAGACTAGAAACCTTAAGCTAACACCCGTAGGCGGAATTTTCACAAGTGCAAACGCAAAGCTTGTGCATAAAGGTTTTACATGATCCAAAAATGAACACTAATGGAGGTAGAAGACTCAGAAATATGAGTGAACCAAAGAGCTTTATTTCATTGATCATATAAGAGGTACACAATTAGATGAAAAATGCTAAGTGTAAAAAGGACGTAGTTGTGCTATGTTCCATGGCCGATCAAGCTCCGGGTAATCATCATCCGGGTAACGTCGCTTATGCTTATGATCCTCGTTGGGTCTATCCTTTAGTTCATGATTGTCAACAAGGTAGTAAGACCCATTGAGCAGCGCCTTGCTTATGATGAACGGTCCTTCCCATGGCGGGGATAATTTGTGTGACTTCTTCTTTTTAAGTCGGAGCACCAAATCCCCCTCTTTAAACGAGCGATGCCGAACACGGCGACTATGGTAGCTGCGTCGCTTCTGCTGGTAGATGGCGGATCTTTGGCATGCCAAAATGCGCTCCTCCTCGAGAAGGTCCACATCTAGGCGTCTGGATTCTTCAGCGTCATCCTCGTCATAGGCGGCAACTCTTGGTGCATCGTGGAGGATGTCGAATGGCAAGATGGCTTCTGCTCCATATACCATGAAGTAAGGGGTGTAGCCGGTGGATCTGTTGGGTGTAGTTCGTAAACTCCACAACACAGATGGTAATTCTTCCTCCCAGGCTCCAGCTGCTCTGTGTAGCGGTGCCTCAGGACGTGGCTTGATTCCCTGCAGAATTAATCAATTGGCTCGCTCAACCTGACCATTGGATTGTGGGTGTGCCACAGATGCAAGGTCAAGTCGGATGCCTTTATCCCAGCAATATACCTCCACTTATCCGAGTGACAAGTTGCTTCCGTTGTCGGTGATGATGCTATGTGGGAGACCAAACCTCACCACTAGATCCTGGACAAACCTGAGGGCAGTTGCCCCATCAAGCTTTCTAATGGGTTTAGCTTCTATCCATTTGGTGAATTTGTCAATTGCTGCAAGCAGATGCGTAAATCCACATGGTGCCGTCTGTAACGGTCCCACCATGTCTAGCCCCCAGACTGCAAACGGCCAAGTTATTGGTATTGTTCGCAGTTCTTTAGAAGGAACATGTGGTTGTCGGGCATAATACTGGCATCCCATGCTTGTCTCAACCAGCTTGTCGGCGTCCGCCTTCGCGGTCGACCAGTAGAATCCTTGCCGGAAGGCTTTCGCGACCAATGATCGAGGAGCGGCGTGATGCCCGCAATCTCCGAGATGGATTTCGCGTAGGATTTCCATACCTTCTAGCTGAGAAACACACTTTAGGTATACACCAGTAGTGCTCCTTTTGTAGAGTTGCCCATTGATTATGGTATAACCCTTTGCTCCTCGTACTATTTGCCATCTTTCGACTTTGTCGTCAGGCAAAGTTTCGTGTTCGAGATATTCCATGAACGGTTTTGTCCAAGCCGGAGGGACCTTAGTCACCATGTTGACGAAAGAGTCATCTCTATCTGGGTTGTCGATGTCGGCGCCCTTCACGGATGGTGTGCGTAGATTCTCTAAGAAAACTCCTGGCGGAATTCGCTTGTGCTCTGATCCAAGCTTAGACAGCAGATCTACCGCCTCGTTTTGTTCCCTAGGCACATACTTGACTTTGTAGCCCAAGAAGCTCTTGGCTATCTCGTCCACTTCGTCTCGATGTGCCGCCATCATAGGGTTCCGCGCATTCCAGGTGCCAGCTGTAGCACCCCGGGTAAAACCACTACTAGAAAATCGCTGTTGTTTTTCGTATGTGCATCATCATGCATGCATATTGTTTACTTAAAAACTATTTTGCTATAAGACATATTTTGTTTTCTACATTAGCCCTCTCCTTGTTATTCAAAGTGCAACCCCAGGTCTTCCTGGATATTTTGTATGTCTAAAAATAGTTTACCAAAGTCTTCTAAAATAATAACAAAAAATTTATATTATTTTTTTAGGAGGCAGACAGCCAGGCCCAAAAGCCCAGCCGTCCACCTCCAAACCCTAACTACCCCAAACCCTAACCGGATCCTATACCCTACTCCCTATCTGCGCCGCCACCCTCCCTGGTGTACACCCATGCGACCCCCCGAGCCATACCCTGTCCCCTCGTGATTCCCTCTCTCTCCCCTGGTGCCCCTCTACTGACCCCAACCCGTGCGACCCCACATCGTACAGCCACCAACCCCATCGGGATCCCCACCCTCTCGTCTCGCTCACCCCTCCTCTGCTCGTCTCCCTCCTCGCCCCCAGGAACCGACGCCACCTCCCCCGTCCCCGACCTCCTCTCGCGCCTCCCCTCGTGGCCACGGCCTCACCCTCCTCATCTGCAGCCAATATCGCTAGGCCATGGCCTCCCCGTCGACCTTCGGCCACACTTCCTCGCCTTCGCATCGCACCGCCGTCTCTGGCTAGTGCCTGCGCTCGCGTCTTCGAGCTCCGGCCAGCGTCCCTCGCCGCCTTCCTCCCCGCACGGCTCCTCTCCCTGGCGGGACATCTTCTGGTCATCTCCATAGTCGCCGGGACACCCTCCTTCCATCGAGGCATCTCACCCCGTCGCTTGGTGCCCCCGTTCCCCTTCGCGGCCGGCCATCTGGCCACCCTCGCCTACCCTGAGCCGTGAGCCGCCACTGCGGGCGCCGCTCTGCAGCCCGGTCTCACCCAGGCGCCACCACCAGGTCCTCCCTCGGCCTCCGCTTCCGGCCGCGAGCATCCGTCTCAGGCGCTGCCGCCGTCGGTCCCTCCTTGCTGGCCACGACCGCCACGCGTCCTCCCCCACCGCAGGTCGCGTCCTCCGTGGCTGCCGTCTCCAGCGCGCCATGATGCCCTTGCGAGCCTCCTGTCCTCTGTCCCTTCACGTGCATACCGAGCCACGCACATGCCATGTATCATCTGTTTGATTCAGATTCTGATGTACGTGGTGGCAGATGGCCACATCCTCCTCTTATGTTTGGTGGAGGTTGCTCCCGAAACTCGTGGCAGTGGTGGTGTGACCTGGGAGGTATTTTCCCCTGTGAAGATTGTGCAGTTCTGTTCGGAGATTCCGACACTCGGCCAACTCCGTCGTCGTCATCAAACCCGAAAACCTTAAGCACTTTGACAGGGAACCTTAAGATGATGTCGCCATACAAGAAGCTCTTCGACCCGAACCCTCAACACGTCAAGGCCTTCTTCCTGGAACCGAAGACGCCAAGACCCCTGGTCCACGGATGCGAAGACCGATCCTGAAGCCCGATCCGAAGCTAGATCCGAAGACCGATCCGGAGATCCTCGAACCCCCTCCGAGCCACCAAGTTCGCCGACCACCCCTTATGTGTGACCCCTTTCCCGAGACCATATTTTTATAATATATAATATCTATCTGTTGCATATATTTGTACATGCTCGCACACATATTTGGTGGTTTGGGGGCATTAAGCCGATTCACCTCGTAATTAATATGGAGGCCATATGTGGGTGAATCTAGTCTCATATTGGCCCCATTTAAATTTGTGTAGCAAACCGATGCCATGTTTTGTCTTGTTAATACAATATTTAAATTGCGGGGTACCTAAACAACATGAACCTATTAATTAATTGTCGGGACCCCGGTTCCGCTTAATATTGCATAGTTGCATCGCATCTTTGCCATGTCATGCATCATGCCCGATCTTTTGCCGTAGTATTAAATAGTGCATCCGGTGTTTCTTCTAGTGTTTTGCTTCTTCACGGATTAGGCCGATGAGTTGATGTGAGTGTCGACCCGATCTTCGGATGAACCTTCGGCAATATTTTTCAGGAGAGCATTCTCCCCCTTTCTACCTATTTTACCTTTCTAGTCTTTATTTCTTCCTTTTGATCTATTGCTATCTGTGTTGTGATGCTCTAGTTTTCGTACCCGTGATATCCCTTGCAGCCTTATATTGCCTTGGACACATCCTATTACCTGTTGTTTGGTAGATAGTTGGACTTGCGCATCGTAGTCGCTTGCTCAAGTGCTGTTGCGTGTCGTCAAGTACCACAGTTGTTGGAGTAATGCCGCATGTTTAATGTTGGAGATGATCATGGATTTAATTACCGTTTAATAACTAAAATTGAAAGTAGGTAAATGCAGAGGCACCGGTGGGTAATAGACAATATTTGGTATTTAACCGCTCACTGGTGTCCCGTAGGACCCCGAGTTCTTGACACCTGTTCCGAGATCGAGCGCGCTAACCACAGGTGGGGTGTGTGGGCACCCCCATCGATTAGTACCTGATTTCAAAGTACTGTACCGGGGGCCACAAAGTAGTTTGGGGCTTTATTACTATCCTGTACTTATGCCATGCTTTACTGCTTATTTATGATTGCGCGTGGAGCGCCTGTACTGTTTTGGAACCAACGTGGAATGTTTTCGCGGTATCGACAAGCCTAGTCACACTTTCGGGTTCCCAGTCATTTACAGCCATTGTCACAAACCTCTGGGTCCGTCTCGGAGCCGGCCGACTTTGTTACGGGTAGCTTGGTGGGGTGGCCCCCTGTGCTTGCTTTGGGTCTGGGAAACGTTGTGTCCGAAACCCCGTCGACATACCGTTGGGTGTATGTTTTGTGATCTTGTACCTACCTGATCTGACAACAAGGGTGTAGGTGCGTGTGGGAACTTTGGTGCACCCCTGCAGGGTTCAATCTTTTCGAGAAGCCGTGTCCACGGTTATGGACGACTTGGAGCACAGTTCTCGATCATAGACAACTATAACTAAAGTTTACTGTTATAATTTGACTTGTATCCGATATGACTAGTAATCAGCTTCACTATAACGGAATGGCTAAATAAAAGTACCAACAACTGCTGGGTTTTGGGATATCTCATGCTAATTGTATCTGACTAGTAAGTGTCGCAATCATAACGGAATGGTTAACTAAGACTGCCCACTGCTTATTATATCAGGATGACTATCTATACCTGACTAGTAATTGCTGTAATGATAACTGAATAAATAAAACTGCCAACTGTGTGAGTTCCTTGGTTGACTTCCTCATTTGGTCTCGAGGGGGAAATACCAGGATGGGTATGTTTGGTGGTAGCATCATGTTGGTTCCGAATAGGTCTTTCTTATCCCTCTCTGATAGCCGACAGTTATATCGAGTCTCTATAGGTTGTTTAGTGCATGCTGCGCTGCCGCTTCAGTCCACCATACCTATGTAGGCGAGGACCGCCGAATTCTAGTCTCGCCATGTACTGGCCTCAGTACTGACCGCTCTCTTTTTCCTTGGCCCTTTGTCGGCACCCCTTTTGTTTTAGCAGGTTTTGAGATCGACGTCGTTAGCAGGGTTACCCTTCCGGCTTGGCCTGGGCAGGGTTATGGACGCCATTGGTTATTCTTCAGGGCTCTTAGCTCAATTTGCATCTTGTCCGTACTCGGGCGCTGTATTGTTTTCAAGGTGATTTGGATCTTTGTACTGTATCTCTGTATTCTTGACTCTTTGAGTCGTTGTTGTATATATCTGTTCTGTGGGTTTCATCATGGACTAATGTGTAATGGTATTACTTCGTTTTCCACCCGCACGAAAGTGCCTGGTGGGCACCTTTGAATCGTTTCTATGCAAGTTTGGCGAGAATCGCTGAAACTTGCATAGGGCCGATTCTGAGGGTGTTACAGAGTGGTATCAGAGCTCAGCAGTTACGATACCCCGCTGGTCCAGCCTGTAGGATAACCTAGCTAACGGCTGATGTAGAGTGTCAAAACTATTTTGGAAAATCGGTTGGATAGATCTGATTAGGTTTGCTTTTACTCCTTACCCCTCTGCTATTCTCCTCTTATCTCTTCGTGTTTTGAATCTGCCATCTTATCTTTTCTCTGAGTCCAGGAATTCTCGTGGTTGGGTTTCCGTCGTACCTTCAGGGTTTCACTTCCTCCTCTTGTAACGGTGCTTCGACATCCGACCTTCACGCTATCTGATGAATCTTTCATCTGTTGTACCTTTTCAGTGGACCGAAAATTCACTAAAAATTTTCTTTCTATCCTCCGACGTTTTCCGATACGACGAAGTCATCTACATCAGATCTGATGAGAATCTCCATTCCTCCTTTGATTTTGAACCTCGCTTGTCGAGATCTTCAGTCTAATTCCGAGAATGGGTTGCGTGATTTTCTACTGCATGTGCGAAGTAATAGTTTGGGTGCATGATGGATTGGCCCCCATGCTGACTACTCAATCTATTCGCTCTTGTACATTGAAGTGGATTAGAGTGCACCTTTTCTCTCCTTCTGTCGAAGTTAGAGGTGGCATTATATTTTGATGCCTCTATTTTCGTTTTTTGTTTATCCGGAGTACTCCCTCGACGCACATGATCAACGACCGCTCGTTGGTGGTGTCGCCAATTTCAAGATGGAGAAATAATCTTTGTTAGTGGTGTCGCAAAGATCTACATTAAGCGAGAAGATTTCCCATACCAGGAGGCGGATCTCGAGGGCGAGATCCATTGTTAGTGGTGTCGAATTGTAGCACCCCGGGTAAAACCACTACTAGAAAATCGCTGTTGTTTTTCGTATGTGCATCATCATGCATGCATATTGTTTACTTAAAAACTATTTTTCTATAAGACATATTTTGTTTTCTACATTAGCCCTCTCCTTGTTATTCAAAGTGCAACCCCAGGTCTTCTTGGATATTTTGTATGTCTAAAAACAGTTTACCAAAGTCTTCTAAAATAATAACAAAAATTTTATATTATTTTTTTAGGAGGCAGACAGCCAGGCCCAAAAGCCCAGCCGTCCACCTCCAAACCCTAACTACCCCAAACCCTAACCGGATCCTATACCCTACTCCCTATCTGCGCCGCCACCCTCCCTGGTGTACACCCATGCGACCCCCCGAGCCATCCCCTGTCCCCTCGTGATTCCCTCTCTCTCTCCCCTGGCGCCCCTCTACTGACCCCAACCCGTGCGACCCCACATCATACAGCCACCAACCCCATCGGGATCCCCACCCTCTCGTCTCGCTCACCCCTCCTCTGCTCGTCTCCCTCCTCGCCGCCAGGAATCGACGCCACCCCCCCCCCCCGTCCCCGACCTCCTCTCGCGCCTCCCCTCGTGGCCACGGCCTCACCCTCCTCATCTGCAGCCAAGATCGCTAGGCCATGGCCTCCCCGTCGACCTTCGGCCACACTTCCTCGCCTTCGCATCGCACCGCTGTCTCCGGCTAGTGCCTGCTCTCGCGTCTTCGAGCTCCGGCCAGCGTCCCTCGCCGCCTTCCTCCCTGCACGGCTCCTCTCCCTGCGGGGACATCTTCTGGTCATCTCCATAGTCGCCGGGACACCCTCCTTCCATCGAGGCATCTCACCCCGTCGCTCGGTGCCCCCGTTCCCCTTCGCGGCCGGCCATCTGGCCACCCTCGCCTACCCCGAGCCGTGAGCCGCCACTGCGGGCGCCGCTCTGCAGCCCGGTCTCGCCCAGGCGCCACCACCAGGTCCTCCCTCGTCCTCCGCTTCCGGCCGCGAGCATCCGTCTCAGGCGCTGCCGCCGTCGGTCCCTCCTTGCTGGCCACAACTACCGCGCGTCCTCCCCCACCGCCGATCGCGTCCTCCGTTGCTGCCGTCTCCAGCGCGCCATGATGCCCTCGCGAGCCTCCTGTCCTCTGTCCCTTCACGTGCATACCGAGCCACGCACATGCCATGTATCATCTGTTTGATTCAGATTCTGATGTACGTGGTGGCAGATGGCCACATCCTCCTCTTATGTTTGGTGGAGGTTGCTCCCGAAACTCGTGGCAGTGGTGGTGTGACCTGGGAGGGATTTTCCCCTGTGAAGATTGTGCAGTTCTGTTCGGAGATTCCGACACCCGGCCAACTCCGTCGTTGTTATCAAACCCGAAAAGCTTAAGCACTTTGACAGGGAACCTTAAGATGATGTCGCCATACAAGAAGCTCTTCGACCCGAACCCTCAACACGTCAAGGCCTTCTTCCTGGAACCGAAGACGCCAAGACCCCTGGTCCACGGATGCGAAGACCGATCCTGAAGCCTGATCCGAAGCTAGATCCGAAGACCGATCCGGAGATCCTCGAACCCCCTCCGAGCCACCAAGTTCACCGACCCCCCCTTATGTGTGACCCCTTTCCCGAGACCATATTTTTATAATATATAATATCTATCTGTTGCATATATTTGTACATGCTCGCACACATATTTGGTTGTTTGGGGGCATTATGCCGATTCGCCTCGTAATTAATATGGAGGCCATATGCGGGTGAATCTAGTCTCATATTGGCCCCATTTAAATTTGTGTAGCAAACCGATGCCATGTTTTGTCTTGTTAATACAATATTTAAATTGCGGGGTACCTAAACAACATGAACCAATTAATTAATTGTCGGGACCCCGGTTCCGCTTAATATTGCATAGTTGCATCGCATGTTTGCCATGTCATGCATCATACATGCATCATGCCCGATCTTTTGCCATAGTATTAAATAGTGCATCCGGTGTTTCTTCTAGTGTTTTGCTTCTTCACGGATTAGGCCGATGAGTTGATGCGAGTGTCGACCCGATCTTTGGATGAACCTTCGACAATATTTTTCAGGCGAGCATTCTCCCCCTTTCTACCTATTTTACCTTTCTAGTCTTTATTTCTTCCTTTTGATCTATTGCTATCTGTGTTGCGATGCTCTAGTTTTCGTACCCGTGATATCCCTTGCAGCCTTATATTGCCTTGGACACATCCTATTACCTGTTGTTTGGTAGATAGTTGGACTTGCGCATCGTAGTCGCTTGCTCAAGTGCTGTTGCGTGTCGTCAAGTACCACAGTTGTTGGAGTAATGCCGCATGTTTAATGTTGGAGATGATCATGGATTTAATTACCGTTTAATAACTAAAATTGAAAGTAGGTAAATGCAGAGGCACCGGTGGGTAATAGACAATATTTGGTATTTAACCGCTCACTGGTGTCCCGTAGGACCCCGAGTTCTTGACACCTGTTCCGAGATCGAGCGCGCTAACCACAGGTGGGGTGTGTGGGCACCCCCATCGATTAGTACCTGATTTCAAAGTACTGTACCGGGGGCCACAAAGTAGTTTGGGGCTTTATTACTATCCTGTACTTATGCCATGCTTTACTGCTTATTTACGATTGCGCGTGGAGTGCCTGTACTATTTTGGAACCAACGTGGAATGTTTTCGCGGTATCGAAAAGCCCAGTCACACTTTCGGGTTCCCAGTCATTTACAGCCATTGTCACAAACCTCTGGGTCCATCTCGGAGCCGGCCGACTTTGTTACGGGTATGTTGACAGGGTTTCGGACACGACGTTTCCCAGACCCAAAGCAAGCACAGGGGGCCACCCCACTAAGCTACCCGTAACGCAGTCGGCCGGCTCCGAGACGGACCCAGAGGTTTGTGACAATGGCTGTAAACGACTGGGAACCCGAAAGTGTGACTGGGCTTGTCGATACTGCGAAAACATTCCACGTTGGTTCCAAAACAGTACAGGCGCTCCACGCGCAATCGTAAATAAGCAGTAAAGCATGGCATAAGTACAGGATAGTAATAAAGCCCCAAACTACTTTGTGGCCCCCGGTACAGTACTTTGAAATCAGGTACTAATCGATGGGGGTGCCCACACACCAGCCACCTGCTGGGCAACCAAATCGGAATCTCCACAGCAAACTATACGCTTGATGCCAATATCCTTGGCTACACGTAGTCCGTGAATGAGTGCTTCATACTCCGCCATGTTGTTTGTAGCCTTGAAGTGGATCTGCAGAACATAGTGTAGCTTGTCTCCTATTGGTGACTGTAGCAATACACCAGCCCCCGAGCCGTTGAGCAACTTTGATCCGTCAAAGTGCATCACCCAGTACTCTGGTTCCAGCAACGGAGTAGCATCTGGCATCTCCGTCCAATCTGCAACAAAATCCGCTAAGGCTTGTGACTTGATAGCGTCGCGTCTCATGTAGGTGATCTCGAAGGCGGCAAGTTCAATGCCCCACTTTGCGACCCTTCCTGTAGCGTCGCTATTGTTGATAATGTCATACATTGGAGTCTTGCTCACCACTGTGATTGGGTGCTCCTGAAAGTAATGCCTCAGCTTCCGAGAAGCGAGGAATACTCCATAAGCAATCTTTTGGTAGTACGGGTAACGCTGCTTGGACTCCGTCAAGACCTCGCTTACGTAGTAAACTGGTCGTTGAACTCCATGCTCATAGCCTGGTTCCTTCCGCTCTACGACGACGACGATGCTGATAACCCGGTTGGTTGCCGCCATGTAAATTAACAGGGGCTCACCAGGCTCGGGTGCTGCAAGGATGGGCGCGGAGGAAAGAATCTCCTTGAGCTGCTTAAATGCTGCATCTGCTTCGTCCGTCTACGTGAATTTGTCCGCCTTCTTCAGCAACTTGTACAACGGCAGAGCCTTCTCTCCAAGTCAGCTGACGAACCGACTAACTGCTGCAACACAACCTGTTAGTCGTTGAATGTCCTTTATGCATGTCGGACGGTTTATGTTCAAGATGGCCTTGATTTTCTCCGGGTTGACGTCGATTCCACGTTGGGAAACGATGAAACCCAACAATTTGCCGGCTGGAACCCCGAAGACGCACTTCTTGGGGTTGAGCATCATGTTGTATTTCCGGAGATTATCAAAGGTTTCTTTTAAGTCGGAGATTAAGTCGTTTGACTTTTTAGACATCACCGCAATATCGTCCACATAGGCGTGAACGTTCCGACCAATTTGGTTGTGGAGGCAACGTTGCATTGTCCGCTGGTAAGTAGCACCTGCATTTTTCAGCCCAAAGGGCATCGTGACATAGCAAAACATGTCGTACGGGGTAGTGAACGAAGTGGCCAATTGGTCCGACTTCCTCATCTTGATCTAGTGGTATCCTGAATATGCATCGAGAAAACACAAAAGTTCCGAGCCAGCCGTCGAGTCAATGACTTGGTCAATGCGAGGCAAGGCAAATAGATCTTTGGGACATGCTTTGTTCAAGCCGGTGTAATCAACGCACATTCTTAATTCATTGGTTCCCTTTTTGGGGACAAGTACAGGATTGGCCACCCATTGGGTGTGAAGGACTTCTCGGATAAATCTAGCCTTAAGTGACCTAGCTATCTCTTTGCCAATGGCGCGTCTCTTCTCATCTCCAAAGCATCGTAGAGGTTGTTTTGCTGGTTTGCATTTTGGATCAATGTTTAAGCTGTGCTCGGCAAGTTCCCTAGGTACACCTTTCATGTCGGCAGGTTGCCAGGCAAAGATGTCCCTGTTCTCACGGAGGAACTCGACGAGCGCGCTTTCCTATTTGGGATCCAGGTTTGTCCCAATGGCGGTGACCTTGGAGGCATCACCTACCACAAGTTCCACCGGCTTGGTCTCGATGGCGGTCTTGAACGCAGGAGCAGAGTCGGAGATTTGCTTATTCGACGCGGACATCTCTGAGTCATCGACCTTACTCTGGATCTCTTTGAATTCTTCGCTGTAGAGGACATCTTCTGCAACGGCTGCTTTGTTGATCTCGCAGTCCCTTGCCTTGGTAAAGCTTCCGGATACGGTGATGATGCCGTTTGGTCCGGGTATCTTGAGTTTGTTGTAGACGAAGCATGGCTTGGCCATGAACGTGTGGAATATGTCGCGGACGAATATGACGTGGTACACGCTCTTGAAGGGGACCACCTCGAAGGTTGCGCTCTTGGCGGTAATTATTAACATCGCCAAAGGCTACCTGAAGTGTAATGCACCCAAGGGACCGAGCCTCCCGACCAGGAACTACGCCATGGAAAATAGTGTTGGTCCGCCTTAGGTTTGCCTCCGTCAAGTTCATCTTCTGCAGTGTATCCAGGTACATGATGTTGATGCTGCTTCCACTGTCCACCATGCACTTGGTGAACTCCACGCCGTCAATCAATGGGTTGATGACCATGGCGTACTGGTTCTCCGTGGGCACAAGGTCTGGGTGGTCCGTCCTGTCCCAAGTTATTGGAACCTCCGACCAGCACAGGTACTGGGGAACTAGGGGGAGAGTGGCCATCAGGATCCTCAGAGAGGTCTTCTGTTGTCGGACGGTGGGGGTGCCAAGGAAGGTGTGGTAGACTGGGGCCTTCTTTGCGAAGGGGTTCTTGCCCTTGTCGTCGCTCTTGGCGGCGTGATTGGGGTCAACGTCCTCGTCCATGTCACTTGAATCTTTGGACTCCTCCTCCTTCTTCCCTTTGCCCTTGCCTCGCGGTCGGTTCTTCCGACTCCGTTTATAGCCGGACTCCGGGTCTTCCTTGAGGTCGTTGACGAACTTGCAGTGTCGATTGGTATGGGTGGCCTTGCCGTTGGCGTCGAGGTGCACGAGGCACGACATATCACGGTACTCTTTGTAGGTTTGGGGAACGCGGAACGGCACCGAGGTGGTTTCACTTCCTCGTTATTGCCCACGACCAGCTCTCCTTCCTCGGCCATGTTGTCTGCCTTCTCCTCGTCCTGCAAAAGTCATAGCGACCATGTCGGTAGATTGCTTTTCTTCTGGAGCGGTCTTCCGCTTTGTACTACTGTTCCTCCGAGCTTGAGTTGGGATGGCCATTGCCGGCAATGAGCCACGAGCATCGTCATCGGCAGCTGCGAACTCACTAGCCAACTGAATCATCTGGTTCAAGTCAAGCTGGTGATTGTCCTGCAAGCGCTTCAGCTTATGCCAGAGCAACGTGCCCCTTTCCAACCCATCGATGAAGGCGGCCATGGCGGTCTGAGCGTGCACTCCTGCGCAAGAATTTTTCATATCCAGCCAGCGGGAGAGGTAGGCGCGAGATGTCTCGTCTTTCTCTTGCACGCACCGCTGTAGATTGCCCACAGTGCAGGGACGCTTGTATGTACCCTCAAAGTTCTTGGTGAACGCTTCTTGCATGTCCAGCCAGTTGTAGATAGATTTCTCCGGCAAGTCGTCGATCCATTGACGGGCCATACCCGCCAACATTAATGGGAGGTACTTGACGGCAACGTTGGGGTTGCCTCCGGCAATATCCACCGCGTTGCCATAGTCCTGCAACCATGTGGCTGGCTTGGCGATGTCGTCATAGGGCTTGATGGTCTTGTCAATCCGGAAACCTTTGGGGTAAGTTGCGGACCGTATTGTAGGTCCAAAGCAACGTGGTCCCAGGTATGATCCTTCCCGGGCCTCGTGGATCTTATCGATCCGCGAAGGGAGGTTTGGGTGTTCTTGATCTCAATGTTCAAAATTCTGCTCTTCTTTTGAAGAATTTGGATAAATTTTATAATCATAAGGATATTCCTTGGGTTCATCTAGTTTGGAACACTTACTATTGTAATGATAAGCTCCCTGGAAGAAGTCTTGAGGGATCCTTTTGGTGGAAAGCTCACCTCAAACTGATTGACATATATAAAGGACTTGCAAAGTGTTTGGTTGGAAATGGGAAAACCACACTTTTCTGGTCTGATATGTGGAATGATAGCTGCCTCCAACATAAGCTTCCTCACCTCCTCTCTTATGCAAAAAAACCTCACATCTCTGTCAGTGAGTTCCTGCATACTTCAAATACTCAGGACCTTTTTTACCTTCCTTTATCTCAACAAGCTTATCAGGAATATCATAGTCTGGAACAGATTCTCAATACTGGCAGGGAAGGGGATTCTGATTGTTGGTCTTACATTTGGGGCAGTAATTACTCGGTGAAAAAGGCTTACTGATCCTTAGTTGGTTATCAGCCGGTTCAGCCACATTTCTCTTGGCTATGGAAATCTTCTTGTCAGCAAAAACACAAATTTTTCTTCTGGCTCTTACTGCTTGATAGACTCAACACTAGAAACCTGCTGAAAAGGAAATGTTTCTCGCTGGCATCTTATGACTGTGTCTTCTAGGGCTGCAATAGTGAAGAAACCAGCCTACATCTGTTTTGGGAATGTCCTTTTGCTAGAGCCTGCTGGGCTGAAATTTCACAGGTCAATTTGGCTGATCCAACTATCTTTGAAGTGTTAGCCAGTATTAAAAAAGTTCTCAATGTCCCTTTTGCAATGGAAATTCTGCTTCTTGGAACTTGGGGCATTTGGATTTGCAGAAATAATGAAATTTTCAATAATCAGCATGCATCGATAGAGAACTGGAAGGCTATTGTAGCCCAGGAATTAAGATGGGGCCTTTTCAGAATTAAGAAGAAGTATTATCAGAGCCTTAAAGTTTGGATTGAAACCAATTTAGACAGGAGATAGTTGATTAGAATGTTATCCCTCTTCTTTGAGGTGGAATGAGTCGTGTAATTATTCTTTTGTAACTCTCTACAATATATAAAAATTGCAGTGGGGTTTTCTGCCCTACTGTTTTACCCTAAAAAAAAACAGGGGATGGGCTGCGTGAACGACGCGGTCCTCCTCCGCCATGGTGACAGCTTGGTGGTGATGGAGGCGGAGGTGGCGGTGGGTTAGCCTTCTTGCTGTTACCCTCCTGTGACGCCTCACGCTTGTCACGGTTGCTTGTCAGACATGGAGGGTCATGGTGTGACCTGCTCTTGTGTCCTTGGTGGCGCTCTTCATTGTGATGGGTGTGTGCCGCGTTGTCTCGGATGACGATGCCGCACAGCTTTGGTGGGGGCATATCCGTACGATGGTGAGCCTTGTAATCTTCGCGATGTCGGGGAGATCAGGGTGGTGGCGATGGGCAACGAGGTCGGGCTTTTTCTCCGTGGTCGGAGGATATGGGGATGGCATCCTTCCTGTTGCGTGCATCCCTCCGTCTTCGTTCTGATGAACCCGTCTGGGACCCGACATCAAGAGGAGATCTGTCCCTTGGCGGTTTGTACTGGCTAGATTGGCAGAGCGCTGGGCTAGACTCAAGCCTCTAAGAGGTGGCCTTTTCCTGCTACTTCACTGCCTTGGCCACTAGGTCGTAGACTTCTTCCACTGCCTCAAGCGATCTATCCTGCTCCAGAAGGGTCTTGGCGATGGCGAGATTAAGGAGTGGGGTGGGCATCACCTGCTTGCCTTCATTGTCAATATATGGCTTGGCTTGTGCCGGCTTCAAGGGAGCCCATCCTAGGTTGCGCCCTACACCAGGATCGTTGATAACGCGAGCCGGAGCTTTCTTAGCCTTCTTCTGCTGTAGTAGAGTCTTGTACTCGGCCTCCATTGCTCTAGCTTTCTCTATGGACTTCTACGCGTTGACTAGATCTCGATCTAGTTTAGCGCCTTGCTCCGTGATAGCTTGCGCCTCCTCCAGCAGCTACTGGCGCTTCTCGTCAAGTTGGGTCACGCTCCGGATATGAGCGACGGTTAGTGGCTAGACAAGAAGATTGCCGTACATCACTCTATCGGTGAGAGTAACTTGGGCTGCTACCGATGTAGATGCTAGAGGTGGCACGTTTGCGGTGTTGTTGTTGCTCGGGCCGGTGCTAGGTTCCTGCGTCTGCTGCACCGGGTTGGACGGAGGAGGCATGACCTTTGCGCGATCATCGTCAGCAGCAATAAGTGGCCCCTTCCCGTTTTCCAGCGCTGTAGGCGGAGCTCGTCCGGGTTGATCTTCATCCATCGCCGTCCGAATGGTGACGAACACCCCTCGGGACACGACGGTGTTGTTAGCTTGCTCGTCGCGCGAGTACTCCTCCTCCATCTCCTGCATAGCAGAGTCTAGCTCTTCTGGACTGAAGTCTATCTCCTCTGAATCTGCACTGAAATCGGCATAAAGCGCGTCAATGACAGAGTCGGAGAGTGCCAGGACTTCCTCAATGACGGGCGGTGGAGGTGCGACGGGCTCGATGATGACTAGAGGTGGTGGTGCTGCTACAACGATGGCGGCCGGAGGCGGTGGTGGCGGTGGCTGAATCGGAGGGGCTCCGTCAATGAGCGCAAGCGCTGTCTGAGCTGCCGCTTCGGCCTCCGCGTAGTTGTTGACGGTGTGCACCATGCCTTCGAAGGTATGGCATCCTAACGCCTGCTGCCGTCTTAGAGAATGTCGGAGAAGCGTGCCATGGTCCAGTCCTTCCACAAAGTAATAGATGGCATCATCATTGGGGTAGTGGTCCAGATCGGCTCGCATACGGAGCCATCTGGCCAGGTAGTCGCAGGGGTCTTCGCCTTCTCTCTGAATGCAGCGTGCCAGATCGAAGATGGTAACCACGCCGGCGAACTTGGATCTCTGCTGTCCAGTCGCACGGGCAAAGCCAGCGGACTTGCAGTGATCTTCCACCTTTATATCCTGCACAGGGGCGGTTTGGGTGGGCCTTGAATTTTTCCGATCTTTGCCGGCAAACTCCGAAGAGAGATCCGACATCGATCCTTCCGCGAACGTGTCCTGCCCGTAGGCGGTCCGTGTGGGTCTTGATGCTTTCTGACCTTTGTCAGCAAGCTCCGAAGAGAGATCCGACATCGATCGTTCCGCGACCGTATCCAGCCCGTAGGCGGTCCGTGCGGGTCTTGATGCTCTCTGACCTTTGTCGGCAAGCTCCGAAGAGAGATCCGACATCGATCCTTCCGCGACCGTATCCAGCCCGTAGGCGGTCCGTGCGGGTCTTGATGCTCCTCCGACTCCCAGGGAAATAGTGCCTGAGTCGGTTTCGCCGATGAAGTGGTGGATGTCTCCGATAGGAATGATCGAACACCGTGTTGGGTTTGTCTTCGCCGGGATCCAGAACTCGTCAGGAGGGACGATCGGAACGTTGCCGAAGAAGAGAACACGGACGATGGCTACGGTTTCGCCGATTTCCGCGAAGATCTTGGTCCTCGCCCGCTGAAGATCCTGAAGCGCCTTTTGCCCCACGGTGGGCGCCAACTGTCGTGGTATTGCCGACGAGTACGCCATGGAGGGGTCCTCACAGTGCGTGTTTAGAGACGTGGAGTAAGGCAGACGGTTGACGGGTACGAGGTAACACAGCTTACACAGGTTCAGATCCCACAACGGTGGTGGAATCCTACTCCTGTTATAAATCACTATAAGGGCAATACGCCGAGTTACAGAGATATGTTCGCTGTGCGAGGTTGTATGAATCGATGCCCTAAAGGCTCCCATAGGCCCGACTTATATAGTCGCCAGGACCTAGGGTTACAGGGAAAAGTCCTAGTCGGACAGGTTACAGAGTCCTACACCACCTATCACTAGTCTTGTGTATCTTGCACTCCAAGGCTCCGGGTACGCTGGTGACTCCACCGTAGCCTTCCTTTATCCGGCATGGGCCTCCCTTCTGGATCCACCTAACTGGGCCGCCCAGCAAGCCATAGGCCATGCTACCGACTATGGGCCACCTGGGTTAGCCGGATAAGAGACATGCTATTAGGATACCCATATAGAATATCCCCAACACTGCTTGGCCTCCCTTAGCCGATTCGTTAGCCGGCTTGGGGAGAAAGCCCTGCCGCTGTACCAGCTGATGAAGAAGATGGACAAGTTCACTTGGACTGCGCAGGCGGATGTCGCGTTCCATGACCTCAAGCACATGCTATCCATAGCGCCGGTTCTCACCACGCTGGCTGAGAAGGAGCTTCGTCCTATCGGTGGAGCGTCACGAGGAAGGCAAGGCCCAGCCGTTTCAGCGACCCGTCTACTACCTCAGCGAGGTGCTATCCCTCTTCACGAAGAACTACCACCACTACTAGAAGATGTTCTACGGCGTGTACCTGGCTTGCAAGAAGCTCATGCACTACTTCTAGGAGCATCCACTCACCATGGTGTCCACCGCGCTGTTAGGAGAAATCTTCGGCAACAAGGACGCCACGGGCCGGGTAGCCAAGTGGGCCATCGAGCTGGCCGCCTACTGCATCCGGTACGAGCCCCGGATCACCATCAAGTCCCAGGCGGTGGCGGACTTCTTCGTCGACTGGGCGGGAAACCAGTACCTGCCACCAGTTCCTGACTTTGACTACTGGAAGCTACACTTCGATGGCTTGAAGATGTGCGGGGGCTTGGGAGCCGGCATCGTGCTCACCTCGCCCAAAGGAGACCGGCTGGAGTATGTGCTGCAGATCCACCCTCACCGTATCGAAGAACATCGCTGAGTACGAGGCTCTCGCGCATGGGCTCCGGCTCGCGAAGGACATCGGCATCTGCCGAATCCTTTGCTTCAGCGATTCGGATCTGGTGGTGCAGCAAGCATCCGGCGAGTGGGACGCCCGAGACACCAACATGGCCCTGTATCGGTTCCATATCCATCTGCTCAGTGCCGGCTTCGAGGAATGTGAATTCCATCACGTTCCCCACGCCAACAATGAGGCGGCCGACGCGCTCGCGTGAGTCGAATCCGCCAGAGCGGCCATCCCAATCGGAGTATCCTTGGAGCACCTCCGCAAGACCAGCATCACCCCTCTCCGGAGTCCGAGTCCATCATTTGGGTAGCATACCCGGGGGCTGCCGGCTTGAAAGAGCCGGGCCCCGCCATTGTTCCCTTCGGCTCGAAAGACCCAGGGGTTGCCTCCTCCTCAGGCAAGCCGTCATCGAGCAAGGCAAAGGGCTCGGGGGCTGCCGACTCAGGCATCCCACCCGGCCGACCCCCAAATGAGTCCCACATCATGCCAGCTAGCGTCTTCACCATCCGGGAAGTCCCATCATGGTCCCAGCCCTTCATGAACTACCTCCTCAATGACGCGCTCCGGGATGACGAGGTGGAGGCAAGGTAGATCCGACGTCGCGCGCACACGTACACCATCATCAACAAGGAGCTGTACAAGCACAACGCTGGATGCGTCTTCTAGCGATGCGTCGACATGGATACCGGCTACCGACTGTTGAAGGAAATCCACCAGGGGGAGTGTGGTCACCATGCCTCTTCTCACGCCCTGGTGTCGAAGGCAATGCGTCACGGGTTCTACTGGCCGACTGCCTCAGAGGACGCGGACTAGTTGGTTCGCGCATGCAACGGATGCCAGCATTTTGGCCGGCTAAGGCACATGCTGACTTATGTGCTCAAGACCATACCGATCACATGGCCCTTCGCTGTTTGGGGGCTAGACATGGTCGGCCCGTTCAAGCGAGCGCGAGCCGGCATGACCCATCTGCTGGTGGCGGTGGACAAGTTCACCAAGTGGATCGAGGCGAAGCGATCCGGAAGCTAGACAGCTCCACCATCGTCACTTTCTTTCGCGACATCATCATCCGGCTTGGGTAGCCCCACAGCATCATCATCGACAACGACACGAACTTCGCCAAGGCGGCCTTCGCCCAGTTCTGCCACAACAAAGGGATCCGACTTGACCTCGTGTCTATCGCGCACCCGCAGTCCAACGGGCAGGTGGAAAGAGTCAACGGCTTGGTGCTAGCCGGAATCAAGCCCCGGCTGATCGAGCCCCTGGAGCGGTCGCTCGGCTGCTGGATCGAGGAGCTTACGGTTGTGCTATGGAGCATGTGCACCACTCCGAACAAATCAACCGGCTTCACCCTGTTCTTCCTCACCTACTGCTCGGAGGCAGTCCTCGCGGCGGACATCGAGTTCGACTCACCCTGCAAGCTCCTTTACACGGAGAAGGAGAATCAGGAGGCGATGGAGGATAGCGTGGACCTCCTCGAGGAGGCCCGCAAGCTGGCTTTGTCCAGATCGCTCGTCTACCATCAAGGGATGCGCCGTTATCACTCCACCCACATCCGGCCAGTCACATTCGTGAAGGCGACCTGGTGCTCCAGCTGATACAAGAAACGAAGGGCATGCACAAGTTGTCCCCCCGTGGGAGGGCCCCTTCATCATCGGCAAAGCACTGCACAACAACTCCTACTACCGGATCGACACGCAGCAGCCGCGCAAGAACAAGATGGACAAGTCGGATGAGGAGACGAAGCGGCCGTGGAATGCAGACCTTCTCCGACCATTTTACACATAGTCGCAAAATCAGTGTATGTATCCAAAACCCCGAATGAATGAAAGATATGGAACCCCGACTAACGCTCGGGGGCTCCATGCCAGATATCAGATTGTTGTTCTATTCCGTTTAAATCCTGCAATGTTTTTCCGGCTTCCATCGACCCCTACCCGGGGGCTCGTCGGTTGGCCCGACATGCTAATTCTGTAAACCGACTGAGTAGTGTGCGATGATGCCAGAGGCCCACTCTTCGTCTCAGCTACAGACTACAACCCGGCTGTCCGGCTAGCCAGAGCAAAAGCCCGAGGGCATTCCACACGAAAAACGGCGAAAGATGCGACAGATCTGACATTCCATCCATGTGGCTAGTTGGTATTTTCCAGCTACTAAGCCTCTAGTACCGTGCGGAAATGTATTGTCAGCTCACTTCGTTTTCGGCTCCAGACCGCAACCTGGCTATTCGGCAAGGTGCAGCGTAAACAGCATTGTGCACGAAAAAGTGACTAAGTGTTTAGAAAAGCACGGGCTAGTTTTGAAAAAAAGAGAAATTCTCGTCGGATAATAAATTGACGCATAACATGACAAGTGTATTGATAAGAAATCATTTTCGTGTATTTCTTTTTGCACAAACCGCACCGAGCCGGAAATCAAAGACACAGAAGATTCGAAGTACCTACCTGCGATAGCCACTCCGAATCTCGGGGGCTACACCCAGTGGGTGCGCTGGCGCTCCCCCACCGGAAGTATGTGGCGTCCGGCTAAAGGGTGCTTCAGCCAGACAGAGAAAACACGAAGCCAGCCAGAAAGCAGAGGCACAACCCTCCTTGTCCAGCTAAGGTATACTAGTCGGGCTCGTCAGGCAGATTCAGTCATCCAGGAAAGAAAGAGGGAAAGATGGAAAAATTAAAAGAGGAAAGAAAGAAAGAGAGAAAGGAAAGTAATAGAGAAAAAGGCCCAAGGCATGGCCAGACATGTATAGCCGGATTGCGATGCAGTCTCCCCGGTCCGTTTAAGCAAGTTGCACACGGAAGAGCAAGGTGAAAGGCAAGAATTTTTGGAAGATTCGAAACACCTGGCTACTCCAGCTGTTCCGAATCTCGCGGGCTACACCCAATGGGTGCGCTGGCACGCCCCTACTAGAAGAATGTAGTGCACGGCTAGATGATGTGGCAGTCGGTCAGAACAAGGCGACAACTTGCTACCAGGTCAGAAGCACAAGGCAAGTGAAGATGTCCAAGGGAAAAGAGCTCACGGCCACGCAGGTCAAGAAGCAGGGTAAGCCGGCTAGAATGGACCAGCCGAACGAACTAATCGAGAGAAGCATAAACATAAACGGGTGCATGAAGGCAAAACCCAGCCAGATGATTAATTAACCGGCGGGGGACGAAGCTCCCGCAGATCCAAAGTTTTCGAGCCCTAAGTGATCAAAGGCAAAAACTATTTACAACTTCACCCGACATCCCGAGGTCTCCTACTTCTCCTTCATGCCAACGGGCCCTTTCTGTGGGGAGCCGAGATGGCCCCACCCGACTAGGAGGATGCCTCTGCCTCTCCTTCCGGCCTTGCACTCGCCTCGGTCTCCGTCAGCACCTCATCGATGTTGGCGTAGCCGACAATCATGATGGTGGCGGAGTGGAGTCCAGGGTGAGTCTGGCGCACGACGGGGAGATCCGCGCCAACTCGGAAGCCTTCCGTCAGCTTCTCGACGCGCGCGTACTTGTAGCAAGACAGCATCAGCGCCAGGGCCATTTCAGCACCAGCGTGAGCAGCAAGGTCGCGCAGCCGGTCGATGGTGCTTGGCGCATCGCCCAGCTTGATAGCCATGGCCCCCATGGTCTTCGGTAGAAGCTCTCCCGGGAAGAGGAGGTCGTGGATGCCGGTGCCAGCCTTGCGCAAGTTTGCGGCATCTTCCCCGAGTTGCGCCACCAGGTCTCGGACGCTGGCCTTCTTGCCTGGCGCAACCTGCTGCACCCGGTCGTA
This sequence comes from Avena sativa, assembly GCA_916181665.1. Lineage (NCBI taxonomy): Eukaryota > Viridiplantae > Streptophyta > Magnoliopsida > Poales > Poaceae > Avena > Avena sativa. The sequence goes on along the minus strand of OV702298.1, from coordinate 41,603,768 downwards.
GGCAAGAGCATATACTTGCGGGTAGAAGCCTTTGTGATCAGAGGAGGGCAAGTCAAAAAGTAATCCGGCAAGAGTAGTTGGATGGAATAGAAAAGGGAGGTAGTCGGACTTACCCTTGGCCACATGGCCGCCCTTTTTTTCCTATATGTATATTTTACATCCCACGGTAATTTTCTATAGAAAATTTCTATTAAATAAGATATTATTGCTGGAATAAATTGTTATTTTATTTGCTACATTGTGCTCGTTAACGTTGATAAATTAAGAAAAACGGAAAGAGAGGGATTCGAACCCTCAGTAAACAAAAGTCTACATAGCAGTTCCAATGCTACGCCTTGAACCGCTCGGCCATCTCTCCTACAATAATCAACAGCTCCCCCTCGAGGAAGGCGGTGTGCTCCTTCGGCCGGTTGACCTCCTGATCCAGGAGTTCAAAGGCAGTGGCTCGGCTGGCGAGCACGACATCGTGCTCCTTCAGGGTGGCCTCCAGCTGGTTGGCCTTGGAGTGCCACTCCTTTTTCTGGAGCCGGAGCGCGGAGTTGTCTTGGCTAAGGCATGTGTTGGAATGCGCCAGCCGGTCAATCTCGCGCTGCGCGTAGACCATGACGGCTGTAGCAAGCGAAGAAAAGCGCAAGTGAGAAGGTATCCGGAAACGAAAAAAAGAAGCAAGCAAAAGGTTGGAAGAACTTACTTCACGCAGTTCCCCGAGCCGTCGCCATCTGCGCCGTGGCGGCCTGGTTGGCGCTAGCCAGTGTCGGCTGGACTTTCCGACACTCCTTGAGCCCGGCCTTGAGGTCCAGGGTTTAGGGTTTAGGGGTGAGTCTCCACCGGCAGCGGCCATTGTGCCGTTGCCTGCCATTATGCCGTCGCCTCCTCATCGGAGTCGACGTCCTCCACCACCACCGTCTCTATGCCAGCACGCGAGCATCACGCACCGGCTGACGAGCCCCCACCTGGGCTGACGGTCATGTCCGGCTGGCTCACCACGTGCTTGGGCGCAGTGGGAGCCGGTTGGACCACGACCGCCGGCTCAGGCGGGGGCAGGGTCTCTGGCGCGGGAGGCGGGACGGTCGTCGAGGGGGCATTCAGCTGCGGCGAGGGGTCGCGCGGCGGTGAGGCAGAGGGTGCGCTGCGAGCCGGGCTCGCGGCGAAGGAAAGAAGCGTGCTGCGAGAGAAAAGCAAGCTCAAGGCCAGAACGAAAGCAAGTGTAAGAAAAGAAAGAAGGGCAAGATAATTTTTTTGGCGAGACTCACCCCTGCACCACGGGCGCGGCTCTCTTCCGGCCGCCAGTAGCCCGGCCGGGGCACGGAGGAACTCCCACCCGGTTGTGCTTCACAGCCGGATTGTCGGGGGCGAGTGCGTTGCTCGAGAACCCCTCACCGGCACGCTTCCGCGTCGGCTCGGGTGGCGTGGTGCCATCGCTCTCCTCGGACGCGGGGCCGTGCGGGTCCTCCACCGCCTTGTAGTTTCGGCTAGGGAAGAAATGCTCCTCGTCGTCCGATCCCTCGCTGCCGGTCCGGCACGGGCGTGACTCGGGTAGGTCGGCAATGAATACCTGAAGGGGCACCTCGCCCTCCTCCCGGATGATGCAAGGAAAGGTCTGCAAGGGTAAAAGCAAGTTAGAACTGGATAAAAGCAGCCGGACAAAGCAAGGACAAAAGAGAAACAAGAAGGCAAGTCGCACTCACCCGGGGAGCGCGGTTCGCGCAGGTGTAGGGAGTCAGACCCAAGCTCTAGTCGGCCTTGATCTTCTCCTTGGTGATCATCCACACCCATTCATAAAGGTTGGCGAAGGAGGGATCTCGGCGGGAGAGCTGGGTCGGGTTGAGCCACTCGGAGTAGTAGCACAACTTGTGCGCTCGATGCTGAAGGAGCATCATTAGCCGGCTGGCCCAGCTGAGCGCCACGTCGACGCCAGTCAAGCCCGCCGTGACCAGAGCTTGCATCTGGTGCAGCAGCGCGGCCGACTCCGTCTTGGAGCCGAAGATCTTCTGTTCCCAGTTCTCCCATGTGGACTCATTGTCCTGGAAGGCCGGGAGGTTGAGGATGTCGTAGGACCCCAAGTTCCGTATGTAAAATTACGGCTGCTACCACAGTTTAACCGTGTCGTGCAGTTTGAACATGGGATATGCGTTCTGCGCGCGGGGGAAGATGGAGGCGCCACCGCAGGGCACGAGCGGCCCATTAGCATATTTCACCTGTGGCCAGATGAGGAAGAGCCAGCAGAAGATCCCGAGATCCAGCTAGATCCCAAGGTAGCATTCACAAAACGCTACGAAGTGGGCTAGAATGCCGATTGTATTCGGGCTGAGATGGTGGAGGTGCAGATCGAGGTGCGCAAAGAAGGAGAGGAAGAAGGCGCTAGCCGGAAAAGCCAGGCCACGTGCCAGATGCGCGAGAAAGATGATGCGCTTTCCGGCTTGTGGAGCCTACGAGATTTCTCCAGCCGGGGCGAGGCAGACCCTGACCTCGCCGGCGGTCGGTAGGAGGCATGACCGCCGGTACTTTTTGACATGGGCCTCCGTGACGGAAGAAACGCACTAGGCGCCGCGGCTCTCAGCCATGTCGACAACGGCAAAACGCGGCTTCAAATGAGGAAGAAGCGGAGAAGCCGAAAGTGGAGCGGCAGAGGAGTGGCGGTGCCCCGTCGCTCGGACAAGAAAAAGCCTGGCGGCGCTGGCGGAGCGGAGGCAGCGCGAGCTTGCCGGCGGCGCTGGAAGAGCAGAGGCAAGGAAGAGCGGCGTCGACAGCAATGAGAAAAGGGGGAAAATGGCGAGTGGGGCCGATGGGGCGCCACGGACGCTACTTAAAGGGGGCCAGCTAGGCAAACCGCGGGCTTGCCATGTGGCAGAACCCCACAGCTCCACCTGCGGCCGGATCAACTACACCGGCACAAGCGGCACAAAAGATCCTGGGCGCAGGAGGCGAGGAGCCGACAGCGGTTCCCGAGGCGGCGCTGATGCAACCCCTCGGCGCATGTCTCCGCGGTCATCATTACACCGTGGCTGACGTTAGTGGTGACACAGCCGAGCAGTTCAACCCCCAAATTTCAGCCGGAAAAATAGAAAACTAGCTTTGAAGCCCGCGCACATTTCACCCAAGGGCGGAATCTACGCGTGCGCGGGGCTAGTGTCGGGGGGATCACCCCTGGGTAGGCTAACCGGACAAGATACAAGGGCGAGATAACCAGCCGGCCGGCTGGCCTAGCCGGACGGAAAGACTAAAAGGTAGATCAGAAAGAAGGCTAGACGAAGAGCAGGCTAGCGAACATGTCAGCCAGATAAAAAACATCCCCAAAGGTGCCTAACCGGCTGGATCATGCCATCCGAATAAAGCAGGACAAACCAAGAGCGAGTTGGCAGAACCATCAGCCGGATAGGACGACCAAGGTCATATATCTAGCCGGATGAATCCAACCACCCAGCCAAGACGGATCAGCCGGCTGGGACGTCCCAGCCGTCCACTGAAGACAGACAAGGTACAAGATGACGCAGAGCACAATACGAAAGTACGCCTAGGACGGCAAACAAGACAGGAAGGAGATTCAGACACTTGGCCCATACCGGCGACTCTACCGATGATGGTTGTAACAGTAGTCAGAAGGTGGCACTGTGCGTAACTACTCGCATGCGACCACTGTAGCCCTCATGGCTCGGCATGGGCTTGACTGAAGGTACATACCTGCAATGCCAGCCACTGTAGATGACCCAGACGGCTGGGGCCCGCCTATGGGACCCGCTAGTCGGCCAGGCCGTTGCCCACGCCGCCCTGGCCTATATAAGGGGCGGCAGGGGCAACATTGCAAGGCTTGGTCTCACATTATCTTCTAGGTAGGATAGATACATCTCAAGGAGCCCTTGTAGTTCATCGTGTTCATCCAGATAGTCAGATCGGAAGGAGTAGGGGTGTTACCTCACCACGGGGGCCCCGAACCTGGGTACTTCCTGTGTCCCCGACGCTTCCTTGTGCCCAATCCCGCCTGCGGACGCCGTTGCTCGCTTCCCTTCTTGCTTACTCACCACGAACTAGCCTGCTCAGGCACTGCCGTTTCCATACCAACGACATTGGTTCTACCGTTTTATTCGTTCATTTCCTAATATAAAACCTCTCAAAGGGATTGTCATCAATTACCAAAATAGGGGAGATTGAAAGAGCATGTGGGCCCCCATGTGTGGTTTTGGTAGTTAATGACAATCTATATGGACTAATGCTTGTATCAAGTTGCACTTATAGGAATTATCCATTGGCAATGCTTGAACCATGTGGTGGTGTAAAGGTTGAAAGAATAAGAAAATGAATAAGATCAAGTGATGACCAAGATGTTCAAGGAGTGATCCAAAGATTGGTCATGGGAGAGTTGAGCCTATGGCAAGCGTGTCTTGAAGAATAAGATGGGAGTGATATCTCTAGTGTACCTTCAAGGCACCAACATAATGAAGAAAAGAAGAAATGAAGTGCATGTTCAAGATGAGCCATCTCGAAGAGATCATATTCTTGGGGCGTGCCATCATTATGGTGATCATGGATATGTGAAGATATGTCTAAAAGAGAGGCTCTCCCATAGTGAGTATGGGGGAGCAATTTTTAAGACTTCACCAAGCTAGAGCAATCAAGAAATTTGTTCCATCTTGAGGTGGACAAGATAGTTATCGTCAATCTCAAGTGGAATATGCTCAAGGAAAAGGTATGTTCTTGATAGTGTTTGTTTCTTACCGGTCGCATGGTGTTAGTTGGGAAGACCGGTTTATAGGATAGGTAACCTTACTATTAAGAGGGGCTCTTGAGTGAGTAACTTGATCGGACTATCCCTCAGTAAGAGCTCAGTGAGAGCTCAAACCTTTGAATACTGGGCATCATCTTTCTTGGTTCGTATTTGGTTCTTATCCATGATAGTATTTAGAGCTTGTGTTAATCTCCATGACAAGTTCAAGTTCATCGAAAAAGGATTTCATATGGATTCTCTATTGCGTTTTCGATGTTGGACATTTTACCGATTCATCTTTTTGAGATAGGTCAAACTTTTCGTCATTTTGTTCTATCCTCCCTTGCTGTACTGTGATGTTTTTCTTCATGATCTTGTATATCTTATTGTCCTCTTTAAAACAAGCCCAATATCATAAAAATCAGAGTCCGAATGCAAAACGTATGGTCGTTTTGGTGTTGGTATTTCTGCCAGTTTTGTGAGGGCCGGAGACTCTGGGGCCAGAGACTTCAGCCTAAATTCGGCAGACTCCAGGAAGGGGTATATAGAGAGCATCTGGAGGCTGCCCGGAGTCTGGACCCTAGAGGCTCCGGACCCGGGGGCCGGAGACTCCGGTGCTGCAGGCCGGAAACTCCGCCTAAGTGATCTGTAACGGCTAGTTTATGTGGGGGACCTATAAAAGGCCCCCTTCTTCCCCAAGGGGCTGGCTGCTTTCTCTCTCTATAACATCCCAATTTCAGCAACCCTGATCTTTTGTCAAAAAGGCAAAAATCAGGGGGAACAAAAAAAATATTCTTGTTGAGTGTTGCAATGTTTGCTTACTTGTTTGCTTGTGTTGATGCAACTGATTGTGTATTAGGTTATATACTTCTTATCTTAACACTATTTGATAACAGCTATTTTTACAGAAGAGATGTCTTGGCTCATCTTTCATATTCTGGCATTTCGAACTTTTGCCAATATGATTTCGATACAAAAAATTATTTTATTATCTCTATTAACAAAACTATGGAGACCTGGATATAATAACTCCTTATGTTTTCAAGACAGAACTTCAACTACTCTTACCTCTAAGTTTTTCCAAAACCTTTCCTAAAACCTTTTCACTCCAATCTTGGTAGAAATTTCAGGAGATACTTAGCTTACTTCAAAGCACAACCTATTCAAAACACCCATGCTTACCTCGATCTAGGCTTGAGGATGACCTTAGTAGTAGTTTGATAAGATGAATTGCCTTGATCTGCTGATTGATGAATCTCTCTTATCTGCTGATTGACCTGATTGCCTAGGAAGTAGCATGAGCCACACTAGGAGCTCAACCCTCAGGATCAAGCTAAATAAAAAATACACCTCCTAAACAAATCTTCTAAGTTTGATCTGATCTCTAGTCACTAAGGTGACCCTCTCATCTTTTACTCAGATTAATCAATGGTTAATCCCTTTTGATAGTTTCCAACTCAATGAAGACCCAATCTAACCATGGATCATATCTACCTAAATAACAATTCAACATCATCTCCTTGATAATGAGCTTGGAACCTATCTTTCTCTCAAAATCATCTATACTTGTAATCTAGTCTAAAACCCTAAATCTGCCAAAATGGCCAAGTCTGAAATCCTTATATGGATTCAATCTTTGAGACTCCACCCATTCTAACCTATGTGCATTCTTGCGAAGGTACTTGAAACAACCTGTAGGACATCACTAGTACTACCAAATCCCACTATTTCACTTGGATAAACCATTCCGGTTCCCACCCATCCATGATTGTTTTGTAGTCAAGATAATAATCTTTTCTGCAAATCTTATCATCTTTCCTACTTTGGCAGAAGCTCACATCCATATGCCACCTCCCCTTGACCAACTCTCTCCTTGGTTATAACCTACTAACTATGGTCTATGAATCCACCCTTCACTTGCTTACATTGGAGCTTTGCGCTTCTTAAACCCACATGGTTTATGAGGCTTCTTGATGCATCTGTTATGGAAGCCTTATTTTCAACAAATTTTGCCATCACTCCTAAACCATCTAAGATCCAACCAAGCCCAACTCTTGCTTCCATGATCATATATATAACTTGGTCCAGTTACCCATCTATCCCTTGAACCAAGGTGAGCTCTAAGCTCACTAATCCCAGCATGTCTAGGTGGCATAAAAATATCAAAACCCTAGATTCCCCAAAAACCTTGTTCCTTCCAATTTCAGCAAAATACTTCAAAACCCAAGTGGAAAATAATGTATAAATCAAGTTTACATCATCTACCTTGGATATAATAATTCACCAAATAACTCACATGATAATGTGGATCCTAAAACTATTCAATTCCACTTTTGGCAAAACCCTAGAAACTTTGCCTATTAAGGCAAGTTTTTTTTCTCCAAATCACTTTGCCAAATTAACGCACATTTGAGTTCTATATATCATAACCTACCTTCCCATCTCAAAAATAAATATTTTTGAGATTCTTTATGATTTATTTTTTCCCTTTTTCATAAATGGCAGAAACAAGAAATAATAACTTAGAAATATTTTTCCTTATAAATAAATTCCAATAAAACTACCCAATGTGTCATATGGTATTTAGAACCATTTAACACCAAAAACATATCTTGTCTAATGTAAAAATAACATGTTATCTCCTATAAACCATTTCTGCACTTTGTGAATAAATGAGATTAAGAAGACTTATAATCTTCAGAAAAATCCCAAATAAATGTTAGAGAGATACTTTGACCCCCTATACACACCAGTACCATTTCCCTACCTTGCCCAATGGAAAATTTGCAAATTCCTTCACATATCTCATTTGATCAATCTTGGCAATATCAATCCAACCTTGATCTAAACACTTCCAACCCTCACTAAGTATGGTAAATCAAACTTCCCCACCACACCACCTCACCCCCTGGTCAAGCTAACATTGTAGACACAGTAGCACACCCCTCCCTTTTTTTCCTTAGTGCTTGGATAGAGTGAGAGAGGGAGAGAGATACCCTTTTGCTCATTTATCTACTTGCAACCACCACCACACCTCCCTCTCTGCCCCTAGCCAACCAGAGCACCTCACACCCTCACTCTCCTCCCCCTGGAAGCCTCCCAAGGTAACCCTACCCTACCCCATGTCCAAAATGTACATTTCCTAACACTAGCCCTCCCCCTTTTTAAAGGCCAAAGACCACCCTGCCCCCTCTCTCGGCCCTCATTTGCTTCCCCACCTCTCACCAACCACCCCCAGAGCACCCTCCTCCTCTCCCTTACTCTGCCCTACTCGAGATGAGAAGAGCAAGGAACCTCGGCCTCCCTCAAGATTTGAACCGGGTGCTCTCTCCTTCACCCCTTCCTTTCTGCATGTCACCACTGCTAACTCCCCTTGACCTTCTGCTCCTAGCCATGCTTCAATCTTGGACCAGGACCGACTAGCGCAGCGACCCCTAGGAACTCCGACGAGCTCTTCCTCGACCACCCTAGCGCAAACGAGTTTCCAACATGGAAACCCCTGCTGCCGCCCATCGTCGGGCTCGTCATGGAGCGATGTGTCGCCTCAAGCACTCCCCGCCATCCTCAGCCCTTCTATAAGCCTCCCTGCTCCACCTCGACGCTCTCTAGGGTTTCCCTCTCTTTTCCCTAACCAGAGGAAGAAGACAAGGTGAGGGCCATCGATCTTCTCCTAATCCAACGGTTGTCGGCTCTCCTTACCCCTTCGCTGCCTGCTCCCGCCGATAGGTGGGCCACTCCCCGGCATTCGAATGCGGACACCCACGTGCATCTCCCTCCACCAGTGGGCCAAATCCCTCCTGCAGGCCCGCTCCCCTGGCAAATCCGGCCCGCGCCACTATTTTCATTTTTCTTTTTTTAGTTATTTCCCAGATCTGTACAATAGCAATTTGTTTTAAACCAAAATAAAAATGGTCATTAAGTGAAACATGCTAGATCTAAATTGCGTCATATACATACATGTTTTCCTCAACATGCATAACCAAAAGTTAGGCAAAATATCAAATCAATATTTTCTAGGAAGTATTCCTTTAAGATCTATCCTTTTCATTAAAAATGGATCCCAGGGTGTTTGGTAAACCCAAATGGGGTGAACCCAACTCCCTCTGGATGATAATTGAAATACTCAACTAATGTAATTTGTCCCAAGTCAAGGTGAACTATGGTTTTCCAGTAATAAAAATAACAAAAACATTATGTTCATGCCTTTAGGAAATTCTCTAGGCAAAACCAAAGATGGTTTTGACCTAATTCCAACTCCTAGTAGACATGCATTCACATATCCTTGAAACCCTAGGAGCCTCATATTTATTGATCTCTTCTTGATTTATGGTGAATTAAATATTTATGTGCATAGTTTATTCACTAATAAATTCACCACTTTAGTTATGCGTATCCAAAAAGGGTGATTCAAATTTCCGAAGAAAGTTATTCCAAATAACTAACATGTGTCTTTGGAATAACATCAAAATCCCTTATAGATTAAATCTAGTTAAAAAGACAAAAACCATCTGGTACCGCACTTGGGAATTTCCTTAGGGAATTCTATTAATTATTCTGGGATGACTCCAACTCCTAGTAAATCAGTCCATCAAACACTAATTAATCATCCAAGGAAATAATTTTGGAACTCCAGAACTATTCTTGTGAATTATTTCCTAAAACTAGGGTTTCTGTCACTAAAAAATTCATTATAAATCAATGGTAATTGATAAAATAGTGAAAGCACTTTTGTTGGTTTCATTCTATCAAAACCTTTCTGATGATATCATTTTTATACATTGATATCATATAGAAATTGACCTTGGTAAAATACCCCTCACATTAGGTGCATCGGTTTGAGTTCTCGGTGAGTATTCGATTGAGTGAAAGTTGAGAAGCTTTTTACTCTTGGGTTCTTTGAACCCTAGACGGTTTGGTTGTTTTGTAGGTTTGAGGATTTCTTGGGGCCTCCAATTTAGTTGTGGAGATTTCCCCAAGCTTTTTGTTGGGAGTCTGATACGTCCCGGCAGGGTGCCCATCTCCTGTCCCGGGGCATTAGCCATCTCCATCGATCTCCCACGCCATCTTCATCACCGTTGCTGATTCCCATGATGAGGAGGGAGTAGTTCTTCCTCGAGGCTAAGGTCTCTACCGGTAGCTATGTGTTCATCTATCTTTCTATGCATGATCATATTGTGGTCATGAGCTTTGTAATCAAGTAGAGTCTACATAAATACTCATCGTGCTTTAATAGATATATGCTTTTCCCCACGTGTGTGAAAGTGACAGCGTGCACACCGTGTGTGGCACTTAAGCTAGGTTACATATATATTTATCATGAGTATATTTTCAGTTGGTTGTCTCTATGAAATTGTGGTGTTTGTTGGAACCATCTAGCGCTCAAGGTGACAGTGTGGGGTTATCTAGATTGGGAAAGGAGGACTTTGAGGTGTGTTGTTATACCCCTACCATGGATTAGAGTATCCAACCGGAGAGTAGTTAAGAGTAGTATCATTAAGAGAAGATATTTATATGATAGAGTGTTCACTAGTGAAAGTATGATCCCTAGGCCTTGTTTATAAACATTGAAACACCGTTTGCATTTAGATCTGTTGCATGTTTGCTTGCTTTAGTCTTTACCTCACCGTCAAGCTCTTTTTTGGCACCGTTACCACTTGTATTTGACTATCTATTCATCGAACTAGTGCACATATACACCTGAAAAGTGTATTGGGTGTGTTAGGGACACAAGAGACTTCTTGTATCTTGATTGCAGGGTTGCTTGAGAGGGATACCTTTGACCACATTATTCCTGAGTTCGACAAACCTTGGGTAATCCACTTAGGGAAACTTGTTGATGTTCTACAAACCTCTGCACTTGGAGGCCCAACAACTGTCTACAAGAATAGAAGTGGGTAGACATCAAGCTGTATTTTCTAGCGCCGTTGCCGGGGAGGAAAGGTAAAAGGCACTCACACACGTTACCCCACGGCAACAGCAAGCCAGAAAGCTATTTTCTGGCACCGTTGCTGGGGAGGTAAGGTAAAAGGTACTCACATCCTCTTGGTGTGTGAGTGCTCGAAGTTATTTCCTTTAGATTCTGCAATTTTGTCTTTTTTGTTTCATGTTTTCACTAGTTAGGCTTAATGGAAAATAACAAAAAAAATTAGAGAGCTTTATAGTGTTTATCTTGAGTTAGGACATGAAGTGTTTGAAGAGAAAATTAAAAAACCTATGGAACTTTATTTGCATGCTAATAGAAATGTTATTAGTATGAATTCTTTGGACACCATTATTGCTAATGCTATAGAAACTTCTAAGCTTGGGGAAGCTAGTTTTGATGAAAATGATCTTTTTAGTCCCTAGCTTTGGAAGATAGCTATTCTATTGCTTATGATGATACCAACCTCGAATTTATGATGATTACAATGATGAATATAATATTTTCAGTCCACCTAATATTGAGGAGAAAGTTAATTTTGATTACAATATGCCTTCTATATTTGATGATTATGGTGATGAGAATACTAATGATAGCTATTTTGTTGAATTTGCTCCCACTATAATTAATAAGAATGACTATGCTTATGTGGAGTGTAATAATTATTATATGCATGTGGATCATGATAAGAATGTTTTATGTGATAGTTATATTGTTAATTTAATTCATGATTCTACTGAAAGTTATTATGAGATAGGGAAACATGCTCTTATGCATATAAAAAATATTAAGTTCCCCCTCTTTATGTTGAAAATTTCGAAGTTGCACTTGTTTTGCTTTCCTATGCTTGTTGCTTGGTGCTTTCATAACTTGTTTATTTACAAGATTACTATGCATAGGAAGTGGGTTAGACTTAAATGTGTTTTGAATTTGCTTCTTGATGCTTTCTTTTACTTCAGTTCATATTTCTTATGTGAGAATCTTCTCAAATTATCAAGCCTAACTTAAAGGCGTTAAAGAAAAGTACTTGTTGGTAGATAACCCAAGAGTTTTCTTGAGTCTTAGAAGTTATTACTTCAGTAATGACCTCTCCTTATCATTTTTGTTTGCTTTTTATGCCAAGAATAACCTCTAATGAGAGGGAAGTAAGATTTGGGGAGTTGCTGTCCCGAAACAGATTTTTGTGCTCCACCGTAAAACTTCATGAGGACTCTCTGTAAGTCGGATTGAGCTGATATTTTGCAAATAAATCCCCCAGTATGTTAGCTAACTTTCTTTAGTTCAACAATTTTTTATTTGAGCAAAAAAAGGTCTTTGAAAAAATCGGTTTCTATCTGCTAGTCTGTTTTGATAGATTTCTGTCATTATTTGCATTTGCTCCTTATTGATTCCTTTTTGGGTTATTTTTGGGAGATTGAACTTTTTGAGGGAATTGATACATTAGCTTGTGTATTTAGTGAAAGCTTTCTGTTTAAAAAAAATCCCAAGGGTCTATTATATTTTGAATACACTAATGTTGCTAATGAAGATTGTGTGAAGTTTTGTATGAAGGAAAAAATTCAGGTGTAGAGAAAGAATGATGTAATGAGATGAAGGATGGCCAAAATCTCAAGCTTGGGGATGCCACCCCGTGTCACCCCAAGAAATATTCAAGAGGTACAAGCATCAAATCTTGGGGATGCCCAAGGCATTCCCTTCTTCATCAATAAAAATCTCAGGTCTTTCTAGACACTTTATTTTTATTGTTTCATGCACTGTTGTGTTGTTCTTGGAGCGTATTTGTTTTTATTTTTATTTTTATTTTTCTTAGTTTTCTTGATTAAGTTGTTTGTATTACAACACACTTCTTTTGGAGATAAACACGCTCTAGTTTCATTTCCTAGAAAACTGTAGTTTTCATTCTTATTGTCTTGTGAGTGTTCTCTTCTGCTAGCACTGTGCTTAGCCTTAGTTTTCTTGTGCTTTCACCTTAGAACTTTTTAGTTCTTATTTGTGGATTTGTGAGACTTTCTCACTAATCTTTATTGATTATTATCTTTGTGAGTTGTTTCAAATAAGTTGATTGGTGTTGGAAAAGAGTAGAAAGTTTCATGCTTATAGTGGTACAAAAGGGAGCTTGTTTTGACTGTGGCTTAGACTTTATCATGTCATGCTTAGTGATTATTTCTGTAGCATGACTTGTTACAACAATTAGGATTGCTTAATGTTCCTTGAAAGAATCATGTGTTGTTTTAGCATACAAAAGCATAGTATTGTGGTATTCTCCTTTGATGCTTTGTTTGGGTTGACTTGGCACATGCTCACACCATGTTATGACTATGACAAGTCACCATAGCCTCTATGATCATTTAGTCCTTGACTTGTAGTACCACCTTATGCTTTGATTAGTAATGTTTTGTTGCTCTGCATGATTATGGCCATTATTGCTCTCTTAGTTGGTCGCTCCCAGTCTTTTGCTAGCCTCCACTTGTATGAGTAAGCTCTACCCATGCATCCAACTCCCAAGAAACCAAGTTATTCCAAAGTATCCACTATAAATTCCTATGCATGGTGTGTTGCACCATTCTAAGTATATTCTTGTTTTCAGTTATCTTCCAATTAAAAAGTATTCTGTTATGTGAAAACTTAGTGATTAAAGCCCTCACGAACTTGATGGCACACTTTATATTCCTTGCCCCTAATAACCTTGAAGCATTGTGTCATCTATGTTGTGTATGCTTGCACTTATACCTTGGAATTAGCAGAACCATGCTGTCATGGGGAACGTTTTCAACATTGCACTTGTACTTTGTACTCAGTTGATATCATGCTCTTTTGTCTATGGATGTCACTGGTGTGAAATAAAGAGGTAACTTGTAAGTCCATGGAGTATGTATTTTCTGTTAGAGAAACGCCTGGGCTGCTAGCCTAAGACATGCCTAATCATGGTGGAAACTTGCAACATCACCATAGTGAGGTATCTATGAAGCATCCTCAATAAAAAGCTATGCATATAGTAAATAAAAAGATCACTGAGATGCTTATTGTCTGCTTGCCTTGTCATTTTGGTTATGGGATAGCTCATGTACCATGTGCAAGGGGTACCCCATTGGCGATTCTCTATGATACGCATCTACTTACAATGACAAGAACTTACAGGTGACTGAAGTTGAGTAGCATGAGGTGTGGCCCTCGTATTCAAGGGACTTTAGATTGCCAACTTATACTTTGTCAAGCATATAATCCATAGTTTGTTTGTTCACTTTAACCTTAATCACTTAAAGATGATTATGATAGGGGCAATGAGGGATGAAAGCTAACAAGTACCATGATTTTTGGAAGCTCTTTATGAAACTTAAAATCCCTTCTTCCTTTATGAAGGACCTTTCTTCCACTTTTATATTGAGTCTCCACCTTCTATCCTTAGGCACCAATTAAGAGAGCATAGTTATCATTCTTAGTTCTATGTGCATTGTCGCAAAACTTATTGATTGATGCATATTGTTGATATTACTTGTTCTTGTGCTATTTGTATCTAGTCACTCTTATGAACTTTGAAGGTGTCCTATGCATCTATTTGCTACTCCATGAGGGACCAGGTGGATGCCACTATGCTATGTTTTCTATATGTGAAATAAACAAACGTCTTTCAATGCATTGTTATTCATGATCTTTGTTTGTAATCTTTCATGTTGCAAGCATAGTTGCTATGTCTTATTGTTAGAACTTCTTATTTCATGCTCATGTTTAGAGTTCTTTGATCCCAGCTTTCAATGCTTGCAAATGGTTTGATCTTGATTTTGATGGTGCATGTCACCTCAAAAATTATTCTTTTTATCACTTACCTACTCGAGGACGAGCAGGAGTTAAGCTTGGGGATGCTTGATACGTCGGAAACGTATCTATAATATTTGATGTTCCATGCTTGTTTAGTATCTACTTTGCTTTGCTTTGTCTACACTTTGAGGTGTTTTTATATGTTTTCTAGGAATAACCTATTAACAAGATGCCACAGTGCCAGTTGCATGTTTTCTTCTGTTTTTGGTTCCAGAGAGGCAGAAAATCAATATTCTCGGAATTTGACGGGACAAAAGCCAAAGTCATTATTTTCCCGGAGCAACACGGAACAACGAAGCAGAGACGAAGTAGGGCACCAGGGTGGCCGCACCCCCCTAGGAGCGGGCCAGCCCTGGTGGCGCCTACAAGGGGTGTGGGCCCCTGGACCTCCACCGACCTTGCCTCATGCGCCTATAAGAAGCCCCCGAGGATAAAACCCAAGATAATCTAGAAGAAATCCACGAAAACCTCCATAGCACCGCCGCCACCGAAGGGGAGATTTGGGGGACATAAAGTCTCTGTTCCGGCACCCTGCCAGGACGAAGAAGTTCCCTCGGAGCCATCTCCATCGATCTCTGTTGCCATCTTCACCATAGTTGTTGATTCCCATGATGAGGAGGGAGTAGTTATTCCTCGAGGCTAAGGGATCTACATGTAGCTATGTGTTCATCTCTCTCTCTATGCATGATCATATTATGGTCATCATCTTTGTAATCAAGTAGAGTCTACATAAATACTCATCGTGTTTTAATAGATCTATGCTTTTCCCCACGTGTGTGAAACTGACAGCGTGCACACCGTGTGTGGCATTTAAGCTAGGTTACATATATATTTATCATGAGTATATTTTGAGTTGGTTGTCTCTATGAAATTGTGGTGTTTGTTGGAACCATCTAGCGCTCAAGGTGACAGTGTGGGGTTATCTAGATTTGGAAAGGAGGACTTTGAGGTGTGCTGTTATACCCCTACCATGGATTAGAGTATCCAACCGGAGAGTAGTTAAGAGTAGTATCATTAAGAGAAGATATTTATATGAGAGAGTGTTCACTAGTGAAAGTATGATCCCTAGGCCTTGCTTATAAACATTGAAACACCGTTTCATTTAGATCTGTTGCATGTTAGCTTGCTTTAGTCTTTACCTCACCGTCAAGATCTTTTCTAGCACCGTTACCACTTGTATTTCACTATCTCTTCGCTGAAATAGTGCACCTATACACTTGACAAGTGTATTTTTTGTGTTGGGGACAAAAGAGACTTCTTGTATCTTGATTGCAGGGTTGCTTGAGAGGGATACCTTTGACCACTTCCTCCCTGAGTTCGATAAACTTTGGGTAATCCACTTAAGGGAAACTTGCTGTTGTTCTACAAACTTCTACACTTGGAGGCCCAACAACTGTCTACAATAATAGAAGTGCATAGACATCAGAGCCTCCAATTGAGTTGTGGAGAAGTGCCCCAACCTTGTGAGAGGTTCCGGATTGCCACCGACAAGTGCATTGATAGTGGAAGTGTGGATCGATCCCGTTGGGGTGAGATTCACCAGAGAACAAGGGAGGTCTTTTGTGGCATTGGTGATTTGAAACCACCCCCTCTCCAAAAGATACAAACTCCATGTTGGGAGGAACTCAGTAAAATACTTTCGTCTCCGCGTGCCTCGGTTATCTCTATATCCGAGCTCTTACTTATGCACCTTACTTTGTGATAGCCTTCGTGCTTGAAGTATATATCTTGCTATCACATTGTTGCTTGTCTTGCTTAGCATGAGTTGTTGGTGCAAATAGGTGAACCCTACTTGTTCTAGGTTTTGTGCTTAAGAAAGTAAACGCTAGCTTAATTCCACCTTTGTTGAGACACTCTCGGGAAACTTTGAAACTTCCAATTCACACCCCTCTAGGCGGCATCTATATCCTTTTAGCAGGTGTCAATGCAACTTTCGGATCTGGAAGACGAGGAGGGCGCGGTGGAGGCCGGGGACGAGGTCATGGAACTTCTCGAGTCCTGGGTAGAGGATATCAGCGACTCAGAAAAACTTATTCCTAGGCCAACATTGGCGACAACCCTTATGTACATCACCCGAACGCGAACGGGGGTTCCTCACACACCAATGCTAAGCGTCACTTCAATGATGACATCAAGGAAGAAAAATTTGATGGCTATAGGTCCAAGCGACAAAAAGGAAAGAAAAATTCTGAGAAAGGCAAGGAGGCCAAGGAAGATTCCGACATGGAAGAAGAAGATGCCGCACAACCCAAGCCGGATGGAAAGAAGGATTATCCTACAAAGAAAGGCACTTATGTTTTCTTCCTTGGAACTCAGCCGGTTAAGGTAAAAAAAGCAGTTCTCTATGAGCTCAACGCCACGATTCCGTCTGTCCCCCAGTTTCTAGATTGGTCGGAAGTAACCATCCCCTTTGACCGAAGAGATCACCCAAAGAAAGCTCATCATCGGGGAAAGTACCCTCTGGTCATCAATACTCATATTAGTGGCAATGATTTCTATAAAACAATCATGGAAGGTGGCAGCATCACTAATATCCTCTACATCAGACGCTCCACCGCATGATGGTTCACGAAAGCCAGCTAAACCATAGCAACATGGTTTTTCATTGCATTGTACAAGGAAGACAGGTGGATTCACTGGGTGATATCACACTGGACGTGACATTCGGTACTCCAAACAATTGTCGGATTGAGCCACTCTCCTTTTAGGTGGTACCGTTCAAAAGTGTGTACCATGCCATCTTCGGACGTCCGTCCTACTGGGCATTCATGGCTCGTCCCTGCTACATATACAACATGATGAAACTTCCGTGTGCCAACAGCGTCATCACTATCCAGGGAAACCCAAGGAAAGGACGAGATTGCAAGGAAGGATCTGCCTCCTTTTCTGAAGCCATGTTGCACTCCCATGAGTACCAGGAGATCAAGAAAAATAACGAGCCATCTGAGATGCCTGCTACGAAGAACAAGGTGCTGAAACCGAGTGTGCGGTTCAAGGAAACAGAAGAGACGAAGATGGCACCACTGAAGGAAGATGATCCCTCCAAGGCGACCAACATAGGGGTAGGTTTAGACCTCGCATAGGAAAGCGCGCTAGTCGAGTTCCTCAAGGCTAATAAATATATCTTCGCATGGCAACCTTCTTCCATGACCGGAGTACCTAGGGAACTTGCCGAGCACTCTCTTATTGTGTATCCCGATGCTAGACCCTTCAAATAGTCCTTACGATGGTTTGGTGATGAAATGCACAAAGCTATAACTAAGGAATTAGCCTGACTAGGTTTAGCTAGATTTATCACACAGGTCATCCATACATATTGGGTGGCAAATCCTATACTCGTCCCTAAAAAGGACACTTCTAAAATTAAGGATGTGTGTGGATTATACTACCTTTAATAAGGCTTGTCCCAAAGATCCGTTTCCTTTGCCAAGAATCGATCAAGTTGTTGATTCCCGAGCAGGGTCGAAATTACTCTGTTTTCTTGACGCATATTTTGGATACCACCAAATACCGATGAAAAAATTGGATCAAAATAAGATGTCTTCCATCACTCTTTTCGGAACCTTTTTCTACAAAACTATGCCTTTTGGCTTAAAGAACATAGGAGCAACATATCAACGCACTATGCAGTGTTGCCTCAATGACTAAATCAAACGCAACGTCCATGTATTAGTAGATGACATAGTGATTATGTCCAAAAAGAAGGAAACACTGATTTCCGACATAGAGGAAACATTCGCTAGCCTATGAAAATTTAATATGATGCTTAACATGAAGAAGTGTATCTTCGGAATACTAGGAAAATTGTTAGGTTTCATCGTGTATGAAAGAGGCATAGAGGTGAACCGGGACAAAATCAAGGCTATACTCAACATTACAAGGTTGACTCGCCTGAAGGACGTCCAACGACTCACTGGCTACATTGTAGCAGTGAGCCGGTTCGTTAGCCGGCTCAGAGAAAGAGCCGAACCTTTATACAATCTCTTCAAGAAAACCGAAAAATTTGTTTGGACCAAAAAAGCGATGCTGCCCTACAAAGTTTGAAAGATCTGCTTTCAAATCCACCAATCCTTGCCGCACCTGAGCCACATGAGCCTATATTACTCTACATTACAGTGACGAACAGAGTCGTAATCATTGTAATTTCATTGGAGCGCGAGGAGGAAAATCATGAGTATCTAGTACATCGTCCAACATATTACCTAAGTGAGTTCCTGACATAGTCGAAGCAAAGGTATCCACATTACCAAAATCTAGCCTATGACGTATTCTTTGCCACCAGAAATCTATGACATTATTTTCAAGAGCACAAGACCACAGTGGTGAGTAATGCTCTCCTACGAGATATAATCAACAATCGCGATACCACATGACGTGTCACAAAGTGGGTAATCAAGCTAGAAAATTTTGACATTGAGTACAAGCCACGTACAGCAATAAAGTCCCAATATACTTGCTGACTTTGTCACTGATTGGACAGAGACGACGAAAACTACAGTTATATAGACCCGAAATTTTGGACTCTTCACTTTGATGGATCAAAAGCCCGGGGAGGCTCGGGGGTTGGTGTGGTGCTCAAATCACCCCAAGGAGATAAATTATTTTATGTGTTATAGATTATCTTCACAGAAACTAATAATATTGCTGAATATGTAGCGCCGTTACATGGAATATGCATGGCGAAAGGCATTGGTGTTACCCGAATCATGTGTTATGGAGATTCGGATTTAGTTGCACATCAAGTATCCAATATCTGCAACACAAATAAACACATGGCAGTAGATAAAGCTATTGTGGATGAATTATACAAATTGTTCGAGGGTTTTGAGGTTTGACGAGTGTTTACGCATAGCCTATTGAGAACCCCAAGAGCAAGGTGTGAAGCAGCAAGTTTTCCCTCAGTTGAGACCGAGGTTATCGAACCATAAGGAGGAAGGAAACGTCACGCAGGTGTTGCAAGCAACGCGGAGACCTGCACAACACAAACTCAAGACTTTGCCCCAACAAATAGTGAGGTTGTCAAGCTCACCGGTTTGATGTAACAATAGATTAAACGTATGGTGTGGAAGGTAATGGTTTGCAGCAAGTAAACAAGTAACAGTAGAAGATGTATCAATGGTAAAGATTGGACCGGGGTCCATAGTTCACTAGAGGTGCTCTCCTTAGATAAACAACATGGCATAAAGGGTAAACAAATTACAGCAGGGCAATTGACAGGAACTGAGCTAGGCATAACAATGAAATTACTAGTTAGAAAGATCCTATGAGGTTGATTGGGAAATACAACAAGATACATAGACCGCCATCCAACTACATCTATGACTAGAAGTCACCTTCAGATTATCATCCGAACCCCCTCCAGTATTAAGTTGCAAGCAACAGACAACTACTTTAAGCAAAGTGTGTAAGGTAAATAGTCCACATGTTCCATGAACAAGAGACCGTTGTTTTCTCCCTAGTAGCAACAGCACATCTACAACCGAAGAGATTTCTGTCACTTCCCTTGGAAACTAGAGGCATGAACCCACTATCGAGCATAAATACACCCTCTTGGAGTCACTAGCAACTACTTGGCCAAGATAGCTACTAACAACGGAGAGCATGCAAGATCACAAACAACACAGACATGATAAAATCATAAAGACAAAACCATTAATCAAACCAACATAATAATATCAATATCCATCGGATCCCCGCAAACACAACATGCATGATTACAAATAGATTAGATCTTGATCATGAACGGAGCTCACAAGATATATACATGAAAGCACAAAGGAGGAGATACAACCATCTAGCTACTACATGGACCCATAGTCCAAGGTGGAACTACTCACGCATCATACCGGAGAGAAGGCCTCCGGGATGATCTCCCCTCTGGTAGGGTGCCGGGAAGAACTTCAGATCCCCCCGATCTAGGGATGATGGTGGCGGCGGCTACACATGGTTTCGTGGAATATTGATCGGGTGCTTAGGGTTTCTGCATTGGGGGCTTCTTATAGGCGAAGGGGGAGACTGAGGCGGCGGCTAGGGCGACCAAACCCTAGCCAGGCGTGGGGTGGGGCCCACCCACGCCTGGGGTGGGTCTGGCCCCTCTGGCCGGCCCCTCCGGCTCTCCTCTAGACTTATTGTTCCCCATAGAAAGTAATTGACTTTGTCCTTTGTCTCGCCCAATTCCGAGAATATTTCTTTACTAACTTTTCTGAAACCAAAAACAACAGAAAACAGGCATATGGAACTGTTGCAACTTGTTAGTAGGTTAGTACCAGAAAACATGTAAAAGCACCTCAAAGTGTGGACAAGTAAATCAAATTAGATACTAAACAAGCATGGAGCATCAAAAATTATAGATACGTTTCCAACGTATCAACATCCCCAAGCTTAACTCCTGCTCGTCCTCGAGTAGGTAAGTGATAAACAGAATAATTTTTTAGGTGACATGCACCCTCACAATAAAGATCCAACCATTTGCAAGCATGTGCATGAAAGATGGAGTTCTAACAGTAGGACATAGTAACTATGCATGCAACAAACAAAGATCATGAATAACATGCATTGAAAAATGTTTGTTTGTTTCACATGCATAAAACATAGCATAGTGGCAATCATCTTGTCCCTCATAGAGTAGAAAATAGATGCATAGGACACCTGCAAAGTTCACAAGGGTGATTAGAAATAAGTAGCACATGAGCAAGTAATAACACAATATGCATCAATTAATAAGCTTTGGAACACTGCACACAGAATGACAACTATGCTCTCTTAATGGTGCCTAAAGGTAGAATGTGGAGACTCAATAGTGGTGGAAGAAAGGCCTTTATTGTAAAGGAAGCAGGGATTTCAAGTTTCAAAAAGAGCTTCCAAAAATTATGGTACTTGTTAGCTTTCAGCCCTCATTGCCCCTATCATAATCATCTTGAAGTGGTTAAGGTTAAAGTGGCAAAGCTGGAGTATATGCTTGATGAAGTATAAGTTGGCAATCTCATGCCCCTTGAATATGAGGGCCACACCTCATGCATACTCAGCTTTGGGTCTAGGTAAGTTCTTGTCACTGTAAGTATTTGCATATCATTGAGAACCGCCAACGGGGTACCCCTTGCACATGGTACAGGAGCTTTCCCATAACCAAAATGACAAGGCAAGCAGACAATGAGTATCTCAGCAATCATTTTATTTACCATATGCATAGCTTTTTATTGAGGATGCTTCATAGATAGCTCACTATGGTGATGCTGCAAGTTTTCACCATGATTAGGCATGGCTTAGGCTAGCAGCCCAGGCTCTAACACAGGATACAAACTCCATAGACGTACAAGTCCCCTCTTTATTTCACACTGGTGGCATCCATAGACAAAAGAACATGATATCAACTTAGTACAAAGTACAAGTGCAATGTTGAAAACGTTCCCCGTGACAGCACGGTTCTGCTAATACAAGTGGAACTTTGGAATAACTTGGTTTCTTGGGAGTTGGAGGCATGAGTAGAACTTACTCATACAAGTGGAGGCTAGCAAAAGACTAGGAGCAACCAACTAAGAGAGCAATAATGGCCATAATCATGCAGTGCAACAAACCATACTAATCAAAGCAAAGAGTGGTACTACAAGTCAAGGACTAAATGATCATAGAGGCTAATGGTGACTTGTTAGAGTCATAACATGGTGTGAGCATGTGCCAAGTAAACCCAAGCAAAACATCAAAGGAGAATACCACAATACTATGCTTTTGCATGCTAAAACAACACATAATTTCTTCAAGGCACACTAAGCAATCCCAATTGTTTGGAACAAGACACGCTACGACAATAATCACTAAGCATAAAGTCAAAATAACACCTAGCATGGCATGCTAAAGTCTAAGTCATAGTCAATGCAAGCTCCTCTTGCACTTTAAGAAAGAACTTACTACTCCTTTCCAACACCAAGCAAACTTATTTGCAAAACAACACAGCGAGAACGGGGGTCCAAACTACTCAAGAAAACTAAACAAACTAAGCAGAGCAAACGAAAACTAAGACGCTCCAAGAACAACACAACTGTGCATGAAACAATAAAAACAAAGTGTCTAGAAAGACCTGAGCTTTTTATTGATGAAAGCTTTGACGCTTGTACCTCTTGGAAATTTCTTGGGGTGACACCATGGTGGCGTCCCCAAGCTTGAGCTTTTGTCCATTCTTCATCTCATTGCATCATTCTCTGTTTACACCTGAAATTTTTCCTTCACACAATCTTCATTAGCAACATTAGCTTATTCAAAAGATATTAGACCTCTGGCAAGCTTTGAAACAACAAGGATTTTCACTTAAAACAGAAGCTACTGTAGTAACTCCTTCAAAAAACTCAATTTACCCAAAGAGAACTAAAAAAGGAATCAATAAGAAGCAAATGCAAATAATGGCAGAAATCTGTCAAAACATACCAGCAGGTAGAAACCCATTTTTTCGAACATCTTCTGTTGCTCAAATCAAAAAGTGTTGAACTAACTAAAGTTAGCTAACATACTGGGGGATTTATTCGTAAATTTTGAGCTCAATCCGAGTTACAGAGACTCCTCACGAGTTTTTTTAGTGGAGGACAGAAATCTGTTTCCGGATAGCAACTCCCCAAATCTTACTTCCCTCTCATTAGAGGTCATTCTTGGCACAAAAAGCAAACAAAGGATAAGTAGAGGTCATTAATGAAGCAATAACTTCCAAGACTCAAGTAAACTCTTGGGTTATCTCCCAATAAGTACTTTTCTTTAACGCCTTTAAGTTAGGCACAAGAAGCAAGAAGAATCAAGTATTTTCAAATGAAGGAGCATTAACATCAAATCTTGCTTTCAAAGGAGGAGCAAAAAGCAACTTATCTCTCCTCATAGGGAAGTGTTCAATGCCTTTCTTGAATGGAAAATGATATTTAATGGTGCATTCTTTCATATCAATGATGGCACCAACTGTTCTAAGAAAAGGTCTTCCCAAAGTAATAGGACAAGAAGCATTGTATTCAACATCCAAAACATAGAAATCCACAGGGACATAAGCATTGTTAACCATGATGATAACATCATTAATACTCCCCATGAGTTTCTTCTTAGCATTATCATTGAGTGGGACATCTAAATAACAATCTTCCACAGGTGGCAAATCAAGCATTTCATAAATCTTCCTAGGCATAATAGAGACACTAGAACCAAGATCACGTGAAGCTTTGAGATCAAAGTCATTCACTTGCATATTAATAATGGGTTCCCAACTATCTTCTACTTTCCTAGGAATAGAAGCTTTGTGTTTTAGGTTCTCTTCCTGAATCTTAACAAGAGCATCTATAATGTGTTTGGTGAAAGCAACATGCATATCACTAGCATCAGGACTTCTAGCAAGCTTTTGCAAGAACATAATCACTTAAGAAATATTGCAACCATCAATATAAAAGTCAAACTTAGCATCACTAGAGGTAGGCATAGTAGGAGGAGGAATATGGGCTACTTGTGGTTTAGTGGTGATAGTGCACACACTATTGTTTCTATCAATTTCAGCTTCCCTTTCCCACTTAGCATTGAGTTGAGCTAACAGCCTAAAATTTTCATCAATAGTAACTTGTATGGCATGAGCAGTAGCAAAGGTGTTTTCCATACTTTCAGGTTTAGCAGCCATTTTATTAACCAAGAAGTTTGAGCTTCAGACAAAGAGGATATATTTTTCTCAAAAGTTAAAAGATTTTCCTCTATAGTCTTATTGAAAGTGGTTTGTTTACTAATAAAGTCCTTGAGCATGACTTCAAGTTCAGAGGGGGAACTTCTAGCATTATTGTAAGAGCTTCCATAGGAATTGCCATTATTAGGAGGATAAGGCGTATAATTGTTGTTGCTACCAAAATTATTCCTGTAAGCATTGTTGTTGAAATTGTTGTTTCTAATGAAGTTCACATCAACTTGCTCTTCTTGAGCTACCAAAGAGGCTAAGGGAACACTATTAGGATCTAGAGGAGCTTTCCCATTAACAAGCATAGCCATAATAACATCAATCTTTTCACTCAAAGAAGAAGTTTCCTCAACAGAATTTACCTTCTTACCATGTGGAGCTCTCTCAACATGCCATTCAGAGTAGTTAACCATCATATTATCAAGGAGCCTTGTTGCAGCACCCATGGTGAGGCCCATAAAAGTACCTCCAGCAGCTGAATCCAACAGATTTCTTGAGGAGAAGTTCAAACCTGCATAAAAAGTCTGGATAATCATCCAAGCAGTGAGTCCATGAGTAGGGAAATTCTTAACCAAAGATTTCATTCTTTCCCAAGGTGGAGCAACATGTTCACTATCAAGCTGTTTAAATTTCATACTGTCACTTCTCATAGATATAATCTTAGCAGGAGGATAGTACTTTCCAATAAAAGAATCTTTTCACTTAGTCCAAGAATCAATACTATTTTTAGGCAAAGAAAGCAACCATTCTTTAGCTTTTCCCCTCAAGGAGAAAGGAAAAATCTTGAGCTTAATAATATCTCCATCTACATCCTTATACTTTTGCATCTCACAAAGTTCAACAAAGCTATTAAGATGGGCAGCAGGATCATTAGAACAAGCACCAAAAAATTTCTCTCTCATCACAAGATTCAACAAAGCAGGCTTCATGTCATAAAAGGTAGCATCAGGAGCAGGTGGAGCAATAGGAGTGCTTAGGAAATCATTGTTGTTGGTGCTAGTGAAGTCACACAACTTGGTGTTCTCAGCGGAGTTCATTTTGGCAAAGGTGGGAAAGCCAAAAACAGCAGCAGCAGCTAGAGCAGGAACTAATTTTTTGTGTTTTTGAATAAAGCAAGCAAACCAAACTAGACTAATTTTTTGGGTTTTTTGGAAAGAGGCAAACAAAACCAAGAAAAATAAACAAAGAAAACTAAAAACAAAGTAAAGAGAAAGGAAGTGAAGGATTCCCCTAGTGAAGACGTCCTTGGCCTCCCCGGCAACGGCGCCAGAAAAGCTTGACGACTGTCTACGCACAGCCTGTTGGTAACCCCAAGAGCAAGGTGTGAAGCAGGAAGAAGCAAGTTTTCCCTTAGTTGAGACCGAGGTTATCGAACCAGAAGGAGGAAGGAAACGTTACACAGGTGTTGCAAGCAACGCGGAGACCTGCACAACACAAACTCAAGACTTTGCCCCAACGAACAGTGAGGTTGTCAAGCTCACCGAGGGTTTTCTGTAACAAAGGATTAACATATGGTGTGGAAGGTAATGGTTTGCAGAAAGTGAACAAGTAACAGTGGAAGATGTATCAATGGTAAAGATTGGACCGGGGTCCATAGTTCACTAGAGGTGATCTCCTTAGATAAACAACATGGCATGAATGGTAAACAAATTACAGCAGGGCAATTGACAGGAACTCAGCTAGGCATATCAATGCAATTATTAGTCAGAAAGATCCTATGAGGTTGATTGGGCAATATAACAAGATACATAGACCGCCATCCAACTGCATCTATGACTAGAACTACACCTTCAGGTTATGTCGGGGGGATAACCCCCGGTAGGGTCACGAGAGGTGAAACATAGCACAGCTTGGTTGGCTCCGAGTAAAGAAAGTACCAGGACGGGTAAGAACGGCCGGGTAAGAGAAGCATGAGCGGCTGACATATAAACTATGTCAGCCCGCATAAGACAAAGTTGTGATTCTTGCAGGAACCGACGAGCCGAGTCTAGCGAGGAAGGGCCGAGTCGAGTAGGATGCGTGGCACCTTTCTGAGTAAGGTTCAGGAGGGACCATGGTAAAGCATGGTCAAAAGAGAAGGGCGATGCCGGGTGACACAAAAGGAGCCGGGTGACCCCAAAAGCATACACTGACGTACAAAGTAACAGCATGATGCCAAAAGGAACAGGAAGCAGCGTACCAGAAGACCGTTAGCTGTCAAGCTTTATGGACTGGGCCATTGGGCTAGGGCAGGCCCATGACCTAGCCCACATTATAGGGACCAAGATCCAAGCAGTAAACCCTAGAACCCAAAGGGGTATAAGCTAGCTAGCACTGCCTATATAAGGGAGGGCATAGCTGTAGTAGAAGGAGGTTGGACTAAGTAGGGAACTAGTGCCGTAAACCCTAGTTCATACAGCTCGAGGAGCACTTGTAATTTTCGGGTATCAATCAAATCACCAAGTCTGGAGAGTTCTTCTTGTTCTTCGTGCATGGCTCAACCGTGCACTCCCTCCCCGATGACCACAAGCACCCATTCGGCCCCCAACTTAAGCCTACCCATGGTATCTGCCGTGCCACCACCACGACAGTTGGTGCCCACCGTGGGTAGAAGCAGGTGCTTGATGGAGTCTTCATCTGGACGGGCAACATCATAGCCAAGACCGGAGAGCGCGTATACTCCGGCCTCATCCAAAGGTTTGGAGCGCTCAACTTCGTCAGCGACAACGCGGGCTGCTTCGGAACCAAGCCGTTCCCTAGGGGCGGTCGCTTCATCAAGTTCGGCGAGATCCAGGTCTACGTCGCGGTGCGCGTGGAGCGCGCATATCCTGAGTGCGTCGTCCTGGCACCGGATCCGCTAGCGATTCCTGTCGCTGGGAAGCTTCACCAACTCGTCTCCATGGAGGTAATGATCATAGCCCCAAACCCCGCGGCTCCGCCAATAGTCCCAGTAGTGAATGAGAATGTTGAGGGAGGAAATCATGAGGAAACATCAAGGGCTGCTAGAACAGCGAAGGCACCATTGGAAAAAAACAGAAAACATAGCTAGGAGTAAAAGGGCTAAGGAGCTGTAGGAAGCGATAGACAAGTTAGCAGAGCCAGTAGCACAGGCAACTGACCCGGCACGTGTGCAAGCCGAGTTGGAGGAGGCTAGGATAAAAGTTTTGGAGAAAGCCAAGGAATTAGCGTAGTTACAGTAGGATGTGGATGTAACACCCTCGGAATCGGTCCTATGCAAGTTTCAGCGCTTCCCGCCAAACCCGCATAGAAACGATTCAAAGGTGCCCACCAGGCACTTGCGTGCGGGTGGAAAACGAAGTAATATCATTACACAATAGTCCTCGATGGAACCCACAAAACAGATATACACAACAGTGACTCATCGAGTCAAGAATACAATATACAGTACAAAGATCCAAATCACCTTGAAAACGATACAACGTCCGAGTATGGACAAGATGCAAATTGGGCTAAGAGCCCTGAAGAATAACCAATGGCGTCCATAACCCTGCCTAGACCAAGCTGGAAGGGTAACCCTGCTAACGACGTCGATCTCAAAACCTGCTTAAACAAAAGGGGTGCCGACAAAGGGCAAAGGAAAAAAGAGAGCGGTCAGTACTGAGGCCAGTACACGACGAGACTAGAATTCGGTGGTCCTCGCCTACATATGTATGGTGGACTGAAGCGACAGCGCAGCATGCACTAAACAACCTATAGAGACTCAATACATCTGGCGGCTATCAGATAAGGATAAGAAAGACCTATTCGGATCCAACCTGATTCTAACACCAAACATACATGTCCTGGTATTCCCCCTCGATACCAACCGAGAAAGTCAACCGAGGAACTCACATAGTTGGCAGTTTTATTCATTTAATTATAGTTGCGACAATTACTAGTCAGATATAGATAGCATGAGTCATCCTGATATAATAAGCAGTGGGCAGTTTTAATTGACCATTTCGTTATAGTTGTAGTACTTACTAGTCAGATACATATAGCATGAGGCATCCCAAAACCCAACAGTTGTTGGTACTTTTATTTAGCCATTCTGTTGTAGTTGCAATACTTACTAGTCAGATACAATGGAAACAGGTGACAACCCAAACCAGCAATTGTTGGCACTTTTATTTAGCCATTCCATTATAGTGAAGCTGATTACTAGTCATTATAAAGTCAAATTTATAGCACTACTTTAGTCATAGTTGTCTATGATCGAGATACTGTGCTCCAAGTCGTCCATAACCGCGGACACGGCTTTCAGAAAGTTTTACCCTGCAGGGGGGCACAAATAGCAACACACGCACGATCAACCTCGGGAAAAACCAAATAAAAACCCAACGAGGCATCACGACAGAGCAATTGCAAGATTCATATAAATTTCAGGGGGGCACCCCACCAAGCTACCTGCGACGAAGTTGGCCGGCTCCGAGACGGACCCAGAGGTTTGTGTCGATGGCTGTAAACGACTGGGAACCCGAAAGTGTGACTGGGATTGTCGATACCGCATAAACGTATCACAATTCCTAAACAGTACAGGCGCTCCACGCGCAATCGTAAATAAAGCAGTAAAGCATGGCATAAATATAGGATAGTAATAAAGCCCCAGACTACTTTGTGGCCCCAAGAAATAAATATGACTCAAGCTCTGGCTAGGGGGATTCATGGTCCCACATGTGGATAGTGCGAATATTCAAAGAACAGGTATCAAGTACTCGGGTCCTACGGGACACAAGTGGACGGTTAAAAACCAAATAACATCTATTGCCCATAAGTGGACGGATTTTGAACGATCTAGAGAACCAATTCACGCAAGGTTGTGTCTACATGAAGCTGGTACATCCCTCTTCGACTAAGCTTGCGGAGGTTTGCGGGAGGTGGACTAGGACACCGGGAAAACGAGGTTGAACAGAGGCATAAACAGTGCAGTCTGAATTTTGACAGGCATAAAGCAATGAGATGCACAGAAGAACGCTCATCCCAGGACAGCGACAGGTCGAGCTCTGGATGGGCGCCGTACACAGAAGAACGAAGGTCTGGGGAGATGTTGAACGAAGGGAGTATGTGGGCTGCGCCAGGGGCTGCTCTCTTTAATAATCTTTTCTGATTTATTTTTATTTGTTTTGTTCAAATCCAAACAAGTTACTAATTCAAAACCTTTTGAACTTTGTATAAGCATTTGAATAGGGGATTGTGGTATGCAAATAGAAACAGAGAGGGAATAGCACAAAGGGGAGGAGATGCCCACATACATGTTCCTCAGGCATTTAAAGAATAAGGATTAGGATTTTGAAAAAAAAACATTTATAAATATGGAACCCCAGCAATAGATCCCCATGTTGTCGAAAACAAAATAGAGATATCAAAGAGGGGTAGATTTGGTTGATAGCAACATCACAAGCAAGACAATCATATGCAATGTTTGGTATAATGCTCAAATGTAATATGGCATGATGACATGAGTATGATACCATGATGATGCACAAAACAAAAACACCAAGCGATTTTCTAGTAGTGATTTTACCTGGGGTGCTATAGTGGATATCACGACCCGAGAGCTCAACTTGGCAAATCGAGTCAAGGGCGCAAAGACCCGGCTTGATGCGACGAGATTGAGAGGAAGAAACCTCAACGAAGAGCTAGCGGATGCAACGTCAAAAATAACGCTAGAAAACAGCAATGAAACAGCTATGCGGCCAACATATAACACAAAAGCAGCTAATCTGCGAGTAGCAGAAGCAACAATGGCAGAATTACCCCATTTGGAGGGAGAAGCAAAGAAAAGACAACAAGAACGATTAAATGAACTAGTAAGAGCAGCTAGCATGCTGAATGAAGCATATTACAGAGCAAATCCGGGTATAGCAGGAAGGTCATAGCTGGTTCACTTGGCGACTCCTGTTCTGGCAAGATAGGCTGGGCACACGGCATCCTCACCTGGAGCGGCGCCTAGACCGAGAAAAGAAAAGAGTGTGGATTCCGGAAGAAACAAGCAGATGGTCACCTATGATCCGACGATGGCTCAAGGAAACCCGGCACATGCACAGGGGGCGAGACGGAATAATGCCCAAGGAAATGAAAACCAGGAGAATGCAGGCCGAGAAAGGCAAGCAGGTCAAAGAAACGACAACGAAGGGCAAAATTTTGCGCCTCAAGCTAGGCGTGGAACTCACTCAGCAGGAGGAGGAAATCTAGCGCCGAATAATGCACCAGCTCAACCCGAAAGAAGACAACAAAGCGCAGGAAAGGCAGCTCAACAGCATGCCGACCTGAACGCAAATAAGTATAATGATGGTTACTCGGCTATGGTGAATGACGGATATGAATTGTCGGATCATGCTTTGGCCCAAGGATCATGATGGAGCCACCGATACCAAATTTCCAGCTGGCCAGAGGCACAAAAACATATGATGGAAGTACAAAGCCAGAGTACTGGCTCATAGATTATGGAACTGTTGTGAAGATCGTGCAGGGAAATTTGAGATGGGCAGTACGATATATAGCGCAGATGCTGGAAGGACCAGCTCGGGTATGGTTGAACAATTTGCCACCCGGAAGCATTAATAGCTGGACCGATTTTCAAGACTCTTTTGTGAGCAATTTCACGAGCACTTATAAGAGGCCGAACCGCCCACAACAACTGGCGATGTGCAAGCAAAGACCGAATGAGACAGACAGGGAATTCCTCACATGGTGGTGTACGATGCGCAACTCTTGTGAAGGGGTAATCGAGTCACAGGCAATCGCTTGGTTTGCACAAGGATGTAGACATGGAAGCATTCTCTGGCAAAGGTTACAGACAGATATGTCGGCAAGTCTGGCAGAAACGATAAGAATTGCTTATTCATATGCGTTAGGAGATCCGACTCAGCCGCTGCTTATATCGGCAGTCGGGATGACTGAGACTCAGATCTATGACGTTGTCGGGTCGCAGAGGCGCCAGGAAAGGTCTGAATACAGAAGCAAGAGAAGAGACGAAAGGCCAGACTACAGATATGGTTCGACTCAGGTTGTGGCTATGAGTCAGGATCATCCAGATGCTGGAAGTAGCCAACGTCAAAGGACAAGTGGACAACAACAGTGGGTGCCAAAGAATGATGGCAAAAAGCCATATCAACAGAGGAAGCAATATCAGGACCGACAGAAATATACCTATGAGATGATGCTGGACCAGACGTGTAAGTTTCACACGCCTAGTCCGAGTAAACCAGCCAATCACACAACAAGACAATGCACTTGGTTTCAGAAAGGAGATAGAGTGGATTCACCGAATAAGCAGATTCCACCACCTCCCCCTCCACCATTTACAGGAAGAAATGCTCAGATAGTGGGAACAGATAACAGATACGAAAACATGCAGCCAAGGTATCAGAATCAACAAAGAAGAGAAACTTTGCACCAGGTGCACAATCCAAGAGGTGACGACGCTCATGTCGGTCATGGAACTAGAAATGAGTACAAAGAACATCACCAGAGCTATGTTGTCTTTGTCACAAAGCTGAATGACAAAAAGAGCCAACATCGATGGATGATGGAGGTGAATGCCACAATGCCGGCAATTCCCAAGTACATGCATTGGTCTAAGCAAGAAATAACTTGGAGTATAAAAGATCACCCCAAGATCATGCCAACCCTAGGAGGATATGCTCTAGTTTTGGATCCAACGTTCATGGGCCCAGATATCAATGTCAAGTTTTTAAAAGTGTTGATTGATGATGGCAGTAGCATCAACATCATGTACAAAGATACTATGCTCAAGTTAGGCATTACCATGAACATGCTGGAGCCGACTAAGACCACTTTCCACGGTATTGTGCCGGGATTTTCCTGTGAGCCAATTGGCAAGATCTGGGTTGACGTCTTATTCGGCAATAGAGAGAACTGTCGCACTGAGGCCATAGAGTTCGAGGTAGTGGATTTGGTCAGCTCATATCACGCCTTACTTGGCAGGCCGACTATGGCAAGATTCATGGCTACTGCCCACATTGTCTACTTAAAGATAAAGCTGTCAGGCCCATGCGGGATGATTACAGTTGAAGGGGACTACAAAAGATCCATTGCTTGTGCCTCAGCCGGATCTTCACTGGCCGAGTCACTTGTCATAGCACAAGAAAAGAGTCAAATGTTGGAAGTGGCAACATTGGCCAAAGTAGCACAAATATCCATGTCGGCACTCACCAACCCGCATGGCAATGTGTCATTTCAAGCTACCAAAGAAACCAAGAAGGTACAGGTGGATGAGACTTTCCCAGAGCGCACAGTTACCATTGGGGCTGGCCTCACGGAGAAATAGGAAAGCGAGCTCACCAGCTTCCTCCGTGAGAATCGGGATATCTTTGCATGGTCCACTCAAGATCTGCAAGGGTTTCCAAGGGAGATGGCTGAGCACTCTCTTCATGTAAGACCAGGTGCCAAACCGGTCAAGCAACCCCTCCGCCGCTTCGCCGAAGATAGGAGGAAAGTAATAGCTGCCGAGATTGCCAGACTCCTAGTTGTTGGATTCATCATGGAAGTACTGCACTCGGATTGGTTGTCAAATCCAGTCTTGGTCGAGAAGAAAAAAGATGACCGGAACGTGGCAGTGGTATGGCGCATGTGTATTGATTACACGAACCTCAATAAGGCGTGTCCAAAAGATCCATTTCCCCTACCACGGATCGATCAAGTCATAGATTCTACTGCTGGGTGTGAGTTGTTGTCTTTTGTGGATGCGTATTCAGGATTCCATCAGATACCACTGAATCCGGATGATCAAATAAAGACAATTTTTATCACCCCATGCGGGGCTTATTGTTATCGTACCATGCCATTTGGGTTGAGAAATGCAGGTGCAACATATAAAAGATGCATGCAAAAATGCTTACAAGATCAATTGGACAAAAACGTTCAAGTATACGTCGATGACGTGGTAATAAAAACCAAACAAAGTAATACTCTAATTGAGGACTTGCGTCAAACATTCGCAAACTTGAGAAGATTTCAGATGAAGCTTAACCCGGAAAAATGCACATTTGGTGTCCAAGCTGGCAAGTTACTCGGATTCCTCGTATCTAGCCGAGGAATTGAAGCTAACCCAACAAAGATCAGGGCCATCGAAAGAATGGAATTGCCAAAAACCCTCAACGATGTCCAGAAGTTTACTGGATGCCTGGCCTCGTTGAGCAGGTTTGTTAGTCGGCTAGGGGAAAAAGCCCTACCATTATATCAACTAATGAAGAAATCAGATAAATTCACGTGGACACAGCAAGCTGATAGCGCTTTCCACGAATTAAAGAAAATGTTGGCAACAACACTAGTATTAGCATCACCACTATCTAAAGATCCAATGTTGCTCTATGTCGCCACAACCAACAGAGTTGTAAGTGCAGTAATAGCGGTTGAACGTGAAGAAGGGGGCAAATCAGTCCAAAGACCAGTTTATTACTTGAGCGAAGTGATCTCTGTCTTGAAACAGAATTACCCACATTATCAGAAGATGACATATGGGGTATATATGGCAGCAAAGAAGCTGGAACATTATTTTCAAGAACACACAATCCGGGTAATATGCGAGGCACCTATCTCAGGTATATTGGGCAGCAAAGATGCCAACTGCCGAGTCGCAAAATGGGCCATAGAACTAGCACCATATACTCCACAATTTGATAGGCGAGATGCAATAAAGTCTTAGGATGTTGCAGATTTCTTTGTAGACTGGATGGACATGCAGTACGAACCACCACTGCCAGATCCGAATTACTGGAAAATGCATTTTGATGGGTCCAAACGAAAATGGGTCTGGGCACCGGGATAGTGATCACATCTCCAAAGAGGGATCAACTCAGGTATGTGTTACAGATTCATTTTGCTGCTTCCAACAACGTTGCCGAGTATGAAGCACTTGTCCACAGCATCAAAGTGGGCAAGAAAATTGGTATCAAAAGGATCATGTGTTTTGGCGATTCGGATTTGGTGATTCAGCAAGTGTCTGGACATTGGGATGCGCTGGACGCAAACATGGCATTATATCGTTTCCATGTGCAACAAATTTCGGGATACTTTGATGGATGTGAATTCCATCATGTTCCTAGAGCATAAAATGAGACAGCAAATGTACTATCCAAACTAGGATCATCTCGGCAAGTAATACCACCAGGAGTAGCGCTGGAGCACCTCAGGAAACCATCGATCAAGCCGTCACCAGAATCCGACTCGATCAGGGTCACCCCAGCGATTCAGGAGTCGGACGTGGTACCAATGGATATCAACTCAGGGGTAGGTTCGAACCACTCGGGGACTGATCCGCTCAATTCAGGGGCTGACGAATCACACTCGGGGACTCCTCAGGTCATTTCGGCAGAGCATATGTCGGTAGAGCCAATGGACATTCATGCTGAAGCAGACCCGGAACCACTGATACCAACATGGGAACAGCCAATATTCGACTACTTAAAAGATGGGACCTTGCCGAGTGATGAAACATTGGCAAGGAAAACAGTACGAAGAGCAAAAGTGTATACCATAATCAACAAGGAATTATACAAGCGAAGCGTGACGAGCGTACTACAACGTTGTATCGGTCCAGAGAAAGGCCAAGAGATCTTATTGGATATTCATCAAGGAGAATGTGGGCACCATGCGTCATCAAGAGCGTTGGTGGCCAAAGCATTCCGACATGGATTCTATTGGCCAAGCGCATTGGCACAAGCGCAAGAGTTAGTCGGAAAATGCAGTGGTTGTCAACACCATGCATCCAAGTCACATCTACCAGCGTCTGAATTAAAGACTATACTAATCACTTGGCATTTTGCAGTGTGGTGCCTAGATATGGTAGGACCATTCAAACCAGTAAGGGGAGGCATGACTCATATTTTGGTCATGATTGATAAGTTCACCAAGTGGATAGAAGTGAAACCAATCAAAAATTTGGATGGTAAAACAGCTGTCACATTCTTAAGGGATATAATCCTTAGATATGGTTATCCACACAGTGTAATCACTGTGTATGGCACGAACTTTGCTGAAGGAGATTTTTCTAGTTTTTGCAGGAAACACCGGATAAGACTCGATGTAGCATCAGTCGGCCATCTAGAATCAAATGGACAAGTTGAACGGGCAAATGGCTTAGTTCTGTCAGGGATAAAACCCCGCTTAATGGAAGCAAGGGAACTGGCATTATCCAGATCCGCTATATATCAACAGAATCTCCAACGCTACCATAGCCAGAAAGTGCAACCTCGTGTTTTTCGAGAAGGGGATATGGTGCTAAGGCTGGTGCAGCACACAGCGGGAATGCATAAATTATCACCCCCATGGGAAGGTCCATTCATTGTAAGCAAAGCATTGCACAATGATTCCTATTATCTCATAGATGCTCGTGAAGCACAAAAGAACAAGGCGGACAAGTCAGGAGATGAGACCAAAAGGCCATGGAATGTGGCGCTACTTCGTCCCTTCTATACTTAGGAGAAGCAATGCATCTATCACTTGAACTCTCATATGTCGGACGTGTGTGCCGGCTATGTGCTGATAATAAAATGGTATGATTCGAAAAACTAACTCGGGGACTACCCCTTAAGTTTTCCTTCTCAATTATTTTATGTCGGCTGGCATGACACCCGAAATTTATCTCGGAACAAGTAGTGTTTACTCAGAAGAAATCAACTCTTCGACTATGCTGTTGTCCGAAAACACGGCTTCATGGCAAGCAAGAGAAAAGGATGTATGATGGGTAACCACGAACGCCGGATAAGTACAAAGGAGAAACGTGAGCCGGCTTTAAGTTTTTGCCTAACTCTCTACAGGTCACGTTATACTGCGTGTCGAACAATCTCGACCAAGTGGTCCAAGTTTCATACCCACTAACTATATCTTTAGTACTTTGAGACTCTAATGTAGAACACCGAAAAAGGTAGACAGGGGCCAAAGTCAAGGAAAAGTGACACAGCAAAATGAAACTCGGGGACTTGCCCTTGAATGGTTCACATTCAGAACATAACTCAAATATATAAAGCCTATCAAAAGGCACATAATCAAACTTAAAGTGAAATATATGTTACATCTATACCCCACATACCGGGGATCTAATCAAAAGTTCAAGTATTTGTTAACCTAAGAAGCAGAAGGACTCGGAGGAGCACCCTTGGAGCCAGGAGCGTCGCTTGGAGAATTTGCCGAGTCAGGGGCATCCATGTCCGGGTCATCCGGCCCATCTGACTCGGGTGCTTCGCTGTCGCCACCCTCTTTGTCAGCAACCTCAACAAGCGGGTCGCCAAGGTCGAGGAAGCTGGGCCCGTCGCACCAAGCATGCACCATGGTATACTCGATCATGGCGTAAGTTCGCTCCTGGCATTTCTTGATGAGCTCTGGGTCATTCAGCCATTTTCCATCTCCTCTTATGCGAGCAAGAACATCAAGGTTGACGTCCTCGTACCATGAAAGCACGAAGGAGAGAGCCTTGTCCGCTGCAGCTCGGCCGGCCGACTCACGCCATTGATCCAACCGGTCTTCAGTAAGGACAAATCTCTTAGCAAGTGGCTCGATGAGTTCAGGTGGGTCTTCATCCAGCCAGAGCATGCGAAACGCATGAATAGCCGACTTGAGCAGGTCCACACCGCAAGACTTGAGGGTCCTGACCCGTTTGGACACCGCTTCGAGAAGATCCTCCATGGACACCTCGCCGTCGGCCGGAGCACCAGATTCGGCCCTCACTTTCTTCATGGCTCAGATGGCAAACATATTGGCCTCAGGAAAATTCTCTGCAAGAAAAAGAGAAAAGTTAGAAAAATAACAAAAGTGGATGGAAGAAATCCAGAGCGACCTATACATTGCAAAAAGAGCAAGAACTCACTACCGAGAAAGAAGTTGATAGTGGCGAGCTTACTATGCCAAGTTTTGGCCTTGGCTTGGAGGGCATCAAAGTTCAGATTTGCCGACTCGACCGATGACTCTGCCTCGTCAAGCAGCCTCTTGGTCTTCTCGGCGCTGGCGGCATGATGCTCATTCTTCTCGGCAAGCTCCTCCTTCAGCCCCTTCACCTCGGCCAAGTGCTCCTGCTCTGTCTCGGCCATCAGCTTCTTCAGCCGAGTCACCTCATCTCTCTCTTTCTGGAGTTTGGCTTGGTGCTTCTCTTCTTATTCGGAACAAATTACTTGTCAGCACCAACAGAAACCTTCAGCTATCGAGTTAATGAGGCAAGAAACTTACTCTCGGCCTCGCTGATCTGCGAGTGAAGAGCCTCGATGGTGTACTAAGCGGAGGCTGTGAGAAAAGAGCAAGAAAATATTGAGGAAATGAACCAAAGAAAAATACACCGAATAGAGAAAGGGCGACTAAGGATATTACCTTGGACTTGGGTGTCAGTCTGCAGCTTTTCATACGCAAGCTCGAGCTTGCAATGCGCCAGAACGAGAGCTTGATGCACCTTGGTGCGCTTGTTATGCGTGAGCTAGACAAAGAAGACAGATAGTAAGGAAAGGTCAAGTCAAGCAGCCTGCCGGATTAAAAATCTTAAGAGCTTATAGAAGAGTAAGTTCCTTACTCAATAGTAACCTCGAGGGCTAGGGATCGAAGCTCTAACATATGATTTTGGCATAAGGAAATGAAAAGGCTTAAGAGATTATAGCCGAGTAAGTTCCTTACTCAATAGTAACCTCGTGGGCTAGGAATCGAAGCTCTAACATATGAGTTTGGCATAAGGAAATGAAAAATCTCAAGATCTTACAGCCGAGTAAGTTCCTTACTCAATAGTAACCTCGAGGGCTAGGGATCGAAGCTCTAACATGCAAGCTTGGTGGAAAAGTTTAAAGACTAAGTGATTATTGAAAGCTTACGGCCGAGTAAGTTCCTTACTCGGCAGTAACCTCAGGGACTAGGTGATATGTATAAAGGGAATACTCAACAATACAAAAGAGTAAGAAGTTACTTTACCTCGTTCACTTTGTCGGCACGAGCCATTAGAGTAATGGCCTACTGGGTCATGTCAGAGACGGCCTTAGGGCCCACCTTCAGTTTCTTGCCAGCACGGGTACTGACCTCCTGCTCGCCAGCTGCATTCCATGCCAAAGCATAAGGCTCAGCCGATCCAAGGATTTTCCCACTGAGCGTCCGAGTGAGAACTTGACCCGTTTTCAGGGTGGTTCCCACATTGGCATGGGTCGCTGCAGCGGAAGTATGGAGGGTAACAGCCTTAGAGCCATCACCTGACCCAGCAGCCGCAGATTCGCCCCCCTTACCCGTTGAAGCGACCATTGTCGCCAACGTCGGAGGCCGGATCTGAGGAGCAGAACCCGGAGAGCAGACCAGTGTTGTCTGCTTGGAGGAGGTGGATTTTCCAGATAAAGGGCGAGCAGAGCCA
The DNA here is from genome assembly GCA_916181665.1 of Avena sativa. Lineage (NCBI taxonomy): Eukaryota > Viridiplantae > Streptophyta > Magnoliopsida > Poales > Poaceae > Avena > Avena sativa. The sequence continues at coordinate 41,565,334 of OV702298.1, read as the reverse complement.
GAGGCCTTAGGCTGGGTCTGGCCCTTTGACAGAATTGGAGAGCGAGCAGGAGGAATTGGAGAAGAAAGTGGAGCCGGCTGACTAGGCTCAGCAGTTTTGCTGGCTCCAAGATCAGGAAGTTGTTCATTCACATCAGCCTGAAGGCCGATGCTAGAGGAACTGGGGGCGGAAGGTTTCTCGGCACCGTCGAATCAGCTGGAGGAGGCGCAGGCCTTAGCGGCGAGGCGATGCTAGAAGCAGCCTAGTTCGCCGACAAAGGTGTGGCGCTGAAAACAATGAGACATGTATAAGAGAACATCAGTGACGAAAAAGAAAGAACGAAAAAAGCAGAGTATAAAAACTTACCCGGTGACGACTGGGTCACGGGTGACTCGGCGTGTGACTCGGCGCCCAGCGGCTTGGCGGGTCTCAGCTAGAGTGGCAGCAGCAGAGGCAGCAGGAGCTGCCGGAGTGGGCTTGCTCTTCTTGGCTGGCTAAGTGCTGGAGGAGGCCCCGCGTCGCTTCGGCTTTGCGACGGGGATCTTGCCGACTCCACCCCAGGCGAGAGGAGGACTGTCATGTACCTGACCATCTGCATAAGTAAATAACAGGCTTACTCGGATAGGTTGGCAGGCTAAGTTCGCAAGGCATGTACCTCCAAAAGCATACAATCATCATCCTCATCATCGTCAGACCAATCTTGTAAGGGTTTGCGAGATCGACTCTTACCCGAAGCTGAAGCAGCCGCAGCGTGCGGGATGGGCATGAAGCACTCCAGGTCATACTCGACCTCATCAGAGTCGGAGCGATCCCCGCTATAGCCGCAGGGAGGTACTATACTGTCATCAACCTGGTGAACAAGATTCTGCGAAAGACAAACAGAATGAGTAACCAAACACTAGACTGAGAGTGGCAAAAGAGATAAAGCCGACTCGGCAAGGAAAACGACTCGGAAAACTTACCCAGGGGACAGGTCTGACCCGGCTAAACGGAGGGCAACTCCAAGCCCAATCATCTGCCAAGTTCAGTTTAAAGATTGAGCTTACTCGGCAGGCAATGGAGTCATGGGTGAGCTCCTTAGTGGAGTGCCGAGTGGGATCATGGGAGCCACTCATAAAGAACATCTTGTGGCTCCTCGCTTGGATGGGGCTTACCAGGCGTGAGATGAAGGCGCACATGAGGTCAGTGTTGGCAAGATGACAGTTCTCCTCCAGCGACAACAACCTTTCCAGGATCGCGTTAGCCTCGTTCACCGCAGTGTCTTGGTCGCGCGGGTCAAGCTGCCAGAGCTTATTGCTGGGGACCTCGTCCGAGAAAGGGGGGAGCCGGATGTTATCAGTGGACCCGCTGTTTTTGACATAGAAAAAGGTCCTATGCCACTTCTTGCAAGAATCAAGCCCAGCAACCCGAGGAAAGATGGAGTCTCTCCTGGGCGTGATGCTAGCGGCACCGCACCGAGTCGGCTTCTTCTCGGCTCGAGGAGCACCAGGCTGGGGAACAACCTGAACCCTAAATCTAAAATATTTGGCCCACAGAAGAACCGTAGGCCAAATTCCAAGGTAAGCCTCGCAAGCAGAGATAAAGCAGGAAAGAGAGCCAATTGCATTGGCAGGAAGATGATGGGTTTGCAGATGGAAGGTGGAGAGAAACGAGGAGAAGAAGGTGCTCACTGGAAGAGAGAAACCGCGCTCAAAGTGAGAAAGGAAAACCACCCGCTTGTTAGCTTCGGGTTTGGGAGAGATCTCACCGGTGGGAAGACGGTAGTCCACTTGCAGCGGAATGCGCCTGGTGGAGCGGAGCCATTCTACCTCCTCGGTGGAGACCTCCGAGCCTTCCCAGCCGCTACGCTCGCCGGTGGGAACCTCCTGCTCCTCCACACCATCAGCACCGTCACGAGCATCCATCACCCTCGCAGACTCAGTCTCCTCCGCTGTCGGGAGTGGCTTTGAAGAACGTGGACCCGTGGTGGAATGGAAAGAGAAGTGGAGCAATTGCAGGGAAAGAACAAGAGGAAGAAGAAACCGCAAAGGGGGCGGTTCGATCTCGCAGGCGCAAGGAAGAAGAAGAGGCAAGGGAAAACTGAACAGGCGTGGGGGAAGTGGAAACCCCCATCCCCTACTTAAAGACAGTAAAAACCCTGGTCGTGGCATCCATCTGTGCCGTGCGGCCAGCGTGTGGCCGTGTACCGGGCCGAGTAAGCCAATCAGCAGGCGCCACGTAGCCAGAGAGAGACGAAAAATCCCGTGCCACGTCATGAAAGGAAGGACAAGGGGCGCATGCCGCTTGGACTGCCACAGTGACGGGGAATAACTGCGCAGCCGTCACTGTGCCGCCAGAGCTTGGAACAAAATTTGAGGCAAGTAATCATGATTACCAGCTGTCATTGACTGAAGCACGCCGAAAATGACTCAGAATTGGCCAAAGTGACTCGGCTCGAGGCAAAAATGAGCCAAGAAGTCAAAGAGTGGATCCGAAAACTGTCAGACAGACCCGGCAAGGTGCAAGATTGTGACAGATAGAGACAAAAACTAAGTTCTAATCACACAAAAGGAACCTGGAGACGCCTAACAGCTTGAACTGCTAGACCTCACCAGCTTCGGGGACTAATGTCGGGGGATAACCCCCGGTAGGGTCACGAGAGGTCAAACATAACACATCTTGGTTGGCTCCGAGTAAAGAAAGAACCAGGCTGGGTAAGAACAGCCGGATAAGAGAAGCATGAGCGGCCGACATATAAACTATGTCGGCCTGCATAAGACAAAGTTGTGATTCTTGTAGGAACCGACAAGCCAAGTCTACCAAGGAAGGGCCGAGTCGAGTAGGACGCGTGGCACCTTTTCGAGTAAGGTTCAGGAGGGACCATGGTAAAGCATGGTCAAAAGAGCAGGGCGATGCCGGGTGACACAAAAGGAGCCAGGTGACGCCAAAAGCATATGCTGACGTACAAAGTAACAACATGACGCCAAAAGGAACAGGAAGAAGTGTATCAGAAGACCGTTAGCTGTCAAGCTTTATGGGCTAGGCCATTGGGCTTAGGTCAAGCCCATGACCCAGCCCACATTATAGGGACCAAGATCCAAGCAGTAAACCCTAGGACCCAAAGGGGTATAAGCTAGATAGCACTGCTTATATAAGGGAGGGAATAGCTGTAGTAGAAGCAGGTTGGACCAAGTAGGGAACTAGTGTCGTAAACCCTAGTTCATATAGCTCAAGGAGAGCTTCTAATCTTCGGGAATCAATCAAATCGCCAAGTCTAGAGAGTTCTTCTTGTTCTTCGTGCATGGCTCGACCGTGCACTCCCTCCCCGGTGACCACAAGCACCCATTCGGCTCCCAACTTAAGCCTACCCATGGCATCTACCATGCCACCACCACGATAGGTTATGATCCGAACCCCCTCTAGTATTAAGTTGCAAGCAACAGACAACTGCTTTAGCAAAGTGTGTAAGGTAAACAGTCCACATGTTCCATGAACAAGAGACCACTGTTTTCTCCTTATTAGCAACAACACATCTACAACCGAAGAGATTTCTATTACTTCCCTTGGAAACTAGAGGCTTGAACCCACTATCGAGCATAAATACCCCCTCTTGGAGTCACTAGCAACTACTTGGCCAAGATAGATACTAACAACGGAGAGCATGCAAGATCACAAACAACACAGACATGATAGAATCATAAAGACAAAACCATTAATCAAACCAACATAATAATCTCAATATCCATCGGATCCCCGCAAACACAACATGCATGATTACAAATAGATTAGATCTTGATCATGAACGGAGCTCACTAGATCTATACATGAAACCACAAAGAAGGAGATACAACCATCTAGCTACTACATGGACCCATAGTCCAAGGTGGAACTACTCACGCATCATACCGGAGAGAAGGCCTCCGAGATGATCTCCCCTCCGGACTCTCCGGGATGATCTCCCCTCTGGCAGGGTGCCGGGAAGAACTTCAGGCCCCCCTATCTAGGGACGATGGTGGCGGCGGATACAGATGATTTCGTGGAATATTGATCGGGTGCTCAGGGTTTCTGCATCGGGGGCTTCTTATAGGAGAAGGGGGAGACCAAGGTGGCGGCCAGGGCGACTAACCCCTAGCCAGGCGCGGGGTGGGGCCCACCCGTGCCTGGGGTGGGTCTGGCCCCTCTGGCCGGCCCCTTTGGCTCTCCTCTAGACTTCTTGTTCCCCATAGAAAGTAATTGACTTTGTCCTTTGTCCCGTCCAATTCCGAGAATATTTTTTTACTAACTTTTCTTAAACCAAAAACAGCAGAAAACAGGCATCTGGCACTGTTGCAACTTGTTAGTAGGTTTGTACCAGAAAACATGTAAAAAGCACCTCAAAGTGTGGACAAGTAAAGCAAAGTAGATACTAAACAAGCATGGAGCATCAAAAATTATAGATACATTTCCAACGTATCAAGGTTCAACATATCCCTCGAGTAGAAAATGAGGAAACAGATGCTCTATCAAGAATAGGCTCTACACGCGAAACTAGTTCTGGATGGTGCTTTTCTAGAGCACCTTAAAGTTCCCTCTATCATAGGAGTTTATGAGGACTATCTGACGAAATATGAATCACCTTTAGTTGCTGTCCTGGTTGTGATTCCCAGCTGGACACAATCCTACCTAGATTTCTTGGTAGACAGAATAATAACGGTAGATGAAGTTCTGAGCCAATAGATCATCCGATGAGCAAAAGCCTATACACTTATAAATGGTGAGCTCTATAAGAAAAGTGTTTCTGGGATTTTTCGACGTAGTATTTCTCTAGAAGGAGTGGAAATCTTACGATAAATCCACGAAGGCGAATGCGGTCATCACGCTATAGCCAAATCCTTAGTGGAAAAAGCTTTTAGACATGGATTCTTTTGCCTCATAGCTAAGGAGGATGCCGAGAAACTGGTCAAAATTTGAAAGGCTGCCAAAAGTACGCCCGTCAAGCTCACGTTCTGGCTAATCAGCTGTGAACAATCCCTATTACATGGCCATTTGTGGTCTAGGGGCTTGATATGGTAGGGCCATTTCGAATGGCAAAATGTGGTTTTACCCATATCCTAGTAATGGTGGATAAATTTACAAAGTGGAATGAGGCAAAACCCATAACAAATTGTGATGGAGACACATCTAGAAAGTTCATCGAGGACGTAATTATCTGATTCAGATATCCGCACAGTATTATTACAGACAACGGGAGCAACTTTTCCATGGGAGAATTATCCAAATTCTGCGAAGATCAAGGGATCCAACTCGATATTGCATCAGTCGCACATCCACAAGCCAACGGACAAGTCGAAAGGGCAAACGATCTCATTTTATAATGACTCTGACCTCGTCTCAAAGCACCACATCATCGTGCCATGGGGGCTTGGGTAGAAGAATTACCGTATGTGATATGGATTTTACGAACTACTCCTAATTGGTCAATCAGATATACTCATTCTTCCTGGTGTACGGTGTAGAAGAAGTTCTTCCGAGTGATTTAATCCATCAATCTCCCCAAGTCAAAGCGTATATCGAAGAAGATGTTGAAGTTTCTCGACAACATGATATCGATATAATCCAAGAAGTTCGCGTTGTTGCTGAGCAGATATCTATAGCCTATTAGCAGAAGTTATGCAAGTACCATAGCCAAAGAGTCCAAAATCGTTCTTTCATAAATGGTGATTTGGTTCTCCGATTTGTGCAAAAAATAAAGCATAAACTTTCCCTGATTTGGGAAGGACCTTTTATGATCAGCCGAGTTCTGCATAATGGGTCATACAATTTAACCGATATGAGACAAATCAAGGAAAGACCTGATACTGGGAAAGGGAGTTGGTGGTCGTACATACCTAAATGAATTAGATCGTTCATGGAATATTGCACATCTACGTGCCTTCTATTCTTAATTTTATTTCCTTGTAATCATATGTACATGTTCAAAGTGAAATAAAGTAGTGGTTACCTCATAATTTTCTGAGAAGTTTTTTACCATTTTATTTCCAAAAGAGCATCTCAATTTCAAAAATCACAGGATGCTTGAAAGTACTTCATGCTCCTGTTAGTTTTGATTATGATTTTTGAAAATCTATAAAAATGTTACCTTTGGGTGTAAATCTTATTTTATGTTTATACTTTGGTTTTTTATCTCATTGCTTAGACGCGGGAATTTTCCGAGTAATGAATTATCACTACTAGAAGCCAACTTTGTTTCCAAGTTTAAACTGGTTTAGCAATTGAGCTCTGCTGATCGGCAAAGTTTATGTGCTAAAGATTTGCCAGCTCATAAAAAGGACCAGGCAGAGAGCCATATAAAATGATAAGTGATAACACAAAGTGCTTAAGAAATTTTTTAGCACACATCAAAATATACAAAGTGCAAAGTACTAAAGCATCAGTTCAAAATAAAGTAGTTTACTTATTACATAAAATATTGTCTCAGAATAATGTAAAGATTTTTCCCTTTGGAATCTATGCTGCAGGTGGAGAAGGATTTTCCGACTCAGAGGTGGTGCCCTGATCTTCTTTAGGAACAAGACGTTAGACACGATTTCCTCGTTGTCCTCGAATTCTTCTTCAGCTTCGGCTAGGAGGCTTGGTGCCACTACGATAGAGGTAAAGAAAGGCTTCTCGAAGTTTTTCATCTCGTCCATGATACGTCAAAAACGTATCTATAATTTTTGATGTTCCATGCTTGTTTACTATCTATTTTGCTTTGCTTTCTCTACACTTTGATGTGTTTTTATATGTTTTCTAGTACTAACCTATTAACAAGATGTCATAGTGTCAGTTGCCTATTTTCTTCTGTTTTTGGTTCCAGAAAGGCGGAAAATTAATATTCTCGGAATTGGACGGAACAAAAGCCAAAGTCAATATTTTACCATGGGGAACACGGAGCTAGAAGACGACACGGAGAAGGGCCTCGACGGGGCCACACCCCCTGGCCGCGTGGCCAGGCCTGGCCCACGCCTGGGAGGGTGCAGCCACCTCGGGCACCCCCTCGGCCTCCATCTTCGCCTATTATAAGCCCCCTATGCATAAACCCTGAGTATCCGATCAACATTCCACGAAATTGTCTGTAGCCGCCGCCACCATCGTCCCTAGATCGGGGGGTCTGAAGTTCTTCCAGGCACCCTGTCGGAAGGGAGATCATCCCGGAGGCCTTCTTCTCCGGTATGAAGCGTGAGTAGTTCCACTTTGGACTACGGGTCCATGTAGTAGCTAGATGGTTGTATATCCTCCTTTGTGCTTTCATGTCTAGATCTTGCAAGCTCCGTTCATGATCAAGATCTCATCTACTTGTAATAATGCATGTTGTGTTTGCGGGGATCTGATGGATTGATATTACTATGTTAGATTGATTAATGGTTTTGTCTTATTGATTCTATCATGTCTATGTTATTTGTGATCTTGCATTGCATGCTCTACGTTGTTAGTAGCTATCTTGGCTGAGTAGTTGCCAGTGACTCCAAGAGGGGGTATTTATGCTCGATAGTGGTCTCATGCCTCTATTTAATCTAAGAGAAGTGACAGAAATCCCTAACGTTGTAGATGTGATGTTGCCATTAGGGAAAAAACAACGGTCTCTTGTTCATGGAACAAGTGGATTGTTTACCTTACATACTTTGCTTAAAGTAGTTGTCTGTTGCTTGCAACTTAATACCGTAGGGGGTTCGGATGATAACCTGAAGGTGAACTTCTAGTCATAGATGCAGTTGGATGGCTGTCTATGTATCTTGTTGTATTGCCCAATCGAATCTCATAGGATCATGATGTCTAGTATTGCATTGTTATGCCTTTCTCAGTCCTGTCAATTGCCCTACTGTAATTTTTTTACCCAGCATGTCATGTTTGTTTATCTAAGGATAACACCTCTAGTGAACTATGGACCCCGATCCAATCTTTACCACTAATACATCTTTCATTGTTTACTTTTCGCCAAGCTACTATTACCTCCCACACCATACAGTTAATCCTTTGTTACAGCAAACCGGTGAGATTGACAACCTCACTGTTCGTTGGGGCAAAGTCTTGAGTTTGTGTTGTGCAGGTCTCCAAGTTGCTAGCAACACCTTTGAGTCGTTTCTTTCCTCCTACTGGTTCGATAACCTTAGTTTCTTACTGAGGGAAAACTTGTTGTTGTGCTCATCATACCTTGCTCTTGGGGTCTTCCAATAAAGTGCCCACGACAACACCGTGTGCGTCATTAGGCCACCTTTATCTTCGACGTTCTAACGATTGCCATCTTTATCTTCAGTTGCATACCCCTTGGTAACTGTAAGATAGGGGAAACCACACATTGTGGTGCCTTGTATTGCTCATTATATAGACTTACAAGGCTAAAGTTCGTACCGCACAATATACGGACAGTTATACATAGACTACACATATACAACCATATATCTATACAAATACAATATGGTTATATATTCTAACACCCTCCCTTAGTCGTAGACGGGCGTCGACGAATGTTAAGACTTTCCCGAAAATCCAAAAAGAGAGGTGACGGTAGTCCCTTGGTAAAAATGTCCGCAAACTGGAAAGAACTCGGAACATGTAGAACCCGGACCTCGCCGGTGGTGACGCGGTCTCGTACAAAATGCAAGTCGATCTCCACTTGCTTGGTGCGCTGATGATGTACAGGATGTTGTGTCATGTAAACCGAGCTCACATTGTCACAGAAAACCATAGTGGCACCAATCACCGGTCGATGAAGCTCCTGAAGAAGCTGCCATAACCAACAAGTTTCAACCACCACATTCGCAACAGCCCTGTACTCAGCCTCGGCGCTGGAGCGAGAGACCGTGTGCTACCGCTTAGCAGACCATGACACCATATTAGCGCCGAGAAAGACACAGTAGCCTGAGGTAGACCATCTAGTGTCTGGGCAACCTGCCCAATTAGTGTCAGAGTAGGCCGTAAACTTGTTGGAGCTACGCCAAACAAGGTGAGACCATAGTTGGTGGTGCCGCGGATGTAGAGAAGAACATGCTTGACGAGAAGAAAATGATTAGCCCGAGGATCATGCATATGGAGACAAATCTACTGCACGACATAAGAGATGTCTGGCCGAGTAAACGTAAGGTACTGAAGACCACCTACAGTACTACAGTACTCAGTCGGATATGTAAAAAGATCGCTGGACTTGGCTGAAAGTTTGGAGGCAGTATCAATAGTAGTAGAGATGGATTTGGACTGTAACATACCAGCTCTGTCAAGAAGATCCAATACATACTTCTCCTGTGAGAGGAACAGATTGTCCTTGCTGCGTGTCACAGAGATGCCCAGAAAATAATGAAGATCACCCATATCTGTCATACTGAACTCTATACGAAGAGAGGCAATCAAACTGTGCAACAATGTTGAGGAAGACACAGTCAGGATTATGTAATCCACATAGAGCAGGAGATAGGCCATGTCAGCACCACGCCGATAGATGAACAACGAACTGTCGGACTTGGAGCCAATGAAACCAACCGAAGCAATGAATGAGGCAAACCGCTGAAACCATGCTCTAGGTTCCTTCTTCAAACCATAGAGTGATTTGTTGAGACGACAGACCTTATCGGGATGATTCGGATTAGTGAACCCAGAAGGCTGACGAGCATAAATATCTTATGTGAGAGTGCCATTGAGGAACGCATTCTTGACGTCAAGCTGATTAATAGGCCAGTCACTGGTTAACGCAAGAGAGAGAAATGTGCAAATAGTGGCTGGCTTGACAATAGGGCTGAAGGTTTCATCAAAATCAATACCTTCGCATTGAGTAAATCCTCGGAGCATCCAATGAGCTTTGTATCATTCTAAGGAACCATCAGATTTCATCTTCTGACGGTAGATCCACTTGCCTGTAACAATATTAGCGTTGCGAGGTGGATCAACGAGGTCCCAAGTGTTGTTGGAGAGAAGAGCGCCATACTCCTCAACCATGGCAGAGTGCCAATTCAGATCGTTGAGAGCACCACGATAAGTCTTTGGTATTGGAGATAATCCCTCAACATGAAGATCAAAAATCGTCTTGGGCTGCACAAACCCTCGTTTAGCACAAGTGACCATTGAGTGAGATAGTGGCGGAGGCGGGTGCCGCTGGTGGCAGGGCGGTGGTGGTGTCGGAGCGGGGGCAACCGGCGACGCAGCAGACAACGGCGCTGCCGTTCCTGCAGCGGCAGGAAAACTGCCCAAACCGCTGCCGTGGCAGGCTGCTGCGGCAGGAGAATCACTAGAACCGCTATCGCGGCAGGGTGAGACAGCGGTGGCAGGGCTCGGCGCTGCTGGGGGCGACGTGGCCGTCGATGGTGTGGTCGCGGCAGGCGACCTCGGCGACCGTGGCGGCATCAAGGGTGGCGCGGCGGAGCCCACGGCCGGTGGTGCCGTGCTTGGCACGTTGAAAGGCGTCTACGATGTCAGCTGCTCAGGTTCCTGCAAAAAATCATACGAGTGCAGGGAGGGAGTAGGGGACGGTGTAGACAGAGTGGAGGCAAAGGTAAATGTGGACTTATCGAACACAACATGGCGAGAGATGATGATCTTTTGGGTGGAGCCAGAAAGGCAGCGATAGCCATGATGCTGGGATGGATAGCCAAGGAACACGCAGGGAACGGAGCGCGGCGCAAGTTTGTGCGACGCATCGGCGGTGGTGTTGGGGTAGCATAAACATCCGAAGACCCTAAGACCAGCGTAAGCAGGATCTATGCCAAGTAAAGAACGGAAGGGAACACGATCCGAAATTGCCTTGGAAGGTAGCCGATTGTGCAACATAACGGCTATGTTGAGGGCCTCAACCTAGAAACGAGACGGCATGCTGGCCTAGACAAGAAGTGTGCGAGTAATGTCATTGAGAATGAGAATAATACGTTCGGCTTTACCATTCCGTTGAGAAGTGTATGGACATGAAAAGCGGAGTGCAATTCCATTGTGCTGGGCAAAAGAATGGAGTTGGGAATTATCAAACTCGTGACCATTGTCACACTGAATAGCCTACAAGCGCGTACTAAACTGGGTGAGTGCAAGAGCGTGAAGGGACGGCAAGTGAGAGAAAACTTCTGACTTAGCCCGAAGAGGATAGACCCATGCATACTGAGTAAAATCATCAAGACACACAAGATAATATTTGAAGCCAGAAATACTCTCAACAGGAGATGTCCACAAATCACAGTGAATTATATGAAACGGAGTAGTAGTTACACGATTGGTAGAAAAAAGGAAGACGAACATGATGACCTAACTGACACGCATGACACAAGATACTTTTATTATTTTCCCTAGGAATAATAGAAGAGCGAGCTAAGGTCTCCATGACTGGCCGCCCAGGATGCCCAAGCCGACGGTGCCAAAGTGCAGGATCTATGATGAGGAAGGCAGATGGCTGGTTGGTGGATGAAGGGCGGATGGAGTAGAGAGGTCCGAAGCTATTGCAGCGAAGAATCTCGGTCCTGGTTAGAAGGTCCTTCACAGAAAAACCAAGAGGGTCAAATTCGACAGAGACACGATTATCAATAGAGAACTGACGAACAGACAAAAGATTTTTAACAATGGTAGGAGCAACTAAGACATTACGAAGGTAAAGAGGACGCGAGGAAGTAGAGATAGGGAGACGTGCGTGCCCGGTACTGGTGATCGGAAGGGTGGAACTGTTACCGACAACGATAGCACATCGAGAGGAAGAAGAAGACACGGATGTAAGCATACCAGAATCGGAGGCGAAGTGAGAGGAAGCGCTGGTGTCCATCACCCACTCCATGGGTGCTTGCAGTCCCATGGTCTAGAACTGGTTCATCAGCGCGGCCTGATCCCACGAGACCGACGATGGTGCCGGACACGCCAGGGCACCGAGTCCATGGGCGGGACGTGGGGGCGCATACCGTAGTTGTAGGCATAGGGGGCGGGGGCAACGTCGTACGGGTTCTGAGCGTAGAACGCCTGCGGCGCCTGAGAGTGCCTCGGCATGTAGCTGGGAGGCGGGGCGTAGGCGGACTGCTGCCTGCCGAGAACGGCGCCCTGGCCGTACGGCCACATCTGGATGGCACCGTTCCAGGGATGCTGCGAGGATGACCAAGAAGAGGGGGCGGCGGTCGGTGCAGCTGGGGGCGCAGGCGCCTGTGGGGGCGCGACGTCCTTGGCAGCGTCGGTGGCGTTCTTCTTCTTCTTGTTCTTGCCCTTGCCGGTGCTTTTGCCAGAGTTGCCAGCATTGGCGAAGAGGATCGTGTCGGTGTTGCGGGCGCGGCAATTCTTCCGCTTTATATCCTGAAGCGAGAGCAACGAGCGGCACTGGGCGAAACTAATCCCTGGCATGAGGGATATTAGATCGGTGGCGGACTCATACTGCTCGGAGAGGCCGTTGAGGTAGTGGATCACCATCTCAGCATCATCAACAGGGGAACCAAGATCCGCAAGTCCATCGGAGAGTGACTTGACCTTCTGAAGATAGTCGGTCATGCTCATATCGCTCATCTTGACATCGCCTAGCTCGGCCGTGAGGTGGAGTTGGCGATTGATCTTGTGGTCGTTGAAGAGGCCGTTGATGCGGGTCCATAGCTCGATGGCGAGGGGATCGTCGCCAGGTGTCATGACAGCGTCTAGGATACTGAGCGAGACAGATCCATAGAGCCATGAGACGACTGTGGCATCGAGGAGAGACCACTCTGGAGTCGGTGTTGCATGGGAGTCGGCGTCGAGGTGATCCACTAGGGTGTACTTGCGGCATGTAGCGCAGAAGAAGGTGCACCACTGACGATGGACGCCAGTGTCAAGCACGAGCTCGACAGGGACATGCCCCTTGACGGAGGAGAGGCCGACGGCCTGGGCGTGCAACGAGGTCAAGGAGAAAGACCCCGCGCTCGACCAGGAGCCGGATGCGTTGGTGGCGGAGAGGAGGGCGAGCTTGGCCTTCTCGGCCTTGGAGTCCTTCTCGGCGGCAGCGATCTTCTCGGTGTCAGGTGCGTCCTCGGTCCCCTTGGCTGCAGCGAGGGCCTTGGAGACCTGATCTCTATCGGAGATAGACATCAGAGAGAGGGGGGTGCGTGGGCGGTGACGGCGCGCTAGGGAGCTGGCCGCGCCGGCACGAGGTGGTGGTTTCGCAGCGGCAGAAGGAGGGGGGTCGGTGCAGGTCTAGGGTTTAGGTTTTGCATCTGATACCATGTAAGATAGGGGAAACCACACATTGTGGTGCCTTGTATTGCTCATTATATAGACTTACAAGGATAGAGTTCGTACCGCACAATATACGGACAGTTATACATAGACTACACATATACAACCATATATCTATACAAATACAATACGGTTATATATTCTAACAGTAACTTTCTAGATCTCCATGTTTCCATGGTGGCTCATTACCATTGGGAGGACATTTTGCGCAGCCGTGCGAGCATAAGAAATTTTCCAATCTAGGGCCAGCTTGTGTAAGTTGGGGAGATCAACGGCTTCGCCAATCTCTTCAAGAGATTGACGGTAGTCATGAAGGAGATCTCCGACTGTCACAAGTCGGCGGTACTCGGATGATGAAGAGTCTTGGAGGTTGAGAGGCTCTACGGATCAAGCACAATAATCAAAATCTGACATAAAGTTGTTGGAAAAGCAAGAAAAAATAAAAACGGAGACAGAATGTCAGCAAAACATACCAAAGATGGATTCACCCACTTTAATTTTTTATTCTTTCAAGGTCCGGAGTTAATCCAGAAATGCTTGTGTGGTATATTTTTGCTGGCCCAGCTCTGCCTTCAGATCCAATATTTCCTTGTCCCTAAGAGCAATTGTGCGGTCACGCTCCTCGATAGCTACTTTGCTAGACTCCAGAATATTGGACACACGATGTTCATGGTCAGCCCTCAGCTTCTGGATTTGTTCCCGAAGTCCAGCATTTTTTGACTCCAAGGCTCGGAAATTTTTGGCATTCTCCACAAGTTTGAAAGATTGTTTCAACAAATCTGGAATAGAAACAACAAACAAAAGTTAGTTGGAATTCAAATGAATAACCTTCGCAAAGAGATATCCGGAAAATCTTACCTTCATCTTCATCCTTCTCCACTTTAAGCTGAGCATTATCAAGCTAGAGAGTTTTTACTTCTCTCCGCTTCTCAAGTAAGTCCTGGTTGTAAACATTAACTTTCTAGGAGATCTTGGTTGTAAACATTAACTTTCTATAAGTTCAAATAGTAACTAGAGTCATATTACTACTAATACCTGGGATGTAATTTTAACTATGTTAAATTTCAGCACAGGCCTTGGGGGCTACACTACTTTGTTCTTTGGTATCCTGTAAAAGCATAAACCAGATCTCTATCCAACTTCATGCTTGGGGTCTAGAGGATAAGATATACATACAAATAAAAAGAGTCAAAAATACAACATACAACATGCTCATGTTGTAGCTTGTGGAGGCTGGTCTTGATTTCAAGAGTGGCCTTCTCATCAAGCGTCAAAGGGATGAAAGGTGGAGGCGGAATCTCACCAGCCTTCAGTTTCTCCTCCTGGAGACAGACTTGTTCCAGCAACTCCACCAACTTGACATCCTCAGCTTCTTGTGCCTCCTCCTATGCTGAGATATTCAGACATTCTAGGCATTCATGGGCAAGCTTATTAAGCTCTATGGCACTCTTCTGGATGAAGCCAGTCGGAGTCTTCAGGGGATCATCGGCAATCTTCGCTGCTAAGGGATCATTAACCTTAGAGGGTTCACCCTTATCTTTCTCCAAGTCACCCATGGTGACGTTGGTTTGTGAGCCTAGGGTCGCAGGTTCGGTTTCTACAGCGTGCGGAGATGTAATATCTTTCGGTGTTGAGGACTGGATTGGATTGGGGGTCGAAGGTGCAACAATAGGAGAAGGCATAGATAGCTTATACTAGTGCAAAATCTTTCCCAACTTCACCTTTCTTTTGATCAAACACTTAGCTCTAGACAATAACAAGTTATAATCATTAAGATCCGGAATGAACACATTACCAAAAACATGAAAGTCTGGTAGAAGAAATATGTCTCTTTACAGTAGGCACCATTTACAGGAAAACAGACACAACCGGATTCTTGTGTTTCCGAGATATAGCTTCAAGTACTTCTTCAGATTATTCATGCTCTAGGAGATCTTGGTCTTCTAGAGGATATACCTCGACATGAGCGAGCTCGGACTCGTGGAGGTTAGCAAGCTAAAATTCAAAAAAAGTAACTCGGTATTGCAAAACACTCCAAGACAAAACAACAAGAAAGAGTAGTTAGAAGTCTTACCGGGGTCAGAGGCCTTTTCGCCATGTACATGTGCATAGAGATCCCCAGAATTTTCCAGTTCACTTGCTCCTTGATCAACCACTTCAGCCTGGATTCATACTCATTGCAGGGGATCAGAGTCGAACTCAGCTTAGACTGTCCTTCTTGTCGAGGGTGACCATATGCATGAGTCGGTCCCCATGGTGCTGAAGGGGTTAAATCCGACGAAGTAGCCAGCAATGGACTAAGTTGGATCCCCTCAAACCTTCGTGCTTCATTAGATATTTGATCCGCCTCTTGGCAAGGATCAGATGATCAGTAAGAGCCAGTGTGTTCGCATCCCAAGATTCTTGGTGAGCGGTGGAACCGTCAACAAAAGTTGGCAAGCCTTCCATCTTGCTAGGAGTCAGTCTATCCTTGTGATAGAAAAAAGTGGAAGCCCATCTCCTAACCGACTCACTTGTGAGGACTGGAATTTAACCTCCAGACCTCCTGTGCATCTCCTCAATCCCAAGATCAAGTTGACGACATAGAGAAATGAATATCATTGAATAATATTCAAAAATAATAATCATTACAAAGTTTGAATAGGAATATCCACACGGTATGATGTCTTGTGACATTTATTACAACCAGAAACACAGCAGAAATAAAATGCGCAGCGACTCCATCTCAACCACAGGCACTCGATGTAATCCACGAGGCCTTACTCATCACCGTTACTTTAGTAGTCGTAGTCCTCCCCTTCATAGTATTCTGAATTTTAACAAAAGTATTGCCATGAGTACATAAAATACTCAACATACTCCTTATGCAAAACCTGATATAACTACATGTGGCTTTATGAGGAGGTCATATGGTTATTTTGCATAAAAGCCAATTTTATTTGAAGTTGATAGAAGTTTTGATAAAAGCAGGTTTTAGATGAAAACATGTTTTATCATAAATGTGGTGTTTTCATCATTGTGGTTGTCCTCGACAACTCACCTACTTCATCAGATTATAAGAGAAGGATAGAGGCAAAGAGGGAAGTAGCAAGACATGTTCCTGTATGTGAAGAAGGATTCGTGTGTCGTCCATGAACGTGGACATGACTATTATAATAGTTTTAACTCTGTAGAGGTTGTACACTTTTCCCACACGACACAACCCGTCTTGTTGCCCACCAGTGACCGCTGGTTACACGGACACGACCCTCTGCCTAAGTGATGTATAGGAACTAAGCGTTTCTTAGAAAAACAAATAAACATACTGATAAACTAGTAGAAGCGGTGGTACATGCATGCCACCACAAGGACATGGATCGTAAGCTCACAACAATGCACCCAATTCAAATCTAACCTCAAAACAGTTTGAAAACCATCGAATATAATCGTATCTGCAAGCACTGGTGGGTTCCTAGAATTAATCGGTATGTTTCCTATGTGAAGCCTGGTCGAATATAGGTACAAAAAGTTGTCTACATGTCCATGCCATCGATCCGCATTCGGTTCACTGGCAACCATGCAAACTACAAAACTAAGAGCAGCGACCATGTCTAGGCGATAGCCATGAACATAGGTAGTAGCTAGGTGCAAGAGTTTCGGCTGATTCTCACCAAGTGTGATGCAATCTTACGAGAAAATCGGCGAACCGAGCTGGAATGGAAGCGGAGTATGTCGTAGGTGATCCGCGACTTGTCCTTCCACCGGTTCTAGGAATCAGTCCTCTTCCTCCTCTTGTTTCTTGTGGCCCAACAGCTCCTCCTCCCGTGGCTAGATTCGTCGGGAACACGAACGGCGTTTGGTGGCAGTCCGCGAGATTAGATCGGTTTTCGAGTTAGGGTTCAAGACGGCGGCTGTGGGGTGGAAAAGAGGAGACCGGGGTCGACCTAGGGCTGATATATACCAATAGTAGTGTGCAACTACGTAAGAATCGGAGTCGGATGGGTTCCTGTCGCTGCTATACGTACGCGACACGGACTCCTCCCGTGTAAAAACAGTGGCGAGCAAACGTAGCTGCATTGTTGGACTACCTACGCTGGTTGGATTGGACTTTTGTGGTCGAGGTTAAATGAGTACATCGGAAATGCAGGAAAAGAAATAGGCCAGAGAGAATACTTGCACGTATATAAGGAAAGATTCGTGTGTCGTCCATGACCATAGACACAGCTATTAGAATAGTTTTAACTCTGCATAGGTTGTACACTTTTCCCACACGACACAACCTCACCAGTGGCCGCTGGTTTAGTACATAGCATTTGGTATACCAACAGATCAGAATCGTGACAAGGTCTTTTAGCTAGATCCCCTAAATATATGATGAGCTCACCGGGTCTGGTGCATGGAACTGAGAGTATGTCCCCAAACCGGTCCCCAATCTATGCCGAAGGCTCCCCCGTAGGCAGACACCTCATCAGCGGTATGGCGACATCGACACCTAAGGATAACTAACCTACTTAACCAAGCCAGTGCCCATTATAGCATGTGGTTGTACGGTGGTCACAATCTTCAAATCCAAGACTTATTAGGCCCTCATGCAGCACAGACGACAGATTGCTTCCTCCATCTAGTGAAGGGCAACCAATCGCTCCTTTCTTTGATCCAGTTCTCATTCGCGCTAGTGTTAAGACGGTAAGTATCACCCAGAGTTGAATAGAGTAGAAGGAAGCAACAACGGCTAGCTCAGTGAGCTCAATAAGTTTCAAAAGTGTATATGTGACCCGAGGGTCACTACTAGGAAAATGGCTATAGGTAATCAGTACATCCGTGGCTCACATGGTTGAAGTGCCCCACGGCTAAAACAGGCGTGGCTCACCTATGGGCAGTGCCCTACTAGTAACTAGAACAACTATGGCACACATGACCATAGTGCGCCACAGATATGTGTGGGCCAGGGCCCTATTGGCCGCACGCCAGATATCCGTAGCGCACATAGGGTAGGTGCGCTACGCTTGTTGGTTTTATCTGTGGCACACGTTGGGGGGTGCGCTACGCCTAAACGGATGTTACTAATCCCTATGGCGCACTGGGGCCGAGTGCGCCACGGATGTGCACATGTGTGATCATCCACCACCCCACACTTCACTTTCCCCTTCTTCTTCCTCCTTAGATCTAGTCGGGATCCTTCTCCTTCCCACCTCAATTTCTCCACTCATTCACCATTTTTAGCATGTAGAACTTGCCTTGGATGTTACATAAGTAATAGAGGAAGCTCTCCGGTCTCTCATCTCCTTCTCCGGTCTCGCGCGCACCTCTCCTTTCCATCTTCTCGTGATTGGTCTCTCATCTCGGTAAGTTGTCCATATAAGGATGTGTTCATGTGTATATGGATGATATGCTCATATGTATGTAGATGATCGATGCTCATGATGTGTGTATGGAGAGGATTGATGGTCATATGTGTGTGTATATGGAGAGTATCGATGATGCTCATGCATGTGTGTATGGAGAGGATAATGATATGTTCATGTGTGTATGGATCGGTCTCTCTCTTGTGTTTGTATGTGAACAAGTTGCCATTTTTTTGCCAAAATATTGATTCATTTCCATTTTGGCAAGACTTTGGCATTTCGCAAAGGTCCTAATTTTAGGATAGGTCATGCCAAAATTTTCTATCGACCATTGCATGCATGCATTGATTATGTGGTTCTAATAGACTTCTAATTGTACCATGTACACAGTGCAGGCAAAAATGGTGCTCATAATGAGTGAAGACATTGTGGCTAGATTTTTGAAATGTGCGACGGCCGACATGATACGAAATAACAAGACGGAGATAAGATATCCGTGCACAAGATGCAAACTCAACTGGGTGATCGACCCAGATTCCGGGAATCTGCAGGTGCACCTGCTCCGCCATGGTTTCATGGATGGATACACTCGTTGGATAAGCGATGACGAAGACAATGGAGACAGTGAAGGTGGGAAACATGACGATGATCATCATCACGGCAAGAACAGGCGAGATGATGAAGAGTCTCCTGGAGATGGTGAAGGTGCGGAAGCAGACCGGGATGATGATGATCTATCAGCCGGAGGAGCAGACGATGATGGAACAACGTCAGGCTGGGTGCGGGACCCTTATGTGCAAGAGCTGCTTCTCAAGCAGACGAGTAACACCAGGGCTGCCGCTAGAGAGAAAGCCAAGCTTGTACAACTTGATAAAGACGCGATTACTCCATTGTATGAAGGATGCAGGCCCGATGATACCCGGTTGAATGTAACGCTCAAGGCTATGGAGATGAAGTCAAAACACAAATTGAGTGACGCAAGCTTCGACGATATGATGGCATTCTGGCATGATCGTGTCCCGGAGGGGAACACATGTCCAACTAGTATCGAGGACGCCAAGAAAATCGTCTGTCCTCTCGATCTACCGATCTACCGCACGTTAGATATCATGTATGCATCAACGATTCCATCATTTATCGGGGCGAGGACGCGGAGAAAACCACATGTCTGGTGTGCAGCGTGAGTCGATACAAGAAAGGGAAGAAAGCACCTCGAAAAGTGGTATGGTACTTTCCTATCACTCCTCGTCTGTAGCGCTATTTCGCGGACCCTTAGGAAGTGAAGCTCATGCGATGGCATGCGGAAAGGAAGAAGCCAGGAGATGACGATGATGACCCCGAAAAGGATGAGCTGCTGACGCACCCTTCAGATGCTAGCCAGTGGAAAGCATTGGACCTTGAATTCCCAGAATTCGGTGGAGATTTAAGGAACATCAGGCTTGGTGTGAGCACCGATAGACTCAATCCGTTTGGTAGCCAGATCAACACGCATAGCACTTGGCCCGTGTTTGTACGGATGTACAACCTCCCTCCATGGTTGTGCATGAAGAAGAAGTACATACAAATGAGTATGCTAATTCAAGGGCCGAAACAACCTGGTACCAACATCAATCTATATCTCGGGCTGTTGAAAGAGGAGCTAGCCACGTTATGGGAATCGGGAGCCAATACTTACGACGCGGTCGCACAAGATTATTTCACTATGAGAGCCGCGTTGGTCACTACGGTGCAAGACTATCCAGGTTGCTGGTATATCTCGGGGCAGGTTATCCAAGGATTCTGCGCATGCGTTAGGTGCATGGATAACACATGTTATCTCCAACTAGAGAAAGATCCAGGGTCATCGAAAACCGTGTTCATGGCGCACCGGAGGTAGCTCGGCAAGAATGATCCATGGAGAAAACGTGGAGACCTGTTCGATGGAAAATCTGAGACCCGAGGAATCCCAGAGCATAGGAGCAGCGAAGAAGTGGAAGAGTTGCTGAAAAACTGGAAAGATTGTCCTTAGCCTGGAAAGAAGCGAAACTGGCAGCAAGCCAAGCCGCTGATGAAGGTATGGAAAACAAGGTCTATTTTCTAGGAGTTGCCATACTGGAAGTTTCTCCGCATGCCTCATAGCCTCGACATCATACATATCATGAAAAACGTGTGCGAGAGTCTGGTCGCCACCATAATCAACATGCCAGATAGGACGAAAGATGGTCCGAAAGCAAGGCACGACCTGATATGCTTGGGTATCCGGAAGGAGCTTCACGGAGGACGCACTACTCCTGATGATCAGGAAGATGACGATGATCATGAGTCGGAGATGACACAAGGTCGTCGGAAGGGTAAAAAGTTCAAGAAGAACGAATATTACTGCCCTCCTTATTGCTTCACTCTAAGCCAGGATGAGATCAAACAGTTTTTCAAGTGCCTTCTAGGAGTCAAATTTCCTTACGGCTACGCGGGCAAGATAAGCAGATACCTAGACGAGGCGAAGCAGAGGTTCAGTGGCATGAAGTCTCACGACTGTGCCGTGCTAATGACGCAGGTACTTCCGGTCGCACTAAGAGGGATAATGGACGAGCACGTCCGTGAAACGTTATTTGGCCTCTGCAAGTTTTTCGACGTCATCTCTAGGAAGTCGATTGGCGTGAATCAGCTCGGGAGGCTACAAGAGGAGATCGTGGTGATACTATGCGAGCTTGAGGTCTACTTCCCACCCACATTCTTCGACATTATGGTGCATCTGATGGTCCATGTCATCGAGGACATCGTCCAACTCGGGCCGATGTTCCTCCGCAGCATGATGGCGTTCGAAAGGATGAACGGACACATCAAAGAATACGTTCGCAACAGGTTCCGTCCATATGGAAGCATAGCCAAGGGCTTTCTGGCCGAAGAGTGCATCTCTTTCTGCACGAATTATTTAGACATCGAGAACCCTGTCGGTCTTCCCGTTAACAAGCACCTTTGCAAGCTCGACGGATCTGGTCACTGAGAGGGTCGTCGCATATTGCATGCAGACTTCGATTTTCGACGCGCAGACTTTGATCGATCAAACCTCGTCGCGCTACAGCATTTAGAACTGGTCGATCCTTGGGTACAGAAGCACAAAAGGTTAATCGAGAAGAAGTACAGTGACTGGGGCATACAGAGGACGCAAGGAGAAATAATCAAAGAGCACAACTTAGATTTCACGCGTTGGTTTAGGAAGACGCTCCTTGATAATCCTCCACGATCGCATTCTTCTGACACGGAAAAGATCATATTCACCTTGTCGTAAGGACCGATGCAAAACCTGGTGATCTATCAGGCGTATTATATCAACGGCTACACATTCTACACGGAGGAAAAGGACAACAAGTGTGATTATCAGAACTCAGGCGTAACGTCGGAATTCTACACCGATGACAACATGAAGGAAAGATTCTACGGAAGAATCGAGGAGATCTGGGAGCTCGACTACTGTGGAAAAAAGGTGCCGATGTTCCGTGTCAGATGGGCAAAGAGCGTCGAAAAAGAAGACCAGTATTTCACAACCATGGTTATACCCGAAGCAGCCAAATCCAAGGCCGCCGGTGCGAACATGGCCGTGAAAAATGAACCGTGGGTACTGGCTACCAAAGTGGACCAATGTTTTTTCATTACCGACCCGACAAAGCCTAGCCGTATTGTCGTGAGGAGAGGAAAAAGAACATCATCGGAATGGATGGAGTCGCCAACGAGCAAGACTTCGACCAGTACGGCGATCCAAAGATTGAAGATGACGATGACTACGATGCAGCAACATACATCACAAGAAGAAAAAGGACAACCCTACCCAAAAAAGGTAGCCTGTTCGAAAGAAGAAACATTAAAGTGCCGGGGCTAAATTATTCAACCGCGACAAAGAAGGAAAAAAAGATTGTAAAATGCTAGCTCAAAATATATTGTAAAACGCGTGGTCGAAAAAGATTGTAATATTTATGGACAAATTATTATGACATATTTGTATCATGGACAAATTATTATGACATATTTGAATCATATTTAATTTGTACCACTTTTATGACATATATTATCACTTTTGGGCATTTTTGGAATATTTAAAAGTATTTTAAAAATAAAACAAAACTTTTATGGAATATATCACCACTTTTGGGCATTTTTTGGAACATTTAAAAATATTTTTAAAATAAAAATAAAAAAGGTGGGCACCAGGATTCGAACCTAGGTGCTCACAGGTTTAAATTAGAGCAGTGGGTGGAACCAGTGGGATAGGCTAGTGTAGTTGTACACAGTGGAGCTACGGACATCTTATACACTCGATAAATGCCGATAGGCGTAGCGCACTATGCCCAAGTGCGCTATAGATATCCGTAGCGCACTATGCCCAAGTGCGCTATGCCTATCTAGGCACGGCTGGTCAACGGCGCCACGTCCTCCTCCATCTCAGACACCATCTCAATCAAGCCTCGCTCTCTCGCCGCGCTCTCGATCCGTCGCCGCGCTCTCGATCCGACGCCTCGCTAGCCGTCATCGCTCGAGGAGGCCGTGGAGCAGGAGGAGGCCGTGGAGCAGGAGCAGGAGAAGGCCCGCCGCCGCTCGAGGAGGAGGCCCACGCGCCAGCCATCGTCGTCTGCCCTTCCTCCCGCCATCGTCGTCCTCATCTCAGAGGTAAGCGTCGCCCCTCCCCTCTCTCCCTCTCTCTCCCTCTCTCCCTCTCTCTCCTTCTCTCCCCTCTCTCTGCAGGCCATGGTTAGGGTTCCTGTAAGCTGGGCAAGATGCATCTTATTCTTATCCCAACAAAAAAGAAAATCCGTTTTCTTCCTGGGATTTTGTTGTAAAGCGACATTACACTGCGCCATGTGGAATGTTTAGTCATGATCCAGCATTACAGCACCACCCGGACATCTTAAATACACGTGGAAGTAGTCTTAATCACTTGTGTTCATACTGAAATGATAACCAGATTGTGCTATGATCAATTATGTACTGCTAGTTACTTATATTACTGAAGGCCAAAGATGGCATGTATATCTTTGTATATACATACTGCTAGTGACATGATGAGCGATTCTAGTTAAGTGAAGATGGCATGTATATCTTTGTATGTGTAAGACAGAGAAACCAAATGGACCGTTGATGTGCCAATTTGGTCTTTTTTTTGCGAGTAATTTGGTCATTTAGTCCATGCACAATGCAAATGCTTAGCAAAACAAAATAGTCTCTTTGCCATGTAGGATAATATTTCTGATTTTTTAAATGACGAGTGATTGATTAGGCACATATTTCATATTTTGTTGATCAAATTTGTAGTTATTCTTGAACTCTGTGTTAGTCAAATTTGTATTTAAAAACTGGAATTTTGTAGTCATCTGAAAGCATTGATCGTTGCTGCCCATAAGCATATGTCTGTAGGTGTCCATAGGCATACTTTTGTCTGTACATGTATGTAAGTAGGTTCAACAGTTCACAGTTTTGGATTTTTCTTTTCTTTGCTTTCTAGAAGTAAAAGAAGTGACTGCACTAATTTTGTCCGCTTGTATAGTCCTGACCATGTTCTTATTTTTTGTCTGCTTGTACATTTGTTTGTTTGATTAATACTAACTACAGTATTAACTAGGGTTCATGCTAAACTGGTAGTAGCTAGTGTCTTATGACGAAATGCAATGTTGAATTGATGCCACCTCTTTTAATCTCTGTTGCACAGTTACTTTCATTGCTTCATTTTCGCTTCTATTTAACTTGTGTCTAGATTTAGGATGGTACTGTAATCATGAATGTATAAAGTGTATATCTATTATGACACTTCTAAATTAATTTCCATCTCAAGTAAATGTTCCTTTTAATTTCATCAGCATAGTTTGTGATGTATGAATGCCCATGGTAGATTTGGCAGGTCAGGAATATGCACATTCATTTGTTATGACAATAGAAATCGTTTGTAGCCCTGCCAATGGATGTTGCTACATTTAAGGATTTACAAGTCACTTCATATCCTCTTCTCATGTGTTATTAAGTCCTAAAAAGGACTTGTGGTCCTAGGGTCACCCAGGATTAGATTAGTTAAGCTTCCTCAATCATGTCTTTGTGCCGAGAGATGCGGATTGTGCGGTACACATGTGTGCTAAAATACTCTAATCCTTCTAATGACCTGGCACTGGGCCATCCTTCCTATTGAGTTGAATTTAATGTGAATGTGTAACTCTTTGGTTGGTAATTGATATAGAGCTGCTGCTGACCCTAGGTAATGTGAACTATGGTTAGATCTCAAACAATGTGTATATACTGATGAAATGCTCCTGCTGAAATCCTAGTTATGATGTATGGTTTTAGTACTGATCCTGGTGATGGTCTAGTAGTGCTGAAAACGCACTACTGCAAGCAATATGTTGCAGTGAATATATAAAATGAATATGTGTTGAACCAAATGTGTGAATATAAACTTGTATTTTATTCTTTGTCGCGGTTGTGTATTTGCTTGCTGTCATATTTATTGTCATATAAACTTGTATTTGATTGCTGTCATATAATGACAAGTGCTATAATCTGCATGTATTTGCTTGCTGTCATCAATGACAGGTGATATAATATGTGGTTATATAATTGTAGCACTTGAAATTGTGCTTGTGCTTGTGTGAAGCACTTTATTATGTCATGTATGCAGGTTCTTGTATGAAATGAGTCCCGATTTTTGCCGGAATGTTGATTAACTTCTGTTTCGGCAGAAATCGGGCACTCCTAGTTTAAGAAAATTAGCAAAGGTCATGCCGGATTTTTCCGTGCATTTAACCAATTATTTGTTTTTTATTAGTGCAAAGATGTGTGACAACGACGAGGCTGGATGTTCTAAGCGCATCAGTGCTGAAGGAGAACTCAGACCTCCGAATAAACAATTGACATTCTGGGAGGCGGCCCAGCGGCTAGAAGACGATGAAGAATACCATCCTTCGGAGAGCGAGGATGATGAGATGGAAGACGCGGAGGAAGAAGCCATAGGAATAGCGGGTGATGAAACCACTGATGGCGGCGAGGGCACATGGAGTGGTAGCAATCCTCCTAAGAAGAAGAAGCCGAAGGACCGGCCCCTGAACACAGTCGGCATGATCAGGGAGGAAATTACCGAAGTGAGCCCAACAGGGGTTCCTTTGGAGCCTGACCTTGTCGTCAAAGGGTACGGTGGGCAAGTGGCGGCGATCACCCGGAAAACCATCTCGATCAACACCGAGAATCTCCGGCATAAAGATAATGTCCACTTGCACACACTCCTCTTCGAGAAGCTGCATGCAAGATACAAGTTCCCCGCTAAGTATCAGAACACAAATTATCATGGGAACAAAGTAAACAAATCCTCCCTCACAAAGATGAGCACCGCCCTGGCCAGCTGGAGAACCCGGATAAAGAAGAAGATCTATAAAGAAGGCAAAAGTCTCGAGGAGATCTAGAAGATTGACCCGCAGATCACCGAAGATCAGTTCTGGAAGTTTAAGGAGAGGTGTGAATCCAAAAGAGCCCTGGCCAATAGTAATCGGGGAAAGGTGCTGCAGGCGATGAATATAGGTCATCACCATCTCGGATCTGGTGGATACAGAACCGCGGAGGCCAAATGGAATAAGGAGGACGAAGAGTATAGATCCAAGGGGATAGAAAACCCCTTTGCGAAATTCGAACCTAGGCAGGTTCGAAACTTCATTAGGGCCTGTTACCATGTGGACCCAAAAACCAAACAACTCACCGCGGATCCTGCGGTGAAGGAATTCGAGGAAATGGTGGTAAGTATAATCTAATTACCGTGGATCAACTCGATTGCATTCTAATCGATGATCTAAACGATTCACTATTAATTCTTCTGCAGGAGGAGGAAATTGTTGCTAGTCATGGATCCTAGGGTTCCTCATCCCAGGGGTCAACGGCGGCCACCCGGTGGGATAACCCTTTTAACAGGGCGATGAACTGGGCCAAGAAAATAGAGCCGGTTATGAAGAAGCCGTCGTCGGCTGGCCGTCTGGCCGGCCTCGGGGGTAAGAATTGGGTGGATCATTTTGGTCCACCGCCGAGGACGCATGTGGCGCCGTCGGGAAGGAGCAAGGAGGAAAACCAAGAGGTTCAAGAACTTAAGGAACAAGTGGCACGGATCCCGCAGATCGTCCAAGACAACCTGGCAATCACCCTCACGTCCTTCATGCCTACCTTGGTGGAGTCAATAGCGAACTGGAGTGCGGGTGGTCGAGTAGGGCCGTGCCCGATTCCAAGCATGGTCAGCATCCACTCGAACAACGCGGCGCCGACGAATCTGGCGAACTACGTGTTCGTGACTCCGCCCGCTAGCACCGCGGCGCCGCAAGTTTTGGTGACTCCCCCTGCCATCACTGCGGCGCCGGAGTACATGTTGGTGGCCCCCCTGCCATCGTCGCGGTGGCATCGGAGCTCCAAGCACCCGGCGGTAGGGAGAATACACCGGCGGCCAGCACCGCACCATCAAGCAGCCCTTCCGTCTCTTGCACGCCCGTCTCCATATGTGGTGCCTCGACATTAGCCGATCTTGACGCCATCATGGTAAACAAGTTGCTTTACCGCCTTTCACGCCATCTATTACTCTTATGGCATTTATGACGACGTCGTACATGTTTTCCGCAGACGGATGTTCCTTGCACTCTCTTATGCTATGTGAACAACGAGCTGAGGGATGTTGCCAAGGGTACCATCGTTCAACCCTTGCAGAGGACGTTCCACTCAAGGCTGATGCCAGATAGCGTGCACATGGTTAAAATTAGTCGGGTGCTAAGGGGCTGCGACGACCTGGAACCTCCCATTCAACCCCCAGGAGCGGATGAAGAAGATCCGGCTATCCTCAGAAGTTTCTTCGGCTTATTCTTGCAATGGCCAAAGAGCATGATCCATTTGGGGACGGCAGGGGACATCACGCCACAGACAACAGCACCGCATGTACTCGTGCCAGCGACAAGCGGTGGCAAGGCCCCCTTACTGCCCTCGCCATCACCTCCACGCGGTGGGTTGGATGATCATGTTGATGATATGCACATGGCGCAGGATCCGGCCGAGGACGACGAAGACTGGAATGATCAATTCTTCAACGCTCAGTTTAGCAACGAAGACCTGGCTGGTGGCCCCACAGAGAAAGCCACTATCACCAAGCGTTTGTTTGGTTCTCAGGAGACGCCTCCAGCTTGCGCCTTTACAGAGCCAGCTGATACAACCAACCGGCCCTTTATTCTAAGCCCTGACACACTACATAGGGCGGCCGGTACTCAGATTGCGGTGCCTTCCCGCTCTCCAAAAGGAAAAAAGGGCAGGGAAAGAAAATCTAGCAGCTCGAGCCAGCCGGTGGCGTCAACAACTGCGAATCCGATCAGGTTACGGGACGGGACACCAAGACCCGAGGGTATTATGTGGAGGATTCATGTGGCAGGTGAGCCCATGCTACCTAAGAATTTGCGGAGGATCGCCAGTTCGGAACTGCAAAGTGTGCATGATGGCGTGCTGACGATAGAGAGACACCTTCTATCGGAGAAAGATCCCTCGCACCCGGTATTCGTGGTTAAGGTGCCACCAGGCTTGGGCTTCGTCGACAATGCCCCTGCGGATCTGTTCTTCCTGCGGTTCGACGACATCTTCAATATGTTCCACCTATACCCGATGCACTATACCATGGTCCGCCTGTTTTCTCTCAGCCTGGCCATGCAGATCATTAGAGAGAACACACCGGGCATCGCTATAGTGGATCCCTACTACATGCGTGACGGCTGCTTGGGTTCCCCCGCTGAACGACGTATCATGGCGTCGTACCTAAAAAGAATCCTCATGGCGAACAAGACAAAGGAATAAATTCTCGTGCCTAACTTTCCCGAGTAAGTCGTTATTCACTCGTCACCGTCGATTGGCTTTATTAGATTATCATCATTCTTTTTTCCAACACATTCCATTTGATTTTTTTGCGCAGAGATGAACACTGCACGCTCATCTCCTTATCTCCGAAGCATTCCCACGCCACGTATTTCGACTCGGGGAGTCTAGAAAATAAGAAAAACTACGACAAGATCAAGGAAGTTCTGGATGATGCTCTCACTGGCTATGCCTCGACGGAAGGCACCACCTTCGTGCGTACGAAGGTCAAGTTCGGCAAGCACGTCTTCAACCACGTAACGAAGTTCCCCTGCGTGAAGCAGCCGGAAAACAGTGAGAAGGAAGCCTACTACGCACTCCATCGCATGAGGGCATTCCTACTTGACCAGCAGAATTCTACGCTGCCAGACCATCTCAAACAGTGGGCTGAAGCAAAGGCTAAGATCACTGATTCAGATATTAGACAAGAGATGTATCGCATCCAGCAGCAGTTTGGGGCAATCATCTTTCGTGATGTCATGACTTCGGGGGGGGATCTTCTACGGAGGAAATATCCCGAATAACCGTGACATAGAAGATCGCCTAGAGATGCAGGGTGACTATAGGAAGTTCATGACGAGACAAGGCGTCCTCCCGTTCCCTAAGCCGAGCCAGAAGGCTTGATGTTGGCCTAGTTGTAGTTACAAACTATAGATGACCTTTGTGTGTGTGTGGACAAGTGTACATGCTACTACTTATCTTATTAGGTTTATGAATCATCGCTTATTTATTTTGCTTATTATTATTATATATCAATCAATGCTTGGTTTTTTTGCTTACTCGTTGGTCCTTTGCTCACTTTGGTCCTTCTTTTTTCCTTACTCTTTTTTCGAGAATAATGCCGATGATTGAAATGTCGTGGCACACTATATATGTGAATGTGCTACGATGGGATTGTGAGCCTTGTGATATGCACAAGTCCGGGTCTTATGCATCCTACTTGGCTCACGGTTCCATCGTAGCATATTCCTGTGTCCAACGACCTATGTATATATATGAGGCATTCTTTTCGAGTTATTTTTGTCTTTTTCGAGAATAATGCCGATGATTTAAATGTCGTGGCACACTATATATGTGAATGTTCTGCGATGGGATTGTTCGCCTTGTGCTATGCACAGGTCCAGGTGTTGTGCATCCTACTTGGCGAACACTTCCATCGTAGCATATTCCTGTGTCCAACGACCTAGCTAGTTATATATGAGGCATGCTTTTTGAGTTACTTTGGTCTTTTTCGAGAATAATGCCGATGATTGAAATGTTGTGGCACACTATATATGTGAATGTGCTGCGATGGGATTGTCCGCCTTGTGCTATGCACAGGTCCAGGTGTTGTGCATCCTACTTGGCGGACGGTTCCATCGTACCATATTCCTGTGTCAAACAACCTAGTTATATATGAGGCATGCTTTTTGAGTTTGGTCTTTTTGATTTAGGAGTACTTTCTATAAGTGTATCTTCATATGCGAATTTAATTATACATGTTTTTTTCAATCACCGATTAATTATTATTGTCAACTTGTAGATAACGTGGTACGTCGTGTACAAGGGACGGGTTCCCGGAGTCTACGATGATTGGGAAGACTGCCGGAGACAGGTGCACCGTTTCAGCGGCAATAGCTACAAAGGGTACAACACTATGGCGGAGGCGGAAGCTAGATACACGCGCTATCTAGCCGGAGTTAGGACGAGGAACCGGATGAAGACCTACACCTTTGTCGCGGTGATCATGCTTAACTTCTTTGGTTGTTTATCTCGCGTTTGTGTCTAGCTAGTTTAGATGTCTAGGCGAGCTTCCGAGCTCAACTTGTTCAATCGACACATGTATTCGCATGTCACCAACTACTTTGTAACTTGATCGAAACAATGTATAACTTATGTATTCATGTATGAGACTTATCTATATGTATTTGTTTTAATCTTGCTTTGCGAATTGTGTTTTTATATATATAATTGTATATCTTATATCTATGTGTATATATGTGTGTATATCTGCCTATATAATATGTATTGTATATCTTCTGGCCCTGAAATTAAAAAAAGACACCCGTGGCGCGCATGGCACAGCTTCTGTGGCGCACAGTGCCTAAAGCGCACCTGCGCAGGCTTGTGGCGCACTGGCAGATGCGCCATAGAAAATAAGTCTTGTAGCGCAACTGTACAGGTATCCGTGGCGCACTGGCATGTGCGCCACGCCTATCTCTGCACATGCGTGGCGCACCAGGCAGTGCGCCACGGCTATGAGATAGCCGCAGCGCAAGCCTAGTGGCGCACGGGCAGTGCGCCACGGATGGCTTTTCCACGTGCGCCACTAACTGCTGTTTTCCTAGTAGTGGGTCACCCAATTCCTCCGAAGAGGGAAGATCAAGGATCCTAAATATTATTGAGCATGGCTAAGCAATCTACTCTAACAGTATTACTATATAATCTCTACTCAGGGTAGTGTAAGGCGACAGGTGTATCAAGGTATGTGTGTAACCAAAATAGCAGTAATTTTTGTAAAACATTAAATAACATGCACTTGTAAAACATAGGAGGGTTATGAAAGAGGCATGCCTTCGTTGTTGTTGTTGTTGTGCTGGTCTTCCTTGTAGTCTTGATTCTGATCGAACTCGTCAGTCCCTACTCGTCATAACGGTAAACCACACATAAATACAAACTTCAAATAACCACAAATAAGATCCAAATATAAAGATCTAGATAAAAAGATCCAAATAGGCTTGTGACGTTTGGACGGATCGGGGTATAAAGGTTGGTCTGCCATTGTAACACCCCGTCCACTCCTGGGCCCGGGGGGTGTCACTCCTGGCAGCTTAATAGGATATCTAGACTGGCCCCACGGACCAACACTAGTCTTTTCTGCGCACTTTGTCCTCACTCGTGTGCACCCGGTTACCCACTTCCCGGTCGGTCACCCATCCTAGAATTGCTCTAGGCCAAGCACGCTTAACCTTAGAGTTCTTTTCGAATGAGCTTCCGGAAAAGAAGTTGCAACTTGTTGATATGGGTATCCTATCAATCCTATTAAGCCATGTGCCTGGATCTCACATACACCCACCCTTTAGAAGATCGATGCCCTCATCGATCAAGCACACCCCAGGAACGTTCCCTCTTAGCACGCGTCTGTGCGTCTAGTGCCGGCACATGTGCCATGCCGTGTCCACTCCGGGCCACACGCGCCATGCTCCACATGTCCCGCCACTAACCCGCACACACCCGTGTAATCTCAAGGGTCAGCTCTGATACCACTTGTAACACCCCGTCCACTCCTGGGCCCGGGGGGTGTCACTCCTGGCAGCTTAATAGGATATCTAGACTGGCCCCACAGACCAACACTAGTCTTTTCTGCGCACTTTGTCCTCACTCGTGTGCACCCGGTTACCCACTTCTCGGTCGGTCACCCATCCTAGAATTGCTCTAGGCCAAGCACGCTTAACCTTAGAGTTCTTTTCGAATGAGCTCACGGAAAAGAAGTTGCAACTTGTTGGTATGAGTATTCTATCAATCCTATTAAGCCATGTGCCTGGTCTCACATACACCCACCCTTTAGAAGATCGATGCCCTCATCGATCAAGCACACCCCAGGAACGTTCCCTCTTGGCACGCGTCTGTGCGTCCAGTGCCGGCACATGTGCCATGTCGTGTCCACTCCGGGCCACACGCACCATGCTCCACATGTCCCGCCACTAACCCGCACACACCCGTTTAACCGCGAACCTGGCTCTGATACCACTTGTAACACCCCGTCCACTCCTGGGCCCGGGGGGTGTCACTCCTAGCAGCTTAATAGGATAGCTAGACTGGCCCCACAGACCAACACTAGTCTTTTCTGCGTACTTTGTCCTCACTCGTGCGCACCCGGTTACCCACTTCCCGGTCGGTCACCCATCCTAGAATTGCTCTAGGCCAAGCATGCTTAATCTTAGAGTTCTTTTCGAATGAGCTCCCGGAAAAGAAGTTGCAACTTGTTGATATGGGTATCCTATCAATCCTATTAAGCCATGTGCCTGGATCTCACATACACCACCCTTTAGAAGATCGATGCCCTCATCGATCAAGCACACCCCAGGAACGTTCCCTCTTAGCACGCGTCTGTGCGTCTAGTGCTGGCACATGTGCCATGCCGTGTCCACTCCGGGCCACACGCGCCATGCTCCACATGTCCCGCCACTAACCCGCACACACCCGTGTAATCTCAAGGGTCAGCTCTGATACCACTTGTAACACCCCGTCCACTCCTGGGCCCGGGGGGTGTCACTCCTGGCAGCTTAATAGGATATCTAGACTGGCCCCACAGACCAACACTAGTCTTTTCTGCGCACTTTGTCCTCACTCGTGTGCACCCGGTTACCCACTTCCCGGTCGGTCACCCATCCTAGAATTGCTCTAGGCCAAGCACGCTTAACCTTAGAGTTCTTTTCGAATGAGCTTCCGGAAAAGAAGTTGCAACTTGTTGATATGGATATCCTATCAATCCTATTAAGCCATGTGCCTGGATCTCACAGCCATCCTCGACTAATACTAATATAATAGAAGAAAATAATATGTACTTAATATAATCACTATAGGTGATATAGTTTTCAATATGCGATGCACCAAATAAATACAAACTATATGCTAGATGGGCATACCACTACGCATACACTTGCAAAAGTAGGAGCAAGCAGATACTATACGCATGCAATAATAAACAATCTAGGATAATAAAACCGTGTACATGCAATAACAGAAACATGCCAAGATTACTATAGTCTAATAAACAAAATTTTATTATCAATTTATATGAACAAGCGACCTGACATGCTCTATTTTCTACAACCTGATTAGCTAAATATTACCAGATCGAGTAAGACAATAATGTAAGGCTAGCAAATGCATATATAGCTAATTGGTATAAACAAGTGAATAACAAACAGTACCGAGACACCTAATAATTCTACTAAGAAAGCTTACATGTGGAATCGATTTACCAGAATAAGCAACCGATTGAGCTGACGGCATTCGTTTCAAAGTGATGCAAAGATTTTAGACTAGACACTTAAATACCTAATAGCTAGCAGCAAGATCCAAATTCAATTACATGGACACGACCTCTGCCTAAGTGATGTACATGAAATAAGCTTTTCTTATAAAAACTAATAAACATACTCAGAAACTAGTAGAAGAGGTGGTACATGCATGCCACCATAAGGACGTGGATCATAAGCTCACAGCAATTCACCCAATTCAAATCAAATCTAACCTCAAAACAGTTTGAAAAACATCGAATATAATCGTATCTACAAGCGTTGGTGGGTTCCAAGACTTAATCGGTACGTTTCCTATGTGAAGCCTGATTGAATATGAGGTACGAAAAGTTGTCTACACGTTCATGCCACCGATCGGCATTCAGTTCACTGACAACCGCGCAAACTACAAAACTAAGAGCAGTGACCATGTCTAGGAGGTAGCCATGAACATAGGTAGTAGCTGGGTGCAAGGGTTTCTGTAACATCCCAATTTCAGCAACCCAGATCTTTTCTCAAAAAGGCAAAAAATAGAGGGAATAAAATATTTTTATTATTAAGTGTTGCAATGTTTGCTTACTTGTTTGCT
Source organism: Avena sativa (assembly GCA_916181665.1). NCBI lineage: Eukaryota > Viridiplantae > Streptophyta > Magnoliopsida > Poales > Poaceae > Avena > Avena sativa. The sequence goes on along the minus strand of OV702298.1, from coordinate 41,531,426 downwards.
GGTGTTCATACAATTGTTGTGTTTTAGATATTATACTCCTTACCTCAACCTCAGTTGACCAAAAACTATTTTGCAAAAGAGATGTCTTGGATCCTCTTTCATATTCTCAAATGTTCTGACATTTCAAACTTGAGCCAAGGTAACTTGCCACAACAAAATATTTACGAGTTTCCATTAACAAAACTATGGAGACATATATAATCTCCTTATGTTTTCAAGACAAAACTTGAACTACATTTTCATTCCAATCTTGGTAGAAGCAGCAACAAGTCCTTATTCCATTTCAAAGAACAACCTCTTCAAAACACACACGCTTACCTCAAGCTAGACTTGATGGTAACCTTAGTAGTAGTTTGACAAGTTTGATAAGATGAATTGCCTTGATCTGCTGTCTGATGAATTGCCTTGATCTACTGATTGCCTTGTTTTCTTTGGAACTAGAGTGAGATAATGTTGTAGCTCATCCCTTAGGATATAATCTATGTTTTGTGATCATCAATATCAAAACAAGCATCCAAATCTGGATCTATCCTAAGCCACCAAAGTGGCCATCTCATCTCCAAATCAGATCAATCCAGGGATAATCCCTTTTGATAGTATCTTACTCAGTGAAGACCCAATCCAAGCATGGATCCCCTATATTCAATCTATACCTCAACATCAACCACTTGATGGGAATGATAAACCATTGCCACTCTCTCAATTTGTTTCCCTCTTGTAATCTAGTCTAAAACCCTAAATCTGCCAAATTGGCCAAGTCTGGAACCTTTAACTAGATTCAATCTTTGGAACTTCACCTACTCTAATCTGGGCGCATTCTTGAGAATGTACTTGAACCATCTTGTAATACATATTTAGTACTACCAAAGACCACCTTTACCCTTGGATGAACCTTTCTGGTTCCCACTCATCTATGATGGTTTTGTAGTCAAGATAATAATCTTTTCTGCAAATCTTATCATCTTGACAACTTTGGCAGAAGCTCACATCTATATGCCACCTCCCCTTGACCAACTCTTTATATGAATGATGATCTAATAATCATGGCTTATCAATCCCCACTTCACTTGTCTCCCTTGGAGCTTTGTGCTTCTTAAACCCCCATGGTTTATGAGGCATCATGACAACCCTGTTATGGCAGCCTTATTTTCAACAAAGTTTGCCATCACTCATAAGCCAACTCAAATCGATCCAAGCCCAAATCTTTCTTCCATGATGATCTATATAACTTGGTATAGCTATCCATCTATCCCTTGTACCAAGCTGAGCTCTGAGATCCTTAAGCCAACCATGTTTTGGTGGCATGATAATAACCAAACCCTAGATTCCCTAAAATCTAGTTTCTTCCCATTTCACCAAAATCCTTCAAGACCTGTAACACCCCAGTTTTAGATAAATAGTATTTCGGGTTTGTTTGTGCATCATGAGCGTCATCCTTTAAATTGTGCATTAAATAAAAATAAATCAAACCCTAAACCTTAGTTTTCTCCCCTCTTTGAAACACATTCAAATGGTTTGAATTTTGAAAATTACCAAAATGTATGGAACCCAAATTGTTATAAGGGTCCTTGCAATATTTTAAAATTTTCAAAAGTTCTGGTATTTTTGAAATTATTCAAAATAGAAGTTGAAATAAAAGTACAAAGAGAGAAACAAAAAAACAGATTTGAAAAATATTTTAGAGGAATAAAATAGAGCCAGCAGCCGCAGCCCAGGCCGTCCCATCTTCCCTCCTCTCTCTTTACCGCCCAGCAGTCTAGCCAGCAAACTTGTGTGCGGCCCGTCATTGGCCCAGTCGCAGCCCACCGACCCGATAACGGTTAGTCCTCTTCTTAGAGTCATCGTCGACCTCCCGTTTAGCCAAAGTAGCTCGCTGTCGGCACATCATCGGCTGCCCCACGTGGAGATCCTCGCCGCCGCTCCAGAGAAGGATAAGATTGAGCCGCGATGTGCCCCTCTTCCCCTATGCCTCTCCATTCCCTTCCCCTAGCTCTCGCTTCCTTGTTTCTCCTCTCCTGGTCGAAACCCTAGCCACTAGAGCCGCTGTGCACCACCATTTATGACCACCCCTCGCCGTTCTGAGAAAGCGCCTAGAACCACCGTTCTTCCCTTGGTCTTCTTGTCGAAGCACGCAAGCTGGAAAGACCCCTGCCACTCCAATCGGCACCTTGCTCTCCGACGACCTCTGCTGCCTTCGCCCTCGATTCCGGCGATCTTCTAATTTGTCGACCACTCCTCAGCAACCGTGGTGAGCCACTGGTGCCTAGCGCACCCTCCTCTAGTTAGCTTGCTTGCTGTAGTGATGCCGCGCCGATGACCTGCAAGCACCACCGCTGCCGCTCGCAGTAGCCTCTGCTCTGGCGACCCAATCAGAGTGGCGTCACCCCTTTTAGGTCCGCCTTGGTGCGCTGATTCAAATGGGCCACGACATGCAGCCCTGCATGCGCTCTTTCGCTGTCCCCGCCATTGATCTGAGGCCACCGTCGTGCTGGCATCACGCTGACATCAGCAAGATGTCAGCGAGCGCGGTCTGACCCGGTCAAACTGGCCCCCGGTCCCACTTGCTTGTGTGGCATGCCGACGTGGCCTCGGCCCCACTAGTCAGTGTCTGTGGGTAGCTTCAAGCCCATTGAAAAAGAACCCCAACCCTATGTTGACGTTAGCCTGGCGCAGTAAATGTTTTAATATGGTTTAATAAATACAGAAAATGCTATAGATCTTGTAAAATCAATATCTAATTATTTATAAATTAGAAAAATACAAATAATATATCAAAATGTTTAGAAAAATGAGAACTAACTTTTTAAGCAATAATCATGCATTGATCAACAACTTTCATAACAAGTTTAATTAGAAGAACATATTAACCCCTCATAAGTGATTCCGGAGTTTCCTCGAGTTAGGGTTTTCACCCCTCTGAACCCATTGTCTAGCATGCCTTAGGTTTACTTTTCGATACAATTTAACTTGTCATATCATCATCCTTGCTTAAGAATTGCATCGATGCCATGTGTTGATTGTTTCCCTTTCTTTCTGGTATTTGGTTCTTCTTGGTAGAATACGATATCGAGATCGAAGATCGAGGATCGATGAACAATACTTGACCAACTATAACCAAGTCAAGTACAAGGCCTCCAAAGATATGTTTATTGGTTATCAATAGGCAAAGGCAAGTATAGCCCACCATGATATAATCCTATGATTTTAAAAGAATTTCAATTATTTACATGATGCATACGATTCTACTATGGTCTTTTATCGATAGATAGAGTATCTTATCTATTGCATTACTCCCTTTGATATTATATTACCTGATCCACTTCTCCTAGCATAACTAGGTTTGGCTTGTGTGCAACGCTAGAGCTTATATCTATGTCCTTCTTAGCCATGCATAGCTTCCGAGTTTGGTTCATCTAGATGATGTATCAGATGCAGATAATCTAGTATGACAGGACAACATGATGAGTTGATATCAATGGTGATATGAGATTAAATATGCTAAGGCTTGTATGGGAGGCCACGGTGGGATGTGGTTTTTCTAGTCCCATGCTTGCCACCACTAGGACCCGAGTTCTTTCCTTTGGAACCGAGACGAGCGTACAGCCACACAGGGTTTATGGGGACCCCTCGATTGACTAAATTTCCTAGTAGATTCCATGAGTCACATAGTTCGGGCGTTCCATTCGACATGCATTCTGGATCTTCTCGAAGGCGGTGAAGGAGGTGCATTCATAACAGGTAGGGAAGTGTGGACCGGGTTGCTTGGGGTTGATGACGCCCTGGTAAACCAACCTCGCCTCACATCTTTAAGGACCGACTTTGGGATTACGGCGGAACCATCCTTATTGCGTGACTCATGGTCTTGGAAAAAGCAAGGTAAAGGTCGTCTCTAACCACCCTCTGCCGACCTTCCAAGGAACAGGGCTAATGATTCTGGCATTAAGAGTTGGTTAGTACGTGTGGGTAAAGTTGTACACCCCTGCAGGGTTAAATCTTTTCGAAAATCCGTGTTCACAGTTATGAACGCTTGGTGACCAGATTCTAAGATCATAGAGAACATGAACCTAATCTTAAAACTTGGTATATCAATGTGTGCTTAAGGATGCTTCCTCATGGGTACGAGGGGGTGATCCTAGTTTAGATGATGATGATTTGGTGGATATCAAAAGATGATGATCAATATTTCTAAGATGTCGCTCTCTTATCCCCTTTTAAAATACTCTGAATAGACGAGCTTCTTCTCTCCCTTGTTTTATAAACAAAGATGGCTTTATGCAAAACAACTCTACCAGCCATAAGTCTTGCGGAGTACACCCTGTACTCACCCTTTCTTTGTAGATACTTTTGGCAGAGTAAGTGTTCCCTGAAGATCAGTTTGGTATGACATCGACACCGACGAGTGGCTTGGGGTTCCCGGCCGACAGCCTGGAATCTATGGGATGGGACGTCATCGTTATGCTTCAAGCCTCTTAGGCCATTTGTTAAGTTTGATATACTTAATAGAAAAATTTGCCTTCCATTGTTTGATGTTTGTGGTCAGTGACATCTTCTTGTAATAATTTGGTTCTCTGCTCAGTTATGAGCTTGCTGTAATAATTTTTGTGTCGTAGGGTCACTGATGTGTTATCGATTCTTCATTGGATATCCTTGATCTCAAGGTTAAGCTTATGTCAAACGCAGGTCTAGGATTTGTTTAGCCCTAATCCCGGGGGTGCCACATGTTTTGGTATCGGAGCAGTACCGACCGTAGGAAAACCTTGCTATTGGTCGATGTTGAGTCTAGTACTTGTGAAAACTATTTTAAAGATGAAAAGTATTTGCAAAAACTCTAGTATGCTTCTTTTACTCCTTATCCAGTCTCGCTCTAACTCTGGGTTATCTTATCTTGTGTTTACTTTTAAAAGTTTTGTTATCTCTTCCAGTCTTTCAAAGCTTAGGTGCCTTCTGGGCATGTCGTTTCTCAACCAGTTGACCTAGTGTTGAGTTCTCTAGAGTTGTGTGTGTTGTGAACTCCTTGTTACCTTTGATCCTATTCATCTAAGAGATTATTTTACATCATGATCTCTTTATCTTATGGACCCACCATATTGCATTGTAGGAACCATAGTGTTCGGTTCTAGGGTTCGAGATTTCCTTTCGCCTCGTGTGCCTCCTTTTCATTTGCTTGGGTACTTCAAAAGTTGTTTCTTCTCTTGGAAGCTACCTCGTGATTACTACCTTCCAGGGTACGCTGTGCCACTCCAGTAGTAGTTACTCCTTTCTTTGGGTTTTAACCCTGGGACTTGAACTTAAGATCCCTGGTTGTGCTGGATTCTAGTGTGAATCTTGTACATGAAGCTAACCTTTAGCCCAAGATCCATTCCTTTGACCCATGTCGTTAATGTTCACACATTACCTCAGGATGGATGGTACTACAATTCTAGCCTCCAAGCCTGTGGTTATTGTCACGATGTAATTTTGACAACAAAGGACTTCCCCTACCAATAGCTATGGCAGATTTTCTTTAATGGAACAAAATAGGTCACGACAAGAGTACTCCTCGAGAGTCTCGCATCTATACTCGTGACTCTGTCACAACTTACCTCCTCTATGCATTGGTTTTTGGAAGATTGATAATCTATGCATCCACATCTCCAGATTCTATCATGAGCATGTACCTTTCCCCTTGTTGTTTTCCGATCTTTGTCTACCAGTTGGTAGACAAGTAGTAAATGGCATTGGTGTCTTCCGATGCAAGATACTCTCCTGGTCCGTCAAGACAAACCATTTCGGGATGTCTAGGAGAAACAAACTCCAGTACCTTGTCATATGCAGGACCAGGTCAAAGTGTTGTAATCCGCAGATCAAGAGGCAATGATTAGCTTCTACCTGTTCTACCTTAAAGTGTCACGCTCTTTTATACTAAGAGGTCGTGTTGAGTTTCCTGACCCCTTAATGAATTTATTCTTTCACACATCTTTACCCACCCTTCCTCGATCTTTCGCACTCGTGAGTGATGCGTGTGCATAATAATGTGGCCATCTGAGATTCTTAGCAATTACCGTTGCTTTGAACTCTAAGGACATTTGTGTCATTCTTAGCGTGATTGGTTAACCCTATCACTAAGCACAGGATGATTGTGCTACCAAGTCCATTATTCTAGTGCACTCTCTTTGGTCAAATAGTTAGGTTTGTGCCGAAACTCTGAGACTATGTATTCTTGCCTAACCAAGCAAGTTTCCTCTCGAAATAAGTGACTTATTGGTGGTTCGTGATATTCTAGAAGTCTACTAGAAGTATTGCCATGTTGCCACATGACTGCGTTGTCAAGTTCTTGAGCAAGCAAGTTTTCTGAACTGCTCCTATCTCCAAGGGTCTGTACTGGATACCCCTGAACTAGTTGGTTGAGCTTAAACAACAACTTGGAGAGTTGTAAGACAAAAGTTTTATCTGACTTTGTTCCTTCTTAAAGGGTTGTCTAGTTTTGTCCGTGTAGAAAAAATATAGTATTTCCTTTGTGGATATGTTATCTTCCCTGAACATTGATTTGATTTGGGTTATCGTCAAATCAAACTCATTTCCAAGGACTATCTTGATGATGTTTCTACTTGTGATGTTTCACTTGAGTACATATTCATGTCTTTTTGGTCTGACCAATAGTTTTGCCTAGTTCATACAACATAAGAGTCCATCTTAATGTAGTGTCTCAATAAGTTTGTTGTTGATCCCATCGATGACATCCTTATCTTCTCCATGTTAGATCAGATTCATATGGAACAATTGGCATTAGTGTTGGAAAATTTTGAGAACCATCTTCGAGTCATCTCGAAGTGTGTTTTCTAGATGTCAAAAGTAACCTTCTCTGATTCACGTGCAATTGTTGAAAGATGTCGCCATGGATTTGAGAAGATTTATCTCCGTTCCTTAAGGATACATGTAACATCCCAAAAATATTAATCAAGGTTATCAATTTCCAATCACCCAAATTTAGGGTTAACAAAAACTTATGTTAATTAAAATCATTATGAATGTGTGTGTGTGATGAATGCATGAATGGACTTGTGTGATTGTTGTGAATGCTAAGGATTGGTTTAAAGATGAAAACAACAACATCTAAGTCATTTCCAAGCAGAATCAAATCAATGAAAATTCAAAAACAAACAAAATAAGCAAATAGTCATTTTTGCCAATCTTACTCACTAGACCACTTTGAGTGTTTCTAGTCCAAGATTTCAAACAAAAAAATCCAATTATTTTTACCCCTTGCTAGACCAAGTGAAAGTGAACCCAAGCCCACCTTGCAAACCCACATAAACATTTGGCAACATTATTCAAATTACATTTGAAATTTGAATCTAGTTCATATGGGAAGATCGCCATTTCTCAAAACCCAACCAAACCAGTGCACCTTGGCAAATCCAATCAACCAGAGACTACCTAGTATGTGACCATTGCATCCACCAAGTTTCATCCAATAATTCAAATATGAATTTCTTTCAGCCATTCCATCAAACACTTGGAGACATAAAATCAAATTGGCCAAACTTCACTATTGTGAGCAGTAATCTTTGCAAGCATTGTTCACCATTGATCACCCCTGTCTCCCCCAGTGCCAACCATTGCATTGAACCAAACTAGCCCCTACCCAATGCGCCATGCCATGCCAACCCGAGAGCACCCTTTCCAGCTGACCATGGCAAGATAGCTAGAGCAAGCGCCGCACCTAGCCACCGTGTCCAGGACGCACGCTACTATCCACCGCCACCCCATGTCCAGCCCTCGAGCACTGCCAGGCACTGGACCACAGAGAATGCACGCGCCCATTTCTCTGCGACCATGCCCAGAGCACGTCAGAGCGCCACGCTCGACACGCTCGCCCAGACCGCGCCCCGCCTTCGTTGTCCGTCTATGTGATCACCACCGTCCCAGGAACCTCCCAGACAACCCCGTTCACCGCCACGCAACCCGTAGCCACTGTGTGCCATCAAAACCGCTGTCGGTGCCGCATAGAGCATTGACGCATTCCGACCGAACTGCACCGCCCCTTGCCACGCCATCAAGATGTTAAGCATCGCCAGGATACCGCACACCATCCCCTACCGTCAGCCACGCCCGTAGCTCGCTGTAACGCCGACCCCGACGAGCACTGCCCGCACCCTTCGGTTCCCTCCTCGCAGTATAAATAGAGGCCTTGTCCGCTCGATTTATTCACACCATTCCACTCCCCACCTCTCACTGATCGTGCCCACTTCTTCCTGGAGCATGGCGAGCGCAGCATCGCCGGAATTTCGCCGGAGCCTGCCGCTGCTGGAGGAGAAGGGCGTTGTTGATTGGAGCCACCCCAGGAGGATCCACCAGTACCAGGAGAATCGCCGTCGTCGACTTCATCGTTCGCCCCCATCGTCGACAATCGCATGAGCACCGGTGAGCCGCCACAAACCCCCACTAGCTGCGCATGAAACCATTTTTTTTAGAAAGGTATGGAAATTCTTAATCCAAGCCCGTTGGATTCAAACCATTTGGAATTATAGATCACCTATAGTAAAAATCACAGGGCATAGACTTTTCTGCATTCAAACATTTTTCAAATTTCAACCATAAATGCTTTTGACTTGATTCCAACTCTCAAAAATCACATTTGGTAATACCTTTCTGAATATACAAAAATATCTAGGTTTACTTGCAGTAATAATGAACAAGTAATAAAAGAATGCCCCATAGGCATTTATAGTCATTTTAATTAATTAAAATAAAAAGGTTAAACCTTATTAAATTGTGACACCACTTTAAATCACATTCCCAAGTACTCAAATATGTGGTGATGACATGTGTCAACATGATCCCATGTTTTAATTGGAGAATATTAAATCTTAAGTAGTTTTTCAATGAGTAGAAATTACTTTTCTAAAATGAAATAAATAAAACTTTTTCCTTAATTATTTGTGATGATTCTGATGATGCTAGATCATCTAGTGAAAACCCTGGTGTGATAAATAGAATTAATTAAGTATTGTTTGGTGATTGTGTACCTCGTATTTATTTATAGATGCTAGTACCGACCAAGAATACGAAGAGGAAGGAGACTACTATGAGGAAGAAGCCGAGGAGAACTTCAACCACTGCACTGCACAATGCAAGCCATCCTAGAAATCTCACACTTACAACTATGAAAAAATAGATAACTTATGCAATGCATTAGGCATGCTTGGTTAGACAAATTTGATTACACCAAATCCCAGTTTTACTTGCAAGCTTGATTCTTTTATTTCTTTATCAAATCTCTTTATTATTTTTACTTAGTGACTTGCAAAGCTTTGGAAAGGTTATTATAGGTAGCATAAAGAGCATAAAACTTGGGCTAAGTTAGATAGATCTTGATGTCATACTGAGGCATGAGATTGGATTTAGATAAGTCAAACTTGATTATCACCCCTCGTTAGTGTTTACCCCCAACTTTAGTGGCTAGTGCTAAGCATAAAACTTGATCACTTTAGATGGGAATACTTGGTGGAAATGATTATGAAAACCTTAGCATGATGAGTCATTTTAATGAAATGTTTTGACATGTGTTAGTGAACACAAGGTGAATTTTATGATGAAAATGTTGAGGCATGATCCTTAGCCCTTTATAAAACTGATGGTTGTGTTCGGATGCGATACCATTCCAATTTTATCGTACGACCATACAATACCCGAAATTGGGTAGGGGTTGACTGGAAGTTTATATACCTTAGTATGGGTTCCCTTACGGCCGAGGTTTGAGTTGAGGCTACCTCATGAAGATTGACCACCTATGCATTTCCCAAGATGACAGATGGCCATGGTTGGGAGGCCAAACTCATAGGAGAGGTGCCTATACTAGGGTGTGTAATTGAAAGGTTAGGATTGATTATCTGCATACTGAGTATGGTGAATTCAGGATTGTTCCTAACGAATGTATCGAATATTGTGGTGAAAGTGTACCACCTCTGCAGAGTGTCAAACTATTCAAATAGCCGTGTTCACGGTTATGGACAGTTGGATTGGCCATACTGTTCCATCCTCAGATGTTTTCAAAATGACTTGTGAAATGATTCATGACCTTGACTTGACCACAACAGGGTTGCGATACGAAAACTCAAGTTTCCACTTAGGTGTTATAAAACCTTAAACTAGTTTTCTTTGCTTCTAAACTCAGTTAGAGATAAATATGGCTTTTTGCAAAACAACCTAGAGCTTAGTATTCCTATTCAAACCACTTACTTGTTAGTGATAGTTTGCGAGTACTTAGAGAGTACTCATGGCTTTGTCCTTGGCTATTCCCGTGGCCAGACTATGAAGAGGACTATCAGGAGGATGGATCGCAGGAAGGTTAGGACAACTAGGATCATCTACCATCATCAGCATTGCCTGTGACCATGAAGATGAGCCTCGCCCATGCTATCCTTATTATATTATTCCACTTTTTGATTGTATTAAGACTGAATCATGAGATCCTTTAATTGTTGTAAGACCTTATGTATGGTTTTTAATGGATGATGAACTATGGTACCAATCTGTTATGTCTCGCAAAAATGGTAATCCTGGTATTGCGATGTATGGCATAACAGGCATCTAGGATTAAAAATACGGGTGTTGACAATACATGCGTGTTTTATTGTTAGCATTTTATGCGTGTGCAGTTGTGTTTCTACAAGTTGCTAATGCATGGGTCTACAAATCTAGCTCATTCTTTGGAGCTTGACAATGTAGTCCATACCTTGAGAATCTAGTAACTTTACCTTTGCGGTAAATGTTGCAAACTTTCTATTCTGACATGCTGAGTCTGAAGTATCATTCCACTGAACCAAAGTTGAATCTCAAGCAACAATGATGGTTGGTGTTCCTCAAAGTTTAGACATAGTTCTCCCTGTAATTCTGGCAAGATTGATGTAATGGTTGACACACTTAGCCGGAAAGACCTTTTATTATATTCTCTTGATTTCAGCAATAACAACCACTCTTCATGAGGCTTCCTCTATAATTTGACTATAGGAGTTGTTCTCATAGTTTCCTTTGTCTACTAAGATCAACCTTTACTTGATGTTTGATTTCTAGAACATCAAGGAGAACATTTAAAGTAGTGTTGCTAAATGTCTCTCGGTCAGTCCTTCAGACCCTTTATGTTGGCAATTGTTGTTGTGCCAAGTAATTGAAATCTAAGAATGAAGTTTCTTTCTTCTTGTGTCATCAGGAATCATCTTAACTATTCACCTGGTGGTGTAAAGTGATATCATGATCTATGTCAAAGATCTTGATAGACCTGGATGAATAAAGAGTTTCCTTTGCTTTCTCAGCCATGTTGTAAGAGGGACTATGATTTTGACAATTAGAGGTTTCTCTTGCTACATATTCTTTGCAACTCTTAAGAGTCCTCCCCACAAAAACACCTTTCTATCTTGACCTTCTGTTGAATGAAAAAGTGACCCTTCTATTTCAAAAGTAGTTCAACAACTTGGTTTTGTTGATCCATATCTCTGCAACCTGAAATCTCTACTTAATTCGTTTAGTAGAGGTTCCCTCTCGAAGTCTGCGGTCATGTTCTTTCTGTTGGAAGCTTTATTTTTCAGAAGCTTCAAAACTCTTATGAAACTCCATGGTCTCAATCCTTATGAAGATCATCTATCTAATAACTTGAAACCTTCTCATTTTGTTTCCTCCGTAACCTTGATGTGTTTCATGTTTTTCATTTCAGAGTTGTTTCTGAACACTCCATCCATGAGCTGACCATGAGATACTCTATGTGTTTTTTAGTGTGTTTCCCTCTTATCTTTAGAGTGGCCTTGTTTTTCTCTCCCTGTCTCTCTTCCTACCTTTGGAATCTTGGGTCGAGATTCTTGTAAGGGGGATAGAGCTATAACATCCCAGTTTTAGATAAATAGTATTTAGGGTTTGTTTGTGCATCATGAGCGTCATCCTTTAAATTGTGCATTAAAGAAAAATAAAGCAAACCCTAAACCCTAGTTTTCTCCCCTCTCTTTGAAACACATTCAAAGGGTTTGAATTTCAAAAATTACCAAAATGTATGGACCCCAAATTGTTATAAGGGTCCTTGCAATATTTTAACATTTGCAAAAGTTCTGGTATTTTTGAAATTATTCAAAACAGAAGTTCAAATTAAACTACAAATAGAGAAACAAAAACAAATTTGGAAAATGTTTTACAGGAAAAAAATAGATCTAGCATCCACAGCCCAGGCGGCCCATCTTCCCTCCTCTCTCTTTACCGCCCAGCAGTGTAGCCAGCAACCTTGCGCATGGCCCGTCATCGGCTCAGTCGCAGCCCACCGACCCGATAACAGTTCGTCGTCTTCCTGGAGTCGTCGTTAACCTCCCAGTTAGCAAAGTAGCTCGCTGTCGGTATGTCGCCGACCACCCCGCATGGAGATCCTCGCCGCCGCTCCGGAGAAGGATAAGATCGAGCCGCGACGTGCCCCTCTTCCCCTATGCCTCTCCATTCCCTTCCCTGGCTCTCCCTTCCTCGTTTCTCCTCTCCGGGCCAAAACCCTAGCCACCAGAGCCGCTGTGCGCCACCGTTTCTGACCACCCCTCGCTGTTCTGAGCAAGCGCCTGGAACCGCCGTGCTTCCCTGGATCTTCTTGTCGAAGCACGCAAGATGGAAAGACCACTGCCACTCCAATCGGCACCTCGGTCTCCAACGACCTCCGCCGCCTTCGCCGTCGATTCCGGCGACCTTCTACTTCGTCGAACACTCCTCAGCAATCGTGGTGAGCCACTGGTGCCTAAGGTACCATCCTCTAGTTAGCTTGCTTGCTGTAGCGATGCCACGCCAATGACCTGCAAGCACCGCCGCCGCCGCTCGTAGTAGCCGCTGCTCCAACGACATGTAGCCCCGCATGCCCTCTTTCGCCGTCCCCGCCATCGATCTGAGGCCACCGCCGTGCTGGCGTCACGCTGATGTCAGCATGATGTTAGTGAGTGCGGGTCTGACCCAGTCAAACCGGCCCCCGGTCCCACTTGCTTGTGTGGCATGCCGACGTGGCCTCGGCCCCACTAGTTAGTGTCTGTGGGTAGCTTCAATCCCAGTGAAAAAGAACCCCCACCCTGTGTTGACGTCAACCTGGCGCAGTAAATGTTTTAATATGGTTTAATAAATATAGAAAATGCTATAAATCTTGTAAAATCAATATATAGTTATTTATAAATCAGAAAAATACAAATAATACATCAAAATATTCAGAAAAATGAGAACTACCTCATTAAGCCATAATCATGCATTGATCAACAACTTTCATAACAAGTTTAATTAGAAGAACATATTAACCCCTCACAGGTGATTCCGGAGTTTCCCCGAGTTAGGGTTTTCACCCCTCGGAACCCCGATTAAATTGTCGAGCTTGCCTTAGGGTTACTTTTTGATACAATTTAACTTGTCATATCATCATCCTTGCTTGAGCATAACATCGATGTCATGTGTTGATTGTTTCCCTTTCTTTCTGGTATTTGGTTCTTCTTGGTAGAATACGATATCGAGATTGAGATGGAGATGAAAGACCGAGATCAACACCGTCGAAGATCGAGGATCGACGAACAATACTTGACCAACTATAACCAAGTCAAGTACAAGGCCTCCGAAGATCTGTTTAGTGGTTATCAACAGGCAAAGGCAAGCATAGCCCCACCATGATATAATCCTATGATTTCGAAAGCATTTCAATTCTATCCATGATGCATATGATTCTACTATGGTCTTTTATCGATAGATAGAGTATCCTATCTGTTGCATTACTCCCTTTGAGATTATATTACCTGATCCACTACTCCTAGCATAACTAGGTTTGGCTTGTGTGCAACCCTAGAGCTTATATCTGTGTCCTTCTTAGCCATGCATAGCTTTCGAGTCTGGTTCATCCAGATGATGTATCAGATGCATATAATCTAGTATGACAAGAGAACATGATGAGTTGAGATCAATGGTGATATGAGATTAAACATGCTAAGGCTTGTATGGGAGGCCACGGTGGGATGTTGGTTTTCTAGTCCCATGCTCGCCACCACTAAGACCCGAGTTCTTGCCTTTGGAACCGAGACGAGCGTACAACCACACGGGGTTTATGGGGACCCCTCGATTGACTAACTTGCCTAGTAGATTCCATGAGTCACATAGTTTGGGCGTTCCATTCGACATGCATTCTGGATCTTCTCGAAGGCGGTGAAGGAGGTGCATTCATAACAGGTAGGGAAGCATGGACCGGGTTGCTTGGGGTTAATGGCGCCCCTGGTAAACCAACCTCGCCTCACATCTTTAATGACCAGCTTCAGGATTTGACCCGTTACAGCAGAACCATCCTTATTGCATGACTTGGTCTCGACGAAAGCAAGGTAAAGGTCGTGTCTAACCACCCTCTGTCGGCCTTCCTAGGAAGAGGGCTAATGATTCTGGCATTAAGAGTCGGTTAGTACGTGTGGGTAAAGTTGTACACCCCTGCAGGGTTAAATCTTTTTGAAAAGTCGTGTTCACGGCTATGAACGCTTGGTGACCAGATTCTAAGATCATAGAGAACATGAACCTAATCTTAAAACTTGGTAGATCAATGTGTGCTTAAGGATGCTTCCTCATGGGTACGAGGGGTTGATCCTAGTTCAGATGATGATAATTTGGTTGATATCAAAAGATGATGTTCAATATTTCAGAGATGTCGCTCTCTTATCCCCTTTTAAAATACTCTAAATAGATGAGCTTCTTCTCTCCCTTGTTTTATAAACAAAGATGGCTTTATGCAAAACAACTCCACCAGCCATAAGTCTTGCGGAGTACACCCTGTACTCACCCTTTCTTTGTTGATACTTTTGGTAGAGTAAGTGTTCCCTGAAGATCAGTTTGGTACAACATCGACACCGACGAGTAGCTTGGGGTTCCCGGCCGACAGCCTGGAATCTATGGGCTGGGACGTCATCGGTATGCTTTAGGCCTCTTAGGCCTTTTGTTAAGTTTGCTATACTTAATAGCATAATTTTCCTTCCGTTGTTTGATGTTTATGGTCAGTGACCTCTGCTTGTAATAATTTGGTTCTCTGCTCAGTTATGAGCTTGCTGTAATAATTTTTATGTCGTAGGGTCACTGATGTGTTACCGATTCTTCACTAGATATCCTTGAGCTCAAGGTTAAGCTTATGTCAGACGTGGGTCTGGGATTTGTTTAGCCCTAATCCCACGGGTGTCACAAAACCCAAATGGACAATGATGCATGAATCAAGTTTGCATCCTCTACCTTGGATATAATCATTTGCGAAATAATTTCCATAATTATTTGGAGCCTAAAACTATTTAAATCCCAATTTAGGCAAAATCCTCCAAACTGTGTCTCTAAAGACAAGTTTGTTTTTCTCCAAATGACTTTGCCAACTCAATGCCCATTTGAGTTCTATACATAATACCCCATCTCAAAGATAAATATTTTTGAGATTCTTTATTATTCTTTTTTCCCTTTTTCTTAAATGGCAAAAACAAGAAAAAATTACTTAAAATTACTTTTTTATCCAAATAAATTCCAAGAAAATTCTCCAATGTGTGATATGGTATTTAGGACCATCCAACATCAAAAACCAACCTTGCCAAATGTAATTATATCAAATGATCTTCTAGAAACTATTTCTGCACTTTTCGAATAAATGCTTCTAAGAGGAGTAAAAATCCTTTGAAAAAATCTCAAATAATTCTAGGAGAGATATTTTGACCTTACCTACCTACCAGTACTATCTCCCCACCTTGCCCAATGGAGATTTTTCAACTTCCTTAATAAGCATCATTTTGATCAATTCTTGCAAACCAAATCCAACTTGAGTCAAACCAACTCAAATTCACATCAAAGCTTGTTTAGAAATTATCCATAGCATTACACCTTCCCTTGGTCGTGGTGGCCACTATAATAAGCCCTCTCCCTTGTCCTTTAGCTCTTGAAGCACGTGGGGGAGAGAGATGAGCATATCTTGCAAAAATATTGGAAATAAAAGAGGAAGCATCCCCACCACTCCTTCCACTAGTCACTAATCAACCCTAGTACCCAACCTCACTCTCTCCACCGCCCCTGAGGCCCAACCCTCGAGCAGCAACCCTCCCCCATGCTCAATATGGACCTAGTCCATCAAACACCTCCCCCTCTTGATTTATAAGGCCATAGGCCAGTACAACCCCTCTCCCCTCTCTCATTTGCCCCCAACTACCTCCACTCACACCCCAGAGCTCCCTCCCACTCTCCCTTGCCCTACCTTGCCCGAGAAAGAAAGCTCTCGGCCATGGAGAAGACCTGAGCGTAGCCCTACCATCCCTTGCCCTCTCTCCCTGCATGTCATCTTCCTGGCCTCCCCTTGCTCTTCTAAAGCTAATCTCGTGCTTATCTATGACATGAAGCAACCCCTGGAGGACTTCCCGGCAGAGCCCGAAGTGTGCACCGGCGAGTCCCGTGCAACCTGCTGTCCCGGCAACAAACTCCACCTTGCCACCCCTTGTTGAGGTCGTCGACGTCCCCCGCGTCCGCTTCGCCACCTCCCCACCACCGGCAGGCACGCAGGTGAGCACCTCGCGTCGCCCCGCCCGTAGCTAGGATTTCGCTGCCGCAAGTTCTGTCTTGCTGGAGACGACGAACTCGAGCCGAAGATCTCGCCTAGATCCAATGGCCGCCAGGCCCTCGTACCCCTTCGCCCCTGCTGTGCCGCTGACCTCTGGGCCCGCTGCCAGGCAGGCCGAAAACCCCTTTGCGGCCCAGTATGCCTCAGATCCAGCCCGGGAGCCCCTCAGCTCCCTCTCTTTTTATTTAAGTGCCCAGATCGTCTAAATAACTGATTAGTTTTAATCCAAATAAAAATGGAAACAATCATATTTTTTCTAGACTAAATTTTCACTTATGCCCACATGTTCTATGCAACATGCAGCACTGGTGTTTCTCTAAAAATAAATTTCCTTATTTATTAATATTTAATATACCCAGATGTATCCTTGGCATTTTATAAAATCCTCAGGTAGCTTCACATAACCAAATGGAATAAATCCAGCTTCCACTAGTAGGTATCCTTTGTACCTATCCCCTGGCCTTAACCCCATGGCAAGGTGAACCATGGTTTGGAATTAATAAAAACAACAAAAACAGGGCATTCCTGCCTTTAGAAAATTCCCTAGGTAAAATAAAAGATGGTTTTGACCTAATTCCAACTCCTTGCACATGAATAGCAACATATTTCAAACCCCGGTAGTTCATAATTTTATAAGACCCTGTTGAATTATGGTGAATTAAACTTTTCTATGCATCGTTTATTCACCAATAAATTCACCAAGACAATTCTCTGAACCCAAACAGAGTGATTCCAATTTCTGCAGAAAGGTAATTCAAATACCTAACAAGTGTATTTGGAGTCACATAAAAATCCCTTATAGATTTAATCTGGTGAAAAAGACAAATAGCATCCAGTAGTGACTTTCGAATTTTCCCGAGGGCATTCTGGTAAATATTTTAATTTTAATCCAACTACTCTTGAATCGATCCGTCAAATCCTACCTAATCAACCAAAGAAATAATTTTTGGAGGCCCAGAAATTTTCTGGTGAATTATTTCCTCAAACTAGAGTTTTAATCACTATAAAATCCATTATAAATCACTGGAAATTGATAAAATAGTGAACCACTTTTGTTGGTTTCATTTTATCAATATCTATCTAATGGTATCATACAGAACATGTCCTTGACAAAAAAAAACCTCTCTTCGGTAGTTCCTAGACTATAAATCCAAAAGGGATCCTTTTTCCAATGCCTCCAAATCTTCTACATATCTAATCAAACCCATTATCCAACACCCTACTAATGTATATCATGTGACTATCCTTTGCTTGTTGTATGGTTTGGTGCTTGTTTGCATTGTATTGATGGTGGTGTTGTTTGTTTGCATGTATGCTCGATAACGGCGATAGTTGTGTTTTGTGCCGTCGAGGAGAAGGAAGCCTTGGAGCATTATTATTGATATCATTATAATTATCGGTATTCTGGTTTTCTAAAGGAAGTAAAGGGACATCTCGCTAGTCACAGGCAAGCCACCTTCTTGCTCATAAGACTTGTCCTCCTATTTTACTTAGGCACGCTTTACCTACTGTTTATCAGAACTGCAATGTTTTATTATATGATGAGCTATAGATGGTAGTGGCTTGGCTCCTCCAAGTCATTACATGTTTGTACCACTAGTATAATACCTTTGATGACACCTACTTAACCCTAAAATGGTAGATGGTGTTTTAACACCATAACTCCTTTGGAAACCCCATTTTAGCCGAAGCAAAACTTTGGGATGGGAAGACCCCGGAAAAGCTTATAAGAATGTTTTATGAGAAAACCTTTGCGAGGTATGGCCTGCCAAGTGAGTTTAAAAAGTAAAAAGGTTTTGGTTTCACAAAAAGGTTGGACGAAAGATGGAGGAAAATGTTTACGAAAACGCACCCGGTTCTTTGCAGTTTTATCCAAACAATTAACCCGTGCAACCACATTACTCTGGAATGGGACAGGGCTAGGCTAGAAGTTTGTCTATTCTGGTATAGGTGCCTCACAACTACTACAGGGGATTTCAATATCTTGAAGGGTGGGTCTTCTCTGGTCAAACGGTCCATGTAAAACATCGACCGGGAGAAGGAACGAAGGGTCTATGGGCCTCCACGTGTTACTATGAGCCCCTCATTGAAAAGCACACTCAGCATAGTGGAAAAGGAGTTCCGGTTGGCTTGTGAACTATATAGGCGTCCTGGTGTTGAGGGGAAAACACTCATAGGGTAGGCACTTATATTGGAGTTGGCATCTGGAAGATCTTGACCGGTTACTCGACCCACGATCAGTGTAGATCAGGGCAGGGTACTCGGATAGTGTGGGTAAAGTGTACAACCTCTGCATAGTGTAAATCTATTCGAATAGCTAAGTCCTCGGTCATGGACGGTTCGGAAGGTTGCTGCAGAGTTGTAGAGGTCCCAACCTTTAATAATGTAGAGATCTCTGTGTTTACAATGCTAGTACCTAGATCAATAGCTAGCATCCATAGTTAAGATGTAATATCAAGAAACAAAGGTCATAATACAACTTTATAACCAGGAATAAAATAATTCATTACATCTTACATAGCTCATTTGGCTATCTCATTACAATGCAGCAGAAATAACTATAGCATGGAGTCCTTCATGTTCAAAGTGCCACAGGCAATCATGTTGGTTGTAGACTTGAAATCCTAATCAACATACTTCACTAACATCAAACAAACCTGCAACATAATAAGTTACAACCACAAGGGTCAATACATTTGAATTGTATTGGCAAGTGATACTATGGTAGAATAGTAGTATCTATCATCTACATGCATTTGGCTAAGTGGAGCTTAGGCTTGCTTTGCTAAAAATAGATTTTCCTTATCATTTGAAAACACTAAGCTTTTGTTTGTCAAAATCACACAAGGCATCTACCGATAGACATTGGTGATTCCTTTACCCTTATTCAACCACAAGTTTTTAACTTAGAAATTGGGATGAGGAGATTCTTGATAGCTTGCATTTCTTGATGCTCAAATTGTCCATTGCCGGGAACACGGCTAAGTACTTAGATTTTACTCTCTCGAGAGGTGGTGCACTTTCCCCACAAGACTCGACATGCATCGAGACAAGATCTTTCAGAAGCCTTCCCTTAGACCAAAATGGACGCGCTCCCAAACCTATCACCCCCTACCACCAACTGTCCATTTGGCTAAGTTATTGCAACCTATATGATCCAGGCAGAGCCCATAATGCCAAGTGGCTGCACTTGAAGCTTCTCAACATTTGACATCTCAAATCTCTTTGTTCCTGGGTGGCTTTCCACAAGTGAGATACACTAGGATATTCCATAAATATGGGCCCTGTGTAACCACCCAACATAACCCATTCACAACCATTCCACCCAGGTGATTCATTCACATAGTTGTTTTATTAAACAAAACACAAGTCCTTGACTTAGAAATATTTCATAGCATGAATATAATCCACCCTTGTTTTCTACTAGCTAAGCTAAGCATGATAGTAGTAGAAATCTTAACTTAGGAAAATCCTACTAAGGTTTCATCTACTAGGATTTCCCAAGGCATAGCATACTTAGTAAAAATTCCATGCAAGTCCTACTTGGAAATATCACTAATGCATAGTGATATTAATGGGACAAAAGTATGAAGCACCACTTGCCTTTTTGGTAGATAATATAAGTTCACTCCTTGTTCTTGAAATAGTCCACTCTTCAAATTTCACTACAATTCAATCAAGGCACAAATTCATTCTACCATTCAAGAAATTCATCACATAGAATAATAAAAACAAAGCAATGCATGCAAGCATGCCAAAGGTTGTTTTATTTTTAAAAGTGGTTTATACTAGGCTATAAGCATTCTAAAACATCTATTGGTCATTTATAAAAGTGGCAAAACCATTTTAAGTCAAGTTAGTGAAAATGGCCACTTTAAGTCATTTTTGTTTTGCTAGAAATGGTTCAAATCAAAGTAATAATTTCTAGTGTTTGAAAAATATATTTTTAACCACAAAGGTTAGTGTTTATGGTCAAAGTGTTTAATACTAAAACCATTTGCAAAAGGTTTTACCTATAAACCATTTTTAAATCAAGGCAATATTTTATTTTGTTGGAAATGCCTTTAAACAAAGTAATAATTTTATAGGGTTCACCAAATATATTTTTAAATCCAAAAACTTGGTGTTTAGGGTCATAGAGTTTAATTCAAACCATTTTCAAAAGGTTTTACTCAAAAAGTATTTTTAAAACATAAACAATATTTTTATTTAACTAGAAATGCTTTTATTCAAAGATTTATTCTTTAGCTTCACAAAATAAAATTTTAAATCTACAAGTTGGTTCTATGGTCAGTAGGTTCAAAACAATTCATTTACAAAAGATTTTACCCTAAAATCATTTCTAGAATAAATTTTATACACAAAATAGGATTAGACAAGTTTCTGCAAAAACAATCAATTTTACAGAAGCAAAATACTAAACAAAGCACATGGTTGGAAAGTTCATATTTTTGTGAATCCAGTGATATAAAATTTGTAAAATTTGGACGTGTAGTTTTAAAGTTATGAATTTTGCAAATTCTAACATCTAATAGTAATGTTTCTTTTTTTAAAACATAACTCAGGCCACGTGGCACAATCCTATTGGACGGTACCGCTTCGGTTGGATCACGCATTATAAACCATAGGATTAAAATTAATCTGTGCGGCTCAGATCTAATCATACTTGGTTCGTTAAGTCATCTATCCTAGCCACACGATCGTGATCTGACGGCTGACGTGCGAGTGACCAAGCATGGGCGGCGCAGGGACGGTGGCTGGCGGCGGCGCGCTCAGACAGTGGCGTTACCAGCGATACAGGAAGCGATAGGGGGGAGAAATAGCTCACCAGACTCGCCGTGCGTTGCTGATGCTCAACGTACTCGTGGTTGGCGAAGGGGCGTACGGGATCGAAGGGGATTCCTCGTCGGAGTTCGTGTCTACGTCAGGTATGTTCTGTCGAAGACGGATGCGAAGCTGCGATGCATGCCAGAGCCAAATAGAGATGCTGTTAGATGTGCAAGGTCATGGCGAGTGCACGCATGTGAAAGAGGGGGAGAGGGGAGGTCGGTTTTTACCAGGGGAGCTCGCTGAAAAATAGCAGACGACGGCGGTGCTCGGTTGAAGTCGTTGCCGAGGATATAGGGCACGAGCGAGAGAGAGGAAGGCACGGGCAGGTGCGTAGGGACATGGGGAACAGGCTTGTGGGATCTGGGAGGCAGGGGAAGTCCGTGCTCGCTGGAATTGGCCGGGGAAGGTTGTCGGGGTCAGTGGCGTTGCTGCAGGGATTTGAGGCAGCCTGGTGGCTCACTGGGCATGGTGTGAGAGGGGAAAGAGAGAGGAGAGACAGGCGAGTTAACGAGCGTGATTACTAGGCGGAATTAGGGCGGCAGTAACACGAATTAAACTCGCGAATCAAAGACAGAAACGGGGGAGAGAGGGAGGAAGAACTGGTCGCGCGGGTGAAAATGACGAATGACAAGTGGGGTCGTTCTGTCAGCAAGAGAGAGATGTTTCAGGTGGGGTCCAATCGTCATCGACTGCGCGGGTTTGTTAGTGAGTAGGAGAAAATGGTTCGGGGGAGAGGAAAGAGGTGGGCTTGCTGGGCTTAGTTGGGCCTAGGGCTTGTTGGACTGGTTTGTCTTATTTTTTCTTTCATGTTTATTTTTCTTTTCTTGTTTCTTTTATTCAGTTTTGAATTTGTTCAAACAATTCAAACAAACATTTGAATTCAAAACCTTCCAAACTTTTCATTAAGTTTTTAATATGTTCATTTATGTAATTAAACAATCCATTTAGAATATTTATTTTATTCTCTTTATGGTTTGTTATTTATTTAAAATATACATTTTGTCTCTTATTCAAATAAGATTTTAAATACATTTTCAAACTTCTATTTGAATTCCAATTTTTATCAAAACCTTTTCAGTAGGTTTATTTTATTATAGTGTCAAATAATTCACTTTGAATTATTTGAAATATTTTTAATATGATTTATTAATCATTTAAATTGAGCATTTGTCTTTATTCAAACAAAATAAAATATGGTTTTAATTCCATATAATTTTATTCAAATAATTCTTATATTCCATTTAAGTTAATTAAATAACTTTTATTCCACTTGGGCAAATTCCAATAATTGTTTTCCCATGATTTAATTAATAATTTCTATTAGGGATTTTGTCTTTATTCAAATAGAATAGAATTTGGTTAATGTCATATTATTTTATTTGAATATTACTTATCCCTTTATTTTATTTGGATTATCTTTATTTCATTTGCTTATGGATTTAATTTAAATTGTCTTCAAAATAATTTCGTTGGGATTTATTATTTAGTTTAGGCAATTTGTCTTTATTTAAACAAAATTGGATATTGTTCAATCCTTATGATTTTATTTAAATAATCATTTATTCCTTTTTATTATTCCAAAATCTTTCATTTCATTTGTTTGGACAAGATTTAATGTGGCTTTTAAATATTCCCTATTTATTTCTTTCTTTCTTTGTCTTATAAAATCTATATCTTTTTATTTATAGATCCAAAATTGGTGATTCCAATTTGTCTAATTTATTTAATATTTGTTTTCCTTTTTAAATCCTTTTAGGATTCATTTGTTCACAATTTGGTATGGATTTTAGATAGGAGCGTTATTAGCTTTTGTAATTTATTTCCTTTTATCTTATTAAACTCATATGATTTTATCCATGACTCCAAATTAAATGAAATCAATTTCTATGGTTTTATAATATTTTTTTATTTATCATTTTTGATCATTTATAGAATGGTTGTTGCTGAATTTTTATATGGATCACATCCTTAGTCTTAGAGAGGTCTTGGAAATGATTTATTCCTTTAGGGTTTTGGGTTTTGGTTTATTTCTCCCAAGTTTGAATTTCAAGATACATTCATTGATGAATGCATTTCACTTGATTTGAATTTTGTTGGATTCCATTTTATTTAAAGTTTGTTCAAGTAGGGTTTTGATGTTTCCATTTGAAATCAAAAAGTTTCTTTTCACCCTAAATTTCAACAATTATTTATTTTGTTTGTTTATTTTTCACATTTCAAAATTTGGAAAATTTTGGGATGTGACAAGAGTGGTGCTAGTTTGATTTCTCAATGACTTCAGAAAAGCAATGGCTTGAAAATATTTTGACCATGGGATAGTCGGAAAAAGGAGGAAGGAGTTTGGTCATGGGATGACCGGAAGGAAGAACAAATGGAAGACCCAATCCTAGTGTTTTCTTATAACTTTTCAAAGAGGTTTTCCAAATGTTTTACAAAAAAATTTCAACTAAGATATAGAGATATGCTATATCTACAAGAGAAACTAATTTATATAAAAACCTCTTATGGAGCCATCCTACTACAGCCATATTGCATATCCTTTATTATTGTTCCCTTAAGATGGTTTGCAAGTACATTCAAAGTACTCATCGGTATTGTCCATGGCTATTTACTTGGCCAGATTTTTAGAGGATCGAGAAAATGATGAAGAAGCTGACGTCTATGCGAGCTGGGTCGTCTTCCCAGTCAGTCGCCTATAGGTTAAGGCATGACATGGGCTCTGCGATTGAAGACTACCGCTATTTGTGTTCTAATCGCCATAATGGCCATATTGTAAGTTTTGTAATCGTTAATTTCTCGAAGATGTAATGATACTGGTGGGTTATGCTCATGGCTCACTGATCATGGTAACGTGAATTGTATGCATAACGGGTATTCTCGGACCGTAAATCCGGGATACCACAGTTTCGGCTGATTCTCACCGAGTGTGATGCAATCTTCCGAGAAAGTCGGCAAACCGAGATGGAACGGCGACGAAGTACGTCGTAGGTGATCCGCGACTTGTCCTTCAGGTTCCATGAATCAGTCCTACTCCTCCTCTTGTTTCTTGTGGCGCAGCAGCTCCTCCTCCCGTGGCCGGATTCGTCGATAACACGAGCGGCGTTCAACGGCGGCGTCCGCGAGATTAGATCGATTTTCGAGTTAGGGTTCAAGACGGCGGTTGTGGGGTGGAAAAGAGGAGACCGGGGTCGACCTAGGGCTGATATATACTGATAGGAGGCGGTGTGCAACTACGTAAGAATCAGAGTCGGATGGAGTTCCAGTCGCTGCTATACGTACGCGGGACAGAGTCCTCGCGTGTGAAAACAGGGGCGAGCGAACGGACCTGCGTTGCTAGACTGCCTACGCTGGTTGGATTGGGCTTTTGTGGGCTAGGTTTGATGAGTACATCGGAAATATAGAAAAAAAATAGGCCAGAGAGAATACTTGCACGTATATAAGGAAGAATAGCATGACGTGCTGGTGTAACAATGCATGGCACACATGCACGTTCATGTGCTTGAACCACACATTAAATCCAAAGTGAAGATTGTAAGGAACCAATTAAGAAGTAAATGGGAAATCAAATCGGATGCAAATATTTCCTTGCTAAAATTAATTCCAAATAGCTTGGAATTAATTCAAGAAACTCCAAATAAAATATTCTTTTGTTTTATTACACGGCAATATCGTTCGCTAAAAAAATATTAGACCCGTAAAAAATCAGGATGTTACAATTCTACCCCTTACAAGGAATCTCGATCCCGAGATTCGGCTTAAGAGAAAAGATTAGGTAATTCTTCGCGGAGGACATCTTCTTGTTTCCATGTCGCTTCCTCCTCAGTGTGATTACTCCACTGAACTTTGCATAAACTTGATCATATTCCTTTTGGTTGTCCTTAACTGCTCATCGAGAATTTTGACCGGATACTCTTCATAAGTCAAGTCATCTTGAACATCTATGGCATCTAAAGAAGTTTTCCGGGCCTCTTCCTCTAGTTTAGAAAAACATTTATTTAGCTGGGATACATGGAACACGTTGTACATCTTGGATAACTTCTCTGGTAAGTCCAACTCATATGCAACCTCACCACGACGGGCTATGATTGTAAAGGGTCCAATATATCGTGGTGCCAACTTTTCCTTGAGTTCTAAACGGCGCACCAGAAAGTGGGGACACCTTCAAGTACACATCATCACCCTTCTTAAATGCTAAATCATGGCGACGTTATTGGCGTAAACTTTCTGTCTAGATTGGGCGGCTCGTAGCCTTTCCTGAATCCTCCTTACTTGATTATCTGTCGTCTCCAGGGTATCAGGTCCAAACACCTGGTTCTCCCCCACCTCATGCCAATTGAGTGGAGTGCGTCACTTCCTTCCATACAAAAATTCAAATGGAGACATTTGCAAGCTTGCCTGAAAGCTGCTGTTATAAGAGAACTCTGTATACGACAAACTCTTGTCCCAAGTGCGCTGACAAGTTAATGCGCATGCCCTAAGCATTTCTTCCAAGATCTGATTCACTCGTTCAGTCTGTCCATCCGTCTACGGGTGATAAGTGGTGCTGAAGTTTAACTATGTGCCTAAGACCTCATGTACCTTCTTCCAAAACCTGGAGGTAAATTGAGTACCTCGCTCAAACACTATATTTTTAGGAACTCTGTGTAGGCAAACAATTCTGGCCATGTATAACTCGACCAACTTCTCACCCTTATATGTAGTCTTCACTGGAATGAAGTGAGCTGACTTGGTCAATCGATCTATGATGACCCAAATAGAATCATATCCTGACGATGTCCTATGAAGTCTCGTGATGAAATACATCCCGATTTCTTCCCATTTTGACTCAGGAACCTTGAGTGGTTGAAGTAATCCTACAGGCTTCAGATGCTCAGCCTTGACTCTTCGACATACATCACACTGAGAAACATATTCCGCAATCTCCTTCTTCATGCTAGACCACCAGAAACTGTCTCGAAGATCATGATACATTTTCGTACTCCCCGGGTGTATGGAGTATGCTGATTCGTGTGCCTCCTTCATAATCGAATCCTTAAGCTCCTTTTGGTCTGGTACCAATAGATGATTTCGAAACCAAATCCTTGCTTTTTCATCCTCCTTGTATTCAGGTGCTTCTCCTATATTGATATTTGCTCGAATATATTCAATTGCCTTTTCATTTTTCTAGGCTTCTCTAACTTGATCTGCTAGAGTGAACTTAACTTTTAGCACCTCTTCATTCTCAGCGAGGCTAATATTCAGGTTCAACTTTCTGAATTCCACATGCAACTTTGGTTGAGCTTTCTGGATTGTCAGGTTATTGCAATAAACCTTTCTGCTCAACGCATCTGCTATGACATTGACTTTACCAGGGTGGTAATTAATGCCAATGTTATAGTCCTTGATTAATTCCAACCATCTCCTCTGTCTCAGATTCAAATCGGGCTAAGTGACAATATACTTCAAGCTCTTGTGATCTGTATATATCTTGCAACGATTACCAATAAGGTAATGTCTCCAAATCTTCAAGGCATGCACCATGGCAGGAAATTCCAGGTCATGGGTAGGATAGTTCACCTCATGCGGGCGTAACTGTCTCGATGCATAGGCCACCACTTTTCCCTACTGCATGAGTACACAACCCAAACCTTGTTTGGAAGCATCACAATCAACTTCAAAATCTTTCCGGATATCCGGCAAGATCAGAATTGGAGCAGATGTCAACCTTCTCTTGAGTTCTTGGAAACTAGTCTCGCAAGCTGTCGTCCACTCAAACTTTTTTTCCTTCTTGATCAACTGCGTCATCAGCCGTGCAATCCTCGAGAAGTCTTCTATGAAGCGGTGATAGTATCCGGCAAGTCCGAGGAAGTTGCGTTTCTCTGACACATTCTTTGGTTGCTCCCAATTAAGTACCGATTCCACTTTAGCTGGGTCAATTGCTACTCCTTCAGCTGAGATGACATGACCAAGAAAGTCCACTTGCTTTAACCAGAACTCACACTTGCTAAACTTGGCATATAGTTGATGTTCTCTATGCCTTTTGAGAACAATCCGAAGGTGTTTCTCATGTTCTTCTTCATTAGAGAGTAAATCAACACGTCATCAATCAACACCACAATGAACTTATCCAAGCAGTCCATAAACACTTTATTCATCCGGTTCATGAAGTAAGCTGGTGCATTCATGAGCCCAAATGAGATCACTAGAAACTCATATAGACCATACCGAGTCACAAAGGCTGTCTTAGGTATTTCTTGTGGTCGGATCTTCACTTGATGATATCCTGACCTGACATCTATCTTCGAGAACACTGAAGATCCCTTCAACTGATCGAATAGATCATCAATCCTTGGCAAAGGGTATTTATTTTTGATGGTTACTTCAGTTAGGGCACGGTAATCCACACAGATGCGCATGGTACTGATACGTCAAAAACGTATCTATAATTTTTGATGTTCCATGCTTGTTTAGTATCTACTTTGCTTTGCTTTGTCTACACTTTGAGGTGTTTTTATATGTTTTCTGGTACTAACCTATTAACAAGATGCCACAGTGCCAGTTGCCTATTTTCTTCTGTTTTTTGGTTCTAGAAAAGGAAAAAAATCAATATTCTCGGAATTGGATGGGACAAAAGCCAAAGTCAATATTTTTACCGTGGGGAACATGGAACCAGAATACGAGACGGGGGGAGCCACCAGGGGGCCACACCCCCTGGCCGCGCGGCTAACCCTAGCCCACGCCTGGGGGGTGCGGCCGCCCGGGCTGCCCCTGCCTCGCCTCTTCGCCTATAAAGACCCCCCGATACCAAAACCCTAAGTACCCAATCAATATTCCACGAAACAGTCTATAGCCGCCGCCACCATCGTCCCTAGATCAGGGGGATCTGAAGCTCTTCCCGGCACCCTTTCGGAGGGGAGATCATCCCGGAGGCCTTCTTCTTCATCATGCCAGCCTCCGGTATGAAGCGTGAGTTGTTCCACCTTGGACTATGGGTCCATGTAGTAGCTAGCTTGTTGTATCTCCTCCTTTGTGCTACCATGTTTAGATCTTGTGAGCTCCGTTCATGATCAAGTTCATCTATTTGTAATCATGCATGTTGTGTTTATGGGGATCCAATGGATATTTAGTTTACTATGTCAGATTGATTAATGGTTTTGTCTTATTGATTCTATCATGTCCGTGTTGTTTGTGAGCATGCTCTCCGTTTCTAGTAGCTATCTTGGCCAAGTAGATGCTAGTGACTCCAAGAGTGGGTATTTGTGCTCGATAGTGGGTTCATTCCTCTATTTAATATAAGGGAAGTGACAGAAATCTCTAAGGTTGTAGATGTGATGTTGCTACTAGAGGGAAAACAATGGTCTCTTGTTCATGGAAGAAGTGGATTGTTTACCTTACACACTTTGTTTAAAGCAGTTATCCGTTGCTTGCAACTTAGTACTGGAGGGGGTTCAGATGATAACCTTAAGGTGGATTACTAGTCATAGATGCAGTTGGATGGCGGTCTATGTATCTTGTTGTATTGCCCAATCGAATCTCATAGGATCATGAATGTCTAGTATTGCATTGTTATGCCTTGCTCAGTCCTGTCAATTGCCCTACTGTAAACCGGTGAGATTGACAACCTCACTATTCGTTGGGGCAAAGTCTTGAGTTTGTGTTGAGCCGCATCAGGTACCATCTTTCCTTTTCACAAACAACACCGGTGCTCCCCAAGGTGAGGTGCTCGGTCTAACATATCCCTTCTCCACAAGCTCCTGAATCTGCTTCTTCATCTCAGCTAGCTCATTTTTCGGCATTCTATATGGTCTCTTTGCAATAGGTGCAGTGCCTGGAACTAACTCAATAGCAAACACTATCTCATGGTCTGGTGGAATACCTGGTAACTCCTCGAGGAAAACATATGGGTATGCCCTGACCACTCTAACATCAGATACATCCATCTCCTTCAAGTTGTTCAATATACTATCAACTGCGATTTGGGATTCTAACTCCGGTTTGTAGTCTACCACTGTTCATCTGGACTGTTCAGTGTTACCGCTCTAAGGAAACAATCTATCATAGCCTTGTGACTTGTTAACCAGTTCATGCCTAGAATGACATCTAACCCTCTAGAGTCTAACACTATGATGTTTGCTAGAAACTCTACTCCTTCGATTGTTATGATAACTTTAGGACATCTTAAACCCATCCTAAGAATTCCCCCACGTGATTGTACTGCCATCTTCCGACTCATACCCTCAGTTTTCTAATGATGTTTTTCAACAAATTGCTTGGAAACAAACGAATGGAAAGCTCCAGAATCAAAAAGTACTGAACCATAGCATGAGTTGATTGGGAACATACCAAGAACAACATATGAGGCTTCATGAGCTTGTTCGGTCATGACATGGTTGACTTGACCACGCCCTGGCTGTCCTGACGCGTGAGTTGTGCCTCCACGTGTAGGTAGTATGCCTCGTCCATGTCCCGCTACTGGTGTCTTGGCTGCAGACCCCAAAATTGAACTTCATTGGTGTCGTCCTCATGTTCTTCTTGCTCGGGAACGCAGCAGCAAAGTGTCTCTCTATGCCATAGTTGTATCATGCTTTTCTAGCAGTGTTTGCATGATTTCCTCTGATCTTAGCTCTCGGAGTACAATACACATTATGCGAATAGTTGTGATTAGGATTCTCCATCTTGGGAGCTGGTGCACGATAACCTGGGTTGTTATTGTTCTTATGGCATCAGCATAACAATGCAATACTAGACATTCATGATCCTATGAGATTTGATTGGGCATTACAACAATATACATAGACCGCCATCCAACTACATCTATGACTAGTAATCCACCTACAGGTTATCATCCGAACCCCCTCCAGTATTATGTTGCAAGCAACCGGTAACTGCATTAAGCAATGTGTGTAAAGTAAACAATACAATTGTTCCATGAACAAGAGATTGTTATTTTCTCCCTAGTAGCAACAGCACATCTACAACCTTAGAGATTTCTATCACTTCCCCAGATTCAATAGAGGCATGAACCCACTATCGAGCATAAATACTCCCTCTTGGAGTCACTAGCATCTACTTGGCCAAGATAGCTACTAGAAACGGAGAGCATGCAAGATCTCAAACAACACAGACATGATAGAATCAACAATAAAGAAGACATGATAGAATCAATAATCAATCTGACATAGTAATCTCAATATCCATCTCGGATCCCCGCAAAGACAACATGCATGATTACAAATAGATGATCTTGATCATGAACGGAGCTCACAAGATCTAAACATGGTAGCACAAAGGAGGAGAAACAACCATCTAGCTACTGTATGGACCCATAGTCCAAAGGTGAACTACTCACACATCATACCGAAGGATGGCATGGTGATGAAGAAGGCCTCCGGCATGATCTCTCCCCTTCAACAGGGTGTCGGGAAGAGCTTCAGATCCCCTCCCCCCCCCCCCGATCTAGGGACGATGGTGGCGGCGGCTATGGACTATTTCATGGAGATCTGATCGGGTACTTAGGGTTTTGGCATCAGGGGGTTTATATAGGCGAAGAGGCGAGGCAGGAGGGCGGCCAGGGGGGCCACACCCTGCCCAAGCGTGGCCCAGGGTGGGCCCGCGCGTGGGGAGGGGGTGTGGCCACCCTGTGGCTCCCCTCCGGTCGCCCTTCGGTCTCTGTGTTCGTTCCGATGAAATATTGACTTTGGCTTTTGTCCCTTCCAATTCCGAGAATATTTCCTTACTAGCTTTTCTGAAACCAAAAACAGCAGAAAACAGGTGTGGCA
The DNA here is from genome assembly GCA_916181665.1 of Avena sativa. Lineage (NCBI taxonomy): Eukaryota > Viridiplantae > Streptophyta > Magnoliopsida > Poales > Poaceae > Avena > Avena sativa. The sequence goes on along the minus strand of OV702298.1, from coordinate 41,500,253 downwards.
TCTTGCTAATAGGTTAGTCCCAAAAAATGTATAAAAATACCTCAAAGTATAGACAAAGCAAAGCAAAGTGGATACTAAACAAGCATAGAACATCAAAAATTATAGATACGTTCACGACGTATCAGTTGCAGAACTCTTCAATCCTGTGGGTCGAGAAAATGGCCATCTACGAATATTTGAATAAGACAAGTATGATCAGTATCAAAATTTATAGAAGCCACAATAAGATAGACAAGTTACAGCAAGAAAATAATTTTTTATTTGTAACATATAGCTTTAGTATAAAGTACGATACTAGGGCTTTCCATTCAAACTAAGGCCATGCGACTAGGTCAACGTCGGCTCCGATACCAATTCTGTGAGTACCAGAATTTAACCTCCAGACCTCCTGTGCATCTCGTCAATCCCAAGATCAAGTGGACGACATTGCGAAATGAATACCATTGCATAACATTCAAAAAAATAATTATTATAAAGTTTGAATCGTAATAGCCATACAGTATGATGTCTTGTGACATTTATTACAACCAGAAACATAGCGGAAATAAAATGCGCTGCGGCTCCATCTCAGCCATAGGCAGTCGATGTAATCCACGAGGCCTTACTCCTCACTGTCATCATAGTAGTCCTAGTCCTCCCCTTCATAGTATTCTGAATTTCCACAAAAGTATTGCCATGAGTACATAAAGTACTCAACATACTCGCTCCTTATGCAAAACCTGATATAAATACATGTAGCTTTATGTGGAGGTCATATGGTTCTTTTACATAAAAGTCAATTTTATTTGCAGTTGATAAAAGTTTTGATAAAAGCAGGTTTTAGACGAAAATATGTTTCATCATCAATGTGGTGTTTTCATCATTGTGGTTGTCCTCGACAACTCACCTACTTCGTTAGATTCCAAGAGAAGGATAGAGACAAAGAGGGAAGTAGCAAGACATGTTCATGTATGTGAAGAAGAATCCATGTGTCGTCCATGACCGTGGACACGGCTATTATAATAGTTTTAATTCTGCAGAGGTTGTACACTTTTTCCACATGACACAACCCGTCTTGTTGCCCACCGGTGACCGCTGATTACACGGACACGACCCTCTGCCTAAGTGATGTACAGGAACTAAGAGTTTGTTAGAAAAACAAATGGTACATGCATGCCACCACAAGGACGTGGATCGTAAGCTCACAGCAATGCACCCAATTCAAATCTAACCTCAAAATAGTTTAAAAAACATCGAATATAATCGTATCTACAAGCGCTGGTGGGTTCCTAGAATTAATCGGTATATTTCCTATGTGAAGCCTGATCGAATACATGTACGAAAAGCTGTCTACATATCCGTTCCATCGATCGGCATTCGGTTCACCGGAAATCGTGCAAACTATAAAACTAAGAGCAGCGACCATGTCTAGGAGGTAGCCATGAACATAGGTAGTAGCTGGGTGCAAGAGTTTCGGCTGATTCTCACCAAGTGTGATGCAATCTTCCGAGAAAGTCGGCGAACCGAACTGGAATGGTGGCGAAGTATGTCGTAGGTGATCCACGACTTGTCCTTCCGTCGGTTCTAGGAATCAGTCCTCTTCCTCCTCTTGTTTCTTGTGGCCCAATAGCTCCTCCTCTAGTGGCCAGATTCGTCGCCAACGCGAGCGGCATTCGGTGGCGGCGTCCGCGAGATTAGATCGGTTTTCGAGTTAGGGTTCAAGACGGCGGCTGCGGGGTGGAAATGAGGAGACCGGGGTCGACCTAGGGCTGATATATACCGACAGGAGGCGGTGTGCAACTATGTAAGAATCGGAGTCGGATGGGGTTCCTGTCTCTGCTATACGTATGCGGCACGGACTCCTCGCGTGCAAAAACAGGGGCGGGCGAACGGAGCTGCGTTGATGGACTGCCTACGCTGGTTATTGGGATTTTGTGGGCTAGGTTCGATGTATTTCATCGAAAATACAGAAAAAATAGGCAAGAAAGAATACTCGGACATATATAAGAAAAGAAGAGCACGACGTGCCGGTGCAACAATGCATGGCACGCACGCACGTTCATGTGCTTGGACCACACATTAAATCCAACGTGAAGATTGTAAGGAACCAATTAAGAAGTAAATGGGAAATGAAATCTGATGCAAATATTTCCTTGCTAAAATTAATTCCAAATATCTTGGAATTAATTTTAGGAACTCTAAAGAAAATATTCTTTTGTTTTAATACACGGCAACATCCTTCGCTAAAAAAAATTAGACCCGTAAAATAAGGATGTTACAATTCTATCCCCTTATAAGGAATCTCGACCCCGAGATTCGGCTTAAGATAAAAGATTTGGGAATTCTTCATGGAGGGCATCTTCTCGTTCCCATGTTCCTTCCTCCTAAGTGTGATTACTCCACTGAACTTTGCAGACTTGATCGCATTCCTTCTAGTTGTCCTTAATTACTCATCGAGAATTTTGACCGGATACTCTTCATCAGTCAAGTCATCTTGAACATCTATGGCATCTAAAGAAGTTTCTAGGAACCATTCAAGATTCTAGGAACCCTTCAAGATTCTGCAAGCCGGAGAAACCTTTAAGTTAGACATTTTTCCGACTTTAGATCTTGGAGACTTTTTGGGGCTACTGTTAGAGATATACTTTCTGGGTATACCCACAGGAGTCGCTGACTAGGGTGGCCCACCAATGGGTTAGAGCTTTCCTTCATGGGCGGCCTAGTCAGGGAAAGAGGACGGAGTCAATTCTGGATACGACAAGGCCCAGAAGACTTACCGACTTAGGCCTATAATATTACTTGTAGTCCAACATGTATCTAATTACGGACTCTGTAACATAGCCGGATAGATCACTTGTGTAACCCTAGGTCTTGGCGCATTTATAAGCTAGACCTAAGGGTGCCTTTAGGGCACACAAACATAACCACAACCAACTCGCACATGCTAATCTCTCTTGTAATCCGCTGTAAAATCTGGCTCTTGCCAATATATAACTGGGTTGCTAGCAGGAGTAGGATCCAATCACCACAGTCAGATCTAAACTTGGGTAAACTTATTTTCACGACTCTGTTAGGGATATGCTATATGGGTATCCTCATAGCATGTCTCTTATCCAACTAACCCGGGTGGCCCATAGTCGGTAGCATGGCCTATGGCCTGCTGGGCGGTCCAGTTGGATGGATCCAGAAGGGAAGCCCATGCCGGATAAAGGAAGGCTACGGTGGAGTCACCAGCGTACCCGGAGCCTTGGAGTACAAGATACACAAGACTAGTGATAGACGGTGTAGGACTCTGTAACCTGTCTGGCTAGGACTTTTCCCTGTAACCCTAGGATCTAACGACTATATAAGTCGGACCTATGGGAGCCTTTAGGGCACAACTTCAGACAACCTAGCATCATTTTACACACACCTCGCACAGCGAACCTATCTCTGTAACTCGGCGTATTGCCATTATAGAGATTTATAGCAGGAGTAGGATTTCGCCACCGTCGTGGGATCTGAACCTGGGTAAGCTGTGTTACCTCGTACCCGTCAACCGTCCGCCTTACCCTACGTCTCTAAACACGCACTGTCAGGACCCCTCCATGGCGTACTCGTCGGAAATACCATGACAGACTCCCGGAACACCATACAACTCACACCCCATCTTCTCAATGCTCTTAGGACCCCTTATGGCATACTTGTCATCAATCTGATAACAAACCACCTTAAGATAATAACAATAAAAAGATATGCAATATGGATGTGGTAGTAGGAGGGCTCCATGAGAGGTTCTTTTCTAAATTAGTTTCTCTTGTAGATATATCATGTCTATATCTTTGTCGGATTTGTTTTGTAAAACATTTTGAAAAGTTTTTTTTTGGGAAACACTTGGATTGGTTCACCCTATTTCATCTCCACGGTTCTCAACTGACTGGGTTTTTCATATTCTGTGAGCCTACGAGATCACCTCCCTTCACTAGGGTCCTTCAGACCATCAGGTTTTGAAAACTCTTTCTTTTCCGAACTCCTTTTTGAAAACAAAACCAGCACCACTCTATAGCAACCTTCCCAACTGTCCATGACCGCGAACACGGCTATTCGAATAGATTTACACTCTATAGAGGTTGTACACTTTACCCACACCATCAGGATACCCTTCCATGATCCGTACTGATCGTGGGTCGAGTAACCAGTCGAAACCGTCAGGATGCCCACTCTGGCACATGCCCTACCCTATGAGGTGTTCCCCTCAATACCAGGACGTCGGGTACCAGCGGACCAACCGGAGCGCATTCTGACTCCTCGAGAGTGGGAACTTCCATTGAGAGGTTCATAGTATCGTCCGGCCACTCATATGGGTAGTTCTGAATCCCCTGGCCTTCAGCAGATGACCTTTCTCTATAAGTAAGCCCCAACATTCGAGGGAGATGATCCCTTATAGCAGTTATGATGAAACCCATGCCAGATTACAAACGTTGAGTCAAGTCCCTTCCCATTCTCCGACTTACTAACAGAAGACGGAGAAAACTTTGCAGGGTTCTTTGGGAGGACTACAAGATATTGCTTGACGATTTGCCGACATCCATCTAGACGGAGCACTCCACGTGAAGAGGCAAGACGGCGCAAGATCTCGGAGTTTTCCGGGGGCTACTGTTGGGGATATGCTATATGGGTATCTTTATAGCATGTCTCTTATCCGACTAACCCAGGTGGCCCATAGTCAGTAGCATGGCCTATGGCCTGCTGGGCGGCCCAGTTGGATGGATCCAGAAGGGAAGCCCATGCCGGATAAAGGAAGGCTACGGTGGAGTCACCAGCGTACCCGGAGCCTTGGAGTACAAGATACACAAGACTAGTGATAGACGGTGTAGGACTCTGTAACCTGTCCGGCTAGGACTTTTCCCTGTAACCCTAGGATATGACGACTATATAAGTCGGACCTATGGGAGCCTTTAGGGCACAACTTCAGACAACCTAGCATCATTTTACACACACCTCGCACAGCAAACCTATCTCTGTAACTCGACGTATTGCCATTATAGTGATTTATAGCAGGAGTAGGATTCCGCCACCGTCGTGGGATCTGAACCTTGGTAAGCTGTGTTACCTCGTACCCGTCAACCGTCCGCCTTACCCCACGTCTCTAAACACGCACTGTGAGGACCCCTCCATGGCGTACTCGTCGGCAATACCACGACAGTTGGTGTCCACCGTGGGGCAAGAGGCGCTTCAGGCTCTTCAGCGGGCGAGGACCAAGATCTTCGCGGGAATCGGCGAAACCGTAGCCATCGTGCCCGTTCTCTTCTCCGGCAACATTCCGATTGTCCCACCCGACGAGTTCTGGATCCCGGCGAAGACGAACCCTACGTGGTGTTCGATCGTTCCTATCAGAGACATCCACCTCTTCATTGGCGAAACTGACTCGGGCACTAGTTCCCTGGGAGTCGAAGGAGCATCAAGGCCCGCACGGACCGACTACGGGCAGGATACGTTCACGGAAGGATCGATGTCGAATCTCTCTTCGGAGTTTGCCGGCAAAGATCAAAGAACATCTAGGCCCGCATGGACCGCCTATGGGCAGGATACGTTCGCGGAAGGATCGATGTTGGATCTCTCTTCGGAGTTTGCCGGCAAAGATCGGAAAAATCCAAGGCCCACCCAAACCGCCCTTGTGCAGGATATAAAGGTGGAAGATCACTGCAAGTCCGCCGGCTTCGTTCGCGCGTCTGGACAGCAGAGATCCAAGTTCGTCGGCGTGGTTACCATCTTCGATCTGGCACGCTGCGTTCAGAGAGAGGGCGAAAACCCCCGCGACTACCTCGCCAGATGGCTCCGTATACGAAGCGACCTGGCCAACTACCCCAATGATGATGCCATCTATCACTTTGTGGAAGGACTGGACCATGGCACGCTTCTCCGACATTCTCTAAGGCGGCAGCAGGCGTCAGGCCGACTTACCTTCGAAGGCATGGTAAACACCGTCAACAACTACGCGGTGGCCGAAGCGGCAGCTCAGACAGCGCTTGCGCTCATTGACGGAGCCCCTTCGATTCAGCCACCACCACCGCCTCCGGCCGCCATCGTCGTAGCAGCGCCACCACCTCCAGTCATCGTCGAGGCCGTTGCACCTCCACCGCCCGTCATCGAGGAAATCCTGGCACCCTCCGACTCTGTCATTGATGCACTTTATGCTGATTTCAGTGCAGATTCAGAGGAGATAGACTTCAGTCCAGAAGAGCTAGACTCCGCCATGCAGGAGATGGAGGAGGAGTACTTGCGCGACGAGCAAGCTAACAACACCGTCATGTCTCGAGGGGTGTTCGTCACCATTGGGACGGCGATGGATGAAGATCAACCCGGGCAAGCTCCGCCTACCGCGCTGGAAAAGGGGAAGGGACCACTTATTGCCGCTGACGATGATCGTGCAAAGGTCATGCCTCCTCCGCCTAACCCAGTGCAGCAGCCGCAGGAACTCGGCACCGGCCCGAGCAACAACAACACCGCAAACTTGCCGCCGCCAGCATCCACGTCGGCAGCAGCCCATGTTACTCTAGCTGATAGAGTAATGTACGGCAATCTCCTCGTCGAGCCACTAACTGTCGCTCATATCCGGAACGTGACTCAGCTTGACGAGAAGCGCCAGCAGCTGCTGGAGGAGGCGCAAGCCATCGCGGAGCAAGGCGCTAAACTAGATCGCGATATGGTCAACGTGCAGAAGTCCATAGAGAAAGCTAGAGCAATGGAGGCCGAGTACAAGACCCTGCTACAGCAGCAAAAGGCTAAGAAATCTCCGGCTCGCGTCATCAACGATCATGGTGTACGGCGCAACCTAGGATGGGCTCCCTCGAAGCCGGCACAGGCCAAGCCATACATTGATAGCGAAGGCAAGAAGGTGATGCCCACCCCACTCCTTAACCTCGCCGTCGCCAAGACCCTTCTAGAGCAGGATAGATCGCCTGAGGCAGTAGAACAGGTCTATGACCTAGTGGCCAAGGCGGTAAAGCAGCAGGAAAAGGCCACCTCTCAGAGGCTTGAGTCTGACCCAGCGCTCTGCCGATCTAGCCAGTGTAAACCGCCAAGGCACAGATCTCCTCAGGACATCGGATCACAGACGGGTTCATCAGAACGAAGACGGAGGGATGCGTGCAACAGGAAGGATTCTATCCTCATATCCTCCGACCACGGAGAAAAAGCCCGACCTCGCCGCCCATCGCCACCGCCCCGATCCCCCCGACGTCAGGAAGATTACAAGGCTCACCATCGTACGGATATGCCCCCTCCAAAGCAGTATGGCATCGTCATCCGCGACAACGCGGCGCAGACCCGTCAGGATGAAGAGCACCACCAAGGACACAAGAGAAGGTCACACCACGACCCTCCGCGTCCGACAAGCAACCGTGACAGGCGTGAGGCGTCGCATGAGGGTAACAGCAAGAAGGCTAACCCACCGCCACCTCCGCCTCTATCACCGCCAAGCAGTCACCATGGCGGAAGAGGCCCGCGTCGTTCACGCAGCCCATCCCCTGTTGACAACAAGAAGAAGAACCCGAAGCCGTACTACGCACGTTCGCGGATCGATAAGATCCACGAGGCCCGGGAAGGACCATACCTGGGACCACGTTGCTTTGGACCTGCAATACGGTCCGCAACTTACCCCAAAGGTTTCCGGATTGACAAAACCATGAAACCCTATGACGGCACCGCCAAGCCCGCCACATGGTTGCAGGACTACGGCAACACGGTGGAGATTGCCGGAGGCAACCCCAACGTCGCCGTCAAGTACCTCCCGTTAATGTTGGCGGGGACGGCCCGTCAATGGATCGACGACTTGCCGGAAAACTCTATCTACAACTGGCTGGATATGGAAGAAGCATTCACCAAGAACTTTGAGGGTACATACAAGCGTCCCTGCACTGTGGGCGATCTATAGCGGTGCGTGCAAGATAAAGACGAGGCATCTCGCGCCTACCTCTCCCGCTGGCTGGACATGAAGAATTCCTACGCAGGAGTGCACGCTTAGACCGCCATGGTTGCCTTCATCGATGGGTTGGAAAGGGGCACGTTGCTCCGACATAAGCTGAAGCGCTTGCAGGACAATCATCAGCTTGACTTGAATCAGATGATTCAGTTAGCTAGTGAGTTCGCAGCTGCCGACGACGACGCTCGTGGCTCTTTGCCGGCAATGGCTGTTCCAACTCAAGGTCGGAGGAATAGCAGTACAAAGCAGAAAATCGCTCCAGAAGAAAAGCAATCTACCGACATGGTCGCTATGACTTTTGCAGGACGAGGAGAAGGCGGACAACGTGGCCGAGGAAGGGGAGCAGGCCGCGGGCAGTAGCGAGGAAGTGAAACCAACTCGGCGCCGCTCCGTGTTCCCCAAACCTACGAAGAGTACCGCGATATGCCGTGCCTCGTACACCTCGATGCCAACGGCAAGGCCACCCATACCAATCGACACTGCAAGTTCGTCAACAACCTCAAGGAAGACCCGGAGTCTGGCTACAAGCGAAGTTGGAAGAACAGACCGCGAGGCAAGGGCAAGGGGAAGAAGAAGGACGAGGAGTCCAAGGATTCAAGTGACATGGACGAGGACGTTGACCCAAAGCACGCCACCAAGAGCGACGACAAGTGCAAGAACCCCTTCGCAAAGAAGGCCCCAGTCTACCACACTTTCCTTGGCACCCCCACCGTCCGACAACAGAAGACTTCTCTAAGGATCCTGATGGCCACTCTCCCCCCAGTTCCCCAGTACCTACGCTGGTCGGAGGTTCCAATAACTTGGGACAGGACGGACCACCCAGACCTCGTGCCCACGGAGAACCAGTACGCCATGGTCATCAACCCATTGATTGACGGCATAGAGTTCACCAAGTGCATGGTGGATAGTGGAAGCAGCATCAACATCATGTACCTGGGTACACTACAGAAGATGAACTTGACGGAGGCAAACCTAAGGCGGACCAACACCGTATTCCATGGCGTAGTTCCTGGTCGGGAGGCTCGGTCCCTTGGGTGCATTACACTTCAGGTAGCCTTTGGCGACGTTAATAATTACCGCCAAGAGCGCATGACCTTCGAGGTGGTCCCCTTCAAAAGCGTGTACCACGTCATATTCGGCCGCGACATATTCCACACGTTCATGGCCAAGCCATGCTTCGTCTACAACAAGCTCAAGATACCCGGACCAAATGGTGTCATCACCGTATCCGGAAGCTTTACCAAGGCAAGGGACTGCGAGATCAACGAAGCAGCCGTTGCAGAAGCTGTCCTCTATAGCAAAGAATTCAAGGAGATCCAGAGCAAGGTCGATGACTCAGAGATGCCCGTGTCGAAGAAGCAAATCTCCGACTCCGCCCCTGCGTTCAAGGCCGCCATTGAGACCAAGCCGGTGGAACTTGTGGTAGGCGATGCCTCCAAGACCGTCGCCATTGGGACAAGCCTGGATCCCAAATAGGAAAGCGCGCTCGTCGAGTTCCTCCGTGAGAATAGGGACATCTTTGTCTGGCAACCTGCCAACATGAAAGGTGTATCTAGGGAACTTGCCGAGCATAGCTTAAAAATAGATCCAAAATACAAACCAGTGAAACAACATCTACGACGCTTCGGAGATGAGAAGAGACGCTCCATTGGCAAAGAGATAGCTAGGTTACTTAAAGCTGGGTTTATCCGAGAAGTCCTTCACACCCGATGGGTGGCCAATCCTGTACTTGTCCCCAAAAAGGGAACCAATGAATTAAGAATGTGCGTTGATTACACCGGCTTGAACAAAGCATGTCCCAAAGATCCGTTTGCTTTGCCTCGTATTGACCAAGTCATTGACTCGACGGCTGGCTCGGAACTTTTGTGTTTTCTCGATGCATACTTAGGATACCACCAGATCAAAATGAGGAAGTCGGACCAATTGTCCACTTCGTTCACTACCCCATACGGCACGTTTTGCTACGTCACAATGCCCTTTGGACTGAAAAACGCAGGTGCTACGTACCAGCGGACAATGCAACGTTGCCTCCACGACCAAATTGGTCGGAACGTTCACGCTTATGTGGACGATATCGCGGTGATGTCTAAAAAGTCAAACGACTTAATCTTTGACTTAAAAGAAACCTTTGATAATCTCCGTAAATACAACATGATGCTCAACCCTAGGAAGTGCGTCTTTGGGGTTCCAGCCAGCAAATTGTTGGGTTTCATCATTTCCCAGCGCGGAATCGAGGTCAACCCGGAGAAAATCAAGGCCATATTAAACATAAACCGTCCGACATGCCTAAAGGACATTCAACGACTAACAGGTTGTGTCGCAGCAGTTAGTCGGTTCGTCAGCCGACTTGGAGAGAAGGTTGTGCCCCTATACAAGTTGTTAAAGAAGGCGGACAAATTCACATGGACAGACGAGGCAGACGCAGCATTGAAGCAGCTCAAGGAGATTCTTTCCTCAGCGCCCATCCTTGCAGCACCCGAGCCTGGTGAGCCCCTGTTAATTTACATGGCGGCAACCAACCGGGTTATCAGCATCGTCGTCGTCGTAGAGCGGAAGGAACCAGGCTATGAGTACGGAGTTCAACGACCAGTTTACTACGTAAGCGAGGTCTTGACGGAGTCCAAGCAGCGTTACCTGCACTACCAAAAGATAGCTTATGGAGTATTCCTTGCTTCACGGAAGCTGAGGCATTACTTTCAGGAGCACCCAATCACAGTGGTGAGCAAGACTCCACTGTCCGACATTATCAATAACAGCAACGCCACAGGAAGGGTCGCGAAGTGGGGCACTGAACTTGCCGCCTTCGAGATCACCTACAAGAGACGCGACGCTATCAAGTCACAAGCCTTGGCGGATTTCATTGCAGATTGGACGGAGATGCCAGATGCTACTATGTTGCCAGAGCCAGAGTACTGGGTGATGCACTTTGACGGATCAAAGTTGCTCAACGGCTCGGGGGCTGGTGTACTGCTACAGTCACCAAAAGGAGACAAGCTACACTACGTTCTCCAGATCCACTTCGAGGCTACAAACAACATGGCGGAGTATGAAGCACTCATTCACGTACTACGTGTAGCCAAGGATATTGGCATCAAGTGCATAGTTTGCTGTGGAGATTCCGACTTGGTTGCCCAGTAGGTGGCTGGCACCTGGAATGCGCGGAACCCTATGATGGCGGCATATCGAGACGAAGTGGACGAGATAGCCAAGAGCTTCTTGGGCTACGAAGTCAAGTATGTGCCTTGGGAGCAAAACGAGGCGGCTGATCTGTTGTCTAAACTGGGATCAGGCCGAAAGCGAATTCCGCCAAGAGTTTTCCTAGAGCATCTACGCACACCATCCGTGAAGGGCGCCGACATCGACAACCCGGATCGAGTTGACTCTTTCGTCAACATGGTGACAAAGATCCCTCCAGCTTGGACAAAACCGTTCATGGAGTATCTCGAACACGGAACTTTGCCCGACGACGAAGTCGAAAGACGGCAAATAGTACGGCGAGCAAAGGGTTATACCATAATCAATGGGCAGCTCTACAAGAGTAGCACTACTGGTGTGTACCTAAAGTGCGTTTCCCAGCTAGAAGGTATGGAAATCCTACGCGAAATCCATCTCGGAGATTGCGGGCATCACGCCGCTCCTCGATCTTTGGTCGCGAAAGCCTTCCGGCAAGGATTCTACTGGCTGACCGCGAAGGCGGATGCCGACAAGCTGGTTGAGACATGCACAGGATGCCAGTATTATGCTCGACAACCACATGTTCCTGCTGAAGAATTGCGAACAATACCAATAACTTGGCTGTTTGCAGTCTGGGGGCTAGACATGGTGGGACCGTTGCAAATGGCACCATCTGGATTTACGCATATGCTCGTAGCAGTTGACAAATTCACTAAATGGATAGAAGCTAAACCCATTAGAAAGCTTGATGGGGCAACTGCCCTCAGGTTTGTCCGGGATCTAGTGGTGAGATTCGGTCTCCCACACAGCATCATCACCGACAACGGAAGCAACTTATCACTCGGCGAAGTAGAGGCCTATTGTTGGCACAAAGGCATCCGACTTGACCTTGCATCTATGGCACACCCACAATCCAATGGTCAGGTTGAGCGAGCCAACGGATTAATTCTGCAAGGGATGAAGCCACGTCTTGAAGCACTACTGCATAGAGCAGCTGGATCCTGGGCGGAAGAATTGCCATCTGTGTTGTGGAGTTTACGACTACACCTAACAGATCCACCGGCTACACCCCTTACTTCATGGTATATGGAGCAGAAGCCATCCTACCTTCCGACATCCTCCATGATGCACCAAGAGTTGCCGCCTACGACGAAGATGACGTTGAAGAATCCATACGCCTAGATGTGGACCTTCTCGAGGAGGAGCGCGTTTTGGCATGCCAAATATCCGCCATACACCAGCAGAAGCTACGCAGCTACCATAGTCGTCGCGTCCGGCATCGCTCGTTTAAAGAGGGGGATTTGGTGCTCCGACTTAAGCAGAAGAAGTCACACAAATTATCCCCGCCATGGGAAGGACCGTTCATCATAAGCAAGGCGCTGCTCAATTGATCCTACTACCTTGTCGACAATCGTGAGCTCAAGGATAGACCCAACGAGGATCATAAGCGTAAGCGACGTGACCCGGATGATGACTACCCGGAGCTTGATCGGCCATGGAACATAGCACAGCTACGTCCTTTCTACACTTAGCACTTTTTATCTAATTGTGTACCTCTTATGATCAATGAAATAAAGCTCTTTGGTTCACTCATATTTCTGAGTCTTTTACCTCCTTTAGTGTTCATTTTTGGATCATATAAAACTTTTATGCACAAGTCTTGCGATTGCACTTGTGAAAATTCTGCCTACGGGCGTTAGCTTAAGTTTTTTGGTCTACATGTTCTTTTTTGTTTTTATGTGGATTCTCGAGTAGTGACTTTCGGCACTCATTGTCGGCGATTTTGTGCTCAGGTTATTGATGGTGCCATTGGGCATCATCACCTAAGCGCATGGTTCCGACAACGAGTCTTCCGACTCACGAAAAGTCAAGCATAAAAACCAAAGTAATGGATAAGCCAGCACTTGCTTAAAAAATATAAACATACTGGGAATAAATTCTTAAGTAGCAGGATACAACAACCACTGTTTTCCGCCTTAAGGATTACATCACCAAGTTTCTTCCATGCATGCATCAAAGGTGAAACAAGAATTACAAAGTGTTTTTCACTCTTCGGGCGCAGGGGACTTGGAAGCCGCGTCATCACCAGCCGGAGAAGCACCCTCGGCATCAGCACTATGATGAGACTCGGAGGAATCCTGGTCGACGTTGTCGATGAAGTTTTTGGACACGAAGACATCCACGTCTACCAACTCGGCAACCCTGGTGTCATACCCCGCGAGTGACGACAGGATGGCATCGTGATCGATCTCCTTGCCGTCATCATCCGCGTCAGGGATGCCTGAGGTTACCGTGTCGATGTTGGCATCTTCATAGTGTGCCTTCACCATCGACAGCGCCATCCTTGCGCCAGCCCGTGCACAAGAACCTTTCCAGATCATGACACGCTCGGGGGCTCGGTGTAGGATCTCCGAGTACTTCGTCACGGAGTCCGATGCCTTGATATATATTTGGAGGGGCTTGGTGATCTCCTTGGCTTGGGTAATGGCGGTGTTGATGAAATTGCCGGCAAGAACCATGCATTCTTTGTCCGAAGGAGGCGAGCGGGTTAAACCCATAGGAGCTGCAAATTCCGACAAGGACCATATGAGTTCGATAAATGCTAAATATCCAGACTTACAGAGGTTCAAGGCGGAGGAAACTTACTGAAGATGCTAGCCTTGGCTTGCCAAACGATCTCCGCCAAGGACTCCTTCTCTTGCTGGAGGAGCTTAAACGCCTCACTATGGCGAAGGTTTTGCTCATCGGTAGCTTGCTTCTGATCCTTTAGGATCACAAGCTCCTCCTTCAAGCGATTGATCTTAGCAAAGGCGGAATCCTGCAAGGCTTTCATGGAGTCCTCGTGCATCTTCAGCATTTCCTTCCTCTCCTCCTTTAGGATCTTGTTCTCGCTGTCCAGCTGTTGAATATGCTTGGACTCCTCGACAATGTCCTTGGCCTTGGCGACATGTTCTGCAAGTCGGAGAAAGAGAAAGTACACAGTGAGTACTCGGAGATTATGGGCACAGAAGTAAGACAGAAATGCGTAATAAGAAAACAGACTATGGGCACAGATCTTATTTTTGATGATCTATTCCTTCAAGATGGCGGTTTTACCCTTTTCGGCTTCGAGATCCGCTCGCATCTTCTGGTACTTGTCGTTGGCCATGCCCCTCCGAGCATTCTCGTTCTGTGGAAGTAAATACAAAATTAAATCGTTGTTTGGTCTGCTTGGAGCTTCTAGTCGGAGATTTTCCATCTAGATGCTCGGGGGCTACAACGAGAGTTTTTAACTTAGCAATATGTTTAGCTTTTCTTTAAGCATCTAGTCGGAGCTAATTTGGTTCTCGATTAGAGGCTTGGGGGTTACAGTATAAAGTTTTTTACTAAAAAAAGCTTAGCTTTTGTTTAAAGCATCTAGTCGGAACTAATTCAGTTACAACTAGAGGCTTGGGGGCTACAGCATTGAAAATTATGAACACTGTTATGCTACTCTTAAAGAATCTAGTCGGAATATTTCATTCCAATTAAAGGCTTGGGGGCTGCAGTGAGAGTTTTTCTAACTTAGTCACTCTTAGAGCATATAGATGCAAAACATATGGTTTTCCGTCTACATCCTCGGGGGCTACAGTGGGATACTCATATGAAATATAGAAGGCAAAGTAAAAACTTACAAGTGCGATGATCTTGAGGTTTGTAGCACTTTCGGCTAGCAGCTTGCCGAAGGAAATGCTATTTCCCCGCAAGATATCTGCTTGTCGGAGTAGCTCCTCAAGACCGCACGTCGGAGATGACGGCACTCCTCTAGCAACCATGGTAGTCTTACTCGGCAGTAGCGCCGGGTAAACTATCTTGGGGAACTCGAAGGGTTTTTGTGGAGTAGAGGCGCCGCCTTCGGCAGAGGTACCAGCTCCCACCACCGCCTTGCCGCTACCAATGGCATCCTTAGTCGGAGCTTCAGCCATTTGAAGAGCAGCGCTCTCCTGCGTCGCCTGCTCGCCGACAACAGCGAGCTCGGTAGAGGCGCCAGAATCCACTTCATGGCGGAAGGGCCTGGTGCCTCCGGGGCTTGAGAGCTTGTTGGAGCGGAGGAGGGCTTGACGGCAGGAGTGGCAGGGGCGATGGCGGGGGAAGAGTTGCGATGCAGCATTTCTTTAATAGTTCTAGAATCCCCAAGAGTCTTGGAGGACTTCTTGAGGCTGGTTGTGGCTTTCTTCCTGAAACATGCAAAATGCATAAGTACAGGAGCAAGACAATAGACAAAGTCGGCGAATGAGAGGCTTACACTAGGGGGGGCGCTTTGGCAAACATCCCGGTGGCTTTTCTCTTTTCCGCCTCCAGGGCAGCGGTAGTCTTCTTGGAGGCTCCACCCTCCGTCTTCTTTTTCTTGCCTCCGTCAGCAGCATCAGAGGTGGAGCTCTTCCGCTTACGTGCCAACGGGACATCGTCGTCGGACACGACCGTGACCTCCTTCATCTTCGGATCGTATATTTGGGAAGCTAGGTTGCCCTCATCTAGATCGCTAAGCTGTTAAAGTAAGAAGTCATTGTGTTAGACAAGATGGTATTGGCAAGACGGAAAAACTGGAGCAATATCATACACGGAGAATAAATGTCTACCTTTGGGCACTTGCCGTCTACGAACATGTCGTAGGTGAGGGTGAAGCCGCGCTTCTTATCCTTCACCTTGACGATGTCCTTAAGGCGGAACTTCATGGAGTCGCTCGAGAAGTTGTCCTCGGAGATCTAGAGGGTATCCCTTCGGTCGCCGGTGTACTCGTGCATGAACTTCGTGCGGTGCTGCAGAGGTTGGATCCGCCTAATGAACCAGCACATGGCTAGGTCCAAGCCAGTCAGACCCGTCTCTACGAACCACTCGATCCGCCTTATTGCGTGGGAAGCGTCGAGGTCGGAGGGAAGGGAGGCATGGGATCTCCATGTGGAAACTTCAGCGGCGGCCCCATCCATGAAGTCTGGGTACGTCACTTCTAGGCCCGACAAAGGAATGTCGGGGCCGTAGAAGTACGTCCGCTGCCAGTTTTTGCACGACTCGTGGCCGACGATGTCGGGGAACCGCCGGCCAGGTCGGATCTTGAAGCTTATGGTGCCACAGTTCCTAAGCTCCTCCCTACTGTGTCCGGCTTCACGTTTGACGGTGAAGAAGTACACAAACAAATCTAACCTAGGCCTAATCCCTAGATAACCCTCGCAGAGTGCCGCAAAGTTGCTAAGCACTAAGATGCTATTGGGGGAGAGGTTGTGGGGTTGGACCTTGAAGTGATTCAAGACGGACAAAAAGAAGTGGGAGATGGGCAGAGAAACGCCGCGTACCAATTGCGCCTTGAGGTACACCTTCTCTCCGGCTTGGGGAGAAGGAGTCACCTCGCCGGCCGGCGCCGCCCGCCAGGCGAGCCCCTCCGTCGCGGGGAGGTAGCCTTCGGCGACCGTCTCTTGGATGTCGCGCGTGGTGATGTCCGACCCGCGCCAGTCGCCTTTGTGCGAGTCTGGCTCCTCTTCCAGGGGCTCTAGCACCGCCAGATTGTGGTCGCCGCTGGTGGTTTCAATCACCGCCGATGCGGGGATGACCAGGCCCTCTGGAGGCACAACGACGGAGCTCGCCGGCTTCGCCGTGGCTTCGCTCGACGCCGCCATCGACGGGGAAGAGCTGCTGCTAGCCATGGAAGGAACAGAAGGAAGTGACTGGTGCGAGGAGAAGCTAGGGTTTCTCGAGGTTTTCCACGGAGAGCTCGAGGAGGCGTGCGGCTGGAGGAACAAGAAGCTGACGGAAGAGAATGAGGTGAAAAAGTAACAAGTGTCCCACGGTTACTATTTATCTTACTCTGCATCGAGATTCGTGCAGCTAATCGGACGGTTGCCGTGTAGACGACGTGGTCGAGAACGTGTGCGGTAATTTCGGCACGTCTCTAAACGGTCGCCGTCAACAGTTCGTATTGCTTGCGTGGGAAAAACGGCTATGATTACGTTCTCTACATGTGTGAGTTACGAGGCGTCACTGACCTAGGCCTACGTCATCATAACTGACATGGTAGATGAGCCGTCGCATCGAAGATTCCGGCGTGGACGGATTTAATCCGACTAACGGAAAAGTACGATGGAAGATTGAACATTTCTCCGACTTACTAATAGAAGACGGAGAAAACTTTGCAGGGTTCTTTGGGAGGACTACAAGATATTGCTTGACGATTTGCCAACATCCATCTAGACGGAGCACTCCATGTGAAGAGGCAAGACGGCGCAAGATCTCGGAGTTCTCCGGGGGCTACCGTTGGGGATATGCTATATGGGTATCCTCATAGCATGTCTCTTATCCGACTAACCCGGGTGGCCCATAGTCGGTAGCATGGCCTATGGCCTGCTGGGCGGCCCAGTTGGATGGATCCAGAAGGGAAGCCCATGCCGGATAAAGGAAGGCTACGGTGGAGTCACCAGCGTACCCGGAGCCTTGGAGTACAAGATACACAAGACTAGTGATAGACGGTGTAGCACTCTGTAACCTGTCCGGCTAGGACTTTTTCCTGTAACCCTAGGATCTAACAACTATATAAGTTGGACCTATGGGAGCCTTTAGGGCACAACTTTAGACAACCTAGCATCGTTTTACACACACCTCGCACAACAAACCTATCTCCGTAACTCGGCGTATTGCCACTATAGTGATTTATAGCAGGAGTAGGATTCCGCCACCGTCGTGGGATCTGAACCTGGGTAAGCTGTGTTACCTCGTACCCGTCAACCGTCTGCCTTACCCCACGTCTCTAAACACGCACTGTGAGGACCCCTCCATGGCGTACTCGTCGGAAATACCACGACAGACTCCCGAAACACCATACAACTCACACCCCATCTTCTCAATGCTCTTAGGACCCCTTATGGCATACTTGTCATCAATCTGATAACAAACCACCTTAAGATAATAACAATAAAAATATATGCAATATGGATGTGGTAGTAGGAGGGCTCCATGAGAGGTTCTTTTCTAAATTAGTTTCTCTTGTAGATATATCATGTCTATATCTTTGTCGGATTTGTTTTGTAAAACATTTTGAAAAGTTTTTTTTTTGGGGAAACACTTGGATTGGTTCACCCTATTTCATCTCCACGGTTCTCAACTGACTGGGTTTTTCATATTCTGTGAGCCTACGAGATCACCTCCCTTCACTAGGGTCCTCCAGACCATCAGGTTTTGAAAACTCTTTCTTTTCCGAACTCCTTTTTGAAAATAAAACCAGCACCACTCTACAGCAACCTTCCCAACTGTCCATGACCGCGAACACGGCTATTCGAATAGATTTATACTCTATAGAGGTTGTACACTTTACCCACACCATCAGGATACCCTTCCATGATCCGTACTGATCGTGGGTCGAGTAACCAGTTGAAACCGTCAGGATGCCCACTCTGGCACATGCCCTACCCTATGAGGTGTTCCCCTCAATACCAGGACGTCGGGTACCAGCGGACCAACCGGAGCGCATTCCGACTCCTCGAGAGTGGGCACTTCCATTGAGAGGTTCATAGTATCGTCCAGCCACTCATATGGGTAGTTCTGAATCCCCTGGCCTTCGGCAGATGACCTTTCTCTATAAGTAAGCCCCAACATTCAAGGGAGATGATCCCTTATAGAAGTTACGAGGAAACCCATACCAGATTATACAAACGTTGAGTCAAGTCCCTTCCCATTCTAGGGTATTGTCGTTGCACGAGTTAATTGTTCTAGCAAAATTGTAAATAAATGGGTGCGTTTTCATAAAAAAATTCTCCACTTTAGTATCCTTTGTAAAACAAACATTTTTTATTTATCGAACTTCATTGGTAGGTCAAACCTCACCAAGGTTTTATCATAAAAGATGTTGTAAACTTTCTCCGGGGTCTTCCCATCCTATATTTTTAGTTTGGCTAAAACGAGGTCTCCAAAGGAGGGTGGTATTCTACACCACATATATCACTAAGGACGAGTACGTTTTATCAAGGGGTGTACCTAGTGGTACTAAAGTGGTAATGCTTTGGAGGAGCCAACCTTCCCACATATAAAACATAGTATAAACAATGCATTTTGCATAAACAAGTAGAATAAACATGCATAAGTAAAATAGTAGGACAAAGTATTATGAAAAAAAAGGTGGCTTTCCTATGACTTGCAATATGGAATTATGTCCATGGAGTTCTTCTTAGAAAACCATAATAATAAAGTGACCCTTTCTTCTCGTCGTCAACACAATCGCAACTATCATCGTTGAGGATCACACATGTAGGCAAACAAAAGGCACTATCAACCCAAGGCATACAAGTACCATTCATTAAATCAACCAAGTAAACAAGAAAACATTTATTTCAGTAGGTTTTGAGGCGTTGGGTTCAAAGCAACTGGAATGGCTTTAGTTGCATTGGTGAGTTTTCTTTAATGATTTAATTGTCAAATACCAACTACACAAGGGGTTTTAAACTAAGGCTTGGGTATTTATGATATCAATGTACAAAAATGATATCATCAGGTAGATAATGAATTAACAAAGCCAACAAAAGTGCTTTCAGTGTTTTAGCAATTTTCTTTAATTAGTTATGGATTTTATAGTGAAGTAAACTCTAGTTTTAAAGAATAAATCATTAGATATTCTCTCAAGATTAATTAACAATATCCTTAGATGTTATTGTAGATATTAAAGTTTATAATTTTTTAAAGTTGTATTCACTTCAAGATAATTACCATAACGCCCTTGGGAAATTCCCAAAGCCAGTTCTAATTAGAATTTGTCTTTTTCACTAGATTTATTCTACATGACCAAATGGTACGAAACCAAGGGCATTGGATAGACATTACAAATATCTTGCAGAATAAATTGGATTCACCAACTTAGGAGTTACCAAGCTTCTAATATAATTTATCTAGTGAAAACACTCTAGACAAAAGAGTTTAATTCACTAAAAATTCTTAATGAACCAATAAATTAGATCTCCTAGGGTTTTGTAGGTATTGATGTACCACATTTAGGGGAGTTGGAATCAACTAAATATAGGGTGTAGAATTACCTAGGTAATTTTGTAAAGTTGGTAATGAGGATCTTTTGTTATTTTTATTACAGTAAAAGTAAGGCTCCACTTGGCCCGAGGCCAATTCCATGGGGTAGGTACATTAAACATCTACTAGGGTAAATTGGGTTTCTTCCATTTGGAGTTTTCAAAATCACTGGGGATTTTATTTATTAGAAATGATACTTGCTAGTAGTTTATTTTCCAGAAAATAATAAGAGTTAATCTGGCCATACGAATTGGTCTGCATGTTAGATAAAACTCCTATGTACATAGGAATATTTAGATCTGGGCAAAGTATGTCATTTTCCATTTTTATATTGATTTAAAACGACATGCCAAAATATAGATCTAGGAGAAATAAAAAAGGACAAGGTAGAAGTTCGGCCGGGATCCAGACGCAGTTGGGCCGCGCCGGGCAGATCAGGCCCACCCGGGCAGAACACGCGCATGGGGGCACAGTTTCGAACCCGCCAGGTCGGGCCCACCCACCAGTGAGGCGATGCACCAAAGCAGTACGGGGACATTTCGGTCATTCAATCTAGTTAATATCGATGTCCCAACATCATCTCCTTCCCAGTGACAGCCTGCCAGCAGGGAAACCATAGAGAAGCTCGGGAATGGGCGGTGGAGGACAGGTGGAGAGGACGCGATGGTTAACTAGGAGCAGAGAGAGGGGAGGAACATCTAGGTTCAGCAGTGGAAGTCGTCTTGTGATGACTGCAAGTGCACATATCGGTTGTATCTAGTTTAGAAGTAAAGATATCGATCCCACAAGGAGCAGGAGTCTAGGCTAAGAATTCTGGAAGTAAATACCGAAAATAGAATTGCTAAATAAAGTTCTAAGTGATAAGATAAAATGCGAGTATTGCGTAAAAAGGTGTTTTGGTGTTTTTGGTATAAGAGAAAAAAGAGTAAAGTAAATAGAACTGGATACATAAAATAATTATCACGTATGTAAAAGTGATTTGAAACTTTAGTGGGAGAAAGCATTCTCAGGGATTAGCGAATACACCACTAGCATTATAAATGGCTAAGGTAAAGATTATTATCATGAATATTCTCAACTATGTATGTGTCGGAGGAACTCCATATTTGAACAAAGAGGCAGCAACCACTGCTCAAATCATCCTTATAACCACAGCAGAAAATAATCAACATCAATTGAACTACTTCGCTATTAAGGGACATAATCCCGCAGGACGTATATCATGGCATGGACAGTGTTTTGTGAGTTTCCTCGATTCCGAAGTTGATACGTAAGGGGTGCCAACAGCTTTGTAGTCACTATAAGTGCTAACATCCCTCCTTCTACCAACAAGTAGTTCTCTACATCAAGTCCCCACAAGAGGCAAATATTGGAGAGATCAAATTCTCCCAACATCAAGATGTAGACAATCTAACACATGGTCACAACGATAATTATCATAATAAACTTTATCTTATTTCATTATCATGCTAGGGTTTCTTCATCTCCCCAAGAACTAATGATCTACTCAGACATGGAGGCAAACAGCATCATGGCAATGGTAATCGAAACGATTATCGATGAATAGTACTTGTATAAATCCATAACTAGTGCAAGAATTACAACAAGATCTAGATGGGATGGCTGGAGGTGATGGTGGTGATGAAGATGCAACGGTTGATGAAGATGGAAATAGATGCCTTGGCCTTCTAGATCTGCGTAGGGCGAAGATGGAACCCTAGGGCAAGTTCCCCCTCTAGATGCCTTCTGGAGATTAGGTTTCGATGATTTCTGGGTGTTCTATATGTCGTCTCTCCCAACCAGTTTCACGTGGTGAAACTATTTGAGGAGGCGGAGGCAGCGCCAACTATACGGCTGGAACTAGACGGTGGCGGCCCGTATAGTTGGCCATCAACTCTACTGCCTCCTTTACTCGCTTCGGGTTTTCTTCTAGTATTATTAATATTTTCGAAATAAGAGATTTACGTAGTTTTTGGCTTCTTTTCTCTCCAGTACAACTGCTCCAAGAATTGTGTCCATTGGATCCATCATCTGATCTGATCTTGGTGAAAATAAACATAAAAAGTACGTGTGAACGTCATAAAATACCAAAATCCTATATCTACAATAATAATCTAAAACATGATGCAAATATGCACTCATCAACTTCCCTAAGCTGACTCTTGCTCGTCCCGTGCAAGTTTACCTTAATGGATGTGATCCTCATATTCATGAAGCTGATCGATAAAATAAATGAGGCAGTTGCAGCATGTGTTGATCATAAAGGATACATATAAATAAGTTCACGAATAGTATCTTATTCAAACCATCCGAATAATATTAGCAGGCTTCCACACCTTAACAATTAACAGTTCATAAAAGATTATTTTTAACATGATATAAAAGTATTCGGTTCAACCAAATGAGTTAGTGAGGTAGTCCCAAGTGTTTTTAGGATTAACATATTCACTTGGGATTCGAAATCTTAAACGTCTCTTTGTCTTACTAAAATATAGTGGTATATTTGGTCTTTGCACATTCGCTCTTTTTCTTCATCTTTCTTTTTCTTATTTTTCTATATATATTTGTGCTCACACTTTTGTTTAAGTGATGTGCAAAGAAGCTAGCCATATATTCCACTTCATGTAGGAATTTCAAAGTTTAACGATCTCAATTATCAAATTCCAAATATATATGAAGCATCTTTATAACTTGAGTATTCTACCTTAAACTTGTTCTCACTCTATTAGATAGCACTTATAATTTCTCCTTTGTTCAAGGTTTTTCCTTTTCATCTTAATTAATTAGATAGTTTCTCCTTTTTTATATCAAACCATTGACCTATAACATATTGATCAAATTATTTTTATATGTTCCATTAATACTGATGGTGTGGAAGACCCCTATTGCTATCATCAAGTATAAGTAAAATCATACTCGAGAAGGAAGGAACACTTTAACGACACATGGCGATCTCCAAGCCCCTCCCACGGTAGCCCCTTCTAGCCCTCATCGCCCCTTCTAATAATGCAGAGAAGGAGTTGTCTGATGATCATAGTAATCCTTTTGAACTTTCTGAGTATGCTTCTTTTGTCTTGGGTCTGGACTTCTCTCATGGAATTAATTTTGCTAAGGATGTAAGATGGAAATTTAACTCTTGTGTCCATTCAACCGATGATTCTGGTCATTTTACTCTGGTGGTTTCGTTTGGAAGAGCTAATTTCAAGATGGAAGAAGACCTTGTTAGTATTGCTCTAGAAGTTGCTGTTGGGGGTTTCTGTGTGAAATTCAAAGTATCTATTCTCCAGGACAGGGTTTTCTCATTTGTGGTGTCCAGTAAAAGTGTTGGTTTTCATATTATAAAGCTTAGGAAGTTCTCATGTGCTCAGTTCAAATGTTACTTCCATTTATGGGGCAGAGGAGGCCCAAATTGGAAGAGAGAATTTGAACTTTGGCACAAAGAGATGGATGAAGAATGGACTCTGGTCAGTCCTGGAAAAAAGAGTGTACAGCATGGACTGGCGGCGCTTAAGTCTGCTAAGCCTAAATCTATAATCCAGTCTACTCATGAAGCTAGTCTTTGCTGATTCCCTAAGCTACTCGGCTTGTCTTGGATACCAAGACCCTACGCCCCGGCCTACAGGTGTTATTCTACCAGCTAGTTTTTAGACTGATACATTACCAAGTAATACTTTTGGTGCAGCAAAACCTTTCCCATTCACTCAGGCACGTTCGAACTCTGTTGGGCATGAAGAGTCCTTGCTTGTCTTCGAGAACCATAAGTCACCCGATAATTGCACGGTAGAAGGATCTTCAAATACAATGACACAGGCCAATATCCCTATGCGGCCTGCTTCTCCAGCCCATGATGAGTTTGATAAAATGGTCAACGATATGGTCTACAAGGTCTGGAATTGTGGCAGGTGTCTTAGCATGGCCCATCAAACTTTCGAGTGCACCAATGATATCCGCTGTTGTAAGTTCTTTAATTATGGTCATATTAAAAGGAAGTGTCTAAATGACAAGGCCAATGCAGATACCAGATACTACAAGAAATGTGTTAACTTGTGATGTTCTTATAATGACAAGGAATGGAATCGTCATAAAACACAAGATGGTCATACGTTTTGAGAGAGATCAAAATCCTATAGGATTACGGCGATTTGTGTCAAAATCGTCATAATTTCAACACATGAAATCGTCATAATCTACACAGTACATCTTACAGCCTTATCCATACCCCAACATGACCAATTTAAATCGTCATATCGTCTAAAATAAAAATATTGAATTAACTGGTTGGCCACATCAGCATTTACGCTTACATGGCATGTCCATATGTGAATATGGGACTCCTCTTTAATTAGGAAATAATAAAAAAACAAGGTTCATAGGGGTTCAAACTCGCGACCAAGACGCAACCTCAATCTTCAGAGTTGAGAACCACCACATCAAACCATCGTTTATGTTACAATTTCGCTATTGACATTTATTTGATATGATGGGCTTTGATAAATTAACAACTAAATGGCGCAAAAAGGGATATCTCAGGGGTTGTCCATGTGTGAATATGGGACTCCTCTTTAATTAGGAAATAAAAAAAAAGGTTCATAGGGGTTCAAACTCGCGACCAAGACGCAACCTCAATCTTCAGAGTTGAGAACCACCACATCAAACAATCATTTATGTTACAATTTCGCTATTGACATTTATTAACATAATATTGATATGATGGGCTTTGACAAATTAACAACTAAATCGCGCAAAAAGGGAGATTTCAGGGGTCGAACCAGAGACCTCTTCAAGAGGATGGGCAAATTTAACCATCCCGCCACAAAAACATCTTGCCTCTAATACAGCTTTCTCGTTTCATAAATTTGGTCAAGTTCTTGCTTGGGCCTAGGCCTTAGTGAACATAGTCCACATCTTTTTTTTACTTGGCAGCTGGGCCTTGGCACCCGATAAATGATATTCGGTCCAGCTTAGAAGGTCTATTTAGAGAAGTTTTTTCTTTCTCTATTTTCTTAATTCTTTTTTATCTTTTTCATAAGAAGTCTAAATAAATTGATTTTTTGCTCTAATTTTTTATAAAATTCAGTTACATACTCCTAGATTGTTAATTATCAATACATTTATTATTTAAAAATAGTGGATTTACTAATCCCACATTAGTCCATGGTAGGGACAATATCATAATTCAAAATATGATTTTGAAACTAAGGTTTTGAATTCAAAATTTTATCCATATTTATTAAGAAACTTGCATTGGATCTCTAAAAAAATAGCATATTGCGAGTCTAAAAATAGTTTTTGCAAAATATCATGAGCATCAGATCATGTACCTAGATCATGTACCTGTAGTTTCAATCGGACCCACCTCCTACCAATTCGGCGGAAATTTGTCTTTTTCGCTAGCGGTTGATAGAAAGGTTTGAGATACCCTAATTGAGATATTGTCCATGCAAATTGGTCTAATATTTTTGAAAAATAGGATAGTGGCATTTTAAATTAACTATTTGGTGGTCGCTTCACAAACCGCTCCGTTTGTTGGCACTCGGAAAATAGAAAATGGCTTTTCCGTACGACAAAAACGAAAAATTCCTCCTGTAACATTGTTCGCCATCCGAATATTCACATGTGTGCATAATATGGGCATATTATCACACACTATGCCACGATTCTAGCCATAACATTGGTCCTTTGGCATAAAAGACATGAAACCTCGAATATGATAGGTCATTTCTGAGAAGTTTTTTTAAGATATTCGCAATATTCCAAGTTTGATATTTTTTCCTTGCAACCATGTCACATAACATGACACCACGGGAAGGATTTACATTGTTTGTACCGTTTTCGAATTTTTTATGCCCGTTTTAAACTATGGTCAAAACGGCGGGCATGAAGGTTCTTAGTCAGGGGCCGAGCCTCGCTAAACTTGCATTGCATCTCCGAAGAAACAACATATTGCGAGTCTAAAAATGATTTTTGCAAAAAATCATGGGCATTAGATAACGTACGTGTAGTTTAAATCGGACCCACTTCCTACCGATTCAATAGAAATTTGTCTTTTTCATCAGGGGTGGACGGAAACGTTTAAGATACCCCAATTGGGACATTGTACATGTAATATGGTATAGTATTTTTGAAAAATGGGATGGTATCATTTTGAAGCTTTCATTTGGCGGTCGCTTCACAAAACATCCTGTTTGTTGGCACTCGGAAACTAGAAAATGGAAAAAAGAAAACTTCCTCCTACAACATTGTTATCCATCTAAATATGCACATGTGTATATAATACGGGCATTATCATAAACTAGGCCGCGATTCTAGCCAAAACATTGGTCATTTGGCCGAAAAGGCATGAAACCTTGAACATGATAGGTCATTTCTGAGAAGGTTTTTTTGAGATATTCACAATATTACAAGTTTGATATTTTTCCTAGAAACCATGTCACATAACATGACACCACGTGAAGGATTTACATTGTTCGGACCGTTTTTAAATTTTTTATGCCCGTTTTAAACTATGGTCAAAACGGCGAGCATGAAGGTTCTTAGCTAGGGGCCGAGCCTCGCTAAACTTGCATTGGATCTCTGAAGAAACAACAT
Source organism: Avena sativa (assembly GCA_916181665.1). Lineage (NCBI taxonomy): Eukaryota > Viridiplantae > Streptophyta > Magnoliopsida > Poales > Poaceae > Avena > Avena sativa. The sequence continues at coordinate 41,473,534 of OV702298.1, read as the reverse complement.
ATTGCGAGTCTAAAAATGATTTTTGGAAAAAATCATGGGCATCAGATAACGTACATATAGTTCAAATCGGACCCACTTCCTACTGATTCAGCAGGAATTTTTCTTTTTCATCAGGGATGGACGGAAAGGTTTGAGATACACCAGTTGGGACATTGTACATGTAATGTGGTATAGTAATTTTGAAAAATGGGATGGTACCATTTTGAAGCTTTTATTTGGTGGTTGCTTCAAAAACGTTCCGTTTGTTGGCACTCGGAAAATGGAAAATGGCTTTTCCGTGGGATGAAAAGGAAAACTTCCTCCTGCAATATTGTTCGCTATTCGAATATGCACATGTATGTACAATATGAACACATTAGCACAAACTATGTTGCAATTCTAGCCATAACATTGGTCGTTTAGCCTAAAAGACATGAAACCTAGAACATGATAGGTCATTTTTAAGAAGGTTTTTTTGAGATATTCGCAATATTTCAAGTTTGATATTTTTCCTTGCAACCATGTCACATCACATGACACCTCGCGAAGGATTTATATTGTTCGGACCATTTTTGATTTTTTATGCCCATTTTAAACTATGGTCAAAACGGCAGGCATGAAGGTTCTTAGCTAGGGGCCGAGCCTCGCTAAACTTGCATTGGATCTCTGATGAAACAACATATTGCGAGTCAAAAAATGATTTTTGCAAAAAATCATGGCCATCAGATAACGTGACTGTAGTTCAAATCGGACTCACTTCCTACAGATTCAACAGTAATTTGTCTTTTTCATCAGCGGTGGACGGAAAGGTTTGAGATACCCCAGTTAGGACATTGTCCATGTAATGTGGTATAGTATTTTTGAAAAATGGTTTCGTACCATTTTGCAGCTTTTATTTGGTGGTCGCTTCACAAACCGCCCCGTTTGTTGGCACTCAAAATGGAAAATGCCTTTTTCGTGTGACGAAAAGGAAAACTTCCTGCTACAATATTGTTCGCCATCCCATTATACACATGTGTGTATAATATGGGCACATTATCACAAACTATGCCGCGATTCTAGCCATAATATTGGTCGTTTGGCTTAAAAGGCATGAAACCTCGAACATAATAGGTCATTTCTGAGAAGGTTTTTTTGAGATATTCGCAATATTCCAAGTTCGATATTTTTCCTTGCAACCATGTCACATAACATGACACCACGCAAAGTATTTACATTATTCGGATCGTGTTTGAATTTTTTATGCCCGTTTTAAACTATGGTCAAAACGGCGGGCATGAAGGTTCTTAGCTAGGGGCCAAGCCTCGCTAAACTTGCATTGGATCTCTGATGAAACAACATATTTTTAGTCTAAAAATGATTTTTGCAAAAAATCATGGGCATCAGATAACGTGACTGTAGTTTATATCGGACCCACTTCCTACCGATTCAGCAGGAATTTGTCTTTTTCATTAGCGGTGGATGGAAAGGTTTGAGATACCCCAGTTGAGACATTGTCCATGTAATGTGGTATAGTATTTTTGAAAAATGAGATGGTACCATTTTGAAGCTTTCATTTTGTGGTCGCTTTAGAAAACGCCCCATTTTTTGGCATTCAGAAAATAAAAAATGGTTTTTTCGTGCGATGAAAAGGAAAACTTCCTGCTACAACATTGTTCGCCATCCCATGATGCACATGCTTGCACAAAACACATTGTTTTTGGCACTCGGGAAATAGAAAAATAGCGTCATCCAATCAGAATAGAGAATCAGAGTATCCACAGATTACCCCACCAAAGTTGATCACAGCCGTCTACATTCCCTCCATCCAACGCCCAAAATTTCATCCCACGCCTCTTTGTCCCCCTTGTCTTTGTACGTGGAATGACAGAAACACCCCAAGTTCCCATATACTTCACCATAGAAGTGATCAGGGGTAATTTTGTAATATCATGAACACCACCCTCACAGACAGAACGCGGTCGATAGGGACTAACCCCAAATCCTTATCCCCTCTCTTATCTTCGTAGACCCCCGTCGCCACTTCTTATTTTTTTCTCTATCTCAACAGCCGCTCCTCACTGCAACCCTAATCCTCTCCTCACAGCGCCGCTCGCTATTCAAGCCCCAGAACTCAACATCGCCACCTCTCCTCGATCCAAACCTCCGCCTTTCCTCGATCCAAATCGCCGCCTCCTCTCTCTCGATCTGGGAGAAGGGAGTCCGGTTCATCTAGGTGCGCCTCTGCCGCCCCAACCTATCGCCTCCCCTCCCCCACGTCCCTCCCTGCCTCGACGGACTGGCCATGTGGTATGGCACAAAGCATCACAGCGAGCTCCCGACACATCTCCTCACGATCCCAAACAACAAGTGTCCCCTTCCTCTTCCCGAGACCGTGGCGCCGCCGCCCCTTGCTCCCTTTCTTGTGCACCAACCCACAGCTCCGGCAGCCCCGCCGCTCCTGTGTCCTCTTCCTGAACGACCCCTCTGCACACGCCGCGAGGATGGGGAGGTGCCTTCTCCTGCTCGTGATGGTGGCCACGTAACATGGCGGAGGCGCTTGCGTGTGTGCCGCCGCGGGGGCGAACTGGCTTGGCGAGCTGAGCCGGGCATCGTTCCCCAAGTGCTTCGTGTTCGAGATGGCGATGTCAGCGTTCTATGTCGAGGGCATGACAGCCGTAGGCGGCCACGGGCCCTCCATTTGGGACGCGTTAGCACACACCCCAGATGACCACATTCATCCAGTTGATTTTCTCCCTACTTCCTCGCTTGTGCTGCTCGCTAAGATACACTCTGCTTCCAAAATTCCAAACCACGTCTAGTAGTACTACTCACTGTCAACTACTCCACCAGGTTCATGAGATCAAGAACTGGAAAGAACATTGTCAAACGTGTGCGCTGGTATGCAAAGCTGGTCGTCACAAGCATTCCGATTCGATTTGTTCTTCAGCCTCTTTTCTTCTTGTGCCTGACCGCTTGTAGAAAGCATGACATGAGTACATAAGTGTAACAATAATGTAGTAGGACATGAGTATAGACTATGGACATAATTAAGTGAAGGACTCACGAGGACACCATCACCCGACCATCTTGCCAAAATTATTACAACTTATATGGAATGCTGGGCAGTAGACACCGACCAATTTAGTGTTGATTGATATACTAAAGTAGCTAGATGTGTTTAATGTTGCAGGATACATAGATAGATCTTATAGACAGCTAAATGCTAGACTTAGGATTTCAACTGATATTCCAAGTTTTCTTGCTCTTCTTCTTTGTCCTGATGTCTGATCCACACTAGCATTTTCTTGCTTTGTGTTGCGATGAATAGGGAGGATTGCAGTGAATGGAAATGCAGACTTCACAACAGATCAGTATCATCACTACAAGGTAGTACTATGTCAAAAGTAAACAGACACATCTTGTATTCTTTAAACCCACTTCCGAAATAAGAATTGATCGTCGATCTATTGGCTAGAGCTAGGAGTGTGTGCCCAATTCACCCTGTTTGAGGCTTGGTTTTCGCTAGGTGGGTGTAGTGATTGTAGTTTCTTCTAGTCTAGTTAAAAATGTCACAATTGTTGGTAGGTCCATTGGTCGAGTTTGTTTTAACCCCATGTGCTACCTGTTACTATATAAGTAATCATAATTATTTAGCCCTTCTATATTAGAAACTATAGCAACTTGTAGTAGCAATAGTTATCCTTGATAAGATATTGTTTGTTCTAGTAATATGAACAAACTAGGGAAAAACTAGGAAAAGATAGAGTTTGTTCTAGTCCCCAACGTCCAATTATTGTACATGTTATGTGACCATGCTGGTTATTTTTTCTAGTACATATGCTAGAACATCTACCACTTGCTACTAGAGTTAGACTAATGCCTTGTTTCTAGTATGTATAGTTCCACTCATTGAGACAGTTATATATGAAAAGCATTTCATGTTCTTAGGTACTTGACTACATGTTGTGCTTATATGCCTGAGTGAATCAGAGAGATATGAAGAATGTTTGTTGTGTTAAACAGTGACGAAAATAGTTTTTGCTCCTTGTCTTGTACAAAGTGATGTGAAGTTTTGTATCACTAGTATAATGTTTGCTAATAGGAGCTCCATAAGGAGCATCTCATCAAGCTTTTGAGATCGCGATTTATTTTTTCCTTTTGAAAAAGGGTGATACCTCCCAGGCCTCAGCATTTTGAGATGTGAATGGTGTCCTGATCTTGAGTTTTCATGTGTGTTACCAGATAAATCTTACATGGGTGAGCGGAGACGGGAGTGATACGTCCAAAACGTATCTACTTTCTCAAACACTTTGCTATTGTTTCTTCTCTAAACTTGTGTGATTTGGATACAACTAACACGGACTGACGCTGTTTTCAGCTGAATTATTTTGGTGTCTTGTTTTTGTGCAGAAAATGAACTATCAGGAAGAATCCCGAAAAATATGCCAAAAATTATATTTCGCCAGAAGATCCACGGAGCCAGAAGACGAGACACAGAAGGAGCCTGGGGGGCCACACCCATGCCGGGCGTGGGCCCACCACTGGCCGCGCCTGGGGGGTGCAAACACCCTAGGCACCCCCTCGGCCTCCCTCTGCACCTATAAGTTTCCTTTCGACCTAAAAAACGAGGGGGGTCGATAGTTTTTCAGAAGGAGTTCCGCTCCGTGCCGCCACCAGAAACCAAGATTCGGATCCAGAAACTCCGTTCTGGCACCCTACCAGGACGGGAATTTGGAGAGAATCATCGCCGTCATCATCACCAACGCATCTCCATCAACCACCGATGTTTCCCTCATCCATGAGTGAGTAATCCCCCGCTGTAGGCTTGGGGATGGTAGGGATTGGATGAGTTCTATCATGTAATCGAATAAGATCTATTAGGGCATAGTGCCTAGTATCTCTATTAGTGCTATTTGACTTTGTTGCAACTTGTTGTGCTTAATGCTTGTCACAAGGGCCCGAGTACCATGATCTCAGATCTGAACTTATTATTGAATTATTATGATAGTATTGTTTGTGATCTTATCTGCAAGTTGTGTACACATATTATTGTCCGGATCCAAAGGCCCCAAAGTGAAAATAATTGGTACAACCGGAGGGGATGGCTATGGTGTGAGGATCACATGTGTTCACGGAGTGTTAATGCTTTGCTATGGTGCTCTATTAAAAGGAGCACCTTAATTGCCAGTAGTTCCCTAGAGACCCCACTGCCACGGGCTGGCTAGACAGAAGATGTTGTGCAAATTCTCATTGCGAGCATGTATGACTATATTTGGAGCACATGCCTAGGATTGTTTAGTACTTGGATGCTTGTTATTATTTATCTGCAATGCCCTAGATCTTGAAGTTACATGTTTAGACTCATACATGCAACGCCCGTCCATCCATCCCTATGCCTACCGCACTCGAATCGTACTGTTACAGTTACTATTACTATTGCTACTGTTGCACTGCTGATGTTGCTTTATTGTTGCTACTACCAAACTGTTGCTACTGATAAACTTCTGTGAGCAAGAACTATTTCCAGGTGCAGCTGAACTGACAACTCAGTTGTTAAGGCTTGCAAGTATTCTTTGGCTCCCCTTGTGTCGAATCAATAAATTGGGTAATACTACCCGCGAAGACTGTTGCGATCCCCTACACTTGTGGGTCATCAAGACTTTTTTCTAGTGCCGTTGCCGGGGAGCATAGCTTTATTTGTAAGTTCACTTGGATCTATTATTGTTCACTGCTACTCCTTTCATCATGGTTTAGTCTCGTGACGGAAAGTTCCCTATTTTACCATCCACTACAAGAAGAGGTACAGTCCTAAACATCTCTGCTGCTCTTGATTCACCGTCTGTTATAAGTAATCTTGTCACACCACCACCAACACACACACATGCTACACACACTGCTACTACTGTTGAGTCTGAATCTGCTTTTGATACTCATGATGTTACTTCTACTGTGCTTGATGCGAGTGGTTCATTAGGTCCTTTTCTAGATGCTACTATGACTAGTCTAGGAAATACCGAAACTCCTATTGAAGACACCTGTTAGCTCACCTGAGGCTAGTGAGAGTTATGATATTAATGATGGTTACATTGAGTTCACTGATGAATTTGTTGAAGAGTGCCGAAACACACATGGTACTAGTGCTATTAAGAGTCTCCTTGCTAGGCATACTATTATGCCTAAGATGTCCTCTGATCCTAAGTTTGCCACTTCTCCCATAGATATTAAAGATAAAGCTTATGATTTCTCTCTTGATTTATCTTATTTAGATATTGTTGAGAAATAACCTTTCTGTGGGACTGAAAATGAGAGTGTTGTGGCTCATATGAATGAGCTTTATACTATGAGTGCTTTGTTCTCTGATGATTTTAAGATGTGCAAGTACTTTGTTACTAAGATCTTCCATTTTTCACTAAAAGGAGAAGCTAGGGCTTGGTTTATTAGATTACCACCTAGTTCCATTGATAGCCCTGATTGCTTGATTGCTTCTTTCTTCCAGAAATATTTTCCTCCCAGTGCTAGACATGTTGCTTTGTAGAGACTTTTTGATTTTAAACAGGGAGAAGAAGAGAAATTGCCTGAGTCATGGACAAGGTTCTATGCCTTAATTCATGCACATCCTGGATGTCCATTACCTAATAATGAACTTCTTGATATTTATTATAATGGACTAACTGATGATTCTAGGACATACCTAGATAGCTTTGCTGATTGTGTTTTCAGGAAAAGAACTCCTACAGATGCTGAAGAATTAATGTCTAAGATAAGTAAGAATTATGATGATTGGACTTCAACTGAGCTGAATGCACCTGAGCCTATTACTCTTGAACCAGTTATGCCTGAACCAGTTCCAACACCAACAACAAAGAAGAGAGGAGTTATTGCATTAAATGATGAAGTGATGAAGGAAGCTAAGAAGTGTCTAAAGGAGAAAGGTATTAGAGCTGAAAATGTGAAGAATCTACCTCCTATAGAAGAATTATGTAAGCCAATTCCCCACTCATCTACTATTAAGGTACACTCTCTCCAACACTTTGATGAAGGTGATATTCCTTATGGTAAGCCTCCTGATCAATGTTTAGAGGAACTTGACACATTTATTGTTAAACAAGGGTATTTTAATAAACAAGTTCAGAATCATTTGTTGAAAAACTCTAGAGCTATCCATGATTTGAAATATATTGTAGAAAGAACTTCTAATGATATTAAAATGCTTTGTAAACACTTTCAAATGGTTCAAACCCAACTTGATCAACTTGCTAAGGTACAAAAGGATATGTTAGTTAATGCTTCAGGAGATAAACATGCTTATGGAATTAGAACTAGGAGTATTATAGCTACTCAAGATCCTTTATATCCTGAAGGACACCCTAAAATAATTGAGCAAGATTCTCAACAAGGTGAACATAATGGTAATCCTCGTAAGAGAAAGAAAAAGAAACATAAGATAGTTGAGGAACCACTTGAACCTGCTGTAGATCCTAATAGTATATCTGTCTCTGATGCTGAAACTGAGAGTGGTAATGATAAAAAATGAGTCTCCTGATAAGGAGGAAGGTGAGGAAGAACCTGAGAAGCACACTAAGAAAACTAGGTACACAAAGGAAGATTTTATTGCTAATAAACATGGTAAAGAGAGAGAACCTTGGGTGCAGAAACCTATGCCTTTTCCATGTAAGAAACACAAGTCAAAGGAGAAAGAACACTACAACAAGTTTTGTGAGTGGATGAAGCCTTTATTCTTGAAAATTACTTTGAGTGATGCTATTAAGTTGCCTCCTCATTGAAAATATATGAAGGATATTGTCTCTAATAAAAGGAAGATTCCTAATGAGGAGATTTCTACTTTGCTTGCTAATTACTCCTTCAATGGTAAGGTTCCAAAGAAACTTGGTGATTCAGGTATACCAACTATTCCTTTCTCTATTAAGAATAATTATGTTAGAGCTGCTTTATGTGATTTGGGAGCTGGAGTTAGTGTTATGCCTTTTGTCTCTACAAGAGACTCCAGCTAGAAAAGTTGATACCAACTGATATATCTTTGAAAATGGCTGATAAGTCAACTACTATTCCTGTTGGTATATGTGAAGATGTTCTTGTTCAAGTTGGTCATAACTGCTTGGTTTTGACTGACTTTGTTGTGCTTGAAATGCCTCAAGATGATAATATGTCTATTATTCTTGGGAGACCTTTTCTTAATACTGCAGGTGCTGTCATCAATTGCAATCAAGGGAAAGTAACATTCAATATTGATGACAAAGAGCATACTGTTTATTTCCCTAAGAAGGTTGTTAAGAGCTATTGCCTGAATTCTATTGAAAATATTGAGAGCATCAAGGTTGGAGAAATATATTGTCCCATTCCATAGGAATATTTTGAAACTATTATGATTGGGACCATTGCTATCAAGTGTGAGGTAACATAATCACCTTGTGGAATGCAAAGTTTTGTTTCATATAAGATTGTTTTGGTAACAATACTTGATCAACCTTGTTAACAAAAGGATTTTAATGAACAAAACAATGTTTTCACAGTGGTTATACTTGCTCACTTTTATTTTTCTCATTTCCAATCTTTGCTCTTCGTCGTGACTAACTTAAAGGCGTTAAAGAAAAGTACTTGTTGGGAGATAACCCAAGAGTTTCCTTGAGTCTTGGAAGTTATTACTTCAGTAATGACCTCTCCCTATCATTTTTATTTGATTTTTGTGCCAAGAATGACCTCAAATGAGAGGGAAGTAAGAGCATGTCTAACAGACCCTCCCTATTTTTCTGCCCCGTAAAACGCGAGAAGAGGGCCCTGTATTCACTTTCCACCGGCCGAAAACTCGTCCGAGCTAGCAGACCCCGTATCCCCACCCCGTAAAACAGAATAATATTTTGTTTTACGGGGTGGGGATACGGGGTCTGCTAGCTCGGACGAGTTTTCAACCCCTCAAAACAGGGTTTTTGACAAATTGGATATTAGAATCAATACAACATTCACATTGAATAAAAGTTTTAAATCACACAATAATCGTCATAATTATTACAATAATGTTTTTCGGATCTGCCAACAAATGTTCTAATGGAAGAATTAAACAAATAACAAATGTTCCCGCAATCAAACAATCAAGATAACTGTTACACACATACAACAATAGGAAATGAATGTAAAAACTCATTGGCCATGCAACTGCCAATGGTGATCAATCAGATCTTGGGTGAGCTGGTGATGAGTCTCGGCATTTTCAATGCCGTGATGCGCTACAAGAAAATCTTCAATCCGATCAGGGTTCTGCTAGGGCTGCACTCGGGTGCCAACATTGTCATAGAAACATTTCAAGTTCAACCCTCTCTCATCTTCAATGATCATGTTGTGAAGAATCACACAACATGTTATGATATCAACAAGAGTTTCCTTGTCCCAAAACCTTGTAGCACCTCGGACAATGGCAAACTTTTCTTGCAAGACACGAAAAGCTCTCTCAATGTCCTTGCGGCATGCCTCTTGATTTTTGGTGAAGCAAGCTTCCTTTCTTGTCAAGGCCTTGTCCTTTTTCTCTTTTATGGACTTGAAAAGAGTTGCATAGTTAGGGTAAATACCATCTGTGAGATAGTACCCCATGGTGTACTCATTGTTCATAACTTTGTAGTTACAAGTTGAAGCTTCACCCTTAACTAGTCTTGCAAACAAAGGGGATCTATTCAAGACGTTGATGTCATTGAGTGTCCCCGGCAGTCCAAAAAAAGCATGCTAAATCCATAAGTCTTGTGAGGCCACAACTTCAAGAACAATGGTAGCATCACGGCTTTTTCCACAATACATTCCATGCCATGCTTTTGGACAATTTTTTCATGTCCAATGCATGCAATCCAGAATACCAAGCATGCCCGGCCACCCCCTGTTTTTCTTGATCTCCATGAGTCTTTTCGTATCTTCCTCATTTTGATCTCGGAGATACGTCTCACCATACAACTTGATCACCATCTTGGCAAACATACGCACGCAATCCATGGTTGTTTGTACACCAATGCGAAGGTACTCATCGGTATAGTCTGCTGGGATACCGTATGCAATCACCCTCATGGCGTCATATATTTTCTAAAATGGGCTAAATCCCATGACATGGGAAACGTTCCTCCTTTGCTTGAAGTAATCGCAATTTGCCTCGCAATCTCTGATGATTCTCTCGAACAAAGACTTACGCATTCGATACCTTCTATGGAAGAGGCGGGGAGGATAGGTCGGTACCTCAGCAAAATAATCTTGCATCAGTTGTTCGTGGCCGAGTGCGCGGTTCTGCGGAATGCACATACACCCCATAGTGGATCCTTTTCTCTGATCCAGCAGCTTGGCGCGGTCCTCCATGTGCTTCATGCCGAACAGGAGCAGCAGCATCTCCATGTCGTCGTCGTTCAGCAGCTCGTCGAGGTCCGAATCATCGGAATCCGACGAGGACCAATCGGTCGACGAATCCTCCAAATCCTCCATATGCACATCCTCCGAAGACATTTACCACCGTGAAACATAGATCAACCTCCAAACACATCCATTGTACCGGCGAAAATGAAGAGGAACGCGGCGGAATACTCATCGGTAAAAACGGCGGAGAAGACCGCGGCGGGGGTGAGGTGGCGCGCGCGGAGGGACGCGGATCTCCTACGGGGGTGCGACGGTCATGGACACAACGCGGCGCGGCTCGGCGGGCGGCGAAGGGGGCCGGATCTGAAGGTTTCCGGCGGCAGCGCGTGGTGGCTATGGCGGCGACGCGGGGGAAAACAGGTGGGAAAACTGAAATATCCGCGTGCCCTGGCTGAAATGGGATGTTGGGTTTGCCATGTATTCCCCTTCCCACCCCGCACAAGTAGGGGCGAAGAGCCGCCCCGTAACCAAAACTAGGAAAAATCGACACGGGGCCTGTTTTACGGGGTCTGCTAGACGACCGGGTAGAGCCCAACCCCATATTTCGGCGGTTATTTTACGGGTTTGGCCCTTTTAAGGGGTCTGTTAGACATGCTCTAAGATTTCTGTCCTCCCTCATAAAAATTCGTGAGGAGTCGCTTGAGCTAAAAATTTACGAAAAAATCCCCCAGTATGTTAGCTAACTTTCGTTAGTTCAACAATTTTTTATTTGAGCAACAGGAGGTTTTTGAAAAAAATGGTTTCTACTTGCTGGTCTGTTTTGACAGATTTCTGCCATTATTTGTATTTTCTTCTTATTGATTCCTTTTTGAGTTCTCTTTTGGGGAATTGAGCTTTTTGAAGGAGTTGCTACAGTAGCTTGTGTTTTTAGTGATATTTTTTGCTGTTCTAAAGCTAAGCCTAAGGGTCTATTATCTTTTGAATGCACTAATGTTGCTAATGAAGATTGTGTGAAGTTTTGTATGAAGAAAAATTTTCAGGTGTAAGGAAAGAATGATGTAATGAGATGAAGAATGGACAAAAGCTCAAGCTTGGGGGGAGCCACCCTGTGTCACCCCAAGAAATATTCAAGAGGTACAAGCGTCAAAGCTTGGGGGTGCCCAACGCATCCCCTTCTTCATTAATAAAAATCCCAGATCTTTCTAGGCACTTTGTTTTTATTGTTTTATGGACAGTTGTGTTGTTCTTGGAGAGTCTTAGATTTTGTTTTTGGTTTTATTTTGCTTTGTTTGTTTTTGCTTTGTGTGCTTCCTTTAAAATTCGAAAACACCAAAAATATTTATTCTTCTTCTTTGGTTTTGTGAGTTCTTTGTAGGGTTCATCCGTCCTCAGTGGATTTTGGTCTCTTATTAATTATTCAAGTCACACAAGTGAAGGCCAATAATAAAGATTAAGACAACTCGAGGCATGGTAAGAGGCTGGTAACGAACTCTATTTGTTTCATTTTTGTACATATACTCATCATTGTGATCATGCTTAGCCTGTTTGTGTAAGGTATATGTCATTATGGATGCTTAGTAGTTCTTGCTTGTCTATGATTAGCTCTAGCTTGATAATAATTTGTAGCATGTCATATGAATGTTTGCTTGCATTGTTTTATTCATATTTTGGTATGACATTATGGTATCCTCCTCTGACTGTTCATGTGAATCGACTTGGCACGTGATCACGCATGCATATGACTAATCAATAGTCAGTAAGCCTCAATGATTTATTTTGCCTCAGAGTTCTTGTATCACTTTCATGCCATAATTAGTCATGTTTTGTTGCAAGCATGATTATGACAGCTATTTCTCTCTCGTTTGTCACTTCCTCTCTATTGCTAGCCTTCACTTGCACTGAGTATGTGCTCTACATGTGCTTCCAACTCCCCAAAAACCATTATTGCTAGTTGTGTCCATCATACCTACCTATTAGCATCATTTTCTACTTCAACGCATATTCTATATGCCGTGTTTTCTTCCAAAATAAAATGTTTGTCTGTTTTGAAAAAGTTAGTTAGTAAAGCTCTCACGAACTTGATGACACACTTTATTATTTGCGCTTAATAATTCTGAACCATTGTGACATGTCCATGAAAGTTATATGCTTGCAAATTATATGCTAGGAGTCAGCAGAACCGTGCTGTCATGGGGAATGCTTTCAACACTTTTTGGATATCCCGTCCAGTTGATTCCTTGCTCTTTTGTTTGTGGATATCGACGATGTGAAATAAAAGGGGAGGTTGTGAGTTCATGGATTGTATACATTGTGTTAGAGAAACGCCTGGGCCACTATCCTAAGCCATGCCTAATCATGGTGTAAACTTGCAACATCACCATAATGAGCATCTATGAAGCATCCTCAATAAAAATATATGCATATGGTAAATAAAAAGATTGCTGAGATGCTCATTGTCTGCTTGCCTTGTCATTTTGGTTATGGGAAAGCTCATGTACCATGTGCAAGGGGTACCCCGTTGGCGGTTCTCCATGATATGCATGTATTTACAATGACAAGAACTTTCAGGTGACCAAAGTTGAGTAGCATGCGGAGCAGCCCTCGTACTTAAGGGACTTGGGATTTCCAGTTTATGGTCTGTCAAGCATATGATTCAGAGTGGACCTCACTTTCACCTTAACCATATGAAGATGCCTATGATAGGGGCAATGAGAGCTCAAAGCTAATGAGTACCTTCCTTTCAGCATTTGGAAGCCTTTCAAACTTTCCAAAACCGTTTTCACAACTTTGTTGAGTCACCACTTATTCTATGAGCACCTTCTTGAGAGCATAGTTGTCATTCTTGTGTTTGTTCCAAATCTTGGTTAATTATGTCATGACTTTGATGCTTGTATCTCTGATATCTTTTTATCTAGTCTTCACTTGAACTTTAGAGGTGCCTTGGAATTTATATTGTGCTCTTCAAACAAAGGCAAGCAAGATACCCCTCTATCATACCTTACTATGAGCATTGCAATGATGCTTATGTTTATGTTTCATGCTACTTATTATTATTGAGTTGGTTTCTCTTCATAGATTGCAATGACTATTGAGTAGACTTAGTTGCATACTCTTTATTATGAATTGTCTAAGTATCTACTCCTGTGCTGAGAATATTTACATCATATGAAGCAAAGTGTTCGTGAAAGTTCTTTTATCGCACTCAAGTTTTCAACTGAATTGCTCGAGGACAAGCAATAAGCTAAGCTTGGGGGGAGTTGATACGTCCAAAACGTATCTACTTTATCGAACACTTTGCTATTGTTTCTTCTCTAAACTTGTATGATTTGGATACAACTAACACTGACTGACGCTGTTTTCAGTATAATTACCTTGGTGTCTTGTTTTTGTGCAGAAAATGAACTATCAGGAAAAATCTTGGAAAATATGCAAAAATTATATTTTGCTAGAAGATCCACGGAGCCAGAAGACGAGACGGAGAAGGAGCATGGGGGGCCCACACCCATGCTAGGCGCGGGCCCACCACTGGCCGCGCCTGGGGGGGTGCATCCAGCCCAGGCACCCCCTCGGCCTCCCTCTGCGCATATAAGTTGCCTTTCGACCTAAAAACCGAGGGGGGTTCGATATTTTTTAAGAAAGAGTTCCGCTCCGCTACCGCCACCAGAAACCAAGATTCGGATCCAGAAACTCTGTTCTGGCACCCTGCCGGGACGAGGAATTTGGAGAGGATCATCGCCATTGTCATCAACCACCGATGTTTCCCTCATCCATGAGTGAGTAATCCCCTGCTGTAGGCTTGGGGATGGTAGGGATTGGATGAGTTCTATCATGTAATCGAATAAGATCTGTTAGGGCATAGTGCCTAGTATTTCTATTAGTGCTATTTGACTTTGTTGCAACTTGTTGTTCTTAATGCTTGTCACTAGGGCCCGAGTGCCATGATCTCAGATCTGAACTTATTATTGAATTATTATGATAGTATTGTTTGTGATCTTATCTGCAAGTTGGGTACACATATCATTGTCCGGATCCAAAGGCCCCAAAGTGACAATTGAAGGAAATATGCCCTAGATGCAATCATAGAGATGATTATATTTCTTATGTATCCATGAGTTATTGTAATGTTCCGTGAATATCCATATCAGGCAACTTGTATTGATTGACAATTATGTGAATTGCTTGTGAAACTCTTTACTTGTATGGTTATTTAAGAGTTCTCCCTAGTCGGAGTTCATGTGAGGACACACGTGAATATTTGACTAGCACATTGATTGGTTGATGACTATGTTTCGCAAGTCATAGACATGGAGATGTCAAACCAATGATGTGGACACATGTTATAAACATGGAGTTGGACTGACTCAACTTGAGACTGGCAATTAGTTGCAGCTCTCTCTACACATCGTGTATGTTTTGTCCTTAGACCTGAGATTGTCGCATGTACTTGAGATGTGGATCGACCTACTTTGGGGCTGTCAAACGCTGCTCCGTAACTGGGTAGTTATAAAGGTAGCTTTTGGGTTTGTCCTGAAACATGTTGCAAGGCATGGTCAATCAAGATGAGATTTTCCCCTCTCTACTTGAGAAAGATATCTCTGGGCCCCTCGAGTGATCAGATCTAGAAATGCATGGCCGTACTACATATGGTTAAGAGTTAACCTAGTAAAAGGATTCCGTATCACAGTATCGAGAAAAGGAGGTCAACTTGGAGCTAGACCAAATATCGTGAGGCAAAGGAAAAGACATGTACTAAACCTTGTGATGGTTCGTCTGATATGATCTTTGTATGCGTTTAGGAGTTAGCACGTCTTGCTAGAGACCGCTACCAACTATTGACAAAATAAGAGTATTCGTGTCATATCTATACGTATATGAACCTATAGGGTCACACACTTAAGGGGCTGGAGGCCTAATGAGGATTGGATCCTAATTAGACCAGGCTTAGGCTACTAATGGGCTGCTAATGTAGAAGCCCACTAGGGATGCCTATATAAGAGAGGGTGGGGCGTGCTGACCAGGTTAGACCATTCCACCCAGTCGCCACTCCTCACGCCTGTGTTGCACGCGCGGACCTAGCAGTCCGGCGTCTGACGCTTCCACCCTGTACGTGTGGATACCTCGGAGGCGCTGCATCTGTAGCGTTTGGACGAGCCGCGCAAGGGGAGCTGCTCGTGGGACGAGAACAAGGAGGAGACGCAGATCGTCTACACTGCCTCGACGCGCTTCATCAAGTTCCGCAACTGCGCGTCTAGTGGTAATCCTATGATCTATGACAACAGTAATCCTGGTTTACGCGGTAGAAAATTTTGATTTGCGCTAGTGTAGCCTACCCGTATCCCTTCAACAATAATTAGGACAACCGGAGGGTATGGCTGTGGTGTGAGGATCACATGTGTTCACGTAGTGTTAATGCTTTGCTCCGGTGCTCTATTAAAAGGATCACCTTAATTGCCAGTAGTTCCCAAGAGGCCCCGCTGCCACGGGCTGGCTGGACAGAAGATGTTGTGCAAGTTCTCATTGCGAGCATGTATGACTATATTTGGAGCACATGCCTAGAATTGTTTAGTACTTGGATGCTTGTCATTATTTATCTGCAATGCCCTAGATCTTGAAGTTACATGTTTAGACTCGTCCATGCAACGCCCGTCCATTCATCCCTATGCCTACCGAACTTGAATCCTACTGTTATAGTTACTGTTACTATTGCTATTGTTGCACTGCTGCTGTTGCTACTGATAAACTTCTGTGGGCAAGAACTATTTTCAGGTGCAGCTGAACTGACAACTCAGTTGTTAAGGCTTGCAAGTATTCTTTGACTCCCCTTGTGTCGAATCAATAAATTGGGTAATACTATCCGCGAAGATTGTTGCAATCCCTTACACTTGTGGGTCATCAGGGAGCCCGCAGCAGGTTCATTATGTAGGAGGCACCAGATCTGCCACTTCCGTGGCTACGACATTCACACAGAAGAACATGTGCAGTGAGTGATAATATGCCTATTGAATAATTGCAGCAAGATTACATTGTAGAAGGATAATTTTAGCATGTTATATACAGTAAGTTCATGAGTCTTTCGTGGAAGGAGAGTTTTAGCATTGCAGTGAGTGATGATGTCCATCTCAGTCCTACGAGTATCGTTATGGAAGGTAAAACTTGTCAGTATTACTGTAGAATCGTTGTGTGAACTGTCTGTACTATAACCTGCTATTTCATAAACCTGTTGTTACTAAATTTCTTATTCTGCAGTGGGACTATGGGTTGAAGTGACACGGTCAAGTTCGGAACCCCTCCAGCGGCAGGGTCATACCTAAGGAGCTTTAAGCTCCCTGGTTGGTGGCCTGTGGTTGCTCGTGCCATGACACTCTGGTTGGCTCCACCCGCCGTTATCGTACTGTTTCGTTGCATGTCGGTTTGGTGCCCTAGACGTGGCTTATCCGATCCTTTGACTGATTCAATCTTACGCCAAAACTGCGACCCAGCCTAGATGCCCACCGCTTCTTGTTTGGCAGCCGCCTCTCGTTCCTCGTGAGCGGCTTTGCCTACTCACATCGTCACCAATCCACCGCCATGCCGCATAGACCCTTCCCATCGCATTGTGATTCAATGGCCGTCAAAGGCGACGTGTGGAAGCCTGGAAGAGCAGGTAACGCGGGAGCCGCAAGGAGGCCGCCATCCCTGGATGAATCCACGCAGCCGATGAGGAAGCGCTGGAGCAGGACGGGAGTCGCCGCCCGACCGCCCCCTTCCACAGGTCCCCGCCCACCTCTCACCCCCCTCCCACCCCCACCCACAATGTCCGCTCGATTTTGACCTTCCTTGCTCTGGGGCAGACCCCTGCAAACCCTGAGAAGAAGATCAGGATTCACTCTCAAAGAAAAACCCTAGGCGATTTTACATGTATTTATCATTGCTTGGCTTTTCCCCTGTATTTCTCATTGTTCCTGCTCCTTGTGTGCACTGTCCCTAGCCGTCATCCATGGGTGAAAGGGAAGATGGGTTTTGTAGGGTAAATTCGTTTGGGGGTGTTCAGATAGGGGAATACTAGAGATGTATTTTCATTCATTATAGTTGTTCCAATTGCAAAAAAGATCTAAATAGTAGGTTCCCTGTTTCCTAATACATCTAAGACCTGATATTACTTTTCCCATGCGATAAATGAAGTAACATTGTACAAGTGCATCTGTGATGTGAGTATCCTGTTAGTAGGTATACTGAGATGAATTATAGACCTATTTCCTAATTGTTATTAGCAATAACATGACTTCATTATCTAGAATGCATTTGGTTCCTTTTTATTATTTGTGTATACAAGTGAACCCACCTGATAATGTTTAAATGTGAGAACACACTTCAATGTATCTGTATCTTGCTTCAAAGACTAACAAACGATGTTCTACAACTGTGGTATGGCTTTGTATGTAGTCTTGTCATTTTCTTCATTTATCTTTGGCATTTTCTTAATAGATGTAGGACATGTAAAATTATATTACTCTTAGCATAATTAGCTCAGGTGGTAGATGATGTCGTAGTCGTATTTATTCCTTGTGGCAACTAAAGTCAGTTATATTGATTGCATACCCACTTCATCTCCATGTGTTGAAAAAGAAACACGGAAGTTGGTTCAACTAGATCTTGTGAACCAATAGTCATTTCTAGGAAAATGAACTTTTATATTAGTTACTACCGAAAGACTTGCACAATAAGATCCATAGAGACATTATTATAGAAGGACGACAAGGTATAAAGTGTTGTAGCTCATCCGATAATAGCGTATAGCAATGGTAATGGAAAATGCCCTCCCTGTTAATATCTGCTGAAATGAACAGTGCTATCAGACATCAGGCACTCATACTGTAATAGAAATAATAGAAATAGCTTCATGATAGAGTCAACCTTTTTGTTGAAAATAATAATTTTTTGATACATTAGCTTACAATCTGTCTTAAGCAAAAATAGCATATGTACCTGCGATATACTTATGGAAAAGATACGAACTAGAGAACTGACCATTCTTTTGTTTTAAAATGAAGGTCCAGGTTTGGCTAACAATTTGGAAGATGAGTTTGAGAATCTTTAATATATAAGAGGTAAGGGGCGTTGGATGGATACCCGTATTCTTGAAGTAACTTAATATTTGGCAAGCTAGATTAATTTCAGCATATCCCTCTGGCTTTGTATTTCCATTTTGTAGGCATGCATAGAACCTAGAACTCCATGTATGTTTTAAAGGTATATAGTTCACGAGACAATGGTATGTTGCTTAGCATTCACAGTTTTAGCACTACAAAAAGTAACCAGTATGTGTACTAATATAGAAGAGGTTAGCTGTTTTTCTTATTTGGTTGACATGGAACTCGCACCAGAGGACTGATCTGGGAATTGGACTGCATTTATTATATTGTTTGTGACTGATGGAGTTAACGATATTTCAAAAGTGTGATTTTTTTAGCTTTAATATGATTTTGAATAGGCACTATAATGCTTTTAAGTGAAAAAACTAACATGAGACCTGAGAGATATTCAGACAAAGATGCAGATGCAATTCTTGATGTCAAATGGACACCATTTGATTTTGAAACTTGTCACATGTGGTCTAAGTGCCAAAATTCCAAATCATGCCCCCAAACGATATGGCCGACCCCAT
Organism: Avena sativa; assembly: GCA_916181665.1. Classification (NCBI taxonomy): domain Eukaryota; kingdom Viridiplantae; phylum Streptophyta; class Magnoliopsida; order Poales; family Poaceae; genus Avena; species Avena sativa. The sequence goes on along the minus strand of OV702298.1, from coordinate 41,454,588 downwards.
AATGCTAGCTCTATTGTTATTATTTCTTGAAACAATCATTTGTGGAGCAGTTTCATTTCTATGTGCCTGTCCACATGCATTAATTAAGTGTTCTTCAAACTGTCTGCAGCATCGAGGATGGGTTGAAGGGACAAAGGAGGAATGAATCAACAACAACCTGGGACTTGACCATGAAAATAAATTGTGTACTCATGTTACCATATTGTGTTTCTACACTGTTAAGAGGTGATATTCTGTCTCCTTACTGATATGCCTTAATGATATGCATTTTTTTTTCAATTTGGGCTATGTACTTCTAATGTGAGTGAAAATATGAATGAAATATCTAATCTGGTCTTACAAGTCTACTTATGCTTGTTTCTAAGATTGAACCACTGGTTCTATCTGGAAAATCTATCCAATCATGTTTTCTGCTATACTTTATCGTATGGGAGGCAAACTAAAAACATAGCAGGAGATGTCTGGTAAGCTGTTTATTTACCACGGGCATTTTCTATTTCAATAAAAAATAGGAATACTAAGCAGAACCGATAAGTGTTCTAGAAATTTCTACTACCTGCACCTGGTACCTATGAACCCTTACTGGAGTTTGCCCTTTTGTTATTGGATTAATATACTGTGTCTGACATACTTATGTCATATCCTGAAACCTCTTTATATGTTAGATCATCCATGTATATGACTAAGATCAGAGCAGTTGGTTTTCGAGCATAGTACAGACGAATTTTCTTTATTATTTTCCTAGACAAATAGTTATATTACAAATGTTCGGAATATTGTTTTTCAAGTTAATGGACAACCAGCATACCTATAAGCATATTATATATGATATGTTTTAATTTCTTTGAACGCTTTGAATATAATCTATGAAAACGGTATTTTCAGATTTATCTATATCATTATACTTTTCTAATGAATATGTAAAACTGTTACCCTCATGGTTTGCTTTTCCTTGATTTATGATCAGTTTCTTTGGCCTCCTACCGTTGGCTCAGTTGATGCCTTCAAAATGTTTGTTTATCTATTTACGCATACAGGAACATGATCCCTATTATTGCGTTGGTTATGTGTACAGTACATAGATAGTGTAATGTTGCTCAAAGAGTTGGGTTTATATATGGAAAAGGCAACAATCTAGGATTAATATGTACTGCAACAACCGATTTTATCTTCTTTTCTAAATGTAAACTTCGTTAAATCTTCTTTCTGTAAACTTTATTGAGCAAATAAAGACTAGGTGTTCTTGGTATTATGCAGCCCCAGTTCTTCTTCATAGTGTTTACTTTTAAATCAACTTATCACAGAGACAGATTTTGCATTGTTCATATGCAAGCAATCTTGAAAAGTGAAAACTAAGCATTTCCATGTAGTGGAATGTATTGTATACTGTTTTATTACTCCCTCCGATCCATATTAGTTGACTTGGATTTGTTAAAATTTGGATGAATCTATATACCCCCTCCGACCCATATTAGTTGACTTCAATTTGGATATATCTAGACAAGTTTTTGTGATAGATACATTCAAATTGGAGTCAACTAATATGGGTCGGAGGGAGTACTAAATAGTGTCTAGATTTATCCAAATTTAGACAAACTTGAGTCAACTAATATGGGTCGGAAGGAGTACTATAGTTGGTTTTTTTCTTGGTCACGTAAGTAGCCATAATTCAAGTTTACTGCTTTTTTGGCACTGAGTTTTTGTTGACAATTTTGTTGCTTATGTTCTAATTGCACAAAGATGACCAAACCTGCATTTTTTTAACTTCACTTGCAATTTCGCGGCTGATTATGTATGGTTCACATTTCTAAAATCATAATTTAAATATATGTATTTAAATCATGACATATTTTCTCCTATATTCGTTTATAAAAACATCAAATAATTGAACATGGTAGTGATGGACCCTCAACAATATTCAGCGACGACACACTAAATGCGTCAGTCCATGGCACTGTTTATAGTAGAGGGAAAGTTCTGCATCTCGGCTCAACAATACGGCAGACCCAGATTCACCATGTACGAGTCACAAAAAAAACACCATGTACAAGTCATGAAAAATAAAAACATGCCACGTACCAAGTCACGAAAAGATAAAATGCCAACAATAACAGTCGGCGCAGCAATGCGTGCCAGGTCCATCTAGTATGAGGTGTCCTACGTGATCTATGGCGACATGGGGAAAGCTCCGCTAGACTCATCGGTGGAGCATTACATTTAGGTACAGAAAAAATGTTGCCCGATGAAAAATCTGCTGCTAGCTTGTAAGATGCATTGAACTTCTCTGCACGAGATGTGTTCTTATGAATTCTGAAGTTAACTCATGCCACGCCACTCGTTTGCAGTCTGGTTCGATCTCCGTGAATAGTCATATTTTTTAAAGCTAGTTGTATTTGCATGGGTGATTTGAACAATGTAATAGTTGTAATATTGTAATATTGATCAGCCTAAGGTGGAAGAAGCGAAGGCTTCATCACTCAGCAAACGTTTGTAGCCGTTTTATGTTCTTGGTTGATGTCAAATATGTCCTGATTTTAATATTGATCTAAATTTGGTTAGCATTCTTGAAAATTAATGTGATTTGGCTAGTGCGTACCTCGATATTTGATGTTTACTATTGTTTGTCTGAAATGAAACAAATGCTAGATGGGCTCTAAAAAGGCCTCGACCCACACAATTTTAGACTAAAGAATTGTATAATTTCATAAAAGGATTCAAAATAAAAAAAAACTGGTCTTTAAAAGGCTAAAGCTCTAAAAATAGAGAAGGCCAACTTGTTCGGTTGGCCCGACAAATCAACGGAATTGGCAGAACAATTAATTTACCAAGTTTTTGGGCTTGCCCATATACACAACAAACGTGGAGTGGGCTGATTTCGTGCCACGTCGGACTGGCCATGTAGGATCTGACCTGGCCATGCCATTTTTCCTGTGACGGTATCGGATCGTCATAACTGTAATGACGATCCAATATCATCATAGACGGTTATGACGATTTCGTGAAAAACGTCGTTGTGTGCAATTACTGACGTTCAGTTTTTAACGATCTGTTTTTCGTCATAAGATCTTCATATATTGTAGATAATGACGATTCAATGACGAAAATAGAGGGTCATGTATCAATAGATTCCTTGTTTGATTCCTAAAAGGGCAGGAAAGGATTCAATGGGCCTTAATGTTTCTGGTGACCCCATGTCATCGATGGCCGATGCAGCTCCCGTGGCAGGGCACAACTCTGTTACTCCTTTAGAAAAGCAAAGTTTTTAGGCCAAGGCAAACAACCCTACACAGTATATACCTCATGTAGTTCCAACTTCTTCGTCGCTGCCGGATAGATCGGAAGCAATGGCGGTTTTCAAAGTCGATCCCACGCCCTGGCTCCCATGGGGTCATCAGATTATTGACGGTGGTGGTACACGGCTGCCCAGAACTTACTACTACCCAACGCAAGACCCTCCAGCTCAGCATCAGTCCTACTGCATTGTCGTGGTTGAGCCTCGTCCACCACCTCATGCTATTGGTTTCTGGAGAGAACATGTTAGACATTTTCTTGAAGGCCCTCTTCAACGTCGTGTCATAAATATGCAACCTAGTCTGTTTGGCGTGGGTCTGGTTCATCTTAGCGGCCAAAATTATGTTAATGCTTTGGTACAACATGGATATTATCAGATTCAGAATAGACTGGTCCGTTTTCTTACTGTTGAAAATGCTGATGAAAACCATCGTGCCTCTGTTGGCTTTCACAAAGGATGGTTGATGTTTCTTGGGATCACACCTAATTATAGAAATAGGCACAATATTTCTAATGCAGTGTCTACATTCGGAGAATATCATTACTGGAACTATAATGTCCCAATTAAAGAACGAGTGCTGGTTTATGTGTCGTTCTTCTCTCCTTAGTTGGTGCCGCGTGATGTGGTCTTTGGGAAATTTGCAACAGTTGGAGGTGCAATGGAATCGTGTACAGCTCCTCTCTACATTCTGTCTGCTGATTTCGCGGATGCTCTGCCAGCAGATGTAGACCAGATGCCGCCGGATGGCAATCCTCATCCAATGCTAGGAAATTTACAGCACAATGACAATATTTTTGTTCAGCATCAGTACCCTGAAATTGGATGGGATGTAGTTCCACAAATTAATAATCAGTACAATGAGGACCTCTTACAGGATATGGACCAGAATGATGATTTAGAGGAAGTACTGCAAGAGTCTTTAAATCTGAACCCACCGGAGAACTCGGTTTCTTCTATCAACGCCCAAGTTATTCAGCAGCAGGCCCAACCTGACTTTCAGGTTGTCGTGGATGTATTGCAAGTGGGACGCGTAACTACTATTATTGGACATGTGTTGCCCCTAGATATGTAATAGAAATAGTTGTTCGATCAGATGATGCCCAGCCTATGCTCTAAGGATATTCCTTTATCCATGAAGTGGTCTCCTTTTGCCATGCTCAAAAGGCCCTGGTCCATAGCTTTCAACATGGATGAGATGGCAAATTGGTTCAATAGTGACAAAAGGAATGAATCATCCAAGCGTCTGACTATTACAGTTCAAAAGAAAAAAAAGGGCCCGATCTTCCTCTTTTGAGAACAATGACTGCACGCTAGATCTCCAATATTCTCTGCTTCTTCACTTTCGGTTCAGAGGAAGAGGGGACGCAATCCAAAACCTCCTGTGGTGCTAAAGGAAGGTCGCAGATTTACACACAACTGTCTGAACATAGTTGGCAATAGGCCTGACCCTATCACTGATGTGCAGCCCAAGCAGAAGAAGAAGCCTCGGGCCAAGTTGTTCGTGCAAAATGATACAACTACAGAGGGTGCCGATGATGAGAATAATGATTCTGAGCAAGACAAGATGCAAGTTCAAATCACTCGTTTAAAGGTAATTGTTAGAGTATATCACGGTTTAGACATATTAGGTAGTTTCATATTGTAAACCAATTCTATCTCTAGTAGTCTTCTTGCCCTACAAGTCTTCTAGTATTATATAAACAGCCTAAGGGCTCACGTTGTAATCACCACAAGCAATATCAATACAGATAATATTCCGCAATTCTACATGGTATCAGAGCGGTTCGTTCCGCCTAGGGTTTAGCCACCGCTTCCGCCGCGCCGCCCCCGGGGAGATCCTTCTCCGCCTGGGGCCGCGCAATAGTAGATTAGATCTTACTTCGCCAAATTTTTCTCGCCAGCCGCTTGACCGGCGCTTCTTCTTTCGCCGATCATAGATCGGATTGCGTCGTCCACAACCACATGTCGTCATCACGCGCCTCTACTTCAATCTTGGCGTCGACTCATCTCCGGCAAATCATCGTCAACGATCGTGCCAAGGAGGCTCCGCGCGGTGCCCCAAGGGACGCCTTCACGCGCTGCGTCGGCTTCTCCGTCCTCAAGTCGTCATCACGCCGGCCCGTCTTCGCCATCATCGACCGGGACGCACGTCCCCGAGTACACGCCTCGCCGTCAACAAAGGGTTTCACCTTCATCACCCGTGGTCATCATCGCCGACAACCATCTACACCAACAACATCGTCCTATCGTCGCCGCCACCACCAATCATGGTCATCGTCAACGCCAACAAGTTCATCTACACGAGCGACGCCGCGCTCATACAAGCGGAAAACACGGGTCTTATCCCCAAAATCAACTACCGCAATAATTCAATCGACATCAACATCTACCTCGTCGTCTTCGTCCACCACGACCTCGCCGCCAGAGTCGCAGTCTAATTTTTATTTTGCATTAAATTTATTGTCTTCTTGCAACCACTTCATCTACTCCGACACGGCGGACAACTTCTACGCACCGACCATTCACGGAGAATTTCTCTGCTGCTCCCTCCGGCTCTGGATCGCATGGCTCGTGATGGTCCCTGTCTTCGCACGCTCGGTATCAGCAACACCGACACGTGCCTTTGTCCCCGACACACTCCCGAGTATGGCAAGCTCGGCATTGCGGGTCGAGCTACTTCTCAAACTAAGTCTACTTCAACCACTACGGCGAATTCTCCCGGCTCAACAACGACATCGACCACAACACAACGACATCATCAACTTCATCGACTTCATCAACGGCGACTACATCACCAATGGCATCATCGACCACGACTACAACGCCCTACTTCCGGCTACATCGACATCGACATCCTCTCCCATCTCCGCCTTTGGATTATGCTCCAGTCAGACCGTTCGCGTCACTACCGATCTGACTGCGGGGGAGTGTTAGAGTATATCACGGTTTAGACATATTAGGTAGTTTTATATTGTAAACCAATTCTATCTCTAGTAGTCTTCTTGCCCTACAAGTCTTCTAGTATTATATAAACAGCCTAAGGGCTCACGTTGTAATCACCAGAAGCAATATCAATACAGATAATATTCCGCAATTCTACAGTAATACAGAAGGTGGTATGGACCTTGGAATTGATCCAGCCAAGCTTATCAAGGACCGGCTTGAAGGTGGCTCCTCTAGCTCTGACACGAGCAGTCACAAGGATGATTAGTTGGTCTTGTCATGTGGTCAGATCCAACCATTTGAACGATCATGCCGGTGTCAGTGTGGGCGTCAGTTGCACTCTCAGTATTATGTCAGTAATTAGTGCCTTTTTGTGTTATGTTGGTGCTATGTTGTGACACCCCTGGTTTAGGGCTAAACAAATTCCAGACCTCCGTCTAACATAAACTTAACCTTGAGCTCGAAAATATACAGTGAAGCGGTAGCACAACAGTGACCCTACGACACAAAATTTATTACAGCAAGCTCATAACTGAGCAGAGAACCAAATTATTATAAGCAGAGGTCACTGACCACAAACATCAAACAACGGAAGGCAAATTATGCTATTAAGTATAGCAAACTTAACAAATGGCCTAAGAGGCCTGAATCATAACGAGGACGTCCCAGCCCATAAATTCCAGGCTGCCGGCTAGGAACCCCAAGCTATTCGTCGGTGTTGATGTAGTACCAAACTGGTCTTCAGGGAACACTTACTCTACCAAAAGTATCAACAAAGCAAGGGTGAGTACAGGGTGTACTCCGCAAGACTTATGGCTGGTGGAGTTGTTTTGCATAAAGCCACTTTTGTTTTTAAAACAAGAGGGAGAAGAAACTCGTCTAGTCAGAGTATTTTAAAAGGGGATAAGAGAGCGACATTTCTGAAATATTGATCATCATCTATTGACATCCACCAAGTCATTATCACCTAAACTAGGATCACCCCCTCGTAACCATGAGGAAGCATCCTTAAACACACGTTGATCTGCCAAATTTTACGATTAGGTTCATGTTATCTATGATCACCACGTCCATTTCCAAGTCGTCCATAACCGTGAACACGACTTTCTGAAAGATTATTACCCTACAGGGGTATACAACTTTACCCACACGTACTAACCTTCTCTTAATGCCAGAATCATTAGCCATGTTCCTTGGAAGGCCGGCAGAGGGTGGTTAGACACGACCTTTACCTTGCTTTCGCTGAGACCATGAGTCACGCAATAAGTATGGTTCCGCCGTAATGGGTCAAATTCTAAAGCCGGTACTTAAAGATGTGAGGCAAGGTTGGTTTACCAGGGGCGCCATAAACCCCAAGCAACCCGGTCCACGCTTCCATACTGTTATGAATGCACCTTCTTCACCTCCTCTTTCGAAAATGTTTTCAATGCGTATGTCGAATGGAACGCCCGAACTATGTGACTCATGGAATCTACTAGGCAAGTTAGTCAATCAGGGGGTCCCCATAAACCCCGTGTGGTTGTACGCTCGTCTTGGTCCAAGAGGCAAGAACTCGGGTCCTAGTGGTGGCGAGCATGGGACTACAAAAACCACATCCCACCGTGGCCTCCCATACAAGCCTTAGCATGTTTAACCTCATATCATATCTGATCTTATCTCATCATGTTCTCCTGTCATACTAGATTCTCTGCATCTGATAAATCATCTGGATGAATCAGACTTAACAGCTATGCATGGCGAAGCATGACACAGATATAGGCTTTAGCAGTGCACACAAGCCAAACATAGTTATGCTAGGAGCAGTGGATCAGGTAATATACGCTCAAAGGGAGTAATGCAACAGATAGGATACTCTATCTATCGATAAAACGCCACAGTAGAATTGTATGCATCATGGCAGGAATTGAAATGCTTTCGAAATCATAGGATTATATAATGGTGGGGCTATGCTTGCCTTTGCCTGTTGAGAACCAGAAAAGCAGATTCTCGGGAGCCTTGTACTTCACTTGATTATAGTTGGTCAGGTATTGTTCGTCGACCTTCGATCTTTGACGGTGTTGATCTCGGTATTCGATCTCGATATCGTATTCTACCGGAAGGAACCAATCACCGGAAAGAGAAGGAAACAATCAACACATGGCATCGATGCAATGCTCAAACAAAAATGATGATATGGCAAGTTAAATTGTATCGAAATGCAACCCTAAAGCATGCTCGACAATTTAAACGGGGTTCCGAGGGGTATAAACCCTAACTCGGCGAAACTCCGGAATCACCTGTGAGGGGCTACTATGTTCTTCTAATTAAACTTATCTTGGAAGTTGTTGAACAATGCATGATGATAGCTTAGATAGGTGGATCTCATTTTTATGAAAATTTTGATATGTTATTCATAATTTTCTAACTTATAAATAATTAGATATGAATTTTAAAAGTTCTATTCAATTTATGAATTTATTAAACCATATTGAAATAGGTTTATTGCATCAGCATGATGCAAGGCTGACATCACCACATCATCTAATCCCTTTTCTCACCGAGGCAGAAGCTACCCAACACAGCTGACTGAGGGGCCCGAGGCCACCTCAGCTTCCACGTGGGCGGGAGAGGGACCTACCCAGGTTTGACTGTTCATGACCCGCGCATGCTGGCATCACAGTGATGTCAACACGACGTCACGTTGGCGGTTACCTGCAGAACGACCGAGAGGCGATGCGGGGCAGCGTGGTGGTTATGGCTCGAAGCGGAGCGACGCAAGGAGCCTAGCTACGGTGGCGCCGCCCAGAATTGGTTGTCGGAGCAACCTCCCTGACGAGAAACTACGGCGGCCGACGGTGGCGCTCGGTGAAAGAGCGAACTAGAGAGAGGGGAAACGCGAGATGGCGCTGGAGCACCGCATGCTCACCCTGATGCTGTTGTAGATGTCGAGGAGGGCTGGTGAGGTCAGTCGCATCGTCAATGGAGATGGTGGTGCTCGGGAAGAACCGGAGAAGACGGGGTCCTGGGGCTCGGCTCGGGACACCTCAGCTCGACTCGATTAGCAAGCAGGTAGAGGACAACGGGGTGGAGCTTGTGGCGTCATCGACAGCACTCGGCGGGGCTCAGAACAATGGCGATTCGTCGTCTCTGGTGGCTAGGGTTTCGGCCAGAAGAGGGAACTCCGCGAGAGAGCGACAGGGGACAAAAATGGTATGGGGAGAGAGATAAGAAGATGACCGTTCTTATCCATGTGTCCAGGGGCGGCGACGGCAACGTGGCGGACGGCGAACCCGACGCTAGCATGCAGCAGCTCGTCGGTGTCCTTCTAGCCGAGGAAGAAGCAAATAGAAAGGAAACAAAGGGGTACGTGGCCAGGTTGGGCCGAAGCTGGGCTGGCTGCTGCGTGGGTGGGCGGCAGAGAGAGAGGAAAGGTGCTGGGCTGGCCTGGGCTGTGACCTGGGAAGCTCTGGCTGCTGTTTTTATTTGCAGAATTGTTTTTATTTTTCTGTTTTCAATTTCCCTTTTGTAATTTCATTTTCAAATATGTTTTGAATAACTTCAGAAATAACATAGGCTTTATAAAATTATTTGAAAGACATAGGGGCCCTCTATACTGTTTGGGCTCCACACATGTTGCACTTTTCAAACATTTTCAAAACCATTTGAATTTTTTTCAAATAGAGGGAGAGGGTAGGGTTTAGGGTTTTATCCATTTCTTTGCATGCAATTTTAGAGATGATGCTTATAAATGCACAAGCAAACCCTAAATAATAATTGGCTAAAAGTGGGATGTTACATATGTCGTCAGACTGTGTCTTTTGGGTCAGACTTGGTATCTTGGTTGCCTTTGAAAGGTAGATCGTTTACATGGTCAAATATGCAGCAATCCCCTCTGCTCGAGCAACTAGATTGGTTCTTTACTATCTCTAACTGGATTTCTGAGTATCCAAATTCTGTTGTGCTCCCCCTCGCTAAAACTGGCTCAGATAATGTGCCATGTGTGGTTACAGTGGACACAAGCATTCCTAAGTGTATGCTATTTCGGTTTGAAAATTACTAGGTTGACATGCCCAATTTTACTAATAGTGTTTCAAAAAGTTTGTCCCACCCTTCCCCTAAACATCACACCTCTTCAATTGTGGCAGACAAATTAAAGAGTCTCAGGTATGAGCTAAAGAAATGGCAGGTCAGCTTATCTAGATTGAAAGGTTTAATCAAGAAATGTAATCAGGTGATTCTGCACTTGGATACCCTGGAGGAACACATACCACTTTTCATTACTAAGTATAATTTTCGGAAAATTGTCAAGCTACACCTAGAGGAGTTACTTCTTGCTGAATGTAACTATTGGATAAAGCGTTGTACAATCAGATGGATTAAACAAGGGGAAGATAATGTTGGAAATATAAGCAATAATCCATATGATTTAATCCGAATAATAAACTTATAAATCATGATCGTACAGATAGTAGTAAAACCAATCATGCAAATCAACAAAGTAGATGAACAGATTACATCTATACAGGATAAACCTATCACATCTACACCAAACGCTAGAACAAAGAACCCTAGCATAATCCGAAAGAGAGAAATCGAGATCACATACGATGTAGGTTGAATAGCAGCCGCAGCGGTCGCAGCAGCGTCGCCCATGTTGAGGTTGTCGAAGAGGTCGTTGACGTCCGAGAAGAAGTCGTCGTTCGGAAACTCGTCGTCGGACGACGTCGTGGTTGCCAGTAGTCGCGCTTGAGCGCTCCCCAAAAACCTGATCGCCCCTCACCCGTACAGGTTCATGAGAGGCGGGGTTCCGGAGGCCTACTGTCCCGATCTGGCGGTGCACGCCGCAAGCCGGGATGGAGAAGACGAAAGCGGCGGCGCAAGGTTCTGGAGGTAGGCGCGTGTGTGGATTGATACGGTGCCGATTAGGTTTAGCCCGGATGCTTATATAGTGCAGGTTAGGAGGATCGTGGGCTCAGCCCACGTCCGAGTCGGTAACAGCCACATCCATAAAAACTAGAAGCAGCTGTAATTAACGCGTCCGTTAATGACTCATAATCAGTTTTCCCAACAAGCAAAATAAAGCTCGGCTCGGCGAGATTCCCGCAACCCGCGGCGCGCGCGCGTCGTGACGAGGCGAGGCGGGCGGCGTCGGAGGAGGAGTGCGCGAGGGCTACTCTTCTTGTCACACCTTAGTGAGTGGTGCAACACTCTACTATATAAGGTGGTCCAACTCCTCTTCAACTAGCAATGTGGGACTAAACTTTAGCACCACTAGCACAGCCATATGCTGCCATGCATAAGTGGGCCAAAGAGAATTTCAGAATTTGTCTAATGGGCCAATAGCACAATATACACCAAATTCCAACAATCCCCCACAAAGTCTCATTGGCACATCACAACACTTTTCTTCCAGAACATTGTTTTATATACCGGTGTATAGTGGAGATTGTTAAGTTGAACTTCCACGTTAAACTTTATGCTACGCTAGCTAGCAACTTGAATAGTGGACTATGCCTTGAACTACAAGTTTTCTGCGCACAAGTTTCACACAAAATCTAGACCGGTACAGGGCTACCGTCGGCTTCTCCGCGGTTTGGAGCTTATGTGTCATACTCCAGGGCCTTTCATGAGTTTACTAGAGAGCACCCAACTCTCAGGGACTGCGACGTTTAACAGTCAGACTCATGTAGGTGTGTTCCTCATGAGATGTTCTGCAGGACAACATCTCCGCTATAAAAAGCCACTTGGAACACATTAAGACAAATATCAACCTGCCATGCAGATTAAGAGAGTATTGCATCTTTATGGAGATGTAAATATAATATATGGATACTCTCTTCTCAGCTGACCAACATCTTGTCTCCCATCTCTAATTCACGGGATCTCCGATCACATAGAGTGGGTTGCCACTGGGATCAACTCATAGCGTGGGTCTCAAACCCATCTCCCTCGATGCATTATCTATCACATTGCGTGATAAACCCTTTGTGAAAGGATCTGCCAAATTCTTAGATGTTTGGATATAATCCAACGCAATAACTCCGGAGTTCCTCAGTTTCCTGTCAGATTTCAATCTCCTCTTCACATGCCTTGATGACTTCATATTATCCTTAGAACTGTTTACTTTTATGATCACAGTTTGATTATCACAGTTCATCGGGATGGCGGGTATTGGTTTTTCAACCACAGGTAAGTCCATCAAGAGCTCACGAAGCCACTCTGCTTCAACAGTGGCTGTGTCTAATGCTGTGAGTTCTGCTTCCATTGTTGACCTCGTTAAGATGGTCTGCTTGCAAGACTTCCAGGAAACAGCGCCACCACCAAGTGTAAACAAATAACCACTTGTGGCCTTAATCTCATCAGCATCAGATATCCAGTTTGAATCACTATAATCTTCAAGTACCCGTGGATACCCAGTATAGTGAATACCATAACTCGCGGTGCCTTTCAAATAGCGCAGGACTCTTTCAAGAGCATGCCAATGATCATCTCCAGGATTTGACACAAATCGACTCAGTTTGCTTACAGCAAAGGAGATGTCAGGTCTAGTAGCGCTGGCCAAATACATGAGCGAGCCAATAATTTGAGAATATCTCAACTGATCTTTAGCATTCCTTCAATTCTTTCGAAGTAGCACACTCGGATCATAAGGCGTTGGAGAAGAATTGCAGTCACTATACCGGAAGCGACTCAATATCTTTTCCACATAGTGAGACTGATGCAGTGTAATCCCACCATTGTCATCCTTTAGTAGCTTGGTGTTTAAAATTACATCAGCCACTCCCAAGTCCTTCATCTCAAAGCAGCGAGATAGGAACTCTTTGACCTCCTCGATAACAACAAGATTGGTCCCGAATATCAATATGTCATCAACATAGAGACACATAATAACTCCCTTGCCCCCACCATTGCGATAGTACACACATTTGTCAGCTTCGTTTACAACAAAGCCTTCAGCAGTTAAAGTTCTTTCAAACTTCTCGTGCCACTGTTTAGGAGCTTGCTTAAGACCATATAAAGACTTTACTAACTTACACACCTTTCCTTCATGACCATCTACTACAAATCCATCAGGCTGCTCCATATATATTTACTCATCTAGCTCTCCATTTAGAAAAGATGTCTTAACGTCCATTTGATGAACGAGAAGACCATGTGAGGCAGCCAAGAAAAGTAGTACTCGAATAGTGGTCAATCTGGCTACAGGTGAGTAGGTATCGAAGAAGTCTTCACCTTCCTTTTGGGTATAACCCTTAGCCACAAGACATGCCTTGTACTTTTCAATAGTACCATCAGGTCTAAGCTTTTTCTTGAACACCCATTTACATCCTACAGGTTTACACCCATAAGGACGATCAGTGATTTCCCAAGTACCATTAGCTAAGATGGAGTCCATCTCGCTTCAGACAGCTTCCTTCCAGTAGTCAGCATCTTGAGATGCATAGGCTTCTGAAATAGAAGTGGGAGTATCATCCACAAGGTACACAATGAAATCATCACCAAATGACTTTGCGGTCCTTTGTCTCTTGCTCCTTTTGGGAGCTTCATTGTCATCCTCCACAGGATCATCAGAGTGTTCTATCGGCATAGTGGGTTCAGGAATTATAGAAAATTCCTGACTAGATGAACTAGTCATCTCCTGATTTGATGAGCTAGACATGCCTTTCATAGGAAAGATGTCCTCAAAGAAAGTTGCATCATTCGAATCCATAATTGTACCAACATGCATGTCGGATACCTCAGATTTTACTATCAAAAATCTATAGCCAATGCTATGAAAAGCATATCCCAGAAAAACACAATCAACGGTTTTTGGTCCAAGCTTTCGCTTCTTGGGTATTGGAATATTGACTTTCGCCAAACAACCCCAAGTTCGTAAGTAAGAGAGTTTAAGCCTTTTCTTTTCCCATTCCTCAAATGGAGTCATGGTTTTATCCTTTACAGGAACACGGTTTAGGACATGACACGCAGTCATTAGCGCCTCCCCCACCATTCCTTGGAAAGACCCGATGTATCTAACATGGCGTTAACCAAATCAGTTAGAGTGCGGTTCTTCCTTTCGGCCACCCCATTTAACTGAGGTGAGTAGGGAGGCGTCCTCTCATGTATAATACCATGTTCCGCACAGAATAAATCAAATTCATTTGAAAAGTACTCTCCACCACGATCCGACCTTAGCCGCTTGATTTTAAGATCAAGTTGGTTTTCTGCCTCAGCTTTATAGATTTTGAAGTAGTTCAAAGCTTCATCTTTAGATTTCAGGAGATAAACATAGCAGTATCTAGTGGAGTCATCAATCAACGTCATAAAGTATCTTTTTCCACCTTTTGTTAACACACCATTCATCTCACAAAGATCTGAATGTATAAGTTCTAGCGGTGCTAAGTTTCTCGGTTCCGCAGCCGTATGAGACTTGCGGGGTTGCTTTGCTTGCACACAAACTTGGCACTTAGGACCTTTGACAGTGGTAAATTTCGGAATTAAACTCATATTGGCTAGCCGCGTCATGCAACCAAAGTTAATATGACAGAGTCGTGAATGCCAAACATTGGACTCATTATCATTGCAAACATGATTAATAACTTTAGTACATGAGTCTGACAAAGACAAGCCGAACAGACCTCCGCACTCATAACCCTTTCCTACAAATTGTACATATTTAGAAATTACAACTTTATTGGACTCAAAAATCAACTTAAAGCCATCTCGACATAAGAGCGATCCGCTGACGAGATTCTTATTGATGGAGGGAACGTGCTGCACATTCTTCAGCTGTACGGTCTTCTCCGAAGTAAACTTCAGATTTACCGTACCAACACCATGAACAGAAGCACGTGAGCCGTTTCCCATCAGCACGGAAGAGGTCCTTGAGACATGATAAGAGGAAAACATGGAAATTTCAGAACATACATGTGTATTAGCACCCGTGTTTATCCACCAATCAGGAGAATGACATACTGAAAGAATAGTAGGTAAAATACCGGACCCAGCATCCTTCATCTCAGTATCGCTAATAACAACATTAGCGGACTTGCCGCTGTTCCCATGTTGACGCTTGTCAAAGCGATTAGGGCAGCTAGGAGCCCAATGATCAGGATCACCACAGACGTGGCAAGAGCCTTTCCTCTTATCATTTTTCTTCTTGAAGTTGATAACAACATTAGCGGACTTGTCGCTGTTCCCATGTTGACGCTTGTCAAAGCGATTAGGGCAGCTAGGAGCCCAATGATCAGGATCACCACAGACGTGGCAAGAGCCTTTCCTCTTATCATTTTTCTTCTTGAAGTTGATTGAGTGCGTGGCCTTGTTCTTGCCATCGAACTTTCCCTTTCCTTCAGTTTTATTCTTATTCTTAAACTTGTGGGATTGGAAGTTTTTCCTCTGCACTAAATTGGCAGTAGAACCCCCCTCAAGTCCTCGAGCAGTTTTGTCCTTTGCTCTCGCCTTCTCTTCCACATGAAGAGACCCAATGAGATCCGTAACGGAAAACTCTTGTTTCTTATGTTTCAGAGAAGTAGCAAAGTTCCTCCACGAAGGAGGAAGCTTGGCAATAATGCCATGAGCCACAAATTTGTCCGGTAAGGAACACTTGAACTACTCAAGTTCTTTGGCAAGTGATTGTATCTCATGAGCTTGCTCAACGACGGAGCGCTCATCAACCATCCTGTAGTCATAGAATTGCTCCATGACATACAGCTCAGTGCCAGCGTCCGAGACCCTAAACTTGGCCTCGAGCGCTTCCCACGCGTCCTTGCCATTATCAAATGACATATAAGGGTCAACAATGTTGTCCCCAAGAACACTGAACAAAGCCGCCATAAACATGGTATCAGCTTTCTTAAAGTTTGCTTCCTGCTCAGCAGAAAGATCTCCTTCAGGCTTGCCAAGAATGGCGCTATAGCAGTTTAGGTTTTCAAACCCGAGAACTGCTCTCTTGCGCCATCTCTTATAGTGCATGCCATCAAAAAGAGGCGGCCTAGTAGCCGCGGCTACACCAGTGGAATTCAGTTGCCTATAATCAGGTTTTTGGATTGTTGGAAATATAAGCAATAATCCATATGATTTAATCTGAATAATAAACTTATAAATCATGATCGTACAGATAGTAGTAAAACCAATCACGCAAATCAACAAAGTAGATGAACAGATTACATCTATACAGGATAAACCTATCACATCTACACCAAACGCTAGAACAAAGAACCCTAGCATAATCCGAAAGAGATAAATCGAGATCACATACGATGTAGGCTGAATAGCAGCCGCAGCGGTCACAACAGTGTCGCCCATGTTGAGGTTGTCGAAGAGGTCGCTGACGTCCGGGAAGAAGTCATCGTTCGGAAACTCGTCGTCGGACGACGTCGTGGTTGCCAGTAGTCGCGCTTGAGCGCTCCCCAAAAACCTGATCGCCCCTCACCCGTACAGGTTCACGAGAGGCGGGGTTCCGGAGGCCTACTGTCCCGATCTGGCGGTGCACGCCGCAAGCCGGGATGGAGAAGACGAAAGCAGCAGCGCAAGTTTCTGGAGGTAGGCGCGTGTGTGGATTGATACGGTGCCGATTAGGTTTAGCCCGGACGCTTATATAGTGCAGGTTAGGAGGATCGTGGGCTCAGCCCACGTCCGAGTCGGTAACAGCCACGTCCATAAAAACTAGAAGCAGCTGTAATTAACGCGTCCGTTAATGACTCATAATCAGTTTTCCCAACAAGCAAAATAAAGCTCGGCTCGGCGAGATTCCCGCAACCCGTGGCGCGCGTCGTGACGAGGCGAGGCGTGGCGAGGCGAGGCGGGCAGCGTCGGAGGAGGAGTGCGCGAGGGCTACTCTTCTTGTCACACCTTAGTGAGTGGTGCAACACTCTACTATATAAGGTGGTCCAACTCCTCTTCAACTAGCAATGTGGGACTAAACTTTAGCACCACTAGCACAGCCATATGCTGCCATGCATAAGTGGGCCAAAGAGAATTTCAGAATTTGTCTAATGGGCCAATAGCCCAATATACACCAAATTCCAACAATCCCCCACAAAGTCTCATTGGCACATCACAACACTTTTCTTCCAGAACATTGTTTTATATACCGGTGTATAGTGGAGACTGTTAAGTTGAACTTCCACGTTAAACTTTATGCTACGCTAGCTAGCAACTTGAATAGTGGACTATGCCTTGAACTACAAGTTTTCTGCGCGCTAGTTTCACACAAAATCTAGACCGGTACAGGGCTACCGTCGGCTTCCCCGCGGTTTGGAGATTATGCGTCATACTCCAGGGCCTTTCATGAGTTTACTAGAGAGCACCCAACTCTCAGGGACTGCGACGTTTAACAGTCAGACTCATATAGGTGTGTTCCTCATGAGATGTTCTGCAGGACAACATCTCCGCTATAAAAAGCCACTTGGAACACATTAAGACAAATATCAACCTGCCATGCAGATTAAGAGAGTATTGCATCTTTATGGAGATGTAAATATAATATATGGATACTCTCTTCTCAGCTGACCAACAGCTTGTCTCCCATCTCTAATTCACGGGATCTCCGATCACATAGAGTGGGTTGCCACTGGGATCAACTCATAGCGTGGGTCTCAAACCCATCTCCCTCGATGCATTATCTATCACATTGCGTGATAAACCCTTTGTGAAAGGATCTGCCAGATTCTTAGATGTTTGGATATAATCCAACGCAATAACTCCGGAGTTTCTCAGTTTCCTGACAGATTTCAATCTCCTCTTCACATGCCTTGATGACTTCATATTATCCTTAGAACTGTTTACTTTTATGATCACAGTTTGATTATCACAGTTCATCGTGATGGCGGGTATTGGTTTTTCAACCACAGGTAAGTTCATCAAGAGCTCACGAAGCCATTCTGCTTCAACAGTGGCTGTGTCTAATGCTGTGAGTTCTGCTTCCATTGTTAACCTCGTTAAGATGGTCTGCTTGCAAGACTTCCAGGAAACAGCGCCACCACCAAGTGTAAACAAATAACCACTTGTGGCCTTAATCTCATCAGCATCAGATATCTAGTTTGAATCACTATAACCTTCAAGTACCCGTGGATACCCAGTATAGTGAATACCATAACTCGCGGTGCCTTTCAAATAGCGCAAAACTCTTTCAAGAGCATGCCAATGATCATCTCCAGGATTTGACACAAATCGACTCAGTTTGCTTACAGCAAAGGAGATGTCAGGTCTAGTAGCGCTGGCCAAATACATGAGCGAGCCAATAATTTGAGAATATCTCAATTGATCTTTAGCATTCCTTCGATTCTTTCGAAGTAGCACACTCGGATCATAAGGCGTTGGAGAAGAATTGCAGTCACTATACCCGAAGCGACTCAATATCTTTTCCACATACTGAGACTGAAGCAGTGTAATCCCACCATTGTCATCCTTTAGTAGCTTGATGTTTAAAATTACATCAGCCACTCCCAAGTCCTTCATCTCAAAGCAGCGAGATAGGAACTCTTTGACCTCCTCGATAACAGCGAGATTGGTCCCGAATATCAATATGTCATCAACATAGAGACACATAATAACTCCCTCGCCCCCACCATGGCGATAGTACACACATTTGTCAGCTTCGTTTACAACAAAGCCTTCAGCAGTTAAAGTTCTTTCAAACTTCTCGTGCCACTGTTTAGGAGCTTGCTTAAGACCATATAAAGACTTTACTAACTTACACACCTTTCCTTCATGACCATCTACTACAAATCCATTAGGCTGCTCCATATATATTTCCTCATCTAGCTCTCCATTTAGAAAAGATGTCTTAACGTCCATTTGATGAACGAGAAGACCATGTGAGGTAGCCAAGAAAAGTAGTACTCGAATAGTGGTCAATCTGGCTACAAGTGAGTAGGTATCGAAGAAGTCTTCACCTTCCTTTTGGGTATAACCCTTAGCCACAAGACGTGCCTTGTACTTTTCAATAGTACCATCAGGTCTAAGCTTTTTCTTGAACACCCATTTACATCCTACAGGTTTACACCCATAAGGACAATCAGTGATTTCCCAAGTACCATTAGCTAAGATGGAGTCCATCTCGCTTCGGACAGCTTCCTTCCAGTAGTCAGCATCTTGAGATGCATAGGCTTCTGAAATAGAAGTGGGAGTATCATCCACAAGGTACACAATGAAATCATCACCAAATGACTTTGCAGTCCTTTGTCTCCTGCTCCTTTTGGGAGCTTCATTGTCATCCTCCACAGGATCATCAGAGTGTTCTATCGGCATAGTGGGTTCAGGAATTATAGAAAATTCCTGACTAGATGAACTAGTCATCTCCTGATTTGATGAGCTAGACATGCCTTTCATAGGAAAGATGTCCTCAAAGAAAGTTGCATCATTCGACTCCATAATTGTACCAACATGCATGTCGGATACCTCAGATTTTACTATCAAAAATCTATAGCCAATGCTATGAAAAGCATATCCCAGAAAAACACAATCAACGGTTTTTGGTCCAAGCTTTCGCTTCTTGGGTATTGGAATATTGACTTTCGCCAAACAACCCCAAGTTCGTAAGTAAGAGAGTTTAAGCCTTTTCTTTTCCCATTCCTCAAATGGAGTCATGGTTTTATCCTTTACAGGAACACGGTTTAGGACATGACACGCAGTCATTAGCGCCTCCCCCACCATTCCTTGGAAAGACCCGATGTATCTAACATGGCGTTAACCAAATCAGTTAGAGTGCGGTTCTTCCTTTCGGCCACCCCATTTGACTGAGGTGAGTAGGGAGGCGTCCTCTCATGTATAATACCATGTTCCGCACAGAATAAATCAAATTCATTTGAAAAGTACTCTCCACCACGATCCGACCTTAGCCGCTTGATTTTAAGATCAAGTTGGTTTTCTGCCTCAGCTTTATAGATTTTGAAGTAGTTCAAAGCTTCATCTTTAGATTTCAGGAGATAAACATAGCAGTATCTAGTGGAGTCATCAATCAACGTCATAAAGTATCTTTTTCCACCTTTTATCAACACACCATTCATCTCACAAAGATCTGAATGTATAAGTTCTAGCGGTGCTAAGTTTCTCGGTTCCGCAGCCGTATGAGACTTGCGGGGTTGCTTTGCTTGCACACAAACTTGGCACTTAGAACCTTTGACAGTGGTAAATTTCGGAATTAAACTCATATTGGCTAGCCGCGTCATGCAACCAAAGTTAATATGACAGAGTCGTGAATGCCAAACATTGGACTCATTATCATTGCAAACATGATTAATAACTTTAGTACATGAGTCTGGCAAAGACAAGCGGAACAGACCTCCGCACTCATAACCCTTTCCAACAAATTGTACATATTTAGAAATTACAACTTTATTGGACTCAAAAATCAACTTAAAGCCATCTCGACATAAGAGCGATCCGCTGACAATATTCTTATTGATGGAGGGAACGTGCTGCACATTCTTCAGCTGTACGGTCTTCTCTGAAGTAAACTTCAGATTTACCGTACCAACACCATGAACAGAAGCACGTGAGCCGTTTCCCATCAGCACGGAAGAGGTCCTTGAGACCTGATAAGAGGAAAACATGGAAATATCAGAACATATATGTGTATTAGCACCCGTGTTTATCCACCAATCAGGAGAATGACATACTGAAAGAATAGTAGGTAAAATACCGGACCCAGCATCCTTCATCTCTGTATCGCTAATAACAACATTAGCGGACTTGCCGCTGTTCCCATGTTGACGCTTGTCAAAGCGATTAGGACAGCTAGGAGCCCAATGATCAGGATCACCACAGACGTGGCAAGAGCCTTTCCTCTTATCATTTTTCTTCTTGAAGTTGATAACAACATTAGCAGACTTGCCGCTGTTCCCATGTTGACGCTTGTCAAAGCGATTAGGGCAGCTAGGAGCCCAATGATCAGGATCACCACAGACGTGGCAAGAGCCTTTCCTCTTATCATTTTTCTTCTTGAAGTTGATTGAGTGCGTGGCCTTGTTCTTGCCATCGAACTTTCCCTTTCCTTCAGTTTTATTCTTATTCTTAAACTTGTGGGATTGGAAGTTTTTCCTCTGCACTAAATTGGCAGTCCCGATCTGGCGGGGTTCCGGAGGCCTAATGTCCCGATCTGGCGGTGCACGCCGCAAGCCGGGATGGAGAAGACGAAAGCGGCGGCGCAAGGTTCTGGATGGATTGATACGGTGCCGATTAGGTTTAGCCACGTCCATAAAAACTAGAAGCAGCTGTAATTAACGCGTCTGTTAATGACTCATAATCAGTTTTCCCATCAAGCAAAATAAAGCTCGGCTCGGCGAGATTCCCGCAACCCGCGGAGCGCGCGCGTCGTGACGAGGCGAGGCGAGGCGGGCGGCGTCGGAGGAGGAGTGCGCGAGGGCTACTCTTCTTGTCACACCTTAGTGAGTGGTGCAACACTCTACTATATAAGGTGGTCCAACTCCTCTTCAACTAGCAATGTGGGACTAAACTTTAGCACCACTATCACAGCCATATGCTGCCATGCATAAGTGGGCCAAAGATAATTTCAGAATTTGTCTAATAGGCCAATAGCCCAATATACACCAAATTCCAACAGATAATACAAAGTTTTTGCATGTGATGGCCTCTGAAAGGTATCACAGAAATAATATAGCTATGTTGTGTGATCATAATGGAAATGAAGTGACTGATCACCACTCTATGGCTGGTTTGCTTTGGTCTAGCTATAAAGAAAGACTTGGTTGTTCTGAAGGGATTTCTATGCAGTTTGACCTGAGTCAGTTATTGCATATTGTAGATGGTCTTGAGGATCTAACAGTACCATTTGGAAAATCTGAAATGAATAATGTCATTAAGGACATGCCCACAGATAGGGCTCTGGGCTTGATGGTTTCAATGGGTTGTTCCTTAAAATATGTTGGCCCATAATTCAAAATGAGTTTTACCGTCTTGCTAGATATTTTCATGAGGGTACTCGGAAGTTGGACCATATAAATGGGTCGTGTATATCACTCTAGTTCCAAAAAAGCAGGCTCCTTCAACTGTCAATGATTTTCGTCCGCTTTCGCTCACAAATGTGTGTCTTAAATTCCTAACCAAATTGGCTGCTAATAGGCTGCAGGACAAAATCTTGATATGTTTACACAAGAATCAATATGGTTTTCTTAGGACCAGATCGATCCAAGACTATCTGGCTTGGTCGCTTGAGTACATTACTTGTGCCAACTTTCAAAGAAACCTATTGTCATTATTAAGCTTGATTTTGCTAAAGCTTTCGATACAATTGAGCATGAGGCGATTATTCAGATTATGAAGCATAAGGGGTTCAATGATCAGTGGTTAATTCGTCAAGGTGATCCATTATCACCATTGCTCTATTCATTTGGCTCTGATCTGCTGCAGTCTGCGGTTAATGACATGGTCAGACAATGCCTCATTTCCAGACATATTGAAACAAATGATGAAGATTTCCCAATTATTCAGTACGCCGATGATATTCTTTTAATCATGCCAGCTGAAAAATAGCAGTTATTTGCTCTGAAAGAGGTGTACATAAATTTTCACTTTTAACTGGGCTGAAAATCAATTTTGATAAATCCCATATGGTCTCTATCAATGTCCCTAAAGATCTCATGGAGGACCTAGCTCATGATTTTGGGTGTCAAATTGGGAAGATGCCATTTAAATATATTGGTTTACCTTTGGGTACCACTAGGCCTACCATCAGCGACGATGCCATTGGTCTGTCGATTGGAAAGAAAGCTTACTTCTAGTTCCCATTTTTTTGCTCAAGGCGCTAGATTGCAACTAATAAATTCAGCTTTGGCATCTATGCCTCTATATTTTTTGTGTACTCTTCACCTTCCTATTGGTCTAACTGAACAGCTCGATAGAATCCTTAGGCAATGTCTTTGGAGGAAAAGGCATGATGAGCCAAAACAGTCTCTAGCGGCATGGGAAATGGTGTGTAAACACAAAAGAAGTGGTGGGATAGGGATTGTGGATTTCCAAAAGAAAAATACAGCCCTTCTTATTAAATTTCTGGATAAATTTTACAATCACAAGGATGTGCCATGGGTACATCTAGTTTGGCATTCTCATTATCAGAACAAAATCGCGCACGCTGAAAATCTATGTGGATCGTTTTGTTGGCGGGATGTTCTCAAACCAGTTGACCATTTTAGAGGAGTGGCTACTGTTCAACTTGGCAAAGGAGACACTTTTCTCTTCTGGTCCGATAATTGGATGATTGATGGTTCCTGTAGACCCATGCAAGCTCGTTATCATTTGTTCTCTTATGTGCTGGATGAAAATCTCTCAGCATCCCAAGTCCTTGAGGTACAGGATATGACTACTATGTTTTACTTGTCCATGTCACAAGTAGCCTTCCGAGAGATGGAGGCTCTTCAGAATATTTTACACAACGCTCAAAGATCTGATCGACTAGATGTTTGAACATATTGCTAGGGAGAAAACTATACGTTGGCTCAGTTCTACAGGAAAATTCATGCACACATTCAAGTACCAAGCATGTTTAAGTGGATTTGGAAATCTAGCTATACTATGAACACCAAGATGTTTGCTTGGCTATTACTTTCTGACAGGCTGAACACGAGAGATTTGCTGCAATGTCGTCACTGGCACGTTACGGATGACACCCACTGTGTTCTTTGTCCTGCGAATGCTTATGAGGATCAAGCTCACCTTTTCTTTGAGTGTAACTTCAGTACACGTATCTGGAATTATCTTCAAATTGACTGGCAGTCTAATGACAATCTTCAAGCTGTTGTTGCTCATGCTAAAAGGAGTTTTGGACACCCTTTCTTCATGGAGGTTTTGATCACTGCCTATTGGAATATTTGGCTCCTGCGGAATGGAAATATCTCCAGAAATGAGAATCCCACCTTTGGGAGATGGAAGGCCAAATTTTTTCATGATGTTACATTGATCCAGTATAGAATTAAAGCTAAATATAAAGTTAAGCTCTTAGATTGGATTAATTCTTTGCCATGATTGATGCCTTTTTTGTGGAGTGTCTATTTGTACAGTAAGTTTAGTACGTTAGATGTACATAATATACTGTAATTGTTACTCTGTTCCTCTTTTATTATAAAATAATGATGTGGGGCTTTGCCTCGTAGTCCCTAGGTTTCAAAAAAAGGTAAAATCATACTCAAGTCATTCATATATCCAATAAGACAAACTCAAACTCAAATAATGCTTCATATATTATAATAAACTCATGATTTCATAAGAGGGATCAACTATTCCTAAAGGTAATCTAATGATGCAAACTTTATTTATGAGCTCGAACTGATGCAAAAACTAGAATAGAAATAAAAACTTCCAGGATAGATTACAAGGTCTTAAAGATCTCCCCAAACTTGGAATCAAGTCAGGCAGGATCAAATAATCCATTGCGATTATTTGATACCGTGCTTTATTGAAGGTCACGGTGGTGCCATGGCACGTGGTATCTTCTCTTCATGGGCCAGCCTGAGATGGAGAGATTGATTGATGGCCTCCAGCTCTTTAATGCGTAGCTTGTAGAGAAGATTATTCTTCTCCATCAATTTAACTTGTTATTTAATGATATCATTGTTTCTTTGAAGAGTTTGTATCTCCTTGAGACTCATGGTGAAAACTTCTTCGGTGGTTTTCTTATCTTCATCAAGTTTATCAAGATAAACTCGCAACCACCAAATATGCCTGGGCGTTCCTGGTGCCTCCTTGTTTATTTCTTCAATCTTCAACTCGATGGCCTTTAACTCCCTCTTCCGGCGTTCTTTGCTGTCGTCAAAGAACTCCAAAGGGGTGATCTTGATCTCCTTGCTTTGCTTGCTATTGCTTCCGATCTCCATAGGAACTCCTCCTCTTGGACTCTTGGATCTTGATGGCTCTATGTTGTGTGTCCTCTTATATGAACAAGAAGTATATTTGTTCCTGGTGATTTGTGATTAGAGAGAGGGACAAGGGAAGTAAATAAGAGGGGTCAAAGGTCGGTAAACCTCGCGAGAAACACAAAATTCTCATCCAAGAAAACAATCCAAACCGAATAGAAAAAGAAATCACGGATTTGGAAGAGTCCTGCGCCCTAACGACCAACTATACGGTCGCGAACCATATAGTTGGTTCTGGGCAGATATTTCCAAATATCTCTAGCCCAGGTTAGTTAGATGACCGACTAGGAACCGACAAAGAGTTTTTTATAATAAAGAATAATAGCGAAAACAGGTTGAGGGTACTGAAGCTTTGACGACCAACTATACAGCGGGAGAAGTTTCTACGGCCGTATAGTTGCGGCCGTATAAATGTAGTACCTCGAATTTATTTTTGCGAAGGAATACAGAACGTTTAACGACCAAACTATAGGGCGGGATATTTTTCTCCGGCCGTATAGTTGCGCCCGTATAGTTACAGCACCCGGAAATTATTTAGTGAGGGGGATACTAAACGTTTAACGACCAACTATACGGCAGGAGAGTTTTCTCCGGCCATATATTTGCAGCCGTATAGTTACAGAAACACCTCAAAAACTTCATAAAAACAAGAGGAATTCAAAGGCAAAAAATTTAATAGTAGAAATTGTAAAAACAAGGAACTTATTAGAGTTAGAAAACTTACCTCCCACTTAACGTTTATTTAGTCGGGAGTGACAAGCTCCTCCAACAACAAGGATTTCTTCTTCTTGGGAGTACTTGACCTTATCTCATATAACAATTCTCGGAAACAAAAATCACCAGGACTAAAGCTCCTCTCAATAAGATTGATGTCTTATTGGGTAAATATAGATGCTGCTTCCACTACCTTTGCTTCTTGTCTCTGCATAATCTGCAACTCAAATTCTTGAAGTAAAAGGATCCAACGGATCAGTCTTGGCTTATGAAACTTCCTCTCGAGGAGTTCTTTTAAACCATTATATCCTTATTAACTCTTACGTTTGCATCAACGATATATGAACGAAACTTATCACAAGAGAAAAATACAACAAAGAGATCTCTTTCTTCCTTAGGATAATTCTTTTAAGGACTATTGAGAGTTCTACTAGCATGATGTATAATATTATTTGCGACCTATGTGTTGTCCCAAAGTTACTCCTATAGCATCATCACTAGCTTAACATATTAAATCAAAATTCATATCCCATATAGGTGGTTTAATGATGAGGGCACGAGATAAAGCATATTTAAGTTTATCAAAGGCAATAAGGCACTTATCATAAAAAATGAATCTTACTCCTTTTTGCAATAGATTAGTCAAAGGTTTAGAAATTCCATAAAAAATCCTAATTAACCTTCTATAAAAGCCTACATGACCAAGAATACTTCTTATACCTTTTACGTCCCTTGGTTGTGGCATTCTCTCTGTTGCTTCAACTTTAGCCCTATCTACTTCAATACCCTCACTTGATACTTTATGTCCAAGGACTATGCCTTCTTTGACCATAAAATGGCACTTCTCCCAGTTTAAGACAGGATTGGTTTCTTTGCAATCCTGCAAAATTCTATTGAGATTATCCAAGAAACTAGTAAACGAAGTTCCATAGATAGAAAAATCATCCATAAATACTTCCATTATTAGTTCTATAAAATCTGCAAAAATAGCAGTCATGCATCTTTGAAAAGTAGCTGGAGCATTACATAACCCAAAAGGCATGCGTTGGTAAGCATGTAAACCATAAGGACTAATGAAAGTTGTTT
Source organism: Avena sativa (assembly GCA_916181665.1). NCBI lineage: Eukaryota > Viridiplantae > Streptophyta > Magnoliopsida > Poales > Poaceae > Avena > Avena sativa. The sequence goes on along the minus strand of OV702298.1, from coordinate 41,427,720 downwards.
TAAGTTGGTCATCAGGATGAACAACTATTTGGAAAAAACCAGAATATCCGTCCAAGTAACAAAAATGAGTGTGGTTTGCTAACCTCTCTAAGTTTGATCTATGAACAGTAAGGGATAGTGCTCTTTCCTTATTTCCTTATTCAATTTCCTGAAATCTATTCACATCCTATGTCCAATAATAGTTCTAGTAGGTATCAATTCATTGTTTTCATTAGGAACAACACTAAAGCCGCCTTTCTTAGGAACACAATGAATAAGACTTACCAATTCACTTTCTTTTACATGATATATTATACCTGCATCAAGTAGGTGTACTATTTCTTTTCTTAACACTTCCTTCATTTTAGGCTTTAGTCTTATATTAAATTCCGCAACTAGTTTAGCACCTTCCTCCATGAATATCAGATGGACGGCTATCATGGGACTAATACCCTTCAAGTCATCCATTGAGTACCCAAATTCCTTGTGGTGTTCCTTTAGTACCTGCATGAGTTCTTCTTCTTATTCCCTTGAAAGTTTAGCACTAATAATAACAGTTAATTAATTAGTATCATCTAAGAATATATACTTAAGATTATCTGGTAGAGTTTTTAATTCTGGGGGTGGCAATTCTTCATCCCCTCTCTTTTCTGGCTCTTCAAAAGCTTCATCAGTTGGAGGTTATTCATTGGGAAATGAATCAAATTCACTTTCTAATTCTTCTAAAGTTCTATCCTCCATAATTATTTCTTCACAATCTGGGTCTTCATTTATTTCGTCATCTTGATTATTTAAGAAAAGATCTACCATCTCCTCGATAGTCTTCTCTTTCTCTTATTCTTGTGTATGTAGAGGTTTGCCTTTAAATTTGGAAAAGTGGAATTATTTTTCTGCTTTCCCAAGCTTAAGGGATACAAACTCCTTTTTGAAGTCGACCGTGGCACCTATATCACTCAAAAAGTTTCTTCCAAATATGATTGGGCAAAGAGTGTCAATTGGCATATCAACAACTACAAAATAAATAGGGAAATCTTTATTTTCAATTGTGATAGTTTCATCTTCAACTACTCCCATTGGAATTCTAAGATTTTTTATTGGCTAACATGATTGCCATATCAGTATTTCTATTGTAGCCGGTGCTATCTCTTCTTTTATTTCTAAATAAAAGTCATAGGATATAACATTAACTTCAGTGCCAAGATCACATAAACCGTAATGCAAGGTTTCTTTAAATATGCAGGGAAGAATAGGTTTACCCACATATTTACCTTAATTTTACCTTCAACCAATATAGAAGTCTCTTCATCAAGTTCAACTATGTTACAATGTGCATACATAGCCATGATTGCTTCCTTGGTTACCTCTTCATCTTTGGTTTCATCCAGATGTTCTTCAATTATTGTCACACTTTCCTCTTATTTCTCCTCATGTACTGCCTGACCTATTCACATTCCAAAATATGCTTCTGTGCAGTGTTAGGAAAATGTATCTCATACATTGGTTCTAGGGAGGCCAATGTTGCTTTCACTTCTCTTTTCTTCTAAGGTTTGAGCGGTGGATCATACTTTGCCGAACCAATTTTGGAGCATTGATGTGTTCTATAAAAGCTTTAACAACTTGTAATACAAGATCTAAATCTAAATAAAGCTCTTTAGATAATTCATTAACATGGCCCTTTTTATTATAGTCATGAATACACTCATGATCTATTTATGTGCCTCCTTCACTTCCTAGACCAAAATTCCATGAAACTCTATGATCGCGATTTCTATTAAGTAAAGCCCAAGCTTTGATTATAGGTAAATCCATAAAATCTCCTCTCACGAAAGAGTCTAGTTCAATTTTATTAGGTTTAATTAAACCGCCATAAAAGAGATGCAATAAATACCATTTAGGCAAATCATGATGAGGACATTGTCTAAGTAAATCTTTAAATCTTATATAAGCTCTTACTAGTCCTTCATTAGGACAGTTCCTCCAAGTCATTATAAGATGCTTGATTCCAAAGGATTTTGATAATGGGTAATATTTTTATACAAATTCGCAAGCTAAATTATTCCAAGTAGTAGTGTCTTCTGAGGATAGAGATCTATACCATAAGAGAGTTGTACTTGTCAAAGTTTGACTAAAATGTTTAACCCTTAGCCCATCGGCAGTATACCCCGTTAATTGGAACGTGACACATATATCATTAAAACATGCAATATTCTCATATGGATCATCTCCAGTAAATTTCTTCTTATGTAAAATACCAAGTAATAGAAGATTTATTTCAAACCCCCTAGTCTTCTCGTTGGAGTTGTCTCTTTTATAAATATCATAGGGCTTCCCTAAGAGGTTGAGAGGGTTAGCACTAGTCGTATGCTCAAACTCCATCATGTTGGTGGAAACCTGTAACTCAAAACAAAACTTAACAAAACTAAAGTAAATAATCAAAAAATAAAAGACCTACAACACTTAGCTCCCCAGCAACAGCGCCATAAAATAGCTTGATGACTGCAAGTGCACAGATCGATTGTAGCTAGTTTCGAAGTAAAGATAACGATCCCATAGGGAGCAGGAGTCTGAAGTCTAAGAATTCTTGAAGTAAATACCAAAAATAGAATTTCTAAATAAAGTTCTAAGTGACAAGATAAAATGCGAGTACTGCGTAAAAAGGTGTTTTGGGTTTTTTGGTATAATAGAACAATGAGAAAAGTAAATAAAACAGAATACAAAAAATAAGTATCGCATATGTAAAAGAGATTTGAAACTTCAACGAGAGAAAGCATTCTAAAGGATTAGCGGATACACCACTAGCTTTATAAAGGGCTAAGGTAAATATTATTATCATGAATATTCTCAACTATGTATGTGTGGGAGGAACTCCCTATTTGGACAAAGAGGCAGCAACCACTGCTCAAATCATCCTCATAACCATAGCAAACAACAATCAACATCAATTGAATTACTGTGCTATTAAGGGACATAATCCCACGGGACGTATCCCATGGCATGGACAGTGTTTTGTGAGTTTCCTCGATTCCCAAGTTGATACATAAGAGGTACAATAGCTTTATAGTCACTATAAGTGCTAACATCCCTTTGTGTACCAACAAGTAGTTCCCTACATCAAGTCCCCACAAGAGGCAAATATTCGAGAGGTCGACTTCTCCCAACATCAAGATGTAAACAATCTAACACATGGTCACAACGATGAATATCATAATAAACTTTATCTTATTTCATTCTCATTCTAGGGTTTCTCCATCTCCCCAAGAACTAATGATCTACTAAGAGATGGAGGCAAACATTATCATGGCAATGGTAATGGAAACGATTATTGATGAATAGTACTTATATAAATCCACAACCAGTGCAAGAATTACAACAAGATCTAGATGGGATGGATGGAGGTGATGGTGGTGATGAAGATGCAGCGGTTGATGAAGATGGAGATCGATGCCTTGGCCTCCCAGATCCGCGTAGGGCGAAGATGGATCCCTAGGGCAAGTTCCCCCTCCAGATGCCTTTCGGAGGTTAGGTTTCGGCAATTTCTGGATGTTATGTATGTCGTCTATCCCAACCAGTTGCACGGGGTGAAACTATTTAAGGAGGCGGAGGCGGCGCCAACTATACGGCCGGAACCATACGGCGGTGGCTCGTATAGTTGGTCGTCAACTCTTCAGCCTCCTTTGCTCTATTCGGGTTTTCTTCTAGTATTATTAATATTTCCCAATATGCGATTTGCGTAGTTTTTGCCTCCTTTTCTCTCCAGTACAATTGCTCCAAGAATTGTGTCCATTGGATCCATCAGCTGATCCGATCCTATTGAAAATAAACATAAAAAGTGCGTGCGTACGCCATAAAATACCAAAATCCTACATCTACAATGCAAAATAATAATCTAAAACATGATGCAAATATGCACTCATCATCTTGCACGAAGAATCCTAGCGCAGAGGTCGCGGTGCTCGCCGGAGTTGACCTCCGGGACCTTTGCATGCTGAATAAAAGGAGGGGATTAGATAGATCTCGGCAGGGGCAAGCATGAAAGTAAGCAAGGGGAGTGGGGGAGGTCGGGTGGCCCTGCAAACTAGCTCGCAAGGTCAAACCCGAGAGGTTTTGTTCTTGTCCTCCCGAGTAGCATAGAGAGTGAGCTCTCTGGGCTCTACGGGAAGAAAGAGGGACTGGAAGGGAGTAGAATGGAGGGGCAGAGGCGAGATGCAAGGGCCTCTGGCCTTATAAACAAATGAGAGGGGTCCCTGTTGGATCTAGTCCATGGAGAATCTTGGGGAGGAGGTGGTGGCTGGTGATTGGGTAGCAAGGGCGGTGGAGAGGTCATGCTGGCGTCTTGGTATCGTGCAGAGAGGTAGAGGGGGAGTGGGGTGGTGCTTCCAAGTCAATAAAAAGACATGATATGACATGGCATTGTGCCTGCCTTTCTTCCAAGTGCAAGTCGACAAGGGATAGGGTTTGGGCACTATAGCTCTATAGTGCCACGACCAGGGAGGTTAGGGTTCTGTGAAAAAGGTCTGGGCAATATTTTGATGGGGTTTGGTGGTGATTTGCTTAATGATTTTGTTTTATGATCAAATTAGCCATAATGGGTGATTATGAAGACACTCTTGGGTTTTGATATTTTCAAGATGACATGATGGTTTGGATAGATGGGTAAGGTCAAGATATACCTCTGATATTTATTTGGGTATTTTCTAAATAGCTTAGGTCCACCTTATAATAAATTTTCAAATAGTGCTGAAAAGGTTTTCAGGAGTTGATTTGATATTTTTGATTTGTACGAGGTTGGTTTTTGGTTTGAGAAGGCATCAAATATGACTCTACACTTTGGATAATTTTCCTAGAATTTATTGAGAAGGAAAAGTATTTTTAAACAATTATTTCTTATTTCTACCATTTAAGTAAAATGGAAAAAAGAAATATTGAAACACTTAAAAAATATTTATTTTTGAAATGGTAATATAGGTAACAAAATGGTGGCCTCAAATGTGCCTTTAATTGAATAAGTGATTTGGAAAGAAACAAAGTTTAATCCAAAGAGGGGTTTATGAGGATTTTGCAAAAGAGAGAAGGTAAATAGTTTTGGGACCTAAATAATTATGTAATATATTTGATAAATATCTATAATCAAGGTATATGATATCAAAATATTGTATTCATTATATTAAACCTTGGGTTTTGAAAATCAAACTTGGTTTTAGAAGGAAACAAGAAATAGAGGATCTTGGGTTCTAATACTTTTATACCACTTAACCTTGTTGGATTAAGGAGCTCAGAGCTCCCCTTGGTTCAGGGTCTAGATGGATAGATATAACAAGTTGTGTAGATCATAATGGTACAAGGATTTGAGATTGATCATGTTTGAGGTCTTCTAGATTTGTTGCCAAACTTCGTTGAAAATAAGGCTGCCAAAGGAGATTACCATTTAGCCTCAAAAACCCCGTGGGTTTAAGAAGCACATAGCTTTAATGGAAACAAGGGAAGTGTGAGTTGATAGAACAAGTTTAGTATATCACAACCATGCAAAGAGTTAGTCAAGGTAAGATAACATGGGGAGGTAGATTCTGCCAAAGTAGGCATGTTGACTAGTTTTGCAGAAAAGATTATTTTCTTGCCTGGAAAACCATCAAGAACAAGTGGTTCAAAGGATTATTTGATCAAGAGAAAGTGTGGGTTTTGATAGTCCTTAACATTTTCTAAAATATGGTTCAAGTGCATTTCCAAAAATGCACAAGGGTTGAGAAAGGCAAGGACTCGAAGATGTGACGTTGATAGCTTTTCCACACAACCATTTTGGCAGATTTAGGGTTTTTTACTAGACTACAAGAGGAGATGATTTTTAGAGGATGAAAGGTTACAACTAATCATCAAGTGGATTATGTTGAATATTAGGTTGATTAGAAAGAATACATGCTTGTAGTTGGTATCCACTAACTTGGAGGCTAATTGATAGGATTAGCTCTTAGTTGATCTGGCTAAGGGGATTAGATGGTCACCTTAGGGTTTAGAGGTCAGATCAAGGTTGGGTAACTTTGTTTTTGGTTTGAAATCTTAGTTTATATTGATTACTAGAATATGAGCTCCTAGGGTAGCTCATTCTAATTCCTAAGAAATCAACACATCAAGAGATCAAGGCAAATCTTCAGACAGCAGATCAATGCAATTCATCATAACAGGCAACTCAAACTACTGCTGGGCTTACCATCAAGCCTGAGTTGAGGTAAGGCTGGGTATTTTGAAAAGTTTGTGTTTTGACATAGGATAAGAGTCTCTGGGTATTTATACACAGAGTAGAGTTCAAAAGGTTTTATGAAAGGTTTTGGAAAACCTAGAGGTAAGAGTAGTGGAAAGTTCTGTCTTGAAAACATAAGGAGATTATATCTTATAGATCTCCACAATTTTGTTAAATAGAAGCTAATAAATTATTGTTGTTGCAAGGGAATCTTGGCTTAGTTTTTGAATGGTCAGAACATTTCAGAATATGTAAAATACGCCAAGACATCTATTTTGTTCAATAGATTTTTTAAAAAGGCGTTGAGGTAGGAAGTATATCATATACTACATAATAGATGCATAAGCACAAACAATTAAGCAAGCAAACATTGTACCACTTAACAAAAAAAAGTGTTTGTTCCCCCTGATTTTTGCATTCTGGACAGCTAATCAGGGGTGCTAAAATTGGGATGTTACACGGTAATTCCGAAGTACGTAACGCAAAACAGAAACATAGACATTGAAACTTACTTGGCCCCTAGGATAGCCCATATCCCGGCAGTGATATGTGCGGGATACTCCAGTTCAGGCCTGATAGGCCGCGATAGTCCCATCTCTGAAAGGCTCATCTAACGCTGCTGCTTTCAAGGAGACTTCGGTTCAGCATCAGGATTGGATGGCGTCGGAGCTCGCTTGGAGCTCTCCTCCGCAACGATCTCCGAGTCGCTATCCCCTTTTTTGAAGCTGCGACTAGCTTTGACCTTGCGATAGTTCTGACCGCGCGTCTTGCAGTTTGCTGAGGGAGGCTCGCGTTCCTCCTTGATGACTTCTTCTTCTTCCACCTCCTCTTCGGTGGAGGAGAGACTAGGAAGAATGACAAGAGCATGGGTGAGATCCATATTTTTCTCTGCTACTCGCCATTTATAGCGACACGCCCTAGTAATTATGGGAATAGCCGTTGATTCACGGTAATTCCGCCAAAGTTACAGTTAGAAATTAACTAACAACTTGTTTGACCATGCTGATGGTCCAACTTTGACCAAATTGGTCACTCACTCCACTCGCTCATTCCAGTCGTCTGAGCGAGGCGACTCGGAGGTTATATAACTCGCCAAAGCTACGATTGAAGTTCAGAGACTTCTCCCTTCATTGGAGGAGTTTGCCACTGATTCGACTCGGCATACACACGGACTCGCCTAATCCGACTGCCAAGTTGACTCCTGCGCCGAACCCCTCACACACTCGGGGACTACTAATGGGGATATGCAAATCGGGGTATCCACATAGGCTGGAATGGATTGGGCCAAGACAATGTTGAATGGGCCTACTTAGACGACAACTGTAAAGAAGTCTTCGATGAAGACTGGTGACTAGATGCTGAAGGCCCAAGACCGTAGCTAGGCCTAGTCAGATTAGGTCAAAACCTCTGAAACCCTTACTTAATCGTTGCAATCTTGTAAGCCCTAGCGAGATACCCCCTCTATAAACCTCCCTAGGGTCCCAATTGTACTCACGAGCTATTAGGTACCCCATCCTTGTGACTCGCTTTCTATACGCCGAGCTCGCCCACCTTGTAACTCACTCGCCATTAATACAATCAAGCAAGAATTAGGTCTTTACCCTACGGGCGACCGAACATGGGTAAACCCTTGTCTCCATTCTCAATATCGATCCAAAAATGGCGACTCGCTCTTGCCCCCTTTTGACTCAATCGCTACCCCTGGTAGAGACTGCCATGGATATTCCCATGTCGGTACCAAAATTTTAAGGTCGAAGCTTGTAACCTGTTTTTACTGTGAAGCAACTACAAAGATGATGGCTCAAAATGCCACCAACCCTTTTTACACACAAAGTATAAACTTTAAATGTATTCGCCCTTTTAAGCTTCCATGCTAAATTTGTGCAATAAATTGATTTTTTGGGCTGGATGTTCGAATGAATGGGCGTGATGTTTGAATGGACGGACATGATGTTTGAATGGATGGGCAGGATATTTTGGCGCTCTGCCAAAATTTGGAAGTTAAGCTTTAAAGGTACGTTACTCCCACTTGGGGATGATGTTCCCGTCAGATAGACCCAGACGCCTGTACAATTTCGAGCATTTAATGAGTTGATAGACATTTGCCGTCTTTCAAACAAGATGGAAAAAGTCATAGCCATAGTTGCTAATACTGTTTCCATGTTTTGTACTCCATACATTGGATGCATCTTGGCCAATCAGACCTTGCTTACAAAGGGAGAGTCAATTTGTTTTTCATTTTTCCAAGTGACAAACTATTTTTGGTTGTGAAGCAACTTCAAATATTATGGCTCAATATGACATCGTGCCAATTGTCACACAAAGACACCTATTTAATGGATAAACCCATTCAATCTTACTAGTTAAATTCTTTCAATAAATTGATAATATGGCAATTTATGGTAAACATGTCAATTTTTATTCTACATGTGCGAGATAGATTGCTCTTTATTTGTTCTAAACAAAATCACTCGAAGGTACCCAAGTAGTCAAATATTGGGAGAACCACCGAGAGTTCTACAAGCTTCAACTTCCTAACATGAATGGTAATGCCTCCAAATTTGTGTTTTGTTTGGAAGAAACACAATAAAACTAAATGTAAATCAAAAGCAACCATTCATGATAACGTGTCAATAATTTTTGTACGGTAGTGCATATTGGCATTTCAAGCATTGTCTACAAAGGGAATTCCCAAATTTGAAGTTATTTTTAGTTTTGAAAAGTGACAACAATGTTTTTGTGTGAAGCAACTACAAGGTATATGGATAAAATGCCACCACTATAACCTATTTCATTGATATTACCTAGGTTTCATAAATTTTCAAGTTTTGTAGGTATATATTTGTGCAATAATTTGGCTTTACGGCAATTTGCTAAAAGTATCTCAAAATTGGAACTACAAGTGCATTATAGCTAAGTCATGTGCCTTTTATACCATTTTAAGGTTCCAGTTTTGCAAGATTGAACATCTTAATCTAAAATCTATTGTAGCCAAAATTTGGCCTCTTTTCGAAAAAATTATGGACGAAATTAGCTATTGTGGCATACGATGTATGAACATTCGTGGATTTCAAATGATACCAAGGTCATGGACATATAGTTGAAATAGTTTATGATAACATGTCCATATTAGGTAGATTGGTGCATATTGGTATTTCAAACATTGTCTATAATTAAAGGAGCTTCCAAACTTGAAGTTATTTTGAACTTTTCAAGCGGCAACAATAGCATTTGCTATGAAGAAACTACAAAGAAATAGTAAGTTGAACATGCCTTGCACACGTGAGAATCAGATAATCGAATTATGACATATCATTTTTTATATACAATTATAATAGCTAAAGCTCAAAAATAATTATAATTTTGAGCCACATCCATAAAGTATCGGTTGTATATTTGGTTCTTATACTTTGTATTATGTAGAAACTAACCTATTAGCTACCTAATAATCAACATGCTCTAGAGAAATGATGAAGAAGATTCTAGAATTATTGAGAAGTGTGTTTTGAGGTTCGTGCATAGCGATAATTGTGCTAAAGATTATCAATAGAATCTTCTAGATGCTAGAATGCATAGAAGATCCAATAATTTGCAATGGGATTTGCATGTCGATCTTGATCAAACGGTCAAAGTTCAAAGTTATTCGTACACTATATAGTTGTAAGATTTTTTAATAGGTAAAGCTCAAAAAAATTAAAATTTATATAAAGTATGGGTGTATATTTGGTTCTTGTAGTTTGTATCATGTAGAAGTCAACGTTTATTAGCTATATATAATACTTGAAATTTTTCATAACATTGTCTAGAGAAATGATGGAGAAGATTCTAGAACGATGGAGAAGTATGTTTTGAGGTTGTGCATAGTATTCATTATGCTAAAGACTATCAATTGTATCTTCTAACAGATTCTAATAGAATGGAAAAGAAGATTCGTCGGTTGGCAATGTTGGGATTCACGAGTCATGATCCAATGGTCAATATTCAAAGTAATCCATACACAATATAGTGGTAAGATAAGAATGCCAACTTCCCAAATTTCACACAAATTAATACATATATTTAATGGATAATGCATGAGTTTCATGAATTTTTTGTGCTCATTTTGCCACTTTAACTAGTTCATCTCGCTTTAGCAAAGATGTGTCAATTTTGATCTATGGTCACTGAAAGGTGGGCCACGTATATGGTGGTTCCCAAAGCATGGTAGGTTAGAATTTTCAAAGTTATCCTTCCTCACCCCTTCGCGCTGTGTAATGACATCCACACTGCATCGCCTATACCTTACCCCCTTTCCCAAGAAATAGACACGCTCACCACCGCTACTCATCTCACCACCGTGCGGGCGAAGAAGCTTTCCCTACTCGTCAGTGTTCTTGAGACGCATCGGTGGTCACGTAGATCCCACGACAATCCTTCTATCTCTAGCTCGATCTAGTTGGAAATTTATTTCCCTTTCACCCGATATGCCTCCTCAAATACATAGTTTCTTTTGTCCTCAATCTACATGGTCATAATTGATTATGTGATTGATCTATGTTCTTAAGTACCTTCACTGGTTGTTGCTGTCAATATGTTTGCTTAAATGCATCGGAATAAATAGTATTTGTACTCCAGCTATATGTTTCCAGCTTTTCTTTTATTATGACCCAATCTTGTATGTCATAATTAAATAGATGGAGAGATTTTGGATACAGGTTGCTCCATTAGACAACCCTAAACATATCTTTGGTGTTCTACGATTTATGGAGTTTGTTAGAGCTTATTGTGACAACTCAAAAGTGCATTGCCCTTGTTGCTTGTGTGTGAATCAAAGGGTGCTTCCTCTTAGTATGGTGGAAGACCATATTTATATATTTGGGATCCTAAGCACATATGTCAGATGGGTATTTCATGGTGAAGCATATGATCCTCCATATGAACCGGGGGAAGCACATCTTTATCATCAAGATCAAGTAGGGGAAGAAAATGTTAATCATCTAGATCAACTGACAAAAGCAGCTCCCGTGTATCTAGATCAACTAAGAAAAGGGGAGGAGAGAAAAAGCGCAAGCTACATGAAATAGGTTTTATTTCAGGTTACGCTATGCTAGATGACAACGTACTATATCTGTAGGACAGAAAATTTTCAGGTTCTATGTATTTGATGTTTCTCTTTAAATGTATCTGTTAATATACTAATCACAAAAGCATACAACCGAAGAGGACTTTGATGGTAATGACGATGACCTGCTCGTTGATGAGTTTGCACCCGAGGCTGTGGATCGGGTACAATGCTTCTGGATGGAGTTGATGCAGGGCTACTGATCATCAGGGGTGTACTTTTGGTGGCGTTTGTGTAGTCTCATGACCACTAGCCCAGCTACAAAACTCTTAGGGTGCACCTAAGATCTCTCTAAATATATGTAGATATATCCTATGATTGGTCTTCTACTGTCGTAGTACTGTAATATTGAGCTACCTTATGATATTTAGGCCTTTGTTAGCAGATCTGTAATTGGATACTATTCCGTATATTAGTATATATGTGTGTCTATGTGTGTTTCTAGTCTAAAATCCTAGATTATGATTTTGAGGCATCACAAGCGGATTATGAGTCATCCAGCGCTGGTGCCCTATGCTATAACAAATGTTGTATTGTCCTCTACCAGCCCTTCCCCTCCCTCAATGCTCTGTGAGCCGAATCAGCAAGAGGCTGGGATCAATTTGATTCGAAAATGGGCATTTTTATCGGTCATGGGAGAGGAACATGGGACACGAAGGGACGGAGGAGGTTGGATATGGGTCCCACTTAACTTATTATCCCCTGAAACAACCGTGCGCCATGATGTGATGAAAAATTTAGAAATAGCTCGTGAATATCTTCCCACTACCGCCACTTGAAATTGTCACTGTATAAAAAGTGTACTACTGCCGCACTACTAGTACTAATACTACTCCCGCTGCCCATGCCTTTCTAGTTTCTACCGACCAGCAACCTCCAATCGCTAGCTCCCATCCAGCAAGAAAGTGTCACCTCGAAATTTGGCTCTTTTTAATTTGCTCTGATTAGGGAGTTCGTGATGATATAGTTGGGTGTATTTGGTCACCTCAAAATTTGTCTCTATTTAATTTGCTTCCGATTGGTCCACTAGGGGTACTACTAGTAGTATTATATATGCTTTGATTATGAAGATCATATTGAATGGGGGATCACCTAATCAAGGTATTTTCCCTCCTCTACTCTAATAAATTGGGCCATTGGGGTGGGGTAGGTGGGGTGGGGGTACTGATTTCATTTGGATTCAGGATCGGGGCATGGTCACCACTATTCTGATTAGGGCATTTGGTCAGGTTCCAAGTCGATGTTCTTCACTTTGTAACCTTTAATTTGTACTTGTAATGTGCAATAGATTTTGTGTTAGATTCTATATGGATAACTATGGGTCCGTGGCATGCACGGCCACTACAAACAGGGATGGTCCCGTCAGTTCCCTTATAAGTTGGCTAAAAAGTTACCGTAGCTGCATATGCATTGTATTCTTCCATTCTTTTCAATGCTGAAAGTGGTTGGCTGCAACCTAGATGTATCCCTATGCTAAAACTTGTCTTTGTCCGCATCCTATTTTTATGGAAGCCTCAATGGAACCATCTTCTGATGCCCCTACCAAAAGCGGACATTATGATTTTCTGTGTTATTGTTATCAGCTATATATTTACGCTCATCAGAAGTTCACAAACATCAAATCTATTTTATTTATAGGCAATGTTTTTGTCTGATATTATTAGATTTACATGATCTTTACAAATTTTAACCTTTCCACTTAATTTCATTCAGTACCACGCACCAGCTCCTCAGCCCTTTCTTATACCGTCCTCTTGTCAAGCTTGTGGATTGAAAGGGGGGCCATGTATGCCCTTCCAAAAGCAGATGGAAGAAAAATGGTGCATGGACACCCTTCGTGAATGGTACCCATGGTATCAGGTATGGATTTCAAGTGGTTTAGAACGACTTGATGTAATATCATGTATCTCACATTTCTAGGGTGTCGTCTTACTTGTCTATCAATTTTCTCATGAAGGATGTCCCTTGTGTTGCTCGCCCCATTATAAACAAACTGTTCGGAAATGAGAAGTTTCTAAGTCTATACACCGAGGGCCCAAAAGGCATGTGTCAACTATATGATGTGGATGTCTCCCAAATGATGGCCACCACCTATTTGGGTGGCAGAGGTTGGTCCTAGTATGTCCATGAGAATGGTCTGAAACAGGGGGACGGTGTAGCACTCAATTTTAGCAAGGCAAGGAAGATACTTGCAAGCCATCGTACACCTGTTGACCAAAGTACCAAGAACAAAGGTAGTACTAATTAATTTGCATCTTTACTCATCACAACCTCTCATGACTTTCTTGCAACTAACTATTATGCACCATTGTTTTCACTCACCGTAATGCTTTGACCACTTCTGAAGTCTGCTTCCCCTTATGTACCCCCAAAAGGGTGCTAGCATCAAGCCGCTGTATCCGATGCTCCAGTGACCTATAGGTATGGGCACCGCTATTTTTAGGTTCACCTCGACTTCGTGGTTCGAACGCAACTAGCCGCACGTGCTAGCATGCCCTATGTCATCGCCAGCGACCACCGTCTGACGACGCCGTGGTGACATCACCGTGACGCACTACTAGCGCGGCTATGGACCCTGTTGACCCGCTGACCCCTACGGTGGAAACCGACATGGACCAGACCCCACTTGACAGCCAAAGTGGCTAGATCCACCCACGGTGAAAAATAACTCGACCCTGAGATGATGTCATGATGACGCAGTAAATCTTTTAAATTGGTTTAATAATTTCAGAAATTATTTTAAAATTGTAAAATTAATAACTAATTATTTATAAGTCAGAAAAATATGTACAATATATCAAATTGTTTAAATATATAATCATGCATTGATAATCAACTTTCATGACAAGTTTAATTAGAACGACATAGTAACCCCTCACAGGTGATTCTGGAGTTCTTCCGAATTAGGGTTTGGACCCCTCGGAACCCCGTTTAAACTGTCGAGCATGTCTTAGGGTTACATTTAAGTACTAAAAACTTGTCATATCATCATCCTTGCTTGAGAATTGCATCGATGCCATGTGTTGATTGTTTCCTTTCTTTTCGGTATTTGGTTCTTCTCGATAGAATAAAATACTGAGATCGAGATCGAGATTGAAGACCAAGATGAAGACCATCTAAGATCGATGAACAATACTTGACCAACTATAATCAAGTAAAACCCAAGGCTTCCGAAGATCTGCTTATTGGTTAGCAATAGGCAAAGGAAAGCATAGCCCCACCATGATACAATCCTATGTTTTTGAAAGTATTTCAATTCTTGTCAAGCTGCATACGATTCTACTATGGTCTTTTTGTCAACACCCGGATTTTTATTCCCAGATGCCTGTTATGCCATACATCGCAATCCCAGGATTACCATTTTTGCGAGACATAACAGAATTGGATACCATAGTACGTCATCCATTACAAACCATACATAAGGTCTTACAAAAATAAGGATCTCATGATCCAGTTCTTAATACACTCAAGCAACGGAAACATGTAATAATAACGGTAGCGTAGGCGAAGCTCCATCTTTGGGGTCACATGCAATGCTGACGATGAGAGATGATCCTAGTTGTCGTAACCTTCCTGGGGTCCATCATCCAGGTACTCCTCTTCATATTCTGGCCACGGGAATAGCCAGGGACAAAGCCATGAGTACTCTTTAAGTACTCGCAAACTAATACTAACAAGTGAAGGGGGTTTTTGTAATAGGACACTAGGCTCTAGGGTTGTTTTGCAAAAAGCCAGATTTACCTCTACTAAGTTCAGAAGCAAAGAATGCTAGTTGAAGTTTTATAACACCTAAGTGGGAACTTGTATCTCATGACACAACCTTGTTGTGGTCAAGTCAAAGTCTCAATTTCTTTCACAAGTAGTTTTGAAAACATCTGACGGGGGAACAGTATGGCCACTCCAACTGTCCATAACCGTGGACGCGGCTATTCGAATAGTTTGACACTCTGTAGAGATTGTACACTTTCACCACAACATTCGATACATCCGTCAGGAACAAATCCTGAATTCACCATACTCAGTATGCGGATAATCAACCAACCTTTCAAATACACGCCCTAGTATAAGCACCTCTCCTGTGAGTTTGGCCTCCCAACCATGACCAACTGTCATCTTGGGTACTGCACAGGTGGACAATCTTCACAAGGTAGCCTCACCTCAGACCTTGGCCGTGAGGGAACTAATACTAAGGTATGTAAGTTTCCAGTCAAGCCCTACCCAATTGTCGGGTATTGTGGTTGTACAGTAAAATTGGAATAGTATCGCATCCAGACAACCATCAGTTTTATAAGGGCTAAGGCTCATGCCTCGACATTTTCATCACCAAAATCATCTGGTGTTCGGAAACACATGTCAAGACATCTCAGTAGAATGATCCATCATTCTAAGGTTTTCATAACCATTTTCACCAAGTATTCCCATCTAAAGTTGATCAAGTTTTATGCTTAGCACTAGCATCTACAAGTGGGGGTGAGTACTAATGAGGGGTGGTAAACTAGTGGAGTTTCAACTAAGTTCAATCTCATGCCTTGGGATGACATCAAGATTATCTAGCTTAGGCCAAATTTTATGCTCTTTATGCAACCTTCAAATATATCTTTCTAGAGTCTACAAGTTACTTAAGTAAACTCTAAGTTAAAGCTTTGATAAATAAATAAAGTAGAGGGCTTGCAAATAAAACTAGGATTGGTTTATCAAGTGGATATGATCACATATGCTTAAGGCAAATAGTTGACATAGTAGCAAGTAAGTATTAGCTTGCTCAATTGCAAGTATAAGCTTGCACATTCAGCTAGTAGTATTAGGCTTGCAAGGTTAACTTGTATAGTAAGGCTTGCTAAAGTAGAGTATCTTGCAAGTGTTAGCTTGCATAGTTTCAAGTATAATCTTGCATAGGTCAACTTGATTAGTAAGGCTTGCCTTGTGCAGAGCAGTGGTTGAAGTTCTCCTCGGCTTCTTCTTCGTAGTATCCTCCTTCCTCCTCGTATCCTTGGTCGGTACTAGCGTCTATAAATAAATACGATGTACAAAATCACCAAACAATACTTAACTACTTGCAATCATCACAAAAAATGGTCCTATAGATGATCTAGCATCATCACTAACATTACAAGATCAAGGCTTGGTTTAATCTGTTTTATTTTGAGAAAAGTAATTTCTACTCATTGAAAAAATACTTAAGATTTAATATTCTCCAAACCAAACGTGGGATCATGTTGACACATGTCATCACCACATATTTTAGTCCATGGGAATGTGATTTAAAGTGGTGTCACAATTTAATAAGGTTTTACCCTTTTATTTTAATTAAATAAGTGACTAGAAATGCCTATGTGGCATTCTTTATTACTTGGTCATTATTTCTATAAGTAAACCTATATATTTTTATATATTCTGCAAGGTATGGTTAAATGTGATTTTTGAGAGTTGGAATGAACTCAAAAGCTATTATGGTTTAAATTTGAAAAATGTTTGAATGTAGAAAAGCTTCTGCCTTGTTATTTTTACCATGGATGATCTATAGATCCAAATGACTTGAGTCCAACGGGCTTGGATTCAGCATTCCCAGATCTTTTTGACAAAATTGGTTTCATTCAATTTGGTTCACTGAATCGACCTGGGTTGATTTTTGAAACTGGGTACAGAAGTGTGTTTTAAATAAAATGAAAAATGTTAAATTCAAATAACTGGGCTGCGCGGGAAGCGATACTGGGCCGGCCTGCTAAGCACATCGCTTATGCGGGCTGGTTAAGTCGCTGTCCCCACGCATCGGTGAGACAGGGGGGTGCGAAGCGGTATGGGGCGATGTGGTGCGTTCGATCTGGTTCTAATCCAACGGCTGAGGGTCATCGTCGACGTTGGGCAACGCCGGCGAGACAGAAACCTAACGCGGCAGGTGGAGGTCGTTGGGGGCTCACCGGGGCTGATACGAGGGTAGGCGAGGCAGGCGAATGACGAAGTCGACAACGGCGAACCTCCTGGTACCAGCAACTTCTCCTGGGGCAGCTCCAATCGCTGGCCCCCTTCTTCTCCAGCAGCGGCATGCTCCGGTGAAATTCCGGCGAAGTGCTGCTCGCCTTGCTCCGGGAACGGAGTGGCACGATCAGTGAGGAGAGGGGAGTGAGATGGTGTGCTCAATTCGGCTGGGGGTGGCCTCTATTTATAGTCGCGACGACAAGACCGAACGGGATGGGCAGGCGACGGTGGTGACATGGCTACGGGCTGCTAGAGGCATGGCCGGCGGTGGCGATCGCTTGGTGGTCTCCTGGCGATGCTCTACGGCTTTAATACGCATGTAGGGGCGGTGGAAAACGGTCTGGAACACGTGATGCTCTGCGCGGCCGAGGCGGCGTCTTCGACGGCGAGCGGTGGCTGTGAGGCATGGGGCGGCGAACGGGGATGTCTGGCGGTCTCCTGGGTCTGTGGCGATCACGTATGCACGCGGCGAGGGCAGCGCGCGGTCTGTGGGCGTCGGTCGAGCGTGGCGCTCTGGCGCATGCTCGACATGGTTGACAGAGGCACGGGCGCGGCATTCTTGGGTGCTCTGGTCGGTGTCTTCGAGGAAGGGCTGGTTGAGAGGGGGCGGTGAGGCATGGGTGATCTTCCAGACAAGGTTGGCACGACTAGTTTCTCTCCTAGCTTGCTGTCTACACTGGGGTGGCATGGTGAGCTTCGGTTGTTCACCATTGATGGCATTGCCAAGCTTACAGTGGGGCTAGTGCTTGGTTTAGTTAGCTAGATGATCTACTAAGGTTGCTGTGAGCTAGAGAGGGAACAAGTTAGTCAAGAATCACTGCTCACAATAGTGTTTGGATTTTGTTTGATTTGTATCTGCCAGGTGTTTAATGAAATGGCCGCAAGAATTCAAGTTTTGAATTTTGAAAAGATTTTTGGTGTGTGTGCTAGGTTGGTGCTGGTGAGTCTGCAAATGCTTGGTTTTGAAAGTTGAGCTTGTTTGGGTGATTTTTGAAAAAGTGGGATCTTCCCATATGATAAAGATTCAATTTTGAATTGTCATTTAAACTATGCATTTGAAAGTTTCTGGATGATCACAAGGTGGGCCTTGATACTTTGTTATGAGTACTATCAAGGGGTGTAAAGATCCAAATAAGTTTCTGTTAAGTTCTGAAAGTTTGAGACAACCAAAGTAGGCATGGGAGTTAAATTGGTCAAATGACCATTCACTCATTTTGTTTGTTTTGATTTATTTGTCTTTGGGAAAAGTTTGGTAATTGTTTAGATGATGTTTATTTCACCTAAGAATCGTTTTACAAGCAAATAAACATATAAACAAGGCAATTCAAAAGAATTCAAAATTGGATGCATACACACATGCATGCTTTCATATTTTTATTTAGAAAAGTTTTTATTAACCCTAATTTTGGTGATTAGAGTTTGATGATCTAAGTTTAGTATTTTTGGGATGTTACAAAGCTTCCCCCCTTAAACAAAATCTCGTCCCGAGATTTGAAAAAGGACGAAAAAGATTACCTAGGATTTGAGGAGATCGGGAAACTCTGTCCTGATGTGATCTTCGTGTTCCTAGGTAGCTTCCTCTTCTGTGTGGTTGCTCCACTGAATCTTGAGAAACTTGATGCTTCGGGTTCAGGTAGTTCTGAAAGCTTCTTCCAAAATACGGATGGGTACTTCGGGATAGGCCAGGTCATCGTTTATCTCTATGGTCCGGTGATCAATATTCTTGAACACTTCAGTCTTCTCCGGGACTTCGAGACACTTGCGAAGTAATGAGATATGGAACACATTGTGCACGGCTGACATCTCTTCAGGTAGTTCCAATTGATACGACACTTCTCCTCGACGGTTCAGAATCTTGAAAGGTCCGACATATCTGGGGCCTAACTTTCCTTTGAGTTGGAAACACTGCATTCCCTTCAATGGCGACACTTTCAGATACACAAAATCTCCTATGTTGAAGGCGAGGTCTCGACGTCTCTTGTCGGCGTAACTCTTCTATCTGGACTGGGCGGTCTGGAGGTGGTCACAAATCTTGTGAACCTTCTCTTCTGCTTCTCGTAGGATGTCGGTTCCGAAGATCTGACTCTCTCCTACTTCCGACCAGTTCAAAGGGGTGCGGCACTTCCTTCCGTACATGAATTCAAATGGGCCATTTGCAAACTGTCTTGATAACTGTTGTTGTATGAAAATTCTGCAAATGGCAGATAGTCTTCCCACTTGGATCCATATTCTAACACACAGGCTCTCAGCATATCTTCGAGTATTTGATTTACTTGCTCCGTTTGTCCATCGGTCTGAGGGTGATATGCGGTGCTGAAATCTAGGCGGGTTCCTAAACCTTCTTCGACTTTCTTCCAGAATCTCGAGGTAAACTGAGTTCCTCGATCCGATATGATGTTCTTAGGGACTCCATGCAAACTAACTATCCTAGCGATATATAACTCCGCTAGCTTCAAACTCTAATAGGTGGTCTTGACGGGTAAGAAATGGGCGACTTTGGACAATCGGTCCACTATGACCCAGATAGAGTCATTTCCCCTACTAGAAGTAGGCAGTCCAGTGATAAAGTCCATTCCAACGGAATCCCATTTCCATTCCGGAATCTGCAAGGGTTGCAACAATCTAGCGGGTCTTTAATGTTCTGCCTTGACTCGTTGACATATATCACACTTGGCGATATAGCTTCCGATTTCTCTCTTCATCTTATGCCACCAAAATTGCTCTTTCAAATCCTGATACATCTTAGTTCCTCCGGGGTGGATAGAATAAAGAGTATCATGAGCCTATTTTAAAATAACTTCTTTCAACTCAGAATCTGCTGGTACACAAAGGCGTCCTTTGTGCCACAGAACTCCTTCTTCGTCTTCGGTGAATCCGGGTACTTTGCCTGTACCGATACGACGCTTGATTCCGTCGATACTAGCATTTCCCTTCTGCGCCTCTTTGATCTGACTGATCAAAGTGGGCTGGAGTTCTATGCTAGCCAAAAATCCTTCACTCACTAATTCCATTCGAAAATCTTCCATCTCTTGGTGCAAGCTTGGTTGCTCCTTCAAAATCATAGAGTTCAAGCGGC
Organism: Avena sativa; assembly: GCA_916181665.1. Lineage (NCBI taxonomy): Eukaryota > Viridiplantae > Streptophyta > Magnoliopsida > Poales > Poaceae > Avena > Avena sativa. The sequence goes on along the minus strand of OV702298.1, from coordinate 41,407,356 downwards.
ACGGCAATCTGCTAAGGGCATCTGCGACTACATTGGCTTTACCAGGGTGATAGTGAATGTCTAGATCGTAATCCTTGATTAGCTCAATCCATCTTCTCTATCTCATATTCAGCTCCTTCTGAGTGAATATATACTTCAGACTCTTGTGATCCGAATAAATATCACAATCCCATGAGGTAATGCCTCCATCTCTTCAGGGCTAGAACTACGGCTGCGAGTTCGAGGTCATGGGTTGGGTAATTTTGCTCATGTTGTTTCAGTTGTCGAGATAGATAAGATATGACTTTGCCTTCTTGCATTAGCACACATCCGAGGCCGATCTTGGATGCGTCACAATATACGTCAAAGGGCTTCGTGATATCCGGCATGATCAAGATTGGGGCTGAAATCAATCTCCTCTTGAGTTCTTGAAAACTTGCTTCACATTTGTCGGTCCATTCAAACTTCTTGTCCTTCTTCAGCAATTGGGTCATTGGTCTGGCGATACTCGAGAATCCTTCTACGAACTTGCGGTAATATCCCGCCAATCCGAGAAATGCACGAACTTGGGTTTGAGTGGTTGGGGCTTGCCAATCTTCTACATCTTTCACTTTTGCAGGATCAACTGCAATTCCTCCGGCTGATACAATGTGACCGAGGAATCCTACCTCCTGTAACCAGAATTCACATTTGCTAAACTTGGCATACAACTGATGCTCTCTAAGGGTTCCAAGAATGGTCCTTAGGTGTAGCTCATGTTCTTCTTCTGATTTGGAATAAATCAGAATGTCATCGATGAAAACAACGACAAACTTATCCAGGAAGTCCATAAAAATCTTATTCATGAGATTCATGAAATAAGCGGGGGCATTGGTTAATCCGAAAGACATGACCGTATACTCATACAATCCATATCTGGTGGTAAAGGCAGTCTTTGGAATATCCTCTGCACGAATTTTGAGTTGATGATAGCCAGTTCTAAGATCAATCTTAGAAAACACTTTAGCACCGGTCAACTGATCAAACAAATCTTCTATCTTGGGCAAGGGGTACTTATTCTTGATGGTGACATCATTCAATTTCCGATAATCCGTACACAAACTATTACCTCCATCCTTCTTGTCCAGAAACAAGACAGGTGATCTCCCAGGTGACGCACTTGGTTGAATCAATCCTATTTCTAGCATGGCATCCAGTCGCTTCTTCAGTTCTGTGAGCTCTGACGGGTTCATACTATAGGGTCTCTGGGCTATGGGTCCATTTCCGGGGATTAGTTCGATGATAAACTCGATATCCCGATCTGGGGGCATACCGGGCAAAACATCTGGAAATACATCGGGGTATTCACAAAATATCCGGACTTGGTCAATGGTAGTTTGGGCTATACTCTTGTTGCATTTGAATTGGCAAGGTAAGGTTTCAGATATATGCTCGACTGATATTCCGGCGGTACTGGTCATGGTTATGGCTTTCTTGGCATAGTCAATCAATCCTTTATGTTTGGACATCCAATCCATTCCTAGTACTACTTCCAAACCTTTAGTTCCGAGTACTATTAGATTTGCATAAAAATCTATGCCATGGATTCAGATAGGTACGGCTTTGCAAATTTGCCTAGCCTTGGTGGTTGATCCGGGAATTTGAACAATCGTAACATGCTTCAGTTTGGTTGGTTGAATTTTACTAGTGCATGCAAATTCTTCGGTGACAAATGAATGCGATGCACCATAATAAAACAACACTCTTGCAAGTACTGAATTAACCGAAAACATACCCAGCACGACGTCTGGCGCTTCCTGAGCTTCTTCAGCATGCATGAGAAAAAGACGGCCGTTGCGGTCGAGCGAATTCCCTGGGGCAAATCTTCTTCCTGGCTGAACACGACGCTGCTGCTGAGCTGGGACATTGGCATTGGGGGCTGTAGCATTCTTCTTGTTGGGGCACTCGTTGGAATAGTTGCCTTTATTTCCACAGTCATAACAGGTCACTTGTGACTTGTCCTTGGCTGCTATAGGCACAGCATTGCTTCCAGTCCTCGGGGCAGTGTTGGTGTTGGAGGTAACATTGTTGTTGTTGAACTTGGGTGGGGCACGGTTGAAATTGCTAGAGTTGCCAGGGTTGTTGTGATTTCCTCTGGTCCTAGGGTTTCCACGGTTGGGATAGGTGGGACGGGTCATCGGGGGTCTGTTGGTCCTTGGGGCAAATCCTGGAGATGGGTTAGGGCGATACTTTGGGGTCTGATGGGTACCTGGTTGATGCATCATACGACGCTTGCGGTTCTCATTGGCTTGGTTGATCTTTCCTTCCATCTGGATAGCAGAGTCGACAAGGGCTTCAATATCCACAAAGGGGATATTGACTAACACCGTCTGCATCTCGTCATGTAGACCATTTAGGAATCTTTCTTTCTTCTTGGCTTCGGTGTCGATCTTATCCGGGGCATACCTAGATAATGACAAAAATTTGTCTCGGTATTCCACTACAATCATCCTTCCTTGCTTCATCTCTCTGAACTCGTCTCTCATTCTCTTTATCAAACCCGGTGGCACATGGGTTCTGCTAAACTTGACCTTGAATTCCTCCCAGGTCATTATCTGGCCTCCGGTCATTGCGAGAACACTGTTCCACCATGCTCTGGCATCTCCGGCTAGATAGTGGGTGGCAAACAGAACTTTCTCGTTGGCTTCCACTCCGGCTACTTCTAAGTTATTTTCCATGGTTTGCAGCCAATCATCGGCGTCTAGGGGTTCTTCTGACTTAGTGAAAACAGGTGGGTTGGTATTCTGGAAGTTCTTGAGCTTAGATCCGTGGTTGTCCTGATTTCCGTGGCCGTGGTTGTTGTGGGCTAGCTGGGCTATCTGATGAAGGGTGGCTAGGTTGGCTTGACGTTCCGCTCTTTCAGCTTCATGGTCAGAAGTCAACAGTTGCAGAAATCTGCAACATCGGGTCCGGGGTTGAACCACTTCCTCCACGTGGCATCTGAAGATTGAGGTAGATCATGAGAAAAGAGGGAAATTTCTAAAGTTTTGGGTCTTTGAAAAAAATTTAAAGTCTGACTCACATTTTCTAGCAACTTGCTTTTTCATTCATTCATTCATTCATTCACACAATACAACACACACCACATCAAAGGAAAGCAGATGGTTTTAAGAACCATTCTGAGAACTACGATACAGTGGGACCGAATACTACTCATTACGCTAGTGCTCAAGTGCTACTACTCCTCGGAATCTGTGGCTTCATCATCCTCATCATCATCGATGAAGGCGAAATCATCCTCATCGGTGAAGAAATCCATAGCCTGATCCTCCAGAAAATCATCGTCATTGCTGAGATAGGAGTAGGGGTCTCCACAAAGATCCTCTCCGGCATTCTCCCTTTCCTCCAACTACATGTCTCTCTCATGGATGATCTCCTCCAAATCCGAGATACGATGGCGAAGACGGTCAATGATGCGCTCCTTCTTATCGAGCTGACGGCGGCGAGACTTGCGATCCTTCGCTAGCATGGCAATGGTCTGATCCTTCGTCTTGATGATGGCGGACTTGTGGTTGGAGTAGTCACGAAAATTGTCCAATTCCTGCTGACGATCGTACATCATGAACCTGAGGTGGTCCAATTGGGTCTTCAGCTCGGGGTGGTATGGAGCTTCCAGTGGTTGTCCATTAGCATCACGCCTTGGGAAAAACTCAAAGTGAGTACCCTTGATCTGATTGATGCTCTGCCCACACAGACGAGAAAGAGCTTCCTGCATTGCTCTGGCAAGTCCATCGAGCCAGTTGTTTTCCCTCAAGGTAAACTGAATTCCCTCCGCAGTGGGAGGTTCAATCTTTCCTCGGAGACTTGCAACAATTAGCCATTGCAGATCTTCTCCTCCTTGATCATTGATCTGAGCTCCGAAGAACTCGGGGTGCGGACGCTCCAGAAGTTCTGAAAGCTGGTCCAGATCCCTTTCAAAGACAAGGTCTCCTCCATTCCCCAACTGATAAAACTTGCTGTACTTCACGTCCATCTATAAGAATATAGGATGAGTAAGTTAGTAGAGTGATCAAGTGTGTCCAAATTTTATGTATTTTTTTGCCAGAGTTTTTGAGGAACATGAATTTTCATGAAAGAATCAAAGAGATAAGAATGAGAATAAGTTTTTGAAAATATTTGTTTTCTTTGGTTTTGGAAAATAAGTTTTTGGTTTAAACGTCCAGTCTAACTAGGGTCTCCTATGGTCAGGATGGCTCTGATACCAACTTGTCAACACTCGAATTTTTTATCCTAGATTCTTGTTATGCCATACATCGCAATCCTAGGATTACCATTTTTGCGAGGCATAACAGAATTGGATACCATAGTACATCATCCGTTACAAACGATACATAAGTTCTTACACAAATAGGGATCTCATGATCCAGTTCTTAGTACAACATCAAGCAACGGAATACGTAATAATAATGGTAGCGTAGGCGAAGATCCATCTTCGGGGTCACAGGCAATGCTGACGATGGGAGATGATCCTAGTTGTCGTAACCTTCCTGGGGTCCATCTTCCAGGTACTCCTCTTCATAGTCTGGCCATGGGAATAGCCAGGGACAAAGCCATGAGTACTCTTTAAGTACTCGCAAACTAATACTAACAAGTAAAGGGGTTTTTGGATAATAGGACACTAGGCTCTAGGGTTGTTTTGCAAAAGCCAGATTTATCTCTACTAAGTTTAGAAGCAACGAATGTTAGTTGAAAGCTTTTAACACCTAAGTGGGAACTTGTATTTCATAGAACAGCCCTGCTGTGGTCAAGTCAAGGTCTCAATTCATTTCACAAGTCATTTTGAAAAGTTTGACGGGGGAACAGTATGGCCACTCCAGTTTGACACTCTGCAGAGATTGTACACTTTCACCACAACATTCGATACATCCGTCAGGAACAAATCCTGAATTCACCATACTCAATATGCGGATAATCAATCCTAACCTTTCAATTACACGCCCTAGTATAAGCACCTCTCATGTGAGTTTGGCCTCCCAACCATGACCAACTGTCATCTTGGGTGCTGCACGGGTGGACAATCTTCACAAGGTAGCCTCAGCTCAGACCTTGGTCGTGAGGGAACTAATACTAAGGTATATAAGTTTCCAGCCAAGCTCTACCCAATCTTCGGGTATTGTGGTTGTACGATAAAATTGGAATGGTATCGCATCTAGACAACCATCAGTTTTATAAAGGGCTAAGGCTCATGCCTCAACATTTTCATCACCAAAATCATCAGGTGTTCGGAAACACATGTCCAAAACATTTCAATAGAATGATCCATCATTCCAAGGTTTTCGTAACCATTTTTCCACCAAGTATTCCCATCTAAAGTTGATCAAGTTTTATGCTTAGCACTAGCATCTACATGTGGGGGTAAGCAATAATGAGGGGTGGTAAACTAGTGGAGTTCTAACTAAGTTTCATCTCATGCCTTAAGATGACATCAAGATTATCTAGCTTAGGCCAAATTTTATGCTCTTTATGCAACCTTCACATATCTTTCAAGTATCTACCATTCACTTAGGAAGAATCTAGGTAAGAGCTTTGATAAAGAAATAAAGTAAGGAGCTTGCAAGTAAAATTAGGATTGGTTTATCAAGTGGATATGATCACATATACTTAAGGCATATAGTGGTCATGGTAACAAGCAAGTATTAGCTTGCACAATATCAGTATAAGCTTTCTAAATGCAAGTGTTAGCTTGCATTGGTCCACTTAGTTAATAAAGCTTGCCTTGTGCAGAGCAGTGGTTGAAGTTCTCCTCGGCTTATTCTTCGTAGTATCCTCCTTCCTCCTTGTATCCTTGGTCGGTACTAGCGTCTATAAATAAATACGAGGTACACAATCACCAAACAATACTTAACTACTTGCAATCATCACACACAAGGGTCCTATAGATGATCTAACATCATCACTAACATTACAAGATTAAAGCTTGGTTTAATTCCTTTTATTTTTAGAAAAGTAATTTCTACTCATTGAAAAACTACTTAAAATTTAATATTCTCCAAACCAAGCATGGGATCATGTTGACACATGTCATCACCATTTTAGTCCATGGGAACATGATTTAAAGTGGTGTCACAATTTAATAAGGTTTTACCCTTTTATTTAATTAAATAAAGTGACTAGAAATGCCTATGTAGCATTCTTTTATTACTTGAACATTGTTTCTGCAAGTAAACCTATATATTTTTATATATTCTGAAAGGTATGGTGAAATGTAATTTTTGAGAGTTGGAATCAACTCAAAAGCTATTATGGTTTAAATTTGGAAAATGTTTGAATGCAGAAAAGCTTCTGCCTTGTTATTTTTACCATGGGTGATCTATAGATCCAAATGACTTGAATCCAACGGGCTTGGATTCAGCATTCCCAGACCTTTCATTCAATTTGGTGCACTGAATCGATCTGGGTTGAATTTTGAAGTTGGGTACAGAAGTGAGTTTGAAATAAAATAGAAAAGGTTTAATTTGAATAACTGGGCTGCGCGGGAAAAGTTAACGGGCTGGCCTGCTAAGCGCAGTGCTCCCGCGGGCTGCTTAAGTGGGTGTCCCCACTTGTCAGTGAGACAGGGAGGGGCGAAACGGTACGGGGCGATGTGGATCGTTTGATCTAGTTCTAATGCAACGGCTGAGAGTCATCGTCGACGCGGGGCAGCGCCGACGAGAAAGAAACCTAGCGCGGCCAGTGGGGGTTGCTGGGGGCTCACCGGGGTGTAGGCGAGGGTCGGCGAGGCGGGCGAACGACGAAGTCGACGACGGCGAACTCAGGGGTGGTCGCGGCAGCTCTTGGGGTGGACGAAATCGATGGCACCCTTCTTCTCCAGAGGCGGCGGGCTCCGGTGAAATTCCGGCGAGGTGGTGCTCGCCTTGCTCCGGGAACGGTGTGGCACTGTTACATCCCTAAAAACATGATTTCAAAGATTGCATATCATTCAGGCATGCATATAGAATTGAGATCAATTTCAAAACTCATTTCAAAAAAACAGAAGCACTTAGTGCTGTCATTTCATGTGGGCAAACTTAAATCAAATGGCCATCCCCATTTGAGAGTTAGAATGTTTAAACCTAGATTGTTTGTCTCCCTTATTGAATGGATTGAGTGAGGAATTTGAACCAAGCTTTACAACATGGAAATGGTTTCAAAAACCATTTTTCAAACATTTGCAAATCAAGTGCAAAGTCCCTGTTATTTTGTTTCCCCAAAAATGACCAAGCCTTTTCAAAGTAACCACATGGTTTTATGCCTAGAATTGAGACTGTTGCACACTTCAAAACCCCCAAAAAGATTTGAATTCAAAAAGAGTTTGAAATCATTTGAAAACCATTCCTGAAATTCATTCTGGAAAATGAAAAAAGTTTAAAGAAAAGAAAAAGGCCAGGCACCCCTATTCTAGCCCAACAGCACAACCGACCCAGTTAGCCCACCCGGCCTCTCTCTCGCTCGCTCGCACGCACAGACGCACCCACGCGGTCGCTGACACCCAGACTCCACTCCCTCTCTACTTATTTTGCTGACGCGCGGGCCCCGTCCACGTCACCGTCGTCTTCCCCAAATCCCGCGCAGGAACACGTCGCCGCCCGTTTCTTCCCCGCCTCTGCCGCGATTTTAATCCTCTTAATAGGCGATGAATGCGTGCATAATTTCCTCCCCTGCTCTGGCTATAAGAACCCCTCGCCGCCACGGTCATTTCCCCCCACTCTCCTCGAAACCCCGCAGTACCGACGACTCCGGCGACTAATTCCGGTGAGCCTCGACCGCCCCTCTTCCTCTGGTTCAAACTATCGTGTCTAGCGTGGTCTCGTGAATCCCCTGACACCTTTCTTTTGCATTCTCGTGACCCAGAACGCTGTCCCCGTTCGTGCCCGCAACCGACCGAGCTGCCGCTCAACTCCGGCGACCAATCGCGGTAAGTTCCGAGCGCCCCTTGCCCCCTCTTGCATACGAGGATGTTCGCCTTCGTCTTGTGCATATCCTAATCCCTCTGGTTCGTGCTAGGGTGATGCAAAACCTCGGCAACCAACTCGACAGCAACCTCCCGACGCCGTGCACGACTCCGACGAGCTCCAGCAGCCCCTGCCGTGCGCCCCTTGCCCAGCCACCTCCACGTTGAGCTTCGCCTCGACCTTGCGGATCTGGTAAGCACACCCTTCCCTCCCCGAGCGATCTAGAATGCTAGCGCCGCCGCTGACAGAGCGCTCCGCTGCTCGCCGTTGCCGCGCGCCGCCAGAACGTGGTTGCTTGATCGAGAGCCCTTGGATCTAGATCCAACGCATGCGATAGAACCACTTAGCGAAGCGTTATGTTTAGATCTAAACCGTGCATCGCCACTTAGATCCTATGGCTCGCGTGCGTGATCCGGTGCGAAGCGGTACGCGCCAGTATGGTTTGACACTCTGCAGAGATTGTACACTTTCACCACAACATTCGATACATCCGTCAGGAACAAATCCTGAATTCACCATACTCAGTATGCGGATAATCAATCCCAACCTTTCAATTACACTCCCTAGTATAAGCACCTCTGAGTTTGGCCTCCCAACCATGACCAACTGTCATCTTGGGTATTGCACAGGTGGACAATCTTCACAAGGTAGCCTCAGCTCAGACCTTGGCCGTGAGGAAACCAATACTAAGGTATATAAGTTTCCAGTCAAGCCCTACCCAATCTTCGGGTATTGTGGTTGTACGGTAAAATTGGAATGGTATCGCATCCAGACAACCATCAGTTTTATAAAGGGCTAAGGCTCATGCCTCGACATTTTCATCACCAAAATCATCTGGTGTTCGGAAACACATGTCAAAACATCTCAATAGAATGATCCATCATTCTAAGGTTTTCATAACCATTTTCACCAAGTATTCCCATCTAAAGTTGATCAAGTTTTATGCTTAGCACTAGCATCTACAAGTGGGGGTGAGTACTAATGAGGGGTGGTAAACTAGTGGAGTTTCAACTAAGTTCAATCTCATGCCTTGGGATGACATCAAGATTATCTAGCTTAGGCCAAATTTTATGCTCTTTATGCAACCTTCAAATATATCTTTCTAGAGTCTACAAGTTACTTAAGTAAACTCTAAGTTAAAGCTTTGATAAATAAATAAAGTAGAGGGCTTGCAAATAAAACTAGGATTGGTTTATCAAGTGGATATGATCACATATGCTTAAGGCATATAGTTGACATAGTAGCAAGTAAGTATTAGCTTGCTCAATTGCAAGTATAAGCTTGCACATTCAGCTAGTAGTATTAGGCTTGCAAGGTTAACTTGTATAGTAAGGCTTGCTAAAGTAGAGTATCTTGCAAGTGTTAGCTTGCATAGTTTCAAGTATAAGCTTGCATAGGTCAACTTGATTAGTAAGGCTTGCCTTGTGCAGAGCAGTGGTTGAAGTTCTCCTCGGCTTCTTCTTCGTAGTATCCTCCTTTCTCCTCGTATCCTTGGTCGGTACTAGCGTCTATAAATAAATACGATGTACAAAATCACCAAACAATACTTAACTACTTGCAATCATCACAAAAAAGGGTCCTATAGATGATCTAGCATCATCACTAACATTACAAGATCAAGGCTTGGTTTAATCTGTTTTATTTTTAGAAAAGTAATTTCTACTCATTGAAAAATACTTAAGATTTAATATTCTCCAAACCAAACGTGGGATCATGTTGACACATGTCATCACCACATATTTTAGTCCATGGGAATGTGATTTAAAGTGGTGTCACAATTTAATAAGGTTTTACCCTTTTATTTTAATTAAATAAGTGACTAGAAATGCCTATGTAGCATTCTTTTATTACTTGGTCATTATTTCTGTAAGTAAACCTATATATTTTTATATATTCTGCAAGGTATGGTTAAATGTGATTTTTGAGCGTTGGAAATAACTCAAAAGCTATTATGGTTTAAATTTGAAAAATGTTTGAATGTAGAAAAGCTTCTGCCTTGTTATTTTTACCATGGATGATCTATAGATCCAAATGAATTGAGTCCAACGGGCTTGGATTCAGCATTCCCAGACCTTTCTAACAAAATTGGTTTCATTCAATTTGGTTTACTGAATCGACCTGGGTTGATTTTTGAAACTGGGTACAGAAGTGTGTTTTAAATAAAATGAAAAATATTAAATTCAAATAACTGGGCTGCGCGGGAAGCGATACTGGGCCGGCCTGCTAAGCGCATCGCTTATGCGGGCTGGTTAAGTCGATGTCCCCACGCATCGGTGAGACAGGGGGGTGCGAAGCGGTATGGGGCGATGTGGTGCGTTCGATCTGATTCTAATCTAACGGCTGAGGGTCATCGTCGACGTTGGGCAACGCCGGCGAGACAAAAACCTAACGCGGCAGGTGGAGGTCGTTGGGGGCTCACCGGGGCTGATACGAGGGTAGGCGAGGCAGGCGAACGACGAAGTCGACAACGGCGAACCTCCTGGTACCAGCAGCTTCTCCTGGGGTGGCTCCAATCGCTGGCCCCCTTCTTCTCCAGCAGCGGCAGGCTCCGATGAAATTCCGGCGAAGTGCTGCTCGCCTTGCTCCGGGAACGGAGTGGCATGATCAGTGAGGAGAGGGGAGTGAGATGGTGTGCTCAATTCGGCTGGGGGTGGCCTCTATTTATAGTCGCGACGACGAGACCGAACGGGATGGGCAGGCGACGGTGGCGACATGGCTACGGGCTGCTAGAGGCATGGCCGGCGGTGGCGATCGCTTGGTGGTCTCCTGGCGATGCTCTACGACTTTAATGCGCATGTAGGGGCGGTGGCAAACGGTCTGGAACACGCGATGCTCTGCGCGGCCGAGGCGGCGTCTTCAAAGGCGAGCGGTGGCTGTGAGGCATGGGGCGGCGAACGGGGATGTCTAGCGGTCTCCTGGGTCTGTGGCGATCACGTATGCACGCGGCGAGGGCAGCGCGCGGTCTGTGGGCGTCGGTCGAGCGTGGCGCTCTGGCGCATGCTCGGCATGGTTGACAGAGGCACGGGCGCGGCGTTCTTGGGTGCTCTGGTCGATGTCTTCGAGGAAGGGCTGGTCGAGAGGGGGCGATGAGGCATGGGTGATCTTCCAGACAAGGTTGGCACGACTAGTTTCTCTCCTAGCTTGCTGTCTACACTGGGGTGGCATGGTGAGCTTCGGCTGTTCACCATTGATGGCATTGCCAAGCTTACAGTGGGGCTAGTTCTTGGTTTAGTTAGCTAGATGATCTACTGAGGTTGCTGTGAGCTAGAGAGGGAACAAGTTAGTCAAGAATCACTGCTCACAATAGTGTTTGGATTTTGTTTGATTTGAATCTGCCAGGTGTTTGATGAAATGGCCGCAAGAATTCAAGTTTTGAATTTTGAAAAGATTTTTGGTGTGTGTGCTAGGTTGGTGCTGGTGAGTCTGCAAATGCTTGGGTTTTGAAAGTTGAGCTTGTTTGGGTGGTTTTTGAAAAAGTGGGATCTTCCCATATGATAAAGATTCAATTTTGAATTGTCATTTAAACTATGCATTTGAAAGTTTCTGGATGATCACAAGATGGGCCTTGATACTTTGTTATGAGTACTATCAAGGGGTGTAAAGATCCAAATAAGTTTCTGTTAAGTTCTGAAAGTTTGAGACAACCAAAGTAGGCATGGGAGTTAAATTGGTCAAATGACCATTCACTCATTTTGTTTGTTTTGATTTATTTGTCTTCGGGAAAAGTTTGGGAATTGTTTAGATGATGTTTATTTTACCTAAGAATCATTTTACAAGCAAAGAAACATATAAACAAGGCAATTCAAAATAATTCAAAATGGGATGCATACACACATGCATGCTTTCATATTTTTATTTAGAAAAGTTTTTGTTAACCCTAATTTTGGTGATTAGAGTTTGATGATCTAAGTTTAGTATTTTTGGGATGTTAAACTTCTATTGATAGATAGAGTATCCTATTTATTGCATTACTCCCTTTGAGTTTATATTACCTAATCCACTACACCTAGCATAACTAGGTTTGGCTTGTACGCACTGCTAGAGCCATTATCTGTGTCTTGCTTAGCCATGCATAGCTATCAGTGCCGATTCATCCAGATGATGCATCAGATGCAAAGAATCTAGGATGACAGGAGAACGTGATGAGATGAGATCAAAGGTGATATGAGATTAAACATGCTAAGGCTTGTATGGGAGGCCACAGTGGGATGTGTTTTTGTAGTCCCATGCTCGCCACCACTAGGACCCGAGTTCTTGCCTTTGCAACCGAGACGAGCGTACAACCACACGGGGTTTATGGGGACCCCTCAATTGACTAACTTTCCTAGTAGATTCCATGAGTCACATAGTTCGGGCTTTTCATTCGACATGCATTTTGGATCTTCTCGAAGGCGGCGAAGGAGGTGCATTCATAACAGTTAGGTAAGCATGGCCGAGGTTGCTTCGGGTAGATAGCGCCCCTGGTAAACCAACCTCGCCTCACATCTCTAGGGACCGGCATCGGGACTTGACCCATTACGGCGGAATAATCCTTAGGGCGCGAATCATGGTCACGATGAAAGCAAGGTAAAGGTCATGTCTAACCACCCTCTATTGGCCTTCCAAGGAAGAGGGCTAATGATTCTAGCATTAAGAGTCGGTTAGTACGTGTAGGTAAAGTTGTACACCCTGCAGGGTAATAAGCTAATTGTAAAACTTGGCAAATCAACGTGTGCTTAAGATGTTTCCTCATGGGAATGAGGGGGTGATCCTAGTTGGTAGATGATGACTTGGTGGATATCAAAGATGATGATCAATACTTTGGAGATGTCACGCTCTTATCCCCTTTAAAAATATTCTGTTTTGACGAGCTTCTTCTCTCTCTTGTTTTAAAAACAAAGATGACTTTATGAAAAACAACTCCAGCAGCCATAAGTCTTGCGGAGTACACCCTATACTCACTGTTTCTTTGTTGATACTTTTGGCAGAGTAAGTGTTCCCCTGAAGACGAGTTCCGTACGACATCGATACCGACGAGTAGCTTGGGGTTCCCGTCCGGCAGCCTGGAATCTATGGGCTGGGACGTCATCATTATGCTTCGGGCCTCTTAGGACAATTGTTAAGTTTGCTATACTTAATAGCATAATTTGCCTTCCATTTTTTTTCATGTCTGGGGTCAGTGACCTCTTCTTGTCATAATTTGGTTCTTTGCTCACTTATGAGATTATTGTAATAAATTTTATGTCGTAGGGTCATTGATGTGTTACCGATTCTCCATTGGATATCCTCGAGCTCAAGGTTAAGCTTATGTCATATAGAGGGCTGGGATTTGTTTAGCCCTGATCCCGGGGGTATCACAAGTTTTGTTATCTGAGCAGTACCGACCGTAGGAAAACCTTGCTATTGGTCGGTGTTGAGTCTAGTGTTTGTGAAAACTATTTTAAAAAGATGAAAAGTATTTGCAAAAATATAGTATGCTTCTTTTTGTTCTTATCTAGTTTCGCTCTAACTCTGGGTTATCTTATCTGGTGTTGATTTTAGAAAAGTTTTTAGATATCTTATATTCTTTCAAATCTTAGGTGCCTTCTGGGCATGTCGTTTCTCAACCAATTGACCTAGTGTGGAGTTCTCTAAAGTTGTGTGTGGTGTGAATTCCTTTTTTCCCTTGCTCTTATTGATCATATGAGATATTCCTTTCTACCATGATCTATCTATTTTTTGGACCCACAATATTATATTGTAGGATCCATAGTGTTCTGCTCTAGGCTTCGAGGTTTCCTTTCGCCTCGAGTGCCTCCTTTTGTTTGTTGGGTACATCAAAAATTGTTTTTTCTTTTGGAAGCTACCTCATGATTACTACCTTGAAGTGAATGTTATGTTACCCAAGTATTAGTTACTCTTTTCCCGTGTTTTAACCCTTTGTCTTGAACTGAAGATCCTGGATTGTGCTGGATTCTGTTGTTGCAAATCTTGTACATGAAGCTGATCTTTGATCCAAGATCCAATCCTTTGACCCCTATTGTTAATGTTTACACATTACCTCAGGATGGCTGGTACTACAATTCTAGCCTTAAAGCTTGTGGTTATTGTCACGATTGAATCGTTACAACTAAGGACTTCCCCTACCACTAGCTATGGCAGATGTTCTCTAATGGAACCAAATAGATCACGACAAGAGAACTCCTCGTGAGTATCGTATCTGTACTCATGACTATGCCGCCCTTTACGTCCTATATGCATTGGTTTTCGGAAGATTGATAATCTACGCATCCACATCTCAGGATTCTATCTTGAGTATGTTACTTTTCCCTTGTTTTTTCTGACCTTTTGTCTACCAGTTGGTAGCCAAGTAGTAATGTGCATTGGTGTCTTCCGATGCAAGCTACTCTTGTGGTTCATCATGACAAACCATTTCAGGATGTTAGGAGAAACAAACTCTAGTACCTCGTCATATTTAGGACCAGGTCAAAGTGTTGTAATCCACATATCAGAAGGCTTTGAATAATTTCTATCTATCCTACCTTAAAGTATCACACACTTTTATACTAAGAGGTCGTACTGTGTTTCATAACCTTCTTAATGAAGTGATGCTCTTACACATATATACCTACCCTTCCTATGAGTTGTTCATGCTCGTAAGTGATGCGAGTGCGTAATAAAGTGGACATCTGATATTCTTAGCAATTACTATTGTTTTGATCTCTAAGGACATTTGTGGCATTCTTAGCGTGGTGGTTAACCTTATCACTACGAAAAATATGACTGTGCTACCAAGTCCGCTATTCTGGTGGACTCTCTTTGGTCAAAGAGTTAGGCTCATGCTAAATCTCTAAGACTGTGTCCTCTTGCCTTGTAAGGCAAGTATCCTCTCAAACTAACAGACACCAGTGGTTCATGATATTCTAGATGTCTACTAGAAGTATCGCCATGTGACACATGACCGTATTGTCAAGTTATTGATAAACTTTGTTCTCTGAACTTCCCTTTTCTCCAAGGATCCGTACTGGATACCCCTGAACTAGTTGGTTGAGCTTAAACAACAACTTGGAGAGTTGTGAGACAAAAGTTTTATTTGATCTAGTTCATCTTGAAGGAATATATAGTTTTGTTCGTGATGAACAAAGATAGTATTTCCCTTGTGGATATGTTATCTCCCCCCACCTTTGATTTGATTTGGGTTATCTTCAAATCAAACTCAGTTCCAAGGACTATCTTGATGGTGTATCTACCTGTGATGTTTCACTTGAGTGCATCTTCATGTCATTTGGTCTGACCAATACTTTTGCCTAGTTCATACAATATATGAGTCCATATTCTTGGAGTGTACTGATAAGTTTGTTGTTGAGCCCATCGATGACATCCTCATTTCCTCCACACAATTTAGATTCATATGGAACAATTGGCATTAATGTTGTAAACTTTCAAGAACCTACTCTAGGTCATCTCGAAGTATGTGTTCTGGATGTTAGAAGTAACCGTCTCCAGTTCATATGCAAATGTTGAAAGATGTTGCCGTGGATTCAAGAAAAAATATCTTCCTTTCCTTAAGGACATGTGTGTTTTATTGTTAGTAGTTTATGTGTGTGCAGTTGTCCTCTGACAAGTTGATAATACGTAAGTCTAGCAATCTAGCTCATCTTTTGGATCTTTAAAATGTAGTCAATATCCTAAGAATCTAGTGACTTTACTTTATGATAAATTTTGCACCCTTTCTGTTCGAACATGCTGAGTCTGAAGTATCATTCCACCTAACCAAATTTTAATCTCAAGCAAATATGATGGTTGGTGTTATTCAAGGTTTGACATAGGTCTCTTTGTAAATATGGCAAGATTGATGTAATGGTTGACACACTTAGCTAGAAAGATCTTTTTTCATATTCCTTGAATCAACAATGACAACCACTCTTTGTAAGGCTTCTTCTATGATTTATTATAGGAATTGTTCTTATAGTTTCCTTTGTATCCGAAGTCCGACCTTTACTTGGTGCCTCGTGTCTCAAACATCAAGGAGAACATTTAAAGTAGAGTTGCTAAATGTCTCTCGGTTGATCCTCTAGATCCTTTATGCTGGCAAGCGTCTTGTTGTGCCAAGTAATTGAAGTTTGAGAATGAAGTTTCTTTTCCTCGTGTCATCGGGAATGTTCTTACCTATTTGTCTAGTTGTAACATCCCAAAAATCATAATTTGTAAAGCTTGCATTGCATTCATGCATTCATAAGCATTTGGATCATTTTTCAGATAAGATTTCAAAACAGAGGTAAATTGTTGCCTAATATTTTATGTAAGCAAGTCACTGGCTTTATTCCTACTCTCTAGTAGGAGAATACTTTGTTTTAACCAGATAAGGTTTAAATATAGGTTTGAATGTTGTTTCCAAAGCTTGGTCAAAATTTCAAAACAAAAATTTAAATTCAAAACCAATCATATGCCTATTATAAATAAATAAGTAAGGCATGGTTTATTTTAAATTTCAATGGGCCAAAGTAATTTTGAGTGAACAACAATGTTTTGTATTCAAATATGTGCATGGTTCACTCTACAAAAATCCAGAGAATATTTGAATTCAAATTCATTTGAAAAGCATTTGAAAAGGATTTCAGAAAATCAAAATAGAAATAGAAAAGGAATAAAGAAAAAGAAAAAGGCTGGCGCCACCCATTCGGCCCAGTAGCAAAACATCCCAACTACCAGCCCACCCGGGACCCCCTCTCCCCTCTGTTTCTCACCTCGCCCGCGCACACCCCCTCACTGACAGGCAGGCCCCATTGCCACGTCAACCTCGTAGTCTATCTCGCGCCCGAGGACCCGCGCCCTCTCCGCCGTTTCCTCCCTGATTCAATTCGTTTGATTACGCTTGATTTCCAGCGTAATTGCCCCGCTCAGCCTTGCTACTTAAACTCCCACTGCCCCCTCTCCATTTCCCCCCAAACCCAAGCCCTAAGCGCCCCCAGGCTGCGAGAATTCTCGCCGCAACCTCACTGCCCCGACGAGCTGCAGCGCCGATTCTGGGCAACTCCGGCCACCCCTCTGCTGCTGGTTCCCACGAGCACACTCCACTTCGCCTGGTGCATCTCCCAGTACCATTTCCCAGCCTGTGCGTGCTTCGGAACCTCGGCAAGCACAACGCCAGCACGCCATCGTCCTCTGCAGCAACTCCGGCGAATCTTACCGGTAAAACCTAACCGCCCTAACCCTTCTGGTGGTCACACGTGGACACGCAATGCTTGTACGCGTCTAACGCCACCCCTGGCCTTCCATTTCATGCCTTGTAGCATCAACAACATCCACTGCCGAGCAAGCCCGACGCCGACGCCGACTCCGACGAGCAATCGACGCCGTGCCTGTACACCCCAGTCCGTTCATGACCACGACGAGAATCACCGCGTCACTGCGATCACTGTAAGAATCTGCACTACCTTTCTTGCCTCTCGGCCTCACCGGAGCACCGTCGTCAGACGCGTCGCTGTCGCTCTGGCCATTTGCACCGCCAGTTCTTGGTAGAAGCGATCAAATCTGCTGGATCTAGATCCAACGGTCTAGATTAGATCCAACCGCGAAGGGGTACGCGCAGATCTGGTGTGTTAGATTTAGTTAGATCCAACGGTGCGCGTGTGTGGTCCGCGCGAAGCGGTACCGTGCAATCAGGAAACGCCGCGTGGCTAGGTTTTAGATTTAAAATCTGGAATTTCATCTATTAGATATTCAAACTTGTAAATTCAATAACTTTTGTTCTGTTTATCCAAAAAATATAAATAATATACCATTGGAATCAAAACAATATATCCTAAACATCTATGGGCTTAGTTTTGTATTTTTTCTGTTAAAATATAATTTTATGCAGAGACATTTGTAGGCTTATTTTGTGTATAAAAATTAATTGGAAAATGTTTTAAAGGCTAAATAAAGTTTATTTGATGGATAAATGTTTAGGTTATTGTTCAGTACTGTTTCACTTGTCTTGTTTGATTTAGAAAAATCATCACATGGCATTTGCATGCATTCATATATTTTTTATTGATTATTTGAAATGTGAATTTGGTGCTATCATTTTATGTGTAGATTTTGGTGCTAGTGGTGATTGTGACTGTGAGGATTATTGTTACTCCCCAAACTACCAAGGCAAGTGGTGCTTCATACTTTTGTCCCAATATTTTGACTATGCATTAGAAATATTTTGTATAGGCCTTGCATGATAATTTTTGCTAAGTATCTATATGCTATGCTTGGGAAATCCTAGTAGTTGTAGAATTGTTAGAATTTTCTCTAAGATAAGATACTTGCTATTGCCATTCTTAGCCTAGCTAGTAGAAACCAAGAGTGGTTTATATACACATGCTATGGAAAATATTGCTAAGTCTTTGACTTGTGTTTTTGCTTAATAAAACAACTAAGTAAATGAAACACCTGGATGGAATGGTAATTGCTTGGATGGATTTTGGTTGAGTGGTAACCAGGGCCCATTGTTCAATGTTCTACCCTGTGTATCTCACTTGTGGAATGCCACCCAGGAACAAAGGGATTTGAGATGCCATATGTTAAGAAGCTTCTAGTGCAGCCACATGGCATTATGGGCTCTGCCTAGATCATATAGGTTGCAATAACTTAGCCAAATGGACAGTTGGTGGTAGAGGGTGATAGGTTTGGAACGCGTCCATGTTGGTCTAAGGGAAGGCTTCTGAAAGGTCCTGTCTTGGTGAAAATCAAGTCTTGTGGGGAAAGTGCACCACCTCTGCAGAAGGAAGAATCTAAGTACTTAGCCATGTCCCCGGAAATGGACAATTTGAGCATCAAGACATGGAAGCTATCAAGAATCTCCTCATCCCAATTTCTAAGTTAAAAACTTGTGGTTGAACAAGGGTAAAGGTTCACCAATGTCTATTGGTGGTTCCTTGGGAGTTTTTGCCAAACAAAAACTTAGTGTTTTCAACTGATAGGTAAAACCTATTTTGAGCAAAGCAAGCCTAAGCTACACTTATCCAAATTCATGTAGAAGCTAGATATTATTATTCTACTAAGGTATCACTTTCCAATACTATTCCAATGTATTGACCCACTGTGGCTGTAACTTGTGATGTTGCAGGTTACTCTGATGAGGATTAGGGTTATGAATCTACACTCAACATGCTTGCCTGTGGCACATGAAGATGAAGACTTTTATTTATATTGTTAAGTTAAACTCTTGTACTAGCCTATGGCTATGGAGTTGTAAAAGACTATGTTATCTCTATAATGACGATGTAATAATGACCTTTGTTTCTGTGTACTTCATCTTAAACTATGGATGCTAGCAATTGTTCCAGGGACTAGCATTGCAATCACAGGGACCTTTACCTTTATAAAGGTGGGGTCTTACAGATGGTATCAGAGCACTGTGTTGCCTATAGGATTATGACCCTAGGATTGGATTAGAAACCACTAAGGAAAAAATTTCAACACTTCGAAAAATTTCCACACTTGTCTTTTTCTTCTTGTAAACTTTTCTAATCTTCATCTCTATTTGTAGATGAACTCCATAAACAAAGCCGTGAGGAAGGGACCACTCATGACCATGACTTTGGAGTGTGAGACTGAATTTCCCAAGGCACTCAAGAACCTTATGGTTACCATGGGGATACATGGTGCATCTGTGTACAAGGGATTCCCTGTGATGGATGAAGGAGAAGAGTATTGGTGGGTGCAACTTCACTTGTACAAAAACAAGGAAGACAACCAAAAGGAGTCAGGATTCTCCATGGTCACCAACTCTGAAATGCACACAACATTCTTTGACTCTGCAAGAAATGCAGCTTGGAATGCCATCAAGGAGCTTGGTGATAGACTCAAGTGCAGAAGGCTCAACACCCAAAATGACCTTAGAGAAGAAAAGAAGCATACCCAAGAATTAGAGAATACCAACCAACAACTAAGGGGAGACATCATAGATGGCTACTAAGGATGCCCTGATAGCTATTTTGTCTAGTGAGTGAGAGTTGTAACGTACTTCATTAGTTGGACCACCACACTTATCGTTTTTACTTCCAAAAATATGTCTAAGTTATATTGAACCTTTGATGTTTGTAATGGATTTGTGTATGCCATGACTTGTGTGTTTGTTGCAAAAAGATGTGCTTGTGATATTTGTCTTGTGATTTTTCTCTATTGATGTTGATTCTAACTTTTCTCTATCTTATAAAAATAGATGCCTAATGTTGTTATCAACACGACCGAGGAGTTCAAGGGAACTCGTTTTGGTACTCGTCTCATTGAGCTCACTAGTCTGCTCAACCTTCCACTTCCTAGCATCATGAAACTTCCACTCACCAAGTTTGAGAGGAAGGACCTATGGGGCTTCAGAGTCACACATCCGGGACGCCAGACAGAGCCAACCACGGAGGCCATCACTTTCAAGCTGATGCATGACGACAAAGAGAAAGGCTTAGATGTAGTCATGCGGGAGTTACTTGGGCGCCTGGTAGGGAGGCACTCCACCGAGCTTAGAGGCATGTACTTTCACCCCTTCGGGAGACGCAACGAGGAGGGTGAGGCTATAGAGATGATGGAGCCAATTCGTCTGTACCTCCAGGACCTAGAAGGTCTTATTAGACACCTAGATACTGATAGGACCAACATCATGCTTAGCAATTACGATCTCCAGGTTCAGCTCCGAGAGAAGGACAAGATCTTCGCGGAGCAAGACGAGATTGTCAAGGAAATAGAGGCCAATTTTGAAAGCCAGGACAAGAAGTTTAAGATCCAGGAGAAAAGAGTCCAAGACAGGAACAAGAAGATCCGGGAGATGAAGGAAGAGCTAGAGGCCAAGGACTTCGAGCTTGAGCATCAACAGGGAGTGATCGAGAGGCTTCGCTCACAAAAGAGGGCTCTTAGGGCCAAGATTGAGGCCTTGACTACTAGTGTTGATGAGTACAAGACCACCATGGAGAATGCAGGTCTTACCCTTGTTGATGTGGAGATTGATGTGGAGGAGTAGTGTATACTACTCGATTATCTTTCATCTACCGTACTTTGATTATTGAGTCTCAATGACCATCCAACATGTGGATGGCTTGCTATGGTGTGTTTGCTTTTTCCAAAACTTGTTTTTTATGTCGTTCAAACTCTGTGTTATTTTGATGCTTGGTTATTGTGATTGTCTATGTGATGTATTGCCCATGTTAAGCATCTATGGGTATCTCATTCTTATCCTTATTAAAACCATAGATGCCTCCTCGACGTGTCAACCCCAACCAAAACAACAACAATGTCACTCCCGAGATGCATCAGTTGATGACAACACAAGCACAATTGATGCAGATGATGACCACCTTCATGCAGAACCAGAATCAGAATAATAACAACAACAACAACCAGGATAATCCACCAGGATTTGACATGCTCACTAGATTTCTAAGACTGGGGCCTGCAAAGTTCTCGGGAACCACTGATCCAATGGTAGCTAATGACTGGTTACGTTCAGTGAACACGGACTTAGTGACTGTTGGCTGCACCGACGAAGAGAAGGTCTGGTTTGTAGCCATCTGCTGGAAGGGCCAGCAGCAACCTGGTGGGACAACTTTCAGATCACCACTCCCATTGAGGATGTGACTTGGGCTATCTTCGAGGATGGATTCCGTATAGCTCACATCTCATCCGGAGTGATGAATTTGAAGAAGAAGGAGTTCCACAATCTGAAGCAGCGTCATTGCAGCGTGGCTGAATACATTGAGGAGTTCAACAATCTGGCGCGTTATGCACCAGATGAAGTTGATACTGATGCCAAGAGGAAGGAGAAATTCCTCGAAGGACTGAATGATGAGTTGAACCTATAGCTGTCTGTTGCCGATGTTCCAACCTACCAATCACTTTGTGAAAAGGTTACCATCTTGGAGAACAAGATGAAACAGGTTTAGAGCAGGAAGAGGAAGCATAGCTTTGATAAGCACAGCTCGAGATTGTCTCACTGTAAGGGTCCCAACCTTTAATAAGGTAGAGTCCCCTGTGTTTACAATGCTAGTCCCTGGATCAATAGCTAGCATCCACAGTTAAGATGTAATATCAAGAAACAACGGTCATAATACAACTTTATAACCAGGAATAACATAATTTATTACATCTTACATAGCTCATTTGGCTATTACATTACATTGCAGCAGAAAATTTATAAGCATGGGGTCCTTCATCTTCAAAGTGCCATAGGCAGACATGTTGGTTGTAGACTTTGTAATCCTAATCAACACACTTCACTAAATCAATCAAACCTGCAACATACAAGTTACAACCACAAAGGGTCAATACATTTGAATTGTATTGGCAAGTGATACTATGGTAGTATAGTGGAGTCTATCATCTATATGCATTTGGCTAAGTGGAGTTGAGGCTTGCATTGCTCAAAATAGGTTTTTCCTTAACATTTGAAAACACTAAGTTTTTGCTTGACAAAATAATCTTTTGCAAGGCATCTCCCAATCAAAGATTGAAGATCCTTTAACCCTTGTTCAACCACAAGTTTTTAACTTAGAAATTTGGATGATGAGATTCTTGATTGCTTCCATGTCTTGATGCTCAAATTGTCCTTTACCAGGGACATGGCTAAGTACTTAGGTTTTACACTCTGCAGAGGTGGTGCACTTTCCCCACAAGACTTGGTTTCCCAAGACAAGATCTTTCAGAAGCCTTCCCTTAGACCAAAATGGACGCGTTCCAACCTATCAAACTCTACCACCAACTGTCCATATGGATAAGTTCTTGCAACCTATATGATCCAGGCAGAGCCCATAATGCCAAGTGGCTGCACTTGAAGCTTCTCAACATTTGACATCTCAAATCTCTTTGTTCCTGGGTGGCCATCCACAAGTGAGATACACAAGGAAAACCATAAACATGGGCCTTGTGAACCACTCAACCAAAAACCACCAAGCAATTACCATTCCACCCAGGTGATTCATTAACTTAGTTGTTTTATTAAACAAAAACACAAGTCCTCAGACTTAGAAATTTTTCCATAGTATGAATGTATACTCCACCCTTGTTTTCTATTAGCTAAGCTAAGCTTGATAGTAGTAGGTATCTTGACTTAGGAAATTCCTACTAAGGTTTCATCTACTAGGATTTCCTATAGCAAGGTTTATACTTAGCAAAATTCCATGCAAGTTTTACTTAGAAAAATTACTAATGCATAGTGAAAGTAATGGGACAAAGTATGAAGCATCACTTGCATTTTTGGTAGAGTATAGGTTCACTCCTTGATCTTTGCAATGTTCACACACTTCAAGTCACTACAAATCAATCAAGCAAACAATATTTCAATCTACCATTCAAGCAATTCATCACATAAAATAATAAAACAAAACAACACATGCAAGCATGCAAAAGGGTTGTTTTATTTGTAAAAGTGGTTTCTAATGGGTCATAAACATTTGGGTACACCTAATGGTCATTTTATAAAGTGGCAAAGTCATTTGCAAAAGGTTTCACTTTATAAACCATTTTCAAAACAAGGTATCATTTTATGTGGTGTAGAAATGTTTTTACTAAGGCATTAATCTATAGGGCTCACAAAATATGTTTTCAAACCATAAAACTTGGTGTTTGTGGTCAGAGAGTTTAAAACCAAACATTTCCCAAAGGTTTTCTTCAAAAACCATTTTTAATAAATAAATTATATTTTTATTTGACTAGAAATGGTTTTAAATCAAAGAATCATTCTTTTGTTTCACCAAATACATTTTTGAATCCACAAAGTGTTTCCTATGGTCAGTAGGTTCAAATCAATCCAATTGCCAAAGATTTTATCCCCAAAAACATTTTAGAACAATTTTTATAACCTAAACAAGCATACAAATGTTTCTGCAAAAACAAACATTTTAACAGAAACTTTTTACTAAACAAAAGGCATGGTTGGCTAGGGCTTGTTCCACTGATTCCATTGATATAAAGTTTGCAAATTTTGGACACGTGGATCAAAAGTTACAAGGTTTTCAAATCTGCATCTAAATCAGATTTCAAATTCTATTTTAAATCGTCTGGTGCCACGCGTCTTAATTCTATTCGTCCATACCGTTTCGGTTGGATCGAGCACCTTGGTGCGTTGGATATTAAACAGATCGTGCGGTGCAGAGCTGTTCGTACCCCTTCGATCAGTGGATCTATCGTAGCGCTTGGATTTACATCCTACGGTGCACAACACGTTAGCCATCGAGTGGCGGCGCTGGCGGCGGCAGGTGGCAGCGTGCGCTCAGACGATGACGGCACCGGCGATACAGGGAGCTAGAGAAACAGTGGGATAGCTCACCAGAATCGCCGAAGATTGCTGATGCTCAACGTGGTTGTCGCTGGGCAGGGGGCGCACGGGGTTGTCCTTAATCTTTCGCCGGAGTTCGTTCTGGCGACGGGCGTGCTCTGGTGCTGTCGAAGATGAACTTACTGAGTGCGCTAAGGCAAACGGAGAGCAGTGTTAGATGCGCGTGAGAGAGGAGAGTGCGAGAGCATCAACGAGAGGGGAAGGGGCGGACAGAAGCTACCTGGGGCACTTGCCCGAGTTAAACCAGACGGTGGCGGCGCTTGGAGTCATCGTTGCCGAGGCTCAGGAGCGCGCGCGAGCGAGCTGCGGATGCAGAAAGGTCCGCCAGGTGATGTGGATCACGGCTGGGTGCTCGAGGAGGCGAGGGGCGGTGAATACTGGCCGGAATCATCACCGGAGCATCGTCGGACAGAGGGTGGTGTGGCGAGGAATTGGGCGGCCTGGGGGCGTGTTGAGGTGGGGCGACAGAGGGGAACGAGAGAGGAGAGGGAGGCGCTTTAACGTGCGTGGTCGCGGCGAGTAATGTCGAAGGCGTTAAGGCAAATTTAACCGCGGCATCAATCGGCAGGAAACGGCCGGCGTGGTCGTCGCGGGGAGGAAGAAGATGAGCTAGAGGGGTGGGGCATGCTTGTCAGCGAGAAAGGGAGTGAGGGGGAGGGTCCACTTGTCATTCACTGTGCGGGTCGTCTGGTGAGTGAGAGAAAAACGCTTCGGGAAAGAGAGGGAGTGGGCTAACTGGGCTGGGATGGGCTTAGCTGGGCAGGGTCGTCTCTGCTCTATTTTTTTCTGTTCTGAAACTTTTTCTTTTTCCAATTCTTATTTCTGTTTTGAATTTCAAACAACAATACAAACATTCACCACACTTGTAATGAGTTTTTGGTTCTGTTTAACAACATAAACCAAAACCCAAATAAAATAATAATATTTTTATTTTGGGATCTATTATTAATTAAATAAATAGACCTTGTTTATTAAATAAAAATAGAATTTGATTTATTAAAATCTTCATTTGAAATTTAAATATTTTCAAAACCAAAACAGTAGGTTTTATTTGAAAATATAAGATACTTGGAAAACTTGTTTAAAATAAAATAACATTTTTATTTTAGGGTCCAATAATAATTAAATGAATAGACCTTATTCATTTAATTCAAATAGGATTTGTTTTATTAAAATCTTTGTTTTGAAATCTAAAATAAAACCAAAAACACTTTAGTAGGTTTTATTTGAGAATATAAAATACTTGGAAAACTTATTTAAAATAAATAAATAAGTTTTGATGTTTAATTAAAAATAGTAAAACCTTTATTTTTAATAAACTTGGATATTAAATCCTTATTATTTTATTTAAATATAACTTTTCTATTTTTAACAAAGCAAAACCTTTTATTTCAAAAGCTTGGCCAAGGTTTAATTTGGCTATATAAAATAATCTTTATTTATATTTCTTCCTTTTCATTTGAAAACCAAATCTTTTTATTAAAAGATCCAAAATAGTATTTCCAAATATTTTTAGCTTTATTGTTTATTTAACTTCTTAAATCCTTTTAAGACTTTATTTGATCAAATCGGTTTGAAGGTTTCCAGTTGGGATCAAAAAGTTTCTTCTCACCCTGAAAATCAACAAAGTTTTATTTTATTCATTTATTTTTCACATTACAAGATTTGGAAAATCTTGGGATGTGACAGGCTACCACCCTTAAAATAAATCTCGTCCCGAGATTTGGGAAGGCTAGGGTTACAAATTGGCTCAAAAGCAACTAGGGTACTACCACCCTTAAAATTTTTCAAACTAAATTACATATTGGCCTTCTTCGGATCCTGGGGAAACTTCTCTGGGCAAACATCTGCACAGTGTCCTTTGTTTTCACACTTGAAACATGTGACAAGGCTGAGACCTTTTATAGGTTGGTTTATCTTGTGCTTCATCTTTTCTGGACAGAAGTTTGCATGGTGGCCTAGTTCCTTGCATTTGAAACACATCACTTGGCTGATATCTTTCTTTTCCTTTGGTATCATTGCCTCTTGTTTGTTTCTTTGGTTCTTCTTCTTTTCTGGGCATTCACTGGCATAGTGTCCCTTCTCTTTGCAATTGTAACATTGCAACTGGCTTATGTCCTTCTTTTTCTTTTTGGGTATCTCCAAAGCTAGGAGTTCTTCTGGTTCATGTTCTTCATACCTCACCTCAGAGGTGGGAAATCTTTCTCTCTTCTTGGGGCAGTTACTAAAGATATGACCTTCTTCTTCATAATTAGGGAATTGATCTTCATGCTCCTTGGATGCATGATCCTTGTCTCCACAAATATTGCAAGCTTTGGTTTCTTCTAAAATAATATCTTTGACATCCTTGTTATCATTAGTTCCTTGGAAAAAGCTTTCTCTCATGTTGATCATTTGAGTAACCAATCCTTGCAACAATTGGGATTGAAGTTTCAAAATCCTTTGTATGGCTGGGTCTAGTCCATTGTTGTTGGCTAAAAGCTGAGTTGTCTCTTGGCTCAACTGGTTTTGGGTTGCTATAAGTTCTCTCATGTTGTCCTCTTGGTTGTTGTTGGTGTCACCATCCTTGATGTTGGGGTTTCTTGGAGAAGTCATCTGTGTGGGTTGGATTGGGATTAGAATAGTCAAAAATATTTCTAAGGGATCAATTCTAGTCACACACATTACAATTCACTCAAGCAATGTGCAAGCAATCAAAAACAAACACTTCACTCAAACAATGTAGTTCAAGCACATACTTAGGCAACCAAAAATATTTTTGTTACACCACATAAGTTGGTGGGTTTGTCTTAAACAAATTATGGTGGTCCATCTGTATGGTTCACTTGAGATCTTTCCATCCTTCTTGGCTGATTCTTCTTGCATGAGATCATGGTTTCCTTGGGAAAACTCTTGGTCACAAAACTTCAAAGGTGATGATGGTTCCTTCTAAGTTGTGTTTCCTTAGCTTCCAAATCTTGAGCAAGATTTCTTGTCTCACTTGTCCTTAGTGATATCCAAGGTTGAGGCCCTTGGTGAATATGCTGAAGATGTTGAAGTCATTAGAGTTGAAGATGTTGAAGTCATTAGAGTTGATGAAGTCCTTTGCACATGGTGAAGTCTTTGGCCATGGGGTAGGTTTTTCCATCAAGTTGAAAATAGAAGAGATGTAGAGTTGAAACCAAAATGGTTGAGGAAAGAGTTTACAAGATTGTTTGTAAATAAGTTTTGGAACACATAAAACTCATATTTTTCTAAGGGTTTTTGTCCAATCCTAGGTTTACAAATCCTACAGGCAACACAATGCTCTGATACCATCTGTAAGGGTCCCAACCTTTAATAAGGTAGAGTCCCCTGTGTTTACAATGCTAGTCCCTGGATCAATAGCTAGCATCCACAGTTGAGATGTAATATCAAGAAACAAAGGTCATAATACAACTTTATAACCAGGAATAACATAATTTATTACATCTTACATAGCTCATTTGGCTATTACATTACATTGCAGTAGAAAATCTATAAGCATGGGGTCCTTCATCTTCAAAGTGCCACAGGCAGACATGTTGGTTGTAGACTTTGTAATCCTAATCAACACACTTCACTAAATCAATCAAACCTGCAACATACAAGTTACAGCCACAAAGGGTCAATACATTTGAATTGTATTGGCAAGTGATACTATGGTAGTATAGTGGAGTCTATCATCTATATGCATTTGGCTAAGTGGAGTTGAGGCTTGCATTGCTCAAAATAGGTTTTTCCTTAACATTTGAAAACACTAAGTTTTTGCTTGACAAAATAATCTTTTGCAAGGCATCTCCCAATCAAAGATTGAAGATCCTTTAACCCTTGTTCAACCACAAGTTTTTAACTTAGAAATTTGGATGATGAGATTCTTGATTGCTTCCATGTCTTGATGCTCAAATTGTCCTTTACCAGGGACATGGCTAAGTACTTAGGTTTTACACTCTGCAGAGGTGGTGCACTTTCCCCACAAGACTTGGTTTCCCAAGACAAGATCTTTCAGAAGCCTTCCCTTAGACCAAAATGGACGCGTTCCAACCTATCAAACTCTACCACCAACTGTCCATATGGCTAAGTTCTTGCAACCTATATGATCCAGGCAGAGCCCATAATGCCAAGTGGCTGCACTTGAAGCTTCTCAACATTTGACATCTCAAATCTCTTTGTTCCTGGGTGGCCATCCACAAGTGAGATACACAAGGAAAACCATAAACATGGGCCTTGTGAACCACTCAACCAAAAACCACCAAGCATTTACCATTCCACCCAGGTAATTCATTAACTTAGTTGTTTTATTAAACAAAAACACAAGTCCTCAGACTTAGAAATTTTTCCATAGTATGAATGTATACTCCACCCTTGTTTTCTATTAGCTAAGCTAAGCTTGATAGAAGTAGGTATCTTGACTTAGGAAATTCCTACTAAGGTTTCATCTACTAGGATTTCCTATAGCAAGGTTTATACTTAGCAAAATTCCATGCAAGTTTTACTTAGAAAAATTACTAATGCATAGTGAAAGTAATGGGACAAAGTATGAAGCATCACTTGCCTTTTTGGTAGAGTATAGGTTCACTCCTTGATCTTTGCAATGTTCACACACTTCAAGTCACTACAAATCAATCAAGCAAACAATATTTCAATCTACCATTCAAGCAATTCATCACATAAAATAATAAAACAAAACAACACATGCAAGCATGCAAAAGGGTTGTTTTATTTGTAAAAGTGGTTTCTAATGGGTCATAAACATTTGGGTACACCTAATGGTCATTTTATAAAGTGGCAAAGTCATTTGCAAAAGGTTTCACTTTATAAACCATTTTCAAAACAAGGTATCATTTTATGTGGTGTAGAAATGTTTTTACTAAGGAATTAATCTATAGGGCTCACAAATTATGTTTTCAAACCATAAAACTTGGTGTTTGTGGTCAGAGAGTTTAAAACAAAACATTTCCCAACGGTTTTCTTCAAAAACCATTTTTAATAAATAAATTATATTTTTATTTGACTAGAAATGGTTTTAAATCAAAGAATCATTCTTTTGTTTCACCAAATACATTTTTGAATCCACAAAGTGTTTCCTATGGTCAGTAGGTTCAAATCAATCCAATTGCCAAAGATTTTATCCCCAAAAACATTTTAGAACAATTTTTATAATCTAAACAAGCATACAAATGTTTCTGCAAAAACAAACATTTTAACGAAACTTTTAACTAAACAAAAGGCATGGTTGGCTAGGGCTTGTTCCACTGATTCCATTGATATAAAGTTTGCAAATTTTGGACACGTGGATCAAAAGTTACAAGGTTTTCAAATATGCATCTAAATCAGATTTCAAATCGTCTGGTGCCACACGTCTTAATTCTATTCGTCCATACCGTTTCGGTTGGATCGAGCACTCTGGTGCGTTGGATATTAAACAGATCGTGCGGTGCAGAGCTGTTCGTACCCCTTCGATCAGTGGATCTATCGTAGAGCTTGGATCTACATCCTACGGTGCACAGCACGTTAGCTATCGAGTGGCGGCGTGCGCTCAGACAATGACGGCGCCGACGATACAGGGAGCTAGAGGAACAGTGGGATAGCTCACCAGAATCGCCGAAGCTTGCTGATGCTCAACGTGGTTGTCACTGGGCAGGGGGCGCACGGGGTTGTCCTTAATCTTTCGCCGGAGTTCGTTCTGGCGATGGGCGTGCTCTAGTGCTGTCGAAGATGAACTTACTGAGCACGCCAAGGCAAACGGAGAGCAGTGTTAGATGTGCGTGAGAGAGAAGAGTGCGAGAGCATCAACGAGAGGGGAAGGGGCGAACAGAAGCTACCTGGGGCACTCGCCGGAGTTAAACCAGACGGTGGCGGCGCTTGGAGTCGTCGTTGCCGAGGCTCAGGAGCACGCACGAGCGAGCTACGGATGCAGAAAGGTCCGCCAGGTGATGGGGATCACGGCTGGGTGCTCGAGGAGGCGAGGGGCGGTGAATACTGGCCGGAATCATCGCCGGAGTGTCGTCGGACAGAGGGTGGTGTGGCGAGGAATTGGGCGGCCTGGGGGCGTGTTGAGTGGGGCGATAAAGGGGAACGAGAGAGGAGAGGGAGGCGCTTTAACGTGTGTGGTCGCAGCGAGTAATGGCGAAGGCGTTAAGGCGAATTTAACCGCGGCATCAATCGACAGGAAACGGCCGGCGTGGTCGTCGCGGGGAGGAAGAAGATGAGCTAGAGGGGTGGGGCATGCTTGTCAGCGAGAAAGGGAGTGAGGGGGAGGGTCCACTTGTCATTCACTGTGCGGGTCGTCTGGTGAGTGAGAGAAAAACGCTTCGGGGAAGAGAGGGAGTGGGCTAACTGGGCTGGGATGGGCTTAGCTGGGCTGGGTCGTCTCTGCTCTATTTTTTTCTGTTCTGAAACTTTTTCTTTTTCCAATTCTTATTTCTGTTTTGAATTTCAAACAACAATACAAACATTCACCACACTTTTAATGAGTTTTTGGTTCTGTTTAACAACATAAACCAAAACCCAAATAAAATAATAATATTTTTATTTTAGGATCTATTATTAATTAAATAAATAGACCTTGTTTATTAAATAAAAATAGAATTTGATTTATTAAAATCTTCATTTGAAATTTAAATATTTTCAAAACCAAAATAGTAGGTTTTATTTGAAAATATAAGATACTTGGAAAACTTGTTTAAATAAAATAACATTTTTATTTTAGGGTCCAATAATAATTAAATGAATAGACCTTATTCATTTAATTCAAATAGGATTTGTTTTATTAAAATCTTTGTTTTGAAATCTAAAATAAAACCAAAAACACTTCAGTAGGTTTTATTTGAGAATATAAAATACTTGGAAAACTTATTTAAAATAAATAAATAAGTTTTGATGTTTAATTAAAAATAGTAAAACCTTTATTTTTAATAAACTTGGATATTAAATCCTTATTATTTTATTTAAATATACCTTTTCTATTTTTAACAAAGAAAAGTCTTTTATTTCAAAAGCTTGGCCAAGGTTTAATTTGGCTATATAAAATAATCTTTATTTATATTTCTTCCTTTTCATTTGAAAACCAAATCTTTTTATTAAAAGATCCAAAATAGTATTTCCAAATACTTTTAGCTTTATTGTTTATTTAACTTCTTAAATCCTTTTAAGACTTTATTTGATCAAATAGGTTTGAAGGTTTCCAATTGGGATCAAAAAGTTTCTTCTCACCCTGAAAATCAACAAAGTTTTATTTTATTCATTTATTTTTCACATTACAAGATTTGGAAAATCTTGGGATGTGACACTCACAAGCGTTCCCAGCATGATGATAGTGGGAGTTCTGGATCCCACAAACATGGAAAGTACAACAACCACCATAGCCACAACCGCCATCATGACAACAAGCATCATCGCAGTCATGATAATGACAAGTATAAGAACCACAAGAGTGGACACAAGAGCCACCACAATGGAGGTGGAAATGGTAGTGGAAGTCAGCCTGGAAAGAGGGATATCAGTCAGGTTGACTGTTTCAAGTGTAAGAAGATGGGACACTATGCAAATGAGTGCCTAGAGAAGAAGGTTGAAGGAACCACCAAGCCCAATCTCTTCCAAAAGGGACAAGTGAACCACATCAATGTGGAAGAAATATATGAGGAACCTGATGCTGTGGAAGGTAAGTTCAAACTCAATTCTGTTCCAGCACTTGTTCTTTTTTATACTGGCACATCGCATTCATTCATATCAAGAGAATTTGTAGATAGAAATGGACTTCCAGTTGAAACTATTGGGTGTCCTATAAAAGTAAGTTCTCCTGGTGGAGAAATGATAGTGAACTCGGGATGTCATGACCTAGTGATAGAATTTGGGAAGTATAAGTTTCCCGTTAATTTTATAATCCTAAATTCCCAAGGATTGGATGTCATTTTGGGAATGGATTGGATGACTAAGTACAAGGGATTGCTAGATTGTGCCAATCATATTGTCACACTCACAACCCCGGATAATAAACAGATTAGATTCAAGTCTAACTTTGAATCAAAAGGGAGTAAGCTAAATTCTCTTAAGGGGGTTAGCATAGATAGTGTGCTAATTGTGAGAGAATATCCGGATGTGTTTCTAGAGGAATTGCCGGGAATGCCACCAGATAGAGATGAGGAGTTTTTGATTGACTTGCTGCCAGGATCAGGACCAATAGCGAAGAGACCTTACAAGATGTCAGTTGATGAGTTGAAAGAACTCAAGAAACAATTTGCCAATAGTTGCAGAAAGGATTTATTCAACCAAGTTCTTCATTTTGGGGAGCACCAGTCTTGTTTGTTGAAAAGAAAGATAGAAGTCAAAGGTTATGCATAGATTGTCATTCACTCAATGAGGTGACTATCAAGAACAAGTATCCTTTGCCCAGAATCAATGACTTGTTTGATCAGTTAGAAGGAGCCCGTGTGTTCTCAAAGATTGATCTCCGATCAGGCTACTTTCAGCTAAAGATAAGGGAACAAGACATACCTAAGACTGCTTTCACCACTAGGCATGGATTATATGAGTATACCGTGATGCCATTTGGTTTGACCAATGCACCAGCCTACTTCATGAATATGATGAACAAGGTGTTCATGGAGTTTCTTGACAAGTTTGTTGTCGTTTTCATCGATGACATTTTGATATACTCCAAGAGCAATGAAGAGCATGAAGGACATTTGCGATTGATACTTGAGAAGCTTACAGAGCATAAACTGTATGCCAAATTCAGCAAGCATGAATTCTGGTTGAATGAGGTCGGATTTCTTGGACACATTGTGTCAAGAGATGGTGTAGCAGTTGATACCGCAAAAGTGTCAGCGGTAACTGGGTGGGAATCTCCTAAGTCAGTAAAAGAAGTTCGTAGTTTCCTTGGCTTGGCAGGATACTATAGAAGGTTCATTGAGAATTTCTCAAAGGTAGCTAAGCCAATGACGAAGTTACTTAAGAAAGACAAGAAATTTGCTTGGACTGAAGGATGTGAACTCAGTTTCCAAGAGTTGAAGAAGAAACTAGTGACAGCACCAGTCTTATGTCTGCCAGACTTGGAGAAGGATTTTCAAGTGTATTGTGATGCATCTCACCAAGGATTAGGTGCAGTTCTGATGCAAGAAGGGAAAGTTGTGGCATATGCCTTGAGACAACTCAAAACTCATGAAGTGAATTATCCTACTCATGATTTGGAGCTAGCCTCTGTTGTCCATGCACTCAAAACATGGAGACATTATCTTTTGGGAAAGCATTGTGAAGTGTTCATAGATCACAAAAGTTTGAAGTATATCTTCACCCAGAAAGAAATCAACATGAGACAAAGGAGATGGCTAGAACTCATCAAGGACTATGACTTGAGTTTGCAATACCACCCCAGTAAAGCAAATGTTGTAGCGGATGCATTAAGCCGTAAGGTTTATGTGAATGGCCTTACTAAAGGAGAGTTGCCAGATGATCTGTGTGCCTAATTCAAAGATATCAGATTGGAGATTGTGCCTGAAGGACATCTTATGTCATTGGATGTTCAACCCACCTTGTTGGACAAAATCAAGGAAGCCCAAAAGATGGACAAGGAAATTGAAGAGATTAAGGAAAAGATTGGCAAGGGAAAAGCCAAAGGATTCCATGAAGACGAATAGGGTACTTTATGGTATGGAAAACGTATCTGTATTCCGCAAGATTCGGAGCTTCGGAAACTGATTTTACAGGAAGCACACAACTCACCATATTCCATTCATCCGGGTAACACCAAAATGTACATGGATGTGAAGGAAAGATTTTGGTGGAATAATCTCAAGAAGGACATCGCCGAACATATTGCTTTGTGTGATGTATGTAGTAGAGTGAAAGCGGAACATCAGAAACCAGCAAGATTATTACAACCACTACATATTCCCGATTGGAAGTGGACAAGATTGGCATGGATTTCATCACTGGACTGCCAAGGACTAGATCGGGATATGATTCTATTTGGGTCGTAGTAGATCGCCTAACTAAAGTGGCTCATTTCATACCCGTGAAGACAACCTATACATGTGCTAAGTTAGCCAGGATTTATATGAACATGATTGTGTGTCTGCATGGAGTACCCAAGAGTATTATGTCTGATAGGGGAACTCAATTCACTTCCCATTTTTGGAGGCAACTGCATGAGTCATTGGGAACGAGATTGGAATTCAGTACTACTTTTCATCCCTAGACTGATGGACAAACAAAAGGACCAACTAGATTCTAGAGGATATGTTGAGGGCATGTGCCCTAGATTATGGAGCTAGTTGGGATGAAAGTCTGCCTTACGCAGAATTCTCTTACAACAACAACTATGAAGCCAGTATTGAGATGGCCCCGTTTGAATTTCTCTATGGGAGAAAGTGTACTACACCATTGCTATGGAATGGTGTTGGAGAAAGAAACTTGTTCGGGCCAGACCTAATCAAGGAAGCTAAAGAGAAAGTCAAGTTGGTAAAGGACAGATTGAGGATAGCACAGTCCCGACAAAAGAGCTACGCAAATCCCAAGCGTAGAGAAGTCACCTATGAAGTGGGTGATAGAGCTTATCTTAGAGTATCACCACTTCGTGGAGTGAAGATATTTGGAGTCAAAGGAAAATTGGCCCCAAGATATGTTGGACCATTCAAGATTTTGAGCCATAAAGGAGAAGTAGCATATGAGATTGAATTGCCTGAATCATTGTATGCCGTTCACAATGTGTTTCATGTGAGTCAGCTAAAGAAATGACATCCGGAGATGGAAGAGACTTCTTTGAAGGATACTATACCTTTGGAAGAGGTCCAATTGGAAACCGATCTCACTTATGAGGAAAAACCTATCAAGATTCTTGAGACTGCAGAAAGAGTTACTCGGACTAAGACTATCAAATTCTGCAAAGTTCAGTGGAACCATCATTCCGAGGAAGTAGCAACATGGGAAAGAGAAGATGATCTTCGGAAAGACCACCCTCACCTATTTGCTAGCCAATCCGAATCTCGAGGGCGAGATTCACCTTAAGGGGGTTAGATTTGTAACATCCCAAAAATCATAATTTGTAAAGCTTGCATTGCATTCATGCATTCATAAGCATTTGGATCATTTTTCAAATAAGATTTCCAACCACAAGTAAATTGTTGCCTAATATTTTATGTAAGCAAGTCATTGGCTTTATTCCTACTCTCTAGTAGGAGAATACTTTGTTTTAACCAGAGAAGGTTTAAATATAGGTTTGAATGTTGTTTCCAAAGCTTGGTCAAAATTTCAAAACAAAAATATAAATTCAAAACCAATCATATGCCTATTATAAATAAATAAGTAAGGCATGGTTTATTTTAAATTTCAATGGACCAAAATAATTTTGAGTGAACAACAATGTTTTGTATTCAAATATGTGCATGGTTCACTCTACGAAAATCCAGAGAAGATTTGAATTCCAATTCATTTTAAAAGCATTTGAAAAGGATTTCAGAAAATCAAAATAGAAATAGAAAATGAATAAAGAAAAAGAAAAAGGCTGGCGCCACCCATTCGGCCCAGTAGCAGAGCAGCCCAACTACCAGCCCACCTGGGACCCCCTCTCCCCTCTGTTTCTCACCCCGCCCGTGCACACCCCCTCACTGACGGGAAGGCCCCACTGCCACGTCAACCGCGTCGTCTATCTCGCGCCAGAGGACCCGCGCCCTCTCTGCTGTTTCCTCCCTGATTCAATTCGTTTGATTACGCTTGATTTCTGGTGTAATTGCCCCGCTCAGCCTCGCTACTTAAATCCCCACTGCCCCCTCTCCATTCCCCCCAAACCCCAAGCCCTGAGCGCCCCCAGGCTGCGAGAATTTCTCGCCGCAACCTCATTGCCCCGACGAGCTGCAGCACCGATTCCGGGCAACTCCGGCCACCCCTCTGCTCCTAATTCCCAAGAGCACACTACACTTCACCTCGTGCATCTCCCAGTACCATTTCCCAGCCTGCACGCACTTTGGAACCTCGGCAAGGACAACGCCAGCACGCCACCATCCTCTGCAGCAACTCCGGCGAACCTTACCGGTAAAACCTAACCGCCCTAACCCTTCTGGTTGTCACGCGTGGACACGCCATGCTTATACGCGTCTAACGCCACCTCTGGCCTTCCACTTCGTGCCTTGTAGGGTCGACAACATCCACTGCCGAGCAAGCCCGACGCCAACGCCGACTCCGACGAGCAATTGACGTCGTGCCTGTACACCCTAGTCCATCCACGACCACGACGAGAATCACTGCGTCACTGCGATCACTGTAAGCATCTGCACTACCTTCCTTGCCTCTTGGCCTCACCGGAGCACCGCCGTCACATGCGTCGCCGTCGCTCTGGCCATTTGCACCGCCAGTTCTTGGTAGAAGCAATCAGATCCACTGGATCTAGATCCAGCGGTCTAGATTAGATCCAACCGCAAAGGGGTATGCGCAGATCTGGTGCGTTAGATTTAGTTAGATACAATGGTGCGCGTGTGTGATCGACGCGAAGCGGTACCATCCTATCAGGAAACGCCGTGTGGCTAGGTTTTAGATTTAAAATCTGGAATTTCATCTATTAGATATTCAAACTTGTAAATTCAATAACTTTTGTTCTGTTTATCCAAAAAATACAAATAATATACCATTGGAATCCCAAAAATAAATCCTACACATCTATTGGATTAGTTTTGTATTTTGTTTCTGTTAAAATATAATTTTATGCAAAGACATTTGTAGGCTTATTTTGTGTATAAAAATTAATTGGAAAATGTTTTAAAGGCCAAATAAAGTTTATTTGATGGATAAATGTTTAGGTTATTGTTCAGTACTGTATTACTTGTCTTGTTTGATTTAGAAAAATCATCACATGGCATTTGCATGAATTCATATATTTTTGCTTGATTATTTGAAATGTGAATTTGGTGCTATCATTTTATGTGTAGATTTTGGTGCTAGTGGTGATTGTGACTGTGAGGATTGTTGTTACTCCCCAAACTACCAAGGAAAGTGGTGCTTCATACTTTTGTCCCAATATTTTGACTATGCATTAGAAATATTTTGTATAGGGCTTGCATGATAATTTTTGCTAAGTATCTATATGCTTTGCTTGGGAAATCCTCGTAGTTGTAGAATTGTTAGAATTTTATCTAAGTTAAGATACTTGCTATTGCCATGCTTAGCCTAGCTAATAGAAACCAAGGGTGGTTTATATACACATGCTATGGAAAATATTGCTAAGTCTTTGACTAGTGTTTTTGCTTAATAAAACAACTAAGTAAATGAAACACCTCAGTGGAATGGTAATTGCTTGGATGGATTTTGGTTGAGTGGTTACCAGGGCCCATTGTTCAATGGTCTACCCTGTGTATCTGACTTGTGGAATGTCACCCAGGAACAAAGGGATTTGAGATGCCATATGTTAAGAAGCTTCTAGTGCAGCCACTTGGCATTATGGGCTCTGCCTGGATCATATAGGTTGCAATAACTTAGCCAAATGGACAATTGGTGGTAGAGGGTGATAGGTTTGGAACGCGTCCATTTTGGTCTAACGGAAGGCTTCTGAAAGGTCCCGTCTTGGTGAAAATCAAGTCTTGTGGGGAAAGTGCACCACCTCTGCAGAAGGAAGAATCTAAGTACTTATCCGTGTCCCCGGAAATGGACAATTTGAGCATCAAGACATGGAAGCTATCAAGAATCTCCTCATCCCAATTTATAAGTTAAAAACTTGTGGTTGAACAAGGGTAAAGGTTCACCAATGTTTATTGGTGGTTCCTTGGGAGTTTTTGCCAAACAAAAACTTAGTGTTTTCAACTGATAGGTAAAACCTATTTTGAGCAAAGCAATCCTAAGCTACACTTATCCAAATTCATGTAGAAGCTAGATATTATTATTCTACTAAGGTATCACTTGCCAATACTATTCCAATGTATTGACCCACTGTGGATGTAACTTGTGATGTTGCAAGTTACTCTGATGAGGATTATGAGTCTACACTCAACATGCTTGCCTGGCACATGAAGATGAAGACTTCTATTTATATTGTTAAGTTAAACTCTTGTACTAGCCTATGGCTATGGAGTTGTTAAAGACTATGTTATCTCTGGAATGACGATGTAATAATGACCTTTGTTTCTGTGTACTTCATCTTAAACTGTGGATGCTAGCAATTGATCCATGGACTAGCATTGCAATAACAGGGACCTTTACCTTTATAAAGGTGGGGTCTTACACTAGTGGTGGAAAGTGATGTCACAATCTTTGGAAAATATTTTGGTATACCTGGATGAATAAAGAGTTTCCTTTATTTTTCCTGACCATGTTTTAAGAGTGACTACGATTTCGGTAATTAGCAGTTTCTCTTGTTACATGTTTCTTGTGATTCTTATGAGTCCTGGCTACAAAAAACACTTTCTGTCTTGTCCTTCTATTGAATGAAAGAGTGACCTTTCTATTTCAAAAGTAGTTCAAAAGCTTGGTTTTTTGATCCATATCTTTGCAACCTGAAATCCCTACTTAAGCCATTTAGTTGAGGTTCCCTATCGAAGTCTATGGCCATGTTCTTTCTATTGTAACCTTCCTTTTCATAAATTTAACTCTCCTGTAAGATCCATGGTCTCAATCCTTATGAAGACCATCTATCTAACAACTTGAAACCATCTCCTCTTGTTTCCTCTGTTACCTTGACATGTTTCATGTCGTCATCTTAGAGCTGTTACAAAACACTCCATCCATGAGTTGACCATAAGATACTCTATGTTGTTTAGTGTGTTTCCTCTTATCCTTAGAGTAACCCTATTTCTTTCTCATCTTGGGTCAGGATTCTCGTAAGGGAGATAGAGCTGTAACACCCTAGTTTTAGTTAATCTTAATTAGGGTTTGTTTGTGAATTCATGAGCATCATGTTTATTGCTAGATAAAATTTGCAAACCAAAAATAAATGTAAAACGTTAACCCTAGTTCTCTCTCTCAAAGCAATTCAAAAGGTTTCGTATATTCTAAAAGCACCAAAATGTATGGAGCCCAAATGGACTAAAAGTCCTCTATAATAGTTTGTATATTTTATAAAAGCTTCTGGTATTTTGAAAGTACTCAGGACAGATTTGGAATTCAAATACAAAAGAGAAAATAAAAACAAAATTGAAAAAGGATTTCAGAGAATAAAAATAGAGCCAGCAGCAAATCAGGCCCATCCCAGCTGGCCCATCTCTCTCCTTTATCTTCCTTACACTCACACGCGCCCACAGTTGGGCGAGTAGCATCCCACCTGGCCCATATCCTTTTGTCCACCCTATCGTCATCGTCAAGGTAGGAAAGCACCCGCGTGTTGACATCACCGCCGCTCATCGACATCAAGATCTTCGCCGCCGCTCTGGACGGGGATAAGGAGGAGCCCTGCACGCCTCTCCCTCCCCTAATCTTATCTTCCCCCTCGTGCACTCACTCTCCCTCTCTGTACCACGCAGGGCTGAGACCCAGCCGATGCAGTCGCCATCCGTCGCCGACGTTCCAGGCCATGCCAAGACCATCCGCAACCACTATCGGCTCCGCCTCATTGCACTGGTGTTTCTCCCCGAAGGAATCGAGCTCGGGTGCTTGCAATGGCCAACATCGGTTGCATCTTCCTCAAGCTCAACGACCTCCACCGCTCGATTCACCGTTGCTCCGGCCATCGCCCCGCCTCGCCGTCACTAGCAACCACTCTGGGGTGAGCTTCTGTGTCCGCTGCTGTGTCCCTCTAGTTGCCTCGCTTGCTTGTTGTGTCCGCTGCTCGCCGTCGATCTGCAAGCTCCACCACCGCGTGCCACTGTATCCCGTGCTCCGGTGACCTATAGGTAGCAGCGCCGCTAGTTTTAGGATCGCCTCGACTCCACGGTTTGAACGCAGCTAGCCACGCATGCTGGCGTGCCCCGTGTCATCGCCGGTGGCCACCGTTCGACGAGTACGCCATGGTGATGTCACCATGACGCACTGTTGGCGCGGCTGTGGACCCTGTTGTCCCACTGACCGCCATGGTGGCAACCGACGTGGCCTAGGCCCCACCTGACAACCATAGTGGATAGTCCCACCCATGGTGAAAAACAACCCCGACCCCGAGCTGATGTCGTGATGATGTAGTAAATCTTTTAAATTGGTTTAATAATTTCTAGAATTATTTTAAACTTGTAAAATCAATAAATAATTGTTTATAAGTTATAAAAACATGTATACTATATCAATTTTTTTTAGAAAAACGAGATCTATATATTAAAGATATAATCATGCATTGATAATCAACTTTCGTAACAAATTTAATTAAACGACATAGTAACCCCTCACAGGTGATTCCGGAGTTCTTCCAAATTAGGGTTTGGAACCCTCGGAACCCCGTTTAAACTGTCGAGCATGTCTTAGGGTTACATTTAAGTACTAATAAACTTGTCATATCATCATCCTTCCTTGAGCATTGCATCGATGCCATGTGTTGATTGTTTCCTTTCTTTCCAGTATTTGGTTCTTCCTGGTAGAATACGATATCGAGATCGAAGACCAAGATCAAGACCATCGAAGATCGATGAACAATAATTGACCAACTATAATCAAGTAAATCCCAAGGCTTCCGAAGATCTGTTTATTTGTTATCAACAGGCAAAGGCAAGCATACCCCCACCATGATACAATCCTATGTTTTTTAAAGTATTTCAATTCTTGCCATGTTGCATATGATTCTACTATGGTATTTTATCAATAGATAGAGTATCCTATCTATTGTATTACTCCCTTTGAGCTTATATTACCTGATCCACTACTCCTAGCATAACTAGGTTTGGCTTGTACGAACTTCTAGATCCATTATCTGTGTCTTGCTTAGCCATGCATAGCTGTCAGTGCTGATTCATCCAGATAATGCATCAGATGCAAATAATCTAGTATGACAGGAGAACGTGATGAGATGATATCAAAGGTGATATGAAATTAAACATACTAAGGCTTGTATGGGAGGCCTTGGTGGGATGTGGTTTTTGTAGTCCCATGCTCGCCACCACTAGGACCCGAGTTCTTGCCTTTGGAAACGAGATGAGCATACAACCACATGGAGTTTATGGGGACCCCTTGATTGGCTAACTTGCCTAGTTCCATGAGTCACATAGTTCAGGTGTTCCATTCGACAAGCATTCTGGATCTTCTTGAAGGCGGCGAAGGAGGTGCATTCATAACAAGTAGGTAAGCATGGCCGAGGTTGCTTGGGGTAGATAGCGCTCCCGGTAAACCAACCTCGCCTCACATCTCTAGGGACCGGCTTTGGGACTTGACCCGTTACGGCGGAACAATCCTTAGGGTGTGACTCATGGTCTCGGCGAAAGCAAGGTAAAGGTCGTGTCTAACCACCCACTGTCGGCCTTCCAAGGAAGAGGGATAATGATTCTGGCATTAAGAGTCAGTTAGTATGTGTGGGTAAAGTTGTACACCCCTGCAGGGTAATAATATTTTCG
This sequence comes from Avena sativa, assembly GCA_916181665.1. Lineage (NCBI taxonomy): Eukaryota > Viridiplantae > Streptophyta > Magnoliopsida > Poales > Poaceae > Avena > Avena sativa. Next base: position 41,365,708 of record OV702298.1, on the reverse strand, counting down.
AAAAGCCGCGTCCGCTATTATGGACGACTCGGGAATGGACATGAGATCATAGAGAACATGAACTTAATCGTAAAACTTGGCAGATCAACATGTGCTTAGGATACTTCCTCATGGTTACAAGGGGGTGATCCTAGTTGGTAGATGATGACTTGGTGGATATCAAATATGATGATCAATACTTTGGAGATGTCGCTCTCTTATCCCCTTTAAAAATATTTTTTAGACGAGCTTCTTCTCTCTCTTGTTTTACAAACAAAGATGGCTTTATGCAAAAAAACTCCACGATCCATAAGTCTTGTGGAGTACACCCTGTACTCACCCTTGATTTGTTGATACTTTTTATAGACTAAGTGTTCCCCTGAAGACGAGTTCCGTAAGACATCGACACCGACGAGTAGCTTGGGGTTCCTAGCCGACAACCTGGAATCTATGGGCTGTGACGTCATCATTATGCTTCAGGCCTCTTAGGACATTTGTTAAGTTTGCTCTACTTAATAGCATGATTTGCCTTCCATTGTTTGATTTTTGTGGTCAGTGACCTCTGCTTATAATAATTTGGTTCTTTGCTCAGTTATGAGCTTGTTGTAATAAAATTTTGTGTCGTAGGGTCATTGCTATGTTACTAATTCTCCACTGGATATCCTCGAGCTCAAAGTTAAGCTTATGTCATACGGAGGTATGGGATTTGTTTAGCTCTGATCCCGAGGGTGTCACACGTCCTGAGCAATAAGGACGACATGGTTAGATGAAGGGGATCAAGGATAGTTCGCCTACCTGACATGTAGAGGGAGGTGAGCAAAGGAGGAGGATATATGCTCAAAACTCTCTCATGGCCAAGAGCTTCCTTGGATTCTTCCCTCGGGCAAGACAGGGCAGGGAGAGGGAGTGAGGTGTAGGGGAAGTGAGAGGGAGAAAATTAGGGTAGGTGGGAGAGTTAAGAGAGGCTCTGGCCATATAAACCGAAGGAAATGGCTTAGGGTGGACTATGTCCATGGAGAGCAAGAGAGGGTGGTTGGAGCTAGTTGATTGGGCCTCAGGGGCGTTGGAGGTACATGGGAGGACACTGGGGTCAGGTCGTGTAGGGGACAGAGAGGGGAGGGATAGAGCCGTGTCAAGGTTTTAGTGAGGCAAGACAAGACCTAACTTTGTGTCCCCCTTTTCTAAGTGCAAAAAAAGGGTATGGGTGTGCTACGGTATTGCTACAGTGCAGCACAACTAGAGGAGTGAGTGTTGTGATGTACAAGCTTGGTTTACCAAGTTGGAGGAGGTTTGATGGGGTTTAGTTTAGGGATTTGCTTAGTTTGCCAAATTTGATAAAAAAGAGGGTTATGAAGGAAGTATAGAATCTTGTCTTAGTCAAGATGAGGAAATGGTACTGGTATGTACATAGGGTCAATACATAACCCTAGGAATCGTTTGGGATTTTTCAAAGGACTTAAAGTCTACTTAAAACTATTTATTCAAATAGTGCTAAAATGGTTTTCGGGAGCTAATTTGATATTTTTACATTGGGAAAGGTTGGTTTTTTATGTGAGATGGCCCTAAATACCACATCACACATTGTATAAATTTTCTATAATTTATTTGGAAAGCAGAGTATTTTTACTTAATTATTCCTTGTTTCTGCCATTTAAGAAAAAGGGGAAATAAATAACAAAGGATCTCAAAAATATTTATTGTTGAGATGGGAGGATAGGATATGAAATATAGGCTTCAAATGTTCCTTGATTTGGAAAAGTGGTTTGGAGCAAAACAAACTTTCCTTTATAGGGAAGGTTTTGAAGATTTTGCAAAGGAGGGAATTGAAATAGCTTTTGGGACCAAATAATTATGCAAATTATTTGGTAAATAATTATATCCATGGTTTATGATGTAAACTTGAATTACCCATCATTGTCAACCTTGGGTTTAGCAGATGTGACTTGGTTTTGGAAACGAACAAGGATTAGAGGGTCTAGGGCATTGATATTTTTATGCCACCTAAACTTGGTTGGATTAGGTTGCTCAGAGGTCACCTTGGTACAAGGGATAGATGGATGGTTAGACCAAGTTACATAGATGATCAAGGTAACAATAGTTGGGCTTGATTATATTTTAGGTGATCTATAAGTGATGGCAAACTTTGTTGAAAATAAGGCTGCCATATCAGATGTATATTGAAGCCTCACAAACCATGTGGGTTTATGAAGAACAAGGATCCAATGGAAACTAGTGAAGGGTGGATTGATAGACCATGGTTAGTGCGTCATAACCTGTAAGACCCCACCTTTTAAAGGTAAAGGCCCATGTGATTGTAATGCTAGTCCCTGGATCAAATGCTAGCATCCCCAGTTTAAGATGAAGTACAAAGATACAAAGGTCGTTATTACATCGTCACTCTAGAAATAACATGGTCTTTACAACTCAATATCCCAAGTCTAGTACATATAGTTCATAATATAAAGTAAATAACTATAAGTCTTCATCTTCATGTACCATAGGCAAGCATGTTGAGTGTAGACTCACAACCCTAATCTCCATCAGAGTAACCTACAACATCATAAGTTACAGCCAGAGTGGGTCAATACATTTGGAATTGTATTGGCAAGTGATACCATAGTAGAATAGTAGTATCTAACATCTATATGAATTTGGCTAAGTGTAGCTTAGGCTTGCTTTGCTCAAAATAAGGTTTTCCTTATTAGTTGAAAACACTAAGTTTTTGTTTGTAAAAAACACCCAAGGAACCACCAATAGACATTGGTGAACCTTTACCCTTGTTCAACCATAAGTTTTTAACTTAGAAATTGGGATGAGGAGATCTTTGATTGCTTCAATGTCTTTGATGCTCAAATTGTCCATTACCGGGGACACGACTAAGTACTTAGGTTTTCCCCTCTCGAGAGGTGGTGCACTTTTCCTAGAAGACTCGACATGCATCGAGACGAGACTTTTCAGAAGCATTCCCTTAGACCACCATGGACGCATTCCATCCTATCACCCTACCACCAACTGTCCATCTGGCTAAGTTCTTGCAACCTATTTGGTCAAGGCAGAGCCCATATGCCATGTGGTTGCACTAGAAGCTTCTCAACACTAAACATCTCAAATCCCTTTGTTCCTGGGTGGCAATCCACAAGTGTGATACACAAGGTAAACCATAGACATGGGCCTTGTGTAACCACTCAACATAAACTAACCATACCATTCCACCTAGGTGATTCATTCACATAGTTGTTTTATTAATCAAAAACACAAGTCATAGATTTAGCAAAATTTCATAGTATGAATATTCCACCCTTGTTTGCTACTATCTAGGCTAAGCATAACAACATATCAAGTTTTATTAACTTAGATAAAAATCCACTAATACTACAATTACTAGGATTTCCCAAGGCATAGCATAGTATATACTTAGAAATAATCTCTACTCAAAATATCACTAATGCATAGTCAAAATAATAGGAAAAAATATATGAAGCACCACTTGCCTTGATAGTTGGGAGAGTAGAAACAGTCCTCACAATCACAATCACCACAATCACCAAAATCTACACATAAAATCATAACACCAAATTCACATTCAAATATTCAAACAAAATATATATGAATGCATGCAAATGCAATGGAATTATTTTCTACACTAAACAAGTCAAACCAAACAATACTGAATACAAACGTGCTCTGCGGGTGCGGGATTTAGGGACGAAGGGGTGATGTGGCATTTGGCCCAGTGGTCAGCGACTGTGGGGTCGGGCTTGTGTGGGTGAAAGAGGGAGCAGAGGGAGAAAACCCCGGGTGGGCTTGTTGGGCCAGATGTGGTGTTGGGCTGAATAGGCAGCGCGGGATTTTATTTTTTCCTTCTCCTTTTTGTTTTCCAATTTGATTTTCAAGAATGGTTTTAAAACCCCAATTCAAATTTGTTTGAATTCAAACCTTTTCCAAATTTTTGTACTGTGATCCTAGCATTCAAAAGTGTGTCAAACACATTTGTCCACTCAAAAACACTTTGGTCTTTTGAAAATAAAAATAAAACCATGCCTCATATGTATATAATAGAAAGGCGTAATATTGTTTTATTTGATTTCAAACTTTGAATTTTTTTATGAAAGCTCTAAATGCTATGATGATATGAATGCAATACATGATTTTGCATTTGATGAAATTTGGGATGTTACAAATCTAACCCCCTTAAGATGAATCTCGCCCTCGAGATTCAGATTGGCTAGAAAATAGGTGTGGGTGGTCTTTCCGAAGATCATCTTCTCTTTTCCATGTTGCTTCTTCTTCAGTATGATCATTCCATTGTACTTTGCAGAATTTGATGGTCTTAGTACGAGTAACCCTTTCTGCTGTCTCAAGAATCTTGATAGGTTTCTCTTCATAGGTGAGATCATTCTCTAACTGAACCTCTTCCAAAGGTATAGTGTCCTTCAATGATGTTTCTTCCATCTCCGGATGTCACTTCTTCAAATGACTCACATGAAACACATTGTGAACGGCCGACAGTGATTCAGGCAATTCAATCTCATATGCTGCTTCTCCTTTGCGGCTCAAAATCTTGAATGGTCCAACATACCTAGGTGCCAATTTTCCTTTGACTCCAAATCTCTTCACTCCACAAAGTGGTGAGACTCTAAGATAAGCTCTATCACCTACCTCATAGGTGACTTATCTACACTTTGGATCTGCGTAGCTCTTTTGTCGGGACTGGGCTATCTTCAATCTGTTCTTTACCAATTTAACTTTCTCTTCAGCCTCCTTGATCAGTTCTGGTCCGAACAAATTTCTTTCTCCTACTCCACTCCATAGCAAGTGCGTAGTACATTTCCTTCCATAAATAAATTCAACCAGATCCATCTCAATGCTTGCTTGATAGATGTTATTGTAAGAGAATTTTGCGTAAGGCAGACTTTCATCCCAACTAGCACCATAGTCTAGGGCACATGCCCTCAACATATCCTCCAAAATATGATTGGTCCTTTCCGTCTGTCCATCAGTCTAAGGGTGAAAAGATGTGCTGAATTCTAATCTTGTTCCCAATGATTTATGCAATTGTCGCCAAAAATGCGAAGTGAACTGAGTTCCTCTATCGGACATAATACTCTTAGGTACTCCATGCAGACATACAATCCTGTTCATATAGATCTTAGCTAATTTAGCACTTGTATAGGTAGTCTTCATGGGTATGAAATGAGCCACTTTAGTTAGGCGATCAACAAAAACCCAAATGGAATGATATCCAAACCTGGTCCTTGGCAATCCGGTGATAAATTCCATACCAATCTTATCCCACTTCCAATCAGGAATAGGTAGTGGTTGCAATAACCCTGCCTGTTTTTTATGTTCCGCTTTCACTCGACTACACACATCACACAATGCAATATGTTCCGTGATATCTTTCTTGAGATTGTTCCACCAAAATCTTTCTTTCACATCCATGTACATTTTGGTGTTAACTAGATGAATAGAATATGGTGAATTGTGTGCTTCTTGCATAATCAATTTCTGAAGTTTCGGATCTTGTGGAATGCAGATACGCTTTCCATACCATAGAGTACCTTGTTAATCTTCATGGAATCCTTTAGCCTTCCCTTTGCTAATTTTTCCTTTAATCTCTTCTATTTCCTTGTCCAACTTTTGGGCTTCTTTGATCTTGTCCAACTTTTGGGCTTCTTTGATCTTGTCCAACTTTTGGGCTTCTTTGAACATCCAATGACATGAGATATCCTTTAGGCACTATCTCCAATCTTAGATCTTTGAATTGGGCACACAGATCATTTGGTAATTCTCCTTTAGTAAGGCCATTCACATAAACCTTACGGCTTAAAGCATCCGCTACAACATTTGCTTTACCGGGATGGTATTGCAAACTCAAGTCATAGTCCTTAATAAGCTATAGCCACCTTCTTTGTATCTGTAGAGGTCCCATCCTTTAATAAGGTAGAGTCCCTTGTGTTTACAATGCTAGTCCCTGGATCAATAGCTAGCATCCACAGTTAAGATGTAATATCAAGAAACAAAGGTCATAATACAACTTTATAACCAGGAATAACATAATTTTATTACATCTTACATAGCTCATTTGGCCATTATATTACATTGCAGCAGAATATCTATAAGCATGGGGTCCTTCATCTTCAAAGTGCCACAGGCAAACATGTTGGTTGTAGACTTTGTAATCCTAATCAATCAACTTCACTAATATCAAACAAACCTGCAACATAACAAGTTAGCGAGAAAGGGAGTGAGGGGAAAGGGTCCACTGGTCAGTTGCTCTGCGGGTGCGGGTGCGGGTTCAGGTGAAAAATGATTCGCGCGTGGGGAGTAGCTGGGCTGGTACTGGGCTTGTTGGGCTTGGCCAGTTGGGCTGCGTCTGACTCTATTTTTTTCTTTCAAATGCTTTTACTTTTCCTATTTCCTGTTTTGAAATTCAAACAACCAATCAAGCATTCAAATCAATTCAAACATTCACTACACTTGTATTGGGTTTTGGTTCTGTTTAACAACATAATCCAAAGTCCCAAAAACAAAAATAATACTTTAAATCTTTTTAGGATCATTTATTAATTAAATAAAATGGTCCTTAGTTATTAAATCAAATAGGATTTATTTTATTTAATAAAATCTCCATTTGAAATCTAAATAATTTCAAAACCAAATCAGTAGGTTTTATTTGAAAATAAAGAATACTTGGAAAACTTGTTTAGTTAAATAAATAAGTTTTGATGTTTAATTAAAATAGTAAAACCTTTATTTTTAATAAACTTGGATATTAATAAATCCTTATTATTTTATTTAAATAATCCTTTACTATTTTTATCAAATATAATTATTTTTATTTCAAAGGCTTGGCCAAGTTTTAATTTGGCTTATAAAATAATCCTTATTTATAATTCTTCCTTTCCATTTGAAAACCAAATCTTTTTATTAAAAGATCCAAAATAGTAATTCCAAATATTTTTATTTTCCTTTTTTTTAATGTTTATCTTTTTAAATCCCTTTAAGATTTATCTTGATCAAAATAGGTTTGAAGTTTTCCAATTGGAATCCAAAAAGTTTCTTCTCACCCTGAAATTCAACAAAGTTTTATTTCATTCATTTATTTTTCACATTACAAGATTTGGAAAATCTTGGGATGTGACAGGCTACCACCCTTAAAATAAATCTCGTCCCGAGATTTGGGAAGGCTAGGGTTACAAGTAGGTTCAAAACATCTAGGGTACTACCACCCTTAAAAATTTCCAAACTAAATTACATATTGGCTTGCTTGGGATCTTGGAGAAACTTCTCTGGGCAAACATCTGCAGAGTGTCCTTTGTTTCCACACTTGGCACATGTGACAAGGCTGAGATCCTTCATAGGCTTGTTTATCTTGTTCTTCATCTTTTCTGGACAATTGCTTGCATAATGTCCTGGGTTTTTGCAATTGAAACATATGATAACTTTGAGTTCTTCACATGTCTCTTGTTGACAAGTTGCTGCATAATGGCCTAGCCCTTTGCAGTTGTTGCACCATACTTGACCAATCTCCTTATACTTCTGTTTCTCTAGACATTCACTGGAATAGTGTCCCATTTCTTTACAATGATGACATTGCACATGGCTTTTGTCCTTCTTTTTATTTTTGGGCTTCTCCAAGGCTAGGAGTGCATCAAGTTCATGTTGTTCATATGTTATCTGGTAGGTAGGAATGTCTACATGTTTCTTGGACCTTCTATTGCTCTTTGGAAAATTCATATGCCTCTTCTTTGGTCCTTTGAATTGGGTTGTATTGCATGGAGGTATGAGTGGAGCTTTTCCTTTGTCCTCATTCTTCTTGGTAGACTTAGATCCTTCTTGATAGTTTGCAATCATTTGTTGCACTCCATCTTGTTTCCTTTGTTCAACAATGGAGTAGATGGGGCATTGGATAGGGACATGGTTATTTCCTTCACATAGGTAGCAAGTAGCTTGAGAGGTGGGACATTGGCCAACAGGATGTTTCTCTTCATAGTTGGGGCATTGATCTCCATGCTCCTTGGAAGTGGGATCCTTGTCTCCACAAATATTGCAAGCTTTGGCTCCTTTTAGAATAACATCCTTGTCATCCTTGGAAAAGTTGCTTTCCATGTTGAGCATTTGGTCTGTCACCTTATGCAACATTTGGGCTTGGTCTTCCAAAAATCCTTGTAGGGTTGGATCTTCCCCACTGGTGTTGGCTATGAACTGAGCTGTCATTTGGTTCAACTGGTTTTGGGTTGCTATGAGTTCCTCCATGTTGTCCTCTCGGTTGGTGTTGTTGGTGTTATCAACCTTGATGTTGGAGTCTCTTGGAGTAGTCATCTGTTTGGGTTGAATGGGGATTAGAATTGGCAAGATATCTCTAAGGGAATAATTTGAATCACACACATCACAATTCACACAAGCAATGTGCAAGCATTCACAATCCAAACATTTCACTCAAACAATGAAATTCAAGCATATACTTAGGCAACCAAAAATATTTTTGTTACACCACATAAGTTGGTGTGTTTGACTTAACTAAAATATGGAGGTCCATCTATATGGTTCACTTGTGATCTTTCCATCCTTCTTGGTTGATTCTTCTTGCATGAGATCATGGTTTCCTTGGAAAAAGTTCTTGGTCACAAAACTTCAAAGGTGGTCATGGTTCTTTCTAAGTTGTGTGTCCTTAGTCTCCAAATCTTGAGAAAGATTTCTTATCTCACTTTTCCTTAGTGATATCCAAGGTTGAAGTCCTTGGTGAATATGCTGAAGATGTTGAAGTCATTAGAGTTGAAGAAGTTGAAGTCATTAGAGTTGAAGAAGTTCTTTGCACATGGTGAAGTCTTTGGCCATAGTGTAGGTTTTTCCATCAAGTTGAAATAGAAGAGATGTAGAGTTGAAACCAAAATGGTTGAGGAAAGAGTTTACAAGATTGTTTGTAAATAAGTTTTGGAACAAATACAACTCCTATTTTTCTAAGGGTTTTTTGTCCAATCCTAGGGTTACAAATCCTACAGGCAACACAATGCTCTGATACCATCTGTAGAGGTCCCATCCTTTAATAAGGTAGAGTCCCCTGTGTTTACAATGCTAGTCCCTGGATCAATAGCTAGCATCCACAGTTAAGATGTAATATCAAGAAACAAAGGTCATAATACAACTTTATAACCAGGAATAACATAATTTTGTTACATCTTACATAGCTCATTTGGCCATTATATTACATTGCAGCAGAATATCTATAAGCATGGGGTCCTTCATCTTCAAAGTGCCACAGGCAAACATGTTGGTTGTAGACTTTGTAATCCTAATCAATCAACTTCACTAATATCAAACAAACCTGCAACATAACAAGTTACAGCCACAAGGGTCAATACATTTGAATTGTATTGGCAAGTTTCACTACTATGTTGAATATAAGTGGATCCTATCATTACATGCATATTTGGCTAAGTAGGGTTTTAGGCTCATTTGCAGAAAGCAATAATTTATCCTATCTTTTCAAAATGGTTTTGATCTTTTGTCAAATCTTTCTGAACTCCTTGGTAAATCCCCAAGTGTCTTTGTCAAAATCTCTTGAGCTCCTTGGTACACCCCAAGTACTTCAAGTTTTTATCAAAATCTCTTGAGCTCCTTGGTAAATCCCCAAGTGCATCAAGTTTTATCAAAACCTCTTGAGCTCCTTGGTAAATCCCCAAGTGCATCAAGTTTTATCAAAACCTCTTGAGCTCCTTGGTAAACCCCCAAGTGCTTCAAGTTTTTATCAAAGTCTCTTGAGCTCCTTGGTACCCCCAAGTGCTTCAAGTCTTTTGTTGTCACTTTAAAGTTTTTATTTTAGAAAGTGGAATGTCGAGATTTCCCATAGCTTCAAGCTTTAGTTGCTCAGTATTGTCCATAACCGGGGACACGGCTAAGTACTTAGATTTTATTATCTTCTGCAGAAGTTGTACACTTTACCCACATGACACAATCTCATCTTGTTGCCACCAGTGGCCACTGGATAAGTACTCACCAAGATGGAATACTGGCAGATTGAGAATGTGACGAAGTCTTTCCAAAGGGTCCTCCCATACACCATTGCTAGCTTGTCTTCAGTCACCCATGTAGGGTTTCGAGTTCCCTCATTTTCAGTAACCTGAAGACAATGCATGGGTCTTCCCAATGTAGTTGACTAAGCTAGAGCCATATGTAGCATGTGGCTGTACACGAAAGCCACAGTTGGAGAAACATGTTCAATCTCTAAGTCCCTGGGTGGTTTTATTTTGGTGCACAACACAAAGATATTGCCATAGACATGGTTCCTTTTGTTGCCACCTTATCCAAAACTCAAAGTATCCTTGTCGACCCAGGTGGTTCATTGAGTACTTGTTTTATTATATAAAACATAAGTCTTTTCTCAACTTCATAAAATCTCAACATGTATCTCTTCTCAAAATATTTAGCATGGCTAAGCATTTTACAACTACATTGTTTTCACTAAGGAATGTTTAGGGTATCCTATTAGGATTTAGCATAGCATAAGTATAGAAATTCTTTTCATACATGTTTCAAATCCACTAAGTATAATGAAAATAGTAGGACTTTAGATGATAGTGTCACTTGCCTTTTTGGTAGGGGATGTTGGTTCACTTCTTGATCTTGCTAATCTCACACTCTTCTAACTTCACTACAAGTCAATCAAGCAAACACAAATTCAACTAGCATTCCAAACCATAAACAAACAAACAAATCATCACACATAAAATAATAGAAGCCAAGTCATGCATGCAAGCATGCAAAAGTTAGTTTTATTTGCAAAGTGGTTTCTACTAGGCTCTAAACTTTGTAAGGTTCAAAGTGGTCATTTTCCAAAGTGGCAAAGTCATTTGAAAAAGGGTTTTATCTATAAACCATTTTTTTAAATCCAATCATTATTTTATGAGGTGGAAAATGTTTTTATCAAAGCAAAAAATTTATGTTGTTCACCAAATGAGTTGCTAATCTCAAAACTTGGTGTTTAGGGTCAGTAGGTTTGATTCAAAACATTTTCCAAAGGTTTTGCTCAAAAATAATTTCCATAACAAAATCAATATTTTTATTTGGCTAGAAATGAGCTAAATCAATTATTCAATCCTAATTTTCACCAAATACATTTTTGAATCCACAAGATGGTTCCTAGGGTCAGTAGGTTCACAATAAACCAATTTGCAAAGATTTCAACCCTAAAAACATTTTGGAATAATTTTATAACCTAAATAAGCATACAAATGTTTATGCAAAAACAAACATTCTAACAGAAACTTTTTTCTAAACAAATTGCATGGTTGGCTAGGGCTTGTTCCACTGATTCCATTGATATAAAGTTTGCAAATTTTGGACGTGTGGATCAAAAGTTACAAGGTTTTCAAATCTGCATCTAAATCAGATTCAAAATTTGTTTTAAATCATAGACTGGCCACGCGTCGTGTTCTTATTGGGCGGTACCGGTTCGCGCGGATTGCGCTCTGCGGGGCGTTGGATCTAAACAGATCGCACGGCTCAGACTAGCCCGTACCTTTTCGTTAAATGAATCTATCGTGGCCGCCAGATGGAAATCTAACGGTGTTGGTTGGCTTGACCAAACACGAGCGGCGCCGACGGTGGCTGGCGGCGGCGCACGGTCAGGCGGTGGCGCTACAGCAGCTACAGGAAGCAAAGAAGAAGGTGAGGGTGCTTATAGTGATCGCGGTGACGCTCTGATGCTCAAGGTACGGTCAGCTCGTCGAGGGGCGCTCTGGTTCTAGCGGGATTTCTCGCCGGAGTGGGGGACGGCGTCGGGCGGCTCTGGTCGTTGTCGGGGGCGACACTGTGGTTCACTCCGAGGCAAAACGAGGACAAGGTTAGATGCAGTCGAGTGTGGCGAGTGCAAGAGCATGAACGAGAGGGCGTGGGGCGGTCTGTGCTTACCAGGGGACGTCGCCGGAGAAAGTAGCAGACACGGCGGTGCTCAGAGATTGTCAAAGTTGACGTTCTGGGGCGCCCGCGAGTGAATGGAAGGCACAGGGAGAAGCGCCTAGGTCTGGGGAATGTGCCCGTGTGCTTGGGGAGGCAAGGGTGGCGTAGAGTCGCCGGAATTGGCTGGCGACGGTGATCGGAGCAGTGGCGGGGCGACTTCGATTAAGGGTAGCCTGGTGGCTCTCGTGCAATGGTGTTTGAGGGGAAAGGAGGAGAAGGCGCAGGCGATTAAAAGGACACATTTGCAGAGCGGAATCACTGCGGTGTTACGGCGAATTAACGCGAGCATTCAACGGCAGGAACGACCGGGCGTGGTCAGCGGCGGGTGGAAACGACGAACAGGAGAGGTGGGACCTTGCTGTCAGCGAGAAAGGGAGTGAGGGGAAGGGTCCACTGGTCAGTCGCTCTGCGGGTGCGGGTTCAGGTGAAAAACGATTCGCGCGTGGGGAGTAGCTGGGCTGGTACTGGGCTTGTTGGGCTTGGCCAGTTGGGCTGCGTCTGATTCTATTTTTTTCTTTCAAATGCTTTTTCTTTTCCTATTTCCTGTTTTGAAATTCAAACAACCAATCAAGCATTCAAATCAATTCAAACATTCACTACACTTGTATTGGGTTTTAGTTCTGTTTAACAACATAATCCAAAGTCCCAAAAACAAAAATAATATTTTAATCTTTTTAGGATCATTTATTAATTAAATAAAATGGTCCTTAGTTATTAAATCAAATAGGATTTATTTTATTTAATAAAATCTCCATTTGAAATCTAAATAATTTCAAAACCAAATCAGTAGGTTTTATTTGAAAATAAAGAATACTTGGAAAACTTGTTTAATTAAATAAATAAGTTTTGATGTTTAATTAAAATAGTAAAACCTTTATTTTTAATAAAATTGGATATTAATAAATCCTTATTATTTTATTTAAATAATCCTTTACTATTTTTATCAAATATAATTATTTTTATTTCAAAGGCTTGGCCAAGTTTTATTTTGGCTTATAAAATAATCCTTATTTATAATTCTTCCTTTCCATTTGAAAACCAAATCTTTTTATTAAAAGATCCAAAATAGTAATTCCAAATATTTTTATTTTCCTTTTTTTAAATGTTTATCTTTTTATATCCCTTTAAGATTTATCTTGTTCAAAATAGGTTTGAAGGTTTCCAATTGGAATCCAAAAAGTTTCTTCTCACCCTGAAATTCAACAAAGTTTTATTTCATTCATTTATTTTTCACATTACAAGATTTGGAAAATCTTGGGATGTGATAGTATCATATTGAGTTCCTTCTAGGTGAAGGTATATTTCAAACTCTTGTGATCCATGAACACTTCACATCGTTCTCCCAAAATATAGTGTCTCCATGTTTTGAGTGCATGGACAATAGAGGCTAACTCTAAGTCATGAGTAGGATAATTCACTTCATGAGTTTTGATTTGTCTTGAGGCATAAGCCACAACTTTACCTTCTTGCATCAAAACTCCACCCAATCCCTGGTGAGATGCATCACAATAGACTTGGAAATCCTTCTCCAAATCTGGCAGACATAAGACTGTTGCCGATAATAGTCTCTTCTTCAATTCTTGGAAACTGATTTCACAACCTTCAGTCCAATCAAACCTTTTCTCTTTCTTAAGTAACTCCATCATTGGCTTAGCTACCTTTGAGAAATTCTCAATAAACCTCTATAGTATCCTACCAAGCCTAGGAAACTACAAACTTCCTTAACTGACTTGGGATAATCCCATTTAGTTACAGCTGACACCTTTGTGGGATCGACAGCTATACCATCTCCTAACACAATGTGTCCAACAGATCCAACTTCATTCAACCAAAATTCACACTTACTGAACTTGGCATATAACATGTGCTCCCTGAGTTTCTCAAGTATCAAACACAAATGTCCTTCATGCTCTTCTTTGCTCTTGGAATAGATCAAAATGCCATCGATGAATACGACAACAAACCTGTCAAGAAACTCCATGAACACCTTGTTCATCATGTTAATGAAATAAGATGGTGCATTTGTCAATCCAAATGGCATCACGGTATACTCATACAACCCATACCTAGTGGTAAAAGCAGTCTTAGGTATGTCTTGCTCTCTAATATTTAGCTGAAAATAGCCTGATCGGAGATCAATCTTTGAGAACACACGGGCTCCGTCTAGCTGATCAAATAGATCATTTATTCTGGGCAAAGGGTACTTGTTCTTTATAATCACCTCATTGAGTGAACGGTAATCTATGGATAACCTTTGACTTCTATCCTTCTTCTCAACAAACATAACTGGTTCACCCCAAGATGAAGAACTTGGTTGAATAAATCCTTTCTACAACTGTTCTCCAAGTTGTTTCTTGAGTTCTTTCAACTCATCAACTGACATCTTATAGGGTCTTTTTGCTATTGGTCCAGATCCTGGCAGTAAGTCAATCAGAAACTCCACATCTCTATCTGGTGGCATTCCTGGTAATTCCTCTGGAAACACATCTTGGTAATCCTTCACAACTGGTACACTGTCTATGCTAACCCCCTTAAGATAATTTAGCTTACTCCCCTTGGATTCAAAGTTAGACTTGAACCTAATCCTTTTATTATCCGGGGTTGTGAGTGTAACAGTATGATTGGCACAATCTATTACTCCTTCATACTTATTCATCCAATCCATGCCCAAAATTACATCCAATCCTTAGGAATCTAGAATTATCATACTATCTGGAAACTTATACTTTCCAAATTCTATCACTAGATCATGACATCCAAAATTCACTATCATCTCTCCACCGGGAGAGCTTACTTTAATTGGACACCCAATAGTTTCAGTTGGAAGTCCATTTTTATCAACAAATGCTCTTGATATGAATGAATGAGATGTGCCGGTATCAAAAAGAACAAGTGCTGGAAAAGAATTGAGCTTGACCTTACCAGCCACAACATTAGATTCTTCATAGATTTCATCCACATTGATAAGTGGTTCACTTGACCCTTCTGAAATGGATTTGTCTTGTTGGCTCCATCAGCCTTCTTTTCTGGGCATTCATTTGCATAGTGCCTAGTTTTCTTGCACTTGAAACACTCAACCCGACTGATGTCTCTCTTAGCAGGCTGACTTCCATTGCCATGCCCACTATGGTGGCTCTTGTGTCCACTCTTGTGGTTCTTATATCTATCATTGTCATGATTATGGTGGTGCTTGTTGTCATGGTGACGATTAATATTGCGGTGGTTGTTATACTTCCCATGCTTGTGGGATCCAAAACCTACACTATCATCACCATGGGAACGCTTGTGAGACGATCCCGAGCTGTGCTTGTCAAAGTGATGCTTCCTCTTCCTATTCTCAACTTGCTTCATCTTACTTTCCAAGATGGTGGCTTTGTCACATAGTGATTGATAAGTTGGAACATATGCAACAGACAGCTGCATGCACATCTCATCATTTAGTCCCTCAAGGAACTTCTCCTTCCTCTTGGCAACTATGTCAACATCATCCGGCGCATAGCGTGCCAGATTGTTGAACTCCTCAATATATTCTGCCACACTGCGGTGACGTTGCTTGATATTGCGGAACTCCTTCTTTTTCAATACCATCACTCTTGAAGAGATATGGGCAGTGCGGAATCCATCCTCAAAAATTGCCCAAGTCACTTCCTCAATAGGAGAAGTGATTTGGAAGTTGTCCCACCATGTGGTTGCTGGTACTTCAAGAAAATGTGTTGCAAATATGACCTTTTACTCATCAGTGCAGCCCACAGTGACCAAGTCCTTGTTCACATAACGTAGCCAGTCATTGGCTACCATGGTATCAGTGGTTCCCGAGAACTTTGCAGGCCTAAACCTCAAAAACCTTGTAAGCATATCAAAGGCTGGTGGGTTGTTTTGATTGTTGTTGTTGTTATTGTTGTTGTTGTTCTTATTATTGTTGTTGTTGTTGTTTTGGTTCTGATTCTGATTTGCCATGAATTGGGTCATCATCTGCATCAGTTGAATTTGAGCTGTCATCAGCTGCTGGATCTCATTGTCATTGTTTTTATTATTGTTTTGGTTGGGATTGGCACGACGGGGAGGCATCTGTGGTTTCAATAAGGATAAGTAATGAGATATAACCCATAGATGCTAACATGCACAATACATCACATAGCAACAATCACAAATAACCAAGCACAAGATAAACTTAGAGTTTAAACAACGTGAACATCAAGTTTTGGAGAAGTAAACACACTAGCAAAGCCATCCACATGTTGGATGATCATTGCGACTCGATAAATAAAAGGATGATAGATAAATAGATAGCCGAGTAATCAACACTACTCCTCCATGCCGACCTCCACGTCCACTAGAGTAAGTCCGACTGTCTCCATGGTTGTCTTGTACTCCTCCACGCTGGTGGTCAAAGCCTCGACCTTCGCCCGGAGGGCTCTCTTTTGCGAGCATAGCCTCTCTATCACTCCTTGCTGAGTCTTTGGCTCAATATCCTTGATCTCTATCTCGGCCCTCATGTCCTTGATCTTCTTGTTTCTATCATGCACTCTTTTTTCTTGATTCTTGAACCTCTTGTCTTGGCTCTCGAACCTAGCCTCCATCTCCTTGATGATCTCGTCCTGCTCCACGAAGAGCTTGTCCTTCTCCCTCAATTGAACCTGAAGCTCGTCATTGCTAAGCATGACGTTGGTCCTATCTGTGTCGAGGTGTCTAACAAGGCTGTCTAGGTCCTGGAGATATAGATGCACCGGCTCGATAGTCTCTCCAGTGGCATCGTCATATTCTACAGCCTCTCCCTGCTCGTCACGTCTCCCAAATGGGTGGAAGTATAGGCCCCTGAGCTCAGTGGAGTGACGTCCACAGAGACGTCCAAGTAGATCCTGCATGACTACGTCTAGTCCCTTCTCCTTGTCATCATACATCAACTTGAAGGTAATCTCCTCGGTGAGTGGCTCCGTATGGCGTCCAGGCTGCGAGACTCTAAATCCCCAAAGATTCTTCCTCTCGAACTTCGTGAGCTGAAGTGCCTTAATACTAGGGAGTGGGAGATTCAGCACACTAGTTATCTCCACAAGACGAGAACCGAAACGAGTTCCCTTGAACTCCTCGGCAGTGCTGACAACAAAGCTAGGCATCTATTGCATAGGATAGAGAAAACCAATTAGAACAACACAAGTAAAGAGAAAAACACAAGATAGTGCAACCAAAGCCAAAAGCATACACTCACAATAAAAACATACAAGTCATGGCATACAAAAATCTACCACATGCACTAAGGTTCAAACATAACTTAGGCAAAAACTTGCCATACCACATAGGTTGGTATGATCGAATTTCTAACGCGAGAAAAACGACAAGTGTGGTGGTCCAACTGTCGGAGTACGTCACAATTCTCACTCATATGCTAAGACTATGATATCTTCCCTTAGACGTTTTATGGCGGTCTCTAAGTCTTGGGTATATTTCTTCTCCTCTCTAAGGTCATTTTGAGTGTTGAGCATTCTACACTTGAGTCTTTCACCAAGCTCCTTGATAGCATTCCAAGCTGCATTTTTTGCAGAGTCAAAGAATGACATATACATTTCTGAGTTGGTGATCTTGCAGAATCCCAACTCTTTGTGGTTGTCTCCCATGTTTTTGTACAAGTGGAGTTACACCCACCAATATTCTTCTCCTTCATCCATCATTGGAAATCCTTTGTATATGGCCTCACCATGTATTCCCAAGCTAACCATGAGGTTTTTGAGTGCCTTGGGAAACTCTGTCTCACATTCTAAGGTCATGGTCATGAGTGGTCCCTTCTCGATGGCTTCATTGATGGCAGCCATCTACAAATAGAGATGAGAAAGAAGATTAGGAGAGGTTTACGAGAAGAAAAAGACAAGTGTGGAATTTGCAAAGAGTTGCATTTTTCCTACTGTTTTCCTTAGTCTAATCCAACTTAGGGTCATAATCCTATAGGCAACACAGTGCTCTGATACCATCTGTAAGACCCCACATTTTACAGGTAAAGGCCCCTGTGATTGCAATGCTAGTCCCTGGATCAAATGCTAGTGTCCATAGTTTAAGATGAACTACACAGATACAAAGGTCGTTATTACATCATCACTCCAGAGATAACATAGTCTTTACAACTCAGTATCCCAAGGCTAGTACATAGAGTTCATAACATAAAGGAAATAACTATAAGTCTTCATCTTCATGTGCCACAGGCAAGCATGTTGAGTGTAGACTCACAACCCTAATCTCCATCAGAGTAACCTGCAACATCATAAGTTACAGCCACGGTGGGTCAATACATTTCGAATTGTATTGGAAAGTGATACCATAGTAGAATAGTAGTATCTAACATCTATATGAATTTGGCTAAGTATATCTTAGGCTTGCTTTGCTCAAAATAAGGTTTTCCTTATTAGGTGAAAACACTATGTTTTTGTTTGTCAAAAACACCCAAGGAACCACCAATAGACATTGGTGAACCTTTACCCTTGTACAACCTCAAGTTTTTAACTTAGAAATTGGGATGAGGAGATCCTTGATTGCTTCAATGTCTTTGATGCTCAAATTGTCCATTACCGGGGACACGGCTAAGTACTTAGGTTTTACCCTCTCGATAGGTGGTGCACTTTCCCCACAAGACTCTACATGCATCGGGATGAGACTTTTCAGAAGCATTCCCTTAGACCACCATGGACGCATTCCATCCTATCACCCTACCACCAACTATCCATCTGGCTAAGTTCTTGCAACCTATTTGGTCAAGGTAGAGCCCATATGCCATGTGGTTGCACTAGAAGCTTCTCAACACTAAACATCTCAAATCCCTTTTTTCCTGGGTGGCAATCCACAAGTGTGATACACAAGGTAAACCATAGACATGGGCCTTGTGTAACCACTCAACATAAACCAACCATACCATTCCACCCAGGTGATTCATTCACATACTTGTTTTATTAATCAAAAAACACAAGTCATAGATTTAGCAAAATTTCATAGTATGAATATTCCACCCTTGTTTGCTACTAGCTAGGCTAAGCATAACAACATATCAAGTTTTCTTCACTTAGAGAAAAATCCACTAAGACTACAACTACTAGGATTTCCCAAGGCATATCATAGTATATACTTAGCGAAAATCTCCATGCAAGTCCTAATCAAAATATCACTAATGCATAGTCAAAATAATAGGACAAAATATATGAAGCACCACTTGCCTTGATAGTTGGGAGAGTAGCAACAGTCCTCACAATCACAATCACCACAATCACCAAAATCTACACATAAAATCATAACACCAAATTCACATTCGAACATTCAAAAAAAAATATATGAATGCATGCAAATGCAATGGAATGATTTTCTACACTAAACAAGTCAAACCAAATGGTACTGAACACAAAGTAAACTTTATAAGGTTCAAATAAAACAAGTTTTACTCTCAAACAATTTTCTAAACATTTTATATAGTCAAAATAAGCCTATAATTGGTTCTACAAATAATCCATTGATATATTATTTGCAAATTTTGGCCATAGATGTGTAGGGTTTAATTTTCTGAATCCATTGATATATTATTTGCAAATTTTGGCCAAACAGAACTAAAGTTATGAATTTTTACAAGTTAAATCAACTAATAGATTCAAAAACAGATTTTAAATCAAACAGGCAGACACGCGGCGCGTTTCTATTGGCCCGTACCGCTTCACGAGGATCACACGCGTGGGACGTTAGATCTGCTGTCCAGATCTGACTATACCGTTTCGTTTAAGTGATCTATCTATGACGTTAGATCTAAATCCAACGGCTTTGGATCAAGTGACCAAAAGTGAGCGACGCTGATGACGCTGGCAGCGGCGGCGCTACTGCCGGCGACATTCCGGCGAGTCCAGAGGGAGTTGGGGGTGGTGGCAAGGTTTACCTGACTCGTGTGAACACGAGGATGCTCAAGGTGGTCTTGGTTTGGACAGGGGCGTGCTGTAGCAGCCGTGAAAGCTCGTCGGAAACCTCACTGGCGTTGGGTGCATGTTGGCGGAGACGACGGCGACGACCTAGGTCACCATAGGGCAAGTGAGTGGCATCAGTGACTGCACAAAGACATGGCGCACATAGTGGTTTGATCGAGAAGGCAAGGGGCGTGCGGGTTTTATCAGAATTGCTCATCGGAGTTGGTTGGCGCCTCGGGTGCTCGTGGCGGTTGACGGGTACGGCGACCTGGGGGGATATAGGACGAACCAGGGTGTTAGAAGGAGCGCAAGGATCAGAGAAACAACTTCGTATGAACGAGGGATAGGGGTGAGCATGGTACTCGCCAGAATAGCTCACCAGAGCGCATCGGCAGCGGCGGTGCGAGGTCGATTGTGGGCAGCCTGGTGGCGATAAGATGGTGGCGAGTGAGGGGAAATGACCGCGAGGCAGAGGAGGTTAAGTAGCAGGCGTCGAGGGCAGGGATTACGCGAGCATTCACTGCCATTTACTCGATTTCAATCGCGGCAGTGAAGGGAGGAAACGGCGGCGACGACGTGGTCTGCGGGTGCGGGATTTGGGGACGAAGGGGTGATGTGGCATTGGGCCCAGTGGTCAGCGACTGCGGGGTCTGGCTTACGCGGGTGAGAAGGGAGCAGATGGAGAGAACCCCGGGTGGGCTTGTTGGTCCAGATGTGGTGCTAGGCCGAATAGGCAGCGCAGGATTTTATTTATTTCCTTCTCCTTTTTCTTTTCCAATTTGATTTTCAGGAATGGTTTTAAAACCCGAATTCAAATCTGATTGAATTCAAACCTTTTCCAAAGTTTTTTACTATGATCCTAGCATTCAAAAGTGTGTCAAACACATTTGTCCACTCAAAAACACTTTGGTCTTTTGAAAAAAAATAAAACCATGGCTCATCTGTATATAATAGAAAGGCATAAAAATGGTTTTATTTGATTTCAAACTTTGACTTTTTATGCAAGCTCTAAATTATATGATGATATGAATGCAATACATGATTTTGCATTTGATGAAATTTGGGATGTTACATAACCATGCAAAGATTTGGTCCAAAGAAGATAACATATGGATGTGAGCTTCTGCCAAAGTAGGCAAGATGATAAGATTTCTAGAAAAGATTATTATCTTGTCTACAAAACCATCAAGGATGTGTAGGTACAAGAAGGGTTTAGTCAAGGGAAAGAGTGGGATTTGGTACTACTCATGATGTACTACAAGATGTTTCAAGTACATCTTCAAAAATGCACACTGATTGGAATAGGTGGAGTTCCAAAGATCGAATCCAGATAAGGATTTCAGACTCAGCCAAATTGGGCAGGTTTGTTAATTAGGACAAGTATGAAAGTGGGAAAGATTTCGAGGGGATACATGGGTTCACTCTTATCATCAATTGGATGATGTTGAAGTATAACTAGTGTAGGGAAGATTTATGCTTGTATTTGGTCTTTGATGAGTTGGATGCTAATACAAGGGATTAGCTCAGGATTGATCCTGTTAAGTATATTAGAGGGCCACTTGAGTGACTTATTATAGATCTAGCTTAGGAGGCTTGGTTCAATATTTGGTGATATTAACCATTGGCTTTGTCCTAAGGGATGAGATACTAGATTATATTACTCTAGTTCCTAATCAAGCAAGGCAATCAAGAGATTAAGACAATTCATCAGACAGCAGATCAAGGCAATTCATCTTATCAAACTTATCCAACTACTACTAAGGTTACCTTCAAGCCTAGCTTGAGGTAAGGATGGGTATTTTGAATAGGTTGTGTTTTCAAGTAAGATAAGGACCTCTTGGTATTTCTACCAAGATTAGAATGAGAAGGTTTTAGAAAACCTATAGGTAAGAGTAGTTGAAGGTTTTGTCTTGAAAACATAAGGAGATTATATATATAGGTCTCCATAGTTTTTTTCATAGAACTAGTAAGATATTTTTTTGTGTCAAAGTTATCTTGGCTCAAGTTTTTAATTGTCAGAACATTTGAGAATATGAAAGATGAGCCAGGACATTTCTTTGGTAAAAATAGTTTTTCTCAACTAGGGTTGAGATAAGCAGTATAACATTAAATACACAATTAGTTGCATAAGCACAAGCAAACAATCGACAAACATTGCAACACTTAACACGAAAAAGTTTTTGTTCCCCCTGATTTTTGCCTTTTGGACAACAAATCAGGATTGCTAAAATTGGGATGTTATAGATAAAGTGTGTAGAAAAGACTAGTTTTGGTTTGTGGGATTAGTATAGAGATCATATGAGTTTCCAGGAGTGACAGCCGCTGGTTCGGAGAGGCTGGGGTGCTACATGTGGTATCAGAGCCATGTTATCACGGTTACATGGGCGTGTGCAGGTCAGTGGAAGACATGTGGAGCCTGGAGCATGTGGCCCTGAGTGGAAACGACATGGAACATGTGCCAGCACTAGATGCACAGACATATGCTAAGAGGGGACAATCCAGGATTGTGGTTGATCGATGAGCGTGTCGATCTTCTAAGGGTGTGTGTATGTGAGACCCTGACGCTTGGCTTAATAGGATTGATAATATACCCATACTAACAAGTTGCAACTTATTTTCCCAAAGCTCATTTGAAAATAACTCTGAGATTAAACGTGCTTGGCCTAGAGCAATCTAAGGATGGGTGACCGACTGGGAAGTTGGTACCAGATGTGCACGAGTGAGGATAAAGTTTGCAGAAAAGACTAGTGTTGGTCTATGGGATTAGTATAGAGATCCTATTGAGCTGCCGGGAGTGACATCCGCTGGTCCGGAGAGGCCGGGGTGTTACAGAGGTATGCACACAAAAGTAGACTTAATCGTTAGTTTTGCTTGTTCCAATGATTTGTGTGTGTTTGGAGAAAAGGGCAAACTGATTGTGGGCATGGTTTCTAGAGATGAAACAAGAACTGGTTCCCTCTGTATTGCTAATTTTAGTCTGTATTTCTGAATCAGTCACTTCAAAATGCTACTAAATTGGTCAAGTGTTGCTGAATATGAACTAGGAATCTATCGATATTTTATCTATCTTATTCTGTATTGCTAAATCATTCAAATGGTACTGAATGTGTGAAAAGTTCTGTCGCTGCTACCGGGATACTTGCTCTAGAGATTTTGCCTGTGTCATCAGAACTATTGGATGTGTGTTGGATAGTGATGAGAGGGTAAAGAGATAGCGTGATTTCACCAAGTGAAGTAATTGGATACCAGACCAGTTTTGGCGCACACGGTGTGTGGTTCTTTAGATGTTTTTGTAGGGGTTCGTAGCATGGAAAACAAAAAAATTCTACCACATGCACACAAACAAGCCAAGATCTATCTACTAGATTGTATCAATGAGTTGATTAGAGTACTCACCCTCGAAGATTCCAAAGCGGTTAACGAGAGCAGATTATCGTGGGTGATGTAGTCGTACACTTGCCGATCTCAAGATCACGTAGACGATCCTTCCGGCGCTGCATTCCGGCAGCGCTTCTGCAGTTGGTCACACGTTCGGTACTCGATGAAGACCTTCCTTTCCCTTGTTCCAGCAGGAAGCGGAGGTTGTAGTTCTCCCCTCGCGATTCTGGCAACACGACGGTGTGGTGTCGGAAGTAGAGGGAAGATCACACAGGGCTTCGCCTAAGACGGTGCGAGTTATGGTGGATCTATGGTTTCTGGCGATCTAGGATTAGAAGTCCGGAGAGGAGGAGGAGGTGTCGGCGGCGGCTAGGGCGACGACGACGGGCCAGCGGCGGCGCACGGTGGGGAGGGCTAGGGCTTGTGGTCTTCAGGCAGACCTCCCCCTCTATTTATGAGAGGGGGCAGCCTTGGGAGGGGGAAGTTTGAATCCATACCCAAACCCATGTTGGATAGAAGGAAGGACTCTTTCCTTCTTCCACTAGGAAACTATTGTTCGAGTTTGACTTTTCAAACTTTCCTTTAGAATTTCAATTTAGAGCTTTAATTCTCTCTTGCAAATGCCCAACCAAGTGACCTAGGACATGATCCAATCATTCCACTTACCCATGACACATTCATGGACCATTCCCCTTCCAATCCGGTGAACCTTCTAGACCCTTCTAGAACCTCTCTGATGAAAACATCGAAATCATTCTCAAACTCCGGAATCGTACTTCCCTTATATGAATCTTATTCTCCGGACCATTCCGGATCTCCTCGTGATATCCCGGATCCCATCCATGACTCCGAACAACATTCGGTATCCCTACTTACATTCCATATCTACTAAACAACATCGAATCCTTAAGTGTGTCTTCCTATGGTTCGTGAATTATGCAGACATGACCGAGCACTTCTCCGATCAATAACCAATAGAGGAATCTGGAAATTCATATGGCTCCCACATATTTCTACGATTACTTTGTGATCGAATGAACCACTTACATACGATACCAATTTCCCTTTGTCTCGCGATAGTTTACTTATCCGAGGTTTGATCGTCGGTATCTCTGCATACCTAGTTCAACCTTGTTACCGATAAGTACTCTTTTCTCGTTCCTGTAATATGTGATCCCTTGTGAGCCAGTCACATGCTTGCATGCTAATTGGATGACATTCCACCGAAAGTGCCCAGAGTATATCTATCCGTCATATGGATGGACAAATACCACTCTTGATACATGTGCCTCAACACATACTTTCCAAACACTCAATGCCACCTTTATAGCCACCCAGTTTCGGTGTGGTGTTTGATTTCATCAAAGAATCCTTCCGGTGATGGTGATTAGCATGATCTCATGGTCGAAGGAATTAAGTTACTATGTATTAGAAAGCTTATAGCAAACGAACTATTGAAATGACTTTATCTTTATGCTACGCTTAACTATAGGAGTATGTCCATCATACCATTCTCCTAATGATATGATCTTGTTGTCAATAACATCTCAATGTTCATGATCGAGAAACCATGATCATCTCTCAACCAACAAGCTAGTATTACAAAGAGGCTTTACCAGGGATTCTAATTTAGTTTACAAATCACACAAGTATTAATGTTTCCGGTTAAGACTATTATAGCATGAATGTAAACATTTATCATAAACACAAAGATATAATAATAACCAATTTTTATTGCCTCTAGGGCATATCTCCAATAGTCTCCCACTTGCACTAGAGCCAACTAATCTAGATTACATGGTAATATATCGAACACCCATGGCGGTTTGGTGCTGGTCATGTTTTGCCCTCAGGAGAGGTTTAGTCAACGGATCCGCCACATTCAGATCTGTGTGTACTTTGCAAATCTTTATGTCACCATCTTGGACATGCTCTCTAATAGTGTGAAAACGTAGCTTGATGTGCTTCAGCTTCTTGTGTGACCTTGGTTCTTGCGCATTGTCTATGGCGCCCATGTTATCACAGTAGATAGACATTGGGTCCATCTCACTTGGAACCACATCGAGCTCTGTAATGAACTCCTTCATCCATATCGCCTCTTGTGAAGCCTCCAAATTAGCTATGTATTCCGATTCAGTTGAAGATCCCCCCACAACGCTTTTCTTTGCACTCCTCCAGCTAACTGCTGCACCATTCAAAGTAAATACGTATCCAGATTGAGATTTAGAATCATCCGGATTGGTGTTCCAACTAGCATCGGTGTAACCATTAACAACGAGTTGGTCATCACCTCCATAAGAAAGAACCATATCCTTAGTTCTTCTCAAGTACTTAAGGATGTTTTTGACTGCTGTCCAATGATCCACTCCTGGATCACTTTGATATCTGCTAGTCAAACTAACAACATATGCAATGTCGGGTCTAGTACATATCATGGCATACATAAGAGATCCTATGGCTGAGGCATAGGGAGTCTTACTCATCATTTCTCTATCTTCTGCCGTTGGAGGACTTTGATCTTTACTCAAGGTCGTATTGGGCAACATGGGCAAGAACCCTTTCTTACTATCTTCCATTTCAAACCTCTTTAGAACTTTGTCGAAATATGTACTCTGTGACAATGATATTAGACGTCTCGATCTACCTCTATAAATCTTTATGCCTAATATGTAAGCTGCTTCGCCAAGATCTTTCATTGAAAAACTATTATTCAAATAATCCTTGACACTATTAAGAAGGTCTGCATCTTTCCCAATCAACAATATGTCATCTACATATAGTATTAGGAATGCTACAGATCTCCCACTCACTTTCCAACATATGGATTTTAGAAGACAAAGACAGAAATGAATAAATAAGAAATATTTAAAAGAAAATTTAAATATTGGCCAATCCATAAGAAATTGGAATAAAAGTAAATCAAATAAAATAAAAATAATAAAGGATTATTTGAAAAAAATTATATGGGTTTGAACCATATTTAATTTTATTGAAAAAAGACAAAATAACTAATCATAAATAAATATTAAATCACAAGAAAATTATAATTGAGTGATTAAATAACACAGTAAAAAATAAGATGAAACCTACTGAATAGATTTAGTAAAGATTTAAAATCAAATTGAGTTTTGAAATCATTTGATTTGAATTAAAACAAAAATTAGAAATGGAAAAAGAAAAAGAAATAAGAAGAAAAAAGAAACGTACCTTCCAACCAGGCCCAGCGAGACAACCTAACCCACTGGCCCAACTCCTGTGCCCGTCGCAGCGCAGCGCCGCGTCCTGGTGGGCCGGGAGTAAATTCGGCCCGTCTGCGCGTGCTGCGCGTGGTGCCAACGAGGGTAGGATGTGTAGTCCCACCTCGCTAGTTGGAGGCAAGGACGACCAGCTTATATACCCCGTCCGATGCTCACCCTCAAGCTCCTCTCAAAAAAATATGTGCCGATTTCACTTTCCTCTTCGCCTGATCTCTGGGGCTGCTAGGCAGTACTACTCGGGTCTAGTTTGCTTGTAATGGGCTTGAGCTAGGCCCGTGTGTGGAACCCAACCCCCAGATTGTCATGTTTTTTTTTCACTTGGTTTTTTTGCCAATATTCTGCATTTGCGAATTTATCATTTTAGTTATGTTATCCAGGAGTTCGAATTTTATTTAATGAAATTTGGCGAATTTTATTAATTTCAATATTCTTTCTATTGTAATGTATGGAAGAAATTTTTAGGCAATAAAAAAAAGGAGTTAATTGGGCCGATGAATCTAGTGCATACCTCGGCCTTAACTGGGCCTTTAGGGTCGTTTGCACATAATTTTTTAGTCAAATGCGCAGCGACGTGGTTTAGATAGGCACGACCGCGTCGTGGCTACATCGTCGCCCTACCGCCGCCTTCTCTGTCCTAGTTTATAACCACCTTCGAGTTGACTCATTCGCGAGGTGCGGCGGTCTCAACCTTGCGGCGACTCTGTAGAAGCCGCGTATCGACAATGTGATCCTTCGGCGGAGTGCGCCATTCGTATAGCGGCGGCGCGCGGGAGAAGTACTGCGGCGGTCCATCAGGTATGTCCTCCATCTGATCGCTTGGATCAGTGCGGTCACCATAAATTTGATTGCTTGGATCTAAGATCGCATGGATCTATGATCGCATGTAACTAGCATGGAATATCGACTGTTAACTATATCATTCATCGCCCCACTATTTAATTGCATCTAGATCGGTTTAAAAGGAGAAAAGGGAATTCGCATGAATCTATGATCACATGGATCTATGATCGCATGTAAGTAGCTCTGTGTACGTAGATCTATGATCATATGTAAGTAGCATTGATATTTTTGTACACGTGTATAGTGGCGAATCTAGGATAAAAATCGAAGGTGGGCTCAAAAGACTAAGTCACTTTGTCGATTTTTATTGATACATGTATAGTATCTACAATATGATATGTGGTATGGATGGTCACATAAAGAACACTTAATATCTTAAAGCTTTTTATGAATAGATTATCACGTGAAGCATGGATATTGATGCAGAGGCTGGTAGATCAGCACTCCTTTTCGAAAAAAACATGAAGCTTGGAAATCCTCACGAGACAACGTATTTTGATGTGATTTTTGATTATGGATATAGAAAGGACCTAGACATATGGACCTTGATGCATTTGTTGATCTGTAATATATACATTATACATATGCCATCAATTTCCTTACATAGTATAAACCTTGTTTCTTTAGTAAAGTATAAAGCCTGCTGCTACAGAATCGCCTGGGAGCCTAGCAAAACTAACAATGCACCCCATTTCTTTAGATAAAAAAATGCATTGTATTTGTGTCGATGGCAATTGCCTTGTTGGGCCTTGCAGCAACCGCAAGTCTATAGGCACAAATAGAGCTGCTTCCTGGTAGCTGATATCTCACTTATTGTCTGCAAGCGTGCCCATTTAGAGCAAGATTAATAGGAGAGCAGGCAGCCGGATCTAAGCCCATGACATGTCACATACAGTTAACATAAAGACAACTCATATAATGGGCTAACTATTAGACTAGATGTTAGATGGGCTCTAATAAATATGGTAATTTAGTGCTTGCACTACACACATGCATGCAGCTCATGTTCGCACTGCATTATTTGCTTACTCCGCATATATTAACTTTGTCTAACTTAGTCCACATTGTTTATTTTTGTCATGGTGTTTTTTCTTGCAGCGTGATGTAACTGGATGGTGATATTGCTTGCTCTGTTGAAACATGGTGTAGACTTGTGGGCAATTTTACAAGTCAATAACACAACAAATTTATGGAATCAAATATGCGAAGTATGTTGCAAACTCCACCAATTCGGATGCGAATTGTCTTGCTGCATTACATGTTTCACATTTATGATCATGAGTCTAGCACTTTTGTTCTGCCTAATAAAGGCAAATTTGCATTGACTGCACAAGATGCAGAGTGCATTTATGGATTACGAAACTATGGTCTGTCTGATAATCGTATAATTGATGACGAAGGTGAAGACGGAAAGTCCCGTATTCCACCATATTTTCTCAGCGCAACTACTGGCAACATTGTTATTGAAGATTTAATAGATGATATTGTCATGAGTAAAGCTGCGGGCGATGACTTCCTCCGCAAATCTGCCCTTGTTCTCCTTGGGACAGTGCTGGCGCCTATGACTAAGATGATTGTATCGAAGGATTATTGGGGACTAGTGGAGTACCTAGACCGTATGTCCACCATTAATTGGAGTGAGTTCACGGTAGATCATCTCATTCTATACTTGAGGCTTGTAACTAGATATAAACAAATTAGGCAGTGGCCTAAGGGAAATTTGTCTTTAATACAGGTATTAAATATTTTCTCTACATTATTTTCATTAAAACGTTTTTTATGATGCACTAACATTACACTTGGTTCACATGCAGTATGTTTATTGGGAGAAGGTCAAGCATGTAGATGATCCTTGTAGGATAAATCCAAGTTTGTTGTTGAGACCACTCATGCGTATTTGGACAGATGCTGCTACTAGGATTAGGGATACAATGGACTGTGAACATGGTCGGGGTGAAGGCCCTATTCTGGTAATGATCCATGTTTCTAATATCATCTGTATATATATCATCTGGTTATTTTAAAAAAACTTATGCCTATAATGTGATTAATAACATTGAGTTCTACTAATCTGTATGTATCAGGTTGAAGATAATATAACGTTGCAGTATAGGATTGAAATGCTAAATAAACCGGCTCCTATTCTCAAGCCAAAGGAAAGTTTGGCTAGGAAGGCTATAGCCGAAAATTCAAATAAAAAAACTACTAAAAACGTGCAGGAGGTAGTGACGGAGTCAATGATGGAGCGAGTGATGGATCCAGTGATAGAGCGAACAATGAATAGGATGGAGTCAACAATGGAGAAAATCGTCAAGAAAATGATGGACTCATATGCACAGGTAATCACCGTGTTATTCCATGTACTATAGGGAGTTTCTATTTTTATATCTGATAGCCTACGAGTACATTATCTATTTCCATTTAATTTTTCAGGAATTAATTGTCAAGTTGAATAAAAATGGCATTGTGTACAAAAGCAAAGAAGTTGAAAATGGAGATGACAACCTATCATTGAATAATGGATCCTATTTTCCGGGAAAAGAATTTTGGTATGATAAAGAGAGTGTCGGTTCTTATGTTGATCAGATTATTAAGGAAACTATTGATTCTATAAAACACACTAGGTTAAATGGTAATGCAACGCCCGAAGATGGCGCACATAAGGATGCTTGTAAAGATGTAATAGGAAGCACACCTTCCAATCTAGAGTTAGTGCTTGATGTTTCTACAAAAGCCATGTCAGACCTTCCATCGGAAATGTACGGAAGTAGCAAAAATAGGAAAGAGCTGGATGGAGCAATTGCGTCAAACGATTCCAACAGCATCGATAGTAAGTTGGACGTTAACAATGTGCCGGAACAAGGTTTGAGGAAATGTAAGCGCAAATTTTTTACAAAACTTGAAGGTTACGTGAGATATGAGCCCCCGAAACGTCGTGCACTTAAGAAAGGTACTACAAATCGATTGACAATTATTTCATGTGTACCTACTATTTACGTCTTTATGTAGTTATAACTAGTTTTTTACCATTTTATTAGGATTGTTTGTAAACCAAGATGACGTTCTAGGTGTCCTAACTGCTCAGCAAATACAAGCAGCCGTGATATTGGTTGAAAACGCATATAAGGATGAATCAAATGGTAAAAATGTTGTTTTTACCAACATGCAAATGGAATTATGTTGAATTCATTAAATTTTAAAGATGTGTTGGACCATGAGTGGGTTAGCGATCGTGTAAGTTATACTGTGTTATGATTATTTTATATCATGCTAATACATAATAATGTTACCACTCTGATAAAATTAATTCCTCTTGTTGTTACAGCTAATAGACAGTTACATTGGAGATTTGTCACTTCGTGTGGGACATGATCGGTACCTTTTCAGTGCATTAAGAACAACGTTCCTTGTAAAGCAGGGTACAACTTGGGAACAAGGTAAAAAATCCAAGCATAACGTGGACTTCACTATGTCCAAAAGTGGATCAATTGGAAGAGTCATGGATGAATATTTCTTGCGAAATAAGGTAATTAGAACGTATATCATTTTTATGTTGAAAAGTATTATGTTGATTACATTCTTCAATTTCTGTAGGTATATTTCTCTCTAAATATAAATGACGCGCATTAGACGACAGTTTTGATGCACATACCAAAACAAGAATTTCAAGTTTTAGACTCTTTGTACTCTTTATCGACAACGAAGAAAATAATTGAAACAATGGTAATTTAATATCTTAACTTTATCATGTACTACCATAATACTTGTGTACATTACACTAATTTTTCCATTTTTCAGAGATATCAAATAGCGTATGACATAAAACAAACTAACATGATTACAAAATCACAATACCCTGACATATCAAAATGGCCTATAAAACGTTATGAATTGGCTCGACAAAGAGATGGGTGAGTTTGGTTTACTTTTTTTGCCTTGTATATTTCATGTTATCCATCATGCAAAATAAAATTAGTTCTTGTCCTGTGTCCCAGAAATTCATGTGGCTTATTTGTGTTGGATTGTATGGAACACTGGGATAGCGATAAAATAACTAGGGAAATTTCGCAGGTTTGTATATTATTTTAACTATCACTACCCGACCAGCTATAGAAAAATTATTTGTACTTACCTAGATTTGTCAATGCAGTCCACAGTGAATGATAACATAAGACTGAAGGTTTCTCAGGTTGTTCTATCTCCTTCAAACATCAGCAGTGTCAAAACCAAGGTTCTTGAGGCAGCGAAGCACATGAAAGCCTGAGGAACGAATCATGGCTTATAGTTTGGGTTTTAGTCCCGTAGAAGGTTTCCCACCCTACAGGTTTTTTTGTTCCTATGTTACCATGACATGCTTATAAAATATACTGAATATTTTGTGTTTCTACTCAATATTTTGTGTTTATTAGTCCTGGTGTGAACATACTTAATATTTTTGTGTTTATTAGTCCTCCTAGTTTACTCTTGGTTAATTTGGATTAAAAAATCATTGTTTGAGTCCTGGTCTGCCGCGGCAGAGAAACATCCACTTTTTCTGCCGCGACAGGTCTGGCGAGACATTTTTTTCTGCCGCAGAATAGAAAAGGTCGTTTTTTCTGCGGCGACAGGGCTGCCAGATTTCTGCCACGACACGATTTTGTCCGTGGAGCTCGCTGTCATCGGTCAGTGGGTCAGCCTCTGTCCTCCGGGGATAATCTTGACGGGTGTACGCGCCTGCGAAAGGCCAGAGGTTTGTATGCTCGGTACGAACCTTTCTATTTCAGACGGTCAGTAGGAGAACGGAAACGATTAGTATCATGAAAGTGCAAAGCTCCATGCCTCCATCTTCTATTTCCACAGGGCTAGCTACATAATTTTGGCAGGGATTTGGGCACTTGATTGTTGCACATCAGCGACATCAAAAGTGGTGGTGACAACGGCATCGTGTAGAAGGAGAAAAGGGATTATTAGTGGAGTATTTATCCAGAAGTAATTTAATTGTTTGCTGCGACAACTTCTGATCATTGTTTGAGTCTTGGTATGCCGTGGCACAAAAACACCCACTTTTCCTGCCGTGACAAAACTGAGCACTAGGTCCTGGTAGCGAAGGTACTACAGGTAGCTGGGCACTGTCATCGTTGTCATCATTGATCCCCTATTGGCAGCGAAGGTACTACATGTAGTGGTGGACGTCATGAGCACTAGGAAGTTTGTTACTGGGCACTGTCATCGTTGCCAAAACTAAGCACTAGAAAAAAAAATTTGTTTCAAGAGCTAATCTGTTTGAAGGTCCACTACCTGTAGTACCTTCGCTACTAGATGTCTTAAAGTTATCATGGTTAGATTGCCAAAACTGAGCACTAGGTCCTGGCCGCTCAGCCCAGTTCTGCCGCGACATAGAAAAGGCTGTTTTTTCTGCCGCGACAGGGCTGTCAGATTTCTGCCGCGG
Organism: Avena sativa; assembly: GCA_916181665.1. Classification (NCBI taxonomy): domain Eukaryota; kingdom Viridiplantae; phylum Streptophyta; class Magnoliopsida; order Poales; family Poaceae; genus Avena; species Avena sativa. The sequence continues at coordinate 41,332,943 of OV702298.1, read as the reverse complement.
CACGATTTTGCCATGTTTTTCTGCCGTGACAACTTTATACATCAATTTTTGATCATTTTTTTTTGCAAACTTTAGCCACAACCATTCATACATAGCCATTGTTTTCTTCAAAATGGATTGCAGCCTCAATCCAGCTTAATTTCATGCAATAACCAATCAAGATAACCAAACATGATACCCACATGTCGCTATTATGTCCCTAATCAAGCCTTATATACCTCTATTCAGATAACCAATTAAGATAACCAAACAACATTCTCATAAACAAAATAAAATTCTCAAATACTAATTATGATCTATTCCACTTTCGGATAATCATGATGATGAGCTCCCTCTCGTCAGCATACTATGTTACTGCAGCTCACGTCGAACTAACATTTCTGCAAGATACCTGCAGTTTACAAAAAAATAATAATAAATAACTACATTACAATAATTAATGCCGAAATTAAATATAGCGGTTACTTGTGATGGAGTTTGTATTTCACACTATTTTTGTTATGTCCAGGCGTTTTGCAAGCGCTACACAACTTTAATCGCTTTTTCTTGTCATACCCGAGTGGTCTACCGTTTTTACTCATAAGAGTGCTCTTCCCTTTCTTCTTTCCCTTCGGAGCATCTTTTGTGTTGACTTTAGCAGGATCACCTATTGGAATAGTTGCACTTGCAGAAGGTTCTCCATCAGTATTAATGGAATTTCTTGGACCACGTACTCCTGTATCGTACGCCACTTTTTTCGATATAATTTTCTGGTAAAAGGTCTTTACTTGTTTGTACAACTCAGGATTATTGCAGGCTACATGTAATGCTTCAGACGATATCACACTGAGCTCGGAATACTGACTTCGCTCCTCTGCCCCAGCAAATCCCCAGCCAAACAGATCGCTTGTGCGCCTCGAAGGTAACCCACTTCTGGCATTTTTTGAGAATCGTGCAAGAACAATACACCTTGGTAGTTCAACTAATTTCAGCTCCGTCAACACAAACAGAATATGCTTGCAAGGAATGCCTCTACGTACCATCGTCCGGAATGTGCAATCTATACTTTGTGCTGGATTGTTTGGTGTATAGTCCACAGAAAAATTATGGCGTCGGTTATTTGACCATGCCACAAGATACCTTGCCGAATCTTCTATTTCTATACTTCTTTCTACAGTCATCATGCCTTCAATCTTACGAAGCTCATCCTGCAAGATATAAAAATTCGCTGGGGTGAATGTGCTGGCCATTGCTATCTCAATTTGCTGCCATTTAGTAACAATCACAGGCATAGTATGCGAAGCCGTGCATTCATCTCGTGCCTCTATTTCCCGGATACGTACAATGACATTCTCATAGTGCACAATTAAATCCACAAGCGTCATCCCATAATCGAGGTGAAGATGAAGGGACGAGTTGAGACTTTCATTGCGCTGGTTGCTTTTCATCCCTAGCCAAAATCCATCTGCGAGGTAAGCAACCGCCCACATGTGCTTCTTCTTGTACATTCTACTTAGCCACGGTTTTGTCTTATCTTTCTGCCATTTTCTCACATATGCGTGCCATCCTTCCTCAAACTTGGCATTCGTGGTGGAGTAATATAATAGAGACCGAAACTCTGGCAATGATTTGGAACTGAGGTGCTTGCACATGTTCTTTTCAATGTGCCATGTACAAATACGGTTCCGCACATCTCGTAATACACTTCGTATCGCTCTGATCATCGCAACATCCGCATCCGTGATTATAGACCGTGGCCTCTTCTAACACATTGCTTTCAAAAATGTTTTTAGGAGCCAAGCATAAGTATCCTCGGTCTCGTTTGATATGATGGCACACCCGAATACAGTAGTCTTCCGGTGATTGTTCAGGCCGACAAACGGAACAAAAGGCATACCGTATCGATTCATCTTGTAGGTGCTATCAAACACCAAAACGTCACCATAATCTTGGTAGTCCTGACGTGACTGAGAATCGCACCAGAAGAGACATTTCAAACGTCCCTTATCGTCAAGCTGATGATCATAAAAAAAGTCAGGGTCCTTTTCCTTCCTGCTTTGCATAATGCCGATGGCCGTGGCCGCATTGCCGCTTGAAAGTAGCTTACTTTTCTCTCTTGCACACATGTTATACAAATCCTTCCTCGTGAATCTAAATTGATTGTATCTACCGTACTTGCTGATGAAAGAACTCATGGTCATATGCTTTCTAATCACACTAGCTGCCATTGCTAATATCTCTGCTCTTTGGAAATCTTTGATCTTCCTGTGAGACCAAAGAAAAGGCACCTCATCAGGTCTAGCTAAAATATGATTGTGTTTGTCATCAAACTTCTCAACACACCAAATACCTTTAGATTTATCTAGCTTCACGACTAGTTGTGCTGTGCATCCACAACGAGACTCTGCTCTTGGCTTGTATTTTCTGCCTTCCAAAGGCAAGTATTTGCTACTACGTTTCCCTTCCCTGGAACATACGCATTGCCTCTTACGTATATCATGTGATGCCTTTTTGTTTTTCTTATACCTGCCCTTTCTTATGCTGAATCCATGGTCTTTAGCATAGCTGTTGTAAAAATATTATGCCGCAGGTTCAGAAAAAAAAAGTCATATCCATTATTTTCCAATACTTCTCCCGCTCTTCACCTGGATGCCCAGTATCCCTGTCACATTCCACCTTATATTCTTTCTCTTTAAAAACATTCCTAATCACCTACAAATCCATAACATATAACACATAAGTTATTAGTACAATGGTACAGCTTGGGTACATATATCACATAAAATATGAAACACATACCTCAACATTATCACATGTCTCCAAGTCTGAATGACCATAGTAGTTAAAACTTTTATCACTCCCAACTATTAACTGCACAATTCAATACGAAAATAATAGTAAGTTATATTTTCATGCAACTAATTTCATCCACATATATACCTACAATAATGCATATACCTTATTCACGTACTCACTGTCCAATACCCCAGAATCGTTCTCCTCATTAGCAACTTCTAACTCAATCTACACAACACAAATGAAAATACACATAAATTTAATTTGTTGACTTCATTGCAATTACTAGTACACCACATAAAATCAAGGCAAATCACATTTTCATCTGATGCATCATCATGATGGACGTGCCCATCTACATGAGAATCTGATCCATGGTGGTGAGAGGACTTGGCCTCATTGTCCAAGTACTCGTCATCTACTTCCACCATACTTGAACCACTGCTATCCACCATTATCTGCAACCACTAGAAACCATGAGAGTCGGAATTACCTTACGACAACACGGAGGAGTAGGAGTAGGAGCCGTCACCGAACCCTAGCAGCCGACGAGATCTCACCTCTGACGCGTAGATCTAGACTCGTATGATCTGGAGGTGCTCCGATCTAGAATTTGTCTAGAGGAGAGGAGCGGCGATGAGGTTTGTCCCGCGTCTTAGGGTGCCGCCGTGTCTAGAGGAGAGAGGAGCGTCAATGAGGTTATGCCGCCGGTCGATCGACGTGAATCCCCCAAGGGCGCTACTCCACGTAGAGGTTCTGAGTAACCGCACGACTAGAACTGTGACCTAAACTTTTTTCCCCCTAAACACGCCCTATACAAAACGGATACGTACACCAATACAAATAATATACAGCGCTAAATCGGCTCCTAAACTAACCCGGGACATACCGTCGAACCATCCAGATCCTTCTCTTCGATTGCACTCAAGGGGGATACCGAAGCAAGCCTCGTTCAAAATACGGTCATTAGGTTGCTGAAATGTCACATTCTACGCTAACCGGCCGGTACCATCTTGCTCGTATTTGCTGATGTGTGGAGACCATGCTCTTTTTATCCCGCATCTGACTTGCAATTGTGCTCATCGTGAAGCAAATTCTTTTATCATGGATATATGCTTCGAGGCTCTAAAGAATACAATTAGCTCCTGCAATCGCTCAATAGCATCGTAATCATAGTCTATCATTATTGTAAGATGCTACAGTGGGGCCAGGATGCATTTTGCAAACATAACTTATGCATATTCGATTTGCAAACATCACATGGTTCAAATATATGTTTATCACAATGATCTAGCATCCTAAAATGATTATTCATAACGATACTTTTCGTAGACTTTCAGTTTGACTGTTTTAGATCCTTCCTCTCTTGATTTGTTCGCATTTCCATTAATACCTATCGAAACATCTCAAGGGACAAATTGATAGTTTTTGTAAGATAAAGAGCAACATACAGTAGGCTATGGGCAAATGGAAAGAATAGAAGCTAGGTACTCTCGGGAGGACAAACTCAAAAAAGTGCTCGATGACGGCAAGTGCACGGAATCACTGAAGCATATTTTGTTAAATAAAGTTTGTCAAAATCTGTCAACATGTGATTTAGTTGTAAACATCTCGATGCGAGGAACACAATGATGAAAACAATTATAATTTAGACAAACGATTCTAAAGATGTTTTGTTTTGAATTTTGTATCCCGGAAAAATTTGCTACTTACCAAAACTCTCCATTTATTATACTTGTCAAATATGACACCATCCACGTGTTGCAAATGGAGAGAAGCAAATTAACTTTAGTAAGAGAGTTAATTCAGAAAAATCGCTTTTAGAGCTCGGGCAACTAGTAGTCCTTAATTGTGAAAATTTAAAAACGACATTTCAAAGTTTCAAAAAATTCTAAAAACATGTCTGGATATAGGTAATGTTGTATCCTACACAACGTGTAAAAACTCAAAGAAAAATTCTTTGCATTTGGGCCACAAAATGCTAAATACAAATTTTTTTCAAGTTTTAAAACGTGCAACTCGAGTCCTCGTTTTTGTACTCCACCTTTAATACTGTTATTAGGTGGACATGCAAGCTTCGCTTTGTTGCCTATATCGTGTTAGATATCGCGGGGAGCACATGAGTTTTCATTCACACCCTTATTTCTCTTTTTGTCCAATTATTTTTAATATACTAACAGTGCATACATGATTAATTGGTTGAGTTTTGTTAGCACTTGGGCCCAACCTTATTATTAGAATATAAATGATTATTTATAGGTTAAAATAAATAAATATTTATTTCCTTTCTCTAAGAAAATGATTTCTCTAACCAATAAATTAACACATGAAGGATCGGTGATACAAAATTCAGGAAAAATTATGCCCATCTGTAGTAAATTTTGCAAATTGAGAAGAAGAAGACAAAAGAGAATTGAGGGAGAAAATGTTAGCTCGGCCTGGGGACAGATTCTGTCCTCACCATATCCACAACAACACCTACTTAGGACGTCTGCTTGTTTTACACAAGTTGAAGGAAAAGAGAAAGATGGGAGTGAAGGAGAGGAGCAGATGAGAGGGGTGGCCGGCATGAGGAGGAAGCGCCTTTCCTCGTCTCTAGGCAAAGATGGTCCGAAAGGTTTAGGCGGAGTCGACCAACCCATGCGCCTCCCTCTCCCACGCAGTGCGGCCCCAGAGCTGACGTCCCTACGGCTCTCTGCAGGCTCAACTTCACGCCAAAGACCTTGCCTCGGGATGCGTCTCCAAGCCCCCCGCCAGATCAGTGCCTCCTGCAGCGCCTCATCACCGTTGGCTCGTCCTCCTGCGCGACGCCTCCTGGAGCAACGCTTCCGTGCACCCCCTCCTCGCGCATGGCCGCACGGTGGTCGAGATGAGGCCGGGAGAGGCAGCCCAAAAGAGTTGCGGCTGAGCGGGTTTAGTGTGGTAGCAGTCGGAGAATTGTAGGCGACAGCCAGAAACCCTAACCCGAAGCTCTGGAGGAACAAGAATAGAGAGATGAGGAATGAGAGGTTAGCTCCACAGAAAATCGCTTTAGAGAACGGTCTTCATGGAGCCCTTTTTGATTTTTCTAAAATTCATCAAATATCTTCGAAAAATACCTATGTGTAGCCAATAATATGAAATACACCGTCTGTAAAAATTTAATGGAAAATATCTTATATTTCAAACGCAAGAAAAAAGAAAAATATATCAAATATTTAAAAAAGAGACCCATTCCAAATTGCACTCTTTTAAGTCTAGATTTGAACTTTTTTCTTCTTTCAGATACCAGAATACAAAGCATTTTCACATAAGATTTTATACGTGTGTATTATAAATCATTATATATATGCTGATATTTTTATTAAAACTTTCTAAATCCTTAAATTTGATTTTTTTTAAATCCTTCATGGAGCTCGTGAGGGCCCGCACTCCATAGACACGGGATATGCAAGCGCTCTCATTGCTCATGCATGTAACCGAGATTTTTTTTTAAAGATCCTTCATGGAGCTCCTAAGGGCCCGTACTCCATAGACACGGATGTGTAAGTGCTCTTCTAACCAAAATTAAGCTATAATATAATTGTTCGCCGTCATTTTGTTGTTGTTGCTTTTTTAGGGATACTGCTCGCCATCATTTGTAAGCCCAAACAAACAAAACCTTAGAAAGTAAAGTGTGGCCCAATTAACTTGGGAAAATGATACACAACCTCTGGGGGATCGGATGCGACCCATCCCCGAGGTCAAGATGGCGTCACATGTTCCCACGACCTACCCGTACTATCTCCTCCACATCTTCCCCGCACGGCCGCATGTTCCTTCCCCATTATTTTCCCAGGGAGGAAACCGTGGCCTGCTCTCCTCTCTCTGATCCTCCCCATAGATCTCCCCCACAGTGACCACGCCATGTTTTCCTACCGGCGGCCATGCCCAGTTCCTCCCGCCCCATCGAGGCTCCCAGGGAAGGCCTCCCACCCATCTGCAAGCGCTGCTGCGTGTCGTGCCCGCGCCCAATCTCCTGCAACGCCACATCGTCTACCCTGGCCACATCCTGCAGTCAACATCATCTCTGTGGCAGAACTCTGAAGCTCACGGTCGTGGCGCGGATGCAAGCTGGAGGTGCAGCCGAAGCTGTGACCGACGGTGCAGTGGTAGGCCGGTTCGAGGGCGTGCGTCGAGACAAAGCTGATGTGCATAGGTAGTAGACGGCGGTGCTACATAAAGACATCGGTGGTGCTACATGCTGGCCGGTCACATCGCTTGCTACAATGGAGACGTCGCTTCTGCTACACATGGCGAAGGCGCTTGCTACAATGGCAACTTTGCTTTGCTACAAGAGGCAGCAAAGTTTGCTACCATGGGTGTGGGACCTTGCTACAATGTGTCCGACGAAGTCTCTCGGTGGAAGTCTCCGGCGAGATCTTATTTTTGCTACATGATCATATTTTTTTTGCTACCACTGTTATGTGGTTTTTCTACATTAGCACAATTCTTTTGCTACATAGTTTCTGGCGAAACTCCGGCGAGGTCTACCAGCGAAAGGCTCCGGCGAGCTCGGATATGCTACATTAACACAACTATTTTGCTACGCAGTCTCCAACGAGGTCTTTGGTGACGAGGTTTAATCTCGTCAATGCCCATTCTTATGAGCTTGGATTTTGGAGAAGATGGGGATGCTGGAGATCGTGGAACGGTTAGCAAACAAGCAACGCGGGGACACAAAGTTTACCTAGGTTCAGGCCCCCGGAGGGAAAACCCTACTCCTGCTTGTCTGCTCTTGGTTACGGCGGAACCGTAAGTTACAGGGGTGCGCAGATGCAATCTGGCATGGAGGTGTGTATACGGTGGAAAGGTGCCCTCCTCTCCGTGCCCTCCTAGCCTTTATATAGATAGGCAGGTCCCAGGCATAGGTCGAGTCGGTTACAGATTAGGGTTTTCCCTTTGAAATTCTATCTACTCTAGTCTTGTTCTCCAAGCATCCGAAGGCGTCATGGGCTTGGGCCAGCCGAAACCTCCGCAGGCCGCATATGTTGCAGTGGGCCTTCCTTTGGGCTGGACTAGGTATGCTGATGTTTTGTACCCGTGAGTATAACCATGTCAGTAGCCCCCGAGTGCTCAGTTGAATCGCAAATTCGGCTGAAGACTGCTTAGTCTTTCGGGTGTAGTTTTATGCATGTTTATAAGAGAATGGGTTTAGTTTGTAGGGATTGTTGATGCTTGTGCCTGACTCTCCTGACGGATCAGGGCCAGTTAATTGTCATAGGACAAAACAACACGATCTTCTTCAGATTCGAGTCCCTAGACTCGAACCTAGAACGGATGCCGATGTAATTCGACTCAGGCCGCTGAGGTCTTACAGGAGTCGAATCCCAGTAGTTTTCGAGTGATATACCCAACGCGTCCGTCAGGATTTTCATCGCGTCTGTTGACACGGTTTTTTTACTGGCAGAGGCCATCAGATGGTATCTGTAGGTCTTATCTTTGCGTCGTAGATACAACATCTGAAATTTTACCACCACGGAGGTGTTTCGGGTGGCCAAGGAGATTGCTTCTCACTTAGCGTTTGGTTTGGGCAAAGTTGCCAAATAAATTTTGTCGTATTTGATCCGAAGGTTTGCAGTTGAAGGATTCATAGGGTGCGCGGCCAGCGCTCCCTATGGGAGTAGCCCCCAAGTGTCTGTTCGAGTCATAGAATCGAGCAGAGACTTTAGTTCAGTTGTTTTTTATCTTCAGTTCCGAAGGACACAATTTTTTCGGATGCTTGAATCAATCCTCCCTATGGGAGTAGCCCCCGAGTCCCTAGTGGAGTCATAGACTCGACGTAGGACTCAAAAAATCATTAGTGGTGTAGTACCTTAATCATGTCTCAGGTGCGCGGCCAGCGCTCCTGATAGGAGTAGCCCCCAAGTAGTTATTCGAATCGTAGATTCGAGTAAGTACTTGTTTTATTAGCCAAAGGTTTCCAACCGTTGCTAGACTGCTTGATGACGTCAGTGCTGACGGTCGATGACCTCAACCGTCTGTGCCGCCAGAGGTGACGTAACAGGACGAACGTGGGTCCTACTTTCTGACTTGAAGTTGACTAGTCATGCGCGTCGTGGCGAGACTTACGGCATCTCCTTGATTTCCATGTGTAGTGGACGGCGTGCGGGCGATGGTTCGCTGTTGTGTTGACACGTGTACAGTTGGATCTGTCTCTAACGTTAGGTATTCTGGATGAACGGTCTCTGTTCGTCGTCTTCATCCTTATAACCGTGGGGAAAACATTGATTTTTTTTCACCCTTTGCCATTTGTTTTATCCAGTACTTCCATTTTCACGAGCTCTTCTTTGCGCGCACTGGAAGTTCTCCGATCCTTTCCCTCTTTGTTCCTACGTGCGCATCATCGTCATCGATGCTCCTCCATGGTCAAGTCGAAGAAGGCCTCTACCAAAGCGGGCTCGAGCGTCGCCGTCAGCGGCAAGAAGGTTGCCGCCCCTGCGCGCAACACTAACGACAAGTGGAGGCACTCCAACGTGCGCGACACCGATCTGCGCAAGTTGCGCGATGCGGGATTAATCCCACAAAACAAGGAGGACGTCAAGATCCCTGGCAATGAGGTAATCCCTCGCCCACCCGTGGGTTTTCGGGTGATCTTCGTTGCCTTCATTCTTCACGGTTTTTTGCTTCCTGCCCACAAGTTTCTTCGTTGGCTCCTTTTTCTCTATGGGATTTAGATTCATCATCTGTCAACCAATTCCCTTCTTAACATTGCGTGTTTCATCACGCTTTGCGAGTGCTGGCTCGGCATCGAGCCACACTTTGGTATCTTCTGGAAGCTCTATTCCGTGAAGAGGAAGTCCGGCACCGGTGGACTCTATCCGCTCGGCGGCTGCATCATTTATCTTTGTCCCTTTATCCAGTTTTTCTCCTTCTCCATTTGTGAGTCCGTTCAGTATTGGCGTCGCAAGTGGTTTTACATCCACGATGTCAAGATGGACGGTCAATAATTTGGTCTTTCTCCCTTCGACTCCGAGCATAAGATTGTTCTGAAGAGATCATGGAAAAACCACATCTTGGAGGGCGAAGTTGCGGAGGTGGAGATGCTCTACAAGCGAGTGGAGGCTCTCTAGCTGGTTCCAGGCAAGGAGGTCAACGGAGTCGACATCATCCGCACCTTCCTTAAACATCGGGTGCAGCCGCTCCAAGCCAGGGCGCACCCGATGTTTCTCTACGCTCGCCCCAGTGATCCCACCAGAGTGTCATTCGAAGAGTTATCTTTAGCTGATCTTGATAGGGCCCTCCGTCCTCTGCTGAAGTTCAAGGCTGGTGAGGACCTGTCGGGGGAGTCGCTGACCCCCCCTCTTAGTGCTAGTAAAGGGGATTCGAAGGTGAAGATTGTTCGTGCGTGTTGTGCTTTTCTGTGCGTTTTTTGTTTGTTGCAGTTTCTTATGTCTGTTGTCATTTTTGCTTGCAGCGCCTCTAGGTTACGGGATCTATGCACCCTCTACCTGAGAAATATAGGGAGGCACCAGACAATGAGGAGGTGGACTCCGAGTCTGAGCTTCCTCCCGCTCAGTCGTCCACTGCGGATGCTCCTGAGGCGAGCGAGGGTCAGACCTGAAAGCGTTCGCGTAGCGAATCGTCGGATGCGTCTAGCCCACCAACTCCAAGGGGCCCGCCCTTCCTTGAGCGGCATGGCGAGGATGATGGTGCTTCTTCTGCACCGTATCCGGCTGTGCCCCTTCGAGCGATGGCGCTGCAGCCGCCAGCCAAGAAGAAGAAGGAGAAGGCGCAGCCCATCTTCAACCTTTCTGACATTGACTCGTAAGTAATTTCGTTTGCACTTTATTCTATGTGCTATGTTTTCTCTTGTTTTTGATCAATGTTGTCCTTGCAGCCACTCCTCGGAGGGTTCTCTTGATGAGGGCACTCGGGAGGCCGTGGGGGAGTCGAAGCCGATGGCCCCTCCCTTTCAGATGGTGGCCAACTCTGAGGATGACGCCCCGAATCCCTCTCCGCGAGAGGCTCGGGTGGTCGTTACTCAGAAGACCGCACTGTAGGGGTTTGTAACATGCAAAACAAAAAAATTCTACCGCATGCACACAAACAAGCCAATATCTATCTACTAGATTGTAGCAACGAGTCGATAGAAGCACTCACCCTCAAAGATTCCAAAGCGGTTAACGAGAGAAGATTCTTGTGGGTGATGTAGTCGTACACTTGCCGATCTCAAGATCGTGTAGACGATCCTTCCAGCGCTGCGTTCCGGCAGCGCTTCCGCAGTCGGTCACACATTCGTTACTCGATGAAGACCTTCCTCTCCCTTGTTCCAGCAGGTAGTGGAGGTTGTAGTTCTCCCCTCGCGATTCCGGCAGCACGACGGCGTGGTGTCGGAAGTAGAGGGAAGATCCCGCAGGGCTTTGCCTAAGCTGGTGCGAGTTATGGTGGATCTAGGGTTTCCCGATGATCTAGGGTTTAAAAGACCGGGAGGAGGAGGAGGTGTCGGCGGCGGCTGGCGGCGGCGAGAGGCGGCGGGGCAATGGCGGGTGGCGTCAGCGCGGGTGTGGGAGGGCTTGGCTTTTGGGGCAGCCCTCCCCCTCTATTTATGGGAGGGGTGGGTTTGAATCCAAACCCAAACCCAAGTTGGATTGAGAGAAGGACTCTTTCCTTCTTCCACCAGGAAACCATCGTTCCAGTTTGACTTTTCAAACTTCCCATTTGACTTTCAATTTAGAGCTTTAATTCTCTCTTGCAAATGCCCAAACCAAGTGACCTAGGATATGATCCAATAATTCCACTTATCCATGACACATTCATGGTCCATTCCCCTTCCGGCCCGGTGAACCTTCTAGACCCTTCTAGAACCTCTCCAATGAAAACATCAGAATCTTTCCTGAACTCCGGAATTGGACTTTCCTTATATGAATCTTATTCTCTGGACCATTCCGGATCTCCTTGTGATATCCCGGATCACATCCCTGACTCCGAACAACATTCAGTATCCCTACTAACATTCCATATCTACTAAACAACATTGAATCCTTAAGTGTGTCTCCCTACGGTTCGTGAATTATGCGGACATGACCGAGACACTTCTCCGATCAATAACCAATAGAGAAATCTAGAAATTCATATGGCTCCCACATATTTCTACGATTACTTTGCGATTGAATGAACCACTTACATACGATACCAATTTCCCTTTGTCTCGCGATAGTTTACTTATCTGAGGTTTTGATCGTCGGTATCTCTGCATACCTAGTTCAACCTTGTTACCGATAAGTACTCTTTTCTCGTTCGCATGATATGTGATCCCTTGTGAGCCAGTCACATGCTTGCAAGCCAATTGGATGACATTCCACCGAGAGGGCCCAGAGTATATCTATCTGTCATATGGATGGACAAATCCCACTCTTGATCCATGTGCCTCAACACATACTTTCCGAACACTCAATGCCACCTTTATAGCCACCCAGTTACGGTGTGGTGTTTGATGTCATCAAAGCATCCTTCCGGTGATGGTGATTAGCATGATCTCATGGTCGAAGGAATTAGGTTACTATGTATCAGAAAGCTTATAGCAAATGAACTATTGAAATGACTTGATCTTAATGCTACGCTTATCTATAGGAGTATGTCCATCATACCATTCTCCTAATGATATGATCTTGTTATTAACAACATCTCAATGTTCATGATCGGGGAGCCACGATCATCTATTAACCAACAAGCTAGTATTACAAAGAGGCTTTACTAGGGACTCTAATTTAGTTTACAAATCACACAAGTATTAATGTTTCCGGTTTAATAGTGTTATAGCATGAATGTAAACATTTATCATAAACACAAAGATATAATAATAACCACTTTTATTATTGCCTCTAGGGCATATCTCCAGTATTCTCCCACTTGCACTAGAGTCAACTAATCTAGATTACATGGTAATATACCGAACACCCATGGCGGTTTGGTGCTGGTCATGTTTTGCCCTCGGGAGAGGTTTAGTCAACGGATCTGCCACATTCAGATCTTTATGTACTTTGCAAATCTTTATGTCACCATCTTGGACATGCTCCCGAATAGTGTGAAAACGTAGCTTGATGTGTTTCAGCTTCTTGTGTGACCTTGGTTCTTGCGCATTGGCTATGGCGCCCATGTTATCACAGTAGATAGACACCGGGTCCAGCGCACTTGGAACCACAACGAGCTCTGTAATGAACTCCTTCATCCATATCGCCTCTTGTGAAGCCTCCGAAGCAGCTATGTATTCCGATTCAGTTGAATATCTCGCCACAACGCTTTGCTTTGCACTCCTCTAGCTAACTGCTGTACCATTCAAAGTAAATATGTATCCAGATTGAGATTTAGAATCATAGCATCAGTGTAACCATTACCAATGAGCTGTTCATCACCTCCATAAGAAAGAACCATATCCTTAGTTCTTCTCAAGTACTTAAGGATGATTTTGACCGCTGTCCAATGATCCACTCCTGGATCACTTTGATATCTGCTAGTCAAACTAATAGCATATGCAATGTCGGGTCTAGTACATAGCATGACATACATAAGAGATCCTATGGCTGAGGCATAGGGAGTCTTACTCATCCTTTCTCTATCTTCTGCCGTTGTAGGACTTTGATTTTACTCAAGGTCGTGCAAGAACCCTTTCTTGCTATCTTCCATTCCAAACCTCTTTAGAACTTTGTCCAAATATGTACTTTGTGACAATGATATTAGGCGTCTTGATCTATGTCTAGAAATCTTTATGCCTAATATGTAAGCTGCTTCGCCAAGATCTTTCATTGAAAAACTATTATTAAAATAATCCTTGACACTATTAAGAAGGTCTACATCATTCCCAATCAACAATATGTCATCTACATATAGTATTAGGAATGCTACAGATCTCCCACTCACTTTCTTGTAAATACAAGATTCTCCATAAGTTTGTATAAAACCAAAGCGTTTGATTACCTTATCAAAATGTTGATTCCAACTTTGGGATGCTTGCTTAAATCCATGAATGGACCACTGAAGTTTGCATACCTTGTTAGCATCTTTAGGATCGACAAAACCTTTGGGTTGTACCATATACAACTCTTCATCAATGTATCCATTGAGGAACTCCGTTTTGACATCCATCTGCCATATCTCATAATCATAATATGCAGCAATTGCTAACAAAATCCTTATAGACTTTATCTTCGCTACTGGTGAGAAAGTCTCATCGTAGTCAACTCCTTGAATTTGTCAAAACCCTTTTGCGACAAGTCGAGCTTTATAGACAATAACATTACCATCAGCATCTGTTTTCTTCTTGAAAATCCATTTGTTCTCGGCAGCCTTCCGACCATCCGGTAAGTCTACCAAAGTACATACTTGGTTTTCGTACATGGATCCAATCTCAGATTTCATGGCTTCTTGCCATTTATTGGAATCCGGGCTCATCATTGCTTCCTCATATGTCGCAGGGTCATCGGTGTTGTCCACCAACATGACACTCATAACAGGATCATACCAATCAGGAGTGGTACGAGTTCTCGTTTACCTGCGAGGTTCCGTAGCAACTTCAACCGAAGTTTCATGATCAACATCATTAGCTTCCTCTCTTATTGGTGTAGGCGCCAGAGGAACCACTTACAGTGTTGCGCTACTCTCAAGTTCAAGAGAAGGTTCAACAACCTCGTCGAGTTCTACTTTCCTTCCATGTGGTGACCCAGCATACCACTGCATGATGTAGTACACTATAGTTGTTGACATAACACCAATGAAACACCGTTCACTAGTATTACATCCCTTAGAGTAGTACAACAGAAACATAGCAGTTCCAAGAAGTACATGACTATAGGTTACAACTCAACTCTTTACACAAGATCCAAAGAACACTCTAGGTTAAAGAGAGAGAAAGAAACTTCTTACAAATAAGAATCAGAAATAAACAACTCATAACTATTATGCTAGCAAAATTAGCATCTAACTATTTGGCTTGTATTGCTGCTATTGCAGTACTCTACAAAAGTAGGTTCTATGGCTAGAGATTCTATTCTTATCTAATTCACAACTTTGTCTTCACTTGTGTGGATGTATATGTTGACTTCCTTGACTTCATTGAAGAGCTTTAGCCTTTAATGATGATTCCTGGAGCATAGTTTGATGTAGACATCGTCTATACTGGCTTTAGAACCTAGCAAGGGTTAAGAAGATACTTTGAGTACGAGCGTACTCATCAAGTTCACTAGAAAAGGAGTGTTTGATGCACTATATCTACAGCCACAGACCATAGGTCATAGGCAATGCATGTTTTCGTAAACATTTCTTCAAAGGTTGCTTTTATTCTAAAAAACTATGTCCATCAGCCTTCACGGGTTTACCAGAACTTTCATGTGGTTCCTTTCCCGCAGCGTTCACAACTCCTTCCCGAAACAGGGTGTAACAAGTTACAGTTCTTACAATCTACAGAGGTGCGTCACTTTACCCATGAGAGACCTTAGTTTTTGTTGCATGGCTGGGAGTATGTCCCCGTTCAAACTTCCTTGGTTTGAGGCCCAACCTAAGATCCAAGTCTATCACTGCCTTCTCCGCGACCCCGCATGTCTCCTTGGTGTACACCATGCCCACCTACTGAATTACGGCAATGGTTTGTACATACCGTTCAGATGCCGGAACTATAGTGGGACGTTGAGGGCTCCCACCCATATGCTGCATATCCTCTAAGAATTACCATAAATAATATGCACTCTACGAGTGATAATAGCCACGACCCGCACATCCAGCTCCATGCGAGTGGGAAAAGATACAGCTGACTTCTTCGTCCCATTCCAAATCTCATGGTCAATGCGTAATATACGGCGCAAGAATCACTGGCGACATTGGTTGTTAAGTCCTAGATAATATGTTCCTTTACCACTGGAACTCTTATAGTAGGTTATTACTTCATGGTAAATAACCTATAATCACATTATTATGAAAATAGTGTTTTCTGTCCTTTTTTGAATGCAGGTGATGACAACACTGGATTTGCAAAATACTTTACAAAAAATAATCAAAGGACATGAGCAAGTGTGAACTTGCGTTTTGTGATTGCAAGATTATGCACTCACGGTCTTCAAGACAATATAAGATCCAATAGTTGAAATCTGCATCATTGGTCCGGTAAGGACTAATGTTTAAAGAAGCAAGATGCAATTATGCATAAGTAATGATATGCATTTTGTAAAACTCTCAATTTGAATCCCCAATACTTTGAGTGAAGTGAATTCAAATGATTCTTTTAAGAGTTGGTTTATCTTAAAATTTTACTTTATAAGTAATGATCTTTATAAGGAACCTAAGTGAGAATAATTCTTAATACACAGGTAAAGTATAAAGTAATGTGATTATGTTTAATTGTTATTTGGTGATTAAGGTAAGAGTCCTTGGTTTTAGTTGTTAAGAGTTGAAGAATTTATTATGAGATTATTCTTTGAAGTGGCAAAAAGAATAACATTTGAAGAAAAGATTTCCTTTCTAAGGTTTAAACAATCATCATTGTTAATAGAACATGATGAATGTCTTTTAGTGTTTGATTTATTATTTTGGATTTGAGATGCTTTATGTCTTAAGTTAAATAGACCAAAATTAACTATAAAAACGTAAGTGATTTATTAGACCTGATGTTTATAAGGTTTGAGACTGAAGTTAACTTTAAAAGGTTAAGTAAACTTAAGATGTAATATATTTTAATTATTCCCAAGTTTTAGATTTATGATAGGTATAACTAAGGTGTGGAATTATTCACTTTATATTTTAAGTGAATGATTTAGATTAAATTTGTTTTTCTTATTAAGAAAATAATTTGTATTTATCTAATGGGAGCATAATTAGATGATCTTAGTAATTTGTTAGAATTTAAAGTTATGTTAATAATGGTTAAGATATAATGATTGTTCATCATATTATATATATATGAGTAATACTCAATAAGATTTTTTTAAAGAATACCTTAAAGTTAAAAGTTATACTTAAGTCTGAGTATGAATTTAAGTTGTGAATTTGGGATTTAGTATTTAGACTTTAATTACTCAAGGTTTTATAACAATTGTGATTATTATTACTTAAGAACTGCTTTTAAAGAATTTTTAGAAATAAGTAATAGATAAGGATTTATTATTTAAAATATTAAAGACTTTTCTAATAATATATTTAATATTTTTTAGGGTAATATATTTATTCAAGACCTTAAAAATGAAATTTATTTATTTTTTAATATGATCTTTATTGTTATAAAATTCATCAAAGAATTAAGTGTCTTTAAATATTTACTTTATGTTTTATTTATAAAACTCTAAGTTAGTATTTTTATAAAATAGTAAAGTTATTTTGATACATAAAATGATTTTTATTTATTTTTAGGGTTTTTGTTTTATTTTATAAAATTTCATTTGATATTTAATGGGTTAATAATTATTTTACTTTATATTTATGTTAAATAACTAAAGTTATATTTTTATTATGTAGATATTATTTTTGTGGTCATTTTGATATATGATATGTATTTTTGGGATTTTTCTATATTTTTTTCTAGGGTATAAATTATGTTGAGGGGTAGTTTGGTCATTTAGTGATTTAATAAATATCTTATTTTTTTATTTTTCCTTCAAAAATTGGGCCAGGCTTACCAATGGGCCCTTTTGGACCCAACTTGGCCCAACAGGCTCAAGGTCAAACCCGTCCCGGCCTGTCTCCCTCATCCACTCTCTCTTACACCTCACGCACTCACTTTCCCCTTCTAGCTGCTGGCGATGCCGACGCCGTCGCCCGCCCGATTCCGGCGAGGTAGGCCGTTGTGGTAGCCGGGGCTTCTCCTCCCTCAGGCCGACCTAGCTCTCCAATTGGATTTGTTCTTAAAGCCCCCTCGAGCTCGCCCCATCCATCTTCAATGCGTCAAGGGTTTCGGTAACCTGGTTTCCCCGGGCTCCAGTGATAGTTCGATGTTGTTCTGGTGGTGGATTGAGGTTGGTGAAGATGGGGTGTGTTCTTGGGTTGGTGTAGCTTGACGCAAGTCGCTAGTTGTATCTCGGCGTAGGCTCAGGTGTCGCATGTGCCGCTGTGCCGCGGTCGTTGCTTCTACAACCACCCCACCGGTCTGCTTCCTCTTCAAACTCCAACGAGGACCACGGTAAGTGGGGAATCTTCTTTTCTTTTCCTCACTTAATTCCTTTTGGTGATGATGAGATCATCCTAAGTAACACCGATGCTCTGTCTTAGGTTTTATGTGTTAAGGAGCTGATCTCTTTTGAATTGCTCTATGCTGATTAGTAGATGAAACAAACACATGAGACTGTGCAAGCTATCTTGATTTATTTATTGTAAAAATTTGAAATCATTTGTATTCATATCTTAATACTAAGATAACTACATTTGATATATAGTGGAATTTCTGGTAATAAGGTTTATGTATCTGTGATATTGCTTGCAGATAGAATGTTGTTAAGTGTGGTGATTCAACCTGGATGACTTAATCATGCCTAGCATTGTGTGACTCTTATTGATATGTTGATTCTGCTGAGCAATATTGCTTGATTGAGATGGCTTATTATTGTGGTATCTTATTTGGGACACAATTTGGTGTTGTGGTTTATACTACTGTGATAGTTTCCCTGAGAGTATGCATGGTGGTGACTCCTAGCTAGAAGACCTGCTGTTGTTTCTAACTAGGCAAACGTTTTCCTAATGGATTGTTATAGAGAAGATGTGGTGTAGGTTTCCACATTTGAGTCTAGCTACAAACTATCAGTTGAAACTGATCATGAAGGACTACATATACTGATTCCTAATAATATATATTAGGAAAATGATCTATTTTGTTTGGATTATTTAAAAGATAATCAAATTGTCATGCTTGCTTTATATCTTGAGAAAGACTTGAGTTCCTGTTCATATGGAAAGAGAACTAATATGCATTTTTGTTTCCTGGATTATATTCTTGGAAAATGATAAAACTTGTTTTGTTTGAATAACTTGAGAGCTAGCTAATACAGAAGAATTATTCTGATGGCTTCTGCTGTCCTGGGCTGCTACTCTGGTGCCTCCAACCTTGGAGAGTGCACAATGGTAGCCCAGGTAGCATGACTTGTTGCTGGTAACATCTACATGGATGTAGTTGATGTTGGTGTTAAAAAAAGGAACTTAGCTCATGATGCAAAAAGGCTGAAGCTATTTTAGTGGCTGAAATACAGATTCTTTCACTTGGCTTTATCTTAGCTCAAGGATGATACTGGAGTAGAATTACTACCCAGTCTGAGAGCTCTGTCCCTCTCCCAGCACATGCTCTAAAACAATATGATAAGAACAGATACTACGAGTTGACTTGATAGAATAATAAAATGGATATGTGCTTGATTTTTTGGCTCTGCCCATGATGCATAGGCTGAGGCATATTTTGGATAAGAATAGATATTCTTGTGGGCTTTAAATCTCTATGATGAACCTTGCATGGCACTTCCATGCAAGTCTGAGAGAATCTCTCCATCTAATCCTCCTAGATAAAGATCTAGTGGAAGGGTAGATGGAATTGGTTGAGGTGTATTATTTTCTTTGAATCCCTAGATCTGTATGCAAGATATAATGACAAATGTTGTATGATCTAGTGGGCAAAGCTAATGGTTTTTATTTTTACCTGCTGTTGGGAAATGATTTATGGCCTGCTGGAGATCTTGTATTATTACTATTGCTTCTTGATCATCTAGATTCATATGAGGATGCTTGATCTTTTCTACTTTGGCACTGTCCTGCACCTCCTGGTGCTGCTGCTACCCTTGATCTTAGCCTGCACCTCCTGGTGCTGCTGCTCTTGCCTTCCAGCAATTCAACTCCATCCATTAGGTGACCATCTTGGATGGTTTCTTGAGGGATTGTGTTGGTGAGTTGTGGTTTGATCTGCTGGAACTCTAGCCAGTGCTGGTGTTGTTTATTGTGTGTGTTCTTAAGGTGAAGAGATATAGCTGTGGACTAAGATTGGGATTGAAGACAAAGTGGTACTAGCTTTGTGTAATAGAAAGGGTCTTTGCTGCAACGGCTGTGTTTAATACTCCCTCTCATAGCCCTCATGTGTTGACAGCACACCAATTTGCATGTGTATGTGTGTGCTGCTTGCACTGTTCTGGATGAGTACAATACCAAATATCTTGATACTCCTCCTTTTTACTTCTACCAATCTAGTGAAACTTGCCCCTCTTTATGCCAATGATGTAGGACTGAGGCACAAGTAGTGTGATAAGAACAGATTCTACCATTTGGCCCCTTTTTAATCACTCTGTGATGATATTGGCAGTGGCACTTCTCTGCCTAACCTGAGAGTTTATTTTCCCAACATTCTTTCCTTGTTCTTTTATTTTTACTACATTTTCTTGTTTATTTTTCCCATTTGCAGGGATCCAATAAAGAAGAAAAGATCAGAAAGATGAAGAAATCTTCCTGAAGATTAGTGTAGTGATTACTTTCTTATTGTAGTTTTCCATTTAGTAATTTCTTGTATTCCTTTACTTCTTGATTAATCCCAACACATTGTAATAATATAGTTTAGGATTTTGTTTCTGTAGTGTTTATTCTTTTGTAAAGACAATGTAATATATATCTTAATAAAGAATTCTTGTATTTATTTCATTTATGTAATCCCTTTTTTTTATTAACCTTTTCTATTTATTTACTTCATGTTAATTTACTTTTATTCTTCTATTGTAAATCAATAATGTAATAGTATATGTATATATGTATTAATAAAGAATCCCTTATATTTTTATTATAATCATTTCAAAATTCTTTTTAGATTCAATTTTATCAATTGAATAATCAATTTTGAATTCCATTCTTATTATTGTTGTAATTCTTTTCCTTTTGTATTTTAAATTGCATTTATCTTTTCTAATTGGATATCTGTAACTATTGTATCTTATTTATAAATACGAATTCATCTCTTATTTCTTAATACAATTCAATTTCCATTTACTATTTTATTTCAAATCCTTTTTGTATTCAAATTTATTAATTAAATATTCAAATTTTGAATTGTCTTTCCCTCCAACACCAAAGTATAGTAGAGGTCATGTCGAAATCCATCGCACCTGTCCTGATGTTTCCATCAGAACAAGAGAGACCTCGATTCCTCCATAGCTTCTTTTGTTTTGCGCGAAAATTCTCCGGATTTTCTGATGCATGAATGCGATGCACACACCTGCGTCCTCTATAATTCTAGGTTCTAATCCTGGGATGTTACAGACTCTCCCCCTTAAAATAAACTTCGTCCTCAAAGTTCGTATACTCTCACGTTTTGGACTGAGGAATTGTCTTGTATTGGTGATGAAATTTCTCAACTCCATGATAACCTCAAATGGGAATAATTGTAGTATCCCATATCCAAAGTTCCTTTTATTTTAGTCCCTTAGGGATATGTACTTACTATAATTCCTTCAATTTGGGGTCTCTTCTTTAGTTCCTTATTCTGATTAGATACCCTAATCCAATTCTTTTACTTGTTCATGAAACTTCCTTGCTATACTATATAAGGTCCAGGAAGTCTTACTAAATCAGGGTTTTTAACTCTATTAAACAATAACTATGGTCAAAAGACTAACTTTTGATTTGCGATGGTATGGTTTATACTGGTAGTCCTTCTAAAGATTGGAGTTGAACTCATTTAGTCCATACCCATCGGAATTCCTTATTTCTCTACACATGTCAAATTGGATGTGCTATGTTACCTCTTAAGGATCACTTAAGAATTGTTTCTTTTAGACTTAGTCGGTTAGGATTAATCTTTTATCACCTTCAAGCCTTTACCTTATTAAGCTTTGGATAATCTTTCATTATCACCTATAGTACTTCTTCAACTTTCATTTATAATGTTTACTCTCCCCCTTAGGGTTTACTAATAGTCTTCAAACTATCTATTTAGTACTTATTGACTTAATAATTATAATATTGGTCTCTATCCATCTTATAATCTACCTAGTTAGGGTCTTATGAAAGATATTACGGTGTATCCACACAATTGTGGATCTCCGAAGTGAATCTTTCAGCATTATTTGTCTTACTTACTATTGGACATTTTCGCTTGGATAGGTCTAACTTCGCGAAGCATCTTGAAAGACGATCACTTAAGTTTTATACTCCTTTAGGTCTTACTTATCTTAGGCCAAATTTTATGCTCTTTATGCAACTTCTAAGAAGATCTGGTTAACTATGTCAACCAACACCGGTTGCGGACAAGATACCAACTGTGGATCAAATACCAGCTGCGGATATTTACCAGCTGCGAACCATCCTAGGGTATATGTATTACCCTATGGTTTCCAATATACCTATGACATTCTCTCTGAATTGTCAGAGCTTGAATACCATTCTGGTTTCAAAGCTACTTCTTTGTATTTATTCATGATGCTTCCATGAACTTGCTTAGTTACTCCATTGACTTCTTAGCAAAATTGCCTATTTTGATTGAACTTTAAGTTCATCACTTCTTGTTGCTAACTAATAATGATCTAAGCTTGATCCATCCTCCAAATTGAGTTGATAATCCTTGCGCTTGGCTTCATTCTTTATGTAAGTCTTCATTTTGGTCTTTGAAATTCGTCACTCCCTTACACGAATTCCCTTACTCTACCTAGGTCTATAACATCAAGTAGTAACTGGATGTTGCAACATGCATTTGCACATCAAGTCAAACTTCATGTACAGATCTAGTCAAACAAAAAAGATCCAAGAAAAACTAATAAATCCAACTGTGGTACATATAACACACAATATACTAAGCCCAGAATATAGTAGTTGAGTATAGTATCTCTAGAATTCATGCTTAGTTGTGTAGTATATGACACCTCCTCATATAGGTTTACATTGTGATACTTAGCACTTAGGATCAAACTATACTTTGTCTCGACATTTACCCAAATTGCTCAATTACAATAGGATAATCTTCAACAAAGTGGTCTTAGTTTGGTTTCCACTAACCTTTGGTCTCACTTTTGGAATGACTAACTATAACTAACCTTTCTTTCTTAGTAAACTAACCTCACATTATCTCTCTAAATGACTAATAAGTTTCTATTGAACCCCTAAAATTGAAGGTTATCACTATTTTATGACACCTTTAACTTCTATCATAGTTCTACCATGTTATTTTCATACTTCTACTTCAAGCTAATTCACTAAGTACTTGTCATACTTACACTTACATCATGGTTTCGGAGCTAATCTCCCCATGATATTATTATGTTTTGCCTCTTTATCATGGTTTAAGAGCTAATCTAACCATGATAACTTTACTTCTTACTACACTGTTATTAAGTCATAACATAATTGCACTTCATCACGTAGAATTCTAAAGTGAATCCCACATGGTTACTACTCATTACATCCACATTTATCCTAATGATATTCATCATATTGTCTTTGGTTATCAACTAACCACAAAATTCCACTGGCTACTTGAATTTTAGAGTTAGGCTACACCATGAAGACTATTTCAATTGATATTTTACACTTGATCCTATTCTACTGTGATCAATTGGCTTTCCTACAGTATCTTGGTGGTTTACATCTCCCTCGGAGGATACTAAAGAGCACTATACTTGAGAAAAGATGAAATAATTACTACTAAGAAAGAATGACTTAAGCATCTGACTTAGGTCTAACAAGGTTATCCTCAAGTGGATACTCATCATAAGTCATAAGAATGTTTGGTTTAGATAAGATGGCTCCTATAGTCACTATCCAACCTACAGATCTTCCTAAAAAGGGTTTCAATCCTAAGGTCAAAGCATATGCTCGGATACCAACTGCGGTGACCCAGCATACCACTGCATGATGTAGTACACTATAGTCGTTGACATAACACCAATAAAACACCGTTCACTAGTATTACACCCCTCAGAGTAGTACAACAGAAACATAGCAGGTCCAATACATGACTATAGGTTACAACTCAACTCTTTACACAAGATCTAGAGAACACTCTAGGTTAAAGAGAGAGAAAGAAACTTCTTACAAAGAAGAATCAGAAATAAACAACTCATAACTATTATGCTAGCAAAATTAGCATCTAACTATTTGGCTTGTATTGCTGCTATTGCAGTACTCTACAGAAGTAGGTTCTATGGCTAGAGATTCTATTCTTATCTAATTCGCAACTTTGTCTTCACTTGTGTGGATGTATATGTTGACTTCCTTGACTTCATTGAAGAGCTTTAGCCTTTAATGATGATTCCTGGAGCATAGCTTGATCTAGACATCGTCTATACTGGCTTTAGAACCTAGCAAGGGTTAAGAAGATACTTTGAGTACGAGCGTACTCAGCAAGTTCACTAGAAAAGGACTGTTTGATGCACTATATCTACAGCCACAGACCATAGGTCATATGCAACGCAGGTTTTCGTAAACATTTCTTCAAAGGTTGCTTTTATTCTGAAAAACTATGTCCATCAGCCTTCACGGGTTTACCGGAACTTTCATGGAGTTCCTTTCCTCGCAGCGTTGCAGCTCCTTCCCGGAACAAGGAGTAACAAGTTACAGTTCTTACACTCTACAGAGGTGCGTCACTTTACCCATGAGAGACCTTCGGTTTTGTTGCACGGCTGGGAGTATGTCCCCGTTCAAACTTCCTTGGTTTGAGGCCCGATCCAAGCCAATCACTTCCTTCTCCGCGACCCCGCATGTCTCCTTGGTTTACACCATGCCCACCTATTGAATAACGATAATGGTTTGTACATACCGTTCAGATGTCGGAACTATCGTGGGACGTTGAGGGCTCCCACCCATATGCTGCATATCCTCTACGAATTACCATAAATAATATGCATGCTATGAGTGATCACAGCCATGACCCGCACATCCAGCTCCATGCGAGAGGGAAAAGATACAGCTGACTTCTTCGTCCCATTCCAAATCTCATAGTCAACGCATAATATACGGCGCAAGAATCACTGGCGACATTGGTTGTTAAGTCCTAGACAATATGTTCCTTTACCACTGGAACTCTTATGGTAGGTTATTACTTCATGGTAAATAACCTATAATCACATTATTATGAAAATAGTGTTTTTTGTCCTTTTTCAAATGCAGGTGATGACAACACTGGATTTGCAAAATACTTTACAGAAAATAATCAAAGGACATGAGCAAGTGTGAACTTGCCTTTTGTGATTGCAAGATTATGCACTCACGATCTTCAAGACAATATAAGATCCAATAGTTGAAATCTGCATCATTGGTCCGGTAAGGACTAATGTTTAAAGAAGCAAGATGCAATTATGCATAAGTAATGATATGCATTTTGTAAAACTCTCAATTTGAATCCCCAATACTTTGAGTGAAGTGAATTCAAATGATTCTTTTAAGAGTTGGTTTATCTTAAAATTTTACTTTATAAGTAATGATCTTTATAAGGAACCTAAGTGAGAATAATTCTTAATACACAGGTAAAGTATAAAGTAATGTGATTATGTTTAATTGTTATTTGGTGATTAAGGTAAGAGTCCTTGGTTTTAGTTGTTAAGAGTTGAAGAATTTATTATGAGATTATTCTTTGAAGTGGCAAAAAGAATAACATTTGAAGAAAAGATTTCCTTTCTAACATGATGAATGTCTTTTAGTGTTTGATTTATTATTTTGGATTTGAGATGCTTTATGTCTTAAGTTAAATAGACCAAAATTAACTATAAAAACGTAAGTGATTTATTAGACCTGATGTTTATAAGGTTTGAGACTGAAGTTAACTTTAAAAGGTTAAGTAAACTTAAGATGTAATATATTTTAATTATTCCCAAGTTTTAGATTTATGATAGGTATAACTAAGGTGTGGAATTATTCACTTTATATTTTAAGTGAATGATTTAGATTAAATTTGTTTTTCTTATTAAGAAAATAATTTGTATTTATCTAATGGGAGCATAATTAGATGATCTTAGTATTTTGTTAGAATTTAAAGTTATGTTAATAATGGTTAAGATATAATGATTGTTCATCATATTATATATATATGAGTAATACTCAATAAGATTTTTTTAAAGAATACCTTAAAGTTAAAAGTTATACTTAAGTCTGAGTATGAATTTAAGTTGTGAATTTGGGATTTAGTATTTAGACTTTAATTACTCAAGGTTTTATAACAATTGTGATTATTCTTACTTAAGAATTTCTTTTAAAGAATTTTTAGAAATAAGTAATAGATAAGGATTTATTATTTATAATATTAAAGACTTTTCTAATAATATATATAATATTTTTTTAGTGTAATATATTTATTCAAGACCTTAAAAATGAATTTTATTTATTTTTTAATATGATCTTTATTTTTATAAAATTCATCAAAAAATTAAGTGTATCTTTAAATATTTACTTTATGTTTTATTTATAAAAATCTAAGTTAGTATTTTTATAAAATAGTAAAGTTATTTTGATACATAAAAATGATTTTTATTTATTTTTAGGGTTTTTGTTTTATTTTATAAAATTTCATTTAAGATTTAATGGGTTAATAATTATTTTACTTTATATTTAGTTTAAATAACTAAAGTTATATTTTTATTAGGTAGATATTATTTTTGTGGTCATTTTGATATATCATATGTATTTTTGGGATTTTTCTATATTTTTTTCTAGGGTATAAATTATGTTCAGGGGTAGTTTGGTCATTTAGTGATTTAATAAATATCTTATTTTTTTATTATTCCTTTAAAATTGGACCAGGCTTACCAATGGGCCCTTTTGGACCCAACAGGCTCAGGGTCAAACCCTCCTCGGCATGTCTCCCTCATCAACTCTCTCTTACACCTCACGCACTCACTTTCCCCTTCTTGCTGCGGCCGACGCCGACGCCCTCGCTCGCCCGATTCCTGCGAGGTAGGCCGTTGTGGTCGCCGCTGATGGTCACCAGGGCTTCTCCTCCCTCAGGCCGACCTGGCTCTCCAATTGGATTTGTTCTTAAAGCCCCCTCGAGCTCGCCCCATCCATCTTCTGTGCGTCTAGGGTTTCGGTAACCTGGTTTCGCCGGGCTCCAGTGATAGTTCGATGTTGTTCTGGTGGTGGATTGAGGTTGGTGAAGATGGGGTGTGTTCTTGGGTTGGTGTAGCTTGGCGCAAGTCGCTGGTTGAAGCTCGGCGCAGGCTCAGGTGTCGCCTATGCCGCTGTGCCGCGGTCGTTGCTTCTACAACTACCCCACCGGTCTGCTTCCTCTTCAAACTCCAGCGAGGACCACGGTAAGTGGGGAATCTTCTTTTATTTTCCTCACTTAATTCCTTTCGGTGATGAGGAGATCATCCTAAGTAACACTGATGCTTTGTCTTAAGTTTTATGTGTTAAGGAGCTGATCTCTTTTGAATTGATCTATGCTGATTAGTAGATAAAACAAACACATGAGACTGTGCAAGCTATCTTGATCTATTTAGTGTCAAAATTTGAAATCATTTGTATTCATATCTTAATAATAAGATAACTACATTTTATATATAGTGGAATTTCTGGTAATAAGGTTTACGTATCTATGATATTGCTTGCAGATAGAATGTTGTTAAGTGTGGTGAGTCAACCTGGATGACTTAATCATGCCTAGCATTGTGTAACTCTTATTGATATGTTGGTTCTGCTGAGCAATATTGCTGGATTGAGATGGCTTATTATTGTGGTATCTTATTTGGGACACAATTTGGTGTTGTGGTTTATACTACTGTGATAGTTTCCCTGAGAGTATGCATGGTGGAGACTCCTAGCTAGAGGAGCTGCTGTTGTTTCTAACTAGGAAAATGTTTGCCAAATGGATTGTTATAGAGAAGATGTGGTGTAGGTTTTCACATTTGAGTCCAGCTACAACCTATCAGTTGAAACTGATGATGAAGGACTACATATACTGATTCCTAATAATATCTATTAGGAAAATGATCTATTTTGTTTGGATTATTTAAAAGATAATCAAATTGTCATTCTTTCTTTATATCTTGAGAAAGACTTGAGTTCCTGTTCATATGGACAGAGAACTAATATGCATTTTTGATTCCTAGATTATATTCTTGGAAAATGATAAAAGTTGTTTTGTTTGAATAACTTGAGAGCTAGCTAATAGAGAAGAATTATTCTGGTGTCTTCTGCTATCCTGGGCTGCTACTGTGGTGCTTCCAACCTTGGAGAGTGCACAATGGTAGCCCAGGTAGCATGACTTGTTGCTGGTAACATCTACAGGGATGTATTTGATGTTGGTGTTAAAAGAAAAGGAACTTAGCTCATGATGCAAAAAGGCTGAAGCTATTTTAGTGGCTAAAATACAGATTCTTTCACTTGGATTTATCTTAGCTCTAGGATGATACTGGAGTAGCATTACTACCCATTCTGAGAGCTTTGTCCCTCTCCCAACACATTCTCTAAAACAATATGATAAGAACAGATACTAAGAGTTGACTTGATAGAATAATAAAATGGATATGTGCTTGATTTCTTGGCTCTGCCCATGATGCATAGAATGAGGCATATTTTGGATAAGAACAGATATTCCTGTGGGCTTTAAATATCTATGATGAACCTTACATGGCACTTCCATACAAGTCTGAGAGAATCTCTCCATCCAATCCTCCTAGATAAAGATCTACTGGAAGGGTAGATGGAATTGGTTGAGGTGTATTATTTTCTTTGAATCCCTAGATTTGTATGCAAGATATAAGGACATATGCTGTATGATCTGGTGGGCAAAGCTAATGATTTTTATTTTTACCTGCTATTGGGAAATGATCTATAGCCTACTGGAGATCTTGGCTTATTACTATAGCTTCTTGATCATTTAGATTCATATGAGGATGCTTCTCTTTCCTTCCAGCAATTCAACTCCATCCATTAGGTGACCATCTTGGATGGTTTCTTGAGGGATTGTGTTGGTGAGTTGTGGTTTGATCTGCTGGAACTCTAACGAGTGCTGGTGCTGTTTATTGTGTGTGTTCTTGAGGTGAAGAGATATAGTTGTGGACTAAGATTGGGAATGAAGACAAAGTGGTACTAGCTTTGTGTAGTAGAAAGGGTCTTTGCTGCAACGGCGATGTTTAATACTCCCTCTCACAGCCCTCCTGTGTTGACAGCACACCAATTTGCATGTGTATGTGTGTGCTGCTTGCACTGTTCTGGATGAGTACAATACCAAATATCTTGATACTCCTCCTTTTTACTTCTACCACTCTAGTGAAACTTGCCCCTATTTATGCCAATGATGTAGGACTGAGGCACAATTACTGTGATAAGAACAGATTCTACCATTTGGCCCCCTTTTTAATCACTTCATTTGGCCCCCTTTTTAATCACTTTGTGATGTTATTGGTAGTAGCACATCTCAGCCTAACCTGAGAGTTTATTTTACCAACATTCTTTCCTTGTTCTTTTATTTTCTACTAGATTTTCTTGTTTATTTGTCCCATTTGCCGAGATTCAATAAATAAGAAAATATCAGAAAGATGAAGAAATCTTCCTGAAGATTAGTGTAGTGATTACTTTCTTATTGTAGTTTTCCATTTAGTAATTTCTTGTATTCCTTTACTTCTTGATTAATCCCAGAACATTGTAATAATATAGTTTAGGCTTTTGTTTCTGTAGTGTTTATTCTTTTGTAAATACAATGTAATATATATCTTAATAAAGAATTCTTGTATTTATTTCATTTATGTAATCCTTTTTTTATTAACCTTTTCTATTTATTTATTTCATGTTAATTTACTTTTATTCTTCTATTTTAAATCAATAATGTAATAGTATATGTATATATGTATTAATAAAGAATCCCTTATATTTTTATTATAATCATTTCAAAATTATTTTTAGATTCAATTTTATTAATTGAAAAATCAATTTTGAATTCCATTCTTATTATTGTTGTAATTCTTTTCCTTTTGTATTTTAAATTGCATTTATCTTTTCTAATTGGATATCTGTAACTATTGTATCTTATTTGTAAATACGAATTCATCTCTTATTTCCTAATACAATTCAATTTCCATTTACTATTTCATTTCAAATCATTTTTGTATTCAAATTTATTAATTAAATATTCAAATTTTGAATTGTCTTTCCCTCCAACACCAAAGTATAGTAGAGGTCATGTCGAAATCCATCGCACCTGTCTTGATGTTTCCATCAGAACAAGAGAGACCTCGATTCCTCTATAGCTTCTTTTGTTTTGCGCGAAAATTCCCTGGATTTTCTGATGCATGAATGCAATGCACACACCTGCGTCCTCTATAATTCTAGGTGCTAATCCTGGGATGTTACATTCCAGTCACTTCTTTCGAGAGAAACTCCTTCTCTAGAAAGGATCCATTCTTGGCAACGAATATTTTGCCTTCGGATCTATGATAGAAGGTATACCCAATAGTTTCCTTGGTGTATCCTATGAAGATGCATTTTTCTGCTTTGGGTTCAAGCTTGTCGGGATGTAACTTCTTTACATAAGCTTCGCAACCCCAAACTTTAAGGAACGAGAACTTAGGTTTCTTCCCAAACCATAACTCATACGGTGTCGTTTCAACGGATTTAGATGGTGCCCTATTTAAAGTGAATGCGGCTGTTTCTAATGCATAACCCTAAAACGATAGCGGTAAATCTGTAAGTGACATCATATAATGAACCATATCTAAGAGAGTTCGATTACGATATTTGGACACACTATTACGTTGTGGTGTTCCCGGCGGTGTCAATTGTGATAGTATTCCGCATTTCTTTAAATGGTCGCCAAACTCGTAACTAAGATATTCACCTCCACGATCAGATCGTAGAAACTTAATCTTCTTGTTACGTTGATTCTCTACTTCACTTTGAAATTACTTAAACTTCTCGAAAGTTTCGGACTTATGTTTCATGAAATAGATATACCCATATCTACTCAAGTCATCTGTGAAGGTAAGTGTAGGGTTCGCAGCATAGAAAACAAAAAATTTCCTACGATGGGAACAACTATGTACCAAGGTCTATCTACTAGATACAAATAACGGGTGGATGTATATCCGTAGAGAACATACCCTTAAAGACTGACAAAGCTTAACGAGATAAACTCGTGGTTGATGTAGACGATCTCTTGCCGATCTCAAGATCGAGAGGAAGTCCTAGCGCCGCAAATCAGCAGCGCGTCCGTGCTCGCACACACGTCCGAGGCAGCGAGCAACCTCCGCCTCCTCGCTCTAGCGATGCAGCGGAAGCACAACTCTTTCTTTCCGAATAGCCACCGGGAACATGTATCTCGCTAGTCCGAGACCATGGGGGATAAATTCTAGGGGGGAGAGAGAACCTTCACGAGGAAGTGTGAGTGAGAGAAAGGGAGAGGGGTGCCTTTTATAGGAGAGGGGGAACCCCAAGGGGGTGGCCAGCGCATGGGGCTGCCCCCTTGCCCTCCCCTCTTCATGTGGGTGGACACTCCACTCACAAAAACCTCTTTATTTCCCTCCACTCAAAATCCCACTCAAACTTGCAATTAAATTTCCACCAAATTTAATGCAAACTCTCATTAAATAAAACTCTTTTATTTATTCAGAATTTTGTCAATTACTTTAATGACAAACATTCACATATAACCCCTTGCTAGAATTCTATTTCACATGCATAACCACTTTATGCAATTTCACCCGAAAACCTGTTTCGGTATCTAGTGAAATAAATTCCTGCGCTTGTTATTCTTTCCGGCATGAAACTTTTGCTCCAATTGGATGTCGGTGTCTCTTAAGTGTGTCATCCTACGGTTCGTGAATATGCGGACATGATCGAGACACCTCTCGGATCAATAATCAGAAGCGAGATCTGGAGACCCATACTGACTCCCACACATTCAACGATGACTTTCTTTTGATCGTCGGAACCTTTTACGCTAGTATCTTAATCCCTTTGTTTCGTGATATATTACATGTCTGAGATTCTATCATCGGTATCGCCATACCTAGTTTGATCTCGTTACTGACATGCACTCTTTTCTTGTTCCCGTGAGATAACATTCTTGTGATCAAATCACTTGCTTGCAAGCTAACCAATGTGATATCATTGGGAGGGCCCAGAGTATATCTATCCGTCATCGGGATGAAAAAATTACACTCTCGATCCATGGGCTTCAACATAACACTTTATTAGTTCTGAACCCATCTTTATAATCACCCTGTTACGATGTGACATTTGATGTTATCAAGAAACTCTTCCGGTGTTAGTGATTGACATGATCTCATGGTCCAAGGATTACGATCACTTCGTAAGTTGTTATAGCAATATAAACTCAATGAATTTGATCGTAATGCTATACTTCGGATGAATGTTCATCACACCATTACACTAATGTTGTGATCGCGTTATTAACAACATCCAATGTCCATGATCAGGAAACCTTGATCATCTTGTTAATCAACGAGCTAGTTTATGAGAGAGGCATAACTAGGAACTTTCTATTTGTTTATTAGACACACATGTATTAATGTTTTTGTATTAATACAATTATAGCATGCAAAATAAACATCTATCATATACTTGGAATACACATAATAAACACTTTATTATTGCCTCTCAGGGCATATTCCCTTCAGTAAGAACATCACGATAACCACCGCACGATGCAACACTCATTGGGCCACACATATCGGTATGTATGATTTCCAATAAGTTTGTAGCTTGCTCCATCATACCAGAAAATGGAGTCTTAGTCATTTACCCATCAGACATGTTTCTCATCTTTCAAGTGATTCGAAATCAAGTGATTCAAGAAGTCCATCGGAATGGAGTTTCTTCATATGCTTCACTCCAATATGACCAAGACGATAGTGCCACATATAGGTCGAGTTATTGCTCAATTTCAAACGTTTAGCTTCAATGTTATTAATATGTGTGTTACTACAATCGAGATTCAACAAGAATAGACCATCTATCAAAGGTGCATGTGCATAAAACATATTACTCATATAAATCGAACAACCATTATTCTTGGACTTAAACAAGTAACCGTCTCGCAATAAACATGATCCTGATATAATGTTCATGCTCAATGCAGGCACCAAATAACAATTATTTAAGTATAAAACTAATCCCGATGGTAGATGAAGAGGTAGCGTGGCGACCGCGATCACATCAACCTTTGATCCATTTCCAATGCGCATCGTCACTTTGTTCTCCACTAGTTTCCGTCTATTCTGCAGCACCTGTTTCGAGTTATAAATGTGAGCAACTGAACCAGTATCAAATACCCAGGCACTACTACGAGTACTAGTGAGACACACATCAATAACATGTATATCGGATATACCTTTGTTCTTGATGTTGACGTTCTTCAAATCCGCCAAGTACTTAGGGCAATTCCGCTTCCAGTGACCTTCTCCTTTGCAGAAAAAGCACTCAGCATCAGCCTTAGGCCCAGCCTTGGTCTTCTTTGCCGGCGCAGTAACTTTCTTACCGCCCTTCTTGAAGTTTCCCTTTTTCTTAGACTTGCCTTGATTCTTGAATTTGGTGGTCTTATTGACCAACAACACTTGGTGCTCTTTTTTGATCACCACTTCCGCAGACTTTAACATGGAGAATAGTTCGGGCAACGACTTGTCCATGTTTTGCATATTGTAGTTCATCCCCAAAGCATTAGGAATCACTATACCCAAGCTTTGAAGCTTGCTTGCGTGCCCAAACATCTTAAGAACGTTCTCACTGACGGAGCTGCCCTCTTCCATCTTGCAGTTAAAGAACTTTTTAGAACCCTCAAAACTCTCAACTTCCGCGTGAGACTACAATATCATTTTGAGTTCACAGACAATATCATGTGGGTCATGGTTCTCAAACCTTTTCTGAAGCTCTGATTCCAAACCATACAATATAGCACATTGAACTATGGAGTACTGATTCTTTCGAGCGAGGAAAACATTCTTTACCTCATCGGTAGCATCAGCTGCAGGTGGGTCACCTAGCGGTGCATCCAGCACATAGGTCAAATTACCAGTATTGAGGATAATCATCAAATTGCGGAACCAATCCGTGAAGTTTCTTCCATTGTTTTTCAACTTTTCTTTCTCTAGGAACGCATTAAAATTGATGGTAGGGGACGCCATTGATCTACAACATATTTGCAATAGTTTAGACTAAGTTTATGAAAAATTGAGTTCTAATTAATAGTTAAATTAATCTAGGTAAACTCCCACTCAAAACAATATCCCTCACATTGTTTTAGTGATCACACGAACCAAATCCACCACATCAAAACCGATCATCACGGGAGTTGATGTAGCTTCAATGGCGAACAATCAACATGTTCATCATATCTACTATATGACTCATGCTTTACCTTTCGGTGATCCGTGTTCCGAGACCATGTCTTTACAAGCTAGTATCGTCAAGATCAAACCTTAGCTTCCGCATGAGAAAATATGGTTTGCTCCCGTTGTATACACTTGCAGAATCTAACACACCCGATCATCACGTGGTGCTTCGAAACAACAAGCTTTAGCAATGGTGCCTACTAAGGATGAACACTTTAGAACTTGAAATTTTGTGAGAGGGATCATCTTATAATGCTACCATCGCGAACTAAGCAATACAAGATGCATCAAAGGATTAGCATCACATGCAATTCATAATATGTGATATGATATGGCCTTTCTTCTTGTGCTTCCGATCTCCATCTTCAAGCACGGACATGATCTCCATCATCACCGGCATGGCGTCAAGGTCAATGGCGCTGCTTCATGGTTGTCATCCACCAGTATCAACTATTACAACTACTTTGAATAATAGACACGCAGGTCTTAACAGAATTAAAAGACAACCATATGGCTCCTGCCGGTTGCCGACTTACAATAAGTAACATTGCATACATCATATATAATCACAATCATGGCCATATCACATCATGGCACACCCCTTCAAAACAAAGTTAGACGCCTCTAATTTTCTTTGCATGTTTTACGTGGTTTTGGGGCTTTCAATAAGTGTCGTTCTAACTTACGAACAAGAACCACAACGTTGATACTAGTATTGTCAATCACCCGTTGTAAATTGAATCTTAACTATGTTGGGAGAAATAGGCACCCGCAAAGCCACTTATGCAATACAAGTTGCATGTCAAGCGTGGAGCAAGTCTCATGAACAATGTCATGTAAGGTTAGCCCAGGCCGCTTCATCCCACCACCCCGCAAGATGCAAAGTACACAAGAAGCAATCGACAACAAAAGCATCAACGCCCACAATGACCATTGTGTTATACTCGTGCAACAAATCTACATATAGACATGGCTCTGATACCACTCTAGGGTTCGTAGCATGGAAAACAAAAAAATTCTACCGCATGCACACAAACAAGCCAAGATCTATCTACTATATTGTAGCAACGCGTTGATTAGAGTACTCACCCTCGAAGATTCCAAAGCGGTTAACGAGAGCAGATTCTCGTGGCTGATGTAGTCGTACACTTGCCGATCTCAAGATCGTGTAGACGATCCTTCTGGCGCTACGTTCCGGCAGCGCTTCTGCAGTCGGTCACACGTTCGGTACTCGATGAAGACCTTCCTCTCCCTTGTTCCAGCATGCAGCGGAGGTTGTAGTTCTCCCCTCGCGATTCCGGCAGCACGACGGCGTGGTGTCAGAAGTAGAGGGAAGATCCCGCAGGGCTTCGCCTAAGCCGGTGCAAGTTATGGAGGATCTAGGGTTTCCGGTGATCTAGGATTAGAAGGCCGGAGAGGAGGAGGTGTCGGTGGCGGCTAGGGCGACGGCGATGGGCCAACGGCAGCACGTCGGCGGCGGCGGCTTGTGCGGCGGTGGCGGCGGCGCAGGGTGGGGAGGGCTAGGGCTTGTGGTCTTGGGGCAGCCCTCCCCCTCTATTTATGAGAGGGGGAAGCCTTGGGGAGGGGAAGTTTGAATCCATACCCAAACCCAAGTTGGATAGAAGGAAGGACTCTTTCCTTCTTCCACTAGGAAACTATTGTTCCAGTTTGACTTTTCAAACTTCTCTTTTGACTTTCAATTTAGAGCTTTAATTCTCGCTTGCAAATGCCCAACCAAGTGACCTAGGACATGATCCAATCATTCCACTTACCCATGACACATTCATGGACCATTCCCCTTTCAATCCGGTGAACCTTCTAGACCCTTCTAGAACCTCTCCGATGAAAACATCAAAATCATTCTCGAACTCCGGAATCGGTCTTTCCTTATATGAATCTTATTCTTTGGACCATTACAGATCTCCTCGTAATATCCCGGATCCCATCCAAGACTCCGAACAACATTCGGTATCCCTACTTACATTCCATATCTACTAAACAACATCGAATCCTTAAGTGTGTGTCCCTACGGTTCGTGAATTATGCGGACATGACCGAGACACTTCTCCGATCAATAACCAATAGAGGAATTTGGAAATTCATATGGCTCCCACATATTTATACAATTACTTTGCGATCGAATGAACCACTTACATACGATACCAATTTCCCTTTGTCTCGTGATAGTTTACTTATCCGAGGTTTGATTTTCAGTATCTCTGCATACCTAGTTCAAACTCGTTTCTTATAATGAGAGGCTGACATGGGGTACCCACCAGCCTGTATAAACGGTCGATGCATCGAGAAATGTTGCCAAGTTCGAAACAGGGAGGCGTGTGCGAAGAAGAAAGTCCAGCATGCACATGTTTATTCTAATTAGAGGATGACATATGGGACCAAGCAGCGTGACCAAATGGCAGATTCGTCAAGCAATGCTATGTAGTTGGGAACATGGTAGCGCTAGAGAAGAAAAAATTACACCATACACACGATTCTTCTAATGTGAGGCTGACATAAGGGACCCATCATCTTGAATAAACGGCTGATGCAGCGAGCAACGCTATATAGTTCGGAACCGGATAACACTAGAGAAGAAAAAATCCATCATACACACATTTCTTCTAATGAGAGTATGGCATGTGGGGCCTAGGTGCGTGATTAAAAGGTAGATGCATCGAGCAGTGCTACCAAGTTCGGAACAGGGTAGCACGAGCGAATGAAAAAGTTCCATCATACACATGATTCTTGTAATGAGAGGCTCACATGGGGGAGCCAACAACATGACTAAACAGCAGATAGACCAAGCAACGTTATTGACTTCAAAACATGGAGGCACGAGCCAAGAAAAAAATTCCATCATGCACGCGTTTTTCTAGTGTGAGGATGACATGTGGGACCTAACAGCCTGATTAAATGGAAGATGCATTGAGCAACGCTATCAAGTTCGGAACAGGGAAGGAAAAATCCATCATACACATAATTCTTCTAATGAGAGGCTAACATATGGGACCCACATGCCTAAAAAGACTTTGGCAAGTCAACATTGCACGAGGAACCGAAAATCTTGCTTCTTCCTCGTGCCCATTGAGCTTCATCCATGTCTTTAGCGGTTTCATCGTAGTAGTGGGGCATGAAACCGAAAAAAGTTGTCCATCGGCCATAATCTAGACGAGAAATTCGTCACGGAAGATGCACCTTCTACGACGACCGAAGGGCCAAGTAGTTGCGGAAGGAAACATTTCTTGTAGTGAAGAATTGCAAATCCCAACATTTCCAACCATTGAATCTTCTTTTCCATTCTAGCATCTACAAGATTCTGTTGATAGTCTTTGGCAATGAACGCTATACAGAAACCTTAAGACACACTTAAAAATCATTATCGAATCATTTCTATAGTTTCTCTAGACCATGGTACAAGAATTTGGAACTAGTAGGTAGCTAATAAACATTTATTTATACATGATATAAAGTACAAGAACCAAATATGCACCCATAATTTTATAGATATGGCTGAAATTTATAATTTTTTGAGCTTTACCTATTATAATTTTATGTAGTGATGATATGTCATACTTCTATTATGTGAGTCTCACGTGTAAGTCATGTGCAACTTACTGGTACTATTGGGGATATACTTGCCGATTTCGTCGTTGACTGCATAGAGACAGTAGAAAATACAAGTCCTCCAAAATCGGAATTTTGGACCCTACACTTTGATGGGTAAAAAGCACGAGGGGGCTCAGGGGCTAGCGTGGTGCTCAAGTCACCCCAAGGATATAAGCTATTCTATGTGTTACAGATATACTTCACGACGACCAATAATATTGCTGAGTATGAACCACAGTTACATGGAATACGTATGGCCTAAAATATTGGTGTAACCAGAATCGTGTGTTACAGAGACTCGGATTTAGTTGCCCAGTAAGCATCTGATATCTGCAATGTAAACAAACACATGGCAGCTTACAAAGTTGTTGTTTATTAACTATCTAAATCGTTCGAGGGTTTTGAGGTTCAACACACCCCTCGAGCAGAAAATGAGGAAGCAAATGCTTTATCAAGAATAGGCTCTGCGCGGAAAGAAGTCTCGGATGGCGCTTTTCTAGAGCACCTAAAGATCCCCTCCATCACAAGAGTTGATGAGGACTATCCGATAAAATCTGACTCACCTTTAGTAGCAGTTCTGGTTGTAATTCCCAGCTGGACAAAACGCTACCTGGATTTCCTGATAGATGGAAAATTACCCGAAGACGAAGTTCTGGCCGACAAATCGTTTGATGAGCAACAGCCTATAGGATAATCAATGGTGAGCTCTATAAGCGGAGTGTTTGTCGTGGTATTGCCGATGAGTACGCCATGGAGGGGTCCTCACAGTGCGTGTTTAGAGATGTGGGGGAAGGCGGTCGGTTAACGGGTACGAGGTAACACAGCTTACCCAGGTTCAGATCCCACGACGGTGGCGGAATCCTACTCCTGCTATAAATCACTATAAGGGCGATACGCCGAGTTACAGGGATTGGTTCGCTGTGCGAGGTTGTATGAAGTTGTAAGTTATCGTGCCCTAAAGGCTCCCATAGGCCCGACTTATATAGTCGCCAGGTCCTAGGGTTACAGGGAAAAGTCCTAGCCGGACAGGTCACAGAGTCCTACACCGTCTATTACTAGTCTTGTGTATCTTGCACTCCAAGGCTCCGGGTACGTCGGTGACTCCAACCGTAGCCTTCCTTTATCCGGCATGGGCCTCCCTTCTGGATCCATCTAACTGGACCGCCTAGCAGGCCATAGGCCATGCTACCAACTGTGGGCCACCCGGGTTATCCGGATAGGTGACATGCTATGAGGATACCCATATAGCATATCCCCAACAATGTTTCTAGGGTTTTCTAGCGCTGTATTTCTCTACAAGAAGGAGTGGAAATCTTACGAGAAATCCACGAAGGTGAGTGTGGACACCATGCTGCAGCCAAATCTTTAGTGGCTAAAGCTTTTAGACACGGATTCTTTTGGCTCACAGCTAAGGCAGATGCTGAAAAACTGGTCAAAACATGAAGGGGCTGCCAAAAATACGCCCATCAAGCACACATTCTAGCTAATCAGCTCCGAACAATCCCTATTACATGGCCATTTGCGGTCTGGGGGCTTGATATGGTATGACCGTTTCGAACGGCAAAGTGTTGATTTACTCACCTACTAGTGATGGTGGATAAATTTACCAAATGGATTGAGGCTAAACCCGTAACAAATTGCGATGGAGCCACAGGCAGAAAGTTCATTGAGGATGTAATCGTCATATTTGGATATCCGCATAGTATTATTACTAAAGACTGGAGCAACTTTTCCATGGGAGAATTAGCCGAATTCTGCGAAGAACAAGGGATCTGACTCGATATTGCATCAGTCGCACATCCACATGGTAATGGACAAGTCGAAAGAGCAAACAGTCTCATTTTACAAGGACTCCGACCTCGTCTCGAGGCACCACTTTGTCGTTGTGCGGGGCCTTGGGCAGAAGAATTACCGTCTATGATATGGAGCTTGCGTATAACTTCTAACATATCAATCGGATACACTCCTTTCTTCTAGGTCTACGGTGCAGAAGCAGTTCTTCCAAGTGTCTTAATACATCAGTCTCCTAGAGTCAAAGTGTATATTGAAGAAGACGCATAAGTGTCTCGACAATATGATCTCAACATAGTCGAAGAAGTTTGCGTTGTTGCTGAACAGAGATCTACAGCCTATCAGAAGAAGTTACAGGAGTATCATAGTCATAGAGTGCAAAATCGTTCTTTCAGGAAGGGAGATTTGGTTCTTGGACTCATGCAAAAAAGAAAGAACAAACTTTCCCCAATTTGGGAAGGAACTTTTATGATCAATAGAGTTCTGCATAACGGGTCATATTATTTAACAAATATGAGACCAATCAAGGAACGACCTGATACTCGGAAAAGGAAGAGAGCTAGTGGTAGTACAGACCCGGACGAAATAGACCGACCTTGGAATATTGCACAGCTACGCCCCTTCTATTCTTAGTTATATTTCCTTGTAATCATATATGTACATGTTCAAAGAGAAATAAAGTATTGGTTTCCTCATATATTATTGTTTAGAAGTTTTTGCCATCTTATTTCCAAAAGAGCATGTCATTTTAAAAAATCCCAGGATGCTTGAAAGTACTTTATGCTCATGTTCATTCTGTTTATGATTTTTGAATATTTACAAAAAAATTTACCTTAGGGTGTAAATCTAATTTTGTGTTTATACTTTGGTCTTTATACGATTGCTTAGATGCGGGCATATTCCGAGTAATGAACTATTGGTAATGGAGGCTGGCTTTGTTTCCTAGTTTAAACTAGTTTAGCAATTGCGCTCCATTGACTCAGCAGACTTTCCGTGTTTAAAGTTGGCCGGCTCATGAAAGGGACGAGGCAGAGAGACAGATAAAACGAAAAGTGTAAACGTGCGTTGTGCTTAAGAAAATTTTGAGCGCACAAATCAAAATATATACAACAAGTGCAAAGTAGTAAAGCATTAGTTCTTACATACCATCACATTTAAAACAAAATATTGTTCCCATCATTATAGACCAAATGAAAGTTCAGGATAATGCATCAAATGTTTTATGCTGTAGATTCAGGCGGTGGTGGTGGAGACCTTGGAGTGCTGGAGTCAACATTGTCGCCACCTTGATCTTGAGACTTGAAAGCTTCTTCGGTTTTGACGAGGCTATCTTCCGACTCTTCAGGAGAAGGAGGCACGATGACGGATTGGAAGAATGGCGTCAAATAATTCATCATATGTGCCACGTGACAAGCATAACCCATGCAAGATTCCTGGGTGACCTTGATGTCTTGTAGGTTACCCTCATCGTCCTCATCGGTGATGCCCTTTGTAACATGCCAGATTTCCATATCACTATGGTCACTATGCTAAATCATCACCATAGTGAGGGAAGTCTGTGCAGCGGTCCGGGCATATGAAATCTTCCAATCCTCGATGAGCTTTGGAATCTCCTTCGCTCTATCCCTCACCTCGAGCACTGGCAAGTTGTTCAAAACAGGAAGTCTGACCAACTCGCCAGCCTCCTGAAGAGTCTGGTGGAATTTGAAAATAACATTTCCGACAAGTTTGATGTGTTCGAGATAAGGTTCAGAGGAAGAGGAGTCGGAAAGACACATAGGATCTGGGAAAGAACCACAAATCAAAATCTGACTAAAAAAAAGTCAAAATTCAAAGGAAGAGTAAAGTCAGAAATATTACCTAGAACACAGTGGTTCCACTGAGAATGCTCCTCCTAGAGACTCTTCAGTTCTGCTTTTGTAGCCTGGGATAAACCCCTCTGGCTGTCGAAATCATTCCTCAATTCATCAAGTGGTTTATCACGGAGGGACAACAGCTTCTCGAGCCTCTCGGTCACCATATTGCTTGACTCTAGGACGGCATTCACAGATTTTTCTGATTCATTTTTAAGCTTCTCAAGCTCGTCCTGGAGTTCAACATTCTACATTTGTAAGACCTTGAAGTTATCGGCCTCCTCCACCATCTTGCTGGATTGGCTCAGTAATTCTGCAAAGGAAAAACTACCAGTCAGCTAAACAGCTCGACTATAACAATCACTAAGGACAATGGTCAGAAAAGATTACCTTCCGCCTCATCCTTCTCAACTTGCAGCTTGGAATTCTCAAGATGCAAGGCCTTCATCTCCTTGTGCTTATTGCAAATGTTCTTGGGCAAATCCTGGTTGTAAGATGCAACTTTCTATAAGTTATAGATGGAGTACCGTCAGACGGCTACTAAGACTCGGGCTGCAACTTTAACAAAGTCAAAATCCAGCACGAGCCTTGGGGGATACACTATATCGTTCTTTTGCATCCTATAAGGATCAATTCGTATATTATGCTATGATCTTTATGCGAATTTATTCTTGGGGGATAGAGGATATGATAATAAATACAACAAACGATAATCGAAAAACTTACAATGTGCTCTAGGTGCAACTTTTCAAATCCGAGTTTCATTTTGTGGAACACTTTCTCGGCAAGGGAGAGAGGAGAGACGCTTGTCGCTAGAAGCTCGCTAGACTCGATTTTTTATCCCGGACCAAAATTTGGTCCAGGAGGCTCACTAGCTTGACGTCCTCTGTCTCCTGGCTTGCTGCCTTTGGAGTAAGGACATTATTCTCGATACTAGATTTTGCTAGTTTGAGAATTTCCTCCTTCTTCTTCCGCTTCAGGCCGGAGACATTAGAGCCAGCCATTTTATCGATCCTCCCTGGTGACATTACCATGGGATCATTACCCTTGAAGGGTTCACCCTTGTCAGTTGCCTGACTACCAATGGTAACCGGGGCTTGTGAGGTTGTGGTAGCGTCAGGGACGACAGAACTAGCACTAGGAGAGACAGAAAACTCCAGTGCTGAGGTTTGAGTACTGATGGGAGTTGGAGGAGACATCACTGGAGATAGTGCAATCTTATGCTGGCGCAGTTGCTTGGCTGGCTTGCTTTCCGACATCAGCTTACTCTTCAAAACTGATTAGCTCTAAAACACATAGGGAATGAATGTTAGGTGTGCTTCAGAAAGAAAACAATGTACAAATTACTAAAAGATCACAAGATGATTACCTTTTAGCCACTGGCAACACTTGTGTGCCAGCGGTAACAACAATCTCTGTTGGGGATATACTTTCCGGGTATACCCATAGGACTCGCTAATCAGGGTGGCCCACTAACGGGTTAGAGCTTTGCTTCACGGGTGGTCCAGTCAGAGAAAGAGGAGGAGCCAGTTCCGGCTACGACAAGGCCCAAAAGATTTATCGACTTAGGACTGTGGTATTACTTGTAGTCCAAGATGTACATAGTTACCGACTCTGTAATGTGGCCGGATAGGTCTCTCCCTGTAACCCTAGGCCCCGGTGACTATATAAACCAGCCCTATGGGAGCCTTTA
Organism: Avena sativa; assembly: GCA_916181665.1. Lineage (NCBI taxonomy): Eukaryota > Viridiplantae > Streptophyta > Magnoliopsida > Poales > Poaceae > Avena > Avena sativa. Next base: position 41,289,999 of record OV702298.1, on the reverse strand, counting down.
GGGCAAAAACTCAATAGACAACCACAATCAACTTGCACAGGCGAACCTCTCTTGTAATCCATTGTAACATCCGTCTTACGTTGATATATTACTAGGTTGCTAGCAGGAGTAGGATCCTATCACCGCAGTCGGATCTGAACCTGGGTAAACTTGTGCTCACCGCTCCTGGAACATTCGACGTCTCACACCCCATCCTTCCAACGCCACTAGGACCCCCTATGGCGTACTTGTAGACAATCCGACGATAGTTGGCGCCCACCGTGGGGCAGGTGACCTTTGGAGCATCGTTCCAGGCGGAATCTGCATGTGCATGAATCGGCAAAACAATCGCCATGGGTCTCGTGTTCTACGCCAGTGATGTCCCTCTCATCCTCCTCGATGAGACTTGTATTCCGGCTTCAAAACCCGTGACAACCTACACAATCATGTCAATCGGCGAGATCGATATCTATATCGGTTTCGCTGATCCCGCCCAACCCACCCTAGAGGTGATGACCATGGCGGAAGAAAAATCCGGATCTACTTTGTCCACAGAGGCGTAAGAGTTCAGGGTCTCAAAGAAAATCAAACCCACCCAGACCATTCTCGTAGTGGAATAAGAGGTGGAAGAAGAAGTCAGATCTGATCTCTCCAGCGAGATAGGATACACAGACGAGGAGTACATCCGCTACGGATCCAGCTTTGCTGACGTCGAAGCGGAAACCAAGTTATACAAATACCTCAAGAACATGAATAAGAAGAAGCATTGTTTCGTTTACCACATAAGCACTGGATCCGACTTGGTCAATGCTGGAGCTGGTAGCGACTCGGTTCTAGACACAATCAAAGAAAACACCGACTTACCTGGCTCCCCAGCGGAGTCAATCACGTCGCAGGAACTTCAAGACTTCGACAAAGAAATAGAGGAGTACGAGCAAGAGCATGTCTCCAGACAAACGCAAGGTGAGCCGGAAACTCCTCTTAGTCCATATGATAGCATGGATGAAAGCTATACCTCACAGGATGACATGGATACCGGAGATTCCTCTGAGGTCCACAAACCTACCATGACGGAAAGTACCGATAGAAGTTCATCCCCCGGTACCGGACCTAAAGCCGTCATTGCCACTGGTACGCACGTTAAGGCTACCAGGCAGTCAAAGAAGAAGAATAAGAACAAGAACAAGAATCCGACTCCGGCAGAGCCGGACATCAAGGAAATCAATGAAAAAAAAGTTGATGAAGAGATCGAGATGGAGAATCAGGATGGATATCCGATTAATCCCAACCCGATCGATCCTCCTGTGGATGGACATGTTGTCACCAAGGGTGCATGTGAAATTTACGGAGATGCTCTCACAATTCCAATCCCAACAGCTTCGGATCTTACGCCAGAGGCACTGGAGAAATGGGCCAAGGACCTGGAAAAGCATCGCTTATTTCTACTTGAAGAGGCCGCGTGCCTCGTTGAGATGAGACAGCAGTTAGACAGTGATCCTGCCAGATATCAGTCAGATTTCAAGCAACATCTAAAAAAACAAGGGGAGGTTCGAGTCTACAGCACGCCGGTCAAAAACGCTACTGCAGCTCGAGCCATCCTCGCCAACAATCCGTCTCCACAGCAGGTCCAGCAGTGCGTTGCGTTGCTGGATAAAGGATTAAAGCAGCAGAAGAGGGCCGCGTCATTTAGTGGCAAGCTGGCCTCAAAATCCGAGTTTTGCCACACTGGCGCTAACCAAAGCGCTGATATAAGACTCCGCAGGGATACGACTCAATGATATTGTCCCCGTGGAGAAGAAGAAGAGAATTCAAGAACCGGCTCAAGCAGCCACTCTCGCCGGCTGGCACATGAGTGGGAAAGAGTTATTCCGGATGCGGCCGAAGACACCATCAGGGCAATGGTTCCCCATCAGGACCATCGTCGGCAAAACAATCGCTATAAAGAAGACCCAGAAACACGCCACCAGCGAGAGGAGCAAGATCGTCTAAGGATGCCACCACCGAGTCGTCCGGCTGGCAATGCCAGACGAAGAGATGATCCGGATCGTCCTGAATCTAGTAGGGACGGTGCCCGAAGAAATAGGCATCGGAGTCAGCATAATGAGGCTCCACCACCACCAAGAAACCCAGCCGGAAATAACCCACCAGGGCCACCATCGCCTCCTAGCAGCGACCATGAAGGATCACGTCGTAGCCACGGAAGCCGCAGGGGCGGAGGCGGCAATGGTGAGAGAAGAAGCATAAATCCGAGTGCACCACACAGAAGCCGCGAGCCTCCAAGGCGCAGATCTCTCTCGCCAAACGATGCCCGCCATCCCATAAAATCAAACATAGAAGCGTGGCGGTATGAGGAAGAAGATGTGTACATAGGACCCAAATGCTTTGGTCCACGTATACATGAGACAAAATTTCCAGTTGACTATGGCATCACCAAACACATTCAACCCTATGACATCACAGCTCGGCCAGATACTTGGCTCCAGGACTTTTTCCAGGCTTGCTGCATTGCCAAAGGAGGAAACAGCCTGGTTGCAGTTCGATATCTCCCACTGATGCTGAGGAAGACGGCTCGATCATGGCTCAGTGAACTGCTAGAGAATTCAATTCATAACTGGTATGATATGCAAAGTGCGTTCTTTTCAAACTTCGAGGGAACATACAGGAGGCCCTGCACAATCGGAGACTTACAGCGTTGCACCCAAAGACCCGGAGAAACTTGCCGGGATTACCTCGGACGATGGATCAATACGAAGAACTCCTGCGAAGGAGTAAACGAGCAAACTGCGATAGAAGCTTTTATTGCAAGACTTCCAGTCGTACTTTTACGTCATAGGCTGAAGCATGACCACGTCATAGATTTGGGAGAAATGATAGAGACGACAAGCAAATATGCGGACGCCAATGACGATTCAGAAGGGCTGCTAATCATTCTTGTCAATCCTAATGCGGCCAAACAGCCAAAGCAAACTCAGAAGCGCAAGAACACCTTGGACGAAAAGCCGGCTCCGGACAACATAGCTGTCAACGCAACATTCGGATCCGGAGGACGAGGAGAGCGCGGAGGCGGCCGTGGTAGAGGCCGAGGAACTTCCCGAATCCAGGGCAGAGGATACCAACAACCCGAAAGAACCTATACTTGGGCTGAAATTGCCAATAATCCTTGTGTCCACCACTTGGATAGTAACGGGGGATCTACCCATACAAATGCCGAGTGTCGTTTCAATGATGACATCAAGAAAGACGAATCCGCTGGCTACAGAGCCAAGCGGCGAAAAGGAAAGAAAAATTTCGAGAAAGAAAAGGAGCCCAAGGAAGATTCCAACATGGAAGAGGCGGAAGCCGCCGCAGAACCCAAGTCGGATGGAAAGAACACTTTTTCGACTAAGAAACACACATACGTCTTCTTCCTTGTATCCCAACCAACTAAGGAAAAAAAGGCGGTAATTCATGAGCTCAATGCCACGGTTCCGGCTGTCCCCCAATTCCTAGACTGGTCAGAGGTGACCATCACCTTTGATCGTTCAGATCACCCGAGAAAAACACATCGTCGGGGAAAGTACCCTCTGGTCGTCAATCCTCTTATTGATGGCAATGAGTTCTCTAAAACACTCATGGACGGTGGGAGCAGCATTAACATCCTCTACATCGAGATGCCCCACCGCATGAAGCTACACGAGAGCCAGTTGAGTTACAGAAGTGTAACTTTCCATGGCATTGTACCAGGAAGACGGGCGGATTCTCTAGGTGAGATTACTCTCTTCATGACATTCGGAATCCGAGATAATTACCGGACCGAGCCACTCTCATTTGAGGTGGTACCGCTCAAAAGTGCTTACCACGCCATCTTTGGACGTCCGGCTTACTGGGCATTCATGGCCCGTCCCTGTTGCATCTACAACATGATTAAACTTCCAGGTCCAAAGGGAGTAATCACCGTACGAGGAAATCCGAGGAAGGCGCGAGACTACGACGAAGGATCTGCTGCCTTCGCCGAAGCCGTGCTACACGCCCAGGAGTACCAGGAGATCAAGAAGACCATCAATCCGTCTGAGATGCCCTCTACAAAGAACGAGGTGCTGAAGCCAAGTTTGCAGTTCAAGGCGTCGGAAGAGACAAAGAATACGACACTGAAGGAAGATGATCCCTCCAAGACGACGGACATAGGGGTCGGCTTAGGCCACGCATAGGAAAGCGCGCTCGTCGAGTTCCTTAAAGCTAATAGTGATATCCTCGCATGACAGCCATCTAACATGACCGGAGTACCTAGGGAACTTCCCGAGCACTCTCTCAATGTGTACCCAGACGCTAAACCCATCAAATAGTCCTTACGACGGTTTGGTGATGAAAAGGGCAAAACAATAGCCAAGGAATTAGCCCGCTTAGAGATAGCGGATTTCATAACAAAGGTCATCCATACAGATTGGGTGGGAAATCATGTACTTGTCCCTAAAAAGGACACCATTGATTTAAGGATGTGTGTTGATTATACCGCTTTGAGCAAGGCAAGCCCAAAAGATCCGTTTCCTCTGGCAAGGATCGATCAAGTTATCGACTCAACTGCAGGGTCGGAATTACTCTGTTTTCTCGATGCATATTCCATATATCACAAAATACCAATGAAAAAGTCGGATCAAATTAACACGTCTTTCGTCACTCCTTTTGGAACCTTCTGCTACAAAACTATGCCCTTTGGCTAAAAGAATGCAGGAGCAACATATCAACGTACCATGCAACATTGTCTCAACGACCAAATTGGACACAACGTCCATGTATACGTAGACGACATAGCAGTTATGTCCAAAAAGAAGGAAACTTTGATTTCCGACTTGGATGAAACGTTTGCTAGTCTACGAAAATTCAACATGATGCTAAATCCAAAGAAGTGTTTCTTTGGAATTCCAGCCGGAAAATTGTGAGGTCTCATCGTCTCCGAGCGAGGCATAGAGGTGAACCGCGACAAAATCAAGGCTATTATAGACATTACCAGGCCGACTCGCATGAAGGACATACATCGCATCACTGGTTGCATTGCAGCGGTGAGTCGGTTCGCCAGCCGTCTCGGTGAAAGAGCCGCACCTTTATACAAACTCTTGAAGAAAACCGAGAAATTTGTCTGGACCCCAGAAGCCGAAACTGCCCTGCAAAGTTTGAAAGATCTGCTTTCAAATCCACCAGTTCTCGCAGCGCCAGAACCTCGGGAATCTATGTTACTCTACATTGTAGCCAGCAACAAGGTCATAAGTGTGGTAACAGTAGTTGAGCGCCAGGAAGAAGGCCACGAGCATAAGGTGCAGTGGCCAACTTATTATCTAAGTGAGGTCGTGTCAGAATCAAAGCAACGATATCCACATCATCAAAAGCTATCCTATGGAGTGTTCTTTGCATCCAGAAAGCTACGTCATTATTTTGAAGAGCATAAGATCATAGTAGTGAGCACAGCTCCTCTGCGAGATATAATCAACAACCGCGATGCCACAGGTCGTGTCGCAAAGTGGGGAATATATCTTGTAGCTTTCGACACTGAGTAAAAACCACGTACAGCAATCAAGTCCCAAATTCTCGCCGACTTTGTACTTGATTGGACAGAAACGGCAGAAAACTCAGGCCCTCCAGACTCGGAATTTTGGACCTTTCACTTTGACGGATCAAAAGCCCAAGGAGGCTCGGGGGCTGGCGTGGTGCTCAGATCACCCTAAGGAGATAAGCCGTTCTATGTGTTGCAAATACAATTCACGGCAACCAATAATATTGCCAAGTACGAAGCACCGCTACATGGAATACGCATGGACAAAAACATTGGCATATCAAGACTGATGTGTTACGGAGACTTGGATTTAGTTGCTTAGCAATTATCCGATATCTGCAACACAAACAAGCACATGGCAGCATATAAAGCTGTTGTGGATGAACTATCTAAATCGTTCGAGGGTTTTGAGGTTCAACACATCCCTCGAGCAGAAAATGAGGAAGCAGATGCACTATCAAGGATAGGCTCTACACGGAAACAAGTACCAGATGGAGCTTTTTTAGAGCATTTAAGGGTCCCCTCCATAGTCATAGTTGATGAGGACTATCCGACTCACCTTTAATAGCAGTTCTGGCTGGACAAAACCCTATGTGGATTTCCTAATAGACGGAAAATTACCCGAAGACGAAGTCTTGAGCCGGCAGATTGTCCGACGAGCAAAATCCTATACTATAATAAATAGTGAGCTCTATAAATGGAGTGTTTCTGGCGTGTTTCTAAGATGTATTTCTTCAGAAGAAGGAGTGGAAATATTGAGAGAAATCCACGAAGGCGAGTGTGGTCACCATGCTGCAGCCAGATCCTTAGTGGCAAAAGATTTTTGACACGGATTCTTTTGGCTTACAGCTAAGGAGGATGCCAACAAACTGGTCAAAATGTGCAAGGGCTGCCAAAAGTACGCTCATCAGGCACATGTTCCGGCTGAACAGTTGCGAACAATCCCTATTACATGGTCGTTCGCGGTCTGGGGGCTTGATATGGTAGGGCCGTTTTGCACGGCAAAATGTGCATTTACTCGCCTACTAGTTATGGTGGATAAATTTACAAAATGGATTGAGGCTAAACCCGTAACAAGTTGCGATGGAGCCACAGCCAGAAGATTCGCCGAGGACATAATCATCAGATTCGGATATCTGCACAGTATAATTACTGACAACGGGAGCAACTTTTCCATGGGTGAACTTGCCGAATTCTGCAAAGAACAAGGGATCCGACTTGATATTGCATCAGTTGCACATCCACAAGCCAATGGACAAGTCGAAAGAACTAATGGACTCATTCTGCAAGGAATCCGACCTTGTCTAGAGGCACTGCTTCGGCGGGCTGTGGGGGCTTGGGCGGAAGAATTACCGTTTGTGATATGGAGCTTGTGTACAACTCCTAACACTTCAACAAGCTATACCCCTTTCTTTTTGGTCTACGGTGCAGAAGAAGTTCTTTCGAGTGATGTGATCCATCAAGCTCCACGAGTCAAAGCGTATATCGAAGAAGATGCAGAAGTTCCTCGGCAAGATGATATATAATCGAAGAAGTACGCGTCGTTGCTGAGCAGAGATCTACAGCCTATCAGCAGAAGTTACGCAAGTATCATAGTCAGAGAGTATAACACCGTTATTTTAGAAAAGGCGATTTGGTTCTCCGACTTGTGCAAAAGAGAAAGCACCAACTTTCCCTAATTTGGGAAGGACCTTTTATGGTTAGCAGAGTTCTGCATAATGGGTCATATTATTTAACCGACATGAGACCAGTCAAGGAAAGACCTGATACTCGGAAAAGGAAGAGAGCTGGTGGAAGCACACACCCGGATGAAATAGACCGTCCATGGAATATTGCAGCGGTGAGTCACTTCTATTCTTAGTTATATTTCCTTGAAATCATATATGTACATGTTCAAATTGAAATAAACTATTGGTTTCCTCATATTGTTATTTTTGAGACGTTTTTGCCATCTTATTCCAAAAGAGCATGTATTTTTTTTCCAAAATCCTAGATTGCTTGACAGTACTTTGTGCTCATGATCATTCTGGTTACGATTTTTGAACAATCTAAAAATGTTACCTTAGGGTACAAAGTTTAAATTATTGTTTATACTTTGATTCTTTATCGGATTGCTTAGACGCGGGTAATTTCCGAGTAATGAGTTGTTGGTACTGGAAGCCAGCTTTGTTTCTGAGTTTAAACTGGTTTAGCAATTGCGCTCCGTTGCTCGGCAAAGTTTCTGTGCTAAAGGTTGGCCGACCCATGAAAGGATGAGGTAGAGAGCCAGATAAACCGATAAGTATAGGCATAAAATAAAATAAAATAAAATAAAATAAAAGAGAGTGCTTCAGAAACTTTCAAGCACAAAGCATGAAAATATATAAACATAAGTACTAAGATAGTAAAAGCATCAGTTTTTACGGACCAGCACAAAATAAATATTGTAGCCATCATTACATTGCCATAGTTTTAAGATAATGCATAGAAATTGTTTATGCTGCAGGCGGTGGTGATGAAGCAGGTGGAACACTGGAATCAATAGCAGTGTCGCCCTCGATCTCAGACTCGGAAGCGTTGCTGATTTCTGGCTCTTGAGGCGAAGGAGGCGCGACGACGGATTCGAAGAATTGCATCATGTAGTTGGTCATCTCCGCCACCCGACAAGCGTAACCTGCACAAGATTCTTGGATGGCCTTGATATCTTGTGGGTTACCCTCATCATCATCCTCGGCAATGCCCTTGGTGACATGCCAGATTTCCATCTCGCTATGGTGGCTCATCACCATGGTCAGTGTTGTTTGCGTAGCAGTCTGAGCGTAGGAGATCTTTTAGTCCTCGATCAACTTCGGAATCTCCTTAACTTTGTCCCTCACCTCATCCACTAACATTGTGTGCAAGTTGGAAAGCTTGACAGCTTCGCCAGCCTCTTCTAGAGTTTGGCGGAAGTCGAACAAGAAATCTCCGACGAGCTTAATGTGCTCGAGGCGAGGTTCAGAAGTGGAAGAGTCAGAAACATTAGGGGGGCTGGGAAAAGACCAAAAAGGTCAAATTCCTGCTAAAACGAAAGTCCAAAAATGAACAACCACAGAAAAGATTCGGAATTCTTACCAAGCACGGAGTGATTCCATTCAGCATGATCCTTACGGAGGCTATCTAGTTCACTTGCAGAGGCCTGGGCAAGATCCTTATGGATATCAAAATCCTTCCTAAGATTAGAAAGTTCCTTATTTCGGAGGGCTAGGAGCTTGTCGAGCCTCACGGTCTCGTGGTTGCTTGACTCCAGGACAACGGCTACGGATTTCTCCGATTCCATAGTTAGCGTCTCAAGCTTTTCCCGGAGTTCAGCATTCTCTGCATGCAAGACCTTGAAGTTTTCGGCCTGCTCCACCATCTTGCTGGATTGGCATAAAAATTCTGCAAAGACAAAAAATATCAGTCGGATAAAGCAAATTCGACTATGACAAAATATTTAATTGACAAAGAGGAAGCCGGAAAAGTTTACCTTTTGCTTCATCTTTTTCAACTTCCAACTTTGAATTCTCAAAGCACAAAGCTTTGATTTCTTTGCGCTTATTGGAAATATTCTTGAGCAATTCCTTGTTGGAAGATGCAATTTTTTGTAAGTTTAGATACGGAATACCGTTAGACGGCTACTAAGACTCGGGCTGCAAATTTAACTAAGTAAAATTACAGCACGAGCCTTGGGGGCTACACTACATCGTTCTTTTGCAACCTAAAAGCATCAAACTGGATCCAGAAATGTTTATCCAACTTTATGCTTGGAGGCTAGAGGATATGATAATAAATGCAAATAAGAATCAGAAACTTACAATGTGTTCCAGGTGCAAGTTTTCAAATCCGAGCTTGGTGCTGTGAAACACCTTCTCGGTAAGGGTGAGGGACGGAACATCCGTCGCTGGAAGTTCGCCAGATGCAATTTTAGCGTCTCGGACCAATATTTGGTCCAGGAGGCTAACCAGCTTGACATCTTCCTCCTCTTAGCTCGCTGCCTCTGGAGTCAAGGTTTGCTTCTCAAGACTGGTTTGAGCTAGTTTGAGAATCTCTTCCTTTTCTTTCCTCTTGAGGCCAGGGATAGCTGAGTCGACCACTTTAGCCACCGTACTTGTGGTTATTACCATGGGATCATTACCATTTACGAGTTCACCCTTGTCAGTTGCCTGGTCATCAACAGTGACCAGGGCTTTCGAGATCTTGCCAGCGTCAGGGGATGCAGAAGCTCCCTGCGCTGACGAAGTAGAGGATGGGGTCGACGGAGGCACAACATGGGAGATAACAAGCTTCTGCTGACGCATCTGCTTGCCCGGCTTTATCTTGCTCTTCAACACTGATTTAACTCTAGAACACGAAAATCCCAAATATTAGGTGTGTTCTGGAAAGAAATAAAGGTATAGTAGTACTAAAAATAAAAGGTGAGGTTCTTACTTTTTAACTACTGGCAGCACTTGGCTACCAGAAGCGACAACTTCCTTCGCCTTACGCTTCTTGGAGGCGGAGGCGGCAACTTATTACACCTCATCATTCTCCGTCGCCTTTGGGTTGTCTGAGGCATAGCCCTCTAGTGGAGCTAGCTCGGACTCATAGATTTTCTCGAGCTGACAGAGTCAGAAAATCATCGATGAAAATAGAGTCATAGAAAGAACCGAAGAAAACGACGAAACACGAAAGAAGAGTCGAAATATATCGGAGTTAGAGGACGGTTGGACGTATACATCTTCATGGAAACTTCCGGAACATTTCATTCCACTCTTTCCTTCACCAAATATTGCATGACGGTCCTGTAGTCCTTCGGCAAAAGCCGGTTTGGGCTGATCTTCATGTTGTCCTTCTTGTCGCCGGTGATTTGGTGCATGAGGCGGTCTCCGTTGTGCTGGAGAGGCTAAATTCGGCGCTCCAGCCAGCAGTGGATCAAGTCGGATCCACGAAGCTCCTCATGTTGCATCAAAAATTCGATTCGCCTCTTGGTGAGAATCAAAACATCCGACAGCTTCGGCGCCTCCGCGTCAAATGAATCTTGGTGGGGAGCGGCACCATTGATGAACGCCGGAAGACCTTCCGCCTTACCCGAAGACAGAATATCCTTATGGTAGAAGAAAGTTCCGGCCCAGTGTTTGACGGACTCACTAGCATTAATCCTCGGATAGATTCGATTCCTCCTAAGGACTAAACTAACAGTGCTGGTGACATAAGGCACACCAGCACTGATGGAATTCTTCTGAGTACCATAGTAGTACCGAAAAAGGGTAAGACTTGGCCTAATTCCAAGAAACCCCTCGCACAGAGCTGCATGAGCACTAAGCTCGAGCAGAGAGTTGGGAGGAAGGTTATGGAGTTGCACACCATAATAGTTGAGGACCTCGACGAAGAGTTCTGACGGTGGCAGGCTGAGGCCACGGTCGACGTGAGTGCTGAATAGCACCCTCTCGCCGTCTTTCGGCGTGGGAATGGCGTGTCCTGAAGCGCTCTGCCACGCGTCAGCGATGATGAACCCCTCATCCTCCATGACTTGGAGCTCCGTAGTATCCATGGCGCTGGGGATCCAAAGACCCCGCATCTTCTTTTCGTCCGCCGCCGACGAACCCGCCGCTGCCGCTCCTAAGGATGAGGCAGATGCCATAGTTCTTGGAGGAAGAAGGGCTGGTGGGGGAAGGAGAGATTTTTTCTCAACGGTTTGCAGATTGGAACTAGTGCGGAAAGCTCCAGGAGTACGAGGAAGCAATGAATGAATCGACAGAGAGATGAATCTGAGAAGAAGGGTTTTCTCTCCTCTTTATTTGTCTCTTTGTCAAGATTCGTGCGGTAAGACGCACGATTATCGCCACGCGCATAGGAGAAGGGGAGTTAGCTTCCTTGCGACTATTTCGCTCCCTCGATTTTCACGCAAGCATTGAAACGGCTTTCTGTTTCATAAGGAACAGACCCACCAACGGTCGTGCTGATGGAAATCCTGTCAGTGATGGGACCTGGCATGTAAAGTTGTCAGTCAGCACGCCGCCATAAAGTCCAACTTATGTTTTAAATCAAGCAAGGAAAAGATCAAGGTCAGAGCATATCCGACTCGATTGACTCGGAATCCTACATCAATGAAAGAAGTTTTTGGGAACCCCTCAAGATTCTCAAGACGAAGAAACCATCAAGCTAGACGATTTATCTGACTTTAGATCTTGAAGACTTCCGGGGGCTACTGTTGGGGATATACTTTCCGGGTATACCCACAGGACTCGCTGACCAGGGTGGCCCACTAACGGGTTAGAACTTTGCTTCACGGGCGGCCCAGTCAGAGAAAGATTAGGAGCCAGCTCCGGCTACGACAAGGCCAAGAAGAGTTACCGACTTAGGACTATGGTATTACTTGTAGTACAAGCTGTACATAGTTACCGACTCTATAACGTAGTCGGATAGATCTCTCGCTGTAACCCCAGGCCCCGATGACTATATAAACAGGCCCTATGGGAGCCTTTAGGGCAACAACTCAATAGACAACCACAACCAACTCGCACAGGCGAACCTCTCTTGTAATCCATTGTAACATCCGGCTTACGCCGATATATTACTAGATTGCTAGCAGGAGTACGATCTGATCACCACAGTCAGATATGAACCTAGGTAAACTTGTGCTCACCGCTCCTGGAACATATGACGTCTCACACCCCATCCTTCCAACGCCACTTGGACCCCCTATGGCATACTTGTCGACAATCCGACGACAACCTCCTTGGCCTTACACTTCTTGGGGGCAGGGGCAGGAACTTCCCTCGCCTCGTCGTCCTCCGTTGCCTCCGAGTCATCTGAGAGATAGCCCTCAAGAGGGGCAAGCTTAGACTCGAGGAGTTTCTCGAGCTAAAAAGTATTGAGTACGTCAGTAAAAATAGAGTCAAATGTCGAGGCATAAAAGGGCAAAAATCTTAAAGCAAAGTCAGAATATTTACCGGAGTCAGACGACGGTCGACAGTGAACATTTTCATGGAGACTTCAGGGATTTTTTTCTCCACCCTCTCCTTTATCAAAAACCGCATCCGGGTCTTGTAGTCCTTCGCGAGATGCAAGTTGGACTGACTCTCAGGCTATCTTTTCGTCTCCGGTGAACGTATGCATCAAGCGGTCTCCATGATACTGCAATGGCTAAATACGATGATCCAGCCAGTAGTGGATCAAATTGGATCCATGGAGCCCCTTTATCTTCATCAAAAAATTGATCTTCCTTTTGGCGAGGACCAAGTCTTCGAACAGTTCCGGCGCTTCTGCATCCCATGATTTTTGGTGGGGAGCGGCACCGTCGATGAAGGACAGAGGACCTTCCGCCTTGTTCGGAGCCGGAATATCGTTATGATAAAAGAAGGGTCCGGCCCATATTTTAACAGATTCACTAGAATTACTCCTAGGGTAAATCTGGTTTCTCCTAAGGACTAAGCTAAGAGTGCCAGTGGTGTAAGGAACACAGGCAATGATGGAATTCTTCTGGGTACCATAGTAGTACCGAAAAAGGGTAAGACTCGGCCTAATTCCAAGAAACCCCTCACTAAGAGCCGCGTGACTGCTAAGATCAAGTAAGGAGTTGGGAGAGAGATTGTGAAGTTGCACACCATAATGTTGGAGAACTTCCGTGAAGAACTCCGACGGTGGGAGGCTGAGGCCGAGGTCGACATGCGTACTGAAGAGGACTTGCTCACCGTCGTGTGGTGTGTGAACAGCATCTCTAGCACCGCTCAGCCACGCGCCGGTGACGAGGTAGCCCTCATCCTCCATTGATTGGAGCTCGGCATTGTCAATGGCTCTTGTGACCCAAAGTCCCCATAGCTTCATCTCGTCCTTCACCGTTGTGCCTGTCGCCGCTGCCGCTCTGAAGCTTGATGGCGTTTTCATCTCGCTAGAGGAGGTCAATAACCGGCGATGCTCAGGGTTTTGGGTGTGTAGATGGGGGAGGATGCGGAGCACTTGAGGAGTACGAGGAGAAAATGAAGAGCGGCGAGGAATGATTCTAGGAGAAAGAGATTTATTATTTTATTAAACTCTGCGCCAAGATTCGTGTTAATCCGCGTGATTTGTGCCACGCGTAAAGGAGAGAGATAGGTGGCCTCCTCGCGATGCCTCGGCCCCCTCAATTCTCATGCGGGCATTGTCCGTAAAACATGGACCCACCAAAGGTCGTGCTGACGGGAGGTTTGTCAGTGACAAGACCTAGCCTGGAAAAGTTGTCAGACATCACGACACTGTTTAAATCCGGCTCATGTTTTGAAACGAGCGGGAAAATGACTAAAGTCAAGAAGACATATCTGACTCAGATGAGACTCGGAATCCTACACTACTAGATGAAGTTTTTGGGAACCCTTCAAGATTCTCAAGACGAAGAAACCATCAAGCTAGACGATTTATCTGACTTTGGATCTTGGAGACTTTCGGGGGCTACTGTTGGGGATATACTTTCCGGGTATACCCATAGGACTCACTGACCAGGGTGGGGACGTTTTCGTTTGCGAACACACTTTTTGGCGACTCCGCCGGGGACGAATCTTCGAACGGTCTCTAGCCTGTTCTTGCTACGAAGAGAGCATCATCAAGAGGATACAATCTACAACGGTATCATGAATCCTCAATCTTCCTACGTAGATGCATATTAATCTTATGTTGATGTTGCTAGATATTTTGATATGTGTAGTGTATCGGATAGCCCTAGTTTTTACTATGTGCAAAAGCTGATGCAAAATAACCTACATGATTCAACTTATCTTAGTAACTTGCAACATGTAAATTCGAATTCTCATGCATTGGCAACCCCATAAATTCATATGCCAATGAACAACAAGATGAATTCTGTTAAACCGCATGAAACACGTGTTAGAAATTTCGATTACATGCAACCAAATGTTTCATATTTATATTCATCGGAAAATAACTTGCAAATAACTTGCAATCTGTAGATTCACCTTCAAACATGTCGATGGATAGGGAAATTAGACATGCTACAACTAGTTATTTTCCCACTTACTCTCAATCATCATATGCTACACCTTATGTTAGTAATGTTTCAGCATCACATGCAACTAGTAATATTCATAGTTCGACTCCTCACCTTTACAATGGTTATAGCCGAATAAGGGAAAAGTCAGTAGGAGCTCATGTGCCTTCATCTAGTACTTTAGCATATGGTAAGTCGCCCACACAAATGCAAAGTTTCGGTGACACCTCATTCCCGAAAGATACAAAAAGCATTGGGGGTATTCTTATGCAGGACCAAGTGACTGGAAGGAAAAACTTGCAGCTGAGTTCAGGAAGCTCAATTCTCTTCACCGAGAACTAGAAGGGAGGCCCCATGATCTTGCTACAATACAAGCTTATGAGGCATACAACAAGAAGCGTGAAGATGAGCGTAAGGCAAACAATATCAGATTTTCTCCTTCTCAATTGCTATGTTTCAGTGACACTACATTACCAAAAGAAACTAAAAACATCGGGAGGAAATCATGTGCAGCTGAGGTTAATGTTGATAATGTCATTACATTTGATGAATTATCGGAGGAATATCTCTAGTTATTTGAGACACTCAAGAATAAGCGTGATGAGGAGTTTAATGCACTTGAAAAGAAGATGAAAGAGGATCATGAAGCGTATAAGAAAAAACTTGAAGAAGAAGAATTATAGAATTTTCTTGCTAGTCTTGAAAAGGACCATCAAGACAATACTACTCAAGTTGAAGGAATCAATTCATCTCCTCCACGCAGCAATAAAGTTGAATCCTTTACTACAACGAGGAAAAAGGAAGAAGCTTTGCAACCTGATGAAACCCATGAAGGTACAAATGATTCGGCTAGGATGGTGAATTCGGTTAATGAAAAAGCCGAATCAAAAAATACATGTGCCGAATCTTCCGAATCAGAAGAAGCATGCTTTGTTGATCAAGATCGTGGCAAGCTTAGCAAAACTGCTATCCTTGATTTTTATGGACGTAGGGGAGCATACGTGTGGCCCTATGAGTTTTGTGCCAAAGAGATTTGTGAACATCAACAACAACAAGATATAGCCAAACAATGTTCGGTTGACGAAGAGCATCAAAGTGAAGAGGCAAAAAATCCAGAAAACAAAGAAGACGAGGCGTTGGATAATTATCTAGAGGCCGAGCAAGATATTGTTCAGGACATCCGGCCATCATACGCTTCCAGCATCTTCAAAGAGGTACATCTAGAAAATAATTTACTTATATTCCGATTTGGTCAAGACTTTAATATTGATACATCTGTTAGCAAAATTCTCATAAGCTATGAAAGACCAATCGAGAGAGGTAATTTATTTGATAGAAATATAATTTTCACAGAACTTATCGGTCAACATGTTGTGCCGTTTAAAGAGACCGATAGTAAAAAATGATCACGGTATAAGTTATCCCTAGTGTTTTATATGCATTTTATATCTACATGGGTAGCTTTGTTTATTTTATACTTGGCTAACATTTGGTCTCAAGTGAGACATATGTGTTTTAATCTTTTTGGTTTCAGAAACCTAAAGTCAAGGTTATTGTCTCTTAAGAAAGACGATGCTAGTATAACTGTGTATTCAGAAACATCGGAAAAGCAGTGCAAAAGACAATGCATAGCCGAATTGGGTGTTGTAAAGTCTAAACAATTCAGTTGCTCAATTCCAAAGACGTTCTCACAATAAGATCGGTTAGAAGATCAAAGTTGTACCTATAGTTTGAGTATGTGTGATCAAATCTTTGATATGTTGTTGAAAAGCGATTATGTTAGAATTCTTGATCCCCATGCTGAGCCGTCATTACAAGGACGAATGTATTGCAAGTTGCATGATTCATTCGAGCATAGTATAGAGAGTTGCAACATGTTTCATCAAATAGTACAATTGGCTGTTAATAAGGGACGATTGAAATTTGCTGAAACACAAATTGATGACCAAGCTATTTTGATTGGTCGTGATGGCCAAAATATATTGCATCGGCTAAAATTGGTCAATTCTTATAATGATGAGCAGGTACACAAGGAAGATGATGGGATCAAGCTTTCAAGCAAAGATATTGTTGAAGAGCATATTGAAAATGTTCTTGAAGGCGAGAGTTCCATTGAAGCTACAATGAAGACATCAAGCACAAGAGGCAACAACAAAACTCGAAGATTGATGCGTGCATAACTCAAAAAGACAAAGGCTGCAATAAGAACAAGGGTAGCAAACCAAAAGTCACTTTCGCACAGCTCCTAGAAAAATATAAAAAATATTGTGAAGCAAAATGTTCTTATCGGCCAAGTAGTGCAAAAGCATCAAGTTCTCCCCCAAGGCAAAGTTCTAAAGACATGGATTGGCGAAAGGAGAAATTCAATGCAACAATTTCATATCCTCCTTTTGGGTCACCAATGCTAATGTCATGGATACCTCCCTATGATAATTTTTATTCATATCCATCATGGGAAAGGAATGATTCATGGGCACATTATCCATCTAATTCTAGATCATATCACCCAAATCATGCAGCTCCAAGAAGGTCAATTAATCAGTATTCACATGTCAAAGACCGTTTCAATAGAAAAGAATCGGTCCAGAGTTCATGGGTAAAGAAAGAAGTGGTCAAGCAAGTATACCGAATCAAAAAGGTTGGACGCAAGTGTGTTGTTTCACACTAAACTCCAAATAATAAAAAGCCAGCCGAGTTAACGTTGGCTACTAAGGGCAAAGAATTGAAGCGAGTAACTTTCAAAGTCCCAATTGTTAAGTACAAACCAGCCAAGTCAGAAGTGCACAAGTTTAACAAAGTCATGCCATTGTGTGAAACGAAACCACATTGGCACAAGATTCCCACTCGGCTTATCACATTGGCAAGAGAGGAAGCTATACCGTCTTAGGGCCAAGGAGCTGAAGAAACTAAACATGGCATGGGTTCCCAAAGGAAACCATCAAGGCAAGGAAGATGTGCAAGATCCTATCATAATAAGGGCAACAAAAGCGAAGAGCAAAAAGAATAAATCCAAGAAGCGATCAGGCCAAAGAATTCGTTATCACTATCAAAAACTTTGTCCAGCACATCATCCATATTATTCTACTTCGCCATTAATTCCTATGCCATGGAATTCATCCCCATGTATGGTTGTTTACCCACCATGGTTTTATTTTGATCCTTGGATGCATCATAATTTTATACATCATGAAAGGGTATTACCAAATCATTATTCATTTTATTAGTTGCACTTTTGTTGCTAATCCAAGAGGGTGAATATTTGAAGTTCATAATCAGATTTATTGTTTTGTTTACTTCGGCTATACATACTTTGGTGGATGGATTGTGCATTCCCATTGGTGCAAACATATATGGCCGATATTTATTCTATCACCCTGAGATCATTATCGAATCATGGCCGATATGGTTTTCTAACATCGTCCTTAGTTCTATTGGAGACCTAGACAAGGTATGCATTCATTAGCAATTGTGCGTATGCTTATGTGTTGATAATTTGGCTTATAAATATTTAAAATCTATAAAAGTCCAAATTGTCTTTAATTTCATTATTGGCGTAGATGCTGAGCATGATATTGATATTGATCTTATCTCTCTAGTACCATGGAGATTACATTTTAACTGTTCAGTTTTAAAAGCAATAGCCAATGCGTTGGTATTGTTTATTTATCTCCTTATGGTACTATTTTATGAAGTCTCATGCTTCTTAGAATATCTTGCACAAAGAATTAGGCCATATTTGCAGTTTTGATATTCGTGCTAGAACTTTTTATTGCTATAGGTGCTACACATATTGAGACTTCTAGTGATTCATTGTGAGTAGTGCAACAATGTCCATGGTTTACCAAAGTTTTGATGAATCACTTGTTGTTTATCTTGATACATGTCTAGATGTGAATTTCATCTTAGATTTATTTATCATTGCTCATATATCTAGACATAAAAACTGAAGGGCAAATGAGTTGGCTTAATAAAAATTTGGCTGTCATGTTATTCATGATATATATCATATTTCACAAGAGCCGATGTTTTGTTTCGACAACATAGGTAAGGCCGGATTGGAGACCACTGCTTCTGCCACTAATGAAATATCTAGTGCAGGTGAAGATGAAGAACAAAACAAATCCATTATTTATTACATGAAAATCTGAACTAAAGGGTGAACATGACAGTTCAGGTGTTCTTCAAATACTCTTTAAGGTAATGATCTTTATTGCCCAGCGGTTGGTGATTTTCTTCTTCAGCACTTGGATGAAGACCGGAAGAGGATCATTGTGGGAGTTTTTCAAAGAAATTTTGATACTCATTGTCTTCAAAATGAAGTGATTGTTCTCAAATTATTTGAAGAAATTATACCCAAGTGGTAACAAGCTTGGACATAAAATGGCCGATATATATTTATCATCCGTAGCACATATGGCCGATATATAGTTATCACCCTAAGACAACCAGCGGCCGATGGAGTGTTGATATCGTCCTTAGACTAAAAGTGAAGCAAGTTATTTTCTAGCCGCAAGCTCTACCAGAAAACAGGGGGCATGTGTTGGCACTCGTTTTGGGATCGTAGCTAATCAAGGCAAATGACGAGCGACACGCACTCAGAAAGGTCCACTACGAGGAATATTAATCATCATCAAAGATACACCATATCAAGTCAAGCTATGATCAGGCTTAATAACCAATTATGCTAATGTTTAGAGAAGATTCAGAGACTAATATATGGAGGCTTCAACTATGACTCCTTCAAGATAACCTCAAATGAAAAAGTTCCCAACACAAAAGTTGTGCGCCTCATCGAAACAAGCAACTTTGCTTTTTGAATCATCTCTATTAGAGTCAGTATGCAAAAGTTAGAGACAAAATACTGTCAGAAGCCGAATTAGCATGGAACCGGGGTCGCCGGACCCAGACCCTATCTCAGCTTAGGCGAGAGCAAAAGGACCGGATGACCCAGAAAACTTCCTAATTCGATCAATCCTTTTACGACTTAATTTAAGCAGTCAAGATCAACTCGAATGGAAAATCACAAAACATGAAAGTTCTTCGTCTTTTCGAGGCGAACAACTTTTCTTTTAGAGTCGTCTTCAAACGAGCAAGTATATGACCTCTAGATTCAAAATACGACCAAACATATCTAAAATTGTTCGGTCAAAATCCGAGTTTGATACAAAAATAAAAGGAAAAGACCATCAACATCAGGTCGGATGGAAAAGTGGCCAACATAAAAGTTCTTCGTATTTTTAAAGGAAAAACTTTACTTTTTACAACATTTTGATCTGAGCTCTTTTACTATGTCAAACGTGGTCTAGAAGGTAGAGGCAAGTTTTTGACCGAACAGTTAGGCAAATTTCGGGTTTTCTTGTTCGAGTTGGACCCCAACTTGGGTTTTGGACGTGAATCCAACCCTCTTTCTTGCACGGAAATTCCAGCCACTTCTTATATAGATGATGGGTGAAGGCCGATTGAACCAACACCAATCGAACAAAAAAATCTACTATTTTTATGTGTTCATCTACTTTTATCCCTCTCTCCTTGTATCTTTCTTCTCGTTCTTCGTCGTTCTTCAAGATTGGAGGCAGCAAATCCACGAGGCTCTAGGGCGGTCAGGCCGACCTAGGGCAGCCCATAGCCACCGCGCCGTCCTGACGGGGTCCCTCCCGGGCGAGCGGGGTTTCGAGTATCAAAAGAGCCCGCTGGACTGTCTTGCGTATCGTGCTTCCAGCGAGCCTCCTTCAGCATGTGCTGTCGTGCATCGCGCTCGATGCTGAGGGTACACGGGACCGTGTTCGTTTGCACATAGTGGGTATTCCAACATCCTCGTTCTCGGTGGTTAGATAGTTCTGGCAGAAAGAGATACACTCGTAGATCAGAAAGCCCTTGGCTATGCTTCCATCTAGACGAGACCTGTTGCGAATGAACCCTTTGGTGACACCGTTCATCCTTTCAAACGGAATCATGTTGTGCAGGAATGTCGACCCGAGCTGGATGATGTCATCCACGACATGGACAAGCAGATGAACCATGATATTGAAGAATGCGAGCGGGATGTAAATCTCGAGCTCGCATAGTATCACCACAATATCTTCCTGTAGCCTGTCGAGCTGCTTCATGCCGATCGACTTCCTAGAGATGACGTCGAAAAAGTTGCACAGGCCAAACAGCGTCTCACGGACATGCTCGTCCATTATCCCTCGTATGTCAACTGGAAGTATCTGTGTTATCAGCACGTGACAGTCGTGGGACTTCATACTGCTGAACCTCTTTGTGCCACCTTTTTGTGTAGATCTGGACGCAGGGTTCTGTGGAGCATATGGACGATATGCGCCATAGATGTTCGATCTTCTGTGGAGCATATCATCCATATGCGCCATAGAACTATCGTGGTGGTGGCACAGCAGATGCCATGGGTGGGCTTAAGTTGGGGGCCGAATGGGTGCGTGTGGTCACTGGGGAAGGAGTGCACGGTCGAGCCAAGCACGAAGAACAAGAAGAACTTTCCAGACTTAGCGATTTGATTGATACCCGAATATTACAAGTGCTCCTTGAGCTGTATGAACTAGGGTTTAGAGAACTAGTTCCCTACTTGGTCCAACCTCTTCCTACTACTGTTATGCCCTTCCTTATATAGGTAGTGCTAGCTAGCTCATACCCATTTGGGTTCTAGGGTTTACTGTTTGGATCTTGGTCCCTATAATGTGGGCCGGGTCATGGGCTTGCCCTAGGCCCAATGGCCCTGTCCATAAAGCTTGACAGCTAACGGTCTTCGAGTCTAGCTCCCATTGCTTGATATGCGTGATCCAGCAATTCATATCCGTCATTCACCATAGCCGAGTAACCACCATTGTACTTATTCGCGTTCGGGTCGGCATGCTGTTGAGCCGCCTTACCGCGCTTTGCTGTCTTCGTTCGGGTTGAGCTGGTGCATTATTTGGCGCTGGATTTCCTTCTCCTGCCGAGTGAGTTCTACGCCTAGCCTGAGGCGCAAAATTTTGCCCTCCGTTGTCGTTTCTTTGCCCTGCTTGCCTTTCTCGTCCTGCATTCTCTTGGTTTTCATTTCCTTGGGCATTATTTCTTCTTGCCCCCTGTGCATGTGTCGGGTTTCCTTGAGCCATCACCGGATCCTAGGTGTCCATCTGCTTGTTTCTTCCAGAATCCACACTCTTTTCTTTTATCGGTCTAGGTGCCGCTCCGGGTGAGGATGCCGTGTGCCTAGCCGATCTTGCCGAAACAGGAGTCGCCGAGTGAACCAGCTGTGACCTTCCTGCTATACCCGGATTTGCTCTGTAATACGCTTCATTCAGCATGCTAGCTGCTCTTACTAGTTCATTGACTCATTCTTGTTGTCTTTTCTTTGCTTCTCCCTCCAAATGGGGTAACTCTGCCATTGCTGCTTCTGCTGCTCGCAGATTAGCTGCTGCTGTGTTGTATGTTGGCCGCATGGCTGTTTCGTTGATGTTTTCTGGCATTATTTTTGATGTTGCATCCGCCAGCTCTTCGTTGAAGTTTCTTCCTCTAAATATCGTCGCATCAAGCCGAGTCTTTGCGCCCTTGACTCGATTTGCCGAGTTAACCTCTCGGATCGTGATATCCACATCCTGCTGTAATTGCGCTAATTCCTTGGCTTTCTCCAGAACTTTTATCCTGGCCTCCTCCAACTCGGCTTGCACACGTGCCGGGTCATTTGCCTGTGCCACTGGCTCTGCCAACTTGTCTATCGCTTCCTGCAGCTCCTTAGCCCTTTTACTCCTAGCTATGTTTTCTGGTTTTTCCAATGGTGCCTTCGCTGTTCTTGCAGCCCTTGGCGTTTCCTCATGATTTCCTCCCTCAACATTCTCATTCACTACTGGGACTATCGGCGGAGCCGCGGGGTTCGGCGCTGTCATCATTACCTCCATGGAGACAAGTTGGTGAAGCTTCCCAGCGACAGGAATCGCTGGCGGATCCGGCGCCAGGACGATGCACTCCGGATATGCGCGCTCCACGCACACTGCGACGTAGACCTTGTGCTCGCCGAGCTTGATGAAGCAACCACCCCTAGGGAACGACATGGTCCTGAAGCAGCCCGCATTGTCGCTGACGAAGTTGAGCGCTCCAAACCTCTGGATGACGCCGGAGTAGACGCGCTCGCCGGTCTGGGCGATGATGTTACCCGTCCGGATGAAGACTCCATCAAGCACCTGCTTCTGCCCCACGGTGGGCGCCAACTGTCGTGGTGGTGGCACGGCAGATGCCATGAGTAGGCTTAAGTTGGGGGCCGAATGGGTGCTTGTGGTCACCGAGGAGGGAGTGCACGGTCGAGCCATGCACGAAGAACAAGAAGAACACTCCAGACTTAGCGATTTGATTGATATCCAAAGATTACAAGTGCTCCTTGAGCTGTATGAACTAGGGTTTAGAGCACTAGTTCCCTACTTGGTCCAACCTCTTCCTACTACTGCTATGCCCTTCCTTATATAGGTAGTGCTAGCTAACTTATACCCCTTTGGGTTCTAGGGTTTACTGTTTGGATCTTGGTCCCTATAATGTGGGCCGGGTCATGGGCTTTCCCTAAGCCCAATGGCCCAGTCCATAAAGCTTGACAACTGACGGTCTTCTGGTATGATGCTTCCTGTTCCTTTTGGCGTCATGTTGTTACTTTGTACGTCAACGTATGCTTTTGGCGTCACCGGACTCCTTTTGTGTCACCCGGCGTCGCCCTTCTCTTTTGACCATGCTTTACCATGGTCCCTCCTGAACCTTACTCGGAAAGGTGCCAAGCGTCCTAATTGACTTGGCCCTTCCTCGGTAGACTCGGCTCGTCGATTCCTGCAAGAATTACAACTTTGTCTTATGCGGGCCGACATAGTTTGTATGTCGGCCGCTCAGGCTTTCCTTACCCGGCCTGGTTCTTTCTTTACTCAGAGCTATCCAAGCTGTGCTATGTTTCACCTCTCGTGACCCTACCGGGGGTTATCCCCCCGATAAGAACCTTGGTCATAGGTGGCCAGACTGTGGGGCCCACATATGGTCGGTCAGATCCCGGTCAAAAGCAGATCTAGACGCAGGGTTCCGTGGCACATGTACTTGTCACATCCCAAGATTTTCCAAATCTTGTAATGTGAAAAATAAAATAATAAAATAAAATTTTTGTTGAAAATCAGGGTAAAAAGAAACTTTCGTTTCTAAATGGAAACTTAAAATCCCATCTTGAACAAACTTTAAATAAAGTTTGAATTCAACAAAAATCCAAATCAAGGGAAATGCATTCCTCAATGAATGTATCTGGAAATTTAAACACTTGGAAAACAAATCTAAATCCTAAACTCTAATGGAATAAAAAAAACCATTTCCAAGTTATCTCCAAACATATGGATTTGATCCATATAAAATCTTGTCAACAAACATTTACAAATGATCAATAAAGACAAATAGAAATATTATAAAGCCATATAAATTGGTTTCACCTAATTTGGAACCATAGATAAAATCTTATGAATTTAATAAGATAAGGAAAAGTAATTTTCCAAAGTTAATAAAGAACCTATCTATAAATCCATACCAAATGGTGAGCAAATAATCCTAAATATATTTAAAAAGATAAATAAATATTAAACAAGATTTTACAAATTGGATTCACCAAGTTTGGATCTCTAAATAAAAAGATATGGATTTTATAAGATGAAATAAGAAATATTAAATAAAGAAAACTTGAAGACCAAATCAAATCTTGGCCAAATCCATAAGCAAATGGAATGATTATAATCCAAATCCAAATAAAATAAAAAGGGTAAATAATTTCCAAAATAAAATAAATGGCATAAACCAAATCCTATTGGAATAAAGATAAATCCAAATTATAAATAATTAATAAATCTTATTAAAAACTTTTCCAAATAATTCAAGATGAATTATTTGACACCCTTTTAAGTGAACAAAACTTACTGAAAGGTTTTGGAAGAATTTGGAAGTCAAATGGAAATTAAAAATATTATTAAAACCTATTTTGATTTAATACAAGGACCTACTTTAATAATTAAAAATACCCAAAAAGGAATAAAGTTTTATTCCAAAATTGATATCAGATTGTGCTTTTAATCAATATTTAAACCTACACAAAATATGGCAAAGTTTTGAAATCAAATGAGTGTTTGAATTGGTTGTTCAAAATCAAAACAGAAAGGGAAATAGAAAAAGAAACAGAACAAAAAAATGTTAAAGGACTCAGCCCAACTAGCCTGGCCCAACTAAGCCCAGCCAGCCCACTGCTCCCTCTCGCAGAAAAACGCTTCAACCAAATAACCTACCCGCGGAGACACTGACGCGTAGACCCCACTCCCCCTCTCTCTCTCTCACGCGGACAGACACGCCCCACCTGTCAGCTTTCTCCCCTACCCGCGACGACCCCTTCTTCCCCCAGACGCCACTGCCGTTCCTGCCGTTTAATTCTTCGCTTGAATTCGCCCTAAATGCTGGGTTAATCCCTCACCGTGACCATGTAGTGATAAGCGCCAGGCTTCCCTCTCCCTTCTCCCCCAGACCACACCTCACAGGAGCCACCAGGCTGCGATAATTCCGCCTCGCATTGCCACTGTCTCCGGCGAGTTCCGCAAGCAATTTCGGCCAGTAGACACCGCCCCTTGCCACCTCGACCACCCTCACCTACTCCCCACTCCCTGGCGAACCTCCCATTGGCATCAACTCGTCCCCGCGCGCCCAGAACACTCGGCAACAACGACGACCACTGTCGCCACCGTCTACTTCCTCTCCGGCGAAGCTTCTGGTAAGAACCTGACCGCGCCTTTCATTCTCCTTCACAAACGCATCATCACCAGGACCGTGCGCATCTGACCATGTCTTCCACTTGTCCTAGCACGCGTTGTAGCCTCGCCCCCGTTGACGTCTGACCGTACCCGACGGCAGCAAGATCTCCGGCGAGGAATTCTGATCAACCCCGTACGCCCCTTCACCAACCAAGGGCAGGTTGAGCATCCCCATGCCTCGGCGATCACAGTGAACCACCTCTCCTCCTTCCTTGCTCCCTCTAGCGCCAGCTCCGCCGCTAGCCGAGCGTCCCCGCCGCGCGCAGCCACTGAGCGCCGCCAGTCTTTGGTCTAGTTGGTCTGAGCCGTTGGATTTCGATCGTGTGTATGCGATAGATTGACTAAACGAACCGTTACGCTCGCCTCTGTGACGCACGATCTAACTTAGATCCAACGCCTCTGAGTGCTTGATCCAACTGAAGCGGTACCGGCGAATTAAAACACGACACGTGGCCTCTGTTTGATATAAAAACCAGAAACTTTCTATTAGATGTTCCATTTTGAAAAATTCATAACTTCTAATCTACACGTCCAAATTTTGCAAACTTTATATCAATGGATTCAGAAAAACAAGCCCTAGCCAACCATGCACTTTGTTTAGTAAAAAGCTTCTGTTAAAATGTTTGTTTTTGCAGAAACTTGTATATGCATGTTTAGGTTATAAAATTTATTCCAAAATGTTTTTGAGGATAAAATCTTTGGCAAATGGTGTGTTTTGAACCTACTGACCATAGGAAACAAATGGTGGTTTCAAAAATGTATTTGGTGAATCAAAAGAATAAACTTTGGATTTAAACCATTTCTAGTCAAATAAAAATATGGTTTGATTATTAAAAATGGTTTTGGAAGAAAACCTTTGGGAAATGTTTTGGAAATAAACTCTCTGACCCTAAACACAAGGTTATATGGTTTGAAAACATATTTTGTGAAACTTATAGAATTTTGTCTTATTAAAAGTATTTCTACACCACATAAAATAATGACTTGATCTAAAAATGGTTTATGAAGTAAAATCTCATACAAATGATTTTGCCACTTTATAAAATGACCATTAGGTGTCTTCAAATGTTTATAACCCATTAGAAACCACTTTTACAAATAAAACAATCTTTAGCATGCTTGCATGCATTGTTTTGTTACTATGATTTTATGTGATGAATTGCTTGAATGGTAGTTTGAAATGTTGTTTGCTTGATTGAATTGTAGTGACTTGAAGTGTGTGAACATTGCAAAGATCAAGGAGTAAACTTATACCCTCTACCAAAAAGGCAAGTGATGCTTCATACCTTGTCCCATTATTTTCACTATGCATTAGTGATATTTCTAAGTAGGACTTGCATGGAATTTTGCTAATTGTAAACTATGCTATGGGAAATCCTAGTAGATGAAACCTTAGTAGAAATTTTCCTAAGTTAAGATTCCTACTACTATCATGCTTAGCTTAGCTAATAGAAAACAAGGGTGGAATATAGATTCATACTATGGAAAAACTTTAAGTCTCAGGACTTGTGTTTTTGTTTAATAAAACAACTAAGTGAATGAATCACCTGGGTGGAATGGAAGGAATGGTTTGTGTTGAGTGGTCATGCAAGTCCAGTATGCTGGGGAAAACTTGGACATCACGAAGTCCAGTATGCTGGGGAAAACTTGGTGTCTCACTTGTGGATGGCCACCTAGGAACAAAGAGATTTGAGATGTCAAATGTTGAGAAGCTTCAAGTGCAGCCACTTGGCATTATGGGCTCTGCCTGGATCATATAGGTTGCAATAACTTAGCCAAATGGACAGTTGGTGGTAGGGGATTGATAGGTTGGAGCGCGTCCATTTTGGTCTAAGGGAAGGCTTCTGGAAGATCTTGTCTTGGTGAAACCAAGTCTTGTGGGGAAAGTGCACCACCTCTGCAGAGTGTAAAATCTAAGTACTTAGCCATGTCCCTGGCAAAGGACAATTTGAGCATCAAGACATGGAAGCAATCAAGAATCTCAACATCCCAATTTCTAAGTTAAAAACTTGTGGTTGAACAAGGGTTTAAGGTTCACCAATTTCTATTGGTGGTTCCTTGGGAAAGATTATTTTTTTTGTCAAGCAAAGACTTATTGTTTTTAAATGATAAGGAAAAACTATTTTGAGCAAAGCAAGCCTAAGCTCCACTTAGCCAAATGCATATAGATGATAGACTCCACGATACTACCATAGTATCACTTGCCAATACAATTCAAATGAATTGACCCTTGTGACTGTAACTTGTTATGTTGCAGGTTTTGTTTGATTTTAGTGAAGTTTAATGATTAGGATTACAAGTCTACAACCAACATGTCTGCCTATGGCACTTTGAAGATGAAGTACCCCATGCTTATAGATATTCTGCTGCAATGTAATGTAATAGCCAAATGAGCTATTTAAGATGTAATAAATTATGTTATTCCTGGTTACAAAGTTGTATTATGACCTTTGTTTCTTGATATTACATCTTAACTATGGATGCTAGCTATTGATCCAGGGACTAGCATTGTAAACACAGGGATCTCTACCTTATTAAAGGTTGGGAACCTTACAGATGCTATTGATCCATTTTTGTTTTTTGATTCTACATCTCTTCTATTTCAAACTTGATGGATAAAGCCTACCCATGGCCAAAGACTTCACCATGTGCAAAGGACTTCTTCAACTCTAATGACTTCAACATCTTCAACATTTTCACCAAGGACTTCAACTTGGATATCACTAAGGACTACAAGAGAAGATAAGAAATGTTACTCAAGACTTGAAGACTAAGGAAACACAACTTAGAAGGAACCATCATCACCTTGAAGTTTTGAGACCAAGATGCAAGAAACTCTCTAAGGATACAAAGACCTTGTTCATGAAGAATCAACTAAGAAGGATGGAAAGATTTCAAGTGAACCATATAGATGGACCACCATATTTAGTTTAAGTCAAACCCACCAACTCATGTGGTGTAACAAAAATATTTTTTGGTTTCCTAAAAATATGCTTGAAACTTGTTGTTTGAGTGGAATGTTTGTTTGTGATTGCTTGCACATTGCTTGTGTGAATTGTGATATGTGTAATTAGAATTGATCCCTTAGAAATATTTTTGCCTACTCTAATCCCAATCCAACCCAAACAGATGACTTCTCCAAGAGACTCCAACATCAAGGATGGTGACAACAACAAAAACCAAGAGAACAACATGAGAGACCAACTGCTTGCAAGACAAACCCAAGTTGAACCAAGTGACAACTCAGTTTTTAGCCAACAACAATGAGTTATACCCAACCATGCAAGAAATTTTGAAAACTCAATCCCAATTGTTGCAAGGGTTGGCTACTCAAATGATCAACATGGGAGACAACTCTTCCAAAGGAGTTTGTGACAACAAGGATGACAAAGATGTTATTCTAGAAGGAACCCAAGCTTGCAATATTTGTGGAGACAAGGATCACACTTCCAAGTAGTATGAAGATCAATGCCCCAATTGTGAAGAGAAACATCCAATTGACCAATGCCCCACATCTCAAGCTACTTGTTACCTATGTGAAGGAAACAATCATGTCCCTATCCAATGCCCCATCTATTCCATAGTTGAACAAAGGAAACAAAGTGGAGTGCAACAACTGATTGCAGATTACCATGAGAAAGCCAAGTCTACCAAGAAGGATGAAGACAAAGGAAAATCTCAACTTGTACCTCCCAACAACATGACTCAATTTAAAGGACCAAAGAGGAGACATATGAAATATCCAAGGAGTAATAGAAGGTCAAGGAGACCAGTAGACATTCCTACCTATGAGATAACATATGAAGAACATGAACTAGAAGCACTCCTAGCTTTGGAGAAACCCAAGAAAAAGAAGGACAAAAGCCATGTGCAATGTGGTCATTGCAAAGAAATGGGACACTATGCCAGTGAATGTCCAGAGAAGCAGAAGTATAAGGAGATTAGCCAAGTGTGGTGCAACAACTGCAAAGAGCTAGGCCATTATGTAGCAACTTTCCCACAAAAGATACATGATGAACTCAATCTTATCACATGTTACAATTGTGGTAACCAAGGACATTATGCAAGCAACTGTCCAGAAAAGATGAAGCACAAGATAAACAAGCCTATGAAGGATCTCAGCCTTGTCACATGTTTCAAGTGTGGAAACAAAGGACACTATGCAGATGTTTGCCCAGAGAGATTTCAACAAGACCCCAAGCAAGTCAAGAAGTGATCTAGTTGGAATTTTTTTTAAGGGTGGTAGTACCCTAGATGCTTTGAG
The DNA here is from genome assembly GCA_916181665.1 of Avena sativa. NCBI lineage: Eukaryota > Viridiplantae > Streptophyta > Magnoliopsida > Poales > Poaceae > Avena > Avena sativa. Next base: position 41,260,480 of record OV702298.1, on the reverse strand, counting down.
CCAACTTGTAACCCCTAGCCTCCCCAAATCTCGGGACGAGATTTATTTTAAGGGTGGTAGCCTGTCACATCCCAAGATTTTCCAAATCTTGTAATGTGAAAAATAAAATAAATAAAATATTTTTTTTGTTGAAAATCAGGGTGAAAAGAAACTTTCGTTTCTAAATGGAAACTTAAAATCCAATCTTGAACAAACTTTAAATAAAGTTTGAATTCAACAAAAATCCAAATCAAGGGAAATGCATTCCTGAATGAATGTATCTGGAAATTTAAACACTTGGAAAACAAATCCAAATCCTAAACTCTAATGGAATAAAAAACCATTTCCAAGTTATCTCCAAACCTATGGATTTGATCCATATAAAATCTTGTCAACAAACATTTACAAATGATCAATAAAGACAAATAGAAATATTATAAAGCCATATAAATTGGTTTCACTTAATTTGGAACCATAGATAAAATGTTATGAATTTAATAAGATAAGGAAAAGTAATTTTCCAAAGTTAATAAAGAACCTATCTATAAATCCATACCAAATGGTGAGCAAATAATCCTAAATATATTTAAAAAGATAAATAAATATTAAACAAGATTTTACAAATTGGATTCACCAAGTTTGGATCTCTAAATAAAAAGATATGGATTTTATAAGATGAAATAAGAAATATTAAATAAAGAAAACTTCAAGACCAAATCAAATCTTGGCCAAATCCATAAGCAAATGGAATGATTATAATCCAAATCCAAATAAAATAAAAGGGTAAAGAATTTCCAAAATAAAATAAATGGCATAAACCAAATCCTATTGGAATAAAGACAAATCCAAATTATAAATGATTAATAAATCTTATTAAAAACTTTTCCAAATAAGACACCCTTTTAAGTGAACAAAACTTACTGAAAGGTTTTGGAAGAATTTGGAAGTCAAATGGAAATTAAAAATATTATTAAAACCTATTTTGATTTAATACAAGGACCTACTTTAATAATTAAAAATACCCAAAAAGGAATAAGTTTTATTCCAAAATTGATATCAGATTGTGCTTTTAATCAATATTTAAACCTACACAAAATCTGGCAAAGTTTTGAAATCAAATGAGTGTTTGAATTGGTTGTTCAAAATCAAAACAGAAAGGGAAATAGAAAAAGAAACAGAACAAAAAAAATGTTAAAGGACTCAGCCCAACTAGCCTGGCCCAACTAAGCCCAGCCAGCCCACTGCTCCCTCCCGCAGAAAAACGCTTCAACCAAATAACCTACCCGCGGAGACACTAACGCGTAGAACCCACTCCCCCTCTCTCTCTCACGCGGACAGACACGCCCCACCTGTCAGCTTTCTCCCCTACCCGCGACGACCCCTTCTTCCCCCAGACGCCGCTGCCGTTCCTGCCGTTTAATTCTTCGCTTGAATTCGCCCTAAATGCTGCATTAATCCCTTGCCGTGACCATGCAGTGATAAGCGCCAGGATTCCCTCTCCCTTCTCCCCCAGACCACACCTCACAGGAGCCACCACGCTGCGACAATTCCGCCTCGCATTGCCACTGTCTCCGGCGAGTTCCGCAAGCAATTCCGGCCAGTAGACACCGCCCCTTGCCCCTCGACCACCCTCACTTGCTCCCCACTCCCTGGAGAACCTCCCATTGGCATCAACTCGTCCCCGCGCGCCCAGAACACTCGGCAACAACGACGACCACCGTCGCCATCGTCTGCTTCTTCTCCGACGAAGCTTCTAGTAAGAACCTGACCGCGCCTTTCATTCTCCTTCGCACACGCATCATCGCCAAGACCGTGCGCATCTGACCATGTCTTCCACTTGTCCTAGCACGTGCTGTAGCCTCGCCCCCGTTGACGTCTGACCGTACCCGACGCCAGCAAGATCTCCGGCGAGGAATTCCGATAAACCCTGTACGCCCCTTCACCAACCAAGGGCAGGTTGAGCATCCCCGTGCCTCGGCGATCACAGTGAGCCACCTCTCCTCCTTCCTTGCTCCCTCTAGCGCCAGCTCCGCTGCTAGCCGAGCGTCGCCACCGCGCGCAGCCACTGACCGCCGCCAGTCTTTGGTCTAGTTGGTCTGAGCTGTTGGATTTCGATCATGTGTACGCGATATATTGACTAAACGAACCGGTATGCTCGCCTCTGTGCTGCACGATCTAACTTAGATCCAACGCCTCTGAGTGCTTGATCCAACCGAAGCGGTACCGGCGAATTAAAACACGACACGTGGCCTCTGTTTGATATAAAAACCAGAAACTTTCTATTAGATGTTCCATTTTGAAAAATTCATAACTTCTAATATACACGTCCAAATTTTGCAAACTTTATATCAATGGATTCAGAAAAACAAGCCCTAGCCAACCATGCACTTTGTTTAGTAAAAAGCTTCTGTTAAAATGTTTGTTTTTGCAGAAACTTGTATATGCATGTTTAGGTTATAAAATTTATTCCAAAATGTTTTTGAGGATAAAATCTTTGGCAAATGGTGTGTTTTGAACCTACTGACCATAGGAAACAAATGGTGGTTTCAAAAATGTATTTGGTGAATCAAAAGAATAAACTTTGGATTTAAACCATTTCTAGTCAAATAAAAATATGGTTTGATTATTAAAAATGGTTTTGGAAGAAAACCTTTGAGAAATGTTTTGGAAATAAACTCTCTGACCCTAAACACAAGGTTATATGGTTTGAAAACATATTTTGTGAAACTTATAGAATTTTGTCTTATTAAAAGTATTTCTACACCACATAAAATAATGACTTGATCTAAAAATGGTTTATGAAGTAAAATCTTATACAAATGATTTTGCCACTTTATAAAATGACCATTAGGTGTCTTCAAATGTTTATAACCCATTAGAAACCACTTTTACAAATAAAACAATCTTTAGCATGCTTGCATTCATTGTTTTGTTACTATGATTTTATGTGATGAATTGCTTGAATGGTAGTTTGAAATGTTGTTTGCTTGATTGAATTGTAGTGACTTGAAGTGTGTGAACATTGCAAAGATCAAGGAGTAAACTTATACCCTCTACCAAAAAGGCAAGTGATGCTTCATACCTTGTCCCATTATTTTCACTATGCATTAGTGATATTTCTAAGTAGGACTTGCATGGAATTTTGCTAATTGTAAACTATGCTATGGGAAATCCTAGTAGATGAAACCTTGGTAGAAATTTTCCTAAGTTAAGATTCCTTCTACTATCATGCTTAGCTTAGCTAATAGAAAACAAGGGTGGAATATATATTCATACTATGGAAAAACTTCTAAGTCTCAGGACTTGTGTTTTTGTTTAATAAAACAACTAAGTGAATGAATCACCTTGGTGGAATGGAAGGAATGGTTTGTGTTGAGTGGTCATGCAAGTCCAGTATGCTGGGGAAAACTTGGACATCACGAAGTCCAGTATGCTGGGGAAAACTTGGTGTCTCACTTGTGGATGGCCACCTAGGAACAAAGAGATTTGAGATGTCAAATGTTGAGAAGCTTCAAGTGCAACCACTTTGCATTATGGGCTCTGCCTGGATCATATAGGTTGCAATAACTTAGCCAAATGGATAGTTGGTGGTAGGGGATTGATAGGTTGGAGCGCGTCCATTTTGGTCTAAGGGAAGGGTTTTGGAAGATCTTGTCTTGGTGAAACCAAGTCTTGTGGGGAAAGTGCACCACCTCTGCAGAGTGTAAAATCTAAGTACTTAGCCATGTCCCTGGCAAAGGATAATTTGAGCATCAAGACATGTAAGCAATCAAGAATCTCAACATCCCAATTTCTAAGTTAAAAACTTGTGGTTGAACAAGGGTTTAAGGTTCACCAATTTCTATTGGTGGTTCCTTGGGAAAGATTATTTTTTTGTTAAGCAAAGACTTAGTGTTTTCAAATGATAAGAAAAAACTATTTTGAGCAAAGCAAGCCTAAGCTCCACTTAGCCAAATGCATATAGATGATAGACTCCACTATAATACCATAGTATCACTTGCCAATACAATTCAAATGTATTGACCCTTGTGGCTGTAACTTGTTATGTTGCAGGTTTTGTTTGATTTTAGTGAAGTTTAATGATTAGGATTACAAGTCTACAACCAACATGTCTGCCTGTGGCACTTTGAAGATGAAGGACCCCATGCTTATAGATATTCTGATGCAATGTAATGTAATAGCCAAATGAGCTATGTAAGATGTAATAAATTATATTATTCCTGGTTACAAAGTTGTATTATGACCTTTGTTTCTTGATATTACATCTTAACTGTGGATGCTAGCTATTGATCCAGGGACTAGCATTGTAAACACAGGGATCTCTACCTTATTAAAGGTTGGGAACCTTATAGTGCTAATATACGCCAGAGAAGATCGAACTTCTGTGGCGCATATCCTCCATATGCGCCACAGAACCCTGCGTCCAGATCTAAACAAAATTAAAGGTGGCAGCTAGCTTTAATTGCACCCCTCTATATATCTACCACACTCCCTGTCAAAAGCATCGTCCCTGTCCCTGATGGCTTCCCACAACTCGTCGGAAGACTCACTGGAGAGCACAACCCGCTCGCGTCCCCTGCAGCCTACTCGCAGTGGAGGGGCGAGGTTGAGGGGTAGTGCTTGGAGTTAGCGGCCGCGGGATTCGTAGGTCAACCTGATCGAGGAGGAGTCCAGGCTGCGGCACGAGGCCCTCTACAACAAGGCCATGAGGTTGTATGCCGTGCTCGCGTCCCCAGAGGAGAGGGCGCGCATGGAGGAACCAATCGGGTGGCGGCCGATGCTCGACCCCAACGTGTCCATGGAGGAGCACGTCCGCAGGCTACATGCACGCATGAACAGGGAGGTTTGGCATCTTCCACCGCCATCGCCCCCATCTCTGTGAAGGAGTTTGCAATGTTTGTTGTAGTTTGTGCATTTGCAATGATATATGCCTTTGTTGTTTTGCTATTCAAGGTCTATGCTTAGTTCATGAAATGATGTATGCCACTGTCTATCTAGTAGATTGTCTAGTATTCTATCTATGCCACTAGTACTTGTTTAGTTGGGGAAAGTAAGAGAAAAATGTAATAGAAATTCTCAACATATTCTGAGTAGCACGTAGCATTCTGTGGCGCATATGGCAGATATGCGCCACAAAAGTTTGTATGCACCACAGAAGCTTGGTCATAGTTGGCTGATGCGCCTCAGATCACTGTAGAGCTTCATTAGGAAACCCCAAGAGGAAGGTATAATGAGTACAACAATAAGTTTTCCCTCAGTAAGAAACCAAGGTTATCGAACCAGTAGGAGGAAGGAAACGACTCAAAGGTGTTGCTAGCAACTTGGAAACCTGCACAACTGTAACATCCTAGCATTAGAGCTTAGAATTAAGCTGAACACAGATTTGAATCTGAATAATTTTCGCGCTTTTGAATAAATCTTGTCAAAGTGATTGAAGCTTCTCTTAAATTGATGGAATTGGAGTAGATCATCAAGTTGACTGCGATAAGTTTCAATATGACCTTTGTTAAAACCATATTTTTGTTAAGGGAGATTTGATCTAAGGTAGATCAAATGTAATAAAAGTTAACCCTAATATATTACTTAATGGTTTATATTTGAACCTTAAGTAATCATATCATAGTATTCATTACACACTCATGAATACCAAGTTATAAACATAACTTAAGTAATATGAATGGAACAACTAAATCTTGATCTATCTTAATCTCATCTACTTATAACATGAGTATCATGGTAATACCTAACCCTACTTCTTTAGTGAGATTGAGTATGAAAGAAAACAAGTCCAGATCATTCACCATATATCTTTCTTTCCATATCAATCCTTATGGAATCCTATCCTTATAATAGAATCCATTCTAAAACCTTTAGAGAATGAAGTAAGAAAAGTCAGATTATAATGCTAGTCTAAGATATCATCTATATGATGGAAGAGTTTGAAGAGAATGAAATCATTAGGATTATTGATGGAGTTAACTCACTCCTGAATAGATAGAAGATTTATGTAAAATATATAATTATATGTGAATAAATAAGATTACAAGGATGAAACCTGAAGATAGCTACCAGGAGTAGTCCTATTGGATCAAGTAGGTGTAGTCAATGAATTATATCTCTTAATCCAAGAGAGCTAAACAGAAGATAATTATAATACAACAATAATGTTGTATGGATGGAAGCCTTGATAAGTCAACTGGAAACGTAAACCATAAAGGATCAAAGGATTATAATGACCATGCCTTATTCACCAAGATTGAATGCTTATATCATGTATAAGTGACATTGGTGAATAAAACATGATTGAGCCCTAGTATAGCAATGTTCTTCTAGGTTAGCCATGACAAGCCATGTTAATATTATGTGAGGTTGGAGTATCTGTTACTAGAGTTAAGTAGAGACAAGATAGTATGATCAAGATGATGCTATAGTAACATTGGATTATAGAAGTAGTGGTTTCCTCTTGGAAAATGCTAACACTTGAGGTGAAATAAAGTTTGATATATACATCTACTGGAGTAACATTAGTAATGGAGGATTAAGTAAGTGTATGAATGGAGTTAGAAGTAACCACTTGTTGGATTGGAGATTATTAGTAGTAGAATAGTTTATAGGAAGATTATGAAAAGCTTAGTGGCAAGCTCATTAGATTTATAAATAGATTTAGAAGATTAATAGGTGGATAAGAGTATTCTTGTGAAGTAAAGCTCATCATGTTAACACATGATGATAGACAGGAGAATTAGTATATCTAGGAAAGGAATTCCTTAATCAAAAATCCAGATTTGTGCATTTTGGAAGATAGGAATTCTTGGTAAACACTAAACCCTAAATCTATAATCCAACTTAAAATCCATTTCATCTGAGTGATTTGTCATCCTATTTCCACAATGTCTTATAGGAATAATTTCCTATAGCAAATCACTCAAATATATCTTTGACACTTTCAAACCTTTAAATCATGTGTATCACATAATTGGAAACTACTATAAACCATTATGCCCAATATTATATCCATATATTAATCACACTTAAGCAAGTAGTGAATAACTAGTTCCAAGAAAAGAATAATGCATATTTAAAATAAGAAGGGTGGTTAGGATTCACCTGTTATTAGATTTTGAAGAATAGAATTCACCATATAAAGATTTCCTTAATATTATGAGTTAAAGAGAATAAAATCTCATTAGTTAATAGTAAGGCATTCTATAATAAGTTTGTGGATATTAGCCCAATTAAATTCATATCAAAAGCCCTCACAAATAATAATAGGAAAAGTATATATATAAAGAAAATATAACACTATATAATAAAAACTCACAAATTGATCTTTAATAACTTTATTGTTGCTGCAAATATTCAACAAATAATATTCCATAAAGAAAGGTTCAAATCAAATATTAAAATACAAATCTAGAAACAAAACAGAAAATAGAAAAGAAAAATAAACAGAAAAATAACTTCTGGCCGCAGCCCATTTTCCTATCCCTTATCTATCGCCCAACAGTGGCCCAAGCACAGCCCAATACCAACCCAATCTATCTTTCTCTCTGGTTGACAAGTGGAACCGAGGAGGGACTGCAGAGCAAATTAGAAGAACTGCTAGGGGGTTTTCCGCGAAAAGTCTATCGTCGTCTTCCTCCCCAACGTCACAAGCAGCTGTCTGTCGGCATCGCCGCCGTCCGCCGCCGCGCCATGACATCCGGCCGTGCCAAGATCCGTGCCACCGCTCATGGTCGTCTACAAGTAGCCCTGAACGCCGCCAGAGAACCCTAGAACCCAATTCCCCTTCCTCCTCTCTCTAGGTTTCCTCTCTGTCAATGAAACCCTAGCCCCAATCTCACCGGAGCTCATCAATGTTGTCCTCCTCGCGCCACGGCGAGGTGTCCAGGAGAACCGCCTCGTCAACCTCAACCGTTTCGCTGAATCACGTGTGCTGGGAAGCATTCCACTGCCCAGAATCAATCTCGAAGTCACCGTCGGCCGCCGCCGCGGTTTCATCGAATCTCGCCGTCTGACCTCCTCCGGCCTCGCCAGCAAGCTTTCCACGATCCTGGTGAGCTCCTCGTGCGAGTACCCTTCTTAGAATTCTCCATTGCTTGCTGATTTGTGATTCCCGCGACCATCTGCCACCATCGCCACTGGCCATCATCATGTCGCCATCTCCGGTGACCATTTTAGGGCGGTGCCGCCACAAATAGGTTCGTCGTCAATCACTCTTTCGAATGCCATCATCCTCGCATGCGCGCACTCTCCCAATCGACGGATTGATCATTGATCTGAGAGGATTCAGCAGGGTGATGTCACTGTGACATCGTGCTCGCGTCAGCCTTGACGAATTCAACGTTTTGAACCAGTCTTTGTTGAAGTGGAGCATGACGTGGCGTTGGTCCCATAGGTCATTGACTAGGAGTAGAGATAGAGTTGGTAACAAATGCAGTTAATAACCTGAGAGTGTGAGGTGGCTACTGGCCCACTGGTCAGTGACCTTGGGTAGGTTTGGCTTAGGTACAAAATGTCTTCTCTGTTTAGGAATTAGATAAAACAATATTAATTCAAATATAAATGTTGTAATAAAATGATTAAATCTTGTTTCATTAATATATGAAAATTTGTAGAAAATAAAATCTATAACTTAAAACTATTATTAAACATTATTATGTTAACCATTTAAATAATTATTATTTAATTAAGATTTTATAAGAAATAAAACTTTGATAATTCATATTTTAATAATGATAAAGGTAAAAAATATAAATAAAATATCAAAAATCCTAGACAAATAAGATCTATAATTTAAAACTATAATCATGAATTGTTATTTCGCTTAATTAAATATTTATTATTTAGAAGTAGTAAATGTTATAAAAATCATATCTTATTATTTTTATATCACAAAAATAAATAAAATATACCAAAATGATCACGAAAATAATACCTACATGTTAAAAATATAATATTTCACTTTTAAAGTAAATATAAACTTAATACTCTAATAACATGAATTTAAAGCTATTTCCTTAATTAATAATTCATATCAAGATAAATAAAATTTGCTAATAATTCTAAAAATTAGCAAATTGAGTCAAATAAATAGTATTAGTCTTAAGTATTGATAGTGTAAAGTCAAAATGGTTTAACACACTTTAAATACAATTTTATTAAATTATCTCTCAACCATTAATGTAGATTATTTATAAAAGGTTCCTTATCCAATCTATAATCTCTGAGAATAATTATAATGAGATAAAACCCATTCCTTTACTTTAACCACAAGTTTATAAACAAATCAAAACACTATAGTGAGTTCATAAGTAGTAAATAATATTATTTACTTATTCACAAACCTTAACCACACCCTTGTAGGGAGATAAATCCCTTTAAACATTTATAATGTAAAGAAACCACTATCAAATAAAAGTAATACCATTCTTAAGTAACTTTAAAGAAACATTATGAAGTGAACAAGGTATAAGTATAATAAGTATTACACCTAAAGTCCATCTATGGTTTAAAGTTAACTTTAGTCTACCAGACTTTAAGTATAATGCTAAAAACTTTATTATGCATTTTATAGTTAACTTTGGTCTGTTATAATTAAGTTATAAAGCATCTTAATACCAAACTAACCAAGTTCAAAACCAAGATAGATAAGTCTCAAGTACTACTAATATCATTATTCTAATAAAGCAATTCTTTCTTACTTAAAGACTATAACTTCAAAGAACACCTAATAAGGTTAACTTAAAATTTAAATACTTTTCCTTAGCTAAGTAAGATTTTCTTCAAAAGTTATTCTTTTAAGGAACATTATAAAGCAAGACATAAGCATTTTTATGAAAGCTCTAAATGATGAACAAACCTTATACACATAGGCTACAGATACATTTCCCACTTGAGTATTCCATTATTGTGTGTGCTTTATTATACTTACATGTTGTTTCACACACACTCACAAACCTTAATAAGAAGCACATGTGTGAAATTTAATCTAAAAGGGCAACACATTCCAAGGAAACCCTTTCCAGTATCCAAACCCTAGAACAACGTTACCCCGGGATTCGAGTTTATCAACTTGCATTACATTACTTATGCATAAAAGCATCTTGCTTGTTTAAACATTAGTCCTTACCGGACCAATGATGCTGATTTTAGATATTGGATCTTATATTGTCTTGAAGACCGTGAGTGCATAATCTTGCAATCACAAAAGGCAAGTTCACACTTGCTCATGTCCTTTGATTATTTTCTGTAAAGTATTTTGCAAATCCAGTGTTGTCATCACCTGCATTTCAAAAAGGACAGAAAACACTATTTTCATAATAATGTGATTATAGGTTATTTACCATGAGGCAATAACCTACTATAAGAGTTCCGGTGGTAAAGGAACATATTATCTAGGACTTAACAACCAATGTCGCCAGTGATTCTTGCACCGTATATTACGCGTTGACCATGAGATTTGGAATGGGACGGAGAAGTCAGCTATATCTTTTCCCTCTTGCATGGAGACGGATGTGCGGGTCGTGGCTGTTATCACTCGTAGCATGCATATTAATTGGTAATTTGTAGAGGATATGCAGCATATCGGTGGGATCCCTCAACGTCCCATGATAGTTCCGGCATCTAAATGGTCTATATTGCCTATTGTCGTAATGCAATAGGTGGGCATGGCGTACACCAAGGAGACGTGCAGGGTCGCGGAGAAGGCAGTGATTGGCTTGGATCTTAGGTTGGGCCTCAAACCAAGGAAGTTTGAATGGGGACATACTCCCGCCCGGGCAACAAAACCTAAGGTCTCTCATGGGTAAAGTGACGCACCTCTGCAGAGTGTAAGAACTGTAACTTGTTACTCCCTGTTCCGGGAAGGAGCTGCGAACGCGGCGGGAAAGGAACTCCATGAAATTTCTGGTAAACCCGTGAAGGCTGACGGACATAGCTTTTCATAATAAAAGCAACCTTTGAAGAAATGTTTACGAAAACTTGCATTGCCTACGACCTATGGTCTGTGGCTATAGAGATAGTGCATCAAACACTCCTTTTCTAGTGAACTTGCTGAGTACGCTCGTACTCAAAGTATCTTCTTAACCCTTGCTAGATTCTGAAGCAATTAAGACGATGTCTACATCAAGTCATACTCCGGGAATCATCATCAAAAGCTAAAGCTCTTCAATGAAGTCAAGAAAGTCAACATATACACCAACTCAGGTGAAGATGAAGTTACTGATTAGATAGGAATATAATCTCTAGCCATAGAACCCATTTCTGTAGCATATTGCAATAGCAGCAATTCCAGACCATTGATTAAAATACTAATCATAATAGTATGATAGTCTTGAGTTGTTTATTTCTAATTCTTCTTTGTAAGAAGTTTCTTTCTCTCTCTTTAACCTAGAGTGTTCTCTAGATCTTGTGTAAAGAGTTGAGTTGTAACCTATAGTCATGTCTTGGACCTGCTATGATTCTATTGAACACTCTGAGGGATGTAATACTAGTGAACGGTGTTTCATTGGTGTTATGTCCACGACTATAGTGTACTACATCATGCAGTGGTAAGCTGGGTCATCGTAGTTGGTATCAGATCATATGCTTTGACCTTAGTATTAAAACCCTTTTAGGAAGATCTGTAGGTTGGATAGTGACTATAGGAGACATCTTATCTAAACCAAATATTCTTATGACTTGTGATCAAAATCCACTTGAGGATAACCTTGTCACACTTAAGTTTGATGCTTTGGTCATCTTTATGAAAAGTTGTTATCCATATTTTCTCAGTATAGTGCTATTTAAGTGTCTTTCGAAGGAGACCGAGCCCACTAAGATACTGTAGGACAGTGTAAGACATCAATTGAAGTAGTCTTAATGGTGTAGCCTAACCCTAGAATTTAAGTAAGACAATGGAATCTTATGGTTAGTTGATAATCAAAGACAACATGATGAATATCATTAGGATAAATGTTGATATAATGTGTAGTAATCATGTGGGATTCACTTGAGAAGTTTACGTAATGAAGTGAAATTATGTTAAGACTGAATGATAGAGTAATGTGAAGTAAAGTTATCATGTTTAGATTAGCTCTTAAATCATGATCAAGAGGCAAAACATAATAAGATCATGGTGAGATTAGCTCCGAAACCATGATGTAAGTGTAAGTATGACAAGTACTTGGTGAATTATCTTGGAGTAGAAGTATGAAAATACCATCATAGAGCTATGATAGAAGTTTTAGGTGCTGAAAATTTCTAATAATCTTTGGTTTAAGTTAGCAAAAAGAATCTGAATAGTCATTTGGAGTGACCATGTGAGGTTAGCTACTAATAAATGATAGGTTGGTTATATTATCCATTCCAAAAGTGAGACTAAAGGTTAGTCAAAACCAAAATGGGATCACTTTGCTTAAATTTATCTTGTTGCAACTGAGCAATTAGGGTAAATATTGAGATAAAGAATAGTTTGACTCTATGTGCTAAGTATCACAATGTAAACCTATATGAGGAGGTGTCATATACTACACAACTAAGCCTGAATTCTAGAGATACTATAATCAACTACTATATTATGGGCTTAGAATATTGTGTGTTATATGTACCACATTTGGATTTATTTGTTTTTCTTGGATCTTCTTATTGACTAGATCTGTACATGAAGTTTTACTTGGTGTGCAAATGCATGTTGCAACATCCAGTTACTACTTGATGTTATAGACCTAGATAAAAATGGGAATTCGTGTAAAGGAGTGCCGAGTTCCAAAGACCAAGATGAAGAACTACATGAAGGGTAAAGCCAAATATGAGGCGTATCAATCCAATTTGGAGGATGGATCAAGCTCAGATCATTATTAGCCAGCTATGAGAAGGAAGATTAGTGTAGAAGATGTATGGAGCAACAAGAAGTGATGAAATTAATCTCACCCAAAATAGGAAATGATGTTAAGAATTTAATGAAGTAGTTGTACCAATATCATGGAAGTATAATGAATAAGTACAAAAGAAGTAGCTTTGGAACCAAAATGGTATTCAAGCTCTGACAATTTAGAGAGAATGCCAATAGTGTGTCAGAAACCGTAGGGTAATTCATACACCCTAGGATGATCCGCAGCTGGTATTTGATCCATAGTTGGTATTTTGTCCGCAGCCGGTGTTGGTTGACTTAGTTAATCATGTCATCTTAATGGTTGCATAAATAACATAAAACTTAGCCTAAGCTAAGTAAGACCTAAAGGAGTATAAAATTTAAGTGACCGTCTTTCGAGACTCTTTGCGAAAATTGACCTATCAAAGCGAAAATTTCCATATGGTAAGTAAGACAAATAATGCTGAAAGATTCACTTCGGAGATCCACAATTGTGTGGATACACCATACAATCTTTCATAAGACCCTAACTAGGTAGAGTATGAGCTGGATAGAGACCAATATTCTAATTATAAAGCCAATGATTACTATGTAGACAGTTTGAAGACCATTAGTAAACCCTAAGGGGAGAGTAAACAGTATAAATTGAAAACTCTGTTTAGTGAGACTTCCTAGACTTTACATAATATAGTACGGAAGTTCGATGATCAAGTAAAAAGAAGTTGAATTAGGATACCTAATCAGGGAAATGAACTAAAGAAGAGACCCAAATTAAAGGATACATCCCTAAGGGACTAAAGTAAAAAAGAATTTGGAGTATTGGAGACACCAAGTTAAAGATTGTTGATCATGATGAGAATTCAAGGAAAAAGATCTGGATATGGGATACTACAATTATTCCCATTGAGGTTACCATGGAGCTGAGACGTATCATAACCAATACAGGACAATTCCTTACTCCGAAACGTGAGAGTATACGAACTTCGAGGACGAAGTTTATTTTAAGGGGGAGAGTCTGCAACATCCCAGCATTAGATCTTAGAATTAAGCTGAACACAGATGTGTGCATTGCATTCATGTATAGAAAATCTGAAGAATTTTCACACTTTTGAATAAATCTTGTCAAAGTGATTGAAGCTTCTCTTAACTTGATGGAATTGAAGTAGATCATCAAGTTGACTGCGATAAGTTTCAATATGACCTTTGCTAAAACCTTATTTTGGGTAAGGGAGATTTGATCTAAGGTAGATCAAATGTAATAAAAGTTAACCCTAATATATTACTTAATGGTTTATATTTGAACCTTAAGTAATCATATCCTAGTATTCATTGCACACTCATGAATACCAAGTTATAAACATAACTTAAGTAATAGGAATGGAACAACTAAATATTGATCTATCTTAATCTCATCTACTTATACCATGAGTATCATGGTAATACCTAACCCTACTTCTTTAGTGGGATTGAGTAGGAAAGAAACCAAGTCGAGATCATTCACCATATATCTTTCTTTCCATATCAATCCTTATGGTATCCTATCCTTATCATAGCATCCATTCTGAAACCTTTAGAGAATGAAGTAAGAAAAGGCAGATTATAATGCTAGTCTTAGATATCATCGATAGGATGGAAGAATTTGAAGAGAACGAAATCATTAGGATTATTGACGGAGTTAACTCACTACTGAATAGATAGATGAGTTATGTAAAAGATATAATTATATGTTAATAAAGAAGATTACAAGGATGAAACCTGAAGATAGTTACCAGGAGTAGTCCTATTTGATCAAGTAGGTATAATCAATGAATTATATCTCTTAATCCAATAGAGCTAAACAAAAGATAATTACAATACAACAATAATGTTGTATGGATGGAAGCCTTGATTAGTCAACTGGAAACCTAAACCATAAAGGATCAAAGGATTATAATGACCATGCCTTATTCACCAAGATTGAATGCTTATATCATGTATAAGTGACATTGGTGAATAAAACATGATTGAACCCTAGTATAGCAATGTTATTCTAGGTTAGCCATGAAAAGCCATATTAATATAATGTGAGGTTGGAGTATCTGTTACTAGAGTTAAGTAGAGACAAGATAGTATGATCAAGATGATGCTAGAGTAACATTGGATTATAGAAGTAGTAGTTTCCTCTTGGAAAATGCTAACACTTGAGGTGAAGTAAAGTTTGATATATACAACTACTGGAGTAATATTAGTAATGGAGGACTAAGGAAGTGTATGAATGGAGTTAGAAGTAACCACTTGTTGGATTGGAGATTATTAGTAGTAGAATAGTTTGATATAACCAAGTATGGATATGAGAAGATTATGAAAAGCTTAGTGGCAATATCATTAGATCTATAAATAGATTTAGAAGATTAAAAGGTGGATAAGAGTATTCTTGTGAAGTAAAGCTCATCATGTTAACACATGATGATAGACAGGAGAAGTAGTATATCTAGGAAAGGAATTCCTTAATCAGAAATGCAGATTTGTGAATTATGGAAGATAGGAATCCTTGGTAAACACTAAACCCTAAATCTATAACCCAGCTTAAAATCCATTTCATCTGAGTGGTTTATCATCCTATTTCCACAATGTCTTATAGGAATAATTTCCTATAGCAAATCACTCAAATATCTTTGACACTTTCAAACCTTTAAATCATGTGTATCACATAATTGGAAACTACTATAAACCATTATGCCCAATATTATATCCATATATTAATCACACTTAAGCAAGTAGTGAATAACTAGTTCTAAGAAAAGAATAATGCATATTTAAAATAAGAAGGGTGGTTAGGATTCACCTGTTATTAGATTTTGAAGAATAGAATTCACCATATAAAGATTTCCTTAATATTATGAGTTAAAGAGAATAAAATCTCATTAGTTAATAGTAAGGCATTCTATAATAAGTTTGTGGATATTAGCCCAATTAAATTCATATCAAAAGCCCTCACAAATAATAATAGGAAAAGTATATATATAAAGAAAATATAACACTATATAATAAAAACTCACAAATTGATCTTTAATAACTTTATTGTTGCTGCAAATATTCAGAAAATACTATTCCATAAAGAAAGGTTCAAATCAAATATTAAAATACAAATCTAGAAACAAAATAGAAAGCAGGAAAAAATAAACAGAAAAATAACTTCTCGTCGCAGCCCATTTTCCTCGCCCTTATCTATCGCCCACGTGCAACCACAACAAACCAACAGCGGCCCAAGCGCAGCCCAAGACCCATCCCAATCTATCTTTCTCTCTGGTTGACAAGTGGGACCGAGGAGTGACTATGGAGCAAATCAGAAGAACTTCTAGGGGGTTTTCTGCGAAAAGTCTGTCATCTTCTTCCTTCCCAAAGTCACACGAAGATGTCTGTCGGCATCGCCGTCGTCCGCCGCGGCGCCATGACGTCCGGCCGCGCCAAGATCCATGCCACCGCTCATGCTCGTCTACAAGTAGCCCTGGACGCCGCCGGAGAACCCTAGAACCCAATTCCCCTGCCTCCTCTCTCTAGGTTTCCTCTATGTCAATGAAACCCTAGCCCCTATCTCACCGGAGCTCATCGATGTTGTCCTCCCCGCGCCACGGCGAGGTGTCCAGGAGAACCGCCTTGTCAACCTCAACCATTTCACAGAATCACACATGCTAGGAAGCGTTCCTATGCCTGGAATCAAGTTCGAAGTCATCGTCGGCCGCCGCCGTGGTTTCATCGAATCTCGCCGTATGACCTCCTCCGGCCTCGCCAGCAAGCTTTCCATGCTCCTGGTGAGCTCCTCGTGCGAGTACCCTTCTTAGAATTCTCCATTGCTTGCTGATTTGTGATTCCCGCGACCATCTGCCACCGCCGCCACTAGCCGTTGTTGTGTTGCCGTCTTCGATGACCATTTTAGGGTGGACCGCCACCAATAGGTTCGTCGTGAATCACTCTTTCAAATGCCATCATCCTCGCATGCGCGCACTCTACCAGTCGATGGATTGATCGTTGATCTGAGAGGATTTGGCAAGGGTGACGTCACTGTGACATCGTGCTCACGTCAGCCTTGACGAATTCAATGTTTTGACCCAGTCTTTGCTGAGGTGGAGCATGACGTGGCGTTGGTCCCATAGGTCATTGACTGGGAGTAGAGATAGAGTCGGTAACAAATGCATTTAATAACATGAGAGTGTGAGGTGGCTACTGGCCCACTAGTAAGTGACCTTGGGTAGGTTTGGATTAGGTACAAAATGTCTTTTCTCTTTAGGAATTAGATAAAACAATATTAATTCAAATATAAATGTTGTAATAAAATGATTAAATCTTGTTTCATTAATAACTTTTGTTTTGTAAATCAGAAAAATGTGTATAATATATGAAAATTTGTAGAAAAATAAAATCTATAACTTAAAATAATTATTAAACATTATTTTGTTAACTATTTAAATAATTATTATTTAATAAATATTTTATGAGTAATAGAACTTTGATAATTCATATTTTAATAATGATAAAGGTTAAAAATATAAATAAAATACCAAAAATCCTAGAAAAATAATATCTATAATTTAAAACTATAATCATGAATTATTATTTCACTTAATTAAATATTTACTATTTATTAAGTATTTATAAAGTAGTAAATGTTATAAAAATCATATCTTATTATTTTTAAATCACAAAAATAAATATAATATATCAAAAATGATCACAAAAATAATACCTACATGTTAAAAATATAATATTTCACTTTTAAAGTAAATAAAAACTTAATACTCTAATAACTTGAATTTAAATCTATTTCCTTAATTAATAATTCATATATAGATAAAGAAAATTTGCTAATAATTCAAAAAATTAGACAATTGAGTCAAATAAATAGTATTAGTCTTAAGTATTGATAGTGGAAAGTCAAAATGGTTTAACACACTTTAAATACAATTTTATTAAATTATCTCTCAACCATTAATGTAGATTATTTTATAAAAGGATCCTTATCCAATCTAAAATCTCTCAGAATAATTATAATGAGATAAAACCCATTCCTTTACTTTAACCACAAGTTTATAAACAAATCAAAACACTATAGTGAGTTCATAAGTAGTAAATAATATTGTTTACTTATTCACAAACCTTAACCACACCCTTGTAGGGAGATAAATCCCTTTAAGCATTTATAATGTAAAGAAACCACTACCAAATAAAAGTAATACCATTCTTAAGTAAACTTAAAGAAACATTGTGAAATGAACAAGGTATAAGTATAATAAGTATTACACCTAAAGTCCATCTATGTTTTAAAGTTAACTTTAGTCTACCAGACTTTAAGTATAATGCTAAAAACTTTATTATGTATTTTATAGTTAACTTTGGTCTGTTATAATTAAGTTATAAAGCATCTTAATACCAAACTAACCAAGTTCAAAACCAAGATAGATAAGTCTCAAGTACTACTAATATCATTATTCAAATAAAGTAATTCTTTCTTACTTAAAGACTATAACTTGAAAGAACACCTAATAAGGTTAATTTAAAATTTAAATACTTTCCCTTAGCTAAGTAAGATTTTCTTCAAAAGTTATTCTTTTAAGGAACATTATAAATCAAGACATAAGTATTTTTAGGAAAGCTCTAAATGATGAACAAACCTTATACACATAGTCTACAGATACATTTCCCACTTGAGTATTCCATTATTGTGTGTGCTTTATTATACTTACATGTTGTTTCACACACACTCACAAACCTTAATAAATCCAATGATGTCATCACCTGCATTTCAAAAAGGACAGAAAACACTATTTTCATAATAATGTGATTATAGGTTATTTACCATGAGGCAATAACCTACTATAAGAGTTCTAGTGGTAAATGAACATATTATCTAGGACTTAACAACCAATGTCGCCAGTGATTCTTGTGCCGTATATTATGCATTGACCATGAGATTTGGAATGGGACGGAGAAGTCAGCTGTATCTTTTCCCTCTCGCATGGAGCCGGATGTGCGGGTCGTGGTTGTTATCACTCGTAGCATGCATATTAATTGGTAATTCGTAGAGGATATGCAACATATGGGTGGGAGCCCTCAACGTCACACGATAGTTCCGGCATCTGAACGGTCTATATTGCCTATTGCCGCAATTCAATAGGTGGGCATGTTGTACACCAAGGAGACATGCCGGGTCGCGGAGAAGGCAGTGATTGCTTTGGATCTTAGGTTTGTCCTCAAACCAAGGAAGTTTGAACGGGAATATACTCCCGGCCGTGCAACAAAACCTAAGGTCTCTCATGGTTAAAGTGATGCACCTCTGCAGAGTGTAAGAACTGTAACTTGTGACTCCCTGTTCCAGGAAGGAGCTGTGAACGCGGCGGGAAAGGAACTCCATGAAAGTTCTAGTAAACCCGTGAAGGCTGACGGACATAGCTTTTCAGAATAAGAGCAACCTTTGAAGAAATGTTTACGAAAACTTGCATTGCCTACCACCTATGGTCCGTGGCAGTAGAGATAGTGCATAAAACACTCCTTTTCTAGTGAACTTGCTAAGTACGCTCGTACTCAAAGTATCTTCTTAACCCTTGCTAGATTCTTAAGCAATTAAGGTGACATCTACATCAAGTCATGCTCCGGGAATCATCATCAAAAGCTAAAGCTCTTCAATGATGTCAAGAAAGTCAACATATACACCAACTCAGGTGAAGACGAAGTTACTGATTAGATAGGAATATAATATCTAGCCATAGAACCTATTTCTGTAGCGTATTGCAATAGTAGCAATGCCAGACCATTGATTAAAATACTAGTCATAATAGTATGATAGTCTTGATTTGTTTATTTCTGATTCTTCTTTGTAAGAAGTTTCTTTCTCTCTCTTTAACCTAGAGTGTTCTCTGGATCTTGTGTAAAGAGTTGATTTGTAACCTATAGTCATGTCTTGGACATGTTGTGTTTCTGTTATACCACTTTGATGGATGTAATACTAGTGAACGGTGTTTCATTGGTGTTATGTCCACGACTATAGCGTACTACATCATGCAGTGGTATGCTGGGTCACCTCAACAACATAAACTCAAGACTTCGCCCCAACGAACGTGAGGTTTTCAATATCACCGGTTTGCGGAAAACAAAGGATTAAACGTATGGTGTGGAAGGTAATGGTGGCTTGCATAAAGTAAACAGTAACAGTGGAAGAAGTATCAATGGTAAAGATTGGACCGGGGTCCACAGTTCACTAGAGGTGTTCTCCTTAAGATAAACAACATAACATGCTGGGTAAACAAATTACAGTGGGGCAATTGACAGGACAGAGCAAGGCATAACAATGCAATACTAGACATTCATGATCATATGAGACTTTATTGAGCATTACAACAATATATATAGACCGCCATCCAACTGCATCTATGACTAGTAATCCACCTTTAGGTTATCATCCGAACCCCCTCTAGTACTAAGTTGCAAGCAACGGATAATTGCTTTAAGCAATGTGTGTAAAGTAAACAATACCATTATTCCATGAATAAGAGATTGTTGTTTTCTCTCTAGTAGCAACAACATATCTACAACCTTAGAGATTTCTGTCACTTCCCCAGATTCAATAGAGGCATGAACCCACTATCGAGCATAAATACTCCCTCTTGGAGTCACTAGCATCTACTTGGCCAAGATAGCTACTAGAAACAGAGAGCATGCAAGATCTCAAACAACACATACATGATAGAATCAAAAAGATAGAATCATTAATCAATCTGACATAGTAATCTCAATATCCCTCGGATACCCACAAACACAACATGCATGATTACAAATAGATGATCTTGATGATGAACGGAGCTCACAAGATCTAAACATGGTAGCACAAAGGAGGAGAAACAACCATCTAGCTATTGTATGGACCCATAGTCCAAGGTGGAACTACTCACGCATCATATCAGAGGCTGGCATGGTCATGAAGAAGGCCTCCGGGATGATCTCTCCCCTCCTGCAGGGTGCCGGGAAGAGCTTCAGATCCCCCTGATCTAGGGATGATGGTGGCGGCTACAGACTGTTTCGTGGATATCTGATTGGGTACTTAGGGTTTTGTTATCGGGGTCTTCTTATAGGTGAAGGGGGAGACCGAGGGGGTGCCCGAGGCGGCCGCACCCCCCAGGCGTGGGCCAGGCCTGACCACGTGGCCAGGGGGTGTGGGACCCTTGTGGCCCTCCTCCGTCTCGTCTTCTGGTTCCGTGTTCTCCTCGGTGAAATATTGACTTTGGCTTTTGTCCTGTCCAATTCCGACAATATTTATTTTTTGGCTTTTCTAGAACCAAAAACAACAGAAAACGGGCAACTGGCACTATGGCATCTTGTTAATAGGTTATTCCTAGAAAACGTATAACAATACCTCAAAGTGTAGACAAAGCAAAGCAAAGTGGATACTAAACAAGCATGGAACATCAAAAATTATAGATACGTTTTCGACGTATCAGTGGCCAGAACGTGGGGCCCATACTTGTTCTATGGCGCATATGGCGATATGCGCCACAGAAGGCATAAACTTCCGTGGCGCATATCGCCATATGGGCCACAGATGATTGGTCGGAGCACGGTCAAAGCCCGCCTGCTATGGGTCCCACCTAATGCTTTTGTTGCACATCTGAGTATATGCGCCACAAAAGTTCCAACTTCTGTGGCGCATATGCTCAAATGCACCACAGATGTTTCATAGAACAAGGCCTGGTGTGGGTCCGACCTTACTTCTATGGCGCATTGCCAAAGTCCATGCGCCACAGAAGTTTGAGGGTTCTGTGGCACATTGACACAGATGCGCCACTGGACATCTTTTGTGGCGCATGGTCAAAACCATGCTCCACAGAACGTCTATATATCTATAGCTAGTTTCCTAGTAGTGTTAGTCCTAGCCTTGGTCTTCTTTGTAGGCGCAACAGCTTTCTTGTCGTCCTTCTTGAAGTTGCCATTTTTATTAGCCTTGCCTTGCTTCTTGAAATTGGTGGTCTTATTGACCATCAACACTTGGTGCTCTTTCTTGATCTCCACTTCCGCGGACTTGAACATAGATAAGAGTTCTGGTAACGACTTATCCATGTGCTTCATGTTGTAGTTCATCACAAAATTCTTTTAACTTGGTGGTAATGATGGGGGGACACGGTGAATCCCCAAAGCATTAGGAATCACTATACCCAAGATTTAGAGCTTATTGGCGTGCCTAGACATCTTAAGAACATGCTCACTGATGGAGATACCCTCTTCCATCTTGCAGTTCAAGAACTTTTCAGAAGCCTCATAACTCTCAACTACCGCGTGTGCCTCAAATATCAAATTGAGTTCACGGACAATATCATGTGGGTCAAAGTTTTCAAACATTTCTGAATCTCTGATTCCAAACCATACAAGATAGCACACTGAACTGTGGAGTATTGATTCTTCCAAGTAAGGTAAACATTTTTCACGTCATCGGTAGCATCAGCTGTAGGTGGGTCACCCAGCGGTGCATCCAGCACATAGGTCAACTAACCAGCATTAAGGACAATCCTCAAATTGTGGAACCAATTCGCAAAGTTGCTTCCATTGTTTTTCAACTTTTGTTTTTCTAGGAACGCATTAAAATTTATGGTAGGAGCCTTGCTTCTTGAATTTAGTGGTCTTATTGACCATCAACACTTGGTGCTCTTTCTTGATCTCCACTTCCGTATACTTTAAAATGGAGAAGAGTTCGGGCAATGACTTGTCCATGTTTTGCATATTGTAGTTCATCACAAAGTTCTTTTAACTTGGTGGTAGTGATTGGAGGACACGGAGAATCCCCAAAGAATTAGGAATCACTATGCCTAAGCTTTGAAGCTTGCTTGCGTGCCCAGACATCTTAAGCACGTTCTCACTGAAGGAGCTACCCTCTTCCATCTTGTAGTTAAAGAACTTTTCAGAAGCCTCATAATTATCAACTGCTGCGTGAGCCTCAAATATCATTTTGAGTTCACGAACAATATCATGTGGGTCATGGTTCTCAAACCTTTTCTGAAGCTCTGATTCCAAACCATACAAGATAGCACACTGAACTGTGGAGTACTGATTCTTCCGAGCGAGGAAAACATTCTTTACCTCATCGGTAGCATCAGCTGCAGGTGGGTCACCCAGCGGTGCATCTAGCACATAGGTCAAATTACCAGCATTGAGGACGATCCTCAAATTGTGGAACCAATCCGTGAAGTTGCTTCCATTGTTTTTCAACTTTTCTTTCTCTAGGAACACATTAAATTGATGTTAGCATCCGCCATTGATCTACAACATATTTGCAATAGTTTAGACTAAGTTTATGAAAAATTGAGTTCAATTAATACTTAAATGAACTAGGTGAACTCCCACTCAAAACAATATCCCTCACATTTTTTAGTGATCACATGAACCAAATCCACTACATCAAGTCCGATCATCACGAGAGATGATGTAGCTTCAAAGGCGAACAATCAACATGTTCATCATATCTACTATATGACTCATGCTTTACCTTTCAGTATTCCGTGTTTCGAGACCATGTATGTACATGCTAGGCTCGGGGTTAACCTTAGTATCCGCATGAGAAAATCTAGCTTGCTCCCGTTGTATGCACACATAGAATCTATCACACCCGATCATCACATGGTGCTTCGAAACGACGAGTCTTAGCAACAGTGCGTACTAAGGACGAACACTTTATTACTTGATATTTTGTTAGAGGGATCATCTTATAATGCTACCGTCTCGATACAAGCAATACAAGATGCATAAAAGGATGAACATCACATGTAATTCATAATATGTGATATGATATGGTATTTCTTCTTGTGCCTTTGATCTCCATATCCAAGCACGAACATGATCTCTGATACGTGGGAAACGTATCTATGATTTTTGATGTTCCATGATTGTTTAATATCTACTTTGCTTTGATTTGTCTACACTTTGAGGTGTTTTTATATGTTTTCTGGTACTAACCTATTAACAAGATGCCAAAGTGCCACTTGCCTGTTTTCTTCTGTTTTTGGTTCCAGAAAGGTAGAAAAACAATATTCTCAGAATTGGATGGGACAAAAGCCAAAGTCAATATTTTATTGTGGGAAACACAGAGCCAAAGTACGATATGGAGGGAAGGCACCACGGGGCCACACCCCCTGGCGGCGCGGGCTAGGTTTAGCCGTGCCTGGGGGGTGTGACCACCCTGGCCACCCCCTGCCTCGCCTCTTCGCCTATAAAGACCCCCGGATGTCAAAACCCTAAGGACCCGATCAATATTCCACGAAACTGTCTGTAGCCGCTGCCACCATCGTCCCTAGATCTTGGAGATCTGAAACTCTTCCCGGCACCCTGCCGGAGGGGAGATCATCCCGGAGGCCTTCTTCTTCATCATGATAGCCTCTGGTATGAAGCGTGAGTAGTTCAACCTTGGACTATGGGTCCATGTAGTAGCTAGATGGTTGTGTCTCCTCCTTTGTACTACCATTTTAGATCTTGTGAGCTCTGTTCATGATCAAGATCATATCTATTTGTAATCATGCATGTTGTGTTCGCGGGGATCTGATGGATATTGAGATTACTATGTCAAATTTATTAATGGTTTTGTCTTATTGATTCTATCATGTCTGTGTTGTTTGTGATCTTGAATGCTCTCCGCTTCTAGTAGCTATCTTGTCCAAGTAGATGCTAGTGACTCCAAGAGGGGGTATTTATGCTCGATAGTGGGTTCATGCCTCTATTTAATCTAAGGGAAGTGACAGAAATCTCTAAGGTTGTAGATGTGTTGTTTCCACTAGGGAGAAAACAATGGTCTCTTGTTCATGGAATAAGTGGATTGTTTACCTTACACACTTTGCTTAAAGCAGTTATCTGTTGCTTGCAACTTAATACTGGAGGGGGTTCGGATGATAACCTGAAGGTGGATTTCTAGTCATAGATGCAGCTGGATGGCGGTCTATGTATCTTGTTGTATTGCCCAATCGAATCTCATAGGATCATGAATATCTAGTATTGCATTGTTATGACTTGCTTAGTCCTGTCAATTGCCCTGCTGTAATTTGTTTACCCAGTATGCCATGTTTGTTTATCTTAAGGAGAACACCTCTAGTGAACTATGGACCCCGGTCCAAGCTTTACCATTGATACATCTTCCACTGTTACTATTTACTTTCTAAAAACCATTATTACCTTCCACACCATACAGTTAATCCTTTGTTACAGCAAACCGGTGAGATTGACAACCTCACTGTTCATTGGGGCAAAGTCTTGAATTTGTGTTGTGCAGGTCTCCAAGTTGGTAGCAACACCTTTGAGTCATTTCCTTCCTCCTACTGTTTCGATAACCTCGGTTTCTTACTAAGGGGAAACTTGCTGTTGTGCTCATCACACCTTGCTCTTGGGGTCTCCCAACAAGGCGTCAACAACATGCCCATCACAAGCTTTTCTGGCGCTGTTGCCGGGGAGGCTAAGGACGTCTTCACAAGGGGAGTCATTCACAACCTTTCTCTTTACTTTTTTTTTGTTTTGCTTAGTTTCTTTTTCTTGGTTTTGTTTGCCTCTTTTTATCAAAAACTCCAAAAAAATTAGTTTAGTTTGGTTTGCTATCTCTTATAATTGACACAAAAAAAATAGTTCCTGCTCTAGTTGCTGCTGCTGTTGGTTTGCTCCACTTTTGCTAAAATGAACTCTGCTAAGAACACCAAGTTGTGTGACTTCACTAGCATAAACAACAATGATTTCCTAAGTACTCCTATTGCTCAACATGCTTCTGATGCTACCTTTTATGAAATTAAGCCTGCTTTGTTGAATCTTGTGATGAGAGAGAAATTTTCTGGTGCTAGTTCTGATGATGCTGCTGCCCACCTCAATAACTTTGTTGAACTTTTTGAGATGAAAAAATATAAGGATGTAGATGGAGATATTATTAAGCTCAAGTTATTTCCTTTCTCCTTGAGAGAAAAAGCTAAAGAATGGTTGCTATCCTTGCCTAGATATAGTATATTCTTGGATTAAGTGCAAAAATGCTTTTATTGGAAAGTACTACCCTCCTGCTAAGATTATATCTATGAGAAGTGATATTATGAAATTTAAACAACTTGATAATGAAAATGTTGCTCAATCTTGGGAAAGAATGAAATCTTTGGTTAAGAATTGTCCCACTCATGGACTTACTGCTTGGATTATTATCCAGACTTTTTATATAGGTTTGAACTTCTCTTCAAGAAACCTGTTGGATTCAGCTGCTGGAGGTACCTTTATGACCATCATCTTAGGTGCTACAACAAAACTCATTGATAATATGATGGTTAATTATTCTGAATAGCACACTGAGAGAGCTCCACATGGTAAGAAGGTAAATTCTGTTGAAGAAACCTCCTCTTTGAGTGATAAGATTGATGTTATCATGGCGATGCTTGTTAATGGGAAAGCTCCTTTAGATCCTAATAATGTTCCCTTAGCCTCTTTGGTTGCTCAAGAAGAGCAAGTTGATGTGAACTTCATTAGAAACAACAATTTCAACAATAATGCCTATAGGAATAATTTTGGTACTAACAACAATTATAGGCCTTATCCTCCTAATAATGGAAATACCTATGGAAACTCCTACAATAATACTAGAAGTTCCCCCTCCAAACTTGAAGTCATGCTCAAATACATTATTAGTAAACAAACCACTTTCAAGAAGACCGTGGAGGAAAAGATTTTGAATGTTGAGAAAAATATTTCATCTTTGTCTGAAGCACAATCCTCTTTGATTAATAAAATGGCTGCTAAACCTGAAACTTTGGAAAGTACCTTTGCTACTACTCATGCCATACAAGTTACTATTGATGAAAATGTTAGACTGTTAGCCCAACTTCATGCTAAGTGGGAGAAAAGATGAAATTGCTAGAAACAATAGTGTCTGCACTATCACCACCACAAATATGGATGCCACTAAACCACGAGAAGTCCCTATTCCTCCTACCACAATCCCTAAAACCAATGAGTCTACTACTACTGATGCTAAGTTTGATTTTGATCTTGATGGTTGCAATATTTCTGAAGTGATTATGTTCCTACAAAAGCTTGCTAGAAGTCCCTATGCTAGTGATTTGCATGTAGCTTTCACCAAACACATTCAGATGCTCTTATAAAATTAAGGAAGACAAGTTGAAACACAAAGCCTCTATTCCTAGGAAAGTAAAAGATAGTTGGGAACCCATTATTAATATGCAAGTGAATGACTTTGATCTCAAAGCTTCATGTGACCTTGGTTCTAGTGTCTCTATTATGCTGATGTCTACACACTTATATTCTTGCAGACAGTTGTTGGGCCTCCAAGTGCAGAGGTATGTAGAACATCAGCAAGTTTCCCTTAAGTGGATCACCGAAGGTTTATCGAACTCAAGGAGGAAGTGGTCAAAGGTATTCCCTCTCAAGCAACCCTGCAATCAAGATACAAGAAGTCTCTTGTTTCCCAAACACACCCAATACACTTGTCAGGTTTATAGGTGCACTAGTTCGGCGAAGAGATAGTGAAATACAAGTGGTAACGGTGCCATAAAAGAGCTTCTGACTTGTTGTTGACGCGGGGTAATGGTGCTAGAAAATAGCAGATGGCGTGGAGGAACAGACTAAAGGCAAACTGAAGGAAGCAAGCAACATGCAACAGATCTAGTAGCAAACGGTATTTCAATGCTTAGAAACAAGGCCTAGGGATCATACTTTCACTAGTGAACACTCTCTCATATAAATATCCTCCCTTCATGATACTACTCTTAACTACTCTCCGGTTGGACACTCTAATCGACGATAGGGCCTTCCCAATCTAGATAACCCACACTGTCACCTTGAGTGCTAGATGGTTCCAACAAACACCACAATTTCATAGAGACAACCAACTCCAAATGTAACTCATAACAAGTATTCAATCTAGCCAAAGTGACACACACGGTATGCACGCTGTCACTTTCACACACGTGGGGAAAAGCATAGATCTATTAAAGCACAAAGAGTATTTATGTAGACTCAAACCTAGGTGCCACCATGGCGTGCACGCTGTCACTTTCACACACATGGGGAGAGCAGAGATCTAATGAAGCATTTGAGTAGCAAGGTAGATCTACTTGATTACAAAGCTCATGACCACAAGATCATGCATAGAGAGAGAGATGAACACATAGCTATCGGTAAAGCCCTTAGCCTCGAGAAAGAACTACTCCCTCCTCATCATGGGAATCAGCAACGGTGATGGAGATGGTGGTGGAGATCGATGGATATGGCTTCGGGGGCACTTCCCCGTCCCGGCAGGGTGCCGGAACAGAGACTTTCTGTCCCCCGAAACTCCCTTTCGGTGGCGGCGGTGCTACGGAGGTTTTCGTGGATTTCTTCTGGATTGCTTAGGGTTTTTGGGTCGGAGGCTTCTTATAGGCACAGGAATCAAGGTCGGTGGGGGTCCAGGGGCCCACCCCCCTCCAGGGCTTGCCCGCGCCTAAGGGGGGTTTGGCCACCCTGTGCCCCCCTCCCGCTCTGCTTCGTGGTTCCGTGTTGCTCCAGGAAAAATAATAACTTTGGCTTTTGTCCCGTCCAATTCCGAGAATATTGATTTTCTGCCTTTCTGGAACCAAAAACAGAAGAAAACAGGCAACTGGCTCTGTGGCAACTTGTTAATAGGTTAGTTCCAGAAAAGATATAAAAACACCTCCAAGTATAGACAAAGCAAAGCAAATTAGATACAAAACAAGCATGGAGCATCAAAAATTATAGATACGTTTCCGACGTATCAAGCATCTCCAAGCTTAACTCCTGCTCGTCCTCGAGTAGGTAAGTGATAAAAAGAATAATTTTTGAGGTGACATGCACCATCAAAATCAAGATCAAACCATTTGCAAGCATTGAAATCTAGGATCAAAGAACTCTAAACATTTGCATGAAAGATGGAGTTCTAACAATAGGACATAGTAACTATGCATGCAACATGAAAGGCTACAAACAAAGATCATGAATAACATGCATTGAAAAACGTTTGTTTGTTTCACATACAGAAAACATAGCATAGTGGCAATCCGCTTGTCCCTCATAGAGTAGCAAATAGATGCATAGGACACCTTCAAAGTTCACAAGGGTGACTAGAAACAAGTAGCACAAGAACAAGTAATATCACAATATGTATCAATCAATAAGCTTTGGAACACTACACACAGAATGACAACTATCTCTCTTAATGGTGCCTAAAGTTAGAAGGTGGAGACTCAATAGTGGTGGAAGAAAGGCCTTTTTATAAAGGAAGCAGGGATTATAAGTTTTAAAAAGAGCTTCCAAAAATTATGGTACTTGTTATCTTTCAGCCCTCATTGCCCCTATCATAAGCATCTTGAAGTGATTAAGGTTAAAGTGGCAAAGATGGAGTATATGCTTAACGAAGTATAAGTTGGCAATCTCAAGTCCCTTGAATACGAGGGCCACACCTCATGCATACTCAACTTTGGGTCGAGGTAAGTTCTTGTCATTGTAAGTATTTGCATATCATTGAGAACCGCCAACGGGGTACCCCTTGCACATGGTACAGGAGCTTTCCCATAACCAAAATGACAAGGCAAGCAGACAATGAGCATCTCAGCAATCTTTTTATTTACCATAGGCATAGCTTTCTATTGAGGATGCTTCATAGATACCTCATTATGGTGATGCTTCAAGTTTCCACCATGATTAGGCATGGCTTAGGCTAGCGGCCCAGGCATTTCTCTAACACATAATACAAACTCCATGGACTTACAAGTTCCCTCTTTATTTCACACCGATGACATCCATAGACAAAAGAACATGATATCAACTGAGTACAACAAGGTACAAGTGCAATGTTGAAAACGTTCCCCGTGACAGCACGGTTCTGCTAATTCCAACTTATAAGTGCAAGCATATACAACAAAGTTGTCACAATGGTTCAAGTTTATTAGGTCAAATAATATAAAGTGTGCCATCAAGTTTGTGAGGGCTTTAATCACTAAGTTTTCACATAAAAAATGGTTTTTAATTGGAAGATAGCTGAAAATAAGAATATACTTGGAATGATGTAACACACCATGCATAGGAATTTATAGTGGACACTTTGGAATAACTTGGTTTCTTGGGAGTTGGAAGCATGAGTAGAACTTACTCATACAAGTGGAGGCTAGCAAAAGACTGCGAGCAACCAACTAAGAGATCAATAATGGCCATAATCATGCAGAGCAACAAAACATTACTAATCAAAGCATAGAGTGGTACTACAACTAAAGGACTAAATGATCATAGAGGCTAATGGTAACTTCTGAGAGCCATAACATGGTGTAAGCATGTGCCAAGTCAACCCAAGCAAAACATCAAAGGAGAATACCACAATACTATGCTTTTGCATGCTAAAACAACGCATAATTTATTCAAGGCACACTAAGAAATCCCAATTGTTTGGAACAAGACATGATACATCAATTATCACTAAGCATAAGGTCAAAACAACACCTAGCATGTCATGCTAAAGTCTAAGCCACAGTCAAAAAAGCTCCCTTTTGACCACTTAAGCATGAAGCTCTCTACTCTTTCCAACACCAAACAATTTTATTTGAAGCAACTCACAAATATAATAATCAATAAAGATCAGTGAGATTGTCTCACAAATCCACAAAGAAGAAGAAATTTCTAAGCTGAAAGCACAAGAAAACTAAGGCTAAACACAGTGCTAGCAAAAGTGAACACTCATGGAACAATAAGGGTGAAAACTAGAGTGATCTAGGCAATGAAAACAGAGTGTGTCTCTCTCCAAAAGAAGTGTTGTGACCAACCAACTTTATTCAAGGAAACTAAGAAAACAAAAACCAAAAACAAAAACTAAGACGCTCCAAGAACAACAAAACTGTGCGTGAAACAATAAAAACGAAGTGTTTAGAAAGACCTGAGATTTTTATTGATGAAGAAGGGGATGCCTTGGGCATCCCCAAGCTTTGACGCTTGTACCTCTTGGATATTTCTTGGGGTGACACCGGGGTGGCATCCCCAAGCTTGAGATTTTGTCCATTCTTCATTTAATTACATCATTCTCTCTCTACACCTTAATTTTTTTCCTTCACACAATCTTTAGTAGCAACATTCGTTTATTCAAAAGATATTAGACCTCTGGCATAGCTTTGGAACATCAAGTCTTTTCACTAAAAACACAAGCTACTGTAGCAACTCCTTCAAAAAGATCAATTTCCCAAAAACGAATTAATAAGAAGCAAATGCAAATAATGGCAGAAATCTATCAAAACAGACCAGCAGGTAGAAACCGATTTTTTCGAAGACCTTTTGTTGCTCAAATCAAAAAGTGTTCAACTAACGAAAGTTAGCTAACATACTGGGGATTTATTTGTAAATTTTCAGCTTAATCCGAGTTACAGAGACTCCTCACGAATTTTTATGGTGGAGGACAGAAATCTATTTCAGGTCAGCAACTCCCCAAATCTTACTTCTCTCTCATTAGAGGTCATTTTTGGCTCAAAAAGCAAACAAAAAGGATAAGGAGATGTCATTACTGAAGTAATAACTTCCAAGACTCAAGGAAAACTCTTGGTTCATCTCCAAGTACTTTTCTTTAACTCCTTTAAGTTAGACATGATAGTTTAAGAAGATGCTCACATAAGAAATGTGAATTGAAGTAAAAGAGAGCATCAAGAAGAAAATTCAAAACACATTTAAGTCTAACCCACTTCCTATGCATGGTAATCTTGTAAAGAAACATGTCATGAAAGCACAAAGCACCAAGCATAAGAAAGCAAAACAAGTGCAACTTCAAGACTTTCAACATAAAGAGGGGAAACTTAATATTATTGAGATGCATAAAACCATGTTTCCCTCTCTCATAATAACTTTCAGTAGCAACATGAATAAAATTAACAATATAACTATCACATAAAACATTCTTATCATGAGCCACATGCATAAAATGATTATTACTCTCCACATAAGAATAGTCATTCTTATTAGTAGGAGCAAATTCAACCAAATAGCTATCATTATTATTCTCATCACCATAATCATCAAATATAGGAGGCATATTGTAATCACAATTAATTTTCTCCTCAATAGTAGGTGTACTGAAAATATCATACTCATCATTGTAATCATCATATATTGGAGGCTTGGTGTCATCATAAGCAATACAATAGCTATCTTCCAAAGCCGGGGGACTAAAAAGATCATTTTCATAAAAACTAGCTTTCCCAAGCTTAGACTTTTCCATAGCATTAGCAACAATGGTGTCCAAATAATTCCTACTAATAACATTTCTATTAGCATGCAAATAAAGTTCCACGGGTTTTTTAATTTTCTCTTCAAACACTTCATGTCCTAACTCAAGATAAATGCTATAGAGCTCTCTAGTTTTTTTTGTTTTCCATTAATCCTAACTAGTGAAAACAAGAAACAAAAAGACAAAATTGCAGAATCTAAAGGAAATAACTTCGAGCACTCACACCGGAGGATGTGAGTACCTTTTACCTTACCTCCCCGGCAACGGTGCCAGAAAAGAGCTTGACGGTGAGGTAAGGTAAAAGGACCAAAACCTCCCCGGCAACGGCGCCAGAAAAGAGCATGATGTCTACGCACTTCTATTCTTGTAGACATTTGTTGGGCCTCCAAGTGCAGAGGTTTGTAGAACAGCAGCAAGTTTCCCTTAAGTGGATCACCCAAGGTTTATCGAACTCAGGGAGGAACTGGTCAAAGGTATTCCCTCTCAAGCAACCCTGCAATCAAGATACAAGAAGTCTCTTGTGTCCCCAACACACCCAATACACTTGTCAGGTGTAGGTGCACTAGTTCGGCGAAGAGATAGTGAAATACAAGTGGTAATGGTGCCAGAAAAGAGCTTCTTACTTGTTGTTGACGTGGGGTAACAGTGCTAGAAAATAGCTGATGGCGTGGAGGAACAGACTAAAGGCAAACTGAAGGAAACAAGCAACATGCAACAGATCTAGTAGCAAACGGTGTTTCAATGCTTAGAAACAAGGCCTAGGGATCATACTTTAACTAGTGAACACTCTCTCATATAAATATCCTCCCTTCATGATACTACTCTTAGCTACTCTCTGGTTGGACACTCTAATCCATGGTAGGGCCTTCCCCAATCTAGATAACCCCACACTGTCACCTTGAGCGCTAGATGGTTCCAACAAACACCACAATTTCATAGAGACATCCAACTCCAAATATAACTCATAACAAATATTCAATCTAGCCAAAGTGCCACACATGGTATGCATGCTGTCACTTTCACACACGTGGGAAAAAGCATAGATCTATTAAAGCACAAAGAGTATTTATGTAGACTCAAACCTAAGTGCCACCATGGCGTGCACGCTGTCACTTTCACACACATGGGGAGAGCAGAGATCTAATGAAGCACTTGAGTAGCAAGGTAGATCTACTTGATTACAGAGTTCATGACCACAAGATCATGCATAGAGAGAGAGAGAGATGAACACATAGCTACCAGTAAAGCCCTTAGCCTCGAGAAAGAACTACTCCCTACTCATCATGGGAATTAGCAACGGTGATGGAGATGGTGGTGGAGATCGATGGAGATGGCTCCGGGGGCACTTCCCCATCCCGGCAGGGTGCCAGAATAGAGACTTTCTGTCCCCTGAAACTCCCTTTCGGTGGTGGCAGCGCTATGGAGGTTTTCGTGGATTTCTTCTGGATTGTTTAGGGTTTTTGGGTCAGAGGCTTCCTATAGGCGCACTAATCAAGGTCGGTGGGGGTCCAGGGGGCCCATAACCCCTCCAGGCGCCTCTAGGGCTTGCCCCGGCCTAGGGGGGGGGGGTTGGCCACCCTGTGGCCTCCCTTCGGCTCTACTTCGTGGTTCCGTGTTGCTCCAGGAAAAATAATAACTTTGTCTTTTGTCCCATCCAATTCCGAGAATATTGATTTGCTGCCTTTCTGGAACCAAAAACAGAAGAAAACAGGCAACTGGCACTGTGGCAACTTGTTAATAGGTTAGTTCCAGAAAAGATATAAAAACACCTCAAAGTATAGACAAATCAAAGCAAAGTAGATACAAAACAAGCATGGAGCATCAAAAATTATAGATACGTTTTCGACATATCATATGCCTAGAAAGATTTATGAAATGCTTAATTTGCCACCTTTGGAAGATTGTTATTTGGATGTCCCACTGAATAATAATGCTAAAAATAAACTCATGGGGAGTGTTAATTATGTTCTTATTATGGTTAACAATGCTTGCCTCCCTGTTTATTTCTATGTTTTGGATGTTGAATACAATGCTTCTTCTCCTATTACTTTGGGAAGATCTTTTCTTAGAACTATTGGTTCCATCATTGATATGAAAGAAGGCACCATTAAATATCAATTTCAATTCAAGAAAGTTATTGAACACTTCCCTATGAGGAGAGAGAAGTTGCTTCTTCATTTGAAAATACTTGATTCTTTCTTCTTGTGCCTAACTTCAAGGCGTTAAAGAAAAGTATTTGTTGGGAGATAACCCAAGAGTTTTATTGAGTCTTCAAAGTTATTACTTCACTAATGCCCTCTCCTTATCCATTTTGTTTCTTTTTGTGCCAAGAATGACCTATAATGAGAGGGAAGTAAGATTTGGGGAGTTGTTGTCCCGAAACAGATTTTTGTGCTCCACCGTAAAAATTTGTGAGGAATCTCTGTAAGTCAGATTGAGCTGATATTTTGTGAATAAATCTCCCAGTATGTAGCTAAGTTTAGTTAGTTCAACACTTTTTGATTTGAGCAACAGAAGGTCTTCGCAAAAATCGGTTTCTACCTGCTGGTCTGTTTTGACAGATTTCTTCCATTATTTGCATTTGCTTCTTATTGATTCCTTTTTGGGTTCTTTTTTGGCAAATTGAGCTTTTTGAGGGAATTGCTATAGTAGCTTGTATTTTTAGTGAAAGTTTTGCTGTTCTAAAGCTTAACCCAAGGGTCTATTATCTTTTGAATACACTAATGTTGCTAATGAAGATTGTGTGAAGTTTTTTATGAAGGAAAATTTTCAGGTGTAGAGAGAGAATGATGTAATGAGATGAAGAATGGACAAAATCTCAAGCTTGGGGATACCACCCCGTGTCACCCCAAGAAATATTCAAGAGGTACAAGCGTCAAAGCTTGGGGATGCCCAAGGAATCCCCTTCTTCATCAATAAAAAGATTAGGTCTTAGTTTTTGTTTGGTTTTCTTAGTTTTCTTGAATAAAGTAGTTTGGACCCCCGCTCTCGCTATGTTGTTTCAAATAAGTTGATTGGTGTTGGAAAGTAGTAGAAAGTTCTTGCTTGAGTAGTATAAGACGAGCTTTCTTTGACTTTGACTTATACTTTAGCATGTCATGCTAGATGTTGTTTTGACCTTATGCTTAGTGATTATTGCTGTAGCATGACTTGTTCCAAACAATTGGGATTGCGTTGTTTTAGCATACAAAAGCATAGTATTGTGGTATTCTCCTTTGATGCTTTGTTTGGGTTGACTTGGCACATGCTCAACCCATGGTATGACTATGAACAAGTCACCATAGTCTCTATGATCATTTAGTCCTTGGCTTGAGGTACCACTTTATGCTTTGATTAGTAATGCTTTGTCGCTCTGCATGATTATGGCCATTATTGCTCTCTTAGTTGGTCGCTCCTAGTATTTTGATAGCCTCCACTTGTATGAGTAAATTCTACTCATGCATCCAACACCTAAGAAACCAAGTTATTCCAAGGTGTCCACTATAATTTCCTATGCATGGTGTGTTACACCATTCCAAGTATTTTCTTGTTTTCATCTATCTTCCAATTAAAAAGTATTTTGTTATGTGAAAACTTATAGATTAAAGCTCTCACGAACTTGATGGCACACTTTATTTTTCTTGCCCCTAATAAACTTGAACCATTGTGTCATCTATGTTGTATATTCTTGCACTTATATGTTGGAATTAGGAAAACTGTGCTGTCATGGGGAACGCTTTAACCATTGCACTTGTACTTTGTACACAGTTGATATCATGCCTTTTGTCTATGGATGTCGTCGGTGTGAAATGAAAGGGGAGCTTGTAAGTCCATGGAGTTATGTCTGTGTGTTAGAGAAACGCCTAGGCTGCTAGCCTAAGCCATGCCTAATCATGGTGGAAACTTGCAGCATCACCATAATGACATCTATGAAGCATTCTTCTTATAAAAAAAGAGATGGAGAAAAAGAAAAAAATAAGAGAAAAGAGGAAAGAGAGAAAAAAGCACCATATTCCCATGGTAAATAAGAAGAATGCTGAGATGCTCATTGTCTGCTTCCCTTGTCATTTTGATTATGGGATAGCTCCTGTATACATGGCGGCCACTGCGACGGCATGTTAAGCGGCATGACTACGACGTCTCCTCGGCGAGCTGCTCGAGCAAAAGAAGGAGATAGTGAAGCTCTTTATTGACAACCAGAGCACCATTCAGCTGATCAGAAACCCTGTGTTTCACGAGCGCAGCAAGAACATCGAAACTCTCTTCCATTTCATCAGGGAGCGGGAAGATCACCGTCGAACACATTGGCACTATGAACTAGCTCGCTGACATTCTCACGAAGGCGCTCGGACGAATCCAGTTCCAGGACCTCTGCTCGAGGATCGGCATCATCAACATCACCGAAAACTGAATTTAGGGGGAGTTTTGTTGAATAAATTCAGTTAGCTGCCAGATATTTTTAGTTAGCTGTTGTAGGTGTCAACTCTGTTAGTTTCGTCAGAGTTTCAGTTAGTTATTTTAGCGGACGACGATGCTCGGTTAGCGATCACATCCGAGTCTGTAGGATCATCGTGGGATTGATCCGAATCGTGGGATGGCGTGATTCAGTCGGGGCTATAGCTATCGCCACGACACATCTCTTTTCTGATTCAATAAAAGGAAAGAAAGAGGAGAAAAGTAGCAAGTTGAACGCTGCTCCAAAACTGTTGTTTCATGTGTTCTTCTTCCTCTCGCAAAACCTCTCGTTTGAGTGTGCCACCAATCCACAATCTGTAGGGCTAGAGCTGACATAGAATTCGACAGAGATGCTGCACGCAGATGCAATCTTTCATGAAGGACCGTGAGCAAGATCCTGCACCAAATCGAGCAAGGTCGGTCTTGTTTGAGGAAGGGAAGATAGGAGCACAACTGAGCGTAGAAAATACAGCTAGAGGTGGACGGTGGCATCTAGGAAAACTTGCGGAACAAAGTTCTGGAGAGGCTTGCACTGCTGCTGTCTACAGGCGTGTGCGCGCTAGCACGGCGCGTGGTGCATGCAAGGCGTTTGACGAATGGCGGCGGCTACGACGAGAGTGGAGGGAGCACCTTGCCAGGGAGGTAGAAAAATCTCACCAGCGACATGAATTTGAAGAAGGCGTGCTCGAGGTGGTCATGATCCGTGGGCGGGCTCGCACTCTGGTGCTCCTGATCATGGCGGCCTCTGGCTACAACAGCGACTTCACGACGGGTTCCTGTGGGTAATGGCGGGCAGGATGAAGAAGAGGAGTCGGGGATCCCAGCGGTACTTTCGGATGATCTTGGCGAGCTCCGGCCCAAGCCAACCTTCGTGTAGACCAAGCTAGGGTTAGGAAGGGGGCATGGCCATGGCAGAGAGGTGGAAGAAGGTGGAGGCGCCAGGTGCTGGCCTAGCATATGGGAGTGGTTGGTAATAAGGGAGAGCGGACAGAGGCACATGGGGGTGGTGGCTGCTTTGCAAAAGTAGAGGGAGAGGGGAGGCATCGGGTGGGTTGCTCTTCTTCTCTCTCTTAGAGCATCCCCACTCGTTCGGAGTTCCCAGGCTGAAATTCGGACCTTTGTTTTTGGACAGACGAAACTAGATTTCGACCTGGGAACGCCGAGTTTCCCACTCATGTTCCTAGGCCGTCTTCCTAGGCGAAGAGAAAACAGCGAAATATTCGAATTTTTATCATTCCCGACGGTGAGAGCTCGGCCAAAAGGTGTTCGACAGAATTATGCCCAACAAGTCCAGCGACAAATTATTACAGAACCAGGTAAAAAGGCTCGGCCATCAGTCGTCGATGGGGATGGGCTCTTGCAGCATGGTCGATGCGGCGTGGTCGGGCGTCTCGCCGGCAGACGCCGACTGGTTGGAGGAGGTGGAAGCGGAGCTTGGCATAGCAGTGGTGTTCGGTGCAGTGGATAGAATTGCAGAGGGCCATGTAATAGGCCTTGACCGGCAAACTCATCGTCAAAGTGTCCTCGCCGCCCATCAGGAACTGGAGATCCGTGTTCCTCTTCTTGGCAGTGTAGTTGGCCTTGAGGAGGTCCATCTTCTCCCTTGGTTATGGAACAGCTGCGCCCACCTCCCGTCGCTCTTCTCGGCCCTCTTGTTAGCGTGTGCCCTCGAGTCGGTGATGCACTTCTCGATTGAAGCTTGGAGGCGCTCGACGGGAGGTCCGACGGCTTTGAGCATCTTCACCTTCTTCTGGCCGATCTCCGACCTTCCTTCACCGGCAGCAGGGGAGGGGCCTCCAGGTTGTACACACCATCCTTGGTCTTGGCGAGGCTCAGGCGAGTGTCCCGCCATTTTTGTAGTGCTCGATCTCAGTGAACACATGGTGGAACTTGAACTCCGCCTTCATGTCGTCCCGGTACAAAGCGAGTGCACGAAGGAGCTGCAAAATGGAAGACAGAGTGTATCAAGATATGGTTTCGCTTGACATAACTTCGACTAGTGTTCAGGAATACCTTGTTGTCCATGTTTTCCCCGCTGGCTTGTGTGCGTTCGACTTCCTCGACACAGTTGTGTCACTTGCTACATGCATGCTGGATGATCCCCTAGTGGTTGGTCATCGCCTTTTCCCCTTGCTCCATATGAATTTTGTTATACTTCAGGTCTCAAAGGCTACGCTCGTCGAATGCTAGCTTCACATGCTTCCAATATTTGTCGGAGTTTTGGTTGGCACCGGTGATGGGATCCATACTCACCATTTCCTAGGCTTCAGCGAGACAAAGGTCCTCGGGAACCGTCCACTTGATATGTGCCTCTGACGCCGATGTTCTTGGCTTCTTCTTTCCCTTATTGCCCTTCGTCAGAACCATGACATCAACCTCGGCGTCCTCGGCCTGCGTCGGTTCGGCTTGCGTCTCCTCGGCGTTGAGGTCGGCGAAATCCTGAGACTCGCTGCCGTGTTCGGCATTGGCCCGGGACTATTCTTGAGTGAAGAAGGAGGGGTTGATGGCCGAGCCTTGGGTGATCATGTCCTGCATGTATGTCTCGGCCGACATGCCAGTCAGCATTCCGCCGAACAGGTTGTGCGCGTCGGCCTCGCCATAGGTTTCTTGCGACAAGCTTTCGCCGAAAGGCAGTGGGACGCGGCGCATCATCGGCGAAAGGCCTGCGTACGCCGAAGAGGTGGAGTAGGGGATGTTGATGTCGATGTTGAAGGCCGAAGGAGGGAGAGGCACAGGGTAGGGGAAGACCACGTTCGGGTTGAACCCGCCACAAAACTCGGGGGACGAGGAGTACCTCTACCGAGCATTCACCTGGCTCTGCCGGAAGCCGGCCAGCGAGATCGGCCAGAATCCGGCCGGCGAGCTGACGCTTGCCTAGCTTCCCCAATGGGGGAAACGGCGCTAGAGCGACCTGCTTTGCCATCATCGCCACGCGCGACGCCGCCGCCTGCTCGTCGGTGTGCTCTTGTTCTTGCCTGAGCTTCGCCCTCTCCTTTCTCTCCCTTTGTTCATCCAATGAGATCTTCCTCCTCTGCAATGTGGTCATCCACTCGGCGCTAGACACGCCCTCCGGCATCGTCGCTGATGCTCTCGGTTTCCTCGCCTTCTTCTCCCCTGAATCCTCGCCTAGTTTCGAACTAGGTTTGATGAAACCCTTGGGCGGGTGGGCGGGTGGGCGGGAGCTCGGAGAAGTGGCGGGAGTGGGGGGAATGGGGAAGAAAGGCGGGAGAGGGAGCAAGAAAAGGGCGGGAGTTCGGCCTTCTCTCGCCGACAGAGCTGGCCTACACCCATTTTCGCTTTGTCCGGCGTTCCCAGGGCATTCCCGGGATCCTAGGAATGGCCTCGGAAGTCCGTACCAAAGTTCACACGAATTCAGAAGATAAGAGGTTCCTGAGAACGCGACTGGGCCGAATTTAGGCGTCCAGAACAATACTATGGGTTGGGGTAAAGTTCAAGATTAGCAAGGGAGAGATAAAAGAGGTTTATGCTAGAGGGGTAAGATTAGTTAGTGAAAGGGCAAATAGCCGTTATCTAGTGTTTTGGTTAACTATGACATCGGAGCTAGAGAACGGACTAATGTTTATATTAGCTTCTCTATAGGTGAGAGTCCACAGGTTGTTGGAGATAGGTGATGGGTGACCCCCCATTCATTTCTTTATGGAGAGCCGGTGGTATTGTTTATTATTTACTCTTGAGTCAAATAGGAAACACCGCACTATTAAGAGGGATGATCTCGAGGCGCTCTTTGGGGTTGTTCTACACCAAATATACTTCTCATCATCCACCACCACACACCCGTTCGAAGAGACAGAGAAAATAGCCTTGAAAAATGATTCAAAAGGGGTTACTGTGAAATCGGCAAAAGCGCCGGCGGCGCATGTCCTGTCGCCGGAAATTCATGGTGCATGCCGATATGGCTTAATGCATAGCCTTTTGGTTGTTCGTCGAGAATTCTGGTCGCCGCCGAAAATTCCAGCGTGTGGTCCGATCCACCGGATCTGTCACCGGAAATTCTGGCGAGCAACTCGGGGCGACCGGACTTATTGTCGGTTCTGTCGCAGGAACCCCCAAACGGCTCTTTTTTCCCTCATACTATATATACCCCTTTCTTCTCCACTGTGATGTTAGGCATTTGAGCAAACATTTCATTTTGTGAAGCTTTCTCTCTATCCCCCATTGTTGAAACACAAAAGCTGGAGGATCTCCCATTCTACCCAAACAGATCCAAATCCCTTTGGTAGAAAGGAATAGGAGGTCCCGATCTATGTTTCCACCAATACAAAGTTCATTCCCCCTTGAGTTCATCGAGTTAGCTTGTTACTCTTGGGTTTGTGGAAAACCCTAGGCGGCAAGGGTCGCCCGGAGGCATTCGTCTTGTGATTTGCTCCGTGGAAAGTTTGTGAGGGTTTGGAGACTACCTTAAAGTCTACCACGAGTAAGTGAGCTATTCCTTCGTGGGATAGGCTTGGAGAAGAAGGTGAGCCTTTGTGGCACGTGAGGAATCCTTCGTGGAACCTCACACCTCTCCAACCTGATGTAGCCCCCTTCCCAAAGGAGGTGAACACAGGAATACATCTTCGTCTCCGCGTGCTTCGGTTATTCCTTAACCGATCTCTTACTTGTGTTGTTTACCTTGTGATATCCTTCGAGCTTGAAGTCTCTTGTTCATCATGTAGTTTGGCTCACCTAGTTTGCATTTAGGCTCACTTATATTCCGCACAGCCTAAAACTTGCAAAAGATTATACAGAATTTTGTAGCCTATTCACCCCCCTCTAGGTTAACCATCTTACACTTTCAATTGGTATCAGAGCAAAGGGCTCTTTTAAGGGCTTTACCGCCTAAGAGAAAAGATGGTTTTCTCCGATGATGAGGAGGAAAAGACTTATTCGGTCAAGCAGCTTCGCGAAATCTTAGCCAAGGGTGCCCTTGAAAAGGCCAAGGCGGATTCCTATCTCCTTGTTCGAATGAGTTACCTAGAAGGACAACTTAAGGCCATTGGCGATGGGGCTTTTCTTGGTAACCCATTGGTAGTACCTCAAGGGAGACCAATGGACACCGAAAAGGATAAGGATGCCGAGTCCGCTCATGAGGGCAGCTCGTCAAAAACTTCCACGCCCCCTAATCAATTCCCTTATGTTTATCCTAAGAAAAAGAACATCATGCCTCATATTAATGGTTCGGGTCCTGCACCTCATTATGATGGAACTCATTTATCTCATTGGAAAGCTTCTATGGAATCTCATCTTCGCAGCTGGAGCGTTGAGCTTTGGGAGATTGTATGCACTGGTTTCCACCCTCATGATCCCAACAACCTCACTCAGGGAGAGTACTACGACCATCAACTAAATGCAATGGCTTGTGACAAGATAAGGAGTGCCATTCACCGCACTCTCCATGATCAAGTCAGCGACATCCCCACCGCAAAGGATCTTTGGGATGGGATTGTCATTCTCCAAGAGGGAACCTCTCTTATCCAAAAATCCAAGTATGAAGCTGCGAAGTTAGAGATGAACATGTTCATGAACCATGATGGTGAGACTATCACTGAAGCATACAAGAGACTTGTTGCCCTCCGCGTGAAGATTGGTGGCCTAGGGTGTGAGAAGTATGATGATGGATTCAATTTGAATGATGAACTTATCAAGTCCAAGATTGTCTCTATGATCGCGGTCACCGACAAGAAGCTTGCCTTGAACTTGCAACTCCTTGATAGAGCTAATCAATTCACTCCTGATGATCTTGTCTCTTATCTAGTTGCCACGGATAACTTGGCGGATGAAGGGAAAAAGATCAAGGAGAT
The DNA here is from genome assembly GCA_916181665.1 of Avena sativa. NCBI lineage: Eukaryota > Viridiplantae > Streptophyta > Magnoliopsida > Poales > Poaceae > Avena > Avena sativa. The sequence goes on along the minus strand of OV702298.1, from coordinate 41,218,176 downwards.
CAACCGTGCTATTGGGTCTTCCCACTCTCTATCATTAAAGGCCAAGCATGTGCAATAAGATGTTGCTAGTGATGAAGAAAGTGATGTTGATGGAGTTGATGATATGCTCTCTCAACTTGCTTTCTTCACCAAGAACATGAAGTTCCGAAGAAGGAGAAGTTCAATGGGATCAAGTGAGAAGAAGAGGACGTGCTACAACTGTGATGAGTCGAGCCATTTTGCCAACAAATGTCCATATGAGAAGAGGCTTGACAAGCCCAAGTATGAAGAAGGTGCCAAACCAAGATTGAAGCCCAACCCCATCAATGAAAGATACAAGAGGAATAATAGGCGTGATGGCAAGGGCTTCCTAGGTCAAGAATACATATCCGACAAGGAGGAAGAGGATGAAGAGAAGGTGGTTGGAGTGGCCTGTTTGGCCTTCGCCAAACCCGGGTCTCTCTTCACCTATGACTACACCAAGGACTACACCGATGACTCTCCTACTCCCAAGGTCACCGCCACTTTCCTCATGGCAAGGAGATCCAAGGACGAGTCCGACGTGGAGTGTGGGGATAAGGAGAAAGTGGTGGGTGTGACCGGTTTGGCATATGTCAAACCCGGTTCACCTCTCACCTACGACTACGCTAAGGACTACATCGAGAGTTATCCTATTCCCATGATCACCGGTTCTTATCTTATGGCAAGAAGCTCCAAGGTAATCGTCTCTCCTCCATCCCTATATAGCGTCTTGGATGATCTTGAGAGTGATCATGATAGTGATAGTGATAGTGATAGTGATAGTGATGAATTTGGTGAAGAGTATATAAAAGAAATGTATGCTATCATGAAGTCTCTTCCTCCCATTGCTCGTGTTAGAGTCAAGCAATTAATGGAACTTGTTAGCTCACGTGATGAGGCCATTGATAGCTTGGAATCTCATATTGATGATGAGAAACGAAGATTCAATTTTCTTGAGCAAGAGCTTTGTGAGGAAAATAATACCAATTCTTTTCTTAAATTACAAATTGAAATTTTTGAAATTGATAAAGCAAAAGACATGGACACTATTGATAGGGCTAACTCATTGTCCCAAGTGCTTGATGCCTCAAATAAAGAGCTTGAAGTTGCTCATGCTTCTCTTACCAAGGACCTTGAGCACTTTGAGAAGGCTAGTTTTCTTTTCAAGTGTGAGCTCATAAAACTTGGAGAGAACCATGATCAACTTCGGGTGTCCTATGAGAAGTCTCTTGGTACATTGAAGGATCCAATTATTGTTGAAAATGATTGTTGTACCTCTAACTCTACCTTTGATCAAGCTCACCTCATTGAGGAAAATAAGAAGTTGAGAGAGCAACTTGGGAAAGAACGCTGTGCACCTACCTCCAAGCGAAAGATCCTAGATGAGATTTTATCCTGTCAAAAGACGATAATTTCCAAGGAAGGTGTCGGTTTTGATCCAAAGAACAACACGAGCAATGCCATTCCACCAAAGAAGATAACCTTTGTAAAAGAAGGTGACAAGGTGGTTGACCAAGTCAAAAGGAATGTGGTGAATTGGGGAGCCATGAGGGGAAATCCCAATCACAAGTATGCGGGAAAGTCTAATCCTTCTTATGTGCTATGTAAGGGAACTCAAGGAGATGTATATGCCAAATATGTTGGCCCTCAAAATGGTTATGTTTATAGGTGGTCCTCAATTTGGGTATCTAAGGATCTTGTTGCTAATGCTAGGGGACCCATTACTCAATGGGTTCCTAAATAAAAGAATTTATTTTGTAGGGATATGCCTCCGGTGGATCAAAATGGGTGTTTGATAGTGGATGCACCAATCACATGACCGGAGGTAGAAGTGGGCTTGACCAATTCATTCACGATGTCAACTCAACGTCGAGCATCACTTTTGGGGATAACTCTAAAGGAAAGGTACTAGGTTATGGAAGTTGGTAATCTCCAAGGTTTTGACTCTGGAGACCGTCTTACATGTTGAAAACCTTGGTTACAACTTTCTTTCAATTAAACATCTTGCTGATGCCGGCTATGACTCCTATTTCTCTAGAACTTTTGTGAAGGTCTTTAGGGGTGATGATCTCAGCTTGGTTCTCATTGGACACATGGAAGACGACCTTTATGTGATCGACCTCTAGAAAGAGAGCCAGTCTCTTCCTACATGTCTAATGGCTAAGGCTGACAAGGGATGGCTTTGGCATCGTCGCCTAGGTCATGTCACCATGAGAAATCTCAATCAACTCCTAAAGGGTGAGCATATTATTGGACTAACCGGTGTCTCCTTTGAGAAAAGATCGTGTGTGTAGTGATTGCATTTCAGGAAAGCAAATTGGGAAGCATCATCCTTCCGTTACCAAGGTGGCCACGTCAATACCCTTGGAGCTTCCATTTGGATATCTTCGGGCCATCAACATATGACTCCCTTGGTGGAAGAAGATATGGTCTTGTCATTGTTGATGATTACTCAAGGTATACTTGGGTATTTCTTCTCAAGACAAAGGATGAGACCTTCAAGGAATTCATGATCTTCGCCAAGCAAGCCCAAGGCACTCATGGAGTCGAGATCAAGACCATTAGAACCGACAATGGCACCGAGTTCAAGAACTACACCATGCAAGAATTTGTTGAAGATGAGGGAATCAAGCATGAATTCTCAACTCCTTATACCCCTCAACAAAATGGTGTTGTTGAAAGGAAGAACCGGACAATCATTGAGATGGCAAGAACAATGTTGAGTGAATTCAAGTCCCCTCACAATTTTTGGGGAGAAGCTATTGCTACCACGGTCCACTACACGAACCGGCTCTTCCTCCGAGCTCCCTTTGACATGACTCCATACGATATTCTCACAAGTAATAAGCCAAATGTCAACTACTTCCGTGTCGTTGGATGCAAGTGCCTCATCAAGAACAAAAAGGAAAAGCTCGGTAAATTCGAATCTAGAACTATAGAGGGTATATTTGTTGGTTATGCGGTAAACTCTCATGCCTATAGATACTACAACAAGACCAATGGTTGTGTTGAAGTATCTTGTGACGTGGAGTTTTTGGAGAATAATGGCCCCCATGAGGGGCAAGTTTCTTCTCGTGATGTAGGTGATGGTGATTCTTCTCAAGTCATCAAGTTGATGGGTATTGGGCACATCTTGCCCACTGAGTCTCACATTCATGTTCAACAAGATTGTGGGGAGAATAAAGATCAACTCAAGAAGATCCAAGATCTACCCAAGTTGAGCCATCAAATCACTCAAGAAGATACAAGATCAACATCTCACTCAAGGTGCCATGCAAACCGAAGAACAAGAATCAAGCCCTCAAACCCTTGAGCAAGACCAAGTAGAAGATCAACCTCCATCTCAAGGAAAAGCTCAAGAAGGTGTCAATGATCAAGGCCCCTCAAAAGATGAATTCGTTGATCATGAAGGCACAATTCGGAAGATTAAGGCCGCCTCCATTGCAAGTGGACTTCAAGTCAACATATATCCTTGGAAGCATATCAAGAGGGATCGAGACCCGTGCCAGGAAGAAGAACCTCACAACCTATTGTGGGCATCATGCCTTTGTGTCCAACTTTGAGCCCCTTAAGGTTCATGAGGCTTTGGAGGATCCGGATTGGGTCATTGCCATGCAAGAAGAACTCGAGTGTTTCACCCGCAATGAAGTTTGGTCTCTAGTGGAGAGGCCTAAAGATCTTCGCATCAATGCCATTGGGACCAAGTGGGTGTTCAAGAACAAGCAAGATGAGAACGGGGTTGTCACAAGAAACAAAGCAAGGTTAGTGGCGCAAGGGTATGCCCAAATAGAAGGTATTGACTATGAGGACACCTTTGCGCCTGTTGCTCGTCTTGAAGCTATTCGTCTCTAGCTTGCTTATGCATCTTTCCATAACTTCAAGATTTATCAAATGGATGTGAAAAGTGAATTTCGTAATGGTCCCTTGAAAGAGGTTGCATATGTATCTCAACCCCCGGGTTTTGAAAACACACGCTATCCCAACCATCTGTATCTACTCCGTAAGGCTCTCTACGGACTAAAGCAAGCTCCTCGTGCTTGGTATGAGCACCTTAGGGATTTTCTACTCATGGATGGTTTTAGCGTGGGTAAGGTCGATTCCACCCTTTTCACCAAACGGGTTAAAGGGGGTGGCTTATTTATTGTTCAAATTTATGTTGATGATATTATCCTTGGTGGAACTCACGAATCTCGTAACAAAGCTTTTGCCGAGTTGATGACTATGAAATTTAGGATGTCCATGATGGGGGAGTTGAAGTTCTTTCTAGGCTTCATCATAAAGCAACTTCGTCACAGCACTTTCATCTCTCAAGAGAAGTACATTAAGGACGTGCTCAATAAGTTCGAGATGGACAAGGCTAATCCCATGAAGACACCCATGCCGCTAAATGGACAAATTGGCCTTGGAGTTGGTGAGAAGGACGTGGATAAAAAGGTATATCGTTCTATGATTGGTTCCTTGCTCTACCTTTGTGCTTCTAGGCTAGATATCATGTTAAGTGTTGGAATGTGTGCTTGTTTTCAATCAGATCCCAAGGAGTGCCACTTGATGGCGGTCAAACGGATTTTTAGGTACCTTGTTCTCACTCCTACTCTCGTGCTTTGGTATCCAAAGGGGTCAACCTTTGAGCTTGTTGGCTATTCGGATGCCGATTGGGCAGGTGATAAGGTTGACTGGAAATCAACCTCCGGGGCTTGCCAATTTATTGGCCGGTCGTTGGTGAGTTGGTCTTCCAAGAAACAAAACTCCACAACCCTATCCACCGCCGAAGCCGAATACATATCCGCGACATCTTATTGTGCTCAATTGTTATGGATGACGCAAACCTTGAAATACTATGGTGTGTCTCTAGGTACGGTGCCTCTTCTATGTGAAAATGAAAGCGCAATAAAGATCGCCAATAATCCTATCCATCATTGCCGCACCAAACATATTGACATTCGCCACCACTTCCTACGTGACCATGTTGGAAATGGTGATATCAATCTCACTCATGTGGGTACGATGTTCCAATTGGCCGATATCTTCACGAAGCCTTTGGATGAAGCACGGTTTGTCATGTTGAGGCGAGAACTCGGTATCCTAGATCCCCAAAACTTGGATTGATTTTCTTGTTACACTATATTCTTGCTCTTAACGTGCTATGTAGCCTAGTTGCACAGCACATGTAGGGATGGTCATTTTACCATGTCTTGGTTTGATGCTTACCTATGTGTGCAACATAAATTGATCTAGTGTCATGATATGGGTCCAAGCATCTATCTTTGAGGCGCCATGACATGTGTGCTTAAACATAGGGGGAGAAATCCTCCGCCAAATGGTTGGTTTTGTGTATTAGGTGCCTTGATGTTCCAACTAAATCCTTTGTCCATGGTTGCTCTTCGTTCTTGGTTCTTCATGACCTTGTCATATGGAAAGTGCTTTATCTGGTTTTCATTTGGATCTTGTGTATATGCTCATATGATTGCTCACAATGTTTCATCTCCAGAAATTTTTTCTCATACGTTGTCTCCAGAATTTTTTCGGCAAAAATTCCGGTTCGACCGGCCTGACGACCGCCGAAAATTTCGGCAAACGACCGAAAACCCTTCTAGTACATGTTTTCGGTTCTCTGCCGAAACTTTCGGTCGCCACCGGAAATTCTGGTCACGGGGCCGGTTCGCCGATGTTCTCCCCGAAAATTCCGACGTGGGCACCGGTTCGACCGGACTTATCGCCGAAAAATTTCTGAAGGGGTATTTATAGCCCGCGCGTGGTGCAGTTCCATCTTCTTCTTTCTTTCTTTCCCATGCCCAACCCTCCTCCATGGCTGCCGCCCCAAGCTTCCCCACCCCCCATAGGCCCTTCCCTCCACCCAAATCCCTCCCCACTCCACCAAGTTGTAGATCGGGCCTCTACAAGTCTTTTCACCGAAGGTTTTGCTCTCTCCTTGCCCGCATTGGGAGATCAGGGAGTTTTTCCCCTCTTTCTTGTGTGGTGCTTTGTTCTTGCCCATCCTTGGAAAGGGAGGGGGCATGGCTTCTTCCTCGGCATTCGAGGGTATTGTGCTATTTCTTCTCCTTCTTATCTCTCTTGTTGGTGGTGAAACCCTAGCTTTCATGGTCACTTGTGCTCCCTTAGTTCTCTACCCCCTAGAGTAAGTAGGCTAGTACCACCCTAGTTTCACCCCCCTGTTCTCACACAAGTTGTTCTTTGTGAAAGTACTAAGTCATGGATAGTCTCACAGTTGCGTGCCCTCACTTTTCGGTCCTAGGCCTGGTTGTGCTGAAACTACCGCCAGAATTTCTGGTCAACGTTCCAGTCGACCGAAATGCTCGCCGGAAATTCCGGTCGAGCTTTCGGTTCGCTGGAATCGACGCCGACATTACCGGCGAAAGCTTCGGTTCCGCCAGACCTGGAGCCGAAATTTTTTCTTCGCTTGTTCGTCTGTCCAAGCGCTTGCCCAACTTTCAATTTGTGTTCATGTGAGCTCTCTTATGGCATATACGCTCATTTGCTTTCGTTGCCTTGCATTCTTGTGTGCTTCTTGTGCAGAGTCTGACCACAGCGACTTTGAGCCCGACACCGGCAAAAAGAGAAAGCTTACTATTCAGCGGCCTCCTCCTCCTCCTCACCTCACTCAGCGTCAACTAGAGAAAGCTGCTATCACAAGGGGTTCTGGATCTGCAAGTGGACAGAAGAAGAAAGCCTCTGCTAGAAGATCTGCTGTCAAGGGCAAGTCCAGTCCTGGTCCCACTAAATAAGAACTTCCTTCCAACTACAATACTGCTTTGGATATTAATGTGAATCAGTGGCGGGACTTGAGGAGGCAGAATCCATACCGCTTTCCCAACCGCACTTATCTTGGGGCTGACAAGATGTTCTAGACTGAGGGGGTTAGTCCTACCGGGGTATGCCCAGCAGGATGTTTCCTATTGGCCCAAGCCGCCAGCGAGTGGGCCTGCAGGACGGCGACTGGATCGAGACTTGGCGAGGACTCAGGCGACTGGAAGCTAGAGGCCGAGAAGCGTAGCTAGGCCCAGTCGGACTAGGTCTAAGACCCTCGGAATCCTTAACTAATTCGGTTGTATTCTGTAAACCCTAGCGAGGTGAGCCTATATAAACCTCCCTAGGGTACGCATAGAGGATATGTTCCATCATACACCCAAGAAACTCGCCGCCTAGTCGAACGAGCTCGCCCCCTGTACTCTCTCTATAATACAATCTAGCAGGAGTAGGTATTTACCCTCCCGGGGGCCGAACCTGGGTAAAACCTTGTGTCTCCGCCCTCATCTTCCACCGCAGATGGCTGGCCGCCCTTGTCCCATGTTCTACTACTCGCTGCCGATTGCAGCATCTTTCGTGGTCATTCTCACGACAGTGGTGCCCACCGTGGGGCCTGGCCGGTCAGGCCGGTGTTCTACAGCGAGATCCAATCTTCCCATCAACGAGTCAATCGCCATCGGCCGCATGATCGTGATCGGCGAGATGCTCGAGATCTTGCCGAGCAGCTACGTCCCGGTGGCGCGACCCGTCACGCACAGCGTGATTTTGCCAGTCGGCACGATCAGCCTCTTCGTTGGCCTCACCGACGTCATCATTTCGGAGGACTTGGCTCGCATCCGCGAGTCACCGCTACGTGACCGGCTCTCTGAGAGCCAGGTCCGCACGATCCACCGCCTCGCCTCCGAGTACGACTCGGCCCACAGCAATGTGGCCGAAACCACCGCGACCGCGGACGACATGGTCCTCAACAATGACGCCGATTTGGTGACCCCGGCGTCGGCCGCTAGATCCATCGTCGCCGCATCGACCGCGGGCTCCATCACCCAGGTCTCCAACATCGGAGACTTCGAGGACCCCTCCATCCTTGGGATCTTCGACTTCGACTTCGGGTCGGAGAACTCCGCCGACCTCCACGATGGAACCGGTCGCCATGCCGCGACCTACATGGCGACTGGCTCCGACCCCCCGGAAGACCCCTTCTCCACGCCGATCCCACCAAACGCGACGGCAACGGAGGTCGAGGAACTCCTCATGCGGTTGGCGGAGGCGGTCCGCAAGGAACAAGCCGAGCGCGAAAAATTTCGCCTCGAGCAGGTGACAGCGCAGGAGCTTTCGCTCTATCACCAACTCCGAATCAGGTCACGCCTGAACCCTACCATTCAGGGGCACGCCCTGAACTTCGACGATGAAAACGACCCGGCTCGCACGGCCGAGCACGCGATCTACGAGAACGCATCGCCAGGAGGGAGCACCCGACCCCCACCAGGCGCAACGGCCAACGGCTCCCCACCACCACCCAACCGCGCGCCCCCAGGGACCAACCAAGGATCGTAGTCTCCTCACGAGAGCGAGATGCGAACGTCCTCCCGCTCATCTCCACCCAAATGGACAATGTCGTCACGAGCCGAGCAGCAGTCGACAACATCCAAGTCACCGGGGAAGGCGCCTACAGATCCAGTACGCCAAGGCTCTACTCGCCAAAGCAGTCGAGCAACAAAATGCGGGCGCCGACTCGCAGGGTCGGATGTACTCGCGTTCATCAGGAAGCAGGGAGGCCTCGAGCGGCCTCCCAATGGCGGCGAATACCCTCAACTGCCCACCACCCGAGCTCCTGCAGCTCCAACAACGACCCGCGACCGCGGCACTCTCCACCAACTACCCAAGGCCGGCGAACAACTTCATCGCCGCCAACGGGCAGCCCGTCGACGCACGCACCCACATCATCAACAATCAGAGCTAGCACGCATGCCAGCCTGACGACCTGAGGCATACCCTCACCAACCGCCGTGACGGCGAACCAAGGGGATCGCTAAGCCGAGTCGGACCCCAATGCTTCGGACCGATGATCCGAGGCGAAAGATACCCGGCGAACTTCAAAGCGTCGAAGGTAATCGAGAAGTACGACCCCTCGTACGATCCGTCTGTGTGGCTGGACACTTACCTCATGGCGATGGGTATTGCCGGCCACACCGATATACTCGCTGCCCGCTACCTTCCCCTGATGATGGAGGGAGCCTGCAGGCAGTGGATTAACACCCTCCCCGCGAATAGCATTGACTCCTGGGAGGAAATGCGCGATGCCTTTGTCAGGCACTTCGAGGGTTCCTACACCCGCGCCACCACCATTGAGGACCTGGAGCGATGCGTCCAGGGACCCCTCGAGTCGACCCGCAGTTGGGTCCAACGGTGGCAAGACCTGTGGTATAACGCGGCCGGAATCCACCGGGACACCGCGATCCACTGCTTTAAGACCTCGTGCCACTACGAGCCCCTGGTTGCCAAGCTCAAGCGAGTGTACAGAACACTCGACAACATACCGGACCTCCTAGAGATCGCAAAGCGGTACGTGGAGGAGGACCCAAACCAATAAACCGACGAAGAGTCGGGAGGAAATCGCCAAACGAGCAGCCACGATAACGGGAGGCGACCCGAGCTACGCTACAGCAACACTCGCCTCACCGGCAAACGCCGTGGTGACGGGTGAGTCGACTTCGTCGCCAACACCGGATACGCACCGCGCGAACCCAAGAGCTTCCACCGTGACGGAGGCCAGCGCCGCGATGGTGGCAACTACAAGGCAAAGCAGAGGTTCGATCCCACGGCTCTCCTCAACCAACCCTGTGTGTTTCATAGCAGGGAAGGGAAGCCCGCCACGCACATGATCGTCGACTGCCACTCTCTCAAGGAGATCGAGAAGGCACGGCGCGCACGGGAAGACCCCGACAATAACCCGCCAAATGGCGGAGAGTTTGGCAGCATCGCCGGCTCGCTCCACACCTTCATAGGCTTCAACACGAAGCGCGAGAAGAAGGTCATCGCCCGCGCCGTCGCCGTCAACGCGGTGTCCCAGATAGACATCCCCCAGTTCCTCAACTGGTCTGAGCAACCAATCACCTGGAGCCGCGAGGATCACTCGCCACGGATCGAATATCCCGGAAAGTCGCCTTAGTGGTCAATCCCAAGGTGGGGGACTACTGGCTCCCCAAAACACTAATGGACAGCCACAGCTCCATCAACATCCTATACCTGGACACGTTCAGGCGACTGCGGCTCCCACAGTCGATGATCGAGACGACCTACACCACCTTCCACGGCATCGTCCCCGGTCGGAAGGCATACCCGATCAGCAAGGTGACGCTGCCAGTCACCTTCGGCACACCAGCAAACTTCTGCACCGAGCGGATCGTCTTCGAGCTGGTGCCGTTCAACAGCCCCTACCACTGTGTCCTGGGGTGCCAGGCGTTCGCCAAATTCATGGCAGCGCCCCACTACGCGTACAACACAATGAAGCTACCTGGGCCATGTGGAATCATCATTGTTTATGGTGACCCCGACATGGCCGCAGAATGAGAGGCCAAAGGCGCTGAACTCGCTGACGCCGTCATCGCGGCGGAGGCCAACCACGCCGAGGAGCTCGCCAAGTACGCGAGCGGGGTCAACAACGACGACCCCACCATACTCAAGAATCCCAATTCGGAGGGTGGCAACTGCACCGCCTTCGAGGCAACGACACACACCCGCACCGTCGAGCTGGTCCTAGGCGACTCCAGCCAGACGGTGACGATCGGGACGGGCATGAGCCCAGCATAGGAAGGCGCGCTCATCGAGTTCCTCCATGAGAATCGGTACATCTTCGCATGGAAGCCATCCGACATGCCTGGTGTCCCGAGGGAACTCGCTGAGCACAAATTCAACGCCGACCCCAAAGTGCAACCTTTCAAGCAGTCGCTGAGGCCCTTCAGTGAAGAGCGCCGCCGAGCCATCGCCGAGGAGGTGAAGCGTCTTCTTGCTGCAGGCTTCATTCGGCCAATCAAATACTCCAAGTGGCTGGCCAACCCAGTCCTAGTCGAGAAGAAAAATGGGACCTGGAGAATGTATATCGATTACACAAAATTAAACAGCGCCTGCACGAAGGAGCAATTCGTCCTCCCGCAGATCGACCAAATCATCGATTCAACCGCGGGCACGGAGTCGCTATGCTTCCTCGACACCTACTCTGGGTACAAGCAGATCAAAATGGCAGTCGATGACGGAGATAAGACAGCGATCATCACGCCATTCGGAGCCTTCTGCTACACTGCCATGACCTTCGACCTCAATAACGCCGGAACGGCCTACCAGAGGTGCATGCAGGAGTGCCTTGCGAGCCAAATTGGCTGCAATATCCATGTCTACATCGACGACGTGGTGGTGAAATCCACTCGCTAGGGCGATCTACTTGCCGACCTGGCGGAAACCTTCGCCAACCTGCGAAGGTACAAGATAAAGCTAAACCCGGGAAAGTGCACCTTCGGTGTACCCACTAGACTGCTACTGGGATATGTCGTCTCCAAGAGCGGGATCTTGGCGAACCCCTCCAAGATCAACATGATCGCACGACTCGGCAGACCCGAGTGCCTGCGCGACGTCCAGAAGCTGGCCGGGCGAGTCGCGGCTCTCAGTCGCTTCATCCCCGGCTAGGCGAGAAGGCGATGCCTCTCTATCGCCTAATGTGCAAGGACCCCACCTTCTAGTGGGACAAGGAGTGTCGTGGTATTGCCGTCACGTACGCCATAGAGGTATCCCAACGGTGAGTTTAGAGACGTGGAGGTAGACGGAGAGTGTCCGGGTCGGCATGACATAGTTTACCCAGGTTCAGATCTCACGACGATGGCGAGATCCTACTCCTGCTATAAATCACTATAATGGCAATACGCCGAGTTACAGGATTGGGGGTTCGCTGTGTGCGGGTAGTGCTATGCACTTGTTGTTCTTGTGCCCTAAAGGCTCCCGTAGGCCGGTTTATATGAGCGCCAGGACCTAGGGTTGCATGGAGAGTCCCAGCCGGATACGGTTACAGAGTCCCAGACTAACACTAACTAGTCTTCTTGTCCTCCAAGGCTCCGGCTTCCATCTAAGGCGGTGGCACGTCACCTTCCTTTATCCCTGCTGGACCTCCATCTTGTCTATCAGCAACTGGGCCGCCCGGTTATGCCATAGACCTAACCACCAACTGTGGGCCACCCGGGCTTGCCGGTATGAGACTATGCCGTAGGTATACCCATTTGGTATATCCACAATAGTATCCCCCGGAGTTCTTCAAGATCCTCGCGTTCCTCCGTCTAGCTTTGAGCATAAGTATCACGTCGTCTTCAATTTGTAGGCGTGCTTCGTGAAGAATCTTGGAGAGCTCCCATATCATATTCTCATCAGACTAAGCCTAGCCAGAGAGTTGCTTGTATGCTTCTGCAAACGAATCCAAGGCGGAGAACTCTAACGAATTGTTAGTGATTCTGCCAAGCTCTAGGAACGCGTCAATATCATCATCCATGTGGGAAGGTATGTAAGCCAGAAAAAATCACGGCTACTGGGCCACGGTCGTAAAGGCTGCCAAACTGCCGACTTAGAGCCAGTAAAGTCACATACAAAAGAGCTTTCCGAATTAAGGTCTTAGAGCCTCTCATATCACAGACGTTTAGGCCATCGAGCCTTGTAACCCAGTGAAACTTCCGTGAAGGCAAAGTTAATCTCAAGCCCCCAAGTTTCGCTAGACGGATTCTTCACCGTCTTGACAGTTTTGTTGACATAACCATATGTAGCCCCCGAGCATTGAGTTGGCTTCATCGAAGGCGGCTTGATGCTCAAAAGAACATGCATAATTGTACATCAAACTATTGTAGCCCCCGAGCGCCAAGTCGGAGTTTCAAAAGAAATTCGTCTTGGTGCTCTCAGAGTAGCTTTAGAGAAAATGTGAATAGTTAGCCCCCGAGCGTCAAGTCGGAATTACGTCGGCTTGGTGCTCTAGAGAGAACTTCACAAAAATTCAGCATCGGTGTAGCCCCCGAGCGTCAAGCTGGAAAAACTCCGGCTTGATGCTCAAAGAGAACTTTCACCATGTCTTGGAGATCATCATACTGCAGCCCCTGAGGATTGCTCCGGCTTGGACGCAAGGCGGGACAAAGCTCTTAAATTAGAGATGTCAAGCCCCCAAGCGTCGATCCGACATCCTCAAAGACAACTCAAGTCTTGGTCAACAATTGCAATTGCAGCCCCCGAGGTGTCAAGCCTAGTGAAAATCCGGCTTAAAACACCTTAATTCCGAGGAACGCGGCAATATCCAAGCGCCATGTACCTAAAACATAAACATAAAAATATAAATGTATTAAATTGTTCCTTTAATTGCGTCCAACAAACAAATGTAAGGAGGAACAAACATGCCTTTAAACAAATGCATTAAAGCTGAAACAATGTAGCAGTTGGACAACATAAAACTGTTTAGGAGGGAAAAACTCAACTAATTTGAATAGTTTATGTAAATTTTTGTTTAAGCAAGTGCTGGCTTATCCATTATTCTGGTTTTTATGCTTGACCTTTTGTGAGACGGAAGACTCACAGCACAGAACCATGTCCTTAGGTGATGATGCCTAATGGCACCGTCCAGAACCTAAGGCCAAAACGCCGACTTTGAGTGAAGAAAAGTCACTACTCCGGAATCCACATAAAAACAACAGAAAACGTGTATCCAGAAAACTTAAGCTAACGCCCGAAGACGGGTTTTTTGCATGATCTAGGGCCTTAAACGGTCAAAAATAGTGTAAGTTTATACTCACGAGCGCAAGGAAAATCGTGAAAAAAGGTATAAGCAAAACGAAAGCGGTAAAAGACTCAGAATATGCGTGAACCAATCTTAATCTCATGATCATAAATAATTAAAATAATAAATAAATAGAGACTTAGCTGTTTAAGCAGAGTCGATGTTGTTTGCCACGAAGACGAATCTGGCCGGGACGAAGCTGAGATGACGAAACAGTTCGTCAAACCTGACAGATTAAAACGTCCCCAGGTACTTGCGTAGGTATGCGTCCACTAGTGGAAACGAGGCCTTTGGTTGAGCCTGGAAATGGGCTTTAACACCGGTTCTTCTACGAACCGGTGTTAAAGGGGGGGCCCGTACCAGCGTGGTCCATGCAGCAAAAAGGAGCCCCCCCTTTAACACCGGTTCGTGGCACGAACCGATGTTAAAGGCCCCTGCACCAATGGCCTGCGCATCCCCCCTTTAACACCGGTTCGTGGCTTGAATCGGTGTTAAAGGGGGAGGCTATATAAGACACCGCAGCCCACACCCCACTCTTCCATTTTTCACTATCTCATTTTGGAGCCTAGCAAGAGGGTGTGAAGTGTGCTAGTTTGTGTTATTTTCGTATGCACAAGAGGTGTTCGGTGAAATGCCCGAGAGCTCAAAATAAGTTTTCTCGTTGCTCTTTCCTTCTCGGTCGAGGTCGGCAACTATCCTTTCATGTGTCATTGATGTACTATATATATAAATGGTCATCTCCCTATTAATTTTTGATATATACTATATATTAATGCAGATGAACCGGCAATGGTTGTACGGTGACCGCTGCACTTCCGAGTACATTACGGGCCTCCAAAATTTCATCGTTGTGGCTAATGCAAACCGTGGTCACAATGGTTTTATGTGTTGTCCGTGTGTTCACTGTCAGAACAAGAAAGACTACTCAAATACCAGAACCATTCACGCCCACCTGCTTCGATCCGGTTTCATGCCCAGCTATAATTGTTGGACCAAGCACGGAGAAAAAGGGGTTGTGATGGAAGACAACGAAGAAGAAGAGGATGATGACACCTATCATAATATGTATCCTAAATATGATGATACTGCAACGAGGGTAGATAATGAAGATCAAGAGGCAGCAGATGGGCCCGCTGATGACGATCTTTGTCGGGCCATTACTGATGCAAAGGAAGAATGTGAAACTAAAAAGGAGAAGGAGAAGCTGGAGAAGATGTTAAAGGATCACAAAACATTGTTGTACCCAACATGCGAAGATGGCCACAAAAAGCTAGGTACCACACTAGATTTGCTGCAATGGAAGGCAGAGAACGGTGTGACTGACAGCGCATTTTCAAAGTTGTTGGTAAAAATGAAGAATCTTCTTCCAAGAAATAATGAGTTGCCCGACAGTACATACCAAGCAAAGAAGGTTGTATGCCCTCTAGGATTAGACGTGCAGAAGATACATGCCTGCATTAATGACTGCATCCTCTACCGCGGTGAGAAGTACGAGAATTTGGATGCATGCCCGGTATGCACTGCACTGCGGTATAAGATTAGACGAGACGATCCTGACGATGTTGAGGGCGAGGCCCCTAGGAAGAAGGTTCCTCCCAAGGTTATGTGGTATGATCCTATAATACCATGGTTAAAACGTCTTTTTAGAAATAAAGAGCATGCCAAGTTGTTGCGATGGCACATGGAAGACCGTAAGAAAGACGCGATGTTAAGACACCCTGCTGATGGGTCACAGTGGAGAAAAGTCAAGCGAGAGTACCCGCACGTGACGCAAGGAACTTAAGGTTTGGTCTAAGTATAGATGGCATGAATCCTTTTGGTGAGCAGAGCTGCAGTCACAGCACCTGGCATGTGACTCTATGTATCTATAACCTTCCTCCTTGGTTGTGTATGAAGAGGAAGTTTATTAAGATGCCAGTGCTCATCCAAGGCCCGAGGCAACCCGGCAACGACATTGATGTGTACCTAAGGCCATTAGTTGAAGAACTTTTACAGTTGTGGGCCAAACCAGGTGTACGTATGTGGGATGAGCACAAATGGGAGCCATTTGACCTACGAGCATTGCTTTTCGTAACCATCAATGATTGGCCTGCTCTTAGTAACATTTCAGGGCAGACAAACAAGGGATACAATGCATGCACACACTATTTAGATGAGACTGAAAGTGTATATTTGGATAAATGTAAGAAGGTTGTGTACCTAGGGTATCGTCGATTTCTTCCGAACCTGCATCTAGTAAGAAAGAAAGGAAAGCATTTCAAACGTCTGGCAGAACCCCGGAGGAAGCCTGTCCTCCGTACCGGTGAGGAGGTATTTGGTATGGTCAAGGACCTAGAAGTAATCTTTGGAAAAGGTCCTGGCAGTCTATCTGTTCCAAATGACGATGCCGGACACGCGCCCATGTGGAAGAAGCAATCTATATTTTGGGACCTACCCTATTGGAAAGTCTTAGAGGTCCGCTCTTCAATCGACGTGATGCACGTGACGAAGAATGTCTGCGTGAACCTGCTAGGCTTCCTAGGAGTGTATGGGAAGACAAAAGATACACCGGAAGCACGGCAGGACCAGCAATGTCTGAAAGACCCTGATACGCCTATGCATCCTGAGAACGAGAAGGGTAAACAATGTCACTTAACTCCTGTCAGCTACGCTCTTACCAAAGCAGAGAAGGAAATCTTTTTTGAATGCCTGAGCAGTATCAAGGTCCCGTCTGGCTTCTCGTCGAATATAAAGGGAATAATAAATATGGCAGAGAAAAAATTCCAAAACCTGAAGTCTCATGACTGTCATGTGATTATGACACAATTGCTTCCGATTGCATTGAGGGGGCTTCTACCTGAAAATGTTCGAGTACCCTTTGTGAAGCTATGTGCATTCCTCAATGCAATATCTCAGAAGGTAATCGATCCAGAAAGCCTACCAGGGTTACAGACAGATGTGGCCCAATGTCTTGTCTGCTTTGAGTTGGTGTTCCCACCATCCTTCTTCAATATTATGACGCATCTCCTGGTTCACCTAGTAGAAGAGATTGACATTCTCGGTATTTCTACACAATATGTTCCCCTTTGAGAGGTACATATGAGTCTTAAAGAAATATGTTCATAACTGTGCTAGGCCAGAAGGAAGCATCTCCAAGGGCTATGTAACAGAGGAGGTCATTGAGTTCTGTGTTGATTTTATTCCTGACCTTAAGGCGATTGGTGTTCCAGAATCACGACATGAGGGGAGACTGCGTGGAAAAGGCACCCTAGGATGTAAAGCAATGATATGTAGGGACGGGCATTCTCTCAATCAAGCACACTACACGGTTTTACAAAGATCTATCTTGGTTGCCCCGTATATCAATGAACACAAGAATTTAATACGCCTCAAACACCCGGGGCAGTCTGATGAATGGATTATAAGTGAACACATGGTGAGTTTTGGCGGTTGGCTGCAAAGACTTCTCACGAATAACACCACTGTTGGGGATCAGCTGTACTTGTTGGCCAGGACACCATCTTCTACTGTATGTACTTTCCAAGGGTACGAGATAAATGGGAATACATTTTACATGATAGGTCAAGATAAAAAGAGCACCAACCAAAATAGTGGTGTCCGATTCGATGCAGCAGAAGACAATGGGCAAAAGACCACGTATTATGGGTTCATAGAGGAGATATGGGAACTTGACTATGGACCTAATTTTAAGGTCCCCTAGTTTCGATGCAAATGGGTCAAGCTAACAGGAGGAGGGGTTGAGGTAGACAAGAAGTACGGAATGACAACAGTGGATCTCAACAATCTTATGAAGGTAGACAAGAACTTAGACGAACCATTCGTCTTAGCCAATGATGTGAAGGACATGTCTACCAAACCGAAAAAAAGAAAAAATAAGCAAACAGATACATCACACGATGAGCCAAAGCGTCACATAGTTCTTTCAGGGAAAAGAAACATCGTGGAAGTGGAGGACAAGACAGACATGTCAGAAGATTATAATAAGTTTGATGAAATTCCGCCCTTCAGAGTGAAGACTGACCCAACCATCCTGTTAAACGGTGTTGATACTCCATGGTTATGGCCGACGCGATCATAAGATTGACTATATGTATTAATTGAGCCATTTTTGGCACACATCTGTATCTCAACATGGAAATCAATGTCATATTTCTTCTGTTAACAGTATATGTATTAAATGAGCCATTTTTCTTCCTTCTATTTCTTCCCGCCATTTTTCTTCCTGCCATTTTTCTTCCCGCCATTTTTTCCCGCCATTTTTCCCGCCAGTTCTTCCCTCCAGTTCTTCCCGCCAGTTCTTCACTATATATATGTAGGGTTGGCCTCCATTGTCATTGCACATCTCTAGACTCATATCTGCAACCTCATCACTCTTTCCCATGGTTTCCACCATAGCACTAACCCCCAGGGAGGCGGAGGCGCTTTGCGCCTCGAACTACCCCTGCCCGCCGGGCTACTGTGTCCCCGTCGGCTGGATGCTGAGCGCCGGAGGCGTGTCAGTTCCTCCTGTCCCTCTAGGTGTGGCGCGCCGGATGGCCATCACGAACCACTACTACTTCAAGCTCACGCCGGAGCAGCGGAGGAATCCCAAATGGCATCCCGACTATTTCCCTACTTGGGAAGCCTTCTTCATGGATCGGCGTGAGAGGGCGCTCGCCAGGCATGAGGAGGATGACCCACCTCCTCTGAACTTCAACGAGGCCGGCCGTCGGCTATGGTGGCGTGGTCAGACTCTCCAGAGCGTCATGGCCTATGACACTGCCGCCGACTCTAACCCCCTTCTGCGCTACCCTCAAGTCCATCCCACGCGTACTCAGCCTTCAAGGTTCAATTACGGCGACCCCGACGACGATAGCGATGATGGCAGCAGCGAGTACGATGACTACAGTGGCGAGTATTACAGGTGTAGGCAGGAGCATGACTGGATCACTCCAACATTCTGAAACAAGTTCGGCCGATGGTTACTTAATCTGGCCATGTATCTTAATTTTTAGTTCTTTTATGTATCTTAATTTTTAGTCGTGCTTTATGTAACTTACTATTAGTTGCATTCTGTATTTTAATTCTAGGTCTATCTTGTTCACAAAATGACCTATCTCATTCGAGGTTTCTTGGCTTTCGGGTCAAATGACCAATATTATGGCTAGAATAAAGGCATAGTTTGTGATAATATGGCCATATTGTGCATACATGTGCATCATGGCATGGCAAACAATGTTGCAAGAGGAAGTTTTCCTTTTTATCGCACCAAAAAGGCATTTTTCATTTTCCGAGCATAAAAAACGGACGGTTTTGTGAAGCAACCACCAAATGGCTAATTCAAAAAACCACCACCACATTTTACAAAAATACTAGACCACCTTATATGGACAATGTACCAATAGGGGGATCTGAAACCTTTCCGTCCACCTCTGGTGAAAAGACAAATTCCTGCCGAATCGGTAGGAAGTGGGTCAGATATGAACTACATGTACATGATACGATGCTCATGATTTTTTACAAAAATTATTTTTAGGTTCACAATATGCTATTTTATCAAAAATCCAATGCAAGTTGAGCGAGGCTTGGCCCCGAGCTAAGAATCTTCATGCCCGTTGTTCGACAAAGTTTGACGATAGTTTAAAACGGGGATAAAAAAATAAAAAAAGATCGAAACAGTGCGAAACCTTCGCGTGGTGTTATATTATGTGACATAGTTAGAAGGAAAAATCTCAAACTAGGTATATTGATTATGTCTCAAAAAAACCTTCACAAAATGACCTATCGCATTCGAGGTTTCTTGGCTTTCGGGTCAAATGACCAATGTTATGGCTAGAATCAAGGCAATATTTGTGATAATATGGTCATATAGTGCATACATGTGCATCATGGCATGGCAAACAATGTTGCAAGAGGAAGTTTTCCTTTTTATCGCACCCAAAAGGCATTTTCCATTTTCCGAGCATAAAAAACGGACGATTTTGTGAAGCAACCACCAAATGGCTAATTCAAAAAACTACCAACACATTTTACAAAAATACTAGACCACCTTATATGGACAATGTACCAATAGGGGGATGTGTAACCTTTTCGTCCACCTCTAGTGAAAAAGACAAATTCCTGCCGAATCGGCAGGAAGTGGGTCAGATATGAACTACAGGTACATGATACGATGCTCATGATTTTTTACAAAAATTATTTTTAGGTTCAAAATATGCTATTTTATCAAAAATCCAATGCAAGTTGAGCGAGGCTTTGTCAGATTCAAGTGTATACAAAAGATGCGGCATTTAAATATCCAATCAATTCAAAAATGTTAATACAAAATAAAATATGATTTGCTCTAATAAAATAGGGTTAGATTCCTTTTTAGATGCTTAATATTTCTTATGTTCAAAGTTTTAGGATTTGACAATTTATTTTTGTTTGAATTGGATAATCAAAATTTATATGTAAGTGTTTTAATCATTTTGAAAATTTTCATCTAAAGTATATACAAAATGTTTTTACATGAATGGATAGATATTATTTTTCTGAAAATTATGATATATTATTCATATTTTTCTGAGTTGAAATGAATAAGATATGAATTTTCTAAATTCATATCCTATTTTTTGAATTATAAATGCCCCCACCCCTTTAATGCATGAAATAAATGCTCCCCCTTTAACACCGGTTCTAGCCACGAACCGGTGTTAAAGGGGGGGCGCATTTATTTCATTTCGCTCGCGCACACCCCCCTTTAACACCGGTTCGTGGCTGGAACCGGTGTTAAAGGGGGGCGCATTTATTTCGTTTCGCGCGCACACCCCCCCCTTTAACACCGTTCGTGGCTGGAACCGGTGTTAAAGGGGGGTTATAACGCGTGCCTTCCTCTTCCTCTCTTCCCCCAGCCAGATCAATCAAACAGGAACGAAAGCAGAGGAGCTCGCCGTCGCCGTCCACGCCTGTCGCCATCGCCGCCCTACTGTCCGCCACCGCGTCCGCCATCGCCTCCATCCTGCCGTCCGTCGCCGCCTTCCACGCCTGTCGCCACCATCGCCATCCGTCGTCCTTGCGCCGCCCCGACGTCGCTCATCGCCGCCACCGCCCGCGCCAGCCGTCGCCGTCCACGCATGTCGCCATCGCCGTCCTGCTGTTCGCCGCCACGTCTGCCATGGCCTCCATCATGCCGTCCGTCGCCGCCTTCCATGCCTGTTGCCACCATCGCCGTCCGTCGTCCTCGCGCTGCCCCAACGTCGCTCATCGCCGCCACCGCCCGTGCCAGCCGCCGCCCGTTTGCTGCATGCCGCCGTCCCCCGCACCTGTTCTGCGCGCCGCCCGCGCCCCGCGCCTCCCCAGCCACGCCTCCACCGTACCGGCGCCCTGCCACCCGCGCTGCCAGCCGGCCGCCCCGTAGGTTAGTATTAGTTTAGTATTTTATTTAGTTTGTTTTTGGGTTAGTTTAGTGTTAATTAGTTAGTATTAGTTAATTATTAGCAGTTTAGTGTATTAGTTAGTATCTTTTTTAGTAGTTAATTAGTTAGTATTAGTTTAGTATCTTTTTTTGGGGTTAGTTTAGTGTTAATTATTAGTAGTTAGCTAGTATTTTATTTAGTTAATTACTTAGTATTAGTTTAGGGTTATTTAGTGCAGTTTAGTGTATTTAGTTTAAGGTTATTTAGTGTATTTTAGTGTTAGTATTAGTTTAGGGTCGTCGCCTCGCTGCTCTGCAAGCGCCGCCGCTGGCCGTCGTCGTTAACGTCGCTCCGGTGACCCCTAGGTAGTGGCGCCGCCTGTTTTAGGTAAGCCGCATCACGCTGAGGCGAACCCGCTACCTCGCACGCCCTAGGTCGCTCTCTAGCGCCGCCGGCCGCCGCCGTCTGGAGCATCCTCCGGTGAGCCCGCGTGGCGCCTGTGTGGCTGTGACGTGGCCACGGTCCCACGCGTCAGCATCCTCCGGTGAGCATCCTCCGATGAACCCTCTCATATGCATCCGGGATTTCTCCGAATTAGGGTTTGGACCCCTTAGAACTCGTTTAAAATGATCAAGCATCCTTAGGGTTTTAATTTCATTTGTGTATTTATTTATGTATTTTTGTATGAATAATATGTATATTTATGTATGAATCCAAGTCCACTTGAATGTTTACTCTCTTACTCTAGATAATATTATTTTTTTAGAAACTATGGATCCACTTAGTAGAAACCTTGAAGATGAAGAAATAATGGAGAACATGATCCACGAGGACACCTCACAATATCTGAACTTGGAGGGACATGATGACAACTCAAGTAGTCATGGAGAAGATGATGACTCCGGTGAACGCACTTTAGTGATTACAAAGTCTGTCGAGGTATATGCATGGATTAAGCCTCTGCTGACTTGCACCGATTGATTTGTATATATGTAAATGTATTAATTAACTCTTCTTTCTTCTTTTAGCCCTCTGGATCGACCAGCCAGCAACAATCTTCTTCTACGAAAAAGAGCAAGCGAGACGCGAGTCATCGGTTGAAAGATCGTGCAAAGTTCACGATCGAAGCAGTCCGTGTTGATGGCAGGCCGATGGAGCCCAAGAAGGCCGCAGACAAATTTGTACATCAGGCTGGAGTTCTTGTTAGGGACCAAATCCCAATCATAATTGAATATTGGAATAAGCCAAAGAAGGGCGACGGTACCTTTGTTAATGAAAGATTCAAAGAAACGCTTTGGAATTCGTTGTTGGTAAATTTCACCCTTCCACCAGAGGAGGATGAAAACAAACCGGTTATAAAGGAAAAGGTCAAAGAGTGGACTCTAAAGAAGAAGGCTGGCGCTTTCCGCAACTGGAAGACAAAATTAGACAAATTTGTCAAAGCTCGCGAGACTCCAGATTTCGAAGACGCATATTATGCGAAGATAAGACCTCACTGGCCCGAATTTGTGACATATATGGAAGGTGATATAGCTAAAAAGAGGTCCGAAACCAATACGCTAAATGCCCAGAAGAAGGAATATCACCAGAGGACGGGGTCAGGTGGCAACATATCTCAGAGGCCTAAGTGGGAGGAAGC
Organism: Avena sativa; assembly: GCA_916181665.1. Taxonomy (NCBI): domain Eukaryota; kingdom Viridiplantae; phylum Streptophyta; class Magnoliopsida; order Poales; family Poaceae; genus Avena; species Avena sativa. The sequence continues at coordinate 41,195,603 of OV702298.1, read as the reverse complement.
TGAGAAGGCCCTGCGCGCTAGAGGGATCACACCCAGACAGATGGGTGGGACCTACGTGCAAAGACTTGGTTCTACGGAATCGGGGCAAGGTTGGACCCAGAAACAGGATTGTGTATCTTCCTAACCCTCCTTGCCAAACCCGTCACTGAACTCATCACGGCATACGAGGAAACATCCGCCAGGACCTTCCATCCCGACAGAGAGAATGACCATCTCACATGCGCCATCGGTAAAAAAGAACACCCTAGACATGCACGAGGCACAGTGGGTATGACGTGGAAGGATGGGTTTGCCGAGTGGGGCGACTCTTACAGATGGCGCGACAGAAAAGAAAAAGAGCGTACAGAGCGGATGATACAGATAGAACATGCACTTATGGCGCTGCAAGCGCAAGTGAATGCACAACAGATCCATCAAGCTACCGGATCATCTCAGCGGCACGAAGAGCCTGCATTGGAAGCTGCCGGCGGCCCAGAATCTGCACGGAAAAGCAGCGTGGCTTCCATGGAGAACGTGCAGCCCACGCTTGAAATGGCGGGTCCTCGATACCCCGTGGATGAGATCACGGAGAGCGAACACGCTGAGCTGCATGTGATATTAATGGGCTTATCCATTAAGGTGGCTGTCGGCTATGCCTTACCTCCTGTAGTTGGTGGAACTTACCACTGCCGACCGATTCCAGATGGCTATGCTATTGTCGGGGTGGATGAGGTTGTGAAGGAATATGAGGAAGCACAGCTTGACCATGCTACAGGTGAAGGGGAAACTCAACTAAAATTTGCAGTGAAAACAACCATTCTTTGGAAGAAGGAACACATCGTGCTTCCAAATTGGAGGCCACTGGCACCCCCGCCGTCTCCGCAGCGTCAGCAGTCTGAGACGCTTCAGCCATCTCCGGCGCTTCAGCCATCTCCGGCGCGTCAGCCATCTCCTGCCCGTCAGCCATCTCCGGCGCTTCAGCCATCTCCTCAGCGTAAGCGGAAGAGCACTGCCACGAAGAGCATCACTAGCACTGCCACAAAGAAATCCGCAGGAAACCGTACGCCAAAGAGTTCAAAAAACTACGTCCCGCAGCCTTCCGCCAAGCCATTGCCGGTTTTACCGTGGAATCGCAGCGCCGAGGAGACCAATAGGATCTCCGAAGAAGAGGTCAAGAAATTCTTTGCACCTAGACGGGCCGAGCCAAAGGAGAAAATAGATCCGGCGGTGGTGGAGAAGTTTACAAAAATCTTTTGAAACCTGAAACCCCACTTGTGCCGGACTACGAGCGCCACATTTTGAAGGGGGGTGCAAGGCGCCGTAGGGAGACTGAAAGTAGCAGTCGTGCGGCACCCCAGAAAACAGTTCCCATGCTCGGAGAGCAGGAAAATCAATCATGCGCCCTGATCCAAGTGTTTGACACATGGGACGCTCCTCCCGTAAATGATTACGAGGCAGAGCTACAAAGAAAGGCCAATGAGATGGGGATGACTTACATTACATACTTGAACATCATGGGAGACAACTTGCCCAAAGGCGATGCCAACCCCATACAGCTATGGAAGTATGGGAAGAATCTCGTCAAGAAAGAGGAGCTCAAGAATCTACCAACAAAGATGCAAAGATTGCACAGGTGGTACCTTGATTTCTGCAAGATGAGAAAGGAAGAATGGATCACGGCGCATATAAGAGATCAGATTTTCTTGTGCGGAGACGTTGAGATCGACTTCAACATTCAAGACTTGCATTTTCTATTCAATCAGAAGGAACTCGACAAAGCTGCCATCAGCCTTTATTGTGTGGAAGTACTATTTCTGTAATTTCTTTCTCATCTCATTCACTTCATTAATTGCATGTATATATATATGCTCACCATATATGTATATACTATTATGCAGGAAAAAGGTTATGGAATGCATGAAAGGAGGCCCTTTTGACATTGGGTTCATTGACCCAAATAGAGTTCATGAAGAAGTGGTAAGAACCAAACCCGGGCAAACATAAGATTACTTGCTAAGGTCTTTACTGAGACAACAAACCAAAAGAGAAATACTATTGCCTTACAACTTCTCGTGAGTACTGTTACCCTCTCTTGTACACATTCTGTTTCGGCTTACTCGATGTTAAGTGTAACTGATGATGAGTTATGTGTGCGTAGTTCCACTTTATTGTGCTAGTCATTCAACCGGACTCAGGAAAAGTCCTTGTCATGGACTCGTTACGAAAAGAAAAAGAGCTATGGGCAGACTTTAGAGAGATGCTCCAGAGGTAATTTCAATCATATTAGCGCACTAGATCGGCAACTTTCGTGACAACAAGTAATTAATTACTCCTTTATTCATTTTCTTTGTCGGACAGGGTTTGGAAAAGGTTCACGGGCAAGGCCGTGGGTGAATGGTCAGAAGAACTAAAATTTGTTGACCAAAATGTAAGTAATACTAGCTAGCTAGGTCTGCGTATCTCTTTGATTCTGCTTCCAATTCCATTATATCATGCTTTATTGATTATTATTTTGATTGAACTCTCTATTCTCGTAAAGTGCGCGCATCAGGGATACGGCAATAAATTATGTGGGTACTATGTTTGCGAGTTCATTCGCAATACGATATGTGCGACGGGCCAAGCCGCACTAGAACAACTTAGAGTAAGTAAACAAAGTACACAACATTATTTTATTACCATCAATTGTGTTGAGTTTTATTCTTATATATATATATTGACCCCATTCTTCATATATATTCAGATCGAACGGATGCGGGACCAACTCCTACCATTTGACCGCATACGAGCCATTCAAGAGGAATTGGCGGGGTTCATATTTGATGAGGTCGTCACGCCTGGCGGAGAACTCTTTAGATATCCACCAAAATGAACATGGACAGAGATGTTATATTGTATATATGCATGCTTGAATGCAGAATACCACAATGATGATGTTTGTGTATAATAATAGTTGTTTAATTATGCATCTACTCGTATATACTGAAGATGTATGTGTATACCTCTCCCGACGATTCCCCCTCCCCCCTCCCCGTCCCCGCCGCACCGTGCCGCAGAAATACGTCCAGAACGGGGCGACGGTAGAACTCTGCCGCGGCAGATATTTATGTCGTTTTCCTGCCGCGACAGAGAACCTTTAACACCGGTTCGCGTTACGAACTGATGTTAAAGGGGGGGCGCCTGAGCGCTATGGCAGCCCCACGTGCGCCACCCTTTAATAGCGGTTCGTATAAGAACCGCTGTTAACGGGAGGGCCTCTAACACCGAACCCCCAACAGCGGTTCTGGAACCGCTGTTAGAGGCCTCTACGAATCGGTGTTAGAGGCCTCGTTTCCACTAGTGGTCGTGCAGCCTATTGCCGGCCTTGTTCCGAAATCGATAAAAATTTGGATCCATTACCCAAACGTGTCCGGCTTCATGCAATGACCATGGGAGTTACATGCAAAATTAGCATGCTCACCAACAAATCCATGCATGTAATTAGTATGGTGGCCGGAAAATCCATTGAACGTAGCATGTCTTTTCACGTGAAGTAGCATGCTGATTGGTTTCGTGCACGGAAGTAATGTCTCCAAGCGTATACCGATCAGGATTGGAATTGGCTAGCTACCCGGCCACGCGATAGGCAAGGCCAATGTGCTTTTCTGACCGATCTAATATTTCGATTCAATCTGCAGCACGCGTAGGTGACTATGATGTCAATTCCCGTCCGGATCCGTGTTGTAAGCGCCTCTTGCCCCACGGTGGGCGCCAACTGTCATGGTATTGCCGACACGTACGCCATAGGGGTGTCCCAACGGCGAGTTTAGAGATGTGGGGATAGACGGAGAGCGTCCGGATCAGCGTGACACAGTTTACCCAGGTTCAAATCTCACGACGGTGGCGAGATCCTACTCCTGCTATAAATCACTATAATGACAATACGCCGAGTTACAGGATTGGGGGTTCGCTGTGTGCGGCTAGTGCTATGCACTTGTTGTTCTTGTGCCCTAAAGGCTCCCGTAGGCCGGTTTATATGAGCTCCAGGACCTAGGGTTACATGGAGAGTCACAGCCGGATACGGTTACAGAGTCCTAGACTAACACTAACTAGTCTTCTTGTCCTCCAAGGCTCCGGCTTTCATCTAAGGCGGTGGCACCTCGCCTTCCTTTATCCCTGCTGGACCTCCATCTTGTCTATCAGCAACTGGGCCGCCCGGTTATGCCATAGGCCTAACCACCAACTGTGGGCCACCCGGGCTTGCCGGTATGATACTATGCCGAAGGTATACCCATTTGGTATATCCACAACTGGGAGGCAGACGACGCGCTCCACGCTCTCAAGGAGGTGCTGCTCACAGCACCGCTACTCGCCGCCCACGTCGACAAGGATCCCATGCTGGTCTACGTCGCGGCTTCCGAGCGCGTCGCCAGCGCCGTCATGGTCGTCGAACGGCCAGAGGAAGGAAAGGAACGCCCAGTGCAGCGACCCGTATACTATATCAGCGAAATCCTTACCGAGTCGCGCCAGCGCTACCCATAGTACCAGAAATTGGTATACGCGGTCTTCAGAGCACAGCGGCGACTGTCGCACTACTTCCAAGAGCACCGAATAACGGTCGTCTCCTCAGCACCATTGCAGGACATCATCCGCAACCGCGAGGCGACCGGGCGAGTTGCCAAGTGGGCCGTAGAGATCAGCGTCCACAATATCAAGTACGAGCCGCGCAAGGCGATCAAGTCGCAGGCCCTCGCAGATTTCCTCGCTGACTGGGAGGAGGCCCAGCAGCCAGAGAAGCTGCCATACCTCCATTACTGGAGCCTACACCTCGACGGCTCCAAGAACGTAGACGGTGCAGGAGCGGGGATAGTGCTAACATCTCCAAAGGGCGACAAGCTCTGCTACGTCCTCTACCTCGACTTCACCCCCCTGCACCAACAACATGGCCGAATACGAGGCGCTACTCCACGGCATGCGAGCAGCCAAGGAGACGAACATCAATCGCCTGCGCTGCTACGGAGACTCTGACCTCGTCGCCGGGCAAGTCGCCGGCACCTGCGACACCGTCTCCCCCACCATGGCGGCATACCGCCAAGCAGTGGACCAGTTGGGAGGACACTTCACAGGCTACTCCGTCGAGTGGATCGACAGGCGGAAGCATAAGGTGGCCGACGCACTCTCTCGCATCGGCTCGGCTCGACTCGCACCACCCACCGGCATCTTCCTCGACACTATCACCAAGCCCTCCGTCTCTCCCCCAAGGGAGATCGACATCGGAATCCCGCTGCAACCAGAAGCAGCCCTGGTCGCACTAATCGCCGAGCCAAGCGATTGGACTGCACCATACGTCGCTTACCTGGAGGGAGGCACCCTACCCGCATACGAAACGGAGGCCCGGATGATAGCACGCCGCTGCAAATCCTTTGTCATCATCAACGGCGAGCTCCACAAGCTCAGCGTGACCGGCGTGTTCCAACGCTGCGTCCAACCTGCTGAAGGACGCAAAATCCTCCAAGACATCCACTCCGGCGACTGAGGCCACCACGTCGGCGCCTGCTCTCTGGTCGCAAAGGCCATGCGACACGGCTTCTACTGTCTCACCGCACACGTAGACGCTGTCGACATTGTCCAGCGGTGCGTCGGATGCTAGAAATACGCCAACAAACTCACGTACCGAGCTCGGCGCTCAAGACAATCCCCATCACCTGGTCGTTCGCCGTGTGGGGCATGGACATGGTAGGCCCCTTCAAGAAGGCCCCCTCTGGCTTCACCCACCTCCTAGTCGCAATCAACAAATTCACAAAATGGGTGGAGGCCAAGCCAGTCCGCAAGTGCGACGGGAAGACCGCTACAAAGTTCCTACGCGAGCTCATCTATCGCTACGGGTTCCCAAACAGCATCATCATGGGCAATGGCACCAACTTCACCAAGGGAGCCATGGCTGAGTTTTGCGAGGAGCACAACATCCGACTCGACCTCGCCTCAGTCGCTCACCCGGAGTCCAATGGCCATGCGGAATGTGCCAACCAGAGCATCCTCCATGGCCTGAAGCCACGGCTACAAGTCCCAGTCGAGCGTACCACCGGGTGCTGGGTCGAAGAACTCCCCTCTGTTATTTGGGGCATCCGCACCTCTGTCAACAGATCGACAGGGTTCACCCCCTTCTTCATGGTGTATGGGGCCGAGGCAGTCATGCCAATCGACCTTGAGCACGGTTCACCTAGGGTGGTCAACTACACGGAGGACGACAACGAGCTCGCACGCCAAGACAAAGTCGACTAGCTCGACGAAGCACGCGACCTAGCTCGCTCCCGCACCGCCATCTACCAGCAAGGGCTACGCCGCTACCACAGCCGACGAGTACGGACTCGCACTTTCCAGGAAGGCGACATGGTACTGCATCTAATCCAGGACAAGAAAGGCATGCACAAGCTCTCACCCCCTTGGGTGGGACCATTCGCCATCAGGCGAGTCCTGGGCAATGACGCCTACTACCTCACCGATGTCCGAGGCGGCGGAAAACTCGACATCAAGCGGCCATGGAATGTAAACCTCCTACGGAAGTTCTACTCTTAGAACTCCATACATGTACCCCCTACCCTCTATGAAATAAAACAGATTGGTTACCGCAAATTGCGTCTACTCTCCGTGCCTTGTGCCACTCGCACTCGTAATAACAGCGTTATGCTATTCGCAGAAGTCAACCTTTGGTAAAGCGACCGGCACAGCCAAGTAGTGCGGTACGAGGGCACTGGAAAAACTCAGGCCTCATACCGTCCACGAAAAAAGCTAACTCGGAGCCCCATTGGAGTCGCCTAGCTCGACCGACTCCCCGAGCCAAGATGACTGCACTTGCTTCCCACAACGACCAAGTCCTCCGCATCCTCGGCGCAGCGACTCGAACGGCAAAGTACCACGCCCGGGGACTGACACCAGACCAAAGACGAGCGGCTAGGGAAAACGCCAAGTATGAGAGCGCGCCCAGGACTCGCCATGCGACTGATCTTACGGATCAGGCAGGAGTGACGCGCCTAACATAATGCGCTTAGTCCTCAACTACCTTGGGCTTGCGACTAGAACAGCCAAGTACCACGCTCGGAGACTCGGCGACCTGACCCCGTTCGCGCACGAGAAAACAGCCAAGTAAAGAGCACCCCTGGGAGTCGCCATGCGACTGGCTTTCCGAGCCATGGCGAGTCGACCCTAACTCACTAATAGTTCACACAACATATAAAAATGAGGTAAACCCCATAAGGGCGGACGCGCTCGGGGACTCGCACAACCAACATTCAAATCACAAAATGACTGACAAAATAACACGATCATTCCTTCATAGCAGCAAATTTGTTTCGCATACAAGGAGAGTTACATGGTTATCCTATGCTAATGCCGAATGGCAAAACATTCTATTCCGCAGGCTTTGATGAAAACGCGCCACCGTCCCTGCGGCTGCAGATAAAAGGCACATAAGGGTTCGACGGGTACGTTGTCAGCTCGCTCGCCATCGCCGCACGGAACGGTTGCTCCACCTTGAAGTCACGGTGCTTCGGCTCAGGGTCATTAGGGGCGACGATCGTTTCCTGGTAGGGAATGAGGTCGCCCATCGCCCAAACGCGGTCGGAGTACACCGCGGCTCGATCCGTCAGCTTCAACACCTCAGCAATAACCACCGAGCCCGTCGACGAGGGGTAACCGCTTGTGACGTCATCAAAGTCAAAATTGTCCGGGAAGTGTGCGAGCCCAAGGATGAGCGCAATCGTCGCTCCACGACGGAAGGCCGACCTCGTCATGAATTCCACGACCGACGGGGCCTTCTCCAGGTAGCGCCACACCTCGACGAGGTCGCTGAGAATCACCTCTGTGGGCGAGATCTCTTGAAGGTATGCCCGGAGGCAAGTCGCCGACAGCGCGGCTGAGTCAACCAAGGTGGTCACACACTACCGCGCGTCATACGACTGCGCCTCTTCCACATTATCAGTGATACGGCCTGCAGCACACAAATAAACAGTAAGCAAAACACCAAAACCGCAACGCGGTACGTGTAATCGAAAGTCGGCTAAAGGAAAGCTTAACAATCAGTGGGTGGCAGAGGTCCGTGATGAAACTTTGAAGAGAAGAGAAATCATTTTGCAACCCGGCAACGAGCGCATCAGACACCTTCTGTTCTTCAGCGGCATAAGTGACAACGGCCCTGGCTCGTCCTTCCGCCGAACTCGCTTCCGCCTTCGCCTCCTTGAGTTCATGCTCCAGATCGGCGATTCTCTTCTCCGCCACGCTCAAAGCGGATTGAGCCACCATCAACTCACCTACCGGGACAAGGCCTTGGCGAGCTTCCTTCACCTCCGTCGCACTACTCTCTGCTTCAAAAACAAAATGGTCAACGCCGCAAAAAATTAGCGACAAGCGCCAAACAAGGTAAATACTCACCCGCAGCCACTCGAAGCTCCTCGTTCGTCTCCTGGACGGCGATAATTTCCTTCTCAACATGGCACTTCGCAGCAAGCCGCTCGGCCGATTCGCGTTGCAGGCCCTGTGCAACAATCACAGCATCAGCAACCAAAACTTCCTAAGTGCCCAGCCCCTGAAATTCAGCGACTAGGCACTCGGGGACTGGATCACAAACTCCCTAAGTGTCCAGCCGCTGAAATTCAGTGACTAGGCACTCGGGGACTGGATGACAAAATTCCTATGTACCCAGCTGCTGAAATTCAGTGACTAGGCACTTGGGGACTGGATAACGCAAAACATAAAGAACCCGACCACGGAAATTCAGTGGCCAGATCCTCAGGGACTGGACATACCTGGATGGCGGCACCTAACATGCCGTGAAGCTCCATCGCGTCCACCGACGCAAGCACAAGCGGAGTACAGCCGTGATGATGCTCAACCTCCACGCCGGAGGCACCAGGGAGCTGGCTCGATGGCACCAAGGCACTCGTCGCGGTGGTCTTCGCCATAAATCGGGGGAACGTTGCCACCGCGGCCCCCGTGCCACTCGAGGGTAGCTCGGTCGCCTCGGTCGAACCCACGGGCACCGTATGCTGCAACCCTGTGTCCTCCTTGGCCTTTAGAGTTACATCCGCTACGGTTGGAGGTTCGCTCGGGGCAATCGCAGGCTCGTCAGAAATCGTGACGACGTCATTGCGCTTTGTTCTTTTAGCGCCTTCAGTGGGAGCAGCGACTTCGTCGCCCTTTCTCTTCTTCGAGGGGTCAGCTGGCGCCTCCATGGTGACTGGTGGAACCTTGGCCACTGAAGGGTGACCTATCTTCTTAATCCCAGTCTTGCGAAACAATTCTATCAACAAAACTCTCCGATCAAAACACAAAGCAAGACGGATAAAAGTCAAGGAACACTCACTTGGCGACCGGAAGAAATTGCAAGCCGGTGCGGATGCTGGCCGGCTTCTCCAGTTCTGGCCCCAGTTTCCGATTGAGGCCCGTCTTGAACACGTTGTGTGCCCAACACACTGATGGCTTCTTCGAAGACGAAGCCGTGGAGGGAGCCTCTGTGGCAATTGTTGCGGGAGCCCCCCTCGGCGGCGAGGCACCTGCGGCTGGAGCGGTCGCCAAACCAGCGACTGGGGTGAACGACGGAGGCAACAACGCCAGCGGCGCCTCGTCCACTATGGCGGCGATGCCAGTCGCCGTGGCCACATGCGCTGTCGTGGTATTGCCGACGAGTACGCCATGGAGGGGTCCTCACAGTGCGTGTTTAGAGAAGTGGGGTAAGGTGGACGGTTGACGGGTACGAGGTAACACAGCTTATCCAGGTTCAGATCCCATGACGGTGGCGGAATCCTACTCCTGCTATAAATCACTATAATGGCAATACGCCGAGTTACAGAGATTAGGTTCGCTGTGCGAGGTGACTAGAGAGTCTAAGTTATCGTCTGAGATTGTGCCCTAAAGGCTCCATAGGTCCGACTTATATAGTCATCAGATCCTAGGATTACAGGGAAAAGTCCTAGCCGGACAGGTTACAGAGTCCTACACCGTCTATCACTAGTCTTGTGTATCTTGTACTCCAAGGCTCCGGGTACGCTGGTGACTCCACCGTAGCCTTCCTTTATCCGGCATGGGCCTCCCTTCTAGATCCACCTAACTGGGCCGCCCAGCAGACCATAGGCCATGCTACCGACTATGGGCCACCCTGGTTAGTCGGATAAGAGACATGCTATGAGGATACCCATATAGCATATCCCCAACAGTAGCCCCTGGAGAACTCCGAGATCTTGCGCCGTCTTGCCTCTTCACGTGGAATGCTCTGTCTAGATGGATGTCGGCAAATCGTCAAGCAATATCTTGTAGTCCTCCCAAAGAACCCTGCAAAACTTTCTCCGCCTTCAATTAGTAAGTCGGAGAAATGCTGAATCTTCCACCGTACGCTCCCGTTGTCGGATTAAATCCGTTCATGCCGGAATCTTTGATGGGACGGCTCATCTACCATGTCAGTTATGACGACGTAGGTTGTAGGTCAGCGACGCCTCGTAACTCACACATGCAGAGAGCGTAATCATAGCCGATTTTCCCGCGCGAGTAATGCGAACCGTTGGCGGCGACCGTTTGGAGACGTGCCGAAATTTCTGCACACGTTCTCGACCACGTCGTCTACGTGGCAACCGTTCGATTAGCTGCACGAATCTTGACGCAGAGTAGGATAAATAGCAACCGTGGGACACTTGTTACTTTTTCACCTCATTCCTTCGCGTCATCGTCTTCTTCCTCCAGCCGCGCGCCTCCTCGAGCTCTCCGCAAAAACCTCGAGAAACCCTAGCCTCTTGCTTGCACCAGTCGTGTCCTTTTCCCTCCTCCATGGCCAGCAGCAGCTCATCTCCCTCAATGGCAGCGTCGAGCGAAGCCGCGGCGAAGCCGGCGAGCTCCATCGTTGTGCCCCAGAGGGTCTGGTCATCCCTGCATCGGCAATAATAGAAACCACCGGCGGCGACCATAACTTGGCGGCGCTGGAGCCCTTGGAAGAGGAGCTTGATTCGCACAAAGGCGACTGGCGCGGCTTAGACATCCCCGGCCGCGACATCCAAGAGATGGTCGCGGAGGGTTACCTCCCTGCGACGGAGGGGCTCGCCTGGCGGGCGGCGCCGGCCGGCGAGGTGATCCCTTCTCCCCAAGTCGGAGAGAAGGTATACCTCAAGGCGCAACTAGTACACGGTGTTTCTTTGACCATCTCCCACTTCTTCCTGTCCGTCTTGAACCACTTCCAAGTCCAACCCCACAACCTCTCCCCCAATAGAATCCTAGTGCTTAGCAACTTCGCGGCACTTTGCAAGGGTTACCTAGGGATTAGGCCTAGGTTAGATCTGTTTGTCTATTTCTTCACCATCAAACGTGAAGCCGGACACAGCAAGGAGGAGCTTTAGAAACTGCGGCACCATAAGCTTCAAGATCCGACCTGGCCGGCGGTTCCCCGACATTGTCGGCCACGAGTCGTGTCAGAACTGGCAGCGGACGTACTTCTACGGCCCCGACATTCCTTTGTCGGGCCGAGAAGTAACGTACCCGGACTTCGTGGATGGATCCGCCACTGAAGTCTCCACATGGCGGTCCCTTGCCTCCCTTCCCTCCGACCTCAACGCTTCTCGCGCAATAAGGCGGATCGAATGGTTTGTAGACACGGGTCTGACCGGCTTGGACCTAGCCATGTGCTGGTTCATCAGGCGGATCCAACCTCTGCAGCATCGTACGAAGGTCATGCACGAGTACTCCGGTGACCGAAGGGATACCCTCCGGATCTCCGAGGACAACTTCTCGAGCGACTCCGTCAAGTTCCGTCTTAAGGACATCGTCAAGGTGAAGGACAAGAAGCGTGGCTTCACCCTTACCTACGACATGTTCGTAAAAGGAAAGTGCCCAAAGGTAGGTATTTATTCTCCGTGTATGACATTGCTCCAGTTTTTCCGTCTTGCTAATACCATCTTGTCTAACATGGTGATTTCTCACTTAACAGCTTAGCGATCTAGAGGAGGGCAACCTGGCCGCCCAAATCTACGATCCCAAGTTGAAGAAAGTCACGGTCGTGTCCGACAATGACGCCCCGTTGGTGCGAAAGCGGAAGGGCTCCACCTCTGACGCTGCCGACGGAGGCAAGAAAAAGAAGACAGAGGGTGGAGCCTCCAAAAAGAGTACTGCCGCCCTAGAGGCGGAAAAGAAGAAAGCCACTAGGATGTTTGCCAAAGCTCCCCCCTAGTGTAAGTTTCTTATTCTCCGACACTGTCTTGTTTATTTGTCTTATTCCTGTACTTATGCGTTTTGCACGTTTCAGGAAGAAAGCCACAACCAGCCTCAAGAAGTCTTCCAAGACTCTTGGGGCTTCTACAAATATTAAAGAGATGCTGCATCGTGACTCTTCCCCCGCCATCGCCCCTGATACTCCTGCCGTCAAGCCCTCCTCCGCTCCGACAAGCTCCCAAGCCCAGGAGGCACCAGGCCCTTCCGCCATGGAAGTGGATTATGGAGCCTCTACCGAACTCGCAATTGTCGGCGAGCAGGCGACGCAGGAGAGCACTGCTCTTCAAATGGCTGAAGCTCCGGCTAAGGATGCCATCGGTAGCGGCAAGGCGGTGGTGATTGCTGGTACATCCGCCGAAGGCGGCGCCTCTGCTCCCCAGAAAACCTTGGAACTGCCAAAGATTATCTTCCCGGTGCTTACGCCGGGTAGCACAACTACGGTTCCTGGAGGAGTGTCGTCATCTCCGACGTGCGGTCTTGAGGAGCTACTCCGACAAGCAGACATCTTGCGAAGCAACAACGTTTCTTTTAGCAAGCTGATGGCTGAGAGTGCTATGAACCTCAAGATCATCGCACTTGTAAGTTTTACTTTACCGTTTGCATTTTATATGAGTATCCCACTGTAGCCCCCGAGGATGTAGACGGAAAACCATTGGTTTTGCATCTATATGCTCTAAGAGTGACTAAGTTAGAAAAACTCTCACTGTAGCCCCCAAGCATTTAGATGGAATAAACTATTCTGACTAGACGCTTTAAGAGTAGCATACACGGTGTTCATAATTTTAAGTGCTGTAGCCCCCAAGTCTCTAGTTGTAACTGAATTAGTTCTGACTAGATACTTAATGAAAAGCTAAGCATTTTCCGAGTTAAAACTTTATACTGTATCTCCCAAGCTTCTAGTTGAGAACTGAATCTTTTCCGACTAGATGCTTAAAGAAAATCTAAGCATATTGCCAAGTTAAAAAACTCTCGCTGTAGCCCCCGAGCGCCTAGATGGAAAATCTCCGACTAGGGGCTCCAAGTAGACTGAACAACAACTTGACTTTGTATTTGTTTCCACAGAACGAGAATGCTTGGAGGGGCATGGCCAATGATAAGTACCAGAAGATGCACGCGAACCTTGAAGCTGAAAAGGGTAAAACCGCCATCTTGAAGGAACAGATCATCAAAAACAAGAGTCTGTTTTATTTTTGCGCATTTCCGTCTTACTTTTATGCCTTCCATCTTCGAGTACTCACGGTGTACTTTGTTTTCTCCGACTTGCAGAGAATGTAGCCAAGGCCAAGGATATTGTCGAGCAGTCCAAGCACATCCAGCAGCTGGGCAGCGAGAACAAGATCCTTAAGAAGGAGATGGAACAAATGCTGAAGATGCACGAGGATTCCATGAAAGCCCTGCAGGACTCCGCCTCCGCTGAGATCAATCGCTTGAAGGAGGAGTTTGCGATCCTCAAGGATCAAAAGCAAGCTGCCGACGAGCAAAACCTTCGCCACAGCGAAGCGTTTAAGCTCCTCCAACAGGAGAATGAATCCTTGATGGACATCGTCTGGCAGGCTAAGGCCAGCATCTTCAGTAAGTATCCTCCGCCTTGGAGCTCTGTAGTCTGGGTACTTAGAATTTTTGAACTCATGCAATCGTTGTCGGAATTTTCAGCGCCCCTGGGTTTAACCCACTCGCCTCCTTCGGACAAGGAATGCACGATTCTTGCCGGAAACTTCATCAACACTGCCATCACCCAGGCCAAGGAGATCGCCAACCCCTGCAAATTTACATCAAGGCCTCAGACTGCATGGTGAAGTACTCGGAGATTCTGCGCCGAGCCCCTGAGCGTGTCGCAAGCTGGAAAGCTTCATGTGCACGGGTTGGCGCAAGGATGGCGTTGTCCATGGTGAAGGCACACTATGACGATGCCGACATCAACACGGTAACATCTGGTATCCCCGACGTGGATGATGACGGCAAGGAGATTGATCACGAAGCCATCCTGTCATCACTCGCGGGCTATGACACCAGGGTTGCCGAGTTGGTGGATGTTGATGTCTTCATGCCTAGGAACTTTATCGACAACGCCGAGCCTGAATCCTCCGAGTCTCCTCACAGTGGCGACGCTGAGGGTGAATCTCCGGCTGGTGATGATGCGGTCTCCAAATCCCCTGCACCCAAGGAGTGAAAAGCACTTTGTAATTCTTGTTTCACCTTTGGAGTGTGCATTGAAAAACTTGGTGATGTAATCTTAAGGCGGAAAACAGTGGTTGTCGTATCCTGCTACTTAAGAGTTAATGCCCAGTATGTATATATTTTTTAAGCAAGTGCTGGCTTATCCATTACTCTGGTTTTTATGCTTGACTTTTCGTGAGTCGGAAGACTCGTTGTCGGAACCATGCGCTTAGGCGATGATACCCAATGGCACCGTCAATAACCTTAGCACAAAATCACCGACAATAAGTGCCAAAAGTCACTACTCCAGAATCCACATAAAAACAACAAAGAACGTGTAGACCAGAAAACTTAAGCTAACGCCCGTAGGCGGAATTTTTCACAAGTGCAATTGCAAAGCTTGTGCATAAAGGTTTATATGATCCAAAAATGAACACTAAAGGAGGTAAAAGACTTAGCAATATGAGTGAACCAAAGAGCTTTATTTCACTGATCATATAAGAGGTACACGATTAGATAAAAAATGCTAAGTGTAGAAAGGACGTAGCTGTGCTATGTTCCATGGCCGATCAAGCTCTGGGTAGTCATCATCCGGGTCACGTCGCTTACGCTTATGATCCTCGTTGGGTCTATCCTTGAGTTCACGATTGTCGACAAGGTAGTAAGACCCATTGAGCAGCGCCTTGCTTATGATGAACGGTCCTTCCCATGGCGGGGATAATTTGTGTGACTTCTTCTGTTTAAGTCGGAGCACCAAATCCCCCTCTTTAAACGAGCGATGCCGAACACGGATACTATGGTAGCTGCGTAGTTTCTGCTAGTAGATGGTGGATCTTTGGCATGCCAAAACGCGCTCCTCCTCGAGAAGGTCCACATCTAGGCGTCTGGATTCTTCAGCGTCATCTTCGTCGTAGGAGGCATCTCTTGGTGCATCGTGGAGTATGTCAGAAGGTAAGATGGCTTCTGCTCCATATACCATGAAATCTGTGGTGTAGCCGGTAGATCTGTTGGGTGTAGTTTGTAAAATCCACAGCACAGATGGCAATTCTTCCGCCCAGGCTCCAGCTGCTCTATGTAGCGGTGCCTCAAGACGTGGCTTGATTCCCTGCAGAATTAATCCATTGGCTCGCTCAACTTGACCATTGGATTGTGGGTGTGCCACAGATGCAAGGTCAAGTCGGATGCCTTTGTCCCAGCAATAGGCCTCCACTTCTCCGAGTGACAAGTTGCTTCCATTGTCGGTGATGATGCTATGTGGGAGACCAAATCTCACCACCAGATCCCGGATAAACCTGAGGGCAGTTGCCCCATCAAGCTTTCTAACGGGTTTAGCTTCTATCCATTTGGTGAATTTGTCAACTGCCACAAGCAGATGCGTAAATCCACATGGTGTCGTTTGCAACGGTCCCACCATGTCCAGCCCCCAGACTGCAAATGGCCAAGTTATTGGTATTGTTCGCAATTCTTCAGCGGGAACATGTGGTTGTCGGGCATAATACTGGCATCATGTGCATGTCTCAACCAGCTTGTCGGTGTCCGCCTTCGCGTTCAGCCAGTAGAATCCTTGCCGGAAGGCTTTCGCGACCAAAGATCAAGGAGCGGCGTGATGCCCACAATCTCCGAGATGGATCTCGCGTAGGATTTCCATACCTTCTAGCTGGGAAACACACTTTAGGTATACACTAGTAGTGCTCCTTTTATAGAGTTTCCCATTGATTATGGTATAACCCTTTGCTCATCGTACTATTTGTCGTCTTTTGACTTCGTCGTTGGGCAAAGTTCTGTGCTCGAGATACTCCATGAACGGTTTTGTCCAAGCCGGAGGGATCTTTGTCACCATATTAACGAAAGATTCAGCTCTATCCGGGTTGTCGATGTCGGCGCCCTTCACGGATGGTGTGCGTACATGCTCTAGGAAAACTCCTGGCGGAATTTGCTTTCGCCCTGATCCAAGTTTAGACAATAGATCAGCCGCCTCGTTTTGCTCCCTAGGTACATACTTGACTTCGTAGCCCAAGAAGCTCTTGGCTATCTTGTCCACTTCGTCTCGATATGCCGCCATCATAGGGTTCCGCGCATTCCAGGTGCCAGCCACCTGCTGGGCAACCAAGTCGGAATCTCCACAGCAAACTATGTGCTTGATGCCAATATCCTTGGATACACGCAGTCCGTGAATGAGTGCTTCATACTCCGCCATGTTGTTTGTAGCCTTGAAGTGGGTCTGCAGAACGTAGTGTAGCTTGTCTCCTTTTGGTGACTGTAGCAATAAACCAGCCCCCGAGCCGTTGAACAACTTTGATCCGTCAAAGTGCATCACCCAGTATTCTGGTTCCGGCAACGGAGTGGCATCTGGCATCTCCGTCCAATCTGCGATAAAATCCGCCAAGGCTTGTGACTTGATAGCGTCGCGTCTTTTGTAGGTGATCTCGAAGGCGGCAAGTTCAATGCCCCACTTCGCAACCCTTCCTGTAGCGTCGTTGTTGTTGATGATGTCGGACAGTGGAGTCTTGCTCACTACTGTGATTGGATGCTCCTGAAAGTAATGCCTCAGCTTCCGCGAAGCGAGGAATACTCCATAAGCTATTTTTTGGTAGTGCGGGTAACGCTGCTTGGACTCTGTCAAGACCTCGCTTACATAGTAAACTGGTCGTTGCACTCCGTGCTCATAGCTTGGTTCCTTCCGCTCTACCACGACGACGATGCTGATAACCCGGTTGGTTGTCGCCATGTAAATTAACAGGGGCTCTCTAGACTCGGGTGGTGCAAGGATGGACACTGAGGAAAGAATCTCCTTGAGCTGCTTCAATGCTGCATCTGCCTCGTCCGTCCATGTGAATTTGTCCGCCTTCTTCAGCAACTTGTATAGTGGCAGAGCCTTCTCTCCAAGTCAGCTGACGAACCGACTAACTGCTACGACACAACCTGTTAGTCGTTGGATGTCCTTGAGGCATGTTGGACGATTTATGTTTAGGATGGCCTTGATTTTCTCCGGGTTGACCTCGATTCCACGCTGGGAAACAATGAAGCCCAACAATTTGCCGGCTGGAACCCCGAAGACGCACTTCCTAGGGTTGAGCATCATGTTGTATTTCCGGAGATTATCAAAGGTTTCTTTTAAGTCGAAGATTAAGTCGTTTGATTTTTTAGACATCACCGCAATATCGTCCACGTAGGCATGAACGTTCCGACCAATTTGATCGTGAAGGCAACGTTGCATTGTCCGCTGGTAGGTAGCACCTGCGTTTTTCAGCCCAAAGGGCATCGTGACATAGCAAAACGTGCCATAAGGGGTAGTGAACGAAGTGGCCAATTGGTCCGACTTCCTCATCTTGATCTGGTGGTATCCTGAGTATGCATCAAGAAAACACAAAAGTTCCGAGCCAGCCATCGAGTCAATGACTTGGTCAATGCGAGGCAAAGCAAACGGATCTTTGGGACATGCTTTGTTCAAGCCGGTGTAATCAATGCACATTCTTAATTCATTGGTTCCCTTTTTGGGGACAAGTACAGGATTGGCCACCCATCGGGTGTGAAGGACTTCTCGGATAAACTCAGCCTTAAGTAACCTAGCTATCTCTTTGCCAATGGCGCGTCTCTTCTCATCTCCGAAGCATCGTAGAGGTTGTTTCACTGGTTTACATTTTGGATCTATGTTTAAGCTGTGCTCGGCAAGTTCCCTAGGTACACCTTTCATGTCGGCAGGTTGCTAGGCAAAGATATCCCTATTATCACGGAGGAACTCGACGAGCGCGATTTCCTATTTGGGATCCAGGTTCATCCCAATGGTGACGGTCTTGGAGGCATCGCCTACCACAAGTTCCACCGGCTTGGTCTCGATGGCGGCCTTGAACGCAGGAGCGGAGTCGGAGATTTGCTTCTTCGACGCGGGCATCTCTGAGTCATCAACCTTGCTTTGGATCTCCTTGAATTCTTCGCTGTAGAGGTCAGCTTCTACAACAACTGCTTCATTGATCTCGCAGTCCCTTGCCTTGGTAAAGCTTCCGGATACGGTGATGACACCGTTTGGTCCGGGTATCTTGAGCTTGTTGTAGACAAAGCATGGCTTGGCCATGAACGTGTGGAATATGTTGCGGCCGAATATGACGTGGTACACGCTCTTGAAGGGGACCACCTCAAAGGTCATGCGCTCTTGGCGGTAATTATTAACATCGCCAAAGGCTACCTGAAGTGTGATGCACCCAAGGGACCGAGCCTCCCGACCAGGCACTACGCCATGGAACACGGTGTTGGTCCGCCTTAGGTTTGCCTCCGTCAAGTTCATCTTCTGCAGTGTATCCAGGTACATGATGTTGATGCTGCTTCCACAATCCACCATGCACTTGGTGAACTCCACTTTGTCAATCAATGGGTTGATGACCATGGCGTACTGGTTCTCCGTGGGCACAAGGTCTGGGTGGTCCGTGCTGTCCCAAGTGATTGGAACCTCCGACCAGCGCAGGTATTGAGGAACTGGGGGGATAGTAGCTATCAGGATCCTTAAAGAGGTCTTCTGTTGTCAGACGGTGGGGGTGCCAAGGAAAGTGTGGTAGACTGGAGCCTTCTTTGCGAAGGGGTTCTTGCCCTTGTCATCGCTATTCGCGGCGTGCTTGGGGTCAACGTCCTCGTCCATGTCACTTGAATCCTTGGACTCCTCCTCCTTCTTATTCCCCTTGCTCTTGCCTCGCGGTCTGTTCTTCCGACTTTGTTTGTAGCCGGACTCCGGGTCTTCCTTGAGGTCATTCACGAACTTGCAGTGTCGATTGGTATGGGTGGCCTTGACGTTGGCGTCGAGGTGGACGAGGCACGTCATATCGCGGTACTCTTTGTAGGTTTAGGGAACGAGGAGCGGCGCCGAGTTAGTTTCACTTCCTCGCTGCTGCCCGCGGCCTGCTCCCCTTCCTCGGCCACGTTGTCCACCGTCTCCTCGTCCTGCGAAAGTCATAGCGACCATGTTGGTAGATTGCTTTTCTTCTGGAGCGGTTTTACGCTTTGTACTGCTGTTCCTCCGAGCTTGGGTTGGAACGCCGTTGCCAGCAAAGAGCCACGAGCGTCATCGTCGGCAGCTACGAACTCACTAGCTAACTGAATCATCTGATTCAAGTCAAGCTAATGATTGTCCTGCAAGCGTTTTAGCTTATGTCGGAGCAACGTGCACCTTTCCAGCCCATCGATGAAGGCGGCCATGGCGGTCTGGGCGTGCACTCCTGCGCAGGAATTCTTCATATCCAGCCAGCGGGAGAGGTAGGCGCGAGATGTCTCGTCTTTCTCCTGCATGCACCGCTGTAGATCGCCCACAGTGCAGGGACGCTTGTATGTACCCTCAAAGTTCTTGGTGAACGCTTCTTGCATGTCCAGCCAGTTGTAGATAGATTTCTCCGGCAAGTCATCGATCCATTGATGGGCCTTGCCCGCTAACATTAACGGGAGGTACTTGACGGCGATGTTGGGGTTGCCTCCAGCAATCTCCACCACGTTGCCGTAGTCCTGCAACCATGTGGCAGGTTTGGCTGTGCTGTCATAGGGTTTGATGGTCTTGTCAATCCGGAAACCTTGGGGGTAAGTTGCGGACCGTATTCCAGGTCCAAAGCAACGTGGTCCCAGGTATGGTCCTTCCCGGGCCTCGTGGATCTTATCGATCCGCGAACATGCATCGTATGGCTCCGGGTTCTTCTTCTTTTTGTCAACAGGGGATGGGCTGCGTGAACGACACGGGCCCCCTCCGCCATGGTGACTGCTTGGTGGCGACGGAGGCGAGGTGGCGGTGGGTTAGCTTTTTTGTTGTTACCCTCATGCGACGCCTCACGCCTGTCACGGTTGCTTGTCGGACGTGGAGGGTCAAGGCGCGACCTGCTCTTGTGTCCTTCATTGTGCTTTCCATCATGGCGGGTCTGCTCCGTGTTGTCGCAGATGACGATGCCACACTGCCTTGGTGGGGGCATATCCGTATGATGGTGAGCTTTGTAGTCTTCGTGATGTCGGGGGGATTGGGGCGGTGGCGATGGGAGGCGGGGTTGGGCTCTTTCTCCGTGGTCGGAGGATATGGGGATAGCATCCTTCCTGTTGCGGCATCCCTCCGTCTTTGTTCTGATGAACCCGTCCATGATCCGACATCCTGAGGAGATCTGTCCCTTGGCGGTTTGTGCTGGCTAGATCGGCAGAGCGCTCGGTCAGACTCAAGCCTCTGAGAGGTGGCCTTTTCCTGCTACTTGATTGCCTTGGCCACTAAGTCATAGACCTGTTCCACTGCCGCGGGTGATCTATCCTGCTCCAGAAGGGTCTTAGCGACGGCGAGGTTGAGGAGTGGGGTGGGCATCACCTGCTTGCCTTCACTATCAATGTATGGCTTGGCCCGTGCCGGCTTCGAGGGAGCCCATCCTAGGTTGCGCCGTACACCAGGATCGTTGATAACGCGAGCCAGAGCTTTCTTAGCCTTCTGCTGCTGCTGCAGAGTCTTGTACTCGGCCTCCATTGCTCTTGCTTTCTCTATGGATTTCTGCGCGTTGACCAGATCTCGATCATGTTTAGCGCCTTGCTCCGCGATGGCTTGCGCTTCCTCCAGTAGTTGCTGGCGCTTCTCGTCAAGCTGGGTCACGTTCCGGATATGATCAACAGTTAGTGGCTCGACGAGGAGGTTGCCGTACATCACCCTATCAGCTGGGGTAACGTGTGCTGCTGCCGACGTAGATGCTGGAGGCGGCAAGTTTGCGGTGTTATTGTTGCTCGGGCCGGTGCCGAGTTCCTGCGGCTGCTGCACTGGTTTGGGCGGAGGGGGCATGCTTCTTGCGCGATCATCGTCGGCAGCAATAAGTGGCCCCGTCCCCTTATCCAGCGCCATAGGCGGAGCTTGCCCGGGCTGATCTTTCTCCATCCCTGTCCCAATGGTGTCGAACACCCCTCGGGACATGACGGTGTTATTATCTTGTTCGTCGCGCGAGTACTCCTCCTCCATCTCCTGCATAGCGGAGTCTAGCTCTTCTGGACTGAAGTCTATTTCCTCAGAATCTGCACTGAAATCAGCATAAAGTGCGTCAATGACAGAGTCGGAGGGTGCCAGGACTTCCTTGATGACGGGCGGTGGAGGTGCAACGGCCTCGACGATGACTAGGGGTGGCGGTGCTGCTGCGACGATGGCGGCCGGAGGCGATGGTGGTGGCTGAATCGGAGGTGCTCCGTCGATGAGCGCTAGCGCTGTCTGAGCTGCTGCTTCAGCCTCTGCGTAGTTGTTGACGGTGTTCACCATGCCTTCAAAGGTGAGGCGTCCCGATGCCTGTTGCCGTCTTAGAGAATGTCGGAGAAGCGTGCCGTGGTCCAGTCCTTCCACAAAGTGATAGATGGCATCATCATTGGGGGTAATTGGCCAGGTCGGCTCGTATACGGAGCCATCTGGCGAGGTAGTCGCGGGGGTTTTCGCCCTCTCTCTGAACACAGCGCGACAGATCGAAGATGGTAACCACGCCGACGAACTTTGATCTCTGCTGTCCAGACGCACGGGCGAAGCCGGTGGATTTGCAGTGATCTTCCACCTTTATATCCTGCACGAGGGCAGTTTGGGTGGGCCTTGGATTTTTCCGATCTTTGCCGGCAAACTTTGAAAAGAGATCCAACATCGATCCTTCTGCGAACGTATCCTGCCCGTAGGCGGTCCGTGCGGGTCTTGATGCTTTCCGATCTTTGCCGGCAAACTCCAAAGAGAGATCCGACATCGATCCTTCCGTGAACGTATCCTGCCCGTAGGCGGTCCATGTGGGTCTTGATGCTCCTCCAACTTCCAGGGAACTAGTGCCCGAGTCGGTTTCGCTGATGAAGAGGTAGATGTCTCCGATAGGAACGATCGAGCACCGCGTAGGGTTCGTCTTCGCCAGGATCCAGAACTCGTCAGGGGGGGGGGGACGATCGGAACGTTTCTGGAGAAGAGAACGCGACCGATGGCTACGGTCTCGCCGATTCCCGCGAAGATCTTGGTCCTCGCCCGCTGAAGAGCCTGAAGCGCCTCCTGCCCCACGGTGGGCGCCAACTGTCGTGGTATTGCCGACGAGTACGCCATGGAGGGGTCCTCATAGTGCGTGTTTAGAGACATGGGGTAAGGCGGACGGTTGACGGGTACGAGGTAACACAGCTTACCCAGGTTCAGATCCCACGACGGTGGCGGAATCCTACTCCTGCTATAAATCACTATAATGGCAATACGCCGAGTTACAGAGATTAGGTTCGCTGTGCGAGGTGACTAGAGAGTCTAAGTTATCGTCTGAGATTGTGCCCTAAAGGCTCCATAGGTCCGACTTATATAGTCATCAGATCCTGGGATTACAGGGAAAAGTCCTAGCCGGACAGGTTACAGAGTCCTACACCGTCTATCACTAGTCTTGTATATCTTGTACTCCAAGGCTCCGGGTTCGCTGGTGACTCCACCGTAGCCTTCCTTTATCCGGCATGGGCCTCCCTTCTGGATCCACCTAACTGGGCCGCCCAGCAGACCATAGGCCATGCTACCGACTATGGGCCACCCTGGTTAGTCGGATAAGAGACATGCCATGAGGATACCCATATAGCATATCCCCAACATGCGCCGCTGTCTCCTCGGCCGAGCTGGTGGCGTCGGAGCTACTCACGGACCGAGGCGGAGACGCCGGCTTGGTCAGCTTCGCTTTCTTCTTTGGCGGCGCCTTCTTCTTCTTCTTTGATGGTGTAGCCTTATGGTGTGAGGTATGCTCAGGGAGCTCGTCGTCGTCATGGGCCTCGAGGCTCTTGCTGGCCTCGAGTTCACGCTGGTGCTGCCCACGAGTCTTGCGGACCATGGGGGCAGCAACCTCCACGGGGTCGTCGTCATCATCGTTGCCATCACCACCCCCATCACTTTCGACATCGCCCTTCTCGGGCAATGACTCACTCCCGTCCTGGGCGGACGAGCTCGAGTTCTCATCGTCTGTGGGCGGAAGCCACCCTTCCACCACTTGAAACAACTGCACCAATCAAACGACATTAGCACAACCGCGAATGCACGAACTGCGACTGCGAGTGCAGAGGGAATAACAGCTTACCATTGGAGCTGGGCGCCTTGCGGTGTAAGGCACGACCCCGGCCTTCGTGTCGAGATACACCACCTAGGTGATCTTTTTCAGGGCCTGGGTGTAGTCGTCGAGTCTCCACTCAACGAGGCAGGACTTCGTCGGGTCGTTCTTGCCCGAATACTCGTACATGTAGTGGGCGCGGCTGGCCAGGGGCACGAGCCGTCGCCCGAGCCAACAGTTGTAGAGGTTGATGGTTTGAAGGCCTTTCGTCTTCAAATTGCGGATGTTCTGCAGCATCTCGTCGACGACCATCCACTGCTCCAGCGGGAGGTTGGTAACTTGGAGCCGGCGCGGCTCAGGCCGGTCGGCGGAGTACCTTCGAAGTGCCACTTCATCGCTTGGAGTCGACTCGGTAACGTAGAACCAGTTCTTCTTCCACTCCTTCGCTGCTTTGGCGGGCAGCATCAGATCGAAGAACGACGCCTTCGACTTTAGCTGGAAGGTCAAGCCGCCCGCGGCTAGCATTGCGTTGCCTGTCTCTTCGTGGTTGATTCTCCCGTGGAATAGGTCTTGCCACAGGGGGAAGTAGGGCATGCATCCCAGGTAGCACTCGCAGAACACCATGAAAATGGTGAGCTGCTCGATGTTGTGCGGACCCAGATCCGATGGCTAGATATCATAATAGGCGCAGAAACGCCGGAAGAAGAGGGAGGTTGGGAAGCCGATCCCCCGCTCCAGGTGACTAGTGAAGCAGATGAATTCCCCTTCGCGCGGATCCGGAATTACTTCTCCGGCCGCGGGGATGCGCCATCTCTCGGCGCGGAGGATCCCCGCCTCCTCGAATGATTTTAGCAGTGCCTTCGTGCACTTGGATCTGCCCCATGGTTCGGTGGGAGGAGCCATCGGCTGGAGGATTGTGGGATTCGGATTGCTCTGAATCGTTCTAGTCGCTGCGCGGAATGGGGAAACGAGGATGCGTGAGATCATAGGAAATGAGGGAAACGTTTTCCCCTTCACCCTTCACTCTCCTTATATAGAGGTTGTTACCCGCCATTTTCGGGAGCCGTTACCACGCGGTAATTACGCCAATATTAACGTTGGATTACCCAACGTCTAGTTTGACCAAAGTTGACGGTCCAACTTCGTCTACTCGACTCGCTGCCTCCAGCGACTCGACAATTCACCGACCCGATCACTATGACAGTGACTAATTACTCGCCGACCCGCTCGCCAAGCTGCGATATGATTGGTCGCCGTTATTGCGACTAAAATGACTAGTTCTTTCCTTCTTTCAGGAGTCCTCCGTCGATTCAACTAGGCATCCGCATTGGACCCGCATACTCCGAATGCCAGCAAACGCTTGCGACGAATCAATGATGGCCTCGGGGACTACTGATGGGGATATGCTTACCGGGGTATGCCCAGCAGGACGTTTCCTATTGGCCCAAGCCACCAGCGAGTGGGCCTGCAGGACGGTGACTGGATCGAGACTTGGCGAGGACTCAGGCGAGTGGAAGCTGGAGGCCCAGAAGTGTAGCTAGGCCCAGTCGGACTAGTTCTAAGACCCTCCGAATCCTTAACTAATTCGGTTGTAATCTGTAAACCCTAGCGAGGTGAGCCTATATAAACCTCCCTAGGGTACGCATAGAGGATACGTTCCATCATACACCCAAGCAACTCGTCGCCTAGTCGACCGAGCTCGCCCCCTGTACTCTCTCCATAATACTCCCTCCGTTTCAAAATATAAGATGTTTTAGGTTTGTGAAGAAAATGAATCTAGACTTCTTTTAGTGTGTAGATTCACCCCTAAGTTGAATGAACCTAATACTAAAATAAGTCTAAATACATTTGCTTCACAAACCTAAAACATCTTATATTTTGAAACGGAGGGAGTACAATCTAGTAGGAGTAGGTCTTTACCCTCCGGGGGGCTGAACCTAGGTAAAACGTTGTGTCTCCGCCCTCATCTCGCACCGCAGATGGCTGCCTCCCTTGACCCATGTTCTACTACTCGCTGCCGATTGCAACATCTGCCGTGGTCATTCCCACGACATGGACTGACACTCAGAAGTTCTTTTGGGATGACCTTTACAATGAGCCAACTCATATTAAGCGGGGTTTCTTTGTTCCTCCCAAGTATCTCAATGAGGACCACTATTCTCATTACCTCTCTTCCGATTTCGAGCATGTGGATGTGGCCCTGAAGCAGATGGATGTCTTTGCTATTGCTACTATCAAGGTCAAGCTAATGCTAGATCTCATTCGCCAGTTCTTCTACACTGCTTACTTTCACACTAATGAGGCTCGCACTGTCACTTGGATGGCCGACACCAAGACATACTCGGCTTCGTTTGATGCTTTCTGCCATGCCCTAGGTTACCCTCCTGACCGTGTCTCTGGCCTCTGCATTCATTCTGAGAAGGCCTTCAGTGACAACCAGCTCCTTTTCTGCTATCCTAGTGATCCCAGCCATCAACCTCCCAGCTTGTCAGGCATGTACTACTACTATATGGTGCTTGCTCGGTTCTTCCGCTACAATCTTGTGAGCAAGGCTGGTGATGTTGTTGATGTCCGCGGTCACCACAAGAATCTTCTATACTACTATGATCCTCGTCGCCTTCGGAAGATCAATGTGTGTGATTTCATCTACTATGAGATTCAGCGGTCCATTGAGAAGCGTCTGACTCCCAATTTCTGTCAATATGTTAAGTGTCTGATTGAGGCCACCGTGAAGATATGGAGGATTTCACCTTACCTCGTCGGGGCTCTCATGTGGATCTCCCTCAGATGTGGACCTTCCCCGTGCTCATCCTCGCAAGAAAGGTCTTGCCCGATTCTTCAACAGCTTGTGGGATATGTGTCGCTCTTCCTCTGATGTTGCCCATCGCACTTTGGAGCTCAGTCAGGAGAACAGGAGGCAGCACAATGCTTTCTTCACAGAGCGTGGTTGACCTGTGCCAGACTTGGGAAATTCTCTAGCTCTTGTCCCTTATGTCAACTTTGAGAATCCCCCGCTGGATGAGGACATGTTTAGGATCTTTGATCCATCGATGTTCCCTAGGTTTGCCACTTCCAGTTCCTCTCAGCGCCGTGCTACATCTATATGGAATGTTGATGATGGTGAGGACGAGGACGAAGAGGAGGGTGACGATGAAGAAGACGAGGAGGAAGAAGCCTATGATGATGATGACGATGAGGACAACTTCGCTGGCTAGATCGGTCTCTCTACTCGTTTCTTCCTTTTTGGTCTCGATGCCAAAGGGGAGAAAGAGTAGAGTCTCTACTTTCATGACTTGCCCTACTTTGCTTGTTTGTCTCTCATGGGCTTGTGCTTTTATTTGCTCTATCGGACCAGTGTGTGTTTGGACAACTTTGTAGTTCTCTTATTGTACTTGGATTTCCTATCACTATGTGCTTGCTATTATGTGCTAGATCTAATCGTATCATAATATCATATTTTCACTCTAGCTCGGTTTTTCATTGTTAACCAAAAAGGGGGAGATTGAAAGGGCAAATAGCCCTTATCTAGTGTTTTTGTTAACTATGACATCGGAGATAGAGAACGGACTAATGTTTCTATTAGCATCTCTATAGCTGAGAGTCCGCGGGTTATTGGTGATAGGTGATGGGTGACCCCCCATTCGTTTCTTTATGGAGAGCTGGTGGTATTGTTTATTATTTTCTCTCATTTACTCTTGAGTCAAATAGGAAACACCACACTATTAAGAGGGGTGATCTCGATGGGCTCTTTGGGGTTGTTCTACACAAAATATACTTCTCATCATCCACCACACACCCGTTCTAAGAGAGAGAGAGAAAATAGCCTTGAAAAATGAGTCAAACGGGGTTACTGTGAAATCGGCAAAAGCGTCGGCGGCGTTGGTGCTGTCGCCGGAATTTCCGGTCGCCGCCGGAAATTCTTGGTGCACGCTGATATGGCTTACTGCATAGCCTTTTGGCTGTTCACCGAGAATTCCGGTCGCCGCCGAAAATTCCGGCGTGTGATCCGGTCCACCGGAGCTGCCGCCGGAAATTCCGGCGAGCAACTTGGTGCGACCGGACTTATTGTCGGTTCTGTCGCAGGAACCCCCAAACGGCTCTTTTTCCCTCATACTATATATACCCCTTTCTTATCCACTGTGATGTTAAGCATTTGAGCAAATATTTCATTTTTGAAGCTTTCTCTCTCTCCCCCATTGTTGAAACACAAAATCTTGAGGATCTCCCATTCAACCCAACCAAATCCAAATCCCTTTGGTACAAAGGAAGAGGAGGTCCCGATCTATGTTTCCACCAAGACAAACTTCATTCCCCCTTGAGTTCATCGAGTTAGCTTGTTACTCTTGGGTTTGTGGGAAACCCTAGGCGGCTAGGGTCGCCCGGAGGCATTCGGCTTGTGATTTGCTCCGTGGAAAGTTTGTGAGGGTTTGGAGACTACCTTAAAGTCTACCACGAGTAAGTGAACTATTCCTTCGTGGGATAGGCTCGGAGAAGAAGGTGAGCCTTTGTGGCACATGAGGAATCCTTCGTGGAACCTCACACGTCTCCAATGTGACGTAGCCCCCTTCCCAAAGGTGGTGAACATGGCAATACATCTTCGTCTCCGTGTGCTTTGATTATTCCTTAACTGATCTCTTAGTTGTGTTGTTTACCTTGTGATAGCCTTCGAGCTTGAAGTCTCTTGTTCATCATCTAGGTTGCCTCACCTAGTTTGCATTTAGGCTCACTTATATTCCGCAAATCCTAAAACTTGCAAAGTATTATAAAGAATTTTGTAGAAACCTATTCACCCCCCTCTAGGTTAACCATCTTACACTTTCAATTAGAGAGGTAGGTTTTAATTGAATTGTTTTATTTTGAATAAACTTGAACAGGAAAAAAGATTTCAAAGAGGCCTCACAAGGTATCAAATCAATTAAAACCAAAGGGTAGACATGAAGGGTAAAGTAGATGGTTGAATAAGATTTATTTGATTTGTTTCCTCTTGAGAGCAACAAAAACAAATAGCCCCATTTAAACCAAGAAAACAAAGAAGGGAAGGATGTTGGTAATCTTGCATGGGCCATGCATGTGGTATATTGGCCACCTAGATAATTGTGAAAACAATCCTAGTTTCTTATGGAACATATCCAAGCATGCATTTTCTTCACTTGAAAAATGGTCCACATAAGAAGAAGGATGCTTGCAAATGAGGTTATTTGACATATGCATACATATGAAGCCAAAAGTCCAAAGTAGTGTGTATTTTCCACTAGATTTAGTTGTAGGCATAATGGCATCATACATGGGCATATATTGAATAAAACCATGTGAAAGCTTGCAAAAGAGAATTATACCCGCATGGCTTGCAAAGATGGCCATGAGGCTACACGTACTTCAATTTTGTAAAAAAAACATGGTCACATATGGGATCATGTAAACTTAGAAGTGGATCCCTCCAAACACATATGAGCAGGAGGTAATAACCAAATAAATGCAATTGCTCATATATATCTTGGATGGTGGAATTATAAGGTGGTGACAAAAAAGGTGGTGGAATTAGAATAGATATGCCCCCAACTCAATTTGGGCATTAAGCAATATATCAAGAGTCAACTATAATATATCAAGAAATAAATACAAGTAATACAATACAATGCATATGGGATAAGAACCAAATAAGAGAGGTTTTATATGATGCAAAAATGAAAGGTGTCATGGTGACATGAGCATGAAATAATGATGATGTAATGCAGAATAATATGTAGGAAGTAGCAATATAGAATAGGCAAATAGAATTACAATTGTTAGACAATTGGGATACTACAACTCTCCCCCACTAAAAAAGAATCTCGTCTCGAGATTCCTAGGAAAATGATGAGGACATAAATAGTTCGGATACAACCAAATTACTAGACTTATTTATCAGGTGAATTCAAATAGTAATTTTAGAATACATTATTATATTATCAAGGACAAAAATATTATATACTATTTTCACTAGTGTAGACGGTGGCCTCTAACACCGGTTCAAAGGCCCTCTAATAGCGGTTATAGAACCGCTGTTGAGGGTTCGGTGTTAGAGGCCCCCCTTTAACAGCGGTTCTTATACGAACCGCTGTTAAAGGGTGGCGCACGTGGGGCTACCGCAGCGCTCAGGGCCCCCCTTTAACACCGGTTCGTAACACGAACCGGTGTGAAAGGTTCTCTATCGCGGCAGGAAAACAGCCTAAATCTCTGCCGCGGCAAAGTTCTGCCGCCGCCCCGTTTAGGGCGGATTTTCTGCAGCGCGGCGGGGACGGGGGGTGGGGTATCGATAGGGAGAGGTATATACATAGATCATCGGTACATACTAGTACATGAATAATTAAGCAACTATTATTATACACAAACATTGTCATTGTGGTATTCTCCGTACACGTTGAAGCATCAAGTACAAGACAAACACGATCAAGCATATATACAAAATAACACGTTCATTTTGGATATCTAAAGAGTTCTTCGCCAGGCGTGATGACCTCATCAAGTATGAACCCCGCCAATTCCTCTTGAATGGCTCGTATGCGGTCAAATGGTAGGAGTTTGTCCCGCATCCGTTCGATCTAAATATATATATGAAGAATGGGGTCAATATATATAAGAATGAAACTCAACACAACTGATGGTAATAAAATAATGTTGGGTATACTTCGTTTACTTACTCTAAGTTTTTCTAGTGTGGCTTGGCCCGTCGCACATATCGTGTTGCAAATGAACTTGCAAACATAGTATCCACATAAGTTATTAATGGGTCCCTGATGCGCGCACTTTACGAGAATAGAGAGTTCAATCAAAATAATAATCAATAAAGCATGATATAATGGAATTGGAAGCAGAATCAAAGAGATACGCAGACCTAGCCGGCTAGTATTACTTACATTTTGATCTACAAATTTTAGTTCTTTTGACCATTCACCCACGGCCCTACCCGTGAACCTTTTCCAAACCCTATCCGGCAAAGAAAATGGATAAAGGAGTAATTAATTACTTGTTGTCACGAAAGTTGCCAATCTAGTGCGATAATATGATTAAAATTACCTCTAGATCATCTCTTTAAAGTCTTCCCATAGCTCTTGGTCTTTTCGTAACGAGTCCATGACAAGGACTTTTCCTGAGTCAACTTGAATGACTAGCAGAATAAATTGGAACCTACATGCACGCATAACTCATCATCAGTTACACTTAACATCGAGTAAGCCGAAACAGAATGTGTACAAGAGAGTGTAACACTCATGAGAAGTTGTAAGGCAAAAGTATTTCCCTTTTGGTTTGTTGTCTCAGTAAAGACGTTAGCAAGAAATCTTCTTTTGCCCGGGTTTGAGTTTTACCACTTGTTCATGAACTCTATTTGGGTCAACGAACCCAATGTCAAAAGGGCCTCCTTTCATGCATTCCATAACCTTTTTCCTGCATAATAGTATATACATATATGGTGAGCATATATATATATACATGCAATTAATGAATTGAATGAGCTGAGATAGAAATTACAAAAATAGTACTTACACACAATAAAGGCTGATGGCAGCCTTGTCGAGTTCCTTCTGATTGAATAAAAAATGCAAGTCTTGAATGTTGAAGGTGATCTCGTCGTCTCCGCACAAGAAAATCTGATCTCTTATATGCGTCGTGATCCATTCTTCCTTTCTCATCTTGCAGAAATCAAGGTACCACTTATGCAATCTTCACATATTTGTTGGTAGATTCTTAATCTCCTCTTTCTTGACGAGATTCTTCCCGTACTTCCATGGTTGTATCGGGTTGACATCGCCGTTGGGCAAGTGGTCTCCCATGATGTTCAAGTATGCAATGTAAGTCATCCCCATCACATTGGCCTTTCTTTATAGCTCTTCCTCGTAATCATTTACAAGAGGAGCTATCCGTGTGTTGGACACTTGGAGCGGCGCGCACGATTGGTTTTCTTGCTCTCTGAGCATGGGAACTGTTTTCTGGGGTGCCGCATGACTACTACTTTCAGACTCCCTCCGCCTTGCATCCCCCTTCATAATCTGGCGCTCGTAGTCCAGCACAAGTGGGGTTTCAGGTTTCAAAATATTATTGTAAAACTTCTCCACCACCGACGGATCTAGTTTCTCCTTTGGCTCGGCCCGTCTAGGTGCAAAGAATTTCTTGACCTCTTCTTCTGAGATCCTCTTGTTCTCCTTGTTGCTACGATTCCACGGTAATATCGGCAATGGCTTGGCGGAAGGCTGCGGGACGTAGTTTCTTGAAATCTTCGGCGTACGATTTCCTGCGGATTTCTTTGTGGCAGTGCTAGTGCTCTTCATGGCAGTTCTCTTCTGCTTACGCGGACGCGCAGGAGATGGCTGATGCGCAGGAGATGGCTGACGTGCAGGAGATGGCTGGCGCGCCGGAGATGGCTGACGCGCAGGAGATGGCTGAAGCGCCGGAGACGGCTGACGCGGCGGAGACGATAAGGGAGTATTCTGATGACCCGAAGACGGCTGAGGCGGCTCAGACTGCTGATGCTACGAAGACGGCGGGGGTGCCAGTGGCCTCCAATTTGGAAGCACGATGTGTTCCTTCTTCCAAAGAATGGTTGTTTTCACTGCAAATTTGAGTTGAGTTTCCCCTTCACCTATAGCATGGTCAAGTTGTGCTTCCTCATATTCCTTCACAACCTCATCCACCCCAACCATAGCATAGCCATCTGGAATCGGTCGGGAGTGGTAAGTTCCACCAGCTACAGAAGGTAAGGCATAGCCGACTGCCACCTTAATGGATAAGCCCATTAATCTCACATGTAGCTCAGCGTGTTCGCTCTCTGTGATCTCATCCACGGGGTATTGAGGAACCGCCATTTCAAGCATGGGATGCATGTTCTCCGTGGAAGCCACGCTGCTTTTCTGTGCAGAGTCTGGGCCGTCGGCAGCTTCCGATGCAGGCTCTTCTTGCCGCTGAGATGGGCCGGTAGCTTGATGGCTATTTTTGTGCATTCACTTGCGCCTGCAGTGCCACAAGTGCATGTTCTATCTGTGTCATCCGGTCTGTATGCTCTTTTTTTTCTGCCGCGCCATCTGTAAGAGTCGCCCCACTCGGCAAACCCATCCTTCCACGTCATACCCCCTGTGCCTCGTGCAAGTCCAAGGTGTTCTTTTTTACCGATGGCGCGTGTCAGCTGGTCATTCTTTCTGTCGGGATGGAAGGTCCTGGCGGCTGTTTCCTCGTATGTCGTGATGAGTTCAGTGACGGGTTTGGCAAGAATTGTTGGGAAGATACACAATCCCGTTTCTAGATCCAACCTTGCCTCGATTCCGTAGAACCAAGTCTTTGCACGTAGGTCCCACACCTCTGTCTGGGGTGTGATCCCTCTATCGCGCAGGGCCTTCTCAGCTTCCTCCCACTTAGGCCTCTGAGATTTGTAGCCACCTGACCCCGTCTCTGGTGATATTCCTTCTTCTGGGAATTTAGCGTATTGGTTTCTGACCTCTTTGTAGCTATAGCACCTTCCTTGTACGTCACAAAATCGGGCCAGTGAGGTCTTATCTTCGCATAATATGCATCTTCGAAATATGGAGTCTCCCTAGCTTTGAAAATTTTGTTCAATTTTGTCTTCCGGTTGCGGAAAGTGTCAGCCATCTTATTTAGAGTCCAGTCTTTGACCTTTTCCTTTATAACTGGTTTATTTTCATCCTCCTCTGGCGGTAGGGTGAAATTTAACAACAGTGAAGTCCAAAGCGTTTCTTTGGATCTTTCATCGACAAAGGTACCGTCTCCCTTCTTTGTCTTATTCCAATATTCAATTGTGATTGGGATTTGGTCCCTAACAAGGACTCTAGCCTAACATATAAATTTGTCTACGGCCTTCTTGGGCTCCATCGGCCTGCCATCAACACAGACTGCTTCGATCGTGAACTTTGCATGATCTTTCAACTGATGGCTCACGCCTCGCTAGCTCTTTTTCGTAGAAGAAGATTGTTGCTGGCTGGTCGATCCGGAGGGCTAAAAGAAGAAAGAAGCGTTAATTAATACATGTACATATATACAAATCAATCGGTGCAAGTCAGCAGAGGCTTAATCCATGCATATACCTCAACGGACATTGTAATCACTAAAGTGCGTTCACCGGAGTCATCATCTTCTCCATGACTACTTGAGCTGTCATCATGTCACTCCAAGTTCAGATATTGTGAGGTATCCTCGTGGATCATGTTCTCCATTATTTCTTCCTCTTCAAGGTTTCTACTGAGTGGATCCATAGTTTCTAAAATAATAATATTATCACACACATATCAGTAATACATCTATTAAAATGCTCAAGCAAGAATGATGATATGATAGGCTAAAAGTATTGAAATGTAACCCTAATACATGCTTGGTCATTTTAAACGGGGTCCAAACCCTAATTTAGAGAAAACCTAAACCCTGGATTAACAATGCATGGTTATAATGTGCTATTGACAATGAGCGGTGTGCTAGGGCGGCGGCTGGCGGCGCTAGGGCGAGAGCGGGGATGCGTGGGGGTGTGCGATTCGAACCAGCATGACGTGGGCTACCTAAAATGGGCGACTCACCCTCGATGCGTGTGTAGGCTCAGCGAGGGCAGAGGATTGGAGGTTAGGGTCGACAGCAATGGTGGCGGTGGTCGTCGGTGGCGGATGGATATTCATATATACTTTCTTATATATACACACATATACATACACCATATATTCAATCAAAATATGCATATATTTATACAACAATCAAATATATACAACAATATATATACAACAATATATGTACAATAATCAAATATATACAACAATCAAATATATACAACAATATATATATATATTTATATAAATTAATAAGGAGCTCCCTCTCTCATCGGCAGTAAACTCTCAATCGACCGGCGGGGTCGGTGGGGAGTGGCGGCATCG
Organism: Avena sativa; assembly: GCA_916181665.1. Classification (NCBI taxonomy): domain Eukaryota; kingdom Viridiplantae; phylum Streptophyta; class Magnoliopsida; order Poales; family Poaceae; genus Avena; species Avena sativa. Next base: position 41,161,336 of record OV702298.1, on the reverse strand, counting down.
GGCGGGATCGGCGGTGAGTGGCGGCGCGCGGCGGAGGCTCCGCGAGTTGCTGGCGGCAGCGGCTCCGAGAGTTGCTGGCGGCGGCGGCTCCACGAGTGGAGGGCGGTGGCGGATGGCGCGGGCGTGGCGGCGACGGCGGCGGACGGCGAAGGCGCGGTCAAGCAGCCTGGCAGCGTCTCTGTTTCTCCGCCGCGGCTCCTCTACTTGTCTCTGCGCTCGATCGAATTTTGGCTGGGGGAAGAGGAAGAGGAAGGCGCACACCTTTATACCCCCCCTTTAACACCGGTTCCAGCCACAAACCGGTGTTAAAGGGGGGAATTCGTTTCGCGTGCCACACTCCCCTCTTTAACACCGGTTCCAGCCAAGAACCGGTGTTAAAGGGGGCAATTCGTTTCGCGCGCCACCCCCCCCTTTAACACCGGTTCCAGCCATGAACCGGTGTTAAAGGGGGGTGTGGGGATTTCGTTTCGCGCGCACCCCCCTTTAACACCGGTTCGTGGGTGGAACCGGTGTTAAAGGGGGGCATCTATTTCGTACATTAAAGGGGGGCATTTTTTAATTCAAAAAATAGGATAGAATTTAGAAAATTCATATCTTTTTAAATTCAACTCAGAAAAATATAAATAATATATCATAATTTTCAGAAAAATAAGATCTATCCATTCTTATAAAAACATTTTATAGTTAGTATAGATGAAAATTTTCAAAATGATTAAAACACTTACATATGAATTTTGATTATTCAATTAAGACAAAAATAAAATAGTAAAACCCTAAAACTTTGAACTTAAGAAATATTAACCATCTGAAAAGGAATCTAACCCTATTTTGTTAGAGCAAATCATATTTTATTTTGTATTAACATTTTTGAATTGTTTGAATATTTAAATTTAGCATCTTTTGTATACTTTGGAATCTGACAAAACTTTCAACATGAAAATTGTTTGCATTTGAATAATTAATCCTAAAACATTTTTTTTTAAAAAAAATTCTAACTATTCAAACTAGTAACAAATGGGAAAGGGCGGGCAGAATACGCGGGAGGAAAAGGGCGGGAAGAAAAGGGCGGGAAATAATGGGCGGGAAGAAAATTTTATTAAAATAGAACTGGAATTAAAGCACATAACGCAACTAATAGTAAGTTACATAAAGCACGAGTGAAAATTAAGATACATAGAAGAACTGAAAATTGAGATATATGGCCAGATTAAGTCACAATCGATCGAACTTGTTTTGGAATGTTGGAGTGATTCAGTCATGCTCCTGCCTACACCTGTAATACTCGCCACTGTAGTCGCCGTACTCGCCGTGGCCGTCATCGCTGTCATTGCCGGGCTCGCCGTAGTTGAACCTTGAAGGCTGAGTACGCATGGGCTAGACTTGAGGGTAGCGCAGGCGGGGGTTAGAGTCGGCGGCTGTGTTGTAGGCCATGACGCTCTGGAGAGTCCGGCCGCGCCACCATAGCTGACGGCCGGCCTCGTTGAATTTTGGAGGAGGTGGGCCGTCCTCCTCATTCCTGGCGAGCGCCCTCTCACGCCGATCCCCGAAGAAGGCTTCCAAAGTCGGGAAATAGTCGGGATGCCAGTTGGGATTTCGCCGCTGCTCTGGCGTGAGCTCGAAGTAGTAGTGGTTCGTGATGGTCATCCGGCGCGCCACACCTAGAGGGACAGGAGGAACCGGCACGCCTCCGGCGCTCAGCAACTAGCCGACGGGGACACAGTAGCACGGCGGGCATGGGTAGTTCGAGGCGCAAAGCGCCTCCGCCTCCCTGGAGGTTAGTGGTAAGGTGGAAGCCATGGGAAAGAGTGATGAGGTTGCAGATATGAGTCTAGAGATGTGCAATGACAATGGATGCCAATCCTACATATATATAGTGAGAAATGGCGGGAAGAAAACTGGCGGGAAAAAATGGCGGGAAGAAAAATGGCTCATTTAATACATATAGTATTAACGGAAGGAAAATGACATTGATTTCCATGTTGAGATACATATGTGTGCCAAAAATGGCTCATTTAATACATATAGTCAATCTTATGATCGCGTCGGCCGTAAACATGGAGTATCAGCACCGTTTAGCAGGATGGTTGGGTCAGTCTTCACTTTGAAGGGCGCAATTTCATCAAACTTATTATAATCTTCTGACATGTCTGTCTTGTCCTCCACTCCCACGATGTTTCTTTTCCCTGAAAGAACTATGTGACGCTTTGGCTCATCGTGTGATTCTTCGTCACATGCATCACGTCGATTGAAGAGCGGACCTCTAGGACTTTCCAATAGGGTAGGTCCCAAAATATAGATTGCTTCTTCCACATGGGAGCGTGTCCGGCATCGTCATTCGGAACATATTGAATGCCAGAACCTTTTCCAAAGATTACTTCTAGGTCCTTGACCATACCAAATACCTCCTCACCGGTACGGAGGACAGGCTTCCTCCGGGGTTCTGCAAGACGTTTGAAATGCTTGCCTTTGTTTCTTACGGGATGCATGTTCGGAAGAAATCGACGATGCCCTAGGTACACAACCTTCTTACATTTATCCAAATATACACTTTCAGTCTCATCTAAACAGTGCGTGCATTCTTTGAATTCCTTGTTTGTCTGCCTTAAAATGTTACTAAGAGCGGGCCAATCATTGATGGTTAAGAAAAGCAACGCTCGTAGGTCAAATGGCTCCTCTTTGTGCTTATCCCACATACGTACACCTAGTTTGGTCCACAGCTGTAAAAGTTCTTCAACTAATGGCCTTAGGTACACATCAATGTCGTTGCCGGGTTGCCTCAGGCCTTGGATGAGCACTGGCATCATAATGAACTTCCGCTTCATGCACAACCAAGGAGGAAGGTTATAGATACATAGAGTCATAGGCCAGATGTTGTGACTGTAGCTCTGCTCCCTAAAAGAATTCATGTCATCTGTACTTAGACCAAACCTTAAGTTCCTTGCGTCACGTGCAAAGTCCGGGTACTCTCGCTCGACTTTTCTCCACTGTGACCCATCAGCGAGGTGTCTCAACATTGCGTCTTTCTTACGGCCTTCCATGTGCCATCACAATAACTTGGCATGCTCTTTGTTTCCGAAGAGACGTTTTAACCGTGGTATTATAGGAGCATACCACATAACCTTGGAAGGAACCTTCTTCCTAGGGGCCTCGCCCTCAACATCGCCAAGGTCATCTCGTCTAATCTTATACCACAGTGCAGTGCATACCGGACATGCATCCAAATTCTTGTACTTATCACCACGGTAGAGGATGCAGTCATTAATGCAGGCATGTATCTTCTGCATGTCTAATCCTAGAGGGCAGACAACCTTCTTTGCTTGGTATGTACTGTCGGGCAATTCATTATTTCTTGGAAGCAGATTCTTCATTTTTACCAACAACTTTGAAAATGCGTTGTCAGTCACACCGTTCTCTGTCTTCCATTGCAGCAAATCCAGTGTGGTACCTAGCTTTTTATGGCCATCTTCGCAAGTTGGGTACAACAATGTTTTGTGATCCTTTAACATCTGCTCCAGCTTCTCCTTCAACTTTTCAGTTTAACATTCTTTCTTTGAATCAGTAATGGCCCGACCAAGATTGTCATCAGCGGGCTCATCTGCTGCCTCTTGATATTCATTATCTACCCCCGTTGCAGTATCATCGTATTCAGATACATATTATGATAGTTTTCATCATCCTCTTCTTCTTTGTTGTCTTCCATCATAACCCCTCTTTCTTCATGCTTGGTCCAATAATTATAGCTGGGCATGAAACCGGATCGAAGCAGGTGAGCGTGAATAGTTTTGGTATTTGAGTAGTCTTTCTTGTTTTGACAGTGAACACACGGACATCACATAAAACCATTGTGACCACGGTTTGCCTTAACCATAACGATGAAATTTTGGAGGTCCGTAATGTACTCGGAAGTCATCAATGACAAATGAAAGGATAAAGTTGCCGACCTCGACCGAGAAGGAAAGAGCAACGAGAAAACTTAATTCGAGCTCTCGGGCATTTCATCGAACCCCTCTTGTGCAAAGGAAAAAAACACAAACTAGCACACCTCTCACCCTCTTGCTAAGCTCCAAAATGGGAGTGTAAAAAAATGAGAGAGGGGGGTATGGGCTGCGGTATGTTATATAGGCGTACCCCCTTTAACACCGGTTTAAGCCATGAACCGGTGTTAAAGGAGGGGCTGTGCAGGGCGGTGGTGCAGGGCTTTAACACCGGTTCGTGGCTCGAACCGGTGCTTTCTGAACCACGCTGGTACGGACGCCTCTTTTAACACCAGGTCGTAGAAAAACCGGCGTTTAAACCCATTTCCAACATCAACCAAAGGCCTCAGGCCTCGTTTTCACTAGTGTTTACTATATACAGAATAACATGCGATCTATATAAACCACGGGTGAAGATGCGGGATATATTGAAGCCACGTATATATACATATACGTGCATGCACTGGAATTGATCAACCTCATGCGATCGTACATGCAAGGATGGGCCATGTCCATGCAGCTATGCTCGTACTGTCGTACAACCATTCAACGTGGGGCCCATCTATGCAGGCTGCCGTGTGCGCAGGAGCTTCAATATTGGGGCAGCTTATGTCGCCGGTACATGCAAGAATCTACGAAGACTACTACCCAACCCAAGCGTTAACGTTGCGTCAATGCTTTCGGCTTGCCGGCGGCTGCCAATAAATAGATACAATTAGTTTAGGTTTAGACTTGGATTTTATTTAGACATAAAGTTAGCCATCATAACAATTTCGTCAAGACTCGAGCATTGTAGAGGCCTCTTGTACTTCATACCTATACAGGATCCCACTTTTTCAATAAACCTTTTATCTTAAACCGCAATATCTTGATTGCAATATTATTTCTTATGGTTCTCGATTCTGGGTAGAAATTAAAACCCCCTCTGGTCAGGCTGATCGTGTTTCCGCAGGAGCGGTAACCTCCAGGAGATTGGCCTAGCGATTGCATTGGCGCTCGTGCTCGCACGTGTAGTCGGATCGTCAACCCCGAACTCCACCAAATCGACTTTCATCATCTCATCGAAAGATCGGACAACTTTTCCCTATCAAATGGTATCAGATTTCAGGTTGCTCGATGAGATTTACAGTTTTTTCTAGTGTAGATCTGTTTTTACCTATAGTCTAGAAAAAGCCTACAAAAACAATCCTCATCCCAAACCAGTCTCAGCCTTTTTGCTTTAATCACTTAATTTTGTTTTGTTAAATTTTCGTTGCATCGTTCGTCGAGTTAGTGGTTTTAGTGTCTAGATTTTTAGAGTTTCGAGTCCTAGTCACGCTTTATCACATCGCCGTATCTTTGTATCCATCCATCTTTGGTTTCCGCATTGCCACCATCCTCAGATTAGATCTCGTCACTACCGACATTTTATCTGTCATCTTTTCTACAACACCACCAAATCTTAATTTCATCCATAATTTGTCCCATCTTCCGCTGCACCCCCATTTATTCCTTGTATTCTTACGTTAGTTTTGCATCTGCCACCGCCCGTCTGAAAGGACATTTACTGTCATAATCACTTTTTGTGTTCGTTAACAACAAGTAGATCATTTTATAGTATGCTATTGTCTACAGGTTGATATAATGCAAAGTCAAAAGGACCTCTAATCTACGGAAAGTTCCCTGCAAAGATTTACATGTTACTGGAAATTCCAGACCGGAGTCTCCGGTCTGGCTGGACCGGGGTCTCTGGTGTGGACCGGAGCTTCTGCACGAATCCCCGAAGGAGGCCCCTGTTTGCTGCCAGGGACATACAGATGCCTGGTCTGGAGGCTAGTCCGGAGACTTGTCTGGAGTCTCCGGCCTGAGGCTCAGACTGGAGTCTTCGGTTGGGCTGGACCGAAGTCTCCGCCCCACTTGGCTCGTGCCAGGGCTTGGTCAGTCATTATGCTGGTCCGGAGGCTGGACCGGAGATGGGCTAGAATCTCCGGTGTAGTCCGGAGTCTCCGGTGTGCAGGCTAGAGTCTCCGGTCTGACTTTTCTCCAACAATCAAAAAACGGTTCAATGGAGGGGGCTGCTTGTAAATAGGGGACCATATCCCCTTCCTCCAGCTGCTCGACCCACTCAAGAACACTACCCCCATTTGAGCCACCAAATCAACAATATCTCTTCATCCAACCATCCAAAGTCTTTGATCTTTGGAGAATCGAAGAGGAGGCCTTGATCTACAGTTTCACCAAGAGAGATCTTCATTTCCGCCTCATTCACTTGAGGTCCCCCTTGCTCTAGTGTTTCTTTGGAAACCCTAGCTTTGATTTGGTTCTAACAAGCTTGTCTTAGATTGTTGGACAGCTTGCTTGTATTTGGGAGCCTCCAATTAGGTTGTGGATGTGTGCCTCGAACTTGTTGTAAAGGTGCCGACTTCCACCTTGAACGTTGCTGATATAGTGGAAGAGGTGAATCGAACCCCTTGGGGTGAGGTTTATCGGAGAACAAGGGAGGCCTCTCGTGGCGTTGGTGGTTTGAAACCACCCCCTCTCCAAACATAGACGTACTTCCCTTCAAAAGGAAGGAACTATGGGAAGCAAATCCTTGTGTCTCCGCGTCCTCCGCTTTGGTTACTTCTATCCTTTACCACACTTTACTTACTTGTTCTTGCTTACTATTGTGCTAGTTAGTGCTTGTTTGACATATAGGTAAATTCACCTTAGTTGCATAATCTAGAGAATTTGCCTTTCCTGTCAAACCCTAATTTGAAAAGGAAGAAAATTTGAAGTAGCACCTATTCACCCCGCCTCTAGGTGCCCATACGATCCTTTCAATTGGTATCAGAGCCTCGGCTCTTTATTCGGTATTTACCGCCTAAGAGTACATGGGTAGCCACGATGGGGAAGGTGGTGGTGAGCCTACCTCGGGTGACCATGGATTGATCTCAATAACTTGGAAACAATATTGAGCTCCACCTTGGCCAACGAGATCAAACAATTGCACAAGATACTTGAGCAACTTGTTAAAGATAAAGGTGGCTCATCATCCCCTTCTCCTCAAGAGGAACCTCCATCAGTATTACCTAACGTGAATTCCTTGGCATCACCCGTGGGTATGGTGGTGGGGGGTAATCAAGAAAACACTAATTCCACCACAAAAAGGGATGGTGGGAAGGGAGAGGACCAAGACTCTCATGGATGGTACTCTCCCGACCCTCCAATTCCTCACCCTCATATAAACAATAGAGGTGACCCACCAAAGCTAGACGCATCTACTTTTGCTCAATGGCAATCTCTAAGGAAATCTCATGTGCGCAGCTCTTGTATTGAGTTATGGAACATCATCGAACAAGGACTCTATATTGGGGATCCCAAAAACTTGACAAGAAGAGAAGTTGTCAATAGTCAACTCAATACCACCACCTTGCACATGATACAACAAGGATTGGGTACAAAAGATTACCCACACATTGAGCACCTCAACACTGCCAAGGAAGCATGGGATGCTCTCATAGAGTTGTATGTTGGAAATGAGAGCATGAGAAGGAACCGGTATGATGCACTAAGCAATGAAGCCGAAGGTTTCTATATGAAGGAAGGTGAATATCATGAAGACATGTATCGTAGGCTCAAGTCCACCGCCACCGCTTTTAGGAATGTGGGTGCCTCACATGTGGATGATGCTTGGATAAAAAGGAAATATGTGAGTGCACTCATGCCCTATGAACCCACCGACTTGAAGAGCCTACAAGGAAGACACAACTACCACCTCATGACCTCCAATGAAGTTATGGAAGAGATGGCCTCTTTCAAGGTTGCCGCCAAGAATGCCAAAGATGCCCGTGCTCGAGCCCTTGGAATGAGCAATGTTGTCAACCTTGCATTGAAGGCCAAAGTTGTGGAACATGGGGATGAAGATGATAGTGATGAAGGCCTCTCCATGAGCCACCCCGATGATGTCAAGATTGCTCATGGTGAATATATGGCCTTCTATGCAAAGAACTTTTGGAAGAACCCCGCCAAGGTCAAGATGGAAATGCAACGAAGAAGCAACCCAAATGGAAGAAGAGAAAATGTCACTAAATTGAGAACTTGCTTCAATTGTGGTGACATCTATCACTTTATGGCGGGTTGTCCCTATGAGAAGAGAGAAGATCATGGGGGTAAACTTGTGTTGAAGAAAACTTCCAAAGCTCCTTACAAGAAACCCTTCATTAATAACCCTTCATCAAGAAACCCTTCATCAAGAAACCCTTCATTAAGAATCCCATCAACAAGAAGTCGGGTGAAATTGTATTGATCACTCATGAAGAATACTCCTCCAACGATGAAGATGATGAAGATGATAAAGAGGAAACATCAAGTGGGGTGGCTGCTCTTGCCACTACTTCTACTCCCACATTCTCCCTCTTAGACTCTCCAAATGAGAATCTCTCAAACAAGAATGCCACTTGCCTTATGGAAAGAGGAACGGAGGTATCTTCATCATCTCACACCACCCTCTTGAGTAATGATGAAAATGATGATGAAATATCTCTTGAGGTTAAAAAGGAAATAATTACTTTTGATGAGTTCATGAATAACCTGCAAGGGGAACACAAAAGACATTTTGTGGTCCTCTTAGATCAACTTTCTTACACCCAAGAGCTTCTTGATGAAAGATGTAAACTAGGAAGAGAACACATGATTGATGTTGAAGCCCTAAATAATGCTCTAGAAGAAGAACAAGAGACTAGGATGTCCCTTGAACTAAAACTTGAAGGGCTTGATGTGGCTAATGATTTAATTGTGAATAGACTCATTAAGGAACGTGACCTTGCTATTGCTAAATATAAAAGGGCTAAAAGGACAAGATTGAGTTTGGTGTGGTTCATCAAAAACTTGATGAGGACTTTAATTTGGATAGAAAAATACTTCTAGGAACTCAAAGCCTGGATCAACAACAATTTGGATAGGATATAGTTAGCCTTGTACTGTTTTTCCCTCTCTGAGGTGGACTTGGATTTGTAAATATGTACTTATGTAACTAATTATGATTTATAAAAATTGTAGTGGGGTTTTCCCCTACTGTTTTACCCTAAAAAAAAACTGGCTGAGGACTTTAGTTTGCTTAACAAGGCTCACAAGGCGTTGGAAAGTAAACTCTTGTCACTCACAAAGTCCCATGAAAAGCTTCAAACTCAATTGACCAATATTCCTTCACCTAGTAATTTCATGCCCTCTAGTAGTACAACTATTCTTGAAGAAAATGCTAGGTTGAAGGGGGAGCTAGCTAAGGCCAACTTTCCAAAAAGAAACAAGTCCATTAATGACCTCTTGAGTAAGAAAAGGTCAAATGGTGAGAAAGGGGGCATTAGTTTTGTCTCCAAAGACAAGAAGAAGAACAACAACAACAAGAAGGCCAAGCCCGCACAAGAGAAAAACAAGGCCATTGTGGATAGTAAGACCACAAGTGGTAACACTATGTCTCATGATGATTTTGCGGGAAGTGCTAAGCCTCACTATGTTCTAATGCGTGATTATTATGGTGATGTGTATGCATAATATGTTGGCCCATTTGATGGTTATATTGCTTGTTCTATTTGGGTCCCCAAGACCCTTGTTGCTAACAAAAGAGGACCCATTGAAAAATGAGTACCTAAAAATGATACGTCCAAAACATATCTACTTTCCCGAACACTTTTGCTATTGTTTCTCCTCTAAACTTGTATGATTTGGATACAACTAACACAGACTGACGCTGTTTTTAGCAGAATTACCTTGGTGTCTAGTTTTTGTGCAGGAAATCAACTATCAGGAAAAATCCCGGAAAATATGCCAAAAATCCTATTTCACCAAAAGATCCACGGAGCCAGAGTACGAGACGGAATGGAGGCTTGGGGGCCCACACCCCTGCCAGGCGCGGGTGGGCCTAGCCCGCGCCTAGGGGGTGTGGCCACCTCACGCACCCCCTCGGGCTCCCTCTTTGCCTATAAGTTACCCCTTGACCTAAAAACTGAGGGGGGTTCGACGTTTTTTCTAGAAAGAGTTCCGCTGCGCCGCCACCACCAGAAACCAAGATTCGGATCAAGAAACTCTGTTCTGGCACCCTGACGGGACGGGGAATTTGGGGAGGATCATCATCACCAATGACGCTCCATCAACCATCGATGTTTCCCTTATCCATGAGTGATTAATCCCCCGTTGTAGGCTCTGAGGATGGTTGTAACACCCTCAGAATCGGCCCTATGCAAGTTTTAGCGAAAACCGCCAAACCCGCATAGAAACGATTCGAAGGTGCCCACCAGGCACTTTCGTGCGGGTGGAAAACGAAGTAATAACATTACACAACAGTCCTCGATGGGACCCACAGAACAGATATATATAACAGCGACTCCATGAGTCAAGAATACAGACATACGGTACAAAGATTCAAATCACCTTGAAAACAATAGAGCGTCCGACTACGGACAAGATGCAAATGGGGCTAAGAGCCCTGAAGAATAACCAATGGCGTCCATAACCCTGCCCAGGCCAAGCCGGAAGGGTAACCCTGCTAACGACGTTGATCTCAAAACCTGCTAAAAACAAAAGGGGTGCCGACAAAGGGCAAAGGAAAAAGAGGAGCGTCAGTACTGAGGCCAGTACACGGCGAGGCTAGAATTCGGCGGTCCTCGCCTACATAGGTATGGTGGACTGAAGCGGCAGCGGCAACATGCTCTAAACAACCTATAGAGACTCGATACAACTGGCGACTATCAGAGAGGGGTAAGAAAGACCTATTCGAAACCAACCTGATTCTAACACCAAACAATCCCATCCTGGTATTCCCCCTCGCGACCAAACGAGGAAGTCGACCGAGGAACTCACACAGTTGGCAGTTTTATTTATTCAGTGATCGTTGCAGCAATTACTAGTCAGGTGTAGATAATCATTCTGATAAAATAAGCAGTGGGCCGTTTTAGTTAACCATTCCGTTGTAGTTGCAACACTTACTAGTCAGATACAAATAGCATGAGATAACCCCAAAACCCAGCAGTTGTTGGCACTTTTATTTAGCCATTCCATTGTGGTGAAGCTGATTACTAGTCATATCGGATACAAGTCAATTTATAACAGTAAACTTTAGTTATAGTTGTCTATGATCAAGCACTGTGCTCCAAGTCGTCCATAACCGCGGACACGGCTTCTCGAAAAGATTTAACCCTGCAGGGGTGCACCAAAGTATCCACAAGCACTTCGACCCTTTTTGCCAGATCAGTTAACATACACCCATCGGTATGTCGGCGGGGCCTAAGTCACGACGTTTCCAGACCCAAAGCAAGCACGGGGGGCCACCCCACTAAGTACACCCGCAACGAAGTCGGCCGGTCTCCGAGACGGACTCAGGCTTTGTGCCAGTAGCTGTAAACGACAGCAAATCCCAAAACTGGGACTGTCGATACCGCGAAAACACTCCGCTCCCTAAACAGTACAGTGTGCTATCCATCGCACAATTTAAATAAAGCAGTAAAGCATGGCATAAGTACAGGATCGTAAATAAAACCTCAAACTAGTTTGTGGCCCCAAGAAATAAGAATGAATCAAGCTCTGGCTCAGGGGGGTCCATAAGGCCTCCCGGATGTGGATAGCGCGAATAATCTTGGAACAGGAATCAAGTACTCGGGGTCTTACGGGACACAAGTGAGCCTGAAAAACCAAATAGCAGATATGGCTCACCGATGCCACTTTCATTAGTTCTCCCATTACTACTCAGGTTAAGTTGTTTAGGTACCTCGTTATCCATCAGACACTCACATACCCTACACATGCTGTTCTACGACTCGCCTGGCTCAAGCAACTCCTGTAGTAATGGCTCATGGGATGGAGGAACAAGCTTCGGTGGGGTTTAAAAGTAAAGGCTATGCAATACTTGGGATTCAGTTTAATGCAATCGCGACTCAATGATGCAAGAATAAGATAGAGGCAATAGGTACTATATGCATGCAAGCATGTGGTAGTGCTTGCCTGGCAGCTCAGTTGAAGCAAGGAATGGATCTGGGTAGTGCTCCTGGTTCTCTTGATATATCCCCTGCTCAGCGTCTATTCGAAGAAGAACCAAACAAACAAGGGCCAACATAAATAAGGTGCACAAGCATATGGATAAATGCATCAAGCAAACAATCATGCCATGATGAATGATGCAAAATTTGCATGGCAATTAAGTAGCAAGGCATGGGTGAGGTGTGGAATACAATATTAAAGCATTTTATTTAGTTTTGAGCTCATTTTATTCTCATATTAGTTGCTGTATACTTTATATTTATATGATGCATGCTTCAATTCAAACCATGGAATGCATAAACAGAAAGGTCTCGTCGAGCTAATCATTTTAGACATATTATTCATTAAATTTGGACTTATAAATCAAAAGTTATTAATTATTTAAGAAAAGGGCAATTTATTGTAATTTAAATAAACTTGGAAATTTAAATGTTCAAAATATATTTTAGATTGCATATTTGAATTCCTCATATTTTTCTGATTTGAAAACATATATTATTTGCATTATTTGGATTTGTATTTCAAAAGTTATTTAAAAACAGAAATTAATTTGAATTTGAAATAATTAGAAAAGATTTGAATTAAAACAGATTTACAGAAAACCTTCTGTTACCCAGACACTTCTAGCCAGAGACGGTGACAGGTGGGGTCACGCGCTGACTCAGCACACACGCGCACGGAAATCCTTCTGCCACCTCGAGCTGAGTTAGCCTCAGAGACAGACAGGCGGGCCCGACGGAGACTTCGGCCCCACGTGACAGCGAAGGCCCTGGGCGGACCATGTGGCGACACTAGGGGAGCGCGGGTTGAGGGTTAAGAACTTCGGGATCCCTTTTGCAAAACGTCACGGAGTCTGACATGTGGGCCAAGAGGGAGCGCGGGTTGAGGATTACACAACGGTAGGGGGTTTTCTGCAAAACGTAGCCGCGACACTGTTTTTCTTCCTCTCTCTCTGACGAAAAAGGCAGTGGCAGCGCACGCGGCACGGGCTTCGATCTCGTGATCTGGGGCTTGCACGCAGGGGCGGCTGCCGCTGCGGTGGGCTCGGGTTGATGCCAGGGGACTGCTACACGGCCAGATGGGGTCCTGTGCTTTGCGGGAACGAGCAGACGCACGCGCCCGCCGGTGCACCGAGGGTGCTCGACGGAGCGCACGTCGCGGCCAGGACACGACGGTGGAAACGAGGGTGTCTAGGAGGGAGGTGGGCTCACCGAGAGGGCGTCGGTGGCGATGGATCGGGTCGACGAGCCGTGGAACGACGAAGACGCAGACGGACGGCTCGGGTTAGGGTTTCGGGGAGGCGCGTCGGTGCTGGCGGCTCCGGTGCTCCTCTTCCTCGACGGCGGGTACTAGGTGAAGCATAGGAGGCTTGCGGTCTTCCTCGACACCAGCGAGCGCGACGCCACCGGCTGGAAGCGACGGGGTGGTGGAGGCCGAGGGTTTTGCCGGCGGTGGGGGTAGACGGTGGTGAGGGACGGCAGGGAGAGAGGGGAGCGGCGTTGGGGTAGATCTGGGGGACGCAGGATGCGTGGAGGAGGAGATAAAGCAGAGAGGGGGGTGGAAGGTGCCGTGGGGAGCAGGTAGAGGGAAAGTGGCTCGGCCACCTTTCTCTCCTCTCCTCACGTGCTCGGTGGGGCTTGGCCAGGGCAGGCACGGGCAGGGGCAGGGTAGGGTGGTGTAGGGGGACTGCCAGGTGGGGTAGGGCAGGCCAGGCTCGGCTAGGGGGCCACAAGGCAGGGGAGAAGAGAGGGAGAGAGGATAGGCTCGGGTTGGGTGGTGGTAGCCTCGGGCTAGGGTTGGCATTAGGGTTGGGGGTAGCTAGGTGGGCCAGGGAGAGGGGCCAGGTGGGGCAGGGCCGAAGAGAGGGGGAGGTGGTAGCTAGGGTCGGTTTAGGGTTTCGGTGAGAGAGGGAGAGGGGTTTAGAGAGGGTGGTAAAGATGGGGTAGGTTTAGAGTTAGATGGAGTGGTTTGAAGCTAGGGGTTTGCTAAGGACAAGGTCAAGCCAAGAACAACTAAGATCAAACCAAAACAAAACAAGAAAAGAGGGGGGGTGTAAGCATGATCAAATAAGATCAAGCTAAAAGAGAGAGATGAGAGAGTGAGAGGATCCACCAAAACCAAAGAAAAACCAAATGACAAGCTAAAAGGGTACTTGCATGGCCCATGCAAAATATTTAATGCCATGATGATTCTTGTGACAACAATATTATTTCATGGCATTATTATTATGCATCCCAAAATTGGAGTAAGGCCCAAGCGAAGGAATTTAGAAAGAATTCCAAGTGGAGTATATGGAGATGATCACATTGGATTATATTTGGGACTTGCTAGTGTGTATATGCCACTAGGTATTTAATAAGCCCACAAAATATCCCAACATGATGATGACCCCAAAATCACACATATGGAAGCTAGGAAAAGGTTCCACTCACAAGGCATGCAAAGGTGGCCATGTGGCTCTCATATATCAATAATGTGAAAACAAAACGATGCCAAGGTGAGAGCATGTGGAAAAGAATTGGATCCATCCCAACCCACATGAGCTAGAGGTAAACTCAATAAATGCCAAGCTCATATTTAGTTGGATGGTGGAATTATAAGGTGGTGAAAGAAAGGTGGTGGAGTTAATAAGAGATATGCCCCCAACTCAACTTGGGCATTAAACAATATATCAAGAACCAAATACAATATCAAGAGGCAAATACAATTAATAATGCATATGAGATAAGAACCAAATCAAAAAGGGTTTTATATGATGCTCAAATGCAAGGAGGCATGATGACATGAGCATGATATAATTATGATGCAACAATTATATATTTGAAGTAGCCATTATATAGACTAGGCTAGTAGCATTGCAATTGTTAGACAATTGGGATGCTACAACTCTCCCCCACTAAACAAGAATCTCGCCCCGAGATTCCTAGGAAAAAGAGAACAACACAAGAAGAGGCGGGTGTTCGGAACGAAGGTGACCCTTGCGTTCCCAAGATGATGACGACGGAATGGTGCGACCACTACACCTTGCAAAACTTGCTAGACTTGTTGCGAGTCTTGCGTTTTGCTAGAGACACAAAGGTTTGGATGGATTGAAGGATAAAAGAATAGAACCACTTGCGAAAGAGAGGAGAAGATGATGTATCATGGATCAAGATAGACACACCGTTAAGATTGAAGATTTTTTGATACTAGAGAGGATGGATCTTTATCTCGCCGGAAGAAAAAGAGCTAGATTGGAGAGGTTTGAACCACTATGACAATAGCATCGTATCTTCTCTCGGATTGAAGAAATGAAGTACGGAAACAATATTGCCTTCAAACAATAGAGTCCCTTGATATCAACAGAAAGATTTAGATAGACATCGTCGGATTAGATTCTTGTTGCGCCGGTAAGAACTAATGATCACGCAATTGAGGTGCGCGGATATAACTTCCAGAGACGGATGTGTAGCCAGATCATGGTGGAATCCTGAGAAGCAAAGATTTTGGAGGATCTGGAGCTTATGGTAGAGATACTTATTGCTTTCTTTAGCCTTGAGGCTAACGCAATAGATTTGCGGGTGATGACATCAACCATAATTGGCTTTACCACCGAAAAAGAATTGATGAAACAAAGAGAGATAGGGTTTCCTTCATCTTGTTTGGGGATGTCAACCACCGGTAGAAAGACGAGGACCGAAAAGATTTTGCGTCTGTTTCCACCAGATAGTTGAAGATTTTGCTCCACCTAGAATAGACAACCCACCAACAAGAGATTATTGATTACCTTCTTCGAGAGAGCACTCCGGAAAGACAAGGACGGAAGTAAAGTATCGAGGGATAAGGCCACTTTTAACTTCCGTGGACTGAGTGAAATCACATTAGTTCACCAATTCAATGTACAAGAGCGAATGATAAGAGTAGTGGTATGGTAGCTACTCCATCCCGCACTCAAAGCATTACTCCGCACATGAATAAGAAAACCATGCAATCCAACTACCGAAACAGACTGAAGGTATTGATAAGAAGAGCTCCTGGAACTCCGTTAGAAAACAAGGATAGATGCAAACGATTCACCGGATCCAAGATAGATAAGGTGATGATGTTGTCGTCATGTCAGAAGTAACCAGCCATCGGAAAGATATGAAGGAAGATCGCGGGGACAACTGCAAGATTCCACAGATAACGAAAAAGGTAGCACCACTTGAACAGAAGGATTACAAAATATCTGAAAAGTCTTCCTGGCCTCCGGTGGATTGAGCATAGACGATAGAGCGAGAGGGTTTCAAAAGATCACTTGACGAGACTGAGGTGAAAGAACTCCATGTTCTTCTTGAAAAGATTGGGAGAGATTTAGCGGTCTTGGGAAAAACTTTAGCAGAACGACGATGATAACTTGACAACAAGGAAAACTCCAGATTGGTTGAAGATGGAGGATGGAATTAACAATGGACTTGCTAATTCCAGAATTGAGGAAGATGCACGGAAAGAATAGATTATCTGGTCCTTCGGAAGAAAAAGAGATGTCACCTGGTTCACGTTGTCGATCGGATCATCGGTTACAAAGATAAAGAGATCTTGGATAAGAAACGATGATATAGCTTTGCTTAAGGTATGAGCTATCAGAGGCGAAAAAGATGTGCAGATATGGAGTTCAAAAAGATGTGAAGCATGATAACCAGATGATAGACCGCCGTGGTGCCTTGAGAAACTCCGGATTTCCAAGGATGCTTGAATAAGCATAGATAGGATCACGGTGTACCCAAAATCACAGGAGTATCTTTGGCAATCCGGAGTGGTAGCATCTTTCCATATTCCAATCGACACTATCATGAGTGGAATATAGCTTTGCTGAGAACCAAATTACAATCACTAGCATCGGATCGACACATGTTATGCAATTAGCCCAAGAGAATTGGAGATGAAAACTCCAGGATTAAGCGCCGGTGACAAAAGAGTGAGTTAGCATGGACATGCTGATAAAAGAGAGATAGATAATGTTTCAAACACGACTGGAAAGGAGTGTGGAAACTCAGATGTATCAAAGAAAAAATTTCCGCATTTTTCGGCATGAAAATACCAATAGATGCGCAAAATCTCTTAGCAGATAGGGATTAGCATCAGATGCCTGCACAGAAGAACACCCTTTAAGAAGATGGCACCGGGTAACAAGGAGTCAGATAAATCGCGCCGGTTTCCAAAAGCCTGTCAGTATGGAATGTACCAACAGTTGATAACCAAAGGCAGATATAGATAACATGTTGGATGCAACAGATAGACAAGGAATTACACACACACACACACACACTTTCTATGGTACTACGGAAACCCAGAACACGTGAATCCTAGTTTGAATTTTTAGAAGAGGATTGAAAACGTTACACTTCCTTACCAGAAAAGGGTGGGTGGTTGGGTAAGAAGAAAAGTGGAAGCAGTCCTACTCTCTCGTTTTGTTTTTCCATAGTATACATAACTACCAAAATATTTGCTAGACTGACAACGACCATTTGGCTGAGACCCTGAAGGGCGGGATGGCTCTGATACCACTCTGTAACACCCTCAGAATCGGCCCTATGCAAGTTTTAGCGAAACCCGCCAAACCCGCATAGAAACGATTCGAAGGTGCCCACCAGGCACTTTCGTGCGGGTGGAAAACGAAGTAATAACATTACACAACAGTCCTCGATGGGACCCACAGAACAGATATATATAACAGCGACTCCATGAGTCAAGAATACAGACATACGGTACAAAGATTCAAATCACCTTGAAAACAATAGAGCGTCCGACTACGGACAAGATGCAAATGGGGCTAAGAGCCCTGAAGAATAACCAATGGCGTCCATAACCCTGCCCAGGCCAAGCCGGAAGGGTAACCCTGCTAACGACGTCGATCTCAAAACCTGCTAAAAACAAAAGGGGTGCCGACAAAGGGCAAAGGAAAAAGAGGAGCGTCAGTACTGAGGCCAGTACACGGCGAGGCTAGAATTCGGCGGTCCTCGCCTACATAGGTATGGTGGACTGAAGCGGCAGCGGCAACATGCTCTAAACAACCTATAGAGACTCGATACAACTGGCGACTATCAGAGAGGGGTAAGAAAGACCTATTCGAAACCAACCTGATTCTAACACCAAACAATCCCATCCTGGTATTCCCCCTCGCGACCAAACGAGGAAGTCGACCGAGGAACTCACACAGTTGGCAGTTTTATTTATTCAGTGATCGTTGCAGCAATTACTAGTCAGGTGTAGATAATCATTCTGATAAAATAAGCAGTGGGCCGTTTTAGTTAACCATTCCGTTGTAGTTGCAACACTTACTAGTCAGATACAAATAGCATGAGATAACCCCAAAACCCAGCAGTTGTTGGCACTTTTATTTAGCCATTCCGTTGTGGTGAAGCTGATTACTAGTCATATCGGATACAAGTCAATTTATAACAGTAAACTTTAGTTATAGTTGTCTATGATCAAGCACTGTGCTCCAAGTCGTCCATAACCGCGGACACAGCTTCTCGAAAAGATTTAACCCTGCAGGGGTGCACCAAAGTATCCACAAGCACTTCGACCCTTTTTGCCAGATCAGTTAACATACACCCATCGGTATGTCGGCGGGGCCTAAGTCACGATGTTTCCAGACCCAAAGCAAGCACGGGGGGCCACCCCACTAAGTACACCCGCAACAAAGTCGGCCGGTCTCCGAGACGGACTCAGGCTTTGCGCCAGTAGCTGTAAACGACAGCAAATCCCAAAACTAGGACTGTCGATACCGCGAAAACACTCCGCTCCCTAAACAGTACAGTGTGCTATCCATCGCACAATTTAAATAAAGCAGTAAAGCATGGCATAAGTACAGGATAGTAAATAAAACCTCAAACTAGTTTGTGGCCCCAAGAAATAAGAATGAATCAAGCTCTGGCTCAGGGGGGTCCATAAGGCCTCCCGGATGTGGATAGCGCGAATAATCTTGGAACAGGAATCAAGTACTCGGGGTCTTACGGGACACAAGTGAGCCTGAAAAACCAGATAGCAGATATGGCTCACCGATGCCACTTTCATTAGTTCTCCCATTACTACTCAGGTTAAGTTGTTTAGGTACCTCGTTATCCA
The DNA here is from genome assembly GCA_916181665.1 of Avena sativa. NCBI lineage: Eukaryota > Viridiplantae > Streptophyta > Magnoliopsida > Poales > Poaceae > Avena > Avena sativa. Next base: position 41,142,284 of record OV702298.1, on the reverse strand, counting down.
TCAGACACTCACATACCCTACACATGCTGTTCTACGACTCGCCTGGCTCAAGCAACTCCTGTAGTAATGGCTCATGGGATGGAGGAACAAGCTTCGGTGGGGTTTAAAAGTAAAGGCTATGCAATACTTGGGATTCAGTTTAATGCAATCGCGACTCAATGATGCAAGAATAAGATAGAGGCAATAGGTACTATATGCATGCAAGCATGTGGTAGTGCTTGCCTGGCAGCTCAGTTGAAGCAAGGAATGGATCTGGGTAGTGCTCCTGGTTCTCTTGATATATCCCCTGCTCAGCGTCTATTCGAAGAAGAACCAAACAAACAAGGGCCAACATAAATAAGGTGCACAAGCATATGGATAAATGCATCAAGCAAACAATCATGCCATGATGAATGATGCAAAATTTGCATGGCAATTAAGTAGCAAGGCATGGGTGAGGTGTGGAATACAATATTAAAGCATTTTATTTAGTTTTGAGCTCATTTTATTCTCATATTAGTTGATGTATACTTTATATTTATATGATGCATGCTTCAATTCAAACCATGGAATGCATAAACAGAAAGGTCTCGTCGAGCTAATCATTTTAGACATATTATTCATTAAATTTGGACTTATAAATCAAAAGTTATTAATTATTTAAGAAAAGGGCAATTTATTGTAATTTAAATAAACTTGGAAATTTAAATGTTCAAAATATATTTTAGATTGCATATTTGAATTCCTCATATTTTTCTGATTTGAAAACATATATTATTTGCATTATTTGGATTTGTATTTCAAAAGTTATTTAAAAACAGAAATTAATTTGAATTTGAAATAATTAGAAAAGATTTGAATTAAAACAGATTTACAGAAAACCTTCTGTTACCCAGACACTTCTAGCCAGAGACGGTGACAGGTGGGGTCACGCGCTGACTCAGCACACACGCGCACGGAAATCCTTCTGCCACCGCGAGCTGAGTTAGCCTCAGAGGCAGACAGGCGGGCCCGACGGAGACTTCGGCCCCACGTGACAGCGAAGGCCCTGGGCGGACCACGTGGCGACACTAGGGGAGCGCGGGTTGAGGGTTAAGAACTTCGGGATCCCTTTTGCAAAACGTCACGGAGTGTGACATGTGGGCCAAGAGGGAGCGCGCGTTGAGGATTACAAAACGGTAGGGGGTTTTCTGCAAAACGTAGCCGCGACACTGTTTTTCTTCCTCTCTCTCTGACGAAAAAGGCAGTGGCAGCGCGCGCGGCACGGGCTTCGATCTCGTGATCTGGGGCTTGCACGCAGGGGCGGCTGCCGCTGCGGTGGGCTCGGGTTGATGCCAGGGGACTGCTACACGGCCAGATGGGGTCCTGTGCTTTGCGGGAACGAGCAGACGCACGCGCCCGCCGGTGCACCGAGGGTGCTCGACGGAGCGCACGTCGCGGCCAGGACACGACGGTGGAAACGAGGGTGTCTAGGAGGGAGGTGGGCTCACCGAGAGGGCGTCGGTGGCGATGGATCGGGTCGGCGAGCCGTGGAACGACGAAGACGCAGACGGACGGCTCGGGTTAGGGTTTCGGGGAGGCGCGTCGGTGCTGGCGGCTCCGGTGCTCCTCTTCCTCGACGGCGGGTACTAGGTGAAGCAGGGGAGGCTTGCGGTCTTCCTCGACACCAGCGAGCGCGACGCCACCGGCTGGAAGCGACGGGGTGGTGGAGGCCGAGGGTTTTGCCGGCGGTGGGGGTAGACGGTGGTGAGGGACGGCAGGGAGAGAGGGGAGCAGCGTTGGGGTAGATCTGGGGGACGCAGGATGCGTGGAGGAGGAGATAAAGCAGAGAGGGGGGGTGGAAGGTGCCGTGGGGAGCAGGTAGAGGGAAAAGTGGCTCGGCCACCTTTCTCTCCTCTCCTCACGTGCTCGGTGGGGCTTGGCCAGGGCAGGCACGGGCAGGGGCAGGGTAGGGTGGTGTAGGGGGACTGCCAGGTGGGGTAGGGCAGGCCAGGCTCGGCTAGGGGGCCACAAGGCAGGGGAGAAGAGAGGGAGAGAGGATAGGCTCGGGTTGGGTGGTGGTAGCCTCGGGCTAGGGTTGGCATTAGGGTTGGGGGTAGCTAGGTGGGCCAGGGAGAGGGGCCAGGTGGGGCAGGGCCGAAGAGAGGGGGAGGTGGTAGCTAGGGTCGGTTTAGGGTTTCGGTGAGAGAGAGGGAGAGGGGTTTAGAGAGGGTGGTAAAGATGGGGTAGGTTTAGAGTTAGATGGAGTGGTTTGAAGCTAGGGGTTTGCTAAGGACAAGGTCAAGCCAAGAACAACTAAGATCAAACCAAAACAAAACAAGAAAAGAGGGGGGGTGTAAGCATGATCAAATAAGATCAAGCTAAAAGAGAGAGATGAGAGAGTGAGAGGATCCACCAAAACCAAAGAAAAACCAAATGACAAGCTAAAAGGGTACTTGCATGGCCCATGCAAAATATTTAATGCCATGATGATTATTGTGACAACAATATTATTTCATGGCATTATTATTATGCATCCCAAAATTGGAGTAAGGCCCAAGCGAAGGAATTTAGAAAGAATTCCAAGTGGAGTATATGGAGATGATCACATTGGATTATATTTGGGACTTGCTAGTGTGTATATGCCACTAGGTATTTAATAAGCCCACAAAATATCCCAACATGATGATGACCCCAAAATCACACATATGGAAGCTAGGAAAAGGTTCCACTCACAAGGCATGCAAAGGTGGCCATGTGGCTCTCATATATCAATAATGTGAAAACAAAACGATGCCAAGGTGAGAGCATGTGGAAAAGAATTGGATCCATCCCAACCCACATGAGCTAGAGGTAAACTCAATAAATGCCAAGATCATATTTAGTTGGATGGTGGAATTATAAGGTGGTGAAAGAAAGGTGGTGGAGTTAATAAGAGATATGCCCCCAACTCAACTTGGGCATTAAACAATATATCAAGAACCAAATACAATATCAAGAGGCAAATACAATTAATAATGCATATGAGATAAGAACCAAATCAAAAAGGGTTTTATATGATGCTCAAATGCAAGGAGGCATGATGACATGAGCATGATATAATTATGATGCAACAATTATATATTTGAAGTAGCCATTATATAGACTAGGCTAGTAGCATTGCAATTGTTAGACAATTGGGATGCTACAATGGTAGGGATTGAATGAGTTCTATCATGTAATCGAATAAGATTGTTAGGGCATGGTGCCTAGTATCTCTATTAGTGCTATTTGACTTTGTTGCAACTTTTTGTGATTAATGCTTGTCACTTGGGCCCGAGTGCCATGATCTCACATCTAAACTTATTATTGAATCATTATGATAGTATTCTTTGTGATCTTATCTGCAAATTATGTACACATATCATTATCTGGATCCAAAAGCCCCGAAGTGACAGAAATTGGGACAACTGGAGGGGATGGCTGTGGTGTGAGGATCACATGTGTTCACGAAGTGTTAATCCTTTGCTCCGGTTCTCTATTAAAAGGAGCACCTTAATTGCCATTAGTTCCATAGAGGCCCCGCTGCCACGGGCTAGCAGGAAAAAAGATGTTGTGTAAGTTCTCATTGCGAGCATGCATGACTATATATGGAGAACATGCCTATGATTGTTTAGTACTTGGATGCTTATTCTTATTTATCTGCAATGCCCTAGTTCTTGAAGTTACATGTTTAGACTCGTCCATGCAACGCCAGTCCATCCATCCCTATGCCTATCGCACTCATATCCTACTGTTTGCTTCTACTGTTACTATTGCTCCTGTTTCGCTGCTGCTGTTGCTTTTCTGTTACTACTACAAACTGTTTCTACTGATAAACTTCTGTGAGAAAGAACTATTTCCAGGTGTAGCTGAATTGACAACTCATTTGTTAAGGATTTTGGTATTCTTTGGATCCCCTTGTGTCGAATCAATAAATTGGGTAATACTACCCGCGAAGACTGTTGCGATCCCCTATACTTGTGGGTCATCAAGACTATTTTCTAGCTTCGTTGCTGGGGAGCATAGATTTATTTGTAAGTTCACTTGGATCTATTATTGTTCACTGCTACTCCTTTCATCATGGGGAAGTCTCGTGATGGAAAGTTTCTTATTTTACCATCCACTACTAGAAGAGGTATAGTTCTAAACACCTCTATTGCTCTTGATTCACCGTCTATTATAAGTAAGCTTGTTACACCACCACCACATACTCATGCTACACCCACCGCTACTACTGCTAAGTCTGAAACTGCTTTTGATACTCATGATGGTACTTCTACTGTGCTTGATGCGAGTGGTTCATTAGGTCCTTTCCTGGATGCTACTATGGCTAGTATAGGAAATACTGAAACTCCTAGTGAAGACACTCTTACACCTGTTAGCTCACCTGAGTCTAGAGAGAGTTATGATATTAATGATGGTTACATTGAGTTCACTGATGAATTTGTTGAATTGTGCCAAAACACACATGGTACTAGTGCTATTAAGAGTATCCTTGCAAGACGTACTATTATTCCTAAATTGTCCTCTGATCCTATGTTTGCCACCTCTCCATAGATATTAAAGATTATGATTTCTCTCTTGATTTATCCTATTTAGACATTGTAGAGAAAGAACCTTTGTGTGGGACTGAAAATGAGAGTAATGTGGCTCATATGAATGAGCTTTCTACTATGAGTGCTTTATTCTATGATGATTTTAAGATGCGTAAGTACTTTGTTACTAAGATCTTCCCTTTTTCACTAAAAGGAGAAGCTAGGGCTTGGTTTAATAGATTACCTCCCGGTTCCATTGATAGCCCTGATTACTTGATTGCTTCTTTCTTCCAGAAATATTTTCCTCATAGTGCTAGACATGCTGCTTTGTAGAGACTTTTTGATTTTATACAGGGAGAAGAAGAAAAATTGCCTGAGTCATGGACAAGATTTTGTGCCTTGATTCATGCATATCCTGGATGTCCATTGCCTAAGAATGAGCTTCTTGATATTTATTATAATGGACTAACTGATGACTCTAGGACATACCTAGATAGCTTTGCTGATTGTTTTCTCAGGAAAAGAACTCCTACAGATGCTAAAGAATTAATGGCTAAAATAAGCAGAATTATGATGATTGGACTACAACTGAGCTAAATACACCTGAGCCTATTACTCCTGAACCAGTTGTGCATGAACCAGTTCCAACACCAACACAAAAGAAGAGGGGAGTTATTGCATTAAATGATGAAGTGATGAATGAAGCTAAGAAGTGTCTAAAGGAGAAAAGTATTAGAGCTGAAGATGTGAAGAATCTACCTCCTATAGAAGAATTATGTAAGCCAACTCCCCACTCATCTACTATTGGGGTACACTCTCTCCACTTTGATGAAGGTGATATTCCATATTGTAAGCCTCCTGATCACTGCTTAGAGGAACTTGACACATTTATTGTTAAACAAGGTAATTTTAATAAACAAGTTCAGAATCATTTATTGGAAAACTCTAGAGCTAATAAAGAGTTGAAATATATTGTGGAAAGAACTTCTAATGATATTAAAATGCTTTGTAAACACTGTCAAATGGTTCAAACCTAACTTGATCAACTTGCTAAGGTACAAAAGGATATGCTAGTTAATGCCCCAGGAGATAAACATGCCTATGGAATTAGAACTAGGAGTGGTATAGATACTCAAGATCCTTTATATCATGAAGGACACCCTAAAAGAATTGAGAAGGATTCTCAACAAGGTGAAATTAGTGGTAGTCCTCGTAAGAGAAGAAAAAGAAACACAAAGTAGTTGAGGAACCACTTGAACCTGTTGTATATCCTAATAGTATATCTATCTCTGATGATGAAACTGAGAGTGGTAATGATAAAAATGATGCTCCTAATAAGGAGGAAGTTGAGGAAGAACCTGAGAAGCACACTAAGAATACTAGGTACACTAAGGAAGATTTTATTTATAAGAAACATGGTAGTGAGAGAGAACCTTGGGTGCAGAAACATATGCCTTTTCCAGGTAAGAAACACTGAGTCAAAGGAGGAAGAACACTACAACAAGTTTTGTGAGTGGATGAAACCTTTATTTTTGCAAATTCCTTTGACTGATGCTATTAAATTGCCTCCTTATTCAAAGTATATGAAGGATATTGTCTCTAATAAAAGGAAGATTCCTAATGAGGAAATTTCTACTTTGCTTGCTAATTACTCCTTCAATGGTAAGGTTCCAAAGAAACTTGGTGATCTAGGTATACCAACTATTCCTTGCTCTATTAAGAATAATTATGTTAGAACTGCTCTATGTGATTTGGGAGATGGAGTTTGTCTTATGCCTTTTTCTCTCTACAAGAGACTCCAGCTAGAAAAGTTGATACTAACTGATATATCTTTGCAAATGGCTGATAAGTCAACTAATATTCCTGTTGGTATATGTGACGATGTTCCTATTTAAGTGGATCATAATTGCTTGGTTTTAACTGATTTTGTTGAGCTTGAAATGCCTGAAGATGATAATATGTCTATTATTCTTGGGAGACCTTTTCTTAATACTTCAGGTGCTGTCATCAATAGTAATCAAGGAAAAGTACATTCAATATTAATGACAAAGAGCATACTGTTTATTTCCCTAAGAAGGTTGCTAGAAGCTATTGCCTGAATTCCATTGAAAATATTGAGGGCATCAAGGTTGGAGAAATATATTGTCCCATTCCACAAGAAAATTTTGATACTATTATGATTGGGACCACTGCTATCACGTATGAGGTAACATAATCACCTTGTGGAATGCAAAGTTTTGTTTCATATAAGATTGTTTTGGTAACAAGACTTGATCAACCTTGTTAACAAAAGGATTTTAATGAACAAAATAATGTTTTCACTGTGGTTATACTTGCTTTCTTTTACTTTTGTCCTTCCTAGTCTTTGCTTTTTCTCTTGTTAGCTTTGGTTTTGCTAGTTGTTTTCTTGTTAGTGTCTTAGAACTTCTGTAGTTTGGTTTTTGGTTTGCTTTTGCTTCTTTTAAAAAAATCTGTTTCTGCAAGAAAATCAATTTTCATACCCTCAAAATTGGCCAAAAATAAAGTTTCCCGAAAAATCCCACAAAATTTAAAATATTTTTTTCCTCGAAAAAAGGGGCAGAGGACACCTGGAGTGACCTAGGGGGCCACCCCAGGCAGCCACACCCCTTGTGGGCGTGGGCACACCCTAGGTGGCGCCTGGGTGGGGTGTGGCCCACTTGGGCCCCTCCAAGGTGCCTCCTCCCAGCGATATTCTTTCTCTCTCCCGAAAAACACCGGAAAACTTTATCAAGCTCGAGTTCCTGCTGTTCTTCCTCGCGATTTTCGATCTCCTTGATCAGCCCATCTTTGTTGTTGATTTTTGGAGGGATTGCTCCTTGGTATGTGCCTCCTCCGCTTGTCCAATTAGATTTGTGATTGGTAGATCGTATCTTGAGTATTTTGCTGCTATAGGTGACAGGTTGTGTGAGGTTGCATGCTTGTTCTATGCTTAGAGATTTCATTTTGATGCATGTTTAGCCCTCTAGCAAGTTCCTATAGTAGTTTCTCATCATTTATCAACTTGGAAATCACTTGGTTTGATGTTTGTTGATGACCCACAAGTATAGGGGTGTATCGTAGTACTTTTGATAAATAGGAGTGTCGATCCCAACGAGGAGCAGAAGGTGCTGAACAGTGGTATGGAGCAGGAAATCCCTGTGAATACTTAGCAAACAGATTTTTAGTGGTTTTCTGATAAGGCAACAAAACAAAGAGCAAGTAACAAAAGTAACGAACAAATGGAGCAAGTGGCCCAATCCTTTCTTAGCAAAGGAAAATCCGGTGGAAATACTTATAACGACTGAACATTCTCGAGGACACATGGGAATTCTGTCAAGTGCTTTCACTTCAAATAGCTGAGTGCTCTTCTCTGGTGTTGTAAGTGTTGTGTGGGTGAACGTGTGCTAACATACCGCCCTTACTTGGACTAATACATACTTGTGATTAAACCCCCTACAAACATCCGTAACTACAGGAAAGTAATTAGGATATAAATCTAACCACGGCCTTAAACTCTGAGATCCTACGCTCCCTTGTGCAAAGGTGTCCTAACGGGGGTTCAGGTTTCTGTCACTCCGGCAACCCCACGATTAGTAGCCAAATACACAATGCATTCCCATATGCCCATAAATGGTGAAGTATCATGTAGTCGATGTTCACATGACACCACTAGAAGAATAGCACCACAACTTAAATACTAAACCATTGAATAATAACTCATCACAGATTCACTACTAACAACATGACTTCTCCCATGTCCTTAGAACTAGACGTACTACTCACAAGACATCATATGGATCAAGATCAAAGATGATATGATAATGGATAACAATCTAAACATAAACAATAATCCAATGGTTCCACTCACAAGCATCAACTACAATAGTAATTAACATCGGGAAAGTTTCCCCTAAGAACTAAAGCAATATCCAACACAATTTTTACAGTGGAACGGAGTGGTGATGATGGTGCTGGTGGAGATGATGGTGTGGATGATGATGATGATGATGATGCTGATGAAGCCTAGCTTGATGACGGTGTTGAAGGCGACGGTCTCCCCTCTTCGAGAAGGAATTCCCTCGGCAGAAAACTATTTGCCAGAGAGATCTTTCTCTCTCGGTGTTTTCTGCCCCCGAAGGCAGTGGAAATCTATCTGTGGTTGCTCCCCTGAACTTAGGGTTTCGTAGGGAAGATATAGGCGAAGGGGCAGAGTCGGAGGCCGGGCGGGTGGGCCACACCTACCCTAGGCGCGGGGTCAGGTGGGCCCGCGCCTAGGGGGTGTGGGCCCCCTGCGGCCCCTCTTCGCTCCTCCTTCTGGCTTTCTTCATCTTCTGGTAAAATAATATGTTTCCATATTTTTCTGGTATTTTTCTGATCTTTGCGAAATTGCACCGAAACGCCTTCTTTTCCATCAGAATCCAGACTCCAGTAGTCCATCCTCCAAGAATCATCCAACATGCATAAACAGATGAAAAGCCATAAGTAATACCTCATAATAAGACAAATATCAATGAATAGAGGTAAATTGTGATATAGAAAGGTGATGCAAACTGGGCGTATCAACTCCCCCAAGCTTAGACTTCGCTTGTCCCCAAGCGAAAATTGAGCTCAGTAAACATGTCCATAGGTTTATGGAGTGAAGTGTCGATAAAAGAATACGAACAAGAAGCATCACACTTACCATTGCACAACTCATAGAAGAAAGCAAATCACCATTATATAACTTAGCTTGCAACCAAGTATGACAGTCACAATAGAGATGCATAAAGATAAATGATAATTGGAATCGGCAAACTTGTTCCTGGTCAGAGAACACCTGGCAAACAGTTTCACAAAAGCTTTTTGTAGAAGTTTCAAAACAGGAGCACTCTTTGCTCAAAAATGTTTTTCACGAGTGAAGGTTTTCAAAGTAATACTCAATAGATAAGAGTTTTGCGCAAACAAGGAAGATAAAGAACATGATTGAATAAATCACCATATGAATGCTTGAAACACAACAACTCAAAAGCTTGCTGGAGATAGAGAGGAATTAGGTTTACTGACTCAAACTGGTAACTAGGAGAAAGGTCCCTTCTTAGAGGGAAGCAGGGATTACAAGTCATAAAGAGCTTCCAAAAGATTATGGTACTTACTAGCTTTGAGCCCTCATTGCCCCTATCATAGGCATCTTGAGATGACTAAGGTTAAAGTGCACAAAGATGGAGTATATGCTTGACGAAATATAAGCTGGCAATCTCATGTCCCTTGAATATGAGGGCCACTCCTCATGCTACTCAACTTTGGTCACAGGTAAGTTCTTGTCATTGTAAGTATTTGCATATCATTGAGAACCGCCAATGGCGTACCCCTTGCACATGGTATAGGAGCTTCCCATAACCAAAATGACAAGGCAAGCAGACAATGAGCATCTCAGCGATCTTTTTATTTACTATGTGCATAGCTTTTTATTGAGGATGCTTCATAGATGGCTCACTATGGTGATGCTGCAAGTTTCCACCATGATTAGGCATGGCTTAGGCTAGTGGCACAGGCGTTTCTCTAACACAGGATACAAACTCCATGGACTTACAAGTTCCCTCTTTATTTCACACCATTGACATCCATAGACAAAAGAGCACGATATCAACTGTGTACAGAGTACAAGTGCAATGTTGAAAGCGTTCCTCGTGACAGCATGGTTCTGCTAATTCCAACGTATAGATGCAAGCATATACAACTTCGATGGAACAATGGTTTAGGTCTATTAGGGGCAAGAAATAAAGTGTGCCATCAAGTTCGTGAGAGCTTTACTAACTAGTTTTCTCATAACAAAATACTTTTTAATTCGAAAGGTAGATGAAGCTTGAGAATTTGCTTGGAATAGCAACAATGCTACTAGGTAGATATGGTGGACACAAGTGGCAAAAGTTTTGGTTCAAAGGGTTTTGAAAACATGAGAAGTATGCCTTCTCAAAACAGGTTTTTGGCTAGCAAGGGTGAGTAGCAAGCAAGAGAGTTGAAAGAAACAAGTGAACATACAAGTAATAAAGCCAAACATGCAATCTTCCTTAAAGACACAAAAGAATCTTAAATAAAGAATACTAAGCTTATGAGCCAACAAGAAAGAAAACAAATGATACAAATACATGTAAGCTTTTTTCTTTCTCTTTCAAAGTAATGCTACTAACCAGAACTCGGTTTGCCAAAACCAATTTAGATCCACTTGATGATCCCAAAGTGGTGCCAATACTGATCAACAAGATGCATCATATAATAGAGATTGCAAACTAAAATAAGAAGTGCAAAAAGTAAAAGATGAGACTTCTTATTAATATTCCAATAAAGGATCTCACACCAAGGGATGCAAAGATAATCAACTAAAGGAGAGATACTTCTACATGCAAACCAAATTATAAGATAACATCTCTACCACAGATATGAATCCACTAAAAAGGTAAAAGATAAAAGATAATGGCGGTGATACCACGGCACTCCCCCAAGCTTGGAACAAGCCAAGGGGATGCCAAACCTGATGACGAATTACTCCTTTGGTGGTGGTGTTCTCTTGTCACGGGTCAGAAAATCTTCTAGCATCTTACGAAGCCTGTTATTCTCCTCTTGAAGCATATCCACCTTCATCCTCAAAGCACGGTACTTATCACGAAACTCGTTGGTGGTTCGAAGGGCTTCCGCTGCCTCAGGACAGTATCTGAGTTCTGGACCGAAGGCTATGATTCCCTGCATGTTACGAGAAAATGCATCCCCCGTGTTAATTTCTCCTACAAAAGTAGGTTTCCTCGCCCTTGTCCCTTCGACGGTTTGTTCTTCCAACTTTATCTCCTCCACGGGTTTCTTGCCTTTGTCGTCGACGGAGACCATGGTGCTCTAAATTTGAGAAGATTTCCTGACAGAAACAGTTCGAAACAAAAACACGACGAGAACACGATGCACGAACCTCGGGGGATCCGGGGGGTTATATATTACGAAGTTTCAAGGCATAAGGAAGGTACTGACACGGAAACAAGGCGGAGACGGAGTTCGAGGGTGGCACACCCCCCCCCCCCCAGGCGCGGCCAGGATGGGCTCGCGCCTGGGGTGGGTCTATCCACCCTGGACTCCATTTCCTCTTCAGTTCCATCTCGTAACTTCCCTTATGTATTAAAAACATCAAAAACATAAAAAGATTGGAGTTTCACGAACCTTCTGTTTTCACCACTTTTACTTATTCAAAGATGAACTCTACAAATTCCTTTTCTCTTTCTCCTGAGAATTTCCTTCATACAAAACCTTTGCACAAACTCAATGACAACATTATTGTAAGCAGAAAACAATAAACCTTTGGGTACACACTTCAACTAAAAACCCATCAAAACAAAAGCTTCTGTAAGAGGAAAATGCAAATGATGGCAAAAATCTGTCAAAACATACCAGCAGGAAAAGATTGATTTTTTTGAAGACCTTCTGTTGCTCAAATAAAAAAGTGCAGAACTGATGAAAGTTGGGTAACAACCTGGAGAACAAGCAAAGAAAAATGCAGCTCCATCCGACATACTGAGCTCCCTCACGAATTTTTACAATACAGCACAAAAAATCTGTCCTAGGACAGCCACTTTTCACAACTCCTCTACTTCACAAAAGTAGTTGAACTTGACACAAAAAAACAAAACAAAAAGGATAAGGAGCGGTTATTACTGAAGTAATAACTTCCAAGACTCTACCAAACTCTTGGGTTATCTCCCAACAAGTACTTTTGTTTAATGCCTTTAAGTTAGGCTTGAAACTTCCAAAGATGCTCACAAAGGATATATATATCTGAAGTGAAAGAGAACATCAAGACGCAAATAACCAACACACTTGATTCTAACCCACTTCCTATGCATGGGGGTATCATGGAAAAACGAATTGTTGAAACAAAAATCAACAAGCATAGGAAGACAAAACAGATGCAACTTTAAAGCTTTCAGCATAAAACAGGGAAACTTAACATCATTGAGATGCCTAAAACCGTGTTTCCCTCTCTCATAATAACTTTCAGTAGAACTTTGAATGAAGTTGACAATATAACTGTCACTAGAAACAACTTTATCATCAGAATAAGCATACTTATAGTCATCAAAAAGAGGTCCAAGGTCATGGACTGGATGAATAGAAGCAAGTTGTTCCATCCTGAAATCTTTATTAGGCAAGCTATTTTCACAAGGAGCTTTAGCAAATTTGGAAAAGTTAAACTCATAAGAATATCCATCAAACTTAGTTAAAAAAAATTCCTTCTTAGAATCAATAATAGCTCCACAAGTGTTCAAGAAAGGTCTACCAAAAATGATAGGGAGGGTTTTGCTAGCTGCTGAATTAAGCACTAGAAAATCGGCAGGATACTTAATCTTACCACAGAGAACCTCCACGTCTCTTACAATGCCAATGGGGCAAATCGTTTCCTTATTAGCAAGGTGGATAACCACATCAATGTCCTCAAGCTCACAAGGACCAATCTCATGCATAATTTCCCTGTAAAGCTCATAAGGAATAGCACTAGAACTAGCACCAATATCACATAAACCATAGTAGCAATGATTACCAATTTTAACAGAAAGCACAGGAACACTAGCTTTTCTAGCCTTACTAGGATGAGAGATAATATTAGAAGCATCTTCACAGAAGACAATGTGCTCATCCTCTATATTTCTAGTGACAGGGTCTTTCACAATAGCTACCACATGTTCATCACTCAAATGCTTACCAGGATCCACAGTTTTCATCGTACCTTTGTTATTTCCACTAATAATCATAGAATACTCCTTTACCTTAGCTGGGAAAGGCATTTTCTCAACATGAGGTTCAGGCACAATATGATTAGTAGTACAAACTTGAGTACTTCTAACTGGAACATGATTAACAACATCTTTATAAGGAGCATGGTACTTATTCCACTTATTTCTGGGAATTTCTATGTAAGAGGCAAAGGCCTTAAAACAGTTGGCAATACTTTGGGAATCAAGACCAAACTCATTGCTAATATCACGGAATTCATCAGTTCCCATACAAGATTTAATGCATTCATAATCATAGTTTATACCTGACTTTCTTCCTTTGTCATTCTCCCAAGCCTTAGTGTTATCTTGAATACGGTCTAAGAGATCCCATTTAGCTTCTTTCTTCATACGTGTGAATGATCCAACACAAGAAGTATCTAGTAAATCTTTATCATGAAGAGAAATCCTAGCATAAAAATTATTGAGAATGATATTGTTAGGGAGTTCATGAATAGGACATTTAAGCATTAGTAACTTCAATCTCCCCCAAGCTTGAGCTATACTCTATTCATCAAGAGGCCAAAAGTTATATATAAGATTTATATCCTTATGAATTTCACTGGGAGGATAAAATTTAGAGTAAAAGAGAGATGCCATCTCCTCCCATTCCATGGATTGTCCATTCTTCAGCAGCTTATACCATTCTTCAGCTCTCCCTTTCAAGGATATGGAGAGTAACTTCTTCTTCACCTGTTCAGTTGTGATACCTGCACACATAAATAACCCGCATAATTCATGGATAAAAAGCAAGTGATCACCAGGATGGACAGTTCCATCCCCAAAATAATAATTATCCATAACACGATTAACAATACTTGTAAGGATCTATCCCTAGCTGTAGCATCCCAATTGTCTAACAATTGTAATGCTACTTGGTCTAGTAATATAATGGCTACTTCAAATATATAGTTGTTGCATCATCATTATATCATGCTCATGTCATCATGCCACCTTGCATTTGAGCATCATATAAAACCCTATTTTTTCTTTTGGCTCTTATCTCATATGCATCATTAATTGTATTTGCCTCTTGATATTGTATTTGGTTCTTGATATATTGTTAAGTGGAGTTGGGGCATATCTTTTGTTAACTCCACCACCTTTTTCTTTCACCACCTTATAATTCCACCATCCAACTAATATGAGCTTGGCATTTTATTTGAGTTTACCTCTAGCTCATGTGGGTTGGGATGGATCCAATTCTTTTCCACATGCTCTAATCTTGGCATCATGTTGTTTTCACATTATTGATATATGAGAGCCACATGGACACCTTTGCATGCCTTGTGAGTGGGACCCTTTTCCCTAGCTCCCACATGGATTACTATGGATTATGCTCCTGTTGGGATATTTCTGGGACTATTGAGCATCTAGTGGCACATACACACTAGCATGTCCCATTTTATTTCAAACATGGCCATCTCCAACTACTCCACATGGGGCATCCTTTCATTTCTTTTGCTTGGCTTTATTCCACCTTTGGAAATGCAAATGAACAATGCCATGTTTACTATTATTGTTTTCACAAGAATCGACTTGGTATTAAATATTTTGCATGGGCCATGCAAGTACCCTTTTCTAGCTTTGGTTTTTATTTGCATTTGGAGTGGATCATCTCTCTCTCTCTCCCTCCTTTTAGCTTGATCTTATCCGATCATGCTTAAACCATCTCACCCCTCCTTACCTTGTCTAGGTCTAGATGGAGTTTGGCATGTGCTTGCTTGGCTTTGTCATAAGAGGACACCCCACCTAATCTAAAATCCCACCCTAGTCCCTCTCTACCCTAATCACCATACCCCTCTCTCTCAAAACCCTAAACCATGACCTACCCTAGCTACCACCACCTCTCTCTCTCTCGGCCTCTCCCTCCTCTCTCACCACATGGTCCCCTGGTCCCACCCAGCTAGCCACCCGACCACCCCAACCCTAGCTACCCCAAAACCTAACCGAGCCTCCCATCTACCCGAGCCTAGCTCTAACCTACCCGAGCCTCACCTCTCTCTCCCTAGCTCTCTCTCTCTACCAAGAGGGCCCTACCCCGACCCTGCCTCCCTGGCCTCACCTTGCCCACCTGGAAGCCTCCCCCCTGCCCTGCCTGGTCTTGCCCTGCCCGAGCACGTGAGGGTGGAGGAAGAAAAGGTGGCCGAGCCACCTTTATCTCCAACCACTCCCCCACGACACCCCTCTCCCTCCCTCTGCTTTATCTCCTGCCTCTCTGCCTCGCCCAGCTACCCCAGATCTACCCAGGACGCTCCCCTCTCTCCCTGCCGTCCCTCACCACCGTCTACCCCCCCCCCCCCAAACGCCGGTCACCGTCGGCCTCTACTCCGTCCCGACGATCCAGTCGCGCAGCGTGTCGGTGGAGTGCCCTGGTAGACCGAGGAGGCTCCCTTACGTCACCTTGTACACGGAGCCGAGCAGGAGGAGCACCCGAGCACCGGTACCAGCGCGAGGACGACGCGAAACCCTAGTCGGCCGTCCGTCTGCTTCGCCGGCGAACCACCGCGCCCCAAGCCGATCCGACACCACCGACACCCCCTCGGTGAGCTATCTAACCTCCCAGACAACCTCGTCGTTGCAGTCGTGGCCTGGTCGCGCCAGTCGTTCCGACAAACGCTCTGCGCACGCCGGTGCCCGCGCTCGTGTTCCAGACCGTGGTGTCGCTTAGTTAGATCTAGCCGTCCAGCTACCTCCTGACCGTAACCCCCACCCCACCGCAGTGGTCTCCGCCGCCGGGCGCGAGCCCCAGGTCGCGGGATCGAGCCCCGTGCCGCGCGCGCTCCCGCTGTCAGTTTCGCCAGAGAGAGAGGAAGAGAAACAGTGCATCGCGTGGACGTTTTGCGCTTAACCCCCTACACTTTTTGTTGCATCAACCCGCGCTCCCCCTTGGCCCACATGTCATTCCCCGTGTCTTTTTGCAAAAAGGATCCCGAAGTTTAGAATACTCAACCCGCAGTCCCCCCTGAGCCACGTGGTCAGCCCTCAGCATCCCTCTGTCAAGTGGGCCTGCGAGCCAGCGGGTCCCACCTGTCTGTCTCCGAGGCTAGATTAGGTCGCGGTGTAAAAAGTTTTCCTGCGCGTGTGTTTCGCCAGGTCAGCTCGGCCCCATCTGTCAGTGACTGTGGCTAGACCTGGCCGAGTAACAAAAGTAATTTTCTGAGATCTGTTTTTAATTCAAATCTTTTTAAATTTAATTCAA
Organism: Avena sativa; assembly: GCA_916181665.1. NCBI lineage: Eukaryota > Viridiplantae > Streptophyta > Magnoliopsida > Poales > Poaceae > Avena > Avena sativa. The sequence goes on along the minus strand of OV702298.1, from coordinate 41,125,782 downwards.
ATTCAAATTTATTTCTGTTTTCAAATAACTTTTCAAATATAATTCCAAATAATATGTGTTTTCAAATCAGGAAAATGTGAGGAATTCAAATCTTTCCTCCAAAATATATTTTGAACATTTAAAATTGCAAGTTGATTAAAATTACAATAAAATGCCCTTCCACTTTAATAAATTAATAACTTTTGTTTTATAAATCCAAACTCAACAAATGATATGTCTAAAATGATTAGCTCGACGAGACCTTTCTGTTTATGCATTCCATGGTTTGATTTGAAGCATGCATCATATAAATATATTGTGGACAGCAACTTAATTGTGAATAAAATGGGGCCAAAACTAAATAAAATGGCTTATTCTTGTGTTCCACACCTCACCCTTGCCATGCTACTTTAATGCCATGCAAATTGTGCATCATTCATCATGGCATGATTGTTTGCTTGATGCATTTATACAAATGCTTGTGCACTTTATTTATGTTGGCCCTTGTTTGTTTGGTTCTTCGAATAGACGCTGAGCAGGGGATATATCAAGAGAACCAGGAGCACTACCCAGATCCTTCTCTCGCTTCAACTGAGCTGCCAGGCAAGCACTACCACATGCTTGCATACATATAGTACCTATTGCCTCTATCTTATTCTTGCATCATTGAGTCGCGATTGCACTAATCTGAATCCCAAGTATTGCATAGCCTTTACTTTTAAACCCCACCAAAGCTTGTTCCTCCATCCCATGAGCCATTACTACAGGAGTTGTTTGAGCCATGCGAGTCGTAGAACAGCATGTGTAGGGTTTGTGAGTGTCTGATGAATAACGAGGTACCTAAACAACTTAACCTGAGTAGTAATGGGATAACTAATGAAAGTGGCATCGGTGAGCCATATTCGCTATTTGGTTTTTCAGGCTCACTTGTGTCCCGTAGGACCCCGAGTACTTGATTCCTGTTCCTTGAATATTCGTGATATCCACATCCGGGAGGCTTATGAACCCTCCTAAGCCAGAGCTTGATTCATTCTTATTTCTTGGGGCCACAAACTAGTTTGAGGTTTTATTTACTATCCTGTACTTATGCCATGCTTTACTGCTTTATTTAAATTGTGCGAGGTACTGCACACTGTATTGTTTAGGTCCGTGACCCGTTTTCGCTGTATCGACAAGCCCAGTCACACTTTCGGGTTCCCAGTCGTTTACAGCCGGCCACACAAACTTTGAGTCCGTCTCGTAGCCGGCCAGCTTCGTTGCGGGTAGCTTAATGGGGTGGCCCCCTAAAATATTTCTGAATCCTGTAATTGCTTTGTCGTGACTGTCTCGTTGGGTTTTGATTTGGTTTTTCCGAGGCATATCGAGTGTGTGTTGCTATTTGTGCACCCCTGCAGGGTAAAACTTTCTGAAAGCCGTGTCCGCGGTTATGGATGACTTGGAGCACAGTGTCTCGATCATAGACAAGCATAACTAAAGTACCGCTTTTAATTTGACTAGACTAGGCACCTGACTAGTAAATAGTGCAACACTCATGGAATGGATAATAAAACTGCCAACGGATGGGGGGTTGTTCGTCCGCTTCCTCGTCGGTAAGCGAGGAGGAGGATGGATCTGTGGATATTACCATTATTACTGTTATAACTGTTGTTATTAATTCACGGACATCCGTCTATCTCTGGTTAGGCGGATGGTTAGCGAGTATCTATAGAATTGCTAGGGTTTATCTTTTGCTGCAATTGCGTCACCCCAGGTTGTGTCCCCTTTAGAGGCATAAAGACTTGCTGAGTACCCCTAGGGTCTCACACGATAAATTATTGGTTCAGATGAACAGGTACACTCGCAAGATGGATACTGGGTGGAAGAGATGAACGATATGGGCAACGATCATTCGGTGTAGAGATTCCGGGAACGGGGATCCGTGAGATCTGTGGGCGGGATGTGCTTATTTATGGGGCATCTTATGCCGATTTCCTTCTTATCCGTACTCGGATTTTGTCTTCCGCTTCCGCTTGATACTCTGTTGATTGATGTATGAGGAGATATCCTAAACTATTATATCTATCTAGGATATTTGGATCTTGCCGTATGGCGTTGCTATATTTCCTTTCTTTTTAGATGGAATGGCTCTGATGTACTGTTGTATGGTGGCTTGCATACATACTCATTTGTGTATGTAGTTGATCCCTTCACCTGCCGATTACGCCGCCCGTTCTTGTCCCGATGTTTGGAAATGGTTGGGACGGCCGAAAGGTCTACCTGTGAGTGGCATTTGGGCCCCACTGTACTATTTCAACCATTTCTGAACATTCAGGCTTGTACTAGGAGCGTAATTCACCGAGGTAGTTACACTAGCAGTGGTAGTAGTTTTCCCAAACAGAAAACCAAGTGGGTTATCCATATTCGAAACAAAGTAACAAGCAGTAAGAAAAGCAATACTCACAGTAAAGTTTCCTTTACCAGTTCCACTCTTCAATAGCGCTTCACTCCCCGTCAACGGCGCCAGAAAATAGTATTCATGACCCACAAGTATAGGGGGTGTATCATAGTACTTTCGATAAATAGGAGTGTCGATCCCAACGAGGAGCAAAAGGTGCTGAACAGTGGTATGGAGCAGGAAATCCCTGTGAATACTTAGCAAACGGATTTTTAGTGGTTTTATGATAAGGCAACAAAACAAAGAGCAAGTAACAAAAGTAACGAACAAACGGAGCAAGTGGCCCAATCCTTTCTTAAGAAAGGACAAGCCGGTGGAAATACTTATAAGGACTAAACGTTCTCGAGGACACATGGGAATTCTGTCAAGTGCTTTCGCTTCAAATAGCTGAGTACTCTTCTCTGGTGTTGTAAGTGTTGTGTGGGTGAACCTGTGCTAACATACCTCCCTTACATGGACTAATACATACTTGTGTTTAAACCCCATGCAAACATCCGTAACTACAGGAAAGTAATTAAGATATAAATCTAACCCCAGCCTTAAACTCTGAGATCCTACGCTTCCTTGTGCAAAGGTGTCCTAACGGGGGTTCAGGTTTCTGTCACTCCGTCAACCCCAAGATTAGTAGCCAAATACACAATGCATTCCCCTAGGCCCATAAATGGTGAAGTATCATGTAGTCGACGTTCACATGACACCACTAGAAGAATAGCACCACAACTTAAATACTAAACCATTGAATAATAACTCATCACAGATTCACTACTAACAACATGACTTCTCCCATGTCCTCAAGAACTAGACGAACTACTCACAAGACATCATATGGATCAAGATCAAAGATGATATGATAATGGATAACAATCTGAACATAAACAATAATACAACGGTTCCACTCACAAGCATCAACTATAATAGTAATTAACACCGGGAATGTTTCCCCTAAGAACTAAAGCAATATCCAACACAATTGTTACAGTGGGACGGAGTGGTGATGATGGTGCTAGTGGAGATGATGGTGTGGATGATGATGATGATCCCGATGAAGCCTAGCTTGATGACGATGTTGAAGGCGACAGTCTCCCCTCTCCGGGAAGGAATTCCCCCAGCAGAAATCTGTCTGCCGGAGAGATCTTTCTCTCTCGGTGTTTTCCGCCCTCCAGAGGCGGCGGAAATCTATATCTGGTCGCTCCCCTGGCCTTAGGGTTTCATAGGGATGATATAGGCAAAGGGGCGGAGTCGGACGTCGGGCACGTGGGCCACACCTGCCCTAGGCGCGAGGTTGGGTGGGCCCGCGCCTAGGGGGTGTGGGCCCCCTGTGGCCCCTCTTCGCTCCTCCTTCTGGCTTCCTTCGTCTTCTGGTAAAATAATATGTTTCCATATTTTTCTGATCTTTGCGAAATTGCACCGAAACGCCTTCTTTTCCATCAGAATCCAGACTCCGGCAGTCCATCCTCCAAGAATCATCCAACATGCATAAACAGATGAAAAGTCATAAGTAATACCTCATAATAAGACAAATATCAATGAATAGAGGTAAATTATGATATAGAAAGGTGATGCAAATTTGGGCGTATCATTTGTCTAAAAATTTCAGAAAAAAGAGGTCATGGACAACCACACATTTGGTGAAATATTTGAGAGTGATGCACCTAGAAAGGCAAGGCCTTCAAGATCATCCTCTCGAGCTAGGCCCTTATACAATGAGGATCTCATTACACCGCGATTTGGCGACGAGGGAGATGTGGGGGATGCTCACCCTTCCACCTTTCCTTGCCTAACCTTTTTGTGGGCTGCTGGGATTCTTGATGATTTTACAACCTTGGTTCGAAGGGTTGGACTAACAAGCTATATGCAGGATGAGAGCGTGCAATATGCAACGCTCACTAAAACATTTGTGGAGAGCTTTTATTTTACTAAGAGCTTGTTCAACCCAAATGTGTCTTTCAAAATTTATGGCAGGCCTTACCACATGGCATTGAAGAAATTTTGTGAGGCCCTGGGACTTGGTACAGCTGGGTCGACGAAGAAGATTCCAGCTCAACCCGCTAATTTGTTGGAGCTCTACCGCGGGATTACCAATGATGATGACCGTAGAGCCCAACGGGGAAAGATAAGAAATATTCAACTCCTACCATCAGGTACTTTGCTTATTATCTTGCCACTAGTGTTCTTGGTAGGGAGAACACTAGTAATATTTCCAACTATCATTTGTCCTTCATAGCTGCTACGCTCAAGAATGAAACTAAGTACAATCCTGGTTCTCTCATTACTCGTCGCTTAGCTGCTAAGGGACCCATTTATGGGGGAATTATTGTTGCACGTGTTGTTGTTGCCTTGAACCTTGTTGTTGATCCAAATGATACAGTGTTTGCCCCTCAGAGGCTTGATCTTGCTGCTATGAAAGCACATCATTTTGTCACTACTGTCTCTACCCTTGAGAGCTTGGTTTATAGAATGTTGTTTATTGATGGGGAAGAGAGAGATCCCTCTACCACAAACCACTTTGTTCAATATTTCCAAGGGACCTTTGTCACTCTCCAAGGAGGAGATGGATGACAAGCTGCGCATTCTTGGCTTCCATGGACACTATCAGGGGGACGCGCCCTCATACGACCCCTCTGTACACTACACAGGGGAGTCCTCGAGCTCGTACTAGGACGAAGGGGCCTCCTCGACATACTACGAAGGTGCATCTACTTGGTCACCATCGAGTTGAGCCCCACTTAGGCCAAAAGCCTAATCTTGGGGGAGGTATACCAACATCACACTCATCTATATATCATGTTCGTCGGTTCTTTGTATATCCATTGTTTGCTTTTTTTGTTTTTTCTGCTTTCTTAAAACACAAAAATACCAAAAATATTTTTGTTGTTTCTCTTGGTTTGTTTCTTTGCTTTTTAGCTTTGGTTTGCCTTAAATAAAAAATCCAAAAATATTTTGCTTTGTTTGGTTTGTTCTTGCTTTGTTTGCTTGTTTTAAAATTCGAAAACACCAAAAATATTTGTTGTTCTTCTTTGGTTTTGTGAGTTCTTTGCAGGGTTCAGCCGTCCTCAGTGGATTTTGGTTTCATGTTATTATTCAAGTCACACAAGTAAAGGGCAATAATAAAGATTAATACAACTTGAGGTGTGGTAAGAGGCTGGTAACGAACTATATTTGTTTTCATTTTTGTACATATACTCATCATGGTGAGCATGCTTAGTTTGTTCATGTAAGGAGTATGTTACTGATGGATGCTTAGTAGTTCTTGCTTGTCTGTGATTAGCTCCAGCTTGCTAATAGTTTGTAGCATGTCATATGAATGTTTGCTTGCATTTTTTTATTCATATTTTGGTATGATATTGTGGTATCCTCCTCTAAAAGTTTCATATGAATCGACTTGGAACATGCTCACGCATGCATATGACTAAACAATAGTCAGTAAGCCTCGACGATTTATTTTGCCTCAGAGTTCTTGTATCACTTTCATGCCATAATTAGCCCTGTTTTGTTGCAAGCATGATTATGACAGTTATTGCTCTCTCGTTTGTCGCTCCCTCTCTATTGCTAGCCTTCACTTGCACTGAGTATGAGCTCTATTTGTGCATCCAATTCCCCAAAACCATTATTGCCAACAGTGTCCATCATACCTACCTATTAGCATCAATTGCTATTTCAGTGCATATTCTATATGCCTTGTTTTCTTCCAAATAAAATGTTTGTCTGCTTTGAGAAAGTTAGTTAGTAAAGCTCTCACGAACTTGATGGCACACTTTATTTCTTGCACTTAATAATCCTGAACCATTGTGACATGTCCATGAAAGTTATATGCTTGCAAATTATAGGCTGGGAGTCAGCAGAACCGTGTTGTCACGGGGAACGCTTTCCACACCTGTTGGATATCTTATCCAGTTGATAGTTTGCTCTTTTGCTTACGGATGTCGATGATGTGAAATAAAAGGGGAGGTTGTGAGTTCATGGAGTCTATACATTGTGTTAGAGAAATGCCTGGGCCGCTAGCCTAAGCCATGCCTTATCATGGTGGAAACTTGCAGCATCACCATAATGAGCATCTATGAAGCATCCTCAATAAAAAGCTATGCACATAGTAAATAAAAAACATCACTGAGATGTTCATTGTATGCTTTCCTTGTCATTTTGATCATGGGATGGCTCCTGTATCATGTGCAAGGGGTACCCCGTTGGCGGTTCTCTATGATATGCATGTACTTACAATGATAGGAACTTACAGGTAACCAAAGTTGAGTAGCATGCGGAGCGGCCCTCATACTCAAGGGACATGGGATTTCCAGTTTATGGTCTGTCAAGCATATAACTCAGATTGGACCTCACTTTCACCTTAACCACATGAAGATGCTTATGATAGGGGCAATGAGAGCTCAAAGCTAGCGAGTACCTTACTTTCCGCATTTGGAAGCCTTTCAAACTTTTCAAAACCTTTACACTTCCTTGTTGGGTCACCACTTATTCTATGAGCACCTTCTTGAGAGCATAATTGTCATTCTTGTGTTTGTCTCAAAACTTGGTTAATTATGTCATGACTTTGATGCTTGTATCTCTGATATTTTTACTTCTAGTCTTCATGTGAACTTCAAAGGTTCCTTGGCATTTATATTGTGCTCTACAAACAAAGGCAAGCGAGATACCACTCTATCATACCTTATTATGAGCATTGCAATGTTGCTTATGTTTATGTTCCATGCTACTTATTATTATTGAGTTGGTTTCTCTTCATATCTTGCAATGACTATTGAGTAGACTTAGTTGCATACTTCTTATTATGAATGGTTTAAGTATCTACTCTTGTGCTAAGAATATATACATCATGTGAAGCAAATGTGTTCGTGAAAGTTCCTTTATCGCACTCAGTTTTCAACTGAATTGCTTGAGGACAAGCAATAAGCTAAGCTTAGGGGGAATTGATACATCCAAAACGTATCTACTTTCTCGAACACTTTTGCTATTGTTTCTCCCTAAACTTGTGTGATTTGGATACAACTAACATGGACTGACATTGTTTTCAGCAGAATTACCTTGTTGTCTAGATTTTGTGTGGAAAATCAACTATTAGGAAAAATCCCGGAAAATATGCCAAAAATCCTATTTCACCAGAAGGTCCACATAGCCAGAGGACGAGACAGAGTGGAGGCCTGGGGGGCCCACACCCCTGCCAGGCGCGGGTGGGCCTAGCCTGCGCCTAGGGGTGCGGGCACCCCAGGCACCCCCTCGGGCTCCCTCTTCGCCTATAAGTTACCCCTTGACCTAAAACCGAGGGAGGTTCGACGTTTTTCCAGAAAGAGTTCCGCTGCGCCGCCACCACCAGAAACCAAGATTCGTATCTAGAAACTCCGTTCTGGCACCCTGCCGGGACGGGGAATTTGGGGAGGATCATCGACATCGTCATCACCAACGCATCTCCATCAACCATCGATGTTTCCCTCATCCATGAGTGAGTAATCCCCCGTTGTAGGCTATGGGGATGGTAGGGATTGGATGAGTTCTATCATGTAATCGAATAAGATTGTTAGGGCATGGTGCCTAGTATCTCTATTAGTGCTATTTGACTTTGTTGCAACTTGTTGTGCTTAATGCTTGTCACTAGGGACCGAGTGCCATGATCTCATATCTGAACTTATTATTGAATCATTATGATAGTATTGTTTGTGATCTTATCTGCAAGTTGTGTACACATATCATTGTCCGGATCCAAAGGCCCCGAAGTGACAGAAATTGGGACAACCGGAGGGGATGGCTGTGGTGTGAGGATCACATGTGTTCACGAAGTGTTAATGCTTTGCTCCGGTGCTCTATTAAAAGGATCACCTTAATTGCCAGTAGTTCCCTAGAGGCCCCGCTGCCACGGGCTGGCAGGACAAAAGATGTTGTGCAAGTTCTCATTGCGAGCACGCATGACTATATATGGAGCACATGTCTATGATTGTTTAGTACTTGGATGCTTATTCTTATTTATCTGCAATGCCCTAGATCTTAAAGTTACATGTTTAGACTCGTCCATGCAACGCCCGTCCATCCATCCCTATGCCTACCGCGCTCATATCCTACTATTTGCTGCTACTATTACTATTGCTCATGTTTCGCTGCTGCTGTTGCTTTGCTGTTACTACTACAAACTGTTGCTACTGATAAACTTCTATGAGCAAGAACTATTTCCAGGTGCAGCTGAATTGACAAGTCGGTTGGTAAGGCTTGCAAGTATTCTTTGGCTCCCCTTGTGTCGAATTAATAAATTGGGTAATTCTACCCGCGAAGACTGTTGCGATCCCCTATACTTGTGGGTCATCAAAAAACTAGCTTGATCTTTTGTAGACATATGCTTCCGGAGGGTCAAAGTGGGTGCTTGATAGTGGTTGCACATGTCATATGACCGGAAGCTCTTCTATTGTCAAGGAATTAAGGTCAAATGATCCGTGACATATGCCGACAAGTCAAATTCTAAGGTAATGGTTTTTGGCAAGGTAGTGGTTGCCCACGTTATTACACTCGTGGACGTCATGCTTGTTGAGACCCTTGGTTACAATTTACTTTCAGTCCGTGCTCTTGGAAAGATGGGATTTGTTGTCTTTATTGATGATGATATTGTGGTCCTCATGTGGAGCAAGTCTCTCAAGTTGTTGGGTATGTCGAAAATGACTTGTATGTGGTGGAATTTTCGGGGCAAACCGCTACAAGTGCGATGTGCTTATTCGGAAAGCCGATGTGGGTTGGTTATGGCATCGCCGACTATCCCATGTCAATATGAGAACTTTGCAAAGTCTCCACAAGGAGGGCCATATTGTTGGACTAAAAGAAAATGTTTCCTTTGACAAATATCGTGTTTGCGGGGCTAGTGTTCAAGGAAAGATGCATGATGCTCCCCACAAGCCAAAGAACCGCATCAAGTCAACAAGGATCTTGGAGCTCCATCATGTGGATCTCTTTGGTCCTCCATCTCATGCAATTCTTGGTGGGAATAAATATTGTTTGGTGATTGTTGATGACTTTTCAAGATACTCATGGGTATATTTCTTCAAGTTGAAAAGTGAGACCCAACATACCTTCATCGACTTCATCAACCTGGTTCAACGTTAATACAATGTCCCCATGTTGATAATAAGAAACGACAATGGCACTGAGTTCAAGAACTACACCTTGAATGATTTTCTCAGTGACGAGGGGATAAAATACCAATATTCTGCTACATATGCCCCTCAACAAAATGGTGTAGCCGAAAGGAAGAACCGGACTCTTATTGAGATGGCAAGGACCATGTTGGAGGAGTTTAAATCTCCATACAACTTTTGGGCCGAAGCCATCTCCATCGCTTGCCATGCATCAAACCGGCTCTAACTCCACAAAGAATTGAACAAGAATCCATATGAAATACTTACCGGTAACAAGCCCAACATATCTTACTTCCGGGTGTTCGGTTGTAAGTGTTTCTATCTCATAAAAGGTGTTCGTTTGTCCAAATTCGATTCCAAAGCATTAGAGGGTATTTTTGTTGGCTATGGTCTCCAATCTCACACTTATAGAATCTATGATAAGCTCTCTGGAGCTGTCATAGAATCTTGTAGTGTGACCTTGAAGAATATGATGGTCCCCAAGGGGGGTGTGTTGATGCTTGTGATGCAGATGATGAAATGCCTCAGGATTCCATAGGAAGAATCGGTATGGGATATATCCGCCCCGTTGAGGAACCCCTTATGGTGGATCGAGAAGAACAATGCTCTTCTCAATTGGAGCCCTCGTCTTCACAACAACAACATGCTCCATCTATCGAGGAGGACAATGACCCAAGCCAAAGACAAGTTGTGGACCCTCAACATGTTGATCAAGGTGACATCTCTAGTAAGGAGGAGGAGATTGATTCGCCATTCTCTAGAATGTCAAGTACTGCCAAGTCAATTACACAAGGAAGATCCATACAAACTGCCTTGAGACAAGCTCAACTCAATTCTAGTAGTGTGACTGATCAAGACCAAGGTCAATCTTTGCCTCTTAATGAAGAGAATGATTCTGGTGATGATCAATGTCAAATTAATGGTCAAGACGAGGACCAAAATGATGAAGAGGTCCCTCCAAGAAACAACAAGGAGATCCACACTCGTCGCGAAGCTAGAATGGATAGGATGTTGGAATTAAGAGATCACTCTCTAGAGAATGTGGTTGGAGATCTTAGGAGAGTAATTTCCACAAGAGCACAATTGAAGAGGTTTAGTGAACATCAAGCACACATCTCCATGATTTAACCAAAGAAAGTTTGGGAAGATCTTGAAGATTCGGATTGGTTGGAAGCAATGCATATAGAGGTCAACAACTTTGAGAGAAACAAAGTATGGAAGTTAGTTGAGAAGCCAAAGGATTGCCGCAATGTTATAGGAACCAAGTGGAATTATAGTAAGTAACAAGGCAAGATTGGTTGCACAAGGGTTCTCTCAAATTGAAGGCATTGATTATGGAGAGACATATGCACCCGTGGCTCACCTTGAGTCCATCTGTATCCTTCTTTCTTACGCGGCACATCATAACTTTAAGTTGCAACAAATGGATGTAGAAAGTGCATTTCTTAATGGTCCATTGAATGATTTGGTTATGTAAGTCAACCCCCAGGATTTGAGGATCCCAACTTCCCAAACCATGTCTAAAAACTTAATAAGGCACTCTATGGGCTCAAACAAGCCCCACGCACATGGTATGAGCACCTTAGAGAGTTGTTGTTTGACCATGGGTTTGAGGTTGGGAAAATCGATCCCACTCTTTTTACTAAGAAGGTCAATTGGGAGCTTTTTGTATGCCAAATATATGTTGATGATATTATCTTTGGCTCATCTAACAAAGTTTTTAATGATGAATTCTCAAAGCTTATGACTAGTAGGTTCCAGATGTCTATGATGGGGGAGTGAAGGGTATTCCTTAGTTTTGAGATTAAGCATGTTAGAGGAGGGACATTCTTCAACCAAGCCAAGTATACTCAATATATGCTTAAAAGATTCAATAAGAAAGATTTAAATGGAGCACCTAATCCCATGGCAACAAAGACTCATCTCGAACTAAATCCAAATGGTAAAGATGTGGATCAAAAGGTATACCGGTCCATGATTGGTTCTTTGCTTTACCTTTGTGCATCTAGACCCGATATTGTGTTGAGTGTAGGTGTGTAGCATCCCAATTGTCTAACAATTGCAATGCTACTAGCCTAGTCTATATAGATGCTACCTTCCTACATATATTTGTTGCATCATAATTATATCATGCTCATGTCATCATGCCTCCTTGCATTTGAGCATCATATAAAACCCTTTTTTTTTGTTTTGGTTCTTCTCTCATATGCATTAATAATTGTATTTGCCTCTTGATATTGTATTTGGTTATTGATATATTGTTTAATGCCCAAGTTGAGTTGGGGGCATATCTTTTATTTAACTCCACCACCTTTATTGTCATCACCCCATCATTCCACCATATATGAGCATTGCAATTTATTTGGTTTTACCTCTAGCTCATGTGGGTTGGGATGGATCCATTTCTTTCTCCACATGCTCTCATATATGCACCATATTGTTTCCACAAATTGGGTTATGAGAGCCACATGGCCACTTTTGCATGCCTTGTGAGTGGAACCCTTTTTCTAGCTTCCATATGTGTTGTTTTGGGGATATTATCATGTTGGGATATTTTTGGGCCTACTAGGTACCTAGTGGCACATACACACTAGCATGTCCCATTTTTATTCAAATATGGTCATCACCAACTACTCCACATGGGGCATCCTTCCACTTCTTCTAGTCTGGCTTATTCCTTATTTTTGGAATGCATAGGTATAAATGCTATGGATATTTATGTTGTTTTCACAAGATGAAACCTAGCATTAATATTATGCATGGGCCATGCAACCATCTCCATATTTTTGGCCTCCTTGGTTTTTATTTGGTCTTTTTGAAAGGATCATCTTCCACCCTACCTCATCTTCATCTCTCTCTCTCTCTAATCCTCTATCTAAGACCCTCCCTAATCAACTACACCTCTACCACCATCTTACACCTAAGCTAAACCCTAAACCTACCTCACCCTCTCCTCTTCACCTATGCCGAGCCTCCCCAGGCCGGACCCACCTGGCCATCCTCTCTCCCTGGCCACACCCCAGCTACCTACCCCTCCCCAACCCGAGTACCAAACCCTAACCGAGGCTCCCCAACCTAGCCCGAGCCTCCCCTCTCCTCTCTCTTTCTCTTCTCTCTGCCTGGCGTGCCCCACACCGAGCCTACCTCCTTGGCCTCACCCTACCCCACCTGGAAGCCCTGCCCGTGCCTGCCCTGGCCTCCCAGCTCGAGCACATGAAGGAGGGGGAAAAAGGTGGCCGAAGCCACCTCTATCCCTAACCACTCCCCCACGGCACCCCCTCTCCTCTCCCGTCCCTATCTACCCCTCTCTCGCCTGCTGCCTCCCCCAGATCCATACCCAGATCCCTGCCTCTCCCCCTCTTTTCCTCCACCGCCACCGTCTACACCATCGCTGCCCACCGTCGGCCTCCACCTTCCCTCCTCTTATCAGCCGGTGGCGTGGCGCTCTGGGTGCCGCGGAAGACCAAGGGCCCTCCCCTGCATCGTCATGTACGTACCAGCGAGGAGGAGGAGGACCAGAGCCACCAGGCCGACGCCGCTCCGACGCGAAACCCTAGCTTCGCCGGCCTCTGCCTCGTCGTCGATCCGCTACCCCTCCTCCCGATCCACCACCTCCAACAACCTCGCGGTGAGCCATCCGACCCCGCTGACATCCTCGCGTGCTTAGTCGCGTCCTAGTCTCGCCGGACCCCAGGTCGAACGCCCTATGGACGTGTCTGCGTCTGCGCGATCTCGTGACGTCCCGCGTTATCTAGCCGCCAGCCGCCCTCCTAACGCCAAGCCTAGGCTGCCGCACTGGTTACGCCCCGCAGCGCGCCCGCCCGCGACCTAGGATCGAGCCCCGCGCGATGCGCTCCGCCGCTGTCGTGCACCGACCCGTCGTCAGCGAGCAGAGAAGAAGCACAGTGTCGCGTCGCCTTTTTGCAGAAAACCCCCTATAGCTTTTTACTCCTAAACCCGCGGTCCAGCCTGCCCCACCGTCAGCCTCAGCGCTCGTTTTACAGAACACCCCCTAGCCCCTTTTAATCTCAACCCGCACTCCTTGGATCTACCACGTGTCGCGTCCCCGCTGGCGCGCCCGCGTGTGGCCCTGAGGCTGCCGTGGCCCCACCTGTCATCTTCTATGGCTAGGTCAAGCCGCGGTGGAAAAAGTCCTTCTGTGCGCGTTTGGTCCCAGTCAGCCAGTGGCCCACTTGTCATTGGCTGTGGCTAGGTCGGAGCGAGTGACAAAAGAGTTTCTGTATTTCTGTTTTAATTCAAACTTTTTCCAAATTAAATTAAATTCAAATTTCAAATCTGTTTTCAAATAACTTTTAAAATATAAACCCAAATTAAACATGTAATATATGTTTTGAAATCATAAAAATATGAGGAATTCAAATATGCCCTCCAAAATATATTTTGGACACTTTAAATTTCGAGTTGATTAAAATTACAATAAAATGCCCTTTTTCTTAATTAATTAATAACTTTGGCTTTATAACTCCAAATTTGACAAATAATATGTCTAAAATGATTAGCTCGACGAGACCTTTCTGTTTATGAATTCCTTGTTCTGTTTTGCAGAATGCATCATATAAATATAATGTATAAAGCAACTTAATTGAGGTTAAAACATGATTAAAACTCAACAAAATGATTTATACTTGTATTCCACACCTCACTCATGCCATGCTACATTATTGCCATGCAAATTGTGCATCATTCATCATGGCATGATTGTTTGCTTGATGCATTTTTATTCATATGCTTGTGCACTTTATTTATGTTGGCCCTTGTTTGTTTGGTTCTTCTTCGAATAGACGCTGAGCAGGGGATATATCAAGAGACCCAGGAGCACTACCCAGATCCTTCTCTCGCTTCAACTGAGCTGCCAGGCAAGCACTACCACATGCTTGCATACATTTAGTACCTATTGCCTCTATCTTATTCTTGCATCATTGAGTCGCGATTGCATTAAACTGAATCCCAAGTATTTCATAGCCTTTACTTTTAAACCCCACCGAAGCTTGTTCCTCCATCCCATGAGCCATTACTACAGGAGTTGTTTGAGCCATGCGAGTCGTAGAACAGCATGTGTAGGGTATGTGAGTGTCTGATGGATAACGAGGTACCTATACAACTTAATCTGAGTAGTAATGGGATAACTAATGAAAGTGGCATCGGTGAGCAATATCTGCTATTTGGTTTTTCATGCTCACTTGTGTCCCGTAGGACCCCGAGTACTTGATTCCTGTTCCTTGAATATTCGCGCTATCCACATCCGGGAGGCTACCCCCCTGAGCCAGAGCTTGATTCATTCTTATTTCTTGGGGCCACAAAGTAGTTTGGGGCTTTATTACTATACTGTACTTATGCCATGCTTTACTGCTTAATTTAAGATTGTGCGAGGAATGCACCTGTACTGTTTAGGTAAGCGGAGTGTTTTCGCGGTATCGACAAGCCCAGTCACATTTTCGGGTTCCCAGTCGTTTACAGCCATTGACGCAAACCTTGAGTCCGTCTCGGAGCCGGCCAACTTCGTTGCGGGTAGCTTAATGGGGTGGCCCCCTGAAATATTTCTGAATCCTGTGATCGCTTTGTCGTGAATGCCTCGTTGGGTTTTGATTTGGTTTTTTCGAGGCTGATCGAGTGTGTGTTGCTATTTGTGCACCCCTGCAGGGTAAAACTTTCTGAAAGCCGTGTCCGCGGTTATGGACGACTTGGAGCACAGTTTCTCGATCATAGACAACTATAACTAAAGTACCGCTTTTAATTTGACTAAGTACCTGACTAGTAAATAGTACAACACTCATGGAATGGATAATAAAACTGCCAACGGATGGGGGGTTGTTCGTCTGCTTCCTCGTCGGTAAGCGAGGAGGAGGATGGATCTGTTGATATTACTGTTATAACTGTTGTTATTAATTCATGGACATCCGTCTATCTCTGGTTAGGCGAATGGTTAGCGAGTATCTATAGAATTGTTAGGGATTATCTTTTGCTGCAATTGCGTCACCCCAGGTTGTGTCCCCTTAGAGGCATAAAGTCTTGCTGAGTACCCCTAGGGTCTCACACGATAAATTGTTTGATTCAGATGAACAGGTACACTCACAAGATGGATACTGGGTGAAAGAGATGAACGATGTGGGCAACGATCATTCGGTGTAGAGATTCCGGGATCGGGGATCCGTGAGATCTGTGGGCAGGATGTGTTTATTTATGGGGCATCTTATGCCGATTTGCTTCTTATCCGTACTCGGATCTTGTTTTCCGCTTCCGCCTGATACTCTGATGTTTGATGTATGAGGAGATATCCTAAACTATTATATCTATCTAGGATATTTGGATCTTGCCGTATGGCGTTGCAATATTTCTATTTCTTTTAGATGGAATGGCTCTGAGAACTATTGTATGGTGGCTTGCATACATACTCATTTGTGTATGTAGTTGATCCCTTCGCCTGCCGATTACGCCGCCCGTTCTCGTCCCGATGTTTGGAAATGGTTAGGACGGCCGAAAGGTCTACCTGTGAGTGGCATTTGGGCCCCACCGTACTATTTTAACCATTTCCGTTCGTCCAGGCTTGTAACTAGGAGCGTAATTCACCGAGGTAGTTACAAGGTGTGTGTGCAATATATCAAGCGGCTCCTAAAGAAAGCCATTTGATGGCGGTCAAGAGAATCTTTCGATATTTGGTTCATACCCCACATTATGGTCTTTGGTATACTCGAGGGTCAACATTTTATCTTTGTGGATACATAGACTCAGATTGGGCTGGTGATAAGGATGATAGAAAATCAACATCCGAGGCTTGCCAATTCCTTGGTAGGTCCTTGGTATGTTGGTATTCTAAGAAGCAAAATTGTATATCTCTCTCCACCGCTGAAGCCGAGTATGTGGCAACTTCTAGTGCTTGCACTCAATTGCTATGGATGAGGCAAACTTTAAAGGAATACAGTGTCCATTGTGACAAAGTGCCTCTTCTATGTGACAACGAAAGTGCTATCAAGATTGCCTACAATCTGGTGGATCACACAAGGACAAATCATAATAAGATTCGTCATCACTTCATTAGGGATCATGTTGCTCGAGGTGATATTGAGCTATCATTTGTGTCAACCAAAGACCAACTTGCCGACATATTCACGAAGACACTTGATGAAGCAAGGTTTTGTTATTTGAGGAATGAACTAAATATCATAGATTCAAGGATCTTGACTTGATCACCTTGCATACTCACCTATGTATTGACCCTTATTTGGTTTAGGTGTAGGCATGGAGATAGGGGGAGTGCGGTCCTAATACATTGGACTATCCCTCCCCCCATAATGCCAACATTAATGAAACTCAATTCTCTTAATATAATTTTGTGATATGTGAGATTTATTGATGAATAGTGGCTATGAACCCAAGGATAATTCTTCGCAGAGTCATGCCAGAAACTCTTACATGGTGGCCTCGGCCACCATCCTCTTCTTAGTGAAGAGTTAGTTCTTGGTTCGTGTCTATTTGGAGCTTTCTTGAATATTTTAGTGGATTTCTATGGCTCTTATTGATTCTTCACAGTGTGACATCTTAACCCAAGCCTATACCTTGCCTCAAAACACTCTATCTCTCATATATGTCCCCAAAAACAAAACCTGGAGTTTTTGGTCGAGGAGGACCAGAGTCTCCGGTGCACTTTCATCGGAGTCTCCGGTGTAGGCCGGAGTCTCTGGTGTAGACCGGAGTCTTCAGTCCAGACGGTTTCTACCACTTAAAGGGGGGATGGGGTGAACTGAAACAGCAGTTTCATTCATCCACCCCCGTTCCCCACTCTCAAACTCGTCGCCCCCTCCTCCAAAACTCCTCCCCGGAGGTCAAGAAGCCCCCGAGATCCGCTGTGCCGCCGGTCAACCTCCTTCTCTCCTCATTGGAATCGATCCCATGGACAGATCTGGTACCTCTCCTCCTCTTTTTATCCTAGGGTTCATCTCTAGATGTGTTTTTGAGAATTGGTGTTGTTTTGTCCATTGGAATCACTCGTATGCGTGCACTCTGGTACTTTAGCCTTGTTCCATTGCCCGATCTGCTAGAATCACCCCCTTCAGCAGCCTCCCAACTCATGCCCGAGCCTCCCGATGGGAGATTTCGGCCCCAGGGCCGCAGACTCCGGTCCACAGGACCGAAGACTCCGGTCTGAGCTGGAGAATCCAGTATGAGCTGCGGAGACTCCGGTGTGGGTGACTCAAATAGGTTCAGTAATGCATCAAAGCTCTTGTACTGCATCTTTGGGACATATATTCTTACCCCCATGCTATCTCCCTCACTGCTATTCACAGGTGGTGGTTCTCGTTGTCCCCCTCGCACCAAGGCCAAGTCAAGAAGGGCCAATCCTCACTATGATGAGTCCGAGGGTTAGTTTATCGTGCCCCCGTCCAACCGGAGACAGTAGGCCCGTGATGCAGCATATATGAGGAGGGAGCAGGAAAGGACTGAGCAAGAGAACCGTGCTAAGAGGGCAAAATGTGACAATCTTCAGCCTTTGGCCCACATGTCAAAGAATGAGTACCGTGAGCTGCGGAAGACTGATTTCTATGACTTGCCACGTACCAGCGAGGACCCACATTTCTGGAGGAAGGAGTAGGCTGTGTTCATGAAGGATGTTTACAGTGTGCTCAAGAAGTCACCTGTGTGCCCCCAGAAATACATGAGTGTTGAGAAAATGAGGTTCAACCCCTACTTCTCTGATGCACAGTGGATTTGTGAGAAGTTGGGGCTGTTCAACTTGATGGAGCTCCATGAAGACTAGAACATCACACTTGTGCAGAAGTTTTACGCCAATGTTGTGCCTGGCTCTGACCAATCCAGGACCATGACTTGGATGACTGGTACCACCCGCTGCTCGAAAAATTTCTATGACTTCGCCAATCTCATCTTCGAGACCTTCCATGGTGTACCCACTCAAGAACACTACCCCCATTTTAGCCACCAAATCAACAAGATCTCTTCATCCAACCATCCAAAGTCATTGATCTTTGGAGAATCGAAGGAGGAGGCCTTGATCTACAGCTTAACCAAGAGAGATCTTCATTTCCCCCTCATTCACTTGAGGGCCCCCTTGCTCTAGTGTTTCTTTGTTAACCCTATCTTTGATTTTGTTCTTACAAGCTTGTCTTTGATTGTTTTGACAACTTGCTTATATTTAGGAGCCTCCAATTAAGTTGTGGATGTGTGCCCCCAACTTGTTGTAAAGGTGCCGGCTTCCACCTCGAAGGTTGCCGTTATAGTGGAAGGTGAATCGATCCCCTTGGGGTGAGGTTCATCGGAGAACAAGGGAGGCCTCTCGTGGTGTTGGTGGTTTAAAACCACCCCCTCTCCAAACGTAGATGTACTTCCCCTCAAAAGAAAGTAACTATGGGAAACAAATCCTTATGTCTCCGCGTCCACCATTTTGGTTACTTCTATCTTTTACCGCACTTTACTTACTTGTTCTTGCTTAGTGTTGTGCTAGTTGTTGCTTGTTTGACATATAGGTAAATTTATCTTAGTTGCATAATCTAGAGAATTTACCTTTCCTGTCAAACCCTAATTTAAAAAAAAAAATTGAAGTAGCACCTACTCACCCCTCCCCCTCTAGGTGCCCATATGATCCTTTCACCGTTCATCTGTCTACCACCACCACCGCTAGCCACAAAAAAAAGTACAAATTTGTCTATCAGGTTGCAAGCATAGCCACCGCCGAATATGTTTGTTTTGGAAAGATTTGACCAGATCTTCGTGGATCCAAGTTCCAGGAAAATTTCTTGCTTATTTACGCCACCATACAATCTTGTGTTGAGAGGAAGCTCTGCTCAGCAGATATTAAGGCGTCTAACCGTTGGAAAGTTTTGATCACTCAAAAAAAGTGAGATATATACTACGCTTACAAATAAAGAGTAAGAGATCTATTTCATCTCTCTGATCTGGTTGTCTTCCCAAGGACCCCAAGACGTGTACTAGTTTGTGTTGCCAAGAAGTTTAAGAAAATCTTTTGATTTGTTTACTACCACCGCATGCAAGTATCCGTCGATTCATGCATGTCAGTGAATCAATCTCGTGATATTTTCTCTAGAATCCCATCTATTTGTCAATCTCGTTGAACGGTTGGACAAAAAAACAAGAGAGAAAAAAAAGGTAAAGAAAAAAGAGAATGGACGTTGTACTTGTACACATGGGCACATGACCTATCATGTCCACTAGTTGCACTTTGAGATTTGTGCTATAGTTTTTCAGATTCCCCCTCCCACATTTATGTAAGATGTTCAGTTGAAATTTTGCCCACATCATCTTGTACTTTTCCTACGCGTGTACTGTTCACGCCTCATCACCTGCAGAAAAAGGTACATGCACAGTTAAAAAAACGTGGTAGTTTATGACAACCCATGTTCAGCCACCATTTCCTCCGCTCAATCCACAGTCGCCTCCTCCTAGCCAGCCCCCTCTTCCACTCCCCCTCATTCGTCTTCATCTTGCACAGTGGTACTCTACTAGCTGCTACCGCGGAGTGTAGCGGAGCCATGGTGAATGTCTTCGCCATATATATACCCAGCCGTGCTGTCGTGGTGGTGGTACGGCAGATGTCATGGGTAGGCTAAAGTATGGGCCAATGGATGCTAGAGGGATCCGAGGAGGGAAGATGTAGTTACTTCTACACTCAAATGACTAACATGCAGATCTTTATTTCTCTTCTCTTGGACTACAAGTGCTCCTCGAGCTGTTTGCAGGAAGAAGAGAGCTACTACACGAGCCTTACGGCGTAGAATGAATCGATCCCCCCCTTAGGATCCCGCGTCTCCCCTTATAAAGGGGTGCCTTCGCTCCTCTAGGGCTGATGTGGCAAGCATATTCGAGGAATATGCTTGTCCCAATATGGTAATTCGGCGACCTCCTTTCCGTGTCCCCCTTCTAACAACGGCAATGTTCCAGAGAACCCCACCTGTGCGCCTCGGGCTCCATGACTGTCACCTCCGTGACCTCCTTCTGCCCTTCTGCCGCTCTGCTCCTTGTCCTTTGTGCTTGGCTCTGTTCAGATTACTCCTAGCCCGTGACTTGGGTTTGACTATAGTCACCTCCTTCTCCTGCAAGCTTCGTGTTATTCGGCCCTGTCTCGCATAACTCGGCTCGGCCTTCACCTGCATTCAAGTTATTCGGTCTTACTCGGCCGACTTAACTCGTATGTCGGCCGGATAAGGTATTGCTCTTTCCGTAGGTGCCATGGCCATGCTTATCTCGGCCGACTTCTATATGACTCGGCCGATATAAATAGTAACTCGGCATATGACAAGGGAGACTCCTTTTGTCTTCCCCTATCTTGACCCTATCCGGGGTCACCTCCCCAACATTAGTCCCCGAAGTTGGTGTGGTCCTGCTCGTTACCTCGGTCGGGCCACATCAGTTTCTCAACATTCATTTCTCCTTTCTTCCGAGTTACTTTTTCCTGTCCGAGGTATATGCGCAGCTTCTTGTGCACACCTCGTCCTACGGGTACTACTCATCATTATTCCTCTAGTTTTCTGTTCCTCTACAGTGCCCACTGACAAGCTACAGTGATTACTGCGCCTGTCGCGTCGGCGCTGCGACGCCTTGTGTACCGCATCAGTCAGGGGGCCTGATCCTCTCCTGCGTCGTGTGGTCTTTGGTGTGGCTCCACTCAGCCGCGAGCGGTTCCTCTACACGCGAGATTTACACGGTTAGCGCTTGCACGCACGATCCCACTACCGCCAGGGCTGCGCGGTTATAAAGAGGGGCACGGGGTTAGAGGGTTCACTTTCCCCTTCGCTCACCGTTACCCTTCTTCCTCCTCGCGCCCGTGCGTCTGTTGGTGCGCCGGCGGTTGCGCCATTGTCGATATCCTCGATGGAGACGCCGCAGTCCTTGCGCCCTGACGAGCTCGTCGCCGTGCGCTTGCTCCAGCACCATTGCCGGTGAGTTTTTCTACGGTCACCTTGCTAGGCTCCTTCCCTAGGCGCATCTGCTGTACTCTAGACTTCCTGCGGCGGCTCGTTTTTGTTCCGCCGCTATGCTTGCTGAGAACCACGACGGGGCCCTGCGCCTCCAAGCCTCTCTCCGCCGCTATCCCTTCTTCCGTTGATTCCTCCGGAGACCCTATGTCTAGTTCAGTTAGTGGTGCGCTCGTCGAAGACGACGACGTAGCGTCCGTCCCAGAGCGGGGCTCTTGGCAGGGCTCCTCTGTCACTCGTCGTGAGATTGAGTGGCTAATTAGGACTCGCCGGATTCCTGCCGAGGTAAGCTTTCGCTTACCTGGCAGCGAATCATCTCCTGTACTCAACGAAGGCAAGTACGTTGTTTTCATGTCCCACTTTGCTCGTGGGTTCGGCCTTCCTCTTAGCGATTTTGCTAGGGGATTCCTTGATTTCTTCGGCCTTCAGCCGCATCACCTTCCGGCTAATGCCATCGCCTCCCTATCAGCTTATATTTCGGCCTCGGAGGGATACTTTGGCCTCTGGCCCTCTGCGTCCGTTTGGTCCAAATTTTTCCAGATCCGATCTAACGTCGTTCCAGACAAATCTCTTCACCCCTCTGAGAAATCGCTTACCCAGTGTGGAGCCATGTCCATTACACCTCGGAGAAAATCCGAGTTCCCTCGTGTTGCTGGCCTCGAGTCTTGCAAAAAGTGGCATAGATTGTTTTTCTATGTCAAAAATACTGGAAAGGAAGACAAGATTTGGCTCCCTGCCTTTTCTATCGCACCCCTTCCAAACTGAACTAGAACTACAACCCCAGGAAGAGCCATGCTTTGGCCGAGGCATTCGAGATTCGGCTGAAGGAATTGATCCGCGCCAGGCTCCGCGCTGAGGATTTGGTGACCACATTTGTCAGAAGTCGGATTTGCCCTTTCCAGATCCGCTCACACAAGCTCTGCTACATGAGCGGTCCTCTCGATCCCAACCGAGTTTTGACGGTTGAGCTCGACGACTATCTTATCTACAAGCGTGTCCGAGCTATCTTTAAGACTGATATACCGGAGGACTGGACATGGGGGCTGAAGCCGTTTACTCGCGGGAATCCCCCTCCCGAGGTAAATTTACGCATTTATGTTTGCTTCCTAATTGCGTCTGTGACTTCTTTCGCTAACTCCGCTTTGTTTTTTTTATCGCAGAGGTTTGCGGAGCAAAAGATCGAGGATGCCGAGGTTCTGGCCCTTCCGTGGACCGCAGACCGGAACACCCCGGACAGCGGGGAACCTGACTCGGAGGAGTTTGTTCCTAAGTCGGACGCCGCTCTGGCTCGCACCCGTGGCAAGACCTTGGCCCACGGGGAGGAAGGTGACTCGGACGACGTCCAAATTCTTGAGGTAGTCGCCGTGATGCCTATCTCTTATGCATTTCTGGCTTCTACTTTCTCAGCTAATCAGGCCGGTCAGGTGCACGACGCCGAGCCTCTCGCATCTCAAGCTCCTGCTACCTCGAGGAAGCGTAGTGCTCCGGCAGGTCCCTCCGAAGCTGCTCCCAAGAAGCGAACCAAGAAATCAGCCCAGCACCTTCCGAAGCGTAAAACCATGCCCGGAATTACTGGGTGAGTTCATTTTCATTTGGATTTCTTGCTTCTCTCTTTCTGTCTTTTGATTCGACTTTTTGTGCTTTTGCAGCGCTCCTCTCTCTGCTAAGCCAAGCGGTCCGAGTATGACGAGTCATACAACTCGGTTGCCTTCTCCTCCACCCCCTGAAAATACTCGGGCTCCAAGTCCCACTCACATTGATTCTCCTCCTGCGCCGACTCAGACATCACCTCGGCAAGATGTACCCACAGCTTCCATTGCTGACACCGACATCACTCCGTCAGTAGATCCTCCTACCGAACATGTTACCTCCGTTACGACCCCCGAAGTTTCCCACGAAATTCCTTTGACCCCCCAATTCCAACTGCGACTCCAACTCCAGCCGAGGATATCACCATCTCGGCCCCCTCGGAAACCATAGTTCCTCCTGCCTCCAAAGATGACACTCCTAGTGCCGAGGTTGCTGCCCCTGCCGACACCTCTTCTAAGGCTAAGAAGGTTGTTGTCACCAAACCTTCATCATCTCAGAAAGGGCCGGCTAGCTCTTCTCAACCCACCATCGCTGATGCGCTCCGCAAGGGGGTTTCCTCTGCTAAGCCTGTTGTCACCCTGGCCTCTGATACTCAGCTTACTCTCCACAAGAGTCCTGCGGCGGTGGTTACACAACGGGTTCGAGGTAAAGTGCTGACCCGCACTGAGAGTGGGAACAACCTCGGCTCATTGGTGGAATACGCCAATAATTGGAATGCTGCCGATCAGCTTGAGGGCAATCCGAGCAATCAGCCATTTCAGCTCTCCGATATTAGCAGTTGCTTGCATATGGCTGCTAAGATCGTTCTTAAAAGCGACAAGATGAACGAGGTAAGTGCTTCTGTTGATGTCTGGTCAGTTATTCAAATGATAGTTTACATACCCTAGTCCCCGAAGCTTGCAAGCGAATAACTTGTTGTTCGTTTGGAAGCTTTGTTAGGCTTAAAGTGCATTATTTGCCGAGTAAATTTCTTGTATGACTTTGATTCATCGTGGTTCGTCCGTATTCCATATTAAGCGTTGCTGAATACGGATCTATTTTGACTTTGATTATCCAGCCATTTAGGTCCGAGACAAGTTTTGCTTGATTCAAATATATCTTAGCTTTGAATATCTAGCCACCTAGATCCGAGTTAAGCTTTGCTTGATTCGGATTTGTCTTAGCTTCGGATATCTGGCCTCCTAGATCCGAGTTAAGCTTTGCTTGATTCGGATTTGTCTTAGCTTTGAATATCCAGCCACCTAGATTCGAGTTAAGATTTGCTTGATTCGGATCTGTATTAGCTTCGAATATCTAACTATGTAACTCATTTTGGCACTTAGGTTGCCCATGATCGGCGGACAGCCGAATTCCAAAGGTTGCTTTTTGCGCACAAGAAATTGGAAGAGAAGTATGAGAAAGTTCTCCCCGTGGTGAAGAAAACTGGTAACTTCGCAAATCTTTGTATTGTCCCTTAAGTTCTTAATATTTTCGACTCAAGATGCTAACCCATTTTTTTCTGTTAAACAGGTAATATCAATAATCTTAATATCCGTCTTAACAAGAAGGTCAAAGCTCTGGAAGGTTAGTTATTCTTTTCCTCTATTGATTTTCGTTCGAGACTTATCCTGGGTTTCTTATAACCTTCTGGCTTTTGTATAGCCGAGTTATAAACACTTGCAGCGTTGCATCAAGAATGCATACCCATGCTTGATATGATGCTGCATTTTTTAGAGCAAGCCGCCACTCATTCGGCGCAACTAAAAGAGAAAGATGACGAGATAGCCCGGTTACGTGCCGAGGTTGAGTCTCTCAAGCTTTCTGAGAAATATGAGTTAGAGAAAGTTAATCAAGAGTTCTCTGAAGAGAAGAATCACCTAAGCCTGCAACTTCAGAAAGACAAAGAGCTCCTCGATGTTGCCGAGCTGAAGAGTCGGATGATGAGCGAGGAAATCACTTGCTTTGAGAAAAATAAGGCCGACTGGACCCAGGATCTCCAGAAAATGCTGAGTTATATTCATCGTAAGTTTGTCGACTATGGCCGAGTTATCTTCTTCTCTTTCTTACTTTTAACTGATATATTTTTATTTCAGGTAGATCATTTTCCGGAAGCTAGACCCGTCAGCTCTAAAGCAGTGATTTCTGCTCGTCAGCGCCGAGGTGTCCCCACAAATTCGAGTCCAGAATATTCAATGGAAGACTTCTTGATTGCCGTTGGCGCTTCTATTGGGCCAATGAAGATTATGGGCAGGGATTTGGTGCAAGCATCCATTCGGGCCTACCATGTTCTCTGGCCGAATACTTCTAGAACTCCTTGTAGGGTTTGCAGCATAGAAAACAAAAATTTTCCTACGATGGGAACAACTATGTACCAAGATCTATCTACTAGATACAAACAACGGGCAGATGTACATCCGTAGAGAACATACCCTTGAAGACCGACAAAGCTTGACGAGTCCAAACTCGTGGTTGATGTAGACGATCTCTTGCCGATCTCAAGATCGAGAGGAAGTCCTAGCGCCGGAAAATAGCAGCACATCCGTGCTCGCACACACGTTCGAGGCACCGAGCAACCTCCGCCTCCTTGCTCCAGCGATGCAGCAGAAGCACAACTCTTTCTTGCCGAATAGCCACTGGGAACATGTATCTCGCTAGTCCGAGACCATGGGGGATAAATTCTAGAGGGGGAGAGAGATCCTTCACGAGGAGGTGTGAGTGAGAGAGAGGGAGGGGGCTCCTTTTATAGGGAGAGGGGGGGCACCCAAGGGGGCCATGGGGCTGCCCCCACCTCTTCCACATTCATGTGGGTGGACACTCCACTCACTCAAATGCCTTTCAATTCCCTCCACTCAAATTCCCATTAAATTTCCACCAAATTTAATGCAAACTCTCATTAAATAAAACTCCTTTTATTTATTCAGAATTTTGTCAATTACTTTAATGACAAACATTCACATATAACCCCTTGCTAGTATTTCATTTCACATGCAGAAACACTTTCTGCAATTTCACCCGAAAACCCGTTTCGGTATCTAGTGAAATAAATTCCTGCGCTTGTTATTCTTTTTGGCATGAAACTTTTGCTCCAAATGGATGTCGGTGTCTCTTAAGTGTGTCACCCTACGGTTCGCGAATAATGCGGACATGATCGAGACCCCTCTCGGATCAATAATCAGAAGCGGGATCTGGAGGCCCATACTGACTCCCACACATTCAACGATGACTTTCTTGTGATCATCGGAACCTTTTATGCTAGTATCTTAATCCCTTTGTTTCGCGATATATTACATGTCCGAGATTCGATCATCGGTATCTCCATACCTAGTTTGATCTCGTTACCGACATGCACTCTTTTCTCGTTCCCGTGATATAACATTCTAGTGATCAAATCACTTGCTTGCAACTAATCAATGTGATATCACCGAGAGGGCCTAGAGCATATCTATCCGTCATCGGGATGAACAAATTCCACTCTCGATCCATGGGTCTCAATATAACACTTTAGTAGTTCTGAAGCCATCTTTATAATCACCCAGTTATGGTGTGATGTTTGATGTCATCGAGAAACTCTTCCGGTGTTAGTGATTGACATGATCTCATGGTCTAAGGATTAGGATCACTTCGTAAGATGTTATAGCAATATAAACTCAATGACTTTGATCGTAATGATATACTTTGGATGAATGTTCATCACATCATTACACTAATGTTGTGACCTCGTTATTAACAACATCCAATGTCTATGATCAGGAAACCTTGATCATCTTGTTAATCAACGAGCTAGTTTATAAGAGAGGCATAACTAGGAACTTCCTTTTTGTTTATTAAACACACATGTATTAACGTTTCCATATTAATACAATTATAGCATGTAAAATAAACATTTATCATAAACAAGGAATACGATAATAACCACTTTATTATTGCCTCTTGGGCATATTCCCTTCAGTCTCCCACTTGCACTAGAGACAATAATCTAGTTTGAGAACTTTGTGTATTGAACACTTATGGCTTTCCGGTGTTCCATATATGCAATTGCAAGTGGTTAACATAATCTACGGATCTGACGCTTCAGGTCCATGTGTATTTGCATGTCTTTGCGTCTTCACGCATCACTCATTCTCCAATGAGATGGCATTGTATAAATTTGGTCTTTTGGTGAGACCTTTAGTTCCTTGTGGTTAAAACACGTCGATACTATTGTCATACAATATATCTTTAGTGTTAGCCCGTTGCGAACCACACCTTAGTTTGATAACAAACTACTTGACACAAATTCCCTCCTTTGTCGCTACTATAGCAGTCATATACTTAGCCTTTTGTTGTAGTATTCGTCACAATGTCTTAACTTTGGAACTCTTCCAAATCCATCATGGAATCTCCTTTCCATTACATTGTGCCACCCATAGTTTAAATTGAGATAAACTTAATTTGTATCTTGTGACAAAACTAGTATCAATGTAACGCTTTACAATGAACTATTTGTAATTGTTTGTCACCTCTACACAAATATATTCTTAGTTCTTCCAAAAGATCATAAGAATATTCTCACTATCGTCCAATGATCATTTTATGATTCATTCCGGTATATGCTCATAACACTTAGAGCATAGGACATATCTGGATGTGTACATATCATGGTATGATTGATCAAAACATCCTTGTGATTTCACTCATCAAGTGTCAAAGCACTTGAATCTTGTTTCACTTATCAAGTGTCAATACACTTGAATCTTGATTCAATTCCTTTCCATGCGACAAGAACCGTTTCTTGTTGTTTCTATATTGAACTCCTTCAATATCTCATATCTGTACGTTTGGCACAACCATATTAGCATCACAGTCTATCCACTATAGACATTCATGCTAAATATTCGGGTTTTGCCTAAGTTTTTCACCGAAATGAAATTCTTAACCTTTGTCAATAAAACATACATCATTTCCAATCAACAAGATGTCCTCCACATAATGTATTAGAAATATGTCTTAGCGCTCCCACTTAATTTCTTGCAAATGCAAGCATCTTCATCGTCTCCTGATGAAAACTCCTTTTCATTAAGGTGAAGATTCCAACTCCATGATGCTTACTTCAACCATTGAAGTTTGCATGCCCTTTTAGCATCCTTTGAATTTTAACAAAACCCTTTGGACTGTGTCATGTACACGTCCTAGGTAACCATTCTATTAGAAGAATTTTGTTTTGTTTATTCATCTACCATATACCAAATTATATGTAGTGGTTGCTACTTTAATCCGTCCAGACTAAATATCGCTATGAAAGATCAAATCTTGTCATAGTCAACTCCTTGAACATTGTCGTAAAATACTTTACGACATGTCGACTATTTCATAGATGTGAAACATCCATGTCTGTTTCTTTATAGATCCAAATACGAACGATAGGTTTTTACACCTTTCCGGAGGGTCTTCCAAGTTCAAAACTTGATTTCTCGTGTATGGAACTATCACGGATTTTATGGCTTCAAGCCATTTGATGGAGTCAGGGCCCATCATTGCTTCTTTGCATGTAGTCGGTTCATCATTGTCAAACAATAATGATTTACTCTCAAATCTTAGTATTTGATTGTTTATTCGACCAACTTGGTTCAATAAGAACTTAGATCTCCGTGACCACAACCTTTGAGGCACATAAGCTATGAGCATTATGGCAGCCTCCGGAACCATTTCCGGCGCTGCGCAACTCAGCACATTTAGCTAAGGTTCGTTAACCTTATCAAAGTTCTATTGTCCTCCCACTTAACATTTATGAAAAATTCCTTCTTCAAGAAACTTCATATTTCAAGCGACAAACCCCTTTGTCCTCGGTGTTATGGAGGAATAACCAATTGTTATTCGAAATAACCTACAAAGACATGCTCATCCGACTTCGGTTGTAAACATCTTACTTATTTTTAGCATACCAAAATTTAAGAAATGACAACTTGGGTTTTACCCCAAACCAAAAGTTCCATGGTGTCATTTCACTGGATCAAGATGGAGCTCTTTTCAGTGTAAAAGCGGAAGTCTCTAAAGCTTTAATCTTTTAAAACATAATGGCAGTTATATAAATAACACCTTTGATCCAACCATGCCAAACAAGGTTTCATTACAAATCTCAAACACTCCATATTCCTATGGTGTTTCGGGATATGTAAATCTAGGTGTTTTGCTAAACTTGCAACTCAAATAAATCCCTTTATGATAAAATCATAATTCATTTATTTTCTTGTTACACTTGTAACTCAAATAAATCCCATATGATAAAATCATAAACCATTTATTTTCTTGTTACAATGATTTTCCACTTCATCTTGAAAGTCTTTGAACATTTTCAAATATTTCATACTTCTTTCTCATTAAGTGAACATTCACTCAAATTTCCGGAGAAAGTATATGAAGTTGAAACCCATCGCTTACGACTATACATAATGGACTACATACATCGATATGTATAAATTCCAATATTTTAGTCGTTCGTTCTTCTTTGGCCTTTGAACGAAGTTTTTAATTATCCTGAGGAAAGTCTCACAAGCGTCACTTGATCAAATCAAAGACTCCAAAAATCCATGAATATGGAGATTCTTCATGTTTTCTTTCCAATATTATTTAAACAGCGATGTCACTTCGTAAGTGATCTTTCAATCATTTGTCTTGTGACATTTTAGCATTAGGTTTTATGAATGTGATTTCTCCAACTAGATTTGTAAATCATCCATCTTATATGGAATGCGGTAATTATTTGAACAACCTTTGTTCTCATAATACCAGATTTAAATAACAATTATTAAAACAAATCTTGAAGTCATGCTTTGATGTCAACGAGAAATACAAACAACGGTTTGTTTGTTTTCGATGAACATCATCACATATTCTCTTGCTAGTTACTTAGGCCATTGTGGTTCATGAATTGCGTTGTTCCGTATGAAATTTCATACCAACCAATTCGGTATCCAATACCCAAGAACCACATTGTTTAACAAGCAAAGAATACAACCATAACATGTATATCATCTATATATCTAAATTGGATATTTCCAATCTTTTCTTTTCTGCCAAATATATTGTATAGATTCTCTTTCAGCATTTCCTCTTTCCTTTTAAAAGAATCTATCAACATCAAAAGTGGCGCCATATACATGACACATAGTCCAAAGCGTGTATATTATAATAATAATACCTTTGGACTTGCACTTTGAAATAGATCACCATCATCAAAAAGATCGGTATTCTTTCAAAATACATTCTTTAGTAATCTTTTAGTGTAGTAAACACTTTACATACATCTTATATTCATCCTTATCATGACGACTTTCATGATCAAGCTATTGTAGCTTCTAAAGGCGAATCGTGAGTATAACATTACTTTCCAAAACCCTTTTGGATGATTAGGATGTCTAGCATCTCCAACCTTCGTAAATTCTCATCCAATATGAGAACATATATTATACTCTATCATTTTGCAACCAAAACATTGTTTCAGATATCGTTATATCTGCCACACATGATGGTTTATGAAACAATTCTTTCATCTCCTAGATAAACTTGATATTAAAACAATCAAGAATCATGGAGGCAAACATGATACTTAAGATACTAACACTGGAATTGTTACTCTCTATTTAATACCAACTATTAAATTTCACGGAGTAAATAGAATTTTCTGAAAGTTTGCAATAGGACTTTAAACTTTAGATTGACACTCAACACAATACGATACCAGTTCGTAAAGTATATATCCAGAATTCTATAGTTCTATTATCTCAACTACAACTATGCATAAGGTGGTGAACGAATGCCAATGACTACAACAAATTATGCAGATTCACTTTGATTTAATTTATGATAAATTGAGTTCTACTAATCCAAATTAGAAATGAACTCCCACTCAAAAACGACATCCCTCGTGCCTTTTTGGTGATTACATGAACCAAATCCACTACACCAAGTCCGATCATCACGTGAGTCGGTATAGCTTCAAAGGCGAGCATCAAATGGTCATCATATCAAAACATATGACTCATGCTTAACCTTTCGGTCCGTGTTTCTAGGCCATGTCTATACATGCTAGGCTCGCCAAGTAAGAACCTTAGTATTCGCGTGTGTAACTGTCTTACACCCGAGATATGCTCGTGGATTCAAGTACACCCGATCATCACGTGATGTCTTGAAGCGACGAAACATTGTCGGTGCATACTTAAGGAAGAACACATTTTTATCTTGATATCTAAATGAGGGATCATCTTATTATGCTAATAAAACGCCAAACAAGCAATATAAGATGCAATCAAAACATCACATGTTTATAAGTGAAATGATATGGTTCCCGCATATGATCTCCATCATGTGCACCGTGGTATGATCTTTATCATACCTTTATGTGTAAGGCCAAGGTCTATGGAACTTACACGCTATGTGTGTTGTAAGAGTATCATCTCATACTTCTACTTACAACATCACCATATCATAACACTAGCCCATCAACAATCTAAACTAGACGCCTCTAATTTATCCATTGCAAGTTTTACGTGGCTTAGGGCTTTCGAAGATAGAACCGTTCTTACCTACGAACATGAACCACAACGAGGATAACCAAATTGTTGACAACTCGTTGCAAATTAGATATTGACTATAGTAGGAGAGACAGACACCCGCTAGCCACTTATGCAAAACTAGTTGCATGTCAAGCGTGGAACAGGTCTCATGTACGAGGACATGTAAAGTTTGTCCGGGCCGCTTCATCCCACTATGCCACCAATATCCAAAGTACAACTAAGAAGCAATAAAATGATCATCATCGCCCACATACTCATATGTGTACTACCCGTGCAAAATATCTACGCATAGATCCGGCTCTGATACCACTGTAGGGTTCGCAGCATAAAAACAAAAAATTTCCTACGATGGGAACAACTATGTACCAAGATCTATCTACTAGATACAAACAACGGGAAGATGTACATCCGTAGATAACATACCCTTGAAGACCGACAAAGCTTAATGAGTCCAAACTCGTGGTTGATGTAGACGATCTCTTGCCGATCTCAAGATCGAGAGGAAGTCCTAGCGCCGCAAAACAGCAGCGCATCCATTCTCGCACACACGTTCAAGGCACTGAGCAACCTCCGCCTCCTCGCTCCAGCGATGCAGCGGAAGCACAACTCTTTCTTGCCGAATAGCCACCGGGAACATGTATCTCACTAGTCCGAGACCATGGGGGATAAATTCTAGAGGGGGAGAGAGATCCTTCACGAGGAGGTGTGAGTGAGAGAGAGGGAGGGGGCTCCTTTTATAGGGAGAGGGGGGGCACCCAAGGGACCATGCGCCCAGCCATGGGGCTGCCCCCACCTCTTCCACATTCATGTGGGTGGACACTCCACTCACTCAAATGCCTTTCAATTCCCTCTACTCAAAAACCCACTCAAATTCCCATTAAATTTCCACCAAATTTAATGCAAACTCTCATTAAATAAAACTCCTTTTATTTATTCAGAATTTTGTCAATTACTTTAATGACAAACATTCATATATAACCCCTTGCTAGTATTTCATTGCACATGCAAAAACACTTTCTGCAATTTCACCTGAAAACCCGTTTCGGTATCTAGTGAAATAAATTCCTGCTCTTGTTATTCTTTTCGGCATGAAACTTTTGCTCCAAATGGATGTCGGTGTCTCTTAAGTGTGTCACCCTACGGTTCACGAATAATGCGGACATGATCGAGACCCCTCTTGGATCAATAATCAGAAGCGGTATCTGGAGACCCATACTGACTCCCACACATTCAGCGATGACTTTCTTGTGATCGTCGGAACCTTTTATGCTAGTATCTTAATCCCTTTGTTTCGCGATATATTACATGTCCGAGATTCGATCATCGGTATCTCCATACCTAGTTTGATCTTGTTACTGACATGCACTCTTTTCTCGTTCCCGTGATATAACATTCTAGTGATCAAATCACTTGCTTGCAAGCTAACCAATGTGATATCACCGAGAGGGCCCAGAGTATATCTATCCGTCATCGGGATGAACAAATTCCACTCTCGATCCATGGGCCTCAACATAACACTTTATTAGTTCTGAATCCATCTTTATAATCACCCTGTTACGGTGTGACGTTTGATTTTATCAAGAAACTCTTCCAGTGTTAGTGATTGACATGATCTCATGGTCTAAGGATTAGGATCACTTCGTAAGTTGTTATAGCAATATAAACTCAATGACTTTGATCGTAATGCTATACTTCGGATGAATGTTCATCACATCATTACACTAATGTTGTGACCTCGTTATTAACAATATCCAATGTCTATGATCAGGAAACCTTGATCATCTTGTTAATCAACGAGCTAGTTTATAAGAGAGGCATAACTAAGAACTTCCTTTTTGTTTATTAAACACACATGTATTAACGTTTCCGTATTAATACAATTATAGCATGTAAAATAAACATTTATCATAAACAAGGAATACGATAATAACCACTTTATTATTGCCTCTCGGGCATATTCCCTTCACTCCTGATATTGACGAGGTCAAAATTCTTGTGGAGAGATTGATGGCATCCTAGACCCAGTTAAATCTCTGGAGGGAATCTGCTGGGAGGGCTGGTGCTGACATGGCACTTATAGCTGTTCTGTCTTGGTACGAGGACATTTCACTTGATACTTTGATAAACTTGCGCACTGGCTCTCGTTGGGTTGAGGATCCAGCATTCGTCGCTCGTCGCCAAGCTCGTGCCTTCCAGCTGGTTGAGCACGCTGATGTGCATAATTGGATTGAGGGGCCGAGTTTTCTTCCTAATCCAGCGGATGACGTCGAGATTGAGGACGCCTCTGATGATGATTCGGCCAGCGAGGATTAGGCGGATGATGACTCGAACAACTCCAGTGATTCCAATGCGAGCTCGGATGGGGACGATGGTGCGCGATCATCTTCCAAAGGGACTGGGCACTCTCAGGCTCAAACTAATGTTTCTCAGCAACCCAGGATTTCCCCCGAGGTTACTATCGCTTCTGTTGAAGGTGAAGTAACTTCGGCCGAGGCGTCGTCTATCTCGGAGCACCCAGTTCCTGAAAATTCCCCTGCACAGGAGACCGAGGTCGCGCCGCCATCATCCGAGATAGCCGCTTCTGATGCCCCTGATCATGTTGCTGCCCCTTAAGGGTGCTCTGGCCGTTTTCGCTGTGTATGTTCAAAAAACCTCTTAAGTTATTTCCAGTCCCCGGTATGCCAGGCGTATGATGTCTATGGAACAATTGTATGGATTGTGATGCGAACCTTTTTTGCCTTTTTCCGCTAAGGCATGGATGATGGTAATCATTATTACTTTGCACTATCCTTAGAGATCTTTATTTGTTGAGCTATGGAACTTTTATGTGTCTGGCGACAAAAAGTCAATTATACCCATTAGTCCCCGAGTTATCACTTGGGTTATTGAGTTCTTGTGTGTGCTCAAAGATTTACCTTGGACCATGTGGTCGTCCCCGAGTTACAAGTCGAGTTGCCGAAATATATTTCATGGGTTATTGCAGAGAATACTACGGCGTAGTCCCCGAGTCATTGCTCAAGGTGCCGGAGTTTAATACATGTGTTTAGAACAAGAGATAATCACGAGGTAGTCGCTGAGGCAGTGATCAAGGTACCGAGGTTTTAATGCATGATCCGAGATAAGGGATAATACGGGGCAGTCTCCGAGTCCCTGCTCGAGGTCTTGAAACTTAACACATAATTCAGGAATAAGAAATAGCACGGCACAGTCCCTGAGTCCCTGCTCGAGGCGCCGAGGTTTAACACATAACTCAGAATAAGAAATAACATAGGGCAGTCCCCGAGTCACTGCTCGAGGTGCCGAGGTCTAATACACAACTCAGAATAAGAAATAACATAGGGCAGTCCCCGAGTCACTGCTCGAGGTGCCGAGGTTTAATACACAACTCAGAATAACAAATAACATAGGGCAGTCCCCGAGTCACTGCTTGAGGTGCCGAGGTTTAATACACGGTTGATACTCCGACTTGAAGCGTCATATTACAACACACCATATAGGGCTCCTAAGAGTAGAATGGACGAAGTAAAGCTATGTTCCATGGTCTTTTCGATTCGTCGCCGGCTTTGTTTGCCTTGTTCTTTTCTGGTGACTGAGCATCGATTAGGTAATATGCATCATTGTGCAATGCTTTACTCGCGATGAATGGTCCTTCCCATGGGAGTCATAGTTTGTGCATGACGGCTGTGCGCTGCACTAGCTGAAGAACAAAATCTCCTTCTTTAAAGACTCTTGGATTGACTTTCTTGCTATGATATCGCCATAGGTCTTGCTGATAAATAGCTGATCTTGATAGTGCCAATTCCATTGCCTCCTCTAGTAAATCGACGTCGTCTTGCCGAGCTACCTCATTTACCTCGGCTGTCGTGTACTGGGTCACTCGTGGCGAATCATGCATTATGTCGGCTGTAAGTACCACTTCTGCTCCATAGACCAGAAAGAATGGGGTATACCCTGTCGACCTGTTTGGTGTAGTCCTGAGGCTCCACGGTTCTGCTGGCAGTTCCTCGATCCAACATCCTGCCGACCTTTGCAAAGGTTCAACGAGCCGGGGTTTTATTCCGAACAATACCAGTCCATTTGATCTTTCTACTTGCCCGTTCGATGCCGGGTGAGCCACCGACGCAACATCTAGTCTTATGTGCTTCTCTTGGCAGAACCTAGCAAAGGCTCCTTCAGCAAAATTTGTGCCGTTCTCTGTAATAACACTGTGTGGATAACCATATCTCAAGATAATATCTTTGAGGAATTTCACTGCTGTTTGTCCATCACATTTTCTTATAGGTTTTACCTCGATCCATTTTGTGAATTTATCCACCATGACCAGAATGTGAGTCATTTTGCCTCGAGCTGACTTGAACGGGCCTACCATATCCAAGCACCATACAGAGAATGGCCAAGTGATTGGTATTGTCTTTAATTCGGATGATGGCATATGTATCCTGCTAGCGTATCTCTGGCAACCATTGTATTTTTCTACTATCTCTTTTGCCTTTTTTAACGCCGTCGGCCAATAAAATCCATGCCTGAATGCCTTGGCTACTAACGCTCTGGACGATGCGTGATGCCCACATTCTCCCTGATGTATATCCAGGAGTATTTCCTGGCCTTCTGCCGAGTCGACACATCTCTGCAGCACGCTTGTGATGCTTCGCTTGTACAACTCATTGTTTATGATTGTGTAAGCTTTTGCTCTTCTGATTGTCTATCTAGCCAGTACCTCATTACTCGGCAAGATTGCATCCTTGAGGAAGGAGAATATAGGTTGCGCCCATGTCGGCGTGCTTTTCTCTAGGACAATTTCACTATCGACTTCCATGTTTTCTGCCGACATAACGTCCTTGAACCCTTCTGTATTTATTCGAGCGATGGCCAGGTTCGCTTTCAGAGAGCTTGGGTTGCACTCTTTGTCAATTTCCATTGGCACACTTCCTTCTTTTAATTCTGCCGAGATATGAATGGACTCGGACTATGGTGATGGTATAATCGATTGTTTTCTCAGGTGCTCTAAGGCGATACCTGGGGGAATTGACTGCCTAGTTGATCCGAGTTTTGACAATGTGTCCGCAGCGTTATTTTCCGCCCGAGGTATATGATGAAACTCGCATCCATCGAAATATCCACTGATTTTTATACATGGAACCTATATAGGGCCATATTCGCATCTAGTGCGTCCCAATTGCCTGATACTTGTTGTACTACCAAATCGGAGTCCCCGTAGCATAGAATCCGACGTATACCAATTTCCTTTGCCACCTTTAATCCATGGACGAGTGCTTCATATTCGGCTACATTGTTTGATGCGGCGAAATGTATTTGCAGCACATATTTTAGCTGATCTTTTTTTGGTGAGGTCAACACTATCCCTGCTCCCAAGCCATTTCTCAGCTTGGATCCATCGAAATGCATTATCCAATAATTCGGATCTAGTAACGGTGGTTCATATTGTACCTCGGCCCAATCCACAAAGAAGTCGGCCACTGCCTGAGATTTGATTGCATCTCGCCTATCGAATTGCAGAGCATAAGGTGATAATTCGATTGCCCATT
Source organism: Avena sativa (assembly GCA_916181665.1). Lineage (NCBI taxonomy): Eukaryota > Viridiplantae > Streptophyta > Magnoliopsida > Poales > Poaceae > Avena > Avena sativa. The sequence goes on along the minus strand of OV702298.1, from coordinate 41,088,615 downwards.
TTGCTATTCGGCCTCTTGCATCCTTGTTACTCAATATCTCGGCTATGGGCGCTTCACAGATCACTTTGATCGGATGCTCTTTGAAGTAATGTTTAAGTTTTTTCGCCGACATGTATACTCCATAGGCCATTTTCTGGTAGTGTGGGTAGTTTTGTTTGGAGGACGATAGTATCTCGCTTAGGTAATATACCGGCCTTTGTATTGATTTATCATCCTCATTCCGTTCCACAACAACCACCGCACTTACCACTGTTTGTGGTAGCTACATAAAGTAACATAGGCTCTTTTGACAATGGAGAGGCCAGGATTGGTGCTATGACCAACATCCTTTTCAGTTCATGAAATGCATTATCTGCTTGCGGTGTCCAAATGAACTTATCAGACTTTTTCATCAGTTCATAGAGAGGTAATGCTTTCTCTCCCAGCCGACATACAAATCAACTAAGCGAGGCCAGGCATCCCGTGAATTTCTGTACATCATCTAGACACCGCGGCAACTCCATTCTTTCCACCGCTCGTATTTTAGTTGGATTTGCCTCTATACCTCGGCTGGACACAAGAAAACCGAGTAATTTCCCAGCTGGTACACCGAAGGTGCATTTTTTTGGGTTAAGCTTCATTCGGAACCTTCTCAGGTTTGCGAATGTCTGCCAAATATCATCCAGGAGTGTTTTGCTCTCTTTGGTTTTTATAACCACATCGTCTACATATACTTGTACATTCTTTCCTATCTGGTCATGTAGACACTTTTGCATGCATCTTTGGTACGTTGCTCCTGCGTTGCGCAGGCCGAATGGCATGGTGCGATAGCAATAAGCCCCGTACGGGGTAATAAACGCAGTCTTTATTTGATCGGCCGGATTTAACGGTATCTGGTAGAAACCAGAATACGCGTCTACAAATTACAACAGCTCATAACCAGCAATCGAATCAATGACTTGGTCTATCCTAGGTAAAGGAAAAAGATCTTCGGGACACGCCTTGTTTAGGTTCGTGTAATCAATACACATTCGCCATACGACGGCTACATTTGGGTCATCCTTTTTCTTTTCTACTAATACTGGATTTGATAGCCAATCCGGATGAAGCACTTCCATGATGAACCTGGCCGCCAGGAGCCGAGCTATCTCATCCCCTATTATTTTTCTCCTGTCTTCGGCAAAGCTGCGGAGAGGTTGCTTCACCGGCCTTGCTCCTGGCCTTACATGTAAAGAGTGCTCAGCCAACTCCCTCGACACACCTTGCAGGTCTTGAGTTGACCAGGCAAAGATGTCCCGATTCTCACGGAGGAAGTTGGTGAGCTCGCCTTCCTATTTGGCATCTAGGCCGGCACCAATCGTGATGGTGCGCTCTGGGAACTGCTCATCTATCTGGACCTTTTCTGTCTATTTAGTCGGCTGGAAAGAAACACTTCCATGCGGGTTGGCTAGTGCTGGCATATTCAGCTGTGTCGACTGAGCGAGAGCCGCTACCTCCTAAATCCTTCTTTTTTCTCTTGCAATCACCAATGACTCGGCCAGGTTTGATCCGGCCGAAGCACATTCCATCGACTTCCTGTAATCTCTTGCCACTGTTATCACCCCTTGTGGTCCGGGTAACTTCATTTTCAAGTAAGTGATGTGGCAGCTGCTCATGAATTTGGCCAATGCCGGCCGTCTGAGTAAGGAATGATAGCAACTTTCCAGGTCCACCACTTCAAACTCCAAATTTTTCGCTCTGCAATTCTCCCTCGTGCCGAATAATACATCAACTCGGACCTTCCCAATGGTTTCGCATGAAAGTCCCGGCACTATTCCATGGAACGTGGTTCTTGTGGATTGCAGCATATTCTGCGCTATTCTGAGTTTATGCTTCGTATCTTTGTACATGATATTGATATTGCTCCCATTGTCAATGAGTACTTTTGAAAATTTCACATTAATGTTGGGCCCGACAAAAGTCGGATCTAGTACGAGTGCGTACGACCCTGGATTCGGCATTATTTTTGGGTGATCCTTTATGCTCCAAGTTATTTCTTGGTCTGACCAAGGTACATATCTTGGTACCGCCGGCATAACTGCATTCACTTCCATATGTCGGCGCTGTACACTTTGCCTGTCTTGTTGTTCTGTTGTGAACACGCAATATGATTGATGATGTTCCCTGTAATCATTACGTCCATTATTTCCGGGGTTTGTCCTTCCATCCTGACCTTGGTTTATTACTTGATGCACTGCATCTCTCCGGTCCGAGTTATCATACCTCGGGGGAGGAGGGGGTAACATTAACTATTGTGCATTCTCCCCAGTCAATTGTGGCTGTTGCTGCTGATGCGCTTGATGAGAAGGCGCTTGCATGGCCGCCGGGTTCCGCATTGCATTTTTCATCCAGGCGCATTGCCGAGTTGTATGGTTAGCCGGCTTGGCCGGGTTTGGAGTGTGAAATTTACACGGTTGATCCAACATGGATTCAAATGTATACTTCAGCCTTTCCTGCCACTGCTTCTTCTGTTCTGGTGTCCACTGTCTTTTCCCTTCATTCCTTGGTTTCCATTGCTGAGGACCAATTTTCTGCCGCTGACTGTTTCCGTGACTCGGCTGATCTTGCGCTACAGATGCCACCTGATTGGAGGCATATCTGTAATCTGGTCTTTCCTCTCTTCTTCTACCTCTGAACTCATTACGCCTCGATGATCCGGCTGCATCCCTTGTATATTGATCTTGATGTTCCCTATGCTCTGCCGACATTAGTTTTGGTTGTGTCGGATCGCCCAATGCATACGAATCCGCTATCCTGATGGTTTCTGCCAAAGTGGTTGGCATATCTCTTGGCATTCTCTTCCATAATACACTGGTGTATCAGCATCCTTGAGCAAACCAAGCTATCGCTTGAGATTCTATAACTCCCTCACATGAGTTCCTAAGGTTACACCGTCGAGTCAAGAATTCTCTATCTGTCTCATTCGGCCTCTGCTTGCACATAGCAAGTTGTTGTGGCCTGTTTGGTCTTTTGTAAGTACTAGTGAAGTTGCTGACAAACATCTCTTCAAAATCTAGCCAATAGTTGATACTGCCCGCTGGCAGATTATTTAACCATACTCTGGCCGGTCCTTCCAACATTTGCGGGACATATCTTACCGCCCATCGCAAGTTTTCGCTAGCTATTTTTACTGCAGTGGCATAGTCAATCAACCAATCCTGTGGTTTGGTGCTCCCATTGTATGTTTTTGTGCCCCCTTGCCAGCTGAAAGTTCGGCACTGGTGGCTCGCCCGTGATCCGAGGTCCGAAACATGCCGGACCCGGCGGACCCTGCTCCTCTAACAACTCGGACCGGTACAACCTGTCCAGCTTTAATCTTGCATCATTTGATGGCAAGTTTCTGTACATGATTCTCTCCTGCATTCCATAATGGTTATTTCCACCATGCCCTGCATACTCCATATCTGAGTAACCATCATTGTACCTCTCATTTGCCTGATTATGGGGAGCATGTCTTACTTCTCATTCTTCCCGAGGTTCATACCTCGGCTGAGGATTGGGCGGCGGGTCCCTCCTTCCTTCCGCCGGGATATCGTTCTCATGATTCCCTCTTCCGAGGTCTCCATTACCTCGGCTTCCATTGCCTTTGTTGGCACGGCTGGGGTTTCTTTCGCCACTGTTACCTCGGCTTCCATTGCCTCTGTTCTCATTGACCTTTCTGGCTACAGCTAGATCATACGGTACAATTTGCTTATTTCTTTTTCCTGAAGTTACTGCTCTATCTTTTCGCGCATTGTTTCTAGGTGAAGATGCTGCTGCCACTGATAGTGCGGGTGCTGCTCCAGCCGAATGAACCATACGTGAGGCTCCCGGTCTGGCTGGGTCTGCCTTAAGCATTTCTTCATTCTGCTGGTTCGCAATGCGTACTAGCTCATTCACTCTTTCTTGCTGTTTCTGCCGGGCTTCGCCGGTCAACCCTTCCAACTCCAGTGCAGCGGCATTTGCCGACCTTAGGTTCTTTGTCGGGGTGCTATACCTCGGCAAGCCTAGATCGACTGAATCCTCCTTATGAGTCTCATGCTCTTTGTTGATATCATTCATGAGGTTTTTCCCTCTCAATCTTAATTCATCGACCCGCTCGGGGGCAACATCTAGCTTATTTGCCTCAGCATATTCTCGCAGGGTCCTGTTCAAGGATTCCCGCAAGGCCGACACCTTTTTTGCCTCTACTAGCACTTTCTGCCTAGTTTCTTCCAACTTTGCCTGAGCATTAGCCGGATCAAGTATTGGTGCCACAGGTGTGGTTAAGTTATCTATAGTTGCCTGAAGAATATTCTCTGGTCTTTACAGAGGTGGCCATCTTACCCTTGTTGCCTTTGGGGTTGTCTCCTGTACCTCGGCCGATTTGGCTCCGGACGGATCTACCTCGGTGGTCTTTAGAGCCGACTGCTTCGTGTCCACCTGTCCCCCAGCCGTCGGGTCCTTGCTTCATCCGGCGCCTGCTGCCGCCGCCTGTACCCCGACTATGACCATCACCTCAACGCTGCTGACGGGGCGTTCTCCACGCGGACCGTTTGCGGCGCTGAGGGGGGCTCTCCTACATCAATAACTTGGTGAGGGTAAACGCAGGAGGTGTCGACGCCGACGTAGATCTGGTGCATGCCCAAGTTGATGGAGACGCCGTTGCGCGGAGGAGCTTTTCTCCTGAAGCTGCCCGCATTATCGATGACATAGTCACAGAGATCAAATCTCTGGACTAAGCCAGAGACAACGCGCTCGCCGGTGAGGATGAAGTTTCCCGTCTGGATCTTGACTCCAGCTAGCACCGCTGCTGGCCCCACGGTGGGCGCCAACTGTCGTGGTGGTGGCACGGCAGATGCCATGGGTAGGCTAAAGTATGGGGCCAATGGATGCTAGAGGGATCCGGGGAGGGAAGATGTAGTTACTTCTACACTCAAATGACTAACATGCAGATCTTTATTTCTCTTCTCTTGGACTACAAGTGCTCCTCGAGTTGTTTGCAGGAAGAAGAGAGCTACTACACGAGCCTTACGGCGTAGAATGAATCGATCCCCCCCTTAGGATCCCGCATCTCCCCTTATAAAGGGGTGCCTTCGCTCCTCTAGCGCTGATGTGGCAAGCATATTCGAGGAATATGCTTGTCCCAATATGGTAATTCGGCGACCTCCTTTCCGTGTCCCCCTTCTAACGACGGCAATGTTCCAGAGAACCCCACCTGCGCGCCTCGGGCTCCATGACTGTCACCTCCGTGACCTCCTTCTGCCCTTCTGCCGCTCTGCTCCTTGTCCTTTGTGCTTGGCTCTGTTCAGATTCCTCCTAGCCCGTGACTTGGGTTTGACTATAGTCACCTCCTTCTCCTGCAAGCTTCGTGTTATTCGGCCATGTCTCACATAACTCGGCTCAGGCTTCACCTGCATTCAAGTTATTCAGGCTTACTCGACCGACTTAACTCGTATGTCGGCCGGATAAGGTATTGCTCCTTTCGTAGGTGCCATGGCCGTGCTTATCTCGGCCGACTTCTATATGACTCGGCCGATATAAATAGTAACTCGGCATATGACAAGGGAGACTCCTTTTGTCTTCCCCTATCTTGACCCTATCCGGGGTCACCTCCCCAACACGTGCGTCGTCAGTCTCCTCGCGGTGATGTCTTGATCTTTGTCTCCATGTTGATCCAGCTTCTGCTCAAGCTACTCTCCCACCGAGCACTGTCCTTGAGCTTGCGCTGTCATGCATCATGAACTCGCAGCCGACATGGCGGATCATCGGGCACGGTGCCATGGCGTCGAAGACCTCCGCTGCCTGCTCCACCACACCACATTTGCAGTACATGTTGAACATCGCTTTGCTGACGATGTCGTCTTCCGCTCCGTCCTACGCGCGTAGAGGGCGTGCACCCACATGTCGAGCGCGCCGAATCGCGCGCACACTCTAAGTACGGCGACGAACGTCACGTCGTCCGTTCGCGCGCACTGCTTCTCGAGCATCTCCCCGAACAGCGTCAGCGCCTCCCGCGGATCGCTGGCGCGTGTGCGCGGAGATCATCGTGGTCCAGGTCACCACGTTCTTGGACGGCGCCATGGTCCTGAAGCACCTAAGTGCAGTCGCCGTGTCGCGGCACATGGCGTACATGTCAATCAGCGTGTTGGACGCGACGACATCAAGGTCCACTGCCACTGTCCTCCACCATGGCCAGGAACAGCACCGTGGCCTTGCTGAACAGGCCCAGCCATGCTTTCACGGTCACCATGGTTGTCCGTGAGACCACGTCTGTCGTTGGCTCGCCCGCGGCGGTCGACGAGGAGCAGCAGCTCGGCCGGCAACAAGAAGTCCAGATGTGCGTTGCATGCGGCCGTATATGGCGAGCAGCTCGGCCGCTGACATGAAATCCAGGTGTGCGTGCGTGCAACCTGTACCTGGCCCGTGGTCGATCTGAACGAGGGCAAACCGATGTGCGAGTGTGGTTCCAGATGTTCTTTGCGTAGCAGTACGTCATCCCTTGCTTTTCTCCTTCGTTTAGTGGTCAAGTTTTCATAAACCAGCCTAGGCATAGCATTATTGATGAAAAAAGATCCATGTAAAGACGGGAAGAACAAATAAAAGTTTAATCTGCAGAAGTGGATGGTCTAATCCTATCTAGCTAGCTTGTCCATTGAATGGGAAGACACCTACTTGTCACTAGCCTTTTGCTGACAAGCAAGAAAAAAGATCCACGTAAAGACATCTGGAGAAGACGAAGCAAGAAAAAACATGAGAGGGCCTCGTGCAGTATGGAGAGGGAGAGGAGTACGATCAATAGCACTAGTAATCATAATAATCATTTTCAGTTTGCACATCGGGAGACCTTGCACTATCGACAAACATTGCACGGGATTTCTGGATCAGTTGACGACTTTAGGTGGCTCAACAGGACTGCTGTAGAGCCTTACCCGTACCGTCATGTCCTGTCCCGTCAGAATCTATGTGATTTTTATTTCAGAAAATAAGAGGGGGCAATGTGCAACATATACCTTTTCAGATCTTAAAGCATCAATGTACGGCAAGATAGCTACCATACTCATGTGTACAAGTACAATTATATTTTCGAAGAAAAAAAGACAGAAAAAAAATAAGAAAAGAAAGAGAGAGAAAAGGAGGCGTGGAGATCAAATCAAACTTTCGGCAACCGACTTTCCTCTAGAAAGTATCTGTCGTCTTGTGTTCCGTTTGTTTCAAAATCCTTCAGTTCGACAGAGATATGGAGTATAAGTCTTACCTTTGTTTTAAAATAGATATCTTAGATTTATTAAAATTTAAATGAACCTATATATTAAATAGTATCTAAATTTATTTAAATATTGATAAATTTGAGACATTTATTTTAGGATGGAGAGAGTACTTGAATTTGCACGCTCATCTTTCGACCGTCTCGCCACGCATATAGCTGGGTGTGTGTTTCTCTCTGTTGACCGCTTTGTCGGCGGGTTGGCTGTTTATAGCATACAGATATCCCAGATTTGGAGCGTATTGTAGATATGGGTTTTTCTCCTCCTATGGATTTCAAAAATCTATCTTGTGTGGATGAGAAAAACTTATATCTCGATGCTCAAGCTTCTAATGTGCTTGTTAATGCTTTGAGCTATGTAGTTACCTCTTCAATCATTCCTTTTTTGGAGCGCTCATGAGTTATGCACAAAACTTCAAGATAAATATGTTGTGTCCAATATTGTTGAGGATGATTGTGGTGCTTCCACTTCCGGTCGAGATGAGTTCTCATCCTCTACCACTTCACCAACATGTGACTTTTCACAAGGTAATGATATGGTGAGTGGTGATAGAAATTGCAATTTGGATAGTGTGCTTAATATTTATAATCTCTCATCTCTATCTAGTTGCAATGATGTATCTTTGGACCTTAACACTTCTAGCACTACAAACTTCTTACATGCTTGTGTTAATAGTCCTTGCATATCATGTAGAAATGACTTGAATAAATCTCATGATGATATGCTTGTGTTGTCTTTTTGCCATGATAAAAATACTTCCATTTTCTCTAGTGCTTGTGTTGCTAACCATGTAGAGAAAACCGAAGATTCTATGGGCCAAGACATGGTTTTGAATGAAGCCACAAACGCAATCTCATCTTCACCTTCTTATGGTACCCACCTATGCCTTATGGCTAGGGATTCTAAGGTAACCCATACTTTGGAACCCATTACCTCTTGTGATGAGGAGGATGTGGATAATGTGGAAGAAGAGCTTGATATTGATGATTTATATGAAAAGGGTGAGATTGTTTATTGTGCCCTTGTTAAAAAGGATATTGCTTGCTCTAACTTTGTTGAAGTATTGGACTTTGCTATTAAGAGCAAAGAACATATTGATAAGTTAGAAACACAAATTTAGGTGCATGATAACAACGTTGATAAAATGTGTAGTCTTGAGCGTGAGTATGCTAATATAATTGCAAACCTAAATAAAGCTCTTGAAGAGGAACAAACCACTAAGGAATCTCTTGAGGATACCTTTGCTTTAGAGCTATCTAGAGTAAAGGAATCTCATGATAGAGATCTTGAGGTGGCAAGTGATCTCAAAAGTAAAAATGATGAGACTCAAGTTGCTTATGCTAAACTCCTTGAGGATTTTGAGCACCTCAAAAATGGATCTAGGGCCATAAAGGGTGAGCTCATCAAACTCACCGAGTCACATGAGCAACTTAAAGCTTCATATTCAAAAGATCTTGCCAAGTTGTTCTCACCTCTTGCTAATAATTATGATGCTTGTGCTACTAACTCTATTTCTTGTGAAGCATGTATCTTAAAGGAGAATGTTGAGCTAAAGGCTCAACTTTCTTTGCTAACTAGCAACTGTGGGAAATTAGAAGAAAGCCATGTTAAGCTCTCAAGCTCGCATGAGGATCTCCTAGTCTCCCATGGTAGGCTAAAGTTGGCTCATGAGGCCATCATGTCAAAGGTAACATCTAGTGGGCCTCATGTGGACATTAGCACTATATCTACTCCAAATGTTATATTTCCATGTGCTAGTCCTTGTAATTCATTCTATCACAACCATGCTATATCTCTTGATGAATTACATTTTGTGCCTTGTTGCTCTAACAATGTAGCATCTACTTCCTCTAGTACTTGTATTGAAACTAACCATGTAGAGGAAATCAAAGAGCTCAAGGCTCAAGTCACTTCTTTGAAGAATGACTTGAAAAAGGGTCATCAAGGGAAGTCCGCACTCAACAAAATCTTGAGTCTGCAAAAATCCCCCAATGACAAGAGTGGGCTTCGATTCAACTCCAATGTCAAGAAAAAATCCACTATCAAGTTGAAGCACAAGGATAACAAGAAGAATGGCCAAGATCAAGTCAAGAATCCGGCCAACATTGTTTGCTTCAAGTGCAAGGCAGAAGGGCATCATGTCAAACATTGCCCATTAAATAAGAAGTCCCTTGGCAAGAAGCAACAAGGGAAGTGGCCTCAAGTGCTACATCTTGTTAGAGATGGGCCTCCTCCCAAGAAGACTCAAGCTCTTCCTCAAGTTGTTTCTTCATCCAAAAAGAAAGATGGCAAGAGTAGAACTTGCTACATATGCCGCGATAAGGGGCACATTTCTTCCTCATGCACTATTGGTAACTCCTCATCCCATCCTATCTTTATTGATGATTCTTATTCTCTTTGTAAGGATGAGGTTGGCAATGTGTTTGCCAAATTTGTTGGTGCTCAATGTGGTGTCAAGAAAAGAACCATTTGGGTTGCCAAACCTATTGTGACTAACCTCTTAGGACCCAACTTGGTTGGGGACCAACAAGCCAAAACTTGATCAATATGTGTGTTTTGGAGGGCATTGGAGACTTGGCTACATCATGAAGAATTAAGGGATCTTCATTATTATATTTTTCAAGCCAAGTCATGTGGTTTATATTGCTCCTATTATTATTATATTTCCAATGTTCCTCCTTTCGGTAACATATGCTTAACTCATTTCATTGAAAGTTACTCGCCCCCTTGTGCATGTGTTGGTTTTGTATCTTCCATGCTTTTGTACAAGTTGTGCTTTCCACTTAATTATCTTGAGGTATCAATCATATGTGTGTATGATTAAGTGGCACAACATGTATGTGTCTTTCTTGTGTTTGAGCCTTTCTTGATTATATTTGGTATCTTATTTGGCTCTTTTTGAGAGATTAATGGATTATCCCATTTTGGGGGAGTGTTATGCTTGGGCATTACACAATCCTAAAATTGTGTGTACATGAGGAATACCACCTAGTATTTATATTGGATTATTGTCTAGCCTCTATGTGGTACAATTCTCATGAGAAATTTAAGTTTTATAATATCCATTAATTATCTCTATTTGTATCCGTTTGCCTCGTGTTGGTTTTATGGTAGTATCACATTATGGGGGAGTCATATGCTTAGTGCATATTACAAATCCTAGAAAATGTGGATATTCACTTAGAATTGATATTGATAATTATCTAGGACCTATGTGACACATTTGCTCATACAATTTCCAATTTGCTTGAATGGCTTTATTGATCTTATTTTGGATCTTGTATATGAGAGTGGTTCTTGGTATGTGTTTCCTCATATTTAGATATATATATTCGCATGGAAACCATTTGCTTCAAGTTACTCTAATCACTAGTGATTGTGTGACTATTGGAAGCTACCAAGAATCTTGTTTGAAGTATCATGATCAATTCTTATATTTAGTTATATGCTTCTTGTTGTGTGTATATGATCTTGGATATCCGTATGAACTACCTAGGGAAAATTATTCCCAATATTTCTTGTCCTTGGACAATGAGTACTCAATTTAAGGTAGAATTTATTGATCATATTCACTTTGGCCTTTGTTTAATTTTTATCGTATCTTTGGCCAAGAAAATGTTTTATGTTGTCTCCCAAGCCTTCCTTGCTTCTTTTTGATCTTCTTATTTTATTGATATCCTCTTATGTTTTAGTTAATGTAGGTAGTAGTGATGATCCCATTTGTGTGCATTTTGCATTCTAAAGGAAAATCCTACATAATGCACTATCCATGGGGGAGCTCTCCTATATTATTTAGAACATTCATATTTATGCTTCTTTGTTTGATCCATATCGGGCTTTATGTGCTTGGAACCTCAATCTTTTCGTTTTGGTATTTTGTGCCATCATGTGAAGTTTGGGGAGTTTGGTTTCTTGTTGGAACCTTGCTCTTTTTGGGAGTTGGTTTTGTCTCATTCCTTGTTTCTTGATTTGACCATTTTAGAATGAGATAAATCCTTGAGAATTTTTATTTCTATCTATCTTTTGCTCTTTGGCCTTAGCCTAGTTCATTTGTTGAACTTGTGATCTTTCATGTGTTGAATTGGTTCTTTGATACAATTTGGACATCGTTTGTGATGTCACACTCTTATGTGTGCAATCTCGATTTACTTGGTGTTTTTGTTCAAATTGTATCTCCTTTTTGATTCTTGAAAGCTTTATGCATGCATATTTACTACATGTTATTGTCACATCCCAAAATTCTCCTAATTTTGGAATGTGAAATAAATAAATAAGTTTGATTGATTGTTTGACTATGTTGAAAATTCTCAAAGAGAAGAACCTTTTTGAATAGAAAATCCTCTCAACCATGAATTCAAAATCTTATATTCTTTTGTTAAGACCTAAGTAGCCATATAGGCAAAAGGGCATGGATTGATTATGGATTGTAGAATTGGTTTAATCTCTTTTATTTTTAGAAAAGTGATTTCTACTCATTGAAAAACTACTTAAGATTTAATATTCTCCAAATCAAACATGAGATCATGTTGACACATGTCATCACCACATATTTTAGTCCATGGGAATGTGATTTAAAGTGGTGTCACAATTTAATAAGGTTTTACCCTTTTATTTTAATTAAATAAGTGACTAGAAATGCCTATGTAGCATTCTTTTATTAATTGGTCATTATTTCTGTAAGTAAACCTATATATTTTTATATATTCTGAAAGGTATGATTAAATGTGATTTTTGAGAGTTGGAATCAACTCAAAAGCTATTATGGTTTAAATTTGAAAAATGTTTGAATGCAGAAAAGCCTCTGCCTTGTTATTTTTACTAAGGATGATCTACAGATCTATATGACTTGAATCCAACAGGATTGGATTCAGCATTGCAAGACCTTTCGAACAAAATTTGTTTCATTCAATTTTGTTCACTGAGTCGATCTGGTGGATTTTTGAATCTAGGTACAGAAGTGTGTTTGAAATAAAATGGAAAAGGTTAAATTCAAATAACTGGGCTGCGCGGGAAGCGATATTGGGCCGGCCTGCTAAGCATAGCGCTTACGCGGACTGGTTAAGTTGTTGTCCCCACGCGTCAGTGAGACGTGGGGGTGCGAAGCGGTATGGGGCGATGTGAGCCGTGGGATCTTGTTCTAGTCTAACGGTTGAGGGTCATCGTCGACGTTGGGAAACACCGGCGAGACAGAAACCTAACGCGGCAGGTGGGGGTCGTTGGGGGCTCACCGGGGCTCAGGAGAGGGTAGGCGAGGCGGGCGAACGACGAAGTCGACGACGGCAAACCTCCTGGTACCGGTAGCTTCTCCTAGGGCGGCTCCAATCGCTGGCCCCCTTCTTCTCCAGCAGCGGCAGGCTCCGGTGAAATTTCGGCGACGTGCTGTGCGCCTTGCTCCGGGAATGGGGTGGAACGATCAGTGAGGAGAGGGGAGTGAGATGGTGTGCTCAATTCGGCTGGGGATGGCCTCTATTTATAGTCGCGATGATGAGACCAAACGGGATGGGCAGGTGACGATGGCGACATGGCTACGGGCTGCTAGAGGCATGGACGGCGGTGGCGATCGCTTGGTGGTCTCCTGGCGATGCTCTACAGCTTTAATGCGCTTGTAGGGGCGGTGGCAAACGGTCTGGAACACGCGATGCTCTGCGCGGCAGAGGTGGCGTCTTCGACGGTGAGCGGTGGTTGTGCGGCATGGGGCGGCGAACGGGGATGTTTGGCGGTCTCCTGGGTTGGTGGCAATCATGTATGCACGCGGCGAAGGCGGCGCACGGTCTGTGGGCGTCGGTCGAGCGTGGCGCTCTGGCGCATGCTCGGCATGGTTGCTGGCGAGCTGGGCACGGTCTGTGCGTGTGGTCCAAGGGTTGGCAACGCTCGCGGCTGGGACAGGGAGTGGCGGTGGACGGTGGGCTGCCTCCCAGACAAGGTTGGCACGGCTAAATCTCTTCCTAGCTTGATGTCTCCACTGGGGTGGCATGGTGAGCTTCGGCTGTTCACCATTGATGGCATTGCCCAGCTTACAGTGAGGCTAGTGCTTGGTTTAGTTTGCTAGATGATCTACTGAGGTGGTTGTTGTTGGAGATATGCCCTAGAGGCAATAATAAATATAGTTATTATTATATCTTTGTGTTTATGATAAATGTTTACATTCATGCTATAATAGTATTAACAAGGAAACATTAATACTTGTGTGATTTGTAAACTAAAATAGAGTCCCTAGTAAAGCCTCTTTATAATACTAGCTTGTTGGTTAATAAATGATTGTGGTTTCCCTATCATGAACATTGAGATGTTATTAACAACAAGGTCATATCGTTAGGAGAATGATATGATGGACATACTCCTATAGATAAGCATAGCATAAAGATCAAGTCATTTTAATAGTTCAATTGCTATATGCTTTCTGATACATACTAACCTAATTCCTTCGACCATGAGATCATGCATATCACCTTCACCGGAAGGATGCTTTGATGACATCAAACACCACACCGTAACTGGGTGGCTATAAAGGTGGCATTGAGTTTTCGAAAAGTATTGGTTGAGACACATGGATCAAGAGTGGGATTTGTCCATCCATATGACGGATATATATACTCTGGGCCCTCTCGGTGGAATGTCATCCAATTAGCTTGCAAGCATGTGACTGGCTCACAAGGGATCACATATCACGGGAACAAGAAAAGATTACTTATCAGTAACGAGGTTGAACTAGGTATGCAGAGATACCGACGATCATAACCTCGGATAAGTAAACTATCGTGAGACAAAGGGAAATTGGTATCGTATGTAAGTGGTTCATTCGATCGCAAAGTAATCGTAGAAATATGTGGGAGCCATATGAATTTCCAGATTCCTCTATTGGTTATTGTTCAGAGAAGTGTCTCGATCATGTCCGCATAATTCACGAACCGTAGGGAGACACACTTAAGGATTCGACGTTGTTTAGTAGTTATGGAATGATGAGTAAGAGACCGAATGTTGTTCGGAGTCTCGGATGGGATCCGGGATATCACGAGGAGATCCGGAATGGTCTGTAGAGTAAGATTCATATAAGGAAAGTCCTGTTTCGGGGTTGGAGAATGGTTCCGGTGTTTTCATCGGGACTGTTCTAGAAGGTTCCGGAATGTCCGGCACTCTGGAGGGGAAGGGTACATGAATGTGTCATAACAAGTTGGAATGGTTGCATCATGTACTAGGTGTCATCGCTAAACAAAATAAGAGGATAAATCAAATCCTAGTTTGAAAAGTCAAATGCCAATTTGAAAAGTCAAACGGCTATTTTGTTTGGTGGAAGGAGAGTACGAAACCTACTTGGGGAGGAGTTCCTCTCCCTCCACCGCCGGCCCATTTGGAGACCGAGTTGGGGAGGGAATCTCCTCCCCTTGGCGCGCCCCCTCCACCTATATAAGGAGGGGCAGGGCTGCCCCTCCAAGACACAACACACACCCCGCAAACCCTAGCTCCTAGCCGCCAGCGCCGCCACCTCCTGCTGCCGCCGCCGGCCTTGCCTCCTCCTTGGTGCGTCTAAACCCTAGATCATCGAGGCTCTCTCATAGTCCACCATACTCGCTCCGGCTTAAGGAGAAGCCCTGCGAGATCTCCCCTCTACTTCTGGTACCACGCCGTCGTGCTGCCGGAATCGCGAGGAGAGTGCTACAACCTCCGCTGCCTGCTGGAACAAGGGAGAGGAAGGTCTTCATCGAGTACCGAACGTGTGACCGACTGCGGGAGCGCTGCCGGAACGCAGCGCCGGAAGGATCGTCTACGCGATCTTGAGATCGGCAAGAGTACGACTACATCACCCACGAGAATCCGCTCTCGTTAAACACTTTGGAATCTTCGAGGGTGAGTTATTCCATCGACTCGTTGCTACAATCTAGTAGATAGATCTTGGCTTGTTTGTTTGTATGCAGTAGAATTTTTTTGTTTTCCATGCTACGAACCCCTACAGTTGTGAGCTAGAGAGGGAACAAGTTAGGCTTCAATCACTACTCACAATAGTGTTTAGCATTTTGATGATTTGTGTCTGCAAGGTGTTTGATGAAATGGCCGCAAGAATTCAAGTTTTGAATTTTGAAAATATTTTTGGTGGGTGTGCTAGGTTGGTGCTGGTGAGTCTGTAGATGCTTGGTTTTTGAAAGTTGAGCTTGTTTGAGTGGTTTTTGAAAAAGTGGGATCTTCCCATATGATAAAGATTCAATTTTGAACTGTCCTTTAAACTATGCATTTGAAAGTTTCTGGATGATCACCAAGTGGGCCTTGATACTTTGTTATGAGTACAATCAAGGGGTGCAAAGATCCAAACAAGTTTCTGTTAAGTTCTGAAAGTTTGGGACAGCCAAAGTAGGCATGGGAGTTAAATTGGTCAAAATGACCATTCACTCATTTAGCTTTGTTTTGATTTATTTGTCTTTGGGAAAAGTTTGGGAAATGTTTAGATGATGTTTATTTCACCTAAGCAACATTTTACAAGCAAAGAAACACACAAACAAGGTGGTTCAAAAGAAATCAAAATTGGAATGCATACACACATGCATGCTTTCATATTTTTATTTAGAAAAGTTTTTGTTAACCCTAAATTTGATGATTCAAGTTTAGTATTTTTGGAATGTTACACATATGCCTCAGTAATGGATCTGGGAGTACCATCCACAAGGTACACGATGAAATCATTATCAAAGGATTTTGCAACCCTCTGTCTCTTACTCCTCGTGAGAGGTTCATCGTCATCCTTCTCAAGGAATTCCTCATGTGGTTGTTTAGAATTCTCAATAGATGTACTAGATTCAGGAAGTATTTCAGAAGAAATCCTACCAATGCTATGCATATCTTTCATAGGAAAAATATTCTCAAATAATGTTGCATCACGAGATTCCATTATAGTATCAACATGCATATCAGGTACCTCGGATTTAACCACTAGAAATCTATAGCCTACACTCTGTGGAGCGTATCCTAGAAAGATACGGTCCACTGTCTTGGGTCCGAGCTTGCGTTTCTTGGGGATCGGTATGTTGACCTTCGCCAAACACCCCCAAGTGCGCATATACGAAAGTGATGGTTTTCTCCCAACCCACGCCTCATAAGGGGTCTTTTCTTTATTTTTGTTAGGAACTCTATTCAGGACATGACATGAAGTCAACAAAACCTCCCCCCACCATGCCTTTGATAAACCAGCAGTGGCTAACATGGAATTCACCAAGTCAGTCAGTGTGCGGTTTTTCCTCTCAACAACCCCGTTTGATTGGGGGAAGTAGGGAGGCGTCCTCTGATGAATAATTCCGTGTTCCTGACAGAATTTGTCAAATATTTTGGGAAAATACTCACCACCACGATCCGACCTAATACGCTTGATCTTTCTCTCTAGTTGATTTTCAACTTCGGCCTTATAGATTTTAAAGTAGTCTAAAGACTCATCTTTAGTTTGCAACAAGTAAACATAGCAGAATTTAGTAGCATCATCTATCAATGTCATGAAATATCTCTTTGCATGTTTTGTCAACACACCATTCATCTCGCATAGATCAGAATGTATGAGTTCTAGAGGTGCCAAGTTTCTCTCCTCGGCATCCTTGTGAGGCTTTCGAGGTTGCTTTGATTGCACACAACTATGGCACTTAGAACCTTTGGCAATCGTGAAATTCGGAATTAAACTCATACTGGACAACCGAGACATCAAACCAAAATTAATGTGACATAAACGAGAATGCCAAACACTGGTATCATCATTAACACCACCACAAATATGATTCACGGATTTATTACAAAACTCTGAAAGTGAAAACCAGAACAAGCCTCCGAACTCATAACCTTTACTAATAAATTATCCATGTTTCGAAACAACGACTTTATTAGACTCTAAGACAACCTTAAACCCATCTCTGCATAGAAGGGAACCACTAATGAGATTCTTATTATAGTAGGTACATGCTCCACGTTCCACAGCTGCACGATCTTTCCAGAAGTAACCTTTAGATCTACCGTGCCAACACCATGAACAGAAGCATGTGATCCATTCCCCATTAGGACAGATGAATCCCGAGCGACCTGATAAGAAGTGAACATAGAGATGTCAGCACACACATGAACATTAGCACCCGTATCAAGCCACCAACATGGTGATTGAAATACTAAAAGAATAGTAAATAAATTACCATACCCATCAGTATTGCTAGCGGTCACGACATTGACAGTCTTAGCCTTTTCCCTCTGCGGTCTGCGTGTTCTAGACAGTCCATGGAAAAGTGGCCGGGCTCTCCACAAGTGTAACAAAACAGTTCACTGGTGTCCCTATTCATCTTCTTCTTCTTGAAGGTTGTAGTCTTTACAGGCTTGTTAAAGGAGGGTTTGAAGTTCCCTTTGTTCTTGCCTACGGATTTGCCTTTCTGCACAAAGTTAGCAGTAGCATGACCCTCTCCTTTCTCAGTAGTGTCCTTAGCCCGAGCCTTCTCCTCAACATCAAGGGACGCTATTAGATTTTCAACTGATATCTCTTGTCTCTTGTGTTTGAGAGCTGTGGCAAAGTTCCTCCATGAAGGGGGCAACTTAGCAATAATGCAACCCGCCACAAACTTGTTGGGTAAGATACACTTAAGGAGTTCGAGCTCTTTGTAAATGCACTGTATCTCATGAGCTTGTTGAACCACAGGAAGGTCCTTTGTCATCTTAAAATCATGAAAGCTCTCCATGATATACAGTTCACTGCCAGCATCTGTGGTACCAAACTTTGCATCCAGTGCATCCCAGAGCTCCTTCCCATCTTTTATGTGCATAAACACATCACACAGACAGTCGGCAAGAATGCTCAGAATACATCCCACAAAGACAGTATTGGCATCCTCGAACTTCTTCTGATCCTCGTCAGATATAGTTCCTTCAGGTTTGCCTTTACTGATATGGAACACTTTCATCATGGTCAGCCAAAGCTCCGCCTTGTACTACCACCTCTTAAAGTGTACACCAGTAAACTTATCCGGCCTTAGTGCATCGGTAAAACCAGCCATTGTTTATTCAGGAAATTGCCTACAATAAGGTTTTTGGATTGTTAGATTATTAAGCATAATTTCCACGATTAATTCCATAATATAAATCATGGCAGCAACAGCTACAATCATGTGAACCTCTAACATACTAGATGTATTTATCAACATGAACAGTAGCAAAGCATACGCACTAACAGCCATAGTGAAGCAACAGATCTGATAACGGTATACGTACTGATCGGTTGCCGATGAAGTCGCTGTTGGTGCAGAGTTTGGTGCAGTCTGTCGAAGAAGTCGGGGTTGAAGACGACGTGCACGAGCTCCGACTTGACGACCGGGAAGATGCGTCGTGATGACGAACTTGAGCAGTCGCGCGGAGCGCTTCCTAAAAACCTTATTCGCCCTCTCCCGTACAGGATCACAAAGGCGAGCGGTTCCGGAGACCTGCTCTCCCGACCCCCGGTGCATGCCAGCAAGTGGGATGGAGTAGACTACGGTGACGGCGCAAGCAGAGAGGATGGCAAAACCCTAGATTGGTTTTTGGTGGTATTGTGGCGGTAGCCGCGCAGGACTTTATATAGATCGTCTCAGGAAACCCTAATGGAGGCGACCGTGGGCCGAGTCCACATTGCGCATATTCGGGTTAGTTACAGTAGCCCACGAGAGGCGACCGTGGGCCGAGTCCACATTGTGCATATTCGGGTTAGTTACAGTAGCCCACGATCTAGGAGCGACCCGAATAATCTAATTGTTTGACACGTCTGTCAAAACCTCATAGTTTTCCTGAGCAGCAAAATAAAGCTCGGTTCGGCGAGATTTTCACAACCTGCGATGCGTGACGTGACGTGACGTGACGAGACAAACGGGCATGCGTGCGAGCGGCGTCGTCGGAGGAGGAGCGCGCGCGTGTATCTCTCTTATTGCCACTCACAAAGTGGTGCAACAGTCCACCTTATAAGGTGGTGCAACTCTCCTTCAACTTCCCATGTGGGACTAAACTTGAGCTCCCACTCCACTTCCATATGAGCTGCCACAAACATGAGCCCAAACATATATAGGCTGCCACAAATCTGGGCTTTAAGATTTAGGGAAAATCTGAAATACACATGGGCCTAAATGGATTGGCCCATTATTTTTAACACTTGCTTCTCCGCCAACCATGCATGAATCGTCTCGAGATGTTAATGAGTCTTCTCCAATAGTACCTCCATCGTCTGAAATGATTGTACAAGGTAATAGTAAAGATATCAATTTTGTTCATGCACATGAGATTGATGTGTGCTCTTTTGATTTAAATACATCATGTGTTGTTGAGATACCTGTTTTGGTCACACTGTCAGTGACAGAGGAATATGTTGCTGAGCTAGATTTACCATGTGATCAAATAGCTGAACTACAAACTATTTTTAGTGAACCTACTGCTGAAGTTCATTCTTCTATTGATATGTGTCCAACCAATGAACTGGTCGCTACTGAAATTTTTGCTAATAATAATGGACATGGTTTAGAGGATTGTGCAAATGAGATACCGACTATTTTGAGTACTCCTACTGTCGAAATTCGATCTTCTATGGTTTTGAGTGCACCCATTGAATTAAATATTGAACATAAACCTTGTGAATTATTAGTTGAATCTAATTTTGATCATATGAATTTTGTTACGAATAGTAAAGTGTTGGATACACTATCTCAGAATACAAAACGTGTTCAAAGTGGTGAGAATAGGCCAAGTGACCTAGATATTGTATCTGATTTAGATAGCATACTGTTGGTTAGACATGATGAAGTGTTAGATAAAATTTATGCTGCTACTTCTTTGTGGTCTATTACAATGGAACCTCCAATTTCCTTGTCATATGCTAGACATATGATTGCTGAAATCACATGTTTAAAGAGTGTTTATGTCCCTTATTATATTTTTATTTGGTTGAAGATTATGACGTACACAATGTTTTTATGGTGAATAGGATTTGCATCACGTGTGATAAACTAGCTTGTTTGCAAACAGATAAATACGTACATATGCTCAATCATTTTGATATGACCTCCAACGATACACCAAATGATTTGTCGCATGATTACTTATCTAAGTATATTGTGCCTAGCGATTTAGGGACTTTCTATTTTTGTTTACCGATGCTAGAATGGTTTAATGACGAGCATTGTAAATTACGAGATGATATTATGTGCCTCACTTATATTTGCAAATTGGATTATGGCCCTTGTTTTTGGTATATGACTAATCTTTTCTGGATTCTTCGAGGTCCGCATCTCTGGTGTCCATGGGGAGCGTGGTCTCTACCGTATCCCCATGCTCCCTAGGGGTGACCTCATGCTTGTTGCAAACTTCATCTCCTGCTCGATTGGCTTTCTCAAACAGGTCGCGGTATCGGGAGATCGCAAGGCCCCTACGCTCTCTGTCGAGGTGATTTGCCGTGACTCCCAGGCGGCAGCCACCTTCGCCGACGGGGATGCTAGCTCCGAAACCGTCATCGGCAGGCCATCGGCCTTTCTGATCCCTGCTCTTGGTCAGTCGGCCTCTTCCCCTTCTGCTCTCTCGCCAAGGCGCAGCCCTAGGCTTCGGGCTATCGAGGAAAAGAAACATCTCACCATCCTGGACAAGGCCACGCTTCGTAAGAAGTCCAACGTCGACCTTCTCGGCTTGGGCCGGCATCCCAAGGCAAAGGGTCTGCCTACATTCGAGCTGCTCGAGCTCGCGTCCGAGGCCACGTCTCCGCTTCCCCGCGAGGATCTCGTGTAGCTAGTTGCGGCATGCAACATCTCCTCTACCCAGCTAGATGCGGCGCCCGCCTAAGTTTATTATGTTGCTTCATCCTACTAGTCTATTGCTTTGTCTCTGTAGCCTTCTAGTTGGGCCTTGCACGGCCGATTGCGGGACTTTGCCCCTTGTATCCTGTTATCTTTGCTCGCTTTGTGTTCTGGAACCTGCCCTACGCTCCTTCACGCTGGATTGTTTCTTTGGCGTCTTCTTAGTTTCCTCATGAATCGTGTCTTTAGCTTTTACTCTTGGAATGTTCGCGGGCTTGGCGATGTTGATAAATGCATTGATGTTAAGGCTGCGGTTTGCATCTCCCCTCCTGATATTGTGTGTATCTAGGAATCGAAGCTTCAGTCGGTAGACGTTTTCAAAGCGGCATCCTTCCTCCCCTCTACCTTGCGGGCCTTTAATTTTATCCCGTCTGCTGGTGCCGCGGGTGGGATCATCACTGCTTGGAACGATAACATATTCCTCTGCTCGCTATCCATCGCAAAAAACTTTTCCCTTACCTCTGTCTTCGAATCCAGACTTTCCGATCACAAGTTCACCATTACTAACGTCTATGGGCCTTGCGACGCCGACCAGAAACCACTGTTCCTTGATGAGCTTGTTTCCATTGGGTCTTCAATCTCTGGCCCATGGCTGATTTTAGGAGACTTCAATATGATTTTGTCTCCCTCTGATCGGTCCAACAACAACTTCAACTCCATCGAGGCGGACAGGTTTCAACAAACTATTGACTCTCTTTGTCTTATGGAAATCCCGCTGCTTGATAGGCTTTTTACTTGGTCCAATAATCGCTCTGTGCCGACTCTCTGCCGCCTTGACCGAGCCTTCGTCTCATCGGACTGGAACTTCACATTCCCAAACTCTACGCTTGGCTCTCCCACTAGATCAGTTTCCGACCACGTCCCCATTGCTCTCTCTGTCGCCACGAACGTTCCTTGCCCGGCGGTTTTTCGGCTCAACAATCACATCCTATCCATCCCGGCTTTTAGGTCTGTTGTTCAGCGGAACTGGTGCAGCCTTGGGGCGCACCACCTTAGCCGCGGTTTAGCCGGCATGTTTTGCCTTCGTCTTTCTTAAGCGTATTAGAGCTGCCGCGAAGTTGTGGAATAAGGAAGCGAGGTCCCCTCTGCTACTTGCAAAAAACTGTGACACGGTAATTAAAGTCATAGATAAAATGAGGAGTTTCGCCTTCTTTCTCCCTTAGAACTAAGGCTGCGCGTGTTAGTGAAAATTTCTCTTCACGACTTAAACTCCATCAAAGCTAAGTACCGGCGCCAACGGGCAAAAATAAAGGATTGTCTGCTTGGCGATGAAAACTCTGCCTACTTCCACCTGTCCGCTACGGTTAGGCTTCAGAAGAACCAGATTAAGTCTCTTAATGCGAACGGCCTACTTGTCTCCTCCCACTATGCCATGCATGCCATGCTGCATAACTTCTTCAAAAACCTTGTCGGCGTTGCCCAGCCATCTTCTTTCCCCTACGATGTCGAGTCGCTTGCGTCTTCTTCCTCTCTACCTTCTTCCGCCGCCGAAAGCCTGGTCTCCCCTTTCTCTTCGGACGAGATCAAGTCAGCCCTTTGGGGCATGGACTTCAACTCGAGCCCTAGGCCCGATGGTTTCGGGCCTTCCTTTTATAAATCCAATTGGGACCTGGTTAAATATGACCTGACGCTACTCCTTAACAATTTTTTGTCTAACGCTGCCGACCTAAGGCGTTTAAACAAATCGTACGTTGTGCTTCTTCCTAAATGTCCGGGGGCTAACTCCCCTGATGAGTTTAGACCGATCTCCTTGCAAAACTGTTGTGTCAAGGTAGCCTCCAAATGTCTAACCAACCGCCTTCAGCCGCTAATCCCTTCCTTAATTAGCCAGGATCAGACCGGTTTTATCAAAGGTAGATCCATCTCCGAAAACTTCGTGTATGCTGCCGACCTTGTCCAGTCTTGCTTCAAGCGCAAGCGGTCTGCTTTTATCTTAAAGCTGGACTTCTACAAGGCGTTCGACTCTATTAGTTGGGATGCGCTTGATAGGATTCTCTTGGCTAAGGGCTTCCCACATGGCTGGTGCCTATGGATCAAAAATCTGAACCTTTCTAGTCAGTCGGCCGTCTTGCTTAACGGCAAGCCGGGTAGATGGATTCAGTGTCGTTGGGGGCTGCGTCAGGGTGACCCCCTATTGCCATATATTTTCAACATCGTCCCTGACATCCTTCGTTTGCTGATCATCCAAGCGTCGGCTGATGGGCTTCTTCTGCACCCTTTGGTTGACCACCTTCCCTGTCATATTCTTCAATACGCGGATGACACAATTATTATCCTTCGGGCTACCCCGGATTGCATTGACAACCTTCTTGTGTTGTTGGATGCTTTTTCTCAAGCCACGGGCCTAAAAATCAACTATCACAAGAGTACCTTTGCCCCCATCCATGTGGATCGAACGTTGGCCGAGTGCTTGGCTGCACAGCTTGGCTGCCCTGTCGCTTCCTTTCCCCAAACCTACCTTGGGTTACCTCTTTCGACGCACAAACTAAGAATCTCTGCTTTCCGTCCTTACATTGATAAGATGCGCAGTAGGCTTCCCGGTTGGGTAGGGAAGGCAATCCCCATCAGCGGCCGCGTGATTCTGGTGAAAGCCTCCCTTAGGTCCATGGCCTCTCACCTTTTATCGGCTATCTTTGTCCCTGCCGGCACTATTGCCGAATTCGACAAAATCTGTAGGGCCTTCTTCTGGGCGGGTGACTCGCAGGTCAACGGTGGGCAGTGCAAAGTGGCTTGGGATGAGCTTTGTGCCCCGGTGGCGAAAGGTGGGCTGGGCTTCCGCTGCCTTAGAACTCACAACCAGGCTCTGCTTATGAAGTTTCTCTCCAAAATTCACTCCAATGACTCCTCTCCTTGGGCGGTTTGGTTGCGCGCTCGTTATGGTTGGTCAGATAATCGTGACCTTGGCGACCCTAATAAGCTTGACTCCGTTGTTTGGAAGGATTTGCTTTCCTGCTTGCCCAGCTTTCGTAATATCACTAGATCCTCAATTCGCTCGGGATCATCCACATCATTTTGGCATGATCTTTGGTTAGACAATCAAACTCTAGAAAACCGCTTCCCATCCCTCTACTCGCACATCACAAATAAGAACAGTTCGGTTGCCGATGCGTGTCTTTCGTCCGCGTTGAACGTCTCTCTTCAACCTCGTCTGTCTTCCGCTGCGTCCTTGGAACTCTTGGAGTTGCAGGCTTTGGTTGCCACAGTCAACCTTGTTTCTAGTGCCCAGGATATTAGAGTCGCGCGTTCGGACGGCAGGCCTCTAACCACCAAATCCGCATATTTAGCAGCTTTTGATCACATGCAGGATACTCCCTTCGCAACTATCACCTGGAAGAACTTGGCGACGAATCGTTGCCGCATCTTCCTTTGGCTGGCGAACAGAGGTATGCTGTTTACTAATGAGCGCAGGTTCAGGAGAGGCATTGCTTCGTCTAATACTTGCCCGTTCTGCCCATTGACTGAATTCACCAACCACCTCCTGCTGCACTGTGCTTCGATTGCTTCATTCTGGGATGCTGTTCCGGTTCTGCTCGACGACGTTCAAGACTGCTCCTCGCTCAGAGATCTGTGGCACGGGCAATCCTCGTGCGCCGTCAGATCGTCCGTGCTTATTTGTGCTCTTTGGAATATTTGGAAGCGCCGAAACACAAAAATTTTCAGGAATGTGGACGAGCCCATTTCTCTTCTTTTTCGGCGTTGTGCGGATGACCTTAACCTATGGTCACATAGGACCTCTAATCAAGCTAACAAGTCTCTCATGCAAGACTAGGCAGTGATGTTTTCTCACCTCAATGACTAGTCTGCTGCACACCATACCACTACCTCTTTACCTTCTTTTGTATATTTTTTAAAGTTTGCCTCAACTGTAGTTGCTCGAGGCTTTCGTTTTCCTTTTCTTTAGTTTCTTGTATTTTGCGACTCGCTTTGTTTCACTAATTTATTGGTTCAGGCCGGCCTCGAGCCCGCCGTAGACACCTAAAAAAAACTAATATTTTCCATAAATACTGTCAGTATTATTGTTGTGCAACAGTAAGTGTGCAACGTGGTAGTAGAGTTAAATAGATGACATATACATATACCATGCATACATGTTGTTTGTTTTGTTATCATGTTTATAGAATAAACATCGCCGAGGACAGCTTCATTTTCAAGAAATGGAGGATGATAAGGACATGAATAGTTAGGTACAACCAAAACTAGACTTATTTATCAGGTGAATTTAAATAGTAATTTTAGAATATATTATTATATTATCAAGGACAAAAATACTATACACTATTTTACTATACACAGAATAACCTGCGATCTATATAAACCACGGGTGAAGATGCGGTATATATTTAAGCCACGTATATACATATACGTGCATGCACTGGAATTGATCAACCTCATGCGATCGTAAATGCAAGGATGGGTCATGTCCATGCAGCTATGCTCATACAACCATTCAACGTGGGGCCCAGCTATGCAGGCTGCCGTGTGCGCAGGAGCTTCGATATTGGGCCAGCTCATGTCGCCGGTACATGCAAGAATCTACGAAGACTACTACTCAGCCCAAGCGTCAATGTTTTCGGCCGGCCGGCGGCTGCCAATAAATAGATACCAATAGTTTAGGTTTAGACTTGAATTTTGTTTGGACATAAAAGTTAGTCATCATAGCAACTTTGTCAAGGCTCAAGCTCTACGTGTCGTAGAGGTCTCTTATATTTCGCACCTATACAGGATCCCATATTTTTAATAAAGCTTTCATCTTAATCATTGATTGCAATACTAGTTCTTGTTCTCGATTTCAGGTAGGAATTAAGACCCTCGCTGGTCAGGCTAATCATGTTTCCGCAGGATCGGTAACCTTCAGAAGATTGGCCTAGCGATTGCATTAGCGCTCATGCTCGCACGTGTAGTCGGATCGTGAAGCCCGAACTTCACCAAATTGACTTTCACCATCTCATCGAAAGATCGGACACCTTTGCCCTATCGGAAAAAAAAGACCAAGGAGAAGCGGGTGTTCGGAATGAAGGTGACCCTCACGTTCCCAAGTTGATCTCTCAACGGAATGGTGCGACCAATACACCTTGCAAAACTTGCTAGACTTGTTGTGAGTCTTGCGTTTGCTTCTACGAAACAAAGGACTCAAAGCGATTCAAAAGAGCGAGCTTCTTACTTCAAGCTGAAGGGTGATACACATCGAAATAATGAAAGATCGAAACTGCACATGAAGATGATTCTTTCTCTCGTCGGAAGAAAATAACGATTTGTATAAGTTAACAACCACTATGAAAATAGCGTTGTAACTTCCCATAGATTAAGAAATAAAGTTTGGAGAAACACTATCTTCTTCAAACAATAGAGTTCGTTGATATAAAGGGAAAGATTTAGGTTCCTGCATTCTCGGATTAGATTCTTCTTGCGCCGGTAAGGACCGAAGGATCATGCAAAGGAGGTGCGCGGATTTATCTTCTAGAGAAGGAAGTGATCTAGGTTTACAATGGAACCTTGAGGAAGAAGTAGAATATTACCGATCTGGAGATTATTGTAGAGATGTTTATTGCTTTCCTTAACCATGAGGTTATTGCAATATATTTTGTGATTCCTGGCATCCACCATAATTGGCATTACCAAAAGAAAAGAATTGCCAAAAAGAAGTTAGATATTGTTGGAGATATGCCCTAGAGGCAATAATAAAAGTGGTTATTATTATATCTTTGTGTTCATGATAAATGTTTACATTCATGCTATAATAGTATTAACCGGAAACATTAATACTTGTGTGATTTGTAAACTAAATTAGAGTCTCTGGTAAAGCCACTTTATAATACTAGATTGTTGGTTAATGGATGATCGGGGTTTCTCGATCATGAACATTGAGATGTTATTAACAACAAGATCATATCATTAGGAGAATGGTATGATGGACATACTCCTATAGATAAGCGTAGCATAAAGATCAAAGTCATTTCAATAGTTCGTTTGCTATAAGCTTTCTTATACATAGTAACCTAATTCCTTCGACCATGAGATCATGCTAATCACCATCACCGGAAGGATGCTTTGATGACATCAAACACTACACCATAACTGGGTGGCTATAAAGGTGACATTGAGTGTTCGGAAAGTATGTGTTGAGGCACATGGATCAAGAGTGGGATTTGTCCATCCATATGAGGGATAGATATACTCTGGGCCCTCTTGGTGGAATGTCATCCAATTATCTTGCAAGCATGTGACTGGCTCACAAGGGATCACATATCACGGGAACGAGAAAAGAGTACTTATCGGTAACGAGGTTGAACTAGGTATGCAGAGATACCGACAATCAAAACCTCAGATAAGTAAACTATCGCGAGACAAAGGGAAATTGGTATCGTATGTGAGTGGTTCATTCGATCGCAAAGTAATCGTAGAAATATGTGGGAGCCATATGAATTTCCAGATTCCTATATTGGTTATTGATCGGAGAAGTGTCTCGGTCATGTTCGCATAATTCACGAACCGTTGGGAGACACACTTAAGGATTCGATGTTGTTTAGTAGATATGGAATGTAAGTAGGGAAACTGAATGTTGTTCGTAGTTTTGTATGGGATCTGGGATATCACGAGGAGATCCGGAATGGTCCGGAGAATAAGATTCATATAAGGAAAGTCCGATTTCGGAGTTCGGGAATGATTTCGATGTTTTCATCGGAGAGGTTCTAGAAGGGTCTAGAAGGTTCACCGGACCGGAAGGGGAATGGTCCATGAATGTGTCATGGTTAAGTGGAATGATTGGATCATGTCCTAGGTAACTTTGGTTGGGCATTTGCGAGAGAAAAATAAATCTCTAAATTGAAAGTCAAAAGGGAGGTTTGAAAAGTCAAACTGGAACAATGTTTCCTAGTGGAAGAAGGAAAGAGTCCTTCCTTCTATCCAACTTGGGTTTGGGTATGGATTCAAACTCCCCTCTCCCAAGCTTCCCTCCCTCTCATAAATAGAGGGGGAGCGCTGCCCCAAAGCACACAACACCAACCCTTCCCACCCGTGCGCCGCTGCCGCTGCCCAAGCCGCCGCCGCCCTGTGCCGCCGCGCCGTCGCCCTAGCCGCCGACACCTCCTCCTCCTCTCCGGCCTTCTAAACCTAGATTTCCGGAAACCCTAGATCCACCATAACTCGCACCGGCTTAGGCGAAGCCCTGCGGGATCTTCCCTCTACTTCCGACACCATGCCGTCGTGCTGCCGGAATCGCGAGGGGAGAACTACAACCTCCGCTGCCTACTAGAACAAGGGAGAGGAAGGTCTTCATAGAGTATCGAACATGTGACTGACTGCGGAAGCTCTGCCGGAACGCAGCACCGGAAGGATCATCTACGCGATCTTGAGATCGCCAAGTGTACGACTATATCACCCATGAGAATCTGCTCTCGTTAACCGCTTTGGGATCTTCGAGGGTCAGTACTCTAATCGACTCGTTGCTACAATCTAGTAGATAGATCTTGGCTTGTTTGTATGCATATGGTAGAAATTTTTTGTTTTCCATGCCACGAACCCCTACAGTGGTATCAGAGCCGTGTCTATATGTAGATCTATTGCACGAGTAGAACACAATGGTCATTGTGAGAGTTTATGCCTTTGTTGTCGATTGCTTCTTGTGTACTTTGCATCTTGCAGGATGGTGGGATGAAGCGGCCTGGGCTAACCTTACATGGCATCGTTCATGAGACTTGCTCCACGCTTGACATGCGACTTGTATTGCATAAGTGGCTTTGTGGGTGCCTGTTTCTCCCAATATAGTGAAGATTCAATTTACAATGGGTAATTGGCAATACTAGTATCAATGTTGTGGTTCTTGTTTGTAAGTTAGAATGACACTTATTGAAAGCCCCATACCACGTAAAATATGCAAATAAAATTAGAGGCGTCTAACTTTGTTTTGCAGGGGTGTGCTGTGATGTGATATGGCCACGATTGTGATTATATATGATGTATGCAATGTTCCTTATTGTAAGCCGCCAACCGGCAGGAGCCATATGGTTGTTTTTTAATTCTGTTATGACATGCGTGTCTATTATTCAAAGTATTTGTAATAGTTAATGCTGGTGGACGACAACCATGAAGCGGCGCCATTGACCTTGACGCCATGCCGGTGATGATGGAGATCATGTTCGTGCTTGAAGATGGAGATCGGAAGCACAAGAAGAAAGTTCATATCATATCACATATTTTGAATTGCATGTGATGTTAATCTTTTTATGCATATTGTATTGCTTAGTTCGCGACGGTAGCATTATAAGATGATCCCTCTCACAAAATTTCAAATTATAAAGTGTTCATCCTTAGTAAGCACCATTGCTAAAGCTCGTTGTTTCAAAGCACCATGTGATGATCGGGTGTGTTAGATTCTGCGAGTGTATACAATGGTAGCAAGCCAGATTTTCTCATGCGGAAGCTAGGGTTTGATCTTGACGAGCCTAGCATGTACATACATGGTCTCGGAACACGGATCACCGAAAGGTAAAGCATGAGTCATATAGTAGATATGATGAACATGTTGATTGTTCGCCATTGAAGCTACGTCAACTCTTGTGATGATCGGTTTTGATGTGGTGGATTTGGTTCGTGTGATCACTAAAACAATGTGAGGGATATTGTTTTGAGTGGGAGTTCACCTAGATTAATTTAACTATTAATTAGAACTCAATTTGTCATAAACTTAGTCTAAACTATTGCAAATATGTTGTAGATCAATGGTGGCCCCTAACATCAATTTTAATGCGTTCCTAGAGAAATAGAAGTTGAAAACAATGGAAGAAACTTCGTGGATTGGTTCCGCAATTTGAGGATCGTCCTGAATGCTGGTAATTTGACATATGTGCTGGATGCACCGCTGGATGACCCACCTGCAGCTGATGCTACCGATGAGGTAAAGAATGTTTTCCTCGCTCAAAAGAATCAGTACTCCACAGTTTAGTGTGCTATATTGTATGGTTTGGAATCGGAGCTTTAGAAAAGGTTTGAGAACCATGACCCACATGATATTGTTCGTGAATTCAAAATGATATTTGAGGCTCACGCGGCAGTTGAGAGTTATGAGACTTCTGAAAAGTTCTTTAACTGCAAGATGGAAGAGGGCATATCCTTCAGTGAGCATGTTCTTAAGATGTCTGGGCACGCAAGCAAGCTTCAAAGCTTAGGAATAGTGATTCCTAATGCTTTGGGGATTCGCCGTGTCCTCCAATCACTACCACCAAGTTACAAGAACTTTGCGATGAACTACAATATGCAAAACATGGACAAGTCGTTACCAGAACTCTTCTCCATGTTGAAGTCTGCAGAAGTGGAGATCAAGAAAGAGCACCAAGTGTTGTTGGCCAATAAGACCACCAAATTAAAGAAGCAAGGCAAGTCTAAGAAAAAGGGAAACTTCAAGAAGGACGGTAAGAAAGTTACTGCGCCGGCGAAGAAGACCAAGGCTGGGCCTAAGGCTGATACTGGGTGGTTTTACTGCAAGGGAGAAGGTCACTGGAAGCGGAATTGCCCTAAGCACTTGGCGGATTTGTAGAACGGCAACATCAAGAAGAAAGGTATATCCGATATACATGTTATTGATGTGTATCTCACTAGTACTCGTAGTAGTGCCTAGGTATTTGATACTGGTTAGGTTGCTCATATTTGTAACTCAAAACAAGTGCTACCGAATAGACGGAAACTAGCGAAGAACGAGGCAACGATGTGCGTTGGAAATGGATCAAAGGTTGATGTGATCGTGGTCGGCACCCTACCTCTTCATCTACCATCGAGATTAATTTTATACTTAAATAATTCTTATTTGGTGCCTGCGTTGAGCATGAACATTATATCAGGATCATGTTTATTGCGAGACGGTTACTTGTTTAAGTCCGAGAATAATGGTTGTTTGATTTATATGAGTAATATGTTTTATGCACATGCACCTTTGATAGATGGTCTATTCTTGTTAAATCTCGATTGTAGTAATGCACATATTAATAATATTGAAGCTAAACGTTTGAAATTGAGCGATAACTCGACCTATATGTGGCATTGTCGTCTTGGTCATATTGGAGTGAAGCGTATGCAGAAACTCCATTCCGATGGACTTCTTGAATCACTTGATTTTGAATCACTTGAAAGATACGAAGCATGTCTGATGGGTAAAATGACTAAGACTCCATTTTCTGGTATGATGGAGTGAGCTACGGACTTATTGGAAATTATACATACCGATGTGTGTGGTCCAATGAGTGTAGCATCACGCGATGGTTATCGTTATGTTCTTACCTTCACGGATGACTTGAGTAGATATGGGTATATCTATCATGAAACATAAGTCCGAAACTTTCGAGAAGTTTAAGGAATTTCAAAGTGAGATAGACAATCAACGTAACAAGAAGATTAAATTTCTATGATCTGATCGTGGAGGTGAATATCTAAGTTATGAGTTTAGCGAGCATTTGAAGAAATGCGGAATACTTTCACAATTGACACCGCCGGGAACACCACAACGTAATGGTGTGTTCGAATGTCGTAATCGAACTCTCTTAGATATGGTTCGTTCTATGATGTCACTTATAGATTTACCGCTATCATTTTGGGGTTATGCATTAGAAACAACCGCATTCACCTTAAATAGGTCACCATCTAAATCCGTTGAAACGACACCGTATGAATTGTGGTTTGGGAAGAAACCTAAATTGTCGTTCCTTAAAGTTTGGGGTTGTGAAGCTTATGTAAAGAAGTTACAGCCCGAGAAGCTTGAACCCAAAGCGAAAAAATGCATCTTCATAGGATACCCGAAGGAAACTATTGGGTATACCTTCTATCATAGATCTGAGGGAAAAATCTTCGTTGCCAAGAATGGATCCTTTCTAGAGAAGGAGTTTCTCTCGAAAGAAGTGATTGGAAGGAAAGTAGAACCCAAAGCACACAACACCATCCCTCCCCACCCGTGCACCGCCGCCACCGCCCAAGCCGCCGCCAGCTGCCGCCGACACCTCCTCCTCTCCGGCCTTCTAAACCTAGATTGCCGGAAACCCTAGATCCACCATAACTCGCACCGGCTTAGGCGAAGCCCTGAGGGATCTTCCCTCTACTTCCGACACCACGCTGTCGTGCTGCCGGAATCGCGAGGGGAGAACTACAACCTCCACTGCCTGCTGGAACAAGGGACAGGAAGGTCTTCATCGAGTAACGAACGTGTGACCGACTGCGGAAGCGCTACCAGAATGCAGCGTCGGAAGGATCGTCTACGCGATCTTGAGATCGGATCGTCTACGCGATTTTTCATTTGTTTCCACCAAATCATCGAAGATTTTGCTCCATATTGAAATAGACGAGACCACCAACAAGAGATTATTGATTACATTATTGAGAGAACACTCCGGAAAAACAAGGACGGAAGTAAAAGTCTCAAGGGATAAAGGCCACTTCTGCCTTCCGTGGAATGGTGAAATCACATGAACCGACCAATTCATCATAACAAAGCGAATGATAAGAGTAGTGGTATGGTCATGACTCCATACCGCACTCCAAGCATTACTTCGCACATGAATAGGAAAATTATGAAACCCAACTCCCAAAAACAGATTAAAGATCTTGACAAGCAGAATTCATGAAGCTTTGTAAGAAAACAAAGATTTGATGCAAACACTTTGTCATATCCAAACTAGATAAAGATGATGACGTTTTCATCTTGTCGAAAGTCCTAAGACATCAAAAAAGATATGAATGAAGATCATGGAGACAGATATAAATGAAGGATAGCACCCCAAAACTTGAATCAAAGAATTACGAAAGATCTGGAAGTCTTCGTGGCAACCGGTGGATTGAAGATAAAAGATAAAGAGAGAGGGTTTCAAAAGATTTCATGATGATTCGGCAATCAAAAGAATCGCTTGTCCTTCGTGAGAATATCTGAGAGAGATTTGAGCGAGAGTTAGCCATCTTGAGGAAGTCTCAACAAAGCAGTCAAACCGAGGATATAGCTCCCGAGTTGGTTGATACGTCGAAAATGTATCTATAATTTTTGATGTTCCATGCTTGTTTAGTATCTACTTTTCTTTGTCTACACTTTGAGGTGTTTTTATATGTTTTCTGGTACTAACCTATTAACAAGATGCCACAGTGCCAGTTACTTGTTTTCTTCTGTTTTTGGTTCCAGAAAGGCAGAAAATCAATATTCTCGGAATAGGACGGGACAAAATCCAAAGTCAATATTTTACCGTGGGGAACACGAAGCCAGAGTACGAGACGGAGGAGATCCACAAGGGGGACACATCCCCTGGCCGCACGGCTGGGCCCAGCCCGCGCCTAGGGGGTGCGGCCGCCCTGGCTGCCCCCTGCCTCGCCTCTTCGCCTATAATGACACCCCGATGCAGAAACCCTAAGTACCCGATCAATATTTCACGAAACCGTCTGTAGCCGCCGCCACTATCGTCCCTAGATCGGGGGGATCTGAATCTCTTCTAGGCACCCTACCGGAGGGGAGATCGTCCCGGAGTCCTTCTTCTTCATCATGCCAGCCTCCGGTATGAAGTGTGAGTAGTTCCACCTTGGACTACGGGTCCATGTAGTAGCTAGATGGTTGTATCTCCTCCTTTGTGCTACCATGTTTAGACCTTGTGAGCTCCATTCATGATCAAGATCATCTATTTGTAATCATGCATGTTGTGTTTGTGGGGATCCGATGGATATTGAGATTACTATGTCAGATTGATTAATGGTTATGTCTTATTGATTCTATCATGTATGTGTTATTTGAGATCTTGCATGCTCTCCTTTTCTAGTAGCTATCTTGGCCGAGTAGATGCTAGTGACTCCAAGAGGGGGTACTTATGCTCGATAGTGGGTTCATGCCTCTATTTAATCTAAGGGAAGTGATAGAAATCTCTAAGGTTGTAGATGTGTTGTTTCCATTAGGGAGAAAAAAACGGTCTCTTGTTCATGGAACAAGTGGATTGTTTACCTTACACACTTTGCTTAAAGCAGTTATCTGTTGCTTGAAACTTAATACTGGAGGGGGTTCAAATGATAACCTGAAGGTGGATTACTAGTCATAGATGCAGTTGGATGACGGTCTATGTATCTTTTTGTATTGCCCAGTCGAATCACATAGGATCATGAATGTCTAGTATTGAATTGTTATGCCTTACTCAGTCCTGTCAATTGCACTGCTGTAATTTGTTTACCCAGCATGCCATGTTTGTTTATCTCAAGGAGAACTGATACGTCGGAAACATATCTATATTTTTTGATGTTCCATGCTTGTTTAGTATCTACTTTGCTTTGCTTTGCCCACACTTTGAGGTGTTTTATATGTTCTCTGGTACTAACCTATTAACAAGTTGCCACAATGCCAGTTGCCTATTTTCTGCTGTTTTTGGTTCCAGAAAAGCTAGTAAGGAAATATTCTCGGAATTGGACGGGACAAAAGCCAAAGTCAATATTTTAGCGAGGAGAACACGGAGTCCAGAGGATAGATGGAGGGGAGCCACAGGGCGGCTGAACCCCCCAGGCGCGAGCCCACCCTAGGCCGCGCATGTGCAGGGTGTGGGCCCCCCTGGCCGCCTCCCAGCCTTGCCTCTTCACCTATAAGAAGCCCCCGATGCCTAAACCCTAAGAACCCGATCAATATTCCACGAAACCGTCTGTAGCCGCCGCCACCATCGTCCCTTGATCAGGGGGATCTGAAGCTCTTCCAGGCACCCTGCCGGAGGGGAGATCATCCCGGAGGCCTTCTTATTCATCATGTCATCCTCCGGTATGAAGTGTGAGTAGTTCCACCTTGGACTACGGGTCCATGTAGTAGCTAGATGGTTGTATCTCCTCCTGTGTGCTTTCATGTCTAGATCTTGTGAGCTCCGTTCATGATCAAAATCTCATCTATTTGTAATCATGCATATTGTGTTTGCGAGGTTTCGATGGATATTGAGATTACTATGGCAGATTGATTAATGATTTTGTCTTATTGATTCTAAAATGTCTGTGTTGTTTGTGATCTTGCATGCTCTCCGTTGTTAGTATCTATCTTGGCCAAGTAGTTTCTAGTGACTCCAAGAGGGGGTATTTATGCTCGATAGTGGGTTCATGCCTCTATTTAATCAAGGGAAGTGACAGAAATCTCTAAGGTTGTAGATGTGTTGTTGCCACTAGGGAGAAAACAACAGTCTCTTGTTCATGGAACAAGTGGATTGTTTACCTTACACACTTTGCTTAAAGAAGTTGTCTATTGCTTGCAACTTAATACTGGAGGGGGTTCGGATGATAACCCAAAGGTGGACTTCTAGTCATAGATGCAGTTGGATGACGGTCTATGTATCTTGTTGTATTGCCCAATCGAATCTCATAGGATCTTGATGTCTAGTATTGCATTGTTATGCCTTTCTCAGTCCTGTCAATTGCCCAGCTGTAATTTGTTTACCCAGCATGCCATGTTTGTTTATCTAAGGAGAACACCTCTAGTGAACTATGGACCTGAGTCCAATCTTTACCATTGATACATTTTCCACTATTACTTTTTACTTTCTGCAAACCACAATCACCTTCCACACCATACAGTTAATCCTTTGTTACAGCAACCAGTGAGATTGACAACCTCACTGTTCATTGGGGCAAAGTCTTGAGTTTGTGCTGTGCAGGTTTCCAAGTTGGTTGCAACACCTTTGATACGTTTCTTTTCTCCTACTGTTTTGATAACCTCGGTTTCTTACTGAGGGAAGACTTCTGCTGTGCTGCATCACACCTTGCTCTTGGGGTTTCCCGACGAAGCGCTCTCAAGCGCCATCAAGAACACCTCTAGTAAACTATGGACCCCGGTCCAATCTT
This sequence comes from Avena sativa, assembly GCA_916181665.1. Classification (NCBI taxonomy): domain Eukaryota; kingdom Viridiplantae; phylum Streptophyta; class Magnoliopsida; order Poales; family Poaceae; genus Avena; species Avena sativa. The sequence continues at coordinate 41,052,749 of OV702298.1, read as the reverse complement.
TACCATTGATACATCTTCCACTGTTAATGTTTACTTTCTGCAAACCACTATTAACTTCCACACCATACAGTTAACCCTTTGTTTTTCAGCAAACCGGTGAGATTGACAACCTCACTGTTCGTTGGGGCAAAGTCTTGAGTTTGTGTTGTGCAGGTTTCCAAGTTGCTAGCAACACCTTTGAGTCGTTTCCTTCCTTCTACTGGTTCGATACCCTTGGTTTCTTACTGAGGGAAAACTTGCTGCTGTGCTCATTATACCTTCCTCTTGGAGTCTCCCAACGAAGCTTCCATGCACCATCATTGGTTGAATCTGATGTTGGGTGAGGATTAACAATTGATTTGATGATTCTAGAATTGTAGCAATGTCTTTAGCAGAAGGGTGTGGTCGAGATAGGTGACTTTAAAAAGTTGGGATTTAAACTTTGAGAACTTTGCACATAGGCGGTGTTCTTGAAGCTTTAGAGGATGGAAAAATATGTTCTTCATGTTCTTCCATTGATATCGAATAGGTGGGAATATTTTATGTTCTTCATGTTCTTCAAGATATACCACCACAAAAGATCAATCTTACGAGCAAGGACTGTGTTGAAAAAGATGCATTGAAAGAGTAGATTATCTGGCCCTTCAGATAAGAAAAGAGATACTAACTCGTTCGCCTTGTTGATCAGATCACCGGTTAACAAGAGGAAATATTTGGGTAAGAACCGATGATAACTCATACATTTAAGCAAAGTTATCAGAGATGAAAAGATGAGATTCTCTCGTATCTAAGAGAACTTTGCAAATATGGAGTTCAAAAAGATGTGAAGCATGATAAATGGATGGTAATCCACCATGGTGTCTTAAGAAAACTTTGGATTGCCAAAGATACTTGAATATGATATAGATATAATCACGGTGTAACTCAAAATCATAAGAGATAACCGCCATGATTTGGAGGATAAGATTATTAGTATTGACCATATTCCACTCATGATAAGCGTCATATAGCCATACCAAGAACCAAATTACCATCACAAGCATAGGAACGACACACATTATGTATTTAGCCCACAGGAATTTGAAAATGAAATAAAACTCCACATTAGCATGGACATACCGACAAAAGAAGATAGATGGAGAATCACACATGACTGAAAGGAGTGTGGAAACATAGATGTATCAAAGAAATTTTTTGCGCATTTTCGGCATTAAAATACCAATAGATGCGAAAAACCACTTAAAGGATAGAGATTAGCAACTCCATATTCTGTGAAAGCATGCAGGAGGGATGAACACACTATATAAGATTGTGTCATTTTATAAAGAATCGAATAGATAGCGTATGTTTACAGATAAGCCTATCGATATGGAATGTACCAATAGTTGATAACCAAAAGGCAGACTATGATAACAAATTGGATGCAACAGATAGATAAAAAAATTTAACAACACACATCCTATGGTACTATGGAAACCTAAAACATGTGAATCCTAGTTTGAATTTTTAGAAGAGGATTGATAAACATTACACTTCCTTACCAGAAAAGGGTGGGTGGGTGGGTAAGAAGAAAAATAGAAGCAGTCCTACTCTCAGGTTTAGTTCTCTAATATACATAACTACCAAAAATATTTTCTAAACTGACAACGACCATCTTGGCTGAGACCCTGAAGGGCGGAATGGCTCTGATACCAGTGTAATACTTCGGACACTACGCTCTAAGCAACAAGCCAGGACGAACCCAAAGTGCATAAGGTGGTTCTACCGTGGAGGCCCAAAGGCCACCCACATGTAGGCCCGTCTAAGCGGAGCAGTGCATGGTACCGGCCAACCACCGTATCCACTTTGCAAGAACATCATATCAAGTGCGAGCGACGTAGTCGACAGGCATGCGAACAAAACATACACAAGTGTGTATGTCATGACATACAAGAGTATATTAGAGCCAAACCCTCTAAAAGAAATAGAAATATTCAACACCATATGGTAAGATCCAAAATACTAGATAGCTAATAGTTTAGGATATATCCTCATACATCACATATCAAAGTATCAAGCTGAAGCAGAAAACAAGATCTGAGTACGGATAAGAGGCAATTTGGCATAAGATGCCCTGAAAATAAGCACATCCCGCCCACAGATCTCACGGATCTCCATCCTCGGAATCTCTACACCAAACGGTCGTTGCCACCATCATCAGTCTCTTCGAACCAGTATCCTTCCTCAGAGTATACCTGTCCATCTAAACCAATATTTTATCGTGTGAAACCCTGGGGGGCTCAGCAAGTCTTTATGCATCTAAAGAGAACAACTCGAGGGTGACGCAGTAGCAACAAAAGTAAATCCTAGCAGTTCTATAGAGACACGTTACAACATCCGCCTAACCAATGATAGATGGATGCTCGTTAATTAAACAACAGTTAATTACCCAACAGATATATATCAACATAAATAAACATCGCTCGCCCACCTCCCCCTTCCCGTATGAGAAGGCGGAAGAACATCCCATCCTTTGACGGTTTTATTTAATCATTCCATGAATACTACACTGTTACTAGTCAAGTTTTAGTCAATTTAAAAGTGGTACTTTAATTATGCTTGTCTATGATCGATAAACTGTGCTCCAAGTCATCCATAACCATGGACATGGCTTTTAGAAAGATTTATCCTGCAGGGGTGCACAAATAGCAACACACGCACGATCAACCTCCGAAAAATCAAATGAAAACTCAACGAGACATCACGACAAAGCATTCGCAAGATTCATAGTTGATTTCAGGGGGCCACCCTGCTAAGCTACCCGCTACAAAGTTGGCCGGCTCCACGACGGACCGAGGGGTTTGCGACAATGGTTGTAAACGACTGGAAACCCAAAAGTGTGACTAGACTTATCGATACCGCGTAAACATTTCGCATTTGTTCCAAAACCAGAGAGTAGTAAATGCTCTCCACGAGCAATAATAGTAAATAAAGCAGTAAAGCATGGCATCAGTACAGGATAGTAATAACATCCCAAACTACTTGTGGCCCCAAGAAATTAAATATTACTCAAGCTAGGACTAAGGGGATTCATGGTCCCACATGCAGATAGTGTGATAGTCAAGGAACAAGAATCAAGTACTCAGGGTCCTACGGGACACAAGTGGGCGGATAAAAACCAGATCTCAACTATTTCTCACTGGTGCCTCTTTCTTTAGTTATCCCATTACTACTCAATTTAGTTGTTTAGGTACCTCATTATTCAAAGACACTCACAAACCCTACACATGCAATTCTACGATTCGCATGGCTCAATCAACTCCTCTAGTAATGACTCATAGGATTGAGGGAACAAACTTCGGTGAGGTTTGAAAGTAAAGGCTATGCAATACTTGGGATTCAATTTTATTAGTGACACGATTATGATGCAAGAATAAGATAGATGCAATAGGTACTATATGTAGTGCAAGCATGGGGAATTGCTTGCCTGAAAATTCAGTTGCAGAATAAGATGGATCCAGGTAATACTCCTAAGACTCTTGATATTCTCCTTGCTCGGCGTCTATCCGGATAAAACCAAACACACAAGCGGACAAAATAAATACATTGCACAATCATATAAATCATATGCAACAAGAAAACACTTATGCTATGATGGGACTATGCACAATTTTACATGGCATAATATAGCATGGCATGTGTGAAGTGTGGGGTACACGAATAAAGCATTTGATTAAGTTTTTAGTTATGGTTTGCTCCTATAAATACTGCTGCATACTTAACATTTATATGCTGCATGCTTCAATTCATGGAATGCATAGTTAGAATGGGCTCGTCGATCTAATCGATTTAGACATATCATTTGTCGAATTCGGAGTTATGGATTTAAAGCTAAGCAATTAAGAAATGGGTATTTATTAATATTTATTGATTCGAAAATTTTAAATTGCTCAAATGATATTATAAATAGAATATTCACATTCCTCACATTTTCATGATTCAAAAACATATATTATTTATATTATTTGGAATTATGAATTTAAATTACATTAAAGTCAAAATTATTTAAATGAGGTCAAAGTCAATGGTTTGACTAGTTGAAATTAGATGTGAAAAGATTTGAATATACCTGGATTCAAACTAAACACTTTTCATATTAAAAGTTTATTCAAATTTGAAATCATTTATAAGTTATTAATTGTTTCAGATACATATCATATTGAGAGAATTGCTTATTTGACACTAGTTTTCAATATGATTTCTTATTTGACACTAAATTTTTTTCACTTCTCTATTTGACACCTAGTGTAAACTTTTTGTCCTATATGACACTCTAGTGCATTTTAAGAGCTAACGGTGTTAACTGGTGATCTACAAAGGCGCTTTTGCCCCTGTGCATAATATGACAAAACAAATTACAAGACAAATGTTATTATACTGTGATACATCTGCTAATTATTAAATTACTAACCGTGACCCAAACAAATTAGTGATGTAATTGATTTTATCGTGGTAAAGAAAGTAATGTCGTGCTAAATTCAGAAGTGATCTTAGATCAATCAAATAACTCATGATTAGTGTTAGCAGAACTGACTTCAGTCGGTCTCATCCTTCAGCTTGAACTGCGTCTGCACGCATGCACCTGCTCCCAGGACGAGTGCTTGCATATGGGCCCGCGCGTGTGCCCATCCGTGCATCGCAGGTGGGTGGGCCCCCCTACAGGTTCCTCGTTTTTCTTCAGCCCTGCTCCTTAATTTTTGCAAAATATTAGCCGAAATATGACTGCCATTCGTGTTGACTGCTCCGTACGTCTCCTACTGCACCTGCGTGGTCGTCTTGACGGCCGGAAGCTAGTGCTCGTCGCCTCGACGATAGCAGCGGCCAGCAGCGGCCAGCAGCCCAACGTCTCTTGCTGTACCTTCACGACCTCCTCCACGGCGGAAAGCTAACCCTCTACGGGGAAAGTCAACGACGGCAGCGCTTCTCTCTCTGTAGAGCAGTCGACCCGCTGGGTGTCGGCCTCTCGATTTATCTTGATCTCAACAACAAGAGGTCGCTAAACTGGAGCTAAGTCACCGACAGGTGGGGTCAAGGGGAGAAGGGACCAAGAGCTCGTGGGATGCAGCGGGGTGTGACACGTGGAGGCGCTGGTGACTGCGGGTGGATCTGGGGAAAACCTAGGGGCCAAGATGCAAACATTGCCGAGAGAAACAGTGACGAGAACTGAACTTTTGACAGAACGGTGAGTTCTTCCGATATTGTGCAGATATTGGCGAGTAATCCACTGGGTATCTCAAATCTCCGAAAACACGAAAATTGTAGAGGTATACATTTTTTACAAGTTTTATGTTCAGAGTTTCGTCAAAGGAGGTATGAATCTACGGAAAAAGTTTGAAGAACAGAAAGTGTTCACACGGTTTTGAACTGACAGACAAATTCAGAAAAGGGGTGAGATCGGGCTGAGTTCCCAAGAAGATGCAGACCAAACAGTTGGGAATTTGGAGGCGTCGTAAATACAAACGTTTGGAGATCTGCTCCGGATGTACAACTTTGGAGAAGGAAGATTCTCCAAAAGATCAACGTACGATCCGGGAAACATGGATGAACTCGCGGGATACAGTTTGCACGTGACTGAAAATCAGAAAACGGAAAAAACGACTCGAGTTCGTCGGAAGATTTCTTCGCCGGTAGAGATCCAAATAGGATGCGGTTTTCTTATGGAGGATGCTGGATGCTAGGGTTACATGTTGTATCAAGGATGCAACGTCCAGAATTCATCGAGGGCGTCATAAACTTGTGAGGAACAGACCGGTTTCAGATATTTTTCAGAATGTTTCCAGAAAACATATTTTTGGCTGATCTTCGCGAGATGGTTTCTCCGGTTGTAATTCTTTGATTTGATCGCGGTTTATTTCTGCGGATATCCTGATGCTCGGAGAATAGAACTCATGTGGTAGGGTTTGACAGACAATGAACGTGTGCGCCGGGAAAAATAGGGGAACAGAGGACCTGGGAGCAGATCGAGCTGTGGCTGTCAGCTGTCTGGAATTCGACAGAGATGCTACGCGCGGATGCAATCTTTCACGAAGGACCACGAGCAAGATCCTGTGCCAAATCGAGCAAGGTCGGGCTTGTTTGAAGAAGTGCAGATAGGAGCACAACTGAGCGCAAAAAACACAGCTAGAGGTGGACGGTGGCGGCCGGGAAAACTCGCGGAACAGAGGTCTAGAGAGGGTTGCGCTGCTGGTGACTTTGCGAACACTGATCTCTCACTCACGTTTTCTGAAACCGAACTCAAGAACAGGCAAACACAAGACACAGGATTTTGTGCTGCGTGCAACAACCTTGCAGCTTTTTTGGTATGTTCCTTTTATTCCTCGTTTACAACTGAATCAACGGAAAAACAGGATCATGGAGAGATCGGTGGAGCTGCCATCCCAACTCCTCTTACGCACGCCCTGACTAAGCGCACGATGACCGTCAGACTCGCGCCATCCGACGATTTGATCAACGTGCACTACTGGCTAATCCTAACAGCTAGAATTAAGCCTACACTACATGGCCTATTAGTACACAACTCGTACGTGACATGCCTGGTTATTTGCAAGGAAACTAAACAGGAAATTCAGAGTGTTCTTCAGGTGCAGAGTTTAGCTCGACATTTCACCCCCCTCCCTCCTAAACCTGCACCGCAAACACACCAAGCTTTGACCTCAATTCCACGAAGCGAGTCCTTCCCAGTGCTTTGGTCAGAATGTCTGCTAGCTGTTCATCAGTTCTGACATGATCTACATCCAGCTTGTTCTCTTCAATGCACTGACGGATCTTGTGAAACTTCATGTCAATGTGCTTGCTTCGGTCGTGATGTACCGGGTTCTTGCTGAGAGCAATCGCGGATTTGTTGTCGACGAGGAGCCTGAACTTCTCCGGTGATTTGCCCATCAGGTCAGCAACAAGGCTGCTAAGCCACACCCCCTGACAAGTTGCCACTACAGCTGCGACATACTCTGCTTCACAGGATGATATGGCTACCACTTTCTGCTTCTGCGATGTCCAAGTAACCAAGCTTCCACCGAGGAAGAACACAACTCCAGATGTGCTTCTTCTGTCATTGACATCTCCTGCAAGATCACTATCGATGTACCCGAGCAGATCAGGTGTTCCTCCCCCTTTCTTGTATCTGCACCCGTGGCCAAGGGTGTCGTGCACATAACGGAGGATCTGCTTCACTGTGGCCCAATGCGCAGTGCTTGGGGCCTCCATGAAGCGACTCGTGATGCCAACAGCGAGTCCAATATCAGGGCGTGTGTTGACGAGGTACCGCAAGCACCCGATCACACCCTTGTACTCCTTGGCGTCCATCTTTGGTGCGCCGTCGTCCTTCTGCAGCTTGAGGCGGACTTCCATCGGCGTTTGGCACGCATTGCACCCGCTCATGCCGGCGCGCTCGAGTATCTTCTCAGCATAAGCCCGCTGACACAGCATGATCTCCCCATGCTCCTGCTTGACCTCGATTCCGAGATAGTACGAGAGCAGCCCGAGATCGCTCATTTTGAAGAGTTGGTGCATCTGTCACTTGAATGCTTCGATCTCCTTCACGCAGGTGCCAGTGATGATCAAGTCATCCACGTAGACACTAACGCGCAGATAGTTGGCGTCGTCGCCACGCCGGTACACAGTGTGTTCCAACGGGCTACGAGCGAAGCCAAGATCAGTGAGAGAAGAATCAAGTTTTGCGTACCATGCACGCGGCGCTTGACGAAGTTCGTACAGGGCCTTCCTCAGCTTCAGCACGTCATGAGGGTTGCTCTTGTTCACGAATCCTGGCGGCTGCTGGACAAACACCTCCTCGGCGAGCTCCCCATTCAGGAAGGCGGACTTGACGTCCATGTGATGAACCTGCCAAACGCCATGTGCGGCGAGGGCCAGCAGGACACACACGGTCTCCATGCGTGCCACGGGAGCGAAAACTTCATCAAAGTCCACCCCCTGCCGCTGCACGTAGCCTTTGACGACAAGCCTCGCCTTGTATTTGACAATGTTGCCAGCTGGGTCCTTCTCAAGCTCGAACACCCACTTCAGCCCAATGGCACGTTGGCCAGCGGGGAGGGACGACAGTGCCCATGTATTGTTGTCGATGATGCACTTCATCTCTTCCTCCATGGCCTTCTTCCAGGCTGGTACTGACAGCGCTTCCTCGACGCTCGCAGGCTCTTCTGCAACCACCAGGGTGAGCACCTCAGGGTCTGGATCTCCACCGTTAGAACCAAAGTCAGGCGAGGGTGGAGCATTGCGTTCCTGCTCGGTGGTGTCGTACAGGTTGGAAATGCGCCTGTAGCGATGAGGGACATAACCATCAGCAGCGTCCAGGGCGCTGTCTTGTGACGGAGGCGAGCAGAACTCCACAGCAGGCGTGGATGAGGTGGCCGATGCCGTGATTGGAGTTGTCGCTGGTGCCCCTGTCCCCATGGGCGAGGGCGTGCGCGGGCATGTGCTGCTGCAGGACCCAACTTCGTCGTCAGAGACAGTGGAGCCGTCGACAATGGTGTACACCACCATGAACGTGGCCAATGCGCCACCGTGCTGCTCCTCCGTCCAGTTCCATGCCCGTTGTTCCTCGAACACGACATCGCGTGTGACATACAGATTGCCACCGACAGGGTCGTATACTCTGTATGCCTTGGAACCTTCCTCATAGCCTACAAACACCGTCAGCAGAGATCGATCATCCAGATTTGTGATGCCTGGCCCAACCTTATTCATGTGTGCCACACACCCGAAGGTACGGAGGTGCTCGACGGTGGGCTTGCGGTGATGCCAGGCTTCATACGCCGTGACGCCGCTCAGGCTGCGCGTTGGTGCCCTGTTCAGTACATACGCTACACACCTCACTACTTCTCCCCAGAACATGGCTGGCATACTCATGCATTTCAGCATACACCTGGCCATCTCGACACTGTTTGGTTCCGGCGCTCCATGACGCTGTTTTGCTGCGGCGAGTACGGAGCCGTGGTGAAGTGCTCGATGCCACGCTCAGTGCACCATTCCTTGATTTCTCCAGAGTTGAACTCACCGCCGCGGTCTAAGCGGAACGCCCGCGGCCTGCAGTTTTGTCTGGATTCTTCAAGTGCCTAACCTTCTTGAAACGGGCGAACATGAATCCTTCGTCTTTAGCAGCTCCAGCCACACGTATCAACTGTGATCGTCGACAACCAGCAGAAAATACTGATTTCCACTGCCGGCTGCTGGCTTGATAGGCCCACACAGATCCGTATGAACGAGATCGAGTGGGTGCCCTGAATGATGCTTTGTGGCCTGCGGGAATGACAGCATGTGCTGTTTGCCGATCATGCAGCCGTCGCAGATCTCGTCGATGTGGCTGACCTGTGGCATCCCTCGCACCATCCCTTGCATGGACATCATGTTCACCGCTCGGAAGTGGAGGTGGCCCAGCCGAGCATGCCACAGCCCGGCTGGATCGCTCACCTTGGCCACCAGACAGATAGGTGCGGCGAGGTGCAAGTTCGGAAGATACAGTTTGTTGGCCGAGCGCTTCACCTTGACGAGGAGTCGTCGCTGCTTATCGTAGATACGCATGAAGCCGTCCTCGAACACTGACTTGCACCCGTTTTTGTCAAGCTGGCCGATGGAGATGATGTTGGTGCGCAACTTGGGGATGTAGAACACGCCGACGAGAATGCGCTGGTTTCCGTCAGAGCAACGGAACAACACATTCCCCTTTCCGCCGATCTGCACCATGGATCCTTCACCGCAGTGCACGGAGCCATTCACCGTCTCGTCCAGCGTGACGAACGCGTCCCGTCTGCCAGTCATGTGACTGCTCATGCCGGTATCGAGGTACCAGATGCTAGTGGCCGCAGGGACAGGCACCACCCTCTCCTCATTGAGGAACACAGCCTCCTTAGCGGCTTTGTCTGCCGCGTCCATGGTGAGATGCAGAGAGGTGGAGTTTGGCGCGTCGCTGACGACATCGATCGATGCCAGCAGGAGCGCCGGCGCCTCGGCCTGCTCCTCTGCAATGTTCGCGACCTCGCCCTTTCCACCTTTGCGCTCGCGATCGCGCTAGGCCTTGCAGCACTCGACTGCCCAGTGCCCTGCCTTGCCGCAGTAGCGACAGTTGCCGGCGCGCCTTGGCGCCGCGTTACCACCACCGCCAGACACGTTGGCCACATTAGCAGTGCCCTTTTCCTTCTCGCCACCACCGCTCGAAGGCTTCTGCTTGGGGTTGCCCCTGGAGCCGGAGGATTATCCGTGCCCGCGCTGCTGTTGACGGGCTGCCTACTCCTCCTCCGTTGGAAGAAGGCGCCCACCGGCCTCCTGCTCCTGCGTGCCGCGGTTCTCGGACGCTGCGAGGCGTCCACTCAGCTCCTCGATTGACATGTCGCTAAGATCAAGGAGGGTCTCGATGGAGCACGCCATCTACGCGTAGCGCGGTGGCACAACACGCAGGGTCTTCTGGACGGCGTCGAGCTCGGTGGTGCTATCGCCGAGTGACTGCAGCTTGCTAACCAGGCTCGACATGCGCATCGTGAAGTCCTCAACATGCTCGTCGGCCTTGAACTCCATCGCCTCAAAGTCCTTGCGAAGCTTCTGGCGACGTGCCTCGCGCACGCGGTTGTCACCGACGCGCATGGACTTGAGCATGTCCCAGGCGACCTTGGCGTCGTCCTTGGCGGCGAGCGCTGGGACCATCTCTGGCGGGATGGAGCGAAGGATCGCGCCGAGAGCTTGACGCTCCTGCCGCTCCGTGGCATCGCCTGGATCCACGGCCTCCCAGATGCCCGCACCTTGGAGTGCAATCCGCATGAGGATCGCCCACTCCGAGTAGTTTGTCTTGGTGAGAGTGGGGTAGGTGACGCTGCCACCGCCGCCCTTGCGCACGACCTCCCTAACGACGATCTCGTCTCCATCATGCCGACTCCGGCTTCGCCCACGACGCTATGAGCCATCGCCCACCGGGGTCACTGACCTGCTCGGTGTGCGAGCCGACGACTCAGCTATCGCCTTCGCTGCTGCAGCGGCTCCTGCGCCCTTCGCCGTCGCTGCGGCTCCTGCGCCCTTTGCCGGTGGTGGGGTTCCGACCATGATCTCAGAACTCTCGCTCTGATACCAAATGACATTGCGAACACTGATCTCTCACTCACGTTTTCCAAAACTGAACTCAAGAACAGGTAAACACAAGACCTACAGCTTTTGTGATGCGTGCAACAACCTTGCAGCTTTTCTGGTGTTTTCCTTTTATTCCTCGTTTACAACTGAATCAACGGAAAACAGGATCATGGAGAGATTGGTGGAGCTGCCATCCCAACTCCTCTCACGCACGCCCTGACTAAGCGCACGATGACCGTCAGACTCACGCCATCCCACGAGTTGATCAACATTCACTACTGGCTAATCCTAACAGCTAGAATTAAGCCTACACTATGTGGCCCATTAATACACAACTCGTACATGACAGGCCTGGTTATTTGCAAGGAAACTAAACAGGAAATTTAGAGTGTTCTTCAGGTGCAGAGTTTAGCTCGACAGCTGGTGTTGTCTGCAGGTGTGTGCGCGCTGGCGCGGCGCGCGGTGCATGCAAGGCGTTTGACAAACAGCGGCGGTGATCTACGACGAGAGGGGAGGGAGAACCTTGCCAGGGAGGTAGACAAATATCACCAGCGACATGAAGTTGAAGAAGGCGTGCTCGAGGTGGTCACGATCCGTGGGCGGGCTCGCGCTCTGGTGCTCCTGGTCATGGCGGCCTCCGGCTGCGACGGCGACTTCCCAGCGGGTTCTTGTGGGTAACGGTGGGCAGGATGAAGAAGAGGAGTCGGGGATCCCAGCGGTGCTTCCGGATGATCTTGGCGAGCTCCGGCCCGAGCCGACCTTGGTGTATACCAATCTAGAGTTAGGAATGCGGCATGGCCATGGCAGAGAGGTGGAAGAAGGTGGAGGCGCCTGGTGCTGGCATAGCATCTGGGCGGTGGTTGGTGATAAGGGAGAGGAGACAGAGGCACATGGTTGTGGTGGCTGCTTTGCAAAAGTATAGGGAGAGGGGAGACATCGGGTGTGTTGCTCTTCTTCTCTCTCTCTCTCTTATGTTGGTTGCCAAGAGAGGAAGGAGGGAAGGGGTGGTCCAGGAGAGGTGAGGGAGCCAAACCTGGCCAACGGGCCGACCCGGCACGGTCCAGGAACGACACGTCTTAAATAGGCCTAGCCCGACACAGCCCGTCGTGGCCCGCCTATCTCACGTGTCGTGCCGGGCCATCACGGGGGCCTAGCCTCGAGGCCCGGGCACGGCACCGACACCTGATGGGCGGGGCCATGGCACGTGAAGCCCGTTGTTCATTTTCTCTGGCCCGTTAAATAAACCTTAACTAGGGGCTGAATCTGTAGTATTTCACCAATGTTCTGGTGGCCAGATGGTCGAGAGGGCAGTGAGAGATCGTGAGGTTGCGAGTTTGACCCCTGTCTATACTCATTTTGCCAATTATCAGTAAATATTCCACCGAACGGATGCTAAACAGGTCGTACCAGGCCGACCCGCGTGCTTGAGTCCGCGGCCCTGGCTTGGCCCCGTTGTCTCACGGGGCAGCACAGGCACGACACGTCACGGGCTGTGCCGGGCTTTTTTCGCGTGCCCACGGGTTGTCCCGTTGGCCAGGTTTGGAGGGAGGACGTGGTGCTGCTGCTTGATCATCTTGCCCAGCAAGAAAGCAAGGGAGGGGTGGGTGGTTGGTGATAAGGGAGAGGGTACACATGCACATGCCATGGAAAAAGGAGAGTGGCCACGGGTTGGGGGAAAGTTTAAGTTTAGTGATACATAGTAAATATATCTATAATTTTTTATGCTTCATGCTTGTTTAGTATCAACTTTGTTATGTTTTGTCTACACTTTGAGGTATTTTATACATTTTCTGGGACTAACCTATTAACAAGATGCCGTAGTGCCAGTTGTCTGTTTTCTGATGTTTTTGGTTTTAGAAAAGCTAGTAAGGAAATATTCTCAGAATTGGACGGGACAAAATCTAAAGTCAATATTTTACCCGAGCGAAGACGGAGTCAGAAGGGCAGCCGAAGGGGGGCCACAAGGTGGCAACACCCTAGGGCCCGCGGCCCAGAGGGCGCGCTGCCACCAGGTGTGGGCCCCTCGGGAACCCACCGACCTTGCCCCTTCTCCTATAAAGTCACCCCGATGCATAAACCCTAAGGACCCGATCAAATCTCCACGAAACAGTCCGTAGCCGCCACCATTGTCCCTAGATTAGGAGGATCTGAAGCTTTTCCCGGCACCCTGCCGGAGGGGAGAGATCATCCCGGAGGCCTTCTTCATCACCATGCCAGCCTCTGGAGTGATGCATGAGTAGTTCAACCTTGGACTATGGGTCCATACAGTATCTAGATGGTTGTTTCTCCTCCTTTGTGCTATCATGTTTAGATATTGTGAGCTCCGTTCATGATCAAGATCATCTATTTGTAATCGTACATGTTGTGTTTGCGGGGATCCGGTGGATATTGAGATACTATGTCAGATTGATTATTGATTCTATCATATCTATGTTATTTATGATCTTGCATGCTCTCTGTTGTTAGTAGCTATCTTGACCAAGTAGATGCTTGCAACTCCAAGAGGGATTATTTATGCTCGATAGTAGGTTCATGCCTCTAGTAATCTAGGGAAGTGACCGAAATCTCTAAGGTTATAGATGTGCTGTTGCTAGTAGGGAGAAAACAACAATCTTTTGTTCATGGAACAATCGTATTGTTTACTTTACACACATTGCTGAATGCAATTATTTGCTGCTTGCAACTTAATACTGGAAGGGGTTCGGATGATAACCTGAAGGTGGATTATTAGTCATAGATGCAGTTGGATTATGGTCTATATATTATGTTGTAATGCCCAATCAAATCTCGTAGGAGTCAAGATGTCTAGTATATGCATTGTTATGATTTCTCAATCTATCAATTGACCCGCTGCAATTTGTTCACCCAACATGCTATCTATCTTAAGAAGAACACCTCTAGTGAACTGTAGACCCCGGTCCAATATTTATCATTGATACATCATCTACTGTTATTGTTTACTTTTTGCAAGAAATCACTATCTTCCACACTATACGTTTAATCCTTTGTTTTCAGCAAACCAGTAAGATTGACAACCTCACTGTAAGTTGTGGCAAAGTTTTGAGTTTGTATTGTGCAGGTTCCAAGTTGTTAGCAACACCTTGGAGTTATTTCCTTACTCCTACTGGTTCGATAACCTTGGTTTCATAAATGAGGGAAAACTTGCTGATGTGTTCATCACATCTTGCTCTTGGGGTTTCCCAACGAGGATCTACAGTCAACTGAGCCGCATCAAGATTTTCTGGCGCCGTTGTCGAGGAGTTAAGGACAGCTTCAATCTCTTCCTCCTTGTCATTCACCTTTTAAGGAGAAAAAAGATTCTTGCAAGGGAAGTCTCTCACAACCAATCTCTTTACTTTGTTTTTGTTTTGCTTTTTTTATTTTGCTTGTTTCTCTTTTTCAAAAATACAAAAAAATTAGTTTTGTTTGGTGTGCGTTTTCTTATCAAAAACACACAAAAATTACTTCCTACTTCTGTTGGCTTTCTTCACCTTTGCAAAAATGAATACTCCTAAAAACACCAAGTTGTGTGACTTCACTAGCACAAACAACAATGATTTCCTTTGCACACCTATTGCTCCACCTGCTCCTGATGCCACCTTTTATGAAATTAAACCTGCTTTGCTGAATCTTCTTATGAAAGAGCAATTTTCTGGTGCTAGTTCTGATGATGCTGCTGCTCACCTTAATAACTTTGTTGAACTTTGTGAGATGCAAAAATATAAGGATGTGGATGGAGATATTATTAAGATTAAATTGTTTCCTTTCTCTTTGAGAGGAAAAGCTAAAGAATGGTTGCTATCCTTGCCTAGAAATAGTATTGATTCTTGGATTAAATGCAAAGATGCTTTTATTGGAAAATACTATCCTCCTGCTAAGATTATATCTATGAGAAGTGAAATAATGAAATTTAAACAACTTGATAATGAACATGCTGCTCAAGCTTGGGAAAAAATGAAATCTTTGGTAAAGAATTGTCCCACTCATGGACAAACTGCTTGGATGATTATCCAAACTTTTTATGCATGGTTAAAATTTTCTTCAAGAAATCTATTGGATTCTGCTGCTGGAGGTACCTTTATGACCATTACTTTGGGTGCTGCAACAAAGCTCCTTGACAATATGACGGTTAACTATTCTGAATGGCACACTGAGAGAGCTCCACAAGGTAAGAAGGTAAATTCTGTTAAAAAAACTCCTCTTTGAGTGACAAAATTGATGTTATTATGTCTATGCTTGTTAATGGAAAAGCTCATATTGATCCAAATAATGTCCCTTTAACCTCTTTGGTTGATCAAGAAGAGTAAGTTGATGTGAACTTCATTAGAAATAACAATTTTAGCAACAATGCCTATAGGAATAATTGTGGTAATAATAATTATAGGCCTTATCCTCCCAATAATGGTAATGCTTATGGAAATTCCTACAACAACAATAGAAGTGCACCCTCTGAACTTGAAGTCATGCTTAAGGATTTTATTAGTAAACAAACTACTTTCAACAAAACCTTGGAGGAAAAGCTTAATGTTGAGAAAAATATTTCATCTTTGTCTGAAGCACAATCCTCTTTGATTAATAAAATGGCTGCTAAACCTAAAACCATGGAAAATACCTTTGCTGCTACCCATGCCATACAAGTTAGAATTTATGAAAATGTTAGACTGTTAGGTAAATTGCATACTAAGTGGGAAATATAAGATGGAATTGCTAGAAATAATAGTATTTGTACTATTACCACCACCAATGTTGATGCTAGCAAACCACAAGAAGTCCCCACTCCTAACCCAAATAAGAATGCTGAAATTTTTCGAAATATGGGAAACAATGGTTCTACTACCTTGGATGCTAAGTTTGATTTTGATCTTGATGGTTGCAATATTTCTGAAGTAATTATATTCCTACAAAAGCTTTCTAGAAGTCCTAATGCTAGTGCTATGAATATGGCATTTACAAAACACATTATAGATGCTCTCATTAAAATTAAAGAGAAATTGAAACATAAAGCTTCCATTCCTAGGAAATTAGAAGATGGTTGGGAACCCATCATTAATATGAAAGTGAATGATTTTGATCTCAAAGCTTTATGTGACCTTGGTTCTAGTGTCTCTATTATGCCTAGAAAGATTTATGAAATGCTTGATTTGCCATCTTTGGAAGATTGCTATTTAGATGTCCAACTTGATGATAATGCTAAAAACAAACTTATGGGGAGTATTAATGATGTTCTTATTATGGTTAAAAATGCCTTTGTCCCTGTTGATTTCTATGTTTTGGATGTTGAATGCAATTCTTCTTGTCCTATTATTTTGGGAAGACCTTTTCTTAGAACTGTTGGTGCCATTATTGATATGAAGGAAGGCACCATTAAATATCAATTCCCACTCAAGAAAGTTATAGAACACTTCACTAAGAAGAGAGAGAATATACCTTTTTCTCCTCCTATTAAAGCAAAATTTGATGTTAATGCTTCTTCATTTGAAAATATTTGATTCTTGCTTCCTGTGCCTAACTTAAAGGCGTTAAAGAAAAGTACTAATTGGGAGATAACCCAAATTTCAGTAGGTTTTTCTTTTGTTGAGTCTTGGAAGTTATTAATTCTGTAATAACCTCTCCTTATCCTTTTTGTGTGGTTTTTGAGCCAAGAATAACCTCTAATAAGAGAGGAGTAAGATTTGGGGAAGTTCCTGTCCCGAAATAGACTTTTGTGATTCACTGTAAAAATTCGTGAAAAATCCCTGTATATCAGATTGATCTGAGCTTATGACCCAGGTTATTATATAACTTTTGTTAGTTAAACACTTTTAGATTTGAGCAACAGAAGGTCTTCAAAAAATCGGTTTTTACCTACTGGTCTGTTTTGACAGATTTCGGCCATTATTTTCATTTGCTTCTTTTTGAGTTCTCTTTGATCACTTGAGCTTTTCCAAGGAATTGCTACAGTATCTTGTGTTTTAATGAAAGTTTTACTTGTGTTGAAACTAAACCCAAAGGCTTATTATCTTGAATACACTAATGTTGCTAATGAAGATTGTGTGAAGTTTTGTATGAAGAAAAATTTTCAAGTGTAGGGGAAGAATGATATAATGAGATGAAGAATGGACAAAATCTCAAGCTTGGGGATGCCACCCCGTGTCACCCCAAGAAATATTCAAGAGGTACAACGTCAAAGCTTGGGGATGACCAAGGCATCCCCTTCTTCATCAATAAAAATCTCAGGTCTCTTTCTAGACACTTCATTTTTATTGTTTCATGCACTTTTGTGTTGTTCTTGGAGCGTCTTAGTTTTTGTTTTTGGTTTTTGTTTGTTTGGTTTGCTTGAATAAATTAGTTGGACCCCCGTATTCATATGTTGTTTCAAATAAGTTGATTGGTGTTGGAAAGGAGTAGAAAGTTTCATGCTTAAGTGGTACAAAAGGAGCATTGTTTTGTCTGTGGCTTAGACTTTATCATGTCATGCTAGATGTTGCTTTGACCTTATGCTTTGTGATTATTCTTGTAGAATGACTTGTTCCAAACCATTGAGATTGCTTAATGTGCCTTGAAAGAATCAAGCGTTCTTTTAGCATACACAAGCATAATATTGTGGTATTCTCCTTTGATGCTTTATTTGGGTTGACTTGGCACATGCTTACACCAAGTTATGACTACGAACCAGTCACCTTAGCCTCTATGATCATTTAGTTTTTGACTTGTAGTACCACTTTATGCTTTAATTAGTGATGTTTTGTCGCTCTGCATGATTATGGCCATTATTGCTCTCTTAGTTGGTCGCTCCCAGTCTTTTGCTAGCCTCCACTTGTACTGAGTAAGCTCTACTCATGCATCCAACTCCCAAGAAACCAAGTTATTCCAAAGAGTCCACTATAAATTCCTATGCATGGTGTGTTACACCATTCCAAGTATATTCATGTTTTATCTATCTTCCAAATTAAACTTGTTATGTGAAAATTAGTGATTAAAGCTCTCACAAACTTGATGGCACACTTTATTTCTTACACCTAATAAACTTGAACAATTGTGTCATCTATTTTGTATATGCTTGCACTTATAAGTTGGGAATTAGCAGAACCATGCTGTCATGGGGAACGCTTTCAACACCTGTACATATTACCCAGTTGATATCATGATCTTTTGTTTATGGATGTCGGCGGTCTGAAATAAGAGGGGAGCTTGTAAGTCCATAGAGTATTGTGTATGTGTTAGAGAAACTCCTGGGCGGCTAGCCTAAGCCATGCCTAATCATGGTGGAAACTTGCAGCATAACCATAGTGAGCAATCTATGAAACATCCTCAATAAAAACCTATGCAAATAGCAAATAAAAAGATCACTGAGATGCTCATTGTCTGTTGCCTTGTCATTTTGACATGGGATATCTCCTATGTCATGGGGAAAGGGGTACCTTGTTGGCGGTTCTCTATGATACGCATATACTTACAATGAAAAGAACTTGCTTGTGACTAAAGTTGAGTATCATGAGGAACGTCCCTCGTACTCAAGGGACATGAGATTGCCAACTTATGATTTGTTAAGCATATACTCCATATTTGTTTCACTTTAACCTTAATCACTTCAAGATACTTATGATAGGGGCAATGAGAGCTAAAAGCTAATAAGTACCATAATTTTTGGAAGCTCTTTATGAAACTTGAAATCCCTGCTTCCCTTTATGAAGGGCCTTTCTTCTTAGTTTTATGTTGAGTCTCCATCTTCTATATTTATGCACCAATTAAGAGAGCATAGTTGTCATTCTTAGTTTTATGTGCATTGTCCCAAAACTTATTGATTGATTCATAATGTTGATATTGCTTGTTCTTGAACTATTTGTATCTAGTCACCCTTATGAACTTTGAAGGTGTCATATGTATTTATGTTTTGCTATTCCATGAGGGACAAGCTGAATACCACACATGCTATGTTTTATGTATGAGAAACAAACAAACGTCTTTCAATGCATTGTTATTCATGATCTTTGTTTGTATCTTTTCATGTTACAACATAGTTTCTTTGTCCTATTGTTAGAACTACATCTTTCTTGCTCATGTTTAGAGTACTTTGATCCCAGCTATCAATGCTTTACAATAGTTTGATCAAGATTGTGATGATGCATCCCAGCTTTACAATACTTTGATCCCAGCTATTCATGATCTTTATTCTTTTGATCACTTACCTACTCGAGGACGAGCAGGAGTTAAGCTTGGAATGCTTGATACATCGTAAACGTATCTATAATTTTTGATGCTCCATGCTTGTTTAGTATCAACTTTGTTATGTTTTGTCTACACTTTCAGGTATTTTTATACATTTTTTGGGACTAACCTATTAACAAGATGCCGCAGTGCCAGTTGTCTGTTTTCTGCCGTTTTTGGTTTCAGAAAAGCTTGTAAGGAAATATTCTTGGAATTGGACGGGACAAAAGCCAAAGTCAATATTTTACCAGAGCGAAGGCCGAGTCAGAATTGCAGCCGAAGGGGGGCCACGAGGTGGCCACACCCTATGGCCGTGTGGCCTAGGGGGCACATCGCCTCCAGGTGTGGTCCCCTCGGGCGCCCACCGACCTTGCCCCTTCTCCTATAAAGTCACCCCGATGCAGAAACCCTAAGGACCCGATCAAATCTCCACTATAGCCGCCGCCACCATCGTCCCTAGATCGGGGGATCTGAAGCTCTTCCCGACATCCTTCCGGAGGGAAGAGATCATCCTGGAGGCCTTCTTCATCACCATGCCAGCCTCTGGAGTGATGCGTGAGTAGTTCACCCTTGGACTATGGGTCCATACAGTAGCTAGATGGTTGTTTCTCCTTCTTTGTGCTATCATGTTTAGATCTTGTGAGCTTCGTTCATGATCAAGATCATCTATATGTAATCATACATGTTGTGTGTGCGGGGATCCGATGGATATTGATATACTATGTTAGATTGATTATTGATTCTACCATGTCTATGTTATTTGTGATCTTGCATGCTCTCCGTTGTTAGTAGCTATTTTGGCCAAGTAGATGCTTGCAACTCCAAGAGGGAGTATTTATGCTCGATAGTAGGTTCATGCCTTTAGTAATCTGGGGAAGTGACAGAAATCTCTAAGGTTGTAGACGTGCTGTTTCTAGTAGGGAGAAAGCAACAATCTTTTGTTCATGGAACAATCGTATTGTTTACTTTACACACATTGCTTAATGCAATTATCTATTGCTTGCAACTTAATACTGGAAGGGGTTCGGATGATAACTTGAAGGTGGATTCTTAGTCATAGATGCCGTTGGATTACGGTCTATGTATTATGTTGTAATTCCCAATCAAATCTCGTAGGAGTCAAGATATCTAGTATATGCATTATTATGCTTTCTCAATCTTTCAATTACCCCGCTGTAATTTGTTCACCCCACATGCTATCTATCTTAAGGAGAACACCTCTAGTGAACTATGGACCCCGGTCCAATCTTTATCATTGATACATCATCTATTGTTATTATTTACTTTCTACAAGAAATCACTATCTTCCACACTATACGTTTAATCCTTTGTTTTCAGCAAACCAGTCATATTAACAACCTCACTGTAAGTTGGGGCAAAGTTTTGAGTTTGTGTTGTGCAGGTTCCAAATTGTTAGCAACACCTTGGAGTTGTTTCCTTAATCCTACTGGTTCGATAACCTTGGTTTCTTTTTTTCGAGAGTACGCCAATGGTGTACCATATTTTTATAGAAGGCAGCAACAAAATACAAGAGGCCGGGACACTTTGCGAACAAAGGCCACGGCAAACCCGCACACACACTCTACTCTCAACTCCTCCTCTGGGATCTAAATCCTACTCTCGCGGCATGATTAACCTCTCCCCTCTCACCGCTAACATCCAACTTTGAAACTCCTCATGGATGCGATCCATCAGTTGTGGCGTGCTCTGCTGCTCTCTCAGGTTGCCAAACACATGCGCATTGCGTTGTTTCCACAACATCCATGCTGTGAGAATAACCATCGTGTCGAACTTGTGTCTATCTAAGATTTTTATCGCCTCTCTTGCCTCCAGCCACCAGGATTCCAGGTTCCCCCCTATTGAGGCTGCATGATCTCTAGGCCTGCTCGTTGCAAACATCCCATCCAAACCTCTCTCGCATATACACATTGGACCAGGATGTCGTACATCATGTCTTCCTCTTGTAGACAAGTGTAGCATTCCGAAGACTGGTTGTAACATCCCAAAAATATTAATCAAGGTTATCAAATTCCAATCAACCAAATTTATGGTTAGCAAAAACTTTTGTTAATTAAAATCAATATGAATGCATGTGTGTATGTGATGAATGCATGAATGCTTGTATGGACTTGTTTGATTGTTATGAATGGCAAGGATTGGTTTAAAGATGAAAAGAACATCATATAAATCATTTTAAGTACAATCAAATAAAGAGAAATTCAAAAATAAGATATATAAGCAAATGGTCACTTTTGCCAATCTTGCTCACTAGACCACTTTGAGTGTTTCTAGTCCAAGATTTCTAACAGAAACAAATACAATTCTTTTCACCCCTTGCTAGACCAAGTAAAAGTGAACCCAAGCCCACCTTGTAAACCCACAGAAACATTTGGCAACCCTATTCAAATGACATTTAAAAATTGAATCTAGTTCATATGGTAAGATCACCATTTCTCAAAACCCAACCAAACCAGTTCACCTTGACAAATCCAAACAACCAGATACTACCCAGTGTGTGAGCAATGCACCCACCAAATTTCATCCAAAAAATCAAATATAAATCTCTTGCGGCCATTTCATCAAACACCTGGAGACACAAATCAAACTTGGCCAAACTTCACTGTTTTGAGCAGTGATCACCCCAAACCTTGTCTCCATTTGATCATCCTTGTCTCCCCCAGTGACAACCATCGCATTAAACAGGATAGAACACTACCCATTGCTCCATGCCGTGCATGCTCGAGCCACCCCTTTCCAGCCGACCATGGCAAGCTAGCCAGAGCCATCGCCGCACCTAGCCACCATGTCCAGGAGGTAGACCACCGTCCACCGCCACCCCCTGTCCAGCCCTCGAGCCCTGCCAAGTTGT
The DNA here is from genome assembly GCA_916181665.1 of Avena sativa. NCBI lineage: Eukaryota > Viridiplantae > Streptophyta > Magnoliopsida > Poales > Poaceae > Avena > Avena sativa. The sequence continues at coordinate 41,030,605 of OV702298.1, read as the reverse complement.
GAACCACAGAGAACGCGCCGCGCCTAGTTCGTCCTTGCCATGCCGAGAGCACGCCAGAGTGTCACGCCTGACACACTCGCACACGCCGCGCCTCGCCTTCGCCGCCCGTGCCTGTGATCACCACCGTCCCAGGAGACCACCAGACATGGATGTTCGCCGCCGCGCGACCAGGAGCACCTGTGCGTCGTCAAAAACATCTTCGGTGCCGCTCAGAGCACTGCACGTTCCTGACCAAACCACGCCGCCCCTTGCCGCGCCATCAAGCCGTTGAGCATCGCCAGGGAACCGTGCACCATCCTAGCACCCGCGCCATGCCAGTAGCTCGCTGTAACGCTGACCCCGACGAGCTCTGCCCACGCCGCTCGAACTCTCTCGCTCGCCTATAAAAGGAGGCCTCCCCAGCTCAAATTATCCACACCATCTCACTCCCCTCTCTCTCAGAAACCTCCCACACCCTTCCCCGGAGAAAGGCAAGCACCAGGCCGCCGGCATTTCATCGGAGGCTGCCGCTCCTGGAGGAGAAGGGTGTTGTCAATTGCAACCACCCCAGGAGACGCCGCTAGTACCAGGAGAACTTTTGTCGTCGACAACCTCATTCACCCCCGTCGCCGACCCTCGCCTGAGCCCCGGTGAGCCTCCCCAGACCTCCACTGGCCGTGCTAGGGTTAGTCCCCGTCGTGTTCGGTTCCGATGAGGATGACGGCCGTGAGCCGTTGATCTTGCATCTAATCCTACGGTCTTAATCGCCCCATACACCTTCTGAAAGGATCGTATGGGCAACTTGAGGGGGGGTCTGAATAGGTGTTAATTAAAATTTTCTTCTTTTTCAATTTAGGGTTTGACAAGAAAGGTAAATTCTCTAGATTATGCAACTAAGGTGAATTTACCTATATGTCAAACAAGCAACAACTAGCACAACACTAAGCAAGAACAAGTAAGTAAAGTTCGGTAAAGGATATAAGTAACCAAAGTGGTGGACGCGGAGACACAAGGATTTGTTTCCCGTAGTTCCTTCCTTTTGAGGGGAAGCACATCTATGTTTGGAGAGGGGGTGGTTTCAAACCACCAACGCCACGAGAGGCCTCCCTTGTTCTCCGATGAACATCACCCCAAGGGGATCGATTCACCTTCCACTATATTGGCAACCTTCTAGGTGGAAGCCGGCACCTTTACAACAAGTTCGAGGCACACATCCACAACTTAATTGGAGGCTCCCAAATACAAGAAAGCTGTAAAAACAATCAAAGACAAGCTTGTAAGAACCAAATCAAAGCTATGGTTTCCAATGAAACACTAGAGCATGGGGTCCCTCAAGTGAATGAGGGGGAAATGAAGCTCTCTCTTGGTGAAGCTGTAGATCAAGGCCTCCTCCTTCGATTCTCCAAAGATCAATGACTTTGGATGGTTGGATGAAGAGATCTTGTAGATTTGGTGGCTCTTATGGAGTTTGTGTTCTTGAGCAGGTCAAGCAGCTGGAGGAAGGGGATAAGGGTCCCTATTTATAAGCAGCCCCCTCCATGAACCGTTTTCTGACCGTTGGAGAAAATACAGATCGGAGACTCCGGTCTGTGCACCAGAGACTCCGGTCTACACCGGAGGTTCTGGTCCATCTCCGGTCTAGCCTCCAGACCACCCTTCTGATTGACCAGGGCCTATCATGAGCCAAGTGGGCCGGAGACTCCGGTCCTCCAGCACCGGAGACTCCGGTCTGAGCCCACACTGGAGATTCTGGAGGAGCCTCCGGACCTTGCTCCGCACCCCTATACAGAATGTCCCAGTCAGATTCCTAAAGCTACCACCAGGGATTCCTGCGGAGATTCTGGACCACACCAGAGACTCCGGTCTAGCTAGACCGTAGACTCTGGTCTGGAACTTCCAGAACAATGTAAGCTTTGCAGAAATCTTTCCAAAGTGTGAGGGTACTTTTCACTTATCATAATAGCAACCTGTGGATAATGACAAAGAGTAAAATGATCTAATTGTTGTTAATGAACACCAAAAGTGATTATGAAAATAAATGTCCTTTCAATCTCCCCCTTTTTGGTGTTCGATGACAACAAGTGATTTTGCATGGAATAATTTGTATGAAGCCCCCCTAACTATGTGCAATAAGGTAAACAAGCAATTATGCGAGATATATGATATCATAGATAAGGCAAGCACATAATCCACACATGAGTTACAATAATAGATGCACACGCACATAGTCACACACATAAGTGCAAATGACACAGAGAAGTTCAAATATCCAATAAAAGCAAATAACAGCAAATCCAAAGCCTAAGCCCATGCTAATCAATGACAATGTCTTCTCCCCCTTTGGCATCAAAACGCTGAAAAGGGGAAAAGACCTAAGCTAGCACCCCAACAACTCAGTAGTCATCGTCATCCTCGTCATCCTCGGCATCCTCATCCTCATCCTTATCAAAGTCATCATCATCATCTTCAGGGACTGCAGGCCCTTTGCCGTGAGGGCGAGAAGAGGAGGTACCCTGGTACCCGTATGTCGTGGTATTGCACGTAGAGGGAGCAAGGCGACGTAGGAGAATCTGGGAGCGAGATTGGCACACGATGTACCCAGGTTCATGTCCCGTCGATGGAGGATCACTACGTCCTGCTATCAATCCAGTATATGATCATAGATTGGTTTACATGGGAGTCGCCGAAGGCGGTGGTAGAGACTAGATCTAATGAGATGTGGGAGAAGATGTAATATGATCTACCCCGTGGGGGTGCCCCTGGTGGCTTTATATATGCAGCCAGTTAGGGTTTACAAGTATTTAGTGGGCTTTGTATTGAAGTCGCCGTCTTGGGCCTCCAGTCGGTGCCAGTTGTTTGGGTCCAGCATGCGCCAGTCGCCGTATTCGGCGAGTCGACCCGCTCTGGGCTTGGCTTCAGTCGGCTCGATACCAGATGGCGAAACCGCTTCGTGGGTATACCCCATTTGGTATTCCCCCATCAGTAGTCCCTGAGCGCGTTGTCGATTCGACGCGGGCTTGAGGCAGGACGCGGAGAGTCTTGACGATGGGTCGTAGCGAATCGACGACGAGCTCCTGAATAGAGAAAAGAACCGTGAAGTGGGAGGCGGTCGGCGTAAGCCAGTCGGTGATGGCCAGTTGGCGAAAGACGCGGGGTGTTGGTGAAGCCGTTAGTTGCGGCGAGTCCCTGAACGTGGAGCGTGCCGAGTTGCCGAGCATGGCGAGTGGCGAGGTCGAGCGACCGGTGAGTGCCGAGTCACTGAGCATGCCGAATGGCGAGGTTGGGCGACCGGCAAGTGGCGTTGTCTGTAGCGCGCCGAGTCCCCGAGCGTGTTGAGTATGCGAGGGCGAGTCCGCGGTGGCGCAGGGCACGGAGAGTCTTGACGATGGGTCATGGCAAATCGGCGACGAGCTCCTGAATAGAGGAAAGAACCGTGAAGCGGTCGGCGTGAGCCAGTCGGTGATGGATAGTTGGCGAAAGACGCAGGGTGTCGGTGAAGCCGCCAGTTGCGGTGAGTCCCCGAACATGGAGCGTGTCGAGTCCCCGAGCGTGGCGAGTGGAGAGGTAGAGCGATCGGCGAATCCCCGGGCGTGTCGAGTACGCGAGGGCGAGTCCGCGGTGGCGAGTCCCTGAGCGTGTTGAGTACACGAGGGAGAGTCCACAGGGGCGAGTCGACGAGCTTGTCGAGTATGCGAGGGCGAGTCCGCGGTGGCGAGTCCCCGTGCGTGTTGAGTACGCGAGGGAGAGTCCGCGGGGGCGAGTCGACGAGCGTGTCGAGTACGCGAGGGCGAGTCCCCGAGCGTGTTGAGTACGCGAGCGCAAGTCCGCGGTGGCGAGTCGACGAGCGCGTTGAGTACGCGAGTGGAGAGTCCACGGTGGCAAGTCGCCGAGCGTGTTGAGTACGCGAGGGAGAGTCCGTAGGGGCAAGTCGATGAGGGCGAACCACACTCGTGGAACCACGCGTACACACAACATGCCTAGGAGTAGTCCCCGAGGCTCGAGTTGGCTTGTAGAGGCGACTTGAGGCTCTTTAGAGATGCATATTCTCAAAATAGTAGTAGTTGTTGCCGAGCGCAGCGAGTGGCGAGGTCGAGCGACCGGCGAGCGATGCTGACTGTAGCGTGCCGAGTGGCGAGGTCGAGTTACCGACGGGCGCCGAGTCCCCGAGCGCGGCGAGGGACGAGGTCGAGCGACCGGCGAGCGCCGAGTCCCCGAGTGCGGCGAGGGGCGAGGTCGAGCGACCGCGAGCGTTGAGCCCCGAGCGCGGAGAGTGACGAGTCCCCGAGCGCGGCGAGCGGCGAGGTCGAGCGACCGGCGAGCGCCGAGTCCCCGAGCGCGGCGAGTGACGAGGTCGAGCGACCGGCGAGTGCCGAGTCCCCGAGCGCGGCGAGCGGCGAGGCCGAGCGACCGACGGGCGCCGAGTCCCCGAGCGCGGCGAGCGGCGAGGTCGATCGACCGAGGGGCGCCAAGTCCCCTAGCACGGAGAGCGGCGAGGTCGATCGACTGAGGGGCGCCAAGTCCCCGAGCACGGAGAGCGGCGAGGTCGAACAACCGGCGAGTGCCGAGTCCCCGAGCGCGGCAAGCGGCGAGGCCGAGCGACCAACGGGCGCCGAGTCCCCGAGCGCGGCGAGCGGCGAGAAAGACACTATTTTGCTGAGAAGGAGAAAAGATACAATTGCATTAAGGTGTACTTGCATAATATATTGAATAATTGTAAGACGTGTGAATTGTAGATATTGAAGAAAATGCACTTTTGTTATGTGGATCGATGGACAGTATGTAAGGTTTATGCGTGTCATTTCATGAGTAGACAGACCTCCAGCATCAAACGCTTGCCGGGTAACAGGGACGCGATGCCAGACTGTTGAACCCGGAGACAAGGTCGGCCTTTTGGTATCCAGCCTCACTACTTCGACGAACGCGAATAAACAGCAGACAAAACTGAAACCGATCCCAAGTATGATTTTGGTCCCTGAAAAGGGTCATATGCGACTGCATGGTCGGCTTTGGAAAATGAATGAAGATGCATATATGTTTTGAGCTCATAGCATGTACGAGTGTAATGAAACTTAGCTGTTAGCATGGCAAGTCTGTGACGGCGAGTCCGCGACAGGCGAGTCTCCAAGCCTAGCAAGTCCGCGTATAAGCGTGACCATGTTTAGGAGAGTTCCGGAGCACGGCGAATTCGCCACAGGTGAACCCGCGACCGATTGGCGCGACGCCTCGGTGAACTACACATTGCGACTTGGTTTTCCTTATATTTGTAGAGAGAAAACAATTGCTTAATAGAGATATCACAAAATATAATAATTTAAATAAGCTTGAGCTAAGAGAAAATGATTAGCCATAGCGAGTCGTTGCTGGCGAAAATGTAGACAGACGTGACGGTGAAAATTCGAAGGAGTTTACTATAGAGCAGTCGTTCGATCATCGGTCGAGGTCGCATCAGTGCGTGTTGCCGACAGGATGCTTGCGTGCGCGCGCTTCAGTCGCCAAACCTAAATTAAATTTATGTGCCGCCTCTCTTACTTGGGCCGCAATTTCTGCAGATCGCGTGCGTAGCCGGGTCCAGACCGATCCGGTCTTAACCTTTTTTTATTCACGCGTGTATGTTGATGATGAATTCCATCCGTACACGGAGCCATGTTCTTGTTTAGTTATGCGTAGAGGAGAATCTGCATAGAGGATTTAATTCTCGAAGGATCGTACGTAGTTCGCATGCTGGACGTCATGTCCAAATAAATAGGATAAATAATAATATAACAAAGTAATGAATTTGAGACAGGGTGGGATTAAAACTTAGCTATCGCGTGGTTCCAGGCGAGGTTTCTGAAGTCGACACCGCTTTGGCCAGCGTCGGACCCAGCTCGATCCGATCTGGTCAGCGTTGACGGTGAGGGATCTTGCCCGGATTATCACCCTCCAAGCATCGCTTGCCCCACGGTGGGCGCCAACTGTCGTGGTATTGCACGGCAGATGCTACTGGGGTAGCTTACGTAGAGGGAGCAAGACGACGTAGGAGAATCCGGGAGCGAGATTGGCACACGATGTACCAGGTTCATGTCCCCTCGATGGAGGATCGCTACGTCCTGCTATCAATCCAGTATATGATCATAGATTGGTTTACATGGAAGTCGCTGATGGCGGTGGTAGAGACTAGATCTAATGAGATGTGGGAGAAGATGCAATATGATCTACCCCGTGGGGGTGCCCCTGGTGGCTTTATATATGTAGCCAGTTAGGGTTTACAAGTATTTGGTGGGCTTTGTATTGAAGTCGCCGTCTTGGGCCTCCAGTCGGCGCCAGTCGTTTGGGTCCAGCATGCGCCAGTCGCCGTATTCGGTGAGTCGACCCGCTCTGGGCTTGGCTTGAGTCGGCTCGATACCAGATGGCGAAACCGCTTCGTGGGTATACCCCATTTGGTATTCCCCCATCACCGTATCCAGAGGTGACATCGGAGAACGTCTTCCAGTCAACAAGGCTGTCCTGCTAGGCATTCCATGCCCCAAAAGAGAGAGTGTGATCTGACTCTGTGGACTGCTGAGCACCATGCTCATCATTGTACTCACCCTCTCCTTCCTCATCATCCCCTTCACCTTGTTCCTTAATTTCCTTGAGGATCTTCGCAATGCGATGGTTGCTTTGGTAGGAGGCATGTTGTTGCTTACGGATGTCTACATTCATCCAACAAAGGGTCCTCTCCCAGAAAGTGGCCTTCTTGACCCGCTCATGGACATAGTCCCGAGTCATGGAAGGCATAGGTGCAATGGAGGCATTCTTCCTCCGAACTCTAAGTGGAGAGGGGGCCCTCTCTATCTCCTCATCATAATTGCCATAGCGACGCCTAGGAGAAGGCCCCATACACCCCTTCTGTTGAAGTGAAACCAATGTATGCTCAGTGAGATGTGGTGTCATGCCAAGTGGGGAATCATGCTCCTTGGAGTTGATGAGCCTCATAACCAAAGGTGCATACGGAGGAGACTTCTTCAATAGAATTGCATGGAACATCTCCTCAAAAATGAAATCCATCACATCAATAGGATCAGCATCTGCCTCTGGGCCAGCATTGTAGGTCCGGTGGGTATGATAAAGAAGGTTGACTAACCCACCCCTAATAGCATCGTCATTCCCAGCACTTGGTGCGATGGTATGCCGGAATATCCTCAACATCAGGTTGTAGAGAGGCTTGAGTCCCTTGGACCCCCCTACAACACCCTCACTGCCATACAGAGGTGCAAGCTTCATCTTGTTCTCACCAAGAGCCGCAGAGTGCATGCGCAGCCCAACTGGAGTGGATACGCCATGAAAGGTCTCAAAGATGACATTGGCAAAGTCATGGAATGTAGCTATGCAGCGGGTGGTGCCGAACATCTAAGTCATGGTCCTGTCTTGATTAGACCCAAACACTATAGTGGCGTAGAACTGCTGCACAAGGTAGATATTGTTGTCTTCATGAAGCTCCATCAAGTTAAACAGTCCCAACTTCTCACAGATCCGCAGAGCATCATTGAAGTAGGGGTTGAGCCTCATCTTCTCAACACTCATGAACTTCTGAGGACATACAGGTGATTTGGTGAGCACACCATACACATCCTTCATGAACATAGCCTACTCCTTCCTCCAGAAACAAGGGTCATCGCTGGTATGAGGCAGCCCATAAAAGTCAGTCTTTCTCAGCTCACGAAACTCCTCCTTTGACATTTTGGCCAAAGTCTGAAGATTGTCATATTTGTCCTTTTTGGCGCGGTCCTCTCATTCAGTACTTTCATGTTCCCTCCTCAAATAGGCAGCATCACGTGCCTGTTGTCTCCTGTTGGAAGGAGGCACGACAAACTGACCTTGGGCTTCATCATAGCGAGGAGTGCCCCTTTGTGACTTGGCCTTGGTGCGACGAGGACGACTAGAACCATCACCTATGAACAGTAGTGAGGGAGATAGCATGGAGATGAGTATATATATCCCAAAGATGCAGTACAAGAGCTTTGATGCATTACTGAACTATTTTGATTCACCCTACACCGGAGTCCCCTCACCTCATACCGGAGTCTCCGGCTCAGACCGGAGTCTCCGGTACTGTGGACCGGAGTCTCCGGCCTGGACCAGAATCTCCGGTCCTGGGGCCGGAATCTCCGGTCGGGAGGCTCGGGCATGAGATGGGAAGGTGCTGGCGAGGGTGAATCTAGTAGATCGGGCAATGCAACAAGGCTAAAGTACTAGAGTGCATGCAAACAAGTGATTCCAATGGACAAATCAATACCAATCCTCAAAACACATCTAGAGATGAACCCTAGGAGAAAAAGAGGAGGAGAGGTACTAGATCTGTCCATGGGATCGATTCCTCCGGTGGGAATGACCCAATGGAGGAGAGGAGAAGGTTGTCCGGTGGCACGGCGGATCTCGGGGGCTTCTTGACCTCCAGGGAGGAGTTTTGGAAGAGGATACGACGGGTTAGAAGGAGGGTAACGGGGGTGAGAATGAAGAACTGTTGTTTCAGTTCACCCCGTCCCCTTCCTATAAGTGGCAGAAACCGTCTGGACCGGAGACTCCGGTCTACACCGGAGACTCCGGTGTAGGTGCACCGGAGACTCCGATCCTCCTCGACCAAAAACTCCAGGATAGGTTTTTGGGGACATATATGAGAGATAGATATGTTTAAGACAGGGAATAGGCTTGGGTTGAGATATCAAACTGTGAAGAACCAATAAGAGCCATAGAAATTCACAAAAATGTTCTGGAAAGCTCCAAAAAGACAAGGATCAAGCAAATGACAAACACGAGTAAGCACCAACCTCTCTAATGTGAGAGGGCGGTGGCCTAGGCCACCATATTTGAGTATACTCGACTTGGCACCACGAAGATATATCGCGGGTCCATTACCGAAACTCATCATTTAAGCTCACATATCACAAAATGATATTAACAGGAATGATTTTGATTGCTTTGGGCGTGATGGGGGAGGGATAGTCCAATCAATTAGAACCGCACTCCCCTATATCCATGCCTACACCTAAACCAAATAAGGGTCAATACATAGGTGAGTATGCAAGGTAATCAAGTCAAGATCCTAGAATCTATGATATTTAGTTCCTTCCTCAAATAGCAAAACCTTGCTTCATCAAGTGGCTTCGTGAAGATGTCGGCAAGTTGGTCTTTGGTTGGCACATATGATAGCTCAATATCACCTTGAGCAACATGATCCCTAATGAAGTGATGACGGATCTCAATATGCTTTGTCCTTGTGTGATCCACCGGGTTGTAGGCAATCTTGATGGCACTTTCATTGTCACATAGAAGAGGCACTTTGTCACAATGGACACCGTATTCCTTTAAAGTTTGCCTCATCCATAGCAATTGAGTGCAAGCACTAGCAACTGCCACATACTCGGCTTCGGCGGTGGAGAGAGATATACAATTTTGCTTCATAGAAGACCAACATACTAAGGACCTACCAAGGAATTGGCAAGCCCCGGATGTTGATTTCCTATCATCCTTATCACTATCCCAATCCGAGTTCGTGTATCCACAAAGAGCAAATGTTGACCCTCGAGGATACCAAAGACCATAATGTGGGTTATGAACCAAATATCGAAAGATTCTCTTGACCGCCAAAAAATGGCTTTCTTTAGGATCCGCTTGATATCTTGCACACACACCTACACTCAACACAATATCGGGTCTAGATGCATAAAGGTAAATCAAAGAATCAATCATAGACCGGTATACCTTTTGATCCACATCTTTACCATTTGGATTTTGTTCTAGATGAGTCTTTGTAGCCATGGGAGTGGGAGCTCCATTTAAATCTTGCATATTGAATCTCTTGAGCATATCTTGAATATACTTGGCTTGGCTGAAGAATGTCCCTCCTCTAACTTGCTTGATCTCGAAGCCAAGAAATACTCTCAACTCCCCCATCATAGACATCCGGAACCTACTAGTCATAAGCTTTGAGAATTCTTCATTAAAAGCTTTGTTAGATGAGCCAAAGATATTATCATCAACATATATTTGGCATACAAAAAGCTCCCCATTGACCTTCTTATTAAAAAAGAGTGGGATTGATTTTCCCAACCTCAAATCCACGGTCAAACAACAACTCTCTAAGGTGCTCATACCACGTGTGTGGGGCTTGCTTGAGCCCATAGAGCACCTTATCAAGTTTGTAGACATGGTTTGGGAAGTTGGGATCCTCAAATCTCGGGGGTTGCTTTACATATACCAACTCATTTAATGGACCATTAAGAAAGGCACTTTCTACATCCATTTGTTGCAACTTAAAGTTATGATGTGCCGCATAAGCAAGAAGGATACGGATGGACTCAAGGCGAGCCACGGGTGAATATGTCTCTCCATAATCAATGCCTTCAATTTGAGAGAACCCTTGTACAACCAATCTTGCCTTGTTCCTTACTATAATTCCATGCTCATCTTGCTTGTTCTTGAATATCCACTTGGTGCCTATAACATTGCGGCAATCCTTTGGCTTCTCAACTAACTTCCATACTTTGTTTCTCTCAAAGTTGTTGAGCTCTTTGTGCATTGCTTCCAACCAATCCGAATCTTCAAGGGCTTCCCACACTTTCTTTGGTTCAATCATGGATATGTGTGCTTGGTGTTCACTAAACCTCTTCAATTGTGCTCTTGTGGAAATGCCTCTCCTTAGGTCACCAACCACATTTTGTAAAGAGTGGTCTCTTAATTCCAACGTCCTCTCCTTTATAGCTTCACAACGAGTTTGGATCTCCGCATTGTTTCTTGGGGGACCCTCTTCATCATTTCGGTCCTTGTCTTGACCATTATCTTGACCTTGATCAACATGTGAATCATTCTCTTCATTGAGAGGCAAAGATTGACCTTGGTCTTGATTTGGCACATTTCTTGCATTGAGTTGAGCTTGTCTTAGTGCACTTTGTATGGATCTCCCTTGAGTAATTGACTTGGCACCACTTGACATTCTGGAGATTGGAGACTCAAGCTCATCCTTACTAGAGCTGTCACCATGATCAACATGTTGAGGGTCCATAGCTTGTCTTTGGCTTGGGTCATTGTCCTCATCGGTGGATGGAGCTTGTTGATGTTGTGAAGATGAGGGCTCCACTTGAGTAGAGCATAGTTCTTCTCGATCCGCCATAAGGGGTTCCTCAACGGGGTGGATATATCCCACACCCATTCTTCCTATGGCATCCTGAGGCATTTCATCATCTGCATCACAAACATCAACACGCCCCCTTGGGGACCATCATATTCTTCGAAGGTCACATTACAAGATTCTATGACGGCTCCAGAGAGCTTATCATAGATTCCATAAGTGTGAGATTCGAGAGAATAGCCAACAAAAATACCCTCTAAAGCTTTAGCCTCAAATTTGGACAAACGAACACCTTTTATGAGATAGAAACACTTACAACCGAACACCCGGAAGTAAGATATGTTGGGCTTGTTACCGGTAAGTATTTCATATGGAGTCTTGTTGATTTTATTGCAGAGGTAGAGCCGGTTTGATGCATGGCAAGTAGTGGAGATGGCTTCGGCCCAAAAGTTGTATGGAGATTTAAACTCCGCCAACATGGTCCTAGCCATCTCAATAAGAGTCCGGTTCTTCCTCTCGGCAACACCATTTTGTTGAGGGGTATATGCAGCGGAATATTGATGTTTTATCCCCTCATCACCAAGGAAATCATTCAAGTTGTGGTTCTTGAACTCGGTGCCATTGTCGCTTCTTATTAACAACACGGGGACATTGTATTGACGTTGAACCAAGTTGATGAAGTCGATGAAGGTCTTTTGGGTCTCACTTTTCAAATTGAAGAAATATACCCATGAGTATCTTGAAAAGTCATCAACAATCACCAAACAATATTTCTTCCCGCCAATACTTGCATGAGATGGAGGACCAAAGATATCCACATGAAGGAGCTCCAAGATCCTCGTTGATGAGATGCGGTTCTTTGGCTTGTGGGGAGCATCATGCATCTTTCCTAGAACGCAAGCCCTGCAAACATGATCTTTGGCAAAGGAAACATTTTCTTTTAGTCCAACAATATGGCCCTCCTTGTGGAGACTTTGCAAAGTTCTCATATTGACATGGGCTAGTCGGCGATGCCATAACCAACCAACATCGGCCTTTCTGAATAAGCACATCGCGCTTGTAGTGGTTTGCCCCAAAAAGTCCACCACATACAAGTCATGTTCGACGTACCCAACGAAAGCGACCTTGAGAGACTTGCTCCACATGAGGACCACAATATCATCATCAACAAATACGGCAAATCCCATCTTTCCAAGAGCACGGACTGAAAGTAAATTGTATCCAAGGGTCTCAACAAGCATGACATTCACGAGTGTAATGTCGTGAGAAACCACTACCTTGTCGAAACCCATTACCTTAGACTTTGACTTGTCGGCATATGTCACGATTATTTGATCATCATGTGGCTTTAAATCCTTGACAATAGACAAGCTTCCGGTCGTATGACTTGTGCAACCACTATCAAGCACCCACTTTGACCCTTTGGAAGCATATGTCTACAAAAGATCAAGATAATTTTTAGGTACCCATTTTTCAATGGGTCCTCTTTTGTTAGCAACAAGGGTATTGGGGACCCAAATAGACCAAGCAATATAACCATCATATGGGCCAACGTATTATGCATACACATCACCATAATAATCACGCATTAGAACATAGTGAGGGTTAGCACTTCCCGCAAAGTCATCATGAGACATAGTTTTACCACTTGTGGTCTTACTATCCACAATGGCCTTGTTTTTCTCTTGTGCGGGCTTGGACTTCTTCTTGTTCTTCTTCTTCTTGGCTTTGGAGATAAAACCAATGCCCCCTTTCTCACCACTAGGCCTTTTCTTACTCAAAAGATCATCAATGGACTTGTTACCTTGTGGAAATGTGGCCTTGGCTAGCTCCCCCTTCAACCTAGCATTTTATTCAAGAATAGTTGTACTACTAGATGGAATGAAGTTACTAGGTGAAGTAATATTGGCAAATTGAGTTTGAAGCATTTCATGGGACTTTGTGAGTGACAAGAGTTCACTTTCCAAAGCCATGTGAGCCTTGTTAAGCAAACTAAAGTCCTAGGCAAGTTTTTCATGAACCACACCAAACTCAATCTTGTCCTTTTTATCCCTTTTTTCATTTAGCAATAGCATGATCACGTTCTTTGATGAGTCTACTAACAATAATGTCATTGGCCTCATCAAGCCCTTCAAGTTTTAGTTCAAGAGACATCCTAGTCTCTTGTTCTTCTTCTATAGCATTGTTTAAGGCCTCTAGCTCAATCATGTGTTCATGCCCAAGTTTACACCTTACATCTAGAAGCTCTTGTGTGTGGGAAAGTTGATCTAAGATGTTCCCAAAATGTATCTTAGCGTCCCCTTGTAAGTTAGTCATAAACTCATCGAAAGCAATTAGTTCCCTTTTTACATCAAGAGACATCTCATCATCAATTTCATCATTATCTAAGGGAGTGGAGTGATATGATGAGGATATCTCCGTTCCTCTTGCCATAAGGCAAGTGCCGTTCTTGATGGGAGTGTTCGCATTTGGAGAATCGAAGAGTGAGAATGTCGAAGTAGAAGTAGTGGCTAGAGCAGCCACACCATTAGATGTTTCCTCTTCATCATCTTCCCCATCTTCATCATCTTCATTGTCGGAGGAGTATTCTTCATGAGTGACGAATAAAATTTCTCCCGACTTCTTATTGATGGGATTCTTCTTGATGAAGGGTTTCTTGTAAGGTGGTTTGGGAGTTTTCTTCAACACAATCTTACCCCCATGATCTTCTCTCTTCTCATAGGGACAACCCGCCACAAAGTGATAGCGGTCACCACAATTGAAGCAACTTCTCAATTTAGTGACATTTTCTCTTCTCCCACTTGGGTTGCTTTTTCGTTACATTTCCATCTTGGCCTTGGCAGGGTTATTCCAAAAGTTCTTTGCATAGAAGGCCATGTATTGACCATGAGCACTCTTGAGATCATCAGGGTGGTCCATGGAGAGTCCTTCATCACTATCATCTTCATATCCATGTTCCACAACTTTGGCCTTCAATGCAAGGTTGACAACATTGCTCATACCAAGGGCTCGAGCACGGGCATCTTTGGCATTCTTAGCGGCAACCTTGAAAGAGGCCATATCTTGCATAACTTCATTGGAGGTCATGAGATGGTAGTTTTTTCTTCCTTGTAGGCTCTTCAAGTCGGTGCGCTCAAAGGGCATGAGTGCACTCACATATTTCCTTTTTATCCAAGCATCATCCACATGTGAGGCACCCACATTTCTAAAAGCGGTGGCGGTGGTCTTGAGCCTACGGTACATGTCTTCATGATTTTCACCTTCCTTCATGTAGAAGCCTTCGGCTTCATTGATTAGAGCATAATACCGGTTCCTCCTCATGCTCTCATTCCCAACAAACAACACTGTGAGAGCATCCCAAGCTTCCTTGGCGATGCTGAGGTGCTCAATGTGTGGGTAATCCTTTGTACCCAATCCTTGTTGAATCATATGCAAGGCGGTGGCATTGAGTTGGCTATTGACAACTTCTCTTCTTGTCAAGTTGCTTGGGTCTCCAATATAGAGTCCTTGTTCGATGATGTTCCATAGTTCAATGCAAGAGCTGCGCACATGAGTTTTCATTAGAGAATGCCGTTGAGAAAAAGTAGTAGATGCTTCAAGCTTAGGTGGGTCACCTCTATTTTTTACATGAGGGTGAGGAATTAGGGGGTTGGGATAGAACCATGCATTAGAGTCATGATGATCTCCCTTCTCACCAACCCTTTTGTGGAGGAGTTAATGTTGCCTTGATTATCCCCCACCAACTTATCCGTGGTAGATGCCGGAGAATTCTCTTTGGATGAAGGCGGTAGTTCCTCTTGAGGAGAAGGGGATGATGAACCAACCTTATCTTTAACAAGTTGCTCAATTAAATTTTGCAATTGTTTGATCTCGTTGGCCATGGTGGAGCTCAATCTTGTTTCCAAGTTATTGAGATCATCCATGGTCACCGAGGCGGCAGTCCCACCATCCACTTCCCCTTCTTTGCTACACATATACTCTTAGGCGGTAAAGCCCGAATAAAGAGCCAAGGCTCTGGTACCAACCGAAAGGATCGTATGGGCACCTAGAGGGGGGGTGAATAGGTGCTACTTCAAATTTTATTCTTTTTTCAATTTAGGGTTTGACAAGAAAGGTAAATTCTCTAGATTATGCAACTAAGGTGAATTTACCTATATGTCAAACAAACAACAACTAGCACAACACTAAGCAAGAACAAGTACGTAAAATGCGGTAAAGGATAGAAGTAACCAATGTGGTGGACGCGGATACACAAGGATTTGTTTCCCATAGTTCCTTCCTTTTGAGGGGAAGTGCGTCTACATTTGGAGAGGGGGTGGTTTCAAACGACCAACTCCATGAGAGGCCTCCCTTGTTCTCCGATGAACCTCACCCCAAGGGGATCGATTCACCTTCCACTATAACGGCAACCTTCAAGGTGGAAGCCGGCACCTTTACAACAAGTTCAGGGCACACATCCACAACTTAATTGGAGACTCCCAAATACAAGCAAGCTGTTAAAACAATCAAATACAAGCTTGTAAGAACCAAATCAAAGCTAGGGTTTCCAATAAAACACTAGAGCATGGGGGCCCTCAAGTGAATGAGGGGGAAATGAAGATCTCTCTTGGTGAAGCTGTAGATCAAGGCCTCCTCCTTCGATTCTCCAAAGGTCAATGACTTTGGATGGTTGGATGAAGATATCTTGTAGATTTTGTGGCTCTAATGGAGTTTGTGTTCTTGAGCAGGTCGAGCAGATGGAGGAAGGGGATAAGGGTCCCTATTTATAAGCAGCCCCTCCACGAACCGTTTTCTGACCGTTGGAGAAATCCAGACCAAAGACTCTGGTCTGTGCACCGGAGACTTCGGTCTACACTGGAGATTCTGGTCCATCTCCAGTCTAGCCTCCAGACCACCCTTTTGATTGACCAGGGCCTATCACGAGCCAAGTAGGCCGGAGACTCCGGTCTGAGCCCATACCAGAGATTCCGGAGGAGCCTCCGGACCTTGCTTCGCACCCCTATACAGAATGTCCCAGCCAGATTCCTGAAGCTACCGCCGGGGATTCCTGCGGAGATTCCGGACCACACCGGAGACTCCGGTGTAGCCAGACCGGAGACTCCGGTCTGGAAGTTCCAGAACAATGTAAGCTTTGCAGAAATCTTTCCAAAGTGTGAGGGTACTTTTCACTAATCATAATAGCAACCTGTGGACAGTGACAAACAGTAAAATGATCTACTTGTTGTTAACGAACACCAAAAGTGATTATGACAATAAATGTCCTTTCACCTTCGCCACCCCCTGTCTCACTAACGAGTGGGGACACCACTTAAACCCTCCCATGAGCGTGTTGTGCGCAGTGGGCCGGCCTAGTAACTCTCCCGCGTGACCCAGTTAGTTTAAATTTAGATTTTTCATTTTAATTTCAAACCTAGTTCTGTCTGTTAATTCAAAAATCAATTCAAAGAGTTTTACTGAACCAAATAGCATGAAACCAATTTTTTTAGAAATATATGGAAATTCTTAATCCAAGCCCGTTTAATTCAAACCATTTGGAGTTATAGATCACCTATGGTAAAAATAACAAGGCAAAGAATTTTCTGCATTCAAACATTTTTCAAAATTCAACCATAAATGATTTTGAGTTAATTCTAACTCTCAAAAATCACATCTGATAAGACCTTTCTGAATATATATAAAAATATCTAGGTTTACTGACAATACTAATGGACAAGTAATAAAAGAATGCCCCATAGGCATTTCTAGTCACTTTAATTAATTAAAATAATAAGGTTAAATATTATTAAATTGTGACACCACTTTAAATCACACTCCCAAGTATTAAAATATGTGGTGATGACATGTGTCAACATGATCCCATATTTTAATTGGAGAATATTAAATCTTAAGTAGTTTTTCAATGAGTAGAAATTACTTTTCTAAAATAAAATGAATAGGACTATTGCTTTAATCCTTGTGATGATTGTGATGATGCTAGATCCTGTAGTGTAAACCCTTGTGTGCCAAATAGAAGTACTTAAGTATTGTTTGGTGATTGTGTACTTCATATTTATTTATAGACGCTATTATCGACCAAGGATACAAAGAGGAATGAGACTACTACAAAGAGGAAGCAGAGGAGAACTTCAACCACTGCACTACACAAGGCAAGCTAAGCTAAAACCTGTTGGAGATATGCCCTAGAGGCAATAATAAAAGTGGTTATTATTATATCTTTGTGTTTATGATAAATGTTTACATTCATGCTATAATAGTATTAACCGGAAACATTAATACTTGTGTGATTTGTAAACTAAATTAAAGTCCCTGGTAACGCCTCTTTATAATACTAGCTTGTTGATTAATAGATGATCGTGGTTTCTCGATCATGAACATTGAGATGTTATTAATAACAAGATCATATCATTAGGAGAATGGTATGATGGTCATACTCCTAAAGATAAGCGTAGCATTAAGATCAAGTCATTTCAATAGTTCATTTGCTATAAGATTTCTGATACATAGTAACCTAATTCCTTCGACCATGAGATCATGTTAATCACCATCACCGGAAGGATGCTTTGATGACATCAAACACCACACCGTAACTGGGTGGCTATAAAGGTGGCATTGAGTGTTCGGAAAGTATGGGTTGAGGCACATGGATCAGGAGTGGTATTTGTCCATCCATATGACGGACAGATATACTCTAGGCCCTCTCGGTGGAATGTCATCCAATTAGCTTGCAAGCATGTGACTGGCTCACAAGGGATCACATATCACGGTAACGAGAAAAGAGTACTTATCGGTAACGAGGTTGAACTAGGTAAGCAGAGATACCGACGATCAAAATCTCGGATAAGTAAACTATCGTGAGACAAAGGGAAATTGGTATCGTATGTAAGTGGTTCATTCGATCGCAAAGTAATCATAGAAATATGTGGGAGCCATATGAATTTCCAGATTCCTCTATTGGTTATTGATGGGAGAAGTGTCTCGGTCATGTCCGCATAATTCACGAACCGTAGGGAGACACACTTAAGGGTTGAATGTTGTTTAGTAGATATGGAATGTTAATAGGGATACCAAATGTTGTTCGGAGTCTCGGATGGGATCCGGGATATCACGAGGAGATCCGGAATGGTCCGGATAATAGGATTCATATAAGGAAAGTCCTAGTTCGGAGTTCGGGAAAGTTTCCGATGATTTCATCGGAGAGGTTCTAGAAGGGTCTAGAAGGTTCGCCGGTCCGGAAGGGGAATGGTGCATGAATGTGTCATGGATATGTGGAATGGTTGGATCATATCCTAGGTCACTTGGTGTTGACATTTGCAAGAGAGAAATAAAGCTCTAAATTAAAAGTCAAACGAGAAGTTTGAAAAGTCAAACTAGAACAATGGTTTCCTAGTGGGAGAAGAAACAAGTCCTTCTCTCCATCCAACTTGGGTTTGGGTTTGGATTCAAACCCACCCCTCCCAAGGCTGCCCCTCCCTCTCATAAATAGAGGGGGAGGGCTGCCCCAACACCACAAGAGCCAAGCCCTCCCCACACACCCGCGCCGCCGCCACCGCCCGCGCTCCACCGCCGCCGCCTCGCGCCGCCGCCGGTTCATCGCCGCCACCCTAGTTGCCGTCGAAACCTCCTCCTCCCGGTCATCTAAACCCTAGATCTCTAGGAAACCCTAATCCACCAAAACTTGCATCCGGCTTAGGCGAAGCCCTGCGGGATCTTCCCTCTACTTCCGACACCACGCCGGCGTGCTGCCGGAATCACGAGGGGAGAACTACAACCTCTGTTGCCTGCTGGAATAAGGGAGAGGAAGGTCTTCATCGAGTACCGAATGTGTGACCGACTACGGAAGCGCTGCCAGAACGCAGCGCCAGAAGGATTGTCTACGCGATCTTAAGATCGGCAAGTGTACGACTACATCACCCACGAGAATCTGCTCTCGATAACCGCTTTGGAATCTTTGACTCGTTGCTATCGACTCGTTGCTACAATCTAGTAGATAGATCTTGGCTTGTTTGTGTGCATGCGGTAGAATTTTTTTTGTTTTCCATGCTATGAACCCCTACAGTGGTATCAGAGCCGTGTCTATATGTAGATCTGTTGCACGAGTAGAACACAATGGTCATTGTGGGTGGTGATGCTTTTATTATCAATTGCTTTTTGTGTACTTTGCATCTTGCGGTATGATGGGATGAAGCGGCCCGGTCTAACCTTACATGACATCATTCATGAGACTTGCTCCATGCTCAACATTCAACTTGTATTGCATAAGTGGCTTTGCGGGTGTCTGTCTCTCCCATCATAGTATAGATTCAATTTACAACGGGCACTTGATAGTTCAAACATCAACGTTGTGGTTCTTATTCGTAAGTTATAACGACACTTATTGAAAGCCCCAAACCACGTAAAATATGCAAAGAAAATTAGAGGCGTCTAACTTTGTTTTGCATGGGTGTGCTGTGATGTGATATGGCCATGATTGTGATTATATATGATGTATGCAATGTTCCTTATTGTAAGTTGGCAACTGCCAGGAGCCATATGGTTGTCTTTTAAATTCCATTAAGACCTACATGTCTATTCAAAGTAGTTGTAATAGTTGAAGTTGGTGGGCGACAACCATGAAAACGGCGCCATTGACCTTGATGCCATACCGGTGATGATGGAGATCATGTTCATGCTTGAAGATGGAGATCGGAAGCACAATAAGAAAGGCCATATCATATCACATATTATGAATTGCATGTGATGTTAATCCTTTATGCATCTTGTATTGCTTAGTTTGCGACGGTAGCATTATAAGATGATCCCTCAAGCACACAATTTCAAGTTTTAAAGTATTCATCCTTAGTAAGCACCTTTGCTAAAGCTCGTTGTTTCGAAGCACCACATGATGATCAGGTGTGTTAGATTCTGCGAGTGTATACAACATGAGCAAGCCAGATTTTCTCATGCAGAAGCTAAGGTTTGATCTTGACGATCCTAGCATGTACAGACATGGTCTCGGAACACGGATCACCGAAAGGTAAAGCATGAGTCATATAGTAGATATGATGAACATGTTGATTGTTCGCCATAGAAGCTACATCAACTCTCGTGATGATCGGTTTTGATGTGGTGGATTTGGTTCATGTGATCACTAAAACAATTTGAGGGATATTGTTTTGAGTGGGAGGTCACCTAGATTAATTTAACTATTAATTAGAACTCAATTTGTCATAAACTTAGTCTAGACTATTGCAAATATGTTGTAGATCAATGGCGGCCCCTACCATCAATTTTAATGCATTCCTAGAGAAAGAAAAGTTAAAAACAATGGAAGCAACTTCGCGGATTGGTTCCGCAATTTGAGGATTGTCCTCAATGCTGGTAATTTGACCTATGTGCTGGATGCACCGCTGGGTGACCCGCCTACAGCTAATGCTACCGATGAGGTAAAGAATGTTTTCCTCGCTCGGAAGAATCAGTACTCCACAGTTCAGTGTGCTATCTTGCATGGTTTGGAATCGGAGCTTCAGAAAAGGTTTGAGAACCATGACCCACATGATATTGTCCGTGAACTCAAAATGATATTTGAGGCTCACGCGGAAGTTGAGAGTTATGAGGCTTCTGAAAAGTTCTTTAACTGCAAGATGGAAGAGGGCAGCTCCATCAGTGAGCACGTGCTTAAGATGTCTGGGCACGCAAGTAAGCTTAAAAGCTTGGGTATAGTGATTCCTAATGCTTTGGGGATTCACCGTGTCCTCCAATCACTACCACCAAGTTACAAGAACTTTGTGATGAACTACAATATGCAAAACATGGACAAGTCATTGCCCGAACTCTTCTCCATGTTAAAGTCTGCATAAGTGGAGATCAAGAAAGAGCACCAAGTGTTGATGGTCAATAAGACCACCAAATTCAAGAAGCAAGGCAAGTCTAAGGAAAAGGGAAACTTCAAGAAGGGCGGTAAGAAAGTTACCGCGCCGGCGAAGAAGACCAAGGCTGGGCCTAAGCCTGATACTGAGTGCTTTCACTACAAGAGAGAAGGTCACTGGAAGAAGAACTGCCCAAAGTACTTGGCGGATTTGAAGAACGGCAACATCAAGAAGAAAGGTATATCCGATATACATGTTATTGATGTGTATCTCACTAGTACTCGTAGTAGTGCCTGGGTACTTGATACTGGTTCCGTTGCTCATATTTGTAACTCGAAACAGGTACTGCAGAATAAACGGAAGCTAGCGAAGAACGAGGTGACGATGCGCGTTGGAAATGGATCAAAGGTTGATGTGATCGCGGTCGGCATGCTACCTCTTCATCTACCATCGGGATTAGTTTTATACTTAAATAATTGTTATTTGGTGCCTGCATTGAGCATGAACATTATATCTGGATCATGTTTATTGCGAGACGGTTACTTGTTTAAGTCCGAGAATAATGGTTGTTCGATTTATATGAGTAATATGTTTTATGCACATGCACCTTTGATAGATGGTCTTTTCTTATTGAATCTCGATTGTGGTAATACACACATTAATAACATTGAAGCTAAACGTTTGAAATTGAGCGATAACTCGACCTATATATGGCACTGTCGTCTTGGTCATATTGGAGTGAAGCGCATGAAGAAAATCCATTCCGATGGACTTCTTGAATCACTTGATTTCGAATCACTTGAAAGATGCAAAGCATGTCTGATAGGTAAAATGACTAAGACTCCATTTTCTGGTATGATGGAGCGAGCTACGGACTTATTGGAAATCATACATACCGATGTATGTGGTCCAATGAGTGTAGCTTCGCGCGGTGGTTATCGTTATGTTCTTACCTTCACGGATGACTTGAGTAGATATGGGTATATCTATTTCATGAAACATAAGTCCAAAACTTTTGAGAAGTTTAAGGAATTTCAAAGTGAGGTAGAGAATCAACATAACAAGAAGATTAAATTTCTACGATCTGATCGTGGAGGTGAATATCTAAGTTACGAGTTTGGCGAGCATTTGAATACTTTCATAATTGACACCGCCGGGAACACCACAACATAATGGTGTGTCCGAACATCGTAATCGAACTCTCTTAGATATGGTTCGTTCTATGGTGTCACTTACAGATTTACCGCTATCGTTTTGGGGTTATGCATTAGAAACAGATGCATTCACTTTAAATAGGGCACCATCTAAATCCGTTGAAACGACACCATATGAATTATCGTTTGGGAAGAAACCTAAATTGCCGTTCCTTAAAGTTTGGGGTTGCGAAGCTTATGTAAAGAAGTTACAGCCGGACAAGCTTGAACCCAAAGCGGAAAAATGCGTCTTCATAGGATACCTGAAGGAAACTATTGGGTATACCTTATATCGTAGATCCGAAGGCAAAATTTTCTTTGCCAAGAATGGATCCTTTCTAGAGAAGGAGTTTCTCTCGAAAGAAGTGACTGGAAGGAAAGTAGAACTCGACGAGGTTGTTGAACCTTCTCTCGAACTTGCGAGTAGCGTAGCACCGGAAGTAGTTCCCGTGGTGCCTACACCAATAAGAGAGGAAGCTAATGATGTTGATCATGAAACTTCGGTTGAAGTTACTACGGAACCTCGCAGATCAACGAGAACTCGTACCACTCCTGATTGGTATGATCCCGTTATGAGTGTCATGTTGGTGGACAACACCGATGACCCTGCGACATATGAGGAAGCGATGATGAGCCTAGATTCCAATAAATGGCAAGAAGCCATGAAATCCGAGATTGGATCCATGTACGAAAACCAAGTATGGACTTTGGTGGGCTTACCGGATGGCCGAAAGGCTATCGAGAACAAATGGATTTTCAAGAAGAAAACAGATGATGATGGTAATGTTATTGTCTATAAAGCTCGACTTGTCGCAAAAGGGTTTTGACAAATTCAAGGAGTTGACTATGATGAGACTTTCTCACTAGTAGCGAAGCTAAAGTCTGTGAGGATTATGTTAGCAATCGCTGCATATTATGATTATGAGATATGGCAGATGGATGTCAAAACGGCGTTCCTCAATGGATACATTGATGAAGAGTTGTATATGATGAAACCCAAAGGTTTTGTCGATCCTAAAGATGCTAACAAGGTATGCAAACTTCAACGGTCCATATATGGATTGAAGCAAGCATCCCGAAGTTGGAATCAAAGTTTTGATAAGGTAATCAAAAGCTTTGATTTTATACAAACTAATGGAGAAGCTTGTATTTACAAGAAAGTGAGTGGGATCTCTGTAGCATTCTTAATACTGTATGTAGATGACATATTATTGATTAGGAATGATGTAGACCTTCTTAATAGTGTCAAGGATTATTTGAATAATAGTTTTTCAATGAAAGATCTTGGCGAAGCAGCTTACATATTAGGCATAAAGATTTATAGAGATAGATCGAGACGCCTAATATCATTGTGACAAAGTACATATTTGGACAAAGTTCTAAAGAGGTTTGGAATGGAAGATAGCAAGAAAGGGTTCTTAATCATGTTGCCCAATACGACCTTGAGTAAAACTCAAAGTCCTGCAACGGCAGAAGATAGAGAAAGGATGAGTAAGACTCCCTATGCCTCAGCCATAGCATCTCTTATGTATGCCATGCTATGTACTAGACCCGACATTGCATATGTTGTTAGTTTGACTAGCAGATATCAAAGTGATCCAGGAGTGGATCATTGGACAGTGGTAAAAAACATCCTTAAGTACTTGAGAAGAACTAAGGATATGGTTCTTTCTTATGGAGGTGATGAACATCTCGTTGTTAATGGTTACACCGATGCTAGTTGGAACACTAATCCGGATGATTCTAAATATCAATCTGGATACGTATTTACTTTGAATGGTGCAGCAGTTAGCTGGAGGAGTGCAAAGCAAAGCGTTGTGGCGAGATCTTCAACTGAATCGGAATACGTAGCTGCTACGGAGGCTTCACAAGAGGCGATATGGATGAAGGAGTTCATTATAGAGCTCGGTGTGGTTCCAAGTGCGCTGGACCCAATGTCTATCTACTATGATAACATGGGCGCCATAGCCAATGCGCAAGAACCAAGGTCACACAAGAAGCTGAAGCACATCAAGCTAGTCTTCACGCTATTCGAGA
The DNA here is from genome assembly GCA_916181665.1 of Avena sativa. Taxonomy (NCBI): domain Eukaryota; kingdom Viridiplantae; phylum Streptophyta; class Magnoliopsida; order Poales; family Poaceae; genus Avena; species Avena sativa. The sequence goes on along the minus strand of OV702298.1, from coordinate 41,006,462 downwards.
ACATGTCCAAGATGGTGACATAAAGATTTGCAAAGTACACACAGATCTGAATGTGGCGGATCCGTTGACTAAACCTCTCCCGAGGGCAAAACATGACCAGCACCAAACCGCCATGGGTGTTCGATATATTACCATGTAATCTAGATTAGTTGACTCTAGTGCAAGTGGGAGACTGTTGGAAATATGCCCTAGAGGCAATAATAAAAGTGGTTATTATTATATCTTTGTGTTTATGATAAATGTTTACATTCATGCTATAATAGTATTAACCGAAAACATTAATACTTGTGTGATTTGTAAACTAAATTAGAGTCCCTGGTAAATCCTCTTTATAATACTAGCTTGTTGATTAATAGATGATCGTGGTTTCTCGATCATGAACATTGAGATGTTATTAATAACAAGATCATATCATTAGGAGAATGGTATGATGCACATACTCCTAAAGATAAGTGTAGCATTAAGATCAAGTCATTTCAATAGTTCATTTGCTATAAGCTTTCTGATACATAGTAACCTAATTCCTTCGACCATGAGATCATGTTAATCACCATCACCGGAAGGATGCTTTGATGACATCAAACACCACACCGTAACTGGGTGGCTATAAAGGTGGCATTGAGTGTTCGGAAAGTATGGGTTGAGGCACATGGATCAAGAGTGGGATTTGTCCATCCATATGACGGATAGATATACTCTGGGCCCTCTCGATGGAATGTCATCCAATTAGCTTGCAAGCATGTGACTGGCTCACAAGGGATCACATATCACGGGAACGAGAAAAGAGTACTTATCGGTAACGAGGTTGAACTAGGTATGCGGAGATACCGACGATCAAAACCTCGGATAAGTAAACTATCGTGAGACAAAGGGAAATTGGTATTGTATGTAAGTGGTTCATTCGATTGCAAAGTAATCGTAGAAATATGTGGGAGCCATATGAATTTCCAGATTCCTCTATTGGTTATTGATCAGAGAAGTATCTCGGTCATGTCCGCATAATTCACGAACCGTAGGGAGACACACTTAAGGATTCGATGTTGTTTAGTAGATATGGAATGTTAATAGGTATACCAAATGTTGTTCGGAGTCTCGGATGGGATCCGGGATATCACGAGGAGATCCGGAATGGTCCAGAGAATAAGATTCATATAAGGAAATTCCTATTTCGGAGTTTGGGAAAGTTTCTGATGATTTCATCGGAGAGGTTCTAGAAGGGTCTAAAAGGTTCGCCGGTCCGGAAGGGGAATGGTGCATGAATGTGTCATGGATATGTGGAATGATTGGATCATATCCTAGGTCACTTGGTGTTGACATTTGCAACAGAGAAATAAAGCTCTAAATTAAAAGTCAAACTAGAACAATGGTTTCCTAGTGGGAGAAGAAACAAGTCCTTCTCTCAATCCAACTTGGGTTTGGGTTTGTATTCAAACCCACCCCTCCCAAGGCTGCCCCTCCCTCTCATAAATAGAGGGGGAGGGCTGCCCCAACACCACAAGAGCCAAGCCCTCCCCACACACCCGTGTCGCCGCCGCCGCGCCTAAGCCGCCGTCGCCGCGCCGCCGCCACCCACCACCGCCCACGCGCCGCCGCCGGTTTGTCGCCGCCGCCCTAGCCGCCGCCGATACCTCCTCCTCCTCCTGGTCATCTAAACCCTAGATCTTCGGGAAACCGTAATCCACCATAACTCGTATTCGGCTTAGGCGAAGCCCTGTGGGATCTTCCCTCTACTTCTGACACCACGCCGTCGTGCTGCCGGAATCACGAGGGGAGGACTACAACCTCCACTGCCTGCTAGAACAAGGGAGAGGAAGGTCTTCATCGAGTACCGATCGTGTGACCGATTGCGCAAGCGCTGCCGGAACGCAGCGCCGAAAGGATCGTCTATGCGATCTTGAGATCGACAAGTGTACGACTACATCACCCATGAGAATCTGCTCTCATTAACCGCTTTGGAATCTTCGAGGGTGAGTGCTTCTATCGACTCGTTGCTACAGTCTAGTAGATAGATCTTGGCTTGTTTGTGTGCATGCGGTAGAATTTTTTTTGTTTTCCATGCTACGAACCCTTACAAAACCATGCAAGCTAATCCTTGCAAGCTCCACAATATCAATGAACCTATGCAATGCATTAGGCATGCTTTGGTTATACCACTTGATTATACCAAATCCCAGTTTTACTTGCAAGCTTTATTAGTTTATTTCTTTATCAAAATTCTTTGTTTTCCTTTAGGTGGTGTTTGTGATATTTTGGAAAGATATTAGAGGTAGCATAAAGAGCATAAAATTTGGCCTAAGTTAGGTAGAACTATATGTCATCCTAAGGCATGAGATTAGATTTAGATAAGTCACACTGGATTATCACCCCTCATTAGTGATTACCCTCAACTTTAGTGGTTAGTGCTAAGCATAAAACTTGATCACTATAGATGGGAATACTTTGTGAAAATGATTCTGAGAACCTTATAATGATGAGTCATTCTAATGAAATGTTTTGACATGTGTTATGAACACCAGATGATTTTGATGATGAAAATGTTGAGGCATGAGCCTTAGCCCTTTATAAAACCGATGGTTGTGTTCAGATGTGATACCATTCCAATTTAATCGTACAACCACAATACCTGAATTTGGGTAGGGCTTGACTGGCAGTTTATATATCTTAGTATGGGTTCCCTTGCGGCCAAGGTTTGAGCTGACGCTACCTCGTGATGATTGACCACCTATGCAGTTCCCAAGATAATAGATTGTCATGGTTGGGAGGCTAAACTCATAGGAGAGGTGCCTATACTAGAGTGTGTAATTGAAAAGTTAGGATTGATTATCCGCATACTGAGTATGGTGATTCAAGATTGTTCCTGACGGATGTATAGAATATTGTTGTGAAAGTGTACCACCTCTACAGAGTGTCAAACTATTCGAATAGCCGTGTCTGTGGTTATGGACAGTTGGAGTGGCCATACTGTTCCATCATCAGATGTTTTCAAAATGACTTGTGAAATGAATCATGAATTTGACTTGACCACAACAGGGTTGTGAAAATGAAAAATAAGTTCCCACTTAGGTGTTATAAAACCTTAAACTAGTTTTATTTACTTCTAAACTCAGCTAGAGATAAACCTGGCTTTTGCAAAACAACCTAGAGCTTAGGATTCCTACTTGAAACCTCTTTACTTGTTAGTCTTAGTTTGCGAGTACTTAAAGAGTACTCATGGCTTTGTCCCTGGCTATTCCCGTGGCCAGACTATGAGGAGGACTACCAGGATGATGGACAGCAGAAGTCTACGACAAGTAGGATCATCTCCCATCGTCAGCATTGCCTGTGACCCTGAAGATGGAGCTTCGCCATGCTACCGTTATTATATTATTCTGCTGCATTGATTGTATTAAGACTGGATCATGAGATCCTTTAATTTTAAGACGTTTATTATGGTTTGTAATGGATGATGAACTATGGTACCATTCTGTTATGTCTCGCAAAATTGGTAATCCTGGGATTGCGATGTACGGCATAACAGTCATCTGGGATTAAAAATCCGGGTGTTGAAAAGTTGGTATCAGAGCCATCCTGACCATAGGAGACCCTAGTTTAGAATGGACGCTTGAATCAAAAACTTTGTTTCAAAACAAAAGAAGTGAGTATTTATGAAAACCTATTCCCATTCTTACCACTTAAATTCTTTCATGAAAATTCATGTTCCTCAAAAATTCTTGCAAACTTACATAAAATTTGACACACTTGATCACTCTAGTAACTTACTCATCCTACATTCTTATACATGGACGTGAAGTATAGCAAGTTCTATCAGTTGGGCAATGGAGGAGATCTCATCTTTGAGCGTGATTTGGACCAACCCTCGGAACTTCTGGAGCGCCCGCACCCCGAGTTCTTTGGAGCCTAGCTTAACGATCAGCAAGGAGGAGAATTGCAGTGGCTGATTGTTGCAAGTCTTAGAGGAAAGATTGAATCCCCCACCTTAGAGGGAGTCCAGTTCACCTTAAGAGAGAACAACTGGCTAGATAGACTCGCCAGGGCCATGAAGGAAGCTCTTGCCCGTCTGTGTGGGCAAAGCATCAATCAGATCAAGGGCACGCGCTTTGAGTATTACCCAAGGCGTGATGCTATGGGACAGCCATTGGAGGTACCACGTCACCCGGAGCTGAAGCATCAAGTGGACCATCTTAGCTTCATGATGTATGACAGGCAGAAGGAGTTGGACAATGCCCGCGCCTACGCCAACCACAACTATGCCATCGCTGTCAAGAAGGACCAGACCATCACCATGCTTGTGAAGGATCGCCAGTCACCTCACCGTCAGCTTGACAAGAAGGATCGCATTATTGCTCGCCTTTGTCACAAAGTGACAGACTTGGAGGAGACCATCCATGAGCGGGACATGCAGCTTGAGGAGAGGGATAATGCAGGGGAAGACATCCGTGGAGATCCTTACTCCTACCTCAATGACGATGATGACTTCCTGGAGGATCAAGCCATGGACTTCCACACTGATGACGATGACTCCGCCTTCATTTATGATGATGATGAAGACACCAAGTCTGATGAGTAGTAGCACTTGAGCACTAGCATTAGTGAAGTTGTATCCGGTCCCATTGTATCGTAGTTTCACATAATGGTTCTTAAAACCATATGTTTCCTTGTTGTGGTGTGTGTTTGTATCGTGTTCTATGAATGAATGAAAAGCAAGTTGCTAGAAAAACCCGAGTCAAGCTTAAATTTTAAAAACTTTTCAAAAACAAACCCCTGAACCTTAGAAATTTCCCTCTTTTCTCATGATTTATCTCAATCTTCAGATGCCTCACGGAGGAAGCAGTTCATCCCCGGACCCAATGCTGCAAATCTTGCAAATGTTGGTTTTAGACCGCGAAGCTGAAAGATCCGAACGTCAAGCCAACTTAGCCACCCTCCAACACAAAGCTCATATGGCCAACAACAACCAAGGCCATGGAAACCAGGACAACCATGGATCCAAGATCAAGAACTTTCATAACACCAATCCACCCATCTTTAGTAAGTCTGAAGAGCCATTAGATGCTAATGACTGGCTGCAGACTATGGAGAACAACTTAGCAGTCGCAGGAGTGGAGGCCAATGAGAAAGTACTGTTTGCCACACACTATATGGCTGGGTATGCAAGAGCTTGGTGGAACAGTGTTCGCGCCATGAATGGAGGACAAATGATGACTTGGGATGAATTCAAACTCAAGTTCAGCAAAACACATGTGCCACCGGGTTTAATCAAGAGGATGAGAGATGAATTCAGAGAATTGAAGCAAGGGAGGACGAAAGTAGTGGAGTACCATGACAAATTTCTGTCATTATCTAGGTATGCACCAGATGAGATTGACACTGAAGCCAAGAAGAAGGAGAGATTCCTGAATGGTCTGCATGATGAGATGCAGACAGTTTTAGTCAACATTCCTTTCGCTGACATTGAAACCTTAGTGGATTCTGCCATTCAGATGGAAGTCAAGATCAACCAAGCCAATGAGAACCGCAAGCGTCGAATGATGCATCAACCCGGAACCCACCATACCCCAAAGTATCGTCCCAACCCGTCTACAGGATTTGCCCCAAGAAACAATACACCCCCGATGAACCGTCTGAACTATCCCAACCGTGGAGGAGGAAACCCAAGGCCCGGAGGAAACCACCACAACAACAATCTCGGCAACTCCAACAATTTCAACCATGCACCACCCAAGTTCAACAACAACAATGTCGCCAACAACACCAATACTGCCCCAAGGACTGGAAGCAATGTTGTGCCTGTTGCAGGAAAGGACAAGTCTTAGGTGACTTGTTATGAATGCGGAACCAAGGGACACTACTCGAATGAGTGCCCCAAGAAGCTTGCAGCAGCCCCCAACATGAATGCCCTAGCTCAGCAGCAGCACCGTGTTCAGCCTGGAAGAAGATTTGCCCCAGGGAACTCGCTCAACCGCAATGGCCGTCTGTTTCACATGAATGCTGAAGAACCCAAAGAAGCGCCAAATGTTGTGTTGGGTATGTTTTCTCTTAACTCAGTACTTGCAAGAGTGTTGTTTGATTCTTGAGCATCGCACTCGTTTATTACAGAAGAATTTGCATGCACTAGTAAGATTCAACCAACAAAATTGAAGCATGTTATGATAGTTTAAATACCTGGTTCAACCACCAAAGCTAGACAAATTTGCAAGGCCGTACCTATCAGAATCCATGGCATAGATTTTTATGCTAATCTAATAGTACTTAGAACCAAAAGTTTGGAGGTAGTACTAGGAATGGATTGGATGTCGAAACATAAAGGATTAATCGACTGTGCCAAGAAAGCCATAACCATGACCAGTACCACTGGAGTATCAGTAGAGCATGTATCTGAAACCTTGCCCCGTCAATTCAAGTGCAACATGAGTCTAGCCCAACCAACCATTGACCAAGTCAGAGTAGTCTGTGAATACCCCGACGTATTTCCAGATGTATTGTCCGGTATTCCCCTAGATCAGGATATCGAGTTTATCATTGAAATAATCCCTGGAACCGGACCCATAGCCCAGAGACCTTATAGTATGAACCCATCTGAATTAGTGGAGCTGAAAAAGCAACTGGATGCTATGATAGAGATGGGTCTGATTCAACCTAGTGCGTCGCCATGGAGATCACCTGTCTTTTTTGTGGATAAGAAGGATGGAGGTAACCGTTTGTGCACGGATTATCGGAAGCTTAATGATGTCACCATCAAGAACAAGTACCGACTGCCAAAGATAGAAGATCTGTTTGACCAGTTAACCGGTGCCAAAGTGTTTTCTAAGATTGATCTTAGAACTGGTTATCATCAACTCAAGATTCATGCAGAGGATATTCCAAAGACTGCCTTTACCACCAGATATGGACTGTATGAGTACACGGTCATGTCTTTTGGATTAACCAATGCCCCCTCTTATTTCATGAACCTTATGAATAAGATTTTTATGAACTTCCTGGATAAGTTTGTCGTTGTTTTCATCGACGACATTCTGATCTATGCCAAATCAGAAGAAGACCATGATCTACACCTAAGGACCGTCCTTGAAACCCTTAGAGAGCATCAGTTGTATGCCAAGTTTAGCAAATGTGAGTTCTGGTTACAGGAAGTAGGATTCCTTGGACATATCATGTCGGCGGGAGGAATTACTGTTGACCCTACGAAGGTTAAGGATGTGGAAGAATGGCAAGCCCCAACCACTCAAACCCAAGTTCGTGCATTTCTCGAATTAGCGCGATATTACCGCAAGTTCATAAAAGTATTCTTGAGCATCGCAAGACCCATGACCCAATTGTGTAAGAAAGATAAGAAGTTTGAATGGACGGACAAATGTGAAGCCAGTTTCCAAGAACTCAAGAAGAGATTGACCTCAACCCCAATCTTGATTATGTCGGATATCACGAAGCCTTTTGATCTATTTTGTGAAGCATCCAAGATCAGTCTCGGATGTGTGTTGATGCAAGAAGGAAAAGTCATATCATATCTATCCCGACAACTGAAGCAACATGAACAGAATTACCCCACCCATGACCTCGAACTAGCAGCCTTAGTTTTAGCCTTGAAGACATGGCGACATTACCTCATGGGTAACCACTGTGAGATTTATTCGGATCACAAGAGACTGAAGTATATTTTCATCCAGAAGGAGATGAATATGAGGCAAAGGAGATGGATAGTGCTAATCAAGGACTATGACCTTGACATTCACTATCACCCCGGTAAAGCCAATGTGGTAGCAGATACCCTTAGCAGATTGTCGTGTCGCTTAAACTCCATGATTCTAAAGGAGCAACCAAGTTTGCACAAGGAGTTGGAAGATTTCAGAATGGAGCTATTAAGTGAAGGATTTTTGGCTAGCATAGAACGTCAACCCAATTTGATCATTCAGATCAAGGAGGCGTAGAAAGGAAATGCTAGTATTGACGGAATCAAACGTCGTATCGGTACAGGGAAGGTACCCAGATTCACCGAAGATGAAGAAGGAGTGTTGTGGTACAAAGGACTTATCGGTGTGCCAGCAGATTCCGAGTTGAAACAAGCTATTTTGAAAGAATCCCATGATACTCTTTACTCTATCCACCCCGGAGGAACGAAGATGTATCAGGATTTGAATGAGCAATTTAGGTGGCATAAGATGAAGAGAGAAATCGGAAGCTACATAGCCAAGTGTGATATTTGTCAGAGAGTCAAGGCGGGACATCAGAGACCCGCGGGACTATTGCAACCATTGCAGATTCTAGGATGGAAATGGGATTCAGTTGGAATGGATTATCACCGGTTTGCCTACATCTAGTAGGGGAAATGACTCTATTTGGGTCATAGTGGATAGACTGTCCAAAGTAGCACATTTCTTACCAGTCAAGACCACTTATCAAAGTTCAAAGCTAGCAGAGTTGTACATTGCTAGAATAGTCAGTTTGCATGGAGTCCCCAAGAACATCATGTCGGATCGAGGAACACAGTTTACCTCGAGATTTTGGAAGAAAGTCCAAGAAGGATTAGGAACAAGACTAGATTTTAGCATAGCTTATCACCCTCAGACTGATGGACAAACGAAGTGAGTAAACCAAATACTCGAAGATATGTTGAGAGCTTGTGTGTTAGAATATGGATAAAAATGGGAAGATTGTCTGCCGTTCACATAATTTTCATACAACAACAATTATCAAGCCAGTTTGCAAATGGCCCCATTTGAATTCATGTATGGAAGGAAATGTCGTACCCCTTTGAATTGGTCGGAAGTAGGAGAGAGTCAGATTTTTGGACCCGACATCCTACGAGAAGCCGAAGAGGAAGTTCACAAGATTCGTGAGCACCTCAAGACCGCCCAATCCAGACATAAGAGTTATGCCTACAAGATACGTCGAGACCTATCCTTCAATATCAGAGATTTTGTGTATCTCAAAATATCACCCTTGAAGGGAATGCAACGTTTCCAACTCAAAGGAAAGTTAGCCCCCATATATATCGGACCCTTCAAGATTTTGAATCATCGAGGATAAGTATCATATCAACTGGAACTGCCAGAGGAGATGTCAGCCGTGCATAATGTGTTTCACATCTCGTTACTTCGCAAATGCCTAGAGGTCCCGGAGAAGACCGAAGTTTTCAAGAATATTTATCACCGAACCATAGAGATCAACGATGCCCTGACATATCCTGAAGTACCCATTCGTATTTTGTAAGAAGTCTTCAGAACCACCAGGACCCGGAGTATCAAGTTTCTCAAGATCCAGTGGAGTAACCACACTAAAGAAGAAGCTACCTGGGAGTGAGAACACTACATCAGGACTGAGTTTCCAGATCTCTTTAAATCCTATTTTTCTTTTTCTCAAACCTCGGGACAAGATTTTGTTTAAGGAGGGAAGGTTTGTAACATCCCAAAAATATTAATCAAGGTTATCAAATTCCAATCACCCAAATTTAGGGTTAACAAAATCTTTTGTTAATTAAAATCAATATGAATGCATGTGTGTATGTGATGAATGCATGAATGCTTGTATGGACTTGTTTGATTGTTATGAATGGCAAGGGTTGGTTTAAATATGAAAACAACATCATCTAAATCATTTCCAAGCAGAATCAAATAAAGAGAAATTCAAAAATAAGATATATAAGCAAATGGTCACTTTTGCCAATCTTGCTCACTAGACCACTTTGAGTGTTTCTAGTCCAAGATTTTTAATAGAAACAAATCCAATTCTTTTCACCCCTTGCTAGACCAAGTAAAAGTGAACCCAAGCCCACCTTGCAAACCCACAGAAACATTTGGCAACCCTATTCAAATGACATTTAAAAATTGAATCTAGTTCATATGGTAAGATCACCATTTCTCAAAACCCAACCACACCAGTTCACCTTGACAAATCCAAACAACTAGATACTACCTAGTGTGTTACCAATGCACCCACCAAATTTCATACAAAAATTCAAATATAAATATATTGCGTCCATTTCATCAAACACCTAGAGACACAAATCAAAATTGGCCAAACTTCACTGTTTTGAGCAGTGATCACCCCAAACCTTGTCTCCCTTTGATCATCCTTGTCTCCGCTAGTGACAACCATCGCATGAATTAGGCTAGAACCCTACACATTGCTCCATGTAGTGCATGCCTGAGCCACCCCTTGACAGCCGACCATGGCAAGCTAGCTAGAGCCATCGCCGCGCATAGCCACCATGTCCAGGAGGTAGGCCACCGTCCACCGCTACCCCCTGTCCAGCCCTCGAGCCCTGCCAAGCCATGGACCACAGAGAACGCGTCGCGCCCATTTCGTCCCTGCCATGCTGAGAGAACGCCAGAGTGCCATGCCCGACATGCTCGCACATGCTGCGCCTCGCCTTCGCCGCCTATGGCTGCGATCACCACCGTCCTAGGAGACCACCAGACATGCCCGTCCGCCGCCGCACGACCAGGAGCACCTGTGCATCATCAAAAACATCGTCGGTGCCGCTCATAGCACCGCACGTTCCAGATCAAACCACACCGCCCCTTGCCGCGCCATCAAGCCGTTGAGCATCGCCAGGGAACCGCGCACCGTCCTAGCACCCGCGCCATGATAGTAGCTCGCTATAACGCCGACCTCGACGAGCTCTGCCCACGCCGCTTGGCCTCTCTCGCTTGCCTATAAAAGGAGGCCTCCCCAGCTCGATTTATCCACACCATCTCACTGCCCTCTCTCTCAAAAACTTCCCACACCCTTCCCCGAAGCAACGCGAGCACCAGGCCGCCGGAATTTCATCGGAGGCCGCCGCTTCTTGAGGAGAAGGGTGTCGTCGATTGCGACCACCCCAGGAGACGCCGCCAGTACCAGGAGAACCGCCGTTGTTGACAACCTCATTCACCCTCGTCGCCGACCCTCGCCTGAGCCCCGGTGAGCCTCCCCAGACCCCCACTGGCCATGCTAGGGTTATTCCCCGTCGTGTCCTATTCCGATGAGGACGACGGCCATGAGCCGTTGATCTTGCATTTAATCCTACGGTCGTAATCGCCCCATACCCCTTCGCCACCCCCTGTCTCACTGACGAGTGGGGACACCACTTAAACCCTCCAGCGCGCACTGTGCGCAGTGGTCCGGCCTAGTAACTCTCCCGCGCGACCCAGTTAGTTTAAATTTAGATTTTTTTATTTTAGTTTCAAACCGAGTTCTGTCTGTTGATTCAAAAATCAATTTAGAGAGTTTTACTGAACCAAATAGCATGAAACCAATTTTGTTAAAAATATATGGAAATTATTAATCCAAGCCTGTTGGATTCAAACCATTTGGAGCTATAGATCACCTATGGTAAAAATAACAAGGCGGAGACTTTTCTGCATTCAAACATATTTCAAAATTCAACCATAAATGATTTTGAGTTGATTCCAACACTCAAAAATCACATTTGATAAAACCTTTCTGAATATATATAAAAATATCTAGGTTTACTGATGGTACTAATGGACAAGTAATAAAAGAATGCCCCATAGGCATTTCTAGTCACTTTAATTAATTAAAATAATAAGGTTAACCATTATATTGTGACACCACTTTAAATCACACTCCCAAGTATTAAAATATGTGGTGATGACATGTGTCAACATGATCCCATATTTTAATTGGATAATATTAAATCTTAAGTAGTTTTTAATGAGTAGAAATTACTTTTCTAAAATAAAATGAATTGGACTATTGCTTTAATCCTTGTGATGATTGTGATGATGCTAGATCCTCTAGTGTAAACCCTTGTGTGCCAAATAGAAGTAGTTAAGTATTGTTTGGTGTACTTCATATTTATTTATAGACGCTAGTACCGACCAAGGATACAAAGAGGAAGGAGACTGCTACAAAGAGGAAGCAGAGGATAACTTCAACCACTTAGGTGTTATAAGACCTTAAACTAGTTTTCTTTACTTCTGAACTCAGCTAGAGATAAACCTGGCTTTTGCAAAACAACCTAGAGCTTAGGATTCCTACTTGAAACCTCTTTACTTGTTAGTCTTAGTTTGTGAGTACTTAAAGAGTACTCATGGCTTTGTCCCTGGCTATTCCCGTGGCCATACTATGAGGAGGACTACCAGGATGATGGACATCAGGAAGTCTACGATAACTAGGATCATCTCCCATCGTCAGCATTGCCTGTGACCCTGAAGATGGAGCTTCGCCCATGCTACCGTTATTATATTATTCCGCTTCGTTGAGTGTATTAAGACTGGATCATGAGATCCTTTATTTGTAAGACCTTTATTATGGTTTGTAATTGATGATGAAATATGGTACCAATCTGTTATGTCTCGCAAAAATGGTAATCCTGGGATTGTGATGTATGGCATAACAGGCATCTGGGATTAAAAATCTGGGTGTTGACACTGGTCCTGTAGGCCATGCCTCATGATAACCTTGGTTTCATAACTAAGGGAAAACTTGCTGCTTTGTTCATCACACCTTGCTCTTGGGGTTTCCCAATGAGGCTCTACAGTCAACTGAGTCGCATCAATTAGCAAGGGAGAGAGAAGAGAGGTTTATGCTAGAGGGGTAAGATTAGTTAGAGAGGTAGATTTTAATTGAGTTGTTTTGTTTTGAATAATCTTAAACAAGAAAAAGATTTCAAAGAAGCCTCACAAGGTATCAAATCAATTAAAACCAAAGGGTAGACATGAAGGGGAAAGTAGATGGTTGAATAAGATTTATTTGATTTGTTTCCTCTTGAGAGAAACCAAAACAAATAGCCCCATTTAAACCAAGAAAACAAAGAAGGGAAGGATGTTGGTAATCTTTCATGGGTCATGCATGTGGTATAATGGACACCTAGATAATTGTGAAAACAATCCTAGTTTATTATGGCACATATCCAAGCATGCATTTTCTTCACTTGAAAAATTGTCCACATAAGAAGAAGGATTGCTTGCAAATGAGGTTATTTGACATATGCATACATATGAAGCCAAAAGGCCAAAGTAGTGTGTATTTTCCACTAGATTCAGTTGTAGGCATAATGACATCATACATGGGCATATATTGAATAAAACCATGTGAAAGCTTGCAAAAGAGAATTCTACCCACATAGCTTGCAAATAAGAGAGGTGGTGGAATTAGAATATATATACCCCCAACTCAACTTGGGCATTAAGCAATATATCAAGAAACAAATACAAGTAATACAATACAATGCATATGGGATAATAACCAAATAAGAGAGGTTTTATATGATGCTCAAATGAAAGGTGGCATGGTGACATGAGCATGATATAATGATGATGCAATGTAGAATAATATGTAGGAAGTAGCAATATAGAATAGGCAAGTAGAATTACAATTGTTAGACAATTGGGATGCTACAGTATGCCATGATGGAATGATGCAGTAGTTACATGGCATAGCATAACATGGCATGGGTGAAGTGTGGGGTACAAGAATAACCCATTTTATTAAGTTGTAGTCATGTTTTGCTCCCATAAACATTATTGTATACTTAATATTTATATAATGCATGCTTTAATTCATAACATGGAATGCATAGTTAGAATAGGCTCGTCGATATAATTGATTTAGACATATCATTTGTCGAAATCAGAGTTACGGAATTAAAGTTATTCAATTATTAAAAAAATGGTATTTATTAGTCTATACCTAATAATAAAGCACGAAGTGTTTCTTGCGGTCCAACACTTTTTAGACCTTTTTACCCTCCCACTAAACCACCTATTACCCCTAGCGCCACCGGTAACTAAAAAAAGATCTAGACCCCCGCCGAACTCCTCCCGCATCGAGCCAGCCTCCACATACCACCAATGCCACCTGCTGTTTTTTTCTTCCTGGCCGTTTCCGCAACGTGTCTCCACCGGTAAGTTAAATCAAAATAAGATTTGTTAAGTGGACCGTGTCTACCTAGGACTTGGGTGCAACCTTGCATCGTGTCTCTCTCTATATATAATGTGATCAGACGATCCTGATTAGCTCGTGGCATCACATGTAGAGGGGATCAATTAATTAGGTCTCGAGCCAGAACCATCTCACGATGGACACCAACGGAAGATTATGCGGCGGCGGTGGGAATCGTCAGCTGCATGCTCCAGAACCTTCCCTGCTGCCGCTTAATCGCCGACCTGGGGAGACTTGATTAGCGCCCCACCTAGGGAGACTTGATCAACATGCAGGGATATCCAGGTCAGCTTCATCACGACGAGATGGTGATCAACGCTGACCTCGATGAGCCTAACCATTGCACGCCGATCCACACCGTTGAATTCTGCGGCCTGCGTGGCCGGCGTTGTAACGTCTGTGCTTAAGAGCCTCGAACATCGAGGGCGACCTCTTGGCTTTTGCCCCTCTGGAACGTGTTGGCGAGATCGCATGGAAAATTGGCAAGTCGATGCACGGATCCAAATCTTCCAACCGACCCAACATGAGGATAAGTAGTTGGTGCCGATCCACGAGTACTCTAAGATTTTAGGTGACACGGAGCAGCGAGGACATCTAGGAATAGCAGACATCGAGCAGTTCAGGTCTCTAGCCCGAGAGAGCTCTCCATGAGGTGATAATGGACACAGCAGGGAAACATATATGGGACCAATGATAGAGACTGGAGACTGTGTTCGGGGCGAGTTCACCGCCATTCAAACGATTCCAGACCGGCCGGTGCCGGCAGTGTGGGGGTTCGTAGCATGGAAAATAAAAAAATTCTACCGCATGCACACAAACAAGCCAAGATCTATCTACTAGATTGTAGCAACGAGTCGATAGAAGCACTCACCCTCGAAGATTCCAAAGCGGTTAACGAGAGCAGATTCTCGTGGGTGATGTAGTCGTACACTTGTCGATCTCAAGATCGCATAGACGATCCTTCCGGCGCTGCGTTCCAGCAGCGCTTCCGTAGTCGGTCACACATTCGGTACTTGATGAAGACCTTCCTCTCCCTTGTTCCAGCAGGCAGTGGAGGTTGTAGTTCTCCCCTCGTGATTCCGGCAGCACGACGGTGTGGTGTTGGAAGTAGAGGGAAGATCCCGCAGGGCTTCGCCTAAGCCGAAGCGAGTTATGGTGGATCTAGGGTTTCCCGGAGATCTAGGGTTTAGAAGACCGGGAGGAGGAGGAGGTGTCGGCGGCGGCTAGGGCGGCGGCGGCGCAAGGCGGCGGCGGCGCGGGTGTGGGGAGGGCTTGGATCTTGTGGTGTTCGGGCAGCCCTCCCCCTCTATTTATGAGAGGGAGGGGCAGCCTTGGGAGGGGTGGGTTTGAATCCAAACCCAAACCCAAGTTGGATTGAGAGGACTTGTTTCTTCTTCCACTAGGAAACCATTGTTCCAGTTTGACTTTTCAAACTTCCCGTTTGACTTTCAGTTTATATGAATCTTATTCTCTGGACCATTCCGGATCTCCTCGTGATGTCCCGGATCTAATCCGAGACTCCGAACAACATTCGGTATACCTATTAACATTCCATATCTAATAAACAACATCGAATCCTTAAGTGTGTCTCCCTACGGTTCGTGAATTATGCGGACATGACCGAGACACTTCTCCGATCAATAACCAATAGAGGAATCTGGAAATTCATATGGCTCCCACATATTTCTACGATTACTTTGTGATCTAATGAACCACTTACATACGATACCAATTTCCCTTTGTCTCACGATAGTTTACTTATCTGAGATTTTGATCGTCGGTATCTCTGCATACCTAGTTCAACCTTGTTACCGATAAGTACTCTTTTCTCGTTCCCGTGATATGTGATCCCTTGTGAGCCAGTCACATGCTTGCAAGCCAATTGGATGACATTCCACCAAGAGGGCCCAGAGTATATCTATCCGTCATATGGATGGACAAATCCCACTCTTGATCCATGTGCCTCAACCCATACTTTCTGAACACTCAATGCCACCTTTATAGCCACCCAGTTACGGTGTGGTGTTTGATGTCATCAAAGCATCCTTCCGGTGATGGTGATTAGCATGATCTCATGGTCGAAGGAATTAGGTTACTATGTATCAGAAAGCTTATAGCAAACGAACTATTGAAATGACTTGATGTTAATGCTACGCTTATCTATAGGAGTTTGTCCATCATACCATTCTCCTAATGATATGATCGTGTTGTTAACAACATCTCAATGTTCATGATCGGGAAACCACGATCATCTATTAACCAACAAGCTAGTATTACAAAGAGGCTTTACTAGGGACTCTAAATTAGTTTACAAATCACACAAGTATTAATGTTTCCGGTTTAAGACTATTATAGCATGAATGTAAACATTTATCATAAACACAAAGATATAATAATAACCACTTTTATTATTGCCTCTAGGGCATATCTCCAACATTCTCCCACTTGCACTAGAGTCAACTAATCTAGATTACATGGTAATATACCGAACACCCATGGCGGTTTGGTGATGGTCATGTTTTGCCCTCGGGAGAGGTTTAGTCAACGAATCCGCTACATTCAGATCTATGTGTACTTTGCAAATCTTTATGTCACCATCTTGGACATGCTCTCGAATAGCGTGAAAACGTAGCTTGATGTGCTTCAGCTTCTTGTGTGACCTTGGTTCTTGCGCATTGGCTATGGCGCCCATGTTATCACAGTAGATAGACATTGGGTCCAACGCACATGGAACCACACCGAGCTCTGTAATGAAGTCCTTCATCCATATTGCCTCTTGTGAAGCCTCTGAAGCAGCTATGTATTCCGATTCAGTTGAAGATCTCGCCACAACGCTTTGCTTTGCACTCCTCCAGCTAACTGCTGCACCATTCAAAGTAAATACGTATCCAGATTGAGATTTAGAATCATCCGGATCGGTGTTCCAACTATCATCGGTGTAACCATTAACAACGAGTTGTTCATCACCTCCATAAGAAAGAACCATATCCTTAGTTCTTCTCAAGTACTTAAGGATGTTTTTCACCGTTGTCCAATGATCCACTCCTGGATCACTTTGATATCTGCTAGTCAAACTAACAACATATGCAATGTCGGGTCTAGTACATAGCATGGCATACATAAGAGATCCTATGGCTGAGGCATAGGGAGTCTTACTCATCCTTTCTCTATCTTCTGCCGTTGCATGACTTTGAGTTTTACTCAAGTCGTATTGGGCAACATGTGCAAGAACCCTTTCTTGCTATCTTCCATTCCAAACCTCTTTAGAACTTTGTCCAAATATGTACTCTGTGACAATGATATTAGGCGTCTCGATCTATCTCTATAAATATTTATGCCTAATATGTAAGCTTCTTCGCCAAGATATTTCATGGAAAAACTATTATTCAAATAATCCTTGACACTATTAAGAAGGTCTACATCATTCCCAATCAACAATATGTCATCTACATATAGTATTAAGAATTCTACAGAGCTCCCACTCACTTTCTTGTAAATACAAGCTTCTCCATAAGTTTGTATAAAACCAAAGCTTTTGATTACCTTATCAAAATGTTGATTCCAACTTCGGGATGCTTACTTCAATCCATAAATGGACCGTTGAAGTTTGCATACCTTGTTAGCATCTTTAGGATTGACAAAACCTTTGGGTTGCATCATATAAAACTCTTCATCAATGTCTCCATTGAGGAACGCTGTTTTGAGATCCATCTACCATATCTCATAATCATAATATGCAGCGATTGCTAACATAATCCTCACAGACTTTAGCTTCGCTACTGGTGAGAAAGTCTCATCGTAATCAACTCCTTGAATTTGTCGAAACCCTTTTGCGACAAGTCGAGCTTTATAGACAGTAACATTACCATCAACATCTGTTTTCTTCTAGAAAATCCATTTGTTCTCGACAACCTTCCGACCATCCGGTAAGTCCACCAAAGTCCATACTTGGTTTTCGTACATGGATCCAATCTCGGATTTCATGGCTTCTTTCCATTTATTGGAATCTGGGCTCATCATCGCTTCCTCATATGTCGCAGGGTCATCGGTGTTGTCCACCAACATGACACTCATAACGGGATCATACCAATCAGGAGTGGTATGAGTTCTCGTTGACCTGCGAGGTTCCGTAGTAACTTCAACCGAAGTTTCATGATCAACATCATTAGCTTCCTCTCTTATTGGTGTAGGCGCCACAGGAACTACTTCCGGTGCTGTGTTACTTGCAAGTTCGAGAGAAGGTTCAACAACCTCGTCGAGTTCTACTTTCCTTCCAGTCACTTCTTTCGAGAGAAACTCCTTCTCTAGAAAGGATCCATTCTTGGCAACGAAGATTTTGCCTTCGGATCTATGATAGAAGGTATACCCAATAGTTTCCTTCGGGTATCCTATGAAGATGCATTTTTCCGCTTTGGGTTCAAGCTTCTCCGGCTGTACTTATTTACATAAGCTTCGCAACCCCAAACTTTAAGGAACGACAATTTAGGTTTCTTCCCAAACCATAATTCATACGGTGTCTGAAAGGCCCCCGATGTCGCCTAGAGGGGGGGTGAATAGGCGATTAAAACTTTTCCTAGAGTGGATCAACAAAGGCGGAATAAAACTAGTGTTTACTTTGTTAAGCATAACCTAGACCAACTAAGGTTCACCTATGTGCACCAACAACTTGTGCTAAGCAATACAAGCAACAAAGTGATAGCAAGATATATATTACTTCAAGCACGAAGGCTATCACAATGTAAAGTGCATAAGTAAAGAGCTCGGGTATAGAGATAACCGAGGCACGCGGGGACACCGATATTTTACCGAGTTCCTCCCAACATGGAGTACGTCTCGTTTGGAGAGGGGGTGGTATCAAACCACCAACGCCACAAAAGGCCTCCCTTATTCTCCAGTGAATCTCACCCCAACGGGATCAATCCACGCTTCCACTATCGGTGCACTTGTTGGTGGCAACCGGAACCTCTCACAAGGTTGGGGCACTTCTCCACAACTTAATTGGAGGCTCCCAACAAATGCCACAAAAGGCCACAATGCCACCAAGGCCACAAAACCGTCTAGGGTTCCAAGAACCCAAGAGGGACAAGCTCCAAAGAGTCACACAAACCAAATCCTCCGAGGAGAACTCAAACCGATGCACCAAATGCAAATGGCAAGAACACCACAAAGGTGTTCAAATCCTTCTCTCCCAAATTCCACCAAAGATACAAAAGCTTATGGGGGAATAAGAGAGGAAGAACAATGGAGAAAATCCACAAAAGACTCCAAGATCTAGATCCCAATATGTTCCCCTCACTTAGAGGAGAGATTGATTGGTGGGATTGTAGATCTAGATCTCCTCTTTCAAATCCCTCAAAAATATGCAAGAATCATCGGAGGGATTAAAAGAAAGCAAGCTCAAGAAGGTCAACAATGGAGGGGAAAACTTGCAAGAAAGGTTGAGGAAACATTGGGGAAGAAGGCCCCTTATATAGGTCCCTCCAAAATCCAACCGTTGCAGCCCAAAAACGCGATTCCCGGTACTACCGGACTTTTTCCCGGTACTACCGGACTTTCCCGGCACTACCTGACATTTCCTGGGGTTCCTGGGGCTCCAAACGCAATTTTCTCTGCGCTCCCCGGTACCAAAATGCGGTACTACCGGATCCTGGTCCGGTACTACCGGTCATCACAGAACGAAAACAGCCATAACTTTTGCATCCGGACTCCGATTTCGATGATCTTGGGCTCGTTTCGAAGAGGACAACAGCCTCTACAAGATCATGCAAAGAAACATCATAGTCCAGCAAGGGAGGATAGATCCAAATGACGAAGTAAAAAACCTTCTGCCGCGCTAGGTAGTAAAATGCGGTACTAGCTCTTTTTGGTACCTAGCCCGGCAGTGGATTTTGACAACTTTCCAAAACCTTCTGCCTTGCTAGGTACCTAGGAGACCAGCAGATATTCAAACGGCTATAACTTTTGATTGGTAAATCCAATCGACCCGATTCCAATTGCGTTGGAAAGAGGACGACATGAGCTTCCCTATAAAAGGTGAAAATATTGGTTATCACCAAGTGAGAATGTATCAAATATAATAATGTGAGATACCTCACTTGGTGAGAAACCAAAAAACCGCATAGATCAAAATCGCAATAAGATATAAAAGAGGGATCCGATTTTGATGAACAAGAGCTTGTTATGGAGATTACCACAAGCTCTATATCATCACATGGATAAGACCAAATAACAACCAAATACGATGATGCAAGTATGCAAAGGTTTGAGCTCTCTCCGAACAATGTGATCGAGTTACTCATTCAAGAGCCCCTCTTGATAGTACGGTTATCTATCCTAAACCCGGTCTTCCACTAACAATATAAGACCGGCAAAAGGGAAAACCTATCAAGATTATACCTTTGCCTTGAGCATTCCACTTGAGCTCGATGTAGACGATCTTTACCTTCTCAAGATGTAACGCCTTTCTTGATTCCTCATCATCGATCCATGATCACCGAGGATGGCAAGCGTCAAACATGAGATCTTCTAAAGATTGCGCATTTTGAGCTTGCACAACATATCTTCTTCTCATTTCATCAACCTTGAAGCCGACACAAGCTCCAAGCGATGCCAATGGACAATTCCTACAAGTATAACTTAATACACACATTAGTCCATAAAGATTGTCATTAATTACCAAAACCACACATGGGGGGCCCACATGTTCTTTCAGTGTCGTTTCAACGGATTTAGATGGTGCCCTATTTAAACTAAATGCAACTGTTTCTAATGCATAACCCCAAAACGATAGCGGTAAATCTGTAAGTGACACCATAGAACGAACCATATCTAAGAAAGTTCGATTACGACGTTCGGACACACCATAACACTGTGGTGTTCCCGGCGGTGTCAATTGTGAAAGTATTCCGCATTTCTTCAAATGCTCGCCAAACTCGTAACTTAGATATTCACCTCCACGATCAGATCGTAGAAATTTAATCTTCTTGTTACGTTGATTCTCTACCTCACTTTGAAATTCCTTAAACTTCTCAAAAGTTTTGGACTTATGTTTCATGAAATAGATATACCCATATCTACTCAAGTCATCCGTGAAGGTAAGAACATAACGATGACCACCGCACGAAGCTACACTCATTGGACCACATACATCGGTATGTATGATTTCCAATAAGTCTGTAGCTCGCTACATCATACCAGAAAATGGAGTCTTGGTCATTTTACCTATCAGACATGCTTTGCATCTTTCAAGTGATTCGAAATCAAGTGATTCAAGAAGTCCATCGGAATGGAGTTTATTCATGCGCTTCACTCCAATATGACCAAGACGACAGTGCCATATATAGGTCGAGTTATCGCTCAATTTCAAACGTTTAGCTTCAATGTTATTAATGTGTGTATTACCATAATCGAGATTCAATAAGAATAGACCATCTATCAAAGGTGCATGTGCATAAAACATATTACTCATATAAATCGAAAAACCATTATTCTCGAACTTAAACAAGTAACCGTCTCGCAATAAACATGATCCTGATATAATGTTCATGCTCAACGCAGGCACCAAATAAAAATTATTTAAGTATAAAAATAATCCCGATGGTAGATGAAGAGGTAGGGTGCTGACCGCGATCACATCAACCTTTGATCCATTTCCAACGCGCATCGTCACCTCGTTCTTCGCTAGTTTCCGTCTATTCTGTAGCACCTGATTCGAGTTACAAATATGAGCAACTGAACCAGTATCAAATACCTAGGCACTACTACGAGTACTAGTGAGATACACATCAATAACATGTATATCGGATATACCTTTCTTCTTGATGTTGCCGTTCTACAAATCCGCCAAGTACTTAGGGAAATTCCGCTTCCAATGACCTTCTCCCTTGCAGTAAAAGCACCCAGTATCAGCCTTAGGCCCAGCCTTGGTCTTCTTCGCCGGCGCGGTAACTTTCTTACCGCCCTTCTTGAAGTTTCCCTTTTTCTTAGACTTGCCTTGCTTCTTTAATTTGGTGGTCTTATTGGCCAACAACACTTGGTGCTCTTTCTTGATCTCCACTTCTGCAGACTTCAACATGGAGAAGAGTTCTGGCAACGACTTGTCCATGTTTTGCATATTGTAGTTCATCACAAAGTTTTTGTAACTTGGTGGCAGTGATTGGAGGACATGATGAATCCCCAAAGAATTAGGAATCACTATACCCAAGCTTTGAAGCTTGCTCGCGTGCCCAGACATCTTAAGCATGTGCTCACTGATGGAGTTGCCCTCTTCCATCTTGCAGTTAAAGAACTTTTCAGAAGCCTCATAACTCTCAACTGCCGCGTGAGCCTCAAATATCATTTTGAGTTCACAGACAATATCATGTGGGTCATGGTTCTCAAACCTTTTCTGAAGCTCCGATTCCAAACCATACAAGATAGCACACTGAACTGTGGATTACTGATTTTTCCGAGCGAGGAAAACATTCTTTACCTCATCGGTAGCATTAGCTGCAGGCGGGTCACCAAGCGGTGCATCCAGCACATAGGTCAAATTACCAGCATTGAGGACAATCCTCAAATTGCGGAACCAATCCGCGAAGTTGCTTCCATTGTTTTTCAACTTTTCTTTCTCTAGGAACGCGTTACAATTGATGGTAGGGGCCGCCATTGATCTACAACATATTAGCAATAGTTTAGACTAAGTTTATGAAAAATTTGAGTTCCAATTAATAGTTAAATTAATCTAGGTGAACTCCCACTCAAAACAATATCCCTCAAATTGTTTTAGTGATCACACGAACCAAATCCACCACATCAAAACCGATCATCACGAGAGTTGATGTAGCTTCAATGGCGAACAATCAACATGTTCATCATATCTACTATATGACTCATGCTTTACCTTTCGGTGATCCGTGTTCCGAGACCATGTATGTACATGCTAGGCTCGTCCAGATCAAACCTTAGCTTCCGCATGAGCAAATCTGGCCTGCTCACATTGTATACACTCGCAGAATCTAACACACCCGATCATCACGTGGTGCTTCGAAACAACGAGCTTTAGCAATGGTGCTTACTAAGGATGAACACTTTAAAACTTGAAATTGTGTGCATGAGGGATCATCTTATAATGCTACCGTCGCAAACTAAGCAATACAAGATGCATAAAAGATTAACATCACATGCAATTCATAATATGTGATATGATATGGCCTTTCTTCTTGTGCTTCCGATCTCCATCTTCAAGCACGAACATGATCTCCATCATCACCGGTATGGCGTCAAGGTCAATGGCGTCGTTTCATGGTTGGCGTCCACCAGCTTCAACTATTACAACTACTTTGAATAGACACACAGGTCTTAACGGAGTTTAAAAGACAACCATATGGCTCCTGCCGGTTGCCAACTTACAATAAGGAATATTGCATACATCATATATAATCACAATCATGGCCATATCACATCACAGAACACCCCTGCAAAACAAAGTTAGACGCCTCTAATTTTCTTTGCATATTTTACGTGGTTTGGAGCTTTCAATAAGTGTCGTTCTAACTTACGAACAAGAACCACAACGCTGATGTTTGAACTATCAAGTGCCTGTTGTAAATTGAATCTATACTATGATGAGAGAGACAGACACCCGCAAAGCCACTTATGCAATACAAGTTGCATGTTAAGCGTGGAGCAAGTCTCATGAACGATGTCATGTAAGGTTAGCCCGGTCCGCTTCATCCCATCATACCGCAAGATGCAAAGTACACAAAAAGCAATTGATAATAAAAGCACCACCGTCCATAATGACCATTGTGTTCTACTCGTGCAACAGATCTACATATAGACACGGCTTTGATACCACTGTAGGGGTTCGTAGCATGGAAAACAAAAAAATTCTACCGCATGCACACAAACAAGCCAAGATCTATCTACTAGATTGTAGCAACGAGTCGATAGAAGCACTCACCCTCGAAGATTCCAAAGCGGTTAACGAGAGCAGATTCTCGTGGGTGATATAGTCGTACACTTGCCGATCTCAAGATCGCGTAGACGATCCTTCCGGCGCTGGGTTCCGGCAGCGCTTCCGCAGTCGGTCACACGTTCGGTACTAGATGAAGACCTTCCTCTCCCTTGTTCCAGCAGGCACTGGAGGTTGTAGTTCTCCCCTCGTGATTCCGGCAGCACGACGGCGTGGTGTCGGAAGTAGAGGGAAGATCCCGCAGGGCTTCGCCTAAGCCGGAGCGAGTTATGGTGGATCTAGGGTTTCCCGGAGATCTAGGGTTTAGAAGACCGGGAGGAGAAGGAGGAGGAGGTGTCGGCGGCAGCTAGGGCGGCGGTGACGGACCGGCGGCGGCGCAAGGCGGTGGCGGCGCGGGTGTGGGGAGGGCTTGGCTCTTGTGGTGTTGGGGCAGCCTTCCCCCTCTATTTATGAGAGGGAGGGGCAGCCTTGGGAGGGGTGGGTTTGAATCCAAACCCAAACCCAAGTTGGATTGAGAGAAGGACTTGTTTCTTCTTCCACTAGGAAACCATTGTTCTAGTTTTACTTTTCAAACTTCCCGTTTGACTTTCAATTTATATGAATCTTATTCTCTGGACCATTTTGGATCTCCTCGTGATATCCCGGATCTCATCCGAGACTCCGAATAACATTCGGTATCCCTATTAACATTCCATATCTACTAAACAACATCGAATTCTTAAGTGTGTCTCCCTACGGTTCGTGAATTATGCGGACATGACCGAGACACTTCTCCGATCAATAATCAATAGAGGAATCTGGAAATTCATATGGCTCCCACATATTTCTACGATTACTTTGTGATCGAATGAACCACTTACATACGATACCAATTTCCCTTTGTCTCACGATAGTTTACTTATCTAAGGTTTTGATCGTCGGTATCTCTGCATACCTAGTTCAACCTCGTTACCGATAAGTACTCTTTTCTCGTTCCCGTGATATGTGATCCCTTTTGAGCCAGTCACATGCTTGGAAGTCAATTGGATGACATTCCACCGAGAGGGCCCAGAGTATATCTATCCGTCATATGGATGGACAAATCCCACTTTTGATCCATGTGCCTCAACTCATATTTTCTGAACACTCAATGCCACCTTTATAGCCACCCAATTACGGTCTGGTGTTTGATGTCATCAAAGCATCCTTTCGGTGATGGTGATTAGCGATCTCATGGTCGAAGGAATTAGGTTACTATGTATTAGAAAGCTTATAGCAAACGAACTATTGAAATGACTTGATCTTAATGCTACGCTTATCTATAGGAATATGTGCATCATACCATTCTCCTAATGATATGATCTTGTTGTTAACAACATCTCAATGTTCATGATCGGGAAACCATGATCATCTATTAACCAACAAGCTAGTATTACAAAGAGGCTTTACTAGGGACTCTAAATTAGTTTACAAATCACACAAGTATTAATGTTTCCGGTTTAATACTATTATAGCATGAATGTAAACATTTATCATAAACACAAAGATATAATAATAACTATATTTATTATTACCTCTAGGGCATATCTGCAACAGGCAAGCGTTAGCCAGGCAGCCTTCGCCGCTGTCGATCCGCTGTCTCCAGGCTAAGATGCAAAAAAGAAAAAATCAAGCATACTTTTTATTAGACCTGCTTCAATCGAAGATGCGATTTGCCACAGGAAGCATTGCAAATCAGATGGATCTGAATGGGGACACGCCATCGATTGTGCGACTGCAGCGGGGACAAGCCATTGATTGTGCGGTTGCGGCGGGGACAATCCATCCATGGTGCGACGGAAGGAGAGGCTCGGGACGCTCGCCACGGTGCTCCTCTCGGATGAGCTCCCCCTGTCCAGGATGCGCGCCCTAGCCCTCGTGCCCAACAGCATTGCGCTCTTCATGACCGGCGCCAGACAGTAATAGTCTCAGGTTGCTGCTGCTCCTCGAGTTCTTTCATTACTGCGTGTAGCACTCTGAAATTCAGCACTATGAATCAGGCAGAATGGACGAAAATAACCCAAAAAAATAACGATTTCACGAAATGAACTCCGGCCAGAAGAAATTCACGGAACTAACCCTTTTTGCAACGCCATAAGGGGTGGCGCCGCACCTTGAAGAGCGGCGCCATTGCGCCTGGCGCCGCGCACCTGCCAGCATGGAGCCCCACGGGCCCGGTCCCGATAGTGCGGCGCCTTGTAGCGTGGCGCCGCACTGTGTAGTGCGGCGCTGTTTCGCCTGGCGCCGCACTTTAGGTCTTGTACCAGCGCGGCGCTAGCCCTCCCCAGACCCAGACCATTCCTCTTAGACGCACATGAGCGCATGGCGGCTAGGTTTTCTCGGCCCCGGTGATTCCCCTCTCCAAAAACCCAAGATTTGCTGGATTTGTCCAAGGATCTTGCTCCCAATCCCTTCCCCAGGTATCTCCTCTCAAATCCCTTGCTATTTGTCCAAAAATTTCTTGCTAATTTCCCCTTTTGTTCAAATTTCGGTGAAACCCTAGGTTCAATTAGATGTAGAGATTGAGATGAACCATTGCAATGCTTATTTGATATTTAGGTTTAGATATGGCATAGTACTCTTTGGTACAACTCTAGTTGGTCTATTTATCTTTGAAGTATATGTTAGGTGCTTTTTCATATTAGCAATTCCATATGGCTAGAGTAAGATGGAGATATGGTAGAACTCTAGTTGGTGTTTTGATTTATCTTACAATTATATGGTAAAAGTCTAGTTGGTTGATTTAGCTTGCAATTCTAGATGCTAGAACTATAGGTAGAGTAGGATGAATATGTAGGATGTCTCTATAAGATGGACAAAAGCTAGAACTATATGCTAGAACTATAAGATGGTTGATTTAGCTTGCAATTCTAGATGCTAGAACTATAAGATGGACATTTTGTAATTGTTCTTATTCTCTCTATTGTTTTGAATATGTAGGATGGCTCTAAACCCCCTTCTAAACAATGCTCACTATGATGTTCAACACCATGCCTACAAGATGTCGGAGAAGAGACAGGTACTAAAAACTTCAATGCAAGTCGAACAAGATGCCATGTTTGTTTAGATGGAAATCTAAAATTTTGCCATTATATGTTTGCAGGAGCTTCAACCCCTTCGACTTAGGTACCACGAGGTCTCGTCCGGCAAGATGCGTTATGATGCGCGGTACACTCCGTACATCCAGCAGCTAGGACTCCTCCCCTTTATCCACATGGTCACTCGGTCCACACCGGCCTTCAACCCTGCTGCGATCACCGCGCTTGTGGACCGATGGAGGCCTGAGACGCACACATTTCACCTTAGGACCGGTGAGACTACGATCACCTTGCAGGACATGAGCATGATCCTGGCACTCCCAATCGAGGGAAACCCTGTGTGCATGTCCTCGGATTCAAACGGGTGGCGTGAGGAGATGGTCGCCCTTATAGGGAAGGATCCACCCGAGGCTATAAACAAGAAGGGGGAAAAACTGAGGGTCGCTGCCGGGGCTACTTTTACTTGGATCATCCAGAATTTCAAGATTTGCCCCGAGGATGCCGATGAGGAGACGATCAAGACATACACTCGTGTGTATGTGTGGTACATTATCACGAGGACTCTGTTTCCTGACAGCAGTGGGGATCGTGCTCAGTGGCATTGGCTCAAGTTGCTGGGTTTTTTCGACTCTACCTTCAGTTGGGGTTCTGCGGCGTTGGCCTGGTTGTACCATCAAGTAATGAGTTATTTACAAATGTTGTTGTATATTTTTTCACTATCTCAAAAAAAATTGTTCTTACCAAATGGTTGTTCACTTCATCTGCAGCTGGATGACGCTTGCCTTAGGAGCTCCACCGATTCAGGGATTGGTGGTTGTTTGCTCCTTCTTTCGGTGTGGATCTGGGAACGCTTTTCCATTGGACGGCCGAGATTGTTGTCATTCAATCCTTACATTGATAACGGCAACAACTACCTTCTCCCCACGTGGGCTTACAAGTGGGATGTGGTCTCCGAACCGCCAACGGACCCACTGGAGGCGTACAAGAGGTACACGAACGAGTTTGACACGATCACCATGGATCAGGTAATTTCAGCGACGGCGGTCAATTATATGTCTTGAACTTGTAATCTTTGACCCTGACATGACTGTGGTATGATGCAGGTGACGTGGGAGCCATACGGTCGAGGGGACCGCTTTGGTGTTCCGGAGGACTGTCGCCTTAACCCTATTTGCCTCAGAGAATCTCGTCTGTGGCTAATGCGTTGCCCCATGGTGTGCATGTGGGCTATTGAGTATCACCAGCCTCACCGTGTCATGACCCAGTTTGGGTTATTTCAGATTGTACCGCCTGAGTGGAAGGACACGGACATAGGGCTCCATAGGTAAGCTACTAACTGCCTTACCATGTGATGTGCTTATCATTCGTCAAATAACGCTTTTTGACTTGTTGTTGTTGTGTGCAGCTTGGACAGGAAGAAGCAGAGGAAGGAGAAGGATTGGCCCAAGCTTCATAGGAAGCACCTTGAGAAATTCAGGAGGTGTGTGACCGAGGCTAGGAAAGCAAAAGGAGCACAGGATAGGCCCTTCAATCGGGATGCTTTCAACAACTACATCGCATGGTTCGTTGAGAACGCGCGGGTGGAGATATACCCACGGGCATTTCAGGATTCGATCTTGGAGGAGCCATTGGTGTTTGAATATGGAGGAGCCTTCGGAGGGAACTTGTATTTGTAGTTCTTCTTGTTGTCCCCCGCAATATGTCGGTCCGTTTCATGTGAGTATTTCAGAAAATACTCATTCATCATGTCGAATGTATATCGGATTATTGCCGTGACGGGCAATGCACGGACACCTTTTAGCAACTTGTTAAATGCCTCTGCCATGTTGCTTGTCATTTGGCCATACCTCCGGCCACCGTCATCAAAAGCTCGTGCCCACTTTCCCATATGTTCAATGTTCCTATTGAGCCACTCGTGACCACCGGCATTGAGTTCTTTGTTGACTAGCAATTTGTTGTACAAGTTAGAGAAACGACGTTCCGTGAAAGCAAGGCAACAATCCTGTAGATCATCGGACAAATCCTTGCTCTTGCATGCCCTATAGAAGTTTGAACAAAAGTGTCTCATGCACCAACGATGGTGCAATGGAGCATGGCCGGGAATATCAATCATCACAGCATTGAGAATTCCTTGATGACGGTCAGAGATGACACATATCTCCCTTTGAGGGGTTAATATCTTGGTTCTCAAAAGATAGAAGAACCACTCCCAATTATCATTGCTTTCTGCCTCCACCAAAGCAAACGCCAAAGGAATCAACCGGTTGTTCACGTCATTGGCTATTGCAATCAAGATAGTGCCTTTGAATTGTCCGGTCATAAAGGTGCCATAAACAGAGATGACCGGTCTACAATGTTCAAAAGCCCGGACACATTGCTCAAAACCCCAAAATGCACGGCCAAATACTCGCACGGTTTTCCCGTTTACAACCCTTTTCTTGTTCCCATAAGGTTCAACCACATGAACCATGCCGGGGTTAGCATTGGCCATCGCTAACAACAACCTTGGGATTCGGTTATAAGATTCCTCCCAATCACCGTACAACATCTTGAATGCGGCTTGCTTAGCCTTCCATGCCTTCCCGTACTTCACCTCGTAGTGAAAGAGGGCTTTCACAAACTCTATAACCTGCTTGATGGTCATTATTGGAAACGACGCGATGTCATTGGAAAGCCTATAAGCGAGGAACTCGGAGGTGAGTTGCCGGTGCTCGTTCTTCGCATCCTTCCCATCCAACACCGGGCCTCGGCACATGTGAGTTGATACGCAACTAGATATGTGTTGGAGATATGCCCTAGAGGTAATAATAAATGTAGTTATTATTATATATCTTTGTGTTTATGATAAATGTTTACATTCATGCTATAATAGTATTAACAAGGAAACCATTAATACTTGTGTGATTTGTAAACTTAATTTGAAGTCCCTAGTATGGCCTCTATACTTCACTAGCTTGTTGGTTGATTGATGATGTGGTTTCTTTGTCATGAACATTGAGATGTTATCAACAACAAGATCATATCGTTAGGAGAATGATATGGTGGACATACTCCTATAGACAAGCGTAGCATAAAGATCAAGTCATTTCAATAGTTCAATTGCTATATGCTTTCTGATACATAGTAACCTAATTCCTTCGACCATGAGATCATGCATATTGCCTTTACTGGATGGATGCTTTGATGTCATCAAACACCACACCGTAACAGGGTGGCTATAAAAGTGGCATTGGGTGTTCGGAAAGTATTGGTTGAAACACATGGATCAAGAGTGGGATTTGTCCATCCACATGACGGATAGATATTCTCTGGGCCCTCTCGGTGAAATGTCATCCAATTAGCTTGCAAGCATGTGACTTGGTCACAAGGGATCACATATCACGGGAACGAGAAAAGAGTACTTATCAGTAACGAGGTTGAACTAGGTATGCAGAGATACCGACGATCATGACCTCGGATAAGTAACATATCGTGAGACAAAGGGAAATTGGTATCGTATGTAAGTGGTTCATTCGATCGCAAAGTAATCGTAGAAATATGTGGGAGCCATATGAATTTCCAGATTCCTCTATTGGTTATTGTTCGGAGAAGTGTCTCGATCATGTCCGCATAATTCACGAACCGTAGGGAGACACACTTAAGGATTCGACGTTGTTTGAGTAGTTATGGTATTATGAGAAAGAGACCGAATGTTGTTCGGAGTCTCGGATGGGATCCGGGATATCACGAGGTGATCCGGAATGGTCCGGAGAATAAGATTCATATAAGGAAAGTCCCGTTTCGGAGTTCGGGAATGATTCCGGTGTTTTCATCGGGAACATTCTAGAAGGTCCCGGAATGTCCGGCACTCCGGGGGGGGAGGGGTACATGAATGTGTCATTGCAAGATGGAATGATTGCATCATGTACTAAGTGTTCTCGCTGTCCAAAATAAAGGGTTTATTTAATTCCTAAATTGGAAAAGTCAAACGGCTAGTTTGAAAGTCAAACTGCCAATTTTGGGAAGTGGGATAAGAGGAGGAGTTGGAAACCGACTTGAGGGAGGAGTCTCCTCTCCAAGCCGGCGCACCAACCAAGGCCGACTTGGGGAGGGACTCCCCTCCCCTGGCCGTGCCTTCCCACCTATAAAAGGAGGGCCAAGGCCTCCTCCTCTAGACACAAGACACACAAGTTCCTATCCTCTAAACTAGAAACTAGACCTAGACCCCGGTTTAGAGCTGTTTCGGTTTAGAGCCTTCTAATTGGTTTAGAGCCCTCTAATTGGTGTGTCTAATTACTAGACCACTAATAGCCTCTCTCATAAGCTCCACCATACTCGCACCGGCTTAAGGCGAAGCCCTGCGGGATCTCCCCTCTACCTCCGGTACCACGCCGTTGTGCTGCCGGAATCGCGAGGAGAGTGCTACAACCTCCGCTGCCTGCTGGAACAAGGGAGAGGAAGGTCTTCGTCGAGTACCGAACGTGTGACCGACTGCGGGGGCGCTGCTGGAACGTGGCGCCGGAAGGATCGTCTACGCGATCTTGAGATCGGAAAGAGTACGACTACATCACCCACGAGAATCTGCTCTCGTTAAACACTTTGGAATCTTCGAGGGTGAGTTATTCCATCGACTCGTTGCTACAATCTAGTAGATAGATCTTGGCTTGTTTGTTTGTATGCGATAGAAAATTTTTGTTTTCCATGCTACGAACCCCTACAGTGGTATCAGAGCCGTGTCTATATGTAGATCTGTTGCACGAGTAGAACACAATGGTCATTGTGGGCGTTGATGCTTTTATTGTAGATTGCTTTTTGTGTACTTTGCATCTTGCGGTATGTTGGGATGAAGCGGCCCGGGCTAACCTTACATGACATCGTTCATGAGACTTGCTCCACGCTTAACATGCAACTTGTATTGCATAAGTGGCTTTGCGGGTGCCTGTTTCTCCTAGCATAGTAAAGATCCAATTTACAACGGGTAATCAACAATGCTAGTATCAATGTTGTGGTTCTTGTTCGTAGGTTAGAACGACACTTATGGAAAGCCCCAAACCACGTAAAATATGCAAAGAAAGTAGAAGCGTCTAACTTTGTTTTGCAGGGGTGTGCAGTGATGTGATATGGCCATGATTGTGATTATATTTGATGTATGCAATGTTCCTTATTGTAAGTTGGCAACCGGCAGGAGCCATATGGTTGTCTTTAATTTCTGTTAAGACCTGCGTGTCTATTCAAAATAGTTGTAATAGTTGAAGCTGGTGGACGACAACCATGAAGAAGCGTCATTGACCTTGATGCTATGCCGGTGATGATGGAGATCATATTCGTGCTTGAAGATGGAGATCGGAAGCACAAAGAAGAAAGGCCATATCATATCACATATTATGAATTGCATGTGATGTTAATCCTTTATGCATCTTGTATTGCTTAGTAGACGACGGTAGCATTATAAGATGATCCCTCATGCACATAAATTTCAAGTTCTAAAAGTGTTCACCCTTAGTATGCACCGTTGCCAAAGCTTGCTGCTTCGAAGCACCACGTGATGATCGGGTGTCTTTGATTCCGCGGGTGACTACAACGTAAGCAAGCCAGATTTGCTTATGCGGAAGCTAAGGTTTGATCTTGACGAGCCTAGCATGTACAGACATGGCCTCAGGAACACGGATCGCCGAAAGGCAAAGCATGAATCATATAGTAGATATGATGAACATGATGATTGTTCGCCATTAAAACTATATCAGCTCTCGTGATGATCGGTGTTGATGTAGTGGATTTGGTTCGTGTGATCACTAAAACAATGTGAGGGATGTTGTTTTAAGTGGGAGTTCACCTAGTTTAATTTCATTAATTAATTTGAACTCAATTTGTCATAAACTTAGTCTAAACTATTGCAAATATGTTGTAGATCAATGGCAGCCCCTACCATCAATTTTAATGCGTTCCTAGAGAAAGAAAAGTTGAAAAACAATGGAAGCAACTTCGCGGATTGGTTCCGCAATTTGAGGATTGTCCTCACAGCTGGTAATTTGACCTATGTGCTGGATGCACCGCTAGGTGACCCACCTGCAGCTGATGCTACCGATGAAGTAAAGAATGTTTACCTCGCTCGGAAGAATCAGTACTCCATAGTTCAGTGTGCTATCTTGTATGGTTTAGAATCAGAGCTTCAGAAAAGGTTTGAGAATTCAGACCCATATGATATTGTCGAGGATCTCAAATTAATTTTTGAGACTCATGCGGCAATTGAAAGTTATGAAGCTTCTGAAAAGTTCTTTAACTGCAAGATGGAAGAGGGTAGCTCCGTCAGTGAGCATGTGCTTAAGATGTCTGGGCACGCAAATAAACTTCAAAGTTTGGGTATAGTGATTCCTAATACTTTGGGAGTTTACCGCATCCTCCAATCACTACCACCAAGTTACAAGAACTTTGTGATGAACTACAACATGCAGAACATGAACAAAGAGTTGCCAGAACTATTTGCTATGTTAAAATCTGCAGAAGTGGAGATCAAGAAAGAGCACCAAGTGTTGATGGTCAATAAGACCACCAAATTCAAGAAAGGCAAGTCTAAGCAAAAGGGACACTTCAAGAAGGGTGGTAAGAAAGTTACCACGCCGACGAAGAAGACCAAGGCTGGACCTAAACCTGGAACTGAGTGCTTTTACTGCAAGGGAGAAGGTCACTGGAAGCGGAATTGCCCAAGGTACTTGGCGGATTTGAAGAACGGCAACATCAAGAAGAAAGGTATATCTGATATACATGTTATTGATGTGTATCTCACTAGTACTCGTAGTAGTGCCTGGGTATTTGATACTGGTTCGGTTGCTCATATTTGTAACTCGAAACAGGAGCTGCAGAATAAACGGAAGCTAGTGAAGAACGAGGTGACGATGCGCGTAGGAAACGGATCAAAGGTTGATGTGATCGCGGTCGGCACGCTACCTCTTCATCTACCATCGGGATTAGTTTTATACTTAAATAATTGTTATTTGGTGCCTGCGTTAAGCATGAACATTATATCAGGATCTTGTTTATTGCGAGACAGTTACTTGTTTAAATCCGAGAATAATGGTTGTTCGATTTATATGAGTAATGTGTTTTATGCACATGCACCTTTGATAGATGGTCTATTCATATTGAATCTCGATAGTAGAAATACACATATTAATAACATTGAGGCTAAACGTTTGAAATCAAGCGATAATTTGACCTATATGTGGCACTGTCGTCTTGGTCACATTGGAGTGAAGCGTATGAAGAAACTCCATTCCGATGGACTTCTTGAATCACTTGATTTTGAATCACTTGAAAGATGCGAAGCATGTCTGATGGGTAAAATGACTAAGACTCCATTTTCTGGTATGATGGAGCGAGCTACAGACTTATTGGAAATCATACATACCGATGTGTGTGGTCCAATGAGTGTAGCATCGCGCAGTGGTTATCGTTATGTTCTTACCTTCACGGATGACTTGAGTAGATATGGGTATATCTATTTCATGAAACATAAGTCCGAAACTTTCGAGAAGTTTAAGGAGTTTCAAAGTGAGGTAGAGAATCAACGTAACAAGAAGATTAAATTTCTACGTTCTGATCGTGGAGGTGAATATCTAAGTTACGAGTTTGGCGAGCATTTGAAGAAATGTGGAATACTTTCGCAGTTGACACCGCCGGGAACACCACAGCGTAATGGTG
Source organism: Avena sativa (assembly GCA_916181665.1). Lineage (NCBI taxonomy): Eukaryota > Viridiplantae > Streptophyta > Magnoliopsida > Poales > Poaceae > Avena > Avena sativa. The sequence goes on along the minus strand of OV702298.1, from coordinate 40,971,890 downwards.
TGTCTGAACGTCGTAATCGAACTCTCTTAGATATGGTTCGTTCTATGATGTCACTTACAGATTTGCCACTATCATTTTGGGGTTATGCATTAGAAACAGCCGCATTCACTTTAAATAGGGCACCGTCTAAATCCGTTGAAACGACACCGTATGAATTATGGTTTGGGAAGAAACCTAAATTGTCGTTCCTTAAAGTTTGGGGATGCGAAGCCTATGTAAAGAAGTTACAGCCGGACAAGCTTGAACCCAAAGCGGAAAAATGCGTCTTCATAGGATACCCGAAGGAAACTGTTGGGTATACCTTCTATCATAGATCCGAAGGCAAAATCTTCGTTGCTAAGAATGGATCCTTTCTAGAGAAGGAATTTCTCTCGAAAGAAGTGACTGGAAGGAAAGTAGAACTCGACGAGGTTGTCGAACCTTCTCTCGAAATTGCGAGTAGCGCAGCACCGGAAGAAGTTCCTGTGGTGCCTGCACCAATAAGAGAGGAAGCTAATGATGGTGATCATGAAACTTCGGTTGAAGTTACTACAGAGCCTCGGAGGTCAACGAGAACTCGTACCACTCCAGATTGGTATGATTCCGTTATGAATGTCATGTTGGTGGACAACACCGATGACCCCGAGACATATGAGGAAGCGATGATGAGCCCAGATTCCAATAAATGGCAAGAAGCCATGAAATCCGAGATTGGATCCATGTACGAAAACCAAGTATGGACTTTGGTGGACTTACCGGATGGCCGGAAGGCTGTCGAGAACAAATGGATTTTCAAGAAGAAAACAGATGCTGATGGTAATGTTACTGTCTATAAAGCTCGACTTGTCGCAAAAGGGTTTCGACAAATTCAAGGAGTTGACTACGATGAGACTTTCTCACCGGTAGCGAAGCTAAAGTCTGTGAGGATTATGTTAGCAATCGCTGCATATTATGATTATGAGATATGGCAGATGGATGTCAAAACAGCATTCCTCAATGGAGACATTGATGAAGAGTTGTATATGATACAACCCAAAGGTTTTGTCGATCCTAAAGATGCTAACAAGGTATGCAAGCTTCAACGGTCCATCTATGGATTGAAGCAAGCATCCCGAAGTTGGAATCAACGTTTTGATAAGGTAATCAAAAGTTTTGGTTTTATACAAACTTATGGAGAAGCTTGTATTTGCAAGAAAGTGAGTGGGAGCTCTGTAGCATTCTTAATACTGTATGTGGATGACATATTGTTGATTGGGAATGATGTAGACCTTCTTAATAGTGTCAAGGAATATTTGAATAATAGTTTTTCAATGAAGGATCTTGGCGAAGCAGCTTACATATTAGGCATAAAGATTTATAGAGATAGATCGAAACGCCAAATATCATTGTCACAAAGTACATATTTGGACAAAGTTCTAAAGAGGTTTGGAATGGAAGATAGCAAGAAAGGGTTCTTGCCCATGTTGCCCAATACGACCTTGAGTAAAACTCAAAGTCCGACATCGGCAGAAGATAGAGAAAAGATGAGTAAGACTCCCTATGCCTCAGCCATAGGATCTCTAATGTATGCCATGCTATGTACTAGACCCGACATCGCATATGCTGTTAGTCTAACTAGCAGATATCAAAGTGATCCAGGAGTGGATCATTGGACAGCGGTCAAAAACATCCTTAAGTACTTGAGAAGAACTAAGGATATGGTTCTTTCTTATGGAGGTGATGAACAGCTCGTTGTTAATGGTTACACCGATGCTAGTTGGAACACCGATCCGGATGATTCTAAATCACAATCTGGATACGTATTTATTTTGAATGGTGCAGCAGTTAGCTGGAGGAGTGCAAAGCAAAGCGTTGTGGCGAGATCTTCAACTGAATCGGAATACATGGCTGCTTCGGAGGCTTCACAAGAAGCGATATGGATGAAAGAGTTCATTACAGAGCTGGGTGTGGTTCCAAGTGCGCTGGACCCAATGTCTATCTACTGTGATAACATGGGCGCCATAGCCAATGCGCAAGAACCAAGGTCACACAAGAAGCTGAAGCATATCAAGCTGCGTTTCCACGCTATTCGAGAACATATCCAGGATGGGGATATAAAGATTTGCAAATTACACACAGATCTGAATGTGGCGGATCCGTTGACTAAACCTCTCCCGAGGGCAAAACATGACCAACACCAAACTGCCATGGGTGTTCGGTATATTACCATGTAATCTAGATTAGATGACTCTAGTGCAAGTGGGAGACTGTTGGAGATATGCCCTAGAGGTAATAATAAATGTAGTTATTATTATATATCTTTGTGTTTATGATAAATGTTTACATTCATGCTATAATAGTATTAACAAGGAAACCATTAATACTTGTGTGATTTGTAAACTTAATTTGAAGTCCCTAGTATGGCCTCTATACTTCACTAGCTTGTTGGTTGATTGATGATGTGGTTTCTTTGTCATGAACATTGAGATGTTATCAACAACAAGATCATATCGTTAGGAGAATGATATGGTGGACATACTCCTATAGACAAGCGTAGCATAAAGATCAAGTCATTTCAATAGTTCAATTGCTATATGCTTTCTGATACATAGTAACCTAATTCCTTCGACCATGAGATCATGCATATTGCCTTTACTGGATGGATGCTTTGATGTCATCAAACACCACACCGTAACAGGGTGGCTATAAAAGTGGCATTGGGTGTTCGGAAAGTATTGGTTGAAACACATGGATCAAGAGTGGGATTTGTCCATCCACATGACGGATAGATATTCTCTGGGCCCTCTCGGTGAAATGTCATCCAATTAGCTTGCAAGCATGTGACTTGGTCACAAGGGATCACATATCACGGGAACGAGAAAAGAGTACTTATCAGTAACGAGGTTGAACTAGGTATGCAGAGATACCGACGATCATGACCTCGGATAAGTAACATATCGTGAGACAAAGGGAAATTGGTATCGTATGTAAGTGGTTCATTCGATCGCAAAGTAATCGTAGAAATATGTGGGAGCCATATGAATTTCCAGATTCCTCTATTGGTTATTGTTCGGAGAAGTGTCTCGATCATGTCCGCATAATTCACGAACCGTAGGGAGACACACTTAAGGATTCGACGTTGTTTGAGTAGTTATGGTATTATGAGAAAGAGACCGAATGTTGTTCGGAGTCTCGGATGGGATCCGGGATATCACGAGGTGATCCGGAATGGTCCGGAGAATAAGATTCATATAAGGAAAGTCCCGTTTCGGAGTTCGGGAATGATTCCGGTGTTTTCATCGGGAACATTCTAGAAGGTCCCGGAATGTCCGGCACTCCGGGGGGGGAGGGGTACATGAATGTGTCATTGCAAGATGGAATGATTGCATCATGTACTAAGTGTTCTCGCTGTCCAAAATAAAGGGTTTATTTAATTCCTAAATTGGAAAAGTCAAACGGCTAGTTTGAAAGTCAAACTGCCAATTTTGGGAAGTGGGATAAGAGGAGGAGTTGGAAACCGACTTGAGGGAGGAGTCTCCTCTCCAAGCCGGCGCACCAACCAAGGCCGACTTGGGGAGGGACTCCCCTCCCCTGGCCGTGCCTTCCCACCTATAAAAGGAGGGCCAAGGCCTCCTCCTCTAGACACAAGACACACAAGTTCCTATCCTCTAAACTAGAAACTAGACCTAGACCCCGGTTTAGAGCTGTTTCGGTTTAGAGCCTTCTAATTGGTTTAGAGCCCTCTAATTGGTGTGTCTAATTACTAGACCACTAATAGCCTCTCTCATAAGCTCCACCATACTCGCACCGGCTTAAGGCGAAGCCCTGCGGGATCTCCCCTCTACCTCCGGTACCACGCCGTTGTGCTGCCGGAATCGCGAGGAGAGTGCTACAACCTCCGCTGCCTGCTGGAACAAGGGAGAGGAAGGTCTTCGTCGAGTACCGAACGTGTGACCGACTGCGGGGGCGCTGCTGGAACGTGGCGCCGGAAGGATCGTCTACGCGATCTTGAGATCGGAAAGAGTACGACTACATCACCCACGAGAATCTGCTCTCGTTAAACACTTTGGAATCTTCGAGGGTGAGTTATTCCATCGACTCGTTGCTACAATCTAGTAGATAGATCTTGGCTTGTTTGTTTGTATGCGATAGAAAATTTTTGTTTTCCATGCTACGAACCCCTACAATATGTGCCATTCAGGACCTCCCTTGAATGGTCTTGCACGCACTATCCAAGGACATCCTTCCTCCTCGCACTTCACCGTGTAACGCTTCTTGATGTCCGAGTGCACGACCGTGTAAGGACGATGATGCTTCACCGAGAAGTCCTTTATCCATTGCTTAAATTCCAACAAGGTCCTGAACCTTGATCCTTTGCAAAAGCCACTATTCACTTCATTGCCATCCCGGTAAGAACTTGTCCTTGGTCCGAGCACAATGCCTTTGCCACCATCAACCGTGGCTTCATCCGCAAGACTGAGATCACGAAACAAAGGCACCCGATGGTCCCGACCCAATACGGTATGGTGGATTTCGGCCTCTCTAGCCGTGAACCCCTCCTCGTCAACTTCTTCTTCGGGACCATCATCATCCGAGTCCGATGCATAGCCTCGAGAATATGGGAGGTCATGGTCCATGTCATATTGTGTGATATATTTCTCTAAATCTCCAATATTGTTTTCATGGAGTTCAACATCATCATTGTCATCTTCATCTTCACCCCCACAATCATCATCTTGGTGTCTTGAAATCGGGCTCAATGTTTGGGTCAAGGGAGGTTCACGCCTTAGCTCTTGGTCTACGGGTGGAGGACTCATAGTACGCAATGGGGATGCCATACGGTTCAAGTCCAAAGACAATGAACTACCAACTTTCTTGGTGGCAAATAGCTCTAGAGCCTTGTCTAGTGATTCGGCCACCACCTCCTTGTATGCAAGCCAACGGGCCTCGGAGAAGATACGCATGGTCTTCCAACGGACATGCATTCCCAAGCCAACATTATGTCTTCCCTCCAACTCAATATCATCCTTTGGGTCCATCCATTTCAATTCAATCCTCAATTTCTCCAAGACCTCGGCATATGTTGGAGTACGCTCAAACACCAAATCGAGCTCGTCCGGGTCCGGTTCTATGTTACCTCTCAAAAAAGCATCCTTGTCTACATGGTGAACATGAATAATTCTTGCCATGCCTAACATAATCACAACAACAATACCATGGTCAACACACTTAATAGATACCCATGCTAACAACATGAACACAATACCAACCCATATGCCAATACAAGAACATTCTACCATGCATCTTACAAAACAAACTAGGGTTTACAAGATATGGACCAAAAACAAGAAATTAATGGGTCAAATCAAAAATGAAGGGGAAGAATACCTCAAGGCACTTGGGGGGATCGAACTCCATGGAGAGAGGCTTCCAATTTGGACACTAGGAGGGAGAAGGTGGAGGGGGGAGAAGAGCCGCCGCCGCCGCTGCAGCTCCTATGCGTCTGAGAGGAAATGGACCGGGTCTGGGGAGGGCTGGCGCCGCGCTGGTACATGACCTAAAGTGCGGCGCCAGGCGCAACGGCACCGCACTACACAGTGCCCCCGCCAGGCTAAACGGCGCCGCACTGTCGGGACCGGGCCCGTGGGGCTCCACGCTGGCAGGTTCGCGGCGCCAGGCCTAGTGGCGCCGCTCTTCAATGTGCGGCGCCACTCCGTATGGCGTTGCAAAAAGGGTTAGTCCCGTGAATTTCTTCTGGCAGGAGTTCATTTCGTGAAATCGTTATTTTTTTGGGTTATTTTCGTCCATTCTGCCTATGAATCACGTGGAGCACTCTGAACTTGATGGTATGTGTTCAGCTTTTAGCACTCTCATGGCCGATCTACAGATATGGTCATGCTAGCCGACGACCTGACACTCGCTGGCCAAATCGTGGCATCTGACGGCCGCGACAACAACGTGGACAGTCACGTGACGACTCCATGGGCATGTACGTCAGACTTACACGGCTTATCAGACCAATTTTATGACCAAATACGCGATTAAATTTTTATTTTTTGTATGTTGCAGATCTTTCAGTTGACTAGCTTTGTTTTTTGTGAATAAATATAGATGCATGCCTGAGGAACGATTAGAAGAGAAAATGGGGAGATGGAGATCAGAAAAACAACAAAGTACGGTTTGTACGGTTCCACTTCTATTTCCTATCGAAACTCCCAATTTATTTTAGTATTGTTATTTTTTGCCCATCTTGCAACAGAACGGCTGCAATTAAATTTACTGCACCAAAAAGCATTATGACCATGCTACTCAGACATCACAAAAATTCCAAATCCTAGATAAAGAATGATGTAAATAGTAGCTGAATGGTAGAATTTTACTAAGCTATTATTCATAGCTAAATATGTCTCCTCTATCCCTCATGTGTAAGATGAAGTCGGGTAAAAAAAATAGAAGACGGTATATACATATTTTTTAGCACAATACTATCTGATTGTTCAGTAGCTTCTTTTGACTTGCTAGGCTTTCATTCGAGTAGATTCACCAATCACGTCAAAAAGAGATGAATGCAGCCATCAAAAGGATGATATCATTGTCTTCTAAGAGTTGGCAACACCACAGGTCAATTATGTTCATGAAACAAAACAAGGTTTCGAACAACTATCACTAGGTATGGTTGTGCTTAACATGTGTTTTATGTCAGTAGAATGTCTCTCTCATTATCTTTGTACACATCTTTGGTGTCTCGTCCCATAGCAATGCACCAGTATATTTGCTAATTAGATTTGGAAACAAATTAAAAACAGTCTAAAATAGTATATTAAATAAACATAAATTTAAAAGTATAAGAGAGTAGATCAAATAAAAAGATAATAGAAAATAAATATTAAGATGAAGGGGAAAACTAAGACCGGGGTTATGGGGCTTAACTCTAAGGTAAAATTTGGGTAGCACAAACAATTTCATTCAAAAAATAAATTCTATCTCTCTCGATACAACGCAGGGCACTTTTGCTAGTATTTAATAATTCGAAAATTTTAACTTGCTCAAATGATATTTTATATAGCATATTCATAATTCTCATGTTTTTTTAATTCAAAAACATAATCCTCAGGTTTGACTAGCCTGGGTCAAATCTGGTCAAATTTGAAATTAGGTTTGAATTCATATTTAAAAAATATTCATATTTCATATTATAAGTTTTCTCAAATTAAAATCAATTTAAAAGATATGAATTAGTTTGATTAAATTCATTTTCTGAAATTTTTATTTGTGGTAGAAAAGTCCAGGGTTTTTGTTACTCAGGCTAATCCTACCCAAACGCCCTTACAGGTGGGCCTGAGTCGCATCGGGCCACAGGCGCACGCGGGCTAAGCGGGATATGACACGTGGGCGAGGAGGGATTGCGGGTTGGGGACCAAAGAAGCCTAGGGGCCTTTGTGCAAGATTGCGGCGGCTGTTCTCTGAAGAAAACTACAGCGCCGAACTGAACCGCGAGAGAAAAATCTGCACGTAGGGCGATCTTGCGGGAACGATTGAGAACAATACACTGAACTAAACTTCGCGTTCTATGGTTCGATGAAAAAATAGGATAACGGCCTAAAACTTTTGTTCACTCTTAGATCGAAAAAGATCAACGTAGATTCGGCTAGGACTCGATGAACAAAGACACTTTTACTGCATAGGGGCTGACAGAAAAAGATGTTTTTTTGGTCCGACTTTGGCTGAGGAAAACGAGAGCTGTAGTGCTCTGATCGAAGCGCTGTGAGAACTGGGGTGAAGAAGGCTTATAGGAGAAGACCAGGCCCGTCCAAGGGCCCGTGCGAGCTGGGCGGCTGCACAGGGCCCCCAAAAATTAGGGGCCCCCAGGTCCCAGTGTATAGCCCAGCCCAGCACGCATTGCTTCCCATTTTCTGCTAGCTGGAAGGCCATGGTAGAGGCCTCGGAAACTTATGTCCCTAGCGATTTTTTCTACCCCAAATCAGCGATGACCTAGTGTGTGACCGCCCCAAATCATCGATGGCGTTGCGGCGCGGGGCTGAACATCTCGTGATTCCAGAGTCTTCGTTTTGTTCCTGGTCTGATCTGAAGAGGTTTTGGTTTTTATCGATCAAATCTATTGGTCTCGACCATGCATGCTCCCAAGTCCCAATTCCACCATCGGTCTGCTCTCCGTTTTGCCTGCTGCATGCGAACTGCCGAGAACGTCGAGAAGAACCGAGAAGAACCGAGAACCATAGAACGTCGAGAAGAACCGAGAATGCCAGAACCCGCAAGCCCAAGCTGCGAGGCTCCTGTTCGCCCAAGTGCGTGTTCGGCCGTTCGCCAGGCCCCGACACAATCAGTCAATCACGTTTCAACTTCAAACTCCAAGGCGATCAAGGTTTGTACATCTAACTTTTTTTTCTCAAAATAGAAGCTATGCCTCCGACGCTTCGGTATAATGTTGTGGTGGTGCCTTTTAGCAAAATTATTGTTTGATTATATTTTTATTTACTACGAAATGCTAGTCATGAGTGAAGTTATATACCAAAGTAGTAGTGTGTTTTAGTTATTTTTATTATGTGATTTTTTTCAAAGTTTAGGGCCCATTGTGTGTTTCGCACAGGGGCCCCGAATTTCTGGAGACGGCCCTGGAGAAGACATAAGAGCACGTATACGCGCTGGATAGAGGCTGTAACTCATGGGATCTGGTCGTGAACAGGAGGGTTTCAGAAGTTGCAGACTGACGGACAGGCAACTGCATACGGTGCGCGCGGGTGCTGATGTGCGCGCGACGACAGAGCGCGGGCGGAGACTCGGCGGTGGCTGCGGAGCAAGGAAGGGAGGTGGCGAGGACAGGGAGAGGAGAGGGAAGCTCACCAGAAGTTCTAGAGCGCTCGGCGAAGCTGGAGACGGAGCGGACATGGCGAAATTTGGGCTGCTGTCGACCTTGGCAACGAGGAAGAAGAGCTCGATTGCAAGAATTCCGGGAAGCTTCTGCTCTTGAACTGCGACGCTGAGGACGGAGTAGGATTCTGTTGAAATAATTAGCAGTTTTCGCATTAATTTAATTCAAGTATAAATCATGACAAAACAATTTTCAAGACTAACTAGCATACGCATAGTAGATATGCACCATACAGTCAAGTAAAAAACTAGCACATCTACGCATACTGCAATACTAGTGATCATCATAGGAAACAACAGGAGGGCAAAGAACACGTACGAATTCGTCGATGGTATGACCAACGGCGCAACAGAAGTGGAGCCACCACCAGCAGTGGCGTCGTCAGACATGGCGATGAAGTCGAGGAAGAGTTTGAGCAGTCGCGTCTAGACGCTCCCCAAAAACCTTATCGCCTCTCTCCCGGTGCAGGATCAGAGAGACGGGGTTCCGGAGGCCTGCTCTCCCGGACGACCGTGCACGCAGCCGGCGGGATGGAGTAGCAGAGGGCAGCACAGAGAGATGGAACGGCGATGCGCAGGTAGACAGATGCAATCTAATTGCTGGTTACTGCTACGGTTTGCGTCTGCCTGCTATATAGTGCGGGTCGGGGGACGTGGGCAACAGTCCATGACCGAGTCAGTGCCAGCCCACGATATGGAAACAGCCGGTTAATTAACGCGTCCGTAATGACGCAGTAATGACTCATAATTAATACACAATTAATTTTTCCAACGAGCAAAATAAAGTTCGGCTCGGCGAGATTCCCGAAACCAGAGGCGCGCGCGCGGGGCGAGACGTGGCGTGGCGAGGCGAGGCGGACGGCGTCGGAGGAGGAGTGCGCAAGGGCTTCTCTTCTTCTCACACCTTAGTGAGTGGTGCAACACTCTACTATATAAGGTGGTCAAACTCCCCTTCCACTAGCAATATGGGACTAAACTTTGGTACCACTAGCACACACATGAGCTGCCATGATAATGAGTCAAAGAGAATTTCAGAATTTGTATTTGTTATGGGCCAAAAGCCCAATATCAAATATGCCTCAAATTCCAACAATCCCCCACAAAGTCTCATTGGCACATCACACCATTCTGTTCCAAATCACTGTTTTGATATACCAGCGTTTTTCAGTGGAGACTGTTAAGTTGAACTTCCACCTAGAGCATTAGACTACGCTCATCAACAACTGTCAATGGACTAAGCCTTGAATTGCCAGTTTTGTGTAAATGAGTTTCACCTAATGTCATACTGATACTAGGCTGCCGAAGGCTACCCCTCGGGTGGAGCATATAAGTCATACTCCTGGCCTTTTTCATGAGCTTCCTAGATATTACCCTATCTCATAGACTGTGACCAACAGTCGGGCTCACATAGGTGCGTTCTTTCAAGACTGCTCTGTAGGATAGCATCTTGGCTTATGCAAGCCTATGAACACATTAAGAATAAGTCAACCTGCCGTACATATCGTGAGAGTAATGCATCTTCAGCGAAGTGGGTTAATAAAAGTTACTCTCCTCCAGTTAGCCACTGACTTGTTTCCCCAGGTCCTAATTCACGGGATCTCTGATCACATAGGTTGGGTTACTACCATGGTAACTCATGTGGGTCTCAAACCCATCTCCTTTAATGAAATATCTATCATATTTCTTGATAGGCCTTTTGTGAAAGGATCTGCTAGATTCTTAGCTGTTTGGATATAATCCAACGCTATTACTCCGGAGTTTCTCATTTTCCTAACATATGCCAATCTTCTATTTATATGTCTTGATGACTTCATATTATCCTTTGAACTACTCACTTTGACGATCACAGTTTGATTGTCGCAGTTCATAAGAATAGCCGGCATAGGTTTATCAACAATCGGCAAGTCAATCAAGAGTTCACGAAGCCAATCTGCTTCGACAGTAGCTGTATCTAGTGTTGTGTGTTCTGCTTCCATTGTTGACCTCATTAAGATGGTCTGCTTGCAAGACTTCCATAAAACAGCGCCACCACCATGAGTGAATACATATCCACTTGTGGCTTTCAACTCATCAGCATCAGAAATCCAATTTGAGTCACTATACCCTTCAAGTACCGCAGGGTCTCCGGTATAGTGAATACCATAACTCGATGTACCCTTTAGATAGCGCATTACTCTCTCAAGAGCATGCCAATGATCATCTCCTGGATTGGAAACAAATCGGCTAAGTTTGCTCACAGCAAACGCGATATCAGGCCTTGTTGTGCTAGCTAAATACATTAACGAGCCAATTATCTGAGAGTATCTCAGCTGATCTCTCATTGTTCTTTTGTTCTTTCGAAGCATCTTACTAGGATCATATGGTGTCGGTGAAGGAGTACAATCTGAGTAGCCAAAGCGACTCAACACCTTCTCCATATAGTGAGATTGCAGAAGTGTAATTTCGCCATTCTCATCTTTCAGCAACTTAATGTTTAGAATAACATCAGCTTCTCCAAGGTCTTTCATGTCAAAACTTTGAGACAAGAAACTCTTGACATGTTCGATGACAATCATATTTGTCCCAAAAATCAGTATGTCATCAACATACAAACAAAGTATAACTCCTTCGCCCCCACCATGGCGATAGTATACACATTTGTCGGCTTCATTTACAACAAAGCCAGCAGATGTTAAAGTTTGATCAAACTTCTCATGCCATTGCTTAGGTGCTTGTTTCAGTCCATACAAAGACTTCAAGAGCTTGCACACCTTGCCTTCTTGACCATCTACTACAAAACCATCTGGCTGATCCATATAAATTTCCTCATCCAACTCTCCATTAAGGAAAGCAGTCTTGACGTCCATTTGATGAACGATAAGACCATGTGAGGCAGCCAATGAGAGTAGAACTCGAATAGTGGTCAATCTAGCCACAGGCGAATAAGTATCAAAGAAGTCTTCGCCTTCTTTTTGGGTATAACCCTTGGCAACAAGCCGAGCCTTGTACTTTTCAATCGTACCATCAGGCCTAATCTTCTTTTTGAACACCCACTTACATCCTACAGGTTTGCACCCATAAGGACGATCAGTGATCTCCCAAGTTTCATTTGCCATGATGGAATCCATCTTGCTACGAACAGCCTCTTTCCAGTAGTCTGCATCAGGGGATGCATAAGCCTCTGAAATAGAGGTGGGAGTATCATCCACGATATAGACAATGAAATCATCACCAAAGGACTTTGCAATCCTCTGTCTCTTATTCCTTACAGGAACTTCATTGTCTACCTCCTCAGGAATTTCATCATGTGCTCGTTCATAATATTCCATGGGAATAGCAGGTTCAGGAGTTTCAACAGATTCCTATCTAGATGTACTAGGCATATCTTTTATCGGAAAAATATCCTCAAAGAATGTAGCATTCTTAGACTCCATAATTGTACCGACCTTCATGTCAGGTACCTCAGATTTCACTACTAGAAATTTGTATCCAACGCTATGATGAGCATAGCCAAGAAAGACACAGTCTACGGTCTTTGGTCGAAGTTTACGCTTTTTGGGAATTGGCAAATTCACCTTTGCCAAACAGCCCCAAGTACGTAAGTACGAGAGTGTTAGCTTTCTCTTCTCCCATAATTCATAGGGAGCAGTTTCATTATCTTTTGTGGAAACTTTATTCAGGACATGACATGATGTCAATATCGCCTCCCCCCACCATGCCTTGGATAAACCCGAAGTACCTAACATGGTGTTAACCAAGTCTGTTAGAGTAGGGTTTTTCCTTTCGGCAACTCCGTTAGTTTGGGGAGAATGGGGAGGCATCCTCTCATGAATAATGCCATGTTCCGCACAAAATAAATCAAACTCATTAGAGAAATACTCTCCACCACGATCTGACTGGAATCTCTTAATCTTTCTCTCAAGTTGATTTTCAACTTCTGCCTTATAGTTTTTAAAGTGGTGTAGAGCCTCATCTTTAGTTTTCAAAAGATATACATAGCAAAATCTAGTAGAATCATCAATCAACGTCATGAAGTATTTCTTTCCATCTTTGGTCAACACACCATTCATCTCACATATATCTGAATGTATAAGCTCTAGTGGTGCCAAGTTTCTTGCTTCCTGCACAGGCTTGTGAGGCTTGCGCGGTTTCTTAGCTTGAACACACTCTTGACATTTAGAGCCTTTGGCTAAAGTGAAACTCGGAATTAAATTCATCTTAGCTAGTCGCGTCATACAACCAAAATTAATGTGACAAAGTCGTGAATGCCAAATATAGGTATCATTGCCAGGGGCACAAATATGGTTCACAACCTTATTACAAAAAACTGATAGGGAAAGACAGAACAAACCGCCGCACTCATAACCTTTACCAATAAATTGTCCATACTTAGAGATGACTACTTTATTGGACTCAAATACCAACTTAAAACCTTCTTCGCAAAGAAGGGAACCACTAACGAGATTCTTATTTATTGAGGGCACATGTTGCACGTTCTTCAGTTGCACGATCTTTCCCGAAGTAAACTTCAGACCCATCGTGCCAACACCACGAACAGAAGCATGCGATCGTTTCCCATCAAGACGGAGAGATCTCTTGTGATCTGATAAGAAGAAAACAAAGAGATATCAGCACACACATGAATATTAGCACCGATGTCGATCCACCAATCTGTAGATTGACAAATTGACAAAACAGTAGGTAAATTACCATACCCGGATGCACCCTTATCATTGTTGCTCATAGTCACGTTGACAGACTTAGAGTTCTGTCCATTTAGATTCTTTCTTCCTTTGCGCTGCTTGTAGTTTGGAGCCCAATGTCCAACCTCGCCGCACACAAAGCAGGGATCCTGTGACTTGTCCTTCTTATTCCTTTTGAAGTTGGTAGTACGAACGGCCTTGGTCTTCCCCTTGAACTTGTTGTGGAAGTTCTTCTGCACCACATTGGCGCTTGACTGGGGTGCCTCGGCTCCCTTTGGGTGTGTGTCTTTTGCCTTTGCCTTTTCCTCAAGGTCCAGAAACCCAATGAGATTCTCAACAGACATCTCTTGCCTCTGGTGTTTGAGGTTAGTGGCAACACTCCTCCAGGATTGAGGAAGATTTGCAATGATGCATCCCGCAAAAAATTTGCCGGGCAACGCACACTTCAGGAGCTCAAGTTCTTTTGCAATGCACTGAATCTCATGAGCATGTTCAACGACAGAACGGTTTTCAACCATCCTATAGTCATGAAACTGCTCCATGGCATACAGTTCACTGCCAGCATCAGTAGCACCGAATTTTGCTTCGAGTGCATCCCACAGTTCTTTGGCATTGCACATATGTAAATATGCATCCACTAACTTGTCCCCAATGACGCTTATGACACAGCCCACAAAGAATATGGTGGTCTCCTTGAACGTCTTCTCCTGTTCAGGAGTGATCGTTCCTTCAGGATTACCAGCCGATACCCAGAAGGCGTCCATAGCCATCAGCCAGAGGGTACACTTGGTTTGCCAGCGCTTAAAGTGCGCACCCGTAAACGGGTTCGGTTTCAGACAAGCGGCAAAGCCTTGACGCGAAAACAGCCTAGAATAAGGTTTTTGGATTGTTGAAATAATTAGCAGTTTTCGCATCAATTTAATCCAAGTATAAATCATGACAAAACAATTTCCAAGACTAACTAGCATACGCATAGTAGATATGCACCATACAGGCAAGTGAAAAACTAGCACATCTACGCATACTGCAATACTAGTAATCATCATAGGAAACAGCAGGAGGGCAAAGAACACGTACGAATTCGTCGATGGTATGACCAACGGCACAAAAGAAGTGGAGCCACCACCAGCAGCAGCGTCGTCAGACATGGCGATGAAGTCGAGGAAGAGTTTGAGCAGTCGTGTCTAGACGCTCCCCAAAAACCTTATCGCCTCTCTCCCGGTGCAGGATCAGAGAGACGGGGTTCCGGAGGCCTGCTCTCCCGGACGACCGTGCACGCAGCCGGCGGGATGGAGTAGCAGAGGGCAGCACAGAGTGATGGAACGGCGATGCGCAGGTAGACAGATGCAATCTAATTGCTGGTTACTGCTATGGTTTGCGTCTGCCTGCTATATAGTGCGGGTCGGGGAACGTGGGGCAACAGTCCACGACCGAGTCAGTGCCAGCCCACGATATGGAAACGGCCGGTTAATTAATGCGTCCGTAATGACGCATTAATGACTCATAATTAATACACAATTAATTTTCCCAACGAGCAAAATAAAGCTCGGCTCGGCGAGATTTCCGCAACCCACAACCCGCAGCGCGCACGCGCGGCGAGGCGAGGCGAGGCGAGGCGAGCGACGTCGGAGGAGGAGTGCGCAATGTAGGACTATATAAGGTGGTCCAACTCCCCTTCCACTAGCAATGTAGGACTAAACTTTGGCACCACTAGCACACACATGAGCTGTCATGATAATGGGCCAAAGAGAATTTCAGAATTTGTATTTGTTATGGGCCAAAAGCCCAATATCAAATATGCCTCAAATTTCAACAGATTCATGGTTCCGTTCCCACGCTCAGAAGACCCTGAGGTGTCCCATGGTCGCCGGTGATGTTGGCACTCGACGGTGCTCCTTCTTGATGCTCCAAGAGATGGAGAAGGACGAGGAGAGGAAGAGGAGGCGCTGTAGGGTAAAAGGAGGAGGAGGCTAGGGTTCGAAGGAGGGATCCAGGGGTAATAAGAGGGGGGTTTGGTGACGCGGATGATGGCGGGGGAACGCCCACCTGCCCTGCTTTCCGTTAGCAGCTGGGAGCGACGCAGAGAGCGGCAAGGAAGATGAACAGCGACGACGTGTTCCTCCCGTCGAAGGGGTACGGGCCAGAGATGGCGACTTGGACCGGCCCGCGGAAGGAGGACGGGGAAAACTCCTGGTGAGCTGGTTGGCTTCGGTTTGGCTGCTGCGCAGGCTTCTCTCTGCTGCTACACCTTTTCCTTTTCTTTACTTGCTGTTTGTTTTTATTTTGTGGTTTTAAAATTGGACCGTACTATCTAGGACACATGTCCGAAGATTTAACATTGCGTGGACATAGATTTATATAACAATTTAGTCATGCATGCATATGGTCTATCTGTCATGTGTGATTTCTTTTCGTTTTCAAATTTTAAAATATTTTATCTCTTAAATCGTAAGTTGTAATTTAGATCCGTTTTCACGGTTGACTTCGTTACTACGAGATCTTTAAAACTAAATCTCATGTTGATAGATTTTGACAATTTTTTGCCAGATTATGGTGACATAGTGGACAAATAAAATAACGTTTGTTAACGGATTAAAACCCAATAGTTACCAGGGATTTCTGAACTTACTTTTTCACTAATATAAGCCTTATATGATGATAACGCCATACTGTACGTGTTTAGAATAATAAAATACTCAATTTCTATACATATACATCATCATTATTATAGGAAACATGTAAAAAGTTATCTGATAACTGTGTATTATTTGGATGATAACCGTTAATTATTAATCTGGTAGCTATAGTACAATAATCTCACAACTAACGATGAAAAAAATATAGTCAAAACATATTAAGATGGATCTTGTTTTGAATTACTCGTCAGGATGAATCCAGCGGTAAAAACGGATCATCAATCGGATCCCTGGTTTAAGAAATATTGTATTTCAATTTTTCGGATCATGAAAAGATTCTTTCCATGGAGTTAGACGTCAGCTCCTTCACCCCTATAGAGTCGAATCTGATTCCTGGGCGCCAAACAAAATCGATTCGTGGGACACATCTGTTTATCAGATTAATCGTTCAAAATTTGAAACAACTATTGATTTTAAACATTTTAAAAGAAACATAACAAGCCAAGGGGATAGGTGGATAGCTAGGTGGTGGTGTGATTGGTCCGGTGGAATTGGTGAGAGAGTGGGAGAGAGCTAGGTAGAGGGTGTGTATACCACATATATGTGTAGGATGTATATAGATTAGATATAGGTGGGTGAGTGTATGTGTGAGGAGATGTGTAAGCACATTCACATGTGTAGATAGGTTTTAGAAGGTAGGTAGAAGATGTAGAGTAGGTTTATTTCTTTTATTGCTTAAACTTTATTTGGATTCAAATTCTCCAAAAACCACACAATAATTCAAATGGATAAAAATGACTAGGAGAACATGTGTTCTTGTACCGTAATGCACTAGTTTTCTAGTTGTGAAAACAACTAGAATTTCTTAGGGCACTTCAATTCAAACAAACATAGAAGATTTGTATGGAGCCTCCAAAAGAACTGTCGAAGCTTCCCTTCTCACTATGGCATATAATAATTAATGGGAATGTTTAAATTTGGATGGGGCTTTGCTAGTGTGGATGAGCCACTAGTTCATCCAGGCATTCCCATATAAACACCAACAACCCACAATTCAAAGAATCCAAACAAGAAGGAATATAAATCATCTACTCCACATTTCCTTGCAAAGTTGGCCAGGTGGCTCCCTTAATACATATCGTGAAATCAATATGGGGTCATGTATGGAAACATGTAGGATTATAAGTGTATCCATCCCAACACATATGAGATAGACTTAATACCAAAAGAATGCAAATGCTCATATTTAGTTTGGATGGTGGAATTATAAGGTGGTGACAAAGAAATGTGGTGGAATTGTAAGAGATGTGCCCACAACTCAACTTGGGCATGAAGCAATTTATAAAGAAGCAAATACAATATATTAAGAGGCAAATACAATTGACACAATATATATAATGCATATGGGATAAGAACCAAATGAAAAGGGTTTTATATGATGCTCAAATGCAAGGTGGCATGGTGACATGAGCATGATATAATGATGATGCAATAAATGACAGGTAGGAAGTAGCAATATATAGACTAGGCAAGTAGCATTGCAATTGTTAGACAATTAGGATGCTACAACTGTCCCCCACTAAACAAGAATCTTGCCCCGAGATTCCTAGGAAAAATAACAAGACACGACGAGAGGCGGGTGCTCAGAACGAAGGTGGCCCTCACGTTCCCAATATGATTAACAATGGAATGGTGCGACCACCGCACCTTGCAAACTTGCTAGACTTGTTGCGAGTATTGAGTTTTGCTTCTTGAAAGAAAGGACTTGAAGAGATTCAAAAGAAGTAAGCTTCTTACTCCAAGATGAAGGCTAAGACACATCGATAGGATTAAAGATCGAAATTGCACATGAAGATGATTATTTATCTTGCCAAAAGAAAAGTATGACTTTGGATAAGTTAACAACCACTATGAAAATAGCATTGTTTCCTTCTACATGTTTCAGAAATAATGTTTTGAAAACCACTATTGCCTTTAAACAATAGAGTTCCTTGATAGCAATAATCGAGACCACCAACATGAGGTTATTGATTACATTCTTGAGATAACACTCCGGAAAACAAGGATGGAAGTGAAAGTATCAAGAGATAAAGGCGACTTCTGACTTCCGTGGAATTAGTGAAATCACATTAATCCACCAATTCAATGTTCAAGAGCGAATGATAAGAGTAGTGGTATGGTAAATACTCCATCCCGCACCCAAAGCATTACTCCATACATGAATAATAAAACTATGCAACCCAACTCTCAGAAATTTAGACTAGAGATCTTGACAAGGAGAAAACTCATGAAGCTTCGTAAGAAAAAAAAGATTTGATGCAAATAATTTGTCAGATCCAAAGAAGACAAAGATGATGATGTTATCGACGTGTCGGAAGTCCCAATCCATCGGAAAAGATATGAAGTAAGATCATCGAAACAGATGAAGGATTCACCAGACAGAATGATAAAAGTACCGAGGTATTGAATAGAGGAATTACAAAACATCTGAGAAGTCTTCATGGCGTCTGGCGGAGCGAGGATAGAAGATAAAATGCGAGAGTTTCGAAAGGTTTCTTGATGAGCAGAAGGCTAAAAGAATTTCTTGTCATTCTTGAGAAAATCTGAGCAAGATTTATCCGTCTTGAGGAAAGTCTTCAACAAAGCAGTTGAACCAAGGATAAAGCTCTAGAGTTGGTTGAAATATGATGATGGTGAGAATTAACAATTGATTTCATGATTCCAGAATTATAGTAATGTCTTTAGCAGAAGGGCGTGGTCGAGATAGGTGACTTTAATAATTCGGGATTTAAACTTTGAGAACTTTGCACATAGGCGGTGTTCATGAAGCTTGAGAGAAAAGAAGAAGATATTCTTCATGATATTCCATTGATATAGAATAGGCGAGGATATCGTCAAGATATACCGCCATAAAAGATCAACATAATGAGCAAGGATTGGTGTTTGAAAAGATGCATTGAAAGAATAGATTATCTGGTCCTTCGGATAAGAAAAAAGAGATATCGACTTGTTCACCTTATTGATCGGATCACCGGTTTCAAAGAAAAGATTTTGGATAAAAATCAATGATAACTCGTACATTACACAAAGCTATCCTGGATGAACAGGTGAGATTCTCCTGGATCAAAGAGAACCTTCGCGGATAAGGGGTTCAAAATATATGAAACACGACCATCAGATGATAATCCATCATAGTGCCTTAAGAAATCTCCGGTTGCCAAAGATACTTGAATATGATATAGATATGATCACGGAGTAACTCAAAATCACAAGATATAACCATAGTCATTTGGAGGATTAGATTGATAGCATTGACTATATCCCACTCATGATAAATGTCATATAGCTATACAGAGAACCAAATTACAATCACAAGAATCAGATCAACACCCGTTATGTATTTAGCCCAAAAGATTTGCAGATGAGGTAAAAACTCCTGATTGAAGCGCCGGTAGCAAAAGATCGAGCTAGCATGGGCATGCCGACCAAAAAGAAGGTGAAAAGTGTATTGCACACGACTAAAAAGGAGTGTGAAAACACAGATGTATCAAAGAAAAAATTCTGCATTTTTTGGCATTAAAAGACCAATGAATGTGAAAAACCACATAACCTATAGAGATTAGAAACTCCACATTTTGTGGAAGCATGCCAGAAGGATGAACACCCTTAACAAGACTGCATTGGTTTACAAAGAATCAGATAGATCGTGTCGGTTTACAAAAGTCTATTGGTATGGAATGTGCCAATAGTTGATAACCAAAGGCAGATTATGACAACAAGGTAGGATGCAACAGATATACAAAGGATTGGATTTAACACACATCCTATGGTACTACGGGAACCTAGAATACGTGAATCCTAGTTTTAATTTTAGAAGAGGATTGATAAACGTTAGACTTCCTTACCAGAAAATGGTGGGTGGATAGGTAAGAAGAAAACTGGAAGCAGTCCTACTATCACATTTAGTTTTTACCTAATATACGTAACTACCAAAATATTTGCTAGATTAACAACAACCATCTTGGCTAAGACCCTAAAGGGCGGAATGGCTCTGATACTAGTTGATGAGTTTTGATCTCGTCAATGCCCATTGTTATGGACTTGGGTTCTTGAGAAGATGGGGATACTGGAAGTCGTGGAACGGTTAACAAAAAAGCAACACAGGGACACGAGATTTACCCAGGTTCAGGCCCCTAGAGGAAAAACCCTACTCCTACTTGTCTGCTCTTGATTATGGCGAAACTGAAAGTTAGAGGGGTGCGCATATGCAATCTGGCGTGGAGGTGTGTATGCGGTGGTCAGAGATCCTTCTTGTCGTACCCTCCTGGCCTTTATATAGATAGGAAGGTCCTGGGATAAGTCGAGTTGGTTACAAATTAGGATTGATACCCTTTAAAATACTATCTAATCTAGACTTGTCCTCCAAGGAATCGAAAACATCATGGGCTTGGGCCACCCGAAGTCTTCGTGGGCTGCGTGTCCTAACGTGGGCCTTCCTTGGGCTGGACCAGGTATACCAATGTCATGTACCCGTGGGGTATATCCATGTCAGTAGCCCCCGAGTGTTCAGTCGATTCGTAGATTTGGCGGAGGACTCTTCAATCTTTCGGGTGCTGTTGAGCCTGCTATTTCGAGGAGAAATGTTTTAGTTCATAGGGATTGTTTATGCGTGTGCCTGACTCACCCGACAGATCAGGGCCAGTTAACTGTCATAGGACAAAACAACATGATCTTCATCAAACTCGAGTCCCCGGACTCGAATTCGGAATGATTGCTGGTGTGATTTGACTCAAGCCGTTGTGGTCTTAGAGGAGTAAAATCCCAGTAATTTTCAAGTGATGTACCCAACGCGTCCGTCGGGATTTTTATCGTGCCTGTTGACACGGGAATTTAGTGGCAGAGCGTAGTCATGTGCGTTACCAGGCCATCAGATGATATTTGTAGGTCTTATCTTTGCGTCGTAGACACAACATCCAAATTTTTTATCACCGCGGAGGTGTTTCATGTGCCCAAGGAGAATGCTTCTCACTTAGCATTGGTTTGGGCAGAGTTGCCAAAAATATTTTGTCGTATTTGATCCGAAGGATTGCAGTCGAAGAATTCATAGGTGCACGGCCAGCGCTCCCTATGGGAGTAGCCCCCGAGTGTCTGTTCGAGTCGTAGACTCGAGCAAAGACTATAATTCAGTCGTTTTTAGTGTAAGTCTGAAGGACATAATTTTTTCGGATGCTCAGCCAACGCTCCCTATGGGAGTAGCCCCTGAGTCCATAGTGGAGTCGTAGACTCAATGTAGGACTCGAAGATAACTGTGAGGTGTAGTTACTTTAATCATTTCTCAGGTGCACGACCAGCTCTCCTGATAGGAGTAGCCCCCGAGTAGTTTCTCGAATCGTAGATTCGAGTAAGTACTTGATTGATCAGCCAAAAACTAAGAGCTGTTGCTGGCTTTTCTTTGATGATGTAAGTGCTGACGATTGATGATCTCAATCGTCTGCGGCAGCAGAGATGATGCGACGAGACGATCATGGGTCCCACCGCCTAACTTGAAGTTGACTAGTCACGAGTAGACGTGGCAAAAATTATGGCGTCTCCTTGGTTTCTGTGCGCAGTGGACGGCGTGCTGGCGACGGTTCGATATAGTGCTGACATGTGTAGGGTCAGATTTTGGTGGCACGCTAGGGCTTCTCGATCGACAGCTCATGTTCGTCGTCTTTGTCCTTTTATACCGCAGGGGAACAATGATTTTATTTTTACCCTTTGCCATTTGCTCATCTCCTTTGCCTCCATTTTCATGAGCTTTGCTTCCCTGTGTTGCGCGCTAGATGTTCTCCACACTTTTCCTTCCCGCTTGCTCTCACACCGCCGCACTCGCCGCTACAAGATGGGCAAGCCAAAGAAGACAACCACCGGAGCTGGTTCGAGTGCCACCGGCGACGATAAGAAGGTGGCCACTATGGCCCGCTCCACTGATGGCGGGTGGAAGTGCACGAAAATGCGCGATGGGGATCTGCGCAAACTGTGTGATGCTGGGTTGATCCCCAAGAAAAAGGAGGATGCCATCCTCCCCGATGACGAGGTAATCCCACGCCCACTCGAAGGGTTTCGGGTGATGTTTTATGCCTTTGTCATCCTCGGCCTTTCTCTTCCTGTCCACGAATTCCTTCATGGACTCCTCTTTTTTTATGGGATTCAGTTGCATCATCTGTCTCCCAACTCTCTTCTCCACATTGCTTGCTTCATCACTCTTTGTGAGTGCTAGCTCGGTATCGAGCCGCACTTTGGCCTCTTCCGGAAGCTCTATTCCGTGAAGAGGCAGTCCGACACCGGCAGTGTTTATCCGCTCGGCGGCTGCATCATCTCCATTCGGTCTTCTATTCTTTTCTTCTCCTTCTCCATGTGCAAGTATGTCCAATATTGGTGTAAGAAGTGGTTCTATATCCGCGACGCCAAATTGGACGGACAAGAATATGGTCTTGCTCCGTTCAACTCCGCTCAGAAAATTATCCCGAAGAGGTTGTGGAAGAACCACGTTTTGGATGGTGAAACCGCGGATGTGGAGGAGCTCTACCATCGCATGGAGGCGCTCCAGCTAGTGGTCGAGAAGGAGGTCAATGGTGTCGATATCATTCGCACCTTTCTCAAGCGTCGGGTGCAGCCGCTCCAAGCGAGGGCGCACCCAATGTTTCTATATGCTGGTCGCAGCGACCCAACGAGGGTTTCACCTGAGGAGTTGTCCAAGGGTGACCTTGATAGAGCCCTTCGGCCCCTGCTGAAGTACAAGGCCGACGAGGACCTCCCAGGGAAATCCTTGACCTCCCCCTTCAGCGCCAATAATGCAGTTCCGCAGGTGGAATTTTTTGGCTTGCGTGTTTCTCTTCTTCGAGTTCTGTTTATTTCTTTTTAGTGTCACTAATCATGTTCTCTTGCGTCTTCTGTTTGCAGGATCTCAAGGTAGCTGGGATGATGCCCCCTCTACCTGATAAGTTTCCAGTTGCGCCGAACAACGAAGTCTTGGATTCTGAGTCTGATCTTCCTCCAGCGCAGTCTCCTACCATTGAAGCCTCCGAGCCGAGCGAAAGACGGACTCGAAAGCGCTCCCGGAGTGAATCTTCGGATGGGTCTACCCTGCCAACTCCAAGGGGTCCGCCATTACTCGAGCAGCACGGTGAGGAAGAAGGTGCGTCATCTGTGCCTTACCCTGCTATGCCTATTTGGGTGGTGGCTCCACAGCCGCCGGCCAAGAAGAAGAAGGAGAAGGCGGCTCTCGTCTTTGATTTGTCGGACATCGCGTTGTAAGTCATGCTGCTTTAAAGCTTGATATCATGTTCATCTGTGTAGTTTTACTATGTTGTTGATCTGATATTTGCTTGCAGCAACTCTTCATAGGAGTCCCTTGATGGGGACACTCAATAAGTTATGGCGGAGTCTAAGCCGACGGCTTCTATTCCTCAGGTGGTGGCTGACTCTGAGGACGATGACCCGAACCCATGTAAGCGAGAGGCTCGGGCAGTCGTAACTCAGAAGGCAGCATGCAAACCTTCAGAGTCCATGCCTGAACACGTAAGTGTTGTCTTTTTTACTCCATGGGGGGAGCCCTCGAGTCCTTTTTGTATGACATGTTGATCTTTTTGCTTTTTCGGGGGAGCCCCCGATCCCTTTATTCATTGAATTTTGCTTATGTTTCTTCTGTAGCCCTTTGTGCATGGTGCCAACCTCCTTATCCAATAGCATCTGGCACTGGAGGCTGAGCTGAAGTAGCTTCAAGGTGCATGGCTTTTCACCGGGTTTATTGTTCATCTGCTCAAAGTCTTTTTCTTGCATTGATTCAGTGTTTCTTCATGCTGCAAATGATAACAATGACGTGCTCCGAAGGCTGAACGCTCTCGAAAAGAGCCTCAGCCAGGCAGAGAAGAGAGCAACTGATGCTGTGGAAGCCAAGGAGCGCCTGCAGAAGGAGGCTGAAGATCGCGAGCAGCAACTCGCGGTCATTGCAGCCACCCGGGATAAGGAAGTGGCCGATAAGCTCATGGCTGTGGCCAAGGCTATTTCTGGTGAATTTCTTTTGTCTCATTTGGGTGTTCTGATTTTTGAGTGCGTTTTATCCTTTCTCATTCGATCCTTCTTGTCTTCGTCTTGTTAGATGCTTCTAGCATCACGTTTGGTCGTGGTGCGCTGGAGCACGGAGATGCTTTGGATGATGCCGCTTCTGCGATCGAGGGTTGCTCCTCCGCTGTCGCTGGCTCCTTGGAGAAAACCAGGAAAGTGCTCACACGCTTCTACAAGGAGGTCGCCCCCAAGGGCGTTGCCCTTAACGATGTCGACTCCCTTGCGGATGCTCTGTCATAGGAAGCCTCGGCGGAGTACAAGCGCAAGCAGAAAGGCATCGGTTCTTCCATGGGGCTGGCCATGACGATGGCGTCTGGAGCCGAACTGGACTTGCCGCAAGTCACGTCCAGGATGCCAACGGCGGCAGATGGCTCTGAGGTAGCTTTTGCCCTCTTTGATTCTCGCTGTAAGCGTTATGGGCCTAAGCTCATTGACCTCCTGGCTAACTACACGGCGAAGCAGAGGTCAAGAGCATGTAGTCTGGCTCTGAGGCTGCTCCAGATGCGGGTGCTTAGGCCTTTGTACTGTAGCTAGTGTAGTTTTTTCTTTTGCTGATTTTGTAATATCTTGCTGATGGACAAGTCCCACTTTGCCACGAGGTGGCTTTATTTGTGTATATAAGTCTATCTTTGAGCTGCTGCCAAAAGTCTTTGTGATGTTTATACTTGCTTATTTACTTCTAGGATCCTTCATGTGAGGCTCCAGTTGTTACTCTGAATGTGCCTAAGCCTCGACCATCTTTAGATGACGCATCGCAATTGGTCTTTCGGCCTGATCGCGTGCGTAGCCTAGAAAAGGATATCCTCAGCATCCGAGGCCACGCGGATGTGTGGAAGTCAAAGACTGAGCGAGCCACTACCAGGGAGGAGTTCTTGCTTGGAGAATTGCAGCAGATGAGCGAGCAACTTCAATGTAAGTATTCGTGAACCTGATGTTCTTTCGAGTGCATCTTATATGTATGCTGGCTCATTTCGTGCTTTGTGTAGATGTTAATATCATTCCGAGGGAGAGAAGAAGCGCGTCGCAATTCGGATGAATTGCCTGACGCAACAAGATCTGGAAGCTAGTGGCTTCTTCTAGATGGACCGTGATCGGGCCATCGTCCTTGCGATAGTGCAAGATCGCGTGCACCAGGTTCTTTGGGTGCTGAGGCAGGCGAGGTCTTCACTTGCGGCCATTTGGTCCGTCATGTTCCCTAATACATCCAAAACGTATCTACTTTCTCGAACACTTTTGCTATTGTTTCTGCTCTAAACTTGTGTGATTTGGACACAACTAACACAAACCGACGGTGTTTTCAGCAGAATTACCTTGGTGTCTTATTTTTTGTGCAGAAAATCAACTATCAGGAAAAATCCCGGAAAATATGCCAAAAATTATATTTCACCAGAAGACCCACAGAGCTAGAAGACGAGACGGAGAAGGGGCCTGGGGGCCCACACCCCTGCCAGGCGAGGGCCCACCACTGGCCGCGCCTAGGGGGTGCAGCCACCCCAGGCACCCCCTCGGCCTCCCTCTGCGCCTATAAGTTGCCTTTCAACCTCAAAACCGAGGGGGGTTCGATAGTTTTCCAGAAAGAGTTTCACTCCGTCGCCGCCACCAGAAACCAAGATTCGGATCCAAAAACTCCGTTCTGGCACCCTGCCGGGACGGGGAATTTGGGGAGGATCATCGCCATCGTCATCACCAACGCATCTCCATCAACCACCGATGTTTCCCTCATCCATGAGTGAGTAATCCCCCGCTGTAGGCTTGGGTATGGGAGGGATTGGATGAGTTCTATCATGTAATCGAATAAGATCTGTTAGGGCATAGTGCCTAGTATCTATATTAGTGCTATTTGACTTTGTTGCAACTTGTTGTGCTTAATGCTTGTCACTAGGGCCCGAGTGCCATGATCTCAGATCTGAAATTATTATTTGAATCATTATGATAGTATTGTTGTAGGGGTTCGTAGCATGGAAAACAAAATTTTCTACCGCATACAAACAAACAAGCCAAGATCTATCTACTAGATTGTAGCAACGAGTCGATAGAATAACTCACCCTCGAAGATTCCAAAGTGTTTAGTGAGAGTAGATTCTCGTGGGTGATGTAGTCATACTCTTGCCGATCTCAAGATCGTGTAGACGATCCTTCCGGCGCCGCGTTACGGCAGCGCTCCCGCAGTCGGTCACACGTTCGGTACTCGATGAAGACCTTCCTCTCCCTTGTTCCAGCAGGCAGCGGAGGTTGTAGCACTCTCCTCGCGATTTCGGCAGCACGATGGCGTGGTACCGGAAGTAGAGGGGATATCTCGCAAGGCTTTGCCTTAAGCCGGAGCGAGTATGGTGGACTATGAGAGAAGCCTTGGTGATCTAGGGTTTAGAGGCACCAAGGAGAGAGGGATAGGCCGGCGGCTAGGGAAAGGGGAGGGCCCCAACTCGGCGGCTAGGGCAAAACCCTAGGGCGGTGGCGGCGACTTGATGGCCGGCGGCTAGGGTTAGGGTTTGGTGGAGAGAGGTGTAGGTCTAGAGGGGCACCCTTGCCCCTCCTTTTATAGGTGGGAGGGCGCAGCCAAGGGGGAGGGAGTCCTCCCCCAAGTCGGCCTCCTTGGCCGGCGGTGGAGGGAGGAGGACTTGCTCCCCAAGTAGGTTTCCTACTCTCCCTCCACCAAGCAAACTTGCCGTTTGACTTTTCAAATTGGCGTTTGACTTTTCAAACTAGGATTTGATTTATCCCTTTATTTTGCTCAGCGATGATACCTAGTACATGATGCAACCATTCCACATTGTTATGACACATTCATGTACCCTTCCCCTCCGGAGTGCCGGACCTTCCGGAACCTTATAGAACATTCCCGATGAAAACACCGGAATCATTCCCCAACTCCGAAACAGGACTTTCCTTATATGAATCTTATTCTCCGGACCATTCCGGATCTCCTCGTGATATCCCGGATCCTATCCGAGACTCCGAACAACATTCAGTCTCTTACTCATCATTCCATAACTACTCAACAACATCGAATCCTTAAGTGTGTCTCCCTACGGTTCGTGAATTATGTGGACATGATCGAGACACTTCTTCGAACAATAACCAATAGAGGAATATGGAAATTAATATGGCTCCCACATATTTCTACGATTACTTTGCGATCGAATGAACCATTTACATACGATACCAATTTCCCTTTATCTCACGATAGTTTACTTATCCGAGCTTTTGATCGTCGGTATCTCTGCATACCTAGTTCAACCTCATTACTGATAAGTACTCTTTTCTCGTTCCCGTGGTATGTGATCCCTTGTGAGCCAGTCACATGCTTGCAAGCTAATTGGATGACATTCCACCGAGAGGGCCCATAGTATATCTATCCGTCATATGGATGGACAAATCCCACTCTTGATCCATGTGTCTCAACCCATACTTTCCGAACACTCAATGCCACCTTTATAGCCACCCAGTTACGATGTGGTGTTTGATGTCATCAAAGCTTCCTTCCGGTGATGGTGATAAGCATGATCTCATGGTCGAAGGAATTAGGTTACTATGTATCAGAAAGCTTATAGCAATTGAACTATTAAAATGACTTGATCTTTATGCTACGGTTATCTATAGGAGTATGTCCATCATACCATTCTCCTAACGATATGATCTTGTTGTTAATAACATCTCAATGTTCATGATAGGGAAATCACAATCATTTATTAACCAACAAGCTAGTATTATGAAGAGGCTTTTACCAAGGACTCTAATTTAGTTTACAAATCACACAAGTATTAATGTTTCATGGTTAATACTACTATAGCATGAATGTAAACATTTATCATAAACACAAAGATATAATAATAACTATATTTATTATTGCCTCTAGGGCATATCTCCAATAGTCTCCCACTTGCACTAGAGTCAACTAATCTAGATTACATGGTAATATACCGAACACCCATGGCAGTTTGGTGTTGGTCATGTTTTGCCCTCGGGAGAGGTTTAGTCAACGGATCCGCCACATTCAGATCTGTGTGTACTTTGCAAATCTTTATTTCACCATCTTGGACATGTTCTCGAATAGCGTGAAAACGTAGCTTGATGTGGTTCAGCTTCTTGTGTGACCTTGGTTCTTGCGCATTGGCTATGGCGCCCATGTTATCACAGTATATAGACATTGGGTCCAGCGCACTTGGAACCACACCGAGCTCTGTAATGAACTCCTTCATCCATATAGCTTCTTGTGAAGCCTCCGAAGCAGCTATGAATTCCGATTCAGTTGAAGATCTCGCCACAACGCTTTGCTTTGCACTCCCCCAGCTAACTGCTGCACCATTCAAAATAAATACGTATCCAGATTGAGATTTAGAATTGTATGGATCGGTGTTCCAACTAGCATCGGTGTAACCATTAACAACGAGTTGTTCATCACATCCATAAGAAAGAACCATATCCTTAGTTCTTCTCAAGTACTTAAGGATGTTTTTGACCGATGTCCAATGATCCACTCCTGGATCACTTTGATATCTGCTAGTTAAACTAACATCATATGCAATATCGGGTCTAGTACATAGCATGGCATACATTAGATATCCTATGGCTGAGTCATAGGGAGTCTTACTCATCCTTTCTCTATCTTCTGCCGTTGCTGGACTTTGAGTTTTACTCAAGGTCGTATTGGGCAACATGGGCAAGAACCCTTTCTTGCTATCTTCCATTCCAAATCTCTTTAGAACTTTGTCCAAATATGTACTTTGTGACAATGATATTAGGCGTCTCGATCTATCTCTATAAATCTTTATGCCTAATATGTAAGCTGCTTCGCCAAGATATTTCATTGAAAAACTATTATTAAAATATTCCTTGACACTATTAAGAAGGTCTACATCATTCCCAATCAACAATATGTCATCTACATATAGTATTAAGAATGCTACAGAACTCCCACTCACTTTCTTGTAAATACAAGCTTCTCCATAAGTTTGTATAAAACCAAAACTTTTGATTACCTTATCAAAACGTTGATTCCAACTTCGGGATGCTTGCTTCAATCCATATATGGACCGTTGAAGTTTGCATACCTTGTTAGCATCTTTAGGATCGACAAAACCTTTGGGTTGCATCATATACAACTCTTTATTAATGTATCCATTGAGGAATGCTATTTTGACATCCATCTGCCGTATCTCATAATCATAATATGCAGCGATTGCTAACAAAATCCTCACAGACTTTAGCTTCGCTACTGGTGAGAAAGTCTCATCGTAGTCAACTCCTTGAATTTGTCGAAACCCTTTTGCGACAAGTCGAGCTTTATAGACAGTAACATTACCATCAACATCTGTTTTCTTCTTGAAAATCCATTTGTTCTCGATAGCCTTTCGGCCATCCGGTAAGTCCACCAAAGTCCATACTTGGTTTTCGTACATGGATCCAATCTCGGAATTCATGGCATCTTGCCATTTATTGGAATCTGGGCTCATCATCGCTTCCTCATATGTCGCAGGGTCATCGGTGTTGTCCACCAACATGACACTCATAACGGGATCATACCAATCAGGAGTGGTACGAGTTCTCGTTGACTTGCGAGGTTCTGTAGCAACTTCAACTGAAGTTTCATGATCTTCATCATTAGCTTCCTCTCTTATTGGTGCAGGCACCATAGGAACTTCTTCTGGTGCTGCGCTACTCGCAAGTTCGAGAGAAGGTTCAACAACCTCGTCGAGTTCTAATTTCCTTCCAGTCATTTCTTTCGAGAGAAATTCCTTCTCTAGAAAGGATCCATTCTTGGCAACAAAGATTTTGCCTTAGGATCTATGATAGAAGGTATACCCAATAGTTTCCTTCGGGTATCCTATGAAGACGCATTTTTCTGCTTTGGGTTCAAGCTTGTCCGGCTGTAACTTATTTACAAAGGCTTCGCAACCCCAAACTTTAAGGAACGACAATTTAGGTTTCTTCCCAAACCATAATTCATACGGTGTCGTTTCAACAGATTTAGATGATGCCCTATTTAAAGTGAATGCGGCTGTTTCTAATGCATAACCCCAAAATGATAGCGGTAAATCTGTAAGTGACATCATAGAACGAACCATATCTAAGAGAGTTCGATTACGACATTCGGACACACCATTACGCTGTGGTTTTCCCGGCGGTGTCAATTGTGAAAGTATTCCGCATTTATTCAAATGCTCGCCAAACTCGTAACTTATATATTCACCTCCACGATCAGAACGTAGAAATTTAATCTTCTTGTTACATTGATTCTCTACCTCACTTTGAAATTCCTTAAACTTCTCGAAAGTTTCGGACTTATGTTTCATGAAATAGATATACCCATATCTACTCAAGTCATCCGTGAAGGTAAGAACATAACGATAACCACCACGCGATGCTACACTCATTGGACCACAGACATCGGTATGTATTATTTCCAATAAGTCCGTAGCTCGCTCCATCATACCAGAAAATGGAGTCTTAGTCATTTTGCCCATCAGACATGCTTCGCATCTTTCAAGTGATTCAAAATCAAGTGATTCAAGAAGTCCATCGGAATGGAGTTTCTTCATACGCTTCACTCCAATATGACCAAGACGACAGTGCCACATATAGGTCGAGTTATCGCTCAATTTCAAAAGTTTAGCTTCAATGTTATTAATATGTGTATTTCCACTATCGAGATTCAATAAGAATAGACCATCTATCAAAGGTGCATGTGCATAAAACATATTACTCATATAAATCGAACAACCATTATTCTCGGACTTAAACAAGTAACCGTCTCGCAATAAACAAGATCCCGATATATTGTTCATGCTTAATGCAGGCACCAAATAACAATTATTTAAGTATAAAACTAATCCCGATGGTAGATGAAGAGGTAGCGTGCCGACCGCGATCACATCAACCTTTGATCCATTTCCAACGCGCATCGTCACCTTGTTCTTCGCTAGCTTCCGTTTATTCTGCAGCATCTGTTTCGAGTTACAAATATGAGCAACCGAACCAGTATCAAATACCCAGGCACTACTACGAGTACTAGTGAGATACACATCAATAACATGTATATCGGATATACCTTTCTTCTTGATGTTGCCGTTCTTCAAATCCGCCAAGTACTTTGGGCAATTCCGCTTCCAGTGACCCTCTCCCTTGCAGTAAAAACACTCAGTATCAGGCTTAGGTCCAGCCTTGGTCTTCTTCATCGGTGCGGCAACTTTCTTACCACCCTTCTTGAAGTTTCCTTTTTGCTTAGACTTGCCTTTCTTGAATTTGGTGGTCTTATTGACCATCAACACTTGGTGCTCTTTCTTGATCTCCACTCCTGTAGATTTCAACATGGAGAAGAGTTCCAGCAACTGCTTGTTCATGCTTTGCATATTGTAGTTCATCACAAAGTTCTTGTAACTTGGTGGTAGTGATTGGAGGACACGGTAAATCCCCAAAGCATTAGGAATCACTATACCCAAGCTTTGGAGTTTGATTGCGTGCCCAGACATCTTAAGCACATGCTCACTGACAGAGCTGCCCTCTTCCATCTTGCAGTTAAAGAACTTTTCAGAAGCCTCATAACTCTCAACTGCCGCATGAGTCTGAAATATCAATTTGAGTTCACGAACAATATCATGTGGGTCTGAGTTCTCAAACCTTTTCTAAAGCTCCGATTCCAAACCATACAAGATAGCACACTGAACTGTGGAGTACTGATTCTTCAGAGCGAGGTAAACATTCTTTACTTCATCGGTAGCATCAGCTGCAGGCGGGTCACCCAGCGGTGCATCCAGCACATAGGTCAAATTACTAGCATTGAGGACAATCCTCAAATTGCGGAACCAATCCGCGAAGTTGCTTCCATTGTTTTTCAACTTTTCTTTCTCTAGGAACGCATTAAAATTGATGGTAGGGGCCGCCATTGATCTACAACATATTTGCAATAGTTTAGACTAAGTTTATGACAAATTGAGTTCTAATTAATAGTTAAATTAATCTAGGTGAACTCCCACTCAAAACAATATCCCTCACATTGTTTTAGTGATCACACGAACCAAATCCACCACATCAATACCGATCATCATGAGAGTTGATGTAGCTTCAATGGCGAACAATCAACATGTTCATCATATCTACTATATGACTCATGCTTTACCTTTCGGTGATCCGTGTTCCGAGACCATGTCTGTACATGCTAGGCTTGTCAAGATCAAACCTTAGCTTCCGCATGAGCAAATCTGGCTTGCTCACTTGTATACACTTGCAGAATCTAACACACCCGATCATCACGTGGTTCTTCGGACCAACAAGCTTTAGCAACGATGCTTACTAAGGATGAACACTTCAAAACTTGAAATTTATGTTCATGAGGGATCATCTTATAATGCTACCGTCGTTAACTAAGCAATACAAGATGCATAAAGGATTAACATCACATGCAATTCATAATATGTGATATGATATGGCCTTTCTTCTTGTGCTTCCGATCTCCATCTTCAAGCACGAACATGATCTCCATCATCACCGGCATTGCATCAAGGTCAATGACGCTGCTCCATGGTTGTCGTCCACCAGCTTCAACTATTACAACTACTTTGAATAGACACGCGGGTCTTAACAGAAATTAAAGACAACCATATGGCTCCTGCCGGTTGCCAACTTACAATAAGGATCATTGCATACATCAAATATAATCACAATCATGGCCATATCACATCACAGCACACCCCTGCAAAACAAAGTTAGACGCCTCTAATTTTCTTTGCATATTTTACGTGGTTTGGGGCTTTCAATAAGTGTCGCTCTAACTTACGAACAAGAACCACAACGTTGATGTTTGAACTATCAAGTGCCCGTTGTAAATTGGATCTATACTATAATGGGAGAGACAAACACCCGCAAAGCCACTTATGCAATACAAGTTGCATGTTGAGCGTGGAGCAAGTCTCATGAACGATGTCTTGTAAGGTTAGCCCGGGCCGCTTCATCCCATCATACCGCAAGATGCAAAGTACACAAGAAGCAATTGATAATAAAAGCACCACCGCCCACAATGACCATTGTGTTCTACTCGTGCAACAGATCTACATATAGACACGGATCTGATACCACTATAGGGGTTCGTAGCATGGAAAACAAAATTTTCTACCGCATACAAACAAACAAGCCAAGATATATCTACTAGATTGTAGCAACGAGTCGATAGAATAACTCACCCTTGAAGATTCCAAAGTATTTAACAAGAGCAGATTCTCGTGGGTGATGTAGTCGTACTCTTGCCGATCTCAAGATCGTGTAGACGATCCTTCCGGCGCCGCGTTCCGGCAGCACGCCCACAGTCGGTCACACGTTCGGTACTCGATGAAGACCTTCCTCTCCCTTGTTCCAGCAGGCAGCGGAGGTTGTAGCACTCTCCTCGCGATTCCGGCAGCACGACGGCATGGTACCGGAAGTAGAGGGGAGATCTCGCAGGGCTTCGCCTTAAGCCGGAGCGAGTATGGTGGACTATGAGAGAGGCCTTGGCGATCTAGGGTTTAGAGGCACCAAGGAGAGAGGGATAGGCCGGCGGCTAGGGCAAGGGGAGGGCCCCAACTTGGCGGCTAGGGCAAAACCCTAGGGCGGCGGCGGCGACTTGGTGGCCGGCGGCTAGGGTTAGGGTTTGGTGGAGAGAGGTGTAGGTCTAGAGGGGCACCCTTGCCCCTCCTTTTATAGGTGGGAGGGACCGGCCAAGGGGGAGGGAGTCCTCCCCCAAGTCGGCCTCCTTGGCCGGCGGTGGAGGGAGGAGGACTTGCTCCCCAAGTAGGTTTCCTACTCTCCCTCCACCAAGCAAACTTGTCGTTTGACTTTTCAAATTGGCGTTTGACTTTTCAAACTAGGATTTGATTTATCCCTTTATTTTGCTCAGCGATGATACCTAGTACATGATGCAACCATTCCACATTGTTATGTAACATTCATGTACCATTCCCCTCCGGAGTGCCGGACCTTCCGGAACCTTCTAGAGCATTCCCGATGAAAACATCGGAATCATTCCCCAACTCCGAAACAGGACTTTCCTTATATGAATCTTATTCTCCAGACCATTCCGGATCTCCTCGTGATATCCCGGATCCTATCCGAGACTCTGAACAACACTCAGTCTCTTACTCATCATTCCATAACTACTCAACAACATCGAATCCTTAAGTGTGTCTCCCTACGGTTCGTGAATTATGTGGACATGATCGAGACACTTATCCGAACAATAACCAATAGAGGAATCTGGAAATTCATATGGCTCCCACATATTTCTACGATTACTTTGCGATCGAATGAACCATTTACATACGATACCAATTTCCCTTTGTCTCATGATAGTTTACTTATCCGAGGTTTTGATCGTCGGTATCTCTGCATACCTAGTTTAACCTCGTTATTGATAAGTACTCTTTTCTCGTTCCCGTGGTATGTGATCCCTTGTGAGCCAGTCACATGCTTGCAAGCTAATTGGATGACATTCCACCGAGAGGGCCCATAGTATATCTATCCGTCATATGGATGGACAAATCCCACTCTTGATCCATGTGTCTCAACCCATACTTTCCGAACACTCAATGCCACCTTTATAGCCACCCAGTTACGATGTGGTGTTTGATGTCATCAAAGCATCCTTCCGGTGATGGTGATAAGCATGATCTCATGGTCGAAGGAATTAGGTTACTATGTATCAGAAAGCTTATAGCAATTGAACTATTAAAATGACTTGATCTTTATGCTACGCGTATCTATAGGAGTATGTCCATCATACCATTCTCCTAACGATATGATCTTGTTGTTAATAACATCTCAATGTTCATGATAGGGAAACCACAATCATTTATTAACCAACAAGCTATATTATGAAGAGGCTTTTACCAGGGACTCTAATTTAGTTTACAAATCACACAAGTATTAATGTTTCCTGGTTAATACTATTATAGCATGAATGTAAAGATTTATCATAAACACAAATATATAATAATAACTATATTTATTATTGCCTATAGGGCATATCTCCAACAATTGTTTGTGGTCTTATCTGCAATTTGTGTACACATATCATTGTCCGGATCCAAAGGCCCCAAAGTGACAATAATTGGGACAAACGGAGGGGATGGATGTGGTGTGAGGATCACATGTGTTCATGGAGTGTTAATGCTTTGCTCCAGTGCTCTATTAAAAGGAGTACCTTAATTGCCAGTAGTTCCCTAGAGGCCCCGCTGCCACGGGCTGGCTGGACAGATGATGTTGTGCAAGTTCTCATTGCGAGCACGTATGACTATATTTGGAGCACATGCCTAGGATTGTTTAGTACTTGGATGCTTGTTATTATTTATCTGCAATGCCCTAGATCTTGAAGTTACATGTTTAGACTCGTCCATGCAATCCCCGTCCATCCATCCCTATGCCTACCGCACTCGAATCCTACTATTACCGTTACTGTTACTATTGCTCCTGTTTCACTGTTGCTGTTGCTATTGCTACTATCAAACTGTTGCTACTGATAAACTTCTATGAGCAAGAACCATTTCCAGGTGCATCTGAATTGACAACTCAGTTGTTAAGGCTTGCAAGTATTCTTTGGCTCCCCTTGTGTCGAATCAATAAATTGGGTAATACTACCCGCGAAGACTGTTGCGATCCCCTACACTTGTGGGTCAGCAAGACTATTTTGTGGCGCCGTTGCCGGGGAGCATAGCTTTATTTGTAAGTTCACTTGGATCTATTATTGTTCACTTCTACTCCTTTCATCATGGGGAAGTCTCGTGATGGAAAGTTTCCTATTTTACCATCCACTACAAGAAGAGGTATAGTCCTAAACACCTTTGTTGCTCTTGATTCACCGTCTGTTATAAGTAAGCTTGTTACACCACCACATACTTATGCTACACACGCTGCTACTACTACTGAGTCTGAAACTGCTTTTGATGCTCATGATGTTACTTCTACTATGCTTGATGCGATTGGTTCATTGGGTCATTTTCTATATGCTACTATGGCTAGTCTAGGAAATACCGAAATCCTAGTGAAGACACTGTTACACCTGTTAGCTCACCTGAGTCTAGAGAGAGTTATGATATTAATGATGGTTACATTGAGTTCACTGATGAATTTGTTGAAGAGTGCTGAAACACACATGGTACTAGTGCTATTAAGAGTCTCCTTGCTAGACGTACTATTATGCCTAAGTTGTCCTCTGATCCTAAGTTTGCCACCTCTCCCATAGTTATTAAAGATAAAGATTATGATTTCTCTCTTGATTTGTCCTATTTAGATATTGTTGAGAAAGAACCTTTCTGTGGGACTGAAAATGAGAGTGATGTGGCTCATATGAATGAGCTTTCTACTATGAGTGCTTTGTTATCTGATGATTTTAAGATGCACAAGTACTTTGTTACTAAGATATTCCCTTTTTCACTAAAAGGAGAAGCTAGGGCTTGGTTTAATAGATTACCTCATGGTTCCGTTGATAGCCCTGATTGCTTCTTTCTTCCAGAAATTTTTTCCTCCCAGTGCTAGACATGCTGCTTTGTAGAGACTTTTTGATTTTAAACAGGGAGAAGAAGAGAAATTGCCTGAGTCATGGACAAGGTTATGTGCCTTGATTCATGCACATCCTAGATGTCCATTTCCTAAGAATGAGCTTCTTGATATTTATTATAATGGACTAACTGATGATTCTAGGACCTACCTAGATAGCTTTGCTGATTGTGTTTTCAGGAAAAGAACTCCTACAGATGCTGAAGAATTAATGGCTAAAATAAGCAAGAATTATGATGATTGGACTTCAACTGAGCTGAATGCACCTGAGCCTATTACTCCTAAACCAGATGTTCCTGAACCAGTTCCAACACCAACACCAAAGAAGAGGGGAGTTATTGCATTAAATGATGAAGTGATGAAGGAAGCTAAGAAGTGTCTAAAGGAGAAAGGTATTAGAGCTGAAGATGTGAAGAATCTACCTAGTATAGAAGAATTATGTAAGCCAATTTCCCACTCATCTACTATTGAGGTACACTATCTCCACTTTAATGAAGGTGATATTCCCTATGGTAAGCCTCCTGATCAATGCTTAGAGGAACTTGACACATTTATCGTTAAACAAGGTAATTTTAATAAACAAGTTCAGAATCATTTATTGGAAAACTCTAGAGCTATCTATTAGTTGAAAGATATTGTGGAAAGAACTTATAATGATATTAAAATGCTTTGTAAACACTTATAAATGGTTCAAACCCAACTTGATCAACTTGCTAAGGTACAAAAGGATATGCTAGTTAATGCCTCAGGACATAAACATGATTATGGAATTAGAACTAGGATTGGTATAGCTACTCAAGATCCTTTATATCCTGAGGGACATCCTAAAAGAATTGAGCAGGATTCTCAACAAGGTGAGAATAGTGGTAGCCCTCGTAAGATAAAGAAAAAGAAACATAAAGTAGTTGAGGAACCGCTTGAACCTGCTGTAGATCCTAATAGTATATCTGTCTCTGATGCTGAAACTGAGAGTGGTAATGATAAAAATGAG
This sequence comes from Avena sativa, assembly GCA_916181665.1. NCBI lineage: Eukaryota > Viridiplantae > Streptophyta > Magnoliopsida > Poales > Poaceae > Avena > Avena sativa. The sequence goes on along the minus strand of OV702298.1, from coordinate 40,934,109 downwards.
TCTCCTGATAAGGAGGAAGGTGAGGAAGAGCCTGGGAAGCACACTAAGAACACTAGGTACACTAAGGAAGATTTTATTGCTAATAAACATGGTAAAGAGAGAGAACCTTGGGTGCAGAAACCTATGCCTTTTCCAGGTAAGAAACACAAGTCAAAGGAGGAAGAACACTACAACAAGTTTTGTGAGTGGATGAAACCTTTATTTTTGCAAATTCCTTTGACTGATGCTATTAAATTGCCTCCTTATTCGAAGTATATCAAGGATATTGTCTCTAATAAAAGGAAGATTCCTAATGAGGAGATTTCTACTTTGCTTGCTAATTATTCCTTCAATGGTAAGGTTCCAAAGAAACTTGGTGATCCAGGTATACCAACTATTCCTTGCTCTATTAAGAATAATTATGTTAGAACTGCTTTATGTGATTTGGGAGCTGTTGTTAGTGGTATGCCTTTTTCTCTCTACAAGAGACTCTAGCTAGAAAATTTGACACGAACTGATATATCATTGCAAATGGCTGATAAGTCAACTACTATTCCCGTTGGTATATGTGAGGATGTTCATGTTCAAGTGGCTCATAATTTCTTGGTTTTGACTGATTTTGTTGTGCTTGAAATGCCTGAAGATAATAATATGTCTATTATTCTTGGGAGACCTTTTCTTAATACTGCAGGTGCTGTCATTAATTGTAATCAAGGAAAAGTAACATTCAATATTGATGATAAAGATCATACTATTTATTTCCCCAAGAAGGTTGTTAAGAGCTATTGCCTGAATTCCATTGAAAATATTGAGAGCATCAAGGTTGGAGAAATATATTGTCCCATTCCACAAGAAAATTTTGAAACTATTATGATTGGGACCATTGCTATCAAGTATGAGGTAACATAATCACCTTGTGGAATGCAAAGTTTTGTTTCATATAAGATTGTTTTGGTAACAAGACTTGATCAACCTTGTTAACAAAAGGATTTTAATTAACAAAATAATGTTTTCACTATGGTTATACTTGCTTTCTTTTACTTTTCTCCTTCCTGGTCTTTGCCTTTCTTTTGCTAGCTTTGGTTTTGCTAGTTGTTTGCTTGTTAATTTGTCTTAGAACTTCTGTAGTTCGGCTTTTGGTTTGCTTTTTCTTCTTCTGAAAAAACTATTTCTGCGAGAAAATCAATTTTCATACCCTGAAAATTGGCCAAAAATAAAGTTTCCCGAAAAATCCCAGAAAATTTAAAATAATTTTTCCTCAAAAAAAGAGGCAGAGGGATACCTGAAGGGACCCAGGGGGCCACCCCAGACCACCACACCCATGGTAGGTGCGGCCTACCTATGGGTGGTGCCTAGGAGGGGGTCTGGCCCACCTGGGCCCCTTCAAGGTGCCTCCTCACAACCATCTTCTTTCTCTCTCCCAAAAAACACCGGAAAACTTTCTCAAGCTCGAGTTCTTGCTGTTCTTGCTCGTGATTTTCGATCTCCTTGCTCAGCCCATCTTTGCTGCTGATTTTTGGAGAGATTGCTCCTTGGTATGTGCCTCCTCCACTTGTCCAATTAGATTTGTGATTGGTAGATTGTATGTTGAGTATTTTGCTGCTATAGGTGACAGGTTGTTTGAGCTTGCATGCTTGTTCTATGTTTAGAAACTTCATTTTGATGCATGTGTAGTCCTCTAGCAAGTTCCTATAGTAGTTGCTCATCATTTATCAACTTAGAAATCACTTGGTTTGATGCTTGTCTAAAATTTCAAAAAAGAGAGGTCATGGACCACCACACATTTGGTGAAATATTTGAGGGTGATGCACCTAGAAGGGAAAGGCTTCCAAGATCATCCACCAGTGTCAGGCCCTCATACAATAAGGATCTTATCACTCCGCGATTTGGTGACGAGGGAGATGAGGGGATGCGCATCCCTCCACCTTTCCTTGCCAGACCTTCTTGCGGGCTGCTGGGATTCTTGATGATTTTATGACCTTGGTTCGGAGGGCTGGTCTAACAAGTCTTATGCAGGATGAGAGCGCGCAATATGATACACTCACTAAAAAATTTGTGGAGAGATTCTCCTTTACTAACAGCTTGTTCCATCCAGATGTTTCTTTCAAAGTTTATGGCAGGTCTTACCGTATGACATTGAAGAAATTTTGTGAAGCTCTAGGACTTGGTACAACTGGGTCAGCAAAGAAGATTCCAGCTCAACCCACTGATTTGTTGGAGCTCTATCGCGGAATAACCAATAATGATAACCGTAGAGCTCAACGGGGAAAGATAAGAAACATTCAGCTTCCAGCCATCAGGTACTTTGCTTACTATCTTGCCATTAGTGTTCTTGGTAGGGAGAACACTAGTAATATCTCCAGCTATTATTTGGCTTTCTTAGCTGCTGCGCTCAACAATGATACCAAGCATAATCTTGGTTCTCTCATTGCTCGTCGCTTAACAGCTAAGGGACCCATTTGTGGGGGAATATTGCTACGCGTGTTGCTGTTGCCTTGGACATTGTTGTTGATCCAAATGATACAGTATTGGCTCCTGAGAGGCTTGATCTTGCTTCCATGAAGGCGCATCACTTTGTCACCACTATCTCTACCCTTGAGAACTTGGTTTATAGAATGTTTTTTATTGACGGGGAAGAGAGATAGAGAGAGATCCCTCTCCCCCAAACCACTTTGTTCAGTATTTCTCAGGGACCTTTGTCACGCTCCAAGGAGGAGATGGATGAGATGTTGCGCTCTCTTGCCTTCCATGGGCACTATCAGGAGGAAGCGCCCTCTTATGACCCCGCGGTACACTACACAGGGGAGTCCTCGATCTCGTACCAGGACGAGGGAGCCTTCTCGTCATACTACGGAGGTGCACCTACTTGGGAACCATGGGATTGAGCCCCACTTAGGCCAAAATCCTAAGCTTGGGGGGAGGTATACCGACATCACACTCATATATATATCATGTTCGGTCGGTTCTTTGTATATCCATTGTTTTGCTCTTTTTTTGGTTTTTGTTGCTGCTTTCTCAAAGAAACACAAAAATACCAAAAATATTTCCATTGTTTCTCTTGGTTTGTTTCTTTGCTTTGGTTTGCCTTAAAAGAAAAATCCAAAAAGATTTTGCTTTGTTTGGCTTGCTTTGTTTTTGTTTTGGTTTTTCTTTGTTTGCTTGTTTCTAAAAAAACGAAAACACCAAAAATATTTGTTCTTCTTCTTTGGTTTTGTGAGTTCTTTGCAGGGTTCAGCCGTCCTCAGTGGATTTTGGTTTCATGTTATTATTCAAGCCACACAAGTGAAGGGCAATAATTAAGATTAAGACAACTCGAGGAGTGGTAAGAGGCTGGAACAAACTCTATTTGTTTCATTTTTGTACATATACTCATCATTGTGAGCATGCTTGGCCTGTTTGTGTAAGGTGTATGTCATTATGGATGCTTAGTAGTTCTTGCTTGTCTATGATTAGCTCCAGCTTGCTAATAGTTTGTAGCATGTCATATGGATGTTTTCTTGCATTGTTTTATTCATATTTTGGTATGACATTGTGGTATCCTCCTCTGACTGTTCATGTGAATTGACTTGGCACATGCTCACGCATGCATATGGCTAATCAATAGTCAGTAAGCCTCGATGATTTATTTTGCCTCAGAGTTCTTGTATCACTTTCATGCCATAATTAGTCATGTTTTGTTGCAAGCATGATTATGACAATTATTGCTCTCTTGTTTGCCTCTCCCTCTCTATTGCTAGCCTTCACTTGCACTGAGTATGCGCTCTACTTGTGCATCCAACCCCCCAAAACCAATATTGCCAACGGTGTCCACCATACCTACCTATTAGCATCGTTTGCTATTTCAGTGCATATTCAATATGCCGTGTTTTCTTCCAAATAAAATGTTTGTCTGTTTTGAGAAAGTTAGTTAGTAAAGCTCTCACGAACTTGATGGCACACTTTATTCCTTGCACTTAATAATCCTGAACTATTGTCACTTGTCCATGAAATTTATATGCTTGCAAATTATATGCTGGGAGTCAGCAGAACCGTACTGTCATGGGGAACACTTTCAACACTTTTTGGATATCCTATCTAGTTGATACTTTGCTCTTTTGTTTACGGATGTCGACGATGTGAAATAAAAGGGGACCTTGTGAGTTCATGGAGTTTATACATTGTGTTAGATAAACGCCTGGGCCGCTAGCCTAAGCCATGCCTAATCATGGTGGAAACTTGCAGCATCACCATAATGAGCATTTATGAAGCATCCTCAATAAAAATCTATGCATATAGTAAATAAAAAGATCGCTGAGATGCTCATTGTCTGCTTGCCTTGTCATTTTGATCACGGGATAGCTCATGTATCATGTGCAAGGGGTACCCCGTTGGCGGTTCTCTATGATATGCATGTATTTACAATGACAAGAACTTACAGGTAACCAAAGTTGAGTAGCATGCGGAGCAGCCCTCATACTCAAGGGACTTGGGATTTCCAGTTTATGGTCTGTCAAGCATATGATTCAGATTGGACCTCACTTTCACCTTAACCACACAAAGATGCCTATGATAGGTTCAATGAGAGCTCAAAGCTAATGAGTACCTTCCTTTCAGCATTAGGAAGCCTTTAAAACTTTTCAAAACCATTTTCACTCCCTTGTTGAATCAGCACTTATTCTATGAGCACCTTCTTGAGAGCATAGTTGTCATTCTTGTGTTTGTTCCAAAACTTGGTTAATTATGTCATGACTTTGATGCTTGTATCTCTGATATCTTTACTTCTAGTCTTCACTTGAACTTCAGAGGTGCCTTGGCATTTATATTGTGCTCTAGAAAGAATGGCAAGCGAGATACCACTCTATCATACCGTACTATGAGCATTGCAATGTTGCTTATGTTTATGTTTCATGCTACTTATTATTATTGAGTTGGTTTCTCTTCATAGCTTGCAATGACTATTGAGTAGACTTAGTTGTATACTTCTTATTATGAATGGTTTAAGCATCTACTCCTGTGCTGAGAATATATACATCATATGAAGCAAATGTGTTCGTGAAAGTTCTTTTATCGCACTCAGTTTTCAACTGAATTGCTTGAGGACAAGCAATAAGCTAAGCTTGGGGGGAGTTGATACTCCAAAACGTATCTACTTTCTCGAACACTTTTGATATTATTTCTCCTCTAAACTTGTGTGATTTGGATACAACTAACACGGACTGACGCTGTTTTCAGCAGAATTACCTTGGTGTCTTGTTTTTGTGCAGAAAATTAACTATCAGGAAAAATCCCGGAAAATATGCCAAAAATTATATTTCACCAAAAGACCCACGGAGCCAGAAGACGCGACGGAGAAGGGGCCTGGGGGGCCCACACCCCTGCCAGGCGCGGGCCCTCCACTGGCCGCGCCTAGGGGGGTGTAGCCACCCCAGGCACCCCCTCGGCCTCCCTCTGCGCCTATAAGTTGGCTTTTGACCTAAAAAACAAGGGGTGTTCGATAGTTTTCCAGAAAGAGTTCCGCTCCGCCGCAGCCACCAGAAACCAAGATTCGGATCCAGAAACTCCATTCTGGCACCCTGCCGGGATGGGGAATTTGGGGAGGATCATCGCCATCGTCATCACCAACACATCTCCATCAACCACATTCCCTCATCCATGAGTGAGTAATCCCCCACTGTAGGCTTGGGGATGGTAGGGATTGGATAAGTTCTATCATGTAATCGAATAAGATCTGTTAGGGCATAGTGCCTAGTATCTCAATTAGTGCTATTTGAATTTGTTGCAAGTTGTTGTGCTTAATGCTTGTCACTAGGGCCCGAGTACCATGATCTTAGATCTGAACTTATTATTGAATCATTGTGATAGTATTGTTTGTGGTCTTATCTGCAAGTTGTGTACACATATCATTGTCCGGATCCAAAGGCCCAAAGTGACAATAATTGGGACAAATGGAGGGGATGGCTATGGTGTGAGGATCACATGTGTTCACTGAGTGTTAATGCTTTGCTCCGGTGCTCTATTAAAAGGAGCACCTTAATTGCCAGTAAATCCCTAGAGGCCCCGCTGCCACGGGCTGGCTGGACAGAAGATGTTGTGCAAGTTCTCATTGCGAGCATGTATGACTATATTTGGAGCACATGCCTAGGATTGTTTAGTACTTGGATGCTTGTTATTATTTATGTGCAATGCCCTAGATCTTGAAGTTACATGTTCAGACTCGTCAATGCAACGCCCGTCCATCCATCCCTATGCCTACCGCACTCGAATCCTACTATTACCGTTCCTATTACTATTTCTCATGTTCCATTGTTGTTGTCGCTTTGCTGTTGCTACTATCAAACTGTTGCTACTGATAAACTTCTATGAGCAAGAACTATTTACGGGTGCAGCTGAATTGACAACTCAGTTGTTAAGGCTTGCAAGTATTCTTTGGCTCCCCTTGTGTCGAATCAATAAATTGGGTAATACTACCCGCAAAGACTGTTGCGATCCCCTACACTTGTGGGTCATCATTCCCTTTGGACACTACGCCTTCTACTTTCCTGGGTCTTCTTGTAAGTTTTGGAATGTGGGCCATGTCAAGGAGTTGGTGCGCCATCAGCTGATTGCTGGGGTGAAGGCGGCCCTTTCTCCCGTTCCATTGCATCATCGTGATGTTAATCTTACAGAGGTGGCAACTAGACCGCCCCTTCGACCAGATGGTAGCTTATGGGACATGCGCCCTCATTATGCAGCTGTGGCGCAGCACGCTGAAGAGATTGTAGATTTGTTCGAGCAGCGGGCAAATGTTATGCTCCAAAACAATTAGGTCCTATAAATAAAAAACAAGGTGATGTAAAATTTGTATGTATTAGAGTGGGCTTTTAATGCCCTTTGTAAAGTTTATATGATTTGGCATGTGGTGCTTTGTTATGTGCATGTCCTTTTCGTTAGCTTGACGTGGTCAGCTACTCAGGTTGTATGCATTGTTCTCACTCGACAAAGTCGTGAGGTGAGGTATAGCCCCCAAGCGTATTTAGTGAGAAATAATGTAAGGATAAAAAGATATTTGGGCTAAGGAACTTAGATTTTATTCATAGCAAATGAGGAGGTACATTGTTCGACTGAGTAGCCTTGGTTGAGTAGCCTTATTGAATGAAAAGGGTAACTAGGGGTAGAAGCGTCGCAGTTGTGTGATATTCCAGGGGTTGGAGTATTCGACTCCTGGTGCTACGTCCATGAGGCGATAGGCGCCACCTGGGATGACTTCGATGACGATGTAGGGTCCTTCCCAGGGTGACTCGATCTTCTTGTGTTGTTCTTGCTTGAGTCGCAGGACGAGGTCTCCTTCGACGAAGGACCTTGGGCGTAGCCCGGCGGCTGTGGTAGTTGCGGAGGCTCTGCTGATAGACCGTTGAGCAAGACGCAGCGATGTCGCGTGCCTCGTCGAGTGTGTCGACAACGTCTTCGAGTGCTGCCGATGATTCGGCTTCACTGTAGGCGACGACTCGTGGGGCCTTGTGGCGTACCTCGGCAGGTAGCACGGCTTCGGCTCCGTGCACCATGAAGAAGGGCATGTATCCGGTTGAGCTATTTGGCGTTGTACGTAGGATCCATAGAATAGAGGGTAGCTCATCTGCCGAGGCTCCCGCAAGCCTTTCGAGTGGGCAAAGTAGGCGCTTCTTGATGCCGTTGCCTATGAGGTCGTTGGCCTTTTCGACCTGTCCATTGGTCTGCGGGTGCGCGACGGAGGCATATGATATGTTGATGCCGAGGTTGCCGCAAAAGTCTCGAAATTCCTTCGAGATGAAGTTCGAGCCATTGTCCGTTATGATGCTATGAGGCACGCCGAACCTGTAGACAATGGACTCGAAAAATTTGACGGCAGTTTTGCCGCTTTGGTTGGTGATGGGCATGGCCTTGATCCACTTGGTGAATTTTTCAACTACGACCAGGAGGAAGACATGACCTCCTGGCGAGGACTTTGATAGTTTGCCAATCATGTCGAGGCCCCACTAGGCGAAGGGTTAGGCCAGCGATATGAGCCTCAGCTCGGATCCTGGCGCGTGTGTCTTGTCCGCGTACCTCTGACAGGTGTTGCACTTCTGGACGATATCCTTGGCGTCGTTCATTGCGGTTGGCCAGTAGAACCCAGCTCGTAGAGATTTGGCGACAAGGGCGCGACTGCCTGCATGATGGCCGCAGATACCCTCATGGATGTCTTGGAGGATGCTTTTTCTGTCACTGATGGTGACGCACCATTGGAGCACACCCGAAATGCTACGCTTGTATAGTTTTCCGTTGATGATGGTAAAGGCTTTTGATCGGCGAGATATGCGCCGGGTATCTGTCGGGTCATCGGGAAGTTGGTTGTTTATCAGGTACCGAAGGTACGGCTGTGTCCATGTTTCTTCAACTTCCATGACCTGCATCAGGCTGACCAGCTTGGCCTCTGTGTCCAGCTTTTCGGGTCCTTCCTGGCCTTCGGGTAGCGCAGCCCCCGAGTGTTCTGCTTCTTTGGCTGAGCCTTTTGGGAATTTCCTCCTGATAGAGGGTACGCAGATTTGTTCGAGTAACACTCCTGGTGTCACCCGTGCACAAGTGGAGCTGATGTTGGTGAACCTGTTAGCTTCTTCGTTGCTTTCCCTGCCGACGTGTCGAAGCTCGCAGCCATCAAAGTCTCCTTCGAGTGAGTTGTAGAGTGCGCGGTACGCAATCATGTTGGCGCTATGAGCGTCACTCTCGGTCATTGTTTGCTGGATGACAAGGTTCGAGTCACCGTAGATGACGAGGTGTGTTGCACCGCAGACCTTGGCCATCCTCATGCCATGAATGAGGGCCTCGTACTCGGCCTCGTTGTTAGAGGAACGAAACTTCATTCGAAGGATGTACTTCATCTTGTCGCCTTGAGGGGACGTCACTATGACGCCGGCCCCTGCTCCAGCCTCGCGCTTAGAGCCGTCGAAGTGCATCGTCCAGGACTGTGACATGTCCGGAGTATCCGGCAGTTGGAGCTCCATCCAGTGGACGAGGAACTCAGGGAGGACCTGAGACTTGATGGCGGTGCGCCGTTCATAGATTATGTCTAGAGGGGATAGCTCGATGCCCCATAAGTCTACGCGCCCCATGGCTTCGGGGTTGTTCAGGATGTTTGACAGCGGGGCATTGTTGACGACCATGATCTCATGCTCCTAGAAGTAGTGGCTCAGCCGGCGCGCCGTCATGAATACGCCGTAGGCGAGCTTCCGGAAATGAGGGTACCTCTGTTTTGTTGGGGTCAGTACCTCGCTAAGGTAGTATATTGGGCGTTGGACCCCATGAGTCTTGCCATCTTCGGGTCGTTCGACCATGAGTACGGTGCTTACCACCTGATGTGTAGCTGCGACGTATAGCAGCAGAGGTTCTCGCTCCTTCGGCGTGACCAAGACATGCGAGGTGGAGATCAGCCACTTGAGGTCCTCGAACGCGTCGTTTGCTTCGGGTGTCCACTCGAACTTGTCCTCCTTGCGCAGCAGCTAGTAAAAGGGTAGGGCCTTCTCGCCCATTCGGCTGATGAATCTGCTGAGCGCCGTGATCCGTCCAGCTAGCTGCTGGACGCCCTTGAGGTTCTTTGGCTTCTCCATAGCCAGCATGGCCCTGATTTTCTTCGGATTCGCCTCGATCCCCCGTTGGGAGATGAAGTACCCGAGTAACTGGCCAGATGGGACGCCGAAGGCGCACTTGTATGGGTTTAGCTTGATCTTGTAGTGGTCAAGGTTATCGAACGTCTCGCAGAGATCGTCGATCAACGTCTTGGCCTCCCTGGTCTTGATTACTATGTCGTCAACATAGACTTGGATGTTGCGACCGATCTGGTTTTTCAGTCACGCGTCATGCACCTCTGGTATGTGGCACCTGCATTCTTCAGCCCGAAGGGCATGATGTTATAGCAGAACACTTCGAACGACATGATGAACGCCGTTTTCTCCCGATCTTCGACCTTCAGCCGAATCTGGTTGTAGCCAGAGTAGGCATCGAGGAAGGAGAGTTTCTCGCATCCTGCAGTCGAATTGATGATTTGATTGATCCGCGGTAGAGGGAAGTGGTCCTTGGGACAGTGCTTATTGAGCGATATGAAGTCCACACACATCCGTAGGATGTCCGTGTCCTTTTGGGGACCAGCACGGTGTTGGCCAGCCATTCGCTCTCCTTGATTTCCCTGATGAAGTTGGCATCGAGCAGTCTGTTGACTTCGATTCCAATGGCTTCGGCTCTTGGTTCGGAAAGTCATCAGATCGACTGCTTGTTTGGCTTTGCGTCCGGAAACACATTGAGTGCGTGCTCGGCGAATTCCCTGGGAACTCCTGGCATGTCCGTAGGACACCAGGCGAAAATTTCCCAGCGCTCACGGAGGAATTCGACGAGCGCGCTTTCCTATGCGGGACTGAGGTCGTTCGCGATCAACGTCGTCTTGGAGGCGTCCGTTGGGTGGACCTACACCTTCTTCGTGTTGATCGTGGAGTCGAACGACATATCAGGTGCATTTTCCTACTAATCAGGGGTGCCCCGTTATCCGTCACCGCTCTGAGCCTCGTGAGCTCCTCTTACATGCCGAACGACTGTGAGATTCTGTTGAAGTCTCTGTCATAGTGATCAGACCTGGTGAAGCTTCCTTGGACGGTGATGACGCCTCTAGGTCATGGCATCTTCAGTAGCAGGTACGCGTAGTGCGGTACTGCCAGGAATCTTACGAATGCCACGCGCTAGAGGATGGCGTGGTACTATGATGGACAGTCCATCACTTCGAACTCTAGCCGCTCGCGCCTAAAGTTTTCGGGCTGGCCGAAGATGATGTCGAGCCAGTATCTTGCCCAGGGGATATATGCCCTTTCCTGGGACTATGTCGTGGAACGTCGTATCCGATTGCTCCAGGCTGCACAGCGAGATCTGCATCACTGCGAGTGTGCTAGCGAACATCAGATTGATGCCGCTGCCGCCGTCCATGAAGACACGACTCATCTTGAATCCCCCGATCTGGGCCTCGAGCACCAGGGCAGCATGACCTGGGCGAGGGATCTGGCGTGGGTGATCCGAATGATCGAACATGATGTAGGACTCTGAGCCGCAGAGGTACTCAGGTATGGCCGGTGGAGAGGTCACGACCAGGCTGACTTGGCGGGTGATCTTCTTCTGCACCCTGTTGGTTGGGCACACCTTCTGGATCATTAGGGACCCTTTTGGTGGCGGGTACCCTCCTGCGCCGTTATTTGGCGCTGGTGCGACCGGAGGTTGCGACAGTGCGCCTGGTGGTGGAGGAGCTCCATGGGCGATGTCACCTGGCGCGGATGTGGGTCCGAATCCAAGGTTTACGGTCTGGCGCCGCATTTGAGTGAAGCCCTTGCTGAGCTTATGGAATTCTCGGCAATCCTTGAGCATGTGGCCGGCCTTCTTCTTACCATCTTGCTTGTCGATGTAGAAGTGGATGGTGCAGGGACCAGATAGCTTTTTGTATGCCGAAGTCTCATCATCGTGGTTGCGACGTTGCCACGTTTGCGTGGGTCGCCCTCCATCGCGATAGTTGTTTATGCGGTATCCGCTGTTGCGGTTGCCGGCATCGCATTGATCGACGTATCCATGCAACGATGTCGAATCCGTCGTGGTCATCGTAGACGCACGATCTTCTTTTCCTACGACGTTCGCGCCTGCGACCATAGTCGTATTCGTCATCCAAATGTGCTCGGTTGACAGAATCTTCGCCATCTGCCCATCGGTTGGTGATGTCCATGAGGTGGTCGAGCATCGGGTTATCATTGAGCCAAGCCTTTGGCTCCTGCGTGCCATCGAACTTCGGGTTATCCGAAGGGAGCTTGAAATTTTTTGGCATCCACGTTCGTCGAACGGATCTACTGAAGCATCTGCCTCCGCACAACTCTCCGTCGTCTTCTTCTTCAGACTCAGTTGAGCACGCGCGTTTGGCACGTGCCTTGTCGATCTTGCGCTGGGTGAGCTCATTGCGAGCGTCGTAGTTGCTGTGGCGCCAGGGCAGGTCGTGCTCGTCTTCCTCGAATGAGGGTGTAGGGCGCCGGGTGAACTTGACTGTAGCCTTTTTCTTCGGCTCTGTAGGAGCATCATCATGGAGCGCATCTCCAACGAGTCCGAGGCCTGCTAGCGCGGACTTGTGAATGGCGCTCTTCAGGTCACCCGCTGGAGGCGGATGGGACGCGAGATATGTAGTGGCTGCCATGATTGTGGCCTATGGAGTTTTCGGCATGATGTTGTCGTGCGAGTCCATCGTCATGAAGGATGTGTTGAGGCCCTTGGTGACCTCGCGTCGCGCGACAGGATCCATGCGCTCCATGCAGGAGCGGTACTTGTTGGCGTTGTTACCATGCAAACTAGATCCATCAGCGGCAGAGAGCGCAGCTCGCCGTGCATTGGATTCTGCAGCTGCCTTCTTACGCTTGTCGAGCTCCTCCATCAGCTTCACCTTCCGGTTGTGCTCATCGATGAGGAGGAGATGGTAGGCCATCAGTAGATCCCGGGAGGCGTTCACAGGTAAGATTATGTTGCCTGCCATAGCCTGGCGTGCTTGGCGCCAGCCTTCCTCGTTGAGGTTGATCTGGTTGTAGGCATGAGCATCGCCTTCATTGGGCCTGTTTGTGGGTTGGGAGGATTGGGTGGAGGATTGGGTGTTTGCTAGTTTGTGGGTTGGATCTCCCTCGTTTCCTCCGTTCCTAGTTTGTGGTTGGGAGGAGGATTGGGTGTTTGCTACGCACTCGAACCCGACGGCGGGTCTGTTATGTTGTTGATGACGACGACGCATAGGTAGCGTCCGCAGAGTGGGTCGCTGCTGCCGCAGCTTTCAGATCCGGAATCGTAGGTTCCTTCATCCGAAGGAGGGCCGCACAGATCGGAGTTGCAGCTGTTGCTGTCATTCGAGTCATCTGTCAGCGTCGACGCGTGCAACACGCCGATGGTGGGACCCACTAAGAGGTCCTGATGGATGGTTGTGGCACCCGCTCTGGGAGGCGGAGGGTGCCAGTCTGCCCCACCTGGAAGCAGAAGCTTCCGAACAGCATCTCGAGCCCATCGTCGATGGACTCGAAATCCTTCAGGGTGGCCGGCGAGTGGGAGGTGAAGTTGAAGGCGATGAAGAGAATGTGACTCTCCATTGCCGATGAGTTGTAGATCACTCTGGATGGAACCTTCACGACCGCATGATCAACGTCCCCTTTTCCCACAGACGGTGCAAATTGACGAGGTTCGATCTCGTCAATGCCCATTGTTATGGACTTGGGTTTTTGAGAAGATGGGGATGCTGGAAGTCGTGGAATGGTTAACAGACAAGCAACACAGGGACACGAGATTTACCCAGGTTCAGGCCCCCGGAGGGAAAACCCTACTCCTGCTTGTTTGCTCTTGATTACGGCGGAACCGAAAGTTACAGGGGTGCGCAGATGCAATCTAGCGTGAAGGTGCGTATGCGGTGGTCAGAGATCCTTCTCGTCGTACCCTCCTAGACTTTATATTGATAGGAAAGTCCCGGGATAGGTCAAGTCAGTTACAAATTAGGGTTGATACCCTTTAAAATTCTATCTAATCTAGACTTGTCCTCCAAGGAATCGAAAACATCATGGGCTCGGGCCACCCGAAGTCTTCGTGCGCTACGTGTCCTGACGTGGGCCTTCCTTGGGATGGACCAGGTATACCAATGTCATGTACCCGTGGGGTATATCCATGTCACCAGTTGTGAAATCTCAGACACTACGCTCTAAGCAACAAGCCAATAATGAACCCAAAGTGCATAAGGTGTCCTACCGAGGAGACCCAAGGGCCACCCATGTGTAGGTGACGTCAGAGCGAAACAGGGCACGATAGCGACCAACCACCCTATCCACTTTGCAAGAACATCGTGAGAAGTGCGAGCGCCGTAGTCGACAGGCATGCGAACAGACATATACAATTGTGTATGTCAACGACATACAAAAGCACATCAAAGACATACCATCTAAAAGAAATAGAAATATTCAACACCATATTGCAAGATCCAAATATCCCAGATAGAGATAATATTTTAGGATACATCCTCATACATCACACATCAGAGTATCAAGCGAAAGCTAAAAACAAGATCTGAGTACGGATAAGAGGCAAATTGGCATAAGATGCCGAAAAATAAGCATATCCCGCCCAAGGTTCTCATGGATCTCCATCCCCAGAATCTCTACACCAGACGGTTGTTGCCACCATCATCGGTCTTTTCGACCCAGTAGCCTTCCTATGGATATACTTGTCCATTTGAACCAATATTTTGTCGTGTGAGACCCTAAGGGACTCAACAAGGTTTTATGCATCTAAAGGGAACAAACTGAGGGTGACCCACTTGCAGCGAAAATAAAACCTAGCAGTTCTATAGAGATAGGCTACAACATCCGCCTAACCAATGATAGACGGACGCTCATTCATTAAACAACAGTGAATTACCCAATAGATATATATCAACGTGAATAAACATTGCTTGCCCACCTCCCCGTTCCCGAACGAGAAGGCAAAAGAACATCCCATCCGTAGGCAGAACCATTCCATGAATATTGCAGTATTACTAGACAAGTTTTAGTCAATTTAAAAGTGATACTTTAGTTATGCTTGTCTATGATCAAGAAACTGTGCTCCAAGTCATCCATAACCGTGGACATGGCTTTTAGAAAGATTTATCCTGCAGGAATGCAGAAATAGCAACACACGGATGATCAACCTCGGAAAAACCAAGTGAAAAGCCAACGAGGCATCACGACAAAGCATTCGCAAGATTCATAGATGATTTCAAGGGGCCACCCCACTAAGAACCCCACAACAAAGTTGGCCGACTCCGACACGGACCCAGGGTTTGTGTCGACGGCTGTAAATTACTAGAAAACCCAAAAGTGTGACTGGGCTTGTCGATACCACATAAACGTATCACAATTCCTAAATAATACAATAGTAAACGCTCCTCGAGGAACAATAGTAAATAAAGCAGTAAATCATATCATACATACAAGATAGTAATAACGCCCCAAACTAGTCTGTGGCCCAAGAAATTAAATGTGACTCAAGCTAAGACTAAAGGGATTCATGGTCCCAAATGCAGATAATGCGATAGTCAAGGCATATGTATCAAGTACTCGGGGTCCTACAGGACACAAGTGAGCATAAAGAACCAAATAGCAGAGATTTCCCACCGGTGCCTCTTTTTTCGTTATCCCATTACTACTTACTTCAGTTGTTTAGGTACCTCATTCTTCAAAGACACTCACAAACCCTACACATGAAATTCTACGACTTCCATGGCTCAAACAACTCCTATAGTAATGGATCATAGGATGGATGGAACAAGCTTTAGTGGGATTGAAAAGTAAAGGCTATCCAATACTTGGGAGTCAATTTAATTCGGATCGCGATATATGATGCAAGCATAAGATAGACGCAAAAGGTGCTATATGTAGTGAAAGCATGGGGAAATGTTTGCCTGGAAGCTCAGTTGCAGAATAATAAGGATCCGTATAATACTCTTGAGGCTCCTAATATTCTCTTTATTCAGCGTCTATACAGATAAAAACTAAACACACAAGGGACCAAAATAAATATATTGCACAATCATATAAATTATATGCAACAAGAAAACAATTATGCCATGATGGAATTATACACAATTTTACATGGCATAACATAGAATGGCCTGGGTGAAGTGTGGGGTACAAGAATAACGCATTTTATTAAGTTTTTAGTCATATTTTGCTCCCATAAATATTGTTGTATAGTTAATATTTATATGATGCATGCTTCAATTCATAATATAGAATGCATTGTTAAAACGGGCTCGTCGAGCTAACTGATTTAGACATATCATTTGTCAAAATCGGAGTTACAGAATTAAAGTTATTTAATTATTAAGAAAATGGAATTTATTAGCATTTAATAATCCGAAAATTTTAACTTGCTCAAATGATATTTTAGATATAATATTCATAACCCTCATGTTTTTCTGATTCAAAAACATATATCATTTGTATTATTTGAATTTATGACTTTAAAACATCATTTAAATGCAAAACAATTTTAAGTGGGGTCAAGGACAAAGGTTTGACTAGTCTGGGTCAAATCTGGTCAAATTTGAAATTAGGTTTGAATTCATATTTAAAAATTATTCATATTTCATATTATAAGTTTTCTCAAATTCAAATCAATTAAAAAGATATGAAATAGTTTGATTAAATTCATTTTTTGAAATTTTTATTTGTGTTAGAAAAGTCTGCGGGGGTTTTTGTTACTCTTGCTAATCCTATCCAGAGGCGCTTACAGGTGGGGCCTGAGTCGCATCGGGCTACAGACGCGCGCTTGCTAAGCGGGGTATGACACGTGGGCAAGGAGGAATCGCAGGTTGGGGACCAAAGAAGTCTAGGGGCCTTTATGCAAGATAGCGGCCGCTGCTCTCTGAAGAAAACTACAGCACCGAACTGAACCGCTACAGAAAAATCTGCGCGCAGGGCGATCTTTTGGGGTTCGATTGCGAAAACTACACTGAACAAAACTTGGCGTTCTATAGCTTGATGGAAAACTGGGATAACGTCATACAACTTTTGTTCACGCGTAGATCGAAAACGAGCAACATAGGTTCGTCTAGGACTCGATGAACAAAGACACTTTTTACTGCCGAGGGGCTGACAGAAAACGATGTTTTCTTGGTCCGACTTTGGCTGAGGAAAACGAGAGCTGTAGTGCTCGGATCAAAGCGCCGTGAGGACTGGGGTGAAGAAGGATTATAGGATAACAAATCAGAGCACGTAGAAGGGCCGGATCTTGGATGAAACTCACGGGATTTGGTCGTGAACAGGAGGGTTTCAGAAGTTGGAGACTGACGGACAGGCAACTGCATACGGTGCGCGCGGGTGCTGATGTGCGCGTCGCGCGCGACGGCAGGGCGCAGGCGGAGACTCGGCGGTGGCTACGGAGCAAGGAAGGGAGGTGGCGAGGACAGGGAGAGGAGAAGGAAGCTCACCAGATGTTCTGGAGCGCTCGGCGAGGCTGGAGACGCAGCGGACATGCGAAATTTGGGCTGCCGTCGACCTTGGCGACGAGGAAGAAGAGCTCGATTGCAAGAATTCCGGGAAGCTTCTACTCGTGAACCACTCCTCCGTTTTAAAATATAAGAGGTTGTTTGGCATTCGGGTATTCATTTCATTTCTACTAAATAAAATAAATATATAAATTCATTTTATTTATATTATGATTTTAAAAACACTTATATGTTTGGCTGCCACCGGAATTTGGAAATGACAGGTCTGAGATAAGAATTGAGTTTACACATAGGGATATTTGGATTGATTTGCCAAATAAAATGACGACTCAATTCCGTGCCAACCAAACAGTATAGGAATGGAATTGCAAAATAAATTTTAGGATTCTAGACCCAAATGATGGATACCAAACGACCTCTAAGATGTTTTAGCTTTGTGAAGAAAATGAATATAGACTATTTTTAGTACGTAGCTTTGGAGTGAACCTCTATGAACCTACACACTAAAAGTAGTGTAGATACATTTGTCTCACAAAACTAAAACATCTTATATTATAAAACGGAGGGAGTACGATTTTGAGGATGGCATAGGCTTCATGGTTCCGTTCCCACGCTCAGGAGACCCTGAGGTGTCCCATCGCGGCCGGTGATGTTGGCACCCGACGGTGCCCCTTCTTGGTGCTCCCAGAGATGGAGAAGGACGAGGAGAGGAAGAGGAGGCGCTGTAGGCAGTGGCGGAGCTATGTGTATGTCCTTTTCACAAAATCTGAGCAAGATTTAGCCGTTTTGAGGAAAGTCTTCAACAAAACAGTCAAACCGAGGATAAAGCTCCAGAGGGTTGAAATCTAATGATGGTGATAATTAATAATTGATTTGATAATTTCAGAATTGTAGCAATTTCATTAGCAGAAGGGCGTGGTCGAGATAGGTGACTTTAAAAGGTCGGGATTTAAATTTTGAGAACTTTGCACATAGGCGGTGTTCACGAAGCTTGATGAAAGGACTATATTTTTCCTTGGTGTTTTGGTGATGATGACAATCCCACTTGTGGTTTAATTGTGTTCTTGAGTTTCAGGTTATTCGATTTTTATGGAGCTTGTGGATTGTCGTGGTATTGCTGACGAGTACGTCATGAAGGGGTCCTCACATTGCGTGTTTAGATACATGGGGTAAGGCGGAAGGTTGGCGGGTACGAGGTAACACAGCTTATCCATGTTCAGATCCAATACGGTGGCAAAATCCTACTCTTGCTATAAATCACTATAATGGCAATATGCCGAGTTACCGGGATCGGTTCGCTGTACGCGATATGAGATGAGTTATTGACCTAAAGGCTCCTCTAGGTCCGACTTATAAAGATACCAGATCCTAGGGTTACATGGAAAGTCCTAGCCGGACAGGTTACATAATCCTACACGGTATATAACTAGTCTAATGTGTCTTGCACTCCAAAGCTCCGGGTACGTTGATGACTCCACCGTAGCCTTTCTTTATCCGGCATGGATCTCCCTTCTGGATCCATCTAACTGGGCCGCCCAGCAGGCCATAGGCTCTGCTACCAACTGTGGGCCACCCGGGTTATCCATATTAGAGACATGCAATGGTGATACTCATTTAGCATATCCCCAACAGTAGCCCCCGGAGAACTCTGAGATCTCGCCCGCCTTGCCTCTTCAAGTTGAATGCTACGTCTAGATGGATGTCGGCAAATCTTCAAGCAATATCTTGTAGTCCTCCCAAGAACCCTGTGATGTTCTCCGTCTTTAACATGTAAGTCGGAGAACTGCTGAATCCTTCATCGTACTCTTCTCATAGCCGGACGAGATCCGTCCATGCCGGAATCTTCAGATGGGATTGTTCATCTGCATATGCCAGTAGAGTGATGTAGACCATAGGTCAGCAATGCCTCGTAACTCATAGATACGAAGAACGTAATCATAGCCATTTTTCCCGCGCGAAGGATACGAAGCATTGGCGGCGGCGGTGGAAACGTGGCGAAATTTCTGCGCACGCTCGCACACTCATTGTCCGCGCAGCTATCATTTGATCAACTTGCACGAATCTTCATGCCGAGTACTATATATTATAACTATGGTGATTTTTATCTTTTCACCTCATTCTTCCTCGCATCGTCTTCTTACTCCAGCCAACGTCTCCTCGAGCTCTCCACGCGCACAGAGAAAAAACCCAAGCCTTCTCCAAATGTACAGTCATCCCCCACCGCTCTAATGGCTAGCAGCAGCACTCTGTCCATTGCGGGGTCGGGCGAGGCATCGGACAAGCCAACGGGTTCAGTCCATGTCCCGCTGGAGGGCGTGGTGGTGCCACATTCCGCGGTGGTGGAATCTGATGACCCACAAGTATATGGAGTGTATCGTAGTACTTTTGACAAATAGGAGTGTCGATCCTAACGAGGAGCAGAAGGTGCTGAACAGTGGTATGGAGCAGGAAATCCCTGTGAATACTTAGCAAACGGATTTTTAGTGGTTTTCTGACAAGGCAATAAAGCAAGGAGCAAGTAACAAAAGTAACGAACAAACAGAGCAAGTGGCCCAATCCTTTCTTAGCAAAGGACAAGCCGGTGGAAATACTTATAAGGACCATTCGTTCTCGAGGACACATGGGAATTCTGTCAAGTGCTTTTGCTTCAAATAGCTGAGTACTCTTCTCTGGTGTTTGTAAGTGTTGTGTGGGTGAACCTGTGCTAACATACCGCCCTTCCTAGGACTAATACATACTTGTGATTAAACCCCCTGCAAACATCCGTAACTACAGGAAAGTAATTAAGATATAAATCTAACCACAGCCTTAAACTCTGAGATCCTACGCTCCCTTGTGCAAAGGTGTCCTAACGAAGGTTCAACATTCTGTCACTCCGGCAAACCCATGATTAGTAGCCAAATACACAATGCATCCCCCTAGTCCCATAAATGGTGAAGTGTCATGTAGTCGACGTTCACATGACACCACTAGAATAATAACACCACAACTTAAATACTAAACCATTAAATAATAACTCATCAGAGATTCACTACTAAAAACATGACTTATCCCATGTCCTCAAGAACTAAACAAACTACTCACAAGGCATCATATGGATCAAGATCAAAGATGATATGGTAATGTATAACAATCTGAACATAAACAATAATCCAATGGTTCCACTCACAAGCATGAACTACAATAGTAATCAACACCGGGAAAGTTTCCCCTAATGAATTAAGCAATATCCAACACAATTGTTACAGCGGGACGGAGTGGTGGTGCTGGTGCTGATGGAGATGATGGTGTGGATGATGATGATGATGATGATCCCGATGAATCCTAGCTTGATGATGGTGTTGATGGTGACGGTCTCCCCTCTCTGGGAAGGAATTCCCTGGCAGAAATCTGTCTGCCGGAGAGATCTTTCTCTCTCGGTGTTTTCCGCCCCTAGAGGCGGCGAAAATCTATCTGTGGTCGCCCCCCTGGTGTTAGGGTTCCGTAGGGAAGATATAGGCCAAGGGGCGGAGTCGGAGGCCGGGCAGGTTGGCCACACCTTCCCTAGGCGCGGGGTCAGGTGGGCCCGTGCCTAGGGGGGTGTGGGCTCCCTGAGGCCCATCTCCGTCCCTCCTTCTGGCTTCCTTCGTCTTCTGGTAAAATAATATGCTTCCATATTTTTCTGGTATTTTTCTGATCTTCGTGAAATTGCACCAAAACGCCTTCTTTTCCATCAGAATCCAGACTCCGGCAGTCCATCCTCCAAGAATCATCCAACATGCATAAACAGATGAAAAGCCATAAGTAATACATCATAATAAGACAAATATCAATGAATAGAGGTAAATTATGATATATAATGGTGATGCAAATTGGGTGTATTAACTCCCCCAAGCTTAGACTTTGCTTGTCCCCAAGCGAATACTGAGCTCAGTAAACATGTCCACAGGTTTATGGAGTGAAGTATCGATAAAATAATACAAACAAGAAGCATCACACTTACCATTGCACAACTCATAGAAGAAAGCAACTCACCATTATATAACTTAGCTTGCAACCAAGTACAACAGTCACAATAGAGATGCATAAAGATAAATCATAATTGGAATTGGCAAACTTGTTCTTGGTCAAAGAATACCTGGCAAACAGTTTCACAAAGGCTTTTTTTATAGAGGTTTCAAAACAGGAGCACTCTTTGCTCAAAAAGGTTTTTCACAAGTGAAGGCTTTCAAAGTAATACTCAATAGATAAGAGTTTTGTGCAAACAAGGAAGATAAAGAACATGATTGAATAAATCACCATATGAATGCTTGAAACATAATAACTCAAATGCTTGCTGGAGAAAGAGAGGAAGTAGGTTTACTGACTCAACTGGTAACTAGGAGAAAGGTCCCTTCTTAGAGGGTAGCAGGTATTACAAGTCATAAAGAGCTTTCAAAAGATTATGGTACTTACTAGTTTTGAGCCCTCATTGCCCCTATCATAAGCATCTTGAGATGATTAAGGTTAAAGTGAACAAAGACGAAGTATATGCTTGACGAAATATAAGTTGGCAATCTCATGTCCCTTCAATATGAGGGCCACTCCTCATGCATACTCAACTTTGGGTCTAGGTAAGTTCTTGTCATTATAAGTATTTGCATATCATTGAGAACCGCCAACGGGGTACCCCTTGCACATGGTACAGTAGCTTTCCCATAACCAAAATGACAAGGCAAGCATACAATGAGCATCTCAGCGATCTTTTTATTTACTATGTGTATAGCTTTTTATTGAGGATGCTTGATAGATGACTCACTATGGTGATGCTACAAGTTTCCACCATGATTAGGCATGGATTAGGCTAGCGGCCCAGGCGTTTCTCTAACACAGAATACAAACTCCATGGACTTACAAGTTCCCTCTTTATTTCACACCTTTGACATCCATAGACAAAAGAGCACGATATCAACTAAGTACAAGTGCAATGTTGAAAATGTTCCCCGTGACAGCACGGTTCTGCTAATTCCAACGTATAGATGCAAGCATATACAACTTCGATGTTCACAATGATTCAAGTCTATTAGGGGCAAGTAATAAAGTGTGCCATCAAGTTCGTGAGAGATACTAACTAGTTTTCTCATAACAAAATACTTTTTAATTCGAAAGGTAGACGGAGCTTGAGAATTTGCTTGGAATAGCAAAAGCTACTAGGTAGATATGGTGGACACAAGTGGCAAAAGTTTTGGTTCAAAGGATTTTGGAAACATGAGAAGTATGGCTTCTCAAAACAGGTTTTTGGCTAGCAAAGCTGGGTAGCAAGCAAGATAGTTGAAAGAAACAAACAAACATACAAGTAATAAAGCCAAACATGCAATCTTCCTTGAAGACACAAAAGAATCTCCAATAAAGAATACTAAGCTGATGAGCCAACAAGAAAGAAAACAAATGATAAAAAATACCTATAAGATTTTTCTTTCTTTCTTTTTCATAGATAATGCTACTAACCAGAACTCGGTTTGCCAAAACCAATTTAGATCCACTTGATGATCCCAAAGTGGTGCCAATACTGAACAACAGGATCTTTCATATAATAGAGATTGCAAACTAAAATAAGAAGTGCAAAAAGTAAAAGATGAGACTTCTCATTAATATTCAATAAAGGCACTCACACCAAGGGATACATAGATAATCAACTAAAGGAGCGATACTTCTACATGCAAACCAAACTATAAGATAACCTCTCTACCACAGATATGAATCCACTAAAAAAGTAAAAGATAAAAGATAATGGTGATACCGTGGCACTCCCCCAAGCTTGGAACAAGACAAGGGGATGCCAAACCTGATGATGAATTACTCCTTCGGTGGTGGTGGTGTTCTCTTGATAAGCTCCTCAACAAGTTTCTTCAAGTCCTCCATATCAAAGGTTAGAGTACGAATTAACTCCGAATTATGCTCAATGCAACCCATGATCAACTCGGACCGAGGATACCAGTCCTTGTTATTCTTTCTCCATTCTTCCAAATTAGAGCGTTTCTTCCCTACACGGTTAGAACAAGGGGTACTAGGAGGAAGTGTGCGCGCAGAGAGGATCTGACGCGGAGTTCTCCCTCCTGTAGACATTCGTGTTGTCCTACTAAGCTGGGTAGGTTGTACCACCAAACCAATGCTCGCGGCGGTAGCGCGGGTGTCCGGATGCTTGTACTCCTCCATGTCACCTTCATAACCTTCCGGGATCTCCTCCTCCTTGGGGACTTGAGGTTCTTCTTCCTCGGGCTTCTTTCCTTTGTCGTTGGCGGAGGCCATGGTACTCTAAACTTGAGAAGGTTTCCTGACAAACAGATCGAAACGAAAACATGACGAGAACACGATGCATGAACCTCGGGGAATCCGGGGGGGTTATCTATTACGAAGTTTCAAGGAAAAAGTAAAGTACTGACACGGAAACGAGGCAGAGACGGAGTTCGAGGGTGGCAAACCTCCTCCAGGCGCGACCAGGATAGGCCCGCGCCTGGGGTGGGTTTATCCACCCTGGGATCTTCCTCTTCAGTTACGTCTCGTAGCCTCCCTTATGTATTAAAACATCAAAAATATAAAAAGAATGGGGTTTCACGAACCTTTTGTTTTCACCACTTTTACCTATTCAAAGACGAACTCTGCAGATTCCTTTTCTCTTTCTCTTGAGAATTTCCTTCTTACAAAACCCTTGCACAAGGTCAATGAAAACATTAGTATAAGCAAAAACAATAGACCTTTGGTGCACACTTCAACTAAAAACCCATCAAAACAAAAGCTTCTGTAAGAGGCAAATGCAAATGATGGCAGAAATCTGTCAAAGCAGACCAGCAGGTAAAGATTGATTTTTTCGAAGACCTTCTATTGCTCAAATAAAAAAGTGCAGAACGGATGAAAGTTGGGTAACAACTTGAAGAACAAGCACAGAAAAATGCAGCTCCATCCGACGTACTGAGCTCCCTCACGAATTTTTACAATGCAGCAAAAAAATCTGTCACAGGACACCCACTTTTCACAACTCCTCTACTTCACAAAAGTAGTTGAACTTGACACCAAAACCAAAACAAAAAGGATAAGGAGCGGTTATTATAGAGGTAATAACTTCCAAGACTCGACAAAACTCTTGGGTTATCTCCCAACAAGTACTTTTCTTTAATGCCTTTAAGTTAGGCTTGAACTTCCAAAGATGCTCACATAGGATATATATATCTGGAGTGAAAAAGAGCATCAAGAAGCAAATATCCAACACACTTTAGTCTAACCCACTTCCTATGCATGGGGGTATCATGAGAAAATGAATTGTTGAAACAAAAGGCCACAAGCATAGGAAGACAAAACAGATGTAAATTTAAAGCTTTCAACATAAAACGGGGCAACTTAACATCATTGAGATGCATAAAACCATGTTTCCCTCTCTCATAATAACTTTCAGTAGCACTTTGAATAAATTTGACAACATAACTGTCACTGGAAACAAATTTATCATCAGAATAAGCATACTTACAGTCATCAAAAAGAGGTCCAAGGTCATAGACTGGATCTATAGAAGCAAGTTGTTCCATCCTGAAATCTTTATTAGGCAAGCTATTTTCACAAGGAGCTTTAGAAAATTTGGAAAAGTTAAACACATAAGACTCTGCATCAAACTTAGTTAAAACTTTTTCCTTCTTAAATCAATAATAGCTCCACAAGTGTTCAAGAAAGGTCCACCAAAAATGATAGGACAAGTTTTGCTAGCTGCTGAATTAAGCACTAGAAAATTAGCAGGATATTTAATCTTACCACAAAGAACCTCCACATCTCTTACAATGCCAATGGGGCAAATGGTTTCCTTGTTAGCAAGATGGATAACCACATCAATGTCCTCAAGCTCACAAGGACCAATCTCATGCATAATTTCCCTGTAAAGCTCATAAGGAATAGCACTAGAACTAGCACCAATATCACATAAACCATAGTAGCAATGATCACTAATTTTAACAGAAAGCATAGGAACACTAGCTTTTCTAGCCTTACTAGGATGAGAGATAATATTAGAAGCGTCTTCACAGAAGACAATATGCTCATCCTCTATATTTCTAGTGACAGTGTCTTTCACAATAGCTACCACAAGTTCATCACTCATATGCTTACTAGGCTCCATAGTTTCCATTGTACCCTTGTTATTTGCACTAATAATCATAGAAAACTCCTTTACCTTAGCTGGTAAAGGCATTTTCTCAACATGAGGTTCAGGGACAATATGATTAGTAGTACACACTTGAGCACTTCTAATAGGAACATGATTAACAACATCTTTATAAGGATCATGGTACTTATTCCACTTCTTTTTGGGAATTTCAATGTAAGAGGCAAAGGCCTTAAAATAGTTGGAAATACTTTGGCAATCAATACCAAACTCATTACTAATATCACGGAAGTTGTCAGTTCCCATAAAAGATTTAATACATTCATAATCATAGTTTATACCTGACTTTCTTCCTTTGTCATTCTCCCAAGCTTCAGTGTTCTCTTGAATACTGTCTAGTAGATCCCATTTAGCTTCTTCCTTCATACGCGTGAATGATCCAGCACAAGAAGCATCTAGTAAATTTTTATCATGAAGAGAAATCCTAGCATAAAAGTTATTGAGAATAATATTGTTAGGGAGTTCATGAATAGGACATTTAAGCATTAGTAACTTCAATCTCCCCCAAGCTTGAGTTGTACTCTCTCCATAAAGAGGCCAAAAGTTATATATAAGATTTCTATCCTTATGAATCTCACTAGGAGGATAAAATTTAGAGTAAAAGAGAGAAGACATATCCTCCCATTCCATGGATTGTCCATTCTTTAGCAGCTTATACCATTCTTCAGCTCTCCCTTTCAAGGATATGGAGAGTAACTTCTTCTTCACCTGTTCAGTTGTGATACCTGCACACTTAAACAACCCGCATAATTCATGGATAAAAAGCAAGTGATCACCAGGATGGACAGTTCCATCCCCAAAATAATAATTATCCATAACACGATTAACAATACTTGTAGGTATCTTAAAAGGATCTATCTCAACAGGAGGTGGTTCATCTACTACCCTAGCAGTGGTAGTAGTTTTTCCAAACAGAAAAACAAGTGAGTTATCCATATTGGAAACAAAGTAACAAGCAGTAGCAAGAGCAATACTCACAGTGAAAGTTCCCTGGCAACGGCGCCAGAAAATAGTATTGATGACCCACAAGTATAGGGGGTGTATCGTAGTACTTTCGATAAATAGGAGTGTCGATCCCAACAAGGAGCAGAAGGTGCTGAACAGTGGTATGGAGCAGGAAATCCCTGTGAATACTTAGCAAACGGATTTTTAGTGGTTTTCTGACAAGGCAACAAAACAAAGAGCAAGTAACAGAAGTAACAAACAAACGGAGCAAGTGGCCCAATCCTTTCTTAGCAAAGGACAAGCCAGTGGAAATACTTATAAGGACCAAATGTTCTTGAGGACACATGGGAATTCTGTCAAGTGCTTTCACTTCAAATAGCTGAGTACTCTTCTCTGGTGTTTGTAAGTGTTGTGTGGGTGAACCTGTGCTAACATACCACCCTTCCTAGGTCTAATGCAGAATTGTGATTAAACCCCCTGCAAACATCCGTAACTACAAGAATGTAATTAAGATATAAATCTAACCACAACCTTAAACTCTGAGATCCTATGCTCCCTTGTGCAAAGGTGTCCTAACACGGAGTTCGGGTTTATGTCGCTCCGGCAACCCCATGATTAGTAAACAAACACAAAATGCATTCCCCTAGGCCCATAAATGGTGAAGTGCCATGTAGTCGACGTTCACATGACACCACTAGAAGAATAGCACCACAACTTAAATACTAAACCATTGAATAATAACTCATCACAGATTCACTACTAACAACATGACTTCTCCCATGTCCTCAAGAACTAAACGAACTACTCACAAGACATCATATGTCAAGATCAAAGATGATATGGTAATGGATAACAATCTGAACATAAACAATAATCCAATGGTTCCACTCACAAGCATCAACTATAATAGTAATCAACACCGGGAAAGTTCCCCCTAATGAACTAAGCAATATCCAACACAATTGTTACGGCGGGACAAAGTGGTGGTGATGGTGCTGGTGGAGATGATGGTGTGGATGATGATGATGATGATGATCCCGATGAAGCCTAGCTTGCTGATGGTGTTAATGGTGACAGTCTCCCCTCTCCAGGAAGGAATTACCCCAACAGAAATCTGTCTGCCGAAGAGATCTTTCTCTCTCGGTGTTTTCCGCCCCCAAAGGAAGTGGAAATCTATCTGTGGTCACCCCCTGGTGTTAGGGTTCCGTAGGGAAGATATAGGCGAAGGGGCGAAGTCAGAGGCCGGGCAGGTGGGCCACACCTGCCCTAGGCACGGGGTTAGGTGGGCCCACGCCTAGGGGGGTGTGGGCCTACCGTGGTATTGCCGACGAGTACGCCATGGAGGGGTACTCATAGTGCGTGTTTAGAGACGTGGGGGAAGGCGGACGGTTGATGGGTACGAGGTAACACAGCTTACCCAGGTTCAGATCCCACAACGGTGGCGGAATCCTACTCCTGCTATGAATCACTATAAGGGCAATACGCCAAGTTACAGGGATTGGTTCACTGTGCGAGGTGCGTTGTAGTCGAGACTAGGTTGTCTGAGATTGTCTTGTGTTGTGACCTAAAGGCTCCCATAGGCCCGACTTATATAGTCGCCATGTCCTAGGGTTACAGGGAAAAGTCCTAGCCGGACAGGTTACAGAGTCCTACACTACCTACAACTAGTCTAGCATGTCTTGCACTCCAAGGCTCCGGGTACGTCGGTGACTCCTCTATAGCCTTCCTTTATCCGGCATGGGCCTCCCTTTTGGATCCATCTAACTGGGCCGCCCAGCAGGCCATGGGCCATGCTACCAACTGTGGGCCACCTGGGTTATCCGGAGAGAGGACATGCTATGAGGATACCCATATAGCATATCCCCAACAGTAGCCCCCGGAGAACTCCGAGATCTTGTGCCGTCTTGCCTCTTCACGTTGAATGCTCCGTCTAGATGGATGTCGGCAAATCGTCAAGCAATATCTTGTAGTCCTCCCAAAGAACCCTGCAAGGTTTTCTCCGTCTTCAAGTTGTAAGTCGGAGAATTGTTGAATCTTCCATCGTACTCTTTCGTAGCCGGACTGGATCCGTCGATGCCGGAATATTCCGATGTGATGGTTCATCTACCAATGATAGCTAGGGCGACGTAGATGTAGGTCAGCAACGCCTCATAACTCACACATGTAGAGAACACAATCATGTCTGTTTTTCCGGTGCGAGCGATACGAACCGTTGGCGGCGACAGTTGGCAACGTGGCGAAATTTCTGCGCACGCTTCCGCACATGTCGTCCACGCGTCAACCATTCGATCGTTTTGCACGAATCTTGATGCCAGAGGTTATAAATTGTTACAGCGGTGGAAATTTTACTTTTCACCTCATTCTCCTCTGCATCATGTTCTTCGTCTAGCGAGCGCCTCCTCGAGCTCTCCGCGCCATTGCAAAAAAACCCTAGCTTTTCAACCTTTCTCAGTCACCACCCTAACTTCTCCAATGGCCAGCAGCAGTTCCACCCCTTCCATGGCGGCGTCAGGCGATACCGTGGCGAAGCCGGAGAGCACCGTCATCGTTCCCCTAGAGGGCCTGGTGATCCCCAAATCCGCGGTGGTCGAAACCACCGGCAGCGACCATAACTCAGCGGCGCTGGAGCTATTAGAGGAGGAATATGACACCCACAAGGGCGACTTGCGCGGTTCCGATATTATGGACCGCGACATCAAAGAGCTAATAATCGAGGGCTACCTCCCTGCGATGGAGGGGCTCATCTGGTGGGCGGTGCCGGCCGGCGAGGTCACTCCTTCTCCCCAAGCCAGAGAAAAGGTGTACCTCAAAGGCCAACTGGTACGCGGCGTCTCCCTGTCCATCTCCAATTTCTTCCTAGCTGACCTCAACCATTATCGAGTACAGCCTCAGAACCTCTCCCCCAATAGCATCCTCGCGCTTAGCAACTAAGCGACACTTTGTGAGGGTTACTTAGGGATTAGGCCTAGGCTAGATCTATTTATCTACTTCTTTACCGTCAAGCGGGAAGCCGGAGCCGGCAAGGACGAGCTCAGGAACTGTGGCACCATTATTTTTAGATCCGTCCTGGTCGGCGCTTCCCCAACATCGTTGGCCATGAGTCCTGTAAGAATTGGAAATAAACGTACTTCTACGGCCCAGATATCCCTCTGGCTGGTCGAGAAGTGGCATACCCGGACTTCGTCGATGGAGCTGCCGCTGAAGCCTCGACATGGATATCCTAGGCCTCCCTTCCCTTCGACATCGATGCTTCCCGCGCTATAAGGCGAATAGAGTTGTTCTTAGAGACGGGTCTGACCGGATTGGACCTGGCCATGTGCTGGTTCGTCAGGCGGATATAGCCTCTGCAGCACCGCTCGAAGTTGATGCACGAGTATACCAACGAGAGAAAGGATAGCCTCCGCATCTCCGAGGACAACTTCTCGAGCGACTCCGTCAAGCTCCATCTCAAGGACACCGTCAAGGTGAAGGATAAGAAGCGTGGCTTCACCATCACCTACGACATGTTCGTAGAGAGCAAGTGCCCAAAGGTACCCGTTTATTTTCCGTGTATGACATATACTCCAGTTCTTCCATCTAGCCATTAACATCTCATCTAACACTGTGGGTTTTCACTAAACAGCTCAGCGATCTAGAGGAGGATAGCATGGCTGTCCAAATCTATGATCCAAAGATGAAGGAAGTCACGGTCGTGTCCGACGACGATGTCCCATTGGCACGAAAGCGGAAGAGCTCCACCTCTGACGCTACCGATGGAGGCAAGAAGAAGACGGAGGGTGGAGCCTCCAAGAAGACTACCGCCACCCTAGAGGCAGAGAAAAGAAAGGTTACCGGGATCCCTTTTGCCAAAGCACCCCCTCTTGTGTAAGCTTCTTTCTCTCCGACATTGTCCATTGCTTGTGTTATTCCTGTACTTATATTTTTCGAACGTTTCAGGAAGAAGGCCATTACCAGTTGGAAGAAGACCTCAAAAACTTTGGGGCCTTCTAGAAACATCAAGGATATGTTGCATCGTGACGTGTCTCCCCACGCATCTCCCGCCATCGCCCCTGTCACTCCTAGCATCCAGCCTATGTCCGCTCCAACAAGATCACATGCCAAAGATGCATCTGGCCCTTCCGCCATGGAAGTGGACTCAGGTGCCTCCACGGAGCTGGCCGTTGTTGGAAAACAGGCGACGCAAGAGAGTGCCGTTACCCAAATGACTGAAGCTCTGGCTAAGTATGCCATTAGTAGCGGTAAGGCGGTGATGGAGAGTGGTACGTCTGCCGAAGGCAGCGCCTCCGCACCCAAGAAAACCATAGAGTTCCCGAAGATAGTCTACCCGGTACTTACGCCGGGTAGCTCCATTGTGGTTCCCGGTGCGACACCGACATCTCTAACTTGCGGTCTTGAGGAGCTTCTCCGGCAAGCAGAAATCTTGCAAGGAAATAGTTTATCCTTTGGCAAGTTGCTTGCTGAGAGTGCTACAAACCTCAAGATCATCGCACTTGTAAGTTTTATTTGCCTTTTGCATTTCATATGAGTACCCCACTGTAGCCCCCGAGGATTTAGACGGAAAACCGTAGATCTTTGTATCTAAATGCTCTAAGAGTGACTAAGCTAGAAACTTCTCGCTGTAGCCCCCAAGCATATAGTTTGAATAAATTATTCTGACTAGAAGCTTTCAGAGTAGCATACGCAGTGTTTATAAATTTCAATACTGTAGCCCCCAAGACCCTAGTTTTAACTGAATTAGTTCCAACTAGGTTCTTAAAGAGAGACTAAGCATATATCTGAGTTAAAACTTTATACTGTAGCCCCCAAGCTTCTAATTGAAAACTGAATTAGTTCTGACTAGATCCTTAAAGAAAGACCAAGCATATTGCTAAGTTAAAAACTCTCACTGTAGCCCCCAAGCCTCTAGGTGGATATTTATCCGGCTAGATGCTTCAAGTAGACTAAATAGCTTTAAACTTTTTCTTCCACAGAATGAGAATGCTCGGAGGGGCATGGCCAACGAGAAGTACCAGAAGATGCGCTCTAACTTGGAAGACGAAAAGGGTAAAGCTGCCTTCTTGAAGGAACAAATCACCAAGAGCAAGCGTCTGTTTTTCATTTCTTTTTTGTATTCCGACTTGGTCTTGTGCCAATATTCTCTGAGTACTCACTGTGTACTATTCTTTCTCCGACTTGCAGAAGCCATTTCCAAGGCTAAGGATATTGTTGAGCAATCCAAGCATATTCAGCAGTTGAATAGAAAAAACAAGATCCTTAAGCAGGAGAGAAAGGACATGCTGAAGATGCATGAAGACTCAATGAAAGTCCTGCAAGACTCCGCCAACGAGGAGATGAACCGCTTGAAGGAGGAAATCGCGATCCTGAAAGATCAGAAGAAAGCCGCCGATGAGCAAAATCAGCGCCATCTGGACGCGTATAGGATCCTCCGACAAGAACGGGACTCCATGGCGAAAACTCTCTAGCAGGCTGAGATTAGCATCTTTAGTAAGTGATTCTCTTCCTTGTACTTCTATAAGCTAGATACTCTGAACTTTTTTGTGTTATTGAACTCATGTGCTCCTTTGTTGGAAATTTGCAGCTCCTATGGGGTTAACCCGATCGCCTCCTCCGCCGAAGGAATGCATGGTCCTTGCCGGCAACTTTATCAACACCGCCATCAAGCAGACCAAGGAGAATGCCAAGCCCCTCCAGATTAATATCAAGGCGGTGGACTCTGTGGTGAAGTTCTCGGAGATCCTGCGTCGAGCCCCCGAGCGTATCTCAAGCTAGAAAGCTTCGTGTACACGGGCCGGCGCAAGGATGGCGCTGTCAATGGTCAAGGCACACTACGAAAATGCCGAAATCGACACGGTGACCTCCGGTATCCCCGACGACGATGACTGGAGGTGGTGGCGCAGCTGCGGCGATGGCAGCAGGAGGCAATGGTGGCGGTGGCTGAATCGGAGGGGCTCCGTTAATGAGCACAAGAGCTATCTGAGCTGCCTCTTCAGCCTCCGCGTAGTTGTTGACGGTGTTCACCATGCTTTCGAAGGTGAGACGTCCCGAAGCCTGCTGCCGCCTTAGAGAATGCCGGAGAAGCGTACCTTGGTCCAGTCCTTCCACAAAGTGATACATGGCATCATCATTGGGGTAATGCGCCAGATCGGCCCATATACGGAGCCACCTGGCGAGGTAATCGTGGGGGTTTTCGCCTTCTCTCTGAATGCAACGCGCCAGATCGAAGATGGTAACCACGCCGACAAACTTGGATCTCTGCTGTCCAGAGTCGCGGACGAAGCCGGCGGACTTGTAGCGATCTTCCGCCGTTATATCCTGCATAGAGGCAGTGTGGGTGGGCCTTGAATTTCTTCGATCTTTGCCGGCAAACTCCAAAGAGAGATCCGACATTGATCCTTCCGCGAACGTATCCTACCCGTAGGCGGTCCGTGCGGGTCTTGATGCTACTCCAACTCCCAGGGAACTAGTGCCCAAGTCGGTTTCGCTGATGAAGAGATGGATATCTCCGATGGGGACGATCGAGCACCGCGTAGGGTTTGTCTTCACCGGGATCCAGAACTTGTTGGGAGGGATGATCAGAACGTTGCCGGAGAAGAGAACACGACCAATGGCTACGGTTTCGCTGATTCCCGCGAAGATCTTGGTCCTCACTTGCTGAAGAGCCTGAAGCGCCTCTTGCCCCACGGTGGGCGCCAACCGTCGTGGTATTGCAGACGAGTACGTCATGGAGGGTTTCTCACAGTGCGTGTTTAGAGACGTGGGGGAAGGCAGACGGTTGACGGGTACGAGGTAACACATCTTACCCAGGTTCAGATCCCACAATGGTGGCGGAATCCTACTCCTGCTATAAATCACTATAAGGGCAATACGCCGAGTTACAGGGATTGGTTCGTTATGCGAGGTGCGTCTTAGTCGACACTAGGTTGTCTGAGATTGTCTTGTGTTGTTCCCTAAAGTCTCCCATAGGCCCAACTTATATAGTCGCCAGCTCCTAGGTTTACAGGGAAAAGTCTTAGCCGGACAGGTTACAGAGTCCTACACTGCCTACAACTATTCTTGCGTGTCTTGCACTCCAAGGATCCGGGTACGTCGGTGACTCCTCTGTAGCCTTCCTTTATTCGGCATGGGCCTCCCTTCTGGATCCATCTAACTGGGCCGCCCAGCAGGCCATGGGCCATGCTACCAACTGTGGGCCACCCGGGTTATCCGGAGAGAGGACATGCTATGAGGATACCCATATAGAATATCCCCAATAGGGCCCCTGAGCCCCATCTCCGTCCCTCCTTCTGGCTTCCTTCGTCTTCTGGTAAAATAATATGTTTCCATATTTTTCTGGTATTTTTCTGATCTTCGCGAAATTGCACCGAAACGCCTTCTTTTCCATCAGAATCCAGACACCAGCGGTCCATCCTCCAAGAATCATCCAACATGCATAAACAAATGAAAAGCCATAAGTAATACCTCATAATAAGACAAATATCAATGAATAGAGGTAAATTATGATATAGAATGGTGATGCAAATTGGGCGTATCAGAATCCACCGGCAGCGACCATATTCTAGCGGGGCTGAAATCACTGGAGGAGGAGGATGACTCCCATAAGGGAGAGTGGCGCGGCTCAGACATCACCGAGAATGACATCAAGGAGATGCTCCTCGAGGGGTACCTCCCTGTGACAGTGGGTCTGGTTTCGCTGGTGGCATCGGCCGGCGAGGTCGTCCCTTGATGGGGATATGCCTACCGGGGTATACCCAGCAGGACGTTTCCTACTGGCCGAAGCCGTTAGCGAGTGGGCCTGCAGGATGGCGACTGGATCAATACTTGGCATGGGCTCAGGCGATTGGAAGTTGAAGGCCCAGAAGCGTAGCTAGGCCCAGTCGGACTAGGTCATAGAGTCTCTGAAACCTTAACTAATTCGGTTGTGATCTGTAAACCCTAGAGAGGTGAGTCTATATATACCTCCCTAGGGGAAGCATAGGGGACACGTTCCATCATACACCCAAGCGACTCGCCGCCTAGTCGTCGAGCTCGCCCATTGTACTCTCATCATAATCCAATCTAGCAGGAGTAGGTCTTTACCCTCCAGGGGGCCGAACCTGGGTAAATCCTTGTGTCTCCGCCCTCATCTCGCACCGCAGATGGCTGGCCGCCCTTGCCCCCTGTTCTACTACTCGCTGCCGATTGCTGCGTCTGCCGTGGTCATTCCCACGACAGTAGCGCCCACCTTGGGGCCTGGCCGGTCAGGCCGGTGTTCTGCGGCGAGATCCAATCTGCCCATCAACGAGTCGATCGCCACTGGCCGCATGATCGCGATCGGCGAGATGCTCCAGATCTTGCCGAGCAGCTACGTCCCGGCGGCACGACCCGTCACACACAGCGTGATCCTACCGGTCGGCGTGATCAGCCTCTTCGTCGGCCTCACCGACGTCATCGTCTCGGAGGACTCGACTCGCATCCGCGAGTCGCTGCCCCGCGACCGGCTCTCTGAGAGCCAGGTCCGCACGATGCACCTCCTCGCCTCCGAGTACGACTCGGCCCATAGCAATGTGGCCGAAACCACCACGGCCGCGGACGACGCGGCCCTCAACAACGACGCCGATTCGGCGACCCCGGCATCGGCCGCCGGATCCATTGTTGCCGCATCGCCCGCGGGTTCCATCACCTAGGTCTCCAATGTCGGATACTTCGAGGATCCCTCTATCCTCGGGATCTTTGACTTCGACTCCGGATCGGAGAATTCCGCCGACCTCCACGACGGAACCGGTCGGCACGCCGCGACCTACATGGCGACCGGCGTCGACCCACCGAAAGACCCCTTCTCCACGCCGATCCCACCAAATGCAACGGCAACGGAGGTCGAGGAACTCCACTTGAAGCTGGCGGAGGCAGTCCGCAAGGAGCAAGTCGAGCGCGAAAAATTTCGCCTCGAGCAGGCGACAGCATAGGAGCTTTCGCAATACCACCAACTTTGAATTAGGTCGCGCCTGAACCCCGCCATCCAGGGGCGTGCCCTGAACTTTGACAACGAGAACGACCCGGCTCGCATAGCCAAGCACGCGATCTGCGACAACGCGCCGCCAGGAGGAAGCACTCGACCCCCACCAGGGGCGACGGCCAACGGCGCACCACCACCACCCAACCGCGCGCCCCCAGGGACCAACCAAGGATCGTGGTCTCCTCATGAGAGCGATACGCGAACGGCCTCCCGCTGTTCTCCACCCCAATGGACAACGTCGTCGCAAGCCGAGCTGCGGTTGACAACATCCAAGTAACCGGCGAAGGCGCCCTGCAGATCCAGTACGCCAAGGCTCTACTCGCCAAAGCAGTTGAGCAACAAAATGCAGGCGCCGACTCACAGGGTCGGATGTATTCGCGTTCATCTGGCAGTAGGGCGGCCTCGAGCGGCCGCCCCATGGTGCTAAATACCCTCAACTGCCCTCCACCCAAGCCCCTGCAGATCCAACACCAACAGACGAATGCGGCACTCTCCACCAACGATCTGTGGCCGGCGAACAACTTCATCGCAGCCAACGGGCAGCCCGTCAACGCACACACCCACATCATCAACAACCAGAGTTGGCGTGCACGCCAGCCTGACGATCTGCAGCACACCCTCACCAACCGCCGCGACAGCGAACCAAGGGGATCGCTGAGCCGAGTCGGACCCCAGTGCTTCGGGCCGATGATCCGAGGCGAAAGATACCCGGCGAACTTCAAAGCGCCGAAGGAAATAGAGAAGTATGACCCCTCGTACGATCCCTCCGTGTGGCTGGATACCTACCTCATGGCGATGGGGATTGCCGGCCACACCGATCTACTCGCCACCCGCTACCTCCCCCTAATGATGGAGGGGGCGTGCAGGCAGTGGATTAACACCCTCCCCGCGGATAGCATCGACTCCTGGGAGGAGATGCGCGATGCCTTCGCCAGGCACTTCGAGGGTTCATACACCCGCGCCACCACCATCGAGGACCTGGAGCGGTGCGTCCAGGGACCCCGCGAGTCGACCCACAGCTGGGTCCAACGGTGGCAAGATCTGTGGTATAACGCGGCCAGAATCCACCCGGACACCGTGATCCACTGCTTCAAGACCTCGTGTCGCTATGAGCCCCTGGTCGCCAAGCTCAAACGAGTGTAGCGCACACTCGACAACATACCGGACCTCCTGGAGATCGCAAAGAAGTACGCGGAGGAGGACCCAAACCAAGAAACCGACGACGAGTCGGGAGGACATCGCCGCACGAGCGGTCACGACAACGGGAGGCGGCCCGAGCTACTCTACAGCAACACTCGCCTCACTGGCAAGCGCTGTGGTGACGGGCGAGTCGACTTCATTGCCAACGCCGGATACACGCAGCGCGAGCCCAAGAGCTTCCGCCGCGACAGAGGACAACGCCGCGACGGTGGCAACTACAAGGCAAAGCCGAGATTCGATCCCACAACCCTTCTCAATCAACCCTGTGTGTTTCATAGCAGAGAAGGAAAGCCCGCCACGCACACAACCACCGACTGCCACTCTCTCAAGGAGATCGAGAAGGCATGGTGTGCGTGGGAAAACCCCGACAACAACCCGCCAAACGGCGGAAAATTCGGCAGCGTCGCCGGCTCGCTCCACACCTTCATAGGCTTCAACACGAAGCGCGAGAAGAAGGTCATCGCCCGCGCTGTCGCCGTCAACGCGGTGGCCCAGATAGACATCCCCCAGTTCCTCAACTGGTCCGAGCAACCAATCATCTGGAGCCGCGAGGACCACTCGCCACGGATCGAGTATCCGGGCCGAGTCGCCCTAGTGGTCAAGCCAAAGGTGGGAGACTACTAGCTCCCCAAAACACTGATGGACGGCGGCAACTCCATCAACATCCTGTACCTGGACACCTTCAGGCGACTGCGGCTCCCGCAGTCGATGATCGAGACGACCTACACCACCTTCCACGGCATCGTCCCCGGTCGGAAGGCGTACCCGATCGGCAAGGTGACGCTGCCAGTCACCTTCGGCACACCAGCAAACTTCCACACCGAGCGGATCGTCTTCGAGATGGTGCCCTTTGACAGCCCCTAGCACTGCGTCCTGGGGCGACAGGTGTTCGCCAAGTTCATGGAAGCACCCCACTATGCGTACAACGCGATGAAGCTACCCGGGCCATGCGGCATCATCACCATCCATGGCGACCCTGACATGGCCGCAGAATGCGAGGCCAAAGGGACCGAACTTGCCGACGCCGTCATCGCGGCAAAGGCCAACCACGCCGAGGAGCTCGCCAAGTACGCGAGCGGGGTCAACAGCGACGACCCCACCATACTCAAGAAGCCCAATTCGGAGGGCGGCAACTCCACCGCCTTCGAGGCAACGACGCATACCCGCACCGTCGAGCTGGTCCCAGGTGACTCCAGCCAGACGGTGACGATCGGGCATGAGCCCAGCATAGGAAGGTGCTCTCATCAAGTTCCTCCGTGAGAATAGGGACATCTTCGCATGGAAGCCATCCGACATGCCTGGTGTCCCGAGGGAACTTGCTGAGCACAAACTCAACGCCGACCCCAAAGTGCGACCTGTCAAGCATTCGTTGCGGCCCTTCAATGAAGTGCGCCGCCGAGCCATCGCCGAGGAGGTGCAACGTCTACTCGCTGCCGGCTTCATCCGGCCAATCAAGTACTCCAAGTGGCTGGCAAACCCAGTCCTGTTCGAGAAGAAAAACGGGACCTGGAGAATGTGTATCGACTACACAAACTTAAACAACGCATGCCCAAAGGAGCAATTCGTCCTCCCACGGATCGACCAAATCATCGATTCAACCGCGGGCTCGAAGGCGCTATGCTTCCTCGACGCCTACTCTGGGTACAACCAGATCAAAATGGCTGTCGAGGACGAAGAGAAGACGACGTTCATCATGCCATTCGGAGCCTTTTGCTACACTGCCATGACCTTCGGCCTCAAAAACGCCGGGGCGACCTACCAGAGGTACATGCAGGAGTGCCTTGCGAGCCAGATTGGCCGCAATATCCACGTCTACATCGACGACGTGGTGGTGAAATCCGCTCGCCAGGACGATCTACTCGCTGACCTGGCGGAAACATTCGCCAACCTGCGGAAGTACAAGATAAAGCTAAACCCAGGAAAGTGCACCTTCAGTGTGCCCACTGGACAGCTACTGGGATACGTCGTCTCCAAGCGCGGGATCGAGGCGAACCCCGCCAAGATCAACACGATTGCTCGACTTGGCAGACCCAAGTGCCTGCGCGACGTCCAGAAGCTGGCCGGGCGAGTCGCGGCTCTCAGTCGCTTCATCCCCCGGTTAGGCGAAAAGGCGATGCCTCTCTACCGCCTAATGCGCAAGAACCCCACCTTCCAGTGGGACAAGGAGGTAGACGACGCACTCCACGCCGTCAAGGAGGTGCTACTCGCAGCACCGCTACTCGCCCCCCCGTCGACAAGGAACCCATGATGGTCTATGTCGCGGCTTCTGAACGCGTCGTCAGCACCGTCATGGTCGTCGAACGGCCAGAGGAAGGAAAGGAGCGCCCGGTGCAGCGACCAGTGTACTACATCATCGAAGTCCTCACCGAGTCTCGCCAGCGCTACCCACAATACCAGAAATTGGTATACGCGGTCTTCAGAGCACAGCGGCGACTGCCGCACTACTTCCAGGAGCACCCGATAGCGGTCGTCTCCTCAGCACCGTTGCAGGACATCATCCGCAACCGCGAGGCGACCGGGCGAGTCGCCAAGTGGGCCGTCGAGATCGGCGTCCACAACATCAAGTACGAGCCACGCAAGGCGATCAAATCGCAGGCTCTCGCAGACTTCCTCGCCGATTGGGAGGAGGCCCAGCAGCCAGAGAAGCTGCCATACCTCCACTACTGGAACCTACATTTGGACGGCTCCCAAGAACGCGGACGGCGCATGGGCGGGGATCGTGCTAACATCTCCGAAGGGCGACAAGCTCCGCTACGTCCTTTACCTCGATTTCACTCCCTGCACCAACAACATGGCCGAGTACGAGGCGCTACTCCATGGCATGCGAGCCGCCAAAGAGATGAACGTCAATCGCCTGCGCTGCTACGGAGACTCCGACCTCGTCGCCGGGCAAGTCGCCGGCACCTGCGACGCCGTTTCCCCCACCATGGCGGCATACCGCCAAGCAGTGGACCAGCTGGGTGGACACTTCGCAGGCTACTCTGTCGAGTGGATCGACATGCGGAAGAACGAGGAGGCCGACGCACTCTCTCGCATCGGCTCGGCTCGACTCGCACCACCCGCCGTCGTCTTCCTCGACACCATCACCAAACCTTCTGTCTCTCCCCCAAGGGAGATCGACATCGAAATCCCGCTGCAACCAGAAGCAGCCCTAGTCGCATTAACCGCCGAGCCAAGCGACTGGACCGCGCCATACGTCGCCTACCTGGAGGGGGCACCCCGCCCATGGATGAAACGGAGGCCCGGATGATAACACGCCGCTGCAAATCCTTCGTCATCATCAACAGCGAGCTCCACAAGCGCAGCGTGACCGGCGTGTATCAACGCTGCGTTCAACGCGCTGAAGGACGCAAAATCCTCCAAGACATCCACTCCGGCGACTGCGGCCACCACGCCGGCGCCCGCTCTCTGGTCGCAAAGGCTATGTGACATGGCTTCTACTGGCTCACCGCACACGCAGACGCTGTCGACATTGTCCAGCGGTGCGCCGGATGCCAGAAATACGCCAGCCAGACCCACGTGCCGAGCTCGGCACTCAAGACAATCCCCATCACCTGGCTGTTCACCATATGGGGCATGGACATGGTAGGCCCCTTCAAGAAGGCCTCCTCCGGCTTCACCCACCTCCTAGTCGCAGTCGACAAATTCACAAAATGGGTGGAGGCCAAGCCAGTCCGCAAGTGCGACGGGAAGACCGCCACCAAGTTCCTACGCGAGCTCATCTATCGCTACGGGTTCCCAAACAGAATCATCACGGACAACGGCACCAACTTTGCCAAAGGAGCCATGGCCGAGTCCTACGAGGAACACCACATTCGACTCAACCTCGCCTCAGTCGCCCACCCGGAGTCCAATGGCCAGGCAGAACGCGCCAATCAGAGCATCCTCCATGGCCTGAAGCCACGGCTACAAGTCCCACTTGAGCGCACCGCCGGGTGCTGGGTCGAGGAGCTACCCTCCGTCATCTGGGGCATCCACACCTCCGTCAATAGGTCGACAGGATTCACCCCCTTCTTCATGGTTTACGGTGTCGAGGCAGTCATGCCAACCGACCTCGAGCACGACTCACCAAGGGTGGTCAACTATACGGAGGCCGCAAACGAACTCGCACGCCAAGACGGAGTCGACCAGCTCGACGAGGCACGCGACCTATCTTGCTCCCGCACCGCCATCTACCAGCAAGGGCTCCGCCGCTACCATAGCCGGCGAGTAAGGACTCGCACTTTCCAGGAAGGCGACCTGGTACTGCGCCTAATCCAGGACAAGAAAGGCATGCACAAGCTCTCCCCCCCTTGGGAGGGACCATTCGCCATCGGGCGAGTCCTGGGCAACAACGCCTACTACCTCACCGAAGTCCTAGGAGACGGAAAACTCGACGTCAAGCGGCCATGGAATGTAAACCTCCTACGGAAGTTCTACTCCTAGAACTCCATACATGTACTCTCCACCCGCTATGAAATAAAACAGATCGGTTACCAAAAATCGTGTCTACTCTCCGTGTCTTGTGACACTTGCACTCGTAATAACAGCGTTACGCTATTTGCAGAAGACAACCTCTGGTAAAGCGACCGCCACGACCAACTAGTGCGGTACGAGGGCACTGGGAAACCCCAGGCTTCGTAACGTCCACGAAAAACGCTAACCCGGAGCCCCATTGGAGTCGCCTAGCTCGACTGGATCCCCGAGCCAAGACAACTATATTCGCTCCTCATAGCGACCAAGTCCTACGCATCCTTGGCGCAGCGACTCGAACGGCCAAGTACCACGCTCGGGGACTAACACCCAGCCAAATACGAGCGACTAGGGAAAAACGCCAAGTATGAGAGCATGCCCAGGACTCGCCACGCGACTGATCCTCCGGATCAGGCTGGAGCGATGCGCTTACAACGACGCACTTAGTCCTCACCTACCTTGGGGCTGTGACTAGAACCACCAAGTACCACGCTCGGGGACTCGGCAACCTGACCTCGTTCGCGCCCGGGAAAACGGTCAAGTAAAGAGCACCCCTGGGAGTCGCCACGCGACTGGCTCTCCGAGCTATGGTGAGTCGACCTTAACTCATTAAAAGTTAACAAACATATACCAACGAGGTAAACCCCATAACAAGGGCGGACGCGCTCGGGGACTCGCTCAAACAACATCCAAAATCACGAAACGAATGACAAAATAACACGGGTTTCCTTTATAGCAGCATAAATTGTTCCACATACAAGGAAAGTTACATAGTTATTCCGTACTAATGCCCAAGGGCACAACACTTCTACTCCGCAGGTTTTGATGCAGACGCACCACCGTCCCTACGGCTGCGGATGAAGGGCACGTACGGGTTCGGCGGGTACGTCGTCAGCTCGCCCGCCATTGCCGTACGGAACGGCTGCTCGACCTTGAAGTCCCAATGCTTTGGTTCAGGATCATTGGGAGCGACAATCGTCTCTTGATAGGGGATGAGGTCGCCCATCGCCCAAACGCGATCAGAGTACACCGCGGCCCGGTCCGTCAGCTTCAGCACCTCGGCAATCTCCACCGAGCCCGTTGACGAGGGGTAGCTGCTCGTGACATCGTCGAGGTCGAAATCCTCCGGGAAGTGGGCAAGCCCAAGGGTGAGCACCGTCGCTGCCTCGCGCCGGAAGGCCGACCGCGTCATGAACTCGACGACCGATGGAGCCTTTTCCAGGTAGCGCCATACCTCGACAAGGTCGCTGGGGATCACCTCCGTGGGCGATATCTCCTGAAGATATGCTCGAAGGCAAGTCGCTGACAACGTGGCTAAGTCGACCAGGGTGGTCACACATTGCCGCGCGTCGTATGACCGCGCCTCTTCCGCGTCATCAATAATCCGACCTATGGCACATAAGCAATCAGTGAGCAAACCATCGACATCACAATACAGTTAATGCAGTTGGAAGGAAGAAGGAGGAAGGTTTACCAATTAGCGGGCGGCAGAGGTCTGTGATGAAAATTTGAAGAGAAGAAAGGTCATCCTGCAGCCCAGCAACGAGCACATCAGATACTTTCCGCTCTTCAGCGGTAGAAGTAACATCAGCTTTCGCTCGCCCTTCCGCCGAGATCGCTTCCGCCCTCGCCTCCTTGAGCTCACGCTCCAGGTCAGCAACTCGCTTTTCGGCCGTGCTCAAAGCGGACTGAGCCGCCGTCAAGTCATCCACCGGGACAAGGCCTCGGCGGGCCTCCTTCACCTCGACCGCAACTGCTTGGAGCCCCTTGTTCGTCTCCTGGACGGCAACGAGCTCCTTCTCCAAGCGACACTTCGTAGCAAGCCGTTCGGCCGACTCGCGCTGCAGGCCCTGCGCACAAACTACAACGTCAACAACAAATAGTTCATAAGTGCCCACCCGCTGAAATTCAGCGACTAGGCACTCGGGGACTGGACAATGAAATTCCTCAGTGCCCACCCGCTGAGATTCAGCGACTAGGCACTCGGGGACTGGACAATGAAATTCCTCAGTGCCC
Organism: Avena sativa; assembly: GCA_916181665.1. Lineage (NCBI taxonomy): Eukaryota > Viridiplantae > Streptophyta > Magnoliopsida > Poales > Poaceae > Avena > Avena sativa. The sequence goes on along the minus strand of OV702298.1, from coordinate 40,891,371 downwards.
ACCCGCTGAGATTCAGCGACTAGGCATTCCGGGACTAGACAATGAAATTATTCAGTGCCCACCCGCTGAGATTCAGCGACTGGGCACTCGGGGACTGGATGATACAAAAACATTAAGAATCCGACCACTGAAATTCAGTGGCTCGATCCTCGGGGACTGGACATACCTGGATGGCGGCGCCTAGCATGCCGTGAAGCTCCAGCGCATCCACCGACGCAAGCACGACCAGAGTATGGCCGCGACGCTGTTCAACTTCTGCTTCGGCGGCCCCAGGCATCTGGCCCGCCGGTGCCGAGGCATTCACTGTGGCCGCCTTCACCATAAAGCGAGGGAATGTCGCTGCAAATGCCGCTGTGCCACTCGGAGTCGGTTCGGCCACATCGGGTGAATCTGCAATCACCATATGCTCTGACCCAACACCATCCTTGGTCTTCGAGGCCACTTCCGCTGCGAATAGACGTTCGCTTGGAGCAACCACCGGGTCATCAAAAACCGTGACGACACCGTCGCCCTTCGCCCGTTTGATGCCTTTGGCGGGAGCAACGACCTCGTCGCCCTTCCTCTTCCGTGAGGAATCTACGGGCACCTCGATGGTGACTGGCAGAACCTTGGCCACGGAAGGGTGGCTTATCTTTTTAACACCAGTCCTGTGAAATGGTCCTACCAATGAAATCGTCCGATTGGAACGCAAAGTAAGCAGACAAGTAAAAGACAAGAGCAACACTTACTTGGCGGCTGGAATGAATCACAGACCGGTACGGATGCTGGCCGGCTTCTCCAGTTCAGGCCCCAATCTCCGAGTGAGGCCCATCTCGAACACATCGTGTGCCCAAGGAACTGACGGCTTCTTCGAAGATGAAGCTGCGGCAGGAGCCTCCGTGGTAATTGCTGCGGGAGCCCCCTTTGGTGGCGAGGCCCCTGCGGCTGGAGCGGCCCCCAAGGTAACGACTGGGGTGAATGGCGGTGGCAACGACGCCATTGGCGCCTCGTCCCTGGGGCGGCAGCGCCTGTTGCCGTGGTCGCGTGTGCCGTTGCGTCCTCAGCCGAGCTGGTGGCGTCAGAGCTGTCCGCAGATTGTGATGGGGGAATACCAATCGGGGTATACCCACGAAGCGGATTCGCCAGCTGGATCGAGCCGACTGAAGCCAAGCCCAGAGCGGGTCGACTCGCCCAATACAGCGACTAGCGCATGCTGGACCTAGACGAGTGGCTCCGACTGGAGGCCCGAGACGGCGACTCCAATACAAAGCCCATTAGTGCACTTGTAAACCCTAGGTGACTGCATATATAAAGCCACCAGGGGCACCCCCACGGGGTATCCGGTCTCACAATAGATTAGATCTAGTCTCTCCCTCCGCCTACGGCGGCTCCCATGTAAACCAATCTATGATCATATACTGGATTGATAGCAGGACGTAGCGATCCTCCACCGAGGGGACGTGAACCTGGGTACATCGTGTGCCAATCTCGCTCCCGGATTCTCCTACGTCGCCTTGCTCCCTCTACGTAAGCTACCCCCAGTAGCATCTGCCGTGCAATACCACGACAGTTGGCGCCCACCGTGGGGTTAGCGGTGCTTGGAGGGTGAAGATCCGGGCGAGACCCTCAAATTCGTCATCAGCATATACGTGTGATCGAGAAAAAGCTCATGGCGGCTGATGATATTCCGATCTGATCTCATCTTTTTCTCTTATTGATTATTTTAGTAACTGGTTTATTTGGATCTAACAAGTTTGGTTTACACGTTAATGAAAATCAGATTCTAACAGGCCCTAGTATGATCCATTATCCTTGCAGCGGCCGCCGGGCCGGGCGATTGCGCTGGAACGAAAAAGATGTTCGGTCAGCTAGAGGATCAGACGTGCTTCATCATTCTAGCATGTGCGCGCAATCGCATGCGACCATGACTAATCGGATCTTTTTAATTTAATGCCCTCTCTCTCAGATATCAGTTAATCTTCTATTTAATCTAATTGACGTTGCTTGTTTGCATCATTTGGTGGATCATCTGCAATCAGAGACCGGATCATCCGAGGCTTTCGTTGGTATAGTTCACTCCATCAGGTTGCGATTAACTAAATCCTGTGGCCATGAGTGTATCAGACAACTATTATACCGCAAAGAGCTTCAACTTTTCACTGTCGTGGCTGTGTATAATTTCACCAGCGACGACTCGCTATGACTAATCATTTTCTCTTAGCTCAAGCTTATTTTAATTATTATATTTTGCCATATCTATTAATCAGTCGTCTTGTCTCTCCAAATACGAGAAAAACCAAGTCACAATAGGCAGTTCACTGAGCGCCGCACCAATCGCCGCGCTTGGTCGCTCGGCCACGCCGTTCTCCGTGCTCGGGGACTCGGCGCTCGTCGGTCGCTCGACCTCGGCACTCGCCGTGCTCAGGGACTCGGTACTTGCCGGTCGCCCGACATCGACACTCGCCGTGCTCCGGACCTCGCCTAAACGCGGACACGCTTAAACGCGGACTCGCTAGGCTCGGGGACTCGCCCGTTGCGGACTTGCCTGCCGCACCGACATCGCCATAGCGCGACCTCTGTCCGCCGCGTCGACCCCATGTCATCCGCGTCGACATCGTCATAGCGTGACCTCCGTCCGCCGCGTAGACCCCGTGTCCGCCGCGTCGATATCGCCATAGCGCGACCTCCGTCCGCCGCGTAGACCCAGTGTCCGCCGCGTCGACTTTGCCATAGCGCGACCTCCGTCCGCCGCGTAGACCCAGTGTCCGCCGCGTTGACTTCGCCATAGTGCGACCTCCGTCCGCCGCGTCGACCCCATGTCAGCCGCGTCGACATCGCCGTAGCGCGACCTCCGTCCGCCGCGTAGACCCCGTGTCCGCCGCGTCGACTTCGCCATAGCGCGACCTCCGTTCGCCGTATCAACCCCGTGTCCGCCGCGTCGACTTCGCCATAGCGCGACCTTCGTCCGCCGCGTCGACTTCGCCATAGCGCGACCTCCGTCTGCCGCGTCGACCCCGTGTCCGCCGCGTAGACTCTTTCCGGCTACATCGAATGCGTACGCCGCGCCTGCTAAGGGACCTTCATCGTCCGAGTCGCCAGAGAGGGTCGCATGCCACGCTGCATGGACTCATCACTGGGCTTCTCTTCCCCCCGGGAAAAATCTATTCGCCTTTGTCAACCTTTGAAAGAGCGACTCGCAATGGCCAAGTAGTGCGGACAAGGACTCGCAAACCGAGCCTCGGATCGTCCACGAAAAACGCTAACCGAGAGCCATCATTGGAGTCGCCTTGCTCGACTGGCCTTCCGGGCCAAGACAAATGGTAGTGCTACACAAACAACACCATGTCCTCCTCAACCTTAGACAGTGCGACTCGCACGGCTAAGTACTGCGGACGAGGACTCGCAAACCGAGCCTTGGATCGTCCAGGAAGAACGCCAAGCCAAGAGCCATCTTTGGAGTCGCCATGCGACTGGCCCCCCGGGCCAAGACGAGAGACTCGCTAACAGAAACAGCGAAATCAACATCATCGCGGACTCGCAATCATCGCGGACTCACCACACTCGGGGACTCTCCCCTCGCGGACTCGCTATCATCAACGACATGCCACGATCGGTGACTCGCCTGCCGTGGCCACGCCATCATGGCCTCGCCATTGCGACCTCGCCCTCGCGTACTCGACACGCTCGGGGACTCGCCACCGCAGACTCACCCTCGCGTACTCAACACGCTCGGGGACTCGCCACCGCGGACTTGCCCTCGCGTACTAAACACGCTCGGTGACTCGGCGCGCTACAGACAGCGCCACTCGCCGGTCGCCCAACCTCGCCACTCGGCATGCTCGGGGACTCGACACTCGCCGGTCGCTCGACCTCACCACTCGTCGCGCTCGGGGACTCGGCACTCGCCGGTCGCTCGACCTCGCCACTCGCTGCGCTCGGCGACTCGGCATGCTCCATGTTTGGGGACTCGCCGCAACTCGCGGCTTCACCGACACCCTGCGTCTTTCGCCAACTGGCCATCACCGACTGGCTCACGCCGACCGCCTCCCGCTTCACGGTTCTTTTCTCTGTTCAGGAGCTCGTCGCCGATTGGCCACGACCCATCGTCAAGACTCTCCGCACCCTGCCTCAAGCCCGCGTCGAATCAACAACGCGCTCGGGGACTACTGATGGGGGAATACCAATCGGGGTATACCCACGAAGCGGATTCGCCAGCTGGATCGAGCCGACTGAAGCCAAGCCCAGAGCGGGTCGACTCGCCCAATACAGCGACTGGCGCATGCTGGACCTAGACGAGTGGCTCCGACTGGAGGCCCGAGACGGCGACTCCAATACAAATCCCATTAGTGCACTTGTAAATCCTAGGTGACTGCATATATAAAGCCACCAGGGGCACCCCCACGGGGTATCCGGTCTCACAATAGATTAGATCTAGTCTCTCCCTCCGCCTACGGCGGCTCCCATGTAAACCAATCTATGATCATATACTGGATTGATAGCAGGACGTAGCCATCCTCTACCAAGGGGACATGAACCTGGGTACATCGTGTGCCAATCTCGCTCCCGGTTTCTCCTACGTCGCCTTGCTCCCTCTACATAAGCTACCCCCAGTAGCATCTGCCGTGCAATACCACGACAGTTGGCGCCCACCGTGGGGTTAGCGGTGCTTGGAGGGTGAAGATCCGGGCGAGACCCTCAAATTCGTCATCAGCATATACGTGTGATCGAGAAAAAGCTCATGGCGGCTGATGATATTCCGATCTGATCTCATCTTTTTCTCTTATTGATTATTTTAGTAACTGGTTTATTTAGATCTAACAAGTTTGGTTTACACGTTAATGAAAATCAGATTCTAACAGGCGCTAGTATGATCCATTATCCTTGCAGCGGCCGCCGGGCCGAGCGATTGCGCTGGAACGAAAAAGATGTTTGGTCAGCTAGAGGATCAGACGTGCTTCATCAGTCTAGCACGTGCGCGCAATCGCATGCGACCATGACTAATCGGGTCTTTTTAATTTAATGCCCTCTCTCTCAGATATCAGTTAATGTTCTATTTAATCTAATTCACGTTGCTTGTTTGCATCATTTGGTGGATCATCTGCAATCAGAGACCGGATCATCCAAGGCTTTCGTTGGTATAGTTCACTCCATCAGGTTGCGATTAACTAAATCCTGTGGCCATAAGTGTATCAGACAACTATTATACCGCAAAGAGCTTCAACTTTTCACTGTCGTGGCTGTGTATAATTTCACCAGCGATGACTCGCTATGACTAATCATTTTCTCTTAGCTCAAGCTTATTTTAATTATTATATTTTGCCATATCTATTAATCAGTCGTCTTGTCTCTCCAAATACGAGAAAAACCAAGTCACAATGGGCAGTTCACTGAGCGCCGCACCAATCGCCGCGCTTGGTCGCTCGGCCACGCCGTTCTCCGCGCTCGGGGACTCGGCGCTCGTCGGTCGCTCGACCTCGGCACTCGCCATGCTCAGGGACTCGGTACTTGCCGGTCGCCCGACCTCGACACTCGCCGTGCTCCGGACCTCGCCTAAACGCGGACACGCTTAAACGCGGACTCGCTAGGCTCGGGGACTCGCCCGTTGCGGACTTGCCTGCCGCACCAACATCGCCATAGCGCGACCTCTGTCCGCCGCGTCGACCCCATGTCCGCCGCGTCGACATCGCCATAGCGCGACCTCCGTCCGCCGCGTAGACCCCGTGTCCGCCGCGTCGACATCGCCATAGCGCGACCTCCGTCCGCCGCGTAGACCCAGTGTCCGCCACGTCGACTTCGCCATAGTGCGACCTCCGTCCACCGCGTAGACTCAGTGTCCGCCGCGTTGACTTCGCCATAGGGCGACCTCCGTCCGCCGCGTCGACCCCATGTCAGCCGCGTCGACATCGCCGTAGCGCGACCTCCGTCCGCCGCGTAGACCCCGTGTCCGCCGCGTCGACTTCGCCATAGCGCGACCTCCGTTCGCCGTATCAACCCCGTGTCCGCCGCGTCGACTTCGCCATAGCGCGACCTTCGTCCGCCGCGTCGACCCCGTGTCCGCCGCGTCGACTTCGCCATAGCGCGACCTCCGTCTGCCACGTCGACCCCGTGTCCGCCGCGTAGACTCTTTCCGGCTACATCGAATGCGTATGCCGCGCCTGCTAAGGGACCTTCATCGTCCGAGTCGCCAGAGAGGGTCGCATGCCACGCTGCATGGACTCACCACTGGGCTTCTCTTCCCCCCGGGAAAAATCTATTCGCCTTTGTCAACCTTTGAAAGAGCGACTCGCAATGGCCAAGTAGTGCGGATGAGGACTCGCAAACCGAGCCTCGGATCGTCCACGAAAAACGCTAACCGAGAGCCATCATTGGAGTCGCCTTGCTCGACTGGCCTTCCGGGCCAAGACAAATGGTAGTGCTACACAAACAGCACCATGTCCTCCTCAACCTTAGACACTACGACTCGCACGGCTAAGTACTGCGGACGAGGACTCGCAAACCGAGCCTCGGATCGTCCAGGAAGAACGCCAAGCCGAGAGCCATCTTTGGAGTCGCCATGCGACTGGCCCCCCGGGCCAAGACGAGAGACTCGCTAACAGAAACAGCGAAATCAACATCATCGCGGACTCGCAATCATCGCGGACTCGCCACACTCGGGGACTCTCCCCTCGCGGACTCGCTATCATCAACGACATGCCACGATCGGTGACTCGCCCGCCGTGGCCACGCCATCATGGCCTCGCCATTGCGACCTCGCCCTCGCGTACTCGACACGCTCGGGGACTCGCCACCGCGGACTCACCCTCGCGTACTCAACGCGCTCGGGGACTCGCCACCGCGGACTTGCCCTCGCGTACTCAACACGCTCGGGGACTCGGCGCGCTACAGACAGCGCCACTCACCGGTCGCCCAACCTCGCCACTCGGCATGCTCGGGGACTCGACACTCGCCGGTCGCTCGACCTCACCACTCGTCGCGCTCGGGGACTCGGCACTCGCCGGTCGCTCGACCTCGCCACTCGCTGCGCTCGGGGACTCGGCACGCTCCATGTTTGGGGACTCGCCGCAACTCGCGGCTTCACCGACACCCTGCGTCTTTCGCCAACTGGCCATCACCGATTGGCTCACGCCGACCGCCTCCCGCTTCACGGTTCTTTTCTCTGTTTAGGAGCTCGTCGCCGATTCGCCACGACCCATCGTCAAGACTCTCCGGCCCTGCCTCAAGCCCGCATCGAATCAACAACGCGCTCGGGGACTACTGATGGGGGAATACCAATCGGGGTATACCCACGAAGCGGATTCGCCAGCTGGATCGAGCCGACTGAAGCCAAGCCTAGAGCGGGTCGACTCGCCCAATACAACGACTGGCGCATGCTGGACCTAGACGAGTGGCTCCGACTGGAGGCCCGAGACGGCGACTCCAATACAAAGCCCATTAGTGCACTTGTAAACCCTAGGTGACTGCATATATGAAGCCACCAGGGGCACCCCCACGGGGTATCCGGTCTCACAATAGATTAGATCTAGTCTCTCCCTCTGCCTACGGCGGCTCCCATGTAAACCAATCTATGATCATATACTGGATTGATAGCAGGACGTAGCGATCCTCCACCGAGGGGACGTGAACCTGGGTACATCGTGTGCCAATCTCGCTCCCGGATTCTCCTACGTCGCCTTGCTCCCTCTACGTAAGCTACCCCCAGTAGCATCTGCCGTGCAATACCACGACAGATTGGGGCGGAGTTATCGGCTTGGCTGGCTTGGTCTTCTTCTTCAGCAGAGCTTTCTTCTTCTTCGATGGCGTGGCCTCGCGATGTGAAGTGTGCTCGGGAAGCTCGTCGTCGTCATCGTCATGGGGCTCGAGGATCTTGCTGGCTTCAAGCTCGCGCTGGTGTTGCCCGCGAGTTTTGCGAACCGTGGGGGAAGCAACCTCCACGGGCTCTTCATCTTCGTCGTCGTCATCGTCGTCCCCGTCACTCTCGGCATTGCCTTTGGCGGGCGATGAATCGCTTCCGTCCTGGATGGACGAGCTCGAGTTTTCGTCATCTGCGGGTGGAAGCCACCCTTCCACCACTTGAAACAACCGCAACAAGAACAAACAATGTTAGCACGACCGCGAATGCACAAGCTACGACTGCGAGTGTTAACGGAATGACAGCTTACCGTTGGAGCTGGGCGCCTTGCAGTATAAGGGGCGACCCGGCCTTTGCGTCGAGGTACACGGCCTGGGTAATCTTCTCCAGGGCCTGCGTATAATCGTTGAGTCTCCACTCAACGAGGCAGGACTTCGTCGAGTCGTCTTTACCCGTATACTCATACATGTAGTGGTCGCGGCTGGCCAGGGGCACGAGCCGCCACCCGAGCTAGCAGTTGTAGAGGTTGATGGTCTGGAGGCCTTTCTTCTTCAGGCCACGGATGGTTTGTAACATTTCGTCAATAACCATCTGCTGATCCAGCGGAAGTTTGACGACCTGGAGCTGACGCGGCTCGGGCCGGTCGGCGGAGTACCTTGGAAGCACCACTTCATCGTCTGGAGTCGACTCGGTGACGTAGAACCAAAACTTCTTCCACTCGTTCGCCGCCTTGGCAGGCAGCATCAAATCGAAGAACGATGCCTTCGACTTCAGCTGGAACGTCAGTCCGCCCGCGACTAGCATCGGGCCGCCACGAAAATGGCGGACCCAGATAGCACTCGCAGAACGCCACGAAAATGGCGAGCTGCTCGATACTATGCAGACCCAGATCCAATGGTTGGATTCCGTAATAGGCACAGAAACGCCGGAAGAAGAGGGAAGTTGGGAAGCCCAGCCCCCGCTCCAGGTGGCTGGTGAAGCAGATGAACTCCCCCTCGCGTGGATTCGGAATCACTTCTCCGACCACGGGGATGTGCCATCTACCGGCGCGGAGGATCCCTGCCTCCTCGAAAGATGCTAGCAGTGCCTTAGTGCACTTGGATCTGCCCCATGGCTCGGTGGAGGAGGCCATCAGATGGAAGTTCGTGGAGGTTGGGGCTCTCAGGAGTGTTCTGATCGCTGCGAGGAATGGAGAAGCGGAGATATGCGAGATCGGAGGAAGTGGAAGAAGCGTTTTCCTGGTCGCCCTTCACTCCCCTTATATAGCGGTTGTTACCCACCATTTTCGGGAGCCGTTACTACGCGGTAATTACGCCGAAGTTACCATTGGACTACCTAACGGCTAGTTTGACCTCAATTGACGGTCCAACTTCATCCATTCAACTCGTCGCTCCCAGCGACTCGTCGATTCGCCGACCCGATCACTATAACAGTGACTAAGTATTCGTTCGCCGAGCTGCGACACGATTGGTCGCCGTTATTGAGACTAAATGACTAGTTCTTTTCTTTGTTCAGGAGTCCGCCAACGATTCGACTAGGCGTACGCATTGGACCCGCATCCTCCGACTGCCAGCAAACACCTGCGACAAATCAACGACGGCCTCGGGGACTACTGATGGGGATATGCCTACCGGGGTATACCCAGCAGGATGTTTCCTACTGGCCCAAGCCGTTAGCGAGTGGGCATGCAGGACGGCGACTGGATCAATACTTGGCATGGACTCAGGCGACTGGAAGTTGAAGGCCCAGAAGCATAGCTAGGACCAGTCGGACTAGGTCATAGAGTCTCCGAAACCTTAACTAATTCGGTTGTGATCTGTAAAGCCTAGCGAGGTGAGTCTATATAAACCTCCCTAGGGGAAGCATAGGGAACATGTTCCATCATACACCCAAGCGACTCGCCGCCTAGTCGTCGAGCTCGCCCATTGTACTCTCATCATAATCCAATCTAGCAGGAGTAGGTCTTTACCCTCTGGGGGGGCGAACCTGGGTAAATCCTTGTGTCTCCGCCCTCATCTCGCACCGCAGATGGCTGGCCGCCCTTGCCCCCTGTTCTACTATTCGCTGCCGATTGCAGCGTCTGCTGTGGTCATTCCCACGACATCCCTTCTCCCCTAGCCGGAGAAAAGGTATAACTCAAAGCCCAACTGGTGTGCGGCTTCTCCCTCCCAATCTCCAACTTCTCCATAGAAGTCCTTAACCACTTCTGGGTTCAACCTCAGAACCTATCTCCGAATAGCCTCCTCGCGCTTAGAAATTACACGGTGTTTTGTGAGGGTTACCTAGGAATTAGGTCTAGGTTAGATCTGTTTATTTACTTCTTCACCGTGAAGAGGGAAGCCGGAGTGAGAAAGGAGGAGCTTAGGAACTGTGGAACCATTAGCTTCAAGATCCGGCCTGGCCGGCGGTTCCCCAACATCGTAGGCCATGAATCTTGCAAGAATTGGAAAAGGACGTATTTCTACGGCCCAGATATCCCTCTGGCTGGCCGAGAAAAAATGTACCCGGACTTTGTCGATGGAGCTGCCGTCGAAGCCCCGACATGGAGATCCCAAGCCCTCCTCCCCTCTGACGACGAAGCCTCTCACGCCATAAGGCGGATCGATTGGTTCGTAGAGACAGGTCTGACCGGGTTGGACTTAGCCATGTGCTGGTTCATCAGGCGGATCCAGGCTCTACAGCTCCGCGCGAAGCTCATGTACCAGTATACCAAGGACAGGAAGGACAGCCTCCGCATCTCTGAGGACAACTTTTCCAGTGACTCCCGTCAAGCTTCGCCTCAAAGACATATTCAAGGTGAAGGATAGGAAGCGTGGCTTCACTATCACCTATGACATGTTCGAGGGCGGCACCTGCCTAGAGGTACTTATTTGTTTTCCGTGTATTACATATACTCTAGTTCTTCCGTCTTGCCTTAACCTTTGCGTCTAACACTTTGGGATTCACTTATCAGCTGAAGAATCTAAAGGAAGGTAGCATGGCTGCCCAAGTCTATGATCCCAAGATGAAGGAAGTCACCGTCGTATTTGACGACGATGTCCTGTTGGCACGAAAGCGGAAGAGCTCCACCTCTAACGCTGTCGACGGAGGCAAGAAGAAGAAGACGGAGGGTGGAGCCTTCAAGAGATCCACCGCCTCCCTGGAGGCGGAGAAAATAAGAATAACTGGCATCCATTTAACAAAGGCACCAACCGTTGTGTAAGCTTCTAATCATCTGACATTGTCTCTTGCTTTTCTTATTCCTTTACTTATACTTTTGCACGTTTTAGGAAGAAGGCCAGTATGAGTTTGAAGAAGACCTCCAAAACATCGGGGGCTTCTAAAACATCAAAGAAATGTTTAACCAAGCATCTCCCGCCATCGCCCCTCTGACTCCGAGTGTCCAGCCTACTTCCGCACCGACAAGTTCTCCGGCAAAGGTAACGTCTGAACCTTCTCCCATGGAAGTGAACCCAACTCCTTCTCAGGAGGTCCTAGACGTTAACGCGGATCCCCACATTGTCGGCGAGTAGGCGATGTAGGAGAGCACGTCCTCTAAAGTGTCTGAAGCTTCGGCTAAGGATTCCACTGGTAGCGATAAGGCGATGGTGGACGGTGGAACTTCTGTCGTAGGTGGAGCTGTTGCACCCAAGACACCAACAGAGCTTCCCAAGATCGTCTACCCGGTGCTTACACCGAGTATCTCAACTCTGGCTCCTGGTACAGCGCCAACTTCTCCCACGTGTGGTCTTGAGGAGCTGCTCAAGCAGGCGGAGATCTTGCGTGTAAATAGTCTTGCTTTTAGCAAGATATTCTCCGAGAGCACCAGCAACCTCAAGATCATTGCACTTGTAAGTTTTATATGTCTTCTGCATTTCATATGTAGTATCCCACTGTAGCCCCTGAGGATTTAGACAAAAAACCATAGGTCTTTGTGTCTGAATGCTCTAAGAGTGACTAAGCTAGAAACTTTGCACTGTAGCCCCCAAGTATGTAGTTTGAATGAATTATTCCGACTAGATACTTTTATAGTAGCATATGCAGTGTTTGTAATTTTCAATACTATAGCCCCCAAGCCTCTAGTTGAAACAAAATTAGTTTGACTAGATGCTTAAAGAAAGACTAAGCATATTGCTGAGTTAAACTCGTATTGTAGCCCCCAAGCATCTAGGCGGATACTTATCCGGCTAGATGCTCCAAGTAGACTAAGTAACTTTGCTCTTTTGTTGCAGAATGAGAATGCTCAGAGGAACGCCGCCAACAACAAGTTCCACAGGATGCGTGCAGATCTTAAAGCTGGAAAGGGTAAAACTGCCTTCTTGAAGGATCAAATCACCAAGAGCAAGAGTTTGCTTTTCTTTTCAATTTCGCACTCAATATTGGTCTTGTGCCATTAACTTCCGACTACTCATTGTGCCTTGTCATTTCTTCAACGTGCAGAAGCTATTGCCAAGGCCAAGGACATTGTCGAGCAATCCAAGCACATACAATTGCTGGATAGCGAAAACAAAATACTTAAGCAGGAGAGCTGACTCGCTGAAAATGCATGAAGATGCTATGGCCGCCGTGCAAGAATCCGCTAACACGGAGATCAACCGTCTGAAGGAGGAAATTGCAATCCTCAAGGAACAGAACAAAGCTGCCGTTGAGCAGAATACTCGTAACCTTGAGGCTTACAAGGCCCTCCGACAAGAACGGGACTCCATGGCAGAGACTCTCCAGCAAGCTAAGGATAGCATTTTTGGTAAGCAAACTCCGTCTTATACTTCTGTAAACCAGGTACTCTGAACTTTTGTTGTATTTAACTCATGTACTCAATCACTTGGCCGAAAATGCAGCTCCTATTGGTTTGACCAATAATCCTCCTCCGCCAAAGGAATGCATGATTCTTGCCGGCAACTTCATCAGCACCACCATCACCCAAGCAAAGGAAATTGCCAAGACATTAGTCATTAATATCAAAGCAGTGGACTCCATCATGAAGTACTCGGAGATCCTGCGCCAAGCCCCAGAGTGTATCGTAAGCTAGAAAGCTTCATGTACCCGGGCTGCTGCAAGGATGGCACTGGCTATGGTCAAAGCCCACTATGGTTATGCCGACATCGACACGGTGACCTCCGGCTTGCCTGATGTAGAGGATGACGGCCAAAAGATCGATCAAGGAGCTATCTGGGCATCGCTCGTCGGCTATGACACCAGGGTCGCATAATTGGTAGATGCAAATATGTTTATGCCCCTTGAGGTAATTGACGCCGACCAAGCCAGCTCCTCCGAGTCCTCAAGATTGCCGACTTCACTGATGGTCCAGATGGCTCTCCTACGGCTGATGACGTCACCTCGAAGTCTCCTGCACCAGAGGAATGAAAACACTATGTAATATTTGTTTCCTCTGAATGTTTTCTATGTATGCGAAAAACAATCGGTTAACCTTAAGGAGGAAAACAATAGGTATATGCTTCCTACTACTTAATTACTAATTATAGCATGTATATATTTTTAAGCAAGTGTTGGCTTATCCATTACTCTGGTTTTTATGCTTGACTTTTCGTGAGTCGGAAGACCCTCAGTCAGAACTATGCGCTTAGGGGATGATGCCCAATGGCACCGTCAAAAACCTAAGCACAAAATCGCCGACTTCGAGTGCCAAAAGTCACTACTCCAGAATCCACATAAAAACAACAAAGAACATGTAGACCAGAAAACTTAAGCTAACGCCCGTAGGTGGAATTTTAACAAGTGCAAATGCAAAACTTGCGCATAAAATAAAAATGAACACTAAAGGAGGTAGAATACTCAAGCATATGAGTGAACCAAAGAGCTTTATTTCATTGATCATATAAGAGGTACATAGTAGATAGTAAAAATATGCTAAGTGTAAAAAGGACGTAGCTGTGCTATATTCCATGGCTAATCAAGCTCCGGGTAGTCATCATCCGGGTCACGTCGCTTACGCTTATGATCCTCGTTTGGTCTATCCTCTAGTTCACGATTGTCAATGAGGTAGTAAGAACCATTGAGTAGCTCCTTGCTTATGATGAACGGTCCTTCCCATGGCGGGGATAATTTTTGTGACTTCTTCTTATTAAGTCGGAGCGCCAGATCCCCCTCTTTATGCGAGCGATGCCGAAAGCGGCGACTATGGTAGTTGTGTAGCTTCTGCTGGTAGATGGCGGATCTTTGGCATGCCAATACACGCTCTTCCTCGAGAAGGTCCACATCTAGGTGCCTGGATTTTTCAGCGTCATCCTTGTCGTAGGCGGCAACTCTTGGTGAATCGTGAAGGATGTCGGAAGGCAGGATGGCTTCTGCTCCATATACCATAAAATAAGGGGTGTAGCCGGTGGATCTATTGGGAGTAGTTCGTAAACTCCACAAAACAGATGGTAACTCCTCTGCCCAGGCTCCAGCTGCTCTATGTAGCGGTGCCTCTAGTTGTTGCTTGTTTCCCTGCAGAGTTAATCCGTTCGCTCGTTCAACTTGCCCATTGGACTGTGGATGTGCCACAGAAGCCAAATCAAGTCGGATGCCCTTCTCCCAACAATAAGCTTCCACTTCTCTAAGTGATAGATTTCTATCATTGTCGGTGATAATGCTATGTGGGAGACCAAATCTCACCACTAGATATCGAACAAACCTAAGGGCAGTTGCCCCATCAAGCTTTCTAATGGTTTAGCTTCTATCCATTTTGTGAATTTATCAACTGCTACTAGCAGATGCGAAAACCCACAAGGTGCCATCTGTAATGGACCAACCATGTCTAGCCCCCAGACTGCAAACGACCAAGTTATTGTGATTGTTCACAATTCCTGAGCTGGTACATGTGGTTGTCGGGCATAGTACTGGCATCCCATGCATGTGTCAACCAGTTTGTCGGTGTCCTCCTTCATGGTTAGCCAGTAGAATCCTTGCCGGAAGGCTTTGGAGACCAACAATCGAGGAGCGGCGTGATGCCCACAATCTCCAAGATGGATCTCATGAAGGATTTCAATACCTTCTTGCTGGGATATACACTTCAGATATACACCAGTGGTACTTATTTTATAGAGCTGTCCATTGATTATGGTATAGCCCTTTGCTCGACGTACTATTTGCCGACTTTCGACTTCGTCGATGGGCAAAGTTCCATGTACGAGATATTCCATGAACGGTTTTTTCCAAGCCGGAGGGACCTTTGTTACTGTATGAATGAAAGAGTCAACTCTATCCGGGTTCTAGGGGTCCACTCCCTTCACGGATGGTGTCCGTAGATGCTCCAAAAACACGCCAGGCGGAATTGGTTTGCGCCCTGATCCAAGTTTTGATAGTAGATCAGCCACCTCATTTCCCCCTTTTGACATACTTGACTTCGTAGTCCTCAAAGCACTTTGCTATCTTGTCTCTTCGTCTTGATATGCCGCCATCATAGGGTTCCACGCGTTCCAGGTGCCAGCCACCTGCTGGGCAACCAAGTTGGAATCTCCACAGTAAACTATGCGCTTGATGCCAATATCCTTGGCTACACATGTTGTTGGATTGTCGACAAGTACGCCATAGGGGGTCCTAGTGGCGTTGGAAGGATGGGGTGTGAGACGTCGGATGTTCCAGGAGTAGTGAGCACAAGGTTGCCCAGGTTCAGATCCGACTGCAGTGGTCAGATCCTACTCCTTCTAGCAACCCAGTAATATATCAGCGTAAGCCGAATGTTACAACGGATTACAAGAGAGGTTCGCATGTGCGAGTTGATTGTGGTGGTTGTTGCGCTATGCCCTAAAGGCACCCATAGGGCCGGTTGATATAGTCACGGGGGCCTAGGGTTACAGGAGAGACCTATCCGGCTATGTTACAGAGTTGGTAACTAGATACAGCTTGGACTACAAGTGATACTACATGCCTAAGTCGGTAACTCTTCTGGGCCTTGTCATAGCCGGAACTGGCTCCTCCTCTTTCTCTGACTGGGCCACCTGTGAAGCAAAGCTCTAACCCGTTGGTGGGCCACCCTAGTCAGCGAGTCCTGTGGGTATACCCGGAAAGAATATCCCCAATAGTAGCCCCCGGAAGTCTCCAAGATCCAAATTCAAATAAATCATCTAGCTTGATGGTTTCTTCGTCTTGAGAATCTTGAAGGGTTCCCAAAAACTTCATTCCGTAATGTAGGATTCCGAGTCAATTGAGTCGGATATGTTTTGCTCTGACTTTAGTCTTTTCCTTGCTCAGTTTGAAACATAAGCCATATTTTTCAGCGGCGTGTGGACTGACAACTTTTCAGACCAGGTCCTATTACTGACAGGAGTCCTATTAGCACGACCATTGGTGGGTCCGCTCCTTACGGAACAGAGCGCCATTTCAATGCCTACACGAAAATCGAGGGGGCGGAAGAGTCGCGAGGAAGCTAACTCCCCTCTCCTATACGCGTGGCGCTAATCGCGCGTGTTAACGCACAAATCTTGATACATAGACAAATAAAAGAGAGGAGAAAACCCTTTCTCTCAGATTTATCTCTCCATTGATTCATTCATTGCCTTCTCGTACTCCTCGAGCACTGTGCAGCCGTTCTCATCTGCACACCGTGAGAAAAATCTCCCCCCCCACCAGTACTTTTCCTCCAAGATCCATGGCGTCTTCTTCGACCTCAGGAGCGGCGGTGGGTTCGGCGGCGGCGGAGGATAAGAAGATGCGGGGCCTCTGGATCCCCAGCGCCATGGACAACGCTGAACTCCAAGTCATCGAGGATGAATGATTCATCGTCGCCGGTGCATGGTGGAGCACCTCAGGGCACGTTGTTCCCGCCCCGCACAACGGCGAGAGGGTGCTATTCGGCACGCATGTCGACCGTGACCTCAGCTTGCCACCGTTGGACTTCCTTGTCGAGGTCCTCAACTACTACGGTGTGCAACTTCATAATCTTACTCCCAACTCTCTGCTCGAGCTTAGTACTCATGCAGCTTTGTGCGAGGGATTTCTTGGCATTAGGCCAAGTCTCAGCCTTTTCCGGTACTACTATGGTACTCGGAAGAATTCCATTAGCGTCAGTGTGCCTTACATCACCGACACCCTTAGCTTAGTCCTTAGGAGAAACCGAGTCTATCATAGGATTAATGCTAGTGAATCCGTCAAACGCTGGGCCGGAACCTTCTTTTATCACAAGGATATTCCGGCTCCTAGAAAGGCGGAAGGTCTTTCGGCGTTCGCCGACGGCGCTGCTCCCAACCAGAATTCATGGGATGCGGAGGTGCCAGAGCTGTCGGATATCTTGATCCTCGCCAAGAGGCGGATTGAGTTTTTGATGAAATATGAGGGCCTTCATGGATCCGACTTGATCCACTGCTGGTTGGAGCGCCGGATTCAGCCTCTCCAGCACCATGGAGATCGTCTCATGCACTAGATCACGAGCGACAAGAAGGACAAGATGTGGGTCAGTTCAAGCCGGATTCCGGCGAAGGACTACAGGACCCTTATGCAATATTTGATCAAGGAAAGAGTGGAATGAAAGGTTCCAGAAGTCTCCATGAAGATGTATACGACCAACTGTCCTCTGACTCTGGTAAATATTTCGACTCTGCTTTTGCGTTTCATCGTTCTTTTCTGTTCTTTCTCCGACCCTATTTTTATCGATGCCTTTTGACTTTATTAGCTCGATAAACTCTCCGAGTCTGAGATAGCTCCACTAGAGGGCTATCCTTCAAACGATCCGGAGGTGATGGAGGATGATGAGGTGCAAGAAGTTGCCGCCCCCGCCTCCAAGAAGCGTAAGGCAAAGGAAGTTGTCATCACTGCTGGTAGCCAAGTGCTACCAGTAGTTAAAAAGTAAGCACCCTATCTTTTATTCCCAGTACTTTATAGCTTTCTTTCTTTCTAGAGCACACCTGATATTTAGGATTTTCATGTTCTAGAGCTAAATCAGCTTTGAAGAGTAAGACCAAGCCGGAAAGCAAGCTGGGCAAGCAGATGCGTCGGCAAAAGCTTGTTATTTCCCCTGCCGTGCCTCCACCAACTCCATCCAGTACTCCATCAGCACAGGAAGCTTCTGCCTCTCCTGATGCTGGCAACGTCTCGAAAGCCCTGGTCACCATTGATGATCAGGCAACTAACAAGGGTGAACCCGTCAAGGGTAATGATCCCATGGTAACATCTATAGGAATGTTGGATAAAGTGCTCCGCTGTTTCTGGCCTGAAGAGGAAATAAAAGGAAGATATCCTCAGGCTGGCTCAATCCAGTCTTGAGAAGCAAACACTAACCCCAGAGACGGCGAGCCAGGAGGAGGAGGACGTCAAGCTGGTCAGCCTCCTGGACCAAATTTTGGTCCCGGATGCTAAAGTCAAGTCTAGCGAACTCCCAGCGATGGATGTTCCTTCCCTTACACTTACCGAGAAGGTGTTTCACAACACCATGCTCGGATTTGAAAGGTTGCACCTAGAACACATTGTAAGTTTCCGATTCTTATTTGCATTTATTATCATATCCTCTAACCCCAAGCATAAAGCCAGATAAATATCGTTGGGTCCAAGTTGATGCTTTTAGGTTGCAAAAGAACGATGTAGTGTAGCCCCCAAGGCTTGTGCTGTAATTTTACTTAGTTAAATTTGCAGCCCGAGTCTTAGTAGCCGTCTGACGGTATTCCGTCTCTAAACTTACAGAAAATTGCATCTTCCAACCAGGAATTGCTCAAGGACATTTGCAATAAACGCAAAGAAATCAAAGCTTTGCGCCTTGAGAATTCGAAGTTGAAAATTGAAAAAGATTAAGAAAAAGGTAAATTTTTCCGACTTCCTCTTTGTTAGTTAACTTTTGTCATAGTCGAACTTGTTTTGTCTGACTGATATTTATTTCTTTGCAGAACTATTGTGCCATTCCAGCAAGATGGTGGAGCACTCTGAGAACTTCAAGGTCCTAGAAATAGAGAATGATGAGCTCCGGGATAAGCTTGAAAAACTAACTTTAGAATCGGAGAAATCCGTAGCTGCTGTCCTGGAGTCAAGCAACCACGAGACCGTGAGGCGAAAAGCTAATAGCCCTCCGAGATAAAGAACTAGCTGATCTCAAGAAGGACTTCGATATTCAGAGGGATCTTGCCTAGGGCACAGCCAGTGAACTGAATAGCCTCCACAAGGAGTATGCTCAATGGAATCACTCTATGCTAGGTAAGATTTCCTACTTTTTCTTTTTGTTGATTTTTTCACTTCTTTTTAGTCAAATTTTGACTTTTTGGTTCTTTCCCAGCCCCCCTAAATATTTTCGACTCTCCTACCTCCGAACCTCGCCTCGAGCGCATCAAGCTCGTCGGAGATATCTTGTACGACTTCCGCCAAACTCTTGAAGAGGCTTGTGAGTCCGTCAAGCTTTCTGACTTGCATACAATGTCAGTACACGAGGTGAGGGACAAGGTCAAGGAGATTCCGAAGCTTATTGAAGACTGGAAGATCTCCTGCGCTCGGACTGCTGCTCAGACTACTCTTATCATGGTGATGAGCCACCATAGCAAGATGGAAATCTGGCATGCCACCAATGGTATTGCCGAGGAGGATGATGACGGTAACCCACAGGACATCAAGGCCATCCAAGAGTCTTGTGCAGGTTATGCTTGTCGTGTGGCGGAGATGACCAATTATTCAACGTCGTTCTTAGAATCCGTTGCCGCGCCTCACTCTCCCCAAGAGCCAGAAGGCAGCATTGTAGCTTCCGAGTCTAAGATCGAGGGCGACAATACTGTCGACTCCAACGCTCCACTTTCTTCATCACCACCGCCTGATTCTGCATCATAAATAGTTTCTATGCATTATTGTGAACTTCTGGCAATGTAATGATGGAAACAATGTTTTATTTGTGTTGGTCTTGTAAAAACTAATGCTTTTACTATCATAGCACTTATGCTTATATATTTCTTATGCATGTGCTTGAAAATTTCTGAAGCACTTTGTGTTTTATGCCTATACTTATCATTTTATATTGCTCTTTGCCTCGTCCCTTTCATGGGCCTGCCAACCTTTAGCACGAAAACTTTGCCGAGCAACGAAGCGCAATTGCTAAACCAGTTTAAACTCGGAAACAAAGTCGGCTTCCAGTACCATCAACTCATGACTCGGAAAATACCCGCATCTAAGCAATCAGATAAAAAACCATATAGACAATAAATTAAATTTTGTACCCTAAGGTAACACTTTTTAGATATTCAAAAATCGTAACCAGAACAAACATGAGCATAAAGTACTTTCAAGTATTTTGGGATTTTTGAAAAAATGACATGCTCTTTTGGAAATAAGATGGCAAAAACTTCTCAAAGATAACATATGAGGAAACCAATAGTTTATTTCACTTTGAACATGTACATATATGATTACAAGGAAATATAACTAAGAATAGAAGGGACATAGCGGTGCAATATTCCATGGACGGTCTATTTCATCCGGTTCTATGCTGCCACCAGCTCTCTTTCTCTTCCGAGTATCAGGTCTTTCCTTGACTGGTCTCATATCGGTTAAATAATATGACCCATTATGCAGAACTCTGCTAACCATAAAAGGTCCTTCCCAAATCAGGGAAATTTTGTGCTTTCTCTTTTGCACAAGTCAGAGAACCAAATCGCCTTTTCTGAAAGAACGATTTTGCACTC
This sequence comes from Avena sativa, assembly GCA_916181665.1. NCBI lineage: Eukaryota > Viridiplantae > Streptophyta > Magnoliopsida > Poales > Poaceae > Avena > Avena sativa. The sequence continues at coordinate 40,870,977 of OV702298.1, read as the reverse complement.
TCTGACTATGATACTTGCGCAACTTCTGCTGGTAGGCTGTAGATCTCTGCTCAGCAATGACGCATACTTCTTTGATTATATCGAGATCATCTTGTCGAGAAAATTTTGCATCTTCTTCTATATACGCTTTGACTCGTGGAGACTGATGAATTAGATCACTTGGAAGAACTGCTTCTGCACCATATGCTAAGAAGAAAGGAGTAGCCGGTTGATCTGTTAGGAGTTGTACATAAACTCCATATTATAGACGGTAATTCTTCCGCCCAAGCCCCCGCGGCCCATCAAAGCGGTGCCTCGAGACGAGGTCGGATTCTTGTAAAATAAGGCCATTAGTTCTTTCGACTTGTCCATTAGCTTGTGGATGTGTGACTGATGCAATATCGAGCCGGATCCCTTGTTCTTCGTAGAATTCGGCAAGTTCACCCATGGAAAAATTGCTCCCATTGTCAGTAATTATACTGTGCGGATATCCGAATCGGATGATTATGTCCTCGACAAAGTTTCTGGTTGTGGCTCCATCGCAACTTGTTACGGGCTTAGCCTCAATCCAGTTTGTAAATTTATCCACCATTACTAGTAGGTGAGTGAATCCGCATTTTGCCGTGCGAAATGGTCCTACCATATCAAGCCCCCAGACCGTGAACGGCCATGTAATAGGGATTGTTCGCATCTGTTCAGCCGGAACATGTGCCTAATTAGCGTACTTTTCGCAGCCTCTGCATGTTTTGACCAGTTTATCGGCATCTGCCTTAGCTATAAGCCAAAAGAATTCGTGTCGAAAAGCTTTTGCCACTAAGAATCTGGCTATAGCATGATGACCACACTCGCCTTCGTGGATTTCCCTTAAGATTTCCACTCCTTCTTCTGAAGAAATACATCGCTAAAACACGCCAAAAACACTCCGTTTATAGAGCTCGCCATTTATTATAGTGTAGGCTTTTGCTCCTCGGACAATCTGCCGGCTTAAGACTTCGTCTTCGGGTAGTTTTCCATCTATCAGGAAATCCAGATAGGGTTTTGGCCAGCTAGGAAATACAGCCAGTACTGCTATTAAAGGTGAGTCAGATTTTGTCGGATAGTCCTCATCAACTCCGACTATGGAGGGGACCCTTAAATGCTCTAAGAAAGCGCCATCCGGTACATGTTTCTGTGCAGAACCTATCCTTGTAGAGCGTCTGGTTCCTCATTTTCTGCTCGAGGGATGTGTTGAACCTCAAAACCCTCGAACGATTTAGATAGTTCATCCACAATAGCTTTGTATGCTGCCATGTGCTTGTTTGTGTTCCAGATATCGGATACTTGCTCAGCAACTAAATCCGAGTCTCCGTAACACATGAGTCTTGGTATGCCAATGTTTTTGGCCATGCGTATTCCATGCAGCAGTGCTTCATACTCGACAATATTATTGGTTGTCGTGAAGTGTATTTGCAACACATAGAACAACTTATCTCCTTGGGGTGATTTGAGCACCACGCCAGCCCCCGAGCCTCCTCGTGCTTTTGATCCGTCAAAGTGAAGGGTCCAAAATTCCGAGTCTGGAGGACCTGTGTTTTCTGCCATCTCTGTCCAATCAACAACAAAGTCGGCAAGTATTTGGGACTTAATTGTTGTATATGGTTTGTACTCAATGTAGAAAGATACAAACTCTATTCCCCACTTTGCGACACGTCCTGTGGCGTCGCGGTTATTGATTATATCTCGCAGGGGAGCGGTGCTCACCACTGTGATCTTGTGCTCTTGAAAATAGTGGCGTAACTTTCTGGATGCGAAGAACACTCCATAGGCTAGCTTTTGATGGTGTGCGTACCGTTGTTTTGATTCTGTCAGGACTTCACTCAGATAATAAGTTGGCCGATGTACCTTGTGCTCCTGGCCTTCTTCCTCGCGCTCGACTACTGTTACCATGCTTATGACCTTGTTGGTCGCTGCAATGTAGAGTAACATAGGTTCCTGAGGTTCTGGCGCTGCGAGAACTGGTGGGGTTGAAAGTAGATCTTTCAGACTTTGTAGGGAAGTTTTGGCTTCCTGGGTCTAGACAAATTTGTCAGTTTTCTTCAAGAGTTTGTATAAAGGTGCGGCTCTTTCACCAAGCCGGCTGACGAACCGACTCACCGCTGCAATGCTACCAGTGAGACGTTGTACGTCCTTCAGGCGAGTCGGCCTGGTAATGTTGAGTATAGCCTTGATTTTGTCCCGGTTCACCTCTATGCCTCGCTCAGAGACGATGAAACCTAACAATTTTCTGGCTGGAATTCCAAAGGAACACTTCTTCGGATTTAACATCATGTTTAATTTTCGTAGACTAGCAAATATTTCATCCAAGTCGGAAATTAAAGTTTCCTTCTTTTTGGACATAACTGCTATGTCGTCTACGTATACGTGGACGTTGCGTCCGATTTGGTCGTTGAGACAATGTTGCATAGTACGTTGATATGTTGCTCCTGCGTTCTTTAAGCCAAAAGGCATAGTTTTGTAGAAAAAGGTTCCAAAAGGAGTGACGAAATACGTCTTAATTTGATCCGACTTTTTCATTGGTATTTGGTGACATCCGGAATATGCGTCGAGAAAACAGAGTAGTTTCGACTCTGCCGTTGAGTCGATAACTTGATCGATTCTTGGCAAAGGAAACAGATCTTTTGGGCATACCTTGTTCAAAGCGGTATAATCAACACACATCCTTAAATCAATGGTGTCCTTTTTAGGGACGAGTACAGGATTTGCCACCCAATCTGTATGGATGAACTCTGTTATAAAATCCGCTAATTCTAGTCGGGCTAATTCCTTGGCTATTGCTTTGTGCTTTTCATCACCAAACCGTCGTAAGGACTCCTTGACGGGTTTAGCGTCAGCGTACACATTAAGAGAGTGCTCGGCAAGTTCGCTAGGTACTCCGATCATGTCAGAAGGATGCCATGCGAAGATGTCACTATTAGCTTTGAGGAACTCGACGAGCGCGCTTTCCTATGCGTGGCCTAGGCCTACCCCTATGTTCGTCGTCATGGAGGGATCATCTTCCTTCAGCGACGTTTTCTTCGTCTCTTCTGACGCCTTGAACTGCAAACTTGGATTAAGCACCTTGTTCTTCGTAGCGGGAATCTTGGACGGATTGATGGTCTTCTTGATCTCCTGGTACTCATGGGCGTGCAGCACGGCTTCAGAGAAGGAAGCAGATCCTTCGTCGCACTCTCATGCCTTCCTCGGATTTCCCCGTATGGTGATTACGCCCTTTGGACCTGGAAGTTTGATCATGTTGTATATGTAACAGGGACGTGCCATGAACGCCCAGTAAGCTGGACGTCCGAAGATGGCGTGGTAAGAACTTTTGAACGGTACCACCTCAAAAGAGAGTGGCTTGGTACGATAATTGTCTCGGGTTCCGAGTGTCACGTCCATAGTAATCTCACCCAGAGAATCCGCATGTCTCCCTGGTACAATGCCATGGAAAGTTACACTGCTGTAACTCAACTAGCTCTCGTGTAGCTTCATGCGATGGAGCGTCTCGATGTAGAGGATGTTAATGTTGCTTCCATCGTCCATGAGTGTTTTAGAGAACTCATAGCCATCAATAAGAGGATTGACGACCAGAGGGTACTTTCCCCGACGATGTGTTTTCCTCGGGTGATCTGAGCGATCAAAGGTGATGGTTACCTCCGACCAGTCCAGAAACCGTGGAACAGCCGGAACCATGGCATTGAGCTCACGAAGAACTGCCTTCTTGTCTTTAGCAGGTTGGGATCCAAGGAAGCAGACGTATGCGTCTTTCTTAGTCGGAAATTTTTTATTTCCATCCGACTTGGGCTCTGTAGTGGCTTCCGCTTCTTCCATGTCGGAATCTTCCTTGGGCTCCTTTCCTTTTTCAGAATTTTCTTTCCTTTTCATCGCTTGGCTCTATAGCCAGCGGATTCATCTTTCTTGATGTCTTCATTGAAACGACACTCGACATTTGTGTGGGTAGAGCCTCCGTTACTATCCAAGTGGTGGACATAGGGATTATTGGCAATGTCGGCCTAGGTAGAGGTTCTTCCTGGTTGCTGGTCTCCTCTTCCCTGGATTCAGGAGGTTCCACGGCCTCTACCCTGGCCGCCTCCGCGCCCTCCTCGTCCTCCAGATCTGAACGTTGCGTTGACAGCTATGTTGTCCGGAGCTGGCTTTTCGTCCGAGGTGTTCTTGCGCTTCTGAGCTTGTTTTGGCTGTTTGGCCGCATTGGGATTGGCCAAAATATTTAGCAGCCCTTCTGAATCATCATCGGCATCAACATACTTGCTTGCCGTCTCTATCATTTCTCCCAAATTTGTGACGTGGTCACGCTTTAGTCCGTGATGCAAAAGTCCGACTAGGAGTCCTGCAATAAAAGCTTATATCGCAGTTTGCTCATTTACTCCTTCGCGGGAGTTCTTTGTGTCAATCCATCGTCCGAGGTAATCCCGGCAGGTTTCTCCGGGTCTTTGTATGCAACGCTACAAGTCTCCGACTATGCAGGGCCTCCTGTATGCTCCGTCGAAGTTTGGAAAGAACACACTTTGCATATCATACCAGTTGTGAATTTAATTCTCTGGTAGTTCATTGAGCCATGATTGAGACATCTTCCTCAGCATGAGCGGGAGATATCGGAGGCCTGGAATAAATCCTGGAGCCACTTTGCTCCTGTATGCAGTAGGCCTAGAAGAAATCCTAGGGCCAGGTATCTAGCCGAGCTACGCCGTCATAGGGCTTAATGTGTTTGGCAATACCAAAGTCAACCAGAAATTTGGTCTCACGTATGCGTGGTCCAAAACACTTGGGTCCCACATACATGACTTCTTCCTTGTACCGCCACGCTTCTATGTTTGATTCAATACGATGACGAGCATCGTTTGGAGAGAGAGAGATCTGCGCCTTGGAGGCTCACGGCTCCTGCGTGGCGGAGTCGGATTTCTACTTCTCCTTTCACCATTGCTACCACCACCCTTGCGGCTTCCATGGCTACATCGGGATCCTTCATGGTCGCTGCTAGGAGGCGATGGTGGCTCTGGTGGATTATTTCCGGCTGGATTACGCGGTGGTGGCGGTGGAGCCTCATTATGCTGACTCCGATGCATGTTTCTTCGGGCATCGTCCCTACTTGATTCAGGAAGATCCGTATCGTCTCTTCGTCCGGCATTGCCAGCCGGACGGCTCGATGGTGGCATCCTTAGCTGATCTTGCTCCTCTCGCTGGCGGCGTGTTTCCGGGTCTTCTCTATAGCGGTTGTTTTGCTGACGATGGTCCCGATGAGGAACCATTGCCCTGATGGCATCTTCGGGCGCAACCGAAATAAATCTTTCCCAGTCACGTGTCGGTCGGCGAGAGTGGCCATTTGAGCCGGTTCTTGAATTCTCTTCTTCTCCACGGGGATGATAGCATTGATTTGTATCCCTGTGAATCCTCACATGAGCGCTTTGGTCAGCGCCAGTGTCGCAAAACTCGGACTTTGAGGCCAGCTTGCCACTAAATGACGTGGCCGTTTTCTGCTGCTTTAATCCTTTGTCCAGCAACGCGATGCACTGCTAGACCTACTGCGGAGACAGATTGTTGGCGAGGATGGCTCGAGCTGCAGCTGTCGGGGGGATAACCCCCGGTAGGGTCACGAGAGGTGAAACATAGCACAACTTGGTTAGCTCCGAGTAAAGAAAGAACTAGGTCGGGTAAGAACGGCCGGGTAAGAGAAGCATGAGCGGCCGACATATAAACTATGTCGGCCCGCATAAGACAAAGTTGTAATTCTTGCAGGAACCAACGAGCCGAGTCTACCGAGGAAGGGCCGAGTCGAGTAGGACACGTGGCACCTTTCCGAGTAAGGTTCAGGAGGGACCATGGTAAAGCAAGGTCAAAAGATAAGGGCGACGCCGGGTGACACAAAAGGAGCCGGGTGACGCCCAAAGCATACGCTGACGTACAAAGTCACAACATGACGCCAAAAGGGGACAGGAAGCAGCATACCAGAAGACCGTTAGCTATCAGGCTTTATGGACTGGGCCATTGGGCTTAGGGCAAGCCCATGACCCGACCCACATTATAGGGACCAAGATCCAAACAGTAAACCCTAGAACCCAAAGGGGTATAAGCTAGCTAGCACTGCCTATATAAGGAAGGACATAGCTGTCGTAGAACGAGGTTGGACCTAGTAGGGAACTAGTGCATGAAACCCTAGTTCATACGGCTCAAGGAGCACTTGTAATCTTCGGGTATCAATCAAACAACTAAGTCTAGAGAGTTCTTCTTGTTCTTCGTGCATGGCTCGACCGTGCACTCCCTCCCTGGTGACCACAAGCACCCATTCGGCCCCCAACTTAAGCCTACCCATGGCATCTGTCGTGCCACCACCACGACAGTTGGCGCCCACCGTGGGGCAGAAGCAGGTGCTTGATGGAGTCTTCATCCGGACGGGCAACATCATCGCCAAGACCGGCGAGCGCGTCTACTCCGGCCTCATCCAGAGGTTTGGAGCTCTCAACTTCGTCAGCGACAACGCGAGATGCTTCGGGACCAAGCCATTCCCTAGGGGCGGTCGCTTCATCAAGTTCGGTGACACCGGGTCTACGTCGCAGTGCACGTGGAGCGCGCATATCCTGAGCGCGTCGTCCTGGCGCCAGATCCGCCAGCGTTTCTTGTCACTGGGAAGCTTCATCAACTCGTCTCCATGGAGGTAATGATGACAGCCCCAAACCCCGCGGCTCCGCCGATAGTCCCAGTAGTGAATGAGAATGTTGAGGGAGGAAATCATGAGGAAACACCGAGGGCTGCAAGAACAGCAAAGGAACCACTGGAAAAACTAGAAAACATATCTAGGAGTAAAAGGGCTAAGGAACTGCAGGAAGTGATAGACAAGTTGGCAGAGCCAGTAGCACAGGCAACTGATCGGCACGTGTGCAAGCCAATTTGGAGGAGGCCAGGATAAAAGTTTTGGAGAAAGCCAAGGAATTAGCGCAGTTACAGCAGGATGTGGATATCACGATCTGAGAGCTCAACTCGGCATATCGAGTAAAGGGCGCAAAGATCCGGCTTAATGCGACGAGATTGAGAGGAAGAAACCTCAACAAAGAGCTGGCAGATGCAACGTCAAAAATAACGCCAGAGAACAGCAATGAAACAGCTATGCGGCCAACATATAACACAGCAGCAGCTAATCTGCGAGCAGTAGAAGCAGCAATGGCAGAGTTACCCCATTTGGAGGGAGAAGCAAAGAAAAGACAACAAGAACGAGTCAATGAACTAGTAAGAGCGGCTAGCATGCTGAATGAAGCGTATTACAGAGCAAATCCGGGTATAGCAGGAAGGTCACAGCTGGTTCCTCGGCGACTCCTGTCCCGGCAAGATCGGCAGGGCACACGGCATCCTCACCCGGAGCGGCTCCTAGATCGAGAAAAGAAAAGAGTGTGGATTCTGGAAGAAACAAACAGATGGTCACCTATGATCCGGCGATGGCTCAAGGAAACCCGGCACATTCACAGGGGGCGAGAAGGAAAAATGTCCAAGGAAATGAAAACCAGGAGAATGCATGCCGAGAAAGGCAAGCATGGCAAAGAAACGACAATGGAGGGCAAAATTTTGCGCCTCAAGCCAGGCGTGGAACTCACTCGGCGGGAGGAGGAAATCCGGCACCGAATAATGCACCAGCTCAACCCGAAAGAAGACAACAAAGCGCGGGAAAGGCAGCTCAACAGCCTGCCGACCCGAACGCAAATAAGTACAATGATGGTTACTCGGCTATGGTGAATGACGGATATGAATTGCCGGATCACGCATATCAAGCAATGGAAGCTAGACTCGGAGGCAGGAACCTTTAGCCGGATGATGCAAGGCTGAAGCTTGACAGAATAAAGATGGCAGAGCTGATTGAATCGCAAGGTCCGCAGGGTCCACCATGCTTTGGCCCAAGGATCATGAAGGAACCACTGATACGAGCAAAAGCATACACCATAATCAATAAGGAATTATACAAGCGAAGTGTGACGAGCGTACTACAGCGTTGTATCAGCCTAGAGAAAGTCCAGGAGATCTTATTAGATATTCATCAAGGAGAATGTGGGCACCATGCGTCATCAAGAGCGTTGGTGGCCAAGGCATTCCGACATGGATTCTATTGGCCAAACGCATTGGCACAAGCGCAAGAGTTAGTCGGAAAATGCAGTGGTTGTCAACACTATGCATCCAAGTCACATCTACCAGCGTCTGAATTAAAGACTATACCAATCACTTGGCCTTTTGCAGTGTGGTGCCTAGATATGGTAGGACCACTCAAACTAGCAAGGGGAGGCATGACTCATATTTTGGTCATGATTGATAAGTTCACCAAGTGGATAGAAGTGAAACCAATCAAAAAGTTGGATGGTAAAACAGCTGTCACATTCTTAAAGGATATAATCCTCGGATATGGTTACCCACGCATTGTAATCACTGATAATGGCACAAACTTTGCTGAAGGAGCTTTTGCTCGTTTCTGCGGGAAACACCGAATAAGACTCGATGCAGCATCAGTCGCCCATACAGAATCAAATGGACAAGTTGAACGGGCTAATGGCTTAGTTCTGTCAGGGATAAAACCCCGCTTAATGGAACCACTCCAAAGGTCACCTGGTTGTTGGATAGAGGAACTACCTTCAGTAGTATGGAGCCTAGGAACAACTCCGAATCGGTCAATGGGTTATACGCCATTTTTTCCTCGTGTATGGGGCAGAAGCAGTTTTGCCTGCCGACATAGAGTATGACTCGCCAAGAATAAGGCAATACTCTGAAGCCGAGGTAAAAGAGGCTCGAGAAGATGGAGTAGACTTACTCAAAGAAGCAAGGGAACTAGCATTATCCAGATCCGCTATATATAAACAGAATCTCCAACGCTACCATAGCCGGAAAGTGCAACCTCGTGTTTTTCGAGAAGGGGATATGGTGCTAAGGCTGGTGCAGCTCACAGCAGGAATGCATAAATTATCACCCCCATGGGAAGGTCCATTCATTGTAAGCAAAGCATTGCACAATGATTCCTATTATCTCATAGATGCTCGCGAAGCGCAAAAGAACAAGGCGGATAGGTCAGGAGATGAGACCAAAAGGCCATGGAATGTGGCGCTACTTCGTCCCTTCTATACTTAGGAGAAGCAATGCATGTATCACTCGAACTCTCATATGTTGGACATGTGTGCCGGCTATGTGCTGATAATAAAATGGTATGATTTGAAAAACTGACTCGGGGACTACCCCTTAAGTTTTCCCTCTCAATTATTTTATGTCGACTGGCGTGACACCTGAAATTTATCTCGGAACAAGTAGTGTTTACTCGGAAAAAATCAACTCTTCGACTATGCCGTTGTCCAAAAACACGGCTTCATGGCAAGCAATAGGAAAGGATGTATGACGGGTAAACACGAATGCCGGATAAGTACAAAGGAGAAACGCGAGCCGGCTTTAAGTTTTTGCCTAACCCTCTGCAGGTCACGTTATACTGCGTGTCGAATAATCTCGTCCAAGTGATCCAAATTTCATATGCGCTAACTATATCCTTAGTACTTTGAGACTCTAATGTCGAACACCGAAAAAGGTAGACAGGGGCCAAAGTCAAGGAAAGGTGACACGGCAAAATGAAACTCGGGGACTTGCCCTTGAATGATTCACACTCGGAACATAACGCAAATATATAAAGCCTATCAAAAGGCACATAATCAAACTTAAAGTGCAATGTATGTTACATATGTACCCGGCATACCGGGGATCTAATCAAAAGTTCAAGTATTTGTTAGCCTAAGAAGCAGAAGGACTCGGAGGAGCACCCTTGGAGCCAGGAGCATTGCTTGGAGCATCGGCCGAGTCAGGGGCATCCGTGGCCGGGTCATCCGGACCATCTGACTCGGTTGCTTTGTTGTCGCCACCCTCTTCATCAGCAACTTCGACGAGCGGGTCGCCAAGGTCGAGGAAGCTGGGCCCGTCGCACCAAGCGTTCACCATGGTATACTCGATCATGGCGTAAGCTCGCTCCTGGCGTTTCTTGATCAGCTCCGGGTCATTCAACCATTTTCCATCTCCTCTTATGCGAGCAAGAACATCAAGATTGATGTCCTCGTACCATGAAAGCACGAAGGAGAGAGCCCTGTCCGCTGCAGCTCGGTCGGCCGACTCGCACCATTGATCCAGCCGGTCCTCAGTAAGGAGCAATCTATCAGCAAGTGGCTCGATGAGTTCAGGTGCGTCTTCATCTAGCCAGAGCATGCGAAACACATGAATAGCCGACTTGAGCAGGTCCACACCGCAAGACTTGAGGGTTCTGACCCGTTCTACATCGCTTCGAGAAGCTCCTCCATGGACACCTCGCCATCGGCCGGAGCACCAGACGGCCCTCACTTTCTTCATGGCTCGGATGGAAAACATATTGGCATCAGGAAAATTCTCTGTAAGAAAAAGAGAAAGTTAGCAAAATAACAAAAGTAGATGGAAGAAGTCCAGAGCGACCTATACAGTGAAAAAAGAGTAAGAACTCACTACCGAGAAAGAAGTTGACAGTGGCGAGCTTGCTATGCCAAGTTTTGGCCTTGGCTTGGAGGGCGTCAAAATTTAGATTTGCCGACTCAACCGATGACTCGGCCTCGTCGAGCAGCCTCTTGGTCTTCTCGGCGTTGGCGGCCTGCTGCTCATTTTTATCGGCAAGCTCCTCGTTCAGCCCCTTCACCTCGGCCAAGTGCTTCTGCTCCGTCTCGGCCATCAGCTTCTTCAGCCGAGTCACCTCATCTCGCTCCTTCTGGAGTTCGGCTTGGTGCTTCTCTGCTTATTCGGAACAAATTACTTGTCAGCACCAACAGAAACCTTCAGCTATCGGATTAATGAGGCAAGAAACTTACTCTTGGCCTCACTGATCTGCGAGTGAAGAGCCTTGATGGTGGACTGAGCGGAGGCTGTGAGAGAAGAGCAAGAAAAGATTGACAAAATGAACCAAAGAAAAATACACCGAATAGAGAAAGGATGGGTAAGGATATTACCTTGGCCTTGGGTGTTAGTCTGCAGCTTTTCATATGCAAGTTCGAGCTTGCGATGCGCCAGAACGAGAGCTTGGTGCACCTTGGTGCGCTCGTTATGTGTGAGCTGGACAAAGCAGACAGGCAGTAAGGAAAGGACAAGTCAAGCAGCCTGTCGGATTAAAAAGCTTAAGAGCCTACAAACGAGTAGGTTCCTTACTCAACAGTAACCTCGAGGGCTAGGGATCGAAGCTCTAACATATGAGTTTGGCATAAGGAAATAAAAAGCTTAAGAGCTTACAGCCAAGTAAGTTCCTTACTCGACAGTAACCTCGAGGGCTAGGGATCGAATCTCTAGCATGCAAGCTTGGTGTGAAAAATTAAAGACTAAGTGATTATTGAGAGCTTACGGGCGAGTAAGTTCCTTACTCGGCAGTAACCTTGGGTACTAGGTGATATGTATAAAGGGGATACTCAACAATACAAAAGAGTAAGAAGTTACTTTACCTCGTTCACTTTGTCGGCGCGGGCCATTAGGGAGATGGCCTGCTGGGTCATGTTAGACGGCCTTAGGGCCCAGCTTCAGTTTCTTGCCAGCGCGGGTGCTGACCTCCTGCTCACCAGCTGTATTCCATGCCAAAGCATAAGGCTCAGCCGAACCAAGGCTTTTCCCCACTTAGCGTCAGAGTGAGAACTTGACCTGTTTTCAGGGTAGTTCCCACATTGGCACAGGTCGCTGCAACACTAGTATGGATGGTAACAGCCTTAGAGCCATCACCTGACTCGGCAGTCGCACTCTCCCGCCTTGCCCGTTGAAGCGAGCATTGTTGCCAACGTCGGAGGCCAGATCTGAGGAGCAGAACCCGGAGCGTAGACCAGCGTTGTCTGCTTGGAGGAGGTGGATTTGCCGGATAAAGGGCGAGTAGAGCCAGAGGCCTTGGGCTAGGTCTGGCCCTTTGACAGAATAGGAGAGCGAGCAAGAGGATTTGGAGAAGAAAGTGAAGCCGGCTGACTGGGCTCAGCAGTTTCACTGGCACCAAGATCAGAAAATTGTTCCTGGCCAGCACCAGGGGCGATAGCCGAATGACCCACCGGGTCTGACTGACACTGAGAGGCGTGAGCCTCAACAGTGGGAGCCTCGACTCGGACGACACTCGGCGCCATCAAATCAGCTGGAGGAGGCGCAGGCCTTAGCGGCGAGGCGATGCTAGAAGCAGCATGGTTCGCCGACAAAGGTGCGGCGCTGAAAAAAGAGACATGTATAAGAAAACATCAGTGACGAGAAAGAAAGAACGAAGAAAGCAGAGTATAAAAACTTACCCGGTGACGACCGGGTCACGGCCAGTGGCTTGGCGAGTCTCAGCCAGAGTGGCAGCAGGAGAGGCAGCAGAAGCTGCCGGAGTGGGCTTGCTCTTCTCGGCCGGCTGAGTGCTGGAGGAGACTCCGCGTCGCTTCATCTTGGCGACGGGGATCTTGTCGACTCCTCCCATAGCGAGAGGAGGAGTATCATGTACCTGGCCAGCTGCATAAGTAAATAACAGGCTTACTCGGATAAGTTGGGAGACTAAGGTCGCAAGGCATGTACCTCCAAAAGCGTACAATCATCATCCTCATCATCGTCAGACCAATCTTGTAAGGGATTGCGAGATCGACTCTTACCCGAAGCTGAAGCAGCCGCAACATGCAGGATGGGCATGAAGCACTCCAGGTCATAATCGACTTCATCAGAGTCGGGGCGATCCCCATTATAATCGCAGGGAGGGACAGTACTGTCATCAACCTGGTGAAGAATATTCTGCAAAAGACAAATAGAATGAGTAACCAAAAACTAGACTGAGAGTGGAAAAAGAGCTAAAGCCTACTCGGCAAGGAAAAAGACTCAGAAAACTTACCCAGGGGACATGCTTGACCCGGTTGAACGGAGGACAGCTCCAAGCCCAATCGTTCGCCAAGTTCAGTTTAATGATGGAGCTTACTCGGCGAGCAATGGAGTCATGGGAGAGTTCCTTGGTAGAGTGTCGAGTGGGATCATGGGAGCCACTCATGAAGCAGATATTATGGCTCCTAGCTTGGATGGGGCTGACCCGGCATGAGATGAAGGTGCACATAAAGCAGATAAAGAGAGCCAATGGCGTTGGCAGGGAGATGATGGGTTTGTAGATGGAAGGTGGAGAGAAACAAGGAAAAGAAGGTGCTCACTAGAAGAGAAAAACCGCGCTCAAAGTGAGAAAGGAAAACCACCCGCTCGTTAGCATCGGGCTTGGGAGAGATCTCACCGGCGGGGAGACGGCAATCCACTTGCAGCGGAATGCGCCTAGTGGAGCAGAGCCATTCCAACTCCTCGGTGGAGACCTCCGAGCCTTCCCAGCCGCCGCGCTCGTCGGCTGGAACCTCCTGCTCCTCAGCACCATCGGCACCGTCGCGAGCGTCCATGAGTTTCGCAGATTTAGTCTCCTCCGCAGTTGGAAGAGGTTTGGAACAACACGGACCCGTGGTGGAATGGAAAGAGAAGAGGAGCAATTGCAGGACAAGAACAGGAGAAAGAGGAAACCGCAAAGGGGGCAGTTCGATCTCGCAGGCACAAGGAAGAAGAAGAGGCAAGGGAAAACTAAACGGGCGTGGGGGAACTGGAAACCCCCAACCCCTACTTAAGGACAGTAAAAACCCTGGTCGTGGGATCCATCTGTGCCATGCGGCCAGTGTATGGCCGTGTACCAGGCCGAGTGAGCCAATCAGCACGCGCCACGTAGCCAGATATACACAAAAAAATCCCGTGCCACGTCATGAGAGGAAGGACAAGGGGCATAGGCCGATGGGACTGCCATAGTGATAGGGAATAACTGCGCAGCTGTCACTGTGCCACCAGAGCTTGGAACAAAATTTGAGGCAAGTAATCATGATTACCAGCTGTCAGTGATTGAAGCACGCCGAAAATGACTCGGAATTGGCCAAAGTGACTCGGCTCGAGGCAAAAATGAGCCAAGAAGTTTAAGAGTGGATCCAAAAACTGTCAGACAAACCCGGCAAGGTGCAGGATTGCGACAAGTAAAGACAAAAGCTAAGTTTCAATCACATAAAAGGAACCTGGAAACGCCTAAAAGCTAGAACTGCTAGACCTCACCAGCTTCGGGGACTAATGTCGGGGGGATAACCCAAGGTAGGGTCACGAGAGGTGAAACATAGCACATCTTGGTTAGCTCCGAGTAAAGAAAGAACCAGGCCGGGTAAGAACGGCCGGGTAAGAGAAGCATGAGCGGCCGACATATAAACTATGTCGTCCCGCATAAGACAAAGTTGTAATTCTTGCAGGAACCGACGAGTCGAGTCAACCGAGGAAGGGCCGAGTCGAGTAGGACGTGTGGCACCTTTCCGAGTAAGTTTCAGAAGGGACCATGGTAAAGCAAGGTCAAAAGATAAGGGCGACGCCGGGTGACACAAAAGGAGCCGGGTGACACCCAAAGCATACGCTGACATACAAAGTCATAGTGTGACGCCAAAAGGGAACAGGAAGCAGCGTACCAGAAGACCGTTAGCTGTCAAGCTTTATGGACTAGGCCACTGGGCTTAGGGCAAGGCCATGACCCGGCCCACATTATAGGGACCAAGATCCAAACAGTAAACCCTAGAACCCAAAGGGGTATAAGCTAGCTAGCACTGCCTATATAAGGAAAGACATAGCTGTAGTAGAACGAGGTTGGACCTAGTAGGGAACTAGTGCACTAAACCCTAGTTCATACAGCTCAAGGAGCACTTGTAATCTTTGGGTATCAATCAAACCGCTAAGTCTGGAGAGTTCTTCTTGTTCTTCGTGCATGGCTCGACCGTGCACTCCCTCCCCGGTGACCACAAGCACCCATTTGGCCCCCAACTTAAGCCTACCCATGGAATCTATCGTGCCACCACCACGATAGCAGCAGCGTTTTCCAACGGCGTACTGCAGACTCGGATCTTCTCTCCATCTTTTCCATCGAATAGATCTTTGTGGATATCCGGGTTCTTGTTAGCAAGAAACGGACTTCCCCTTGTCTTGCTTGGGTGTCGCTTGAAATCTGACTGATATTTGGCAGGATCACTATCTAACTGATGTCTCATCTCGACGATGCGCGCGACCTCTTTGAGTAAAAACAGACGGTGCTTTTCCAGGTCCTCAGCCCTTTTCTCCATCGCCTCCGGTGTAAGATCCGAAGCCGTTGGGATTGGAATCGTGAGAGCATCTCTGTAAATTTCATGTGAACCCTTTGGTGACGACGTGTCCATCCATAGGAGGGTCGATCGGGGTGGTATTAATCGGATCTCTATCCTGATTCTCCATCTCGATCTCTTCATCAACTTTTCTTCGTTGGTTTCCTTGACGTCTGGCTCTGCCGGTGTCGGATTTTTATTCTTCTTCTTTGACCACCCAGTAGCCTTAACGTGCGTGCCAGTGGCAAAGACAACTTTCGGTCCGGTACAGGGGATAAACTTCCGTCGATACTTTCCATCATGGTTTGCTTGTGGACCTCGGAGGAATCTCCGATATCCATATCATCCTGCGAGGTGTAGCTTTCATCCATGCTATCACATGGACAAGGAGAATTTTCTGGCTCACCTTGCGTTTTCTTAGAGACGTGCTCTTGTTCATACTCCTCCATCTCTTTGTTGAAGTCTCGAAGTTCTTGCGACGTTATTGACTCCTAATGGGAGCCAGGTAATTCAGCATTTTCTTCGATTGCGTCTAGGACCGAATCGCTACCGGCTCCAGCATTGATCGAGTCGGATCTAGAGCTCATGTGGTACATGAAAAAGTGCTTATTCTTGTTCATGTTCTTGAAGTAGTGGCACAGCTAGGTTTCCGCCTCCTCCATCTCAAAGTTCTCCTTGATGTCGGCGATTGCTTCGTAATCGATGTAGGGGCGTTTCATCATCTCCTTTATCCTATGCATCAGGGGTAGTTTTTTTGCTACGACATTCGGGAGGACGGATACGTAGCGGATATATTCCTTATCCGTGTATACGATCTCATTAGGGAGATCAGATCCGGATTCTTCTTCCACCTCTTCTTCCACTGCAAGAGTGGGCTGGGTTGGTTTGATTTTCTCCGGGACCTTGAACTCTTCCGCCTCTGCGGATAAAGTAGATCCTGATTTTTCTTCCGCCATGGTCATCACCTCAAGGGTGGGTTGGGCAGGTTCAGCGAAACCGAGATAGATATCGATCTTGTTGATGGACATGATCGTGTAGGTCGTCACGGGTTTTGAAGCCGGAATCTAGGTCTCGTCGAGAAGGACGAGAGGGACATCACTGGCTTAGACCACGTGACCCATGGCGATAGTTTTGTTGATTCCTGCATGTGGAGAATCCGCCTGGAACGATGCTCCAAAGGTCACCTTCCCCATGGTGGGCACCAGCTGTCATCGGATTGTCGACAAGTACGCCATAGGGGGACCTAGTGGCGTTGGAAGGATAGGGTGTGAGACGTCGGATGTTCCAGGAGCGGTGAGCACAAGTTTACCTAGGTTCAGATCCGACTGCGGTGATCGGATCCTACTCCTGCTAGCTACAAAGTAATATATCAGCGTAAGCCAGATGTTACAGAGGATTACAAGAGAGGTTCGCCTATGCGAGTTGATTGTGGTGGTTGTTGCGTTATGCCCTAAAGGCTCCCATAGGGACGGTTTATATAGTCACCGGGGCCTAGGGTTACAGGAGAGACCTATTCGGCTACGTTACAGAGTCGGTAACTATATACAGCTTGGACTACAAGTAATACTATAGGCCTAAGTCGATAACTCTTCTAGGCCTTGTCGTAGCCGGAACTAGCTCCTCCTCTTTCTCTGACTGGGCCGCCCGTGAAGCAAAGCTCTAACCTGTTGGTGGGCCACCCTGGTTAGTGAGTCTTGTGGGTATACCTAGAAAGTATATCCCCAACAACGCGAAAGTCCGTGAATGAGTGCTTCATATTCCACCATGTTATTTGTAGCCTTAAAGTGGATATGCAGAACATAGTATAGGTTTTCCCCTATTGGTGACTATAGCAGTACACCAGCCCCCGAGCCGTTGAGTAGCTTTGATCTGTCAAAGTGCATCACCCAATATCCTGGCTCTGGTACAGGGGTAGCATCTGGCATCTCCATCCAATCTTCAATGAAATCCACCAAGACCTGTGATTTGAAAGCGCCGCGTATCTTATAGGTGATCTCAAAGGCTACAAGTTGAATGCCCCACTTCGCGACCCTTCCTGTAGCGTTGTTGTTGTTGATGATGTCAGACAGTGGAGACTTGCTCACAACTAGGATAGGGTGCTCCTGAAAGTAGTGCCTTAGCTTTCGAGAAGCAAGGAACACTCCATAAGATAGCTTCTAGTAGTGCGGGTAACGCTGCTTGGACTCTGTCAAGACCTTGCTTACATAGTAAACTGGTCGTTGAACTCCGTACTCATGCGTTGATTCTTTCCGCTCCACCACGACGACGATGTTGATTACCCGGTTGGTGACCACCATGTAAATCAACATAGGCTCCATAGGCTCGGGTGCTACGAGTATAGGTGTAGAGGAGAGTATCCCCTTTAGCTACTTAAGAGCAGCATCTGCCTCGTCCGTCCATACAAATCTGTCTGCCTTATTTAGCAACTTATACAGCGACAGAGCCTTCTCTCCAAGTCGGCTGACGAACCGGCTTACTGCTACAATGGAGCCTGTGAGCCGTTGGATGTCCTTCATGCATGTCAGACGGTTTATATTTAGGATGGCCTTGATCTTCTCCGGGTTGACCTCGATTCCACGCTGGGAAACAATGAAGCCCAACAATTTTCCGACTGGAACCCGAAAGACACACATCTTTGGGTTAAGCATCATTTGTATTTCCGGAGATTATCAAAGGTTTCCTTTAAGTCGATATCGTCCACATAGGTGTGAACGTTCCGACCAATTTGGTCGTGTAGGCAATGCTGCATAGTCCGCTGGTATGTGTCACCCATGTTTTTCAGCCCAAAGGGCATCGTGACGAAGCAAAACATGTCGTAAGGTGTGGTGAACGAAGTGGCCAATTGGTCTGACTTCCTCATCTTTATCTGGTGGTATCCTGAGTATGCATCTAGAAAACACAGAAGTTCCAAGCCAGCCATTGATGACCCACAAGTATACGGGTTGTATCGTAGTACTTTTTATAAAAAGGAGTGTCGATCCCAACGAGGAGCAGAAGGTGTTGACTAGTGGTATGGAGCATGAAATCTCTGTAAATACTTAGCAAACGGATTTTTAGGAGTTTTCTGATAAAGCAAGGAAATAAAGTGCGAGTAATAAAGACAACAAACAATTGCAGCAATTGGCCCAATCCTTTCTTAGCAAAGGAAAAGCTGGTGGAAATACTAATGAGGACCAAACGTTCTCGAGGACACATGGGAATACTGTCAAGTGCTTTCGCTTCACATAGCTAAGTAGTCTTCTTTGGTTTTATAAGTGTTGTGTGGGTGAACATGTGCTAATGTACCGACCTTACTTGGACTAAATACATACTTGAGATTAAACCCCTTGCAAGCATCCGCAACTACAATAAAGCAATTAAGGTAAAAACCTAACCACAACCTTAAACTCTGAGATCCTACACTCCCTTGTGCAATGGTTTTCTAACGGGGGTTCAGGTTTCTGTCACTCCAGCAACCCCACAATTAGTATTCAAATACACAATGCATTCCCCTAGGCCCATAAATGGTGAAGTATCAGGTAGTCAACGTTCACATGACACCACTAGAAGAATAGCACCACAACTTAAATATTAAACCATTGAATAATACCTCAACACAATTCCACTACTAACAACATGACTTCTCCCATGTCCTCAAGAACTAAACGAACTACTCACGAGACATCATATGGATCAAGATCAGAGATGATATGATGATGGATAAAAATCTGGACATAAACAATAATTCAATGGTTCCACTCACAAGCATCAACTACAATAGTAATCAACACCGGGAAACTTTCCCCTAAGAACTATGCAAGATTCAACATGATTGTTACAGTAGGATGGAGTGGTGATGATGGTGCTGGTGGAGATGATGGTGTGGATGATGATGATCCCGATGTAGTCTAGCTTGATGATGGTATTAATGGCGATGATCTCCCCTCTTCGGGAAGGAATTTCCCCCACAGAAATCTATCTGCCGGAGAGCTCTTTCTCTCTCGGTGTTTTCCGCCCTGCAGAGGCGGCGGAATCTTTCTGTGGTCCCTCCCCGTATATTAGGGTTTCGAGGAGAAGATATAGGCGAGAGGGCAGAGCCATAAGTAGGCCACACCCCTTGTAGGTGCGGCCTAGGGTGGACCACGCCTGGGGGGTGGGCCCCCTGTGGCCCATCTCCGCCTCCCCTTCTGGCATTCTTCGTCTTCTGGGAAAATAGGGATTTCCGTAGTTTTCTGGTATTTTTCTGATCTTCACGAAATTGCATCAAAACACCTCTTTTTCCATCAGAATCCTGACTCCAGCAGTTCATCCTCCAAGAATCATCCAACATGCAAAAACAGATGAAAAGTCATAAGTATCACCTCTTAATAAGAAATATATCAATGAATAGAGGCAAATTAGGATATATAATGGTGATGCAAATTGGACGTATCAACTCCCCCCAAGCTTAGACCTTCGCTTGTCCCCAAGCGAAAACTAAGCTCGATAAACATGTCCACATGTTTATGGAGTGAAGCGTCGATAAAAGAATACGGACAAGAAGCATCACACTTACCAATGCACAACTCATAGAAGAAAGCAAATCACCATTATATAACTTAGCTTGCAACAAGTAGAGGAGCCACAATAAAGATGCATAAAAATAAATCATAATTGGAATTGGCAAACTTTGTTCTTGGTCAGAGAACAGTTGGCAAACAGTTTTCAAATAAAGATTTTGTAAAAGTTTTACAACAAGAGTACTCTTTTCTCAAACATAAAAGGTTTTTCGCAATGATAGATTTGAAAGTAATACTCATGAAATAAGAGTCTTGTGCAAACAAAGAAGATGAAGAACATGATTGAATAAATCATCATATGAATGCTGGAAACACAACAACTCAAATGCTTGCTGGAGATGGAGAGGAAGTAGGTTTACTGACTCAACTTAAAAGTAAGATAAAGGGCCCTTCAATGAGGGAAGCAGGGATTTCAAGTTCATAAAGAGCTTTCAAAATATTATGGTACTTACTAGATTTGAGCTAGCATTGCCCCTATCATAAGCATCTTGAGATGACAAAGGTTAAAGTGAACAAAGATGGAGTATATGCTTGATGAAATATAAGTTGGCAATCTCATGTCCCTTGAGTATGAGGGCCACTCCTCATGCTACTCAACTTTAGTTATCGGTAAGTTCTTGTAATAGTAAGTACATGTGTATCATAAAGAACCACCAACGGGGTACCCCTTGCACATGATACAGGAGCTATCCCATAATCAAAATGACAAGGAAAGCAGACAGTGAGCATCTCAGCGATCTTTTTATTTGCTATTTGCATAGGGTTTTTATTGAGGATGCTTCATAGATTGCTCACTATGGTTATGCTGCAAGTTTCCACCATGATTAGGCATAGCTTAGGCTAGCGGCCCAGGCATTTCTCTAACACACATACATAACTCCATGGACTTATAAGCTCCCCTTTTATTTCACACTGACGACATCCGCAAACAAAAGAGCATGATATCAACTGTGTACAATGTATAGGTGCAATGTTGAAAGCATTCCCCGTGACAGCACGGTTCTGGTAATTCCAACGTATAGGTGCAAGCATATAAAACTTCGGTGACACAATGGTTCAATTCAAAAATTATTAGGGGCAAGAAAGTAAGGTGTGCCATCAAGTTCGTGAGAGCTTTACTAACTAGTTTTCACATAACAAAATAATTTTTAATTCGAAAGATAGATGAAGCTTGAGAATTTACTTGGGATAGAAATAATGCTAATAGGTAGATATGGTGGACACAAATGGCATAGCTTTTGGTTTAAGGGATTGGAATGCATGAGAAGTATGCCTTCTCAAAATAGGTTTTTGGCTAGCAAGGCAAAGTAGCAAGCAAAAGAGTTGAAGGAAACAAGCAAACCTACAAGTGATAAAGCCAAACATGCAATCTTCCTGGAATACACAAAAGATCTTAAATAAAGAATACTAAGCTTATGAGCCAATCAAGAAAGAAAATAAATGATACAAAATAACTGTAAGCTTTTTCTATTTTCCTTTCAAACCTCAAAAAGTGTTGCTACTGACCAGAGCTCGGTTTGCCAAAACCAATTTAGATCTACTTGATGCTCCCAAAGTGATACCAATACTGATCAACAAGATCAATCATATAATAGAGATTGCAAACTAAAATAAGAAGTGCAAAAAGTAAAAGATGAGACTTCTCATTAATATTCCATAAAGGCACTCACACCAAGGGATACATAGATAACCAACTAAAGGAGAGATACTTCCACAATGCAAACCAACCTATAAGATAACTTCTCTATCCAAGATATGAAACTACTAAAAAGATAAATAATAAAAGATAATGATGTGATAACACGGCACTCCCCCAAGTTTGGAAAAAGCCAAGGGGATGCCAAACCTGAGGACGAATTACTCCTTTGGTGGTGGTGGTCCCTTGTTTAGGACCAGAAAACCCTCTAGCATCTTACGAAGCCTGTTATTCTCCTCTTGTAGTATATCCACCTTCAACCTTAGAGGACGGTACTTATCACAAAACTCATCAGTGGTTCGAAGGGATTCCACTGCCTCAAGGCAGGATCTGAAGTTTGGAACGGAGGTCATCATCCGCTGCATATTACGAGAAAAAACACGTCCAGTGTTAATTGCCCCTACAAAAGTAGGTTTCCTTGCCCTTGATCCTATGGCAGCTTGTCCCTTCATGCCTGCCAACATGTCCTTTACTTTCTCCTCGATGCTCCAACCAATGCTTTTGTGCCTAGCAGTGATCCTTTCTTCTTCCACGGGCTCTTTGCCTTTGCCGTTGGCAGAGACCATGGTGCTCTAAACTTGAGAAGATTTCCTGACAGAAACAGATCGAAAGGAAAATACGACGAGAACACGATATACGAACCTCAGGGGATCCGGGGGTTATATATTATGAAGTTTCAATGCATAAGGAAGGTACTGTGCGAAAAACGAAGCGGAGACGCACTCCAGGGGGCTCACACCCCCTCTAGGCGCGACCAGCTGGGGCCCACGCCTAGGGTGGGTGTGGCCCACCTAGCCTCTGTTTCCGCCTCTGTTTCGTCTCGTATCCTTCCATATGTAATAAAAACATCAAAAATATAAAGATAAAGGTTTTTTTTGCGAACCTTCGGTTTTCACCACTTTTTACCTATTCAGAAACGGACTCTGCAGATTTTTGTGTTTGGTTTCTGATAAATTCTTCTGGAGTTACCATTTGAATAATATCAACATCTTCATTATAAGAATCTCCAAAAATATAATGTTTGAGCCTTCGACCATTCACCACCTGTGTAGTGTTATCCTTCAAAGAAGATATTTTGATAGCCCCTGAACGATACACTTCCTCGGTAAAAAAAGGTCCTTCCCATTTAGAGAGTAGTTTCCCTGCAAAAAATCTAAGACGAGACCTATACAAAAGAACTTTCTCACCAACATGGAATTCCCTTTTGAGAATTTTCCTATCATGTCATCGTTTTACTTTTTCCTTAAAGAGTCTAGCATTTTCATAAGCTTCACTTCTCCACTCATCTAAGGTACTCAAGTCAAGCAATCATTTTCTCACCAACAAGTTTAAAATATCTATTCAGTTCTTTCACTGCCCAATAAGCTTTGTGTTCTAATTCTAGAGGCAAGTGACAAGCTTTCCCATAAACCATTTCGTAAGGGGACATCCCCATAGGATTTTTATAAGCGGTTCTATAAGCCTATAAATCATCATTCAACTTTCTAGCCCATTTTTTCCTAGATCTATTAACAGTCTTCTGCAAGATAGATTTAATTTCCCTATTGGAAAGTTCTACTTGCCCACTGGTTTGGGGGTGATAAGCTGAAGCAATTCTATGGTTAACATCATATTTAGCGAGAGTCTTCCTAAAACCACCATGAATAAAATGAGAACCTCCATCAGTCATGAGATATCTAGGCACACCAAACCTAGGAAAGATAACATCTTTAAGCATTTTTAAAGAGGTCTTACCATCGGTGCTATTTGTAGGTATGGCTTCTACCCACTTTGTAACATAGTCAACAGCAACAAGAATATGAGTATACCCTTTTGAAGGAGGAAAAGGACCCATAAAGTCAAATCCCCAACAATCAAAAGGTTCAATAACAAGAGAATAATTCATAGGCATTTCATTGCGTCTAGAAATGTTACCAACTTTTTGACATTTGTCACATGATAAAACAAACTTCCTTGCATCCTTGAAAAGGGTAGGCCAATAAAATCCAGATTGTAAAACTTTTTGTGCAGTTCTATCCCTAGCATGATGTCCTCCATAAGCACTGCCATGACATTTTTCAATATCTCTTGTTGTTCATACTCTGTAACACATCTTCACATAATACCATCTACTCCTTCTTTATATAAATGTGGGTCATCCCAAAAGTAATGCCTTAGATCATAAAAGAATTTCCTTCTTTGTTGAGCTGTAAAGGTTGGAGGCAAATACTTGGAAACAATAAAGTTAGCATAATTAGCATACCAAGGAATCTCATGCGAGATTACCCTTATTGCAGCCAACTATTCATTTGGAAAACTATCATTAACGGGCATAGGGTCAAAAGAAATGTTTTCCAAACGAGATTTTCAGCACCTTTCCTCTCTACAATATGCAGATCAAACTCTTGTAAAAGCAATACCCATCTAATAAGCCTAGGCTTAGCGTCTTTCTTTGTCATAAGGTACTTAATAGCAGCATGATCAGTATGAATAGTAACCTTTGAATCAACAATATAGGGTCTAAACTTATCACAAGCAAATATTACAGCTAAGAACTCCTTTTCAGTAGTAGCATAATTATTTTGAGTAGCATCTAGAGTCTTGCTAGCATAATGAATAACATTCAATTTTTTATCAACACGTTGCCCAAGGACAGCGCCCACAGCAAAATCACTAGCATCACACATAATTTCAAAAGGTAAATTCCAATCAGGTGGTTGAACAATAGCAGCAGTAGTCAAAGCTTTCTTCAAGGTTTCAAAAGCTTCCTTACAATCATCATCAAAAACAAAAGGTACATATTTTTTAAGAAGATTAGTAAGGGGCTTTGAAATAAGTATGTTACCCAACAGTTCGAGAATACTACAGACATGGCCAAGACTCCTCTATGACCAATGATCAACAACAGACCTAGATGCCCATAATGACCACCTGTGTACTCAAGGATATTTGTCGTTGAACCATAAACACTGTGTCTTATTCCTTTTGTCTCTGCGATACTGTATTTACCAAGGTTTTGATCAAGTGACATCCCAGTGTGAGTGTTCAACCTCATTACCTATACCTTCTTTAATTGATCCGATAATTGATATCCCCGTGACCTAGTCACACGCTGCAGAACTTATGGATATAACGTAACTAAGTGGACCCAACGTATCTTCCGCCACGCGGATGGAAAAATCCCGCTCTTGACGCAGTATCCTCAACCTATTCCTCCGGATACCCAACATCACCTTTATGATCATCATTTCACTAAGTGATGTTATGTGCCATCAAAGCATCCTCGGGTGATAGTTATTTTATATGGTCTCTGGTCTAAGGAAAGAGTCATTATGTTTCCTAATCATCATAACCTGAACTTTGTGACATGATCGCGATACGATGCTATAGATAGGGTATGTTCACCATCTCATTCCCCAATGAAATGACCTCATTTTCAATTAGGGGCCGAGGCACCATCATGATCAGGAAACCTTTGATCATCCCTTGACCAATGAACTAGTGACTAGAGTTTCACCAGGAACTACTTATTTTTTGTATATCACACATGTATTGATGTTTCGCTATCAATACGGTTATAGCATGATATAAAACTTAATCATAAACTTTATGAAAGGTGCCATCTAATATTTGACTCTAGGACATATTCCCTTCAGTCTCCCACTTGCACTAGAGTACAAATAAACTAGCCGCATTTATTATCCAATCATTAGTACCATACTCCTTGGTGCTTCTGATTATGCTTACTCATGGAAGAGTTCTAAGTCTCAGAAATGAACATTTCATTCCTAGTGTATCCTTTGCAAATTATTAATGCCATCCTATATGACACTAATACCTTTTATCATATCCATGATAATTTCTTGTGCATGTACCATGTTTTGGCAATAGAATGGGGATATTCAAGTTCCAGATACCGGCAGTGACTTTAGATATGTCTCGGGGACTTTCTTATGGGCACTAAGTATTTGGAACACACTCTATGAGAAATTTCTTCTCAAAGCTCCAATATTTATACAACACATGATAGTATTCTTATACTATGTTATTAATAGATGTATAATTCAAAATGCATATTGTGAAATTTTAAATATTTTAGCCACGACGCTTCAAATAAGAACATGGATCAAATTATGTTGAGTGTTTGTCATGATTTAAATTTAGAATACTATATCACAACATAGTGGATGTTCCAACATCCTATTCTCTATTAAATCATGGATTTTCACACCTAATGATCTTTCATAACCCCTTTGAATTATTTAGGACCCTTCCTAAATTAATTCATATTCTAAACCATTCAAAATCCTTTTAGGAATCCATTCCAAAATAATCCCATAGGACATATCTCAATCTCCTAGATTTCAACATCGTATGTTCCCATAAATCATCATTTATTTATTGGCTTTTGGTCTTTATTCATAATATGTCATGCACACAAATGAATCCCATTAAGCTCCCACTCAAAATATGTCAACTACATATGTGAGTTTAACAACTTAGCAATACTTCCTCACAAGAATATGTCCTCCACATATTAAACCAGGAAGAGTCCCTAGCTCCCACACAGCTTTATGCATATTGCATATACATACTCGACATTTCAAACAATTCGAAATCTCTTGATCAATTATCAACTTGAGACTTTCTTTTATAAGATTCTAAATCCAACAAACATTCAGCACTCTGAATCAAATTTATTCGAATTCTCTCAAGACCCTTCTTGACGAATCACGCTTTGTCTTTTAAGACTCCCACTTGTTTCTACTAAACTTGTGGTCCTTTAGAAATATCAAGTAGCTCCTTTACTTGTCGAGATTCAGTAACAGTTTTACTTTCTAATCTCAAGTCAAGTTTTAATTTTAGGATTTCTTGTAACTTTAGTTTACCATCTTTTTCCTTGTAGTTCATAGGCATGTCTAGTTGCAGTAACACGACAATCAATTCACAATTATCTTTACACTTGGTGTAGGGCATATTTGTAAATCCTACTACTTTATGTAAAAGCATAGCTGAAAAACTACAATGATCAAATCATTGATTTCCTTTTTCCATTATAACATGAAGATTCGCGTCCTGAAACATTTTCCACTTATGCTTCTCAGTCATTCTGATGCATGGTCGCATACCTTCATCGTGCTATTTACTTTTATTTCATTAACTCCATTGTCGAGAAACGGACTTTCTCGAGAATGCACCAAACTTTTAGCAATACTAGATTTTCCTTCTTTGGTCTTTGTCATGAAATTTGTCTTACAATTTTTCCAAGGATTTATTTGTTAATACTTTTGTTTTATCACATAAACCGAAAAGTTTCCACGACTTCTAGATGGTTCACTTTATTCTAGGTGAGTGTTTTCCTTTCCAATTGACGGTTTCATAACTAATACCACTATGAACTATTTGGTTTATTGCCAGATGTCTCTTCCCACATTATGCCGACTAGGGCACTTTACAAATGTTCATGTATTATAAATTAGTTTCTTAATTTGAATAATTCAAACATAATTGAAAATAACATATGAATATAAATAAAAATCATTCATAAAATTAGAACAACTAACTTGTTACAAACTTGTATGAATAACCGTCTCATGAAATGTAAGACACACTACAAAAGGTTCATATTCCACCGATTACAATAATTATTTAAAAACTGTAAACTATATGATAAATCTAGAGGGAGGGTGTCGTCGGCCATCATCATCATGCTTTCCATCAACACGCAACGTCACCTCCTCTCTCGAAACCAACTTTCATGCAAAAGGACCTGTTTTCCATAAAACAGAATAAGTATTAGATACTTTGACACTGCAACAAGTGTTTGCAATATTATAACATTTATAAACTTTGTATATCATATATATACCTTCGTCATTGACGACTTATCCAACCATTTGTTCCACCTTAACGTCTCTCAAACGTTCTGCGAAATCATAGAAATCCATCCATTCCATATCACCGCTTGTGATGCGAGTTTGGATGTATCCTTTGAAGCCGGGAGAAAATGACCTAAGAAATACTCCTATTGCAAAGGATTCTGTGATGCAATAGTCCACCAAGTGGACCAGTCTCATGTGTGTATCAAGCATGTGATCTAAGTGACTATTCAGACAAGTGTTTTCCTCCATCTTTATGGGTAGGAAGTTCTCGACTAGCTCGTACTTACACATGCGCACATGGGATATGAACTCTACCCTCAAGTATTCTATCCTCACATCCGGTTCAAGATCACCTACGAGCTCATGTAGTTCATCCAACATGCCTTTGCACATTAACTCTTGTATGAATGCGGATCTCTCCTGACGAAAGATGTGGTCATCTCGCATCTGTGGGGTTTCTTGTTCTTCTACTTCTGGCTCATCCATCTCCATCACGGGGCAAATGTACATGTCGGGGGATAACCCCTGGTAGGGCCGTAAGGGGTAAAACATTTCCCATCTTGGCTTAGGCCGAGTCAAGAAACCACCAGACAAATCTTAATAGCCGGGATATGAAGCCTTTGTAAGGACGACATAGAAAGTATGTCGGCCCGCACAGTACAAGGAAGTTTAACTTGCAGGAAATAACAAGCTGGATCTCACAAGGGAAAGCCAAGTCAGAAAGGACGCGCGGCCTCTTTCCGAGTAAGATCCAGGAGGAACCATGTTAAAGCATGATCAAAAGAGAAGGACGCCGCAGGGTGACAACAAAGGAGCCGGGTGACGCTAAAAGCACAGAGTGACGTATAAAGTGCCATATGACGCCGTAGAGCGGCGTCTATGTACAGAAGGACCATTGGCTGTACAGCTTTGTTGACTGGGTCAGGGGCCTAGGGTTAGCCCATGACCCGACCCGCATAGTAAGGACAAAGATCCAAACAGTAAACCCTAGGGCCGAAACTATAACCTAGCTATTCCCGTTGCCTATATAAGGAGGGGCATATCTAGGATTTAGGAGAGAGACAACTAGTGTCACATGGCTATGCTAAAATAGCTCAAGGAGCACTTGTAAGTTACAAGAAGAAATAAAATCACAAGTCTGGAGAGTTCATCATGTTCATCGTGTGTGGCTGGACCGTGCACACCCTCCCCGGTTACCTCAAGCGTCCATTCGCCCCCCAACTTAAGCCTACCCATGGCATATGTCGTGACACCACCACAATAGTTGGTGCCCACCATGGGGCAATCAACAGCGCTTGCTGGAGTATTCATTCGGACGGGCAACATCATCGCCTCAACGGGCGAGCGCGTCTACTCTGGCCTCATCCAGAGGTTTGGAGTTCTCAACTTCGTCAGCGACAATGAGGGCTGCTTCGGGAGCAGGCCGTTCCCTAGGGGTGGTCGCTTCATCAAGTTAGGCGAGCACCAAGTCTATGTTGCAGTGTGCATGGAGAGTGCATACCCCGAGCGCGTCATCTTGGCGCCGGATCCACCCGTGGTCCATGCTGCAGGAAAGTTTCACCATCTTGTTTCTGCTGAGGTAATGATGACTACACCTGATCCTTCTTGTCCCGCAGCACCTCCAGTAGTCCCAGTGGTAAACGAGGAAGCCGAGGAAGAAGACCCGGATGCCACACCACGGGTGGCAAGAACTGCAAAGGTACCGCTGGAGAAGCCGGAGAATATAGCAATGAGTAAAAGAGCCAAGGAATTGCAGGAGGAAATAGAAAATCTGGCAGAACCAGTAGCACCAGCAGCTGATCCGGCACATGCACAGACCGAGTTAGAGGAAACCAGGAAAAAGGTGTTGGAAAGAGCTAAGGATCTTGCTAAGCTATAGCAAGATCTGGAGATCACCCTCCGGGAATAGAACTCGGCACACTGAGTCAAGGGCACAAAGACCCGGCTCGATGAGGCGGGGATAAGAGGAAGGAACCTCAACGAGGAGCTATCGGATTCCACGTCCAAAATAACCGTAGAGTGTAGTCATGAAACAGCCATACAGCCGACATACAATACTGCAGCGGCCAACCTAAGAGATGCAGAAGTAGCGATGGCTGAACTACCTCACTTGACGGGTTGCAAAGATAAAACAACGGGAAAGAGTAAATGAGCTGGTGAGAGCAGGAGGAAAGCTGAATGAGGCCTACTACAGGGAAAATATGGGTATAGCTGTCACATCACAGCTAGTTCTCTCGTCAACCCCAATCCCGGCCAGGTCCGCTGGGCATACAGCCTCCTCTCCAGGGTATACGCCGAGACATAGAAAAGAGAAAAGTGTGGACTCAGGAAAAAACAAACAGATGGTAACCTACGATCCGGCAGTGGCTCAAGGAAACCCAGGTCGTGCCCAATGCACAAGAAGAAATGCTGGACAGGGAAACGAAAACCAAGAGAATGTTGGCTGACAAAAGCATGTCAGATAGAGAAACGATAATGGAGGCCAGAACTATGCGCCACAACCTAGGCACGGAACTCACTCGGCAGGAGGAGGAAATCCACCTCCGAACCCGCCACCAGCACATCCCGAAAGACGGCATCTAAGTGCAGGACGAGTGGTGCAGCAACCCGCGGATCCAAATGCTAATAGATATAATAATGGTTACTCAGCTATGATGAATGACGGGTATGAAATGCTGGATCACGTGTACAATGCGATGGTATCTCGACTAGGAGGCAGAAACCTCCAACCAGATGACGCAAGACTAAAGCTTGATTGGATAAAAATGGTAGAACTTGTCGAGACACAAGGTCTGCAGGGTACACCATGTTTTGGCCCAAGGATCATGAGAGAGCCACTAGTGCCAAAGTTTCAGCTGGCAAGAGGAACAAAGACATACGATGGCAGCACCAAATCAGACGATTGGCTTATCGATTACGGAACTACCGTAAAAATTGCGCAGGGTAACCTGAGATGGGCAGTGTGGTACGTGCCGCAGATGCTAGAAGGACCAGCAAGGGTGTGGCTGAATAACTTACCACCCGGAAGCATCAATAGCTGGATTGATATTCAAGAAGCTTTTGTGAGTAATTTCACGAGCACCTACAAGTGGCTGAATCGCCCACAACAATTGGCTATGTGCAAACAAAGGCCAAATGAGACAGACAGAGAATTTATCACTAGGTGGTGCACCATGCGTAATTCTTGCGAAGGGGTAATTGAGTCTAAGGCCATTGCGTGGTTTGCACAAGGATGCAGACACAGAAGTGTGCTATGGCAATGATTACAGAGGGATATGCCGGCAAGTTTAGCCGAAATAGTAAAAATTGCCGACTCGTATGCGCTAGGGGATCTGACTTAGCCTCTGCTCATGTCGACGGATGGGAACACGGAGACTCAAATATACGACGCAGCCAGGTCACAGAGGCGCCAAGAGCGAAGTGAGTACATAAGCAAAAGGCAAGATGAGAGGCCGGATTACAGGTATGGTTCAACTCAAGTTGCAGCTGTAGGTCAAGATCATCCTGATGCTGGAAGTAGTTAGCATCAAATAACAAGTGGGAAACAGAAGTGGGTACCACAAAATGATGGCAAAAATCCATATGAAAAGAAAAGCCTTGGCAAGAAAGGCAAAAGTACACTTACGAGATGATGTTGGATCAACCATGCAAGTTTCATACGCCGAGTCCAAGTAACCCGGCAAACCACACAACCCGACAATGTACTTAGTTCCAGAAGGGTGAAAGAGTAGACTCACCAATTTAGCAGCTACCACCACCTACCCCACCACCACTTATAGGGGAAATGCTCAAGTTATTGGTACTGAGCAGAGATATGAGAATCAACAGCCAAGATACCATATCAAGAAAGGAGAGAAGCATTACATCAAGTGCTAATATCGGACATGGAGGTAGAAACGAGTACAGAGAGCATCACCAGAGTTACATCGTGTTTATCACAGAGCTGAATGATAAGAAAAGTCAACCGAGACGGATGATGGAAGTGAATGCCACAATGACGGCAATACCAAAGTATATGCATTGGTCTGATCAAGAAATAACGTGGAGCATAAAGGATCACCCCAAAATCATGCCGACTCCAGGAGGG
Organism: Avena sativa; assembly: GCA_916181665.1. Lineage (NCBI taxonomy): Eukaryota > Viridiplantae > Streptophyta > Magnoliopsida > Poales > Poaceae > Avena > Avena sativa. The sequence continues at coordinate 40,839,655 of OV702298.1, read as the reverse complement.
TATGCTCTAGTGCTGGATCCAACCTTCATGGGCCCAGATATCAATGTGAAATTCTCCAAGGTGCTGATAGATGATGGCAGTAGCATCAATATCATGTACAAGGATACAATTCTCAAGCTAGGCATCACCATGAACATGCTAGAGCCGACTAAGACAACGTTCCATAGCATTGTGCCGGGATTATCATGTGAACCAATTGGAAAAATTGGGGTTGATGTCTTATTCGGCAACAGGGAGAAATGTCGCACTGAGTCCATAGAGTTCGAAGTGGTAGACCTTGTTAGCACATATCATGCGTTACTCGGCAGACCAGCTATGGCGAAGTTTATGGCCACACCTCACATTGATTATCTAAAGATGAAGTTGTCGGGTCCATGTGGAGTTATTACAGTTGAAGGTGACTACAGGCGATCTATCGCATGTGCCTCAGCCGGCTCTTCACTAGTCGAATATCTGGTAATAGCACAGGAAAAGCAGCAAATGATGGAGGTTGCAGCATTGGCTAAAGCAGCACAAATTTCTATGCCGACACTTGCTAACCTGCATGGCAGTGTGTCCTTCCAAGCTACTAAGGAAACAAAAAGATACAGATTGACAAGGCTTTCCCAGAGCACACAGTGACTATTGGTGTCGGGTTATCTGACAAATAGGAAAGCGATCTCACCAACTTCCTCTATGAGAATCGGGATATCTTTACATGGTCCACATAGGATTTGCAAGGTGTTCCGAGAGAGTTGGCTGAGCACTCTCTACATGTAAGGCCATATGCCAAGCCGATGAAGCAACCCCTCCGCCGCTTCACTGAATATAGGAGGAAAGTAATAGCTGCCGAGATATACAGGCTCTTAGCTGCTGGGTTCATCATGGAAGTACTGCATCCATATTTGTTGTCAAATCTAGTCTTGGTCCAGGAAAAGAAGGATGACCCAAATGTGGCGGTGGTATGGCGCATGTGTATTGACTACACGAACCTCAATAAGGTGTGTCCAAAAGATCCATTTCCACTGCCACGGATCGATCAAGTCATTGACTCTACTATCGGGTGTGAGTTGTTATCGTCTGTAGATGCGTATTCTAGTTTCCACTAGATACCATTGAATCCGAGTGATCAAATAAAGATAGCTTTTATAACCCCGTATGGGGCTTATTTCTATCGTACTATGCCGTTTGGATTGAGGAAGGCAGGTGCAACATATCAAAGATGCGTGCAAAAATGCCTGCAAGATCAGCTTGACAAAAATGTTCAAGTATGCATCGATGATGTGGTAATAAAAACCAAACAATGTCATACTCTAATCGAGGACTTGCGTCAAACATTCACAAACTTAAGAAGATTTTGCATGAAACTTATCCCGGAAAAATGCACCTTTGGTGTCCCAACGGGAAAATTACTCGGATTCCTCGTATCCAGTCGAGGAATTGAGGCTAACCCGACAAATATCAGGGCCGTCGAAAGAATGGAATTGCCGAAAACCCTCAATGATGTCTAGAATTTCACAGGGTACCTAGCCTCATTGAGTAGGTTTGTGAGTCGGCTAGGCGAAAAAGCCTTACCATTATATCAGCTCATGAAGAAACCAAATAAATTTATATGGACACATGATACGCCCAATTTGCATCACCATTCTATATCATAATTTACCTCTATTCATTGATATTGTCTTCTTATGAGGTATTACTTATGGCTTTTCATCTATTTATGCATGTTGGATGATACCTGGAGGATGGACTGTCGGGGTATGGATTTTGATGGAAAAGACGGCGTTTCGGTGCAATTTTGCGAAGATCATAAAAATACCAGAAAAATATGGAGACATATTATTTTACCAGAAGACGAAAGAAGCCAGAAGGAGGAGCGAAGGGGGGCCTCAGGGAGCCCACACCCCCCTAGGCACGGGCCCACCTGACCCCACGCCTAGGGTGGGTTGGCCCACCTGCTCGGCCTCTGAATCCTCCCCTTCGCCTATATCTTCCCTATGGAACCCTAACACCAGGGGAGCAACCATAGATAGACTTTCGCCGCCTCTGGGGGCGGAAAACACCGAGAGAGAAAGATCTCTCCGGCAGACCATCGCCGGGGGGATTCCTTCCGGGAGAGGGGAGACCATCGCCATCAACACCACCATCAAGCTAGGCTTCATCAGGATCATCATCATCCACACCATCATCTCCACCAACACCATCACTCCGTCCCGCTGTAACAATTTTGTTGGATATTGCTTTAGTTCATTAGGGGAAACTTTTCCGGTGTTAATTACAATTGTAGTTGATGCTTGTGAGTGGAACCATTGGATTATTGTTTATGTTCAGATTGTTATCCATTATCATATCATCTTTGATCTTGATCCATATGATGTCTTGTGAGTAGTTCATTTAGATCTTGAGGACATGGGAGAAGTCATGTTGTTAGTAGTGAATCTGTGATGAGTTATTATTCAATGGTTTAGTATTTAAGTTGTGGTGCTAGTCTTCTAGTGGTGTCATGTGAACGTCGACTACATGATACTTCACCATTTATGGGCCTAGGGGAATGCATTGTGTATTTGGATACTAATCGTGGCATTGCCGGAGTGATAGAAACCTGAACCCCTGTTAGGACACCTTTGCACAAGGGAGCATAGGATCTCAGAGTTTAAGGTTGTGGTTAGATTTATATCTTAATTACTTTCCTATAGTTACGGATGTTTGCAGGGGGTTTAGTCACAAGTATGTATTAGTCCTAGGAAGGGCGGTATGTTAGCACAGGTTCACCCACACAACACTTACAAACACCAAAGAAGAGTACTCAGCTATTTGCAGCGAAAGCACTTGACAGAATTCCCATGTGTCCTCGAGAACGTTTGGTCCTTATAAGTATTTCCACCGGCTTGTCCTTTGGTAATAAAGGATTGGGCCACTTGCTTCGTTTATTCGTTACTTCTGTTAGTTTCTTTTTTTGCCTTGTCAAAAAACCACTAAAAATCCGTTTGCTAAGTATTCATAGGGATTTCCTGCTCCATACCACTGTTCAGCACCTTCTGCTCCTCGTTGGGATCGACACTCATATTTATCTAAAGTACTACGATATACCCCCTATACTTGTGGGTCATCAAGACTATTTTCTGGCGCTGTTGCCGGAGAGTGAAGCGCTATTGAAGAGTGGAACTGGTAAGGGAAACTTTCACTGTGAGTATTGCTTTTGTTACTGCTTGTTACTTTGTTTCCAATATGAATAACCCACTTGGTTTTCTGTTTTGGAAAACTACTACCACTTCTATGGTATTAGATGAACCACCACATGTTGAGATAGATCCTTTTAATATACCTACGAGTATTGTTAATCGTGTCATGGATAATTATTATATTGGGGATGGAACTATCCATCCTGGTGATCACTTGCTTTATATCCATGAATTATGCGGGTTGTTTAAGTGTGCAAGTATCGCAACTGAACAGGTGAAGTAGAAGTTACTCTCCATATCCTTGAAAGGAAGAGTTGGGGCATGGTATAAGCTGCTAAAGAATGGACAATCCATGGAATGGGAGGAGATGGCATCTCTCTTTTACTCTAAATTTTATCCTCCCAGTGAAATCCAAAAGGATAGAAGTCTTATATATAACTTTTGGCCTCTTGATGGAGAAAGTACAGCTCAAGCTTGGGGGAGATTGAAGCTGCTAATGCTTAAATGTACTATTCATGAACTCCCTAACAATATTATTCTCAATAACTTTTATGCTAGGCTTTCTTTTCATGATAAAGTTTTATTAGATGCTTCTTGTGCTCGAACATTCACGAGTATGAAGGAATAAGCTAAATGGGATCTTTTAGACCGTATTCAAGATAATACCGAGACTTGGGAGAATGACGAAGGAAGAAAGTCAAGTATAAAGTATGATTATGAGTGCATTAAATCTTTTATGGCAACTAATAACTTCCATGATATTAGCAATAAGTTTGGCCTTGATCCTCAAGTTCTTGCGTAATGTTTTAATGCTTTTGCCTCTTATATTGAGATTCCCAAGAAAGAGTGGGACAAGTACCATGCTCCTTATAAAGACATTGTTACCCACGTTCCTCCCAGTATAGAGGTTTGTACTGTTGATCCTATTTTGCCTGAGCCTTATGTTGAGAAGATCCCTTTCCCTCCAAGGTAAGGGAACACTCTATTTTGGCTAATGTGGTTAGTAAAAGCGCAAAGAAAACTGTAGGTTCCGATGAGCTTATTGATATCGAGCCTGTGGTAGCTATTGTGAAAGATCTTGTCACTAGGAATATAGAGGATGAGTATATTGTCTTCTATGAAGGCGCTTCTAATATTATCTCTCATCCTAGTAAGGCTAGAAAATCTAGTGTTCCTGTGCTCTCTGTTAAAATTGGTGATCATTGCTACTATGGTTTATGTGATATTGGTGCTAGTTCTAGTGCTATTCCTTATGAGCTTTATAGGGAAATTATGCATGAGATTGGTCCTTGTGAGCTTGAAGACATTGATGTGGTTATTCACCTTGCCAATAGAGAGCAAGTTTGCCCCATTGGTATTGTAAGATATGTGGAGGTCCTTTGTGGTAAGATTAAATATCCTGTTGATTTTCTAGTACTTGGTAAAGAAGCTAGTAAAACCTATCCTATCATATTTGGTAGACCCTTCCTTAATACTTGTGGGACCATCATAGATTGTAGGAAGGAAAAAGTTTTGACTAAGTTTGCTGGAGAATCTTATGAGTTTAATTTTTACAAATTTGCCAAAACCCCTTATGAAGATGAATTACCTGATGAGGATTTCAAGGTTGAACAACTGTCTGCTATTTCTCTTGCTCCTAACAATGCTTTGCAGCACTTCATGGAAGATCATGAAAGTGATGCCTTTATGAAGGAAAGAAATGAGATTGCTGAGGTTTTCCTTCGTCAGCCTGAGTTACTTAAGCATAATTTACCTGTAGAAGATTTGGGTACCACACTACCACCCAAAGGGGATCCTGTTTTAGAATTAAAACCTTTACCTGATGATCTTAAATATGTTTATCTTGATGATAAGAAGATATATCCTGTTATTATTAGTTCTAAACTTTCAGGGAAGGAAGAAGAAAGGCTATTGGAGGTATTGAAGAAGCACCGAGGAGCTATGGGTTATACTCTTGATGATTTAAAAAGGAATTTCTCCCACTATATGTCAGCATGCTATTAATATTGAGCCTGATGCAAAACCAGTTGTTGAGCACCAGCGCCGTCTAAATCCTAAAATGAAGGAAGTGGTAAGAAATGAGGTATTAAAACTCCTTGATGGTGGTATTATTTATCCTATTGTTGATAGTCAATGGGTTCGCCATGTTCATTGTGTTCCCAAGAAAGGGGGAATTACTGTTGTGCCTAATGAGGATAATGAGCTTATACCCCAGAGAGTAGTGGTTGGGTATAGAATGTGCATTGATTTTAGAAATATTAATAAAGTTACTAAGAAATATCATTATCCTTTGCCCTTTATCGATCAAATGCTTGAGAGGCTATCCAAAAAGACTCACTTTTTCTTTCTTGATGGTTATTCTGGGTTTTCTCAAATCGCTGTGAAAGCGCAGGACCAGGATAAAACCACTTTCACTTGTCCTTATGGTACTTATGCTTATAGGCATATGCCTTTTGGTTTATGTAATGCTCCTGCTACTTTTTAGAGATGTATGTCTGCTATGTTTTTGTGAAGAATTGTGGAGGTTTTCATGGATGATTTTTCCGTCTATGGAACTTCTTTTGATAACTGTTTGCACAACCTTGATAAAGTTTTGCAGAGATGTGAAGAAACCAACCTTGTTCTTAACTGGGAGAAATGTCATTTCATGGTTAATGAAGGAATTGTTCTTGGACATAAGATCTCTGAAAGAGGTATTGAAGTTGACAGAGCCAAAATTGAAGCAATTGAGAAGATGCCTTGTCCTAGGGATATCAAAGGTATTCATAGTATCCTTGGTCATGCTGGTTTCTATAGGAGATTTATTAAAGATTTCTCTAAAATTTCAAATCCCCTTACTAATCTTCTTCAAAAAGATGTACCTTTTGTTTTTGATGATGATTGTAAGGAAGCTTTTGAAACTTTGAAGAAAGCTTTAACAACTGCTCCTATAGTCCAACCACCTAATTGGAGTTTACCTTTTGAAATCATGTGTGATGCTAGTGACTTTGCTGTGGGTGTTGTCCTTGGACAACGTGTTGACAAGAAGCTGAATGTTATTCATTATGCTAGCAAGACTCTAGATGCTGCTCAAAAGAATTATGCTACTACTGAAAAAGAGTTCTTAGCTATAATCTTTGCTTGTGATAAGTTTAGATCTTATATTGTTGATTCTTAGGTTACTATTCATACTGACCATGCAGCTATTAAGTACCTTATGACAAAGAAGGACGCTAAGCCTAGGCTTATAAGGTGGGTGTTGCTTTTGCAAGAGTTTGATCTGCATATTGTGGATAGGAAAGGTGTTGATAATCCTGTTGCTGATAATTTATCTCGTTTGGAAAACATTTCTTTTGACCCTTTGCCTATTAATGATAATTTTCCAAATGAGCAGTTAGCTGCAATAAGGGTAAGTCCACATGAAAATCCTTGGTATGCCGATTATGCTAACTTTATTGTTTCCAAGTATTTGCCTCCAACCTTTACAGCCCAGCAAAGAAGGAAATTCTTCTATGATCTAAGTCATTACTTTTGGGATGACCCACACCTATATAAGGAAGGAGTAGATGGCATTATGAGAAGATGTGTTCCAGAATTTGAACAACAAGAGATATTGAGACATGGCAGTTCTTATGGAGGACATCATGCTAGGGATAGGACTGCACAGAAGGTTTTACAATCTGGATTTTATTGGCCTACTCTTTTTAAAGATGCAAGGAAGTTTATCTTATCATGTGATGAATGTCAACAAGTAGGTAACATCTCTAGATGCACTGAAATGCCTATGAATTATTCTCTTGTTATTGAACCTTTTGATTGTTGGGGATTCGACTTTATGGGACCTTTTCCTCCTTCAAAAGGGTATACTCATATTCTTGTTGATGTTGACTATGTTATAAAGTGGGTAGAAGCCATACCTACGAGCAGTGCTGATGGTAAGACCTCTTTGAAAATGCTCAAAGATGTCATTTTTCCTAGGTTCGGTGTACCTAGATATCTCATGACTGATGGAGGCTCCCATTTTATTCATGGGGGTTTTATAAAAACTCTCGCTAAGTATGATGTAGACCATAGAATAGCTTCATCTTATCACCTCCAAACTAGTGGGCAAGTAGAACTTTCCAATAGGGAAATTAAATCTATCTTGTAGAAGACTGTCAATAGGTCTAGAAAAAATTGGGCTAAAAAGTTGAATGACGCTTTGTGGGCTTATAGAACTGCTTATAAAAATCCTATGGGGATGTCTCCTTACAAAATGGTCTATGGGAAAGCTTGTCACTTGCCTTTAGAATTAGAACATAAAGCTTATTGGGCAGTGAAAGAGTTGAATGGAGATTTTAGACTTGCTGGTGAGAAAAGACTGCTCGATTTAAGTAATCTAGATGAGTGGAGAGGCGAAGCTTATGAAAATGCTAGACTCTTTAAGGAAAAAGTAAAAATATGTCATGATAGGAGAATTCTCAAAAGGGAGTTCCATGTTGGTGAGAAAGTTCTTTTGTATAGGTCTCGTCTCAGATTTTTTGCAGGGAAACTACTCTCCAAATGGGAAGGACCTTTTGTTATTAAGGAAGTGTACCGTTTAGGTGCCATCAAAATCTCTTCTCTGAAGGATGACACAACACATGTGGTTAATGGACAAAGACTAAAACATTATATTTCTGGAGATTCTTACAATGAAGAAGTGGCTGTCATTCAAATGGTTACTCCAGAAGAATTTATCAAGAACCAAACACCAGAAACTGCAGAGTTCGTCTTTGAATAGGTAAAAGTGGTGAAAACAGAAGGTTCGTGAAACTCCAATCTTTTTATATTTTTTATGTTTTTAATACATAAGGGAAATTACGGGACGAAACTGAAGAGGAAACGGAGCCTGGGGTGGACAAACCCACCCCAGGCGTGGGCCCAGCCTGGCCGTGCCTGGAGGGGGTTTGAATCCCTCGAACTCCATCTCCACTTCGTTTCCGTGTCAAAACTTTCCTTATGCATTGAAACTTCGTAATATATAACCCCCCGGGTTCCCCGAGGTTCTTGCATCGTGTTCTCATCGTGTTTTCGTTTTTGATCTGTTTCTGTCAGGAAAATTCTCAGATTTGGAGCCTCATTGTCTTCCTCTAGATCACCCACGGAGGATTCCTCTACGGATGTCCTCAACCCGTACATGTATGAGTTGAGGATTCACCCCAAAGAGTTGATCCTCAAAGAGGGGAAGGTACAGATGAAAGAAGTTCAAGGCCCTAAAGAAGAAGGCAACCTGGAAGAGAGGATGGAAGCATTGGAACAAGAAGTTTTCAGGTATAAGAAGATGGCAGAACGCGAAGTGGATGTTATTCACAAGATAAGTTCAGAACTCATCACCAAGCATGAGGGAGAAGTTTCTGAGCTTCGAGAAGAAATCTTCTCACTCCATCAAACCACCAATCAATTGCAAGCACATCTCTATGACATACAAAATCAAAACTGTGAGTATGAAGCTAGATTTGATCGCATTAGCTCTGCTGCTAGTTTCAGGATTGTAGAAACAAAGACATCTTTTTTGGATGGGGAACCATTTCCTTGGAAGTTTTATGATGACAAGAGACCACCACCACTAAAGGAGTAATTCGTCATTAGGTTTGGCACCCCCTTGGCTTGTTCCAAGCTTAGGGGAGTGTCGCGGTATCACCACCATTATCTTTCATATTTTACCTTTTTAGTGAATTCATATCTGTGGTAGAGAGGTTATCTTATAGTTTGGTTTACATGTGGAAGTATCTCTCCTTTAGTTGATTATCTATGTATCCCTTGGTGTGAGTGCCTTTATTGGAATATTAATGAGAAGTCCCATCTTTTAATTTTTGCACTTCTTATTTTTGTTTGCAATCTCTATTATATGATGGATCTTGTTGTTCAGTATTGGCACCACTTTGGGATCAACAAGTGGATCTAAATTGGTTTTGGCAAACTGAGTTCTGGTTAGTGGCATTAGTTTGAAAGAAAAGAAAGAAAGAAAAAGCTTATAGGTATTTGGTATCATTTGTTTTCTTTCTTGTTGGCTCATAAGATTAGTATACTTTATTTAAGATTCTTTTGTGTCTTCAAGGAAGATTGCATGTTTGGATTTATTACTTGTATGTTTGCTTGCTTCTTTCAACTCTCTTGCTTGCTACCCAGCCTTGCTAGCCAAAAACCTGTTTTGAGAAGGCATACTTCTCATGTTTCCAAAACCCTTTGAACCAAAACTTTTGCCAGTTGTGTCCACCATATCTACCTAATAGCTATTCCTATTCCTAGTAAATTCTCAAGCTTCATCTACCTTTCGAATTAAAAAGTATTTTGTTATGTGAAAACTAGTTAGTAAAGCTCTCACGAACTTAACGGCACACTTTATATACTTGCCCCTGATAAACTTGAACCATTGTGGACATCGAAGTTGTATATGCTTGCATCTATACATTGGGATTACCAGAACTGTGCTGTCACGGGGAACGTTTTGAACATTGCACTTGTACCTTGTCGTACATAGTTGATATCATGCTCTTTTGTCTATGGATGTCAACGGTGTGAAATAAAGAGGGGACTTGTAAGTCCATGGAGTTTGTATTCTATGTTAGAGAAACGCTTGGGCCGCTAGCCTAAGCCATGCTTAATCATGGTGGAAACTTACAGCATCACCATAGTGAGTCATCTATGAAGCATGTAAGACCCCACCTTTATAAAGGTAAAGGTCCCTGTGATTACAATGCTAGTACCTGGATCAAATGCTAGCATCCATAGTTTAAGATGAAGTACACATAAACAAAGGTCATTATTACATTGTCATTCTAGAGATAACATAGTCTTTTACAACTTCATAGCCATAGGCTAGTATAAGAGTTTAACTTTAAAATATAAATAAAAGTCTTCATCTTCATGTGCCACAGGCAAGCATGTTGAGTGTAGACTCACAACCCTAATCCTCATCAGAGTAACCTACAACATCACAAGTTACAGCCACAGTGGGTCAATACATTGGAATAGTATTGGCAAGTGATACCTTAGTAGAATAATAGTTTCTAGCTTCTACATGAATTTGGCTAAGTGTAGCTTAGGCTTTGCTTTGCTCAAAATAGTTTTTACCTATCAGTTGAAAACACTAAGTTTTTGTTTGGCAAAAACTCCCAAGGAACCACCAATAGACATCGGTTAACCTTTACCCTTGTTCAACCACAAGTTTTTAACTTAGAAATTGGGATGAGGAGATTCTTGATAGCTTCCATGTCTTGATGCTCAAATTGTCCTTTTCCGGGGACACGGCTAAGTACTTAGATTCTTCCTTCTTGAGAGGTAGTGCACTTTCCCCACAAGACTCGACATGCATCGAGAAAAGACCTTTTATAAGCCTTCCCTTAGACCAAAATGTACTCGCTCCAAACCTATCACCCCCTACCACCAACTGTCCATTTGGCTAAGTTATTGCAACCTATGTGATCCAGACAGAGCCCATAATGCCATGTGGCTGCACTAGAAGCTTCTTAACATATGGCATCTCAAATCCCTTTGTTCCTGGGTGGCTTTCCACAAGTGTGATACACAAGGTAGACCATAGATATGGGCCTTGTGTAACCACTCAACAAAACCCAAACATACCATTCCACCCAGGTGTTTCATTCACTTAGTTGTTTTATTAAGCAAAACACAAGTCAAAGACTTAGCAATATTTTTCCATATCATGTATATATTCCACCCTTGGTTGCTACTAGCTAGGCTAAGCATGGCAATAGCAAGTATCTTAACTTAGATAAAATTCTAACAATTCTACAACTACTAGGATTTCCCAAGCATAGCATATAGATACTTAGCAAAAATTATCATGCAAGCCCTATACAAAATATCACTAATGTATAGTCAAAATATTGGGACAAAATATGAAGCACCACTTGCCTTGGTAGTTGGGGGAGTAACAAAAATACTCATAGTCAGAATCACCACTAGCACCAAAATCTACACATAAAATGATAGCACCAAATTCATATTTCAAATAATCAAGCAAAAATATATAAATGCATGCAAATGCCATGTGATGATTTTTCTAAACTAAACAAGACAAGTGAAACAGTACTGAACATTAAACTAAACATATATACACCAATTAAACTTAATTTGGCTTTTAAAACATTTTCCAAATAATTTTTATACACAAAATAGGCCTACAAATGTCTCTGCATAAAATTCTATTTTAACAGAGGCAAAATACAAAAATAAGCCTACAGATGTGTAGAATTTATTTTTGTGATTCCAATGATATATTATTTGTATTTTTTGGATAAACAGAACAAAAGTTATTGAATTTACAAGTTTAAATAACTAATAGATGAAATTTCAGATTTTAAATTTAAACCCAGCCACACGGAAGCCTCTGATTAGTGTGTACCGGTTTGGGGGATCACGCTTGAGAATCGTAGGATCTAAGTGACGATGCATGGTCCAGATCTAATCGTACCGCTTCACCTAATGATCTAATCGTTGCCTTTGGATCTAGATCCAATGGATCAGATCTGATTGACCACAATCCAGCGACGCGAATGGCGCTGGCGGTGGCGACGCCTCTGGCGGTGACACGCCGGCGAGGTCAGAGGTGAAGGGGGGTGTGCTGGTGCTTACCGAGGTCGCGAGAACGTGGATATGCTCAACGTGGTGACGGTTGGGGCGGGGGCTCACGGACACGAACATAATCGCTCGGCGGAGTTCGTCTCGTCGTCGGGTGCTCCCAATTGAAGACGAAGGCGACAACCTAGGCCACAAGGGAACAAGCGGCAAGCATTAACAGGTGCACAAGAACCTAGCGAGCACAGTCGCGTGAACCAGAGACAGAGGGGTGCTCGGAACTCACCATGATTGCTCGTCGGAACTGCAGAGGTGTGAAGCCAAATATGGGTAGCCTGGCGGCGCTCTGGAGGTGCTAGGTGGGGGAAAATGATGCGGAGAGGGAGAGGTTTAAATAGCCAGAGAAGGGGCAGGGATTACGCACGAAATCAACGGCAATTACACGAATTAAAACCTCGGCAGTGAAGGGGAAGAAATGGCGGAGGGCCTGGTCGTGGGCGGGGTTTGGGGACGATGATGACGGGGCACGTGGGACCAACGCGTCAGTGAGGGGAGGATGTGCGCGCGGGTGAGAAACAGAGAGGAGAGGGGCACCCGGGTGGGCTTGCTTTTGGGCCGTTTCTATTGTTGGGCTGGAATGGTGGCGCCGTCCCTTTTCTATTTCTTTTCTCCTTTTCTATTTCGTATTTGATTTTCTGAAATAATTTTCAAATGCTATTCAAATGAGTTTGAATTCAAACTTCCTCTGGATTTTGTAAAATAATACAAGCATATATTTGTGTATAAAACATTGTTGTTTGATCACAAACACTTTGGTCCATTAAAAATAGAATTAAAACAATGCCTTAATTAAATATTTTTAATAGGCATATAAATGGTTTTAAATTTAGATTCTTGTTTTGAAATTTTGAACAAGCTTTGAAATCAACATTCAAACCTTTTCTAGTTGAATCAAAGTATTCTCATGATTTAAAATGGAAATGAAGCCTTTTCCTTTCTTACATAAAATAATAGGCAAACAATTGGCTTCTGGTTTGCAATCTTGTTAGAAATTAATGTAATATGCATGAGGATGCATGAATGATGTGCAAACTTTATAAATCATGATTTTTGGGATGTTACAAATCTAACCCCCTTAAGGTGAATCTCGCCCTCGTGATTCGGATTGGCTAGCAAATAGGTGAGGGTGGTCTTTCCGAAGATCATCTTCTGTTTCCCAAGTTGCTTCCTCTTCGGAATGGTGGTTCCACTGAAATTTGCAAAACTTGATAATCTTAGTCCGATTAACTCTTTTCGCAGTCTCAAGAATCTTGATAGGCTTCTCCTCATAGGTGAAATCACTTTCCAACTGGACCTCTTCCAAAGGTATAGTATCCTTCAAAGAAGTATCTTCCATCTCCGGATGGCATTTCTTTAGCTGACTTACGTGAAACACATTGTGAACGGTTGACAATGATTCAGGCAATTCAATCTCATATGCTACTTCTCCTTTACGGCTCAGAATCTTGAATGGTCTGACATATCTTGGTGCCAATTTTCCCTTAACTCCAAACCTCTTCACTCCACGAAGTGGTGATACTCTAAGATAAGCTCTATCACCCACCTCATAGGTGACTTCTCTACGCTTTGGATCTGCGTAGCTCTTTTGTCGGGACTGTGCTATCTTCAATCTATCCTTTACCAACTTGACTTTCTCTTCAGCTTCCTTGATTAGTTCTGGCCCGAACAAATTTCTTTCTCCAACACCATTCCATAGTAATGGGGTAGTACACTTTATCCCAAAGAGAAATTCAAACGGTGCCATCTCAATACTGGCTTGATAGCTGTTGTTGTAAGAGAATTCTGCGTAAGGCAGACTTTCATCCCAACTAGCACCATAATCTAGGGCACATGCCCTCAACATATCCTCTAGAATCTGGTTGGTCCTTTCTGTATGTCCATCAGTCTGGGGATGAAAAAGCAGTGCTGAATTCCAATCTTGTTCCCAATGACTCATGCAGTTGTCTCCAAAAATGGGAAGTGAATTGAGTTCCCCTTTTAGACATAATACTCTTCGGTACTCCATGCAGACATACAATCATATTCATACAAATCTTGGCTAACTTAGCACTTGTATAGGTTGTATTTACGGGTATGAAATGATCCACTTTAGTTAGGCGATCTACCACGACCCAAATAGAATCATATCTTGATCTAGTCCTTGGCAGTCCGGTGATGAAGTCCATGCCAATCTTGTCCCACTTCCAATCAGGAATAGGTAGTGGTTGTAACAATCCTGCCGGTTTCTGATGTTCTGCTTTCACTCTACTGCATACATCACACAAAGCAATATGTTCGGCGATGTCCTTCTTGATATAATTCCACCAAAATCTTTCCTTCACATCCATGTACATTTTGGTATTACCAGGATGAATGGAATATGGTGAGTTATGTTCTTCTTGTAAATCAGTTTCCGAAGCTCCGAATCATGCGGAATGCAGATACGTTTTCCATACCATAAAGTACCATGTTCGTCTTCATGGAATCCTTTGGATTTCCCTTTGCTAATTTTTTCCTTAATCTCTTCAATTTCCTTGTCCAACTTTTGGGCTTCCTTTATCCTGTCCAACAATGTGGGTTGAACATCCAATGACATGAGATGTCCTTCAGGCACTATCTCCAATCTGAGATCTTTGAATTGGGCACACAGATCATCTGGCATCTCTCCTTTAGTAAGGCCATTCATATAAACCTTACGGCTTAATGCATCCGCTACAACATTTGCTTTATCGGGGTGGTATTGCAAACTCAAGTCATAGTCCTTGATGAGTTCTAGCCATCTTATTTGTCTCATGTTGATTTCTTTCTGAGTGAAGATATACTTCAAATTTTTGTGATCTGTGAACACTTCACAACGCTTTCCCAAAAGATAGTGTCTCCATGTTTTGAGTGCATGGACAACACAGGTTAACTCCAAATCATGAGTAGGATAATTCACTTCATGAGTTTTGAGTTGTCTCGAGGCATAAGCCAAAACTTTCCCTTCTTGCATCAAAACTGCACCTAATCCTTGGTGAGATGCATCACAATATACTTGAAAACCTTTCTCCAAATCTGGTAGACATAAGACTGGTGCTGTCACTAGTCTCTTTTTCAACTCTTGGAAACTGAGTTCACATCCTTTAGTGTAACATACCACCCTTCTGTGTAATATAAATAAGGACATGTTTGAGCATTGCATGCATGCATTACACTTGCACTTTGGTTTAATCAAGAAAGAACAAATTAAACCCTAAACCCTAACTTTCCCCTCTATTTGAAAACCATTCAAATGAGTTTTGTATTTGAACAACTAACTACATGAGTTGAGCAAAAGTGTATAAAAGGGTCTCACACTATTTCATATACTTTATAAAAGTTCCTGTAAGTTGAAAAGATTCAAAACAGATTTGAAATTCAAATTACAAAAGGGAAATCAGAAATAGAAATAGAAAAACATTTCTAGAAATAAAAATGTATCTAACCTAGCTACTGGGCCGAGCCCACCTCTTCTCCCTCTCTCTGTCGCCTAGAAGCAGCAGCAGCCGTGCAACCTTTCATGCAGCCCACCCGGGGCCCAAGTCAGCCCACCTCTGGCACGTACCCCTTCGGCCTTTCCCCTCTCTTCTTTCCTGACGCAGGCAAGCAGCTGCCTGGCAGCACGCTCGTCGTCGATCTCCCGCGTGCTGCGATCCCGCCGCCGCCCCTGGAGCCGCGGATAAGAACCGCCGAGCCATGCTCTATCTCCCTGTACCCATTTCACCCCCTCTCTCTTCCTCTTCCTCGCGGCAGTGCCATGGCCGAACCCTAGCTCGCCAGGACCTCCTCGTCCCCGCCGTATCCGAGCACCCCTCGCCCAGCCGAGGTGACCAGGAGCATCGCCTCGCCGTCCTCGTCCTCCTTCCCGAAGCATGCGAGCCAGGACACCCTCTTCTCCTCGGAATCAAGTTCGAAGCACCGACGGCCGCCGCCGTTGTCGCCGTCGATCCGCCACCGTCCGGCCTCCCCAAGCTTCACCACCAACCCTGTCGTGCTCACGGTGAGCTCACGGTGCTAGCGCACCCCTCCGTTGCTCCCCTCCCCCTCTGAGTCGCTCTCCCCGCATGTGCCCGACGCTGCCGCCGCTCGTCGTCGTTGCACCGCCATCTCCGGTGACCAAAAATAGGCGGTGCCACCATCATTCGACTCCCCATCGTTGTCTGCGTCTAACGCCCCCAACCTCGCATCCAGGCACGCTCGGAATCGCTGGATTCGAGCTCGATCTGGGAGCAGCTCCATTGATGACATCAGCATGATGTCATGCTGATGTCATTTCTCCTTTTTCTTTTTTGTAATTGTTTTATTTAAATGAAAATGTATGACAGGTGAGCCCTGCCTGTCAGGATTTTAGTCATTTCCATAAATATTTTCTAAAATTAATAAAAGTCTGACACGTGGGCCCAAGTTTGGAAATTAATTTAAATATTCCAAAAATGTTTAAAATGAATTAAAATTTGGGAAATTCATAACTAATTCATTTTAAATCAGAAAAATACAAATAATATACCAAAATGTTCAGAAAAATGAAACCTATCTAACTAAGCTATAATCATACATTGTTAATCAACTTTGATAGAAAGTTTAATTAGAAGAACCAATTGAACCCCGTAGGTGATTCCGATGATTCCCCTGTTTTAGGGTTTGGATCTTCGGAACCCCCTCTAAAGTGATCAAGCATGTTTAGGGTTCAATTCAACACTATTTAACTTGTCATATCATCCATATTGTATGAGCATTGCACATGCCATGTGTTGAGTGTTGCTTTCTCTTTTCTGGTGATTGGTTCTCGCGAATAGGAACCGAACCCGAAGCTGAAGTCAACGCCACCGAAGAGCAGTACTAGTCCAACAACGGACAAGGCAAGCGAAGCCCCACTCATACATATGAATCCTATGATTACAAAGTATTTGATTCTCGTCATATGCATTCGGTTCAAATAGTCTTTTATCAGTAGATAGAGTAATCCTATCTGATGCATGTTTCTCTTTGTGAACTAAATACCTGATCCACCGCTCCTAGCATAACTAGGGTTTGTCTTATGAGCGTCGCTAGTGCCACAGTTCAGTCAAGATTAGCCACGCTTAGTGGTCCGATGCTGATTATTTAGGTGATGCACCGGAGATGCGAATGAATCTAGTATGGTAGGTTCTGGTGATGTGATCAGAGATGGATGATAAACATGCTAAGGTTTGTATGGGAGGACACGTGGGTTGTGGTTTTTGCAGTCCCATACTTGCCTCCTCTAGGACCCGATGTTCTTGCCTCTTGAACCAAGACGAGCGTACAACCACACGGGGGCCTGGAAACCCCCTCGACCAACTAACTTGCCTAGTAGATTCCATGAGTCACATAGTTCGGGCTTTCCATTCTACCTACGCATCTTGGTTGTTCTTGAATGGAGGTGAAGGAGGTGCATTCATACAGGTAGGTAAGTGTGGCAGGGAATGGGAGATGCTCGGCATCTGTAATCTCAAAACCTGTTCACATCGCTAGGGACCGACTTCGGGACTCGACCCGTTACGGCGGCATCTCCTTAGTGCGTGACTCATGGTCTCGGCGAAAGCAAGGTAAAGGTCGTGGTCAACCACTCTCTGTCGGCCTTCCAAGGAAGAGGGCTAATAATTTGGCATTAAGAATCGGTTGGTACGTGTGGGTAAAGTTGTGCACCCATGCAGCGTTATTAATCTTTTCGAAAAGCCGTGTCCATAGTTATGGACGACTTGGGAACGGACGTGAAGATCATAGAGAACTATAACTGAATGTTAAAACTTGTCAACTAAAGTGAGATCCGAAATACTTCCTCGGGGTTGTTGAGGGGGTAGTCCGGGAAGAGAGGTTCTATTGATGATGGTTCTTGGTGGATATCAAAGATGAATTTAAGAGCTATAGTTGAAGTCTTCTTATCCCCTTTTGAAAATGATCTGACTAGACGAGTTTCTTCTCCCTCTCGTTTTGAAAACAAAAGATGGCTTTATGCAAAATAACTCCACTAGTCATAAGTCTTGCGGAGTACACCCTGTACTCAGCCTTGCTTCGTTGATGTTTTCTACAGATGATGCTATCCCAACTGAAGGTGGTTTCTACGTCGAGGTCGACGAGTAGTCGGGGTTCCCGGGCAGCATCCTATGATCTATGGAAGGGTCGCTACTTTTGTTTAAGGCCTCTTAGGCCCTTTGCTAAGTTTATTGTTTAGAACAACTTGTTTGCTTCCGTTGTTTGATGTAATGTTGGGTCTAAGACCCCTGGCTTGTATGACTGGTTTGTAACTCTCTTAAGAGTTTACCTTAGTAATGTATGGTTTGTATGTTCTGTAATGTTACCGATCTTTCCCTGCGTGTTTCGGAATTTAGGTTAGGCTTATATCAGATGAGGATCTGGTATTTGTCTAGCCCTGATCCCGGGTCGTGACATTCAGTCCAATCAAATTTCTTGTCTTTCTTAAGTAATTCCATCATTGGCTTAGCTATCTTTGAGAAATTCTCAATGAATCTTCTATAGTATCCTGCCAAGCCAAGGAAACTATGAACTTCTTTCACTCACTTAGGAGATTACCACTCAGTTACAGCTGACACTTTTGCGGGATCAACTGCTACACCATCTCCTGATACAATATGTCTAAGAAATCCAACCTCATTCAGCCAGAATTCACACTTGCTGAATTTGGCATACAATTTATGCTCCCTGAGCTTCTCAAGTATCAATTGCAAATGTTCTTCATGCTCTTCATTGCTCTTAGAATAGATCAAAATGCCATCAAAGAAAACGACAACGAATTTGTCAAGAAATTCCATGAACACCTTGTTCATCATATTCATGAAGTAGGCTGGTGCATTGGTCAAACCAAATGGCATCACAGTGTACTCATACAATCCATACCTAGTGGTGAAAGCAGTCTTAGGTATGTCTTGTTCCCTTATCTTTAGCTGAAAGTAGCCTGATCGGAGATCAATCTTTGAGAACACACGGGCTCCTTCTAATTGATCAAACAAATCATTGATTCTGGGAAAAGGATACTTGTTCTTGATAGTCACCTCATTGAGTGATCGGTAATCTATGCATAACCTTTGACTTCTATCTTTCTTTTCAACAAACAAAACTGGTGCACCCCAAGATGAAGAACTTGGTTGAATAAATCCTTTCTGTAATTGTTCTCCAAGTTGTTTCTTGAGTTCTTTCAACTCATCAACTGACATCTTGTAAGGTCTCTTTGCTATTGGTCCTGATCCTGGCAGCAAGTCAATCAGAAACTCGACATCCCTATCTGGTGGCATTCTCGGCAATTCCTTCGGAAACACATCCGGATATTCTCTCGCAATTAGCACACTGTCTATGCTAACACCCTTAAGAGAATTTAGCTTACTCCCTTTTGATTCAAAGATAGACTTGAATCTAATCCTTTTATTATCCGGGGTTGTGAGTGTGACAGTACGATTGGCACATTCTAGTACTCCTTCATACTTGCTCATCCAATCCATTCCCAAAATAACATCCAATCCTTGGTAATCTAGGATTATCAGACTGACTGGAAACTTATGTTCTTCAAATTCTATTACTAGATCACGACATCCAAGACTTACTATCATATCTCCACCGGGAGAACTTACTTTTATAGGACACCCAATATTTTCAGTTGGAAATCCATTTTTATCAACAAATGCTCTTGATATGAATGAATGCGATGCGCCAGTATCGAAAAGAACAAGTGCTGGAATAGAATTGAGTCTGAACTTACCATCCACAACATTAGATTCTTCATATATTTCTTCCACATTGATGTGGTTCACTTGTCCCTTTTGGAAGGGATTGGTCTTGTTGGCACCATCAACTTTCTTTTCTGGGCACTCATTAGCATAGTGCCCCATCTTCTTACACTTGAAGCATTCAACCTGAGTGAGATCTTTCTTTACAGGCTGACTCCCACTTCCACTTCCACCTCCACTGTGGTGGCTCTTGTGTCCACTCTTATGGTTCTTATAATTGTCATTATCATGACTGCGGTGATGTTTGTTGTCATGATGGCGGTTGTGGCTGTGGTGGTTGTTGTACTTTCCATGTTTGTGGGATCCAGAACTCCCACTATCATCATGATGGGAACGCTTGTGAGACGATCCCGAGCTGTGCTTATCAAAGCTATGCTTCCTCTTTCTGCTCTCAACATGTTTCATCTTGTTTTCCAAGATGGTAGCCTTGTCACAAAGTGATTGATAGGTTGGAACATAGGCAACAGACAACTGTAGGTTCAACTCATCATTCAGTCCTTTGAGGAATTTCTCCTTCCTCTTTGCATCTGTATCAACTTCATCCGGTGCATAGCGCGCCAGATTGTTGAATTCCTCAATATACTCAGCCACACTGCGGTGACGCTGCTTCATATTGTGAAACTCCTTTTTCTTCAAATTCATCACTCCGGATGAGATGTGATATGTACGGAATCCATCCTCAAAGATAGCCCATGTCACATCCTCAAGAGGAGTGGTGATCTGGAAGTTATCCCACCATGTTGCTGCTGGCCCTTCAAGCAGATGTGCTGCAAACCTGACCTTTTCCTCGTCGGTGCAGCCAACGGTCACCAAGTCATTGTTCACTGAACGTAACCAGTCATTGGCTATCATTGGATCAGTGGTTCCCGAGAACTTTGCAGGCCTTAGTCTCAAAAATATGGTGAGCATGTCAAATCCCGGAGGATTATTATGATTGTTGTTATTGTTGTTGTTGTTGTTATTGTTGTTGTTGTTATTCTGGTTCTGGTTCTGCATGAACTGTGTCATCATCTGCATCAGTTGAGCTTGTGCTGTCATGAACTGCTGCATCTCGGGAGTGACGTTGTTGTTGTTGTTGTTTTGGTTGGGGTTGGCACGTCGAGGAGGCATCTGTGGTTTTGATAAGGATAAGAATGAGATACCCATAGATGCTTAACATGCACAATACATCACATAGAACAATCACAATAACCAAGCATCAAAATAACATAGAGTTTGAACGACATAAACAACAAGTTTTGAAAATGCAAACACACCATAGCAAGCCATCCACATGTTGGATGGTCATTGCGACTCAATAATCAAAGTACGGTAGATGAAAAATAGTCGAGTAGTCTACACTACTCCTCTGCAGCAATCTCCACATCAACAAGGGTAAGACCTGCATTCTCCATGGCTATCTTGTACTCGTCAACACTAGTGGTCAAGGCCTCAATCTTGTCCCTAAGAGCCCTCTTCTGTGAGCGAAGCCTCTCGATCACTCCCTGCTGGTGCTCAAGCCCAAAGTCCTTGGCCTCTAACTCCTCCTTCATCTCCCTGATCTTCTTGTTCCTGTCTTGGACTCTTTTCTCCTAGCTCTTGAACTTCTTGTCCTGGCTATCAAATTTGGCATCCATCTCTTTGACGATCTCATCTTGCTCCGCGAAGAGCTTGTCCTTCTCTCGTAGCTAAACCTGGAGCTCGTCATTGCTAAGCATGACGTTGGTCCTATCAGTATCAAGGTGTCTAATAAGACCCTCTAGGTCCTGAAGGTACAGACGAAACGGATCCATCGTCTCTCTAGTAGTAGCATCGTACTCTATAGCCTCACCCTCCTTGTTGCGTCTCCCGAAGGGGTGAAAGTAAAGACCTCTAAGCTCGGTGGAGTGCCTCCCTACCAGGCGTCCAAGTAACTCCTGCATGACTACATCTAAGTCTCTTTCCTTGTCGCCATGCATCAGCTTGAAAGTGATAGCCTCCGTGGGTGGCTCTGCCTGGCGTCCCGGCTGTGTGACTCTGAAGCCCCATAGGTCCTTCCTCTCAAACTTGGTGAGCTGAAGTGTTGTGATGCTAGGAAGTGGAAGGTTGAGCACACTAGTGAGCTCAATGATACGAGTACCAAAACGAGTTCCCTTGAACTCCTCAGCCGTGCTGATAACAACGTTAGGCATCTATTTTTATAAGATAGATAAAAGTTAGAACCAATCACAGGTAGAGAAAATTCACAAGACAAAATATCACAAGCACATCTTCTAGCAACAAACACACAAGTCATGGCATACACAAATCCATTACAAACACTAAAGGTTCAACATAACTTAGACAAATTTTTGGAAGTAAAAACGATAAGTGTGGTGGTCCAACTAATGAAGTACGTTACAATTCTCACTCACTAGACAAAATAGCTACCAGGGCATCCTTAGTGGCCATCTGTTTATCTTGTTCACAAGACTCCCATATTAAGTCTATGATGTCTCCCCTTAGTTGTTGGTTGGTAGTCTCTAATTCTTGGGTATGCTTCTTTTCTTCTCTAAGGTCATTTTGGGTGTTGAGCATTCTGCACTTGAGTCTATCACCAAGCTCCTTGATGGAATTCCAAGCTGCATTTCTTGCAGAGTCAAAGAATGTTGTGTGCATTTCAGAGTTGGTGACCATGCAAAATCCTGACTCCTTGTGGTTGTCTTCCTTGATTTTGTACAAGTGAAGTTGCACCCACCAATACTCTTCTCCTTCATCCATCACAGGGAATCCCTTGTACACAGTTGCACCATGTATCCCCATGGTAACCATAAGGTTCTTGAGTGCCTTGGGAAATTCAGTCTCACACTCCAAAGTCATGGTCATGAGTGGTCCCTTCCTGATGGCTTCGTTGATGGAGTTCATCTACGAATAGAGATGAGAAAGAAGATTACAAAAGTTTACGAGAAGAAAAATACAAGTGTGGAAATTTTTCAAAGTGTTAAAATTTTCCTTAGTGGTTTCTTAGTCTAATCCAATCCTAGGGTCATAATCCTATAGGAAACACAGTGCTCTGATACCATCTGTAAGACCCTACCTTTATAAAGGTAAAGGTCCCTGTGATTACAATGCTAGTACCTGGATCAAATGCTAGCATCCATAGTTTAAGATGAATTACACATAAACAAAGGTCATTATTACATCGCCATTCCAGAGATAACATAGTCTTTTACAACTTCATAGCCATAGGCTAGTACAAGAGTTTAACTTAACAATATAAATAAAAGTCTTCATCTTGATGTGCCATAGGCAAGCATGTTGAGTGTAGACTCACAACCCTAATCCTCATCAGAGTAACCTACAACATCACAAGTTACAGCCACAGTGGGTCAATACATTTGAATAGTATTGGCAAGTGATACCTTAGTAGAATAATAGTTTCTAGCTTCTACCTGAATTTGGCTAAGTGTAGCTTAGGCTTGCTTTGCTCAAAATAGCTTTTACCTATCAGTTGAAAACACTAAGTTTTTGTTTGGCAAAAACTCCCAAGGAACCACCAATAGACATTGGTGAACCTTTACCCTTGTTCAACCACAAGTTTTTAACTTAGAAATTGGGATGAGGAGATTCTTCATAGCTTCCATGTCTTGATGCTCAAATTGTCCTTTTCCGGGGACACGGCTAAGTACTTAGATTCTTCCTTCTCGAGAGGTGGTGCACTTTCCCCACAAGACTCGACATGCATCGAGACAAGATCTTTCAGAAGTCTTCCCTTAGACCAAAATGTACACGCTCCAAACCTATCACCCCCTACCACCAACTGTCCATTTGGCTAAGTTATTGAAACCTATGTGATCCAGGCAGAGCCCATAATGCCATGTGGCTGCACTAGAAGCTTCTTAACATATGGCACCTTTGTTCCTGGGTGGCTTTCCACAAGTGTGATACACAAGGTAGACCATAGATATGGGCCTTGTGTAACCACTCAACAAAACCCAAACATACCATTCCACCCAGGTGTTTCATTCACTTAGTTGTTTTATTAAGCAAAACACAAGTCAAAGACTTAGCAATATTTTTCCATAGCATGTATATATTCCACCCTTGGTTGCTACTAGCTAGGCTAAGCATGGCAATAGCAAGTATCTTAACTTAGATAAAATTCTAACAATTCTACAACTACTAGGATTTCCCAAGCATAGCATATAGATACTTAGCAAAAATTATCATGCAAGCCCTATACAAAATATCACTAATGTATAGTCAAAATATTGGGACAAAATATGAAGCACCACTTGCCTTGGTAGTTGGGGGAGTAACAACAATCCTCACAGTCACAATCACCACTAGCACCAAAATCTACACATAAAATGATAGCACCAAATTCATATTTCAAATAATCAAGTAAAAATAAATGAATGCATGCAAATGCCATGTGATGATTTTTATAAACTAAACAAGACAAGTGAAACAGTACTGAACATTAAACTAAACATATATACACCAATTAAACTTAATTTGGCTTTTAAAACATTTTCCAAATAATTTTTATACACAAAATAGGCCTACAAATGTCTCTGCATAAAATTCTATTTTAACAGAGGCAAAATACAAAAATAAGCCTACAGATGTGTAGAATTTATTTTTTTGATTCCAATGATATATTATTTGTATTTTTTGGATAAAAAGAACAAAAGTTATTGAATTTACAAGTTTAAATAACTAATAGATGAAATTCTAGATTTTAAATTTAAAATCCAGCCACGTGGCAGCCTCTGATTGGTGCGTACCGGTTCGGGGGGATCACGCTTGTGAACTGTAGGATTTAAGTGACGATGCACGGCCCATATCTAATCGTATCGCTTCACCTAATGATCTAATCGTGGCCTTTGGATCCAGATCCAATGGATCAGATCTGATTGACCACAATCCAGCGGCGCGAATGGCGCTGGCGGCGGCGACGCCTCTGGCGGTGACACGCCGGCGAGGTCAGAGGTCCGGGGGGGTGTTGGTGCTTACCGAGGTCGCGAGGACGTGGATATGCTCAACATGGTGATGGTTGGGGTGGGGGCGCACGGACACGAACAGAATCGCTCGCCGGAGTTCGTCTCGTCATCGGGTGCTCCCAGTTGAAGGCGAAGGCGACAACCTAGGCCACAAGGGAACAAGCGGCAAGGATTAACAGGTGCGCAAGAACCTGGTGAACACAGTCGCGTGAACCAGAGACAGAGGGGTGCTCGGAACTCACCACGATTGCTCGTCGAAGCTCGTCGGAACTACGGAGGTGTGAAGCCAAATATGGGTAGCCTGGTGGCGCTGTGGAGGTGCTGGGTGGGGGAAATGACGCGGAGAGGGAGAGGTTTAAATAGCCAGAGAAGGGGTAGGGATTACGCATGAAATCAATGGCAATTACACGAATTAAAACCTCGGCAGTGAAGGGGGAAGAAACGGCGGAGGTCCTAGTTGTGGGCGGGGTTTGGGGACGATGATGACGGGGCACGTGGGACCAACGCGTCAGTGAGGGGAGGGTGTGCGCGCGGGTGAGAAACAGAGAGGAGAGGGGAACCCGGGTGGGCTGGCTTTTGGGCCGTTTCTGCTGTTGGGCTGGAATGGTGGCGCCGGCCCTTTTCTATTTCTTTTCTCCTTTTCTATTTCTTATTTGATTTTCTGAAATCATTTTCAAATGCTATTCAAATGAGTTTGAATTCAAACTTCCTCTGGATTTTGTAAAATAATCCAAGCATATATTTGTGTATAAAACATTGTTGTTTGATCACAAACACTTTGGTCCATTAAAAATAGAACTAAAACCATGCCTTAATTAAATATTTTTAATAGGCATATAAATGGTTTTAAATTTAGATTCTTGTTTTGAAATTTTGAACAAGCTTTGAAATCAACATTCAAACCTTTTCTAGTTGAAACAAAGTATTCTCATGAGTTAAAATGGAAATGAAGCCTTTGCATTTCTTACATAAAATAATAGGCAAACAATTGGCTTCTGTTTTGCAATCTTGTTAGAAATTAATGTAATATGCATGAGGATGCATGAATGATGTGAAAACTTTATAAATCTTGATTTTTGGGATGTTACAAAGCATCCTCAATAAAAATCTATATGCATAGTAAATAAAAAGATTGCTGAGATGCTCATTGTCTGCTTGCCTTGTCATTTTGGTTATGGGAAAGCTCCTGTACCATGTGCAAGGGGTACCTCGTTGGCGGTTCTCAATGATATGCAAATACTTACAATGACAAGAACTTACTTGGACCCAAAGTTGAGTACGCATGAGGAGTGGCCCTCATATTCAAGGGACATGAGATTGCCAATTTATATTTCGTCAAGCATATACTCCATCTTTGTTCACTTTAACCTTAATCATCTAAAGATGCTTATGATAGGGGCAAAGAGGGCTCAAAGCTAGTAAGTACCATAATATTTTGGAAGCTCTTTATGACTTGTAATCCCTGCTACCCTCTAAGAAGGGACCTTTCTACCAGTTACCAGTTGAGTCAGTAAACCTACTTCCTCTCTATCTCCAGCTAGCTTTTGAGTTGTTTTGTTTCAAGCATTCATATGGTGATTTATTCAATCATGTTCTTTATATCCCGTATTTGCACAAAACTCTTATCTATTGAGTATTACTTTGAAAGCCTTCACTTGTGAAAAAAACCTTTTTGAGCAAAGAGTGCTCCTGTTTTGAAACTTCTACAAAAAGCTTTTGTGAAACTATTTATCAGGTGTTCTCTTTCCAAGAACAATTTTCCAACTCCAATTATGATTTATCTTTATGCATCTCTATTTGTGAATGTTGTACTTGGTTGCAAGCTAAGTTATATAATGGTGAGTTGCTTTCTTCTATGAGTTGTGCAATGGTAAGTGTGATGCTTCTTGTTCGAATTCTTTTATCGACACTTCACTCTATAAACTTGTGGACATGTTTACTGAGCTCAGTATTCACTTGGGGACAAGCGAAGTGTAAGCTTGGGGGAGTTGATACGCCCAATTTGCATCACCATTCTATATCATAATTTACCTCTATTAATTGATATTTGTCTTATTATGAGGTATTACTTATGGCTTTTCATCTGTTTATGCATGTTGGATGATTCCTGGAGGATGGACTGCCGGAGTCTAGATTCTGATGGAAAAGACGGCGTTTCGGTGCAATTTCACGAAGATCAGAAAATACTAGAAAAAATATGGAAACATATTATTTTACTAGAAGACAAAAGAAGCCAGAAGGAGGAGCGAAGGGGGGCCTCAGGGGGGCCCACACCCCCTAGGTGCAGGCCCACCTGACCCCGCACCTAGGGTGCGTTTTGCCCACCTGCTCGGCCTCCGACTCTGCCCCTTCGCCTATATCTTCCCTACGGAACCCTAACACCAAGGGAGCGACCACAGATAGACTTCCGCTACCTCTGGGGGGCAGAAAACACCGAGAGAGAAAGATCTCTCCGGCAGACAGATTTCTACCGGGGGAATTCCTTCCCGGAGAGGGGAGACCATCGCCGTCAACACCATTATCAAGCTAGGCTTCATCGGGATCATCATCATCCACACCATCATCTCCACCAGCACCATCACTCCATCCCATTGTAACAATTGTGTTGGATATTGCTTTAGTTCATTAGGGGAAACTTTCTCAGTGTTAATTACTATTGTAGTTGATGCTTGTGAGTGGATATTGGATTATTTTTTATGTTCAGATTGTTATCCATTATCATATCATCTTTGATCTTGATCCATATGATGTCTTGTGAGTAGTTCGTTTAGTTCTTGAGGACATGGGAGAAGTCATGTTGTTAGTAGTGAATCTGTGATGAGTTATTATTCAATGGTTTAGTATTTAAGTTGTGGTGTTATTCTTCTAGTGGTGTCATGTGAATGTCGACTACATGATACTTCACCATTTATGGACCTAGGGGAATGCATTGTGTATTTGGCTACTAATCGTGGGGTTGCCGGAGTGACAGAAACCTGAACCCCCTTTAGGACACCTTTGCACAAGGGAGTGTAGAATCTCAGAGTTTAAGGTTGTGGTTAGATTTATATCTTAATTACTTTCCTATAGTTACGGATGTTTGCAGGGGGTTTAATCACAAGTATGTATTAGTCCTACGAAGGGTAGTATGTTAGCACAGGTTCACCCACACAACACTTACAAACACCAAAGAAGAGTACTCAGCTATTTACAGGGAAAGCACTTGACAGAATTCCCATGTGTCCTCGAGAACGTTTGGTCCTTATAACTATTTCCACCGGCTTGTCCTTTGCTAAGAAAGGATTGGGCCACTTGCTATGTTTGTTCGTTACTTCTGTTACTTTCTCTTTGTTATGTTGCCTTGTCAAAAAACACTAAAAATCCGTTTGCTAAGTATTCACAGGGATTTCCTGCTCCATACCACTGTTTAGCACCTTCTGCTCCTTGTTGGGATCGACACTCCTATTTATCGAAAGTACTACGATACACCCCCTATACTTGTGGGTCATCAACACAGCAAGCTGATAGCGCTTTCCATGAACTTAAGAATATGTTGGCAACATCACCAATATTGGCCTTGCCACTATCCAAAGAGCCAATGCTGCTCTATGTTGTAGCAACCAATAGAGTTGTTAGCACAGTAATAGTGGTAGAGAACGAAGAGGAGGGCAAATTAGTCCAAAGACCAGTTTATTACTTGAGTGAAGTGCTCTCTATGTCGAAACATAATTACCCTCACTATCAAAAAATGACATACGGGGTGTATATGGTAGCAAAGAAGCCGAAGCATTATTTTTAGGAGCACCCAATCCAAGTAATATGCGAGGCGCCTATCTTAGACATCTTGGGTACTAAAGACGCCAGTGGAAGAGTGGGAAAATGGGCCATAGAACTAGCACCATATACTCCACAGTACAATAGGCGAGGTGCCATTAAATCTCAAGCTGTGGTCCACCATTGCCAGACCCGAACTACTGGAAGATGCACTTTGATGGGTCCAAAACAAAGATGGGTCTGGGTGCTAGGATAGTTCTCACCTCACCATAGAAGGACCAACTCAAGTATGTGTTGCAAATTCACTTTGTTGCATCCAACAATGTTGCCGAGTATGAAGCACTTGTTCACGGGGTAAAAGTGGCTAAAGAAATTGGCATCAAAAGAATCATGTGCTTTGGCGACTCGGACTTGGTTATTCAGCAAGTATCTAGGCACTGGGATGCGCTAGACGCGGATATGGCACTATATTGTTTCCATGTTCAGCAGATTTTGGGATACTTTGATGGATGTGAGTTTCGCCATGTACCCAGAGCAGAAAATGAGGCAGCTGATGTGTTATCAAAGTGCATCTCAGAAAGCCATGGGTCATCTCGGCAAGCAATCCCGCCAAGAGTAGCACTGGAACATCTCAGAAAGCCATCAATCAAATCGTCACCTGAATTTGAGTCAATCTTCATCCCGGCAAGCCAGGAGTCGGATGTTGTGCCAATGGACATTGACACAGGGGCAGGTTCGAGTAACCCGGGGACTGTTCCACAAAACCCAGGGACTGCCGAATCAAACTCGAGGACTCCTCAGGTTATGTCGGCAAAAACTATGTCGGCTGAGCCAATGGAAATTGATGAAAATACATACCCAGCACCAGTGATACCAATTTGGGTGCAATCAATATTTCACTACTTGAAAGAGGGAACTTTGCCGGATGATGAGATATTAGCAAGACAAACAGAAATAAGGGCAAAAGCATACACCATAATGAACAAGGAGTTGTACAAGAGGAGTGTGACAAATGTGTTACAATGTTGTGTTAGCTCATAGCAAGGCCAAGAGATACTGTTGGATATTCACCAAGGAGAATGTGGGCATCATACTTCGTCGAGAGCATTGGTAGCCAAGGAATTCCGACATGGCTTCTGTTGGCCAAGTGCACTCGTGGAGGCACAGGATTTAGTACGAAAATGCAATGGGTGTCAATGATACGCGGCAAAAACACACTTGCCGGCATCAGAGCTAAAGACCATACCAATCACTTGGACATTTGCAGTATTGTTCCTAGATATGGTGGGGCCATTTAAACCTGTGTGTGGCGGCATGACTCACATACTTGTGATGGTTGACAAATTCACAAAATGGATAGAAGTGAAGCCCATCAAAAAGCTTGATGGGAAAACAGCTATCACATTCCTGAGGGATATAATCCTAAGATATGGCTACCCGCATAGCGTAATTACAGACAATGGCACAAACTTTTATGAAGGAGCTTTTGCTCGAGTCTATATGGACAAACGAATAAGACTCGATGTAGCGTCAGTCACTCACCCGGAATCAAATGGGCAAGTTGAACGAGCTAATGGGCTAGTCCTATTCGGGATAAAACCTCGGCTAATGGAACCACTTTAGAGAACACCTGGTTGTTGGATAGAGGAATTACCCTCAGTATTGTGGAGCTTAAGAACAACTCTGAATCGATCAACTAGCTATACACCATTCTTCTTCGTTTATGGGGCAGAAGTAGTTTTGCCTGCCGACATAGAGCATGGCTCGCCAAGTGTGAGGAAATATACATAAGCCGAGGTAAAAGAAGCTCAGTAAGATGGATTCGATTTACTCGAAGAGGCTCGAGAGCTGGCATTATCCAGATCCGCCATATACTAACAAAATATCCGATGCTATCATAGCTAGAAAGTCCACCCTCGTGTATTTAGAGAAGGGGATTTGGTGCTCAGACTAGTGCAACGCATAGCTGGGATGCACAAGTTATCACTCCCATGGGAAGGTCCGTTCATTGTAAGCAAAGCACTGCACAATGATTCATAATATCTAATAGATGCCCGTGAGGCACAAAAGAACAAGGCAGACAGGTCAGGTGATGAAACCAAAAGGCCATGTAATGTGGCATCGCTCCGTCCTTTCTATACCTAGGGAAAGCAATGTATGTATCTCTCAAACTCTAATATGTCGAACGCTCATGTCGGTTGTGTGCTAATAATAAAAATGGTATGACTCGAGGACTGGCTTATTGTTTTCTATCCTTATATCGGCTGGCGCGGTCGCCTAAACTTATCTCGGAATATTAATGTATACTCGTCTAAGGTCAACTCTTCGATTTATTTGTTGTCCGGAAACACGGCTTCATGGCAAGCAAGAGAAAAATATCAAGGATGGGTAAACATGAACAGCGGATAAGGAAAGGAAAAGATGCGAGCCGGCCCTATGCATATGTGTATAACTAACCCATTGCAGGATATGTCGGCCTATATGTCAAATGACTCTAGGTCAAGTTGCCTAGTTTCATAGCTGCTAACTTGATCCTTATGATTCTGAGACTCTAATGTCGGACGCCAAAAAAGGTAGACAAGAGCCAAAGCCAAGGGATAAGAAAAATGGCAAATGAAACTCGGGGACTTGCCCCTCGGTGATTCGCATTCCAGCCAAAATATAAGTTTTTGCCTTCACAAAGGCACATAACCAAAAGAACTACAGTACTCATTACATCTGCACCAGGCATACCGGGGATCGCATAAAACTTAAGTGTTTTTTATCCAGCTTAAGAGGCAGCTGGACTCGGAGGGGCTTCATCAGTCTTAGAACTCGGTGCATCATCAGGCTCAGCCGAGTCATTTATGTTGGCTGAAGAAGACACATCTGACTCGGTTGCTTTGCTATCAGCAGCACCTTCTTCAGCAACTTCTTCGGCAGGCTCGAAGGCATCAAGGAAACTTGGACCGTCGCACCAAGCATGAACAAGGGCATATTCAACCATGTCATAAGCTCGCTCCTGGCGCTTCTTGATAAGCTCTGCATCATGGGTCCACTTGCCTTCGGCTCTAATGTTCTGAATAACATCAAGGTTGATATCTTCATACCAAGATCGCACGAAGGACAAGGCCTTGTCTGCAACAGCACGGCCGGCTGATTCACACCATTGGTCTAGCCGTTCCTTAGAAAGCAGCAGCCTGGCCGCGAGCGGGTCAATCAGTTGAGGAGGATCTTCATCTGGCCAAAGCGTCCTGAAGACGTGGATTGCCGATTTGAGAAGAGCAACCCCACAAGACTTTATAGTGGTTACTCGCTCTGAGAGTGTAGCCAAGTGCTCATCAATAGTCACCTCGCCGTCTGCCGGATCACCAGACTCGGACCGAACCTTTTTCATAGCCCTGAGAGTGAACATATTGGCTTCGGGGAAGTTCTCTGCAAGAAGAGAAGAAACTGTCAGAGGACAACAGAAATAGAAAATAAGAACAAGAACGCGGCGAAAAGAGTAAGGACTCACTACCGATGAAAGAGTTGATGCAGCTGAGTTTGGACTGCCAGGTTTTCGATTTAGCACGAAGGGCATATAGGTCCTGGTGAGCTGAGTCTAGAGATGACTCGGTCTCCTTGAGCAGCTTGTCCATCTTCTCAGCTTTACCAGAGAACTGCCCCTCTTTCTCGGCAATCCTTGAGCAGCTTGTCCATCTTCTCAGCTTTACCAGAGAACTGCCCCTCTTTCTCGGCAAACTCCTGGCGCAGACCCTCGAGATCAGACTGATGCTTCTGCTCCATCTCTGCCATCTGCTGCTTGAGCCGGGTCACCTCATCTTGCTCCTTTTCGAGCTCAATCTGGTGTTGCCCTGCTTGTTCAAGACAGTGCTCCTTCGGTTCCGTCATGGAA
The DNA here is from genome assembly GCA_916181665.1 of Avena sativa. Taxonomy (NCBI): domain Eukaryota; kingdom Viridiplantae; phylum Streptophyta; class Magnoliopsida; order Poales; family Poaceae; genus Avena; species Avena sativa. The sequence goes on along the minus strand of OV702298.1, from coordinate 40,807,563 downwards.
ATACTATCCCGAAGTTGTGCTACGGAGCAAAAGTTTATCGTCTACTCCGAGACATAACAAATGTACAAGGAAAGCATAAAGCTAGGTAGCTATCAAATTTCTGAGGAAAAGAGCAATACCTTCGGCGTCTGAGATTTGGTGGTGGAACGCATCCATGGTAGATTGGGCAGTAGCTGCAAAACAAGAATATCAAAAGGAAGTTGGCATAAAAATCAAGACTACCAGTCAAAGGGAGACCGAGTAAGAGGATATATCTCGGCCTTGGTTCTCAGTTATGAGATCGCGGTGATCAGCAACAAGCTTCTGGTACTTCCACAGTAGGCCCTGGTGTACCTTGGTGCGCTTGTTGTGCGTGAACTGTGAAAAGAGATGTGAGCAAGAAATCCATAATGAGTCAAGATAATCAATCCCGGCAGAAAATAGAAAGAGATGCATTTTAGTTCTAATCTTACAGCCGAGTAACTGCTTTACTCGACAGTAACCTCGGGGGCTAGGGATCAAATTTTTGACACAAGATCTTTGCAAACAGAAGAAAAAGACATGCCTTAACTATAAGCTTACAGCCGAATAAGTTCCTTACTTGACGGTAACCTCGGGGACTAGGGAATATATGGATATAAAAATACTCAGAACATAAAAGAGTAAAACAACTGCATACCTCATTCACCCGATGAACCTGCGTCATGATCTCAATGGCTTGATGGGTAATCTCCGACATAGTCTTGGGGCCTAGCTACACTTGCTGCTGACCAGAACCCGAAGGAAGGCTAGAGTTCACCTCATGATCGCCCGCAGCATTCCACTCCAGAGCAAAGGGCTTAGCAGAACCAAGGCTATGCCTGCTAAGCATCCGAGTAAGGACTTGACCCTTCTTCAAAGCCGCTCCTATAGTGGCACGATTGGAAACGGGGCTAGCGTGCAAAGTGCTGGCTCCAGGAGCGTCACCTGATCCAGCAGCCGCAGATTTACCCAACAGACCCGCCGAAGCAGATGTCTTTGTTGATGTGGTTGGCTTCTTCTGCGGAGCTGAGCCTGGGCCAAAACTCAAGTTCTGTTGTTTGGAACCTGTCGCTTTGAAGGGTGTAGTCTGAGTCTGGCCAGCCGGGTCTAGCTTTTCTGTGCTGGTGATGGAGGAGTAGGTCTCTTGATTTGTTGCTGCGGCGGAGGAGCCGAGTGAGCAGGCTGAATAACTGGCTCGGAAGAAGAGGCAGACTTTTCCTTTGGTTCACAGACAAGGGGAGCTGTAGTACACACATTCTGGGCGGACTCGGCGCTGATGTTGCTGGCGTCGGGTCCCAAGTTCAAACTATCAGAGGCAACTAGAGATGCAAGCCGAATCTCCCCTGCAGATTGGGCTGTCGAGTCAGCTTCAGGCTGAGGCTCGGAAACCTCAACCATAGAAGCAGAGACCCGAACAGGGCTCTATGGCTCAGGAACGACACAAGCAGGGGAGACTGGCTTGGAGATCGAGGATGTCATACAAGTGGCAGACTGATTCACGGACATGGCAGTGCTGAAAACAAAAGCAAAAGGTCATAAGGGTCACCCTGAGAAAAAGGAGGAATATCAGGTAGTGAAACTTACCTGGAAACGACGGGATCGTGCAGCACGCGTCGACCAACTTTCCGAGTCTTCTGGGGCTGCGAAGTCCCAGCTTCGGGGCCCACGGCAGCGTTGACCCGATGCTTCTTGGAGGGTTGAGCACCACTGGTGGAGGCCCCACGCCGCTTACCCGGCTTGGCAGCAAGGATATTGTTCGACCACCAGTAGCGAGAGGAGAAACCTCATGTACCTGATCGGCTACATCAGCAAATGCAAGATTCAATGGGATAAGCCAAAATCATAAGGCAAAGGTCAAGTACCTCTAGAATCTCACAGTCATCGTCATCATCGTCTGGCCAGTCCCTCAAAGTGGTTCGGGTAGGATTCTTACCAGGAGTCGGAGCAGTAGCAGCATGTGGAATAGGCATGAAGCATTCCAAATCAAATTCCTCTTCATCTTCATCGGGTCGATCACCATAATAACCAATGGGGGGAACGGTACTGTCATCAACATGGTTCACAAGATTCTGCAAAAATAAAATACAAGAAAGACGATTAACAGATGTCGAGTAACAGATGTCAACCTGGTGAATGGTACTGTCACCAACTTCTTGGAAGCTTACCCATGGAACGAGTCTATCGAGGCTGAAGGGGGGGACAACTCCAAGTCCAGTTGTCTGCCAGCGTCAGCTTGAAGATGGAGCTGACTCGGCAAGCAAAAGCGTCGTTGGGAAGCTCAAAGGTAGAGTGGCAAGTGGGATCACGCGGACTGCTCATAAAGCAAATTTTATGACACCTGGCTTGGATGGGGCTGACTTGGCGGCTGATGTAGGTGCACATCAGGTCCTCCTCAGTCAAATTGAACCCCTCTTTCGGGTTAAGCAACCTCTCAATGACAGTGTGAGACTCATTCACCGCTGGATACTTATCCCGCGGGTCAAACTTCCACAAGTCCTTGTTAGGGACTTTGTCTTTAAAGGGGGAAGACGAATGAAATCATTGTTCCCAGTATTCTTGACATAGAAAAAAGTTATATGCCACTTCTTGCATGAGTCAAGTCTAGTGACCCGGGGAAAGACGGAGCCCCTCCTGGGCATGATGCTGGCAGCACCGCACTAAGTGGTTCTTTTCTCTGAAGAGGGGACGCCAGGATCAAGAACAACTTGGATGCAAAAATTAAAATACATGGCCCAGAGAAGAACTGTGGGCCAGAGACCAAGATACCCCTCGCAAATAGAAATGAAACAAGACAAGGAACCAATAGCATTGGCGGGGAGATGGTGCGTTTACAAATGTGATGACCCACAAGTATAGGGGGTGTATCGCAGTACTTTTGATAAATAGGAGTGTCGATCCCAACGAGGAGCAGAAGGTGTTGACTAGTGGTATGGAGCAGGAAATCTCTGTAAATACTTAGCAAACGGATTTTTAGTGGTTTTCTGATAAAGCAACAAAACAAAGTGCAAGTAATAAAGACAGCGAACAACTACAGCAAGTGGCCCAATCCTTTCTTAGCAAAGGACAAGCCGGTGGAAATACTTATAAGGACCAAACATTCTCGAGGACACATGGGAATTATGTCAAGTGTTTTCGTTTCAAATAGCTAAGTACTCTTCTTTGGTGTTGTAAGTGTTGTGTGGGTGAACCTGTGCTAATGTACCAACCTTACTTGGACTAATACATACTTGTGATTAAATCCCCTGCAAGCATCCGCAACTACAGGAAAGTAATTAAGATATAAACCTAACCACATCCTTAAACTCTGAGATCCTACGCTCCCTTGTGCAAAGGTGTCCTAACGAGGGTTCAGGTTTCTGTCACTCCGGCAACCCCGCAATTAGTAGCCAAATACGTAATGCATTCCCCTAGGCCCATAAATGGTGAAGTATCATGTAGTCGACGTTCACATGACACCACTAGAATAATAGCACCACAACTTAAATACTAAACCATTGAATAATAACTCAACACAAATCCACTACTAACAACATTACTTCTCCCATGTCCTCAAGAACTAGACGAACTACTCACAAGACATCATATGGATCAAGATCAAAGATGATATGGTGATGAATAAAAATCTGAACATAAACAATAATCCAATGGTTCCATTCACAAGCATCAACTACAATAGTAATTAACACCGGAAAAGTTTCCCCTAAGAACTAAAGCAATATCCAACACAATTGTTACAGCTAGACGGAGTGGTGATGATGGTGCTGGTGGAGATGATGGTGTGGATGATGATGATGATGATGATCCCGATGAAGCCTATCTTGATTACGGTGTTGATGGCGACGATCTCCCCTCTCCGGGAAGGAATTTCCTCGGCAGAAATCTGTCTGTCCGAGAGATATTTCTCTCTCAGTGCTTTCCGCCCTGCAGAGGCGGTGGAAATATATCTGTGGTCGCTCCCCTGGTGTTAGGGTTTCGTGAGGAAGATATAGGCGAGAGGGCGGAGTCGGAGGTCAAGCAGGTGGGCCACACCTGCCCTAGGCACGGCCCAGGGGGACCCGCGCCTAGGGGAGTGTGGGCCTCCTGTGGCCCTTCTACGCCTCCCCTTCTGGCTTCCTTCGGCTTCTAGGAAAATATAATTTTCCCATATTTTTCTGGTATTTTTCTGATCTTCGTGAAATTGCATCAAAACACCTCTTTTTCAATCAGAATCCAGACTCCGGCAGTCCATCCTCCAAGAATCATCCAACATGCAAAAAAAGTGGAAAAGACATAAGTAATACCTCATAATAAGACATATATCAATGAATAGAGTTAAATTATGGTATAGAATGGTGATACAAATTGGACATATCAAAATGAAAGGTCGACAAAAACGATTTGAAGAAATCGATGACGGGAAGAGCAAAACCGCGCTCAAAGTGGGACAGAAAAACCACACGCTCATTGGGCTCGGGCTTGGAAGAAATCTCACCAAGAGGGAGGTGGAACCTAACTACTAGAGGAATGCGCCTAGTGGAGCGCAGCCATTCGAATTCCAAGGAGGAAACCTTTGAGACCTCCCAGGCATCGCGCTCGCTGGCAGTCTCGTGCTCATCCACCTCATCGCCTCCGTCACGGGCGTCCATGAACTCGAGAGCCTCGGGTGCTTCCTCCGTCGGAAGCGGCCTAGATTGCCAAGGACCCATCGAGGGATCGAAGAAGAAAGAAGGAAGAGGAAAGCGCCTAGCCAGAGATGCGAGCAAGAAGAACAACAATGGGGCAGTTGGAGATTGGAACGGTGCAAGGAAGAAGAAGGGTGGGGGAAACTAAAGTGGCTAGGCAGTTTATTCCCCCAACGCCCCTACTTAAGGGGAGTAAAAACCCCAAGCATGGGATCCGTATGTGTCGTGTGGCCAGGGTGTGGCCGTGTATGCGGCTAACAGACGCATTAGAAAATGCCACGTGTGCGTAATACACGAATCATGCCACACCACATCACACAGCGAAGGACCCGAGGCGCTGCGCGATGGGACTGCCACCATGACGGATGTAACTGTGCTACCAGGAGCAAAGGTGTCCGATCTTTCGATGAGATGGTGATAGTCGATTTGGGTGGAGTTCGGGCTTGACGATCCGACTACACGTGAGAGCACGAGCGCCAATGCAATCGCTAGGCCAATCTCCTGGAAGTTACCGATCCTGTGGAAACACGATCAGCCTGAACAGCGAGGGTCTTAATTCTTACCTGAAATCGAGAACAAGTAAGAACTAATATTGCAATCAAGTCATTGTGGATTAAGATGAAAGCTTTATTGAAAAGGTGGGATCCTGTATAGGTGCGAAGTACAAGAGGCCTCTGCGATGCTCAAGCCTTGGCGAAGTTGCTATGATGGCTAACTTAATGTCTAAACAAAATCTGAGTCTATGGTGACGGCTATGGGGAGTATTTAAGGAGGAAAAGGTGGGGTTTCGGACAGCCATATAAGTGGTGGCCGAATCCAACCCTAGAAGTCCTTTTCTCCTCAAATACGGACTCTAAAAAGTGGCTATTTAAAATCCTGCGAAAATTACATGGGCCTGGCCCAAAATAAAGGTGTCGCAGCACCATATTAAGCTATGGACGAATTTGTGAAGTATTAATCTTGAATATTTCGTCCAAGCCTTCTTTCTTCATTATGGTGGCCTCAAAGTTCTGAAATCTTCATCCGTGGCCTTCTCTTGAATCATCACATGCTTGCTGCCATCTCCATGCATGGCCATGCTCCAATGCTTGTCCCTCTCATCCATGCTTGGTCCATCATTCCTAAGAGTAAGAAATACATCTGATTTAGGCAGCATCATATTCTCATGTATGTGAGGAATAGTTCCAAGAAACGAAAGTACCTGATAGTTAAGTTGTTTGGCACGAGATCTTGTGATAGGTCCTTGTATGTGTGTAGCTGTAGGTACCACAGTTGTATCAATAGATGGGATGTCCACATCATGCTCCCCTTCTTGAATTAAAGTCGTCCACGACGCAATCTCATCTTCCTCACCAAAGTAAGGCTTCAAACCTGCAATGTTAAACGTAGGACTAACCGTACCAAAATCTGCAGGCAACTCAAGTTTATATGCATTATCGTTTATTTTCTCTAACACCTTAAAGGGACCAGCAGCGCGCGGCATTAACTTAGACTTGTGTAAATCAGGAAAACGATCTTTACGCAAATGTAACCAAACAAGATCTCCAACATCAAACACAACATGCTTTCTCTCTTTATCCCCGGCAAGTTTATATTAAGCATTCATTTGTTCTATGTTATCTTTAGTAGTCTTATGCAAGTTTAATATCATTTCAGCGCGTTGTGTAGCATCCAAATTATTTTGCACCGAAGAAGGTAAAGGCAATAAATCAATAGGTGCACGAGGAACAAAACCATACACGATCTCAAATGGGCACATCTTTGTGGTAGAATGCAGCAAACGATTATAAGCAAATTCTATATGAGGTAACACTCTTCCCACAATTTTAAGTTCTTCTTTAAAACAGCCCGTAGCATAGTAGACAAAATTCTATTTACTACTTCAGTTTGTCCATCAGTTTGGGGGTGACATGTAGTACTAAACAGCAATTTAGTCCCCAACTTAGCCCATAAACATCTCCAAAAGTGGCTAAGAAATTTAGTATCACGATCAGAAATAATAGTATTTGGCACACCATGTAAACGAACAATTTCACGAAAGAACAAATCAGCAATATGCGCAGCATCATCCGTTTTATGACAAGGAATAAAGTGTGCCATCTTAGAAAACCGATCCACAACAACAAAAATACTATCCCTCCCCTTCTATGTACGTGGCAATCCCAAAACAAAGTCCATAGAAATATCCTCCCGAGGAACACTAGGAACAGGAAGAGGCATATATAAACCATGTGGATTAAGGCGAGACTTAGCTTTTTGACAAGTAGTGCAGCGTGCCACAAATCTCTCAACATCTCGACGCATATGTGGCCAAAAAAAGTGTGCAGCAAGAACATCCTCCGTTTTCTTGACACCAAAGTGTCCCATCAATCCTCCTCCATGCGCCTCCTGTAACAACAAAAGACGAACAGAACTATCTGGAATGCATAGTTTATTAGCACGGAACACAAATCCATCATTGAAGACGAACTTGTTCCATGTTCTACCATCTCTATAATTCTGCAACACATCTTTAAATTCAGCATCATGCACATATTGTTCCTTAATAGTTTCCAATCTAAATATTTTGAAGTCAAGTTGAGATAACAAAGTATAACGGCGTGACAAAGCATCAACAATAATATTATCTTTACCCTTTTTGTGTTTGATAACATAAGGAAAAGACTCAATAAATTCAACCCACTTTGCATGACGATGATTCAACTTAGCTTGACTACGAATATGCTTCAAAGATTCATGATCAGAATGTATAACAAATTATTTAGGCCATAAATAATGTTGCCAAGTTTCTAATGTCTGAACCAACGCATATAATTCTTTATCATAAGTAGAATAGTTCAGACTAGCCCCACTCAATTTCTCACTAAAATATGCAACAGGTTTTCCCTCTTGTAATAACACCCCTCCCAAACCAATTCCACTAGCATCACATTCAAGCTCAAAAGTCTTATTAAAATCAGGAAGTTGGAGTAAGGGAGCATGTGTTAGCTTATCTTTCAATATGACGAAGGCATGTTGTTGTGCATCGCCCCAAACAAAGGGCACATCCTTCTTGGTAAGTTCATTCAGCGGCGCGGCAATTGATCCAAAGTCTTTGACAAAGCGCCTCTAAAATCCAGCGAGGCCAAGAAAACTCCTCACTTGTGTGACCGTCTTGGGCTGCGGCCAATTCTCAATAGCTTCAATCTTGGCTGGATCCACTTCAATACCCTGTGATGTAACAACATAGCCAAGAAACGCAACTCGATTGGTGCAAAAGGTGCACTTATCAAGATTACCAAACAAACGTGCATCACGTAAAGCATTGAAAACAACACGTAAATGGTCCAAATGTTCCTCTAAAGATTTGCTATAAATCAGAATATCATCAAAGTAGACTACCACAAAACGTCCAATGAAAGCACGTAAAACTTCGTTCATTAATCTCATAAAAGTGCTGGGTGCATTAGTTAAACCAAACGGCATCACTAACCACTCATATAAACCGAACTTAGTTTTAAATGTTGTTTTCCATTCATCTCCCAATTTCATACGAATCTGGTGGTAACCACTATGCAAATCAACTTTAGAAAACATGGTAGAGCCACTCAATTCATCAAGCATGCCATCCAAACGTGGAATAGGATGACGATATAGAATAGTAATATTATTTATAGCTCTACAATCAGTACACATGCACGAAGAACCATCTTTCTTAGGTACCAAAATAATAGGAACAGCACAGGGGCTAAGGGACTCACGAATATGATCTCTGTCGAGTAGTTCCTGAATTTGGCGTTGTATCTCCTTTGTCTCCTCTGGATTGGTTCTATATGGCGCACGGTTGGGCAACGTAGCACCAGGAATTAGATCAATTTGGTGCTCAATTCCTCTAATAGGAGGTGGTCCTGGTGGCAGTTCAGCGGGAAAAACGTCCTCATATTCCTGCAAAAGGTTAGCAACAATGGGTGTCAAAGAAGGAGGCATATCCACAAATAAAATAAAAACCTCTTTGCAGATAATTGCATAACATTGAGTAGTGTTTACATCTAGTTCAGAAATATCAATTTTATTTGCAAGCATACATGGACTCTTCAAACAAATTTCAGTAGCATGTTTAGAATTAGATTTAGTGTTCTTTGGTGGTACAAAATCTGCAACAACAATCTGATTCTCACTTTTATTTTTCTCCTCAGTTTTAGCTCTACTAGCTCTAGCAAGATCATCTTTTAAAATCTGTTCGGGAGTCATAGGTTTTAGACCAATTTTTTTTCCATCATGCATAATAGAATAGTGATTAGTTTTTCCATTATGAACAGATTCTCTATCAAATTGCCATGGTCTACCAAGTAACAAAGAACAAGCTTGCATAGGTACAACATCACAATCAACAAAATCAAAATATGTACCAATAGTAAAATGCACGCGTACCGTTCTTGTTACCTTGATCTTGCGAGAACTCTCAAACCATTGGATGTAATATGAATGTGTGCGTTGTCTTGTGGGAAGTGTAAGCTTCTCTACCATGTCAACACTAGCCAGATTATTACAACTCCCTCCATCAATGATGATCCTTATAGCTCTTTCCTTGACAACACCACGTGTTTGGAACAGGTTGTGGCGTTGATCTTGCTCAGATTTTCTCAATTGCACACTCAACACACGTTGTGTAATTAAGCTCTTGTATTAATCAGCAGTTTCAGCTCTCATTACCTCTGTCTCTTCATCAGAATCACAATTGTCTCCATATTGAGCAGAAATAAGGGCTAATGTATCTTCATCAAAGTCACTCGTTGAATCGTATTGACCATCATCACGCACCATCATAACACGTTGTGTTGTGCACTGTCTCTCAATATGACCAAAACCCCAGCACTTGCGGCATTGTATATCCTTTGTTTTACCCGTGGAAGCCATAGAAGACGCACTACGAGCAGGAGCATTGGATGGCGGTGGAGGAGCAGCTGACGGAAATCTTGTGGTGGCCTTGGATGTGGTAGTAGCTGGTGGAGAATCACGAGAAGGAGGCGTTGATTGTCGGGATGTCCAAGTGGATGTGCAACCTGCATAATTATTAGTCCTCCTCCATGGTGTTTGGCGATCCTGCACTTCACGTTCAGCTTTGCAAGGAAGATGAAACAAATGAGTGATGGAATTATATTCCTTATAGTCTAATATGTGTTGAATGTCCTCGTTTAATCCACCAAAGAAACGTGCAAGCATTTGTTCAGTAGATTCAACAAGACCACACCGAACCATCCCCGTTTGCAATTCCTGATAATACTCTTCTATAGAATTTTTCCCTTGTTCCAAACGTGTCAGATTCTTTAGTAAATCACATTGATAAGTGGGAGGCACAAAACAAACACGCATAGCAGTTTTTAAAGCAGTCCAAGTACGAGGAATAGTAGTAGGATTTAAACGACAATACTCAGACCACCAAAGGGAAGCAAATTTAGTAAATTCACATGTAGCAGCACTAACACGCATATTTTCAGGATATTTTAAACATGCAAAACGTTGTTCTACTTCCATCTCCCATGTAAGATATGCATCAGGATTATATTTACCTTCAAAAGATGGAATATTTAATTTAAGCTTTGCAACATGATCATCATCATGTACCGGTGGTCGAGCATTGCGGTGGTAATGTCGGGGACGGCCAGCAGGGTGTGGATCTTGTTCAACCTCCTCGTCAAACAGATCGTCGTCGTTGGGGTCGTAGTAGTACCCGTCGTCTGTCCCCAATCTCGCAGCAGCAACCGTGGTGGAAGTCTGAGGTGCCTCAGCTGCAGCGGTAGCCGGCTGAGGTGCGGCGGCCGCCGAACCAGCAGTACAACCCGTGATCGGAATGCATCGTGCGCCATGCCAAGGTGCCAATAGGGCGGGTGCAGGTGCCGGCAATCTGTCCAAAACCTCCTTGAACCGAGCGTCAAGCTTGTCGTTGAAGGATTTCTCGAGTCCACCGATCTTGTCCATGGCGTTGGTGAGCTTGGTGTCAAACTCCCCTAGTCGTGCATCCACATCTTCAGCGCGACCGACCAAGAGCTCGGAGAAGTGGGCATGTAGTTCTTGGTTCGTCATTGTGGCAGGGTTACGTGAAGTATCTGTCATGGTTAGTCCTTTAAAAAGCACAGGTATACATGCCTATAACTACGGAAATATGATGGAAGGAACGCGTAATCCGTAAAGCAATATACGAAGCTCTTACAAGTTCTTACCAAACAGTAGGAAAAGGCGATGTGCAACCGCGAGGAGCAGTGAGTCCAGAGATTGAACCGAGCGATTACCAGGAGTCGAGACACCACACAAGGAGAAATCTGTGGAGCTCTGGGAGGGCTTAGCAAAAGGGGTTAGCAATTATCAAAACAGCAATGCAAATGTTGAAAGAATGCTCAACGACGGTACTGTGCTGGTCCTAGGCTAGACCGTACTAGAGACGCGAGCCTAGATCACCAATGATGTCACGACGCGACACAACAAGCAATGTATGATGATATGTCACTCTAAAGAGCGAACCGAGATGTCGAAAATCATTATGATGGTGATTGTCTAGAACTGATCTACGAGGTCTTAAAACAGGTTAGCCCCCAAAAAAATTTGAAATTTTTGTATTATGCTCCGGAAAGCGCGCAGGCACCAAAAAATATCGCTATAACGGCCGATGGAGAAAAGTGATCCCCGGGGCCAAAAATCAGTATAGCCAGAAAAAAATTCGGAGGCGGTTCTAGACTTTTTTTTTGCTCTCCTTCTGGACTTACGACTGAACTTCTAACTCAACACGGACTTTAGTTCAACACGGAAACAATAAGGAAGGAAAGTAAAAAATAAAAAACTAGGAAATAGTAACTCAACTCGGACTCGTGCCGCGGCAGGAAAGGTGATCGGATCCGTGTCGCGGTAGGAAGGCGGTGGCGGAGTTTTAGGGTTTATGGTGGCTGGATGTATGGTGGCGGAATATGGTGGCAGAATATGGTGGCGGTGATCGGCGAGTGTGGCGGTGACTACTGTGATCAGAACTCGAAACTCTAAGGGACGAGACACTAAGACCAACAACTCGACGCGACGATGCGGACACAAATTCAACAATGCAAAACTGAAAAGATAATGCAAGGCGTAGATTGGTGATAGGATGGATCTAAACTCTAACTGTGTTTTTGGCTTTTTCGTGGGTTATAGGTAAAACAGATCTAATCTACGAAAACAGTAAAATCTCACCGAGCAACCTGAAATGTGATACCACTTGATAGGGCAAAGGTGTCCGATCTTTCGATGAGATGGTGATAGTCGATTTGGGTGGAGTTCGGGCTTGACGATCCGACTACACGTGAGAGCACGAGCGCCAATGAAATTGCTAGACCAATCTCCTGGAGGTTACCGATCCTGTGGAAACACGATCAGCCTGAACAGCGAGGGTCTTAATTCCTACCTGAAATCGAGAACAAGTAAGAACTAATATTGCAATCAAGTCATTGTGGATTAAGATGAAAGCTTTATTGAAAAGGTGGGATCCTGTATAGGTGCGAAGTACAAGAGGCCTCTGTGATGCTCGAGCCTTGGCGAAGTTGCTATGATGGCTAACTTAATGTCTAAACAAAATCTGAGTCTATGGTGACGGCTATGGGGAGTATTTAAGGAGGAAAAGGTGGGGTTTCGGACAGCCATATAAGTGGTGGCCGAATCCAACCCTAGAAGTCCTTTTCTCCTTAAATACGGACTCTAAAAAGTGGCTATTTAAAATCCTGCGAAAATTACATGGGCCTGGCCCAAAATAAAGGTGTCGCAGCACCATATTAAGCTATGGACGAATTTGTGAAGTATTAATCTTGAATATTTCGTCCAAGCCTTCTTTCTTCATTATGGTGGCCTCAAAGTTCTGAAATCTTCATCCGTGGCCTTCTCTTGAATCATCACATGCTTGCTGCCATCTCCATGCATGGCCATGCTCCAATGCTTGTCCCTCTCATCCATGCTTGGTCCATCATTCCTAAGAGTAAGAAATACATCTGATTTAGGCAGCATCATATTCTCATGTATGTGAGGAATAGTTCCAAGAAACGAAAGTACCTGATAGTTAAGTTGTTTGGCACGAGATCTTGTGATAGGTCCTTGTATGTGTGTAGCTGTAGGTACCACGGTTGTATCAATAGATAGGATGTCCACATCAGGATTTGAGACAAATTTGAGGCAAACCGCTAAGATTATAATCTGTCAGTGACTTAGGTTAATATAAAAAGGCAAAGATGACTCGGCGAAGCCAAAGATGACTCGGCAAAGGTCAAAAATACCTCGTTAAACCAAGGATGAGACTCGGCCTTACCTTGATATACTCGGCAAAGATCAAGATTGGGCCAAATAGGCCATTCCGCATCTAAAATATGGGAGAAAAAGAGAAGTTCCAGATACATTAAAGGAACCTAGAGACGCCTAACAGAAAGACCTGCTAGGCCTCACCAGCTTCGGAGACTAATGTCGGGGGGATAACCCCTGGTAGGGTCGTAAGGGGTAAATCATTGCCTAGCCTGGCTTAGGCCGAGTCAAGAAACCACCGGCCAGATCTTAACAGCCGGGATATGAAGCCTTTGTAAGGCCGACATAGAAAGTATGTCGGCCCGCACAGGACAAGGAAGTTTAAGTTGCAGGAAATAACCAGCCGGATCTCATAAGGGAAAGCCGAGTTAGGAAGGACGTGTGGCCTCTTTTCGAGTAAGATCCAGGAGGGACCATGTTAAAGCATGATCAAAAGAGAAGGGCGCCAAAGGGTGACAACAAAGGAGCCGGGTGACGCTAAAAGCACGAAGTGAAGTATAAAGCACTGTATGACATCGTAGAGCTGACGTCTACATATGGAAGGACCGTTGGCTATACAGATTTATTGACTGGGTCAGGGGCCTAGGGTTGGCCCATGACCTGGCCCGCATAGTAAGGACAAATATCCAAATAGTAAACCCTAGGGCCCAAACTGTAACCTAGCTATTCTCATTGCCTATATAAGGAGGGGCATAGCTAGGGTTTAGGAGAGAGACAACTAGTGTCACATGGCTATGCTAAAATAGCTCAAGGAGCACTTGTAAGTTCCAAGAAGAAATAAAATCACAAGTCTGTAGAGTTCATCGTGTTCATCGTGTGCGGCTGGACCGTGCACACCCTCCCCGATTACCTCAAGCGTCCATTCGGTCCCCAACTTAAGCCTACCCATGGCATCTGCTGTTACACGACCACGACAATACAAGACCACATTGTTCTTGATGAGGAGGTCATTGAGACGTGTCAGCCAATCTGGGAGGTTGGATCCATCTAGCTTGAGTTTCTCGGCGGCTAACCACTCGACGATATCAAAAGCAACCTCACAGTGAACCATTTTTCTACATTTAAAGTTTGCAAAGGTTTCATACTAAGTTTATGAAATTATGAGTTCAAACAACTCCACTAAAAACATTATACCTAACAAATGTCTTAGTGATTACACGGTCCTTATTTACTACATCACCCCCGATTGTCACGGACGGCAATATAGTTGCAAAGGTGGACGCTTCATGTCGATCACATCATCCATGCTACTCATGCTCGATCTTTCGACCATCCGTGTTCTGATGCCATGTCTACACCTGCTAGGATTGCTAACTCTAACTTGTGTGTATTGTAGTGTAACCTTTCTTACACCCATTGTATGCGAACGTAGGTATGTCTGACACCCGATCATCAGGGACTGCCTCATACCGAAGAACTTTCTTGGTGGTGCACACACAAGGGGAACACTATCGTTGGAATTCAGTTGTTTAGGGATCATCTTATTGATGCTACCGTCGAGTATCTAATACTAAGCACACAATAAGATACACACACCAATCATACATCAAAATGTAAGTGTGATGTGATATAGTCTTCACGCTGTGATCTCCATCTTGGCGCCTCAGATATGGTGCCAGAGGAATGGCGCTCTGGGATCCGGTGCTTGGGAGTCGGCGCCTCCAGGTCCTGCGCCATGGCCCTAGTGCATCCAACTTCATAGCCACCATCACGATGATGACCGTTACTATTACTTAGCAATAGAAAATAAACAAATTTACCTTGACTATCACCATATCACATCACTATGCCCCTCTAGAAAACGGAGTTAGACTTCTCTACTTTATCTTTTGCAAGTTTTATGTGGTTGTATGGGCTTTCGCAGAAGAACCATTTCTTACCTACGAACTTCAACCACAACGCTGATTAAATAACCCCCTCTCAAGGCCCTCCTTTGTAAATGTTATATCAACTATTGAAAGAGAGACATACAGCCGCTAGCCACTTATACGGTACAATTCGTATGTTGAGCGTGGAACCAGTCTCGCATAAGAGTATGCGTAAGGTCGGCCCGGGCCGCTTCATTAATCAATACCGCGATATAAACAAGTACACGTGGGAGGGTAACAATCATAAAGTCGACGCCCACACGTCACAACTTGTGTGTTCTACCCGTACTAGCATTACTACGCATAGATCGTCTTTGATACCACTGTAGGGGTTCAGTGCAGAAAAACAAAAAAATTACTACGCGGAAAACTCTAGAAGCCCAAGATCTATCTACTAGTAATGAAGTAACGAGAAGGGATACAGTATTCATACCTTTGAAGACCGAGCGCGGTTAATGTACCATGAGGAACATGGATGAAGAAGATGCCCTGACCCTGACCTCGGGGTCACGATGTCCTTGCGGCTCCACGACAACTCCTAGTACCGAAATCATGGTACCGCCAGAGCGAGTTACACACATACGGTGCTTGACGATGACCCCCGCTTCTCTCTGATCTAGCCGAGATTGCGGAAGTAGATCTCCCGGCTCCGAATCCCGTAGCGCGATGGCACTCCGAGGTGAAGAAATCCTTGCTCGCACAGCCCAGACAAGGGGTCCACGATCACGAGAGAGAGAGAGAGAGAGAGAGAGAGAGAGAGAAGATAAGAGATAGGCAACACATGCCTTTTATTTATTTCTAGGTGGAAATTAGTGTGTTTTAATCCTCCTACGGGCACCTCTTTATATAGGCCGAGGAAGGGGGTCCCTCCACCTTTATGTTCCCATGTGGTACTAATCATTATTTATCTGAAAACCCTTTTCGGTCCTTTTTCTTTATTCTTTCTCCAAACACCTTCAGATCTCCCCAGAACTTTTCTGGTCTCTCTCTTCTCATTTCTTTAGTGATTCAAACTAGCCATTAACGATCTCCAAGCTTCGTAAAGCCCTTAAGTGTGCTACCCAACAGTTCGAGAATACTACATACATGGCCAAGACTCCTCTATGACCAATGATCAACATCGAGACCTGGATGCCCATAATGACCACCTTCATACTCAATTATATTTGTTGTTGAATCATAAACACTATGTCTTATCCCTTTTATCTATGCGATATTATATTAACCGAGGTTTTGATTAAATGACATCCCCATGTCAGTGTTCAACCTCATTACCGACAATACCTTCTTTACTCGATCCGATAAGTGATATCCCCGTGACCTAGTCACATGCTGTGCAACTTATGGATATAACTTATCCGAGTGGGCCTAGAGTATCTTCTGCCACGCAGATGGACAAATCCCGCTCTTGACGCAGTCTCCTCAACATGTTCCTCTGGATACCAAACGTCACCTTTATGATCACCATTTCACTAAGTGACATTATGTGCCATCAAAGCATCCTCGGATGACAGTGATTTGATACAATCTCACGTTCTAAGGAAAGAGTCACTATGTTTCCTAATCATCGTAACCTGAACTTCGTTACATGATCGTGATACAGTGCTATAGATAGGGTATGTTCACCATCTTATTCCGCAATAAAATTACCTCATTGTCAATTAGGACCGAGGCACCATCATGATCAGGAAACCTTTGATCATCCATTGATCAATGAACTGTGACTAAAGTTTCACCAGGAACTATTGTTTGTTTGTATATCACACGTGTATTGATATTTCCTTATCAATATAGTTATAGCATGATATAAAACTTAAGCATAGACTTTATGAAATATGCCATCTAATATTTTACTCTAGGGCATATTCTCTTCAGAGGGAACACCTTCCTCCGCCTATATAAAAGGGTGTCCATGGGAGGGATGAGACACACCCATTAAGATATTCTCTAAGGCAGTTTCCTTAGTGAAAATCCCCCCTCTCTCTAGTTGTCGCTGCCGTGGGACGGTCCGAAGAAAGGACTGTATGCACAAAATCAATGCATTTGTGGCACATTGTTGTGTTGTAGGGATTCCACCCAAGAGTTCTACTTCCATAACCTCAGAGAGATTCGAGCCCAGGAGTCGTTGTCTTGCGTCGTATGTGTGTGATAATTCGGCGGAGCTACACTTGGAGCGACCTGACCATCCTACAAGGATCTGGAAAAATGGTGACATGTGAGGAGCTTCGCAACCTTGAGGTCGGACAGCTACGACTACATCATCCATGCTCTTACATGAGTGTAATGCTCTCTCGGTCTTAAAGGGTACGCTATTGATGTCTTTCTCCATTACTGCATTATTAATAGATAGATCCTTGGGCAATTAGGATATCCCGCATAGTAAATTTTTTGTTTTCTGAACCGGAACCCCAACAGTTGAAGCACACAACAAGCCTCCCTCCAGGTCTGCTGCTCCGCTGCCTCTCTGTCCCGGCTCACCGGTCCCGACCACGAGAAGCCGGCTTCAGCCTAGGTGCCCATCTCATGTGGCACTGGATGCCGCTCATTTGGCCACAGTTGCTAAGATAGACGAAGCAGCCCACCACCTTTCTTTGGACTTTGCGTCTCGAGTGACGTCTCTCCTAAAAAAGGTAAACATTCCCTCTACTTAGACCCCGAGATTTTTGGTGAGGGAATCTAATCCTTTGCCTTGGGGATTACTTCTTGATTGCGAATCTATGATCAAGAAATGCTAACGCTTCTCCTACGGCTGTACAATCCATAGCCGTCGTGGTATCGCCCCACACTCGACGGCCTAACAACCTCAAGGAACACAAGATTTGTAGGTGTAGGGGCTTGTGATCATGATCTGATGGGCTAAGAACCTCAAGGCATGCAAAAATTATACAGGTTAATGCCCCGGGCAATGATCCAGTAAAGACCATATGTCATGTGTCAGCTATATTTATATATGGAGCGTGTGAGGTGCTCAGATATTATGAAGTGGGGTGTTCCGGCTAGTATCCAGCCGGGCTAACCGAGAACTATAGTGGACGATGGCTAGGGATTCTATCTGGCGGACGATGCTTCTACCGGATAATAGATGACTCTAGGTAGAGTGCGAATGATGGTGTGCTCTAAGATGCTAACTGCCAAACCTATCAACTACTACAACTCCGGTGAGCTCCTCGCCAGAGTTCTTCTTCTACGGTGGTGGTGGATGGATGAATATGGAATGTGTGTATGTGGATTTGTCCTCTCGGGAGAGAGTGTGTCCTCCTTCCTATTGTTCATCCTCTCCTTATATAGCCTCTCCATGGTCATGGTAGTATGTCCATGGAGATACGGCCACTATTGACGGGATATGGCAGTTCATGGTGCCTTAGTCCTTCCGTTCCGCCCTGCGGTGACGACGTCTTGGTGACTTTCGAGCCCCCGGGGTCGGTATCGACTAGAGAGTGGGATCCCATCTCCCTATGTCATGCTTATGATGTAGGCGTGGACTTTGGTGCCATGGGGCTCGTAGATCCGTAGCCAACTAATTTCCTATGTCCCGCTAATCCGAGCAGGAGCTGGGAGACAGTAACAGCAAGTGCTGGCTTTGCTGGCCTTGCTTGGCCGTAGGATTGCAAGCTAGCCGCAAACCAGCTAGCTTCCTTGCTAATATTTATTCTTCTCTAGGTACTCGTTTACCCAGGCCCCTATTAGGTTCATTTCAATGGGGATCAAAGTTTGGATCGTTTCATTTTTGGATCAATGGAGGTTCGCTCGCTTCATCTTGGTTCATGGGTGGTGGAGTCCAAGCATCGGATGGAGAGGCATGCCGGTTCAAGTCCAAGCACAAACAAGCATCAACCTTTTTTGGTGGCAAATAACTTGAGTCTTGCCTAGTGATTGAGCCACAACAAACTAGTATGCAACCCAACGTTGCTCGGAGTGGATATGCATCAATTCCAATGAATGTGCATTGCAAACCCCACATTATGCCTTCCCTCAATCCACAATATCACTTGGGTCATTTCAGTTCAAATCAATCCTATCTTGTTTCAAAATCTCGCCATAATTAGAACTATGCTCAAACATCAAATCAATCTTGTCTTGGTTCAGCACAATATTTGTAGGGGTTCGTAGCATGGAAAATAAAAAAATTCTACCGCATGAACACACAATCAAGATCTAATCTATGATCAAGCCAAGATCTATCTACTAGATCAGTGCAACAAGTTGATAGAGTACTAACCCTCGAAGATCCAAAGCGGTTAACGAGAGCAGATTCTCGTGGGTGATGTAGTCGTTCACTTGCCGATCTCAAGATCGCGTAGACGATCCTTCCGGCGCCACGTTCCGGCAGCGCTCCCGCAGTCAGTCACACGTACGGTACTCGATGAATACCTTCCTCACCCTTGTTCCAGCAGGCAGCGGAGGTTGTAGCACTCTCCTCGTGATTCCGGCAGCACGACGGTGTGGTGTCGGAAGTAGAGGGGAGATCCCCCAGGGCTTCGCCTAAGCCGGAGCGAGTATGGTGGAGTAAGAGAGGGCCTTGGCGATCTACGGATTAGAGGCACCAAGGGGGGTGGCTTGGCCGGTGGCTAGGGTTTAGAGAAACCCTAACTCGGCGACTTGAGGAGGAGCCCTAGGTGGCGGCAGCACTTGGAGGGTGTAGGCGCCTTGCTAGGGTTTGGAGTTGTGAGGGTAGGGGCGCCCTACCCCTCCTTATATAGGTGGGAGGGAGGTGGTTGGGAGGAGGGAGTTCTCCTCCAACTCCTCCTCCTTGGCCGGCAGGTGGAGGGAGTGGGACTCCTACCCTAGGTAGGTTTCCTACTCTCCCTCCACCAAGCAAACTTTGGATTTGACTTTTCAAATTGGCGTTTGACTTTCAAACTTGGATTTGATTTCTCTCTTCATATTGCCTAGCCAAGTGACCTAGTACATGATGCAACCATTCCACATTGTCATGACACATCCATGTACCCTTCCCCTCCGGAGTGCCGAACCTTCTAGACCCTTCTAGAACATTCCTGGTGAAAACACCGGAATCATTTCCGAACTCCAAAACAGGACTTTCCTTATATGAATCTTATTCTCCAAACCATTCTGGATCTACTCGTGATATCCCGGATCCCATCCGAGACTCCGAACAACATTAGGTCTCTTACTCATCATTCCATAACTACTCAACAACATCGAATCCTTAAGTGTGTCTCCCTACGGTTCGTGAATTATGCGGACATGACTGAGACACTTCTCCGATCAATAACCAATAGAGGAATCTAGAAATTCATATGGCTTCCACATATTTCAACGATTATTTTGCGATCGAATGAACCATTTACATACGTTACCAATTTCCCTTTGTCTCACGATAGTTTACTTATCCAAGGTTTTGATCGTCGGTATCTCTGCATACCTAGTTCAACCTTGTTACTGATAAGTACTCTTTTCTCATTCCCGTGATATGTGATCCCTTGTGAGCCAGTCACATGCTTGCAGGCTAATTGGATGATATTCCACCGAGAGGGCCCAGAGTATATCTATCTGTCATATGGATGGACAAATCCCACTCTTGATCCATGTGCCTCAACACATACTTTCCGAACACTCAATGCCACCTTTATAACCACCCAGTTACGGTGTGGTTTTTGATGTCATCAAAGCATCCTTCCGGTGATGGTGATTAGCATGATCTCATGGTCGAAGGAATTAGGTTACTATGTATCAGAAAGCTTATAGCAAATGAACTATATTAAATGACTTGATCTTTATGCTACGCTTAACTATAGGAGTATGTCCATCATATCATTCATCTATTGATATGACCCTGTTGTTAATAACATCTCTATGTTCATGATCAGGAAACCATGATCATATATTAACCAACAAGCTAGTTTAACAAGAGGCTTTACTAGGGACTCTTTTATGTTTACAAATCACATAAGTATTAATGTTTCCGGTTAATACAATTATAGCATGGTATGTAAACATTTATCATAAGCATGAAGATATGATAATAACACTTTATTATTGCCTCTTGGGCATATCTCCAACAGTCTCCCACTTGCACTAGAGTCAATAATCTAGTTTCAAACTTTTGTGTATTCAACACCTATGGCTTTCCGATGTTGTATGTACACGATTGCTAGTGGTCAACACTTATGGCTTTCCAGGTCCATGTGTAATTGCATGTCTTTGCGTCTCTACGCATCACTCATTCTATAATGAGATGGCTTTGTATAAATTTGGTCCTTTGGTGAGACCTTTAGTTCTTTGGGGTTAAAACATGTTGATAATATTGTCGTACAATATATCTTCATAGTATTATCCCTGCTGTGAACTACACCTAGTTTGATAACAAACTACTTGACACAAATGCCCTCTTCTGCTGCTATTATAGCAGTCATATACTTAGCCTTTTGTTGTAGTATCTGTCATAATGTATTAACTTTGGAACTCATCCAAATCCATTATGGAACTTACTTTTCATTATATTGTGCCACCCTTAGTTTAGATTGAGATAAACTTAATTTGTACTTTGTGACAAAACTAGTATCAATGTAGTACTAACCATCTATTTGTCACTTCTACAAAATAATATACTCTTAGTTCTTCCAAAAGATCATAAGAATATCCTTACTATCGTCCAATGATCATCTTATGAATCATGCTGGTATATGCTCATAACATTTAGAGCATAGGACATATCTGGATTTGTACATATCACAGTATGATTGATATAAATACTCTCTGTGATTTCATACATCAAGTATTAATCTATACTTTAATCTTTGTTTCACTTAGCAAGTGTCAACACACTTGAATATATCATCAGTATTGAACTCATTCAATCCTTTCTGTGCAACAAGAACCTTTCTTGTAGTTTCTATATTGAACTCATTCAATACATCATCTATGTACTTTTGGCACAACCATATTAGCGTCTATTGATGCCAAATATTTGGGTTTTGCCTAAGTCTTTCATCGGGATGAAACTCTTAATATGTGTTAATAAAAGATACATCATTTCCAATCAATAATATGTCTTCCACATAATGTATTAGAAATATGTCTTAGCGCTCCCACTTAATTTCTTGCTAATGCAAGCATCTTCATCGTCTCTGATGAATTTCTTTTAACAATTTCATCATTGTGAAGATTTCGACTCCGCGATGCTCACTTCAACCATTGTAGTTTGCATACATTTTTAGCATCCTTTGAATTAACAAAACCCTATGGACCGTGTTATGCACACGTCCTAGGTAACAATTCTATTAGAAGAACTTGTTTTGTTTATTCAACTACCACATAACAAAATTATATGTAGTGGTTGCTACATTAATCCGTCTAGACTAAATATCGCTATGAAAGATCAAATCTTGTCATATACAACCTTTGAACATTGTTGTGAACTCTTTCCCAACATGTCGACTATTTCATAGATGTGAAACATCCATGTCTATTTCTTTATAGATCCAAACACTACTGTAAGGTCTTACACCTTTCTCGAGGGTCCTTCAAGTTCAAAGCTTGATTTCTCGTGTATGGAACTATCACGGATTTTATGGCTTCAAGCCATTTGCGGAGTTAGGGCTCATCATCGCTTCTTTGTATGTAGTCGATTAATTATTGTCAAATCATGATTCAACCCTCAAATCTTGGTATTTGATTGTTTACCTGACCTAATAGGTTCAATAGAAACTTAGACCTCTATAACCACAACCTTTGAGGCACGTGAGCCATGAACATTGTTGCTGCCTCCGGAAAACTTTTCGGCGCTGCGCAACTTTGCACATACAGCTAAGGTTCTTTTAACCTTATCAAAGTTCTATTGTCCTCCCACTTATCTTTTCACGGAAAATTCTTTCTCAAAGAAACTTGACGTTCTAAGCGACAAACACTTTTGTCTCCGGTGTTATGGAGGAATACTTAACAGTTATTCGAAATAACATACAAAGACAGGTTCATCCGACTTTGGTTGCAAACATCTTTCTTATGCATAGCATACCAATGTTTAAGAAAGGACAACTTGGGTTTTATCCCAAACCATAACTTTATATGGTGTCATTTCAACGGATTATGATGGATCTCTTTTCAGTGGAAAAACGGTAGTCTCTAAAGCTTTTAATCTTTAAAATATAATGGCATTTTTATGAATTACACCTTTGATCTTACCATTTCAAACAAGGTTTAATTACATATCTCGAACGCTCCATACTCTTATGGTGTTTCGGGAAATGCAAATCCACGGAACGATTCCTTAAATCTTAGGTATTATGCTAAACTTGTAACTCAAATATCTTCCTTTATGATCTTATCATAAACTATTTATATTCTTGTTACAATGATTTTGCACTTCATATTGAAAGTCTTTGAACTTTTCAAATGTTTCATACTTCATCTTTATTAAGTAAATATTCATATATTCACTCAAATATTCGAAGAAAGCATATGAAGTTGAAATCCATCGCTCTTGACTACACATAATGGACTTCATACAACAATATGTACAAGTTCCAATAAGCTAGTCATTCGTTCCCTTTTGGCCTATGAACAAAGTTTTAATTATCTCCAGGAAAGTTTCACAAGCGTCATTTGATCAAAAATCAAAAAGACTCCAAAATTCCATCCACATGGAGTTTCTTCATGTTTTCTTTCCAATATAATTTAAACGGCGATGTCACTTCCTAAGTGATCTTTCAATCAATTTGTCTTTCGACATTTTTAGCACTAGTTTTATGGATATAATTTCTCCAACGAGATTTGTAAATCATCCATCTTTTATGGATTACGGCAATTATTTGAACAACCCTTTTGTTCTCATAATACCTGATAAAATAACTCTTGAAGGCAAGCTTTGATGTTTTAACGAGCAACACAATAACCCTTTATTTGTTCTCGATGAACATCATCACATATTCTTTTGCTAGTTACTTAGGACATTGTAGTTCATGAATTATGTTGTTTCGTATGACGATTCATACCAACAAATTCAGTATTCAATACTTAAGAACCACATTATTTAATAAGCAAAGAATACAGCCATAACTCGTATATCCTCTATATACCTAAACTGAACAATTCTAGTCTTTTCTTTCTGCCATATATTTATAAGATTCTCTTTCAGTATTTTCTTTTTCTGTTTGAAAGAATATATCAACATCAATAGTGGAGCCATATATATGACACATAGTCCAAAGCATGTATAGTTAAATACCAATGTCTTTGGACTTGCACTTTTAAGTAGATCACCATCATCAAATGTTTGGTGTTCTTTCAAATTCCATTCTTTAGTAATCTATTGGTGTAGTAAACATTTTACCTACATCAAATATTCACCCTTATCATGGAATTATTCATGATCAAGCTACTTTTAGCTTATAACGGTGAATCGCGAGTATAATGTTACTCTCCAAAACCTTTTGGAGGATTAGGACAACTAGTGTCTCCAACCTTTTGTAAATTCTCATCAAATATGAGAACATAAACTTTGCCATATTATACTCTATCATGTTGTAACCAAAAAAATCATTTCAGATATCGCAATATCTTCCATACATGATGGTTTCTAAAACAACTCTTTCAACTCCTAGATTACCTTGATTATTGAAACTATCTTTCGAATATCAAGAATCATGGAGATAAACATGATACTTATATACTAACACTGGAATTGTTACTCTTGATTTAATACCAACTATTAAACTTCACGGAGTAATAGAAACTTACTGAAAGTTTGCAATGGGACTTTTAAATTTTAGATTAACACTTCAAAACAATACGATACCAGTTCGTAAAGTAACTAACCAGAATTCTATAGTTCTATCATCTCAATTATAACTAAGCGCAAGGTGGTAAACGGATGCCAATGACTACAACAACTATGCAAATTCACTTTGATTTAATTTATGATAAATAGTGTTCAACTTTTAATCATATTGTTGTTGAACTCCCACTCAAAACAATATCCCTCACATTGTTTTAGTGATCACACAAACCAAATCCACCACATCAAAACCGATCATCACGAGAGTTGATGTGGCTTCAATGGCGAACAATCAACATGTTCATCATATCTACTATATGACTCATGCTTTACCTTTCGGTGTTCCGTGTTCCGAGACCATGTCTGTACATGATAGGCTCGTCAAGATCAAACCTTAGCTTCCGCATGAGCAAATATGGCTTGCTCACGTTGTATAAACTCGCAGAATCTAACACACCCGATCATCACGTGGTGCTTCAAAACAACGAGCTTTAGCAACGGTGCTTACTAAGGATGAACACTTTACAACTTGAAATTGTGTGCTTGAGGGATCATCTTATAATGCTACCGTCGTGAACTAAGCAATACAAGATGCATAAAAGGATTAACATCACATGCAATTCATAATATGTGATATGATATGGCCTTTCTTCTTGTGCTTCCGATCTCCATCTTCAAGCATGAACATGATCTCCATCATCACCGATGTGGCGTCAAGGTCAATGGCATCGTTTCATGGTTGTCTTCCACTAGCATCAACTATTACAACTACTTTGAATAATACACATGCAGGTCTTAACGGAATTAAAAGACAACCATATGGCTCCTGCCGGTTGCCAACTTACAATAAGTAACATTGCATACATCATATATAATCAAAATCATGGCCATATCACATCACAGCACACCCCTGCAAAACAAAGTTAGATGCCTCTAATTTTCTTTGCATATTTTACGTGGTTTGGGGCTTTCAATAAGTGTTGTTCTAACTTACAAACAAGAACCACAACGTTGATGTTTGAACTATCAAGTGCCCATTGTAAATTGAATCTATACTATGATGGGAGAGACAGACACCCGCAAAGCCACTTATGCAATACAAGTTGCATGTTAAGCGTGGAGCAAGTCTCATGAACGATGGCATGTAAGGTTAGCCCGGGCCGCTTCATCCCATCATACCGCAAGATGCAAAGTACACAAAAATCAATTGATAATAAAAGCACCACCGCCCACAATGACCATTGTGTTCTATTCGTGCAGCAGATCTACATATAGACACGGCTCTGATACCATTGTAGGGGTTCGTAGCATGGAAAACAAAAAAATTCTACCACATGAACACATAATCAAGATCTAATCTATAATCAAGCCAAGATCTATCTACTAGATCAGTGCAACAAGTTGATAGAGTACTAACCCTCGAAGATCCAAAGCGGTTAATAAGAGAAGATTCTCGTGGGTGATGTAGTCGTTCACTTGCCGATCTCAAGATCGTGTAGACGATCCTTCCGGCGCCACGTTCCGGCAGCGCTCCTGCAGTCAGTCACACGTATGGTACTCGATGAAGACCTTCCTCTCCCTTGTTCCAGCAGGCAGCGGAGGTTGTAGCACTCTCCTCGTGATTCCGGCAGCACGACGGCGTGGTGTCGGAAGTAGAGGGGAGATCCCGCAGGGCTTCGCCTAAGCCGGAGCGAGTATGGTGAAGTAAGAGAGGGCCTTGGCGATATACGGATTAGAGGCACCAAGGAGGGGTGGCTTGGCCGGCGGCTAGGGTTTAGAGAAACCCTAACTCGGCGACTTGAGGAGGAGCCCTAGGTGGCGGCAGCACTTGGAGGGTGTAGGCGCCTTGCTAGGGTTTGGAGTTGTGAGGGTAGGGGGCGCCCTACCCCTCCTTATATAGGTGGGAGGGAGGCGGTTGGGAGGAGGGAGTCCTCCTCCAACTCCTCCTCCTTGGCCGGCGGGTGGAGGGAGTGGGACTCCTACCCTAGGTAGGTTTCCTACTCTCCCTCCTGAAGGGAATATGCCCGAGAGGCAATAATAAAGTGGTTATTATCGTATTCCTTATTTATGATAAATGTTTATTTTACATGCTATAATTGTATTAATACGGAAACGTTAATACATGTGTGTTTAATAAACCAAAAGGAAGTTCCTAGTTATGCCTCTCTTATAAACTAGCTCGTTGATTAACATGATGATCAAAGTTTCCTGATCATGGACATTGGATGTTGTTAATAACGAGGTCACAACATTAGGAACATTCATCCGAAGTATAGCATTATGATCAAAGTCATTGAGTTTATATTGCTATAACAACTTACGAAGTGATCCTAATCCTTAAACCATGAGATCATGTCAATCACTAACACCGGAAGAGTTTCTCGATGACATCAAACGTCACACCGTAACTGGGTGATTATAAAGATGGCTTTAGAACTACTAAAGTGTTATGTTGAGACCCATGGATCGAGAGTGGAATTTGTTCATCCCGATGACGGATAGATATGCTCTAGGCCCTCTCGGTGATATCACATTGATTAGCTTGCAAGCAAGTAATTTGATCACTAGAATGTTATATCACGGGAACGAGAAAAGAGTGCATGTCGGTAACGAGATCAAACTAGGTATGGAGATACCGATGATCGAATCTCGGACATGTAATATATCGTGAAACAAAGGGATTAAGATACTAGCTAAAAGGTTCACACGATCACAGAAGTCATCGTTGAATGTGTGGGAGTCAGTACGGATCTCCAGGTCCCGCTGCTGATTATTGATCGGAGAGGGGTCTTGATCATGTCTGCATTATTCGCGAACCATAGGGTGACACACTTAAGGGATACCGACACCATTCGGAGCAAATGATATGCCAGAGAAAGAAAAAGGAAAGCGCGGGAATTTATTTCACTAGACACCGAAACTGTTTCGGTTGAAATTGCTGAAACTGGTTCTGCATGTGAAATGGAATACTAGCAAGGGGTTTTATGTGAATGTTTGTTAATTAAAGTAATTAACAAAATTCTGAATAAATAAATAAAAGAGTTTTATTTAAATGAGAGCTTGCATTAAAATTGGTGGAAATTTAATGCATGTGAGTGGATTTTTGAGTGGAGGCTTTTTAATGGGAGTGGAGGCTTTTCATTTTGAGTGGGAGCTCCACCCACATGAATGTGGAAGAGGTGGGGGCAGCCCCCATGGCTGGGCGCCATGCCCCTTGGGTGCCCCCCTCTCCCCTATAAAAGGCCTCCCTCTCCTCCTCTCAAATCACACCTCCTCGCGAAGGATCTCTCTCCCCCCTTTAGAATTTCCCCATGGTCTCGGATCAGCGAGATACATGTTCCTGGTGGCTTTTTCTGGAAGGATTTGTTGCTTCCGCTGCTTTGCTGGAGCGAGGGTGCGGAGGTTTTCGGGGTACCCGTACGTGTGTGCGATCACGGATGCACCACTGCTTTGAGGTGCTGGACTTGATCGTGCTGGACCAGATGGACTTCATCACGATCTTGAGATCGGCAAGCGTTCGTCTACATCATCCACGAGTACAACCTCGTTAAAGCTATTCGGTCTTCGAGGGTATGTATTCTATGGATGTATATCCACCCGTTGCTTGTGTCTAGTAGATAGATCTTGGTACTTAGTTGTTCCCATCGTAGAAAATTTTTGTTTTCTATGCTGCGAACCCAACAGTGGTATCAGAGCCGGATCTATGCGTAGATACTTTGCACGGGTAGTACACATATGAGTATGTGGGCGATGATGATCATTTTATTGCTTCTTAGTTGTACTTTGGTTATTGGTGGCATAGTGGGATGAAGCGGCCCGGAAAAACTTTACATGTCCTCGCACATGAGACCTGTTCCACGCTTGACATGCAACTAGTTTTGCATAAGTGGCTAGCGGGTGTCTGTCTCTCCTACTATAGTCAATATCTAATTTGCAACGAGTTGTCAACAATTTGTTTATCCTCGTTGTGGTTCATGTTTGTAGGTAAGAACGGTTCTATCTTCGAAAGCCCTAAGCCACGTAAAACTTGCAATGGATAAATTAGAGGCGTCTAGTTTAGATTGTTGTTGGGCTAGTGTTATGATATGGTGATGTTGCAATTAGAAGTATGAGATGATACTCTTACAACACACATAGCGTGTAAGTTCCATAGACCTTGGCCTTACACATAAAGGTATGATAGTGATCATACCACGGTGCACATGATAGAGATCATATGCGGGAACCATATCATTTCACTAATAAACATGTGATGTTTGATTGCATCTTATATTGCTTGTTTGGCGTTTTATTAGCATAATAAGATGATCCCTCATTTAGATATCAAGATAAAAATGTGTTCTTCCTTAAGTATGCACCGACAATGTATCGCCGCTTCAAGGCATCACGTGATGATCGGGTGTACTTGAATCCACGAGCATATCTCGGGTGTAAGACAGTTACACACGCGAATACTAAGGTTCTTACTTGGCGAGCCTAGCATGTACAGACATGGCCTCGGAACACGGACCGAAAGGTTAAGCATGAGTCATACAGTAGATATGATGCCCATTTGATGCTCGCCTTTGAAGCTACACTGACTCACGTGATGATCGGACTTGGTGTAGTGGATTTGGTTCATGTAATCACCAAAAAGACACGAGGGATGTCGTTTTTGAGTGGGAGTTCATTTCTAATTTGGATTAGTAGAACTCAATTTATCATAAAATTAAATCAAAGTGAATTTGCATAATTTGTTGTAGTCATTGGCATTCGTTCACTACCTTATGCATAGTTGCAATTGAGATAATAGAACTATAGAATTCTGGATATTTACTTTACGAACTGGTATCGTATTGTGTTGAGTGCCAATCAAAGTTTAAAGTCCTATTGCAAACTTTCAGCAAACTCTATTTACTCCGTGAAATTTAATAGTTGGTATTGAATCGAGAGTAACAATTCCAGTGTTAGTATCTTAAGTATCATGTTTGCCTCCATGATTCTTGATTGTTTTAATATCAAGTTTATCTAGGAGCTGAAAGAATTGTTTCAGAAACCATCATGTGTGACAGATATAACGATATCTAAAACAATGTTTTGGTTGCAATATGATAGAGTATAATGTGTGTTCTCATATAGGATGAGAATTTACAAAGCTTGGAGATGCTAGACATCCTAATCATCCAAAAGGGTTTTGGAAAGCAACATTATACTCACGATTCTCCTTATAAGCTACATTAGCTTGATCATGAAAGTCATCATGATAAGGATGAATAGAAGATGTATGTAAAGTGTTTACTACACTAAAAGATTACTAAAGAATGGATTTTAAAAGAATACCGATCATTTTGATGATGGTGATCTACTTCAAAGTGCAAGTCCAAAGGTATTATTATTTGAATATACACGCTTTAGACTATGTGTCATGTATATGGCGCCACTTTTGATGTTGATAGATTCTTTTAAAAAGGAAAAGGAAATGCTAAAAGAGAATCTATAAAATATATTTGGCAGAAAAGAAAAGATAGGAAATATCCAATTTAGGTATATAGATGATATACAGGTTATGGTTGTATTCTTTGCTTGTTAAACAATGTGGTTCTTGGGTATTGGATACCGAATTGGTTGGTATGAAATTTCATACGGAACGACGCAATTCATGAACCACAATGGCCTAAGTAACTAGCAAGAGAATATGTGATGATGTTCATCAAAAACAAACAAACCGTTGTTTGTATTTCTCGTTGACATCAAAGCTTGACTTCAAGATTTGTTTTAATAATTGTTATTTAAATCAGGTATTATGAGAACAAAGGTTGTTCAAATAATTACCATATTCCATATTAGATGGATGATTTACAAATCTAGTTGGAGAGATCACATCCATAAAACCTAATGCTAAAATGTCGCAAGACAAATGATTGAAAGATCACTTACGAAGTGACATCGCCGTTTAAATTATATTGGAAAGAAAACATGAAGAATCTCCATATTCATGGATTTTTGGAGTCTTTGATTTGATCAAGTGACGTTTGTGAGACTTTCCTCGGGATAATTAAAAACTTCGTTCAAAGGCCAAAGAAGAACGAACGACTAAAATATTGGAATTTATACATATCGATGTATGTAGTCCATTATTTATAGTCGTAAGCAATGGGTTTCAACTTCATATACTTTCTCCGGAAATTTGAGTGAATGTTCACTTAGTGAGAATGAAGTATGAAATATTTGAAAATGTTTTAAAGACTTTCAAGATGAAGTGGAAAATCATTGTAACAAGAAAATAAATGGTTTATGATTTTATCATAAGGGATTTGTTTGAGTTACAAGTGTAACAAGAAAATAAATGAATTATGATTTTATCATAAAGGGATTTATTTGAGTTACAAGTTTAGCAAAACACCTAGATTTACATATTCCGAAACACCATAGGAATATGGAGTGTTTGAGATTTGTAATGAAACCTTATTTGACATGGTTGGATCAAAGGTGTTATTGATAAAACTGCCATTATGTTTTAAAAAGATGCTTTAGAGACTACCGCTTTTACACTGAAAAGAGCTCCATCTTGATCCGTTGAAATGACACCATATGAGTTATGGTTTGGGGTAAAACCCAAGTTGTCATTACTTAAATTTTGGTATGTTAAACATAAGTAAGTTGTTTACAACCGAAGTCGGATAAGCATGTCTTTGTAGGTTATTTCGAATAACAATTGGGTATTCCTCCATAACACCAAGGACAAAAGGTTTTGTCGCTTGAAATGTGAAGTTTCTTGAAAAAGGAATTTTTCGCAAAAGTTAAGTGGGAGGACAATAGAAATTTGATTGTAGAGGGAGTGTCCCAACCTTTACACAATATAAGGTGGAGTCTCCTGTGTTTACAATGCTAGTCCCTGGATCAATAGCTAGCATCCACAGTTTAGATGTAATATCAAGAAACAAAGGTCATAATATAACTTTATAACCAGGAATAACATAATTTTTATTATATCTTACATAGCTCATTTGGCTATTACATTACATTGCAGCGGAATAACTATAGTCATGGGGTCCTTCATCTTCAAAGTGCCACAGGCAGATGTTGGTTGTAGACTTTGTAATCCTAATCAATCAATCTTCACTAAAATCAATCAAACCTGCAACATTACAAGTTACAGCCACAAGGGTCAATACATTT
This sequence comes from Avena sativa, assembly GCA_916181665.1. Classification (NCBI taxonomy): domain Eukaryota; kingdom Viridiplantae; phylum Streptophyta; class Magnoliopsida; order Poales; family Poaceae; genus Avena; species Avena sativa. The sequence continues at coordinate 40,775,851 of OV702298.1, read as the reverse complement.
GAATTGTATTGGTAAGTTTCACTACTATGTGGAATATAAGTGGATCCTATCATTACATGCATATTTGGCTAAGTAGAGTTTTAGGCTCTTTAGCATAAAGCAATAATTTATCCTATCTTTTCAAAATGGTTTTGGTCCTTTGTCAAATCTCCTTTTCAAAAATTCCTTGAACTCCTTGGTATCCCCAAGTGTTCAAGTCTTTGTCAAAAATCCCTTGAGCTACTTGGTAGCCCCAAGTGCATCAAGTCTTATAAAAATATCATGAGTTCCTTGGTAACCCCAAGTGTTCATGTTTTCAACAAAATCTCTTGAGTTCCTTGGTAACCCCAAGTACATCAAGTTTTGTCAAAGTCTCTTGAGCTCCTTGGTAACCCCAAGTGCATCAAGTCTTTAAAAGTTTTCTTTTAGAAATTAGAATGTCGAGATCTCCCATAGCTTCAAACTTTAGTTGCTCAGTATTGTCCATAACCGGGGACACGGCTAAGTACTTAGATTTTATTATCTTCTGCAGAAGGAGTACACTTTACCCACATGTCACAATCCCATCCTTTTGCCACCAGTGGCCTACTGGATTAGTGCTCACCAATATGGAGTACTGGCAGATTGAGAATGTGACAAAGTCTTTCCAAAGGGTCCTCCCATACACCATTGCTAGCTTGCCTTCAGCACCCATGTAGGATTCCAGGTCCCCATGTCCAGTTAACTGAAGACAGTGCATGGGTCTTCCCAATGTAGTTGACCAAGCCAGAGCCATAATAGCATGTGGTTGCACACGAAAGCCACAATTGGAGAAACATGTTCAATCTCTAAGTTTCCTAGGTGGTTCCTTTGGAGCACAACACAAAGAGATTGCCATAGTCATGGTTCCTTTTGTTGCCACCTTCTCCAATACTCAAAAGTATCCTTGGCCACCCAGGTGGTTCATTGAGTCCTTGTTTTATTATATAAAATCACAAGTCCTTTTCCCAACTTCATAAAATCTCAACATGTATCTCTTTTCAAAGTATAGCATGGCTAAGCATGTAACAACTACATTGTTTTCACTAAGGTATATAAGGAATCCTATTAGGATTTAGCATAGCATAAGTATAAAAATATCTTCTCATGCATGTTTCAAAATCCACTAAGTATAATGAAAATAGTAGGACATTAGATGATAGTGTAACTTGCCTTTTTGGTAGGGAATGATGGTTCACTCCTTGATCTTGCTAGTCTCACACTTTGCTAATTTCACTACAATCAATCAAGCAAACTCTATATCAACTAGCATTCCAAATAATCAATCAAACAACAATTTACACACACATAAAACTATGGGATCTAAAATCTAAGTCATGCATGTAAGCATGTAAGAGATGGTTCTAATTGTAAAGATGGTCTCCACTAGGCTTCTAAACTTTGTAAGGTCAAAGGTGGTCATTTTCCAAAGTGGCAAAGTCATTTGCAAAAGGGTTTTGGTCCATAAACCATTTGTAAATCCATTCATCATTTTATGTGGTGAAAAATATTTTTATCAAAGCAAAACTTTATGTTTTTCACCAAATGAGTTGCCCTTGCAAAACTTGGTGTTTTGGGTCAGTAGGTTTGGTCCAAAACATTTTCCCGAAGTTTTCTTTACAAAAACATTTTCATAATAAAATCAATAATTTTATTTGGCTAGAAATTGGATAAGTCAAATAATCCAACCTAAATTTTACCAAAATCATTTTTAACACCAAGGGTTGGTTCCTAGGGTCAGTAAGTTCACAACAAACCATTTTGCCAAGGTTTCAAACTTAAAAACATTTTTGAATCATTTTTCTATTCTAAACAAGCATACAAATGTTTCTGCAAAATCAACCAATCTAACAGATACTATTTGCTAAAACAAAGGCATGGTTGGCTAGGGTTTGTTCCACTGATTCCAACGGTACCAAATTTGTAAATTTTGGACGTGTGGATCGAAAGTTACAAGGGTTTGAAATTCACAAACAATTCTGTTTTCAAATCTGTTTTTAAACAGAACAGGGGACACGCGGCACTGTCTAATTGGATGGTACCGGTTCGGCCGGATCGGCAACGCGGTGCGTTGGATCTAATAGATCATGCGGCACAGGACTCGTACCCCTTCGCGGTTAAATGATCTAATCCTGCTCGCTCAATCTAGATCCTACGGTACTGATTCGCTTGACCAAAAGTAAGCGGCGCCGACGGTGGCTAGCGGCGGCGCACGGCCAGGCGGTGGCGTTACAGCGGCTACAGGAAGCAAAGAGGGGAGGGAAAGTGCTCACCAGAATCGCAGGGCTGTGGTGATGCTCGACGTGCTGTTGGCTTGACAAGGGGCGCTCGGGTACTGCAGCAATTGCTCGCCGGAGTAGAGAACAACGTCGGGTGGTCTCAGTCGTGGTCGGAGTCGTCGCTATAGGTCACGAGAAGGCAAAACGAAGGTGTGGTCAGACGCAGGAGAGTGAGGCGAATGTGTGAGCGTGATTTAGAAGGCGCGGGGCGGTCTGAAACTACCTGGGTGCTTGCTGGAGTTGAAGACAGACGCGGCGGCGAGGTCGGAGCTTGTCGAAGACGGTGCTCCGGGGCGCCCGTGGTTGAACGAAGAGCACAGGGAGATGTGTCTGGGAGTGTGGAAGGTGTGAGCTAGGTCGAGGAGGCACGGGGTGGCAGGACACGGCCGGAATTTGAAAAGGAAGCACGTCGGAGCAGCGGCGGTTTGGAGCTGATTCCGAGCAGCCTGGTGGCGAAGAGGGGTTGGTGTTTGCGGGGAATGACAGAGGGAGGAGAGGTGCTTAAGTGCGTGTGGTCAGGGGCGAGATTAACGCGCCATTACTCGTGAATTGAACGCGCGGTTGAATGACAGAGAACGGCAGCACGGTTTGGGGGAGAACGGGTCGCGCGGGTGAGGAGGATGAACAGGGAGGTGGGGTCCAGTCGTCAGTGGGGATGCGAGAAGGAAGGGAGGTCCACCGGTCAGTCTCTGCATGGGCCAGTTGCCAGGTGCGAAGCGTTTTCTTCGGGGGAGGGGAATCTGGGCTGTTGGGCTGGCTCAGTTGGGCTAGGTCCAATTCCATTTTTTTTTTCTTCCTGGAACCTTTTTCCTTTTCTAATTCTTTTTCTGTTTTTGAAATTCAAACAATCAAACAACACTCAATTTGATTCAAACAATCACTAAACCTTGTAACTTTGAATTTGGTTCTGTTTATCAACATAAACCACATCCCAAAATAAAATAACATTTTTTATTCTTTTTAGGATCCATTCTTTAATTAAATAAAATGGATCTTTAGTTATTTAATAAAATAGGGTTTGATTTAATTAACAAAATATCCATTTGAAATCCAAATATTTTCAAAACCAAATCAGTAGGTCTTATTTGGCAATAAAGAATACTTGGAAACTTGTTTAAAACAAAATAACCTTTTATTTTAGGGTCCATTAATAATTAAATGCAATAGACCTTCATTATGAAATCAACTAGGATTTGTTTTATTAAAATATTTATTTTGAAACCTAAAATAAAGCCAAAACACTTCAGTGGTTTTATTTGAGAAAATAAAATACTTAGAAAACTTATTTAAAATAATTTAATAAGTTTTGATGTTTTAATTAAAATGGTAAAACCTTTTATTTAGATAAAATTGGATATTAAATCCTTATTAATTTATTTAAATAAACCTTTGCTATTTTTATCCAAAACAAAATGTTTTAATTCCAAAGCTTGGCCAAGGTTTAATTTGGCTTTATAAAATAATCTTTATTTATGAAACTTTCATTTCTTTTGAAAACCAAATCTTTTATTAAAAGATCCAAAACAATAATTCCAAAATATTTTAATTTCCTTTAATAAATGTTTATCCTTATAAATCCCTTTAGGATTTATTTGATTCAAATTGGTTTGAAGTTCCAATTAAATTCAAAAAGTTTCTTCTGGCCCTGAAAATCAAACAAAGTTTTATTTCATCCATTTATTTTCACATTACAAGATTTGGAAAATCTTGGGATGTGACATTGATAAGGTTAACGAACCTTGCTAAATGTGCTGAGTTGCGCAGCGCCGGAAATCGTTCCGAAGGCTGCCATAATGCTCATAGCTTATGTGCCTCAAAGGTTGTGGTCACGAAGATCTAAGTTCTTATTGAACCAAGTGGGTCGGTTAAACAATCAAATGCTAAGATTTGAGAGTAAATCATTATTGTCTGACAATGATGAACCGACTACATGCAAAGAAGCAATGATGGGCCCTAACTCCGTCAAATGGCTTGAAGCCATAAAATCCGTGATAGTTCCATACACGAGAAATCAAGTTTTGAACTTGGAAGACCCTCCGAAAAGGTGTAAAAACCTATCGGTCGTATTTGGATCTATAAAAAAACAGGCATGGATGTTTCACATCTATGAAATAGTCGACATGTCGTAAAGTATTTTATGACAATGTTCAAGGAGTTGACTATGACAAGATTTGATCTTTCATAGCGATATTTAGTCTGGACGGATTAAAGTAGCAACCACTACATATAATTTGGTATATGGTAGATGAATAAACAAAACAAAGTTCTTCTAATAGAATGGTTACCTAGGACGTGTACATGACACGGTCCAAAGGGTTTTGTTAAATTCAAAGGATGCTAAAAAGGGCATGCAAACTTCAATGGTTGAAGTAAGCATCGCGGATTTGGAATCTTCACCATGATGAAAAATGAGTTTTTCATCAGGAGACGATGAAGATGCTTGCATTTGCAAGAAATTAAGTGGGAGCGCTAAGACATATTTCTAATACATTATGTGGAGTATATCTTGTTGATTAGAAATAATGTATATTTTATTGACAAAGGTTAAGAATTTCATTTCGATGAAATACTTAGGCAAAACCCAAATATTTAGCATGAATGTCTATAGTGGATAGACTGTGACGCTAATATGGCTGTGCCAAACGTACATATATGAGATATTGAAGGAGTTCAATATAGAAACAACAAGAAAAGGTTCTTGTCGCATGGAAAAGGAACTGAATCAAGATTCAAGTGTATCGACACTTCATAAGTGAAACAAGATTCAAGTGCTTTGACACTTGATGAGTGAAATCACAAGAATGTTATGATCAATCATACCATGATATGTACACATCCAGATATGTCCTATGCTCTAAGTGTTATGAGCATATACCAGAATGAATCATAAAATGATAATTGGACTATAGTAAGGATATTCTTATGATCTTTTGGAAGAACTAAAAATATATTTGTGTAGAGGTGACAAACAATTACAAATAGTTCATTGTAAAGCGTTACATTGATACTAGTTTTGTCGCAAGATACAAATTAAGTTTATCTCAATTTAAACTATGAGTGGCACAATGAAATTGAAAGGAGTTTTCATGATGGATTTGGATGTATTCCAAAGTTAAGACATTGTGATGAATACTACAACAAAAGGCTAAGTATATGACTGCTATAGTAGTAGCAAAGGAGGGAATTTGTGTCAAGTAGTTTGTTATCAAACTAAGGTGTTGTTCGCAACGGGCTAACACTAAAGATATATTGTACGACAATAGTATCGACATGGTTTAACCCCAAGGAACTAAAGGTCTCATCAAAAGACCAAATTTATACAATGCCATCTCATTAGAGAATGAGTGATGCGTGGAGACGCAAAGACATGCAAATACACACGGACCTGAAAGCATCAGATCCGTAGATTATGTTAACCACTTGCAGTTGTGTATATGGAACACCAGAAAGCCATAGGTGTTCAATACGCAAAGTTTTCAAACTAGATTATTGTCTCTAGTGCAAGTGGGAGACTGAAGGGAATATGCCCGAGAGACAATAATAAAGTGGTTATTATCGTATTCCTTATTTATGATAAATGTTTATTTTACATGCTATAATTGTATTAATACGGAAACGTTAATACATGTGTGTTTAATAAACCAAAAGGAAGTTCCTAGTTATGCCTCTCTTATAAACTAGCTCATTGATTAACATGATGATCAAAGTTTCCTGATCATGGACATTGGATGTTGTTAATAACGAGGTCACAACATTAGTGTAATGATGTGATGAACATTCATCCGAAGTATAGCATTACGATCAAAGTCATTGAGTTTATATTGCTATAACAACTTACGAAGTGATCCTAATCCTTAGACCATGAGATCATGTCAATCACTAACACCGGAAGAGTTTCTCGATGACATCAAACGTCACACCGTAACTGGGTGATTATAAAGATGGCTTCAGAACTACTAAAGTGTTATATTGAGACCCATGGATCGAGAGTGGAATTTGTTCATCCCGATGACGGATAGATATGCTCTAGGCCCTCTCGGTGATATCACATTGATTAGCTTGCAAGCAAGTGATTTGATCACTAGAATGTTATATCACGGGAACGAGAAAAGAGTGCATGTCGGTAACGAGATCAAACTAGGTATGGAGATACCGATGATCGAATCTCGTACATGTAATATATCGTGAAACAAAGGGATTAAGATACTAGCGTAAAAGGTTCACACGATCACAGAAGTCATCGTTGAATGTGTGGGAGTCAGTACGGATCTCCAGGTCCCGCTGCTGATTATTGATCGGAGAGGGGTCTCGATCATGTCTGCATTATTCGCGAACCGTAGGGTGACACACTTAAGGGATACCGACACCATTCGGAGCAAATGATATGCCAGAGAAAGAAAAAGGAAAGCGCGGGAATTTATTTCACTAGACACCGAAACTGTTTCGGTTGAAATTGCTGAAACTGGTTCTGCATGTGAAATGGAATACTAGCAAGGGGTTTTATGTGAATGTTTGTTAATTAAAGTAATTAACAAAATTCTGAATAAATAAATAAAAGAGTTTTATTTAAATGAGAGCTTGCATTAAAATTGGTGGAAATTTAATGCATGTGAGTGGATTTTTGAGTGGAGGCTTTTTAATGGGAGTGGAGGCTTTTCATTTTGAGTGGGAGCTCCACCCACATGAATGTGGAAGAGGTGGGGGCAGCCCCCATGGCTGGGAGCCATGCCCCTTGGGTGCCCCCCTCTCCCCTATAAAAGTCCCCCCTCTCCTCCTCTCAAATCACACCTCCTCGCGAAGGATCTCTCTCCCCCCTTTAGAATTTCCCCATGGTCTCGGATCAGCGAGATACATGTTCCCGGTGGCTTTTTCTGGAAGGATTTGTTGCTTCGCTGGAGCGAGGGCGCGGAGGTTGTCGGGGTACCCGTACGTGTGTGCGGTCACGGATGCACCACTGCTTTGAGGTGCTGGACTTGATCGTGCTGGACCGGCTGGACCAGATGGACTTCATCACAATCTTGAGATCGGCAAGCGTTTTTCTACATCATCCACGAGTACAACCTCGTTAACGCTATTCGGTCTTCGAGGGTATGTATTCTATGGATGTATATCCACCCGTTGCTTGTGTCTAGTAGATAGATCTTGGTACTTAGTTGTTCCCATCGTAGAAAATTTTTGTTTTCTATGCTGCGAACCCAACACCTCCACCAAGCAAACTTCGGATTTGACTTTTCAAATTGGCGTTTGACTTTCAAACTTGGATTTGATTTCTCTCTTCATATTGCCTAGCCAAGTGACCTAGTACATGATGCAACCATTCCACATTGTCATGACACATCCATGTACCCTTCCCCTCCGGAGTGCCGAACCTTCCAGACCCTTCTAAAACATTCCTGGTGAAAACACCGGAATCATTTCCGAACTCCGAAAAGGACTTTCCTTATATGAATATTATTCTCCGGACCATTCCGGATCTCCTCATGATATCTCGGATCCCATCCGAGACTCCGAACAACATTCGGTCTCTTACTCATCATTCCATAACTACTCAACAACATCGAATCCTTAAGTGTGTCTCCCTACGGTTCGTGAATTATGCGGACATGACCGAGACACTTCTCCGATCAATAACCAATAGAGGAATCTGGAAATTCATATGGCTCCCACATATTTCAACGATTACTTTGCGATCGAATGAACCATTTACATATGATACCAATTTCCCTTTGTATCACGATAGTTTACTTATCCAAGGTTTTGATCGTCGGTATCTTTGCATACCTAGTTCAACCTTGTTACTGATAAGTACTCTTTTCTCGTTCCCGTGATATGTGATCCCTTGTGAGCCAGTCACATGCTTGCAAGCCAATTGGATGACATTCCACCGAGAGGCCTAGAGTATATCTATCTGTCATATGGATGGACAAATCCCACTCTTGATCCATGTGCCTCAACACATACTTTTCGAACACTCAATGCCACCTTTATAACCACCCAGTTAAGTTGTGGTGTTTGATGTCATCAAAGCATCCTTCCGGTGATGGTGATTAGCATGATCTCATGGTCGAAGGAATTAGGTTACTATGTATCAGAAAGCTTATAGCAAATGAACTATATTAAATGACTTGATCTTTATGCTACGCTTAACTATAGGAGTATGTCCATCATATCATTCATATATTGATATGACCCTGTTGTTAATAACATCTCTATGTTCATGATCACGAAACCATGATCATATATTAACCAACAAGCTAGTTTAACAAGAGGCTTTACTAGGGACTCTTTTATGTTTACAAATCACACAAGTATTAATGTTTTCGGTTAATACAATTATAGCATGGTATGTAAACATTTATCATAAGCATGAAGATATGATAATAACCATTTTATTATTACCTCTTGGGCATATCTCCAACAAAATTGCCTCTCAAAGAAGCCTCCTTGTACACATAATGAATATAAATAATTCTTATCGTCCCTAAAACAATAATCAATGGTAAATAAATTCACCAAGTATGCCCTTGAAAACAATAACCCTAGTCAAGAAAATCCTAATCACATAACCTTACAAAAACCCTAACCCTAGCCTACAAATCTAACGAGAACCCTAACCTAACAAGAACCCCCAAGCTACAAATCTTAAGTATAATGCTTCTTAGCCATCATACCGACATAGGCCAATTCAATAAAAATAAACCATGCATTTAGGTTCACAATCTAGGGTTTCCAAGATTTGGACAAATCCCATCTAAATACAAGATTTGAATTGGGCAAAACCAAGGGAAATGGAGCAGGATACCTCTATGCACTTGGGGGTGGGGGTGGGGTGGGGTGGGGGGTCGAAATCCACAAAGAAAAGCTTAAGATTTAGGGGATTTGTGAGAGGAGTTTGAGAGGAGAGACGCAAGCCTTCTTCTTTGTTTTTCTCGGGTGGGGAATGGACTAGTTGGGCCAGGTGGACCGTCGCGGCCAGTTTTACACAAGTCACAATGTAATGCTTCTAAAGCGTTACACTATGCACTCTAACGCCATCGAGCAATGTGTTACACTATTGGGACGTCTTAGAGACAGAAGTTACGCAAAAGGTTATTCGGCTGAATTTTTTTATCCAAGGTTTATATTTTTTTAAATACTCCCACCAATCAAAATTAGTTGATTAGATTTGTCTAAATTCAAGTGTATTTAGACAGAATTTAGTATTAGATATATCCTTATCTTAAGAAATTGAGTCAACTAATTTAGTAGGAGGGTGTACGTTATTTTTTTAAGTTTTCCCCATCCAAGGCTGGCGCGGACGAACGAAAGGAAATGGGTCTTCTTCCAAAAAAAAAGGAAATTGCAGACGAATGAAACATTTGCATGCACCCTTGCTCTGCTCTACTCTGCGAAAACAGAACCGCCTTTGATTCTCCGGAGCATTCCCTCCTCCCCTCTCCCCTCCCCGTTAATTCCGTTCCTTCTCTCTTCCCATCTCTTCCGCATCCCACCAAACCCCAAACCCCAACCACGCCACGCCGGGCTGGTAAGCCTCTTCCTCCTCTCCACGCCGCCTCCCTCTGTTCTCGCTTCCTTGCGTCGCGCGGCGGTGCTGCTGAATCTGCTCTCGGCTCCTTGTCGCTGCGGTTTGAGAGGTACTGGTTGGTCGATCGAGTAGCAAGGGGCTGTGCTTATTTGTTGAATCCCGGGACCCTTTTTTTTTGGTTCGATTCTGCGTGTACCCCTTGATCCTGTCGCGAATCCCAGTGTTTCATGCGTCCCGGTGCGTCGTTTTTTGTCGCGTGATGCTATTTTTTATTTTAATGTCGGTAGTTCAAGGGGATTTTGGCCTGTACCTCCTTTATCCAGTCCGTATCTCGTGTTTCCTGCTCGCCGTCATTTTTTCCCTTGCTGCTGTTTTTGATTTGGATGTCAGTAGTGCTTCACCGTGATTATCCTTGTTGGATTAGAATGCTGAAGACAGACGGGGGTCTCTGTTCGTTTCCTTATTTTTTGGGTACTGCTGCTGCTTTTGCTTGAATCCCGAGACCCTTTTCTGTTCGAATTAATGTGCATCCTCTCGTGTCTCTTCCGTTGCGTCAGGTTTTGTTGTTGTGTCTGTTTCTGAAATTGGTGAGACCCAATGGTGGCCTCTTGTCTCGATTTTCTCTGTTACTGCTGCGTTTGTTTTTTTCCTTCGGTGATATCTTGGTTCATGGCGATTACTAGGAGATGGGTACTGGAAGAGAAGGCTAAGAGCAGTGAAAATCCATGATTGATATCAGTCCTGCTTGCTCGTTTTGCGGGGTTGGTGGTTAATTGTTCGAGAATTAAATCAGCACCCCGAACCCGACAGTGTTCCCTATCCTCTTCTGGATGGGAACTTCAATATTCTTCAAATCTTCCATGGACTTTATCCCCTTCTCTTAATTGGAGTACTTTGCGTCCTGGTCTACTAGGTTGTCCAGAAATTGCTCTTTCTTTCACAGATCGGAAATGGAGTCACTTAACTGTTTTTCAATCATGTTGCCTATCATGTTTTGTAGTATATATGCGTTCTGCGGTGTAGTGCCAGTACATTCAGTTTATATGCCTGTCATCTTTTGCTGATAGGGAGTTCTAGGCTATTTTTATACTGGAATCTTTCAGGAAAACAAACCCTGGAATGGCTGATCCATACGCCAAGAGGTCTTCTCGAGAAGAGAATGAAAGAATTGAGTATGCCGCGCCATGTATTCAAGGACCTCACGTTGGAATGGAAGATTATGTAAGTAATAGTTCCCAACTTTGTAATAGTATTATGGGGATATAAAGATGATAGTTTCGCCAGATGACAATTCTTCTTGCAGTACAGAGATCACTCATTCAGCACATTGTGAAATACTTAACCTGACCCCTACATTTCTTATTTCCAGCACACAGCTATCCTAGAGCTAGATGGTTCGGATTCCACATCATTCTTTGGTGTTTTTGATGGCCATGGAGGTTTAATCTTTCTCTGATACTGTTCCAGAATATTCCAAACAGTTCCGCTTTTAGCATATCTGACCATATAATACATTGATAAAAAGAACACCAAAATCTCAGAGTTCATACTTATCCGAATGTACATATCATATCTGAATCCGTGTATTACATTATAACTGTGCATGATTTGTTCATTTTCTCCTTGTGATTTTCCATCTTCCAGTATGGTATACAATCGTGATGAAACGATTGTGAATGCTGGTACAGTTTAACATCATGATCAAGTTTTGAAATTGGGTTGGTGCTGACATACCATAACGACAACATGGATTATTATGCTAAAATATAGATTGTGAGGGGGCAAAAAATTATGTGATCATTTTTTTTGCGGGGAGGGATTGGTTCATGTTACGAATACAGTCAGTACTTCTAGTGTATGCTTTGTTTGCAGTGAGACAAATGTATTGAAGTGATATTTCAACCATTGGTCTTCACATTGTTTTGATATATGAGCTTGTACATGCATATGACTGATTCAATCTTCATTTTATGTTATAAAAGATGGTCATGCAGAGTTATATATTTTATGTTTCAGGAGCTGAAATAGCATCGTATTGTTCCAAGCGTTATTCAGGAGAAGAGAATGACAGAATCAAGTACAACGCATCATGTATGAAAGGATGTCGTGATGCAATGCAAGATGATGTAAGTAATATTGCACTAGTTAGTAATATTATGTGGGTCGATGATAGTTTCTATGGATGTATATGGTACACTTTGCTAGCAATTGCACTACACTCATTCAGCACTTTCTGAAATACTGAATTTAATTTCTACACTTCTGATTTCCAGCATGCAACTATCCTAGAGCTAGATGGTTCGGATTCCACATCATTATTTGGTGATTTTGACGGACACTTGGATGGAGGTTTGATCTTTATCTCATATACTGCTCCAACATATTACAAACACTTCAGCTGTTAGCATAACTGACCATTTCATGCATTGAATGATTCAAATCTGTACCAGCATGAAATGGTCAGTTATGGGGGAGTGGTTTATGTTACCAACAAATTCAGTACTTATGCTTATGGTGCATGTTTTGTTTCCAGTGATACACAACTATTGAAGTGATATTTCAGCTAGTGGTTGGTCTTCACATTTTTTTGATATAGAACTTGTATAGGCGTATGATTGATTCAGCCTCCGTTTTCTATTATATAAAATGCTCATGCAGAGTTATATATTTTATGTTTCATCAGGAGATAAAGTAGCATTGTATTGTTCGAAGCAATTTCATGCTGAGCTTGTCAAAGCTCCAGACCATGACGATAATCTACCTACCACAATGCAGAATTTTTATCTCAGGTTATTTTCTAACAGATGATTAAATCATGTACTTCATATTTTTCTATGCAAGTATGGAAAGTCATATGTGGACATGTTTGAATGCGCACAAATTATCGGTAGATGGATGAACTTTTCAGAACTTATGAATTTAGCTAAAGCATGTGAACCCTATAAATTTTGTTAAGAATTATGACCAACTGGGGACTACACAGCAAAACAAGCATTAAGTGCTTCTACCAATATCATGTGCGCCTGGACACATGTTTACATAATCTGTACAATGGTATACCCGTTCCTTCCATAGTTGTGATTGCCTCATAAGTTTACTTCTTGTTGCATGTGCAGATATGTAATGTATAATCCTTTAATGCTTAATTAATGCAGAACTGATCAGGCATTGGAAAGATCAGAAAAACGGAAGAAGTCTGATTCTTCTCCTGACCCTGTTAAGGGAAATTTGCTAAGCGGTCACAAGACTGGCGTTCGTGATGTTAGTGGGGTCTTAAAGGTGATATATCAACTCCTGAATGTTCCTTAAGCATTTTTCTGCCGAAGAAGTTAATAATTATCTCTTGGATGCTGGTGCATATCATTACGTGTAAAAAGAAATTGGAAGAGATCGATGGGTGTGATAAGGAGGGTCTATTGTACTTTTCTGAGATGTGATTTGAAGTTGGCACTAATGTGTTTAACTCATAACCCCAATTTGTGTTCTGTTTGGTTTCTGGTTTACTGAATTGGAAGTCAAATGCTCCTTTTGTTCTCATTGCACCTTGGTTGTTATCATAGTGCCACAATTGAGGTACTATATGACAAGCAAGTGTTTTCCTGTGTTTGAGTTGATCATTTGTTACTTACATTGGTTTCCATATTTTTTGAAGGGCACATAGAGAATTGATCTCCCTGGTTGCACTGGATGATTATGTCTTGATATCCTGTTTTTCCACATGATTTTAATATTTTTCTTACAGAACTATAAGGCGCTACAAAATAATGGAAGCACAGCACGTGTGGCTCTCATTAGAGGCAATCAGACAACTGTTGGAAATGCTGGTGATTCCTTCTGTGTACTCTCAAGGAACGGTCAGGTAGAGCGACTATTTTCTTAACAAATTTCTGGGCGGGCATCCTGTTTTGTCATGATGAATGTGTTCAAGTTTTTTTCGAAATGGGAATGTGTTCAAGTGGTGCCTGACAATTTTTATATCCATTTTATTGGAAGGAAATTGATCTATCCACCGATCACAAGCCAAATTACCCAGGTAAAAGAGACAGAATTGAAGCTGCAGGAGGAAAAGAACCCCTGAAAGAGATTCCTAAGTTTGAATCAGAACCATTCTTTATGACCTTACCTCACATGCAGCGCATCACTAAAATGTCATCTTGGTATGTTTTATTAATCTACTTAGTGCTACGAGACATTCCTGTCCATAGGAATTGTGCTAAATTTTCTGTCATCTGGAAGAATGCTAAATCTATTGAAACAGTAAACTTACCAGTCACAAAAATCTGCACTGCAGTCCATAAATGAAGACACTAGTACTCATAGAGACATATTTCTTTTCATGTTTCATACATTTCTAATTTTGTTTATGTATTACTGCCTTCTCCAGGAAGTATATGACATATAAAACAAGAGCTGAAACTGGAGGAGGCTCCCCTAAGGCTCCACCAGCACCATCGTCAAACTTCTGTACAAAAAGGAAATTAGGCGGCTCGTTCTATGGATTTCGGCACAGTTACAGTAGCTGTCATTGGAATACAACAAAGAACAACAAGCGCAGCTTTGGAACCCAAGCATCTTTCAAGGAGGAGCGGAGAAGTGAAATGAATGATGAGAATGCGCCAAGCGATGAAGAATTCGAAAGATTAAGAGTAGGTTTACTGCATATACCATAGGCTACTTATTTCGCAATCATGCGCCTCTGAAATAACCATTATGCTTTTAAAAATATGCAGAATACTGTGACATTATGCCTTGATGGAACTGATGAGGAAGTCCTCCAGAGTTATCTTGCAGCACTCACTCACATCAGGCTATGGAATGCTGGTGATTCCTTTTGTGTACTCACAAGGAACGGTCAGGTAGAGCGACTATTTTCTTAACAAATTTCTGGGCGGGCATCCTGTTTTGTCATGATGAATGTGTTCAAGTTTTTTCGAAATGGGAATGTGTGTTAGCATAAACCCTGCATCTTCAGAGTAGCCAGTTTAGACAGTTCGTCAAGGTTGGTTCTGACGCTGTTAGCCTCTCTCTCTCTCTGTTTAAGTTTCAGATAGGCTTAGTTGTCCTGGTCTTTGGCTTAACCAACCAGGACCTATTCTGTTGGCTGCACGATGCCCTCGTGGGATGGCACGGGAAACATGGATCGTGGGACTCAACACGTTTCTCTGTAACAGAATAAAAGGAAGGAAAGATCAGAAAAGCCGGTAGTTGTTACGGCACCAAAACTCTCTGCCTCTGCTTGTCGTGTTCATAGAATTCGAGAGAGAGAGGCAGACCACATCTGGTATCAGAGCCCTAACCCCATGGTTGGGACTCCACCACCGAGCGCGTCGGCGGCAGCAGCCAAGACCAACACGCCCCCTGCAGCGGGGTCCTCTCGTCGCGTGCGCTCTCAGAGCCGCGGACGGAGCAGGAGAAGGGATGGCGGCGGCGGCGAGGTCGTGGTGAGGGAGACGGTCGTACGGGAGACGGGCGGCGGCGGATCTGCGAACTGGCCCACTCTCACACGCACCAACTACACCGAGTGGGCGATCCTGATGCGTGTCCAGCTCCAGGGAGCTGGGCTCTGGGACGCTGTCGACACGGATGATGCACCGGAGCGGCAGGAGCGGCAGGCGCTCGGCGCCATTCTGCGCTCTGTGCCACCGGAAATGGTGCAGATATTGGCAGCGAAGGACAACGCCAAGGTGGCCTGGGACACCATCAAGACAATGCGCGTGGGGGTGGATCGCGTCCGGGAGGCGCGCCGCCAGAAGCTCCGCAAGGACTTCGACTCGCTGGCATTCAAGAGCGGGGAGAGCGTCGAGGACTTCTCCCTGCGCGTGTCCAGCCTGGTCACTGAGCTGCAGTCCCTGGGCGACACCACGTCGGAACTCGATGGCGTGCAGAAGATACTGCGGGTCGTCCCGCCCAGGTATGCGCAGATGGCATGTTCCATTGAAACTCTGCTTGACCTTAAGGATCTGTCGATCGACGAGCTGAGCGGGCAGCTCGCTGCCTCCGAGGGACGCGGCGAACCAGAGACCGACGCGGGCGGGCGCTTGCTCCTCACGGAGGAGGAGTGGCGTGCCCGCAGTGGTGGCCGCCAGCACGGATCAAGCGGGTCCGGCTCCGGATCCGGCGGCAAGCAGAAGAATCATCGCCCGAGCGGGGGCGAGGACGGCGCGCGCGGCGGCGGCGGCGCGTCCAAAGACGACAAGTGTCGTTACTGCAAGAAGAAGGGCCATTGGGCCCGTGAATGCAGGAAGAAGAAGCGGGACGAGGAGGCCCAGGCGCATCTCGTGCAAGGTGAGGACGATGCCGACCCCGCCATGCTCATGGCGGTGCGCGTGCCTGATGACATGGGCGACGCGGGGCCTGCAGATGCGCAGCGCGTCTACCTCAACGAAGAGCGCGCGCACGTCGAGCTCCGCCATGGGACGGAAGCTGCTGATGCTGTGTGGTTCCTCGACACTGGCGCGTCGAACCACATGACCGGCGACGCCAACGCCTTCTCCGAGCTCGACAACAAGATCTCTGGCCGCGTCAAGTTTGGCGACGGCTCGCTCGTTGAGATACACGGGCGTGGGACGGTGCTCTTCGCTGCCGCTGGAGGGCAGCACCGCGCATTGACAAACGTGTACTGGATCCCGAGGCTTCGGAGCAGCGTCGTCAGCATAGGGCAGCTCGATGAGATCGGGTACCCCACGCACATCAAGGACGGCACCATGATGGTGCGCGACAGGCTCAGGCGGGTGATAGTCAGCGCGCCTCGGGCTCGCAATCGCCTGTACCCCACTCGCCTGCCAATCATGAGACCAGCCTGCATGCTGGCACACACCGGAGACACCGCGTGGCTCTGGCACGCCAGGTTCGGCCACCAACACTTCCAGGGGCTCGAGCGCCTCGCGGCCAAGGCAGTGGTGCACGGCATGCCTCAGATCACGCACCCAGAGGAGATCTGCGACGCGTGCCTTGCTGGGAAGCAAAAGAGGATGCCGTTCCCGCAGGCAGCAAAGTTCAGGGCATCTGCCGCCCTGGAACTTGTTCACGGCGACCTCTGCGGCCCCATCTCGCCACCGACGCACGGAGGCAGACGGTTCTTCCTGCTCCTGGTCGATGATCATAGCAGGATGATGTGGATCACTCTCCTGAGAACCAAGGACAAGGCCGCTGCCGCGCTTCGACGCTTCACAGCAGCAGCGGAGATGGAGTCAGGGCAGCGCCTCCGCACCCTCCGCACTGATCGTGGGGGAGAATTCACGTCGAGGGACTTCGCCTCCTTCTGCACTGACCGTGGAACAGCCCGGCACCTCACCGCCCCGTACTCACCACAGCAAAACGGGGTGGTGGAGCGCCGGAATCAGACAATCGTCGGGATGGCGCGGAGCATGTTGAAGGCAATGGGCATGCCAGCTGCGTTCTGGGGGGAGGCGGTGACCACCGCTGTCTTCGTGCTCAACCGCTCATTCACCCGCAGCGTGGACGGGCGCACCCCCTTCGAGGCGTGGCACGGGCACAAACCAGATGTCCATTACCTTCGTGTCTTCGGTTGCAGGGCACATGTGAAGACGACGAGGCCAGGCCTCAAGAAGCTTGATGATCGCAGCGCTCCAGCTGTGTTCCTCGGCTACGAGCCAGGAAGCAAAGCATACAGGCTGTACGACCCTGCGACTAAGCGTGTGGTGGTGTCGCGCGACGTCGTCTTTGAAGAAGGACGTGCGTGGGACTGGTCGGGAGATCCAGATACCCGCGACACCGGCGACTTCGTCATCGAGTACACGGAGTACGGGGGAGCCACAGCGAGCAGCGGTGACGACAGCACTCGCTCTGAGGCGCGCAGCGACCCGACTGGCCTAGAGCCAGACGCGGGAGACGCCACGGGAACAGATGCTATCGCTCCTACCACGCCAGCCCCTACCACACCAGTCTCTGCATCGAGAACTGCCGCAACACCAGCTGCAGCTGCAATAGAGCTCGCCACACCTCCGTCAGCACCAGATCCTGAGCTCCACGACGGCACCTTCGACCCAGAAATCCCGCAGCGCTACCGCCGCGTCGCCAATCTGATTGGGCCAGATGCAGTGGCGCCCGGGCTAGCGGAGCGGCTCTTCCTCACCTCTGCAGAGGAGCCGTCAAGCGTCGCAGAAGCTGAGAAGGATCCAAGCTGGCGTGCAGCAATGCTGGAGGAGATGACGGCAATTGAGGGGAATCAGACCTGGGAGATGACTGATCTGCCTCGAGGTCACAAACCTATCGGCCTGAAGTGGGTCTTCAAGGTCAAGCACGACGAGCGCGGCGCCATCATCAAGCACAAGGCGAGACTTGTGGCGAAAGGCTACGTCCAGCAACAAGGAGTCGATTTTGACGAGGTATTCGCCCCTGTCGCCAGAATCGAGTCTGTTCGTCTGCTTCTGGCTCTTGCTGCACAGGAAGGATGGCCGGTTCATCACATGGACGTGAAATCGGCATTCTTGAACGGTGACCTCCAGGAGGAGGTGTACGTCATGCAGCCGCCCGGATTTGTCGTCGCCGGAGAAGAGGGAAAGGTCCTGCGCCTGCGCAAGGCGCTGTACGGCCTGCGGCAGGCTCCTCGTGCCTGGAATGCCAAGCTTGATGCCACTATGGCGTCACTCGGGTTTCAGCACAGTGAGTCTGAGCACGCCGTCTACATCCGCGACAAGCTGATTGTTGGGGTGTATGTGGACGATCTCGTCATCACCGGGAGCAGCGACGGTGATCTCCAGCGGTTCAAGGAGGAGATGAAGGGGGCATTTCGCATGAGCGACCTCGGGCTGCTCAGCTACTATCTGGGCATCGAGGTGCGTCAGAGTGCGATCGGCATCACCCTTGCCCAGACCTCGTACGCCAAGAGTGTGCTGGAGAAGGCCAGACTCGCAGGTTGCAATGCTTGCTCTGTCCCTATGGAGACGCGACTGAAGCTCAGCAAGGACAGCACCGCGCCGGCCGTCAACGTCACCCACTACAGAAGTGTGGTTGGCAGCCTCCGGTACCTGACTCACACTCGCCCAGATATCACCTATGCCGTGGGATACGTGAGCAGGTTCATGGAGCGTCCAACTGAGGAGCATTGGACTGCGGTGAAGCACATTCTGCGGTATGTCGCAGGAACCTTGGACTACGGCTGTGTCTATGGGAGAAAGGGAGGAACCAGTGCTGGACTGAAAGGATTCAGTGACAGCGACATGGCAGGCGACGTCGACACAAGGAAGAGCACCACAGGAGTGTTCTTCTTCCTCGGCGACAACCCAGTCAGCTGGCAATCCCAGAAGCAAAAGGTGGTGGCGCTCTCGTCCTGCGAGGCAGAGTACATTGCAGCTACCACCGCGGCGTGCCAAGGAATTTGGCTCGCGAGGCTGCTAGGTGATTTCAGGGAAGAAGAACCAAAAGCAGCTACTCTGATGGTGGACAATCAGTCCGCTATCTCCCTGATCAAGAACCCGGTGTTTCACGAGAGAAGCAAGCACATTGACCTCCGGTTCCACTACATTCGCGAGTGTGTGGAGAAGGGGCAGATCCTCGTGGAGTTCACCAGCACAGAGTCGCAGCTCGCTGACATCCTGACGAAACCTCTGGGTCGAGTCAAGCTCCAGGAGATGCGAGGTAGGATAGGTGTAGCTCAAATAAAGTGAAGATGGCAGGGATTAGGGGGAGATTGTTAGCATAAACCCTGCATCTTCAGAGTAGCCAGTTTAGACAGTTCGTCAGGGTTGGTTCTGACGCTGTTAGCCTCTCTCTCTCTCTGTTTAAGTTTCAGATAGGCTTAGTTGTCCTGGTCTTTGGCTTAACCAACCAGGACCTATTCTGTTGGCTGCACGATGCCCTCGTGGGATGGCACGGGAAACATGGATCGTGGGAGCTCAACACGTTTCTCTGTAACAGAATAAAAGGAAGGAAAGATCAGAAAAGCCGGAATTCGAGAGAGAGAGAGACAGACCACAATGTGTTCAAGTGGCGCCTGACAATTTTTATATCCATTTTATTGGAAGGAAATTGATCTATCCACCGATCACAAGCCAAATTACCCAGGTAAAAGAGACAGAATTGAAGCTGCAGGAGGAAAAGAACCCCTGAAAGAGATTCCTAAGTTTGAATCAGAACCATTCTTTATGACCATACCTCACATGCAGCGCATCACTAAAATGTCATCTTGGTATGTTTTATTAATCTACTTAGTGCTACGAGACATTCCTGTCCATAGGAATTGTGCTAAATTTTCTGTCATCTGGAAGAATGCTAAATCTATTGAAACAGTAAACTTACCAGTCACAAAAATCTGCACTGCAGTCCATAAATGAAGACACTAGTACTCATAGAGACATATTTCTTTTCATGTTTCATACATTTCTAATTTAGTTTATGTATTACTGCCTTCTCCAGGAAGTATATGACACGTAAAACAAGAGCTGAAACTGGAGGAGGCTCCCCTAAGACTCCACCAGCACCAAGAGCAAAAAAAGCTTCGTCAAACTTCTGTACAAAAAGGAAATTAGGCGGCTCGTTCTATGGATTTCGGCACAGTTACAGTAGCTGTCATTGGAATACAACAAAGAACAACAAGCGCAGCTTTGGAACCCAAGCATCTTTCAAGGAGGAGCGGAGAAGTGAAATGAATGATGAGAATGCGCCAAGCGATGAAGATCTCGAAAGATTAAGAGTAGGTTTACTGCATATACCATAGGCTACTTATTTCGCAATCATGCGCCTCTGAAATAACCATTATGCTTTTAAAAATATGCAGAATACTGTGACATTATGCCTTGATGGAACTGATGAGGAAGTCCTCCGGAGTTATCTTGCAGCACTCACTCACATCAGGGTATGGAATGCTCAGAATGGAACTGAAATAAGCTTTGAACTGAAATAAGCTTTGAATCCATCTTAGGATACCGTTCGAAAGTATATGCTACTCCTCTTGAAGGAACCTTTTATCTGGTGATCACATACAAGGGGAGGTCTGTTACGTTGGTCATCGATGCGAGAACTGGATGGTTGTACGGTTATATAGGACCCAAGGGTATCTTCCAGTTCAAAAAATCTGCTACTGCACCAATGGGAACCCCTGACTACATTATGCACATTATTGCTCATATATTGTCAACTGATGGAAGCTATGACAGCATCGCACCAAATGCAGATGTCTCCATGATTGAAGTGGGGACAAAACCTCTTAGAGCCTCTCATGTCAAACTGGCTGAGTTCAATGGTGGAGAGGAAGATCTGGAATTCAGGTTGTCCTTTGGAGTGTTTGTATTTGGAATTCTCGAAGCATTCAAGAGCCACGTCGTTGCAGGCCTAGTTTCAAGCGCAATAAGGGATGGAACTACCACCACTCTGCAAGAGCTCAAAACCAGACTCAGCAAAAATTGTCAAAAATTGGGGGAAGGGCAGCAGCGAAGCCAATGATGCCCTGTTCCTATTTCTGAAATACGGAACACGGCGCAATCCACCTCTTTTGAAGAATCCATGCGAGGATATGGTAACAGTGGATGATTACGTGAAGAACACTCTTATTTGTCCCAACTGGTCTGCCCTCCGTCATGCTTTTCGGGTTGCTCCCACCAAAGCTAATCTCAGCTGGTCTCCCGTTGATGATGGAGATGGTGATCATTCTGTATCTCTGCTCAACGAGTATGATAAATCTGGCTTGTCTGCTGAGAAGATTATAGCATTTGATAAACAAAATGCCCACTTCTTTGGCTGCCGGGCAGGAGGACTTCCGCATAGCTCTGTTTCAAGCCTAACAGGAGCCATCATGTCACCAGCTTACCATCTTCCGTGGTGGGACAAGCTCCCAGTCAAAGTCTACCGCCGTCTGCCAACAGATCAACGACTCAGGGGTGAAAGATCAGCGTTCTTTGGCAGCAGGGTAAAAAATTTTCAGCAGAGGAGGTATCTACATTCCCATGGCCGGACACTGGATATTGCAAGAAGGGCATTAAACCTTTTAAGGAAGTAGGCGGCAGACGGCCTTGATGAAAATCTAGCAGGTGAACAGATGTGAGTTTTCTTGTTTATGTCAACAAATTCAGCTACTATCTATTGACTTTTAGGATGCCTTATCGAGCTGCTATTATGCAACCTAAATGATTGAAGTCAATGCAACAAAACTGATTTTATTATTGTTGCGGCAAACCAAATTATACTGGAACCGAAGCACTTTAGATGTCTTTACACTGTTAGTTAATCCGGTGGAGTAGATCTGAACCATGTGAGTTTTTTTTTGCAGTGCTAATGAGATCATTCAAGGTCTTCCAGATGTTGGCTGTTTCTACAAGCAGACCTGACCAGCCAGCAGATCAAGTACAGTGGATTAGAAAGGCGTTCTCCTTCAGATGCTGTCGATTAGATACACATGCTACATCCCCACATACTGTAGATTAGATGTGTATGCTTCGGTGCAGAAAACTTCAGTACATTACACTGACGCCATAGTACAGTGGACCGGAAGCACTCTGTAGATCATACGAACCTACTCCAGATACAGTGCCGCCAAAGTATCTCCTTGGTTGATTGATTTTGGGGCCATTCCCCTGCTGATACATCTAAGCGTCCTTGTAATTCTAATATGCAGAACAGGTTCTTTTAGTAGTTAACAGCAAAGCAGAAAGAGTTTGGTCAATGCATACGACTCTGAGAGTATAGGCATACAGATCATACGTGTATGTTATCTGGAGAAAATAATTGGAAGTTTCCGATCTTCAGTTAACTTGACTAAATAATTGTTCTCTTTTTCTTTGAGAAAGAGTATCTGGTAATGGGAAGAAATGTAAGACCTGTGTACAACACAGCTACAGGCATAGATGCCTGGAGATTAAATGCCAGATATTTTGACAGTGTGGAGTGCGGCGGTGCCAAGAAAGCTTCCAGCGGCCTTTTCCGCTCCCAAACTGTGCGTGTCAACTGCAACGCACGGCTGGAGACAAGAGGGCATACCAGGACACAGGGGTTTGTGAACCTTGCTGGTTTGAAACGCACTTGTGTAAACTTTCAATCTCTTTTTGGAAAAGGGTTATGTGACATATTGTCAGAATGCATGGTGAACATACAAAATTTAGCCAAATATTTCTTGGTTTAAGATACTGTCAATATACTTGTTTTCTTTTAACCGGCGGCCGGCCCCGTCGTGTGCCATATACAAGCCAGGGAAGCAGCTTATAGGTTGTGACCTCACAACGGAGGCGTCCAGCAGACCATGGTCGTTAGAACAGGGTCACACTAAGCAACAGTGACCATGGCGATGTAGGAATAGGATCACCACGTTTGCGTTCTACCACATGCTCATTGACGGGAGTTGAGTGCTAGATTACTGAGTTTGGATCACGAAGACAAATAGATTACTATTTTCTTTCACGCCAACAAGGATAATTAGGGATCACCATTGATAATCGACTGGAGCAGAGCAGAGCGGATCTAAAACTGATATTGGGTTGTAACATTAGTTTGAAGAAATCTAGATTCATCCTTAAATTAAATGATACATATTCCATCGTTCTTATGATTGGGGACCAATCCGCTGGTCTCCACGTATCAAAGAAATTCCAGGGATCAAATCGTGTGATCCATGAACTGTACATGGGCTATGTTGGAAGATTAGGCATAATTAATTCCAGAATATAAATCATGACAACGGTAGCTATAATCACGTGAACCTCTAACATACTAGATGTATTGATCAACATGAACAGTAGCAGATTATACGCACTAACAACCATAGTAAAACAACATCTGTTGACGGTGTACGTACTGATCGGTTATCGATGTGGTCGCCGTTGGTGCAGTAGCCTGTCGAAGAAGTCGGCGCTGAAGATGACGCGCACGAGGTTCGGCTTGACGGCCGGGAAGACGCGCCGTGATGACGAACTTGAGCAGTCGTGCGGAGCGTTTCCTAAAAACCTTATTCGCCCTCTCCCGTACAGGATCACAAAGGCGAGTAGTTCCAAAGACCTGCTCTCCCGACCGCCGGTGCACGCCGGCAAGCGGGATAAAGTAGACTACGGTGGAGGCACAAGCAGAGAGGATGACAAACCCGATTGGTTTGGTGTCGTACGTTGTGAAAGTCGCACAGGCGTTTATATAGAGCGGTTCGGAAATCCCGTACAGGACACGAAGTGGACCAAGCCCACGTCGCGCACGTTCGGGTCGGTTACAGATAGCCCACGATCCGGAGCGACCCGAATCCGCTAACTGTTGACACGTCTGTCTAACCGCACACATTTTCCTGAGCAGCAAAATAAAGCTCGGCTCGGCGAGATTCCCGCAACCCGCAACCCGCACGTCGTGACGAGACGAGGCGAGCGTGTGAGCGGCGTCGTCGGAGGAGGAGGAGCGCGTGTGTAGCTCTCTTTTATCACTCACTTACAAAGTGGTGCAACACTCCACCTTATAAGGTGGTGCAACTCTCCTTCAACTTTCCATGTGGGACTAAACTTTAGCTCCCACGGCTCTTGCAAGACACATGTGAGCTGCCATCAACTTGGGCCAAATCACATATGGGCTTCCACATACATGGGCTTTGAGATTTAGGGAAAATCTGAAATCACACATGGGTCTAATGATTTAGCCTATTATTTCTAAAAATCCCCCGCCAGATCTCAAATGCCCATTTGAAGATTTGCCAATCCTCGCCACTTGTTTATATACCAGTGTTTCAGCAGAGACTGTTAAGTTGAACTTCCGCCTAGAATCTTGAACTACATCTATCAACAACTTGAACAATGGACGGACCTTGAATTGCAAGTTTGGTGCCAATAGATTTCACTCAAAATCATAACTAGTACCTGGCTGCCAGTAGCCTACCCCGCGGGTTGGAGCATATGCGTCATACTCCCTGGTCTCTTCATGAGTTCACTAGAGATCACCCAAGTCTCATAGACCGCGACGTTTACAGTCGATCTCATATAGGTGTGTTCTTTCAAGAATGCTCTGTAGGTGTAGCATCCCAATTGTCTAACAATTGTAATGCTACTTGGTCTAATAATATAATGGCTACTTCAAATATATAATTGTTGCATCATAAATATATCATGCTCATGTCATCATGCCAACTTGCATTTGAGCATCATATAAAACCCTTTTTCCATTTGGTTCTTATCTCATATGCATTATTAATTGTATTTGCCTCTTGATATTGTATTTGGTTGTTGATATATTATTTAAATGCCCAAGTTGAGTTGGGGGCATATCTTTTATTTAACTCCACCACCTTTCTTGTCATCACCCCATCTTTCCACCATTCCATTATCCATGAGCTTGCAATTGTTTTTCTTTTGGGTTTTACCTCTAGCTCATATGGGTTGGGATGGATCCAATTCTATTTCCACATGCTCTCATCTTAGCATCATGTTGTTTTCACATTAGTGATAAATGAGAGCCACATGGCCACCTTTGCATGCCTTGTGAGTGGAACCTTTTTTCCTAGCTTCCATATGGATTATTATGGGTTTATGCTCATGTTGGGATATTTTGGGGACTATTAAGCATCTAGTGGTATATACACACTAGCAAGTCCCAATTTTACTCAAATGTGATCATCTCCATCTACTCCACTTGGAACTTTCTTTTAAATTCTTTTGCTTGGCTTAATTCCACTTTTGGAAATGCATAAGAATAATGCCATGTTTATTGTTTTGTTTCACAAGGTTAAAACATGGCATTAATTATTTTTGCATGGGCCATGCAAGTACCACCACATTTTGGTCTTTGGTTTTTATTTGAATTTTTGGGTGAACCATCTCATCTCTCTCTCTCTCTCCCTCCTTTTGGCTTGATCTAGTTGATCTTGCTCAAACCACATCACCACCTTTACCTCTTCCTCTTTTTAGTAGAGCTCTTGTTTGATCTTGTTTTGCTCTTGCTTGAGCTTGCCAAAAGAAAACCTATCACCCAATCCTCTACACCACATCTCACCTCTCTCTAAACCTCTCTCCTAATCTATACCTAATCTAAACCCTCCCCCCTCTCTTCAAACCCTAGCTCCACCCTCTCTCTCGGCCTCTCTCTCTTCTCTCTACCTAGCTGGCCCCACTTGGCCACCTGATCACCCTGGCCCACCTAGCTACCCCATCCCCAGTAGAAACCCTAGCCCGAGCCTCCCACTACCCAACCCTAGCGCCAACCCGAGCTCCCTCTCTCCCTCCCTCTCTCTTAGCTCTCTCTGCCCTGCATGCCCCACACCGAACCACCCTCCTTGGCCTCACCCTGCCCCACCTGGAAGCCCCTGCCCGTGCCTGCCCTGGCCTCCCAGCTCGAGCACGTGAAGGAGGGGGAAAAAGGTGGCCGAGCCACCTTTAACCCTACCCACTCCCCCATGGCACCCCCTCTCCTCTCCCGTCCCTATCCACTCCCTCTCGGCTCTCCTCTGGCCTCTCCAGATCTGGCCGAGGCGCCCTAGCCTTCCTCCCTCCCTCTCCACCGACCCCAGCTCCCTCTCGCCGGACACCGTCGGCTCCACCTACGATCCATCATTCCAGCCGGCGTGCCCGTCGTGGAGGTGATCGAGAAGACCGAGGCGACACTCTGCATCACCCCCAGCCACGCCAGCAAGGAGGAGGAGCTTCGGACCTGCCGCAGCACCGCGTGGCCGACGAGAAACCCTAGCTTCAGATCGCCTGCGTCCTCGTCGATCGGCTGCTCCCCAGCCCGAACCACCTACACCGACCGCCCCACGGTGAGCCCTGGGACCCCCCAGACATCCTCTCCCTCTCTGCCGCATGCTGTCCTCGCCGCGCGTTTAGCCGAACACACCGCGTGCGACGGCGGCGCTATCGTCTGCTCGCAGCTGCGCCTCGCAGACGGCTTAACCAGCCGCCATCCGCCCCTCTGTCACCTCCCTACCCATATCGCAGCGGCTCCGCCCATCGCGCGCGTGGCCCGCGTCGCGGGTTCGAGCCCGCGCGCCGCGCTCTGCCGCTGGCGTGCACCGACCCGTCGTCAGGGTTCAGAGAAGAAGCACAGTGCGCGTCGCCGTTTTGCATAAAAACCCCCCTAACGTTTTACTCCTAACCCGCGGTCCACCAGTCCCACCTGTCAGCCGTAGTAGCACTTTGCAGATAGGCACCCCAGGTTATCACCCCTCAACCCGCGCTCCCGTTTTGGCCACCTGTCAGCCTCCGCGCTGTTCCGCCGCTGGCACCTGGGCCCGAGCCAGCTAGCCCCACCTGTCGGCCTCTAGGTCTAGCCCAGCCGCGGTGAGAAAAGCTTCTCCGCGCGCTGTGCTGCTGAGTCAGCCAGTGACCCCACCTGTCATTGTCTGTGTCTGTATCTGTCTAAGTAACAAAAGTATTTCTGCTTTTCTGTTTTAATTCAAACTTTTTCAAATTAAAGTAAATTCAAATTTCAAATTTGTTTTAAAATAACTTTTAAAATATAAATCCAAATAATACAAATAGTATATGTTTTGAAATCAGAAAAATGTGAGGAATTCAAATATGCCCTTCAAATTATATTTTGGACACTTTATTTTCCAAGTTGGTTTAAAATTACAATAAAATGCCCTTTTTCCTTAATTAATTAATAACTTTTGTTTTACAACTTCAAATTTGACAAATAATATGTCTAAAATGATTAGCTCGACGAGACCTTTCTGTTTATGCATTCCATTATCTGTTTTGCAGCATGCATCATATAAATATAATGTGTACAGCAACTTAAATGAGGTTAAAATGAGGCTAAAACTCAATAAAATGATTTATTCTTGTATTCCACACCTCACCCATGCCATGCTACTTTAATGCCATGCAAATTGTGCATCATTCATCATGGCATGATTGTTTGCTTGATGCATTTTATTCATATGCTTGTGCACTCTATTTATGTTGGCCCTTGTTTGTTTGGTTCTTCTTCGAATAGACGCTGAGCAGGGGATATATCAAGAGAACCAGGAGCACTACCCAGATCCATCCCTTGCTTCAACTGAGCTGCCAGGCAAGCACTACCACATGCTTGCATACATATAGTACCTATTGCCTCCATCTTATTCTTGCATCATTGAGTCGCGATTGCATTAAATTGAATCCCAAGTATTGCATAGCCTTTACTTTTAAACCCCACCGAAGCTTGTTCCTCCATCCCATGAGCCATTACTACAGGAGTTGTTTGAGCCATGCGAGTCGTAGAACAGCATGTGTAGGGTATGTGAGTGTCTGATGGATAACGAGGTACCTAAACAACTTAACCTGAGTAGTAATGGGATAACTAATGAAAGTGGCACCGGTGAGCCATATTTGCTATTTGGTTTTTCAGGCTCACTTGTGTCCCGTAGGACCCCGAGTACTTGATTCCTGTTCCTTGAATATTCGCGCTATCCACATCCGGGAGGCTTATGAACCCCCCTGAGCCAGAGCTTGATTCATTCTTATTTCTTGGGGCCACAAACTAGTTTGAGGTTTTATTTACTATCCTGTACTTATGCCATGCTTTACTGCTTTATTTAAAATTGTGCGAGGTACTGCACACTGTACTGTTTAGGAAAGCGGAGTGTTTTCGCGGTATCGACAAGCCCAGTCACATTTTCGGGTTCCCAGTTGTTTACAGCCATTGGCGCAAACCTTGAGTCCGTCTCGGAGTCGGCCAACTTCATCGCGGGTAGCTTAATGGGGTGGCCCCCTGAAATATTTCTGAATCCTGTGATCGCTTTGTCGTGACTGCCTCGTTGGGTTTTGATTTGGTTTTTCCGAGGTTGATCGAGTGTGTGTTGCTATTTGTGCACCCCTGCAGGGTAAAACTTTCTGAAAGCCGTGTCCGCGGTTATGGACGACTTGGAGCACAGTTTCTCGATCATAGACAAGCATAACTAAAGTACCGCTTTTAATTTGACTAAGTACCTGACTAGTAAATCGTGCAACACTCATGGAATGGATAATAAAACTGCCAACGGATGGGGGGGTTGTTCGTCCGCTTCCTCGTCGGTAAGCGAGGAGGAGGATGGATCTGTTAATATTACCGTTATAACTGTTGTTATTAATTCACGGACATCCGTCTATCTATGGTTAGGCGGATGGTTAGCGAGTGCTATAGAATTGTTAGGGTTTATCTTTTGCTGCAATTGCGTCACCCCAGGTTGTGTCCCCTTTAGAGGCATAAAGACTTGCTGAGTACCCCTAGGGTCTCACACGATAAATTGTTTGATTCAGATGAACAGGTGAACCCGCAAGATGGATACTGGGTGGAGGAGACGGACGATGTCGGCAACGATCATTCGGTGTAGAGATTCCGGGAACGGGGATCCGTGAGATCTGTGGGCGGGATGTGTTTATTTATGGGGCATCTTATGCCGATTTTCTTCTTATCCGTACTCGGATCTTGTTTTCCGCTTCCGCTTGCTACCCTGATGTTTGATGTATGAGGAGATATCCTAAACTATTATATCTATCTAGGATATTTGGATCTTGCCGTATGGCGTTGCTATATTTCCTTTCTTTTTAGATGGAATGACTCTGAGAACCATTGTATGGTGGCTTGCATACATACTCATTTGTGTATGTAGTTGATCCCTTCGCCTGCCGATTACGCCGCCCGTTCTTGTCCCGATGTTTGGAAATGGTTAGGACGGCCGAAAGGTCTACCTGTGAGTGGCATTTGGGCCCCACCGTACTATTTTAACCATTTCCGCTCATCCAGGCTTGTAACTAGGAGCGTAATTCACCGAGGTAGTTACAGTAGGACAGCATCTTTGCTAGTTAAAGCCAACAGAAACACATTAAGGCATGTTGTCAACCTGCCTTACAGATTATGAGAGTTATGCATATTCACATAGAGAGGGTTACCAACTACTCTCCTCGGTCAAACCATGAGCTTGTTCTTCCCAGGTCCTAATTCACGGATCTCCGATCACATAGGTTGGGTTACCACTAGGTGTGACATCCATGGGTCTCAAGCCCATCTCCCTTGATGCACTTTCTATCATATTTCGTGATAGTCCCTTTGTAAAGGGATCTGTCAGGTTTTTGTCTGTTTGAATATACGTAACAGTTATTACTCCGGAGTTTCTCAATTTTCTGACAGATTTCAAACGTCTCTTCACGTGTCTTGATAACTTTGCATTAACCTTAGAATTGTTCACTTTGACAATAACAGTTTGGTTGTCACAATTCAAAAGGATTGCCGACATAGGTTTCTCAACCACAGGCAAGTCCATCAAGAGCCCACGCAGCCATTCTGACTCAACAGTGGCTGTGTCTAAAGCAGTAAGCTCTGCTTCCATAGTTGACCTCGTCAATATGGTCTGTCTACGGGATCTCCATGACACCGCACCACCTCCAAGGGTAAACACATACCTGCTCGTGGCGTAGAGTTCATCAACGTTAGAGATCCAGTTCGAATCACTATATCCTTCAAGCATAGCAGGGTGCCCTGAATAGTGAATCCCATAGCTCATTGTATCACATAGATAGTGCATGACCCTTTCAAGTGCATGCCAATGATCAATACCCGGGTTAGACATGAACCTACTCAACTTGCTCACAGCAAAAGAGATATCAGGTCTTGTAGCGCTTGCTAAGTACATGAGAGAACCAACAACTTGTGAATATTTCTGCTGATTTGTTGGTTCCTTCTTATTCTTTCGTAATGTCAAACTGGGATCATAAGGTGTTGGAGAAGTCTTTCCATCATTAACGCCAAATCGGCTCAAGACCTTATGAACATAATGAGATTGCGTTAAAGTAATCCCATTCTCGTTCTTAATAAGCTTGATGTTCAGAATCACATCAGCCTCTCCCAGATCTTTCATATCAAAACTCTTTGATAGGAAAGACTTGACTTCATTTATCACTTTCATGTTTGTACCAAAGATCAGAATGGCATCCACGTACAAACATAATATAACGCTATCGCCCCCACCATGGCGATAGTAAACACACCTATCAGCCTCATTAATGACAAAGCCAGCAGAAAGTAGAGTTCTGTCAAACTTTTCATGTCATTGCTTAGGTGCTAGTTTCAGGCCATATAAAGATTTTAATAACTTACACACCTTTGTCTCTTCACCTTTTACCACAAACCCATCCGGCTGATCCATATAGATCTCACTCTCCATTAAGGAATGTTGTCTTCACGTCCATTTGATGAACGAGAAGACCATAAGAGGCAGCCAGGGATAGTAGTACTCGAATGGTGGTCAGTCTAGCGACAGGTGAATAGGTGTCAAAGTAATCTTCGCCTTCTTTCTATGTGTAGCCCTTAGCTACAAGACACGACTTGTACTTCTCAATAGTACCATCAGGCCTTAGCTTCTTCTTGAACACCCACTTACATCCCACAGGTTTACAACCATAGGGTCGTTCTGATAATTCCCAAGTTCCATTAGAAAGAATCGAGTCCATCTCATTTTGGATAGCTTCTTTCCAATCATCTGCATCAGGAGATGCATATGCCTCTGCAATGGATCTGGGAGTATCGTCCACAAGGTACACGATGAAATCATTACCAAAGGATTTTGAAATCCTCTGTCTCTTACTCCTCGTGAGAGGTTCATCGTCATCCTTCTCAAGGACTTCCTCATGTGGTTGTTCAGAATTCTCAATAGATGCACTAGATTCAGGAAGTATTTCAGAAGACGGTCTACCAATGCTATGCATATCTTTCATAGGAAAAATATTCTCAAAGAATGTTGCATCACGAGATTCCATTATAGTATCAACATGCATATCAGGTACCTCAGATTTAACCACTAGAAATCTATAGCCTACACTCTATGGAGCATATCCTAGAAAGATACAATCCACTGTCTTGGATTCGAGCTTGCGTTTCTTGGGGATCAGTATGTTGACCTTCGCCAAACACCCCCAATGTGGTGACCCAGCATACCACTGCATGTTGTAGTATACTATAGTCGTGGACATAACACTCACGGAGTACCATTCCACAAATATTACATCCTCAGAGTGGTACAATAGAAACAAAGCGAGTCCACAGCATACATTATTATTATTACAACCAGAAATTTACATGACGACTTTGAGATCCTCCTAGGTCCATAGAGGTATCCCGATGACTCAGGGCTAAACTATAATAAATCTGAGAACAAGATAACGAAGCAAACTAAACTTTAAGGTTTATACGAGATTTAATATAGATAGAGGATAGAGATCTATCCTACTGGACTAGACCACTATATATGATACATCTACACTTCAGATACGTCAGTTTCCATTCCATAGATGTTTTCGTAATTGTTCCCTACGACGCTTCCGGATACTTCTGGTTCTTCATAGCGGAATTCTTATTGGTCTTAAATTGGATATAGTATTTCCTTTTCCTGGTCGCTAATGTCTTCAGAATCTAGCAAGGGTTAAGAATATACGTTGAGTACGAGCGTACTCAGCAAGTTCACTAAAAAGGAGTGTTTGATGCACTATATCTACAGCCACAGACCATATGTCGTAGGCAATGCAGGTTTTTGTAAATATTTCTTCAAAGATTGCTTTTATTATGAAAAGCTATGTCCGTCAGCCTTCACAGGTTTACCAGAACTTTCATGGAGTTCCTTTCCTGCAGCGTTCGCAGCTCCTTCCTGGAATAGGGAGTAACAAGTTACAGTTCTTACACTCTGCAGAGGTGCGTTACTTTACCCATGAAAGATCTTAGCTTTGTTGCACATCCGGGCGTGCATTCTCGTTCACACTTCCTTGGTATGAGGCCTAGACTAAGATTCAAGCCAATCACTGTCCTTCTCCGTGACCCTGCATACACCGCAATTGTTGTATGCCCAAACTCAAGGTAGACTTTTCCCCGTATAAAACGGCTATACCTTAGTTGGATACACACAACAACCATTAACACTAGAAATTTGTCTTTTGTAAGCCTAGATCCACGGTAGACTTTTCCACGGGGAAAACGGCTATATCCATGATCTGCAACTTACAAATGCCCAGAACAGTGTCCAATGCATGAGAAAGGGAGCCGATCCAGCTGACTTCTCCGTCTCATTCCAAATCTCATGGTTAACGCGTAATATACGGCGCAAGAATCACTGGCGACATTGGTCGTTAAGTCCTATATAATATGTTCCTTTACCACCGGAACTTTCATAGAAGGTTATTACCTCATGGTAAATAACCTATAGTCATATTATTATACAAATAGTATTTTCTGACCTTTTTCAAATGCAGGTGATAACAACACTGGATTTGTAAAATACTTTACAGAAAATAATCAAAGGACATGAGCAAGTGTGAACTTGACTTGATATAGCAGAGTATTGTAGTAGAATGTCTCGACTTGACCCTGGACCTCGGGTTCTACAAAAATACCATCATTGCCCGGTAAGGACAATGTTTAAAGAAGCAATATGTTGTTATGCATAAGTAATGAGATGCATGTTGTAAAACCTTAAGTAATTCCCCAACATTACATGTGAGTTGGATTTAGATGATTTGTTTAGGATGTGAGTTATCTTTAAGTTTACTTCATAAAAGAGAGTAGTTGTAAGGGTTTTTGGATAACATATAAGACATGAAAGTAAGGTACAATTGTAATACAATTCTAAGATTGGGTGGTATTATGTATTTATTTCAAGGTTCATATTTTAAATGGTTGTGACTTAGAATAAATAGTATAGTGTTTATTTTGAAGTGGCAAAAATAATAACATTTGAAGAAAATATTCTTTATGTTAAGTTATTCAACTCTGAAGATTAATAAGATTAAAATTATGGTTTCTGATAAGGTTTAAATGATCTTGAGACATTATATATCTAGCTTATGATATATCAGACCAAAGTTAACTATAAAAATATAATTGGACTTGGGATATAACATTTATGGTATTAACAATAACTAGGGTTTTTCCTAAGCATAATGAAATTTAGTACTAAAGACTTAAAGATAGCATATTTAATATTTATAGATTATACTATAAGATTTTCTTATATAAAGAAAATAGGTGAATTTTTTTATGATATATTTAGTGAATACCAAGTTTGTTAAATATAATTATATATGAATTGAGATCTCTTACTTCTAATTTAAATTAATTATTTGCAAAACTAACTTTGTAAATCTTGGACTTATAGTTGATTAAGAATTTTAAAGGAATATTATAAAATTGATTGTTTATATTTGGATAGTATTTTAAATTATAATTATGGTTTAGACTATTTTAGAGTTAAAAGATTGTGTTTTGAACATGATTATTTCTTACTTAGGAAATAATGTTAAATAATTAACAAAACAACTATCTCATTTTAACAATTGAAGATATATGATCTAAGAATTTAAAATGTTTTTGGAATAATATATTTAGTATTATCCTAGTAATTATTCTTACTTAAAATTTTAAAATTGATTTTTTTTAAGTATTATCTTGATTTCTTTTATAAAATTTCTCAATTATTGAATGTCTTTAAATATTTGTTTTAAGTTTTATTTGTAAAATTTTAAGTTAGTATTTTTATTAGATAAGAGATTTATTTTTATGCATGAAAGTGATTTTTATTTATTTTTTAGGGATTTTTCTGAATTTATTAAATTTCATTTAGTTATTTAAGGGTGTTAATGTTTATCTGTATTTTATTAAACTTAAATAAATATGATTATATTTTTCTTAGGTGGAGATTATTTTAATAAACATTTTGATGTATTAAATATATTTTTAGATTTTTCTACATTTTTCTAGAAATAAAATAGTGTACAGGGGTATCGTGGTCATTACTTTATTCTAGCTTTTTCTTATGCCCTCTTTTTTTATTCTGGTCTGTTTGGTTGGCAACATGACTGGCTCGACCCAGCCAGGTCTGGCTCGAGGTCAACCCGACCCCGGCCCCTTCACCCTTCTCACATCTCGCTCCTGGGACAATCCCGAGCCTTCCCCTTGCGACACCCACTGCCGCCGCTCGCCAAATCCCGATGAGCACCGGTTGCTATGGCCACCGCCGCCAGCCACCATAGCTCTGCCAGCCTCAGACCTCCTCTTCCATCCAATTTGATTTGCAAATGGTGCCCGATTGATCTTGCCCCCCTTCAATTGTCTGGTTCTAGGGTTCTCACTGTCCATGGCTCTCGAGGTTGATGGCGACCTCGTTGATTTGTGGTGGTGACCTGGTGATGTGGAGAGGGTCTGGTGGTGTGTTCGTGGTCGTTGGCCACAGCCGCCTGCGGTGACGAGCTGGTGTTTTGGCGGTGTGGTGATGTCCAGCACCGCCGTGCTTCTCCTCGGCTGTCTTGATTGTGGCCTAGGCGCGGGTTGCAGCGCCTCTAGGTGCTCCTCGTGCCGCCGCCCTGGCTCCCATCAACTCTATGTTACCACCGTCTACTTCCTCTTCTTGTTGTGCGAGGCCAATCGGGTAAGCTTTTCTCTATCCCACTCTCTCTCAGTATGAACCCTAATTTGAGTTCCTCACTTTGGTTCATGATACATTACAGTAGCTTTGCTACATAGCTTGCTCACGAAATTTGGCTTGTAAATTTATCTATTTGTATTGGATAGTGGATGGTACTGGTTTGTGACTACAGGATAATGAATTTATTCTTATATGAGGTTTGGCTGGTTGTTGAGATGATCCAATATTAACTGGTTGTGATCTAGTTGGCTTATTGAATTGTTTGATATTGGCTCCATGCTAGCTAACCTGTGCTGTTGCACTACTGGTGTGACTTACACAATCACAAGTTATGTTCTGCTGGAATTGATGCTATAACTTGTTGTTGAATTATCTAGGAATAGCAGTGATATGATTTTGGGTTGCATGCTTATCTCACCTACTGTGATCTGCTGTGAGCATCCATTAGAACCTTGTGAGACTCATACTTGGCTTGGTCCGGTACTGCATTGCAGGACCAATTGGGTTTCTAAAACTTTATAATTGTTAAATATGGTCGTGGAGTTATATGTGCTTGATTCTTAGGGACAATGCCTGATGATTCACTAGAATGATGGTTGTGACTTTGATATTGATTTGGAATCTGGGAAAGGATCTAACTTCATGTCCTTATTGATAGTAAAAGATTGTATACATTTGATTCCTAGATTCTTCTACTAGGAAAATGATATAAACTGCCTTGTTTGAACAACCTTGATGACTAGCTAATATGGAAACTCACCCTTGGTGGCTTGTGTTGTCCTGGGCTTCTGCTGTGGTGCCTCCGATCTTGGAGTGTGCACAGTGGTAGCCCAGGTAGCATGATTTTTTGTTAGGAATCACTACAACAATGTAGTTGATGTTAAAAAAATAAAGATTTAGCTCATGATGCAAAAGGCTGAAGCTAAATTGGTTAGTTAAAATGATTAAGTGTACCACTGTGGTGCCTCCCCTAGGAGTGTGCACAGTAATAGGTATGAATGGTCATGATGTGATTTTCATAGATTCTCAATCTAAAATCAAGATAATCTGATGAGAACAAACACTAAGGTTTGGCATTTTGTTTGTTGTGTTAATTAACTGAGTGGCTTCTGCTGCCATTAGATCTACTACTGTGGTGCCCCCTTGAGGTGTGTGCACAGTAGTGGATCTAATCAGCATGATCAGCTGGCATGCCCCTGCCAATGATGCATAAGCTGAGGCCCATTTATGCTCTATGATGATTCTAGCATAGCTATTCTATGCTACACTGAGAGCCTTCTCTCCCTAGATGATTAGCTTTCTTGAAATGATAAGAACTGGTACTACATAGATCTGGTACCAACATGTTGTTTGTGTGTGATCTATAGACTGCTGGAAATCTTGATCTACTTGAGTTACTATAACTTCCCTGCTACTAACAGCCTGCTTCTCATCAACTTGTTGCTAATCTTGATCTCCTCCTTGTCCTAGCTCCTGGATGGCTCCACTGAGCAACCAGAGTTAGGGATGTGGTGGTGATCTGAGTGAGTCTTGTGGTGTTATGAGAGCAGTTTGTTCTTGAGTGTGATAAACAGAAAGGAAGTATCAGGTCTATGGCGGCGTTCACATGGGGCAGGTGCGGCGCTGGGTGTGGGATTGGTGCAATGCGGTGCGGCCGTCTTGGTCGGGGCCTGAGGTTCTCCGGCGGCCGACGAGGGGATGGAGGCTTGCCACCATCACCGGGGGTGAGACTGTGGCGTAGCCACGCCGATCTCCTGCGGTTGTTGGCTTCTCCTCCTCTGTTGGTGTTGCACGGAGACGACGGGCGGCGTGAGGGACTGCTCGTCTTCTGAATAAAGGCGGCGGTCCTATGATTCCTCTCATGCCAAGACGAGGATCTACTTGTTGCTTGCCCTCTCTGATCTAGTCGAAGTGGCGAGTTCCGGAAGGCTTCGCTAACGAACTTTCATGGGAGAATAATGCTTGGAGATTGCCGGATTGGAGGGATTCAGTCATGCGCATCCATGTTTTACTCTGACCGTTTGGGTTCAGAGGGAGCGTTTCGAAGCTTTGTTGGCTGTTAATATCATGGAGCATGTTTCTCGTTCAATGGTGCTGACGGAGAATGTCATGGAGACTGAGATCTGAGGATTGACAATGGTGGTTCGAGTCTGGGTGGTGATGAGGAATTGGCTTGATGACTCATGACTTGAAATAGTGGCATGCAAGTGGAGGCGACTGCACAGGAGAGGTTCATAGTCCTACTTTTCAGGGTGAAAATCTAAGGTCTGGCCTTAATTAGTTGTGCCTGACAATGGCCTTGTTGAAGGTATTATTTTGAGAGCGTGAACTTTCTTCAAGGTGAAAACCTAAGATCTATGATCGGGTGATGATCGTGTTGTGCACTGTTCTCTTTTTGGAGGCGTCGCTTTTGGAAAAGCTGAACTTTTAGTGTTGTCTTGGTGATGATAGTACCATTGTTTCAACGAACGAGTCACTGTAGCGGGACTTTTCTTTTATATAATTCTTTTGTTTGGTTGTGCGCATCCGTATGACCCCTAGGACAATGCGTTGTTACTAATTGGTATCCCGTATATTAATATATATATACTCCTTTTCAAAAAAAACATTTACTAATACTACCTCCGTTTCAGGGCTTAAGGCGGCACACGCTTTTCAAAGCAAAGTTTGACCGAAAGAATTAAGCAACAAAATCTTGATTATATTATACATAATTAGTACCGTTGGATTCATATTGAAAAATATTTTCCAGTGATATTAGTTTTATACCAAAAATCTTTACGTATTTAGAGTAATTCTTGGTTAAAGAAAAAACACGCAAAACGAGGACGCCTTAAGCCCTGAAACGGAGGACAGTAGACAAGTTCTAGACTTCTGGTCTCGAGATGTTTTTCTTTCCTTTTTGAATCCCACGAGTACCTAAACCATAGGTTCATTTACCCAAATGGCACACGCTGATTTGTGCTAATTTGACCGGGTCCGGGTGGCCTCCAACACATAGCACACTTGTCAAGGGCCCAGACCCAGAAAGATGTATGTGTATAGTGTAAGTATACACATGCCGTTCTTTTGGGAAAAGCATACTACGAGCGCACTTTGCTCTTTTGGACGGGTCCAAGTGGCAACCACTTTAGCAGAGCACAGACATGTAAAAGTTGCCAAGCACAAAGACGAGAGGAGCAAACCCTTCTGGAATCTCTTCTTTTGTTCAATGGAGTAGTATTTACCACTGTTCAAACTTTAAACAGATCTTTCGTCTGTTTAGTCGCAACGGGATCTCTGGGCAGTCTGAGTAAACCTGATGCGCCAACTACCAATTAAACAAATCGCGCTTGGAAAAATCAAGTACAGAAGAAAACTAGGGAAGTGCGAGTGAACCACATGGCATACTGCACTAAACTAATCCCACGAGCTAGTAGTGTAGATGATTAGTTTCCGACCCCCACTTGCTTGCACAATTATCAAGTCTCCATCCATGTTCTCGCTTCTTCAGCGACGATATCCGCTACCGATCCTCCTTGCCTTTCCTTGCTTCCATGTCCAGCAAGCCATGAAGCACTAGCTCAACCACAGCTACAGCTTATTCTCGAGCTGCTCTTATTCCCCACATGTAGAGAGCAAGCAAGGATGAAACAAATTAATTTTGGTTATTGTTTACAGATACAGACATGGGTGCATGTTCATAGACAGCTAACCATATGCTCTAGATTAACATCAGCCACCCATGTTAGTAGCAAAAGAATCTTCACTAGTTTGTCCACTTCAAATTAACAAATATTTGCCAGCCTAAACTTTTCCCTCTCATATTTGAACTTACTCAGCGCAAGATGCAATGTCATCATTGCACGGACAAAAAAAAGGATGTTATGGCATTAAAATCTTTCCATGTATACCATATGAATTAACTTTATCCAACCTTTTTTTCTTTATCGTTCATAACGAGTTACACGAGAGAGAACACCTCACCGCCGCCGCGAAGCGCGGGCTTAATGCTAGTTCCTGTGCAAGAATGCACACCAGCGGGGGGAAACCAGAAGCTACTCAAAAATACAATCAGTACCGTATTCCCCAGAGGCAATATCCGTAACCGTGGTGCGGTGTTCATTACATTTTACATTTATAACACCTGACGAATAAACAAAATCGAGCTTTTGATATCCCCTATCCCACCTCTGTACCCCGCTTGCGATGAATTCAATCAAATGAAAATATACATGTATGCAACGTTATGGAAGAACTACTTTCCTTGCTCCGGTTCTCGGCGCACTATTCTCAGACGCTCTACAGGTGCAACAACGCCGGAAGTTGGAATGCTCACGAGGACTGGACGATCGGTTGGTCCGCGAAGGGGCCGTATAGCCAACCCTTGGCGATGTGACCATAAGCAGCCTCTGTCAAGTGGATACCGTCCCAGCTCCAGTGGGTCGTCGGATCAGCACAAGCAGTAGCCCCAGGCTCGCCGCATTTGGCTGTCACGTTGAAGTTGTAAGCGGCTTTCTCAACTGACCCAGGAGCCCCACAGCATGCCCTAGGTAGCTGCTTAGCAAATCCTGAAATGAAAGGCAGAAATGGTTAGGCCACTGCATCATGCCACACTTTCTTCAACACTAAAGCATATGCATACTACAGTATCTCTCCAGTAGTTGAGACAGACACATCTCTGCTGTCAGCAAGATTAGGTTGGCAAAGGCAAGCCCTAACTACTAGAAGGCAACACTGAAATGGATATTCTAGAGAAGAATACACGTTATCTAGGTATGACAGGGACATGTATCAAGAAACGCACTACCATCCAGCTTTCTTAATTAAAGAAGATACAAGCATAAAGCATAAAGAAGGTTCACCGCCAGCAAGTTAAGCAAGAAACAGATGAAATTTCCAGTTAAAAAAATAACGGATGGCGACGAAAGTAGATTACCAAATAAGATGGATCAGCTAACTTGGATATTCACAGATGTTTGTACTTCCCGCAATAATGACTAGTTGAAATTAGTGATTAGCAAAGTTTTGTCTTATCTGTGACAGATTGTACTTTGTAGACACTTCCCTCATTGTGAAATGCCTATCTCAATATCAGCAGGAGAAGTATACAGGCAAAATTGACGTCTAATACACGAAAAATATGTGTATAGAATTCATGTGCATATGCTTTGAGTTGTGCATAAGCAGCCTTGTAAAAGGACAATAACCTACCAAAAATGCGTTAGATGGAGACAATGAAAACATGACTCCTTTCAAGCAGAACTATAAACAACCAAAAACAAGAGTGTCTTCATGACCATTATTTTAAACTAGGTGAGAGTATGGTATCTGGTGTGACTGACTGCTCGAACAATGAAAAAAATGTTGTGGTGCCGAGCTTGCATCATAATCGAACCATCCTAACTGTTACCCCCACCCCCACATGACCACTCAAGAAGACACCTAGCAGTTGGGAAAATTTTGATAAAAAAGAGTACTGATTGAAGTGATAGCTCTTACTAGCTAGTACCCCTTTACAGACTAGATAATCGATCCTAAATGGGCATGAGATTAGTAACCTTGTTTCCAATATACTCTGAACATGAGTGAAGGTGCTCAATTGATTGTGAGGCTGCAAGTTGTGTCCTGTCATTTTTGTATTATGCCATCTCCTACAGTGCTAGTATAGATGGCTAAGGCATCTGTGCCCAGATCTGAACTATCTAATTATTATGTATTGCTCCTTTCAAGGAGGGAGAACAAAGGAAATCGTGGACTTGATATTAACAGTTGACTTTGCATCACAGAAAAGTAAGCAAATGCACACTAAGATCTGTCTCAAGGTAAGTGCAGCAGTAAGAACTAATCAAACAGAATTATCAGCTGAGAAAAGCCAATTTAAGTAAGGATATGAACATATGCATGCAAGCAATTTACAGATCACTCAGGTATGATGCTTCTTGCGCTAGCTATGTCACAAGTTCAGGAGTTTGAGAACTAACCAAACTTCTCAGGGTGAAGCATGAACTGGACAACTGGTGTGTAGTAGTCGCCGTATATGATCCGTGCATTGGGGTACTTGGGCCGGAGCTTCTCTAGTGCCCTCTTGAGATGTGCATTGTGCACCCAGGAGAACGTGTTGTAAGTACGGATGCACCCGCTGCGTGCGCCGTACTCGTGGGCTGGCATATCGAGCATGTTCAAGTACACGGGGAAGCACCCAGTGGGCATCACCCCTGGCACAATAAGATCCACCGCCCCCTCAGCGATCAATGCCTGCACCACAGCATGAACAATCGTGGTTGGAATCACATTCGATGATGCGACATGGAACAGATAGATGAACTCAAATAAGCAATCAGTACCTCGACGCCATCAGAGATGCCCTGGATGACATCCGGCATGAACTTGTAGGCCTCTGTGAGGCCCTTCCCTGCGAATAGGGGCGCATTGTAGTCGTTGCCACCAAACTCGCCAACCACGAAGAGCGAGTTGGCATAGAACTCCTTGCACTCCTCTGCAAAAACATCAGGATAACCAAAGGTTCAATACAAATTCCCAAATATGTTGGATACAGAGGTTAGCTGTGTGCATCAGTCGATGCAGAGGCCGGGACATCCCCCTCCTCGTCGAAATACATACATGCTAGCTGCAAAGATGTATGGGATTTTGACATTTACCCTTGGTGGAGTTGCAGAAGAATGGCTTGAGGTCACGGAACCACTGGATTTGGGTCATGAGGGCGCCGGAGTTCCATATGACGGCGCCGAGCCCCCTCTCCTCGAAGTAGGGCGTGTCGAGCGCCGTGGCTCCCGTGATGGCGAAGTTGGCCCCGTGGCTGAGGTCGGAGCGGTTGAGCTTGGACGGCGGCAGCAGCGGCAGCCCGAATTCCTGCGCTGCAGCATGCAAGCAAGGCCAATCAGGACCGAATCTCGAGAGGAGGGGACCAAAGAAAAGCAGGCAAGAGAGGTAACCAAATCGAGGACGGCACCCCCCTGATTACTTACCCAGGTGGTCGATGACGAGGCGTCCGTCGGAGCAGCGTCCGGTGGGCTTGCCGAAGTAGGTCTGGCCGTAGGGCAGCCTTGCGGTGGCGAGGATCTCCGGGACGCCGTTGGCTATGAGGTTCCCGGCGTCGGCGAGCGAGTCCCCGAAGTTGAAGAGCGCGCGGTACTTCCCCTTGGCCTTGCCCGCCTTGGCCGCGTCCGCGGTCCCGGTCGTCGCCGCCGCGGCCGCGAGGACCACCACCAGCGCGAGAGCGAGAACCGCGCGTCCCCCCGCCATCCCTGCCGCTGCCCGGGTGAGTCTCCGCGGGACGGAGGTGAGGAGGAAGAGGAGAAGG
Source organism: Avena sativa (assembly GCA_916181665.1). Lineage (NCBI taxonomy): Eukaryota > Viridiplantae > Streptophyta > Magnoliopsida > Poales > Poaceae > Avena > Avena sativa. Next base: position 40,733,471 of record OV702298.1, on the reverse strand, counting down.
AGGAGGAGGAGGTGGGTGGGGCGGGTGAGGGTGGCCATCGCGGTTCCGGTGGGGGGTTCTTGTAGGAGAGCGAGGGATGCGCTGCTGGCCGGTGTGGTGGCGGCTGCTGGCGAGTTGTTTTCTTCTCTCTTTGCTTCAGCTCACTCGGCTGGGGGTGTGGGGGGGATTAGTTTAGTCGCTAGCGTCGCGGGCGTGTGGAGTTATTGCGGAGTTGGGGAGGGGGAGCAGGAGGAAGATGGAAGCGAAGCGACCGCGAAGCTCTGGCTGGCTGGCCAGATGTGGCTGTCGATTCAAGACGAGACAGCTACCGCCGCGAGAAAAATGTGGTACGGTACGCGGTTGAACTTGGAACCATTTCTTCGGTTCGGCAGGTTTGGTTTAAGACTCCAGAACGACCGACGCTCCGGCGGGTCTTTGCGCGTCTACCCGGACCATTTTTGTGTGGCGTCTCGGATCTTGTTTTCTTCTGCGCAAACATTAAGTTTGGGGAAATTTGGGCACAGACCACAGACAACGTTGAAAGTCCGGAGTATGTTGCTTACTACACGGTGGGTCAAAGCTATCGGCTTGGATCACATCACACTGGTTTCCACAGTGTACTATCTTAATTCCATCCATTTCAAAATATAAGATGTTTTAGCTTTATAAACAAATATATCTAAACTTCTTTTAGTATGTAGGTTTACTTAGGTTTGGATTGAATTTACACACACTAAAATAAGTGTAGAAATATTTTTTTTCAAAAACCTAAAACATCTTATATTTTTGAAATGGAGTGAGTAGTGTTTACCAGAGTCTAGGATGAAAACTGATAGTGAATAATCTTAACTATCCGACATTCATAATGGTCATGGTAATATCCAAATCCAGACGAAATATATAGATGGGGAAAATATCTGGATGTGTTTTGCAAAAAAAAAGTACGAATATGGTTTTGAGTTTTGAAGAAAATGTGGATATGTATATTCGTATCTGAATAAAATTAAATTAGCCTATTTCAGTATTTGTAGTCTGATATGGCAATTATTCAACAAAAAACTAACAACATGTTTTTATATGATTGATCTTGAAACTATTGTGTATTGTATCAATATGTTTATCTCAATGTCGTTATATAGTTGGCTGACTATAAGACACGAGTCTATTATTTTATTATTCGTATCTGTTTCGTATTGAGAAAATATCCTATTTGTAATCGTATTCGAGTAACATTCGCTCCGCATTCGTATTCGACGACATCTATATTCTCATTCATATTCGTTTTGAAAATTTGAAAACAAGTATGAGAAGGGCACTATTCAATCTACATCCGATCTGTTTTCATCCCTATGGAGAGTATCCTTGGATCTGCTTGATATGCATGAACTTCGCTAGAAATAATTTAGTTCGCAAAAGGTTAGGTTGGTTTTAGACCCAAGAACGATAGACGCTCCGGTGGTTCTTTGCACTTCTACCCATTTTTGTGGCCCTGAAATTTGGATCATGCATGTATGCATCTCGGATTTTGTTTTCTTCTGTGCAAACTTAAGTTTGAAGGAATTTGGGCACAAACCAGACAATGTTTGAAAGTCTGGCGTTTGTTGCTTAATTACTAGCGATGTTGGTCAAACCTATCGGCTTGGGTCACATGACACTAGTTTCAACAATGCGCTTAACCTATTAAGCAGGGTTTCATGAGATCTGCTTGATATGCATGTATTTCGCTAGAAACAATATAGTTCAGACAACAGTTAGGGAGAACCGACAAACGGATGATAAGATCCAGGGATATTGTTATTTTTAAAACAAGCATGTCATATTTAAAAGTTTCAAAAAAACTGACTTTTGGTACACATATGTGAAGATAGTTTATGTGAAGATATTCTCAAAAAAATAGTTTATGTGAAGATGTAAAATCTTGTTTTAAAATACTATTCAGGCTGCAATAGAACATAGAAATGTGGCTCTAAGTAACAACTAAAATATTTAATTTTGGTGTTCACAATTGTCTTTTTGTGTAGGCGTCAAATAAAAAAATAATTTAAAGAAATTTTGCACGTGCATAACAGACATCCATATGTACTTGCATTTTCCAGGGGATATGCACTTGCATATTTGTTTTCAGAATTTTGTAGTGAAAATAAATAAATGTGATTTTTTATTTTCCGTTAAGGGTTCGCTACCTCCATTTGGAGTTTGCGGGAAACAAGGGCACATATCAAGTATTTCCTCCATTTCAAAATATTTGATTGTTCATATTTGAGTTTCAACCATAAATTTCTCAAACGAGATTTAGCCAATGGTACAAAGTCACAATCATATGGAAGTGGTTCGAATACGAATCTAGTGGTGTGTATACGTTGTGTAACATAGACTGTACAGATTGGACTGTACTTGTCACGGTGCTTCGTTTAGTTCTTAATATCTGCTAGTACTTGTGTGGGATGATAAACAAATGACACATGGTTGCGAAATTTAAGATCACATATAATTCAACACCAGTAGAAAAAAAAAGCATGCTACCAACCATGAACCAATAGTCCATTTCCTTTTTTTTCTCTTTTTTGAGAAACAAAAAGTCCCTTTCCAAAAGAAAGAAAGAAAGAAAGAAAGGAAGGAAACGGTAGCGGGTGACATCAATTCGTAGGCAAATGAGTCAAACACAAACTTGGTTGGTACGGAATTTTTAGGTGGATAATGATTTTCCTACTTAGCTGCCATGCACGGTGCTCTAACATGGGCTAGCTCTTGACGAGCCACCCGCCATCCGAAAAACAAAAAGAAATCCCAATGCATGTGTCGCTCCTAATCTCGTGCAACTTAACGGGTTGAGAAGTCAGCAGCCGTAGCCGGCACCAAACCCTTGCAAAGCGAGTTGGTCTAACCATAAAAAATTTGCGTAAGGGAGTGTTTCCTCTCGAAACATTGTTGTCAAGTTGTTGGAGAAATATAAAATACAAGGTACCGATTTTTCAGTGGTACCAGCATGTGCACTTCATTTTGAAAAAAAGAAAGAGAATATAGCATCTCAAATCACATTAGAGTGAGAAAGTTGTGGAACTAATGCAGCAGCAGATGGTGAGATCCCGGTGGCAGCAAAGCCTTTTGGGGATTGTAGTACCGACCCTTGATTTACTCCTTTGCTTTGCTTCTTTCTCTCTTCTTCTTTAACAAAAAGAGCTTTCACTAGTACAACGATTTGCGCATGGTTGAGGTGCAAATTTTGTATTCCATGGTGTACTAGTAGCAGAGAAGAGTTCCTCAACACACACTAGATGAGTGAATCTTCCGAAGTACAGTGTTTTGACGATCGTGACGATCGTGGGTCGAAAAGATTAATGTTGGGTTGCCTTTGCGCGAGAGTATAAAGCTGTGGCTGCTGTCCATAATTCTTGCTTTACTACCTTGTAGGCATCGCGATTGTCCGAATGGTGTGCTTATTCACATCGCATAACGTGTGGTCTGTATTCCTCGCAAAGAAAGCACGGTATGTAATAAACAAACAAAATGTTTCCGTGATTCTTTTTGCAAGCAGTACCCCAACCCAACGCAGGTGGCGGCATGGTAGCGTCGCAATCCCAATCCCAATCCCAATTACTCCCTCTGTTTCAAATTACTTCGCCGGCGCGCTTATATAGGTGGACTAGTACTCCGTTATTTTTCATTCAAAAAATTCTAGGATTTTTTAAATAGATAGTATGAAATGTATATTACGTATACCAAAAATCGTAGAAATTTTTTGATAAAAAATAAGAGAATACTAAGCCACCTAGATAAGCGTGCGCGGAGTAATTTGAAACAGAGGGAGTATGTAGCACCACGTTGGCGTGCCCCAATTTTGGCCTATCAGCGCGTGTAGTCTACTACTGGTACTAGTACGTACGTGGACACTGCTCAGCCATCGTCGTTGTCCTACAGGGGCGGCGAACCGGGAACAGATTGGGCTGGACATAATTGGGGAATTGGATCCACTTGGAATAGGTCCAACTTGCTGCTATACTACTACTACTAGTACTCGGTACAGCTGTCGTCCAGATCCACGTTTGCAGCAAAGCTCGATAGATTATGGTCCTAGTCTTTGGTTGCTCGCTAGCAGCCTCACTTGACCACCTCGATACTCGATAGATTAAAACGGAACATGCATATGGCGAGCAAGTTCAGGCCACCACGCTTCTGAAAAATTCAAATATGGCACCCAGCTTTTCAAAATTTCATACTACGCCAGATTACAACAGAGTTGCTGCTGGACCATCTATAATAAATGTCATTAAGAGGGATTACAAAGAAACAAAAATATTCAGAGTAGACCCATATCAAATCTATTGTTTGCCCTCATATTGCCACACAAACAGTTGCCTTTTCCATGTAGACATTAAAAAACAGGAAATATTCCTTGATGAAATTTACATTAGCATGCATGAATGTTTTTCAGTTTCTTAATAACTTCACAGAAACATTTTGGAATGTCTGAAGATACTGGGCTTCATGGAGCCCAGGAGCCAAATTATGCACTCAAGAAAGGAAAAGAAAAAACATTACACGTGCCAAAGCACAACGCCAGCTGTTCAGGTAACCATAGGCCAGTTCGAATGTCACCAATTTAGGATTTAGAACCAAGCAGGCTTCTAAAAAGCCTCAACAAAGGTGGCAGCAGCAGACAACTTCCACCAAGAAAACACCTGAACGGATCATACCCAAGCAGGGAAAGAAATTTACATCAAGTGCCGCAGCACTGCAAGTTCTGACTAGATAAAAACCAAATCGAACCATCATGAGCATACCCACCCAGAAAAAAAAAGGCAGAAACATCCCTTACACTTGCACAGCACAATCATTTCCAATGAAGCACACCACCAGGAAATATGGACCGACAATCAGCAGCATGATGATAACGTGGAGGACGTCAAAAACACTTATTGTCCCAGTCAAGAACTACTTAAATATACAACACACACAGTCCATGAACAGCTGACGCTAAGACAGTAACAGTCAGACCATTACCTGCTATATCAGAAATACTGCCAAAACGTTCAATAAGTGGTGGGATAATAATAATAATATGGCTTATCAATGCAGACACAGCAATCACCTTCCTAAACATAATGCTCAATCTGCGCCTAATGTACAGACTATAGAACTCCAGAGCCAAGTTACCTTTTCTTCAGCTGGGGAACAGCAAACGTCGGTACAATACTGTCTTCATCTAACATCCCAGCAGCTACTTAGAGGACAATCCTAAGAAACAAGACAAACATGTACAGTCTTAAGGAGGCATTTCTCATGCCAAATACAATTAGACAGTTATTGTCTACTGGATGGATGGAGTTCCTGAACCTGCAAAGCAGAAAAAGGTAATCCCGATCAAAAACAAAATCTCCTCGAGAAAAATACAAGAACCTTTTGAAGACTATAAGCTCAAACAAAGCAGATATGCAACAGCCCATACTGTCATAGTAAAACAAAAGAATTTCCATGGAACTGTTGACTTTCAAATAGCAGCAAGATATGAAATATGTCTGACTAGTCAATAGCAGCACTGCACAAGAAAACTACAGGGCTGTGGGCAAGTATGTTCCACTCTGATATTGACTCCTAATTCTGTCCAAACAAATTTGGGGCTACAGGAGATCACCCAAAAATATGCACCGCACTGATGATCAAGCAACTGTACCTTTGTCTGTTTAGCATTGGTGAGATCATGATCTTTTCTTTTAAAGAAGCTACCGGCAACAAATATTTACCCAAGAGAAGTGCTAGTGTGTATTTTGAACTTTCCAACATTTGAAGTCAAGTTCTACTTTTTTTTCTCCCAAATAGGCAGCTCCTCTCGAACCATGGTATAGGATGGGCTTGTGTAGACCACAACAGTATCCCCAAATGTAGGTTAGAAGCAAATTGGTAACAGCTCTTGAAGACTCTAGAGACCAACTGGAGGCAATGATGACAAATTGAAGATCCAAGGCTCGGCTTGATGCCATCAAAGCGCTCAGAATTCAGAGCCGAAGTGAAGCAACAAAAGAATACTTAACACAAGCCCAATGTTATACAGAGGTCACCTCAAGATGGTAACTAAGGCCTTTCACAATGGGTGTATCTTAGCTCTATATCCTAGGCAATTTGCTTATGTGGCACCATAGTTAATGAAGAAACAGAGTGATGTTGTATCTTAGCTAAGCTACACCTCCTGCACGCAACCATAGGCAAAAAACTTGGCTAGTCCAATCACACACATGCATGAGCACAAAATCATTAAATACAACATCTCTAAGAAACCCCTTCTAGGATACACCCCATTGTGATGGTTGTTTCTTAAGTTTTAATATTTCCTATGAAAACGTGCTAAGATACACCCCACTGGAAAAGGCCTAAATGCCAGTTTGTCCAAAGAGTAGCTGCAAACAAGAGCTAGAGACAAAAAATAGAATATTCTCCAAATCTTGTTCCAGCCAGAAATAAACCTACAATTTTTCCCTACACTTTACTCTCTACACTGCTGCACGAATGGAAATTATGTTCATGGTGCCAACAGATCAACCCTTTGTACACTGGCAGAGCTAGAGGGGACAACAGCCATGAGTACCCTTGCCCAGGGGCGGAGCCAGCTGTCTGGCAAGGTTTGGCAGCCACCGTATCTAAAATTTAACGCGAGTACTAGGTATATATATGCTTCAGGTTGATTTTTTCTGTTGCCATCGATGTGCATCGCTGAGTTTGAGGCCAGAAACGATTAAGCCGGTACTGATCAGTCCCGTGTTGGGTCTGCTGACTCTTGGGCCTGATAGGTAAAGCATTTGAGCTGTGCGCTCATCGCTAGTTGCCACTCGAAATTGATCCACACACTTATCCTGCCTACAGGTGACAACTTCCCTGTTCTGAAATCACGGAAACCCTAGCGATTAGAGGCGGCACCGCGTCAGGGTGCAAGCGCACAGCAGCAACCAGAACCGTGGCAGCTGGCCAATGAGACGAGGCCACGACCGGCAAGGCCATGAGGGCGAGTAAGGCTATGGCGCCGAAGAAGAACACCAAGTACATAATGAAAGGTATTTGATTTCGGAACAGAAATTGCACTTTGAATTCTGAAACCAATCATGTAGTTATTGACTGAAATAAGCTCCAGTACAAAGTCTGCTATACTGCTCTAAATGATTAAATGATGGGTTCTCTTCTTTCTCTGTTTCCGCTGATCATTCGTTTGATTGGTTCTCTTCTTTCTCAGTTTCCATTGATCATTCGTGTGTTCAACTAGTTAAAATTGCTTATCGGTTATTCATGTAATTTTCATTCAGTGGGGTATTTGAGTACAAAATTAGATCGTGCCTGTTGAACACAAAGTAATATATATCTAGTGGAGTCTTGCATTCTCTCATTTATCGACTCCGCCACACCTCAATTTTATTCCTGCCTCCGCCACTGCCCTTACCCCTATTTTCCTTCCCTATAAACAACTGTGAGGCGCCACCATGGATGAAGCCAGGAGCTACTTCCAGAGGATGAAGCAAAACATGCACCTGGGCTTCTGGCCATAGGGGTAACTTATGGAGTCTGGACCAGCCCATTCTGGATGCTAAGCAGGGATGGATGCCTTTGAGGAGGTTAGGGTACGATGAATATAGGGTGAACAGTGCGCCCAATGTTGGGCGAGGCTAGCCACCGAAGCAGAATGTAGACACAACCTCGCAGTACCCACAGACACCACACCAGCCTTTAGGACGATTTGTTTGTACATGAAGGTATGGCCAAGTCAGGTACTACTACCTACTGATGGTGATGGGCTTCGAAGCCAAACTGAAGCTGGGCTACAGATAGAGAAGTTCACACATCTACCAGCTCACACGTGGGTATGTTCCTACTTCCTACTTTTGTGTTTATGGGCATGTTCAAGTATGCAACATCCCTTCCAGGTGAACATACATGGGTATGATATAGTCCCACCCAATCACATCTCACTAGTTTGTGTGACATGTGGTCCAAACAAGAATAGACACTGATCTTACTTCCCTACCGCACACGAACTAATTAAAAATAAAATAGCAAAGGGGCTGCTTAGGCCGGGCAAACAAGCCTAACCTGTAACCCCATTAACTCATGACTATCTGCAAACACTCATACATAGAAGATGGGGAGGACAATCAGCACTGCCGCCATAGCAGCATTGTCACACTACATACAACACGGAAGAGTAGAGGAAAGACAAGCAGTTGAGGTAGCAGTAGCCAAATCACCAATCAGCCAGCCTCCATTCCAACGTTCAGAAGACATACGCCTAGGCGGTAAGCGAGCTGAGCGATGGCCTTCCGCTTCGGTTCTGGCCTGAGTGTTCAATTACGTGGGACAGAGAATCTGGTAGAGGAAACTAAGCAGGGAAGGAGGGGTTGCAGGAAAGGAGGGGGGCGAATACGGGGAGGGAGGTGCGGAGGCAGAGAATCCATGGAAGAGGAGCTGGGAGCAGGTGAGAGAAAGAGATGGAAGAGAGTAGATGGAATGTGAAGATTAGAGAACATAAATTGTTCAGATTGAGCTGGTTAGGCTAGGGTTTCATATAGGCATTAATGGGCCAATATTGCATTATACTAGGCCAATATTAAAGGAAGATTGGACCTTATATGCGACGAAAAATGCAACCGATTGTCCCTCCTGCCATGTTCGTCCAGAACACTTAAGCGCGCTAAGCAGTGGCCTACCGCTCGCTTAGCGCTCAACACTTTTTTGAACCTTGCTCTAGTCCCATCTGCACCATTCCCGAATAAAATGGACTCAAGCCTGTCGCCGCGAGTCCATGATGGCCTTTTATGCAAGTGCGTCATTCGCTAGCACAGTTGTTACTAACCACATATCATAGCAGCATCTACTATAAACTTTAGTGGGCAAAGGAAGCCCAATGAGCACCAGATCCCACAGCACCTGGGCCATGATCATGGACTAAATATTACGCTGATGGCAAGTGGTGTTTATATGTTTAAAAGTGACAAATAGCCTTGGCAAGTGTTGTTTATGTTTGCTAGTGAGGAACAGCCAGTGGTATGGGCAAGGTTAAAAAAAGCGCTAGGCATTAATTCCTAGTTTTGCCTGACGCCTATCTCGACTAAGCGCAGCATAGCGCGATTAAGCACTATGCGTTTTTCTGTCACGTAGCGCCTACGCGCCCTTAAGCACACACCTAGACATGCCTTTTTTGGGTATGTGTATGCTCCAGTACTACCAGTGCCCAAATTGCTCCTGCGCCAAGCTGCAATCCATAAGCTAGAACATTTGTGTCAACTTCTCGGGCTTCTACCCAGAAGACCAAATAGAACCAGCTAAACATGGCTATCTATAGGAAACCTAAACCTTTTAGGAAAACTACATCGAATAGAGGAACAGTATAATAGATGGAAACTGATTGTTTCCTCAAGTGTACCTAAACTTTACATCTTTATAATTTTCCAGGTCCTTGGTCTTATCAAATTCCAGCTTGTTATCCACATTTTTCTTGCATCGTGTGAGTAATAAAGAGAATCCTAGGGGTATAGAATCAACAATATTAAGTTTACAAAAATAGAAATCAAGGTATGTATCAGGATATTTTCCCATTGTATGTACTTCATAACTTCTTCAATTTCATGAGAATGTTTGGTTGTCCCCATAGTTGGTGGTGTACAACAAATAGGTTCTCTCCCATTTCACTTCTTGCGCAAGCAGGGTTAGCCTTATACATGTTGGATACTCCCTCCGTCCCAAAATAAGTGACGTGGCTTTGTCTAGATAAACATGTATCTGGACATAAAACACATCTAGATACATCCGAATCTAGACAAAACCACGTCACTTATTTTAGGACGGAGGGAGTAGATAGATTGTATTAAACCTCCCTGTTTTGAGAACAATGTGATTTACCATAAACGTTTGATCAGAAAATTCAAGATTTATGAAGTGTAGAAAATCAATGATGCAAAATAATAACAGGCAGGTGATACCAACCGACATATATCAAGGAACCAAGCTACCATTATTTTATTTTCAACAACAGTATTGGTGTTATCTACAAACAACTTATGAATAAAAACACACAGGAATGAAGAAATACACAGCCACTGAAGACATAATTTTCACTCTTAATACCACAATACCTACCGTTAATTCACTAAACAGTCAAAAAACATGTGCTATTACTGACACCTACCTATGCTTCAAGATGAATTGGCAGCAGCATTTGATCCATCTGTAGAAGAGCTGTCACTGTCCGAGTCTGCGAAACGATCATTAAATGATTAGGCTATACTGCCATAATGTAGTCCGGCCATTTGCTCAACAAACTTAAATGTAAAGTGCCTCCCTGTAGCAGTTATGGACTAGTCAATAGAAAGGGAAAAACCAGTACAGGAGAAAATATTACCACTAGAAGAGGAATCTGAATCACTGCTTGAGCTGCTTGAGCTGCTAGATCTAGTTGCATTTGGTCCATTATTATTATTTTGCTCTGGCACAGGAGTTGTTAATTGCTCGCTAACCATCAAATCTGTGCATAGGAAAAGTTATAGTTTTATAATCACCTTCTCCTAATGTGCTTTTACTTTTAGGATAGGATGAATTAGGGCAGAAAAGTTCTTACTTAGCTTTGGAGATTTTTCACCAATAGTAGGTTGCTGACTCTGTAAAGCAAAAAAAAAAATGTAATTCAGTGCAAATTACAGGATTTCCTAGTTACAGAACTATTGCAAGATTCAGAATGATCGAATGCTCATACTGGTTGTTGTGCAGCATGCAGTGCACGCAACTCCACATCTTGCCTTGCAAGCATTGCACGCTCAGCCTTCCTCTTTTGCTTGCTCAGGTTCTTTTTGAAATTAGCCACAAATCTATCGAGCTCCCAAAGTGTCTCCGCATCCATGCTATCTATCTCAACCTCAATCTCATCTTCATGCTGCCTAACTGAAAGATTCTTGTTCTTAATGATCTGCACAATAATGTCAAGTTTTTCCGGAGGCAAGTTCTGAAGATTATTGCTAAGTTTACGCTTCTCATCTATTGTCATATCTCTCTTGTTTAGGTCCTTCGCCTTTGGCTTCTTCAATGATGGAGTGCGAGCACCATAAGTGGGAGTATGACTTAATGGCCTTGACTTGGAGTCCAGTGCCATATGGTGCCTTAAGGAATCTGACCTCTCTAGCAAGCGCAAGTCAAGTGGGGGAGGTGGAAACTTCTTCTGCATCGGCGGGCACGACGCAAGATACTCAACCTCAGCCTCAATATCAGGCCACTGAGCTTCAAAGATTCCTAACAACTGCTCAGCCATGAAATGCACATCCTGCCCCTTGGGATTATAGGTCATGGCATTGTGAAATGTTAGCCTCACATCATTGGCAAACTCCTTTGGGTTCCTGTACTGCCCACGGGTAAGCTGTGCCTTTATAGTGCCAAGATCCATTGGGTGCTTAATAATCGTAAAATAGTCATGCAAACCAAGCGCAACAGGGTCGACGGGCTTGTTAAATACCCACCCAAATTTGTGCTTCATTAGTCGGGACAGCAGCGACGAAGACTTCTTAAATGGATGTGCATACAGTCGCTGTTCAGCGTTGTAACTCGCTGTCGAGGACCGGTGTTTCTTCTTGTGGTGCTTGGCTTTCTTCCGTCCATGTGAATCTGATGGCGGTATCCTATCTTTGGCAAGCAAGAATTCCGAATTTTGGTATAGCTGATTCGCCTTTGGTGTCCGCTTCTCCTTCTCAAGCGGTTCTGTGTGAACTTCGGGCACAATTAGGCGGCGTGGCAGAAACGAGCGGACTGAAGAAACGGGGGCAGTGAGCTGCGCCGGTACGGGCGTCAGAGCACCACCACCTGAGAACTGGGGGTGCCCATATCCAGAAGTCAGCAGCAGGGGTGGCGGCTCCACGGCCAGAGGCGCGTGCTCGGAGGCTTCGGCTGCCAAGGCCTCACCAGCCGCCTTCAGCCGCTTGGAGAGCACGCGTACCTGGTCGAGCTCTGACGCGAGCTGCCGACGCAGCTCGCTACGCTCCCTGCGCTTCCGGGCCTTCTCGTCAGCAGCCGCCTGGATGTCCGCATGGCCATTCGGAAGGGCGCCCCCATCCGGAACATGCCCCGAGAAGAAATCGTTGGAGGCAGCAGCCGGTTCCCCATGCGGCGGCGACGCAAGAGGGGGATGAGAAGGGGAAGTCGGTGCGGCCGGATCGGCCGGCGGCGCAGCAACCTCGGCCTCCGAGCGACGAATCGAGCGACGAAACGAGGCTAAGGTTTGAGCAAGGGGGTCGGGATTAGGATTGGAGCTAGGTTCTGGAGGGGGGGTGGATTTGGGGCTAGGTTCTGGAGGAGGATTGGAATTGGGGCTAGGTTCTGGAGGGAGATTGGAATTGGGGCTAGGTTCTGGAGGAAGACTGGATTTTGGGCTAGGTTCTGGAGGAAGACTGGATTTGGGGCTAGGTTCTGGAGGAAGACTGGATTTGGGGCTAGGTTCTGGAGGAAGATTTGATTTGGGGCTAGTTTCTGGAGGAAGATTTGATTTGGGGCTAGGTTCTGGAGGAAGATTGGATTTGGGGCTAGGTTCCGGAGCTGGACTGGGATCGGGGCTAAGGTCTGGAGGGGGTTTAGGGTTTTTCCGAGGGTTCCTGCGGCTATAGACCTTGATCTCCGGCGCCCAGCGGGACATCACGGGGGCCGATGCGCACGGGAGATGCGGCGGAATATGGGCGGGGGGCGGCGGCGGGGGAGGGGTTGGGGGCGGGCGGCGAGGGGCGGCGGCGGTGATCCTGAGCTGCCGCACGGCAGTGGTAGACTACGCGAGATATTTTCTAGAGCTGCATTGGGTCGGGTTGGAGCTTGGGTAGGTCGGAGCATGAGAGATAGGTCAGGTGAGGAAGAGGAAAGCACGGGATGGTGGAGGGGAAATTTTGCTGCGGAAGGGGGGATTTTGACTCGGGAACGGGGAGGAATACTGATTTGGTTATCTTCTGTTAAACGAAACAAACTACTGTTACCGGGTCCACCGAACAGGAGAACACCCTATAGGCCGTATTTGAAAGTAAAATGTTTCCGTTCTGGCCTTCTGGGTCAGTCTGTCGAAAACTTATGGAAAATGATATGGTTTCCCCGGGGGATCCTGTCGTCGCGTCCACCGGGTCCGGAACCGTTCGATATGTTCTGATCCGGCCGTTATTTTTGCATCACGTGGCCCTCTTTTTTGTGGTTGCTACACCGATCCGGGATATACGGGTCGGGCCTTTCTTCCTTGCTCGCTTGATTCGAACCGCGGAGGCGACTGAGAGGCGACCGCGCCGCGCCGCCGCGCCGCCGCCGAAGCCTTCATCGTCCTTGCGCGCGATCCCTGCCGAGCGCCGACCGCTGTCGCCCCTGTTCGTGCTCATCTGGAGTTTCTCTGCTCCCTCTCTCCTCTCTCCTCTCTAATCTCTCTCTGTTTCCCGCAGTGAAACTCCCGGACCGCGCCGCCGTCCGGTTCATCCTCGCCCGCCGCCGACCGCTGCCGAGCGCCGCCGCCCATCCTCGGTCTATGACGCCGTCCTCCCCTCTCTAACCTCCCCTCTGTAACCTCCCCTCTCTAACCTCCTCTCTCTGATTTTGTGCAGGAACCCTAGGTGCAGGAGGTGATGGGACCGCCGCCGCCGACGAGCGATGCGGCAGGAGGGAGCACCTCCGGCGGCGCCAACGTTGAGGTGATCACCCGGCGGCAGCCGCCGTTCTCTCCTCGCTTCCATTTTTTGCTATTTTGCTATGGGGATTTTTGCTACTTGCTACACTGTGTTTTGCTACTCAGTAGCATGATTAGTACTCTGTGTTATACTCATATTTGCTACTCTATGGGGATTAGTACTCTGTGTTTTGCTACACACTCAGATAGTTAGGAGTATGATTAGTACTACTTGCTACTTTGTGTTTTGCTACTCAGTAGCATGATTAGTACTAGGAGTATGATTCATACTCCACATTGCTACTTGCTACTGTGTTAATTTGCTTCTATGGAGCAAGGTGGCCCTTTTGCTGTAGCATGCTTTGTTTCCCAACATGGCTATGCATGTAGCACACCATTTAGCAACACTGGTGTACAGTCCAGAAAATTGTGTTAACTTGCTTCTATGGAGCAAGGTACAGTCCAGACAATCTGCCCAGAAAACTGTACATCTAGCAGATTTTCTCATGTCAAACAGATGCTGCAGCAAAAGAGCTACTGTGTTTGTTGTGTTGTACACTTGTTGATTAGTACCAGGCATTTATTTGGCCAAGCTACTGTTTGTTTTACACTTGTGTTGTACACTTATTGATTAGTACTAGGCATTTATTTGGCCAAGCTATCTGTTTGTGTTGTTCACGTGTTGATTAGTACTAGGAAGATTTGCTAGTCCTTCCTAGCAAGCTACTGTGTTGGTTGTGTTGTACACTTGTTGATTAGTACTAGGAGCAAGCTACTGTGTTGTACACTTGTTGATTAGTACTAGAAGTATGATTAATACTAGGATTTGCTAGTCTAGTAATTTTGCTACTTGTGCATTGATCCCAGTAGTGGCTACTCTAGTGTATATGTTTGCTACTTTAGTTCATTTTTTTGCTACTCTAGTATGATATAGTGTACTGGGATTTGCTACTCTAGTATGATATAGTGTATATCCCAGTAGTTGCTACTCTAGTATGATATAGTGTAGTGGGATTTGCTACTGGGATTTGCTACTTGCTACTGGGATTTGCTACTGCAGTAGCATGATTAGTACTAGGATTAGTGCTAGGACTATGATTAGTACTAGGATTTGCTATTCCAGTAGTTTTGCTAGTTGTGCAATATGATTTTGATCCCAGTAGTATGATTGGTAATCCCAGTAGTTTTGCTACTTGCTACTTGTGCATTTTTTGTAATCCCAGTAGTATGATTAGTAGGCCAATGTTTAGTAGTTTTGCTATAACCATACATGTTTCTATTTTCCTTTTGCTGCAGGTTGCTGCTGTTGATAAGATCCAAAAGGGCAAAAAGGTTGTTGTGAACCGCAAGAAAGTTGGCGAGGGAGCGAGTAATGTCAAGGAGGATATTTGGATGTCGAAGGACCGTTTCGGTGCCAAGCGTTTGAGTATCCTTGCGGACAACCTTTCTCCAGCCAAGAAACAGATTATTCAGTCAAAGAGTGCATTTCGAGCATTGTTGAATGTTGCACAGTTTAGGATTCCTAATGAGCTTACGGATTTTGTTGCTGCACATACTTCTGCTCGTCTCCGTGAGTACAAGCTTCGGAAGAACCAGATGGTGTTTACCACGGATATGGTGAGGAAAGTGTTTGGAATCCGCTGCGGGAGCAAGCCTATTGATCTTTCTATTACTGGAGGTGCAGAGCTTGATGATATTCGAGCCCTCTACCATGGTGGGAAGAAGAGGGCAGAGTTAGCAACTGCTATCAATATCTTGAAGAATTGTGCTGATACAGATGAGGAAACCATCATTCGCACTTGGGATCTTGTTTTCCTGGCCACTGTTGTTGCTCCAAAAAGCTCAAACCATGTTAACTTGGAATATGTTGGTCTCATGGCTGACCCAACCAAAACAGATGAGTATGCTTGGGATGAGCATTTGTTGGGTTTGTTGATGCAAACTGTGAGCAATATTCAGAAGAAGAAGAAGAAGCAAGCACATGTTCTTCCAAAGGACTGTAGAAAATTTGAGTTCTGGATAACTGGCCCATTCATTCTTCTTGGTGTAAGTTATCTCCCATCTTTTATATTTGTTTGTAGCGGTTTACAGCGTTTGTTTTGCTACTACTAACTTTAATTGGCCTCTTTTTGTAGATTGCTTATATGGATCATTTGGATTTCCCACCCTGCGATCACACTTTTGACAAGTCATTGCCTAGAGTATGCTCTGTCAAGACCAGTGACTTCACTTTTGTTGTACAACATGACTCGGATAGGAAGATTTTATTGAACAAAACTGTTTTCGGCAGGCGAGATGTAATGTTCTTTCCAGCACCACAAACATTCTATTCTTTCGTTAATCCTCTTAATGTTAACATTACTTTTTATTATGTGTAGTTCCTCCCATTGTCTGCAACACCTTATGGTACTGCTCCTGGTGATGATGATTTCAACAAACCTGCTCTAGTGGAAGATGTTGATGTTAATCCTTCTGCTTCATTGAATGAATGGCTAAATTTCCCTAGCAGCCAGGATTTGCAGGTATGAAATTGTTACTGAACTGTTTTTTGATTGCTACTTCAGTGCATTTGATTTTGCTACTTAGCTACATTGCTCTGCTACCTCTTTTTGCAATCAGTGAACATGTATTATAGGTTTTGCTACTTTAGTGTATAGGTCTTGCTACTTTAGTGTATAGGTCTTGCTACTTCAGTTTACAGGTTTTGCTACTTCAGTTTACAGGTTTTGCTACTTTAGTTTACAGGTTTTGCTACTTTAGTTTACAGGTTTTGCTAACGCATAAGGAGTAGCAAATTCATAAAGCTAATGTAGCAAAACCTGTAAACTAAAGTAGCAAAACCTATACACACCCTTCGAGGTTTTGTCGCCCGTACGACGCGGTAGCGTCGACGGGCGACGAAACCGAGCCGCTGGACTAGAGTTTACGCTTTATGTATGTTGACGACTTAGGGTGGGGGTGGTGGATAAGTTACCCCAAATTATCTACCCGTATGTAAAAGAAGCTTAATAGAATTTTATTACACCATATTTTTCGAGGATTCGTCGCCCGTACGCCGTGATAGCGGCGACGGGTGACGAATCCGAGCCGCTATGCTTAGAATTTCATCATTTATCTTGTTTCTGGTTTACTAACTTGCTTCTAATGTTTGCTAACAGGTTCCCGCTCGTTTCAAAACATTGTATGAGAAGCACAAGGCTATTTTTGAAGCAGATGTTGATGTGACAATGAAGAACCTTTCTGCTGGATTGAAGCGCATGTAGGCTCAACGCATGGCTGCCCTTTTGGTTGATGTTGAATCATCAAGTAAAGAAGAAGAAGCTGGACCAAGTGTTGTTTTTCCAACCAAAAGTACAGCAGATGATGATGATCAGCTGCAGGATGATGATGGTTCAGAAACTGAGGATGATGAGAAGCTTTATGCTACATCGGAGCCCGAGGACCATGGTGTTGCTGCAGCTGCTGCTAAGGATACTGATGGTGATACAGATGATGTTGTGGAGAAAGGTGGTGCTACAGATGCTTCTATGGAGCAAGGTGGTCCTGTAGCAACAAAACATGCCGATGTTCCTCAAGCAGCAATAATCATTGATTCTATGAGCAAGGGAGCTGATGCTACTGAGCAGCCGGATGTTGTTAGCCCTGACAGGTCTCCAATTCACAGCCCCAGGAAGGATATTTCTGATGAAGCTTGGGCCAATGCTCCGGACAAACCCCCATTTGATCTTTTCGAGCCTGGGACCGATGAGTATGCAGAGTTTTGCATTTCACAGTCTCTCCCACCTTCCTGTGATGCCCCAACCGGTGTCGTGACCACTGCCTCTGATGCCTCTGAGAGTATTCCAGCATCACCAGTGGATCTTGCTCCTTTCGGCTCTACTGAGCCTGCGACAGCTGCTGTTCCCATTGCACCTGGTATGAACATTTTATTGTAGTTTCTTAGATATGCTTCCGCTTGTTTGCTTCTTAGATATGCTTCCGCTTGTTTGCTTAAGACACAATTGTTTTCTGTTTTTGCAGTTGTTGTTAACATTGAGTCAAGTGTTAAAGGAGATGGTAGCTCGGGTTTGTTGACACATGAGAAGAAGACAAGGTTTAAGAGGGCTGCCAAGGAGGAGCTCACACCTCCAAAGTTGAAAAAGATGAAGGTCTCTGAAGATGTAGAACAAAAATACTCCACATTTGTGATGAATGGTCGGAAATTCAAGGGCCATCCGAAGGATAGGGCACCGTAAGTTTATGTTTTTTGCTACTCTGAAGTAATGTTTTTGCTACCTTACATCTAGCTGATTGCTACATGTGTCAATGTGTTTTGCTACTTACCTTTTTCACTTGTAGGATACAGTTTTCCATTTAATCTTCTACAGCTTGAACTACCTGCTACCTTATTTCATTTTTTTTGCTACTTTACATTAAACTGTTTGCTACTTTAGTTCATAGTTTTTACTACCTGCTACCTTAGTTCATTCATTTTGCTACTGTACATTGAACTGTTTGCTACTTTAGTTCATAGTTTTTGCTACTGTACATTGAACTGTTTGCTACTTTAGTTTATTGTTTTTGCTACTTTACATTGAACTTTTTGCTACTTTAGTTTACAGGTTTGCTACTTTAGATTGAACTGTTTGCTACTTTAGTTTATTGTTTTTGCTACTTTACATTGAAATGTTTGCTACTTTATGTATAACTATCTGCTACATGTGCATTCCTTTGTGCAGGCCAGTTTTTGTGGAGATTGGGCGGTATTATTGTTGCTACAGAACTTTCCAAACATCACTTCGGCCGCGCCAAAATCTAGATAGTGAGTTGATGAATGTTTGGATTGAGAAATTTAACCATGAGTTGGACATTGTTTGCAAGAAAAGTGCACGGCAGAAGAGGAAGTACGCTTTCACGCAGCACTTTGTGGTAAGTAACACTTTTCTTGATCTTTTACTTGCTCAATATGCATATGACAGGTACTCTGCTAGCATTTTGCTACCTTTTGTGTGCTTGCTGAACCAATACAGATAGTAGCAAATTTTACTTGCTTTTGCTGCTGCCTCATACTACTTTCTATCCTCAACACAAAATAGGAGAAGCTTATTGTTGATCCAAAAGCATTCAATGCTAAAGCATGTATGGATGAGTTGAAAGAGCAGAATGCAAAGTTCAAGATTTTCAAGTGTGACCTTGTGAGATAACATCCTTGCTTCCTATCTTGTTCATGTTTGCTTTCTATTACAAGATGCTAAATATTAATTCATGTTTGAATGTAGCTATACTTTCCTATTGTGAAGTTCAACCATTGGGCAGTTCCCTGTATCAACCTAGTAGCAAAGCAGATGCATATTTTTGATTCAATGAAAGGGTCCAAAAATGCTAGTGTTATTGATGATTGTGCACGTAATCTGGTTAGTAATCCAGCTATACTTGTTCATTGTGTTTGCTACATTTATAGTTGGGCCTTTTTTTTGCTGCATATCATTAACCATGCAGTGTGTTTGCTTTGTTTTCCAGTTCGCAAACTTTGCAATTCTTGTGAAGCAATCAAAACTAGCAGACAATATCAACTTCGACACTTACCTGCTAACCAATCCTGATCACCCACAGCAAACTACCATGTAAGATTTTGCTCACCTTTTTTCAATCCTTGTCCTGATCACTAGTTTCAACTTTTGCTACATTATTGTTTTTTAATTGCTACCTAAGTTTACAACTCTTGCTACTTTAGCTTCCTACACTTGCTACATCAGTTTCTGCTTGTTTTTAACTAATCTATCTGTTTGTTTTTTGACAGATTTGATTGTGGATTCTTCAGCATGCTCTTCATGGATAGCTTCACCGGCAAGGTCATGGCGGAGTTCGACAACAATGGTATACCACTTCTAAGGAAACTTCCTGCATCTGATCTGATTGAGGCAAGGCAAAACAAAGGATCATTGCTACAGCTGATGGAAGAAGAGTTACAGAAGAAGCGTAGTTAGGTTGAAACTAATGTAATCGTTGAAACTGATGTCGTCCTTGTGATCTTATTTTGCACTTTTTAGTGGTTCAAACTGATGTAATCGTGGATGTGTTCATTGCTGCAGCATCTATGGATTATCTTTTGTGGATAGTTTATGTTGGATGGATAAGTGCTACATGTTTGGAATGGAAGCTTTTGAAGTTTGGAATGTTGATTATTGTCTTCTGAAGCTTCAAATAGTGTGATTGTTTTGATAAGTTCTGTACATGCTACATACATGCTGCATAAATGCTAAAAATGAGTATTTACCTAGACATGCTGTCAATTTTTTTTGGCCACCCCAGGTGTTAATTTGCTACATCTGTGTAGCCATATTGCTACATGCATAGAAATGGTGTGCTACCCAGGTGTACAAGATTTGCTACTAGGTTTAATGTAGCAAATATACCTATGACATTCATTCATAAGAACAAGTTTTGTCTATGGTAGCAATTTTATATACAAAATGCAGGCTATATGCTCCAAAGTGGAAATATTTTTGCTATCAGCAATATTCTGTCATATCACAAAATTCATATCTTGCATCAAGATGATGCTACATCTATACTGTATGTATGCTACATAGTAATGACAAAAATGCTACTCTCGGGTACTACATGTAGTTTCAACTCTATAGTTTCAACTCTATTTTCGCAGCATTCCCCGCAATCAGTGCTTCCATGGATACACATTGTTTGACGGTGTGACCTTCTTCATTGCAGTATGGGCATTTTTGCTTTCTTGGCTTCTTCTTCTTCTTCGGCATTGCATCAGTTTGCTTCTTCTTTGTCTCTTGAGCTTTTTTCCTTCTCTTGGCATTTGCTTCATCACGAAGCTCAACCAATGGTTTGTTACGCTTCGACTTCTCGGTTGGTCTTCCTTTTGGCTTTACCCTCACAGGGTTCTTGAGCGTGCTACTCGGAGCATCATTACGTTCTTCTTCTTGTCGTTGATTGTTTACACCATGCTGTGGAGGAATACTTTGCTCTTGTAGCAAAATTTCTGGCCCTCCTCCTTGCTGCTCTACTTCTTGCTCCCGTGTAGCATGTTGTGTGTTCCTCATATTGTCTACAAGACGCTTCGCATCATCAATCATCTTGGAAACAGCAACATATGTTTCATCAGTGAAGCAAGCATCCGAAGCGGGTTCATTCATCTTTCTGCACAATGCATTGTACTTGAGAGTATTGGTTCCTGGGATCCCAAATCTGATGGTATTTGTCCCGGGATCAGGTGCAGGCATTGTTGCTGCAGCAGACCATCTTCATAGCATGTATCTCTCTGGAATTTGCTGGACATTCAAGTGCACCATCACCCTCACTATGTGCGGGCATATAAGGCCACACATCTCAAATGTGTTGCATCCGCACTTGTAGCACTCATCATCTAACTTGACTTGCACCTGGTAGGTTTTGACACCATAACCAGGGTTTGGAATGAGATCAAAGCACATGCCTTCACCCTCAACCTGCATTGGATAAAACCTGGTAGATTTCTCAATCATCTTTTGGAATCTTGTGAAGATCTCCCTTGTGTAGAACTCCAGCCCCTGCTTTTCAATGTTGTAGCTGCAAAATAAGGTTTGTTTTTGCTGACTGTCAGGTTGGTGCTACATCAGGTGTTACATTATGCTACAACAGTTTAAAAAATCTTCTACCACAGATATAAAAAATGCTACTTGGGAAAATCTGTCTGTAAAGATAAAATCTCACCTTCCCCATAGTGGTGCTGTTGTTGTATCCATTGTGAATGCTGCATTGTCTTCTCTATCTAGCATCAGGTTTTGGCACAACTCGTATTGCTGCACGAAGTTCCAAACTGAGCCACTTGGGCGAACTAAAGTTTTAAAGTACGAGTTGAGGCCTTCAGATCTTCCTGTTGTGCTTGTGAAGGGAAAGAAACTTTGTATGAAGTACACAGGTGCCCACATTTTTCTGCTCTTCCACATGTTCTGCAAATGAGTGTTCTCAGCCATAGCAAAAGTTTCCAACATATGCTGCCAGCATATCTCAAATTCTGCTACGGTGTCCGTGCTATAGATGCATGAGTAGAATGCTGCAGCAAAAGGGCTACCTTCTCTCAAGTGAGGTCCAAGCTTTGTTCTTGCTAATCGTAGAACATGGAAGATGCAACATCTGTGGACCGAATCAGGATATATGTTTGAAATTGCTGTAGCCATTGCTTGGTCTTGGTCTGTCATGATATGGTCTGGCGCCAAACCGTTCATTGCTTCCTTAAGTTTGGTGAATACCCAGCTGAATGTTTCTGATGTTTCATCAGGTAGCAAAGCACAACCCAACACAATTGTATGTGTGTGGTTGTTGATGCCCACAAGTGGAGCAAAAGGCATGTTGTACTTGTTGGTACAAAATATAGTGTCGAAAAACACCGAGTCCTTGTACTTTGGGTACAAGGCCCTTGTCCTGCCATCCACCCAAAAGAGAGCTCTCACAACATTGTTTTCATCCACTTGCTTATCAAAGAAGAATGTAGGGCTTTCTGCTTGTCTCCTTTCAAAATACTCAATAGTCATTGACATGTCTCGCAGCGAAACTTCCTCACGTAGCATAGTCCTTATGTTGGACACATCACGCTTCACAAAACCAAGGCACCTCGGGTCGCCTCCGTGCACACTTCCGAGGCATCCCATTATCTGAGCTGTGGTAATGTTTTGGTTGTGTAAAGTTTGGATGAACTGAAAGTCCTCCTCAGTAACCTTCCTATGAGACCGGTAGTACCGTCTTCTCCCAATTTGCTTCAGCAACTGGTGTGTGTGCTCTCCTTGAAATACCGTTACAGTCTATATTCCATTTCTCTTTCCAACAAGCATTCTAGCTTTACAATCATGCCGCAGCACCCTATTCTTCTGCCTCAAGTCTGCTACGGCCATTTTGAGTCCAGCTTGTTTGCTACTTGATTTCTGTGCACTAAAATTGCTCATGTCTATTGGACCTCCTTCTCCAGAACTATCCTTAGTAGCATTTTTTGCTTCGTCTACTGGTTTTCCGGCATGGACACACTCAAAAACCCTACTAAGAATTGCATCTTTTGGGGCACCTCTTGCTGTGCTATACTTGGTGTTACCAATCCGTGTACCAAACCCGAGTTTGAAAGCATAGTCATTGTATACTTGATTCGCAACTTCAAGGTCATCAAATGTCATTCCAACATATGGTACAAGAGGCTGCGAGCAAATCTCTTCACCACCTTCTTCATCAACAAATGAAGCATTGCTACTAGCTGCACTTTCTGCTCTTGTAGCAAATTTTTGTCCAAAGGTTCCTGCAGCAGATTGGAGCAATCTCGTAATAAGATTGTGGTGGAGCAGCATATCCTTCAGGACCGTATTCATCAGCAGGCTGGTTGAGGTCGAATCCTCCCAGTATACTATCAGCAACAAACCCCTGCAATTTAAAAGAAAAAAGTTTAGGTCGAAGCATAATGTGCTACATAAATGTACTGTATGAAGTATTATCCTAATTTGCTACATTAATGTGCTAGATCACCCTAATTTGCTACAATGTAGCACCACATGTGCTCAAACTTTTTCTACACTGTAGCATATTGTCCAGCAAAGCATGTTGTAATTTTCCTTTTGCTACAATGTAGCACCCTAATCTATTTTGAGGTTTCCTGCTACCATGTAGCACAAACATATTTAGTACTCTGTGTTTTGGTACTTGCTACTCTGTGTTTTGCTACTTGCTACTCTGTGTTTTGCTACTCATGTCAAACAGATTGGCCCAGAAAACGGTTTGTAGCAAAACAGAGGGACAACAATGGTGGAAACCTAATCTAGAGCTTACCGATGGTGCTGGAGGTTCTTCCTCGGGATTTTGATTGAAAAACACTGGAGGATTTGTGTGCTTGGCTAGATTAGGTTGCTGCGCTCGATTGGAGACATCGCCGTTGGCCGAATCGGAGTGCCGCCGGGTGAGAGGATTTGATCCCCCACTAGAAGCTACGATTGGCGGCGGGATAAGGTGATGAGGCTGACGAGGAGGGGGGTAGAGTATGGTCCCTCGAATATGGCTCATCTCCGGCGGCCGGTGAAGGAGATCGACGGTGCAGACTCCTCCGTCGTCCTCGCGGGTGCCGCACGCGCGACTCCCAGCTGGTCAGCCTCTGTTTTGCTACTCTGAAACGGTTTTTGCTGCGACGTAGCAAAAGCGGGGGTGGAGGAGGTCGACCGGTTGATCAGACGGTTTTGAAGTTTTGATCGGACGGCTCCGGACCCGGGGGATCGGGGGCAAATATCCCCGGGGGACGCGTAGCGCGCGCCAAAACTTATTAATACTAACTCCATTTCGATTTATGAGATAAATATGTATTTTGAGAAAATAGTTTGATAGTAAATTTGCTCAACAAAATATAAACTATATTTGACAAAAAATATATATCATTAGATTCATATTTAAAATATGTTTTTAATGGTATAATTTTTGTCACATATTCATATATTGTTGATCAAATTTACGATTAAACTATTTTCTTAAACCGTATTTGCCTTATAAACCGGAATGGAGGTAGTAATAGGCTCAATTTTGTCTAGATATGAATGCATCTAGTTCAAATATTTAACTAGATACGTATAAATTTAGATAAAATTAAGATCATTAATATGGCCCGAGGGAGTAATAGAAATGTTGCGGTTTTAAATGCTTTGAAGTGATTTGGTCTAACAAAAATTGCGGCTTACCCAATACTACAGTTTTTCAGTTCTACTAAAAGAGCCCCAGTTTTTCTTAAAGTGAGAAACACCTTTTTTTAGTGATAACATACCATTGGCCTCATAGTAAATTAATAATGTGAACATCACAAAAGGATACAAGATGTTGAACGCACCTTATAAGATAGGGGAAAATGCTTTTGACCACCTAAGGATACTGGGTTGGCGTCCTCTGCATCAAGCATTTGCACGTGTCCCTAGCGAGTGGTGGAATCATTGGAGCTCCTTGTTACATACACCACCTTCTCCTCATCCCTACACTTTACGTCGGTTACGTCCTTGGAGCATCTTGCCATAAGGCAAGTGGTGACGACCTTGGGAGTAGGGGAGTCGTCAGAGTAGTCCTTGGTGTAATCGTAGGCGAAGAGTGACTTGGGTTCGGCAAAAGACAAATTGGGCACACCAACAACCTTCTCCTCATTCTCGTCCTCCGCATCGGATATGTATTCTTGACCTAGGAAGCCTTTGTCATCATGCTTTTTGTTCTTCTCGTATCTTTTGTTGATGGGGCTGGGCTTCAGTCTTGGCTTGGCACCCTCTTCATACTTGGGCTTGTCAATTCTCTTTTCATATGGACACTTATCAACGAAGTGGTTCAATTCATCACAGTTGTAGCAAGTCCTTTTCTTCTCACTTAGTCCGGTTGAACTTCTCCTTCGAAAGTGCTGTAGGGTTTCGTAGCATGGAAAACAAAATTTTCTACCGCATACAAACAAACAAGCCAAGATCTATCTACTAGATTGTAGCAACGAGTCGATAGAATAACTCACCCTCGAAGATTTCAAAGTGTTTAACGAGAGCGGATTCTCATGGGTGATGTAGTCGTACTCTTTCCGATCTCAAGATCGCGTAGACGATCCTTCCGGCGCTGCGTTCCGGCAGCGCTCCCGCAGTCGGTCACATGTTCGGTACTCGACGAAGACCTTCCTCTCCCTTGTTCCAGCAGGCAGCGGAGGTTGTAGCACTCTCCTCGCGATTCCGGCAGCACAACGGCGTGCTACCGGAAGTAGAGGGGAGATCTCGCAGGGCTTCGCCTTAAGCCGGAGCGAGTATGGTGGAGTATGAGAGAGTCCTCGGTGTTCTAGGGTTTAGACACACCAAGGAGGGGGCAAGCCGACGGCTAGGGTTTAGCTAGGCGGCGGCTAGGGTTTTGCCCTAGGGCCGGCGGCGGCTATGGAGGCGGCGGCGGCTTGGGGCTAGGGTTTGGAGGAGAGGATCTTGTGTGTTCTAGGAGGGAGCCCTGCCCCTCCTTATATAGGTGGAGGGGCCGGCCGGCCAAGGGGAGGGAGAGGAGTCCCTCCCTAACTCGGCTTGGGTGGGTGCCGCCGGTTGGAGGAGGGAACTCCTCCCCAACTCGGTTTCCCACTCCTCCTCTTTTCCTCTTTCCAAATTTAGCCGTTTGACTTTTCAAACTAGCTGTTTGACTTTTCAAATTAGGATTTGAATTAATCCTTTATTTGGTTCAGCGATGACACTTAGTACATGATGCAATCATACCAACTTGATACAACACATTCATGTACCCTTCCCCTCCGGAGTGCCGGACATTCCGGAACCTTCTAGAACATTCCCGATGAAAGCACCGGAACCATTCCCCAACTCCGAAACGGGACTTTCCTTATATGAATCTTATTCTTCGGACCATTCCGGATCTCCTCGTGATATCCCGAATCCCATTCAAGACTCCGAACAACATTCGGTCTCTTTCTCATCATTCCATAACTACTCAAACAACGTCGAATCCTTAAGTGTGTCTCCCTACGGTTCGTGAATTATGCGGACATGATCGAGACACTTCTCCGAACAATAACCAATAGAGGAATCTGGAAATTCATATGGCTCCCACATATTTAAACGATTACTTAGCGATCGAATGAACCACTTACATACGATATCAATTTCCCTTTGTCTCACGATAGTTTACTTATCCGAGGTTATGATCGTCGGTATCTCTGCATACCTAGTTCAACCTCGTTACCGATAAGTACTCTTTTCTCATTCCCGTGATATGTGATCCCTTGTGAGCCAGTCACATGCTTGCAAGCTAATTGGATGACATTTCACCGAGAGGGCCCAGAGTATATCTATCCGTCATATGGATGGACAAATCCCACTCTTGATCCATGTGTTTCAACCAATACTTTCCGAACACTCAATGCCACCTTTATAGCCACCCAGTTACGGTGTGGTGTTTGATGTCATCAAAGCATCCATCCGGTAAAGGTGATATGCATGATCTCATGGTCGAAGGAATTAGATTACTATGTATAAGAAAGCATATAGCAATTGAACTATTAAAATGACTTGATCTTTATGCTACGCTTATCTATAGGAGTATGTCCATCATATCATTCTCCTAATGATATGATCTTGCTGTTAATAACATCTCAATGTTCATGATAGGGAAACCACAATCATCTATTAACCAACAAGCTAGTATTATATAGAGGCTTTACTAGGGACTTCAAATTAAGTTTACAAATCACACAAGTATCGATGTTTCCTTGTTAATACTATTATAGCGTGAATGTAAACATTTATCATAAACACAGAGATATAATAATAACTACTTTTATTATTGCCTCTAGGGCATATCTCCAACAGTCTCCCACTTGCACTAGAGTCATCTAATCTAGATTACATGGTAATATACCGAACACCCATGGCAGTTTGGTGCTGGTCATGTTTTGCCCTCGGGAGAGGTTTAGTCAACGGATCCGCCACATTCAGATCTGTGTGTACTTTGCAAATCTTTATATCCCCATCTTGGATATGTTCTCGAATAACGTGAAAACGTAGCTTGATATGCTTCAGCTTCTTGTGTGACCTTGGTTCTTGCGCATTGGCTATGGCGCCCATGTTATCACAGTAGATAGACATTGGGTCCAGCGCACTAGGAACCACACCCAGCTCTGTAATGAACTCTTTCATCCATATCGCTTCTTGTGAAGCCTCCGAAGCAACCATGTATTCCGATTCAGTTGAAGATCTCGCCACAACGCTTTGCTTTGCACTCCTCCAGCTAACTGCTGCACCATTCAAAATAAATACGTATCGAGATTGTGATTTAGAATCATCCAGATCGGTGTTCCAACTAGCATCGGTGTAACCATTAACAACGAGCTGTTCATCACCTCCATAAGAAAGAACCATATCCTTAGTTCTTCTCAAGTACTTAAGGATGTTTTTGACCGCTGTCCAATGATCCACTCCTGGATCACTTTGATATCTGCTAGTTAAACTAACAGCATATGCAATGTCGGGTCTAGTACATAGCATGGCATACATTAGAGATCCTATGGCTGAGGCATAGGGAGTCTTACTCATCATTTCTCTATCTTCTGCTGATGTCGGACTTTGAGTTTTACTCAAGGTCGTATTGGGCAACATGGGCAAGAACCCTTTCTTGCTATCTTCCATTCCAAACCTCTTTAGAACTTTGTCCAAATATGTACTTTGTGACAATGATATTTGGCGTTTCGATCTATCTCTATAAATCTTTATGCCTAATATGTAAGCTGCTTCGCCAAGATCCTTCATTGAAAAACTATTATTCAAATATTCCTTGACACTATTAAGAAGGTCTACATCATTCCCAATCATTAATATGTCATCCACATATAGTATTAAGAATGCTACAGAGCTCCCACTCACTTTCTTGTAAATACAAGCTTCTCCATAAGTTTGTATAAAACCAAAACTTTTGATCACCTTATCAAAACGTTGATTCCAACTTCGGGATGCTTGCTTCAATCCATAGATGGACCGTTGAAGTTTGTACCTTGTTAGCATCTTTAGGATCAACAAAACCTTTGGGTTGCATCATATACAACTCTTCATCAATGTATCCATTGAGGAATGCTGTTTTGACATCCATCTGCCATATCTCATAATCGTAATATGCAGCGATTGCTAACATAATCCTCACAGACTTTAGCTTCGCTACTGGTGAGAAAGTCTCATCGTAGTCAACTCCTTGAATTTGTCGAAACCCTTTTGCGACAAGTCGAGCTTTATAGACAGTAACATTACCATCAGCATCTGTTTTCTTCTTGAAGATCCATTTGTTCTCGACAGCCTTCCGGCCATCCGGTAAGTCCACCAAAGTCCATACTTGGTTTTCGTACATGGATCCAATCTCGGATTTCATGGCTTCTTGCCATTTATTGGAATCTGGGCTCATCATCGCTTCCTCATATGTCTCAGGGTCATCGGTGTTGTCCACCAACATGACACTCATAACGGGATCATACCAATCTGGAGTGGTACGAGTTCTCGTTGACCTGCGAGGCTCTGTAGCAACTTCAACCGAAGTTTCATGATCATCATCATTAGCTTCCTCTCTTATTGGTGCAGGCACCACAGGAACTTCTTCCGGTGCTGCGCTACTCGCAATTTCGAGAGAAGGTTCAGCAACCTCGTCGAGTTCTACTTTCCTTCCAGTCACTTCTTTCGAGAGAAATTCCTTCTCTAGAAAGGATCCATTCTTAGCAACGAAGATTTTGCCTTCGGATCTATGATAGAAGGTATACCCAATAGTTTCCTTCGGGTATCCTATGAAGACGCATTTTTCCGCTTTGGGTTCAAGCTTGTCCGGCTGTAACTTCTTTACATAGGCTTCGCACCCCCAAACTTTAAGGAACGACAATCTAGGTTTCTTCCCAAACCATAATTCATACGGTGTCGTTTCAACGGATTTAGACGGTGCCCTATTTGAAGTGAATGCGGCTGTTTCTAATGCATAACCCCAAAATGATAGCGGTAAATCTGGAAGTGACATCATAGAACGAACCATATCTAAGAGAGTTCGATTACGACGTTCGGACACGCTGTGGTGTTCCCGGCGGTGTCAACTGTGAAACTATTCCGCATTTCTTCAAATTCTCGCCAAACTCGTAACTTAGATATTCACCTCCACGATCAGAACGTAGAAATTTAATCTTCTTGTTACGTTGATTCTCTACCTCACTTTGAAATTCCTTAAACTTCTCAAAAGTTTCGGACTTATGTTTCATGAAATAGATATACCCATATCTACTCAAGTCATCCGTGAAGGTAAGAACATAACGATAACCACCACGCGATGCTACACTCATTGGACCACACACATCGGTATGTATGATTTCCAACAAGTCCGTAGCTCACTCCATCATACCAGAAAATGGAGTCTTAGTCATTTTACCCATCAGACATGCTTCGCATCTATCAAGTGATTCGAAATCAAGTGATTCAAGAAGTCCATCGGAATGGAGTTTCTTCATACGCTTCACTCCAATGTGACCAAGACGACAGTGCCACATATAGGTCGAGTTATCGCTCGATTTCAAACGTTTAGCCTCAATGTTATTAATATGTGTATTTCCACTATCGAGATTCAACAAGAATAGAACATCTATCAAAGGTGCATGTGCATAAAACATATTACTCATATAAATCGAACAACCATTATTCTTAGACTTAAACAAGTAACCGTCTCGCAATAAACAAGATCCCGATATAATGTTCATGCTTAATGCAGGCACCAAATAATAATTATTTAAGTATAAAACTAATACCGATGGTAGATGAAGGGGTAGCGTGCCGACCGCGATCACATCAACCTTTGATCCGTTTCCAACGCGCATCGTCACCTCGTTCTTCGCTAGCTTCCGTTTATTCTGCAGCACCTGTTTCGAGTTACAAATATGAGCAACCGAACCAGTATCAAATTACCAGGCACTACTACGAGTACTAGTGAGATACACATCAGTAACATGTATATCAGATATACCTTTCTTCTTGATGTTGCCGTTCTTCAAATCCGCCAAGTACTTTGGGTAATTCCGCTTCCAGTGACCTTCTCCCTGTTGGAGATATGCCCAAGAGGCAATAATAAAGTGGTTATTATCATATCTTCACACTTATGATAAATGTTTACATACCATGCTATAATTGTATTAACCGGAAACATTAATACTTGTGTGATTTGTAAACTAAAATAAGAGTCCCTAGTAAAGCCTCTTGTTAAACTAGCTTGTTGGTTAATATATGATCATTGTTTCCTGATCATGAACATAGAGATGTTATTAACAACAGGATCATATCATTAGGAGAATGATGTGATGGACATACTCCTATAGATAAGCGTAG
This sequence comes from Avena sativa, assembly GCA_916181665.1. Taxonomy (NCBI): domain Eukaryota; kingdom Viridiplantae; phylum Streptophyta; class Magnoliopsida; order Poales; family Poaceae; genus Avena; species Avena sativa. Next base: position 40,703,006 of record OV702298.1, on the reverse strand, counting down.
CATAAAGATCAAGTCATTTCAATAGTTCAATTGCTATATGCTTTCTGATACATAGTAACCTAATTCCTTCGACCATGAGATCATGCATATCACCTTTACTGGATGGATGCTTTGATGTCATCAAACACCACACCGTAACAGGGTGGCTATAAAAGTGGCATTGAGTGTTCGGAAAGTATTGGTTGAAACACATGGATCAAGAGTGGGATTTGTCCATCCACATGACGGATAGATATACTCTGGGCCCTCTCGGTGAAATGTCATCCAATTAGCTTGCAAGCATGTGACTTGGTCACAAGGGATCACATATCACGGGAACGAGAAAAGAGTACTTATCAGTAACGAGGTTGAACTAGGTATGCAGAGATACCGACGATCATAACCTCGGATAAGTAACATATCGTGAGACAAAGGGAAATTGGTATCGTATGTAAGTGGTTCATTCGATCGCAAAGTGATCGTAGAAATATGTGGGAGCCATATGAATTTCCAGATTCCTCTATTGGTTATTGTTCGGAGAAGTGTCTCGATCATGTCCGCATAATTCACGAACCGTAGGGAGACACACTTAAGGATTCGACGTTGTTTGAGTAGTTATGGTATTATGAGAAAGAGACCGAATGTTGTTCGGAGTCTCGGATGGGATCCGGGATATCACGAGGTGATCCGGAATGGTCCGGAGAATAAGATTCATATAAGGAAAGTCCCGTTTCGGAGTTCGGGAATGATTCCGGTGTTTCCATCGGGAACATTCTAGAAGGTCCCGGATTGTCCGGCACTCCGGGGGGGAAGGGGTACATGAATGTGTCATTACATGTTGGAATGATTGCATCATGTACTAAGTGTTCTTGCTGTCCCAAATAAAGGATTAAATTGAATCCTAAATTGAAAAAGTCAAACGGCTAGTTTGAAAGTCAAACGGCAGTTTTTGGGAAGTGGGAGGAGAGGAGGAAACCGACTTGAGGGAGGAGTCCTCCTCCCCAAGCCGGCGCCCCACCTAGGCCGAGTTGGGGAGGGACTCCACTCCCTCCCCTTGGCCGGCCAGCCCCTCCCACCTATATAAGGAGGGGCAGGGCTCCCTCCCAACACACACAAGTTTCCTATCCTCTAAACTAAACCCTAGATCTAGACCCCGGTTTAGAGCTATTCGGTTTAGAGCCTTCTAATTGGTTTAGAGCCCTCTAATTGGTGTGTCTAATTACTAGACCACTAATAGCCTCTCTCATAAGCTCCACCATACTCGCACCGGCTTAAGGCGAAGCCCTGCGGGATTTCCCCTCTACCTCCGGTACCACGCCGTTGTGCTGCCGGAATCGCGAGGAGAGTGCTACAACCTCCGCTGCCTGCTGGAACAAGGGAGAGGAAGGTCTTCGTCGAGTACCGAACGTGTGACCGACTGCGGGAGCGCTGCGGGAACGCGGCGCCGGAAGGATCGTCTACGCGATCTTGAGATCGGAAAGAGTACGACTACATCACCCACGAGAATCTGCTCTCGTTAAACACTTTGGAATCTTCGAGGGTGAGTTATTCCATCGACTCGTTGCTACAATCTAGTAGATAGATCTTGGCTTGTTTGTTTGTATGCGATAGAAAATTTTTGTTTTCCATGCTACGAACCCCTACAGTGGTATCAGAGCCGTGTCTATATGTAGATCTGTTGCACGAGTAGAACACAATGGTCATTGTGGGCGTTGATGCTTTTATTGTAGATTGCTTTTTGTGTACTTTGCATCTTGCGGTATGTTGGGATGAAGCGGCCCGGGCTAACCTTACATGACATCGTTCATGAGACTTGCTCCACGCTTGACATGCAACTTGTATTGCATAAGTGGCTCTGCGGGTGCCTGTTTCTCCTAGCATAGTTAAGATCCAATTTACAACGGGTAATCAACAATGCTAGTATCAATGTTGTGGTTCTTGTTCGTAAGTTAGAACGACACTTATTGAAAGCCCCAAACCACGTAAAATATGCAAAGAAAGTAGAAGCGTCTAACTTTGTTTTGCAGGGGTGTGCAGTGATGTGATATGGCCATGATTGTGATTATATTTAATGTATGCAATGTTCCTTATTGTAAGTTGACAACCGGCAGGAGCCATATGGTTGTCTTTAATTTTTGTTAAGACCTGCGTGTCTATTCAAAATAGTTGTAATAGTTGAAGCTGGTGGACGACAACCATGAAGAAGCGTCATTGACCTTGATGCTACGCCGGTGATGATGGAGATCATGTTCGTGCTTGAAGATGGAGATCGGAAGCACAAAGAAGAAAGGCCATATCATATCACATATTATGAATTGCATGTGATGTTAATCCTTTATGCATCTTGTATTGCTTAGTAGACGACGGTAGCATTATAAGATGATCCCTCATGCACATAAATTTCAAGTTCTAAAGTGTTCGCCCTTAGTTAGCACCGTTGCTAAAACTTGTTGCTTCGAAGCACCACGTGATGATCGGGTGTCTTTGATTCCACGGGTAAATACAACGTAAGCAAGCCAGATTTGCTTATGCGGTAGCTAAGGTTTGATCTTGACGAGCCTAGCATGTACAGACATGGCCTCAGGAACACGGATTACCGAAAGGTAGAGCATGAGTCATATAGTAGATATGATGAACATGTTGATTGTTCGCCATTGAAGCTATATCAACTCTCGTGATGATCGGTTTTGATGTGGTGGATTTGGTTCGTGTGATCACTAAAGCAATGTGAGGGATATTGTTTTGAGTGGGAGTTCACTTAGATTAATTTAATTATTAATTAGAACTCAATTTATCATAAACTAAATCAAAGTGAATTTGCATAGTTGTTGTAGTCATTGGCATCCGTTTACCACCTTGCGCTTAGTTATAATTGAGATGATAGAACTATAGAATTCTGGTTAGATACTTTACGAACTGGTATCGTATTGTTTTAAGTGTTAATCTAAAGTTTAAAAGTCCTATTGCAAACTTTCAGTAAGTTCCGGTTACTCCATGAAGTTTAATAATTAGTATTAAATCAAGAGTAACAATTCCAAGTGTTAGTATATAAGTATCATGTTTGTATCCATGATTCTTGATATTCAAAGGATTCCCTTAATATCAAGGTTATCTAGGATCTGAAAGAGTTGTTTCAGAAACCATGATGTGTGGAAGATATTGTGATATCTGAAACGAAGTTTTGGTTACAACATGATAGAGTATAATATGGCAAAGTTCATGTTCTCATATTTTGATGAGAATTTGCAAAAAGGTTGGAGACACTTGTTGTCCTAATCCTCCAAAAGGTTTTGGATAGCAACATTATACTCATAATTCATCGTTATAAGCTAAAAGTAGCTTGATCATGGACGATACCATGATAAGGGTGAATATTTGATGTAGGTAAAATGTTTACTACACCAAGAGATTACTAATGAAAGGAATTTGAAAGAACACCAAACATTTGATGATGGTGATCTACTTCAAAGTGCAAGTCCAAAGACATTGGTATTTAACTATACACGCTTTGGACTATATGTCATATGTATGACTCCACTATTGATGTTGATAGATTCTTTCAAACTGAAAAGGAAATACTGAAAGAGAATCTCATAAATATATGGCAGAAAAGAAAAGACTAGAATCGTTCAGTTTAAGTATATAGATGATATACATGTTATGGCTATATTCTTTGCTTGTTAAACAATGTGGTTCTTAAGTATTTGATACTGAATTTGTTGGTGTGAATCGTCATACGAAACAACACAATTCATGAACTACAATGGCCTAAGTAACAAGCAAAAGAATATGTGATGATGTTCATCGAGAACAAATAAAGGGTTGTTGCGTTGCTTGTTAAACATCAAAGCTTGCCTTCAAAGATTTGTTTTATCGGGTATTATGAGAACAAAAGGGTTGTTCAAATAATTGCCGTAATCCATAAAAGATGGATGATTCACAAATCTCGTTGGAGAAATCACATCCATAAAACTAGTGCTAAAATGTCGAAAGACAAATTGATTGAAAGATCACTTAGGAAGTGACATCGCCGTTTAAAATTATATTGGAAAGAAAACATGAAGAAAAATCCATATGGATGGAATTTTGGAGTCTATTTGATTTTGATCAAATGACGCTTGTGAAACTTTCCTAGAGATAATTAAAACTTCGTCCATAGGCCAAAAGGGAACGAATGACTAGCTTATTGGAACTTGTACATATTGTTGTACGAAGTCCATTATGTGTAGTCAAGAGCGATGGATTTCAACTTCATATGCTTTCTCCGAAAATTTGAGTGAATATATGAATATTTACTTAATAAGGATGAAGTATGAAATATTTGAAAAGTTCAAAAGACTTTCAAGATGAAGTGCAAAATCATTGTAACAAGAATATAAATAGTTTATGATAAGATCATAAAGGAAGATATTTGAGTTACAAGTTTAGCATAATACCTAAGATTTAAGGAATCGTTCCGTGGATTTGCATTTTCCCGAAACACCATAAGAGTATGGAGCGTTCGAGATATGTAATTAAACCTTGTTTGACATGGTAAGATCGAAAGGTGTAATTCATAAAACTGCCATTGTATTTTAAAGATTAAAAGCTTTAGAGATTACCGTTTTTCCACTGAAAAGAGCTTCATCATAATCCGTTGAAATGACACCATATAAGGTTATGGTTTGGGATAAAACCCAAGTTGTCCTTTCTTAAACATTGGTATGCTATGCATAAGAAAGATGTTTGCAACCAAAGTCGGATGAACCTGTCTTTGTATGACTATTAAGTATTCCTCCATAAACACCGGAGACAAAAGTGTTTGTTGCTTAGAACGTCAAGTTTCTTTTGGAAGGAATTTTTCGTGAAAAGTTAAGTGGGAGGACAATAGAACTTTGATAAGGTTAAGAACCTTAGCTGTATGTGCAAAGTTGCGCAGCGCCGAAAAGTGTTCCGGAGGCGGCAACAATGCTCATGGCTCACGTGCCTCAAAGGTTGTGGTCACGGAGATCTAAGTTCCTATTGAAACAAGTAGATCGGGTAAACAATCAAATACCAAGATTTGAGGGTTGAATCATTATTTGAGAATAATGAACCGACTACATGCAAAGAAGCGATGATGGGCCCTGACTCCGTCAAATGGCTTGAAGCCATAAAATCCGTGATAGTTCCATACACGAGAAATCAAGTTTTGAACTTGAAGGACCCTCGAGAAAGGTGTAAGACCTTACAGTTGTGTCTGGATCTATAAAGAAATAGACATGGATGTTTTACATCTATGAAATAGTCGACATGTTGGGAAAGAGTTCACAACAATGTTCAAAGGTTGACTATGACAAGATTTGATCTATCATAGTGATATTTAGTCTAGACGGATTAATGAAAGCAACCACTACATATAATTTGTTATATGGTAGTTGAATAAACAAAACAAGTTCTTCTAATAGAATCGTTACCTAGGACATGTGCATAAACACGGTCCATAGGGTTTTGTCAATTCAAAGGATGCTAAAAGCATATGCAAACTTCAATGGTTAGAGTGAGCATAGCGGAGTTGGAATCTTCACTATGATGAAACTGTTAAAAGGGTTTAATTTCATCAGAGACAATGAAGATGCTTGCATTTGCAAGAAATTAAGTGGGAGCGCTAAGACAAGTTTCTAATACATTATGTGGAAGACATATTGTTGATTGGAAATAATGTATCTTTTATTAAACACATATTAAGAATTTCATCCCGATGAAAGACTTAGGCAAAACCCAAGTATTTGGCATCAATAGACGCTAATATGGTTGTGCCAGAAGTACATAGACGAGATATTGAATGAATTCAATATAGAAACTACAAGAAAGGTTCTTGTTGCACAGAAAGGATTGAATGAGTTCAATGTTGATGATATATTCAAATGTATTGACATTTGGTAAAGTGAAACAAATAATCAAGTATAGATTGATACTTGATGTATGAAATCACAAAGAGTATTTATATCAATCATACTGTGATATGTACAAATCCAGATATGTCCTATGCTCTAAATGTTGTGAGCATATACCAGAATGATTCGTAAGATGATCATTGGACAATAGTAAGGATATTCTTATGATCTTTTGGAAGAACTAAGAGTATATTATTTGTAGAAGTGACAAATAGATGGTTAGTTCATTGTAAAAGTACTACATTGATACTAGCTTTGTCACAAAGTACAGATTAAGTTTATCTCAATCTAAACTAAGGGTGGCACAATATAATGGAAAGTGAGTTCCATAATGGATTTGGATGATTTCCAAAGTTAAGACATTGTGACAGATACTACAACAAAAAGGCTAAGTATATGACTGCTATTATAGCAGCAAAAGAGGGCATTTGTGTCAAGTAGTTTGTTATCAAACTAGGTGTAGTTCACAGCGGGATAATACTATGAAGATATATTGTACGACAATATTATCAACATGTTTTAACCCCAAAGAACTAAAGGTCACACCGAAAGACCAAATTATACAAAGCCATCTCATTAGAGAATGAGTGATGCGTAGAGACGCAAAGACATGCAATTACACACGGACCTGGAAGTGTCAGATCCGGAGATCAGTTGACCACTAGCAATCGTGTACATACAACACCGGAAAGCCATAGGTGTTATATACACAAAGGTTCGAAACTAGATTATTGACTCTAGTGCAAGTGGGAGACTGTTGGAGATATGCCCAAGAGGCAATAATAAAGTGGTTATTATCATATCTTCACACTTATGATAAATGTTTACATACCATGCTATAATTGTATTAACCGGAAACATTAATACTTGTGTGATTTGTAAACTAAAATAAGAGTCCCTAGTAAAGCCTCTTGTTAAACTAGCTTGTTGGTTAATATATGATCATTGTTTCCTGATCATGAACATAGAGATGTTATTAACAACAGGATCATATCATTAGGAGAATGATGTGATGGACATACTCCTATAGATAAGCGTAGCATAAAGATCAAGTCATTTCAATAGTTCAATTGCTATATGCTTTCTGATACATAGTAACCTAATTCCTTCGACCATGAGATCATGCATATCACCTTTACTGGATGGATGCTTTGATGTCATCAAACACCACACCGTAACAGGGTGGCTATAAAAGTGGCATTGAGTGTTCGGAAAGTATTGGTTGAAACACATGGATCAAGAGTGGGATTTGTCCATCCACATGACGGATAGATATACTCTGGGCCCTCTCGGTGAAATGTCATCCAATTAGCTTGCAAGCATGTGACTTGGTCACAAGGGATCACATATCACGGGAACGAGAAAAGAGTACTTATCAGTAACGAGGTTGAACTAGGTATGCAGAGATACCGACGATCATAACCTCGGATAAGTAACATATCGTGAGACAAAGGGAAATTGGTATCGTATGTAAGTGGTTCATTCGATCGCAAAGTGATCGTAGAAATATGTGGGAGCCATATGAATTTCCAGATTCCTCTATTGGTTATTGTTCGGAGAAGTGTCTCGATCATGTCCGCATAATTCACGAACCGTAGGGAGACACACTTAAGGATTCGACGTTGTTTGAGTAGTTATGGTATTATGAGAAAGAGACCGAATGTTGTTCGGAGTCTCGGATGGGATCCGGGATATCACGAGGTGATCCGGAATGGTCCGGAGAATAAGATTCATATAAGGAAAGTCCCGTTTCGGAGTTCGGGAATGATTCCGGTGTTTCCATCGGGAACATTCTAGAAGGTCCCGGATTGTCCGGCACTCCGGGGGGGAAGGGGTACATGAATGTGTCATTACATGTTGGAATGATTGCATCATGTACTAAGTGTTCTTGCTGTCCCAAATAAAGGATTAAATTGAATCCTAAATTGAAAAAGTCAAACGGCTAGTTTGAAAGTCAAACGGCAGTTTTTGGGAAGTGGGAGGAGAGGAGGAAACCGACTTGAGGGAGGAGTCCTCCTCCCCAAGCCGGCGCCCCACCTAGGCCGAGTTGGGGAGGGACTCCACTCCCTCCCCTTGGCCGGCCAGCCCCTCCCACCTATATAAGGAGGGGCAGGGCTCCCTCCCAACACACACAAGTTTCCTATCCTCTAAACTAAACCCTAGATCTAGACCCCGGTTTAGAGCTATTCGGTTTAGAGCCTTCTAATTGGTTTAGAGCCCTCTAATTGGTGTGTCTAATTACTAGACCACTAATAGCCTCTCTCATAAGCTCCACCATACTCGCACCGGCTTAAGGCGAAGCCCTGCGGGATTTCCCCTCTACCTCCGGTACCACGCCGTTGTGCTGCCGGAATCGCGAGGAGAGTGCTACAACCTCCGCTGCCTGCTGGAACAAGGGAGAGGAAGGTCTTCGTCGAGTACCGAACGTGTGACCGACTGCGGGAGCGCTGCGGGAACGCGGCGCCGGAAGGATCGTCTACGCGATCTTGAGATCGGAAAGAGTACGACTACATCACCCACGAGAATCTGCTCTCGTTAAACACTTTGGAATCTTCGAGGGTGAGTTATTCCATCGACTCGTTGCTACAATCTAGTAGATAGATCTTGGCTTGTTTGTTTGTATGCGATAGAAAATTTTTGTTTTCCATGCTACGAACCCCTACACTCCCTTGCAGTAAAAGCACTCAGTATCAGGCTTAGGTCCAGCCTTGGTCTTCTTCGTCGGCGTGGTAACTTTCTTACCACCCTTCTTGAAGTGTCCCTTCTGCTTAGACTTGCCTTTCTTAAATTTGGTGGTCTTATTGACCAACAACACTTGGTGCTCTTTCTTGATCTCCACTTCTGCAGACTTCAACATGGCAAAGAGTTCTGGCAACGTCTTGTTCATGTTTTGCATGTTGTAGTTCATCACAAAGTTCTTGTAACTTGGTTGTAGTGATTGGAGGACACGGTAAATCCCCAAAGCATTAGGAATCACAATACCCAAGCTTTGAAGTTTGTTTGCGTGCCCAGACATCTTAAGCACATGCTCGCTGACGGAGCTGCCCTCTTCCATCTTGTAGTTAAAGAACTTTTCAGAAGCCTCATAGCTTTCAATTGCCGCATGAGTCTCAAAGATCAATTTGAGATCCTCGACAATATCATATGGGTCTGAATTCTCAAACCTTTTCTGAAGCTCCGATTCCAAACCATACAAGATAGCACACTGAACTGTGGAGTACTGAGTCTTCCGAGTGAGGTAAACATTCTTTACTTCATCGGCAGCATCAGCTGCAGGTGGGTCACCCAGTGGTGCATCCAGCACATAGGTCAAATTACCAGCTGTGAGGACAATCCTCAAATTGCGGAACCAATCCGCGAAGTTGCTTCCATTGTTTTTCAACTTTTCTTTCTCTAGGAACGCATTAAAATTGATGGTAGGGGCTGCCATTGATCCACAACATATTTGCAATAGTTTAGACTAAGTTTATGACAAATTGAGTTCAAATTAATAAATTTAATCTAGGTGAACTCCCACTCAAAACAATATCCCTCACATTGTTTTAGTGATCACACGAACCAAATCCACCACATCAACACCGATCATCACGAGAGTTGATATAGTTTCAATGGCGAACAATCGACATGTTCATCATATCTACTATATGATTCATGCTTTACCTTTCGGTGATCCGTATTCCGAGACCATGTCTGTACATGCTAGGCTCGTCAAGATCAAACCTTAGTTTCCGCATGAGCAAATATGGCTTGCTCACGTTGTATGCACTTGCAGAATCTAACACACCCGATCATCACGTGGTGCTTCGAAATAACAAGCTTTAGCAACGGTGCCAACTAAGGGTGAACACTCTATGACTTGAAATTCATGTGCATGAGGGATCATCTTATAATGCTACCGTTGTCTACTAAGCAATACAAGATGCATAAAGGATTAACATCACATGCAATTCATAATATGTGATATGATATGGCCTTTCTTCTTTGTGCTTCCGATCTCCATCTTCTAGCACGAACATGATCTCCATCATCATCGGCATTGCATCAAGGTCAATGACGCTTCTCCATGGTTGTCGTCCACCGGCTTCAACTATTACAACTACTTTGAATAGACACGCGGGTCTTAACATAAATTAAAGACAACCATATGGCTCCTGCCGATTGCCAACTTACAATAAGGAACATTGCATACATCAAATATAATCACAATCATGGCCATATCACATCACAGCACACCCCTGCAAAACAAAGTTAGACGCCTCTACTTTCTTTGCATGTTTTACGTGGTTTGGGGCTTTCAATAAGTGTCGTTCTAACTTACGAACATGAACCACAACATTGATACTAGTATTGTTAATCACCCGTTGTAAATTGGATCTTAACTATGCTAGGAGAAACAGGCACCCGCAAAGCCACTTATGCAATACAAGTTGCATGTCAAGCGTGGAGCAAGTCTCATGAACGATGTCATGTAAGGTTATCCCGGGCCGCTTCATCCCAACATCCCGCAAGATGCAAAGTACACAAGAAGCAATCGACAATAAAAGCATCAACGCCCACAATGACCATTGTGTTCTACTCGTGCAACAGATCTACATATAGACACGGCTCTGATACCACTGTAGGGTTTCGTAGCATGGAAAACAAAATTTTCTACCGCATACAAACAAACAAGCCAAGATCTATCTACTAGATTGTAGCAACGAGTCGATAGAATAACTCACCCTCGAAGATTTCAAAGTGTTTAACGAGAGCGGATTCTCGTGGGTGATGTAGTCGTACTCTTTCTGATCTCAAGATCGCGTAGACGATCCTTCCGGTGCTGCGTTCCGGCAGCGCTCCTGTAGTCGGTCACACGTTCGGTACTCGACGAAGACCTTCCTCTCCCTTGTTCCAGCTGGCAGCGGAGGTTGTAGCACTCTCCTCACGATTCCGGCAGCACAACGGCGTGGTACCGGAAGTAGAGGGGAGATCTCGCAGGGCTTCGCCTTAAGCCGGAGCGAGTATGGTGGAGTATGAGAGAGTCCTCGGTGTTCTAGGGTTTAGACACACCAAGGAGGGGGCAAGCCGACGGCTAGGGTTTAGCTAGGCGGCGGCTAGGGTTTTGCCCTAGGGCCGGCGACGGCTATGGAGGCGGCGGCGGCTTGGGGCTAGGGTTTGGAGGAGAGGATCTTGTGTGTTCTAGGAGGGAGCCCTGCCCCTCCTTATATAGGTGGAGGGGCCGGCCGGCCAAGGGGAGGGAGAGGAGTCCCTCCCTAACTCGGCTTGGGTGGGTGCCGCCGGTTGGAGGAGGGAACTCCTCCCCAACTCGGTTTCCCACTCCTCCTCTTTTCCTCTTTCCAAATTTAGCCGTTTGACTTTTCAAACTAGGATTTGAATTAATCCTTTATTTGGTTCAGCGATGACACTTAGTACATGATGCAATCATACCAACTTGATACAACACATTCATGTACCCTTCCCCTCCGGAGTGCCGGACATTCCGGAACCTTCTAGAACATTCCCGATGAAAGCACCGGAACCATTCCCCAACTCCGAAACGGGACTTTCCTTATATGAATCTTATTCTCCGGACCATTCCGGATATCCTCGTGATATCCCGAATCCCATTCGAGACTCCGAACAACATTCGGTCTCTTTCTCATCATTCCATAACTACTCAAACAACGTCGAATCCTTAAGTGTGTCTCCCTACGGTTCGTGAATTATGCGGACATGATCGAGACACTTCTCCGAACAATAACCAATAGAGGAATATGGAAATTCATATGGCTCCCACATATTTCAACGATTACTTTGCGATCGAATGAACCACTTACATACGATATCAATTTCCCTTTGTCTCATGATAGTTTACTTATCCGAGGTTATGATCGTCGGTATCTCTGCATACCTAGTTCAACCTCGTTACCGATAAGTACTCTTTTCTCGTTCCCGTGATATGTGATCCCTTGTGAGCCAGTCACATGCTTGCAAGCTAATTGGATGACATTTCACCGAGAGGGCGCAGAGTATATCTATCCGTCATATGGATGGACAAATCCCACTCTTGATCCATGTGTTTCAACCAATACTTTCCGAACACTCAATGCCACCTTTATAGCCACCCAGTTACGGTGTGGTGTTTGATGTCATCAAAGCATCCATCCGGTAAAGGTGATATGCATGATCTCATGGTCGAAGGAATTATATTACTATGTATAAGAAAGCATATAGCAATTGAACTATTAAAATGACTTGATCTTTATGCTACGCTTATCTATACGAGTATGTCCATCATATCATTCTCCTAATGATATGATCTTGCTGTTAATAACATCTCAATGTTCATGATAGGGAAACCACAATCATCTATTAACCAACAAGCTAGTATTATATAGAGGCTTTACTAGGGACTTCAAATTAAGTTTACAAATCACACAAGTATCAATGTTTCCTTGTTAATACTATTATAGCGTGAATGTAAACATTTATCGTAAACACAAAGATATAATAATAACTACTTTTATTATTGCCTCTAGGGCATATCTCCAACAAGTGCATGTTCTTGGTGAAGAGAGCGAGTTGGGAGAGCATCTCACCAACTTCACCCATTTGATCACTTTCACTCTCTACTCCACTTTCTTCATTCACTTGCACATGCCTATCCTTCAATGCTAGTGTATGGAAAGACCCAATAGCACAGTTGATCTACTTCATCTTTTGTCCCTCATCTGCCAAATTATCCATGGCAACAATGAAAGAACATTTCATAATCCCTAGTATTTTGTGTGTTAGATAACAATATCAAGGAATATTTAATGTGTGTTGAAGTGCTGCAGATCTGTACACTGAAAAGGAAAGGAAACTGCTTTTTGGGGGGCGGATAATCCGCCCCAACCCTTTTCCAGGAGTGCGCAACCCCCAGAGAGGGGGCAGTGTTTTTGGCCGGATTTTCCAGCCTGGCTGGATAGTCCGCCCCCTCGAGGATTTTCTTCAAGCCAAGGCCTGCGTTGCTCTCTGTAAGGGGGGCGGAGTTTCCCACGGACTTTCCGGCCCTGGAGAGGATTTTCTCCCTAGGGCGGATAGCCCGCTCCTAAGGGGGGCAGATAATCCCCCTCGGGAAATTTCTTCAAGACAAGGTTGCGTCACTCTCTGTATAGGGGGCGGAGTTTTCCGCGGAGTTTCCGTCCTGGGGGCGGATTTTCTCCCCAGGGCGGATGGTCCGCCCCAAAGGGGGGCGGATAATCCGCCCCCAAATTTCTCCAACGGCTTGTTCTGGGCAGGGGGTATTTAAGCATGTCTTCCCCCTCTGTCCAGAACTCTTGGTTCATTCGAAAAAGTCAAGTTCTGATCTGCAACTTTCATCCAAGAGAGCTCCACCTATGTCCACCCAAAGGCCCCGTCCCTTGGGGAATCGAAGGAGGAGGACTCGATCATCAACAACTACGATCAAGCGCTTCATCTCCTCTCCATTCATTTGGAGAATCACCAATCTAGTATTTCTTGCAAATATCTAGATCCTTGTTTTGTTTATATTGATAAACCTTGTTCTTGTGACAGCTTGTTGTCATCTCGGGAGCCCCCAATTCAGTTGTGGGTGTGTGCCCCGGTAGAGTTGTAAAGGCACCGGTTCCCGCCTTGAAGGGTACCAATAGTGGAGAAGGTGGATCAGGCCTTTCGTGGCGAGATCCATCAGAGAATAGGGTGAGGCCTTTTGTGGCGTGGTGGTCTTAGAACCGCCCACCCTTCCAACGAAGATGTACTTCCCTTAACAAGGAAGGAACTGCGATAAAACAAATCCCTGTGTCTCCGCGTGCTCCACTACGATTTCTTCGCTCCTCTCTTTACGTGCTTAGTAGCTAGGTTTGCATATAGGGAAATTCTCGTAGTTGCATATCTAGAGAATTTACTTTGTGTCAAGCCTAAAATTGAAAAAGAACTAAAAAATTGAGTAGCACCTATTCACCCCCACCCCACCCTCTAGGTGCCCATACGATCCATTTCAATTGGTATCAGAGCCCCGGCTCTTAATTCGGGCTTAACCGCCTAAGAGAAGTATGGGTTCCAAGGGAGATGGGAGTGATTCTCCGGAGGTAGTCACCATGAACGATCTCAAGACGTTGGAAACAACCTTGGTTGGTTCCATGGAGGATAAGATGGAAGAGATGCGTCAATTAATAATGCGTCTCTCCACACCCGCAGCATCACCTCCATCTAACTCTGAGGCTACCACTCCGCAATCCAAGGAAACGGGTAAAGCCGATTCTAAAGATAACGAAGTGGTTGGTGATGACACTAACAAGAGCTCCTCCTCGAAAAAGTATAGTGGTAAGGAAGGATACAATGAGGTTTCCTATGTGTATTCTCCTGATCCACCTATTCCACACCCACATATACATAATAGGGGTGATCCACCCAAACTTTCAGCATCTACTTTTATTCAATGAAATTTTTTGATGAAGTCTCATGTGTGCAGTTCCTCCATTGAGTTGTGGAAAATCACCGAGAATGGTCTTCATGTTGTAAATCCCAACAATCTCACAAGAAGAGAGGTTGTCGATAGTCAACTCAACGCTACAGCTCTACACATGATACAGCTTGGTGTGGGTGACAAAGACATGCCACACATTCAGCATCTTAGTACAACTAAGGAAGCTTGGGATGCTCTCACCGAGCTCTTCATCAGAAATGAAAGTATGAGAAGGAATAGATATGATGCTTTGAGCAATGAAGCTGAAGGATTTTATATGTTGGATGGAGAAAACCACGAGACATGTATAGGAGGCTCAAGGCAATAGCCACCACTTTCAGGAATCATGGTGCCTCTCACGTTGATGATGCTTGGATCAAGCGCAAGTATGTCAGTGCTCTTATGCCATTGGAGCCTACAGATTTGAAAAGTCTCCAAGGTAGGCATAACTACCACCTCATGACATCCAATGAGGTAATGCAAGAAATGACCGCTTTCAAAGTGGCTACCAAGAATGCCGAAGATGCTCGTGCACTAGCTATGGGGATGCAAAAGGGGGTCAACATGGCCTTGAAGACTAGTGTGATTGATCATGATGAATATGCCATAGAAGGTATGGAATGTCCTGAGGATATAAAAAGGATCCACGAACAATACCTGGCTCTTTATGCTAGAAACTTTTGGAAAGACCCGGCCAAGGCTAAAGCTGAACTAGAACGCAAGAGTGGAGCTTATGGAAGAAAGGAAAATGGTCCCAAGCTAATAACATGTTTCAACTCTGGAGACCGACTGCACTTTGTAGCTGAGTGTCCATATCAAAGTAGGGAAGATAATGGAGGAAGACTTATTTTCAAAGACAAGTCAAAGGATCCATGCAAGAAACAGTTTGTAAAGAAGAATGCTCCTTTCAAGAAGCAACCAAAGATTGTTCTAGTGGCTCAAGAAGAATATTCTTCGGGAAGTGAAGATGAGGACGAGGATGATAGCTCTCAAGAGGTGGCTACCATAGTCACCACATCTACATCAACATCTCTCTTCGACTCTCCGAACGAAAACGTCATCAACAAGAATGCTACCTTTCTCATGGCAAGAAGTTCCGAGGTAACTACTTCTAACTCTTCCTTTCCTAAGGCTATGATTGACATGGATGATCCTACTAGTCTTAAGGTTAAAGAAGAGATTATTGCTTTGGACTATTTCTTCACTAACTTGCAAGGTGAGCACAAATTATGTTTTGAGGCTCTTATGGACCAGCTGGCCCAAAATGAAGCTCTTCTTGAAGAAAAGGGCAGAATTGAAAGGGAGGATGCAATGAAAATTGCATCCTTAAAAAATGCTCTAGAAGAAGAAGAGGCTCGGGTTTCTCTTGAAGAGAGGCTTGAGTCCATTGAGGAGTCACATGAATAAATAGTGGCTAAGCTTGTTAAGGAACGTGACAACGCAGTCGCCAAAGCAAAGAAGTTAAAGAAGGAAAAGATTGACTTTGGGGCTTCTCATGATAGACTCTCCGAGGAATTGGGGAAACTTGACATCGCTCACAAGGCGTTGAAAAGTGAATTCTCCATTCTCAATGAGTCACATGATCAGCTCCAAATTCGATTGACCAAGTATGATGTTCCTAGCACATCTAAGTCAACATATATTCACAAGGAAAGTGATACCGTGGAAGAAGGGTTTGTCAACGACATCTCTCCCAAAGATAAGGGTGTTCTTGATGAGGTTCTTGGCAAGCAAAGCTCAAATCTTGGTAAAGAAGGACTTGGTTATGTCACCAAGTCCAAGAAGAAGAAGAACAAGAAGAAGAAGACCAAGAATGTACAATCAAAGACAAGCACCGCTGAGAAGAATATCACAAAAGACAAAACTAACAATATTGGTTTTGCAGGGTCTCACAATCCAAATTATGAACTCTTTTGTGATTATTATGGCAATGTTTGTGCTTATTATGTTGGTCCTTTTGATGAATATGTTGCTTGGTCTATTTGGGTTCCAAAGACCCTTGCTACTAACATGAGAGGACCCATTGAAAAATGGGTACCTAAAACCAAGAAGTAATTCTCTTGCAGCGCTATGCTTCCGGTGGGTCGAAATGGGTGCTGGATAGTGGATGCACTAGTCATATGACCGAAAGCAAGGAGATCATCACGGAGATGCGTTCCAATCATGATAACATTACAGTCTCCTACGGTGATAAGTCTAAATCTCAGGTATTGGGTCTTAGCAAGGTTGTAGTTGCCCACGATATCTCTCTCATGGACGTCATGCTTGTTGAGACCCTCGGTTACAACCTTCTTTCTGTTTGTGCTCTTGGCAAGATGGGTTTTTCTGTTTTCATTGATGTGATTTGGTGGTACTCTTGTGGAGCAAGCCTCTAAAGATTGCTTTCGTTGGGTACGTCGAAAATGACCTGTATGTGGTGGACTTTTCGGGGAAAACCACTTCGGGTCCGATGTGCCTATTCGGGAAGGACAACGTGGGCTGGCTATGGCATCGCCGTTTAGCCCATGTCAACATGAGAACTTTGCAAAGTCTCCACAAGGGTGGCCACATCCTTGGACTAAAAGACAATGTCTCCTTTGCCAAAGACCGTGTTTGCAGGGCTTGTGTTGAAGGTAAAATGCATGACTCTCCCCACAAGAGGAAGACCATTGTGTCCTCAAAGAGAATTTTGGAATTACTTCATGTGGACTTATTTGGTCCTCCATCTCATGCCAGTCTCGGTGGGAAGTGAAGGGTTTCGCAGCATAGTAAATCAAAATTTTCTACGGAAGCGAACAGAGGGAAAGCCAAGATCTAATCTAGGATATGCAAACAACGAGAGAGATTGGTTTAGATCTTCATACCCTTGAAGATTCGCACAACGGAACGTTCGTCGGAACGTGGGTGATGTAGTCGTACTCACTTCTCCTCCTCGCGATCCGATCCGATCTAGCACCACAAGTGGCGGTGCCTCCGTGAGATGCACACGTGCAGCACCTCGACGTCTCCTCCTTCCTCGGACCAGCAAGTAGGGTGGAGAGATAGATTGGATCTACAACACGACGGCGTGGTGTATATGGTGGAGAATTTCTGCAGCAGGGCTTCGCCTACAAACAGTCGGGAGGGAGAGAGGAGGGCAGCAGAGCAACTAGGGTTTGGAGGAAGGTGTTGGTTGGGGGGGGAGGGGGCGCACCAGCCCTCTATATATAGAGGGGGGGGGGGTGCGGCCAGCCCTTGCCCATCCTCCAAGCCTATCTATAGTTTAAACGATTTAAACTCTCCCTTTTAGAAACCCTATCTTATCTCTAGTTTAAACGATTTAAACTTATCTAGGATCTGCTGGGCCCTATGGGGCCTTGTGCCCCTGGCCCAATGCGGCCAGGACACTCCCTCATAGGCCCATGCCCCCTCCCAGAAGGTGGGGCCACGTTGGTCCCCTTCCGGAAGGTTCTAGAAGCTTCCGGTACAATACCGATTAATCCGGAACAATTCCGAACTCCAAAAACTGCACTGCCTTATATGAATCTTATTCTCCGGACCACTCCGGAACCTCTCGTGATGTCCCGGATCCCATCCGAGACTCCGAACAAAAATTCATAAACCAAGTATCCAATCTATCCTAGCGCCGAGACACGTTAAGTGTGTGACCCTGCGGGTTCGAGAATATGCAGACATGATCTTCTATCAATAATCAACAGCGGGGTCTGGGCACCCATATTGACTCCCACACATTCATCGATGATCATATCGGATGAACCACGATGCCAGGATTCAATCAATCCCATATATATATATTCCCTTCGTCTCGCGATATTTTACTTGCCCGAGATTCGATCGTCGGTATCGTCATACCTAGTTCAATCTCGTTCACAACAAGTACTTTACTCGTTCCGTAATCCGATATCACTTTGTGATTAACTCCTTAACCACATGCTTGCAAGCGGTGTTGATATCGATTACCGAGTGGGCCCAAAGTATATCTCTCCGACTTGGGAGGGACAAATCCCATCTCGATACATACAACCCAACAGATACTTTCCGATCACCTGAGAGACACCTTTATGATCACCCTCTCATAGGATGACGTTTGATGGCCTCAAAGCTTTCTTCCGATACCAGGGAGTTGTATTATCTCATGGTCTAAGGAATACAATATTTGACATAGGAAAAGCTTCGCAAAGAAGAACACAATGAAACGATCTAATAGCTTTGCTTAGTTTGGGTCTGTCCACCATATCATTCTCCCAATGATATGGTCTCATTATCAATTGACAACTCATGTCTATGGTTAGGAAACCTTAACCATCATTGATCAATGAGCTAGTCCATAGAGGCGTACTAGGGACACGGTGTTGTTCACAAACCACACAAGTATTAATGTTTCCGCTTAATACAATTCTAGCATGGAATATAAACTTTATCATGAACAAGAATTATAATAATAACATCTTTATTATTGCCTCTAGGGCATAATTCCAACAGTCTCCCACTTGCACTAGAGTCAATAATCTAGTTTACATTTGGCAACAATCTCACACCCATGGCACTGAGGTGCTGATCATGTTTTACACGTGGAAGAGGTTTAGTCAATGGATCTGCGACATTCAGATCTGTATGTACTTTGCTGATCTTCAGATCTCCATCTGCTATATAATCTCGGATTATATGAAACTTGCGGTTGATATGCTTGGTCTTTGGATGATATCTTGGTTCCTTAGCGAGTGCTATGGCGCCAGTGTTGTCACACAATATCTCCAGTGGGTCCAATGCACTTGGAACCACGCCAAGCTCAGTGATGAAGTTTCTGATCCAAACTCCTTCACTTGACGCTTCTGCAGCAGCCATGTATTCCGCTTCTACTGTAGATCCCGCGATCACGCTTTGCTTGCAGCTTCTCCAGCTCACAGCTCCTCCATTCAAAATATACACGTATCCTGTCTGAGATTTACAATCATCCTTGTCGGTGTCGAAACTAGCATCGACGTAACCTTTTACGACGAGCTGTTCATCACCCCCATAGACTAAGAACATTTCTTTAGTCCTATTTAGGTACCTTAGGATGTTCTTCATGGTTGTCCAGTGTTCCACTCCTGGATCTTTGATATCTTCTCGTCAAACTAAGAGCATTGGACACATCCGGTCTAGTACACAGCATGGCATACATGACGGAACCTATGGCCAAGGCATAAGGCACTTTGCTCATAGCTTCCCTATCATTTACCGTAGCTAGACACTAAGCCTTGCTCAATATCTTCCCTGACAACATAGGCACTGAACCTTTCAATGCCTTATCCATTCTGAACCTTTTCAGAACTTTGTCTAGGTATGTACTCTGTCTTAAAGCTATCAGGCGTCTTTGTCTATCTCTATAGATCTTGATGCCCAATATATAAGCAGCTTCACCTAGGTCTTTCATTGAAAAACACTTGTTCAAATAACTCTTCACATCGTTAAGCATGTCGATGTCATTTCCAATAATCAATATGTCATCCACATATAGTACCAGAAACGTCACCGAGCTCCCACTCACTTTCTTGTAGATGCAAGCTTCGTATCAATTTGGAACAAATCCAAAGCTCTTGATCACTTGATCAAAACGAAGATTCCAACTCCGAGATGCTTTTTTCAGTCCATAAATGGAACGCTGAAGTTTGCATACTTTATCAGCATCCTTAGGATCGACAAAACCTTCGGGTTGCATCATATACAACTCTTCATCAATGTTGCCATTGAGGAAAGCAGTCTTGACATCCATTTGCCATATTTCATAATCATGAAACGCAGCAATTGCTAATAAAATCCGAATGGACTTAAACATCGCTACGGGAGAGAAAGTCTCATCGTAGTCAACACCTTGAACTTGTCGAAAACCTTTCGCGACAAGCCGTGCTTTATAGACGGTAACATTACCATCCGCGTCCGTTTTCTTCTTGATGATCCATTTGCACTCAACGGCCTTTAGGTCGCTAGGAGGGTCCACCAAAGTCCATACTTGGTTTTCGCTCATGGATCCCAATTCGGATTTCATGGCTTCTAGCCATTTCTCAGAGTCTGGGCTCATCATCGCTTCCTCATAGTTCGTAGGTTCGCTGTCTTCTACTAACAAGACAGTCAAGACAGGGTTGTCGTACCACTCAGGAGGGGCACGCGACCTTGTCGACCTGCGACGTTCAGTAGCAGCATCGTCCAAAGCTTCATGATCCTTGTCATTAGCTTCCTCTATTGTTGGTGCAGGCGGCACTGGAACAATTTCAGGTGCTGCGCTACTCTCCAATTCAAGAGAAGGTTCAACAACCTCGTCTAGCTCTACTTTCCTCCCACTCACTTCTTTCGAGAGAAACTCCTTCTCAAGAAAGGAACCATTCTTTTCGACAAACACTTTGCCTTCGGTTCTGTGATAGAAGGTATACCCAATAGTTTCCTTAGGGTATCCTATGAAGACTCATTTCTCCGCTTTGGGTTCGAGCTTGTCCGGCATCAACTTCTTGACGTAAGCTTCGCATCCCCAAACTTTAAGAAACGACAACTTAGGTTTAGCACCAAACCACAGTTCATACGATGTCGTCTCAACGGATTTAGATGGAGCCCTATTTAAAGTGAATGCAGCGGTTTCTAATGCATAACCCCAAAACGATAACGGCAAATCAGTAAGAGACATCATCGATCGGACCATATCTAATAGGGTTTGATTCCGGCGTTCAGACACACCATTGCGCTGTGGTGTTCCGGGTGGCGTGAGTTGTGAAACGATTCCACTTGCTTTGAGATGCGTGAGAAAATCATAACTCAAATATTCGCCCCCACGATCGGATCGTAGAAACTTAATCTTTCTGTTACGATGGTTCTCCACTTCATTCTGAAATTCTTTGAACTTTTCAAACGTTTCAGATTTATGTTTCATTAAATAGATATACCCATATCTACTTAAGTCATCGGTAAAAGTGAGAAAATAGCGATATCCACCGCGCGTCGAAACACTCATCGGTCCGCATACATCGGTATGTATGATTTCCAACAAGTCCGTTGCTCGCTCCATCATACCGGAGAACGGGGTTTTGATCATCTTGCCCATGAGGCATGGTTCGCATGTGTCAAATGATTCAAAATCAAGAGACTCCAAAAGTCCATCAGAATGGAGTTTCTTCATGCGCTTTACACCAATATGACCTAGACGACAGTGCCACAAATAAGTAGTATTATCACTATCTACTTTGCATCTCTTAGCCTCAATGTTATGGATGTGTGTTTCATCCCTTTCGAGATTTAGAAGAAATAAACCATTTACAAGGGGTGCATGACCATAAAAGATGTTACTCATATAAATAGAACAACCATTATTCTCCGATTTAAATGAATAACCGTCTTGCAATAAACACGATCCAGAAATAATGTTCATGCTCAACGCAGGCACATAATAACATTTATTAAGGTTTAAAACTAATCCCGAAGGTAAAACTAAGGAGAGCGTGCCGACGGCCATCACATCAACTCTTGATTCGTTGCTAACGCGCATCGTCACCTCATCCCTCGCAAGCCGTCGTCTATTCCGTAGCTCCTGTTTCGAGTTACAAATATTAGCAACTGAACCAGTATCAAATACCCAGGCACCACAACGAGGGCTAGTAAGGAAAACATCAATAACATGTATATCAAATATACCTTTGATGGTGCCAGCCTTCTTGTCCGCTAAGTACTTCGGACAGTTGCGCTTCCAGTGACCCTTGTCCTTGCAATAGAAGCACTCAGTGTCCGGCTTAGGTCCAGACTTGAGCTTCTTCTCAGCAGGGGCAACGCGCTTGCCGCCGCTTTTCTTGAAGGGCTTCTTTGCACCTTTATCTTTCTTAAAGGAGGGCTTGTTGACCATCAACACATGATTATCCTTCTTGATGTCCACCTCCGCAGCCTTCAGCTTTGCGAAGAGCTCGGTGATCGTATCAGTGGAACCAATCTGATTATGAGTCACTACAAAACTTTTGTAGCTGGGAGGGAGTGATTGCAGAACCCTGTCAATCTTGAGCTCCTCTGGAATCTTGCAGTCCAGTTGCTCAAGGCGTTGAGTGTAGCCCGACATCTTAATGGCGTGCTCACTAACGGAACTCCCTTCCTCCATCTTGCAGTTAAAGAACTTCTCGGAGATCTCATATCTCTCAGAACGGGCCTGAGTCTGAAACATGGTTTCCAGATCCTCGAGAATCTCAAAGGGCCCGGGATAGTTTTCAAAACGATTTTGAAGTTCCGGTTCCATAGCAAACAACATGGTGCTCTTAATCACACCATAATCATCTTTGCGCGACTGATAGACAACTTTCTCATCAGCCGGCGCAGTTGCAGCAGGGGGGTCACCTAACGCTTTCCCAAGGACATAGTCCTTTTGTCCGCCAGACAGAATGATTCTTAGATTGCGGAACCAGTTGGTGAAGTTAGACCCATTGTTTCTAAGCTTTTCTTTCTCAGCAAAAACGTTGAAGTTGAAGTTGGACTTGGCCATGTGATCTACAGTATTTGCAAGTACAATTTAGACTATGTTCATGATAAATAGTTCAACTTAATCAAATTACTAGATGAACTCCCACTAAATTCAACATCCCTCAAGTTGTTTAGTGAACACGATCCAAATTCACCACACCTAATCCGATCTTCACGAGAAGAGATGTGGCTTCAATGGTGGACAACGAAGTGTCGATCATATCATTCATATGACTCATGCTTAACCTTTCGGTTCATGTGTTCTGAGGCCATGTCTGTACATGCTAGGCTCGTCAAGTCAAACCCAAGTATTTCCGCGTGTGCAAAACTGGCTTGCACCCGTTGTATGTGAGCATAGAGTCTATAGCACCCGATCATCACGTGATGCTTGGACACGACGAACTTTCGCAACGGTGCATACATGGGGAGAACACAGTTTTATCTTGATCTTTAAGTGAGGAATCATCTTATAATGCTACCGTCGCGATCTAAGCATAATAAGATACATAAAAGGATAAACATCACATGCATATAACTTTATGTGACATGGTATAGCCAATCTTCGCGCAATGATCTCCATCTTGTGCGTTCCGGCATGATCTCCATCACTCCACCATGATTGCCTCCACCACGAATAGCAACTACAACTATTGCTAACTACTTAGCGATAAAGTAAAGCTATTACATGGCGTATAAGAAGTTGACTCGCAGGTCATACACAATTATAAAGACAACCATATGGCTCCTGCCGGTTGTGTACTCATTGACATGCAAGTCGTGAAACATTACAAAACATGATCATCGCATACAATATACACATCACATCTTGGGCCATACCATATCACAGAAAACACTCCCTGCAAAAACAAGTTAGACGCCTCTACTTTGTTGTTGCATGTTTTACGTGGCTTATGGGAGTAGATGCTAAGAACGATTCTTACCTACGGAAAGCCACAACGGTGATATTATGGTTGCCAAACTCTGGTGTTAATCCCATGACAACTATAGTGAGAGAAACTGACATCCGCCAGCCGCATGTATGGTACAAGCCACACGTCAAGTGCGGAGCCGGTCTCGCGAACGACGTCGCATAAGGTTGGCCTGGACCGCTTCAATCTCACTATCCCGCGTCATAAGAAGAACACAAACAAGAGGCTTGCAACAGAAAACATCAACGCCCGCAATAACCATGTTGCGTTCTACTCGTGAAACACATCTACGCATAGATCTAGCTCTGATACCACTGAAGGGTTTCGCAGCATAGTAAATCAAAATTTTCTACGGAAGCGAACAGAGGGAAAGCCAAGATCTAATCTAGGAGATGCAAACAACGAGAGAGATTGGATTAGATCTTCATACCCTTGAAGATTCGCACAACGGAACGTTCGTCGGAACGTGGGTGATGTAGTCGTACTCGCTTCTCCTCCTCGCGATCCGATCCGATCTAGCACCACAAGTGGTGGTGCCTCCGTGAGATGCACACGTGCAGCACCTCGACGTCTCCTCCTTCCTCGGACCAGCAAGTAGGGTG
Source organism: Avena sativa (assembly GCA_916181665.1). Taxonomy (NCBI): domain Eukaryota; kingdom Viridiplantae; phylum Streptophyta; class Magnoliopsida; order Poales; family Poaceae; genus Avena; species Avena sativa. Next base: position 40,678,687 of record OV702298.1, on the reverse strand, counting down.
GAGAGATAGATTGGATCTACAACACGACGGCGTGGTGTATATGGTGGAGAATTTCTGCAGCAGGGCTTCGCCTACAAACAGTCGGGAGGGAGAGAGGAGGGCAGCAGGGCAACTAGGGCAGCAGCCTACAAACAGTCGTTCCAGCCCTCTATATATAGAGGGGGGTGCGGCCAGCCCTTGCCCATCCTCCAAACCTATCTCTAGTTTAAACGATTTAAACTCTCCCTTCTAGAAACCCTATCTTATCTCTAGTTTAAACGATTTAAACTTATCTAGGATCGGCTGGGCCCTATGGGGCCTTGTTCCCCTGGCCCAATGCGGCCAGGACACTCCCTCATAGGCCCATGCCCCCTCCCGGAAGGTGGGGCCACGTTGGTCCCCTTCCGGAAGGTTCTAGAAGCTTCCGGTATAATACCGATTAATCCGGAACAATTCCGAACTCCAAAAACTGCACTGCCTTATATGAATCTTATTCTCCGGACCACTCCGGAACCTCTCGTGATGTCCCGGATCCCATCCGAGACTCCGAACAAAAATTCATAAACCAAGTATCCAATCTATCCTAGCGTCGAGACACGTTAAGTGTGTGACCCTGCGGGTTCGAGAATATGCAGACATGATCTTCTATCAATAATCAACAGCGGGGTCTGGGCACCCATATTGACTCCCACACATTCATCGATGATCATATCGGATGAACCACGATGCCAGGATTCAATCAATCCCATATATATATATTCCCTTCGTCTCGCGATATTTTACTTGCCCGAGATTCGATCGTCGGTATCGTCATACCTAGTTCAATCTCGTTCACAGCAAGTACTTTACTCGTTCCGTAATCCGATATCACTTTGTGATTAACTCCTTAACCACATGCTTGCAAGCGGTGTTGATATCGATTACCGAGTGGGCCCGAAGTATATCTCTCCGACTTGGGAGGGACAAATCCCATCTCGATACATACAACCCAACAGATACTTTCCGATCACCCGAGAGACACCTTTATGATCACCCTCTCATAGGATGACGTTTGATGGCCTCAAAGCTTTCTTCCGATACCAGGGAGTTGTATTATCTCATGGTCTAAGGAATACAATATTTGACATAGGAAAAGCTTTGCAAAGAAGAACACAATGAAACGATCTAATAGCTTTGCTTAGTTTGGGTCTGTCCACCATATCATTCTCCCAATGATATGGTCTCATTATCAATTGACAACTCATGTCTATGGTTAGGAAACCTTAACCATCATTGATCAATGAGCTAGTCCATAGAGGCGTACTAGGGACACGGTGTTGTTCACAAACCACACAAGTATTAATGTTTCCGCTTAATACAATTCTAGCATGGAATATAAACTTTATCATGAACAAGAATTATAATAATAACATCTTTATTATTGCCTCTAGGGCATAATTCCAACTGGAAGAAGTATTGCTGGGTCATTGTTGATGACTACTCAAGATATACATGGGTCTATTTCTTCAAGCTAAAGAGTGAGACTCAACAAACGGTCATTGACTTTGCCAATGAAGTCCAACGTCAACACAATGTTCCTATCTTGGCAATAAGAAGTGACAATGGCTCCGAATTCAAGAACTACACTTTGAATGAGTTTCTAAGTGAAGAGGGTATAAGACATCAATATTCCGCTGCGTACACCCCTCAACAAAATGGTGTAGCCGAGAGGAAGAACCGCACATTGATGGATATGTCAAGATCAATGTTAGCTGAATTCAAGTCTCTGTACAATTTTTGGGCTGAAGCCATATCCACGGCTTGTCACTCATCTAACCGGCTCTACCTCCGGAAAATCTTGGACAAGACTCCATATGAAATTCTTACTGGTAACAAGCCCAACATCTCATACTTCAGGGTATTCGGGTGTAAGTGTTTCTTTCTTATCAAAGGTGTCCACTTGTCTAAATTTGAGTCCAAGGCTTTAGAAGGTATTTTTGTTGGTTACGGTGCCAATCCCACACTTATAGAGTCTACAACAAGCTCACCGGGACTGTTGTAGAATCTTGTAGTGTGGAGTTCGATGAAAATAACGGCTCCTATGTGGGGCAAGTTGATGTTTGTGATGCAGATGTTGAAATACCCCAAGATGCCATAAGAAGAATGGGCATGGGATTTTTCCGCCCCATTGAGGAACCCCTTGTAGCGGATCGGGAAGGACAATGCTCCACTCAAGTGGATCCCTCATCTACACAAGATCAAAAAGCTCCTACTGCTGGAGAAAACTCTGCACCAACACCTCAACTTTCTGAAGCTCATCAGTCTCCTGGACAAAATGGCAGTCCCAGGCCGGATTATCCGCCCCCTCCAAGGGGCGGACAATCCGCCCCTGGCACTCCAACTCGTCCCAAGGGATCAGAAGAAGAAGAGATCAGTCAAGAATACTCCAGGACGGATTCTCCGGCCCCCAAGGGCGGATTATCCGGCCCTGGATCTCCCAGCTCTATCAGGCACTCTTAGGAAGAGGTGTTGCAGCCGCTTCACCCATGCCGGATAGTCTGGCCCCACCAAGGGGCGGATTATCCGGCCTTGAAGAAAATGTTCTGCAGCAAACTCCTGTTGTCAACTCGGATCAAGATCAAGGGCAAGATCAAGATCAAGGGAAAGATCAAGGGCAAGATCAAGATCAAGGGCAAGATAGTGGACACGACAAGGATACAAATGTTGAATCAACTCCTCCTAGAAATAATAAGGATATTGAGGCTCGTCGCAAGGCTCGTGCTGATCAGAACCTTGAGCTAAGAGGACACATTCTTGACAAGGTTGTCGGTGATCTTCGAAGAAGGGTGTCTACTAGAAGAGAACTTGCAAGTTTCTGTGATCATCAAGCTCACATTTCTATGGTTGAACCGAAGAAGGTCTTTGATGCTCTTGAAGATCCCGATTGGGTTGCTGCAATGCATGAAGAATTAAATAACTTCGAGCACAACAAAGTTTGGAAGCTCGTAGAGAAACCCAAGGAATACCGCAATGTTATCGGCACTAAGTGGATTTTCAAGAACAAACAAGATGAAAATGGCATTGTTGTGAGGAATAAAGCAAGACTCGTGGATCAAGGATTCTCTCAAGTGGAAGGAATTGATTTTGGTGAGACTTATGCTCTTGTGGCTCGTCTTGAGTCCATCCGTATCCTTCTTGCCTATGCCACCCATCATAATTTTAAATTACAGCAAATGGATGTTAAGAGTGGGTTTCTTAATGGTCCACTACATGAGTTGGTATACGTCAAGCAACCCCCGGGGTTTGAGGATCCCAAATTTCCGAACCATGTCTACAAACTTGATAAGGCGCTCTATGGCCTTAAACAAGCCCCACATGCGTGGTATGAACACCTCAAAGAGCTTTTGTTAGACTGTGGATTCGAAGTTGGGCAAATCGATCCCACTCTTTTTACTAAGAAGGTTAATGGGGAGATTTTTGTATGCCAACTATATGTAGACAACATTATTTTTGGCTCTACTAACCAAGCTTTTAACGATGAATTCTCAAAGCTTATGACTGGCAGGTTTGAGATGTCTGTGATGGGGGAATTTAGATTCTTTCTTGGCTTTGAGATCAAACAACTTAGAGAAGTAACATTTATTAATCAAGCTAAGTACATCCAAGAGATGCTCAAGATGTTCAAGATGACGGATCTCAATGGCGTTGTTACTCCAATGCAAACAAAGTGTCATCTTGAGCTTAATCCCAAGGGTAAAGACGTGGACCAAAAGGTATATCGATCCATGATCGGATCTCTTCTTTACCTTTGAGCATCTAGGCCCGATATCGTGTTAAGTGTAGGAGTGTGTGCAAGGTACCAAGCCTCTCCTAAAGAAAGCCACTTAGTGGCGGTCAAACGAATCTTCAGATATTTGGTTCATTCCCCAAATTTTGGTTTGTGGTATCCCAAAGGTTCCAGCTTCTCTCTATGTGGTTACACAGATTCAGATTGGGCTGGTGACAAAGATGATCGAAAATCAACTTCTGGTGCATGTCAATTCTTGGGCAGGTCTCTAGTGTGTTGGTCTTCAAAGAAACAAAATTGCCTACCACTCTCAACTGTCGAAGCTGAATATGTTGCTGTTGCAAGTGCTTGTACACAATTATTATGTATGAGGCAAACTTTAAAGGAATATGGTGTCAATTGTGACAAAGTGCCTCTTTTATGTGATAATGAAAGTGCTATCAAAATTGCTTACAATCCGGTGCTGCACACAAGAACAAAGCATATTGAGATTCGCAATCACTTCATTCGGGATCATGTTGCTCGTGGCGATATTGCACTATCCTTTGTGAGCAAGAAGAACCAACTTGCTGATATCTTCACTAAGCCTCTTGATGAAGTGAGATTTTGTTATTTGAAAAATGAGCTAAATATCATAGATTCAAGGAGCTTGGCTTGACGACCCTTTCACACCCACTTACTCTTTTTCATATATTTGGTTTAGATGCAGGCATGGATATAGGGGGAGTGTGGTCCTAATTGATTGGGCTAACCCTCCCCCCATAATGCCGAAAGCAAGAAAAATCATTTCCCTTAATATCATTTTGTGATATGTGGGTTATTGATGAGCATTGGTTTTGAACTCAAGATACATCTTCGCGGTGTCATGCCATGCGCTCCGACATGGTGTCTTCGGCCACCGCCCTCTTCCTTGAGAAGAGTTGGTTTCTAATGGCTCTCTTTGTTTTTTCTTGCTTATCTCTTGTTCTTATGGAAAACACACCCAACTTTGGCTTTTGTTCGATTTGTTCTTGCAACTTTGGGTGCATAGTACCATCACAGTTTGTTAATCTGCACCCAAGCCTCTTTCTCTCCTTGAACCATCTATTCTTGCACACAAGTCCTCTATACACCATCGAGGGGTTTTGCTAGGATGCTCCGGCCTGATTCTGTCTTTCCAGAAAAAATAGAGGGGGCGGACTATCCGCCCTAAGCAGGGGCAGATTATCCGCCCGGGCGTTTTCAGCCTCTAAAGGGCTGGGTCGGGAGAGGACAGGCTCAAACAGAGCAGCCAGCCCTCCCCCACCCTTAGCTCTGCCCCCAGCCGACGCCGGAGCTTCCGCCCCTCCCCGGAGTCGATTTGACCACCAGATTCTCCAGGCCCTCCCCGGATCTTCTTCCCCACGCCTCCAGGTACCTTCTCCTCCAAGCTCTTCCTCCAATGAGTGAGGGTAACTCCCTCATCCATCTCTTTTGCTTGAGATTCATTGTTGTGGTGGAAATCTCGTAGTAGATGATACTTTGTGTTTCCCTTGCATGTTAGAATCAGTCGAAATACTCCCCTTGTGCCCGATCTGGTGTGCCTTGGTAAATCTAGGCCAAACCAGAAAAATTTCCCCAGGGGCGGATTATCCGCCCCTCTGGTCGGAAAGTCCGGCCTGGAGACTACTTGTATGGTCTGGTTTGGTTCAGATTTTCTCACATGCATTCTTCCGGCTCATGGACTGTTTTCCTACTTATTTCTAACATGCCTCCTGGACTTGTGTGTGTGCTTATCCCCATGCTACCTCTCCCATGCTTTTTACAGGTGGCTCTCGCACTTCTAAGACCTACAAGCATCGTCCCCTTACCCGTTATCTCAGGCCCACTGCAGAGGGCACACTTATTGACGAAACAGAGGTTCACAGGTTAGCCAAAGAAGCTGAACAGATGGCAGAGGCAGCAAAGAAAGCCAAGCGGGTTGCATCTCGCAAGGTCAAGGGTAAGGGTAAGGAGGCTCGGCCTAATTACAAGGCCATGGACAACACTGATTACTCATCCATGTGCCAAACAGATTACTATGCAGATGCTGACAGTGATGGTGAGCCAGAGGATTCTATGTTTTGGTGCTCTCATTTTCGGTATATCCATGATGATGTCTATGTTCCTCTCAAAATTCGCCCCATGCACCCTCTGAATATGCCTGAGGCTCAATCAAAGGCTCGCCTTCGTGAAGCTTTGGATGTGACTTACAAGATGGGGCTTCATCCACTTATGTCTCTGCAGTGTCACTATGATTCCAAGATCGTGAAGCAGTTTTTCTCCACTCTGGTTATCTGTGGCGATGAGCTTCGTACTATGAAGTGGATGACAGGGACATCAATGATCCAGTCTGATTTCCGCACCTTTGGCTAGGTTCTTGGCTATGCTTTTCACGGGCGGGATACCCCTTCAGGACACCACATTATCTCTCCGCTCAGGCCATCCAAGGATATTGTGCTTGCTCCATGTTTGTCACCCAATGGCGTTGCTGGGACCTTCGCTGGCCTTTCTCCATTGTATGCCACCCTTGTTGGCATGTTTTGGGACAACATTACTCCTAGTGGAGGCAACAATGACAAGATCCGCGGTCACCTGGTTTCTCTTCTTGCCTTTGCTCATGAGTGTGCCACCAATGCTGGCTCGTCTACAGGATACAAGTTGGATGTGATGGACTTCATCTATCATGAGATGACCGATGCGATGCTCAACAGGCTCTCCATCCCATATGCTCCTTTTATCATGATGCTCATCAAGCATATGCTGCCACATGAGGACTTTGGCACTGGTTTGGATGGTTTGCACAAGTCAAAGAAAATTTACAACAAAGCTCAGAAGACCTCCCACCCCTCCACTGCCCTTGAGTCCTTTATGTGTGATGCTCGGGCTAGTGGTCGCCGTCACGCAGAGTCCCCAATGGCTCGCGAAGTCAAACAGCTCACTTGGTTCCAACGACACATCCTATGCATGGGCATAGACACTCACAAGGGCTAGTATGAGGAGTATCGGAGGGGACATGAGATGGCTCATACTCAGCAGGTTATTCTTCACCACGTGTCCGGTGCTTCTGGCCTGCCTCCTACTCCAACTACTCCGGAGCCCTATGCACAATGGAACAGTTCTGGTTTCAGCTATGGCGAGCTTGAGAGTCACTTGTTTCCTCCACCTTCGCGGGCTCCTACTCCTACAGCTGATGACGATGATGAAGAGTATGATGAAGAGGAAGGGGACAGGGATGACTACGACGAGGATGAGGAGGCGTGATCTTCTGGGGCGTTAGCATCGCTCTTCTTCCTTTTTGGCGTTTCGATGCCAAAGAGGGAGAAGTAGTTCTATTAGGTCAACGGATTTGCATGGGTCGGGCGCAAGCACTTGCTTTTCCATTCATTCGTTTTATTTGCATGCTTGTGCCCCTTTAGCATGAACTTATTTGCTATTTGTGCTTGGTTAATGTAAGACTCTGTCGCGCTTTATTATGTATGGTCCTATGGAATTCTGGATTTATATTGTGGACCTACTCTCATGGAATTTTGGATTTATCTATGGAGTCTGGCATTCTATTTGATGGCATATGGAATCATGGGATTATCTTATGTATGCATCAATTTTGTGGGATGTGCTTGGAGCTTGACAATCCCATTAGTTTATTTGGCGATATCCACATCACGGTGGTATGACCTTGTTTACTAACTCACCTTGTTTTAATTGTCTTTGCTATAAAAGTTGCGTTTTCTCTAGTGTGTGCATTTGTATTCAAAGGCAAATTTTAAATATGCACACATCTAGGGGGAGCCTCTTTCATTTAATTTAAGGGTGTCGTTGGTAGTCGTTTGCAAATCCTAGTATTGTCATCTAACACCAAAAAGGGGGAGATTGAAAGAACATTTCATAATCCCTAGTGTTTTGTGTGTTAAATAACAATATCAAGGATTATTTAATGTGTGTTGAAGTGCTGCAGATCTGTACACTAAAAAGGAAAGGAAACTGCTTTTTGGGGGGCAGATAATCCACCCCAACCCTTTTCCAGGAGTGCGCAACCCTAGAGAGGGGGCAGAGTTTTTGGCCGGATTTTCCGACCCGGCCGGATAGTCCGCCCCCTCGAGGATTTTCTTCAAGCCAAGGCCTGCGTCGATCTCTGTATGGGGGGCGGAATTTCCCACGGACTTTCCGGCCCTGGGGAGGATTTTCTCCCTAGGGCGGATAGTCCGCCCCTAAGGGGGGCGGATAATTCGCCCCCTCAGGAAATTTCTTCAAGACAAGGCTGCGTCACTCTCTGTATAGGGGGCGGAGTTTTCCCCGGAGTTTCCGTCCTAGGGGGCGGATTTTCTCCCCAGGGTGGATAATCCGCCCCCAAATTTCTCCAACGACTTGTTATGGGCAGGGGGTATTTAAGCCTGTCTTCCTCCTCTGGCCAGAACTCTTGGTTCATTCGAAAAACTCAAGTTCTGATCTGCAACTTTCATCCAAGAGAGCTCCACCTAGATCCACCCAAAGGCCCGTCCCTTGGGGAATCGAAGGAGGAGGACTCGATCTTCAACAACTGCAATCAAGCGCTTCATCTCCTCTCCATTCATTTGGAGAATCATCGATCTAGTATTTCTTGCAAATATCTAGATCCTTGTTTTGTTTATATTGATAAACCTTGTTCTTGTGATAGCTTGTTGTCATCTCGGGAGCCCCCAATTCAGTTGTGGGTGTGTGCCCCGGTAGAGTTGTAAAGGCACCGGTTCCCGCCTCGAAGGGTACCAATAGTGGAGAAGGTGGATCAGGCCTTTTGTGGCGAGATCCATCGGAGAATAGGATAAGGACTTTTGTGGCGTGGTGGTCTTAGAACCGCCCACCCCTCCAACATAGATGTACTTCCCTTAACAAGGAAGGAACCGCGGTAAAACAAATCCATGTGTCTCTGCGTGCTCCACTATGGTTTCTTCGCTCCTCTCTTTACGTGCTTAGTAGCTAGGTTTGCATATAGGGAAATTCTCGTAGTTGCATATCTAGATAATTTACTTTGTGTCAGGCCTAACATTGAAAAAAAAACTAAAAAAATGAGTAGCACCTATTCACCCCCCTCTAGTTGCCCATACGATCCATTTCAAACAAGATATGATACTAGATCATCGGGAGAAAAGTGTCTAGCTGAATCAAGAAGTTGCAAGTTGAAAGCAAGCTATTTGTCGGTGGTTGCAATCATGGAAATAATCTTGGACTTGGTGAGATCATCATTCAAATTGAACCCATCATCATACTTGTCACAACCAAGACCACTAATCTTCACGAGGAGAGCAACAAGTCTTGTGTATGCTTCAACAATGGACTCGCCATCACGGTTCATGAACAAGTTCATCTCTGACTTGGCGGCTTCATACTTGGACTTTCGGATGAGAGACGTTTCATCTTGGAGAACAACAATCCCACCCCAAATTTCCTTTGTGGTGTAAATGTCATTGGCTTGATCATAGAGAGTGCGGTTGACGGCACTCGATATCTTGTAACAGACCATAGCATTAAGTTGATGGTCATAGTGTCCTCTCAGGGTGAGTTAGTTGGATCTTGTGGGTTGAAGCATTTGCAAAAAAATCTCCCAAATCTCCACACCGTAGCTGCGAAGATGAGATTCCATAGTAGTTTTCCAATGAGAGAAGTGAGTTTCATCAAATTGGTGTGCGAGACCTAAACCATTAATATGATGCATGATGTGCTTTTGTTTTGGATAAATATAAGGAAATTGATTAAGAGGCATGGAGACTTTTGTAGCACTACTAGGAAAAGGTCTACCATCGACGCACCAAATTCGCCTACCGTGGGCGCACAGGCGCGCGCTGATGATGATCACGCCGGCGGTATCGCATAGCGCCAACGCGCGAGCGACACGCCAGGGGTAAGTTCAAGTAGCGTCGGTGTGCTGCTCCTACACACCGGGGGTATTGCATCCACCCGCCGGGGGTATCACGACAATAGCATCGACGCACGGGCTCCAACCGCCAGGGGTACTGACCAGGGACGCCGGGGGTATCTCCCCGTAGCACCGGTGCGCCAGCCCAAGGCGCCAGCGGTAGTTCGTTGTAGCAGCCGCGCACTTGTCATGGCGCCGACAGTAAATAATAAATTCCCCAAAAAAATTCAACCGGAAAATCATTACATGGAAAGTATATATATAACAGGCAGTATATAGCACATATAGTAATACACATACAGTATAATACACAGGCAGTAATACAGTCACAAGCGGTACATATGGTTCACAAACAAATATGACATAGTTAGTATGAATACATTGTGTCAACCACAAACAAAGTACGAACACATACAAAAGTAGTACATGGTTCACAAACAAGTGACAAGTCTTGACAAGTCTCAACAAGCGGGCTAACACATCTAAAGTACAAACACATATAAGAGACAAACAAGCACCATGAGAATCATCAAAACAAAGGTGGAGGTCTTCATCCGGTTCCTCCTCTCCCCCGCTAGATAGTGTGTGTATCTAGCTTCAGTCTTCGCCATAGTGTTGTACCCTTTGTAGATATTTCCGCTGAAACGGTGCACCTGTCTATGACAGTCTTTCCAATCATCATAAACTCTGGGAACCCATCTGTCAACACCCGGATTTTTAATCCCAGATGCCTGTTATGCCATACATCGCAATCCCAGGATTACCATTTTTGCGAGACATAACATAGTTGGTAGCACAGTACATCATACATTACAAACCATAATAATCTTACAAATAGTTGATCTCATGATCAAGTCTGATTACAAATCAAAGCAGTGGAATAATAGCGTAACAGAGGCTCCATCTTCAGGGTCACAGGAAATGCTGACGATGGGAGATGATCCTAGTTATCGTAGGCGTCTTGCTGTCCATCCTCCTCATAGTCTCCGTCGTAGTATGGCCATGGGAATAGCCAGGGACAAATCCATGAGTACTTTTAAGTACTCGCAAACTATCTCTAAAGCAGTAAGACCATTCTAATAGGAATCCTAAGCTCTAGGTTTGTTTGCCATAAGCCAATTTTATTTCACAAGTACTTAGTAGTAAAGACCTAACTTTAGTTGTCTAGATTACTCAAGTGGGAACTTAGTTTCATGTCCACATCCTGGTGGAGTCAAGTCAAAGTCATATTTCAAGTCACAAGTCATTTAGAAAACATCTAACAACGGAATAGTATGGCCATCCAACTGTCCATAACCGCGAACGCAGCTATTCGAATAGTTTGACACTCTGTAGAGGTGGTACACTTTCACCACAACATTTGATACATCCGTTAGGAATAACCCTGAATCATCATACTTGGTATGCGAATAATCAATCCTAACCTTTCAATTACACACCCTAGTATAGGCACCTCCACTATGAGTTTGGCCTCCCAGCCATGACCATTTGTCATCCTGGGAACTGCACAGGTGGGCATTCATATTCACAAGGTAGACTCAACTCACCTCGTTCCGCGAGGCAACCCATAATAAGAGACATAAACTTCCAGTTAAGCCCTACCCAAACTCGGGTATTATGGTTGTATGGTAAAATTGGAATGGTATCGCATCCGAACCCAACCATTAGTTTTTTTATCAAAGTCAGGGCACATACTTCATTCAATATCATCTTCGATTCATTTTGTCCATAACACATGTCAAAACATTTCAATAGAATGACTCATCATCCCAAGGTTTTCATAATCATTTGTTCCCATCTATAGTGATCAAGATTAGTTTAGCACTAGCATCTATCAATAAGGGTGTCACTATTTAGGGCTGCTAATCAAGTGTAACTACCTACATAAAGTTCCAAGATCTTGATGACCTCTTTCTTACTTTTCCACTAATCACCAATTAATTACTACTTGAGCAACTGACGGCTGTCTACGCACAGCCTATTGGGAACCCCAAGAGCAAGGTGTGAAGAAGCAAGCAGCAAGTTTTCCCTCAGTTGAGACCGAGGTTATCGAACCATAAGGAGGAAGGAAACTTCACACAGGTGTTGCAAGCAACGCAGAGACCTACACAACACAAACTCAAGACTTTGCCCCAACGAATCAGTGAGGTTGTCAAGCTCACCGGTTTGCTGTAACAAAGGATTAAACATATGGTGTGGAAGGTAATGGTTTGCAGCAAGTAACCAAGTAACAGTGGAAGATGTATAAATGGTAAAGATTGGACCAGGGTCCATAGTTCACTAGATGTTCCCTCCTTAGATAAACAACATGGCCTGAAGGGTAAACAAATTACAGCGGGGCAATTGACAGGAACTGAGCAAGGCATAACAATGCAATTACTAGTTAGAAAGATCCTATGAGATTCGACTAGGCAATACAACAAGATACATAGACCGCCATCCAACTGCATCTATGACTAGAAGTCCACCTTCAGGTTATCATCCGAACCCCCTCTAGTATTAAGTTGCAAGCAACAGACAACTGCTTTAAGCAAAGTGTGTAAGGTAAACAATCCACATGTTCCATGAACAAGAGACCGTTGTTTTCTCCCTAGTAGCAATAACACATCTACAATCGAAGAGATTTCTGTCACTTCCCTTGGAAACTAGAGGCATGAACCCACTATCGAGCATAAATACCCCCTCTTGGAGTCACTAGCAACTACTTGGCCAAGATATCTACTAACAACGGTGAGCATGCAAGATCACAGACAACACATTCATGATAGAATCATAAAGACAAAACCATTAATCAAACCAACATAATAATCTCAATATCCATCGGATCCCCGCAAACACAACATGCATGATTACAAATAGGTTAGATCTTGATCATGAACGGAGCTCACAAGATCTATACATGAAAGCACAAAGGAGGAGATACAACCATCTAGCTACTACATGGACCCATAGTCCAAGGTGGAACTACTCACGCATCATACCGGAGAGAAGGCCTCCGGGATGATATCCCCTCTAGCAGGGTGCCGGGAAGAACTTCAGATCCCCCAGATCTAGGGACGATGGTGGCGGCGGCTACATAAAGTTTCGTGGAGATTTTATCGGGTGCCTTAGGGTTTCTGCATCGAGGGATTCTTATAGGAGAAGGGGGAGACAAAGGCGGCGGCCAGGGCCGCCAAACCCTAGCCAGGCGCGGGGTGGGGCCCACTCACACTTGGGGTGGGTCTGGCCCCTCTGGCCGGCCCCTCCGGCTCTCCTCTGGACTTCTTTTTCCCCACGGGAAGTAATTGACTTTGACGTTTGTCCCGTCCAATTCCGATAATATTTCTTTACTAACTTTTCTAAAACCAAAAACAACAGAAAATAGGCATCTAACACTGTTGCAACTTGTTTAATAGGTTAGTACCAGGAAACATGTAAAAATCACCTCAAAGTGTGGACAAGTAAAGCAAAGTAGATACCAAACAAACATGGAGCATCAAAAATTATAGATACGTTTCCAATGTATCAGGATCCCTAAGCTTAACTCCTGCTCGACATGCACCCTCACAATAGATCCAACAATTTGCAAGCATTAAAAGTTGGGATCAAAGAACTCTAAACATGTGCATGAAAGATGGAGTTCTAACAATAGGACATAGTAACTATGCATGCAACATGACAAGCTACAAACAAAGATCATGAATAACATGCATTGAAAAACGTTTGTTTGTTTCACATGCAGAAAGCATAGCATAGTGGCAATCAGCTTGTCCCTCATAGAGTAGCAATATAGATGCATAGGACACCTGCAAATTTCACAAGGGTGACTAGAAATAAATAGCACAAGAACAAGTAATATCACAATATGCATCAATTAATAAGCTTTGGAATACTGCACACAGAATGACAACTATGCTCTCTTAATGGTGCCTAAAGGTAGAAGGTGGAGACTCAATAATGGTGTAAGAAAGGCCTTTTTTGTAAAGGAAGCAGGGATTGCAAGTTTCAAAAAGAGCTTCCAAAAATTATGGTACTTATTAGCTTTCAGCCCTTATTGCCCCTATCATAAGCATCTTGAAGTGGTTAAGGTTAAAGTGGCAAAGCCGGAGTATATGCTTGACGAAGTATTAGTTGGCAATCTCAAGTCCCTTGAATACGAGGGTCACACCTCATGCATACTCAACTTTGGGTCTAGGTAAGTTCTTGTCACTGTAAGTATTTGCATATCATTGAGAACCGCCAACGGGGTACCCCTTGCACATGGTACAGTAGCTTTCCCATAACCAAAATGACAAGGTAAGCAGGCAATGAGCATCTCAGCAATCTTTTTATTTACCATATGCATAGATTTTTATTGAGGATGCTTCATAGATAGCTCATTATGGTAATGCTGCAAGTTTCCACCATGATTAGGCATGGCTTAGGCTAGCGGCCCAGACATTTCTCTAACACAAGATACAAACTCCATGGACTTACCAGTTACCTCTTTATTTCATACCGGTGACATCCATAGACAAAAGAGCATGATATCAACTGAGTACAAAGTACAAGTGCAATGTTGAAAACGTTCCCCGTGACAGCACGGTTCTGCTAATTCCAACTTATAAGTGCAAGCATATACAACATAGTTGTCACAATGGTTCAAGTTTATTAGGGGCAAAGAATAAAGTGTGCCATCAAGTTCGTGAGGGCTTTAATCACTAAGTTTTCACATAACAAAATAGTTTTTAATTGGAAGATAGTTGAAAACAAGAATGTACTTGGAATGATGTAACACACCATGCATAGGTGTCAACACCCGGATTTTTAATCATAGATGCCTGTTATGCCATACATCGCAATCCCATGATTACCATTTTTGCGAGACATAAATGATTTGGATATCACAGTACATCATCCATTACAAACCATACATAAGGTCTTACACAAATAAGGATCTCATGATCCAGTTCTTAATACAATTCAAGCAGCGGAATAACGTAAAGATAAGGATAGCGTGGGAGAAGCTCCATCTTCATGGTCACAGGCAATGCTGACAATGGGAGATGATCCTAGCTGTCGTAACCTTCCAGCGGTCCGTCATCTTGATACTCCTCTTCATAGTTTGGCTACGGGAATAGCCAGGGATAAAGCTGCGAGTACTCTTTAAGTACTCGCAAACTAATACTAACAAGTGAAGTGGTTTTGAATAGGATATGCTAAGCTCTAGAGTTGTTTTGTAAAAAGCCAGATTTACCTCTACTAAGTTCAGAAGCAAGAAAAGCTAGTTGAAAGTTTTATAACACCTAAGTGGGAACTTGAGTTTCATATCATAACTCTGTCGTGGTCAAGTCAAAGTCATAAATCATTTCATAAGTCATTTTGAAAACATCTGACAATAGAACAGTATGGCCACTCCAACTGTCCATAACCGCGGACGCGGCTATTCGAATAGTTTGACACTCTATAGAGATTGTACACTTTCACCACAACATTCGATACATCCGTCAGGAACAAATCCCGAATTCACCATACTCAGTATGCGGATAATCAATCCTAACCTTTCAGTTACAGGCCCTGATATAGGCACCTCTCCTGTGATTTTGGCTTCCCAACCATGACCAACTATCATCTTGGGTACTTCACAGGTGGACAATCTTCACAAGGTAGCCTCAGCTCAGACCTTGGTCGCAAAGGAACCCATACTAAGGTATATAAATTTCCAGTCAATCCCTACCCATTTTTTGGGTATTGTGGTTGTACGGTAAAATTGGAATGGTATCGCATCCAGACAACCATCAGTTTTATAAAGGACTAAGGCTCATGCCTTAACATTTTCATCATCAAAATCATCTGGTGTTCGGAAACACATGTCAAAACATTTCAGTATAATGACTCATCATTCTAAGGTTTTCATAACCATTTTCACCAAGTATTCCCATCTAAAGTTGATCAAGTTTTATGCTTAGCACTAGCATCTACATGTGGGGGATAAACACTAATGAAGGGTGATAAGCAAGTGTATCTTATCTAAGTTCAATCTCATGCCTTAGGATGACATCAAGATTATCTAGCTTATGACAAATTTTATGCTCTTTATGCTACCTTCCAATATCCTTCTAATATCTACAACTTACTAAGTAAACTCTAAGAGAAAGCTTTGATGAAGAATTAAAATACTTCAGCTTGCAAGTAAAACTAGGATTAGGTATCAAGTGGTGTAAGCTTGCTAAGAGAGTGGTATAAGCATGCTAAGTCAACTTGTATAGTGAGGCTTGCAAGATTGCAAGTATAAGCTTGCTAAGATATTAGTAGAAGCTTGCCTTGTGCAGAGCAGTGGTTGAAGTTCTCCTCGGCTTCTTCCTCGTAGTATCCTTCTTCCTCCTTGTATCCTTGGTCGGGACTAGCGTCTATAAATAAACGAGGTACACAATCACCAAACAATACTTAACTATCTCTAATCATCACACAAAGGTTCACACTAGATGATCTATCATCATCCCTAACATTACAAGATTAAAGCACCTGTCTTATTTATTTTATTTTTAGAAAAGTAATTTCTACTCATTGAAAACTACTTAAGATTTAATATTCTCCAACTCAAACATGGGATCATGTTGACACATGTCATCACCTCATATTTCAGTACATGGGAATGTGATTTAAAGTGGTGTCACAATTTAATAAGGTTTTACCTTTTTATTTTATTTAATTAAGGTGACTAGGAATGCCTATGTGGAATTTTTTTATTACTTGAGCATTATTTCTGTAAGAAAACCTAGATATTTTTATATATTCTGAAAGGTATAGTTAAATGTGATTTTTGAGAGTTGGAATCAACTCAAAAGCTTTTGTGGTTGGATTTTGAAAAATGTTTGAATGCAGAAAAGCTTCTGCCTTGTTATTTTTACCATGGGTGATCTACAAATCTAAATGGTTTGAATCCAATGGGCTTGGATTAAGCATTCCAGTATCTTTCTAACAAAATTAGTTTCATGCATTTTGGTTTAGTGAATTGAGCAGAGTTGATTTTTGAATCTAGGTACAGAACTGGGTTTGAAATTAAATGAATAAAACTAAATTTTAATTATTGGGTTGCGCGGGATGTTTAACTAGGCTGGCCCACTACACACAGCGCGTACGCGGGCTGGTTAAGTGAGCGACCCCACTCGTGAGTGAGACAACAAGTGGCGAAGCGGTATGGGGCGCTTGGGACAGTAGGATCTAACTCTAATCGAACGGCTCAGGTTCATCGTCCACGCATGAACAGGACGCGACGAGCACGAACCCTAGCGCGACCAGTGGGGGTCATGGGAGGCTTACCGGGGCTCCAGCGATGGTCGGCGACAGGGGCGAACGACGAAGTCGACAATGGCGATTTTCCTGGTACCGACAGCTTCTCCAGGGGAGGCTCCAATCGACGGTGCCTCTCTTCCTCTGCAGCAGCGAACTCCGGTGAAATTTCGGCGATGCGCTGCTCACCTTGCTCCGGGACTGAGTGGGGGGGGGGTATCAGTGAGAGGTGGGGAGTGAGTTTACGTGAAGAAAATGAGCGGGGGTGGACTCCTTTTATAGTGCGACGAGGGGATCGAAGGTTGCGGGCTGAGCTCGTCGTGGTCGACGGCACAGAGGGCTAATGGCATGGGCGACGATAGGGGCGGTGCTGTGCTTCCTGGCAAAGCTCAACAACGTGGTGGCGAGGTGTGGGGTGACGCTGATCGGTCGAAACACGTCGACGCTCTGGACAGGTCCGATGGCGGTTTTAATGGCACACAGCGTGCGTGGTCCGCGCAGCGTCGAACGAGCATGTCTGCGGGGTTGCTGGGGCGGTGGTGATCATGTCTGCAAGCGGCGAGGGCGGCGCGTGGTCTGTGGGCCGGTGTCGCTGACGACGCTCTGGCGCGCTCTCGGCTCGCACGCAGAGAGACTAGGCGCGTGCTTGGTGGGTGGTCCAGTGGCTGGCTGGGGCTTGGACAGGGAGTGGCGATGGACGGTGCTGCGTGTCCCAGACAAGGTTGGCGGGGCTAGTTCTTCCCCTAGCTCGCTGGTGACATTGGGTTTGGCAAATAGGCTCGGCATGGTCACCATTAATGGCTATGCCAAGCTCACATTGGTGCTAAGGCTTTTTAATTGGGCTAGATCATCTACTGAGAGTATAGAGTGAGCTAGAGAGGGAACAAGGTTGGCCAAAATTACTGCTCACTATAGTGTTTATTGTTTGTTTGATGCCAGCAATGTGTTTGATAAAATGGCCGAAAGAAATTCAAATTTGAATTTTGGATTCAAACTTGGTGGGTTTGCTAGGCACATACTAGGGAGTCTCTGGTTAGTTGGATTAGTCAAGGGGCACTGGTTTGGTTGGGTTTTGAAAATGTGTGATCTTCACAAATGATAAATATTCAATTTTTTCTTGTGATTTGAATGAGGTTGCCAAATGTTTCTGCAAGTTTGAAAGGTGGGATTTGATTCACTTTTACTTGGTCTTGCAAGGGGTGAAAATAATTGGAAAAGTTTCTGTTTGAAATCTTGGACTAGCAACACTCAAAGTGACCTAGTGAGCAAGATTGGCAAAAATGACCATTTGCTTTATTTGATTTGTTTTTGATTTTCTCTTGATTTGTTTCTGGATGGAATTGCTTTAGATGATGTTATTTTGATCTTTAAACCATTTCTTGCTATTTAGGTTAATCACACAAGTCCATTCATGCATTTATCAAATCATCACATACACACATGCATTCATATGATTTGAATTAATCAAAGTTTTTTGTTAACCCTAATTTTAGTGATTAGAATTTGATGATCATTGTTTTATATTTTCGGGATGTTACAATAGGAGTTTATAGTGGACACTTTGGAAAAACTTGGTTTATTGGGAGTTGGAGGCATGGGTAGAACTTACTCATACAAGTGGAGGCTAGCAAAAGACTAGGAGCAACCAACTAAGAGAACAATAATGGCCATAATCATGCAGTGCAACAAAGCATAATAATAAAAGTAAAGAGTGGTTCTACAAGTCAAGGACTAAATGATCATAGAGGCTAATGGTGACTTGTCATATTCATAGCATGGTGTGAGCATGTGCCAAGTCAACCCAAGTAAAACATCAAAGGAGAATACCACAATACTATGCTTTTGCATGCTAAAACAACGCATAATTTCTTCAAGGCACACTAAGCAATCCCAATTGTTTGGAACAATACATGCTACAACAATAATCACTAAGCATAATGCCAAAACAACACCTAGCATGTCATGCTAAAGTCTAAGTTACAGTCAATGCAAGCTCCTCTTGTACTTCAAGTAAGAACTTACTACTCCTTTCCAAACACCAAGCAAACTTATTTGCAAAACAACACAGTGAGAACGGGGGTCCAAACTACTTTATTCAAGCAAACTGAACAACCTAAGCAAATCAAACAAAAACTAAGATGCTCCAAGAACAACACAACTGTGCATGAAACAATAAAAACGAAGTGTCTAGATAGACCTGAGCTTTTTATTGATGAAGAAGGGGATGCCTTGGGCATCCCCAAGCTTTGACGCTTGTAACTCTTGGATATTTCTTGGGGTGACACCATGGTGGCATCCCCAAGCTTGAGCTTTTATCCATCCTTCATATCATTGCATCATTCTCTCTCTACACCTGGAATTTTTCCTTCATACAAAACTTCACACAATCTTCATTAGCAACATTAATGTATTCAAAAGATATTAGACCTCGGACAAAGCTTTGGAACAGCAAGACTTTTCACTAAAAACACAATCTACTGTAGTAACTCCTTCAAAAAGCTCAATTCACCTAAAGAGAACTCAAAAAAGAATCAATAAGAAGCAAATACAAATAATGGCAGAAATCTGTCAAAACAGACCAGTAGGTAGAAACCGATTTTTTCGAACATCTTTTGTTGCTCAAATCAAAAAGTGTTGAACTAACGAAAGTTATCTAACATACTGGGGGATTTATTCGTAATTTTTAAGCTCAATAAGAGTTACAGAGCCTCCTCACAAAGTTTTTTGGTGGAGGACAGAAATCTGTTTCGGGACAGCAACTCCCCAAATCTTACTTCCCTCTTATTAGAGGTCATTCTTGGCACCAAAAGCAAACAAAAAGGATAAGGAGAGGTCATTACAGAAGTAATAACTTCCAAGACTCAAGGAAACTCTTGGGTTATCTCCCAACAAGTACTTTTCTTTAACGTCTTTAAGTTAGGCACAAGAAGCAAGAAGAATCAAGTATTTTCAAACGAAGAAGCATTAACATCAAATCTTGCTTTCAAAGGAGGAGCAAAAAGAAACTTCTCTCTCCTCATAGGAAAATGATCAATAACTTTCTTGAATGGAAAATTATATTTAATGGTGCCTTCTTTCATATCAATGATGGCACCAACTGTTCTAACAAATAGTCTTCCCAAAGTGATAGGACAATAAGCATTGTATTCAACATCCAAAACATAGAAATCCGCAGGGACATAAGCATTATTAACCATTATTAGAACATCATTAATACTCCCCATGAGTTTCTTCTTAGAATTATCATTGAGTGGAACATCCAAATAACAATCTTCCAAAGGTGGCAAATCAAGCATTTCATATATCTTCCTAAGCATAATAGAGACACTAGAACCAAGATCACATGAAGCTTTGAGATCAAAGTCATTCACTTGCATATTAATAATGGGTTCCCAACTATCTTCTACTTTCCTAGGAATAGAAGCTTTGTATTTTAGCTTCTCTTCCTTAATCTTAACAAGAGCATCTGTAATGTGTTTGGTGAAAGCAACATGCATATAACTAGCATCAGGACTTCTAGCAAGCTTTTGCAAGAACATAATCACTTCAGAAATATTGCAACCATCAATATCAAAGTCAAACTTGGCATCACTAGTAGTGGGCTCAATAGGCTTAGGCATAGTAGGAGTAGGAATAGGGACTACTTGTGGTTTAGTGCTGATAGTGCACACACTATTGTTTCTATCAATTTTAGCTTCCCTTTCCCACTTAGCATGAAGTTGAGCTAACAGCCTAACATTTTCATCAATAGTAAATTGTATGGCATGAGCAGTAGCAAAGGTGTTTTCCATAGTTTCAGGTTTAGCAGCCATTTTATTAACCAAGGAAGACTGAGCTTCAGACAAAGAGGATATATTTTTCTCAACAGTTAAAAGCTTTTCCTCTATAGTCTTATTGAAAGTGGTTTGCTTACTAATAAAGTCTTTGAGCATGACTTCAAGTTCAGAGGGGGCACTTTTAGCATTATTGTAAGAGTTTCCATAAGAATTACCATTATTAGGAGCATAAGGCCTATAATTGTTGTTGCTACCAAAATTGTTCCTATAGGCATTGTTGTTGAAATTGTTGTTTCTAATGAAGTTCACATCAACTTGCTCTTCTTGAGCAACCAAGGAGGCTAAGGGAACACTATTAGGATCTAGAGGAGCTTTCCCATTAACAAGCATATCCATAATAACATCAATCTTTTCACTCAAAGAGGAAGTTTCCTCAACAGAATTTACCTTCTTACCATGTGGATCTCTCTCAACATGCCATTCAGAGTAGTTAACCATCATATTATCGAGGAGCCTTGTTGCAACACCCAAAGTGAGGCCCATAAAGGTACCTCCAACAGCTGAATCCAACAGATTTCTTGAGGAGAAGTTCAAACCTGCATAAAAAGTCTGGATAATCATCCAAGTAGTAAGTCCATGAGTAGGGAAATTTTTAACCAAAGATTTCATTCTTTCCCAAGCTGGAGCAACATGTTCATTATCAAGTTGTTTAAATTTCATAATATCACTTCTCATAGATATAATCTTAGCAGGAGGATAGTACTTTCCAATAAAAGCATCTTTGCACTTAGTCCAAGAATCAATACTATTTTTAGGCAAAGAAAGCAACCATTCTTTAGCTTTTCCCCTCAAGGAGAAAGGAAAAATCTTGAGCTTAATAATATCTCCATCTACATCCTTATACTTCTGCATCTCACAAAGTTCAACAAAGCTATTAAGATGGGCAGCAGGATCATCAGAACCAGCACTAGAAAATTGCTCTCTCATCACAAGATTTAACAAAGCAGGCTTAATTTCATAAAAGGTAGCATCAGGAGCAGGTGGAGCAATAGGAGTGCTTAGGAAATCATTGTTGTTGGTGCTAGTAAAGTCACACAACTTGGTGTTCTCAGCAGAGTTCATTTTGGCAAAGGTGGGCAAGCCAAAAACAGCAGCAACAGCTAGAGCAGGAACTATTTTTCCTGTGTGTTTTTTGAAAAGAGGCAAACAAAACGAAACGAAAGAAACAAAGCAAACTAAAAAAAGTAAAAAGAAAGGAAGTGAAGGACTCCCCTTCTGAAGACGCCCTTAGCCTCCCCGGCAACAGAGCCAGAAAACTTGATGATGGCGCCTTGTTGACGAGGGAGCTTATTTCTTTGTTCCGCGGCAACGGCGCCAGTAAATCTTGACGGCTGTCTACGCACAGCCTGTTGGGAACCCCAAGAGCAAGGTGTGAAGAAGCAAGCAACAAGTTTTCCCTCAGTTGAGATTGAGGTTATCGAACCATAAGGAGGAAGGAAACGTCACACAGGTGTTGCAAGCAACACGTAGACCTACACAACGCAAACTCAAGACTTTTCTCAAAGAATCAGTGAGGTTGTCAAGCTCACCAGTTTGCTGTAACAAAGGATTAAACGTATGGTGTGGAAGGTAATGGTTTGCAGCAAGTAAACAAGTAATAGTGGAAGATGTATCAATGGTAAAGATTGGACTAGGGTCCATAGTTCGCTAGAGGTGCTATCCTTAGATAAACAACATGGCGTGAAGGGTAAACAAATTACAGCGGGGCAATTGACAGGAACTGAGCAAGGCATAACAATGCAATTACTAGTCAGAAATATCCTATGAGATTCGATTGGGCAATACAACAAGATACATAGACCGCCATCCAACTGCATCTATGACTAGAAGTCCACCTTCAGGTTATCACCCGAACCCCCTCCAGTATTAAGTTGCAAGCAACAGACAACTACTTTAAGAAAAATGTGTAAGGTAAATAGTCCACATGTTCCATGAACAAGAGACCATTGTTTTCTCCCTAGTAGCAACAACACATCTAACCGAAGAGATTTCCGTCACTTCCCTTGGAAACTAGAGGCATGAACCCACTATCGAGCATAAATACCCCCTCTTGGAGTCACTAGCAAATACTTGGCCAAGATAGCTACTAACAACGATGAGCATGCAAGATCACAAACAACACATACATGATAGAATCATAAAGACAAAACCATTAATCAAACCAACATAATAATCTCAATATCCATAGGATCCCCACAAACACAACATGCATGATTACAAATAGGTTAGATCTTGATCATGAACGGAGCTCACAAGATCTATACATGAAAGCACAAAGGAGGAGATACAACCATCTAGCTACTACATGGACCCATAGTCCAAGGTGGAACTACTCACGCATCATACCAGAGAGAAGGCCTTCGGGATGATCTCCTCTCCGACAGGGTGCCGGGAAGAACTTCAGATCCCCCCGATCTAGGTATGATGGTGGCGGCGGCTACAGACGGTTTCGTGGAGATTTGATCGGGTGCCTTAGGGTTTCTGCATCGGGGAACTCTTATAGGCGAAGGGGGAGACAAAGGCGGCGGCCAGGGGTGCCAAACCCTAGCTAGGCGCGGGATGGGGCCCACCCGCGCCTGGGGTTGGTCTGGTGTAGGGTTTCATAGCATGGAAAACAAAAAATTTCTACCGCATACAAACACACAAGCCAAGATCTATCTACTAGATTGTAGCAACGAGTCGATGGAATAACTCACCCTCGAAGATTCCAAAGTGTTTAACGAGAGTGGATTCTCGTGGGTGATGTAGTCGTACTCTTGCCGATCTCAAGATCGCGTAGACGATCCTTCCGGCGCTGCGTTCCGACAGCGCTTCCGCAGTCGGTCACGCGTTCAGTACTCGACGAAGACCTTCCTCTCCCTTGTTCCAGCAGGTAGCGGAGGTTGTAGCACTCTCCTCGCGATTCCGGCATCACAACGGCATGGTACCGGAAGTAGAGGGGAGATCTCGCAGGGCTTCGCCTTAAGCCGGAGCGAGTATGGTGGACTAAGAGAGAGATCCTCGGCGATCTAGGGTTTAGAAGCACCAAGGAGGAGGGTCTAGGGCCAACAGCTAGGGCTTGGAGCAGCCCAAGTTGGCGGCTAGGGTTTCCCTAGGCGGCGGCAGCAGGAGGTGGCGGCGCCGGCGGCTGGGAGCTAGGGTTTGTGGGGTGCGTGGTGTTGTCTTGGAGGGGCAGCCCTGTCCCTCCTTATATAGGTGGAGGGGCGCGCCAGGGGAGGAGAGTCCCTCCCCAACTCGGATCCCAAGTGGGCCGGCGGTGGAGGGAGGGAACTCCTCCCCAAGTAGGTTTCCTACTTCCCCTCCACCTCACAAAATAGCCGTTTGACTTTTCAAACTAGGATTTGACTAAACCCTTTATTTTGTTCAGCGATGACACCTAGTACATGATGCAATCATTCCAACTTGATAGGACACATTCATGTACCCTTCCCCTCCGGAGTGCCGAACATTCCGGAACCTTCTAGAACATTCCCGATGAAAACACCGGAACCATTCTCCAACCCCGAAACAGGACTTTCCTTATATGAATCTTATTCTCCGGACCATTCCGGATCTCCTCGTGATATCCCGGATCCCATCTGAGACTCCGAACAACATTCGGTATCTTACTCATCATTCCATAACTACTCAAACAACTTCGAATCCTTAAGTGTGTCTCCCTACGGTTCGTGAATTATGCGGACATGATCGAGACACTTCTCCGAACAATAACCAATAGAGGAATCTGGAAATTCATATGGCTCCCACATATTTCTACGATTACTTTGCGATCGAATGAACCACTTACATACGATACCAATTTCCCTTTGTCTCACGATAGTTTACTTATCCGAGGTTATGATCGTCGGTATCTCTGCATACCTAGTTCAACCTCGTTACTGATAAGTACTCTTTTCTCGTTTCCCATGATATGTGATCCCTTGTGAGCTAGTCACATGCTTGCAAGCTAATTGGATGACATTCCACCGAGAGGGCCCAGAGTATATCTATCCGTCATATGGATGGACAAATACCACTCTTGATCCATGTGTCTCAACCAATACTTTCGGAACACTCAATGCCACCTTTATAACCACCCAGTTATGGTGTGGTGTTTGATGTCATCAAAGCATCCTTCCGGTGAAGGTGATATGCATGATCTCATGGTCGAAGGAATTAGGTTACTATGTATCAGAAAGCATATAGCAATTAAACTATTAAAATGACTTGATCTTTATGCTACACTTATCTATAGGAGTATGTCCACCATATAATTCTCCTAACGATATGATCTTGTTGTTAATAACATCTCAATGTTCATGATAGGGAAACCACAATCATTTATTAACCAACAAGCTAGTATTATAAAGAGGCTTTACTAGGGACTCTATTTTAGTTTACAAATCACACAAGTATTAATGTTTCCTTGTTAATACTATTATAGCATGAATGTAAACATTTATCATAAACACAAAGATATAATAATAACTATATTTATTATTGCCTCTAGGGCATATCTCCAACAATATCCCACTTGCACTAGAGTCATCTAATCTAGATTACATGGTAATATACCGAACATCCATGGCAGTTTGGTGTTGGTCATGTTTTGCCCTCGAGAGAGGTTTAGTCAACGGATCCGCCACATTCAGATCTGTGTGTACTTTGCAAATCTTTATGTCCCCATCTTGGACATGTTCTCGAATAGCGTGAAAACGTAGCTTGATGTGCTTCAGCTTCTTGTGTGACCTTGGTTCTTGCGCATTGGCTATGGCACCCATGTTATCACAGTAGATAGACATTGGGTCCAGCGCACTTGGAACCACACCCAGCTCTGTAATGAACTCTTTCATCCATATCGCTTCTTGTGAAGCCTCCGAAGCAGCCATGTATTCCGATTCAGTTGAAGATCTCGCCACAACGCTTTGCTTTGCACTCCTCCAGCTAACTGCTGCACCATTCAAAGTAAATACGTATCCAGATTGTGATTTAGAATCATCCGGATCGGTGTTCCAACTAGCATCGGTGTAACCATTAACAACGAGCTGTTCATCACCTCCATAAGAAAGAACCATATCCTTAGTTCTTCTCAAGTACTTCAGGATGTTTTTGACCACTGTCCAATGATCCACTCCTGGATCACTTTGATATCTGCTAGTTAAACTAACAGCATATGCAATGTCGGGTCTAGTACATAGCATGGCATACATCAGAGATCCTATGGCTGAGGCATAGGGAGTCTTACTCATCCTTTCTCTATCTTCTGCCGTTGTCGGACTTTGAGTTTTACTCAAGGTCGTATTGGGAAACATGGGCAAGAACCCCTTCTTGCTATCTTCCATTCCAAACCTCTTTAGAACTTTGTCCAAATATGTACTTTGTGACAATGATATTAGGCGTCTTGATCTATCTCTGTAAATCTTTATGCCTAATATGTAAGCTGCTTCGCCAAGATCTTTCATAGAAAAACTATTATTCAAATATTCCTTGACACTATTAAGAAGGTCTACATCATTCCCAATCAACAATATGTCATCTACATATAGTATTAAGAATGCTACAGAGCTCCCACTCTCTTTCTTGTAAATACAAGCTTCTCCATAAGTTTGTATAAAACCAAAACCTTTGATTACCTTATCAAAACGTTGATTCCAACTTCAGGATGCTTGCTTCAATCCATAGATGGACCGTTGAAGTTTGCATACCTTGTTAGCATCTTTAGGATCGACAAAACCTTTGGGTTGCATCATATACAACTCTTCATCAATGTCTCCATTGAGGAATGCTGTTTTGACATCCATCTGCCATATCTCATAATCATAATATGCAGCTATTGCTAACATAATCCTCACAGACTTTAGCTTCGCTACAGGTGAGAAAGTCTCATCGTAGTCAACTCCTTGAATTTGTCGAAACCCTTTTGCGACAAGTCGAGCTTTATAGACAGTAACATTACCATCAGCATCTATTTTCTTCTTGAAAATCCATTTGTTCTCGATAGCCTTCCGGCCATCCGGTAAATCCACCAAAGTCCATACTTGGTTTTCGTACATGGATCCAATCTTGGATTTCATTGCTTCTTGCCATTTATTGGAATCTGGGCTCATCATCGCTTCCTCATATGTCGCAGGGTCATCGGTGTTGTCCACCAACATGACATTCATAACGGGATCATACCAATCAGGAGTGGTACGAGTTCTGGTTGACCTGCGAGGCTCTGTAGCATCTATAACCGAAGTTTCATGATCATCATCATTAGCTTCCTCTCTTATTGGTGTAGGCGCCACAGGAACTACTTCCGGTCCTGCGCTACTCGCAAGTTCGAGAGAAGGTTCGACAACCTCATCGAGTTCTACTTTCCTTCCAGTCACTTCTTTCGAGAGAAATTCCTTCTCTAGAAAGGATCCATTTTTAGCAACGAAGATTTTGCCTTCGGATCTATGATAGAAGGTATACCCAATTGTTTCCTTCGGGTATCCTATGAAGACGCATTTTTCCGCTTTGGGTTTAAGCTTGTCCGGCTGTAACTTCTTTACATAGGCTTCGCAACCCCAAACTTTAAGGAACGACAATTTAGGTTTCTTCCCAAACCATAATTCATACGGTGTCGTTTCAACGGATTTAGATGGTGCCCTATTTAAAGTGAATGCGGCTGTTTCTAATGCATAACCCCAAAATGATAGCGGTAAATCTGTAAGTGACATCATAGAACGAACCATATCTAAGAGATTTCGATTATGACGTTCGGACACACCATTACGCTGTGGTGTTCCCGGCGGTGTCAATTGTGAAAGTATTCCGCATTTCTTCAACTGCTCGCCAAACTCGTAACTTAGATATTCACCTCCACGATCAGAACGTAGAAATTTAATCTTCTTGTTATGTTGATTCTCTACCTCACTTTGAAATTCCTTAAACTTCTCGAAAGTTTCGGACTTGTGTTTCATGAAATAGATATACCCATATCTACTCAAGTCATCCGTGAAGGTAAGAACATAACGATAACCACCGCACGATGCCACACTCATTGGACCACACACATCGGTATGTATGATTTCCAATAAATCCGTAGCTCGCTCCATCATACCAGAAAATGGAGTCTTAGTCATTGTACCCATTAGACATGCTTCGCATCTTTCAAGTGATTCGAAATCAAGTGATTCAAGAAGTCCATCGGAATGGAGTTTCTTCATGCGCTTCACTCCAATGTGACCAAGACGACAGTGCCACATATAGGTCGAGTTATCGCTCGATTTCAAACGTTTAGCCTCAATGTTATTAATATGTGTATTTCCACTATCGAGATTCAATAAGAATAGACCATCTATCAAAGGTGCATATGCATAAAACATATAACTCATATAAATCGAACAACCATTATTCTCGGACTTAAACAAGTAACTGTCTCGCAATAAACAAGATCCTGATATAATGTTCATGCTTAACGCAGGCACCAAATAACAATTATTTAAGTATAAAAGTAATCCCGATGGTAGATGAAAAGGTAGCGTGCCGACCGCGATCACATAAACCTTTGATCCGTTTCCCACGCGCATCATCACCTCGTTCTTCACTAGCTTCCGTTTATTCTGCAGCACCTGTTTCGAGTTACAAATATGAGCAACCGAACCAGTATCAAATACCCAGGCACTACTACGAGTACTAGTGAGATACACATCAATAACATGTATATCAGATATACCTTTCTTGTTGATGTTGCCGTTCTTCAAATCCGCCAAGTACTTTGGGCAATTCCGCTTCCAGTGACCTTCTCCCTTGCAGTAAAAGCACTCAGTATCAGGCTTAGGTCCAGCCTTGGTCTTCTTCGTCGGCGCGGTAACTTTCTTACCACCCTTCTTGAAGTGTCCCTTTTTGTTAGACTTGCCTTTCTTGAATTTGGTGGTCTTATTGACCATCAACACTTGGTGCTCTTTCTTGATCTCCACTTCTGCAGATTTCAACATGGCGAAGAGTTCTGGCAACTGCTTGTTCATGTTTTGCATATTGTAGTTCATCACAAAGTTCTTGTAACTTGGTGGTAGTGATTGGAGGACACGATAAATCCCCAAAGCATTAGGAATCACTATACCCAAGCTTTGAAGTTTGTTTGCGTGCCCAGACATCTTAAGCACATGCTCACTGACGGAGCTGCCCTCTTCCATCTTGCAGTTAAAGAACTTTTTAGAAGCCTCATAGCTCTCAATTGCCGCGTGAGTCTCAAAGATCAATTTGAGATCACGGACAATATCATGTGGGTCTGAATTCTCAAACCTTTTCTGAAGCTCTGATTCTAAACCATACAAGATAGCACACTGAACTGTGGAGTACTAAGTCTTCCGAGCAAGGTAAACATTCTTTACTTCATCGGTAGCAGTAGCTGCAGGTGGGTCACCCAGCAGTGCATCCAGCACATAGGTCAAATTACCAGCTGTGAGGACAATCCTCAAATTGCGGAACCAATCCGCGAAGTTGCTTCCATTGTTTTTCAACTTTTCTTTCTCTAGGTATGCATTAAAATTGATGGTAGGGGCCACCATTGATCTACAACATATTTGCAATAGTTTAGACTAAGTTTATGACAAATTGAGTTCTAATTAATAGTTAAATTAATCTAGGTGAACTCCCACTCAAAACAATATCCCTCACATTGTTTTAGTGATCACACGAACCAAATCCACCACATCAACACCGATCATCACGAGAGTTGATGTAGCTTCAATGGCAAACAATCGACATGTTCATCATATCTACTATATGATTCATGCTTTACCTTTCGGTGATCCGTGTTCCAAGACCATATCTGTACATGCTAGGCTCGTCAAGATCAAACCTTAGCTTCCCCATGAGCAAATCTGGCTTGCTCACGTTGTATACACTTGCGGAATCTAACACACCCAATCATCACGTGGTGCTTCGAAACAACAAGCTTTAGTAACGGTGCTTACTAAGGGTGAACACTTTAGAACACCGATCATCACGTGGTGCTTCGAAACAACAAGCTTTAGCAACACCGATCATCACGAAATTCATGTGCATGAGGGATCATCTTATAATGCTACCGTCGTTAACTAAGCAATACAAGATGCATAAAGGATTAACATCACATGCAATTCATAATATGTGATATGATATGGCCTTTCTTCTTTGTGCTTCCGATCTCCATCTTCAAGCACGGACATGATCTCCATCATCACCGGTATTGCATCAAGGTCAATGCTGCTGCTCCATGGTTGTCGTCCACCGGCTTCAACTATTACAACTACTATGAATAGACACGCTGGTCTTAACAGAAATTAAAGACAACCATATGGCTCTTGCCGGTTGCCAACTTAGAATAAGGAACATTGCATACATCAAATATAATCACAATCATGGCCATATCACATCACAACACACCCCTGCAAAACAAAGTTAGACGCCTCTACTTTCTTTGCATGTTTTACGTGGTTTGGGGTTTTCAATAAGTGTCGTTCTAACTTACGAACAAGAACCACAACATTGATACTAGTATTGACAATCACCCGTTGTAAATTGAATCTCAACTATGCTGGGAGAGACAGGCACCCGCAAAGCCACTTATGCAATACAAGTTGCATGTCAAGCGTGGAGCAAGTCTCATGAACTATGTCATGTAAGGTTAGCCCGGGCCGCTTCATCCCAACATCCCGCAAGATGCAAAGTACACAAGAAGCAATCGACAATAAAAGCATCAACTCCCACAATGACCATTGTGTTCTACTCGTGCAACAGATCTACATATAGACACGGCTCTGATACCACTATAGGGTTTCGTAGCATGGAAAACAAAAATTTTCTACCGCATACAAACAAACAAGCCAAGATATATCTACTAGATTGTAGCAAAGAGTCGATGGAATAACTCACCCTCGAAGATTCCAAAGTGTTTAACGAGAGCGGATTCTCGTGGGTGATGTAGTCGTACTCTTGCCGATCTCAAGATCGCGTAGACGATCCTTCCGGCGCTGTGTTTCGGCAGCGCTTCCGCAGTCGGTCACACGTTTGGTACTTGACGAAGACCTTCCTCTCCCTTGTTCCAGCAGGCAGGGGAGGTTGTAGCACTCTCCTCGCGATTCTGGCAGCACAACGGCGTGGTACCAGAAGTAGAGGGAAGATCTCGCAGGGCTTCGCCTTAAGCCAGAGCGAGTATGGTGGACTAAGAGAGAGATCCTCGGTGATCTAGGGTTTAGATGCACCAAGGAGGAGGGTCTAGGGCCGACGGCTAGGGCTTGGAGCAGCCCAAGTCAGCGGCTAGGGTTTCCCTAGGCGGCGGCAGCAGGAGGTGGCGGCGCCGGCGGCTGGGAGCTAGGGTTTGCGGGGTGCGTGGTGTTGTCTTGGAGGGACAGCCCTGCCCCTCCTTATATAGGTGGAGGGGCGCGCCAGGGGAGGGGAGTCCCTCCCCAACTCGGATCCCAAGTGGGCCGGCGTTGGAGGGAGGGAACTCCTCCCCAAGTAGGTTTCCTACTTCCCCTCCACCTCACAAAATAGCCTTTTGACTTTTCAAACTAGGATTTGATTAAACCCTTTATTTTGTTCAGCGATGACACCTAGTACATGATGCAATCATTCCAACTTGATATGACACATTCATGTACCCTTCCCCTCTGGAGTTCCGGACATTCCGGAACCTTCTAGAACATTCCCGATGAAAACACCGGAACCATTCTCCAACCCCGAAATAGGACTTTCCTTATATGAATCTTATTCTCCGGACCATTCCGGATCTCCTCGTGATATCCCGGATCCCATTCGAGACTCCGAACAACATTCGGTATCTTACTCATCATTCCATAACTACTCAAACAACGTCGAATCCTTAAGTGTGTCTCCCTACGGTTCGTGAATTATGCGGACATGATCGAGACACTTCTCCGAACAATAACCAATAGAGGAATCTGGAAATTCATATGGCTCCCACATATTTCTATGATTACTTTGCGATCGAATGAACCACTTACATACGATACCAATTTCCCTTTGTCTCACGATAGTTTACTTATCCGAGGTTATGATCGTCGGTATCTCTGCATACCTAGTTCAACCTCGTTACTGATAAGTACTCTTTTCTCGTTTCCCGTGATATGTGATCCCTTGTGAGCCAGTCACATGCTTGCAAGATAATTGAATGACATTCCACCGAGAGGGCCCAGAGTATATCTATCCGTCATATGGATGGACAAATCCCACTCTTGATCCATGTGTCTCAACCAATACTTTCGGAACACTCAATGCCACCTTTATAACCACCCAGTTACGGTGTGGTGTTTGATGTCATCAAAGCATCCTTCCGGTGAAGGTGATATGCATGATCTCATGGTCGAAGGAATTAGGTTACTATGTATCAGAAAGCATATAGCAATTGAACTATTAAAATGACTTGATCTTTATGCTACGCTTATCTATAGGAGTATGTCCACCATATCATTCTCCTAACGATATGATCTTGTTGTTAATAACATCTCAATGTTCATTATAGGGAAACCACAATCATTTATTAACCAACAAGCTAGTATTATAAAGAGGCTTTACTAGGGACTCTATTTTAGTTTACAAATCACACAAGTATTAATGTTTCCTTGTTAATACTATTATAGCATGAATGTAAACATTTATCATAAACACAAAGATATAATAATAACTATATTTATTATTGCCTCTAGGGCATATCTCCAACATCTGGCCCCTCTGACCGGCCCCTCCAGCTCTCCTCTAGACTTCTTGTTCCCCACGGAAAGTAATTGACTTTGATGTCTGTCCCGTCCAATTTCGAGAATATTTCTTTACTAACTTTTCTGAAACCAAAAATAGGAGAAAACAAGCATCTAGCACTGTTGCAACTTGCTTAATAGGTTAGTACCAGAAAACATGTAAAAATCACCTCAAAGTGTGGACAAGTAAAGCAAAGTAGATACCAAACAAGCATGGATCATTAAAATTTATAGATACGTTTCCAACGTATCGGCAACTTTGCAAAAAGGATAAAAAGATAAAGATGGCCTAGTAAAACTTGGGATTGGTATAATCAAGGTGGTAACAAAAGTGCATGCATAGTTCTATCTTGCATAGTATAGCTTGCATGGTTTAGCTTAGCTTGCTTGCCTTGGTTGGTAAGGTGGTCGAAGTTCTCTTCCTCTTCTTCGTAGAATTCTTCCTCCTTGTAGCCCGGATTGATACTAGCGTCTATAAATAAACACGGGGTACACAATCACCAAACAATGCTTAACTACTTCTATTTAACACACAAGGATCCACACTAGATGATCTAGCATCATCTCTATCGTTACAAGGAAAGGGTGACAAGATTCTATTTATCTTATTTTAGAAAAGTAATTTCTACTCATTGAAAAATAACTTAAGATTTAATATTCTCCAATTTAAATATGGAATCATATTTACACATGTAATCACCACATATTCCAATACTTGGGAATGTGATTTAAAGTGGTTGGCCTAAATTGCAAAGTTTAACAATGTCATTTAATAACATTTGTGTGACTAGAAATGACTATAAAGCCATTCTTTAATTTTGGTTCAGGACTACTATATGTAAATCTATATATTTTTACATATTCAGATAGATCATGGACAATGTGATTTTTGAGAGTTGGAATCAACTCAAAATCATTTATGGGTTATTTTAGAAAAATGTTTGAAGTGATAAAAGCTATCGTCTTGTTATTTTTACTGAGGGTGATATATAATTTCAAACAGTTTGAATCCAACGGTAGTGATTAGAGATTTTCATTTACTTTCTAACAAAATTGGTTTCATTCCATTTGGTTTAGTGAATCTTCTTGAATTGATTTTCAAAGTTACTCACAGTATGGGCTTTTCAAATAAAAGGAAAATCTAAATTTGAATTTGTGGGCTACGCGCCGGAGTGCTAACAGGCTGGCCCAACTACGCAACGCGCGTGCGGCGGGATGCAACGGGGTTGGTCCCACACGTTAGGGGCTGAGTTAAAACGGAAGGGTATCCTCTAATCTGGACCGCACGATTAGAGCATGATCGACGGCTCTGCGTCGTCGTCTCCATCGCACGGGGCGCGCGAGACCGAATCCTAGCGCTACGACAGGGGTTGTCGGGGGCTTACCAGGGCTCCATCTAGGTCCGGCGAGGTGTGCGAACGAGTGAGTCAACGATGGCGGTTTGACTGGTGGTCGCGGCAGCTCCTGGGGCAGCTCCTAGCGCTGGTTCCTCTTCTCCACTGCAACGGCGGGCTCCGGTGAAATTCCGGCGATGTGGTGCTCGCCTTACTCCAGGGACGGGTCAGAGAGATTGTTGGGTGAGAGGGGAGTGGAATGGTGTGCGTTTTGAGGCATGAGGAGGGCTCTATTTATACTGCGGCAAAGGGGGCACGACGGCATGGCTCGGGCTCATCGGCGACATTGTTACAGTGAGCTATCGACATGGCAAGGGGTGTAGCTCGACGCGGTTCTTCATGGCAGTTATCATGTGCATAGTGGCACGGCGAGGCGTGGTCTCCATCATTCTAGAACATCCGTGCTCTGTGGCGGTACCGTCGGTATTCGTCACGGCGTACGGTGGTCACGGTGAGCGCGGGGTCAAATGATCATGTCTGGGCGGTCGCTGGAGTCGCGATGAACTTATTGGCGCAAGGAGAGAGTGAGGCGCGGCGATTGGCATGGTCGGGTGTTAAATGGGCGTGGCTGTGTTGGCATCTCCGCAAGCGGTCGTATGTCGAGGCGTGCACATGTAGGGGCGGTAAGGTCAGGGCTACCTCCTAGACATCGTGGGCGAGGGCGACGCGGTCTGTGGCAGCGTGTCCGCGTCTGGGTGGCAAGGGTGAGCTAGGGTACCATTTCCACTGGTCACAACAGTGAGTGAGATGATCTCAATTGCACGGGATGGTACAAGGTGAGTTAAGGGCACGTCGTGGAAGCTCGACGAGGTCACAAAGATGATCAAAAGATTGATCAAAACAGTAGATAGTTGGTGAGGTTGTACTGTGATCACCAGGTGTTTGATCAAATGGCCGCAAGAACTAAACTTTCATATTTACAAGTTATTTTTGGTGGGTGTGCTGGTCATAAGCTTGGTAGTCTCTAGGTGCAAAGGTTTGCTAAGTGGTGAAGGTTTTGATGGTTTTCCAAAAATGACTATCTTGATGCATAAGATAGATTCAATTTTGAATTGCCTCTCAAATGGATTTTGTCACATCCCAAGATTTTCCAAATCTTGTAATGTGAAAAATAAATAACTGTTGAAATTTAGGGTGAGAAGAAACTTTTTGATTCCAATTGGAAACATCAAAACCTATTTTGATCAAATTAAATCCTAAAGGGATTTAAAAAGATAAACAAATAATAAATAAAGTTATAATAGTTGGAATAACCATTTTTGGATCTTTAAATAAAAAGATATGGTTTTTATAAGCAAATGTAGAATTATAAATAAGGATTATTTTAAAGAGCCAAATTAAATCTTGGCCTAGCAAATGAAATAAAATATTTTTGTTTGATAAAAATAGTAAAGGTTTATTTAAATAAAATAATAAGGATTTATTAATATCCAATTTTATTAGAGTAAAGGTTTTTCCATTTTAAATAAACACAAAAACTTGTTAAAATATTTTAAATAAAAATTCCAAGTGTTTTTTTTCAAATAAAACCTGCTGAAAAGGTTTTTGTATTATTTAGATTCAAATAGAGTTTTAAAATAAATTAAATCCTATTTGAAATAAAGACTAATGTCTATTTACTTAATTATTAATAAATCCTAAAAGAATAAAAGAATTATTCTAAATTTGATTTCAGAATGTGTTAATAAACAGTGCTTGATTATTCACAAAGTTTGGCAAAATTTTGATTTCAAATGAATGTTTGAATTGATTAAACAAAATCAAAACATAATAAAAGAATTGGAAAAAGAAAAATAAACAGGAGAAGAAAAAATAAAACAGAGCCAGCCCAGCCCACTAAGCCCAGCAAGCTCCTCTCTCCCCGAACCGTTTTCTTCTACTCACGAATGAACCCACACAGTGAATGACAACCGGACCCCACCCCCTCTCTCTCTCACGCTGACAACGACGCCCCACTGCCACCTCATCGTCGTCTCCACCCCACGCGTTGACCACGCTCTCCCCGGCTGTTGCTGCCGATTTATTTGCCGGCGTAATTTGCCTTAACGCCGCGGTTACTCCTCGCTGTGACCACGCCTCCTTAAACGCCCATGACCCCTCTCCATTTACCCTCGCTCGCCCCTCCCCTTCGGCCACAAGGTTGCTTGAATTTCTTGCTTCAAGCTCTCTGTCTCCAACGAGCTTCGCCAGTAATTCCGACCACACCTCACCGCGCCTTGCCCCCTCGACCACGCTAACTTGTTCCCCATCAACCACCGCACCTCCCAGTGGCCTCAGCTTGCTCGCGCTTGACCCGCAGCGTCGGCAACGACGACAGTTGAGCATCGTCGCCGTCGGCCTCGACTCCGGCGAGTCCTCCTGGTAAGAATAGACCACCCCTTGCCCTTCTTTTGATGCTCGCTTGTCCGTGACTCGCGTGTGAAACTAACAGCACCCTCTGTTTCCTCTCCCGCGCCCTGTAGCAACGTCCCCGACGACGCCAGTGCGAGCCCGACGCCAGGCAGAACTCCGGCGAGAAATTTCGGTCGTCCTCGTGCGCCCCTGTCCATCCTGCGGCCGCCTTGAGCATCACCACGACCCCACGAACCCGGTGAGCCCCTCCGTTCCTCTTCTCGCTTCCTAGATTCACCGAACCACCGCCACCAGACACGCCGCCGCCAGTCGCCGCCGCGAGCGCCGCTGGTTATTGGTCAAGGCGTTGAGGACCGTAGGATCTTAATATGACGAGTGTGAATAGATTTAACCCGAAGCGGTATGGAGCCACCTGTGCCACTATCTAATTTAAATCCAACTCTTCACAGCGACCGATCCAAGCGAAACGGTATGGACGAATAGGAAACAGACACGTGGCCCAGAGTTGATTTAAAACAGAAATTATGTTCTATTAGATGTTCAATCTTGTAAATTGCATAACTTTAAATCTACACGTCCAAATTTTTCAAATTTTATATCAATAGAATCAGCAAGACAAATCCTACCCAACCATGCACTTTGTTTAGTAAATTGCTTCTGTTAAATTGTTTGTTTTTGTAGAAACTTGTGTAGGCATATTTTGAGTATAAAATTCTTTCTAAAATTATTTTGGGGATAAAATCTTTGGAAAATGGTTTGTTTTGAACCTACTGACCATAGAAATCAATTTGTGGTTTCAAAAACATATTTAGTGAAGCAAAAGAATAAATCTTTGATTTAAAGCATTTCTAGTCAAATAAAAATATTGTTTATTTGTTAAAAATGCTTTTTGGAGAAAACCTTTGGGAAATGTTTTGATTTAAACTCTCTGACCCTAAACACCAAGTTTTATGATTTGAAAATGTATTTGGTGAACCCTATGAAGATTATTACTTTACTAAAAGCATTTTCAATCACATAAAATATTGATTTGGTTTATAAGTAAAACCTTTTACAAATGGTTTTGCCACTTTTATAAAATGACCAATAGGTGTTTTAGAAAGTTTATAACCCATTAGAAACCACTTTTACAAATAAAACAATCTTTGGAATGCTTCCATGCATTGTTTTGTTTCTATTATTTTATGTGATGTTTGCTTGAATGGTAGTTTAAATTCTTGCTTGCTTGATTGAATTGTAGTGGAATATGAAGAGTGTGAACATTGCAAGATCAAGGAGTGAACTTATACTCTCGACCAAAAAGGCAAGTGATGCTTCATACTTTTGTCCTATTATTTTCACTATGCATTAGTGATATTTCTAAGTAGGACTTGCATGGAATTTTTGCTAAGTATAAACTATGCCATGGGAAATCCTAGTAGATGAAACCTTAGTAGAATTTTCCTAAGTTAAGATTCCTACTACTATCATGCTTATCTTAGCTAGTAGAAAACAAGGGTGCATTATATTTCATGCTATGGAATATTTCTAAGTCAAGGACTTGTGTTTTGTTTAATAAAACAACCAAGTGAATGAATCAGCTGGGTGGAATGGAAGGAATGGTTTGTGTTGAGTGGTTACACAAGGCCCATTTCTATGGTTTACCTTGTGTATCTCACTTGTGGATGGCCACCCAGGAACAAAGAGATTTGAGATGTCAAATGTTGAGAAGCTTCAAGTGCAGCCACTTGGCATTATGGGCTCTGCCTGGATCATATAGGTTGCAATAACTTAGCCAAATGGACAGTTGGTGGTAGGGGTTTGGTAGGTTGGAGCGCGTCCATTCTGGTCCAAGGGAAGGCTTCTGAAAGATCTTATCTTGGTGAAACCAAGTCTTCTGGGGAAAGTGCACCACCTCTGCGGAGTGTAAAATCTAAGTACTTAGCCATGTCCCTGGCAAAGGACAAGTTGAGCATCAAGACATGGAAGCTATCAAGAATCTCCTCATCCAAATTTCTAAGTTAAAACTTGTGGTTGAACAAGGGTTGAAGGATCACCAATTTCTATTGGGAGACGCCTTGGGTGATTTTGTCAAGCAAAAACTTAGTGTTTTCAAAAGATATGGAAAATATATTTTGAGGAAAGCAAGCCTAAGCTCCACTTAGCCAAAATGCATATAGATGATAGATACCACTATACTACCATAGTATCACTTGCCAATACAATTCAAATGTATTGACCCTTGTGGCTGTAACTTATTATGTTGCAGATTTGTTTGATGTTAGTGAAGTGTGTTGATTAGGATTACAAGTCTACAACCAACATGATTGCCTGTGGCACTTTGAAGATGAAGGACCCCATGCTATAGTTATTTCTGCTGCATTGTAATGAGATAGCCAAATGAGCTATGTAAGATGTAATAAATTATTTTATTCCTGGTTATAAAGTTGTATTATGACCTTTGTTTCTTGATATTACATTTTAAATGTGGATGCTAGATATTGATCTAGGGACTAGCATTGTAAACACAGGGATCTCTACCTTATTAAAGGTTGGGACCTCTACAGATTTGGATTGGTTTCTGCAAAGTTGGAAAGCTCACTTGGGTTCAGTGTTACTTGGTCTAGCAAGGGGAGAAAAGAAATGGAATTGTTTTTGTTTGAACTTAGTTGCTAGAGATGCTCAAAGTGAGCTAAGTGTTAACTTTTGCAAAAATGACCATTAGGTCATATGCTTCATATTTTAATTTTCTTTTGTTTTGATCTGGTTTGGATTTGACCTAGATGATATGGTTTTGATCTTTAAACCATTTCTCATCATTTACAACAATCAAACATGGCATTGCAAATATTCATACACATTCATAACACACATGCATTAAGATATTGATTATTAATAAAAGATTTTGTTAACCCTAATTTTGGTTGATTAGAAATTGATATCCTCATTAATATTTTTGAGATGTTACAAACTTTCCCCCTTAAACAGAATCTCGTCCCGAGATTCAGGAAAAACTAGGAACTAAAGAGATTGGGAAACTCTGTCCTCATGTAATCTTCTCATTCCCAGGTGGCTTCTTCTTCAGTATGGTTGCTCCACTAAATTTTGAGAAACTTGATACTTCTGGTCCAGGTAGTTCTAAAGGCTTCTTCCAAAATACGAACGGGTACTTCACGATAGGTTAAATCCGGGTTGATCTCCACGGCTCTATGATCGATGTTCTTGAAAACTTTCGTCTTCTCTGGAACTTCTAAACATTTCCGAAGTAACGAGATATGGAACACATCATGAACGACAGACATATCTTCCGGTAGTTCTATCTAATACGATACTTCTCCTCGGCGACTTAAAATCTTGAAGGCTCCAATATATCTGGGTGCAAGCTTTCCTTTGAGTTAGAAATGCTACATTCCTTTCAAGGGTGATACTTTGATATAAACAAAGTGTAACACCCTCGGATCGTCCCTATGCAAGTTTTAGCGATTACCGCCAAAACCCGCATAGAAATGATTCAAAGGTGCCCACCAGGCACTTGCGTGCGGGTTGGAAACGAAGTAATATCATTACACAATAGTCCACGATGGAACCCACAGAACATATATATATATATCAACGAGTCCATGAGTCAAGAGTATTGATATACAATACAATGATCCAAATCACCTTGAAAACGATACAGCGTCCGAGTACGGACAAGATGCAAATTGAGCTAAGATCCCTGAAGAATAACCAATGGCATCCATAACCCTGCCCAGGCCAAGCCGGAAGGGTAGCCTTGCTAACGACGTCGATGTCAAAACCTGCTTAACAAAAGGGGTGCCGGCAAAGGGCAAAGGAAAAAGAGAGCAGTCAGTACTGAGGCTAGTACACGACGAGTCTTAGAATTCGGTGGCTCTCGCCTACATAGGTATGGTGGACTGAAGCGGCAACGTGGCATGCACTAAACAACCTATAGAGACTCGATACAACTGTCGGCTATCAGAGAGACATAAGAAAGAGCCATTCAGAAACAACTTGATACTACCACCAATCATACCCATCCTGGTATTTACCCCTCGAGACCAAATGAGGAAGTCATGCCGAGGAAACTCACACGGTTGGCAGTTTTATTCATTCTTTTTATGGTTATTATCCAACTTACTGGTCATAGCATATACAAGTCATATTATAACAGTAAACTTTAGTTCTAGTTGTCTATTATCGAGAACTGTGCTCCAAGTCGTCCATAACTGCGGACACAACTTTTCGAAAAGATTAAACCCTACAGGGGTGCACCAAAGTTTCCACACGCACCTACACCCTTGTTGTCAAATCAGGTAGGTACAAGATCATAAAACATACACCCAACAGTATGTCGATGAGGTTTCGGACACGACGTTTCCTAGACCCAAAGCAAGCACCTGGGGGCCACCCCACTAAGCTACCCGTAACGAAGTCGATCGGTCTACGAGACGAACCTAGGGTTTGCGAGAACAGCTGTAAACGACTAGGAACCCGAAAGTGTGACTGGGCTTGTCGATATCGCTAAATCGTGTCGCGATCCAAAACAGTATAGGCGCTCCATGTGCAATAGTAAATAAAGCAGTAAAGCATGGCGTAAGACATGATAGTAATAACGCCGCAAACTAGTTTGTGGCCCCGGTACTATACTTTGAAATTAGATACTAAATCGATGGAGGTTCCCACACACCACACCTGTGGTTAGCGCGCTCGATCTTGGAACATGTGTCAAGAACTCGGGGTCCTACGGGACACCAGTGAGCTGTTAAAAACCAAATATTGTCTATTACCCACCGGTGCCTCTGCATTATTTACCTACTTTAAATTTTCTTATTAAACGGTAATTAAATACATGATCATCTCCACCATTAAGCATGTGCCAACCACCCAACAATGGTGAAACATCAACGACGCGAAGCAGCACCTGAGCAAGTAACTACGACTCGTAGGGCTGACTTTCTATCAATCAACAGGCAATAGGAGGTGTCCAAGGCAATATAGAGGCTGGAAGAAATATAACTGGTGCACGGAATCTAAAGCATCACAACACAGATAGCTATAGATCAACGAGAGGAAGTAAAGAATATAAAAGAAAAATAGGTAGAAAGGGGGAGAATGCTCGCCTAGAAAACACTGCCGAAGGCTCGATGGTTATCGGGTCGACACTCGCATCAACTCATTGGCCTAATCCACGAAGAAGCAAAGCACTAGAAAAAAACTGGATGCACTATTTAATACTACGGCAAAAGATCGGGAATGATGCATGGATGATGTACGACATGGCAAAGATGCGATGCAATTAGGAAATATTAAGAGAAACCGGGGTCCCCATAATTAATTATATGGTTATAGTTGTTTTAGATACCCCGCGATTTAAATGTTGTCTTAACAAATCGAAACATGACATCAGTTTGCTACACAAATTTAAATGAGGCCAATATAAGACTAGAAAAGCCCACATATGGTCTCCATATTTAATTTAGGTGAATCGACATAAGGCCCCCAAACCACACAATATATATGCGGCATGAACAATTTAATATGTAACAAGTGAAATATCATATTATAAAAACATGGGGCTTGGAAAAAGGTCACACATCAGATCGACGATCTTGGGACTCAAAGGGGGTCGGCGGGGTTCGGTCTTTGGATCCTAAGACTCCGGAACTCCGAGAATAGGGCCTTGATGTTCCATGAAGGAGGTCTGGACATTCGAGAAGAGGGTCTCCGGATCGGAGGACTTGGTGTCCATGGAGGAGTCCTTGTCGATCTGCGGCGACGATCCTGGGGTTCATTCTTCGGTTGTCGGTGGTGAACTCTAATTGGCACAAACAAGCATCGGTATGGCACAGAATGCACAAACGCATCTGACGGAAGCAGGCAGAGCTAGAGGAACATAGTCAGCCTGCTTTTAGACACAATCAGGAGATGTCCTTGTACACAAAGAACATGCATACGCAACCATAATGGTGCAGGTCGACCGGAAACAGATAGACACGCGGTGTCTTACAGATGAGGACGACGTGGGCCGACGACGCAGCTAAGAAGTGATGACCCACAAGTATAGGGGGTGTATCGTAGTACTTTCGATAAATAGGAGTGTCGATCCCAACGAGGAGCAGAAGGTGTTGACTAGTGGTTTGGAGCAGGAAATCTCTGTAAATACTTAGCAAACCAATTTTTAGGGTTTTTTGATAAAGCAAAGAAATAAAGTGCAAGTAAATAAAGACAGCAAATAACTGCAGCAAGTGGCCCAATCCTTTCATAGCAAAGGACAAGCTGGTGATAATACTTATGAGGAACAAATGTTCTCGAGGACACATGGGAATACTGTCAAGTGCTTTCGTTTCATATAGTTGATTAATCTTCTTTGGTTTGATAAGTGTTGTGTGGGTGAATCTGTGCTAATGTACCGACCGTACTTGGACTAATACATAATTGTGATTAAACCTCTTGCAAGCATCCGCAACTACAAGAAAGCAATTAAGATAAAAACCTAACCACAGCCTTAAACTCTGAGATCCTACACTCCCTTGTGCAAAGGTTTCCTAACAGGGGTTCAGGTTTCTGTCACTCCGGCAACCCCACAATTAGTAGCCAAATACATAATGTATTCCCCTAGGCCCATAAATGGTGAAGTATCATGTAGTCGACGTTCACATGACACCACTAGAAGAATAGCACCACAACTTAAATATTAAACCATTGAATAATACCTCAACACAATTCCACTACCAACAACATGACTTCTCCCATGTCCTCAAGAACTAAACGAACTACTCAATAGACATCATATGGATCAAGATTAGAGATAATATGATGATGAATAACAATCTGAACATAAACAATAATTCAATGGTTCCACTCACAAGCATCAACTACAATAGTAATCAACACCGGGAAAGTTTCCCCTAAGAACTATGCAAGATTCAACACAATTGTTACAGCGGGATGGAGTGGTGATGATGGTGCTGATGGAGATGGTGGTGTGGATGATGATGATGATCCCGATGAAGTCTAGCTTGATGACGGTGTTGATGGCGACAATCTGCCCTCTCCGGGAAGGAATTTCCCCGGCAGAAATCTGTCTGCCGGAGAGCTCTTTCTCTCTCTGTAGTTTCTGCCCCGTAGAGACAACGAAATCTTTCTTTGGTTGCTCCCCGAACTTTAGGGTTTCAGGAGGAAGATATAGGAGAAGGGGCGGAGCCAGAGGTGGGACAGGGTGGCCACACCCCCTGTAGGCGCGGCCCAGGGTGGCCCGTGCCTGGGGGTGTGTGGGCCCCCTGTGGCCCAACTCCGCCTCCCCTTCTGGCTTCCTTCGTCTTCTAGAAAATATAATTTTCCATAGTTTTTCTGTTATTTTCTGATCTTCGCGAAAATTGCATCTAGACACCGCTTTTTCCATCAGAATCCTGACTCTGGCAGTTCATCCCCCAAGAATCATCCAACATGCAAAAACAGATGAAATAACAATAGTATCACCTCTTAATAAGAAATATATCAATGTATAGAAGCAAATTATGATATAGAATGGTGATGCAAACTAGACCATCATGGTATGGTATGGGAAAGAAGGCCAACAGTCTGAATCTTCTCGCTTCTTATAGATCCTCGCGCACCACTAATAAGGGTTCTTTCTCCATCTTGAAATTGGCAAAACCACCAACAAGGGGTCGTTGCTCACATTCGTCGAGAGAACACTCCGGAGAACAAAGGACGAAGGTAAAGGTATCAAAAGATAAGGACACCTCTAACTTCCATGGGAGGAGTATATTTCTTGATCCACCGATTCAATGTGCAAGAGCGAATGCTAAGAGTAGTCATATGGTGATCAGTTAGTCGCTCACCCAAAGTATTACTCTGCACATGAATAGGATAACTATGCAACCAACTCTTGGAATCCGACTAAAGATCTTGACAATCAAGGTTTGGAAACAAAGGAGCAAGGCAGGCTCTTCATCGGATCTGATGTAGATGATGTCCTCAAGTCAGATAACACCGGAAGATACAAAGAAAAATTATAGTGAATTTTTGGATCCACTAAAAGGTACAACAAAGGAAAGGTTCCTCAGATAGCATGAAGACCAGATGTCGAAGCACCGTTACTAGAGGATAGAAGCGAAACCCTAAAGGTACGACGGAAACCCAACCACGAGAATTCCTGAACTCGAAGAAAAGATAAGAGAGCAGATTCAAAACACGCAGAGGTAAGAAGAGAATAGCAGAGGGGTAAGGAGTAAAAGCAGACCTAATCAGGCCTATCCAACCGATTTTCCAAAATAGTTTTGACACTCAACAATGTCGGTTAGCTAGGTTATCCTACAGACTGGACCGATGGGGTATCATAATTGCTCAGCTCTGATACCACTCTTTAACACCCTCGGATCGGTCCTATGAAAGTTTTAGCGATTACCGCGAAAACCCGCATAGAAATGATTCAAAGGTGCCCACCAGGCACTTGCGTGCGGGTGGAAAACAAAGTAATATCATTACACAATAGTCCACAATGGAACCCACAAAACATATATACATAACAACGACTCCATGAGTCAAGAATACATATACAGTACAAAGATCTA
The DNA here is from genome assembly GCA_916181665.1 of Avena sativa. Classification (NCBI taxonomy): domain Eukaryota; kingdom Viridiplantae; phylum Streptophyta; class Magnoliopsida; order Poales; family Poaceae; genus Avena; species Avena sativa. The sequence goes on along the minus strand of OV702298.1, from coordinate 40,633,956 downwards.
AATCATCTTGAAAACGATACAACGTCCAAGTACGGACAATATGCAAATTGAGCTAAGAGCCCTGAAGAATAACCAATGGCGTCCATAACCCTGCCTAGGACAAGCCGGAAGGGTAACCCTGCTAACGACGTCAATCTCAAAACCTGCTTAACAAAAGGGGTGCCGGCAAAGGGCAAAGGAAAAAGAGAGCGGTCAGTACTGAGGCCAGTACACGGCGAGTCTTAGAATTCGGCGGCTCTCGCCTACATAGGTATGGTGGTCTAAAGCGGCAATGCGGCATGCACTAAACAACCTATAGAGATTCAATACAACTGTCGGCTATCCGAGAGAGATAAGAAAGACCTATTCGGAAACAACTTGATACTACCACCAATCATACCCATCCTGGTATTTCCCCCTCGAGACCAAACGAGGAAGTCATGCCGAGGAAACTCACACAGTTAGCAGTTTTATTCATTATTTTTTATGGTGATTACCCAACTTATTGGTCATAGCAGATACAAGTCATATTATAACAGTAAACTTTAGTTCTAGTTGTCTATGATCGAGAACTGTGCTTTAAGTCGTCCATAACCGCGAACACAATTTTTCGAAAAGATTAAACCCTACAGGGGTGCACCAAAGATTCCATACGCACGTACACCCTTGTTGTCAGATCAGGTAGGTACAAGATCACAAAACATACACCCAAAGGTATGTCGATGAGGTTTCGGACACGATGTTTCCCAGATCCAAAGCAAGCACATGGGGCCACCCCACTAAGTTACCCGTAACGAAGTCGTCCGGTCTCCAAGACGGACCCAGGGTTTGTGAGAATGGATGTAAACGACTAGGAACCCAAAAGTGTGATTGGGCTTGTCGATACCACGAAATCGTGTCGCGATCCAAAACAGTACATGCTCTCCACGCGCAATAGTAAATAAAGCAGTAAAGCATGGCATAAGACATGATAGTAATAATGTCGCAAACTAGTTTGTGGCCCCCTGTGCAGTATTTTGAAATCAGGTACTAAATATATGGAGGTGCCCACACACCCCACATGTGGTTAGCGCGTGATGACCCACAAGTATAGGGGATCACAACAGTCTTCAAGGGTAGTACAACCCAATTTATTGATTCGACACAAGGGAGACAAAGAATACTTATAAGCCTTAACAACTGAGTTGTCAGTTCAGCTGCACCTGGAAATAGTCTTGCTCATAGTAGTTTATCAGTAGCAACAGTTTTGTAGTAGCAATAGTAGAGTAACAGCAGCAGTAAAACAAAGGCAGTAGTAAGAATAGTAGCAGACAGTAGGATATGAGTGCGGTAGGCATAGGGATGGATGGACGGGCATTGCATGGACGAGACTATTCATGTAACTTCAAGATCTAGGGCAATTGCAGACAAATAAGATAAAACATCCAAGTACTAAACAATCATAGACATATGTTCCATATATAGTCATACGTGCTCGCAATGAGAAATTACACAACATCTTTTGTCCTGCCAGCCCGTTTCAGCGGGGCCTTAAGGGAATCCACTAGCAATTAAGGTACTCCCCGGAGCAAATCATTAACCCTCCGTGAACACATGTGATCCTCATATCATAGCCATTCCCTCTGGTTGTCCCAATTTCTGTAACTTCGGGGCCTTTGGTTCTCGACAATGATACGTGTACACAACTTGCAGATAAGATTACAAACAATACTATCATAATGATTCAATAATAATTTTAGATCTGAGATCATGGCGCTCGGGCCCTAGTGACAAGCATTAAGCACAACAAGTTGCAACAAAGTCAAATAGAACTAATAGAGATACTAGGCACCATGCCCTAACAATCTTATTCGATTACATGATAGAACTCATCCAATCCCTACCATCCCCATAGCCTACTGAAATGGATCGTATGGGCACCTAGAGGGGGGCATGAATAGGTGCTACTCAATTTTTAGTTCTTTTTCAATTTTAGGCTTGACACAAAGTAAATTCTCTAAATATGCAACTATGAGAATTTCCCTATATGCAAACCTAGCTACTAAGCACGTAAAGAGAGGAGCGAGGAAACCGTAGTGGAGCATGCAGAGACACAGGGATTTTTTTACCGCAGTTCCTTCCTTGTTAAGGGAAGGACATCTGTGTTGGAGGGGTGGGCGGTTCTAAGACCACCACGCCACAATAGGCCTCACCCTATTCTCCGATGGATCTCGCCACGAAAGGCCTGATCCACCTTCTCCACTATTGGTACCCTTCGAGGCGGGAACCAATGCCTTTACAACTCTAGCAGGGCACACATCCACAACCGAATTGGAGGCTCCCGTAATGACAACAAGCTGTCACAAGAACAAGGATTATCAATATAATCAACACAAGGATCTAGATATTTGCAAGAAATACTAGATCGAAGATTCTCCAAATGAATGGAGAGGAGATGAAGCGCTTGATTGTAGTTGGTGAAGATCGAGCCCTCCTCCTTAGATTCCCCAAGGAACGGGGCATTTGGGTGGATGAAGGTGGAGCTCTCTTGGATGAAACTTGAAGAACATATCTTGTCTTTTTCGAATGAACCAAGAGTTCTGGCAGGAGGGAGATGGCTGGTTTAAATACCCCCTGCACAGATCTGGCTGTTTGTGAAGTTTGGGGGCGGATTATCTGCCCCCACTAGGGGCGGACTATCCGCCCTGGGAAAAAAATCCACCCCCTGGATGGAAAGTCCGAGGGAAAATCCGCCCCCCACACAGTAGGTCACGCCGAGCTTGACTTGGTGAAAATCCTAATCCGGCCCCCTCAAGGGGCAGACTATCCGCCCCTAGGGAAAATCTGCCTGAGAGACTGAAAGTACGGGGGAAACTCCGCCCCCACTCCGAGTGATGCATCATGGCAACCTTTGAGGCAGATCCTGGGGGGGGACTATCCGGCCCCCGGGAGGGGCGGATTATCTGGCCTAGGCAAAAACTCCGGCCCTGGACGGGAAATCCGTGGGATATTCCAACCCCATTCTGAGGGTTGCGCCCTTTTGAAATAGGGGAGGGGCGGATTATCCGCCCCCCAAAACCACTTTACAAGCTCCTTTTCAAAATAAGATCTACATCACTTCAACACACATTAAAATATCCTTGGTATTATTATCTAACACACAAAACATTAAGGATGATGAAATGTTCTTTCAATCTCCCCCTTTTTGGTGTTAGATGACAATACTAGGATTTGCAAGGAGACCTACTAACATCATCTACAAGAAATGAAAGCGGCTCCCCCTAAATGTGTGCATATTTATAATTTGTATTTGAATACAAATGCACACACTAAAGAGCAAGCCAATTTCATAACATTGACAACAATAACAAGGATGAGTTAGGAAGCATAGTCATACCACCATATTGATGCAATCAATAGATAACTCCATAATTCCATATGACATCAACATAATTCCATACTCCATAGATACATCCAGAATTCCATACGAATAGTTCCACAAGATAAATCCAGAATTCCAGAATTCCACACAAGATCACAAATAGTACCACACGACAAAGTCTTATATAAACCAAGCACAAATAAGTTCAACGCTAAAATGGCACAAGCAAGCAAATGAAGAAAATGAATGATAAAGAAGCAAGTTCTTGCACTCGACCCATGCAAATCCGAGACCTAATAGTGTAGGTTTCGCAGCATAGAAAAAAATCCTACGATGGGAACAACTATGTACCAAGATCTATCTACTAGATACAAACAACGGGCGAATGTATATCCGTAGAGAACATACCCTTGAAGATTGACAAATATTAACGAGTCAAACTCGTGGTTGATGTAGACGATCTCTTGCCGATCTCAAGATCGAGAGGAAGTCCTTAGCACCACAACTTAGCACTGCATCCGTGCTCGCACACACGTTCGAGGCACTGAGCAACCTCCGCCTCCTCGGTCCAGCGATGCAGCGGAAGCACAACTCTTTCTTGCCGAATAGCCACCAAGAATATGTATCTCGCTAGTCCGAGACCATGGGGATAAATACTAGAGGGGGAGAGAGATCCTTCACGAGGAGGTGTGAGTGAGAAGTGAGGAGGGGGGTGCCTTTTATAGGAGAGGGTGGACCGCAAGGGGGTGGCCGACGCATGGGGCTGCCCCCTTGCCCTCCCCTCATTCATGTGGGTGGACACTCCACTCGCAAAAATCCTTTCAATTCCCTCCACTCAAAATCCCACTCAAATTCCCATTAAATTTCCACCAAATTTAATGCAAACTCTCATTAAATAAAACTCCTTTTATTTATTCAGAATTTTGTCAATTACTTTAATGACAAACATTCACATATAACCCCTTGCTAGTATTTCATTTCACATGCAAAAACACTTTCTGCAATTTCACCCGAAAACCTGTTTCGGTATCTAGTGAAATAAATTCATGCGCTTGTTATTCTTTCTGGTATGAAACTTCTGCTCCAAATGGATGTCAGTGTCTATTAAGTGTGCCACCCTATGGTTCGTGAATAATGCGGACATGATCGAGACCCTTCTCCGATCAATAATCAGAAGCGGGATCTGGAGACCCATACTGACTCCCACACATTCAACGATGACTTTCTTGTGATCGTCGGAACCTTTTACGCTAGTATCTTAATCCTTTTGTTTCGCGATATATTACATGTCCGAGATTCAATCATCGGTATCTCCATACCTAGTTTGATCTTGTTACTGACATGCACTTTTTTATCGTTCCCGTGATATAACATTCTAGTGATCAAATCACTTGCTTGCAAGCTAACCAATGTGATATCACCGAGAGGGCCCAGAGCATATCTATCTGTCATTGGGATGAACAAATTCCACTCTCGATCCATGGGCCTCAACATAACACTTTAGTAGTTCTTAACCCATCTTTATAAACACCTAGTTATGGTGTGACGTTTGATGTTATCAAGAAACTCTTCTGGTGTTAGTGATTGACATGATCTCATGGTCTAAGGATTAGGATCACTTCGTAAGTTGTTATAGAAATATAAACTCAATGACTTTTGATCGTAATGCTATACTTCAGATGAATGTTCATCACACCATTGCACTAATGTTGTGACCTCGTTATTAACAACATCCAATGTCTATGATCAGCAAACCTTGATCATCTTGTTAATCAACGAGCTAGTTTATGAGAGAGGCATAACTAGGAACTTTCTGTTTGTTTATTAAACACACATGTATTAACGTTTCCGTATTAATACAATTATAGCATGCAAAATAAACATCTATCATATACTTGGAATACACATAATAAACACTTTATTATTGCCTCTCAGGGCATATTCCCTTCAGTCTCCCACTTGCACTAGAGACAATAATGTAGTTACATAGTGATGAATCTAACACCCATGGAGTTCTGGTGTTGATCATGTTTTGATCTAGGGAGAGTTTTAGTCAACGAATCTGCTACATTGAGATCCGTATGTACTTCACAAATCTTTATATCTTCATCCTTGACATGTTCACAGATGGAGTGAAACCGGTGCTTAATATGCTTGGAGTACTTGTGAGACCTTGGTTCTTTGGCATTGGAAATGGCACCATTGTTGTTTGGAACTCCTCCAACTAACCGCTCCGACATTCATGAGAAATACGTATCCGGATTGAGACTTAGAGTCATCCGGATCGATGTCAAAGCTAGCATCAACATAACACTTAGCGGCGAGCTCTTCTTCACCTCCGTACACAAGAAACATATCCTTAGTTCTTCGCAAGTACTTAAGGATATTCTTGACCGCTATCCAGTGTTCCGAACCTGTATCCGATTGGTACCTACTAGTCAAACTAATAGCATGTGCTACATCCGGTCTTGTACATAGCATGGCATACATTATAGAGCCTATGGCTGAAGCATAGGGGTCTTTGTCCATTATCTCTCTTTCTTCCGCCGTAGCCGGACTTTGAGTCTTACTCAATGTCTTGCCTTGCAACATAGGTAAGAACCCCTTCTTACTTTCGTCCAATTTAAACTTCTTTAAAATCTTATCAAGGTATGTACTTTGCGATAGCCCTATTAGGCGCCTAGATCTATATCTATAGATATTTATGCCTAATATGTATGACGCTTCACCTAGGTCCTTCATTGAAAATTTGTTGTTTAGATAACTTTTAACACTGTTTAAAAGATCTATATCATTTCCGATCAATAATATGTCATCCACATATAATATCAGAAATGCCACATTTCTCCCACTCACTTTCTTGTAAATACAAGCTTCTCCATAAGTTTGGACAAATCCAAACTCTTTGATCACCTCATCAAAGCGGAGATTCGAACTTCATGATGCTTGCTTCAGTCCATAGATGGATCGCTGAAGCTTGGTCAACATCCTTAGGATCGACAAAACCCTTTGGTTGTATCATATAAAACTCTTCTTCAATATTACCATTGAGGAACGCGGTTTTGACATCCATCTGCCATATCTCATAATCAAAATATGCAGCAATTGCTAACATAATCCTAACTGACTTTAGCATCGCTACGGAAGAGAATGCCTCATCGTAGTCAACTCCTTGAATTTGTCGAAACCCCTTTGCGACAAGTCGAGCTTTATAGAAGGTCACATTACCATCAGCATCAGTTTTCCTTTTGAAAATCCATTTATTCTCCATGGCCTTCCGGTTGTGAGGTAAGTCCACAAAGTTCCAAATTTGATTTTCATACATGGATTCCATCTCGGATTTCATGGCTTCTAACCATTTGTTGGAATCCGGGCTCATCATCGCTTCCTCATACGTCGAAGGATCATCAATTTCATCAACCATGAAATTCATAACAGGGTTTCCGCACATCTCGGGAGCTGCACGCGTCGTGCTAGACCTACGAGGTTTGGTAGTACTCTCTTTCGGAGTTTCATGATCATTATCATTAGTTCCCTCTTCAACTGGTGAAGCCAACTCCAGAACGAATTCCGGTGCTGCGCTACTCGCCATACTTTGAAGAGAAGGTTCAATAACCTCTTCGAGTTCTACCTTCCGACTACTCACACCTTTCGCGTGAAACTCTTTCTCTAGAAAGGATCATTCTTGGCAACAAAAACCTTGCCCTCAGATCTGTGATAGAAGGAATACCCAATTGTTTCCTTAGGGTATCCTATGAAGACGCATTTTTCCACTTTGGGTTCGAGTTTATCCGATTGAAGTTTCTTCACATAAACATCGCATCCCCAAACTTTAAGAAATGACAGCTTATGTTTGTTTCCAAACCATAATTCATACGATGTCTTTTGAATGGATTTAGATGGTGCCCAATTTAAAGTGAATGCAGCAGTTTCTAGTGCATAACCCCAAAATGAAAACGACAAGTCCGTTAGAGACATCATAGATCGAACCATATCCAATAAAGTACGATTACGATGTTCCGACACACCATTTTGCTGTGCTATTCCGGCAGGTGTGAGTTGTGAAACAATTCCACACTCTTTCATATGAGTGCTAAACTCGTAACTTAGATACTCTCCTCCATGGTCAGACCGTAGAAATTTGATCTTTCTATTACTATGATTTTCCAGCTCATTCTGAAATTCCTTGAACTTTTCAAAGGTTCCAGACTTGTGTTTCATCAAGTAGATATAACCGTATCTACTGAAATCATCCGTGAAAGTAACAAAATAACTATATTCACCTCGCACCGACACACTCATTGGACCACATACATCAGAATGTATGATTTCCAATAAATCTGTCGCTCGTTCCATTGAACCGGAAAACAGTGTTCTAGTCATCTTGCCCATAAGGCATGGCTCACATGTATCAAATGATTCAAAATCAAGTGATTCCAAAAGTCCATCTGAATGGAGCTTCTTCATGCGTTTAACGCCAATATGACCTAGACAACAGTGCCACATATATGCAGATATATCATCATTAAGTTTAATCCTTTTAGCATCAACATTATGAATATGTGTAACACTGTTATCGAGATCCAACAGAAATAAACCATTCATCATCGGTGCATGACCATAAAAGATTTCATTCATATAAATAGAACAACCATTGTTCTCGGATTTAAATGAATAACCACTTCGCATCAAACACGATCCAGATACAATGTTCATGCTTAGTGCAGGCACCAGATAACAATTATTCAAGTTTATTACTAATCCCGATGGTAAGTGGAGAGGTAGCGTTCCGATGGCGATCACATCAACATTTGATCTATTACCGACACACATCTTGACCTCACCCCTTGCTAGCGGTCGCTTGTTCCGCAACCCCTGATTCGAGGTACAAATATTAGCAACTAAACCGGTATCAAATACCTAGGTGCTACTACGAGTACTAGTCAAGTACACATCAATAACATGTATATCATATATACCTTTGTTTGCCTTGCCGGCCTTCTTGTCTGCCAAATACTTGGGGCAGTTGTGCTTCCAATGGCCAGTCCCCTTACAATAATAGCACTCAGTATTAGACTTAGGTCCAACTCGGGGTTTCTTTTCAGGCACGGCAACCGGCTTGCCTCCCTTACTTACCTTCCGTTTTCCCTTCTTGTCTTTCTTGAAACCAGTGTTCTTATTGACCATCAACACTTGATGTTCTTTCTTGATCTCCACTTCTGTAGTTTTAAGCATTGACAGAATCTCGGGGAGAGACTTCTTCATGCCTTGCATATTACAGTTCATCACGAAGGTCTTATAGCTAGGTGGCAGAGACTGCAGAACACGATGGATGCCTAAGTCAATGGGAATCGATATTCCCAAGGACACAAGCTTATCAGCATAACCCGACATCTTGAGTACATGCTCACTTACGGAGATGTGCTCTTCCATCATGCAACTAAAGAACTTTTCTGAAGCATTGTAGCTCTCTACAATAGCATGTGTGTCGAAAATCATTTTCAACTCACCCATTGTATCAAATGCATTGCCGTTTTCGAAACGCTCTCGAATTTCTGGCTCTAGCCCATACAATATGCCGCAATGAAGTAAGTTGTGGTCCTCCTGACGAGTCTGATAGAGATTCTTCTCCTTATAAGGGGCATCATCGAATGGTGGGGGGCCTAGCGGCGCTTCTAGCACATATTGCTTTTGTGCAGCAAAGAGGATAATCCTCAAATTCATGGCCCATTCGGTAAAGTTGCTACTGTTCGTTGCAAGTTTCTCTTTCTCCATGAACACATTGAAATTAAAAGAAGGTGGTGCCATCTACAACAAAATTTGTAAAGTTTAGACTAAGTTTATGATAGATTGAGTTCAACTAATCCACATTACGAATGAACTCCCACTCAAAAATGACACCCCTCGTGCCTTTTTGGTGATTACATGAACCAAATCCACTACACCAAGTCCGATCATCACGTGAGTCGGTGTAGCTTCAAAGGCGAGCATCAAATGGGCATCATATCTACCATATGACTCATGCTTAACCTTTCGGTCCATCTTCCGAGGCCATGTCTATACATGCTAGGCTCGCCAAGTAAGAAACTTAGTATTCGCGTGTGTAACTGTCTTACACCCGAAATATGGTCATGGATCCAAGAACACCCGATCATCACGTGATGTCTTGGAGCGACGAAACATAATCGGTGCATACTTAAGGAAGAACACATTCTTATCTTGATATTTAAATGAGGGATCATCTTATTATGCTAATAAAACACCAAACAAGCAATATAAGATGCAATCAAACATCACATGTTTATAAGTGAAATGACATGGTTCCCGCATATGATCTCCATCATGTGCAGCGTGGTATGATCACTATCATACCTCTATGTGTAAGGCCAAGGTCTATGGAACTTACATTTTATGTGTGTTGTAAGAGTATCATCTCATACTTCTACTTACAACATCACCATATCATAACACTAGCCTAGCAACAATCTAAACTAGACGCCTCTAATTTATCCATTGCAAGTTTTACGTGGCTTAGGGCTTTCGAAGATAGAACCGTTCTTACCTACGAACATAAACCACAACGAGGATAACCAAATTATTGACAACTTGTTGCAAATTAGATATTGACTATAGTAGGAGAGACAGACACCTGCTAGCCACTTACGCAAACTAGTTGCATGTCAAGCCTGGAACAGGTATCATGTGCGAGGACATGTAAAGTTTGTCCGGGCCGCTTCATCCCACTATGCCACCAATATCCAAACTACAACAAAGAAGCAATAACATGATCATCATCGCCCACATACTCATATGTGTACTACCCATGTAAAGCATCTTCGCATAGATCTGGCTCTGATACCACTGTAGGGTTCGCAGCATAGAAAACAAAAAATCCTACGATGGGAACAACTATGTACCAAGATCTATCTACTAGATACAAACAACGAGCGGATGTATATCCATAGAGAACATACCCTTGAAGTCCGACAAAGCTTAACTAGTCAAACTCATGGTTAATGTAGACGATCTCTTGACGATCTCAAGATCGAGAGGAATTCCTTAGCACCGCAACTTAGCAGTGCATCCGTGCTCGCACACACGTTCGAGGCATCGAGCAACCTCCGCCTCCTCGCTCCAGTGATGCAGCGGAAGCACAACTCTTTCTTGCCGAATAGCCACTGGGAACATGTATCTCGCTAGTTCGAGACCATGGGGGATAAATACTAGAGGGGGAGAGAGATCCTTCACGAGGAGGTGTGAGTGAGAAGTGAGGAGGGGTTCCTTTTATAGGAGAGGGGGGACCCCAAGGGGGTGTACGGCGCATGGGGATGCCCCCTTGCCCTCCCCTCATTCATGTGGGTGGACACTCCACTCACAAAAATCCTTTCAATTCACTCCACTCAAAATCGCACTCAAATTCCCATTAAATTTCCACCAAATTTAATGCAAACTCTCATTAAATAAAACTCCTTTTATTTATTCAGAATTTTGTCAATTACTTTAATGACAAACATTCACATATAACCCCTTGCGAGTATTTCATTTCACATGCAAAAACACTTTCTGCAATTTCACCCGAAAACCTGTTTCGGTATCTAGTGAAATAAATTCCTGCGCTTGTTATTCTTTGTGGCATGAAACTTTTTCTCCAAATGGATGTCGGTGTCTCTTAAGTGTGCCACTCTACGGTTCGCGAATAATGCGGACATGATCGAGACCCTTCTCCGATCAATAATCAGAAGCGGGATCTGGAGACCCATACTGACTCCCACACATTCAACGATGACTTTCTTGTGATCGTCGAAACCTTTTACGCTAGTATCTTAATCCTTTTGTTTTGTGATATATTACATGTCTGAGATTCGATCATCGGTATCTCCATACCTAGTTTGATCTTGTTACTAACATGCACTCTTTTATCGTTCCCGTGATATAACATTCTAGTGATCAAATCACTTGCTTGCAAGCTAACCAATGTGATATCACCGAGAGGGCCCAAAGCATATCTATCTGTCATTGGGATGAAAAAATTCCACTCTCGATCCATGGGCCTCAACATAACACTTTAGTAGTTCTTAACCCATATTTATAAACACCCAGTTATGGTGTGATGTTAGATGTTATCAAGAAACTCTTCCGGTGTTAGTGATTGACATGATCTCATGGTCTAAGGATTAGGATCACTTCGTAAGTTGTTATAGCAATATAAACTCAATGACTTTTGATCGTAATGCTATACTTCAGATGAATGTTCATCACACCATTACACTAATGCTGTGACCTCGTTATTAACAACATCCAATGTCTATGATCAGCAAACCTTGATCATCTTGTTAATCAACGAGCTAGTTTATGAGAGAGGCATAACTAGGAACTTTCTGTTTGTTTATTAAACACACATGTATTAATGTTTCCGTATTAATACAATTATAGCATGCAAAATAAACATCTATCATATACTTGGAATACACATAATAAACACTTTATTATTGCCTCTCAGGGCATATTCCCTTCAAATAGAACTACTTCCCCCCCTTTGGCATCGAAACGCCAAAAAGGAAGAAGAGCGATGCTAGCGCCCCAGAGGATCACTCCTCCTCATCCTTGTCCTCGTCCTCATCGTAGTCATCCCCGTCCCCTTCCTCGTCATCATACTCATCATCATCAACTAGAGGAGTAGGTGCCCTAAGCGGTGGAGGAAACAGGTGACTCTCGAGCTCTCCATAGTTAATCCCTGAGGTGTTCCAATGAGCATACGGTTCCGGAGGTGTAGGAGGTGGTGGATGGCCAGTCGCCCTAGACAGATGGTGGAGAATGAGCTGCTAGGTGTGGGCCATCTCATGGCTCCTCCTGTACGCATCATACTGGCCCTTGTGAGTGTTAATGCCCATGCATAGGATGTGCCGCTAAAACCAGTTAGCTGCTTGACCTCACGTGCCATTGGGGACACCGCGGGCCTACGACCACTAGCCCTTGCATCACGCATGAAGGACTCGGGGGCAGTGTAAGGGTGAGAGGTATTCTGAGCCTTGTTGTAGATCTACTTGGGATTGTGAACTCCATCCAAACCAGTACCGAAATCCTCATGTGGCAGCATGTGCTTGATGAGCATCATAATGTAAGGAGCATACGGGATGGAGAGCCGGTTGAACATATCATCAGTCATCTCATGATAGATATAATCCATAACATCCAACTTCTAACCTGTAGAAGAATCAACATTGGTGGCACACTCATGTGCAAAAGCAAGCAACAGAACCAGGTGACCATGGATCTTATTATTGTTGTCCCCACTTGGAGAGATGCTGTCCCGAAACAAGCCAACAAGAGCAGCATACAAAGGAGAAAGACCAGCAAAGGTACCATCAATACCATCATACGATAGGCACGGAGCAAGAATAGTGTCCTTGGATGGCTTGAGTGGAGAAATGATGCGGTGGCCAGAAGCTGTGTCACGCCCATGAAAGGCATACCCAAGGACCTGACCAAAAATACAGAAGTCTGGCTGAATCATAGTGGTCATGTTCATCCACTTCATGGTTCGAAGCTCATCTCCGCAGATCACAAGTGTAGAGAAAAGCTGCTTCACCACAGAGGAGTCATAGTGGCACTAAAGTGTCATAAGGTGATGCAACCCCACATTATTAGTCACATCCAAGGCCTCACGAAGTCTTGCCTTGCTTTGCGCCTCAGTGATATTCAGAGGATGCATAGGGCGAATCTTGAGAGTAGCATAAACATCATCATGAATGGACCGAAAGTGAGAGCACCAAAACATGGGGTCCTCTAGAGGACCATCACTGTCAGCCTCGGCATAATAATCAATGTGGCTAATGGAGGAGTATTCAACGCTATCCATGGCCTTGTAGTTGGGTCGGGACTGCTTTTCCTTGCCCTTGCCCTTGCGAGATGCAACCCTCTTGGATTTACTTGCTGCCTCGGCCATCCGTTCATACTCTCTTGCCAACCTGCGAACTTCAGTTTTGTCAACAAGCTTACCCTCTATGTTGGGCCTGAGATAACGGGCACGGGGACGACGCTTGTAGGTCTTAGGAGCACTGGAACCACCTGTGAAAAGCATGGGAGAGGTAGCATGGGGATAAGCACACACACAAGTCCAAGAGGAATATTAGAAACAGTAGGAAAACAATCCACGGTCCAAAGATGTGCATTGTGAAAATATGATACAAACCAGAACAGGCAGTGAACCTCCAGGCCGGATTATCCGGCCCTGGCAGGGGCGGATAATCCGCCCCCTAAAAAATTCTCTGGTTTGGCCCAGATTCACCAAGGCAACATAGATCGGGCACTAGGGTTGCAATACTATTGAATCTAACAAGCAAGGGAAACACATAGTATCTTCTACAACGAGATTTCCACCAAAACAATGAATTCCATACAAAGGAGATGGATGAGGGAGTTACCCTCAGTCATTGGAGTAAAATCTCAGAGGAGAAGGTACCCGGAGGTGTGGGGAAGATCCGGGGAGAGCCCAGAGAATCCGGTGGTTGAATCAACTCTAGAGAGGGGTGGAGGCTTCAGCGGCGGCTTGGGGGAGGACTGTCTGCTCTGTTTGAGCCCTTCCTCCTCGAGCCCTGCCCTTAAAGGGCAGATTCGCCTGGGGCGGATTATCCGTCCCCTACTTGGGGTGGATAGCCCCCCCCTCTGAATTTATGTAAACACAGATTCAGGCCGGAGCTCTCCTTGCAAAACCCCTTGAAAGTGTATAAAGGACTTGTGTGCAAGAATAGATGGTTCAAGGAGGGAAAAAGGCTTGGGTTTAGAGCAACAAACTGAGATGGTACTACACACCCAAAATTGCAAGAACAAATCAACTAAAAGCCAAAATTGGGTGTGTTTTCCATAAGAACAAGAGATATGCAAGAATATCCAAAGAGAGCCAATAGAAACCAACTCTTCTCAAATCAAAGGGCGGTCGCCGAAGCCACAATGTTGGAGCGCATGGCATGACACCGCGAATATGTATCTTGAGTTCAAAACCAATGCTCACTGATAACACACATATCACAAAATGATATTAAGGGAAATGATTTTTCTTGCTTTCAGCATTATGGGGGGAGGGTTAGCCCAATCAATTAGGACCACACTCCCCCTATGTCTATGCCTGCATCTAAACCAAATACATGAAGAAGTGTAAGTGAGTTTGGAAGGTAGTCAAGCCAAGCTCCTTGAATCTATGATATTTAACTCATTCCTCAAATAACTAAATCTTGCTTCATCAAGAGGCTTCGTGAATATATCAGCAAGTTGGTTCTTCGTGCTCACAAAAGAGAGTGCAATATCGCCACGAGCAACATGATCCCGAATGAAATGATTGAGAATCTCAATATGTTTTGTTCTTGTATGCTGCATCGGATTGTAAGCAATCTTAATAGAACTTCCATTGTCACATAAAAGAGGCACTTTGTCACAATTGACACCATATTCCTTTAAAGTTTGCCTCATCCATAATAATTGTGTACAAGCACTTGCAGCAGCAACATATTCAGCTTCGGCGGTTAAGAGTGATATGCAATTTTGTTTCTTCGAAGACCAACACACTAGAGACCTGCCCAAGAATTGACATGCACTAGAAGTTGATTTTCGATCATCCTTGTCACCAGCCCAATCTGAATCAGTGTAACCACATAGAGAGAAAGTAGAACCTTTGGGATACCATAAACCAAAATTTGGGAAATGAACCAAATATCTGAAGATTCTCTTGACCACCACTAAGTGGCTTTATTTAGGAGCGACTTGGTACCTTGCACACACTCCTACACTCAACACTATATCGGGCCTATATGCGCAAAGGTAAAGGAGAGAGCCGATCATGGATCGGTATACCTTTTGGTCCACGTCTTTACCCTTTGGATTAAGCTCAAGATGACATTTAGTTTTCATTGGAGTAGCAATGCCATTGAGATCCGTCATCTTGAATCTCTTGAGCATGTCTTGGATGTTTTTAGCTTGATTAATGAAGGTTCCTTCTCTAAGTTGCTTGATCTTGAATCCAAGAAAGAACCTTAATTCTCCCATCATAGACATCTCAAACCTGTCAGTCATAAGCTTTGAAAATTCATCATTAAAAGCTTGGTTAGTAGAGCCAAAAATAATGTCGTCTACATATAGTTTGCATAAAAAACCCTCCACATTAACCTTCTTAGTAAAAAGAGTGGGATCGATTTGCCCAACTTCGAATCCACGGTCTAACAAAAGCTCTTTAAGGTGCTCATACCACGCACGTTGGGCTTGTTTAAGGCCATAAAGCGCCTTATCAAGTTTGTAGACATGGTTCGGAAATTTAGGATCCTAAAATCCTAGGGGTTGCTTGACGTATACCAACTCATGTAGTGGACCATTAAGAAAAACACTCTTAACATCCATTTGCTGTAATTTAAAATTATGATGAGTGGCATAAGCAAGAAGGATACATATGGACTCAAGGCGAGCCACATGCGCATAGGTTTCGCTGAAATCAATGCCTTCCACTTGAGAAAATCCTTGAGCCACTAGCCTTGCTTTATTCCTTACAACAATGCCATTTTCATCTTGTTTGTTCTTGAAAATCCACTTGGTGCCGATAACATTGCGACATTCTTTGGGTTTCTCTACAAGCTTCCAAACCTTGCTGCGCTCGAAGTTATTGAGTTCTTCGTGCATTGCAACCACCCAATCAGGATCTTCAAGAGCATCAAAGACCTTCTTTGGTTCAACCATTGAGATGTGTGCTTGATGATCACAGAAGCTAGCAAGTTCTCTTCTAGTAGACACTCTTCTTCTTAGATCACCTACAACCTTGTCAAGAGTGTGGCCCTTAAATCAAGGTTCCGATCAGCGCGAGCTTTGAGATGAGCCTCAATTTCCTTATTGTTTCTTGATGGAGTTGATTCAACATTTGGATCCTTGTCTTGGCCACTACCTTGCCCTTGATCTTGATCTTGATCTTGATCTGAGCTGATAACAGGAGACTATTGCTGAACTGGTTCTTCAGGGCCGGACAATCCACCCCTGGGTGGGGCCGGACAATCCACCCCTGGGTGGGGCCGGACTATCCGTCCTGGGAGATGCGGCTGCATTTTCTTCTTCCTGAATGTCCCTGGCAGAAATTGGAGTACCAGGGACTGATAATCCGCCCCTTGGGTTCGGAGAATCCGGCCTGGGATTTTCAGTACTTGTTTGCTCTTCATGATTTCCCCTAGAGAGAGTTGGAGTGCCAGGGGTGGACTGTCCGCCCCTTGGAGGGGGCGGATAGTCTGGCCTGGGACTACCATTTTGCCCAGAAGACAAGTGATCTTCAGGAGGTTGTGGTGTTGGTGCAGAGGTTTCTCCAGCAGTAGGGGCTTGTTGATCTTGTGTAGATGAGGGCTCCACTTGAGTGGAGCATTGTCCTTTCTGATCCGCCACAAGGGGTTCCTCAATGGGGCGGAAAAATCCCACGCCCATTCTTCTTATGGCATCTTGGGGTATTTCAACTTCTGCATCACAAACATCAACTTGCCCCACATGGGAGCCATCATTTTCATCGAATTCCACACTACAATATTCTACAAAAATTCTGGAGAGCTCCTTGTAGACTCTATAAGTGTGGGATTAGGTACCGTAACCAACAAAAATACCTTCTAAAGCCTTAGACTCAAATTTAGACAAGCGAACTCCTTTGATGAGAAAGAAACACTTACAACCGAATACCTGGAAGTACGAAATGTTGGGCTTGTTACCGGTAAGTATTTCATACGGTGTTTTGTCCAAGATCTTGCTGAGATAGAGCTGATTTGATGAATGACAAGCGGTAGATATGGCTTCAGCCCAAAAGTTGTATGGAGACTTGAATTCAGCCATCATTGATCTAGCCATATCCATCAAAGTGTGGTTCTTCCTGTCGGCTACACCATTTTGTTGAGGAGTGTACGCTGCGGAATATTGATGTCTTATCCCCTCTTCACTTAGAAATTCATTTAATGTGTACTTCTTGAACTCGGATCCGTTTTCACTTCTTATTGCCAATATGGGGACGTTGTGTTGATGCTGAACTTCATTGGCGAAATCAATGACAGTTTGTTGAGTCTCGCTCTTTAGCTTGAATAAATATACCCAAGTGTATCTTGAGTAATCATTGACTATCACCAAGCAATATTTCTTCCCACCGAGGCTAGCATGAGATGGAGGGCCAAATAAGTCCACATGAAGTAACTCCAAGATCCTTGTCACATCCCAAAATTTTCCAAATTTTGAAATGTGAAAAATAAATAAACAAAAGAAATAATTGTTGAAATTTAGGGTGAAAAGAAATTTTTTGTTTCATAAATGTAATCACCAAAACCCATCTTGAACAAACTTTGAATAAAAGGAATCCAACAAATTTCAATCAAATGAAATACATTCATCAATAATTTATCTTGAAATTTAAACACTTGGAAAAGTTAAACCAAAACCCTAAAACCCTAAAACCCTAATGGAAGAAAATCATTTCCAAGATCTCTCTAAGACTATGGATTTGATCCATATAAAAATTTGTCAACAAACATTTATAGATGATCAAGAATGATAAATAAAAGTATTATAAAACCATAGAAATTGATTTCATTCAATTTGGAACCATGGATAAAAACTTATGAATTTAATAAGATGAAAGGAAATAATTTCCAAAGCTAATAAAGCTCCTTTCTAAAATCCATACCAAATTGTGATCAATTAATCCTAAAAGGATAAACAAATATTAAATAAAATTCTACAAATTGGAATCACCAACTTTGGATCTATAAATAAAAAGATATGGATTTTATGAGAAAAAGAAAGAAAATAAATAGGGAATATTTAAAAGCCAAATTAAATCTTGGCCAAATGCATAAGCAAATGAAATAAATATAATCCAAATGAAATAAAGGGATAAGGAATATTCAAATAAAATAATATGGCCTTAACCAAATTCTATTCCATTTGAATAAAGATAAAATCCCTAATAGAAATGAGTAATTAAATCATGGGAAAATAATCAAGTGGAATTTCCCAAGTGGAATAAAAGTTACTTAATTAATTTAAATGGAATAAAAGAATCATTTAAATAAAATTTATATGGAATCAAAATGATATTTGGTTTTATTTTGATAAAGACAATTGCCCAATCTAAATGATTAATAAATCATATTTTAAATAATTCAAAATGAATTATTTAACACACTTTGGAATAAATAAAACCTACTAAAAGGGTTTGATAAACATTTGAATTTGAAACAGAAGGATAAATCATTTGAATAAATAATATGGATTAGAACCATATTTAAAATCCTATTTAAATAAAGGCAAGTGCCCATTTTAAATAAAATATAAACCATAAATGAATAAAATAATTATTCTAAAATGGTCTTTAAAATAAATGTTTGAACAAAATAAAAAATTACTGAAGGTTTGGTAAATATCTAAATCCAAATGGTGTTTGAAATCATTTGAACAAATTCAAAATAGAATAAAAGAAACAAAAAAGAAAAAGAAACAGGAAAAAAAATGAATGAAACGAGCCAGTCCAGCCCAGCAAAGCCCCAGGCCCAACTAGCCATCCCACCTTCCTCCCCCGCACGAAATGTTTTTCCACTCTAACTCAAACCCGCGCAGACACCGACGCCTGGACCCCACCGTGTAACTCTCTCCTCGCTGACAAGGCAACCCTACCTGTCAGTCTTCGTCTTCACCCACTATGACCTGTTCTTTCCCTCTCATTGTTGTTTCTGCCGAATGAATGCTCGCGTTAATTCCTGTTGATACCACGCATAACTCGCCCAGTGATCACGCCCTCATAATCGCCCCGTCCTCCTCTTCCTTTCCCTCCAGACATCACTCCACCGGAGCACCTAGGCTGCCCGAATTGCGACCACAACCTCCCTCTGCTCCGACGAGCGTCTCCACCAATTCCGGTTAGCCCAGCTACCCTTTTGCCCCCTCGACCACATGAGCTTGCTCCCCACCCTCTTATGCACCCTCCAGTATCCTCAGCTTGCCCGCAATGCCCCGTAGCCTCGGCAACAACATCGACAGAACACCTCCGCCGTCTGCCTTGACTCCGGCGACTCCACACGGTGAGACCCGACCGTCCCCTCCTCTCTGGTTGTTAGTCGCATGTTCAGAATTCTTGTGCGCATCTAACAACATCACTCATTTGCCTTAGCACGCACCATAGCCTCGCCAACAACGTCGCCAAGCTCGTCCGTCGACAGAGACAACTCCGGCGAACGATTCAGATCAACACCATGCGCCCCTTCGACGATGACAACCACCTTGAGCTTCAGCACGACGCGGCGAACTCAGTAAGCATCTTCCCCCTCTCCCGCGCTTCCTGTACTCTCCGTACCACCACTGGCAGAGCCACGCCGCCGCACAGCCGCCGTTAGCGCCACGCATCCTTGGTCATAGGGTTGTGAACCGTTGGATTTAGATCCAAGAGACACGATAGAATCTTAAGTGAAGGGGTATGATCGCTTCTGTGCTGCACGATCTGCTTTTAATCCAACACACCACACCGCTCGATCCAGCCGAACCGGTATGCTCCAATTAGATCAAGACACGTGGCTCAAACTTTGATTTAAAAACAGAAACATTTCTATTAGATATGTGATTTGAAAAATTCATAACTTTTATTCTACACGTCCAAATTTTACAAAATTTATATCATTGGAATCAGAAAAAAGAGTACTTTCCAACCATGCCATTTGTTTAATGAATTAATTCTGAAAAATGGTTGTTTTTGCAGAAACATGTGTAGGCATATTTTGTGTATAAAATTTATTCTAAAAATGTTTTTAGGATAAAATCTTTTGTGAATGGATAGTTTTGAACCTACTAACCATGGAAACCAACTTTTGGATTTAAAAATATATTTTGTGACACTTAGAAATTATTCCTTTGAATTAAGGCATTTCTAGTTAAATAAAAATATTGATTATGTTTTAAAAATGCTTTTTGAGTAAAACCTTTGGAAAATGATTTGATTTAAACTCTCTGACCCTAAACACCAAGTTTTGGGATTTAAAAATGTATTTGGTGAACCCTATAAAATTATTACTTTGTTTAAAGGAATTTCCAACAAAATAAAATATTACTTTGATTTAAAAATGGTTTATAAGTAAAACCTTTTGCAAATGGTTTTAATATTAAACACTTGAACTTAAAACACTAACATTTGTGTTCAAAAATATATTTGTCAAACACTAGAAATTATTACCTTGATTTAAATCATTTCTAGCAAAACAAAATGATTTAAAATGGCCATTTTCACTAATTTGTTATCAAATGGTTTGCCACTTTTATAAATGACCAATAGGTGTTTTAAAATGTTTATAACCTATTAGAAACCACTTTTCCAAATAAAACAATCTTTGGCATGCTTGCATGCATTGCTTTGTTTTTATTATTCTATGTGATGAATTGCTTGAATGGTAGATTGAATTTGTGCCTTGATTGAATTGTTGTGAACTTTGAAGAGTGTGACTATTGCAAGATCAAGGAGTGAACTTATATTCTCTACCAAAAAGGCAAGTGGTGCTTCATACTTTTGTCCCATTATTTTCACTATGCATTAGTGATATTTCTAAGTAGGACTTGCATGGAATTTTACCAAGTATGCTATGCCATGGGAAATCCTAGTAGATGATGCCTTAGTGGAATTTTCCCTAAGTTAAGATCCATACTACTATCATGCTTAGCCTAGCTAGTAGAAAACACGGGCGGATTATATTCATGCTATGAAATATTTCTAAGTCAATGACTTGTGTTTTTTTAATAAAGCAACTATGTGAATGAAACACCTGGGTGGAATGGTGAGAATGGATTTATGTTGAGTGGTTACACAAGGCCAGGGGACTGGTGAACCTTGTGTATCACACTTGTGGAAAGCCACCCAGGAACAAAGAGATTTGAGATGTCAAATGTTGAGAAGCTTCAAGTATAGCCACTTGGCATTATGGGCTCTGCCTGGATCATATAGGTTGCAATAACTTAGCCAAATGGACAGTTAGTGGTAGGGGTTGATAGGTTTGGAGCGTGTCCATTTTGGTCTAAGGTAAGGCTCCTGAAAGATCTTGTCTCGATGCATGTCGAGTCTTGTGGGGAAAGTGCACCACCTCTCGAGAGAGTAAAATCTAAGTACTTAGCCGTGTCCCCGGCAATGGACAATTTGAGAATCAAGAGATGGAAGCTGTCAACACCCGGATTTTTAATCCCAGATGCCTGTTATGCCATACATCGCAATCCCAGGATTACCATTTTTGTGAGACATAACAGAATTGGATACCACAGTACATCATCCATTACAAACCATACATAAAGTCTTACAGAAATAAGGATCTCATGATCCAGTTCTTAATACAACTCAAGCAGCGGAAATACGTAATAATAAAGGTGGCATAGGCGAAGCTCCATCTTCGGGGTCACATGCAATGCTGACGATGGGAGATGATCCTAGTTGTCGTAACCTTCCTGGGGTCCATCATCCTGGTACTCCTCTTCATAGTCTGGCCACGGGAATAGCCAGGAACAAAGCCATGAGTACTCTTTAAGTACCCGCAAACTAATACTAACAAGTGAGAGGGGTTTTTGTAGTAGGACACTAAGCTCTAGGGTTGTTTTGCAAAAAGCCAGATTTACCTCTACTATGTTCTGGAGCAAAGAATGCTAGTTGAAGATTTTATATCACCTAAGTGGGAACTTGTATCTCATGCCACAACCCTTTTGTGGTCAATTCAAATTCTCCATTCATTTCACAAGTCATTTTGAAAACATCTGACGGGGGAACAGTATGGCCACTCCAATTGTCCATAACCGCAGACGCGGCTATTCGAATAGTTTGTCACTCTGTAGAGATTGTACACTTTCACCACAACATTCGATACATCCGTCAGGAACAAATCCTGAATTCACCATACTCAGTATGCGTATAATCAATCCTAACCTTTCAATTACACGCCCTAGTATAAGAACCTCTCCTGTGAGTTTGGCCTCCCAACCATGACCAACTGTCATCTTGGGTACTGCACAGGTGGACAATCTTCACATGGTAGCCTCAGTTCAGACCTTGGCCATGAGGGAACCCCTACTAAGGTATATAAGTTTCCAATCAAGCCCTACCCAATTTTCGGGTATTGTGGTTGTACTGTAAAATTGGAATGGTATTGCATCCAGACAACCATCAGTTTTATAAAGGGCTAAGGCTCATGCCTCAACATTTTCATCACCAAAATCATCTGGTGTTTGGAAACACATGTCAAAACATCTCAGTAGAATGATCCATCATTCCAAGGTTTTCATAACCATTTTTCCACCAAGTATTCCCATCTGAAGTTGATCAAGTTTTATGCTTAGCACTAGCATCTACAAGTGGGGGTGAGTACTAATGAGGGGTGATAAACTAGTGGAGTTTTCACTAAGTTCAGTCTCATGCCTTAGGATGACATCAAGATTATCTAGGTTAGGCCAAATTTTATGCTCTTTATGCAACCTTCAATTATCTTCCTAGAATCTAGAAGTCACTTAAGTAAACTTTAAGAACAAGCTTTGAGAAAGAAATCAAGTAGAAAGCTTGCAAGTAAAACTAGGATTGGGTTATCAAGTGGGTATGAGCACATATGCTTAAGGCATATGGTTGGCATGGTAACAAGAAAATATTAGCTTGCATAAGTCAACTTGATTAGTAAGGCTTGCAAGTATTGGCTTGCCTTGTGCAGATCAGTGGTTGAAGTTCTCCTTGGCTTCTTCTTCGTAGTATCCTCCTTCCTCCTCGTATCCCTGGTCGGTACTAGCGTCTATACATAAATACGAGGTACACAATCACCAAACAATACTTAACTACTTTCAATCATCACACAAAGGGGTTCTATAGATGATCTTTCATCATCACTAACATTACAAGACTAAAGCATTTGTCTTATTGATTTTATTTTTAGAAAAGTAATTTCTACTCATTGAAAAACTACTTAAGATTTAATATTCTCCAAACCAAATATGGGATCATGTTGACACATGTCATCACCACATATTTCAGTACATGGGAATGTGATTTAAAGTGGTGTCACAATTTAATAAGGTTTAACCCTTTTAATTTAAATAAATAAAGTGACTAGAAGTGCCTATGTGGCATTCTTTTATTACTTGGACATTATTTCTGTAAGTAAACCCATATATTTTTATATATTCTGAAAGGTATGGTTAAATGTGATTTTTGAGAGTTGGAATCAACTCAAAAGCTATTATGGTTTAAATTTGAAAAATGTTTGAATGCAGAAAAGCTTCTGCCTTGTTATTTTTACCCAGGGTGATCTACAGATCCAAATGATTTGAATCCAACGGGCTTGGATTAATCATTTCAAGACCTTTCTAACAAAATTGGTTTCATTCAATTTGGTTCATTGAATCGAGGTGGGTTGATTTTTTAAACTAGGTACAGAACTGGGTTTGAATGAAAATAGAAAAATCTAAATTAAAACGAGTGGGCTGCGCGGGAAGGGGAAATGGGCCGGCCCAGTGTCACTCCACGGCGCAGGACGCAACTGACAGGGGGGTTCCACCAGTCAGTGGCTCTTTAAACGCGAAGTGGTATGGGGCGATATCGGCCGCATGATCTAAGTCTAATCGAACGGCTACGGCTCATCGTCCACGTCGGGCAGCGCCGGCGAGAAAGAACCCTAACGCGGCAGGTGGGGGTCATGGGAGGCTCACCGGGGCTTAGGCGAAGGTCGGCGATGCGGGCGAACGACGAAGTCGACAACGGCGAACCTCCTAGTACCGGCAGCTCCTCCTGGGGCGGCTCCAATCGATGGCTTCCTTCTTCCCCAGCAGCGGCGAGCTCGAGCCAAATTCCGGTGATGCGCTGCTCGCCTTGCTCTGGGAATGGGGTGGGGTGGTTCTGGGTGAGAGGGGTCTGGAATGGTGTGAAGGATTCGAGCGGGGGAGGCCTCTATTTATAGTGGCGAGAGGGAACCGACGGGCGCAAGCTGAGATCGTCGTGGTAGACGACATAGAGGGCTATCGGCG
Source organism: Avena sativa (assembly GCA_916181665.1). NCBI lineage: Eukaryota > Viridiplantae > Streptophyta > Magnoliopsida > Poales > Poaceae > Avena > Avena sativa. The sequence continues at coordinate 40,609,598 of OV702298.1, read as the reverse complement.
TGGGCGACGGTAGGGGGCGGCGCTGTGCTCCCTGGAGAAGCTCAACGGTGTGGTGGCGAGGCGTGGGGCAGTGCTAATCGGTCGGAACGCTGCGGTGCTCTGTGCGTGCCTGACGGAAGTTTTAATGGCGCACAACGCGCGTGGTCTGCGCGGCGGCGAACGGGCGTGTCTGCGGGGTTGCTGGGACGGTGGTGATCAGGCGTGCACGCGGCGAGGGCGGCGCGCGGTCTGTGGGTGCTGGTCGAGCGTGGCGCACGGGGCGCGCTCTCGGCATGCTCGTAGAGCAGCTTGGCATGGCTCAGGCATATGGTCCAGTGGCTGGCATTACTCGTGGCTGGGACAGGGAGTGGCAGTGGAGTGCTAGCTTTCTCCCAGACAAGGTTGGCGAGGCTAGTGCTGCTAGTAGCTTGCTGTCCACACTGAGGTGACATGGTGCTCTCGGCCTATTCACCATTGATGACAATGGCCAGCTTAGAGTGGTGCTAGTGATTAGTTAGGGTTGTTGGATGATCTACTAAGGCTAGTGGTGTCCAGAGAGGGAACAAGTTAGGCCATAATCACTACACACTATAGTGTTTAGGATTTGTTTGATTTGCATCTGCAAGGTGTTTGATGAAATGGCCGCATGAACTCAAGTTTTGAATTTTGAAAAGATTTTTGGTGGGTGTGCTAGGCATGTGCTGGTGAGTCTGTGGATGCTTGGGTTTTGAAAGTTGAGCTTGTTTGAGTGGTTTTTGAAAAAGTGGGATCTTCCCATGTGAAATAGATTCAATTTTAAACTGTCATTTAAACTATGCATTCAAATATTTTTGGATGATAACAAAGTGGGCCTTGGTACCTTTTTATGAGTACTATCAAGGGGTTCAAAGATCCAAACAAGTTTCTGTTAAGTTTTGAAAGTTAGGGATAGCCAAAGTAGGCATGGGAATTAAATTGGCCAAAGTGACCATTCACTTATTTTGTTTGTTTTGATTTGTTTGTCTTTGGAAAAAGTGTGGGCATTGTTTAGATAATGTTTATTTCACCTAAGAATTATTATACAATCAAAGAAACACACAAGCATGGCAATTCAAAAAAATCCAAATTGTAATGCTTACACATATGCATGCTTTCATATTTTTAATTTGAAAAGTTTTTGTTAACCCTAATTTTGATGATTAGAGTTTGATGATCCAATTTTAATATTTTTGGGATGTTATAGAAGCTATCAAGAATCTCCTCATCCCAATTTCTAAGTTAAAAACTTGTGGTTAAACAAGGGTTAAAGGATCACCACTGTCTATTGGTAGATGCCTTGGGTGATTTTGACAAACAAAAACTTAGTGCTTCCAAATGATAAGGAAAATCTATTTTGAGCAAAGAAAGCCTAAGCTCCACTTAGCCAAATTGCATATAGATGATAGATACCACTACTCTACCATAGTATCACTTGCCAATACAATTCAAATGTATTGATCCTTGTGGTTGTAACTTATTATGTTGCAGGTTTGTTTGATGTTAGTGAAGTGTGTTGATTAGGATTACAAGTCTACAACCAACATGACTGCCTGTGGCACTTTGAAGATGAAGGACTCCATGCTACATAGTTATTTCTGCTGCATTGTAATGAGATAGCCAAATGAGCTATGTAAGATGTAATGAATTATTTTATTCCTGGATATAAAGTTGTATTATGACCTTTGTTTCTTGATATTACATCTTAAACTGTGGATGCTAGTTATTGATCCAGGGACTAACATTGTCAACATAGGGATCTCTACCTTATTAAAGGTTGGGACCTCTACAGATGGTATCAGAGCACTGTGTTGCCTGTAGGATTGTAACCCTAGGATTGGACAAAACCCCTTAGAAAAATCGGAGTTGTATTTGTTCAAAATTATTTACAAACAATCTAATAAACTCTTCCCTCGACCTTTTTGGCTTTAATTCTACATCCCTTCTATTTCAACTTGATGGATAAAACGTCAACCATGAGCAAGGACTTCAACATGAGCAAAGGACTTCACCAACTCAAATGACTTCAACATCAAGAACACCAATGACTTCAAATTTTATTTCACCAAGGACTTCAACTTGGACATCACTAAGGACTACAAGTGAGACAAGAAATGTTACTCAAGACTTCAAGACTAAGGAAACATAACTTAGAAGGAACCATCATCAACTTTGAAGTTTTGTGACCAAGATGCAAGAATTTTTCCAAGGAAGCCATGATATTGTTCAAGAAGAAACAACTAAGAATGGAATGATACCAAGTGAACCATATAGTTGGACCACCATACTAATGATTAGTTTAAACCCACCAACTTATGTGGTGTAGCAAAAATAATCTGTTGCCTAAAAATGTGCTTGAACTTGTTGTTTGAGTGGAATGTTGTTTGTGATTGCTTGCACATTGCTTGTGTGAATTGTTGTGTGTTATAGACTTATTCCTTAGAAATCTTTTGCCTATTCTAATCCCAATCCAATCCAAACAGATGACTTCTCCAAGAGACTCCAACATCAAGAATGGTGAACAACAACAACCAAGAGATGCTTCTAGCAACTCAAGCCCAGTTGAATCAAGTGACACCTCAGTTTTTAGCCAACAACAATGAGTTAGACCCAACCATGCAAAAGTTTTTGGAAACCCAATCACAATTGTTGCAAAGGATGACCAATCAAATGATCAACATGATAAGCAACTCTTCCCAAGGAGATTGTGACAACAATGATATCAAGGATGACATTATAGAAGGAACTCAAGCTTGCAATATTTGTGGAGACATGGAACATACTTCCAAAGAGCATGAGGATCAATGCCCTAATTGTGAAGAGAAACATCCAACTAAACAATGCCCCACATCCCAAGTGACTTGTTTCATATGTGAAGGAAATAATGATGTCCCTATCCAATGCCCCATCTATCCTATAGTTCAACAAATGAAACAAGATGGAATGCATCAAATGTTTGGAAATCTACATAAGGGAACAACTTCTACCAAGAAGGATGAAGGAAAAGTCAGAACCATGCCTCATAAGGCCAAATCCAAAGTGACCACAAAGTGTTGCTACTCTTGTGAAGAAGAAGGTCATATCTCTAGGAACTACCCCAAGAAGAGAGAAAGATTTACCACCTTTGAGATGCGATATGAAGGGCATGAACTAGAAGAACTCCTAGCTTTGGAGAGACCCAAGAAGAAATGCCCTAATTCCAACAAGAAGGACAATAGCCAAGTGCAATGTTACAATTGCAAAGAGATGGGACACTATGCATCACATTGTCCAGAAAAGAAGAAAGATATTAGCCAATAGATGTGTTTCAAATGCAAAGAGCTAGGCCATTATGCCAACAAGTGCCCAGAGAAGCTACATCAAGATCCCAAGTAAGCCAAGATGTAATCTAGTTGAAAACCTTTTAAGGGTGGTAGTACCCTAGTTGCCTTGAAGCCAACTTGTAACCCCTAACCTTCCCAAATCTCGGGACGAGATTTCTTTTAAGGGTGGTAGCCTGTCACATCCCAAAATTTTCCAAATTTTGAAATGTGAAAAATAAATAAACAAAAGAAATAATTGTTGAAATTTAGGGTGAAAAGAAACTTTTTGTTTCATAAATGTAATCACCAAAACCCATCTTGAACAAACTTTGAATAAAAGGAATCCAAAAAATTTCAATCAAATGAAATATATTCATCAATAATGTATCTTGCAATTTGAACACTTGGAAAAGTTAAACCAAAACCCTAAAACCCTAATGGAAGAAAATCATTTCCAAGATCTCTCTAAGACTATGGATTTGATCCATATAAAAATTTGTCAACAAACATTTATAGATGATCAAGAATGATAAATAAAAATATTATAAAACCATAGAAATTGATTTCATTCAATTTGGAACCATGGATAAAAACTTATGAATTTAATAAGATGAAAGGAAATAATTTCCAAAGCTAATAAAGCTCCTATCTAAAATCCATACCAAATTGTGAGCAATTAATCCTAAAAGGATATAAAAGGATTAAAAAATATTAAATAAAATTCTACAAATTGGAATCACCAACTTTGGATCTACAAATAAAAAGATATGGATTTTATGAGAAAAAGAAAGAAAGAAAATAAACAGGGAATAATTAAAAGCCAAATTAAATCTTGGCCAAATCCATAAGCAAATGAAATAAAGATAATCCAAATGAAATAAAGGGATAAGGAATATGCAAATAAAATAATATAGCCTTAACCAAATTCTATTCCATTTGAATAAAGACAAAATCCCTAATAGAAATGATTAATTAAATCATGGGAAAATAATAAAGTGGAATTTCCCAAGTGGAATAAAAGTTACTTAATTAACTTAAATGGAATAAAAGAATCATTTAAATAAAATTTATATGGAATCACAACCATATTTGGTTTTATTTTGATAAAGACAATTGCCCAATCTAAATGATTAATAAATCATATTTTAAATAATTCAAAATGAATTATTTAACACACTTTGGAATAAATAAAACCTACTGAAAGGGTTTGATAAACATTTGAATTTAAAACAGAAGGATAAATCATTTGAATAAATAATATGGATTAGAACCATATTTAAAATCCTATTTAAATAAAGGAAAGTGCCAATTTTAAATAAAATATAAACCATAAATGAATAAAATACTTATTTTAAAATGGTCTTTAAAATACATGTTTGAACAGAATAGAAAATTACTGAAGGTTTGGTAAAAATCTAAATCCAAATGGTGTTTGAAATCATTTGAACAAATTCAAAACAGAATAAAATAAACCGAAAAAGAAAAAGAAACAGGAAGAAAAAAATAAATGAAACGAGCCAGTCCAGCCCAGCAAAGCCTCAGGCCTGTCGTGGTATTGCCGACGAGTACGCCATGGAGGGGTCCTCACAGTGCGTGTTTAGAGACGTGGGGTAAGGTGGACGGTTGACGGGTATGAGGTAACACAGCTTACCCAGGTTCAGATCCCACAACGGTGGCGGAATCCTACTCCTGCTATAAATCACTATAATGGCAATACGCCGAGTTAAAGAGATTAGGTTCGCTGCGCGAGGTGACTAGAAAGTCTAAGTTATCGTGCCCTAAAGGATCCCATAGGCCCGGCTTATATAGTCGTCAGGTCCTAGGGTTACAGGGAAGAGTCCTAGCCGGACAGGTTACAGAGTTCTACACCGTCTATTACTAGTCTTGTGTATCTTGAACTCCAAGGCTCCGGGTACGCTGGTGACTCCACCGTAGCCTTCCTTTATCCGACATGGGCCTCCCTTCTGGATCCACCTAACTGGGCCGCCCAGCAGGCCATAGGCCATGCTACCGACTATGGGCCACCCGGGTTAGTCGGATAAGAGACATGCTATGAGGATACCCATATAGCATATCCCCAACAGTAGCCCCTGGAGAACTCCGAGATCTTGCACCGTCTTGCCTCTTTCCCGTGGAATGCTCCGCCTAGATGGATGTCGGCAAATCGTCAAGCAATATCTTGTAGTCCTCCCAAAGAACCCTGCAAGGTTTTCTCCGTCTTCTATGAGTAAGTCGGAGAAATGCTGAATCTTCCATCGCACGCTCCCGTTGTCGGATTAAATCCGTCCATGCCGGAATCTTCGATGGGATGGCTCGTCTACCTGTCAGTTATGACGATGTAGGCTGTAGGTTAGCGATGCCTCGTAACTCACACATGCAGAGAACGTAATCATAGCCGATTTTCCCGCGCGAGCGATACGAACCCTTGGCGGTGACGGTTGGAGACGTGGCGAAATTACCGCGCACGTTCACGAACACGTCGTCTACGCGGCAACCGTCCGATTAGCTGCACGAATCTTGACGCAGAGTAAGATAAATAGCGGCCGTGGAACACTTTCTACTTTTTCACCTCATTCCCTCACGTCATCGTCTTCTTCCTTCAGCCGCACGCCTCCTCGAGCTCTCCGCAAAAACCTCGAGAAACCCTAGCCCTGCTTCCTGCACCAGTCGCATCCTTTTCCTTCCTCCATGGCCAGCAGCGGTTCATCCCCTTCAATGGCAGCGTCGAGCAAAGCAGTGGTGAAGCCGGCGAGCTCCGTCGTCGTGCCCCTAGAGGGGCTGGTCATCCCCGCATCGGCGGTGATAGAAACCACCGGCGGTGACCATAACTTGGCGGCGCTGGAGCCCCTGGAAGAGGAGCCTGACTCGCACAAAGGCAATTGGCGCGGGTCGGATATCACCATGCGCGACATCCAGGAGATGGTCGCCGAAGGTTACCTCCCTGCGACGGAGGGGCTCGCCTGGCGGGCGGCGCCGGCCGGCGAGGTGACCTCTTCTCCCCAAGTCGGAGAGAAGGTATACCTCAAGGCGCAACTGGTACGCGGCGTTTCTTTGCCCATCTCCCACTTCTTCCTGTCCGTCTTGAACCACTTCCAGGTCCAACCCCACAACCTCTCCCCTAATAGCATCCTAGTGCTTAGCAACTTCGCGGCTCTTAGCAAGGGTTACCTAGGGATCAGGCCTAGGTTAGATCTGTTTGTCTACTTCTTCATCGTCAAACGTGAAGCCGGACACAGCAAGGAGGAGCTTAGAAACTGCGGCACCGTAAGCTTCAAGATCCAACCTGGCCGGCGGTTCCCCGACATTGTCGGCCACGAGTCGTGTAAGAACTGGCAGCGGACGTACTTCTATGGCCCCGACATTCCTTTGTCAGGCTGAGAAGCAACGTACCCGGACTTCGTGGATGGAGCCGCCGCTGAAGTCTCCACATGGCGGTCCCATGCCTCCCTTCCTTCCGACCTCAACGCTTCTCACGCAATAAGGCGGATCGAATGGTTTATAGATACGGGTCTGACCGGCTTGGACCTAGCCATGTGCTGGTTCATCAGGCGGATCCAACCTCTGCAGCACCGTACGAAGGTCATGCACGAGTACACCGGCGACTGAAGGGATACCCTCCGGATCTCCGAGGACAACTTCTCGAGCGAATCTGTCAAGTTCCGTCTTAAGGACATCGTCAAGGTGAAGGACAAGAAGCGTGGCTTCACCCTTACCTACGACATGTTCGTAAACGGAAAGTGCCCAAAGGTAGGTATTTATTTTCCGTGTATGACATTGCTCCAGTTTTTCCGTCTTGCTAATATCATCTTGTCTAACACGGTGATTTCTCACTTAACAGCTTAGCGATCTATAGGAGGGCAACCTGGCCGCCCAAATCTACGATCCCAAGATGAAGGAAATCACGGTCGTGTCCGACGATGACGCCCTGTTGGCGCGAAAGCGGAAGAGCTCCACCTCTGACGCTGCCGACGGAGGCAAGAAAAAGAAGACGGAGGGTGGAGCCTGCAAAAAGAGTACTGCCTCCCTGGAGGCGGAAAAGAACAAAGCCACCGGTATGTTTGCCAAAACGCCCCCCCTAGTGTAAGCTTCTCATTCTCCGACATTGTCTTGTTTATTTGTCTTATTCCTGTAGTTATGCATTTTGCACGTTTCAGGAAGAAAGCCACAACCAGCCTCAAGAAGTCCTCCAAGACTCTTGGGGCTTCTAGAAATATTAAAGATATGCTGCACCGCGACTCTTCCCCTGCCATCGCCCCTGCTACTCCTGCCGTCAAGCCCTCCTCCGCTCCGACAAGCTCCTAAGCCCAGGAGGCACCAGGCCCTTCCGCCATGGAAGTGGATTCTGGCGCCTCTACCGAACTCGCAGTTGTCGGGGAGCAGGCGACGCAGGAGAGCGCTGCTCTTCAAATGGCTGAAGCTCCGGCTAAGGATGCCATCGGTAGCGGCAAGGCGGTGGCGGTTGCTGGTACATCCGCCGAAGGCGGCGCCTCTGCTCCCCAGAAACCCTTAGAACTGCCAAAGATCATCTTCCCGGTGCTTACGCCGGGTAGCACAACTACGGTTCCTGGAGGAGTGCCGTCATCTCCGACGTGCGGTCTTGAGGATCTACTCCGACAAGCAGACATCTTGCGAAGAAACAGTGTCTCCTTTGGCAAGCTGCTGGCCGAGAGTGCTACAAACCTCAAGATCATCGCACTTGTAAGTTTTACTTTACCTTTTGCATTTCATATGAGTATCCCATTGTATCCCCCGAGGATGTAGACGGAAAACCATTGGTTTTGCATCTATATGCTCTAAGATTGACTAAGTTAGAAAAAATTCTCACTGTAGCCCCAAGCATTTAGATGGAATTAATTATTCCGACTAGATGCTTTAAGAGTAGCATACACAGTGTTCATAATTTTAAGTGCTGTAGCCCCCAAGTTTCTAGTTGTAACTGAATCAGTTCTGACTAGATACTTAAAGAAAAGCTAAGCATTTTCCGAGTTAAAACTTCATACTGTAGCCCCCAAGCTTCTAGTTGAGAACTGAATCATCTCCGACTAGATGCTTAAAGAAAAAGTTAAGCATATTGCTAAGTTTAAAACTCTCGCTGTAGCCCCCGAGCACCTAGATGGAAAATCTCCGACTAGGGGCTCCAAGTATACTAAACAACGATTTTACCTTGTATTTGTTTCCACAGAACGAGAATGCTCAGAGGGGCATGGACAATGATAAGTACCAGAAGATGCGCGCAGACCTTGAAGCTAAAAAGGGTAAAACCTCCATCTTGAAGGAACAGATCATCAAAAACAAGAGTCTGTTTTCTTTTTGCACATTTTCGTCTTACTTTTGTGCCTTCCTTCTTCGAGTACTCATGGTGTACTGTGTTTTCTCCGACTTGCAGAGCATGTTACCAAGGATAAGGATATTGTCGAGCAGTCCAAGCACATCCAGCAGCTAGACAACGAGAACAAGATCCTTAAAAAGGAGAGGGAACAAATGCTGAAGATGCATGAGGATTCCATGAAAGCCCTGCAGGACTCCGCCTCCGCTGAGATCAATCGCTTGAAGGAGGAGCTTGCGATCCTAAAGGATCAGAAGCAAGCTGCCGATGAGCAAAACCTTCGCCATAGCGAGGCGTTTAAGCTCCTCCAACAAGAGAAAGAATCTTTGGCGGACGTCGTCTGGCAGGCTAAGGCCAGCATCTTCAGTAAGTATCCTCGCCTTGTAGCTCTGTAATCTGGATACTTAGAATTTTTGAACTCATGCAATCGTTGTCGAAATTTTCAGCGCCCTTGGGTTTATCCCACTCACCTCCTTCGGACAAGGAATGCATGATTCTTGCCGGCAACTTCATCAATACCGCCATCACCCAGGCCAAGGAGATCGCCACACCCCTGCAGATTTACATCAAGGCCTTGGACTCCATGGTGAAGTACTCAGAAATTCTGCGTCGAGCCCCCGAGCGTGTCGCAAGATGGAAAGCTTCATGTGCACGGGCTGGTGCAAGGATGGCGTTGTCCATGGTGAAGGCACACTATGAAGGTGCCGACATCGACACGGTAACATCTGGTATCCCTGACGTGGATGATGACGGCAAGGAGATTGATCACGAAGCCATCCTGTCATCACTCGCGGGCTATGACACCAGGGTTGCCGAGTTGGTGGAAGTCGACGTCTTCGTGCCCAGGAACTTTCTTGATAACGCCGAGCCTGAATCTTCCAAATCTCCTCACAGTGGTGACGCTGAGGGTGAATCTCCGGCTGGTGATGATGCGGCCTCCAAGTCCCCTGCACCCAAGGAGTGAAAAACACTTTGTAATTCTTGTTTCACCTTTGGAGTGTGCATTGAAAAAACTTGGTGATGTAATCTTAAGGCGGAAAACAATTGTTGTCGTATCCTGCTACTTAAGAATTAATGCCCAGTATGTATATATTTTTTAAGCAAGTGCTGGCTTATCCATTACTCTGGTTTTTATGCTTGACTTTTCGTGAGTCGGAAGACTCGTTGTCGGAACCATGCGCTTAGGCGATGATACCCAATGGCACCGTCAATAACCTTAGCACAAAATCGCCGACAATAAGTGCCAAAAGTCACTACTCCAGAATCCACATAAAAACAACAAAGAACGTGTAGACCAGAAAACTTAAGCTAACGCCCGTAGGCGGAATTTTCACAAGTGCAATCACAAAGCTTGTGCATAAAGGTTTATATGATCCAAAAATGAACACTAAAGGAGGTAAAAGACTCAACAATATGAGTGAACCAAAGAGCTTTATTTCACTGATCATATAAGAGGTACATGATTAGATAAAAATGCTAAGTGTAGAAAGGACGTAGCTGTGCTATGTTCCATGGCCGATCAAGCTCCGGGTAGTCATCATCCGGGTCACGTCGCTTACGCTTATGATCCTCGTTGGGTCTATCCTTGAGTTCACGATTGACGACAAGGTAGTAAGACCCATTGAGCAGCGCCTTGCTTATGATGAGCGGTCCTTCCCATGGCGGGGATAATTTGTGTGACTTCTTCTGCTTAAGTCGGAGCACCAAATCCCCCTCTTTAAACGAGCAATGCCGGACGCGGCGACTATGGTAGCTGCGTAGCTTCTGCTGGTATATGGCGGATCTTTGGCATGCCAAAACGCGCTCCTCCTCAAGAAGGTCCACATCTAGGCGTCTGGATTCTTCAGCGTCATCTTCGTCGTAGGCGGCAACTCTTGGTGCATCGTGGAGGATGTCGGAAGGTAGAATGGCTTCTGCTCCATATACCATGAAATAAGGGGTGTAGCCAGTGGATCTTGATGGGGATATACCTACCGGGGTATGCCCAGCATGACGTTTCCGACTGGCCCAAAGAACTGACGAGTGGGCCTGCAGGACGGCGACTGGATCAAAGCCCGGCGTGGATCCAAGCGACTGGAAGCTGAAGGCCCAGGCGAGTAGATAGGCCTAGTAGGATTAGGTTAAAACAAGCACCGAAGCCTTAAACTGATTCGGTTGAGATATGTAAACCCTAGGGGAGGTGAACCTATATAAACCTCCCTGCGGGGCGTGTAGAGATACGTTCCATCATACCCCCAAGCGACTCGCCGCCGAGCTCGTCCATTGTACCACCTTCATAATACAATCTAGCAGGAGTAGGTCTTTACCTTCCGGGGGGCCGAACCTGGGTAAACCCTGTGTCTCCGCCCTCATCTCGCACCGCAGATGGCTGGCCGCCCTTGCCCCTCGTTCTACTACTCGCTGCCGATTGCAGCATCTGCCGTGACCATTCCCACGACAGTGGCGCCCACCGTGGGGCCTGGCCGGTCCGGCCGGTGTTCTGCGGCGAGATCCAATCTGCCCATCAACGAGACGGTCGCCACCGGCCGCATGATAGCGATCGACGAGATGCTCCAAATCTTGCCGAGCAGCTATGCCCCGGCGGCGTGACCCGTCACGCACAGCGTGATTCTGCCGATCGGCACGATCAGCCTCTTCGTCGGCCTCACCGACGTCATCGTCTCGGAGGATTCGGCTCGCATCCGCGAGTTTCCGCCACGCGATCGGCTCTCTGAGAGCCAGATCCGCACGATCCATCGCCTCGCCTCCGAGTACAATTCGGCCCACAGCGACGTGGCTGAAAACTCAGCGGCCGCGGAAGACGTGGCCCTCAACGACGACGCCGACTCGGCGACCCCGGCGTCACTCGCCGGGTCCATCACCGCGGCTTCACCCGTGGGATCCATCACCCAGGTCTCCAACGTGGGAGACTTCGAGGACCCCTCCATCCTCGGGATCTTCGAATTCGACTCCGGGTCGGAGAACTCCGCCGACCTCCATGACGGAACCGGACGCCACGCTGCGACCTACATGGCGACCGGCACCGATCCGCCGGAGGATCCATTCTCCACCTCAATCCCTCCTAACGCCACGGCGACGGAGGTCGAGGAACTCCGCCTGAAACTGGCGGAGGCAGTGCCCAAGGAGCAAGCCGAGCGCAAAAAATTTCGCCTCGAGCAGGTGACGGCGCAGGAGCTATCGCGCTACCACCAACAGCGGATCAGGTCACGCCTGAACCCCACCGTTCAGGGGCGCGACCTGAACTTTGACGACGAAAACGACCCGACCCGCGTGGCCGAGAGCGCGATTTGCGAGAACGCGCCACCAGGAGGAAGTGCCCGACCCCCGCCAGGATCGACGGCGATGGGCGTCCCGCCTCCACCTAACCGCACACCCCCCAGGGACCAGCCGCGGATAGTAGTCTCCTCACGGGAGCGAGACACAAACGGCCTCCCCCTGTTCTCCACCCCGATGGACAACCTCGTGGCAGGCCGGGCAGTAGCCGACAGCATCACGGCCACTGGCAACGGGGCCCTGTAGATCCAATACGTCAGGGCCCTGCTCGCAAAGTCCATCGAGCAGCAAAGAGCGGGCGCCGACTCGTAGGGTCGAGTGTACTCGCGTTCGTCGGGAAGCAGGGCGGCCTCAAGCGGCCGCCCAGTGGCGGCAAACACCCTCAACTGCCCGCCACCAGAGCCACTACAGCTCCAACACCGACCCGCGAACGCGGCACTCTCCACCAACGACCCCAGGCCAGCGACCAACTTCGTCGCCGCCAACGGGCAACCCATAGATGCCCGCACCCATATCATCAACAACCAAAGCTGGCGCGCACGCCAGCCAGACGACCTGCGACACACCCTAACCAATCGCCGCGACGGCGAGCCCATGGGGTCGCTCAGTCGACTCGGCCCCAAGTGCTTCGGACCAATGATCCGAGGCGAGAAGTACCCGCCAAACTTCAAGGCGCCGAAGGAGATAGAAAAGTACGACCCCTCGTACGACCCCGCTGTCTGGCTCGACACATACCTCATGGCAATGGGGATCACAGGACACACCGACCTGTTAGCTGCCCGTTACCTCCCCCTGATGATGGAGGGGACGTGCATGCAGTGGATCAACACCCTCCCTCAGGACAGTATAGACTCCTGGGAGGAGATGCGCGACGCTTTCGTCAGGCACTTCGAGTGCTCCTACACCCAAGCCACCACTATCGAGGACCTGGAGCGATGCGTCCAGGGACCCCGCGAGTCGACCCGCAACTGGGTCCAACGGTGGCAAGAACTCTGGTACAACGCAGTCGGCATCCACCCGGACACCGCGATCCATTGCTTCAAGACCTCGTGCCGCTATGAGCCCCTGGTCGCCAAGCTCAAGCGACACTCTCGCACACTCGACAACATCCCTGACCTCCTCAAGATCGCCAAACGGTACGCGGAGGAAGATCCAAACCAGGAAACTGACGACGAGTCAGGAGGTCAACGCCGCATGAGCGGCAACGACAGCGGACGACGGTCCGACCTACGCTACAGAAACACTCGCCTCACCGGCAAGCGCCGCAGTGACGGGCGAGTCGACTTCGTCGCCAACGCCGGGCACGCGCAACGCGAGCCCAAGAGCTTCCGCCGTGACGGAGGACAACGCCGCGACGGCGGCAACTACAAGGCCAAGCCAAGGTTCGACCCCGCGGCTCTCCTTAACCAACCATGTGCGTTTCATAGCAGGGAAGGAAAGCCCGCCACGCACACCACCGCCGAGTGCCACACCCTCAGGGAAATCGAGAAGGCACGGCGAGCACGGGAGGACCCCGACAATGACCCGCCAAATGGCGGAAAATTCGGCAAAGTGGCCGGCTCGCTCCACACCTTCACAGGCTTCAACACGAAGCGCGAGAAGAAGGTCATCGCCCGTGTCGTCGCCGTCAACGCGGTGGCCCAGGTGGATGTTCCCCAGTTCCTCAACTGGTCAGAGCAGCCCATCACCTGGAGCCGCCAAGACCACTCACCACACATCGAGTACCCAGGACGAGTCGCCCTGGTGGTCAAGCCCAAGGTCGGCGACTACTGGCTCCCCAAGACATTGATGGACGGCGGAAGTTCCATCAACATCTTGTACCTCGACACCTTCAGGCGGCTGCGGCTCCCGCAGTCAATGATCGAAACGACTCACACCACGTTCCACGGCATCATCCCCGGTCGGAAGGCGTACCCGATCGGCAAGGTCACGCTGCCAGTCACCTTCGGCACACCGGCAAACTTCCGCACCGAGCGGATCGTCTTCGAGCTGGTGCCCTTCGACAGCCCCTACCACTGCGTCCTGGGGCGCCAGGCGTTCGCCAAGTTCATGGCAGCGCCCCACTACGCGTACAACGCGATGAAGCTCCCCGGGCCGTGCGGCGTCATCCCCATCAACGGCGACCCCGACATGGCCGCCGAGTGGGAGGCCAAAGGAGCCGAGCTCGCCGACGCCGTCATCGTGGCGGAGACCAACCACGCCGATGAGCTCGCCAAGTACGCGAGCAGGGTCAACAATGACGACCCCACCATACTCAAGAAGCCCAACTCGGAGGGCGCAAACACCTCAACCTTTGAGGCCACTACGCACACCCGCACCGTCGAGCTGGTCCCAGGCGACTCCAGCCAGACGGTGACGATCGGGACGGGCATGAGCCCAGCATAGGAAGGCGCGCTCATCGAGTTCCTCCGTGAGAACAGGGACATCTTCGCATGGAAGCCCTCTGACATGCCCGGTGTCCCCAGGGAGCTCGCTGAGCACAAGTTAAACGCCGACCCCAAAGTGTGACCTGTCAAGCAGTCGCTGCGGCCCTTCAATGAAGAGCGCCGCCGAGCAATCGCCGAGGAGGTGCAGCGTCTACTCGCTGCAGGCTTCATCCGGCCAATCAAATACTCCAAGTGGCTGGCAAACCCAGTACTGGTCGAGAAGAAAAACGGGACCTGGAGGATGTGTATCGACTACACAAACCTGAATAGCGCCTGCCCAAAGGAGCAGTTCGTCCTCCCGCGGATCGACCAGATAATCGATTCCACCGTGGGCTCGGAGTCGCTGTGTTTCCTCGACGCCTACTCTGGTTACAACCAGATCAAAATGGCTGTCAAGGACGAGGAGAAGACGGCGTTCATCACGCCATTCGGAGCCTTCTGCTACACCGCCATGACCTTCGGCCTCAAGAACACCGTGGCGACCTACCAGCGGTGCATGCAAGAATGCCTTGCGAGCCAAATTGGCCGCAACATCCACGTCTACATCGACGACGTGGTCGTGAAGTCTGCTCGCCAGGGCGACCTACTCGCCGACCTGGCGGAAACGTTCGCCAACTTGCGAAAATACAAGATAAAGCTCAACCCAGGCAAATGCACCTTCGGTGTACCTGCAGGACAGCTACTAGGGTACGTTGTCTCCAAACGAGGGATTGAGGCGAACCCCATGAAGATCGACACGATCGCCCGGCTCGGCAAACCCGAGTGCCTGCGCGACATCCAGAAACTGGCCGGGCGAGTAGCGGCTCTCCGTTGCTTCATCCCCCGCTTGGGCGAAAAGGCGATGCCCCTATACCGCCTGATGCGCAAGAACCCCACCTTCCAGTGGGACAAGGAGGCAGACGACGCGCTCCGCGATCTCAAAAAGGTGCTACTCGCCGCACCGCTACTCGCCACCCCCGCCGACAAAGAACCCATGCTGGTTTACGTCGCGGCTTCCGAGCGCGTCGTCAGCGCCGTAATGGTCGTCGAGCGACCGGAGGAAGGAAAGGAGCGCCCAGTACAGCGACCAGTCTACTACATCAGCGAGGTACTCACCGAGTCGCGGCAGCGGTACCCCCAGTACCAAAAGCTGGTATACGCGGTGTTCAGAGCTCACCGGCGCATGCCGCACTACTTCCAGGAGCACCCAATCACGGTCGTTTCCTCGGCACCACTGCAGGACATCATCCGCAACCGTGAGGCGACCGGGCGGGTCGCCAAGTGGGCCGTCGAGATCGGCGTCCACAACATCAAATATGAGCTGCGAAAAGCGATCAAGTCGCAGGCCCTAGCGGACTTCATCGCCGACTGGGAAGAGGCCCAGCAGCCAGAGAAGCTGCCATACCTCCATTACTGGAGCCTGCACTTCGACGGTTCCAAGAACGCGGACGGCGCATGCGTAGGGATCATGCTAACTTCACCAAAGGGCGACAAGCTCCGTTACATCCTCTGCCTCGACTTCACCCCCTGCACGAACAACATGGCCGAGTACGAGGCCCTACTCCACGGCATGCGAGCTGCTAAGGAGATGAATGTCAACCGCCTACGCTGCTATGGAGATTCCAACCTTGTCGCGGGGCAAGTCGGTGGCACCTGCGACGCCGTCTCCCCCACCATGGCGGCATACCGCCAAGCAGTGGACAAGTTGGGTGGACACTTCACCGGCTACTCCGTCGAATGGATCGACAGGCGAAAGAACGAAGAGGCCAACGCACTCTCTCGCATCGGGTCGGCTCGACTCGCACCACCCGCCGGCGTCTTCCTCGACACGATCACCAAGCCGTCAGTCTCTCCCCCGAGGGAGATCGACATCGGAGTTCCGCTCCAACCAGAGGCAGCCCTGGTCGCACTCGTCAGCGAGCCAGACGACTGGACCAAGCCCTACATCGCCTACCTGGAAGCCGGCACCTTGCCGGCAGACGAGACGGAAGCTCGGATGATCGCTCGTCGATGCAAGTCCTACGCCATCGTCGACGGCGAGCTCCACAAGCGCAGTGTCACCGGCGTGTTCCAACGCTGCGTCCAACCCGCCGACGGACGCAAGATTCTCCACGACATCCACTCCGGTGACTGCGGCCACCACGCCGGCGCCCGCTCTCTTGTCGCCAAGGCTATGCGACATGGCTTCTACTGGCCCACCGCACACGCCGATGCTGTCGACATTGTCCAGCAGTGCGCCGGGTGCTAGAAGTACGCCAACCAGACGCATGTACCGAGCTCAGCGCTCAAAACAATCCCCATCACCTGGCCATTCGCTGTGTGGGGTATGGACATGGTAGGCCCCTTCAAGAAGGCTCCATCCGGATACACCCACCTCCTGGTTGCGGTCGAAAAATTCACAAAGTGGGTGGAAGCCAAGCCAGTTCGGAAATGCGACGGGAAGACCGCCACCAAATTCCTACGCGATCTCATATATCGCTACGGTTTCCCAAACAGCATCATCACGGACAACGGCACTAACTTTGCCAAAGGAGCCATGGACAAATTCTGCGAAGAGCACCACATTCGGCTCGACCTCGCGTCAGTCGCCCACTCGGAATCCAATGGCCAGGCGGAACGGGCCAACCAAAGTATCCTCCACGGCCTGAAGCCGCGACTCCAAGTACCACTCGAGCGCACCGCCGGGTGCTGGGTCGAGGAGTTGCCCTCTGTCATCTGGGGGATCCGCACCTCAGTCAATAGGTCGACAGGGTTCACCCCCTTCTTCATGGTCTACGGCGCCGAGGCAGTCATGCCCACCGACCTCGAGCACGACTCGCCGCGGGTCATCCACTACACGGAGACCGCAAACGAGCTCGCCCGCCAAGGCGGGGTCGATCAACTCGACGAGGCACGTGACCTCGCTCGGTCACGCACCGCTATCTACCAGCAGGGACTCCGCCGCTACCACAGCCGGCGGGTGAAGACTCGCACCTTCCAAGAGGGCGACCTGGTGTTACGCCTCATCCAGGACAAGAAGGGCATGCACAAGCTCTCCCCCCCGTGGGAAGGGCCATTCGCCATCGGGCGAGTACTCGGCAACGACGCCTACTACCTCATCGACGTCCGCGGGGACGGCGAACTCGACGTCAAGCGACCATGGAATGTAAACCTCCTACGGAAGTTCTACTCCTAGAACCCCACATATGTACTCTCCAGTCGCTATGAAATAAAAAGAAACGGTTACCGCAAATTGCGCCTACTCTCCATGTCTTGTGCCACTCGCACTCGTAATAACAACGTTATGCTAACCGCAGAAGTCAACCTTTGGTACAGCGATCGGCACGGCTAAGTAGTGCGGTGCAAGGGCACTGAATCACCTCAGGTCTTGCATCGTCCATGAAAAACGCCTACCCGGAGCCCCATTGGAGTCGCCTAGCTCGACTGGTTCTACGAACCAAGACAACTGCCTATGCTTCTTACAACGACCAGGGTCCTCCGCATCCTTGACATAGCGACTCGAACGGCTAAGTACCACGCTCGGGGACTGCAGACCAGTTCACCGCGAGCGGTCCGGGAAAACGCCAAGTAAGAGAGCATGCCCAGGACTCGCCACGCGACTGACTCCACGGGTCAGGCAGGAGTGATGCGCTCGAACTAACGCGCCAAGTCCTCACTCACCCTCGAGTCGCGACTGGAACAGCCAAGTACCACGCTCGGGGACTCGGCCACCCGACCTCGTTCGCGCAAGGGAAAACGACGAAGTACAGAGCGTTCAAGGGAGTCGCCTAGCGACTGGCTCTTCGAGCCTGGGCGAGTCAACCACAATAACAAAACACACAAAAACAACAAACATAACACATACGAGGTAAACCCCACAAAAGGGCGGACGCGCTCGGGGACTCGTTCAAACAACAATCACAAAAACTTGACAAATACCAAAATAGACACGACGTCTCATTCGATAGCATGTTGCATTGTCTCATATTACAAAATATGCCCGCATGGCAGAACTGCTGCTAACGCCACAAGGCAAACTAACCTACTCTGCAGGCTTAGACGACGACTCGCCAACACCCCGGCGATTGCGGATGAACAGCGTGTATGGGTTCGACGGATACGTTGTCAGTTCACCCGCCATCGCCGCACGGAAGGGTTGCTCAACCTTGAAATCACGATGCGGCGGCTCGGGGTCGCCAGACACGACGACCGTCTCCTGGTATGGAAGGAGGTCGCCCATCACCCAGACACGCTCCGAGTACTTAGCGGTGCGGTCCTGCAACTTGAGGACCTCGGAAAGCTCCACTGCGCCAATTGACGATGGATAGCCACTCGTCACATTGTCGATGTCGAAGTCCTCGGGGAAGTGGGCAAGTCCAAGACTAAGCGCCGTCGCCGCCCCGCGCCGAAACGCCGACCGCGTCATGAACTCAACGACCGCGGGCGCCTTCTCCAAATACCTCCACACCTCAACGAGGTCGCTGGGGATCACTTCTGTGGGCGACATCTCCTGGAGGTAGGCACGGATGCACGTCGTCGACAACGTTGCCGAATCGACAAGCGTGCTTACGCACTGCCGCGCGTCGAACGTGCTTGCTTCTTCCTCGCTGTCGATGATGCGACCTGCGAGTAGAAGACATAAATGAGTACGACAGATACTACAAAAGGCACTATTGCTGGTAGAAGCAGATGTACTTACCAATTAACGGGCAGGCGAGATCCGTGATGAAGCATTGAAGCAAAGTGTGGTCGTCTTGAAGCCCAGCAACAAGGGCGTCCGACACTTTGCGATCCTCTTCGGCGGCTGCAATAGCGGCCTTGGCTCGCCCATCGGCTGAGCTCGCTTCTTCCTTCGCCTCCCGCAGCTGGCGCTCGAGGTCGGCAATCCGTTGTTCGGCCGAACTCAAAGCCGACTGTGCCGCCGCCAATTCACCAGCGGGGACAAGCCCCTGGCGAGCTTCCTCTGCCTTCGCGGCAACAGCCTGAAGCCCTTTGTTCACCTCCTGGACGATGGCCAGTTCCTTTTCCGCGCGCTGTTTCGCCGCCAATCGGTCAGCCGATTCAAGCTGCAGACCCTGTACATCACCAAAAAGGTTAATCAAAGCAAATTCCTAAGTGCCCACCCGCTGAAATTCAGCGGGTGCGCACTGGGGACTAGCAATCAAAGCAAATTCCTAAGTGCCCACCCGCTGAAATTCAGCGAGTGCGCACTCGGGGACTGGATACGAAAAAATTCCTAAGTGCCCACCCGCTGAAATTCAGTGAGTGCGCACTCGGGGACTGGATACGAAAAAATCCTAAGTGCCCACCCGCTGAAATTCAGCGAGTGCGCACTCGGGGACTGGACGCGAAAAGTGAATATAAGACACTAAAAGAATGAGGCCGCTGCAAAGCACCGACCTGATCCTCGGGGACTGGATGTACCTGGATGGCTGCGCCAAGCATGCCGTGGAGTTGTATCGCGTCCACGGACGCGAGGAGAGCTGGCGTATGCCCACGACGTTGGTCGACTTCAGCGTCGGCGATCCCTGGAGCGTGGCTTGAAGGCGAAGTTCCACTCGCCGCGGCCGCCTTGGTCATGAAGCACGGGAAGGTGGCGATAGAGGCACCCGCCCCAAAGGAGGTCGGCTCGGCCGTTCCAGGCAAGGGAGCGCCCTCCTTCGTGGACGCGGCCGCCTCTGTTGCGGGTCCAGCCGGTGCGGCCGCCGTGTCGTCAGAAATTGTGACGACGGTGTCACCCTTGGCCTTCTTGCCACCATCCGCAGGGACGGTGACTTTGTCCGCCTTCCTCTTGCGGGAAGAATCCTCCTCGCTGACAATGGGTGGCACCTTAGCCACGGTCGGGTGACCCATCCTCTTCACTCCGGTCCTGCACATCAATCGTATAAGCAAGATAATTCAAGGGATTTTGGAAGACGAAGGAAGGCGAGTGTACTCACTTGGCGACCGGAATGAAGCGCAACCCCTACGGAGGCCGGCTGGCTTCTCCAGTTCAGGGCCCAGTCGGCGGCTGAGCCCCATGTCCAGGACGTCGTGTGCCCAAGACACGGACGGCTTCTTCGTCGTCGAGGCTGCAACCGGAGCTTCTGTAACCTCTTCGACAGGAGCTTCCCTGTGAGGCGAAGCTGCTACGCAGGAGCATCCCCCAGCCCCGAGACTAGGGCGAATGGCGGAGGCATCGTTGCCAGGGGCACCTCGATGGTGGCCGTGTCTAGCGCGGCCGTCGTCGGCGGCGTCTCGTCCTTGGCCGGGCTGGGGGCGTCAGAACTGCTCGCTGAATGCGGTGGCGAGGCCGGCCTTGCCGGCTTCGTCTTCGCCTTCCTCGGAGGGGCCTTCACCTCCTTTTCCTTCTTCTTCTTTTTCGATGGAGTCGCCTGGCGGCGCGAGGTGGTTTCTGGAAGCTCGTTGTCGTCGTCGTGACGCTCGAGGATTTTACTTGCCTCAAGTTCACATTGACGCTGCCCACGGGTCTTGCGGAGTAGTGGGGCGACTTCCTCTTCGGACTCGTCGTCGCTGTCGCCTTCGTCACTCCGGGCATCGCCCTTGGCGGGAGGCGACTCGCCCACGTCCTGGACGGACGAGCTCGAGTTTTCGTCGTCCGACGGTGGGAGCCATCCTTCCACCACTTGGAATAGCTGCAATGAATACGATATGAAGTTAGAATTACGCGACTGCATAAACTGCGACTGCGAGCAAAGTTAAGTGATTACCGTGGGGGCTGGACGCTTTGCGGTGTAGGGGGCGACCCCGGCCTGTGCGTCCAGGTATACCGCCTGGGTGATTTTCTTCAGTGCTGGGATGTAGTCCTCCAGCTTCCACTCGTCGAGGCAGGACTTCGTCGAGTCTTCCCGGCCCGTGTACTGGTACATATAGTGCTCGTGCCGAGCTAGCGGGACGAGCCGCCGCCCGAGCCAACAGTTGTACAGGTTTATTGTCTGGAGGCCCTTCTTCTTCAGACCGCGGATGGTCTGGAGCATCTCGTCGACTTGGAGACGGCGCGGTTCGGACCGATTGACGGAGTACCACGGGATCGCCATCTCGCCCTCCGGGGTCGCCTCGGCTACGTAAAACCACGATTTCTTCCAGTCGCTCGCTGCCTTGGCGGGCAGCATCAGGTCGAAGAATGAAGCCTTCGACTTGAGCTGGAATGTTAGGCCTCCCGCGGCTAGCATTGGGCCGCCCGCTTCCTTGCGGCTGATCCGTCCGTGGAACAGATCTTGCCATAAAGGGAAGTAGGGCCGGCAGCCCAAGTAGCATTCGCAGAACGCCACAAAGATGGCAAGCTGCTCGATGCTGTGGGGACCCAGATCCAAAGGCTGGATCCCGTAGTAGGCGCAGAAGCGCCGGAAGAACAGGGACGTGGGGAACCCTAGTCCCCATTCAAGATGGCTGGTGAAGCAGATGAACTCCCTCTCTCGCGGATTCGGGGTCGTCTCTCCGGCTGCGGGAATGCGCTAGCAACCGGCTCGCAAGATCCCGGCCTCCTCGAAGGAAGCCAGCTGCGCCCTCGTGCACTTAGATCTACCCCAGGGTTCGGTGGACAGGGCCATGGCGGAGGACTTTGTGGGGGCTCGGAGGATTTCAGGTCGGCTGGATCGCAAAGCGAAGGAAGGCGAGGATGCGTTCAGTCGGAGAGAATGGCGAGAAGATAACTCTCTGATCGCCTGCCATTCCCCTTATATAGCGGTTGTTACCCGCCAAATCAGGAGGCCGTTACTACACGGTGATTACGCCAAAAGTTACCGTTGGATTACCGCAACGGCTAGTTTGACCACACTTAACGGTCCAACTTCAGCCACTCGGCTCACCGATCTACTCGCTGCGAACAGCGATTCGCCGACTCGACTCGCCAAAGCTGCGAACAGAATGACAAGTTTTTCCTATATACAGGAGCCCACCGACGATTCGACTGGATGCCTACTCTGAAGCCGCATACTCCGACTGCCAGCAGTCACCTGCGCCCAATCGACGACGGCCTCGGGGACTACTGATGGGGATATACCTACCGGGGTATGCCCAGCAGGATGTTTCCGACTGGCCCAAAGAACTGGCGAGTGGGCCTGCAGGACGGCGACTGGATCAAAGCCTGGCGTGGATCCAAGCGACTGGAAGCTGAAGGCCCAGGCGAGTAGATAGGCCCAGTCGGATTAGGTTAAAACAAGCACCGAAGCCTTAAACTGATTCGGTTGAGATATGTAAACCCTAGGGGAGGTGAACCTATATAAACCTCCCTGCGGGGCGTGTAGAGATACGTTCCATCATACCCCCAAGTGACTCGCCGCCTAGCCGCCGAGCTCGTCCATTGTACCACCTTCATAATACAATCTAGCAGGAGTAGGTCTTTACCCTCCGAGGGGCCGAACCTGGGTAAACCCTGTGTCTCCGCCCTCATCTCGCACCGCAGATGGCTGGCCGCCCTTGCCCCTCGTTCTACTACTCGCTGCCGATTGCAGCATCTGCCGTGACCATTCCCACGACAGATCTGTTGGGTGTAGTTCGTAAACTCCACAGCACAGATGGCAATTCTTCCGCCCAGGCTCCAGCTGCTCTATGTAGCGGTGCCTCAAGACGTGGCTTGATTCCCTGCAGAATTAATCCATTGGCTCGCTCAACTTGACCATTGGATTGCGGGTGTGCCACAGATGCAAGTTCAAGTCGGATGCCTTTGTCCCAGCAATAGGCCTCCACTTCTCCGAGTGACAAGTTGCTTCCATTGTCGGTGATGATGCTATGTGGGAGACCAAATCTCACCACCAAATCCCGGATAAACCTGAGGGCAGTTGCCCCGTCAAGCTTTCTAATGGGTTTAGCTTCTATCCACTTGGTGAATTTGTCAACTGCTACAAGCAGATGCGTGAATCCACATGGTGCCGTTTGTAACGGCCCCACCATGTCTAGCCCCCAGACTGCAAACGGCCAAGTTATTGGTATTGTTCGCAATTCTTCAGCAGGAACATGTGGTTGTCGGGCATAATACTGGCATCCTGTACATGTCTCAACCAGCTTGTCGGCGTCCTCCTTCGCGGTCAGCCAGTAGAATCCTTGCCGGAAGGCTTTCGCGACCAACAATCGAGGAGCGACGTGATGCTCGCAATCTCCGAGATGGATTTCGCGTAGGATTTCCATACCTTCTAGCTAGGAAACACATTTTAGGTATACACCAGTAGTGCTCCTTTTGTAGAGTTGCCCATTGATTATGGTATAACCCTTTGCCCGTCATACTATATGCCGTCGTTTGACCTCATTGTCAGGCAAAGTTCCGTGTTCGAGATATTCCATGAACGGTTTAGTCCAAGCCGGAGGGGTCTTTGTCACCATGTTGACGAAAGAATCAGCTCTATCCGGGTTGTCGACGTCGGCGCTCTTCACGGATGGTGTGTGTAGATGCTCTAGGAAAACTCCTGGCAGAATTTGCTTGCGCCCTGATCCAAGTTTAGACAATAGATCAGCCGCCTCGTTTTGCTCCCTAGGTACATACTTGACTTCGTAGCCCCAGAAGCTCTTGGCTATCTCGTACACTTCGTCTCAATATGCCGCCATCATAGGGTTCCACGCATTCCAGGTGCCAGCCACCTGCTGGGCAACCAAGTTGGAATCTCCACAGCAAACTATGCGCTTGATGCCAATATCCTTGGCTACACGCAGTCCGTGAATGAGTGCTTCGTACTCCGCCATGTTGTTTGTAGCCTCGAAGTGGATCTGCAGAACGTAGTGTAGCTTGTATCCTTTTGGTGACTGCAGCAATACACCAGCCCCCGAGCCGTTGAGCAACTTTGATCCGTCAAAGTGCATCACCCAGTACTCTGGTTCTGGCAACGGAGTGGCATCCGGCATCTCCGTCCAATCTGCAATAAAATCTGCCAAGGCTTGTGACTTGATAGCGTCGCGTCTCTTGTAGGTGATCTCGAAGGCGACAAGTTCAATGCCCCACTTCACGACCCTTCCTGTAGAGTCGCTGTTATTGATGATGTCGGACAGTGGAGTCTTGCTCACCACTGTGATTGGGTGCTCCTGAAAGTAATGCCTCAGCTTCCGAGAAGCAAGGAATACTCCGTAAGCTATCTTTTGGTAGTGCGGGTAACGCTGCTTGGACTCCGTCAAGACCTCGCTTACATAGTAAACTGGTCGTTGAACTCCATGCTCATAGCCTGGTTCCTTCCGCTCTACCACGACGACGATGCTGATAACCCGGTTGGTTGCCGCCCTGTAAATCAACAGGGGTTCGCCAGGTTCGGGTGCTGCAAGGATGGGCGCTGAGGAAAGAATCTCCTTGAGCTGCTTCAATGCTGCATCTGCTTCGTCTGTCCACGTGAATTTGTCCGCCTTCTTCAGCAACTTGTACAACGGCAAAGCCTTCTCTCCAAGTCAGCTGATGAACCGACTAACTGCTGCAACATAACCTGTTAGTCGTTGGATGTCTTTTAAACATGTCGGACGTTTTATGTTGAAGATGGCCTTGATTTTCTCCGGGTTGACCTCGATTCCATGCTGGGAAACGATGAAGCCCAACAATTTGCCGGCTGGAACCCCGAAGACGCACTTCTTGGGGTTGAGCATCATGTTGTATTTCCGGAGATTATCAAAGGTTTCTTTTAAGTCGGAGATTAAGTCATTTGAATTTTTAGACATCACCGCGATATCGTCCACATAGGCGTGAACGTTCCGACCAATTTGGTCGTGAAGGCAATGTTGCATTGTCCGCTGGTAGGTAGCACCTGCGTTTTTCATCCCAAAGGGCATCGTGACATAGAAAAACGTGCCGTAAGGGGTAGTGAACAAAGTGGCCAATTGGTCCGACTTCCTCATCTTGATCTGGTGGTATCCTGAGTATGCATCGAGAAAACACAAAAGTTCCGAGCCAGCCGTCGAGTCAATGACTTGGTCAATGCGAGGCAAAGCAAATGGATCTTTGGGACATGCTTTGTTCAAGCCGGTGTAATCAATGCACGTTCTTAATTCATTGGTTCCCTTTTTGGGGACAAGTACAGGATTGGCCACCCATCGGGTGTGAAGGACTTCTCGGATAAACTCAGCCTTAAGTAACCTAGCTATCTCTTTGCCAATGGCGCGTCTCTTCTCATCTCCGAAGCGTCGTAGAGGTTGTTTCACCGGTTTACATTTTGGATCTATGTTTAAGCTGTGCTCGGCAAGTTCCCTAGGTACACCTTTCATGTCGGCAGGTTGCCAGGCAAAGATGTCCCTATTCTCATGGAGGAACTCGACGAGCGCGCTTTCCTATTTGGGATCCAGGTTCGTCCCAATGGCGGTGACCTTGGAGGCATCGCCTACCACAAGTTCCACCGGCTTGGTCTCGATGGCGGCCTTGAACGCAGGAGCGGAGTCGGAGATTTGCTTCTTCGACGCGGGCATCTTTGAGTCATTGACCTTGCTATGGATCTCCTTGAATTCTTCGCTGTAGAGGACAGCTTCTGCAACGGCTGCTTCATTGATCTCGCAGTCCCTTGCTTTGGTAAAGCTTCTGGATACAGTGATGACACCGTTTGGTCCGGGTATCTTGAGCTTGTTGTAGACGAAGCATGGCTTGACCATGAACGTGTGGAATATGTCGCGGCCAAATATGACGTGGTACACGCTCTTGAAGGGGACCACCTCAAAGGTCATGCGCTCTTGGCGGTAATTATTAACGTCGCCAAAGGCTACCTGAAGTGTAATGCACCCAAGGGACCGAGCCTCCCGTCCAGGAACTACGCCATGGAACACGGTGTTAGTCCGCCTTAGGTTTGCCTCCGTCAAGTTCATCTTTTGCAGTGTATCCAGGTACATAATGTTGATGCTGCTTCCACTATCCACCATGCACTTGGTGAACTCCACGCCGTGAATCAATGGGTTGATGACCATGGCGTACTGGTTCTCCGTGGGCACAAGGTCTGGGTGGTCCGTCCTGTCCCAAGTAATTGGAACCTCCGACCAGCGCAGGTACTGGGGAACTGGGGGGGAGAGTGGCCATCAGAATCCTTAAAGAGGTCTTCTGTTGTCGGACGGTGGGGGTGCCAAGGAAAGTGTGGTAGACTGGGGCCTTCTTTGCGAAGGGATTCTTGCCTTTGTCGTCGCTCTTGGCGGCGTGCTTGGGGTCAATGTCCTCGTCCATGTCACTTGAATCCTTGGACTCCTCCTCCTTCTTCTTCCCCTTGCCCTTGCCTCGCGGTCTGTTCTTCCGACTTTGCTTATAGCCGGACTCCGGGTCTTCCTTGAGGTCGTTGACGAACTTGCAGTGTCGATTGGTATGGGTGGCCTTGCCGTTGGCGTCGAGGTGTACGAGGCACGACATATCGCGGTACTCTTCGTATGTTTGGGGAACACGGAGCGGCACCGAGTTGCTTTCACTTCCTCGCTGCTGCCCACGGCCTGCTCCCCTTCCTCAGCGACGCTGTCCGCCTTCTCCTCGTCCTGCAAAAGTCATGGCAACCATGTCGGTAGATTGCTTTTCTTCTGGAGCGGTTTTCCGCTTTGTACTGCTATTCCTCCGAGCTTGAGTTGGAACGGCCGTTGCCGGCAAAGAGCCACGAGCATCGTCGTCGGCATCTGCGAACTCACTAGCTAACTGAATCATCTGATTCAAGTTAAGCTGATGATTGTCCTGCAAGCGCTTCAGCTTATGTCGAAGTAACGTGCCTCTTTCCAACCCATCGATGAAGGCGGCCATGGTGGTCTGGGCGTGCACTCCTGCGCAGGAATTCTTCATATCTAGCCAGCAGGAGAGGTAGGCGCGAGATGTCTCGTCTTTCTCTTGCACGCACCGCTGTAGATCGCCCACGGTGCAGGGACGCTTGTATGTACCCTCAAAGTTTTTGGTGAACGCTTCTTGCATGTCCAACCAGTTGTAGATAGATTTCTCCGGCAAGTCATCGATCCATTGACGGGCCGTGCCCGCCAACATTAACGGGTGGTACTTGACGGCGACGTTGGGGTTGCCTCCGGAAATCTCCACCGCATTGCCGTAGTCCTACAACCATGTGGCAGGCTTGGCGGTGCCATCATAGGGCTTGATGGTCTTGTCGATCCGGAAACCTTTGGGGTAAGTTGCGGACCGTATCCCAGGTCCAAAGCAACGTGGTCCCAGGTATGGTCCTTCCCGGGCCTCGTGGATCTTATCGATCCGTGAACGTGCGTCGTATGGCTCCGGGTTCTTCTTCTTTTTGTCAACAGGAGATGGGCTGCGTGAACGACGCGGACCTCCTCCGCCGTGGTGACTGCTTGGCGGCGACGGAGGCGGAGGTGGCGGTGGGTTAGCCTTCTTGCTGTTACCCTCCTGCGACGCCTCACGCCTGTCGCGGTTGCTTATCGGACGCGGAGGGTCATGACACGACCTGCTCTTATGTCCTTCGTTGTGCTTTCCGTCGTGACGGGTCTGCTCCGTGTTGTCGCGGATGACGATGCCACACTGCTTTGGTGGGGGCATATCCGTAAGATGGTAAGCTTTATAGTCTTCGTGACGTCGGGGGATCGGGGCGGTGGTGATGGGCGGCGAGGTTGGGCTCTTTCTCCGTGGTCGGAGGATATGGGGATAGCATCCTTCCTATTGCGCGCATCCCTCCGTCTTCGTTCTGATGAACCCATCCGTGATCCGACATCCTGAGGAGATCTGTCCCTTGGCGGTTTGTACTGGCTAGATCGGCAGAGCGCTGGGTCGGACTCAAGCCTCTGAGAGGTGGCCTTTTCCTGCTGCTTTACCGCCTTGGCCACTAGGTCATAGACCTGTTCCACTGCCTCAGGCGATCTATCCTGCTCCAGAAGGGTCTTGGCGACGGCGAGGTTGAGGAGTGGGGTGGGCATCACCTGCTTGCCTTCACTGTCAATGTATGGCTTGGCCTGTGCCGGCTTTGAGGGAGTCCATCCTAGGTTGCGCCGTACACCAGGATCGTTGATAACGCGAGCCGGAGCTTTCTTAGCTTTCTGCTGCTGCAGCAGAGTCTTATACTCGGCCTCCATTGCTCTTGCTTTCTCTATGGACTTCTGCGCGTTGACCAGATCTCGATCTAGTTTAGCGCCTTGCTCCGCGATGGCTTGCGCTTCCTCCAGTAGTTGCTGGCGCTTCTCGTCAAGCTGAGTCACGTTCTAGATATGATCAACAGTTAGTGGCTCAACGAGGAGGTTGCCATACATCACCCTATCCGCTGGGTAACATGTGCTGCTGCCAACGTAGATGCTGGAGGCGGCAAGTTTGCGGTGTTGTTGTTGCTCGGACCGGTGCCGAGTTCCTGCGGTTGCTGCACTGGTTTAGGCGGAGGAGGCATGACTCTTGCGCGATCATCGTCGGCAGCAATAAGTGGCCCCTTCCCCTTATCCAGCGCTATAGGCGGAGCTTGCCCGGGTTGGTCTTCATCCATCGCTGTCCCAATGGTGACGAACACCCCTCGGAACATGACGGTGTTATTGGCTTGTTCGTCGCGCGAGTACTCCTCCTCCATCTCCTGCATAGCGGAGTCTAGCTCTTCTGGACTGAAGTCTATTTCCTCGGAATCTGCACTGAAATCAGCATAAAGCGGGTTAATGACAGAGTCGGAGGGTGCCAGGACTTCCTTGATGACGGGCGGTGGAGGTGCAACGGCCTCGACGATGACTAGAGGTGGTGGCGCTGCTGTGACGATGGCGACCGGGGGCGGTGGTGGTGGCTGAATCGGAGGTGCTCCGTCAATGAGCGCAAGCGCTGTCTGAGCTGCCGCTTCAGCCTCCACGAAGTTGTTGACGGTGTTCACGATGCCTTCGAAGGTGAGGCGTCCTGACGCCTGTTGCCGTCTTAGAGAATGTCGGAGAAGCGTGATGTGGTCCAGTCCTTCCACAAAGTGATAGATGGCATCATCATTGGGGTAATTGGCCAGGTCGGCCCGTATGCGGAGCCACCTGGCGAGGTAATCGCGGGGGTTTTCGCCCTCTCTCTGAACGCAGCGCGCCAGATCGAAGATGGTAACCACGCCGACGAACTTGGATCTCTGCTGTCCAGACGCACGGGCGAAGCCGGCGGATTTGCAGTGATCTTCCACCTTTATATCCTGCACAGGGGCGGTTTGGGTGGGCCTTGAATTTTTCCGATCTCTGCCGGCAAACTCCGAGGAGAGGTCCGACATCGATCCTTCCGCGAACGTATCCTGCCCATAGGTGGTCCGTGCAGGTCTTGATGCTTTCCGATCTTTGCCGGCAAATTCCGAGGAAAGGTCCGACATCGATCCTTCCGCGAACATATCCTGCCCATAGGCGGTCCATGCGGGTCTTGATGCTCCTCCGACTCCCAGGGAACTAGTGCCCGAGTCGGTTTCGCCGATGAAGAGGTGGATGTCTCTGATATTAACGATCGAACACCGCGTAGGGTTCGTCTTCGCCGAATCCAGAACTCGTCGGGTGGGATGATCGGAACGTTGCCGGAGAAGAGAACACGACCGATGGCTACAGTTTCGCCGATTCCCGCGAAGATCTTGGTCCTCGCCCGCTGAAGAGCCTGAAGCGCCTCTTGCCCCACGGTGGGCGCCAACTGTCGTGGTATTGCGACGAGTACGCCATGGAGGGGTCCTCACAGTGCGTGTTTAGAGACGTGGGGTAAGGTGGACGGTTGACGGGTACGAGGTAACACAGCTTACCCAGGTTCAGATCCCACAACGGTGGCAAAATCCTACTCCTGCTATAAATCACTATAATGGCAATACGCCGAGTTACAGAGATTAGGTTCGCTGCGCGAGGTGACTAGAAAGTCTAAGTTATCGTGCCCTAAAGGCTCCCATAGGCCCGGCTTATATAGTCGTCAGGTCCTAGGGTTACAGGGAAGAGTTCTAGCCGGACAGGTTACAGAGTTCTACACCGTCTGTTACTAGTCTTGTGTATCTTGCACTCCAAGGCTCTGGGTACGCTGGTGACTCCATCGTAGCCTTCCTTTATCCGGCATGGGCCTCCCTTCTGGATCCACCTAACTGGGCCGCCCAGCAGGCCATAGGCCATACTACCGACTATGGGCCACCCGGGTTAGTCGGATAAGAGACATGCTATGAGGATACCCATATAGCATATCCCCAACAAGGCCCAACTAGCCAGCCCACCTTCCTCCCCCACATGAAGCGTTTTCCACTCTAACTCAAACCCGCGCAGACGCCGATGCCTGGACCCCACCGTGTAACTCTCTCCTTGCTGACAATGCAACCCTGCCTATCAGTCTTCGTCTTCACCCACCGTGACCTATTCTTTCCCTCTCACTGATGTTTCTGTTGAGTGAATGCTCGAGTTAATTCCCGTTGATGCCGCACATAACTCGCCCAGGAATCATGCCCTCATAATCGCCCCGTTCTCCTCTTCATTTCCCCCCAGACATCACTCCACCGGAGCACCTAGGCTGCCCGAATTGCGACCACAACCTCCCTCTGCTCCGATGAGCGTCTCCACCAATTCCGTGAGCCCAGCTACCCTTTTTCCCCCTCGACCACACGAGCTTGCTCCCCACCCTCTTACGCACCCTCCAGTATCCTCAGCTCGCCCGCGCATGCCCCGTAGCCTCGGCAACATCATCGACAGAACACCTCCGCCGTCTGCCTCGACTCCGGCGACTCCGCACGGTGAGACCCGACCATCCCCTCC
Source organism: Avena sativa (assembly GCA_916181665.1). Taxonomy (NCBI): domain Eukaryota; kingdom Viridiplantae; phylum Streptophyta; class Magnoliopsida; order Poales; family Poaceae; genus Avena; species Avena sativa. The sequence goes on along the minus strand of OV702298.1, from coordinate 40,578,741 downwards.
TCTCTGGTTGTTAGTCGCATGTTCAGAATTCTTGTGCGCATCTAACAACATCACTCATTTGGCTTAGCATGCACCACAACCTCGCCAACGACGTCGCCAAGCTCGCCCGTCGATAGAGACAAGTCCGGTGAACGATTCAGATCAACACCGTGCGCCCCTTCGACGATGATGACCACCTTGAGCTTCAGCACGACACGACGAACTCAGTAAGCATCTTCCCCCTCTCCCGCGCTTCCTGTACTCACCGTACCACCACTGGCAGAGCCACGCCGCCGCACAGCCACCGCTAGCGCCGCCCATCCTTGGTCATAGGGTTGTGAACCGTTGGATTTAGATCCAAGAGACATGATAGAATCTTAAGCGAAGGGGTATGATCGCTTCTTGTAACACCGCGGTTCTGAAAAGACCGTGGCTTCTATGTGACATGCCAATCCCTGGATCGGTTCATTGGCCCACAATAGAATAAGATGAATAACATAGCAAAATATCCGTGTATCATAGATAACGAAGATCCAGAGTACCATTATTACAATAAAAGCTTAGCTCAAGGCTAGCTCAAATTATTCAGGTAGCAACATAAATAAAGCAAATCCTCCATTCTTCAAATTGCCCACAAGTGAACAAGTGCCGAGTGGAGTACCTTGGCCTATATCGATTACTCAGAATCGGAATAACCTGCAACATGAAACGTAGCAGCCCCGAAGGGTCAATACATGGAATGTATGGCGAGTAGAGCTAGTAAAGGAGACAATAGTACTAACATCTACATGCATATTTGGCAAGTGGAGCTGTGTCTGGCTTGCATTTGCAAATAACTTTGTCCTACTTTCATAAACAGTTTTGATTTTCTTTGAAAAGATCCCAATTAAGTTAACCCAACAATATTAAAACAATTATGAAATTACAGTGAGCGAGAAACATGTCATGGAATCAATATCAAGCAACTCAGTTGTCCATAACCGGGGACACGACTAATCGATTAGATTATACACCCTGCAGGGGTTAGTACACTTTACCCATGTGACTTGGCCAGCCCAGCTCGTACCATCACTCTCATTTTGGGTGATGATAGGGAGAAGTCCAAGAAGAGACTATTCGGGAAGTAGCTCCTCAATCCCGACGCGCACCGGTCCAACCTACCAAAATTCTACATCTCTGGATACGCGGGTTCGAGTTACCAAAACCTACTAAGTCCAACCAACCGCCTATTCCATTATTGGCACATGATTGTACACGTAAGCTACACAATAAAGAAGCCAATCATTCTCTCTTGATACCTGGGTGCCTTTCCGCAATGAAACCACCAAAAAATATCAATACCATCACACCCAGGAGATTCATTGATTAAGTTGTTTTAGTTTTCACAAACCAATACTTTTAGAAACAAGTCTCAATGATGTAACCCAGCCCTCGTTCAACATAGCATGGCTAAGCACATCTACCAACGGTGGTTCATCTACAAGGAAAGCCCTACCACATAATAGGTCATAGCATAGCGATAGTATCATCCTACACATGCATCTACAAAATACACGACAATGCAGTGAAAAATAGTAGGACGATATCATGAACAAAGTAGCATCTACTTGCCTTGGTTGTAGCGGTCGGAAGAACAATCCACACACGAGCAAGCGTTGCACTCCCCACAATCTACACGATACAATTGCAATCATAAACAAACAATCCACAAGCATATGCAACAAATATGATGCATGAAGGTATGCGAGGCAAGTGAATTGGTGCTGCAGCTGCACCACATAATCCTAATCAATAATACTACTAATTGCATGCATGGAAAATAGTTTTAACGCAAGAAAACTATTATGCAAAAAGTAGTGCTCAAAACTAGAGCTAGAACTCAAATAATTCACTACCGGTAGTATACTATTTTTAAAATCTTGGGAAAATTCAACCGCATAGGCATCGCTGATTAGAAACAGTACCAATTGGAATTACTCAAAAAGGAATTATAAAACTCCCGGAGTAATTAAAACACTGCAGAAAGCCATTAGACAGTTTCTGCAGAAGTTTTTACTGTAAGCCTATCCTTTTAATTCACGATGAGATTCCCCTCATTCCACTGAATCCAGGGACATATCATACGCGATTTTTGGAGCTACGGATCTTTTTCTACGAATTAATTACTCCGAAAAGGCCATTAAATCAATTGATTAAACTGTACTAAATCTTGCTGCGAAAGTCTGAACCAAAGGTACAGCAAGATTCTACACGACTTATTGAATCTACACATATTTTATTTGCAATTTTTGGCCCAGCGGTTTAATTTGTACGTAATTTACAAGTTTCTATCGAAATCTGTCAACTAAAACGATTAACGAAATTAACCAGTCAACTGTGTCTGTTGACTGGTCAACGCGTCTACTGACTGGGCGTCTGACTAGTCAACGCCTGAGTCTGACCGGTCAACGGCTGATCTGAACCACTGATCTGAAATCTAACGGTGGTTGCAGACTTACCGGAGACAAACGGCGAAACGAACGGCGGCGATCGGTTCCGACGACGGCGTTTCTCCTGCGCGGAAGGGGTAACGATCAGCGCGTAATACGGGGCGGTCAACACGACAGCGACGGCGCGTGCGGCAGCGACGGCGGTGCGGCACGGCACGGACGAGCGGGCGCGGCGCAAGGCGCGCGGGGCGGCGCGCGTGCGTGCGTGTGTGTGTGCGTGCAGCAGCGGCAGCAGCAAGCGGCGGGGCGGCGCGCAGCGGCGGCGGGCAGCAGCGGCGGCGACAGGCGCAGCACGGCGCTGCGTGCTGGAGGCGGGAGTGGCGCGGGCGCGCGGGCTGGCGGGGCGAGGCGGCCGGCGGCGGCGCTGGCGGCACGCGGGGTGGCGGCAGGCGGCGGCTCGGCGGCGGAGCAGGCGCGGGCGGTGCGGCGGCGAGGCGGAGGCGGCGCGGCCTCAGCTGGGGGCGACGGCGGCGGCGGTCGCGGGGAGATGCGGCGGCAGCGGCGGCGAGTCCCGCGGGCGGCGGCGGCTAGGGCAGGGGCGGCGCGCGGGGCTCGAGGTGGGGGTGCGGAAAACGAGGCAGCGGCGGCTGCCTCTTATGTGGGCCCCTCCTTGCGGGTCCTAGTCCAATTCGGCGCGCGGTTGGATACGGACTCGGAAAAATCGGCCCGATTTCCTAATTCATAAAACGGCCGTAACTTTTCCGTATGAACTCCGAATCGAGCGATTCTTGCTCCTACGGTTTTGTAAAATCGAGGGGAACATTCTAGGGTCCAGGGTTGAGCAAAACCACTATGCTACAAGGGTGGCAACACTAGTTCTTCTAAAGCCTCCCGCAGGAGCCTCGTAGCAAAATAGAATAGGGTTTGGAAAATAGCGTTTCGCCGATTCATTTCGATCGACGGTTTTGTATGGAAAAGCATGATGCAATGATATGAATGATATGCGGAACCAAATCTAAAATTTGGGATGTGACAAGACTAACCCCCTTAAGATGAATCTCGTCCTCGAGATTCGGCGCGGCTAGCAAATAGGTGTGGGTAGTCCTCTCGGATGTCATCCTCACGCTCCCAAGTGGCTTACTCTTCGGTGTGGTGGCTCCACTGTACCTTGCAAAACCTGATCGTCTTGGTACGGGTAATCCTCTCTGCTGTTTCTAGAATCTTGACCGGTTTCTCCTCATAGGTCAAGTCGTTCTCAAGCTGAACCTCCTCTAGCGGTACAGTGTCTCTCAATGGTGTATCCACCATCTCCGGATGGCACTTCTTCAGCTGTGACACGTGGAACACATTGTGAACAGCGGACAGAGCCTCTGGCAGCTCCAACTGGTAAGCAACTTCCCCTTTGCGTGCTAAGACCCGATACGGTCCAATAAACCGAGGTGGCAGCTTACCCTTAATTCCAAATCTCTTGATTCCACGAAGCGGCGATACTCTGAGGTATGCTCTATCACCTATCTCATACACCACTTCCTTGCGCTTGGCGTCAGCGTAGCTCTTCTGCCTTGATTGTGCTACCTTCAGTCTGTCCCTAATCAAGGCGACCTTCTCCTCAGTGTCCTTGATCAAGTCGGGTCCAAACAACTGACGTTCTCCTACTCCATCCCATAGCAATGGAGTCCGGCACCGTTTACCATACAGTACATCAAACGGTGACGTCTTGATGCTGCTTTGATAGCTGTTGTTGTAGGAAAACTCAGCATACGGCAAATTCTCATCCCAACTAGAACCATGAGCCAAAGCGCAAGCTCTCAGCATGTCTTCCAAAATCTGATTCACCCTCTCGGTCTGTCCATCAGTTTGTGGGTGAAACGCTGTGCTAAACTCCAATCTAGTACCGAGTGACTCGTGCAGCTGGCGCCAAAAGTGTGAGGTAAATTGGGTGCCTCTATCAGATACGATACTCTTGGGAACTCCGTGTAGGCTCACAATTCTGTCCATGTAAATCTTGGCCAATTTTGCACTCGTATAGGTCGTCTTTACCGGTATAAAGTGGGCTACCTTGGTCAAATGGTCGACCACTACCCAAATAGAGTCATATCCTGACCTGGTCCTGGGCAATCCTATGATAAAGTCCATTCCCACTCTATCCCACTTCCAATCCGGCATGGGCAATGGCTGTAGCAATCCTGCTGGCTTCTGGTGTTCTGCCTTCACTCGGCTACATACATCACATAGGGCAATATGCTTGGCGATATCTCCCTTCATGTTATTCCACCAAAATCTGCTCTTCAAATCCATATACATCTTTGTGTTGCCCGGATGTATGGAGTATGGCGAGTTATGAGCCTCCTGCCGAATCAACTCCCTTATCTCCGGATCGCTGGGCACACACAAACGATCTCCATACCACAAGGTACCATGCTCATCCTCGTGGATATCCTTTTCCCGATTCTCCTTCATCTTTTCCTTTATCTCCTCTATTTCCTTGTCTCCTACCTGAGCCTTCATGATCCTGTCCTGTAATGTCGGTTGGACTTCCATTGTAGCCAAGTATCCTTCAGACACTACTTCCAGTCTAAGGTCCTTGAATTGCTTGCACAAATCCTCAGGCAATTCACCAATTGTCAATCCATTGGCATAAACCTTCCGGCTCAGAGCATCTGCTACTACATTGGCCTTTCCTGGGTGGTATTGTAGATTCATATCATAGTCCTTGATAAGCTCCAACCATCTCCTTTGCCTCATGTTCAGTTCCTTCTACGTGAATATGTACTTCAGGCTCTTGTGGTCGGTGTACACATCACAGTGTTTTCCCATTAAGTAATGCCTCCATACCTTCAGCGCATGAACCACTGACGCTAACTCCAAGTCGTGTGTGGGGTAATTCCGCTCATGGTGCTTGAGTTGTCGCGAGGCATACGACACTACTCTCCCATCTTGCATCAGCACACTCCCAAGTCCCTGTCGAGAAGCATCACAGTACACTTGGAAATCCTTCTGAAGATCTGGTAAACACAGAACAGGCGCGGTCACTAGTCGACGCTTCAGTTCCTGAAAGCTGGCTTCACATACGTCTGACCACTCAAACTTCCTCTCCTTCTTCAGAAGTTCAGTCATCGGCTTAGCAATCTTGGAAAAGTTTTCAATGAACCTCCTGTAGTATCCAGCAAGTCCCAAAAAGCTTCGAATCTCTCCCGCATTCTTGGGTGCTTCCCACTCAGTCACTGCAGTCACTTTGCTTGGATCAATAGCGACTCCTTCTCCTGACACTACGTGTCCAAGAAACCCAACGGTGTTAAGCCAGAATTCACACTTGCTGAATTTGGCATACAACTTGTGTTCCCTCAGCTTCTCCATAATCAGTCTCAGATGCTTCTCATGCGCAGCATCATCCTTGGAATATATCAGTATGTCATCAATAAATACCACCACGAACTTGTCCAAGTACTCCATAAATACCTTGTTCATCATGGTCATGAAATATGCCGGGGCATTCGTTAGTCCAAAAGACATAACCGTATATTCATATAGACCATACCTAGTGGTGAAGGCGGTTTTTGGTACGTCCTCCTCCTGGATCTTCAATTGAAAATATCCAGATCGCAGATCAATCTTGCTGAACACCTTCGCTCCTTCCAGTTGATCAAACAAATCATTTATGTTTGGCAGGGGTACTTATTCTTGATGGTTACTTCATTTAGCGAGCGATAGTCCACTACTAATCTCTTGCTGCTGTCTTTCTTTTCCACAAACAGAACAGGTGCACCCCATGACGACGAACTAGGCTGAATGAATCCCTTTTCCAGCTGCTCTTTCAACTGCTTCTTCAATTCCTTCAGCTCATCCACATCCATCTTATATGGTTTCTTTGCTATTGGTCATGTTCTCGGCATCAGGTCGATAAGAAACTCTACTTCCCTGTCAGGTGGCATTCCTGGCAGCTCCTCCGGAAACACGTCAGGGTAATCCCTAATCACTGGCACAGTATCCATGCTAACCCCCTTAAGAGAATTCAACTTACACCTTCCTGGTCGTACAACTGACTTGAATCTAATCCTCTTACCATCTGGGGTTTTGAGTGAAACAGCTCGCTGTGCACAATCTATGTGTCCCCCATGCATAGACATCCAATCCATACCCAGAATAACGTCTAATCCCTGTGATTCCAACACTACCAAATGTGCACTGAAGTTGTGTGTTCCAATCCTCACAGTTAAATCGCGGCATCCCGCGCTAGCTATCATATCTCCTCCAGGTGAACTCACTCTAATAGACCTTTTCATAGACTCAGTAGGTAACTTATACTTATCCACAAATGCCCTCGATATGAATGAATGCGATGCACCAGTATCGAAAAGTATAAGTGCTGGGTAAGTGTTGATTGGAAACTTACCAATCACAAGGTCAGGCTCATCTGGAATCTCCTCCACATTCATGTGGTTCACTGTGGCCTTCTCATTGTTGGTTGGCTTCAGTCCCTTCCTCTCTGGACAGTTGTCAGCATAGTGTCCCTTCTGTTTACACTTGAAGCACGTCACCTCACTCGGATCCTTCTTCACAAAGCTGCGATCATGGTTGCGGTCATGTCCACCGTGTCCTCCAGAGTGGTGAGAGTGTCCTCCCTTGTGGTTGTGGTGGCTGCTCCTATGGTTGTCATGGCGATGCCCATCGCCTCCATGGTGGTGGCGGTCATGGCTCCCATGGTCACTCCCTCCATGCTTGGAGTATCCATCATAGGAAGTGCGAGACTTGTGATGTGAACCAGAGTGGTGATTGTTACTCTTTCTCTTGCGGTTCTCCACCTGTTTGTGCTTCCCTTCCAAGATCCTGGCCTTGTCCATAAGCTCCTGGAAAGTGGGGCAATAAACCACCAGTAGCTGTACTGAAATCTCATCACTGAGGCCATCCAGGAATCTCTCCCTCCTTTTTACATCAGTGTCAACATCCTCAGGTGCATAACTGGACAGGTTGTTGAACTCCTCAATGTACTCGGCCATGGTGCGATTGGTTTGGCGCAAGTTGCGAAACTCCTTCCTCTTCAGACTCAGAACTCCTGAAGACACGTGGTTGGTCCTGAAACCTTCCTTAAACATTGCCCAAGTCACGGTATCCAGCGGGTGGGTGATCTGAAAAGTGTCCCACCAAGAAGCGGCTGGTCCCTCCAGTAGGTGAGCGGCAAACCTCACCTTCTCAGCATCAGTGCATCCAACAGTTACCAGATCCTTGTTGACTAAATGCAACCAGTCGAGAGCAACCATTGGTTCCGTTGCAGTAGCGAACTTAGCTGGCCTTAACCTCAGAAATCTGGTGAGAGCATCTCCCTGAGGCTGATTGTTTCCATTGTTGTTGTTCTGAGCTGCCATGAACTGAGTCATCACTTGGGTTAGCTGTGCCTGGGCTGCCATGAGCTGCTCCAACTCAGTGGGTTGACAACGGGGAGGCATCTGCGGTTCAGCACAGGTAAGTTTAGAAAGAATCAACTACGATAATAGGATTCTACCCATGCATATGATCAAACAACAACAAACAATAGCAGACAATCACAAGCAAGCAACACATCAACAAACAGACAATCCAGCAACATCCCAGGGGTTATCCTAGCAGTATATACCTACTGAAATAGTTTTACAAGAGTTGGCAATGGTTAACTAAACAGTTGATCAACTAAACAACAAAACAGCAATCTGCCAGAACAGTCTAGCAGCGTTCGCGAATTTTTCCGCCTGACTTAAGCTCGTCAGAAAATTTAGCTGATTTTTGCACATATAGTACAGAGAGTTTCGCATCAGCCCAATGTTTTTTAGATTTTTGCGAGTTACCAGAAAAATATGAAAAATCGTACAGTACTCCTGTATCAGCAGAAAAACTGCAGCGAAAATGACACAGATGTTAACCGAACTTGCCATAACTCTTTCATAATGTTTTGCACAAATAATTCCTGGGATATTGGAGTACACAAATAAGCAACTAAACACTCTTGAACTAACACGAACTAAGCTTCACAATGATCGAGACTAATCCTAACGAATTTACCTAACGAGGACTAATTGGTGGACTTCTATCTACTCCTTGAAGAGGTTGCGGTAGGTCCTTGCGGTCATGCGTTGATGCTTCGTCTCGCGATACAACCATGGCGGCGGAGTGTACACCTCTCCTAAATCATCACTTGAGATCTCACCTCTTCTGGATCCTCCTCTTCTTCTTCACTTTCAGCTGCAACTGCAACAGCTTCATCTCCTGCACCATCATCGTCTCCATCATCATCATCCTCGTCCTCATCATCATCATCGCTCCCGCTGTCATCATCATCCCCATTGTTGCCATCATCTCCATTGTCATCATCAGAGGGTGGATTCAGCTGTGCTTGGAGGGCGGCAATCTGGGCTGTCATAGCTTCAATGGTTTGATTCCTTTCCTGGACGGTCCCTTGCAACTGTTGTATGTTCTGGTTGTTCTCCTGCACAGTACCATGAAGATGAGCTATGGTTGCATCTCTGGCTATCAGGGCATTCTCCAGAACTCCCACAGCTTCATGCAGGGTGTCAATCTCCTGTCCTTGGACCACCATACCATTGCTAGCAAAATCTGCAATCTCCTTTATCATCATCACCTTCTCAGCTAGAGCTCCATTCTCCCTTTCCATGTCCTCTATGTGCCTCCGACGGGGCGACATGTTGTTCCTGTCGCCCGGGGTAACCACAATGTGCCCATCTTCATCACGCCTCCCATAGTCACGGTAGGGTGAATCTGCTGGCAGTAGGTGTCGGACATTATGGCACTGGCGAGACAGGGCTTCATGCATGGCCAAGTTGATACCAAGTCCCCAGTTGCAGTATGTCTTGGTGTAGATCAAGTGCACGGGGTTTGGCAAGGCGGCATCTCTGAATATGAAGGTGGTGATCTCCCATGCATCCTCTCCATATCCATAGGTGTACAACCTTCTTCCCTTGAACATGGGCAGTGGAAATCCCAATGACTGCGAGAGCTGTGCTAACTGCCTTGCAAAGGGCCTTGGTGACTCCATGGTTGCATACTTAGTCCTGACTTCTCCCATCTATCAAGTAAAAGAGGAAAGTGTGAGAATAGCATATGGTAAGAATTTACGAGGGTGAAAGGCATAAGATGAAAGACAGAGTTAATATAGGCTTTAGTAAATCTAAGGCTTCCTAATCCAATCCTAGGTCACGATCCTACAGTCGACACACGGGTTCTGATACCATCTTGTAACACCACGGTTCTGAAAAGACCGTGGCTTCTATGTGACATGCCAATCCCTGGATCGGTTCATTGGCCCACAATAGAATAAGATGAATAACATAGCAAAATATCCGTGTATCATAGATAACGAAGATCCAGAGTACCATTATTACAATAAAAGCTTAGCTCAAGGCTAGATCAAATTATTCAGGTAGCAACATAAATAAAGCAAATCCTCCATTCTTCAAATTGCCCACAAGTGAACAAGTGCTGAGTGGAGTACCGTGGCCTATATCGATTACTCAGAATCGGAATAACCTGCAACATGAAATGTAGCAGCCCCGAAGGGTCAATACATGGAATGTATGGCAAGTAGAGCTAGTAAAGGAGACAATAGTACTAACATCTACATGCATATTTGGCAAGTGGAGCTGTGTCTGGCTTGCATTTGCAAATAACTTTGTCCTACTTTCATAAACAGTTTTGATTTTCTTTGAAAAGATCCCAATTAAGTTAACCCAACAATATTAAAACAATTATGAAATTAGAGTGAGCGAGAAACATGTCATGGAATCAATATCAAGCAACTCAGTTGTCCATAACCGGGGACACGGCTAATCGATTAGATTATACACCCTGCAGGGGTTAGTACACTTTACCCATGTGACTTGGCTAGCCCAGCTCGTACCATCACTCCCATTTTGGGTGATGATAGGGATAAGTCCAAGAAGAGACTGATCGGGAAGTAGCTCCTCAATCCCGACGCGCACCGGTCCAACCTACCAAAATTCTATATCTCTGGATACGCGGGTTCGAGTTACCACAACCTACTAAGTCCAACCAACCGCCCATTCCATTATCGGCACATGGTTGTACACGTAAGCTACACAATAAAGAAGCCAATCATTCTCTCTTGATACCTGGGTGCCTTTCCGCAATGAAACCACCAAAAATTATCAATACCATCACACCCAGGAGATTCATTGATTAAGTTGTTTTAGTTTTCACAAACCAATACTTTTAGAAACAAGTCTCAATGATATAACCCAGCCCTCGTTCAACATAGCATGGCTAAGCACATCTACCAACGGTGGTTCATCTACAAGGAAAGCCCTACCACATAATAGGTCATAGCATAGCGATAGTATCATCCTACACATGCATCTACAAAATACACGACAATGCAGTGAAAAATAGTAGGACGATATCATGAACAAAGTAGCATCTACTTGCCTTGGTTGTAGCGGTCGGATGAACAATCCACACACGAGCAAGCGTTGCACTCGTCACAATCTACATGATACAATTGCAATCATAAACAAACAATCCACAAGCATATGCAACAAATATGATGCATGAAGGTATGCAAGGCAAGTGAATTGGTGCTACAGCTGCACCACATAATCCTAATCAATAATACTACTGATTGCATGCATGGAAAATAGTTTTAGCGCAAGGAAACTATTATACAAAAAGTAATGCTCAAAACTAGAGCTAGAACTCAAATAATTCACTACCGGTAGTATACTATTTGTAAAATCTTGGGAAAATTCTACCGCATAGGCATCACTGGTTAGAAACAGTACCAATTGGAATTACTCAAAAAGGAATTATAAAACTCCCGGAGTAATTAAAACACTGCAGAAATCCACTAGACAGTTTCTGCAGAAGTTTTTACTGTAAGCCTATCATTTTAATTCACGATGAGATTCCCTTCGTTCCACTGAATCCAGGGACATATCATACGCGATTTTTGGAGCTACGGATCTTTTTCTACGAATTAATTACTCCGAAAAGGCCATTAACTCAATTGATTAAACTGTACTAAATCTTGCTGCGAAAGTCTGAACCAAAGGTACAGCAAGATTCTACACGACTTACTGAAGCTACACATATTTTATTTGCAATTTTTGGCCCAACGGTTTAATTTCTACGCAATTTACAAGTTTCTACCGAAATGTGTCAACTAAAACGATTAACGAAATTAACCAGTCAACTGTGTCTGTTGACTGGTCAACGCGTCTGCTGACTGGGCGCTGACTGGGCGTCTGACTAGTCAACGTCTGAGTCTGACCGGTCAACGGCTGATCTAAACCACTGATCTGAAATCTAACGGTGGCTGCAGACTTACCGGAGACAAACGGCAAAACGAACGGCGGCGAGTTCCGGACGGAGGCGGCGATCGGTTCCGACGACGGCGTTTCTCCTGCGTGGAAGGGGTAACGATCAACGCGTAATACGGGGCGGTCAACACGACAGCGACGGCGCGTGCGGCACGGCACAGACGAGCGGGTGCGGCGCAAGGCGCGCGAGGCGGCGCGCGTGCGTGCGTGTGTGTGTGCGTGCAGCAGCGGCAGCAGCAGCAGGCGCGCGCGCAGCAGCGAGCGGCGGCGGCTGCAGGCAGCAGCCAGCGGCGGGGCGGCGCGCTGCGGCGGCGGGCAGCAGCGACGGCGGCAGGCGCAGCGCGGCGCTGCGCGCTGGAGGCGGGAGTGGCGCGGGCGCGCGGGCTGGCGGGGCGAGGCGGCCGGCGGCGGGGCGGCAGCGAGGCGGAGGCGCTGGCGGCGCGCGGGGTGGCGGCAGGCGGCAGCTCGGCGGCGAGGCAGCGGCTCGGCGGCGGAGCAGGCGCGGGCGGCGCGGCAGCGAGGCGGAGGCGGCGTGGCCTCACCTGGGGGCGACGGCGGCGGCGGTCGCGGGGAGATGCGGCGGCGGCGACGGCGATGATCCCGCGGGCGGCGGCTAGGGCAGCGGCGGGGCTCGAGGTGGGGGTGTGGAAAACGAGGCAGCGGCGGCTGCCTCTTATGTGGGGCCCTCCTTGCGGGTCCTAGTCCGATTCGGCGCGCGGTTGGATACGGACTCGGAAAAATCGGCCCGATTTCCTAATTCATAAAACGGCCGTAACTTTTCCGTATGAGCTCCGAATCGAGCGATTCTTGCTCCTACGGTTTTGTAAAATCGAGGGGAACAATCTAGGGTCAAGGGTTGAGCGAAACCACTATGCTACAAGGGTGGCAACACTAGTTCTTCTAAAGCCTCCCGCAGGAGCCTCGTAGCAAAATAGAATAGGGTTTCGAAAATAGCGTTTTGCCGATTCATTTCGATCGACGGTTTTGTATGGAAAAGCATGATGCAATGATATAAATGATATGCGGAACCAAATCTAAAATTTGGGATGTGACACTTCTGTGCCGCACGATCTGCTTTTAATCCAATGCACCACACCGCTCGATCCAGCCGAACCGGTACGCTCCAATTAGATCAAGACACGTGGCTCAGACTTTGATTTAAAAATAGAAACATTTCTATTAGATATGTGATTTGAAAAATTCATAACTTTTAATCTACTCGTCCAAATTTTACAAACTTTATATAATTGGAATCAGGAAAAAGATTACTTTACAACCATACCATTTGTTTAATGAATTACTTCTGAAAAATTGGTTGTTTTTGCAGAAACACGTGTAGGTACATTTTATGTATAAAATTTATGTAAAAATGTTTTTAGGATAAAATCTTTTGTGAATGGATATTTTTGAACCTATTGACCATAGAAACCAACTTTTGGATTTAAAAATATATTTTGTGACACTTAGGAATTATTCCTTTGAATTAAAGCATTTCTAGTTAAATAAAAATATTGATTATGTTTTCAAAATGCTTTTTGAGTAAAACCTTTGGAAAATGATTTGATTTAAACTCTCTGACCATAAACACCAAGTTTTGGGATTTAAAAATATTTTTGGTGAACCCTATAAAATTATTACTTTGTTTAAAGGCATTTCCAACAAAATAAAATATTACTTTGCTTTAAAAATGGTTTATAAGTAAAACCTATTGCAAATGGTTTTAATATTAAACACTTGACCTTAAAACAGTAACATTTGTGTTTAAAAATATATTTGTCAAACACTAGAAATTATTACCTTGATTTAAATCATTTCTAGCAAAACAAAATGATTTAAAATGGCCATTTTCACTAACTTGTTATCAAATGGTTTTACCACTTTTATAAATGACCAATAGGTGTTTTAAAATGTTTATAACCTATTAGAAACCACTTTTCCCAATAAAACAATCTTTGGCATTCTTGCATGCATTGCTTTGTTTTTATTATTCTATGTGATGAATTGCTTGAATGGTACATTGAATTTGTGCCTTGATTGAATTGTAGTGAACTTTGAAGAGTGTGACTATTGCAAGATCAAGGAGTGAACTTATATTCTCTACCAAAAAGGCAAGTGGTGCTTCATACTTTTGTCCCATTATTTTCACTATGCATTAGTGATATTTCTAAGTAGGACTTGCATGGAATTTTACCAAGTATGCTATGCCATGGGAAATCCTAGTAGATGATGCCTTAGTGGAATTTTCCCTAAGTTAAGATCCATACTACTATCATGCTTAGCCTAGCTAGTAGAAAACAAGGGTGGATTATATTCATGCTATGAAATATTTCTAAGTCAATGACTTGTGTTTTGTTTAATAAAACAACTATGTGAATGAAACACCTGGGTGGAATGGTGAGAATGGATTTATGTTGAGTGGTTACACAAGGCCAGGGGACTGGTGAACCTTGTGTATCACACTTGTGGAAAGCCACCCAGGAACAAAGAGATTTGAGATGTCAAATGTTGAGAAGCTTCAAGTGCAGCCACTTGGCATTATGGGCTCTGCCTGGATCATATAGGTTGCAATAACTTAGCCAAATGGACAGTTAGTGGTAGGGGTTGATAGGTTTGGAGTGCGTCCATTTTGGTCTGAGGGAAGGCTCCTGAAAGATCTTGTTTCGATGCATGTTGAGTCTTGTGGGGAAAGTGCACCACCTCTCAAGAGAGTAAAATCTAAGTACTTAGCCGTGTCCCCGGCAATGGACAATTTGAGCATCAATACATGGAAGCTATCAAGAATCTCCTCATCCCAATTTCTAAGTTAAAAACTTGTGGTTGAACAAGGATTAAAGGATCACCAATGTCTATTGGTAGATGCCTTGGGTGATTTTGACAAATAAAAAATTAGTGTTTTCAAATGATAAGGAAAATCTATTTTGAGCAAAGAAAGCCTAAGCTCCACTTAGCCAAATTGCATATAGATGATAGATACCACTACTCTACCATAGTATCACTTGCCAATACAATTCAAATGTATTGATCCTTGTGGCTGTAACTTATTATGTTGCAGGTTTGTTTGATGTTAGTGAAGTGTGTTGATTAGGATTACAAGTCTACAACCAACATGACTGCTTGTGGCACTTTGAAGATGAAGGACTCCATGCTACATAGTTATTTCTGCTGCATTGTAATGAGATAGCCAAATGAGCTATGTAAGATGTAATGAATTATTTTATTGCTGGATATAAAGTTGTATTATGACCTTTGTTTCTTGATATTACATCTTAAAGTGTGGATGATAGCTATTGATCCAGGGACTAGCATTGTAAACACAGGGATCTCTACCTTATTAAAGGTTGGGACCTCTACAATCCTCTTTGAGGAAACAATAGTTTTCCTCTTGTGGGGAGAGTCATGCATCTTGCCTTCAACACAAGCCCTGCAAACATGATCTTTGGCAAAGGAAACCTTGTCTTTTAGTCCAAGGACGTGGCCACCCTTGTGAAGACTTTGGAAAGTTCTCATGTTGACATGGGCTAAACGGCGATGCCATAGTCAGCCCACGTCGGCCTTTCCGAATAAGCACATCGAACCCGAAGTGGTTTTCCCCGAAAAGTCTACCACATACTGGTCATTTTCGACGTACCCAATAAAAGAGACCTTTAGAGACTTGCACCACAAGAGTACCACTAAATCACCATCAATGAAAATAGCAAAGCCCATATTACCAAGGGCACGAACAAAAAGTAAATTGTAATCGAGGGTCTTAACAAGCATGACGTCCACAACCTTGCCAAGACCCAATACCTCAGATTTAGACTTATCACCATAGGAGACTATAATATGATCATGATTGGGTCGCATCTCCGTGATGATCTCTTTGCTACCGGTCATATGACTAGTGCACCCACTGTGCAGCACCCATTTAGACCCACCGGAAGCATATACCTGCAAGAGAATTACTTCTTGGTTTTAGGTACCCATTTTTCAGTGGGCCCTCTCATGTTAGTAACAAGGGTCTTTGGAACCCAAATAGACCAAGCAACATATTCATCAAAAGTACCAACATAATAAGCATAAAAATCACCATAATAATCACAAAAAAGTTCATAATTTGGAATGTGAGACCTTGTAAAACCAATATGGTCAGTTTTGTCCTTTGTGACATTCTTATCAACTGTGTTTGTCTTTTCTTGTTCAATCTTGGTCTTCTTCTTGTTCTTGTTCTTCTTGGACTTGGTGACATATCCAAGTCCCTCTTTTCCAAGATTTGATCTTTGCTTGCCAAGAATATCATCAAGTACACCTTTACCATTGGGAGTGATGTCATTGACAAGCTCATCTTCCACCCTAGCATTTTCCTTGTGAATATATGTTGATTTAGATGTGCTAGGAAAATCATGCTTGGTCAATCGAATTTGGAGCTGATCATGCGACTCATTGAGAATGAAAAATTCACTTTTCAAAGCCTTGTGAGCAATGCCAAGTTTCTCCAATTCCTCGGAGAGTCTAGCACGAGCAGCCCCAAAGTCAACCTTTTATTTATTTAGCTTCTTTGATTTTTCTACTGCATTGTCACGTTCCTTAACAAGCTTTGTCACCATTTCTTCATGTGACTCCTCAATAGACTCAAGTCTCTCTTCAAGAGAAACCCGAGACTCTTCTTCTTCTAGAGCATTTTTTAAGGATGCAATTTCCATTGCATCCTCCCTTTCAATCATGCCCTTTTCTTCAAGAAGCACTTCATTTTGGTCCACCTGGTCCATAAGATCCTCAAAATGTATTTTGTGCTCACCTTGAAAGTTAGTGAAGAAATAGTCCAAAGCAATAATTTCTTCTTTAACCTTAAGACTAGTAGGATCATCCATGTCAATCATAGCCTTAGGAAAGGAAGTGTTAGAAGATGATACCTCGAAACCTCTTGGCATGAGACAAGTAGCGTTCTTGTTGATGATGTTTTTGTTCGGAGAATCGAAGAGAGATGTTGGTGTAGATGTGGTGACTATAGCAGCCACCTATCGAGAGATATCATCCTTGTCTTCATCTTCACTTCCTGAAGTATATTCTTCTTGATCCACTAGAACAATCTTTGGTTGCTTCTTGAAAGGAGCATTCTTCTTCACAAATTGTTTCTTTCGTGGAGCCTTTGACTTTTCCTTGAGAATGAGTCTTCCTCCATTATCTTCCCTACTTTGATAAGGACAATCGGCTACAAAGTGCAGCCGATCTCCACAGTTGAAACAAGTTCTTAGCTTGGGACCGTTTTCCCTTCTTCCATTTGCTCCACTCTTGTGTTCTAGTTCAGACTTGGCTTTGGCTGGATCCTTCCAAAAGTTTCTAGCATAGAAGGCCATGTATTGTCCATGAGATCTTTTTACATCCTAGGGATAGTCCATATCTTCTATGTCATCTTCATCATGACCAACCACACTTGCCTTCAAGGCCATGTTGACCCCCTTTTGCATCCCAATGGCTCGTGCATGAGCATCTTCGGCATTCTTGGCAGCCACTTTGAAAGCTGCCATCTCTTGCATTACCTCATTGGATGTCATTAGGTGGTAGTTATGCCTTCCTTGGTGACTCTTCAAATCTATGGGCTCAAATGGCATAAGGGCACTGACATAGTTGCTCTTGATCCAAGCATCATCAACATGAGAGGCACCATGATTTCTGAAAGTGGTGGCTATTGACTTGAGCCTCCTATACATGTCCTCGTGGTCTTCTCCATCCAACATATAGAATCCTTCAGCTTCATTACTCAAAGCATCATATCTATTTCTTCTCAAGCTTTGATTTCCAATGAAGAGCTCGGTGAGGGCATCCCAAGCTTCCTTAGCTGTGTTGAGATGCACAATGTGTTGCATGTCTTTGGTACCCACACCAAGCTGAATCATGTGTAGAGCTGATACGTCTAAAACATATCTACTTTCCTAAAAACTTTTGCTATTGTTTCTCCTCTAAACTTGTGTGATTTGGATAAAAATAACACAGACTGACGTTGTTTTCAGCAGAATTACCTTGGTGTCTAGTTTTTGTGCAGAAAATCAACTATCACGAAAAATCCCGGAAAATATGCCAAAAATCCTATTTCACCACAAGACTCACGGAGCCAGAATACGAGACGGAGTGGAGGCCTGAGGGGCCCACACCCCCTGCTGCGTGGGTGGGCCCAGGCCACGCTTGGAGGGGGTGTGGCTGCCCCAGGCACCCCCTCGGCCTCCCTCTTCGCCTATAAGTTGCCTCTTGACCTAAAAACCTAGGGGGGTTCGACGTTTTTCTAGAAAGAGTTCCGATGCGCCGCCACGACCAAAAACCATGATTTGGAACCAGAAACGCCGTTCTGGCACCCTGCCGGGACGGAGAATTTGGAGAGGATCATCGCCATCATCATCAACAACGCCTCTCCATCAACCATCCATGTTTCCCTCATCCACGAGTGAGTAATTCCTCGCTGTAGGCTATGGGGATGGTAGGGATTGGATGGGTTCTATCATGTAATCGAATAAGATTGTTAGGGCATGGTGCTTAGTATCTCTATTAGTGCTATTTGACTTTGTTGCAACTTGTTGTGCTTAATGCTTGTCACTAGGGCCCGAGTGCCATGATCTCAGATCTGAACTTATTACTGATTCATTATGATAGTATTTTTTGTGATCTTATCTGCAAGTTGTGTACACATATCATTGTCCGGATCCAAAGGCCCTAAAGTGACAGAAATTGGGACAACTGGAGGGGATGGCTGTGATGTGAGAATCACGTGTGTTCATGGAATGTTAATGCTTTGCTCCGGTGCTCTATTAAAAGGAGCACCTTAATTGCTAGTAGTTCCCTTGAGGCCCCGCTGCAACGGGCTGGCAGGACAAAAGATGTTGAGCAAGTTATCATTGCGAGCACGCATGACTATTTATGGAGCACATGCCTATGATTTTTTAGTACTTGGATTCCAGGCCCGAGCCCATGGGAGTGCGGCCCGTGCGGCCGCACAGGGCCCATAATTTTTGGGGGCCCAAAATTTCATGCCCGCATTAGAGAGTCTATACTTCAAATGTTGATCAGGAAATCATCTCAGCCTAACTGGTAGTGTGTCTCAATTGATGTGCTTAGCATGTTGTTGGAGGTCCGAAGTTCGAGTCCTACAGTCAGTTGAAATACTACTTTTCCTTACTCTCTTCTATTTTTTTGCTATAAAGATTGTCGTCTCTTAAAAACTAAAATAATCTCTAGTTTAGGTGTTTTTTCTGGTCGGTCCTATATGGTTTTTAAACTACGTGCTTCCTTTTAAACGATTTTCTAAGATTATTTTACCACGAGTTAAGAATCTAAAGGCGCCTAGAGTAATTATTATGTTGGAAATCTATCTAAGACATGTGTATAACAAACTCTTTTTTCTCTCTTGTCTTTTGCTATTCCAACGGTAGTTCTTAAAAAACCAATATAAGCTCTAGTTTTTATTTTCTGGTATTGTTGCCACTTATAAAAACAAAAATAACATCTAGTTTAGATTTATTCTGGTCGGTCATGTCTAGTTTTTAAACTACGTGTTTCCTCTTATCTAAGACAATTTTACCATGAGTTTGGAATCTACAAGCGCTGTCGTTCTTCTAATGAAAAGTCCAACTAATTAAGACATGTACATACCCAACCGTGCTCTATATCTTCCTTATTGCGTGGTTGTCAATTTGTAGCTCTCATTTGATCAAGATTTTTCTTATCCAGTTGATTCATGAGACCGATTATGAAGATAGCATTGACGATTTCATTCCATAGAAAATTAAAGGAATGAATTTGTTTAAATAAATATTATGTAATTAGGAGTTGAATAGACATAATTTTTTAATATATCTAGCTATTTTTTAAATTATTATACCATATAAATTATAATTTTTATTAGTTATTTTTTAATAAAATAGGGGCCCAATTTAAAGTTTCGCACAGGGCCTCGGACTTTTCCGGCTCGGCCCTGTTGGATTCTTTATCTTATTTATCTGCAGTTTCTCTAGATCTTGAAGTTACATGTTTAGACTTGTCCATGCAACGCCCGTCCATCCATCCCTATGCCTACCGCGCTCATATCCTACTGTTTGCTACTACTGTTACTATTGCTCTTGTTTTACTGCTGCTGTTACTTTTCTATTGCTACTATAAAACTTTTGCTACTGATAAACTTCTGTGAGGCAAGAACTATTTCCAGGTGCAGCTGAATTGACAACTCAGTTGTTAAGGCTTGCAAGTATTCTTTGGCTCCCCTTGTGTCGAATCAATAAATTGGGTAATACTACCCTCGAAGACTGTTGCGATCCCCTATACTTGTGGGTCATCAAGACTACTTTATGGCGCTGTTGCTGGGGAACATAGCTTTATTTGCAAGTTCACTTGGATCTATTATTGTTCATTGCTATTCCTTTCATCATGGGGAAGTATCGTGATGGAAAGTTTCCTATTTTACCATCCACTACAAGAAGAGGTATAGTCCTAAACACCTCTGCTGCTCTTGATTCACCGTCTGTTATAAGTAAGCTTGTTACACCACCACCACATACACATGCTACACACACTGCTTCTACTGCTGAATCTGAAACTGCTTTTGATACTCATGATGTTACTTCTACTGTGCTTGATGTGAGTGGTTCATTAGGTCCTTTCCTAGATGCTACTATGGCTAGTCTAGGAAATACTGAAACTCCTAGTGAAGACACTATTACACCTGTTAGCTCACCTGAGTCTAGAGAGAGATATGATATTAATGATGGTTACATTGAGTTGACTGATAAATTTATTAAAGAGTGCCGAAACACACATGGTGCTAGTGCTATTAAAGTCTCCTTGAGAGACGTACCATTATTCCTAAATTGTGTTCTGATCCTAAGTTTGCCACTTCTCCCATAGATATTAAAGATGAAGATTATGATTTCTCTCTTGATCTATCCTATTTAGACATTGTTGAGAAAGAACCTTTTTGTGGGACTGAGAGTGAGAGTGCTGTGGCACATATGAATAAGCTTTACACTATGAGTGCTTTATTCTCTGATGATTTTAAGATGCGCAAGTACTTTGTTACTAAGATATTCCCCTTTTCACTAAAAGGAGAAGCTAAAGCTTGGTTTAATAGATTACCTCCTGAATCCATTGATAGTCCTGATTGTTTGATTGCTTCTTTCTTCCAGAAATATTTTCCTCCTAGTTCTAGACATGCTGCTTTGCAGAAACTTTTTGATTTTAAATAGGGAGAAGAAGAGAAATTTCCTGAGTCATGGACAAGATTCTGTGCCTTGATTCATGCACATCCTGGATGATCATTACCTAAAAATGAGCTACTTGATATTTATTATAATGGACTAACTAATGATTCTAGGACATACCTAAATAGTTTTGCTGATTGTGTTTTCAGGAAAAGAACTCCTACAGATGCCAAAGAATTAATGGCAAAAATAAGCAAGAATTATGTTGATTGGACTTCAACTGAGCTAAATACACCTGGGCCTATTACTCCTGAACCAATATGCCTGAACCAGATCCAACGCTAACACCAAAGAAGAGGGGAGTTATTGCATTAAATGATGAAGTGATGAAAGAAGCTAAGAAATTTCTTAAGGAGAAAGGTATTAGAGCTGAAGATGTGAAGAATCTACCTCCTATTGAAGAATTATGTAAGCCAATTACCCACTCATCTACTATTGAGGTACACTCTCTCCACTTTGATGAAGGTGATATTCCCTATGGTAAGCCTCCTGATCAATGCTTAGAGGAACTTGACACATTTATTGTTAAACAAGGTAATTTTAATAAACAAGTTCAGAATCATTTATTGGAATACTCTAGAGCTATTAATGAGTTGAAAGATATTGTGGAAAGAACTGATAATGATGTTAAAATGCTTTGTAAACACTTTCAAATGGTTCGAACCCAAATTGATCAACTTGCTAAGGTACAAAAAGATATGCTAGTTAATGCCTCAGGAGATAAACATGCTTATGGAATTAGAACTAGGAGTGGTATAGCTACTCAAGATCCTTTATATCCTGAAGGACACCCTAAAAGAATTGAGAATGATTCTCAACAAGGTGAAAGTAGTGGTAGCCCTCATAAGAGAAATAAAAATAAACATAAAATAGTTGAGAAACCCTCTGAACCTGCTGTAGATCCTAATACTATATCTGTCTCTGATGCTGAAACTGAAAGTGATGATAAAAATGATGCTCCTGACAAGGAGGAAGTTCAGGAAGAACCTGCGAAGCACACTAAGAACACTAGGTACACTAAGGTATATTTTGTAGCTAATAAACATGATAGTGAGAGAGAACCTTGGGTGCAGAAACATATGCCTTTTCCTAATAAGAAACACAAGTCAAAGGAGGAAGAACACTATAACAAGTTTTGTGAGTGGATGAAACCTTTATTTTTGCAAATCCTTTTATTGATGCTATTAAGTTGCCTCCTTATTCAAAGTATATGAAGGATATTGTCTCTAATAAAAGGAAGATTCCTAATGAGGAAATTTCTACTTTGCTTGCTAATTATTCCTTCAATGGTAAGGTTCCAAAGAAACTTGGTGGTCCAGGTATACCAACTATTCCTTGCTCTATTAAGAATAATTATGTTAGAACTGCTTTATGTGATTCGGGAGCTGTAGTTATTGTTATGCCTTTTTCTCTCTACAAGAGACTCTAGCTAGAAAAGTTGATACCAACTGATATATCTTTGCAAATGGCTGATAAGTCAACTACTATTCCTGTTGGTATATGTGAGGATGTTCCTGTTCAAGTGGCTCATAATTTCTTGGTTTTAACTGATTTTGTTGTGCTTGAGATGCTTGAAGATGATAATATGTCTATTATTCTTTGGAGAACTTTTCTTAATACTGCAGGTGCTGTCATCAATTGTAATCAAGGAAAAGTAACTTTTAATATTAATGATAAAGAGCATACTGTCTATTTCCCCAAGAAGATTGATAAGAGCTATTGCCTGAATTCCATTGAAAATATTGAGAGCATCAAAGTTGGAGAAATATATTGCCCCATTCCACAAGAAAGTTTTGAAACTATTATGATTGGGACCATTGCTATCAAGTTTAAGGTAACATAATCACTTTGTGAATGCAAAATTTTGTTTCATATAAGATTGTTTGGTGACATGACTTGATCAACCTTGTTAACAAAAGGATTTTAATGAACAAAACAATGCTTTCACAGTGGTTATATTTTCTCACTTTTATTCTTCTCCTTCCTAGTCTTTGCTCTTTCTCTTGTTTGCTTTAGTTTTGCTAGTTGTTTGCTTGTTAAAGTGTCCTAGAACTTCTATAGTTTTTGTTCTTGTTTGCTTTTTTGCTTCTTCCAAAAAAATATTTTCTGCGAGAAAATCAATTTTCATACCCTCAAAATTGGCCAAAAATAAACTTTCCCAAAAAATTCCAGAAAATTCATATTAATTTTTTCCTCGAAAAAGGGGCAGAGGGACACCTGGAGTGGCCCAGGGTGACCCACCAGGCTAGCACACCCCCTGGTGGCGCGGCCAGCCCCCAGAGCGTGCCTGGCCTGGGTGGGGCCCACCTGTGGCCTTCCAAGTTGCCTCCTTACAGCCACTTCTTTCTCTCCCGAAAAACACCGGAAACATTTCTCAAGCTCGAGTTCCTGCTGTTTCTGCTCCTGACATTTGATCTCCTTGCTCAACCCATCTTTGCTGCTGATTTTTGGAGGGATTTCTCCTTGGTATGTGCCTCCTCCACTTGTCCAATTAGATTTGTGATTGGCATAATTGTATCTTGAGTATTTTGCTGCTATAGGTGTCAGGTTGTGCGATCTTGCATGCTTGTTCTATGCTTAGAGATTTCATTTTGATGCATGTTTAGCCCTCTAGCAAGTTCCTATAGTAGTTTCTCATCATTTATCAACTTGGAAATCACTTGGTTTGATTTTTGTCTAAAAATTTCAAAAAGGAAGATGAGTGCATACCCACTGAATCAATATGATTTGATGGTACCTGGGCCAATGAAAGTCCATCGTGAGGAAGGAGTCTTCCCTTCCATATATCCATGCCCTGAATTTATGAGAGCCGCGGGAATCTTCCAGGATTTCCAAACTTTGATTACTAATGCAAGGTTGGAACACTTTATTGAAGAAGAACCATATCAGTATGTTAAGCTAACCATGTATGTGGTGCAAGACTTCTAGTTTACTTGGTCCTCGTCTAATCCCATGGTCCATTATAAAATCTACAATCTAGCTGTCGACTTGCCTTTTGTTGATTTCTGTGCAGCTATTAGAGTGGCTCATTGGGGATCTTGTGAGAAGATCAAGGAGAGGCCTAAGTCACTTATAGATTTATATGCTAAAATTTGCCAAGGTTACGACTTCTCGAAGGAAAGTGGTAAAATTCGGAACATTCAGTTCCCATCTATTAGATATTTTGCCTATTTCATTACCAAGTGTGTTCTTGCTAGAAAGATTGCTAGAAAGTTATCTTCTTTTGCTCTAGCTTTTATCTCAACTGCTTTGAATAGGGATAGATCTTATAACCTGGATACTTTGATAGCTTACCGTCTTACCACTAACCACGAGAAGGGTGGAATTTGTGGAGGTCCATTGCCTCTAGGTTGCTAGCTTTCCATGGTTTAGAGCCTCACCATTTAGATTTTCGGTTCCCCATAGAGAGGCTTGATCTTGATTCCATGGTTTAGCATAATTTTGTTTCTTCTTGGGCTACTATGAGAAGTCTACCGTATGAATTATCCTTTGTTAAGCGTGGTTGGAGAGGGGGTAGGACTTAGAAAGTAGTCTATTTGCCTGCACCTGCTTTGTTTAATTTTGATAGCAGGCAAGGATGGTCGCTCACGGAGGAGGAGTTTGATACTCAAGTGGCGGAGCTCTCCCAGCAAGAGGAGAATGTTGGAGAGGATGTCGAAGATGATTCGGTTTAGCCCTCCAACATGGGGGAGTATTCATACAAGCAGCCCTCCTATGATTGGCGCACGTCTTCTTCTTCATCGCGAGGGCCTGATTATGATCATTCCTATGATGACCCACCAGCTTAGGGTTACTACCGCGCTATTGATCCCCACTTAGGCCAAAAGCCTAAGCTTGTGGTGGTGGTGGTGGTGGGGGGTATTACCGACATCACACTCATCTATATATCATGTCTCGTCGGTTCTTTGTATATCCATTGTTTTGCTTTCTTTTTTGGTTTTTGTTTCTGCTTTCTCAAAACAAAAAACACCAAAAATATTTTCATTGTTTCTCTTGGTTTGTTTCTTTGCTTTTTATCTTTGGTTTGCCTTAAAGAAAAATCCAAAAAGAGTTTGCTTTGTTTGGTTTTGCTTTGTGTGCTTGATTTAAAAAAATCGAAAACACCAAAAATATTTGTTGTTCTTCTTTGGTTTTGTGAAGTTCTTTGCAGGGTTCAATAGTCCTCAGTGGATTTTGGTTTCATGTTATTATTCAAGTCACACAAGTGAAGGGAAATAATGAAGATTAAGACAACTTGAGGTGTCGTAAGAGGCTGGTAAAGAACTCTATTTGTTTTCATTTTTGTACATATACTCATCATGGTGAGCATGCTTAGTCTGTTCATGTAAGGTGTATGTTATTTATGTATGCTTAGTAGTTCTTTCTCTCTTATGATTAGCTCCAGCTTGCTAATAGTTTGTAGCATGTCATATGAATGTTTGCTTGCATTATTCTATTCATAACTTGGTATGACATTGTGGTATCCTCCTCTAAATGTTTCATGTGAATCAACTTGGCACATGCTCACGCATGCATATGACTAAACAATAGTCAGTAAGCCTCGATGATTTATTTTGCCTCAAAGTTCTTGTATCATTTTCATGCCATAACCTATTTTGCTACAATCATTATTATGACAGTTATTGCTCTCTTGTTTGTCGCTCCCTCTCTATTCCTAGCCTTCACTTGCACTGAGTATGAGCTCTACTTGTGCATCCAACTCCCCAAAACCAATATTGCCAACAGTGTCCACCATACCTACCTACTAGCATCGTTTGATATTCAGTGCATATTCATTATGTCTTGTTTTCGTCCAAATAAAATGTTTGACTGTTTTGAGAAAGTTAGTTAGTAAAGCTCTCACGAACTTGATGGCACACTTTATTTCTTGCACTTCATAAACCTGGACCATTGTGACTGTCCATGAAAGTTATATACTTGCAAATTATAGGCTGGGAGTTAGCAGAACCGTGCTGTCATGGGGAACGCTTTCAACACTTATGGATATATATCCAGTTGATATCATGCTCTTTTGTTTGCGGATGTCGTCGGTGTGAAATAAAAGGGGAGCTTGTGAGTTCATGGAGTTATATATATGTGTTAGAGAAACGCCTAGGACGCTAGCCTAAGCCATGCCTAATCATGGTGGAAACTTGCAGCATAACCATAATGAGCAATCTGTGAAGCATCCTCAATAAAAAACTATGCAAATAGCAAATAAAAAGATCGCTGAGATGCTCATTGTCTGCTTGCCTTGTCATTTTGATTATGGGATAGCTCCTGTATGATGTGAAAGGGGTACCCTATTGGCGGTTCTCTATGATACGCATGTATTTACGATGACAAGAACTTACAGGTAACTAAAGTTGAGTAGCATGAGGAGCGGCCCTCGTACTCAAGGGACATGAGATTTCCAGTTTATGGTCTGTCAAGCATATAACTCATATTGGACCTCACTTTCACCTTAATCATCTAAAGATGCTTATGATAGGGTCAATGAGAGCTCAAAGCTAATGAGTACCTTACTTTCAGCATTTGGAAGCCTTTCAAACCTTTCAAAACCTTTTTCACTTCCTTGTTGAGTCACCTCTTATTCTATGAGAACCTTCTTGAGAGCATAGTTGTCATTCTTAGTGTAATGTGCTTGTCTCGAAACTTGGTTAATTATGTCATGACTTTGATGCTTGTATCTCTAATATCTTTACTTCTAGTCTTCACTTGAACTTCAGAGGTGCCTTGGCATTCTTGTTTTGCTCCACCATCAAAGGCAAGCGAGATACCACTCTATCATACCTTCTTATGAGCATTACAATGTTGCTTATGTTTATGTTTCATGATACTTATTATTATTCAGTTGGAATCTCTTCATAGCTTGCAATGACTATTGAGTAGACTTAGTTGCATACTCCTTATTATGAATTGTCTAAGTATCTACTCCCGTGCTGAGAATATATACATCATATGAAGCAAATGTGTTCGTGAAAGTTCTTTTATCGCACTCAGTTTTCAACTAAATTGCTTGAGGACAAGCAATAAGATAAGCTCTGGGGTAGTTGATACGTCCAAAACGTATCTACTTTCCTGAACACTTTTGCTATTGTTTCTCCTCTAAACTTGTGTGATTTGGATACAACTAACACAGACTGACGCTGTTTTCAGCAGAATTACCTTGGTGTCTAGTTTTTCTGCAAAAAATCAACTATCAGGAAAAATCCCAGAAAATATGCCAAAAATCCTATTTCACCAGAAGACTCATGGAGCCAGAATACGAGATGAAGTGGAGGCCTGAGGGGCCCACACCGCCTGCCGTGCGGGTGAGCCCAGGCCACGCCTAGAGGGGGTGTGGCTGCCCTAGGCACCCCCTCGGCCTCCCTCTTCGCCTATAAGTTGCCTCGTGACCTAAAAACCGGGGGGGGGGGGTCGACGTTTTTCTAGAAAGAGTTCCGCTGTGCCGCCACCACCAAAAACCATGATTCAGAACCAGATACTCCATTCTGGCACCCTGCCGGGACGGGGAATTTGGAGAGGATCATCGCCATCGTCATCAACAATGCCTCTCCATCAATCATCCATGTTTCCCTCATTCATGAGTGAGTAATCCCCCGCTGTAGGCTATGGGGATGGTAGGGATTGGATGAGTTCTATCATGTAATCGAATAAGATTGTTAGGGCATGGTGCCTAGTATCTCTATTAGTGCTATTTGACTTTGTTGAAACTTGTTGTGCTTAATGCTTGTCACTAGGGCCCGAGTGCCATGATCTCAGATCTGAACTTATTATTGATTCATTATGATAGTATTGTTTGTGATATTATCTGCAAGTTGTGTACACATATCATTGTACGGATCCAAAGGCCCCAAAGTGACAGAAATTGGGACAACCAGAGGGATGGCTGTGATGTGTGGTTCATGTGTGTTCATGGAGTGTTAATGCTTTTCTCTGGTGCTCTATTTAAAGGAGCACCTTAATTGCTAGTAGTTCCCTTGAGGCCCTGCTGCAATGGGCTGGCAGGACAAAATATGTTGTGCAAGTTCTCATTGCGAGCACGCATGACTATTGATGGAGAACATGCCTATGATTGCTTAGTACTTTGATGCTTTATCTTATTTATCTGCAATTGCCCTAGATCTTGAAGTTGCATGTTTAGACTTGTCCATGCAACGCCCGTCCATCCATCCCTATGCCTACCGCGCTCATATCCTACGTTTTGCTACTACTATTACTATTGCTCTTGTTTTACTGCTGCTGTTACTTTGCTATTGCCACTACAAAACTTTTGCTACTGATAAACTTCTGTGAGCAAGAACTATTTTCAGGTGCACCTGAATTGACAACTCAGTTGTTAAGGCTTGCAAGTATTCTTTGGATCCCCTTGTGTCGAATCAATAAATTGGGTAATACTACCCTCGAATACTATTGCGATCCCCTATACTTGTGGGTCATCAAGAGCTTTGCATTGAGTTAACTGTCCACAAACTCTCTTCTTGTTAGGTTGTTGGGATATCCAACATGAAGACCATTCTCTATGATTTTCCACAACTCAATGGAGGAGCTGCACACATGAGACTTCATAAAAAATTGCCATTGATTAAATGAAGATGATGAAAGTTTGGGTGGATCACCCCTATTAAGTATATGAGGGTGTGGGATAGGTGGATCAGGCGAATACACATGGGAATCCTCATTGTATCCTTCCTTACCACTATCCTTTTTCGAGGAGGAGCTCTTGCTAGTGCCATCACCAACCACTTCGTTCTCTTTGGAATCGGTTTTACCCGTTTCCTTGGATTGTGGAGTGGTAGCCTCAGAGGCAAATGGAGGTGATGCTGCGGATGGGGAGAGATGCATTATCATTTGACACATCTCTTCCATCTTAGCCTCCATGGAACTAATCAAGGTTGTGTGAGCTTGCATGCTTGTTCTATGCTTAGAGATTTCATTTTGATGCATGTTTAGCCCTCTAGCAAGTTCCTATAGTAGTTTCTCATCATTTATCAACTTGGAAATCACTTGGTTTGATTTTTGTCTAAATATTTAAGAAAGGAAGATGAGTGCATACCCACTGAATCAATATGATTTGATGGAACAAGATCCAATGAAAGTCCATCATGAGGAAGGAGTCTTCCCTTCCATATATCCATGCCCTGAATTTATGAGAGCCGCGAGAATCTTCCAGGATTTTCAAACTATGATTACTAATGCAGGGTTGGAACACTTTGTTTAAGAATAACCATATCAGTATGTTAAGCTAACCATGGCTGTAGTGCAGGACTTCCGGTTTACTTGGTCCTCGTCTAATCCCATGGTCCATTATAAAATCTAAAATCTAGCCGTCGACCTGCCTTTTGCTGATTTCTGTGCAGCTATTAGAGTGCCTCATTGGGGATCTTATGAGAAGATCAAGGAGAGGCCTAAGTCACTTATGGATTTATATGGTGAAATTTGCCAAGGTTTCGACTTCTCGAAGGAAAGTGGTAAAATTCAGAACATTCAGTTCCCATCTATTAGATATTTTGCCTATTTCATTACCAAGTGTGTTCTTGCTAGAAAGATTGCTAGAAAGTTATCTTTTTTTGATCTAGCTTTTATCTCAGCTGCTTTGAATAGGGATAGATCTTATAACCTGGATACTTTGATAGCTTACCGTCTTACCACTAACCGCGAGAAGGGTGGAATTTGTTGAGGTCTCATTGCCTCTAGGTTGCTAGCTTTCCATGGTTTGGAGCCTCACCATTCAGATTTTCGGTTCCCCATAGAGAGGCTTGATCTTGATTCCATGGTTCAGCATAATTTTGTTTCGTCTTGGGCTACTATGAGAAGTCTACCGTATGAATTATCCTTTGTCAAGCGTGGTTGGAGATGGGGTAGGACTGAGAAAGTAGTCTATTTGCCTGCACCTGCTTTGTTTAATTTTGATAACAGGCAAGGATGGTCGCTCACGGAGGAGGAGTTTGACACTCACGTAGCGGAGCTCTCCCAGCAAGAGGAGAATGTTGGAGAGGATGTCGAAGATGATTCGGTTTAGCCCTCCAACATGGGGGAGTATTCATACCAGCATCCCTCCTATGATTGGCGCGCGTCTTCTTCTTCATCGCGAGGGCCTGATTATGATCATTCCTATGATGACCCACCAACTTAGGGTTCTCGTGCTATTGATCCCCACTTAGGCCAAAAGCCTAAGCTTGTGGTGGTGGTGGTGGGGGGGGGGGTATACCGACATCACACTCATCTATATATCATGTCTTGTCGGTTCTTTGTATATCCATTGTTTTGCTTTCTTTTTGGTTTTTGTTTCTGCTTTCCCAACACACAAAAAGACCAAAAATATTTTCATTGTTGCTCTTGGTTTGTTTCTTTGCTTTTTAGCTTTGGTTTGCCTTAAAGAAAAATCCAAAAAGATTTTGCTTTGTTTGGTTTTTCTTTGTGTGCTTGCTTTAAAAAAAATGAAAACACCAAAAATATTTGTTGTTCTTCTTTGGTTTTGTGAAGTTCTTTGCAGGGTTCAGTAGTCCTCAGTGGATTTTGGTTTCATGTTATTATTCAAGTCACACAAGTGAAGGACAATAATGAAGATTAAGACAACTTGAGGTGTGGTAAGAGGCTGGTAACGAACTCTATTTGTTTTCATTTTTGTACATATACTCATCATGATGAGCATGCTTCGTATGTTCATGTAAGGTGTATGTTATTTATGGATGCTTAGTAGTTCTTGCTCTCTTATGATTAGCTCCAGCTTGCTAATAGTTTGTAGCATGTCATATGAATGTTTGCTTGCATTGTTCTATTCATAACTTGGTATGACATTGTGGTATCCTCCTATGAATGTTTCATGTGAATCGACTTGGCACATGCTCACGCATGCATATGACTAAACAATAGTCAGTAAGCCTCGATGATTTATTTTGCCTCAAAGTTCTTGTATCATTTTCATGCCATAATTAGTCATGTTTTGCTACAATCATGATTATGACAGTTATTGCTCTCTTGTTTGTCTCTCCCTATCTATTCCTAGCTTTCACTTGCACTGAGTATGAGCTCTACTTGTGCATCCAACTCCCCAAAACCAATATTGCCAACAGTTCCCACCATACCTACCTACTAGCATCATTTGATATTCAGTGCATATTCATTATGCCTTGTTTTCTTCCAAATAAATTGACTGTTTTGAGAAAGTTAGTTAGTAAAGCTCTCATGAACTTGATGGCACACTTTATTTCTTGCACTTAATAAACCTGAACCATTGTGACTATCCATGAAAGTTATATGCTTGCAAATTATAGGCTGGGAGTTAGCAGAACCATGTTGTCACGGGGAACACTTTCAACACTTATGGATATATATCCAGTTGATATCATGCTCTTTTGTTTGCGGATGTCGTCGGTGTGAAATAAAAGGGGAGCTTGTGAGTTCATGGAGTTATATATATGTTAGAGAAACGCCTTGGCCGCTAGCCTAAGCCATGCCTAATCATGGTGGAAACTTGAAGCATAACCATAATGAGCAATCTATGAAGCATGCTCAATAAAAACCTATGCAAATAGCAAATAAAAAGATCACTGAGATGCTCATTGTCTGCTTGCCTTGTCATTTTAATTATGGGATAGCTCTTGTATCATGTGAAAGGGGTACCCCATTGGCGGTTCTCTATGACACGCATGTATTTACGATGACAAGAACTTACAGGTAAATAAAGTTTAGTAGCATGAGGAGCGGCCCTCATACTCAAGGGACATGAGATTTCCAGTTTATGGTCTATCAAGCATATAACTCATATTGGACCTCACTTTCGCCTTAATCATCTAAAGATGCTTATGATAGGGGCAATGAGAGATCAAAGCTAATGAGTACCTTACTTTCAGCATTTGGAAGCCTTTCAAACCTTTTTCACTTCCTTGTTGAGTCACCACTTATTCTATGAGCACCTTCTTGAGAGCATAGTTGTTATTCTTAGTGTAATATGCTTGTCTCGAAACTTGGTTAATTATGTCATGACTTTGATGCTTGTATCTCTGATATCTTTACTTCTAGTCTTCACTTGAACTTCAGAGGTGCCTTGGAATTCTTGTTTTGCTCCACCATCAAAGGCAAGCGAGATACCACTCTATCATACCTTCTTATGAGCATTACAATGTTGCTTATGTTTATGTTTCATGCTACTTATCATTATTGAGTTGGAATCTCTTCATAGCTTGCAATGACTATTGAGTAGACTTAGTTGCATACTCCTTATTATGAATTGTCTAAGTATCTACTCCCGTGCTGAGAATATATATATATATATATATATATATATATCAGATGAAGCAAATGTGTTCGTGAAAGTTCTTTTATTGCACTCAATTTTCAACTTAATTGCTTAAGGACAAGCAATATGATAAGATTGGCGGGAGTTGATACATCCAAAACGTATCTACTTTCCCGAACACTTTTGCTACTGTTTCTCCTCTAAACTTGTGTGATTTGGATACAACTAACACGAACTGACGCTGTTTTTAGCAGAATTACCTTGGTGTCTAGTTTTTCTGCAGAAAATCAACTATGAGGAAAAATCCCAGAAAATATGCCAAAAATCCTATTTCACCAGAAGACTCACGGAGCCAGAATACGAGATGGTTTGGAGTCCTGAGGGGCCCACAACCCCTGCCGCGTGGGTCAGCCCAGGCCGCGCCTAGAGGGGGTGTGGCTGCCCCAGGCACCCCCTCGGCCTCCCTCTTCGCCTATAAGTTGCCTCTTGACCTAAAAACAGAGGAGGGTTCGATGTTTTTCTAGAAAGAGTTCCGATGTGCCGCCACCACCAAAAACCATGATTCGAAACCAGAAACTCTATCCTGGCACCCTGCCGGTACGGGGAATTTGGAGAGGATCATCGCCATCGTCATAAACAACGCCTCACCATCAATCATTCATGTTTCCCTCATCCATGAGTGAGTAATCCCTTGCTGTAGGCTATGGGGATGGTAGGGATTGGATGAGTTCTATCATGTAATCGAATAATATTGTTAGGGCATGGTGCCTAGTATCTCTATTAGTGCTATTTGACTTTGTTGAAACTTGTTGTGCTTAATGCTTGTCACTAGGGCCCGAGTGCCATGATCTCAGATCTGAACTTATTATTGATTCATTATGATAGTATTGTTTGTGATCTTATCTGCAAGTTGTGTACACATATCATTGTCCGGATCCAAAGGCCCCGAAGTGACAGAAATCCAGACAATAGGTAGGAACATAAATTGAAACATTCTGGAGCTACAAAGATAGTTATTAAATTGTTAACACCACATAAAAACATTCCCCTTGGGACAACCGGAGGGGATGGCTGTGATGTGAGGATCACGTGTGTTCATGGAGTGTTAATGCTTTTCTTCGGTGCTCTATTAAAAGGAGCACCTTAATTGCCAGTAGTTCCCTTGAGGCCCCGCTGCAACAGGCTGGCAGGACAAAAGATGTTGTGCAAGTTCTCATTGCGAGCACGCATGCCTATTTATGGAGAACATGCCTATGATTGCTTAGTACTTGGATGCTTTATCTTATTTATCTGCAATTGCCCTAGATCTTGAAGTTGCATGTTTAGACTTGTCCATGCAACGCCCGTCCATCCATCCCTATGCCTACCACGCTCATATCCTACTGTTTGCTACTACTCTTACTATTGCTCTTGTTTTACTGCTGCTGTTACTTTGCTGTTGCCACTACAAAACTTTTTCTACTGATAAACTTCTGTGAGCAAGAACTATTTCCAGGTGCACCTGAATTGACAACTCAGTTGTTAAGGCTTGCAAGTATTCTTTGGATCCCCTTGTGTCGAATCAATAAATTGGGTAATACTACCCTCGAAGACTGTTGCGATCCCCTATACTTGTGGGTCATCAAGAGCCGTTGCATTGAGTTGACTGTCCACAACCTCTCTTCTTGTTAGGTTGTTGGGATCTCCAACATGAAGACCATTCTCTATGATTTTCCACAACTCAATGGAGGAGCTGCACACATGAGACTTCATCAAAAATTGCCATTGATTAAAAGAAGACGCTGAAAGTTTGGGTGGATCATCCCTATTATGTATATGAGGGTATGGGATAGGTGGATCAGGCGAATACACATGGGAAAACTCATTGTATCCTTCCTTACAACTATCCTTTTTCGAGGAGGAGCTCTTGCTAGTGCCATCACAAACCACTTCGTTCTCTTTGGAATCGGTTTTACCCGTTTCCTTGGATTGCAGAGTGGTAGCCTCAGAGGCAGATGGAGCTGATGCTGCGGATGGGGAGAGCCGCATTATCATTTTATGCATATCTGCCATCTTAGCCTCTATGGAATTAATCAAGGTTGTTTCCAACGTCTTGAGATCCTTCATGGTGACTACCTCCGAAGCATCACTCCCATCTCCCTTGGAACCCATACTTCTCTTAGGCGGTTAATCCTGAATTAAGAGCCGGGGCTCTGATACCAATTGAAATGGATCGTATGGGCACCTAGAGGGGGGTGAATAGGTGATACTCATTTTTTAGTTCTTTTTCAATTTTAGGCTTGGCACAAAGTAAATTCTCTAGATATGCAACTACGAGAATTTTCCTATATGCAAACCTAGATACTAAGCACGTAAAGAGAGGAGCGAGGAAACCATGGTGGAGCATGCGGAGACACAGGGATTTGTTTTACCGCACTTCCTTCCTTGTTAAGGGAAGTACATCTGCGTTGGAGGGTGGGCGGTTCTAAGAACACCATGCCAATAGGCCTCACCCTATTCTCCGATGGATCTCGCCACGAAAGGCCTGATCCACCTTCTCCACTATTGGTACCCTTCGAGGCGGGAACCGGTGCCTTTACAACTTTAGCGGGGCACACATGCACAACCTAATTTGAGGCTCCCGTAATGACAACAAGCTGTCACAAGAACAAGGATTATCAATATAATCAACACACGGATTTGGATATTTGCAAGAAATACTAGATCGAAGATTCTCCAAATGAATGGAGAGGAGATGAAGCGCTTGATTGCAGTTGGTGAAGATCGAGCCCTCCTCCTTCGACTCCTCGAGGAACGGGGCCTTTGGGTGGATGAAGGTGGAGCTCTCTTGGATGAAACTTGAAGAACAGATCTTGTCTTTTTCGAATGAACCAAGAGTTCTGGCAGGAGGGAGATGGCTGGTTTAAATACCCCCTGCACAGATCTGGCCATTGGTGAAGTTTGGGGGCGGATTATCCGCTCCCACTAGGGGCGGACTATCCTCCCTAGGGGAAAAATCTTCCCCCTGGACGGAAAGTCCAGGGGAAAATCCGCCCCCACACAGTAGGTCACGCCGAGCTTAACTTGGTGAAAATCCTCGAGGGGGCGGATTATCCGCCCCCCTCAAGGGGCGGACTATCCACCCCTGGGGAAAATCCTCCCTAGAGACTGAAAGTCAAGGGGAAACTCCGCCCCCTCTCTGAGTGATGCGCCATAGCAACCTTTGAGGCAGATCCTGGGGGCGGACTATCCGGCCCCTGGAGGGGCGGATTATCTGGCCTGGGAAAAAACTCCGGCCTTGGCCAGAAAATCGATGGGACATTCCGCCCCCCATTCTGAGGGTTGCGCCCTTGCGCCCTTCTGAAATAGGGGAGGGGCAGATTATCCGCCACCAAAACCACTTTACAAGCTCCTTTTCAAGTTAAGATCTTTAGCACTTCAACACACATTAAAATATCCTTGGTATTGTTATCTAACACACAAAACACTACGGATCATGAAATGTTCTTTCACCTATAGTGGGGGATTACTCACTCATGGATGGAGGAAACTTGGATGGTTGATGGAGAGGCGTCGGTGATGATGATGGCGATGATCTCCTCCAATTCCCCGTCCCGGCAGGGTGCCAGAACGGATTTTCTGGTTTCGAATCATGGTATCTGGTGGTGGCGGCGTAGCAGAACTCTTTCTGGAAAAACGTCGAACCCCCTGGAGTTTTTAGGTCAGGAGCCTTTATGTAGGCGAAGAGGGAGACCGAGGGGGTGCCCAATGTGGCCACACCCCCTCAAGGCGCAGGCCTAGCCTGCGCGGCTAGGGGGTGTGGGCCCCTCGTGGCCCACCTCTGCCTCATCTTCTGGCTCCGTGAATCTTTTGGTAAAATAGGTTTTTTGGCATATTTTCCGGGATTTTTCCTGAAAGTTGATTTCCTACACAAAAACTAGACAACAAAGCAATTCTGTTGAAAACAGCGTCAGTCTGTGTTAGTTGTATCCAAATCACACAAGTTTAGAGAAGAAACAATAGGAAAAGTGTTTGGGAAAGTAGATATGTTTTGGACATATCAACTCCCCCAAGCTTAGCTTATTGCTTGTCCTCAAGCAATTCAGATGAAAATTGAGTGTAATAGAATAAACTTTCACAAACACATTTGCTTCATGTGATGTATATATTATCAACATATGCCCAGTACTTAGACAATTCATAATAAGGAGTATGCAGCTAAGTCTACTCAATAGTCATTGCAAGCTATGAAGAGATTCCAACACAATAATAATAAGTAGCATGAAACATAAACATAAGCAACATTGCAATTCTCATAAGAAGGTATGATAGAGTGGTATCTCGTTTGCCTTTGATTGTGGAGCAAAACATAAATGCCAAGGCACCTCTGAAGTTCAAGTGAAGACTAGAAGTAAAGATATCAGAGATACAAGCATCAAAGTTATGACATAATTAACCAAGTTTTGAGACAAGCACATTACACTAAGAATGACAACTATGCTCTCAAGAATGTGCTCATAGAATAAGTGGTGACTCAACACGAAAGTAAAAAGGTTTTGCAAAGTTTGAAAGGCTTCCAAATGCTGAAAGTATGGTACTCATTAGCTTTGAGCTCTCATTGCCCCTGCATAGGCATCTTTAAATGGTTAAGGTGAAAGTGAGGTCCAATATGATTTATATGCTTGACATACCCTAAACTGAAAATCTCATGTCCCTTGAGTACGAGGGCCACTCCTCATGCTACTCAACTTTAGTTACCGATAAGTTCTTGTCATCGTAAATACATGCGTATCATAGAGAACCGCCAACAGGGTACCCCTTTCCCCATGATGCAGGAGCTATCCCATATCAAAATGACAAGGCAAGCAAACAATGAGCAACTCAGCGATCTTTTTATTTTCTATTTTCATAGGTTTTTATTGCGGATGCTTCACAGATTGCTCATTATGGTTATGCTGCAAGTTTCCACCATGATTAGGCATGGCTTATGCTAGTGGCCCAGGCGTTTCTCTAACACATATACATAACTCCATGGACTTACAAGCTCCCATTTTATTTCACACCGACGATGTCCGTAAACAAAAGAGCATGATATCAACTGGGTAATGATTACATGTGTTGAAAGTGTTCCCCGTGACAGCATGGTTCTGCTAACTCCCAGCCTATAATTTGCAAGCATATAACTTTCATGGACAATCACAATGATTCATTTTTATTAAGTGCAAGAAATAAAGTGTTCCATCAAGTTTGTGAGAGCTTTACTAACTAACTTTCCCATAACAAGCAAATATTTTATTTGGAAGAAAATGAGGCACAATGAATATTCACAGAATAGCAATGATGCTAATAGGTAGGTATGGTGGACACTTTTGACAATATTGGTTTTGGGGAGTTGGAGCACGAGTAGAGCTCATACTGAGTGCAAGTGAAGGCTAGGAATAGAAAGGGAGCGACAAACGAGAGAGCAATAACTGTCATAATCATGCTTGCAACAAAACATAATTAATTATGGCATACAAGTGATACAAGATCTCTGAGGCAAAATAAATCATCGAGGCTTAACTGACTTTGGTTTAGTCATATGCATGCGTGAGCATGTGCCAAGTTGATTCAAATGAAACATTCAGAGGAGGATACCACAATGTCATACCAATTTATGAATGGAACAATGCAAGCAAACATTCATATGACATGCTACAAACTATTAGCAAGTTGGAGCTAATCATAAGAGAGCAAGAACTACTAAGCATCCAATAAATACATAGACCTTACATGAACAGACTACGCATGCTCACAATGCTGAGTATATGTACAAAAATAAAGGCAAATAGAGTTCCTTACCAGCCTCTTACTACACCTCGAGTTGTCATTAATCTTCATTATTGCCCTTCACTTGTGTGGCTTGAATAATAACATGAAACCATAATGCACTGAGGACCGCCAAACCCTGCAACGAACTTCACAAAACCAAAGAAGAACAACAAATATTTTTGGTGTTTTTGATTTTTAAAGCAAGCACTCAAAGCAAAAGCAAACAAAGCAAAATCTTTTTGGATTTTTCTTGAGGCAAACCAAAGCAAAAAGGCAAAGAAACAAACCAAGAGAAACAACAAAAATATTTTTGGTCTTTTTGTGTTTTGGGAAAACAGAAAAAAAAACCAAAAAGAAAGCGAAACATGGATATACAAAGTATCGACGAAACATGATATGTAGATGAGTGTGGTGTCAGTATACCTCCCCCCAAGCTTAGGCTTTTGGCCTAAGTGGATCTCAATAGCGCGGGTAATAACCCCAAACTGGTGGATCATCGTA
This sequence comes from Avena sativa, assembly GCA_916181665.1. Lineage (NCBI taxonomy): Eukaryota > Viridiplantae > Streptophyta > Magnoliopsida > Poales > Poaceae > Avena > Avena sativa. The sequence goes on along the minus strand of OV702298.1, from coordinate 40,540,277 downwards.
GGAATGATCATTCCTCATGATGAAGAAGAAGCACTCCAATCGTAGGAGGGCTGCTGGTATGAAGACTCCCCCATGTTAGAGGGCTGAACCGAATCACCTTCGGCATCCTCTCCAACATTCTCCTCTTGCTAGGAGAGCTCCACCAAGTATGTGTCAAATTCTTCCTCCGTGAGTGACCATCCTTGCCTGTTATCAAAATAAAATAAAGAAGGTGCAGGCAAAGAGACTACTTTCTCAGACCTACCCCCTCTCCAACCACGCTTGACAAAGGTTATTTCATACGATAGCTCACTCAAAGTAGCCCAAGAAGAAACAAATTTATGCTGAACCATGGAATTGAGATCAAGTCTTTCTATGGGGAACTGGAAGTCTGGATGATGAGGCTCTAAACCATGGAAATCTAGCAAACGAGAGGCAATGAGACCTCCACAAATTCCACCTTTCTCGCGGATAGTAGCAAGACAGAAAGCTATCAAAGCACCCAAGTTATAAGTTCTATCCCTATTCAAAGCAGCTGAGATAAAAGCTAGATCAAATTAAGATAATTTTCTAGCAGTCTTCCTAGCAAGAACACATTTTTCAATGAAATAGGAAAAATATCTAATGGATGGGAAATGAATATTCCGAATTTTACCACTTTCCTTTGAGAAGTCGCAACCCTGGAAAATTTCAGCATATATACCATGAGTGGCTTAGGCCTCTCTCTAATCTTCTCGCAAGAACCCCACCGTGGCACTCTGATAGCTGCACAAAAATCAACAAAAGGAAGGTCGATAGCTATATTATAAATTTTGTAGTGGACCATGGGATTATTCAAGGACCAACTAAATCGAAAGTCTTGCACCACAGACATGGTTAGCTTAACATATTGGTAAGGCTCTTCCCTAACAAAATTTTCTAACCCTGCATTAGAAATCATAGTTTGGAAATCCTGAAAGATCCCCGCAGCTCTCATAAATTCGGGTCATGGATATATGGAAGATAAAACCTCCTCCTCATGATGAACTTTCATTGGCTCAGGTTCCATCAATTCATGTTGATTCAGTTGATATGCACTCATCTTCTTTTCTGAAATTTTTGGACAAACATCAAACCAAGTGATTTCCAAGTTGATAAATGATGAGGAACTACTATAGGAACTTGCTAGAGGGCTAAACATGCATCAAAATGAAATCTCTAAGCATAGAACAATCATTAAGCTCACACAACATGTCACCTACAGTAGCAAAATACTCAAGATATAATCCACTAATCAAAAATCTAATTCGACAAACGGAGGAGGCACATACCAAAGATCAATCCCTCCAAAAATCAGCAGCAAAGATGGGCTGAGCAAGGAGATCGAAATTTAGGAGCAAAAACAGCAGGAAATCAAGCTTGAGAAAGTCTTCCGGTGTTTTTTGGGAGAGAGAAAGAAGTGCCTGGAAGGAAGTCAAAGGGGTTCCATGAATATGAACAAGGAACCTTATGGTATGGAAAACGTATATGCATTCCACAAGATCCCAAACTAAGGAAATTGATCCTGCAAGAAGCACATAATTCAACATATTCTATTCATCCGGGCAACACCAAGATGTACATGGATGTGAAGGAAAGATTTTGGTGGAACAATCTAAAGAAGGGTATCGCAGAGCACATTGCTTTGTGCATCGTGTGTAGTAGAGTAAAGGCGGAACATCAGAAACCGGCAGGGTTATTACAACCACTACCAATACCTGATTGGAAGTGGGATACAATTGGTTTGGATTTTATCACAGGATTACCATGGACTAGATCTAGATACGATTCTATATGGGTTGTGGTGGATCGCTTAACAAAAGTAGTCATTTCATACCCGTAAAGACCACCTATACAAGTGCTAAATTGGCCAAGATCTATATGAACAGGATTGTGTGTCTTCATGGAGTACGTAAGAGCATTGTGTCTGATAGAGGAACTTAGTGCACTTCGCATTTTTGGAAACAACTGCATGAGTCATTGGGAACAAGACTAGAATTCAGCATTGCGTTTCATTCTCAGACTGATGGACAGACAGAAAGGACCAATCATATTTTTGAAGATATGTTGAGAGCTTGTGCGCTAGACTATGGATCTAGTTGGGATGAAAGTCTGCCATATGCAGAATTTTCTTACAATAAAAACTATCAATCGAACATATAGATGGCTCCGTTTGAATTTCTTTATGGAAGGAAGTGTACTTGTAAGGTTCCCAACCTTTAATAAGGTAGAGATCCCTGTGTTTACAATGCTAGTCCCTGGATCAATAGCTAGCATCCATAGTTAAGATGTAATATCAAGAAACAAAGGTCATAATACAACTTTATAACCAGGAATAAAATAATTCATTACATCTTACATAGCTCATTTGGCTATCACATTACAATGCAGCAGAATATCTATAAAGCATGGAGTCCTTCATATTCAAAGTGCCACAGGCAATCATGTTGGTTGTAGACTTGTAATCCTATTCAACACGCTTCACTAACATCAAACAAACCTGCAACATAATAAGTTGCAGCCACAAGGGTCAATACATTTGAATTGTATTGGCAAGTTTCACTACTATGTAGAAATAAGTGGATCCTATCATTACATGCATATTTGGCTAAGTAGGGTTTAGGCTCTTTTGCAGAAAGCAATATAGTTTTATCCTATCTTTTCAAAATAGTTTTGATCTTTGTCAAATCTTTCTGAACTCCTTGGAAAACTCCAAGTGCTTCAAATCCCTGGTTGTCACCATCAAGTTTTACTTTGAGAAATTGGAATGTCGAGATCTCCATAGCTTCAGGCCTTAGTTGCTCAGTATTGTCCATAACCGGGGACACGACTAAGTACTTAGAATTTTTTTGATCTTCTGCAGAAGTTGTACACTTTACCCACATGACACAATCTCGTCTTGATGCCACCAGTGGTCGCTGGATAAGTACTCACCAAAATGGAGTACTGGCAGATCGAGAATGCGACAAAGTCTTTCCATAGAAGTCCTCCCAATACACAATGCTAGCTTGTCAACCAGGCACCAATGTAGGGATATATTTCCCTTACACAATTCTAGTTAACCTGAAGATGCCAATGCATGGGTCTTCCACTATGTAGTTGACTAAGCCAGAGCCCATTTAGCATGTGGCTGTACACGAAAGCCACTGTACGAGAAACATGTTCAATCTCTAAGTCCCTGGGTGGTTTTCTTCTAGTGCACATACAAAAGATAGCCATATAAACATGGTTCCCTTTGTTGCCACTTTATCCAAAATTGAGTATCCTTGTCCACCCAGGTGGTTCATTGAGTACTTGTTTTATTATATAAAACATATATCTTTCCAACACTTCATATAATCATAACATGTATCCCATCCCAAATATATAGCAGGGCTAAGCATACTACAACTACAATGTTTTCACTAAGGGAGATATAAGGGTATCCTAATAGGATTTAGCATAGCATAAAATATAGTAATCCTTATCATGCATGTTACAAAAATCCACTAAGAGTGATGAAAATAGTAGGACATGGATGATAGTGTCACTTGCATTTTTAGTAGAGAATGTTGGTTCACTTCTTGATCTTGCAAATATCACACTCTTCTAACTTCACAACAATTCAATCAAGCAAACACAAATTCAACTAGCATTCAAACCATTTCTTACACATAAAATAACAAAAACAAGGTCATGCATGCAAGCATGCAAAAGATAGTTTTATTTAGAAAAGTGGTTTCTACTAGGCTCTAAACATTTTCAAGCTCACATTGGTCATTTACAAAAGTGTTAAAACCATTTGCAAAAGGTTTTATCTCATAAACCATATAATATGCTAAGGTGTTATTTTATGTAGTTGAAAATATCTTTTAGCAAATTAATAACTTCATATGGTTCATCAAATATATTTTAATTCTCAAAACTTGGTGTTTAGGGTCAGAGAGTTTAATTAAAATCATTTCCCAAAGATTTTACTCAAAATTCATTTCTAAACCATAAACAATATTTTTACTTGACTACAAATGAGCTAACTCAAATACTTATTCCTTAACTTCACAAAATACATTTTTAAATACATAAGTTGGTTCCTATGGTCAGTAGGTTCAAAACAATCCATTTTGCAAAGATTTCATCTTAAATTATATCTAGAATAAATTTTATATTCAAAATAAGCCTACGCAAGCTTCTGTAAATTCAACCAATTTTCCAGAAGCAAAACATTAAACAAAGTGCATGGTTGCAAAGTACTTGTCCTGCTAATTCCATTGATATAAAATTTGCAAAATTTGGACGTGTAGAACTAAAGTTATGAATTTTACAAGTTTGCAAATCCAATAGATCAAATTTCTAATTTAAATCCTGAGTCTGGCCACGTGTCTTGTTCTGATAGGCTGGTACCGCTTCGGTTGGATCAGCCTCTCTGGTGTGTTAGATCTAAATGAAATCGTGTGGCTCTGGTTCAACCTTACCCCTTCGTTAAGTCGTCTGTTTCTACGCGTCTGATCTAAATCGAACGGTGCAGATTCACTCGACCACAAAGTGGCGGCGCTGCGACGGCGACAGGGCGCCGGCTGTAACACCGCGGTTCTAAAAAGACCGTGGCTTCTATGTGACATGCCAATCCCTGGATCGGTTCATTGGCCCACAATAGAATAAGACGAATAACATAGCAAAATATCCGTGTATCATAAATAACGAAGATCCAGAGTACCATTATTACAATAAAAGCTTAGCCCAAGGCTAGCTCAAATTATTCAGGTAGCAACATAAATAAAGTAAATCCTCCATTCTTCAAATTGCCCACAAGTGAACAAGTACCGAGTGGAGTACCGTGGCCTATATCGATTACTCAGAATCGGAATATCCTGCAACATGAAACGTAGCAGCCCCGAAGGGTCAATACATGGAATGTATGGAAAGTAGAGCTAGTAAAGGAGACAATAGTACTAACATCTACATGCATATTAGGCAAGTGGAACTGTGTCTGGCTTGCATTTGCAAATACTTTTGTCCTACTTTCAAAAACAGTTTTTGATTTTCTTTGAAAGGATCCCAATTAAGTTAACCCAACAATATTAAAGCATTTATGAAATTAGAATGAGCGAGAAACATGTCAAGGAATCAATATCAAGCAACTCAGTTGTCCATAACCGGGGACACGGCTAATCGATTAGATTATACACCCTGCAGGGGTTAGTACACTTTACCCATGTGACTTGGCCAGCCCAGCTCGTACCATCACTCTCATTTTGGGTGATGATAGGGAGAAGTCCAAGAAGAGACTGTTCGGGAAGTAGCTCCCCAATTCCGACGCGCACCGGTCCAACCTATCAAAATTCTACATCTCTAGATACGCGGGTTCGAGTCACCACAACCTACTAAGTCCAACCAACCGCCCATTTCATTATTGGCACATGGTTGTACACGTAAGCTACCAAATAAAGAAGCCAATCAATTTCTGTCGATACCTGGGTGCCTTTCCGCAATGAAACCACCAAAAATTATCAATCCCATCACACCCAGGAGTTTCATTGATTAGGTTGTTTTAGTTTTCACAAACCAATACTTTTAGAAACTAGTCTCAGTGATGTAACCCAGCCCTCGTACATCATAGCATGGCTAAGCACATCTACCAACGGTGGTTCATCTACAAGGAAGGCCCTACCACATAATAGGACATAGCATAGCGATAGTATCATCCTACACATGAGTCTACAAAATACACGACAATGCATAGAAAATAGTAGGACAATATCATGAACAAAATAGCATCTACTTGCCTTGGTTGTAGCGGTCGGAAGAACAATCCACACACGAGCAAGCGTTGCACTCGACACAATCTTCACGATATAATTGCAATCATAAACAAACAGTCCACAAGCATATGCAACAAAGATGATGCATGAATGCATGCACGACAAGTGAATTAGTGCTACAGCAGCACCACATAATCCTATTTAGTAAAGCTACTGATTGCATGCATGTAAAATAGTTTTAGCGCAAGGAAAACTATTAAGCAAAATATAATACTCAAAACTAGAGCTAGAACCCAATTAATTCACTACCGGTAGTATACTATTTGTAAAATCTTGGGAAAATTCTACCGCATAGGCATTGCTATTTAGAAACAGTACCAATTGGAATTACTCAAAAAGGAATTATAAAACTCCCTGAGTAATTAAAACACTGCAGAAAGCCACTAGGCAGTTTCTGCAGAAGTTTTTACTGTAAGCCTATCCTTTCAATTCACGAAGAGATTCCCCTCGTTCTACTGAATCCAGGGACATATTACACGCAAATTTTGGAGTTACAGATCTCTTTCTATGAATTAATTACTCCAAAAAGGCCATTAACTCATTTGATTAAACTGTACTAAATCTTGCTGCAAAAGTGTGAAACAATGGTACAGCAAGATTCTACACGACTTACTGAATTTACACATATTTTATTTGCAATTTTTTGGCCCAGCGGATTAATTTCTACGCAATTTACAAGTTTCTACAAAAATCTGCCAATTAAATCGATTAAAGAAAATACCCAGTCAACTGTGTCTGTTGACTGGCCCACGTGGCTACTGACTGGGCGCTGACTGGGCGTTTGACTAGTCAGCGCCTGGGGTTGACCGGTCAACGGCCGATCTGGGCCGTTGGATCGCAGATCGGCGGCCAGGGAGCAAGGAGGCGGGGCGGTGCTCACCGGCGGCGGCGGTGAGGTCCTTCGGCGGCGGCGGCGTCTCCTGGCGGCGGCGGTCGGCGGCGGGTCCTGCGCGGAGAGGGAGAGGTGGTCAGCGCGGGACGGTGGCGGTCGGCGCGGCGGCGCGTGCGGGCTTAACTGGCGGCGGCGCGGCGCGGGCGCGGATGGAGGCAGAGGCGGCGGGGTAGGGCGCGTGGGTCGAGGCAGAGGTGGCGCGGGTAGGGTCCGCGCTTATGTGGGCCCCCCCACGCGGGGTCCTATCCGGATACGGCCCCACCTGTCGGTGGGCCGTCGCTGGGGCGGCGGCGGATACTATCCGCCGCACGGGCGGCGCGGTGCTGACCGGCTGGGCCGGCGCGGCCCAGCAGGCTGGCGCCGTTTTTTTTAATCCTTTCTTTTTCCTTTTTTGCATTTTAGTAAAACCTCTGTAACTTCTTCATACGAACTCCGAATCAGGCGATTCTTGTTCCTAAATTTTTGTAAAATAGAGGGGAACAATATAGGGTCAAGGAATGAGTGAAACCACTAGGATACAAGGGTGGAAAACACAAGTCCTAGTAGAACCTCCCGTAGGAGTCTCGTAGTAAAATAGAGTAGGGTTTAGAAAATAGTGTTTTGCCGAATCTTTTCAATCGATGGTTTTGCATGGAAGAGTATGATGCAATGGTATGAATGATATGCAGAACCAAATCTAAAATTTGGGATGTGACAAGACTAACCCCCTTAAGATGAATCTCGTCCCCGAGATTTGGCGCGGCTAGCAAATAGGTGTGGGTAGTCCTCTCGGATGTCATCCTCGCGCTCCCAAGTGGCTTCCTCTTCGGTGTGGTGGCTCCACTGTACCTTGCAGAACCTGATCGTCTTGGTACGGGTAATCCTCTCCGCTGTCTCCAGAATCTTGACCGGCTTCTCCTCATAGGTCAAGTCATTCTCAAGCTGAACCTCCTCTAGCGGTACAGTGTCTCTCAATGGTGTATCCACCATCTCCGGATGGCACTTCTTCAGCTGGGACACGTGGAACACATTGTGAACAGCGGACAAAGCCTCTGGCAACTCCAACTGATAAGCAACCTCTCCCTTGCGTGCTAAGACTCGATATGGTCCAATAAATCGAGGTGCCAGCTTACCCTTAATTCCAAATCTCTTGATTCCACGAAGTGGCGACACTCTGAGGTATGCTCTATCGCCTATCTCATACACCACTTCCTTGCGCTTGACGTCAGCATAGCTCTTCTGCCTTGATTGTGCTACCTTCAGCCTGTCCCTAATCAAGGCAACCTTCTCCTCAGCATCCTTGATCAAATCAGGCCCAAACAACTGACGTTCTCCTACTCCATCCCATAGCAATGGTGTCCGGCACCGTTTCCCATATAGCACATCGAACGGTGACGTCTTGATGCTGGTTTGATAGCTGTTGTTGTAGGAAAACTCAGCATATGGCAAATTCTCATCCCAACTAGAACCATGAGCCAAAGCGCAAGCTCTCAGCATGTCTTCCAAAATCTGATTCACTCTCTCGGTCTGTCCATCAGTCTATGGGTGAAACGCTGTGCTAAACTCCAATCTAGTACCAATCGACTCGTGCAGCTGGCGCCAGAAGTGTGATGTAAATTGGGTGCCTCTGTCAGATACAATACTCTTGGGAACTCCATGTAGGCACACAATCCTATCCATGAAAATCTTGGCCAACTTTGCACTCTTATAGGTCGTCTTTACCGGTATAAAGTGGGCTACCTTGGTCAAATGGTCGACCACTACCCAAATGGAGTCATATCCTGACCTGGTCCTGGGCAATCCTGTGATAAAATCCATTCCCACTCTATCCCACTTCCATTCCGGCACGGGCAATGGCTGTAGCAATCCTGCTGTCTTCTGGTGTTCCGCCTTCACTCGGCTACATACATCACATAGGGAAATATGCTCCGCGATGTCTCCCTTCATGTTGTTCCACCAGAATCTGTCCTTTAGGTCCATATACATCTTCGTATTGCCCGGATGTATGGAATACGGCGAGTCATGAGCTTCCTGCAGAATCAACTTCCTTAACTCCGGATCGTTGGGAACGCACAAACGATCCCCATACCACAAGGTTCCTTTCTCATCCTCGCGGAATTCCCTTGCTCGACCCTCCTTCATCTTTTCCTTTACTTCATCTATCTCTTTATCTCCCACTTGAGCTTTCCTGATTCTATCCTTTAGCGTTGGTTGGACTTCCATTGTTGCCAAGTATCCTTCAGATATTACCTCCAGTCTAAGGTCCTTGAACTACTTGCACAAATCCTCGGGCAATTCCCCAATTGTCAGTCCATTGGCATAAACCTTCCGACTCAGAGCATCTGCTACTACATTGGCCTTTCCTGGGTGGTATTGCAGATTTATATCATAGTCCTTGATAAGTTCCAACCATCTCCTTTGCCTCATGTTCAGTTCCTTCTGTGTAAATATGTACTTCAGGCTCTTGTGGTCGGTGTACACATCACAGTGTTTTCCCATTAAGTAATGCCTCCATACCTTGAGCGCATGAACCATTGACGCTAACTCCAAGTCGTGCGTGGGGTAATTCCGCTCATGGTGCTTGAGTTGCCGCGAGGCATATGACACTACTCTCCCATCTTGCATCAGCACACTCCCAAGTCCCTGTCGAGAAGCATCACAGTACACTTGGAAATCCTTCTGAAGGTCTGGTAAACACAGAACAGGTGCGCTTACTAGTCAACGCTTCAGTTCCTGAAAGCTGGCTTCACACGTCCGTCCATTCAAACTTCCTCTCCTTCTTCAGAAGTTCAGTCATTGGCTTAGCAATCTTGGAACAGTTTTCAATGAACCTCCTGTAATATCCAGCAAGTCCCAAAAAGCTTCGAATATCTCCCGCATTCTTGGGTGCTTCCCACTCAGTTACTGCAGTCACTTTGCTTGGATCAACAGCGACTCCTTCTCCTGACACTACGTGTCCAAGAAACCCAATGGTTTTAAGCCAGAATTCACACTTGCTGAATTTGGCATACAGCTGGTGTTCCCTCAGTTTCTCCATAATCAGTCGCAGATGTTTCTCATGCTCAGCATCATCCTTGGAATATATCAGTATGTCATCAATAAACACCACTACGAACTTGTCCAAGTACTCCATAAATACCTTGTTCATCATGGTCATAAAATATGCCGGGGCATTCGTTAGTCCAAAAGACATAACCGTATACTCATATAAACCATACCTAGTGGTGAAGGCGGTTTTTGGTATGTCCTCCTCCCGGATCTTCAATTGGAAGTATCCTGATCGCAGATCGATCTTGCTGAACACCTTCGCTCCTTCCAGTTGATCAAACAAATCATTTATGTTCGGCAGGGGGTATTTGTTCTTGATGGTCACCTCATTCAGCGAGCAATAGTCCACCACTAATCTCTTGCTGCTGTCTTTCTTCTCCACAAACAGAACAGGTGCACCCCATGACGACGAACTAGGCTGAATGAACCCCTTGTCCTCTTTCAGCTGCTTCTTCAGTTCATCCACATCCATCTTATACGGTCTCTTTGCTATAGGTCCTGTTCCCGGCATCAGGTCGATGAGAAACTCCACTTCCCTGTCAGGTGGCATTCCTGGCAGCTCTTCCGGAAACACGTCGGGGTAATCCCTAATCATGGGCACAGTGTCCATGCTAACCCCCTTAAGAGAATTCAACTTACAACTTCGCGGTCATGCAGCCGACTTGAATCTAACTCTCTTACCATCCGGGGTTTTGAGTGAAACAGCTCGCTGTGCACAATCTATGTGTCCCCCATGCATAGACATCCAATCCATACCCAGTATAACATCTAACCCTTGTGATTCCAACACTACCAGATGTGCAATGAAGTTGTGTGTTCCAATCCTCACAGTCAAGCCGCGGCATCCTGCACTAGCTATTATATCTCCTCCAGGTGAACTCACTCTAATAGACCCTTTCATAGACTTAGTAGGTAGCTTATACTTATCCACAAATGCCCTTGATATGAATGAATGCGATGCACCAGTATCGAAAAGTATAAGTGCGGGGTGAGTGTTGATTGGAAACTTACCAATCACAAGGTCAGGCTCATCTGGAATCTCCTCCACATTCATGTGGTTCACTGTGGCCTTCTCGTTGTTGGTTGGCTTCAGTCCCTTTCTCTCCGGACAGTTGTCAGCATAGTGTCCCTTCTGCTTACACTTGAAGCATGTCACCTCACTCAGATCCTTCTTCACAAAGCTGCGATCGCGGTTGCGGTCATGTCCACCGTGTCCTCCAGAGTGGTGAGAGTGTCCTCCCTTGTGGCTGTGGTGGCTGCTCCTATGGTTGTCATGACGATGCCCATCGCCTCCATGGTGGTGGCGGTCATGGCTCCCATGGTCACTTCCTCCATGCTTGGAGTATCCATCATATGAAGTGCGAGACTTGTGATGTGAACCAGAGTGGTGATTATTGCTCTTTCTCTTGCGGTTCTCCACCTGTTTGTGCTTCCCTTCCAAGACCCTGGCCTTGTCCATGAGCTCCTGGAAAGTGGGGCAATAAACCACCAGTAGCTGCACTAAAAGCTCATCACTGAGGCCATCCAGGAATCTCTCCCTCCTTTTCGCATCAGTGTCAACATCCTCAGGTGCATAACGGGACAGGTTGTTGAACTCCTCAATGTACTCAGCCACAGTGCGGTTGGTTTGGCGCAAGTTGCGGAACTCCTTCCTCTTCAGGCTCAGAACTCCTGAAGACATGTGGTTGGTCCTGAAACCTTCCTCAAACATTGCCCAAGTCACAGTGTCCAGCGGGTGGGTGATCTGAAATGTGTCCCACCAAGAAGCGGCTGGTCCCTCCTGTAGGTGAGCGGCAAACCTCACCTTCTCAGCATCAGTGCATCCAATAGTTACCAGATCCTTGTTGACTGAACGCAACCAGTCGAGAGCAACCATTGGCTCCGTTGCAGTAGAGAACTTAGTTGGGCTTAGCCTCAGAAATCTGGTGAGAGCATCTCCCTGAGGCTGGTTGTTCCCATTGTTGTTGTTGTTGTTGTTCTGAGCTTCCATGAACTGAGTCATAACTTGGGTCAGCTGTGCTTGAGCTGCCATGAGCTGCTCCAACTCAGTGGGTTGACGGCGGGGAGGCATCTGCGGTTTAGCACAGGTAAGCTTAGAAAGATCAACTACGATAATAGGATTCTACCCATGCATATGATCAAACAACATCAAACAATAGCAGACAATCACAAGCAAGCAACACATCAACAAACAAGTGATCCGGCAACATCCCAGGGGTTATCCTAGCAGTATATACCTACTGAAATAGTTTTACAAGAGTTGGCAGTGGTTAACTAAACAGTCGATCAACTAAGCAAGAAAAACAGCAATCTGCCAGAACAGTCCAGCAGCGGTCACGAATTTTTCTACCTGACTTAAACTCGTCAGAAAATTTAGCTGATTTTTTCACATACAGTACAGAAAGTTTCGCACCATCCCTATTTTTTTCAGATTTTTCCCACTTACCAGACAAATATGAAAAATCGTACAGTACGGCTGTATCAGCAGAAAACTGCAGCGAAAATAACACAGATGTTAACCAAACTTGCCATAACTCTTTCATAAATTTCGCACAAATAATTCCTGGGATATTGGAGTACACAAATAAGCAACTAAACACTCTTAAACTAACAGTAATTAAGTTTCACATCGATCGAGACTAATCCTAACGGTTTTGCCTAACGAGGACTAATTGGTGGTCTTCTATCTACTTCTTGAAGAGGTTGCGGTAGGTCCTTGCACTCATGCGTTGGTGCTTCGGTCCACGGTTCAACCATGGCGGCGGAGTGTACACTTCTCCTGAATCATCACTTGCGATCTCAAACTCCACCTCTTCTGGATCCTCCTCTTCTTCTTCACTCTCAGCTGCAACAGCAACAGCTTCATCTCCTCCACCATCATCGTCTCCATCATCATCATCCTCGTCCTCATCATCATCATCGTTCCCACTGTCATCATCATCCCCATTGTTGCCATCATCTCCATTGTCATCATCAGAGGGTGGATTTAGCTGTGCTTGGAGAGCGGCAATCTGGGCTGTCATAGCTTCAATCGTTTGATCCCTTTCCTAGACGGTCCCTTGCAGCTGTTGTATGTTCTGGGTGTTCTCCTGCATAGTACCATGAAGATGAGCTATGGTTGCATCTCTGGCTATCAGGGCATTCTCCAGAACTCCCACAGCTTCATGCAGGGTGTCAATCTCCTGTCCTTGGACCACCATACCATTGCTAGCAAAGTCTGCAATCTCCTTTATCATCATCACTTTCTCAGCTAGGGCTCCATTCTCCCTTTCCATGTCCTCTATGTGCCTCCGACGGGGCGGCATGTTGTTCCTGTCGCCCGGGGTAACCACAATGTGCCCATCTTCATCACGCCTCCCATAGTCACGGTAGGGTGAATCTGCTGACAGCAGGTGTCGGACATGATGGCACTGGCGAGATAGGGCTTCATGTATGGCCAGGTTGATTCCAAGTCCCCAGTTGCAGTATGTCTTGGTGTAGATCAAATGCACAGGGTTTGGCAAGGCGGCATCCCTGAAGATGAAGGTGGTGATCTCCCATGCATCCTCACCATATCCATAGGTGTACAGCCTTCTTCCCTTGAACATGGGCAGTGGCAATCCCAATGACTGCGAGAGCTGTGCTAACTGCCTTGCAAAGGGCCTTGGTGACTCCATGGTGGCATACTCAGTCCTGACTTCTCCCATCTATCAACTAAAAGAGGAAAGTGTGAGAATAGCATATGGTAAGAATTTACGAGAGTGAAAGGCATAAGATGAAAGACAGAGTTAATATAAGCTCTACTAATTCTACGGCTTCCTAATCCAATCCTAGGTCACGATCCTACAGTCGACACACGGGCTCTGATACCATCTTGTAACACCGCGGTTCTGAAAAGACCGTGGCTTCTATGTGACATGCCAATCCCTGGATCGGTTCATTGGCCCACAATAGAATAAGACGAATAACATAGCAAAATATCCGTGTATCATAAATAACGAAGATCCAGAGTACCATTATTACAATAAAAGCTTAGCCCAAGGCTAGCTCAAATTATTCAGGTAGCAACATAAATAAAGTAAATCCTCCATTCTTCAAATTGCCCACAAGTGAACAAGTACCGAGTGGAGTACCGTGGCCTATATCGATTACTCAGAATCGGAATATCCTGCAACATGAAACGTAGCAGCCCCGAAGGGTCAATACATGGAATGTATGGAAAGTAGAGCTAGTAAAGGAGACAATAGTACTAACATCTACATGCATATTAGGCAAGTGGAACTGTGTCTGGCTTGCATTTGCAAATACTTTTGTCCTACTTTCAAAAACAGTTTTTGATTTTCTTTGAAAGGATCCCAATTAAGTTAACCCAACAATATTAAAGCATTTATGAAATTAGAATGAGCGAGAAACATGTCAAGGAATCAATATCAAGCAACTCAGTTGTCCATAACCGGGGACACGGCTAATCGATTAGATTATACACCCTGCAGGGGTTAGTACACTTTACCCATGTGACTTGGCCAGCCCAGATCGTACCATCACTCTCATTTTGGGTGATGATAGGGAGAAGTCCAAGAAGAGACTATTCGGGAAGTAGCTCCCCAATCCCGACGCGCGCCGGTCCAACCTATCAAAATTCTACATCTCTAGATACGCGGGTTCGAGTCACCACAACCTACTAAGTCCAACCAACCGCCCATTTCATTATTGGCACATGGTTGTACACGTAAGCTACCAAATAAAGAAGCCAATCAATTTCTGTCGATACCTGGGTGCCTTTCCGCAATGAAACCACCAAAAATTATCAATCCCATCACACCCAGGAGTTTCATTGATTAGGTTGTTTTAGTTTTCACAAACCAATACTTTTAGAAACTAGTCTCAGTGATGTAACCCAGCCCTCGTACATCATAGCATGGCTAAGCACATCTACCAACGGTGGTTCATCTACAAGGAAGGCCCTACCACATAATAGGACATAACATAGCGATAGTATCATCCTACACATGAGTCTACAAAATACACGACAATGCATAGAAAATAGTAGGACAATATCATGAACAAAATAGCATCTACTTGCCTTGGTTGTAGCGGTCGGAAGAACAATCCACACACGAGCAAGCGTTGCACTCGTCACAATCTACACGATATAATTGCAATCATAAACAAACAGTCCACAAGCATATGCAACAAAGATGATGCATGAATGCATGCACGACAAGTGAATTGGTGCTACAGCAGCACCACATAATCCTATTTAGTAAATCTATTGATTGCATGCATGTAAAATAGTTTTAGCGCAAGGAAAACTATTAAGCAAAATATAATACTCAAAACTAGAGCTAGAACCCAATTAATTCACTACCGGTAGTATACTATTTGTAAAATCTTGGGAAAATTCTACCGCATAGGCATTGCTATTTAGAAACAGTACCAATTGGAATTACTCAAAAAGGAATTATAAAACTCCCTGAGTAATTAAAACACGGCAGAAAGCCACTAGGCAGTTTCTGCCGAAGTTTTTACTGTAAGACTATCCTTTTAATTCACGAAGAGATTCCCCTCATTCTACTGAATCCAGGGACATATTACATGCAATTTTTGGAGTTACAGATCTTTTTCTACGAATTAATTACTCCAAAAAGGCCATTAACTCATTTGATTAAACTGTACTAAATCTTCCTGCAAAAGTGTGAAACAATGGTACAGCAAGATTCTACACGACTTACCAAATCTACACATATTTTATTTGCAATTTTTTGGCCCAGCGGATTAATTTCTATGCAATTTACAAGTTTCTACAAAAATCAGCCAATTAAATCGATTAAAGAAAATATCCAGTCAACTGTGTCTGTTGACTGGCCCACGTGGCTGCTGACTAGGCGCTGACTGGGCGTTTGACTAGTCAGCGCCTGGGGCTGACCGGTCAACGGCCGATCTGGGTCGTTGGATCGCAGATCGGCGGCCAGGGAGCAAGGAGGCGGGGCGGTGCTCACCGGCGGCGGCGGCGAGGTCCTCCGGCGGCGGCGGTCGGCGGCGGGTCCTGCGCGGAGAGGGAGAGGTGGTCAGCGCGGGACGGTGGCGGTCAGCGCGGCGGCGAACGGCGCGCGGGCGACGAGCGGTGGCGCGGGCGGCGAGTGGCGGCATGTGCGGGCTTACCTGGCGGCGGCGCGGCGTGGTTTCCGAGGCGGCGGCGCGGGCGCGGATCGAGGTAGAGGCGGCGGGGTGGGGCGCGTGGGTCGAGGCAGAGGCGGCGCGGATGGGGTGCGCGCTTATGTGCCCCCCCCACGCGGGGTCCTATCCGGATACGGCCCCACCTATCGGTGGGCCGTCGCTGGGGCGGCGGCGGATACTATCCGCCGCGCGGGTGGCGCGGTTCTGGCCGGCTGGGCCGGCGCGGCCCAGCAGGCTGGCGCCTTTTTTTGATCCTTTCTTTTTCCGTTTTTGCATTTTAGTAAAACCTCCGTAACTTCTTCATACGAACTCCGAATCAGGCGATTCTTGTTCCTAAATTTTTTTAAAATCGAGGGGAACAACCTAGGGTCAAGGAATGAGTGAAACCACTAGGCTACAAGGGTGGAAAACACAAGTCCTAATAGAACCTCCCGCAGGAGTCTCGTAGTAAAATAGAGTAGGGTTTAGAAAATAGTGTTTTGCCGAATATTTTCAATCGATGGTTTTGCATGGAAGAGTATGATGCAATGGTATGAATGATATGCAGAACCAAATCTAAAATTTGGAATGTGACAGCGGCGCGCTCAGACGAGGGTGGCGCCGGCAATACAGGAAGCGAGGGAGAGGAAGTAGTAGCTCACCGTGCTCGTGGGAGTGTGGAGAAGCTCTAGGTGTGGTCGGCTTGGCGAGGGGCACTCTTGTTCCAGGGGGATTTCTCGCCGGAGTCGGTGGCGGCGTCGGGCTCGCTCAGACGATGTTGTAGACGAGGCTTCAGAGCATGCCAGAGAAAAAGGAAAGCATGGTTAGATGCGCGGGAGAGTGGTGAGTGCACGCGTGTGAAGGAGGAGAAGAGGGGCGGTCAGAATATTACCAGGGGAGTCGCCGGAGAAGAGGCAGACGGTGGCGGAGTTCGTTCGAGGTGGTTGCCAACGTTCTGGGTCAAGCGCGGGCAAGCCGAGGGTGCAGAGAGAAGCGCCTGGGGATGGGGAGCATGCTAGTGTGGTCGAGGAGGCGAGGGGCGACGGGGTTTGGCCGGAATCGCTCGAGGAGCTCGTCGGAGGCTGCGGCGGCGCAAACGAAAATGACGATGTCCTGGGGGCGCTCTTGCAGTGGTTTCTGAGGGGAAAGGGAGGGAATAGGGAGGTGTTTATGGGTGCGTGGTCTCTGGAGGAATTAAGCCTGTCATCAACGCGAATTGATCGCCGCAATCAAGGGCAGCAACGGCGAGGGGGACGTGGTCGCGGTGAAGACGATGACTGGTGATGTGGGCCCCGTTCGTCAGCGAGAGAGAGAGGGGGCGTGGGGTCCAGTCGTCAGTGACTTCGCGTGTGAGAAACTGAGTGAAAAACGGTTCACCGCGGGGTGAGCAGGTGGGTTGCGCTGCTGGGCTTGCTGGGCCTTGGCAGTGGGCTGTTTCGTTTCACTTTTTTATACAGAATGCTTTTTGTTTTTCTATTTGGAATTTTTGTTTTGATTTTATTTCAAACAAATCAAACTCCAATTCAATTCAAACCACCACCAAACGTTGTGTTGATTTTAATTCTGTTTAACAACATATTCCAAAGTCCAAAATAAAATAATTCTTTTATTCTTTTAGGACCTATTAATAATTAAATAAATAGACCCTAGTCTTTATTTCAAATAGGATTTAATTTAATTTTAAAACTCTATTTGAAATTTAAACAATACCAAAACCTTTTCAGTAGGTTTTATTTGAAAATATAAAACACTTGGAATTTTTATTTAAAATACTTTAACAAGTTTTAGTGTTTATTTAAAAAGGAAAAAGCCTTTACTTAAATAAAATTGGATATTAATAAATCCTTATTATTTTATTTAAATAAACCTTTACTCTATTTTTTCAAATAGAAATATTTTATTTTAAATGCTTGGCCAAGATTTAATTTGGCTCTTTAAAAATAGTCCTTATTTATAATTCTTTCTTATAAAAACCATATCCTTTTATTAAAAGATCCAAAAATGGTTATTCCAACTTTTATAACTTTATTATTTATTTGTTTATCTTTTTAAATCACTTTAGGATTTTATTTGATCAGAATAGGTTTTGATGTTTCCAATTGGAATCAAAAGTTTCTTCTCACCCTAAATTTCAACAAAATTTTATTTTGCTTATTTATTTTTCACATTTCAAAATTTGGAAAATTTTGGGATGTGACAGGCTACCACCCTTAAAAGAAATCTCGTCCCGAGATTTGGGAAGGCTAGGGTTACAAGTTGGCTTCAAGGCAACTAGGGTACTACCACCCTTAAAAGAAAATCTCATAGGGTTACATTGATGGTTCACTTGACTATGGGTTCAACACTTAATATCCATACAATGAATCCTTATTTGACTCTTCTGAGTTAACTAGTTCCTGACATCCACTTCTTCTATCTCTTCAAAGTCCCCATCCATGTCAATGTGGTTCACATGTCCTTTCTGGGTCACATTGGAGTCATTTCCATTGGCTCTTCTTGCATCCTTTTTCTTTTTCTTCTTAGGACAGTCTGATGCATAGTGTCCAAGTTCCTTACAATTATAGCATTGCAACTGGCTAATATATTTCTTCTTGAAAGTGTCATGTTGGTTCTGACCAAGGTCATCTCCATTGTCAGTATCATTTCCATTATTATCACTTCCATTGTTGTTGTGGTGATACTGATGTGGTTCGGAATCTTCATTGCTCTTTTTGAATGAACGCTTATTTTGTGATGATCCTGAGTGATACTTGAGTTTATGCTTCCTCTTTCTATTCTCAACTTGATTCATCTTGTTTTCCAAAATGGTGGCTTTGTCACAGAGTGATTGATAAATTGGGACATAGGCAACAGCTAGCTGCAGGTTCAACTCATCATTAAGTCCTTCAAGAAATTTCTCCTTTCTCTTAGCATCTGTGTCAACTTCATCTGGTGCATAGCGTGCCAGATTGTTGAATTCTTCAATATACTCAGCCACACTGAGGTGACGCTGTTTCAGATCGTGGAATTAATTTTTCTTCAAGTGCATCACTCCAGATGAGATGTGAGCTGTACGAAAACCATCCTCAAAAATAGCCCAAGTCACATCCTCAAGGGGAGTGGTGATCTGAAAGTTGTCCCACCATGTTGCTGCTGGTCCTTCAAGTAGAAATGCTGCAAACCTAACTTTTTCTTCATCGGTGCAACCAACAGTCACTAAGTCCTTATTCACCGAACGTAACCAGTCATTGGCTTCCATTGGATCAGTTGTCCCAGAGAACCTTGCAGGCCTAAGTTTCAGAAACCTGGTGAGCATATCATGTGCTGGAGGATTATTCTGATTATTGTTGTTGTTGTTGTTGTTGTTGTTGTTGTTGTTGTTGTTGTTGTTGTGATTCTGTATGAACATGGTTATCATCTGCATCAGCTGTGTCTGAGCTGTCATCATCTGCTGCATCTCAGGGGTGATATTGTTGTTTTGGTTGGGGTTGGCACGTCGGGGAGGCATCTGTTGGTTTGATAGGGATGAGTAATGATGGATAGGTCTAAAGAAGTTCTAACACACAACTCAAAACAACCAAGTTCAATCAAACAATCAACAAGCAAGTATTCACTTAACAACTTATGAGCTTAACTCATGAGTTTAAGGAAACAACAAGTTTTCTTGAAATAATTAACTTGGTATGGCCATACCTCGTAGGTCAATATGATCCATACACTAACTTGATATCAATGTCTTTGGTAGGCAATCTAATGTCTCTTGGTTTTCACTTGTAGTCCTTAGTGATGTCTAAGTTGAAGTCCTTGGTGAAACTAAAGTTGAAGTCATTGGTCATGGTGAAGGCTTTGTCCATCAAGTTGAAAAGGAAGAGGTGTAGAATCAAAACCAAAAGGTTGAGGAAAGAGTTTACAAGATTGTTTGTAAATAAGTTTTGGAACAAATACAACTCCTATTTTTCTAAGGGGTTTTGTCCAATCCTAGGGTTACAATCTACAGGCAACACAGTGCTTTGATACCATATGTAAGGTTCCCAACCTTTAATAAGGTAGAGATCCCTGTGTTTACAATGCTAGTCCCTGGATCAATAGCTAGCATCCATAGTTAAGATGTAATATCAAGAAACAAAGGTCATAATACAACTTTATAACCAGGAATAAAATAATTCATTACATCTTACATAGCTCATTTGACTATCACATTACAATGCAGCAGAATATCTATAAAGCATGGAGTCCTTCATCTTCAAAGTGCCACAGGCAATCATGTTGGTTGTAGAGTTGTAATCCTATTCAACACGCTTCACTAACATCAAACAAACCTGCAACATAATAAGTTGCAGCCACAAGGGTCAATACATTTGAATTGTATTGGCAAGTTTCACTACTATGTAGAAATAAGTGGATCCTATCATTACATGCATATTTGGCTAAGTAGGATTTAGGCTCTTTTGCAGAAAGCAATATAGTTTTATCCTATCTTTTCAAAATAGTTTTGATCTTTGTCAAATCTTTCTGAACTCCTTGGAAAACTCCAAGTGCTTCAAATCCCTGGTTGTCACCATCAAGTTTTACTTTGAGAAATTGGAATGTCGAGATCTCCATAGCTTCATGCCTTAGTTGCTCAGTATTGTACATAACCGGGGACACGACTAAGTACTTAGAATTTTTTTTTGATCTTCTGCAGAAGTTGTACACTTTACCCACATGACACAATCTCGTCTTGATGCCACCAGTGGCCGCTGGATAAGTACTCACCAAAATGGAGTACTGGCAGATCGAGCATGTGACAAAGTCTTTCCATAGAAGTCCTCCCAATACACAATGCTAGCTTGTCAACCAGGCACCGATGTAGGGATATATTTCCCTTACACAATTCTAGTTAACCTGAAGATGCCAATACATGGGTCTTCCACTATGTAGTTGACTAAGCCAGAGCCCATTTAGCATGTGCCTGTACACGGAAGCCACTGTACGAGAAACATGTTCAATCTCTAAGTCCCTGGGTGGTTTTCTTCTAGTGCACATACAAAAAGATAGCCATATAAACATGGTTCCCTTTGTTGCCACTTTGTCCAAAATTGAGTATCCTTGTCCACCCAGGTGGTTCATTGAGTACTTGTTTTATTATATAAAACATATATCTTTCCAACACTTCATATAATCATAACATGTATCCCATCCCAAATATATAGCAGGGCTAAGCATACTTCAACTACAATGTTTTCACTAAGGAAGATATAAGGGTATCCTATTAGGATTTAGCATAGCATAAAATATAGTAATCCTTATCATGCATGTTACAAAAATCCACTAAGAGTGATGAAAATAGTAGGACATGGATGATAGTGTCACTTGCATTTTTAGTAGAGAATGTTGGTTCACTTCTTGATCTTGCAAATATCACACTCTTCTAACTTCACTACAATTCAATCAAGCAAACACAAATTCAACTAGCATTCAAACCATTTGTCACACATAAAATAACAAAAACAAGGTCATGCATGCAAGCATGCAAAAGATAGTTTTATTTAGAAAAGTGGTTTCTACTAGGCTCTAAACATTTTCAAGATCACATTGGTCATTTACAAAAGTGTTAAAACCATTTGCAAAAGGTTTTATCCCATAAACCATATAATATGCTAAGGTGTTATTTTATGTCATTGAATATATCTTTTAGCAAAGTAATAACTTCATATGGTTAATCAAATATATTTTAATTCTCCAAACTTGGTGTTTAGGGTCAGAGAGTTTAATTAAAATCATTTCCCAAAGATTTTACTCAAAATTCATTTCTAAACCATAAACAATATTTTTACTTGACTAGAAATGAGCTAACTCAAATACTTATTCCTTAACTTAACAAAATACATTTTTAAATCCATAAGTTGGTTCATATGGTCAGTAGGTTCAAAACAATCCATTTTGCAAAGATTTCATCTTAAAATTATATCTAGAATAAATTTTATATTCAAAATAAGCCTACACAAGTTTCTGTAAATTCAACCAATTTTCCAGAAGCAAAACATTAAACAAAGTGCATGGTTTCAAAGTACTTGTCCTACTGATTCCATTAATATAAAATTTGCAAAATTTGGACGTGTAGAACTAAAGTTATGACTTCAACAAGTTTGCAAATCCAATAGATCAAATTTCTAATTTAAATCCTGAGTTTGGCGACGTGTCTTGTTCTGATAGGCTGGTACCACTTCGGTTAGGTCAGCCTCTCTGGTGCGTTAGATCTAAATGAAATCGTGCGGCTCTGGTTCAAGCTTACCCCTTCGTTAAGTCGTCTGTTTCTACACGTCTGATCTAAATCGAACGGTGCAGATTCACTCGACCACAAAGTGGCAGCGCTGCGACGGCGACAGGCGGCGGCGCGGTCAGACGAGGGTTGCGCCGGCGATGCCGGAAGCGAGGGAGAGGAAGTAGTAGCTCACTGTGCTCGTGGGAGTGTAGAGAAGCTCGAGGTGTGGTCGGCTTGGCGAGGGGCGCTCTGGTTCCAGGGGGATTTCTCGCCGGAGTCGGTGGCGGCGTCGGGCTCGCTCAGACGATGTTGTAGACGAGGCTTCAGAGCATGCCAGAGAAAAAGGAAAGCATGGTTAGATGCGCGGGAGAGTGGCGAGTGCACACGTGTGAAGGAGGAGAAGAGGGGCGGTCAGAATATTACCAGGGGAGTCGCCGGAGAAGAGGCAGATGGTGGCGGAGTTCGGTCGAGGTGGTTGCCAATGTTCTGGTTCAAGCGCGGGCAAGCCGAGGGTGCAGAGAGAAGCACCTGGGGATGGGGAGCATGCTAGTGTGGTCGAGGAGGCGAGGGGCGACGGGGTTTGGCCGGAATCGCTCGGGGAGCTCGTCGGAGGCTGCGGCAGCGCAAACGAAAATGACGACGGCCTGGGGGCGCTCTTGCAGTGGTTTCTGAGGGGAAAGGGAGGGAATAGGGAGGTGTTTATGGGTGCATGGTCTCTGGAGGAATTAAGCCTGTCATCAACGCGAATTGATCGCCGCAATTAAGGGCAGCAACGGCGAGGGGACGTGGTCGCGGTGAAGACGATGACTGGCGATGTGGGTCCCGTTCGTCAGCGAGAGAGAGAGGGGGGGCGTGGGGTCCAGTCGTCAGTGACTTCGCGTGTGAGAAACTGAGTGAAAAACGGTTCACCGCGGGGTGAGCAGGTGGGCTGCGCTGCTGGGCTTGTTGGGCCTTGGCAGTGGGCTGTTTCGTTTCACTTTTTTTATACAGAATGCTTTTTCTTTTTCTATTTGGAATTTTTGTTTTGATTTTATTTCAAACAATTCAAACTCCAATTCAATTCAAACCACCACCAAACGTTGTGTTGATTTTAATTCTGTTTAACAATATATTCCAAAGTCCAAAATAAAATAATTCTTTTATTCTTTTAGGACCTATTAATAATTAAATAAATAGACCCTAGTCTTTATTTCAAATAGGATTTAATTTAATTTTAAAACTCTATTTGAAATTTAAACAATACCAAAACCTTTTCAGTAGATTTTATTTGAAAATATAAAACACTTGGAATTTTTATTTAAAATACTTTAACAAGTTTTAGTGTTTATTTAAAAAGGAAAAAGCCTTTACTTAAATAAAATTGGATATTAATAAATCCTTATTATTTTATTTAAATAAACCTTTACTCTATTTTTTCAAATAGAAATATTTTATTTTAAATGCTTGGCCAAGATTTAATTTGGCTCTTTAAAAATAGTCCTTATTTATAATTCTTTCTTATAAAAACCATATCCTTTTATTAAAAGATCCAAAAATGGTTATTCCAACTTTTATAACTTTATTATTTATTTGTTTATCTTTTTAAATCACTTTAGGATTTTATTTGATCAGAATAGGTTTTGATGTTTCCAATTGGAATCAAAAGTTTCTTCTCACCCTAAATTTCAACAAAATTTTATTTTGCTTATTTATTTTTCACATTTCAAAATTTGGAAAATTTTGGGATGTGACAGGCTACCACCCTTAAAAGAAATCTCGTCCCGAGATTTGGGAAGGCTAGGGTTACAAGTTGGCTTCAAGGCAACTAGGGTACTACCACCCTTAAAAGAAAATCTCATAGGGTTACATTGATGGTTCACTTGACTATGGGTTCAACACTTAATATCCATACAATGAATCCTTATTTGACTCTTCTGAGTTAACTAGTTCCTGACATCCACTTCTTCTATCTCTTCAAAGTCCCCATCCATGTCAATGTGGTTCACATGTCCTTTCTGGGTCACATTGGAGTCATTTCCATTGGCTCTTCTTGCATCCTTTTTCTTTTTCTTCTTAGGACAGTCTGATGCATAGTGTCCAAGTTCCTTACAATTATAGCATTGCAACTGGCTAATATATTTCTTCTTGAAAGTGTCATGTTGGTTCTGACCAAGGTCATCTCCATTGTCAGTATCATTTCCATTATTATCACTTCCATTGTTGTTGTGGTGATACTGATGTGGTTCAGAATCTTCATTGCTCTTTTTGAATGAACGCTTCTTTTGTGATGATCCTGAGTGATACTTGAGTTTATGCTTCCTCTTTCTATTCTCAACTTGATTCATCTTGTTTTCCAAAATGGTGGCTTTGTCACAGAGTGATTGATAAGTTGGGACATAGGCAACAGCTAGCTGCAGGTTCAACTCATCATTAGTCCTTCAAGAAATTTCTCCTTTCTCTTAGCATCTGTGTCAACTTCATCTGGTGCATAGCGTGCCAGATTGTTGAATTCTTCAATATACTCAGCCACACTGAGGTGACACTGTTTCAGATTGTGGAATTCCTTTTTCTTCAAGTGCATCACTCCAGATGAGATGTGAGCTGTACGAAAACCATCCTAAAAAATAACCCAAGTCACATCCTCAAGGGGAGTGGTGATCTGAAAGTTGTCCCACCATGTTGCTGCTGGTCCTTCAAGTAGAAATGCTCCAAACCTAACTTTTTCTTCATCGGTGCAGCCAACAGTCACTAAGTCCTTATTCATCGAACGTAACCAGTCATTGGCTTCCATTGGATCAGTTGTTCCAGAGAACCTTGCAGGCCTAAGTTTTAGAAACCTGGTGAGCATATCATGTGCTGGAGGATTATTCTGATTGTTGTTGTTGTTGTTGTTGTTCTGATTCTGTATGAACGTGGTTATCATCTGCATCAGCTGTGTCTGAGCTGTCATCATCTGCTGCATCTCAGGGGTGATATTGTTGTTTTGGTTGGGGTTGGCATGTCGGGGAGGCATCTGTTGGTTTGATAGGGATGAGTAATGATGGATAGGTCTAAAGAAGTTCTAACACACAACTCAAAACAACCAAGTTCAATCAAACAATCAACAAGCAACTATTCACTTAACAACTTATGAGCTTAACTCATGAGTTTAAGGAAACAACAAGTTTTCTTGAAATAATTAACTTGGTATGGTCATACCTCGTAGGTCAATATGATCCATACACTAACTTGATATCAATGTCTTTGGTAGGCAATCTAATGTCTCTTGGTTTTCACTTGTAGTCCTTAGTGATGTCTAAGTTGAAGTCCTTGGTGAAACTAAAGTTGAAGTCATTAGTCATGGTGAAGGCTTTGTCCATCAAGTTGAAAAGATAGAGGTGTAGAATCAAAACCAAAAGGTTGAGGAAAGAGTTTACAAGATTGTTTGTAAATAAGTTTTGGAACAAATACAACTCCTATTTTTCTAAGGGGTTTTGTCCAATCCTAGGGTTACAATCTACAGGCAACACAGTGCTCTGATACCATATGTAAGGTTCCCAACCTTTAATAAGGTAGAGATCCCTGTGTTTACAATGCTAGTCCCTGGATCAATAGCTAGCATCCATAGTTAAGATGTAATATCAAGAAACAAAGGTCATAATACAACTTTATAACCAGGAATAAAATAATTCATTACATCTTACATAGCTCATTTGGCTATCACATTACAATGCAGCAGAATATCTATAAAGCATGGAGTCCTTCATCTTCAAAGTGCCACAGGCAATCATGTTGGTTGTAGACTTGTAATCCTATTCAACACGCTTCACTAACATCAAACAAACCTGCAACATAATAAGTTGCAGCCACAAGGTTCAATACATTTGAATTGTATTGGCAAGTTTCACTACTATGTAGAAATAAGTGGATCCTATCATTACATGCATATTTGGCTAAGTAGGGTTTAGGCTCTTTTGCAGAAAGCAATATAGTTTTATCCTATCTTTTCAAAATAGTTTTGATCTTTGTCAAATCTTTTTGAACTCCTTGGAAAACTCCAAGTGCTTCAAATCCCTGGTTGTCACCATCAAGTTTTACTTTGAGAAATTGGAATGTCGAGATCTCCATAGCTTCATGCCTTAGTTGCTCAGTATTGTACATAACCGGGGACACGACTAAGTACTTGGAATTTTTTTTTGATCTTCTACAGAAGTTGTACACTTTACCCACATGACACAATCTCGTCTTGATGCCACCAGTGGCCGCTGGATAAGTACTCACCAAAATGGAGTACTGGCAGATCGAGAATGTGACAAAGTATTTCCATAGAAGTCCTCCCAATACACAATGCTAGCTTGTCAACCAGGCACCAATGTAGGGATATATTTCCCTTACACAATTCTAGTTAACCTGAAGATGCCAATGCATGGGTCTTCCACTATGTAGTTGACTAAGCCAGAGCCCATTTAGCATGTGCCTGTACACGGAAGCCACTGTACGAGAAACATGTTCAATCTCTAAGTCCCTGGGTGGTTTTCTTCTAGTGCACATACAAAAAGATAGCCATATAAACATGGTTCCCTTTGTTGCCACTTTGTCCAAAATTGAGTATCCTTGTCCACCCAGGTGGTTCATTGAGTACTTGTTTTATTATATAAAACATATATCTTTCCAACACTTCATATAATCATAACATGTATTCCATCCTAAATATATAGCAGGGCTAAGCATACTACAACTACAATGTTTTCACTAAGGAAGATATAAGGGTATCCTATTAGGATTTAGCATAGCATAAAATATAGTAATCCTTATCATGCATGTTACAAAAATCCACTAAGAGTGATGAAAATAGTAGGACATGGATGATAGTGTCACTTGCATTTTTAGTAGAGAATGTTGGTTCACTTCTTGATCTTGCAAATATCACACTCTTCTAACTTCACTACAATTCAATCAAGCAAAGACAAATTCAACTAGCATTCAAACCATTTCTCACACATAAAATAACAAAAACAAGTTCATGCATGCAAGCATGCAAAAGATAGTTTTATTTAGAAAAGTGGTTTCTACTAGGCTCTAAACATTTTCAAGCTCACATTGGTCATTTACAAAAGTGTTAAAACCATTTGCAAAAGGTTTTATCTCATAAACCATATAATATGCTAAGGTGTTATTTTATGTAGTTGAAAATATCTTTTAGCAAAGTAATAACTTCATATGGTTCATCAAATATATTTTAATTCTCAAAACTTGGTGTTTAGGGTCAGAGAGTTTAATTAAAATCATTTCCCAAACATTTTACTCAAAATTCATTCCTAAACCATAAACAATATTTTTACTTGACTAGAAATGAGCTAACTCAAATACTTATTCCTTAACTTAACAAAATACATTTTTAAATCCATAAGTTGTTTACTATGGTCAGTAGGTTCAAAACAATCCATTTTGCAAAGATTTCATCTTAAAATTATATCTAGAATAAATTTTATATTCAAAATAAGCCTACACAAGTTTGTGTAAATTCAACCAATTTTCCAGAAGCAAAACACTAAACAAAGTGCATGGTTGCAAAGTACTTGTCCTACTGATTCCATTGATATAATATTTTCAAAATTTGGACGTGTAGAACTAAAGTTATGAATTTTACAAGTTTGCAAATCCAATAGATCAAATTTCTAATTTAAATCCTGAGTCTGGCCACGTGTCTTGTTCTGATAGGCTGGTACCGCTTCGGTTGGATCAGCCTCTCTGGTGCGTTAGATCTAAATGAAATCGTGCGGCTCTGGTTCAACCTTACCCCTTTGTTAAGTCGTCTGTTTCTACGCGTCTGATCTAAATCGAATGGTGCAGATTCACTCGACCACAAAGTGGCGGCGCTGCGACGGCGACGGGCGGTGGCGCGCTCAGATGAGGGTGGCACCGGCGATGCAGAAAGCGAGGGAGAGGAAGTAATAGCTCACCGTGCTCGTGGGAGTGTGGAGAAGCTCGAGGTGTGGTCGGCTTGGCGAGGGGCGCTCTGGTTCCAGGGGGATTTCTCGCCGGAGTCGGTGGCGGCGTCGGGCTCGCTCAGACGATGTTGTAGACGAGGCTTCAGAGCATGCCAGAGAAAAAGGAAAGCATGGTTAGATGTGCGGGAGAGTGGCGAGTGCACGCGTGTGAAGGAGGAGAAGAGGGGCGTTCAGAATATTACCAGGGGAGTCGCCGGAGAAGAGGCAGACGGTGGCGGAGTTCGGTCGAGGTGGTTGCCAACGTTCTGGGTCAAGCGCGGGCAAGCCGAGGGTGCAGAGAGGAAGCGCCTGGGGATGGGGAGCATGCTAGTGTGGTCGAGGAGGCGAGGGGCGACGGGGTTTGGCCGGAATCGCTTGGGGAGCTCGTCGGAGGCTGCGGCGGCGCAAACGAAAATGACGACGGCCTGGGGGCGCTCTTGCAGTGGTTTCTGAGGGGAAAGGGAGGGAATAGGGAGGTGTTTATGGGTGCGTGGTCTCTGGAGGAATTAAGCCTGTCATCAACGCGAATTGATCGCCGCAATCAAGGGCAGCAATGGCGAGGGGGACGTGGTCGCGGTGAAGACGATGACTGGTGATGTGGGTCCCGTTCGTCAGCGAGAGAGAGAGAGAGGGGGCGTGGGGTCCAGTCGTCAGTGACTTCGCGTGTGAGAAACTGAGTGAAAAAGGGTTCACCGCGGGGTGAGCAGGTGGGCTGCGCTGCTGGGCTTGCTGGGCCTTGGCATTGGGCTGTTTCGTTTCACTTTTTTTTATACAGAATGCTTTTTCTTTTTCTATTTGGAATTTCTGTTTTGATTTTATTTCAAACAATTCAAACTCCAATTCAATTCAAATCACCACCAAACGTTGTGTTGATTTTAATTCTGTTTAACAACATATTCCAAAGTCCAAAATAAAATAATTCTTTTATTCTTTTAGGACCTATTAATAATTAAATAAATAGACCCTAGTCTTTATTTCAAATAGGATTTAATTTAATTTTAAAACTCTATTTGAAATTTAAACAATACCAAAACCTTTTCAGTAGGTTTTATTTGAAAATATAAAACACTTGGAATTTTTATTTAAAATACTTTAACAAGTTTTAGTGTTTATAAACCTTTACTCTATTTTTTCAAATAGAAATATTTATTTTAAATGCTTGGCCAAGATTTAATTTTGCTCTTTAAAAATAGTCCTTATTTATAATTCTTTCTTATAAAAACCATATCCTTTTATTAAAAGATCCAAAAATGGTGATTCCAACTTTTATAACTTTATTATTTATTTGTTTATCTTTTTAAATCCCTTTAGGATTTTATTTGATTAAAATAGGTTTTGATGTTTCCAATTGGAATCAAAAGTTTCTTCTCACCCTAAATTTCAACAAAATTTTATTTTGTTTATTTATTTTTCACATTTCAAAATTTGGAAAATTTTGGGATGTGACAGTACTACACCATTATTATGGAATGGAGTAGGAGAAAGAAATTTATTTGGACCAGATCTGATCAAGGAAGCCGAAGAGAAAGTCAGAATGGTAAAGGACAGATTGAACATAGCCCAATCCCGACAAAAGAGTTATGCAGATCCAAAACATAGAGAGGTCACCTATGAGGTAGGTGACAGAGCTTATCTTAGAGTCTCACCACTTCGTGGTGTGAAGAGATTTGGAGTCAAAGGGAAATTGGCACCTCGTTATGTAGGACCATTCAAGGTTTTGAGCCATAAAGGAGAAGTGGCCTATGAGCTAGAACTACCAGAATATCTGTCAGCGGTTCACAATGTGTTTCATGTAAGCCAGTTGAAAAAGTGTCATCGAGAGATGGAAGAAAGTTCATTAAAAGACACTATACCACTAGAAGAAGTTCAGCTGAAGAATGATCTCACTTATGAAGAGAAACCTATCAAGATTCTCGAGACAACAGAAAGAGTCACACGTACTAATACAATCAAGTTCTAGAAGGTACAGTGGAATCATCGTACTGAAGAAGAAGCAACTTGGGAAAGAGAAGATGAGCTTCAGAAAGATCACCCTCACCTATTTCCTAGCCAATCCGAATCTCGAGGACGAGATTCATCTTAAGGGGGTTAGATTTGTAGCATCCCAAATTTCATCAAATCCAAAACATTCTCATTGCATTCATATCATCATGGCATGTGTTCATTGCACAAAGATTTTCAAAATTTAAACACTAGCGAAACCCTATTTTATACCCCTCTTATTTGCATGTATGGGGCATGTGTTTTATTTTTATTTTATTAAGCCAAAATGTTTTGGAGTGGATTGTGTGTTTAAAACACTTTTTCATACTAGGATCACCCCACAAAAATGTGGTGAAAGTTTGAAGTGATTTGGAGTTGATTTTATGCTTCAAATCAAATTTGGGAAATCAAATCAGAAAAAGAAAAATGCTTTGAGGAGAAAAATAGAGAACCAACCAGCCATATGGCCTAGCACCCCACCCGTGGTCCATCTAGCCCACCCGGGGTTTTCCCTCTCCCCTCTGTTTCTCACCGTGCGCGACCGCACCCCCTCGTTGACAGGTGGCCCCGCACTCCACGTCACCCCTTCGTCCCCAAACTCCGCGCGATGACCTGCTCGCCGCTGCCGTTTTCCCCTCTTAATCAGAATCAATTCGCGCTTATTTGTCATCGATTACCGGCATGATTCCCTCCCTCGCCCCGGCTACTTAACCCCCTCGGCCTCCGTTCCATTTCCCCCACACCACAGTCTCTGAGCGCCGCCAGGCTCCGCGCATTTCACCTCGCTTCGCTGCTGTCCCGACGAGCTCCGGCGACCCATTGCGGTGAGTATCGTGCTCCCCTCGCCTTCTAATTCATGCGGTTGTGCTCGCCATATGCTTGCGCACCTCCTGACACTCTCCGTTTGTTTTATTTCGCACCAGAGCCTCGCCTCCGTCGACGACTGCAAGCACCCGACACCCAGCTCAAATCCGACGAGGAATTGCCGCCATGTCTGCGCACTCCGCCCTCTTCTGCGACCACCATGGCAACCACCCCTTATCCGTGACCTCGGTAAGCCCCTGAGCCCCTCCCTTACCCCTAGCCTCGCTGGAACGTCGTCGCCATTTGCGCCGCCGCCGTCGCAGTCGCCATTCGCGCCGCTTAGTTTAGGTCAGTAAGATTAGGTCCGTTGGATCTAGATCTAGCGGTCGAGATTAGAATCCTGCGCGAAGAGGTATGGTAAGATCTGAACCGTAGAATCCCACTTAAATCTAACGGCGCGTGAGTGTGATCCGCGCGAACCGGTACCGGCCAATCAGAGTCTGCCGTGTGACATTGTTTTAGATTTAAAATCCAGATTTGACATGTTTGATGATTTAACTTGTAAAATTCATAACTTTTGATCTGTAATTTAGAAAATTACAAATTAGGTCTCTATGGATTCAGAAAAATGTGAACTTTGCATCTATGGCCTTACTTTGGTCATTTGATTCTGTAAAATTAGAATTTTAAGCTGAGACATTTGTAGGGCTATTTTGGCTATAAAAATTATTTGGTATATTATTTTAAAGTGGTTTTTATGATATTTAGACTTTAGAATGTTTACTTTATCTTCAGTACTATAGAGTTTGGTTTTAAAAGTGTGGCAAATCATCACATTGCATTTTGCATGCATTCATGTTATTTTTGAGTGATATATTGAATTGTTTATATTTTTTGTTTGAATTTGTTGTGTAGATTTTGTGGATTGTGAAGTGTGTGATTGTGAGGATTGTACCTATTCTCCTAGCTACCAAGTCAAGTGATACTTCATATTATGTCCTATTATTTTACCTAATGCACTAGTGATATTTTGGTAGGACTTGCATGATGGTTTTCAAATATATTGCTATGTTATGGTAGATCCTATAGAGTATATCTTGGTAGAATTTTTCCTAAGTTAGCATACATTGTATACCAGAATGCTTAGACTTGCTATTAAAATTATTAGGTGGAAAATTCATGTTATTTTATTATGGAAAGATTATGCCTATGTGTTTTTGACTAAGAAAACAACTTGTTAATGAAACACCTAGGTGGAATGGGACTTGTATGGTTTGTGTTGAGTGGTTACATAGGGCCCATTTCTATGGTATACCCTGTGTATCACACTTGTGGATGGCCACCCAGGAACAAAGAGATTTGAGATGTTTAGTGTTGAGAAGCTTCCAGTGCAACCACATGGCATATGGGCTCTGCCTTGACCAACTAAGTTGCAAGAACTCAGCCAGACGGACAGATGGTGGTAGAGTTGATAGGATGGAACGCGTCCATGGTGGTCTAAGGGATTTTTTCTGAAAAGTCTCGTCTCGATGCATATCGAGTCTTGTGGGGAAAGTGTTGTAGGGTTCGCATCATAGAAAACAAAAAAATTCATACGATGGGAACAACTATGTACCAAGATCTATCTACTAGATACAAACAACGGGCAGATGTATATCCGTAGAGAACATACCCTTGCAGAACGACAAAGCTTAACGAGTCAAACTCATGGTTGATGTAGATGATCTCTTGCCGAAGATCGAGAGGAAGTCCTTAGCACCGCAACTTAGCAGTGCATCCGTGCTCACACACACGTTCGAGGCACCGAGCAACCTCCGCCTCCTTGCTCCAGTGATGCAGCGGAAGCACAACTCTTTCTTGCCGAATAGCCACCGGGAACATGTATCTCACTAGTCCGAGACCATGGGGGATAAATACTAGAGGGGGAGAGAGATCCTTCACGAGGAGGTGTGAGTGAGAAGTGAGGAGGGGGTGCCTTTTATAGGAGAGGGGGTGGGGAATGCCAAGGGGGTGGCCGGCGCATGGGGCTGCCCTTTTCCCTCCCCTCATTCATATGGGTGGACACTCCACTCACAAAAATCCTTTCAATTCCCTCCACTCAAAATCCCACTCAAATTCCCATTAAATTTCCACCAAATTTAATGCAAACTCTCATTAAATAAAACTGCTTTTATTTATTCAGAATTTTGTCAATTACTTTAATGAAAAACATTCACATATAACCCCTTGCTAGTATTTCATTTCACATGCAAAAACACTTTCTGCAATTTCACCTGAAAACCTATTTCGGTATCTAGTGAAATAAATTCATGTGCTTGTTATTCTTTCCGGCATGAAACTTTTGCTCCAAATGGATGTCGGTGTATCTTAAGTGTGCCACCCTACGGTTCGCGAATAATGCGGAAATGATCGAGACCCTTCTCCGATCAATAATCAGAAGCGGGATCTGGAGACCCATACTAACTCCCACAAATTCAACGATGACTTTCTTGTGATCGTCGGAACCTTTTACGCTAGTATCTTAATCCTTTTGTTTCATAATATATTACATGTCTGAGATTCGATCATCGGTATCTACATACCTAGTTTGATCTCGTTACTAACATGCACTCTTTTCTCGTTCCCATGATATAACATTCTAGTGATCAAATCACTTGCTTGCAAGCTAACCAATATGATATCACCGAGAGGGCCTTGAGCATATCTATCTATCATTGGGATGAAAAAATTCCACTCTCGATCCATGGGCCTCAACATAACACTTTAGTAGTTCTAAACCCATCTTTATAATCACCCAGTTATGGTGTGAGTTTGATGTTATCAAGAAATTCTTCCAGTGTTAGTGATTGACATGATCTCATGGTCTAAGGATTAGGATCACTTCGTAAGTTGTTATAGCAATATAAACTCAATGACTTTTGATCGTAATGCTATACTTCAGATGAATGTTAATCACACCATTACACTAATGTTGTGACCTCGTTATTAACAACATCCAATGTCTATGATCAGAAAACCTTGATCATCTTGTTAATCAACGAGCTAGTTTATGAGAGGGGCATAACTGGGAACTTTCTGTTTGTTTATTAAACACACATGTATTAATATTTCCATATTAATACAATTATAGCATGCAAAATAAACATCTTCATATACTTGTAATACATATAATAAACACTTTATTATTGCCTCTCAGGACATATTCCCTTCAGTCTCCCACTTGCACTAGAGACAATAATCTAGTTACATAGTGATGAATCTAACACCCATGGAGTTCTGGTGTTGATCATGTTTTTCTCTAGGGAGAGTTTTAGTCAACGGATCTGCTACATTGATATCCATATGTACTTTACAAATCTTTATATCTCCATCCTTGACATGTTCACGGATGGAGTGAAACCGGCGCTTAATATGCTTGGAATACTTGTGAGACCTTGGTTCTTTGGCATTGGCAATGGCACCATTGTTGTCACAATAGATAACCATTGGATCCAACGCGCTTGCAACCACACCTAGTTCGGATATGAACTCCTTCATCCAAACCGTTTCATGAGCCTCTTCCGAAATAGCAACATATTCGGCCTCCGTTGTTGATCCCTCCACCACGGGTTGTTTGGAACTCCTCCAACTAACCGCTCCGCCATTCATGAGAAATACGTATCCGGATTAAGACTTAGAGTCATCCATATTGGTGTCAAAGCTAGCGTCTACATAACACTTAGCGACGAGCTCTTCTTCACCTCCGTACACAAGAAACATATCCTTAGTTCTTTGCAAGTACTTAAGGATATTCTTGACCGCTATCCAGTGTTCCGAACCTGGATCCGATTGGTACCTACTAGTCAAACTAATAGCATGTTCCACATCCGTCCTTGTACATAGCATGGTTTACATTATAGAGCGTATGGCTGAAGCATAGGGGACTTTGTCCATTATCTCTCTTTCTTCCGCCGTAGCCGGACTTTGAGTCTTACTCAATGTCTTGCCTTGCAACATAGGTAAGAACCCCTTCTTAATTTCGTCCAATTTAAACTTCTTTAAAATCTTATCAAGGTATGTACTTTGCAATATCCCTATTAGGCGCCTAGGTCTATCTCTATAGATCTTTATGCCTAATATGTATGACGCTTCACCTAGGTCCTTCATTGAAAATTTGTTGTTTAGATAACTTTTAACATTGTTTAAAAAATATATATCATTTCCGATCAATAATATTTCATCCACATATAATATAAAAAATGCCACATTGCTCCCACTCACTTTCTTGTAAATACAAGCATCTCCATAAGTTTGGACAAATCCAAACTCTTTGATCACCTCATCAAAGCGGAGATTCCAACTTCGTGATGCTTGCTTTAGTCCATAGATGGATCACTGAAGCTTGCACACCTTGTTAGCATCCTTAGGTTCGACAAAGCCCTTTGGTTGTATCATATACAACTCTTCTTAAATATTACCATTGAGGAACACGGCTTTGACATCCATCTACCATATCTCATAATCAAAATATGCAGCAATTGCTAACATAATCCTTACTGACTTTAGCATCACTACGGAAGAGAATGTCTCATCGTAGTCAACTCCTTGAATTTTTCGAAACCCTTTTGCGACAAGTCGAACTTTATAGACGGTCACATTACCATCAGCATCGGTTTTCCTTTTGAACATCCATTTATTCTCCACGGCCTTCCAGTCGTGAGGTAAGTCCACCAAGTTCCAAACTTGATTTTCATACATGGATTCCATCTTGGATTTCATGTCTTCTAACCATTTGTTGGAATCCGTGCTCATCATCGCTTCTTCATACGTCGCAGGATCATCAATTTCATCAACCATGAAATTCATAACAGGGTTTCCGTATAGCTCGGGAGCTGCACGCGTCCTGCTAGACCTGCGAGGTTTGGTAGTACTCTCTTTTGGAGTTTCATGATCATTATCATTAGTTCCCTCTTCAACTGGTGAAGCCAACTCCGGAACGACTTCCGGTGTTGTGCTACTTGCCATACTTTGAAGAGAAGGTTCAATAACCTCTTTGAGTTCTACCTTCCGACTACTCACACCATTCGCGATAAACTCTTTCTCTAGAAAGGATCCATTCTTAGCAACAAAAACCTTGCCCTCGGATCTGTGATAGAAGGAATAACCAATTGTTTCCTTAGGGTATCCTATGAAGACGCATTTTTCCGCTTTGAGTTCGAGTTTATCCGGTTGAAGTTTCTTCACATAAACATTGCATCCCTAAACTTTAAGAAATGACAGCTTAGGTTTGTTTCCAAACCACAATTCATACGGTGTCTTTTCAATGGATTTAGATGGTTCCCAATTTAAAGTGAATGCAACAGTTTCTAGTGCATAACCCCAAATGACAACGGCAAGTCCGTCAGAGACATCATAGATCGAACCATATGCAATAAAATACAATTACGACGTTTCGACACACCATTTCGCTGTAGTGTTCCGGCATGTGTGAGTTGTGAAACAATTCCACACTCTTTCATATGAGTGCTAAACTCGTAACTTAGATACTCTCCTCCACGGTCGGACCATAGAAATTTGATCTTTCTATTACGATGATTTTCCACTTCATTCTGAAATTCCTTGAACTTTTCAAAGGTTTTAGACTTGTGTTCCATCAAGTAGATATAACCGTATCTACTCAAATCATCCGTGAAAGTAACAAAATAACGATATCCACCTCACGCCGACACATTCATTGGACCACATACATCAGAATGTATGGTTTCCAATAAATCTGTCGCCCGTTCCATTGAACCGGAAAACGGAGTTCTAGTCATCTTGCCCATAAGGCATGGCTCACATGTATCAAATGATTCAAAATCAAGTGATTCTAAAAGTCCATCCGAATGGAGCTTCTTCATGCGTTTAATGCCAATATGACCTAGACGGCAGTGCCACATATATGCGGATATATCATCATTAAGTTTAATCCTTTTAGCATCAACATTATGAATATGTGTACCACTATTATCGAGATCCAACAGAAATAAACCATTCATCATCGGTGCATGACCATAAAAGATGTCATTCATATAATTAGAACAACCATTGTTCTCGGATTTAAATGAATAACCACTTCGCATCAAACACGATCCAGATACAATGTTCATGCTCAGTGCAGGCACCAGATAACAATTATTCAAGTTTATTACTAATCCTGATGGTAAGTTGAGAGGTAGCGTTCCGACGGCGATCACATCAACACTTGATCCATTGCCGACACGCATCTTGACCTCACCCCTTGCTAGCGGTCGCTTGTTCTGCAGCCCCTGATTCGAGTTACAAATATTAGCAACTGAACCGGTATCAAATACCTAGGTGCTACTGCGAGTACTAGTCAAGTACACATCAATAACATGTATATCATATATACCTTTGTTTGCCTTGCCGGCCTTCTTGTCTGCCAAATACTTGGGGAAGTTGCGCTTTCAGTGGCCATTCCCCTTACAATAATAGCACTCGGTATCAAACTTAGGTACAACTTGGGGTTTCTTTTCAGGCACGGCAACCGGCTTGCCGCCCTTACTTCCCTGCAGTTTTCCCTTCTTGTCTTTCTTGAAACCAGTGTTCTTATTGATCATCAACACTTGATATTCTTTCTTGATCTCCACTTATGCAGTTTTAAGCATTAATAGAAGCTCGGGGAGAGACTTCGTCATGCCTTGCATATTATAGTTCATCACGAAGCTCTTATAGCTAGGTGGCAGAGACTGCAGAACACGATGGATGCCTAAGTCAATGGGAATCGATATTCCCAAGGACACAAGCTTATCGGCGTAACCCGACACCTTGAGTACATGCTCACTTACGGAGTTGTGCTCTTCCATCATGCAGCTAAAGAACTTTTTTGAAGCATTGTAGCTCTCTACAACAGCATGTGTGTCGAAAAGCATTGTCATTTTCGAAACCCTTTCGAAGTTCTGGCTCTAGCCCATACAATATGTCGCAATGAACTAAGTTGTGGTCCTCCTGACAAGTCTGATAGACATTCTTCTCCTTTTTAGGGGCATCATCAAACGGTGGGGGGCCTAGCGGCACTTCTAGCACATATTGCTTTTGTGCAGCAGAGAGGATAATCCTCAAATTCATGGCCCATTCGGTAAAGTCGCTACCGTTCGTTGCAAGTTTCTCTTTCTCCATGAACACATTGAAATTAAAAGCAGGTGGTGCCATCTACAACAGAATTTGTAAAGTTTAGACTAAGTTTATTATAGATTGAGTTCAACTAATCCACATTACGGATGAACTCCCACTCAAAAACAACATCCCTCGTGCCTTTTTGGTGATTACACGAATCAAATCCACTACACCAAGTACGATCATCACGTGAGTCGGTGTAGCTTCAAAGGCGAGCATCAAATGGACATCATATCTACCATATGACTCATGCTTAACCTTTCGGTCCTTGTTCCGAGGCCATGTCTGTACATGCTAGGATCGCCAAGTAAGAACCTTAGTATTACTTTCTTTCACCCGAAATATGGTCGTGGAGCGAAGAACACCCGATCATCACGTGATGTCTTGGAGCGACGAAACATAATCGGTGCATACTTAAGGAAAAACACATTCTTATCTTGATATTCAAACAAGGGATCATCTTATTATGCTAATAAAACGCCAAACAAGCAATATAACATGCAATCAAACATCACATGTTTATAAGTGAAATGATATGGTTCCCGCATATGATATCCATCATGTGCACCGTGGTATGGCCAAGGTCTATGGAACTTACACGTTATGTGTGTTGTAAGTGTATCATTTCATACTTCTACTTACAACATCACCTAACACTAGCCCAGCAACAATCTAAACCAGACGCCTCTAATTTATCCATTGCAAGTTTTACGTGGCTTAGGGCTTTCAAAGATAGAACCGTTCATACCTACGAACATGAACCACAATGAGGATAACCAAATTGTTGACAACTCATTGCAAATTAGATATTGACTATAGTAGGAGAGACAGACACCTGCTAGCCACTTATGCAAACTAGTTGCATGTCAAGCGTGGAACATGTCTCATGTGCGAGGACATGTAAAGTTTGTCCGGGCCGCTTCATCCCACTATGCCACCAATATCCAAAATACAACTAAGAAGCAATAACATGATCATCATCGCCCACATACTCATATGTGTACTACCCGTGTAAAGCATCTACGCATAGATCCGGATCTGATACCACTGTAGGGTTCGCAGCATAGAAAACAAAAAAATTCCTACGATGGGAACAACTATGTACCAAGATCTATCTACTAGATAAAAACAACGTGTGGATGTATATCCGTAGAAAACATACCCTTGAAGACCGACAAAGCTTAACGAGTCAAACTCGTGGTTGATATAGACGATCTCTTGCCAAATCTCAAGATCGAGAGGAAGTCCTTAGCACCGCAACTTAGCAGTGCATCCGTGCTTGCACACACGTTCGAGGCACCGAGAAACCTAAGCCTCCTCGCTCTAGCGATGCAGCGGAAGCACAACTCTTTCTTGCCGAATATCCACCGGGAACATGTATCTCACTAGTCCGAGACCATGGGAGATAAATACTAGAGGGGGAGAGAGATCCTTCACGAGGAGGTGTGAGTGAGAAGTGAGGAGGGGGTGCCTTTTATAGGGGAGGGGGGAACCCCAAGGGGGGGGCCGGCGCATGGGGGCTGCCCCCTTGCCCTCCCCTCATTCATGTTGGTGGACACTCCACTCACAAAATCCTTTCGATTCCCTCCACTCAAAATCCCACTCAAATTCCCATTAAATTTCCACCAAATTTAATGCAAACTCTCATTAAATAAAACTCCTTTTATTTATTCAGAATTTTTTCAATTACTTTAATGACAAACATTCACATATAACCCCTTGATAGTATTTCATTTCACATGCAAAAACACTTTTTGCAATTTCACCCGAAAACTTGTTTCGGTATCTTGTGAAATAAATTCCTGCGCTTGTTATTCTTTCCGGCATGAAACTTTTGCTCCAAATGGATGTGGGTGTCTCTTAAGTGTGCCACCCTACGGTTCGCGAATAATGCGAACATGATCGAGACCCTTCTCCGATCAATAATCAGAAGCATCTGGATACCCATACTGACTCCCACACATTCAACGATGACTTTCTTGCGATCGTCGGAACCTTTTACGCTAGTATCTTAATCCTTTTGTTTCGCGATATATTACATTGTCCGAGATTCGGTCATCGGTATCTCCATACCTAGTTTGATCTCGTTAGTGACATGCACTCTTTTCTCGTTCCCGTGATATAACATTCTAGTGATCAAATCACTTGCTTGCAAGCTAACCAATGTGATATCACCGAGAGGGCCCAGAGCATATCTATCCGTCATTGGGATGAACAAATTCCACTCTAGATCCATGGGCCTCAACATAACACTTTAGTAGTTATGAACCCATATTTATAATCACCCAGTTACGGTGGGTCGTTTGATGTTATCAAGAAACTCTTCCGGTGTTAGTGATTGACATGATCTCATGGTCTAAGGATTAGGATCACTTCGAAAATTGTTATAGCAATATAAACTCAATGACTTTTGATCGTAATGCTATACTTCGGATGAATGTTCATGACACCATTACACTAATGTTGTGACCTCGTTATTAACAACATCCAATGTCTATGATCAGGAAACCTTGATCATCTTGTTAATCAACGAGCTAGTTTATGAGAGAGGCATAACTAGGAACTTTCTGTTTGTTTATTAAACACACATGTATTAACGTTTCCGTATTAATAAAATTATAGCATGCAAAATAAACATCTATCATATACTTGTAATACACATAATAAACACTTTATTATTGCCTCTCTGGGCATATTCCCTTCAAGTGCACCACCTCTCGAGAGGGTAAAACCTAAGTACTTAGCCGTGTCCCCGGTTATGGACATTTTGAGCATCAAATACATTGAAATGGTCAAGAATCTCTTCATCCCAATTTATCTAAGTTAAAATTTGTGGGTGAAGAAGGGTAGAGGTTCACCAATGTCTATTGGTGGTTCCTTAGTGTTTTGTAAAGAAAAACTTAGTATTTTCAAACTAGTAGGATAAACCTTATTTGAGCAAATCCAGCATGAACCACACTTAGCCAAATTCATATAGTTGATAGTCTCTACTATATAACTATGATATCACTTGCCAATACAATTCCAACTATATTGACCCCTTGCGGTTGTAACTTATTATGTTGCATGTTACTCTGATGGTGAGTAGGGTTATCTGTCTACACTCAACATGTTTGCCTGTGGCACATGAAGATGAATACTTTATTTATATGCTATGTAATGAGAACTCATTATATGTTAGCCTTGGGCTAGTGAGTTGTAAGAACTATTGTACTCCTGGAATTTCGATGTAATAATGACCTTTGTATCTATGTACTTCATCTTAAATTGTGGGTGCTAGAAATTCGATCCAGGGACTAGCACTGCAATCACAGGGATCTTTACCTTAATGGGTGAGATCTTACATTTGTTGAATCTTGTGATGAAAGAGCAATTTTCTGGTGCTAGTTTTGATGCTGCTGCTGCCCACCTCAGTAACTTTGTTGAAATTTGTGAGATGCAAAACTATAAGTATGTAGATGGAGATATTATTATGCTTAAGTTGTTCCCTTTCTCCTTGAGAGGAAAATCTAAAGAATGGTTGCTATCCTTGCCTAGAAATAATATTGATTCTTGGATTAAGTGTAAAGATGCTTTTATTGGAAAATACTATCCTCCTACTAAGATTATATCTATGAGAAGTGAAATAATGAAATTTAAACAACTTGTAATGAACATGTTGCTCAGGCTTGGGAAAGAATGAAATCTTTGGTTAAGAATTATCCCACTCATGGACTTACTGCTTGGATGATTATCCAGATTTTTTATGCAGGTTTAAACTTCTCCTCAAGAAACCTGTTGGATTCAGCTACTAGAGGTACCTTTATGACCATTACCTTGGGTGCTGCAACAATGCTCCTTGATAATATGATGGTTAATTATTCTGAATGGCACACTGACAGAGCTCCACGTCGTAAGAAGGTAAATTCTGTTGAAGAAACCTCCTCTTTGAGTGATAAGATTAATGTTATCATGGCTACAATTAATAATGTAAAAGCTCATATTGATACAAATAATGCCCCCTTATCCTCTTTGGTTTCTCAACAAGAGCAAGTTGATGTGAACTTCATTAGAAACAACAATTTCAACAACAATGCCTATAGTAATAATTTTGGTAGTAACAACAATTATAGGCCTTATCCTCCTAATAATGACAATACCTTTGGAAACTCCTACAACAATACTAGAAGTGCTCCCTCTGAACTTGAAGTCATGCTCAAAGACTTTATTAGTAAACAAACCACTTTCAACAAAACTGTGGAGGAAAAGCTTTTGAATGTTGAGAAAAATATTTCGTCTTTGTCTGAAGCACAGTCCTCTTTGATTAATAAAATGGCTGCTAAACCTGAAACTTTGGAAAGTTCCTTTGCTGCTACTCATGTTATACAAGTTACTATTGATGAAAATGTTAGACTGTTAGCCCAACTACATGCTAAGTGGGAATGAGAAGCTGAAATTGCTAGAAACAATAGTGTGTGCACTAGCACCACCACCAATATGGATACCAACAAACCACAAGAAGTCCCTATTCCTCCTACCACAATGCCTGAACTCAATGAGTCTACTACCAGTGATGCTAAGTTTGAATTTGATCTTGATGGTTGCAATATTTCTAAAGTGATTTTGTTCCTACAAAAGCTTGCTAGAAGTCCTGATGCTAGTGATATGAATGTGGCTTTCACCAAACACATTACGGATGCTCTTATTAAAATTAAGGAAGAAAAGTTGAAACACAAAGTCTCTATTCCTAGGAAAGTAGAAGATAGTTGAGAACCCATCATTAATATGCAAGTGAATGACTTTGATCTCCAAGCTTCATCTGACCTTGGTTCTAGTGTCTCTATTATGCCTAGAAAGATTTATGAAATGCTTGATTTGCCACCTTTGGAAGATTGCTATTTGGATGTCCCACTTGATGATAATGCTAAAAAGACACTCATGTGGAGTGTTCATGATGTTCTTATTATAGTTAATAATGTCTATGTCCCTATTGATTTCTATGTTTTGGATGTTGAATACAATGCTTCTTGTCCTATTACTTTGGGGAGACCTTTTTTAGAACTTTTGGTGCCATCATTGATATGAAAGAAGGAACCATTAAATATAAACTTCCATTCAAAAAA
The DNA here is from genome assembly GCA_916181665.1 of Avena sativa. Lineage (NCBI taxonomy): Eukaryota > Viridiplantae > Streptophyta > Magnoliopsida > Poales > Poaceae > Avena > Avena sativa. The sequence continues at coordinate 40,497,213 of OV702298.1, read as the reverse complement.
GGTATTGAACACTTCCCTATGAGGAGAGAGAAGTTGCTTTTTGCTCCTCCTTTGAAAGCAAGGTTTGATATTAATGCTTCTTGATTTGAAAATACTTGATTCTTGCTTCTTGTGTCTAACTTAAAGGCATTAAAGAAAAGTACTCCTTGGGAGATAACCCAATAGTTTTCTTGAGTCTTGAAAGTTATTACTTCTGTAATGACTGCTCCTTATCCTTTTTATTTGTTTTTTGTGCCAAGAATAACCTCTAATAAGAGGGAAGTAAGATTTAGGGAGTTGCTGTCCCGAAACAGATTTTTGTGCTCTCCTGTAAAAATTTGTGTAAAATCTCTGTAAGTCAGATTGAGCTGTAATTTTCTGAATAAATCCCTCAGGTTGTTAGATAACTTTCCTTAGTTCAACACTTGTTGATTTTAGCAACAGAAGGGCTTTGAAAAAATCGGTTTCTACCTGCTGGTCTGTTTTGACAGATTTCTGCCATTATTTGCATTTGCTTCTTATTGATTCCTTTTTGGGTTCTTTTTGGGAAATTGAGATTTTTGAGGTAATTGCTACAGTAGCTTGTGTTTTTAGTGAAAGTTTTGCTGTTTTGAAACTAAACCCAAGGTCTATTATCTTTTGAATACACTAATGTTGCTAATAAAGATTGTGTGAAGTTTTGTATGAAGGAAAATTTTCAGGTGTAGAGGAAGAATGATGTAATGAGATGAAGAATGGAAAAAAGCTCAAACTTGGGGATGTCACCCCGTGTCACCCCAAGAAATATTCAAGAGGTACAAGCGTCAAAGCTTGGGGATGCCCAAAGCATCCCCTTCTTCATTAATAAAAATCTCAGGTCTTTCTAGACACCTCGTTTTTATTGTTTGGACCCCTGTTCTTGCTATGTTGTTTCAAATAAGTTGATTGGTGTTGGAGAGGAGTAGAAAGTTCTTGCTTGAATAGTACAAGAGGAGCTTGCTGTGACTGTGACTTAGACTTTATCATGTCATGCTAGATGTTGTTTTGACCTTATGCTTAGTGATTATTGCTGTAGCATGACTTGTTCCAAACAATTAGGACTGCTTAATGTTCCTGGAAGGGATCATTCATTATTTTAGCAAACAAAAGCATAGTATTGTGGTATTCTCCTTTGATTCTTTGTTTGGGTTGACTTGGCACATGCTCACACCATGTTATGACTATGAACCAGTCACCATATCCTCTATGATAATTTAGCTTTTGACTTGTGGTACCATTTTATGCTTTGATTAGTAATGTTTTGTCGCTCTGCATGATTATGGACATTATTGCTCTCTTAGTTGGTTGCTCCGAGTCTTTTGCTAGCCTCCACTTGTATGAGTAAGCTCTACTCATGCATCCAACTCCCAAGAAACCAAGTTATTCCAAAGTGTCCACTATAAATTCCTATGCATGGTGTGTTACACCATTCCAAGTATATTCTTGTTTTATCTATCTTCCAATTAAAAAGTTATTTTATTATGTGAAACTTAGTGATTAAAGCTCTCACAAACTTGATGACACACTTTATTTTTCTTTCCCCTAAATAAACTTGCACCATTGTGTCATCTATGTTGTATATGCTTGCACTTATACGTTGGAATTAGCAGAACCATGCTGTCATGGGGAACGCTTTCAACATTGCACTTGTACATTGTACACAGTTGATATCATGCTCTTTTGTTTATCGATGTCGTCGGTGTGAAATAAAAGGGGAGCTTGTAAGTCCATGGAGTTATATATGTGTTTCATAGAAACGCCTGGACCGCTAGCCTAAGCCATGCCTAATCATGGTGGAAACTTGCAGCATAAACATAGTGAGCAATCTATGAAGCTTTCTTCTTATAAAAAAAGAGACATATGGAAAAGAGGAAAGAGACAAAAAAGCACCATTTTCCCATGGTAAATAAGAAGATTGCTGAGATGCTCATTGTCTTCTTGACTTGTCATTTTGATTATGGGATAGCTCCTGTATCATGTGTAAGGGGTAGCCCGTTGGCAGTTCTCTATGATACACATGTAATTACTATGACAAGAACTTACAGGTGACTAAAGTTGAGTAGCATGAGGAGCGGCCCTCGTATTCAAGGGACATGAGATTGCCAACTTATACTTTGTCAAGCATATACTCCATAGTTTGTTCACTTTAACCTTAATCACTTCAAGATGCTTATGATAGGGGGCAATGAGAGCTGAAAGATAACAAGTACCATAATTTTTGGAAGCTCTTTATGAGACTTGAAATCCCTGCTTCCCTTTTATGAAGGGCCTTTCTTCCACCATTATATTGAGTCTCCACCTTCTATCCTTAGGCGCCAATTAAGAGAGCATAGTTGTCATTCTTAGTTCTATGTGCATTGTCCCAAAACTTATTGATTGATTCATATTGTTGATATTTCTTTCTCATGAACTATTTGTATCTAGTCACTCTTATGAACTTTGAAGGTGTCCTATGCATTTATTTGCTACTCCATGAGGGACAGGATGAATGCCACTATGCTATGTTTTGTATATGTGAAATAAACAAACGTCTTTCAATGCATTGTTATTCATGATCTTTGTTTGTAACCTTTTATGTTGCATGCATAGTCACTTTGTCTTATTATTAGAACTTCTTCTTTCATGCTCATGTTTAGAGTTCTTTGATCCCAGATTTCAATGCTTGCAAATGGTTTGATCTTGATTTTGATGGTGCATGTCATCTCAAAAAAAAATTTATCACTTACCTAATCGAGGACGAGCATGAGTTAAGCTTGTGGATGCTTGATACATCGTAAACGTATCTATAATTTTTGATGTTCCATGCTTGTTTAGTATCTACTTTGCTTTGCTTAGTCTACACTTTGAGGTATTTTTATATGTTTTCTAGGACTAACCTATTAACAAGATGACACAGTGGCAGTTGCCTGTTTTCTTCTGTTTTTGGTTCTAGAAAAGGCAGAAAATCAATATTCTCGGAATTGGACAGGACAAAAGCCAAATTCAATATTTTACCATGGGGAACACAGAGCGAGAAGAAGAGATGGAGAAGAGCCACCAGGGGGCCACACCCCTGGCCATGCGGCCAGGCCTGGCCTGTGCCTGGGGGGTGCGGCCACCCCGGGTGCCCTTGCCTCGCCTCTTCGCCTATAAGAAGCCCCCAATACCAAAACCCTAAGTACCCGATCAATCTTCCACAAAATAGTCCATAGCCGCCACCACCATCGACTAGATAGGGGGATCTGAAGTTCTTCCTGGCACACTGCCGGAGGGGAGATCATCCCGGAGGCCTTCTTCATCATCATGACAGCCTCCGGTATGAAGCATGAGTAGTTCCACCTTGGACTACGGGTCCATGTAGTAGCTAGCTGGTTGTCTCTCCTCTTTTGTGATACCATGTTTAGATCTTGTGAGCTCCGTTCATGATCAAGATCATCTATTTGTAATCATGCATGTTGTGTTTGTGGGGATTCGATAGATATTGAGATTACTATGTCAGATCGATTAATGGTTTTGTCTTATTGATTCTATCATGTCTGTGTTGTTTGTGATCTTGAATGCTCTCCGTTTCTAGTAGCTATCTTGGCCAAGTAGATGCTAGTGACTCCAAGAGGGAGTATTTATGCTCGATAGTGGGTTCATGCCTCTATTTAATCTGGGGAAGTGACAGAAATCTCTAAGGTTGTAGATGTGATGTTGCTACTAGGGGTAAAACAACGGTCTCTTGTTCATGGAACAAGTGGATTGTTTACCTTACACAGTTTGCTTAAAGCAGTTATCCGTTGCTTGCAACTTAATACTAGAGGGGGTTCGGATGATAACCTTAAGGTGGATTACTTGTCATAGATGCAATTGGATGGCGGTCTATGTATCTTGTTGTATTGCCCAATCAAATCTCATAGGATCATGAATGTCTAGTATTGCATTATTATGCCTTGCTCTGTCCTGTCAACTGCCCTGCTGTAATTTGTTTACCCAGCATGCCATGTTTGTTTATCTTAAAGAGAACACCTCTAGTGAACTATGGACCCTGGTCCAATCTTTACCATTGATACATCTTCCACTGTTACTGTTTACTTTCTGCAAACCACCATTACCTTCCACACCATACAGTTAATCCTTTGTTTTCAGCAAACTGGTGAGATTGAAAACCTCACTGTTCGTTGGGGCAAAGTCTTGAGTTTGTGTTGTGCAGGTTTCCAAGTTGCTAAACAACACCTTTGGGTCATTTCCTTCCTCCTATTGGTTCGATAACCTTGGTTTCTTTCTGAGGGAATACTTGCTGATGTGCTCGTCATACCTTCCTCTTGGGGTCTCCTAACGAAGCTCTACATTGATCTGAGCGCATCAATAAGTCTCAGGCCTTCGCTGGGTCTGGCTTCTACCAAGGTTTCATTAACATAGCCATTAACAGCGTTCACCATGTCGCAGTTTGCATGACGTCAGCAGTAAATGCGGGTGGCAAGCAGATCTACGACAGAATGACTTTTCATGGATGAAGGGTGCGATTCGCCACGGTAAAAAAACGTGGTAGATTCATTTGTGACGGGGCTTCTACCACACAGGGCATCCGTCTGTAACATCCCAAAAATCATATTTCAAAACTCATTCATATCATCCTTGCATCCTTCATTCATTTAGGGTTTTTCTCAAAATCATTTAGAGACAGAAGTTTGTGCTATGATTTCATGTGAGCAATTTATCTCAATTGGCCATCACCCTTTGAGATTGGATTGTTTAGGAACTTGTTTGCTTGCCTCCATTGTTGGAAAGATTAGGTGTAGCATTTTAACCCAAGTTTCCAATTTAGGAATAATTTCAAAATCCTATTTCAAACATTTACAAACTAGAGACAAAGTCTCTGTTTATTTGAAGCCCAAGCTTGACCAAGCCCTAGCAAGGTAACCACTTGGTTAATTCACTGATTTTGAAACCACAGTACCCTACAAAATTCCCAGAATTGTCTGAATTCAAAAAAGGATTTGAATTCATATCAAAATCATTCCAGAAAATAGAATTAGAAAAAGAAAAGAAGCTAGCAAAGGAAAAAGGCCGCGCGGCTGAAATCTGGCCCAGCAGTGAAACAGGCCCATCAAGCCCACCCGGGAACCTTTCTTTACTTCTCTCACGCGCGAGCGCACACGTTCAGTCGCTGATAGACAGACCCCACTTCCACCTCGCGCACTTCGCTGACGAGCGGGCCTCCTCCACGTCAGCATCGTCTCCACCTGCACGACCAGTTCATCCCCAAATCAACGCGGCCGTTTTCTGTGTTTAATTCGCGGCGTCAATTCGAATCAATGCCCGAGTGATTCTCGCTCATGACCAGGCTATATAAACCCCCTCTGCCCCCTCTCCCTTCTTCCTCAAACCCCGAACCCAGAGCACCACCAGGCTGCGTGCATTGCTCTCTGTAGCCCCGCCGTCTCCGACGACCGCGACGGCAAATTCCGGTGAGTTCCGAGCTCTCCTCTGCCTCTCGTTCTTGCCATCTGATTCAGTGAGACTCTGTGCTTCTTCTAACACACTCCGTTTACCCTCGCATGAACCGTAGCTCCGGCAACAACGACGACTGGCCGCCACCGTCTTCTGCACGAACTCCGGCGAGCTCTAGTGGTAAGTCCAGACCGCCCCGAACCTTGTCGTTCACGCTCGCATGTTCTCCGTGATCTTCTGCATCTAACCACACCTCCCGTTTGCATCCTAGTGATCTACAACGTCGCCTCCGACCTCGAACCGAACCACCGTTGCCAGATCCAACTCCGGCGAGAAATCTACCGCAACTCTGTGCGCCCCTTGACAAACCAGAGCCACCTTGAACTTCAGCAGCCTCTTGCGAACCTGGTATGACTCTTCTCCCTCTCGCGGACGACCTGGAACGCAAGCGCCGCCGTAGACCGAGCACTCCGCCGCTCGCTGACACCGCGCGCCGCCAGGACTTGGTCGATTGAACGTGCACCGTTAGATCCAGATCCGAGCGCTAGGATAGATTCACTTAACCCCGAAGTGGTACGCGATCTGGAGCGTACGATCTGTTTAGATCCTGCGGCTGCAGAGCGCGATCCAACCGAAGCGGTACGCGCCAATCCCAGCGCGACGCGTGGCTAGGGTTAGATTCAAAACAGAATTTAAACCAGATTTTGATCCAGATTTCAAATGCCTATAACTTTTGAATGCCACGTTGGAATTTTGCAAACTTTATACCATTGGATTCAGTGAAACAAGACCTTTCTGCCTATCCAATTTGTTTAGCAAATAGTAACCATTAGAATGACTTTATTTGTAGAAACTTGTTTAAGGCTAATTTGAGAATAGTTTTAGTTTAGTAATTTGTTTTAGGGTTAAATATGTTTAGTGGGCAAATTTGTGACTTGTTTAGTTTCTGTAAACTTGCACTTGCTTGGTAGAGTTTTCAAAAATCACCACTTAGTAGATTCATGCATGCATGCATTCATATTATCTTTGTTTGTATATATTTGTGTGTAATTGTGTGCTACAACTTTGTGTGTAGATTTTGCTAGTGATTGTGATTGTGACGAGTGCTACTCTCCACATTACCAAGGCAAGTGATATCTTCATGAATATTCCCTTCCCATATTTTATACTTGCATTAGATATTTTGCTAAGACATGCATGCTACTTTTGTCAAATGATATGATGGGAAATCCTATGTAGATTAGAATGGTAGAGTTGCTAGGAAAATTCCCTAAGGATAAGTTGCCATGCCATGCTTAGCCTAGCCAATAGAAAACAAGGGTGGATTATATATTCATGTTATGGAAAATCTCTAAGTCTAAGGACTTGTGTTTTGTTTAATAAAACAACTAAGTTAATGAATCACCTGGGTGGAATGGAAGGAATGGTTTGTGTTGAGTGGTTCACAAGGCCATGGACTTGGCTTGTGTATCTCACTTGTGGATGGCCACCCAGAAATAAAGAGATTTGACAAGTCAAATGTTGAGAAGCTTCAAGTGCAACCACTTGGCAATATGGGCTCTGCCATGATCTTAGGTTGCTAGAACTTAGTCTCTTGGACAGTTGGTGGTAGAGGGAATGATAGGTTGGAACGCGTCCATTTGACTAAGGAAAGGCTTCTGAAGGATCTTGTCTTGGGAAACCAAGTCTTGTGGGGAAAGTGCACCACCTCTGCAGAGTGTAAAACCTAAGTACTTAGCCATGTCCCTAGTAAAGGACAATTTGAATATCAAGACATGGAAGCTTCAAGAATCTCATCACTCCAATTTCTAAGTAAAACTTGTGGGTGAACAAGGGTTAAAAGGATCTTCAGTCTTAGATTGGTAGATGCCCTGAGTGGATCTTCAGTCTTTGATTGGTAGATGCCTTGGGTGATTTGTGCCAAACAAAAACTTAGTGTTTTCAAATGATAAGGAAAAATCTATTTTTGAGCAATGCAAGCCTCAGCTCCACTTAGCCAAATGCATATAGTATTTTAGTCCACTTATAATATACTAAGGTATCACTTGCCAATACTATTCCAAAGTATTGACCCTCTGTGGCTGTAACTTGTAATGTTGCAGGTTACTCCGATGATGATTAGGAGTCATGAGTCTACACTCAACATGCTTGCCTGTGGCACATGAAGATGAAGACTTATGTTTATTTACTTATTCCATAAACTCTTGTATTAGGCCTTTGGCCCTGAGTTGTAAAAGACTATATTTTATCTCTGGAATGACTGTAATAAACGACCTTTGTATCTGTGTACTTCATCTTAAACTGTGGATGCTAGCTTTGATCCAGGGACTAGCATCGCAATCACAGGGATCCTTTTCCTTTATAAAGGAGGGGTCTTACACCGTCGTAGAAGGCTTTTCAACCTCGAAAAATAGGCCTTCAACCACAAAAATTTGTCTGTTGTAAAAGGATATTTTTCTTCTAGTGTCTAGTGATAACAATGACAGAAAATCAACATATAGTGCATGCAAATTTCTAGGAAGATCGTTGGTATGTTGGTCTTCTAAGAAGAAAAATTGCATATCTCTCTCCACCGCTGAAGCTGAATATGTGGTTGTTGCAAGTGCTTGCACTCAATTGTTATGGATGAGGAAAACTTTAAAATAATACGATGTCACTTATGACAAAGTTCCTCTTTTATGTGACAATGAAAGTGCTATCAAGATTGCCTACAATACGGTGAAACATACAAGAACAAAGAACATTGAGATTCATAATCACTTTATTATGGATAATTTTTCTCGTGGAGATATTGATCTACTTTATGTGAGTACGAAGGATCAACTTGCTGATATTTTCACAAAGCCTCTTGATGAAGCAGGATTTTTCTATTTGAGGAATGAGCTAAATATCGTAGAGTTAAGGAGCTTGACTTGAACATATTGCATACACATTTATGTCTTCACATTTATTTGGTTTAGATGCGGGCATGGAAAGAGGGGGAGTGTGGTCCTAGTTAATTGGGATAACCCTCCCCCCATAATGCTGATAGTAAGACAAATCATTTCTCTTAATATAATTTTGTGATATGTGAGCTTATTGATGAGTATTGGTCATGAACCCAAGATATATCTTCGCGGTGTCATGCCATACACTCCTACATGATGGCTTCGGCCACCGCACTCTTATGAGTGAAGAGTTTGTTCTTTGTGGTTCTTTTTAGCTTTTAATTCCTATCTTTTGTTCTTATGGAAAACACACCCAATATTGGCTTTTCATTGTTTTATGGTTCTTGCAATTTTGGGTATGTAGTACCATCTTAGTTTGGTTACCTAAACCTAAGCCTAATCCCACCTCAAGACATCTATATCTCTTTCACAAAAGTCCATTTGTCACCTTGTGAGGTTGTTTAAGAATGTGCTGGCCTGAATTCTGTGTAAACATGAAAATTCAGAGATGGCCGGATTATCTGCCCCTAGTGGGGGCCGGATTATCTGGCCCAGGCAGATTTTTATTTTAGGGCAGGGGTTAGGGGAGAGGCTCAAATAGAGAATATCTCTCCTCCCCAACTCCCTCCCAACCCCTAGCAGCCGCCGGCCATCTCCCTCCTCCCTGTATCTCCCCCAGTTGCCGGTTTCCTCGGTCCTCGATCAGATCTGCTCCTCCTCCACCCCGGGTACCTTCTCCTCCAGGTAGCTCCTCCGATGAGTTAGGGTAACTCCCACATTCTTTGTTTTTTGTGGAATTTAATTTATGTTGTTGAAACTTGGAGTAGAGGCCACCCATTGGTTCATATGCTTGTTATTTTAGTAGACTATCAACCATTTTTGCCAATCTATGCGTATGCCTCAAATCTGGGTCGAAAAGCAAAAAAATCGCCAGGGTCGGATTATCTGCCCCTAGCTAGGCCAGATTATCCGGCCTGGAAGGGCCACACCTGCTGCTTTTGATTCATTTTGATCCATATTGTATTTGCATCATGGTTTCTTTTCTACTGTTTTTAGCACTTCCTCCTGGACTTGTGTGTTCTTATCTTTTTCTATCTCCCTCACTCTATTCACAGGTGGTTCTCGTGGTGCTTCTAAGACCTATCAAAGGAGACCTCGTGCTCGGTATCTAGTTCCCAACAAAGAAGGTGTTCTTGTGGATGAGGTTGAATTGAGGAGACAAGCAAGAGAGGCTACACGGATGGCTAAACAAGCAAAGATGGACAAGTGGTCTCGGGCTGCTTCGAAGAGAAGGGGCAAGCAAACACGGGTCAACTATAAGATCATGGACAACATTGTGTATTCCACTCTCCGGAAACGTGATTGGTTTGAGGATGCCCCGCACGGTGCGGATCTTGATGACCCCAATTTTTGGTGTGCTCATCAGATGTACATATTTTAGGACATCTACTCTACCTAGAAGATCCGACCCATGCCCCATGGATTGACCTATACAAAGAGCAAGCCACATTTCACTGATTCTCTTGCTATGACTGGGGAGATGGGACTGCACCATCTTATGGAGATCCAATGTGACTATGACACGCAGCTGGTTTAACAGTTTTTCTCCATGATCGTGATTTGTGGGGATGAGGCTCGCACTATGAATTGGATGACATGTACCCAGTTCTGTTCGGCTGATTTCTACACCTTTGCTCAGTTGCTTTCCTACCCCTTCCGGGGCCGTGATCGTTCTTGTGGGCATCGCATCTATAGCCCTAATCACCCAAGTAAGGACGCATTGCTCTAAGCTTGCTATGGATCCAACGGTGTGGTTGTCAAGGTTGATGTTCTTCTTCCACTCTATGCTCAGCTAGTTCTCATGTTCCATGATTACATCATTCCTAGTGGAGGTAACAATGATCACATTCGTGGCCATCTGGTCAACTTACTTGGCTTTCCTTATGAATGTGTCAATATTTAAGAACCTTCTATGGATTATACCTTGGATGTTATGGACTTCATTTATCATGAGATGGCTGACGCAATGATCAACAAACATTCTATTCCCTATGCTCCTTACATTATGAAGCTCATAAAGGCCATACTTCCCCATGAGGATTTCAGTGGACCACTCGATGGGGGTTCACACGGTCAAGAAGCCATATATCAATAAAAATAAGACCGCCTCTGCTCCTGCAGCGTCCGATGCTTTTATGGGACATGCCCGGGCTAGTGGTAGAACTCCTAGAAGGAAGCCCCCGGTCCTGACCATTGCTAGATAGGTCAAGCAACTCAACTGGTTTCAGCGCAACATCCTTTGCATGGGTGTGGATACTCACAAGAGACGGTACGAGTCCTACCGTCAGCGCCATGACATGGATCATACCTAGAAGCTCATTCTTCACCAAGTCTCTGGGGAATTCGGAAATCCTCCATAGTAGTTTGTCCCCACTCCATATGCTCAATGGAACACCTATGGCATCAATTATGGTGAGATGGAGCGGCACTTGTTCCCTACCCCAGCGAGGGCACCTACACCTCCTCCGGCTGCTGATGATGAGGACGACGATGAGGAGTATGGGGATGAGGACGAGTACGAGGACGCGGATGCAGACGAGTATAAGTGATCTCCTGGGCCATTAGAATCACTCTTTTACTTTTTTTGACTTTTCGATGCCAAAGGGGGAAGTACTTCTATTAGGTTGTCGAGGGGATTTGCATGGGTCGGGTACAAGCACATTTGCCACTTTTCGTGCTCTTTCTATCCTTGCTTGTACCCATTTAGCGTTGAACTTTTCTTGCTATTTGGTTTGTATTGTTGAGACTATGTCAAGTGATTGTGATACTATTGTTATCGTCATGGATTTATCTATGGAACTCTGGTTATGGACTAATCTTCGAAGTTATCACTGTGGATTTATTGAGATGGCATTATCATCAGAATTATCAATACAAATTTATTGAAATGGTATTGCCTATATATGATTGAGAACTTCATTATGGTTGGTATGATAAATCTCCCACAAAATCATCATTCGTTCTTAGTTTCCAATCCATAAAAGGACTTGAACCTATATGTGTGCATTTGTATTCAAATCCAAACTACTTATATGCACACATTTAGGGAGAGTCTCTTTATCCTTTGGAATGGTGATGTTTATTAGGTCTTTATTGCAAATCCTAGTATTGCTATCTACCACCAAAAATGGGAGATTGAAAGAGCATTTCATGATCCTTAGAGTTTTGTGTGTTAGATAACAATACCAAGGATACTTTAATTATGAGTTGAGTATCCCCAAAAGAACCCCTGGTCAAATGAAGCAAAACAAAGAATTTGAGGGCGGATTATCCATCCTGTCTAGGGTCGGATTATCCACCCCTGGCTAGATCGACTAAGGACCAGGGGCACGACACACGGTGAGGGGGGATGATTATTTGTCGGATATTTGGTGATGGTTTGGATTTTTACCCACAGCCGGATTCTCCAGCCCTAGCTTCGCAGGATTATCTGCCCCTCCCAAGATCGATGAAGGAGCAATTGGCGCGATGATCAGTAGGGGGTGGAGATTTCACCCGGATATTCTGGAAAGGGACAGAGTTTTTGCACTGGCCGGATAATCCGCCTCCCCCCTTGGGTCGGATTATCCGCCCCTAGGTATTTTTGGCTAAGGGCCATAGGCGCGACGCTCGAAGGGGCGGAGTTTTGGCACCGGGCCAGACCTTTGCCCCCGGCCGGCTTATCTACCCACACCATGGCCAGATTATTTGCCCAAGTTGACTCTAAATGGCTCCTTTCTAGGAGGGGTATAAAATCCCCTTCTCGTATTCAACCTGGAGTCTCTTGAATCTGACGAAAATAGCTCTACACTGTCGACCCTCAGATTCCACAAGATATCCATTTCCAACCATCCGAAGGCCTTTTCCTTTGGAGGATTAAAGATGGAGGCCTTGATCTTCATCATCACCAAGCAATCTTCAATTTCCCCTCATTCACCTGAGGGCCCCTGTGATCTAGAGTTTCTCTTGAACATCTAGATCTTTGTTCATGTGTTTTGATAAACTTGTTTCTTGTGGAAGATTGTTGTCATATCGAGAGCCTCCAATTCAGTTGTGGATGCATGCACCGATCTCGTTGTAAAGGCACCAATTCCCGCCTCGAAGGGTACCATATAGTGGAAAGGTGGATCAGGCTAGTTGTGGCGAGATCCATCAGAGAACAGGGTGAGGCCTATTGTGGTGTGGTGGCCTTAGTGCCACCCACCTCTTCAACGCAGATGTATTTCCCTTAACAAGGAAGGAACTGCGGTAAAACAAATCCTGTGTCTTCGTGTGCTCCACTTCGGTTACCCTGTTCCTCTCACCGCCTTTACTCTCTTAGTAGCTAGGTTGGCATATAGGAAAATTCACCATAGTTGCATATCTAGAGAATTTACCTTTGTGTCAAGCCTAAATTGGAAAGAGTATTAAAACTTGGAGTAGCACCTATTCACCCCCCCCCCCCCGCCTCTAGGTGCCCATACGATATATTTCACATACCACTAACCGAGATAGTATTGCACTATGGTGATCATCAAATCTCTCAGTGGGAAATAGTATGGCGTCCCAAGTGTTGACCCCTGATTTATTCCATAGTACCTGGAGCTACTCCTTAAATATCTAGAGATACACGTCAAAATATTTCTGGGTTGTTTTGGCCCTTGAATTAGCATAACCTTGTGTATGTACTTCTGCTCCATGCATAGCCAGGGTGGTAGGTTGTACATCCATACAAATATGGACCAAGTGTTCTATGTGCTACTCTGGTTTCCAAATGAATTTATCCCATTTGCACTCATACCCAACCTCAAGTTTTTTGCATTAGTAGCAAATCTTGGGAATGCAATCTCAAGTACTTTCCACTAGTTACCATGTGCAGGGTGTCTTAGTACGTCATCTTCTACATTTGCATGAGATCTTTATTTGTCCCAACGCATGAGCTTTGCTTCCTTCAAGTCTATAAAGTATTGTTGTAGACGGGGAATGAGCAAAAAGTACCAAACAACCTTGTGAGGAGATTTCCTTCCTCATCTATATCAGGATGTCCCGCACACTGTACACTCTTCCAACTTTGCATACTCATTCTGACAAACGACGCAATTGTAGAGGTATGCATGGTATTTTTCTAGAGGAAAATTTAGAGGGTGCGCGGTTTTTTTGGCCTCATTGATACAAGTAGGCAATGTGTTTCCATCAGTAAGAAACTAGTGTAGATACTCTAGTTGCACATCAAAAAATGTGTCATTGCATTTGAATTTTGCCTTCAGATCTAGAAGATTGAGCATTACATCTAAACGAGTGTGTTCCTTCTTACAACCAATATACAATAGAGTTTTCACATCTTTCTCCAGTTGCACAAACTTGGTTATCTCTCTAAATGCAACCCTTTTGGTAGTCTTCTTCTTCTGAAACTACTAGTTATAATGAGGTTTGCCTACAATTGAAGCCAACGTCGATGAATCCTGCATGATTGGCGCCTCTTCTTCATGGTCATCCTCATATCTTTGTTCCCTCCTTCATAACCTCCATTGTTTCCTCCTTGTTTTGGATATTCGCCGTTGTTTCCCCCTCTTCGATGTCAGCAACACCCTCCTCATCACCATGATGTATCCAGCGTGTGTAACCAGGCATGAAACTATGTAAAATCAAGTGTGCCAACACATAGCCTCGATAAGAGGCGTACATAACATTGTTCTTCGTTTATTACACATACATAATATATCTGTAGCACGCTTTTGATGCATATCTGTCGCAAACGCCAAGAAGCCATGTTGGCTTCGTACCATGGGAATAAATGCCTACAAGTTATAAGAAAATGAATTAGAGAATATTCAATGGGTTCATAGAAAATTTCTACATGACCTTCGCTAAATATTAGGCATATATGAGTGCCAAAATTTGATAGAATGGAAATGAATCAACATTTCACCAAAACATTGGCACTCATGTACCTACAATAAGAAACAAAAACCACAAAATGGTTTGCGATAACCACACAATGTCATATCGACACCATGATGGTCACTGACACAACACACAAGACACCTATGCATATACAACAATTTGAATCTGCCACCGAAAATAGCTAGTCCTCGGCTTGAAACAAAGAAGATCCACCGAGGTATCGAACCAACATGTGGTGAAGAAGGGAAAGTGGAGGGAAAAAAGTGTGAATTCTTAGGATTAATAAATGAGGAGAGAGAGGTATATTTAATGCATGGGAGAGTGAGCTAACTAGCTAGTGAGGAGAAGGAGAGTGGTATGAGAGAGAGTCTCCATAAGTAGCTAGATATAGCTAGTTTAAGGAGAGTAAGGAGACAAGGAAGTGTGAGAATGGGGGAAGAATAAGAGAGGCAAAGCTTGAGGAGGAAGTAAGTGAGATAGGAAGAGGATAAAGTGGCATGCCACATGGGAATAGCGAGTTGTGACGCCACTAATGACGTTCATAGGACTCCAAACGCCACCGTTATGTAATGGACTAGTGATGTTCAGATAGATACGGACGTCATCATTAAGTTGGGTACAAGAGATGGGACCGGACAAAATTTCTAGTGGCATTTGCCCTTTCCAAACGCCAATAATAACCACACTACTAGTAGTGTTGGGCACACCCAAACACCACTACTTCCAGAAGTTCGGTCAAACATGTGGGCCTATGGGGTTGGTGGCGTTGGCACAATGCTGAACGCCACCAATAGCTATTTAGTGGTGGTGTTCGAGTTATTTCGGATGCCGCTGGTATTTTGCACCATAGCCATGACATGTTTATATTGATGCACACCACTAACATAATGTTTGCAATAAAGGTTTTCCTACTAGTGTTAAGATAAGCCTATCTCTGTGTGAGAGAAAATTCCTTACCATCAACCAAGCTTTCCTTCAAATCAATCCTCTAGTGGCTTCCATTCCCTATTTAGGAGTTCTCTATAAAGAATACAGATACATAAGTATCTAAAAGGCAGAGTCCCACGTTCAACATCCTAAAATCTACATATGATGATTCTCTTCCTCTTTTGCCTTTCCAAAATATAAGAGCTCATTTTTATAAAAAAAAAAATCTTAAGTCGAGACAGTTGTTCAAATATGCATAAGATCAGTTCATGTTAACAACTTTCTCGAAGTCATGTTCCATGAGCAGAATTATATCACCTACATATTATAAAATGGATACTCCCCCTCAACTAGATCGGCATGTCCTCCTTTGCCCTTGCAATAAGAATAGCTAACATGTCCGCCACAATACTAAAAAGAATTAGAGATAAGGGTTGCCTTGTCTCAATCTTTTTTAGTCTAGAAATAATGGTCAATATCGTCATTGACCCTTATCCGTACACTACCACCTTGAACAAAACGTGTAATCATCTCACACATTCTTTCAAATCCTTTCATTCGTATCACTTGCTACAGAAATGACCATTTGACCTTATCGTATGCATTTTCAATATCTATTTTGAATAGAACCCATCCATCTTCTTCCTATAAAGCTCATAGATGGTTTCATGTAGCGTGACAACACCTTCTAGGATATGACACGCACACATAAAGGCAGTTTGAGTAGGTTTAATGATTTTGTGAGCAATAATGGTAACCTGATTGGTTCTAACTTTTGTAAAAAAGTAAAATTCACACTAAGTAAGCAATTGGGTCTATATTGTTGCATTTGCACCGCATTTTCCTTTTTTTAAGAATCGGTGTTATTACTCTGAACTTCAGTTGGTACAACAAGAGGTCGCCTCCTCTAAGTTTCCCATACAACGTCATGAGATCATACTTAATAACTTTCTTCAAAGTTTGATAAATCTCAGCAGAAAACCCGTCCTGTCCCGAAGCTCCGAAGCTTTATTACATTCCATTTGTAAAATAGTATCATGAACTTCCTTCTTTGTAAACTCAGTTGTTAGAATACCATTCTCTTCATGATATAATTGTGGTAATGAGACGATTCCCCAAACAAACTCTTATAATATTCTGTTATATATACTTATGAATTTTTATCTCCTACGATAGTTTTCTTGTCTTGTTCTAACTGAAAAATCTCCTGCGATAAGATTTGTGACCACGTGGGTTTCTGCGATAAGATATTTCCGTCATCCACATGCCTTGTTTTCAACTTGAAAACAAAAGAGTGAATTCCACTTTTTACCCTTTATTTATGCATTTGAGACACTAATTACCCCATTTAGTAGAAGTTGTACTTGAATGTCCCATTTAAGAAAATTCTGAGCATGATTTTGCCCCGTTTTAGCATTTAACACATGTTCATGGATAAGGCCGACATGTTATGAAGATGTGCCACAATAAAATATGTCATGATCAGAGGACATCGTTGCCGATCATATCTACCCTTCTCTGCACCAAATGTTCTATTCTTTATTGCCATCTCGATAATTTCGAGATTCAATTTTCACCTCTCACCTTGCCCAATAGATATGCATCACAAAAATAAGAGTTTAAAGTTTCCGAATATGATAATTTAGATGAATTTTTATTACATAGGGTAATTAGTGTCATAGATGCACAAGTAGAGGATAAAAAGTGGAATTCACTCAAAACAAAAACTTACGAAACAAAAATCAGGCCTTGCACGGGGCATGCCTTGTTTTCTCTCTCTTTGAACGAGAACTTACGAAACAAAAATTAAGCCTTGGCTAAATATGCGAGAATTTGTCCTGAAAATTTAAAAAGAGCATTACAAGTTGCATCCCACGAGATTCAAAATTTCACCAGTTCCAAACGACCTAGCCGAAGTAACAAAAGTAAAGTTGGCGCGTAGTGTTCCTTCGGAGGATCGATCGATCCATCGTTCGAACATTTCGACAATACAGTAGATCGAGAGAGCTCTCGGCTCTCGCCGCAAACGATACATCAAGCCGATCGAGCAGTATGGATGTGGATGCTGCTGGACGAAGCCAGCTATGGTACAAGCAAGGACGATATCAGTGATGGTGCTGAGGGTTAGGCCCCCCAGGGCTGAGCCTCTTCGAGCGCTCGTAGATCGTCCCTGTGACCGTGTCTTGCCGTGGCCGTACTGCTGCCGCGGTG
Source organism: Avena sativa (assembly GCA_916181665.1). Classification (NCBI taxonomy): domain Eukaryota; kingdom Viridiplantae; phylum Streptophyta; class Magnoliopsida; order Poales; family Poaceae; genus Avena; species Avena sativa. Next base: position 40,479,814 of record OV702298.1, on the reverse strand, counting down.
CGCGCGCCCGCCGCAGGTAAGCTGCCGACGTCCTCGTTGAGCTGGCCAGGGTGGTGCGGGGGGCAGTGGTTGGGGAGGGCATCAGTGGGGGAGACGACGAGGAGGATGACGGTGCAGATGCAGAAACACAGGATTAGCCTCATCGTTAAGCACGCTCTAGGCTTGATTAGGTGAGTTTGCAAATGGTAGCTACGTTGTGTGCATCTGCACGTTAGCGAGAGGCTACATGTATTTATAGGCTATAAACTGCAGGCGCGGTGCCGGGCTTCTAAAAAATATACTAGTACTCCCTCCGTTTAGAAATATAAGATGTTTTATGTTTGTGAAGGAGATGTATTCAGACATGTTTTAGTGAGGGAGTACTTCGTAACACTTTTTCCTTAAAGAATTGTATCGTTGATCTGGTGCATTATCTTATCGGTTTGATGGGATCGGCTCCTATAACATGAGCTACCTGACACGCTCCACTGATGCACTAGCTGAACTTTTGCTATTGACCAAGCATTTTCGATTTGAAATTAGCATAGATATGTGCTTTTCTGCATCATAGTGTTTGACAACGTGAAAGGTCAAAGCGATAGCATGCACTTTTATTTCCATTTCTCCCCGATCGATTTCTTTAGGACAACATGCCATTTCGGTGGAGCCGGCCATGCATAAATTCATTTTCATGGTCTTTTAATTCAATATTTATTCGCGGACTAACCAATATCTTGATTATGTGCTTTTTCATCAAACAAGTGTGATGGGAAAGTACCACTAGCAAGCAGCCATTTTTTGGCGAAAAAGGACCTAAGTCCATATATCATCTGAAATTAGCCTTATATGAACATCCTTATAAGAAAAAGAAATGACACACAAGTCTTTCAAAAGTTCAGCGTCATCTTTCTTATGCATCCCTCGACGGCGCTCCGTGAGGAAAGCTCGATAACAACTCTGTACCTCAGGCGTAACAAAGCTTGTATCGAAGAAAATTTGAAAAACCCAAACGCATGTAGAAGTACCGACCAGAAAATCGTCAATGTAGACCAAAAGATGTCGTCGACCATGAACTTAAGAGATCACCCGAAGAATCTAGTATCGTGGAGGTCCGAGAGAAAATCCCAGCTCTAGCTAGACAGAGATGGGTATATAGAACTCACAACTTTCCTGGTGAAGCCGTACCTGGCTAAGATGCATCAAGCATAGGTAAAACTTATGACACCAATAATAGCTACGACCTCATCCCCACCACGGGCCGCTGCCGCTATAGGTAGATTCTTACCATAACAGATCTAATGTCCAACGATTGACTCCAGACTCAGAGCCTAAGAATAGGGAAATCATAATTGCATTCTACCTTTAGTTAGAGCTCGGATTGATCAAGTACTCCCTCTGTTTCATATTTTTTATCGTCATTCTATTTTAGATAAAACTAAAACCATGACAAGAATTGTGGAACGAAGGGTACATGCTAAGAAAGATGTAATTCACTTGATTTGACTGAGACGACGGTGATGGCACTGCTTGATCGAGAGTCAAGAGTGACATATACCTGCCAAGATTGACGTTGAACCTAACACCCGGCCAATGTTGGGGCCATGCCCCCATGGATGATCACATGATTCACTTATATTCAAGTGATCTTTGGAGGTAAGCAGGTACGTCACTTATAATGCTACTCTAGTGAGAATGCACCTAGCGTTTCAGTTGCGCAGCTGCGTGTCATTCTGCATTAGTATTTGTCTTACCTTGAGAATGGAAATATTATAAGCTTGCCGGCGTCGATCCTTGGTGGATTTGAGGTACTGTCCAGTTTAGTTTAGTAGGTACTCCCTTTGCTCCGGTTTATTAGGCATGCATATAGTTTAAGAACAACTTAACTATTAATTTTGGTCAGTAAATTTTATATAATATATCATAAAAAATATATTATTGGATTTATATTTAAAAGTAGTTTTCAATTGTATATTTTTTGGGACATATATTACATATTTCATTAGTCAAAATTGATGGTAAGACTTTATAAAACTAAGTACGTGTCTAAGGCTAGTCATAGTCAGAGTAACTAAGGTTAAAACATGCATTCACATGCAATGCCAACTATGCATTTTGATGATGTAGCATGTCATTAAATGATAAAAGAGAGGCTCGTGGTAACTAGCCATGTTACCATAAAATTGCACACTTTAAGACAAGATGAGTCTATAAACTAATAAATAAGACCTTGCATGTTACTAAACATAAGTTATTATCCACTATGAAAGTGATAACTTGGACTAGTGTCATATGACTAGACCGGAGGGAGTACGTACATAGTTTAAGAACAACTTTAACCATTAATTTTGGTTAATAAATTTTACATAATATGTCATAAAAATTATACCATCGGATTCATCTTTAAAAAGGTTTTCAATGGTATATTTTTTCAATTTTATTGATCAAAATTGATGGTCAAATTTTTTATTAAACTACATGCGTGTTTAATAAACTGAATAAAAACTGAATCGGAGGAAGTACAACCATCACACTAGCTAGCTCCACAACCAATGGATGTTTCTCAGCTGGTCGGGGTTTTGTTATTGGCCATACTATTTTTTTCCATAATACCCAATTATCTGTTGAGGAGCTATCTCATGGTGTTCTTCTAGTTTCTATATAGTTTTTTTTTTTTGAGGGTTCGACTACACTACTGATTAAAAGACAAGTTTACAGGAATACACAAACCATCGGGTGGCTGAAGCAGCCAGAGCTGACGTCCTACTGTTAATCTAGTAGAACTACGTGCAAGTCGATGAGCTCCATTTGAGGATCTTGATTCATGCCTGAAAGTTGCAGGCGTGAACGAGCCTGCAGTCCCTCTGATCTCTCTGATGACCACAGCATACTCTCCATAATATGGCTGTTTCAGGTTGTTTACCACTTCCAGACAGTCTGATGCTACACAAATATGTTGGAGGTTAAGTCCTGTGCCAAGGCGAGGGCTTCCCGGCATGCCATTGCTTCCAGCGTCGCTGGTGAGAAAGCTCCCTTCAGTGTTAGAGCCGAAGCTCCCATAAACACACCTGCTTCACTGCGGCAAACAACAGCCACAGCACCTCCCTCTCCCGACCTTGCAACAGCTGCATCCATATTAATCTTGGAATATCCTGGGGGAGGCGCGATCCACCGTGGTGTCGGCACTGCATCAACAACCTTCGCCTTCTTGGGCTCAATCGGAATCTGACCAAGATCATCAAGAAAATGTCTGACGAATAAGTGCGTAGACATCGGACTCTGATGTTCACCCTCATGAATAAGTTTCCTGCGAGCAAACCAAATCGCCCACAGTGTAGTTGCCATCTCCACAAAAGCAGATTGATCGAGGGTATCCATCATCAGGAAGAGCCACTGCTTGGCAGATGGCTCATCGGACATGCACATGTGTTGGGTTGTTTCTTCATTGGCCAAAGCCCAAACACAGCGCGACATTGTACAGTTGATCAAAGAATGTCTCCATGAGTCGTCCTCACCACAAATAGAGCAGTTGCTCGTTTCTGCCATATGACGTTGCTGACGAACGTCGCCTGTAGGTAGCGAGTGGTGTGCAAGCCGCCAAAGGAATAGACGCAGCTTCGACGGTACCTGAGTCTTCCACAATTTCTGCCATGATTTCTCTTCAGCTTGATGGTTAGACCCCGCTGCTCTCTCTTCGATCCAATCCCCACGTCGTTGTCTAGTGCGAACCAGCATGCGGTAGACAGATCGAACAGATAGAATACCGGAGCGCTCATAGTGCCACGCCCATGTATCCTCATGTCTGCGAGTGCTCAAAGGGATCTGATAAATCTTCTTTGCATCCATAGGAATAAAAAACTCCTCTATAACTTCTCTTTTCCATGTCATTGTGGTACTATCAATCAATTCACTGACCCGCATCGAAGGATCCCGTTTTAGGCACGCAATAGGGCGTAGCATATGGTCACGGGGAATCCAATTTTGGTTCCATGCATGAGTGGCATCTCCAGTCCCTATTCGCCTTACCAGTCCCTGCTTCATGGCGTCCCTCCCCTCGATAAGAGCTCGCCACACTTGTGACGGGTGTGCACCAACAGCAGCCCCAAGAAGATCTAAATTAGGGAAATAAACCGCCTTGAGTATTCTCGCACTTTAAAGAATCAGGATTCTGAATAAGCCGCCAAGCTTGCTTGGCTAGCAAAGCAATGTTAAAAAGCTCGATATCTCGGAACCCAAGACCTCCTGCAAACTTCGGAAGACACATAACCTCCCAGGAGACCCAATGTGTCTTCCTCTTTCCATCCTAGCATCCCCACCAAAAGTTTCTGATCATTGCATTGATGTGGTGACACAAACCCTGCGGTAGCTTGAAACACGACATAGAGAATGTTGGGATAGCCTGAGCTACTGCTTTGATTAAGACTTCCTTACCTCCTACAGATAAGAGTTGTTCCAACCAACTTTGCACTCTTTTCCATACCCGGTCTTTTAGGTACTTGAAAGCACCGTTGAGTGAACTACCCACGTTGGAAGGCATACCAAGGTACTTGTCATTCAGAGTTTCGTTTGGCACTTGTAGAATCTGCTTAACAGATAGACGTGTGGCCTCCGGGCATCCTTTACTGAAAAAACTGAGGACTTGTCCAGGTTTATGCGCTGCCCCGAAGCTTCACAATATTTGTGCAACAAATCCTTCACATCCCTTGCTCCCGCTGGACTCGCTCTGACAAACAGCAGGCTGTCATCTGCAAAAAGGAGGTGGTTTACAGCCGGAGCTGTTGGAGCCACTTGGATACCTTTGAGGTGCAGAGACTGATGACTTTGTTTTCAGAGGCCCGAGAGGCCCTCTGCTGCTATCAAGAACAAGTATGGTGAGATCGGATCGCCCTGGCGAATCCCTCGAGATGGTCGGAAAGGTTGAAGCGGTGTACCATTGAAGAGAACCGAGAAAGAAACCGATGAGATCATGTTCATAATCAGCTGAACCCATCGTTCTTGGAACCCCATGCGAAGCATAATAGCCCGTAAATAATTCCACTCAACTCTATCATATGCCTTCTGCATGTCCAATTTTAGCGCACAATGCTGATGTTTTTTAGCTCCATTCCTCTTCATGAAGTGCAAACATTCGTACGCCGTGATGATATTATCTGTGATCAACCTACCAGGGATAAAGGCAGATTGCTCCTCCGAGATAATCTCTGATAAAATCACCTTTAGCCTGTTCGCCAAAACCTTCGAAGCTATCTTGTATATAACATTGCACAAACTAATGGGGTGGAACTGACCCAAATCTTCTGGTTGTGCAACTTTGGGAATGAGCACTATGAATGTTTTATTTATAGCCTCTGGATTGTCTTCTCCGCGCAATATCCTCAGTACATCCCGCGTAACCTCCTCGCCACAAAGATCCCAGTGATGCTGGAAAAAATGTGCAGGGAAACCATCTGGACCCGGCGACTTCATCGGGTACATCTGAAAGAGAGCTGTTTTGACCTCTTTCTCCTCGAAGGGAGCTAGCAGCATTGCATTCATCTCCGCTGTGACTGAAACAGGAACAGCCGATAACACTTCCTCCATGCCACTAGTACCCTCCGACGTATACAACCCACTGTAGAAATCCCGTGAGAGCTCCTGGAGTTCATGCGAGTCCTCCGTAGTAGTGCCATCCGGACGTGCCAAGCGCACAACCTTATTCCTCTTCTTGCGACGACTAGCTCTCTGGTGAAAGAAATGAGAACTTTTATCCCCTTGAGACAGCCATTGCACACGTGATCTCTGCCTCCACATAATTTCCTCGCGATACTGGAGTTCGTTCAGCCGTATCACCACCTTGGTTTCCTCATACGAAGGCCCCACACGAGTTGGATCAGCACGCATCCTTTCAAGTTCAGCCTTGATCACCTTGATTTCCTTTCTAACGTGGCCAAAAGTGTCCCTGCCCCATAAGGTTAGAGAACCAGAAACAGTAGATAATTTATCTTGGAGCTGTTGCATTGAATTACAAACATCTCCCGACTTCCAAACCTGTGCCAGCATAGGATCAAATCATGGTGAGTTTTCCACATAGTTTCATATCTGAACACAGTAGAAGAGCGTCTCCCCCGCTCTTGACTCGGCTCCAACTTCAAAAGGATGGGAATATGGTCTGATGTTGACGTTGCCGATAAATGATGCACCTCAGCTAGTGGGTATCTATCACTTCAACTAGTTGATGCCAAAGCTCTGTCCAAACGTACACGGCAAAAGGAGTCTCCTGCTACCTTCTTCTCAAAGGTCATGGAATGCCCATATACCCAAGATCAGAGAAGCCGCATACATCCACAGTTTCACGAAAAGCCATAATCTGCGCATAACTCCGTTCAATGACTCCTCTATGCTCTTCGCGTGAAAGTACCTCGTTGAAATCACCAATGCACAACCAGGGGTGCGGATATGCTGATCTCAAAAATTTCAGCAAGTCCCACGTCTTGTGGCGCTCGCTGACCTGGGCCTCTCCATACACACATGTTAATCTCCATGGCTCCATTGAAGAAGCAGAAACAATAGCATCAATGTGGTACCGAGAGTAAGGCAAAATCTCTAATTTATTTCAGTATTCCAGATAATACCTATTCCGCCACTCCAGCCAAAACTGCTTACAGCAAAGGAATTATCAAATCTTAGAGTACGTGCTAGGCCCTCTACCCTGGTTTTATGAAGTTGAGTCTCGAGGAGGAATTATCAAATCCTAGTTTCTATCTAGTTAGCTTTCACAATCCTGAGTCACCCTGTAATTATACACGGGCTGCCCACGACACCGCCGGCCCAAACCCATTTAAACGGCTACAGAAACAAAAGATAACAGGCTGAAGTAGTTTAACTTATAAACCAACAGTGTCTAACATAAAACAGTACCTCAACTACAGAAACTTTTGAGCTACTTCATTAATCCTATCGAGGACATGTTTGACATTGTGATAATCCTATTTCCCCAACCATTCGTTTCCTATTTCACCACTTGGGCTAATAATCCTTTACATGCGGCTATTTTTAACAGATTTTAAAAGGTAAGTTAACTCATCACAATAACGGAAAAATGAGCATGACTACACCTCGAGACATATAAAAGGAAAAAATGAGAAAGCATTAAAACACATGATGTGTACCAAGCACCAAATCTTAGTTATTGTACAATAAGGGTTGATACTTTCATTTAAATATAGATGAAATCATACGAAAACAATGATTCTAAAGCTAGAAATGTTTTATACCATGTGAGTAATTAAATACAAGGATATATTTAATACCTACAGCAGCATCTGTTAGAGATAGATGTGTTATGTTTGTATACGTGTTGTGCACGTGCCCGTACCGTGTACGTGTTGTACGACCAACCAGAGATCGTTTTGTGATCCGACTTGTGCCCCAAGTTGATCATCTATTATATAAAGAGAGGAGATCCCCAATGTGGAGATCACGGCAAATATTGTTTTTGACTTGGTATCAGAGCACGCGTTCCCAATCTAGGGTTCTGTCGCCGCGATGTCCTCCTCCTCCGCGATGCAGCTCTCCACCACCATCGGCGCCGCCTCCCCTTCCCTCACCTCATGTCTCGCCGCCAGCGCCCATGGCCTCACCTCCTCTCTTCCAACCACCGCTCCCACCCAGTACACCAACACCATCATCGTGCGCCTTGATCGCACGAATTACGTGTTGTGGAGGACACAGGTTGTCCCCAACATCGCCAGCTAGGGCTGGCTCGGCTTCCTCGACAGGTCCTGCAAGGCGCCACCGCCGACGATCACTACCTGTACAGGCGCAGCCGCCATGACCTAGGCGAACCCGGACTACGCCATCTGGTGGTATACAGATCAGCGGGTCATGAGCATCTTGATTGGCTCAATGGCCAAGGACATCATCGCCTAGATGGTGGGGCGCACCACCACCGCCGCCGTTTGGAGCACCGTCACCGCCATGTTCTCTGCCCAAAATCGGGCAGGTGTCCGTCAGATCCGGCGCCAGCTGACGACGCTGAAGAAGCACGACATGACCGCCACTGACTTCTTCAACAAGATGAAAGGGTTCTCCGATGCTCTGGCTATGGTTGGCAGCCCCGTCCCCGAGGACGAGCTGATCGACTACATGGTGGTTGGTCTCGGTTCGCAGTTTGAAGGTCTTCAACAATCGCTCACCGTCCTCAACAACACCGGCCAGTCCATCTCCGTTTCCGAGTTCTACTCGATGCTGCTCTCTTGCGAGTCCATCCGCGAGCAGAATCTTCAGGCCGGTGACTTCTCTTCGTCAGCAAACTCTGCTGCTCGACACGGCGATCAGGGGCGCGGTGGTGGTCGTCCGTTAACGCTCCTAGCTACGGTCGTTTCAACGGCAACGGCAGTCGCCCCAACGGTGGCCAGCCGCAACAGCAGCAACCTGCTGGAGGAGGTGGTGGTGTCGGCAACCACTACAACGATGGCTATGGAGGTGGCTACCAGGACAACCGTGGCAACCGCAATGGCGGCGGTGCCAACAGCTACAACATGCAGGGCAACGGAGGGCGTGGACGTGGCAACGGCGTCCGTGGTCGCTACCGCCCCCAGTGTCAGATCTGCGGCATATGGGGGCATGATGCCCTAGCATGCCGCAATCGCTTCAACCAGGGGTATCAATCCGATGCCCCCCGCTCAAGCAACACCGCCTCCACCTCCACTTTTCACGAGGGAAGTCCGTGGATCATGGACTCCGGCGCTATCGACCACTACAACAACGACATCGAACGTCTCCACGCACACGAGCGCTATCACGGCAAGGATCAGGTTCAGGTCGCCAATGGCACAGGTTTGTCTATTGCGCATGTTGGTCATTCTCGTTTAACTGGTTCTGTGCGATCTCTTGCCTTGACTAATGTTCTCCATGTTCCTGATATTAGCAAAAATTTGCTTTCTGTTTATCGCCTCGTTTGTGACAATGACATTTTCATTGAGTTTCATAAATACTTATTTCTTGTTAAGGACAAAGCAACGCGGAGAATCCTCCTGCGAGGTAGAAGTCGTGGTGGTCTCTACCCTCTTCCGTTTGATCGATCCTCCGTTCATGGTCGTCATGCTTCTTCCGGTGCCAGGATCACGCCCTCCCAATGGCACCATCGTCTAGGACATCCGTCAAATAAAGTAGTTCAAAACATTGTTAGGTCCAATGATTTGCCTTGTTCTTCAGATTCTGAGTCTTTTGTTTGTGACGCGTGTCAACGCGCCAAGAGTCATCAATTACCATATAATAATTACTCACTCTCCTATTGAGCTTGTGCACACTAATGTTTGGGGGCCTGTCTTACCCTCTTCTGGGGGTTTTAAGTATTACGTGAGTTTTATCGATGATTACAGTCGCTATTGCTGGATTTATCTCATCAAGAATAAGTCTAATGTTGAGGGTATTTTCTATGTTTTTCGGAATCATGTTGAGCGTCTTCTCAACACCAAAATTTGCGCCGTTCAGTTCGATTGGGGAGGGGAGTATCATCGCCTTCACGCTTATTTTTAGCGCACAGGCATCTCTCACTGTGTTTCCTGTCCACAAACATCCTAGCAGAACGGGATTGCTGAGCGCAAACACCGTCATCTCGTAGAGACAGGACTTGCTTTACTTGCTCACTCCTCTCTTCCTCTTGGTTATTGGGACGAAGCTTTTCTCATGGCGTGTTACCTCATAAATCGTATGCCCTCTCATGTCCTTAAGAACACCACTCCTATCTCACGTATTCTTTAGGTTGCTTCTTGCGCACTTTCGAGTGTGCCTGTTGGCCTAGCTTGTGAAAGTACAATTCTCGTCAGCTTGAATTCCGATCCAAGATGTGTGTCTTCTTGGGATATAGCTCTATGCATAAAGGCTATAAGTGTCTAGATCGCAGCACTAGTAGGATATATGTCTCTCGCGATGTGATTTTTGACTAGAAAGTCTTCCCCTATGCCACACCGGGTATCACTGTTGATGTGTCACAATTGCTTCATGTCGCATTTCCTTCGCATGAGCCAGTTATTCAGAATACCAACACGTGTATTTATGACACTTCCTTATTGCCAGTTGACCCTCCTGGTGTTTCCTCTGCTGTTCCTGTGCAGGTATCGATCGACGTACACGCCAGCGCCCCTCCGATCGTCGTGCAAGGCATGCATGCCTCGTCGCCCGCGCCAGCAACGTCACCTGCGGCCTCCCCCGCGTATGCGCCTGGTGGTGGCCAGTCCAGCCAGCCGCAAGCTGGGCCTCTGCTTCTTGGGCCGGTCCACCCTGAGGCACCGTCCTCGCCCCCCTCTACTCCATGCTCCGGGGCGACGGTTTCCGCTGGGACATCTCCGCGCTCGTCCGCTGGGTCGCTGTCGTCGCCCAGTCCGCCTTCCTCACCAGAATCGCCGATGTCTCCTGACCCAGCGCCAACTCAACACTCCATGGTCACTCGTCATCGCCTTGGCGTTCATCGGCCTAAGGAGTACACGGACGGTATGGTCCGTTATGATCCTCATCGGTGTGGTGCTTTTTTGGCTACTCCCGCATCGCATCGTACTGCGTTAACAGAACTGGCCTGGAGATCTGCTATGGAAGCAGAGTTTGATGCACTCATCACCAATCGGACTTGGACGTTGGTCCCACGACCCCCTGGCACGAACATTGTCGGCAGTAAGTGGATTTTTAAGACGAAGTTTTGTCCTGATGGTTCCGTGGATAAGCACAAGGCTAAATTGGTGGACCGTGGTTTTACACAGCAAGAAGGCATAGACTATCATGATACTTTTAGTCCGGTGGTTAAACCGGTTACAGTCTGGCTGGTACTCTCTTTGGCTGTGTCTCGTGGCTGGTGTCTTCGTCAGATTAACGTCAGCAATGCCTTTCTTCATGGATTTCTTGATGAAGATGTGTATATGCAACAGCCTCCTGGTTTTGAGGACTCTCGTTTTCCCAACCATGTTTGCAAGCTTCAGCGGGCGTTGTATGGGCTCAAGCTGTCCCCTCGCGCATGGTATGCTCGACTCAGCGATCGCCTTCTTCAGTTGGGTTTCCTGTCTAGTAAAGCCGACACCTCCTTGTTCATTTATGCCCAGCATGGAGTTCAGATCTATATGCTTGTGTACGTTGATGACATTGTCATTGCTGGCTCTTCTCAGTCTGCTGTGGACCGCGTGGTTGCTACTCTTTCTAGCACGTTTCCTATCAAGGATCTTGCCCACCTTGATTACTTCCTTGGGATTGAGGTCTCGTACAAGTCTCAAGGGATGGTTCTCACTCAGCATAAATATGCTCTTGATTTGCTTCATCGTGCCAATATGGAGCACTGTCGTGCGGTCACTACTCCTTTGTCATCTACGGACAAGCTCTCTCGTGATACTGGTGATCCTCTCGGTCCTACTGATGTTTTTAGCTACCGAAGTTTGGTTGGTGGTCTTCAGTATCTCACGCTCACTCGGCTGGATTTGTCTTTTGCTGTGAATAAAGTCTGCCAGTTCTTGTCTCAGCCCACGACTGTTCATTATGAGGCAGTCAAGAGGATTCTTCGGTACGTGAAGGGCACCATCTCTACTGGTCTTCATATTCAGCCTATGACCTCCACGGTGTTGGACATCTACACCGATGCTGACTGGGCAGGATGTCCAGATGATCGTCGCTCTACAGGAGGTTTTGCTATTTTTCTTGGAGGTAACTTGGTCTCTTGGAGCTCTCGCAAACAGCCTACGGTTTCTCGTTCCAGCACTAAAGCCGAGTACAAGGCCCTAGCGAATGGTACTGCTGAAGCTGTCTGGATTCAGTCTGTGCTCATCGAGCTTGGTGTTCATCAGTCTTGCCCTCCTGTTCTATGGTGCGATAATCTTGGTGCTACCTATCTCTCAGCTAATCCGGTGTTTCATGCTTGAACAAAGCATATCGAGATAGATTTTCATTTTGTTCGAGAGAGGGTTGCAATGGGAGATCTTCATGTTCGGTTTATTGCCTCTGCCGATCAGATTGCAGACGTGTTTACTAAACCTGCCACTCAGCTCACACTTCGTAAATTTAGGTCCAATCTCAACCTTGTACACGACGGTTTAGATTGAGGGGGAGTGTTAGAGATAGATGTGTTATGTTTGTATACGTGTTGTGCACGTGTCCGTACCGTGTACGTGTTGTACGACCAGCCAGAGATCGTTTTGTGATCCGGCTTGTGTCCCAAGTTGATCATCTATTATATAAAGAGAGGAGATCCCCAATATGGAGATCACGGCAAATATTGTTTTTGACTGCATCCAGGTGTGAAGTTATATATCATAAAAAATCAAATATGAATTCAGTACTAGTTGTCCTTTTTGGCTCTTAATTTGGGAGTATATATCCCTCCAAAAACTAAAAACATCACGTGGTAGAAATTGAGTTAATTAATATTTAAAGGGGATCTATCTCTACGAAAATACTGATGTTTTCCCTAAATGCACACGTGTGCGTCATGATGCCAATGTCTAGGAAACACCAATGAATTTAATTATCTCAATTTGCTATGCATCATGGACGGAGCTGGCTTCCCTCAAGGGCAAAATTAATTACACAAAAGACGACTCAACTTTTTAAAACATAATAATATGGATTAACATCCACTTCACCTAGACATCTAAGAACTATTTGCACTTGATCGTCCACAGTTTCTATCGAATTTAGTGTTTTTTGGGGTACAATACTAATATGCGCCTCTTCATCTCATGTTAGATGGACAGGTGATATGTAGTGTGTCGATTAGTTCCTACGTCAAAAGTATGAGTCATATTTTGATCAGTTTCAAATTTTACATGGAGAGACTGATAGTGTCAGTTTCAAATTTTGTACGGATGGGCTAACAATATACTCCATACACCCAAAATAGAAATCATACCATCTGAGTGTTTGTCTCCTAGGGAACTGCCTCTAACTAATTTTGATTTTTTTATGTTATTATAAAAATATTGATATTTTGGTGCACATAATATTATGCTTACTTTTTTTTGTGCCATATCCGGATAAGTCAACGTATCTGAGAATAAATTTTCTCTTGTAAGAGCATCTACACTCGGGGCCATAAAGCCCCCCCTCCCCTCCCCTTCCCCTAAACGTCTAACGGGGGCACCAGTGGCCGAATTCACGCCCAGCTCACCCCCAAAATTTTATTTGGAGACGGAGCGGCCAGTTTTATTATCCGGCGCCCCCAGGCCGAACCCAACCCACGGATACACGGGGGGGGGGAGGGGGGAGGGGTAAACAGGAACGCGGGATGTCGCATTTTTGGTGGGTAGGAGCGGAGAAGAAGGCGCACAAAAGGGCTGGTCATCGTGGGCCACCCCTGTCAGCCTCAGCGGCCGACGCATTCGGTCCGTCTTCCTGTTCGCCTATCACGCCCCAGTAATGGCGCTGCTGCCCGCCGATCAGCCTTTTGCAGGCGAGCAACCGATGCGTTCCGTCCTCCACGCCTCCCTCCTCACCTACCGTGCCCCTGTGCATTCAATGGTCATCTCCCTTGCTTGGGTGTTAAAAACCCTTCTCCCCTTCTCCTTCGACGCATTCCATCCCCGCAGCCTCTTCTCCCGCCTTTCCCAACCACCAACCTGCCGTCCATGGAGAGGTTTCCCGGAGATGGCGCCACCATGAACGGTTTCGGGCAGCGCCCGCTGCACGTCCACGAGACATCGACGTTGTGGGAGGCGTTCTACCCAACGCCGCCAGATCACATGCGGTTCCCTCACCACTGGTTCCTCAGCGCCAGCGGCATACCCGTCCCACCGGTACCCCATGGCCAGACCCGCTCGAAGGAGATCTATTGTCACTACTGGGATGTCCTCACGCTGGAGGAGCGAAACGATCCCACTTGGGATCCCGACAACTTCGCGACATGGGACGCGTTCTTCGGGGACCAGCGCCAGGCTCACCCTGAATCCTACGACGGCAAAGATAGCCCATCGGAGGACAATGACATCTAAGGGCGGATTCGGTGGTGGAGCACCGCCAGGCAGGACGCTCGCCTGGGTCCTAGACTACATCGCCGCTGGCAACAACCCGCCGCTGACGATGCCTTCGCGGCAGCAGCAGTGCTACCTGTACCAGCGGTGGGCGCCAGGCCATGCCATGCCGCTCGCTCTTCCTCGATGTTGATAACCCCCAAGTGCAGGGAATCACTGTAGTACAATTGGATAAGTATTGAGTATCAAACCCATGAGGAGCTGAAGGTAAACTATTTATTCTTTAAAGCCCAATAACGCAGTTATATGACCTTCTATGCAAATCTAGGAATTATAGTATGTGTGTGGTTGTTTTTGGTACTAACTAGAAAACAGTAAAAAAATTGGAAGCAAATATTATAGGTAAAGTAGTGCAAGTAAAATGAAGCTACTGAAGTGGAGGTGGATAACCTAAGAGAGCAGGTGCTTATGAAAATTGCTATTTCATTTGGTTGGTTGTCACAATTAGTGAAGCACAAATATAGTATTTATATTTATTTTCTAAGGAGAAGTCATGAATAGGTGCAGCCATATACATGAGAAAATACACCCCTAGTGATTGATTCCAATATCAATTAAGAGAAAACAAGGGAATTATTAAGACATAAAGTCCAAACACCGCATTTTTTATCTAAGGTCCCCATGATAATACCTCCGTTGATTAACCATGAATTAATACAACATGTATGTCTATGATTTGGGATTCAGTTTCTGTCAAACTCCAGATATCCCTCATCCTATCAATATACAATGGTGACAACCTTGTGCATCCTCCAACATATGTGTGCACTCATATGTTAGTACAACAAGATCATCATAGAAGATAACATATACTTGTATGCAACCAACAAAAAACTATATCACAATTGCCATAAACAAGTCACTACTCAAACACCAACATAGAGATACAATAGATCATGGAAAAACTGAAAGGAATATGCTCGAGAGGCAATAATAAAATTATTATTATGCTATTCCAGGTTTACAATAGATGTTTATTTATCATGCTAGAATTGTATTAATAGGAAACATTAATACATGTGTGATTTATAAACAGATAAGGTTCCTAGTAAAGCCTCTCTTTATACTATCTTGTTGATTAACGGAGAATCAAAGGTTTCCTAATCATAACATTGGATGTTGTTAATAACAGGGTCATATTATTAGAGAATGATATGATGAACAGTCACCCGTAATAGATGTAGCAATACGATCATGTCATCAAGTTTATATTGCTATCACATTCGTAGTAACTCAATGTCCTTAGACCATGAGATCACGTCAATCACTTTCACCTGAAGAGTACTTTGATTATATCAAACGTCACACCATAACAGAGTGATTATAAAGGTGTCTTCGGGTATTTCGAAAGTGTTAGTTGAGGCTCGTGGATAAAGAGTAGGATTTGTCCATTCAGATGATGGAGAGATACAATCAGGGCCCTCTCGGTGATATCACATTGACATAGCTTGCAAGCAAGTGATTTGATCACTAGAATGTCATATCAAAGGAACGAGAGAAAGAGTACTTGTCAGGAATGAGATTAACCAAGGTATGGTTGATACCGATCGATCGGATCTGGGACAAGTAAAATATCGCGAGACAAAAGGAATTTGATTATAACAAAATAGGTTCGGACGAACATGAGATCTTCGAGGAACTAGTGGGAGTCATTATGGATCTCTAGGTCCCGCTAATGATTATTGATCAGAGAAAGTCTTGATCATGTATACATAGTTCCTGAACCCATAGGGAGGCACACTTAAGGTAAACCAACACATTTGAGCGAATAGGAAACACATGGTAAGTTCAATGGACATCGCAGAAAATTGTTCTGCCGGATCTGCAAAAATAGTTTCGGGGTATCAAAACAAAGCAAGGGATCAAAATGTTAATGTTTTTATTAAATGAAGTGTTCATTAAATTGTGTTGCATTAAAACAAAGGAATTAAAGTGCTTTAATGGAAAGACCTTCGGTTTTTGAGTGGAGAATAAATGGAAGAAAGTGGAGAGGGAAATTATGTGAGTGGAGAGAGCACTCACATGAAGGGATGAGAGGGGGAACCCTCTTGGCCGCCGGCCAAGTGAGGGTCTTGCCCCCCCTCCCCCTATAAAATGAGGTGTCTTCCTCCTCCTTTCCACACACTCTCCCATAGCCTCTCTCATATGCCCTTTGGTTGGCATCTTCTCCCCTTACTTGCCTTGTCCATTGCCACTAGAAAATATGATCGGCGAAGCCCTGCTCTAAACTATACCCTCCACCACCACTACCATGGCCTAGCGCTATTGGAGTTCTCGGGGATACCTACTTCTCCTGCCCGGCTGGAAGCGAGGGTTCGGGAGTCGTTGGCGCACCGTCCGTGTGACTGATTGCGGAGGAGCAGCCCGTTTGTGGCGCTGATCGTCTGCACGTCCTTGAGGATGGCCATGTACATCTACATCAACCACGTTTGTTTGCGGTAACATTTTCTCGCTTATCGTCTACGAGGGTGAGTCCATTTGTAACCGTTACAAGTATCCTCTAGATATGATCTTGGCAGTTGTAACTGTAAGAATTTTTTGTTTTTTATGTAATGATCCCTTTCAAAAACAATATATTGCATCATACATCATGGTTGACAAGAGATTATAGTGGGGGGTTATGGAGAGTTCCTGTAGATGGTGATGGAGATGAGCCTCTATAGGGGGTTCGTAGCATGGAAAACAAAAAAATTCTATCGCATGAACACACACAAGCCAAGATCTAATCTACGAGATCAGTGCAACGAGTTGATAACATACTAACCCTCGTAGATCCAAAGCATTTAACGAGATCGGATTATCGTGGTTGATGTAGTCGTTCACTTGCCGATCTCAAGATCGTGAATACGATCCTTCCGGTGTCGCGTTCCAGCAGTGCTCCCGCAGTCGGTCACACATACGATACTCGATGAAGACCTTCCTCTCCCTTGTTCCAGCAGGCAGCAGAGGTTGTAGATCTCCTCTCGATTCCAGCAGCACGACAACATGGTGGTGAAACGGAGGACAAGATCCCGTAGGGCTTCGCCTAAGCTAGAGCGAGTATGGTGGAGTAGAGAGGCCTCGACAACTAGGGTTTCGAAGCCGAGGGGTGGAGGTAGTCGATGGCTAGGGAAAGGCTAGGCAGTGGCGGGTTAGAGGAGGCTCTAGGGCGGCGGCGGATTAGAGGTGGCAGTCAGCCAAGGGTTTTGGGGTGAGGCCAAAGGGGCGCCTCACCCCCTCCTTTTATAGGTGGGAGGGGGGCTAGGGGAGAAGGAGTCCTTCCCCAACTCCCCTTGTATGGCCGGCGGCAAGGGATGGAGGGGAAACCTTCCTGCTCGAGGTTTCCTCCTCTCCCTCCACTTGGTTTGACTATCAATGTTGGGATTTGACTTTTCAAATTGGATTTTGACTATTCAAACTAGAATTTGATTATTTCACTTCCCATTGCCCAGCCAAGTGGCTTAGGACATGATGCAACCATTCCACATTGGTATGACACATTCATGTACCCTTCCCTCTCCGGAGTGGTGGACTTTCTAGACCCTTCTAGAAGCTTCCGGTGAAAACACCGAAAACATTTCCAAACCCTGGAATTTGACTTTACTTATATGAATCTTATTCTTCGGACCATTCCGGATCTCCTCGGGATGTTCTGGATCCAATCCGAGACTCCAAACAACATTCGGTCTCCAACTCACATTTCATATCTACTAAACAACATCGAATCCTTCAGTGTGTCTCCCTATCGTTCGTAAATTATGCAGACATGATCAAGACACTTCTTCGATCAATAACCAATAGAGGAATCTAGAAATTCATATGTCTCCCACATATTTCTACGATTACTTTGTGATTGAATGAAGCATTTACATACGATACCAATTTCCTTTGTCTCGCGATACTTTACTTATCCGAGGTTTGATCGTCGGTATCTCTGCATACCTAGTTCAACCTCGTTACCGATAAGTACTCTTTACTCGTTCCGTGATATGTGATCCCTTGTGATATAGTCACATGCTTGCAAGCCAATTGGATGACATTCCACCGAGAGGGGCCAGAGTATATCTATCCATCATATGGATGGACAAATCCCACTCTTCATCCATGTGCCTCAACACATACTTTTAGAATACTCAATGCCACCTTTATAACCACCCAATTACGAAGTGGTGTTTGATGACATTAAAGTATCCATCTAGTGATGGTGATTAACATGATCTCATCGTCGAAGGATTTAGGTAACTATGTATTTGAAAGCTTATAGAAAACGAACTATTGAATGACTTGATCTTATGCTACGCTTAACTATAGGAGTGTGTCCATCACATCATTCTCCTAATGATATGACCTTGTTATTAATAACATCCAACGTTCATGATCAGGAAACCATGATCATCTAATAATCAACAAGCTAGTCTAACAAGAGGCTTTACTAGGGACTCTTTTATGTTTACAAAACACACAAGTATTAATGTTTCCGGTTAATACAACTATAGCATGGGATGTAAAAATTTATCATAAACATAAAGATATGATAATAACCTATTTATTATTTCATCTTGGGTATATCTCTAACGGTCTCCCACTTGCACTAGAGTCAATAATCTAGTTTTTAAAAAACTTGTGCATTGAACATCTATGGCTTTCCGGTGTTGTATTTACACGATTGCTAGTGGTCAACTGATATTCGGATCCGACACCTTCAGGTCTGTGTGTAATTGCATGTCTTTGCGTCTCTACGCGTCACTCATTCTCTAATGAGATGACATTGTATAAATTTGGTCCTTTGGTGAGACCTTTAGTTCCTTTGGGATTAAACCATGTCGATACAATTGTTATACAATATATATTCATAGTAATATCCCACTGTGAACCACACCTAGTTTGATAACAAACTACTTGACACAAATATCCTCTTTTGCTGCTACAATAATAGTCATATACTTAGCCTTTTGTTGTAGTATCTGTCATAATGTCTTAATTTTGGAACTCATCCAAATCCGTCATGGAACTTCCTTTCCATTACATTGTGCCACCAATAGTTTAAATTGAGAGAAACTTAATTTGAATCTTGTGACAAAACTAGTATCAATGTAACACTTTACAATGAACTATTCTTAGTTATTCTGAAGATCATAAGAATATCCTTACTATCATCTAGTGATCATCTTATGAGTCATTCTGGTATATACTCATAACATTTAGAGTATAGGACATATCTGGATGTGTACATATCATAGTATGATTGATCAAAATTACTATTTGTGATTTCATTCACCAAGTATCAAAATACTTGAATCTTTGTTTCACTTAATAAGTGTCAATACACTTGAATCTTGATTCAATCCTTTCTATGCGACAAGAACCTTTCTTGTAGTTTCTATATTGAACTATTTCAATATCTCATCTATCTACTCTCGGCATAACCATATTAGCATCTCAATCTATTCATATAGATATCGAATCCAAATATTTGGGTCTTGCCTAAGTCTTTCATCCAGATGAAATTTCTTAACTTGTGTCAAAAAAATATACATCATCTCCAATCAACAATATGTCTTTCACATAATGTATTAGAAATATGTCTCGGTGCTCCCACTTAATTTCTTTAAAATGCAAGCATCTTCATCGTCTTTGATGAAATTAAACCTTTTTTAACATTTTCATCATGGTGAAGATTCCAACTCCGCGATGCCTCCTTCAACCATTGAAATTTGCATTGCTCTTTTAGCATCCTTTGAATTAACAAAACCCTTTGGATTGTGTCATGTACACATCCTAAGTAACCATTCTATTAGAAGAACTTGTTTTGTTTGTTCAACTACCATATAAAAAAATTATGTGTAGTGGTTCCTACATTAATCTGTTTAGACTAAATATCGTTATAAAAGATCAAATCTTGTCATCATCAACTGCTTGAACATTGTCGTGAACTATTTTCCAAAATGTTGACTATTTCATAGATGTAAAACATCCATCTCTATTTCTTTATAGATCCATATATGACTGTAAGGTCTTACACCTTTCTAGAGGGTCTTTCAAGTTCAAAAACTTAATTTCTCGTGTATGGAACTATCACGAATTCTATGGCTTCAAGCCATTTGATAGAGTCAGGGCCCATCATTGCTTATTTGCATACAGTCGGTTCATCATTGTCAAACAACAATGATTTACTCTCAAATCCTAGTATTTTATTATTTACCCGACCTACTTGGTTCAACAGGAACTTAGACTTCTGTGATCACAACCTTTGAGGCACGTGAGCCATGAGCATTATTGCTCCCTCCAGGACACTTTCTGGCGCTATGCAACTCAGCACATATTAGATAAAGTTCAATAACCTTGTCAAAGTTCTACTGTCATCCCACTTAGCTTTTCACGAAAAAATCCCTTCTCAAGAAACTCGACGTTCTAAGCGACAAACACTTTTGTCTTTGGTGTTATGGAGGAATACCCAACGGTTATTCGAAATAACATACAAAGACATGCTCATCTGAATTTGGTTGTAAACATCTTACTTATGCCTAGCATACCAAAGTTTAAGAAATGACAACTTGGGTTTTATCCCAGACCACAACTTTATATGGTGTCATTTCAACGGATCACGATGGATCTCTTTTCAGTGTAAAAGCGGTACTCACTAAAGCTCTAATCTTTAAAATACTACGGCAGTTTTATTACTAACTCCTTTGATCTCACCATGTCAAACAAGGTTTTATTACATATCTCGAACACTCCATACTCATATGGTGTTTCGAGAAATGCAAATCCATGGAACGATTCCTCAAATATTAGGTGTTTATGCTAAACTTGTAAATCAAATATCTTCCTTTATGATCTAGTCATAAATTCTTTATTTTCTTGTTACAATGATTTTCCACTTCATCTTGAAAGTCTTTGAACATTTTAAAATGTTTCATACTTCTTCCTTATTAAGAAAATATACACATATATTCACTCAAATTTTTGGAAAAAACATATGAAGTTTAAATCCAACGCTCGTGACTTCACATATTGGGCTACATACATCAATATGTATATCGTTCATTCTTCTTTGGCCTTGAACGAAGTTTCAATTATATCTAGGAAAGTCTCACAAGCGTCATTTGATCAAAATAAAAAAAAGACTCCAAAATTCCATCAACGTGGAGTTTCTTCATGTTTTCTTTCCAATATAATTTAAACGGCGATGTCACTTCTTAAGTGATCTTTCAATCATTTGTCTTTCGACATTTTTATCATTAGTTTTATGGACGTGATTTATCCAACGAGATTTGTAAATCATCCATCTTTTATGGATTACAGCAATTATTTGAACAAACCTTTTGTTCTCATAATACCTGATCAAAATAATAATTATTGAAACAAATCTTGAAGGTAAGCTTTGATGTTAACGAGCAACATAACAACATTTTGTTTGTTTTCGATGAACATCATCACCTATTCTCTTGCTAGTTACTTAGGCCATTGGAGTTTATGAATTGTGTTGTTTTATATGACATTTCATACCAACAAATTCGGTATTCAATACCCAAGAACCACATTGTTTAACAAGCAAAATAATACAGCCATAACACGTATATCATCTATATACTTATGCTGGACAATTCCAACCTTTTATCTTTCTGCCACATATTTCAAAGATTCTCTTTCAGCATTTCCTTTTCTTTTCAAAAGAATCTATCAACATTAACAGTGGCTCCATACACATGACACATAGTCCAAAGCATGTATAGTAAAATACTAATGTCTTTGGACTTGCACTTTGAAGTTGATCAGCATCATCAAATGTTTGGTGTTCTTTCAAAATCCATTGTTTAGTAAAACTTTTAGTGTAGTAAACATTTTACCTACATCTTATATTCATCCTTATCATGGAAATTTTCATGATCAAGCTACTTTAGCTTATGACGATGAATCGAGAGTATAATGTTGCTCTCCAAAACCTTTCGAAGAATTAGGACGACTAGCGTCTCCAACCTTTTGCAAATTCTCATCAAATATGAGAACATAAATTTTGCCAAATTATACTCTATCATGTTTCAACCAAACATTGTTTTAGATACCGTAATATCTTCCACATATGATGATTTCTTAAATAATTCTTTCAGCTCCTAGATAACCTTGATATTAAAACAATCTTTTGAATATCAAGAATCATGGAGGCAAACATGATACTTTTAGATACTAACACTAGAATTGTTACTCTTGATTTAGTACTAATTATTAAACTTCATGGAGTAACCGGAGTTTGCTGAAAGTTTTCCATAGGACTTTTAATCTTTAGATTGACACTCAAAACAATACGATACCAGTTCGTAAAGTAACTATCCAGAATTCTGTAGTTCTATTATCTGAATTATATCTAAGCGTAAGGTGGTAAACGGATGTCAATTACTACAACAACTATGCAAATTCACTTTGATTTAATTTATGATAAATTGTGTTCAACTTTAATCATATTATTATTTGAACTCCCACTCAAAACAACATCCTTCACATTGTTTTAGTGATCACACGAACCAAATCCACTACATCAAGTCCGATCATCATGAGGGATGATGTAGTTTCAAAGGCGAGCAATCAACATGTTTATCATATCATCTATATGACTCATGCTTTACCTTTCGGTATTCCGTGTTCCGAGACCATGTTTGTACATGCTAGGCTCGTCAAGGTTAACCTTAGTATCCGCATGAGTAAATCTGGCTTGCTCCCGTTGTATGCACACGTAGAATCTATTTCACCCGATCATCACGTGGTGCTTCGAAACGACGAGTCTTAGCAACGGTGCCTACTAAGGACGAACACTTTGATGGCTTGGTTTATGTAGAGCCTATTGGGAACCCCAAGAGCAAGGTATGATGAGCACATCAGCAAGTTTTCCCTCAGTTATGGAACCAAGGTTATCAAACCAGTAGGATAAAGAAACCACTTCCGAAGGTGTTGCTAGCAACGTGGAACCTGCACACAAGACAACCAAAATAATTTGCCCCAACTTATCAGTGAGGTTGTCAAGCTCGCTGGTTTTGCTGAAAACAAATGTATAGTGTGAAAGAAAATAATTGCTTGTAGTAATTGCAGAAAGTAAATAGTAAATAGTAGGTGGGGTATCAATGGAAAGGAATGGACCAGGGTCCACAATTCACTAGAGGTGTTTTCTCCATAAGATAAATAACATGTTGGGTGAACAAATTACAGCGGGGCAATTGACAAATAGAGAATGCATAACAATGCATGTACATTACATGATGATCACTATGAGATTCACTTGGGCATTACAACATGATACATAGATCGTAATCCAACTACATCTATGACAAATAATCCACCTCCGGGATATCATCCGAACAACCCTCGGGTATTAAGTTGCAAGCAACAGATAATTGCATTAAGCAAAGTGTGTAATGTAAACAATACAATTGCCCTTGGACAAAGGATTGTTGTTTGGTCCCTAGTAGAAAAAACACATCTACAATCTTAGAAGTTTCTGTCACTCTCCCAGATTAGTAGAGGCATGAACCTACTATCGAGTATAAATACTCCCTCTTGGAGTCACAAGCAAATACTTGGCCAAAGTAACTACTAGCAACGAAGAGCATGCAATATCACAAATAACATAGACATGATAGAACAATAATAAATCTTACATAATACTCAATATTCATCGGATCCCCGCAAACACAACATGTAGCATTATAATAAGATGATCTTGATCATATTAGGCAGCTCACAAGATCTAAACATGGTGGCACAAATAGGAGAAACAACCATCTAGCTGCTGCTATGGACCCATAGTACAAGGATGAACTACTCACACATCACTCCGGAGGCAGGCATGGTGATGAAGAAGGCCTCCGGGATGATCTCCCCTCTCCGGCAGGGTGCCGGGAAGAGCTTCAGATCCCTCCCGGTCTAGGGACGACCGTGGTTGTGGCTATTGACTTTTTGGTGGAATTTGATGACCCACAAGTATAGGGGGTGTATCGTAGTACTTTCGATAAATAAGAGTGTCAAACCCAATGAGGAGCACAAGGTGTTGATAAGTGGTTTGGATCAGGAATTCTCTGTAAATACATACCAAACGGATTTTTAGGGGTTTTTGATAATACATATAAATAAAGTGCGAGTAAATAAAATACAATAATAATAATTGCAGCAAGTGTCCCAATCCTTCTTCATCAAAGGACAATCCAGTTGTATTACTTATGATGACCAAACGTTCTCGAGGACACATGGGAATACTGTCAAGTGCTTTTGCTTCACATAGTTGATTAATCTTTTTTGGTTGGATAAGTGTTGTGTGGGTGAACCTATGCTAATGTAACGACCTTACTTGGACTAATACATACTTGTGATTATACCCCTTGCAAGCATCCGCAACTACAAGAAAGTAATTAAGATAGAAACCTAACCACAGCCTTAAACTCTGAGATCCTACATTCCCTTGTGCAAAGGTTTCCTAACGGGGGTTTAGGCTTCTGTCACTCCGGCAACCCCACAATTAGTCGCCAAATACACAATGCATTCCCCTAGGCCCATAAAGGTGAAGTATCATGTAGTCAATGTTCACATGACACCACTAGAAGAATAACACCACAACTTAAATATCAAACTATTGAATATTTCTCGACACAATTCCACTACTAACAACATGACTTCTCCCATGTCCTCAAGAACTAAACGAACTACTCATAAGACATCATATGGATCAAGATCAGAGATGAAATAATGATAAGTAACAATCTGAACATGAACAATAATTCAATGGTTCCACTCAATAGCATCAACTACAAAAGTAATCAACACCGGGAAAGTTTCCCCTAAGAACTATGCAAGATTCAACCTAGTTGTTACAGCGGGATGGAGTGGTGGTGATGGTGCTGGTGGATATGATGGTGAAGATGATGATGAGGATGATGATCGCGATCAAGTCTAGATTGATGACGGTGTTTATGGCAACAATCTCCCCTCTCCAGTAAGGAATTTCCTCGATAGATTTCTGCCTGCCGAAGAGCTCTTTCTCTCTCTGTAGTTTCCTCTCCGAAGAGGTGGAGGAATCTTTATGTGGTCGCTCCTCGAGTCTTAGGGTTTCGGGGGGTGATATAGGCGAAAGTGCGATGCCAGAGGTGGGCTAGGGTGGCCACACCACCTGGTGGCGCGGCCCGGGGGGCACGCCAGGGGTGGTGTGGGCCTCCTGTGGCCCATCTCCACTTTCCCTTCTGGCTTCCTTCGTCTTCTGGAAAATAGGGATTTCCATATATTCTCTGGAATTTTCTGATCTTCGCGAATATTTCTGGAACTAAGCTATTCACAAGATTCCACCGTGACAATTGCCTGTTTTCTTCTGTTTTTTGGTTCCAGAAAGGTAGAAAATCAATATTCTCGGAATTGGACGGGACAAAAGCCAAAGTCATTATTTTTTCCGGAGCAACACGGAACCACGAAGCAGAGCCAGAGGGGGAACACAGGGTGTACACACCCCCCCTTGTAACATCCCAAAAATACTAAACTTGGATCATCAAACTCTAATCATCAAAATTAGGGTTAACAAAAACTTTTCTAAATAAAATTATGGAAGCATGCATGTGAGTATGCATTTTATTTTGAATTCTTTTGAACCACCTTGTTTGTGTGTTACTTTGCTTGTAAATGGATGCTTAAGTGAAATAAACATCATCTAAACATTTCTCACACTTTTCCCAAAGACAAGTAAATCAAAACAAATAAAATAAGGGAATGGTCATTTTGATCAATTTAACTCTCATGCCTACTTTGGCTGTCTCAAACTTTTAGAACCTAACAGAAACTTTTCTGGATCTTTGCACCCCTTGATTGTACTCATAACAAAATATCAAGGCCCATTTTGTGATCATCTAGAAACTTTCAAATGCATAGTTTAAATGACAATTCAAAATTGAATCTTTATCATATGGGAAGATCCCACTTTTTCAAAAACCACTCAAACAAGATCAACTTTCAAAACCCAACCATCTGCAGACTCACCAGCACCAACCTAGCACACCCACCAAAAATCTTTTCAAAATTCAAAACTTGAGTTCTTGCGGCCATTTCATCAAACACTTGGTAGACACAAATCAAACAAAATCTAAACACTATTGTGAGCAGTGATTGAAGCCTAACTTGTTCCCTCTCTAGTTACAACTAGGTTCTAGTAGATCATCTAGCTCAATTGCACACCCTTAGAATCACTGCAAGCTAGCCATTGTCATCAATGGTGAGCAGGTCGAATGCACCCTTATCACCCCCATGTGGACAGCAAGCTAGGAGGAGAAACAAGCCTAGCCAGCATGTCTGGGAGCAAGCCAACACCTCACCGCCACTCCCTGTCCATCGCTCGAACCCTGCCAGCCACTGGACCACACGCACGAACCATGCCAAGCTCGCCAGCAACCATGCCGAGAGTGCGCCCCGTTGCCCAACGTCGACGATGACCCTCAGCCGTTGGATTAGAACCAGATCGAATGCCCCACATCGTCCCATACCGCTTCGCACCCCCTCGTCTCACTGACGCGTGGGGACAGCGACTTAAACAACCCGTGGAAGCGCTGTGCTTAGCAGGTCGGCCCAGTATCGCTTCCCGCGCAGCCCAGTTATTTGAATTTAACCTTTTCCATTTTATTTCAAACACACTTTTGTACCCAGTTTCAAAAATCAACCCAGGTCGATTCGGTGAACCAAATTGAATGAAACCAATTTTGTTAGAAAGGTCTGGGAATGCTGAATCCAAGCCCGTTGGATTCAAGTCAATTGGATCTATAGATCATCCTTGGTAAAAATAACAAGGCACAAGCTTTTCTGCATTCAAACATTTTTCAAATTAAAACCATAATAGCTTTTGAGTTGATTGCAACTCTCAAAAATCACATTTAACCATACCTTTCAGAATATATAAAAATATATAGGTTTACTTACAGAAATAATGACGAAGTAATAAAAGAATGCCACATAGGCATTTCTAGCCACTTTAATTAATTAAAATAAAAGGGTAAAACCTTATTAAATTGTGACAACACTTTAAATCACATTCCCATGGACTAAAATATGTGGTGATGACATGTGTCAACATGATCCCATGTTTGGTTTGGAGAATAGTAAATCTTAAGTAGTTTTCAATGAGTAGAAATTACTTTTCTAAAAATAAAAGGAATTAAACCAAGCTTTAATCTTGTAATGTTAGTGATGATGCTAGATCATCTATTGGACCCTTTTTGTGTGATGATTCAAGTAGTTAAGTATTGTTTGGTGATTGTGTACATCGTATTTATTTATAGACGCTAGTACCGACCAAGGATACGAGGAGGAAGGAGGATTCTACGAAGAAGAAGCCGAGGAGAACTTCAACCACTACTCTGCACAAGGCAAGCCTAATAATACTAGTTGAATGTGCAATCTAACACTTGCAAGATACTCTACTTTAGCAAGCCTTACTAATCAAGTGACCCATGCAAGCTTATACTTGAAATTGTGCAAGCTAATACCTACTTGTTATTATGCCAACTATATGCCTTAAGCATATGTGATCATACCCACTTGATAACCCAATCCTAGTTTTATTTGCAAGCTTCTACTTTATTTCTTTGTCAAAGCTTTAACCTAGAGTTCATTTTAAGTGACTTATAGATCCTAGAAAGATATATTTGAAGGTTGCATAAAGAGCATAAATTTTTGCCTAAGCTAGATAATCTTGATGTCACCCTAAGGCATGAGATCTAACTTAGTTAGAACACCCCTTGTTTACTACCCCTCATTAGTACTCACCCCCACTTGTAGATGCTAGTGCTAAGCATAAAACTTGATCAACATTAGATGGGAATACTTGGTGAAAATGGTTATGAAAACCTTAGAATGATGGATCATTCTACTGAGATGTTTTGACATGTGTTTACGAACACCAGATGATTGTGGTGATGAAAATGTTGAGGCATGAGCCTTAGACCTTTTATAAAACTGATGGTTGTCTGGATGCGATACCATTACAATTTTATCGTACAACCACAATACCCGAAGATTGGGTAGGGCTTGAATGGAAACTTATATACCTTAGTATTAGTTCCCTCACGGCCAAGGTATGAGTTGAGGCTAACTTGTGAAGATTGTCCACCTGTGTAGTACCCAAGATGACAGTTGGTCATGGTTGGGAGGCCAAACTCACAGGAGAGGTGCTTATACTAGGGCGTGTAATTGAAAGGTTAGGATTGATTATCCATATACTGAGTATGGTGAATTCAGGATTTGTTCCTGAAGGATGTATCGAATGTTGTGGTGAAAGTGTACAATCTCAGCAGAGTGTCAAACTATTCGAATAGCCGTGTCCGTGGTTATGGACAGTTGGAGTGGCCATACTGTTTCCCCCGTCAGATGTTTTCAACATGAGTTGTGAAATGAATTGAGACTTTGACTTGACCACAACAGGGTTGTGATATGAGATACAGGTTCCCACTTAGGTGTTATAAACTTTCAACTATCTTTTCTTGCTTCTAAACTTAGTAGAGGTAAATCTGGCTTTTTGCAAAACAACCCTAGAGCTTAGTGTCCTTCTACAAAAACCCCTTTAACTTGTTAGTATTAGTTTGCGAGTACCTTAAGAGTACTCATGGCTTTGTCCCTAGCTATTCCCGTGGCCAGACTATGAAGGGGAGTACCTGGAGGATGGACCTCAGGAAGGTTACGACAACTAGGATCATCTCCCATCGTCAGCATTGCCTATGACCCCGAAGATGGAGCTTCGCCTACGCTACCGTTATTATTACGTATTTCGCTGCTTGAAGTTGTATTAAGAACTGGATCATGAGATCCTTATTTGTGTAAGACCTTATGTATGGTTTGTAATGGATGATGTACTGTGGTATCCAATTATGTTATGTCTCGCAAAAATGGTACTCCTGGGATTGCGATGTATGGCATAACAGGCATCTGGGATTAAAAATCCGGGTGTTGACAAGTTGGTATCTGAGCCATCCTGACCATAGGAGACCCTAGTTAGACTGGACGTTTGAATCAAAAACTTAGTTTCAAAACCAAAGGAAGAAAATATTTACAAAAACTTATTCTCATTCTTATCCCTTTGATTCTTTCATGAAAATTCATGTTCCTCAAAAACTCTTGCTAAATACATAAAATTTTGACACACTTGATCACTCTATTAACTTACTTATCCTATATTATTATAGATGGACGTGAAGTACAGCAAGTTTTACTAATTGGGGAATGGAGGAGACCTTATCTTTGAGAGGGATTTGGACCAGCTTTCGGAACTTCTGGAGCGTCCGCACCCCGAGTTCTTCGGAGCTCGGCTCAATGATCAAGGAGGAGAAGATCTGTAGTGGCTAATTGTTGCAAGTCTCCGAGGAAAGATTGAACCTCCCACTGCTGAGGGAATTCAGTTTACCTTGAGAGAGAATAACTAGCTCGATGGACTTGCCAGGGCCATGCAGGAAGCTCTTTCTCGTCTGTGTGGGCAGAGCATCAATCAGATCAAGGGAACCCGCTTTGAGTTTTGCCCAAGGCGTGATGCAAATGGACAACCACTGTAAGCCCCATACCACCCCGAGCTAAAGACTCAATTGGACCACCTGAGCTTCATGATGTACGATCGTCAGCAGGAGTTGGATAACTGTCGTGACTACTCCAACCACAAGTCTGCCATCATCAAGTCGAAGGATCAAACCATCGCCATGCTAGCAAAGGATCGTAAGTCTCGCCGCCGTCAGCTCGACAAGAAGGAGCGCATCATTGCCCGTCTCCGCCACCGCATCTCATCTTTGGAGGAGACCATCCACGAGAGAGACATGCAGTTGGAAGAAAGGGAGAATGCCGGAGAGGATCTTCGTGGAGACCCTTACTCCTATCTTAGCGATGATGATGATTTTCTAGAGGATCGGGCTATGGACTTCTTCACCGATGAGGATGATTTCGCCTTCATCGATGATGATGAAGATGATGAAGCCACAGATTCCGAGGAGTAGTAGCACTTGAGCACTAGCGTAGTGAGTAGTATTCGGTCCCACTGTATCGTAGTTTTCAGAATGGTTCTTAAAACCATCTATTTTTCTTTGTGATGGTGTGTGTTGTATAATGTGCTATGAGTGAATGAATGAAAAGCAAGTTGCTAGAAAAATCTGAGTCAAACTTTAAAAACTTTTCAAAATCCCAGAACCTTAGAAATTTCCCTCTTTTCTCATGATCTATCTCAATCTTTAGATGCCACGCGGAGGAAGTGGTTCATCCCCGGACCCGATGTTGCAGATTCTGCAAATGTTGACTTCTGACCGTGAAGCTAAAAGAGCGGAACGTCAAGCCAACCTAGCCACTCTGCAACAGATAGCTCAGCTAGCCCACAACAACCAAGGCCACGGAAATCAAGATAACCATGGATCTAAGGTCAAGAATTTCCAGAATACCAACCCACTTGTTTTTACTAAGTCAGAAGAACCCCTAGACGCCGATTATTGGCTGCAAACCATGGAAAATAACCTAGAAGTCGCCGGAGTGGAAGCCAACGAGAAAGTTCTGTTCGCCACCCACTATCTAGCCGGAGATGCCAGGGCATGGTGGAACAGTGTTCGCGCAATGACCGGAGGCCAGCTGATGACCTGGGAGGAATTCAATGTCAAGTTCAGCAGAACCCATGTGCCACCGGGTTTGATCAAGAGGATGAGAGACGAGTTCAGAGAGCTGAAGCAAGGAAGGATGACTGTAGTGGAATACCGTGACAAATTTTTGTCATTAGCTAGGTATGCCCCGGATGAGATTGACACCGAAGCCAAGAAGAAAGAAAGATTCCCGAATGGTCTGCATGATGAGATGCAGACAGTGTTAGTCAATATCCCCTTTGCTGATATTGAATCCCTTGTCGACTCTGCTATCTAGATTGAAGGAAAGATCAACCAAGCCAATGAGAACCGCAAGCGTCGCATGATGCATCAGCCAGGAACCCATCAGACCCCAAAGTATCGCCCTAACCCATCTCCAGGATTTTCCCCAAGAAACAACAGACCCCCGATGAACCGTCCGACCTATCCCAACCGTGGAAACCCTAGGCCTGGAGGAAATCACAACAACCCCGGCAACTCTAGCAATTTCAACCGTGCCCCACCCAAGTTCAACAACAACAATGCTGCCACCAACACCAACACTGCCCCTAGGACTGGAAGCAATGTTGTGCCTGTAGCAGCAAAGGACAAGTCGCAAGTGACTTGTTATGACTTTGGAAACAAGGGTCACTACTCCAACGAGTGCCCCAACAAGAAGAATGTCGCAGCCCCCAATACCAACGCCCCATCTCAGCAGCAGCGTCGTGTTTAGCCAGGAAGAAGATTTGCCCCAGGGAATTCTCTCAACCGCAATGGCCGTCTTTTTCTCATGCATGCGGAAGAAGCTCAGGAAGCGCCAGACATCATGTTGGGTATGTTTTCTGTTAATTCGGTACTTGCAAGAGTGTTGTTTGATTCTGGTGCATCGCATTCATTTTTCACCGAAGAATTTGCATGCACTAGTAAAATTCAACCAACCAAATTGAAGCATGTGATGATTGTTCAAATTCCCGGATCAACCACCAAGGCTAGGCAAATTTGCAAAGCCGTCCCTATCTGAATCCATGGCATAGATTTTTATGCTAATCTGATAGTACTCGGAACTAAAGGTTTGGAAGTAGTACAAGGAATGGATTGGATGTCCAAACATAAAGGATTGATTGACTGTGCCAAGAAAGCCATCACCATGACCAATACCGCCGGAATATCAGTCGAGCATATATCTGAAACCTTACCTCACCAATTCAAATGCAACAAGAGTATAGCCCAACCTACCATTGACCAAGTCCGGATAGTCTGTGAATACCCCGATGTATTTCCAGATGTTTTGCCCAGTATGCCCCCAGATCGGGATATCGAGTTTATCATCAAACTAATCCCCGGAACTGGACCCATAGCCCAGAGACCCTATAGTATGAACCCGTCGGAGCTAGCAGAATTGAAGAAGCAACTGGATGCCATGCTAGAAATTGGATTGATTCAACCAAGTGCGTCACCATGGAGATCACCTGTCTTGTTTGTGGACAATAAGGATGGAGGTAACCGTTTGTGTACGGATTATCGGAAGTTGAATGATGTCACCATCAAGAACAAGTACCCCTTTCCCAAGATAGAAGATTTGTTTGATCAGTTGACCGGTGCCAAAGTGTTTTCTAAGATTGATCTTAGGACTGGCTATCATCAACTCAAAATTCATGCAGAGGATATTCCAAAGACTGCCTTTACCACCAGATATGGATTATACGAGTATACAGTCATGTCTTTTGGATTAACCAATGCCCTCGCTTATTTCATGAACCTCATGAATAAGATTTTTATGGACTTCCTGGATAAGTTTGTCGTTGTTTTCATCGACGACATTCAGATTTACTCCAGATCAGAAGAAGAACATGAGCTACACCTAAGGACCATTCTTGGAACCCTTAGAGAGCATCAGTTGTATGCCAAGTTTAGCAAATGTGAATTCTTGTTATAGGAGGTAGGATTCCTCGGTCACATTGTATCCGCCGGAGGAATTGCCGTTGACCCTGCTAAAGTGAAAGAGGTAGAAGATTGGCAAGCCCCAACCACTCAAACCCAAGTTCGTGCATTTCTCGGATTGGCAGGATACTACCGCAAGTTCGTAGAAGGATTCTCGAGTATCGTCAGACCTATGACCCAATTGCTGAAGAAGGACAAGAAGTTTGAATGGACTGACAAATGTGAAGCGAGTTTGCAAGAACTCAAGAGGAGATTGATTTCAGCCCCAATCTTGATCATGTCGGATATCACGAAGCCCTTCGATGTGTATTGTGACGCATCCAAGATCGGTCTCGGATGTGTGCTAATGCAAGAAGGCAAAGTTATATCTTATTTGTCTCGACAACTGAAGCAACATGAGCAAAATTACCCAACCCATGACCTCGAACTCGCAGCCGTAGTTCTAGCCCTGAAGACATGGAGGCATTACCTCATGGGAAACCGTTGTGAGATTTATTCGGATCACAAGAGCCTAAAGTATATATTCACTCAGAAGGAGCTGAATATGAGACAGAGAAGATGGATTGAGCTAATCAAGGATTACGACCTGGACATTCACTATCACCCTGGTAAAGCCAATGTGGTAGCTGATGCCCTTAGCCGATTGCCGTGCCGCTTGAACTCCATGATTTTGAAGTAGCAACCAAGCCTGCACAAGGAAATGGAAGATTTTTGAATAGAATTAGTGAGTGAAGGATTTTTGGCTAGCATAGAACTCCAGCACACTTTGATCAGTCAGATCAAAGAGGCGCATGAGGGAAATGCTAGTATCGACGGAATCAAGCGTCGTCTTGGTACAGGCAAAGTACCCGGATTCCCGAAGACGAAGAAGGAGTTCTGTGGTACAAAGGACGCCTTTGTGTACCATCAGATTATGAGTTAAAAGAAGTTATTCTGAAGGAAGCTCATGATACTCTTTATTCTATCCACCCCGGAGGAACTAAGATGTATCAAGATTTGAAAGAGCAATTTTGGTGGCATAAGATGAAGAGAGAAATCGGAAGCTATATCGCCAAGTGTGATAGATGTCAGCGAGTCAAGGCAGGACATCAAAGACCCGCTGGATTGTTGCAACCCTTGCAGATTCCGAAATGGAAATGGGATTCCGTTGGAATGGACTTTATCACCGGATTGCCTACTTCTAGTAGGGGAAATGACTCTATCTGGGTCATAGTGGACCGATTGTCCAAAGTCGCCTATTTCTTACCCGTCAAGACCACATACCAGAGTTCGAAGCTAGCAGAGTTGTACATCACTATAACAGTTAGTTTGCATGGAGTCCCCAAGAACATTGTATCGGATCGAGGAACTCAGTTTACCTCGAGATTTTGGAAGAAAGTCCAAGAAGGTTTAGGAACCCGCCTAGATTTCAGTACCGTGTATCACCCTTAGACAGATGGACAAACGGAGCGAGTGAATCAAATACTCGAAGATATGCTGAGAGCATGTGTGTTAGAATATGGATACAAGTGGGAAGACTGTCTGCCATTTGCAGAATTTTCATACAATAACAGTTATCAAGCCAGTTTGCAAATGTCCCCATTTGAATTTATGTACGGAAGGAAGTGTCGCACCCCTTTGAACTGGTCGGAAGTAGGAGAGAGTCAGATTTTCGGACCCGACATCCTACGAGAAGAAGAAGAGAAGGTTTACAAGATTCGTGAGCACCTTAAGACCGCCCAATCCAGACAGAAGAGTTACGCCGACAAGACCTCGCCTTCAACATAGGAGATTTTGTTTATCTAAAAGTGTCGCCATTGAAGGGAATGCAGCGTTTCCAACTCAAAGGAAAGTTAGCCCCTAGATATATCGGACCTTTCAAGATTCTGAACCGTCGCGGATAAGTATCGTATCAATTGGAACTAGCCGAAGAGATGTTAGCAGTGCACAATGTGTTCCATATCTCGTTACTTTGCAAGTGTCTCAAAGTTCTAGAGAAGACGGAAGTGTTCAAGAATATCGATCACCGGACCATAGAGATCAACGATGACCTAACCTATCCCGAAGTACCCATCCGTATTTTGGAAGAAGCTTTCAGAACTACCCGAACCAAAAGCATCAAGTTTCTCAAGATTCAATGGAGCAACCACACAGAAGAGGAAGCTACCTGGGAGCGCGAAGATCACATCAGGATGGAGTTTCCCGATCTCTTCAAATCCTAGGTAATCTTTTTCGTCCTTTTTCAAATCTCGGGACGAGATTTTGTTTAAGGGGGGAAGGTTTGTAACATCCCAAAAATACTAAACTTGGATCATCAAACTCTAATCATCAAAATTAGGGTTAACAAAAACTTTTCTAAATAAAATTATGGAAGCATGCATGTGAGTATGCATTTCATTTTGAATTCTTTTGAACCACCTTGTTTGTGTGTTCCTTTGCTTGTAAATGGATGCTTAGGTGAAATAAACATCATCTAAACATTTCCCACACTTTTCCCAAAGACAAGTAAATCAAAACAAATAAAATAAGGGAATGGTCATTTTGACCAATTTAACTCCCATGCCTACTTTGGCTGTCTCAAACTTTCAGAACCTAACAGAAACTTTTCTGGATATTTGCACCCCTTGATTGTACTCATAACAAAGTATCAAGGCCCACTTTGTGATCATTCAGAAACTTTCAAATGCATAGTTTAAATGATAATTCAAAATTGAATCTTTATCATATGGGAAGATCCCACTTTTTCAAAAACCACTCAAACAAGCTCAACTTTCAAAACCCAAGCATCTGCAGACTCACCAGCACCAACCTAGCACACCGACCAAAAATCTTTTCAAAATTCAAAACTTGAGTTCTTGCGGCCATTTCATCAAACACTTGGCAGATACAAATCAAACAAAATCCAAACACTATTGTGAGCAGTGATTGAAGCCTAACTTGTTCCCTCTCTGGTTACAACTAGGTTCTAGTAGATCATCTAGCTCAATTGCACACCCTTAGCATCACTGGAAGCTAGCCATTGTCATCAATGGTGAGCAGGCCGAATGCACCCTTGTCACCCCCATGTGGACAGCAAGCTAGGAGGAGAAACAAGCCTAGCCAACATGTCTGGGAGCAAGACAACACCTCACAGCCACTCCCTGTCCAGCGCTCGAACCCTGCCAGCCACTGGACCACACGCACGAACCATGCCAAGCTCGCCAGCAACCATGCCGAGAGTGCGCCCCGTGCGCCACGCTCGACCGAAGCCCATAGACCACGCGTCGCCCTCGCCGCGTGCATACGTGATCACCACCGTCCCAGCAACCCCGCAGACACGCTCGTTCGCCGCGGCGCGGACCACGCGCGCTGTGCGCCATTAAATTCTCCGTCGGGCACGCGCAGAGCACCGTCGCGTTCCGACCAAACCGCACCGCCCCATGTCTCGCCACTGTGTCATTGAGCATCGCTAGGGAGCACCGCACCGCCCCCTACCGTCACCCATGCCGATAGCCGTCTGTACAGTCGACCAGGACGAGCTCACCGTGCGCCCCGTCGGTCCCCTCTCGCCACTATAAATAGAGGCCACCCCCAGCCGAATTGAGCACACCATCTCACTCTCCTCTCTTCACTGATCATTCCACCCTGTTCCCGGAGCAAGGCGAGCAGCGCAGCGCCGGAATTTCACCGAAGCCCACTGCTGCTGGAGAAGAAGGGAGCCAGCGATTGGAGCCGCCCCAGGAGAAGCTGCCGGTACCAGGAGGTTCGCCGTTGTCGACATCGTTGTTCACCCACCTCTCCGACCCTCGCCTGAACCCCGGTGAGCCCCCAACGACCCCCACTGACCGTGCTAGGTTTCTGTCTCGCCGGCGTTGCCCAACGTCGACGATGACCCTCAGCCGTTGGATTAGAACCAGATCGAACGCCCCACATCGTCCCATACCGCTTCGCACCCCCTCGTCTCACTGACGCGTGGGGACAGCGACTTAAACAGCCTGCGGAAGCGCTGTGCTAGCAGGCCGGCCCAGTATCGCTTCCCGCGCAGCCCAGTTATTTGAATTTAACCTTTTCCATTTTATTTCAAACACACTTCTGTACCCAGTTTCAAAAATCAACTCAGGTCGATTCGGTGAACCAAATTGAATCAAACCAATTTTGTTAGAAAGGTCTGGCAATGATGAATCCAAGCCCGTTGGATTCAAGTCAATTGGATCTGTAGATAATCCTTGGTAAAAATAACAAGGCAGAAGCTTTTCTGCATTCAAACATTTTTCAAATTAAAACCATAATAGCTTTTGAGTTGATTCCAACTCTCAAAAATCATATTTAACCATACCTTTCAGAATATATAAAAATATATAGGTTTACTTACAGAAATAATGACGAAGTAATAAAAGAATGCCACATAGGCATTTCTAGCCACTTTAATTAATTAAAATAAAAGGGTAAAACCTTATTAAATTGTGACACCACTTTAAATCACATTCCCATGGACTAAAATATGTGGTGATGACATGTGTCAACATGATCCCATGTTTGGTTTGGAGAATATTAAATCTTAAGTAGTTTTTCAATGAGTAGAAATTACTTTTCTAAAAATAAAAGGAATTAAACGAAGCTTTAATCTTGTAATGTTAGTGATGATGCTAGATCATCTATAGGACCCTTTTTGTGTGATGATTACAAGTAGTTAAGTATTGTTTGGTGATTGTGTACATCGTATTTATTTATAGACGCTAGTACCGACCAAGGATACGAGGAGGAAGGAGGATTCTACGAAGAAGAAGCCGAGGAGAACTTCAACCACTGCTCTGCACAAGGCAAGCCTAATACTACTAGTTGAATGTGCAATCTAACACTTGCAAGATACTCTACTTTAGCAAGCCTTACTAATCAAGTGACCCATGCAAGCTTATACTTGCAATTGTGCAAGCTAATACCTACTTGTTATTATGCCAACTATATGCCTTAAGCATATGTGATCATACCCACTTGATAACCCAATCCTAGTTTTATTTGCAAGCTTCTACTTTATTTCTATATCAAAACTTTAACCTAGAGTTGATTTTAAGTGACTTATAGATCCTAGAAAGATATATTTGAAGGTTGCATAAAGAGCATAAAATTTGGCCTAAGCTAGATAATCTTGATATCACCCTAACGCATTAGATTGAACTTAGTTAGAACACCCCTTGTTTACTACCCCTAATTAGTACTCACCCCCACTTGTAGATGCTAGTGCTAAGCATAAAACTTGATCAACATTAGATGGGAATACTTGGTGAAAATGGTTATGAAAACCTTAGAATGATGGATCATTCTACTGATATATTTTGACATGTGTTTCCGAACACCAGATGATTGTGGTGATGAAAATGTTGAGGCATGAGCCTTAGCCCTTTTATAAAACTGATGGTTGTCTGGATGCGATACCATTCCAATTTTATCGTATAACCACAATACCCGAAGATTGGGTAGGGCTTGACTGGAAACTTATATACCTTAGTATTAGTTCCCTCACGGCCAAGGTATGAGCTGAGGCTACCTTGTGAAGATTGTCCACCTGTGCAGTACCCAAGATGATAGTTGGTCATGGTTGGGAGGCCAAACTCACAGGAGAGGTGCTTATACTAGGGCGTGTAATTGAAAGGTTAGGATTGATTATCCACATACTGAGTATGGTGAATTCAGGATTTGTTCCTGACGGATGTATCGAATGTTGTGGTGAAAGTGTACAATCTCTGCAGAGTGTCAAACTATTCGAATAGCCGTGTCCGCGGTTATGGACAGTTGGAGTGGCCATACTGTTTCCCCCGTCAGATGTTTTCAAAATGACTTGTGAAATGAATTGAGACTTTGACTTGACCACAACAGGGTTGTGATATGAGATACAAGTTCCCACTTAGGTGTTATAAACTTTCAACTATCTTTTCTTGCTTCTAAACTTAGTAGAGGTAAATCTGGCTTTTAACAAAACAACCCTAGAGCTTAGTGTCCTTCTACAAAAACCCTTTAACTTGTTAGTATTAGTTTGCGAGTACCTTAAGAGTACTCATGGCTTTGTCCCTGGCTATTCCCGTGGCCAGACTATGAAGAGGAGTACCTGGAGGATGGACCTCAAGAAGGTTACGACAACTAGGATCATCTCCCATCGTCAGCATTGCCTGTGACCCCTAAGATGGAGCTTCGCCTACGCTACCGTTATTATTACGTATTCCGCTGCTTGAAGTTGTATTAAGAACTGGACCATTAGATCCTTATTTGTGTAAGACCTTATGTATGGTTTGTAATGGATGATGTACTGTGGTATCCAATTCTGTTATGTCTCGCAAAAATGGTAATCCTGGGATTGTGATGTATGGCATAACAGGCATCTTGGATTAAAAATCCGGGTGTTGACACCCAAGCCCTGGAGGCGCCCACAGGGGGTGTGGCCCCCCTGGACCCCCACTGACCTTGACTCCTGTGCCTATAAGAAGCCTCCAATCCAAAAAAAACTAGGGCATCCAGAAGAAATCCACGAAAACCTCCATAGCACCACCGCCATTGAAAGGGAGATTTGGGGGACAGAAAGTCTCTGTTCCGGCACCCTGCCGGGACGGGGAAGTACCCCTGGAGACATCTCCATCACCGCTACTGATTCCCATGGTGAGGAGGGAGTAGTTCTTTCTCGAGGCTAAGGGCTCTACCAGTAGCTATGTGTTCATCTCTCTCTATGCATGGTCCTATTGTGATCATAAGCTTTGTAATCAAGTAGATCTACCTTGATACTCAAGTGCTTCAATAGATCTCAAGCTCTCCCCATGTGTGTGAAAGTGACAGCGTGCACGCCATGGTGGCACTTAGGCTTGAGTCTACATAAATACTCTTTGTGCTTTAGTAGATCTATGCTTTTCCCCACGTCTGTGAAAGTGATAGCGTGCATACCGTGTGTGGCACTTTGGCTAGATTGAATATTTGTTATGAGATATATTTGGAGTTGGATG
This sequence comes from Avena sativa, assembly GCA_916181665.1. NCBI lineage: Eukaryota > Viridiplantae > Streptophyta > Magnoliopsida > Poales > Poaceae > Avena > Avena sativa. The sequence goes on along the minus strand of OV702298.1, from coordinate 40,440,397 downwards.
TCTCTATGAAATTGTGGTGTTTGTTGGAACCATCTAGCGCTCAAGGTGACAGTGTGGGGTTATCTAGATTGGGGAAGGTGGACTTTGAGGAGTGTTGTTATAGCCATACCGATGATTAGAGTGTCCCACCGGAGAGTAGTTAAAAGTAGAATAATAAGAGAAGATATTTATATGAGAGAGTGTTCACTAGTGAAAGTATGATCCCTAGGCCTTGTTTCTAAACATTGAAACACTGTTTGCATCTAGATTTGTTGCATGTTTGCTTGCTTTAGTCTTTACCTCACTGTCAAGCTATTTTATGGCACCGTTACCACTTGTATTTCACTATCTCTTCACCGAACTAGTGCACCTATACACCTGACAAGTGTATTGGTTGTGTTGGGGACACAAGAGACTTCTTGTATCTTGATTGCAGGATTGCTTGAGAGGGAATACCTTTGACCACTTCCTCCCTGAGTTCGATCAACCTTGGGTAATCCACTTAAGGGAAACTTGTTGTTGTTCTACAAACCTCTGCACTTGGAGTCCCAGCAACTATCTACAAGAATAGAAGTGCATAGACATCAAGCTCTTTTCTGGCGCCGTTGCCGGGGAGGAAAGGTAAAAGGCACTCACACACGTTACCCCACGGCAACAGCAAGCCAGAAAGCTCTTTTCTGGCGCCGTTGCCGGGGAGGTAAGGTAAAAGGTACTCACATCCTCCGGTGTGATTGCTCAAAGTTATTTCCTTTAGATTCTGCAGTTTTGTCTTTTTGTTTCTTGTTTTCACTAGTTAGGCTTAATGGAAAACAACAAAAAAGTTAGAGAGCTTTATAGTGTTTATCTTGAGCTAGGACATGAAGTGTTTGAAGAGAAAAATAAAAAACCTATGGAGCGTTATTTGCATGCTAATAGCAATGTTATTAGTATGAATTCTTTGGACATCATTGTTTCTAATGCTATGGAAACGTTTAAGCTTGGGGAAGCTAGTTTTATGAAAATGATCTTTTTAGTCCCCCAGCTTTGGAAGATAGATATTCTATTGCTTATGATGATACAAAACCTCCAATTTATGATGATTACAATGATGAGTATGATATTTTCAATCCACCTATTATTGAGGAGAAAATTAATTATGATTGCAATATGCCTCCTATATTTTATGACTATGGTGATGAGAATAGTAATGATAGCTATTTTGTTGAATTTGCTCCCACTATAATTAATAAGAATGGCTATTCTTATGTGGAGAGTAATAATCATTTTATACATGTGGCTCATGATAAGAATGTTTTATGTGATAGTTATATTGTTAATTTTATTCATGTTGCTACTGAAAGTTATTATGAGAGAGGAAAACATGGTTTTATGCATCTCAATAATATTAAGTTTCCCCTATTTATGTTGAAAGTCTTGAAGTTGGACTTGTTTTGCTTTCCTATGCTTGGTGCTTTGTGCTTTCATGACTTGTTTATTTACAATATTCCTATGCATAGGAAGTGGGTTAGACTTAAATGTGTTTTGAATTTGCTTCTTGATGCTCTCTTTTACTTCAATTCATATTTCTTATGTGAGCATCTTCTCAAACTATTAAGCCTAACTTAAGGGCGTTAAAGAAAAGTACTTGTTGGGAGATAACCCAAGAGTTTTTTTCTTGAGTCTTGGAAGTTATTACTTCTGTAATGATCTCTCCTTATCCTTTTTGTTTGCTTTTTATGCCAAGAATGACCTCTAGTGAGAGGGAAGTAAGATTTGGGGAGTTGCTGTCCCGAAACAGATTTCTGTCCTCCGCAATAAAAATTCGTGAGGAGTCTCTGTAACTCGGATTGATCTGAAAATTTACGAATAAATCCCCCAGTATGTTATCTAACTTTCGTTAGTTCAACACTTTTTGATTTGAGCAACATAAGATGTTCGAAAAAATCGGTTTTTACCTGCTGGTCTGTTTTGACAGATTTCTGCCATTATTTGCATTTGCTTCTTATTGATTCCTTTTTGAGTTCTCTTTTGGGGAATTGATCTTTTTGAAGAAGTTGCTACAGTATCTTGTATTTTTAGTGAAAATCCTTGCTGTTCCAAAGCTTTTTCAGAGGTCTAATATCTTTGGAATAAACTAATGTTGCTAATGAAGATTGTGTGAAATTTTGTATGAAGGAAAATTTTCAGGTGTAGAGAGAGAATGATGCAATGAGATGAAGAATGGACAAAAGCTCAAGCTTGGGGATGCCACCATGGTGTCACCCCAAGAAATATCCAATAGGTACAAACTTCAAAGCTTGGGTATGCCCAAGGCATCTCCTTCTTCATCAATAAAAAGCTCAGGTCTGTCTAGACACTTCGTTTTTATTGTTTCATGCACAGTTATGTTGTTCTTGGAGCGTCTTAGTTTTCATTTGCTTTGCTTAGTTTGTTAATTTTGCTTGAGTAAGTTTGTTGGTTACACAACACTTCTTTTGGAGAGAGACACACTCTGTTTCCATTGCCTAGAACACTCTAGATTTCACTCTTATTGTTTTTTTGTGAGTGTTCACTTTTGCTAGCACTGCGTTTAGCTTTAGTTTTCATGTGCTTTCGGCTTAGACCTTTTTAGTTCTTATTTGTGGATTTGTGAGACAAGCTCACTAATCTTTATTGATTATTATCTTTGTGAGTTGTTTCAAATAAGTTGTTTGGTGTTGGAAAAGAGTAGGAAGATTCATGCTTAAGTGGTACAAAAGGGAGCTTGCATTGACTGTGAATTAGACTTTAGCATGACATGCTATTTTTTTTGTTGACCTTATGCTTAGTGATTATTGTTGTAGCATGTCTTGTTCCAAACAATTGGGATTGCTTAATGTGCCTTGAAGGAATCATGCGTTGTTTTAGCATACAAAAGCATAGTATTGTGGTATTCTCCTTTGATGCTTTGTTTGGGTTGACTTGGAACATGCTCACACCATGATATGACTATAAAAAGTCATCATAGCCTCTATGCTCATTTAGTCTTTGACTTGTAGTACCACTCTATGCTTTGATTAGTAATGCTTTGTTGCTCTACATGATTATGGCCATTATGCTCTCTTAGTTGGTTGCTCCCAGTATTTTGCTAGCCTCCACTTGTATGAGTAAGCTCTACTCATGCTTCCAACTCCCAAGAAACCAAGTTTTTCCAAAGTGTCCACTATAAACTCCTATGCATGGTGTGTTACACCATTCCAAGTATATTCTTATTTTCAGCTATCTTCCAATTAAAAACTATTTTGTTATGTGAAAACTTAGTGATTAAAGCCCTCACAAACTTGATGGCACGCTTTATATTCTTTGCCCCTAATAAACTTGAACCATTGTGTCATCTATGTTGTATATGCTTACACTTATACGTTGGAATTAGCAGAATCGTGTTGTCACGGGGAACATTTTCAACATTGCACTTGTACTTTGTACTCAGTTGATATCATGCTCTTTTGTATATGGATGTCACCGGTGTGAAATAAAAAGGGAACTTGTAAGTCCATGGAGTTTGTATCCTGTGTTAGAGAAACGCCTGGGCCGCTAGCCTAAGCCATGCCTAATCATGGTGGAAACTTGCAGCATCACCATAGTGACATCTATGAAGCATTCTTCTTATAAAAAAAGAGACACATTGAGAAAAGAGGAAAGAGAGAAAAAGCACCATATTCCCATGGTAAATAAGAAGATTGCTGAGATGCTCATTGTCTGCTTGCCTTGTCATTTTGGTTATGGGATAGCTCATGTACCATGTGCAAGGGGTACCTCGTTGGTGGTTCTCTGTGATATACAAATACTTACAATGACAAGAACTTACAGGTGACTGAAGTTGAGTAGCATGAGGTGTGGCCCTTGTATTCAAGGGACTTGATATTGCCAACTTATACTTCATCAAGCATATACTCCATCTTTGTTCACTTTAACCTTAATCACTTCAAGATGCTTATGATAGGGGCAATGAGGGCTGAAAGCTAACAGGTACCATAATTTTTGGAAGGTCTTTTTGAAACTTGAAATCCCCGCTTCCTTTATAAAAGGTTTTTCTTCCACTACTATTGAGTCTCCACCTTCTACCTTTAGGCACCATTAATAGAGCATAGTTGTCATTCTATGTGCAGTGTTCCAAATCTTATTGATTGATGCATGTTGTGATATTACGTGTTCTTGTGCTATTTGTTTCTAGTCACCCTTGTGAACTTTGAAGGTGTCCTATGCATATATTTACTACTCTATGAGGGACAAGCTGATTGCCACTATGCTATGTTTTATGTATGTGAAACAAACAAACGTTTTTCAATGCATGTTATTCATGATCTTTGTTTGTAGCCTTTTCATGTTGCATGCATAGTTACTATGTACTATTGTTAGAACTCCATCTTTCATGCACATGTTTAGAGTTCTTTGATCCCAACTTTCAATGCCTGCAAATGGTTTGATCTTGGTTTTGATGGTGCATGTCACCTCAAAAATTATTATTTTTATCACTTACCTACTCGAGGACGAGCAGGAGTTAAGCTTGGGGATGCTTGATACATCGGAAATGTATCTATAATTTTTGATGCTCCATGCTTGTTTTGTATCATTTGTCTTATGTTTTGTCTACACTTTGAGGTATTTTTATACACTTTCTGGAACTAACCTATTGACAAGATGCCACAGTACCAGTTGTCTGTTTTTGGTTCCAGAAAGGCAGAAAATCAAAATTCTCGGAATTGGACGGGACAAAAGCCAAAGTAATTATTTTTCCCGGAGCAACACGGAACCATGAAGCAGAGACGGAGGGGGGCCACAGGGTGGCCGCACCCTCCTAGGAACGGGCAAGCCCTGGAGGCGCCCACAGGGGGTGTGGGCCCCCTGGACCTCCACCGACCTTGACTCATGCGCCTATAAGAAGCCTCTGACCCAAAAACCCTAGGGCATCCAGAAGAAATCCATGAAAACCTTTGTAGCTCCACCGACATCGAAAGGAGATTCGGGTGACATAAAGTCTTTATTCCGGCACCCTACCAGGACAGGGAAGTGCCCCCGGAGCCATCTCCATCGATCTCCATCGCCATTTCCATCACCGTTGCTGATTCCCATGATGAGGAGGGAGTAGTTCTTCCTCGAGGCTAAAGGCTCTACCGGTAGCTATGTGTTCATCTCTCTATGCATGGTCATATTGTGATCATGAGCTTTGTAATCAAGTAGATCTACCTTGCTACTCAAGTGCTTCAAAAGATCTCTATCTCTCCCCATGTGTGTGAAAGTGAAAACATGCACGCCATGGTGGCACTTAGGCTTGAGTCTACATAAATACTCTTTGTGCTTTAATAGATCTATGATTTTCCCCACGTGTGTGAAAGTGACAGCGTGCATATCGTGTGTGGCACTTTGGCTAGATTGAATATTTGTTATGAGATATATTTGGAGTTGGATGTCTCTATGAAATTGTGGTGTTTGTTGGAACCATCTAGCGCTCAAGGTGATAGTGTGGGGTTATCTAGATTGGAGAAGGCGGACTTTGAGGAGTGATGTTATAGCCCTACCAATCATTAGAGTCCAACCGGAGAGTAGTTAAGAGTAGTATCATTAAGATAAGATATTTATATGAGAGAGTGTTCACTAGTGAAAGTATGATCCCTAGACCTTGTTTCTAAACATTGAAACACCGTTTGTATCTAGATTTGTTGCATGTTTGCTTGCTTTAGTCTTTACCTCACTGTCAAGCTATTTTCTGGCACCGTTACCACTTGTATTTCACTATCGCTTCGTCGAACTAGTGCACCTATACACCTGACAAGTGTATTGGGTGTGTTGGGGACACAAGAGACTTCTTGTATCTTGATTGCAGGATTGCTTGAGAGGAAATACCTTTGACCACTTCTTCCCTGAGTTTGATAAACCTTGGGTAGGCAAGAGCCGCCGAATTCTAGGAATCTCTATGTACTGAACGTTCCCTTTTTATTTTGCCCTTTGTCGGCACCCATTTTTCTTTGGCAGGTATGAGTTCGACGACGTTAGCAAGGTTACTCTTCCGGCTTGGCCTGCAAATAGTTATGAATGCCATTGGTTATTTTTAGGACTCTTAGTCCAATTTGCATCTTATCCGTGCTCGGATGTTGTATCGTTTTTAATGTGTTTTGGATCTTTGTAATGTATATATGTATTCTTGATTCGCTAAGTCGTTGCACACATACACACACACACACACATATATATATATATATTCTTATGGGTTCTATCGTGAACTATTGTGTAATGGTATTAATTTATTTTTCACAAGCACGCAAGTTCTTCGTGAGCATCATCAAATCGTTTAATCATTTATATGTGAATTTGATGGACATCGCTGAAATCTGCATAGGACCGATTCAAGGGTGTTACACTCACATCCTTCCACCGCCGAGACGGCAAGTAGAGGAAGAGGGGACCCGTCGGTTCCGGTCATAGACGACGAAAAGCATGCAGATGGTGGCGGGAGCTAGGGTGGAAACCCTAGACCAACGCCTATGTTTCTTTGCGGGAGGAGACTGCTTACTCTCCTGGAAAATATACCTCACACGTTAGAATTGTAAAAACATGAAAACATGAGTGCATGTACGAAGCATGCACTGTGTTGATTGAAGTGCATGTCCAGGTATTTGAAGCATATGCATCTACCCGCAATGAAAACCTCATGCATAGATGGACATCGGCGTTGCCCCGTATCGACTGGCCATGCTCCCTTCAGCTCTTGTAGTATTTAGTTACATGCGTTGCGCGTGTTCGCATACGTATGTCAAGTACGATCCTTGCCGACCGGCAGCAAGGCAACCACACGTCCACGCCGCACGAATGATCATGTCCAGTACCCATTAGTACTAACTAATAATCCACTACTGCAAAAACCATCTTCGGTTCGACGTAAACAAGTCCAGCAGTTCCGGCCTGTCATAGCCCGCGACTAGTAGGAACACTAGTCCCGGTCCGTAAGGCTTCTAACGGCTAGAAACGGCCGTAGTCACTAGTCTCGGGCCGGACCAGATGTTTAGTCTCGGTCCGTATTACAGACCGGTACTAATGACCTGGAGCAGGTCAGCTGGTCTTTTCGTGAACTATTAGTCCCGAGTCGTATCACGGTTCGGGACTAGTTGTCCACCACTATATATTCTGCTTCCTGTCCTGGCGGCCATTTTTCTCAAAGAAGCAAGAGAGTTTATGCAATTTTTTTCTCAAGATTTAGTTTGCAACACCTAAATCCAAAGCTTTAAAAGGTTAGAACTTCATTCTTTCATCTCTTATTGCTACTTTAGCTCTATAATGCTCTAAAAGTATAGAGATATGGATCAATGCATGCATGCTCTAGAAGTAGCTAGAAGGATTTTGATATATATGTGTAACAAATTTTGATTAGGCACATAGTTACTGAAAATTGAAATGTGTAATTTTAGAGTTTCAGAGCTTAGAATGGAATGAGGTTTTCACTGATAGAACAATAATAAAAAACTCCACATTTATCATGTTGATTGTTTTCTCCAATTCACAAATTGGTGCATGTAAATTTTTCAAAATTCAAAATTAATGCTCTAGAAGCTCTCAATATAACTTGTAATAATTTTATCATGTTGTGTAATGGTTTTTGATATAGTTTTACTATAATGCAGATGGTCCGGGAATGGATGTACGGTACTGACCGACGCTCTGGCGAGTTCATTAATGGCGTGCATGAATTCATCCGTGTTGCTGATGCAAAAAAACGTAATGGTTTTGTATTCTGTCCATGTAATGGATGTAGGAATCAGAAGAATTACTCTGACTCAAAAACCCTTCACGGCCACCTGTTGAAGTCCGACTTGATGGCCAGTTATAATTGTTGGACCAAGCACGGAGAGAGAGGGGTTATAATGAAAGACAATAAAGAAGAGGGGGAGGATGAAAACTATCATGGTTTCCCTGAGTACGGAGATACTTCCATGGGGGATGCTGAAGGGGAGGATGAAGAAGAGACACATGATGAACCCGCTCATGATCTTGGTCGGACCATTGCCGATGCACGAAAAGATTGTGAAACTGAAAAGGATAGGGAGAAGTTTAATCACATATTAGAGGATCACAAAAAGTTGTTGTACCCAAATTACGAAAATGGTCTGAAAAAGCTGGGCAGGACACTGGAATTGCTGTGATGGAAGGCTGAGTGTGCTATACCTGACTTCTCATTTAAAAAGTTGCTGAAAATGATGAAGAATATGCTTTCCAAAAGATAACGCATGTCCGCCAGTACGTACAAAGCAAAGAAGGTTGTCTGCCCTCTAGGTTTAGAGGTTCAGAATATACATGTATGCCCTAATGACTGCATCCTCTACCGCGGTGAGGAGTATGAGAATTTGGATGCATGTCCGGTATGCACTTCACTTCGGTATAAGATTAGACGAGATGACCCTGGTGACGTTGAGGGCGAGCCCTCCCGGAAGAGGGTTCCTGCCAAGGTGATGTGGTATGCTCCTATAATACCACGGTTGAAACGCTTATTCAGAAACAAAGAGCACGCCAAGTTGTTGTGATGGCATAAAGAGGAACGTAAGTCAGACGGGATGTTGAGACACCCCGCTGATGGGTCGCAATGAAGAAAAATCGATAGAAAGTATCTGGACTTTGCAGATGACACAAGGAGTTTAAGTTTTGGTCTAAGTACAGATGGCATGAATCCCTTTGGGGAGCAGAGCTCCAGTCACATCACCTGGCCCATGACTCTATGCATCTATAACCTTCCTCCTTGGTTGTGCATGAAACGGAAGTTCATTATGATGCCAGTGTTGATCCAAGGTCCGAAGCAACCCGGCAACGATATTGATGTGTACCTAAGGCCATTAGTGGAAGAACTTTTACAGTTGTGGCACGAACCCGGGATACGCGTGTGGATGAGCACAAGTAGGAAGAATTTAACCTCCGAGCATTGCTTTTCGTAACAATCAATGATTAGCCTGCTCTTAGTAACCTTTCAGGACAGTCAAACAAGGGATACAATGCATGCACACACTGTTTAGATGAGACTGACAGTATATATTTGAAACATTGTAAGAAGAATTATACAATGAGCATCGTCGATTTCTTTTGGCCAAGCATCCCTTAAGAAAGAAAGGCAAGCATTTCAACGGTAATCGTTGGCAATCTTGGAAGCTCGCCCCGCTACTGAGTAGCCTATACATACACCACGTCCGGTAGCGCACATCAGCTGCAAACGAAATTGATGGTTGTTACTTCGATTCGATGGATATTCATGGAACTGAGAGTGGCGGCAGACGATCAAGGTGGAGAGTGCATATGTCCGACGGTTATGTTTAAGTGGACCCACTAAGTTGATTATTGGATGTTTCTAATATTTTTAGGATTTTCTTTTATATTTTTCCTTTGGTGAGCCAATCATATTATTTTAATATATAATAGATATTTGAATCGTTTAACTGATTGTTTCCCTTTTTATAGTCCTGATCGTTTTTTAAACGGGCAAAAGTTTTATCTTAATCTATTAATTAAGGAGAAATTTTACAAGAACTAAAAGGTCTAATTTATGCAAACAAATTACTCTCGTGGCATGAATTCACCCAAGCGCTTAGCTCCCGTGTTAACCCACAAACGGGCTTCCCGTTTAATTTTATCTAAGACTATAAGAGGTGGCGCATGCTTTTTGTTGAAGATCCGGTTCATTCCAAATCTCCCAAGATGTGATAAGGGTAAGTGAAGCAATGGCTTTATGGTTTGGTATAGTCCATTCGTTGTTATCTTCCACCAATTCCTTTTAAAAAGTCACGTCCATTAATATTGATCTAATTCGATGTCAATCCACTTCTTTAAATAAGTTTATATAGTACTTTTTTGTGAAACGTTTGAATGCTCACTATTTAGAAACATATGCTAGCATAGTTTGCAAAGCTAGCATGCATAGCAGCAAGTATGCAAAGCTAGCATACCTGAACACAACGTAACCTGCACAAATTAAGTGAATTTAACCGTGGACACCGTGTAATTTAGACAGATCAAATGGGGGCAAACTGACACCGTAATTTTTCTGGACACAGCCGGCAAGCTGGTGGGCAGCTGTGGATGGAAAATCCTGGGCAGGAATGTTGTGAGGGCTGCCGCTAGGGAGAAAAGAGTCGCGTGTCGCGGCCGCTGCTTGGGCTCGAGACGCACGTTGTAGGGTGTGTTGCGGCGGCATTAGGCTCGGCGGTGGAGAAGACGTAATTAGCGGCCAGGAGCAGATCGGACGCGTTCTACCACTGAGCACGGCAATAATCTCTTGACCGACAGTTATCTCCACGAGATTAACCCCGAATTTAGGCCTTGTTCGGTTGCAGTGGATTAAATCATCTAGTGGATCTAACCCCTGCAGGTATTGGGTGAACCCCACTTGTCACCATAATCCCTACTAATCCCTCTCCCATATCCTTTGTTTATCTCTGCTGCTGATTGCCATTCGGTTAATCCCCACCCCCACAAGCAAAAGCAGGCAACCAGCAAGAACAACGAGTTCTAGACAGCAACCGGAAGCACCATCCGCCGGAGATGGAGAGGGCGTCGGAGGTGGCATCTCCGGTCGTCGCCGAGCACGAACGGATCTGGGGCCTTGGGTCTATCTCGCTCAGCCGCCGATGGAAACAGGGGAGGGAGGAGGGAGGAGGGAGGAGGGAGGAGGGAGGAGGGAGAAGGATGGGTCCTTGATCTTCTGGATTGGATGCGCCGCCGCCGTCCCTTCGCCCGCGCCGCCGCAGGCCCTCCGCCCGCTCCGCCGCCAGCCCCTCCATGTCACGCGCAGAGAGAGAGGTCGGGGTGAGGGAGAGAGATAGGTGTGCTGCCGCCCGAGCCGCCGACCCTCCATCCCTCCGTTCCCACCTTAGCCATGGACTCTCTTTCCCTGCCGGAGCCGCCGACCTTCGTCCCCGCTCGTGAGAGAGAGAGAGGGGGCGATGGGATTCGTGACAAGCACGCGGGGAATGTTTCCACGGGACGAGACTAGAGTTTTTAAAACCCGTCTATTTGGAGGGGATCGGGGTGGTTTAGTCCGGGGTAAAATTCCAACCGGAATTAACCGAACACGTTTTTTAGAAGGGTCTGGGATTGATTCCCGACCATCCCGATCCCGGCTAAACCCCGGGTTTCGGTCCAAATCCCGGCCGGGGCGGGACCAACCGAACAAAGCCTTAAGGGGATATTATCTCCTCAGATCATGGGGCGCGTTACTTCAAGCTTTTGCGATTTGCGGGCGTGGATGGAGAAGACGCCGTCCTCCGCAGTCCGTCCAGTTCGACTTCATTCCCCCATGACCAGCCTCCGCCGCCTCAAATCGCCGGCACCGGCGGCGCGCCCGCTGGAGGACGACAACCTACTCCCCGAGATCCTCCTTCGCCTCCCCCCGCAGCCTTCCTCCCTCCCTCGCGCCTCCCTCGTCTGCAAGCGCTGGCTCGGCCTCGTCTCCGATACTGGCTTCCTCTGCCGCTTCCGCTCCCACCACCGCCGCAATCCCCCTCTACTTGGTCTCTTTTGCGAGGATGTCATCAGAATCTCCTTCATTCCTACTCTGGCGACCCCCAATCGTGTCCCAAGCGGGCGCCTCTCCTTCCAGTTCGACGAGGGCGACCAGTGCCGGTTCATGGGCTGCCGCCATGGGCTAGCACTTATCTTCAACGCGACGCGGCTCCAGGTTCAGTTGTGGCATCCCGTAACCGGCAAGCAGCTCCGCCTAGCCGTTCCCCGGGAGTTTGGCACCGCAGAGGGCATGCTCATCCAGAACGGGGCGGTGCTTCGTGCTGACGGATATGTCCACACCGGTCGCCGTTCCAGCCCGAGCCCGAGCCCGAGCACTCTAAAGGTGGTCTTGGTAGGCCAAGACGTCCGATATACTAGAGCGTTCGCTTGTGTTTACTCATTTGAGACACGCTTATGGAGCAATCTCATCTCAACGCCGCTTCCATCCAGGGATAATTCTATGGGCGTTCCTAATGTGATTCCAGGGAGGATTCCTTGTTTGATTTCAATGGACGATCCTGGTGTGCTGGTTGGGAATTCCCTGTACTGGAACCTTCTTGGGAATTCGCGTGCCATCCTTGAGCTTGATTTGGATAGGCAGAGCCTTTCAGTGATACCGATGCCAGTGGATACTTATGCTGATCACGGAGCCTCCTTTCGGGTTATGCCGGCCGAATGTGGTGGCCTTGGCCTCTTCTTTTTGTCAGACTTCAGCGCCCAACTATGGAATAGGAACACCAGCTCTGATGGTGTTTCTTCATGGGTAATGGGAAGAACTATTGAACTTGATAAGCTACTATCCCTCGATTCAGTGGTGTCCTTAAGTATTCAAGGGTTTGCTGAAGACAATAATGTGGTGTTCCTACAGACACCTATTGATCTCTTCATGGTCCAGCTGGAGTCTTTGCAGTTCAGGAAACTTTTCGAAACACGGCTATGGTGTATCTATCATCCATTTGCAAGTGTCTATACTTCAGGTAATAGCTGAGGGTCTTCTTAATTTTAGTGTCTATACTGCAGGTAACAACTATGCGGTTCAAGTACAGGTTTAGGGTCCGATATCTTAATAGTCATTATCAACCTTGTTTCTTTATTATTTTGATGAGTATGTTTTATCCTCCTAAAACGACGCAGGACAACCTTCAGTGCAATTCAAAGCAACTTCTCTCTCTCTCTCTCTCTGTTCACCATATAGTCTGAGTTTTCTTCTTCTTAGTTTTACCAGATTAATGGTCATACTATTGTCTCCTGTTGGAATATTCTTTGCGATTGACAGTAGATGCCGTCCTGTTTATCTATTTCTAATGTCTTGTCAAACTGCAAATTGGATTATTTTCTCTTCAGTAATTTCTGAGAGTTATTCTTAATATCTTGTTGATACCCGTCGTCTCTATTTGACTTACGTTGGAATGCAATTGTTGTTTGACTTCTTATTCTTGCAGAAACAGGCATTGGTGTTGGACGTGATGGAGCTGAACTGTCCCACAAGTCATAGGATGATTGTCTGGTTGAGCAGGTAATGTTGTAACCTTTTCTGAATGTAAATTGAGGATCTTAACTGTTATTTTATAAGAAAGTATTGTGCGTGTCCCTTTAATGTTTCTCAAGCCGAATTGCAAAAGAGTACTCCATCATTCTGTCTGCATCCTGTTATTCAGGTGTTGATCACTTGATCAGTAGTCACCTCCCATCATATGTTGTATGCAGGCTGCCTCCTGTATCTTTCCTCAACGCCTTACTTCCACCCCCTCTCTCCTGGATGCTCTCTTTTGCTTGACCTCCCTTCTAGTTAGTGCCCTTGCTGGCAGTTTGCCTCCTCCTTGGTAGTTCATGACTCCACGTTTCCTTCTCATAGCTCCAGGATGACTGATGAATTAGGTTCCTTCCCTTTCCCTATCTGTGCATGTGCTTGTGCTTGCTCATAGATTAAAGCTGTGCCATGCTTAGTAGCGGAATGAAATACTTCCTTTTGTATATCGTGCATACTAATCTGATTTAGTATTGCATGTTGCTACATTGCCGTTGATGGCTTTTTTGTGGTTATGAATTTGTTATCCTATTGTAATTTTCCCTCCCCTTTTGTGGAATCAATTGATAACTGAGGATACCTGGGCATTTGGCTTCAAACTTCATTTATGTATGTGGACAGGTTTATAGCTATTACTATTTCACATTACTGCTCATTTTGGATTGTTGTGATACGTAGTAAAGTAGTGATTGTCACAGTACTTGAAGACATGCTCTTCAAGTAATTGGTTTGACAGTGATTCCATTGTAATTGTTTCGCAGGTATCCAGAGTTATACTCCAGTTGCTGAGATGCATAAGATGACTTATCCTCTGTAGGTTCTTCCATTCTGTATGCAGTGTCCTCCTGAGAATGAGATGGGTTCCACGTCAAACAAGATCCCCTATTTAGGAATTACTTGTGTAATTTCATTAGTCAATTGGCATTATGACAGACTTGCTTCAACTAATAATGCACTCTTGTTGAATCGTTGATTGGTACCCATTTGAGGTAACTTATTACCACTCGTCAGCTAACTGCTTGATGGTTGATGCACTCCTAATCCTGCTCGCAATCGTGGCTTGTGGCAGGGTAGTCTGCATATTTCCTTAAGCGTTTGTTTGTCTGACGTTGTATCAGATTGAGATGTATGCATGTAGGAGTTTGTGCCTCTGTTACCAAGTGTTGAATCTGTATATCAGATTTTGGCTTATGAATGTTCAACTGCATGACTTGGCAGTGCCGCTGCAAATACTGCTATGTTGTCTACTGGGACACAACCCAACGAAATGCAGAAAAATTGCACGGAAGGAAGAACAATCTCATCAAGAGTTGGGATCAATGGATCCATTTTATTTCCCATTTCCAATCAGTGTGCTCTACTCCTACCTATAACAACAAGCCATGCCCTGAATCATCCAACGGGAAATTGGCTCAGGAACTGAAGGAGGAAAAAAAATAACAAAAATGAATCTAGGAACTGCGCCTCGCTATCTGAATTCCTTCCTGAGAGAGCGCCTCCCCTTAACCGCGACCACGTCTGGAGCGCCGCTCCGCGCTGCCACCGGCAGCTGCGCCTGTCCCTCCCGCGACGACGCTAGCACAGCAGCTGAAGATGCTGCGGCAGAATGCGGCAGCGAAGCGAGGAAGAGGTCGGTGATGTCGCGGAGGGGCGCCCGCCTCCTCGCCATTCTGCGGGTCTTGACGGCGACGGCGTGCTGTGGCGGCACGTTCTCCTTGTTGCTGCTGCTCCAGACAAGAATTGCCATTTAGTACGAGCTAGTCGCGAGGAGATGCTGTGGTCTGGAGCAGGAGATGGAGGGAATGGGATTGGGATTGGAGAGATGTGGCGCTGGTACTTGTAATGGGAGGTGGGCGGTAGCGTAGCGCGAGATCGGGACCCGAGGCTGGGCTCGAAATTTTCGGGGTTTGGGAAGAACGCGTGGGACTGGGAGGGGAAATTGTGGCGTGGAGTGGAATCCATGGGTTTTCAAGTTCTTTCGGGGAAATCTTGGTTTGGCGATAGCGGGGAGAGGAGGGAAGCCATTTTTCGTTTTGGGACGGTTCTTTTGTTCCGCTGCCTGCCCCGCGGGCGCGGGCGGAGAAGAGAGCGCCTGTTTTTGCGCCTTCCGAATTTTTCTCCGCGGGCCTTTCTTTCTGGCGCCGAAACTGGCCGCTGCCCCCGCCAGCAGCACGTGACGGTGTTCATCCAGCGGTAGATCAGTACATGGCGACAGCTTTTTCCTTTTGCCTCGAGAGCACAGGTGTGCAAAAAATAAAACCGGCCAAACTAGCTAAACCGGCCGGTTAGACTCTAGTTCATTTTCCTTCATAAATGAAATTCAAACGTTAAAACTATTACTTCCTTCGTCTTAAAATAGATGTCTTAAATTTGTTAAAATTTATATAAATCTAGACACCATTTAATATATAGATTTATCTAAATTTAAAAAAACTTAAGACATCTATTTTAAAACGGAGGGAGTATAAAAATTTAAACTAGTTCAAACTGGCCAAACCGGTGAAACCGGGTTTGCACAGTCTTACATGCTCGTTTGAAGTAGTTCGAATTTTTAAGACCGAGAGAGAGTATTAAAAGTGATCTGGAGTTTTCTAGTTTGTCTGTTTCCAGTAGTTTGATTGTATTTTCTTGATAGAGACTACAGAATAAAACACATCGCTTATTTGTTTATGAACCTGCTCGGGATGAGTTTAGTCACACAATTTGTGTAGAGTCTTAGAACAATAATGTTTTGCGAAAAGACTACTGACCTATTGATAATTATTAGTAGTATAGTACAAAAATTTAAAAGTAATAAAATAGGTTCTTCAAACACCTATTGATAACTACAAACACTGAAGTGAGTCGAATCGTGTGTGGCCGTCCTCACACCTCCCTAACTGAAACCATGCAAAACTTGTTGTAGTAAAACTTATTGTAGTAAACAAATGAAAAATCGTCATGCTAAGACTCTAAAGGACCAACACACGAGAGCAGCGACCCTCGCCAATGATGCAAGTTGTAGATCGAAAGAGATAGACCAGCACCACACAACAAACATGAAAATTGACCGGATCTCCAAAGATCCTTCGGACACATAACTCCACTCGCCGTCCACTAGAGCATGGATACAACAGAGAGAACCTTATTCTGACTTAAGGATGTCGCCACCGCCTCACCATCCTAAAGAAGACACTAAAACTTCCTAAAAGAAGAACACCTCCCGCCAACGAGGGTCGTGGTCTGCTGCATCTCAGGGCCACAAGGGCCGCTGGCGAAAGACAAACCGATGGCTTCACCGATGAGGGGAACAGAAACACTAGATGGGTTCTAGATCGCCTCTTTCTCTCCTTGGCATGTACGAGTATAACTTTTTCTTCAGTTTCAAAACGATTTAGCTAAAATTTATGAGAAACTAGTGGAAAAGTTCTCGTGTTGGTAGGAATCAAGCAAAGAAAAGGAAGATGGAAGAGAGCTTACGAATAGTTTTATTCTTAGGGCTATCAAATAAAATACGAACACCTGTTAAGGTGTCCCGGTGATGATTTCTGTTGTGATTCGCATAGAGAATGTGATTTGCATAGAGAAAACCAATCATCGTATCGAAACCACCAAGATCCATCTATGATGAACACATGATCGATTAGATGTAAAACTCACCAATGATGAAGCAAAGATGTTTGATGATGAAGGAGTTGACGCAAATGTCAATAGAGGATCAAATAGATGATCCCTCTGAGGGTATCCACACGTATGGTGATCCTGATCCAGTAGAGTTTTGTCGTCTAGAGCTCAAAAACGCCAGCATAACCAAGCAACCTTTCAGCGTGTATGGGAGGGAGAGGAGTATCCTACCCGAGTGTAAATGAGTGCCTGGAGGGCTGCTCCTCACTCCTTTATATAGGAGGAGGCGAGAGGGGATTGGGCGCCCTAGGGATTTCCCTGGGGTGGCCAACGGTCAGGGTGGTGCCTCCTCCGGATAATTAATTTCATAATAATGAAAATCGTACCCTTCCCTCTATGTGAGATATCGTTTCTTCATAATTAATGCAATATATCTCCATATCTTCATTAGAAGATTTATTCCGAACTTTCTTAAATTAGCTCTAAGTAAAATATAAATGTTTGGTGGAGACGCACGATGGGCCAGGTGTTATACCATGGTGGGCCTTGGTGGCCCAAGCTCCACCCCCTACATGGGATGCACTTCCGGTCCTTTACCTTTCAAAACTATTTCGTATCCGGAACGACTTTGGGTTTTCTCTCTAAAACTCATTTCGATGATCCATAACTATTATGAAGTATTTCTCTCGTACATATATTCTCAGTATAGTCTACAGATCAAAGATCCCTTAAGCATGTGAGCCCGCATGTTTGATATTATGTAGACATGACCACGAAAACTTCTTTTCGGACAATAGTAAATAACGGGGTCTGGACACTACAATTGACTTCCACATAATCACGAAGTAATCGAGCAAACCTATTGTCTTCATACATGTTTTATTCTTCTTCATTGTACATAACAACACAGAAGGTGAGATGTATAGGTATCCCCATGAAGCAACTCTTTGATCACTATACCATTTTAACTTTGTTAGTGGTTTGTTCTCTTTTCTCTTTTCTCGTTTTCGTATTTTGATATACCTGTAATTCATATCACGTTGTGTCTGGCAGACGATAATGAATATCATAATACCGAGAGAACCAAGAATGTATCTCTTCGTCAGAGGAGAAAATCCCACTCTTGAATCACCGAGTTTTTGTACATACATTTCAAAAGTACCCAGATGCCACCTTTATAGCCACCCAGTTAACGTTTGATCAACAATCAAAGTAAATATTTCGGTATGAAGGAACAAGATGTTCTCATGGTCTGAGGAGACAAGTGTACAAAACAATATTATGGCAAAATCAACAAATATGTGACAAAAAGATCTCTTAGTTTATCGTATGATTGGGTCAGTTCAACATCCTTATTCTGCCAACAATATGCTCCTACTGTTGTTGAAATCCCCATTAGAATTACTATGTCATGATCAGGAAAACATGATCATCAATCGTCACATGAACCAGTCCTAGAGGCGTCACTAGGAAAACATGGTTTTTATTTCTCTATATGTTCTTATGAGTTTTTTTGAATCTCATATTTAGTGTTTGTTTGTTCATGTATAAGTGTGTAGTAATGTTCTCCATGATACTATGCAAACATTGACTACATAGTATTTTCCCTATCGGAGCATGAAATAGGTTATCATTGAATTATTGAATTACCCTTTTTATTAACTAATGTTACAAGTGGAGATAACTTCATTGTTGTTATTCTCACATGAATTTTCATTTTATCGGAACCCAACTGACATAGATATGTCCTAAGGGTACCTACTATTGGTCTATCTGGTCTAGCCTAGTGGGAGGCCCGCATAACGATCCGCTGTTGACAGTGAAGCCCATGATGATTCGGGTGAGGCCAAGCCCATAAAGGACTCGATTCCTTGGCGAACACGGCAAGACTAGATAGGAAACTTTAGGGTTTCACCCTCAAACTTGTAATCAACTCGGACATCTCCCGAGACCTGGCCTCCCCATATAAAGGCCAGGAGGGAGCGACGAGGAGGGTAATCAATATCTCTCACATACACCCGCTAGATCCAATCCGCGCACCATTACTATCTCGACGACCTTGTAAACCTTTGGCTCATCAATCAATCAAGAATAGACAAGTAGGAGTAGTGTTTTATCTACGGGGGCCTGAACCTGGGTAAATCTCATGTCCCCGTATGTTTTTCTATTAGCCAACAAAGTCTCCAGGGCGTCACTCTTCCCTAAAACCCAAGTCCATCAAGTATGGGCATTGACGTGATTACTCCACGTCAATTGGCACCGTCTGTGGGAAGCCCATGTGCTGATGCTGCGACTTCGGCGGCCTCATCACCGATGATATACAATTCGTCGGCATCGAAGGGGCAGATCTGCTTTGTCTCCTTTGACTTCACCATCCACTCACCAACTATACGCCTAGCTTTCGACTTCCTCAATGATGGAGAGAACATGACGATCGACGATCTCATCTGTGCGGTCCCGAAGAAGTCGATGCCACCGTCAGTTGCACCTGCCTCGTGGATCCCACCACCACCTGGCACCCTCAACAAGCTCAATGCCTCTTCATAGATCTACAACTAGGATAACAACAACAGTTGCAACTCCGATATGAGCAATTCTCTTGAAGGAGACGACAACGTCGGATCCGACCAAGAGAGCTGCGGGAGCAACGCCTACACCAACCACTAAATGTGTGCCATCATCAACGCCAACATCGGTGATGGCACTCGCACAAATCCTCGGGAAAGGAATGATGCCAACCGTGACAACCCCAACCACGAAAAACCCAGGTCCATCAATTATGGGTATTGACGTGATCACTCCACATCACCAACACCATGATGCATAGAAAAGGAAGTTTTGAACAAATTTTCTATTGGAAGCGAAATCGATGGTGTTCTAGACGAGAAGTGTTAGGAGTGTGTCCACTAGTATTGTATTGAGCGATGCCTCTTCCAACACATCAGATGAGACAAGTTCTGTGATGCAACCCAACACAACATAATATATGCTCTAGTTAGAGTAAATACATGACACACTAGTAAGAAGATCCATCCCATCCACTTCACAAATCAGAGAAAAAATGCTTCACTTGACTCTATCTCGGATTGCTCCTCCAAGTTGAAGATCCATCATAGTTATCAATCGATACCATAATAGGATAGACCTCCATAGATGAACTAGAGTTATAATCCCCAATCCAAACTTCATTTTAGTGATTGATACTTGGTTAATAATTCATCTTATTCTAAATATTTACAATATTGTTAATATATTTCCCTTATGTTTGTCTATATTGTCATGCATGCCTCCAATCTCATGCATGAGTAGTTCTTCACCTCCGCGTGAGAGATGTAGGGAATGGTAAGTTGTAGAATTTCTATAGCTTATCCATGGTTTAACCAATGCGTGTTATCAATTTAACAGGCTAGAAAAACATGATTTATTGAACTATTGAGGTTGCAGCCTTATGTACGAACTTTCGTATACAATTGCTTATCTCGTCTTGCAACATAGGGGTAAGGTGACATATACGTTAATGAAGGAGATGCGGTGACCCAGCATACCACTTCATGTGTAGTACACTATAGTCATTGACATGACATCCACAGAACACCGTTTCGTAAATATCACATCCCTCAGAGTGGTACAACAGAAACATTGCGGGTCCATATTACAAAAAAAACACATTATTATTATTACAATACCGAAAGTTCAAGATTTCCAAAAGATTCAACTTACAAACCAAAATATAAAGTGTTTCAGTGGAATTTAAAAGTAACAACTCCGACGAGGAGTTGAGCTCAACAGCTTATTGTATAGAGTTCATGTTGCTCGGCTCCGTTGGTTATTACTAACTAGGGATACTTAGTTGGACTCGTTATCATCGACACCATAGCGGATTTCGTAATCCACTCCTTCAACACCTCCGGACAGATCAGGTTCCTCGTAGAACACATCTTCTTGGCATTCGGCTCCATACATTGGCACGTCTTCGGAATCCTCAGAGTCTAAGCAAGGGATCAAAGGAAAGAATGAGTAACAGCGTTACCCAATAAGTTCATTATATGCAAGGTGGGAAGTTTGATGCTCTAACTATCACCTCGGATTATAAATCCTTGGCACTATGCAGTTTTTGTAAATCTTTCTTCAAAGATTTATTTTATTCTGAAAAACTATGACAATCAGCCTTCACAGGTTGACCAGAACTTTTATGGAGTTCCTTTCCTGCCGCATTCGTAGCTCCTTCCCGGAACAGGGAGTAGCAAGTTACAGTTCTTACACTCTACAGAGGCGCGTTACTTTATCCATGAGAGATCAACTCCTTGTTGCACAACCGGGCGTACTTTCCCGTCCACAATTCCATGATGTGGGGCCTAGTAGTTGGTACAAGCCAATCACTGCCCCCTTCGCGACCCCGCATGCCTCCTTGGTGTACACCATGCCCACATAATGAATTACGGCAATGGTTTGTACAAACCGTTAGATGCCAGAACTATCGTGGGACGATGATGGTTCCAACCCATATGCTGCATATCTTCTACGAATTAGCAATTAATATGCACGCTATGAGGATAACAGCCACGACCTGCACATCCGGCTTCATGCGAGAGGAAAAATATATAGCTGACTTCTCTGTCCCATTCCAAATCTCATGGCTAACGCGTAATATACGGCGCTAGAATCACTAATGTCAGGGGTTATTAAGTCCCTACTTGATCATCATTGTTGCAAATAGAACCCTAAGTTCTATTGCTCCATTATACCACCACTTAGGATGATATCTATGATTTCTTTATTTGTGAAAATAATATTTTCTTTCTTTTATAGCATATATGATAACACACAATTTGCAAATACTTTGATAAAGACTCTTCAAAGGACATGAGCAAGTGATGAACTTGCCTTGTGATGGCAAGGTAGTGAAGTCTGATGCTTGCACTGGACCTTGAGCTTCTATGTCTACAAAAACATCATTATTGCCCGGTAAGGACAATATTTAAAGAAGCAAAATGATTATGCAATAATGTAATGCATCATTTAACTATATATGCATTTACCCCATTATTATAAAAAGTTCTTTTTAGTAATAAAGGATTTATAAATATTGCATTTAATATTTATAACATATATTGAATTATTTTATTTTATTTCCCTTTTATTTGACTTTTATTGATTTAATAATTCTTTTAGGAATTATTAATTATACATTAAAATTTGTTATTAAATATTTATTTAGTATTTTTCAAAAATATTATAATATTAATATACAATGAAAGTGATTTTTATTTATTTTTATCTTCTTTCAATAATTTTGTAAAATTCCATAAGGAACATATAAATTACAAAATTCTTATAAAATTTAAATGTCTAAAATTTTATATCTTATTTTATGTGGATAGTGTGGATTATTATAAATCCAAAAATATTTTACTTATAATTTTTGGACTTTTATTTTATTTTCTAGGATTTAATTAAGTCTAGGGGTATTTTGGTCTTTTCCTTTTTATTCCAACAGGCCTGAAAGGATTTCTGGGCTGGTTTAATCTTATTGGGCCCTAGTGTCCCATTAGTCATAGACAAAAGAACCACCCCAAAGGTTTTGGCCCAACCCGGCCGACTCCTCACTTCCTCTCTCTCTCCCTCGAGCTCATCCTCTCCTCCTCTGACCCCGACCCCGTGGCTGGCGATGCCGCCGCCAACGATTCCCGCTGCCGTGGGCCGTTCTGGTTGCCGCCGTGGTGCAACAGGGGGTTGTCGACGATGCTTGTCCTTTCTATCCAACTGGATTCGAGCCTGGGGCTCTCTTGCGACGGATTGATGTTGTCCCGAACCCTAGGGTTTGGGGGTTGGCGTGGATCCTGGTGTTGTTGCCGCCATCATGCGTCGTGGTGATGCTCCTCGCCTCTATGTGTGTTCATGGTCACCGTCGTGGCGTCGTATGGGTTGCAGCGCCCCTCCTGAGGTGCTCTCCGTGCCGCCATGGTCGTCGGCCCCTCTGCTTCCTCTTCTAGTCTTCAGCGAGGACCTACGGTGAGTTTGATTCCTCTCCCCTGGTGCTCTCTGTGCTTGCTGATTTGATGCTAGATGCTGGCAGTGACCTCTCTGGTTACTGTCTGGTTCTGATTAGGATAATTTATCCATTTAGGGTTCTTATCCTAGGGTTGATCATATACTGGATGAATTAGTTCATGTCTGGATGGTCTGTACACATGCTAAATGATTATTGGCCTGAGGCTTGTTTCTTGAGATGAACCATGATGGTTCTGGTGGTTTATTAGATGCTTTTATGCTTGGATTGCATATGATTCAGATGGTATAGCTGCTTTGGAACCATGCTTGGTAAAGCCAATGACTTGATAACTTTCCACTGTTATTTGATTTATGATCATGATTATGATATGATGAAACCATTGTCTTAGTGTTGTTGGCTTGGGAATTAACATGTGGATCATGATCTCAAACAGTGAAGATGAACATAGGAATATCCTAGTTATGATTCCTGTATTAGCAGTAAAATGATTAGTAAATTAATTGATTGAAGTTGTGATGATTAAATGTGTTGGAGATATGCCCTAGAGGCAATAATAAAAGTAGTTATTATTATATCTTTGTGTTTATGATAAATGTTTACATTCATGCTATAATAGTATTAACAAGGAAACATTAATACTTGTGTGATTTGTAAACTTAATTTGAAGTCCCTAGTAAAGCCTCTATATAATACTAGCTTGTTGGTTAATAGATGATTGTGGTTTCCCTATCATGAACATTGAGATGTTATTAACAACAAGATCATATCGTTAGGAGAATGATATGATGGACATACTCCTATAGATAAGCGTAGCATAAAGATCAAGTCATTTTAATAGTTCAATTGCTATATGCTTTCTGATACATAGTAATCTAATTCCTTCGACCATGAGATCATGCATATCACCTTTACCGGATGGATGCTTTGATGACATCAAACACCACACCGTAACTGGGTGGCTATAAAGGTGGCATTGAGTGTTCGGAAAGTATTGGTTGAAACACATGGATCAAGAGTGGGATTTGTCCATCCATATGACGGATAGATATACTCTGGGCCCTCTCGGTGAAATGTCATCCAATTAGCTTGCAAGCATGTGACTGGCTCACAAGGGATCACATATCACGGGAACGAGAAAAGAGTACTTATCGGTAACGAGGTTGAACTAGGTATGCAGAGATACCGACGATCATAACCTCGGATAAGTAAACTATCGTGAGACAAAGGGAAATTGATATCGTATGTAAATGGTTCATTCGATCGCAAAGTAATCGTAGAAATATGTGGGAGCCATATGAATTTCCAGATTCCTCTATTGGTTATTGTTCGGAGAAGTGTCTCGATCATGTCCGCATAATTCACGAACCGTAGGGAGACACACTTAAGGATTCGACGTTGTTTTGAGTAGTTATGGAATGATGAGAAAGAGACGGAATGTTGTTCGGAGTCCCGGATGGGATCCGGGATATCACGAGGAGATCCGGAATGGTCCGGAGAATAAGATTCATATAAGGAAAGTCCCGTTTCGGAGTTGGGGAATGGTTCCGGTGTTTTCATCGGGAATGTTCTAGAATGATTCCGGAATGTCCGGCACTCCGGAGGGGAAGGGTACATGAATGAGTTATATCAAGTTGGTATGATTGCATCATGTACTAAGTGTCATCGCTGAACCAAATAAAGGATTAATTCAAATCCTAGTTTGAAAAGTCAAATAGCTAGTTTGAAAAGTCAAACGGCTAAATTTGGAAAGAGGAAAAGAGGAGGAAGGGGGAAACCGAGTTGGGGAGGAGTTCCCTCCTCCAACCGGCGGCCCACCTCCAAGCCGAGTTGGGGAGGGACTCCTCTCCCTCCCCTTGGCCGGTCGGCCCCCTCCACCTATATAAGGAGGGGCAGGGCTCCCTCCTAGAGACACACAAGATCCTCTCCTCCAAACCCTAGTACCAAGCCGCCGCCGCCTCCAAGCCGCCGCCGGCCCTAGGGCACTCGCCGCCACCGCCTAGGTGAAACCCTAGCCGCCAGCACTAGCCCCTCCTCGGCGTGTCTAAACCCTAGAACACCGAGGGAATCTCTCATACTCGCTCTGGCTTAAGGCGAAGCCCCGCGAGATCTCCCATCTACTTCCGGTACCACGCCGTTGTGCTGCCGGAATCGCGAGGAGAGTGCTACAACCTCCGCTGCCTGCTAGAACAAGGGAGAGGAAGGTCTTCGTCGAGTACCGAACGTGTGACTGACTGCGGGAGCGCTGCCGGAACGCAGCGCCGGAAGGATCGTCTATGCGATCTTGAGATCGGAAAGAGTACGACTACATCACCCACGAGAATCCGCTCTCGTTAAACACTTTGGAATCTTCGAGGGTGAGTTATTCTATCGACTCGTTGCTACAATCTAGTAGATAGATCTTGGCTTGTTTGTTTGTATGCGGTAGAAATTTTTTGTTTTCCATGCTACGAAACCCTACAGTGGTATCAGAGCCGTGTCTATATGTAGATCTGTTGCACGAGTAGAACACAATGGTCATTATGGGCGTTGATGCTTTTATTGTCGATTGATTCTTGTGTACTTTGCATCTTGCGGGATGTTGGGATGAAGCGGCCCGGGCTAACCTTACATGACATCGTTCATGAGACTTGCTCCACGCTTGACATGCAACTTGTATTGCATAAGTGGCTTTGCGGGTGCCTGTTTCTCCTAGCATAGTTAAGATCCAATTTACAACGGGTGATTAACAATACTAGTATCAATGTTGTGGTTCTTGTTCGTAAGTTAGAACGACACTTATTGGAAGCCCCAAACCACGTAATACATGCAAAGAAAGTAGAGGCGTCTAACTTTGTTTTGCAGGGGTGTGCTGTGATGTGATATGGCCATGATTGTGATTATATTTGATGTATGCAATGTTCCTTATTGTAAGTTGGCAACCGGCAGGAGCCATATGGTTGTCTTTAATTTATGTTAAGACCCGCGTGTCTATTCAAAGCAGTTGTAATAGTTGAAGCCGGTGGACGACAACCATGGAGAAGCGTCATTGACCTTGATGCAATGCCGGTGATGATGGAGATCATGTTCATGCTAGAAGATGGAGATCGGAAGCACAAAGAAGAAAGGCCATATCATATCACATATTATGAATTGCATGTGATGTTAATCCTTTATGCTTCTTGTATTGCTTAGTAGACAACGGTAGCATTATAAGATGATCCCTCATGCACATGAATTTCAAGTCATAAAGTGTTCACCCTTAGTTAGCACCGTTGCTAAAGCTTGTTGTTTCGAAGCACCACGTGATGATCGGTAGTGTTAGATTCCGCAAGTGTATACAACGTGAGCAAGCCAGATTTGCTCATGCGGAAACTAAGGTTTGATCTTGACGAGCCTAGCATGTACAGACATGGTCTCGGAACACGGATCACCGAAAGGTAAAGCATGAATCATATAGTAGATATGATGAACATGTCGATTGTTCGCCATTGAAACTATATCAACTCTCGTGATGATCGGTGTTGATGTGGTGGATTTGGTTCGTGTGATCACTAAAACAATGTGAGGGATATTGTTTTGAGTGGGAGTTCACCTAGATTAATTTGAACTCAATTTGTCATAAACTTAGTCTAAACTATTGCAAATATGTTGTAGATCAATGGCAGCCCCTACCATCAATTTTAATGCGTTCCTAGAGAAAGAAAAGTTGAAAAACAATGGAAGCAACTTCGCGGATTGGTTCCGCAATTTGAGGATTGTCCTCATAGCTGGTAATTTGACCTATGTGCTAGATGCACCGCTGGGTGACCCACCTGCAGCTGATGCCGCCGATGAAGTAAAGAATGTTTACCTCACTCGGAAGACTCAGTACTCCACAGTTCAGTGTGCTATCTTGTATGGTTTAGAATCGGAGCTTCAGAAAAGGTTTGAGAATTCATACCCATATGATATTGTCGAGGATCTCAAATTGATCTTTGAGACTCATGCGGCAATTGAAAGCTATGAGGCTTCTAAAAAGTTCTTTAACTGCAAGATGGAAGAGGGCAGCTCCGTCAGCGAGCATGTGCTTAAGATGTATGGGCACGCAAACAAACTTCAAAGCTTGGGTATAGTGATTCCCAATGCTTTGGGGATTTACCGTGTCCTCCAATCACTGCCACCAAGTTACAAGAACTTTGTGATGAACTACAACATGCAAAACATGAACAAGACGTTGCCAGAACTCTTTGCCATGTTGAAGTCTGCAGAAGTGGAGATCAAGAAAGAGCAGCAAGTGTTGTTGGTCAATAAGACCACCAAATTCAAGAAAGGCAAGTCTAAGTAGAAGGGACACTTCAAGAAGGGTGGTAAGAAAGTTGTCACGCCTACGAAGAAGACCAAGGCTGGACCTAAGCCTGATACTGAGTGCTTTTACTGCAAGGGAGAAGGTCACTGGAAGCGGAATTGCCCAAAGTACTTGGCGGATTTGAAGAACGGCAACATCAAGAAGAAAGGTATATCTGATATACATGTTATTGATGTGTATCTCACTAGTACTCGTAGTAGTGCCTGGGTATTTGATACTGGTTCGGTTGCTCATATTTGTAACTCGAAACAGGTGCTGCAGAATAAACGGAAGCTAGCGAAGAACGAGGTGACGATGCGCGTTGGAAACGGATCAAAGGTTGATGTGATCGCGGTCGGCACGCTACCCCTTCATCTACCATCGGGATTAGTTTTATACTTAAATAATTGTTATTTGGTGCCTGCGTTGAGCATGAACATTATATCGGGATCTTGTTTATTGCGAGACGGTTAGTTGTTTAAGTCTGAGAATAATGGTTGTTCGATTTATATGAGTAATATGTTTTATGCACATGCACCTTTGATAGATGGTATATTCTTGTTGAATCTCGATAGTGGAAATACACATATTAATAGCATTGAGGCTAAATGTTTGAAATCGAGCGATAACTCGACCTATATGTGGCACTGTCGTCTTGGTCACATTGGAGTGAAGCGTATGAAGAAACTCCATTCCGATGGACTTCTTGAATCACTTGATTTCGAATCACTTGAAAGATGCGAAGCATGTCTGATGGGTAAAATGACTAAGACTCCATTTTCTGGTATGATGGAGCGAGCTACGGACTTATTGGAAATCATACATACCGATGTGTGTGGTCCAATGAGTGTAGCATCGCGCGGTGGTTATCGTTATGTTCTTACCTTCACGGATGACTTGAGTAGATATGGGTATATCTATTTCATGAAACATAAGTCCGAAACTTTCGAGAAGTTTAAGGAATTTCAAAGTGAGGTAGAGAATCAACGTAACAAGAAGATTAAATTTCTATGTTCTGATCGTGGAGGTGAATATCTAAGTTACGAGTTTGGCGAGCATTTGAAGAAATGCGGAATACTTTCACAATTGACACCGCCGGGAACACCACAACGTAATGGTGTGTCTGAACGTCGTAATCGAACTCTCTTAGATATGGTTCGTTCTATGATGTCACTTACAGATTTACCGCTATCATTTTGGGGTTATGCATTAGAAACAGCCGCATTCACTTTAAATAGGGCACCGTCTAAATCCGTTGAAACGACACCGTATGAATTATGGTTTGGGAAGAAACCTAGATTGTCGTTCCTTAAAGTTTGGGGATGCGAAGCCTATGTAAAGAAGTTACAGCCGGACAAGCTTGAACCCAAAGCGGAAAAATGCGTCTTCATAGGATACCCGAAGGAAACTATTGGGTATACCTTCTATCATAGATCCGAAGGCAAAATCTTCGTTGCCAAGAATGGATCCTTTCTAGAGAAGGAATTTCTCTCGAAAGAAGTGACTGGAAGGAAAGTAGAACTCGACGAGGTTGTCGAACCTTCTCTCGAAATTGCGAGTAGCGCAGCACCAGAAGAAGTTCCTGTGGTGCCTGCACCAATAAGAGAGGAAGCTAATGATGATGATCATGAAACTTCGGTTGAAGTTGCTACAGAGCCTCGCAGGTCAACGAGAACTCGTACCACTCCAGATTGGTATGATCCCGTTATGAGTGTCATGTTGGTGGACAACACCGATGACCCTGAGACATATGAGGAAGCGATGATGAGCCCAGATTCCAATAAATGGCAAGAAGCCATGAAATCCGAGATTGGATCCATGTACGAAAACCAAGTATGGACTTTGGTGGACTTACCGGATGGCCGGAAGGCTGTCGAGAACAAATGGATCTTCAAGAAGAAAACAGATGCTGATGGTAATGTTACTGTCTATAAAGCTCGACTTGTCGCAAAAGGGTTTCGACAAATTCAAGGAGTTGACTACGATGAGACTTTCTCACCAGTAGCGAAGCTAAAATCCGTGAGGATTATGTTAGCAATCACTGCATATTACGATTATGAGATATGGCAGATGGATGTCAAAACAGCATTCCTCAATGGAGACATTGATGAAGAGTTGTATATGATGCAACCCAAAGGTTTTGTCGATCCTAAAGATGCTAACAAGGTATGCAAACTTCAACGGTCCATCTATGGATTGAAGCAAGCATCCCGAAGTTGGAATCAATGTTTTGATAAGGTGATCAAAAGTTTTGGTTTTATACAAACTTATGGAGAAGCTTGTATTTACAAGAAAGTGAGTGGGAGCTCTATAGCATTCTTAATACTATATGTAGATGACATATTGTTGATTGGGAATGATGTAGACCTTCTTAATAGTGTCAAAGAATATTTGAATAATAGTTTTTCAATGAAGGATCTTGGCGAAGCAGCTTACATATTAGGCATAGAGATTTATAGAGATAGATCGAAGCGCCAAATATCATTGTCACAAAGTACATATTTGGACAAAGTTCTAAAGAAGTTTGGAATGGAAGATAGCAAGAAAGGGTTCTTGCCCATGTTGCCCAATACAACCTTGAGTAAAACTCAAAGTCCGACATCGGCAAAAGATAGAGAAAGGATGAGTAAGACTCCCTATGCCTCAGCCATAGGATCTTTAATGTATGCTATGCTATGTACTAGACCCGACATTGCATATGCTGTTAGTTTAACTAGCAGATATCAAAGTGATCCAGGAGTGGATCATTGGACAGCGGTCAAAAACATCCTTAAGTACTTGAGAAGAACTAAGGATATGGTTCTTTCTTATGGAGGTGATGAACAGCTCGTTGTTAATGGTTACACCGATGCTAGTTGGAACACCGATCCAGATGATTCTAAATCACAATCTGGATACGTATTTATTTTGAATGGTGCAGCAGTTAGCTGGAGGAGTGCAAAGCAAAGCGTTGTGGCGAGATCTTCAGCTGAATCGGAATACATGGCTGCTTCGGAGGCTTCACAAGAAGCGATATGGATGAAAGAGTTCATTACAGAGCTAGGTGTGGTTCCTAGTGCGCTGGACCCAATGTATATCTACTGTGATAACATGGGCGCCATAGCCAATGCGCAAGAACCAAGGTCACACAAGAAGCTGAAGCACATCAAGCTACGTTTTCACGCTATTCGAGAACATATCCAAGATGGGGATATAAAGATTTGCAAAGTACACACAGATCTGAATGTGGCGGATCCGTTGACTAAACCTCTTCCGAGGGCAAAACATGACCAGCACCAAACTGCCATGGGTGTTCGGTATATTACCATGTAATCTAGATTAGATGACTCTAGTGCAAGTGGGAGACTGTTGGAGATATGCCCTAGAGGCAATAATAAAAGTAGTTATTATTATATCTTTGTGTTTATGATAAATGTTTACATTCATGCTATAATAGTATTAACAAGGAAACATTAATACTTGTGTGATTTGTAAACTTAATTTGAAGTCCCTAGTAAAGCCTCTATATAATACTAGCTTGTTGGTTAATAGATGATTGTGGTTTCCCTATCATGAACATTGAGATGTTATTAACAACAAGATCATATCGTTAGGAGAATGATATGATGGACATACTCCTATAGATAAGCGTAGCATAAAGATCAAGTCATTTTAATAGTTCAATTGCTATATGCTTTCTGATACATAGTAATCTAATTCCTTCGACCATGAGATCATGCATATCACCTTTACCGGATGGATGCTTTGATGACATCAAACACCACACCGTAACTGGGTGGCTATAAAGGTGGCATTGAGTGTTCGGAAAGTATTGGTTGAAACACATGGATCAAGAGTGGGATTTGTCCATCCATATGACGGATAGATATACTCTGGGCCCTCTCGGTGAAATGTCATCCAATTAGCTTGCAAGCATGTGACTGGCTCACAAGGGATCACATATCACGGGAACGAGAAAAGAGTACTTATCGGTAACGAGGTTGAACTAGGTATGCAGAGATACCGACGATCATAACCTCGGATAAGTAAACTATCGTGAGACAAAGGGAAATTGATATCGTATGTAAATGGTTCATTCGATCGCAAAGTAATCGTAGAAATATGTGGGAGCCATATGAATTTCCAGATTCCTCTATTGGTTATTGTTCGGAGAAGTGTCTCGATCATGTCCGCATAATTCACGAACCGTAGGGAGACACACTTAAGGATTCGACGTTGTTTTGAGTAGTTATGGAATGATGAGAAAGAGACCGAATGTTGTTCGGAGTCCCGGATGGGATCCAGGATATCACGAGGAGATCCAGAATGGTCCGGAGAATAAGATTCATATAAGGAAAGTCCCGTTTCGGAGTTGGGGAATGGTTCTGGTGTTTTCATCGGGAATGTTCTAGAATGATTCCGGAATGTCCGGCACTCCGCAGGGGAAGGGTACATGAATGTGTTATATCAAGTTGGTATGATTGCATCATGTACTAAGTGTCATCACTGAACCAAATAAAGGATTAATTCAATTCCTAGTTTGAAAAGTCAAATAGCTAGTTTGAAAAGTCAAACGGCTAAATTTGGAAAGAGGAAAAGAGGAGGAAGGGGGAAACCGATTTGGGGAGGAGTTCCCTCCTCCAACCGGCATCCCACCTCCAAGCCGAGTTGGGGAGGGACTCCTCTCCCTCCCCTTGGCCGGCCGGCCCCCTCCACCTATATAAGGAGGGGCAGGGCTCCCTCCTAGAGATACACAAGATCCTCTCCTCCAAACCCTAGTACCAAGCCGCCGCCGCCTCCAAGCCGCCGCTGGCCCTAGGGCACTCACCGCCGCCGCCTAGGTGAAACCCTAGCCGCCGGCACTAGCCCCTCCTCGGCGTGTCTAAACCCTAGAACACCGAGGGACTCTCTCATACTCCACCATACTTGCTCCGGCTTAAGGCGAAGCCCCGCGAGATCTCCCCTCTACTTCCGGTACCACGCCGTTGTGCTGCCGGAATCGCGAGGAGAGTGCTACAACCTCCGCTGCCTACTGGAACAAGGGAGATGAAGGTCTTCGTCGAGTACCGAACGTGTGACCGACTGCGGGAGCGCTGCCGGAACGCAGCGTCAGAAGGATCGTCTACGCGATCTTGAGATCGGAAAGAGTACGACTACATCACCCACGAGAATCCGCTCTCGTTAAACACTTTGGAATCTTCGAGGGTGAGTTATTCTATCGACTCGTTGCTACAATCTAGTAGATAGATCTTGGCTTGTTTGTTTGTATGCGGTAGAATTTTTTTGTTTTCCATGCTACGAAACCCTACAAAATGTTTATCCTGGATCATGTAGGAGTTGTTCTTGTGACAGCATCTTGATATGGTACACAAGTTTGATTCTAATCCATGGATTGGGTTGGCTTAAGCTAAGGACAAACTTGGCTTTAGAAGGTAAATAGAGATGCTCTTCTCTGAATTCCCTAAGACCAATGATGTTGGTCTAAGGCTTAGGGATTCAGATCTTATCTAGTTGATTCATATAGATAGTCCTGGTAGTGGTACCAGCAATTGCTTCTTGAATAAAAGCTTGGAGAAAAATGATAGTAAGCTTGATCATTATCTGGATCCAAAGGATTAGTTTCTAAGGTGCTACCTTTTCTCTAGGGATGTGCCTAGAAATTAGATCTTAGCTATATTTATGCTTGAACTGTAATATATAGCTTGACAACCAGAGCAATGATGTTGCTCTGAGCTCTGGCTGGATCCTGGTACTTTGTTGTTTGCTTTTAGAGTTTAAACCTCTATGATGGATTCACCCCACTTGGGTGATTTCTGAGAGCTTATTTCATAAAACAACACATGCTTCTGCCTAGATAATATGATTAGATCATGTGAGGGTTTTATGATGCTCACCACAAAATCTTGCTGATTGTGGAGTAAGGTGGTGATGTTGATTTTGTCTTGCTGAGCTCCTGAGCTTAACCTTGAGCTAGCCTGCTCCTCCTAGCTCCTGGACTTGACCTTGTTGTCCACCTGATCCTTCCCCCTCCTTATGTCACCATCTGGTGATGTTTGATTGATCTTTGGTGGTTTAGTTTGGCTGTTGTGCTTGGTAAGCTGCTGTCTAAGCTGGCTGTTCTTGTGTGCAAGCAGTGGAGAGATGCACTAGTGCCTCTCCACAGCTGTGCTTGTGGTTTTGTGAGTTTGGAGCTGTGCTGTGAGGCTGACAGCACAACACATGCATTTAGTTGTGTGTCCTGCTTGTGTGCTTGTTGTGCACCTGTGGATATGTTCAGAATTTTGAAACTTACTGTTATCTGGTTACTTTCACCTGGCTGGTGAAATTTTCCCCTCTTGGATGTCATTTGACTTCTGGCTTGAAATTTATGAAAGATAAATTCTTTCATATTTGGTGAAACTTGCCCCTTTAATAAATTTCTCAATGATGAACTTGTTCAGTGCACTTCACTGACATGTCTGAGAGAAAAAATAATACTAACCCTATCTTTCTTTTGTTTCTATTTAGTCTTTGTTTGTTTTGCAGGTACAGATCTAAAGTGAAGATTTAGTTTAGGTTTAGTTATAGAACAATCCAATGTAATCTTCTTTATATTTTTGTAATTTTCATTTTATTATTTTGTAATCTCCATTTTATTCTTTTGTAATAAAGATTACATTATTATCAATAAAGAATATTCTTATTCTTATTTATTTACTTTGGTGGAGTGTGTGGATGATTTCAATAAGTTACAATTTTTGTAACTTATTTATATATATGAAATAAGTTTTTATATTCTAATTATTTTCTTTAGATAAAGTTTTGAGTTAAAATAATTAACTCATAATTAAATCAAGATTCAAACCTTATTCCTAATTCATTTGAATTATAATTCAAACACTCAAGTTTAAAATTCAAATTCATTTTAAAACACATAATTCCTTAAAGATCATATCAAAGTCTATAGCAATCACCCTTTAAGACTAAACCTAATCTCAAAGTATGAAAGAAACATTGATCACTTAAGGTTTTTATTTGGTGAAAATTTTACCCACATTTTCACAGATGAATGCATGCAACATTCCATATTCCTAAATCTACCCTTCGTTAGTTCCTAAATGCTGGGATGTTACAGGAGATATGCCCTAGCGGCAAATAATAAAGTGTCTTTATTTGATGTATCTCTTGTATGTTCATATTATGTTTCTTACCATGCTATAACTGTGTTAATACGAAACATTAATACACGTGTGGTATGTAAAAAAACCAAGTATCTAGTTACCTCTAGTGAACTAGCTCATTGCTCAACTGATGATCTAATGTTTTAAGATCATGGGTGATAGTGCCAATTGATAATGAGGTCATGTAATTAGTTGAATGATATATGATAGACATACACCCAACGTAATATCACAATAAGATCTAGTTACTAAAACATTCATCATTGATGATACCATAGAAACTTCATAACCTAATCCTTTGACTATGAGATAATGCATAATCACCGTTACTAGAAGGATACTTCGGTGGTATCAAGTATCAAGCTGTGAAGGGTGATCATAAAGGTGTCATCAGGTTTCTCGAGGGAACAGGTTGAGGAGTATTTATCAAGACCAGAATTTGCCAATCCAAGTAACAGATAGATACACGTGGCCAACTCGGTGACTTTGCATTAACAAAAGTTGCAAGCATAATACTAGGTCATGGAATGCAATGACACGGAAATGAGTAAACGAGTTCATCAGAAATGAGATCGAAAGGAGGTATGGAGATACCGAATATCAAATATCGGATGACCTAGGTATCGAATGGAAAAGATAATGGGACACGGAGTTAAAGGTTCAAGCGATGAGATTCGTGAATGCACGGGTGTTCATTATGGGCATATAGGTCCCGTTGATGATCATTGACGCGAGAGGGTCTCGGTCATGTTCGGAGCATCTCCGAACCAAAGGGTAGCACACTTAAGGGTGCGGATGCTTAGGGACCGAACCGACACCGTAGGAGAAACGAGAGAGATAAACCATAAAGGTTACGGGTAACACCTGATGATGATCGGAGGGTTCTAGAGGTGTTCCAGAGTGAATAATAATATATATGTGTTTTATATCAATTACTCCCTCCGACCCATATTAGTTGACTTGAATTCGTTAAAATTTGGATGAACCTATATACTAAATAGTGTCTAGATTCATTTGAATCTAGACAAAATTGAGTCAACTAATATGGGTCGGAGGGAGTAGTTGAATTAATATTAAAACATAAATATTTATTTTATTTTGAGGCATTCATGCCTATTGGGCCTCCCTTGGAGGGAAGTCCCAAAGGGGCTAGGCGCCAAAGGAGAAAAAAGGAGGGAGGGGGGCATGCGCCAAACCCTAGGGGCTCCCTCCCGTGTGGGGGGCACATAGGGACGGAGGCCACACCCCTGGCGGTAGATGTGGGGGTTATCCCCCCACACCAAACCCTAGGGTTGCCCCTATCCTCCTCCTATAAATAGAGGGACCCTCCTCCCCTCTATTCACACAATTGTCTCTCCTCTCTCTATTCCCCTAGAGCTCTCTCTCCACCTAGATTGGAATTGACTCTTATGGGAATTTGTTCTCCACCTCTGCACCACCGTCATGCAAAGGACAGTTCGGCTTCTTTCTTCTTCTGCCGCTCGGCTGGATCGGAGCCCGGGAGACGTGTGTAGATCTTTGAGGCGCCACACTTGGGGCGCTTCTTGTCTTCATCAATATAAGCCTACTTGCGTAAGGCATGCCACGGTCTTCAAGGGTATGAATATCGTCTCCCTCTCCATTACTTATGTCTCCACATAATAGATCTTGGTTATCGTGTTCGCGTAGCTAGAATTTTTTTGTTTCCTGCTATGAACCATTCAGTGGTACCCCCTGGCGACGACGGCTTGGGGGGTCCCACCCCCTTGGCCCTAGGGTTTGCCCCTCCCCCACCTCCTATAAATAGAGGATCCCCCTCCCCTCTATTAGCACAACAAGTTCTGTCCTCTCTCCCTCTATTCCCTAGAGCTCTCTCCACCTAGATTGGATCTAGCTCTTTGGGATTAGATCTTCACCTCTGCACTACCGACGTGCGCATGATGGATTCCGGAATACGTTGCTACATCATACGTGTGTAGAGCTTCGAGGTGCAACACTTGGGGCGCTCGTCTTCATCGCTATACGCCTACCTGCGTAAGGCGTGCCACGGTCTTCAAGGGTATGAAAACCGTCTCCCTCTCCGTTACTTATGTCTCCATAGAATAGATCTTGGTTATCGTGTTCGCGTAGCTAGAATTTTTTTGTTTCCTGCTGCGAACCCCTTCAGTTACAACTGCCAGTGATATCACACATTCATCCTATGGTGCATGTTTCCCAACTGAACAAGGCCATAAAACCTACCAGGTGAGTGATGAATTGTATGTAGCCTCATTGGACAATTTCTTCGTGTAGGCCTTGGCCATCTGCAATGATCACTTAATCCCATGCAAGAACTAGTAAATACCACAAGTGCTGGTGCAATGATCTAGTTTACCGACCGACTTCTAGAGACAGGGACAACTTTACACCATTGCCAACATGTATCCCTCTTCACCGACCTAGGCACAAGTCTGTTCTCTAGGAAGTATTGTAACATCGACGAGCCATCTCCCACGTGCTCAACGTCAAGCTACACCCGAAAGCAAGGAAAATAATACAAGGCAACGATGACTAACAAGAGGATCCACTATAAAGATCACAAACCTGTTAAGGTGTTGGAAAACTATAGCACTCGAGGCATCGGTCTCGTAGGGCAGAGGGCATTGAGTTGTAATCTGAAACACAAGTTTCCCCTTGAGAAACCCCTCTCTTCTTCCTCCATAAGCATGCCTTCTTAGCTTCTCTCCATTCGGGGTGACACGAAGAAATTGTATCGTATCCTCATATACCGTGAGACTTATCCCGTGAGGGTGTGTACGAGACATGCTAGAGTTCAGGTTAGCCACATGCACATACAAAGCGATCATATGACCATAATATGACAGAAAGCAACCTGGTCTTTCTTGGGTTAAACCCTAATTTCCCGGTGCATATAAGTTTGCTACATGGCCATGGCAGTGTTGTACTCCATATATATTTTAGCAAATACTGCCTCCATCCCAATGCTTAAGGCATATAACTTTTTTTGAAAAGTCAAGCTATGTAAAGTTTGACCAAACTTTTAGAAAAATCTATCAAGAACTATTATATTATATAGATACCATGTAAAAATATGTTTCATGATGTATGAAAGGATATGAATTACGTATTGTAAATATTATATTTTTCCTAAAATTTGGTTAAACTTTAGTTGGTTTGACTATTTAAAAAGTTATATGACTTAAGCCTTGAGACGAAGGTAGTACTAAGCAGCTGTTCCAACCATAACCAAGTAGCCCGGCCTAGGTTGGGCCGCATGCTCCACCATTGGTCACAAGCTTCTCCTGCTTCAAGAGGATCATTGCCATATCTGTAGCATGATTTGACTTTTTCATTTCTGGAGTTGTGGGATGAATTTGATTTTTTGCAAACCATGGGATATTTACATTGTATAGTATCTATGTGCTCAGTTATTGTCAGATTTCTCGGTCACTTTAGCTTTTTTTTTTGTGAACACTTTAGATTGTATTTTATTCTCAGGTGCACCAGTAGCACCAAAACGGTCGGTGCACTGGACGTGTTCTCGGTGCGCAGAGCGAGTCGAGGTTACCGGTGCAATATTTTCTAAGTGACTCCCGAAAGCCTTCCTAGCACTAACAAAAATGTATAAAACTCGGGGAAAGGAGGATGATGGTTGATAACTTGCTTCTACCCTTTTACCCTTTTTCAAGTGGAGGAAATCAATCGGCGATTCCGACAGTAAAAGGGCGTCATTAGGTCCATGTCTACTTACATGAGATAGCTACGATTGAAACAGCACATAAGTGGTGCAGCAACATTTCAATGAGCACTAAGAGAAAATTATTAAATTTAACAGGGGAGGTAAACCTTTTTTACTTTGAAAGATGGTCTTTGTTTTACCCACAAAAAAGAAAAATGGACTTTGTTTGACTAGTTATAGAATCTACAAATAACCATGGCCTAACATATAACTGAATAATTAATGGCTAGCAAACGAACACTTCGGTTTTTAAACGTGTTAAACGGTGGAGTTGCATCGGAGAATGGCTGGTTTTCGTTCAAGTTACATCAATTAGATCCAGAGCTACCTATGACACTCGAAGCGAGGTTAGTGATTTGATGCCATCTTACTAGATTGGACTGCATGCCCCACTATACACTTGGGCAGTCACTTCCATTAGCATCGTGGCATCTCGATAGCCGGACTTAATTACCAGAATCACCTGTTCCCCAATATGGATTACTGTATTATTAAGATTTATGATCAAACTCGGGTACACTATCAGAGAAAATAGTCTATGCTTATCGGCTTCCACTGACGGGTGCTAGCTAGCCTGGGTGCTTATCCTGAGACATTTATATATATACTCCCTGTTAAAGAAATGTTCTTTGCCCAAAGGTTACTTTTTTGCGCACATAGTATTACAGTAGTAGAATGAAGTATTCCGTGGGCTCGGGGAAAACATGTGTTGTCGTTGTTGTAGTGCATCCTCAATCTCATCGGTATCTGACCACTTTTGAAAGGGATTAATAAAATATGGTATATCAACCAAAGAAATTCTAACGTCCCTTTCAACCGTGCATACGAGTCACCTATCCACAATTCCCTCACCTGAATGGCCAAAATGCAACTAGCCGGTTGGTTAATTACTGGTTAGCCATTTACTTAATTAATAGTCTTACTCCTGAAACGCCAAATTCTATACAAACCACACGTTCATTTAAAGACCATATATACATAATCCAACAGATAAGCACAGAAAATCATCTCCTTTCTGGTCGCATGTAACAATTTGTGTCGACATGGTATTCCTCAAACTAGGCAAAAGGGGGACAATATCATACCGGTGCATTAGATACAAACATATTTACAAAGTGATTTGGAGAACTTCTTCACTGATCACCAATGCACAAGTCAAGGTTAACTACAGAGCAGGATTACAGTTTAGAAGCCATGGCACGAAATTATTCGTCCCAATCGAACACAAAAATATTACTACTCAATGGTGGAGCAACTAAGCAAGCAGCTGTAACCGTCGTCACATCCAAGAAGGAAGGCAAGACGATGAAGCAACACCGTATGCAGCAGCAGCAGCCCTGATCTGAGGAAACAGCCTCATACCGACAGACGACCGTGGCAGGTCCCGGCCGGCGTACGGTACGCATGCTATACCTGGCTCTCCAGGTCTGGCTCCCGTCCGTCGGGCTGATCCGTCGCCTTTCCACCAGCCTTGGACGGCGGCGGTAGAGCAGGGCGCGCGCGGCAGACGGGGCAGGTGGCGTGCGTGCAGAGCCAGACGTCGACGCACCCGACGTGGAACGCGTGCCTGCACCCGGGCAGCGCGCGCACGGCGTCGCCGTCCTGCATGGCGCCCAGGCACACCGCGCACTCCTCCTGCCCCGCCCCCTCGTTCGCCTTGAACCTGAACACCGGCATGGCGGCCAGCGCCGCCTTGTCCAGCCCCTCTCCCCCCGCCCTCTTTCCTGCCGCGCCGGATCCCGTCGCCCGGTGCACGCCGTCCCGCCCGCCGCTCCACCGCACGTAGAGGTAGTTGAGGTACAGGATCACCCCGTACAGCGCCAGGCACACCGCCGTGAACGCCGCCACGAGCTCCAGCGTCCCGCCGGAGCTGCAGCACCCTCCGCCGCCGCCGCCTCCGCTCGCGGGCTGCTGCTGCTGCGACGCCGCAGTCGACATGCCGATGGATCGCTCCAGGCAGGCAGTGCACTACTGTCTGCTGTTGGCAGCAGAATGTCGTGGCGTGCGGGTCTCGCTCGCCTAGCTCAGCAGTCTCTGCCGGGTTGGTGCGAGCTGTGATGGTTTTGTTGGTGTACGAGTGGGCCGGTAGTGCTGGAGCCTGGTGGAAGGCTGGGGACTACTGCTAGTGGCCGGGAATGGCCGGGCGGTCGCCGTGGGCTGCTTTGTCGTAGGTATAGGCAAGGGATTAGTGATAATTAATTAGGCGATATAGGTTTGCGATTTCTTGCGCTGGCAGGGTGTACTTTTCTTTCCACAAATGGTCCGGTTGGGTTGGAAACGTGCTGCTAGAAACTTCGGGTATGGTGAAGATTGGAGTGTGAGCAGGTGTAAAAAAGATTGTGGCATGTGGCCCACGTGATTTCGACGCAGAGCACAATTCGGTGGGCGGGTAGCTGGAACTTAAATACTCCTTCCATCATTAATGTAGGATCTTTATTTATTCTAAAATAGAGTAGTTACGCTTTAAAATGAGTAACAAGCTAAACTTGTCTACATACATGTGTTATAGAAAATGCTAGAATATCTTATATTAATGAGTGAAGGGAGTACAATTAAGATAAATCAATTCGTTATTATCAGAAATGTTATTTTTTAACCGGGAAATGGCCCCGAAGGGCTAAAAGCGTCTGAAAAAATGCATTAATCAAGCGATACTAACAGAATTACAATGAGGACCCTAAAGAAAGTAAAAAATTGTAGTCTATTCTTCACGCTTTGCAAACAGGACCTCAAACAAAATTAGAAAAAAGCAATCGAGTATGTTTTCTTCGCCACAGCTCGTTGGAGACCTCAAGGCGCAGGCACCAGCGAAACCACCAGGGACTCTACCACTTAGAGTGGAGCCGTTTGGGAACCTCACATTGAGATTGAATATCCTCTGAATCGGCATAGCAGCCTGGAGGAAGAAAAGACACGTAAATATCAACCTAGGATAGACTATTCATGTTATCAAAAATGCGAGGAGACACATGGGACCGGGACGCTTGGTTCATGTTGTACTATTCTCTTAGCAACAGACAAATACCAATCACTACATTAAGCCATCACAACTCCTTGTCTATATGAGCCTTCCCACCACCTCCTATCAACCTGGAAAAACATCAAAATTTGACTTCAAGGTGGTGAGATTGCATAAATACAAAAAATTGCTCACCTCCCATGATGCTCTTGAATGAGACCGTAGACATAAAACCTTAGCTTCTCGGATCTCCCTATCGACTCCTCCATGTTGTTGTCGCCTCCGTCGGCTATGGATCCGTCACCCATCGCCGAGCTCATGGCCTTCGTCCTCTCCTAGTTTCTCACACCCATATGTCTTCATCGTCACCCTAGTCCTTATTTGCTAGCATCTGCGAATTTGGCGGTCTTGTGGTGACATGGGTATGCCTTAAGGGTACCCAATATTAGCCTACCGGGTCCAGACCAGCAGGAGCCCACATGATGATCTGCACCTGATGAGGAAGCCCAAGAAGGATTCGGGTGGCCTAGGCCCATAAAGGAGGCGATTTCTTGGAGGATACGGCTAGCTCTAGATAGAAAGTTTAAAGGGTAAACCCTAATCTGTAACCGGCTCGACTTTATCCAGAGACCGGGCCTCCCCATATAAAGGCCAGGAGGGAACAACAAGGAGGATCACAAAAAAACCTAGCACATACCCGCCAGATCTCATCTGCGCACCCCTTGTAATCATCGGTTTCACCATCAATCAATAGGAGACAAGCAGGAGTAGGGTTTTTCTTCCAAGGGCCTGAACCTGGGTAAATCTTGTGTCCTGCATTGCTTGTCTGTTAGCCGAACGCGATCTCCAGTGCACCCCCTTTTTTTTCAAACCCAAGTCCATAACAATGGGCATTGATGAGTTGAAACCTCGTCAGGTGACCAGCGAAGGTATCCTAGTGTGTTGATCTCGTCTTCGCGATGATTGGTCCCTGCTCGAGTGCGGGGACATTTTCTTGGATCTCTTGTGTGTTTTCATTGATGATCTAGATCTCTGGGTCCAGATCTATCATGGTGGCTCCCTACTTAGTGTCAGGGGATCTACTTAGTTATTCTGTGGACATATCACCGCTTGCTCATCTGGGTTCTTCAATCATGGCTTGTTTGTGTGGGCACGGTCTAGTGTGTTGTTGTCACCAGAGTGGGTTTAGGGTGTGAAGCTGGGTGTGTTCTTGTCAGGTATTTGGTGGTCGAATCTGAGATGTGTGGTTCTTGAAGACCACACGTGGACCTCTTTGGATCGGATAGCCGACAACGCTTGGGATTGTTTTTAGTGGTAGTCAGCTTGGTACTTCCTTGTTGTCCCCTTTGGTCGTGTTGGCATGGCTGGGTGGAAATAACTCCGACGAAAGCCTTGCATCTATGTGTACATTATCGATGATGAATAATCCTTTGATGTCA
This sequence comes from Avena sativa, assembly GCA_916181665.1. Classification (NCBI taxonomy): domain Eukaryota; kingdom Viridiplantae; phylum Streptophyta; class Magnoliopsida; order Poales; family Poaceae; genus Avena; species Avena sativa. The sequence goes on along the minus strand of OV702298.1, from coordinate 40,398,244 downwards.
CCTCCTTGGAGGCTTCGCCTTTCTGATTTCCTTCTCCTATCAGTGTGTAGATAGTGGCCTCCTTGTGTAGTCCTACCCTCTGAATCGACTAGAGGGGGGGGGTGAATAGGCGACTACCAATTTATAATTTGTTACTCAACTTTAGGCTTGGCAAGAAGATAAGTTCTCTAGATATGCAACTAGGTGAACAACCTATATGCTAGAGAACTAATTACAAGCACAAGAGCGGTAAAGAGCAAGTAGTAAAGGTAAGGAACGAGATAACTGGAGCAGAGACACGAAGATGTAATTCCCGCAGTTCACTTCCAAGGAAGCTACGTCTATGTTGGAGAGGTGTCGGGGCCACACAAGGTTACCCGAGCGCCACAAAGGCCTCACCTTCTTCTCCGGTGAGCTCCCACCACAAAGGAGGCATGACAATCCACTAACCATAAGAAGAATGGGTGTGAGTTTCCATCTCCCCATTGAGGATCCCCTTGTGGCCGAAGGAGAAGGACCAAGCTCTACTCAAGTGGAGCCTTCACTCTCACAAGATCATCTTGCCCCTCAAGGACCCACTATATTGGCACAAGCTCCCTCAAGATCTTTCGAGGTTCCTCATGCTCATGACTCTTCAAGCCCCGATACTCAAGCTCTTCATCAACAACATCTACCTCCCTGTAACTACCTCGGTGAATTACGCTCCTAGTTACAAGCCTGGATGAGCGGAAATGGTTAAAATAGTACGGTGGGGCCCAAATGCCACTCACAGGTAGACCTTTCGGCCGTCCTAACCATTTCCAAACATCGGGACAAGAACGGGCGGCGTAATCGGCAGGCGAAGGGATCAACTACATACACAAATGAGTATGTATGCAAGCCACCATACAACAGTACATCAGAGCCATTCCATCTAAAAAGAAAGGAAATATTGCAACGCCATACGGCAAGATCCAAATATCCTAGATAGATATAATAGTTTAGGATATCTCCTCATACATCAAACATCAGAGTATCAGGCGGAAGCGGAAGACAAAATCCGAGTACGGATAAGAAGCAAATCGGCATAAGATGCCCCATAAATAAACACATCCCGCCCACAGATCTCACGGATCCCCGTTCCCGGAATCTCTACACCGAATGATCGTTGCCCACATCGTCCGTCTCCTCCACCCAGTATCCATCTTGCGAGTTTACCTGTGCATCTGAATCAAACAATTTATCGTGTGAGACCCTAGGGGTACTCAGCAAGTCTTTATGCCTCTAAAGGGGATACAACCTGGGGTGACGCAATTGCAGCAAAAGATAAACCCTAACAATTCTAGAGATACTCGCTAACCATCCGCCTAACCAGAGATAGACGGATGTCCGTGAATTAATAACAACAGTTATAATGGTAATGTCCACAGATCCATCCTCCTCCTCGCTTACCGACGAGGAAGCGGACGAACATCCCCCATCCGTTGGCAGTTTTATTATCCATTCCATGAGTGTTGCACTATTTACTAGTCCGGTACTTAGTCAAATTAAAAGCGGTACTTTAGTTATTCTTGTCTATGATCGAGAAACTGTGCTCCAAGTCGTCCATAACCGCGGACACGGCTTTCAGAAAGTTTTACCCTGCAGGGGTGCACAATTAGCAACACACACTCGATCAACCTCGGAAAAACCAAATCAAAACCCAACGAGGCAGTCACGACAAAGCGATCACAGGATTCAGAAATATTTCAGGGGGCCACCCCATTAAGCTACCCGCGACGAAGTTGGCCGACTCCGAGACGGACTCAAGGTTTGCGCCAATGGCTATAAACAACTGGGAACCAAAAATGTGACTGGGCTTGTCGATACCGCGAAAACACTCCGCTTTCCTAAACAGTACAGTGTGCAGTACCTCGCACAATTTTAAATAAAGCAGTAAAGCATGGCATAAGTACAGGATATTAAATAAAACCTCAAACTAGTTTGTGGCCCCAAGAAATAAGAATGAATCAAGCTCTGGCTCAGGGGGGGTTCATAAGCCTCCCGGATGTGGATAGCGCGAATATTCAAGGAACAGGAATCAAGTACTCGGGGTCCTACGGGACACAAGTGAGCCTGAAAAACCAAATAGCAAATATGGCTCACCGATGCCACTTTCATTAGTTATCCCATTACTACTCAGGTTAAGTTGTTTAGGTACCTCGTTATCCATCAGACACTCATATACCCTACACATGCTGTTCTACGACTCGCATGGCTCAGACAACTCCTGTAGTAATGGCTCATGGGATGGAGGAACAAGCTTCGGTGGGGTTTAAAAGTAAAGGCTATGCAATACTTGGGATTCAATTTAATGCAATCGCGACTCAATGATGCAAGAATAAGAAAGAGGCAATAGGTACTATATGTATGCAAGCATGTGGTAGTGCTTGCCTGGCAGCTCAGTTGAAGCGAGAGAAGGATCTGGGTAGTGCTCCTGGGTTGCTTGATATATTCCCTGCTCAGCGTCTATTCGAAGAAGAACCAAACAAACAAGGGCCAACATAAATAAAGTGCACAAGCATATGAATTAAATGCATCAAGCAAACAATCATGCCATGATGAATGATGCACAATTTGCATGGCAATAAAGTAGCATGGCATGGGTGAGGTGTGAAATACAAGAATAAATCATTTTATTGAGTTTTGGCCACATTTTATCCTCATTTTAGTTGCTGTACACATTATATTTATATGATGCATGCTGCAAAACAGAACAAGGATTGCATAAACGGAAAGGTCTCGTCGAGCTAATCATTTTAGACATATTATTTGTTAAATTTGGAGTTATAAAACAAAAGTTATTAATTAATTAAGGAAAAAGGGCATTTTCTTGTAATTTTAATTAACTTGGAAATTAAAGTGTTCGAAATATATTTTGAATGGCATATTTGAATTCCTCATATTTTTCTGATCCAAAAACATATATCATTTGTAAAATTTGGAATTACCAAAATAAAGATAATATTTTCTGGATATTAAAACATATTAAACAATTTCTAGAAAACATTTTCATTAAACAGATAAAACGCGCAGACTTTTTATACCCGAAGGAACCTAGCCCGAGTCACAGCTAGGTGGGACCAACTGCTGACTGGGCGTTCACGGCGCGCAAAAGCTTTTCTCACCGCAAGCTACTCTAGCCGCAGAGGTTGACAGGTGGGCCTCCAGGCGGCGGGGCCACAGCGCGCGCGCCCAGCGGCCAGCTGACACGTGGGCAATCCTGCGCGCGGGGGGGTGGGGGGGGACTGGTCTGTTCGTGATGGCCAGGAACTTCCGGGGGTTCTTTTGCATAAAGGACACCGAGGCTGACGGTGGGCTTCGGGGACCGCGGGTTTAGGCGGGAAAAAGGGCAGGGTTAACTCTGCAAAAGCGACGCCGACGACGGACTGCTGCTGCTCGCCGATCTGCAGAGAACGGGGAACCGGCCGGAGTTTGGGCGACGATGGCGACCAAACGACGGCGGATTTCGCCGAGCCGCAAAAACGAAAAACGACGAGGGGACCTAGGGCTACATCTTTCCTACAGGCGGCATCACCGGAGAAGGGCTACAACGCGCGGGGCACGGCAAGGAACAGAGGCGAGTCAGATGCTGCTGCAGCTACTGCCGCCAGAGCGCGACGCGCAGAGCGCTCGACGGAAGGCGGCGGAGCTACGGCGAGCTAGAGAGGAGAAGGGGATGTCTAGGGGATGCGGGGACTCACCGCGGTGACGCCGGCGTGGTCGTTGGCGCTGAGGTGGAGGAGATCTGGCGGCGGGCTCGGGGATGTTGGGCTCGGGCTGCGGCGGAGCACGGCGGTGCTAGGCTGCTCCGGCGAGATCCTGGTACTACCCCGCAACCTAGGCGTCGAAGAGGAAGCAGAGGCCACCCCTGGTGCGCCTGGACCACCTTGGGGAGCTTCAGACCGACGAGGCCAGGAGGTAGACGGGTCTAGGGTTTTGGGGTTCGGCATGGGAAGGCCATGGCTGTTCCTAGGGGGAAGGTGGGAGGAAGGCAGGGTTCCTGGCGTCCAGATCTTGCCATGGGGTTCCTGGGGTGGTTGAGGTGATAAGGGAGAGAGGGGAGGGCACATGGGGTGGTGGTGGCTTTTGAAAAAGGTGAGGGAGGAGGTTGATCGGGTAGGTGCTTCTCTCCCTTCTTTTCTCCTTGTCTTGAAGCCAAAGAAAAACGTGAGGGGTGACGTGGTGGAGCCTGCCTGGTAGGGAGAGAGGGGAAGCCAAGAGAGGAAGAGGGGAAGGGGTAGCTCGGGCTAGGGTAGTTTGGTCTAGGGTTAGGGTAGGGGTGGTCTCGGCTAGCTAGAGAGAAGGGGTGGACAAACTAGGGTTAGATGGAGAGGATGAAGAGAGAGGGGGTTTTAGGTTTAGATGAGGTGATAGGAGAGATGAGTGGTATGGTTTAGGGTTTAGAGAGAGAGACAAGATGGGGTGGCTTTCTTTTGACAAGACCAAGCTAGAACAAGTCAAGCTCACAAGATCTAGACAAGAAAAGAGAGGGTGAGATAAAAAGGTGGTGAGGGGATGGATGGAGGTAGATGTAGGTTTTAGGGTTAGATGCTTGCATGCATCAAGCAAGATCAAGCATAAGAGGGTAGAGAGAGATATGGGGGAGGATCCACTCAAAATCCAAATGGTGGTGGTCAAGAGAATCTTTCAATATTTGGTTCATACCCCAAACTTTGGGCCGTGGTACCCCAAGGGAGCCAGCTTTGACCTCATTGGATACATGGACTCGGATTGGGATGGAGACAAAGTGGGAAGGAAGTCAACCTCCGGGGCTTGTCAATTTCTTGGAAGATCCTTGGTATGTTGGTCCTCGAAGAAGCAAAATTGTGTGTCTATGTCTACTGCCGAAGCTGAGTACATCTCCGCCGCAAGTTATTATGCTCAATTTCTATGGATGAAGCAAACCTTGAAGGATCTTGGACTTTCTTTTGACAAGGTTCCTCTTCTCTGTGACAATGAGAGTGCTATTTCCATTGCTCACAACCCTGTGCAACACAACCAGACCAAGCATATTGAGATTCGTCATCATTTCATTTGGGACCATGTTGTAAGAGGAGACATTTCTTTGGAGTATGTTCCCACCAAGGCAAATCTTGCGAATCTTTTCACGAAGCTTCTAGATGAAGCAAGGTTCCGAGAGTTAAGGCATGAGCTAAATATCATAGATTCGAGCAATGTGGCTTGAGTACCTTGCACACCTACCCGTGTCTCAATGTGTACCCTTGTTTGGATGTATGCATGGACTTAGGGGGAGTGTAGTTCCTCTTATGAACAAACACTATCCCTATTATGTGCACATTAAATTTTTCATACTCTATAGTCTCTTAAGGAGACCATTTGAGATTCATGATGATTGTTGGCAATGAACCCAAGATATATCTTCGCGGTGTCAAGCCATTTACTCTTATATAAGGTGGCCTCGGCCACCGACCCTTTTGTGTTTCTTGTTTGGTTTTCCTTGTGTTTTTGTGCTTGGTTGTTCTTGTGTTTTCTTGGTGTCTTTTGTTGTCTTGTTTCTTCATAGTTTGAGATCTCTATCCCAAGCCTTTTCTTTCCCCAAACCCCTTCTATTCCCAGCACAAGTTCTTCCTTGTTTTCTTCCAATCCTGGGAAAGTGTTTCTGGCGTCACCGGAACTTCCGGCCAGCTACCAAAAGTACCGGTCAGTGCAGAGTTCTCTAGAACTTCTCTCTGACCTGGCTACTTCCGCATGTGCTCGGAACTTCCAGTGAGGCTCATCGACCTATATAATGTGGGCCCTGGGAAAAACGGGGTCTTCTCCCAGTTTTCCCCAAGACCCATGTTCTATTTGGAGCAGACGCCAGCGAAAGCTACTCTGTGGAGGTGCTCTTGTCCCTCCGTCTCTGGCCAACCTTTTCCAGATCTGTTCTATGGGAACCTTCCCCACCTCGATCTCCCGCCATGGACTCCGATATTTGCCCTCAACTCCCTCCATTAATGGAGATCTTGCTCACTCCATTGCTTGAGTTAGGGCTCACCATGTCTAGGCTAGTTCTTTGGCTAGAACTTGTTGGGAGGTCTTGGTAGGCCTAGGAAACCTTGCTAGGGTAGATTGAACAGATACATTTGTGTGAATTTGTACAGATGCACCCTAGATCTTGTATCCTTGCAGTTTTCCAGTTGAACCGTTGTGTTCGTGGCCTCACCGTAACTTCTGTTGAGTCATGAACGGAACTTCCGGTGGTGACTTTTTCACCGGAAGTTCCGATGGTTCACCAGAAATTCCAGTGCACTATATTTGATTCACTGCATGTATTTTTTCAATCTCTCTTTGTTTCTTCTTTAGAACTTGTGCACTTACCCCACCATCCCTTCCTATTCTTTGTTTTCTTCTCAGGGCAAGGTGGTTACCATAGAGGCAAGCACAACTGTATTCCTTCCGGTCCTCCTCTCGAGATTGATGAAGAAGATCATGAGGTTCTGCGACCTCCCACTCAGACTACCTGTTAGAGGTCTGCTGCTGCTCGTCATGCTGGTACTGCTGAAGGGAAGCGGCATGTCCTTGCTTCTCAAAAGGCCACTGCTGCTGGGCCTAATTCCTCCAAAGTCAAGATCTCCGAGTGGCCTCAGAAGGCTTATGCATCGTTTCACCAGGTGGATCCCTATCTTGTTCCGCATGATCCTCTTTGCTTGGATCCCCTCTTCCACAATCGTCACCAAGAGCAATTTTTTGCCAAGATTTATGCCACCAAGTCCAAGTTTGTTGTAGCTCCTCATAAATTCATCAATGTGGCTCATATGGAAAGCAAGCCGGAGTACTTTGGGGAAGCTCTCGAGATATGCAGAAAGTTTGGGCTGAATCCTATCATGGAGCACCGTCAGAACTTTGATGAGACCTCTATTGCTCAGTTCTTCTCCACTCTTCACATGGAGACGGATCCTATCAATGTCACCTTGAAGTGGATGACTAAGAATCAGCTGTTAACTGCCACATGGTTTGAGTTTGGTGCTCTTCTTGGCTATCCCCTTGTGCCTGGAAAGGGTGCTAATGGATGGCGCATTCATGGCCTCAGGGCTTATGCACCTGAGGTTCTGGAGCCTCTCTATATTGAGGGTTGGGATGTATGTGGTCACGTGAATTATCTCTTGTCAGTCTATGACATCATGCACAGGGTCTTCTTAAACACCATCTCTCCAAAGGCAGGGAACTTTGATCAGTTTCATGCTTATCAGATTGACCTTATGTTTCAGACTCACCGTCACCGCGATTCTGACCAAAATATGGATGTTATGCACTTTCTGTTCAATGAGATCTGTCTTGCTATGATTGACAAGCGCTCATGTCACTTTGCTCCATACATTCAGACTATTATCAACGCCAAGTGGTTGGAAGCAACTGATACTCGCTACCCTCAGGACTGCATCACTATTCATGAGGAGAAGAAGCTGTGTGTGAGTAAGCATGAGAAGCCTAGGACCCAAGCTGAAAAGGAAGAAGCCATATGGAAGTCTGGGGTTGCTACTGGTACCACTTCTGCTCGTGCTGGTTCTAGTGATGGTGGTCCCACTCTTGAGAGGCAGCCATCTTGGGCCAAAAAACAGCTGAAGAAGGTGAAGCAGACGTTTTGTTTCTTGTAGGACCGTGAGTATCAGTCTTATGTTGATCAGTGGCACAATGCTCAGCGACAGAAGGCTATCTTGACATCGCTCTGTGCTCCTTGCTCTCCAGAGACCAGCTCCTTCACCGCGCCCAAAGATGAGTGGATCTGTGACAACTGCAAGTGGTCTGACTTTGAGGATGAAGTCACCGGTCCCCCGCCTGCGTGGAATAATGCCTCTTGGTATCCCGAGCCTTCTCCTTCTCCTTTCCATGGTTGGGGAAATTAGAGTGGTCTCTTCTCCCTTTTTGGTGTCATGATGCCAAAGGGGGAGAAAGCTATCTATTAGGTTGTTCTCACGGGATTTGCATGGGTTGAGTCACGAGCTCGTTTTCTCTTTGATCCTTTCTTGCTCGTGAACTCTCTAGTTTATGTGTGTGCTTGTGGACCTTGTTATTTGTGCGTCTTATTTATGTATGATACTATGTGATATGGTATGCATATTGTTGGCTTATGGATGTTTGTATATGGTGGTGGAGTCTATATTGATATTATTTCATCTATTATCTCATACCACATATGTTTGGTGCAACGGTATGTCCCCTATCTTTTTCTTCTTTGCCCATGTGCTATTTTTGCAATGGAAAGGGGGAGCCCCCTTATATGTGTGCTAGTTTATCCTTAGAGATTTCTCTCTACCTTGCACACACGTACGGGGAGCTTGTTCAGTTCATTGCAAAATCTTCTCTTTCTTATGCAAATATTATGGGATTGTCATCAAACACCAAAAAGGGGGAGATTGAAAGGACTATGTTTTCCCTTGCTATTTTGGTGATGATGACAATCCCACTTGTGATCTAACCGTGTGCTTGAGTTTCAGGTTAATTGTTTATTGATGGAGCTTATGGAGTGTGTGGATTCCATTCTTGGATTCTCGTGAAGACAGCGGTCTTTCATTTTTCTCTTTCTCTCATTTTATTGTTTTAGATCACCATACTATCAAGAGGGGGTCCACCTCGGAAGGCTATGGGGAATCATCTGTTCTTGCACAAACCATATTTGCACCGCCATAGCCATCCTATTCATCAGCGAGAGAGTGAGTTTCTGATCTATTGGTGCTGTTTTTGTCTGATCGAAACTTCCGGCCAGGAGTTGGAAGTTCCACTCAGGGTTCTCTAAGGAATGGATCTGGGTATATTTCTAGTCCAACTTCCGGCGGAAGTTCCGGCCACAGTTCAGAACCTACTTTATTGTAGTGTTCTATTTGACGAAACTTCCACCAGATGTAGCACCGGAAGTTCCGATCGCAGGAACTTCCTTTGCTATTTCCGCCGAGACTCTGTGTGGAACTTTCGCCCAGGCATCGGAACTTCCGGTCAGGCATTTTCCGACCCAGTTGTTCCGCCCCAAGTTCCGCTCACGTTCATTATACTTATGTATGGAAGTTTTCTATTTGACGGAACTTGGCCCGAAACTTGCTCTGAAAGTTCCACCGGAACTTCCGGTCATGTCTGTCCGGAACTTCTGGTCGAGCTTTGGAGCGTGCGTCAATGGCCTTCGAGCCATTGAAGCTTCGCTGGGCAGAACTTCCGGCCCCTCACCGGAACTTCCGGTGATGTTGCAAACTATCCAACGGTTCAGTTTGGAGGGGGCCTATTTAAGGCGCCCTCCTTCTTCCTCCTACCTAACTCTTCAATTTTCTCTCTCCTCCATTAATACTAGAGCTTCACCTCACTAGATCTCTCTCCCTTTCCACTCAAACCACTCGATCTTATGAGTGGTGGGAGAGGTGACCTAGATCTACACTTCCACCAAAGAAGATTTGATTCCCCCCACCTATCCTTTGTGGATCTTGTTACTCTTGGGTTTCTTGGAACCCTAGGCGGTGTAGGGAATCCTCGGAGCTAAGGGCATGTGTTGTAAAGATCCTTGGTGTCGTTGAGGTCCTCCAATTGAGTTGTGGAGCTTCCCCCGCAACCTTGTTGTAAATGTTTCGGTTGGCGCCTTCAAGGTCACCGGTTAGTGGATTGTGAGGCCTCCTTTGTGGGGGAGCTCACTGGAGAAGAAGGTGAGGCCTTTGTGGCGCTCGGGTGACCTTGTGTGGCCCCGACACCTCTCCAACATAGATTTAGCTTCCTTGGAAGTGAACTACGGGAATTACATCTCCACGTCCCTACTCCGGTTATCATGTTCCTTACCTTTACTACTTGCTCTTTACCGCTCTTGTGCTTGTAATTAGTTCTCTAGCATATAGGTTGTTCACCTAGTTGCATATATAGAGAACTTATCTTCTTGCCAAGCCTAAAATTGAGTAACAAATTAAAAATTGGTAGTTGCCTATTCACCCCCTTCTAGTCGATTCAAAGTCGGTACTTTCACCCTCTTTTGTGGCAATATCTATAGGGATATACATCCTCACCTCGAGTATTCCTCCTCCCTACCTCATTTTCTATACACATGACATCATATATATGGTGAATTCCTTGCTTCATGCGGCTAACCATAAACCTAGGGTGGTTTTATTAGTATGTGGCATGCCACGGGATCCTATGATGTTTCCTTCTCATGTCTCCATTGCTCGATTTTATAGGTCAGTGCCGATGTCCATTGGGCAGAGGATGGAGAAACACAAAGACTTTGCAAGAGCTTGTTCATTGTTGGTGGTATCGACACCTGTGTTGTTCCCTCATTGGAGGCACCACCATGAGTCCCCTCCTTCCTTAAAGCATCATGGTTTCAATTGGATAATTATCCAATATTTTTCACGGTTGATTTCAGAATATGAATCATGACATAACAATTACCAAGTGGTAGAACACACTTTCTTCTAAGGTGGTGCAACTCTCTCGCAACTCTCCATGTAGGACTAAACCTAGATCTCACTCCTCTTGCCACAGACATGTAGGATACCACACATATGGACTTCCATACACATGGGGATTAAGTTTAGGGTAAATCTAAAATCTTACATGTGCCAAAGGATTCAGCCCATTATTTCTAGCAGTTTCTTCAGGAGTCGGAATGTGGTGACCGTGGTGCTACGTCAATGGCGTTTTGTTGACTTTTATTTGGGCCTAAAGGCATTATACATTTGAAGTCGCAAGCACATCTTCTCCACGGTGCATATTGCTTTGGATTCATGGCCTCTATTTATCTAGGGTGTGTTTAGTTGCTCGTAGCCTTTTTTTGGTATTTGTGGATATCAATCATACGTGAATTAAGGCCTGTAATTATCACTACTTAGGCCTTATCCTACTTTTTTGTCCATGACAACCTCAACATCCGTGAGTTGGATGCCCATATCTTGGTGCTCTGACACAACCTGACATGTCATGCTGCAAAAGGACTTCCTGAAGGATCTCGCAGACTAGACATACATTAAAAGAAGATCAAGGTTAAACTTGATGTATAAGACAAGATGAAGATCTAACAATACCTGCTTCGGCTATATATATATTAAAGACGATTCGCCTGAAGAGGGGACATGATATCTATACCCATGCCATAGCTTTAGTGACTAGTCTTAAATCCAGAATTCATATACTCTCGTCGGGTGTCTCTGTAAATCCGTCAAGATCCATCTTGCAAACACTTGTATATTCTTTTGATCATACCGTGAATATAGTATGAGGAACTCCATTATGATAACCCTTGTCTCTTTGATCCATACATGTTGACTCGAGCCATTTGTAGAAAAAATAAACTTGCTTTGGATCTTCGAAAGTGAGACTGCCGTGAGATCATGAATCCTTCGCCAGTGGAGATCTTATCCATGAAGCCAGTAGAAACTTGGCTGGGGTCTGCTTTTGCAATTTTTCTACTTACCAACATTAATTTTTTTGGCATTGAGAGAGAAACACAACCTCGATGTTTGTTGACTGTGTGTAGTCATCCGATGCAACATTTGGTTGCGGTAATTAGGGATGATTTCTCGCCTCTAATATAGATAGTAAACTAAGCTTATCAATTGCAAGTATCAGCCGTTGAGGCTCTAGAAACACCATTCCTACCGGTCGTCCATTTTGCAGTCCGGATCATTGGGTCCAAGTTGCCGCATATGCTCCTCCTAGGGCAATGAATAATTTCTGATCATAGTTTCTGAATTTCTAAATGATTTCTTGAATAACACCATGAAATCAAGGCTTCAAGGTCACTTTGCCTTTCGTTGTCCTCAAGGGACGTTATCTTAAACTCAAAGGTCTGGTTTAAATCTCTTTTAGATCTCTTGCAATAATAATATAGTCATGTTTACAATACTAATACATCTCACAATCTTGTTGAGTGTCTCATATGCAGATCCCAATGGATGAAGAATTTCCTACATAGGCGATGCATATAAATGCATACATGAACTTTGTAGTTTATTGTAATATATCATATCATATTCCAACATATTATCAAATTATTTACTATTTCAACATGTATTGCACTAATTTATGGGGATTTACCAATGACCCCCTTTATTTGGTTTATAACACTGCAGGGCAGAAAACCTTGTTTTTCGTATTTTTATGTTTCAGGGCCCGATACGGAGTCAAATTCGACTAGGATTTTTTCTGAAGCATTATTTTATCGAAAGAGAAGGCCCTATGCTTTTTGGAGAAGCGGAGGGGAGCCACGAGGGTGTGGCGTGGTCCTACCCCTGGACGCACCACCATGTTCATCTCGGGCCTCGAGCGTCTGCAGTCATCCATCTTCATCTCAGGATCTATGTCTTAACCTAAAACTTCCTTTAAAATACCCCCGAGGTGTTCTTGGAGGAGGAGGCAGCGAAAACACAGAAACCACGAAACAAAGTCAGAACCAGTGAATATTGGAGAGGGAACACTGCCGTAACCAATCTATGCTTGCATCTCTACCCTCTTTAACCTCTCCACCAGCGCCTCCATGATGAGAAGGGAGTATTCCACCCCATACTACGGTTTATGGGAGTAGCTTGATCTACATCTCTCTCTCTCTCTCTCTCGTGCTATGATTGTATTAGATCCATGTGAGCTACATAACATGATCATGGACATCTATGTGTAATTTCTATGTGGTGGATCTAGATCTTATGATATGATATTTGAGATTGCAATTCTTATTCTGAGTTTGATGTATGAGTAGATGCATATTACTATCCCGTTCTTAATTACATGTCTTGATAATACTTGTATGAGAGAGTGTGTGTGGGAGAACATGTGCATTAGATGGAGTAACATGGAAGTGGTGATTGATGTAATTTCAAAGTGCCTTGATGTGCTTAGTTACTGTAGAGCTCGTTGGGAAACCCCAAGAGGAAGGTATGATGAGCATAACAGTAAGTTTTCCCTCAGTTATGAAACCAAGGTTATCGAACCAGTAGGAGAAATGAAACAACTCCCAAGGTGTTGCTAACAACGTGTAACCTGCACCACACAACCAAAATACTTTGCCCCAACTTACAATGAGGTTTTCAAGCGCACCGATTTGCTTAAAACAAAGGATTAAACATGTAGTGTAGAAGAAAGTAATTGCTTGTAGTAATTACAGAAAGTAAACAGTAGGCAGTAGATTGAATAACAGTGGGAAGGAAAGGACCGGGGTCCACAGTTCACTAGAGGTGTCTCTCCATAAGATAAATAGCATGTTGGGTGAATAAATTGCAGTTAGGCGATTGGCAGATTGAAAATGCATAATAATGCATGTACATGTCATGATGATTTCTATGAGATTCGTTTGGGCATTACAACATAATACATAGACTGTAATCCAACTGCATCTATGACTAATAATCCACCTTCAGGTTATCATCCGAACCCTTTCCAGTATTAAGTTGCAAGCAACAGATAATTGCATTAAGCAAAGTGTGTAAAGTAAAAAATACAATTGCCCTTGGACAAAGGATTGTTGTTTTCTCCCTAGTAGCAACAACACATCTACAATCTTAGAGGTTCCTGTCACTCCCCAGATTACTAGAGACATGAACCTACTATCGAGCATAAATACTCCCTCTTGGAGTCACAAGCAACTACTTGGCCAGAGTAACCACTAGCAACTGAGAGCATGCAAGATCACAAATAACATAGACATGATAGAATCAATAATCAATTTTGACGTAGTACTCAATACCCATCGGATCCCAACAAACACAACATGTAAGATTACAAATAGATGATCTTGATCATGATATGCAGCTCACAAGATCTAAACATGATAGCACAAAGGAGGTGAAACAACCATCTAGCTAGTGCTATGGACCCATAGTCCAAGGATGAACTACTCACGCATCACTCCAGAGGCTGGCATGGTGATGAAGAAGGCCTCTAGGGTGATCTCTCCTCTCCGACAGGGTGCCGGGAAGAGCTTCAATCCCTCCAGATTTAGGGACGATGGTGGCGGTGGCTACAGACTTTTTCGTGGATTTCTGATCGGGTACTTAGGGTTTTCTCCTCGGGGTGTTTATATAGGCGAAGGGGCAAGGTCGGTTGAGGTGCCCTGGCGCGGCCTAGGGTGGACCTGCACCATGGGGTGGTGTGGACGCCCTGTGGCGCCTCTTCGTCCCCCTCTGGACTCCGTCTTGTTACGGTAAAATATTGACCTCGGCTTTTGTTCTGTCCAATTCCGAGAATATTTTCTTACTAGATTTTATGAAATAAAAAACACCAGAAAACAGGAACTGGCATTGCGGCATCTTGTTAATAGGTTAGTTCCAAAAAATGTATAAAAATATCTCAAAGTGTAGACAAAACATAAGATAGTTGGTACAAAACAAGCATGGAGCATCAAAAATTATAGACATGTTTACGACGTATCATGCCTAAAGTTATATTCTTGTAATTAAATCAAGATAAAATGGAGTTTTCCCTTTCTAGAGGAGTATAAGTGAGATGTGTTGCATCATATTTAAATTAGGACGCGATGCCTATATAAATATGAATCAAACACTATAAATTTCCAGTCACATCTATATCATTATGCAAGTCATTTCAAGTCGGCCATATTCTTTGAAAGAGTGGACAAGTGAAACTATGAATCGGTTCTATTTTTAATCATAAGAAGCAACTTTTTACTTTCTTTTACTTGCGTTGGTTAAATTCAAAAATACAAAAATATTTATTTCTTGCAAATCATACAAAAAACCCAAACACATCTTTCCTTTAATTGTTTTTTAATTTCCTTGTTTATTGTTTATTTCTTTCAATAATTAGATCTACATTCCTTTTTTACTTTCTTAATTCTAGGTTTATTTTACTTACACTAAAACTTGTGTTTGACAACCACACGGTGAGCTGGGGACACAAGGCATTTGCTTTTGCTTTATAGATTGCTTGAAGAGGATAAGAAGAACTATGAGTAGACCCCCGAGAGTTTGATATAAACCCCGAGTCACCCTTGTGGGGAAGACACGCTTGCTACATCACTCTGTACTTGGAGTCCCAACGAGTTGGCATACACGTAGATTGGTGTCATTAAGACTATTTTATGGTGCAGTTGCCGGGACCTAAGGAGTTCATCACAATTCATGCCATGTGCACTATGCACAAGAAGACTATTTTCTAGCTCCATTGCTAGAGTGGTTAATCACCCAAGCTTGGGGAGGTTGCTTAAATTTGTGAGTTTTTCTTGTCCTCTTGATTTTTAAAGCAATTTACTTTTGTCTTATTCTTTGTTTTTTATGGATCTTCCTCCGGTTTTTCTCCTCCCTCTTTCTTTTTTACTTTCAAGTATTTGTTTTTACCTTTTTAGATACACCAAAAACACATAAACATTAGTGTAGATTTATTTTCTTGTAAGCATGGGAGACGCCAAGGAAAGTGTTGCACCATTGCCCATGGTGCCAACCTTAGGGAACCCTATTCGCATGAATATAACCACTTTTAAGAAAAAATATGGAGAAACTTTAAAAGATGCATGGTTTACAATTAACGAAGATCCTAACCTATGTGGTTTACAATTAACGCCAAGGAAAATTTATAACAAACATCCTAACCTATGTGGGGAGGAAAAATTGCATCTTTACTATTATTATGGTTTAGAACCTTGGTATAAAAATATTCTAGATTTTGCATCAGGGGGTAGCTTTGTTTGTCATCACCTAGAAATTTCTCTCCGGTCATTAAAAATCTCTTTGGGACTGATATTGGTAGAATTTACTTGCTTTTGTTAAAGGTAGAATTGAAAATTTTGCTACAAGATTACGCGATAAAATAAACTTAGATCATTTGGATCTCTTTAGTAAATACATCATACCAGAGATGGAAGAAAAGATGTCATTTATCATAAAAAAATTAGATTCTCTTGAAAAAATTTAAAAAGGAAGATAAAAACTGGTAGGAGCTCAAAATAGGATGTTTAGTCTTAGTCATTTGCTTAGACTTGCTACTTCTTTTAATGAAATTTCTAAAGAAAACCTAAGAATCAAGCTCTCAAAATTCATAGATAAAAAGGAGTTAAAGAAGTATGGGTGGTTAAAGAGAAATAATCTAGCAATTCTAAAAATAAAGAATCACAATATGAAGAAGTTAAGATGCTCAATGATATTATTTTTGAACCTTTATGTGATCTTGATAAGTTTAGCTTGCATGAACTTATTAATCTATTACAAAAAATTGCTAATGATTCTTCTATTAATGTTCATCAAGCAGGATTTGGATCTCTAATTGATAATCATGTTCTCATAGAGAACATTGATAGATATAATAGAGAAGACATGATTCCACTAAATCTTGTGGATTTTATGGATCCCAAAAGTGCAAGTAACAGTTGGAAAATAAACTTGGCACGCTATACTAGATTTAGGATCTAGTGTTTCTATTTAAAGACTATGACGCTTAAAATTAAACCATTGGAAAATGTAATATAGATCTATTACTCTTTGATGATTCTAAAATGCTTTAGGAATTTCATATTTTGTTATGGTAGAATTACATATGACTATTGTTCCCGTTGATTTTTTTATAATGTATATGGGGGATAAAAGCAATAATCCAATAATTTTGGGAATACCTTTTCTAAGAACCATGGGGCAATAATTGATTGAAAAGAGGATAATGTTAAGTTTCAGTTCCCTCATAACAAATGCATGGAATAATTCTCTAGGATAAAGGATGTGTCACTAAAACAGAAGTGTCCACATGATCACTTTAAAATTTGAATAATTTTACTTCCTTCCGTTAAAGGTAGAATTGAAAATTTTGCTAAAAGATTACCCGATAAAAGAAACTTAGATCATTTGGAACTCTTTAGTAAATACATAATATTGGATATGGAAGATAATATGTCATTTATCATATGAAAATTAGATTCTCCTGAAAAAATTGAAAAGGAAGATAAAAACGGGTATGAGCTTAAAAGAGGATATTTAGTCAATCAATTATTGAGAAAAAATTAGATTCTCGGAGGAGGAGGCGGTGGCGGCGAAAACAAAGAAACCACAAAACAGACCCAGAACCAACAAATATTATAGAGGGAGTACCGCCAAAACCAATCTCTGGTTGCATCTCCACCCGCTCTAATATCTCCACTAGCGCATCCATGATGAGAAGAGAATAGTCCACCCCCGTACTATGGGTGTATGGGAGTAGCTTGATCTACATCTCTCTCTCATGCTAATATTGTATTAGATCCATGTGAGCTGTGTAACATGATCATGGACATCCATGTGTAATTTCTATATGGTGGATCTAAATCTTATGATATGATATGATATTTGAGATTGCAATTCTTATTCTGAGTTTGATTTATGAGTAGATGCATATTATTACCCCATTCTTAATTACTTATTTTAGTCATACTTGTATGCGAGAGTGTGTGTGAAAAAACATGTGCATTAGATGGAGTAAGAGCATCTCCATTCACGTTCAAGAACGCCGATCCCAAGGCAAAAATTAGGTCCGGGCGCCGAATTTCGGCCCAGTCGCATTCTTAGGAACCTGTTTTCGTCCGCATTTGGGCCAAGTTTGGTCCGGACTTCCCAGGATATTCCCAGGATCCCAGGAACGCCCTGAGAACGCTGGACGAAGCAAATTCGGTAAAAAAAAGGAAGCGGGGTGTGGACCCTCCCATTTAGCAGCGGAAGCCGAGTCGTCGTCATCCTAGGAACCCCGCGAAGACTGCCGGACAATAACTGCCCATCTCGTCGGCCACGCGTCACTGCAATGCCGCTCCACCGCCGCCAGCTCGGCTCCTACGACAGACCGACGGGCAATAACTTCTCGCCGTTTCCGCTCTTCCCGCCCTCGCCGCTACACCCCTCCCGCCCTCACCGCCCGTCTTGGCCTATAAAAGCCGTACTCTCGCCAGACTCTCCACACTCTCTCACAGCTCCCTCCCAATTCCGATGACCTCCATACTCCGATAAAGTCCAAGCTCCCCCTCCCCACCATGGGCGAAAGGTACCCTGGATACCCAACAGCAGCGAACGGCTTCGGCCGCTCCATCCTCCAGCCTTGGGAGGCCCGCATGTTGTACGATGTGGGATATATGGCACCGTCGAACATCCGCCTCCCAACATGCTGGAAGCTCAGCGCCGGCGGCATCCTGATTCCGCTGCCACCAAAGCCCGAGGAGATCAACAACGAGATCCAGGCGGCCATCGACGCCATGGAAGACCCGGACATCGCCTCCATGGAGGACCCGAACATCGACGAGGATACAGGCAATCGGGTCTTCTGGGAGCAGCACCTCGCCCACCGGCGGCAGTAGGAGCTCGCCTGCCACGAGGGGCTGCCAGGCTCTCCGCCGAAGAGGAACAACGCGGCTAGGCGCTGCCGCTGGTGGAGCGCTACCGGGCGCACCCTCGCCGTTGTGCTGGAGCACATCCACGCCGACAACGAGCCACGCCCCGGCTTCCCCCGCAACCCCACGCCATCGTCAAGGGTGAGGCGCCATCCTCCCGCCAACTGGCTGCCGAGGAGGATGGCCAGCCTCTCCTTTTCCTCCTCCGCCTTGGCGCCCCCTCCTCCGGGTCCATGCCTGTGACTTCGTCGCCGCTCCAGCCGGTTAAGCGAGAGCCAGAGACGCCTGCCCGGCGCTGCCAAGGACCAGGTCACGCGGAATCGTCATCAACGAACCGCGCACTCCGTTGCCGCCCATCGGCCGTCTCCGCCTTCGCCAGCTGAAGCCACAGGACTGGGCGGTGCCCGTCGACGAGGATGCCTTCACTGTCAAGATGGCGGTGGGCGGTCCCTTCGGGAGTCGGCGCCGTAGCCACCCGTGGAGCCGTCCTCGCCGGACATCCTCGCCTGGTCCAGGGTGGACTGGGAGGAGACGGAGTGGCGGCATGTCCATCGCCTACAGCAGAAGGCCGAACGCCAGGCCTGGACTGACCGCGTGCTCACCTACCAGGGCGCGCTGCTCGTCATCCTCGACGATGACGAGGCCGGCCCCTTCTACCAGCCCTGGAGGTGCGACGACGCCAGACAAGGGAGATCCCGCCCGCCACAGCCGCCGATCGACAACGACGATGACGGTGAAGACGATGGCATGGACGATCCCCCCTACACGTCCTTCTATGGCAACCTCGGCATGTAGAAGTGGCTACGGCATCGGCGAAGGCGACAACGGCGGCCTTTTTTAGTTTATTATCTAGTAATGTAGTTTAAATTCGATGTAATCCGCCTATATTCTCCCATGTTTAATGAAATCCTCCTAAATTTGCCAAATTCTTCTGAATTTTAGCCAAACACGGGAACTCGTCCTGGGAACACGAGTGGCAAACTCGGCATTCCTAGGCCGAAATCAAGTTTCGTCCGATCCAAAGTTGGTCCCGATTTCGGCCTGGGATCGCCCAACGAGTGGGGATGCTCTAACATGATAGTGGTGATTGGGTAGTGATAGCAAGTCTGAGATCCACAGTGGTTTTTTACCTTTCTTTTGTTACCTTACTAGGGAAAAGTATATACATATCTAGTGGCAGCAATAAATGATTATTATTTGTTCAAGGTAGCATATTTCATATCTAAACATCATGTCAAAGTGCCTAAAGCTATACTCTTGTAATTAAACATAGATAGCATGGAGTTTTCTCTTTCTAGAGGAGTATATGTGAGATGTGTTGTATTATCTTTAAATTAGGACGTGATTCCCATATAAATGCGAATCAAACACTATATAAATTTCCAATCACATCTATATCATTACGTAAGTCATTTTATGTCCACCATAATCTATGAGAGAGTAGACAATTGAAACTATGAACCCCGGTTCATTTTTAATCATAAGAAACACCTTTGACTTGCTTTTACAAATTTTACCTTAATTAAGTTCGAAATAAAAAAATTATTTCTTGCAAATCATACCAAAAACATCTTTTGTTTATTTTTTTACTTTCCTTGTTTATTTTAGATTTCTTTCCATAATTACATCTACTTTCCTTTTTACTTTATTAATTATAGTTTTATTTTACTTACACTAAACCTTGTGCTTGACAACCACACGGTGAGTTGGTGACACAAGGCATTTGTTTTTTGCTTTATAGATTGCTTGAAGAGGATAAGGAAAAGAACTACAAGTAGATTTCCCAGAGTTTGATATAAACCCCGAGTCACTCTTGTGGGAACATATCCTTTCTACGTCGCACTACACTTGAAGTCCCAACGAGTTGACTCACACGTAGATTTGTGTCATCAACAGGTAAATCCAACATAAACTCGTACACAGGTCTTCACACACATCTGAAATCGCCTGCCACACATGACTATTCTAACCATCACTATCCATGGGCGGGCGATCCTCTACATCGCACACGGTTATATAACCATGTGTCGTTTCCCTAGCCATTTATGATGGGTAGAGCCTTCAGACATGATATGTTTTGCTCTACCATTAGCGGATTTGAAGATCTCAAACCATTATCGTTAAACTAGACGTATGTGGTCAACTCATATGGCACATGTTTGTTTTAGCCAACTGTATGCTTACTGCAAGCATCGCACATGGTTTAGCTATGCAATAAAAGGAAGTACCAATATAAGCATGTAGCATATGTATACCCAACTGTACCCATCAATCCATAACTTAAATATCTTATGCAAACACATTAGCAAAACTCAATTCTATTTGATGTTACATTTCATACACCACACATGTACATACACACCAAGATAGATTCAATTAATATCTATGAAAATGAGAGAGATGAAGAAATAATTATAGTATACGTCGTTGTTGTGATGATAGGTTCTACTGGCACGATCTTCCATGCAACATCTGATAATAGCCCATTTGTCCAGAACCTCCAATTTAATCTTCTTGTCACCTTTGTGATATTCTGGTAACACTGCATAAATCACTCTTAATTAAGAAATGTTCTAAGTTGTGCTATAGAACATCATAATAGCTTAGGTTGGAGGCACAACCCAAGTATTAGAATGCTTCTCAAATGTTAGTACATAGAAATAGGGAAGTGGATCAGTGAGATGCTTAAAGAAAAATAGATCAATTTTGGTGTCTAACCATAGATACTTGCTAGTATCCCTAGAGTTGTTGAATCATACAAAAGATTATTGACTCTATTGGCCCTAATCTAGATGTGGTGTTGCTTCATGAAGTGCCTGCACAACATGAGACAACTATACAAATATATTTCTGAAGTTAGAACATAAATATAGAAAAGATGACAATAAATAAATACAAGTTAAAATGATTTATATTCTTAACCTGAAGTGTTGTTGCAAGGCTAAATAAGTCAAATTCCTATGTAGCGTCACCAAAATATCATCCCTTTTATAAGTAATGATATCTAGAGGTAAATATGTGAAACATACAGAAAACCTAGTAACATCTAGATCAAATCAAGCTATACACGATAACATATAGATCTAACAATCAAATCAATATAACATACAAATGTAGCTAGATTACACAAAATAACATATAAATCTAACAATCATATCATGCCAAACAATATAACATATATATCTAGATAGGTTAAATATAAGATCTAGACTAATAATCAAATCATGTAAAAAACATAACATATTGATCTAGCTAGCTTAGACAATATAACATATACAGATATAACAACCAAATCTTTTAAAGTAATATAACCTATAGATCTCGCTAGATTGCACAATATAACACCCAACCTTAACAATATTCTAATGAATCCAAGCTTCCTAACTATGCTAAAATTAAAATGCCTGGTAATAACACACACCTCTGGGCAGGCGACGCGTGCACACGCTGGAATGGTGGGGACGACCTGGCTTGATCGAAGTTATCGCCGACACCTCCATCCTTTGACCGTGCGGGTTGGCTCATGTACATGGCGAAGAAGCCGCTGAGGAGGTCATATGCATTCCAGCCTTGCTAGCTTCCGCCTCACTGACCAAGTGATTTTCCTAGGGAGCAAGGTGTACTGCATGGTCGTAAAGAGGGTGGCATCTTTCGAGTAGAATGAGAACACACAGGATCCTTGTGGTCCTTAAATATACGATAAATATGGTAGGGTTTTGGCTTCTGGGCCCTAATGGTCCCAAGATCACACACAATTTGTACCACAAAATCCATGTGTGATAGTGGCATCGCACATGTTTTGCAGCTCAGGAATCTTGTGTGATAGTTGGCATCATAGAAATTTTAGCAATATGTAACCATGTGTTATTACAATACATGCACACACAACCGCACATACTCTATTAAATCAATGTCCTTGTCGTCATCATCTACACTAATTTGTGCATGGAAGGATGCAACTTCAAGGATGCACGCAACCGATCCTCGCGAGAGTCTTGAAGGATTCCTCCACCGCACCATGTATTTCTATTTTGTCACGCCGTGCCGATGCAATGGGATCCTCCACCATCATATTCTCTTGCAAGTCCTCTTCATGCATCCCATCAACTAGCTCATCCGCTAAGATGAAACCTACCAACTCCTCCGACGTCACTATATGAGCCTGCTCCTGCTCCTCCCCCGAATCATCCCCCATGAGGTCGACGTCCCTCAGCACTATGCCATGAGGAATGATCCTCCTCCCCATTATTCGGCAAAAGGTCGATGTAACCGAGAGTGGAATCGTAAGGAGGCATTGTGAAAATGTGAGAGATAGCCAGCGGAAATATTATGCGAGACATTTTATAGGCATGGGGAAAGGACGCGAATAATATGAGAGTTTGCAAGTTGAATGAAATTGTAAAGTTGTGGGAAGATATGATGACCCAATTATTTGCAAATGACTTTTCCAAATCAATCAATTGCGATGAATATAGAAAAACATATGCGATGAGTATCATCCGAAATGGTCTTTGTGTAGAAAAAGTGAGCAACATAAAATGAACCATCTTCTCTATAGTTATTAGTTTTCTTGACAAAAACCGTGGTCACTACAAAAAGATCTTATTCCCATAAGTAAAACGTAAAGAAAAATATAGTTACTACATCTCCTCATCGCTGGAGGAGATGTGGATGATATCCTCATTGACGGTGGACGAGGTTGGCACTACACTCGAGGCAGAGGCCACTAGTATAAAATAGGCCTCTAGTCCCGGTTTGTAAGGGAACTTAGTCCCGCATTGCAATCCGGAACTAAAGGGTTAAGTCTTTAGTCCCGGTTTGTTACGAACCGGGACTAGATTATCTCCACATGGCCCCGCTGGGCACGCTGGGATGGAGGATCTTTAGTCCTGGTTCGTAACACAAATCAGGACTATAGTTGTTCTGCCGCGGCAGCGTTTTGCGTCAACCCGCTGCCGCGGCAGGAGATAAGGTTTTAGAGTTTTCTTTTCTTCTTTTTTGTGTTCAATTATTTTTCATTTTGTGTTTTTATTTCAAACAAGTTTTCATATACATATTATTTTATACTACTACATACTGTATACGTTGATGCATATATAATATGATTTTTCTCAAGATTATATACATGGTAGATCTCTTCCGGTGGACAAGGTAAAGAAAAGTCGAGCGCCACCTTCATAGAAATGTTCTTCACTGTCACATGTAGCTCACAAGCTGTCCTTGCCTCGACTTGATCCACGGGGTAGCGAACCATCATTGCACCGTCCATATCATCTACCACTGGTGCATTATTCTCCATTAGCAGTAAATTATTAGCTGGTACCTCCGTGGAAGCCACGCTGCTTCTCCGCTGAGATGGGCCCACCAGACTGTCGAATGCAGGATCTTGCTGTCGGGCTAGTACTCTAAGTTCATAAACCTGGTCCTACTATATCTTGAACATGGCTTGAAATTCGTCGTTCCTTTTTTCAACCGCCTCCAACCGCGCTGCCTCCTCCGCCTTCTGCCGGTTCATTTCCTGAGGGCATATGTCAGCTCATCGTTCTCTCTTTCGGGAACGAACTTTCCATCTTGTCTCTCTTTTAGTACTTTAACAAGTTCATCTTTGGGTTTAATAATGGCCTTCTTTGTAACAATAATTTCCCCGGTTTCAGTGTCATACGATCCCCCCATGCCCAAGTAACCAATTTTTTGACCTCATGGGCCACTAATTTGTAGCTAGAATGACCCCTTTACCACGCATTTCTTTCTCGGTTTTTGCCCACTTAGGCATGGCCGTCTTGTAGCCACATTTCCTTGTAGTATGGTGATATTTATTTTTGGCCGCATTTTCCCAATTCTTTGCCAACGTTGCCTTAGCTTCTTCTGAGCCCTTGTACGCCACAAATGCGGCCTAGTTATCCCGCTGCTTCTCCAGCGGGCCAGTGAATGGCGAAGTCAGCTTCTTCTTGACAAAGTTGTTGTACAATCTTTTCTTCCAGTCCTTGAATTGTTCTCCCATCTTCTTAAGGGCCCACTTTCTGACTGTCAACCTCAATGCCTCATTGAGTTTAGGAGTGTTTTATTCAGGTAGAGAGAAGTGTGTCATGAGCGAATTCCAAAGACACTCTTTGGCTCTATCATCGACAAAACTTGCTCCAACTTGATCGCTTTTTTTCCTGGCTTATTCCACTTTTGAGTGGTGATCGGGATGGTGTCCCTGACTATCACTCTGAATTGACATACAAATACACTTGTGGACTTTGTCGGCTCCAAAGGTTCGCCCAGCTCAGAAACTACATCAATAGTGAAATGCGCACCATCGGCCAAATTTTTGGTCGGGCCTCGTTTCCTTGCAGAAGATTGGCCCGATGCGGAGGTCTAAGAGAAGAAATAGTCGCTAGTATGTATATATATATGAATCAACTAATGCATCTACTAGCTCGTGATCAGCAAAGGCTTTATATACCTCACCGGACTTTGCTATGGTGTCTCCACCGTTGTCTCCATAGTCGTCTCCATGGTCGTCTCCACCAAAGAATTCATCATAGTTGTCTCTACCGTCGGCTTCATCCAAGTTGAGGTATTGGGAGCCATCATCATCTCCATCGTCGTCTGCTCCATCGTAATCGTAACCTCCTGTACCCACATCTATCATCTTGTACATGCACTCTTCGTCGTCTCTACCGTCCATAACTTAACTAATATAGAAGAAAGATAAAACCATTTTGCTTAATGCGATAAATAAAGGAAGATAAAGTAATTCAGATTAATATACCATATTACACATTAAAGTACCAATTAAACAATGCGATGAAGAAAGATAAAGTACCAATTAAACAACAATACATCTTGAATAATCCAGCTAGTACAACAATAATAAAAGATAGTACCCTATTACACATCTATCTCAACCAAGACGTCGAGCCCTGGCTACGGAGTCGCGGGAGGTGTGCACCCAAAGAGTAGGAACCATCACCGGAGAATATCTCGGGTAAGATGCCTAAAGAACCTGCCAGGTATTGGCGACATGGACTTCCAAAATGTACATGTAACGTCGGACGTGCTCGTCCTCCTCCCTGACACGACGCTGCACCACCTCGTCGGGGGCCGGCTCCCTCTGCACCACGCCTGGACCACTGGGCCGCCACCACAGAAGATCCGGGTCGACGACGACACCTGGATTCCTCACCAAACCACGTCTCCCGGCTGGTAGCACCTCCCAGTGCCAGCCCAACGGATCCCAGTCCCATGTATGCCCGGCGACAGAGTCTAGTAGTCCTCCATTGTTCCCGCCGAGTGAACGAGGATCAGGACGCGACATAATCCTAAACACTAAATTAAACCTATACACTTTAAACATGACAACAATAAATAGTATCAACTAAAATAAACTATATTAAACACTAACTAAATTCAATTAAAATCAACTAACTATATTAAACACTAACTAAAATCAACTAAAATATCTAACTAAAATCTCTAAACAAAATTACACTAAACTTCAAACTAACTAAATTATAACTAACTAACTATATTAACCCTAAACTTCGAACTAACTACCTAATTAACCCTAAATCCTAAAATAACCCTAAAATTACTAACTAACTAATTAACCCTAAAATACACTTACAAAATTACACTAATTAACACTAACAAAATTACAACTAATAGTGCGACCGGAGAGCTCACCTGCGGGGAGGCGGTGCAGGCGGGGCGACGCGGTTGGCGGGTCGCCAGGGCGGCTGACGGTGGCGCGGGGGAGGGGCGGCACGGGCGCGGTGGTGGACGGTGCTGGGGTGGGGATGGCGCTGGGGCGGTGGACGACGCTGGGGAGGAAGACGACTAGGTGCTCCGGTTCGGTGCTCGAACCGGGGCGAACAGGGTGGGTATTTATACCCACCCCCTTTACCCCCGGTTTGTAACACCAACCCGGACTAAAGGGTAACCCTTAGTCCAGGTTTGTGTTACTAACCGAGACTAAAGGATTTTCGGGGCTCACCGTTTCGCGCGCAGGGCCGCACCCCTTTAGTCCCGGTTTGTAATATCAACCCGGACTAAAGGCTTATTTTTGGACCTTTTTTGAAAAAAAATTAGCAATTAAGAAAATTAATTATTATACATGAGAATTTCCAGAAATAAAAGATCTATAATTTAAAGCTATTATCCTAATCTGTTATATATATGTAAATAAAATAATTGTTCCCATTTTTGAATTTACATTGTTCCGACCTTTTTCGAATATTTCCTGTTTCGAACTAAGGTCAAAACGGTGTGCGTGAAGATAGGATATGAGCCTGTTAGAACTTGCATTGAATCTCTAAAGAAAACAACATATTGTGAGTTTAAAAATGATTGTTTCAAAAAATCACAGGCGTTAGATCATATACATGTAGTTCAAACCGGACCCACTTCCTATCGATTCGACACACATTTGTCGTTTTCATCCGAGAAGGACAGAAAGGTTTGAGATCCCTTGGTTGGGAGATAATTAATGTAAGGTGGTCTAGTATTTTAGAAAAATGGGATGGTAGCATTCTGTAACTGCATTTTGGTGGCTGCTTCACAAAACGACCCGTCTTTTTGCGCTCGGAAAATAGAAAATAGCTTTTTCGTACGATGATAAGGAAAAATTCCTCCTGCAACATTGTTCGCCATTCCAATATCCACATGCATGCATAATATGGGTACAGTATCACAAACTATGCCGCGATTCAGAACATAACATCGGTCTCTTGGACCGAAAGCCATGAAACCTCGAACATGATAGGTCATTTTGTGAAGGTTTTTTCTAGACATAATCAATATACCAAGTTTAATATTTTTCCTTGCAACTATGTCACATAATATGACACCACGTGAAGGATTTACATTGTTCGGACCTTTTTTGAATTTTTGATGCCCGTTTTGATTTTTTCCTATTTCGAACTAAGGTCAAAACGGCGTGCGTGAAGACACTACAAGAAATCTGGTGATACATGACCCTCCATATTGGTCACTGAAAGGTCATAGTTTTTAATTTATGACCTTTTTTGACCAAATACAGATGATAAAAAGTTGAGCGTGAGTAGTTCAACACCACGGCCTTTTCTCTGAATTGTCTATGACCAATATAGATGGTGACGGATTCTATGACCAACTGTATTGGTCACAGACTGTCTGTCCTGTCCACATAGGATCCTACGTGGCCCATTCTACATGGCAAATCTGTGACCAATTGAAAAGGTCATCGACCAGATTTAGCCCAGTCCAGTTAGGTGTTATATATGGGCCAAGTCCAAAAATTCAGCCTATTTTCATGCTTATTTATGTCAACTCTGGTCCATTAAATGGGCCAAGCCCAACATTTTAGCCTTTTTATTTTAGGCCATAGCCTATTTTGTCTTATATTTTCAATTTCCTATTTTCGAATTTCAATGCTGGTCCCACTAGTCAGATGGGTCAATTAGGTCCCACCTATTAGGTCAATTATTTGGCAAGCGGTCGGTCCCACTGGTTATTTATTTTATTTCTTTCCATTGAAAAGCATATCAATTTTCTATTTGTGCAATAACTAGTAATTCAATTCAGCCAAAAAAGGCAGATTACAATCATGCACAGTACAGATTAGGCAATCAAAATTGAACAGAATATCGAAATAATAGATTCAAACAAAGCCAATAAACTCATAATAATTCATATAACCAAAAAGGCAGATTACAATCATGTACAGTATAGATCAGGTATTCGGCTATCAAAGTTGAATAGAATATCGAAATAACCAGCTCAAGTGAGCTGGTTCTTTGGGATTCATCATGCTGGAGCTCCTTTACAAGATTTGGATGAAAGAAGGAAGGCATCTACAGGTTACAAATCATAAGTTAGGAACGTAGATATACATAAATTTCTAAGCATCCAGTGTACATAAATAACAGTAGAACAACCATGTGCCCATTATGTTAGGAAAGTATCAGCATGTGCCCAATACATCAATCAATTAGCCCCTGAACAGATACCATTATGCAAAATAGAGAAGCAACTAATTATAACTACAAACAAGAGACGATAAGAAATGGATGCTGCAACCAAACATATAAAGAAGCAAGAATGGTACTCAATGATGGTGAAGTGGGGGAGCATAAGTCTACCATGTGATGTGCGTAGTAGTACCTGCTGGGAAGACGAGGACGACGACAGCGTCAAAGACGAACAGACCAGCACACCCTCCTAGCATCCAGGAACCCTGAACCCTCGCCCTCGACTTATCCAGCTCCAAGCAACTTCATGCACATCAGCAGTAGCCACTCAAACATGCAAAAAACAAAAGAGGGCGATAAATTAATACTTGCACTATTAATTACTTGTAGATACTCTTCTAATTACTCTTCTAATTACTTGGAGGAGCAACAACAATTTATGATACGTGCATTATAGTTTTAAATAAGTAGCAAGCAAAGCCAATAGTCATCCCATTGAAGTTACATTCTGTAGAAACAACAATGTAAAAGTCATATTTTCTAACTGAACTATGATGGCCATTACAGCACCTTCCTGAATTCTATATTAAATGCAAATGAGGTCCATTAGCATTAAATGATAGAAGTTCCTCGATAAAATTCCAGTGAAAATACAACATATGACTGTAGGGTTTCGTAGCATGGAAAACAAAAATTTTCTATCGCATACAAACAAACAAGCCAAGATCTATCTACTAGATTGTAGCAATGAGTCGATGGAATAACTCACCCTCGAAGATTTCAAAGTGTTTAACGAGAGCGGATTCTCGTGGGTGATGTAGTCGTACTCTTCCCGATCTCAAGATCGCGTAGATGATCCTTCCGGCGCTGCGTTCCGGCAGCGCTCCCGCAGTCGGTCACACTTTCGGTACTCGACGAAAACCTTCCTCTCCCTTGTTCCAGCAGGCAGCGGAGGTTGTAGCACTCTCCTCGCGATTCCGGCAGCACAACGGCGTGGTACCGGAAGTAGAGGGGAGATCTCGCAGGGCTTCGCCTTAAGCCGGAGCGAGTATGGTGGACTATGAGAGAGCCCTCGACGATCTAGGGTTTAGACACGCCGAGGAGGTGGCAAGCCGGCGGCTAGGGTTAGCTAGGCGGCGACGGCGGTTTGCCCTAGGGCGGCGGCGGCAGTGGAGGTGGCGGCGCCGGCGGCTAGGGTTTAGAGGTAGAGGTGTTGGGTATCTAGGAGGGGAGCCCTGCCCCTCCTTTTATAGGTGGAGGGGCCGGCCAAGGGGAGGGGAGTCCCTTCCCAACTCGGCTTGGAGGTGGGCCGGCGGTGGAGGGGAGGAACTCCTCCCCAACTCGGTTTCCACCTCCCTCTCCACTTCCCAAAAATAGCCGTTTGACTTTCAAATTGTCGTTTGACTTTTCAAACTAGGATTTGATTAAACCCTTTATTTTGTTCAGCGATGACACCTAGTACATGATGCAATCATACAAACTTGATATAACACATTCATGTACCCTTCCCCTCTGGAGTGCCGGACATTCCGGAACCTTCTAGAACATTCCCGATGAAAACACCGGAACCATTCCCCAACTCCGAAATAGGACTTTCCTTATATGAATCTTATTCTCCGGACCATTCCGGATCTCCTCGTGATATCCTGGATCCCATCCGAGACTCCGAACAACATTCGGTCTCTTTCTCATCATTCCATAACTACTCAATTAACGTCGAATCCTTAAGTGTGTCTCCCTACGGTTTGTGAATTATGCGGACATGATCGAGACACTTCTCCGAACAATAACCAATATAGGAATCTGGAAATTCATATGGCTCCCACATATTTCTACGATTACTTTGCGATCGAATGAACCATTTACATACGATACCAATTTCCCTTTGTCTCACGATAGTTTACTTATCCGAGGTTATGATCGTCGGTATCTCTGCATACCTAGTTCAACCTCGTTACCGATAAGTACTCTTTTCTCGTTCCCATGATATGTGATCCCTTGTGAGCCAGTCACATGCTTGCAAGCTAATTGGATGACATTTCACCGAGAGGGCCCAGAGTATATCTATCCGTCATATGGATGGACAAATCCCACTCTTGATCCATGTGTCTCAACCAATACTTTCCGAACACTCAATGCCACCTTTATAGCCACCCAGTTACGGTGTGGTTTTTGATGTCATCAAAGCATCCATCCGGTAAAGGTGATATGCATGATCTCATGGTCGAAGGAATTAGGTTACTATGTATCAGAAAGCATATAACAATTGAACTATTAAAATGACTTGATCTTTATGCTACGCTTATCTATAGGAGTATGTCCACCATATCATTCTCCTAACGATATGATCTTGTTGTTAATAACATCTCAATGTTCATGATAGGGAAACCACAATCATTTATTAACCAACAAGCTAGTGATGTATAGAGGCTTTACTAGGGACTTCAATTTAAGTTTACAAATCACACAAATATTAATGTTTCCTTGTTAATACTATTATAGCATGAATGTAAACAATTTATCATAAACACAAAGATATAATAATAACTACATTTATTATTGCCTCTAGGGCATATCTCCAACAGTCTCCCACTTGCACTAGAGTCATCTAATCTAGATTACATGGTAATATACCGAACACCCATGGCAGTTTGGTGCTGGTCATGTTTTGCCCTCGGGAGAGGTTTCGTCAACGGATCCGCCACATTCAGATCTGTGTGTACTTTGCAAATCTTTATGTCCCCATCTTGGATATGTTCTCGAATAGCGTGAAAACGTAGCTTGATGTGCTTCAGCTTCTTGTGTGACCTTGGTCCTTGCGCATTGGCTATGGCGCCCATGTTATCACAGTAGATAGACATTGGGTCCAGCGCACTAGGAACCACACCCAGCTCTGTAATGAACTCTTTCATCCATATCGCTTCTTGTGAAGCCTCCGAAGCAGCCATGTATTCCGATTCAGCTGAAGATCTCGCCACAACGCTTTGCTTTGCACTCCTCCAGCTAACTGCTGCACCATTCAAATAAATACGTATCCAGATTGTGATTTAGAATCATCTGGATCGGTGTTCCAACTAGCATCGGTGTAACCATTAACAACGAGCTGTTCATCACCTTCATAATAAAGAACCATATCCTTAGTTCTTCTCAAGTACTTAAGGATGTTTTTGACCGCTGTCCAATGATCCACTCCTGGATCACTTTGATATCTGCTAGTTAAACTAACAGCATATGCAATGTCGTGTCTAGTACATAGCATAGCATACATTAAAGATCCTATGGCTGAGGCATAGGGAGTCTTACTCATCCTTTCTCTATCTTCTGCCGATGTCGGACTTTGAGTTTTACTCAAGGTTGTATTGGGCAACATGGGAAAGAACCCTTTCTTGCTATCTTCCATTCCAAACTTCTTTAGAACTTTGTCCAAATATGTACTTTGTGACAATGATATTTGGCGCTTCGATCTATCTCTATAAATCTCTATGCCTAATATGTAAGCTGATTCGCCAAGATCCTTCATTGAAAAACTATTATTCAAATATTCTTTGACACTATTAAGAAGGTCTACATCATTCCCAATCAACAATATGTCATCTACATATAGTATTAAGAATGCTACAGAGCTCCCACTCACTTTCTTGTAAATACAAGCTTCTCCATAAGTTTGTATAAAACCAAAACTTTTGATCACCTTATCAAAACGTTGATTCCAACTTCGGGATGCTTGCTTCAATCCATAGATGGACCGTTGAAGTTTGCATACCTTGTTAGCATCTTTAGGATCGACAAAACCTTTGGGTTGCATCATATACAACTCTTCATCAATGTCTCCATTGAGGAATGCTGTTTTGACATCCATCTGCCATATCTCATAATCATAATATGCAGTGATTGCTAACATAATCCTCACAGACTTTAGCTTCGCTACTGGTGAGAAAGTCTCATCGTAGTCAACTCCTTGAATTTGTCGAAACCCCTTTGCGACAAGTCGAGCTTTATAGACAGTAACATTACCACCAGCATCTGTTTTCTTCTTGAAAATCCATTTGTTCTCGACAGCCTTCCGGCCATCCGGTAAGTCCACCAAAGTCCATACTTGGTTTTCGTACATGGATCCAATCTCGGATTTCATGGATTCTTGCCATTTGTTGGAATCTGGGCTCATCATCGCTTCCTCATATGTCGCAGGGTCATCGGTGTTATCCACCAACATGACACTCATAACGGGATCATACCAATCTGGAGTGGTACGAGTTCTCGTTGACCTGCGAGGCTCTGTAGCAACTACAACCGAAGTTTCATGATCATCATCATTAGCTTCCTCTCTTATTGGTGCAGGCACCACAGGAACTACTTCCGATGCTGCGCTACTCGCAAGTTCGAGAGAAGGTTCGACAACCTCGTCGAGTTCTACTTTACTTCCAGTCACTTCTTTTGAGAGAAATTCCTTCTCTAGAAAGGATCCATTCTTGGCAACGAAGGTTTTGCCCTCGGATCTATGATAGAAGGTATACCCAATAGTTTCCTTCGGGTATCCTATGAAGACGCATTTTTCCGCTTTGGGTTCAAGCTTGTCCGGCTGTAACTTCTTTACATAGGCTTCGCAACCCCAAACTTTAAGGAACGACAATCTAGGTTTCTTCCCAAACCATAATTCATACGGTGTCGTTTCAACGGATTTAGATGGTGCCCTATTTAAAGTGAATGCGGCTGTTTCTAATGCATAACCCCAAAATGATAGCGGTAAATCTGTAAGTGACATCATAGAACGAACTATATCTAAGAAAGTTCGATTACGACGTTCGGACACACCATTACGCTGTGGTGTTCCCGGCGGTGTCAATTGTGAAAGTATTCTGCATTTCTTCAAATGCTCGCCAAACTCGTAACTTAGATATTCACCTCCACGATCAGAACATAGAAATTTAATCTTCTTGTTACGTTGATTCTCTACCTCACTTTGAAATTCTTTAAACTTCTCGAAAGTTTCGGACTTATGTTTCATGAAATAGATATAACCATATCTACTCAAGTCATCCGTGAAGGTAAGAACATAACGATAACCACCGCGCGATGCTACACTCATTGGACCACATACATCGGTATGTATGATTTCCAATAAGTCCGTAGCTCGCTCCATCATACCAGAAAATGGAGTCTTAGTCATTTT
Organism: Avena sativa; assembly: GCA_916181665.1. Classification (NCBI taxonomy): domain Eukaryota; kingdom Viridiplantae; phylum Streptophyta; class Magnoliopsida; order Poales; family Poaceae; genus Avena; species Avena sativa. Next base: position 40,364,883 of record OV702298.1, on the reverse strand, counting down.
ACCCATCAGACATGCTTCGCATCTTTCAAGTGATTCGAAATCAAGTGATTCAAGAAGTCCATCGGAATGGAGTTTCTTCATACGCTTCACTCCAATGTGACCAAGACGACAGTGCCACATATAGGTCGAGTTATCGCTCGATTTCAAACGTTTAGCCTCAATGTTATTAATATGTGTATTTCCACTATCGAGATTCAATAAGAATAGACCATCTATCAAAGGTGCATGTGCATAAAACATATTACTCATATAAATCGAACAACCGTTATTCTTGGACTTAAACAAGTAACCGTCTCGCAATAAACAAGATCCCGATATAATGTTCATGCTTAACGCAGGCACCAAATAACAATTATTTAAGTATAAAACTAATCCCGATGGTAGATGAAGGGGTAGCGTGCCGACCACGATCACATCAACCTTTGATCCGTTTCCCATGCGCATCGTCACCTCGTTCTTCGCTAGCTTCCGTTTATTCTGCAGCACCTGTTTCGAGTTACAAATATGAGCAACCGAACCAGTATCAAATACCCAGGCACTACTACGAGTACTAGTGAGATACACATCAATAACATGTATATCAGATATACCTTTCTTCTTGATGTTGCCGTTCTTCAAATCCGCCAAGTACTTTGGGCAATTCCGCTTCCAGTAACCTTCTCCCTTGCAGTAAAAGCACTCAGTATTAGGCTTTGGTCCAGCCCTGGTCTTCTTCGTCGGCGCGGTAACTTTCTTACCACCCTTCTTGAAGTGTCCCTTTTGCTTAGACTTGCCTTTCTTGAATTTGGTGGTCTTATTGACCATCAACACTTGGTGCTCTTTCTTGATCTCCACTTCTGCAGATTTCAACATAGCAAACAGTTCTGGCAACTGCTTGTTCATGTTTTGCATATTGTAGTTCATCACAAAGTTCTTGTAACTTGGTGGTAGTGATTGGAGGACACGGTAAATCCCCAAAGCATTAGGAATCACTATACCCAAGCTTTGGAGTTTGTTTGCGTGCCCAGACATCTTAAGCACATGCTCACTCACGGAGCTGCCCTCTTCCATCTTGCAGTTAAAGAACTTTTCAGAAGCCTCATAGCTCTCAATCGCCGCGTGAGTCTCAAAGATCAATTTGAGATCACGGACAATATCATGTGGGTCTGAATTATCAAACCTTTTCTGAAGCTCCGATTCTAAACCATACAAGATAGCACACTGAACTGTGGAGTACTGAGTCTTTCGAGCGAGGTAAACATTCTTTACTTCGTCGGTAGCATCAGCTGCAGGCGGGTCACCTAGCGGTGCATCCAGCACATAGGTCAAATTACCAGCTGTGAGGACAATCCTCAAATTGCGGAACCAATCCGCGAAGTTGCTTCCATTGTTTTTCAACTTTTCTTTCTCTAGGAACGCATTAAAATTGATGTTAGGGGCCGCCATTGATCTACAACATATTTGCAATAGTTTAGACTAAGTTTATGACAAATTGAGTTCAAATTAATCTAGGTGAACTCCCACTCAAAACAATATCCCTCACATTGTTTTAGTGATCACACGAACCAAATCCACCACATCAACACCGATCATCACGAGAGTTGATATAGTTTCAATGGCGAACAATCGACATGTTCATCATATCTACTATATGATTCATGCTTTACCTTTCGGTGATCCGTGTTCCGAGACCATGTCTGTACATGCTAGGCTCGTCAAGATTAAACCTTAGTTTCCGCATGAGCAAATCTGGCTTGCTCACGTTGTATACACTTGCGGAATCTAACACACCCGATCATCACGTGGTGCTTCGAAACAACAAGCTTTAGCAACGGTGCTAACTAAGGGTGAACACTTTATGACTTGAAATTCATGTGCATGAGGGATCATCTTATAATGCTACCGTCGTCTACTAAGCAATACAAGATGCATAAAGGATTAACATCACATGCAATTCATAATATGTGATATGATATGGCCTTTCTATTTTGTGCTTCCGATCTCCATCTTCAAGCACGAACATGATCTCCATCATCACCGGCATTGCATCAAGGTCAATGACGCTTCTCCATGGTTGTCGTCCACCGGCTTCAACTATTACAACTACTTTGAATAGACACGCGGGTCTTAACATAAATTAAAGACAACCATATGGCTCCTGCCGGTTGCCAACTTACAATAAGGAACATTGTATACATCAAATATAATCACAATCATGGCCATATCACATCACTGCACACCCCTGCAAAACAAAGTTAGACGCCTCTACTTTTTTTGCATGTTTTACGTGGTTTGGGGCTTTCAATAAGTGTTGTTCTAACTTACGAACATGAACCACAACATTGATACTAGTATTGTTAATCACCCGTTGTAAATTGGATCTTAACTATGCTAGGAGAAACAGGCACCCGCAAAGCCACTTATGCAATACAAGTTGCATGTCAAGCGTGGAGCAAGTCTCATGAACGATGTCATGTAAGGTTAGCCCGGGCCGCTTCATCCAAACATCGCGCAAGATGCAAAGTACACAAGAAGCAATCGACAATAAAAGCATCAACGCCCACAATGACCATTGTGTTCTACTCGTGCAACAGATCTACATATAGACACGGCTCTGATACCACTGTAGGGTTTCGTAGCATGGAAAACAAAAAATTTCTATCGCATACAAACAAACAAGCCAAGATCTATCTACTAGATTGTAGAAACGAGTCGACGGAATAACTCACCCTCGAAGATTCCAAAGTGTTTAATGAGAGCGGATTATCGTGGGTGATGTAGTCGTACTCTTCCCGATCTCAAGATCGCGTAGACGATCCTTCCGGCGCTGCGTTCTGGCAGCGCTCCCGCAGTCGGTCACACGTTCGGTACTCGACGAAAACCTTCCTCTCCCTTGTTCCAGCAGGCAGCGGAGGTTGTAGCACTCTCCTCGCGATTCCGGCAGCACAACGGCGTGGTACCGGAAGTAGAGGGGAGATCTCGCAGGTCTTCGCCTTAAGCCGGAGCGAGTGTTGTGGACTATGAGAGAGCTCTCAATGATCTAGGGTTTAGACACGCCGAGGAGGGGGCAAGCCGGCGGCTAGGGTTAGCTAGGCGGCAGCGGCGGTTTGCCCTAGGGCGGCGGCGGCAGTGGAGGTGGTAGCGCCGGCGGCTAGGGTTTAGAGGTGGAGGTGTTGGGTATCTAGGAGGGGAGCCCTTCCCCTCCTTTTATAGGTGGAGGGGCCGGCCAAGGGGAGGGGAGTCCCTCCCCAACTCGGCTTGGAGGTGGGCCGGCGGTGGAGGGGAGGAACTCCTCCCCAACTCGGTTTCCACCTCCCTCTCCACTTCCCAAAAATAGCCGTTTGACTTTCAAATTGCCGTTTGACTTTTCAAACTAGGATTTGATTAAACCCTTTATTTTGTTCAGCGATGACACCTAGTACATGATGCAATCATACCAAATTGATATAACACATTCATTTACCCTTCCCCTCCGGAGTGCCGGACATTCCAGAACCTTCTAGAACATTCCCGATGAAAACACCGGAACCATTCCCCAACTCCGAAATAGGACTTTCCTTATATGAATCTTATTCTCCGGACCATTCCGGATCTCCTCGTGATATCCTGGATACCATCCGAGACTCCGAACAACATTCGGTCTCTTTCTCATCATTCCATAACTACTCAAACAACGTCGAATCCTTAAGTGTGTCTCCCTACGGTTCGTGAATTATGCGGACATGATCGAGACACTTCTCCGAACAATAACCAATAGAGGAATCTGGAAATTCATATGCCTCCCACATATTTCTACGATTACTTTGCGATCGAATGAACCATTTACATACGATACCAATTTCCCTTTGTCTCACGATAGTTTACTTATCCGAGGTTATGATCGTCGGTATCTCTGCATACCTAGTTCAACCTCGTTACCGATAAGTACTCTTTTCTCTTTACCGTGATATGTGATCCCTTGTGAGCCAGTCACATGCTTGCAAGCTAAGTGGATGACATTTCACCGAGAGGGCTCAGAGTATATCTATCCGTCATATGGATGGAAAAATCCCACTCTTGATCCATGTGTCTCAACCAATACTTTCCGAACACTCAATGCCACCTTTATAGCCACCCAGTTACGGTGTGGTGTTTGATGTCATCAAAGCATCCATCCGGTAAAGGTGATATGCATGATCTCATGGTCGAAGGAATTAGGTTACTATGTATCAGAAAGCATATAGCAATTAAACTATTAAAATGACTTGATCTTTATGCTACGCTTATCTATAGGAGTATGTCCACCATATCATTCTCCTAACGATATGATCTTGTTGTTAATAACATCTCAATGTTCATGATAGGGAAACCACAATCATTTATTAACCAACAAGCTAGTGATGTATAGAGGCTTTACTAGGGACTTCAATTTAACTTTACAAATCACATAAGTATTAATGTTTCCTTGTTAATACTATTATAGAATGAATGTAAACAATTTATCATAAACACAAAGATATAATAATAACTACATTTATTATTGCCTCTAGGGCATATCTCCAACAATGACATATGGCCATGTTGTCTAACAAAAACTGGAGCATGCAATGTGCAGCATCCGGGTACTATTGGTTTGCCCACATTGTTAAAACAATAGAAAAACAAACATAACAGTGACATCATCCAGTCATGGAATTAGCGCACATCATAAGCTTGTACACATGCAACAGATGTTAATGTAGGAATGAGTTGTAAACATACTAACAAGCTAGCGTATATGCAAGAGACTTTCTTCATATAATTCTCTCATCAGTCACGCATTGAATTCATAAAAGGCTACAAATTCATTTCTTGACAATCATAAGGACAATTACACTGTATTACTGATGCTGGTGGAGTATTCATTACATAACAGAGATTTAAGATTACAAGTGTTGTTTGCTAATCTCATAATAAACGAGGAATATGTAGAATGTATAGCAGGACAAATACAACGCCAGTCTTATAAGATAACACCCAAATAATATTTGTTATTTACTGAGATATGCTTACTGAAAGTATGTAAGGTCGATTCTAAAATCGTATATGCTAGTGAGCAAACATTCGGATACCTTACTCGTTGTAGGTAAATAAACTCGACATTCAAAAAACAACCAAGTAGACAAAAAATTAAGCAAGTATGGAACACATATTCATCACTGTAATATGGAGTATATTGCATTAGTGTATGAAGGAGGTAAACTGAAAGTAGTCAAGTAAACATGATGTTCTACATGATAATCCAGCTCCGAAGAAATGTGTAAACTCCAACCATACAAGAACAAAGGAAGGAAGTGGCAAACCCAAATATTAAACTACATAGATGAAATCTTTCTCGCTGGACAGTTCAAAATCTTTGCCTCCTCTTTCCTGTGCACCATAAGGAACACCATCTTAAACACATTGGTTCCTACAACCCGCAAAACAGTAAAAGGAAACGAATCAGCAAACCCGCCAAACACATTGTCTACAAAACAAGTCAAAATTGCAAACGTAGTACTTTCTAGAGAACAGTTATAGCATGGCACTTGTTAACAATACCATATTAAAATAAGGCATATTTATTTGCTACCCAGAGAACAATTAGCTATACATGACATCAGCTATACATGCCATATTATGATTCACTGATATACCATAATAAAGGAAATGTTGTTTCAATATCAGCATGTAAATAGGAGCAATGATAACCTCCTTACTGAGTTCAGAACCTAGGCTGCGGATTAGGTGTCGTCAGGCGCGACCTTGGTGTCCGCGAGCAGGACCTCCACCTACTCTTCGCTGTTTGCGTGGCCAGCGTCCTGGAGGACAGAGAGGCGGACGTCCTGATTGTAAAGGCGCTATATATGTTTGTTGATTTGATGCTTTGGTTCCTTTTTTTGCAAGTCAAATATATCAGTGCTACATAAAAGAGGAACCACCACATTTAGTCTCACTGTAGGGAATATCTATCTACTAAGAAAACAAAACATTTAGGAACAAATGTCCTATGCTACATGCCAAGTATCAGACCAGTGTGTGAATCAGTATTATGCTACATGCCATCCTTCCTTCCTTGAACCTCAACCGGCTGCCTCATATAAGGTTAGCTGACATAAAGAAGTCATACAGATATGAACAACAGTCATATATGCATCATTCATCATATAAATCAATTGTGCATTTGGTGAGAACCAAGCAAACTGATTACCAGATTAACACTTAGCAACTACCAGGTTATCATTTAGCAAATGCCAGGATATTAGTAAGCAATGGCCAATCTAAGCACATGTCAAGGTTAATTATCTTGCTAACAACTACAAGATAACCATCATGTTATTACTTAGAAACTGCCAATCGAAGCATACAAATGTCCATGATAACTGAATTTGTCAACACGGCAATAGCAAATACTGCAATCACCTGCGAAATACAAGGAAATAGTGTGTCTAAATGCAAGAATCCGGTACCGGGCAACTGAATTGGTGCAGATCAGCTACAAAATAAACCAGCAATAGCACGTTGCTGCCGATGGGAGGATATTTATACCTAGCAGCGAAGCAGCAAAGGACGAGGCCTGCCCTAGAATAGCTACCACCGGAAGGGAACGCCGATGTCGGTGAAGGACGGTCGTATCTGCCCCGCGAGGTGAAGCCGGTCGCCGAGCCTGGTCGCCACCACCCGCTGCAAGGGCGCCACCATCACCATGGGCCTCCTGCTCCATGGTATAGAGAGAGAGGGGAGGATGGGGTCTAGAGAGATGGTTGGACGGGCAGGGGTTGCCGGAGTTGGTTGGGATCTAGTCCGGATTTGATCGATAGGGTTGGGGCTAGACGTGGATACGGGAGTGGACTGGGGGCGGAGACGCTCGAGGGAGGACTAGAGCGGCCATGTCGCCATCGGATCTTGCATTTACCGGTGAGTGGGAGGAGGGTTTGGGGCGGGGTGCATCGATCTGGCAGGTGGATGGATGGCGGCGCACGAGGCGAGGTGGTGGTTGGGTGGGTGCGGGCTAGCGACCGGCGAGGTGGGTGCGGCCGCATGAGGCGAGGTGGGGAGGTGGCTCAGGGACGGGGAGAGGGGAGGTGGTACTCGCAGCAGCGGCGCGGGGGCGGAGGGGCGTCACAGTATTAGGGTTTGGGTGTGCAGATTTTACGCAAATGCCCTAACCAATATTCTCTAGTGGAAGACTATGAACCGTAGGGCCTTTCCGCCATTTTAATTCTGAAGTGTGGGGAATGGGAGGCGGTAAAAACTAGCGCTGTCTGTGCAAGCCAAATTCTGGATTTATATGAAAGTCTTGTGTACGACAAAGATCTGCTTGATAGGGTAATCCGTGGACAGTCTCATCCTTTATTCTGATTGACCAGCTATGTTTCAAAGGTCAAAACGGGTAATAATAAATTCAAAAATGGTCCAAACAAGGTAAATCATTCGCATTGTGTCTTGTTATGTGACATTATTGCAAGGAAAAATAGCAAAATTGGTATATTGCAAGTGTCTCAAAAAAACCTTCTCAGAAATGACCTATCATGTTCAAGGTTTCATGGCTTTTGGGCCAAACGACCAATGTTATGGCAAGAATTCTGGCATAGTTTGTAATAATATTTCCATATTGTGCATGCATGTGTATCTTGGGATGGCGAACAATCTTGCAGGAGGAAGTTTTCCTTTTCGTCGTACAGAAAATACATTTTCTATTTTTTGAATGCCGAAAAACCAGGCGTTTTGTAAAACAACCACCAAATGAGAGTTTCAAAATAGTTCCACCATATTTTTCAAAAATATTAGACCATGTTACATGGACAATTTCCGAATCGGGACATCTCAAACCTTTCGGTCCACCCCTCGTGAAAAAGACAAATGCCTGCCGAATCGGTAGGAAGCGGGTCCGATTTGAACTACATATACATGATTTAACGCTCATAATTTTTTTCAAAAATCATTTTTAGGTTCACAATATGATGTTTTATCAGAGATCTAATGAAATTTTAGCGATGCTCGTCCCCTAGCTAGGAACCTTCATGCCGTCTGTTTTGACCATAGTTTGAAACGGGCATAATAAATTCAAAAACGGTCCAAACGAGGTAAATTCTTCACGTGGTGTATTTTTATGTGACATATTTGCAAGGAAAAATACAAAACTTGGTATATTGCAAGTGTCTCGAAAAAACCTTCTCAGAAATGACCTATCATGGTCATGGTTTCATGGCTTTCGTTCCAAACGACCAATGTTATGGCAAAAATCGTGGAATATTTTGTGATAATATGCCCATATTATGCACGCATGTGCATCTTGGGATGGAAAACAATGTTGCAGGAGGAAGTTTTCCTTTTCGTCGCACAAAAAATGCATTTTCTATTTTTTGAATGCCGAAAAACAGGGTGTTTTGTAAAGCAACCACCAATTGAGAGTTTTAAAATGCCACCACCATATTTTTCAAAAATATTAGACCATGTTACATGGACAATGTCCAAACCGGGGTATCTCAAACCTTTTGGTCCACCTCTCGTGAAAAAGACAAATATCTACGGAATCGGTAGGAAGCGGGTCCGATTTCAACTACATGTACATGATTGAACACTCATGATTTTTTGCAAAAATCATTTTTAGGTTCACAATATGATGTTTTATTAGAGATCTAATGAAAGTTTAGCGAAGCTCGTCCCCTAGCTAGGAACCTTCATGCCCTTCGTTTTGACCATAGTTTGAAACGGGCATAATAAATTCAAAAACGGTCCAAATGAGGTAAATCCTTTACATTGTATAGTTTTATATGACAAGAAAGTTATGCACCTTGTAAAGATGAACCAAATTGATTTTTATATCATTTCAATCCGAAGTCATATGAAAAGATTATAGGGAAATTAAGTTTTTAGATTTTCTGAAAAAATTTAAAATCCCTCCACTCGTGTGGGCTAAAACTTCAAAAGAGCCCATAGTTTTTAGTAAAATTGACTTGCTAATGTCTATTGGGCTGTTGGCCCGGCCGGTAGTATATTCAGGAAAAAAAGACCATTTTCATCGGGGGCCGGGCCTAACATTGTTTCGTTATGTACAAAAGGTTTTCGCGTGTTATGTCAACATAAAAGTTAGGTTGGTCTACTGGTGTTGTTCGCTTGGCATTGGACAGTGGTCATGGGTTCGACCCCCCGTTGCCCCCTTTTTTTGCCTTTATTATTATAGTGGGTTCGGTATGTACAAAAGGGAATTGCGTGGTTTGTTAACATGAAAGTTAGGTTGGTCTAGTGGTTAGGTTTGCTAGGCTAGGAGCTGGCGAGGGGTCGTGGTTTTGACCTCCACTGCTCCCTATTTTTGCCTTCATTATTTCTGGTAGGTTTGACATATTCTAGTGGTTTTAGTATGTACAAAAGGGCATCGCTTGGTTTGTTAACATGAAAGTCAGGTTAGTCCCATGGTTAGGTTTGTTAGGCTAGCGTTAGCGAGGGGTTGTGGGTTCGACCGCCATTGCTCCCTATTTTTGCCTTCATTATTTCTAGTAGGTTTGACATATTAAAAAAGATCATGTCGTTGTTTATTAACGTGAATGCAGTGTTGTTGCAGTGGTATTGTTCCTTGAGAGAGATTAAGGTGTCGTGGGTTTGAGTCCTCATGGGCTCATTTTTTTGCCATAACTTCTGTCGCACTAGTTTAATATCACAATGACAGATAGACCCCGTTAGTCAATGATACTATAATAAAATACCAGATTCACTTGTAGGCCCCATATAAATAGACATGTCACATGACACATAGTCAAATTGATCATGTAGCGGTCTAGTCACCCTCTTTATACTTTAGAATATATTGGTCATAGTCTCCCAGATAACTCGATTTAGACCAGTTATATCCATCTATGACCTTTCCGTGTTAGGATATCATGGCCTTCTTGACTAAATTGGTCGTTATTTTTCAAGGTTTGGACCCTTCCAAATTCCCTACAACCAATTGGTTCAGAATGGTCATAGATCCATGACCAAAAAACCCATGATCGTTAAAAAAGGGCACTAGTGAGCAGATTTCTTGTAGTGAGATAGGGGATGAGGATCGTTAGAACTTGCATTGGATCTATGAAGAAACAACATATTGTGAGTCTAAAAATGATTTTTTCAAAAAATCACGGGCGTTAGATCATGTACATGTAGTTCAAACCGGACCCACTTTCTATCGATTCGACACACATTTGTATTTTTCATCCGAGAAGGACAGAAAGGTTTGAGATCCCCCGGTTGAGAGATAGTTAATATAAGGTGGTCTAGTATTTTATAAAACATGGAATGGTAGCATTCTGTAACTACATTTTGGTGGCTGCTTCACAAAACGACCCGTCTTTTTGCACTCGGAAAATAGAAAATGGCTTTTCCATGCGACGAAAAGGAAAACTTCCTCCTGCAGCATTGTTCGCCATCCCAATATCCACATGCATGCACAATATGAGCGTAGTATCACAAACTATGCCGCAATTCAGCATATAACATCGATCACTTGGACCGAAAGCCATGAAACTCGAACATGATAGGTCATTTTGTGAAGGTTTTTTCGAGACATAATCAATGTACCAAGTTTGATATTTTTTCTTGCAACTATGTCACATAATATGACACCACGCGAAGGATTTACATTGTTCGGACCTTTTTGAAATTTTTATGCCCGTTTCGAACTAAGGTCAAAACTGCAGGCGTGAAGATAGGGGATGAGCCTTGTTACAACTTGCATTGGATCTCTGAAGAAACAACATATTATGAGTCTAATTTTTTTTCAAAAAATCACGGGTGTTAGATCATGTACCTGTAATTCAAACCGGATCCACTTCCTACCAATTCGGCAGACATTTGTCTTTTTCACCCGGGAAGGACAAAAAGGTTTGAGATCCCCTGGTTGGGAGATAGTTCATGTAAGGTGGTCTAGTATTTTATAAAAATGGGATGGTAGCATTCTGTAACTGCATTTTGGTGGCTGCTTCACAAAAGAACCCATCTTTTTGCGCTCGAAAAATGGAAAATAGCTTTTCCGTGCTATGAAAAGGAAAACTTCCTCCTGCAACATTGTTCGCCATCCCAATATCCACATACATGCACAATATGGGCATAGTATCACAAAATATGCCGCGATTCAGCATATAACATCAGTCACTTGGACCGAAAGCCATGAAACTCAAACATGATAGGTCATTTTGTGAAGGTTTTTTCGAGACATAATCAATATACCAAGTTTGATATTTTTTCTTGCAACTATGTCACATAATATGACACCACACGAAGGATTTACATTGTTCGGACCTTTTTTGAATTTTTTTGCCCGTTTCGAACTAAAGTCAAAACTGCGTGCGTGAAGATAGGGGATAAGCCTTGTTAGAACTTGTATTGGATCTCTGAAGTAACAACATATTGTGAGTCTAAAAATGATTTTTTTCAAAAAATCATGGGCGTTAGATCATGTACATGTAGTTCAAACCGGGCTCACTTCCTACCGATTCGGCAGACATTTGTCTTTTTCACCCGGGAAGGACAAAAAGGTTTGAGATCCCCTGGTTGGGACATAGTTCATGTAAGGTGGTCTAGTATTTTGGAAAAATGGGATGATAGCATTCTGTAATTGCATTTTGGTAGCTGCTTCACAAAACAACCCGTCTTTTTGCGCTCAGAAAATGGAAAATGACTTTTTCGTGCGATGAAAAGGAAAACTTCCTCATGCAACATTGTTCTCCATCCCAATATCCACATGCATGGAAAATATGGGCACAGTATCACAAACTTTGCCGCAATTCAGCACATAACATCGGTCACTTGGACCGAAAGCCATGAAACCTCGAACATGATAGGTCATTTTGTGAAGGTTTTTTCGAGACACAAACAATATACCAAGTTTGATATTTTTCCTTGCAACTATGTCACATAATATGACACCACGGGAAGGATTTACATTGTTCGGACTTTTTTTGAATTTTTATGCCCGTTTCGAATTTTCCCTTTTCGAACTAAGGTCAAAACGGCGTGCGTGAAGATAGGGGATGAGCCTCGTTAGAACTTGCATTGGATCTCTGAAGAAACAACATATTGTGAGTCTAAAAATTATTTTTGCAAAAAATCACGGGCGTTAGATCATGTACCTGTAGTTCAAACCGGACCCACTTCCTACCAATTCGGCAGACATTTGTCTTTTTCACCCGGGAAGGACAGAAAGGTTTGAGATCCCTCGGTTGGGAGATAGTTCATGTAAGGTGTTCTAGTATTTTAGAAAAATGAGATGGTAGCATTCTGTAACTGCATTTTGGCGGCTGCTTCACAAAACGACCCGTCTTTGTGCGACAAAAAGGAAAATTTCCTCCTGCAACATTGTTCACCATCCCAATATCCACATGCATGCACAATATGGGCACAATATCACAAACTATGTCGTGATTCAGGACATAACATCGATCACTTGGACCAAAATCCATGAAACCTCGAACATGATAGGTCTTTCCCTCTGAACAGAGCTTTTAGTCCCAGTTGTAGCCACTAACCAGGACTAAAGATATTTTCCGCCATTTCCCACCGCTTTCCGCCATGTTTTCCCGCCCTTTCCCTCAGAACGGAGCTTTTAGTCCCGGTTGTAGCCACTAACCGGGACTAAAGATATTTCCCGCCATTTCCGACCATGTTTTCCTGCCCTTTCCCTCTAAACGGAGATTTTAGTCCCTGTTATAGCCACTAACCGGGACTAGAGATATTTCCCGCCATTTCCCACCACTTCCAGCTATATTTTCTCGCCCTTTCCATCTAAATATAGGCCGACCACGCCATGGCTATCCACACATCCACACCTTCCTCTCTCACAACAATGCAAAACGCCTACTAGGACATTCTGACCCTCGAGGAGACCGAGGCGCTGTGTGCCTCCAGCTACCCTTGCCCGCCGGGCTACCGGCCGCCTGCCGGCTGGATGCTGAGCGCTGGAGGGGTTCCTGTCCCTCTTGTGCCTCAAGGTTCCGCCTGACAGACGGACATCATGAACCACTTCTACCACGAGCTCACGCCAGAGCAGCGGATGGATCCCCAGTGGGATCCCGAGAACTACGACACTTAGAATGCCTTCTTTGCTAACTGGCAGGAAAGGGAGCTCGCCAGGTACGAGGGTGACGGCCCGCCCTCGGTGAACCAGAATGAAGCCGACCGCCGTTTGTGGTGGGTGAACCGTACTATCATCGGCGTGATGCTCTACATCGCCATGAGAGACCATCCTTGCCTGCGGTGCCCACAAGTCCACCCGCCACAGAGCCACAAGAAGGCCCCTCCCCCGCCTGGCGGTAGCAGCATCGACTTCCAGGAGACCCCTCCCCCGCCCGCCGTGAATTCGAGGCCGGAGTGGAAGGTGTCCCCGGTATATGCCATGGCTGAGCTGAGGATCGAGCCGCGTGCGCCTAGCCACAATGACGATGACGATGACAATGATGATGAAGATGAAGAAGAAGACCCTGAAGCTGCATACTATAGGACTAGGCATGATCTCCAACAGTGGTGTCATTCATGAGATGTGTCTGCAACCAACCGCCAAAAGTCTTCATGTGTTCATCTTTAATCAACCTATCAAACTACCCCGGGTAGTTCGAGCGTACAATATTCTTGTGTACCTCGATATATGGAGCCACCAAGGTGGAACTTCACAGAATTGTATAGTGTGCTTTAGTGAAAGAATTTCCATCCATACATATATTTGCTTTCTTTACTAGCGTGCCTTTTCCACTAATTCTCCCCTCATACCGTGATTCAGGTACACCGATCGGCTTAAGGTCAGGAATAAAGTCAACATAAAACTCAATGACCTCCTCTGTTCCATAGCCCTTGGAGGTGCTTCCTTCTGTCCTAGCACGGTTATGGACATATTTCTTTAAGACTCCCATGAATCTCTCAAAGGGGAACATACTGTGTAGAAATACAGGACCGAGAATGGTAATCTCTTCGACTAGCTGAACTAGGAGGTGCATCATTATGTTGAAGAAGGATGGTGGGAACACCAACTCAAAGCTGATAAGACACTGTACCACATCTTTCTATAACCCTGGTAGACTTTCTGGATCGATTACCTTATAAGAAATTTCATTGAGCAACGCACATAGCTTCACAATGGGTACTCTAACATTTTCCGACAGAAGCCCCTGAAAGCAATCGGAAGCAACTGCGTCATAAGCACGTGGCAGTCATGAGACTTCAGGTTCTGGAATTTTTTCTCTGCCATATTTATTATTCCCTTTCTATTGGACGAGAAGCCAGATGGTACCTTGATACTACTCAGGCATTCAAAAAAGATTTCCTTATCTTATTTGGTAAGAGCATAGCTGGCAGTACCTTGAAACAGCTCTGGATTCCCGCCGTCTCGGTCTTTCATACGTTGTTGGTCCTGTCGTGCTTCTGGTGTATCTTTATTCTTTCCATACACGCCCAAGAAGCCTAGTAGTATCACGCAAAGATTCTTCATCAGGTGCATCACGTCGATTGCAGAGCGGACCTCTAAGACTTTCCAATAGGGTAGCTCCCAAAATATAGATTTCTTCTCCACATGGGTGCGTGTCCGCCAGCATCCTTCGGAACGGACTGTCTGCCAGGACTCTTTCCAAAGATTACTTTTAAATCCTTCACCATATCAAATACATCATCACCAGTACGACAGATAGGCTTACTCCGGTGATTTTCTTCACCATTGAAATGCTTGCCTTTCTTTCTTAGGGAATGCGTGGGCGGAAGAAAACGACGATTCCCTAGGTACACATTCTTCTTACACTTATCCAAATAAATACTTTCAGTGTCATCTAAACAGTGTGTGCATGCATTGTATCCCTTGTTTGTCTGTCCTGAAATATTACTAAGAGCAGGCCAATCATTGATGGTTACAAACAACAATGCTCGTAGGTTAAATTCCTCACATTTGTGCTCATCCCACACACGTACACCTTGTCCGTGCCACAGCTGTAAAAGTTTTTCAACTAATGGCCTTAGGTGCACATCAATGTCGTTGCCGGGTTTCTTCGGGCCTTAGATGAGCACTGGCATCATAATGAACTTCCGCTTTATTCACAACCAAGGAGGAAGGTTATAGATACATAGAGTCACATGCCATGTGCTATGATTGCATCTCTGCTCCCAAAAGGATTCATGTCATCTGTACTTAGACCAAACCATAAGTTCCTCGCGTCACCTGCAAAGTCCAGGTAGTTTCTCTCAATTTTTCTCCACTGCGACCCATCAGCTGGGTGTCTCAACATCTCGTCTTTCTTACGGTCTTCTTTGTGCCATCGCAACAACTTGGCATGCTCTTCGTTTCTAAACAAACGTTTCAGCCGAGGTATTATAGGAGCATACCACATCACCTTGGCGGGAACCCTCTTCCTGGGGCGCCCCCCCTCAACATCACCAGGGTCGTAAATACTGGCGGGCAGTTCATTATCCTTTCGAAGCAGCTTCTTCATTATCTTCAACAACTTTTCAAATCTCTTGTCAGGCACACCGATCTCTGCTTTCCATTGCAGCAATTTCAGTGTGCTACCTAGCTTTTTGTGGCCATCTTCGTAATTCGGGTACAACAGTTTGTTGTGATCCTCTAACATCTGCTCAAGTTTCAACCTCTCCCTTCCACTATCACATTCTCCCTTTGCATCAGCAATGGCCTGAGCAAGATCATCATCTGGCTCATATGATGCACGTCCTTCTGCTTCTTCTTCATCATTGTCTTCCATTGTAGTACCACTGTATTCAGGGGACATAGGATAGTTGTCATCATTATCTTCATATTTGTTGTATTCCATCACAATCCCTCTTTCTCTGTGATTGGTCCAACAATTATAACCAGACATGAAACCGAACCGACACTACTAGAGAAAAGACTATAGGAGACATGCTTATAGGAGGCACATTTAGACTATATGCGCCTCCTATAAAATAGGCAAGGCACACTCCTTCTCCATGCGCCTCTAGTATAAAAATAGGCGAGGCGCATATAATAAGAATGCGCCTCCTATAATCCCTGTACGGATGAAATCAAGCAGCCCCAGATTATGCGAGGCGCATTCTAGTCATATGGGCCTCCTATATATCAGATATGCGAGACGCATATAGGCAGAATGCTCCTCACATAATCTGTGTGGGCCTGGGTGTTGGTAGGTTGTCGAATATGCGAGGCACGTATGGTCATATGCGCCTCCTATACTTAATAATATGCGAGGCCCATATGGTCATATGTGCCTCAAGTAACTCCTGCGGGTCCGGGTGGAGGTAGGTGGCCGCATAGGCGAGACGCATATTGCTATATGCGCTTCCTATAGTTTGAATTATAGGAGGCTCGTATTGTGCAATATACGCCTCCTATAACCCGACACCACATTTTTTCTAACTTTTGGCACATGCATCCAACTACCACCCCACTCACTTGTCTAACTTCTTCCTCCTCCACTAAGACAAATCCGGTCGCCCCCTCATGTTATGTCAAGAAGGGCAAGACGGCGACCATTTTCAAGAAATGCTAGCGCGCTCCGACCATTGTCAAGAACCATCGTATGTGTGTGGCCTACTATTATGTATCGAAACATTCATAATTACCATTTTTTGTATGTTATAATATTACATTGAGAATATTATGTATCGACAAGACACATTCATAATACTCATTTTTGTTGTTTTGGCAATATTTGAATATTTAATATATTTGCAGTATATTTTATAGTTTATATTGTGTTTGGACAATGTTTTTACAAGAAAAATGGCTTTTTAAAAAAAAATTCAAAAAATTTGTTGCCACTAGGATTCAAACCTGGGTGGCCATTGTTCAGATTAGGACAAGGCATGTAACCAATGGGCTACTGTTTCTTGACAACAAAGAGGGCACCGCTCTATTTGACTAGGTCTGTAGAATACGCGAGACGTATTATGGCCAGATGGGCCTCGCGTAATCTTATACGAGGCACACTTTGCAATATGCGCCTCGCATAAGCTGGTACCTCGCATAATAAGGGCCGATGAGATTCCCCTTTCTCTCTCACGCACACAGTAACCTAACCTTTCTGCCGCGCCGCCGTCGTCTCCTTCATGCCGCCGTCCGCGCCCGCAGCAGCCCGCCGCCCGCCATCCGCGCCCGCAACAGCCCGTCGTCGAGGTGATCCGCAACCCCACTAGGTGAACCAGCTGCGGCGCCCCTCTCGGTCGAAATCGCCCATCACCAGTGGTCGTCGTCCCCCCTAGACTTGGCCCAGTGTCTTCACCCAGGAGGTAGCAGATAGGTTGGAGCGCTGTTGCAGGTTTTCTATTATAGTCCCACATCAGTGCCGAACACATAAGCAAATCTGCTACACCGCTTCCGCTGTTCTTCAGCTCTTTCAGATCTTGCCACATAATTTTATCAGACAACCAAAGGAAAGCTAGGTTCAGGGTGGAGCTGACCCACTCAGTACTGCAGCATATCCATCTGGTAGATAGATGAGGTTGCTCCAGTTATGACTTCTTTAATTCTTTGAGAAATTCGTCTTTTAATAATTGAGAAATTTCATCTTTTGTTAGTTCTAACTTTGGCTTCATTTATGGAATTGATATTATAGTAAATACAGATGGCATGTCAGAGCTACTGAGATTGCCAGAACTCGGCATCTACGGCTTTGTGCGTCGTCGCTGTCCTCATGGCCTTATTCGTTGAACACTTCAAATCTGGTTGCATCGGGTATTATTCCTTTCAGTCCATTGTATTTCCTTGACGATGTGTTAATAGTCTCTAACTTCTCTGTTCTTTGGTTGTTTGTATTTCTCCAGCCTAAGATCCGCGACTCTTTGGTTGTTGCCACTACTTTTTCTTGGTTGCCAATGTAAAGCAGGGCACACCAGATCGTCCTCGGCTCGACTCCAATATTAAGTCAAAAAAGGTGTTAGTAGTAACTTTAATCGCAGATAGATGGCGATTGGTGTCAGTCACAAATATGAAAAGCTACACCACAAATATAAATTGGGGATGATTATTTTGTTATATTTGGAGCATCCTCATTCACATTGCCGTATTCTGAATATGATATTGCTTTCATCCATAAACCTTCTTAGCTCTCCTAACATCAAATATGCTATGTAGGGTTTCATATTTGGTACTTTGAGGTTTCCTCAAGGGTTATTGATATTCCCATAAGTTCTTGTGGTAATTTTCTGCGAATTTGAGCATTGGAAGGATTGGTTGCTGCTGGAGACATACACAATTCAGTTGATTCAGTAATTTTAGTATTATATATTCACTTTTATTTAACAATTTTCATTTTCATTTAGGTTTATATATTAAAGTTTTCTTTGCACTGCTTAAGTACTTACAGTCTGATTTGTGGTTGTTTCTTGCATTAAATTTTGCAGATGCATTCTTTGCAATGAATTAACCATTAATGAGATCATATGCCTACAAAAATAAGGGAGTTTTGTGCTTAATAAAATGAGGGTATTATAGTTACTTGCAACACATATTATATTTTGTTTCCTTGATGCATGAAATCTCTGTTCCTTGATGCATGAAATCTCTGTTTGGAGCAGTGACTAGGCTAACTGGCATTATCCCTCTAGGATAAATCAAGACTCCAAGAGACGAATCATCATGCAAAACGATAGGCACATCATACTATACTATTTTTTGCTATCGTTGATGATTTATGACTCATTCTCTCAAAACTAACTGATGCATTTTATTTGGCACATCGTACTATACTTTGTTCTACCAATAGTGTGGACAATGCAATAAATAATGTGGTTTTTGATAGAGTTCCTAAAGATGCAAGGGAGCTTGAAAGTTTTGATACTGTTTGCAAGATAATGGACCATGTGCCGTTGCAGATTTAGTGTATCCTTGATAATGTGGATCTTAGCAACTTCTCACATTGTAAGATCTCTCCGATGAGAAGAAGACAACCACGGAAACAGATGATGTAATAGAAGAAGTATAATCAAATCATTAGTATATTGAACTCGATGTAATATGTACCTTAGCGTATATTCAGCTCTATGTGCCAGTACTAACATAGATTAGAATTCAGCTTCTTTGTCATGCAATATAATCCATGCATGTCTGGCTAAGCCCACAAAAATATGTATGGGCGTTTTTAGCATAAACCACTATGTAATCCATTGTAAATATAGCTACTAGCTATTTTATACTGTCAGTACTGTTTCACACCTCTATATACACAAAAATGTCTAGTGATAATATTATGGAGCGGGAGCAGCAACTGCACCAGGTGACCCTCGCTAGGCTCCCGACGATGGCGCTGGAGCAAAGGTTCTTAGTGTGTTGGATCTTGAAGAATTTGTATTGCCTATCTTGCTGTGAACTTGTACTCGGAGGTGTGAACTTGTGGCACAAACACTTGGTGTTGTGTGAAAACTTGGCACTTGTTGATTTTAGTTTATGTATGAACTCGTATGTCGTGATTGATGTGTAATGTACTTGTATTCATGTTGGTTCTATTATGCTTTGGCCAATTGCAAGTTTTTGGAAAATTCTGTGCTATTTATACTGTATTCTGGACTGTATTGTATATTTGAATATCCGTATACTGTTATTTATATTGATATGTAAAACTTGAATTTCGAAAATATTACAGAAGGCGCATATAGGACACTATATGAGGCGCATATACTATAAATATACGAGGAGCATTATGAAACATATGCGAGGCGCATATGATATGCGCCTCCTATACTTCACATATGTGAGGCGCATATCGATATGCGATATGCGCCTCGCATATGTGAAGTATAGGAGGCACATATCATATGCGCCTCGCATAAAAAATAGACGAGGCTCAAAGCTAGAGGCGCATACGATATGCGCCTCGCATATGCTTTTAGGTGCTCTTCGTATAAGGTTTTCTCTAGTAGTGCGAAACAGATGGCCGTGAAGGACTCTTGAGAAAGAGTATTCCTTCTGATTCCGACACTCACCACATGGACAACACATAAAACCATTTCGCTTATTTGCCTCTGCCACAACGAGAAAAGAACACACGCCTTTAATAAACTTGCTAGAGATTCGGTCAGCGTACATCCATTGTCGTCTCATCTGTATTATATAAGTACATCAAACAAAATCACGATACTAAGATTAGTACTAGTCTAAAAATAAAAGTACACAGCGTAAACATCAAACAACTATGCACTTATTTAAAAAAATTCTACTCCATCTTCAGTCCCGGTTGGACACACCAACCAGGACTAAAGGGGTTGTGGCAGGCTGGGGCCGACGTGAGCTCGTTTAGTCCAGGATGATGTCTCCAACCGGGACTAAAGGAGATTCCAACCGGGACTAAAAGTAGGTGATGACACTATATGTCGTGAGTGGAGACACTATGCCAGTGAGTGGCACACTATTTCAGTGGGCGGAGACACTATGACATGGGTGAGTATCGACATTATGTCATGAGTGTCGACACTAGGTTGTGCTGCTTAATCTATAAATAGGCTTCCTTGTGAAATATCAACTACAAGGAAGATCGTGTGCGAGACCAGGGACACCACTATGGAGGAGCTTCTCGAAGATGTCTGAGGACTTCGAGGAGCTCACCTTAGAGGCACTCCCTAATATGTGAAATTAGTTAGCTCCACCAGCATATTGATCTATCTAGAGAAGATATAAACTGAAAGATGGTATGCGAGAGTAGGGACACCACTACGACAAAGCTTCTCGAAGATGTCTTAGGATCCCGTCCTCAGACATCTTCGAGGAGCTTGCCATAGAGGCACTCCCTAATTTAATTTGGTAGCTCCCTGATGTGTTCATGTTTTTGGATCTTACTTGCTTAAACAGTCGATGATTAAAATGCTATGGCGCCACTATATATATGTATGCCTTCATAGTTTTGGTTATTATTTTTGTTGCAATGGATTTTGTGACGGCAGGTAGAAGAAGAAGGATATTTTGTTGCTTGACGGTGGCATGATACATCTGTGAATCGTCTGAATTTCGAGACTATGTGCCAAACCAAGATATATAGATAGGATGAACTCATGTATATCTCTGTGCTTCGATGAATCAAATGAATTTCGAGGACTATATGTGCCAAATTAACCAGATATATAGAGATAGAATCCACACAAATCCCTCCATTTCTAGAGCATGAAATGTGCTAAAACTAGCAATGAAATATGAAAGGATGGAGTTGCTAACCTCTTAGGAACCTTAGATAGATGTGGAGCCAAAAAATCTTCACAAATCCTGAGAAAAATCGGCAAGAACTCGAGGTTGAGGGAAGAAATTTGAGTGAGATGCTTGTGTGAGCTTGAAACGGCTCGGGAAGGGAGAATAAGAAGATATAGTTAGGCCCTTTAGTCCTGATTCGTTTAACAAACCGGGGCTAAAGGTCCACACATCCGCCCCTTTCCAGCACCAGACCCTTTAGTCCCGGTTCGTTAAACGAACCGGGACAAAAGATCCCCTACGAATCAGGACTAATGTCTTCTGGGCCCTGGGCTGTTTCTAGCCGTTGGGACCAGGGCATTAGTCCCGGTTTGTACCAGAACCGGGACTAATGCTCTGGACCAAAGGTCCGTTTTCTACTAGTGGGCCTCCACACCGTTGCCAACAAAAACATTGTCGGAGTCCTTCACACGCTCTTTGTATTCCTTGCAAAGAGTTACAACGGACTTCATGACACCTCCTACTCCTCGATCATCTATTCTCCTCCTCTCTCACCTTCCATGCAGCCTCCTCCCAATATTCAGGCTGCAGTTAATCATCTCCCGATGTTGTAGTTGTCGTGTCCCCTTCGTCCTCCAAATTCCTTACATAGTCGTCGTCCGAGAAGGACCAGCCGGAGTATGAGGAGGGAGGAACCATCTTGGTGGTAAGGCAGAGGGAGGAGCTGCTACTCCACCACCGGTGATGCATGCTCAACATGGTGAGGATACAACAATAGGCACTACCAAACGCAAGAGAGGAGAGCAGTCTTCTTATTGTGATCCATATCAACATCCATGTGTACTATAGAGCTGGTGTGTGCCAAGAGGGTGTCAATGCCGGGTTTCATGGAGTGCATCCAAGGAAGCTGCATAGACCCCAACGCATTGAACGGAATACAAGGAAGAACCTCAGAAACAAATGACCATTTATTTCCCACCATCTGAGATGGTTCAAAGAAAAACAAATTGTGGAGATGAACAGAGCATCCTAAAATGTACTCCCTCCGATCCATATTACTTGTCACTAAAATGGATGTATCTAGACATGTTTTAGTGCTAGATACATCCATTTCAATGACAAGTAATATGGATCAGAGGGAGTAGCTAATACGCTCCTTATTACTAAACGTGTGGGCTTACACACCACTACCTTGAGGATTTTTGGATGCAAAGTCATGTGTGATACCTTTGTTATGGTTATTGAATTAGCAGTTTGTGCGATTTTACCAAGAAGGACCTACCTAGGCCATATGCACATATTCAAATTTTAGGGACGTTAGAGCAACTCCAACAGCTTACCTATCCCATCTTACCCATATCTAGTATAGGTAAGAGGAGAGAGGGGGTATAGGTAAGTAAAAGAGTTTCAACTTTTCCAGCTTACCCATATGAGGTTACCTAAAATTTGCTATGAAGGTAGGACCCACATGTCAGTGGGACTTTTTCTCTCATTTATTTTTTCCTTCTTCCCCAACCCATTCACCCCCAACTTCCCCCACTGAGGCATCCATCTCCGCCTAGCCCCGCCACCGCGCCGCCCAGCTAACCTCTGCACGAACCCGCCGACCACGCCTAGTCCCGCCCAACCGCGCCATCGTGCTTAGCGTCGTCGTCCGCATCCGTTCTCTCCCAACCGCGCCTAGGCCCGCCTAGCTCCGTTCGCTCCCGACTGTGCCCAGGCTCGTCTAGCCCCGTCTGCGGCCAAATCGAGCCCGAGGTTCACTACAGTGGGTGGCGCTAGTCACATATTAGGAGGGAGGCGGCGCATGTGACCCTGACGGCAGAGTAATTTGGCGGTGGCACCGCGAGGCGAGCTCAGCAGTCCGACTTGATTACGGTAGGAATTGACCACGTGCGGGCTGTGAAAAGAACCGTAGGGGCTTGTGGGAGGTGGAGGAGATCTTCCATGGCGCGGCGGCAGCCGGAGCGACGGCGCCGAGCGGCGACACGGTCGGGCCAGCGCGGCCAAACGGGGGGAAATATCCGGTCGAACGGTTGGACCTCTCCCGCGTATGTATTTTGCTGATGTGGCACCATATGGGTAGAAGGTCCCTCTTACCCAAAATTTGTGTCCATCTACCCATATATGGGTAAGAAGAGGCAAAGAATGGGTAATCACCCAAAAATTTCTAGTAGGGAACCATTTTTGGGTAAGCTGTTGGAGCTATGTTTTTGGCTCATCTTACCCAAAAAAGCGGTTATGCCTTTTCTTACCTATATATGGGTAAGCTCTTGTAGATGCTCTTAGTGATCTTCCATACCACACACGATAAGGTAAGGATCTTCTATGTGGAATGCGATACATTAAAAGGGTGACACCTGAGACATACAAAATCATGTACTCGTGCTTGGAGTCAATGGAACAGCCTTGTGTCAGTGTGCAAACATGTACTCTACCCACATGCGGTCGAGAAACCTAGGGAGGAGTTGTGCCCACTCATGCGCAATTGAGGCGGTAACGATGGTGCTGAACTAGGGACGTCACTGCTCCGGAACTGTCACTAGTCAATGTGCAGTTGTGGAACCAGGGCAGTCCACATGTCGCTAGGACGGTCCTCCGTCTCCAGGCGGCCACAGTCGTCTTCTCGCCATCCCACTCCAACCACATCGAGACAAAGGCAACGCTCTTGAAATCTGCCTTGAAGGGGACTGCTCACTGCATGCCAACATGCGCGCCAATGACAAGGACCCGGGGCTCTGTCCCTCCTCGAGCGCAGTGACTTCTACTCCGACGACTGCAACCTTCATCGTCATCCTTCTATTCCAGCGACACAAGATATGGGACGATTGTCGGTGGTAGAGAATGACCGCTGCCTCGGCCAAGGATGATCAGTTGGCAACGATGACCATGTCCTCAGCCACCACCGTCCTCATCCAGGTCAGCAGACGTGGGGGTTGGAGGGAAGGTAACGGTATTAGTCTAGGCGATTAAGGAATATTCTTGCATGCCTAAGGCCATGGACTTATACCGAGGGATAACCCATGTTCCCTTTTTTTCCCTTTTGTTCTCCCTGGAGCTTGTATGTACAAGAATTGTCGTTTTGGGTGTTTCCAAGGGGCTGTTTTTGGCTGCTTTCGGACTTACGTTGTGCATGCAATCTTTTTCTCCATGGGAAACCAAACGAGCGTTTCTCTTCCCGCTGGATGCAAGGAATGGCATCGCAATTAACGAAACACGCCCCTGATCAAGCCATCCTTTGTTGGCAGAGATTATCTTTGTTGCGCTTGTTCTCTTTGTCTTTTATAGACCAACGCTTTTACCTATGTCTTTAGTTGTTTACCTCCTACTGTTGTGCCTATAGCCAGTATTTCTAGTTTTTCTGCTTAATGTGGCAGGCTGTTTGTAACTCCTGGTCGGTGGAGGGCCTTAATTTAAAGCCGAGCTTATGCGACTTTCAGTCTACAATGCTATCAAAAATTCGTTTCTAACATAGTTCTACAGGTTTCCATGGCAACTATGCACGCATTAGTGAGCATTGGTATATATTCTATGAAAAAACCTTTCATGGTTTGTGTGTTTCTAGTGGTGATGGTTGTTTCCTATTGCCTTGAGTTGATGATTACTTTGAGGGTGTTTCCTAGTGGTGATGGTTGTTTCTTACTGCCTTAAGTTGATGATTACTTTGACAAAGATTTTTTAATGTCTTTTTGGCCATGTGCATCTTTGATGACCCATGTATTGCTACATCACATACCCCTCCCGTGGCGCACCCCAGGGCGCCGCTGGGGGGTCCCTGATCCCGCCGCCAACCCTCCCCCTCTCCGATCTACCACCCTTTCGCCACGGCCGCTGGCGCCGGCCGCGGTGCCGGTGGGCCCGGCGCCGAAGGGGCCGGGGAGAGCAGTTCGCGGCGGTTGTTCCCTGGTGGCGGCTGGGGTCGGCGCTGGTGCTTCAGATGCGCGCGGCGGCCAATGCATCGCCCCTGGTCGTGTGGCGGCGGTGGCTGCTCGCTGGGCGTGAGATCCAAGCGTGGAGGTCGGCTTCTTGTGGAGGCTGGGCCGGTGCTCAGATCGTTGTGGCGGCGACTTACCCATCGGGTATTGGCGCAAGGTGTGGCGGCTGTGGTCGTAGGTCTAGGTTTCCACCTTTTGGTTGCTTGAAGGTGCGTGGGGAGGCGGCACGATGTTTCTTGCTCAGGCCGACGGACCGGTAGGGGCGCGTGGTTATTGCTGGCTTGTCTCCTCTTCCGCCGGAGGGGGCGGGCGATGGACGGTGGCATGGGGGCCCGTTGTTCTTTCCATTAATGGCGGTGGGTCCTAGGGTTCCGTTGGCGTGCAGACAAAGATCTGCTCATTGCTTGCACTCGTTGATCTGGCCTGGAGAGGCGGGTTCCAGAAGGCTTCGCCGGCGAACTCCCATGGGCGCATTAGGCCTGAAGTTGCTGGATCGGAAGGTATTCGGTCGTGCATACTTTGTTTTTCTGGCCGTTTGGTTTCAGCAGGTACGTTGCGAAGCTCTGCTGTTTGTTCCCACCAAGTGCCATGTAACGAGCCATGGTAAAGTCATATGTGGAGAATGTTAGGAAAGCGGAGATATGAGAGCAGCAATGGTGATTTGAGTCTTTGTGGCGATGGCGATCTGGCAGCAGGATCTGTGACTCGCAATAGCGACTGTTTGTGCGGGGAGACAACATAGGAGGAGTTCTCAGTCTTATCTTGCAGGGTGAAAATCCAATGTCTGGCCTTAACTGGTTGTGCCTGACAATGACCTTGTTGAAGGCATTGTTTTGCGAGAGAGGACTTTCTCCAGAAAACCTATGATCTTTGATCGGACAACGACGGCGCTTGTGCACTTTTTCCTTCTTGAAGGTGTTGTTATTGGAGTGGTGGACTATTGATGTTGTTCTGGTGGTTCGTTGCTACGAGGAATAGTTCCCTATAGCAAGACTTTTCTTTTTTGTAATTCTTTTTTCTTTTTTCTGTTGTGTGCATCCATAAGACCGCTAGGGCATGCGTTGTTGCAGAGCTGGGTGTAATTGGTATCTCCGTAATATTAATATATACTCCTTTCTAGAAAAATGTGCATCTTTGACGTCTCTAATTCTCGCATTACGTTGTTACTGATATTGGGTGTATGGCATTTAATGTATAACCTTTATCCAAAAAGATGGTAGAATGTAATTGGTACCCTCTTGGTAATAACATATTTTTATCAAAAAAATATACCAGAAATTTGCTCCTAATACGACGTAAATCATAGTCTGCAGGATGCAACGCTGCGACTCTTTCAATTTCCAATCGCTGAATCTGTTGATAGTGGATATTATGCATAATAAACATATCCCTGTGGTCTCCCAATTTCCATGCCAACTATACACGCTTTAGTAAACATTTGCATAACATGGATTATGAGAACTGTACCACGTAAAACGAATGACTCCTAGTCATTGAGAAACTTTAACATCTCCTCGCCAAAAATTGAGAAAACTGTCCAGATCCGTGGTAATGTTTTCTTTCCTTGAACATTGAGAAAACTGTGGCGGCTCTGGATTTTACTTCTGGTTTGAAGTTGACAGGAGCTGCTGTATTGATCCGCTGAGGGCCGGGTGACTGCGACAGCCGACAGGGGAATTAGGCGGAACTGGGCAATGCCTATCCAAGTGGATAATAATGACTTGATGTCTATCCTCGAGGAACACCCCCCCGAGGATCTTTCATTGTCAAGAACCAGTCTCTCTGGACTAGCTATGTTCGTGTTCGTCTGATGCATGGGGCATGGCGAGGTGAAAGTATACTGAAAACTACTGCCCAACGTTGAAATATACGTCTGCCCTGCACAGACGGACACACCAAAACGAAGAACTCAATTCTGTTGAAAGACTTCCTTTGAAACATGACGCAACTACACTACATTATCCGGTACATGATTGGGGCTTTTAATACATCCTGTTCTTGACTACAGCGTGGGTCGATCTCTGACACTATGATTGATCTAGGTGTGGTTTAAGAACTGACATGACTTTTGCTTGAAATAATACAGCTAGCCAGCTGCTCTGAACCGGCGTCTAGAGTGGGCCCATGAGTCGGAAGGATAAGATAAAAAAAATCAGTCGTTATCTTTTTCAAAAGAATTTAAAAACTTTGCATTTGGATTCATGATAGAAAATAAGTTTAATTTATAAGTCTAAGAAAAGATCAAAACATTCATATATACACACTAACACTCACAACAAGATCTATGACTAAACTTCAAAATCTGCCGAGTGCTTCTCCAACACTCCACGGAATGAGCTCATCCGCTAAATATAATCCTTGCAGGTGAAAGTCACCATGCTTGTGCATAGTTGATATTACCATGAACTTGCCAGCCGCGACCAAGACATGTTCCACCTGAATCCTGCGAGCCAACAGTGACTCAGTCGAGAGCATTGCTTCTCTAGCCTCAGCCTAAATCCGAGATACGTCGTCGACACAATGACTATCTCTCAGCAACCTCAATAGACTTGCAAGTGTGCAGTCTTCAGCAACCCACTATTAAGAACATAGGCAAACCCACCATCGCTTTCTTGCGCTATCCGAGGAAGATCCTCGTCACGCAAGCGAACGTGATACCACTCGAGAGGCTGACGCACCAACGACACTGCAAGATGTCTCCTATATGGCGAACATCGAGATCCATGATGAAGAACTGCGGCCCAAAACAGAGAGTCAAGTCGCCAAGACACCGCCTCCATGGAGGGTACAACGTCAAAGACGTCGTCATCGTCTGATCTTGCAAGCCAAATCTGAGGTTTTCACTTGGAACATGAGAACCTAATGAGAGAGGTGCCAAAAATCCTCGATGATGCCTCAGAGGAAACGGTCCCCTTAAGCGTCTTCATCATCGGCCAAGAAAGGAAGGGGTTTCACCCAGAGCATGGTAACTCGTCACCGCAACTGAGCACCTTCTCATTCTTCTCCTAGAACTCCCGCGTTGTCCCTTTCCACTCAAAGCTCTAGCCTTGCCAGGGCACCCTGCCGGCTGCACGTCCAGCACGCCAAATTGGGGGCAGCCATGCCCAAAAAGGGACATGATGCCTGAGAGGGGCACCATGGAGCCACAAGCTTCACATGCCCCGCCATGTGAGGAGTCACATGCATGTTTGCACACAACCACCTCAGATAAGCATCGCCGGCCACGCAGACCCTCCACCCTGCTTCTAGTGCCGCGGACACCTCGAGCCGCGATGCTAAGATGGTATTGGACTCAGCTCAACCCGGCCAGAGCAGAAGCACCCCGGTGCTGTATAGATTTGGCTTGTATTCATTTGTCATGTAATTGACTTACACCTCCTTTGTTTCATAGAGTAGGGAAACTAAAGGAATAGGAAACTTAAAGGAATGGAATGTCCTGCCTAGTCGGTTCTGTGGACAAAGGAGTTCTCACATGAAATATCAAAGGATTTTTTCTATGAGATTGGAGCTCATGCTATTTTTCCTGTGAAAACACACAACCGACTTCCTACATGATTAGTTCCTATAGGATTAGTTCCTACAGATTTCAATCCCATGAATCAAACATGTTCGGAAGGAAAAAAATCTATAGGCACTGAATCCTATACAAATCGTGAGAAAATTCTTTGAAGGAGGCCTTAGATGTGACACCTATTTCCAACTCTATATATTGGCGATGACAGTGAGAACCCAATTGCTAGTATTTATATTCAGATCCCATAGATTGGCCCATTTTTAGTGCATATAGAATGACTATTCAGCACCATGCGGAAATACGAAAAAATTGGGGCCGGTGGTAGGAGGGAACATCGCAAGGTGGATGCCAGGGAGTCGTGCACGGGAGGTCCAATGCGCCAAACCACCACAACCATGACACATATAGCCGCCAACCACCAACCTATTGCTTCGCCCCTCGTCTAACCGCTACGTCATCACCGATTTCCACGGGTCGGTGTTGCGTTGGGTGAAGCCATGGACTCATAGGGTGTCTCTCTAAGAAAGTTCAATAGTATAGTCAACGACTGACTATAAGAAAGTATTGTGCCACCTATAGTAAGCCTTATAGTTAGCATGCGTAATAATTAGCTGTCAAAATACTACTTTATCAGTACATGACCCACCATTCATTGTCACAAAGGTATAGGAGCATATGCTAGAGATAACTCCTAACTTGGAGCCTACTTACCTTCTCTTATCTCTTCTCTCGCCTTTAACTCGACAAAAATGTACTTCTTTAAAATCTTATAGCCAGCTGACTCACCCTATAGGACTTTATGTAAGCAAGATTACATAGCCAGCTTTTGTAAGTGAGCTATAAGACTTTATAATTTATTTTGGATGAGGTGGAGGAGATAGGAAAAGAGAGATAAGAGAAGTGGGCTCTTACAAGAGCTAACTGCAACACATGCTCCTACACACCTTGCTAGAGTGTAAGATGGGCCATGGACTAATAAAGTAATACTTACTTATAACTAACTATTTTACTATAGATAGCATGTCGGTGGCTTATAGCCAGTAGCGGGATTTACTATAGAACTTGCCCCATCACCCGTCGAGTGAAGAGTTGGATACCTAGGGAGACCACGGCTTATGGAATGAAATAAATTATTGCATCCTCTTGCACACTACACTCTAGCCTTGCCAGGGCACCCATCGGTTGCACGCCATAACGGGGGCATCCATGCCCAAAA
This sequence comes from Avena sativa, assembly GCA_916181665.1. Taxonomy (NCBI): domain Eukaryota; kingdom Viridiplantae; phylum Streptophyta; class Magnoliopsida; order Poales; family Poaceae; genus Avena; species Avena sativa. The sequence continues at coordinate 40,335,121 of OV702298.1, read as the reverse complement.
AGGGATAGCCCCCCTTGAGAGGGGCACCATTGAGCCGACAAGTGGCACAAGTGTCGATATGGAGGAGTCACTGGCATGTCTATGCACAACCATCTCAGAGAAGCATCGCCGGCCACCCAAACCTTCCACCATGTCGCCAGCACCGTGGACGCCTCGAGCCACCAAGCCAAGATGGCGTTGGGATCAGCTCAACCTGGCTAGAGCAGCAACACCCATGCTCTCTATAGATTAGACTTGTATCTATTTTTCATGTGATTGACTTAACCATGACACCCATTTCCGAGTTTGTATACTAGCGGTGACAGTGAGAACCCAAGTAGTAGTATTTATATCCGGATCCCGCATATTGGCCCGTTCGGGACACACATATAATGACTATTCAGCACCATTTGAAAATATGAAAAAAAAATTAAGGCTAGTGGTAGGTGGGCACGTCACGAGGTCCACGCAAGGGGGTCCCGCACGGGAGGGAAGTGCACATGAAGAGAGCTGGAAATTCCTAGGTCCAATGCGCCAAACGACCACGACCATAACACATACACATGTCAACCGCCAACCTTTTGTTGGGCCCCTCATCTCCACACCGCTACATCGTCACCAATTGCCACAAGTTGGTGTTGTATTCGGTGAAGCCATGGAGTCACCAAATGCCTCTCTAAGAAAGTTTAACAGTATATCCAACACTACTAGGGAAAAGCCTACTCGAGACGCATATGAAAAGCCATTAGAGTCGCATTAGGGATGCGCCTCAAGTGCTGCAACTCAAGTATTTGTTATGTGAGTGATACGTCCAAAACGTATCTACTTTCTCGAACACTTTGCTATTGTTTTTTCTCTATACTTGTGTGATTTGGATACAACTAACATGAACTGACGCTGTTTTCAGCAGAATTACCTTGGTGTCTTGTTTTTGTGCAGAAAATGAACTATCAGAAAAAATCCCGAAAAATATGCCAAAAATTATATTTCACCAGAAGATCCACGGAGCCAGAAGGGGAGACAGAGGGGAGGCCTGGGGGGGGAGACCCACCCCAAGCGCGGTCCCACTGACCCCGTGCCTGAGGGAGGTTTGGCCACCCCAGGCAGCTCCTCGGCCTCCCTCCGCGCCTATAAGTTGCCTTCTGACCTAAAAACAGAGTGGGTTCGATAGTTTTATAGAAAGAGTTCCACTCCGTCGCCGGCACGAGAAACCAAGATTCGGATCCAGAAACTCCGTTCTGGCATCCTGCCGGGGCAGGGAATTTGGAGAGGATCATCGCCATCATCATCACCAACGCATCTCCATCAACCATCCATGTTTCCCTCATCCATGAGTGAGTAATCCCCCGATGTAGGCTTGGGGATGGTAGGGATTGGATGAGTTCTATCATGTAATCGAATAAAATCTGTTAGGGGCATAGTGCCTAGTATCTCTATTAGTGCTATTTGACTTTGTTGAAACTTGTGCTTAATGCTTGTCACTAGGGCCCGAGTGCCATGATCTCATATCTGAACTTATTATTGAATCATTATGATAGTATTGTTTGTGATCTTATCTACAAGTTGTGTACACGTATCATTGTCCGGATCCAAAGGCCCCAAAGTGACAATAATTGGGACAACCGGAGGGGATGGTTGTGGTGTGAGGATCACATGTGTTCACGGAGTTTTAATGCTTTGCTCCGGTGCTCTATTAAAAGGAGCACCTTAATTTCCAGTAGTTCCCTAGAGGCCCCGCTGCCACGGGCTGGCTGGACAGAAGATGTTGTGCAAGTTCTTATTGAGAGCACGTATGACTATATTTGGAGCACATGCCTAGGATTGTTTAGTACTTGGATGATTGTTATTATTTATCTGCAATGCCCTAGTTCTTTGAAGTTACATGTTTAGACTCGTCTATGCAACGCCCGTCCATCCATCCCTATGCCTACCGCACTTGAATCCTACTGTTACCGTTACTGTTACTATTGCTCCTGTTTTATTGTTGTTGTTGCTGCCACTGTTGCTTTGCTGTTGCTACTACAAACTGTTGCTACTGATAAACTTCTGTGAGCAAGAACTATTTCTAGGTGCAGCTAAACTGACAACTCAGTTGTTAAGGCTTGCAAGTATTCTTTGGCTCCCCTTGTGTCGAATAAATAAATTGGGTAATACTACCCGCGAAGACTGTTGCGATCCCCTACACTTGTGGGTCATCAAGACTATTTTCTGGCTCCGTTGCTGGGGAGCGTAGCTTTATTTGTAAGTTCACTTGGATCTATTATTTTTCACTGCTACTCCTTTCATCATGGGGAAGTGTCGTGATGGAAAGTTCCCTATTTTACCATCCACTACAAGAAGAGGTACAGTCCTAAACACCTATGTTGCTCTTTATTCACCGTCTGTTATAAGTAAGCTTGTCACACCACCACCACATGCTCATGCTGCACAGACTGCTACTACTGCTGAATCTGAAACTGCTTTTGATACTCATGATCTTACTTCTACTGTGCTTGATGCGAGTGTTTCATTAGGTCCTTTTCTAGATGCTACTATGGCTAGTCTAGGAAATACCGAAACTCCTAGTGAATACACTGTTACACCTGTTAGCTCACCTGAGTCTAGTGAGAGTTTTGATCTTAATGATGGTTACATTGAGCTCACTAATGAATTTGTTGAAGAGTTCCGAAACACACATGGTGCTAGTGCTATTAAGAGTCTCCTTGCTAGACGTACTATTATGCCCAAGAAGTCCTATGATCCTAAGTTTGTCACCTCTCCCATAGATATTAAGGATAAAGATTATGATTTCTCTCTTGATTTAACTTATTTAGATATTGTTGAGAAAGAACCGTTTTGTGGTACTGAAAATGAGAGTGATATGGCTCATATGAATGAGCTTTCTACTATGAGTGCTTTGTTCTCTGATGATTTTAAAAAGTGCAAGTACTTTGTTGCTAAGATCTTCCCTTTTTCACTAAAAGGAGAAGCTAGGGCTTGGTTTAATAGATTACCTCCCGGTTCCATTGATAGCCCTGATTGCTTGATTGCTTCTTTCTTCCATAAATATTTTCCTCCTAGTGCTAGACATGCTGCTTTGTAGAGACTTTTTGATTTTAAACAGGAAGAAGAAGAGAAATTGCCCGAGTCATGGAGAAGATTCTATTCCTTGATTCATGCATATCCTGGATGTCCATTACCTAAGAATGAGTTGCTTGATATTTATTATAATGAACTAACTGATGATTCTAGGACCTACCTAGATAGCTTTGCTAATTATGTTTTCAGGAAAAGGACTCCTACAGATGCTGAAGAATTAATGAACAAGGTAAGCAAGAATTATGATGATTGGACTTCAACTGAGCTGAATACACCCAAGCTTATTACTCCTGAACCAACTGTTCCTGAACCAGTTCCAACACCAACAACAAAGAAGAGGGGAGTTATTACATTAAATGATGAAGTGATGAAGGAAGCTAAAAAGTGTCTAAAGGAGGAAGGTATTAGAGCTGAAGATGTAAAGAATCTACCTCCTATAGAAGAATTATGTAAGACAATTCCCCACTCATCTACTATTGAGGTACAGTCTCTCCAACACTTTGATGAAGGTGATATTCCTTATGGTAAGCCTCCTGATCAATGCTTAGAGGAACTTGACATTTTTATTGTTAAGCAAGGTCATTTTAATAATCAGATTCAGAATCATTTATTGGAAAACTCTAGAGCTATTCATGAGTTGAAAGATATTGTAGAAAGAACTTCTAATGATATAAAAATGCTTTGTAAACACTTTCAAATGGTTCAAACCCAACTTGATCAACTTGCTAAGGTGTAAAAGGATATGCTAGTTAATGCTTCAGGAGATAAACATGCTTATGGAATTAGAACTAGGAGTGGTGGAGCTACTCAAGATCCTTTATATCTTGAAGGACACCCTAAAAGAATAGAGCAGGATTCCCAACAAGGTGAGGATAGTGGTATTCCTCGTAAGAGGAAGAAAAAGAAACATAAAAAAGTTGTGGAACCACTTGAACCTGCTGTAGATCCTAATAGTATATCTGTCTCTGATGCTGAAACTGAGAGTGGTAATAATAATGAGTCTCCTGATAAGGAGGAAGGTGAGGAAGAACCTGAGAAACACACTACGAACACTAGATACACAAAGGAAGATTTTATTGCTAATAAACATGGTAAAGAGAGAGAACCTTGGGTGCAGAAACCTATGCCTTTTCTAGGTAAGAAACACAAGTCAAAGGAGGAAGAGCACCACAACAAGTTTTGTGAGTGGATGAAGCCTTTATTTCTGCAAATTCCTTTGACTGATGCTATTAAGTTGCCTCCTTATTCAAAGTATATGAAGGATATTGTCTCTAATAAAAGGAAGATTCCTAATGAGGAGATTTCTACTTTGCTTTCTAATTACTCCTTCAATGGTAATGTTCCAAAGAAACTTGGTGATCCAGGTATACCAACTATTCCTTGCTCCATTAAGAATAATTATGTTAGAACTGCTTTATGTGATTTGGGAGCTGGAGTTAGTGTTATGCCTTTTTCTCTCTATAAGAGTCTCTAGCTAGAAAAGTTGATACCAACTGATATATCTTTGCAAATGGCTGATAAGTCAACTACTATTCCTGTTGGTATATGTGAGGATGTTCCTGTTCAAGTTGCTCATAATTGCATGGTCTTAACTGATTTTGTTGTGCTTGAAATGCCTGAAGATGATAATATGTCTATTATTCTTGGGAGACCTTTTCTTAATACTGTAGGTGCTGTCATAAATTGCAATCAAGGAAAAGTAACATTCAATATTAATGATAAAGAGCACACTGTCTATTTCCCCAAGAAGGTTGTTAGAAGCTATTGCCTAAATTCTATTGAAAATATTGAAGGCATAAAGGTTGGAGAAATATATTGTCCCATTCCACAAGAAAATATTGAAACTATTATGATTGGGACCATTGCTATCAAGTATGAGGTAACATAATCACCTTGTGGAATGCAAAGTTTTGTTTCATATAAGATTGTTTTGGTAATAAGACTTGATCAACCTTGTTAACAAAAGGATTTTCATAAACAAAATAATGCCTCCACTGTGATTATACTTGCTTTGTTTTTTCCTTTCTCTTTCCTAGTCTTTGCTTTAGCTTTAGTTTTGCTAGTTGTTTGCTTGTTTGAGTTTCTTAGAGCTCCTGTAGTTTGGCTTTTGGTTTGCTTTTGCTTCTTCTGAAAAACTGTTTCTGCGAGAAAATCAATTTTCATACCCTGAAAATTGGCCATAAATAAAGTTTCCCAAAAAATCCCAAAAAATTCAAAATAATTTTTTCCTCGAAAAAAGGGGAAGAGAGGTACCATAGGTGACCAAGGGGGCCACCCCTAGGTGTAGGGTTTCGTAGCATGGAAAACAAAAAATTTCTATCGCATACAAACAAACAATCCAAGATCTATCTACTAGATTGTAGCAACGAGTCGATGGAATAACTCACCCTCGAAGATTCCAAAGTGTTTAACGAGAGCGGATTCTCGTGGGTGATGTAGTCGTACTCTTCCCGATCTCAAGATCGCGTAGACGATCCTTCCGGCGCTGCGTTCCGGCAGCGCTCCCACAGTCGGTCACACGTTCGGTACTCGACGAAGACCTTCCCCTCCCTTGTTCCAGCAGGCAGCGGAGGTTGTAGCACTCTCCTCGCGATTCCGGCAGCACAACGGCGTGGTACCGGAAGTAGAGGGGAGATCTCGCAGGGCTTTGCCTTAAGCCGGAGCGAGTATGGTGGACTATGAGAGAGCCCTCGACGATCTAGGGTTTAGACACGCCGAGGAGGGGGACTAGGCCAGCGGCTAGGGTTTGACCTAGGCGGCGGCGGCGAGTGCCCTAGGGCCGGCGGCGGCTATGGAGGGTGGCGGCGGCTTGGGGCTAGGGTTTAGAGGTAGGGAACTTGTGTGTCTAGGAGGGGAGCCCTGCCCCTCATCTTATAGGTGGAGGGAGGCGCGCCAGGGGAGGGGAGTCCCTTCCCAACTCGGACCCAAGGTGGGCCAGCGGTGGAGGTGGAGGGACTCCTTCCCAACTCGGTTTCCACCTCCCCTCCACTTCCCAAAAATAGCCGTTTGACTTTCAAATGGCCGTTTGACTTTTTCAAACTAGGATTTGATTAAACCCTTTATTTTGTTCAGCGATGACACCTAGTACATGATGCAATCATACCAACTTGATATAACACATTCATGTACCCTTCCCCTTTGGAGTACCGGACATTCCGGAACCTTCTAGAACATTCCTGATGAAAACACCGGAACCATTCCCCAACTCCGAAATAGGACTTTCCTTATATGAATCTTATTCTCCGGACCATTCCGGATCTCCTCGTGATATCCTGGATCCCATCCGAGACTCCGAACAACATTCGGTCTCTTTCTCATCATTCCATAACTACTCAAACAACGTCGAATCCTTAGGAAATCCCCAAAGCATTAGGAATCACTATACCCAAGCTTTGGAGTTTGTTTGCGTGCCCAGACATCTTAAGCACATGCTCACTGACGGAGCTGCCCTCTTCCATCTTGCAGTTAAAGAACTTTTCAGAAGCCTCACAGATCTCAATTGCCGCATGAGTCTCAAAGATCAATTTGAGATCATGGACAATATCATGTGGGTCTGAATTCTCAAACCTTTTCTGAAGCTTCGATTCTAAACCATACAAGATAGCACACTGAACTGTGGAGTACTGAGTCTTCCGAGCGAGGTAAACATTCTTTACTTCGTCGGTAGCATCAGCTGCAGGTGGGTCACCCAGGGGTGCATCCAGCACACAGGTCAAATTACCAGCTGTGAGGACAATCCTCAAATTGCGGAACCAATCCGCGAAGTTGCTTCCATTGTTTTTCAACTTTTCTTTCTCTAGGAACGCATTAAAATTGATGGTAGGGGCCGCCATTGATCTACAACATATTTGCAATAGTTTAGACTAAGTTTATGACAAATTGAGTTCTAATTAATAGTTAAATTAATCTAGGTGAACTCCCACTCAAAACAATATCCCTCACATTGTTTTAGTGATCACACGAACCAAATCCACCACATCAACACCGATCATCACGAGAGTTGATATAGTTTCAATGGCGAACAATCGACATGTTCATCATATCTACTATATGATTCATGCTTTACCTTTCGGTGATCCGTGTTCCGAGACCATGTCTGTACATGCTAGGCTCGTCAAGATCAAACCTTAGTTTCTGCATGAGCAAATCTGGCTTGCTCACGTTGTATACACTTGCGGAATCTAACACACCCGATCATCACGTGGTGCTTCGAAACAACAAGCTTTAGCAACGGTGCTAACTAAGGGTGAACACTTTATGACTTGAAATTCATGTGCATGAGGGATCATCTTATAATGCTACCGTCGTCTACTAAGCAATACAAGATGCATAAAGGATTAACATCACATGCAATTCATAATATGTGATATGATATGGACTTTCTACTTTGTGCTTCCGATCTCCATCTTCAAGCACGAACATGATCTCTATCATCACCGGCATTGCATCAAGGTCAATGACGCTTCTCCATGGTTGTCGTCCACCGGCTTCAACTATTACAACTACTTTGAATAGACACGCGGGTCTTAACATAAATTAAAGACAACCATATGGCTCCTGCCGGTTGCCAACTTACAATAAGGAACATTGCATACATCAAATATAATCACAATCATGGCCATATCACATCACTGCACACCCCTGCAAAACAAAGTTAGACGCCTCTACTTTCTTTGCATGTTTTACGTGGTTTGGGGCTTTCAATAAGTGTCGTTCTAACTTACGAACATGAACCACAACATTGATACTAGTATTGTTAATCGCCCGTTGTAAATTGGATCTTAACTATGCTAGGAGAAACAGGCACCCGCAAAGCCACTTATGCAATACAAGTTACATGTCAAGCGTGGAGCAAGTCTCATGAATGATGTCATGTAAGGTTAGCCCGGGCCTCTTCATCCCAACATCCCGCAAGATGCAAAGTACACAAGAAGCAATCGACAATAAAAGAATCAACGCCCACAATGACCATTGTGTTCTACTCGTGCAACAGATCTACATATAGACACGACTCTGATACCACTGTAGGGTTTCGTAGCATGGAAAACGAAAAATTTCTATCGCATACAAACAAACAAGCCAAGATCTATCTACTAGATTGTAGCAACGAGTTGATGGAATAACTCACCCTCGAAGATTCCAAAGTGTTTAACAAGAGCGGATTCTCGTGGGTGATGTAGTCGTACTCTTCCCGATCTCAAGATCACGTAGACGATCCTTCCGGCGCTGCGTTCCGGCAGCACTCCCGCAGCCGGTCACACGTTCGGTACTCGACGAAGACCTTCCTCTCCCTTGTTCCAGCAGGCAGCGGAGGTTGTAGCACTCTCCTCGCGATTCCGGCAGCACAATGGCGTGGTACCGGAAGTAGAGGGGAGATCTCGCAGGGCTTCGCCTTAAGCCGGAGCGAGTATGGTGGACTATGAGAGAGCCCTCGACGATCTAAGGTTTAGAAATGTCGAGGAGGGGGCTAGGCCGGCGGCTAGGGTTTGACCTAGGTGGCGGCGGCGAGTGCCCTAGGGCCGGCGGCGGCTATGGAGGGCGGCGGCGGCTTGGGGCTAGGGTTTAGAGGGTAGGGAACTTGTGTGTCTAGGAGGAGATCCCTGCCCCTCCTCTTATAGGTGGAGGGAGGCGCGCCAGGAGAGGGGAGTCCCTCCCCAACTCGGACCCAAGGTGGGCCGGCGGTGGAGGTGGAGGGACTCCTCCCCAACTCGGTTTCCACCTCCCCTCCACTTCCCAAAAATAGCCGTTTGACTTTCAAATTGCCGTTTGACTTTTTCAAACTAGGATTTGATTAAACCCTTTATTTTGTTCAGCGATGACACCTAGTACATGATGCAATCATACCAACTTGATATAACACATTCATGTACCCTTCCCCTTTGGAGTGCCGGATATTCCGGAACCTTCTAGAACATTCCCGATGAAAACACTGGAACCATTCCCCAACTCCGAAATAGGACTTTTCTTATATGAATCCTATTCTCCGGACCATTCAGGATCTCCTCGTGATATCCTGGATCCCATCCGAGACTCCGAACAACATTCGGTCTCTTTCTCATCATTCCATAACTACTCAAACAACGTCGAATCCTTAAGTGTGTCTCCCTACGGTTCGTGAATTATGTGGACATGATCGAGACACTTCTCCGAACAATAACCAATAGAGGAATCTGGAAATTCATATGGCTCCCACATATTTCTACGATTACTTTGCGGTCGAATGAACCACTTACATACGATACCAATTTCCCTTTGTCTCACGATAGTTTACTTATCCGAGGTTATGATCGTCGGTATCTCTGCATACCTAGTTCAACCTCGTTACCGATAAGTACTCTTTTCTCGTTCCCGTGATATGTGATCCCTTGTGAGCCAGTCACGTGCTTGAAAGCTAATTGGATGACATTTCACCGAGAGGGCCCAGAGTATATCTATCCGTCATATGGATGGACAAATCCCACTCTTGATCCATGTGTCTCAACCAATACTTTCCAAACACTCAATGCCACATTTATAGCCACCCAGTTACGGCGTGGTGTTTGATGTCATCAAAGCATCCATCCGGTAAAGGTGATATGCATGATCTCATGGTCGAAGGAATTAGGTTACTATGTATCAGAAAGCATATAGAAATTGAACTATTAAAATGACTTGATCTTTATGCTACGCTTATCTATAGGAGTATGTCCACCATATCATTCTCCTAACGATATGATCTTGTTGTTAATAACATCTCAATGTTCATGATAGGGAAACCACAATCATTTATTAACCAACAAGCTAGTGATGTATAGAGGCTTTACTAGGGACTTCAATTTAAGTTTACAAATCACACAAGTATTAATGTTTCCTTGTTAATACTATTATAGCATGAATGTAAACAATTTATCATAAACACAAAGATATAATAATAACTACATTTATTATTGCCTCTAGGGCATATCTCCAACACTAGGCCCCACACCTGTGGTAGGCGCGGTCCCACCACTGGTGGCGCCTAGGGGGGTCTGGCCCACCTAGGCCCCTCCAGGCTGCCTCCTCAAAGACACCTTCTTTCTCTCTCCTGAAAAACACCGGAAAACTTGCTCAAGCTCGAGTTCTTGCTGTTCTTACTCGCGATTTTCGATCTCCTTGTTCAGCCCATCTCAAGTGCTGATTTTTGGAGGGTTTGCTCCTTGGTATGTGCCTCCTCCACTTGTCCAATTAGATTTGTGATTGGTAGATTGTATCTTGAGTATTTTGCTACTGTAGGTGACAGGTTGTTTGAGCTTGCATGCTTATTCTATACTTAGAAACTTTGTTTTGATGCATATGTAGTCCTATAGCAAGTTCCTATAGTGGTTGCTCTTTATTTATCAACTTAGAAATCACTTGGTTTGATGGTTGTCTAAAAATTTCAGCAAAGAAGATGAGTGCTTATTCACTAAATCAATATGACTTGATGGTGCATGAGCCAATGAAGGTTCATCGTGAGGAGGCAGTTTTTCCTTCCATATATCCATGCCATGAATTTATGAGAGCTGCGGGGATTCTCCAAGATTTTCAAACTTTGGTTACAAATGAGGGGTTGGAGCACTTTGTTGAAGGTGAACCAATCCAATATGTTAAGCTAACCATGGCTTTTGTGCGGGACTTCTGGTTCACTTGGTCTACTTCTAATCCCATGGTCCATTACAAAATATATAATATGCCTGTCAACCTTCCTTTTGCTGATTTCTGTGCAGCAATTAGAGTACCTCAATGGGGATCTTGTGAGAATATCAAGGAGAGGCCCAAGTCACTTGTTGATTTGTATGCTGAGATTTCCCAAGGTTTCGACTTCTCAAAGGGAAGTGGTAAAATTCGGAACATCCATCTCCCAGCTATTAGATACTTTTCCTATTTCATTACCAAGTGTGTTCTTGCTAGAAAGACTGCTAGAAAGTTGTCTTCTTTTGATCTATCTTTTATTGCAGCTGCTCTGAATAGGAATAGTTCTTATAGTTTGGGTGCTTTGATAGCTCACTGTCTCACCACCAACCGTGAGACGGGTGGAATTTGTGGAGGTCTCCTTGCTTCTAGGTTGCTAGCTTTCCATGGTTTAGAGCCTCATTATTCAGATTTTCAGTTTTCCATAGAGAGGCTTGATATTGAATCCATGATTCAACATGGTTTTGTTTCTTTGGGGGTTAATGTGAGAAGTTTGCCATATGAACTATCTTTTGTCTAGCAAGGTCAGACAAAAGGTAGGAGTGAGAAAATAGTTTATTTGCCTGCACCTGCTTTGTTTAACTTTGATAACAGGCAAGGATGGTCACTTACGGAGGAGGAGGTTGACACATATGTTGGGGAACTCTCCCAGCAAGAAGAGAATGTTGAAGAGGATGCCGAAGACAATTCGGTTCAGCCCTCCAACTTGGGAGAGTCTTCATACCAGCAGCCCTCATTTGATTGGGGCGTGTCTTCTTCTTCTTCACAGGTGCCTGACTATGATCATTCCTATGATGACCCACCAGCATGGAGTTATTATCCGCGTTGTTGATCCCCACTTAGGCCAAAATCCTAAGCTTGGGGGGAGGTACACCAATGTCACACTCATCTATATATCATGTTCGGTCGGTTATTTGTATATCCATTATTTCGCTTTCTTTTTGGTTCTTGTTGCTTCTTTCTCAAAAACACAAAAATCCCAAAAATATTTTCATTGTTTCTCTTGGTTTGTTTCTTTGCTTTGGTTTGCCTTAAAAGAAAAATCCAAAAATATTTTTCTTTGTTTGGTTTTTCTTTGTTTGCTTGTTTCTAAAAAAATCGAAAACACCAAAAATATTTGTTGTTCTTCTTTGGTTTTGTGAGTTCTTCGCAGGGTTCAGCCGTCCTCGGTGGATATTGGTTTTCATGTTAATTATTCAAGTCACACAAGTGAAGGGCAATAATGAAGATTAAGACAACTCGAGGTGTGGTAAGAGGCTGGTAACGAACTCTATTTGTTTCATTTTTGTACATATACTCATCATTGTGAGCATGCTTAGACCGTTTGTGTAAGGTGTATGTCATTATGGATGCTTAGTAGTTCTTGCTTGTCTATGATTAGCTCCAGCTTGCTAATAGTTTGTAGCATCTCATATGAATGTTTGCTTGCATTGTTTTATTCATACTTTGGTATGACATTGTGGTATCCTCCTCTGACTGTTCATGTGAATCGACTTGGCACATGGTCACGCATGCATATGACTAAACAATAGTCAGTAAGCCTCGATGATTTATTTTGCCTCAGAGTTCTTGTATCACTTTCATGCCATAGTTAGTCCTATTTTGTTGCAAGCATGATTATGACAGTTATTGCTCTCTCGTTTGTTGCTTCCTCTATATTGCTAGCCTTCACTTGCACTGAGTATGTGCTCTACATGTGCTTCCAACTCCCCAAAACCAACATTGCCAGCTATGTCCACCATACCTACATATTAGCATCATTTGCTACTTCAGTGCATATTCATGCCGTGTTTTCTTCCAAAATAAAATGTTTGTTTGTTTTGAGAAAGTTAGTTAGTAAAGCTCTCACGAACTTGATGGCACACTTTATTCTTTGCGCTTAATAATCCTGAACCATTGTGACTAGTCCATGAAAGTTATATGCTTGCTTATTATATACTGGGATTCAGTAGAACCGTGCTGTCACGGGGAACACTTTCAACACTTTTTTGGATATCTCATCCAGTTGATTCCTTGCTCTTTTGTTTATGGATGTCGACGATGTGAAATAAAAGGGGAATTTGTTAGTTCATGGAGTTTATACATTGTGTTAGAGAAACGCCTGGGCTAATAATGGTGGAAACTTGTAGCATCACTATAATGAGCATGTATGAATCTTCCTCAATAAAAAATTATGCATATGGTAAATAAAAATATTGCTGAGATGCTCATTGTCTGCTTGCCTTGTCATTTTGGTTATGGGAAAGCTCATGTACCATGTTCAAGGGGTACCCCATTGGTGGTTCTCGATGATATGCATGTATTTACAATGACAAGAACTTTCAGGTGACCAAAGTTGAGTAGCATGCGGAGCGACCCTCGTACTCAAGGGACTTGGGATTTTCAGTCTATGGTCTGTCAAGCATATGATTCAGAGTGGACCTCACTTTCACCTTAACCACGTGAAGATGCCTATGATAGGAGCAATGAGAGGTCAAAGCTAATGAGTACCTTCCTTTCAGCATTAGGAAGCCTTTCAAACCTTCATAAAAACCGTTTTCACAACTTTGTTGAGTCACCACTTATTCTATGAGCACTTTCTTAAGAGCATAGTTGTCATTCTTGTGTTTGTTCTAAAACTTGGTTAATTATGTCATGACTTTGATGCTTGTATCTCTGATATCGTTACTTCTAGTCTTCATATGAACTTCAGAGGTGCCTTGGTATTTATATTGTGCTCTTCAAACAAAGGCAAGCAAGATACCACTCTATCATACCTTATTATGAGCATTGCAATGTTGCTTATGTTTATGTTTCATGCTACTCATTATTATTGAGTTGGTTTCTCTTCATATCATGCAATGACTATTGAGTAGACTTAGTTGCATACTCTTTATTATGAATTGTCTAAGCATCTACTCCTGTACTGAGAATATATACATCATATGAAGCAAAGTGTTTCTAAAAGTTCTTTTATCGCACTCAGTTTTCAACTGAATTGCTTGAAGAGAAGCAATAAGCTAAGCTTGGGGGGAGTTGATACATCCAAAATGTATATACTTTCTCGAAAACTTTGCTATTGGTTTTCCTCTATACTTGTGTGATTTGGATACAACTAACACAGACTGACGCTGTTTTCAGCAGAATTACCTTGGTGTCTTGTTTTTGTGCAGAAAATGAACTATAAGAAAAAATCCCAGAAAATATGCCAAACATTATATTTCACCAGAAGATCCATGGAGCCGGAAGGGGAGACAGAGGGGAGGCCTGGGGGGCCCAGACCCACCCTAGGCGCGGGCCCACTAACCCCGCGCCTGGGGGAGGATTGGCCACCCCAGGCAGCTCCTCGGCCTCCCTCCGTGCCTATAAGTTGCCTTCTGACCTAAAAATAGAGGGAGTTCGATAGTTTTCCAGAAAGAGTTCCGCTCCACCGCCGCCACGAGAAACCAAGATTCGGATCCAGAAACTCCGTTCTGGCACCCTGCCGGGGCGGGGAATTTGGAGAGGATCATCGCCATCATCATCACCAACGCATCTCCATCAACCATCCATGTTTCCCTCATCCATGAGTGAGTAATCTCCCGCTGTAGGCTTGGGGATGGTAGGGATTGGATGAGTTCTATCATCTAATCGAATAAGATCTGTTATGCCTAGTATCTCTATTAGTGCTATTTGACTTTGTTGCAACTTGTTGTGCTTAATGCTTGTCACTAGGGCCCGAGTGCCATGATCTATGATCTGAACTTATTATTGAATCATTATGATAGTATTATTTGTGATCTTATCTGCAAGTTGTGTACACATATCATTGTCCGGATCCAAAGGCCCCAAAGTGACAATAATTGGGACAACCGGAGGGGATGGCTGTGGTGTGAGGATCACATGTGTTCACAGAGTGTTAATGCTTTGCTTCGGTGCTCTATTAAAAGGAGCACCTTAATTGCCAGTAGTTCCCTAGAGGCCCTGCTTCCACGGGCTAGCTGGAAAGAAGATGTTGTGCAAGTTCTCATTGCGAGCACGTATAACTATATTTGGAACACATGCCTAGGATTGTTTAGTACTTGGATGGTTGTTATTATTTATCTGCAATGCCCTAGTTCTTTGAAGTTACATGTTTAGACTCGTCCATGCAACACCCGTCCATCCATCCCTATGCCTACCGCACTTGAATCCTACTGTTACCGTTACTATTACTATTGCTCCTGTTTCACTGTTGCTGTTGCTGTCACTGTTGCTATTACAAACTGTTGCTACTGATAAACTTCTGTGAGCAAGAACTATTTCCAGGTGCAGCTGAACTGACAACTCAGTTGTTAAGGCTTGCAAGTATTCGTTGGCTCCCCTTGTGTCGAATCAATAAATTAGGTAATACTACCGGCGAAGACTGTTGCGACCCCCTACACTTGTGTGTCATCAGTGAGGCGCATCCCTAATGAGACTTGTATAAGCTACATATGCGAGGCTCATATCAATAATGTGACTCGCATATTTAGCTTATACAAGGCGCATCCCTAATGCGACTCGCATAAGTATACAGATGCGTCTCAAATAGCAATTTCGAAATTTAAATTTTAAAAAACCACAATACAGTCCATAATACACAATACACAGTTATATAATACACAGTTATTATACAGTCCAGAATACACATCACAGAATTTCCAGAAAGTTGCAATTGGCCAAAACATAGTATAATTGACCAACACTAATACAAAATAAAGGCTTATATATATTCTCCAAACTATCCATAAGAACTTGAAGTTCACTACATAATAAGAAAGGACATCAAAATCAACCAGACATTACAACTTGAAGTTCACTACACATGTCCGACTACAGAAAGTTCACTACATAGCTACTCGACCCTTTTAAGGATCAATTTGAGACCGTTCTCCGAGCACCCATGGAACTAGAATAGGAAGACTTCACCCTCTTTCATCTTGGTCTTCCTCACCACCTTATTCCAGTTGGTGGTGATCTAGACTCCTACATTGCTTCCTATGCCAAATATAACTCTCACTTTAGCAATGTTGCCCCCCTTCCAAAAAACCTGGATGTTTGTTGGCAAGTTCAGATATTTCTTGATGAAGGAAAGCTGTAGTTTCTTGCAAAGTACTGCATGAAAGAAACAGAAGGAACATTAATCACATAAATGGAGGTGATCGAGGAATGAAAGCAACAAACATAGATATGTCTTGTGTGCACATAAATGGAGGTGATTGAGAGAAATGCATACCATTTTTGCGCATCGCCTCTCTATGTGTGTATCCTGAATAGTGCAAGCATAGATTTGTCTTGTTGGTCTCTCACGATCTATCTCCTTCAGAAAGTCAACTTTTGAACCGTCCAAAGCCACACGGTTCTCAAACACACAACATTTATCAAAGTTGAATCTTATTGCATTTACTCTCGGGCCTACATGTAAGAGACACATACTTAGCATGACATATACATAGAAGAGACATATATACTTAGCATGTAAGAGACATATACATAGAAGAGATATACTTAGCATTTAAGAGACATATACATAGAAGAGACATATTTAGCATGCAACAGCATATACATAGAAGATTACCTCGAATGGCAATAGCTCTAGCTTCATGAGCATCAACACGCTGCTTAGCAGCAGCGTGCCGCTTAGCAGCAGCACGCTTGCTAGCAACAGCGGCTTCATGAGCAGCGCGCTTCCTAGCAGCCGCAACTTCACGAAGAGTGCACCGCATAGCATCCATAGCTTCACAGGCAGTCGTTTCATCATCAGAACTAATGTCAATGACTTCGACATTTTGCGCATTCTCGACATCCATGTCTGCAAACATCAAGCAACATACAAACATAGACTTAAGCAACACAAACAGAGACTTAAGCAGTCATATACGAGACTTAAGCAATACAAACATCCATTGTTGGGAGCTAACTTTATCTGGTTTTATCCATTCATTAAGAAAAACATTTTATTTTGGAAAAGGGGAAACCCTCGGTAGTGTATACATGTGGTATACATATTTCATCCTTGGGTTTATGTTAAGCCCACCAAAGCATCCGTTCTTGTCAAACTAGCCTAACTAATAGCATATCATACCAATATGGATCATACTACTGTGCACACTCTAGTGAGGCACCACGGTAGTATATCCAGAACAGTAGAAGACATTACAGATTACAATAGTGACCATAGTTATTATCAAAATTTAGCGCCTCAGCCTTTGCATCACTGGGAAGGGATTACTCCACTTGAAAATCTCATCATTGAGCCAAAAGGGGAACAAAAGTCAATATCTGTTCTTATATACAAAAATAATTAATCCTAAGACCATGCATCACTGGCAACCATAGTGTAGAGACAACCATAATGAAGAGCACATCAGTAAAAGCCTTTATAGCAGCAGTATCAGGGTAGAATTCCCATAACACAATCTCATTTGTAAGCCACCATAAGCATTCCAAATCATTTTCCTAGCTAAGTCAGACCAGTAATCAATTTATATGTGTTTGGTTATGTGTCATAGTGGATAGAACATATCCAAGAAGCATCCATTACCAACTCAATAATTTAAGCTCAAATGTTAAAACTGAAAAGGATAGATCCATGCCTCAATCTCTACATTCCAGGCAATATAAGAACCCCCAAGGTTTAAAATACCTTCAGTTACACCCAAATAGTTAGCCATTTGGTCAAGAACCTCTTTTCTTTTGCTGCAAACAATTAAAAATAATTCTGGATCATCTTTGTAGCAAATGCTACCACACAAAAGGGATATCAGTTGAAACAGAGAGATACAAGGTTTTTGCATCCAAATCATAAGCTCAAGCATCCATTCTTATTCAATATGCACATATTAGTTGAACAAAGAGCTACAAGGTTTTCTACATCGAAATCATAAGCTCAAGCATCCATTCTTATTTCACCAACACAGGGATACTCATGATATAGAGTAGACAACAAGGTTTTCTGTTGTCTAGGAGCTACAACTAGCAATTCAACCTAAACTAAACCATATCCTAAACCTAAACTAGCAGGGGAGGGAGAGGGGTGGCTCACCTGCGGATTCGACGGCATGCACGGTTCGGCGATGGACGGCTCCTCCTTCTTCAATGCAGAGAAGCGGAGGGCATGCGAATACTCCTTCTTCTTCGATACAGAGAAGCGGCGGGCGGGCGAACCTTCTTCGGGCGGCGGGTGGGCGAATTGGACGACGACGAGAGGTGACGAGCAGTAGCTTGCGAGAAAAGAGAAATAAAGGGGAACGCGAGATGCACGCTGTGCTGAATTGGGTCGATAATGGTGCAAACTTACGCGAGTCGCATTTAGCAAGATGCGACTTGTATAACTTTTCATGCCCTGGTCAAATAGACTACACATGCAGTGTTTACACAAAATGATTGCTCGCTCAATGGATAGATACCCAGTCCCTTTTGGCAACCCAGGTTCGAATCCCGTCGGTGGCCACTTTTTTGAAATTAAAAAAACAAATATGAACTATAAAAAATAGCCTAAAATTAATATGAACTATAAAAAATAGTCTAAACCACTAGGTAAAATTAACCGGAGTCATGAACTACGTGACTAGGCCACACAACTTACCACAACTGGGCCTACACAACTTACTCGAGGCGCATCTAACCCATATGCGCCTCAAGTATTTGAACCACGTGAGGCGCATATAGAGACGATGAGCCTCGAGATAGCGGGTGCAGCCAGATCTGATTCACACATGCGATATAGGATGCACCGTTTAAACATGTGCCTCAAGATACAGGAGGCGTATCGTTTAGACATACGTCTCATGTATTTAGTGGAGGCGCATGTTTGAGGGATGCGCCTACTATAGGCATGTCACCTATAAGCTTTTCCCTACTAGTGCAATTGGTAACTATAAGGAAGTGTCATGTAACCTATAGTCAGTCTTATAATTAGCATGTATAATAACTAGCTATCAAAATATACTACTTTATCAATATATGAGCCACCATTTATCCTTACAGAGTGTCTGAAAAGACATGCTAGAGCCTATTCTTAACTTAGAGTCCACCTACCTTCTCTCATTTCTTCTCTCTCATCTAATTCAAACAAAAATATAGTTCTTTAGCCCACTCATCCTATTATACTTTCTCTCCAAGACCAAGTACATACAATAAACTTAAGCAAGCTGTAAAACTTTAAATAATATATTTTGGACGAGATAGAGGAGAGAGAAAAAAGGATTTTTTTACAAATACGCCCCTCTGTTCGTTGGCATTGTAAAAATACACCCTACTGATTTCTATTGTCAAAACTACCATGACAAAATGTGCAAAAACTGACACGTGGTACCTCCCGCTATCGTTCCTGGCGGAGCAGACATCCTGCCTTTCGGGCTGGCGAAAAGGACATCCCATCCTTCTCATTGACCGGAAGGGAGTAGGCTAGGTTGACACACTGGCGGAAGGAGCGTCCCGCCTATATCGATTTGGCGGGATGAACATGGAGACAAGCATAGCTGTTGGAAGTTTGACAGGACACTGACGCCCGTACAGTATTCTCACGTATGTGCTGTCCCTGATTGCTGGATTAATTGTTCATCATACCTAAACATACAAATTGTCCATCATAGGTATATCATATTTTTAAAAACATGTATGATTTTTATTTTTCAAGTATGTATTACAATTAATAGTTAAATATGTACCTGCTAGTATATAACTCTATATTATACCTACTACCTATTTTTTTCATCCACATTACCTTATTTTTTATTTAATACAATGTTGCTATTTAATTCAAATATTCCTTTTTACAAATATTAATTATGGACGACACACTGTCAGCTGACTTAAATGGTTGGGAATCTGCAACGGCACCAACTTCGACGACCTCGTCGATGCGCCAGAAGCGCCGCTATCGCCATCACCAGCGGCAGCACCCGAGCCGGAGCCGGAGGACAACTTCGACGAGGCGTGGGGCGACGGCGGTGATGACGACAGCCTCGACTTCAACGTCTTCAACCACCAGTAGGCTAGGGTTTTTCCGATGACGGTCATATTTTGGTCTAGTTTCGTTTTACCGTACAAAGCTTCCAGAATAGCGTTGCGCCGATGATGATCTGGGACGCGCCGATGAAGATGCTCTAATAATCAGCTATGTTATCTCATTATACCGTACAAAGCTCCCCGAATAAGCATTGTATCTATCAACAAAAAATTATACTCCCTATATTAGTTGACTCAAATTTTTCTAGATTTAGATAAATCTAAACATTATTTTGTATATAGATTTATCTAATTTTTGACAAATCTAAATTAACTAATATGGATCGGATAAAGTACGTAGAAAACTACCCTATTCAGTTTTGATTAACTATAATTACATGGTATCCATGCAGCGAGGGCCAGAATCCCATGCACACCAATCTCCGCTACATGTGCATCCCGCCAAGCCCAGAGGCGGGAACCTCCTTCCGCCAGGACATCTTTGTGGCCCATGCCCTTCCGCATAGGCGGGAAGGCTTTTAGCCTGGCCGTATGGCGGGATGTCTGCTCCGCCAGGTACGGTAGCAGGAGCCTTTTTTCACTTCCGGTCAGGGTAATTTTGACAATAAAAGTTAATGAGGGGTATTTCTGATGCCAATGAGCAGATGGTTATATTTGTAAAAAAATCAGAAAAAAGTGGACTCTTCTATAAGAGCTATTTGCAGCACGTTCTCCTAGTCAGTTTGCGAGCGTGTATAATACTTGCTTATAACTAACTATTTTATATATTAATTAACTATTTTATATATTAATGAATATAAATAATATAGCGTTAACTTATGGCCAGCAGCAAGCTTTACTGTTAAACTTGCTCTAACCCTGCCGAGTGAAGATTCCATTGGATACCCGGGGTGCGCCACGGCTCTTGCCATGGAATAAATTCTTGCATCCGCTTGTAGACTGCGCCCTCCGTTTTCAAAAGAATGTGTATAATTTTTGTCAACAGTCAAAATTTATACGCTAATTTCGGCTGTATTAACAGAGATTAGTTATGAAGAGATACAGAGCAATCTTGGTTGTTGTTGTACTCCGTATTTAAATTTTTTTGGTTTTGCTATTTCTCAGGCGCCTGAGTTTCTCAGTCATCTTGTTCACCGTTGGATTTTGATTCCAAGATTCTATTGAGCCATCTGGTTGCAGTTTTTTTGTTTATAAACCATGTATGTTTTTATTCGATTGAGCCGGCCACGTCAGCTCAGTCGCCTGAGACGTCGCCTGAGAAAGACTACCGAAGCAAAAGTGTTTCAAGGATACGAGAAACTCTCCCAAACTGAAACAGACAGATCTGCAAAATAAATATCGTTCGTTCGATGCGCACGTCACTCTCCTTGCTATCATCGTGCGGCTAAATTTCATGTGCTAAATGCTATCCACGTAGCTAGCTTGATGTTTGATAGGACCTTAAAACGGAATCGTTACCAATAATCTTACCAAGTGTGTTAAAAAAATCTTGCCAAGTTGCAGTCATGCAAGCTACGTTTTAATCTCAAAGCTACTTCCCCCGTCCGTCCGTCCATCCATCCATCCATCACATCTATCACGCTGTGCCAAGAAGGCACGAAAGAAGCCGTACCTACCATGTCTTCCTCCCACGCCGGCGTCCCCGACGTCGCCGGCAGCTACAGGGCGTGCGATACGGTCGTGCTCTTCTGCCTCGCCTTCGCGTGCGGCGTCCTCGTCCTCGCGTTGGCCGTCTGCTTCAGGCGCATCTTTGCGCAGCCCGGGTACGCCTCAGGCGGCTCGGCGGCGTTGTCGTCTGTGGCCGCCGGAAGAAGAAGCAGCCGGCGCGGAGGACTGGCGCCGTCCGAGCTCGCGGCCATCCCCAAGTCCACGTACCGAAGGGGCGCCGGCGCCGGCGGGTGGGCGCAGTGCGCGATCTGCCTCGCCGTGGTGCCAGACGGGGAGGTGGTGCGGCGGCTGCCGGCTTGCGGGCACATGTTCCACGTCGAGTGCATCGATCTGTGGCTCTACTCGCACCCGACGTGCCCGCTCTGCCGGTGCGACGTCGGTCACGTGGCCGCCGCGGCCGATGACAAAGTTTGAGCAAGCACTCCTGGCCGGAGCATTGGATGACGAGAAGAAACATGTTCTAATTAGTATAGTACCTCTTTTATACTAGGTATACTCAGGGTAGAGTTTCGTTTTGAGATTACAAGCAACCTGACTGTTTTAGTAATGTCGTTGACCTGTTCTTGAAGCCGTTTCGTTTTGCGATTATATATTGAAACCGTTCTAGATTTTTTTGGTGTAATTTTGCGTGCTATGTGTAAATTAAGTATTGATGAACATACATATATAGTGGAGAATAGGGACCTTTTGAAAGTAGCAAATGAAATATTTGGATCAGATTGAGCTGAATAAAATACGGGATGGCTCCATCTGGATAATGGTAGGGCCTAAGATCATCTCTACAGACACACCCAAATTGCGACCGGCAACAGCGTCGGGCAATGCCTTTGGGCCGTTCCGAACTGCCGGCAGTTTGGGGTGCCCTGCCCACACCGACGCTCCTCCTCGAGAGTCCCTGAAATCTGAACAAATCTGTAACAAACCGGTGAATTTCAAACCATTTAGGTTTTTGTAGAAAGTTTGAATGGAAATCTAAAGTAAACGCAAACTACTAGCGGCGGTAGCAGCTAGGGTTCCATAGCACTGTTCCCGTCGTCACCATAGTCTTCACAAGGGTTGGCATCGGCGTCTCAGTCGCGCCAGGTGATGAGGGTTAACCTCGTGGGGTGGCCCGATCTTCATGAATTTGGTGGTGGGGGGGGGGGGGGGGGATTCGAGGGGAAAGGCGATGAACTTGATGTACACGATGAATACAAGGTAAAGATACAAACCCAACGCACATACACGGTTATGTTTTTTCTTTTTTGCCTGAATCACGAACACGATAAAATCCACGTGAAAGAGAGCGCTAGGTAGAGATCCACGATGGAAATATCAACTCGAAGCGGATACAATCTTTTTGTGAAGAGATTGCAATTAATAGAGACTAAAAGGGAGATATCAACGCAATAGAGTGTACAAGACAGAAAGATTCGTTTCAAACGAGGAGGGTCTTGTACAACCTTTATCTAGATCTAGATCTAAAGAGAGGCCCTCCTATAGGAAAGTGGATGCTAAGCCAATTGAACTCAAATTTATTCTAATCTAGGTCTGAGCTAGGAGTGGTCTATTTATAGTGCTAGGGTGAAGGTACAAGTTGTGGCTAAGATTACATGGCTGAAGGGCTATTTAGGACCGCAGACCCGCATTAGCCGGTAGTATCGGTCAGGGTTTTGCCTTCCGTTTTGAGGCATCGTGGCGCCGGCTTCTTCTGCACGTTGCGAAGTGGTGGTAGTTTCGGTAGGGCAAAGGTTATACCGGTGAGGATGCGGTGGTAGTTCTGGTGCACTTTCGTCTCAGTTTTGGTAAAAAGGTGTCGTCATGCTGGATGTATACTAAAGGTTGACGCCCTTTTAGCGGCACCTTGGCCTGAACTTGGGTGGTATTATCGGTGCAACTTTTGGGATTGACGGTAGTACCGGTGCACACTACTTGGAAGACAGCTATAGATAATCCACACAATCATGGCACACAGGGTAGGTAGTGCCCCACAGGTAAATAGCCATGGCGCACGGCTGAAAAGTGCCCCATGGGTAAGTCGCATACCGGTGGCGCACATGCCACAGGTGTGCCACCACTATGTATGGGCCAGAGCACAGGTGGTCGCAGGGCACAGGTGGTCGCAGACCACTTACCCGTAGGGCACCACAGGTATGTTTCTACCCTTGGAACAACACTATGTGGTGCTGACATGGTTATGCCCTACATGTACCTGACGTTAGCCTACCTGGTCCAGCACAGTGGAGGCCCACACTAAGACCTGCTGCAAAAGTGAATCCCAAGGAGACTTCGGATGGCCCAAGCTCGGAGAGAACTCGACTTCTTGAAGGACACGACTAAGTGTAGATAGGATTTCAAAGGGGTTAACCCTAATATGTAGCCGACTCGACCTACCCGAGACTTGGCCTCTCCATATAAAGGCAAGGAGGGCATGGCGAGAAGGCTCTCTCAACTCTCATACCCTAGACACACCTAACGCCAGATTGCATCTGCGCACCCTTATAACCATCGGCATTGCCATCAATAAAAATAGACAAGCAGGAGTAGGGTTTTCCCTCCAGGGACCTGAACCTGGGTAAACTTCGTGTCCCCTTGCTGTGAGTCTGTTAACCGTCCCGCGATCTCTAGCCTCCCTATCTTCTCTAAACCCAAGTCCATAACAATGGGCATTGACGAGTCGAACCCTCGTCAATTAGCGTCGTCTGTGGGAACTAGGGACGCTGATCTTGCGATTGTGACGGTCCCATCCACCACCGTCTTCGAATCATCCACGACGGAGAATCACCTCTTCTTTGGCGCCATCGACTTCACTGTCCACTCGCCGGCAACTCATCGAAACTTCGATTCCGTGGGAGACGGAGTCAAACTGATGTTCGCGAGCTTCTTCTTTCAGGTGGGACAAATCAGCACCCTATGCCTCCCTGAGCGAATACTTTCGCCGACAGTCGTACCCACTACGTCGGTGCCACCAATCGGTATCCTGAGCGCACCGTCGCTGACAGGCGATTCGGATAATAGTAGCTGCTGGAACTCCGACCTCTGCGGCCCTCCTATGAAGGAAGGAAACTACGGTTCCGGACCAGAGAGATGTGGGAGCAACGATATCCCCCATCGCTACATGTGCGCGACCATCCACGATGGTCACGTCGACAATGAAGCCGATCCTACGGCTCCCCCTCCCAACCCGCAGGCTCCTAATTCGGAGAACGGAGGAAACGGTCCACCCCCGGCCAATCCCAATGGGAACGGGGCACCCGAGGCTACCAACATCGGCAATCACAATCACCAAGATATCCGTCTCAATGACGCTCAGTGGGAGAGGGTCTGTGAAGATGTGCGAGGTACCGATCCTCTACCACTCGATGCTTCTCGCGACATGCTGATGGGCTATCACTGGCTCCTCATCAAGAAGCACAATCGCCAAGTCGCGCAGCAAAAGGAGCTCGAACAGCGCATGAGAGCAGCTGACGATTCAAGCGTGTGGCGACTGCGCTATCTTCGCCGGCGGATCCTCCTCGAAAGGCTATGACGGCCACAAGCACCGCTCCCGCATGGAGCGCATGGACCCCGCTACACGATGCGAGGCCACCAAAGCACTCGACATGTCCTTCAGGTCGATGGACTAACAGGGCAACATAATGCCCAAGGCGCCACAGGTCGCGGTCATGGCGGCCACCACCTACCTGGAAGAAAATCCACCACCGGCGGGGGATCCCCGATACGCAATCCAAAAATCTGCGATTGCAGGTCTCGGGCTTGTTAGAGCCGCGATGCACGGCGAGGCGACTCTAGAGCCGAAGAAAAAGGCTGCGGTAAAATTCACTAGAAGCCACACACCTTCATCCTACGAGGAGCATGACCTGCCGCGTCGTCGCCGCAGCCTACGGCGCAAGAGCCGCAACTACGACACCCGTGACGATCTCACACAGCGCAATATCGACAAATCACGCGCAAAACGCGCGTGCTCCATGGAGTCCTAAGAGGAAGACACGGAGCTATGCGACGCCAGGTGCTTCAGCAGGGCCATACGACAAACGCGGATGCCTAAGGGCTTCAAGCTTCCTTCGGATAACCCGAAGTTCGACGACATATAGGAGCCAAAGATCTGGCTCGACGATCATATTTCGTCAGTCAAACTCCATGGCGGGAGCAAAAACACAGCCATGCAATGCCTTTAGCCACAGATGACGGGCGCGACCAGAGCCTGGCTCAACAACCTCCCCTCCGGATCCATCCGTAGCTGGGAACAGCTGGTGTACTGCTTCATCCGTAACTTCAAAGGCACCGACAATAGACCGTCTTCAATCGAGGAGCTACGAGCCTGTTGCCAATGGTCCAACGAGTCCATCCACTCGTACATACAACGTTGGTCCATCGTCAAGAATTCCGCCGAGAACATCTCGGAGAAAGGGCAATTGACACCTTCAACGGCGGCGTAAGATGCCGCGAATGCAGAGAAGAGCTCGGGCGCGTCAAGTCCAAAACCATCGATCACCTGATGGACATAACCAATCGTTGGGATGATGGTGAGGATGTTGTCAACCGAACATGCTCGGATGACAAAGACGACTTCAGCCGCAGACACGATCGCCGAGGAAAAAGAAGAGCGCGTGTCTATGACGAGTGTGAAGATGTCGATATGGTCGCAGCTGGCTACGCTGATCGCCGCATGGGTATCACAGTGGCAACTACCACGATAGAGGAAAGACAACACAAACATGGAAGGGCTGCAAACGCGATGATGAGCCATCCGCACTCGACAAACTGTCGGGTCCCTGCACCATCCACTTCTACATCGACAAGCATAATGGCAAAAAGAAGGCCAGCACATGCTGAAGGATTGCAGGGATTTCCAGAAACTCCACGAAGGCTACACCCAGATTCGCCCCCGCCCTAGGAGCCATCGCACATGGAGCTCCACCTCCACCACCCGGAGCACCAACATAGCCTACCGCCGCGCCGACCCAGAATAATGGAGCATATCCATACCCACGACCATCGGGGGCTATGATGATACAAAAGGGACGTCCATCCAATAGGCTGCAGAAGAAGATCACCCGTCAGGTCAACCTGGCCGTCACCTCTCCGCCTGCCATACCTGAGTACCTCAGTGGCTTAGAGTCATGCATCACATTCGATCATTCCGATCACCCATTCCAAATACCTCGCCCAGGTCACTCTGCCCTGGTGCTCGAGGCGCAGATTGGTGGATTCGATATGAGTCGCGTCTTCATGGACGGTGGCAGCGACATCAACCTGATGTTCGCCAGCATAGTCGCGGCTATGTGGATCCCGCTATGCAGCCTGGAGGCATCAGACATGACCTTCCACGACATCGTCCCAGGGAAAGGAATATACCCCTTGGGCAAAATATGGCTCGACATCATCGTCGACACCCCCAGGAAGTTCAGGCGCGAGCGGATCGAGTTTGAGGTGGTGGACTGGCCCTCACAGTACCACACCATCCTCGGGCACGTAGCATTCACAAGATTCATGGTAGTGCCATACTACGCGTACCTTCTGCTGAAGATGCCAGGGCCCAACGGTGTCATCACCATCCCAGGTAGCTTCACCAAGTCAGACAGTTGTGACAGGCAGAATCTCCTAGTCATTTGGCATGCAGGAGGAGCTCGCAAGGCTGCAGGAGTCAACAGACAACAGCCTGCCTCCTGTCACCAGGAAAAACGCACCCGACATGTCGTTCGACTCCACAGTCAACACCAAGGTGGTGCAGGTTCAGCCAACGGGCCCTACCAAGACGGCCCTGATTGCCAACAATCTGAGTTCCGCATAGGAACTCGCGCTCGTCGAATTTCTCCGTGAACGTTGTGAAATCTTCGCCTGGTGTCCTGCGGACATGCCATGAGTTCCTAGGGAATTCACCGAGCATGCACTCAACGTGTTTCCAGATGCAAAGCCGGTAAAGCAGTCTATGCGTCGACTATCCGAGAAGAAAGCTGAAGCAGTTGGCATTTAAATCAACAGGCTCCTCGATGCCAACTTCATAAGGGTGATAAAGGAAAGCACCTGGGTAGCTAACCCCGTGCTGGTCCCTAAGAAGGACACGGACATCCCGCGGATGTGTGTGGACTTCATGACGCTTAACAAGCATTGTCCTAAGGACGACTTCCGCTTACCACGGATCGATTAAATCATTAACTCCACTTCAGGATGCGAGATACTCTCTTTCCTTGATTCCTACTCAGGCTACAATCAAATTCTACTGAAGGTCAAAGATCAAGAGAAGAAAACGTTATCACACCGTTCGGGGTGTTCTGCTACAACACAATGCCTTTCGGGCTCAAGAATGCAGGCACCACCTATCCAAGGTGCAGGCAGGTATGCCTGAAGAGCCAGATTGGTCGCAACGTCCAAGTCTATGTTGACGACATAGTAATCAAGACCAAGGAAAGCCGAACACTGATCGACAATCTCCGTGAGACATACGACAACCTCGATCGCTACAAGATAGAGATAAAACCGAAAAAGTGCGCCTTCAGCGTCCCCTCCAGGAAACTACTCGGGTACTTCATCTCCCAAAGAGGCATCGAGGCCAACCCGAAGAAAATCAGGGATATACTAGCCATGGACAAGCCGAAGAACGTCAAAGGAGTTCAGCAGCTAGCTGGGCGAATCGCGGCACTCAGCAGATTCATCAGCCACATGGGGGAAAAGTCTCTACCCTTCTACTAGCTATTGTTTAAGGCCGAAAAGTTCGAGTGGACGGCCGAAGCCGATGAGGAATTCTGTAGCATCCCAATTGTCTAACAATTGTAATGCTACTTGGTCTAGTAATATAATGGCTACTTCAAATATATAATTGTTGCATCATCATTATATCATGCTCATGTCATCATGCCACCTTGCATTTGAGCATCATATTAAACCCTTTTTCTTTTGGTTCTTATCTCATATGCATTATTAATTGTATTTGCCTCTTGATATTGTATTTGGTTCTTAATATATTGTTTAAATGCCCAAGTTGAGTTGGGGGCATATCTTTTACTAACTCCACCACCCTTTCTTTTCACCACCTTATATTCCACCATCCAACTAAATATGAGCATTGCAACTTATTTGGTTTTACCTCTAGCTCATATGGGTTGGGATGGATCCAATTCTATTTCCACATGCTCTCATCTTAGCATCATGTTGTTTTCACATTATTGATATATGAGAGCCACATGGCCACCTTTGCATGCCTTGTGAGTGGAACCTTTTTCCTAGCTTCCATATGGATTATTATGGGTTCATGCTCATGTGGGAATATTTTTGGGACTAATAATCATCTAGTGGAATATACACACTAGCAAGTCCCAAATATAATCAAATGTGATCATCTCCATCTACTCCACTTGGAACTTTCTCTTAAATCCTTTTGCTTAGGCCTTACTCCACATTTTGGGAATGCATATATATAAATGCTATGGATATTATTTTGTTTCACAAGATGAAGCCTAGCATTAATATTATGCATGGGCCATGCAACCATCTCTATTTTATTTTGCCTCCTTTGTTTTTAATTGGTCTTTTTGGAATGGATCATCTCTCCCTCTCTTGGGCTTGTTCTAGTTTGGTCTTGCTAGTATAACCACACCACACCCCTCTCTCTCCCTTTTTCCACATGTTCTTGCTTGAGCTAAGTGTGGAGCATGCAAGCTTCTAAAAACCCTAGCTCTCACCCTCTCCCTCTTTCCTCTATCTAGGTCCTCCCTAATCACCTACCCCATCATCACCATACCCTCCCTCTCTCCTAAACCCTAGTCCCTCTCTAATCTAACATGCCCCTCTCTCTACAGAACCCTAGCTACCACCTTCCCTCCCTCTCGGCCTCTCTCTCTCCCCTAGCTCGGCCCACCTGGCCACCCTGGCCCACCTAGCTACCCCTTCCCACACAAGCCCTAACCCGAGACACTATCTAACCTAACCCGAGCATGCCCTAGCCCACCCTAGTTCTCCTCTCCTCTCCTTTTCTCTCTCTCTCTGCCGAGTAGGTCCCCCGCGACCCTGCCCCGCCTTGACCGCCATCTGGCCCACCTGCCATACCTCTGCTCCACCCTAGCTACCCCCAGCCCGA
The DNA here is from genome assembly GCA_916181665.1 of Avena sativa. NCBI lineage: Eukaryota > Viridiplantae > Streptophyta > Magnoliopsida > Poales > Poaceae > Avena > Avena sativa. Next base: position 40,305,699 of record OV702298.1, on the reverse strand, counting down.
GCAGCACGTGAGGTGGAGGAGGAGGAAAGGTGCACGCCACCTTTTTCCCAGCCGAGCCACCCCATGTGCTCCCCCCTCTGTCCCCGACCTTATCTACCCCTCTCCCCCTCTCTGTTACCCTCCTAGATCCGTCCCAAGGCCCTGCCCTCTCCCCCTCTTCTCCACCGCCTCCGTCTACACCATCACCGGCAGACCTCGGCCTCCTCTCGGCTACATCGTACCAGGCGGCGGGCGCGGCGTCCAGGTGTCGAGGAAGGACGAGTCGACCACCTGCACCGCCCCTGTACACGGAGACGAGCAGGAGGAGCCCCAGAACCGCTGCACCTGCCGAGCCCGAGCCGAAACCCTAACCTCGCCGTCCGTCTGTGTCGTCGTCGATCGCCAGCGCCCCAAGCCGATCCAGCTCCACCCACATCTCCTCGGTGAGCCCCCAAACCCCCTTGACATGCTCTGCCTCGCTGTCGCCGGCCGGATCCGTAGTTCGTTTTGCCGAACAGCCTCTGTGCGCCGTGGTCGCGAGCCTCTGCCGTCCCTGCGGCGCCCCACACCCTACCTAGCCGCGCAAGCGTAAGCCAGCACAACCCCCTTAGCCACCCCAGCGGTAGCCGCCGCCGCTCGCACGCGCGCGGTCGCGAGTTCGAGCCCGCGCGCCGCGCTCTGTCACTGGCGTGCATCGATCTGTCGACAGAGCACAGAGAAGATCCACAGTGGCAGCGGATATTTTGCACAAAACCCCTTCTAGCTCCTTACTTCTAACCCGCGGTACCAACGACCCCACCTACCAGCCTACAGATGCTTTTTACAAAAGGGTACCCAGGTTTTCGTGAATCCAACCCGCAGTCCCCGTGGTGCAGCGTGGCACTCCCCTTGGTCGCCGCTGTCATGTGGGCCTGCGAGGTCGATGGCCCCACCTGTCGGCCTCCTGGGTTAGCCATCCGCGCAGTGAGAAAAGCCCCAACACGCATCGTGTTGCCCAGTCAGCAGATGGCCCCACTCGTCTGTGGCTGTGGCTGGGTCTTTCTGTGTATAAAAAGTATTTTCTGCATATCTGTTTTAATTCAAACTTTTTCAAAATTAATTCAAATTCAAATTTAATTCTGTTTTTAAATAACTTTTAAAATATAAATCCAAATAATGCAAATAATATATGTTTTCAAATCAGAAAAATATGAGGAATTCAAATATGGCCTTCAAAACATATGTTGGACACTTAAAATTTCAAGTTGATTTAAATTACAAATAAAATGCCCTTTTGACTTAAATAATTAATAACTTTTGTTTTATAACTCCAAATTTAACAAATAATATGTCTAAAATGATTAGCTCGATGAGACCTTTCTGTTTATGCATTCCATGCTCTGTTGTGCAGCATGCATCATATAAATATAAAGTATACAGCAACTAATATGAGGATAAAATGAGGCTAAAACTCAATAAAATGGTTTCTTCTTGTATTCCACACCTCACCCATGCCATGCTACTTTATTGCCATGCAAATTGTGCATCATTCATCATGGCATGATTGTTTGCTTGTCGCATTTTAATCATATGCTTGTGCACTTTATTTATGTTGGCCCTTGTTTGTTTGGTTCTTCTTCGAATAGACGCTGAGCAGGGGATATATCAAGATACCCAGGAGCATTACCCAGATCCTTCTCTCGCTTCAACTGAGCTGCCAGGCAAGCACTACCACATGCTTGCATACATATAGTACCTATTGCCTCTATCTTATTCTTTCATCATTGAGTCGCGATTGCATTAAACTGAATCCCAAGTATTGCATAGCCTTTACTTTTAAACCCCACCGAAGCTTGTTCCTCCATCCCATGAGCCATTACTACAGGAGTTGTTTGAGCCATGCGAGTCGTAGAACAGCATGTGTAGGGTATGTGAGTGTCTGATGGATAACGAGGTACCTATACAACTTAATCTGAGTAGTAATGGGATAACTAATGAAAGTGGCATCGGTGAGCCATATTCGCTATTTGGTTTTTTAGGCTCACTTGTGTCCCGTAGGACCCCGAGTACTTGATTCCTGTTCCTTGAATATTCGCGCTATCCACATCCGGGAGGCTTATGAACCCCCCTGAGCCAGAGCTTGATTCATTCTTATTTCTTGGGGCCACAAACTAGTTTGAGGTTTTATTTACTATCCTGCACTTATGCCATGCTTTACTGCTTTATTTAAATTGTGCGAGGTACTGCACACTGTACTGTTTAGGTAAGCGGAGTGTTTTCGCGGTATCGACAAGCCCAGTCACATTTTCGGGTTCCCAGTCGTTTACAGCCACTGACGCAAACCTTGAGGCCGTCTCGGAGTCAGCTAACTTTGTTGCGGGTAGCTCAATGGGGTGGCCCCCTGAAATATTTCTGAATCCTGTGATCGCTTTGTCGTGACTGCCTCGTTGGGTTTTGATTTGGTTTTTCCGAGGCATATCGAGTGTGTGTTGCTATTTGTGCACCCCTGCAGGGTAAAACTTTCTGAAAGCCGTGTCCGCGGTTATGGACGACTTGGAGCACAGTTTCTCGATCATAGACAAGCATAACTAAAGTACCGCTTCTAAATTGACTAAATAACTGACTAGTAAATAGTGCAACACTCATGGAATGGTTAATAAAACTGCCAACGGATGGGGGGTTGTTCGTCCGCTTCCTCGTCGGTAAGCGAGGAGGAGGATGGATCTGTGGATATTACCGTTATAACTGTTGTTATTAATTCACGGACATCCGTCTATCTCTGGTTAGGCGGATGGGTAGCGAGTATCTATAGAACTGTTAGGGTTTATCTTTTGCTGCAATTGCGTCACCCCAGGTTGTGTCCCTTTTAGAGGCATAAAGACTTGCTGAGTACCCCTAGGGTCTCACACGATAAATTGTTTGATTCAGATGAACAGGTAAGCTCGCAGGATGGATACTGGGTAGAAGAGACGGACGATGTGGGCAACGATCATTCGGTGTAGAGATTCCGGAAACGGGGATCCGTGAGATCTGTGGGCGGGATCTGCTTATTTATGGGGCATCTTATGCCGATTTGCTTCTTATCCGTACTCGGATTTTGTCTTTCGCTTCCGCCTAACACTCTGATGTTTGATGAATGAGGAGATATCCTAAACTATTATATCTATCTAGGATATTTGGATCTTGCCGTATGGCGTTGCTATATTTCCTTTCTTTTTAGATGGAATGGCTCTGATGTACTGTTGTATGGTGGCTTGCATACATCTCATTTGTGTATGTAGTTGATCCCTTCGCCTGCCGATTACGCCGCCCGTTCTTGTCCCGATGTTTGGAAATGGTTAGGACGGCCGAAAGGTCTACCTGTGAGTGGCATTTGGGCCCCACCGTACTATTTTAACCATTTCCGCTCATCCAGGCTTGTAACTAGGAGCGTAATTCACCGAGGTAGTTACAAATTCGAATACCTCAAGCGCTTACTCTCTACATCTCCTATATTGGTAACGCCAAAGGAGAGAGAGCCCATGCTACTCTACATTGTCGCGACCTACCAGGTGGTTAGCACGGCCCTCGTGGTCGAACGACCCAAAGACGGCAACACACATGGGGTACAACGTCCAGTATGCTACCTCAGCGAGGTACTGACGCATATAAAGGAAAGGTACCCCCACTACCAAAAACTCGCCTACGGCGTATTCATGACTGCGTGTCGTTTGTGTTACTACTTCCAGGAGCATCAGATCGTGGTTGTCAATGATGCACCACTATCAAACATCCTAAACAACCCAGAAGCTACATGGCGAGTAGCCTTATGGGGCATCGAGCTGTCCCCTCAGGACATCATCTACGAGCGTCGCACCGCTATCAAGTCTCAGGTGCTCCCTGACTTCTTCGTCCATTGGATGGAGCTCCAGCTACCGGACACTCCGGACATGTCCTAGTCTTGGACAATGAACTTTGACGGCTCCAAGCACGAGGCCGTAGTAGGAGCCGGAGTAATCTTGACGTCCCCTCAAGGGGATAAGATAATATACGTACTGCGGATGAAGTTCCGTGCATCCAACAATAAGGTTTAGTACGAGGCACTCCTACACGACATGCGGATGGCCAAAGTATGCGGTGCCACATGCCTGATCATCTACGGTGACTCCAACCTTGTCGTTCAGCAGACGATGAACGAGTGTGACGCCCTTAGCAGCAACATGATCGCACACCGTGCGCTCTACAACTCACTCGAAGGAGACTTCGACGGTTGCGAACTCCGGCACGTCGGCAGGAAGATAAATGAGGAGGCCAACAAGCTCGCCAACATCGGCTCCACCTGCACCCCAGTGCCACCAGGTGTGTTCCTTGAGCAAATCTTCATACCCTCCATCAAGCGAAAATTACTAAGGACACAACCGACGCCACGGGACACTCGGGGGCTACGCCAAACGAGGAAGCCGAGGCACCCAAAGATCTAGACATGGAGGTCGAACTGGTGAGTTTCATGCATGTCCTTGCAGTTGAGCAAACATGGACTCGGCCATACGTCAAGTACCTGTTGAGAAAACAACTGCCCGAGAACCCGATGGACGCCCGGAACATCGCTCGCTGATCAAAAGCCTTCACCATCATCAACGATGAACTGTACAAACGCAGCATTTCAGGAGTGCTCCAGCGATGTGTCACCAACAGAGATGGGAAGAGCATCCTCCTCGAACTCCATGAAGGCATCTGCGGCCACCATGCATGCAGCCGTGCCCTCGTCGCCAAGGCTCTATGAGCTGGCTTCTACTGGCCAACCGTGATGCGTGACGCCAAGGAGATTGTCGAGAAGTGCAATGCCTGCCAAAGGTTCATAGACAAGCCATACACGCCAGGCTCAGAGCTGCGACCCATACCATTGTCCTGGCCCTTTGATACGTCGTAAACGTATCTATAATTTTTGATGTTCCATGCTTGTTTAGTATCTACTTTGCTTTGCTTTGTCTACACTTTGAGGTGTTTTTATATGTTTTCTGGTAATAACCTATTAACAATATGCCACAGTGTCAGTTGCCTGTTTTCTTCTTTTTTTGGTTCCAGAAAAGGCAAAAAATCTATATTCCCGGAATTGGACAGGACAAAAGCCAAAGTCAATATTTTACCATGGGTAACACGAAGCAAGAGTACGAGATGGAGAACAGCCACCAGGGAGCCACACCCCCTGGCAGCGCAGCTTGGGTGGGCCCGTGCCTGGGGGGTGCGACCACCCTAGGTGTCCCCCTGCCTCGCCTCTTCGCCTATAAAGATCCCCCAATACAAAAACCCTAAGTACCTGATCAATCTTCCACGAAACAGTCCGTAGCCACCACCACCACCATCGTACCTAGATAGGGAGGGATCTGAAGCTCTTACCGGCACCCTGCCGGAGGGGAGATCATCCCGGAGGCCTTCTTCTTCATCATGCCAGCCTTCGGTATGAAGAGTGAGTAGTTCCACCTTGGACTACACGTCCATGTAGTAGCTGGATGGTTGTATCTCCTCCTTTGTGCTACCATGTTTAGATCTTGTGAGCTCCGTTCATGATCAAGATCATCTATTTGTTATCATGTATGCTGTGTTTGCGGGGATTCGATGGATACTGAGATTACTATGTCAGATTGATTAATGGTTTTGTCTTATTGATTCTATCATGTCTTAATCAAAAACTCCAAAAAAATAAGTTTAGTTTGGTTTGCTTTCTCTTATCAAAAACACAAAAAAAATCTAGTTCCTGCTCTAGTTGCTGCTGCTGTTGGCTTGCTCCACTTTTGCCAAAATGAACTCTGCTGAGAACACCAAGTTCTGTGACTTCACTAGCACAAACAACAATGATTTCCTAAGTACACCTATTGATCCACCTGCTCATGATGCTACCTTTTATGAAATAAGCCTGCTTTGTTGAATCTTGTGATGAGAGAGCAATTTTCTAGTGCTAGTTCTGATGATGTTGCTGCCCACCTCAATAACTTTGTTGAACTTTGTGATATGAAAAAATATAAGGATGTATATCGAGATATTATTAAGATCAAGTTGTTTCCTTTCTCCTTGAGAGGAAAAGCTAAAGAATGGTTGCTATCCTTGCCTAGAAATAATATTGATTCTTGGATTAAGTGCAAAGATGCTTTTATTGCAAAATACTATCCTCCTACTAAGATTATATCTATGAGATGTGAAATAATGAAATTTAAACAACTTGATAATGAACATGTTGCTCAAGCTTGGGAAATAATGAAATCTTTGGTTAAGAATTGTCCCACTCATGGACTCACTGCTTGGATGATTATCCGGACTTTTTATACAGGTTTAAACTTCTCCTCAAGAAACCTGTTGGATTCAACTGCTGGAGGTACCTTTATGACCATTACCTTGGGTGCTGCAACAAAGCTCCTTGATAATATGATGGTTAACTATTCTGAATGGCACACTGAGATCGCTTCACATGGTAAGAAGGTAAATTCTGTTGAAGAAACCTCCTCTTTGAGTGATAAGATTGATGTTATCATGGCTATTCTTGTTAATGGAAAAGTTCCTATAGATCCTAATAATGTTCCCTTAGCCTATTTGGTTGCTCAACAAGAGCAAGTTGATGTGAACTTCATTAGAAACAATAATTTCAACAACAATGCCTATAGGAATAATTTTGGTAGTAACAACAATTATAGGCCTTATCCTCCTAATAATGGCAATACCTATGGAAACTCCTACAACAATACTAGGAGTGAACTTGAAGTCATGCTCAAAGACTTTATTAGTAAACAAACCACTTTCAACAATACTGTGGAGGAAAAGCTTTTGAATGTTGAGAAAAATATTTCCTGTTTTTCTGAAGCATAGTCCTCTTTGGTTATTAAAATGGCTGCTAAACCTAAAACTTTGGAAAGTACCTTTGCTGATACTCATGCTATACAAGTTACTATTGATGAAAATGTTAGACTGTTAGCCCAACTACATGCTAAGTGGGAAAGAGAAGCTAAAATTGCTAGAAACAATAGTGTGTGCACTATCACCACCACCAATATGGATGCCACTAAACCACAAAAATCCCTATTCCTCCTACCACCATGCCTAAACCCAATGAGTCTACTAATAGTGATGCTAAGTTTGATTTTGATCTTGAGGGTTGCAATATTTCTAAAGTGATTATGTTCCTACAAAAGCTTGCTAGAAGTCCTGATGCTAGTGATATGAATGTAGCTTTCACCAAACACATTACAGATGCTCTTATTAAAATTAAGGAAGAAAAGTTGAATCACAAAGCCTCTATTCCTAGGAAATTAGAAGATAGTTGGGAACCCATAATTAATATGCAAGTGAATGACTTTTATAAGCTTCATGTGACCTTGGTTCTAGTGTCTCTATTATGCCTAGAAAGATTTATAAAATGCTTGATTTGCCACCTTTGGAAGATTGCTATTTGGATCTCCCACTTAATGGTAATGCTAAAAAGAAACTCATGTGGAGTGTTAATGATGTTCTTATTATGGTTAACAATGCCTATGTCCCTGTTGATTTCTATGATTTGGATGTTGAATATAATGCTTCTTGTCCTATTACTTTGGGAAGACCTTTTCTTAGAACTGTTGGTGCCATCATTGATATGAAATAAGGCACCATTAAATATCAATTTCAATTCAATAAAGGTATTGAACACTTACCTATGAGGAGAGAGAAGTTGCTTTTTGCTCCTCCTTTGATATCAAGGTTTTATGTTAATGCTTCTTCATTTGAAAATACTTGATTCTTGCTTCTTGTGCCTAACTTAAAGGCGTTAAAGAAAAGTACTTATTGGGAGATAACCTAAAAGTTTCCTTGAGTCTTGGAAGTTATTACCTCTATAATGACCTCTCATTATAATTTTTATTTGCTTTTTGTTCCAAGAATAACCTCTAATGAGATGGAAGTAAGATTTGGGGAGTTGCTGTCCCGAAAACATATTTTTGTGCTCCACCGTAAAAATTCGTATAAAATCTCTGTAAGTCGGATTGAGTTGATATTTTCTGAATAAATCCCCCAGTATGTTAGATAACTTTCGTTAGTTCAACAATTTTTGATTTGATCAATATAAGGACTTCGAAAATATCAGTTTCTACCTGATGGTCTGTTTTGACAGATTTCTGCCATTATTTGCATTTGCTTCTTATTGATTCCTTTTTGGGTTATTTTTGGGAAATTGAGTTTTTTGAGGGAATTTTTACGGTATGTTGTGTTTTTAGTGAAAGTTTTGCTGTTCCAAAACTCAAACCCAGGGGTCTATTATCTTTTGAATACACTAATGTTGCTAATGAAGATTGTGTGAAGTTTTGTATGAAGGAAAAATTTCAGGTGTAGAGAGAGAATGATGTAATGAGATGAAGAATGGACAAAAGCTCAAGCTTGGGGATGCCACCCCATGTCACCCCAAGAAATATTCAAGAGGTACAAGCTTCAAATCTTGGGGATGCCCAGGCATCCCCTTCTTCATCAATAAAAAGCTCAGGTCTTTCTAGATACTTCGTTTTCATTGTTTCATGCACAGTTGTGTTGTTCTTGGAGCGTCTTAGTTTTCGTTTTAGTTTTCTTGAATAAAGTATTTTGGACCCCCGTTCTTGCTGTGTTGTTGCAAATAAGTTGATTGGTGTTGGAGAGGAGTAGAAAGTTCTTGCTTGACTAGTATAAGAAGGAGCTTGCTTTGACTGTGACTTAGACTTCAGCATGTCATGCTAGATGTTGTTTTGACCTTATGCTTAGTGATTATTGCTGTAGCATAACTTTTTCCAAACAATTGGGATTGCTTAATGTGCCTTGAATGAATCATGCGTTGTTTTAGCATACAAAATCATAGTATTGTGGTATTCTCCTTTGATGCTTTGTTTGGGTTGACTTGGCACATGCTCACACCATGTTATGACTATGAAAAAGTCACCATAGCCTCTATGATCATTTAGTCCTTGACTTGTAGTACCACTTTATGCTTCGATTAGTAATGTTTTGTCTCTCTGCATGATTATGGCCATTATTGCTGTCTTAGTTGGTTGCTCCCAGTATTTTGCTAGCCTCCACTTGTATTGAGTAAGCTCTACTCATGCATCCAAGTCCCAAGAAACCAAGTTATTCCAAAGTGTCCACTATAAATTCCTATGCATGGTGTGTTACACCATTCCAAGTATATTCTTGTTTTATCTACCTTCCAGTTAAAAAGTCACTTTGTTATGTGAAAAAATCGTGATTAAATATCTCACAAACTTGATGTCACACTTTATTTTCCTTGCCCCTAATAAACTTGAACCATTCTGTCATCTATACTGTATATGCTTGCACTTATACGTTGGAATTAGCAGAACCATGCTGTCATGGGGAACTCTTTCAACATTGCACATGTACATTGTACACATTTGATATCATGCTATTTTGTTTGCGGATGTCGTCGGTGTGAAATAAAAGGGGAGCTTATAAGTCCATGGAGTTATGTATGTGTGTTAGAGAAACGTCTGGGCCGCTAGCCTAAGCCATGCCTAACCATGGTGAAACTTGCAGCATTACCATAGTGAGCAATCTATGAAGCTTTATTCTTATAAAAAAAGAGAGACATTGAAAAGAGGAAAGAGAGAAAAAACACCATTTTCCCATGGTAAATAAGAAGATTGATGAGATGCTCATTGTCTGCTTGCCTTGTCATTTTGATATGGGATAGCTCCTGTATCATGTGCAAGGGGTACCCCATTGACGGTTCTCCATGATACACAAGTACTTACTATGACAAGAGCTTACCAGTGACTAAAGTTGAGTAGCATGAGGAGCGGCCCTCGTACTCAAGGGACATGAGATTGCCAACTTATACTTTGTCAAGCATATACTCCATCTTTGTTCACTTTAACCTTAATCACTTCAAGATGCTTATGATAGGGACAATGAGAGCTGAAAGCTAACAATTACCATGATTTTTGGAAGCTCTTTATGAGACTTGAAATCCCTGCTTCCCTTTATGAAGGGCCTTTCTTCCACCATTATATTGAGTCTCTACCTTCTATCCTTAGGCATTAGTTAAGGGAACATAGTTGCCATTCTTAGTTCTATGTGCATTGTTCCAAAACTTATTGATTGATGCATACTGTTGATATTGCTTGTTCTTGAACTATTTGTATCTAGTCACTCTTATGAACTTTGAAGGTGTCCTATGCATCTATTTGCTACTCTATGAGGGACAGCTGAATGCCACTATGCTATGTTTTCTATATGTGAAACAAACAAACGTCTTTCAATGCATGTTATTCATGATCTTTGTATGTAACCTTTCATTTTGCATGCATATTTACTTTGTCTTACTATTAGAACTCCATCTTTCATGCTCATGTTTAGAGTTCTTTGATCCCAACTTTCAATGCTTGCAAATGGTTTGATATTGATTTAGATAGTGCATGTCACCTTAAAAATTATTCTTTTTATCACTTACCTACTCAAGGACGAGCAGGAGTTAGGCTTGGGGATGCTTGATACGTTGGAAACGTATCTATAATTTTTGAGGTTCCATGTTTGTTTAGTATCTACTTTCCTTTGCTTTGTCTACACTTTGAGGTGTTTTTATATGTTTTCTGGTACTAACCTATTAACAAGATGCCACGGTGTCAGTTGCCTGTTTTCTTCTGTATTTGGTTCCAAAAACACAGAAAATTAATATTCTCGGAATTGGACGGGACAAAAAGCCAAATTCAATATTTTACCGTGGGGAACACGAAGCCAGAGTACGAGACGGAGAAGAGCCACCAGGGGGCCACACCCCCTGGCAGCGCGGCTTGGGTGGGCCCGCACCTGGGGGGTGCGACAACCCTTGGTGCCCCCTGCCTCGCCTCTTCACCTATAAAGAGCCCCCGATACAAAAACGCTAAGTACCAGATCAATCTTTCATGAAACAGTCTGTAGCCACTGCCGCCACCATCGTCCCTAGATCGGGAGGGATCTGAAGCTCTTCCCGGCACCCTGCCGGAGGGGAGATCATCCCGGAGGCCTTATTCTTCATCATGCTACCCTCCGGTATGAAGCGTGAGTAGTTCCACCTTAGACTACGGGTCCATGTAGTATCTAGATGGTTGTATCTCCTCCTTTGTGCTACCATGTTTAGATCTTGTGAGCTCCGTTCATGATCAAGATCATCTATTTGTAATCATGTATGTTGTGTTTGCGGGGATCCGATGGATATTGAGATTACTATGTCAGATTGATTAATGGTCTTGTCATATTGATTCTATCATGTCTATGTTGTTTGTGATCTTGCATGCTCTCCGTTTCTAGTAGCTATCTTGGTCAAGTAGATGCTAGTGACTCCAAGAGGGGGTATTTATGCTCGATAGTGGGTTCATGCCTCTATTTAATCTAAGGGAAGTGACAGAAATCTCTAAGGTTGTAGATGTGTTGTTGCGACTAGGGAGAAAACAACAGTCTCTTGTTCATGGAACAAGTGGATTCTTTACCTTACACACTTTGCTTAAAGCAGTTATCTGTTGCTTGCAACTTAATATTATAGGGGGTTCGGATGATAACCTGAAGGTGGATTACTAGTCATATATGTAGTTGGATGGTGGTCTATATATCTTGTTGTATTGCCCAATCGAATCTCATAGGATCATGAATGTCTACTATTGCATTGTTATGCCTTGCTCAGTCCTGTCAATTGCCCTGCTATAATTTGTTTACCCAGCATGCCATGTTTGTTTATATTAAGGAGAACACCTCTAGTGAACTAAGGACCCCGGTCCAATCTTTATCATTGATACATATTCCACCGTTACTGTTTACTTTCTGAAAACCACCATTACCTTCCACACCATACAGTTAATCCTTTGTTTTCAGTAAACCGGTGAGATTGACAACCTCACTGTTCATTGGGGCAAAGTCTTGAGTTTGTGTTGTGCACGTTTCCAGTTGCTTGCAACAACTTTGAGTCGTTTCCTTCCTCCTACTGGTTCGATAACCTTGGTTTCTTACTGAGGGAATAACTTGCTATTGTGCTCATCATACCTTCCTCTTGGGGTCTCCCAACGAAGCTCAACAATCTGCTGAGCCAACATCATCCTTCGCCCAGTGGGTACTCGACATGGTCGGCAAGCTGCAGAAGTCCTCCCCCAGAGGACAGGTCTTCCTCCTATTGGTAGTCGAAAAATTCACAAAGTGGATTGATGAGGCCATGCCTGTCACTAACCAAACTGGCGCTACTGCCATTAAATTATTCCAATCCATCGTATATTGGTTCGGAGTGCCTCACAACAACATAACTGACAACGGCATGAAATTCACCTCGAAGGAGTTCCGAGACTTCTGCAAAGGACTCGACATCAACCTCACATACGCCTCTATGGCGCATCCGCAGACCAACGGTCAGGTCGAAAAGGCCAACGACCTCGTCTACAACGGAATCAAGAAGCAAATATTACGCCCACTCGAAAGGTTGGTAGGTGTAACATCCCAAAAATCATGATTTGTACAGTTTGCATATCATTCTTGCATTCATAGCATTTGGTCTTTTTCAAGCAAAATTTCAATATAAGAAACCATTTTATGCCTATTATTTTATGCAAGTAAGGCAATGATTTTATTTTTTACTTCCAAGGTATGAGAGTGCTTTGGATTGATCGGTAATGTCTTAAAGTTGAATGCAAGGCTTGCACAAAAATTCTCAAAACAAAATTCAAATAAAACCATTTATATGCCTTATATATATATATCAATAAAGGCATGGTTTATTTTATTTTTCAAAGTATCAAAGTGAATTTGACCATACAACAAGGTTTTATACTCAATTAAGTGCAAAGGTTTCACTGCAACAAATCCAAAAGTGATTAGAATTCAAACTCATTTTCCCTTTCCTCCTCTCTCTCACGCGCGCATCTCTACCCATAGTCACTAACGCGCGGACCCCGCTGCCACCTCAGCTCTTCTTCCCCAAATCATGCCCGCAGACCGCGTCGCCGCTACCGTTGCTGCCGATAATGGCGTGGAGTAATTGGCCATGAATTCGCAGGCATTTCTTGTCGAGCTGCTGCGTACTTAAGCCCCTACACCCCACGGCCATTTCCCCCCACTCAGTACACTCTCTCCGCCACCAGGCTGCCGGTATTTCGCACTGCACCTCCGCTGCCCGACGCGCTCCGGCAAGCTATTCCGGTGAGTCCAGCGCGCCCCTTTGCCTCTCATTCACACGAGCATGCTTGCCAGGCCTTTGAGCATCTGCTCACATCTTTCGTTTGTCCTAAACCGCCCAGGAACGTCGTCTCCGTCGAGCTCCGCGAACGACAGGAGCGCCGCCCAACTCCGGTGAAGAATCACGGTAAAATCAGACCACCCATTGACCCCTAAACCATACCACTATGTCCGCCGTGTCTCTGTGCATCTCCTAATGCCTCTGGTTCATATTATTTCGCCATATAACATCGCCTTCATCACCGGCAGTAAGCATCAGACGCGGCCACGAACTCCGACGAGGTTTTCCGACCACCACAGCACGCTCCCGTCCACGCCGATGATACGTAGAGCTTCCTCGTAACCTTGCGACGCAGGTAAGAACCTCCACAACCCCCAGCCCCCTTGGTATTCGCTGGAACGTCGTCGTCACAGCGTCGCCGCCCCGCAGTCACCGCTAGCGCCACCAAGCTTTGGTCATTGAATCAGCGCCGTTAGATTTGAATCGTTTGGATAAGATTAGATCGAGTATGAAGCGGAATCCTTTGATCTGGGCCACTGGATCTGACTTAGATCCAACGCTCCACGTTGGCCGATCCGCGCGAAGAGGTACCGTCCAATCAGAGCACGCCACGTGTGAGTGCTTTGTTTAAATAAAGTCCAGAAAAAGTTTTTGAATGTTTAAACTTGTAAAATTCATAACTTTTGATCTATTTATCCAAAAAATGCAAATAATATATCAATAGATTCAAAAAAATAAATCCTACACTTCTGTAAACTTAGTTTTGTATTTTTCTTCTGCAAAAAAATGGAATTTTATGCAGAGACAAATATAGGCTTATTTTGAGTATATAAATTATTTTGGAAATGTTTATAAGGCCAAATTGAGTTTATTTAGTCTATAAATGTTTAGTTTAGTGTTTAGTACTGTTTACTTGTATTTTTTAGTTTAATAAAAATCATCACATGACATTTTCATGCATTCATGTATTTTTTCTTGATTATTTTGAATGTAAATTTGGTGCTATCATTTTATGTGTAGATTTTGGTGCTAGTGGTGATTGTGATTGTAAGGATTGTTGCTACTCCCCCAACTACCAAGGCAAGTGGTGCTTCATGTTTTTACCCCATTATTTTGACTATGCACTAGTGATATTTTGTATAGGGCTTGCATGAAATTTTGCTAAGTACCTATATGCTATGCTATGGGAAATCCTAGTAGTTGTAGTCTTGGTAGAATTTTCTCTAAGTACTTGTTATATTGTCATGCTTATCCTAGCTAGTAGCAAACAAGGGTGGATTATATACATGCTATGGAAAATTTTGTTAAGTCTTTGACTTATGTTTTTGTTTAATAAAACAACTAAGTGAATGAATCACCTGGGTGGAATGGTATGTTTGGGTTATGTTGAGTGGTTACACAAGGCCCATATCTATGGTCTACCTTGTGTATCACACTTGTGGAAAGACACCCAGGAACAAAGGGATTTGAGATACTTAGTGTTTAGAAGCTTCTAGTGCAACCACATGGCATATGGGCTCTGCGTTGATCATATAGGTTGCAATAACTTAGCCAGATGGACAGATGGTGGTAGGGTGATAGGTTGGAACGCGTCCATTTGGTCTAAGGGAAGGCTTCTAAAAGGTCTCGTCTCGATGCATGTCTAGTCTTGTGGGGAAAGTGCACCACCTCTCGAGAAGGAAAAATCTAAGTACTTAGCCGTGTCCCCGGCAACGAACAATTTGAGCACCAAGACATTGAAGCTATCAAGGATCTCCTCATCCCAATTTATAAGTTAAAAACTTGTGGTTGAACAAGGGTAAAGGTTCACCAATGTCTATTGGTGGTTCCTTGGGAGGTTTTGTCAAACAAAAACTTAGTTTTTTCAACTGATAGGAAAAACCTATTTTGAGTAAAGCAAGCCTAAGCTACACTTAGCCAAATTCATATAAAAGCTAGAAACTATTATTCTACTAAGGTATCACTTGCCAATATTATTCCAATGTATTGACCCACTGTGGCTATAACTTGTGATGTTGCAGGTTACTCTGATGAGGATTAGGGTTATGAGTCTACACTCAACATGTTTGCCTGTGGCACATGAAGATGAAGACTTTACTTTATTTTATTAAGTTGAACTCTTGTACTAGACTATGGCTATGGAGTTGTAAAAGACTATGTTTTCTCTGAAATGACGATGTAATAAAGACCTTTATATCTGTGTACTTCATCTTAAACTGTGGATGCTAGCATTTGATATAGGGACTAGCATTGCAATTACAGGGACCTTTTACCTTTACAAAGATGGGGTCTTACAGATGGTATCAAAGCACTGTGTTTCCTGTAGGATTATGACCCTAGGTTGGATTAGACTAAGAAACCACTAAGGAAAACTACAACACTTTGTAAAATTCCACACTTGTGTTTTTCTTCTCGCAAACTTTTCTAATCTCTCTCTCATCTCTATTTGTATATGAACTCCATCAACGAAGCCTTCAAGAAGGGACCACTCATGACCATGACTTTGGAGTGTGAGACGGAGTTTCCCAAAGCACTCAAGAACCTCATGGTTACCATGGGGATAGATGGTGCAGCTGTGTACAAGGGATTCCCTGTGATGGATGAAGGAGAAGAGTATTGGTGGGTGCAACTTCACTTGTACAAGAACAAGGAAGACAACCACAAAGAGTCGGCATTCTGCATGGTCACAAACTCTGAAATGCACACAACATTCTTTGATTCTGCAAGAAATGCAACTTGGAATGCCATCAAGGAGCTTGGTGATAGGCTCAAGTGTAGAATGCTCAACACTCAAAATGACCTTATAGAAGAAAAGAAGCATACCCAAGACTTAGAGGCTGCCAACCAACGTTTAAGAGAAGACATTATAGACTTAGCATTAAAATCTTGTGAACAAGGTCGACAGATTTCCTCTAGGGATGCCCTGATAGCTATTTTGTCAAGTGAGTGAGAATTGTAACGTACTCCGTTAGTTGGACCACCACACTTGTCGTATTTTCCTAAAAAAAATTCTAAGTCATGTTGAACCTTAGTGCTGTGATAAATTTGTATGCCATGACTTGTGTGTTTTATGGATGATGTATGCCTTGCTTTCATTTTACTGTCTTGTTTCTTCTACTTGTGTTATTCTAATATTTTTCTATCTTACCTTAGATGACTAGATTTGAGATCAGCATTGCCGAAGAGTTCAATGGAACTCGTTTTGGTTCACGTATCGTGCAGTTTACTAGTGTGCTCAACCTCCCACTTCCTAGTATCAAGGCCTTTCAGCTCACCAAGTTTGAGAGGAAGGATCTTTGGGGTTTTAGAGTCTCGCAGCCGGGACAACAGACAGAGCCACTCACGGAGGAGATTCCCTTCAAGCCGATGCACAATGACAAGGATAAGGGTCTAGATGTAGTCATGCAAGAGCTACTCGAACGCCTCTGCGGACGCCACTCCATTGAGCTTAGAGGCCTCTACTTCCACCCATTCGGGAGATGTGACGAGGAGTGAGAGGCATTGGTGTATGAGGGTTCTACTAGAGAGACGATTGAGCCAGTTCGTCTCTACCTCCAGGACTAGAGGGCCTTATTAGACACCTTGACACCGATAGGACCAACGTCATGCTTAGGAATGACGAGCTCTAGGGTCAGTTGAGGGAGAAGGACAAGCTCTTCGTGGAGCAAGAAGAGATCGTCAAGGAGATGGAGGCCAGATTCGAGAGCCAGGACAAGAAGTTCAAGAATCAGGAGAAGAGGGTCTAGGACAGAAACAAGAAGATCAAGGACATGAAGGCTGAGATAGAGGCCAAGGACTTGGAGCTAGAGACCTAGCAGGGAGTGATTGAGAGGCTTCGCTCACAAAAGAGGGCCTTCAGGGCAAAGATCGAGGCCTTGACCACTAGTGTAGAGGAGTACAAGGACGCCATGGATAGTGCATGTCTTGCTCTTGTTGACGTGGAGGTAGACATGGAGGAGTAGTGTAGACTACTCGACTATCTTTTATCTATCATACTTTGATTATTGAGTCGCAATGACCATCCAACATGTGGATGGCTTGCTATGGTGTGTTTACCTTTCCAAAAACTTGTTGTTTACTTTGTTGAAACTCTACATTGTTTTTGAGCTTGGTTGTGATGATTATTACTTTATGATGTATTGTGCATGCTAAGCATCTATGGGTATCTCATTTCTTATCCTTATTGAAACCACAGATGCCTCCCCATCGTGCCAACCCCAACCCAAACAACAACAATAAAGTCACTCCCGAGATGCAGCAGTTAATGACATCTCAATCTCAACTGATGCAGATGATGACATAGTTCATGCAAAATCAAAATCAGAACAACAATAACAACAACAACAATCAGAACAATCCTTCAGCATTTGACATGCTCACCAGATTTCTGAGACTGAGGCCTGCAAAGTTCTTGGGAACTACTGATCCAATGGTAGCCAATGACTGGTTACGTTTAGTGAACAAGGACTTAGTCACTGTTGGCTGCACCGACAAGGAAAAAGTCAGGTTTGTAGCACATCTGCTCGAAGGACCAGCAACAACCTGGTGGGACAACTTTTAGATCACCACTCCCCTTGAGGATGTGACTTGGGCTATTTTTGAGGATGGTTTCCGTACAGCTCACATCTCATCCGGAGTGATGAACTTGAAGAAAAAGGAATTCCACAACTTGAAGAAGCGTCACCGTAGTGTGGCTGAGTACATCGAGGAGTTCAACAATCTGGCGCACTATGCACCGAATGAAGTTGATACTGATGCTAAGAGGAAAGAGAAATTCCTCGAAGGACTTAATGATGAGTTGAGCCTGCAGCTGTCTGTTGCCTATGTGCCAACCTATCAATCACTTTGTGACAAGGCCACCATCTTGGAAAACAAGATGAAACAGGTTGAGGGCAGGAAGATGAAGCATAGCTTTGATAAGCACAACTCGGGATCGTCTCACAAGCGTTCCCATCATGATGATAGTGGAAGTTCTGGATTCCACAAACACGGAATGTACAACAGCCACCACAACCACAACCGTCATCATGAAAACAAGCATCATCGCATTCATGACAATGACAAGTATAAGAACCACAAGTGTGGACACAAGAGCCACCACAGTGGAAGTGGAAATGGAAGTCATACTATAAAGAAAGATCTCAGTCAGGTTGAGTGTTTCAAGTGTAAGAAGATGGGGCACTATGCAAATGAGTGCCCAGAAAAGAAAGTTGAAGGTGCCAACAAGCCCAATCCCTTCCAAAAGGGACAAGTGAACCACATTAATGTGGAAGAAATATATGAAGAGTTTGATGCTGTGGCTGGTAAGTTCAAGCTCAATTCTTTTCCAACACTTGTTCTTTTTGATACTGGCGCATCGCATTCATTCATATCAAGAGCATTTGTTGATAAAAATGGCCTTCCAACTGAAAATATTGGGTGTCCTATAAAAGTAAGCTCTCTCGATGGAGAAATGATAGTGAACTTTGGATGTCATGATCTAGTGATAGAATTTGGGAAGTATAAGTTTCTCGTTAGTTTGATAATCCTAGATTCCCAAGGATTGGATGTGATTTTGGGAATGGATTGGATGACTAAGTATGAAGGAGTACTAGATTTTGCCAATCGTACTGTCACACTCACAACCCCGGATAAGAAACGGAATAGATTCAAGTCTAATTTTGAATCTAAAGGAAGTAAGCTAAATTCTCGTAAGGGGGTTAGCATAGACAGCGTGCTAATTGTGAGAGAGTATCCGGATGTGTTTCTGGAGGAATTCCCTGGAATGCCACCAGATAGAGATGTTGAGTTCCTGATTGACTTACTGCCAGGATCAGGACCAATAGCAAAAAGACCCTATAATATGTCAATTGGTGAGTTGAAAGAACTCAAGAAACAACTTGGAGAACAGTTGCAAAAAGGATTTATTCAACCAAGTTCTTCGTCTTGGGGTGCACCGGCTTTGTTTGTTGAAAAGAAAGATAGAAGTCAAAGGTTATGCATAGATTACCGTTCACTCAATGAGGTAACTATCAAGAACAAGTATCCTTTGCCTAGAATCAATGATCTATTTGATCAGCTAGAAGGAGCCCGAGTGTTCTCCAAGATTGATCTCCGGTCAGGCTACTTTCAGCTAAAGATCAAGGAACAAGACATACCTAAGACTGCTTTCACCACTAGGTATGGTTTGTATGAGTACACCGTGATGCCATTTGGTTTGACAAATGAACCAACCTACTTCATGAATATGATGAACAAAGTGTTCAAGGAATTTCTTGACAAGTTTGTTGTCGTATTCATCGATGACATTTTTATCTACTCCAAGAGCAAAGAAGAGCATGTAGAGCATTTGCGTTTGATACTTGAGAGCTCAGGGAGGACAAGTTGTATGCCAAGTTTAGTAAGTGTGAATTCTGGCTGAATGAAGTAGGATTTCTCGGACATATTGTGTTGGGAGATGGTGTCGCTGTCGATCCCGCAAAAGTGTCAGCTATAACTGAGTGGGAATCTCCTAAGTCAGTGAAAGAAGTACGTAGTTTCCTCGGCTTGGCAGGATACTATAGAAGATTCATTGAGAATTTCTCAAAGGTAGCTAAGCCAATGACGAAATTACTTAAGAAAGATAAGAAATTTGATTGGACTAAAGGATGTGAACTCAGTTTCCAAGAATTGAAGAAGAGACTAGTGACGACACCAGTCTTATGTCTGCCAGATTTGGAGAAGGATTTCCAAGTCTATTGTGATGCATCTCACCAAGGACTAGGTGGAGTTTTGATGCAAGAAGGGAGTTGTAGCTTATGCCTCGAGACAACTCAAAACTCATGAAGTAAATTATCCTACTCATGACTTAGAGTTAGCCTCTATTGTCCATTCACTCAAAACATGGAGAAATTATCTTTTGGGAAAACGATGTGAAGTGTTTACAGATCACAAAAGTTTGAAGTATATCTTCACTCAGAAAGAAATCAACATGAGACAAAGAACATGGCTAGAACTCATCAAGGACTATGACTTGAGTTTGCAATACCACCCCGGTAAAGCAAATGTTGTAGAGGATGCTTTAAACCGTAAAGTTTATGTGAATGGCCTCACTAAGGGAGAATTGCCAGATGATCTGTGTGCCCAATTCAAAGATCTCAAATTGGAGATAGTGCCTGAGGGACATCTCATGTCATTGGATGTTCAACCCACCTTGTTGGACAAAATCAGGGAAGCCCAAAAGATGGACAATGAAATTGAAGAGATTAAAGGAAAAATTAGCAAAGGGAAAGCTAAAGGATTCCATGAAGATGAACATGGTACTTTATGGTATGGAAAACGTATCTGCATTCCGCAAGATCCGGAGCTTTGGAAACTGATTTTACAAGAAGAACACAACTCACCATATTCCATTCATCCGGGTAACACCAAAATGTACATGGATGTAAAGGAAAGAATTTGGTGGAATAATCTCAAGAAGGACATCACAAAACATATTGCTTTGTGTGATGTATGTAGTCGAGTGAAAGTGGAACATCAGAAACCAGCGGGATTGTTACAACCACTGCCTATTCCTGATTGGAAGTGGGACAAGATTGGCATGGATTTCATCACCGGACTGCCAAGGACTAGATCAGGATATGATTCTATTTGGGTCATGGTAGATCGCCTAACTAAAGTGGCTCATTTCATACCCGTGAAGACAACCTATACAGGTGCTAAGTTAGCCAAGATTTATATGAATAGGATTGTGTGTATGCATGGAGTACCCAAGAGTATTGTGTCTGATAGAGGAACCCAATTCACCTCGCATTTCTGGCGACAACTGCATGAGTCATTGGGAACAAGATTAGAGTTCAGCACAACTTTTCACCCACAAACTGATGGACAGACAGAAAGGACCAACCAGATTCTGGAGGATATGTTGAGATCTTGTTCCCTAGACTATTGTGCTAGCTGGGATGAAAGTCTGCCTTACGCTGAATTCTCTGACAACAACAGCTATCAAGCCAGTATTGAGATGGCACCGCTTGAATTTCTCTATGGAAGAAAGTGTACTACACCATTGCTATGGAGTGGTGTCGGAGAAAGAAATTTGTTCGGGCCAGAACTAATCAAGGAAGCTGAAGAGAAAGTCAAGATGGTAAAGGACAGATTGAAGATAGCACAGTCCCGACAGAAGAGCTACTCAGATCCAAAGCGTAGAGAATTCACCTATGAGGTAGGTGACAGAGCTTATCTTAGAGTCTCACCACTTCGTGGAGTGAAGAGATTTGGAATCAATGGAAAATTGGCTCCAAGATATATTGGACCATTCAAAGTCTTAAGTCACAAAGGAGAAGTGGCTTGTGAGCTTGAGTTGCCTGAATCATTGTCTGCCGTTCACAATGTGTTTCACGTAAGTCAGTTGAAGAACTGCCATCCGGAGATGGAGGAAACTTCTTTGAAGGATAGTATACATTTGGAAGAGGTTCAGTTGGAAAGTGATCTCACTTATGAAGAGAAACCTATCAAGATTCTTGAGACTGCAGAAAGAGTCACTCGTACTAAGACTATAAAGTTTTGCAAAGTTCAGTGGAATCATCATTCCAAAGAGGAAGCAACTTGGGAAAGAGAAGATGACCTTCGGAAAGATCACCCTCACCTATTTGCTAGCCAATCCGAATCCCGAGGGCAAGATTCATCTTAAGGGGGATAGATTTGTAACATCCCAAAAATCATGATTTGTAAAGTTTGCATATCATTCTTGCATTCATAGCATTTGGTATTTTTCAAACAAAATTTCAAGTCCCTGTGATTAACATGCTAGTCCCTGGATCAATAGCTAGCACTCACAGTCGATGAAATATCATGTAAAACACAAAGTCTTTAGTACACGGAGAATCCAGAGTATAAATTTATTACAAATTTGCTTAGCATTAAGCTAGCTCAAATAACAGCGGAAACATAAAAGCAGCTTGAGTCCATCAACTCCCCAGGCTTGTCGAGTGTAGACTCGCGATCCCTACGCACCTTTCAATCTTTGGATTCTGCACATAAGACGTGCAACCAACAAGTTGGGTCAATACTTTGAATGTATTGGCAAATTACACCAAGGAAGGAAAAGACTACCTCTACATGCAAGGCTTAGTTTAGGCTGTAGAGTTCATTTGCTCAAAGCTAGTTTTCTTAAGTAAAGAGAAGAGAAGATTTTACCTACTTTGTAAACATTTGCTTAGATAAAATAGGGTCGAATGGCACACGAGGATATTACTCACCAAGTGTCCAAACAACCAAACACTTGGATATTACGCACCAAGTGACACTTGGATATTACACACCAAGTTCCCAAAATCCCACCCATTGGCGATATTACGCACGCCATGGGGTTTCAAAACTTTGTTTTAGAAAAGAGAGAGGAAGATCCTTCAGGGGATCCATCCTTCAGATGCTCAATGTTGTTCTGTTTCCGTGAACACGGCTGATCGATCAGATTGCAATACTCTCGAGAGTTGGTGCACTTTACCCACAATCCACGATCAAGTCCTTTTACAGACAAGACCATGGCGAGGCTTTCCCTTAGTAGCCCCTCTACCTTCTGGATCCAACCGTGCCAAGAACCTCCAAATGTTGGTACCCAGGTGAGGTTTCCCACTAAGTACTAGGCCAAGACAAAGCCCATATGTATTGTGGTTGCACTGGAAGCTTCTGAATTCTGAAACATGGCAGACTTCTTTGATTCCTGGGCGGCCGTCCTCCACCAAAATCTCACTCGTTGACCCGACAACCATTCCGCCCAGAAGAAAACTTAGTTTTATTTTGAAGTGGATTTGAGAAGAAAAGTTTGCTCTAGAGAGCCTTTATACTTAGAAAAATTCTTTGTCTTTCGAACCCCCCAATGGTACTTTGTATATATAGCATAGCAAGGAATACTTAGCAAAAACAGGGGTAACCTATTAGGAGGGGAAATCCTAAGTATAGAGCTATTCATGGCACACTACAAAATCATCGCACTTGCAAAAACAATACTAAGAAAAAAATTCTACTGGAACATCCTACACATGCATACTACAGAATTTTGAAGATCACATGCATAGAATCAAAACTAGGACAAAATATGAACAAGTGGTGTAACTTGCCTTGATCCGAGCAGCACTCTACACAATAGCACTCCTTAGCGCACTCCGAACAATCTAACGAATCACAAACATAGATCTGATCACAACTTGCACAAAAAATGCCACGGATTTATGCAAGATTGGTTTTCTAAATTGACCAAGGTAGTATAATTGGGTTGCAATTGTGTTAAGGGTGTTATTAGGATTGATTTCCCATAGGTTTAAAATAATTTGGGTCATTAAACTAATTCATAGGTTTATTAGGAGATCCAACCATCTAATTAGCCCCAAAACAAATCTAGTGCTCTTAAAAGGTTCTACAATTTTGTTCAGTAGGTGTTGTGGAAACAAAGTCATCACAACAAGAATCAACTAAATCAGAATTTTAATTGTTTTTCTATAGATTAAACACTCTAATATAGAGATTAAAATCTACACCGAAAACCCAACTGTAAACTTGGAATTTTATTGCAGATCTGAGTTCTACATAAAATTATGAATCCAACGGTATATTATAATCTAAATTTGGCCAAGTAATTATTTTTCTATGATTTTCGCAAGTTTTATCTCAAATCTGCCAAACAGATCTAGTCTAAATTCAAAAACTAGCCAAGTGGCAGAGCCTGATTGGGCCAGTTGGAAAACGCGGGGCTGACGTGGCGCGTTAGTGGGCTGGCAGACATGGCAGCCGCGCGGCGCAATACTACTGGCGCATACCCCTTCGTGTTTGCTTCTAATCTGAGCCGCAGATTACAGATTGAACGGATGAGAGGGGCGCGACGACTTACTGCGGTGGCGACGGCGGCGGTGAGCGGCGGCGGTGTCGGTGGTGACAGGCGGCGGCGCTCTGGTGCTCTTTGGGGAAGGCGAAGCAGTCAGGGACGATCGCCTCCTCCTCGCGGTCTCGTCTGTTGCCTCGGTTACGATCTTCTCTTCCTCAAGCGGTGGTGGTGGCAGCCCCTCTCCCGCAGCTCCGGCGAGCAATCAGTGGCGGCACACTGCGGTAGACATCGAACAAGGAGGGTGAGGCGAAGCTGTCGAGCATGAGGGTCATCTTAGGGAAAAGAACAAGGAGAGGGGAAGCTTCTGTCGTTGATTTCGAACTCACCAAGGTCGGCGACGGCTCGAGCTAGAAAATCGGAGGCGAAGCTAGGTTTTTTTTTGAGGGGAAAACAACGAGAGGGGTCGGCTTTTAAGGGCCAGATACTTGGGGAAGGGGGTGGCAGAATCCGTTAGGATTTGGGGGGGTCCCGACGCGGCAGGAGCTGTGCTCGCCGTGGACTCTGGGAGGAAGACGAGTGGGTGGGGCCCCCGCGTCAGTGGCTGCGGCCTGCGGGCTGGCGCTGGGCTATGCTGGCGACGCGGTACGGCTGCTGTGGCTGGTGGCAGTAGATAGCTCACGGGCTGGCTTAACTGGCCCGTTTAGGCTAGTTAGGTTTTTTTATTCTTTGCTTTTATCAATTTCTGTTTTTACTAAAACCCTAATAACTTTTGCATATAAAGTCCAAAAGTGATGAAACCAACTTCTAAATTTTTGTAAAAAGAAGGTGGTCATCTTAGGACCATAGATTAATATTTTTACAAGGTTTTAGTAGGGTTAGGCATGAATACATCAGTATTGCTTACACAGGGAAATCTTTATTAGAGTTTTTGGTAGGCTTAGGTGTTAGGATTTTGTTGCAAAAATTCATTTGTAGGATGCAATGATGCAAGGATGATGCATGCTTCTAGTAACATCATATAATAAAAATCCTGGGATGTTACAATTGTCCATGCACTCAAAACATGGATAAATTATCTTTTGGGAAAACGATATGAAGTGTTTACAGATCACAAAAGTTTGAAGTATATCTTCACTCAGAAAGAAATCAACATGAGACAAAGAAGATGGCTAGAACTCATCAAGGACTATGACTTGAGTTTGCAATACCACCCTGGTAAAGCAAATGTTGTAGAGGATGATTTAAGCCGTAAAGTTTATGTGAATGGCCTCACTAAGGGAGAATTGCCAGATGATCTGTGTGCCCAATTCATAGATCTCAGATTGGAGATAGTGCCTGAGGGACATCTCATGTCATTGGATGTTCAACCCACCTTGTTGGAAAAAATCAGGGAAGCCCAAAAGATGGACAATGAAATTGAAGAGATTAAAGGAAAAATTAGCAAAGGGAAAGCTAAAGGATTCCATGAAGATGAACATGGTACTTTATGGTATGGAAAACTTATCTGCATTCCGCAAGATCCGGAGCTTCGGAAACTGATTTTACAAGAAGAACACAACTCACCATATTCCATTCATCCGGGTAACACCAAAATGTACATGGATGTGAAGGAAAGAATTTGGTGGAATAATCTCAAGAAGGACATCACAAAACATATTGCTTTGTGTGATGTATGTAGTCGAGTGAAAGTGGAACATCTGAAACCAGCGGGATTGTTACAACCACTACCTATTCCTTATTGGAAGTGGGACAAGATTGGCATGGATTTCATCACCGGACTGCCTAGGACTAGATCAGGATATGATTCTATTTGGGTCGTGGTAGATCGCCTAACTAAAGTGGCTCATTTCATACCCGTGAAGACAACCTATACGGGTGCTAAGTTAGCCAAGATTTGTATGAATAGGATTGTGTGTCTGCATGGAGTACCCAAGAGTATTGTGTTTGATAGAGGAACCCAATTCACCTCGCATTTCCGGCGTCAACTGCATGAGTCATTGGGAACAAGATTAGAGTTCAGCACAACTTTTCACCCACAAACTGATGGACAGACAGAAAGGACCAACCAGATTCTGGAGGATATGTTGAGAGCTTGTTCCCTAGACTATTGTGCTAGATGGGATGAAAGTCTGCCTTACGCAGAATTCTCTGACAACAACAGCTATCAAGCCAGTATTGAGATGGCACCGTTTGAATTTCTCTATGGAAGAAAGTGTACTACACCATTGCTATGGAGTGGTGTCAGAGAAAGAAATTTGTTCGGGCCAGAACTAATCAAGGAAGCTGAAGAGAAAGTCAAGTTGGTAAGGACAGATTGAAGATAGCACAGTCCCGACAGAAGAGCTACTCAGATCCAAAGCATAGAGAATTCACCTATGAGGTAGGTGATAGAGCTTATCTTAGAGTCTCACCACTTCGTGGAGTGAAGAGATTTGGAATCAATGGAAAATTGGCTCCAAGATATATTGGACCATTCAAAGACTTAAGTCACAAAGGAGAAGTGTCTTATGAGATTGAGTTGCCTGAATCACTGTCTGCTGTTCACAATGTGTTTCACGTAAGTCAGTTGAAGAAATGCCATCCGGAGATGGAGGAAACTTCTTTGAAGGATAGTATCCCTTTGGAAGAGGTTCAGTTGGAAAGTGATCTCACTTATGAAGAGAAACCTATCAAGATTCTTGAGACTGCAGAAAGAGTCACTCGTACTAAGACTATAAAGTTTTGCAAAGTTCAGTGGAATCATCATTCCAAAGAGGAAGCAACTTGGGAAAGAGAAGATGACCTTCGAAAAGATCACCCTCACCTATTTGCTAGCCAATCCGAACGCCTAGGGCAAGATTCATATTAAGGGGGATAGATTTGTAACATCCCAAAAATCATGATTTGTAAAGTTTGCATATCATTCTTGCATTCATAGCATTTGGTCTTTTTCAAACAAAATTTCAATATAAGAAACCATGTTATGCCTATTATTTTATGCAAGTAAGGCAATGGTTTTATTTTTTACTTCCAAGGTATGAGAGTGCTTTGGATTGATTAGTAATGTTTTAAAGTTGAATGCAAGGCTTGCACAAAAAGTTTCAAAACCAAATTCAAATAAAAACATTTATATGCCTTATATATATCAATAAAGGCATGGTTTATTTTATTTTTCAAAGTGTCAAAGTGAATTTGACCATACAACAAGGTTTTATACTCAATTAAGTGCAAAGGTTTCACTGCAAAAAACCCAAAAGTGATTAGAATTCAAACTCATTTGAATTTGATTTGAATTTCTTTCCTGAAAATCGAATTAGAAAAAGAAAAGGAGAAAAGAATAGGAAAAGGGCCGGCGCCACTCATTCAGCCCAACAACAAAAGTAGCCCGTGAAGCCCACCCGACCATTTTCCCTTTCCCCCTCTCTCTCATGCGCGCATCTCTACCCATAGTCACTGACG
Organism: Avena sativa; assembly: GCA_916181665.1. Classification (NCBI taxonomy): domain Eukaryota; kingdom Viridiplantae; phylum Streptophyta; class Magnoliopsida; order Poales; family Poaceae; genus Avena; species Avena sativa. Next base: position 40,278,352 of record OV702298.1, on the reverse strand, counting down.
CGCGAACCCCGCTGCCACCTCAGCTCTTCTTCCCCGAAATCACGCCCGCGGACCGCGTCGCCGCTGTCGTTGCTGCCGATAATGGCGCGATGTAATTGGCCATTAATTCGCAGGCGTTTCTTGTCGACCTGCTTCCTACTTAAGCCCCTACACCCCACGGCCATTTCCCCCCACTCATCACACTCTCTCCGCCACCAGGCTGCCGATATTTTGCACTGCACCTCCGCTGCCCGACGCTCTCCGGCGAGCTATTCCGGTGAGTCCAGCGCGCCCCTTTGCCTCTCATTCACACGAGCATGCTTGCCAGGCCTTTGCGCATCTATTCACATCTTTCATTTGTCCTAAACCACCCAGGAATGTCGTCTCCGTCGAGCTCCGCGAAAGACAGGAGCGCCGCCCAACTCTGGTGAAGAATCACGGTAAAATCAGACCACCCCTTGACCCCTAAACCATACCACTATGTCCGCCATGTCTCTGTGCATTTCCTAATTCCTCTGGTTCATTATATTTCGCTGTCGAACATCGCCTTCATCTCCGGCAGTAAGAATCAGACGCGGGCACGAACTCCGACAAGGTTTTCCGACCACCACAACACGCCCCCGTCCACACCGATGATACGTAGAGCTTACTAAAGCAACCTTGCGACGCTGGTAAGAACCTCCACAACCCCTAGCCCCCTTTGTATTCGCCGGAATGTCACCATCAGAGCGTTGGCGCCGCACAGTCACCGCCAGCGCTGCCAAGCTTTGGTCATTGAATCAGCGCCGTTAGATTTGAATCGTAGGGATAAGATTAGATCGAGTACGAAGCGGTATCCTTTGATCTGGGCCACTGGATCTAACTTAGATCCAGCGCTCAACGTTGGCCGATCCGCGCGAAGCGATACCGTCCAATCAGAGCACGCCACGTATGAGTGCTTTGTTTAAATAAAATCCAGAAAAGGGTTTTTGAATGTTTAAACTTGTAAAATTCATAACTTTTGATCTATTTATCCAAAAAATGCAAATAATATATCAATGGATTCACAAAAATAAATCCTACAATTCTGTAAACATAGTTTTGTATTTTTCTTCTGTAAAAAATGGAATTTTATGCAGAGACAAATATAGGCTTATTTTGAGTATATAAATTATTTTTGAAATGTTTATAAGGTCAAGTTAAGTTTATTTAGTATATAAATGTTTAATTTAGTGTTTAGTACTGTTTACTTGTCTTTTTTAGTTTAATAAAAATCATCACATGGCATTTGCATGCATTCATGTATTTTTGCTTGATTATTTTGAATGTAAATTTGGTGCTATCATTTTATGTGTAGATTTTGGTGCTAGTGGTGATTGTGATTGTGAGGATTGTTGCTACTCCTCCAACTACCAAGTTAAGTGGTGCTTCATGTTTTTATCCCATTATTTTGACTATGCACTAGTAATATTTTGTATAGGGCTTGCATAAATTTTTTCTAAGTATCTATATGCTATGCTATAGGAAATCCTAGTAGTTGTAGTCTTGGTAGAATTTTCTCTAAGTTAAGATACTTGTTATATTGTCATGCTTAGCCTAGCTAGTAGCAAACAAGGGTGGATTACATACATGCCATGGAAAATTTTGTTAAGTCTTTGACTTATGTTTTTTGCTTAATAAAACAACTAAGTGAATGAATCACCTGGGTGGAATGGTATGTTTGGGTTATGTTGAGTGGTTACACAAGGACCATATCTATGGTCTACCTTGTGTATCACACTTGTGGAAAGCCACCCAGGAACAAAGGTATTTGAGATACTTAGTGTTTATAATCTTCTAGTGCAACCACATGGCATATGGGCTCTACCTTGATCATATAGGTTGCAATAACTTAGCCAGATGGACAGATGGTGGTAGGTTGATAGGTTGGAATGCGTCCATTTGGTATAAGGGAAGGCTTCTGAAAGGTCTCGTCTCGATGCATGTCGAATCTTGTGGGGAAAGTGCACCACCTCTCGAGAAGGAAAAATCTAAGTACTTAGCCGTGTCCCCGTCAACGGACAATTTGAGCATCAAGACATTGAAGCTATCAAGGATCTCCTCATCCCAATTTCTAAGTTAAAAACTTGTGGTTGAACAAGGGTAAAGGTTCACCAATGTATATTGGTGGTTCCTTGGTTGTTTTTGTCAAACAAAAACTTAGTGTTTTCAGCTGATACGAAAAACCTATTTTGAGCAAAGAAAGCCTAAGATACACTTAGACAAATTCATATAGAAGCTAGAAACTATTATTCTACTAAGGTATCACTTGCCAATACTATTCCAATGTATTGACCCACTGTGGCTGTAACTTGTGATATTGTAGGTTACTCTGATGAGGATTAGGGTTATGAGTCTACACTCAACATGTTTGCCTTTGGAACATGAAGATGAAGACTTTAATTTATTTTGTTAAGTTGAACTCTTGTACTAGCCTATGGCTATGGAGTTGTAAAAGACTATGTTATTTCTGGAATGACGATGTAATAAAGACCTTTGTATCTGTGTACTTCATCTTAAACTGTGGATGCTAGCATTTGATCCAGGGACTAGCATTGCAATCACAGGGACCTTTTACCTTTACAAAGGTAGGGTCTTGCAGTAGGAGCCTGGGCGGATGAACTACCCTCCGTCCTCTGGAGCCTACGTACAACGCCAAACAGTGCTACTATTTACACGCCCTTCTTCATGGTGCATGGATCCGAATTAATGTTACTCGCCGAGGTACGCTACAAGGCCCCACGGGTCATCGCTTATAGCGAAGCCGAATCAACGACCGCACTCGAAGATGCCATCAATACACTTGACGAAGCTCGTGACATCGCCACGACCCATTCGATGGTGTATCAACAAAGCCTCCACATCTACCACAGTAGACGGCTATGCCTAAGGTCCTTCGCCGAAGGAGACCTCATCCTACGACTCAAGCAGAAAGGGCACCTAAAGCTAGAGTCACCCTGAGAAGGACCCTACATGGTCACTAAAGTAATCCCAGGTGGCGCCTACCGCCTAAAGGACGTTGAGTCCAGAGTAGCATACTCCAACCCTTGGAACGTCGCACAACTATAATGCTTCTACCCCTAGTTGTATTTTACTTTCAATAAGGCTACTTAGCCAAGCTACTCAGCCAAAAAATAAACCCTTACATTGTGATGAATAAAAGCTAAGTTCCTTGGCCCAAATATTTTCTCTCCTGCATACATTTACATCCTTAAATACGCTCGGGGGCTGCGCCTCACCTTTCGACTTTATCGACAGTCATAATAATGCATCACCCTAAGTAGATGACTACATGAGGCTAACGAAAAGGACATGCAATACCCAATGTCAACAAAGCACTGGGTGCAAATACTTACTTAAAAAACTTTACAAGGGCACAAAGACCACTCAATACTATATAGAATTTACATTATTATATTTACAATTGGCAGGATTCAACCACGTCGGAGCAGGACATTCGTCCGCTCGTCGAAGACGTCGACGATGTCTTCAGCATGTCTAGCCACCACGACATAGTGTGGGCGCATGTTCCATGCCAAACCAGCCGGAGGAATAGGTGGTCCCACCGCTATTTCTACCAGATCAACGTCACACGACGCCATGAAGGAACTAGTCTCGCATTAATCTCATCATCGACAAAATAGAGGCCATGAGGACGAAGCAGAAGCGCAGCACCGACGGGAGCAGGATATGCCACAAATGCCGCCTCCTAGACACACCAGCCTTTAGGATGAGCCCCGTTGTATTGATGATAACGCCAGACGAAGAAACAATCAAGCCCGCTCCGGACCAAGACGGCATAGCGACCAACGTCATGAAGATCCACCTCGGAGCCAGCATCATGAAGCTCCTGAAGGCAGCCGCCGTTCGGCCAGAAATAACCCACCAGAACCACTGTCCCCACCTAGAAATGTCCACAACGATTCCCATCATAGCCATGGTATCCGTCGAGGCGGAGAAGGTAATGTGGAAAGAAGAAGTCAAAATCCGACACCAGTGCCCCACATGCACAACGAGCAGCCAAGGCGAGGATCACTCTCGCCAAACAATGCTAACCACCGAATTGAATCTAACATCTAAGAATGGTACTACGAGGAGGAATACGTATATGTCGGACCCAAATGCTTCGGTCCACACATCCACAAGACAAAGTTTCGGGTTGACTTTGGTATTGCAAAGAAAATTCAACCCTACAACGGTGTGGCCTGACCAGAAACTAGGCTTCAGGATTTCTTCCAGGTCTGCTGCATCTCCAAAGGAGGAAACAACTTGTTCGCAGTTCAATATCTCCCACTCATGTTGAGGAAGATGGCTCGTCATGGCTCAATGAGTTGCAATAGAACACAATAAAAAAATGGTATGATATGCAAAGTGCCTTCTTTTGGAACTTCGAGGGTACATACAAGAGGCCCTGCACAGTCGGAGACATAGAGTTGCACCCAAAAACTTGGAGAAACTTGCCGATATTATCTCAGACGATGGATCAACATGAAGAACTCCTATGAAGGAGTAAATGACCAAACCGTGATCAAAGCTTTCACCGTAGGACTCCTAGTCGGATTATTATGTCGTCGTCGCCTAAAGTGCGACAAAGTTACCAACTTGGGAGAAATGATATAGACGACACGCAAATATGCAGATGCCAACGATGATTCAGAGGGACTGCTTCATGTTCTGGCCGTACCATAGTCGGTCAAGCAGCCAAAACAACAGCAAAACTAGAAGTGCAAGAATACCTTGAAAGACAAACCCAATCCGGAAAATGGAGCAGTCAATGCTACTTTCGAATCTGGAGGACGAGGAGGGCGCGAAGGCAGCCTGGGAGGAGGCCACGGAACTTCCCGGGTCCAGGGTAGAGGCGACCAGCAGCCCGAGAGACCTATTCCTGGGGCAACATTGCCAACAACCCTTGTGTGCATCACTTGGACGGGAACGGGGGTTCTTCCCACACCAATGCTGAGTGTCGCTTCAATGACGACATCAAGAGAGACGAACCCGCTGGCTATAGGGCCAGGCGACAAAAAGGAAAGAAAAATCCGAGAAAGGCAAGGAGGCCAAGGAATTTCCAACATGGAAGAAGCAGAATCCACATAACCCAAGTCGAATGGAAAGATAGATTATCCTGCGAAGAAAGACACTTATGTCTGCTTCCTTGGAAATTATCCAGCTAAGGTAAAAAAGCAGTTCTCCATGAGCTTAATGCCACGGTTCCGGATGTCCCCCAATTTTTGGATTGGTCGGAAGTAACCATCACCTTTTACCAAAGCGATCACCCGAAGAAAGCTCATCATGAGGGAGAGTACCCTCTGGTCATCAATCCTCTTATTGATGGCTATGAGTTCTCTAAAACTCTCATGGACAATGGAAGCAGCATCAATATTCTCTACATTGAGATGCTGCATCGCATGAAGATTCATGAAAGCCAGCTAGACCACAACAATGTGATTTCCATGCCATTGTACCAGGGAGACATGCAAATTCGCTGGGTGAGATCACACTGGACATAACATTCGGTACTCCACATAACTACTGGATTGAACCACTCTCCTTCGAGGTGCACCATTAAAAAGTGCATACCATGCCATCTTCAGGCGTTCGGCTTACTGGGTGTTCATGGCCTGCCCCTACTATATCTACAACATGATGAAACTTTTGGGTCCCAATGGCGTTATCACCATCCGACGAAACCCGAAGAAAGTGCAAGGATGCGAAGAATGATCTGCTGCCTTTGCTAAAGTCGTGCTGCATGCCTGGGAGTACCAGGAGATCAAGAAAAACACCGACCCATCCGAGATGCCTTCTATAAAGAACGAGGTGCTGAAGCCGTGTCTACATTCCAAGGCATCAAAAGAGACAAAGACAACGCCACTGAAGGAAGATGATCCCTCCAAGACAACCAACATAGGGGTAGGTTTAGAACTCGCATAGGAATGCGCACTCGTTAAGTTCCTCAAAGCTAATAATGATATCTTCGCATGGCAACATTTTGACATGACCGGAGTACCTAGGGAACTTGCCGAGCACTTTCTTAACGTGTATCCTGACGCTAGATCCATCAAATAGTCCTTAAGGAGGTTTGGTGATGAAAAGTGCAAAGCTATAGCTAAGGAATTTGCCCGACTAGATTTAGCCAGATTTACCACAGAGGTAATCCACACTCATTAGGTGGCAAATATTGTAGTCAACCCAAAAAGGATATGATTGATGTAAGTATGGGTGTCGATTATACTGCCTTAAACAGGGCTTGTCCCAAAGATCCGTTTCCTTTGCCAAGAATTGATCAAGTTATTGATTCCACAACAGGATTGGACCTACTATGTTTTCTCGATGCATATTCCGGATATCACCAAATACCATTGAAAAAATTGTATCAAATTAAGACATCTTTCACCACTCCCTTCAAAACCTTCTGCTACAAAACTTTGTCGTTCGGCTTAAAGAATGCAGGAGCAACATATCAACGCACTATGCAGCGCTGCCTCAATGACCAAATCAGACACAACGTCCATGCATACGTGGATGACATAGCGGTTATGTCCAAAATAAGGAAACACTAATTTCTGACTTAGAGGAAACATTTGATAATCTACGCAAATTCAACATGATGCTTAACCCAAAGAAAAGCTTCTTCAGAATACCAGCCAGAAAATTGTTAGGTTTCATCATGTCTGAAAGAGGCATAGAGGTGAACTGGGACAAAATTAAGGCTATACTCAACATTACCAGGCTGACTCGCCTGAAGGATGTCCAGCGATTCACTGGTTGCATTGCAGCAGTCAGTCGGTTCATCAACCGGCTTGAAAAAAGAGCCGCACCTTTATACAAATTCTTGAAGAAAACTGAATTTTTTTTCTACATTGAAGAAGCCGATGCTTTCCTGCAAAGTCTGAAAGATTTACTTTCAACTCCACCAATTCTTGCTGCACCTAAGCCACAAGAGCCTATGTTACTCTACATCATAGCAACAAGCAGAGTCGTAAGCATCGTAACATTAGTGGAGCACAAGGAAGAAAATCACGAATATCCAGTACAACGTCCAACTTATTATCTAAGTGAGGTCTTGACAGATTCAAAGCAAAGCTATCTACATTACCAAAATCTAGCCTATGGGGTATACTTTGCTGCCAAAAATCTAAGACACTATTTTCAAGAGCACAATATCACAGTGGTCAGTACTGCTCCCCTGCGAGATATAATCAACAATGGCGATGCCACAAGACGTGTCTCCAAGTGGGGAATAGAGCTAGAAGCTTTCGACGTTGAGTAGAAACCACAAACAACAATAAAATCCAAGTACTTGCTGACTTTGTTGCTGATTGGATACAGACGGAAGAAAACATAAGTCCTCTAGATTAGGAATTTTGGACTCTCCACTTTGATGGGTCAAAAGCACGAGGAGGCTCGGGAGTTGGCGTGGTGCTCAAATCACCCCAAGGAGATAAGATTTTCTATGTGCTACAGATCCACTTCACGACAACCAATAATATTGCCGAGTATGAAGCACTGTTGCATGGAATACGCATAGCCAAAGATATTTGTGTTAACCGACTCATGTGTTACGAAGACTCTGATTTAGTTACACATCACGTATCCGATATCTGCAATGCAAAAAACACATGGCAGCATATAAGGGTATTGTGGAAGAACTATCCAAAATGTTTGAAGGGTTTGAGGTTCAACACATCCCTCGAACATAAAATGAGGAACTAGATGCTCTCTCAAGAATAGGCTCTGTGCGGAAACTAGTTCTGAATGGTTTTTTTAGAGCACTTAAAAGTTTCCTCCATTACAAGAGTAAATGAGGACTATCTGAAGAAATCCGACTCACCTTTAGTAGCAGTTCTAGCTATAATTCCCAGCTGAACAAAACATTACCTGGATTTCCTAGTAGATAGAAAATTACCCGAAGACGAAGTTCTGGCCAGCAGATAGTCTGACGAGCAAAAGCCTATACAATTATTAATGGAGAGCTCTATAAGAAGAGTGTTTCTAGGGTATTCCAGCGCTGTATTTCTCCACAAGGAGTGGAAATATTATGATAAATCCACGAAGGTGAATGCGGTCATCACGCTGCAGCCAAACCCTTAGTGGAAAAAGCTTTTTGACATGGATTCTTTTGGCTTATAGGTAAGGCGGATGCTGAGAAAGTAGTCAAAATGTGCAAAGGCTGCCAAAAGTACGCCCGTCAAGCACATGTTCCGGCTGATCATCTATGGACAATCCCGATAACATGGCCATTTGCGGTCTGGGGGTTTAATATGGTAGGTTGATTCAAAGTGAAAAATTCTGGATTACCCATCTCTTAGTGATGATGGATAAATTTACAAAATGGATTGAGGCCAAACCCGTAACAAATTGCAATGCGCCCACAACCAGAAAGTTCATCGAAGACATAATTATCTGATTCGGTTATCCACACATTATTATTACCAACAACGGGCGCAACTTTTCCATGGGAGAATTAGCCAAATTTTCCGAAGATTAGGGGATCCGACTCGATATTGCATCAGTTGCGCATCCACAAGCAATGGAAAAGTTAAAAGGGAAAATAGACTCATTTTACAAGGCCTCCGACCTCATCTCGAAGCACCACTTCGTCGTGCTGCAGGGGCTTGGGTGGAAGAATTACCGTCTATCATATGGAGTTTACGGACTACTCCTAATAGGTCAACCAGATACACTCCTTTCTTCTTGGTCTACGGTGTAGAGGAAGTACTTCCGAGTGATTTAATCCATCAATCTCCATGAGTCAAGGAATATATCAAAGAGGATGCAGAAGTTTCTCGACAAGATGATCTCTATATTATCGAAGAAGTTCGTGTTGTTGCTGAGTAGAGATCTACAGCCTATCAGCAGAAGTTATGAAAGTATCATAGTCAAAGAGTACAAAATCGTTCTTTCAGAAAGGTTGACTTTATTCTTTGACCCATGCAAAAAAGAAAGCACAAACTTCACCGATTTGGGAAGGACCTTTTATGATCAGCGGAGTTATGCATAACAGGTCATATTATTTAACCGATATGAGACCAATCGAGGAAAGACCTGACACTCGGAAGAGAAAGAGAGCTGGAGATAGTACATACCCGGATGAACTAGATCGTCCATGGAATATTGCATAGCTACATCCCTTCTATTCTTAAGTTTCTTTTCTTGTAATCATATGTACATGTTCAAAGTGAAAGAAAGTATTAGTTACCTCATCATTTTTTGAGAATTTTTTTACCATCTTATTTCCAAAGGAGCATGTCAATTTCAAAAATCCTAGGATGCTTGAAAGTAATTTATGGTCATGTTCGTTCTGGTTATGATTTTTTTAGCCTATAATAATGTTACCTTCGGGTGTAAATATAATTTTATGCTTATACTTTGGTTTTTTATCTAATTGTGCAGACACGGGTATTTTCCGAGTAATGAATTGTTGGTACTGGAAGCCAACTTTGTTTCCAAATTTAAACTGGTTTAACAATTGAGATCCATTCCTCGTCACATTTTTTGTGCTAAAGTTTTGCTGGCTCATGAAAGGGATGAGGCAGAAAGTCAGATAAAACAATAAGCATAAACACAAAGTGCTTAAGTAATTTTCAAGCACTACAAAATATATTAAGTGCTAACAAGTAAAGCATAAGTTCTTACTGTTGGGCCACGTAGAGATAAAAAACTTTTTCCTCTAACCTGGTGATCCCAAGATCTAGCTGAGGTAAAAGGCCACGAGGTTTACTAGCAGACACGCAGTTGCGAATTACTGATGAAGTGCGTCAGTTGAATGAAGTGCAGTCCTTTGTGATCCGATTCGATCGTCCTGGTGTTGATCGTATATCACCTCTGCTGGTATCCACACATACAAGGAGGAGCACCGGCGGCGAACTGCTAGGTTCGTTACGACGGCAGGACTGCTCTAGAGCTAGGGTTTCCAACACATGGAATGACCTAACCGATCAACGATTAACCCATCTGGGTTACTATGCTCCACTACATATAGGGAGTGAACATGGGCTCAACTCTAGCAGCCCATTCACTAAAGCCTATATAATATTAGTCCCTATGAGTCCGACTCAATGACTCAGTCCAAATCCGGTTCGGGTCCAACCGAAGCAGAGTTCCGGTTCAGATCCAATCCGAACTTGCTCCCGCTCTTAAGTGTATGACCACACATGCTCATGGAAACTTGGACACGATTGGAGTGCGAGTCCCAATCGATCAGTCGGTAGCGGCTCCTAGCAGAACATGTCGACTTCCAAGTACCAAAGAGTCATGGCGACTTGCCTTTCCAATGCGACTTGCGTCCGAGTTCCTTTTGCCTCACGATATACCTTGTCAGACTATAGGATAATAATTGTCATCCCTTAAATAGTCCGACTCTCTTCTCGATCCGAGATAAGTGATTCACCCGACTAACTCTTAGTCGATTCCCTTGTTTAACACTTAACTGAGTCGTGCATGGCCATGCTTTCCGAATCATATCATCCGAGAGGGCCTAAAGAATATCTCTCGAAGTGGAGGGGCACAATCCCATCTTGGTTATTCACATCACGCAGCTTGATTCTCAGTCGACCCAAACTCTGCCTTTATAACTGCCTAGTCACGGATCAACATTTGACAGAACCTAAGTCGGTGATCCTCAACTCGGACTATGCAAAAACCTCAGGTCTAAGGATTACATTATTTTCCTAGAAATAATATTGCGTCATGGGTGGAATGTACTTCTTTATTTATGACTAAATGTTTTCCACCTGCAAAGACTATGCAACTAAGATCTAATATTACTGGTGTCAGACAGAAAGAGCGTGAGCCACTAGCACTTGCATGGGAGAGAATGAATGAATGCATGAGGAACTGTCCCTGCCATGGGATGGAAGATTGGTTATGTCATGGTATTGCCGACGAGTACGCCATGGAGGGTTCCTCACAACACGTGTTTAGAGACGTGGGGTAAGGCGGACGGTTGACGGGTACGAGGTAACATAGCTTACCCAGGTTCAGATCCCATAACGGTGGCGGAATCCTACTCCTACTATAAATCACTATAATGGCAGTACGCCTAGTTACAAGGATCGGTTCGCTATGTGAGATATGAGTTATCTTATGCCCTAAAGGTTCCCATAGGCCCAACTTATATACGCCAGGTGCTAGGGTTACAGGGAAAGTCCTAGCCGGATAGGTCACAGAGTCCTACACAGTATACAATCAGTCTAACGTGTCTTGTACTCCAAGACTCCGGGTACATCGGTGACTCCTCCGTAACCTTCCTTTATCGCATGGGCCTCCCTTCTTGATCCATCTAACTGGGCCGCCCTGCAGGCCATGGGCCATGCTACCAACTGTGGGACACCCAGGTTATCCGGATAAGAGACATGCTATGAGGATACCCATATAGCATATCCACAATAGTAGCCCCCGGAGAACTCCGAGATCTTGCGTCATCTTGCCTCTTCAGGTTGAATGCTTCGTCTAGATGGATGTTGGCAAATCGTCAAGCAATATATTGTAGTCCTCCCAAGAACCCTGCAATTTTCTCCGTCTTCAACTTCCAAGTCAGAGAAACACCGAATCTTCCATCGTACTCTTCTCGAAGCCGGACTAGATCCATCCATGCCAGAATATTCCGATGTGATGGTTCACCTTCTAGTGACAGCTAGGACGACGTAGACATAGGTCAGCGACGCCTCGTAACTCACACATGCAGAGAACACAATCATGTCCATTTTTCCCGCACGAAGGATACGAACCGTTGGTGGCAGCGGTTGGGAACGTGGCAAAATTTCTGCGCACGCGCCCGCACACGTCGCCCGCACACGTCGCCCACACGCCGATCATTCGATCACTTTGCACGAATCTTGACGCCAGAGGTTATAAATTTTAACTGCGGTGGGCTATTTACTTTTCACCTCATTCTCCTCCTACATCATCGTTTTCCTCTTGCGAGCACCTCCTCGAGCCCTCCGCGCGCACGCGAAAAACCCTAGCCTCCCAATCTTCCCAGTCATCTCCTCCTCTAATTCAATGGCGAGTGGCAGCACTAGCGCATCTATGGCGGCGTCGGGCGATGCCGCGATGAAGCCGGCGGGCTCCATCCATGTGCTCCCAGAGGGTCTACTGCTGCCCAAGTCCGCGGTGGTCGAATCCACCGGCGGCGACCAAATTCCAGTGGCGCTAGAGCTGCTGGAGGAAGAAGGGGATTAGCACAAAGGGGATTGGCGTGGCTCAGATATCACGGACAGTGATATCAAGGAGCTGGTCGATGAAGGCTATCTCCCCTCAACAGAGGGACTGGTCTGGCAGGCGGCGTCGGCCGGCAAGGTCACCCCTTCTCCCCAAGCCGGAGAGAAGGTGTACCTCAAAGCGCAATTGGTACGCGGCGTTTCCCTGCCCATCTCCAATTTCTTCCTAGATGTCATCAACCATTACCGGGTTCAACCTCAGAACCTTTCCCCAAATAGTATTCTTGCGCTTAGCAACTACGTGGCACTTTACGAGGGTTACTTAGGGATTAAGCCTAGGTTAGACCTGTTTATATAATTTTTCACCGTCAAGAGGGAAGCCGGAGCCAGCAAGGATGAGCTTAGGAACTGTGGCACAATTAGTTTTAAGATCTGGCCTGGCTGGCGGTTCCCCGACATTGTCGGCCACGAGTCCTGCAAGAACTAGTAACGGACATACTTCTACGGCCCAGATATCCCTCTGGCTGGCCGAGAATCAACATATCCGGACTTCGTCGATGGAGCTGCCGCCGAAGCTCCGACATGGAGATCCCAGGCCCCCCTCCCCTCCGATAACAACGCTTCCCGTACTATAAGGCGGATAGAGTGATTCATAGAGACGGGTCTGACCGGATTGGACCTGGCCATGTGCTGGTTCGTCAGGCGGATCCAGCCTCTGTAGCACCGCTCGAAGCTGATGCATGAATAAACCAAGGAGAGGAAGGATAGCCTCCGCATCTTCGATGATAACTTCTCTAGTGACTCCATCAAGCTCCGCCTCAAGGACATCGTCAAGGTGAAGGATAGGAAGCATGGCTTCACTATCACCTACGACATGTTTGAGGAGGGCAAGTGCCCAGAGGTACCTGTTTATTTTCCGTGTATGACATTTGATCCAGTTCTTCCGTCTTGCCCTTGTCATCTTATATAACACCTTATGATTTCACTTAACAGCTTAAGAGTCTAAAGGATGACGACATGGCTGTCCCAATTTATGACCCAAAGATGAAGGAAGCCACTGTCGTGTCCGACGATGATGTCCCGTTGGCACGAAAGCGGAAGGGCTCCACCTCTGACGCTGCCGACGGAGGTAAGAAGAAGAAGACAGAGGGTGGAGCCTCCAAGAAGTCCACTGCCACCCTGGAGGCGGAGAAAATAAACATTACCGGGATCCATTTTACCAAAGCACCCACTATCGTGTAAGCTTCTTTTACTCCAACATTGTACATTGTTCGTCCTCTTCTTGTACTTATACTATTGCACGTTTCAGGAAGAAAGCTGGCTTGAGTTTGAAGAAGACCTCCAAAACATCGGGGGCTTCTAAAAACATCAAGGATATGTTGCAGCGAGATGTGCCGCACCAAGCATCTCCCGCCATCGCCCCTATCACTCCCAGCGTCCAGCCCACATCTGCTCCGACAAGCTCTCCGGCTAAGGATGCATCTGGCCCTTCCGCCATGGAAATGGACTCAGCTGCCTCCGTGGATCTCGTCGTTGCCGGCGAACAGGCGACGCAAGAAAGTACCGCAACCAGAATGGCTGAAGCTTCGGCTAAGGATGCCATCGGTAGCGGTAAGGCGGTGGTGGTGGGTGGAACATCAATCGAAGTCGGCGCCTCTGCACCCAGGATAACCACAGAGCTCCCGAAGATAGTCTACCCGACGCTTACACCGAGTAGCTCCACTCTAGTTCCTGGTGCAGTGCCGACATCTCCAACCTACGGTCTTGAGGAGCTTCTTCGACAAGCAGATATTTTGCGAGGAAACAACCTTTCCTTCAGCAAGTTGTTTGCCGAGAGCGCTACCAACCTCCAGATCATCGCACTTGTAATTTGTATTTGCCTTTTGTGTTTCTATGAGTATCCCACTGTAGCCCCTAAGGATTTTGACGAAAAACCATAGGTCTTTGAATCTGAATGCTCTAAGAGTGACTAAGATAGAAAACTTCTCACTATAGCCCCCAAGTATTTAGTTTGAATGAATTATTCGGACTAGATACTTTCAGAGTAGCATACGCAATGTTTGTAAATTTCGATACTATAGCCCCCAAGCTTCTAGTTGAAAACTGAATTAGTTCCGACTACATGATTTAAAGAAAGACTAAGCATATGACTGAGTTAAAAAACTTTATACTGTAGCCCCCAAGCTTCTAGTTGAAAACTTAATTAGTTCTGACTAGATTCTTAAAGAAAGACTAAAGCATATTGCCAAGTTTAAAACTCTCACTGTAGCCCTCAAGCCTCTAGGTGGATAGTTATCCAGCTAAATGCTCCGAGTTGACTAAACAGATTTAAATCTTCTATCCACAGAATGAGAATGCACGGAGAGGTGTCGCCAATGAGAAGTTCCAAAAGATGCGTGCGGAGTTGGAAGCTGAAAAGGGTAAAACTGCCTTCTTGAAGGAACAAATCACCAAGAGAAAGAGTCTGTTTTTTCCTTTCGTTTTTGATACTCTGACTTGGTCTTGTCCCAACACTCTCCGAGTACTCACTGTGTATTGTCATTTCTCCGACTTGCAGAAACCACTGCCGAGGCCAAGGATATTTTTGAGCAATCCAAGCACATTGAGTTGCTAGATAGCAAAAACAAGATCCTTAAGCAGGAGAGAAAAGATATGCTGAAGATGCACGAGGACTCCACGAAGGTCCTGCAGGAGTCCGCCAACACGGAGATGAACCGCTTGAAGGAGGAGATTGCGATACTGAAGGAGCAGAAGAAGACTGCCGATGAGCAAAATCAGCACAATCTTGAAGCATGCAAGATCCTCCGACAAGAACGGGACTCCATGGCGGAAACACTCCAACAGGATGAGGCGAGCATCTTTGGTAAGTAATTCTCCGTCTTGTACTTCTGTAAGTCAGGTACTTTGAATTTTTGTGTTATTGAACTCATGCTCTCCCTTGTCAGAATTGCAGCTCCTATTGGATTAACCCAATCGCCTCCTCCGCCTAAGGAATGCATGGTCCTCGCTGGGAACTTTATCAGCACTGCCATCAGGCAAGCCAAGGAGATAGCCAAGCCCCTCCAGATTAATATCAAAGCTGTGGATTCCGTTATGAAGTTCTCGGAGATCTTGCGTCAAGCCCCCGAGCATATTCTAAGATGGAATGCTTCATGTACACGGGATGGTGCAAGGATGGCACTGTTGATGGTCAAGGCGCACTATGAAGATGCCGACATCAACGTGGTAACCTCAGGTCTTCCCGATGTAGATGATGACGGCCAGAAAATTGACCATAAGTCTATCTGGGCATCTCTCGCGGGCTATGAGACAAGGGTTGCCGAGTTGGTCGACCACAATGTCTTCGTGCTGCTCGAGGTCATTGACGGTGATCACCAAGGCTCCTCCGAGTCCCGCAAGACCACCGACTTCGAAGAGGATGGCTCTCCTGCCGCCGATGACCCTGCTTCCAAGTCTCCTGCGCCAGAGGAATGAAAAAACATGATGTAATATTTGTTTCCTCTGGTTTGATGTATGCGGAAAAACTACTAAGTTATCTTAAGGCGGAAAAATAATAGGTGTAATTTCCTGCTACTTAAGAACTGGTTCCAGCATGTAATTATTTTTTAAGCAAGTGCTGGCTTATCCATTACTCTGGTTTTTATGCTTGACCTTTCGTGAGTCGGAAGACTCGTAGTCCGAACCATGCACTCAGGTGATGATTCCCAATGGCACCATCAAAAACCTAAGCACAAAATCGACGAAACAAGTACCAAAAGTCACTACTCTAGAATCCACATAAAAACAACAAAGAATGTGTAGACCAGAAAACTTAAGCTAACGCCCGTAGGCCGAATTTTCACAAGTGCAAATGCAAACTTGCGCATAAAAGTTTTATAAGATCCAAAAATGAACACTAAAGGAGGTAAAAGACTCAGAAATATGAGTGAACCAGAGAGCTTTATTTCATTGATCATATAAGAGGAACACAGTAGATAAAAAATATGCTAAGTGTAAAAAGGACGTAGCTGTGCTATATTCCATGGCCGATCAAGCTCCGGGTAGTCATCATTCTGGTCACGTCGCTTATGCTTATGATCTTTGCTGGGTCTATCCTTAAGTTCACGATTGTCAACAAGGTAGTAAGACCCATTGAGTAGCGCCTTTCTTATGATGAACGGTCCTTCCCATGGCGGGGATAATTTGTGTGACTTCTTCTGCTTAAGTCGGAGATCCAGATCCCCCTCTTTAAACGAGTGATGCTGAATGCGGCGACTATGGTAGCTATGTAGCTTCTGCTGGTAGATGGCGGATCTTTGGCATGCCAAAATGAGCTCCTCCTCGAGAATGTCCACATCTAGGCGTCGAGATTTTTCAGCGTCATCTTTGTCGTAGGCGTCAACTCTTGTTGCATCGTGAAGCATGTCGGAAGACAGGATGGATTCTACTACATATACCATGAAGTAAGGGGTGTAGCCGGTGGATCTGTTGGGTGTAGTTCATAAACTCCAGAACACAGATGGCAATTCCTCCGCCCAGGCTCCAGCTGCTCTATGTAGCGGTTCTTCTAGACGTGGCTTGATTCCCTGCAGAATTAATCCATTGGATCGCTCAACTTGGCCATTGGACTGTGGATGTGCCACATATGCAAGGTCAAGTCGGATGCCCTTGTCCCAACAATAAGCTTCTACTTATCCAAGTGACAAGTTGTTGCCGTTGTCGGTGATAATTCTATGTGGTAGACCAAATCTCACCACTAGATCTCGGACAAACCTAAGGGCAGTTGCCCCATCAAGCTTTCTAGTGGGTTTAGCTTCTATCCATTTGGTGAATTTATCAACTGCTACTAGAAGATGCATAAACAAACATGGTGTCGTCTGTAATGGACCAACCATGTCTAGCCCCCAGACTGCAAATAGCCAAGTTATTGGTATTGTTCGCAATTCTTTGGCTGGAAATGGGGTTGTCAAGCATAATACTGGCATCCCATTCATGTCTCAACCAGCTTGTCGGTGTCCACCTTCGCGGTCAGCCAGTAGAATCCTTGCCGGAAGGCTTTGGCGACCAATGATCGAGGAGCGGCATGATGCCCGCAATATCCGAGATGGATCTCATGTAGGATTTCAATACCTTCTTGCTAGGAAACACACTTAAGGTATACACCAGTGGTGCTTCTTTTGTAGAGTTGTCCATTGATTATGGTATAGCCCTTTGCTTGACGTACTATTTGTCGTATTTCGACTTTGTCGTCAGGCAAAGTTCTGTGTACGAGATATTCCATGAACGGTTGTGTCCAAGCCGGAGGGAGCTTTGTCACTATGTAAACGAAAGAGTCAACTCTATCCGGGTTGTCGATGTCTGCTCCCTTCATGGATGGTGTCCATAGATGCTCCAAAAAAAACACCAGGCGGAATTCGTTTGCGCCCTGATCCAAGCTTAGATAGTAGATCAGCCGCCTCGTTTTGCTCCCTAGGTACATACTTGACTTCGTAGCCCAAGAAGCTCTTGGCTATCTCGTCCACTTTGTCTCGATATGCCGCCATCATAGGGTTCTGCGCGTTCCAGGTGACAGCCACCTGCTAGGCAACCAAGTCGGAATCTCCACGGCAAACTATGCGCTTGATGCCAATGTCCTTGGCTACGCGTAGTCCGTGAATGAGTGCTTCATACTCCGCCATGTTGTTTGTAGCCTCGAAGTGGATCTGCAGAACATAGTGTAGCTTTTCCCCGGTTGGTGACTGTAATAGTACACCAGCCCCCGAGCCGTTGAGTAGCTTTGATCCGTCAAAGTGCATCACCCAGTATTCTGGCTCCGACATTGGGATAGCATCTGGCATCTCCTTCTGATCTGCGATAAAATCTGCCAAGGCTTGTGACTTGATAGCGTCGTGTCTCTTCTAGGTGATCTCGAAGGCGGCAAGTTCAATGCCCCACTTTGCGACCCTTCCTGTAGCGTCGCTGTTGTTGATGATGTTAGACAGTGGAGCCTTGCTCACCACTGTGATAGGGTGCTCCTGGAAGTAGTGCCTTACTTTCGAGAAGCAAGGAACACTCCATAAGCTATCTTCTGGTAGTGTGGGTAACGCTGCTTGGACTCCGTCAAGACCTCTCTTACATAGTAAACTGGCCGTTGAACTCCATACTCATAGCCTGGTTCCTTCCGCTCTACCACGACGACGATGTTGATTACCCGGTTGGTGGCCGCCATGTAGATTAACATAGGATCGCCAGGCTCGGGTGTTGCAAGGATAGGCACCGAGGATAATGTCTCCTTTAGCTGCTTCAGTGCTACATCTGCCTCGTCCGTCCATGTAAACGTGTCCTCCTTCTTCAGCAACTTGTATAGCGGCAGAGCCTTCTCTCCAAGTCGGCTAACGGATTGACTGACCGCTGCCACGTAACCTGTTAGCCGTTGTATGTTCTTCAAGCATGTCAGACAGTTTATGTTTAAGATGGCCTTGATTTTCTCCGGGTTCACCTCGATTCCACGCTGGGAGATGATGAAGCCCAAAAATATGCCGGCTGGAACCCCAAAGACGCACTTCTTAGGGTAAAGCATCATGTTGTATTTCTGGAGATTATCAAAGGTTTCTTTTAAGTCAGATATTAAGTCATTTGAATTTTTAGACATCACCGCTATATCGTCCACATAGGCGTGAACGTTCCGACCAATTTGATCGTGTAGGCAATGCTGCATTGTCCACTGGTACGTAGTACCTGCGTTTTTCAGCCCAAAGGGCATTATGACATAGCAGAACGTGTCGTAAGGTGTGGTGAACGAAGTGGCCAATTGGTCCGACATCCTCATATTAATTTGGTGGTATCTTGAGTATGAATCGAGAAAACACAAAAATTCTGAGCCAGCCGTTGAGTCAATGGCTTGGTCAATGCGAGGCAAAGCAAACGGATCTTTGGGACACGCTTTGTTCAAGCCGGTGTAATCAACGCACATTCTTAATTCTTTGGTTCCCTTTTTGGGGACAAGTACAGGATTGGCCGCCCATCGGGTGTGAAGGACTTCTCGGATAAAACTAGCCTTAAGTAACCTAGCTATCTCTTTGCCTATGGCGTGTCTCTTCTTGTCTCCGAAGCATCATAGAGGTTGTTTCACCGGTTTGCATTTTGGATCAATATTCAAGTTGTGCTCGGCAAGTTCCCTAGGTACACCTTTCATGTCGGTAGGTTGCCAGGAAAAGATTTCCATATTCTCACGGAGGAACTCGACGAGTGCGCTTTCCTATTTGGGATCTAGGTTCGTTCCAATGGCAGTGGTCTTGGAGGCATCGCCTACCACAAGTTCCACCGGCTTGGTTTCGTTGGAGGCCTTAAAAGCTGGGGCAGAGTCAGAAATCTGCTTCTTCGACACCAGCATCTCCGAGGCATCGACCTTGCTCTAGATCTCCTTGAATTCTTCGTTTTAGAGAACATCTTCCGTAAAGGCTGCTTATCCAATCTCGCAGTCCCTTGCCTTGGTAAAGCTTCTGGATACGGTGATGACACAATTTGTTCCGGGTATCTTGAGCTTGTTGTAGACAAATCATGGGTTGGCCATGAAGGCGTGGAAGATGTCACGACCGAATATGACGTGGTACACGCTCTTGAAGGGGACCACCTCAAAGGACATGCGTTCTTGGCGGTAATTATTAACATCGCCAAAAGCGACCTGAAGCGTGATGCACCCAAGGGACCGAGCCTCCCAACCAGGAACTACACCGTGGAAGATGGTGCTGGTCCGCCTTAGGTTAGCCTCCGTCAAGTTCATCTTGTGCAGTGTATCCAGGTACATGATGTTGATGCTGCTTCCACTAACCACCATACATTTGGTGAACTCATTGCCGTCAATCAGGGGGTTGATGACCATGGCGTACTGGTTCTCCGTAGGGATGAGGTCTGGCTGATCCTTCCTGTCCCAAGTAATTGGAATCTCCGACCAGCGCAGGTACTGGGGAAATGGGGTTAGAGTGGCCATAAGTATCCTCATAGAGGTCTTCTGTTGTCGGACGGTGGGGGTGCCAAGGAAAGTGTGGAAAACGGCTGCCTTCTTCTCAAAGGAGTTCTTGCCCTTGCCATCTCTCTTGGCGGCGTGCTTGGGGTCAACATCCTCATCCATGTCACTTGAATCCTTGGACTCCTCTTCCTTCTTCTTCCCCTTGCCCTTTCCTCGCGGTCTGTTCTTTCAACTTTGCTTATAGCCGGACTCCGGGTCATCCTTGAGATCGTTGACAAACTTGCAATGGCGATTGGTGTGAGTAGCTTTGCCGTTGGCATCGAGGTGTACGAGGCATGACATATCACAGTACTCTTCGTAGGTTTGGGGAATGCGGAGCGCTTCCGAGGTAGTTTCATTGCCTTGCTGGTGCCCACGACCAGCTCCCCATCCTCGGCCACGCTGGCCGCCATCACCTCGTCCTGCAAATGTCATAGCGGCCATATCGGAGGTTTGCTTTTCTTCGGGCGGGGTCTTCCGCTTGGTGCTGCTGTTCCTCCGAGCTTGAGTTGGAATGGCCGTTGCTGGAAGGGAGCCACGAGCATCGTCGTCGGTTGCCGCGATCTCACTGGCCAACTGAATCATCTGGTTGAGATCTAGCTGGTGATTGTCCTTCATGCACTTCAACTTATGTCGGAGCAACGTGCCCCTTTCCAACCCGTAAATGAAGGCGGCCATGACGGTCTGAGCATGCACTCCTGCGCAAGAATTCTTCATATCCAACCAGCGAGAGAGGTAGGCGCGAGATGTCTCGTATTTCTCCTGCACGCACCGCTGTAGATCGACAACAGTACAGGGACATTTGTACGTACCCTCGAAGTTCTTGGTGAATGCTTCTTGCATGTCCAACCAATTGCAGATGGATCTCTCTGGCAAGTCATTAATCCATTGTCGGGCCGTGCCTGCCAACATTAGTGGGAGGTACTTGACGGCGATGTTGGGGTTACCCCTGGTGATCTCCACCGTGTTGCCGTAATCCTGCAACCATGTGGCTGGCTTGGCAGTGCCGTCATAGGGCTTGATGGTCTTGTCAATCCAGAAACCTTTGGGGTAAGTTGCGGACCGTATCATAGGTCCAAAGCAATGTGGTCCCAGGTATGGTCCTTCCCGGGCCTCGTGGATCTTGTCCAGACGTGAACGTGCATCGTATGGCTCCGGGCTTATTTTGTTCTTCTTGCCATCAGGGGATCGGCTGCGTGAACAACGCGGGCCTCCTCTGCCATGGTGGCTGCTAGGTGGTGATGGAGGCGGAGGTGGCGGTGGGTTAGCCTTCTTGCTGTTACCCTCCTGCGACACCTCACGCATGTCGCGGTTTCTTGTCGGACGCGGAGGGTCGTGGCGCGACCTGCTCTTGTGTCCTTGGTTGCGCTCTCCGTCATGATGGGTCTGCTCTGCATTGTCGCGGATGACGATGCCGCTTTGTCTTGGCGGAGGCATATCCGTACGATGGTGAGCCTTGGCATCTTCGCGATGTCAGGGAGAGCGGGGCGGCGGAGATGGGCGACGAGGTTGAGCCTTGCCTCCATGGTCGGAGGATATGGGGATAATGTCCTTCCTATTGCGTGCATCCCTCCTTCTTCATTTTGACGAACTCGTCTGTGACCCGACATCACAAGGATATCTGTCCCTTGGCGGCTTATGCTGGCTAGACTGGCAGAACACTGGGTCAGACTCAAGCCTCTGAGAGGTGGCGTTTTCCTGCTGCTTCACCGCCTTGGCCACTAGGTCATAGACCTGATCCACAGCTGCGGGTGATCTATCCTGTTCCAGAAGGGTCTTGGCGATGGCGAGGTTGAGAAGAGGAGTGGGCATCACCTGGCTGCCTTCACTGTTAATGTTGGCTTGGCCTGTGCCGGCTTCGAGGGAGCCCATCCTAGGTTTTGCCGTACACCAGGGTCATTGATGACACGAGCCGGAGCTTTCTTAGCCTTCTGCTACTGTAGCAGAGTCTTGTACTCGGCCTCCATTGCTCTAGCTTTCTCTATTGACTTCTACGCATTGGCCAGATCTCAATCTGGCTTAGCGCCTTGCTCCGCGATGGCCTGTGCTTCCTCCAACAGCTGCTGGCGCTTCTCATCAAGATGGACTACATTGTGAATATGAGCCATGGTCATGGGCTCGACGACGAGATTGTCGTACATCACTCTATCAGCTGGAGTGATTTGGGAAGCAGCAGACGTAGATGCTGGAGGCGGCAGGTTTGCGGTGTTGTTATTGCTTGGACCGGTGCCGAGTTCCTGCGGCTGCTACGCTGGGTTAGGCAGAGGGGGCATGACCTTTGTGCGATCATTGTCGGAAGAAACATGTGGTCCCTTCCCTTTGTCCAGCGTTGTAGGCGGAGCTCGTCCGGGTTGATCTTCATCCATAACCGTCCCAATGGCGATGAACACTTCTCGGGATGTGACGGCGTTGTTGGCCTGCTCGTCGCGCTTGTAATCCTCCTCCATCTCCTGCATGGCAGAGTCTAGCTCCTCCGGACTGAAGTATATCTCCTCCGAGTCAGCACCGATGTTGGCGTAGAGAGCGTCAAGCATGGAGTCGGAGGGTGTCGGGGCTTCTTCGATGAAGGGTGAGGCAGAGCTGGTGGTGGCATAGCTGCAATAGCAGCGACGATGACTCGAGGTGGTGGCGCAGCTGCGGCAATGACAACCGGAGGCGGTGGTGGCGGTGGCTGAGGCGGAGGGGCTCCGCCAATGAGCGCAAGTTCTGTCTGAGCTTCCTCCTCAGCCGCATAGCTGTTGACGGTGCTCACCATACTTTCGAAAGTGAGGCATCCTGAAGTCTGCTGTCGCCTTAGCGTATGCCGGAGAAGCGTACCTTGGTCCAGCCCTTCCACAAAGTGATACATAGCATCATCATTGAGGTAATGAGCCAGATCGGCTCGTATACTGAGCCACCAGGCAAGGTAGTCGCGGGGGTTTTCTCCATCTCTCTGGATGCAATGCGCCAGATCGAAGATGGTCACCACTCCGACGAACTTGGATCTCTGCTGTCCAGACGCGCGGTCGAAGCCGGCGGACTTGCAGCGATCTTCCACCATTATATCCTGCACAGGGGCAGTTTGGGTGGGCCTTGAATTTTTCCGATCTTTGCCGGCAAACTCCAAAGAGAGATCTGACATTGATCCTTCCGTGAACGTATCCTTTCCGTAGGCGGTCCGTGCGGATCTTGATGCTCCTCCGACTCCCAGGGAACTAGTGCCCAAGTCGGTTTCACCGATGAAGAGGTGGATATCTCTGATGGGGACAATTGAGCACCGTGTAAGGTTCGTCTTCGCCGGGATCCAGAACTCGTCGAGAGGGACGATCGGAACATTTCCAAAGAAGAGAACGCGACGGATGGCTATTGTTTCGCCAATTCCCGCGAAGATTTTGGACCCCGCCCGCTGTAGAGCCTGAAGCGCCTCTTGCCCCATGGTTGGCGCCAACTGTTGTGGTATTGCCGACGAGTAAGCCATGGAGGGGTCCTCACAGTGCGTGTTTAGAGACGTGGGGTAAGGCAGACGTTGACGGGTACGAGTTAACATAGCTTACCCAGGTTCAGATCCCACAATGGTGGCAGAATCCTACTCCTGCTATAAATCACTATAATGGCAATACGCTGAGTTACAGGGATCGGTTCGCTGTGCGAGATATGTGTTATCTTATGCCCTAAAGGCTCCCATAGGCCCGACTTATATAGTCGCCAGGTCCTAGGGTTACAGGGAAAGTCCTAGCCGGACAGGTTATAGAGTCCTACACAGTATACAATCAGTCTAACGTGTCTTGTACTCCAAGACTCCGGGTACATTGGTGACTCCTCCGTAGCCTTCCTTTATCTGTCATGGTCCTCCCTTCTAGATCCATCTAATTGGGCCGCCCAGCAGGCCGTGGGCCATGCTACCAACTATGGGCAACCTGGGTTATCCGGATAAGATACATGCTATGAGGATACCCATATAGCATGTCCCCAACAGGTTAATATTATCCATTTATTTTATAATGATCTTAACCATGTTTCTAAGTCTATGCTTGATACTGCAGCTGGAGGAACATTCATGCAAGTCAACCATGCCCAATGGCATGTGGAAAGATCAAACATGAAGAAGGTGAACTCCGTCACACCTCAAGAAAATGAAGAACTCAATGCTAAACTAGATGAGCTCATATTAGCCATCAAAGGTTAGGAAACCCCGGTTAGATCTATCCCAAAACCAAATATTGAAGAAATAGACTTCATAGCTCGTAATGATTATAATCCTGCTTAGAAGAACTATAATCGAAATTTTCAGAAACACTATTATAGTCCTGCAGGTAACTCTAATAATAATATGGCATCATGTAATGGTAGTCTCCAAGAAACTCTTAAGTCTTTTATGGATTCTAAAAATGAGCAAAATAATATACTTGTTAAAATAATGGAGAACTATGCTTAGTAAATTATCTAACCAAGCTGTTAGTTTGAGGAATGATTTGCAGGCCCTCCAAGAAAGGACAATGATTGTTGAGGCACAGCTAGGTAAGATAACCGAGAGTCAAGCTCTCATTCTAGCTAAATTTGCAGGTAAACATGAGCCCAATACAGTTGAAGACCTCAAGATGATAAGAATCCAAAGGGAGGAGCCTGAAGAACTTGACTATAGCAATGCTCCTTCACCAAATTACATGGTTGAAGAACTTGTGAAAAGGATCAATATCAACATTCCGGTAAGTTAAGGAAATGATTAAGCCATGTATCAACACTTCGTTAATCAGGTAGCAATTAAGGTACGTGATCTTGAGGAAGAGTATAATAAAATTGTTGAAAAATTACCTATTAAGCTTGATGATATATTTGATCCTACTAATAATATTAAAATTGGGACTAATGAAATAGCTGCACTTTGTGATTTAGGTGCAAGTGTTTCAAAAATTCCAAAGAGTCTTTTTAATAAGATAAATCTTGGCTCATTTGAAATCACCGAGTTAAAATTACATCTAGCAGATTCTTCCTATAAACAAGAAGTAGGAATTAAGGAGAATAATTTATTATACATTAAAGGCTATCCTGCTCTTATTTATTTTGTTATTGTTGACATGCCTGAAGATGCTACTACTCCAACCATATTAGGTCGTCCTTTCTTAAGAACTATTAAGTCTTTGATTAATTTGCATGAAGGGAACGTGAAGCTTCAATTTCCTTCATGGGATCCTTTTGTTATTCATTTTCCCAGGAAGAAGAAAGCCAAGCATGATGAGAAGGAGGCCATCACTTTAAAGGTCAACTATTTTGGAGTGGGTGTTCCACTCATCTGGCCTAAGTGAGAAACATCAAGGTCAAGATATTGACCATAAAAGAGCGTTGTATGGGAGGAAACCCATGAGAAATAAAGGTTTGAGTAAACTTTTTAAGTTTTAATTTAAGTTTCTTGTTGAATAAAGAGTGCTAGAAAACTCCAGTTGAGGAGGAGAAGTTCGGTAGTACTAAAAATCCTATTTTATACATGTTGTTGTTGGTCGACAATATAGACTGTCATTTTTCTATCCAAACATGGTGTTTCTCTAAGTTTTAGTTTAAGAAAGAATTCTCGAAGAAACGGAAATTTTTTGGCTAGTACAAACGGTTTAACGACCAACTATACGGCGGGAATAAAAATTCCAGCGGTATAGTTGCAGCCGTATAGTAATCAATGTCATCGACAAAAATTTCTTCCCAGGTACAGAAGGCTTAATGACCAACTATACGGCGGGAATAAAAATTCCGGCCATATAAATATCGAGGCCTTTTTCGATTTTGTTTTCAAAGGTACAGTAAGCTTGACGACCAACTATACAGTAGGGATGAAAAATCTCGGCCGTATAGTTTGGCCGTATAGTTGTGCCGCTAGGTAAAAACCCTAGAAACCCTAAACTTTTGACGTCAGACCAACTATACGGCGGGAACAAAATTTTCCAGCCCTATAGTTTAGTCCAACCACAAAATCACCACGGGATGGCACCCCCAACACCAAAACTAGAATCCTTTTTCTCTCTTCTACCTCCAAACTCTCTCAAAACCTCAAGAGATCTTTATCTCTACTCAATTTCGTTCGATTTCCTCGCACACAAGTGATCTATGGTATGTTTCTCCTCCGATCATCTAATTAATTTTTGCAAATTCATCTATGATCTGTTGTCATTATCAATCTAGGGTGATACTTACTATGAACTAATTGCCATGATTTTCTTTCCTAGATTATTATTTTGAGGAGATTCTTTAGTGTGCTATGATGAGGAATATGTTATGCTTATTACTATTGGATCAAAAAGTTTTATTTTTGTATTTTCTTATTATTTTAGATGATTAACACAAGGAGCCAAACTCGTGCTCGTGATGCCGCTAGTTCTTCTCAGGCTGCAGCTCAGGAACACATGGGGATACGGTTCAAGAATGAGTCCCACCGTGATCGCTTCGACATGATCAAGAACCGAGAAGTGAAGGCAACCAAGTGGGATTGCCCCATTATATTGAATCAACTCGGTATTTCTGATGACTTCAATCTACTTTGCAATAGAGTTGGCCTACAAAACTTTGTATTTCATGATGCGCCTACCTATCGCCGGTTAACTATTGATTTTTTAAGTTCTTTTAAAAGCATCGTTAAAACATGGCGTGGAGAGGATATGGTTTCTTTCCGACTTATGAATAACAATTATTCGTTATCACTTGATGAAGGGTGCAATTGCTTTGCTTTAACAAACAATGATTCTAATGATTTACGTCCATCTTAAACTGGCATAGACCCTTCCCCGGAACTCTATTATAATAGAATGAGTTTCACATCTAGAGTCAGCAAGGGAAAAATATTCAGCATCCTGCACTTCATTATTTGTTCTATGTCATTGCTAACACCTTGCAGGAACAAAATGAGTTCACATGACTCAATGAGGAGGACATTTTGGTCCTTGCAAAAGTTGCTTTCCACAACAACAACTTGTCCCTCCACTTGGGCACAATTCTTGTGCGCTACTTGGAGCACCAATCCTCCCAAAGCCAAGGACCAATCACATGTGGAGGCATCATCACCGTTCTTGCCACTTCTTTGGGCATCGACCTAAGTGAGTTGCAACCATTTCTAGGTGAGAGACGTGTTGGTTTATCTACTTTAAAGCCTTGTGGAATGCTCACTAGGAGAGGTGGTGTTTATTACCTGCATAGTGCTCGAGCTGGGTGTCTCTACCCCGCTCCTTTGCCTAATGGTCTTTTCTCTACCGAGGAAGGACGTTTGCTATATGACTTGCAGGTTGAGCAACACCAACCCGAGGAGGAGATTCCCGATGAGGATGAAGACCAAGAAGAGGAGCAAGAAGTTCCTTATCAAGAGGAGCATCCACTAAACCGGTTCTCTATATATCAAGATTTTCAAGAACTTGGAGGAACTATGGAGGGGATGCATAATCTCACCCTGAACCTCCAAGAAACCACTAGTAACTAATCAACTCAATTTGCAAACTAGAATTTCAACTTTTTTACGCCACCACAATGATTTTAAGGGCTCGCAAAGGCCTAAGCTTGGGGAAGTTTCCTCATTATCTTTATTTGGCATTCATTTATTTTCGAAGTAATGCTTTTAGTTTGACTTTATAAGTACTCGTGTTGGTTTCCCCTACACTTTCTCTTTAGTTATTTTTATTTGTTTTCAAGATTTTCTAATCGATATTTGCCGCCAATTTTCTATTCTTTAATTTCCTCTCTTAAAAACAACAAAAATATTTTTCCATTTATCTTTATTTTCCCTCTTTCTTATACTCTCCTCGAGGTTATCGTATATTTTCTAAAGAGTGATTGACTTCGAGTTTCCAAGAAAAAAATCAAAAGGGAAGAGAGAAGTGGAACCAATCATGAGAGGTATGCCTTATGACTCCCCACTTTTGAAGTTTGAGAAACCCGTGCTTGTTAGTAGTAAATGTTAAGATGTTATATTGGTGGAGTGAGTCTTTATATTGGAGTAAAATTTTGTTTGCATGGGTATTTATTTGAGTACATTTTTGTTCCAGCTCTTGTAGTTATCCAAGTCTTGCCTAAAATGTTTCCAAACAATTATAATAAGAAAAAGTCTCACAATTGAAGACTTGGGTGTTGTAGTGTTTAGTCTTGAAAGCCTATTTCTATAGACATTTGACACCATAGAAAATAAAGATTGACTTGATAGCTCTCTTTGAAAAGATTTGTTCAATTGAATTAATGTTTAGCGGTTTTTGTGAGCATGCCAAATTTTGACTTGTGAATCATAAGAATGATATAGCTTCATGCGTGTAAAACTTGATGGGATGCCAACAACTCCGCTAGCCTACGAATGATCTTCATGGAGGAAACTCCTAGATTTCGGCTATGAGTTGATTAAACATTTGTAGCAACAATGATATAATGGGTAAGATTCTTGGCACTCCCAGGTAGCTATATAACATGATGGAATCACTCCTCTGGCTCATATGAGTAATCATTATTCAAAAGGAAAAAAACCTTAGTGATGCCATGAGTGTCCATCACAGCCCGATAAACTAAATAATTTTTTTGGCATGCTCTCAATTACTTAAGAACTAAAATTCTTGAAGTACAATGAATATAAAATTAGTGCTTGCAAAGTCTTGACTTATTGATGTGGGATGATTGAGATACTTTAGTGTATATGATTTCCATGGCAAACTCTCACACTCTCAATTTTACATGATTATATTTCATTGTTCAAAGGCAAGCTTATGAGTTGATTACATGACATGGAATAGAGTTTACTCATTTGAATCATCGATGCTTACAATAATTTTGTTGCACTGTAAGGATTCATTAAAACCCGTATTATATGCTTTCCATTACTCTATCTATGCTAAAGTATTCCAGTTTAAAAAACTGAAGGAAACATTAGACTTCCAATCATGAGTAAGATCATCATCTCGTTATTTCAGTTTAAATTCTGAGTTCCTTTTTGATTTTGGTTTTCTTGCTCGAGGACGATCAAGTTTAAGCTTGGGGATGTTGATGGCTGTGAAATATAGCCATCCACATTCACATTTAAACTGGATATTATTCATATATTTTATGAAATATCTCTCTAAACCCTGCCACTAATGCCTAATGATCAAAGGGGTATGCAATCATGTCTTGTTATTTTCCCTACACAGATAATGACGTTTGATGATGGGAATCACAACATTAAATTCAATGATACAAGATTTCCAACACGTCAAATAAACCAGGAGTCATGAAGTGGATCCAGAAGCTTTAACAACCAACTATATGGGAGGAATATATAAAATTTTGGCCGTATAGTTTCCATCGACACCGCTAGGTCAAATAGAAAAAGTTTCGTGAAGGGACCCCTATATAAAGAGGCCTCGGGCGACGAGAAAAGAGCTCCTCGATCTCTCGCTTCGCCACCGACGACACCCAGCCATCAGAAACCACACCGCTGGAGGAATATATCTAGATCTAATATCCAAACCCTTCTCCACCGCCATAGCCATATTCCACCACTTGTAATGGTAGATCTCTTCTCCAATTGGCAACATTGTAAGACTATTTGCTATCATTCTTATGATCTCTATTACAATGTTTATGATTGTCAATTTCATCTCTATGTGTGAGTAATTATCCTTGGGCTAAAGGCTTCGGCCTAGCCATGTAGTATGTTCATGTTATTTATCATAGATGAGATCATGTATTAGTTTGTATGACATGATGATTATTGTACCCTCGCTTTCCTCAATCTAAGGACTTGTCAGGTACCCAATGTAGGGTTCGCAGCATAGAAAACACATTTTTTCCTACGATGGGAACAACTATGTACCAAGATCTATCTACTAGATACAAGCAACGAGCGGATGTACATACGTAGAGAACATACCCTTGAAGACCGACAAAGCTTAACGAGGTTGAACTCGTGGTCGATGTAGACGATCTCTTGCCGATCTCAAGATCAAGAGGAAGTCCTAGCGTCGCAAATCAGCGGCGCATCCATGCTCGCACACAGTCCGGGACACCGAGCAACCTCCTCCTCCTCGCTCCAGTGATGCAGCGGAAGCATAACTCTTTCTTTCCGAAGAGACATCGAGAACATGTATCTCGCTAGTCCGAGACCATGGGGGATAAATACTAGAGGGAGAGAGAGATCCTTCACAAGGAGGTGTGAGTGAGAGAGAGGGAGGGGGATCCTTTTATAGGAGGAGGGGGAACCCCAAGTGGGTGGCCGGCGCATGGGGCTGCCCCCTTGCCCTCCCTCCATTGATGTGGGTGGACACCCCACTCACAAAAATGCCTTTCAATTTCCTCCACTACAAAAACCCACTCAAATTCCCATTAAATTTCCACCAAATTTAATGCAAACTCTCATTAAATAAAACTCCTTTTATTTATTCAGAATTTTGTCAATTACTTTAATGACAAACATTCACATATAACCCCTTGCTAGTATTTCATTTCACATGCAAAAATACTTTCTGCAATTTCACCTGAAAACCCGTTTCGGTATCTAGTGAAATAAATTCCTACGCTTGTTATTCTTTCCGGCATGAAACTGTTGCTCCAAATGGATGTCAGTGTCTCTTAAGTGTGTCACCATATGGTTCGCAAATAATGCGGACATGATCGAGACCCCTCTCAAATCAATAATTAGAAGCGGAACCTAGAGATCCATACTGACTCCCACACATTCAACGATGACTTTCTTGTGATCGCGAGAACCTTTTATGCTAGTATCTTAATCCTTTTGTTTCACGATATATTACATGTCCGAGATTCGATCATTCGTATCTCCATACCTAGTTTGATCTCATTACTGACATATACTCTTTTCTCGTTCCCGTGATATAACATTCTAGTGATCAAATCACTTGCTTGCAAGCTAATCAATGTGATATTACCGAGAGGGCCTAGAGCATATGTATCTGTCATCGGGATGAACAAATTCCACTCTCGATCCATGGGCCTCAACATAACACTTTAGTAGTACTGAACCCATCTTTATAATCACCCTGTTACGGTGTGACGTTTGATGTTATCAAGATACTCTTCCGGTGTTAATGATTGACATGATCTCATGGTCTAAGGATTAGGATCACTTCGTATGTTGTTATAGCAATATAAACTCAATGACTTTTATCGTAATGCTATACTCTGGATGAATGGTCATCACACCATTACACTAAAGTTGTGACCTCGTTATTAACAACATCCAATGTCCATGATCAGGAAACCTTGATCATATTATTAATCAACGAGATTGTTTATGAGAGAGGCATAACTAGGAACTTTCTGTTTGTTTATTAAACGCACATGTATTAATGTTTCCGTATTAATACAATTATAGAATGCAAAATAAACATCTATCATATACTTGGAATATACATAATAACCACTTTATTATTGCCTCTCAGGGCACCCTTCAGTCTCCCACTTGAAGTAGAGACAATAATCTAGTTACATAGTGATAAATCTAACACCCATGGAGTTCTGGTGTTGATCATGTTTTGCTCTAGGGAGAGTTTTCGTCAACGGATCTGCTACATTGAGATCCGTGTGTACTTTACAAATCTTTATATCTCCATCCTTGAAATGCTCGCGGATGGAGTGAAACCGGCTCTTAATATGCTTGGAATTCTTGTGAAACCTTGGTTCTTTGGCATTGGCTATGGCACCATTGTTGTCACAATAGATCACCATTGGGTCCAACGCACTTGCAACCACACCTAGTTCGGATATGAACTCCTTCACCCAAACCGCTTCCTGAGCCGCTTCCGAAGCAGCAACATATTCGGCCTCTGTTGTTGATCCCGCCACCACAGGTTCTTTGGAACTCCTCCAACTAACCGCTCCACCATTCATGAGAAATACGTATCCGGATTGAGACTTAGATTCATCCGGATCAGTGTCAAATCTTGGATTGACATAACACTTAGCAACGAGCTCTTCTTCACCCCCGTACACAAGAAACATATCCTTAGTTCTTCGCAAGTGCTTAAGGATATTCTTGACCGCTATCCAGTGTTCTGAACCTAGATCCGATTGGTACCTACTAGTCAAACTAATAGCATGTGCCACATCCAGTCTTTGACATAGCATGGCGTACATTATAGAGCATATGGCTGAAGAATAGGGGACTTTGTCCATTATATCTCTTTCTTCCACCGTAGCCGGACTCTGAGTCTTACTCGATGTCTTGCCTTGCAACATAGGTAAGAACCCCTTCTTACTTCCGTCCATTTTAAACTTCTTTAAAATCTTATCAAGGTATGTACTTTGTGATAGCCCTATTAGGCGCCTAGATCTATCTCTATAGATCTTTATGCCTAATATGTATGACGCTTCACCTAGGTCCTTCATTGAAAATTTGCTGTTTAGATAACTTTTAACACTGTTTAAAATATCTACATCATTTACGATCAATAATATGTCATCCACATATAATATCAGAAATGCCACATTGCTCCCACTCACTTTCTTGTAAATACAAGCCTCTCCATAAGTTTGGACAAATACAAACTCTATGATCACCTCATCAAAGCGGAGATTCCAACTCCGGGATGCATGCTTCAGTCCATAGATGGATCGTTGAAGCTTCCATACCTTGTCAGCATCCTTAAGATCGACAAAACCCTTTGGTTGTATCATATACAACTCTTCTTCAATATTGCCATTGAGGAACGCGGTTTTTACATCCATCTTCCATATCTCATAATCGAAATATGCAGCAATTGCTAACATAATCCTAACTGACTTTAGCATCGCTACGGGAGAGAATGTCTTATCGTAGTCAACTCCTTGAATTTTTCGAAACCCCTTTGCGACAAGTCGAGCTTTATAGACGGTCACATTACCATCATCATCAGTTTTCCTTTTGAAAATCCATTTATTCTCCACGGCCTTTCGGTTGTGAGGTAAGTCCACCAAGTTCCAAACTTGGTTTTCGTACATGGATTCCATCTCGGATTTCATGGTTTCTAACCATTTGTTGGAATCCGGGCTCATCATCGCTTCTTCATACGTCGCAGGGTCATCAATTTCATCAACCATGAAATTCATAATAGAATTTCCGTACAGCTCAGGAGCTGCACGCGTCCTGCTAGACCTGCGAGGTTTGGTAGTATTCTCTTTCGGAGCTTCATGATCATTATCATTAGTTCCCTCTTCAATTGGTGAATCCAACTCCGGAACGACTTCCGGCGCTGCGCTACTCGCCATACTATGAAGAGAAGGTTCTACAACCTCTTCGAGTTCTACCTTCCGACTACTCACACCTTTCGCGAGAAACTCTTTCTCTAGAAAGGATCCATTCTTGGCAACGAAAACCTTTCCCTCAGATCTGTGATAGAAGGAATACCCAATAGTTTCCTTAGGGTATCCTATGAAGATGCATTTTTCGGCTTTGGGTTTGAGTTTATCCGGTTGAAGTTTCTTCACATAAACATCGCATCCCCAAACTTTAAGAAATGACAGCTTAGGTTTGTTTCCAAACCAGAATTCATACGGTGTCTTTTCAACGGATTTAGATTGTGCCCGATTTAAAGTGAATGCAGCAGTTTCTAGTGCATAACTCCAAAATGACAGTGGCAAGTCTATCAGAGACATCATAGATCGAACCATATCCAATAAAGTACGATTACGATGTTTCGACACACCATTTCGCTGTGGTGTTCCGGCAGGTGTGAGTTGTGAAATAATTCCACAATCTTTCATATGAGTGATAAACTCGTAACTTAGATACTCACTGCCACGGTCGGACTGTAGAAATTTGATCTTTCTATTATGATGATTTTCCACTTCATTCTGAAATTCCTTGAACTTTTCAAAGGTTTCAGACTTGTGTTTCATGAAGTAGATATAACCGTATCTACTCAAATCATCCATGAAATTTACAAAATAATGATATCCACCTCGCGCCGACACACTCATTGGACCACATACATCAGAATGTATGATTTCCAATAAATCTGTCGCCCGTTCTATTGAACCGGAAAACGACGTTCTAGTCATCTTGTCCATAGGGCATGGCTCACATGTATCAAATGATTCAAAATCAAGTGATTCCAAATGTCCATCCGAATGGAGCTTCTTCATGCGTTTAACGCCAATATGACCTAAACAGCAGTGCCACATATATGCAAATATATCATCATTAAGTTTAGTCCTTTTAGCATCAACATTATGAATATGTGTAACATTATTATCGAGATCCAACAGAAATAAACCATTCATCATCGGTGCATGACCATAAAAGATTTCATTCATATAAATAGAACAACCATTGTTCTCGGATTTAAATGAATAACTACTTCGCATCAAACATGATACAGATACAATGTTCATGCTCAGTGCTAGCACCAGATAACAATTATTCAAGTTTATTACTAATCCCGACGGTAAGTGGAGAGGTAGCGTTCCGACGGTGATCACATCAACACTTGATCCATTGCCAACACGCATCTTGACCTCACCCCTTGCTAGCGGTCGATTGTTCTGCAACCCCTGATTCGAGTTACAAATATTAGCAACTGAAACGGTATCAAATACCTAGGTGCTACTACGAGTACTAGTCAAGTACACATCAATAACATGTATATCATATATACCTTTATTTCCCTTGCCGGCCTTCTTGTCTGCCAAATACTTGGGGTAGTTTTGCTTCCAGTGGCCAGTCCCCTTACAATAATAGCACTCAGTATCAGACTTAGATCCAACTCGGGGTTTCTTTTCAGGCACGGCAACTGGTTTACCACCCTTACTTCCCTTCCGTTTTCCCTTCTTGTCTTTCTTTAAACCAGTGGTCTTATTGATCATCAACACTTGATGTTCTTTCTTGATCTCCACTTCTGCAGTTTTAAGCATTGACAGAAGCTTGGGAAGAGACTTCTTCATGCCTTGCATATTATAGTTCATCACGAAGCTCTTATAGCTAGGTGGCAGAGACTGCAGAACACGATGGATGCCTAAGTCAATGGGAATCGTTATTCCCAAGGACACAAGCTTATCGGCGTAACCAGACATCTTGAGTACATGCTCACTTACGGAGTTGTTCTCTTCCATCATGCAACTAAAGAACTTTTCTGAAGCATTATAGCTCTCTACAACAACATGTGTGTCAAAAATCAATTTCAACTCACCCATTGTATCAAATGCATTTCCATTTTCAAAACGCTTTCGAAGTTCTGGCTCTAGCCCATACAATATGCCGCAATGAACTAAGTTGTGGTCCTCCTAACGAGTCTGATAGACATTCTTCTCCTCGTCAGGGGAATCATTGAACCGTGGGGGGCCTAGCGGTTCTTCTAGCACATATTGCTTTTGTACAGCAGAGAGGAGAATCCTCAAATTCATGGCCCATTCGCTAAAGTTGCTACCGTTCATTGCAAGTTTCTCTTTCTCCATGAACACATTGAAATTAAAAGCAGGTGGTGCCATCTACAATAGAATTTGTAAAGTTTAGACTAAGTTTATGATAGATTGAGTTCAACTAATCCAAATTAAGAATGAACTCCCACTCAAAAACGACATCCCTCGTGCCTTTTTGGTGATTACATGAACCAAATCCACTACACCAAGTCTGATCATCACGTGAGTCGGTGTAGCTTCAAAGGCGAGCATCAAATGGGCATCATATCTACCATATGACTCATGCTTAACCTTTCGGTACGTGTTCCGAGGCCATGTCTGTACATGCTAGACTCACCAAGTAAGAACCTTAGTATTCGCGTGTGTAACTGTCTTACATCTGAAATATGATCGTGGATCCAAGAACACCCGATCATCACGTGATGTCTTGGAACAACGAAACATAATCGGTGCATACTTAAGGAAGAACACATTCTTATCTTGATATCTAAATGAGGGATCATCTTATTATGCTAATAAAATGCCAAACAAGCAATATAAGATGCAACAAACATCACATGTTTATAAGTGAAATGCTATGGTTCTTGCACTTGATCTCCATCATGTGCATCGTGGTATGACCAATATCATACCTCTATGTGTAAGGCCAAGGTCTATGGAAATTACACGTTATGTGTGTTGTAAGAGTATCAACTTATACTTCTACTTACAACATCATCATATCATGACACTAGCCCGCAACAATCTAAACTAGACGCCTCTAATTTATCCATTGCAAGTTTTACGTGGCTTAGGGCTTTCGAAGATAGAAACGTTCATACCTACGAACATGAACCACAACGAGGATAAAAAAATTGTTGACAACTCGTTGCAAATTAGATATTGACTATAGTAGGACAGACAGACACCCGCTAGCCACTTATGCAAAACTAGTTGCATGTCAAGCGTGGAATAGGTCTCATATGCAAGGACATGTAAAGTTTGTCCGGGCCGCTTCATCCCACTATGCCACCAATATCCAAAGTACAACTAAGAAGCAATAACATGATCATCATCGCCCACATACTCATATGTGTACTACCCGTGCAAAGCATCTACGCATAGATCCGACTCTGATACCACTGTAGGGTTCGCAGCATAGAAAACAAAAAATTTCCTACGATGGGAACAACTATGTACCAAGATCTATCTACTAGATACAAGCAACGGGCGGATGTACATCCATAGAGAACATAACCTTGAAGACCGACAAAGCTTAACGAGGTTGAACTCGTGGTTGATTTAGACGATCTCTTCCCAATATCAAGATCAAAAGGAAGTCCTAGCGCCGCAAATCAGCGGTGCATCCGTGCTCGCACACATGTCCAAGGCACTGTGCAACCTCCGCCTCCTTGCTCCAGCGATGCAGCGGAAGCACAACTCTTTCTTGCTGAATAGCCACCGGGAACATGTATCTCGCTAGTCCGAGACCATGGGGATAAATACTATAGGGGGAGAGAGATCCTTCACGAGGAGGTGTGAGTGAGAGAGAGGGAGGGGCTCCTTTTATAGGAGGAGGGGGAACCCCAAGGGGGTGGCCGGCGCATGGGGCTGCCCCCTTGCCCTCCCTCCATTGATGTGGGTGGACACTCCACTCACAAAAATTCCTTTCAATTTCCTCCACTCAAAAACCCACTCACATTCCCATTAAATTTCCACCAAATTTAATGCAAACTCTCATTAAATAAAACTCCTTTTATTTATTCAGAATTTTTTCAATTACTTTAATGAAAAACATTCACATATAACCCCTTGCTAGTATTTCATTTCACATGCAAAAAATCTTTCTGCAATTTCACCCGAAAACCCGTTTCAGTATCTAGTGAAATAAATTCCTGCGCTTGTTATTCTTTCCGGCATGAAACTTTTGCTCCAAACGGATGTCGATGTGTCTTAAGTGTGTCACCCTACCCTTCGTGAATAATGCGGACATGATCGAGACCCCTCTCAGATCAATAATCAGAAGCGGAACCTAGAGATCCATACTGACTCCCACACATTCATCGATGACTTTCTTGTGATCGCGAGAACCTTTTACGCTAGTATCTTAATCCTTTTGTTTCGCGATATATTACATGTCCAAGATTCGATCATCGGTATCTCTATACCTAGTTTGATCTCGTCACTGACATGTACTCTTTTCTTGTTCCCGTGATATAACATTCTAGTGATCAAATCACTTGCTTGCAAGGTGATATCACCGAGAGGGCCCAGAGCATATATATCCGTCATCGGGATGAAAAAAATTCCACTCTCAATCCATGTGCCTCAACATAACACTTTAGTAGTACTGAACCCATCTTTATAATCACCCTGTTATAGTGTGACGTTTGATGTTATCAAGATACTCTTCCGGTGTTAGTGATTGACATGATCTCATGGTCTAAGGATTAGGATCACTTCGTGTGTTGTTATAGCAATGTAAACTCAATGACTTTGATCGTAGTGCTATACTTCGGATGAATGTTCATCACACCATTACACTAAGGTTGTGACCTTGTTATTAACAACATCCAATGTCCATGATCAGGAAATCTTGATCATCTTGTTAATCAATGAGCTAGTTTATGAGAGAGGCATAACTAGGAACTTTCTGTTTGTTTATTAAACACACATGTATTAACGTTTCCGTATTAATACAATTATAGCATGCAAAATAAACATCTATCATATACTTGGAATATACATAATAACCACTTTTTATTGCCTCTCAGGGAATATTCCCTTCACCCAAGACCCCGAGGATTGATCCAGGTATAGGGGGTGTGAGTAATGACTAATCTACAGGATTGGAACACTAGTGACAGAAAGGGTAGTACGACTATATGTGAGGGATTTACTTGGGATTAACCGTGATGTCACTATGCATATCATTAGTTCTCTTTCCTCTATGGATGAGACTAGTAGGTTATTGCTATAAGCGGTTTCTGAGGCAATAGCAATTATGGATACACTACCCACATATAATTATCCTTCTCTAACAATTACATGCATACTTTATTATTCTCTTTTATTCCCATCAGATGTTTTGCATAGCTACAGGTGAAACCGAAAGCCCTAGGCCCTCTCTCTCTCCATCATAAACAACAACAAAAGATCGCAAACTCTTGGTCCAGTAAAACACAAAAATAATTCCAAAACTTCTGAAGGTCCATTAAAGTAACTTCACTTTTCTTTATGCTTCCCAACGATTTGATAAACCTAGGTCTACTAGGGAAAAAGAAGATATACTACATCCGTAATCCAGATCGAAGGTATCATATGCACACATAGAATCTATCACACCCGATCATCACGTGATGCTTCAAAATGACGAGTCTTAGCAATAGTGCGTACTAAGGACGAACACTTTTATTACTTGATATTTAGTGAGGGGGTGATGCACCTAGTTGATGTAGGTGCGCTTCGTCGGGAAACCCCAAGAGAAAGGTGTGATGCAGAACATCAGCAAGACTTCCCTCAGTAAGAAACCGAGGTTATCGAACCATTAGGAGGAAGGAAACGTCACACAAGTGTTCCAAGAAACGTGGAAACCTGCACAACACAAACTCAAGACTTTCCCCAACAAACAGTGAGGTTTTCAATCTCACTAGTTGGTGTAACAAAGGATTAACTGTATGGTGTGGAAGGTGATGATGGTTTGTAGCAAGTAAACAGTAATAGTGGAGGATGTATCAATGGTAAATATTGGACCGGGTTCCATAGTTCACTAGAGGTGTTCTCCTTAGATAAACAAACATGGCATGCTGGGTAAACAAATTACAACAGGGCAATTAACAAGACCAAACAAGGCATAATAATGCAATACTAGACAAAAAGATCATATGAGATTCGATTGGGCAATACAACAATATACATAGACCGCCATCCAACTTC
Organism: Avena sativa; assembly: GCA_916181665.1. NCBI lineage: Eukaryota > Viridiplantae > Streptophyta > Magnoliopsida > Poales > Poaceae > Avena > Avena sativa. The sequence continues at coordinate 40,238,998 of OV702298.1, read as the reverse complement.
ATCTATGACTAGAATTTCACCTTCAGGTTATCATCCAAACCCCCTCCAGTATTAAGTTGCAATCAACAGACAACTGCTTTAAGCAAATTGTGTAAGGTAAACAATCCACTTGTTCCATGAACAAGAGACCGTTGTTTTCTCCCTAGTGGCAACAACACATATACAACCGAAGAGATTTATGTCACTTCCCCTGGAAACTAGAGGCATGAACCCACTATCGAGCATAAATACCCCCTCTTGGAGTCACTAGAAACTACTTGGCCAAGATAGCTACTAACAACGGAGGGCATGCAAGATCACAAACAACACATACATGATAGAATCATAAGAAAAAATCATTAATCAATCTAACATAGTAATCTCAATATCCATCGGATCCCCACAAACACAACATGAATGATTACAAATAGATTAGATCTCGATCATGAACGGAGCTCACAAGATCTATACATGAAAGCACAAGGAGGATATACAACCATCTAGCTACTACATGGACCCGTAGTCCAAGGTGGAACTAGTCACGCTTCATACCGGAGGCTGGCGTGATGAAGAACGCCTTCGGGATGATCTCCCCTCCGGCAGGGTGCTGGGAAGAGCTTCAGATCCCCCCGATCTATGGATGATGGTGGTGGAGGCTACATACGGTTTTGTGGAGTTTTGATCGGGAGCCTAGGGTTTCTTCATCGGGGGCTTCTTATAGGCGAAGGGGCGAGCCATTGGGCCACCAGGGCGGCTGCACCCCCCCAGGCACAGGGTGGCCCCCTGGTGAGCCTTCTCCGTCTCGTCTTCTGGCTTCGTGTTGCCCACGATAAAATATTGACTTTGGCTTTTGTCCCGTCCAATTCCGAGAATATTGATTTTCTGCCTTTTCTGGAACCAAAAACAGAAGAAAACAGGAAACAAGCACTGTGGCAACTTGTTAATAGGTTAGTTCCAGAAAACATATAAAAACACCTCAAAGTGTGGACAAGCAAAGCAAAATAGATACTAAACACGCATGGAACATCAAAAATTATAGATACGTTTCTGATGTAGCCCGACCTATGGTCGTTACCACATCATGGTCTCCAACTTACGCCAAGTCCTCATGGACTCCAAAGGTGAATCAGTTCCTCTATGCGAGCCCACTTCCTACCCTATTGAATGGTATGCTACTTCATACTCCGTCACATATGCATGATAGTTTCACACCGACCAGTACGGAGGCCAGGGTGGAAGCCTGGAACATCAAGACCGACAAGATGGAGGCTTGGAAGAGGAGACGGAAGAAGCCAGGTCCAAGCGGTACTACCGGTCGTCGGAACCGGTACTACCGGTCAGCGGTACTACCTCCCTCTGCTACCGCGCACTACCGAAGGACCCAACTGAAGCTCCAGGACCGCAAGCGGTACTACCGGTACTAGAGCGGTACTACCGCCCTCTGCTACCGCGCACTATCGAAGGACCCAACTGAAGCTCCAGGACCACAAGCGGTACTACCGGTACTAGAGCGGTACTACCGGTTATGACCGGTACTACCGGTCCTGAATCCGGTACTACCGGTCGTGCCTAAACCTGCACGCACCAACTCGGCCCAGCGCCATGTACCCCCTTACTATATTTTCCCGTTTTGTTCCCAAACTACCCCTGTTTATGTGGCTGGCCTATAAATAGAGCCCCCACCCCTCATGTATCCCTTAGACATAGATGATAGACTAAAGACAACCCCCATTATGGAATCTCTAGTTTTCCCTCATCCCCTTTACCAAGGGGACCATCTATCGTCACCAACCTCGATTGGACTTTGCATCACGCATCCATCGTTGAACAAGGCCTTGGAGTTCGGTGTCTCGTCTCCAAGTTGTAAAGACCCTCCCCAAGGTGTTCTTCCCTCTCCGATGTGGATTTGAGGGATCACGTTGGCCGATCTTTCCTTGCGAGGATTCTATCGGACCGGTGGCCGCCGTTTGGGATCAATCGACCTTGTATCGTGTGAGTTTTACGTGTGTTCATCGTGTTCTTCGCAAGGTGTGTGTTCGCTTCCGCTACCATCTCCCTTTCCGCTCGCTTTCCCATCGATTTGACCACAATATCCATGAAGATCGGGCCACCCAAGAGGTTAACCCCTTTATCATCTCGTATCACCGGCTTTTGGTTCCCACGGATTTCTCATCGATTTGGTCTTTTCCCCATAAATTCGAAAATTCCACCAAAAATAGCCCCAATTCGTGTTTTGGATCGATCTGTCATTTGAGTGTGCTTTGGTAGGTTTTGATCTATGGATTACTTGCTAAACTTATTTATATACCTTCCTTTGCATTCCCATAGCCTAATTCCTTGATTTCCCCCTTCGATTTGGTGTTTTTCTTGAAGATTTTCCGCCCAAATCGCCCCAAAATCGCGAAAACACGTCAAATCTGGGCGTCTCTGGACCAACCGGTACTACCAGGCTCAAAATCCGGTACTACCGCACTTAACCGGTACTACCTCTCAACAAACCGGTAGTACCCCCAGTACAGAACAAAAACAGCAGGTTCCCAGATTTCAGCCGCTCACCGTTTTGAGCATAACTTTTGCATTCGAACTCAGATTTTGGTGTTCTTTAGCTCGTTTCGAAAAGGAGAAGGAGCTCTACATCATCATCCACATTTTTCATGCTATCTACTCCATCAAAATTCCGTGAGCAAGGCGGAATCCAACAATAAAGGGTAAAGATCGTCGACGAAAGGTATAAACATTCCGCGACTTCTCCCCACTTGCATTACTTTGTGAACCCCACTATCTTTGCGAGCAACAAACACCTATTGAGACTAGTTCCTCTTATGATTGCTTGGGCTATGCACATTTGATACCTTGTAGATTCCGAGCAAATGTTGTGAGCGCTATCTCATATAGTTATCTTGTATAGTTGTTGGCACAAGGAAGAGGCAAGTAAAAAGAAAATAAAAGAGTGATACAAAAAGGAAAAAAATATAAAAAAGAAAAGAAAAGGAAAGAAATACACATGTGCCTCATAGAATAGGAAGCGCAAGCTCGATGAACTTCATATAGGTGGTACTTATTGTGCATATCTTGTAGCCCACCAATTTTGTGCAATCGAACTAGTGTCTCTCTTGTACTTGTGTGACACGATCTTATAGTCTTCGCTAGGTAATCATTTGGTTCTTATCTCACTTTCTCCGTCGCACAAGTCCCATTTATCCCACCGTGTGTGTTTTCTTGTATATATTTCCTATCTTGTGGATTGACTTGTTTTGCTTTGTGATCAATATGGTTCTTTACTTGCCATTACAACATCTTGATTTCGTATTGGTTCTTGACATGCCACTTTCCATACCTATCCACCATAGGCCTTGTGTGTGTGTGTTTTTTGGTTAGTAGTTGGTTTTGGTGTTCCGCGTGAACTTCACTTTGCTTGGTTTATTGCTCTCAAGTGTGGCCACTTGCACGATGCTATCTTCCAAGGTAAAGTAAGGTTTGATGCGGCATCCCCAACACCCTCTACCACTTCCATATACAACACTTGGTCTTGTGAATCATGTCTAGGGACTCCGTAACCGAGGATGATATGTATGAAGAATCCATGATGAGCCACCATGACTACGACTCCACAAGTATAGAGGACATGACAGAGCACAACAACGACAACGGCTCTGCATGCTTTGAGGACCCGGAGCACTACACCTACGACGAATCCACATGCATGGAAGACTTGGAGCTCTACATCGACAATGGATCCTCATGCATGGAGGATATGGAGCACTACACCGACAATCGCTCCACATGCCTGGGTGATATGGAGTACTACACCAACAATTACTCCCCAAGCATGGACGACTTCGAGTGCGACATCGACGACGCCTCGCCGAGCATGGAGGACACGAAGAACTTCATCTACTTTGATGGCTCCTCCATGAGCCATTAAGAATTCCCCCACCGTGTGGAGATGGAAGACTATTACGCCAAGCACGAGGAGGCGCATCATCAAGAATCCATGACCTTCAAGGCCAAGCGTGCCACACCAAAGGGCACGATTTCTTCGATGATCCACCTCCAAGGCGACAAGAGCCACCACCTCCAAGGCATAAAGCACCACCATCGACAAGGCATCAAATGCCACCACCTAGATGGCGTCAAACTCCACCATCTCCAAGGCGCCAACCTCCATCACCTCCAAGGCGCCAAGCCCCATCTCCTATCCAAACAAGAGTGGCGTTCAAACATCATATACATCAAGAGGCGCCAAGAAACAATAATCTTCATCGACAAACATCCTCTCATGAGCATCACCACCATAAATAGGATACAAGACATCGTCAAATCCATCTTCGCCACCAAGATGAAGAATTCGTGATGAGCACCAACCATAATGCTCAAGCAAGCTCAAGAAGGCACAAAAAACACAAGAAGAGTACCAAGGCAAATGATCACCGTCGTGAGCATCATGTAGATGACCAAGTGCTTCACCAACATAAACCTTCGGCAAGGCACGCCAATGACCTCCGTCGACACCATCCTAAGGCACCTTCAACTACTAGTGCCACCACCATAATGGCACCAAGATCAAGCCTTCCTCCACGACATCAAGCTTCAATGTCTTCACTTGACTTCCAAGACCTCGTGAACGAGTAAAATAAAGACCTCTACTTCGCCAAGTTGGATAGCATGAGCCTACCTCCAACACTACTACAAGATGGCCACAAGACGGTCGAGCATGGGATTCTCCCTTTGACCATGGAGGCGAGCGATGATGCCCATCTTATGGCATCCAACCTTGGAGGCGACAAGGTCAAGAATGGTGAGCATGGGATTTTCCCTTCACCAAAGGAGGCGCATGGAGTTGAGGAAACCGAGCCTATCCATCTATGCTTGAGTTATGATGTGGTACCAATCCCATGTGAGTATGAGATCCATTTATCCCACTTGAGTGAGAACAAGAGTGAGATGAGTGCCTCCACCTTATGTGAGATTGAGTGCTTCCACTTGGAGGGCATGAGTGATACTCCTAGTGAGTTGAGAGTGGTAGTTGATAGGTCAAGTGAGACCATTTCGATTTCTAACAACTTACCCTCTACCTCAAGTGTGTTCTCTTGTGCTGTGCTAGGTTCCATGGAGGAAGACGTGCCAAGCCATGAAGCAATGATGCCTCTAATGGAGAAGATGTACATGGTGGATGAAGAGGATGCTACGTCATGGCTACATCAAGAAGACGAAGTCATCCACAAGGAGCCACTACTACCAAAACACCCACTTCATATGAGAGGTATGCACAAGGTAAAAATAAGGGTGTTGATGATCCCATGATCCCACTGGTGGACATGATGAATTGTGAGGATATGCATGTTATGGATGATACTTGTGTCATTACATATGCTTCATTCATATTCCCATGTGATGCTTTGACTTTGCATAATATTGATCATGTGAAATTGTTTGATTGTGATATCATTGCCATAAACATGCCATGCTATGCATCTTGTGTGTATCCTCCAATTGCTTCGGACTTTCCTTGTCATGCTAGTCATTCAATTTCTCCCGTTGCTTGCGATAAGATGAATACTTGCTATTTCACTTGTTTTGCTTGCAACAATATTGATGTAAGATCCCACCTTTATAAAGGTAAAGATCCCTGTGATTGCAATGCTAGTCCCTGGATCAATGCTAGCATCCACAGTTTAAGATGAAGTACACAGATACAAAGGTCATTATTACATATCATTCCAGAGACAATCATAGTCTTTTACAACTTCATGGCCACAGGCCTAATACATGAGTTCAAATATAGAAAAATATAAATAAGTCTTCATCTTCATGTGCCACAGGCAAGCATGTTGAGTGTAGACTCATAACCCCTAATCATCATCAGAGTAACCTGCAACATCACAAGTTACAGCCACAGTGGGTCAATACATTGGAATAGTATTGGCAAGTGATACTTAGTAGAATACTAGCATCTAGATACTACATGCATTTGACTAAGTGTATCTTAGGCTTGCTTTTCTCAAAATAGGTTTTTACCTATCAGTTGAAAACTCTAAGTTTTTCTTTGACAAAACTTTCCCAAGAAACCACCAATAGAAATTGGTGAACCTTCACCCTTGTTCAACCACAAGTTTTATCTTAGAAAATTGGGATGAGGAGATTCTTGATGGCTTCCATGTCTTGATGCTCAAGTTGTCCAATACCAGGGACATGGCTAAGTACTTAGATTCTTCCATCTGCAGAGGTTGTGCACTTTCCCCACAAGACTTGATTTTCACCAAGACAGGACCTTTTAGAAGCCTTCCCTTAGACCAAATGGACGCGTTCCAACCTATCATCCCACTACCATGGCTAAGTTTTTGCTACCTATATGATCCAGGCAGAGCCCATAATGACATGTGGCTGCACTAGAAGCTTCTTAACATTTTGCATCTCAAATCCCTTTTTCCTGGGTGGCTTTCCACAAGTGAGATACACAAGGTAAACCATAGAAATGGGCCTTGTGTAACCACTCAACACAAACCATTCTTTCCATTCCACCCAGGTGTTTCATTCACTTAGTTGTTTTATTAAGCAAAAACACATGTCAATGACTTAGAAATATTTCTCATAGCATGAATATATAATCCACCCTTGGTTGCTACTAGCTAGGATAAGCATAGCAATAGCATGTATCTTACTTAGAGGAAATTCTAACAATTCTACAACTACTAGGATTTCCCAAGCATAGCATATAGGTACTTAGCAAAATAACCATGCAAGTCCTATACAAAATATTTCTAATGCATAGGTGAAAATATAGGGATAAAAGGATTAAGCACCACTTGCCTTGGTAGTTTGGGGAGTAGCAACAATCTTCACAACCACAATCACTATTAGCTCCAAAATCTACACATAAAATAATGACACCAAAATCACATAACAAAATATACAAACAAAAATATATTAATGCATGCAAATGTCATGTGATGATTTTTCTACACCAAACAAGACAAGTGTACAGTAATGAAACATAAACAAGGCCAAAACACACTAAACAAACTTTATTTGATCTTTAAATCATTTTTCAAAACATTCATATACCCAAACTAAGCTTACAAATGTCTCTGCAAAAATAACTAATTTTCCAGAAGCAAAACATTAAACACATTGCATAAACAGATAGGATTCTTTCTCCTGATTCCAATGATATAAAATTTACAAAATTTGAACATGTGGATCAAAAGTTATGAATTTTACAAGTTTGAATCACTAATAGATCTTCAGATTTTTAAAACAAAGAACTGGCCACGCGTCAAGTCCTGATTGGCTGATACCGATTTGGCTCGATCGATCAACGAGAGCCGCAGGATCTAAATGAAAACGCACGGCCAGATCTAACGCGTACCCCTTTGTTAAGTTAATCTATCGCACGCGTTGGATCTAGATCTGACGGATATTGATCAAACGACCATAGACGGGGGCGCCAGCGGCGGCGGTGCGGTGGCGCGGCTCTGTCAGAGAGGTTGCGGCGATTTAGATCGCGTGGGGAGGAGTGGAGATGCTCACCGTGCTCATGGAACTGCAGTGAAGTTCAAGGTGGTCGAGGGAGAGACAGGGGCGCTCGGACTCGGCTGCTATTGCTCGTCGGAGTGAAGCCTGTCGTCGGGCAAGCTCTGGCGCCGTCAGGGGCGAGGTTGTGGTGCGCGCTAAGACAAACCAGGGGTGCCGTTAGAGGCGCACAAGCCAGGTGAACATGCGAGTATCCAATAGAGAGAAAGGGGCGGTCGGGAACTACCAGGGAGTGTCACCGGAGTGGAGCAGCAGCTCTGTCACTTGCAGAGGTGGACGGGAATGGCTGCCTGGGTCAAGCGCAGCCAAACGAAAGGGGTCAGGAGATGCACAAGGTTGTAAGGAACATGCTCGTATGAATTAGAAGCGCAGGGGTGGTCTGGCTCACCGGAATTTCGTCGCCGGAGCTCGTCGGTACAGCGGCGGTGCGAGAGCAATTAGGGGCAGCCTGGTGGCATAGCGAGTGAATTGAGCGAGGGGAAATGATCGTAGAGGGGTGCGTATTAAGTAGCCGAGCGAGGAGGGGGGATTAATCCGCGAATCAAGTGCAATCAAAGGATTTGAATTTGGGAGGAAACGACAGCGTCGAGCAGTTCCTCCGGCGCGTGATTGACGACGATGCTGAGGTGGATGGTGGGGTCGGAGCGTCAGTGAGTGGGTGCGCGTGGTTGCAGTGAGAAACAGAGGGGGAGAGGGAAACCCGGGTGGGCTGTTTTGGTTACTAGGCTGAAAAGGTATCGCCGGCCCATTTCTGTTATCCTTATTCTTTTTCTTTTTCTAAATTGATTTTCAGGAAACAAATTCAAATGAAATCAAATGTGTTTGATTTCAAACTTGTTCTGGATATTTGTAAAATGAAACCTGCATATTTTTGAGTATCAAACCATGCTTTCTCACTAGGCTTGCTTGGTTCCTTTGAAATTGTAAAATAAACAGTGCCTTAGTACTAGATTTAATAAAGATATGAAAATGGTTTTAAACCATATTTTGTTTTGGAAATTTTTGTCCAAGCTTTGGAACTCAACCAAACCAACTCATGAACAAACAATTCTTGGTTTGAAACAAATATTCTCTCACTAGAGAGTAGCATTGGATCAATGCATGTCTACATAAAATAATAAGCACTCAATGCTTCTGTTTTCTTTGAATGACTTTGAAATTGATCCCTAAATGATTATGCATGCATGGATGATATGCAATCTTTGAAAACATGATTTTAGGGATGTTATAAATCTAACCCCCTTAAGGTGAATCTCGCCCTCGAGATTCGGATTGGCTAGCGAATAGGTGAGGGTGGTCTTTCCGAAGATCATCTTCTCTTTCCCATGTTGCTTCTTTTTCGGAATGATGGTTCCATTGAACTTTGCAGAACTTGATAGTCTTAGTCCGAGTAACTCTTTCTGCAGTCTCAAGAATCTTGATAGGTTTTTCCTCATAAGTGAGATCACTTTCCAATTGAACCTCCTCCAAAGGTATAGTATCCTTCAAAGAAGTCTCTTCCATCTCTGGATGGCATTTCTTTAGCTGACTCACATGAAACACACTGTGAACGGCAGACAAAATGATTCTGGCAATTCAATCTCATAAGCTACTTCTCCTTTACGACTCAGAATCTTGAATGGTCCAACATATCTTGGAGCCAATTTTCCTTTGACTCCAAACCTCTTCACTCCACGAAGTGGTGACACTCTAAGATAAGCTCTATCACCCACTTCATAGGTGACTTCTCTATGCTTAGGATCTGCATAGCTCTTCTGTTGGGACTGTGCTATCTTCAATCTGTCCTAGCTTGACTTTCTCTTCCGCCTCTTTGATTAGTTCTGGTCCGAACAAATTTCTTTCTCCCACACCATTCCATAGTAATGGGGTGGTACACTTTCTCCCATAGAGAAACTCAAATGATGCCATCTCAATACTGGCTTGATAGCTGTTATTGTAAGAGAATTTTGCGTAAGGAAGACTTTCATCCCAACTAGCTCCATAATCTAGAGCACATGCTCTCAACATGTCTTCAAGAATCTGGTTGGTCCTTTCTGTCTGCCCATCAGTTTGAGGATGAAAAGCAGTGCTGAATTCCAATCTCGTTCCCAATGACTCATGTAGTTGCCTCCAAAAATGATAAGTGAATTGAGTTCCCCTATCAGACACAATACTCTTGGGTACTCCATGCAGACATACAATCCTATTAATGTAGATCTTGGCCAACTTAGCACTTGTGTAGGTTGTCTTCACGGGTATGAAATGAGCCACTTTAGTTAGGCGATCCACTACTACCCAAATAGAATCATATCCTGACCTGGTCCTTGGCAATCCAGTGATGAAATCCATGCCAATCTTGTCCCACTTCCAATCAGGAATAGGTAGTGGTTGTAGCAATCCTGCTGGTTTCTGATGTTCCGCTTTCACTCTACTACATACATCACACAAAGCAATATGTTCGGCGATGTCCTTCTTGAGATTATTCCACCAAAATCTTTCCTTCATATCCATATAAATTTTGGTGTTACCCGGATGAATGGAATATGGTGAGTTGTGCGCTTCTTGTAAAATCAGTTTCCGAAGCTACGGATCTTGTGGAACACAGATACGTTTTCCATACCATAAAGCACCCTGTTCGTCTTCATGGAATCCTTTGGCTTTTCCCTTCCCAATCTTTTCCTTAATCTCTTCAATTTCCTTGTCTGTCTTTTGGGCTTCTTTTATTTTGTCCAACAAAGTGGGTTGAACATCCAATGACATGAGATGTCCTTCAGGCACAATCTCCAATCTGAGATATCTAAATTGGGCACACAGATCATCTGGAAACTCTCCCTTAGTAAGGCTATTCACAAAAACCTTACGGCTTAGAGCATCCGCTACAACATTTGCCTTACTGGGGTGGTATTGCAAACTCAAGTCATAGTACTTGATGAGTTCTAGCCGTCTTCTTTGTCTCATGTTGATTTCTTTCTGGGTGAAGATATACTTCAAACTCTTGTGATCCATGAACACTTCACATCGTTTTCCCAAAAGATAGTGTCTCCATGTTTTGAGTGCATGGACAACAGAGGCTAACTCTAAATCATGAGTTGGGTAATTTACCTCATGAGTTTTGAGTTGTCTCGAGGCATAAGACACAACTTTCCCTCCTTGCATTAGAACTGCACCTAATCCATGATGAGATGCATCACAATACACTTGGAACTCTTTCTCCAAGTCTGGTAGACATAAGACTGGTGCTATCACTAGTCTCTTCTTCAATTCTTGGAAACTGAGCTCACATCCTTAAGACCAAGAAAATTTCTTGTCTTTCTTTAGTAGCTCAGTCATTGGCTTAGCTACTTTGGAGAAATTCTCAATAAATCTTCTGTAATATCCTGCCAAGCCAAGGAAACTATGAACCTCCTTCACTGACTTAGGAGATTCCCACTCTGTTACAGCTGACAATTTTGCAGGATCAACTGCTACACCATCTCCTGACACAACGTGTCCAAGAAATCCAACTTCATTTAACCAAAATTCACACTTGCTGAATTTGGCATACAGCCTATGCTCTCTAAGTTTCTCAAGTATCAAACACAAATGTCCTTCATGCTCTTCTTTGCTCTTGGAGTAGATCAAAATGTCATCGATGAAAATGACAACGAATTTGTCAAGGAACTCCATGAACACCTTGTTCATCATATTCATGAAGTAAGTTGGTGCATTGGTCAAACCAAATGGCATCATGGTGTACTCATACAATCCATACCTAGTGGTGAAATTTGTCTTAGGTATGTCTTGTTCTCTTATCTTGAGCTGGAAATAACCTGACCGGAGATCAATCTTTGAGAACACACAGGCTCCTTCTAACTGATCAAACAAGTCATTGATTCTAGGCAAAGGGTATTTGTTCTTGATAGTCACCTCATTGAGTGAACGATAATCTATGCATAACCTTTGACTTCTATCTTTCTTTTCCACAAACAAGACTGGTGCTCCCCAAGACGAAGAACTTGGTTGAATAAATCCTTTCTACAACCATTCTCCAAGTTGTTTCTTGAGTTCTTTCAACTCATCAACTGACATCTTGTATGGTCTCTTTGCTATTGGTCCTGATCCTGGTAGCAAATCAATCAGAAATTCCACATCTCTATCTGGTGGCATTCCTGGCAATTCTTTCGGAAACACATCCGGATATTCACTCACAATTGGCACACTGTCTATGCTAACCCCCTTAAGAGAATTTAGCTTACTCCCTTTTTTTCAAAGTTAGTCTTGAATCTAATCCTTTTGTTTTCTGGAGTTGTGAGTGTGACGGTATGGTTGGCACAATCTAGAACTCCCTTGTGCTTAGTCATCCAGTCCATTCCCAAAATGACATCCAATCCTTGGGAATTTAGGATTATCAGATTAACGGGAAACTTATACTTCCCAGACTCTAGGACTAGATCATGACATCCTGAGTTCACTATCATTTCTCCGCCAGGAGAACTTACTTTTATAGGACACCCAATAGTTTCTACTGTTAGTTCATTTCTTTCAACAAATGCTCTTGATATGAATGAATGAGATGCGCCAGTATCAAAGAGAACAAATGCTGGAACATAATTGAGTTTGAACTTACCAGCAACAGCATCAGGTTCCTCGTAGATTTCTTCCACATTGATGTGGTTCACTTGTCTCTTCTGGAAAGGGTTGGGCTTGTTGGGTCCTTCAACTTTCTTTTCTGGGCATTCATTTGCATAATGCCCCATCTTCTTGCACTTGAAGCATTCAACCTGACTGAGATCCTTCTTGACAGGCTGGCTTCCACTACCACTTCCACTTCCATTGTAGTGGCTCTTGTATCCACCCTTATGGTTCTTGTACTTGTCATTGTCATGACTACGGTGATGCTTGTTGTCATGATGACGGTTGTGGTTGTGGTGGCTGTTGTACTTTCCATGCTTGTGGGATCCAGAACTCCCTCTATCATCATAATGGGAACGCTTGTGAGACGATCCCGAGCTGTGCTTGTCAGAGTTCTGTTTCCTCTTTCTACTTTCAACCTGTTTCATCTTATTCTCTAAGATGGCAGCCTTGTCACAAAGAGATTGATAGGTGGGGACATAGGCCACAGATAACTGCAGATTCAGTTCATCATTCAATCCTTCGAGGAACTTTTCGTTCCTCTTGGCATCAGTATCAACTTCATCCGGTGCATAACACGCCAGATTGTTGAACTCTTCAATATATTCAGCCACGCTGCGGTGGCACTGTTTCAGATTATGGAATTCCTTCTTCTTCAAGCTCATCACTCCGAATGAGATGTGAGCTGTACGGAAACCATCTTCAAAGATAGCCCATGTCACATCCTCAATGGGAGTGGTGATCTGGAAGTTATCCCACCAAGTAGTTGCTGGTCCTTCCAACAGGTGTGCTGCGAACCTGACTTTATCCTCATCAGTACAGCCGACAGTTACCAAATCCTTGTTCACTGAATGTAGCCAATCATTGGCCACCATGGGATCAGTAGTTCCTGAGAACTTTGCAGGCCTCAGTCTTAGGAATCTGGTGAGCATGTCAAAACCTGGTGGATTGTTCTGATTGTTGTTATTGTTGTTGTTGTTGTTGTTGTTGTTGTTGTGATTCTGCATAAAGGTGGTCATCATCTGCATCAGTTGTGCCTGTGCTGTCATCAGCTGCTACATCTCGGGGGTGACATTGTTGTTGTTCGGGTTGGGGTTGGCACGTCGAGGAGGCATCTGTGGTTTTCAATAAGGATATGCATGAGATACCCATAGATGCTTAACATGCACAATACATCACATAGACAATCACAAACAAGCATCAAAATAACAAAAGTTCAACAACGTAGACAACAAGTTTTGAAAAGCAAATACACCAATAGCAAGCCATCCACAGGTTGGATGGTCATTGCGACTCAATAATCATAAGCATGGTAAATGGTAAATCAATGAGTAGTCATCACTACTCCTCTGCATCAACCTCCTCATCAACAAGTGTAAGACCTGCATTCTCCATAGCGGTCTTGTATTCCTCGACATTGGTAGTCAAGGCCTCTACTTTATCTTTGAGAGCCCTCTTCTGTGAACGAAGCCTCTCAATCACACCCTGCTGATGCTCGAGCTCGAAGTCCTTGGCCTCTATTTCTGCAGTCATCTCTCGAATCCTCGTGTTCCTATCTAGGACTCTTTTCTCTTGACTCTTGAATTTCCTATCCTGACTCTCAAACTTGGCCTCCATTTCCTTCACTATCTCTTCTTGCTCCGCGAAGAGCTTGTCCTTCTCACGAAGCTGCACCTGGAGCTCGTCATTGCTAAGCATGACGTTGGTCCTATCAGTATCTAGGTGCCTAAGTCGAACCTCTAGGTCCTGAAGGTACAGATGAATCGGCTCTGCCGTCTCTCTAGCAGTATCCTCGAACTCAATAGCCTCACCATCCTCATCGCGTCTACCGAAAGCATGGAAGTGAGTACCTCTAATCTCCTGAGAGTGTCTCCCTAGCAAACGCCCAAGTAAATCCTTCATGACTACCTCTAGGCCTCTCTCTTTGTCATCATGCATTAGCTTGAAAGTGATGGCCTCCGTGGCTGGCTCAGTCTGGCGTCCTGGCTGAGTAACCTTGAAGCCCCAAAGGTCCTTCCTCTCAAACTTGGTGAGGGGAAGCATCATGATGCTAGGAAGCGGAAGATTGAACATACTAGTGAGCTCAATAAGACGAGTGTGAAAACGAGTTCCCTTGAACTCTTCAGCCGTGCTGATAGTAACATTAGGCATATATTTTATAAGATAGAGAAAAGTTAGAAACAACATCAACAGAAATACACAAGACAAGGTAGCACAAGCATATCATTTGCAAACAAACACACAAGTCATGGCATACATAAATCCATTACAAATATCCAAGGTTCAACATAACTTAGACAAAATTTTGGAAATGAAATGATAAGTGTGGTGGTCCAACTAATGGAGTATGTTACAACTCTCACTCACTAGACAAAATGGCTATTAAAGCATCCTTAGTAGCCATCTGCCTATCTTGTTCACAAGATTCCCAAATCAAGTCTATGATGTCCTCCCTTAGTTGTTGGTTGGTAGTTTCCAACTCTTGGGTATGCTTCTTGTCTTCCCTAAGGTCATTTTGGGTGTTGAGCATTCTGCACTTGAGTCTATCACCAAGCTCTTTGATGGCCTTCCAAGCTGCATCCCTTGCAGAATCAAAGAATGTGGTGTGCATCACTGAGTTGGTGACCATGCAGAATCCTGATTCTTTGTGGTTGTCTTCCTTGTTTTTGTACAAGTGAAGTTGCACCCACCAATATTCTTCTTCTTCATCCATCACAGGGAAACCTTTGTACACAGCTGCACCATGTATCCCCATGGTAACCATAAGGTTCTTGAGGGCCTTTGGAAATTCAGTCTCACACTCTAGGGTCATGGTCATGAGTGGTCCCTTCCTTACAGCTTCGTTGATGGAGTTCATCTACAAATAGAGATGAGAAATAAGATTAGAAAAGTTTACTAGAAGAAAAGATAAGTGTGGAAGTTGTTGAATTTTTTTCCTTAGTGGTTTCTAATCCAATCCTAGGGTCATAATCCTATAGGCAACACAGTGCTCTGATACCATCTGTAAGATCCCACCTTTATAAAGGTAAAGACCCCTGTGATTGCAATGCTAGTCCCTGGATCAATGCTAGCATCCACAGTTTAAGATGAAGTACACAGATACAAAGGTCATTATTACATATCATTCCAGAGACAAACATAGTCTTCTACAACTCCATGGCCATAGGCCTAATACATGAGTTAAAATATAGAAAAATATAAATAAGTCTTCATCTTCATGTGCCACAGGCAAGAATGTTGAGTGTAGACTCATAACCCCTAATCATCATCAGAGTAACCTGCAACATCACAAGTTACAGCCACAGTGGGTCAATACATTGGAATAGTATTGGTAAGTGATACCTTAGTAGAATATTAGCATCTAGATACTCATGCATTTGGCTAAGTGTAGCTTAGGCTTGCTTTGCTCAAAATAGGTTTTTACCTATCAGTTGAAAACTCTAAGTTTTTCTTTGACAAAACTTTCCCAAGAAACCACCAATAGAAATTGGTGAACCTTCACCCTTGTTCAACCACAAGTTTTATCTCAGAAAATTGGGATGAGGAGATTCTTGATGGCTTCCATGTCTTGATGCTCAAGTTGTCCAATACCAGGGACATGGCTAAGTACTTAGATTCTTCCATCTGCAGAGGTTGTGCACTTTCCCCACAAGACTTGATTTTCACCAAGACATGACCTTTCAGAAGCCTTCCTTAGACCAAATGGACGCGTTCCAACCTATCATCCCACTACCACCAACTGTCCAAATGGCTAAGTTTTTGCTACCTTTATGATCCAGGCAGAGCCCATAATGCCATGTGGCTGCACTAGAAGCTTATTAACATTTGGCATCTCAAATCCCTTTGTTCCTGGGTGGCTTTCCACAAGTGAGATACACAAGGTAAACCATAGAAATGGGCCTTGTGTAACCACTCAACATAAACCATTCTTTCCATTCCACCCAGGTGTTTCATTCACTTAGTTGTTTTATTAAGCAAAAACACATGTCAATGACTTAGAAATATTTCTCATAGCATGAATATATAATCCACCCTTGGTTGCTACTAGCTAGGCTAAGCATGTATCTTACTTATAGGAAATTCTAACAATTCTACAACTACTAGGATTTCCCAAGCATAGCATATAGATACTTAGCAAAATAACCATGCAAGTCCTATACAAAATATTTCTAATGCATAGTTGAAAATATAGGGATAAAATCATGAAGAACCACTTGCCTTGGTAGTTTGGGGAGTAGCAACAATCTTCACAACCACAATCACTATTAGCACCAAAATCTACACATAAAATAATGACACCAAAATCACATAACAAAATATACAAACAAAAATATATGAATGCATGCAAATGTCATGTGATGATTTTTCTATACCAAACAAGACAAGTGTACAGTACTGAAACATAAACAAGTCCAAAACACACTAAACAAACTTTATTTGATCTTTAAATCATTTCTCAAAACATTCATATACCCAAACTAAGCTTACAAATTTCTCTGCAAAAATAACTAATTTTCCAGAAGCAAAACATTAAACACATTGCATAAACAGATAGGATTCTTTCTCCTGATTCCAATGATATAAAATTTATAAAATTTGAACGTGTGGATCAAAAGTTATGAATTTTACAAGTTTGAATCACTAATAGATCTAATTCAGATTTTTAAAACAAAGAACTGGCCACGCGTCAAGTCCTGATTGGTTGATACCGATTCGGCTGGATCGATCAACGAGAGCTGCAGGATCTAAATGAAAATGCACGGCCAGATCTAACGCGTACCCCTTCATTAAGTTAATCTTTCGCATGCGTTGGATCTAGATCTGACGGCTATTGATGAAACAACCATAGACGGGCGACGCCAGCGGCGGCGGTGCAGCGGCGCGGCTCTATCAGAAGGTTGCCGGTGATTTAGATTGCGTGGGGAGTAGTGGAGATGCTCACCGTGCTCGTGGAACTGCAGTGAAGCTCAAGGTGGTCGAGGGAGAGGCAGGGGCGCTCGGACTCGGCTGCTATTGCTCGTTGGAGTGAAGCATGTCGTCGGGCAAGCTCTGGCATCGTCGGGGGCGAGGTTGTGGTGCGTGCTAAGACAAACCAGGGGTGCCGTTAGATGCGCACAAGCCAAGTGAACATGCGAGTATCCAATAGAGAGAAAGGGGCGGTCGGGAACTACCAGGGAGTGTCGCTGGAGTGGAGCAGCGGCTCTGTCACTTGCGGAGGTGGACGGGAACGGCTGCCTGGGTCAAGCGCGGCCAAAATAAAGGGGTCAGGAGATGCACAAGGTTGTAAGGAACACGCTCGTATGAATTAGAAGGGCAGGGGTGGTCTGGCTCACCAGAATTTCGTTGCCGGAGCTCGTCGGTACAGCGGCGGTGCGAGAATAATTAGGGGCAGCCTGGTGGCGGAGCGAGTGAGTTGAGCGAGGGGAAATGGTCGTCGAGGGGTGGGGATTAAGTAGCCGAGAGAGGAGGGGGAATTACTCCGCGAATCAAGCGCAATCAAAGGATTTGAATTCGGGAGGAAACGTCGGCGTCGAGCAGTTCCTCCGGCGCGTGATTGACGACGATGCTGAGGTGGATGGTGGGGTCGGAGCGTCAGTGAATGGGTGCGCGTGGTTGCAGTGAGAAACAGAGGGGGAGAGGGAAACCCGGGTGGGTTGTTTTGGTTACTAGACTGAAAAGGTATCGCCGACCCATTTCTGTTATCCTTATTCTTTCTCTTTTTCTAAATTGATTTTCAGGAAACAAATTCAAATGAAATAAAATGTGTTTGATTTCAAACTTGTTCTGGATTTTTGTAAAATGAAACCTGCATATTTTTGAGTATCAAAACATGCTGTCTCACTAGGCTTGCTTGGTTCCTTTGAAATTTTAAAATAAAACAGTGCCTTAGTACTAGATTTAATAAATATATGAAAATGGTTTTAAACCATATTTTGTTTTGGAATTTTTTGTCCAAGCTTTGGAACTCAACCAAACCAACTCATGAACAAACAATTCTTGGTTTGAAACAAATATTCTCTCACTAGAGAGTAGCATTGGATCAATGCCTGTCTACATAAAATAATAAGCACTCAATGCTTCTGTTTTCTTTGAAATGACTTTGAAATTGATCCCTAAATGATTATGCATGCATGGATGATATGCAATCTTTGAAAACATGATTTTAGGGATGTTACAATTGATCACATGCGTTATAATGAGATGGCCCCCATAGCTTTCTCAATTTTTGGAGATTTTGATGATTGCCATGATAAGCATGTTCCTCACTTGCATACTCACCATGAATCTATTTCATACTTGATTGACATTAATGGTGATGTGCACAAGAAGAGATACGTCATGATGGATGATGTGTATATCTACCATGCACACACGTTCTTCCTTTGGTGTATGATGTCTGTAGGTACCCACACTATAATGTCAACCTCGGTTGAGCACGAGTTGACAAAAAGATCTCTTGAGAGCATCCCACAAGTGAGTTCAAGATCGAACCCAGCTCTGATACCTTTTGCATGCTTTGCATCTTTCATGTTGACAAATTTCTCTTTCCTATGGTTTGCTTGCAAGCATGTTAATGGTATTATATCCCCTTGTGACATTCATGTTTCTTCGATTTTGGATAATGATGCTTTGTGTGTTGTAACAAAATTGTTGAACAATTTCTCTTTCCAGTGTTTTGTGTGCAACCACAATTCCATAATAGCATGTATTGTCATGAGAGCTTCCAAGAATCTCATCTTGTTGCAACAAACATAAGGAGCACTTGCTTTTTCATTTGGTTTGTTTGCAAACATGTTGTTTTTGATTTTGTTTGGGATACTCATATTCCCATGATATTTGCTTTTGATGATATGTGTATTGCATCCAACATAATGAACAATATCTCTTTCCAATGGTTGGTTTGCACACATAATGATGTTGCTTTGGATATTCTTCCTTTTGTGTTTTTGCCAAATTCTCCTAGCTTTGCATCACGGATGTTGACCAGAATTCTAGTCAAGTGCCTTGAGTGCCACACTAAGACATTATATGGAGTTTTTGAGTTCTCATATTTGGATGATGTTCAACCGATTTCCATGCACTTTGACCTTGCATATGCATCCCATTTGCTATACTTGAGTTGTCCTAATAGTGTTGTGAACAAGAATGGACATGCCACAAATGACATGCTCCTCTATCACACACAAACATATGTTGCTTGGTCTTTGTTGTATGAAGGTACAAATACATACACGTCAACCTCTACCAACCATGGGTTGACAAGAAGAACCGAAGAGAGTTACCTATGGCTACCCTTCATCGAGCTATCTCTACAAGCTAAGGTGACTTCCTTCTACTTGAGTACTAATGCTATAATCTTCATGAATTGGCTACTCTTTGAGTATTTCTTCGCTTTTGTTGTGAGCTTTGTAGGCTTCATGGAAGGTGAAGGAACATTGAAGTGTTGTCAAGTCAATCTTTCCGAGGACGACTATATGGTGAACCCTAGGATCAAGGTGGTCTCTCGACCTCTTCTATGTTGTGATGAGCATGTAGAGTCAAGGACGACTCTTTTTGAAGGGGGGAGCTAATGTAGCCCGACCTACGGTAGTTACCACATCATGGTCTCCAACTTACACCAAGTCGTCATGGACTCCAAAGGTGAATCCATTCCTCTATGCGAGCCCACTTCCTACCCTATTGAATGGTATGCTACTTCATACTCCGTCACATATGCATGATAGGTTCACACCAACTAGTACGGAGGCCAGGGAGGAAGCCCGGAACATCAAGCCCGACAAGACGGAGGCTTAGAAGAGGAGACGGAAGATGCTAGGTCCAAGCGGTACTACCGGTCGTCGGAACCGGTACTACCGGTCAGCGGTACTACCGCCCTCTGCTACCGCGCACTACCGAAGGACCCAACTGAAGCTCCAGGACCGCAAGCGGTACTACCGGTACTAGAGCGGTACTACCGCCCTCTACTACCGCGCACTACCAAAGGACCCAACTGAAGCTCCAGGACCGCAAGCGCTACTACCGGTACTAGAGCGGTACTACCGATTATGACCGGTACTACCGGTCCTGAATCCGGTACTACCGATCGTGCCTGAACCTGCACGCACCAACTCGGCCCAGCGCCATGTACCCCCTTACTATATTTTCCCGTTTTGTTCCCAAACTACCCTTGTTTATGTGGCTGGCCTATAAATAGAGCCCCACCCCTCATGTATCCCATAGGAATAGATGATAGACTAAAGATAACCCCCATTGTGGAATCTCTAGTTTTGCCTCATCCCCTTTACCAAGGGGACCGACTATCGTCACCAACCTCGATTGGAATTTGCATCACGCATCCATCGTTGAACAAGGCCTTGGAGTTCGATGTCTCGTCTCCAAGTTGTCAAGACCCTCCCCAAGGTGTTCTTCCCTCTCCGATGTGGATTTGAGGGAGCACGTTGGCCGATCTTTCCTTGCGAGGATTCTATCGGATCGGTGGCCTCCGTTCGGGAGCAATCGGCCTTGTATCGTGTGAGTTTTTCGTGTGTTCATCGTGTTCTTCGTGAGGTGTGTGTTCGCTTCCGCTACCTTCTCCCTTTCCCCTCGCTTTCCCATGGATTTGACCACGAGATCCGTGAAGATCGGGCCACCCAAGAGGTTAACCCCTTTATCAGTTTCCGACGTATCAAGCATCCCCAAGCTTAACTCCTGCTCGTCCTCGAGTAGGTAAGTGATAAAAGAATAATTTCTGAGGTGACATGCACCATCAAAACCAAGATCAAACCATTTGAAAGCATTGAAATCTAGGATCAAAGAACTCTAAACATGTGCATGAAAGATGGAGCTCTAACAATAAGACAAAGTAACTATGCATGCAACATGAATGGCTACAAACAAAGATCATGAATAACATGCATTGGAAAACGTTTGTTTGTTTCACATATAGAAAACATGGCATAGTGGCATTCAGCTTGTCCCTCATAGAGTACCAAATAGATTCCTAGGACACCTTCAAAGTTCATAAGAGTGATTAGATACAAATAGCACAAGAACAAGTAATATGACAATATGCATCGATCAATAAGTTTTGGGACACTTCACATAGAACTAAGAATGGCCACTATGCTCTCTTAATGGTGCCTAAAGGATAGAAGGTGGAGACTCAATATAATAGTGGAAGAAAGGCCCCTCATAAAGGAAAGCAGGGATTTCAAGTTTCAAAAAGAGCTTCCAAAAATTATGGTACTTGTTAGCTTTCAACCCTCATTGCCCCTATCATAAGCATATTGAAGTGATTAAGGTTAAAGTGAACAAACTATGGAGTATATGCTTGACAAAGTATAAGTTGGCAATCTCATGTCCCTTGAATACGAGAGCCACACCTCATGCTACTCAACTTCAGACACCTGTAAGTTCTTGTCATAGTAAGTACATGTGTATCATAGAGAATCGCCAATGGGGTACCCCTTGCACATGGTACAGGAGCTATCCCATAACCAAAATGACAAGGCAAGCAGACAATTAGCATCTCAGCAATCTTTTTATTTACTATGTGCATAGAATTTTATTGAGGATGCTTCATAGATAGATCATTATGGTGATGCTGCAAGTTTCCACCATGATTAGGAATGGCCTAGGCATTTCTCTAACACAAAATACATAACTCCATGCACTTACAATCTCCCTCTTTATTTCACACCGGTGACATCCATAGACAAAAGAGCATGATATCAACTATGTATAAAGTACAAGTGCAATGTTGAAAACGTTCCCCATGACAGCATGGTTCTGCTAATTCCAACATATAAGTGCAAGCATATACAACTTAGATGACACAATGGTTCAAGTTTATTAGGGGCAAGAAATATAAAGTGTGCCATCAAGTTTGTGAGGGCTTTAATCACTAAATTTTCACATAACAAAATACTTTTTAATTGGAAGATTGCTGAAAACAAAAATATACTTGGAATGGTGTAACACACCATGCATAGGAATTTATAGTGGACACTTTGGAATAACTTGGTTTCTTGGGAATTGGAAGCATGAGTAGAACTTACTCATACAAGTGGAGGCTAGCAAAAGACTGGGAGCAACCAACTAAGAGAGCAATAATGGCCATAATCATGCAGAGCGATAAAACATTACTAATCAAAGCATAGAGTGGTACTACAAGTCAAGGACTAAATGATCATAGAGTCTATGGTGACTTTTTCATAGTCATAACATGGTGTGAGCATGTTCCAAGTGATGCCTACGCACTTCTATTCTTGTATACAGTTGCTGGGCCTCCAAGTGCAGAGGTTTGTAGAACAGCAGCAAGTTTCCCTTAAGTGGATCACCCAAGGTTTATCGAACTCATGGAGGAAGTGGTCAAAGGTATTCCCTCTCAAGCAACCATGCAATAAAGATACAATAAGTCTCTTGTGTCCCCAACACACCCAATATAGGTGCACTAGTTCGGCGAAGAGATAGTGAAATACAAGTGGTAACGGTGCCAGACAATAGCTTGACGGTGAGGTAAATACTAAAGCAAGCAAACAGATGGAAACAAGCAAACATGCAACAGATCTAGATGTAAACGGTGTTTCAATGTTTAGAAACAAGGCCTAGGGATCATACTTTCACTAGTGAACACTCTCTCATATAAATATACTCTCTTCATGATACTACTCTTAACTACTCTCCGGTTGGACACTCTAATCCATGGCAGGGCCTTCTCCAATCTAGATAACCCCACACTGTCACCTTGAGCGCTAGATGGTTCCAACAAACACCACAATTTCATAGAGACATCCAACTCCAAATATAACTCATAACAAATATTCAATCTAGCCAAAGTACCACACATGGTATGCACGCTGTCACTTTCACACACGTGGGGAAAGCATAGATCTATTAAAGCACAAAGAGTATTTATGTAGACTCAAACCTATGTGCCACCATGGCATGCACGCTGTCACTTTCACACACATGGGGAGAGCAGAGATCTATTGAAGCACTTGAGTAGCAAGGTAGATCTACTTGATTACAAATCTCATGACCACAACATGATCATGCATAGAGAGAGAGATGAACACATATCTACCGGTAGATCCCTTATCCATGAGGAAGAACTACTCCCTCCTCATCATGGGAATCAGCAACGGTGATGAAGATGGCGATGGAGATTGATGGAGATGGCTCCGGGGGCACTTCCCCATCCCTACAGGGTGCCGGAACAAAGACTTTCTGTCCCCCGAATCTCCCTTTCGGTGGCGGCGGTGCTACGGAGGTTTTCGTGGCTTTCTGATGGATTGCCTAGGGTTTTTGGGTCGGAGGCTTCTTATAGGCATAGGAATCAAGGTCGGTGGGGTCCAGGGGGCCCACACCCCTCCAGGCGCCTCTAGGGCTTGCCCGCGCCTAGGGGGTTTGGCCACCCTGTGGCCCCCCTCCGGCTCTGCTTCGTGGTTCTGTGTTGCTTCGGGAAAATAATAACTTTGGCTTTTGTCCCGTCCAATTGAGAATATTGATTTTCTGCCTTTCTGGAACCAAAAACAGAAGAAAACAGGCAACTGGCACTGTGGCAACTTGTTAATAGGTTAGTTCCAGAAAAGATATAAAAACACCTCAAAGTATAGATAAAGCAAAGTAGATACAAACCAAGCATGGAGCATAAAAAATTATAGATACGTTTCCGACGTATCAAGCATCCCCAAGCTTAACTCCTGCTCGTCCTCGAGTAGGTAAGTGAAAAAAGAATAATTTTTGAGGTGACATGCACCCTCATAACAAAGATCAAACCTTTTGCAAGCATTGAAAGTTGTGATCAAATAACTCTAAACATGTGCATGAAAGATGGAGTTCTAACAATAGGACATAGTACTATGCAAGCAACATGTCAAGCTACAAACAAAGATCATGAATAATATGCATTGAAAAACATTTGTTTGTTTCACATACAGAAAACATAGCATAGTGGCAATCAGCTTGTCCCTCATAGAGTAGAAATATAGATGCATAGGACACCTTCAAAGTTCACAAGGGTGACTAGAAACAAATAGCACAAGAACAAGTAATATCACAATATGCATCAATCAATAAGATTTGTGACACTGCACACAGAATGACAACTATGCTCTCTTAATGGTGCCTAAAGGTAGAAGGTGGAGACTCAATAATGGTGGAAGAAAGGCCTTTTTTGTAAAGGAAGCAGTGATTACAAGTTTCAAAAAGAGCTTCCAAAATTATGGTACTTGTTAGCTTTCAGCCCTGATTGCCCCTATATTAAGCATCTTGAAGTGGTTAAGGTTAAAGTGGCAAAGCTGGAGTATATGCTTGACAAAGTATAAGTTGGCAATCTCAAGTCCCTTGAATACGAGGGACACACCTCATGCATACTCAACTTTGGGTCTAGGTAAGTTCTTGTCCTTGTAAGTATTTGCATATCATTGAGAACCGCCAACGGGGTACCCCTTGCACATGGTACAGGAGCTTTCCCATAACCAAAATGACAAGGCAAGCAGACAATGAGCATCTCAGCAATCTTTTTATTTACCATATGCATAGCTTTTTATTGAGGATGCTTCATAGATAGCTCATTATGGTGATGCTGCAAGTTTCCACCATGATTAGGAATGTCTTAGGCTAGCGGCCCAGGCGTTTCTCTAACATAGAATACAAACTCCATGGACTTACAAGTTCCCTCTTTATTTCACACCGGTGGCATCCATAGACAAAAGAACATGATATCAACTGAGTACAACAAGGTACAAGTGCAATGTTGAAAACGTTCCCCGTGACAGCACGGTTCTGCTCATTCCAACTTATAAGTGCAAGCATATACA
The DNA here is from genome assembly GCA_916181665.1 of Avena sativa. Lineage (NCBI taxonomy): Eukaryota > Viridiplantae > Streptophyta > Magnoliopsida > Poales > Poaceae > Avena > Avena sativa. Next base: position 40,214,093 of record OV702298.1, on the reverse strand, counting down.
AAAAAGTTGTCACAATGGTTCAAGTTTATTAGGGGCAAAGAATAAAGTGTGCCATCAAGTTCGTGAGGGATTTCATCACTAAGTTTTCGCATAACAAAATAGTTTTTAATTGGAAGATAGTTGAAAAAAAGAATATACTTGGAAAGGTGTAACACACCATGCATAGGAGTTTATAGTGGACACTTTGTAATAACTTGGTTTCTTGGGAGTTGGAGGCATGAGTAGAACTTACTCATACAAGTGGAGGCTAGCAAAAGACTGGGAGCAACCAACTAAGAGAGAAATAATGGCCATAATCATGCAGTGCAACAAAGCATTACGAATCAAAGCATAGAGTGGTACTACAAGTCAAGGACTAAATGATCATAGAGGCTATGGTGACTTGTTCATAGTTATAACATGGTGTGAGCATGTGCCAAGTCAACCCAAACAAAGCATCAAAGGAGAATACCACAATACTATGCTTTTGCTTGCTAAAACAACGCATAATTTCTTCAAGGCACACTAAGCAATCCCAATTGTTTGGAACAAGACATGCTATAGCAATAATCACTAAGCATAAGGTCAAAACAACACCTAGCATGTCATGCTAAAGTCTAAGTCACAGTCAAAACAAGCTCCCTTTTGTACCACTTAAGCATGAAGCTTTCTACTCTTTCCAACACCAAACAACTTATTTGAAACAACTCACAAAGATAATAATCAATAAAGATCAGTGAGCTTGTCTCACAAATCCACAAAGAAGAACTAAAAAGTTCTAAGCTGAAAGCATAAGAAAACTAAGGCTAAACACAGTGCTAGCAAAAGTGAACACTCACTGAACAATAAGAGTGAAAACTAGAGTGTTCTAGGCACTGAAAACAGAATGTGTCTCTCTCCAAAAGAAGTGTGTTGTGATCAACCAACTTACTCAAGCAAACCAAACAAAAACCAAAAAAGAAAACTAATACGCTCCAAGAACAACACAACTGTGCATGAAACAATAAAAATGAAGTGTCTAGAAAGACCTGAGATTTTTATTGATGAAGAAGGAGATGCCTTGGGCATCCCCAAGCTTTGACGCTTGTACCTCTTGAATATTTCTTGGGGTGACATGGGGTGGCATCCCCAAGCTTGAGCTTTTGTCCATTATTCATCTCATTACATCATTATTTCTCTACACCTGCAAATTTTCCTTCATACAAAACTTCACACAATCTTCATTAGCAACATTAGCTTATTCAAAAGATATTAGACCCCTGGAAAAGATTTGGCCAACAAGGATTTTCACTAAAAACAAAAGCTACTGTAGTAACTCCTTCAAAAATCTCAATTCACCTAAAGAGAACTCAAAAAGGAATCAATAAGAAGCAAATGCAAATAATGGCAGAAATCTGTCAAAGCAGACCAGCAGGTAGAAACCGATTTTTTCGAACATCTTCTGTTGCTCAAATAAAAAAGTGTTGAACTAATGAAAGTTAGATAACATACTAGGGGATTTAGTCTTAAATGTTCAGCTCAATCAGACTTACAGAGACTCCTCACTAATTTTTATGGTGGAGGACAGAAATCTGTTTTGGGACAGCAGCTCCCCAAATCTTACTTCCCTCTCATTAGAGGTTATTCTTGGCACAAAAAGCAAACAAAAAGGATAAGAAGAGGTCATTACAGAAGTAATAACTTCCAAGACTCAATAAAACTCTTGGGTTATCTCCCAACAAGTACTTTTCTTTAATTCCTTTAAGTTAGGCATGATAGTTTCAAAGATGCTCACATAGGAAATATGAATTAAAGTAAAAGAGAGCATCAAGAAGAAAATTCAAAACACATTTAAGTCTAACCCACTTCCTATGCATAGGAATCTTGTAAATAAACAAGTCATGAAAGCACAAATCAACAAGCATATAAAAGCAAAACAAGTGCAACTTTAAGATTTTCAACATAAAGAGGGGAAACTTAATATTGTTGAGATAGATAAGACAATGTTTCCCTCTCTCATAATAATTTTAGTGACATCATGAATAAAATTAACAATATAAATATCACATAAAACACTCTTATCATGAGCCACATGCATAAAATTATTATTACTCTCCACATAAGCATAGTCATGCTTATTAATTGTAGTGGGAGCAAATTCAACAAAATAGCTATCATTAGTATTCTCATCACCATAATCATCAAATATAGGAGGCATATTGTAATCACAATAAATTTTCTCCTCAATAGTAGGTGGACTGAAAATATCATACTCATCATTATAATCATCATATATGGGAGGTTTGGTACCATCATAAGCAATACAATAGCTATCTTCCAAAGCTGGGGGACTAAAAAGATCATTTTCATCAAAACTAGCTTCCCCAAGCTTAGACGTTTCCATATCATTAGCAACAATGGTGTCCAAAGAATTCATACTAATAACATTGCTATTAGCATGCAAATAAAGCTCCATAGGTTTTTTAATTTTTTCTTCAAACACTTCATGTCCTAACTCAAGATAAATACTATAGAGCTCTCTAATTTTGTTGTTGTTTTCCAGTAAGCCTAACTAGTGAAAACAAGAAACAAAAAGACAAAATTGCAGGATCTAAAGGAAATAACTTCGCACTCACACCGGAGGATGTGAGTACCTTTTACCTTACCTCCCCGGCAACGGTGCCAGAAAAGATCTTGATGCCTACGCACTTCTATTCTTGTAGACAGTTGTTGGGCCTGGAAGTGCAGAGGTTTGTAGAACAGCAGAAAGTTTCCCTTAAGTGGATCACCCAAGGTTTATTGAACTCAGGGAGGAAGTGGTCAAAGGTATTCCCTCTCAAGCAACCCTGCAATCAAGATACAAGAAGTCTCTTGTGTCCCCAACACACCCAATATAGGTGCACTAGTTCAGCGAAGAGATAGTGAAATACAAGTGGTAGCGGTGACAGAAAATAACTTGATGGTGAGGTAAAGACTAAAGCAAGAAAACATATGGAAACAAGCAAACATGTAACAGATCTAGATGCAAATGGTGTTTCAATGTTTAGAAACAAGGCCTAGGGATCATACTTTCACTAGTGAACACTCTCTCATATAAATATCCTCTCTTCATGATACTTCCCTTAACTACTCTTTGGTTGGACACTCTAATCCATGGTAGGGCCTTCCCCAATCTAGATAACCCCACACTGTCACCTTGAGTGCTAGATGGTTCCAACAAATACCACAATTTAATAGAGACATCCAACTACAAATATAACTCATAACAAATATTCAATCTAGCCAAAGTACCACACACGGTATGCACGCTATCACTTTCACACACGTGGGGAAAAACATAGATCTATTAAAGCACAAAGAGTATTTATGTAGACTCAAACCTAAGTGCCACCATGGCATGCACGCTGTCACTTTCACACACATGGGGAGAGCAGAGATCTATTGAAGCACTTGAGTAGAAAGGTAGGTCTACTTGATTACAAAGCTCATGACCACAACATGATCATGCATAGAGAGAGAGATGAACACATAGCTACCGGTAGAGCCCTTAGCCCTGAGGAAGAACTACTCCCTCATCATGGGAATCAGCAACGGTGATGAAGATGGCGATGGAGATCGATGGAGATGGCTCCGAGGGCACTTCCTTGTCCCGGCAGGGTGCCGGAATAGAGACTTTCTGTCCCCCGAATCTCCCTTTCGGTGGCGGCGGCGCTACGTAGGTTTTCGTGGCTTTCTGATGGATTGCCTAGGGTTTTTGGGTCGGAGGCTTCTTATAGGCGCAGGAATCAAAGTCGATGGGGGTCCAGGGGGCCCACACTCCCTCCAGGCGCCTCCAGGGCTTTCCCACGCCTAGGGGGGTTTGGCCACCCTGTGTCCCCCCTCCGGCTCTGCTTCATGGTTCCGTGTTTCTCCGGGAAAAATAATAACTTTGGCTTTTGTCTCGTCCAATTCCGATAATATTGATTTTTCTGCCTTTCTGGAACCAAAAACAGAAGAAAACATGCAACTGGCACTGTGGCAACTTGTTGATAGGTTAGTTCCAGAAAAGATATAAAAACACCTCAAAGTATAGAAAAAGCAAATCAAAGTAGATACAAAACAAGCATGGATCATCAAAAATTATAGATATGTTTCCGACGTATCACCAAGTTAACCCAAACAAAGCATCAAAGGAGAATACCACAATACTATGCTTTTGTATGCTAAAACAACGCATGATTCCTTCAAGGCACACTAAGCAATCCCAATTGTTTGTAACAAGTCATGCTACAAAAATAATCACTAAGCATAAGGTCAAAACAACACCTAGCATGACATGCTAAAGTCTAAGTCACAGTCAAAGCAAGCTCCTCTTGCACTATTTCAAGCAAGAACTTTCTACTCCTTTCCAACACCAATCAACTTATTTGAAACAACACAGCGAGAACGGGGGTCCAAACTACTTTATTCAAGAAACCTAAACAAACTAAGCAAAGCAAACAAAAACTAAGATGCTCCAAGAACAACACAATAGTGCATGAAACAATAAAAACGAAGTGTCTAGACAGACCTAAGTTTTTTATTGATGAAGAAGGGGATGCCTTGGGCATCCCCAAGCTTTGATGCTTGTACCTCTTGGATATTTATTGGGGTGACACGGGGTGGCATCCCCAAGCTTGAGCTTTTGTCCATTCTTCGTCTCATTACATCATTCTCTCTCTACACCTGAATTTTTTCCTTCATACAAAACTTCACACAATCTTCATTAGCAACATTAGTGTATTCAAAAGATAATAGACCTTTGGGTTTAGATTTTTAACAGCAAAGCTTTTCACTAAAAACACAAGCTACTGTAGTAACTCCTTCAAAAAGCTCAATTCACCTAAAGAGAACTCAAAAAGGAATCAATAAGAAGCAAATGCAAATAATGGCAGAAATCTGTCAAAACAGAATAGCAGGTAGAAACCTATTTTTTCGTACATCTTATGTTTCTCAAATCAAAAAGTGTTGAACTAACGAAAGTTATATAACATACTGTAGAATTTATTCGTAAATTTTCAGCTCAATCAGACTTACAGAGACTCCTCACAAATGTTTATGGTGGAGGACAGCAATCTGTTTTGGGACAGCAACTCCCCAAATCTTACTTCCCTCTCATTAGATGTCATTCTTGGCATAAAAAGCAAACAAAAAGGATAAGGAGAGGTCATAACTGAAGTAATAACTTCCAAGACTCAAGGAAACTCTTGGGTTATCTCCCAACAAGTACCTTTAACGCCTTTAAGTTAGGCACAAGAAGCAAGAAATCAAGTATTTTCAAATGAGGAATCATTAACATCAAACCTTGCTTTCAAAGGGGGAGCAAAAAGCAACTTCTCTCTCCTCATAGGGAAGTGTTCAATACCTTTATTTAATGGAAATTGATATTTAATGGTGCCTTCTTTCATATCAATGATGGCACCAACAGTTCTAAGAAAGGGTCTTCCCAAAGTAATAGGACAAGAAGCATTGTATTCAACATCCAAAACATGGAAATCAACAGGGACATAAGCATAGTTAACCATAATGAAAACATCATTAATACTCCCCATGAGTTTCTTCTTAGAATTATCATCAAGTGGGACATCCAAATAACAATCTTCCAAAGGTGGCAAATCAAGCATTTAGTAAATCTTCCTAGGCATAATAGAGACACTAGAACCAAGATCACATGAAGCTTTGAGATCAAAGTCATTCACTTGCACATTAATAATGGGTTCCCAAATATCTTCTACTTTCCTAGGAATAGAAGCTTTGTGTTTTAACTTATCTTCCTTAATCTTAACAAGATCATCTGTAATGTGTTTGGTGAAAGCAACATGCATATCACTAGCATCAGGACTTCTAGCAAGTTTTTGCAGGAACAAAATCACTTCAGAAATATTGCAACCATCTATATCAAAATCAAACTTAGCATCACTAGTAGTAGACTTATTTTGACTTAGGCATTGTAGGAGGAGGAATAGGGACTTCTTATGGCTTAGTGGTATCCATTTTAGTGATTGTGCATACACTATTGTTTCTATCAATTTCAGCTTTCCTTTCCCACTTAGCATGAAGTTGAGCTAACAGTCTAACATTTTCATCAATAGTAACTTGTATGGCATGAGTAGTAGAAAAGGTAATTTCCATGGTTTCAGGTTTAGCAGCCATTTTATTAATCAACGAGGACTGTGCTTTAGACAAAGAGGAAATATTCTTCTCAACTGTTAAAAGTTTTTCCTCCATAGTCTTATTGAAAGCGGTTTGTTTACTAATAAAGTCTTTGAGCATGACTTCAAGTTTAGAGGGGGCACTTCTAGCATTGTTGTAGGAGTTTCCATAAGTATTGCCATTATTAGGAGGATAAGGCCTATAATTGTTGTTACCACCAAAATTATTCCTATAGGCATTGTTGTTGAAATTGTTGTTTCTAATGAAGTTCACATCAACTTGCTCTTCTTGAGCAACCAAAGAGGCTAAGGGAACATTATTTGGATCTAAAGGAGCTTTCCCATTAATAAGCATAGCCATAATAACACCAATCTTATCACTCAAAGAGGAGGTTTCTTCAACAGATTTTACCTTCTTACCATGTGGAGCTCTCTCAGTGGGCCATTCAGATTAATTAACCAGCATATTATCAAGGAGTTTTGTTGCAGCACCCAAAGTGATGCCCATAAAGGTACCTCCAGCAGCTGAATCCAATAGGTTCCTTGAAGAGAAGTTCAAACCTGCAGAAAAAGTTTGGATAATCATCCAAGCAGTGAGTCCATGAGTGGGACAATTCTTAACCAATGATTTCATTCTTTCCCAAGCTTGAGCAACATGTTAATTATAAAGTCGTTTAAATTTCATAATGTCACTTCTCATAGATAATCTTAGCAGGAGGGTAGTACTTTCCAGTAAAAGCATCCTTGCACTTAGTCCAAGAATCAATACTATTTATAGGCGAGGATAGCAACCATTCTTTAGCTTTTCCTCTCAAGGATAAAGGAAACAGCTTGAGCTTAATAATATCTTCATCTACATCCTTATACTTCTGCATCTCACAAAGTTCAACAAAGTTATTGAGATGGGCAGCAGCATCATCAGTAATAGCACCAGAAAATTGCTCTCTCATCACAAGATTCAACAAAGCACGTTTAATTTCATAAAAGGTAGCATCAGGAGCAGGTGGAGCAATAGGAGTGCTAAGGAAATCATTGTTGTTTGTGCTAGTGAAGTCACACAACTTGGTGTTCTCAACAGAGTTCATTTTGGCAAAGGTGGGCAAGCCAAAAACAGTAGCGGCAGCTAGAGCAGGAACTAATTTTTTTGTGTTTTTGATAAGAGAAAGCAAACCAAACTAGACTAATTTTTTTTGGAGTTTTTGATAAAAAGATGCAAACAAAACCAAGCAAAATAAACTAAGCAAACTAAAAACAAAGTAAAGAGAAAGGTTGAGGAGGACTCCCCTTGTGAAGACGTCCTTAGCCTCCCTGGCAACGGCGCCAGAAAACTTGTTGATGTGCCTAGTTGATGTAAGTGCGCTTTGTCGGGAAACCCCAAGAGAAAGGTGTGATGCAGCACATCAGTAAGTCTTCCCTTAGTAAGAAACCGAGGTTATCGAACCAGTAGGAGGAAGGAAACGTCACACAAGTGTTGCAAGCAACGTGGAAACCTGCACAACACAAACTCAAGACTTTTCCCCAACAAACAGTGAGGTTGTCAATCTCACTTGTTGCTATAACAAAGGATTAACTGTATGGTGTGGAAGGTGATGATGGTTTGCAGCAAGTAAACAGTAACAGTGGAGGATGTATCAATGGTAAAGATTGGACCAGGGTCCATAGTTCACTAGAGGTGTTCTCCTTAGATAAACAAACAAGGCATTCTGGGTAAACAAATTACAGCAGGGCAATTGACAAGACTGAGCAAGGCATAACAATGCAATACTAGAAAAAAAGTGAAGGGAATATGCCCGAGAGGCAATAATAAAGTGGCTATTATCGTATTACTTATTTATGATAAAATTTTATTTTTCATGCTATACTTGTATTAATACATAAATGTTAATACACGTGTGTTTAATAAACAAAAAGGAAGTTCCTAGTTATGCCTCTCTTATAAACTAGCTCGTTGATTAACAAGATGATCAAAGGTTTCCTGGTCATGGACATTGGATGTTGTTAATAATGAGGTCACAACATTATTGGAATGATGTGATGAACATTCATCCAAAGTATAGCATTACGATCAAGGTCATTGTGTTTATATTGCTATAATATCATACGAAGTTATCTTAGTCCTTAGACCATGAGATCATGTCAGTCACTAACACCGAAAGAGTATCTTGATAACATCAAACATCACACCGTAATAGGGTGACTATAAATATGGGTTCAGTGCTATGAAGGTGTTATGTTGAGGCTCATGGATCAAGAGTGGAATTTGTCCATCCTGATGATGGAGAGATATACTCTGGGCCCTCTCGGTGATATCACATGAATTAGTTTGCAAGCAAGTGATTTGATCACTAGAATGTTATATCACGGGAACAAGAAAAGAGTACATGTAGGTAACAAGATCAAACTAGGTTTGGATATACCGATGATCGAATCTCGGACATGTAATATATCGCGACACAAAGGGATTGAGTTACATGCGTATAAGGTTCACACGATCACAAAAGTCATCGTTGAATATGTGGGAGTCAGTACGGATCTCCAGGTCCCACTGCTGATTATTGATCGGAGAGGGGTCTCGATCATGTCTACATTATTCGCGAACCGTAGGGTGACACACTTAAGGGATACCGACACCATTTGGAGTAAATAATATGCCAGAGAAAGAAAAGGAAAGCGCAAGAATTTATTTCACTAGACACTGAAACTATTTCGCTTGAAATTGCTGAAACTGGTTCTGCATGTGAAATTGAAATGTTATAAGGGTTTTATGTGAATGTTTGTTAATTAGATTAATTAACAAAATTCTGAATAAGAAAATAAAAGATTTTTATTCAAATGAGAGCTTGCATTAAATTTGGTGGAAATTTAATGCATGTGAGTGGATTTTTGAGTGGAGGCTTTTTTATGGGAGTGGAGGCTTTTCATTTTTAGTGGGAGGTCCACCCACATAATGTGGAAGAGGTGGGGGAAGCCCACCATGGCTGGGCGCATAGCCTCTTGGGTGCCCCCCCTCTCCCTATAAAAGGCCCCCATCTCCTCCTCTCAAAGCACAACTCCTTGTGAAGGATCTCTCTCCCCCTCTAGTATTTATTCCCCATGGTCTCGGACTAGCGAGATACATGTTCCCGGTGGCTATTCGGCAAGAAAGAGTTGTGCTTCCTCTGCTTCGCTGGAGCGAGGGCACGGAGGTTGTCGCGGTACCCGGATGTGTGTGTGATCACGGATGCACCACTGCTTTGCGGTGCTGGACTTGATGGTGCTGGACCGGCTGGACCAGATGGACTTCATCACGATCTTGAGATCGGCAAGCGTTCGACTACATCATCCACGAGTACAACCTCATTAACGCTATTTGGTCTTCGAGGGTATGTATTCTATGGATGTATATCCACCCGTTGCTTGTATCTAGTAGATAGATCTTGGTACATAGTTGTTCCCATCGTAGGAATTTTTTTGTTTTCTATGCTGTGAACCCTACAAAAAGATCATATGAGATTCAATTGGGCAATACAACAATATACATAGACCGCCATCCAACTGCATCTATGACTAGAAGTCCACCTTCAGGTTATCGTCTGAACCCCCTCCAGTATTAAGTTGCAAGCAACAGACAACTGCTTTAAGCAAAGTGTGTAAGGTAAACAATCCACTTGTTCCATGAACAAGAGACCGTTGTTTTCTCCCTAGTAGAAACAACACATCTACAACCAAAGAGATTTCTGTCACTTCCCTTGGAAACTAGAGGCATGAACCCACTTTCGAGCGTAAATACCCCCTCTTGGAGTCACTGGCAACTACTTGGCCAAGTGATGACCCACAAGTATAGGGGGTCGCAACAGTCTTCGCGGGTAGTATTATCCAATTTATTGATTCGACACAAGGGGAGCCAAAGAATACTTGCAAGCCTTAACAACTGAGTTGTCAGTTCAGCTGCACCTGGAAATAGTTCTTGCTCACAGAAGTTTATCAGTAGCAACAATTTGTAGTAGCTACAGCAAAGCAACAGCAACAGTGAAACAGGAGCAATAGTAACAGTAACGGTAACAGTAGGATTCGACTGCAGTAGGCATAGAGATGGATGGACGGGCGCTGCATGGACGAGTCTAAATATGTAACTTCAAGATCTAGGGCATTGTAGATAAATAATAACAAGCATCCAAGTATGTGAGGTCCCCAACCTTTAATAAGATTGAGTCCCCTGTGTTTACAATGCTAGTCCCTGGATCATTAGCTAGCATCCACAGTTAAGATGTAATATCAAGAAACAAAGGTCATAATACAACTTTATAACCAGGAATATCATAATTTTATTACATCAAACATAGCTCATTTGGCTATTACATTACATTGCAGCGGAATAACTATAGTCATGGGTCCTTCATCTTCAAAGTGCCACAGGCAGATGTTGGTTGTAGACTTTGTAATCCTAATCAATCAATCTTCACTAAAATCAATCAAACCTGCAACATTACAAGTTACAGCCACAAGGGTCAATACATTTGAATTGTATTGGCAAGTGATACTTTGGTAGTATAGTGGAGTCTATCATCTATATGCATTTGGCTAAGTGGAGTTGAGGCTTGCATTGCTCAAAATAGATTTTTCCCTATCATTTTGAAAATACTAAGTTTTTGTTTGGCAAAAACTTTCCCAAGGCATCTACCAATCAAATACTGAAGATCCTTCTCGAGGCATCTACCAATCAATGACTGAAGTGCTTGGCAAAAATTATTGCAAAAACTTTCCCAAGGCATCTACCAATCAAAGACTGAAGATCCTTCTCGAGGCATCTACCAATCAATGACTGAAGTGCTTGGCAAAATCATTTTTCCCAATCTAAGATTTCAAGATCCTTGTACCAAGCCATCTCTCCATCAAAGATTGAAGAATTTCACACAACCCTTGTTCACCCACAAGTTTTAATTTAGAAATTTGAATGATGAGATTCTTGATTGCTTCCATGTCTTGATGCTCAAATTGTCCTTTACCAGGGACGTGGCTAAGTACTTAGGTTTTACACTCTGCAGAGGTGGTGCACTTTCCCCACAAGACTTGCTTTCCCAAGACAAGATCTTTTAGAAGCTTTTCCTTAGACCATCATGGACGCGTTCCAACCTATCAAACACTACCACCCACTGTCCATATGGCTAAGTTCTTGCAACCTATGATCATGGCAGAGCCCATATTGCCAAGTGATTGCACTTGAAGCTTCTCAACATTTGACATCTCAAATCTCTTTGTTTCCTGGGTGGCCATCCACAAGTGAGATACACTAAGGTAATCCATAAACATGGGCCTTGTGAACCACTCAACCAAAAACCACCATGCAAGTCCCATTCCACCCAGGTGATTCATTAATTTAGTTGTTTTATTAAACAAAACATAAGTCCATAGACTTAGAATATTTTTCCATAGTGTGAATATATATTCCACCCAGGTTTTCTATTAGCTAGGCTAAGCTTGGTAGTAATAGGATTCCTAACTTAGGAAAAATCCTACTAAGGATTCGTCTACTAGGTTTTCCTATAGCAAGATCTATACTTAGCAAAAAACCATGCAAGTTTTACTTAGCAAAAACACTAATGCATATTGAAAATAATGGGACATAAGATATGAAGCATCACTTGCCTTTTTGGTAGAGGGTATAGATTCACTTCCTTGTCCTTGCAACAATCACACTCTTCAAGTCACTACAATTCAATCAAGCAAGGTACAATTCAATCTACCAATCAATCAAAACACAAAATCAACTAACACTCCAAACCAATATTCTCTCAAACAAAATCACACACACAAGACAATGGAATCTAAGTCATGCATAAGCATGCAAAGGTTGGTTCTAATGTAAGGATGGTCTTCACTAGGCTTCTAACTTTTTAAGTTCCAATTTGGTCATTTACCAAAATGGCAAAGTCATTTGCAAAGAGGGTCTCTATTAGATTCCTAAACTTTGTAAGATCCAAAATGGTCATCTACCAAAGTGGCAAAGTTAAAGTAATGCATGCAAGCATGCCAAGCTTTGTTTTGTTTGAAAAAGGGGTTCCTAATGGGTCATAGACATTTGGGCACACCTATTGGTCATTTTGTAAAGTGGCTAAGTCATTTGCAAAAGGTTTCACTATAAAACCATTTGCAAAACAAAGTGTCATTCTATGTGGTGTACAAATATTTTTACTAAGGCACTAACCTATAGGGTTCACCAAATGAGTTGCTATTGCAAAACTTGGTGTTTGGGTCCGTAGGTTTGGTCTAAACCATTTTCTCAAAGTTTTCTTTACAAACACCTTTTTGTAAACAAAACAATAGTTTTGTTTGGCTAGAAATGTACTAAACTAACTAGTCCATTCTAAACCTTTACAAAAATCATTTCCAAGACATAGGTTGGTTCCTAGGGTCAGTAAGGTCACAACAAACCAATTTGCAAAGGTTTTAACCTTAAAAACATTTTTAAACAATTTTTCTAATGTTAGCAGGCACACAAAAGAATCTGCAAAATCAAACAAGCTAACAGATACTATTTGCTAAACTAAAGGCAGGGTTGGTTAGAGCTTGTCTTGCTGATTCCAACGACATCAAATTTGTAAAATTTGGACGTGTGGATCCAAAGATACAAGGGTTTGAAAATGGCAAAAGTTTCTGTTTTCAAAACTGTTTTTAAACCTAATAGGAGACACGCGGCGTGATATCATTGGTCGATACCGGTTCGGCTGGATCGAGTGCTGCGGTGCATTAGATCTAAGTTAGATCGTGCGGTCCAGAGGACATACCTCTTCGCGGCTAAGTGATCTAATCGTGAGCGCTAGATACAGATCGAACGGCTGCTAACAATCAGACCATCAACTGGCGGTGCTGTGGTGGCTAACGGCGGCGGAGCGGTCGGTCGATGACGTTGCAGACGATGCAGGTAGCGAGGGAGGAGAAGGAGATGCTCACCGGGCTCAGGGGGTCACGGCGATGCTCGGGGAGGTGTTGGTCGGACGAAGGGCGCTCGGGGTCTGCGGCAATTCCTCACCGGAGTTGCGTCTGACGACGAGCGGCTCTGGTTGCTGTCGAAGGTGAGATTGCAGGTCGCGCCGAGGCAAAACAAGGATGTGGTCAGGCGCGTATTGATCTGGGAAAGATGGGAGCATTAACAGGAGCTGCGGGGGTGAACGGAGTTTACCTGGGAAGGTCGCCGGAGTTTGCAGTAAACGCGGTGGTCTCAGTCGTGGTCGGAGACGTCGCTACAGGTCACGAGAAGATAGACCGAGGGCAGGGTTAGACGCAGGAGATCATGGCGGAGCTGTGAGCGTGAACGAGAGGGCTCGGGGTGGTCAGCTCTTACCAGGAAAAACTCGTCGGAGACAGACAGACGGCGGCGCTGTTCAGAGCTCGTTGCAGACGTTGCTCGGGGGCGCCCGCGGTCGAACTAAAAGTGCTGGGAGGTGCGTCTGGGAGTGGGGAAGCTGCTAGGTTGCTCAGGGCGGCAAGGGGTGGAGAGGTTTCGTCGGAATCGTCACCGGACCATGTCGGAGCAGAGGACGCTCGTGGAGGAAATTGGAGCGGCCTGGTGGCAGAGAAAGAGTGGCGACAGAGGGGAACGAGAGAGGAGTCAATGGTGTTTAAAAGGGCGTGGTCACGACGAGGTTAACGCGCGGTATTAAGGCGAATTGAAGCCGCGGATTGAAGACAGCAACGACAACGGAGTCTGGGGGAAGACAGGGTCGCGCGGGGAAGAAGAAGGAGGTGGCGGTGGGGTCCTCTGTTCAGTGGGAAAGGGAGAGGGAACGGGGTCCACGGGTCAGCCTCTGCGTGGGTAGGTTTCTGAGTGAGGGAAAACGGTTTGGGGAAAGTAAGAGGAGGTGGGGTCGTCTCGTCAGCGAGTGAGAGAGAGGAGGAGTGGGTCCCGGCTGTCTGTGACTGAGTGGGTAAGAAACTGGGTGTGAAAAGATTTCTTCGGGGAAGAGAGCAGGTGGGCTAAGTGGGCTGCTCTATTTTTTTTTCTGTCTAAAACCTTTTCCTTTTCTAAATCTTTTTCTGTTTTGAATTTCAAACAATTTTTCAAACAATCAAACCACACTCAATCAATTAAAACAATCAACCAACTTTTCATTTGAATTTGGTTCTGTTTATCAACATAATCCAAATCTCAAAATGAAATAATATTTTTTTATTTATTTTAGGATCCATTTATTAATTAAATAAAATGGATCTTTAGTTATTTAATAGTATTTGATTTATTTAATAAAATTTCCATTTGAAATCCAATTATTTTCAAAACCAAACCAGAAGGTTTTATTTGAAAAATAAAAGAATACTTGGAAACTTATTTAAATAAATAAATAAGTTTTGGTGTTTAATTAAAATGGGAAAGCCTTTACTTAAATAAAATTGGATATTTAAATCCTTATTATTTTATTTAAATAATTCTTTACTCATTTTAATCAAAACCTTTTAATAAAAGATTTCAAAGTAGTAATAAAATACTTGGTGTTCATTTAAAATGGGAAAATCCTTTACTTAAATAAAATTGGATATTTAAATCCTTATTATTTTATTTAAATAAACCTTTACTCATTTTATCAAAACAAAAATATTTTATTACAAAAGCTTGGCCAAAATTAATTTGGCTCACCTTTTCATTTGAAAACAAAGTCTTTTATTAAAAGATCTAAATTAGTGTTTCCAAAACAATTTATTTTCCTTTGATAAATGTTTATCCTTATAAATCCCTTTAGGATTATTTGTTCACCAATTGGTATGGGCTTTTGGTAAGGGCTTTAAAGACTTTGGAAATTCAATTTCCTTATCTTATTATAGTCATAAGATTTTGTTTATGGTTCCAAACTAAGTGAAACCAACTCTATGGTCTTACTTGATCTTTTGTGAATATTTGTTGGTCAAATTTGGTATGGATCAAATCCATAGATTTGGAGATAACTTGGGCAAATGATTTCCTTCCATTAGGGCTTAAGGATTTGGATTTATTTTCCAAGTGTTCAAATTTCCAGATACATTCATTGAGGAATGCATTTCCCTTGATTTGGATTTGTTGAATTCAAACTTTAGCCAAAGTTTGTTCAAGATGGGATTTTAAGTTTCCTTTTAGAAACAAAAGTTTCTTTTCACCCTGATTTTCAACAAAAATTTATTTTGTTTATTTATTTTTCATATTACAAGATTTGGAAAATCTTGGGATGTGACAGGCTACCACCCTTAAAATAAATCTCGTCCCCGAGATTTGGAAAGGTTAGGGTTACAAGCAGGCTCAAACATCTAGGGTACTACCACCCTTAAAAAATTTCCAACTAAACTACATCTTGGCTTGCTTGGAATCTTGGAAAACTTCTTCTTGGTGTCCTTTATTTCCATACTTGACTCATGGGCCAAGGTTGAGATCCTTCATAGGCTTGTTCAACTTGTTCTTCATCTTTTCTGGACAATTGCTTGCATAGTGTCCTGGTTCCTTGCAATTGAAACAGTGGATATCTTGGAGTTCTTTACGTTGCTCTTGTGGACAAGTTGCTACATAGTGGCCTGGTTCTTTGCAGTTGTTGCACACTACTTGGCCGATCTCTTTATTCTTCGGGTTCTCTGGGCATCCACTGGGGTAGTGTCCCATTTCCTTACATTTACGACATTGCACAAGGCTCATGTCCTGTCTTGGTTTCTTGGGTTTCTTTGATCCTTTGAATTGGGTTGTCTTGTTTGGAGGTATGAGTGGTCCTTTTCCTTTGTCATCAACATTTTTGGCATACTTGGATCCTTCTTGTTTCCTTTGTTCAACAATGGCATAGATGGGGCATTGGATAGAGACATGATCGTTTCCTTCACAAAGGTAACAAGTAGCTTGAGAGGTAGGACATTGTCCAATAGGATGTCTCTCTTCACAGTTGGGGCATTGATCTTCATGCTCCTTGGAAGTATGGTCCTTGTCTCCACAAATAATGCAAGCTGGGTCTCCATCTAGAATAACATTCTTGTCATCCTTGTTGTCATACACTCTTTTGGGATAGTTTTCTTCCATGCTGATCATTTGATTAGTCACCTTAAGCATCAGTTGGGATTGTTCCTCCAAAAACTTTTGCAGTGCTGGATTTTTATCACTATTGCTGGCTATGAACTGAGCTGTCAGTTGGCTCAACTGGTGTTGGGTTGCTATGAGCTCTCTCATGTTGTCCTCTTGATTGTTGTTGTTGTCATCATCCTTGATGTTGGAGTCTCTTGGAGAAGTCATCTATTTGGGTTGGGTAGGGATTAGAATAGGCAAAAGTTTTTCTAAGGAGTCAGTCCTAATCATACACATCACAAATCACACAAGCAATGTGCATGCAATCACAAACAAACATTCCACTCAAACAACAAGTTTCAAGTACAAACTTAGGCAAAAAAATATTTTTGTTACACCACATAAGTTGGTGTGTTTGACTTATCTATAAATGGTGGTCCATCTACATGGTTCACTTGTGATCTTTCCATCCTTCTTGATTCTTCTTGAACAAGATCTTTGTATCCTTGGAGAATTCTTGTGTCTTGGTCACAAAACTTCAAAGGTGATGATGGCTCCTTCTAAGTTGTGTTTCTTTAGTCTTCAAGTCTTGAGTAACATTTCTTGTCTCACTTGTAGCCTTTAGTGTCATCCAAGTTGTAAGTCTTGGTGAACATGCTGAAGATGTTGAAGTCACTAGAGTTGATGAAGTCCTTCGCACATGATGAAGTCTTTGGTCATGGGGTAGGCTTTTCCATCAAGTTGAAGTAGAAGAGAAGTAGAGTTGAAACCAAAATGGTTGAGGAAAGAGTTTACAAGATTGTTTGTAAATAGTTTTTGGAACAAAATGCAACACCTATTTTTCTAAGGGTTTTTGTCCAATCCTAGGGTTACAAATCCTACAGGCAACACGATGCTCTGATACCATCTGTGAGGTCCCCAACATTTAATAAGATTGAGTCCCCTGTGTTTACAATGCTAGTCCCTGGATCATTAGCTAGCATCCACAGTTAAGATGTAATATCAAGAAACAAAGGTCATAATACAACTTTATAACCAGGAATATCATAATTTTATTACATCAAACATAGCTCATTTGGCTATTACATTACATTGCAGCGGAATAACTATAGTCATGGGTCCTTCATCTTCAAAGTGCCATAGGCAGATGTTGGTTGTAGACTTTGTAATCCTAATCAATCAATCTTCACTAAAATCAATCAAACCTGCAACATTACAAGTTACAGCCACAAGGGTCAATACATTTGAATTGTATTGGCAAGTGATACTTTGGTAGTATAGTGGAGTCTATCATCTATATGCATTTGGCTAAGTGGAGTTGAGGCTTGCATTGCTCAAAATAGATTTTTCCCTATCATTTTGAAAATACTAAGTTTTTGTTTGGCAAAAACTTTCCCAAGGCATCTACCAATCAAATACTGAAGATCCTTCTCGAGGCATCTACCAATCAATGACTGAAGTGCTTGGCAAAAATTATTGCAAAAACTTTCCCAAGGCATCTACCAATCAAAGACTGAAGATCCTTCTCGAGGCATCTACCAATCAATGACTGAAGTGCTTGGCAAAATCATTTTTCCCAATCTAAGATTTCAAGATCCTTGTACCAAGCCATCTCTCCATCAAAGATTGAAGAATTTCACACAACCCTTGTTCACCCACAAGTTTTAATTTAGAAATTTGAATGATGAGATTCTTGATTGCTTCCATGTCTTGATGCTCAAATTGTCCTTTACCAGGGACGTGGCTAAGTACTTAGGTTTTACACTCTGCAGAGGTGGTGCACTTTCCCCACAAGACTTGGTTTCCCAAGACAAGATCTTTCAGAAGCTTTTCCTTAGACCATCATGGACGCGTTCCAACCTATCAAACACTACCACCCACTGTCCATATGGCTAAGTTCTTGCAACCTATGATCATGGCAGAGCCCATATTGCCAAGTGGTTGCACTTGAAGCTTCTCAACATTTGACATCTCAAATCTCTTTGTTTCCTGGGTGGCCATCCACAAGTGAGATACACTAAGGTAATCCATAAACATGGGCCTTGTGAACCACTCAACCAAAAACCACCATGCAAGTCCCATTCCACCCAGGTGATTCATTAATTTAGTTGTTTTATTAAACAAAACATAAGTCCATAGACTTAGAATATTTTTCCATAGTGTGAATATATATTCCACCCAGGTTTTCTATTAGCTAGGCTAAGCTTGGTAGTAATAGGATTCCTAACTTAGGAAAAATCCTACTAAGGATTCATCTACTAGGTTTTCCTATAGCAAGATCTATATTTAGCAAAAAACCATGCAAGTTTTACTTAGCAAAAACACTAATGCATATTGAAAATAATGGGACATAAGATATGAAGCATCAGTTGCCTTTTTGGTAGAGGGTATAGATTCACTTCCTTGTCCTTGCAACAATCACACTCTTCAAGTCACTACAATTCAATCAAGCAAGGTACAACTCAATCTACCAATCAAGCAAAACACAAAATCAACTAACACTCCAAACCAATATTCTCTCAAACAAAATCACACACATAAGACAATGGAATCTAAGTCATGCATAAGCATGCAAAGGTTGGTTCTAATGTAAGGATGGTCTTCACTAGGCTTCTAACTTTGTAAGTTCCAATTTGGTCATTTACCAAAATGGCAAAGTCATTTGCAAAGAGGGTCTCTATTAGATTCCTAAACTTTGTAAGATCCAAAATGGTCATCTACCAAAGTGGCAAAGTTAAAGTAATGCATGCAAGCATGCCAAGCTTTGTTTTGTTTGAAAAAGGGGTTCCTAATGGGTCATAGACATTTGGGCACACCTATTGGTCATTTTGTAAAGTGGCTAAGTCATTTGCAAAAGGTTTCACTATAAAACCATTTGCAAAACAAAGTGTCATTCTATGTGGTGTAGAAATATTTTTACTAAGGCACTAACCTATAGGGTTCACCAAATGAGTTGCTATTTCAAAACTTGGTGTTTGGGTCAGTAGGTTTGGTCTAAACTATTTTCTCAAAGTTTTCTTTACAAAAACCTTTTTGTAAACAAAACAATAGTTTTGTTTGGCTAGAAATGGACTAAACTAATTAATCCATTCTAAACCTTTACAAAAATAATTTCCAAGACATAGGTTGGTTCCTAGGGTCAGTAAGGTCACAAAAAACCAATTTGCAAAGGTTTTAACCTTAAAAACATTTTTAAACAATTTTTCTAATGTTAGCAGGCACACAAAAGAATCTGCAAAATCAAACAAGCTAACAGATACTATTTGCTAAACTAAAGGCAGGGTTGGTTAGAGCTTGTCTTGCTGATTCCAACGACATCAAATTTGTAAAATTTGGACGTGTGGATCCAAAGATACAAGGGTTTGAAAATGGCAAAAGTTTCTGTTTTCAAAACTGTTTTTAAACCTAATAGGCGACACGCGGCGTGATATCATTGGTCGACACCGGTTCGGCCGGATCGAGTGCTGTGGTGCGTTAGATCTAAGTTAGATCGTGCGGTCCAGAGGACATACCTCTTCGCGGCTAAGTGATCTAATCGTGAGCGCTAGATACAGATCGAACGGCTGCTAACAATCAGACCATCAACTGGCGGTGCTGCGGTGGCTAACGGCGGCGGAGCGGTCGGTCGATGGCGTTGCCGACGATGCAGGTAGCGAGGGAGGAGAAGGAGATGCTCACCGGGCTCCGGGGGTCACGGCGATGCTCGGGGAGGTGTTGGTCGGACGAAGGGCGCTCGGGGTCTGCGGCAATTCCTCACCGGAGTTGCGTCTGACGACGGGTGGCTCTGGTTGCTGTCGAAGGTGAGATTGCAGGTCGCGCCGAGGCAAAACAAGGATGTGGTCAGGCGCGTATTGATCTGGGAAAGATGGGAGCATTAACAGGAGCTGCGGGGGTGAACGGAGTTTACCTGGGAAGGTCGCCGGAGTTTGCAGTAAACGCGGTGGTCTCAGTCGTGGTCGGAGACGTCGCTACAGGTCACGAGAAGACAGACCGAGGGCAGGGTTAGACGCAGGAGATCATGGCGGAGCTGTGAGCGTGAACGAGAGGGCTCGGGGTGGTCAGCTCTTACTATGAAAAACTCGTCGGAGACAGACAGACGGCGGCGCTATTCAGAGCTCGTTGCAGACGTTGCTCGGGGGCGCCCGCGGTCGAACTAAAAGTGCTGGGAGGTGCGTCTGGGAGTGGGGAAGCTGCTAGGTTGCTCAGGGCGGCAAGGGGTGGAGAGGTTTCGTCGGAATCGTCACCGGACCATGTCGGAGCAGAGGACGCTCGGGGAGGAAATTGGAGCGGCCTGGTGGCAGAGAAAGAGTGGCGACAGAGGGGAACGAGAGAGGATTCAATGGTGTTTAAAAGGGCGTGGTCACGACGAGGTTAACGCGCGGTATTAAGGCGAATTGAAGCCGCGGATTGAAGACAGCAACGACAGCGGAGTCTGGGGGAAGACAGGGTCGCGCGGGGAAGAAGAAGGAGGTGGCGGTGGGGTCCTCTGTTCAGTGGGAAAGGGAGAGGGAATGGGGTCCACGGGTCAGCCTCTGCGTGGGTAGGTTTCTGAGTGAGGGAAAACGGTTCGGGGAAAGTAAGAGGAGGTGGGGTCGTCTCGTCAGCGAGTGAGAGAGAGGAGGAGTGGGTCCCGGCTGTCTGTGACTGAGTGGGTAAGAAACTGGGTGTGAAAAGATTTCTTCGGGGAAGAGAGCAGGTGGGCTAAGTGGGCTGCTGCTGGGCCTGTTGGGCTGCTCTATTTTTTTTCTGTCTAAAACCTTTTCCTTTTCTAAATCTTTTTCTGTTTTGAATTTCAAACAATTTTTCAAACAATCAAACCACACTCAATCAATTAAAACAATCAACCAACTTTTCATTTGAATTTGGTTCTGTTTATCAACATAATCCAAATCTCAAAATGAAATAATATTTTTTTATTTATTTTAGGATCCATTTATTAAATAAATAAAATGGATCTTTAGTTATTTAATAGTGTTTGATTTATTTAATAAAATTTCCATTTGAAATCCAATTATTTTCAGAATCCATGGCATAGATATTTATGCAAATCTGATAGTACTCGGAACTAAAGGTTTAGAAGTAGTACTAGGAATGGATTGGATGTCCAAACATAAAGGATTGATTGACTGTGCCAAGAAAGCCATAACCATGACCAGTACCGCTAGAATATCAGTCGAGCATATATCTAAAACCTTACCTCATCAATTCAAGTGTAACAAGAGTATAGCCCAACCTACCATTGACCAAGTCCGGATAGTCTGTGAATACCCCGATGTATTTCTAGATGTTTTGCCCGGTATGCCCCCAGATCGGGATATCGAGTTTATCATCGAACTAATCCCCGGAACTGGACCCATAGCCCAGAGACCATATAGTATGAACCCGTCAGAGCTAGCAGAATTGAAGAAGCAACTGGATTCCATGCTGGAAATTGGATTAATTCAACCAAGTGCGTCCCCATGGAGATCACCTGTCTTGTTTGTGGACAAGAAGGATGGAGGCAACCGTTTGTGTACGGATTATCGAAAATTGAATGATGTCACCATCAAGAACAAGTACCCCTTGCCCAAGATAGAAGATTTGTTTGATCAGTTGACCTGTGCCAAAGTGTTTTCTAAGATTGATCTTAGAACTGGCTATCATCAACTCAAAATCCGTGCAGAGGATATTCCAAAGACTGCCTTTACCACCAGATATGGATTGTATGAGTATACGGTCATGTCTTTCGGATTAACCAATGCCCCCGCTTATTTCATGAATATCATGAATAAGATTTTTATGGACTTCCTGGATAAGTTTGTCGTTGTTTTCATCGATGACATTCTGATTTATTCCAAATCAGAAGAAGAACATGAGCTACACCTAAGGACCATTCTTGGAACCCTTAGAGAGCATCAGTTGTATGCAAAGTTTAGCAAATGTGAATTCTGGTTACAGGAGGTAGGATTCCTCGGTCACATTGTATCAGCCGGAGGAATTGCTGTTGACCCTGCCAAGGTGAAAGATGTAGAAGATTGGCAAGCCCCAACCGCTCAAACCCAAGTTCGTGCATTTCTCGGATTGGCGGGATATTACCGCAAATTCGTAGAAGGATTCTCGAGTATCGCCAAACCCATGACCCAATTGCTGAAGAAGGACAAAAAGTTTGAATGGACCTATAAATGTGAAGCGAGTTTTCAAGAACTCAAGAGGAGATTGATTTCAGCCCCAATCTTGATCATGCCAGATATCACGAAACCCTTCGATGTGTATTGTGACGCATCCAAGATCGGTCTCGGATGTGTGCTAATGCAAGAAGGCAAAGTTATATCTTATCTATCTCGACAATTGAAACAACATGAGCAAAACTACCCAACCCATGACCTCGAACTCGCAGCCGTAGTTCTAGCCCTGAAGACATGGAGACATTACCTGATGGGAAACCGTTGTGAGATCTATTCGGATCACAAGAGCCTAAAGTATATATTCACTCAGAAGGAGCTGAATATGAGGCAGAGAAGATGGATTGAGCTAATCAAGGATTACGATCATTCACTATCACCCTGGTAAAGCCAATGTAGTAGCCGATGCCCTTAGCAGATTGCCGTGCCGCTTGAACTCCATGATTTTGAAGGAGCAACCAAATTTGCACAAAGAGATGGAAGATTTTCGAATGGAATTAGTAAGTGAAGGATTTTTGGCTAGCATAGAACTTCAGCCCACTTTGATCAGTCAGATTAAAGAGGCGCAGAAGGAAAATGTTAGTATTGAAGGAATCAAGCGTCATATCGGTACAGGCAGGGTATCCGGATTCACCGAAGACGAAGAAGGAGTTCTGTGGTACAAAGGACGCCTTTGTGTACCAGCAGATTCTGAGTTGAAAGAAGTTATTTTGAAGGAGGCTCATGATACTCTTTATTCTATCCATCCCGGAGGAACTAAGATGTATCAAGATTTGAAAGAGCAATTTTGGTGGCATAAGATGAAGAGAGAAATCGGAAGCTATATCGCCAAGTGTGATATATGTCAGCGAGTCAAGGCAGGACATCAAAGACCCGCTGGATTGTTGCAACCCTTGCAGATTCCGGAATGGAAATGGGATTCTGTAGGAATGGACTTTATCACTGGACTACCTACTTCTAGTAGGGGAAATGACTCTATCTGGGTCATAGTGGACAGATTGTCCAAAGTCGCCCATTTCTTGCCCGTCAAAACCACCTATCAGAGTTCGAAACTAGCGGAGTTATACATCGCTAGAATCGTCAGTTTGCACGGAGTCTCCAAGAACATAGTATCGGATCAAGGAACTCAGTTTACCTTGAGATTCTGGAACAAAGTACAAGAAGGTTTAGGAACCCGTCTAGATTTCAGCATCGCGTATCACCCTCAGACCGATGGACAAACGGAGCGAGTAAATCAAATACTCGAAGATATGCTGAGAGCATGTGTGTTAGAATATGGATCCAAGTGGGAAGACTATCTGCCGTTTGCAGAATTTTCATACAACAACAGTTATCAAGCCAGTTTGCAAATGTCCCCATTTGAATTTATGTACGGAAGGAAGTGTTGCACCCCTTTGAACTGGTCAGAAGTAGGAGAGAGTCAGATTTTTGGACCCGATATCCTACGAGAAGCAGAAGAGAAGGTTCACAAGATTCATGAGCACCTCAAGACCGCCCAATCCCGACAGAAGAGTTACGCCGACAAGAGACATAGAGATCTCGCCTTCAACATAGGAGATTTTGTTTATCTGAAAGTGTCGCCATTGAAGGGAATGCAGCGTTTCCAACTCAAAGGAAAGTTAGCCCCTAGATATATCGGACCTTTCAAGATTCTGAACCGTCGAGGAGAAGTGTCGTACCAATTGGAACTACCTGAAGAGATGTCAGTCGTGCACAATGTGTTCCATATCTCATTACTTCGCAAGTGTCTCAAAGTCCCCGAGAAGACCGAAGTGTTCAAGAATATCGATCATCAGACCATAGAGATCAACGATGACCTGACCTATCCCGAAGTACCCATCCGTATTATGGAAGAAGCTTTTCGAACTACCTAATCCCGAAGCATCAAGTTTCTCAAGATTCAGTGGAGCAACCACACAGAAGAGGAAGCTACCTGGGAGCGCGAAGATCACATCAGGACGGAGTTTCCCGATCTCTTCAAATCCTAGGTAATCTTTTCGTCCTTTTTCAAATCTCGGGACGAGATTTTGTTTAAGGGGGGAAGGTTTGTAGCATCCCAAAAATACTGAACTTGGATCATCAAACTCTAATCATCAAAATTAGGGTTAACAAAAACTTTTCTAATTAAAATTATGAAGGCATGCATATGTGTATGCATTTAATTTGAAATTCTTTGGAACCACCTTGCTTGTATGTTTCCTTGCTTGTAAAATGTTTCTTAGGTGAAATAAACATCATCTAAACATTTCCCAAACTTTTCCTAAAGACAAATAAGTCAAAACCAATAAAATAAAGAAATGGTCATTTTGACCAATTTAACTCCCATGCCTACTTTTGCTGTCTCAAACTTCAGAACCTAATGGAAACTTTTCTGGATCTTTGCACCCCTTGATTATACTCATAACAAAGTATCAAGGCCCACTTTGTGATCATCCAGAAACTTTCAAATGCATAGTTTAAATGGCAATCCAAAATTGAATCTTTATCATATGGGAAGATCCCACTTTTTCAAAAACCACTCAAACAAGCTCAACTTTCAAAACCCAAGCATCTGCAGACTCACCAGCACTAATCTAGCACACCCACCAAAAATCTTTTCAAAATTCAAAACTTGATTTCATGCAGCCATTTCATCAAACAGGTTGCAGACACAAATCATCAAAATCCTAAACACTATAGTGAGCAGTGATTCTTGCCTAACTGGTTCCCTATCTAGCTCACAACCAGCTCAGTAGATCATCTAGCAAGATTAACCAAGCACTAGCCCCATGGCCATCAATGGTGAACAGCCGAGCACACCCATGTCACCCCCATGTCGATAGCAAGCTAGGAGACACAAGCCTAGCCAGCATGTCTGGGAGGCAGCCCACCGTCCACCGCCACTCCCTGTCCACCGCTCGAACCTTGCCACCCACTGGACCATACGCACGGACCGCGCCCAGACCGCCAGCGACCATGCCGAGCGTGCGCCAGAGCGCCACCCTCGACCTAAGCCCACAAACCGCGCGTCACCCTCGCCGCGTGCATACACAATCCCCACCGACCCAGAAGACCGCCAGACATCCTCGTTCGCCGCCCCGTGCCGCACAGCCACCGCTCGCCGTCGAAGACGCCGCCTCTGCCGCGCAGAGCGTCGCATGTTCCAGACCAAGCCGCACCGCCCCACGCCTCGAAACCATGTCGTTGAGCATCGCTAGGGAACACCGCACCGTCCCCTAGCGTTGCCCATGCCAATAGCCGCATGTAACATCGCCCCCGACGAGCTCACCGTGCTCCCCGTCGGTCCCCTCGCTCGACTATAAATAGAGGCCACCCCCAGTCGATTTCTTCACACCATCTCACTCCCCTCTCCTCACAGATCGTGCCACATCGTTCCCGGAGCAAGGCGAGCACCACCTCGCCGGAATTTCACCAGAGCCCGCCGCCTCTGGAGAAGAAGGGCGCCATCAATTTCATCCAGCCCAGGAGCTGCCGCGACCACCCCTGAGTTCGCCGTCGTCGACTTCGTCATTCGCCCGCCTCGGCGACCCTCGCCTGCACCCCGGTGAGCCCCCAGCACCCCTCACTGGCCGTGCAAGGTTTCTTTCTCGCCGGTGTTGTCTCGCATCAATGATGACTCCCAGCCGTTGGATTAGAATCAGATCGAACGACCCACGTTGCCCCGTATCGCTTCGCCCCTCCCTGTCTCACTGACAAGTGGGGACACCCACTTAAGCAGCCCGCAGGAGCACTGCGCTTAGCAGGCCGGCCCATTAACTTTTCCCGCGCAGCCCAGTTATTTGAATTAAACCTTTTTCATTTTTGTTTCAAACTCACTTCTGTACTCAACTTCAAAAATCAACCCAGATCGATTCAGTGCACCAAATTGAATAAAACCAATTTTGTTAGAAAGGTCTGGGAATGCTGAATCCAAGCCCGTTGGATTCAAGTCATTTGGATCTATAGATCACACATGGTAAAAATAACAAGGCAGAAGCTTTTCTCCATTCAAACATTTTTCAAATTTAAACCATAATAGATTTTGAGTTGATTCCAACTCTCAAAAATCACATTTAACCATACCTTTCATAATATATAAAAAGATATAGGTTTACTTGCAGAAATAATGTTCAAGTAATAAAAGAATGCTACATAGGCATTTCTAGCCACTTTAATTAATTAGAATAAAAGGGTAAAACCTTATTAAATTGTTACACCACTTTAAAATACATTCCCTTGGACTACAATATGTGGTGATGACATGTGTCAACATGATCCCATGTTTGGTTTGGAGAATATTAAATCTTAAGTAGTTTTTCAATGAGTAGAAATTACTTTTCTAAAAATAAAAAGAATTAAACCAAGCCTTAACCTTGTAATGTTAGAGATGATGCTAGATCATCTATAGGACCCTTTTGTGTGATGATTGCAAGTAGTTAAGTATTGTTTGGTGATTGTGTACCTCGTATTTATTCAAAGATGCTAGTACCGACCAAGGATACGAGGAAGGAGGATACTACAAAGAAGAAGCCGAGGAGAACTTCAACCACTGCTCTGCTCAAGGCAAGCCTAATACTACTAGTTGAATGTGCAAGCTGAGACTATACCTATGCAAGCCAATACTTGCAAGCTTATTCTGATATTGATGCAAGCTAACACTTGCAAGATACTCTACCTATGCAAGCCAATACTTGTTACTATGCCTACTATATGCCTTAAGCATATGTGATTATACCCACTTGATAAACCAATCCTAGCTTTACTTGCAAGCTTCTTACTTTATTTCTTTATCAAAGCTTGCTTAGAGTTTACTTAAGAGATTGGTAGATACTAGAAAGATATGTGAAGGTTGCATAAAGAGCATAAAATTTGGCTAAGCTAGATAATCTTGATGTCATCCCAAGGCATGAGATTGGACTTAGTTAAAACCCCACTAGTTTACCACCCCTCATCAGTGCTTACCCCCACCTGTAGATGCTAGTGCTAAGCATAAAACTTGATCAACTTTAGATGGGAATACTTGGTGGAAAAATGGTTATGAAAACCTTGGAATGATGGATCATTCTATTGAAATGTTTTGGACATGTGTTTCCGAACACCTGATGATTTTGGTGATGAAAATGTTGAGGCATGAGCCTTAGCCCTTTATAAAACTGATGGTTGTATGGATGCGATACCATTCCAATTTTATCGTACAACCACAATACCCGAAGATTGGGTAGGGCTTGACTGGAAACTTATATACCTTAGTATTAGTTCCCTCACGGCCAAGGTCTGAGCTGAGGCTACCTTGTGAAGATTGTCCACCTGTGAAGTACCCAAGATGAAAGTTGGTCATGGTTGGGGGGCCAAACTCACAGGAGAGGTGCTTATACTAGGGCGTGTAATTGAAAGGTTAGGATTGATTATCTGCATACTGAGTATGGTGAATTTGGGATTTGTTCCTGATGGATGTATCGAATGTTGTGGTGAAAGTGTACAATCTCTGCAGAGTGTCAAACTATTCGAATAGCTGCGTCCGCGGTTATGGACAGTTGGAGTGGCCATACTGTTCCCCCGTCAGACTTTTCAAAAATGACTTGTGAAATGAATTGAGACTTTGACTTGACCACAACAGAGTTGTGACATGAGTTACAAGATCCCACTTAGGAGTTATAAAATTGTGACTAGCTTTGGAACTTAGTAGAGATAAATCTGGCTTTTGTAAAACAACCCTAGAGCCTAGTGTCCTATTATCCAAAAACCCCTTTACCTGTTAGTATTATTTTGCGAGTACTTAAAGAGTACTCATGGCTTTGTCCCTGGCTATTCCCATGGCCATACTATGAAGAGGAGTACCTGGAGGATGGACCCCAGGAAGGTTACGACAACTAGGATCATCTTCCATCATCAGCATTGCCTATGAACCCGAAGATGGAGCTTCGCCTACGCTACCGTTATTATTACGTATTCCGCTGCTTGATGTTGTATTAAGAACTGGATCATGAGATCCCTATTTGTGTAAGAACTTATGAATCGTTTGTAATGGATGATGTACTGTGGTATCCAATTCTATTATGTCTCGCAAAAATGGTAATCCTGGGATTACGAGGTATGGCATAACAGGCATCTGGGATTAAAAATCCGGGTGTTGACATGGTTCATCTCCGTATGCAAGATTGTTGAGATCCACTATTGTCATTCCGTACTGCTGGTCTACCTTTACCCCGCCTCCTATCATCTTGACCCATTTGCATCGAAACAATGGGACCTTAAAATAAGGTCCATAGTCAAGTTCCCATATCTCCTCTATGTAACCATAATATGTGTCCTTATGCCCATTGTCGTCTGTTGCATCAAATAGGACACCACTGTTTTGGTTGGTGCTCTTTTTATCTTGGGCGTGTGTGTAATATGTATTCCCATTTATCTCCTACCCTTGGAAAGTCAATATAGTTGAAGATGGTGACCTATCCAACAATTAGAGTTGATCTCCAATAGTG
Organism: Avena sativa; assembly: GCA_916181665.1. NCBI lineage: Eukaryota > Viridiplantae > Streptophyta > Magnoliopsida > Poales > Poaceae > Avena > Avena sativa. Next base: position 40,185,358 of record OV702298.1, on the reverse strand, counting down.
GTGTCATTCATGAGATGTATCTATAACCAACCGCCAAAACTCGACATGTGTTCAACCTTAATCCAAGAGTCAGACTGCCCCGGGTTTTCGGAGCATACGATATTCTGGTGTTCCTTGATATACGGAGCCACCAAGGTGGAATTTTGTAGAACCGTATATTGTGCTTTAGTGAAAGAATGCTCGTCCATACATATCCTTGCTTTCTTTCCTAGCATGCCTTTTCCACTCAGTATCCCCTCATACGGTGATTCAGGAACACCGATCGGCTTAAGGTCAGGAATAAATTCAACACAAAACTCAACGACCTCCTCTGTTCCATAGACCTTGGAGATGCTTCCTTCTGGCCTAGCACGGTTATGAACATATTTTTTTAAGACTCACATGAATCTCTCAAAGGGGAACACATTGTGTAAAAATACAAGCTTGGGAATGGTAATCTCTTCGACTAGGTGAACTAGGAGGTGCGTCATAATGTTGAAGAAGGATGGTGGGAACACCAACTCAAAGCTAAAAAGACATTGGATCACATCTTTCTGTAACCTTGGTAGACTTTCTATATCGATTACCTTCTGAGAAATTGGATTGAGGAACGCACATACCTTCACAATGGGTACTCGAACATTTTCCGGCAGAAGCCCCCTCAATGCAACCGGAAGCAACTGCGTCATAAGAACATGGCAGTCATGAGACTTTAGGTTTTGGAATTTTTTATTTTCCATATTTATTATTCCATTTATATTTGACGAGAAGCCAGATGAGACCTTGATACTACTCAGGCTTTCAAAAAATATTTCCTTCTCTTCTTTTGTAAGAGCGTAGCTAGAAGTACCTTGAAACAACTCTGGATGCATGCCGTCTTGGTCTTCGATATGTTGCTTGTCCTGCCGTGCTTATGATGTATCTTTATTCTTCCCATACACGCCCAAAAAGCCTAAAAGTATCACGCAAAGATTCTTTGTTAGGTGCATCACGTCGATTGCAGAGCGAACCTCTAGGACTTTCCAATAGGGTAGCTCCCAAAATATAGATTTCTTCTTCCACGTGGGTGCGTGTCAATACTAGGGAAAATCCTATAAGAGACATTCTTATAGGATGCGCATGTCTAAATGGTGCGTGTAACATCCCAAATTTACTCAAATGCAAAATCATGTTATTGCATTCATTTCATCATGGCATGTTGATCTTGCATAAAAAAATTCAAAACAAAAACCATATTTGAACCATATTAATACTCCTTTTATTATATACATATGGGGCATGGTTTTTATTTTATTTTATAACCTCAAAATTATTTTGAGTGGTTTTATGTGTTTTTCACACTTTTGGATACTAAGATCAACATACAAATTTTTGGTGAAGGTTTGAATTGATTTGGATTTGATTTGGTTATTCAAAACCTATTTGGAAAATCAAAACATAAAAGAAAAAAGGCTAAGAAGAAAAAAATAGAAACGAGCCAGCCAACTGGCATAGCCCACCCCGCGGCTTAACTAAAAGCCCACCTAGCCCACCCGGGAAAACACCCTCGCCCCTCCGTTTCTCACACGCGCGAGCCGCACCCCCAACCTGACAGGCAGGCCCCACTGCCATGTCAACGTCATCGTCAATCTCACGCCGGAGGACCCACGCCCCTTGCTGTCGTCCTCCCTGTTTCAATTCACGTTATTGTGCTTGATTCCCGGCGTGACTGCCCCTCTCGACCCTGCTACTTAAACCCCCACTGCCCCTCTCCACTTCCCCTCACTCAGCAACCCCGGAGAGCCCCCAGGCTCGACGAATTTCTACTCGCGCCGCCGCCGTCCCGACCCGCTTCGGCGACCAATCCCGGTGAGCCCCGACTCCCTCTCGCTCTCTGGTTTGCTTTACCGCAACCCTCGTTCTTGTGCGCGTCCACTGATGCCTCCCGTTTAATTTCTTGTGCCTTGTAGCCTCGCCTTCATCAACATCTGCTAGGACCCAACGGTGAGCGCAACTCCGGTGAGGAATTGCCGCCATACCCGAGCGCCCCGCCCTCGCCCATGACATCCACTACAACCGTGTCGTTGCCGCGACCTCGGTAATGCCTTACACCCTTCCCCTTACCCCCTAGCATCGCTGGAGCACCGATGACAGACGCGTCACCGTCACAGCTCGCCATTTGCGCCGCCAGTCTCTGGCCGAGCACCCTGGACCATTAGATCTAGATCTAGGGGTTAGAATTAGATGTTAGCGCGAAGAGGTACGGTCCGATCTAGAATGCACGATCTAACTTAGATCTAACGGCGTGCAGGCCCGATCCGTCCGAAGCGGTATCAGCAAATCAGACGCTGCCATGTGTCTATGATTTCGATTTAAAATCTGGTTTTAGATCTATTAGATGAATTAACTTGTAAAATTCATAACTTTTGATATGTTTGTCCAAAAATTACAAATAATATATTATTGGATTCAGAAAAATGATCCCTACACATATATTGCCTTGGTTTGGCTATTTTCTTCTGTAAAATTAGGATTTTATACAGAAACATTTGTAGGCCCATTTTGACTATATAAATTGTTTATAAAATTGTTTTAGAGTAAAATTCGATTTATTTAGACTTTAGAAAGTTTACTTTGTGTTCAGTACTGTCTAGTTTGACTTGTTGAATGTGGAAAAATCATTCCATTGCATTTGCATGCATTCATATGTATTTTTGTTTGAATATTGAATGTGAATTTGGTGTTATGATTTTATGTGTAGATTTTGGTGATTGTGGTGATTGTGATTGTGAGGATTGTTCCTACTCCCCCAACTACCAAGGCAAGTGATGCTTAATATTTTGTCCTACTATTTTTATCTATGCACTAGTAATATTTTGAGTAGGATTTGCATGGTTATTTTCTAAGTATATGCTATGCTTGGGAAATCGTATAGAAATTGTCTTAGTAGTTCCCCTAAGATAAGAAACTTGCTATACTAATATGCTTAGCCTAGCTAGTAGAAAACAAGGGTGGAATATTCATACTATGTTGTTATGCAAAATCTATGATTTTGTATTTGAATAATAAAACAACATGTGAATGAATCACCTGGGTGGAATGGAAAGATTGGTTTGTGTTGAGTGGTTACACAAGGCCCATGTATATGGTTTACCTTGTGTATCACACTTGTGGATGGCCACCTAGGAACAAAGGGATTTGAGATATTTAGTGTTGAGAAGCTTCTAGTGCTACCACATGGCATATGGGCTCTTCCTTGACCAACTAGGTTGCAAGAAGATAGCCAGATGGACAGTTGGTGGTAGGGTTGATAGGATGGAATGCGTCCATGGTGGTCTAAGGGAATGCTTCTAAAAAGTATCGTCTCGATGCATGTCGAGTGGGGAAAGTGCACCACCTCTCGAGAGGGTTAAACCTAAGTACTTAGCCGTGTCCCCGACAACGGACAATTTGAGCATCAAAGGCATTGAAGTGATCAAGAATCTCCTCATCCCAATTTCTCTAAGTTAAAACTTGTGGTTTAACAAGGGTAAAGTTTCACCAATGTCTATTGGTGGTTCTTTGGGAATTTTTTTCAAACAAAAACTTAGTGTTTTCAACTAATAAGAAAAACCTTATTTTGAGCAAAGTCAGCCTGAACTACACTTAGCCAAATTCATATAGTTATTATATGCTACTATATTATTATGGTATCACTTTCCAATACAATTCCAAATGCATTGACCCTCTGTGGCTGTAACTTATTATGTTGTAGGTTACTCTGATGGAGACTAGGGTTATAAGTCTACACTCAACATGTTTTCCTGTGGCACATGAAGATGAAGACTTCTATTTATTTACTTATGTTATGAACTCTATGTAGTAGCCTTGGGCTAATGAGTTGTAAAGACTATGTTATCTCTGGAATGACGATGTAATAATGACATTTGTATCTGTGTACTTCATCTTAAATTATGGATGCTAGCAATTCGATCCAGGGACTAGCATTGCAATCACAGGGGCCTTTACCTTAAATGGTGGGGTCTTATAGTGCGCCTCCACTAAATACACGAGGCGCATGCCTAAACGGTGTGCCTCCTGTATATTATTATTTGAGGCGCGTGTTTAAATGGTGCGACTCCTATATCGCATGTATGGACCAGATCTGGCTACCCCCACTTACTCGAGGCGCATCGTCTCCATATGCGCCTCTCGTAGTTCAAATACTTGAGGTGCATATGGGCAGGTGCGACTCACGTAAGTTTGCCCCATCAACCCAAGGTCGTCAGCAAGCGCGCATCGACTTTGATCTCATTCCACTTTCTTTCTCTCTTCTCGCAATATATTGCTCGTCGTTGTCCTATTCTCAAAGGAGGATCCAGAAGAAGGATCGCCCACCTGCCGCTTCTCTGTATCAAAGAAGAAGGAGCATTCGCCTGCCCGCCGCTTCTTCACGTTTGCCTGCTCGTCGTCGTCCATCGCCAAACCATCACGCCGTCGAGTCCGCAAGTGAGCCGCCCCTCTCCCTCCCCTACTAGTTTAGGATTTGGTTTAGTTTAGGTTGAATTGCTAGTTGTAGCTCCCAGAGAGCAGAAAACTCTACCAATTCTAGTATGAGGTTAGATTTGATTTGTGGATTACTTAGCATGATTGTTAAATGTGCCAATGTTAGTCTGCCTAGAATTATTATTCACTAAGATTGACCCCTTGGGTTGCAATCCTTATCAAACTCTGCTGATGAGGACAAATGCTAGACAAATAGTTAAGTGGATGGTACACAAAGTCGGCATGCTTGATCTCTTCTTCTTAATTAATTTAATCCTATGAAATAGATCTTTTAGGTTTAAATCCACTAAAAATTCCATGGTTAACCAAATGGATTGATTCAATTTTTCCTGTCTGCAACTAAAAATATCTATCATGTAGTACTAGTGGCTTTACTAGATAAATTTTGTAGAATATCTGAGAGTTTTAACCCTAAAATAATGTTTTTCCCCTAAAAATGCATAGGAATTGTTTAGGTGATTCAAAAATTGTAAATCCAACTTGCATGCACTGTGTACTGGTAGGAGTATTCAAGAAAATTGGATCGACTGCTTTAGGACTTCTAGATCTGCTGTAATGAATTTCCTATGATTAATGAAGTAGTGTTTTTAGAAAATTCTAGAACCTTCTGTGAGCATGTTTTTTCGGTGAGGTGAGAGTTGAGTCTCTGGGAGGTGTATCATATCCCAATAGATCATAGTTTTTGATTCTATAGAGATTTTCTGAGAATTAAATTGCTCCTGCTAGTTCAGGTTTCATTAGTTTAATTCTTAAAAATCAACCATGATTGCTAAAAATGTGAATCCAACTGTGCTAGCTTGGTATTTTCAATACCTACCCAGCGATATCATTTTTGTTCACTGTTCATAGATAGAAACTTGTCGTGACAAAAAGGCAAGTGTTTAACTAGTGTTTACTAATAAATTCACCATAAAAGTTTGATAAATTCTTTTAAAGTAATTCTAGTGGCTATGTTTTGTTTTGGTCAATGGCTTCTCATGTCTGTCTTGGTTTACTATTTTGAGCATGAAAAATGTACTCGTAGGAGTTGTTTGTCTAGTGGTAGATGAGAATAGTCATATCCAGTGCTTGAGCTTATGATTTGGATTACCCTTTTGTGTGGTAGCATTTGCTACAAAGATGATCTAGAATTGGTTTTAATTCTTTGCAGCAAAAGAAAAGAGCTGCTTGACCAAGTGGATAATTATTTGAGTGTAACAGTAGGTATTTTACACCTTGGGCTCTTATCTTTGCTGGAATCAAGAGACTGGGGCATGGACCTGTCCCTTTCAGTTTTGGAATGCTGATGGTGGCTTCCAGATATATTGTTGGCTTTGACTGCTTGACTAGATAAAAAGAAAAACTTATGTGTGGCTACCAATGATGCATGGTCTGAGGCTTAATTATTTTTGTATATAAGAACAAATATTGGCTTTTTCCCCCTTTTAGCTTAATGATGAGATTTTGATAATAAATATGGTCACTACTGTAATCTCTGTTTGTGTGTTGCTTAAGTCTTTGTTTGTGTGTTGCTTGATGTTTGTAGATATGGATGTAGAGAATGCGCAAAATGTCGAAGTCATCGACATTAGTTCTAATGATGAAGCGGCTGGCCATGAAGCTGCGGCTGCTATGCAGCGCGCTCTCCGTGAAGCTGAGGCTTCTAGGAAGCGCTGCTCGTGAAGCTGCTGCTGCTAGCAAGCGTGCGGGTGCTAAGCGGCGTGTTGCTGCTCATGAAGCTAGAGCTATTGCCATTCGAGGTAATCTTCTATGTATATGCTGCTGCATGCTAAATACGTCTCTTCTATGTATATGTCTCTTACATCCTAAGTATTTCTCTTCTATGTATATGTCTCTTACATGCTAAGTATATATGTCTCTTCTATGTATATGTCTCTTACATACTAAGTATGCATCTCTTACATGTAGGATCGAGAGTAAAGGAATGAGATTCAAATTTGATAAATGCTATGTGTTTGTGAACCGTCTGGCTGTGGACGGTTCACAAGTTGACTTTATGAAGGAGGTAGCTCGTGAGAGACCAACAAGACAAATCTATGTTCGCATTATTCAGGATACACACATAGAGAGGCGATAAACAAAAATGGTATGCATTTCTGTCAATCACATCCATTTCTTTGCTCCCAAGACACATCTATGTTTGTTGCTTTGATGCCTTGATCACTGATGAGTGAAGCAGCACTTCGTTGGGAGACCCCAAGAGGAAGGTATGATGAGCACAGCAACAAGTTTTCCCTCAGTAAGAAACCGAGGTTATCGAACCAGTAGGAGGAAGGAAACAACTCAAAGGTGTTGCTAGCAACTTGGAGACATGCACAACATAAACTCAAGACTTTGCCCCAACGAACAGTGAGGTTGTCAATCTCACCGGTTTGCTGTAACAAAGGATTAACTGTATGGTGTGGAAGGTAATAGTGGTTTGCAACAAGTAAATGGTAACAGTGGAAGATGTATCAATGGTAAAGATTGGACCGGGGTCCATAGTTCACTAGAGGTGTTCTCCTTAGATAAACAAACATGGTGATACATCGGAAACGTATCTATAATTTTTGATGTTCCATTCTTGTTTAGTATCTACTTTGCTTTGCTTTGTCTACACTTTGAGGTGTTTTTATATGTTTTCTGGCACTAACCTATTAACAATATGCCACAGTGCCAGTTGCATGTTTTCTTCTGTTTTTGGTTCTAGAAAGGCAGAAAATCAATATTCTCGGAATTGGACGGGACAAAAGCCAAAGTCAATATTTTACCGTGGGCAACACGAAGCCAGAATACGAGACGGAGGAGGCTCACCGGGGGGCCACACCCCCTGGCCGCGCGGGTGGGTCCACCCCGCGCCTGGGGGGTGCAGCCGCCCTGGTGGCCCCCATGCCTCGCCTCTTCGCCTATAAAGTCCCCCCGATGCCAAAACCCTAAAGACCCGATCAATATTCCACGAAACCGTCGATAGCCACCGCCACCATCGTCCCTAGATCGGGGGGATCTGAAGCTCTTCTCGGAACCCTGCCGGAGGGGAGATCATCTCGGAGGCCTTCTTCTTCATCATGCCAGCCTCCAGTATGAAGCGTGAGTAGTTCCACCACTACTAGGAAACTAGCTATAGATAGACAAACCTTCTGTGGCGCATGGTTCTGACCATGCGCCACAAAAGTTGTCCAGTGGCGCATTTCAGCAAATGCGCCACAGAAGTCTTCACACTTCTGTGGCGCATATAGGAAAAATGCGCGACAGAAGTTGGAACTTCTGTGGCGCATATGTCCACATGCGCCACAGAAGTTCCAACTTATGTGGCGCATATGGACGTAAGCGCTACAGAAAGCTCGGGTGGACCCTATCACGAAATCTCATTAAATGTACTTTGAACAATATTCTGTGGCGCATATGACCATATGCACCACAGAAGTTCATCTTTTGTGGCGCATATAGAGGCATGCGCCACGAAAGATGAAGTAGGAAAAACAGATTCTAACCCCCCCCCCCCCCCCCCCGAGGATCGCCTTTTTAGCCTTGCAAAAAATAATAGAAAATGAAAAACACTTCAAAAAGTAAAATCCTTCCACATAGTGATAGGTAATATGGTCTGGTTTGTATGAAAATTAACAAACATGCATTTCGACTTTTTATGCAAAAAAAGTTTATGCCATGGTAAAACGGTCGTAACTTTTGCATACGATGTCGGAAAAATACGTATAATATACCAAAATGAAGAGAACGAGATTTCGCATCCGCTTGCAACGACCAAAGGTCGTTTAGAAATTATTTAGATTTTCAAAATTTTAAAAGAGTAAAAATTTATGGCCAAAAGATCGTTTTTTCCTGCAAAATAATAAAAAGGAGGACAAACTTCTGTGGCGCATTTCTTCCATATGCGCCACAGAAGTCTTGGCCAAATTTCGAAATTTGAATCCTGCCCCTTCTCCCTCTCTTATACTCTTCCACTCCTCCATCTTTCCCTTTCTCACCTTCTTCTCTCATTCTCCTCACCTTCTCCTCCTCCTCCTCCACCCCGGTGAGATCCTCCTCCTCCTCCACCCCGGTGAGCTTCTCCTCCTCCTCCTCCACCACCACCCTGGTGAGCTCCTCCCTCCTCCACTCCGGTGAGATATTCCCTCCTCCACCCCGGTTAGCTCCTCCTCCTCCCACCTCCCTCCTCCTCCACCCCTGTGAGCTCCTCCTCCTCCTCCCACCTCCCTCCTCCTCCACCCTGGCGAGCTCCTCCTCCGGCGACCTTCTCCTCCTCCTCCTCCTCCTCCTCCTCCTCCGACGGCCTCCTCCTCCTCCTCCAGTGGCCTCCTCCTCTCCTCCATCGGCGACCTCCACATCCTCCACCAGCGACCCCCACCTCCAGCGAGCACCACCTCCGGCCAGATCTGGCCGGGTTTTTTTTTGAAATTTGAAAAAAACTTCTGTGGCGCATATTGGCCAAATGCGCCACAGAAGTTTGAGATCTGGTTCAGGACTTCTGTGGCGCATTTTGGCAATATGCGCCACAGAAGTTTTTCAGACTTCTGTGGTGCATTTCAATATGCGCCACGGAACTACAATTTAGTGGCGAGATAATAGTGGCGTATCCCATATGCGCCACAGAAGTCCCAAAATGGTGCGCCACTGATAGGACTTTTCCTAGTAGTGCACCTTGGACTACAGGTCCATGTAGTAGCTAGATGGTTGTATCTCCTCCTTGTGCTTTCATGTATAGATCTTGTGAGATCCGTTCATGATCAAGATCTAATCTATTTGTAATCATGTATCTTGTGTTCGCGGGGATCCGATGGATATTGAGATTAGTATGTCAGATTGATTAATGGTTTTGTCTATTTGATTCTATCATGTATGTGTTGTTTGTGATCTTGCATGCTCTCTGTTGTTAGTACACTACTAGGAAAATGGCTATAGGTAATCAGCACATCTGTGGCTCACATGGTTGAAGTGCCCCACGGCTAAAACAGGCGTGGCTCACCTATGGGAAGTGCCCTACTAGAAACTAGAACAACCGTGGCGCACATGACCATAGTGATCCACAGATATGTGTGGGCCAGGGCCCTGTTGGCCGCATGCCAAACATCCGTAGCGCACATAGGGTAGGTGCGCTACGGTTGTTAGTGTCAACCGTGGCACACATGGAGGGGGTGCGCTACGCCTAAGCGCATGCACCTCTCTGCTGTGAAACGGCCAGACACATACGTGGCCCACTATGGCATGTGCGCCACGGATGTTAATAATCCCTGTGGCGCACTAGGGCCGAGTGCGCCACGGATGTGGCGATTTTTTTTGGCAGCTCCACTTTATGTGCACATGTGTGATCACCCACCACCCCACACTTCACTTTCCCCTTCTTCTTCCTCCTTAGATCTAGTCGGGATCTTCTCCTTCCCACCTCAATTTCTCCACCCATTCACCATTTTTAGCATGTAGAACTTGCCTTGGATGTTACACAAGTAATAGAGGAAGGTCTCCGGTCTCTCATCTCCTTCTCCGGTCTCGCGCGCACCTCTCCTTTCCATCTTTCTCGCGATTGGTCTCTCATCTCGGTAAGTTGTCCATGTAAGGATCTGTTCATGTGTATATGGATGATATGCTCATATGTATGTAGATGATCGATGCTCATGATGTGTGTATGAGAGGATCGATGGTCATATGTGTGTGTATATGGAGAGTATCGATGATGCTCATGCATGTGTGTATGGAGAGGATAATGATATGTTCATGTGTGTATGGATCTCGGTCTCTCTCTTGTGTTTGTATGTGAACAAGTTGCCATTTGTTTTGCCAAAATGTTGATTCATTTCCATTTTGGCAAGACTTTGGCATTTCGCAAAGGTCCTAATTTTAGGATAGGTCATGCCGAAATTTTCTATCGACCATTGCATGCATGCATTCATTATGTGGTTCGAATAGACTTCTAATTGTACCATGTACACCGTGCAGGCAAAAATGGTCCGCATAATGAGCGAAGGCATTGTGGCTAGATTTTTGAAATGTGCGACGGCCGACATGATACGAAATAACAAGACGGATATAAGATGTCCGTGCAGAAGATGCAAACTCAACTGGGTGATCGACCCAGATTCCGGGAATCTGCAGGCGCACCTGCTCCGCCATGGTTTCATGGATGTATACACTTGTTGGATAAGCGATGACGAAGAAGATGGAGACGGTGAAGGTGGCCAACATGACGATGATCATCATCACGGCGAGAACGGGCGAGATGATGAAGAGTCTCCTGGAGATGGTGAAGGTGCGGAAGCAGACCGAGATGATGATGATCTAGATGCCGGAGGAGCAGACGATGATGGAACAACGTCAGGCTGGGTGCGGGACCCTTATGTGCAAGAGCTGCTTCTCAAGAAGACGAGTAACGCCAGGGCTGCCGCTAGAGAGAAAGCCAAGCTTGCGCAACTTGAGAAAGACACGGTTACTCCATTGTATGAAGGATGCAGGCCTGATGATACCCGGTTGAATGTAACGCTCAAGGATATGGAGATGAAGGCAAAACACAAATTGAGCGACGCAAGCTTTGATGATATGATGGCATTCTGGCACGATCGTCTCCCGGAGAGGAACACATGTCCAACTAGTATCGAGGACGCCAAGAAAATCGTCTGTCCTCTCGATCTACCGCATGTTAGATATCATGTATGCATGAACGATTGCATCATTTATCGGGGCGAGGACGCGGAGAAAACCACATGTCCGGTGTGCGGCGTGAGTCGATACAAGAAAGGGAAGAAAGCACCTCGAAAAGTGGTATGGTACTTTCCTATCACTCCTCGTCTGTAGTGCTATTTTGCGTACCCTAAGGAAGCGAAGCTCATGCGATGGCATGCGGAAAGGAAGAATCCAGGAGATGATGATGATGATGACCCCGAAAAGGATGACGCACCCTTCAGATGCTAGCCAGTGGAAAGCATTGGACCTCGAATTCCCAGAATTCGGTGGAGATTCGAGGAACATCAGGCTTGGTGCGAGCACCGATGGACTCAATCCGTTCGGTAGCCAGAGCAGCACGCACAACACTTGGCCCATGTTTGTATGGATGTACAACCTCCCTCCATGGTTGTGCATGAAGAAGAAGTACATACAAATGAGTATGCTAATTCAAGGGCCAAAACAACCTGGTACCGACATCAATCTGTATCTCGGGCTGTTGAAAGAGGAGCTAGCCACGTTATGGGAATCTGGAGCCAATACTTACGACTCCGTCGCACAAGATTATTTCACTATGAGAGCCATGTTGGTCACTACGGTGCAAGACTATCCAGGTTGCGGGTATATCTCGGGGCAGGTTATCCAGGTTGTGGGTATATCTCGGTGCAAGACTATCCAGGTCACTACGGCGTTCGGAAGGATGAACGGACACATCAAAGGATACGTTCGCAACAGGTCCCGTCCAGATAAAAGCATAGCCAAGGGCTTTCTGGCCGAAGAGTGCATCTCTTTCTGCATGAATTATCTAGACATCGAGAACCCTGTAGATCTTCCCGTCAATAGGCACCTTGGCAAGCTCGATGGATCTGGTCACCGAGAGGGTCATCGGATACTGCATGCAAACTTCGATTTTCGACACACAGACTTTGATCGAGAAAACCTCGCGCTACAGCATTTAGAACTGGTCGATCCTTGGGTACAGAAGCACAAAAGGTTAATCGAGAAGAAGTACAGTGACCGGGGCATACAGAGGACGCAGGGAGAAATAATCAAAGAGCACAACTCAGATTTCACGCGTTGGTTTAGGCAGACGCTCCTTGATAATCCCCCCGATCGCATTCTTCTGACACGGAAAAGATCATATTCACCTTGTCGCAGGGACCGATGCAAAACCTGGTGACCTATCAGGCGTATGATATCAACGGCTACACATTCTACACGGAGGAAAAGGACAACAAGTGTGATTATCGGAACTCAGGCGTAATGTCGGAATTCTACACCGATGACAACGTGAAGGAAAGATTCTACAGAAGAATCAAGGAGATCTGGGAGCTCGACTACTGTGGAGAAAAGGTGTCGATGTTCCGTGTCAGATGGGCAAAGAGCGTCGAAAGAGAAGACCGGTATTTCACAACCATGGTTATACCCGAAGCAGCCAAATCCAAGGCCGCCGGTGCGAACGTGGCCGCAAAAAATGAACCGTGGGTACTGGCTACCAAAGTGGACCAATGTTTTTCATTACCGACCCGACAAAGCCTAGCCGTGTTGTCGTGAGGAGAGGAAAAAGAAACATCATCGGAATGGATGGAGTCGCCAACGAGCAAGACTTCGACCAGTACGGCGATCCAAAGATTGAAGATGACGACGACTACGACGCAGCAACATACATCACAAGAAGAAAAAGGACAACCCTACCCAAAAAAGGTAGCTCGTTCGAAAGAAGAAACAATAAAGTGCTGGGGCTAAATTATTCAACCGCTACAAAGAAGGGAAAAAAGATTGTAAAACGCTAGCTCAAAAAATATTGTAAAACGCGTGGTCAAAAAAGATTGTAATATTCATGGACAAATTATTATGACATATTTGTATCATGGATAAATTATTATGACATATTTGAATCATATTTAATTTGTACGACTTTTATGACATATATTATCACTTTTGGGCATTTTTGGAATATTTAAAAGTATTTTAAAAACAAAACAAAACTTTTATGGCATATATCACTACTTTTGGGCATTTTTTGGAACATTTAAAAGTATTTTTAAAATAAAAATAAAAAATGTGGGCACCAAAATTCGAACCTGGGTGCTCACAGGTTTAGAATAGAGCAGTGGGCAGAACTAGTGGGATAAGGCAGTGCTATTGTTAACAAAGGGGATGGCAGCCCTCTTATCTGACTAGTCCTACCCACTTAGGCGTAGCGCACCCTGGCCAAGTGCGCTACGGACCAGCGCACTTGGCCAGGGTGCGCTACGCCTAAGTGTGTAGGACTAGTCAACTCGCCACGTTGTCCCTAGCCTCCCCATCATCCTCAGACACAGACGAAGCCACCGCCGCCGCATCCCCCGCATCGCCACCGCCACCGCATCCGCATCGCCACCGCCGCCACATCCCATCCGCATCGACGCCACCGCCGCCGCATCCCAGCCACGCGCGCCTCGCCCGCCCGCATGCCCGTCGCTCGAGCAGGAGGCCGTGGAGGAGCCCACGCGCCCGTCGCTCGAGGAGGAGGAGCGCGCACCATCGCTCGAGGAGGAGGAGGCCGCTGCTGCTCGAGGAGGAGGAGGCCGTGGAGGAGCGTGCACCATTGTCCTCATCTTAGAGGTGAGCCTCGCCCCTCACCTCTCTCCCTCTCTCCCCTCTCTCTGCATCCGTCGTCCTCATCTTAGGGTTCAGAGGATTAGGGTTCAGAAGATTAGGGTTCCTGGATTAGGGTTCAGAAGATTAATTCTAGTGTTAGTGTTAGTGGCAATGATTAGTGCCATTAGTTCAGAGAAAATTCCTAGGCAGTAGCTTGCTAGTGTTAGTTTTCAGAAAATTCTAGTGTTAGCAGTAGCTTGGATTAGAGATGTAGTGTTAGCAGTAGCTAGTGCTAGTGTTAATGTAGAATCTAAATAGCAGTAGCTTAGCTTGCAGTTGCTGTAGTAGGTTAGAAGTAGTAGGTTAGCAGTAGGTTAGTAAGAAATGTAGTAGTAGTTACTATAGTAGTAGTTGCTGTAGTAGGTAGATTTGGTGCTTGCCATACTTCTGTAGCGCATCAGCTCCAATTTCTGCTTGCCATACTTCTTGTAAAGCAAAAAACTGGATGGTCCTCTAATTTCTTCATTGTAGCAAAATGTCTTGTACCCTAGATGATATGAAGCTCTTTATAATGTGTTCATTGGGTTACTTTGGGTCAATCAGGTCATATTGCAATACCAACAGCAGTCTGCACATAAAGTAGGAGGTGATCATCCACTTCCCAAGCTGTAGATGGCTGGAAAAGCCAAGGAGCAATCAATATGATTGACAACCTTTTTCCTAATTTCAAGAATATGACAATCATGAATTTACTAATTTGTAATAGTCTGTTCTGAAGAATGATCAAAGGGCATCCTCTATAGTTGGGCAGTCAATAAACGCATAACTTGGACAACTCTAGTGATATCTGAAAGTACATTACATGTCCCTTTTCTAGTGACATGTGCAAGTACAGTTAGCAAAAAACAACAAGATACTAGTTTACATTGTAAATGTGTAACTTTATTTTAGATCCTTCTGTCTTGAATGATGATGTGGTGTTACTACTGGTGTAGATAGTTTTGGCTTGCTGTACAAGTACAACATATGCCAGTGCTCACCTGAGTTACCTGCATCACTTCTGACTCTTCTCATGCAATGCAGCAGTAGCACTGATGCAGTTAGAAGTAATTATCAGGCTACTGTCAGATGGCCAATGTCCTTATCATGGTGATAACAGTCATGAAATTTGACATACATAAAATTGACACTGGGGCCACATGATGCTTCACCAGAAATACACTCTATGATGTCTGATTAAGCCCAGCCCCAAGTACAAAGATGGATGTTCAGGAGGAAACTCCTCTATAGTTGGGTAGTCAATAAAATTATGACTATTTTACTTACATGAGTGATCATGCAAATTATGAATAGTATGGTTTTAGTACTGATACTGGTGATGGTCTAGTAGTGCTGAAAAGGCACTACTGCAAGCAATATGTTGCAGTGAATATATAAAATGAATATATGCTGAACCAAATGTGTGAATATAAACTTGTATTTGCTTCTTTGTCGCGGTTGTGTATTTGCTTGCTGTCATATTTATTATCATATAAACTTGTATTTGCTTGCTGTCATATAATGACAGGTGTTATAATCTGCATGTATTTGCTTGTTGTCATCAATGGAAGGTGATATAATATGTGGTGATATAATTGTAGCACTTGAAATTGTGCTTGTGCTTGTATGAAGCACTTTATTATGTGTGTATGCAGGTTCTTGTATGAAATGAGTCCCGATTTTTGCCGGAATGTTGATTAACTTCCGTTTCGGCAGAAATCGGGCACTCCTAGTTTAAGAAAATTAGCAAAGGTCATGCCGGATTTTTCTGTGCATTTAACCAATTATTTGTTTTTTATTAGTGCAAAGATGTGTGACAACGACGAGGCTGGATGTTCTAAGCGCATCAGCGCTGAAGGAGAACTCAGACCTCCGAATAAACAATTGACATTCTGGGAGGTGGCCCAGCGGCTAGAAGACGATGAAGAATACCATCCTTCGAAGAGCGAGGATGATGAGATGGAAGACGGTGAGGAAGAAGTCGAAGGAACGGCGGATGATGAAACCACTGATGGCGGCAAGGGCACAGGGAGTGGTAGCAATCCTCCTAAGAAGAAGAAGAAGCCGAAGGACCGGCGCCCAAACACGGTCGGCACCGTCAGGGAGGAAATTACCGAAGTGAGCCCATCAGGGGTTCCTTTGGAGCCTGCCCTTGTTGTCAAAGGGTACGGTGGGCAAGTGGCGGCGATCACCCGGACAACCATCTCGATCAACACCGAGAATCTCCGGCATAAAGATAATGGCCACTTGCGCACACTCCTCTTCGAGAAGCTGCACGCAAGATACAAGTTCCCCGCTAAGTATCAGAACACATATTATCATGGGAACGAAGTAAACAAATCCGCCCTCACAAAGATGAGCACCGCCCTAGCCAGCTGGAGAACCCGGATAAAAAAGAAGATCTATAAAGAAGGAAAAAGTATCGAGGAGATCCAGAAGATTGACCCGCAGATCATCGAAGATCAGTTCCGGGAGTTCAAGGAGAGGTGTGAATCCGAAAGAGCCCTGGCCAATAGTAATCGGAGAAAGGTGCTGCAGGCGATGAATATAGGTCATCACCATCTCGGATCTGGTGGATACAGAACCACAGAGGCCGAATGGAATAAGGAGGATGAAGAGTATAGATCCAAGGGGATAGAAAACCCCTTTGCGAAATTCAAACCCGGGCAGGTTCGAAACTTCATCAGGGCCCGTTACCATGTGGACCCAAAAACCAAAAAACTCACCCTGGATCCTGCGGTGAAGGAATTCGAGGAAATTGTGGTAAGTATAATCTAATTACCGCGGCTCAACTCGATTGCAATCTAATCGATGATCTAAATGATTCACTGTTACTTCTTCTGTAGGAGGAAGAAATTGTTGCTAGTCATGGATCCCAGGGTTCCTCATCCCAGGGGTCGACGGCGGCCACCCGGTGGGATAACCCTTTTAACAGGGCGATGAACCGGGCCAAGAAAATAGAGCCGGTTCCGAAGAAGCCGTCGTCGGCTGGCCATCTGGCCGTCCTCGGGGGTAAGAATTGGGTGGATCATTTTCGAGGACGCATGTGGCACTGTCGGGAAGGAGCGAGGAGGAAAACCGCGAGGTTCAAGAACTTAAAGAACAAGTGGCACGGATCCCGCAGATTGTCCAAGACAACCTGGCAATCACCCTCACGTCCTTCCTACCTACCTTGGTGGAGTCAATAGCAAACTGGAGTGCGGGTGGTCGAGTAGGGTCGTTCCCGATTCCAAGCATGGTCAGCAGCCACTCGAACAACACGGCGCCGACGAATCAGGCTAACTACGTGTTCGTGACTCCACCCGCTAGCACCGCGGCACCGCAAGTGTTGGTGACTCCCCCAGCCATCACCGCGGCGCCGGAGTACATGTTGGTGCCCCCCTGCCATCGCCGCGGCGGCACCGGAGCTCCAAGCACCCGTCGGTAGGGAGAATACACCGGCGTCCAGCACCGCGCCATCAAGCAGCCCTTCCATCTCTTGCACGCCCGTCGCTGTATGCGGTGCGTCGACATTAGCCGATCTCGACGCCATCACGGTAAACAAATTGCTTTACCGCCTTTCACGCCATCTATTACTCTTATGGCATCTCTGACGATACCGTACATGTTTTCCGCAGACGGATGTTCCTTGCACTCTCTTATGCTACGTGAACAACGAGCTGAGGGATGTTGCCAAGGGTACCATCGTTCAACCCTTGCAGCACACGTTCCACTCAAGGCCGATGCCAGATAGCATGCACAGGGTTAAAATTAGTCGGGTGCTAAGGGGCTGCGACGACCTGGAACCTCCCATTCAACCCCCAGGAGCGGATGAAGAAGAGCCGGCTGTCCTCAGAACTTGCTTCGGCTTATTCTTGCTATGGACAAAGAGCATGATCCGTTTGGGGACGGCGGGCGCCATCACGCCACAGACAACAGCACCGCCTATCGTGCCAGCGACAAGCGATGGCAAGGCCCCCTTACCGCCCTCGCCGTCACCTCCACGCGATGGGTCGGATGATCATGTTGATGATATGCACATGGCGCAGGATCCGGCCGAGGACGACGAAGACTGGAATGATCACTTCTTCAACACTCAGTTTAGCAACGAAGACCTAGCTAGTGGCCCCACAGAGAAAGCCACTATCACCAAGCGACTGTTTGGTTCTCAGGAGACGCCTCCAGCTTGCGCCTTTATAGAGCCACCAGCTGATACAACCAACCGGCCCTTTATTCTAAGCCCTGACACACTACATAGGGTGGTCGGTGCTCAGATTGCGGTGTCTGCCCGCTCTCCAAAAGGAAAAAAGGGCAGGAAAAGAAAATCTAGCAGCTCGAGCCAGCCGGTGGCGTCAACAACTGCGAATCCGACTAGGTTTCGGGCCGGGCCACCAAGACCCGAGGGTATTATGTGGAGGATTCATGTGGCGGGTGAGCCCATGCTACCTAAGAATTTGCGGAAGCTTGCCAGTTCGGAACTGCAGAGTGTGCATGATGGCGTGCTGACGGTAGAGAGATGCCTTCTATCGGAGAAAGATCCCTCACACCCGGTATTCGTGGTTAAGGTGCCACCAGGCTTGGGCTTCGTCTACAATGCCCCTGCGGATATGTTCTTCTTGCGGTTCGACGACATCTTCAATATGTTCCACCTATACCCGCTGCACCATACCATGGTCTGTCTGTTTTCTCTCAGCCTGGCCATGCAGATCATTAGAGAGAACACACCGGGCACCGCTATAGTGGACCCCTACTACATGCGTGACGGCTGCTTGGGTTCTCCCGCCGAACGACATATCGTGGCCTCGTACCTAAAAGAATCCTCGTGGCGAACAAGACAAAGGAATACATTCTCGTGCCTTACTTTCCCGAGTAAGTCGTTATTCACTCACCACCGTCGATTGGCTTTATTAGATTATCATCATTCTTTTTCCAACACATTCCATTTGAATTTTTTGCGCAGAGATGAACACTGCACGCTCATCTCCTTATCGCCGAAGCATTCCCATGCCACGTATTTCGACTCGGGGAGTCTAGAAAAGAAGAAAAACTACGACAAGATCAAGGAAGTTCTGGATGATGCTCTCACTGACTTTGCCTCGACGGAAGGCACCACCTTCGTGCGTACGAAGGTCAAGTTCGGCAGTCACGTCTTCAACCACGTAACGGAGTTCCCCTGCGTGAAGAAGCCGAAAAACAGTAAGAAGGAAGCCTACTACGCACTCCATCACATGAGGGTGTTCCTACTTGACCAGCAGAATTCTACGCTGCCAGATCATCTCAAACAGTGGGCCGAAGCAAAGGCCAAGATCACTGATTCAGATATTAGACAAGAGATGTATCGCATCCAGCAGCAGTTTGGGGCAATCATCTTTCGTGATGTCATGACTTCGGGGGGGATCTTCTACGGAGGAAATATCCCGAATAACCGTGACATAGAAGATCGCCTAGAGATGCAGGGTGACTATAGGAAGTTCATGACGAGACAAGGCGTCCTCCCGTTCCCTAAGCCGAGCCAGAAGGCTTGATGTTGGCCTAGTTGTAGTTACAAACTATAGATGACCTTTGTGTGTGTGTGTGGACAAGTGTACATGCTACTATACTTATCTTATTAGGTTTATGAATCATCGCTTACTTCTTTTGCTTATTATTATTATATATCAATCAATGCTTGGTTTTTTTGCTTACTCTTTGGTCCTTTGCTCACTTTGGTCCTTTTTTTCCTTACTCTTTTATCAAGAATAATGACGATGATTGAAATGTCGTGGCACACTATATATGTGAATGTGCTACGATGGGATTGTGAGCCTTGTGATATGCACAAGTCCAGGTCTTGTGCATCCTACTTGGCTCACGGTTCCATCGTAGCATATTCCTGTGTCCAACGACCTATGTATATTTATGAGGCATTCTTTTCGAGTTATTTTTGTCTTTTTTGAGAATAATGCCGATGATTGAAATGTCGTGGCACAATATATATGTGAATGTGCTACGACGGGATAGTTATCCTTGTGATATGCACAAGTCTAGGAATTGTGCATCCTACTTGGCTAACCGTTCCGTCGTAGCATATTCCTGTGTCCAACGACCTAGCTAGTTATATATGAGGCATTCTTTTCGAGTTACTTTGGTCTTTTTCGAGAATAATGCCGATGATTGAAATGTCGTGGCACAATATATATGTGAATGTGCTACGACGGGACTATAAGCCTTGTGTTATGCACAAGTCTAGATGTTGTGCATCCTACTTGGCTTACGGTTCCATCGTGGCATATTCCTGTGTCCAACGACCTATGTATATATATGAGGCATTCTTTTCGAGTTACTTTGGTCTTTTTCGAGAATAAGGCCGATGATTGAAATGTCTTGGCACAATACATATGTGAATGTGCTGCGATGGGATTGTCCGCCTTGTGCTATGCACAGGTCCAGGTGTTATGCATCCTAGTTGGCGAACAGTTCCATCGTAGCATATTCCTGTGTCGAACAACCTAGTTATATATGAGGCATGCTTTTTGAGTTTGGTCTTTTTGATTTAGGAGTACTTTCTATAAGTGTATCTTCATGTGCGACTTTAATTATATATGTTTTTTTTCAATCATCGGTTAATTATTATTGTCAACTTATAGATGACGTGGTACGTCGTGTACAAGGGACGGATTCCCGGAGTCTACGATGATTGGGAAGACTGCCGGAGACAGGTGCACCGTTTCAGCGGCAATAGCTACAAAGGGTACAACACTATGGCGGAGGCGGAAGCTAGATACACGCGCTATCTAGCGGGAGTTAGGACAAGGAACCGGATGAAGACCTACACCTTTGTCGCGGTGGTGATCATGCTTATCTTCTTTGGTTATTTATCCCACGTTTGTGTCTAGCTAGTTTAGATGTCTAGGAGAGCTTCCGAGCTCTAACTTGTTCGATCGACACATGTATTCGCATGTCACCAACTACTTTGTAACTTGATTGAAACAATGTAAGTTATACTATGTATTCATGTATGAGACTTATCTATATGTATTTGTTTCAATCTTGTTTTTCAAATTGTGTATTTATATATATAATTGTATATCTTGTATCTGTGTGTGTATATCTGCTTGTAATATTGTATATAATCTGTATTGTATATAATCTGGCTCGGAAATTTAAAAAAACAAAAAAAACACCTGTGGCGCACATGACCTAGCTGTTGTGGCGCACTAGGTCTAAAGCGCACCTCAGAAGCTTAGTGGCGCACTGCGAAGTGCGCCACAGAAGATCCTACGCGTAGAGCACCTGCCCACATAGCCGTGGCGCACTAGCAGGTGCGCTACGCCTATCTCGACATAACCATGGCGCACCAGGCAGTGCTCCACGGCTAGGAGATAGCCGTAGCACAAGGCCCGTGGCGCACCCCTAGTGCACCACAGATGATGTTTACAGGTGTGCCACGAACAGCCTTTTTCCTAGTAGTGGTAGCTATCTTGGCCAAGTACTTGCTAGTGACTTCAGGAGAGGGTATTTATGCTCGATAGTGGGTTCATGTCTCTAGTTTCTAAGGGAAGTGACAGAAATCTCTTCGGTTGTAGATGTGTTGTTGCCACTAGGGAGAAAACAACGGTCTCTTGTTAATGGACCAAGTGGATTGTTTACCTTACACACTTTTCTTAAAGCAGTTGTCTGTTGCTTGCAACTTAATACGGGAGGGGGTTAGGATGATAACCTGAAGGTGGACTTCTAGTCATAGATGTAGTTGGATGCAGGTCAATGTATATTAGTGTCTTTCCCAATAGAATCTCATAGGATCTTTTTGTCTAGTATTGCAGTGTTATGCCTTGCTCAGTTCTGTCAATTGCCCTGCTGTAATTTGTTTACCATGCATGCCATGTTTGTTTACCTAAGGAGATCACCTCTAGTGAACTATGGACCCGGTCCAATCTTTACCATTGATATATCTTCCACTGTTACTCGTTTACTTGCTGAAAACCATCATCACCTTCCACACCGTACACTTAATCCTTTGTTACAGCAAACCGGTGAGCTTGACAACCTCATTGCTCATTGGGGCAAAGTCTTGAGTTTGTGTTGTGTAGGTTTCCACGTTGCTTGCAACACCTTTGAGACGTTTCCTTCCTCCTACTGGTTCGATAACCTCGGTTTCTTACTAAGGGAAAACTTGCTGATGTGCTATTCACACCTTGCTCTTGGGGTTTCCAACGAAGTGTTCCATGCCAATAGTTTGGCCGTCATCAAGCTTTTCTAGCGCTGTTGCCGGGGAGGCCAAGGACGTCTTCACAAGGGGAGTCCTCCTCAACCTTTCTCTTTACTTTGTTTTTAGTTTGCTTAGTTTCTTTTGCTTGGTTTTGTTTGCCTCTTTTTATCAAAAACACAAAAATATTAGTTTAGTTTGGTTTGCTTTATCTTATCAAAAACACACAAAAATTAATTCCTACTCTAGTTGCCACCTTGCTCTAGCTCACCATGTTGTTCCCCAAGTTCGCCCTGAAGGACCTTTCGATATGTAGTGGCTCTATAATTGGGAAAGAAAATATTGAAGATTTGTTAAATCATGTTAGCAAACATGAGGATATCGAGGATAGATCAACAGAAGAACTTTCTCCTAATTATGAAATTGCTGCATCTTCTTTAGTTCATATGTTGGAGTCTACGTTCGTTAGCCTTAACCCCATGATGCAAATTTTGTTCCTAAAACTAAAAGAAGAAAAGAATGCTGAAAAGAGAGAATTTATTCTTGAAACTTTTCTCAAAGAATTCCATGATGTTGCTAAGGAATCCAAAAAGGTCTTTGAGCGTTTAACTATGCTAGGCTCATGTGTAGATGTTGTGGGTAATTCTGATAAAACCAACCTAGAGAGGAATTTAAGATACCCATACCCTTTAAGCTTGTTGGGATGCATGAGGCCTTTGAAAAGAATTTTGATTGGATTGTTCCTGAAAATCCTTTTGATGAAAGTAGTAAACCAAAGAGATATGAGAAGGGATCCTCCAAAACTCATTTGGATGAGATACCTTTCATAGTTGAAGATTTTGCAACTATTGATCTTAATTCTTCATTTGAAAATACTTGATTTCTTACTTCTTGTGCCTAACTTAAGGGCGTTAAAGAAAAGTACTTGTTGGGAGATAACCCAAGAGTTTCCTTGAGTGGAAGTTATTACTTCAGTAATGACCTCTCCTTATCCTTTTTGTTTGCTTTTTGTGCCAAGAATGACCTCTAATGAGAGGGAAGTAAGATTTTGGGAGTTGCTGTCCCGAAACATATTTTTGTCCTCCACCATAAAAATTCATGAGGATCCTCTGTAAGTCGGATTGAGCTGAAAATTTACGAATAAATCCCCAGTATGTTATCTAACTTTCGTTAATTCAACCTTTTTTATTTGAGAAACACAAGGTCTTCGAAAAAATCGGTTTCTACCTGTTGGTCTGTTTTGACAGATTTCTGCCATTATTTGCATTTGCTTCTTATTGATTCCTTTTTGGGTTCTTTTTGGGAAATTGAGCTTTTTGAAGGAGTTGCTACAGTAGCTTGTGTTTTTAGTGAAAAAAATTCTGTTCTAAAGCTAAACCCAAGGGTCTATTATCTTTTGAATACACTAATGTTGCTAATGAAGATTGTGTGAAGTTTTGTATGAAGGAAAAATTTCAGGTGTAGAGAGAGAATGATGTAATGAGATGAAGAATGGACAAAATCTCAAGCTTGGGAATGCCACCCCGGTGTCACCCCAATAAATATCCAAGAGGTACAAGCGTCAAAGCTTGGGTATGCCCAAGGCATCCCCTTCTTCATCAATAAAAATATCAGGTCTTTCTAGACACTTGTTTTTATTATTTCATGCATTGTTGTGTTGTTCTTGGAGCGTCTTAGTTTTCGTTTGCTTTTCTTAGTTTGTTTAGTTTGCTTGAGTAAAGTAGTTTGGACCCCCGTTCTCGCTGTGTTGTTTCAAATAAGTTGATTGGTGTTGTAAAGGAGTAGAAAGTTCTTGCTTGAAAGTGCAAGAGGAGCTTCAATTGCCTATGACTTGGACTTTAGAATGACATGCTAGGTGTTGTTTTGACCTTATGCTTAGTGATTATTGTTGTAGAATGTCTTGTTCGAAACAATAAGGATTGCTTAGTGTGCCTTGAAAAAATCATGCGTTGTTTTAGCATACAAAAGCATAGTATTGTGGTATTCTCCTTTGATGTTTTGTTTGGGTTGACTTGGCACGTGCTCACAGCATGTTATGACTATGAATAAGTCACCATAGCCTGTATGATCATTTAGTCCTTGACTTGTAGTACCACTCTATGCTTTGATTAGTAATGTTTTGTTGATCTGCATGATTATGGCCATTATTGCTCTCTTAGTTGGTTGCTCCCAGTCTTTTGCTAGCCTCCACTTGTATGAGTAAGGTCTACTCATGCTTCCAACTTCCAAGAAACCAAGTTATTCCAAAGTGTCCACTATAAACTCCAATGCATGGTGTGTTACACCATTCCAAGTAAATTCTTGCTTTCAGCTATCTTCCAATTAAAAAGTATTTTGTTATGTGAAAACTTAGTGATTAAAGCCCTCACAAACTTGATGGCACACTTTATATTCTTTGCCCCTAATAAACTTGAACCATTGTGTCATCTAAGTTGTATATGCTTGCACTTATACGTTGGAATTAGCAGAACATGCTATCATGGGGAATGTTTTCAACATTGCACTTATACTCTGTACACAGTTGATATCATGCTCTTTTGTCTATGGATGTCGCCAGTGTGAAATAAAGAGGGATATTGTAAGTCCATGGAGTTATATATTTTGTGTTAGAGAAACTCCTGGTCCGCTAGCCTAATCCATGCCTAATCATGGTGGAAACTTGTAACATCACCATAATGAGCATTCCGTGAAGCATCCTCAATAAAAATCTATGCACATAGTAAATAAAAAGATCATTGAGATGCTCATTGTTTGCTTGCCTTGTCATTTTGGTTATGGGATAGCTCCTGTACCATGTGCAAGGGGTACCCCGTTGGCGGTTCTCTATGATACACATGTACTTACTATGACAAGAACTTATAGGTGACTGAAGTTGAGTAGCATGAGGTGTGGCCCTCGTATTCAAGGGACATGAGATTGTCAACTTATACTTTGTCAAGCATATACTCCATAGTTTGTTCACTTTAACCTTAATCACTTCAATATGCTTATGATAGGGGCAATGAGGGCTGAAAGCTAACAAGCACCATAATTTTTGGAAGCTCTTTTTGAAACTTGAAATCCCTGCTTCCCTTTATGAAGGGCCCTTCTTCCACTATTATATTGAGTCTCGACCTTCTACCTTTAGGCACCATTAAGAGAGCATAGTTTACATTATGTGTGCAGTGTCCCAAAACTTATTGATTGATGCATATCGTTGATATTACTTGTTCTTGTGAAATTTGTATCTAGTCAACCTTATGAACTTTGAAGGTGTCCTATGCATATATTTGCTACTCTATGAGGGACAAGTTGAATGCCACTATGCCATGTTTTCTGTATGTGAAACAAACAAATGTTTTTCAATGCATGTTATTCATGATCTTTGTTTGTACCCTTTCATGTTGCATGCATTGTTACTTTGTCTTATTGTTAGAACTTCATCTTTCATGCACATGTTTAGAGTTCTTTGATCCTAGCTTTCAGTGCTTGCAAATGGTTTGATCTTGGTTTTGATGGTCCATGTCACCTCAAAAATTATTCTTTTATCACTTACCTACTCGAGGACGAGCAGGAGTTAATATTGGGGATGCTTGATACGTCGGAAACATATCTATAATTTTTTATGTTCCATGCTTGTTTAGTATCTACTTTGTTTTGTTTTGTCTACACTTTGAGGTGTTTTTATATGTTTTCTAGTACTGACCTATTAACAAGATGCCATAGTGTCAGTTGTCTGTTTTCTTCTGTTTTTTGGTTCTAGAAAGGCAAAAATCAATATTCTCGGAATTGGACGGGACAAAAGCCAAAGTCAATATTTGCAGTGACCCAGCATACCACTTCATGTGTAGTACACTATAGTCGTTGACATGACATCTACAGAACACCATTCCGTAAATATCACATCCCTCAGAGTGGTACAACAGAAACATTGCGGGTCCATATTACAAATGTATACACATTATTAGTATTACAATACCGGAAGTTCAAGACTTCCAAAAGATCCAACTTACAAACCAAAATATAACTTGATCAGCGGAATTTAAAAGTAACAACTTCGACTAGGAGTGGAGCTCAACAGCTTATTCTATAGAGTTCATGCTGCTCGGCTCCGTTAGTTACTACTAACTAGATACTTAATTGGACTCGTTCTCATCGACACCATAGCAGATCTCGTAATCTACTCCTTCAACTCCTCCGGACAGGTCAGGTTCCTCGTAGAACACATCTTCTTGACATTCAGATGCATACATTGGCACGTCTTCGGGATCCTTAGAGTCTAAGCAAGGGATCAAAGGAAAGAATGAGTAACAGCGTTACCCAACAAGTTCGTTATATGCAAGGTGGGAATTTTGATGCTCTAACTACCACCTCGGATTATAAATCATTGGCACTATGCAATTTTTTTAAATCTTTCTTCAAAGATTAATTTTATTGTGAAAATCTATGACCATCAGTCTTCACAGGTTGACCAGAACTTTCATGGAGTTCCTTTCCTGCCGTGTTCGTAGCTCCTTCCTGGAACAGGGAGTAACAAGTTGCAATTCTTACACTCTGAAGAGGTGCGTTACTTTACCCATGAGATATCAACTCCTTGTTGCACAACCGGGCGTACTTTCCCGTCCACAATTCCATGTTGTGGGGCCCAGTAGTTGGTCCAAGCCAATCACTGCCCCCTTCGCGACCCTGCATGCCTCCTTGGTGTACACCATGCCCACATAATGAATTACGGCAATGGTTTGTACAAACAGTTAGATGCCAGAACTATCGTGGGACGATGAGGGTTCCCACCCATATGTTGCAGATCCTCTACAAATTACCAATTAATATGCACGCTACGAGGATAACAGCCACGGCCTGCACATCCGGCTTCATGCGAGAGGAAGAAGATACAGTTGACTTCTATGTCCCATTCCAAATCTCATGGTTAACGCGTAATATACGACACTAGAATCACTGATGTCAGGGGTTATTAAGTCCCTAATTGATCATCATTGTTTTGCAATTAGAACACTAAGTTCCATTGCTCTATTATATCATCACTTAGGATGATATCAATGATTTCTTTATTTGTGAAAATAATATTTTCTTCCCTTTATAGCATACATGATAAAACACAATTTGCAAATACTTTGGTAAAGACTCTTCAAAGGACATGAGCAAGTGATGAACTTGCCTTGTGATGGCAAGGTAGTGAAGTCTGATGCTTGCACTGGACCTTGAGATTCTAGTTCTACAAAAACATCATTATTGCCCGGTAAGGACAATATTTAAAGAAGAAAAGATGATTATGCAAGTAACGTAATGCATTATTTAATTCTATATGCATTTTCCCTATATAAGGTGCCTTTTAATATTATTTTTTTATATTTATTGCATATATTGAATTATTTTATTTATTTCCCTTTTTTATTTGACTTTTATTGATTTAATAATTCTTTTAGGAATTATTAATTATACATTAAAATTTATTATTAAATATTTATTTAGTATTTTTAAAAAATACTATAATATTAATATATAATGAAAGTGATTTTTATTTATTTTTATCATCTTTCAATAATTTTGTAAAATTCCATAAGAAATATATAAATTACAAAATTCTTATAAAAATTTAAATGTCTAAAATTTTATATCTTATTTTATTTGGATAGAGTGGATTATTGTGAATCCAAAAATATTTTATTTATAATTTTTGGACTTTTATTTTATTTTCTAGAATTTTATTGAGGTCAGGGGCATTTTTGTCTTTTCCAATTGATTAAACAATTTTTTAAACGATTTGAGCTGGCCCCTTGGGATTATTGGACTAGTGTGGCCCAATAGGGCAGTGTCAAAATCGCCCAGAGGGGTTTTGGCCCACCCAGCCCACACTCTCTGCCTCCTTCTCGTTCTCACCCTTCCTCTTCCTCGACCCCATGGGCTCTAGCGCCGCCGCTGGCGATGGCCGCCGTTGAGGCTTCCCCTGGCCGCTGCCGTGGTGCAGGGCGAGGTTTGCGACTATGCTAGTTCATCTAGTCCAGCTCGATTTGACTCTGGGGCTTCTCCGTGGCCAGGTTCACCCCGTTCCTGAACCCTAGGGTTAGGGAAAGCTGATGTCGCCACCGCCACGGTCCCGCCTGTGGTGGTGTGCTGGGCTCGTGTGCTGCTGTGGTCGCCGCCGTGGCTGGTGCAGGTTGCAGCGCCCTCTGGGTGCTCCCTGTGTCGCCGTGGGTTCGTCAACCAATCTGCTTCCTCTTCAATTCGTCAGCGAGGACCTCGGGTAAGTTGCCTCCGTGGTTCTTGTTCATGCTACTACCATGAATCTCTCTGTGTGTATCTAGTGGCTTCTCGTGCCTAGTGGTTATGTTCTGATTAGGGTTCATCTCCTAATTAGGGTTCTTGTTCTGATTAGGGTTCATAACCCCCTGTTGATCATATCCATGATGCTTTAGATCTAGTGGTGATCATACTTGAGCATGAAGAATGATTATTTGCTGTGTATCATGGTTTGTAGTGTCCTTGATGATGCTAGTGGCTTGTCAGATTTATTCCAGTGGCAATTCACTATGATCCCATGCTAGTGTTTCTATGGAATCCCTGATTGGGAATGTTGTTGATCTGAGAATTTACTCTAATGTCAGAATGCTTATACTGACAGTAGTTTCTCTCAGTAGTTGCTTACTGCAATTATAATGGTAGGCTTATATGAGATTATACATACTGAATATAATCATCACATGTAATGATTTTTCTGGATGCATATATGAATTTGATGTTGATTCTTGACACTTGGCTTCAGGAAGATGATATTTATTGGTTAGTCCCTTTTATCTGTGGAAACTAAGAAAATATTGGTTTTAGCTCTTTCAGAGCTTGTCCTTGTGATACCATTATGATCTGGCACACAAGTGATTGAGTTTATTTCTGGGCTTAGCTTTGACAATACTTGTGGTTAATACTGGCAAGATAAAATGAAAGCTTTTCTTAACTCTCCTGCCTATGATGTTGGTCTGAGGCTCTAGGATTTTAAGTCCTAGTTAGTTGAGCAAATAGTTTGTTTGTAGCTTGTAAGATTAGAGGTGCTACTCTCTCTGAGAGATGTGCCCTGATCTGATAAGAACAAATGAAGAATGATTTAAGTTGCATAAATTAACACTAAACTCTGTGATGCTGGTTTGAGAGTTTTAGTGCTTTTGGCTGAGTTTGATTCCTTATCTTTATACTTGAAATCTCTAGGATAGATTCACCTCACTTGGTTGATTATTGAGAGATTATTTCATAAAGCAACACATGCTTTTGTTTAGATACTATGATTGAAGCATGTGATGGTTTTATGAGACTCACCACCAAATCTGATGATGATGTAGTAAGTTGATGATGATGATCTTCATCTGGTTTTGCTGGCCTCCTGTGCTTTCTGTTGAGCTAGCCTGCTCCTCCTAGATCCTGGGCTTGATCTTGATGTCCACCTGATTCATCCCCCTCCTTATGTCACCATCCTGGTGATGTTTGGTTGATCTGGGGTGGTTTGGTTTGGATGTTGTTCTTGGTTTAGTTGTTGTCTACCCTGGCTGTGCTTGTATGATGTGTAGTGGAGAGATGCACTGGTGTGCTCCTCCACGGTTGTGTTCTCGTTTTGTGAGATTGGCTATGCTTGTGAGCTTGATAACACACCACATGCATGCTGGTGTGTGTCCAGCTTGTGTGCCTGCTATGCACTTGTGGATATGTTCAGAATTTTTGAACTTACTATTACCAGATTACTTTTACCTGGCTGGTGAATTGGTCCCTCTTGGCTGTCATTTTACTTCTGGCTTTGAATTTATGAAAGATGGAATCTTTCATATTGGTGAAACTTGCCCCTTTTATAATTTCTCAATGATGAATTTGTCAAATGCATTTCACTGACATATCTGAGAGAAATAATACTAACACTAATCTTCTTTTGTCTTTATTTAATCTTTGTTTTGCAGGTACAAAGATAAAGATGAAGATTTAGTTTTAGATTTAGATATAGGATAGTTAGTAAATATTCCAATATAATCTTATTATTCTTTTGTAATTTTTCTTTTATTATTCTTGTAATCTTTATTTTATTCAATTGTAATAAAGATTATATTATTATTAAAGAATTTTCTTATTCTTTATATACTTGCTTTTGTGAATTGTATGGATGATTTTACTAAGTGATAATTTTGTAACTCAATTATATATTGATGATATGAAATAAGTTTCATATTCATTATTGTTTTTCTTTGGATAGAATTTAAGTTATAATACTTATTTCTTAATCAAATTAAGATTCAAAACTTATATCTAATTCACTTGAATTATAATTCAAATACTCAAGTTTTAAAATTCAAATTCATTTTCATAACTCCTTAAGATTGTCTCAAAGTTTATAACAATCATCCTTTAAGACTAAACCTAATCTCAAAAGATGAAAGAACCATTGATCACTTAAGATTTTAATTTGGCGAAAATTTTACCCACATTTTCACAAATAAATGCATGCAACATTTCATATTCCTAAATCTACCCTTCGTTAGTTCCTAAATGCTGGGATGTTACAATATTTTACCGTGGGAAGCACGAAGACAGAATACGAGACGGAGGAGGCTCACCAGGGGGCCACACCCCCTGGTCGCGCGGGTGGGCCCATCCCGCGCTTGGTGGGGTGCAGCCGCCCTGGTGGCCCCCCTGCCTCGCCACTTCGCCGATAAAGTACCCCCGATGCCAAAACCCTAAATACCTGATCAATATTCCACGAAACCGTCTGTAGCGGCTGCCACCATCGTCCCTAAATCGAGGGGATCTGAAGCTCTTCCTGGCACCCTGTCGGAGGGGAGATCATCCTGGAGGCCTTCTTCTTCATCATGCCAGCCTCGGGTATGAAGCATGAGTAGTTCCACCTTGGACTACGGGTCCAGGTAGTA
Organism: Avena sativa; assembly: GCA_916181665.1. Lineage (NCBI taxonomy): Eukaryota > Viridiplantae > Streptophyta > Magnoliopsida > Poales > Poaceae > Avena > Avena sativa. The sequence goes on along the minus strand of OV702298.1, from coordinate 40,154,524 downwards.
GCTAGATGGTTGTATCTCCTCCTTGTGCTTTCATGTATAGATCTTGTGAGCTCCGTTCCTAATCAAGATCTAATCTATTTGTAATCATGCATGTTGTGTTTGCGGGGATTCGATGGATACTGAGATTACTATGTCAGATTGATTAATGGTTTTCTCTATTTGATTCTATCATGTCTGTGTTGTTTGTGATCATGCATGCTCTCCGTTGTTAGTAGCTATCTTGGTCGAGTAGTTGCTAGTGACTCCAAGAGGGGGTATTTATGCTCGATAGTGGATTCATGCCTCTAGTTTCTAAGGGAAGTGACAGAAATCTCTTCGGTTGTAGACGTGTTGTTGCCACTAGGGAGAAAAAAAGGTCTCTTGTTCATGGAACAAGTGGATTGTTTACCTTACACACTTTGCTTAAAGCAGTTGTCTGTTGCTTGCAACTTAATACTAGAGGGGGTTCGGATGATAACCTGAAGGTGGACTTCTAGTCATAGATACAGTTGGATGGAGGTCTATGTATATTGTTGTATTGCCCAATCGAATCTCATAGGATCTTTTTGTCTAGTATTGCATTGTTATGCCTTGCTCAGTACTGTCAATTGCCCTGCTGTAATTTTTTTTACCCTGCATGCCATGTTTGTTTATCTAAGGAGAGCACCTCTAGTGAACTATGGAACCCAGTCCAATCTTTACCATTGATACATCTTCCACTGTTACTCATTTACTTGCTGCAAACCATCATCACCTTCCACCGTACATTTAATCCTTTGTTATATAAAACCGGTGAGCTTGACAACCTCACTGTTTGTTGGGGCAAAGTCTTGAGTTTGTGTTGTGCAGGTTTCCACGTTGCTTGCAACACCTTTGAGACGTTTCCTTCCTCCTACTGGTTCGATAATCTCGGTTTCTTACTGAGGGAAAACTTGTTGTTGTTCTCTTCACACCTTTCTCTTGGGGTTTCCAACGAAGCGATCCACGTCAATAGTGTGTCTGTCATCACATGGCATGCAGGGTAAACAAATTACAGCAGGGCAATTGACAGGACTGAGCAAGGCATAACAATGCAATACTAGACACCGTGATCCTATGAGATTCGATTGGGCAATACAACAAGATACATAGACCGCCATACAACTACATCTATGACTAGAATTCCACCTTTGGGTTATCATACGATCCCCCTCCGGTATCAAGTTGCAAGCAATAGACAACTGCTTTAAGCAAAGTGTGTAAGGTAAACAATCCACTTGTTCCATGAACAAGAGACTGTTGTTTCCTCCCTAGTAAAAACAGCACATCTACAACCTTAGAGATTTCTGTCACTTCCCTTGGATTAAATAGAGGCATGAACCCACTATCGAGCATAAATACCCCCTCTTGGAGTCACTAGCAACTACTTGGCCAAGATATCTACTAACACCGGAGAGCATGCAAGATCACAAACAACATAGACATGATAGAATAAATAAGACAAAACCATTAACCAATCTGACATAGTAATCTCAGTATCCATCGGATCCCCGCAAACACAACATGCATGATTACAAATAGATGATATCTTGCTCATGAACGGAGCTCACAAGATCTAGACATGAAATCACAAAGGAGGATATACAACCATCTAGCTACTACATGGCCCCGTAGTCCAAGGTGGAACTACTCATGCTTCATACCGGAGGCTGGCATGATGAATAAGAAGGCCTCTGGGATGATCTCCCCTCCGGCGGGGTGTGGGGAAGAGCTTCAGATCCCCCTCCCCCCGATCTAGGGACGATGGTGGCGGCGGCTACAGACAGTTTCGTGGAATATTGATTGGGTACTTAGGGTTTAGTATTTGGGGGGTATTTATAGGCGAAGAGGCGAGGCAGAGGGGCCACCAGGGCGGCTGCACCCCCCAGGCGCGGGGTGGGCCCACCCACATGGCCAGGGGTGTGCCCCCCTGGTGACTCTCCTCTGTCTCGTATTCTGGCTTCGTGTTCCCCACGGTAAAATATTGACTTTGGCTTTTGTCCCGTCCAATTTCGAGAATATTGATTTTCTGCCTTTGTGGAACCAAAAACAGAAGAAAACAGGCAACTGACACTGTGGCAACTTGTTAATAGGTTAGTACCAGAAAGCATATAAAAACACCTCAAAGTGTGGACAAAGCAAAGCAAATTAGATACTAAACAAGCATGGAACATAAAAAATTATAGATACGTTTCCAACGTATCAAGCATCCCTAAGCTTAACTCCTGCTCGTCCTCGAGTAGGTAAGTGATAAAAGAATAATTTTTTGAGGTGACATGCACCATCAAAACCAAGATCAAAACATTTGCAAGCAAAGAAAGCTGGGATCAAAGAACTCTAAACATGAGCACGAAAGATGGAGTTCTAACAATAAGACAAAGTAATTATGCATGCAACATGAAAGGCTACAAACAAAGATCATGAATAACATGCATTGAAAAATGTTTGTTTGTTTCACATACAGAAAACATAGCATAGTGGCATTCAACTTGTCCCTCATAGAGTAGCAAATAGATGCATAGGTCACCTTCAAAGTTCATAAGAGTGACTAGAAACAAATAGCACAAGAACAAGAAATATCAACAATATGCATCAATTAATAAGTTTTGGGACAATGCACATAGAACTAAGAATGGCAACTATGCTCTTTTAACTGGTGTCTAAAGATAGAAGGTGGAGAGTCAATATAATAGGGGAAGAAAGGCCCTTCATAAAGGGACGCAGGGATTTCAAGTTTCAAAAAGAGCTTCCAAAAATTATGGTACTTGTTAGCTTTCAGCCCTCATTGCCCCTATCATAAGCATCCTGAAGTGATTAAGGTTAAAGTGAACAAACTATGGAGTATATGCTTGACAAAGTATAAGTTGGCAATCTCATGTCCCTTGAATACGAGGGTCACTCCTCATGCTACTCAACTTTAGTCACCTGTAAGTTCTTGTCATAGTAAGTACATGTGTATCATAGTGAACCGCCAACGGCATACCCCTTGCACATGGTACAGGAGCTATCCCATAACCAAAATGACAAGGCAAGCAGACAATGAGCATCTCAGTGATATTTTTATTTTCTATTTGCATAGGTTTTTATTGAGGATGCTTCACAGATTTCTCATTATGGTGATGCTGCAAGTTTCCACCATGATTAGGCATGGCTTAGGCTAGCGGCCCAGGCGTTTATCTAACACAAAATACATAACTCCATGGACTTACAAGCTCCCCTTTTACTTCACATTAGCGACATCCATAGACAAAAGAGCATGATATCAACTGTGTACAAAGTACAAGTGCAATGTTGAAAGCGTTCCCCGTGACAGCACAGTTCTGCTAATTCCAACGTATAAGTGCAAGCATATACAACATATATGACACAATGGTTCAAGTTTATTAGGGGCAAGAAATATAAAGTGTACCATCAAGTTTGTTAGAGCTTTAATCACTCAGTTTTCACATAACAAAATACTTTTTAATTGCAAGATAGCTGAAAACAAGAATATACTTGGAATGGTGTAACACACCATGCATAGGAATTTATAGTGGACACTTTGGAATAACTTGGTTTCTTGGGAGTTGGAAGCATGAGTATAACTTACTCATACAAGTGGAGGCTAGCATAAGACTGGGAGCAACCAACTAAGAGAGCAATAATGGCCATAATCATGTAGAGCGACAAAACATTACTAATCAAATCATAGAGTGGTACTACAATTCAAGGACTAAATGATCATAGAGTCTATGGTGACTTGTTCATAGTCATAACATGGTGTGAGCATGTGCCAAGTCAACCTAAACAAAGCATCAAATGAGAATACCACAATACTATGCTTTTGTATGCTAAAACAATGCATGATTCCTTCAAGGCACACTAAGAAATCCCAATTGTTTGGAATAAGTCATGCTACAGCAATAATCACTAAGCATATGGTCAAAACAACACCTAGCATGACATGCTAAAGTCTAAGTCACAGTCAAAGCAAGCTCCTCTTGCACTATTTCAAGCAAGAACTTCTACTCCTTTCCAACACCAATCAACTTATTTTAAACAACACAGAGAGAACATGGGTCCAAACTACTTTATTCATTCAAACTAAACAAACTAAGAAAAGCAAACGAAAACTAAGACGCTCCAAGAACAACACAACAGTGCATGAAACAATAAAAACAAAGTGTCTAGAAAGACTTGAGCTTTTTATTGATGAAGAAGGGGATGCCTTGGGCATCCCCAAGCTTTGACACTTGTACCTCTTGGATATTTCTTGGGGTTACACCGGGGTGGCATCCCCAAGCTTGAGTTTTTTGTCCATTCTTTATCTCATCACATCATTCTCTCTCTATACCTGAAATGTTTCCTTCATACAAAACTTCACACAATCTTTATTAGCAACATTAGTGTATTCAAAAGATAATAGACCCTTGGGTTTAGCTTTAGAACAGCAAAACTTTCACTAAAAACACAAGCTACTGTAGCAACTCCCTCAAAAATCTCAATTTCCCAAAAAGGAAACAATAAGAGGCAAATGCAAATAATGGCAGAAATCTGTCAAAACAGACCAGCAGGTAGAAACCAATTTTTTCGAAGACCTTCTATTGCTCAAATCAAAAAGTGTTCAACTAACGAAAGTTAGCTAACATACTGGGGGATTTATTCGTAAATTTCAGCTCAATCCGACTTACAGAGACTGCTCACGAATTTTTATGGTGGAGCACAGAAATCTGTTTCAGGACAGCAACTCCCCAAATCTTACTTTCCTCTCATTAGAGGTCATTCGTGGCACAAAAAGAAAACAAAAAGGATAAGGAGAGGTCATTACTGAAGTAATAACTTCCAGGAGTCAAGAAGACTCTTGGGTTATCTCCCAACAAGTACTTTTCTTTAACGCCTTTAAGTTAGGCTTCATAATTTGAGAAGATGCTCTCATAAGAAATGTGAATTGAAGTAAAAGAGAGCATCAAGAAGAAAATTCAAAACACATTTAAGTCTAACCCACTTCCTATGCATAGGAATCTTGTACACAAATAAATCAAAGAAGCACAAAGTACCAAGAATGGGTAGATAAAACAAGAGCTACTTCAAAACTTTCAACATAAAGAGAGGAAACTTAATATTATTGAGATGCATAAAACCATGTTTCCCTCTCTCATAATAACTTTCAGTAGCATCATGAATAAACTTGACAATATAACTATCACATAAAAAATTCCTATCATGAGCCACATGCATATAATTATTATTACTCTCCACATAAGAATAGTCATTCTTATTAATTGTAGAGGGAGCAAATTCAAGAGAATAGATATCATTGTTATTCTCATGACCATAATCAGCAAAAATAGGAGGCATATTATAATCACAAATAATTTCCTCCTCAATAGTAGGTGGACTGAAAATATCATATTCATCATTGTAATCATCATATATTGGAGGTTTGGTATCATCATAAGCAATAGAATAGCTATCTTCCAAAGCTGGGGAACTAAAAAGATCATTTTCATAAAAACTAGCTTCCCCAAGCTTAGACGTTTCCATGACATTAGCAATAATGGTGTCCAAAGAATTCATACTAATAACATTGCTATTAGCATGCAAATAAAGCTCCATAGGTTTTTTATTTTTCTCTTCAAACACTTCATGTCCTAGCTCAAGATAAACACTATAAAGCTCTCTATTTTTTTTGTTTTCCATTAAGCCTAACTAGTGAAAACAAGAAACAAAAAGACAAAATTATAGAATATAAAGGAAATAACTTCGAGCACTCACACACCAAGAGAATGTGAGTACCTTTTACCTTACCTCCCCGGCAACGGCGCCAGAAAAAGGCTTGATTAGTGCAGCAGCACTTTGTTGGGAGACCCCAAGAGGAAGGTATGATGAGCACAGCAGCAAGTTTTCCCTCAGTAAGAAACCGATATTATCGAACCAGTAGGAGGAAGGAAACGACTCAAAGGTGTTGCTAGCAACTTGGAGACCTGCACAACACAAACTCAAGACTTTGCCCCAATGAACAGTGAGGTTGTCAATCTCACCGGTTTGCTATAATAAAGGATTAATTGTATGGTGTGGAAGGTAATAGTGGTTTGCAATAAGTAAACAGTAACAGTGGAAGATGTATCAATGGTAAAGATTGGACCGGGGTCCATAGTTCACTAGAGGTGTTCTCCTTAGATAAACAAACATGGCATGCAGGGTAAACAAATTACAGCAGGGCAATTGACAGGACTGAGCAAGGCATAACAATGCAATGCTAGACATCATGATCCTATGAGATTCGATTGGGAAATACAACAATATACATAGACCGCCATCCAAATGCATCTATGACTAGAAGTCCACCTTTGGGTTATCATCTGAACCCTCTCCATTATTAAGTTGCAAGCAACAGACAACTGCCTTAAGCACAGTGTGTAAGGTAAACAATCCACTTGTTCCATGAACAAGAGACCATTGTTTCCTCCCTAGTAGCAACAACACATCTATAACCTTAGAGATTTCTGCCACTTCCCTTAGATTAAATAGAGGCATGAACCCACTATCGAGCATAAATACCCCCTCTTGGAGTCACTAGCAACTACTTGGCCAAGAATAGCTACTAACAACGGAGAGCATGCGAGATCACAAACAACAAAGACATGATAGAATAAATAAGACAAAACCATTAACCAATCTGACATAGTAATCTCAGTATCCATCGGATCCCCGTAAACACAACATGCATGATTACAAATAGATGAGATTTTGATCATGAACGGAGCTCACAATATCTAGACATGAAAGCACAAAGGAGGAGATACAACCATCTAGCTACTACATGGCCCCGTAGTCCAAGGTGGAACTACACATAGAGAGGCGATGCGCAAAAATGGTATGCATTTCTATCAATCACCTCCATTTATGTGCACACAGGACATATCTATGTTTGTTGCTTTCATGCCTCGATCACCTCCATTTATGTGATTAATGTTCCTTATGTTTCTTTCATGTAGTACTTTGCAAGAAAGTACAGCTTTTCCTTTATCAAGAAATACCTGAACTTGCCAACAAACATCTAGGTTTTTTGGAAGGGGAGAAGCATTTCTACAGTGAGAGTCATATTTGGCATAGGAAGCAATGTAGGAGTCCAGATCACCAGCAACTGGAATAAGGTGGTGAAGAAGACCAAGATGAAAGAGGGTGAAGTCTTCCTATTCTGGTTTCGTGGGTGCTCGGAGAACGGTCTGAAGCTGATCCTTAAAAGAGTCGAGTAGCTATGTAGTGAACTTTCTGTAGTAGGAAATGTAGTGAACTTCAAGTTGTACTATCTAGTTGCTTTTGATGTCGTCCTTTCTTATGTAGTGAACTTCAAGTTCTTATGGATAGTTTGGAGTTTATATACAAGCCTTTATTATGTATTAGTGTTGGTTATAATATGTTTTGGTCAATTGCAACTTTCTGGAAATTCTATGATGTGTATTCTTGACTGTATATTACTTATGTATTGTGTATTCTGGACTGTATTGTGGTTCTATAAAATTTCAAATTCGAAATTTTTATTTGAGGCACATCTGTAAACTGGAGGCGCATATGAAAGAAATAAGAAAGGCGCATCTCCAATACATATTAGAGTCGCATTAGGGATGCGCCTTGTATAATCATAGGAGGTGCATGTTGATATGCGCCTGCCTATGTAGATTATACAAGTCGCATCAGGGATGCGCCTCGCATAACAAATACTTGAGTTGCGGCGCTCGAGGCGCATCCATAATGTGACTCTAATGGCTTTTCATATGCGCCTCGAGTAGGCTTTTCCCTTGTAGTGTGTCCGCTAGCGTCATTCGGAATAGATTGTCTGTCACGTCCATTTACAAATATTAATTTTAAATCCTTCACCATATCAAATACATCATCACCAATCTGGCGGATATGATTACTCCGGTGATCTGCCTCACCATTGAAATGCTTGCCTTTCTTTCTTAGGAAATGCGTGGGCGGAAGAAAATGATAATTCCCTAGCTACAAATTCTTCTTACATTTATCCAAATAAATACTTTCAGTCTCACCTAAGAAGTGTGTGCATGCATTGTATCCCTTTTTTGTATGTCCTGAAATGTTACTAAGAGCAGGCTAATCATTTATGGTTACGAACATCAACGCTCGTAGGTTAAATTCCTCCTGTTTGTGCTCATCTCACACACGTACAACTTTTCCATGCTACAAATGTAAAATTTCTTCAACTAATGGCCTTAGGTACACATCAATGTCGTTGCCGGGTTGCTTCGGGCCTTGGATGAGCACTGACATCATAATGAACTTCTGCTTCATGCACAACCAGGGAGGAAGGTTATAGATACACAGAGCCACAGGACAGGTGTTATGACTGTAGATCTGCTCTCTAGAAGGATTCATACCATCTGTATTTAGACCAAACCATAAATTCCTCACGTCACCTGCAAAGTCCGGGTAGTTTCTCTTAATTTTTCTCCACTGCGACTCATTACAGGGTGTCTTAAGATCCCGTCTTTCTTATGGTCTTCTTTGTGCCATCGCAATAACTTGGCATTATATTCATTTCTGAACAAACGTTTCAATTATGGTATTATAGGAGCATACCACATCACCTTGGCGGGAACCCTCTTCCTAGTGTACTCTCCCTTAAAATCACCAGGTCATCTCGTCTGATCTTATACCGCAATGCAGTGCATATTGGGCATGCATCCAAATTCTCGTACTCCTCACCGTGGTAGAGGATGCAGTCATTAATGCATGCATGTATCTTCTGCACCTCTAATCCTAGAGGGAAGACAACCTTCTTTTCTTCGTACGTACTGGCGGGTGGTTCATTATCTTTTGGAAGCAACTTCTTTATTATTTTCAGCAACTTTTCAAATCCCTTGTCAGTCACACCGATCTCTGCCTTCCATTGCAGCAATTCTAGTGTGCTACCCATATTTTTATGGCCATCTTCGCAATTCGGGTACAACATCTGCTCAAATTTCAACCTCTCTCTTTCGCTTACGCATTCTCCCTTTGCATCAGCAATGGCCCGACCAAGATCATTATCTGGCTCATATGATGCCTGTTCTTCAGCTTCTTCTTCATCATTGTCTTCCATTGTAGTACCAGCGTATTCAGGGACATAGGATAGTTATCATCATTCTCTTATTCTTCGTTGTCTTCCATCATAACCCCTGTTTCTCCATGCTTGGTCCAACAATTATAGCCAGACATGAAACCAGACCAAAACAGATGGCTGTGAAGGAATCTTGAGGAAGAGTATTCCTTCTGATTCCGACAATCACCACATAGACAACATACAAAACAATTCTGCTTTTTGCCTCAGCCACAACGAGAAAAGAACGCACACCTTTAATGAACTCTCTAGAGATTCGGTCGGTATACATCCATGGCCGGCTCATCTGCATTATATAAGTACATCAATCAGAATGACGATGCTAAAATTAGTACCAGACTAAAAATAAAAGCACACAATGCGACGACATACTACATGCTAAAACTATGCACTGATTTAAAAACTTTCTACTCCATATCTTTAGTCCCGGTTGGACCAACCGGGCTAGGCGTGAGCCCGTTTAGTCCCGGATGGCGTCTCCAACCGATACTAAAGGAGACTCCAACCAGGACTAAACATGGATGACTACAGTATTCTGTAGGTGGCGACACAGATACATGGGTGAGTGTCGACACTATGTCGCGAGTGGAGGCACTATGCCTGTGAGTGGCGACACTATTTCGGTGGGTGGAGACACAATGATAGGTTTGAGTGTCGACATTGTCGTGAGTGTCGATACTATGTTGTGTTGCTTAATCTATAAATAGGCATCCATGTGAAGTTATGAACTGCAAGCACGATGGTGTGCGAGAGCAGGGACACCACTACGTAGAAGCTTCTCGAAGATGTCTTAGGATCCCGTCCTCAGACATCTCCAAGGAGCTCGCCATAGAGGCACTCCCTGATATGTGAAATTAGTTAGCTCCCCAGCGTATTGATTTAGCTAGAGAAGTTATAAACTGCAAGATGGTGTGCGAGAGTAGGGACACCACTACGACGGAGCTTCTCGAAGATGTCTTAGGATATCCCGTCCTTAGACATCTTCGAGGAGCTCGCCATAAAGGCACTCCCTAATATGTGAAATTTGTTAGCTCCCCGACATGTTTATGTTTTTGGTTCTTGCTTGTTGCAACGGCCGATGATTAAAATGCGGGCGCAACTATATATGTGTGCCTTAATTTCGGATGTGATCCTGGGGGCGGTGTGAGCGACCCTTGTGATATGCCAAAGGACATATATTGGGCATCCTACTAGGATCGCTCACACCGTCCCTATGATTTTTGTGTCCAACATAAGTATGATGACCTATAATACTTGATTTTTATAGTTTTGCTTCTTACTTTTGTTACAATGGCTTTTGTGAATTAACCCTATTTTTATTACAATTTGTTAGTTTGCTGAAGGCATGTAGAAAATAAGGGCATTTTGTTGCTGGACGATGGCATGATGCATCTGTGAATCAAATAAATTTCGACACTATGTGCCAAACCAAGACGATGAACTTATGTATATCTTTGTACTTCTATGAATCAAATGAATTTCGATACTAGATATATGTGTCAAACCAGATATAGATATAATCCACATATTAAAAATGATATTTAGCTTGGATTTCATTGCATTAATACAAGATATATAGAATCCACATCTCATGTTAATTACTGAAAAAATTACTACCAAACTAATAAACCCACAAATCCCTTCGTTTCTAGAGCATGAAATGAGATAAACTAGCAATGAAAGATAAAAGGATGAAGTTGCTAACCTTTTATAACCCCTGGATAGATGTGGAGCCGAAAAATCTTGACAAATCTTGAGAAATATGGGCATGAACTCGAGCTTGAAGAAATAGAGGGAGAAAAAATGCCACCGGCTTGAAATGGCTCGAGCAGGAGAGAAGGATAATATATGGGGGACAATAGTCCCGGTTTGTCATTTGAACCGGGACTAAAAGTTTATCTTTAGTCCCGGTTCGTGTAACAAATTTGGACTAAAGAGTATGGCGCCGGTCCCAGCCTGGCGTATGGACATTAGTCCCGGTTTGTTTCACGAACTGGGACTAGTGGTGGCCCGGCTTTGCGGCCGTTTCTAGCCGATGGACCGGGGCATTAGTCCCAGTTTGTAGGAGAACCGGGACTAATGGTCTAGACCAAAGGCCTGTTTTCTACTAGTGATAGGATGTTTCTTTACCTTCTTTCCCTCTATATTGTATGCACAATTAATCATAATTTCGTTGCCGATTGGAGGATATTTTGTATATTCTATAACTTTAAAAAGTAGCTAAAAACATATACATAACTCGCATATTGATCTTTTGTAGATTCTTCCATGTGATAGCATGTATCGTACGGCCCCTTAAAATAGAAGGAAAGAAAATATTAGTCATACTTTATCAATAGAAAAAAGGCATTGTTAAATATGTGAAGAAAATACCTTTTCGTCCATCAAGATCATGTAGATGCTTACAATTTCATCAGTCAAAGGGTTGATTGAATCCCACAATTTATTACTTTGATGTTGCATGTTTGTCGACTTGTGGTGATCTCGCGTATGTTCTTGTACGCCATTGAGTTTTTTTCCTTCAAACAATTTCAGAAATAGTTCCTTTATTCATAATAGGTAGATATGAAATTTGATACTTCTAAGCACATAGTAATATTTCATGGTGGAAACAGGTTGTTCATATGAAAGCTGTCAAGCCTTTGGTTGTTTATTAATAATACATCCATAATTTTTTTTTTGGAAATAGGCGTATTTATTGATAAAATTGTTTAATGCTTACACCGGCCTCTGCATAATCAAGATGCACACACCCACACGAACGACAGAACTAAGACAAAAAGTAGACAAGCATTATAAAAAGGCACTATGGAAATAAATGTTTAGAATCAGATCAATCCTCAGATCACGCGGTCATCCATGTTGCGATAAAATATCCCTCGCCGTGTCCTCCAATCGCGTACATCCTTCACAAATAAGTCGCGAAACTCCATGCGTTGGAGAATATTTCATGATTGGAGGATAGCCGTGGCTTAATAAATAACCTGTAGAGGAGAAGTCACAATGTTATTAAAAATCTTATCATTTCTATAAAGCCATTGCGATCATATAATGGCAAGCGCTCACACCCTAAACAAAGTTCTGTACTCATCAATTATTCCATGCAACCAATTACCAAAAACATTGGTTACAGAACATGGAGGAGATAACCAGAAGCTATTTGGATGAATGACCATATAGAGCGAGCAATTTTGCAATGGAAAAATAAATGGCGAATTGTCTCATCTTGATGACAAAAAAAACACATTGTGTACTTCTATGCCAATTCCTCTTTGCAAGATTATTAACAAAATTGTTTAATGCTTACACTCGTGATTTTAATTACAAGTAGGTGATGAATAATCAGGAAGTTCACATGAAACCAGTTTCTTTTTAAGAAAACTGCATGTTGGGGGTGGGGGTAGGGAGTCCGCATTTGGGTCGTGCAAGCGTTTTCTTTTCCTACGGAAAATGATACAACTTTCCTGGGGATCACGCACTCGCGTCCCCGGGTGCGGAGCCGTTGGATGAAAACGATCGATACCTTTCACTAGCTCACCGCTTGGTAACACAAAACAAACTTATATGTTTATCATGTCTTCTCCACCGCTACATGCCGCCGGCGGCGGTGCTACATGTGGCACTCGGCTTCGCTACCGACGGCGCCCGGCCTTGCTACATGCGGCGCCAAGCTCTTGCTACCAACCATGGATGGCATTGTTACGTGTGGTGCCAAGCTTTGCTACCGATCGTGGCCGGCCTTTGCTACATGCGGCGTCCGATTTATTGCTATATTAGCATTTTTTTGGTACCACAGTTTTGCGATTTTGCTACAATAACGTAAAGTTTTTACTACACGGTCTTCGGCGAGGTCTACCGGCGAATACCTCCGGCGAGTCTCCGGCAAAGTCAGATATGCTACATTAGCACAATTTTTTTGCTATATGATCATCGGAGACCCGGCGAGGTCCAGTCTATTTTTTTATTTTTTAGGACGAACAGTTTTCTACTACAAGTAGCAAAAACGAGATTATTTATGTAAAAATGGATATGTTTGTAATAAAAGTGGGATTTGGAGCCTTTTTAGTAGGCATCGGGGAACGCGTAATACAATCCTTTTCCTATTCATGATGTAGTGGTAGGCTGGACATCAGCTGTCGTCTACTTCCTAAACTTACCTTTTCTTTTCTTTTCTTTTCAGATTCACGTACGTGTTGAATCCGGACATCTATCCGTATACTTCCAATTATCTGCCGTGTATGATTTTAGGCCTGACGTGTACTGCTGCCGGAAATCATAAATTTCCATCGTTTATACATTGTATTTTTCCTATTCATCGTTGGTTGTCTTCTGTTTTAATTATACTCACTAGTAGAAAACGGACCTTTGGTCCAAAGCATTAGTCCCGATTCTGATACAAACCGGGACTAATGTCTTGGTCCCAACGGCTAGAAACGGCCGCAGGGACCAGAAGACATTAGCCCCGGTTCGTATGGGAACTTTAGCCCCGGTTCGTTTAACAAATCGGGACTAAAGGGTCTGACGTTAAAAAAAAGCAGATGCGTGGACCTTTAGTCCCGGTTTGTTTCTCAAACCGGGACTAAAGTCCCCGACTATATCTTCTTCCCCTTCCCAGCCCGAGCATTTCAAGCTCACACAATCATCTCTCTCAAATTTCTCCCCTCAAGCTCGAGTTCTTCCCCATTTTTCTCAAGATTTGTGAAGATTTTTTGGCTTCACATCTATCAAGGGTCATAAGAGGTTAGCAACTTCATCATTTCAGCTCTCATTGCTTGTTTTAGCTCATTTCATGCTCTAGAAATGGATAGATTTTATGTGGATTCTATCTCTGTATATCTGGTTAATTTGGCACATATAGTTCTCAAAATTCATTTGATTCATCGAAGCACATAGATACATGAGTTTATCCTATATACATATCTTGGTTTGACGCGTTGTCTTGAAATCCGGTCGGTTCACAGTGCATCATGTCACCGTCAAGCAACAAAATATTCTTCTTTCTTCTACATGTCGTCACAAAATCCATTGAAACAAAAATAAGTACCAAAACTATGAAGGCACACATATATATAGTGGCGCCCTAGCATTTTAGTTAATCATCGGCCGGTTAAGTAAGAAATTAAGAAAAAAACATGAACACGCCAAGGAGCTACCAAATTAAATTAGGGAGTGCCTCTATGGCGAGCTCCTCGAAGATGTCTGAGGACGACGAGGCATCCTAAGACATCTTCGAGAAGCTCTGCCATAGTGGTGTACCTGCTCTCGCACACCATCTTTTAGTTCATATATTTTCTAGCTAAATTAGTATGCTGGTGGAGCTAACTAATTTCACATATTAGGGAGTGCCTCTACGGCGAGCTCCTCGAAGATGTCTGAGGACGAGGTCCTAAGAAATCTTCGAGAAGCTCCGCCGTAGTGGTGTCCCTGGTCTCGCACACGATCTTCCTTCCAGTTGATAGTTCACAAGGAAGCTTATTTATAGATTAAGCAACACAACATAGTGTCGACACTCATGATATAATGTCGACACTCACCCCTGTCATAGTGCCGCCACCCACTGAAACAGTGTCGCCACTCACTGGCATAGTGTCCACTCACGACATATAGTGTCGTCACTCACTTTTAGTTCCGATTGGAGACACCATTCGGGACTAAACGGGCTCATGTCGGCCCCAGCCTGCCGCAACCCCTTTAGTTCCGGTTGGTGTGTCCAACCGGGACTAAAGATGTAGTAGGAAGTTTTTTAAATTAGTGCTTGTTTGATGTATACGATGTGTTCTTTTATTTTTAGACTAGTACTACTCTTAGCATCGTGATTTTGTTTGATGAACTTATAAAATGCAGATGAGACGCAATGGATGTACGCTGACCGAATCTCTGACGAGTTCATTAAAGGCGTGCGTTCTTTTCTCGTTGTGGCAGAGGCAAACAAGCAGAATGGTTTTATCTGTTGTCCATGTGGTGAGTGTCGGAATCAGAAGGAATACTCTTCCTCAAGAGTCCTTCATGGCCATTTTTTCGGTTCGGTTTCATGTCTGGCTATAATTGTTGGACCAAGCACGGAGAAAGAGGGGTTATGATGGAAGACAACGAAGATGAAGAGAATGATGACAGCTATCCTATGTCCCCTGAATACGGTGGTACTACAATGGAAGACAATGATGAAGAAGAAGAAGAAGAACGTGCATCATATGAGCCAGATGATGATCTTGGTCGGGCCATTGCTGATGCAAAGGGAGAATGTGATAGCGAAAGGGAGAGGTTGAAATTTGAGCAGATGTTAGATGATCACAACAAATTGTTGTACCCGAATTGCGAAGATGGCCACAAAAAGCTAGGCAGCACACTAGAATTGCTGCAATGGAAGGCAGAGGTCGGTGTGCCTGACAAGGGATTTGAAAAGTTGTTGAAGATAATGAAGAAGCTGCTTCCAAAGTATAACGAACTTCCCGCCAGTACTTACGAAGAAAAAAAGGTTGTCTGTCCTCTAGGATTAGAGGTACAGAAGATACATGCATGCATTAATGACTGCATCCTCTATCGCGGTGAGTAGTACGAGAATTTGGATGCATGCCCGGTATGCACTGCATTGCGGTATAAGATCCGACGAGATGACCCTGGTGATGTTGAGGGGGAGCGCATGAGGAAGAGGGTCCCCGCCAAGGTGATGTGGTATGCTCCTATAATACCACGACTAAAACGTTTGTTCAGAAACGAAGAGCATGCCAAATTGTTGCGATGGCACAAAGAAGACCGTAAGAAAGACGAGATGTTGAGACACCCCGCTGATGGGTCGCAGTGGAGAAAAATTGAGAGAAAGTACCCGGACTTTGCAGGTGACGCGAGAAACTTATGGTTTGGTCTAAGTACGGATGGCATGAATCCCTTTGGGGAGCAGATATGCAGTCATAGCACATGGCCTGTGACTTTGTGTATGTATAACCTTCCTCCTTGGTTGTGCATGAAGCGGAAGTTCATTATGATGCCAGTGCTCATCCAAGGCCCGAAGAAACCCGGCAACGACATTGATGTATACCTAAGGCCATTAGTTGAAGAACTTTTATAGCTATGGCACGGACAAAGTGTACGTGTGTGGGATGAGCACAAACGTGAGGAATTTAACCTACGGGCATTGTTGTTCGTAACCATCAATGATTGGCCTGCTCTTAGTAACATTTCAGGACAGACAAACAAGGGATACAATGCATGCACACACTGTTTAGATGACACTGAAAGTATTTATTTGGATAAGTGCAAGAAGAATGTGTACCTAGGGAATCGCCGTTTTCTTCCGCCCACGCATTCCCTAAGAAGGAAAGGCAAGCATTTCAATGGTGAAGAAGATCACCGGAGTAAGCATTTCCGTCGTACTGGTGATGCTGTATTTGATATGGTGAAAGATTTAAAAGTAGTCTTTGGAAAGGGTCCTGGCGGACAGTCCGTTCCGAAGGACGCTGGCGGACATGCACCCATGTGGAAGAAGAAATCTATATTTTGGGAGCTACCCTATTGGAAAGTCTTAGAGGTTCGCTCTGCAATCGACGTGATGCACCTGACGAAGAATGTTTGCGTGATACTGCTAGGCTTCTTGGGCGTGTATGGAAAGAATAAAGATACACCAGAAGCACGACAGGACCAACAACGTATGAAACACCGAGAAGGCAGGCATCCAGAGTTGTTTCAAGGTACTGCCATCTATGCTCTTACCAAGGAAGAGAAGGAAATCTTTTTTGAATGCCTGAGTAGTATCAAGGTTCCTTCTGGCTTCTCGTCCAATATAAAGGGAATAATAAATATGGCAGAGAAAAAATTCCAGAACCTAAAGTGTCATGACTGCCACGTGCTTATGACGCCGTTGCTTCCGGTTGCTTTAAGGGGGCTTCAGCCGGAAAATGTTAGAGTACCCATTGTGAAGCTATGTTCGTTCCTCAATGCAATTTCTCAGAAGGTAATCGATCCAGAAAGTCTATCAGGGTTACAGAAAGATGTGGTCCAGTGTCTTGTCAGTTTTGAGTTGGTGTTCCCACCATCCTTCTTCAACATAATGACGCACCTTCTAGTTCACCTAGTCGAAGAGATTACCATTCTCGGTCCTGTATTTCTACACAATATGTTCCCTTTTGAGAGATTCATGGGAGTCTTAAAGAAATATGTCCATAACCATGCGAGGCCATAAGGAAGCATCTCCAAGGGATATGGAACAGAGGAGGTCATTGAGTTTTGTGTTGACTTTATTCCTGACCTTAAGCCGATCGGTGTACCTGAATCACGGCATGAAGGGAGACTTAGTGGAAAAGGCACGCTAGGAAAGAAAGCAAAGATATGTATGCACACTATACAATTCTTTCACTAAAGCACACTATACAATTCTGCAAAGTTCCACCTTGGTGGCTCCATATATCGAGGTACACAAGAATATTGTACGCTCGAACTACCCGGGGCAGTCTGACAGGTTGATTAGAGATGAACACATGAAGACTTTTGGCGGTTGGTTGCGGACACATCTCATGAATGACACCACTGTTGGAGATCAGTTGTACTTGTTGGCCAGGTCTCCATCTTCAACTATATTGACTTTCCAAGGGTACGAGATCAATGGGAATATATTTTACACGCACGCCCAAGATAAAAAGAGCACCAACCAAAACAGTGGTGTCCGATTTGATGCAACGGACGAGAATGGGAAAAAGGACACATATTATTGTTACATAGAGGACATATGGGAACTTGACTATGGTCCTAATTTCAAGGTCCCATTGTTTCGATGCAAATGGGTCAAGATGACAGGAGGTGGGGTAACGGTAACCAGCTGTACGGGATGACAATAGTGGATCTCAATAATCTTGCGTACGAAGACGAACCATTCGTCCTTGCGAATGATGTGGCTCAAGTTTTCTATGTGAAGGACATGTCTACTAGACCGAGAAAAAGGAAAGATAAGCAAAAGAATATAATATCATACGATGAGCCAAAGTGCCACGTAGTTCTTTCAGGAAAAAAAAACATGGTGGGAGTTGAG
Organism: Avena sativa; assembly: GCA_916181665.1. Lineage (NCBI taxonomy): Eukaryota > Viridiplantae > Streptophyta > Magnoliopsida > Poales > Poaceae > Avena > Avena sativa. The sequence goes on along the minus strand of OV702298.1, from coordinate 40,136,408 downwards.
GACAGGACAGACATGTCAGAAGATTATGACAAATTTCATGAAATTCCGCCATTCAAAGTGAAAACTGACCCAAGCATATCGCTAAATAAGGAAGATGCTCCATGGTTACGGACAAGAAGAGAACCAAAACACTAGATGTGGATGTTGGTGATATAATGTATTAAACCTTTTGTGAATTAATCCTATTTTTCATTTATTAAAGGAAGATGCTCCATGGTTAATAAAGGAATTTCTGAGATTGCTGTAGGCATGTACCAAAACTGTAGACTAGGTAACACTTAGACATTTATTAATATTAAAAACCGGGACAAACCGGGACTAGCTAACACTGAGGACTAAAGCCACCCCCTTTAGTCATAATCATGCCTAGTCCTATAGTACACAGCTTCAGGGTCTTCTTCGTCATCGTCATCATCATCGTCATCGTCACCTGCCACTCTAGAGATCCTCAACCCAGCCATGGCATATACCGGGGGAACCTGCCACTCCAACCTCGGATTCACGGCGGGCGAGGGAGGAGTCTCCTAGAATACGATGCCGCTACCGCCGGCCGGGGGAGGGTCCTTCTTGTGGCTCTATGGCGGGTAGACTTATGGGCACCGCAGGCGAGGATGGTCTCCCCCGGCGATGTAGCGCATCACGCCGATGATAGTATGGTTCGCCTACCACAGACGCCGACCGGCTTCATTGTGGTTCACCGGGGGCGGTCCATCACCCTCATACCTGGCGAGCTCCCTTTCTCGTCGGTTAGCGAAGAAGGCATTCCAGGTGTGATAGTTGTCGGGATCCCACTGGGGATCCATCCGCTGCTCCGGCGTGAGCTCGTGGTAGAAGTGGTTCGTGATGGCCGCCTGTCGGGCGGAGCCTTGAGGCACAGGAGGGACAGGAACCCCTCCTGCACTCAGCATCCAGCTGGCGGGCGGCCGGTAGCCCGGCGGGCAAGGGTAGTTGGAGGCCCACAACGCCTGGGTCTCCTCGAGGGTCAGAATGGCCCAGTAGGCACTGTCCATAGTTGTGAGAGAGGAAGGTTTGGATGTATGGATAGCCATGGCGTGGTCGTCCTATATATAGATGGAAAGTGCGGGAAAACATGGCGAGAAACAGTGGGATATGGCGGGAAATATCTTTAGTCCCGGTTAGTGGCTACAACCGGACTAAAAGCACCGTTCAGAGGGGAAGGGTGGGAAAACATGGCGGGAAGCGGTGGGATATGGCGGGAAATATCTTTAGTCCCGGTTAGTGGCTACAACCGGGACTAAAAGCACCGTTCAGAGGGAATAGGCGGGAAAATATGGCGGGAATCGGTGGGATATGGTGGGAAAAATCTTTAGTTCCCTATCTTCAATACAAGTTCTAACATTCTCATCCCATATCTTCACGCACGCCGTTTTGACCTAAGTTCGAAACGGTAAAAAATTCAAAATGGGCATAAAAAATTCAAAAAAGGTCCGAACAATGTAAATCCTTCGCGTGGTGTGATATTATGTGACATAGTTGCAAGGAAAAATATCAAACTTGGTATACTGATTATGTCTCAAAAAAACCTTCACAAAATGACCTATCATGTTCGAAGTTTTATGGCTTTCGGTCCAAAAGACGGATGTTATGTGTTGAATCGCGGCATAGTTTGTGATATGGTATCCATATTGTGCATGCATGTGTATATTGGGATGTAGAACAATGTTGCAGGAGGAAATTTTCCTTTTCGTCGCTCGGAAAAGCCATTTTCCATTTTCCGAGCGCAAAAAGACGGGTCGTTTTGTGAAGCAGCCACCAAAATGCAGTTACAGAATGCTACCATCCCATTTTTATAAAATAGTAGACCACCTTACGTGAACTATATCCCAATCGGGGGATCTCAAATCTTTCTGTCCTTCCCGGGTGAAAAAGACAAATGTCTGCCGAATCGGCAGGAAGTGGGTCCGGTTTGAACTACAGGTACATGATCTAACGTCCGTGATTTTTTGAAAAAATCATTTCTACACTCACAATATGTCATTTTTTCAGAGATCCAATGCAAGTTCTAACATTCTCAACCCCTATCTTCACGCACGCCGTTTTGACCTAAGTTCAAAACGGCAAAAAATTCAAAACGGGCATAAAAAATTCAAAAAGGTTTTTAAAAAAGGTTTTGAAAAACATTTAAAAAAAGGTTTTTAAAAAAGGTTTTGAAAAAGGTTTTTGTTTTTAAAAAGGTTTTAAACAGGCATATAATAATTAATTTCAAAAAAAGTTTTTAAAAAGGTTTTGAAAAAGCTTTTAAAAAAACCTTTAGCCCCGGTTTGTAGTATAAACCGGGGCTAAAGGGGTGCGGGACTGCGCGCGAAACCCGGCGCGCCGAAAACCATTTAGCCCCGATTTGTGCTACCAACCGGGGCTAAAGGTCCCCCTTTAGTCCCGGTTTGTGCTACCAACCGGGGCTAAAGGGGGGTGGATATAAATACCCACCCCGTGTGCCCCGGTTCATGCACCGAACCGGAGCACACAGAGCACCGCCGCCTCCGCGTCTTCCTCCTTGCATCCGTCGTCGCGCCGTTCGTCCCCGCACCGCGCCCGCGCCGTCCGTCCCCGATCCCGCGCCCGCGCCGTCCGTCCCCGAGCCCGCGCCGCGCCCTGTGTCCCCGAGCCCGCGCCGCGCCGCCGCCCCTGCGGTGAGTTAGTTAGTTAATTACTTAGTGTAATTTTAGTTAGTGTAATTTTAGTTAATTATTTAGTGTAATTTTAGTTAGTGTAATTTTAGTGTTAATTATTTAGTTAGTGTAATTTTAGTGTTAATTATTTTAGTTAGTGTAATTTTAGTTAATTATTTAGTGTTAATTAGTTAGTGTAATTTTAGTGTATTTTAGGATTTTAGTTAGTGAATTTAGGATTTTTCTTAGGTAGTGAATTTTAGGATTTTAGTTAGTGAATTTTAGTGTATTTTTTCTTAGTTAGTGAATTTTAGGATTTTAGTCAGTGAATTTAGTTAGTGAATTTTAGTGTAATTTTTCTTAGTTAGTGAATTTTAGGATTTTAGTTAGTGAATTTTAGTGTAATTTTTCTTAGTTAGTGAATTTTAGGATTTTAGTTAGTGAATTTTAGTGTAATTTTTCTTAGTTAGTGAATTTTAGGATTTTAGTTAGTGAATTTTAGTGTAATTTTTCTTAGTTAGTGAATTTTAGTGTAATTTTTCTTAGTTAGTGAATTTTAGGATTTTAGTTACTGAATTTAGTTAGTGAATTTTAGTGTAATTTTTCTTAGTTAGTGAATTTTAGTGTAATTTTTCTTAGTTAGTGTTTAATATAGTTTATTTTAGTTAGTGAATTTAGTTAGTGTTTAATATAGTTTATTTTCATTGATACTATTTATTTTCATCATGTTTAAAGTATATGGGTTTAATTTAGTGTTTAGAAATATGCCGATTCCTCATCCTCGTTCGCTCGCGTGACCCTCGGAGCGCTACTAGACAGTGTCGCCGGGCATCCACGGGGCTGGGCTCCGCCTGGCTGGCACTGGGAGGTGCTACCAGCCGGGGGACGTCGTCTCGTGAGGAATCCGGGTGTCGTCGTCGACCCGGATCTTCTGTGGTGGCGGCCGAGTGGTCCAGGTGCGATGCAGAGGGAGCCGGCCCCCGACGAGGTGGTACATCGTCGTGTCAGGGAGGAGGACGAGCACGTCCGACGCTACATGCACATTTTAGGAGTCCGGGACGCCAATACCTGGAAGCTTCTTCAGGCACCTTACCCGAGATATTCTCCGGTGATGGTTCCTACACTTTGGGTGCAGACCTCCCGCGGCTCAGTAGCCAGGTCTTGACGTCTTCGCTGAGCTAGCTAGATGTGTAATAGGGTTGTATTATTGTTTAATTGGTACTTTATTGTTGTACTAGATGGATTATTCGAGATGTATTGTTGTTTAATTGGTACTTTATCTTTCTTTGTCGCATTGTTTAAGTTGGATTACTTTATCTTCCTTTATTTTATCGCATTAAGCAAACCGGTTTTATCTTTCTTCTGTATTAGTTAAGTTATGGACGGTAGAGACAACGAAGAGCACATCATGTACAACATGATAGATGAAGGTACAGGAGGTTACCATTACGATGGAGCATACGATGATGGAGATGATGATGGCTCCCAATATCTCAACTTGGATGAAGCCGACGGAAGAGATGACTATGACGAATTCTTTGGTGGAGACGACGGTGGAACTAACGGTGGAGACACCATAGCAAAGACCGGCGAGGTATATAAAGCCTCTGCTGATCACGAGCTAGTAGATGCATTAGTTGATTCATATATATATATGTACTAACGACTGTTTCTTCTCTTAGACCTCCGCATCGGGCGAATCTTCTGCAAGGAAACGAGGCCCGACCAAAAAGTTGGCCGATGGTATGCGTTTCACTATTGATCTAGTGTCTGAGTTCGGCGAACCTTTGGATCCGAAAGAGGCCGCAAGTGTATTTGTATACCAATGCGGAGCGATAGTCAGGGACGCCATCCCGATCACTACTCAGAATCCCGATCACTACTCAGAAGTGGAATAAGCCAGGAAAGAAAAGTGATCGAGTTGGAGAAACTTTTGTCGATGACAGAGCCAAAGACGGTCTTTGGAATTCACTCATGGCACACTTCTCTCTGCCTGAATTGGACACTCCTGAACTCACTTAGGCATTGAGGTTGCAAGTCAGAAAGTGGGCCCTTAAGAAGATGGGCGGACAGTTCAAGTACTGGAAGAAAAGATTGTACAACAACTATGCCAAGAAGGGGCTGACTCCGCCATTCACTGGCCCGCTGGAGAAGCAGCGGGATAACTGGACCCCATTTGTGAAATACAAGGAATCAGAAGCAGCTACGGCCAAGTCAGAAAAGAATAAGATAAATGCGGCCAAAAAAAATATCACCATACTATGGGGACAGGTGGCTACAAGACGGCCGCGCCGAAGTGGGAAAAAACGAGGAAGAAATGCGTAAAAAAGGGATCACGCCAGCTACAAATAAGTGGCCCGTGAGGTCAAAATATTGGCTCCTTGGGCATGGGGGTTCGTATGACACTGAAACCGGGGAGATTATTGTTACAAAGAAGGACATTACTAAACCCAAAGATGAACTTGTTAAAGTGATACAACTGAGAAAAGATGGAAAGTTCATTCCCGACAGAGAGAACGATGAGCTGACATATGCCCTCGGGAATCCTGAAAAAGTCGGACGAACACGAGGCTTTGGCCCATCTGTTCCATGGAAGACAGGGTTTCCCGCTGACATCGACACTTATATAAGCCGATCCAGAAAAACGAACCGGCAGAAGGCGGAGGAGGCAGCGCGGTTGGAGGCGGTTGAAAAAAGGAACGAGGAATTTCAAGCCATGTTCAAGCTGCAGCAGGAGCAGATTAATGAACTTAGAGTACTGGCCTGATAGCAAGATCCTTCGTTAGACAGTCCGGTGGGCCCATCTCAGCGGAGAAGCAGCGTGGCTTCCACGGAGGTACAAGCTAATAATCCAATGCTGCTGGATAATAATGCACCAGTGATAGATGATACGGCCGGTGCAACGATGGTTCGCTACCCCCTGGATGAAGTCGAGGCAAGGACAGCTTGTGAGCTACATGTCACAGTGAAGAACATTTCTATGAAGGTGGCGCTCGGCTTTGCTTTACCTTGTCCACCGGAAGCGACCTACCATAGAAGTCAGATTCCAGCTGGCTATGCTCGTGTCGGTGTGGATGAAGTTGAACTGACATGTCGATCACTTGAGCTTGACATCCCTGCAGGCGAAGGGGAGAAAACACTTGGAGAAGTGGAGGGTGGGATCATTCTTTGGAAAAAACAACACATCGTGTTTCCAGGCTGGGCGCCAAGGCAATCTTCTCCTCCGATAAGCAATCCATCACCTCCAAGGCCACCATCACCTCCGAGTCCACCGTCTCCACCAAGAAACAATAGTCCACCCCTTCCTGAGAGGGATCGCAGCGCGACTGCATCTCCATCTCTGGCGCCTCCGCCTCCGCCCACTGAATCAAAGGGAAGAAAAAGGAAGAATAACACCGTTACGTCGAGGGAGACCCGACGCCGAAAACGACAAGATCCCCTCCCAAGAGTACCGCCGTCTCCTCCCAAGTTAGCTTATCACCGGACTAATGAGGAAAGCGCGGTGATCTCCCGGGCCGAAGTGAAGGCCCATTTTGCACCAAAACAACCTGAGCCACAGGTGCTAGTTGATCCAAAAGTCAAGAAGCACTTCAAGGCATTCCTTGAGCAACCACCCCAACATGTGTTAAATAGGAAAGATGGCTATACACGCTGTCTTACGAAGACACTAAAAGAGAAGTCATCAAGCAGTACTGCAAGTGGGAGAAAATCAAAAGAAGTTGCCCAGCTCGGCAAACAGGCAAAACAATCCATCGCCCCGCTCAAGGTGTTACCCCAGCCCACACAAGGTGGAATAGATATGGAATTAGCTATTAAATTAGCAAAGGAGTGTAACGTGCCGGTCGAAGCACTTCTAGCCGGCGGAGATAATGTCGCCAAGGGACCAATAGCACGAAAAATTATCTACGGGGAGCCTCTGGTCAGCGATGAGGTATTCGATGATCTGCCAACACATATGCGACTGTTGCATATCTGGTACTTGAAAATCACAAAGGAAGGGAGACAATTTCTCCTATGTAAAGTTGGAGAGGAGTACTTCCGTCCAGACGAGATCTCCATTGAACTTTGTGAACTATTTCAGTTATTCAACCTAGACGCCCTCGACAAGTCCCTCCTCAGCTGCTATTGTCTGTAAGTAATTAAGTCACTAACTCATCTCGTTCAATTCATTTCCTGTCGTTATCCTCACTATAGCTCCTTCTGTATGCTATTATATATGCAGAATGAAGATTTAAGAATGTAGAAGAAAGTCAATCTACAGCATTGGGTTCGTTGACCCAAACAGAGTTAATGGACATACGCTAATAAATAACCTCGAGGAAACGGAGGATAACTTGCTAATGTTTTTAATGGAGCAACATTACAAGACACAAATAGTATTTCCTTACAACTATGGGTAAGAGTCTTACTGTCTTGTACACATTCAATTTTTGTTTACTCGATGTTAAGTGTATATAAACGTGCGCAGTTTCCACTGGATTCTTCTAAACATTGACGTTGACCGTGCAAAAGTTGAAATCTCGGACTCGTTAAAGAAGCCGATGGAAGACTACCGCAGCATAATTGATTGCCTCCAAAAGTAATTTCAATCACTATATCTGTCTCTTTCGTTCATTCTCTGAGATGTAAACTAATTAATAACTCATTCATTTCTTTTTTGCCGGACAGGGTTTGGAAAAGGTTCACGAAGGAGGTTCGTGGTGAATGGCGTGAGGAGCTCACTTTTCGTACGGTCCCGGTAAGTAGTACGAGAGCTAGGGGACTAATTTATGTGGATATTACAATTATCATTCTTACAATTATCATGCTTGATTATTATCTGATTGAATTATATTCTCGATCGAAAAGTGTGCGACGCAGCCATAGGGTACTAATTTATGTGGATATACGTATGCGAGTTCATTCGTGGGTGTATGGAGCAGGACACAGACTTTCTTCAAGTACGTAAACAATATATTCGCAATTTATTCTGTACCATAGTTTTTATTGAGTTCCATCCATAATGATCTACTTCTTTATATATAGTTGGATGCGATGCGGGATAAACTCCTACCACATGAACGCCTACTAGCAATTCAAGTGGAGTTGTCGGGATTTTTGCTCAGGGACGTCATAAACTCAAAAGGAGAGTACAACGTAGATAGACCTTCGTGTAATCGTGGATAGACACAAAAGGACAGTATCTGTTGTAATGATTTTGGTGTAAATCAATTAGACGAGCTCTAGTCTCGGTTGTGTATATATTTATATGTTTTTATGTTATCGTGAGTAAAATTATATTATATATGCATCAATGTATACAGCATGTAATAGCGTAGAATAATATGTATATGAAAACACAAAATGGAAAATAATCAAACACAAAAAAAGAAAACTCTAAAACCCTAAAACCCCACCTCCTGCCGCGACAGTAGTTTGGTGCAAAACGCTACCGCGGGCAGAAGAACATTAGTCCCGGTTCGTAAAATATCCTCCAGCCCAGCGCACGCAGCCGGCCACGTGGAGACAATCTAGTCTCGATTTGTAACAGAACCGGGACTAAAGGCCTAACCTTTAGTCCCGATACATTAGTCCCGAATTGGACTAGTGTCCTGTTTTCTACTAGTGACTCCGTATACGATAGATTGATTGAGCGCGTGCTATACATGGCAGTCTATTGGCGGTGTTATGATCTGATTTTCGTGATATTATTATTACGTACTGTCCAAGCTAATTTGTGCAAGGTGATCTCGTAAGAAACGGCAACGTATCGCGCCAAATTAGATATTAGGGGATCGGAGTATGTTTCCCGGAAAGGTATGTATCATGGACGATTTTCAATCCCATCGGTTGGAAAATTTCCAAATTATTTTCCTAGGTAAGAAATTTCCTAAAACAATGGATACCACCGTCGACTATAAAGAGCCCCGTACGATCTCCACCTCGCCAACCCTAACCAGCGGCGATTATATAGTCCTCGAAGCTCTTCACGCGGCTCCCACCAGCGGCCATGTCAGGAAGCTACTCCTCGCGGCTCCATGCCGGAGAAAGTGACGACTGGGGGCTTGGCTGGAAGCCGTGCTGGCGTTGGCGTCCGTCGCGCTGGCCGCGGCCGCGGTCCTGGCGCACGCTGCGGTGCAGCAGCTCGTGTCCGCCTTCCACTGCTTCTTCCAGGTGCTCGTCATCATCCAGGTGCTCGTGTACCGTAAGTTCATCCTGTTCGTCATCATCCAGGTGCTCGTCATCATCATCTGGATGCTCTCCGACAACGACAACAAGCGATTCGGTGACGCCGCCGATGAAGACCCGTGGTGGACTACGGTGCCCTATCACTCAGCGCGTCCGTTCATGACCGAGGAGATTGCCCTTCAAGCCATGAAGCAGCGCAAGGCGGAGTTCGCGCGAGCTGCTGACGCCGTCCGGGGTGAGGACTTCCGAGTGCCGCCGCCGTTGTCGCGGACGCGCGACGCTGCTGCATCTCCGGTGGACAAGGGTGTCGCGTAGGTTGGAATAAACTAGGTGATCATAGGGTTTTAGGTGGTTTCGTCAGGATTTAGTGGCACTTTCGAAAGTTCAGTTTCGACAGAGTTTCAGTTAAAGATTTTTTTCAGTTAGCGATTAGAGCTGGACTCGTGTCTGGCAAAGTAGGATCGCCATGGGCTCGTTCCGAGACGTGGGATGGCATGACTCAGTAGGGAACGTGGCCGATCAACTCAGGGAGGTTCTGTTTGAAATAGAAAAACGTCAAGTTAAAACGCGGCACCAAATTCTTGTGTCATCGTCTTCCTCTATTGCCCTCTCTCTGAATTCCTAATCGTGTGTGTGTGAGAAAGATCAAGGGCAACAGTCGTGCCCAGCTCGTCCGTCGAGTCACGACGAAGTCCGAAGAGGAAGCCAGATGAGTTGAGTAGAATCTACAAAGAAGTCATTAACAATATATACCAATTGTATTTTCAGCTGTAATCCCAAGAGAAAGTAAGTAAATTCGCATGGTACAGTAACACAAATTCACCAGCCATATCAAACGTTTTGTTCTGCCAAAGAATATTTCTTTTCTAATTAGTACAACAAACAATATCTTCAGAGAAAGAAAATCATACAGAACTTGACACTTTCAAGAAAAGAATGCTGAATAACATTCAGTGACATACATGAGAGCTCGTAATGTAACGCTTGCAAACAATTGAACATTATAAATATATATATTCTTGTATATCAGAGTAAAGTTTTGAAAATCAAAACAATTTTAAATAGAAATTGTGAGGTTCTTTCGTACAGGAACACATGGCATGAGTGGTTGAACCTTGAACCAAAAACATCCACCTATATCTGTCCAAAAGGAACGAACTACAAAAACTATTGATAGTGTGTATATATATACATATACTACATATGGTAGCCCGTATCCCGCGGAGGAAGCATCTCGTGCCGTCCGTGGCTTGGAGATCCGTGTTTGCTGAGAGTTTTGCTCTTTTATCAACCACAACTGTTATATACCGAAGAGGAATTTCCGCCGACTGCTTTTCCGTTTGCGCACTGTCGCTCTACGCGCTGCCTGCCACCGTCTGAGGACCAACCTGCCTATCCTGCCATCGCCGCTGAAATCATCCGCAAAAAGCTGCTGCCGGAGCAGGTGACCGTTGGCGTTGCTGATCCCAAATAAGTAGCACCAGCACCAGATTCACCGTCCCAGATCCCACCTGCAGCCACCCCTCTCCCGAACCCTCCACAGATTCGTCCAACACCTGACTCCCCTCACGATCCCCACCATGATTCGAATCCCACAGCCGGCAACCAACCTGGCCGCCGGCCACCTCAGGCGGCTCCCAACGCTCCCCAGCGGCCAACGTGGACCTCCTCCACGCCGCGGACCCAGTTCTACGCGTCGCCGATGACGGAGCCTCCATCAGTTCCTTCCCGGACCTCCATGTCCACGCCGGCGGCCCAAGGCTCTCCCATCGCCGGGGCAATCCCTGGTTTGCTGCCCAACCTCCTGCGCACTCGAGAGATGCGACCACCTTCGGCGCGCGCAACCTTGCTCCAGCGAACACACGCCGCGTTCTCGCCGTCCACCGGCACTATTTCTGCGTACGACCTTGTTGAGGCAGCACCGTATGTGAACAATGGCTCGCCGGAACCCCGCCCTGCTGTATTCGTAGCATCCCTGCATCTCCAGGCAACGCTGCCGCTGGCATGCGACATCATTCGCTGCTGCGCGCCTAGCTCCGTTTGCGCTGCGCGTGTCTTCTTTCTTTTTACAGCAATATGTGCGCCCTTGTGTGCACAACTGCAGCTGTTCTTTTTCAGATCTTTGCTGGAAGTATATACGGCATTAAATTTGTCAGTATGCATTTTTTGCTGTGTTTAGTTTGGTTTGGTTTCAGAGAGCTAAACCGGGCGAGACAATGCCCACTCCAGCAGGGGGTTTAGTTTGGTTTCAGAGAGCTAAACCGGGCGAATCTGTGCTTGATTTCAGTGTCGGCTTGGTAGAATTTATGGACGTTTTGTCTTGATTGCGTGGGGTGATTCCGGTGTATAAAGCTTTCGTGTCTACTGGTAATCGATTGCTCACTCCAGCAGGCGGGGAGCGTGGATGAGACGAAGGCGGCGAGGATTGTGCAAGCTGGCGCTGTGGTGCGTGCAGTACCGGCAGGAGGACAGGCCGTCCATGGGCAGCGTCGTGCGGGAGGGGGAGGACCAGATCGCCACGCCGGGCAACCCGTTTGCGCACCTGGCGCCCTACCCCTACAGCTCCGACAGGGAGCAGCATCGTCCCTTGTGGTCGCCACCACAGCCAGGAGCGAGACGGTCAAGCATTCGGCACCCAGGTGTTGTGTGATTGTGTCCAATGATCTGTTTGTATGCCCGGCAGGTGCTCATGACAAATTAACAGGCATCACCCACTGATCTGTACATCAGCTAGTGCTTGTGGCATTTTGATACAAACAATAATTTAAATTGTCTGTGCGTGTCCCTACAGCTGGAGCAACTTCTCTGAAATTTACGAAACGACACACAAATGGCATGCTCAACATGGAATCCTACTGTTTCTTGTTTCCTTACTCTTATGTTTGTGGTTTAATTAGAGACAACGAAGTGTGTGTGAGACCTGTAGCATGCTCTTATGTAAAGTTATTGTGAGACATGTACCAATGTATTATTGACCTTGGATTTGTGGACACCGGACATGCCGATTTGTGAATGCATTATTTTTCAAGAGTCTATTTTTGGGTACTGATAATTCGTTTTCTTGGTGCCTAATGCATTTTTACAAGGGTGCTTCACAAGTTTAGACATGGTATCGAATCATGGATGCTTAACAAGTTACTCGAAGGTGCCGAATTAATTGTTCGTCTGAAATACATGGGACCGAATCATGGGTGCTTAACAAGTTACTCCGAGGTGCCGAGTTGGAATCCTTGGAAACACCGGTTTGCGAGACACGATAGGTGAGACACGATAGTAGCGAGTCATCCGCCTCAGGGTGTAACGGTCCCGGTTACTAGCTCGCTAACCCTAGTATCAAGATGACCTTACTGGAACCGAGCATTTCGGACTAAGGCATCCTACCGCTCGCTAATTGCACCGGACCAGTGACACCAAGACGACCTCCATAGGTACCGAGCATTTGGACGGGGCATCGATCCGATTTTCTCATCGTGCCAAACCTGTTACCGAGCGTTTGGGACCGAGGAACCCAACCTTTTTCTCGTGGTGCCGAATTAGAATCCTTATAAATACGATCACGAAGGGGGTGGGCGAGGTCACCCAATGGCTAACCCGAAAACCAAGACGACCATCATGGTACCAAGCGTTCGGCATTGAGGCTCCGAACCGTTTCTTGGACACATCGGTTTTGCGAGTCGCGATGTGTGAGATTGCCTATAGGTTAACCATTATAATAAGGCAACCATCCTGGTACCGAACATTTGGGACCGAGACACTGAACCGGTTAACCGTTAGACCGAATCGGTATCCTTAGAAATACGGTCGCGAAACGCGATGGTCGAGGTCGCCCAACGGCTACCCCTAATACCAAGGCGACATTGTTTGTACCGAACGTTTCGGACCGAAGCACCGAACCGTACATGATAGTCCTGAAATGTCCGCCTAAAAAAATATACGGTCCCGGTTACTAGCTAATTAACCTTAGCATCAAGACGACCATAATAGAACCGAGCGTTTGAGACCGAGGCACCGAACCGTACGTGATAGTACCGAATCGTCCGCCTTAAAAAAATACGGTCCCGACTAATAGCTCGCTAACACTAGATTCTGGATGGCACCGAGGGACCGAACAGTTTTCTCAGCATCCTAGGTACCAAGCGCTGGACAACGAGGCACCGAAAGGCGTCTGTTAGTACCGGATTACGTCCCTCAGGAAACGTAAGTCTGGTACCGAGCGTGCGAGACCGGACACCAAGACGACCATCCTAGGTACCGAGCGGAGATGCGGCGAGGTCGCAAAACGGCTAACCCTAATACCAAGACGACCCTCCTAGGTCCGAACCTTTGGGACCGAGGCACCAAACCGTACATGTTAGGGTCTGTGTAGGGTGCTTAACAAGGTTTGACGCGGTGCTGAAACAAATGGTTTGTGTAGGGTGCTTAACAAGATATGTCGTGGTGCTGAATCAAATGGTTTGTGTAGGGTGCTTAACAAGGTTTCAGCACCGCGTCACCGAGTGTTGAACAAGGTACGCCGCGGTGCTAAATCAAGTGTTTGTGTAGGGTGCTTATCAAGGTATGACGTGGTGCTGAATCAAATGGTTTGTGTAGGGTGCTAAACTAGGTATGCCGTGGTGCTGAATCAAATGGTTTGTGTAGCACCCTGAACAAGATACCCAGACGAGGAACCGAATCTAGCCATAAGTGGTACCGAAACACACGTCTGGCTTATCACTGATACAGAACACAGTCGAGGAACCGAATCTTCCATGTGTGGTACCGAAATGAGAGGGCATGGACACTTTAAGTTCCCTAATTCATAAAACCCACATACTCGCGTGAAGCATATTCTATGGTACCAAACAAATATGTGAGTGGTCTACCACTTATTCAATACACGACCGAGGAACTGAGTCTAGCGATGTTTCAGTATGTTAGTATCGTTGCCTTGAGGATTAGTTCTTTGTAGCGGGACTTTTCTTTTTTTTAATTTTTTTTCTTTTTTTTCTGGGCTGTGTGTATCCGCAGAGCCGCTAGGGAATGCGTTGTTGCAAAGGCTGGGTGTAATCGGTATTCATGTGATATTAATATATACTCTTTTTCAAAAAAAAATGAACGGAGTTGCCGATTCGGTTAGAGTTGCTCTAAGGGGGAACATGTTCATGGTGGCATCGCTATCGATGGACCCTAAATTATCGGCTAGAATTTTAGGGTAGCTTTTGGGTACTATAATAGGCAAAGAGATATCGGCATTAGGGTTGCAAAGCGGCACCCAATCTGCCCCGCTTCATAGTCAAATTGGTTAGCTAGTTATAGCTTTTTTTTAGCAAATTATTCTAGTTTGAACCAATATTTACCAAGCAAAGAAAGACCAAACTTTTTATGTAGAACTTTTTTAGTTGTGTGAGTTTTTCCCACCATCCAAACAAACTCTTAAACAACTGGATCTTCCGCAGGAACTGAAAGCTCCAAAGTTTATTTAAGGGAAAGGCAGTATTGTTAAAACATGGTCAGAAGTTCTCCAACACCCATGGCAACCGAGAGACAACATCAATTTCAAGCAATGATCAGCAACCACATTCTAAATCTGCTCTAGATTTACGCACAAGGCCACCAGCTGCTCTTCACACAGCAAGCAACGACAATAAGAGAGCACATGAAATGCAACTCAACATAATTTAACCCAAACCAATTCATAGATAAATAGCACAAATGAGTAATCCTAATTCAAGATCCATCCACCCAATCAGATCCAATTTCAAAAGGGTACGATAGAGACAGATATATAACTAAGTACTCGCAGCATCTCGAGCATTCGGTGTAAAAGAACACACAAATTCAACAGTTCTCTGATGCCACCACCAACACCCTTCATGGTGCAGATATGGTCTTCACCCATGGCACACATCACAGACAGGATGCCACTCTAGTTTGTAGTGAAGCATAGTCAATATACATATATCACCATGGTTGTGCTCTGTGACCACGGAATCAAAGTACCATCCATGATCAGATGTCCTCTTCATGCGAACCATAGCCTTGCAATTCTTGCGCACTGAGCCCTTCGGCCCTTCCATAGGTGCCCCCTGAACAATCAAGCAGGTTGGTCTGACGCTTGTATACGACTAACAACCGTGGCCATTCATAATGAACGGTTATTAAATGAATTTCAAACAACACAAAAGCTTTCTAGTTTTACCTCACAAGAGCATAAGAGAGTCTGCATCGTGTTGTAACCGGCTCCATTTACATATTTCTTCCCCCTCTTTATGCCAAAACCCATTTTCCACGAGTAGTACTGAACCGCATCAACATCCGAATCAAAGACTGTGTTGACGATAGGTTGGAAAATGTGGCCACTTCCACGCTGCGAAGCCATGAGAAAAGCTTTCTCATACACGCTCATAGTGTCTTCGGAGCCCAAACGAAATAACGAGCCCGGCTTGTTTCTGTCAGGAGAGACGTTGTTCTTAGTTCATTAGACCTGGTAAAGCAAATTTGATTTTTTTGTACGCGAGATGAACCGGAAAGTTATATGTATACCTCTTGCGACTGGCATTGTGTCCGGCTAAATAGTCGCCTTCCTCGTGACCAATAGTACTGTCTTCAGTCTCAGGCATTTGCTCATCCATGATATGAGCAAGGTTTACAGGCCTGATAGGGGATGTCTGAACCCTGTTCAGAAACAAACCCGACGTCTTGTCTCTGATAGGCGAATAGAGGGAAGTTCCGGCCTCGGCAGATACAGGAGAAATTGACACTAAAAAGATTTCAGATACTGGGCACCGTTCATGTACATAAACGACATAGGGTAGCTGATTCTGGTGTAAGAAAAAAGTAACTTACAGGATAATCATGGCGATCTTGTAGCCGGAGTACGCATCTCGGCTCCTCTGAAGGCGGCGGCAGGGAGGACGCCCTGTGATTCGACTGGTGCGAAGAACAGGATTAAGATATGTCAGATCCGTGTTCGGAATAGTACTGACGAGGATGGCGAACGGAAGGTACTGACCGGTGGAGGGGTGCGAGGATTCTTTCCCAGAGCGGGAGGCCGCAGCTTCGTCTACGTGCTCCGACATGGTCGCCGGCGGCGACGGAATGTGTGGTCAATCGGGAGCTCTAGAATATCTCTTCTCTCTAGGGGACAAACCTGGATAGAGGGCTACATCACGGGATTTTGTTCCCATCTGCGAACTAGGGATCCCTAATCTAAGAACCTGAGGTACCGAATGATGAATCCCGGGAAATGCTAACTGATTAATCTCTGAACTGAGTGTTAGGTAAGATCTCTAATTCGTTCCTCGATTCGATTCCATGGCGAAGAGAAGGTTCTAAACTGCTTTTTTTTAGTTCACGAAGGTTCTAAACTGCTGACGCTAAAGAGGGGTGACGGGGTCGAGACAGCCCACTAGCGAGGATGTCGCTTATGCTTTCTCGGGCCACGCCGGGTACCGAATGCGGGCTGTCAGCCCAGCGGATGCACGTATTGGTACCTACCGTTTGAATTTTGAATATGGGCTTCCTCTGCACTGCGCATGCACAGGCCTGCAGCAGGCTGACAGCGGCAGGCAAGCCCACTGGCTTGGCAGGAAGGGGATTTCCGAAAACTGCATGAAATTTCAAACTAGATTCAAACTAAGGCTGCAAAAAACACTTTTTTAGAACTGCAAAACTGCTACAGGTTTTCTTTTTTTCTTGCCTATGTCATGTGTGTGGTGAGAGAAAATGATTTCATAAATAGATGGTGCAAAAGAAAAAAGAAAAAGGGAGGACTATTAGTACCAATCTCAAAGCAAGCTTGCGGTAGTAGATGCTTCCTTCCGGATACTAGGGCATACCGTTTTCGCTTCTATATATATATATATATATAGAGAGAGAGAGAGAGAGAGAGAAAACTCTTTGTATGTCCATCCTCGCTAGAGGAAGCATCTTACGCCGTTGGTTGTTTGGAGATCCGTAACAACCAAAAGAGTATCCCTCTTATTATGCATTTTCTAGCCATGACCAGTTTACCCGAAAAGGAATTAGCTTGGAGATCTTTTCACTGTGCACTGTCACAGCTCGGTTCTGACTTCTGACCGCCTGTGCACTACTCGTATGTGTCCTGATCCCGGTGTGGTCCTCACAGTCCTATGCAAATCTGGCCATCGGGCTGTGCCTGGGCAGGCCGGCCCGCGGCACGCCGAAAAAGGCCTGGCACGGCACGCGGCTGGCGGGCCCATGCCGGCCCGTTTAGGGCGGCATGCGAGCGGCACGCGGGCCGGCCCGCTAGGCACGCGACTGCCCACCACGCGTGGAGCCAGGGGAGGGAGCGGGCTGGGTGCCTTTTTTTTGAATTTTCGGGGGGAGGGGTGGGGCCGGGGGGGCGTTTGAAATTTGAATCGACGGGGGGGGGGGGGGGGGGGGCAGGGGGAGCGGTGGGAGGGGGACGGCCCGGGCGGGCATGGGCTGTTTTTTATTATTTTGACTGTTTGGTTAGGGTTTGAGGGTAGTTTGGTCCGTTTTTTGTATTTTTAGGGTTTTAGGTCATTGGGAAGGGTTTTTTGTTCCAAATTTGATTAAATTTTTGCTACAAAAAGGGCAGCACACCTCTCTCAATCTCCACACCATCCAACCCCTCTCTCATATCCTACACCAACACATGGCTAATCCCAACCAGTTTCTTTTCAATCCCGAAGATTTGGGGGTCGATATCAATACTCCGTCCGACTTCAATACTTCTCCCTTCCACGACAATGACAACATCGACACCATGCAATATCCATATACCCCCTTCGAGCAACCAAATCCCAACCAACCGATACCCCCCAACCCCAATCAACCAAGAAGAAGACGCCACCTTTGGGAGCAGGACTACGATGAAGAATTTGTTATGATAGATGGTGTCGAAGTGCACCAAGTTAGGTGCAAAAGATGCGACCGTATCTTCATCTTGCACAAGGGACAGGAAGCTGGTCACTTGCACAGGCATGTCGAGTTTCATCTGAGATCAGTTCGAGGGAACTAATTAGTTGATGTAATTTTTCTTTTCTTTTCGAGCGGTTGTACTCTTTTTCCTTGCTAGGGATGTAAGGTTTTTTAATGAGGAAACATCAATAAAACTTAGTTTTTATCCCATATAAAAATTTATGTCATTTTACTATTTTTTTACATTATTTTGACATTTTTTAGCATTTTTTCGGACTCAAATCGAAAAAAACAGACAAAACAGAAAAAAACAGACGAAACGGGCCAGAACAGGCCCTGCGGGCCAAACGTGCCACGGGCCGGCCCGTGTAACGCCGAGACCGGGCCTGGGCCGCGAGGCTGGGCACGCGTGCCGGCCCGGCATGACACGTGGCCTGGCAGGCCACGGCGGGCCGTGCCGTGTGCTGGCCCGTTTCCCGCGTGCCGGGCCGGCCCGTTGGCCAGATTTGGTCCTATGCAAACCATTGTGAGAGGAGTGCTCGTTAATTAATCCCCTCCCCATCCGATCCCCATCCCAAACCCCACCAAACGCATCCCGCGTCCCGCCTCACACCACCGGCCTCCGGCTCCCCATCGCTACCCCAAGATCCGTCCTCGCCGGGGAGAGGTCGCCTGCCTTCCCGATCACACGCCGGCCACGATCCCTCTCTTCCAATGTGGAGCGACAGCTCTGATTCCAGGTCGACGGGGCATGATGGGTGGCTCACCGGTCCACCTCCACGGCTCCCTGCGCCGCCTCTTCTCAGTGCGCCCTGGCCGCCACCGTCGCCGGTTCCACCGAACGGTTGACCCTCCCGCCCTCCATCTAGCCATCTGGTGGCTCCAGCAGCAACCCCCGCCACAGCCGCATCTGGCCGGCGTGCCTTGACTTCAATGCATCTGACAATCGCGACTAGCCACCACTGCGTCCAGCCGGCGCCCCCGGCGACCACCGCGTCCAGCCTGCGCTCCCTGGCGACCATTGCGTCCGGAGCCCCTAGCCACCACCGCATCTAGTCACCACGCCCAGCCAACGTCGAGCTGCTATCGATGTCGTCGCGGTGGCATGGCCACGTTGCCGGCGTCGTGGTGCTAGCGCAGATGCTCCAGCGGCAAATCAGGGTGATGGCACGGCGGCAACGCGTGCTTGACCAGCGGGTCTGCTCGTGGTTGTTTGGTGAGACTGCTGTCGGATGAGCGGGTCTGCGTCTCATTGTGCGCCACCACCACGAGGGCAGACAGGCTGACGCCTCTACCAGCTGCTCAGGTGTTTGAGACATTCAGGCAGCCGGCGACCAGGTGTTGTGCCTATTGACCTCTTTGTATGCCCCCCAGGTGTTTGTGATAATGCAAGCTGACATTCCTTTTAATGAGAGATCCATTTGGATAGCACTAGCCCTTCGAGTTTTCTAGTGGTAATACATACTAGTGTTCTCGAACTATTGATGTTTGTTTTATTTCTGGAAAACAATTTTTGTGATAGTGTATAGTTTTGATGTCTCGCCTGATTTGATGTTGCCACCAAATCTGAAGTTTGTGTTTAAAATATAGAGCATGATGCAGCTCCTTTCATTTTGTGACAAGTTTTGCTCTGAAGTTTGTCTAAATATTTGAGTTCGATGGAATTGCACCGTCGTTGGATTCCATTTTTACCCTGTCCATGATTTGCTATGATTGTCGCATTAGCATGCCATTGATACGACTCATTAGCATGCACACTTTCTGTTATGTGCTAAAAGAGTGGTACTGAATGATCCCTGATGAACTCACCTGGCTTGTTTGAGTGTGCATCAGGTTATTGTGATAATGTAATGTTGCCATTTTTACCATCAGATCTGGTGTATTAAATGAGGGCATGGTTCCACCTGATGTACTGAATGATCCGTGCTCGTTTTCTCAACTCAACTGACTATGGTTAATTTGGGTGCAAGATTCTATGCACTCTGGGCTGCGTATGTGCAATGTGCAGTTGTGCTTGATTTCTGGCTGGATAAGTGTCCCAGTCTTTTTTTTTGTTTACAACTGATGCTAGATGAAATCTGCAAGAATTCTATTTAGAAAGTTTGTTGTGCATACATGTGTTGCCAAGAAAGAGCAACTGGTCCTTAAAAAAAGAGCGACTAGTGTGCTTTACTACTTCTTAGAGAGCTCTTCTTTCTCTTCTTTTCAGTTCAGCTTTGAGAGCTGCACACAAAAATAAGGGACCTATGAGAATACCTAACATGTTCTGATGTAAAATTTCTGCAACCGATTGTCTTGTTTGATGCAAAATTGGCAGTCTCCTAACCTGATGCTACGGGCTTCAGTTTTAGTGCAGGCTTCCCTTTCCTTTTTGATATTTGTGTGGCTACTTCTTAGAGACTTGCAGACTTGAGGCCATCGAACTCATCGATTTTCACATGTGACCCTGAGACTTCGAGTACTGAATCTATTTTCACGAGGTGCCGATTTGCTAGCCTGGTGTCATGGAGCCGAATAGGGTATGGCGTGGTGCCAAATCAAATTGTTTTGTGTAGGATGCTTAACAAGGTATTTCGCAGTGCTGAATAATATGATTTGTGTAGGGTGCTTAACAAGGTATGTCGCGGTGCTGGATAATATGGTTTGTGTAGGGTGCTTAACAAGGTACGTAATGAACTGGTACGAATTTTGCTAACCCTGATTCTAACAAACTCAAGTACGAATCTTGCTGGTACTAGTAAACACATCTTGCAAGTTTAGAAAAAAAAGATATTTCTATAGTAAGAATGTACTTAATAGTAATTCCTTAGATAGGGAAATCTGATGTAGAGGTCAGTTAAACAGTGGTACCAAATGAATTGATTCAAGCTTGCTACCAAGTATACAAGGGGCTTACAAGGATACCATCTGGATTGAATGTTTGTCTTGTTGATGCCTACTTTTGGCTTGAATGTTTTAGTAATCTTTGACTTAGCTAGTAACCGCGAGATTGATTTTCTTGTGAGTCGTGAGTTTATTTTTTGGCACTTTAGAATTTCAACCGGGGTGCCGGGTACATCTCTTCCAAGGATGCTTGACAAGTTAAGTTTTGGTGCCTAATCTTTAAATACTTAACAATTCTAACTAGGGTGCCGAATGTATTCTTCTAGGGGTGCATGACAAGTTAATATTTTGTGCTAAGTAATTTTGGTTGACCTAGGAAAAGGGTTACATACACCGGACTTGATTGGTGCTAAGTAATTTTGATTAACATCTCTTGATTGGTGACTGGAATGGTGTGTTGATCTTCGAACATGAACTTCTCAATTATCTATCTCCAGGTTTATTTTCATTTACATAGTAGGTGCATCTTTTCTTAACTCAATGTATGTATAGTGATGGCAGTTGATCTGCATAGTTTTTCTTGATCATGTTGGTACTTGCTTTTGAGAGACATGATTCTACTTTACTCAAACCATGAATTCCTGTTTCTTGGTTATTTTATTGTATCTTTCCCCTGTCCATATTGGACAGGGTCCGTCATGGTATGATTTATCACAAGTAATTCACTCAGCTCCATGCCAAATTCCTCAAATAGAGAGAGGTACTTAATATATTTAATCGGAGTGCGGAATGCTCATGAATTCATAGATGGGGATAGCTTTTTTATTTGCACGTTTGAAGGGGCCTATATCTGAATCCTTTCCTGGTTAGTTCTATATCCAAACTAAAAGCTGTTTTGTGCTGGTATAGCGGTACTTTGCAGCAAATGAGCATTTGGTATAAGCAAATCATATGTTGACATTTCTTCTATATTCCATTGATATTATTTAGTATCTAGACAAATGAGCATTTGGTACTAGGTAGAACTAATGATTCAGCACCCCAATTTAACTCGTTAAGCACCCCTGTCCTAGGTAGATAAATGATATTAGTTAGTATCTAGACAAATCTCACATGCAAGTTCATCTTGGTACTGAACTTAGTAACACCTGGTGCTGAATTGGTTTTATAAATAGTGGGTAAGATGGTATAGTGACTTGGTACTAGTCAAGTTCAGTAAATGACAGCTATACATGGCTAGACGATAATAGTCAATTCTTGTTCATAATTAGTTACCCACGTTCGTAATCAATTTTTCATTTGCTTGCCCTTTGTTGGTGTGCCGATTTAATGCTTGATCTCTCGGTGCAGAATTGTCGATTATGATGAGTGCTTAATAATGCATACATATAGATACTTACAATGTTGCATCCTTTAGCTCTTGGCCAAACCTGTCTTGCATCATGTGCACATTTTCTGTTAGGTATCCACTTTCTGTCAGACATGTATGGATGCTTAACGAGTCAAGATGTTGAAAAAATGCTTCAGACATGTATGGATGCTTAATGAGTCAAGATGTGGTGCCAATTACTAGATGACCCACATGCATCGAGTGTGCTGATTTTCTCATTAATTTATATTTTTATAGGACTTATTTTAGGTACTTAACCATTTCAACCAGGGTGCTGATTTTTCAATGATTTTTTTTGTGATTCAGTTTTATATACTTAACAATTGCAAACATTGGTGTTGGATGCAGAGAACAAACGTGGTGATGTGCAATAATAAATACTAATAAATCTCTATGTTAGCAGAAGACTTGGGAGACATATCTTTTGGAGCAATACTGAAATATTTATATTGCCATATATGCACGAGAGTGGCCTGACAAAACATCTGTACGTGCACTTTTACCTTTCGGCCTCATAAATCTCTATGCTTTCCACTCTTGTGCTTATCAGTTCACATAGGCAGTATAGATCCTTAATTAGTAGCGTAGTGGTACTAAATTTCAGCCCATGTACCGATCAACGCTCTCGTCCAACAGAAATTCAAAAACACACCGAGCACATAAGACAGCCCACGCGTTAGGTACCTTGCGCACTGCGAACATATGACAGCCCACGCGGGTACCATTTGTTTGAAATTCGTATGGTGGGCCTGATTTCTGATCACGCGCGCAGAGAACATGTGGGCTGACTGTGCACACTGCACGCAACAGTCATGCCTTGCCATTTTTTGCATCGTTTCAAACTTAGATTTCAAATAAAGGCTGCAAACAGTGCATAAATAGACCCGTAAAACTATGGCAAGTTTCCTCATTTGCTTGGGATGTCATGTGGCAGGTGAGAGAAACTCATTTCATTAATAGGTGGTGTAAATGAGAAAAGGAAAATAGAGGCCATTGAGTACTCCCGCATGTATGGTGGAAGATGCATCCTCCAGAGAGGATGGACGTACCATATCCGCTTCCTCTATATATATATATATATATAAACCCTATTCGGCATCCAGGGTGTAGAATTGTTATTTTGCATTCAACATATTTGTTGTTAGCTTAAAAAAATTATGTTTGTATACGAATAATTATGTTTATATATTCACCATAACCAAAAAATTTGACACAAAAATAAAGTTTATGACTCATGATAGTGTAAAAAACACCAAAAATATGTATTTTACGTCGATTTTTTTATGGAGCGCGCTACGCGTCCGACGATGGGAACCTCCCCATCGTCCTGCTTCCGCTGCTGCCACGTGTCCCCAAAATAGCTCTAAATCCCACGTTTGCTGTAGAACAACCCGTTTTTGCTATATATGTTCCCGCTTTTGCTTCTGAAGCAAAAAAGGTTCGTTTTAGAAATAGAGCGACTCGCCGGAGACCATGCAGCAAAAAAAATGTGCTAATGTAGCAAAACAAACTTCGCCGGAGACATTGTCGGAAACAACTCATTGATGACCCTCGCCGGAGACCATGCAACAAAAAAAGTTTTTGGCGAAGTTGGTTTTGCTGCATTAGCACAATTTTTTTGCTGCATAGTCTCCGGCGAGACGTTCTATTTCTGAAACGAACCGTTTTTTTTTGCTTCAGAAGCAAAAGCGGGGACATATGTAGCAAAAGCGGGCCGTTTTGCAGCAAAAACGAAATTTGGGACGATTTTGAGAGCACGTGTGTCACGCAGGCAGGGAAAGGAGGACGATGGGAACCCCCATCGTCCGGGGGATCCAGATCATTTTCCTTTTTTTATGGCATGTAAACAAAAAACAATTATGTCATTTCTAAATTTTATTATGTTCTTCTCGACTTACGAAGTAATACAAAATTTACGTGACGTAAAAATAATATACGATTCTAAAGATAGAGGGTGGGTGTAGAATAACTATTCTACACCCTGGGTGTCAAATAACGCCACCCTATATATATATCCTTTGATTAAATGTTTGGACCAAATAATAGCATATTACATTGTAAATCTAAACATAACAAATGTTTTCAGTGATTGTACAAACATGAAAATTTTCTATAAGTATTGATTCAGTGAGCATCAATGGCCTCCCTCGCTAATAAACATATTGCGTTCAACAATTACATCAAACTCTCCGCTGTAAAATTTGAAGGGGTGGAAATCACGTGATTCACGCTGAAAAACCCCACCCCTCCAATGCCGCCCCCGTGAGGTGATGGGGAGGCAACCCTAGTTCTCCGTCGTCGGGCCGTCCCTCACCTCCCTCCTCCCTCGCTGCTGCCAGGGGCACGGCCAAGAAAAGCCGGGTAGGTGCAGGCGGCGGCGGGGGCCCCTTCGTCCTCTTGCTCGGTGGGGCGGTCGCGAGTCGGCGCCGCCGGGCCAGGGCATGGCTCTCTCATCGGGGGCCACGGTGAGGCAGAGCTTACGCGAGCTGTGGCAGGACAGACGGCGTGTTGGCGGTGCAGTGCCCGGTCCTTGGCCTACGAGGGCCATGGGTGGTGTGGGCCACGGTCAAGCTCCTCTGCAGCCGCAGGTGGGGGAGGTGGGTAGGGCTCGAAGGCGGAGGGTGGCGGCAGACGCTGGTCTACACAGTAGCGGGCGGGCCGTGTGGGCAGATCTAGGCCAGTGTGGGCCTGATCTGGGCCTGGCGGGCCATGGCTATGGAAGCTGTTCGTGGACAACCTGGCTGTCGATGGTTGAGGCTAGGAGGGCCTCGATCTGGTGACGGTCTAGCATACTCTAGCTAGGGTTTGCGGGGCACGACTTGTGGGAAGCACATGGGTCCCATTGCTGCCATGCTTGTTGACATTCCGCCACCGTGTCTACTATCATGCGCCAACCTCCCATGTCTATGCCATTGTACCCGTCATGCTGAAGACGGCCTACTTGTGGGTATGAGAGAGTGGAAGTCTGGGCGGTTGTAACACCCTCAGATCGGCCATATGCAAGTTTTAGCGATTCCCGCCAAACCCACATAGAAACGATTTAAAGGTGCACACGAGGCACTTTCGTGCGGGTGGAAAACGAAGTAATATCAATACACATTAGTCCACGATGGAACCCACAGAGAAAATATATACAACACGACTCCATGAGTCAAGAATACAGATATACAGTACAAAGATCCAAATCACCTTGAAAACGATAAAGTATCCGAGTACGGCCAAGATGCAAATTGGGCTAAGAGCCCTGAATAATAACCACGCGTCCATAACCCTGCCCAGGCCAAGCCGGAAGGGTAACCCTGCTAACGACGTTGTTCTCAAACCTGCTAAACAAAAGGGTGCCAGCAAAGGGCAAAAGAAAAAGAGAGCGATCAGTATTGAGGCCAGTACACGTCGAGACTAGAATTCGGCGGCTCTCGCCTACATAGGTTTGGTAGACTAAAGCGGCAGCGCGACATGCACTGAACAATCTATAGAGACTCGATACAACTATTGACTATTAGAGAGGGATAAAAAGACCTATTCAAATTCATCCTGATACTAACACCAATCATACCCATCCTGGTGTTTCCTCCTCGAGACCAAACAAGAAAGTCGTACCGAGGAAACTCACATAGTTGGCAATTTTATTCATTCCATTATAGTTGCAGCACTTACTAGTCAGATATAGATAGCATGAGTTATCCTGATATAATAAGTAGTGGGCACTTTTAGTTAACCATTCCATTGTAGTTGCGATACTGACTAGTCAGATACATATAACATGAGGCATCCCAATTTCAGCAGTTGTTGGTACTTTTATTTAGCCATTTCATTGTATTGAAGTTGATTACTAGTTATTTCAAGGTCAAATTTATAACACTACTTTAGTTATAGTTTTCTATGATCGAGATACTGTGCTCCAAGTCGTCCATAATCATGGACACGGCTTTCAGAAAGTTTTACCCTATAGGGGGCACAAATAGCAACACACATATGATCAACCTCGGAAAAAACAAATGGAAACCCAACGAGGCATCACGATAAAGCAATCACAAGATTCATATAATATTTCAGGGGGCCACCCCATGAAGCTACCCGCGACGAAGTTGGCCGGCTCCAGAACGGACCCAGAGGTTTGCGTCAATGGTTATAAACGAATGTGAACCCAAAAGTGTCATTGGACTTGTCGATACTGCGAAAACACTCCGCTTACCTAAACAGTACAGTAGTAAACGCTCTCCACGAGCAACAGTAGTAAATAAAGCAGTAAACATGGCATAAGTACATGATAGTAATAAAATCCCAAACTAGTTTGTGGCCCCAAGAAATAAGATATGATTCAAGCTCTCGCTAAGGGGATTCATGGTCCCACACACGGATAGTGCGAATAGTCAAGAAACATGTATCAAGTACTCGGGGTCCTACGGGACACCAGTGAGTGGTTAAAAACCAAATGACATCTATTGCCCACCACTGCCTCTGCATTAGTTATAGCTATTCCCAGCATTTTAATATCAAGTTGTAATTTAAGTCATGATCGTATCCAACATTAAGCATGAGGCAACCTTCCAACAATTGTGGCACTTGACGACACGAAACAACACCTGAGCAAGCGACTATGACATGCAAGTCCGATTATCTACCAAACAACAGGTAATAGGAGGTGTCCAAGGAAATATAGTGGCTGCAAGGGATATCACGGGTACGAAAACTAAAGCATCGTAATACAGGTAGCAATAGATCAACAGGAGGAAATAAAGTCTACAAATGTAAGATAGGTAGAAGGGGGAGAATGCTCGTCTGAAAATATTGCCGAAGGTTCATCCGAAGATTGGGTCGTCACTCACATCAACTCATTGGCCTAATCCGTGAAGAAACAAAGCACTAGAAGAAACATTGGATGCACTATTTAATACTGCATCAGAAGATCGGGCATGATGCATGTATATACGTGACATGGCAATTAGACAATATTAAGTGGAACAGGGGTCTCAAAATTTAATTAATAGGTTCATGTTGTTTAGGTACCCCACAATTTAAATGTTGTATTAACAAGACAAATTATGTTATCGGTTCTCTACAAAAATTTAAATGGAGGCAATATAAGACTAGAAAATCCCGCATATGGTCTCCATATTTAATTATGAGGTGAATCGGCAAAATCCCCAAACCACATGATATATGTGCAAGCATGAAAATTTAAATGCAACAAGTATATCCCATTTATAAAATAGGGGCTCGGAAAAAGGGTCACACATGGCGGTCCGGAGATCTTAGGGTTCGATGTGGTTCGGTTTTGCTCGCCGAGATCGGTCTTTAGACTCTGGAACCTGGGTCTTCGGTTTCCATGTGGGCGATCTTGACGTTCGAGATCTCGGCGATCGGATCCGTGTCAAAGGGCATGGTCGTCCCGGGAAGGAGAGCTTGGTGGTCTTCGGGTCCGGAAGGAGGACTTGATGTTAGTGGCGAACTTGGTTGGATCGAGAACCAGTGATTCTTATTGTTCCTCCTTATTTAGCGGCGCGAAGATCTTGGCGACGTCCTTGTCCATGTTGTGGTTCTGACGATGGAATTGCGAGATCGGGTGCTGGTATTGGCCCGCGCAGAGGAAGTACTAGATCAGATACATCAAAGAAAAATGGATCGGATGTCGTCTGTGTTGTAGCATCACGACCACATGGTTCACCACCACTACACTTATCTTCACTGAACAACAAAGCACACTCGCACCAAAGATACGAACGCCTTCTTGCAAAGAGGGTACAAGGTCAGCGCCAGGACCGAGACGGTTGGCGACGGGAGGCAGCAGCGAGGAGGCCGGCGAGGCGGCCAGGCGCTCGGGAGGAGATTGCCTAGGGCGGCGATGGACTATGGCTGCCGGTTGTCACAGGGACATACGTGCAGCTGTGGATCGACGTTCTTGCTGGAGAGGAAGAACTAATGAGGTCGACGGCGGCCGGCGAGGCGGGGTCGTGCGACACTCGAACCATAGCAGCGGGAGTTGGGGAGGAGATGCGGGGCCGATGACGGGGAGGGAGGCATGGCTGCAGGGGCACGCTGGCGGCAGCTAGATCTCTGGAGGAAAGAGGAGGAGGCTATGCGGATGGGAGGAGAGGAGAGGGCAGCGGCAGCCAGGGGAGGAAGGCGGCGATCGGACATGGGCGGGTGAGCAAGCTCGGGTCGGGACGAAGGGAATCGGGAGGAGGCGGCGGATGCAAGCGGGAGGGAGGAGAGAGACGCGAGGGGGTCGAGAGCGGGGAAAGGGACATCGTGGTGGGCCACGTGGTCGGGCCGATGGACGGGGGAGAGTACGCGGGTGGTTGACTACGAGCAGTCGGGCAGTTCAAGTGAACGACGCGAGCGTGTGGGGCCAGGTGCGAGAGGAGGTGGGGTGTGGGGGCGCGTGTTGCGACGCGGGGAGGTGGCCAGGGTTCGCGTGCGTTGGCGCGTGCGTGTTTGTGTACGGGACGAGCGGGTGAGTGCGGCTGCGTGTGCGTGTGGTGACGGCGGCGGCTGCTTGGGTTGGTGTGGGGTGGGGTTTAGGGTTTGCTGGGAGTAGGGTAGATTAGGTTTAGGGTTTCACTAGGTTGGGGTGGTAGGCTCCTGGTTGCTGGGCTTTGGGCCTAGCGGCTGGAGGCCTCCCCTAAATTAGTTTTATTTTAATAAAACCTTTTCGTAAATACTTTTAGACAAACGAAATATCTGGAAGACCGGGCTTTTAAATTTGAAATTGAAGGAGATATGTAGAAAACAAAGTAGGATTTTGGCGAAATAGTTTTGGCAATTACTATGCACAAAGGCCGAAACATCAAGTGATTTTATAGTAGTGATTTTACTAGGGTGTTACAGTGGTGGCCCTGGAAGGTGGTCTGCGTAGGCGACCCTTCGATGGAGGCGGCTCCGGGAGCGGCGTGTGGTACCTAGACCGGCGGCGGTCTAGCAGGTTTGGGTGACCATGGTGGGGATGGCGCGGCTACTTGGCAGCAGGGGTGTGCGGTGGCGGCGGATTCACTGGTGTACGGAGGAGTAACGACTAGAGTTAGGGTTGATGGAGACGGTGACACCCTTGTTGCTGTGTGTTAAGGGTTTCCTCAAGGATATCGTAATTAGCTTAGTGAATCTCTCTTTATTTCTCCTTTGACCATGTAGGTTATAAGACAATGATTGTAGTCACAAAAGTAACACTGGACATACTCCTATAAACGTTCTAAGGATTTCACCCTCTCTTTAGTCTTGGAGGCAAATGATATGTGACCGACTACACATACCTTCTAAAGAGAGAGATCAAACACAATATCATAAATCAATAGATCATGGACACAAGTAATAGATCATCTTTATTTCATTTCATAATAGTGATAGGGTTTCTCCATCTCCCCAATAACAAATAGAACTACTCACACATGGAAGCAATCAACAACATCATCATAATCAAATGGATGGATAAAAGTACGGGGATGAATCTAGTGCAAACCACAATTGAATTTGGTATTATAACAAGATATAATGTATGGAAGATGGGAGTAGCAATGGTGATGGAGATGCAGCGGTTGATGATGAAGGGGATTATGTGATGTCCTCTAATGACCCGTGAAGCAGCAAGGATTTTTCATTCACCAAGTTTCTCCTCCAAATCCCTCTTTGGTGTGGTATTTCAAGGCTGGATGTTTCTATGAATGTCGGATCTCAGATCTGTCTTTGCGAGGTGAGAGTATTTGATGAGGGGGACGCGCTGCCACGTGGTACGTGCGGAAGATATGGGCAAGCCCCACCCATAGGTCGTTAAGCTCCCTAGAGCCTTCCTCTGCATTTTCCAATCTCCCAGGTGTGAGGAAAAATCAATTAAATGACATTTGTCACTTAGAAATATCATATTACTACATAAAATGACAGTCCCAATTGATATGTTCACAAGAGACTTAGTAATTCAGGATCCTATTGAAACAAGGACAAAAGGTACGCGCGAGCGCAGTAAAATGCCAAAAATCCTACTCTACTTGTGCAAAAACAAAAGGTAAATATGCTTCAATTTTGGAATCATCAGGTGCACACTAAGGAAGAACATATTATTATCTTGATATTTAGTGAGAGGGATCATCTTATAATGCTACCGTGGCGATCAAATCAAAGCAATATAAGATGCACCAAAGGATAAACATCATATGCAAGAATAATGTGATATGGTATGGCCCTTCTCTCATTCGATCTCCATCTTGTGCGTCATGGTATGATCTCCATCATTCCACCGGCTTGGAACCAAGGTCCATGGAACCTCCATCATGGTTGTCCTCCACCATTACAATATATCTCATATATATATAGCATGTAGGCCATAAAAAGAAAATAACAACCATATGGCTCCTGCCAGTTGCTTAACTTACAATAAATCTCATTGCATACAACAATTTTTGTATCAATGATAATATCATATCACATGCCCTACAAAAAAAGTCAGACGCCTCTAATTATTATTTTTTGCATATTTTACGTGGCTGTGGGATTTCTAGAAAAGAATCGTTCTACCTACGAACTTCAACCACAACGGTGATAATCAAGTTATTAGCAAAACATTGTAAATTAGATATTAATTATAATAGGAGAGACAGATACTCGATCTACTTATGCAAAACTAGTTACATTTCAAGCGTCGAACATGTCTCATGTGCGAGGACATGTAAAGTTAGTCCCGGCCACTTCATCCCACTTTGCCAATAATATCCAAAATACATGAAAGTATGCAATATCATAATCATCAACATCCACATCTCCATATCTTCTAACCGTACAAAGCATCTACATAGACTTGGATCGATACTACTGATGGGTTCTGTTGGGGATATGCTATATGGGTATCCTCATAGCATGTCTCTTATCCGACTAACCCGGGTGGCCCATAGTCGGTAGCATGGCCTATGGCCTGCTGGGCGGCCCAGTTAGGTGGATCCAGAAGGGAGGCCCATGCCGGATAAAGGAAGGCTACGGTAGAGTCACCAGCGTACCCGGAGCCTTGGAGTGCAAGATACACAAGACTAGTAATAGACGGTGTAGAACTCTGTAACCTGTCCGACTAGGACTTTTCCCTATAACCCTAGGACCTGACGACTATATAAGCCGGGCCTATGGGAGCCTTTAGGGCACAACCTAGTATCGTTTTACACACACCTCGCACAGCGAACCTAATCTCTGTAACTCGGCGTATTGCCATTATAGTGATTTATAGCAGGAGTAGGATTCCGCCACCGTTGTGGGATCTGAACCTGGGTAAGCTGTGTTACCTCGTACCCGTCAACCGTCCGCCTTACCCCACGTCTCTAAACATGCACTGTGAGGACCCCTCCATGGCGTACTCGTCGACAATACCACGACCGTTGGCGCCCACCGTGGGGCGAGAGGCGCTTCAGGCTCTTCAGCGGGCGAGGACCAAGATCTTCGCGGGAATCGGCGAAACCGTAGCCATCGGTCGCGTCCTCTTCTCCGGCAACGTTCCGATCGTACCCCCCGACGAGTTCTGGATCCCGGCGAAGACGAACCCTACGCGGTGTTCGATCGTTCCTATCGGAGACATCCACCTCTTCATCGGCGAAACCGACTCGGGCACTAGTTCCCTGGGAGTCGGAGGAGCATCAAGACCCGCACGGACCGCCTACGGGCAGGATACGTTCGCGGAAGGATCGATGTCGAATCTCTCCTCGGAGTTTGTCGGCAAAGACCGAAAAAATTCAAGACCCACCCAAACCGCCCCTGTGCAGGATATAAAGGTGGAAGATCGCTGCAAATCCGCCGGCTTCGCCCACGCGTCTGGACAGTAGAGATCCAAGTTCGTCGGCGTGGTTACCATCTTCGATCTGGCGCGCTGCGTTCAGAGAGGGCGAAAACCCCCGCGACTACCTCGCCAGGTGGCTCCGTATACGAGCCGACCTGGCCAATTACCCCAATGATGATGCCATCTATCACTTTGTGGAAGGACTGGACCACAACACGCTTCTCCGACATTCTCTAAGGCGGCAACAGGCGTTAGGATGCCTCACCTTCGAAGGCATGGTAAACACCGTCAACAATTACGCGGAGGCTGAAGCGGTAGCTCAAACAGCGCTTGCGCTCATTGACAGAGCGCCTCCAATTCAGCCACCACCACCGCCTCCGGCCGCCATCATCGCAGCAGCGCCACCACCTCCAGTCATCGTCAAGGCCGTTGCACCTCCACCGCCCGTCATCGAGGAAGTCCTGGCACCCTCCGACTCTGTCATTGACGCGCTTTATGCTGATTACAGTGCAGATTCCGAGGAAATAGACTTCAGTCCAGAAGAGCTAGACTCCGCTATGCAGGAGATGGAGGAGGAGTACTCGCGCGACGAACAAGCTAATAACACCGTCATGTTCCGAGGGGTGTTCGTCACCATTGGGACAGCGATGGATGAAGACCAGCCCGGGCAAGCTCCGCCTACGGTGCTGGATAAGGGGAAGGGGCCACTTATTGCTGCCGACGATGATCGCGCAAGAGTCATGCCTCCTCCGCCTAAACCAGTGCAGCAGCCGCAGGAACTCGGCACCGGTCTGAGCAACAACAACACCGCAAACTTGCCGCCTCCAGCATCTACGTCAGCAGCAGCACATGTTACCCCAGCTGATAGGGTGATATACGACAATCTCCTCGTCGAGCCACTAACCGTCGATCATATCCGGAATGTGACTCAGCTTGACGAGAAGCGCCAGCAGCTGCTGGAGGAGGCGCAAGCCATCGCGGAGCAAGGCGCTAAACTAGATCGAGACCTGGTCAACGCGCAGAAGTCCATAGAGAAAGCTAGAGCAATGGAAGCCGAGTACAAGACTCTGCTGCAGCAGCAGAAGGCTAAGAAGGCTCCGGCTCGCGTCATCAACGATCCTGGTGTACGGCGCAACCTAGGATGGGCTCCCTCGAAGCCGGCACAGGCCAAGCCATACATTGATAGTGAAGGCAAGCAGGTGATGCCCACCCCACTCCTCAACCTCGCCGTCGCCAAGACCCTTCTGGAGCAGGATAGATCCCCTGAGGCAGTGGAACATGTTTACGACCTAGTGGCCAAGGCGGTAAAGCAGCAGGAAAAGGCCACCTCTCAGAGGCTTGAGTCTGACCCAGCGCTCTGCCGATCTAGCCAGTACAAACCGCCAAGGGACATATCTCTTCAGGATGTCGGATCACAGACGGGTTCATCAGAACGAAGACGGAGGGATGCACGCAACAGGAAGGATGCTATCCCCATATCCTCCGACCACGGAGAAAGAGCCCAACCTCGCCGCCCATCGCCACCGCCCCGGTCCCCCGACGTCATGAAGACTACAAGGCTCACCATCGTACGGATATGCCCCCACCAAAGCAGTGTGGCATCGTCATCCGCGACAACACGGAGCAGACCCGTCATGAAGGAAAGCACAACGAAGGACACAAGAGCAGGTCGCGCCATGACCCTCCGCGTCCGACAAGCAACCGTGATAGGCGTGAGGCGTCGCAGGAGGGTAACAGCAAGAAAGCTAACCCACCGCCACCTCCGCCTCCGTCACTACCAAGCAGTCACCATGGTGGAGGAGGCCCGCGTCGTTCGTGCAGCCCATCCTTTGTTGACAAAAAGAAGAAGAACCCGGATCCATATGATGCACGTTCGTGGATCTATAAGATCCATGAGGCCCGGGAAGGACCAGACCTGGGACCACGTTGCTTTGGACCTGGGATACGGTCCGCAACTTACCCCAAAGATTTCCGGATCGACAAGACCATCAAGCCCTATGACGGCACCGCCAAGCCTGCCACATGGTTGCAGGACTACGGCAACGCGGTGGAGATTGCCGGAGGCAACCCCAACATCGCCGTCAAGTACCTCCCGTTAATGTTGGCGGGCACGACCCGTCAATGGATCGACGACTTACCGGAGAAATCTATCTACAACTGGTTGGACATGCAAGAAGCGTTCACCAAAAACTTTGAGGGTACATACAAGCGTCCCTGTACTGTGGGCGATCTACAGCGGTGCGTGCAAGAGAAAGACGAAACATCTCGCGCCTACCTCTCCCGCTGGCTGGATATGAAGAATTCCTGCGCAGGAGTGCACGCCCAGACCGCCATGGCCGCCTTCATCGATGGGTTGGAAAGGGGCACGTTACTCCGACATAAACTAAAACGCTTGCAGGACAACCATCAGCTTGACTTGAATCAGATGATTCAGTTAGCTAGTGAGTTCGCAGCTGCTGACGACGATGCTCGTGGCTCTTTGCTGGCAATGGCCGTTCCAACTCAAGCTCGGAGGAATAGCAGTACAAAGCGGAAAACCGCTCCAGAAGAAAAGCAATCTACCGATATGGTCGCCATGACTTTTGCAGGACGAGGAGAAGGCGGACAACATGGTCGAGGAAGTGGAGCATGCCGTGGGCAGCAGCGAGGAAGTGAAAGCAACTCGGCGCCGCTCCGCGTTCCCCAAACCTACGAAGAGTACCATGATATGCCGTGCCTCGTACACCTCGACGCTAATGGCAAGGCCACCCATACCAATCGACATTGCAAGTTCATCAACGACCTCAAGGAAGACCCAAAGTCCGGCTATAAGCGAAGTCGGAAGAACAGACCACGAGGAAAGGGCAAGGGGAAGAAGAAGGAGGAGGAGTCCAAGGATTCAAGTGACATGGACGAGGACGTTGACCCCAAGCACGCCGCCAAGAGCAATGACAAAGGCAAGAACCCCTTCGCAAAGAAGGCCCCAGTCTACCACACTTTCCTTGGCACCCACACCGTCCGACAACAGAAGACCTCTCTAAGGATCCTGATGGCCACTCTCCCCCAGTCCCCCAATACCTGCGCTGGTCGGAAGTTCCAATCACTTGGGACAGGACGGACCACCCAGACCTTGTGCCCACGGAGAACCAGTACGCCATGGTCATCAACCCATTGATTGATGGCGTGGAATTCACCAAGTGCATGGTGGATAGTGGAAGCAGCATCAACATTATGTACCTGGATACGCTGCAAAAGATGAACTTGACGGAGGCAAACCTAAGGCGGACCAACACCGTTTTCCATGGCGTAGTGCCTGGTCGGGAGGCTCGGTCCCTTGGGTGCATCACACTTTAGGTAGCCTTTGGCGACGTTAATAACTACCGCCAAGAGCACATGACCTTTGAGGTGGTCCCCTTCAAGAGCGTGTACCACGTCATATTTGGCCGCGACATATTCCACACGTTCATGGCCAAGCCATGCTTCGTCTACAACAAACTCAAGATACCCGGACCGAACGGTGTCATCACCGTATCCGGAAGTTTTACCAAGCAAGGGACTGCGAGATCAATGAAGCAGCCGTTGCAGAAGCTGTCCTCTACAGCGAAGAATTCAAGGAGATCCAGAGAAAGGTCAATGACTCAGAGATGCCCGCGTTGAAGAAGCAAATCTCCGACTCTGCTCCTGCGTTCAAGGCCGCCATCGAGACCAAGCCGGTGGAACTTGTGGTAGACGATGCCTCCAAGGTCACCGCCATTGGGACGAACCTGGATCCCAAATAGGAAAGCGCGCTCGTCGAGTTCCTCCGTGAGAATAGGGACATCTTTGCCTGGCAACCTGCCGACATGAAAGGTTTACCTAGGGAACTTGCCGAGCACAGCTTAAACATAGTTCCAAAATGTAAACCAGTGAAACAACCTCTACGACGCTTCGGAGATGAGAAGAGACGCGCCATTGGCAAAGAGATAGCTAGGTTACTTAAGGCTGAGTTTATCCGAGAAGTCCTTCACACCCGATGGGTGGCCAATCCTGTACTTGTCCCCAAAAAGGGAACCAATGAATTAAGAATGTGCGTTGATTACATCGGCTTGAACAAAGCATGTCCCAATGATCCGTTTGCTTTGCCTCGCATTGACCAAGTCATTGACTCGACAGCTGGCTCGGAACTTTTGTGTTTTCTCGATGCATACTCAGGATACCACCAAATCAAGATGAGGAAGTCGGACCAATTGGCCACTTCGTTCACTACCCCTTACGGTACGTTTTGCTATGTCACGATGCCCTTTGGGCTGAAAAACGCAGGTGCTACCTACCAGCGGACAATGCAACGTTGCCTTCACGATCAAATTGGTAGGAACGTTCACGCCTATGTGGACGATATCGCGGTGATGTCTAAAAAGTCAAACGACTTAATCTCCGACTTAAAAGAAACCTTTGATAATCTCCGGAAATACAACATGATGCTCAACCCTAAGAAGTGCGTCTTCGGGGTTCCAGCCGGCAAATTGTTAGGCTTCATCGTTTCCCAGCGCGGAATCAAGGTCAACCCGGAGAAAATCAAGGCCATCTTAAACATAAACCATCCGACATGCCTAAAGGACATTCAATGACTAACAGGTTGTGTTG
This sequence comes from Avena sativa, assembly GCA_916181665.1. Classification (NCBI taxonomy): domain Eukaryota; kingdom Viridiplantae; phylum Streptophyta; class Magnoliopsida; order Poales; family Poaceae; genus Avena; species Avena sativa. The sequence goes on along the minus strand of OV702298.1, from coordinate 40,100,164 downwards.
CAGCAGTTAGTCGGTTCATCAGCCGACTTGGAGAGAAGGCTCTGCCGCTGTACAAGTTGCTGAAGAAGGCGGACAAATTCACGTGGACGGACGAAGCAGATGCAGCACTGAAGCAGCTCAAGGAGATTCTTTCCTCAGCGCCCATCCTTGCAGCACCCGAGCCTGGCGAGCCCCTGTTGATTTACATGGCGGCAACCAACCGGGTTATCAGCATCATCGTCATGGTAGAGCCGAAGGAACCAGGCTATGAGCACGGAGTTCAACGACCAGTTTACTATGTAAGCGAAGTCTTGACGGAGTCCAAGCAGCGTTACTCGCACTACCAAAAGATAGCTTATGGAGTATTCCTCGCTTTGCAGAAGTTGAGGCATTACTTTCAGGAGAACCCAATCACAGTAGTGAGCAAGACTCCACTGTCCGACATTGTCAATCATAGATGATATATTGATTTATTCCAAGAGCAATGAAGAGCATGAAGAACATTTGCATTTAATTCTTGGGAAACTCAGGGAGCACAAGTTGTATGCCAAGTTTAGTAAATTTGAGTTTTGGTTGAATGAAGTTGGATTTCTTGGACATATTGTGTCTGGAGTTGGTATAGCTGTCGATCCCGCAAAGCTGTCAGCTGTAACTGAGTGGGAATCTCCCAAATCAGTTAAAGAAGTCCGTAGTTTCCTAGGCTTGGCCGGGTACTATAGAAGGTTCATCGAGAATTTATCGAAAGTAGCTAAGCCAATTACAGAGTTGCTTAAAAAAGAGAAGAAGTTTGATTGGACCGAAGGATGTGAAACCAGTTTTGAAGAGTTGAAGAAATGGTGTCTACACTAGTTTTATGTCTGCCTGATATAGAGAAAGACTTCAAGTCTATTGTGATGCATCTCACCAACGATTGGGAGGAGTATTGATGTAAGAAGGAAAAGTTGTGGCTTATGCCTCGAGACAACTCGAGACTCATGAAGTAAACTATCGTACACATGACTTAGAGTTGGCCTCTATTGTCCATGCACTCAAAACATGGACACACTATCTTTTGGGAAAGCGATGTGAAGTGTTCATAGATCATAAGAGCTTGTAATATATTTTCACCCAGAAAGAGCTCAACATGAGACAAAGAAGGTGGCTAGAACTTATCAAGGATTATGACTTGAGTTTGCAATACCATCCTGGTAAAGCGAATGTTGTAGCTCATGCATTAAGCCGCAAAGTTTATGTGAATGGCCTCCCCAAAGGAGAATTGCCAGATGATTTGTGTGCCAAATTTAAAGAGCTAAGATTAGAGATAGTGCCTAAAGGATATCTCATGTCATTGGAAGTTCAACAAACACTTTTGGATAAAATAAAAGAAGCCCATAAGTTGGACAAGGAAATAGAGGAGATTAAGAGTAAAATTGGTAAAGGAAAGGCGAAAGGATTCCATGAAGATTAACAAGGAACCATATTGTTTGGAAAGCATATCTGCATTCCACAAGATCCGGAGCTTCGGAAGTTGATTCTGCAAGAAGCACACAATTCACCATATTCTATTCATCCGGGTAACACCAAAATGTACATGGACGTGAAAGAAAGATTCTGGTGGAACAATCTCAAGAAAGATATGACGGAGCACATTGCCTTTTGTGATGTGTGTAGTCGAGTGAAGGCGGAACATCAGAAACCGGCAGGGTTATTGCAACAATACGATTCCATATGGGTTGTTGTGGATCGCTTAACTAAAGTGGCTTATTTCATACTCGTGAAGACCACTTATACAAATGCTAAATTGGCTAAGATCTATATGAACAGGGTTGTGTGTCTACATGGAGTACCTAAGAGTATTGTGTAGGCGTTCGTAGCATGGAAAACAAAAAATTTCTACCGCATGCAAACAAACAAGCCAAGATCTATCTACTAGTTTGTAGCAACGAGTCGATAGAGGAACTCACCCTCGAAGATTCCAAAGCGGTTAACGAGAGCAGATTCTCGTGGGTGATGTAGTCGTACTCTTTCCGATCTCAAGATCGCGTAGACGATCCTTCCGGCGCTGCGTTCCGGCAGCGCTTCCGCAGTCGGTCACACGTTCGGTACTCGATGAAGACCTTCCTCTCCCTTGTTCCAGCAGGCAGCGGAGGTTGTAGCACTCTCCTCGCGATTCCGGCAGCGCGACGGCGTGGTACCGGAAGTAGAGGGGAGATCTCGCAGGGCTTCGCCTTAAGCCGGAGCGAGTATGGTGGACTATGAGAGAGGCCTTGGTGATCTAGGGTTTAGAGGCACCAAGGAGAGAGGGCTAGGACGGCGGCTAGGGCTTGGGGAGGGCCCCAACTCGGCAGCTAGGGCAAACCCTAGGGCGGCGGCGGCGACTTGGTGGCCGGCGGCTAGGGTTAGGGTTTTGGTGGAGAGAGGTGTAGGCTAGAGGGGCACCCCTGCCCCTCCTTATATAGGAGGGAGGGCGCCGGCCAAGGGGAGGGAGACCTCCCCCAAGTCGGCCTCCTTGGCCGGCGGGTGGAGGGAGAGGAACTCCTCCCCAAGTAGGTTTCCTACTCTCCCTCCACCAAGCAAAACTGCCGTTTGACTTTTCAAATTGGCGTTTGACTTTTCAAAGTAGGATTTGATTTATCCCTTTATTTTTCTCAGCCATGATACCTAGTACATGATGCAACCATTCCACATTGTCATGACACATTCATGTACCCTTCCCCTCCGGAGTGCCGGACCTTCCGGAACCTTCTAGAACATTCCCAATGAAAACACCGGAATCATTCCCCAACTCCGAAACAGGACTTTCCTTATATGAATCTTATTCTCCGGATCTCCTCGTGATATCCCGGATCCCATCCGAGACTCCAAACAACATTCAGTCTCTTACTCATCATTCCATAACTACTCAACAACATCGAATCCTTAAGTGTGTCTCCCTACAGTTCGTGAATTATGCGGACATGATCGAGACACTTCTCCAAACAATAACCAATAGAGGAATCTGGAAATTCATATGGCTCCCACATATTTCTACGATTACTTTGTGATCGAATGAACCACTTACATACGATACCAATTTCCCTTTGTCTCACGATAGTTTACTTATCCGAGGTTTTGATCGTCGGTATCTCTGCATACCTAGTTCAACCTCGTTACTGATAAGTACTCTTTTCTCGTTCCCGTGGTATGTGATCCCTTGTGAGCTAGTCACATGCTTGCAAGCTAATTGGATGGCATTCCACCGAGAGGGCCCAGAGTATATCTATCCGTCATATGGATGGACAAATCGCACTCTTGATCCATGTGTCTCAACCCATACTTTCCGAACACTCAATGCCACCTTTATAGCCACCTAGTTATGGTGTGGTCTTTGATGTCATCAAAGAATCCTTCCGGTGATGGTGATTAGCCTGATCTCATGGTCGAAGGAATTAGGTTACTATGTATCAGAAAGCTTATAGCAATTGAACTATTAAAATGACTTGATCTTTATGCTACGCTTATCTATAGGAGTATGTCCACCATACCATTCTCCTAATGATATGATATTTTTGTTAACAACATCTCAATGTTCATGATATGGAAACAACAATCATTTATTAACCAACAAGCTAGTATTATGAAGAGGCTTTACTAGGGACTCTAATTTAGTTTACAAATCACACAAGTATTAATGTTTCCTGGTTAATACTGTTATAGAATGAATGTAAACATTTATCATAAACACAAAGATATAATAATAACTACATTTATTATTGCCTCTAGGGCATATCTCCAACAGTCTCCCACTTGCACTAGAGTCAACTAATCTAGATTACATGGTAATATACCGAACACCCATGGCAGTTTGGTGTTGGTCATGTTTTCCCCTCGGGAGAGGTTTAGTCAACGGATCCACCACATTCAGATCTGTGTGTACTTTGCAAATCTTTATGTCACCATATTGAACATGTTCTCGAATAGCGTGAAAACATAGCTTGATGTGCTTCAGCTTCTTGTGTGACCTTGGTTCTTGCGCATTGGCTATGGCGCCCATGTTATCACAGTAGATAGACATTGGGTCCAGCGCATTTGGAACGACACCGAGCTCTGTAATGAACTCCTTCATCCATATCGCTTCTTGTGAAGCCTCCGAAGCAGCTATGTATTCCGATTCAGTTGAAGATCTCGCCACAACGCTTTGCTTTGCACTCCTCCAGCTAACTGCTGTACCATTCAAACTAAATACGTATCCAGATTGTGATTTAGAATCATCCGGATCAGTGTTCCAACTAGCATCGGTGTAACCATTAACAACGAGCTGTTCATCACCTCCATAAGAAAGAACCATATCCTTAGTTCTTCTCAAGTACTTAAGGATGTTTTTGACCGCTGTTCAATGATCCACTCCTGGATCACTTTGATATCTGCTAGTCAAACTAACATCATATGCAATGTCGGGTCTAGTACATAGCATGGCATACATTAGAGATCCTATGGCTGAGGCATAGGGAGTCTTACTCATCCTTTCTCTATCTTCTGCCGTTGCTGGACTTTCAGTTTTACTCAACGTCGTATTGGGCAACATGGGAAAGAACCCTTTCTTGCTATCTTCCATTCCAAACCTCTTTAGAACTTTGTCCAAATATGTACTTTGTGACAATGATATTAGGCGTCTCGATCTATCTCTATAAATCTTTATGCCTAATATGTAAGCTGCTTCGCCAAGATCTTTCACTGAAAAACTATTATTCAAATATTCCTTGACACTATTAAGAAGGTCTACATCATTCCCAATCAACAATATGTCATCTACATATAGTATTAAGAATGCTACAGAGCTCCCACTCACTTTCTTGTAAATACAAGCTTCTCCATAAGTTTGTATAAAACCAAAACTTTTGATTACCTTATCAAAACGTTGATTCCAACTTCGGGATGCTTGCTTCAACCCATATATGGACCGTTGAAGTTTGCATACCTTGTTAGCATCTTTAGGATCGACAAAACCTTTGGTTTGTATCATATACAACTCTTCATCAGTGTCTCCATTGAGGAACTCTATTTTGACATTCATCTGCCATATCTCATAATCATAATATGCAGCGATTGCTAACATAATCCTCACAGACTTTAGCTTCTCTACTGGTGAGAAGTCTCATCGTAGTCAACTCCTTGAATTTGTCGAAACCCTTTTGCGACAAGTCGAGCTTTATAGACAGTAACATTACCATCAACATCTATTTTCTTCTTGAAAATCCATTTGTTCTCGACAGCCTTCCAGCCATCCGGTAAGTCCACCAAAGTCCATACTTGGTTTTCGTACATGGATCCAATTTCGGATTTCATGGCATCTTGCCATTTATTGGAATCAGGGCTCATCATCGCTTCCCCATATGTCGCAGGGTCATCGGTGTTGTCCACCAACATGACACTCATAACGGGATCATACCAATCAGGAGTGGTACGAGTTCTCGTTGACCTGTGAGGCTCTGTAGCAACTTCAACCGAAGTTTCATGATCAACATCATTAGCTTCCTCTCTTATTGGTGTAGGCACCACAGGAACTTCTTCCGGTGCTGCGCTACTCGCAAGTTCAAGAGAAGGTTCAACAACCTCGTTGAGTTCTACTTTCCTTCCAGTCACTTCTTTTGAGAGAAATTCCTTCTCTAGAAAGGATCCATTCTTGGCAACAAAGATTTTGCCTTCGGATCTATGATAGAAGGTATACCCAATAGTTTCCTTCGGGTATCCTATAAAGACGCATTTTTCCGCTTTGGGTTCAAGCTTGTCCGGTTGTAACTTCTTTACATAGGCTTCGCAACCCCAAACTTTAAGGAACGACAATTTAAGTTTCTTCCCAAACCATAATTCATACAGTGTTGTTTCAACGGATTTAGATGGTGCCCTATTTAAAGTGAATGCGGCTGTTTCTAATGCATAACCCCCAAATGATAGCGGTAAATCTGTAAGTGACATCATAGAACGAACCATATCCAAGAGAGTTCGATTACGACGTTCGGACACACCATTACGCTGTGGTGTTCCCGGCGGTGTCAATTGTGAAAGTATTCCACATTTCTTCAAATGCTCGCCAAACTCATAACTTAGATATTCACCTCCACGATCAGAACGTAGAAATTTAATTTTCTTGTTACGTTGATTCTCTACCTCACTTTGAAATTCCTTAAACTTCTCGAAAGTTTCGGATTTATGTTTCATGAAATAGATATACTCATATCTACTCAAGTCATCCGTGAAGGTAAGAACATAACGATAACCACCGCGCGATGGTACACTCATTGGACCACACACATCGGTATGTATGATTTCCAATAAGTCCGTAGCTCACTCCATCATACCAGAAAATGGAGTCTTAGTCATTTTACCCATCAGACATGCTTTGCATCTTTCAAGTGGTTCGAAATCAAGTGATTCAAGAAGTCCATCGGAATGGAGTTTCTTCATACGCTTCACTCCAATGTGTCCAAGACGACAGTGCCACATATAGGTCGAGTTATCGCTCAATTTCAAACGTTTAGCTTCAATGTTATTAATATGTGTATTTCCACTATCGAGATTCAATAAGAATAGACCATCTATCAAAGGTGCATGTGCATAAAATATATTACTCATATAAATCGAACAACCATTATTCTCAGACTTAAACAAGTAACCGTCTCGCAATAAACAAGATCCCGATATAATGTTCATGCTTAACGCAGGCACCAAGTAACAATTATTTAAGTATAAAACTAATCCCGATGGTAGATGAAGAGGTAGCGTGCCGACTGCGATCACATCAAACTTTGATCCATTTCCTACGCGCATCGTCACCTTGTTCTTCGCTAGCTTCCGTTTATTCTGCAGTACCTGTTTCGAGTTACGAATATGAGCAACCGAACCAGTATCAAATACCCAGGCACTACTACGAGTACTAGTGAGATACACATCAATAACATGTATATCGGATATACCTTTCTTCTTGATGTTGCCGTTCTTCAAATCTGCTAAGTACTTTGGGAAATTCCTCTTCCAGTGACCTTCTCCCTTGCAGTAAAAGCACTCAGTATCAGGCTTAGGTCCATCCTTGGTCTTCTTCGCCGGTGCGGCAACTTTCTTACCGCCCTTCTTGAAGTTTCCCTTTTGCTTAGACTTGCCTTTCTTGAATTTGGTGGTCTTATTGACCATCAACACTTGGTGCTCTTTCTTGATCTCCACTTCTGCAGATTTCAACATGGAGAAGAGTTCTGGCAACTGCTTGTTCATGCTTTGCATATTGTAGTTCATCACAAAGTTCTTGTAACTTGGTGGCAGTGATTGGAGGACACGGTAAATCCCCAAAGCATTAGGAATCACTATACCCAAACTTTGGAGTTTTTTTTCGTGCCCAGACATCTTAAGCACATGCTCACTGACGGAGCTGCCCTCTTCCATCTTATAGTTAAAGAACTTTTCAGAAGCCTCATAACTCTCAACTGCCGCGTGAGTCTCAAATATCAATTTGAGTTCACGGACAATATCATGTGGGTCATGGTTCTCAAACCTTTTCTGAAGCTCCGGTTCCAAACCATACAAGATAGCACACTGAACTGTGGAGGATTGATTCTTCCGAGCGAGGTAAACGTTCTTTACTTCATCGGTAGCATCAGCTGTAGGCGGGTCACCCAGCGGTGCATCCAGCACATAGGTCAAATTACCAGCATTGAGGACAATACTCAAATTGCAGAACCAATCCGTGAAGTTGCTTCCATTGTTTTTCAACTTTTCTTTCTCTAGGAACGCATTAAAATTGATGGTAGGGGCCGCCATTGATCTACAACATATTTGCAATAGTTTAGACTAAGTTTATGACAAATTGAGTTCTAATTAATAGTTAAATTAATCTAGGTGAACTCCCACTCAAAACAATATCTCTCACATTGTTTTAGTGATCACACGAACCAAATCCACCACATCAAAACCGATCATCACGAGAGTTGATGTAACTTCAATGGCGAACAATCAACATGTTCATCATATCTACTATATGACTCATGCTTTACCTTTCGGTGATCCGTGTTCCGAGACCATGTCTGTACATGCTAGGCTCGTCAAGATCAAACCTTAGCTTCCGCATGAGCAAATCTGGCTTGCTCATGTTGTATACACGTGCAGAATCTAACACACCCGATCATCACGTGGTGCTTCGAAACAACAAGCTTTAGCAACGGTTCTTACTAAGGATGAACACTTTAAAACTTGAAATTTATGTGCATGAGGGATCATCTTATAATGCTACCGTCATTAACTAACCAATACAAGATGCATAAAGGATTAACATCACATGCAATTCATAATATGTGATATGATATGGCCTTTCTTCTTGTGCTTCCGATCTCCATCTTCAAGCACGAACATGATCTCCATCATCACCGGTATGGCGTCAAGGTCAATGACGCCGCTTCATGGTTGTCTTCCACTAGATTCAACTATTACAACTACTTTGAATAGACACGCAGGTCTTAACAGATATTAAAGACAACCATATGGCTCCTGCCGGTTGCCAACTTACAATAAGGATCATTGCATACATCAAATATAATCACAATCATGGCCATATCACATCACAGCACACCCCTGCAAAACAAAGTTAGACGCCTCTAATTTTCTTTGCATATTTTACGTGGTTTGGGGCTTTCAATAAGTGTCAATCTAACTTACGAACAAGAACCACAACGTTGATGTTTGAACTATTAAGTGCCCGTTGTAAATTGGATCTATACTATAATGGGAGAGACAGACACCCGCAAAGCCACTTATGCAATACAAGTTGCATGTTGAGCGTGGAGCAAGTCTCATGAACGATGTCATGTAAGGTTACCCCAGGCCGCTTCACCACCGCCCACAATGACCATTGTGTTCTACTCGTGCAACAGATCTACATATAGACACGGCTCTGATACCACTGTAGGGGTTCGTAGCATGGAAAACAAAAAATTTCTACCGCATGCAAACAAACAAGCCAAGATCTATCTACTAGATTGTAGCTACGAGTCGATAGAGGAACTCACCCTCGAAGATTCCAAAGCGGTTAACGAGAGCAGATTCTCGTGGGTGATTTAGTCGTACTCTTTCCGATCTCAAGATCGCGTAGACGATCCTTCCGGCGCTGCGTTCCGGCAGCGCTTCCATAGTCAGTCACACGTTCGGTACTCGATGAAGACCTTCCTCTCCCTTGTTCTAGCAGGCAACAGAGGTTGTAGCACTCTCCTTGCGATTCCGGCAACACGACGGCGTGGTACCGGAAGTAGAGGGGAGATCTCGCAGGGCTTCGCCTTAAGCCGGAGCGAGTATGGTGGACTATGAGAGAGGCCTTGGTGATCTAGGGTTTAGAGGCACCAAGGAGAGAGGGCTAGGCCGGTGGCTAGGGCTTGGGGAGGGCCCCAACTCGACAGCTAGGGCAAACCCTAGGGCGGCGGCGACTTGGTGGTCGGCGGCTAGGGTTAGGGTTTTGGTGGAGAGAGGTGTAGGCTAGAGGGGCACCCCTGCCCCTCCTTATATAGGAGGGAGGGCGCCGGCCAAGGGGAGGGAGTCCTCCCCCAAGTCGGTCTCCTTGGCCGGCGGGTGGAGGGAGAGGAACTCCTCCCCAAGTAGGTTTCCTACTCTCCCTCCACCAAGCAAAACTGCCGTTTGACTTTTCAAATTGGCGTTTGACTTTTCAAACTAGGATTTGATTTATCCCTTTATTTTGCTCAGCCATGATACCTAGTACATGATGCAACCATTCCACATTGTCATGACACATTCATGTACCCTTCCCCTCCGGAGTGCCGGACCTTCCGGAACCTTCTAGAACATTCCCGATGAAAACACCAGAATCATTCCCCAACTCCGAAATAGGACTTTCCTTATATGAATCTTATTCTTCGGACCATTCCGAATCTCCTCGTGATATCCTGGATCCCATCCGAGACTCCGAACAACATTTAGTCTCTTACTCATCATTCCATAACTACTCAACAACATCGAATCCTTAAGTGTGTCTCCCTACGGTTTGTGAATTATGCGGACATGATCGAGACACTTCTCCGAACAATAACCAATAGAGGAATCTGGAAATTCATATGGCTCCCACATATTTCTTCGATTACTTTGCAATCGAATGAACCACTTACATACGATACCAATTTCTGTTTGTCTCACGATAGTTTACTTATCCGAGGTTTTGATCGTCGGTAGCTCTGCATACCTAGTTCAACCTCATTACTGATAAGTACTCTTTTCTTGTTCCCTTGGTATGTGATCCCTTGTGAGCTAGTCACATGCTTGCAAGCTAATTGGATGACATTCCACCGAGAGGGCCTAGAGTATATCTATCCGTCATATGGATGGACAAATCCCACTCTTGATCCATGTGTCTCAACCCATACTTTCCGAACACTCAATGCCACCTTTATAGCCACCCAGTTACGGTGTGGTGTTTTATGTCATCAAAGCATCCTTCCGGTGATGGTGATTAGCATGATCTCATGGTCGAAGGAATTAGGTTACTACGTATCATAAAGCTTATAGCAATTGAACTATTAAAATGACTTGATCTTTATGTTACGCTTATCTATAGGAGTATGTCCACCATACCATTCTCCTAATGATATGATATTGTTGTTAACAACATCTCAATGTTCATGATATGGAAACCACAATCATTTATTAACCAACAAGCTAGTATTATGAAGTGGCTTTACTAGGGACTCTAATTTAGTTTACAAATCACACAAGTATTAATGTTTCCTGGTTAATACTGTTATAGAATGAATGTAAACATTTATCATAAACACAAATATATAATAATAACTACATTTATTATTGCCTCTAGGGCATATCTCCAACATATTGTGTCACATAGAGGAACTCAGTTCACTTCACATTTTTGGAAACAACTGCATGAGTCATTGGGAACTAGTCTAGAATTCAGCACAACATTTCATCCTTAGACTGATGGACAAACATAAAGGACCAATCATATTTTAAAGACAAGTTGAGAGCATGTGCGCTAGACTATGGATCTAGTTGGGATGAAAGTCTGCCATACGCATAATTCTCTTACAATAACAGTTATCAATCGAGCATAGAGATGGCTCTGTTTGAATTCCTTTATGGAAGGAAGTGTACTACACCATTACTATGGAGTGGAGTAGGAGAAAGAAATTTATTTGGACCAGATCTAATCAAGGAAGCCGAAGAGAAAGTCAGAATGGTAAAGGACAGACTGAAGATAGCCCAATCCCGATAAAAGAGTTATGCAGACCCAAAACATAGAGAGGTCACCTATGAGGTAGGTGATAGAGCTTATCTTAGAGTCTCACCACTTCGTGGTGTGAAGAGATTTGGAGTCAAAGGGAAATTGGCAGCTCGTTATGTAGGGACATTCAAGATTTTGAGCCGCAAGGAGAAGTGGCCTATGAGTTAGAACTACCAGAATCATTGTCAGCAATGCATAATGTGTTTCATGTAAGCTAGTTGAAAAAGTGTCATCCAGAGATGGAAGAAAGTTTGTTAAAAGACACTATACCACTAGGAGAAGTTCAGCTAGAGAATGATCTCACTTATGAAGAGAAACCTATCAAGATTCTCGAGACAGCAGAAAGAGTCACTCGTACTAAGACCATCAAGTTCTGCAAAGTACAGTGGAATCATCATACTAAGGAAGAAGCAACTTGGGAAACAGAAGATGAGCTTCGGAAAGATCACCCTCACCTATTTGCTAGCCAATCCGAATCTCGAGGGAGAGATTCATCTTAAGGGGGTTAGATTTTTAACATCCCAAATTTCATCAAATTCAAAAACAAGTTATTGCATTCATAAGATCATGGCATGTCTACTTTGCACAATTTTTTTCAAAGCTTAAACCCTAGCAAAACCATATTTAAAACCCCTTTTATATTATATGTCTGGGGCATGGTTTTATTTTTATTTTATGACCCAAAATGTTTTTGGAGTGATTTGAGGTGTTTGACACACTTTTAAAAACTAGGATCACCTCACAAAATTTTGGTGAAGGTTTGAATTGAATTAGATTTGAATTGGCCATTCAAATCTTAAATGGAAATTCAAAATAGAAAAGAAAAAGGCAAAGAAGGAAAAAATAGAAGCCAACAACCCATCTGTCCCAACACCACTAGCAGCCCATGAGCCCACCCGAGAACTTCCCCCTCTCCCTCTGTTTCGCACCCCATACGCGCGCACCCACCCGCTGACAGGTGGACCCCACAGCCACGCTAGCTCGTCATCGTCAACCCCGCGCCAGACCCGCGCTCGCCTGCCGTTTCTTCCCCCATTCAAAGCCAAAAAAAATTCATTTGATTGCCCTTGATAGGTGCGTGATTCTCTCCCTGCTCTAGCTATTTAAATCCTTCCCCCTCCACTCCATTCCCCACACACCGCAAGCTCTAAGCACTGCCAGGCTACTCGTATTTTGCATTGCGCCGCCGCGGTACCGACGAACTCCGATGAGCCAATTCGGTAAACCCCATGCTCCCTTGGCCTCTGGTTCACGCGATTGTGTTCTCCATGTCCTTGCGCATCTTCTAATTCCTGCATCTTGTCCTCTTACGCCCTAGGTCATCGTCTTCGTCTCCGACTGAGGACAACCGACGCACGACCGAACTCCGACGAGGAATAGCCAACGAGTCCGTGCACCCCCGCCCCAACCGCGACCACGTTGAGCTTAGCCTCATCCTCGCGACCTTAGTAAGCATCAGTGCCCCCTATCTTGCCGGCGCATCACCGTCGGTGGCGTCGCCGCCGCTGTAGCCATGCGCGCCGCTAGGATTTGGTCAAGTGGATATGATCCACTCGATCTGGATCCAGTGGTCTAGATTAGATCGGGTAGCGAACATGTATGAGTAGATCTGGACCGCAGGATGCAACTTGAATCCAAAGGCTCGCATGCCTGATCTGCCCGAAGCGGTACCGTCGAATCAGATGCTGTCGCGTGGCTCTGTTTTTGATTTAAAATCCAGATTTTTGTCTATTAGTTGTTTAAAATTGTAAATTGCATAACTTTTGTTGTGTATATCCAAAAATTGCAAATAAGATGTCTATGGATTCAGAAAATTGAGACCTTTGCATATATGGCCTTGGTTTGGCCATTTGCTTCTGAAAATTAGGATTTTATGCAGAATCATTTGTAGGCTTATTTTGACTATAAAAATTATCTAGATTATTATTTTAAAGTGGTTTTTGTGTTATTTGGACTTTAGAAAGTATGCTTTGTATTCAGTACAGTAGAGTTTGTTTTAAAAAGTGTGGAAAATCATCACATTGCATTTTGCATGCATTCATATTATTTTTGGTATGAATATTGACTTGTGATTATTTTGTTGTATGAATTGTTGTGTACATTTTGTGGATTGTGGAGAGTGTGATTGTGAGGATTGTAACTATTCCCCTAGCTACCAAGCAAAGTGATACTCCATCTTTGGTCCTATTATCTGTTCTTATTGCATTAGTACTATTTTGAGTAGGATTTGCATGGTAATTTTCAAAGTACATGGTATGCTATGGTAGATCCTATAGATGATATCTTGGTAGAAATTTTCCTAAGTTAAGAGACATGTTATGATAGTATGATTAGCCTAGCTATTAGAATTCAAGGGTGAAAATTCATGCTATGATATTATGGAAAGGTTATGCCTATATGTTTTTGACTAAGAAAACAACTTGTTAATGAAACACCTGGGTGGAATGGGAAGAATTGTTTGTGTTGAGTGGTTACACAGGTCCCATGTCTATGGTTTACCCTGTGTATCACACTTTGTGGATGGACACCCAGGAACAAAGAGATTTGAGATGTTTAGTGTTGAGAATCTTCTAGTGCAACCACATGGCATATGGGTTCTGCCTTGACCAACTAAGTTGCAAGAACTCAGCCAGATGGACAGTTGGTGGTAGGGTTGATAGGATGAAGACGTCGATGGTGGTCTGAGGGATGGCTTCTGAAAAGTCTCGTCTTGATGCATGCCGAGTCTTGTGGGGAAAGTGCACCACCTCTCGAGATGGTAAAACCTAAGTACTTAGCCGTGTCCCCGGTTATGTACATTTTGAGCATCAAAGACATTGAAATGATTAAGAATCTCCTCATCACAATTTCTCTAAGCTAAAACTTGTGGTTGAACAAGGGTAGTAGTTCACCAATGTCTATTGGTGGTACCTTAGAGTTTTTGTAAAGAAAAACTTAGTGTTTTTAACTAGTAGGACAAAACTAATTTTTGCAAAGCCAGCCCGAAACCACACTTAGCCAAATTCATGTAGATGATAGTGTCTACTACATAACTATGATATCACCTGCCAATACAATTCCAAATGTATTGACCCGTTGTGGCTGTAACTTATTATGTTACAGGTTAATCGGATGGTGAGTAGGGTTATGAGTCTACACTCAACATGTTTGCCTGTGGCACATGAAGATGAAGACTTTATTTATATACTTTGTAATGAGATCTCTATGTGTTAGACTTGGGCTAATAAGTTGTAAGAACTATTGTACTCCTGGAATTACGATGTAATAATGACCTTTGTATCTGTGTACTTCATATTAAACTGTGGGTGCTAGCATTTCGATCCAGGGATTAGCACTGCAATCATAGGGAACTTTAACTTAAAGGGTGAGGCCTTACATTTATCTTTCGATATTTTACTTGTCCGAGATCCGATCATTTGGTATCATACATACCTAGTTCTGTCTCGTTACGGATAAGTACTCTTTTACTCATTCCATGATATAACATCCTCGTGAACTAGTTACATGCTTGCAAGCAATGTCAATGTGATAACATCGTGAGGGCCCAGAGTATATCTCTCCATCATCGGGATGGACAAATCCCACTCTTGATCCACGAGCCTCAACTAACACTTTATAGGTACCCAACGACATATTTATAATCACCCTTTGATGGTGTGACGTTTGATGGAATCGAAGTACTCTTCCAGTGTTAGTGATTGACGTGATCTCATGGTCTAAGGATTAATGTTACTTCATGTGATATTGATATAGAAATACAAACTTTGATGAGATGATCATATTGCTATACCTACTATGGGTGTAAGTTCATCATATCATTGTCTAATGATATGACCTTGTTATTAACAACATCTGATGTTCATGATTAGGAAACCTTGATCATCTGTTAATCAATAAGCTAGTGTAATGAGAGGCATTACTAGGAACCTTTTCTTTGTTTATTAAACCACATGTATTAACATTTCTGGTTAACACAATTATAGCATGAGAAATAAACATTTATCATAAACATGGAATAATATAATAACAAATTTATTATTTCCTCTCGGGTATATTCCCTTCACCGGCGACACTCCCGCCGATAGTCCTGGCTCGGATAGGCCACCCAGAGACAGGAATCAAGCCGATGTAACAAGTCCAGCATCAGTCTACTGCATTTAATAAGCGACACATGACATTGAGGCAGGATTGCTAGGCCACGTTGTAGGCCATGGCCACCCCGTGGCTGAGCCCTCATCGCCGCATGTGATTTGACCCCTGTGGTGTCCCCTTGCTCGTATAAAGGAGGCCCAGGTCAGACATAGAAAGGTGAGGAAGCCTGTGTAATATTGTAATAATCAGATATAAACTAGTTGCAGTACATAGGGATCCGCTCACTATGGACCTGGACCTGGTAAAAACATGTGTCTCTTGATGTGAGTGTGTTCGTCTAGTTTACCAATCAAGTTCACCGAACACTGTGACCCTGGCCGAACAACAAAGGGGAATCATAACCCCAGTGTAGAAAATTAATACATGACATCTGGCATGCCATGTAGGGACGCACTTCTGCGAGCCACTGTGAGACCCTGGCGCATGGCTCAATAGGATTGATAGGAAGCCCATACCAACAAGTTGCAACTCCTTTTCCGGAAGCTCATTCAAAAAGAACTCTAAGGTCAAGCGTGCTTGGCCTAGAGCAATTCTAGGATGGGTGACCGACCGGGAAGTGGGTACCGGGTGTGCACGAGTGAGGACAAAGTGCGTAGAAAAGACTAGTGTTGGTCTGTGGGGTTAGTCTAGAGATCCTATTGAGCTGCCAGAAGTGACAGCCGTCGGTCCGGAGTGACCGGGGGTGTTACAAGTGGTATCAGAGCCGACCCTCGCAGTTACATGGGCATGTGCGGGTCAGCGGCGGACATGTGTAGCATGGCACCTGTGGCCTGGAGTGGACACGACATGGCAATGTTCCGGCATTGGACGCACAGACGTGTGCCAAGAGGGGATGTTCCTGGCTTGTGGTTGATCGACGAGAAAGTCGATCTTCTAAGGGTGGGTGTATGTGAGACCCTGGCGCATGGCTCAATAGGATTGATAGGAAACCCATACCAACAAGTTGCAACTTGTTTTCCAGAAGCTCATTCGAAAATAACTCTAAGGTTAAGCGTGCTTGGCCTAGAGCAATTATAGGATGGGTGACCAATCGGGAAGTGGTACCGGGTGCGCACGAGTGAGGACAAAGTGCGCAGAAAAGACTAGTGTTGGTCTATGGGGTTAGTGTAGAGATCCTATTGAGCTGCCAGAAGTGACAACCGTCGGTCCGGAGTGACCGAGGGTGTTACAACAACCTTCATGGCCGACCGATCCCCCCTTCACGCATGGTGGTGCGTAGTTAGAGGGGGTGCCGGCAACAGATGGTTGGTGCGGCTGAACGAGCAAGGAGGATTGCGCATATCCTCAACCAAACCAGGCACGGTGGGACCCGCCCCGCGTTCTTTTCTGCCACCTATGGTGGGATGAATCGGCAGCCATAGGAGAATCCCCGGAAGGCGGAGAGGATGCCCCGCTAGCGAGCTATCACCACCCCGGAAAATTTTCTAGGACCAGGGGATGCACTAGCGGTAGCTGACGCTCTCCTTCGGTTCCCGCCGGAGGCTATCAGGTATAGCCCTAGGGTATGATCTTGGCTTGTTTGGCTCGTGGATCTCTTGGGGTATGTCCTGCGACACCACCAATCAACATGCCAGCGCCCCACCGAGATATTTCCCTTGGCCTTCAAGACCAGAACTTTCAGACAAGGAAACCTACACCTTGTTTGTTTCCCCATCAGGCCCTGTGCGAATTCTCATCGCGAAGCGCTACGTGGGCACGCCCGAACAAATCCTCGATCGCTTGACCAATAAGATCCCTCTGGTCTAGGGGGGAGGCTGCTCCATCACCATTAGATGTCGCCTCATAGACAAATAGGAAATCGTGCTTGTCACCTTCCTCTGGGAGAACATTGATTTGTTTTACTGGGACCCCGCAGGTCTACCCGGGGTCCCAAGGGAGGTGATCGAGCACTGTCTGGCAGTAGGCCGGGAGCCCACCCGGTAAAGCAGAAAGTTCGACGCCAAGCACATGACAAGCAAGAATTCATCATCTCGGAGGTTCGGAAGCTAAAGGTTGCCCCAGTCATGTGGGAAGTATGGCACCCGACTTAGATTGCGAACCCCGTAATGGTGCCCAAGATCCATAGAAGCAACAAGCGATAGTGTATCGACTTCACGAACCTGAATAAAGCCTGTTCGAAGGATCCATTCGCGTTGTCGTCGGTCGACCATATAGTAGACTCCACAACATGATGTGATCTCCTCTGCTTCTTTGATGCCTTATTCGGGTACCATCCGATAAAGTTGTCCAAGGATGACGTAGAAAAGATGTCATTCATCACCCAGGAGGGATGCTTCTATAACACGGGCATGCCTTTCGGGTTAAAGAATGTCGGTGCCACATTCGAGCGTGCCATGCAGGCGTGCCTCAAAATTCAGATAGGGCGCAACGCAGAATCCTACATCAACGACATCATGGTGAAGACCAAGCATCACCGGACCTTTCTCGGGGTCTTGGATGAGACGTTCAACAACCTACGCAAGATCAACCTCAAGCTCAACCCCGAGAAGTTTGTTTTTGGGGTCTCTCCAGGGAAGCTGCTCGGTATCCTAGTTTCTCACCGGGGTATTGAGGCCAACCCCGACAAGATCAAGGCCATCGACCAGATGGAATCCCCTAAGAGGATCAAAGATGTGCAGCGCCTTCACGGGTGTATCACCACACTGGGGCGCTTCATATCCTGGCTAGGGGAGCAGGCTCTCCCCTTGTTCAAATTATTGAAGAAGACTAGACCTATCATGTGAACACCAGAGGCAGAGGTTGCATTCCAAGATTTGAAATGCTACATCACCCCCCTCCGGTCCTTGTGGCTCTAGATATGGGGAGCCGCTTCTACTATAAGTCTCTACTACTACCCAAGTGGTCAGCGTAGTGCTCGTCATGGAAAGGGAAGAAGATGACGCGTGTGTCATCACTAAGGGCCTCGGTCCATGGACCAAGCCAGGCACACCTACTAAACTCTATTAGTTGGGAAGCGACCCTAGATGCCCGGAAGCGCCTCTTCCCGATCCTGATGAGGTGGAGCCCGTGGAGGGAGATAACTCGGAAGTCATCGCCGAGGGACATGGTCTATGGATCGAGGGAGGCACACCTCCTGAACTCTCGGAGTTAGGAAGCGATCCTGGATGCCCAAAAGCGCCTCCTCCCGGGCCCTGCAACTCAAGTGTTGAGGACCAGCAGGAGCCCCCCAAAAAATATATGGTGCAATGCCTTGTGTATTTCGTCATCAGCGTGATGTGCGATGCCTGGGTTCGCTACCCTACCTTACAGAAGCTCCTACTCGGTATCCTTATTGCATCGAGAAAGCTTTGTCACTACTTTGAGGCCCATCGGGTCACCATAGTGACCAAGCACTCGCTGGCGCGCATGTTACGCAACAGAGAATCTACTAGACAAGTGGCAGAGTGGGCCATGGAGCTATCCGGCTTCGACCTCCACTTCGCCCACAACCAAACCATCAAAAGTTTGGCTCTGGCGAATTCATTTCCGACTGGACCATGACATCAGAGGACGAGGATGTTCCCTTGTTCTCCCTTCCAGGGAACATTAACGAGCGCGACTGCATCATGTACTTTGATGGTTCATACTCCCTCGGCGGCTCAGGGGCTTGCATCCTCCACGTGTCATCGATTGGGTAACAACTGAAGTACATGGTCCATATTGTCTACCACGAAGAACATTCTACCAATTACACCGCCAAATATGAGGGCCTGCTTGCCGGCCTCCTGAATGTGAAAGATTTGGGGATCAAGCGCCTGGTCATCTACATGGACTCTCAGTTGGTTGTTAATTACATCAACAAAGATTACGACTCCCCGCGGATGGGCCCTTATGTGGAAGAATTCACAAAACTAGAGCAACACTTTGATGAGCTCTGGATGGAGAACATCCTGTGTGGCTCCAATACCGTCCGTGACAACATCTCGAAGAATGCGTCTTCTAGGGGATTTGTACCCCTCATAAGTCATGGTGGAGCAGTTACAAAAGCCCTCTGTCAAGATACCCCGAGAGCAAGTCAGCAAGGAACCCTGGGGTGAGCCCTCAGCCACAACCATCATATGCGAAGCGATGGTTGCGGAGCTATGTGCACCCGGGAACGGAGACACAAGAATTTGGCAAACCAGTAAAGAACCCTGGAGCGAGCCCTCGGCCACACCCGTCGTATGCTAAGCGATGGGTGCGGAGCTATGTCACCCTAGGTACGAAGGAGCGAGAATCCTTCCCGGCAAATACACCGTCCTGGCGGAGGAGATGCTTAGGCTACCCTGGACCTCAGACGTACTGAGGTACCTCCGGACCCAGGAGCTCCCCTCCGACCATGCTGACACTAAGAAAATATTCCGACATGCCAAGATGTATAATCTGATCGATGGGGACCTCTACCAGAAGCGTGAATCCAGTGTTTTGCTCTGTTGCATCTCACAATAAGAAGGGCGCAAGCTCCTCACCGAGATCCATGAGGGAGAGTGCTCGAGTCACCTCACCTCTAGGACCTTGGTGGGGAAGGTGTTCAATTAAGGATTCTACTAGCCAACGATGTTGTCAGACACCATGTACTTGGTCAGAACCTGTGAAGCTTGCCAGTTCCATGCCAGGGAAACACACGAACCATCTCAAGCTCTTCAAACTATACCCTTATCATGGTCGTTCTCTATGTGGTAGATCTCCATCATGGCACCCTCCCACGAGCAGTGGTGAGGTACCAGTACATGTTCGTCGCCATAGACAAATTCACCAAGTGTCCTGAAGTGGAGCTAGTGCAGCTATCACTACATAGGCCGCCATCAAGTTCATACGGGGTATTGTGTGTCGCTTCGGTGTACCCCACCGGATAATCACAGACAAGGATTGCATTTCCCCAGCAGTGCCTTCCTCATCTACTATGACATCCTCAGCACCAAGGTATGCTTCGCCTTGGTGGCCCACCGCTGGAGCAACGGGCAAGCGGAGATCCTCAG
Source organism: Avena sativa (assembly GCA_916181665.1). Taxonomy (NCBI): domain Eukaryota; kingdom Viridiplantae; phylum Streptophyta; class Magnoliopsida; order Poales; family Poaceae; genus Avena; species Avena sativa. The sequence continues at coordinate 40,079,857 of OV702298.1, read as the reverse complement.
TGCGGAGGTGCTACGTGGGCTCAAAACCCGGAACTTCAATCGATTCAAAACCAGTGGGGGGATGGATCGAGTAGATCCTAGCCGTCCTCTGGTCGATTTGGACCTCCCCGAGCAGGGCCACTAGAGAAACCCCTTTCTCCTTCATGTACGGAGTTAAAGTTGTGCTTCCCACCGAGATGTAGTACGGGTCTCCCTGGGTGCGAGCTTATAGAGAGGACGCCTAGGGAGAACAATGAATTGCCACATCAACTTCCTCGAAGAGGCCCGCAACCTAGTGGCTGTGTGCGGGACTCACTACGAGAATAGCTTCTAGCACTACCATAGTCGCTCAGTCTGGCCTTGAACCATAGAAGAAGATGACTTGGTCCTTCACCGGGTTTGACCCGGGAAGGGCAGTAACAAGTTACAACCAAACTGGGAGGGCCCTTACCGGGTAGTACAAGTATCCAGGCCCGGAGCGGTCCGCCTAGAGAACGAAGATGGTATCCCCATGGAGAACTCGTGGAATATAGAGGACTTCCATGAATAGCATTTTTACAAATTCTACCAGTAAGGCGCTCTAGAATAAGGTTGCATGCTGCCTATGCAATGCGTGAGTCCAGACAGGACCACCGCATGTGTCTTGCCTACTGCGATGATGGACGCGCCATCAGAGTAGTGGACATAGCCCGTGTAACACCCCAGTTTTAGCTAGTTACTAATTACGGTTTTGATTGCGCATTCATAAGCATCATGCCTTAAATTGTGCATTAAAGAAAATTCAAGTAAAACCCTAAAACCCTAATATCTCCCCTCTCTTTGAAATTCCTTCAAAGTGATTTTAAAAATATTTGAAAAATCCAAAATATTTGGAGCCCAATTGGACTAAAAGGGCCCCTGAAATATTTCATATATTTTATAAATATCTCTGGTATTTTCAAATTCCTCAAAACAGTTTTGAATTGGAAATACAAAACAGAAATTGAAATATAAAAAGAAAAGTTTTAGGAAAAAAAACAGAAGCCTACAACCCTACCAGGCCGGCCCATCCCTCCCCTCTCCCTTTATGTCGCTCACACGCGCAGCCAGCGCTCGCAGCAGGCCCAGCAGCGGCCCACTCTAGCCCATACCTCTTCGATGCCTTTCTTCTTTCTTGTTCGTTCAGCTAGAAGGACGCTGACAACCACCTACGTGTCCCGCCGCCAGCCGTCGATCCCCCGTGCACTACGATGCCCACCGCCGCCCCTGGAGTGGAGGATAAGAACGCTGGTGCCGTTCTCTCTCTCCCCACCCCCATTTTGCTCTCCATCTTCCTCTATGTCTCTCGCACGCAAAGAGCCCGAAATCCTAGCCCGTCGTTCGCCGTCGTCCCTGTCGACTCCGGCCTCCCCTCAGCCATCTGAGACCACCATCACGACCGCCTCGCCCAACTCGTTCGATTGACCCTACTTGCGTGAGCTGGCGTGCCCCCAGGCGTTTGAATCGAGCCCTCTCCCCGAGCTCCGGCCACCGCCTCCGCCGCTGTTTCCGGCCACCCCGGACCTTGCCGTCAAGTTTGTCGCGCTCTTGGTGAGCTTCTGAAGCTCAAGGTGAGCTCTGTTTACCCGCTTGCTCGCTGTAGTTGCCGTGTGCCGTGTCCCTGCAAGTTCCACCGCCACCGCTCGCCGTAGTGGTAGCTCCGATGACCAAATCAAGGCGGCACCGCTATAGTTAGGTTCGCCTCATCCCACTCGTTCTAAGAAGCCCAGTAGCGCATGTAGGCGAGGCATCATCCTCACATCGGGCTGGCGTGGCCCTCTGGATCTTTGACCTTTGACTACCAAGGTGGCATCTGATGTAGCCTCTGGCCCACGGGTCAGCCTCTCTGGCTAGGCTCTGCCCCTGTGAAAAACGACACAGACCCTATGCTGACGCAGTAAAACAATTTTAATTAGTTTAAAATTTCAGAAAATGAATAAAACTTGTAAAATTCATATCTTATTATTTATAAGTCAGAAAAATACAAATAATATATAAAAATGTTCAGAAAAATAAAACCTATCTATCTAAGCTATCATCATGAATTGATCAACAAATAAAATGACAAGTTTAATTAGAGAACAAAATCAACCCCTCTCATGTGATTCCGGAGTTTTCCCGAGTTAGGGTTTTTACCCCTCGAAACCCCGATTAAACTGTCAAGCATGCTTTAGGGTTACATTTCAATACAATTTAACTTGTCATATCATCATTCTTGCTTGAGCATTGCATCGATGCCATATGTTGATTGTTTCCCTCTCTTTCCGGTGTTTGGTTCTTTCTGGTAGAATATGATATCGAGATTGAGATCGAAGACAGAGATCAAGACCGTCGAAGATCGAAGAACAATACTTGACCAACTGTAATCAACTCAAGTACAAGGCTCCCGAAGATCTGCTTATCTGTTATCAACATGCAAAGGCAAGCAAAGCCCCACCATGATATAATCCTATGTTTTTGAAAGCATTTCAATTCTTGCCATGATGCATATGATTCTACTATGGTCTTTTATCGATAGATAGAGTATCCTATCTATTGCATTACTCCATTTGAGCTTATATTACCTGATCCACTGCTCCTATCATAACTAGGTTTGGCTTGTGTGCACTGCTAGAGCTCTTGTTTGTGTCTGCTTAGCCATGCATAGCTGTCAGTTCTGGTCCATCCAGATGATGTATCAGATGCAGGGAATCTAGTATGACAGGAGATCATGATGAGATGATATCAGAGGTGATATGAGATTAAACATGCTAATGCTTGTATGGGAGGCCACGGTGGGATGTGGTTTTTCTAGTCCCATGCTCGCCACCACTAGGTCCTGAGTTCTTGCCTTTGGAACCGAGACGATCGTACGGCCACACGGGGCTTGGGAACCCCTCGCCTGATTAACTTGCCTAGTAGATTCCATGAGTCACATAGTTCGGCGTTCCATTCGACATATGCATATAAAACCTTTTGAAAGATTTGCCGGGTGAAGGTGCATTCATAACTGGCCGCGGTTTCTTGGGGTTGATAGCGCCCCTAGTAAACCAACCTCGCCTCACATATTTAAGTATCGGCTTCGGGATTTGACCCATTACGGCGGAACCATACTTATTGCGTGACTCATGGTCTCGGCGAAAGCAAGGTAAAGGTCGTGGCCAACCACCCTCTGCCAGCCTTCCAAGGAAGAGGGCTAAAACGTTGGCATTAAGAGTCGGTTGGTACGTGTGGGTAAAGTTTTACACCCGTGTAGGGTTAAATCTTTTTGAAAAGCCGTGTTCATGGTTATGAACGCTTGGTGACCAGATTATAAGATCATAGAGAACTATAACCTAATCATAAAACTTGGCAGATCAACATGTGCTTAAGGATGCTTCCTCATGGGTACGAGGGGGTGATCCTAGTTGGTAGATGATGGTGATTCGGTGGATACCAAAAGATATGATGATCAATATTTCAGAGATGTCGCTCTCTTGTCCCCTTTTAACATACTCTGATTAGACGAGCTTCTTCTCTCCCTCTTATTTTATAAACAAAGATGGCTTTATGCAAAACAACTCCACCAGCCATAAGTCTTGCGAAGTACACCCTGTAATCACCCTTGCTTTGTTGATACTTTTCGTAGAGTAAGTGTTCCCCTGAAGACAAGTTTCGTAGTACATGGACATCGATGAGTAGCTTGGGGTTCCTGGCCGGCAACCTGGAATCTATGGGCTGGGACGTCATCATTATGCTTCAGGCCTCTTAGGCCATTTCTTAAGTTTGCTATACTTAATAGCATAATTTGCCTTCCGTTGTTTGATGTTTGTGGTCAGTGACCTCTGCTTGTAATAATTTGGTTCTTTTCTTAGTTATGAGCTTGCTGTAACAAATTTTGTGTCGTAGGGTCACTGCTATGTTATCGATTCTTCACTAGATATCCTCGAGCTCAATGTTAAGCTTGTGTCAGACGGAGGTCTGGGATTTGTTTATCCCTGATCCCGGGGGTGTCGCAGGTTTTGGTATCAGAGCAGTACCGACCATAGGAAAACCTTGCTATTGGTCGATGTTGAGTTTAGTGTTTGTGAAAACTATTTTAAAGCTGAAAAGTATTTGCAAAAACTCTAGTATGCTTCTTTTTCTCCTTATCTAGTTTCTCTCTAACTCTAGGTTCATCTTATCTTGTGTTGACTTTGGAAAAGTTTTGATATCTCTTCTAGTCTTTCAAAGCTGTGCCTTTTGGGCATGTCGTTTCTCAGCCAGTTGACCTAGTCTTGATTATCTAGAGTTGTGTGTGTTGTGAATTCCTTGTTTACCTTTTTCCCTGCTTCATCCGAGATATTTCTTTCTATCATGATCTCTCTATCTTTTTTGCCACAATATTATATTGTCGGTTCCAAAGTGTTCTGTTCCAGGCTTCGAGGTTTCCTTTCACCTCGTGTGCCTCCTTTTTCATTTGTTTGTTGGGTACTTCAGAAGTCATTCTTATCTTGCAAGCTACCTTGTGATTATTACCTTGTAGTGTATGCTATGTCACTCAAGTAGTAGTTACTTCTTTTCTCGAGTCTTAACCCTTGGACTTGAACCTAAGATCCCTGATTATGCTGGATTCTGGTGTTGTGAATCTTGTACATGAAGCTAACCTTTAACCCAAGATCCCTTTTGTTGATCCCTATTGTTAATGTTCACACATTACCTCAGGATGGCTGGTACCATAATCCTAGTCTTCAAGCTTGTGGTCTTTGTCCCGATTGAATTGTGACAACTAAGGACTTCCCCTACCACCTGCTATGGCAGCTATTCTTTAATGGAACCAAATAGATCATGACAAGAGTACCCCTCGTGAGTCTCGCATCTATACTCGTGACTCTGCCACACCTTACCCCTTCTCTGCATTGGTTTTCGACAGATTGTTAATCTATGCATCCACATCTCGGGATCCTACCTTGAGCATGTTCATTTCCACTTTTTGTTTTCCGACCTTTCTCTACCGGTTGGTAGCCAAGTAGTACATGTGCATCGGTGTCTTCTGATGCAAGATACTCTTGTGGTCCGTCATGACAAACCATTTCAGGATGTCAGGAGAAAAAAACTCTAGTACCTTGTCATTTCTAGGACCAGGTCAAAGTGTTGTAATCCGCAAATCAAGAGGTGTTGATAAGCTTCTGTCTATTCTAACTTAAAGTATCATACTCTTTTATACTAAGATGTCGTGTTGTTTTTCATGACCCTCTTAAAGAAGTGATGCTATTACACATCTTTACCCACCCTAGCTTTCGTGCTTGTAAGTGATGCGTGTGCATAATAATGTGGCCATATGAGATTCTTAACAAATGTTGTTGTTTTGAAACTCTAATGACATTTGTGTCATTCTTAGCATGATTAGTTAACCCTATCACTAAGTGAAGAATGATTGTGCTACCACGTCCGTTATTCTGGAACACTCTCTTCGGTCAAAGAGTTAGGTTTGTGCCGAAACTTTGAGACTGTGTCTTCTTGCCTTACCAAGCAAGTTTTCCTCTTGAACTAAGTGACATATCAGTCGTTCGTGATATTCTAAATGTCTACTAGAAGTATCACCATGTTTTCACATGACCGTGCTGTTAAGTTCTTGAGCAAGAAAGTTCTCTGAACTGCTCTTTTCTCCAAGGATCCGTACTGGATACCCCTGAACTAGTTGGTTGAGCTTAAACAACAACTTGGAGAGTTGTAAGACAAAAGTTCTATCTGATTCAGTTTTTTCTAAAAGGGATGTCTAGTTTTGTTCGTGTTGAAGAAAGATATTATTTCCTTTGTGGATATGTTATCATTCCCCCACCTTTTATTTGATTTGGGTTATCGTCAAATCAAACTCACTTCCAAGGACTATCTTGATGATGTTTATTCTCATGATGTTTCACTTGAGTACATCTTCGTGTCCTTTGATCTGAACAGTATTTTTGTCTTGTTCACGCAACATATGAGTCCATCTTCTTGGAGTGTCTTGATAAGTTTGTTGTTGAGCCCATCAATGACATCCTCATCTTCTCCATGTTCGATTTGATTCATATGGAACATTTGGCATTAATGTTGGAAACTTTCGAGAACCATCTTCGAGTCATCTCGAAGTATGTGTTCTGGATGTTAGAAGTAACCTTCTCCGATTCACGTGCAAATATTGAAAGATGTCGCCATGGATTCGAGAAGAGTTAACTCTGTTCCTTAAGGACACATGTGTGTTTTATTGTTAGTACTTTATATGTGTAGTTGTCTTTTGACAAGTTGCTAATGCATGGGTCTAGCAATCTAGCTCATTCTTTGGAGCTTTACACTGTAGTTCCTATCTTGAGAGTCTAGTAACTTTACCTTTGTGGTAAATGTTGCGAACTTTCTATTCGGACATGCTGAGTCTGAAGTATCATTTCACTTAACCAAAGCTTAATCTCAAGTAGCAATGATGGTCGGTGTTCCTCAAGGTTTTGGCATAGGTCTCTTCGTAAAACTGGCAAGATTGATGTAATGGTTGACACACTTAGCCAGAAAGACCTTTGCCATATTCTCTTAATTCAGCAATAACAACCACTCTTCATGAGGCTTCTTCTATGATTTATCATATGAGTTGTTCTTATGGTTTCCTTTGTATCCGAAGTCTGACCTTTACTTGATGTCTGCTTTCTCAAACATCAAGGAGAACATTTAAAGTAGTGTTGCTAAATGTATCTCGGTCAATTCTCCAGACCCTTTTATGTTGGTAAATGTTTTGTTATGCCAAGTAATTTAAGTCTGAGAATGAAGTTTATTTTTCTCGTGTCATCAAGAATCTTCTAAACTATTCATTCAGTGGTGTAAAGTGATGTCACAATCTTTGGCAAAGATTTTGATAGAACTGGATGAATAAAGAGTTTCCTTCATTTTCTTTCGCATGTTTTAAGAGTGAATATTATTTTGGTAATCAATAGTTTCTCTTGCTACATGTTCCTTGTGACTCTTATGAGTCCTCTCTACACAAAAAACATTTCCGTCTTGGCCTTCTATTGGATGAAAGAGTGAACCTTCTGTGTTAAAAGTAGTTCAACATCTTGGTTTTGTTGATCCATATCTTCGCAATCCGAAATCTCTACTTAATCCATTTAGTAGAGGTTCCCTATCGAAGTCTGTGGTCATGTTCTTCTGTTGGAAGCCTTCTTTCTTAGAAGCTTCAAAACTCTTCTGTAAGCTCCATGGTCTCAATCCTTATGAAGACCATCGATCTAAAAACTTGAAACCTTCTCCTCTTGTTTCCTCTGTCACCTTGATGTGTTTCATGCTCGTTATCTCAGAGTTGTTTCTAAACACTCCATGCATGAGCTGACCATGAGACACTCTGTGGGTATGTTTAGTGTATTTCCCCCTTTGTCTTTAGAGTGGCCTTGTTTCTTCCCCTCTCTATCTCACTACAAGAAATGTGTTAACTTGTGACCTTCTCGTAGTGACGGGAAATGAAATCGTCATAGATTTATGACGATTTTGCACAAGATGGTCGTAGGCTATTTGGAGAGGTCAAAATCCTGTAGAATTACGACGTTTTTGTTAGAATCGTCACAATTTCATCTGATGAAATCGTCATAATCTACACGGTACATATTAGATCCTTATTTGTAGTCGATTATGACCAATTTAAATAGTCATATTGTCAAAAATAAAATAAATTAATTGAACTCATTGGCCACATCAGCAATTATGCTTACGTGGCATGTCCATGTGTCAATATGCGTCTACGTGTCAAATAGACCAACCAAATTGAAATAAATATAGCAAAAATAAGTGGAGTAGGGGATCGAACCCAAGACCCCACGAACATGCTCACTATTGATCAAATTTGGGAACCAACAAGTCACACTATTATTAATATTTTAATTGTGCAGTTGTTCTGTATTAATATAACATTGGTATGCTTTTTTTACAAATCCATTGGTTAATGGCGCAAAAAGATGTAGTACCCAGGGTCGAACCTGGGACCTAGTCCATCAAATGCACCACCCTAACCATCCCGCTAACAATCTACCGTCGTCCATTTACCGCGCTTCCCCTTTATAAACATAAACCAAATCTGGTTGTTGGGGATATGCTATATGGGTATCCTCATAGCATGTCACTTATCCGGATAACCCGGGTGGCCCATAGTTGGTAGCATGGCCTATGGACTGCTGGACGGCCCAGTTAGATGGATCCAGAAGAGAGGACCATGCCGGATAAAGGAAGGCTACGGTGGAGTCACCAGCGTACCCGGAGCCTTGGAGTGCAAGATACACAAGACTAGTAATAGACGGTGTAGGACTCTGTAACCTGTCCGGCTAGGACTTTTCCCTATAACCCTAGGACCAGGCGACTATATAAGTCGGGACTATGGGAGCCTTTAGGGCACAATCTCACACAACCTAGTATCGATTCATGCAACCTCGCACAGCGAACCTATCTCTGTAACTCGGTGTATTGCCCTTATAGTGATTTATAGCAGGAGTAGGATTCCGCCACCGTCGTGGGATCTGAACCTGGGTAAGCTGTGTTACCTCATAACCGTTAACCGTCCGCCTTACCCCACGTCTCTAAACACGCACTATGAGGACTCCTCCATGGCGTACTCGTCGGCAATACCACGATAGTTCGCGCCCACCGTGGGGCAAGAGGCGCTTCAGGCTCTTTAGCGGGCGAGGACCAAGATCTTCGCGGGAATCGGCGAAACCGTAGCCATCGGTCGTGTTGTCTTCTCCGACAACGTTCCGATCGTCCCTCCTGATGAGTTCTGGATCCCGGCGAAGACGAACCCCACGTGGTGTTCAATCGTTCCCATCGGAGACATCCACCTCTTCATCGGCGAAACCGACTCGGGCACTAGTTCCCTAGGAGTCGGAGGAGCATCAAGCCCCGAACGGACCACCTACGGGCAGGATATGTTCACGGAAGGATCGATGTCGGATCTCTCCTTGGAGTTTGATGGCAAAGATCGGAAAAATCCAAGGCCCACCCAAACCGCCCCTATGCAGGATATAAAGGTGGAACATCACTGCAAATCCGCCGGCTTCGCCCGTGCGTCTGGACAGCAGAGATCCAAGTTCGTCGGTGTGGTTACCATCTTTGATCTGGCGCGCTGCATTCAGAGAGAAGGCGAAAACCCCCGCGATTACCTAGCCAGGTGGCTCCGTATATGAGCCGATCTGGCCCACTACCCCGATGATAACGCTTTGTATCACTTCGTGGAAGGACTGGACCGTGGCACGCTTCTCCGACATTCTTTAAGACGGCAGCAGGCAACAGGGCATCTTACCCTTGAAGAGATGGTGAGCACCGTCAACAACTACGTGGAAGCTGACACAGCAGCCCAGATGGCGCTTGCACTCAGGGACGGAGAACCTCTGATTCAGCAACCGCCACCACCGCCTCCCGCCGCCATCGTCGCAGCAGCACCACCACCTCCAGTCATTGTCGAGGCCATTGCACCTCCACCGCCCGTCATCGAGGAAGTCCTGGAACCCTCCGACTCTGTCATTGACGCGCTTTATGCTGATTTCAGTGCAGATTCAGAGGAAATAGATTTCAGTCCAGAAGTGGTAGACTCCGCTATACAGGAGATGGAGGAGGAGTACTCGCGCGACGAGCAAGCCAACAAAGCCGTCACGTCTCGAGGGGTGTTCGTCACCACTGGGACAGCGATGGATGAAGATCAACCCGGACGAGCTTCGCCTACAGCGCTGGAAAAGGGGAAAGGGCCACTCATTGCTGCTGACGATGATCGTGCAAAAGTCATGCCTCCTCCGCCTAATCCAGTGCAGGAGCCGCAGGAACTCGGCACCGGCCCGAGCAACAACAACACTGCAAACTTGCCACCTCCAGCATCTACATCTGCAGTAGCCCAAGTTACTCCAGCTGATAGAGTGGTGTACGACAATCTCCTAGTCGAGCCACTGACCGTTGCTCATATCCGGAATGTGACCCAGCTTGACGAGAAGTGTCAGCAGCTGCTGGAGGAAGCGCAGGCCATCGCGGAGCAAGGCGCTAAGCTAGATCACGCAGAAGTCCATAGAGAAGGATAGAGCAATGGAGGCCGAGTACAAGACTTTACTGCAGCAGCAGAAGGCTAAGAAAGCTCCAGCTTGCGTCATCAACGATCTTGGTGTGAGGCGTAACCTAGGATGGGCCCCCTCGAATCCGGCACAAGCCAAGCCATACATTGATAGTGAAGGCAAGCAGGTAAAGCCCACCCCACTCCTTAACCTCGCCGTTGCCAAGACCCTTCTGGAGCAGGATAGATTGCCTGAGGCAGTGGAACAGGTCTATGACCTAGTGGCCAAGGCGGTGAAACAGTAGGAAAAGGCCACCTCTCAGAGGCTTAAGTCTGACCTAGCGCTCTGCCAATCTAGCCAGTATATGTCACATCCCAAGATTTTCCAAATCTTGTAATGTGAAAAATAAATGAATAAAATAAAACTTTGTTTGATTTTCAGAGTGAGAAGAAACTTTTTGAATCCAATTGGAAACCTTCAAACCAATTTGGATCCAATAAAATCCTAAAGGGATTTAAAAAGTTTAATAAACAATAAACCTCAAAATATTTAAAATTATTATTTTGGAGCTTTTAATAAAAGGATTTGGTCTTCAAAAGAAATAGAAGTTTTATAAATAAGGATTATTTTATAGAGCCAAATAAAACCTTGGCCAAGCTTTTGAAATAAAACATTTTGTTTTGATAAAACAGTAAAGGTTTATTTAAATAAAATAATAAGGATTTAATATCCAATTTTATTTAAGTAAAGGCTTTTCCCATTTTTAACAAACACTAAAACTTATTTATTTATTTTAAATAAGTTTTCCAAATATTTTATATTCTCAAATAAAACCTACTGAAGTGTTTTGGTTTTATTTTAGATTTCAAAATAAAGTTTTTAATAAATCAAACCCTATTTGATTAAATAACTAAATGTCCATTTTATTTAATTAATAAATGGATCCTAAAAAGAATTAAAAATATTATTTTATTTTGGGATTTGGTTTATGTTGATAAACAGAACCAAGAACTCATTATAAAGTTTGGTGGAAGTTGTCTTGAATTGTTTGTTGAATTAATTGTTTGAATTTCAAAACAGAAAAAGATTTGGAAAAAGGAAAAACATCCAGGAAGAGAAAAAATATGAAAACAGACCAGCCCAGCCGGCCAGCCCAACAGCCCAGCAAGCCCACCAGTTCCCTCACCCCCGAACCGTTTTCTTCACCGTAGCAGCAACCCGCTAGGTCACTGACTTGTGGACCCTCCCCCTCACTTTCTTTCTCGCTGACCAGCCGACCCCACTCCTCCTATTCATCGTCCTCACCACAGCGACCTGTTCTTCCTCCCCTCGTCGCCATTTCCTGCAGTGATTCCGCGGCCTTAATTCATCTTAACGCGGCCACCATTACTCGCCTTGACCATGCACGTTAAAACGCCCGCGTCTTCTCCTCCTTTCCCCTCTGTCGCCACTCCCTCTTTGCCCCGAGGCTGCCTCAATTTGGCTTGGCACTCCCTCTGTTCCGACGACACTGCGGTGCCGATTCCGGCGACTCAACACCGCCCCGTGCCTCCCTGAGCACACTAGGAGACTCCCCACTCCCAGACGCTTCTTCCCGTACCACCCATACGATCGCGGGCGCCCCAGAGCAACGTCTGCAACAAGCTCTGAACGACGCCGCCGTCCGCTCCAACTCCGACGAGCCCCACAGGTAGTTTCCGGCCGCCCCTTGTAACACCCTCGAATCGACCCTATGCAAGTTTTAGCGCTTCCCGCCAAACCCGCATAGAAACGATTCAAGGACGCCCACCAGGCACTTTCGTGCGGGTGGAAAATGAAGTAATAACATTACACAACAGTTCTCGATGGGACCCACAGAACGGATATATATACAACAGCGACTCAATGAGTCAGGAATACAGATATAACATACAAAGATCCAAAACACCTTAAAAATGATAGAGCGTCCGACTACGGACAAGATGCAAATGGGGCTAAGAGCCCTGAAGAATAACCAATGGCGTCCATAACCCTGCCCAGGCCAAGCCGGAAGGGTAACCCTGCTAACGACGTCGAAACCTGCTAAAACAAAAGGGGTGCCGACAAAGGGCAAAGGAAAAATAGGAGCGTCAGTACTGAGGCCAGTACACGGCGAGGCTAGAATTCGGCGGTCCTCGCCTACATAGGTATGGTGGACTAAAGCGGCAGCGCAGCATGCACTAAACAACCTATAGAGACTCGATATAACTGTCGGCTATCAGAGAGGGATAAGAAAGACCTATTCGGAACCAACCTGATGCTACCACCAAACATACCCATCCTGGTATTTCCCCCTCGAGACCAAATGAGGAAGTCAACCGAGGAACTCACACCGTTGGCAGTTTTATTTATTCAGTTATCGTTGCAGCAATTACTAGTCAGGTATAGATAGTCATCCTGATAAAATAAGCAGTGGCCAGTTTTATTTAACCATTCCGTTGTAGTTGCGACACTTACTAGTCAAATACAATTAGCATGAGATATCCCAAAACCCAGCAGTTGTTGGTACTTTTATTTAGCTATTCCGTTGTAGTTGAGCTGATTACTAGTCACATCGGATACAAGTCAAATTATAACAGTAAACTTTAGTTATAGTTGTCTATGATCGAGAACTGTGCTCCAAGTCGTCCATAACCGCGGACACGGCTGTTCGAAAAGATTTAACCCTGCAGGGGTGCACCAAAGTATCCACACGCACTTCGACCCTTTTTGCCAGATCAATTAACATACACCCATCGGTATGTCGGCGGGGCCTAAGTCATGACGTTTCCCAGACTCAAAGCAAGTACATGGGGGCCACCCCACTAAGTCTACCCGCAACGAAGTCGGCCGGTCTCCGAGACGGACTCAGGGTTTGGGTGGACGGCTGTAAACGACTGGGAACCCGAAAAGATGACTGGGCTTGTCGATACAGCGAAAACGTGTCCCGATCCTAAACAGTACAGGTGCAGTACATCGCACAATTTAAATAAAGCAGTAAAGCATGGCATAAGTACAGAATAGTAAATAAAACCTCAAACTAGTTGTGGCCCCCGGTACAATACTTTGAAATCAGGTACTAATCGATGGGGTGCCCACACATCCCACATGTGGTTAGCGCGCTCGATCTCGGAACAGGTGTCAAGAACTCGGGGTCCTACGGGACACCAGTGAGCGGTCGGAAACCAAATATTGTCTATCACCCACCGGTGCCTCTGCATTACCTACTTCAATTTTAGTTATTAAACAATAATTAAAGCCATGATCATCTCCATCATTAAACATGCGGCAATACTCCAACAACTGTGATACTCGACGACACGCAACAGCACTTGAGCAAGCGACTACGACGCGCAAGTCCAACTATCTACCAAACAACAGGTAATAGGATGTGTCCAAGGCAATATACGGCTGTAAGGGATATCACGGGCACGAAAACTAGAGCATCGCAACCCAGATAGCAATAGATCAACAGGAGGGAATAAATACTATAAAAGTAAGATAGGTAGAAAGGGGGAGATGCTCGCCTGAAAACATTGCCGAAGGTTCATCCGAAGATCGGGTCGACACTCGCATCAACTCAACGGCCTAGTCCGTGAAGAAGCAAAACACTAGCACAAACACCGGATGCACTATTTAATACTATGGCAGAAGATCGGGCATGTTGCATGTATGATGCATGACATGGCAAGATGCGATGCAACTAGGCAATGTTAAGCGGAACCGGGGTCCTGACATTTATTTAGAAGGTTCATGTTGTTTAGATACCTGCCATTTAAATATTGTATTAATAAGGCAAAATATGACACCGGTTCGCTATACAAATTTAAATGGGGTCAATATAAGACTGGAAAAGTCCGCATATGGACCCCATATTTAATTATGAGGTGAATCGGCATAATGCCCCCAAATCCACATGATGAGATGCCAGCATGAATCATCAAATATGCAGCAGGATATATTATATTATAAAAAAAAGAGGTCTCGGCTAGGGGTCACACATGGGTTTGGCGATCTTGGTTTCGAAGGGGTTCGGGTTTGGTCTTCGGACGCCGGGATCGGTCTTCGGATCCGAGGACGGGGTCTTGGTCTTCAAATCCATGCCGGCGTCCTCGGGGTCTCGGTGTCCATGAAGAAGGTCATGACGATCCATGGGGTTCGGTCTTCAGATTTGCGAAGGAGATCTTGAGGTACCGTGGTTTCGTTGTCGATGACGGTCTTGTTGCGAGTGCCCTGGTGGTACTTCGGGTTTCATGTTGTGCGTCCTTCGGAGGCATGAATATCGAGTCGCTAGTGGCCACTGGACGCATCTTCCGTCTTTGCACTAACACCAACATCTCATCAACAGATAGCTAGAGGAGCCACAGGGCTTCGCAGCCACAGGCACGCAATCCCCACTTTACCACCGAGTAGGACCAACCAAAACGAAGCGGCAAGGAAGGAGGGTCACGGCAGCGCGCTTAGGGGCGAGGGCCTGTGAGGGCTCGAGAGAGAGCGGCAGGGCGGCCGCCTACGGTCGGGGTTGGAGAGCGTCGGGGCTCTGCTCGGGGCGGACGGAGGACGAGCTGCACGAGGATGCAGAGGAGGCCGGCTCGAGCGGAGGGGACAGGCCACGACGGGGCAGGGGAGAGCGGGGCCCGGGGCGGCGACGCAGGGAGATGGGCGGCCGAGCGCGGGCCACGGGGAGGAGAGGCGGACTGCGCGATGTGGTGGCCCCGGGACGGGCTCGGACGACCGGTGGGGTGTTGACCGGGGGTGCCGGGGATGGGGTGGAGGCGGCCGAAACCGATGTAGGCGAGGGGGTGAAGCGGGCTCGCCGGAGGGCCGACGCGGCAGTGCTCGCGGCAGAGCTAGACCGGAGGCAAGGCGACGGGGCAGCATGGGCGGCGCCACGACCAGAGGGGAAGACCGGCGGCGCGAGGAGAAGCGATCTGGCGAGCCTGGGCGAGGTTGGCCGGGGCAGACGAGGAGGACCGCCGAAGGCGGCGGCGGAAGCACGAGAGGGTAGAGGGAGATGTGGTGTGGGGGATCGGGGAGGGAGCCGAGGTGGGGCGGCGCGAGGGGCGGCGGGGAGGGAGGCCGACGGAGAGGAGCGGGGGCGACGGGGTGGTTCGCGGGTGGTAGGGCCAGAGGGTGGGGATGGGAAGCCGGTGGGGCGGTTCGAGCGGGGCGACAGGGTGGACCAGGGACGCAAGCGGGGTGGGGGTTGGTGGACGGGGTCGATCGGGAGGTGGGGCGGTCTCGGGGCTGCCCCAGGTGGTGGGACCGGCGATGGGAGTGGGCAGGACAGGTGGGCGTGGGTGGCCGGCAGGTGGGACCTGCCCGCCTGGGTCTGCGCGCCCAGGTGCGCGTACGGCGCGCGGGAGGCGGGAAAAACGGCCAGGCTGGCCAGGGGAGGGGCGGCCGGCTGAGGTGGAGGGCTGGGATTGGCTAGGGGAGAGGGAAAGGTGAGGTGGCGGGCACCGATTGGGCGAGGTGAGGTGGAGGCAGGGTGGGTAGATTAGGTTGGGTAGGAAAAAGGGTTTAGGGTTTCTGATTTTTGTACTGGGGGTGGCCGACTGGGTCGGATCGGCCCGGTACGGCTGCCCCCCCCAGAAATAATTAAATATTTTATTTATTTAAAACAGGGCTTTTGCAAACCGTTGGTAGACGAAACAAAATAATCCGGAGACCCGGTTTTTACTTTGAAATAAAGACGGGGTGTTTCGAAAACAAAGATAGTCTTTCGAAAATAGTTTTAGACAAACAGATACAAGATGACATGACGATGCTCAAATGCAATGCAGCATGATGACATGAGCATGCAGTCACGATGATGCAATGCACAAAAACAACGCGATTTTCTAGTAGTGGTTTTGCGGGGCGCCACACCCCTCTTCCTCTCGTTCACGCACACACCTACACCATGTCCTAGCGCGTCTAACCGTACCCTCGGTTTGCTTCCTTGCGATCTGTAGCACCCACCCCGACCACGAGCAGGACCATCTGACGCCAGGAGCAACTCCGACGAGCGATTCAAGACTACCCCGAGCGCCCCTTCGACGGAGATGACCATGTTGAGCACCAGCATTCCACGGCGAATCTGGTGAGCATTTTCCCCACTCCTCTCGCTTCCTGTTCTCGCCGTTACGCCGTAGCCAGAGCACCGCCGCCGCGCGCCGCCGTCGTCGCGCCGCCAGTTCTTGGCCAGGCATTAACAGCCGTCCGATCCAGATCCGAGGCACGCGATTGAATGACTTATCGAAAGGGTAAGATCGATCCTGTGCCGCACGATACGCTTCAGATCCTGCGGTCCACGTTGCCGATCCGGCCGAACCGGTACCATCCAACCAAGACACGCCACGTGGCCAGGTTTTCGTTTTAAAAACAGATTTGAATCTGTTATAGATTCAATTTTCAAACTTTTGTAACTTTGGATCCACACGTCCAAAAATTACAAACTTTATATCGTTGGAATCAGTAGAACAAACCCTAGCCAACCATGCCCTTGGTTTAGCAAATAGTATCTGTTAGAGTGTTTGTCTTTGCAGAAACATTTGTATGCTTGTTAAGGATGTGAAAATTGTTTAAAAATGAATTTGGGGATAAAATGTTTGGCAAATGGTGTGATTTGAACCTACTAACATTAGGAAACACTTTGTGGATTCAGAAATAAATTTAGTGAAACAAAATAATGATTCTTTGATTTAAAACCATTTCTAGTCAAATAGAAATGTGGCTTATTTATTAAAAATGATTTTTGAAGGAAAATTTTTGGGAAATGTTTTGTTTTAAACTCTCTGACCCTAAACACCAAGTTTTGTGGTCTGAAAACATATTTGGCAAACCCTATAGATTAATGCCCTAGTAAAAATATTTCTACACCACATAAAATGATACTTTGTTTTGAAAATGGTTTTTAAAGAGAGACCTTTTGCAAATGACTTTGCCACTCTACAAAATGACCATTAGGTGCTTTCAAATGTTTATGACCCATTAGGAACCACTTTTTCAAACAAAACAAAGCTTGGCATGCTTGCATGCATTACTTTGACTTTGTCATTTTATGTGTTGATTTGCTTGATTGGTAGATTGAGTATGTGCCTTGCTTGGTTGATTTGTAGTGACTTGAAGAGTGTGATTGTTGCAAGGACAAGGAGTGAACCCATACTCTACCAAAAAGGCAAGTGATGCTTCATACTTTTTGTCCCATTACTTTCACTATGCATTAGTGATTTTCTCTAAGTAAAACTTGCATGGAATTTTGCTAAGTATAAACCATGCTACAGGAAAACCTAGTAGATGAAACCTTAGTGGAAATCTTTCTAAGTCAAGATACCTACTACTATCAAGCTTAGCCTAGCTAATAGAAAACATAGGTGGAATATATATTCACACTATGGAAAAATATACTAAGTCTGAGGACTTGTGTTTTTGTTTAATAAAACAACTAAGTTAATAAATCACCTGGGTGGAATGGTAATTGCTTGGTGGTTTTTGGTTGAGTGGTTACACAAGGCCAGGGGACTGGTGAACCTTGTGTATCTCACTTGTGGATGGCCACCCAGGAACAAAGAGGTTTGAGATGTCAAATGTTGAGAAGCTTCAAGTGCAACCACTTGGCAATATGGGATCTGCCTAGATCATATAGGTTGCAAGAACTTAGCCATATGGACAGTTGGTGGTAGTTTTTGATAGGTTGGAACGCGTCCATTTTGGTCTAAGGGAAAGCTTCTGAAAGATCTTGTCTTGGGAAACCAAGTCTTGTGGGGAAAGTGCACCACCTCTGCAGAGTGAAAAATCTAAGTACTTAGCCATGTCCCTGGTAAAGGACAATTTGAGCATCAAGACATGGAAGCAATCGAGAATCTCATCATTCAAATTTCTAAGTTAAAAACTTGTGGTTTGAACAAGGGTTATTGAAATCTTCAATCTTTGATTGAGAGATGCCTTGGAAAAGATTTTGTCAAAACAAAAACTTAGTATTTCCAAAATGATAAGGAAAATCTATTTTGAGCAATGCAAGCCTCAACTCCACTTAGCCAAATGCATATAGATGATAGACTCCATCATACTACCATAGTATCACTTGCCAATACAATTCAAATGTATTGAACCTTGTGGCTGTAACTTGTAATGTTGCAGGTTTGATTGATTTTAGTGAAGATTGATTGATTAGGATTACAAAGTCTACAACCAACATCTGCCTGTGGCACTTTGAAGATGAAGGACCCATGCTTATAGTTATTCCGCTGCAATGTAATGTAATAGCCAAATGAGCTATGTAAGATGTAATAAAATTATGTTATTCCTGGTTATAAAGTTATATTATGACCTTTGTTTCTTGATATTACATCTTAACTGTGGATGCTAGCTATTGATCCAGGGACTAGCATTGTAAACACAGGGGACTCCACCTTATCTTGTTTAAAGGTTGGGACACTCCCTCTACAGATGGTATCAGGGCATTGTGTTGCCTGTAGGATTTGTAACCCTAGGATTGGACAAAAACCCTTAGAAAAATAGGAGTTGTATTTGTTCCAAAACTTATTTACAAACACTCTTGTAAACTCTTTCCTCAACCATTTTGGTTTTGATTCTACATCTCTTCTATTTCAAACTTGATGGAAAAACCTACCCCATGACCAAAGACTTCAACATGTGCAAAGGACTTCATCAACTCTAATGACTTCAACATCTTCAACTCTAATGACTTCAACATCTTCAGCATTTTCACCAAGGACTTCAACCTTGGATATCACTAAAGACAAGTGAGACAAGAAATGTTACTCAAGATTTGGAAACTAAGGAAACACAACTTAGAAGGAGTCATCCTCACCTTTGAAGTTTTATGACCAAGAGTTTTTCCCAAGGAAACCATGATCTCATGCAAGAAGGAATCAACCAAGAAAGATGGAAAGATCACAAGTGAACAATATAGATGGACCACCATATTTAGTTAAGCCAAACACACCAACTTATGTGGTGTAACAAAATATTTTTGATTGCCTAAAAATATGCTTGAAACTTGTTGTTTGAGTGAAATGTTTGTTTGTGATTGCTTGCACATTGTTTGTGTGAATTGTGATGTGTGTGATTAGAATTATTCCCTTAGAAATATTTTGCCTATTCTAATCCTAATCCAACCCAAACAGATGACTACTCCAAGAAACTCCCACATCAAGGTGGATGACAACAACAACAACAACCAAGAGGACAACATGAGAGAACTTATAGCAACCCAAAACCAGTTGAGCCAAGAGACAACTCAGCTTTTAGCCAACAACAATGGACTAGACCCAGCCATACAAAGGATTTTGAAACTTCAATCCCAATTGTTGCAAGGATTGGTTACTCAAATGATCAACATGGGAGAAAACTTTTCCCAAAGAGCTAATGACAACAAGGATGACAAAGATGTTATTCTAGAAGGAACCCTAGCTCGCAATACTTGTGGATACAAGGATCATGCATCCAAGGAACATGAAGATCAATGCCCCAAGAAGAGAGAAAGATCTCCCACCTATGAAGAACATGAACTAGAATAACTCCTAGCTTTGGAGAGACCCAAGAAGAAGAAATGCCCCAACCCTAACAAGAAGGACATTACTCAAGTGCAATGTTACAATTGCAAAGAGATGGGACACTATGCCAATGAATGCCTATAAAAGAAGAAGAATCAAAGAAACAAACAAGAGGCAATGATACCAAAGGAAAAGAAAGATATCAGCCAAGTGATGTGTTTCAAATGCAAGGAACTAGGCCACTATGTAAACTTCTGTCCAGGAAAGAGGAAGCCCATGATAAACCAACCTATAAAAGACCTCAGCCTTGTCACATGTTTCAAGTGTGAAAACAAAGGACACTATGCAGATGTTTGCCCAGAGAAGTTTCCCCAGGACCCCAACAAGGCCAATATGTAATTTAGTTAGAATTTTTTTAAGGGTGGTAGTACCCTAGATGTTTTGAGCCAACTTGTAACCCTAGCCTCCCCAAATCTCGGGACGAGATTTATTTTAAGGGTGGTAGCCTGTCACATCCCAAGATTTTCCAAATCTTGTAATGTGAAAAATAAATGAATAAAATAAAACTTTGTTTGATTTTCAGAGTGAGAAGAAACTTTTTGAATCCAATTGGAAACCTTCAAACCAATTTGGATCCAATAAAATCCTAAAGGGATTTAAAAAGTTTAATAAACAATAAACCTCAAAATATTTAAAATTATTATTTTGGAGCTTTTAATAAAAGGATTTGGTCTTCAAAAGAAATAGAAGTTTTATAAATAAGGATTATTTTATAGAGCCAAATAAAACCTTGGCCAAGCTTTTGAAATAAAACATTTTGTTTTGATAAAAATAGTAAAGGTTTATTTAAATAAAATAATAAGGATTTAATATCCAATTTTATTTAAGTAAAGGCTTTTCCCATTTTTAACAAACACTAAAACTTATTTATTTATTTTAAATAAGTTTTCCAAATATTTTATATTCTCAAATAAAACCTACTGAAGTGTTTTGGTTTTATTTTAGATTTCAAAATAAAGTTTTTAATAAATCAAACCCTATTTGATTAAATAACTAAAGGTCCATTTTATTTAATTAATAAATGGATCCTAAAAAGAATAAAAAATATTATTTTATTTTGGGATTTGGTTTATGTTGATAAACAGAACCAAGAACTCATTATAAAGTTTGGTGGAAGTTGTCTTGAATTGTTTGTTGAATTAATTGTTTGAATTTCAAAACAGAAAAAGATTTGGAAAAAAGAAAAACATCCAGGAAGAGAAAAAAATATGAAAACAGACCAGCCCAGCCGGCCAGCCCAACAGCCCAGCAAGCCCACTAGTTCCCTCACCCCCGAACCGTTTTCTTCACCGCAGCAGCAACCCGCTAGGTCACTGACTTGTGGACCCTCCCCTTACTTTCTTTCTCACTGACCAGCCGACCCCACTCCTCCTATTCATCGTCCTCACCGCAGCGACCTGTTCTTCCTCCCCTCGTCGCCGTTTCCTGCAGTGATTCCGCGGCCTTAATTCGTCTTAACGCGGCCACCATTACTCGCCTTGACCATGCACGTTAAAACGCCAGCGTCTTCTCCTCCTTTCCCCTCTGTCGCCACTCCCTCTCTGCCCCGAGGCTGCCTCAATTTGGCTTGGCACTCCCTCTGTTCCGACGAAACTCCGGTGCCGATTCCGGTGACTCAACACCGCCCCGTTCCTCCCTGAGCACACTAGGAGACTCCCCACTCCCATACACTTCTTCCCGTACCACCCATACGACCGCGGGCGCCCCAGAGCAACGTCTGCAACAAGCTCTGAACGACTCCGCCGTCCGCTCCAACTCCGACGAGCCCCACAGGTAGTTTCCGGCCGCCCCTCTTCCTCTCGTTCACGCACACACCTACACCATGTCCTAGAGCGTCTAACCGTACCCTCGGTTTGCTTCCTTGCGATCTGTAGCACCCACCCCGACCACGAGCAGGACCATCTGACGCCAGGGGCAACTCCGGCGAGCGATTCAAGACTACCCCGAGCGCCCCTTCGACGGAGACGACCACGTTGAGCACCAGCATTCCACGGCGAATCTGGTGGGCATTTTCCCCACTCCTCTCGCTTCCTGTTCTCGCCGTTACGCCGTAGCCAGAGCACCGCCGCCGCGCGCCGCCATCGTCGCGCCGCCAGTTCTTGGCCAGGCATTAACAGCCGTCCGATCCAGATCCAAGGCATGCGATTGAATGACTTATCGAAAGGGTAAGATCGATCCTGTGCCGCACGATACGCTTCAGATCCTGCGGTCCACGTTGCCGATCCGGCCGAACCGGTACCATCCAACCAAGACACGCCACGTGGCCAGGTTTTCATTTTAAAAACAGATTTGAATCTATTATAGATTCAATTTTCAAACCTTTGTAACTTTGGATCCACACGTCCAAAAATTACAAACTTTATATCGTTGGAATCAGTAGAACAAACCCTAGCCAACCATGCCCTTGGTTTAGCAAATAGTATCTGTTAGAGTGTTTGTTTTTGCAGAAACATTTGTATGCTTGTTAAGGATGTGAAAATTGTTTAAAAATGAATTTGGGGATAAAATCTTTGGCAAATGGTGTGATTTGAACCTAATAACATTAGGAAACACTTTGTGGATTCAGAAATAAATTTAGTGAAACAAAATAATGATTCTTTGATTTAAAACCATTTCTAGTCAAATAGAAATGTGGCTTATTTATTAAAAATGATTTTTGAAGGACAAATTTTGGGAAATGTTTTGTTTTAAACTCTCTGACCCTAAACACCAAGTTTTGTGGTCTGAAAATATATTTGGCAAACCCTATAGATTAATGCCCTAGTAAAAATATTTCTACACCACATAAAATGATACTTTGTTTTGAAAATGGTTTTTAAAGTGAGACCTTTTGAAAATAACTTTTCCACTCTACAAAATGACCATTAGGTGCTTTCAAATGTTTATGACCCATTAGGAACCACTTTTTCAAACAAAACAAAGCTTGGCATGCTTGCATGCATTACTTTGACTTTGTCATTTTATGTGTTGATTTGCTTGATTGGTAGATTGAGTATGTGCCTTGCTTGGTTGATTTGTAGTGACTTGAAGAGTGTGATTGTTGCAAGGACAAGGAGTGAACCCATACTCTACCAAAAAGGCAAGTGATGCTTCATACTGTTTGTCCCATTACTTTCACTATGCATTAGTGATTTTCTCTAAGTAAAACTTGCATGGAATTTTGCTAAGTATAAACCTTGCTACAGGAAAACCTAGTAGATGAAACCTTAGTGGAAATCTTTCTAAGTCAAGATACCTACTACTATCAAGATTAGCCTAGCTAATAGAAAACATGGGTGGAATATATATTCACACTATGGAAAAATATACTAAGTCTGAGGACTTGTGTTTTTGTTTAATAAAACAACTAAGTTAATAAATCACCTGGGTGGAATGGTAATTGCTTGGTGGTTTTTGGTTGAGTGGTTACACAAGGCCAGGGGACTGGTGAACCTTGTGTATCTCACTTGTGGATGGACACCCAGGAACAAAGAGGTTTGAGATGTCAAATGTTGAGAAGCTTCAAGTGCAACCACTTGGCAATATGGGATCTGCCTAGATCATATAGGTTGCAAGAACTTAGCCATATGGACAGTTGGTGGTAGTTTTTGATAGGTTGGAACGCGTCCATTTTGGTCTAAGGGAAAGCTTCTGAAAGATCTTGTCTTGGGAAACCAAGTCTTGTGGGGAAAGTGCACCACCTCTGCAGAGTGAAAAATCTAAGTACTTAGCCATGTCCCTGGTAAAGGACAATTTGAGCATCAAGACATGGAAGCAATCAAGAATCTCATCATTCAAATTTCTAAGTTAAAAACTTGTGGTTTGAACAAGGGTTATTGAAATCTTCAATCTTTGATTGAGAGATGCCTTGGAAAAGATTTTGTCAATACAAAAACTTAGTATTTCCAAAATGATGAGGAAAATCTATTTTGAGCAATGCAAGCCTCAACTCCACTTAGCCAAATGCATATAGATGATAGACTCCATCATACTACCATAGTATCACTTGCCAATACAATTCAAATGTATTGAACCTTGTGGCTGTAACTTGTAATGTTGCAGGTTTGATTGATTTTAGTGAAGATTGATTGATTAGGATTACAAAGTCTACAACCAACATCTGCCTGTGGCACTTTGAAGATGAAGGACCCATGCTTATAGTTATTCCGCTGCAATGTAATGTAATAGCCAAATGAGCTATGTAAGATGTAATAAAATTATGTTATTCTTGGTTATAAAGTTATATTGTGACCTTTGTTTCTTGATATTACATCTTAACTGTGGATGCTAGCTATTGATCCAGGGACTAGCATTGTAAACACAGGGGACTCCACCTTATCTTGTTTAAAGGTTGGGACACTCCCTCTACAGTATAAGCCGCCAATGGACAGATCTCCTCTTGATGTCGGGTCCCAGACGGGTTCATCAGAACAAAGACGGAGGGATGCACGCAATAAGAAGGATGCTATCCCCATATCCTCCGACCACGGAGAAAAGGCCCGACCTTGTCGCCCATCGCCACCACCTCGATCCCCCCAACATTGCGAAGATTACAAGGCTCACCATCGTACGGATATGCCCCCACCAAAGCAGTGCGACATCGTCATCCGCCACAACGCAGAGCAGACCCGTCATGACGGAGAGCGCAACCAAGGACACAAGAGCAGGTCACGCCATGACCCCCCGCGTCCGACAAGAAACCGTGATAGGCGTGACGTCACATGAGGGTAACAGCAAGAAGGCTAACCGACCGCCACCTCCGCCTCCATCACCACCAAGCAGTCACCATGGCGGAGGAGGCCCGCGTCGTTCACGCAGCCCATCCCCTGTTGACAAGAAGAAGAAGAACCCGAAGCCGTACGACTCATGTTCGCGGATCAATAAGATCCACGAGGCCCGGAAAGGACCATACCTGGGACCACGTTGCTTTGGACCTGCAATACGGTCCGCAACTTACCCCAAAGGTTTTCGGATTGACAAGACCATCAAGCCCTATGACGGCACCGCCAAGCCAGCCACATGGTTGCAGGAATACGACAACACGGTAGAGATTGCCGGAGGCAACCCCAACGTCGCCGTCAAGTACCTCCCATTAATGTTGGCAGGCACGGCCCGTCAATGGATCGACGCCCTGCCAGAGAAATCCATCTACAACTGGCTGGACATGCAGGAAGAGTTCACCAAGAACTTTGAGGGTACATACAAGCGTCCCTGCACTGTGGGCGATCTACATCGGTGCGTGCAAGAGAAAGACGAGACATCTCGCGCCTACCTCTTCTGCTGGCTGGATATGAAGAATTCCTGCGCAGGAGTGCACGCTCAGACCGCCATGGCCGCCTTCATCGACGGGTTGGAAAGAGGCACGTTGCAGGACAATCACCAGCTTGACTTGAACCAGATGATTCAGTTGGCTAGTGAGTTCGCAGCTGCCTATGACGATGCTCGCGACTCCTTGCCGACAACAGCCGTTCCAACTCAAGCTCGGAGGAACAGCAGTACAAAGCGGAAAAACGCTCCAGAAGAAAAGCAATCTACCGACATGGTCGCTATGACTTTTGTAGGACGAGGTGATGACGGACAACATGGCCGAGGAAGGGGAGCTGGCCGTGGGCAGCAACGAGGCAGCGAAACAACCTCGGCGCCGCTCCGTGTTCCACAAACCTACGAGGAGTACCGCGACATGCCGTGCCTCGTACACCTCGACGCCAACGGCAAGGCCACCCATACCAATCGACACTGCAAGTTCGTCAACAACCTCAAGGAAGACCCGGAGTCCGGCTACAAGCGAAGTCGAAAGAACAGACTGCAAGGCAAGGGCAAGGGGAAGAAGAAGGAGGAAGAGTCCAAGGATTTGAGTGACATGGACGAACTTGACGGAGGAACTTGACGGATACACTACAGAAGATGAACTTGACGGAGGCAAACCTAAGGCGGACCAACACCATCTTCCATGGCGTAGTTCCTGGTCGGGAGACTCGATCCCTTGGGTGCATTACACTTCAGGTTGCTTTTGGCGACGTTAATAATTACCGCCAAGAGCGTATGACCTTCGAGGTGGTCCCCTTCAAGAGCGTGTACCACGTCATATTCAGCCGCGACATATTCCACACATTCATGGCCAAGCCATGCTTCGTCTACAAAAAACTCAAGATACCAGGACCAAACGGTGTCATCACAGTATCCGGAAGCTTTACCAAGGCAAGGGACTGCGAGATCAATGAAGCAGCCGTTGCAGAAGCTGTCCTCTACAGCGAAGAATTCAAAGAGATCCAGAGCAAGGTCGATGACTCAGAGATGCCCGCGTTGAAGAAGCAGATCTCCGACTCTGCTCCTGCATTCAAGGCCGCCATCGAGACCAAGCCGGTGGAACTTGTGGTAGGCGATGCCTCCAAGGTCACCGCCATTGGGACGAACCTGGATCCCAAATAGGAAAGCGCGCTCGTCGACTTCCTCCGTGAGAATAGGGACATCTTTGCCTGGCAACCTGCCGACATGAAAGGTGTACCTAGGGAACTCGCCGAGCACATCTTAAACATTGATCCAAAATGCAAACCAGTGAAACAACCTCTACGACGCTTCGGAGACGAGAAGAGACGCGCCATTGGTAAAGGGATATCTAGATTACTTAAGGCTAGATTTATCCGAGAAGTCCTTCACACCCGATGGGTGGCCAATCATGTACTTGTCCCCAAAAAGGGAACCAATGAATTAAGAATGTGCGTTTATTACACCGGCTTGAACAAAGCATGTCCCAAAGATCCGTTTGCTTTGCCTCGCATTGACCAAGTCATTGACTCGACGGCTGGCTCGGAGCTATTGTGTTTTCTCGATGCATACTCAGGATACCACCAGATCAAAATGAGGAAGTCGGACCAATTGGCCACTTTGTTCACTACCCCATATGACACATTTTGCTATGTCACGATGCCTTTTGGGCTGAAAAACGCAGGTGCTTCGTACCAGCGGACAATGCAACATTGCCTTCACGACCAAATTGATCGGAATGTTCACGCCTATGTGGACGATATCGCGGTGATGTCTAAAAAGTAAAATGACGTAATCTCCGACTTAAAAGAAACCTTTGATAATCTCCGGAAATACAACATGATGCTCAACCCTAAGAAGTGCGTCTTCGGGGTTCCAGCCGGCAAATTGTTGGGCTTCATCGTTTCCCAACGTGGAATCGAGGTCAACCCGGAGAATATCAAGGCCATCTTAAACATAAACCGTCCGACATGCCTAAAGGACATTCAACATGATGCAGCAGTTAGTCGGTTCGTCAGCCGACTTGGAGAGAAGGCCCTGCTGCTGTACAAGTTGCTGAAGAAGGCGGACAAATTCACATGGACAGACAAAGCGGATGCAGCATTGAAGCAGCTCAAGGAGATTCTTTCCTCAGCGCCCATCCTTGCAGCACCCGAACCTGGAGAGCCCCTGTTAATCTACACGGCGGCAACCAACCAGGTAATCAGCATCGTCGTCGTGGTAGAGCGGAAGGAACCAGGCTATGAGCACGGAGTTCAACGACCAGTTTACTATGTGAGTGAGGTCTTGACGGAGTCCAAGCAGCGTTACCCACACTACCAGAAGATAGCTTATGGAGTATTCCTTGCTTCTCGGAAGTTGATGCATTACTTTCAGGAGCACCCAATAACAGTGGTGAGCAAGACTCCACTGTCCGACATTATCAATAACAGCGACGCTACAGGAAGGGTCGCGAAGTGGGGAATTGATCTTGCCGCCTTCGAGATCACCTACAAGAGGCGCGACGCTATTAAGTCACAAGCCTTGGCGGATTTTGTTGCAAATTGGACGGAGATGCCAGATGCTACTCCATTGCCGGAACCAGGGTATTGGGTGATGCACTTTGACGGATCAAAGCTGCTCAACGGCTCGGGGCTGGTGTACTGCTACAGTCACCAACAGGAGACAAGCTACACTATGTTCTGCAGATCCACTTCCAGGCTACAAACAACATGGCGGAGTATGAAACACTCATTCATGGATTACGCGTAGCCAAGGATATTGACATCAAGCGCCTAGTTTGCTGTGGAGATTCCGACTTGGTTGCCCAGCAGGTGGCTGGAACCTGGAATGCGCGGAACCCTATGATGGCGGCATATCGAGACGAAGTGGACGAGATAGCCAAGAGCTTCTTGGGCTACGAAGTCATGTATGTACCTAGGGAACAAAACGAGGCGGCTGATCTGCTGTCTAAGCTTGGATCAGGGCGCAAGCAAATTCCGCCAGGAGTTTTCCTAGAGCACCTGCGCACACCATCTGTGAAGGGAGCCGACAACGACAACCCGGATAGAGCTGTTCGTCAACATGGTGACTAAGATCCCTCCGGCTTGGACAAAACCGTTCATGGAATATCTCGAACACGGAACTTTGCCCGACGACAAACTTGAAAGACGGCAAATAGTACGACGAGCAAAGGGTTAAACCATAATTAATGGGAAACTCTACAAAAGGAGCACTACTGGTGTATACCTAAATTGTGTTTCCCAGCTAGAAGGTATGGAAATCCTACGTGAAATCCATCTCGGAGATTGCGGGCATCACGCCGCTCCTCGATCGTTGGTCGCGAAAGCCTTCCGGCAAGGATTCTACTGGCTGACCGCGAAGGCGGACACCGACAAGCTGGTTGAGACATGCATGGGATGCCAGTATTATGCCCGACAACCACATGTTCCTGCTGAAGAACTCTGAACAATACCAATAACTTGGCCGTTTGCAGTCTGGGGGCTAGACATGGTGGGACCGTTACAAATGGCACCTTGTGAGTTTACGCATCTGCTTGTGGAAGTTGACAAATTCACTAAATGGATAGAAGCTAAACCCATTAGAAAGCCTGATGGGGCAACTGCCCTCAGGTTTGTCCGGGATCTAGTGGTGATATTTGGTCTCCCACACAGCATTATCACCGACAACGGCAGCAATTTTTCACTTGGAGAAGTGGAGGCTTATTGTTGGGAGAAAGGCATCCGACTTGACCTCGCATCTGTGGCACACCCACAATCCAATGGTCAGGTTGAGCGAGCCAATGGATTAATTCTGCAGGGAATCAAGCCACGTCTTGAGGCACCGCTACATAGAGCAGCTGGACCCTGGGCAGAAGAATTGCCATCTGTACTGTGGAGTTTACGAACTACACCCAACAGATCCACCGGCTACA
Source organism: Avena sativa (assembly GCA_916181665.1). Classification (NCBI taxonomy): domain Eukaryota; kingdom Viridiplantae; phylum Streptophyta; class Magnoliopsida; order Poales; family Poaceae; genus Avena; species Avena sativa. The sequence goes on along the minus strand of OV702298.1, from coordinate 40,051,163 downwards.
CCCCTTACTTCATGGTATATGGAGCAGAAGCCATCCTGCCTTCCGACATCCTTCATGATTCACCAAGAGTTTCCTCCTATGATGAAGATGACGCTGAAGGATCCAGACGCCTAGATGTGGACCTTCTCGAGGAGGAGCCCATTTTGGCATGACAAAGATCCGCCATCTACCAGCAGAAGCTACGCAGCTACCATAGTCACCGCGTTCGGCATCGCTCATTTAAAGAGGGGGATTTGGTGCTCCGACTTAAGCAGAAGAAGTCACACAAATTAACCCCGCCATGGGAAGGACCGTTCATCATAAGCAAGGCACTACTCAATGGGTCTTACTACCTCGTTGACAATCGTGAACTAAAAGATAGACCCAACAAGGATCATAAGCGTAAGCGACGTGACCCGGATGATGACTACCCGGAGCTTGATCGGCCATGGAACATAGCACAGCTACGTCCTTTTTACACTTAGCATTTTTATCTAATTGTGTACCTCTTATATGATCAATGAAATAAAGCTCTCTGGTTCACTCATATTTCTGATTCTTTTACCTCCTTTAGTGTTCATTTTTGGATCATGTAAAAACTTTATGCACAAGCTTTGCGTTTGCACTTGTGAAAATTCCGCCTACAGGCGTTAGCTTAAGTTTTCTGATCTACACGTTCTTTGTCGTTTTTATGTGGATTCTGGAGTAGTGACTATCGGCACTTATTGTCGGCGATTTTGTGCTCAGTTTATTGATGGTGCCATTGGGCATCATCACCGAAGTGCATGGTTCCGACAACGAGTCTTCCGACTCACGAAAAGTCAAGCATAAGAATCAAAGTAATGGATAAGCCAACACTTGCTTAAAAAATATATACATGCTGGAAGTTAGTTCTTAAGAAGCAGGAAATAAACAACCATTGTTTTCCGCCTTAAGTTACAATAACAAGTTTTTTCTGCATATACACCAAAGGTGAAACAAATATTACAAAGTTGTTTTTCACTCCTTTGGCACAGGTGACTTGGAGGCAGCATCGTCACTAGCCGGAGAGCCGCCCTCGAAGTCGGCACTGTGGTGGGACTTAGAAGAATCTTGGTTGCCGCTGTCGATGATGTTCATGGGCACGAAAATGTCGATGTCCACCAACTCGGCAACTCTGGTGTCATAGCTCGCGAGTGACGACAAAATGGCTTCGTGATTAATCTCTTTACCATCATCGTCAACGTCGGGGATGCCAGAGGTCACCGTGTCAATGTCGGCACCTTCGTAGTGTGCCTTCACCATTGACAGCGCCATCCTCGCGCCAGCCCGTGCACACGAAGCTTTCCAGCTTGTGATACGCTCGGGGGCTCGGCATAGAATCTCTGAGTACTTCGCCACGGAGTCCGATGCCTTAATGTCTATCTGGAGGGGCTTGGCTATCTTCTTGGCTTGGGTGATGGTGGTGTTGATGAAGTTGCCGGCAAGAACCATGCATTCCTTGGTCGGAGGAGGTGATCGGGTTAAACACATTGGAGCTGAAAATTCTGACAAGGAGCGCATGAGTTCAATAAATCAAAGTATCCAGACTGCAGAAGTCCAAGACAGAGGAAACTTACTGAAGATGCTGGCCTCAGCTTGCCAGAGGGTGTCCGTCAAGGATTGTTTCTCTTGTTGGAGGAGCTTGTACGCCTCGCTATGGCGGTGATTTTGCTCATCGGCAACTCACTTCTGATCTTTTAAGATCGCGATCTCCTCCTTCAAGAGGTTGATTTCCTCAGTGGTGGAGTCCTGCAAGGCCTTCATCGACTCCTCATGCATTTTTAGCATGTCCTTCCTCTCCTGCTTAAGAATCTTGTTTTTGCTATCCAGCTCTTGAATGTTCTTGGATTGCTCAACAATATTCTTGGCCTTGGCGATAGTTTCTTATTGTCGGAGAAAGAAAAGTACACAGTGAGTACTCGGAGAATATATGCACAAAACCAAGTCGGAATGCACATTAGAAACAGACGCTTGCTATTGGTGATATGTTCCTTCAAGAAGGCAGTTTTACCCTTTTCGGCTATAAGATCAGCGCGCATCTTCTGGTACTTGTCATTTGCCATGCCCCTCCGAGCATTCTCGTTCTATGGAAAAAAGGACAAAGTTAACCGTTGTTTAGTCTGCTTGGAGAATCTAGTCGGAAATTTTCCACCTAGACGCTCGGGGGCTACAGGGAGAGTTTCTAACTTAGCAATATGCTTAGCTTTTCTTTAAGCATCTAGTCGGAACTAATTCAGTTCTCGATTAGAAGCTTGGGAGCTACAGTATAAAGTTTTTAACTCGGATATCTGCTTAGCTTTTATTTAAGCATCTAGTCGGAACTAATTCAGTTACAACTAGAGGCTTGGGGGCTACAGTATTGAAATTTATAAACACTGCGTATGCTACTTTTAAAACATCTAGTCGGGATAGTTCATTCCATCTAAATGCTTGGGGGCTACAGTGAGAGGTTTTCTAACTTAGTCACTCTTAGAGCATATAGATGCAAAACCTATGGTTTTCCGTCTACATCCTCGGGGGCTACAGTGGGATACTCATATGAAATGCAAAAGGCAAAGAAAACTTACAAATGCGATGATCTTGAGGTTCGTAGCACTCTCAGCCAGCAGCTTGGCAAAGGATTCGCTATTTCCTTGCAAGATTTCTGCTTGCCGGTGGAGCTCCTCTAGACCGCACGTCGGAGATGTCGGTGCCGCACCAGGAACCAAAGCAGTGCTACACTACTAGGAAAATGGCTATAGGTAATCATCACATCCGTGGCTCACATGGTTGAAGTGCCCCACGGCTAAAACAGGCGTGGATCACCTATGGGCAGTGCCCTACTAGTAACTAGAACAACCATGGTGCACATGATCATAGTGCGCCACAGATATGTCTGGGCCAGGGCCCTGCTGGCCGCACGCTAGATACCCGTAGCGCACATAGGGTAGGTGCGCTACGCTTGTTAGTGTTAACCGTGGCGCACGTTGGGGGAGTGCGCTACGCCTCAGCGCATGCCCCTCTGCTCTGTAAAACGGGCAGACACATCCGTGGCACACTATGGCATGTGCGCCACGGATGTTATTAATCCCTGTGGCACACTAGGGCCACGTGCGCCACGGATGTGGCGACCCTTTTTTTGGCAGCTCCACTTTGTGCACATGTGTGATCATATACCACCCCACACTTCACTTTCCCCTTCTTCTTCCTCCTTAGATCTAGTCGGGATCCTTCTCCTTCCCACCTCAATTTCTCCACTCATTCACCATTTTTAGCATGTAGAACTTGCCTTGGATGTTACATACTTAATAGAGGAAGCTCTCTGGTCTCTCATCTCCTTCTCCGGTCTCGCGCGCACCTCTCCTTTCCATCTTCTCATGATCGGTTTCTCATCTCGGTAAGTTGTCCATGTAAGGATGTGTTCATGTGTATATGGATGATATGCTCATATGTATGTAGATGATCGATGCTCATGATGTGTGTATGGAGAGGATCGATGGCCATATGTGTGTGTATATGGAGAGTATCGATGATGCTCATGCATGTGTGTATGGAGAGGATAATGATATGTTCATGTGTGTATGGATCGGTCTCTCTCTCTTGTGTTTGTATGTGAACAAGTTGCCTTTTTTTTGCCAAAATGTTGATTCATTTCCATTTTGGCAAGACTTTGGCATTTCGCAAATGTCCTAATTTTAGGATAGGTCATGCCAAAATTTTCTATCTACCATTGCACGCATGTATTGATTATGTGGTTCTAATAGACTTCTAATTGTACCGTGTACACGGTGCAGGCAAAAATGGTGCTCATAATGAGTGAAGACATTGTGGCTAGATTTTTGAAATGTGTGACGGCCGACATGATATGAAATAACAAGACGGAGATAAGATGTCCGTGAAGAAGATGCAAACTCAACTGGGTGATCGACCCAGATTCCGGGAATCTGCAGGCGCACCTGCTCCGCCATGGTTTCATGGATGGATACACTCGTTGGATAAGCAATGACGAAGACGATGGAGACAGTGAAGGTGGGCAACATGACGATGATCATCATCACGGCGAGAACGGGCGAGATGATGAAGAGTCTCCTGGAGATGGTGAAGGCGCGGAAGCAGACCGGGATGATGATGATCTAGATGCCGGAGGAGCAGACGACGATGGAACAACGTCAGGTTGGGTGCGGGACCCTTATGTGCAAGAGCTGCTTCTCAAGCAGACGAGTAACGCCAGGGCTGCCGCTAGAGAGAAAGCCAAACTTGCACAACTTGAGAAAGATGCGGTTACTCCATTGTATGAAGGATGCAGGCCCGATGATACCCGGTTGAATGTAACGCTCAAGGCTATGGAGATGAAGGCAAAACACAAATTGAGCGACGCAAGCTTCGACGATATGATGGCATTCTGGCACGATCGTCTCCCGGAGGGGAACACATGTCCAACTAGTATCGAGGACGCCAAGAAAATCGTCTGTCCTCTCAATCTACCACATGTTAGATATCACGTATGCATCAACGATTGCATCATTTATCGGGGCGAGGACACGGAGAAAACCACATGTCCGGTGTGCGGCGTGAGTCGATACAAGAAAGGGAAGAAAGCACCTCGAAAAGTGGTATGGTACTTTCCTATCACTCCTCGTCTACAGCGCTATTTCGCGGACCCTAAAGAAGCGAAGCTCATGCGATGGCATGCGGAAAGGAAGAAGCCAGGAGATGATGATGATGACCCCGAAAAGGATGAGCTGCTGACGCACCCTTCAGATGCTAGCCAGTGGAAAGCATTGGACCTCGAATTCCCAGAATTCGGTGGAGATTCGAGGAACATCAGGCTTGGTGCGAGCACCGATGGACTCAATCCGTTCAGTAGCCAGAGCAGCATGCACAACACTTGGCCCGTGTTTGTATGGATGTACAACCTCCCTCCATGGTTGTTCATGAAGAAGAAGTACATACAAATGAGTATGCTAATTCAAGGGCCGAAACAACCTGGTACCGACATCAATCTGTATCTCGGGTTGTTGAAAGAGGAGCTAGCCACGTTATGGGAATCTGGAGCCAATACTTACGACACCATCGCACAAGATTATTTAACTATGAGAGCCACGTTGGTCACTACGGTGCAAGAATATCCAGGTTGCGGGTATATCTCGGGGCAGGTTATCCAAGGATTATGCGCATGCGTTAGGTGCATGGATAACACAAGCTATCTCCAACTAGAGAAAGATCCAGGGTCTTCAAAAACCGTGTTCATGGCGCACCGGAGGTGGCTCGGCAAGAATGATCCATGGAGTAAACGTGGAGACCTGTTCGATGGCAAATCCGAGACCCGAGGAATCCCAGAGCGTAGGAGCAGCGAAGAAGTGAAAGAGTTGCTCAAAAACTGGAAAGATTGTCCTAAGCCTGGAAAGAAGCAAAAGAGGCAGCAAGACAAGCCGCTGATGAAGGTATGGAAAACAAGGTCTGTTTTCTGGGAGTTGCCATACTGGAAGTTTCTCCGCACGCCTCATAGCCTCGACATCATGCATATCACGAAAAACGTGTGCAAGAGTCTGGTCGCCACCATAATCAAGATGCCAGATAGGACGAAAGATGGTCTGAAAGCAAGGCACGACCTGATATTCATGGGTATCCAGAAGGAGCTTCACGGAGGACGCACTACTCCTGATGATCAGGAATATGACGATGATCATGAGTCGGAGACGACACAAGGTCGTCGGAAGGGTAAAAAGTTCAAGAAGAACGAATATTACTGCCCTCCTTCTTGCTTCACTCTAAGCCAGGATCAGATCAAACAGTTTTTCAAGTGCCTTCTAGGAGTCAAATTTCCTTACGATTATGCGGGCAAGATAAGCAGATACCTAGACGTGGCGAAGTAGAGGTTCAGTGGCATGAAGTCTCACGACTGTGCCGTTCTAATGACGCAGGTACTTCCGGTTGCACTAAGAGGGATAATGGATGAGCACGTCCGTGAAACGTTATTTGGCCTCTGCAAGTTTTTCGACGTCATCTCTAGGAAGTCGATTGGCGTGAATCAGCTCGGGTGGCTACAGGAGGAGATCGTGGTGATACTATGCGAGCTTGAGGTATACTTCCCACCCGTATTCTTTGACATTATGGTGCATCTGCTGGTCCATGTCGTGGAGGACATCGTCCAACTCGGGCCGATGTTCCTCCGCAGCATGATGGCGTTCGAAAGGATGAACGGACACATCAAAGGATACGTTCGCAACAGGTCCCGTCCAGATGGAAGCATAGCTAAGGGATTTCTGGGCGAAGAGTGCATCTCTTTCTGCACGAATTATCTAGACATTGAGAACCCTATCGGTCTTCCCATCAACAGGCACCTTGGCAAGCTCGACGGATCTGGTCACCGAGAGGGTCGTCGCATACTGCATGCAGACTTCGATTTTCGACGCGCAGACTTTGATCGAGCAAACCTCATCGCGGTATAGCATTTAGAACTGGTCGATCCTTGGGTACAGAAGCACAAAAGGTTAATCAAGAAGAAGTACAGTGACCGGGGCATACAGAGGACGTAGGGAGAAATAATCAAAGACCACAACTCAGATTTCACGCGTTGGTTTAGGAAAACGCTCCTTGATAATCCCCCGCGATCGCATTCTTCTGACACGGAAAAGATCATATTCACCTTGTCGTAGGGACCGATGCAAAACCTGGTGACCTATCAGGCGTATGATATCAACGGCTACACATTCTACACGGAGGAAAAGGACAACAAGTGTGATTATCAGAACTCAGGCGTAACATCGGAATTCTACACCGATGACAACGTGAAGGAAATATTCTACGGAATAATCGAGGAGATCTGGGAGCTCTACTACTCTGGAGAAAAGGTGCCGATGTTCCGTGTCAGATGGGCAAAGAGCTTCTAAAGATAAGACCGGTATTTCACAACCATGGTTATACCCGAAGCAACCAAATCCAAGGCCGCCGGTGCGAACGTGGCTGCGAAAAATGAAGCGTGGGTACTGGCTACCAAAGTGGACTAATGTTTTTTCATTACCGACCCGACAAAGCCTAGCCATGTTGTCGTGAGGAGAGGAAAAATAAACATCATCGGAACGGATGGAGTCGCCAACGAGCAAGACTTCGACCAGTACGGCGATCCAAAGATTGAAGATGACGACGACTACGATGTAGCAACATACATCACAAGAAGAAAAAGTACAACCCTACCCAAAAAAGGTAGCCCGTTCGAAAGAAGAAACATTAAAGTGCCGGGGCTAAATTATTCAACCGCGACAAAGAAGGGAAAAAAGATTGTAAAACGCTATCTCAAAAAATATTGTAAAACGCGTGGTCGAAAAAGATTGTAATATTCATGGACAAATTATTATGAAATATTTGTATCATGGACAAATTATTATGACATATTTGAATCAAATTTAATTTGTACCACTTTATGACATATATTATCACTTTTGGGCATTTTTGGAATATTTAAAAGTATTTTAAAAACAAAACAAAACTTTTATAGCATATATCACCACTTTTGGGCATTTTTTGGAACATTTAAAAGTATTTTTAAAATAAAAATAAAAAATGTGGGCACCAGGATTCAAACCTGGGTGCTAACAGGTTTAGAATAGAGCAGTGTGCGAAACCAGTGGGATAAGGCAGTGCTAGTGTTAACAAAGGGGGTGGCAGCCCTCTTATCTAACTAGTCCTACCCACTTAGGCGTAGCGCACCCTGGCCAAGTGCGCTATGGTTATCCGTAGTGCACTTGGCCAGGGTGCGCTACGCCTAAGTAGGTAGGACTAGTCAACTCGCCACGTCGTCCCTACCCATCCCCATCGTCCTTAGCCGCATCCCGTCCCCATCGTCCTTAGCCGCATCTCCACCGCCGCATTCGCATCGATGCCACCGCCGCATCCGCATCCCAGCCACGCCAGGAGGAGGAGGAGGCCACCTTGCCCGTGCGCTCGTCGCTTGAGGAGGAGGCCGTGGAGGAGCCCGCGCGCCCGTCGCTCGATGAGGAGGAGCCCGCCGCCGCACGCGCACCGTCGCTCGAGGAGGAGGAGGCCGCTGCTGCTCGAGGAGGAGGAGGCCGTGGAGGAGCCCGCCGTCGTCCTCATCTTAGAGGTGAGCCTCGTCCCTCCCCTCTCTCCCTCTCTCGCCTCTCTCTGCTTCGATTCCTGGATTAGGGTTAGGGTTCAGAGGATTAGGGTAGCAGTAGCTAGTGTTAGCAGTAGCTAGTGCTAGCAGTAGTGTTAGGTTAGCAGTAGTGCTAGTGCTAGCAGTAGTGTTAGGGTAGCAGTAGTGTTAGCAGTAGTGTTAGCAGTAGTGGTAGTTCTAGTAGTAGTGTTAGGGTAGCAGTAGTGTCAGGTTTAGAGGATTAGGGTAGCAGTAGTGTTACCAGCAACTAGAACATAGTGTTTTCAATGTTTAAATGTTTTCAGAGGATTAGGATTAGGTTCAGAGGATTAGGAAATTTAAATGTTTTCAAAGTTGCCAGCAAGAAGATAGTGTACATAATAGAAAATAAGGAGCAACTGGTAGTACAATATAACAAGAACAAAACCTAGTGATAGTAGTAGCAACAACAAACTGTGACAAGATCAATAGATCATAAATAAAATCAGCAGCAACTATCTTAGGCATGTAAGCAGTGTTTGTTAAATCTTGTTTTAGAGTGCTTGTTAAATCTTGTTAAAGTAGTGCTTGTTAAATCTATTCTCTAGGCAACTAGAAATCTATTTTACTAGCAGTGCTTGTTAACAATTACTTTTGTGGTCACTGTTTGTGGGTTACTTAGCAGTGTACAAGAAAATCTTAGGGTTCAGAGTAGCAAGGTTTAGAGTAAGCTTGGTGTAGATAGCAAGGTTCAGAGTAGCTTAGGGTTCATAGTAAGCTTGGTATTTGCTGTCATATTTGCTGTCGTATACTTGCTGTCATATAGTCCATACTTGCTGTCATATTTGCTGTCATACTTGCTGTCATATACTTGCTGTCATATATTTGCTGTCATACTTGCTGTCATATTTGCTGTCAATGACAGTTGATATAATCCGTGGTGATATAATTGTAGCACTTGAAATTGTGCTTGTGCTTGTATATGAAGCACTTTATTATGTTGTGTATGCAGGTTCTTGTATGAGATGAGTCCTGATTTTTGCCGGAATGTTGATTAACATCCGTTTCGGCAGAAATTGGGCACTCCTAGTTTAAGAAAATTAGCAAAGGTCATGCCGGATTTTCTGTGCATTTAACCAATTATTTGTTTTTTATTAGTGCAAAGATGTGTGACAACGACGAGGCTAGATGTTCTAAGCGCATCAGCGCTGAAGGAGAACTCAGACCTCTGAATAAACAATTGACATTCTGGGAGGCGTCCCAACGGCTAGAAGACGATGAAGAATACCATCCTTCGGAGAGCGAGGATGATGAGATGGAAGACGCGGAGGAAGAAGCCGAAGGAACGGCGCCCGAACACGGTCGGCACCGTCAGGGAGGAAATTACCGAAGTGAGCCCATCAGGGGTCCTTTGGAGACCGCCCTTGTCGTCAAAGGGTACGGTGGGCAAGTGGCGGCGATCACCCGGACAACCATCTCGATCAACACCGAGAATCTCCGGAATAAAGATAATGGCCACTTGCGCACACTCCTCTTCGAAAAGCTGCACGCATGATACAAGTTCCCCGCTAAGTATCAGAACACAAATTATCATGGGAATGAAGTAAACAAATCCGCCCTCACAAAGATGAGCACAGCCCTGGCCATCTTGAGAACCCGGATAAAGAAGAAGATCTATAAAGAAGGCAAAAGTCTCGAGGAGATCCAGAAGATTGACCCACAGATCACCGAAGATCAGTTCCGAGAGTTCAAGGAGAGGTGTGAATCCGAAAGAGCCCTGGCCAATAGTAATCGGGGAAAGGTGCTGCAGGCGATGAATATAGGTCATCACCATCTCGGATCTGGTGGATACAGAACCACGGAGGCCAAATGGAATAAGGAGGACGAAGAGTATAGATACAAGGGGATAGAAAACCCCTTTGCGAAATTTGAACCCGGGCAGGTTCGAAACATCATCAGGGCCCGTTACCATGTGGACCCAAAAACCAAAAAACTCACCGCGGATCCTGCGGTGAAGGAATTCGAGGAAATTGTGGTAAGTAATCTAATTACCGCGGATCAACTCGATTGCATTCTAATCGATGATCTAAACAATTCACTGTTACTTCTTCTAAAGGAGGAGGAAATTGTTGCTAGTCATGGATCCCAGGGTTCCTCATCCCAGGGGTCGACGGCGGCCACCCGGTGGGATAACCCTTTTAACAGGGCGATGAACCGGGCCAAGAAAATGGAGCTAGTTACAAAGAAGCCATCGTCGGCTGGCCGTCTGGCTGGCCTCGGCGGTATGAATTGGGTGGATCATTTTGGTCCACCGCCGAGGACACATGTGGCGCTGTCGGGAAGGACTGAGGAGGAAATCCTCAAGGTTCAAGAACTTAAGGAACAAGTGGCGCGGATCCCGCAGATCGTCCAAGACAACCTGGCAATCACCCTCACGTCCTTCCTGCCTACCTTGGTGGAGTCAATAGCGAACTGGAGTGCGGGTGGTCGAGTAGGGTCGTGCCCGATTCCAAGCATGGTCAGCAGCCACTTGAACAACGCGGCGCCGACGAATCAGGCAAACTACGTGTTCGTGACTCCGCCCGCTAGCACCGCAGCGCCGCAAGTGTTGGTGACTCCCCCTGCTATCACCGCGGCACCGGAGTACATGTTGGTGGCCCCCCTGCCATCGTCGCGGCGGCACCGGAGCTCCAAGCACCCGGTAGGGAGAATACACCGGCGGCCAGCACCGCGCCATCAAGCAACCCTTCCGTCTCTTGCACGCTTGTTGCCGTATGCGGTTCCTCGACATTAGCCGATCTCGATGCCATCATGGTAAACAAATTGCTTTACTGCCTTTCACGCCATCTATTACTCTTATGGCATCTCTGACGATGTCGTATATGTTTTCCGCAGACAAATGTTCCTTGCACTCTCTTATGCTACGTGAATAACGAGTTGAGGGATGTTGCCAAGGGTACCATCGTTCAACCCTTGCAGCGCACGTTCCACTCAAGGCCGATGCCCGATAGCGTGCACAGGGTTAAAATTAGTCGGGTGGTAAGGGGCTGCGACAACCTGGAACCTCCCATTCAACCCCCAGGAGCGGATGAAGAAGAGCCGGCTGTCCTCAGAAGTTGCTTCGGCTTATTCTTGCAATGGCCAAAGAGCATGATCCGTTTGGGGACGGCGGAGGCCATCATGCCACAGACAACAACACCGCCTGTCGTGCCAGCGACAAGCGGTGGCAAGGCCCCCTTATCGCCCTCGCCGTCACCTCCACCCGGTGGGTCGGATGATCATGTTGATGATATGCACATGCCGCAGGATCCGGCCGAGGACGACGAAGACTGGAATGATCACTTCTTCAACACTCAGTTTAGCAACGAAGACCTAGCTAGTGGCCCCACAGAGAAAGCCACTATCACCAAACGTCTGTTTGGTTCTCAAGAGACGCCTCCAGCTTGCGCCTTTACAGAGCCAGCTGATACAAACAACCGGCCCTTTATTCTAAGCCCTGACACAGTACATAGGGCGGCCGGTGCTCAGTTTGCGGTGCCTGCCCGCTCTCCAAAAGGAAAAAAGGGTAGGACAAGAAAATCTAGTAGCTCGAGCCATCCGGTGGCGTCAACTACGAATCCGATCAGGTTTCGGGATGGGCCACCAAGACCCGAGGGTATTATGTGGAGGATTCATGTGGCGGGTGAGCCCATGCTACCTAAGAATTTGCGGAGGCTTGCCAGTTCGGAACTGTAGAGTGTGCATGATGGTGTGCTAACGATAGAGAGACGCCTTCTATCGTCGAAAGACCCCTCGCACCTGGTATTCGTGGTTAAGGTGCCACCAGGCTTGGGCTTCATCGACAATGTGCCTGCGGATCTGTTCTTCGTGCGGTTCGACAACATCTTCAATATGTTCCACCTATACCCGCTGCACTATACCATGGTCCGCATGTTTTCTCTCAGCCTGGCCATGAAGATCATTAGAGAGAACACACCGGGCATCGCTATAGTGGACCCCTACTACATGCGTGACGGCTTCTTGGGTTCCCCCGCTGAACGACGTATCGTGGCCTCGTACCTAAAAAGAATCCTCGTGGCGAACGAGACAAAGGAATACATTCTCGTGCCTTACTTTCCCGAGTAAGTCGTTATTCACTCGCCACCGTCGATTGGCTTTATTAGATTATCATCATTATTTTTCCAACACATTCCATTTGAATTTTTTGCGCAGACATGAACACTACACGCTCATCTCCTTATCGCTGAAGCATTCCCACGCCATGTATTTCGACTCTGGGAGTTTAGAAAAGAAGAAAAACTACGACAAGATCAAGGAAGTTCTGGATGATGCTCTCACTGGCTATGCCTCGACAGAAGGCACCACCTTCGTGCGTACGAAGGTCAAGTTCGGCAGGCACGTCTTCAACGACGTAACGGAGTTCTCCTGCGTGAAGCAGCCGGAAAACAGTAAGAAGGAAGCCTACTACGCACTCCATCACATGAGGGCGTTCCTACTTGACCAGCAGAATTCTACGCTGCCAGATCATCTCAAAAAGTGGGCCGAAGCAAATGCCAAGATCACTGATTCAGATATTAGACAAGAGATGTATCGCATCCAGCAGCAATTTGGGGCAATCATCTTTCGTGATGTCATGACTTCAAGGGGGATCTTCTACGAAGGAAATATCCCGAATAACCGTGACATAGAAGATCGCCTAGAGATGTAGGGTGACTATAGGAAGTTCATGACGAGACAAGGCGTCCTCCCATTCCCTAAGCCGAGCCAGAAGGCTTGATGTTGGCCTAGTTGTAGTTACAAACTATAGATGACCTTTGTGTGTATGTGGACAAGTGTACATGCTACTTTACTTATCTTATTAGGTTTATGAATCATCGCTTACTTCTTTTTCTTCTTATTATTATATATCAATCAATGCTTGGTTTTTTTGCTTACTCTTTGGTCCTTTGCTCATTTTGGTCCTTCTTTTTTTCCTTACTTTATTAGTCTTTTTTCGAGAATAATGCCAATGATTGAAATGTCGTGGCACAATATATATGTGAATGTGCTACGACAGGATTGTGAGCCTTGTGATATGCACAAGTCCAGGTGTTGTGCATCATACTTGGCTCACAATTCCATCGTAGCATATTCCTGTGTCCAACGACCTATGTATATATATATGAGGCATTCTTTTTGATTTACTTTGGTCTTTTTCGAGAATAATGCCGATGATTGAAATGTCGTGGCACACTATATATGTGAATGTGCTGTGATGGGATTGTAAGCCTTGTGTTATGCACAAGTTCAGATGTTGTGCATCCTACTTGGCTTACGGTTCCATCATAGCATATTCCTGTGTCCAACGACCTAGCTAGTTATATATGAGGCATTATTTTCGAGTTACTTTGGTCTTTTTCGAGAATAATGCCGATGATTGAAATGTCGTCGTGGCACACTATATATGTGAATGTGCTGCGATGAGATTGTCCGCCTTGTGCTATGCACAGGTCCAGGTGTTGTGCATCATACTTGGCAAACAGTTCCATCATAGCATATTCCCGTGTCCAATGACCTAGCTAGTTATATATGAGGCATTCTTTTCGAGTTACTTTGGTCTTTTTCGAGAATAATGCCAATGATTGAAATGTCATGGCACACTATATATGTGAATGTGCTACGATGGGATTGTCTGCCTTGTGCTATGCACAGGTCCAGGTGTTGTGCATCCTACTTGGCGGACGGTTCTATCGTAGCGTATTCCCGTGTTGAACAACCTAGTTATATATGAGGCATGCTTTTTGAGTTTGGTCTTTTTGATTTAGGAATACTTTCTATAAGTGTATCTTCATATGCGACTTTAATTATATATGTTTTTTTTCAATCAACGATTAATTATTATTGTCAACTTGTAGATGACGTGGTACGTCGTGTACAAGGGACGAGTTCCCGGAGTCTACGATGATTGGGAAGACTGCCGGAGACAGGTGCACCATTTCAGCGGCAATAGCTACAAAGGGTACAACACTATGGCGGAGGCGGAAGCTAGATACACACGCTATCTAGCGGGAGTTAGGACGAGGAACCGGATGAAGACCTACACCTTCGTCGCGGTGATCATGTTTATCTTCTTTGGTTGTTTATCCCGTGTTTGTGTCTAGCTAGTTTAGATGTCTAGGCGAGCTTCCGAGCTCTAACTTGTTCGATCGACACATGTATTCGCATGTCACCAACTACTTTGTCACTTGATCGAAACAATGTATAACTTATGTATTCATGTATGAGACTTATCCATATGTATTTGTTTCAATCTTGTTTTGTGAATTGTGTATTTATATATATAACTATATATCTTATATTTGTGTGTATATCTGCCTATAATATTGTATATAATCTGTATTGTATATCATCTGGCCCTGAAATTTTAAAAAAGACACCCGTGGCGAACATGGCACAACTTCTGTGGCGCACTACAACTAAATCGCACCTGCGTAGCTTAGTGGCGCACTGCAACGTGCGCCACAGAAGATAAGTCTTGTAGCGCACCTGGACAGGTATCCATGGTGCACTGGCATGTGCACCACGCCTATCTCTGCACATGCGTGGCGCACCAGGCAGTGCGCCACGACTATGAGATAGCCGCAACGCAAGCCTAGTGGCGCACGGGCAGTGCGCCACGGATGGCTTTTCTACGTGCGCCACTAACTGTTGTTTTCCTAGTAGTGCTACCCGGTGTAAGTACCGGATAGACTATCTTCGGATAGACTATGGTTTTCTTGGGTGCGGGGTCGCCGCCAATGGCAGAAGTACCAGCTTCCACCACCGCCTTGCCGCCACCGATGGCATCCTTAGCCGGAGCTTCAACCATTTGTTGAGCAGTGCTCTCCTGCGTTGCCTGCTCGCCGACAACAGCGAGTTCGGTAGAGGCGCCAGAATCCACTTCCATGTCGGAAGTGCTTGATGCCTCCTTAGCTTTTGAGCTTGTCGGGCAGACGAGGGCTTGACGGCAGGAGTGGCAGGGGCGATGGCGAGGGAGGCGTCACGGTGCAGCATGTCCTTGATATTTCGAGAAGCCCCCGACGTTTTGGAGGTCTTCTTGAGGCTGGTCGTGGCTTTCTTCCTGAAACATGCGAAATGCATAAGTACAGGAGCACGACAGATAAATAGACAATGTCGGAAAATGAGAAGCTTACACAAGTGGGGGTGCTTTGGCAAAGGTAATCCCAGTAACTTTTCTATTTTCCGCCTCCAGGGCTGAGGTAGTCTTCTTGGAGGCTCCACCCTCCGTCTTCTTTTTCTTGCCTCTGTCGGCAGCGTTAGAGGTGGAGCTCTTCCACTTCCACGCCAATGGAACATCATCGTCGGACACGACCATGACTTCCTTCATCTTTGGATCATAGATTTGGGCAGCTAGGTTGCCTTCCTCTAGATCGCTAAGTTGTTAAGTGCGAAATCACCGTGTTAGATAAGATGATATTTGCAAGACAGAAGAACTCGAGTATATGTCATACAAGGAAAATAAATACCTACCGTTGGGCACTTGCCGTCTACGAACATGTCGTAGGTGATGGTGAAGCCACGCTTCTTATCCTTCACCTTGACGATGTCCTTAAGGCGGAGCTTGACGGAGTCGCTCGAGAAGTTGTCCACGGAGATGCGGAGAATATCCCTTCTGTCGTTGGTATACTCATGCATGAGCTTCGCGCGGTGCTGTAGAGGTTGGATTCGCCTGATGAACCAGCACATGTCTAGGTCCAAGCCGGTCAGACCCATCTCTACGAACCACTCGATCCACCTTATGGCCCGAGAAGCGTCGAGGTCGGAGGGAAGGGAGGCTTGGGATCTCCATGACGAAGCTTCAGCGGCGGCTCCGTCAACGAAGTCCGAGTACATAACTTGTCGCCTAGCCAGAGGGATGTCTGGGCCGTAAAAGTATGTCTGTTGCCAATTCTTGCAGGATTCGTGGCCGACAATGTCGGGGAACTGCCGGCCAGGTCGAATCTTGAAGCTTATGGTGCCACAATTCCTATGCTCTTCCTTGCTATGTCCGGCTTCACGTTTGATGGTGAAGAAGTACACAAAAAGGTCTAACCTAGGCCTTATCCCTAGGTATCCCTCGCAAAGTGCCGTGTAGTTGCTAAGCACTAAGATACTATTGGGGGAAAGGTTCTGGGGCTGGACCCTATAATGGTTCAAGACGAAGAGGAAGAAGTTGGAGATGGGCAGGGAGACGCCGCGTACCAGTTGAGCTTTTAGGTACACCTTTTCTCCGGCTTGGGGAGTAGGTGTCACCTCGCCGGCTAGCGCCGCCCGCCAGGCAAGCCCCTCTGTCGCGGGGAGGTAGCCCTCGGCGATCATCTCTTGGATGTCACTGACGAAGTTTCAACTCGTCAATGCCCATTGTTATGGACTTGGGTTTTGGAGAAGATGGGGATGCTGGAGATCGTGGCACGGTTAACAGACAAGCAACCAGGGGACACGGGATTTACCCAGGTTCAGGCCCCCGGAGGGAAAACCCTACTCCTGCTTGTCTGCTCTTTTATTGCGGCGGAACCGAAAGTTACAGGGTGCGCAGATTCGATCTGGCGTGGAGGTGTGTATGTCGTAATCGCAGGGTGTAATCGTTGTTGGGTTTCCTCCTCGTTGGACCCTCCTAGCCTTTATATATGGGGAGGCTAGGTCTCGGGTACCGATACGAGTAGGTTACAAGTTGTATTGAAACTCTAGTCTTGTTCTTCAAGGATCCGAAGGCGTCATGGGCCTGGGCCACCCGAAAATCTTCATGGGCTGGCGTATATTGGCCGTGGGCCTTCCTTGGGCTGGACCAGGTATGCTGAAGTTACGTACCCGTAGGGTATAACCATGTCAGTAGCCCCCGAGTGTTTAGTCGAATCGTAGATTCGGCTGAGGACTCTTCAATCCTTCGGGTGTAACTCTGTCTTTCAAGAGAATGTGTAGGGATTGTTGATGCGTGTGCCTGACTCACCCGACGGATCAGGGTCAGTTAATCGTCTTAGGACAAAACAACACGATCTTCTTCAGGTGCGAGTCCCTCGACTCGAACCCGGAACATATGCTGGCGTAATTCGACTCAGGCCGCAGAGGACTTACAGGAGTGGAATTCCAGTGTTTTTAAATGATGTACCCAACGCGTCCGTCGGCATTTTTCATCGTACCTGCTGGTACGGATTCATACTAGCAGAGCGCAGTCAGGTGCGTTGCCAGGGCATCAGATGATATCTGTAGGTCTTATCTTTGCGTCGCAGACGCAACATCCGAATGTTTATCACCGCGGAGGTGTTTCGGGTGGCCAAGGAGGATGTTACTCACTTAGCATTAATTGGGGAAGAGTTGCCGAAAAGTTTTTGCATGCGGATCCGGAAGATCGCAGTCAAAGATTTCATAGGGTGCGCGACCAGCGCTCCCTATGGGAGTAGCCCCCGAGTGTCTGTTCGAGTCGTAGACTCGAGCGGAGACTTTTAGTGCAAGCATTGCTCAGTTGTTTAGTCCGTAGGACTCGAAAATTTTCGGATGCTGAAATCCTTCCTCCCTATGGGAGTAGCCCCCGAGTCCGTAGTGGAGTCGTGGACTCGACGTAGGACTCGAAGCTCTTGTGTGTGAACGGCCATCGCTCCAGTTTGGAGTAGCCCCCGAGTGTCTGGCGGAGTCATAGACTCGGGCAGAGACTCGAGTCTTGTATCATGCAACGGTAGTAGGAAAATCTCGTGGGCGTACCGCTGACCCGGAAGTACATCGGGTGCGCGACCAAGTGTCCATCCAAAACATAGATTCGGGTGGAGACTTTGTTGTCTTAAACCTTGTATTTGGATGTCGGAGTCGAAAGTTGTGTCGAGTGCGAAGCACTTCACCCGGAAGTTCATCGGGTCAGCTGAATTTGTTCGGCTGTTGTAAAGGAATCGACATCATGGACGTAGTCAACACAATGGACTATAGGGTGCGCGACCAGCGCTCCCTATGGGAGTAGCCCCCGAGTGTCTATTCGAGTCGTAGACTCGAGGAGAGACGTTAATTCAGCCGTTGTTTACTTCAGGTCCGTAGGACACTATTTTTTTTCGGATGCTTGAATCAATCCTCCCTATGAGAGTAGCCCCCGAGTCCGTAGTGGAGTCGTAGACTCGGCGTAGGACTCGAAGATCTTGTGTGTGCGCGACCAGCGCTCTAGTTTGGAGTAGCCCCCGAGTGTCTGGCGGAGTCGTAGACTCGGGCAGAGACTCGAGTCTTGTATCGTGTAGTTGTAGTCGACAATCCCGTGGGCGTATCGCTGACCCGAAAATACATCGGGTGCGCGACCAGCGCTCCTGATAGGAGTAGCTCCCGAGTGTCTAGTCGAGTCGCAGACTCGAGTGGAGACTCATGCGAGGACAAATCACTGACCCGGAAGTGCATCGAGTCAGCGTCTCATGCATAAGGAGCCAAGAATCGATGATGCAGTCGGAGTTGACGTGGCGGAGTCGTGCAGCGTTTAGCCGGAAGGACTCGACGTTGCGGATGAAGTCAACACCGTTGCTTCTGTCGGGTGAGCGACCAATGTCGTGTCTTCGTAGCATCAAGCGATGCAACCATCCAAGGAGGGACTCGACTCGGGTCTTGAGTTTATGGCGTAGCCAGTTATTTCGTCGACTCCTGTTGGAGGACTAGATAGAATATCTCGGCACAGTCGGCGTCTTTGTAAGCTGCAGAAAAACATGACGAATTGTGAAGTACTTATATCTTGTAAAGAATATTTGCCTTTCGTCTTGTATATCAAGATTCTGGTGCCGATCGAGTCGACACTTTTGCACTGTATGCTAGGCCTTTTCGTTAGCCTGATTACCGTTAGTCTTAGTACCTTGCCGAGGCACTCGGAGTTCAAGGATTCGACGATCAGGCAGAATCAGCTACTCGGGCTATCGCGTTCGAGGTGCTCGAGTGCGTGGAGCCGATGGCACATTAGGTTACTCGAAGAGGGCGCAGCCCCCGAGTGTTTCGAGTGCGAGTTAAAGATAAAAGAATCGGCTCTAAGTAAAGAGAAACTTAGCTTTATTGGTAGTTGTCGTGGACGAAATTGATGCGGTAGCGGGTCACGCAGCGGACGTAGTCAACGCGGCGGACCATGTTCATAGAAGCGACGGGTTCCTGGGGTCGATGGCGACAGCGAGCTCCGCATCCGAAGTTTGTTGCGGTCGAAGACCGCACCGAGTCGCCACATCCGAAGGATGTATCGGGTCATCACGGCCGAAAGCCGCATTGGGTCGCGATGTCGAGGGAGCCCCCGAGTCGTGGCCGCTGAAGCCGATGCGGCTAGTTGCGGCTATCGAAGATCGTGTCGGGTCGCCGCATCCGAAAGTTGCAGCAGGTCACCGTAGCCGAAGGCCATAGTGGGTCACCAGAGCGGAGGGAGCCCCCAAGTCGCTGGAGCCGGGAATCGAAGTAGATTCGTTCCATTGGGACTGATGAATAGTAGATCAAGTAGATTGGAACCGTCACGATCGCACAATCAGCAGCCCCAGTTCCCACAGACGGCGCCAATTGACGAGGTTTCAACTCGTCAATGCCCATTGTTATGGACTTGGGTTTTGGAGAAGATGGGGATGCTGGAGATCGTGGCACGGTTAACAGACAAGCAACCAGGGGACACGGGATTTACCCAGGTTCAGGCCCCCGGAGGGAAAACCCTACTCCTGCTTGTCTGCTCTTTTATTGCGGCAGAACCGAAAGTTACAGGGTTCGCAGATTCGATCTGGCGTGGAGGTGTGTATGTCGTAATCGCAGGGTGTAATCGTTGTTGGGTTTCCTCCTCGTTGGACCCTCCTAGCCTTTATATATGGGGAGGCTAGGTCTCGGGTACCGATACGAGTAGGTTACAAGTTGTATTGAAACTCTAGTCTTGTTCTTCAAGGATCCGAAGGCGTCATGGGCCTGGGCCACCCGAAAATCTTCATGGGCTGGCGTATATTGGCCGTGGGCCTTCCTTGGGCTGGACCAGGTATGCTGAAGTTACATACCCGTAGGGTATAACCATGTCAGTCACGGTCGGTGATATCCGAGTCGCGCCAGTCGCCCTTGTGCGAGTCTGGTTCCTCCTCGAACGGCTCTAGCGCCGCCAGATTAAGGTCGCCGCCGGTAGTCTCGATAACCGCCAATACGGGAATGACTAGGCCCTCTGGAGTCACGACGATGGAGCTCGCCGGCTTCGCTCGGCGCCGCCGTGGAGGGAGTAGTGCTGCTGCTGGCCATGGAGTGAGACTGGATGTGATTGGTACAGATTGGAAGCTAGGGTTTTTTTGAGAGTTCTCGCGGAGAGCTCGAGGAGACACGCGACTGGAGGAAGAATATGATGCGAGGATAATGAGGTAAGAAGTGGAAATTTCCCCCACGGTTACTATTTATCATCCTTGCCGTCAAGATTCGTGCAGCTTGATCAGACGGTTGCTGCGTAGACGACGTGTTCGCGAATGTGCGCAAAAATTTCGCCACGTCTCCAACCGTCGCTTCCAACGGTTCGTATCGCTCACGCGGGGAAAATCGGACATGATTGCGTTCTCTGCATGTGTGAGTTACGAGGCGTCGCTGACCTAAGCCTACGCCGTCCTAGCTGACATGGGTAGATGAGCCGTCACATCGTAGATTCTGATGTAGGCGGATCTAATCCGACTACGGAAGTGTACGATGGGAGATTCAGCATTTCTCCGGCTTACAAGTTGAAGACGGAGAAAGTTTTGCAGGGTTCTTTGGGAGGACTATAAGATATTGCTTGACGATTTGCTGACATCCAACTAGACGGAGCATTCATCTAAAAAGGCAAGACGGCGCAAGATCTCAGAGTTCTCCGGGGGCTACTGTTGGGGATATGCTATATGGGTATCCTCATAGCATGTCACTTATCCGGATAACCCGGGTGGCCCATAGTTGGTAGCATGGCCTATGGCCTGCTGGGCGGCCCAGTTAGATGGATCCAGAAGGGAGGCCCATGCCGGATAAAGGAAGGCTACAGTGGATTCACCAGCGTACCCGGAGCCTTGGAGTGCAAGATACACAAGAATAGTAATAGACGGTGTAGGACTCTGTAACCTGTCCGGCTAGGACTTTTCCCTGTAACCCTAGGACCTGGCGACTATATAAGTCGGGCCTATGGGAGCCTTTAGGGCACAATCTCACACAACCTAGTATCGATTCATACAACCTCGCACAGCGAACCTATCTCTGTAACTCGGCGTATTGCCCTTATAGTGATTTATAGCAGGAGTAGGATTTTGCCACCGTCGTGGGATCTGAACCTGGGTAAGGTGTGTTACCTCGTACCCGTCAACCGTCCGCCTTACCCCACGTCTCTAAACACGCACTATTAGGACCCCTCCATGGCGTACTCGTCGGCAATACCACGACACTGGTCCAGATCGAGTGGGTTGGGCCTTAGCGGTCCGGTCAAGATCGGGTGGCCTGGGCCTTAGGTCCAGATCGCTACATTTTTTTAACTTGTCATTGTGGGCTTTAGTACCCGGCAGAAATGAACCGGCATTGTTTTTTCCTTTTCTATTTTCTTAATTCTTTTTTATCTTTTTCATAAGAAGTCAAAATGAATTGATTTTTGGCTCTAAATTTTTATAAAATTCAGTTACATCCTCCTAGGTTGCTAATTGTCAATACTTTTATTATTTCAAAATAGTGGATTTACTAATATCACATTAGTTCATGGTAGGGACAATATCATAATTCAAAATATAATTTTGAAACTAGGGTTTTGAATTCAAATATTTGGCCTTAAGTCTTGCTAAAATTGCATCGGATCTCTAATGAAATAGCATAATGTTAACCTAAAAATAATTTTCGCAAAAAATCATGATCTTTAGATCATGTACCTGTAGTTCAAATCGGACTCACTTCCTCCCGATTCGGCAGGAATTTGTCTTTTTTGCCAGGGATGGACGGAAAGGTTTGAGATACTCCGGTTGGGACATTGTCCATTTAAGGTGGTCTACTATTTTTGAAAAATCGGTTGATGTCATTTTGAAACTTCCATTTGGAGGTTGCTTCACAAAATGCCCTGTTTTTCGACACTCGAAAAAAGGAAAATGGCTTTTCCACACGATTAAAAGAAAAACTTCCTCCTGCAACATTGTTCGCCATCCCAAGATGCACATGGATGCACAATATGGGCACATTGGTCGTTAGGCCTAAAATCCATGAAACCTCGAACATGATAGGTCATTTATGTGAAGGTTTTTTGAGATGCAATCAATATAGCAAGTTTGATATTTTTACTTGCAAATATGTCACATAATACGATGCCATGCGAAGGTTTTACATTGTTTGGACCGTTTTTAAATTTTTATGCCCATTTCAAACTATGGTCAAAACGGCGGGCATGAAGGTTCTTAGATCGGGGCTGAGCCTCGCTAAACTTGCATTGGATCTCTGAAGAAATAGCATATTGTGAGTCTAAAAATCATTTTTAAAAAAAATCATGAGCATCGGATCATGTTCCTATAGTTCAAACCGGACCCACTTTCTACCGATTTGGTAGGAATTTGTCTTTTTCACCAGCGGTGGACAGAAAGGTTTGAGATACCCCGGTTGGGACATTTGTCCATGTAAGGTGTCCTATTATTTTTGAAAAATGGGATGGTAGCATTTTCAAACTGTCATTTGGTGGTTGCTTCACAAAACGGCCCGTTTTGTATGCTCGGAAAATAGAAATTGGTTTTTCCGTGCGATAAAAATGAAAACTTCCTCCTGCAACATTGTTCGCCAACACATGATACATATATGTGCACAAGATGGGCACATTATCACAAACTATTCCGAGATTCTGGCAATAACATTGGTCGTTTGGCCTGAAAGCCATGAAACATCAAACATTATAGGACATTTCTGAGAAGGTTTTTTCGAGACACTTGCAATATAAGAAGTTTGGTATTTTTACTTGCAATTATGTCACATAATAAGATACCACGCGAAGGATTTGCATTGATTGGACCGTTTTTGAATTTTTTATGCCCGTTTCAAACTATGGTCAAAACGGCGGGCATGAAGGTTCTTAGCTCGGGCTGAGCCTCGCTAAACTTGCATTGGATCTCTGAATAAATAGCATATTATGAGTCTAAAAATCATTTAAAAAAAATCATGAGCATCGGATCATGTACCTATAGTTCAAACCGGACCCACTTTCTACCGATTTGGTAAGAATTTGTCTTTTTCACCAGCGGTGGACAGAAAGGTTTGAGATATCCCGGTTGGGTCATTTGTCCATGTAAGGTGGCATATTATTTTTGAAAAATGGGATGGTAGCATTTTCAAACTTTCATTTGGTGGTTGCTTCACAAAACGGCCCGTTTTTTGTGCTCGGAAAATAGAAAATGGTTTTTCCGTGCGATAAAAAGGAAAACTTCCTCCTGCAACATTGTTCGCCAACCCATTATACATATGTGTGCACAAAATGGGCACATTATCACAAACTATGCCGAGATTATGGCAATAACATTGGTCGTTTGGCCCGAAATCCATGAAACATCAAACATGATAGATCATTTCTTAGAAGGTTTTTTCGAGACACTTGCAATATAACAAGTTTGGTATTTTTACTTGCAATTATGTCACTTAATAAGACACCATGCGAAGGATTTGCATTGATCGGACCGATTTTTGAATTTTTGATGCCCGTTTCAAACTATGGTCAAAACGGCGGGCATGAAGGTTCTTATCTCGGGTTGAGCCTCGCTAAACTTGAATTGGATCTCTGAAAAAATAGCATATTGTGAGTCTAAAAATCATTTTTTAAAAAAATCATGAGCATCAGATCATGTACCTATAGTTCAAACCGGACCAATTTTCTACCGATTTCTGAGAAGGAATTTGTCTTTTTCACCGGGGGTGGATGGACAAATTTGAGATATCCCGGTTGGGAGATTGTCCATGTAAGGTGACCTAGTACTTTTATAAAATGAGGTGGTAGCATTTTGAATTAGTTCTTTGGTGGTTGCTTCACAAAGGGTCTCATTTTTCACGGTCAGAAAATAAAAATAGCCAATCAGAAGACAGAATATGACTATCCACGGATCACCCCAATAAATCAGATCTCTGCCGTGTAGATGATCACCATCCAATGATAGAAATTTCACTCCTACTGAAACTGTGTCTGTAGTCAAACAACGGGTAACCAATTTGAGAAGAGCAGCGCGTGGGCAAACCCTAACCCTAAAACATTTCCCCTCGCCCCAAATCCCCACGCACGCACCCCAGCGCCGCCCCTTCCCTTTCTCTCTCAGCGTCGCCCCTGCCCTTTCTCTGCTAGCGTCTGTTGCGGCCCCTCCCACCCTAGACCCCCTCCTCTTGCTCGATGCGCACCACCACAACGTGGATGTCACTTCTCCCATCCGCACCAATGTAACATCCCAGATTTTATATTAGGATGTTATTAGTACCATGCATCATCCTTGCATCATTGCATTCTACAAATGAATTTTTCCAACAGAATCCTAAACACCTAAACCTATCAAAACCCTAATAGAGATTGCCATGTGTAAGCATTATTGTAGTGGTCAAGTTTGACCCTTCTAAAAACTTTGTAAAACATTAAACTATGGCCCCATGATGACCACCTCCTTTTTACAAAAATTTAGAAGTTGGTTTCATCTCTTTTTGACTTTTTATGCAAAAGTTATTTAGGTTTTACTAAATCAGAATTGGGAAAAAAGTTTAAGGAAAAAAAGGGGAACCTAACCTAACTGGGCCGGCAGTGCCAGCCCGCTACGCGCGTGCGTCACCTAGCTTGCCAGCGTCGCCAGCGCAGCCCAGCAGAGCGCAAGCCGCAGGCTGCAGCCGCTGACACGGGGGTCCCACCCCGTCGTCGTCCTCGCAGAGACCGCGGCGAGCACGTTCCCCTTTGCCACATCGGACCCCGAATCGCAACGGACTCGGCCACCCCCTTCCCCAAGTTTCTGGCCCTTAAAAGCCGACCCTCCCCCGTTGCTTTCCCCTCAAAAAACCCTAGCTCAAGCTTCGCCGAATCGCTACCGTTCTTCCTCGCCGGCGTCGCGCTCGGGAAGGTTGAAGATCCGGCGATTCGCGCCACCCCGAACCCTCTCTTGATGGTGACCGTCTTCCCCATGCAACACCGCCTCACCCCGACCTCTTCTTTCCTCCCCTTGTGCAGCGCAGCGTCGGGGATTTCTCGCCGACGTGCCGCCGGAGCTCGCGGGAACCAGCGGAGCTATGCGGCTAGACGAGGAAGAAAGGGCCGAAGCCGATCACGCACGCAGGACCGCAAGGAGGAGCAGAGCACCGTCGTGCTCACCTCTACTCCGAGGAACCACCGCAGCACCGCCGACGACCACGTCCGATCGCGCCGCCGCCGTCTCGCCATCGACACTGCTGGTAAGTCATCGCCACCGCTCCCGTCCATCGGATTCGAGAGGAACAGTGTAGATTAGAAGTTTTTCCGAACCGATACCGTCCAACAGTTTTGTGCCGCGTGTCCGCCCAGTCGGCAAGCTGCGCCAGCACCCTGCGTCGCCCCCGCCTTGCCAGCTAGACCAACCCGCTTCTGCCACTTGGCACGATTTCATTTTAGGGTTAGATCTGTTTGGCTGAACTGTTTTAAAACTTGCGAAAATCATATAAAAATAAATACTTGGCCAAATTTAGCTTATAATATATCGTTGGATTCATAATTTTATGTAGAACACAGATCTGCAATAAAATTCCAAGTTTACAGTAGGGTGTTTGGTGTAGATTTTAATTATTAGATTGGAGTATTTAATTCATAGAAAAATAATTGGAATTCTGTTTTAGTTGATTTTTGTTGCGTTGGTTTTGTTTCCGCAATACCTACTGAACAAAATTATAAAACCTTGCTTAAGATCATTAGATCTAGTTTGGGGCTAATTAGATGGTTGGATCTCCTATTTATCCTACGAATAATATTAGTGACCCAAATTGTTTTACACCTATGGGAAATCAATCCTAGTAACACCCTTAACACTATTGCAACTCAATTATGCTACCTTGGCCAATTTAGAAGAACCAATATTGCATAAAATACCATGTTGCATGCATGCATGATTATCTCTGTGACATGTTTTTGAGCAAGTTGTGATCAGATCTATGTTTGTGATTCGATAGATTGTTCGGAGTGCGCTAAGGAGTGCTATTGTGTAGAGTGCTGCTCGGATCAAGGCAAGTTACACCACTTGTTCATAATTTTGTCCCAGTTTTGATTCTATGCATGTGATCTTCAAAATTCTGTAGTATGCATGTGTAGGATATTCTAGTAGAATTTTTCCTTAGTATTATTTTGCAAGTGCGATGATTTTGTAGTATGCTATGAGTAGCTCTATACTTAGGATTTTCCCTCCTAATAGGTTACCCCTGTTTTTGCTAAGTATTGCTTGCTATGCTATATATACAAAGTACCATTGGGGGTTCGAAAGACAAAGAATTTTTCTAAGTATAAAGGCTCTCTAGAGCAAACTTTTCTTCTCAAATCCACTTCAAAATAAAACTAAGTTTTCTTTTGGGCGGAATGGTTGTCGGGTCAACGAGTGAGATTTTGGTGGAGGACGGCCGCCCGGGAATCAAAGAAGTCTGCCATGTTTCAGAATTCAGAAGCTTCTAGTGCAACCACAATACATTATGGGCTCTGTCTTGGCCTAGTACTTAGTGGGAAACCTCACCTGGGTACCAACATTTGGAGGTTCTTGGAACGGTTGGATCCGGAAGGTAGAGGGGCTACTAAGGGAAAGCCTCGCCATGGTCTTGTCTGTAAAAAGTACTTGATCGTGGATTGTGGGTAAAGTGCACAAACTCTCGAGAGTATTGCAATCTGATCGATCAGTCGTGTTCACGGTGACAGAACAACAATGAGCGTATGAAGGATGAAGCCTCTGAAGGATCTTCCTCTCTCTTTTCTAAACAAAGTCTTAAAAACCCCATGGCGTGAGTAATATCACCAATGGGTGGGATTTTGGGAACTTGGTGTGTAATATCCAAGTGCCGCTTGGTGTGTAATATCCAAGTGTTTGGTTGTTTGGACACTTGGTGCGTAATATCCTCGTATGCCATTTGACCTTATTTTATCTAAGCAAATGTTTACAAAGTAGGAAAATCTTCTCTTCTTCTCTACTTAAGAAAACTAGCTTTGAGCAAATGAACTCTACAGCCTAAACTAGCCTTGCATGTAGAGATAGTCTTTTATCTCCTTGGTGTAATTTGCCAATACATTGAAAGTATTGACCCAACTTGTTGGCTGCACGTTTTATGTGCAGAATTCGAAGATTGAAAGGTGCGTAGGGATCGCGAGTCTACACTCGACAAGCCTGGGGCGTTGATGGACTCAAGCTGCTTTTATGTTTCCGCTGTTATTTGAGCTAGCCTTATGCTAAGCAAATTTGTAATAAATTTATACTCTGGATTCTCCGTGTAATAAAGACTTTGTGTTTTACATGATACTTCATCGACTGTGAGTGCTAGCTATTGATCCAGGGACTAGCATGTTAATCACAGGGACTTAGGATCCTCACCGATCCGAGGTCACTACAACCAACCTCCGGCCACCCCCGCTGGCGGAAACCCTAGCCCAGAATCACCGACGCCCCTCCTACTCTCTCGCCGCCACCCGCCATCGCCCCGCATCGTTCTCCCACCGCAAGACATCGCACTATCCACCCTACCCCTCCCACCCCCTGTCCGAGAGGCTGGGCCACAAGGCCATCCTCGTCCCTTCCTTCTTCGTGCACCGCTAAGGCCGCCCTGTGCCGGATCTGGAGAGCAGGTATTGTGACGGCCGGATCGAACGAGGCACCAGTCCGATTTCACCTACAAGTATGTAACATCGCGTTCTGATCCAGCCATCCCCTATCTCCGGTTCCTCCCTTTATCCTCTTAAATTGTTCATGCTCTAATCATCTTCTGTTTACTTGCACCCCTTCCAGATTTTTGGTTGTCGTAACATCACCTGCATCCACCCAAGGAGCCACCCAGAAGATGGCAAAATCTGGTGTCTACAGGCAATCTACGCCAGCCACAACATAACTCCCCGACGCCCGGACAAAGCTCCTTCACCAACTCCCCCGATTCCAGAACGAAGGTAGTCCAGAACGGAAATATGCCAGCATAGCTTTCCCCCTTGTTAGCAAGCACGTGTTCATTTTGTCTGTTAGTGAGGAGTAGCTAGGTATTGGTAACATGTATTCAGCAATGATTTGTTCAACCGATGCAAAATGCCATGGTGGTTCTTGTCACTCAACTGTTTATTAGGACCATCAAATCAAATTGACAGTCTGACTGCTGCTAATTAGAGCAAAGAAAAATGGTGTAATTTATGCCCTGTTTTGGTTTTCCAATTTGTTGGACCTGTCTGTCAATGGAAAGTAATGCCAACTAGATAGAAATCTTCTAGACCATTGCTCTGAATTTAACTTCACAATTGCTTCAAGTTATCATTTTACTTGAGTTAGAGTCTCCTGATGCTCCCGCTGCAGTTTCTGTTAGATAAGTTGGGTGTTTACTTAGTGCAGTTAGTGTAGTCCTATTCTTCCTCATAGGACCTAAATTTCTCCATCGAAGATTTTGGACCTAAATTTCTCCATCAAAGATTATGGTAGTTATATCTGGATGCTTCTTTTTCAGTTCAGTTCATATACACATAATCGCGTAATATATGCTTCTTGGTATACACTTGATTGACCAATTTATGCTGCGTGGTATACACATGTCTTGTATAATTGAGTTTTAGTTTCTTACTTTATATGTAGGTGGATTTCCAATTACAGATCAGCTCTTGACAAGCCTGCAAACGAATTTGGATTTCTCTAGTAGGTTTTCCATCATCTTTGCTAGTGTCAGACTGAGTTGATTCTTCTCCATTTATCGTAATACTTGAGTTGATTACAGGTGGCCAGCATTTGTTACACTGATGCAACACATGTACTATATGAAGAATGGTGGCTAGTGGATTGCTCTCAAGATAAGTGTGCCTAGTTACCTTCATATAGAAATATATCCGGTGAAATGTCTTGTATGATTGCCACCATCATAGTTGCTCACCCGATTTATTATCTTGATAATGTAATTCAATAGTTGTTCTAGCAGTTCTCTAGATTCCAACAGTATAAAAACGATAGATTCATTATCACTTTATATAGTCACATGATTATTTCCAATAGTATAATTTTCATACCTAGGAATTCTGGATTGTTGTGAGGTAGTACATGCCATCTTAATCAGTACTATCGAGATCTTGAATTCCTTCTCAATTCATATGCTAAACATGGAGTGATAAAATTCAAGTACCAAACAGTAATATCCAAAGCTTGTCTTGTAAACTTCGCATCTCTACCAGCATGTTCATATTAGTTACTTTTACATGGTCATGTTGTACCATTGTATTCTACTGGTATGTATGCATCTGTTCATATTAGTTACTTTTACATGGTCATTAGCACCAGGTCGCGTGAGGCGTGTGGATGGAAGCACCACTCATCTAGGAAGAGCGTTGACCAGTCCTCGGGGAAGTGTGGCATCAGCTGTCTGTTTCTAGCCGTGAAGGATGTTGCCGGAGCAGCAGCAACACATGTCGCCATTGGTAAGCCTCGATACCCTCATCGTCCCCTCTGTCCCTCTTCACTTACTATGCTTGCTCCGTAGGCCATGCTCCATGTTAGGATGAAAAGAGGATATGCCTGAGGAGTGACGAGGGCGGCAAGACCTACTGGAAGTGCTTCGACTCCACGGCCAACTGCGATATCTGGTCATATACTACTCTACTGAAGCGTTTCGACTCCACGGCGAGCGCTGACATCTGGTCATAGGTAGGTGAGATGCAAAACATGGCATAGACAAGTTGAGTGCCAATTATGCCTGAGAGGTGGAGGTAGATGCTAGCTAGAAGCTTTGAGGTGCAGGTGGTACATGCTAGCTTAAAACCTTTCTGAACTTTGGATGCTCTACAACTGATTGTTGAAGTGTACTGGTACAATATAGATGTGTGGAATGTGCATCTTCCTATCTTTGTGTCTATGATGCATCACTTACATATGTTTTGCTCTTGAGAATATATTGCTAGAACTTCTGTAGTATTACTACTTAGTAGTATATTTTTTATCTCAGTAAAGGATTATAAAATATTTCACTAAAAATTCTGGATTGTTGGGAGGCAGTACATGCCATCTTAATCAGTTTAATTAGTTTGCTTATTTGCACTTTATTTGCTAGAGCAGTTTCAGTTCTAAACATAATAGCATATTTGCCATGAATAATTTTCTAACAGTTGTCTATAGATTGATGTAATGCTGAACCTCATCATATTGTGCTACTGCAGTCATGGTGATTAACCTATTCTAATTAATTTTGCAGATTTGGCTAGGAAGATGGGAAGCATTGAAAGCTTATGTTGGTCTATGCTTCTGTTCATCCTTCCAGCCTGAGGAAAACTTGCACCCAGCAAAGTGATCTAGCTCAATAGAGCTACACAGAGATGGTTGTTTTGATATTTAGTTGTATTTTCATTGCTGAATACCTGATATGTACTATATACGAACGTGTCATTGTAATGTATCTTGGTTGGTTGTTCTATGAAATGTTGTTGCTATGTGGAAAACGACCTAAACAACACCTGAAGATTGGGCCCATATGACTAGTGGGACCTGAATTAAAATGGAAAACAAATTGAAGAAATTGACAAGTGGGACCAAATCTAAAATGGACCTTATAAAGGCCAAGGCCAAAATTGCAACAGACAGTAAAAAGGCCAAGACCAAAAATTGAATTGAACCTTAAAAGTACAAGGCCTAACCTTCAAAGTACAAGGCCTAGAAGGAAAAAAGGCCACAGTTATTGGGCTCAGCCCAAATAAGCAACCGCATTGGATCAGGCTGAATTTGCACTACGACGATCTCATTTCGTCACAATTTTGCCACGTCGTATTGTCCACGTAGGATCCGACCTGGCCTGGCTAGATACCGTGTGATGATATTGGATCGTCATAATGGTTATGACGATCCAATATCGTCATAGACGGTTATGACAATATTGTAGAAAACGTCGTTGTGTGTAATTACTGATGCTTAGTTTTTGACGATCTGTTTTTCGTCATAAGATCATCGTATATTGTAGAGAATGACGATTCAGTGACAAAAATGGAGGTTCATGTATCAGCAGATTCCTTGTAGTGTCTCTTTTCCTACCTTTGTAATCTCGGGTCGAGATTCTCGTAAGGGGGATAGAGCTGTAACACCCCAGTTTTAGCTAGTTACTAATTAGGGTTTTGATTGCGCATTCATAAGCATCATGCCTTAAATTGTGCATTAAAGAAAATTCAAGTAAAACCCTAAAACCCTAATATATCCCCTCTCTTTGAAATTCTTTCAAAGTGATTTTGAAAATATTTGAAAAATCCAAAATATTTGGAGCCCAATTGGACTAAAAGGGCCCCTGAAATTATTTCATATATTTTATAAATATCTCTGGTATTTTCAAATTCCTCAAAACAGTTTTGAATTGGAAAATACAAAACAGAAATTGAAATAGAAAAAGAAAAGTTTCAGGAAATAAAAACAGAAGCCTGCAACCCTACCAGGCCGGCCCATCCCTCTCCTCTCCCTTTCTGTCGCTCACACGCGCAACCAGCGCCCGCAGCAGGCCCAGCAGCGGCGCACTCTGGCCCATACCTCTTCGATGCCTTTCTTCTTTCTTCTTCATTCAGCTAGAAGGACGCCGACAACCACCTGCGTGTCCCGCCGCCGGCCATCGATGCCCCGTGCGCTACGATGCCCGCCTCCGCCCCTGGAGTGGAGGATAAGAACGCTGGTGTCGTGCTCTCTCTCGCCACCCCCATTTTGCTCTCTATCTTCCTCTGTGTCGTTCGCACACAGGGATCCCGAAACCCTAGCCCGCCGTTCGCCGTCGTCCCCGTCGTCCCTGTCGACTCCGGCCTCCCCTCAGCCATCTGAGACCACCATCATGACCGCCTTGCTTGTTCGATTGCCCCTACTCGCGTGAGCTGGCGTGCCCCCAGGAGTTCGAATCGAGCCCTCTCCCCGAGCTTCGGCCACCTCCTTCGCCGCTATTTCCGGCCACCCCGGACCTTGATGTCAAGTTTGTCACACTCCTGGTGAGCTTCTGAAGATCAAGGTGAGCTCTGTTTGCCCGCTTGCTCGCTGTAGTTGTCGTGTTCCGTGTCCCTGCAAGTTCCGCCGCCGCCGCTCGCCGTAGTGCTAGCTCCGATGACCAAATCGAGGCGGAGCCTCTATAGTTAGGTTTGCCGCATCCCACTCGTTCTAACAAGCCCAGTAGCGCGTGTAGGCGAGGCCTCTTTCATCGCCGGCGACCATCGCCTGAGGGTGGACGTCGTGCTGACGTCATGCTCGCGTCAGGCTGGCGTGGCCCTCTGGCTCTTTGACCTTTGACTGCCAAGGTGGCATCTGATGTGGCCTCTAGCCCACGGGTCAGCCTCTCTGGCTAGGCTCTGCCCCTGTGAAAAATGACCCAGACCCTGTGCTGACGCAGTTAAACAATTTAAATTAGTTTAATAATTTCAGAAAATGAATAAAACTTGTAAAATTCATATCTTATTATTTAAAAGTCAGCAAAATACAAATAATATATCAAAATGTTTAGAAAAATGAAACCTATCTATCTAAGTTATCATCATGCATTGATAAACAACTAAAATGACAAGTTTAATTAGAGAAAAAAATCAACCCCTCTCATGTGTTTCCAGAGTTTCCCCGAGTTAGGGTTTTTACACCTCGGAACCCCGATTAAACTGTCAAGCATGCTTTAGGGTTACATTTCAATACAATTTAACTTGTCATATCATCATCCTTGCTTGAGCATTGCATCGGTTCCATGTGTTGATTGTTTCCCTCTCTTTCCAGTGTTTGGTTCTTTCTGGTAGAATATGATATCGAGATCGAGATTGAAGACAGAGACCAAGACCGTCGAAGATCGAAGAACAATACTTGACCAACTGTAATCAAGTCAAGTACAAGGCTCCCGAAGATCTGCTTATCTGTTATCAATATGCAAAGGCAAGCAAAGCCCCACCATGATATAATCCTATGTTTTCGAGAGCATTTCAATTCTTGCCATGATGCATACGATTCTAGTGTGGTCTTTTATTGATAGATAGAGTATCCTATCTATTGCATTACTCCATTTGAGCTTATATTACCTGATCCACTGCTCCTAGCATAACTAGGTTTGGCTTGTGTGCACTGCTAGAGCTCTTGTTTGTGTCTGCTTAGCCATGCATAGCTGTCAGTTCTGGTCCATCCAGATGATGTATCAGATGCAGGGAATCTAGTATGACAGGAGATCATGATGAGATGATATCAGAGGTGATATGAGATTAAACATGCTAACGCTTGTATGGGAGGCCACGGTGGGATGTGGTTTTTCTAGTCCCATGCTCGCCACCACTAGGACCTGAGTTCTTGCCTTTGGAACCGAGACGAGCGTACAGCCACACGGGGCTTGGGAACCTCGCCTAATTAACTTGCCTAGTAGATTCCATGAGTCACATAGTTCGGCGTTCCATTTGACATATGCATAGAAAACCTTTTGAAAGATTTCCCGGGTGAAGGTGCATTCATAACAGGTAGGGAAGCGTGGCCGCGGTTGCTTGGGGTTGATATCGCCCCTGGTAAACCAACCTCGCCTCACATATTTAAGTACCGGCTTCAGGATTTGACTCGTTATGGTGGAACCATACTTATTGCGTGACTCATGGTCTCAGCGAAAGCAAGGTAAAGGTCGTGGCTAACCTCCCTTTGCCGGCTTTCCAAGGAAGAGGGCTAAAACGTTGGGATTAAGAGTCGGTTGGTACGTGTGGGTAAAGTTGTACACCCCTGCAAGGTTAAATCTTTTTGAAAATCCGTGTTCACGGTTATAAACGCTTGGTGATCAGATTCTACGATCATAGAGAACTATAACCTAATCATAAAACTTGGCAGATCAATGTGTGCTTAAGGATGCTTCCTCATGGGTACGAGGGGGTGATCCTAGTTGGTAGATGATGGTGATTCGGTGGATATCATAAGATATGATGATCAATATTTCGGAGATGTCGCTCTCTTATCCCCTTTTAAAATACTCTGATTAGACGAGCTTCCTCTCTCCCTCTTGTTTTATAAACAAAGATGGATTTATGCAAATCAACTCCACCAGCCATAAGTCTTGCGGAGTACACCCTGTACTCACCCTTGCTTTGTTGATACTTTTGGCAGAGTAAGTGTTCCCCTAAAGACAAGTTTCGTACTACATCGACATCGACGAGTAGCTTGGTGTTCCCGGCCGGTAGCCTGGAATCTATGGGCTGGGACATTACCGTTATGCTTCAGGCCTCTTAGGACATTTGTTAAGTTTGCTATACTTAATAGCATAATTTTCCTTCCGTTGTTTGATTTTTGTGGTCAGTGACCTCTGCTTGTAATAATTTGGTTCTCTGCTCAGTTATGAGCTTGCTGTAATAAATTTTGTGTCGTAGGGTCACTATTCTGTTATCAATTCTTCACTGGATATCCTCGAGCTCAAGGTCAAGCTTATGTTAGACGGAGGTATGGGATTTGTTTAGCCCTGATCCCGGGGGTGTCACAGCCGGGCATGCTTGCGGTTGGTCTCTGACGGTTATCGAATCACCAGAAGAACATAAACGCTTGGGGCCTATGTCATGGTATTGCCGATGAGTATGCCATGGAGGGGTCCTCACTGTGTGTGTATAGAGACGTGGGAGGAGGCGGTAAGTTGGCGGGTATGAGGTAACACAGCTTACCCAGGTTTAGGTTCCATGAGGGTGGCGGAACCCTAATCCTGCTATAAATCACAATAAGGGCAATACATAGAGTTACATGGATTGGTTTGTTGTGCGAGGTGTTGAGTTGTCTCGTATGAGTCGTGCCCTAAAGGCTCCCATAGTTCCATTTTTAAAGACTCCAGATCCTAGGGTTATAGGGAAAAGTCCTAGCCGGACAGGTTATAGAGTCCTACACTAGCACCAACAAGTCTACGTGTCTTGCACTCCGAGGCTCCGAGTATGTCGGTGAAACAAGGTGCTGGTCCACCTTAGGTTGGCCTCCGTCAAGTTCATATTGTGCAGTGTATCCAGGTACATGATGCTGATGATGCTTCCACTAACCACCATGCACTTGGTGAACTCGCAACCGTCAATTAGGGGGTTGATGACCATGGCATACTAGTTTTTTTTGGTACAAGGTCGGGGTGGTCCTTTCTGTCCCATGTGATTGGAACTTCAAACCAGCATAGGTACTGAGGAACTGGGGGTAGGGTGTCCATCAGTATCCTTAGAGAGGTCTTTTGTTCCTAGACATTTGGTGTGCCAAGGAAAGTGTGGTAGACGGGGTCCTTCTTCTCGAAGGGGTTCTTGCCTTTGCCATCTCCCTTATCGGCGTGCTTGGGTTCTACTTCCTCATCCATGTAACTTTGAATCCTTGAACTCCTCTTCCTTCTTATTTCCTTTTCCCTTGCCTCGTGGTCGG
Organism: Avena sativa; assembly: GCA_916181665.1. Lineage (NCBI taxonomy): Eukaryota > Viridiplantae > Streptophyta > Magnoliopsida > Poales > Poaceae > Avena > Avena sativa. The sequence goes on along the minus strand of OV702298.1, from coordinate 40,015,619 downwards.
TTCTTCCGACTTCTCTTGTAGCCAGACTCTAGGTCTTCCTTGAGATCAATGACGAACTTTCACTAGCGATTAGTGTGAGTAGATTTGCCGACGGCATCGAGGTGTACGAAGCACAGAATATCACTGCAATCCTCGTACCTCTAGGGAACGCGGGGCACTGCCGAGGTAGTTTCACTACCACACTACTGCCCACGACCAGCCCCCGGCCTCGGCCACGCTGTCCGCCATCACCTCTGCCTACAAACGTCATGGCGACCATGTCGGAATCTGGATTTTATTCTTTCAGATTCTTCCGCTTACTGTTGTTGTTCCTGTTAGCTAGGGTTGGAATGGCAATTGCCAGCAAGGAGCCACGAGCATCGTCATCGGCAGCCGCGAACTCGCTGTCCAAGGAGATCATCTGATTGAGATCCAGTTTGTGATTGTCCTGTAGGAGCTTCAACTTATGCCGGAGCAAGTTTCCCTTTCCCAAACCATCGATGTAGGCGTCCATAGCAGTCTGATTGTTCACTCCTTCACATGAATTTTCATATCCAGCCAGCGGGAGAGGTAGGCTCGAGATGTTTTGTCTTTTTCCTAGACGCACCGTTGTAGATCACTGATAGTGCATGGACATTTGTACGTACCCTCTAAATTATTGGTGAACTCTTCATGCATGTCCACCAAATTGCATATGGACTTATCCGGCAAGTCGTTGATCCATTGGCAGGTTGTGCCCGTTAACATCAGCGGAAGGTACTTGGCAGCGATGTTGAGGTTTCCCCTGGCGATCTCGACCACTTTGTTGTAATCCTGTAACCACGTAGCTAGCCTGGAAGTGCCGTCATAGGGCTTGATCGTCTTGTCAATCCGGAAACCCTTGGGTTAAGTTGTGGACCATATCATAGGTCCAAAGCAACGTGGTCCCAAGTATTTTCCTTCCCAGGCCTCCTGAATCTTGTCCAAGCGTGAACTCGCATCGTATGGCTCCGGGCTTGCTTTTCTCTTGTTGCCTCCATGGCAAGGGCTGTGTGAACGACACGGTCCTCCTCCACCATGGTGGCTGCTAGGGGGCGACGGAGGTGGAGGTGGTGGTGCGTTAGCCTTCTTTCTATTGCCCTCATGCGACTCCTCACGCCTATCGCGGTTCATTTTCGTACGCGGGGGGTCATGGCACGACCTGCTCCTGTGTCCATGGTTGCCACTGCGCTCTCCGTCATGATGAGGCTGCTCCACATTGTCGCGGATGATGATGCCGCTATAACATCCCAGCATTTAGGAACCAACGATGGGTAGATTTAGGAATTTGTGCATATGCATGCATTCATCTGTAAAATATGGGTAAATTGTTCGCCAAATAAAAACCTAAAGTGATCAGAGTTTCTTTCACTCTCTAGGTGTAGGAATAGCTCTGGAGAGTGATCGTTATAAATTTTGACATGATCCTAATGAATTGGGGTGTTTTGTGGAAAGAATTTGAATTTAAATTTGAAATTTGAACTTGTATTTTAAATTTTAGGATTTGGTATTTTAGAATGAATTCCAAAAATGATTTAGTAATATTATTTGTTTTGATAAATAGATAATAAATAGTAATAAAAAATCAATATAAGAAATTCAAATAAGAAATGAATCTTTATTTCATAAACAAAGTACAAAGATAAACTCATTCAAGTAATAAAGATTCATTATAGTAAAGAATTTAAAAGTGAGGAAATTAAAAAAGATGAATAAACTATTACAATATTCTTACAAAATAATAAAATAAAGATTACAAAAGAATCTATCTAGGTAATTCTATACTAAATCTTGAGTGCCCAGATCTTGTACCTGCAAAAATACAAAACAAACAAAAGGAAATAAAATCTTAGTTGTTAGTTTTACTCTCAGTAGAGAGTAGTGAGTTGGACTATTCAAGATTACCTCATTGAGTAGTAATTATAGGGGCAAGTTTCACCTGAAAGAATTTGATCTTGCATAATAAATAAGCCACAAGTAAAATAAACACAGCAAGTAAGAGGGGCAAGTTTCACCCGGAAAGTTAACAGTTAAAAGATCAAAAGTTGATACACCTCACTAATTTGATCCAAAACCATGTACCAAGCACACAGGCAGCACAATCACCAACTGCATGGTGTGTGTTGTCGACACAGCAACAACAACTCACACTAGTAAAAGGAGTAACACAGCCGTGGGCAGCTCTAGCAGCTCACCTCTTCATTTCAAACACCACACCAAGACCACACTCAGTTTATCAAAGCTTAGCAAACCACCAGCCAAACCACAAACCAGTTCATCCTAGCACACCAGATGGTGACATAAGGAGGGGGTGGATCTGGTGGATAGCAAGGCCAAGTTGCTGGAGCTAGGAGGTGAAGGGTAGGTCAAGGTCAAGCTCATAGGAATAAAAGGTAGCAGCAGTAGCACCAGGAGGTGAAGGACCAGATCAGGCCAGTAACACCACCAACAAGATCAACCAGTTACAACACCAACAACTCAACTGTTGTGGTGAGTAGTATAAACCATCGCATGATCTGTCTATCTAAAGTTAGATAAGAATTCATGTGTTGTCTTATATTAAACCTCTCAGAAAGCACCCAAATGGGGTGGATCCATCCTAGAGGATTTTGAATACTAAAGTAATAGCCATAAGAAAATCATACAAGTACACCAGGATCTCAGGCCAACATCACTGATCCTGGATGTAAGGGCCAAATCTTATATTTCTATATCATCATAGTCAAGATTATGAATTTTGGGCACATCTCATCAAAGAGTAGCACCCCAGAATCCATAAAACTTGTGGATCCATGCAAAACCATTAGCACACAAATCATTTTACCTAAGGGATTCCATAATAAGTAACTGGTATCACTACCAGAACATATTTATGAGGAATAGCAAGATAGGAACCTAGTTCCTAAGCCTCAGACCAACATCATAGGCATTGATGCTTAAAGAAAGAAGCTTACAATTTATCTTTAGCATTTATCCAACTTTAAGCACTGAACAAAATAAAGTTCAGTAGTAGAACCACAACTTGTGTGCCATTCTAATATGGTGTCACAAGAACAAGTTCTAAAACCAAGCCAAACAATTACTTAGTTTTCACAAATAAACCAACAAGCCAATAACTATCATTTTCCTAGAAACAATCACCAGGAATCATGTCCAAGATTATGTATACAGAACATCATTGTAAGAAACTAATTAACCTCAATCGGAACATGAATCCATAAGCCAACATTTAAAGATGCAGTGAACAAACCACCGACAAAACCACTGTCTATAACCAGATCATGATAGTAGTGAACTTACAAATCACTAGGATCCAGAAGTAATGATTCCACAATAGCACTGTCAATTGAACCATATCAAATTAACCACTGAAATTAGACTGGTAAGCCACTAGCATCACCAAAAGCCCAATAGTAGACAGTAATACACAACAACCAACCATTCATCATCCTTAGTGACCAATCCAACTAATTTCTATCCCATCATATATCACCCAGAACAGAGGGATGAACCCCAATCAAGTCATGAACCCTAATTAGGGATGGCCACTAGAGTCACACAGATAAATCAAAGGAGACAGAGGACAAGACTCGGGTGACGATCAAGACCAAACTCACCTGTGGTCCTCGCTGAAGAATAGAAGAGGAAGCAGAGGGGCCGACGAGCGCACGGTGGCACGGGGAGAACCCCAAAGTGCGCTGCAACCCGCACCAAGCCGAGGCGGCGGCCACAACAGCACACGAGGACGCACATCACCCCACAGCAATGCACGAGCACCTCGCAGCACCACGGGAGCAGCGGCGAAGGCATCACCGGCAGCACACCAAACCCTAGGGTTCGGGACGAGGCTAGCCTAGTCGTAGGAGAGCCCCAGAACCAAATCAAAATGGACCAGATGAAAGGGCGTGGTCAACAACCTCGTAATACACCACGGCGGTGGGAATCGCGCGGTGGTGGCGCCAACAACCACGGGGTCGCGTAGGAGAAAGAGATAAGGACGAGAGAAGGAGAGGCAGTGGGCTAGGCCGATAGAGCCAGTAACCCTTCGGGGAAAGCTTTTGACTAGGCCACTTGGGCCAAGTTAGGCCTAATAAGCCCAATGGTTGGCCCAAAATCCTAAAAGAAATTTTAATAATTAATAAAAAATCAAAATACCCCTAGAACTCAATAAATTCTAGAAAATAAAACAGAAGTCAAAAAATACAAATAATATATTTTTAGATTCATATTAGTCCAATCTATTTAATTTAATTAAGAAATTATTTTTATATATATAATTTTTGGTCAAGAATTTTATAATATATATATCCCCTATGGAATTTTATAAAATTAAAAAAATGTATAAAAATAAAAAAAATCATTTTTATTATATTTTGTTATTATAGTATTTTATAAAAATACAAAAGGGATATTTAGGTTATCAAAATAAAATCTTCTAAAGTAAAATACTTATTCTTAAAAGGAATATTAAAAAAATAATTTTAGGAGTTAAAATAAAATAAAAATTAATTTTTAACTCTATTAATAATATCTTACATTATAAAAATAGTGAATGTAATATTTATAAAATATGAAAGGTTATTCCTTAAAATTAATTCCTTTATTACTTAAAGAAATTCCAGAAACTAAAATATTGGGTAAAACACACAAAGAAGATAAATGATGCATTACATTACTATGCATATCCATTTTTCTTCTTTAAATATTGTCCTTACCGGGCAATAATGATGTTTTGTAGGCATAGAAGCTCAAGGTCCAGTGCAAGCATCCGACTTCATGATAGTTCTGGCATCTAACGGTCTGTACAAACCATTGCCGTAATTCAATGGGTGGGCATCGTGTACACCAAGGGGTGGGCATTCGGTTTTTTCGGTTAATTCGGTTCGGTTTTTCGGGTTTTTATGTAATTCGGTTTCTACAAAATAGGCACCGAAATTATTTCGGTTTTCTAATTAATCGATAGTTCGGTTAGTGGAAAATTCGGTTTGGTGTTCGGTTATTAACCGAACTTCTGGAAATAACAACACTGTGCCATAATTTATGTAGATCCATACGAGCTAAACCACTCATCGGCGCACCGGAAGCAATCTCCAGGTCGGCGAGTAACTGAAGCAATACATGGCTAGCTGATGTCTTAAACGCATGTGTAGAAAAAAAACATAATAAGCATGATGTCTATCTTGCTCGTTCAAAAAAATGATGTCTATCTTCCAAGCCGTATACATTCAACAAATTGTATGTGTTGAGAGTTCAGCTAAAATACATGATTATATCCGAAACAGGAAAACAATTGAAAGGCTTCCAACAAAATTTATAGACACAATTGACAGTTAAACCACGAACATGTACGTGCATGTGGCTGGATACATACGTACATGCATGACCTGTTAAACCACGAACATGTACGTGCATGTGGCTGGAGATATACGTACATACATGGGCTGCCTAACAGCTTTTGCATGCATGTATTTTTGTCGCATGAGCTAGTATCTACGTACAGTAATGGACGCCTGAGACAGAATCACAAATATATTTAGCTCTGTCACGTATATTTTTCGGTTTATACGGTTATTTCGGTTAACGGAGAGTCAAAACTGAATTAATATTTATAAATTCGGTTAATCATATTTACTAACCGAAATTAGTTTCGGCTAATTCGGGTTCGGTGTATTCGGTTAATTCGGTGTCGGTGTTCGGTTTCGGTTTTTTATGCCCACCCATACATGCGGGGTAGCGAAGGGGGCAGTGATTGGCTTGTATCACCTACTGGGCCCCATATCATGGAATTGTGGACGGGAAAGTACGCCCGGTTGTGCAACAAGGAGTTGATCTCTCATTGGTAAAGTAACGCACCTCTGCAGAGTGTAAGAACTGTAACTTGTTACTCCCTGTTCCGGGAAGGAGCTACGAACGCAGCAGGAAAGGAACTCCATGAAAGTTCTGGTAAACCTGTAAAGGCTGATGGGCATAGTTTTTTTCAACAACAAAATTAATCTTTGAAGAAAGATCTACGAAAACTAAATAGTGCCAAGGACTTATAGTTCGAGGTGGTAGATAGAGCATCAAACTTACCACATTGCATATAATGAACTTGTTGGGTAACGCTGTTACTCACTCTTTCCTTTGATCCCCTTCTTAGACTCTGAGGATCTAGAAGATACTCCAATGTATGCAACAAAATGTTAAGATGATGTCTTCTATGAGGAGCCTGATCTGTTGGGCGGTGTTGAAGGAGTGGACTACGAGATCCGATATGAAGTGGATGGCAATGAGTCAGCTTAGTTTCCATAGTTATTAGTAATCAATTGAGCCGAGCAACATGAACCTTATATAATAAGTTGTTGAGCTCAATTTGAAGTTGAAGTTGTTAAGTTAAAAACTTCCGCTGAAACACTTTATATGTGGTTTGTAATTTGAATCTTATGAAGTCGTGAACTTCTAGTATTGTAATAATAATAATGTGTGTATGTTTGTAATATGGACCCGCAATGTTTCTGTTGTACCACTCTGAGGGATGTGATATTTACGAAACGGTGTTCTATGAATGTCATATCAACGACTATAGTGTACTACACATGCAGTGGTATGCTGGGTCACCGCATCTTGAGATCCCCCCTGATCTAGGGACGATGGTGACGGAGTCTATGGACTATTTCATGGAAGATTGATCGGGTACTTAGGGTTTAGGTATCGAGGCATTCTTATAGGCGAAGAGGGAGGCCGAGGGGGTGCCCAAGGCGGCCGCACCACCCCCCTAGGCGCGGGCCAGGCCTGGCCGCGCGGCAAGGGGGTGTGGCCCCCTTGAGGCCCTCTTCCGTCTCATCTTCTGGATCTGTGTTCCCCACAGTAAAATATTGACTTTGGCTTTTGTCCCGTCCAATTCCGAGAATATTCATTTTTCTGACTTTTTTGGAACCAAAAACAATAGAAAACAGGAAACTGGCACTATGGCATCTTGGTAATAGGTTAGTCCCAGAAAACATATAAAAATACCTCAAAGTGTAGACAAAGAATAGTAAAGTATATATATACTAAACGAGCATGGAACATAAAAATTTATAGATACGTTTACGATGTATCAGTTGGTGTGTCATGCCGCAGTTAGGCGTATCCCTCATGTAGCTTCTAAAACTCCCTCCAGTCTTTGAGTAGATGGTTGGCCTTCCTCTTACCATCATGCTTGTCGATGTAGAAGTGGATGGTGCAGGGGCCCAAAAACATGTCGAATGTGGATGGCTCATCATCCTGAGTGTAGCGTTTCCATGATTGCGCAGGTTTCCCGCTGTCACGGTAGCTGCCGCTACGGTAACCGCTGCTGCGGTTCCCATACTCTCGACGGTCGACGTAGCCAGTCGTAATCCTATCGGATTCTTAGCGGCCGTCATAGATGCACGCTCTTATTTTTCCTCGACGGTCGCGTCTATGGCCGAGGTTTTCTTTGTCATCCGAGCGGGTTTGGTTGATGGTATCTTCACCATCCGCCCAATGATTAGCGATGTCCATCAGATGGTTAATTGCTTTGGGCCTGATCCGGCCCAGCTCCTTTCTGAGTTCGCGGCGCCTCACGCCTCCATTGAAGGCGTCAATTACCCTTTCTTATGAGATGTTCTCAACGAAGTTCTTGATGATGGACCAACACTGCACGTAGATCGATTCATTGGATCGCTGGCAACAAGAGTGAGCTCCTCGATGGAGGTTGGCCTCTTGTAGGTTCCCTAGCGGATGAAGCTGTATACCGGCTCCTACCAACTGCGGATGGATCTAGAAGGAAGATTATTGAGCCAGGCCCTGGCTGCACCCTTCAGCTGCAGCTAAAGACACTGCATGGTCATGTTCTTGCTTCCATCGGGCAGCTTGACCGACAAGATGTGGTCATCTAGCCAGATCTTTGGCTCATGTAGGTCGTCGAATTTGAGATTATCCTACGGGATCTTGAAGCCCTTGGGAATCCAAGATTGTCGTATGGCTCTGCTGAAGCATATGGCACTGCATATCTCTGTGTCTTTGTCCTCCAATTCCATGGAGCACCCACATTTTGCGCGTGATATGTCAATCTTGCGCTGGGTGAGCTCATCACGGGCGTCATAGTTGCAGCTCCTTCGCCCCGACAGGTCATGCTCATCCTCGTCGGATGAGGGCGTGCGGCTCCTTTTCAATTTCACCATAGCCTTTTTCTTCGGCTCCAGGGCCGTTTCTCCGAGTAGTGCGGCTCCCACGAGCCCAAGACCCACAATCGCAGATTTATGGATTGCGTGACTAGAATCTTGATCCGGTTGCGGGTTTGCTTCCATGTACGTGGTGGCCACCATAACCTCGGCTTGCGGTGTTTTGGGCATTATGTTGCCCTGCGAGTCCATCAACATGAAGGAAAATTCGAGTGCCTTAGTGGCCTCGCATCGAGCGACAGGGTCCATGCGCTCTAGCCGGTAGCGGTGCTTGTGGCCTTCATAGCCTTTGGAGGAGGTTCCACCAAAGGAGGAGAGCTCGGCTCGTCGAGCGGTTGACTCATCAGCTTATCGCCTACGCTGCTCAAGTTATCTGTTATGCTCGACTTACCGATTATGCTCCTTTATGAGGAGCTAGTGATATCCCATTAGCATGTCGCGAGAGGCTCAAGTGGTAGAGGGTTGGTAACCCACACGTCCTCCCTAACTTTTTCCCATTGGGCCACGTTGAGGTGGATCTGCTGGCGAGCATGATCGCCACCATTGGCGTCTTCAGGTTTCCCGTTCCTGTTGGGATTGGGCGGGGTGGAGTGTTTGGTCTGTTCGTAGATTTAGCAGCATGTGGATTGGGAGGTGGAGCCGTTCGATTGGCTCCATTGTCAACATGACCATCGAAAATGGACACGCACATGTAGTGGTAGGGGAGATCGTTACTCCTGCATCTCTCAGATACGGAACCGTAGGTTCCTTCCTTCGTAGGAGAGTCGTAGAGGTTGGAGTTGCAGCAGCTGCTGTCATCTGAATCGTATGCTAGCGATGGTTCGCTTCGAACACCGATTGGCGGAACCCATGAAGCGGGTGCTGTTGAGGATATGCTATATGGGTATCCTCATAGCATGTCCTCTATCCGGATAACCCGGGTGGCCCACAGTTGGTAGCATGGCCCATGGCCTGCTGGGCGGCCCAGTTAGATGGATCCAGAAGGGAGGCCCATGCCGGATAAAGGAAGGCTAGGAAGGAGTCACCGACGTACCCGGAGCCTTGGAGTGCAAGACATGGTAGACTAGTAATAGATCGTGTAGGACTCTGTAACCTGTCTGGCTAGGACTTTTCCCTGTAACCCTAGGACCTGGCGACTATATAAGTTGGGCCTATGGGAGCCTTTAGGGCACGATAACTTAGACTTTCTAGTCACCTCGCACAGCGAACCAATCTCTATAACTCGGCGTATTGCCATTATAGTGATTTATAGCAGGAGTAGGATTACGCCACCGTTGTGGGATCTGAACCTGGGTAAGCTGTGTTACCTCGTACCTGTCAACCATCAGCCTTCCCCCATGGCGTACTCGTCGGCAATACCATGACAGGTGCGATTGCCCAGGTTACCACCTGCTCAGGGAGGTGGATGGTGCCAATCTTTCCTACCTAGAAGCATAGGCTTCCAAGCATCATGTCGACTGTGTCTCCTACGGAATCGAAGTCTTGGCAGGTTGCCTGCAAGTGGACGGTGAAGTCGATGGTTTGCAAAATAGATTTGACACTCTATATCAGCCATTAGCTAGGTTATCCTACATGCTGGACCAGTGGGGTATCGTAACTGCTGAGCTCTGATACCACTTGGTAACACCCTCAAATCGGCCCTATGCAAGTTTTAGCGATTCCCGCTAAACCTGCATAGAAACGATTCAAAGGTACCCACCAGGCACTTTTATGTGGGTGCAAAACGAAGTAATACAATTACACATTAGTCCATGATGGAAACCATAGAACAAATATATACAACAACGACTCAAAGAGTCAAGAATACAAATATACAGTACAAAGATCCAAATCACCTTCAAAATGCTACAACATCCAAGTATTGATAAGAAGGAAATTGGGATAAGAGCCCTGAAGAATAACTAATGGAGTCCATAAGCATGCCTAGGACAAGCCAGAAGGTTAACCCTTCTAGTGACGTCGATATCAAACCTGCTTAAACAAAACGGGTGCCGGCAAAGGGCAAAGAAAAAATAGAGCGGTCAGTACTGAGGCCAGTACACGGTGACACTTAGAATTCGGCGGCTCTCGCCTACATAGGTATGGTTGACTAAGCGGCAGCAAAGCATGCACTAAACAACCTATAGAGACTCGATACAACTTTCGACTATTAGAGAGAGATAAGAAATACCTAATCGGATAAAACCTGATCCTAACACCAAACATACCCATCCTGGTATTTCCCCCTCAAGACCAAACGAGGATGTTAAACCAAGGAACTCCCACAGTTGGCAGTTTTATTCATTCCATTATAGTTGCAACACTTACTAGTCAGATATAGATAGCATTAATCATCCTGATATCATACTAAGTGGGCAGTTTTAGTTAACCATTCTGTTGTAGTTGCAATACTTACTAGTCCAATATAAATAGCACGAGACAACCCAAATCCAGCAGTTGTTGGCACTTCTATTTACTCATTCCATTATAGTAATCTGACTATTAAACATTTCAAAGTCAAATTTATATCACTACTTTAGTTATAGTTGTCTATGATCGAGATACTATGATCCAAGTCGTCCATAACCACGGACATGGCTTTCAGAAAGATTTACCCTGCAGGGTGCACAAATAGCAACACGCGCATGATCAACCTTGGAAAAAACAAATAAAAACCCAACGAAGCATCACGACAAAGCAATCAGAAGATTCATAAAATATTTCATGGGGCCACCCCACTAAGCTACCCATGATGAAGTTGGCCGGCTCTGAGAAGAACCCAGAGGTTTGTTTCAATGGATGTAAATGACTAGGAACCCAAAAGTGTGACTAGGCTTGTCGATACCGCAAAAACATTCCACTTACCTAAACAGTACAGTAGTAAACACTCCTCAAGCAATATTAGTAAACATGGCAATAAATCATGGCATAAGTACATGATAGTAATAAAGCCCCAAACTAGTTTGTGGCCCCAAGAATTAAGAAATGAATCAAGCTCTGGTTAAGGGGATTCATGGTCCCACATGTGGATAGTGTGATACTCAAGGAACGGGTATAAAGTACTCGGGGCCTATGGGACACCAGTGAGCGGTTAAAAACCAAATAACATCTATTTCCCGCCAGTGTCCCTTAATTAGTTATAACTATTCCCAGCATTTTAATATCAAGTTGTAATTTCAGTCATGATCATCTCCAACATAAGGCATGTAGCAACCTTCCAACAACTGTGGTACTTGACGACATCAAAATAACACCTAGGCAAGCACTAGGACTCGCAAGGTCATCTAGCTACCAAGCAACATGCAATAGGAGGTGTCCAAGGAAATAATAGAGACTGTAGGAGATATAACATGTACGGAAACTAAAGCATCGCAACACAGATAGCAATAGATCAACAGGGGGATGTAAAGAATATAAAGGAAAAATGGGTAGAAAGGGGGAGAATGCTCGCCTAGGAAACACAGGCGAAGGTTCATCCGAAGATCGGGTCGACAATCGCATCAACTCATCGGCCTAGTCCGTGAAGAATCAAAACACTAAAAGAAACACCGGATGCACTATTTAATACTACGGCAGAAGATCGGCCTTGATGCATGTATGGTGCATGACATGAAAAGATGCGATGTGATTAGGCAATATTAAGAGAAACTGGTGCCCCAACAATTAATTAGGTGTATTATGTTATCTGGATACCCTGCATTTTAAATGTTGTCTTAACAAGGCAAAACAAGGAAACGGTTCGCTACACAAATTTAAATGGAGCCAATATAAGACTAGAAAAGCCCGCATATGATCTCCATACCTAATTATGAGGTGAATCGGCATAATGCCCCCAAACCCCAACATATGTATGCAAGCATGAATAATTTGAGATGCAACAATTCATAGAGATGTCAATTTATAAAATAGGGATTGGAAAGGGACACACATGTGGTTTGGCAAACATGGTTCTAAGGGTTTTGTTCGGTCTCACCGGGATCGGTGTTTAAATCCGGGATCAGGGGTCTTTGGTTTCCATGTAGATGGTCTTGGCGTTCGGGGTCATGGCATCTTCGGGTCCATGTTGTGATACTTATAACCCGTGATGATGGTTTTTTGTTGGTTCATCGTGTGCCACCGGGTTCGGTACTGTCTTCAGGGTTTCCCTACTCACGTCAGTCAATGGCTCTCCTATTCGATTGTCGGTCTTGTTCCTATGCGAGGAACTTGTCGATAGGACAAGGTGTGCAGACGAACTTGGTGAGGACGAGAAAACAAATGAGGCAAACCACATGGTCTTCACATCTTTATCAACAAATTCAGACAAACAGCAGCTGCCAAAACCAAAGTCACCCAAGTCTGCATGCATGGAAACACACGTGTAGAAAACGTAGAGGTCGCAGGACGATAGACTTCATAACAAGGCGCGGCCGGAGAGGGGCGGCGGGGCGTCGGAGTTGAATTACGAGGAGGCGCAGGCGGCCGGATATGAGGAAGGAGAATCAACGGGGGTAGGAACCGAGGCGAGCAGGAGTTTGCGGCAGGGCAAAGCTCTGCTTGTCCGCTAACAGAGAACAATGGCGAGGAACACATTGGGTGGCACCAAAACGAGACAGCGAGGAGGCGAGAGCGTGGGGCGGCACGTCGGAGAAGGGCCACAACAGCGGTGGAGCTTAGGGAAGGCGGCCTAGGTGGGGTGTGACTCCAGCGGCGAGGAGGAGGCCATAGGGCTCAGCGAGGAGGAGGACGAGGTGGCCTGGGGAGGACAGGGCTGCGACGGCGGGCCTATGGGCCAACAAATGGCGGTGGTTGGCGATGAGGCATGGGTCGACGGAGGTGGGCGAGGAGGAGGGTGTTCGGCGGCGGGGTGGCCGGTCGGGGACGGGAAGAGGCGTGATATCACCAGAGGAAGGCTGCATGGCGGTGGGGCTTCGGCAGCGGCGGTGGTGCAATTGGTCTTTGAATCCGAGATCGGGGGTCTTTGGTCTCCTTGTGGAAGGTCTTGAGCGATTTTCGAGTAGTGGTTTTTCCCGGGGTGCTACAGCCGCCATTCTTATATTGCATCACAACACCACCAAAGGAGATCCACCATCATAGTTCATCCTCTCAACCCTCCATCCTCTCCATAGCCATTTCCATTAGCTTGTACCTGAGATCTCCTTGTGATTCGGTGACCATTGTAAGAATATTTGATTTTAATCTAAGTATTTTTCACAATGTTTTCTATCCTTGAAATTACATGTTATGAGTGAGTAGTCCTCACCTCTGCGGGTTGGGGTGAATCCTTGTAGATATTATGTGCATATAATCCATGGGAGTACTGTGTATTGTTTGAATAGATATTTGTATCTTTGTTTCTTCTTCTCTTCTATCGATCTATGGACTTGTATGTACCCAAGATCCCAGATATTAATAAGGCTTGAGGTGATATACTTGGTGAGTGGAAATATCATAAGAAACCTATTGACAAAAAGGAGAGTACGGTCTTCATTGAGCTATCCATTCAGGAGTAATAGCAACATCACTTCTTAAGGCTTTCATGGTGCAATGGTTCGTTCAGAAGACTATTGCTATGCCTATGACTTGCAAGGGCTCTAGTATATCGAGAGGTTCTGTCCACAAATTTATCTTTATTAAAACATTACACATGAATATGTGTATTACTATATTTATTGCATATGATGTGCAACTGTAGGTGAATCTTCAACCCTAGCCTATCTCCATCCATTAAAACAACCCACGATCTAAAGTAAAATAGAAAGGTCTGGTAAATGAAGGTAAAATAAACAAGTCTTGTTGACATCCTTATTTAATTTCCTTTTAGAATTGTATCCCAAGGTTAGATTAATCCTAGGTCTACTAGGGAAAAGTTACTAACTACACCCGTTAATCCGGATTGAAGGTATCACCAGTGCGTCGCCTGCAAAATGCGTGGTGGCCATAACTCTAAAAATAACAAGGACCAATAAGGAAGCGAAGATGAGCGCTGGGTACGGCCTCCTCCCTTGAGGTCATTTCAATAAGCTAGGGGGAGAAAGCCACCAGCCGAACTGCATAAGACTGGAGTTACTGCAAGGGAAGTCCTTTGGATTCCCTAGGCAGCAAATCCCCTGCGCCAAGATCTTCGTTAGTAGCTACAGATTGGATCTCGGGGAGCTCTGTGGGTAGCCCACTCAGTCCAGTGCCATAGCTGGGCAAGGCACTGCCCCTGGTCGTGGATGGCACGAAGCGGCACCTCACCTGGGGGATATTGTCGGTTAAATGCTCTTCATGGGTCACGGAAACATGGGCTCTGGGCTAGGCGTCCCGCAGCCTGCAGAGCCGGGAGACCCAGGGAGTTCTTCCTGGGTTGATTCGCGGATTCGTTGCCCGACATGAGAGATCTCCCGAGTAAAGAGTAGGGCAGCTGGCCAGCGATGCCTGACCCAAGTGCAGACTACGTCGTGGGAACACTGCGCATAGGACCAAGACCACGCCTTTCCCACTGGCAGCACTCGAATGACGGGGGGCTTTCATGCATGCTGCACCTTGCTGCATGGCTGCACAAGGACTCTATCAGGGAATCCTCTTGGGGCCCAGCGACGTTCCCGCCGACAGCCTTGGCTTGAATAGACCACCTGGAGACAGGAATTAAGCTGACATAACAAGTCCAGTGCCAGTCTACTGCAATCGGTAAGTGACGCGTGGCATCAAGGAAGGATTGCCAGGCCACGTTGAAGGCCATGGCCGCCGCATGGCTGAGCTCTCATCGCCGCGTGTGATCTGACCCCTGTGGTGTCCCCTTTCCCATATAAAAGGAGGCCCAGGTCGAACATAGAGAGGGGCGGAACCAAGTGTAATATTGTGATAATCATATAATAGCTAGTTGCATGACGTAGGGATCTACTCACTGCGGACTTGAACCTGGGTAAAAAAACCTATGTCTCTCTTTGTGAGTGCGTTCGTCTAGTTTATCGATCGAGCTCGCCGAACATTGCACCCCTGGCCGAACAACAAAGGGGACTTGTACCCCCGGTGTAAGAAATCAAGACACAACACTCAGTGCAAACCACACATTTCTACGGTCATCTCCAAAACGATCATCCCATCAGTGGTATTATCATTTTTAACGAACCCCATTTGTCGTATCATAGCTATGTCTATGTGTAGATGCTTTGTAAGGTTAGAACACATGGAGATGTAGGTTTTGATAGTCTTGTTATTGCAAATCTCTTGTAATTCGGATATTGGTGGCATAGTGGGATGAAGCGTCGTGGAAAAACTTTACATGTCCTGACACATGAGACCTGTTCCACGCATGACATGCAACTCGTTTTGCATAAGTGGCTAGCAGGTGTCTATCTCTCCCACTATAGTTGATATTTGATTTATAACGGTCTGCTTAATAACTTGTTTATCACTGTTGTGGCTGAAGTTTGTAGGTAGAATAGTATTATCCTAGAAAGCCCACAGCCACGTAAAATATGCAAAAACAAATTAGAGGCGTCTAACTTCTTTTTGAAGGGCATGTGATGTGTTATGTTCTATGATACAAATTTTGTTGTATGCAATGTGTTTTATTGTAAAACAACCAGTAGGAGCCATGTGGTTGTTATTTTATTTTATGGCATGCGTGCAATAAAATGGAAATCCATATAATTAGATTAGTGGAGAACAACCTTGATGGTGGCGCCATGTACCTTGGTGACACATCGGTGGAATGATGGAGATCATGCCATGACGCAGGTGATGGACATCGAATGAGAGAAGGGCCATATCATATCATATTTTATATGCAAGCGATGTTTATTGTCAACACCCGGATTTTTAATCCCAGATGCCTGTTATGCCATACATCACAATCCCAGGAATACCATTTTTGCGAGACATAACAGAATTGGATTCCACAGTACATCATCCATTACAAACCATACATAAGGTCTTACACAAATAAGGATCTCATGATCCAGTCTTAATACAACACAAGTAGCAGAAATACGTAATAATAACGGTAGCATAGACGAAGCTCCATCTTCGGGGTCACAGGCAGTGTTGACGATGGGAGATGATCCTAGTTGTCGTAACCTTCCTGGGGTCCATCCTCCAGGTACTCCTCTTCATAGTCTGGCCATGGGAATAGCCAGGTACAAAGCCATGAGTACTCTTTAAGTACTCGCAAACTAATACTAACAAGTGAAAGGGGTTTTTGTAATAGGACACTAAGCTCTAGGGTTGTTTTGCAAAAGCCAGATTTACCTCTACTAATTTTGGAAACAACGAATGTTAGTTAAGGTTTTATAACACCTAAGGGGGAACTTGTATCTCATGCCACAACTCTCTTGTGGTCAAGTCAAAGTCTCAAATCATTTCACAAGTCTTTTTGAAAACATCTGACGGGGGAACAGTATGGCCACTCCAACTGTCCATAACCGCGGACGCGGCTATTCGAATAGTTTGAAACTCTGCAGAGATTGTACACTTTCACCACAACATTCGATACATCCGTCAGGAACAAATCCTGAATTCACCATACTCAGTATGCGGATAATCAATCCTAACCTTTCAATTACATGCCCTAGTATAAGCACCTCTCCTGTGAGTTTGGCCTCCCAACCATGACCAACTGTCATCTTGGGTACTGCACAGGTGGACAATCTTCACAAGGTAGCCTCAGCTCAGACCTTGGCCGTGAGGGAACTAATACTAAGGTATATAAGTTTCCAGTCAAGCCCTACCCAATTCTCGGGTATTGTGGTTGTACGATAAAATTGGAATGGTATCGCATCCAGACAACCATCAGTTTTATAAAGGGCTAAGCCTCATGCCTCAACATTTTCATCACCATAAATCATCTGGTGTTCGGAAACACATGTCCAAAATATTCCAATAGAATGATCCATCATTCCAAGGTTTTCATAACCATTTTTCCACCAAGTATTCCCATCTAAATTTGATCAAGTTTCATGCTTAGCACTAGCATCTACAAGTGGGGGTAAGTACTAATGAGGGGTGGTAAACAAGTGGAGTTTTAACTAAGTTCAATCTCATGCCTTAGGATGACATCAAGATTATCTAGCTTAGGACAAATTTTATGCTCTTTATGCAACCTTCATTTATCCTTCTAGAATCTACAAGTCACTTAAGTAAACTCTAAGAAATAGCTTTGATAAAGAAATAAAGTAGAAAGCTTGCAAGTAAAACTAGGAGGGGGTATCTTCAAATATGTCTAACCAAGCATGCTTAGTGCATTGCATAGGTTATCTAACTTTCATAATTGCAAGTGTTAGCTTGCACATTCAACTAGTAGTATTAGGCTTGCCTTGTGCAGAGCAGTGGTTGAAGTTCTCCTCGGCTTCTTCTTCGTAGTATCCTCCTTCCTCCTCGTATCCTTGGTCGGTACTAGCGTCTATGAATAAATACGAGGTACACAATCACCAAACAATACTTAACTACTTGCAATCATCACACAAAAGGGGTCCTATAGATGATCTAGCATCATCACTAACCTTACAAGATCAAAGCTTGGTTTAATTCCTTTTATTTTTTGGAAAAGTAATTTCTACTCATTGAAAAACTACTTAAGATTTAATATTCTCCAAACCAAACATGGTATCATGTGGACACATGTCATCACCACATATTTTATTCCATGGGAATGTGATTTAAAGTGGTGTCACAATTTAATAAGGTTTAACCTTTTATTTTTAATTAAATAAAGTGACTAGAAATGCTTATGTGGCATTATTTTATTACTTGGTCATTATTTTTGTAAGTAAACCTATATATTTTTATATATTCTGAAAGGTATGGTTAAATGTGATTTTTGAGAGTTGGAATCAACTCAAAAGCTATTATGGTTTAAATTTGAAAAATGTTTGAATGCATAAAATCTTCTGCCTTGTTATTTTTACCAAGGGTGATCTACAGATCCAAATGATTTAAATCCAATGGGCTTGGATTCAGCACTTCAAGACCTTTCTAACAAAATTGGTTTCATTCAATTTGGTTCAATGAATCGAGCTAGGTTGAGTTTTGAAACTAGGTACACAACTGTGTTTGAAATAAAATGGAAAAGGTTAAATTCAAACGACTGGGCTGCGCGGGAAACGATACTGGGCCGGCCTGCTAAGCACAACGCTTATGCGGGCTGGTTAAGTTGCTTTCCTCACGCGTCAGTGAGACGAGGGGGTGCGAAGCGGTACGGGGCAATATGGTGCGTTCGATCTAGTTCTAATCCAACGGCTGAGGGTCGTCGTCCACGTCGGGCAACGTCGGCGAGACTGAACCCTAACGCGGCAGGTGGGGGTCGTCGGGGGCTCACCGGGGCTCAGGCGATGGTCGAAGAGGCGGGCGAATGACGAAGTCGACGACGGCGAACCTCCTGGTACTGGCAGCTTCTCCCGGGGCGGCTCCAATCGCTGGCTCCCTTCTTCTCCAGCAGCGGCGGGCTCTAGTGATTCTGACGAAGCGCTGCTCGCCTTGCTTCGGGAACAGGGTGGAACGATCAGTGAGGAGAGGGGAGTGAGATGGTGTTCTCAATTCGGCTGGGGGTGGCTACGGGCTGCTAGAGGCATGGCCGGTGGTGGCGATCGTTTGGTGGTCTCCTGGCGATGCTCTACGGCTTTAATGCGCATGTAGGGGCGGTGGAAAATGGTCTTGAACGTGTGATGCTTTGCGCGGCCGAGGCGGCGTCTTCGACGGCGAGCGGTGGCTGTGAGGCATGGGGCGGCAGACGGGGATGTCTGGCAGTCTCCTAGGATGGTGGTGATCGTGTATGCACGCGGCGAGGGCAGCGCGCGGTCTGTGGGCGTGTGTCGAGGGCGGCGCTCTGGCGCATGCTCAACATGGTTGCTGGCGAGCTGGGAACGGTCGGTGCGTGTGGTCCAGGGGTTGGCAACGTTCGAGCGCTGGACAGGGAGTGGCGGTGGGGTGTTGGCTTACTCCCAGACATGTTGGCTAGGCTTGTTTCTTCTCCTAGCTTGCTGTCCACACTGGGGTGGCATGGTGAGCTTCGGATGTTCACCATTGATGGCATTTCCAAGCTTACAGTGAGGCTAGTGCTTGGTTTAGTTTGCTAGATGATCTACTGAGGTTGCTGTGAGCTAGAGAGGGAACAAGTTAGGCTCCAATCACTGCTCACAATAGTGTTTAGATTTTATTTGGTTTGAATCAGCAAGGTGTTTGATGAAATGGCCGCAAGAATTCAAGTTTTGAATTTTGAAAATATTTTTGGTGGGTGTGCTAGGTTGGTGCTGGTGAGTCTGCAGATGCTTAGGTTTTGAAAGTTGAGCTTGTTTGAGTGGTTTTTGCAAAAGTGGGATCTTCCCATATGATAAAGATTCAATTTTGAATTGTCATTTAAACTATGGATTTGAAAGTTTCTGGATGATCACAAGGTGGGCCTTGATACTTTGTTAAGAGTACTATCAAGGGTGTAAAGATCCAAACAAGTTTCTGTTAAGTTCTGAAAGTTTGGGATAGCCAAAGTAGGCATGGGAGTTAAATTGGGCAAAATGACCATTCACTCAATTTGGCTTATTTTGATTTATTTGTCTTTGGGAAAAGTTTGGGAATTGTTTAGATGATGTTTATTTCACCTAAGAATCCTTTTACAAGCAAAGAAACACATAAACAAGGCAATTCAAAAGAATTCAAAAATGGGATGCATACACACATGCATGCTTGCATATTTTTATTTAGAAAAGTTTTTGCTAACCCTAATTTTGATGATTAGAGTTTGATGATCCAAGTTTAGTATTTTTGGGATGTTACAAACCTTCCCCCTTAAACAAAATCTCGTCCCGAGATTTGAAAAAGGACGAAAAGATTACCTAGGATTTGAAGAGATCGGGAAATTCCATCCTGATGTGATCTTCGCGCTCCCAGGTAGCTTCCTCTTTTGTGTGATTGCTCCACTAAATCTTGAGAAAATTGATGCTTCGGGTTCGGGTAGTTCTGTAAGCTTCTTCCACAATACGGATGGGTACTTTGGGATAGGTCAGGTCATCGTTGATCTCTATGGTCCGGTGATCGATATTCTTGAACACTTTAGTCTTCTCTGGAACTTCGAGGCACTTGCGAAGTAATGAGATATGGAACACATTGTGCATGGCTGACATCTCTTCAGGTAGTTCCAATTGATACGACACTTCTCCTCGGCGGTTCAGAATCTTGAAGGGTCCGATATATCTGGGGGCTAACTTTCCTTTCAGTTGGAAACGTTGTATTCCCTTCAATGGCGACACTTTTAGACATACAAAGTCTCCTATGTTGAAGGCGAGGTCTCGACGTCTCTTGTCGGTGTAACTCTTCTATTTGGACTAGGCAGTCTTGAGGTGCTCACGAATCTTGTGAACCTTCTCTTCTGCTTCTCGTAGGATGTTGGGTCCGAAGATCTGACTCTCTCCTACTTGCGACCAGTTCAAAGGGGTGCGACACTTCCTTCCGTATATGAATTCAAATGGGGCCATTTGCAAACTATCTTGATAACCGTTGTTGTATGAAAATTCTGCAAACGGCAGACAGTCTTCCCACTTGGTTCCATATTCTAACACACATGCTCTCAGCATATCTTGGAGTATTTGATTTACTTGCTCCGTTTGTCCATCGGTCTGAGGGTGATACGCGGTGCTGAAATCTAGGCGGGTTCCTAAACCTTCTTGGACTTTCTTCCAGAATCTCGAGGTAAATTGAGTTCCTCGATCAGATACGATGTTCTTGGGGACTCCGTGCAAACTAACTATCCTAGCGGTGTATAACTCCGCTAGCTTCAAACTCTGATATGTGGTCTTGACGGGTAAGAAATGGGCGACTTTGGACAATCTGTCCACTCTGACCCAGATAGATTCATTTCCCCTACTAGAAGTAGGCAATCCGGTGATAAAGTCCATTCCAACGGAATCCCATTTCCATTCCGGAATCTGCAATGGTTGTAGCAATCCAGCGGGTCTTTGATGTCCGGCCTTGCTGACATATATCACACTTGGCGATATAGCTTCTGATTTCTCTCTTCATCTTATGCCACCAAAATTGCTCCTTCAAATCTTGATACATCTTAGTTCCTCCGGGGTGGATAGAATAAAGAGTATCATGAGCTTCCTTCAGAATCACTTCTTTCAACTCAGAATCTGCTAGTACACAGAGGCGTCCTTTGTACCATAGAACTCCTTCTTCGTCTTCGGTGAATCCGGGTACTTTGCCTGTCCCAATACGACGCTTGATTCCGTCGATACTAGCATTTCCCTTATGCGCCTCTTTGATCTGACTGATCAAAGTGGGTTGAAGTTCTATGCTAGCCAAAAATCCTTCACTCACTAATTCCATTCGGAAATCTTCCATCTCTTTGTGCAAACTAGGTTGCTCCTTTAAAATCATGGAGTTCAAGCGGCACGGCAATCTGCTAAGGTCATCTGCTACCATGTTGGCTTTACCAGGGTGATAGTGAATCTCTAGGTCGTAATCCTTGATTAGCTCAATCCATCTTCTCTGTCTCATATTCATCTCCTTCTGAGTGAATATATACTTCAGGCTCTTGTGATCCGAATAAATCTCACAACGATTTCCCATCAGGTAATGTCTCCATGTCTTCAGGGCTAGAACTACGGCTGCGAGTTCGAGGTCATGGGTTGGGTAATTTTGCTCATGTTGTTTCAGTTGTCGAGATAGATAAGATATAACTTTGTCTTCCTACATCAGCACACATCCGAGGCCGATCTTGGATGCATCACAATACACATTGAAGGGCTTCGTGATATCTGGCATGGTTAAGATTGGGGCTGAAATCAATCTCCTCTTGAGTTCTTGAAAACTCGCTTCACATTTGTCGGTCCATTCAAACTTCTTGTCCTTCTTCAGCAATTGGGTCATGGGTCTGGCGATACTCGAGAATCCTTCTACGAACTTGCGGTAATATCCCTCCAATCCGAGAAATGCACGAACTTGGGTTTGAGTGGTTAGGGCTTGCCAATCTTCGACATCCTTCACCTTTGCAGGGTCAACGGCAATTCCTCCGGCTAATACAATGTGACCGAGGAATCCTACTTCTTGTAACCAGAATTAACATTTGCTAAACTTGGCATACAACTGATGCTCTCTAAGGGTTCCAAGAATGGTCCTTAGGTGTAGCTCATGTTCTTCTTCCGATTTGGAATAAATCAGAATGTCATCGATGAAAACAATGACAAACATATCCAGGAAGTCCATAAAAATCTTATTCATGAGATTCATGAAATAAGCGGGGGCATTGGTTAATCCAAAAGACATGAAGGTATACTCGTATAATCCATATCGGGTGGTAAAGGCAGTCTTGGGAATATCCTCTGCATGAATTTTGAGTTGACGATAGCCAGTCCTAAGATCAATCTTAGAAAACACTTTGGCACCGGTCAACTGATCAAACAAATCTTCTATCTTGGGCAAGGGGTACTTGTTCTTGATGGTGACGTCATTCAATTTCCTGTAATACGTACACAAACATTACCTCCATCCTTCTTATCCACGAACAAAACAGGTGATCTAAAAGGTGACGCACTTGGTTGAATCAATCCAATTTCCAACATGGAATCCAGTTGCTTCTTCAGTTCTGCCAGTTCCGACGGGTTCATACTATAGGGTCTCTGGGCTATGGGTCCTGTTCCGGGGATTAGTTCGATGATAAACTCGATATCCCGATCTGGGGGCATACCGGGCAAAACATCTGGAAATACATCGGGGGTATTCACAAACTATCCGGACTTGGTCAATGGTAGGTTGGGCTATACTCTTGTGGCACTTGAATTGGCGAGGTAAGGTTTCAAAGATATGCTCGACTGATATTCTGGCTGTACTGGTCATGGTGATGGCTTTCTTGGCACAGTCAATCAATCCTTTATGTTTGGAATTCCAATCCATTCCTAGTACTACTTCCAAACCTTTAGTTCCGAGTACTATCAGATTAGCATAAAAATCTATGCCATGGATTAGGATAGGGACGGCTTTGCAAATTTGCCTAGCCTTGGTGGTTGAACCGGGAATTTGGACGATCATAACATGCTTCGGTTTTGTTGGTTGAATTTTACTAGTGCATGCAAATTCTTCGGTGACAAATGAATGCGATGCACCAGAATCAAACAACACTCTTGCAAGTACTGAATTAATATAAAACATACCCAGCACGACGTCTGGCGCTTCCTGAGCTTCTTCAGCATGCATGAGGAAAAGACGGCCATTGCGGTTGAGTGAATTCCCTGGGGCAAACCTTCTTCCTGGCTGAACACGACGCTGCTGCTGAGCTGGGGCATTTGCATTGGGGGCTGCGGCATTCTTCTTGTTGGGGCACTCATTGGAATAGTGGCCCTTATTTCCATAGTCATAAAAAGTCACTTGCGACTTATCCTTTGCTGCTACAGGCACAACATTGCTTCCAGTCCTCAGGGCAGTGTTGGTGTTGGTGGTAGCATTGTTGTTGAACTTGGGTGGGGCACGGTTGAAATTGTTAGAGTTGCCGGGGTTGTTGTGATTCCCTCCGGGCCTAGGGTTTCCACGGTTGGGATAGGTCGGACGGTTCATCGGGGGTCTGTTGGTTCTTGGGGCAAATCCTGGAGATGGGTTAGGGCGATACTTTGGGGTCTGATGGGTTCCTGGCTGGTGCATCATGCGATGCTTGCGGTTCTCATTGTCTTGGTTGATCTTTCCTTCCATCTGGATGGCAGAGTCGACAAGGGCTTCAATATCCGCAAAGGGGATATTGACCAACACAGTCTGCATCTCATTGTGCAGACCATTCAGGAATCTTTCTTTCTTCTTGGCTTTGGTGTCGATCTCATCCGGGGCATACCTAGCTAATGACAAAAAATTGTCACGGTATTCCACTACGGTCATCCTTCCTTGCTTCAGTTCTCTAAACTCGTCTCTCATCCTCTTGATCAAACCTGGTGGCACATGGGTTCTGGTGAACTTGACCTTGAATTCCTCCCAGGTCATCATCTGGCCTCCGGTCATTGCGCGAACACTGTTCCACCATGCCCTGGCATCTTCGGCTAGATAGTGGGTGGCGAACAGAACTTTCTCGTTAGCTTCCACTCCGGCGACTTCTAGGTTATTTTCCATGGTCTGCAGCCAATCGTCGGCATCTAGGGGCTCTTCAGACTTAGTGAAAACAGGTGGGTTGGTGTTTTGGAAATTCTTGAGCTTAGATCCATGGTTGTCCTGATTTCCGTGGCCTTGGTTGTTGTGGGCAAGCTGAGCTATCTGTTGTAGGGTGGCTAGGTTGGCTTGACGTTCGGCTCTTTCAGCTTCGCGGTCAGAAACCAACATTTGCAGTATCTGCAACATCGGGTCCGGGGATGAACCACTTCCTCCACATGGCATCTGAAGATTGAGATAGATCATGAGAAAAGAGGGAAATTTCTAAGGTTCTGGGACTTTGAATTTTTTTTTTAAAGTTTGACTCAGATTTTTCTAGCAACTTGCTTTTCATTCAATCATAGCACACGGTACAACACACACCACAACCAAGGGAAACAGATGGTTTTAAGAACCATTCTGGAAACTATGATACAGTGGGACCGAATACTACTTACTATGCTAGTGCTCAAGTTCTACTACTCCTTGGAGTCGGTGTAGTCGTCATCCTCATCATCCTCGTCGTCATCGATGAAGGCGTAATCATCCTCATCGGTGAAGAAATCCATAGCCTGATCTTCTAGGAAATCATCATCATCACTGAGATAGGAGTAGGGGTCTCCCCGAAGATCCTCTCTAGCATTCTCCCTTTCCTCCAACTACATGTCTCTCTCGTGGATGGTCTCCTCCAAAGACGAGATACGGTGGCGAAGATGGGCAATTATGCGCTCCTTCTTGTCGAGCTGACAACGACGAGACTTGCGATCCTTCGCTAGCATGGCGATGGTCTGATCCTTCGTCTTGATGATGGCGGACTTGTGGTTGGATTAGTCACGACAGTTGTCCAATTCTTGCTGACGATCGTACATCATGAAGCTAAGGTGATCCAACTGAGTCTTCAGATCATGGTGGTATGGGGCTTCCAGGGGTTTTCCATTAGCATCACGCCTTGGGCAAAACTCAAAGCGAGTACCCTTGATCTGGTTGATACTCTGCCCACACAAACGGGCAAGAGCTTCCTGCATGTCTCTGGCAAGTCCATCGAGCCAGTTGTTCTCTCTTAAGGTGAACTGAATTCTCTCAGCAGTGGGAGGTTCAATCTTTCCTTGGAGACTTGCAACAATTAGCCATTGCATATCTTCTCCTCCTTGATCATTGAGCTGGGCTCCGAAGAACTCGGGGTGTGGACGCTCCAGAAGTTCCGAAAGCTGGTCCAAATCCATCTCAAAGATAAGGTCTCCGCCATTTCCCAACTGGTAAAACTTGCTATATTTCACGTCCATCTAAAATAATATAAGATAAGTAAGTTAGTAGAGTGATCAAGTGCGTCAAAATTTTATGTATTTCGCAAAAGTTTTTGAGGAACATGAATTTTTCATGAATGAAGTAAGTGATAAGAATGGGAATAAGTTTTTGTAAATATTTGTTTTCTTTGGTTTTGAAACTAAGTTTTTTGATTCCAAACGTCCAGTCTAACTAGGGTCTCCTATGGTCAGGATGGATCTGATACCAACTTGTCAACACCCGGATTTTTAATCCCAGATGCCTGTTATGCCATACATCGCAATCCTAGGATTACCATTTTTGCGAGACATAACAGAATTGGATACCACAGTACATCATCCATTACAAACCATACATAAGGTCTTCAACAAATAAGGATCTCATGATCCAGTCTTAATACAACACAAGTAGCAGAAATACGTAATAATAACGGTAGCATAGACGAAGCTCCATCTTCGGGGTCACAGGCAGTGTTGACGATGGGAGATGATCCTAGTTGTCGTAACCTTCCTGGGGTCCATCCTCCAGGTACTCCTCTTCATAGTCCGGCCATGGGAATAGCCAGGGACAAAGCCATGAGTACTCTTTAAGTACTCGCAAACTAATACTAACAAGTGAAAGGGGTTTTTGTAATAGGACACTAAGCTCTAGGGTTGTTTTGCAAAAGCCAGATTTACCTCTACTAATTTTGGAAACAACGAATGCTAGTTAAGGTTTTATAACACCTAAGGGGGAACTTGTATCTCATGCCACAACTCTCTTGTGGTCAAGTCAAAGTCTCAAATCATTTCACAAGTCTTTTTGAAAACATCTGACGGGGGAACAGTATGGCCACTCCAACTGTCCATAACCGCGGACGCGGCTATTCGAATAGTTTGAAACTCTGCAGAGATTGTACACTTTCACCACAACATTCGATACATCCGTCAGGAACAAATCCTGAATTCACCATACTAAGTATGCGGATAATCAATCCTAACCTTTCAATTACATGCCCTAGTATAAGCACCTCTCCTGTGAGTTTGGCCTCCCAACCATGACCAACTGTCATCTTGGGTACTGCACAGGTGGACAATCTTC
The DNA here is from genome assembly GCA_916181665.1 of Avena sativa. NCBI lineage: Eukaryota > Viridiplantae > Streptophyta > Magnoliopsida > Poales > Poaceae > Avena > Avena sativa. Next base: position 39,989,055 of record OV702298.1, on the reverse strand, counting down.
ACAAGGTAGCCTCAGCTCAGACCTTGGCCGTGAGGGAACTAATACTAAGGTATATAAGTTTCCAGTCAAGCCCTACCCAATTCTCGGGTATTGTGGTTGTACGATAAAATTGGAATGGTATCGCATCCAGACAACCATCAGTTTTATAAAGGGCTAAGGCTCATGCCTCAACATTTTCATCACCATAAATCATCTGGTGTTCGGAAACACATGTCCAAAATATTCCAATAGAATGATCCATCATTCCAAGGTTTTCATAACCATTTTTCCACCAAGTATTCCCATCTAAATTTGATCAAGTTTCATGCTTAGCACTAGCATCTACAAGTGGGGGTAAGTACTAATGAGGGGTGGTAAACAAGTGGAGTTTTAACTAAGTTCAATCTCATGCCTTAGGATGACATCAAGATTATCTAGCTTAGGACAAATTTTATGCTCTTTATGCAACCTTCATTTATCCTTCTAGAATCTACAAGTCACTTAAGTAAACTCTAAGAAATAGCTTTGATAAAGAAATAAAGTAGAAAGCTTGCAAGTAAAACTAGGAGGGGGTATCTTCAAATATGTCTAACCAAGCATGCTTAGTGCATTGCATAGGTTATCTAACTTTCATAATTGCAAGTGTTAGCTTGCACATTCAACTAGTAGTATTAGGCTTGCCTTGTGCAGAGCAGTGGTTGAACTTTTCCTCGGCTTCTTCTTCGTAGTATCCTCCTTCCTCCTCGTATCCTTGGTCGGTACTAGCATCTATGAATAAATATGAGGTACACAATCACCAAACAATACTTAACTACTTGCAATCATCACACAAAAGGGGTCCTATAGATGATCTAGCATCATCACTAACCTTACAAGATCAAAGCTTGGTTTAATTCCTTTTATTTTTTTGGAAAAGTAATTTCTACTCATTGAAAAACTACTTAAGATTTAATATTCTCCAAACCAAACATGGGATCATGTGGACACATGTCATCACCACATATTTTAGTCCTTGGGAATGTGATTTAAAGTGGTGTCACAATTTAATAAGGTTTAACCTTTTATTTTTAATTAAATAAAGTGACTAAAACTGCTTATGTGGCATTCTTTTATTACTTGGTCATTATTTTTGTAAGTAAACCTATATATTTTATATATTCTGAAAGGTATGGTTAAATGTGATTTTTGAGAGTTGGAATCAACTCAAAAGCTATTATGGTTTAAATTTGAAAAATGTTTTAATTTGTTATTTTTACCAAGGGTGATCTACATATCCAAATGATTTAAATCCAACGGGCTTGGATTCAGCACTTCAAGACCTTTATAACAAAATTGGTTTCATTCAATTTGGTTCACTGAATCGAGCTGGGTTGATTTTTGAAACTAGGTACAGAACTGTGTTTGAAATAAAATGGAAAAGGTTAAATTCAAACGACTCGGCTGCGCGGGAAACGATACTGGGCCGGCCTGCTAAGCACAGCGCTTACGTGTGCTGGTTAAGTTGCTGTCCCCACGCGTCAGTGAGACGAGGGGGTGCGAAGTGGTATGGGGCAATATGGTGCGTTCGGTCTAGTTCTAATCCAACAGCTGAGGGTCGTCGTCCACGTCGGGCAACGCCGTCAAGACTGAACCCTAACACGGCAGGTGGGGGTCGTCGGGGGCTCACCAGGGCTCAGGCGAGGATCGGCGAGGTGGGCGAACGACGAAGTCGACAACGACGAACCTCCTGGTACTGGCAGCTTCTCCTAGGGCGGCTCCAATCGCTGACTCCCTTCTTCTCCAGCAGCGGCGGGCTCCGGTGAAATTCCGGCGCTGCTCGCCTTGCTTCAGGAACAGGGTGGAACGATCAGTGAGGAGAGGGGAGTGATATGGTGTGATCAATTCGGCTGGGGGTGGCCTCTATTTATAGTCACGACGACGAAGAAGAAGCCGAGGAGAACGGGATGGGCAGGCGACGGTGGCGACATGGCTACGGGCTGCTAGAGGCATGGCCGGCGGTGGCGATCACTTGGTGGTCTCCTGGCGATGCTCTATGGCTTTAATGCGCATGTAGGGGCGGTGGTAAATGGTCTATAACGTGCGATGCTCTGCACGGCCGAGGCGGCGTCTTCGACGGCGAGCGGTGGCTGTGAGGCATGGGGCAGCAAACGAGGATGTCTGGCGGTCTCCTGGGATGGTGGTGATCGTGTATGCACGCGATGAGGGCGGCGCGCGGTATGTGGGCGTGTGTCAAGGGTGGCGCTCTGGCGCATGCTCGGCATGGTTGCTGGCGAGCTGGGCACGGTTGGTGCGTGTGGTCCAGGGGTTGGCAACGTTCGAGCGCTGGACAGGGAGTGGCGGTGGGGTGTTGGCTTGCTCCTAGACATGTTGGCTAGGCTTGTTTCTTCTCCTAGCTTGTTGTCCACACTGGGGTGACATGGTGAGCTTCGGCTGTTCACCATTGATGGCATTGCCAAGCTTACAGTGGGGCTAGTGCTTGGTTTAGTTTGCTAGATGAACTACTGAGGTTGCTGTGAGCTAGAGAGGGAAGAAGTTAGGCTCCAATCACTGCTCACAATAGTGTTTAAATTTTATTTGATTTAAATCAGCAAGGTGTTTGATGAAATGGCCACAAGAATTCAAGTTTTGAATTTTGAAAAGATTTTGGTGGGTGTGCTAGGTTGGTGCTGGTGAGTCTGCAGATGGTTGGGTTTTGAAAGTTGAGCTTGTTTGAGTGGTTTTTGAAAAAGTGGGATCTTCCCATATGATAAAGATTCAATTTTGAATTGTCATTTAAACTATGCATTTGAAAGTTTTTGGATGATCACAAGGTGGGCCTTGATACTTTGTTAAGAGTACTATCAAGGGGTGTAAAGATCCAAACAAGTTTTTGTTAAGTTCTGAAAGTTTGGGATAGCCAAAGTAGGCATGGGAGTTAAATTGGGCAAAATGACCATTCACTCAATTTGGCTTATTTTGATTTATTTGTCTTTGGGAAAAGTTTGGGAATTGTTTAGATGATGTTTATTTCACCTAAGAATCCTTTTACAAGCAAAGAAACACATAAACAAGGCAATTCAAAAGAATTCAAAAATGGGATGCATACACACATGCATGCTTGCATATTTTTATTTAGAAAAGTTTTTGTTAACCCTAATTTTGATGATTAGATTTTGATGATCCAAGTTTAGTAGTTTTGGGATGTTACATTTATCCTTTGATGCATCTTATTTTGCATTGATTTGAAACAGGGTGAAGTACTTTGAAACAGGGTCATTTTCATCGGAAGAGTACTTTGATTACATCAAAAGTCACACCGTAATAGGGTGATTATAAAGGTGTCGTCCGGTATTTGTAAAGTGTTAGTTGAGGCTCCTGGATCAAGAGTGGTATTTGTCCATTCAGATGACAGAGAGATATACTCAGGGCCCTCTCGGTGATATCACATTGACATAGCTTGCAAGCAAGTGATTTGATCACTAGAATGTCACATCATTGGAACGAGAAAAAGAGTACTTGTCAGGAATGATATTAAACAAGGTATGGTTGATACCAAGTGATCGAATCTCGAACAAGTAAAATATCATGAGACAAAAGGAATTTGATTACAACGAAAGAGGTTTAGATGATCATTTGATTTTCGTGGAACTAGTGGGAGTCATTATAGATCTCTAGGTCTCGCTAATGATTATTGATTAGAGAAAGTCTTGATCATGTCTACATATTTATCGAACCCATAGGGAGACACACTTAAGGTTAGTCGATGCATTTGAGCGGATAGGGAACACATGGGAAGTCAATGGACATCACAGAAAATTGTTCTGCCGAATCTGCCGAAGTAGTTTTGGGGTATCTAAAAAAAGCATGAGATCAAAATGTTAATGTGTTAATTGAATGAAGTACTCATTAAACGAAGTGTTTATTAAATGAAGTACTCATTAATTGAAGTGTTCATTAAATTGAGTTGAATTAAAACAAGAGAATTAAAGTGCTTTAATGGAAAGACCGTCCATTGTTTTAGTGGAGATTAAATGTGAGAAAGTGGAGGTGGAGTTTATGTGAGTGGAGAGAGCAATCACATGAATGAGAGGAGGGGAAGGGGCATCCCATGGCTCCATCCAAGGAGGGGGTCTTTCCCCACCTCTCCCCTATAAAAGGAGGTGGCATCCTCATCCATCTCACACACTCTCCAATAAGCTCTTCTCATATGCCCTTTGGTTGGCATCTTCTCCCCCTTTCTTATATTGTCCATTGCCACTAGAAAAGGTGCACAACAAAGCCCTTCCATAAACATTTCCCTCCACAACCACTACCATGCAGCAGCACTGTTGGAGTTCCTAGGGATCCGCTACTTCTGCTGCCCGGCTGGAGCGAGGGCTCAGGAATCGTTGGTGCACCGTTCATGTGACCGATTGCGGAGGCGCTACCCGTTTGTGGAGCTGATCATCTGCACATCCTTGAGGATGGTCGTGTACATGTACATCAACCATGTTTATTTGCAAGAATGTTTTCCCTCTTACGGTCTATGAGGGTGGGTCCATTTGTAATCGTTACAAGTATCGCCTAGATATGATCTTGGCAACTGCAACCGTAGATTTTTTTGTTTTCGATGCAAGGAACCCCGTCAATGGTATTAGATCTATTTCTATGCGTAGATGCTCGTACGGTTAGAACACATGGAGATGTGGATGTTGATAGTCTTGTTATTGCAAATATCTTGTACTTCGAATATTGGTGGCATAGTGAGATGAAGCATCCCGGACAAACTTCACATGTCGTCACACATGAGACCAGTTCCACTCTTGACATGAAAATCGTTTTGCATAAGTGGATAGCGGGTGTCTGTCTCTCCCACTATAGTTGATATCTGATTTACAACGGTCTGCTTAATAACTTGCTTATCACCGTTGTGGTTAAAGTTCATAGGTAGAACGGTTCTACCCTAGAAATCCCATGATGGTTGTAAGTGCATAGATCGTTTGCAGCTACTTTCGAAGTTAAGATGTCAATCCCATATGGATCCCAAAGGCAAGTGTTTATGAGTGAAGTCTCTGTCACACTCAAAGTTGTCACAGGTCTTCGAGTGAATTTACTGCAAGTGTTGACACAAGTATCGAATTTGGATTAAAGGAATGTATTTGAATAAAACTAAAATGTAAATGTCAAAATTAAAAAGCATAAAAGTAAAGAATAATTTGTTTGTTGTTTTCTGCAGATGACAAAATAGGCGTGGGGAGATTTAGTTCATGGTGATAGTGAATGTGCCAGGTGGATGAGTGATAAGTGTAACAATTATAATCTTATAAGTATATGTGTAGGCGACCAACCCATAATTAGACATAACTCCTCTTGGTATATTTCATCCCAACTTCAATAATCCTACTAGCCTGTTACCAAAACCATGGTCAGTCACTAGACGATTAAGATCCTTCAAGTTGCTTAGCAATTAAGCTCCTTGGATCGGACTAATGCAATAAGCATAGTGGTTCCTCGTGATCCTCGAGTCAAACTAGTTTCCCGTGTCACTCGTGGGTCGCCGGTCTGCTAGCGAACAAGATCCTATCTATGTAGAATAAAGCATCATGTTGGATGGGCCCTTAATTGGATAACAAGCATTATGCATCCCACATATAATCAAGCACACATAATATAGTAATTAAAATCAACCACAAACTTAATGGAAATTATATAGGCACATCACATCTCACCAATCCCTTACATCTCCCATGCCCAAGGGAACTTACTCACACATGAGAGAAGAAAGCATCATCAATATAATTAAATAAAGGGAGTTCTTCTTGATATTATTGTGGAGATACACAATAAGAATAGAAATAAATCCAACACAATTCAAGATGGGAAGAACAATCTCAAACCCTAGTCTTGCAAGGTGGAGATCTCTCTCTCTCTCAAGTACAAGTTATGGCTATGGAGGTGTGGTGGCTAGGAGGTTGAAGAACGTGAAGCAAGATGAAGAACGTCTTCTCCTTCTTCTTCGGATCTCTTCTTTCTCCTTTCTAGATGGGATGGCGGCTGCTATGTTCTATTTTTGACCTCTGCCTCTTCAAGAAAGTTGTCCCTTTTAACAACACGAAGCTGATGACAACTATATGGTGGGAACTATACGACCAGAGAAAATATTCCCTCAATTTCTTCCAAAAAGAGACTTGCTTGTTTTCATCTGAATATTGTGTTTTGCTGTTAAAACCGTCTGTTGATGTTCAGAACCTGAAACGCACATTAAAAACCAAGTTTTTCACTACCGAAGTATTAGCGTTAGGTAAAGCTAGAAAACCATCAAATCAAAATGAAAACCATCAATAGAAACCATAAAAAATGTGTCAAATATCACAGCTATCAACTCCCCCAAGCTTAGATGTTGATGGCTCTCGAGTGGCAAGGAAATAAGAAAGGATAGCAGAGATTCGAGACTGAAATAAAAGAACTTACAAGCTCGAATTGATGCCAAATTATTTTCTTCACAATTCCTGCAATCTTAAACATGATCATACAAGTATTCACAAGATTGCACTGAGTCCACTTCCTAACCACATATATCTTGCTAGCAAATAAATCATATGCCTGAGCGAGTGTCAAAAGTTTAGCTAGGAAAGTGAAACAAATCCTTTTGGTTTCTCTCTTATTGAGAGATGAAAACTTTTTGCTCTTGTTCCTTTAATCAATTAAGAGTACTCAAGTTGGCACCAACAACATTCAATTTAAGAAAAACTCATGTTCTCCCATGTCAAAATTTCAAGATTCTCACAACACCCTTTTTTGCTTTCCTTGTTTTCCAAAAACTTTAGCTCTTTCATAGAGAAATCATGCCACTGTTTTTAACATGTTAATTGGGACTGTCTTGTGCACTCGTTACCATGGCAATAGATAACTGTTGAGCAATAGTGGGTCATAGGAGTACTACAACTTCACGTGGAACATGAGACCACGAGGAGACTAAAATTTTACCCTTCATAGCATTGCAGCTACAGACGCTTATATAACTCAATAGCCGAAATCAAGTGGTTTCCCACATTTAGATCGTTCGTTGGCCAGCGGAGTTAATAGTTCCCCATGGAGTACGACAGTGTTGTAATGACACACGTAAAGCAATATCTTACTATAATTATTAGAAAACGCAGTGGCATAATCTCTACTTCTTCGAAACATCCATTTTATTAGACAATTTCATTTAAGGGTGTTATGGAGTCTATTTACATTAAGCACAATGGGGTTGATTAGTTTCTAAAATCAAATCCTTTTGGCTAAACATGGACTCAAGTAATCTCTTGGATGCTTTTTCTTGTTGTAAAAATGTCAGAAATATTTTAACCAAGTTCATTGCTCACTATTTCAAAGCTAAAAGGAGACACTGGCAAAGGAATAGAATTTATAGGATAACAAGCTAAGCGGGGAGTGACTAAAGTGCAAGCGATTAAATAGTTGTAGGATCAATTTAAGGTTGTAGAAGAGGTGATGAAAGGAATGTGATACCTCCTCTTGCTTGCTTCGTTTTCTTACTTTAGTCGAATCCCCTCTATATTTCCCTACTGCCAGATCACCTGAAATTGAGAAATCTCCAAGAGAAACAAAGAAACAAATTTGTAATAAAGGATACAACTATTTTTTTTGTGTTTTTGAATTAAAAATGCAAAATGAAAGTAAACATACAATTTTTTAAGAAGTGAAATAAATCAAAAGAATAAATAAAAATATGAATGCAAAGTTTGGAGGTTTTCAAACCTCCCCGAGCTTAGGATGTTGCCTTGCTTAGTTGTTGCCGTCGTTCGGTGGTGGGTACAGATGATGCTGATAGTAGTCGGGAAAGTAGGTCATGAAGTGACTAAAGTTGTGAGTTAAGGCACTCACATTCTCATTCACTCCATGCAGAGTTTGGTCGATCTCCCCAACGCGTTGGTTGATCTGCAGAAAATCTTCATAGGGGACATTGTTGAACCCCTATTGCTGTTGCTGCTGATTGAGCCATGGGTCCCAAGGTCCCTGCTGCTGATGCTGTCCTTTCCAAGCAGGGATGTACTCCTGCTCCTGCTGCTGCTCCTTCTCATCCTGTTGATCCCCTTCTTCTTCTTCCTCGGAGTCAGGATAGAGTGTTGTCATGATCTCCGTCAGTTGATCCTTGTTGAGTATCTAATTGTTCCTCTCCTGAATCAAGAAGGCTTGTGACAAGGCAATGGCACATTCTCATCCTGTGCAACATAGAGATAACCAAATTGATAGGCTCGGAGCCTCCTATTAGCTCGGTATACACCAAGGAATCCACAAGCAGTTATATATTTGACATCCATAAGTATGGAGCCATCAACAGGTTGCACAATAGGTATCGGGATTCCACAGGCTTGGAATAGGTGGGTTACCAATCCACCGATGCGAATATCACATTTCTTTTTGTTGCTCTGGTGGCGGAGGTGCTGGAGGAATAGAGCTGCAGGAGTGGACTCTAAGGTGCATCAGGGAAGAGTGCCTTCGTGATCATGGCCATGTCTACATTGGCCATAGAGCCGGTATCTCCTCTTCCCAACAAAGTGTTAGAAAGAAACAAAGCGAAGTAGAGGATGGTCGGGTTCCGAATGGTGGACATCTTCTTCTGGTATAAGTCCCTGGCACCATTAATAGAAATAACCTCCCAAGTTTCTCCACTTGATACGCTATACAAGTTTGTAACAGTTGATTCCCCTTCTCGAGGGAATCCAAAAGCTTCACAAAATTGTTGAAAAGTGATTTGATATGGCCGCTGGTTAACGGTGAAACTCACCTTGCATGCATTACGTTTCTCCTTGTAGTCGTCGTAGAAGGAGGCGAGGAACTCATGGGTGAGCTTAGTGTAGGTGTAGTGGATTGCATAGGTGAGGTTGCATAGCCTTGCATTTGCACACATGTGGTCAAAGTCCGCCCTCAACCCTGTGATACGTTGGAAACGTATCTATAATTTTTGATGCTCCATGCTTGTTTAGTATCTACTTTGCTTTAGTTGTCTACACTTTGAGGTGATTTTTACATATTTTTTGGTACTAACCTATTAACAAGTTGCAATAGTGCCAGATGCCTTTTCTGCTATTTTTTGTTTCAGAAAAGTTAGTAAAGAAATATTCTCAGAATTAGACGGGACAAATTTCAAAGTAAATTACTTTCCGTGGGGAACAAGAAGTCCAGAAGAGAGCCGGAGGGGCCAGCCAGGGGGCCAGACCCACCCCAGGTGCGGGGGTAGGTGGACCCACGCCTGGCTAGGGTTTGGTGGCCCTGGCCGCCTCCCGGTCTCACCCCTTCGCCTATAAGAAGCCCCTGATGCAGAAACCCTGAGTACCCGATCAGAAATCCTCGAAACCCTCTGTAGCTGCCGCCACCATCGTCCCTAGATCGGGGAGGGGGGTCTGAAGTTCTTCCCGGCGCCCTGCCAGAGGGGATATCATCCCGGAGGCCCTCTCTCCGGTATGATGTGTGAGTAGTTCCACCTTGGACTATGGGTCCATGTAGTAGCTAGATGGTTGTATCTCCTCCTTTGTGCTTTCATGTATAGATCTTGTGAGCTCCGTTCATGATCAAGATCTAATCTATTTATAATCATGCATGTTGTGTTTGCGGGGATCCGATGGATATTGAGATTATTACGTTGGGTTGATTAATGGTTTTATCTTTATGATTCTATCATGTGTGTGTTGTTTGTGATCTTGCATGCTCTCCGTTGTTAGTAGCTATCTTGGCCAAGTAGTTGCTGGTGACTACAAGAGGGGGTATTTATGCTCGATAGTGGGTTCATGCCTCTAGTTTCCAAGGGAAGTGACATAAATCTCTTCGGTTGTATATGTGTTGTTGCTACTAGGGAGAAAACAACGGTCTCTTGTTCATGGAACATGTGGATTGTTTACCTTACACACTTTTCTTAAAGAAGTTGTCTGTTGCTTGCAACTTAATACTGGAGGGGGTTCGGATGATAACCTAAAGGTGGACTTCTAGTCATAGATGCAGCTGGATGGCGGTCTATGTATATTGTTGTATTGCCCAATTAACCTCATAGGATCTTTATGGCTAGTAATTGCATTGTTATGCCTTGCTCAGTTCCTGTCAATTGCCCCGCTGTAATTTGTTTACCCTTCATGCCATGTTGTTTATCTAAGGAGAGAACCTCTAGTGAACTATGGACCCCGGTCCAATCTTTACCGTTGATACATCTTCCATTGTTACTTGTTTACATGATGCAAACCATTACCTTCCACACCATACGTTTAATACTTTTTTACAGCAAACCGGTGAGCTTGACAACCTCACTGATTCGTTGGGGCAAAGTCTTGAGTTTGTGTTGTGCAGGTCTCCGTGTTGCTTGCAACACCTGCGTGATGTTTCCTTCCTCCTTCTGGTTCGGTAACCTCGGTCTCAACTGAGGGAAGACTTGCTGCTATGCTCTTCACACCTTGCTCTGGGGGTTCCCAACAAGACTCCACATCAAGCACCAAGTTCTCTGGAGCCATGAAGGAGTCATCAACAAGTTTTCTGGCGCTGTTTCCAGGGAGTCTAAGGACGTCTTCACTAGGGGAGTCCTTCACTTCCTTTCTCTTTACTTTGTTTTTAGTTTGCTTTGTTTCTTTTGCTTGGTTTTGTTTGCCTCTTTTGAAAAAACCAAAAAAAAATAGTCTAGTTTGGTTTGCTTGCCTTATTCAAAAACACACAAAAATTATTTCCTGCTCTAGCTGCTGCTGCTGTTTTTGGCTTGCCCACCTTTGCCAAAATGAACTCTGTTGAGAACACCAAGTTGTGTGACTTCACTAGCACCAACAACAATGATTTCCTAAGCACTCCTATTGCTCCACCTGCTCCTCATGCTAGCTTTTATGAAATTAAGTCTGCTTTGTTGAATCTTGTGATGAGAGAGAAATTTTCTGGTGCTGGTTCTAATGATTCGGCTGCCCATCTTAATAACTTTGTTGCACTTTGTGAGATGCAAAAGTATAAGGATGTAGATGGAGATATTATTAAGATCAGGATTTTTCCTTTCTCCTTAAGGGGAAAAGCTAAAGAATGGTTGCTATCTTTGCCTAAAAATAGTATTGATTCTTGGACTAAGTGCAAATATGCTTTTATTGTAAAGTACTATCCTCCTGCTAAGATTATTGCTATGAGAAGTGACATTATGAAATTTAAACAACTTCATAGTGAACATGTTGCTCCTGCTTGGGAAAGAATGAAATCTATGGTTAAAAATTGCCCTACTCATGGACTCATTGCTTGGATGATTATCTAGACTTTTTATGCAGGTTTGAACTTCTCCTCAAGAAACCTGTTGGATTCTGCTGCTGGAGGTACCTTCATGGGCCTCACTTTAGGTGCTGCAACAAGGCTCCTTGATAATATGATGGTTAACTACTCTGAATGGCACGTTGAGAGATCTCCACATGGTAAGAAGGTAAATTCTGTTGAGGAAACTTCCTCTTTGAGTGAAAAGATTGATGTTATTATGGCTATGCTTGTTAATGGGAATGCTCCTCTAGATCCTAATAGTGTTCCCTTAGCCTCTTTGGTTGCTCAAGAAGAGCAAGTTGATGTGAACTTCATTAGAAACAACAATTTAAATAACAATGCTTATGGTAATTATAGGCCTTATCCTCCTAATAATGGAAATTCCTATGGAAACTCTTACAATAATGCTAGAAGTGCCCTTTCTGAACTCGAAGTCATGCTCAAGGAATTTATTAGTAAACAAACCACTTTTAATAAGACTATAGAAGAAAAGCTTTTAACTGTTGAGAAAAATATATCCTCTTTGTCTAAAGCTTAAACTTCCTTGGTTAATAAAATGGCTGCTAAACCTGAAACTATGGAGGATACCTTTGCTACTGCTCATGCCATACAGGTTACTATTGATGAAAATGTTAGGCTGTTAGCTCAACTTCATGCTAAGTGGGAAAGGGAAGCTGAAATTGATAGAAACAATAGTGGGTGCACTATCACCACTAAACCACAAGGAGCCCCTATTCCTCCTCCTACTATGCCTACCACTAGTGATGCTAAGTTTGACTTTGATATTGATGTTTGCAATATTTCTAAAGTGATTATGTTCTTGCAAAATATTGCTAGAAGTCCTGATGCTAGTGATATGCATGTTGCCTTTACCAAACATATTACAGATTCTCTTGTTAAGATTAAGGAAGAGAAGCTGAAACACAAAGCTTATATTCCTAGGAAAGTAGAAGATAATTGGGAACCCATTATTAATATTCAAGTGAATGATTTTGATCTCAAAGCTTCATGTGATCTTGGTTCTAGTGTCTCTATTATGCCTAGGAAGATTTATGAAATGCTTGATTTGCCACCATTAGAAGATTGTTATTTGGATGTCCCACTCAATGATAATGCTAAGAAGAAACTCATGGGGAGTATTAATGATGTTCTTATCATGGTTAGCAATGCTTATGTCCTTGTTCATTTGTATGTTTTGGTTGTTGAATACAATGCTTTTTGTCCTATTACTTTGGGAAGACCTTTTCTTAGAACAGTTGGTGCCATCATTTATATGAAAGAAGACACCATTAAATATCATTTTCCATTCAAGAAAGGTATTGAACACTTCCCAATGAGAATAGATAAGTTGCTTTTTGCTCCTCCTTTGAAAGCAAGGTTTGATGTTAATGCTTCCTCATTTGAAAATACTTGATTCTTCTTGCTTCTTATGCCTAACTTAAAGGCGTTAAATAAAATACTTGTTGGGAGATAACCCAAGAGTTTCCTTGAGTCTTGGAAGTTATTACTTCTGTAATGACCTCTCCTTACCCTTTTTGTTTGCTTTTTGTGCCAAGAATGACCTCTAATGAGAGGGAAGTAAGATTTGGGGAGTTGCTGTCCCGAAACAGATTTCTGTCCTCCACCAAAAAATTCATGAGGAGGCTCTGTAACTCGGATTGAGCTCAAAGTTTACGAATAAATCCACCAGTATGTTAGATAACTTTCGTTAGTTCATCACTTTTTGATTTGAGCAACAGAAGATGTTCAAAAAAATTCATTTCTACCTGCTGGTCTGTTTTGACAGATTTCTGCCGTTATTTGCATTTGCTTCTTATTGATTCCTTTTTGAGTTCTCTTCAGGTAAATTGAGATTTTTGAAGGATTTACTACAGTAGCTTGTGTTTTTAGTGAAAAGCCTTGCTGTTCCTAAGCTTTTCCAGAGGTCTAATATCTTTTGAATAAGCTAATGTTGCTAATGAAGATTGTGTGAAGTTTTGTATGAAGGAAAAATTTCAGGTGTAGAGAGAGAATGATGTAATGAGATGAAGAATGGACAAAAGCTCAAGATTGGGGATGCCACCATGGTGTGACCCCAAGAAATATCCAAGAGGTACAAGCGTCAAAGCTTGGGGATGCCCAAGGCATCCCCTTCTTCATCAATAAAAAGCTCAGGTATGTCTAGACACTTTATTTTTATTGTTTCATGCACAGTTGTGTTGTACTTGGAGCGTCTTAGTTTTAGTTTTCTTTTCTTAGTTTGTTTAGTTTTCTTGAATAAAGTAGTTTGGACCCCCGTTCTCGATGTGTTTTTTTGCACATAAGTTGCTTGGTGTTGGAAAGGAGTAGTAAGTTCTTGCTTGAAGTGCAAGAGGAGCTTGCATTGACTGTGACTTAGAATTTAGCATGACATGCTAGGTGTTGTTTTAGCATTATTCTTAGTGATTATTGCTGTAGCATGTCTTTCTCCAAACAATTGGGATTGCTTAGTGTGCCTTGAAAAAATTATGCGTTGTTTTAGCATGCAAAAGCATAGTATTGTGGTATTATCCTTTGATATTTTGCTTGGGTTTACTTGGCACATGCTCACACCATGTTATGACTATGACAAGTCACCATTAGCCTCTATGATCATTTAGTGCTTGACTTCTAGTACCACTCTTTGCTTTGATTAGTTTGCTTTGTTGCACTGTATGATTTTGGCCATTATTGCTCTCTTAGTTGGTTGCTCCCAGTCTTTTGCTAGCCTCCACTTGTATGAGTAAGTTCTACTCATGCCTCTAACTCCCAAGAAACCAAGTTATTCCAAAGAGTCCACTATAAACTCCTATGCATGGTGTGTTACACCATTCCAAGTATATTCTTGTTTTCAACTATCTTCCAATTAAAAACTATTTTGTTATGTGAAAACTTAGTGATTAAAGCCCTCGAACTTGATGGCACACTTTATTCTTTGCCCCTAATAAACTTGAACCATTGTGACAACCTTGTTGTATATGCTTGCACTTATAAGTTGGAATTAGCAGAACCGTGCTGTCACGGGTAACGTTTTCAACATTGCACTTGTACCTTGTTGTACTCAGTTGATATCATGTTCTTTTGTCTATGGATGTCACCAGTGTGAAATAAATAGGGAACTTGTAAGTTCATGGAGTTTGTATTCTGTGTTAGTGAAACGCCTGGGCCGCTAGCCTAAGCCATGCCTAATCATGGTGGAAACTTGCAGCATCACCGTAGTGAGCTATCTATGAAGCATCCTCAATAAAAAGCTATGCATATGGTAAATAAAAAGATTGCTGAGATGCTCATTGTCTGCTTGCCTTCTCATTTTGGTTATGGGAAAGCTCCTGTACCATGTGCAAGGGATACCCCGTTGGCGGTTCTCAATGATATGCAAATACTTACATTGACAAGAACTTACCTGGACCTAAAGTTTAGTATGCATGATGCGTGGCCCTCGTATTCAAGGGGCATGAGATTATCAACTTATACTTTGTCGAGCATATACTCCAGCTTTGCCACTTTAACCTTAACCACTTCAAGATGCTTATGATAGGGGCAATGAGGGCTGAAAGCTAACAAGTACCATAATTTTTGGAAGCTCTTTTTGAAACTTGTAATCCCTGATTCCTTTACAAAAAAGGCCTTTCTTTCACCACTATTGAGTCTCCACCTTCTACCTTTAGGCACCATTAAGAGAGCATAGTTGTCATTCTGTGTGCAGTGTTCCAAAGCTTATTAATTGATGCATATTGTGTTATTACTTGCTCTTGTGCTACTTGTTTCTAGTCACCCATGTGAACTTTGCAGGTGTCCTATGCATTATATTGCTACTCTATGAGGGACAAGCTGATTACCACTAGGCTATGTTTTCTGCATGTGAAACAAACAAACATTTTTCAATGCATGTTATTCATGATCTTTGTTTGTAGCTTGTCATGTTGCATGCATAGTTACTATGTCCTATTGTTAGAACTCCATCTTTCATGCATGTGTTTAGAGTTCTTTGATCCCAGCTTTCAATGCTTGCAAATGGTTGGATCTTTATTGTGAGGGTGCATGTCACCTCAAAAATTATTCTATTTATCACTTACCTACTCGAGGACGAACATGAGTTAAGCTTGGGGATACTAATATGTTGGAAATGTATCTATAATTTTTGATGATCCATGCTTGTTTAGTATCTACTTTTCTTTACTTGTCTATACTTTGAGGTGCTTTTTACATGTTTTTTGGTACTAACCTATTAACAAGTTGCAATAGTGCTAGATGCCTGTTTTCTTCTATTTTTGGTTTCAGAAAATTTAGTAAAGAAATATTCTCGGAATTGGACGGGACAAACGTCAAAGTCAATTACTTTCCGTGGGGAACATGAAGTCCAGTGGAGAGCCGGAGGGGCCAGCCAGGGGGGCAGACCCACCCCAGGCACGGGAGCAGGTGGGCCCGCGCCTGGCTAGGGGTTGGTGGCCCTGGCCGTCTCCCGGTCTCGCCCCTTCGCTTATAAGAAGCCCCTGATGCAGAAACCCTGAGTACTCGATCAGAAATCCACGAAACCGTCTGTAGCCTCCACCACCATCGTCCCTAGATCGGGGGGATCTGAAATTCTTCCCGGCGCCCTGCCGGAGGGGAGATCATCCCGGAGGCCCTCTCTCTGGTATGATGCGTGAGTAGTTCCACCTTGGAATATGGGTCCATGTAGTAGCTAGATGGTTGTATCTCCTCCTTTGTGCTTTCATGTATAGATCTTGTGAGCTCCGTTCATCATCAAGATCTAATCTATTTGTAATCATGCATGTTGGGTTTGCGAGGATCCGATGGATATTGTGATTATTATGTTGGTTTGATTAATGGTTTTATCTTTATGATTCTATCATGTCTGTGTTGTTTGTGATCTTGCATGCTCTCCGTTGTTAGTAGCTATCTTGGCCAAGTAGTTGCTAGGGACTCCAAGAGGGGGATTTATGCTCGATTGTAGATGTGTTGTTGCTACTAGGGATAAAACAACGGTCACTTGTTCATGGAACATGTGGACTGTTTACCTTACACACTTTTCTTAAAGAAGTTGTCTTTTGCTTGCAACTTAATACTGGAGGGGGTTCGGATGATAACCTGAAGGTGGACTTCTAGTCATAGATGCAGCTGGATGGCGGTCTATGTATGTTGTTGTATTGCCCAATCAACCTCATAGAATCTTTCTGGCTAGTAATTGCATTGTTATGTCTTGCTCAGTTCCTGTCAATTGCCCCGCTGTAATTTGGTTACCCTTCATGCCATGTTGTTTATCTAAGGAGAGCACCTCTAGTGAACTATGGACCCCGGTCCAATCTTTACCGTTGATACATCTTCCATTGTTACTTGTTTACTTGCTGCAAACCATTACCTTCCACACCATACGTTTAATACTTTGTTACAGAAAACCGGTGAGCTTGACAACCTCACTGATTCGTTGGGGCAAAGTCTTGAGTTTGTGTTGTGCAGGTCTCCGTGTTGCTTGCAACACCCGTGTGACGTTTCCTTCCTCCTTCTGGTTCGATAACCTCGGTCTCAATTGAGGGAAGACTTGTAACATCCCTAAAATCATGTTTCAAAAACTCATGCATATCATCCATGCATCCATGATCATGTAGAGTTCATTTCAAAAATCAATTCAAAAACAGGAGCATATGAGCTCATTATTTTATGTGATCAGCATTAAATCAAATGCTACTCTCCAATGAGAGATTGTTGTTCATGAGTCAAACCTTGTTACTCTCTGATTGTTTTGCTTGATTACTAGAGTATAAACCAAAATTTACAAAACAAATATGGATTTTGAAACCAAATTCAAAACTTGATCAAACCAAGTGCAATATCACTGTTTATTTTATTTGATCAAAAGAAACAAGCTTGTACAGAGAGACCACATGTTTTTATGCCCAGAAATTTGAATGTTGCGCTCTACAAAAATCCTGAAAAGGTTTGAATTCAAATAGCTTTTGAAACCAATTGAAAATGATTTATGAAAATGCAAACAGAAATAGAAAAGGAATAAAGAAAAGGAAAAGGGCTGGCACTGCTATTCTAGCCCAACAGTGAAACCAGCCCACTAAGCCCACCCGGGTTTCCCCTTCTCTCTCTCTCTCTCACTCGCAGCCATACCCACTGAGTCACTGACCGCTGGGGCCTATTCCCTTTTTCTTTCTCTCGCTGGCAAGTGGACCCTGCGACCACGTCAGCATCGTCCCCAAATCAACGCGCGGCCGAGGCGCTCCTCCGTTACCTCGCCGCAGTCACTGCCTGCGTAATTGCCATTGATACAGCGCGTAATCGTCGCCCCCCTCCTGGCTATTTAACCCCCTCTGTACCGTGAGCATTTCCCCTCACCTAGCGCCACCACTCCGCCACCAGGCTGCGCGTATTCGAACTCACTCTGCCGCTGCACTGACGCACTCTGGCGGGCGATTCCGGTGAGCACCGCACGCCCCTTTGTCTATGGTTCATACTGGCTTGCTCTACATCTCCGTGAGCATCTACTGACACTTTCTGTTTGCTCGTGCATGGCCTGTATCCTCGGCAACATCAACGACTGAGCTTCACCGCTTCTGCTCGAACTCTGGCGACCTTTCTCCGTAAGTCCCAGCTTCCCCTCGCCCTCTGTTTGATATGCGTAAGATCCCCAGCGTCCTGCGAATCTAACGGTACCCTCCTCTTGTCTTAGCGTGGCCCAGAACATCGCCAACGTCGATGAACAGAAGCCACAGCCGCCAGGGACTACTCCAACGAGCAATCCGCAACGACTCCGAGCGCCCCTTCGCCAACGAAGGACACGTCGAGCTTCTCCTCGTCACTGTGGTTCTGATAAGCATCCTCCCACCTCCCCGCGCGACCTAGTTCGCCGGCTCCGCCACTGTCAGAGCGTGCCGCCACCTGTCGCCGCCGCCAGCGCCGCCACTTGTTGGTCAAGTGTTGAGCGCCGTTAGATTTAGATCTAGTGGTCACGATAGATCATAGGAGAAGCGGTAAGTTTCAATCAGAGCCACGCGATTAAGTTAGATCCAACGGCTCAGAAGCGTGATCCGGCGCAAAGCGGTACCAGCCAGTTAGAAGCCGCCGCGTCGCACAGTTTTCGTTTTAAAATTTTGAATTAGATCTATTAGATGTTTGATTTTGTTTTAATCATAACTTTTGAATGCCACGTACAAATTTGACAAATTTTATATCAATGGATTCAGGAGAGAAAGCCCTTTCCATTTATGCAATGTGTTTAATGTTTTGTTTCTGTTAAAATGGTTTTATTTACAGAAACTTGTGTATGCCTATTATGTGTATATTAATTATTTGAGAAATGATTTAATGTTCAAATAAAGTTTGTTTGGCAAGTTTTGAACTTTTTTATGAATTAGTATTGTGCACTTGTCATGTTTGGTATAGAAAATCATCACATATCATATTGCATGCATCCATATATTTTTGCTTGTATATATTTTGTTTGTGATTTGGTGTTATCATTTTATGTGTAGATTTTGGTGCAAATAGTGATTGTGATTGTGAGGATTGTAACTACTCTCCAAACTACCAAGGCAAGTGGTGCTTCATGATTTTATCCCTATGTTTTTCAAATATGCATTAGAAATATTTTTGCTAGACTTGCATGGATAAATTTTGGTCTTTATATGCTATGCTTGGGAAATCCTAGTAGTTGTAGAATTGCTAGAAATTTATAAGTTAAGATGTTTATCTATTACATGCTTATCCTAGCTAGTAGCAACCAAGGGTGGTAAAATATTCATGCTATGATAAAATATTTCTAAGTCTTTGGACTTGTGTTTTGCTTAATAAAACAACTAAGTGAATGAAACACCTGGGTGGAATGGAAGGAATGGTTTATGTTGAGTGGTTACACAAGGCCCATTTCTATGGTTTACCTTGTGTATCTCACTTGTGGAAAGCCACCCAGGACCAAAGGGATTTGAGAAGCCAAATGTTAAGAAGCTTCTAGTGCAGCCACTTGGCAATATGGGCTCTCCCTGGATCATATAGGTTGCAATAACTTAGCCATTTGGACAGTTAGTGGTAGTGGGATGATAGGTTGGAACGCGTCCATTTGGTCTAAGGGAAGGCTTCTGAAAGGTCCTGTCTTGGTGAAAATCAAGTCTTGTGGGGAAAGTGCACAACCTCTGCAGATGGAAGAATCTAAGTACTTAGCCATGTCCCTGGTATTGGACAATTTGAGCATCAAGACATGGAAGCTATCAAGAATCTCCTCATCCCAATTTCTAAGTAAAACTTGTGGTTGAACAAGGGTGAAGGACCCCAATGTCTATTGGTGGTTCCTTCGGAAAAGTTTTGACAAAGAAAAACTTAGTGTTTTCAACTGATAGGCAAAACCTATTTTGAGCAAAGCAAGCCTAAGCTACACTTAGCCAAAATGCATATAGTATTTAGTCCACCAATATTCTACTAAGGTATCACTTGCCAATACTATTCCAATGTATTGACCCATTGTGGCTATAACTTGTGATGTTGCAGGATATTCTGATGATGATTAGGAGTCATGAGTCTACACTCAACATGCTTGCCTGTGGCACATGAAGATGAAGACTTATTTATCTTATTACTTATTTAAACTCTTGTACTAGGCCTATGGCCATGGAGTTGTAAAAGACTATGTTTGTCTCTGGAATGACTGTAATAATGACCTTTGTTTCTGTGTACTTCATCTTAAACTGTGGATGCTAGCATTGATCCAGGGACTAGCATTGCAATCACAGGGATCCTTTTCCTTTACAAAGGAGGGATCTTACAGATGGTATCAGAGGACTGTGTTGCCTGTAGGATTATGACCCTAGGATTGGAAACCACTAAGGAAATTTTTTCAACAACTTCCACACTTGTCTTTTCTTCTCGTAAACTTTTCTAAACTTATTTCTCATCTCTATTTGTAGATGAACTCCATCAACGAAGCCGTAAGGAAGGGACCACTTATGACAATGACTTTGGAATGTGAGACAGAATTCCCCAAGGCTCTCAAGGACCTCATGGTTGTAATGGGAATACATGGTGCAGCTGTGTACAAAGGTTTTCCTGTGATGGATGAAGGAGTTGAGTACTGGTGGGTGCAACTTCACTTGTATAAAAACAAGACAACCACAAGGACTCAGGATTCTGCATGGTCACCAACAAAATGATGCACACCACATTCTTTGAGTCAGCAAGGGATGCAGCTTGGAGGGCCATCAAAGAACTTGGTGATAGAATCAAGTGCAGAATGCTTAACACCCAGAATGATCTTAGGGAAGAAAAGAAGCATACCCAAGAGCTAGAGGCTACCAACCAAACCTTAAGGGAAGACATTATAAACTTAGTAATGGAGTCATGTGCTCTAGATAGACAGATTGCTTCTATAAATATCCTGTTAACCAACTTGGCAAGTGAGTTGGGGTTGTAACGTACTTCGTTAGTTGGACCACCACACTTATCATTTTATTTTCCAAATGTTGTGTAAAATAAGTTGAACCTTGCTTGTTTGTAATGGATCCATGTATGCTATGACTTGTGTGTTTTGATTTCCAAAGTTATGCATGTGATGCCTTGTCTTGTGATTTGTCTTAAATTGTGTTGATTCTAACTTTTCCTATCTTATTAAATAGATGCCTAATGTTACCATCAGCACTGTTGAAGAGTTCCAGGGAACTCGTTTTGTCCCTCGTATTATTGAGATCACTAGTTTGCTCAATCTCCCTCGTCCTACCATCATGGTACTTCCCCTCACCAAGTTTGAGAGGAAAGACCTTTGGGGCTTCAAGGACAATCAGCCCGGACGCCAGACTGAGCCTACCATGGAGGCTATCATCTTCAAGCTCATGCATGATGACAAGGAGAGAGGCCTTGAGGTAGTCATGCAGGATTTGATAGGACGTCTACTAGGGAGACACTCTCGAGAGGTTAGAGGTACTCACTTCCACGCCTTCGGTAGACGTGATGAGGATGGTGCGGCCATTGACTTCGAGGATACTTCGAGAGAGACAGCAGAGCCGATTCGTATATACCTCCAGGACTTAGATGTTCTTCTTAGGCACGTGGACACTGATAGGACCAACGTCATGCTTAGCAATGACGAACTCCAGGTGCAGCTTCGTGAGAAGGACAAGCTCTTCGCGGAGCAAGATGAGATAGTCAAGGAGATGGAGGCCAGGTTCGAGAGTCAGGACAGAAAGTTCAAGAGTCAAGAGAAGTGAGTCCAAGATAGGAACAAGAGGATTCGAGACATGACTGCAGAACTGGAGGCGAAGGACTTCGAGCTCGAGCATCAGCAGACTATGATTGAGAGACTTCGTTCTCAGAAGAGGGCTCTCAAAGCCAAAGTAGAGACCTTGACCACCAATGTCGAGGAATACAAGACCGCTATGGAGAATGCAGGTCTTACCTTTGTTGAGGAGGAGGTTGATGCCGAGGAGTAGTGATGACTACTCATTTATCATTTATTTATCATGCTTTTTATTGAGTCGCAATGACCATCCAACATGTGGATGGCTTGCTATTAGTGTGTTTACTTCGCAAACTTGTTGTCTATGTTGTTGAAATTTTATCATTATGATGCATGTTTGGTGAGTGTTTATGTGATGTATTGTGCATGTTAGCATCTATGGGTATCTCATTCTTATCTCTATTGAACAAACCACAGATTCCTCCCCGACGTGCCAATCCTAACCCCAACAACAAAAACATCACCCCTGAGATGCAGCAAATGATGATAGCTCAGACTCAGCTGATGCAGATGATGACTACGTTCATCCAGAATCAGAACAACAACAACAATAACAATAACAACAATCAGAACAACCCACCGGGTTTTGACATGCTTACCAGGTTCTTGATATTGAGGCCAGCAAAGTTCTCAGGAACAACTAATCCTATGGTGGCCAATGATTGGCTACGCTCTGTGAACAAGGACTTAGTAACAGTTGGCTGTAATAATGAGGAGAAAGTCAGATTTGCAGCTCACTTGTTGGAAGGACCAGCAGCTACTTGGTGGGATAACTTCCAGATCACCACTCCCATTGCAGATGTGACATGGGCTATCTTCGAAGATGGTTTCCGTACTGCTCACATCTCATCCGGAGAGATGAGTTTGAAGAAGAAAGAGTTCCATAACCTGAAGCAACGCCACCGCAGCGTGGCTGAATATATTGAAGAGTTCAACAATCTGGCGCGTTATGCACCGGATGAAGTTGACACTGATGCCAAGAGGAAGGAAAAGTTCCTTGAAGGGTTGAATGATGAACTGAACCTGCAGTTAGTTGTGGCCTATGTTCCCACATACCAGTCTCTTTGTGACAAGGCTGCTATTTTGGAGAACAAGATGAAGCAAGTTGAAAGTAGGAAGAGAAAGCACTCTGACAAGAATAGCTCGGGATCGTCTCACAAGCGTTCCCATTATGATGATAGTGGGAGTTTAGGATCCCACAAGCATGGGAAATTGAACAAGCACCACAACCACAACCGTCATCATGACAACAAGAGTCACCATAGTCATGACAATGACAAGTACAAAAATCACAAGGGTGGATATAAGAGCCACCACAGTGGTAGTGGAAGTGGCAGTGGAAGCCAACCTGTCAAGAAGGATATTAGTCAGGTTGAGTGTTTCAAGTGCAAGAAGATGGGGCATTATGCAAATGAATGCCCAGAAAAGAAAGTTGAAGGACCCAACAAGCCCAACCCTTTTCAAAAGGGACAAGTGAACCACATCAATGTGGAGGAAATTTATGAGGAACCTGATGCTGTTGGTGGTAAGTTCAAATTCAATTCTGTTCCAGCATTTGTTCTCTTTGATACTGGTGCATCTCATCCATTCATATCAAGAGCATTTGTTGAAAGAAATGAACTACCAGTAGAAACAATTGGGTGTCCTATAAAAGTAAGTTCTCCTGGCGGAGAAATGATAGTGAATTCAGGATGTCATGATCTAGTTATAGAGTTTGGGAAGTATAAGTTTCCTGTTAACCTGATAATCCTAAATTCCCAAGGATTGGATGTTATTTTGGGA
Organism: Avena sativa; assembly: GCA_916181665.1. Taxonomy (NCBI): domain Eukaryota; kingdom Viridiplantae; phylum Streptophyta; class Magnoliopsida; order Poales; family Poaceae; genus Avena; species Avena sativa. The sequence continues at coordinate 39,965,843 of OV702298.1, read as the reverse complement.
ATGGACTGGATGACTAAACACAAGGGAGTGATAGATTGTGCAAACCATACTGTCTCACTCACAACTCCAGAAAACAAAAGAATCAGATTCAAGACCAACTTTGAATAAAAAAGGAGTAAGCTAAATTCTCTTAAGGGGGTTAGCATGGACAGTGTGCCTATTGTGTGTGAATATCCGGATGTGTTTCTGGAAGAATTACCGGGAATGCCACCATATAGAGATGTGGAGTTTCTTATTGATCTACTACCAGGATCTGGACAAATAGCAAAAAGACCATATAAGATGGCAGTTGATGAGTTGAAAGAACTCAAGAAGCAGCTTGGAGAACAGTTGCCGAAAGGTTTTATCCAACCAAGTTCTTCATCTTGGGGAGCACCAGTTTTGTTTGTGGAAAAGAAAGATAGAAGTCAAATGTTATGCATAGATTACCGTTCACTCAATGAGGTGACTATCAAGAACAAATACCCTTTGCCTAGAATCAATGACTTGTTTGATCAGTTAGAAGGAGCTTGTGTGTTTTCAAAGATTGATCTTCGGTCAGGTTATTTCCAGCTTAAGATAAGGGAACAAGACATACCCAAGACAGATTTCACCACAAGGTATGGATTGTATGAGTATACCATGATGCCATTTGGTTTGACCAATGCACCAGCATACTTCATGAATATGATGAACAAGGTGTTCATGGAATTCCTTGATAAGTTTGTTGTCGTTTTCATCGATGACATATTGATTTACTCCAAGAGCAAAGAAGAGCATGAAGGACATTTACGTTTGATACTTGAGAAGCTTAGAGAGCATAAGCTGTATGCCAAATTCAGCAAGTGTGAATTTTGGTTGAATGAAGTTGGATTTCTTGGACACGTTGTGTCAGGAGATGGTGTTGCAGTTGATCCTGCTAAGGTTTCAGCTGTAACTGAATGGGAATCTCCCAAGTCAGTGAAAGAGGTTCGTAGTTTCCTTGGTTTAGCAGGTTACTACAGAAGGTTCATTGAGAATTTCTCCAAAGTAGCAAAACCTATGACATAATTGCTAAAGAAAGACAAGAAATTTTCTTGGTCTGAAGGTTGTGAAGTCAGCTTTCAAGAATTGAAGAAGAGACTTGTGACAACACCAGTCTTGTGTTTGCCAGATTTAGAGAAAGATTTCCAAGTGTATTGTGAGGCATCTCATCATGGATTGGGTGCAGTACTTATGCAAGAAGGGAAAGTTGTGGCTTATGCCTCGAGACAACTCAAAACTCATGAAGTGAACTACCCTACTCATCATTTAGAGTTGGCCTTTGTTGTCCATGCACTCAAAACATGGAGACATTATCTTTTGGGAAAGCGATGTGAAGTGTTCACAGATCACAAGAGTTTGAAGTATATCTTCACCCAGAAGGAAATTAACATGAGACAAAGAAGATGCCTAGAACTCATCAAAGACTATGACTTGAGTTTGCAATACCACCCCGGTAAAGCAAATGTTGTAGCGGATGCTCTAAGCCGTAAGGTTTTTGTGAATGGCCTTACTAAGGGAGAATGGCCAGATGATCTGTGTGCCCAATTTAGAGATCTCAAATTGGAGATTGTGCCTGAAGGACATCTCATGTCCTTGGATGTTCAACCTACTCTGTTGGACAAAATCAAAGAAGCCTAGAAGACTGATAAGGAAATTAAAGAGATTAAGGAAAAGATTAGCAAGGGAAAAGCCAAAGGATTCCATGAAGACGAACAGGGTACTTTATGGCATGGAAAACGTATCTGTGTTCCACAAGATCCGGAGCTTCGGAAACTGAATTTACAAGAAGCACACAACTCACCATATTCTATTCATCCACGTAACACCAAAATGTACATGGATATGAAGGAAAGATTTTGGTGGAATAATCTCAAGAAGGACATCGCCGAACATATTTCTTTGTGTGATGTGTGTAGCAGAGTGAAGGCAGAACACCAGAAACCAGCGAGATTGCTTCAACCACTACCTATTCCTGATTGGAAGTGGGATAAGATTGGTATGGATTTCATTACCGGATTACCAAGGACCAGGTCAGGATATGATTCTATTTGGGTAGTAGTGGACCGCCTAACTAAAGTGGCTCATTTCATACCCGTGAAGACAACCTACACAAGTGCTAAGTTAGCCAAGATTTATATGAGTAGAATTGTGTGTCTACATGGTGTACCCAAAAGTATTGTGTCAGTTAGAGGAACCCAATTCACTTCTCATTTTTGGAGGCAATTACATGAGTCATTGGGAACGAGGTTGGAATTCAGCACTGCATTTCATCCTCAAACTGATGGACAAACAAAAAGTACTAATCAGATTCTTGATGATATGTTGAGAGCATGTGCTCTAGACTATGGAGCCAGTTGGGATGAAAGTCTGCCTTACGCAGAATTCTCTTATAATAACAGCTATCAAGCCAGTATTGAGATGGCACCATTTGAGTTTCTCTATGGGAGAAAGTGTACCACCCCATTACTATGGAATGGTGTGGGAGAAAGAAGTTTGTTCGGACCAGAACTAATCAAAGAAGCTGAAGAAAAAGTCAAGTTGGTTAAAGACAGATTGAAAAAAGCACAGTCCCGACAGAAAAGCTACGCAGATCCTAAGCGTAGAGAAGTCACCTATGAAGTAGGTGATAGAGCTTATCTTAGAGTGTCACCACTCCGTGGAGTGAAGAGGTTTGGAGTCAAAGGAAAATTGGCCCCAAGATATGTTGGGCCATTCAAGATTCTGAGTAGTAAAGGAGAAGTTGCTTATGAGATAGAATTGCCAGAGTCTTTGTCTGCTGTTCATAATGTGTTCCATGTGAGTCAGCTTAAGAAATGCCATCCAGAAATGGAAGAGACTTCTTTAAAGGATACTATACCTTTGGAAGAGGTTCAATTGGAGAGTGATCTCACTTATGAAGAGAAACCTATCAAAATTCTTGAGACTGCAAAAAAAGTTACTCGAACTAAAACTATCAAATTCTGCAAAGTTTAGTGGAACCACCATTCCAAAGAGGAAGCAACATGGGAAAGAGAAGATAATCTTCGGAAAGACCACCCTCACCTATTAGCTAGCCAATCCGAATCTCGAGGGCGAGATTCACCTTAAGGGGGTTAGATTTGTAACATCCCTAAAATCATGTTTCAAAAACTCATGCATATCATCCATGCATCCATTATCATGTAGAGTTCATTTCAAAAATCAATTCAAAAACAGGAGCATATGAGCTCATTATTTTATGTGATCAGCATTAAATCAAATGCTACTCTCCAATGAGAGATTGTTGTTCATGAGTCAAACCTTGTTACTCTCTGATTGTTTTGCTTGATTACTAGAGTATAAACCAAAATTTACAAAACAAATATGGATTTTGAAACCAAATTCAAAACTTGATCAAACCAAGTGCAATATCACTGTTTATTTTATTTGATCAAAAGAAACAAGCTTGTACAGAGAGACCACATGTTTTTATGCCCAGAAATTTGAATGTTGCACTCTACAAAAATCCTGAAAAGGTTTGAATTCAAATAGCTTTTGAAACCATTTGAAAATGATTTCTGAAAATGCAAACAGAAATAGAAAAGGAATAAAGAAAAGGAAAAAGGCCGGCACTGCTATTCTAGCCCAACAGTGAAACCAGCCCACTAAGCCCACCCGGGTTTCCCCTTCTCTCTCTCTCTCTCACTCGCAGCCATGACCGCTGGGGCCCATTCCCTTTTTCTTTCTCTCACTGGCAAGTGGACCCTGCGACCACGTCAGCGTCGTCCCCAAATCAACGCGCGGCCGAGGCGCTCCGTCGTTACCTCGCCGCAGTCACTACCTGCATAATTTCCACTAATACAGCGCGTAATCGCCGCCCCCTCCTGGCTATTTAACCCCCTCTGCACCGCGAGCATTTCCCCTCACCTAGCGCCACCACTCCGCCACCAGGCTGCGCGTATTCGAACTCACTCCGCCGCTGCACTGACGCACTCCTGAGGGCGATTCCGGTGAGCACCGCACGCCCCTCTGTCTATGGTTCATACTGGCTTGCTCTACATCTCCGTGCGCATGTACTGACACTTTCCGTTTGCTCGCGCATGGCATGTAGCCTCGGCAACATCAACGACTGAGCTTTGCCGCTTCTGCTCGAACTCCGGCAACCTTTTCCCCGTAAGTCCTAGCCTCCCCTCGCCCTCTGTTTGATACGCATAAGATCCCCAGCGTCCTGCCCATCTAACGGTACCCTCTTCTTGTCTTAGCGCGGCCCAAAACATCGCCAACGTCGACGAGCAGAAGCCACAGCCGCCAGGGACTACTCCGACGAGCAATCCGTGACGACTCCGAGCGCCCCTTCGCCAACCAAGGACACGTCGAGCTTCTCCTTGTCACTGTGGTTCTGGTAAGCATCCTCCCACCTCCCCGCGCGACCTAGTTCGCCGGCTCCGCCACTGTCAGAGCGCGCCGCCGCCTGTCGCTGCCGCCAGCGCCGCCACTTGTTGGTCAAGTGCTGAGCGCCGTTAGATTTAGATCTAGTGATCACGATAGATCATAGGCGAAGCGGTAAGTTTCAATCAGAGCCGCGCGATTAAGTTAGATCCAACGGCTCAGAAGCGTGATCCGGCGCGAAGCGGTACCAGCTAGTTAGAAGCCGCCGCGTGGCACAGTTTTGTTTTAAAATTTTGAGTTAGATCTATTAGATGTTTGATTTTGTTTTAATCATAACTTTTGAATGCCACGTCCAAATTTGACAAATTTTATATCAATGGATTCAGGAGAGAAAGCCCTTTCCATTTATGAAATGTGTTTAATGTTTTGTTTCTATTAAAATGGTTTTATTTATAGAAACTTGTGTAGGCCTATTATGTGTATATTAATTATTTGAGAAATGATTTAATGTTCAAATAAAGTTTGTTTGGCAAGTTTTGAACTTCTTTATGAATCATTACTGTGCACTTGTCATGTTTGGTATAGAAAATCATCACATATCATATTGCATGCATCCATATATTTTTGCTTGTTTATATTTTGTTTGTGATTTGGTGTTATCATTTTATGTGTAGATTTTGGTGAAAATAGTGATTGTGAGGATTGTAACTACTCTCCAAACTACCAAGGCAAGTGGTGCTTCATGATTTTATCCCTATGTTTTTCAAATATGCATTAGAAATATTTTTGCTAGACTTGCATGGATAAATTTTGGTCTTTATATGCTATGCTTGGGAAATCCTAGTAGTTGTAGAATTGCTAGAAATTTCTAAGTTAAGATGTTTATCTATTCCATGCTTAGCCTAGCTAGTAGCAACCAAGGGTGGTAAAATATTCATGCTATGATAAAATATTTCTAAGTCTTTGGACTTGTGTTTTGCTTAATAAAACAACTAAGTGAATGAAACACCTGGGTGGAATGGAAGGAATGGTTTATGTTGAGTGGTTACACAAGGCCCATTTCTATGGTTTACCTTGTGTATCTCACTTGTGGAAAGCCACCCAAGAACAAAGGGATTTGAGAAGCCAAATGTTAAGAAGCTTCTAGTGCAGCCACTTGGCAATATGGGCTCTGCCTAGATCATATAGGTTGCAATAACTTAGCCATTTGGACAGTTAGTGGTAGTGGGATGATAGGTTGGAACGCGTCCATTTGGTCTAAGGGAAGGCTTCTAAAAGGTCCTGTCTTGGTGAAAATCAAGTCTTGTGGGGAAAGTGCACAACCTCTGCAGATGGAAGAATCTAAGTACTTAGCCATGTCCCTGGTATTGGACAATTTGATCATCAAGACATGGAAGCTATCAAGAATATCCTCATCCCAATTTCTAAGTAAAACTTGTGGTTGAACAAGGGTGAAGGACCCCAATGTCTATTGGTGGATCCTTGGGAAAAGTTTTGACAAAGAAAAACTTAATGTTTTCAACTGATAGGCAAAACCTATTTTGAGCAAAGCAAGCCTAAGCTACACTTAGCCAAAATGCATATAGTATTTAGTCCACCAATATTCTACTAAGGTATCACTTGCCAATACTATTCCAATGTATTGACCCATTGTGGCTATAACTTGTGATGTTTCAGGATATTCTGAGGATGATTAGGAGTCATGAGTCTACACTCAACATGCTTGCCTGTGGCACATGAAGATGAAGACTTATTTATCTTATTACTAATTTAAACTCTTGTACTAGGCCTGTGGCCATGGAGTTGTAAAAGACTATGTTTGTCTCTGGAATGACTGTAATAATGACCTTTGTTTCTGTGTACTTCATCTTAAACTATGGATGCTAGCATTGATCCAGGGACTAGCATTGCAATCACGGGGATCCTTTTCCTTTACAAAGGAGGGATCTTACAAGACTTGTTGATGTGCTCTTCACACCTTGATCTTAGGGTTCCCAACAAGACTCCACATCAAGCACCAAGTTCTTTGGCGCCATCAAGGAGTCATCACCCTGCTCCGCTGAGAAAGACATCATCGGCCCATCGTGTGGGAAGCACCTTCCTTGCTAAAACCATGGCGTACTTGTTATCGAGCTCATCCCGGATCCCCGATCCTTCACCATATTGGCGCTTTCTCTTGCGAAAAATACTACCGAGCTTGTTCATCTTGATGCACTGAGAAATTTCAACATAAAACCTTAGGAATATAGTTTCTACTTGATATATGAACAATTCTATGTGGAGGAATTCAATCCTAACGTGAGAAATCAAAAGAGAAAATCAAACAAGCTTGAGTTTATCCACTAATTCAATGAGAGGATTTCAACCATGGAATTGCGAAATAAAGCATGGATAGGGAGAGAAACATACCAATCTATTGATTCCCCAACTCAAACAAACAAAATCCACGAGGAATCAACAGTTCTAGGTGGGTTTTGAGAGGTTTGGAGAGAGAATATGAGAGAAATAATGAGGGGAGGAGGAACCCTAGCCGTCCCTGACCCAATTAAGTGGTCGGGCCAAACTATACGGCGGGAGCTATACGGGCGGGATAAATAGCTCCCGCCGTATAGTTGCGGTGGCGGTGAGGTTTAGGGTTTCCCCATGCCAGATCACAACTATACGGGCGTAACTATACGGTCGGACCAAAATGGTCCCGCCATATAGTTGGTTGTCAACCTTTCTATATCCGAGACCCCATTTTTGAGAATTTTGTCGATAACTATATGGCCGCAACTATATGGCTAGAATAAATATTCTCGCTGTATAGTTGGTCTTTACAACTCCTAGAACATGCTTTTTCGCCCAAATTTTCAGAGATGCACTTTTTAATTTGAACAATTTGATTAAGCTAGTTTCTGCATATAAAACTCAAACTTTATTTTCTACACTAAATATATGCTTATTCAGTCGATATTTCTACTACTTTTTGACAGATGCATCTTCACGGGCGCGCTTCCGCAAGGATGTTTATGAAAAAGTTGTAGGAATGCGATGAACTTTTTATTATTTAAATTTATTTTATCAATATGATGGGTTGACTCCCATTAAGAATTTATTAAGAATGGTTGAATATCTCAACCCTTTTGCTGTTCTCAAATTCTTACCTTGGGTTTCCCTTTATCAAATGCACTTACCACATGGACTCTTTTTTGCTGGTGGAACATACATTTCTCCTGCTTCAAGCTTTTTTGGAAAATACCGGATGATTTCAACATCATAAACATTGAAGATTATTTTTCCCTCAGCACAATCAACTAAAGCTCCTGCAGTAAAGGAAAGGTCTTCCAAGTATTATAGATAATTTTTCATCCACTAGAATTTCAAGAATAATAAAGTCAGTGGGATTAGCATGCTCATCTATTCTAAGTAGAACATACTCGATCATACCAATGGGTTGTTTAGTGGATTTGCAACCATCTGTAAAGTGATAGTAGTAGGGGAATACTCCCCTAATCCTAACCTTTTATAGAGGGAATATGGCATTACACTAACTCCTGCACCTAAGTCACACAAGGCATTGTGAATATCAGTTTTGCCAATTGAGCATGAAATAGTTGGTATTCCGGGATCTCCTGACTTAGACAATAGCTTCCCATTAGCAGGGTAACTAGTCACCATGGCAGCGGTTTCAGTTATCTCTTTATTTCTATTAAGAATATCATAGAGAAATTTTGAATAGGTAGGAACTTTTATTGCATCCGCAAATGGAATTTCTAGACGAACATCACCTAATGCTTTTGTGAAAGAGTCATATATTACCTGATCTAGTGCTTTCTTTTTGCGATCTGGATATGGAAGTTTCTTACTCTTATCATTTACATTTTATGGGGGATCAGGCTCTTTAGTTACTTTCTTTTGTTGCTTCTTATCAATTTTCTTCTTTTCTACTTCAACAACTTCATCTTCATTGCTTATCTCTTTTTCTTCTCTTGGATCAATAGTCTCTACATCAGAGTCATAGCGGTCATCCTATGCATCATTCTGCTCCTCCAAGGTTTGATCTTGTATTTCTTGAGCAGTCTCATCTTGAGGATCCACCAGTGTATCATCTTCTTGGCTTGCTTTGAGCAAGGCTTTTTCCCTTCGATATTTTTCAGCTTCATATTCTGGTGGTCCTAATGGTCCTTTAAAAAATACACCTCTCCTTGTAACAACATTAGTAGAAACAGGAATATTTATATCATCTTGAAGAAAAATTTGATAACCATATGCTATTTGTTCACATTGGGTTTCAATCAGACTTAGGTACTTGTAAAATAATTTTATTTCTTGGCCAATATCATCATAATTTTCTGTAAGTTCAGCCAAAATCTTCTTGTGTCTTTGAAATTGCTTATGCAGGTTATTATGAGATTTGGCTTGTCGATGTTTCAATTCTTGAAAAACTTTTCTAGTTTCATCCTCTTCAGTAAAGACTTGTAACCAATATACTTTGTTTTCCTTAACAAGATCAGAAGGTATACCTTTTTCTTTCATGGTTTTGCGTACTTCAGGCATAAGATCAGGAATTATATGAAGTATTCCCTTTTCTGGCTTAGTGCCAAAATCAGGATTATATAAAGAATCATTCTTAGCCCTAGTAGACATCAATTCCAAACATGCTTTAACAGTTAAAGTGTTTATCGACCCTCCTACTGATAAATCAAGCAACTCTCTGCGTTGAGTATTAAGACTGTGGTAAAAATAAATGGCAAATAGTTAATTCAAAATAGCCATGATTAGAAATACTATTGATCATTCCAAAGAATCTATCCGAGGCTTGTGGGTAGTTCTCTCCAATATTCTGACTGAACTTTCTTATATTATTTCTAATTTTAGTTACCATTTTAAAAGGATTAAACCGGTTTATGAATTTAACAATACAACTTTCCCAACATTTTATGTGATGACGAGGGAGAGAATATAACCAGTCTAGAGGCTTACCTTTGAGAGACAAAGAAATAATTTTAAACGGGAAAAATCTCTTGGCAAACCTTTTGGTCCAAGTGATGTTATCACATCGTCGAACACTATAAGGTGGCTTCCTGGGTCTTCATCTTCCCTTCAACTGGAAGCTTTTTCCTGCAAAATTTTAATAACCTCACCATCAAATCGATATTCTATAAATCCAGGATTAGGAAATTCTATTGGTTGTTTAAGAAAAGCATAATTTGGAGCATTGTATTCTCTGAGAGTTTTCTCAGGTTTCTTGGGAGTTTTCCTATGGATGTACATCATTTCCATGAAGTCACTTATGTTTTCAACTTCAACTTTTCTCAATCTCAAAAGTTTTTCAATAATTTCCTCGTGGCTTTGAATATGCACGTGATCAAGATAATCTGGTTGATAACTCCTACCAGAGCGTGTAGACCATTTGTCTCCAAGGGAGACCATCTTATAATAGTAACACCTAAAATGTCAAGAGACAAACACTTAGCGCTTAGCTCCCAGCAATGGCGCCCGAAAATAGCTTGATGGCTACAAGTGCATAGATTGTTTGTAGATACTTTCGAAGTTAAGATGTCGATTCCACAGGGAGCCCAAAGGTAAGTGTTTATGAGTGAAGTCTCTGTCACACTAAAAGTTGTCACATGTCTTCGAGTGAATTGACTGCAAGTCTTGAAATAAGAATAGAATTTGGATTAAAGAAATGTATTTGAATAAAACTAAAATGTTAACTTTAGAATTAAAAAGCATAAAAGTAAAGAACGATTTGTTTGTTGTTTTATGCAAATGACAAAATAGGCGCGGGGATATTCAGTTCATGGTGATAGTGAATGTGTCAGGTGGATGATTGATAAGTATAAAAATTATAATCTTATAAGTATATGTGTAGGCGAGCAACCCATAATTAGCCAGATTTCATCCCAACTTCAATAATCCTACTAGCCTGTTACCAAAACCATGGTCAGTCACTAGCGGATTAAGATCCTTCAGGTTGCTTCACAATTAAGCTCCTTGGATCGGTCTAATGAAATAAGCATAGTGGTTCTTCGTGTTACTGGAGTCAAACTAGTTTTACATTGATATCCCTATGTCACTCGGGGGTCACCGGTCTGCTAGCAAACAAGATCCTATCTATGTAGAACAAAGCATCATGTTGTATGGGCACTTAATTGGACAACAAGCATTAAGCATCCCACAGATAATCAAGCACACATAATATAGTAATTAAAATCAACCACAAACTTAATGGAAATTATATAGACACATCACATCTCACCAATCCCTTACATCTCCCAAGCCCAAGGGAACTTACTCACACATGAGAGAAGAAAGCATCATCAATATAATTAAATAAAGGGAGTTCTTCTTGATATTGCCGTGGAGATCCACAATAAGTATAGAAATGAATCCAAAAAAAATTCAATATGGGAAGAACAATCTCAAACCCTAGTCTTTCGAGGTGGATATCTCTCTCTCAAGCACAAGTAATGGCTATGGAGGTGTGGTGGCTAGGAGGTCGAAGATCGTGAAGCGGGATGAATAACGTCTTCTCCTTCTTATCTGGATCTCTTCTTTCTCCCTTCTAGATGGGATGGGAGCTACTATGTTCTGTTTTTGACATCTGCCTCTTCATGAAAGTTGTCCCTTTTAACAAGATAAAGCTGATGGCAACTATACAGTGAGAACTATACGGCCAAAGAAAATATTCCTGCCGTATAGTTGCTCGTTAAAGATACTGTATGCTTCCCTCGGTTGCTTCCAAAAAGAGACTTGCTTGTTTTTGTTTGAATATTGTGTTTTTGCTGTTAAAACCCTTTGTTGATATTCATAACCTGAAACTGTCACATCCCAAATTTTAGATTTGGTACTGCATATCATTCATGTCATTGCATCATGATCATCCATGCAAATTCTCAGCTTAAAAAGATTTTGGCGAAACAATATTTTCTAATCCTATTTTGATTTGCTAAAATGCACCTACGAGAGGATATACTAGGATTATATAAATCCACTAACCTCAACTAGTGTAATTGATTAAAAATGATCTTATGTTGATCCTTTGGTTTTTACAAAAATTTAGAGACAAAAATCACTCATTTTGGAGTTCGTATGAAAAAGTTACAATGGATTTACTAAAACAAAAATTGGAAAAGAAAAAGAACAAAAAAAAAGCAAACGGCGTAGCAGCAGCCGGCCTGCCGTGGCCTGCGGCCTAGCCACCGACCGCCCAGCCACCGGCAGATAGCGCGCGTCACCCACGCAGCTCACCAGCCGCCCAGCCACCGACAGGTGGGGCCCACCTGTCGGCGCCGCCGCCGCCGTGTCCGATGCGGACATCGTCCGCCGCTGCCTCGAAGTCTGCAACCGACTCCGCCTGCGCTGCCCCTAAAACCCCCTGGCCCGACCCTACACCCCCTCTAACCCTAGCCGCTCGAGCCGCCGCCACCGCGCCCGCAGCCGTCTGCCGCCTCCGCCGCCTCAGTAAGCGCACCCGCCGGTGCGCGCGCCTTCCCCTCGCCTCGCCCGCGAGCTTCCCCTCGAGCACACCGCCGCCCCGCTGACCCCCCTTCTTCTCTTCCCCGCAGGGACCGCCAACACTGCCGCCCGCGGTCGACCCCGCCGCCACCGCTTCGGCCGCCCGCCGCCGACGCTCCCGTGCTCGCCCGAGGCCGCACCCGCGCCGACGAATTCCACCCCGAGGACCCCAACGCCGTACCACCCTCGCCCGCCGCCGGAGACCGCCAGCACCGCCGCCTCGAGCACGCCGTCGCCGCTCTCCTGTGAGCTCTCGCCGCCGCCTCTCCCCGGCCGTTGGATCCGTGATTAGTGGCCCAGATCGCACGATGACCGTGTGGTTGACTGGTTGACCAGTCAATGCGTGCTGAGTCAGCCGCTGAGTCAGCCAGGAATATTCCTGGAATATTCCCTCTGGTTTTGAAATCGATTTTGGAAAATTGCAGAAAATAGCTAGAACTTGTAAAATTCATATCTTTAGTTCTACTGGGCCAAAAATTACAAATAAAATATGTGTAGTTTCAGTAACTCGTGTAGAATCTTCCTGTACCATTGTTTCACACTTTTACAGCAAGATTTTGTCCAGATTAATTAAAAGAATTAATGGACTTTTTAGAGTAATTAATTCGTAGAATAAGTTCTGTAACTCCAAAAATTGCAAATAATATGTCCCTGGATTCAGTAGAACAAGGGGAATCTCAAAGTGAATTAAAAAGTTAGGCTTACAGTAAAAACTTTTGCAGAAACTATTTAAAGGCTTACTGCAGTATTTTAATTACTCAGGGAGTTTTGTAAATCCTTTTTGGGAAATTCCAATTGGTACTCTTCCTATTTAGTATTGCCTACACAGTAGAATTTTTCCAAGATTTTACAAACAGTATGTTAACAGTAGTGAATTATTTAGTTTCTAGCTCTATTATTGAGCATTATAAATTGCATACTTGTTTTCCTTGCGCTAAAAATATTTTCCATGCATGCATACAGTAGCTTTACTGAATAAGATTATGCGGTGCTGCTGTAGCATCAACCCACTTGTCATGCATGCATCTTGCATCATCTTTGTTTGCATATGATTGTGAATGGTTTGTTTATGATTGCAATTGTATCGTGTAGATTGTGACGAGTGCAACGCTTGCTCGTGTATGGATTGTTCTTCCGACCGCTACAACCAAGGCAAGTTGATGCTACTTTGTTCATAATGTTATCCTACTATTTTCTATGCATTGTCGTGTATTTTGTAGATGCATGTGTAGGATAATACTGTCGCTATGCTATGTCCTATTATGTGGTAGGGCTTTCCTTGTAGATGAACCACCGTTGGTAGATGTGCTTAGCCATGCTATGATGAACGAGGGCTGGGTTACATCACTGAAAGTTGTTTCTAAATGTGTTGGTTTGTGAAAACTAAAACAACTTAATCAATGAATCTCCTGGGTGTGATGTGATTGATAATTTTTAGTGGTATCATTGCGGAAAGGCACCCAAGTATCAAGAGAAAATGATTGGCTTCTTTATTTTGTAGATTACGTGTACAACCATGTGCCAATAATGAAATGGGCGGTTGGTTGGACTTAGTAGGTTGTGGTAACTCGAACCCGTGTATCCAGAGATGTAGAATTTTGGTAGGTTGGACCGGTGCACGTCGGGATTGGGGAGCTACTTCCCGAACGGTCTCTTCTTGGACTTCTCCCTATCATCACCCAAAATGAGAGTGATGGTACGAGCTGGGCTGGCCAAGTCACATGGGTAAAGTGTACTAACCCCTGCAGGGTGTATAATCTAATCGATTAGCCGTGTCCCCGGTTATGGACGTCTGAGTTGCTTGATATGATTCCATGACATGTTTCTCGCTCATTCTAATTTCATAATTGCTTTAATGCTGTTGGGTTAACTTAATTGGGATCTTTTCAAAGAAAATCAAAAACTGTTTAAGAAAATAGGACAAAGGTATTTGCAAATGCAAGCTAGCCACAACTCCACTTGCCAAATATGCATGTAGATGTTAGCACTATTGTCTCCTTTAATAGCTCTACTTGCCATACATTCCATGTATTGACCCTTCGGGGCTGCTACGTTTCATGTTGCAGGATATTCCGATTCTGAGTAATCGATTTAGGCCACGGTACTCCACTCGGCACTTCTTCACTTGTGGGCAATTTGAAGAATGGAGGATTTTGCTTTATTTATGTTGCTACCTGAATAATCTGAGCTAGCCTTGAGCTAAGCTTTTATTGTAATAATGGTACTCTGGATCTTTCGTTATTTATGATACATGGATATTTTGCTATGTTATTCATGTTATTCTATTGTGGACCAATGAACCGATCCAGGGATTGGCATGTCACATAGAAGCTACAGTCTTTTCAGAACCGTGGTGTTACAAGATGGTATCAGAGCCCGTGTGTCGACTGTAGGATCGTGACCTAGGTTTGGAATAGGAAGCCATAGAATTATTAAAGCCTATATTAACTCTGTCTTTCATCTTATGCCTTTCACTCTTGTAAATTCTTACCATATGCTATTCTCATACTTTCCTCTTTTAATTGATATATGGGAGAAGTCAGGACTGAGTATGCAACCATGGAGTCACCAAGGACCTTTGCAAGACAGTTAGCACAGCTCTCGCAGTCACTGGGATTGCCACTTCCCTTGTTCAAGGGAAGAAGGCTGTACACCTATGGATATGGCGAGGATGCATGGGAGATCACCACTTTCATCTTCAGGGATGCCGCCTTGCCAAACCCTGTGCATCTGATCTACACCAAGACATACTGCAACTGGGGACTTGGAATAAACTTGGCCATGCATGAAGCCCTGTCTCGCCAGTGCCATCTTGTCTGACACCTACTGCCAGTATATTCACCCTACCGTGACTATGGGAGGCGTGATGAAGATGGGAACATTTTGGTTACCCCGGGCGACAGGAACAACATGCCGCCCCGTCGGAGGCACATAGAGGACATGGAAAGGGAGAATGGAGCTCTAGCTGAGAAAGTGATGATGGTAAAGGAGATTGCAGATTTTGCCAGCAATGGTATGGTGGTCCAAGGACAGGAGATAGAGACCTTGCATGAAGCTGTGGGAGTTCTGGAGAATGCCCTGATAGGCAGGGATGCAACCATAGCTCAACTTAATGGGACTGTGCAGGAAAACAACCAGAACATACAACAGTTGCAAGGGACCGTCCAGGAAAGGGATCAAACTATTGAAGATATGGCAGCCCAGATTGCCGCTCTCCAAGCATAGCTGAATCCACCCTCTGATGATGACAATGGAGATGATGGCAATGATGATGATGATGAGGACGAGGATGATGATGATGGAGACGATGATGGTGGAGGAGATGAAGCTGTTGCAGCTGCAGCAGAGAATGAAGAAGAAGAGGAGGATCCAGAAGAGGTGGAGTTTGAGATTTCAAGTGATGACTCAGGAGAGGTGTATACTCCGCCACCATGGTTGGATCGTGGACAGAAGCGCCAACGCATCAGTGCAAGGACCTACCGCAACCTCTTCAAGAAGTAGATAGAAGTCCACCAATTAGTCTTCGTTAGGTAAAATTGTTAGGCCTAGTCTCGATCGATGTAAAACTTAATTACTGTTAGTTTAAGAGTGTTTAGTTGCTTATTTGTGTACTCCAATATCCCAGGATTATTTGTGCGAATTTTATGGAAGAGTTATAGCAAGATTGGTTAATATCTGAGTTATTCCTGTTGCAGTTTTCTGCTGATATAGCAGTACTGTACGATTTTTCATATTTTACTGGAACTGGGAAAAATCTGAAAAAATAGGTATGGTTCGAAACTCTCTTTAATGTATGCACAAAAATAAGAAACAATTCCTGACGAGTTTAAGTCAGGTAGAAAAATTCGTGAACACTGCTGGACTGTTCTAGCAGATTGCTGTTTTTAATGCTTTGATGATCTGTTGTGTAGTTAACCATTGTCAACTCTTCCAAAAACTATTTCAGTAGATATATACTGCTAGGATAACCCCTGGGATGTTGCTGGATCACTTGTTTGTTGATGTGTTGCTTGCTTGAGATTGTCTGCAATTGGTTTGTTGTTGTTTGATCATAATGCATAGGTAGAATCCTGTTTTCGTAGTTGATTCTTTCTAAGCTTACCTGTGCTGAACCGCAGATGCCTCCCCGTCGTCAACCCACTGAGTTGGAGCAGCTCATGGCAGCTCAGGCACAGCTGACCCAAGTTATGACCCAGTTCATGGAAGCTCAGAACAACAACAACAATGGGAACAACCAGCCTCAGGGAGATGCTCTTACTAGGTTTCTGAGGCTAAGGCCAGCTTACTTCTCTACTGCAACAGAGCCGATGGTTGCTCTCGACTGGTTGCATTCAGTCAACAAGGGTCGGGTAACTGTTGGGTGCACTGATGCTGAGAAGGTGAGGTTTGCCGCTCACCTACTGGAGGGACCAGCCGCTTCTTGGTGGGACACTTTTCAGATCACCCACCCGCTGGACACTGTGACTTGGGCAATGTTTGAGGAAGGTTTCAGGACCAACCACGTGTCTTCAGGAGTTCTGAGCCTGAAGAGGAAGGAGTTTCGCAACTTGCGCCAAACCAACCGCACTGTGGCTGAGTATATTGAGGAGTTCAACAACCTGTCTCGTTATGCACCTGAGGATGTTGACACTGATGCCAAAAGGAGGGAGAGGTTCCTGGATGGTCTCAGTGATGAGCTTTCAGTGCAGCTGCTGGTGGTTTATTGTCCCACTTTCCAGGAGCTCATAGACAAGGCCAGGATCTTGGAATGGAAGCACAAGCAGGTGGAAAACCGCAAGAGAAAGAGCAGCAATCACCACTCTGGTTCTCACCACAAGTCTCGCACTTCTTATGATGGATACTCCAAGCATGGAGGGAGTGACCATGGAATCCATGACCACCACAACCATGGAGGCGATGGACATCGCAATGATAGCCACAAGAGCAACCGCCATAGCCACAAGGGAGGA
Organism: Avena sativa; assembly: GCA_916181665.1. Lineage (NCBI taxonomy): Eukaryota > Viridiplantae > Streptophyta > Magnoliopsida > Poales > Poaceae > Avena > Avena sativa. The sequence continues at coordinate 39,949,041 of OV702298.1, read as the reverse complement.
CACACTCACCACTCTGGAGGACATAGTGGACATGATCGCAACCATGGTCGCAGCTTTGTGAAGAAGGATCTGAGTGAGGTGACATGCTTCAAGTGTGGTCAGAAGGGACATTATGCAGACAACTGTCCGGAGAAGAAGGTGCTGAAGCCAACCAACAACCAGAAGGCCATAGTGAACCACATGAATGTGGAGGAGATCCTAGATGAGCCTGATCTTGTGATTGGTAAGTTTCCAATCAACACTCACCCTGCACTTATACTTTTCGATACTGGTGCATCGCATTCATTCATATCAAGGGCATTTGTGGATAAGTATAAGTTACCTACGGAGTCTATGAAAGAGTCTATTAGAGTGAGTTCACCTGGAGGGGATATGATAGCTAGCGTGGGATGCCGCGACTTAACTTTGAGGATTGGAGCACATAATTTCATTGCACATCTGGTAGTATTGGAATCACAAGGGTTAGATGTAATTCTGGGTATGGATTGGATGTCTATGCATGGGGGACACATAGATTGTGCACAGCGAGCTGTTTCACTCAAAACCCCGGATGGTAAGAGAATTAGGTTCAAGTCGGTTGTGCGACCAGGAAGGTGTAAGCTGAATTCTCTTAAGGGGTTAGCATGGATACTATGCCTGTGATTAAGGATTACCCCGACGTGTTTCCAGAAGAGCTGCCAGGGATGCCACCTGACAGGGAAGTGGAGTTTCTCATCGATCTGATGCCGGGAACAGGACCAATAGCCAAGAGACCATATAAAATGGATGTGGATGAGCTGAAAGAATTAAAGAAGCGGTTAAAGGAGCAGTTGGACAAGGGATTCATTCAGCCTAGTTCGTCGTCATGGGGTGCACCTGTACTATTTGTGGAGAAGAAAGACAGCAGCAAGAGATTAGTGGTAGACTATCGCTCGCTGAATGAAGTGACCATCAAGAACAAATACCCCCTGCCGAACATAAATGATTTGTTTGATCAACTGGAAGGAGCAAAGGTGTTTAGCAAAATTGATCTACGATCGGGCTACTTCCAATTGAAGATTCGGGAGGAGGACATACCAAAGACCGCTTTCACTACTAGGTATGGTTTATATGAGTATACAGTTATGTTTTTTGGACTAACGAATGCCCCGACATATTTCATGACCATGATGAACAAGGTATTCATGGAGTACTTGGACAAGTTCGTGGTGGTGTTTATTGATGACATACTGATATATTCCAAGGATGATGTTGAGCATGAGAAACATCTGCGACTGATTATGGAGAAGCTAAGGGAACACAAGTTGTATGCCAAATTCAGCAAGTGTGAGTTCTGGCTTAACACTGTTGGATTTCTTGGACACATGGTGTTAGGAGAAGGAGTCGCTGTCGATCCAAGCAAAGTGACTGCAGTGACTGAGTGGGAAGCACCCAAGAATGTGGGTGATATTCGTAGCTTTTTGGGACTTGCTGGATATTACAGGAGGTTCATTGAAAACTTCTCCAAGATTTCTAAGACGATGACAGAACTTCTGAAGAAGGAGAGGAAGTTTGAATGGACGGATGCGTGTGAATCCAGCTTTCAGGAACTGAAGCGTCGACTAGTGACCGCACCTATTCTGTGTTTACCAGATCTTCAGAAGGATTTCCAAGTGTACTCTCGGCAGGGACTTGGGAGTGTGCTGATGCAAGATGGGAGAGTGGTGTCATACGCCTCGCGGCAACTTAAACACCACGAGAGGAATTATCCCACGCATGACTTGGAACTAGCATCAGTGGTTCATGCGCTCAAGGTATGGAGGCACTACTTAATGGGAAAACACTGTGATGTGTACACCGACCACAAGAGCCTGAAGTACATATTTACACAGAAGGAACTGAACATGAGGCAAAGGAGATGGTTGGAACTTATCAAGGATTATGATATGAATCTGCAATACCACCCAGGAAAAGCTAATGTAGTAGCAGATGCTCTGAGCTGGAAGGTTTATGCCAATGGATTGACAATTGGGGAATTGCCCGAGGATTTGTGCAAGCAATTCAAGGACCTTAGACTAGAGGTAGTGTCTGAAGGATACTTGGCAGCAATGGAAGTCCAACCAACGCTACAGGACAGAATCAGGAAGGCTCAAGTGGGAGACAAAGAAATTGATGAAGTAAAGGAAAAGATGAAGGAGGATCGAGCAAAAGAATTCCGCGAGGATGAGCAAGGAACCTTGTGGTATGGAGATCGTTTGTGCGTTCCCAACGATCTGGAGATAAGGAAATTGATTCTGCAGGAAGCTCATGACTCGCCGTATTCCATACATCCAGGCAATACGAAGATGTATATGGACATAAAGGATAGATTCTGGTGGAACAACATGAAGGGAGACATCGCTAAGCATATTAGCTTATGTGATGTATGTAGCCGAGTGAAGGCGGAACACCAGAAGCCAGCAGGACTAATACAGCCATTGCCCGTGCCGGATTGGAAGTGGGATAGAGTGGGAATGGATTTTATCACAAGATTGCCCAGGACCAGGTCAGGATATGACTCCATTTGGGTAGTGGTCGACCATTTGACCAAGGTATCCCACTTTATACCGGTAAAGACGACCTACACGAGTGCAAAGTTGGCCAAGATTTATATGGACAGATTTGTGTGTCTACATGGAGTTCCTAAGAGTATTGTATCTGACAGAGGCACCCAATTTACCTCACACTTTTGGCGCCAGCTGCACGAGTCATTGGGGACCAGGTTGGAGTTTAGCACAGCATTTCACCCCCAGACTGATGGATAGACCGAGAGGGTAAATCAGATTTTGGAGGATATGCTGAGAGCGTGTGCTTTGGCTCATGGTTCTAGTTGGGATGAGAATTTGCCGTATGCTGAGTTTTCCTACAACAACAGCTATCAAACCAGCATCAAGATGTCACCGTTCGATGTGATGTATGGGAAACGGTGCCGGACACCATTGCTGTGGGATGGAGTAGGAGAACGTCAGCTGTTTGGACCTGATTTGATCAAGGACGCTGAGGAGAAGGTCGCCATGATTAGGGACAGGCTGAAGGTAGCACAATCAAGACAGAAGAGCTACGCTGACGCCAAGCGCAAGGAAGTGGTGTATGAGATAGGTGATAGAGCATACCTCCGAGTGTCGCCACTGCGTGGAATCAAGAGATTTGGAATCAAGGATAAGCTGGCACCTCGGTTTATTGGACCATATCGGGTCTTAGCACGCAAAGGAGAAGTTGCTTATCAGTTGGAGTTGCCAGAAGCTCTGTCCGTTGTCCACAATGTGTTCCACGTGTCCCAGCTGAAGAAGTGTCATCCGGAGATGGTGGATACACCATTGAGAGACACTGTGCCACTAGAGGAGGTTCAGCTTGAGAATGACTTGACCTATGAGGAGAAGCCGGTCAAGATACTGAAAACAGCGGAGAGGATTACCCGTACCAAGACGATCAGGTTTTGCAAGGTGCAATGGCGCCACCACACCGAAGAGGAAGCCACTTGGGAGCGTGAGGATGACATCCGAGAAGACCACCCACACCTATTTCCTAGCCACGATGAATCTCGGGGACGAGATTCATCTTAAGGGGGTTAGTCTTGTCACATCCCAAATTTTAGATTTGGTACTGCATATCATTCATGTCATTGCATCATGATCATCCATGCAAATTCTCAGCTTAAAAAGATTTTGGCGAAACAATATTTTCTAAGCCTATTTTGATTTGCTAAAATGCACCTATGAGAGGATATACTAGGATTATATAAATCCACTAACCTCAACTAGTGGAATTGATTAAAAATAATGATCTTATGTTGATCCTCTGGTTTTTACAAAAATTTAGAGATAAAAATCACTCATTTTGGAGTTCGTATGAAAACGTTACAGTGGATTTACTAAAACAGAAATTGGAAAAGAAAAAGAACAAAAAAAAGCAAACGGCGCAGCAGCAGCCGGCGTGCCGCGGCCCGCGGCCCAGCCCGCGCAGCGCAGCGCACGCGCACAACAGCCACCGCCGCCCGCGCGGCAGATAGCGCGCGCCGCCCACGCAGCTCACCAGCCGCCCAGCCACCGACAGGTGGGGCCCACCTGTCGGTGCCGCCGCCGCCGCCGTGTCCGATGCGGACACCGTCTGCCGCTTCCACGAAGTCCGCAATCGACTCCGCCTGCGCCGCCCCTAAAATCCCCTGGCCCGACCCTACACCCCCATCTAACCCTAGCCGCTCGAGCCGCCGCCACCGCGGCCGCAGCCGTCCGCCGCAGCCTCGGTAAGCGCGCCCGCCGCCGCGCGCGCCTTCCCCTCGCCTCGCCCGCGAGAACACCGCCGCCCCGCTGACCCCCCTTCTTCTCTTCCTGGAATATTCCCTCAGGTTTTGAAATCAATTTTGGAAAATTGCAGAAAATAGCTAGAACTTGTAAAATTCATATCTTTAGTTCTACTGGGCCAAAAATTACAAATAAAATATGTGTAGTTTTAGTAACTCGTGTAGAATCGTGTTGTACCATTCTTTCACACTTTTACAGCAAGATTTTGTCCAGATTAATTAAAAGAGTTAATGGCCTTTTTAGAGTAATTAATTCGTAGAATAAGTTCTGTAACTCCAAAAATTGCAAATAATATGTCCCTGGATTCAGTAGAACAAGGGGAATCTCAAAGTGAATTAAAAAGTTAGGCTTATAGTAAAAACTTTTGCAGAAACTATTTAAAGGCTTACTGTAGTATTTTAGTTACTCAGGGAGTTTTATAAATCCTTTTTGGGAAATTCCAATTGGTATTGTTCCTATTTAGTATTGCCTACACAGTAGAATTTTTCCAAGATTTTACAAATAGTATGTTATCAGTAGTGAATTATTTATTTTCTAGCTCTATTATTGAGCATTATAAATTGCATACTTGTTTTCCTTGCGCTAAAAATATTTTCCATGCATGCATACAGTAGCTTTACTGAATAAGATTATGCGGTGCTGCTGTAGCATCAACCCACTTGTCATGCATGCATCTTGCATCATCTTTGTTTGCATATGATTGTGAATGGTTTGTTTATGATTGCAATTGTATCGTGTAGATTGTGACGAGTGCAACGCTTGCTCGTGTGTGGATTGTTCTAATCGACCGCTACAACCAAGACAAGTAGATGCTACTTTGTTCATGATGTTATCCTACTATTTTCTATGCATTGTCGTGTATTTTGTAGATGCATGTGTAGGATAATACTGTCGGTATGCTATGTCCTATTATGTGGTAGGGATTTCCTTGTAGATGAACCACCGTTGGTAGATGTGCTTAGCCATGCTATGATGAACGAGTGCTGGGTTACATCACTAAAAGTTGTTTCTAAATGTGTTGGTTTGTGAAAACTAAAACAACTTAATCAATAATTTGAGCTAGCCTTGAGCTAAGCTTTTATTGTAATAATGGTACTCTGGATCTTTCGTTATTTATGATACACGGATATTTTGCTATGTTATTCATCTTATTCTATTGTGGGCCAATGAACCGATCCAGGGATTGGCATGTCACATAGAAGGTAAGGTCTTTTCAGAACCGTGGTGTTACAGAAACACACATTAAAAACCAAGTTTTCTTTGCTACCGAAGTATTAGCGTTAGGTAAAGCTAGAAAACCATCAAATCCAAATGAAAACCATCAATAGAAACCATCAAAAATGTGTCGAATCTCACAGCTATCAACCCACAACCGTGTAAATTATGAAAAAATAAATTAGAGGCGTCGAACTTCTTTTTAATGGTCAGGTGATGTGTTATGATCTATGGTACAAATTTTGTTGTATGCAATGTGTTTTATTGTAAAACAACCAGCAGGAGCCATGTGGTTGTTATTTTATTTTATGGCCTGTGTGCCGGAAAATGGAAATCCATATAATTATATTAGTGGAGAACAACCTTGATGGTGGCGCCATGGACATTGGTGACACGCCGATGGAATGATGGAGATCATGCCATGACACACGCGATGGATATCGAATGTGAGAAGCACCATATCATATCAAATTATATATGCATGTGATGTTTATCATTTGATGCATCTTATTTTGCATTTATTTGATGACTCGGTAGTATTTGATTACCTCGGTAACAATATAAGATGATCCCTCCCACTAAATATCAAGATAATAATATGTTCTTCCTTAGTATACACCGTTAAGAAAGTTCATTGTCTCGAAGCACCACGTGATGATTGGGTGTGATAGATTTTACGTTCGCATACAACGGGTGTAATATAGTTTTACACACGCAAATACTAAGGTTCTTACTTGGCGAGCCTAGCATGTACAGACATGGCCTCGGAACATCAACCGAAAGGTAAAGCACGAGTAATATGGAGATATGATGAACCATATGATGCTCTCCATTGGAGTTGTGCCACCACTCGTGATGATCGGTCGTGGCATAATGAATTTGGTTAGTGTAATCACTAAAATGGCTAGAGGGATGTCATTTTGAGTGGGAGTTCACATAAGTAATTTTGAATTTTCCTGAACTCTATCTGTTAGAAAACTAGTCTAAATAGCCTTTGAAAATACATTGTATATCATGGCACCCCCTGCATTCAATTTCAATGCATTCCATGAGAAATAAAAGCTTCTAGACCATTGGTCTAACTTCACAAACTGGCACCGCAACTTGAGGATTATCCTCGCAGGCATCAAAAGGTACTATGTACTTGATGGTCCGTTAGGTGATGCCCCTATAGAAACTGTGTCTCAGGAAGACCGCAATGTGTATGACACAAAGTGTGATGACTACACTCTTGTGCGGTGCGCGATACTCCAATCGTTGGAGCCTGAGCTGCAAAAATTATTTGAACTTAATGATGATAATGCTATGGTGGAGGAACTCAAAACTATGTTTGGGGACCCAATCCATGCTGAGAGATATGATATCTTCAAAAGGTTCTTTAGCGCTAAGATGGAGGAGCATAGCTCTATGAATGAGCACATCATAAAGATGACGTGCTACGCTCAACGTCTTGAGACACTGGGATGTGAGATTCCAGCTGATCTCACGATTGATAGGGTTCTGCAATCATTATCACCGAGTTATAAAGGATTTGTAGTTAACTACAAGATGAACGGTGCCGACAAGTCGCTCATCAAACTCGCAGCTATGCTTAAGACTGTCGAGGTAGACATCAAAAAGGAACATCAAGTGTTGATGGTCAATAAAACCACCAGTTTCAATAAAATAGGCCGGAGGGGCAAGCCCAAGGGTAACTTCCAGAAGGACGACAAGTCTGTTGCCACGCCTGAGAAGAACACCAAGGGAGGCCCGAGGACTGATACTGAGTTCTTTTACTGCAAAGGAGGCTGGTCACTCGAGGTGGAACTTCTCGAAGTACTTGGCAGATAAGAAGGCCGAGAAAGTGAACAAAGGTATATATGATATACTTGTTATTGATGTGTACCTTACTAGTAGTCAAAGTAGTACCTGGGTATTTGATACTGGTTCGGTTGCTAATATATGTAACTCAAAACAGGGACTAAGGAATAGTCGACCACTAGAAAAGTATGAAGTGACAATGGGCGTAGGCAATGGATCGAAGGTTGATGTGATCACCGTCGGGACGCTGCCACTTCATCTACCATCGGGATTAACAATAAACCTTAATAATTGTTATTATGTGCCTGTGTTGAGCATGAACAACATATTTGGATCATTTTTATTGCAAGATAGTTATTCATTCGTATCGGAGAATAATGGTTGCTCCTTTTATATGAATAACATATTTTATGGTCACGCACCAACGTTGAATGGTTTATTTGTCTTGAATCTTGATATTAATAGTACACATATTCATAATGTGAATGCCAAAAGAATTAAGTTAAATGATGATATTGCTGCATGTTTGTGGCATTGCCGTTCGGGTCATATTGGTGTAAAGTGCATGAAGAAGCTCCATTATGATGGACTTTGTGAATCACTTGATTATTAATCATTTGAAACATGTGAAACATGCCTTATGGGAAAGATGGATAGAACTCCGTTCTTTGGAACAATGGAGTGTGCAACCGACTTGTTGGAAATAATACATACCGATGTATGTGGTTCGATGAGTGCGTCGGCACGTGGCGGATATTTTTATTTTGTAACCTTCATAGATGATTTAAGTAGATATGGGTATATTTACTTAATGAAACACAAGTCTGAAACATTACAGAAGTTCAAAGAATTTCAGAGTGAAGTAGAAAATCATTGTAACCAAAAGATCAACTTTCTATGATCTGATCGTGGAGGAGAATATCTTAGTTACGAGTTTGGCACACACATGAGACAATGTGGAATTGTTTCCCAACTCACTCCCACCAGGACATCACAGTGTAATGGTGTATCCGAACGTCATAATCGAACCTTATTGGATATGGTATGATCTATGATGTCTCTTACAAATTTGCCATTGTCATTTTGGGGTCATGCATTAGAGACTGCTGCATTCACTTTAAATAGGACACCATCAAAATCCGTTGAAACGACACCATATGAATTATGGTTTGGTAACAAACCTAAGCTATCATTTCTAAAAGTTTGGGGATATGATGCTTATGTGAAGAAACTTCAACCTGATAAGCTCGAACCCAGAGCTGAAAAATGCGTCTTCGTAGGATACCCAAAAGAAACAATTGGGTACGCCTTCTATAACCGATCCAAAGGCATCGTGTTTGTCATCAAGAATGGATCCTTTCTAGAAAAAGAGTTTCTATTGAAAGGTGTGAGTAGTAGGAAGGTAGAACTCGACGTGGTTATTGAACCTTATCTTCTAGAAGTGGCAAGTAGTGCAGTGCCGGAATATGTTCCAGTTTTGACTCCACTAATGGAAGAAGTAAATGATGATGAGGTACCCACCCCGCCTCATGAAACTCCAAGAGAGAGTACTACCGAACCTCGCAAGTGGTTATTATACTATTACATGTTTATAATAGATGTTTATTTTTAATGCTTGAATTGTATTGATAGGAAATATTAATACATGTGTGATTTATAAACAGAAAGGTTCCTACTAAAGACTCTATTTATACTAGCCTGTTTATTAATGGATGATCAAAGGTTTCCTGATCATGAACATTGGATGTTGTTAATAACAGGGTCATATCATTGGATAATGATATGATGAACAGTCACCCGCATTAGATGTAGCAATACGATCATGTCATCAAGTTTAAATTTCTACCACATTCGTAGTAACTCAATGTCCTTAGACCATGAGATCACATCAATTACTTTCACCGAAAGAGTACTTTGATTACATCAAACGTCACACCGTAACAGGGTGATTATAAGGGTGTCATTTAGTATTTGGAAAGTGTTAGTTGAGGCTCATGGATCAAGAGTGGGATTTTTCAATTCGGATGACAGAGAGATATATTCAGGGCCCTTTCGGTGATATCACAATGACATAGCTTACAAGCAAGTGATTTGATCACTAGACTGTCATATCAAAGGAACGAGAAAAAGTGTATTTGTTAGGAACGAGATTAAACAAGGCATGGTTTATACCAAGTGATCGGATATCGGGCAAGTAAAATATCACGATACAAAAGGAATTTGATTATAGCTAAAGAGGTTCAGACGATCATTTGATTTTCGTGGAACTAGTGAGAGTCATTATGGATCTCCAGGTCCCGCTAATGATTATTGATCGAAGAAAGTCTCAATCATGTCTACATAGTTATCAAACCCATAGGGAGACACACTTAAGGTTAGTGGACGCATTTGAGCAGATAGGGAACACGGGGGAAGTCAATGGACATCGCAAAATTTTGTTCTGCTGTAGAAAATTGTTCTACCAAATCTGCCGAAATAGTTTTGGGGTATAAAAATTAGCAAGGGATCAAAATTTTAATGTGTGCATTAAATAAATTACTCATTAAATGATGTGTGCATTAAATTTAGTTGCATTAGAACAAGGGAATTAAAGTGCTTTAATGGAAATACATTTGATTTTTTGAGTGGAGATTAAATGGGATAAAGTGGAGGTGGACATCATTGTGTGAGTGGAGAGAGCACTCACATGAATGAGAGGAGGGGAAGGGGCAGACCATGGCACCGGCCAAGGATCCCCCTCTCCCATATACAAGGAGGTGGCCTCCTCCTCCATCTCACACACTCTCCCATAAGCTCTTCTCATATGCCCTTTTGTTGGCATCTTCTCCCCCTTGATTGCCTTGTCAATTGCCACTAGAAAAGGAGCTTGGAGAAGAACTGCTCTAAACATTCCCCTCCACCACCACTACCATAGTGTAGCGCTGTTGGAGTTCCCAGTGATCCGATACTTCTTCTTCCCGGCTAGAGTGAGGGTTCGGGAGTCGTTGGCGCACTATACGTGTGACCAATTGCAGAGGCACTGCCCGTTTGTGGCACTGATCGTCCGCACGTCCTTGAGGAAGGTCATGTACATCTACATCAACCACGTTTGTTTGTGGAAATGTTTTCATACTTACGGTCTACGAGGGTGAGCCCATCTATAACCGTTATAAGTATCGCCTAGATATAATCTTGGTAGTTGCAACCGTAGGAATTTTTTTGTTTTCTATGAAATGAACCTCATCACAAGTGTCAAAACACCTGAAGCACATTTCACTCACCAAGTGTCAATACACTTGAATCTTGATTCAACATTTTCATGTGATAAGAACCTTTCTTGTTGTTTTCATATTGAACTCATTGACTATCTCATCTATGTAAATTTGGCACAACCATATTAGCGTCTCAATCTATATATAGACATTGGTTCCTAATATTCTGGTTTTTTCCTAAGTCCTTCATCAAAATCCAACTTTAATGAAATTCTTAACATGTGTCAATAAAATATATATCATTTCCAATCAACAAGATGTCTTCTACATAATTTATTAGAAATATGTCTAAGTGCTCCCACTTAATTTCTTGCAAATGCAATCATAGTCATTGTCTCTGATGAAATTTAATCTTGTAACAGATTCGTCACAGTGAAGATTCCAACTCCGTGATGCTTCCTTCAACCATTGAAGTCCGCATGCCCTTTTAGCATCCTATGAATTAACAAAACCATTCAGACCGTGTCATGTACACGTCTTAGGTAACCAATCTATTAGAGTAACTTTTATTTGTTTGTTCAACTACCATATACGAAAAATTATATGTAGTGGTTGCTACAATAATCCGTCCAGACTAAATATCACTTCAAAAGATCAAATCTTGTCATAGTCAACTCCTTGAACATTGTCGTAAACTCTTTAGCGATATGTCGACTATTTCATATAGGTGAAACATCCATGTCTGTTTCTTTATAGATCCAAATATGATCGATAGGCTTCACGCCTTTTCGAATGGTCTTCCAAGTAGAAAATTTTGATTTCTTGTGTATGGAAACTATCATGGATTTTATGACTTGTAGTTGGTTCATCATCGCTTATTTGCATACAGTTGGTTCATCATTGTCAAAACAATAACGATTTTTTCTTCAAATCTCACTATTTGATTGTTATTCGACCTACACAGTTCAATAGGAACTCAAATCTAAGAGACCACAACCTTTGTAACCATGGGAACCATGCGCATTTTGGCCTCCTCCGGGACACTTTCTAGAGATGTGCTACTCAGAACATCATTACTAGGAAACTAGCTATAGATAGAAAGGATTTCTATGGCGCATATAAAATTACATGCTCCATAGAATTATTTCTGTGGCGCATATAGACACAGACACCACAGAAATATGGCAATTATTTGGCACATGCAACCCATATGCGCCACAGAAATGTGTGTTTCTGTGGTGCATATTTTCCCGTGCACCATAGAAATGTGATGGGACCCACAACCAACTATGGGTGGATGGGATTCTGTGGTGTATATGTCTATATGCACCATAGAAAGTGATGATTCTATGGCGCATATAGACATATGCACCACAGAAAGTTGAAAACATATCCCACCCCCAGTGGATCGCCTTTTAAGTTTTGTAAAAAATAAATGAAAATGGTAAAAAATTCAAAAATAATAATTCCTTTGAGATGTAGTTATATTTTGGGGTATTGTTGTAGGAAAAATTGAAAAACATGAATTTTTATGTATTTTGCAAAAAAAGGTCATGGCACGGTAAAAAAGCCATAACTTTGTCATACGATGTCAAAACAAATCTTTAACCTATCATAACGATCGTCTCAAAATATCCCATCCGAATTCAACTACCAAAAGTTGTTCTGGATTTTACAAAATCCCCAAATTCAAGAAGAGTAAAAAGTTATTTCAAAAATAAGATTTGTCCTACAAAACAATAAAAAGGGGGGAGACAATTCTGTGGCGCATTTTGGTAATATGCATCACAGAATTGTTGGGCAGGATTCGAATTTTGAATCCCGTCGGCGCCCCTTCTCCCACTATTTTCTCCTTCTCCCCTCTCCTCCACTTCTTCTCTCCTTCTCCTCCCCTTTCTCCCCTTCTCCTCCCTCCTCCTTCTCCAATCTTCGGCGACCTCCTCCTCCTCTGGTGACCTCCAAATCCAGTGACCCCCTCCTCCACCGGCGGCCTCCTACTCCTACTCCTCCTCCTCCTCCGGCGACCTCCACCTCCGGCAACCCCCTCCTGCACCAGCGGCCTCCTTCTCCTACTCCTCTTCCTCCGGCCACCACCTCTGGTAGCCTCCTCCTCTAGCGATCCCCATCCTCCACCCACCTCTGGCCTAGCCTATCCCTCCTCCGGTGACCGCCACCACCGGCCTAGATCTGGCCCGCTTTTTTTGAAATTCAATAAAAAAATTGTGGCGCATATTGCAATATGCGTCACAGAAATGCGCCACAGAAAAAATTAGTGGCGAAGTAACAGTGGCGCATCCAATATGCGCCACAAAATTCCAAAAATTGCGCCACTGGTAGCTTGTTTCCTAGTAGTGCATTTAGCTCAAGTTCATGAACCTGATCAAAGTTCTATTTTCCTCCCTTTTAACTTTTACCGATAAATTCGTTCTTAAGAAAGTTGATGTTCTAAGCGAAAAGCACTTTTGTCTTTGGTGTTATGGAGAAATACCCAACAATTGCTTTGGGATTGTTTGGGATAACCTGCAAAAACATGCTTATGCGACTTTGATTGTAAATTTTTTACTTATGACTAGCATACCAAAATTTAAGAAAAGACAACTCAGGTTTTATCCCATGTGATGTGCAACTGTAGGTGAATCTTCAACCCTGGGGTATCTCCATCCATTGAAACAACCCATGATCTAAAGTAAACTAGAAAGATCTTATAAACAAATGTAAAAACAAACAAGTTTAGTAGACATCCTTATTTAATTTCCTTTTAGCATTGTTTCCCAAGGTTCGATTAAACCTAGGTATGGTCTACTAGGGAAAAAGTTACTATACTGCATCAGTTAATCCGAATCGAAGCTATCACCAGTGCATGGTCTACAAGATGCGCGGTGGCCATAACTCTAAAAAGAACAAGGGACAAGAAGGAAGATACGAGCGCTGGGTATGGCATCCCCCCTTGAGGCCGTTTAAATAGGCTAGGGGGAGGAAGCCACCAGCCGAAGTGCAGAAGACTAGAGTTACTGCAAGGGAAGTCCTTTGGATTCCCTAGGAAGCAAATCCACTCTGCCAAGATATTCGTCAAAAGATGCAGATTGGATCCCGAGGAGCTCCGCGGGTAGACCACTCAGTCCAGCGCCCTAGCTGGGTGAGGCACCGCCTCGGGCCGTGGACGGGGGCTACTGTCGGTTAAGTGCTCTTCACGAGTCACGGAATCACGGGCTCCAGTCCAGGTGTCCTGCGGACACCAGAGCCGGGAAACCCGGAGAGTTCTCCCTGGGTTGATTCACATATTCGTTGCCCGACATGAGATATTTCCCGAGTAAAGAGTAGGATAACTGGTAAGTGATGCCTGACCCAAGTGCAGACTATGCAGTGGGAACACTGCGTATAGGACCAGCGGTAGGACCAAGGCCATGCCTCGCCCACTAGCAGCACTCGAACAGCGTGTGGCTTTCATTCATGTTGCTCCTCGCCACATGGCCGCACAAGGACTCTGCCGGTGTATCCTCTCTGGGCCCGACGATGCGCCCGCCGACAACATCGGCTCGGATAGACCACCTGGAGGTAGGAATCAAGGTGACATAACAAGTCCTGCGTCAGTCTATTGTAGTCATTAAGCGACACACAACATTGAGGTAGGATTTCTAGGCCATATTGCAGGACATGACCGCCACATGGTTGATCCCTCACCGCCGCATGTGATCTGACCCCTGTGGTGTCCCCTTGCCCGTATAAAACGAGGCCTAGGTCAAACTTAGAGAGGGGAGGAACTAACTGTAATATTGTGATAATAAGATAACAACTAGTTGCATGATGTAGGGATCTGCTCATTGTGTATCTAAACCTGGGTAAAAAACCCTTTGTCTCTGATAGTGAGTGTGTTCGTCTGGTTTACCGATCGAGCTCGCCGAACACTACGCCCCTGGATGAACAACAAAGGGGACTCATACCCCCGGTGTCGAAAATCAAGACACGACACTCAGTGCAAACCTCACATTTCTAGGATCATCTCCAAAACCATGACCATATGGACCCAAAGGCTTCAACCTTTGATGTTCCTCCACTTTGGAGAGTTAGCAGGGTGTCTGAGCATGCATCCTGAATGCGCTCCTTTGCGTGCCAACGCATCAGCTTTGTCGTATCCGGAATTGCATATAAGCGTGTCAAACAAGGAAAATTAAGCAGGTACCAACACACTTTTACCGGGATGTTCTTCCTACCCATATTTTTGTGCTTATTCTTGCTCGCCTGATCGGTGTCCATGTCATCCTCATGAAGGTTCGCAACATAGAAAACAAAAAAACTTGTACGATAAAAACAAAAATTGCGCCAAGATCTAATCTAGTATATGGTAGTAACGACTAAGGGTTGATCCAGAAAAACTCACCCTTGAAGATCGAAAGATTTTTCGGAAATCTGATTTTGTTGTTGATGTAGTCGATCACTTGTCGATCTCAAGATCTAGTTGTCGAGCGCCGCAAACAAGTAGGGTATCCGTACTCGGGCACACGTCCGTCTCCCGACATCCTTCCCGCCTCCACTCTAGTAAAGCAGCGGAAGGAGTAGATAAATATTACTCCGAGAAACCAATGGAACATGAGAATTGCTAGAGGTGGAAGAGAGCCTTCACAAAGAGGTGGTGCAAATGGAGAAAAGGAGAGAAGAACCTTTTATAGGGGAGGGGTCTTCCCCCTCTTCCCTCATTCATTTCCTCATTCATGTGAGTGAAACCCCCATTTCGATTTCATTAAATGCCCATAGCATAAATGCATTTCTCTCTTTTAATAAAATTGTTTTATTTATTTTATTCAGAATTTTGTTAATTAATTTTATTAAAACACATTCACATAAAACCCCTTGCATTGTTTCAATATTACACCTGAAACCATTTTCATTTATTTGACCTGAAATAATTCTAGTGATCATAGAAACAATATCAGCTCTATCAATAATTATTATCGGATATGTTTTATCTACCACTTAGTGTCTGAGAACCTGAAGTGTGTCACCCTACGGTTCACAAATGATGCATACATGATAGAGTCACCTCTCTTACCAATAATTAGAAGCGGGACCTGGAGATCCATACTAACTCCCACATATTCAATGATGACTCTAGTGATCGTGTGAACCATTAATATCGTCACCAAATCCCTTTGTCTCGCGATATATTATATGGCCGAGATTCGATCATTGGTATCCCCATACCTAGTTTAATCTCGTTACTAACAAGTACTCTTTTCTTGTTCTCATGATATAACAGTCCTTGTGATCAAATCACTTGCTTGCAAGTTGTTGTTAATGTGATATCACTGAAAGGCCCAGAGTATATCTCTCCGTCATCGGGATGGGAAAATCACACTCTTGATCCATGGGACTCTACATAACACTTTTGGAGAACCTGAACCCTCCTTTATAGTCACCCTGTTATGGTAAGATGTTTGATGTTATCAAAGTACTCTTTCGGTGTTAGTGATTGACATGATCTCATGGTCTAAGGATTAGGGTTACTTCGTATGACATATTATGGAAATGCAATTATTACTATACTTCGAGTGAGTATTCATCACATCATTCCACCAATGCTGTGACCCCTTAATTAACAACATCCAATGTTTATGATCAGGAAATCTTTGATCATCTTGTTAATCAACAAGCTAATTTATATGAGAGGCATAACTAGGAACTTATGTATTTGTTTATTAACCACACATGTATTAACATTTCCAATTAACACAATTATATCATCAGATATAAACATTCAAGGAATAAGATAATAACCACTTTATTATTGCCTCTTGGGCATATTCCCTTCACCTCACTGTTGTTGTCATCTTCCATATTAGTTGCCTCAACCTTTGAAACCTTGAACCTTGGAAATTTGCACATCGGGCATTCATGCAAATTGATGTAGGCATCACCGCGGTACAATATACAATCATTTTTACATGCATGTATTCTCTGAACCTCCATTCCCAACAGACACACAATCTGCTTAGCTTTGTAACAACTATCTGGCATGTGGTTTCCTTCAGGAAGAAAATCTTGTAAGAATGTTAACAACTTGGTTACACTCTTATTTGACCATCCATATGTTTGCTTCATCTACATAAGTTCTAGCATAGTAGCTAACTTTGTGTACTTCGTCTTACACCCATGGTACATTGGTTTCTCCAAGTCTTTGATCATGGAAGCATATTTATTGTAAATTTTCTGATCCTCATAGTTTTCTTTCAACTCCAGCAACATCTAATCGACTCACATTGTATTCTTCAACATCTTCCATGTTCTCTTACGATGATGTATTGTACATGTCGTTTGTCTGACCAATCTTATCATCAGTTGATGGAAACATTGTGATAATCTAAACATCATCCATGTTGGCATCCTCATAAGAATCACCCTCCTCATATACTTCGTCGTACTTCTCCGTGGTGGATCCAATAATCGTACCCTGCCATGAATCCCCTTTTGATCAAATGTGTCTAAATATGTGAAATGCTCGTAAAACTCTAGATGTTTTTACAGTAATAGCATGGGAAAAGTATCCGCGGGTCCTATGTATGAACTGCATTTATTATAGTTGTGTTAAAAAACCTCATTAACACCGTCAAGGTACACATCGGTCGCACGATTCCCGTGGTACATCCATCCACGATCCATCTGCAAAAAATAAAACAAATTAATATGCACAAGTAATAAAATATGAATTCACATACATTTAATATAGAATTTATCTAAAAACAAATAGATGAAAATTAAAGTAATCCAAAAAATATTACGGGCGTCCGGTTATTATTCGTAGGGTCTGAATTCTCCTCTTTATGACTCGGATAGAACCTTCTTCCTCGCTTTCATCCTCACTCTTCTAGAGCCCCCTTTCTGCCTTGCGCCCTCTCTCTTCTCCCTCCTGAACCATCATAGCCGGCTGCCCCCACCCGTCCCTGTCCACTGGTCGTAGTTTAGATCGAGCACCCCAGCATCTGGATCTCGCTGCCACGAGGTGCAGTAAACGTCAAATCATTGTCGTGCCTTAGATCTCCACTGTCTAAGTACGTGTCACCATGATTAGGACAATGGACGATAGTAAGATCCTCGTCGGCCTCGAGAACTCCTCCTCCTTGTCAGATGAGGGACTAAGCTTCTAGCTTTTGTCTCTCTAGTCCTATTTGTTTGGAAATTTTGGATGCATGTGTTAAGATTTTCCCAATTAAATTTGTTTTCAAATTTTTCTAGGAATCATCTTGTGACTGTGGTATTCGTGATGGATTTGCCCAATTTCAATGTTGTCTAGATGCAAAAATAATTGTCCTAGAAGAATTAGACTTTACAAGGGAGGAGAAGACGAAGACAGGTGAAGAATTGAGGAAGACCAATAAAGAATTGAGGAAGATGGAATATAAGGTAAGGCTAGCTCATGAGACAATCAAAATGTTGGAGCATGCAATGAAAACTATCAATGGAAAAATGGAAAGGGGTGTGGAAGAGAAGGGGCAAAACTAGTTGGTGTTGGTCGATATCATTGATGCACACCACATCAAGAAGCAAGAAAGTAGGCCAAAAACTCGGTTGAAGATGAATAATATCAAAAGTATGCTATTTGGAAGGAAAGGTGTCTACAAGATGCCTTTGGTGTCATTGTTATCCTAGTCACGATTATGATAGCCATGTCCGGGTTTTTTAAATGCATCAACTAGTTGTTACTCTCAGCATGATTGTATATTGTACTAACCTTTATGTTAGAATTGAATTCATGATATATGTTGTTTGCAAGAAAAATAGATTGTACAAAAATAAAAGTGGCAAGATTAAAACGCACCTTCAAAACAACACTGACAAACTCACCCCTGCACAAAGCCTTCATCCATATAAACTCGTCAGCACAAGATTAAAATGGTTAGTGAATATCTAAGGCATCTCACTAGCAAAGCCTTGATCCATATATATATATAAGCAACAACAAAGGATACCGTAAATGTGTAGGGGTTTGTAGCATGGAAAACAAAAAAATTATACCGCATGAACACACACAAGCCAAGATCTATCTACTAGATTGTAGCAACGAGTCGATAGAGTACGCACCCTTAAAGTTTCCAAAGTGGTTAACGAGAGCAGATTCTCGTGGGTGATGTAGTCGTTCACTTGCGGATCTTAAGATTGTGTAGATGATCCTTCCGACGCCGTGTTCTGGTAGTGCTCCCGCAGTCGGTCACATGTTCAGTACTCGATGAAGACCTTCCTCTCCCTTGTTCCAGCAGGAAGTGGAGGTTGTAGCTCTCTCCTCGCGATTCCGGCAGCACGACGGCGTGGTGTCGGAGTTTGGAGGGGAGATCCCACAGGGCTTTGCCTAAACCGGAGCGAGTATGGCGGAGTAGAAGAGGGCCTCGGCGATCTAGGGTTTAGGGGGCGCTGATGGGGTGGTGTGGCCGGTGTCTAGGGCAAGGGCCTTGGCCTAGTCAGCGACTTGGAGGAGGGTCTAGGCGGCGACTACTAGAGGGGTAGGTGCCAAAGCTAGGGCTTGGAGTTGTGGGGTAAGGGGGTGCCCCGTCCTCTATATTTATGAGAGGGAGGGCGGCAGGGGGAGGGGGAGTCCTCCCCCAACTCCCCTTTCTTGGCCGGCGGATATGAGGGGCAGGATTCCTTCCCTAGGTAGGAATCCTTCCCTCCCTCCACTTGGAAATATTGTCCCAGTTTGACTTTTTCAAACTGCCTTTTTGACATTGAAATTAGAGTTTGATTTCTCTCTTCCAAGTATCCAGCCAAGTGACCTAGGACATGGTGCAACCATTCCACTTTGTCATGACACATTCATGTACCCTTCCCCTTCCGGATCGGTGAACCTTCTAGAACATTTCGGTGAAAACACCGGAACCATTCATGTACTCCGAAATTGGACTTTCCTTATATGAATCTTATTCTCCGTACTATTTCGGATCTCCTCATGATATCCCGGATCCCATCCGAGACTCCGAACAACATTCAATCTTCTTACTCACATTCCATATGTACTAAAAAACATTGAATCCTTAAATGTGTGTCCCTACGATTCGTGAATTAAGCAGACATGACCGAGACTCTTCTCCGATCAATAACCAATAGAGGAATATAGAAATTCATATGGCTCCCACATATTTCTACGATTACTTCATGTTCGAATAAACCATTTACATACGATATCAATTTCCCTTTGTCTCATGATACTTTACTTATCCGAGGTCTGATCATCGGTATCTCTACATACCTAGTTCAACCTCGTTACCGATAAGTACTCTTTACTCATTACTGTGATATGTGATCCCTTGTGACCCAGTCACATGCTTGAAAGTAACGAGGTTCGACAATTAGGCTGCTCAGCAATAGAGCACAAGTTCAACATAGAAAAAACAAAATAAGCAGCTTTACAGTAGAAGCTGGAGCAGCACACCAGATCAGTGGCACCTCTTGGCCTCCGTCCTCCTGGACTCCGCCTCCTCCCTATGGCGCTTGCTCCACTTCTTGCTTCATAGTCCCTTGACCTTGGTGTCGTCGGATAGTCGATAATCACGCCATAGGGGGTCCTAGTGGCGTTGAGAAGATGGGGTGTGAGACGTCGGATGTTCCAGGAGCAGTGAGTACAAGTTTACCCAGGTTCAGATCCGACTGCGGTGACCGGATCCTACTCCTGCTAGCAACCCAGTAATATATCGGCATAAGTCGAATGTTACAGACGATTACAAGAGAGGTTTGCCTGTGCGATTTGTGGTTGTGGTTATTGATATTGTGTGTCTTAAAGGCTCCCATAGGGCTGGTTTATATAGTCACCAAGACCTAGGGTTACAGGAGAGATCTATCCGGCTACGTTACAGAGTCGGTAACAAGATACAGCTTGGACTACAAGTAATACTACAAGCCTAAGTGATATTCCACAAGTATAGGGGACCATGTGTAGCCTTTTCGATAAGTAAGAGTGTCGAACCCAACGAGGAGCTAAAGTTAGGATAAATATTCTCTCAAGTCCTATCAACCACTAACACACCTCTACGCACACTTTACGTTTGCATTATCTAGGAAATAAAACTAGAGCAACAGTACGAGTACTAGAGAAAGCCTTGCAAGATAATAAATAACAAGAAAGTAAAGCTAGTTGCTGAAGCAATAAAATACACTAAACTAACAGAACCATGAGTGTGGAATAGTGGTGGTAATTATGGTGGCTTTGTCCAAGTTTAATTGGCGAATAAAACAGGTTCATTGTCTTCGATGCATTTTTCTATGTGGGAGAGGCTAAATATACATGCGCTTCACTACTTGGAATTACATGTACTATATGATTGGATTGTTAGCAAACATCCGTAACTACTAACAATGCAATAAGATTTCCCCAACCATAGCCTTAAGTTAATGGTCCTCTTACTCCCATACGCGAACGTTCTGGTTCACGTCCTTAGGTTTCTGTCACCCCGGAAGAACTCCCCCTTCCTCTTACACATACTACAAACCCTAAGATGTTTAATCCATGCGCGCACAAATATAATGGACACCAAAGGACTGTCCATATCAACATACAACTCTAATGAATCAAAGACGTTCGACCATTCAATCTAAGAACAAATAAACTACACAAACATGACACAGATCATAGGATTATAACTTATAGCATCAAACATCATGTTTACATAGGACGGTATAAAGGTGTGTGGGAGGATGTACCACTGCATACTAGGAGCATTATGTGATGGAGATGGCGGTGAAGATGGTGAAGAGGGAGGCGGCGGCGCGGGGGACTCCTTCCCTACCGCTGGTATCATGGGGGAGCACCGCCCCTTAGCCCCCTTCCTTCATGGATTCTTGGGAGCCCTCCACCATGCAGATGGGATCCATGGGGAAGGCAAAAACGTGGCTTTGGTGGCTGCAAATTTGTGGGTGGAGGTGTCTCCCACGAATTAGGTTTCCTCCCTTTATATAGCTTCTCGGATTCCAGTCACAGTAAATCAGGCCTAACGGGCCCCTACTGACTCGAAATCAGCTAAATTTTATGTCTAGAACGATTTTCGCGAAACTTCCTACAACTTTGTAGTCGAAGAGTTTTCCATTTGACGTTGTCTTCAACCTGAAACGTGAGCATCTTCAAAAAGAGTTCTGAGACAGATTTCTGGAAAATCCCAATTTGGCTCCAACAAGGGTTCCACTTGTATTCTTGATAATCCTACACCTCAAAGTGTAAACAAGAACATTGTGCACTTTTGCAATTATTAGTAGGTTAGTCCAAATAACTCATGAACTTTATATAAAAAGAAGTGTCAAAAGCATAATAAGAGCATAAAACCATCAAAAATTATAGATACGTTATGGACGTATCAACATCTCCAAGATTAGTTCCTGCTCATCCTCGAGTAGGTAAATGATAAAAACAATATAATTTTTGAGGTGACATGCACCATCATAATCTTGATCAAACCATTTGCAAAGCATGGATAGATGGATCAAAGTACTCTAAACATGAGCATGAAAGATGTAGTTCTAACAATAAGACATAGCAACCAAGTTGCAACATGAAAATGTTACAAACAAAGATCCTGAATAAGAATGCATTGAAAAATGTTTGTTTGTTTCACACAAAGAAAACATAATAAGAGTGGTATTCAGCTTGTCCCTCATGGTATATCAAATCATAAATGCATAGGACACCTTCAGTGGAAGAAAGGCCCTTCAAAGGGAAGCAAGGATTTCAAGTTTCATAAAGAGCTTCCAAAAATTATGGTACTTGTTAGCTTTCAGCTCTCATTGCCCCTATCATGGGCATCTTGAAGTTATTAAGGTTAAAGTGAACAAAAATGGAGTATATGCTTGACAAAGTATAAGTTGGCAATCTCATGTCCCTTGAGTAAGAGGGACGCTCCTCATGCTACTCAACTTTAGTCGCTGGTAAGTTCTTGTCATAGTAAGTACATGTGTATCATAGAGAACCGCCAACGAGGTACCCCTTGCACATGATACATGAGCTATCCCATAATCAAAATTACAAGGCAAGCAGACAATAAGCATCTCATCAATCTTCTTATTTACCATGGGAAAATGGTGTTTTTTCTCTCTTTCCTATTTTCAATATGTCTCTTTTTTTATGAGTAGAAAGCTTCATAGATTGATCACTATGGTGATGCTGCAAGTTTCCACCATGATTAGGCATGGCTTAGGATAGCGGCCCAGGCGTTTCTCTAACACACATACATAACTCCATGGACTTACAAGCTCCCCTTTTATTTCACACCGACGACATCCGCAAACAAAAGAGCATGATAGTTTTCGTAAGTATTTCTTCAAAGATTGATTTTATTGTAAAAAACTATGCCCATCTGAAGGGATACGGGTAGGCTACACTAGTGCAAATCAAAATTTTGTACCGCGTACACCAGGAATATTGTTGTCATAGATCACGGGATTACCACTAGACGTGCAGTTGCGGAACTTGATGAAGCGCGTCGAGGCAGTGCAGAAGTTCTACGTCTCCTCCTTGTCCTCGTCCCACGAGCAGCTCCCCTTGCACGGCTCATCCAAGTGCTACTGCTGTAGAACCTCCGAGGTATCCACATGTACAGGATGGAAGCGTCAAACGCCGGACTGCTAGGTCCGCGTGTGTAACACAGGCGTGAGGAGTGGTGGCTAGGTGGAATGGTCTAACCCTCGTAAACTCACCCTACCCTCTCTTATATAGGCGTCCCTAGTGGGCTTCTACATTAGCAGCCCATTAGTAGCCTAAGCCTGGTCTAATTCGGATCTAATCCTCATTAGGCTTCCAGCCCCTTAAGTGTGTGACCCTATAGGATCATATACGTATATACATGACACGAATACACTTATTTTGTCAATAGTTGGTAGCGGACTCTAGCAAGACGTGCCATCTCCTAAACGCATACAAAGATCATATCGAAGAACCATCACAAGGTTTAGTACATGTCTTTCCCTTTGCCTCACAATATTTGGTCTAGCTCCAAGCTGACCTCCCTTTCTCGATATTGTGATTCGGAATCCCTTTACTAGGTTAACTCTTAACCTTATGTAGCACGGCCATGCATTTCTGGATCCGATCACTCGAGGATCCCAGAGATATCTCTCTCAAGTAGAGAGGGGAAAATCCCATCTTGATTGACCATGCCTTGCAGCATGCTTCCGGACAAACCCGAAAGCTACCTTTATATCTACCTAGTTACGGAGTAGCGTCTGATAGCCCCAAAGTAGGTCGATCCACATCTCAAGTACATGCGACAATCTCAGGTCTAAGGACAAAACATACACGATGTGTAGAGAGAGCTGCAAGTCTAATTGCCAGTCTTTAGTTGGGTTAGTCCAATCCGATGTTCATAACATGTGTCCACATCATTGGTTTGAGATCTCCATGTCTATGACTTGTGAAACATAGTCATCAACCAATCGATGTGCTAGTCTGATATTCACGTGTGTCCTCACATGAACTCCGACTAGGGACATCTATTAAATAACCATACAAGTAAATAGTTTCACAAACAATTAACATAATTGCCAATCAATACAAGTTGCCTGATATGGATATTCAAGGAACATTACAATAACTCATGGATACATATGAAATATAATCATCTCTATGATTGCCTCTAGGGCACATTTCCTTCAGTCTAATACCAATTTAAAATGTATCTAATACCAATTTCTCTTGTGTGCGCTTCATGTGCGGGATGCGGGAGAGGCTTTTTCAAGGGATCAGCTACATTTGAGTCCATATGTATTTTGCATATCATGACACTACCATCCTCAACGAACTCACGAATCTCATGGTAACGCATGCGAATATGTTTGTTCTTCTGGTGCTGTCTAGGTTCCTTGGCTTGTGCAATAGCACCATTGTTGTCACAATAAACGTCCAAGGGATTGGACGCGCCCTGAACCACACCGAGAGCGATCAGGAAATTCCTAATCCAAACAGCTTCCTTTACAGCCTCTGAGGCAGCAATATATTAAGCTTCTGTTGAAGAGGAGGTTACCGTATCTTGCTTGGAACTTTTCCAGCTCACACCACCACCATTCATGACAAACACATGACCTGATTGTGATTTCGAATCATCTGAGTCGTTAAGGTAACTCGCATCTGTGTAACCCTTTACACTGAGGTCATCCTCACCTCCATAAACTAGGAACACATCCTTAGTCCTTTTCAAGTACTTAAGGATGTTCTTTACCAATGTCTAGTGACCTTCACCTGGATCAGCCTGGTATCTGCTCGTAACACTTAGAGCATAGAAAACATCTGGGCGAGTACATATCATTGCATACATGATGGATCCAATAGCCAAAGCATATGGAACCCTGCTCATGCGCTCACGCTCATCAGTAGTCGAAGGACACTGAGTCTTGCTGAGTTTAATGCCGTGAGACATGGGCAAGAACCCCTTCTTAGCCTCTTCCGTGCTAAACCGTTTCAACACTTTGTCAATGTATGTACTCTGGCTTAATCCAATTAGCCTTCTTGATCTATATCTATAGATCTTGATGCCCAGAATATATGCCGCTTCTCCTAAGTCCTTCATCGAAAAACTATTTTTCAATGAGGTCTTAACAAACTCGAGCATAGGAATGTCATTTCCAATCAGCAATATGTCATCTACATATAAGATTAGTAATACAAGTGCTCTCCCACTTTCCTTCTTGTAAACACAATGTTCTTGTTCGTTTTTGATGAAGCCAAACTCCTTTACAACTTCATCAAATCGAATGTTCCAACTCCGAGACGCTTGCTTCATCCCATAAATGGACTTTAGAAGTTTGCATACCTTTCTAGCATTAGTTAGGATTCCATTTAGGAAATCCGTCTTGACATCCATCTGCCATATTTCATAGTCGAAATGTGCAGCAATGGATAGAATTATCTGTATAGATTTAAGCATCGCTACGGGCGAGAAAGTCTCGTCGTAGTCAACTCCTTGAACTTGTCGAAAACCTTTTGCAACAAGTTGAGCTTTATGGATGTTAACATTTCCATCAATATCAATCTTCTTCTTATAGATCCATTTGCACTCGATGGCTTTAAAACCATCAGGCAGGTCAACCAAGTTCCAAACTTGATTGTCTCCCATGGACTCTATCTTGGATCTCATGGCGATCAACCATTTCTCAGAGGTTGGGTCCACCATCGCTTCTGCATAGGTCGCAGGATCATCATTGTCTAACAATAATAATTCCCGCGCTTTGCGGAGCCTCGCCGACCTTCGTGGTTGAGGTGCTTCTATTGCCACGGGTTCCTCAACTTGTTCTGCTACAGTAGCATCACTCGATAATCATCCCCGACTGGCTCATCTTGAACTTCTTCAAGTCGCACCGACCTTCCACTTGTTCCCTTTGTGAGAAACTCTTTCTCTAGGAAAACACCGCTACGAGCGACAAACACTTTGCCCTCTTCTCGGTTGTAGAAGTAATACCCTAAGGTTTCCCTCGGATATCCCATGAAAATGCACTTATCCGATTTGGGTGTTAGCTTGTCTGACTGAAGTCGCTTGACAAAAGCATCACAACCCCAAATCTTTAGAAAAGATAAACTAGGATTCTTTCCAGCCCACATCTCATATGGTGTCTTAACTACGGATTTAGATGGTACCCTATTAAGTGTGAAAGCTGTCGTTTCTAGAGCGTAACCCCAAAATGATAATGGTAAATACGACTGGCTCATCATCGATCAAACCATGTCCAACAAAGTTCGATTGCGCCATTCAGAGACCCCGTTTCCTTGAGGCGTTCCGGACGGCGTGAGCTGTGGAACAATTACGCAACCCTTAAGATGATTGCTAAATTCGTGACTCAAATATTCACCTCCACGATCAGATTGCAAGGCCTTTATTTTCTTGCCACGTTGATTCTCTACCTCACTCTGAAACTCCTTGAACTTTTCAAAAGTTTTAGACTTATGCCTCATCAAGTAGACATAACCATATCTACTGAAATCATCAGCGAAATTAATGAAGTAGTGATATCCTCCTCTGTTTGTCGTGCTCATTGGTCCACATACATCAGTATGTATGAGTTCCAACAAGTCTGTCGCTCTCTCAGGTAAACCCGAAAAAGGCGACTTGGTCATCTTTCCAAGTAAACAAGCCTGACATGTCCCGTATGATTCAAAATCAAACGAAGTTAGAAGACCATCACCACGGAGCTTCTTCATGTGCTTTTCACTTATATGCCCCAAACGACAATGCCATAAATAGGTAGGACTCAAATCATTAGGCCGAAGCCTTTTAGCACTAAGATTGTAAATAGATGCATCATCAAGATTTAAAATAAATAACCCATTCACAATGGGAGCATCAGCATAAACATAGCATTCTTAGAGATTACACAATCATTGTTTGCACTCGTGAATGAATACCCATCCCTCATCAAACATGAAGGTGATAAAATGTTTCGACCCATACTAGGAATGTAATAACAATTATTCAACTCCATAATAAATCCGGACGGAAGGTGAAGTTGCATGACGCCGACGAACAATGCAGCAACCCTTGCTTTATTTCTGACGTGAAAATCCACTTCGCCTTTCTGCACTTCTCTAGTCCTTATTAGCCCCTGCATCGAATTGCAAATATGAGCAACCGATCCGGTATCAAATACCCAAGAGTTAACATAGGAATCAGCGACAAGAATGTCCACAACATTTACAACAAGCCTAACTGAGTGGGAAGTACTCTTACTTCCACTCTTCTTCAAAGAAGCCTGGTACTTGCTGCAGTTTCTCTTCCAGTGGCCATGTTCATGACAAAAGAAGCACTCAGTGTCATCTGCAAGTCCAGCCTTTTGCTTGGGTGCAGGCTTAGGGATCGTATCCTTAGCCTTGCCCTTCTTCTTCGACCAAGAAGTACCCTTTTTCTTAAAGCTAGGCTTGTTCTGCACAGCCATCACATGGCTATGCCCTGCACACTTCTTCATGTCACTTTCTGCTGTTTTTAGCATCCCACATAACTCATTAAGGCCCTTGTCCACCCCATGCATATGGTAATCAGTAGCGAACTCTTTGCCTAGAGGAAAACTAGTATGAAATCTTTTCCTAGTGGAAAACCAAGCTTTTCCAAAGTCTGACTGTAACCAACCATTTTGATCACATGGGGGCCTACACCTGCTCCCTCTGCCAGCTTGCACTCCACAAAGGACTTGGCGACATTGTACCTCTCTGTCCTAGCCTGAGTCTGGAACATGTCCATAAGCACAACGATCATATCGTACGCTTCCTGATCCTCAAACTTCTTTTGGAGTTCAGGTTCCATGCATGCAAGCATAAGGCAGATAACCTCAAGAGAATCATCACATGCTCTCTTGTATGCATTCTTAAGGGAAGCAGATGAATTATCAACAGGTACATCGGGGATTGGGGTATCCAAAACCGTTTCCTTTTTATCAGACCTGAGAAAAATTCTCAGGTTACGGACCTAGTCTGAATAGTTTGTTCCATTTAGTTTATCTTTGTGAAGAATCAAATGCAAAGAAAAAGGTGATGCAGTGTTTGGTGCCATTGATCTACAACAGAAAACATGCAAAATACTAAGATATGTAACCATGAAAGAGTAAAACATATTAAAAAATTTAATAGCATATACTCCCACTTAAATCAACATCCCTATATTGATACTAAGTGATTCAAGATCCAGAATTAACAAGTTGACTAGTGAGCTTTTGCATCACCGCTAGAAGACAAGGTAAATCGGTAAGCAACTCTTGCTAATCATATCACATATGACTCTTGTTGTTGGGTGACATCTCTATGTCAAAAAAAGGCGCCCAGCTTCATGCCCCAAGGTCCTTAACTGTTAAGATGACCTTGTCAAGCTCACCAACCCTTATGCGTGTAGGTATCCAATACAAACCCATGCAGCCAAGGAAAACCGCGGCACCCTAATTTCATAGGCCCAACAACAATTGTACAGGGCATAGGATGGTTCAAGGTTTGGTTGGGAGGGCATGGTTTAACTTAAACTTTCTGAGGGATCGTTCTACTTCTATCACCTAAGCATGCATAGTAGTAAAACGCATAAGAATATCATTCACATAGATGTGACAGAGTATGGCCCATTTTCTCATGGTGATCTCTATCGCCATAGAACCTGTCCACCATGATGATATCCATCTTCATGTTCCATGTGAGCCATCCTCCAAGTGATGAGTCCTCCAAGAACTAATACAAGCTATTACTCCTAACAGCCAGTAATCAAAATTACATAGTATTGGGATCATCACAAGTAGGCACGCAGGCCATTACAATAATTGACTATACGATCCTCCGGGGCTGACTACACCTCTGTTAAGCTCCCTCTCAGGTAAGCTATAACCATGATGAGTTCCCGAAGACTCTATGAGCTGGTGATGCCCTGGCAAGTTCCATATAGGGCTGACTATACCATTGACAACCACTCATAGTTAATCTAGACACCAAAATCACTGCCCTCTCCGTGACCCCGCATGTCTATACGATCCTCCGGGGCTGACTACACCTCTGTTAAGCTCCCTCTCAAGTAAGCTATAACCATGATGAGTTCCCGAAGACTCTATGAGCTGGTGATGCCCTGGCAAGTTCCATATAGGGCTGACTATACCATTGACAACCACTCATAGTTAATCTAGACACCAAAATCGTAAGGCCTAAGGGTGCCCACCCATGTTTTGGATCCTCACAAGGAAACACAACGTGACATTAAGGTCGTCTTGCCTACATACAGAAGGAAAAGGATACAGCTGACTTCTCCATCCAATTCCAAATCTCATGGTTAACGTGTGATATACGGCGCTAGAATCACTGATGTCATGGGTTGTTAATTCCTAGGTGATTAACCTTATTGCAAATAGAAACCTAAGTTCCATTGCTCCCCTAATCCATATCATCACTTAGGATGATGTCAACAATTTCTTTATTTGAGAAAATAATATTTTTTTTCCTCGAAACATAGATGATAACACACAATTTATAAATACTTTGATAAAGACTCTTCAAAGGACATGAGCAAGTGATGAACTTGCCTTGCTTGTGATTGCAAGGTAGTGAAGTCCGATGCTTGCATTGGACCTTGAGCTTCTATGTCTACAAAACACCATTATTATCCGCTAAGGACAACATCTAAATAAGAAAAAATGAATATGCATAGTAATGTAATGCATCATTTATTATTTAACTTCTTTGTGTGTTTTACCCAATATTTTAGTTTCTAGAATTTCTTTATGTCATAAAGGAATTCATTATAAGGAATATCCTTAATATTTTATAAATATTATATTCACTACTTTTATAATGTAATATATTATTAATAGATTAAAGAAACTAATTTTTTATTTATTTTTTTAACTCTTCTAATTGTTTACTTAATATTTACTTTTAAGAATAAACATTTTAATGAAAGAGATTTCATTTTGTTATCTTAAATATAAACTTAGTATTTTTCTAAAATACTATAATAACTAAATATGATAAAAGTTATTTTTATTTATTTTTAGGTATTTTATTGATTTTTACAAAATTCCTTAAGGGATATATATTATAAAAATATTTAACCTAAAGTTCCTTTATTAAAAATAGATTTCTTAATTTAATTTAATAGGTTATTTGTTTATAAATCTAAAAATATATTGTTTGCATTTTAAGGCTTTTATTTTATTTTCTCGGATTTATTGAATTTTAGGGGTATTTTGGTCTTTTGCTAAATTGTTAAAATCCTTTTAACATTTGGGCCTACCCCATTGGCTATTTGGGCCATTCTTGGCCCAATTGGCCTGGTCAAAACAGCTCCCCAAAGTGGTACTGGCCCTTTTGGCCCAGTACACTCCCCTCTCTCTCTCGTTCACTTCTCTCCTTCTTCCTCGACCCTCTGGGGTTGCTGACACCGCCGCTGTGCGGTTCACGCCGCCCTGGTCCTCTCTGGCTGCTGACGTGGTGTATGGCATGGTTGTTGACCCTGCTCCTTCATCTAGTCCATTTTGATTTGGCTCTGGGGCTCTCCTGCGGCTAGGCTGGCTCCGTCCCGAACCCTAGGGTTTGGGGTGATGTCGTTGATGCCTCCGCCGCTGCTCCAGTGGTGTTGTGGCGTGTTCTTATGTTGCTGTGGTGATGCTGCTCGTTCTCAAGTGTTGCTGCGGCCACTGCCTTGTCTTGGTGTGGGTTGTAGTGCCCTTCGGTGCTCCTTGTGCCGCCATGCGCTTGTCGTCCCCTCTACTTCCTCTTCTAAACTACAGCGAGGACCCCTGGTGAGTCTAATCCTGATCTCCTCTCGTGTCTGCTGTCCTCTGCCTCCCTTGATCTTACATGTGTGTCTCAAGTGTGCATCCCTAATTAGGGTTCATGTCCTGTTTAGGGTTCCTCCCTCTGTTTTGGTTATATATGATGAACTTGAACTAGTGGTGATGATTAGTGAGGATTGTGATCAATTACGCTAAATTGATCAATGTTTACATTTGAATTTCATGATGCTAGTGGACTTATAGCACTGATTCTAGTTGATCATTGGTCATGGCCTAAATGGTAATGCTACTGTGGAGTTTTACTTGTGGTGTTGGTTATTTGTGAATTCACCACTATCAAGATATTAATACTGACAGTAGTACAGTCAGTGATTGCCCACTGAATTGTTGAGCTCTAACTTGTGAGATTATACTCAGAATTAAGTTAATAATGTGATTATAGTGATACTCAGATTATGTGGATGGATATAGACTTGGTAATGATTCCTGGTGGTTGATTCCAGGAAAATGATATTTAGTGTCTTACAAATTTATTTATGCAATCTTACTAATGGATCTGCTTGATTTAGAATCTTTTCTTGTGACACCATCTTAAAATGGCACACAAGTCTAGGTTCTACTACTGGCTTGATTCTATTGGTTCTTAGCATTGGATTTATGTCAAAGATAAGTTGAAATCTTCCTTTTTAAACATGATAGCCTATGATGTTGGTCTGAGCCTTAGGAACTAGATTCCTTTCATGTTGTCCCTCATAGACATGTTCTGATATTATCATTAGTTACTGGATCTTGAATCCTTTTGCTAAAGTGGTTGAAGTGCTCATGGTTTTATAATAATTCATAATATTTATGGATTTTGGGGTGCTACTCCACTAGGAGATGTGCCAAGAATTCATAAGATAAGCTATGATCATATTGGAATATAAGATTTGGCTATAATATCCAGGATCTATGATGCTGGTCTGAGATCCTGGTTTGATTTGTAAGATTTTAGCATACTCTTTATTCAAAAAGATCATCTGTGATGGATTCACCCCACTTGGGTGATTTCTGAGAGATCTAGATGTAAAACAACACATGTATCTGAATCTAGAGAAGATGATTAGATCATGTGAGGGTTTTATCTTACTCACCACAACTGTTAGATTGCTGGTGTTATGGCTGATTGATTTGGTTGGCTAGATCTTGTTGATTGTGCTGCTGGCTTGATCTTTTCCTTCACCTTCCGGTTCCTGTAATCTTGGCCTTGACCTTGCTATCCACCTGATCCACCCCCTCCTTATGTCACCATCTGGTAGGTACTTGGATGGTCTGGTGTATGGTTTGGCCGATGATTTGCTTGGCTTTGGTAACTTTGGTGTGTTCCTGGTTTGGTGTTTGAAAGTGAGAATGAGCTGCTGGAAGCTTTGCTACAGCTGATCTCTTCTCCTTTTTCTTGTGCGGCTGCTGCTGCTGTGTTGACAGCACACACCATGCAGTTAGGTGACTGTGTTGCCTAGCTGTTTGGTGCATGATTTGGATCAGATCAGTGATGTGTTTCACCTTTTGATCTTTTACTTTTCACTCACCTGGTGAAACTTGCCCCTTTTACTTGATGCTAATATATTAACTTGTGGCTTATTTGTTATGGAAGAACAGATTCTTTCATATTGGTGAAACTTGCCCCTTTAATAATTACTCAATGATGTAACTTGAGCAGTGCACTTCACTGCTCTCAACTAAGATTAATCTTACAATTAATCTTTTATTTTCATTTTGTTTGTTTTATATTATTTTGCAGGTACAAGATTTGGATATGCAAGATTTAGTATAGGATCAGATAGATAGATACATTCTCATTGTACTTTTTATTTTATTCTTTTTGTAACAATCTTTTAATAGTTTATTATTTGAATTCCCTTTATTGTAATTCCTTTACTGTACTAAACCCCTTCATTGGTTGAATGAGTTCATCATTGTAAAACTGTGTATGGAATAAAGATAAGAAATAAAGAGTCATTTCTTATTTGAATTACTTTATATTGAATTCTATTAATTATTTATTATTTATTTATTATAACAAATTGTATTACTAAATCATTTTGAAAATCATTTCAAAATACCAAATCTTAACTTTTAAATATAAATTTGAATTCAAATTCTTCCCCCCAAAACACATTGATTCATAAAGATCATGTCAAAATTTATAACGATCACTCTCAATAGCTATTCCTAGACACAGAGAGTGAAAGAAACTCTGATCACTTTAGGTTTTTGTTTGAAGAAAAATTTACCCCCATTTACAGATGAATGCATGTATATGCACAAAATCCTAGTTCTACCCTTCGTTGGTTCCTAAATGCTGGGATGTTACATCTCACCCTTTTCTAGTAATACTATGGTACCCGGAAGAACTCCATGGGTGTCAGTGTTCCTTACACCACTGGCACGCTTATCTAGGTCCTTACGAGTAACCAAGTCTATCCTAGGATTAATGCTATTGAATCTGTTAAACGTTGGGCCGGAACTTTCTTTTACCATAAGGATATTCCGACTCCTGAAAAGGCGGAAGGTATTCCGGCCTTCATCGACAGTGCCGCTACCCACAAAAAATCATGCGACGCAGAGGCACCAGAACTGTCAGATATCTTGATCCTCGCCAAGAGGCGGATTGAGTTTCTGATGAAGCATATAGGCCTCCATGGATCCGATTTGATCCACTGTTGGCTGGAACGCCGGATCCAGCCTCTGCAGCATCATGGAGATAGCCTTATGCACACCATCACCGACGACAAGAAGGACAGCCTGTGGGTCAGCCTGGACCGGATTTAGACGAAGGATTACAGGACCCTCATGCAGTACTTGATCAAGGAGAGAGTGGAACGAAAAGTTCCCGATGTCTCCCTGAAGATGTTCACGTTCAACTGTCCTCTGACTCCGGTAAATATTTCGACTCTGCTTTCGCGTTTTGTCGTTCTTTTCTGTTTATTTCTCCAACTCTATTTTCATCGATGCTTTTTGACTTTGTCACCTCGAGAAACTCTCCGAGTCTGAGCTAGCTCCACTAGAGGGCTATCTCTCAGACGATCCGGAGGCGACGGAGGATGACGAGGTGCAGGAAGTTTCTACCTCCGCTTCCAAGAAATGTAAGACAAAGGAAGTTGTTATCACTGTTGGTAGCCAAGTGCTGCCAGTAGTTAAGAAGTAAGTACCATGTCTTTGTTTTTAGTACTTTGTACATTTGTTTCTTTCCAAAGCACACCTGATATTTGGATTTGCGTGCTTTAGAGCTAAAGCAGTTTTGAAGAGTAAAGCGAAGACAGACAGCAAACCGGGCAAGCAACTGTGTCAGCATAAGCTTGTCATCTCCCCAGCGATACCACCGCCGCCTCCAACCAGTACTCCATCATCAATACCAGAGGCTTCCGCCTCTCCTGATACTGGCAACATCTAGAAAGCCCTGGTCACCACAGGCAACTAACAAGGG
This sequence comes from Avena sativa, assembly GCA_916181665.1. NCBI lineage: Eukaryota > Viridiplantae > Streptophyta > Magnoliopsida > Poales > Poaceae > Avena > Avena sativa. The sequence continues at coordinate 39,914,866 of OV702298.1, read as the reverse complement.
TGAACCCGTTAAGGGTAATGATCCCATGGTAATATCTATAGGAGAATTGGATAAAGTGGCCGGCTCTGTTGTCTCCGGCTTGAAGCGGAAGAAGGAGGAGATCCTCAAGCTGTCTCAGTCCTGTCTTGAGAAGCAAACCCTCACTCCAGAGGCAGCGAACCAGGAGGTGGAGGACGTGAAGCTGGTCAGCCTCCTGGACCAAATTTTGGTCCGGGACGCGAAGATAGAGTCTGGCAAACTCCCAGCGATGGACGTTCCCTCCCTCTCCCTTGCCGAGAAAGTGTTTCACAACACTAAACACGGATTTGAGAAGTTGCACCTAGAACACATTGTAAGTTTCCGATTCTTATTTGCAATTATTTTATTATCATATTCTCTAGCCCCCAAGCATAAAGTCGGATAAACATTGTTGAATCCGATTTGATGCTTATAAGATGCTAAAGAATGATGTAGTGTAGCCCCCAAGGCTCGTGCTGTATTTTTACTTAGTGAAATTTGCATCCCGAGTCTTAGTAGCCGTCTAACGGTATTCCATCTCTAAACTTATATAAAATTGCATCCTCCAACCAGGAATTTCTCAAAAATATTTGCAATAAACACAAGGAAATCAAATCCTTGAGCCTTGAGAATTCAAAGTTGAAAGTTGAAAAAGATGAAGCAGAAGGTATACTTTTCCGACTTCTTCTTTGTCAATTTGCTATTGTCATAGTCAAACTTGTTCTGTCCGACTGATATTTTTCCCTTTGCAGAATTGTTGTGTGAATCCAGCAAGACGGTGGAGCAATCCGAGAACTTCAAGGTCTTGGAAATGGAGAATGCTGAACTCCGAGACAAGCTTGAGAAGCTTACTATTGAGTCAGAGAAATCCGAAGCCGCTGTCCTGGAGTCAAGCAACCATGAGACCGTTAGGCTCGAGAAGCTGGTATACCTCTAAGATAAACAATTGGATGATCTCAAGAAGGACATCGATAGTCAGAGGGATCTAGCCCAGGCCACAGAGAGTGAACTGAATAGCCTCCGCGAGGAGCGTTCTCAATGGAATCATTATGTGCCAGGTAAGATTTCCGACCTTATTTATTCGATTGATTTTTCGACTTTCTTTTGAGTCAAATTTTGGTTTTTGGTTCTTTCCCACCCCCTGAATCTTTTGGACTCTCCTACCGCCAAACCTCGCCTCGAGCGCATAAAGCTCGTCGGAGATATTTTGTTCGACTTCCGCTAGACTCTTGAAGAGGCTGGCGAGTCGGTCAAACTTTCCGACTTGCATAAGATGTCAGTGCAAGAGGTGAGGGATAAGGCTAAGGAGATTCCGAAGCTTATCGAATATTGGAAGATCTCCTACGCTCGGACCGCTACATACACTGCTCTTATCATGTGATGAGCCACCATAGCGAGATGGAAATATGGCATGTCACCAAGGGTATCGCCGAGGAGGACGATGAGGGTAACCCACAGAACATCAAGGCTATCCAAGATTCTTGTGCAGGTTACGCTTGCCGTGTGGTGGAGATGACCAATTACACGACTCCATTCTTCGAATCCGTCGTTGTGCCTCCCTTGCCTCAAGAGCCAGAAGACAGCCTCGCTGAAGCAGCTTCCGAGTCTGAGATTCAGGGTGACAACATTGTCAACTCCAACGCTCCACACTCTTCATCACCACCACCTGATTCTGCAGAATAACATTTTATAATGCATTATTCTAAACTTGGGCATGTAATGATGGAAACAATATTTTGATTGTGCTAGTCTGTAAGAACTAATGCTTTTACTATCGTAGCACTTTTGTTTGTATATATTTTACGAGTGTTCTTGAAAATTTCTTAAGAACTTTGTTTTATGCTTATACTTGTGGTTTTATCTGGCTCTCTGCCATGTCCCTTCCATGAGCCGACCAACATTTAGCATGGAAACTTTGCCGAGTAACGGAGCTCAATTGCTAAACCAGTTTAAACTCGGAAACAAAGCCGGCTTCCAGTACCAACAATTCATTACTCGGAAGATACCTGCGTCTAAGAAATCAGATAAAAAATAAAGTATGAAGAATAAATTGAATTTTTTACCCTAGGGTAACTTTTTATAGATACTGAAAAATCATAACCAGAACAAACATGAGCATAAAGTACTTTCAAGCATTTTTGGATTTTTGAAAACGACATGCTCTTTTGGAAATAAGATGGCAAAAAACTTCTCAAAGATAACATATGAGGAAACCAATACTTTATTCACTTTGAACATGTACATATATGATTACAAGGAAATATAACTAATAATAGAAGGGACGTAGCTATGCAATGTTCCATGGATGGTCTATCTCATCCGGGTCTGCACTACCACCAGCTCTCTTTCTCTTCCAAGTATCTAGTCTTTCCTTGACTGGTCTCATATCGGTTAAATAATATGACCCATTATGCAGAACTCTGGTGATCATAAAAGGTCTTTCCCAAATCAGGAAAAGTTTGTGCTTTCTTTTTTGCACAAATCGGAGAACCAAATCTCCCTTCATGAAAGAACGGTTCTGTACTCTCTGACTATGATATTTGCATAACTTCTGCTGATATGTTGTAGATCTCTGTTCAGCAACGACGCGAACTTCTTCAATTATATCGAGATCATCTTGTCTAGAAACTTATGCATCTTCTTCGATATACGCTTTAACTCTAGGAGACTGATGAATTAAATCACTTGGAAGAACTACTTCTTCACCGTAGACCAAGAAGAAAGGAGTATATCCGGTTGATCTGTTAGGAGTTATACGTAAACTCCATATGACAGACGGTAATTCTTCCACCCAAGCCCCCACGGCACGACGAGGTGATTCCTCAAGACGAGGTCGGAGTCCTTGTAAAATAAGACCATTAGTTCTTTCGACTTGTCCATTAGCTTGTGGATGCGCGACTGATGCAATATCGAGTCGGATCCCTTGTTCTTCGCAGAATTCAGCAAGTTCCCCCATAAAAAAGTTTCTCCTGTTGTTAGTAATTATACTGTGCGGATATCCGAATCGGATAATCACGTCCTCGACGAACTTTCTGGCTGTGGATATGTCGCAACTTCTTACGGGTTTAGCCTCAATACACTTTGTAAATTTATTCACCATCACTAGTAGGTGAGTAAATCCACATTTTGTCGTGCGAAATGGTCCTACCATATCAAGCCCCCAGACCGCGAATGGCCATGTAATAGGGATTGTTCGCAGCTGATCAGCCGGAATGTGTGCCTGACGGGCGTATTTTTGGTAGCCTCTGCATGTTTTAACCAGTTTATCGGCATCTGCCTTAGCTGTAAGCCAAAATAATCCGTGTCTAAAATCTTTTGCCACTAAGGATCTGGCTGCAACATGGTGACCACACTCGTCTTTGTGGATCTCTCGTAAGATTTCTCCTCCTTCTTCCGGAGAAATACATCGCTTAAAAACTCTAGAAATACTCCGCTTATAGAGCTCACTATTTATTATTGTGTAGGCTTTCGCTCGTCAGACGATCTGCCGGCTCAGGACTTTGTTTTCGGGTAATTTTCCTCTTATCATGAAATCCAGATAGGGTTTTGTCTAGTTGGGAATTACAGCCAAAACTACTATTAAAGGTGAGTCGGACTTCGTCGGATAGTCCTCATCAACTCCGGTTATGGAGGGGACCCTTAAATGCTCTAAAAAAGCGCCATCCAGGACTTGTTTCCGCACAGAGCCTATCCTTGATAGAGCATCTGCTTCCTCATTTTCTGCTTGAGGGATGTGTTGAACTTAAAAACCCTCGAATGGTTTAGATAATTCATCCATGACGGCTTTATAGGCTACCATGTTTTTGTTTGCATTACAGATGTCGGATACTTGCTGAGCAACTAAATCTGAGTCTCCGTAACACATGAGTCTTGTTACGCCAATGTTTTTGGCCATACGTATTCCATGTAACAATGCTTCATACACAGAAATATTATTGGTTGCCATGATGTGTATTTGTAATACATAAAACAGCTTATCTCCTTGGGGTGATTTTAGCACCACGCCAGCCCCCGAGCCTCCTCGTGCTTTTGATCCATCAAAATGAAGGGTACAAAATTCCAAGTCTAGAGGACTTGTATTTTCTACCGTATCTGTCCAATCGATAATGAAATCGGTAAGTATTTGGGACTTGATCGCTGTATGCAGCTTGTACTCAATATCGAAAGCTGCAAGCTCTATTCCCCACTTTGCGACACGTCATGTGGCGTCGCGATTATTGATTATATATCGCAGGGGAGCTGTACTAACCACTGTGATCTTGTGCTCTTGAAAATAGTGGAGTAGCTTTCTGGATGCAAAGAACACTCCATAGGCTAGCTTTTGATGGTGTGGATACCGTTGTTTCAACTCTGTCAGAACCTCATTTAGGTAATAAGTTGGACACATCACCTTATGCTCGTGGCCTTCTTCCTCGCGCTCTACTACTATTACCACACTTCTGATCTTTTTGGTCGATGCAATGTAGAGTAACATAGGCTCCTGAGGTTCCGACGCTGGGAGAACTGGTGGGTTTGAAAGTAGGTCTTTCAAACTTTGTAGGGAAGTATCAGCTTCCTGGGTCCAGACAAATTTGTCGGTTTTCTTCAAGAGTTTGTATAAAGGTGCGACTCTTTCTCTGAGACAGCTAATGAACCGGCTCACTGCTGCGATGCAACCAGTGAGACGTTGCACTTCCTTCAGGTGAGTTGGCCTGGTGATGTTGAGTATAGCCTTGATTTTGTCCCGGTTCACCTCTATGCCTCGCTCAGAGACGATGAAACCTAACAATTTTCCGGCTGGAATTCCAAAGAAGCACTTCTTCAGATTTAGCATCATATTGAATTTTCGTAGGCTATAAAATGTTTCCTCCAAGTCGGAAATTAAAGTTTCCTTCTTTTTGGACATAACTTCTATGTCGTCTACATATACATGGACTTTGCATCCGATTTGATCATTGAGACAACATTTCATAGTACGTCGATATGTTGCTCCTGCGTTCTTTAACCCAAAAGGCATAGTTTTGTTGCAGAAGGTTCCGAAAGGAGTCACGAAAGACGTCTTAATTTGATCCGATTCTTTCATCGGTATTTGGTGATATCTGGAATATGCGTCGAGAAAATAGAGTAATTCCGACCATGTCGTTGAGTCGATAACTTGATCGATTCTTGGAAAAGGGAACGGGTCTTTTGGGCATGCCTTGTTCAAAGCGGTATAATCAACACACATCCTTGAATCAATAGTGTCCTTTTTAGGGAAGAGTACCGGATTTTCCACCCAATCTGTATGGATGACCTCTATTATGAATCCGGCTAATTCTAGTCGAGCCAATTCCTTGGCTATTTCTTTGCGCATTCCATCACCAATCCATCGTAAGGACTGTTTGATGGTTTTAGCGTCAGGGTACACATTAAGAGAGTGCTCAGCAAGTTCCCTAGGTACTCTGGTCATGTCAGAAGGCTGCCATGCGAAGATATCACTATTAGCTTTGAGGAACTCGTCGAGCGCGCTTTCCTATGCGAGTTCTAAGCCTACCCCTATGTCCGTCGTATTGGAGGGATCATCTTCCTTCAGCAACATTTTCTTCGTCTCTTCCGACGCCTTGAACTGTATGCTTGGCTTCAGCACCTCATTCTTCATAGCGGGCATCTCAGACGGGTTGATGGTCTTCTTGATCTCCTGGTACTCCTGGGCGTGTAGCACGGCTTCGGCAAAGGCAGCAGATCCTTTGTCGCACTCTCGCGCTTTCCTCGGATTTCCCCGGATGGTGATGATGCCCTTTGGACCTGGAAGCTTAATCATATTGTAAATGTAACAGGGATGATCCATGAATGCCCAGTAAGCCGGACGCCCGAAGATGGCATGGTAAGCACTTTCGAATGGTACCACCTCAAAGGAGAGTGGCTCCGTCCAATAATTTTCTCGGGTTCCGAATGTCACGTCTAGAGTAATCTCACCCAGAGAATGCGCCTGTCTCCCTAGTACAATGTCATGGAAAGTTAAACTGCTGTAACTCAACTGGTTCTCGTGAATCTCATGCGATGGAGCGTTTCGATGTAGAGGATGTTAATGTTGCTTCCACCGTCCATGAGAATTTTAGATAACTCATAGCCATCAATAAGAGGATTAACGACCAGAGGGTATTTTCCCCGATGATGTGTTTTCCTCGGGTGATCTGAGCGATCGAAGGTAATGGTTACATCTGACCAATCCAGAAACCGTGGAACAGCCGGAACCATGGCATTGAGCTCACGGAGAACCGCCTTCTTAGCCTTAGCCGGTTGAGATCCAAGGAAGCGGACATATGTGTCTTTGTTAGTCGGAAAATCCTTCTTTTCATCCGACTTGGGCTGTGCGGCATCCGCTTCTTCCATGTCGTAACCTTCCTTGGGCACCTTGCCTTTTTCTGAATTTTTCTTCCCTTTTCGTCGCTTGGACCTATAGCCAGCGGATTCGTCTTTCTTGATGTCATCATTGAAATGACACTCAACATTTGTATGGGTAGATCCTCCGTTACTATCCAAGTGGTGGACACAGGGATTGTTGGCAATGCCGGCCCACGTATAGGTTCTTTCGGGTTGTTGTTCTCCTCTGCCCTGGATTCGGCAAGTTCCGCGGCCTCGACCGTGACCGCCTCCGCTCCCTCCTCGTCCTCCGAATCCGAACGTTCCGTTAACAGCTGTGTTATCCTGAGCCGGCATATCTTCCGAGGTGTTCTTGCGCTTCTGGGCTTGTTGTTTTGGCTATTTGGCCGCATTGGGATTGTCCAGAATGTTTAGCATCCCTTTTGAATCATTATCAGCATCAGCATATTTTCTTGCTGTCTCTATCATCTCTCCCAAATCTGTGACGTGGTCACTCTTCAATCTGTGACACAAAAGTCCGACTGGGAGTCCTGCGATGAAAGCTTCAATCGCAGTTTGCTCGTTTACTCCTTCACATGAGTTCTTTGTGATAATCCAGCGTCCGAGGTAATCCTGGCAAGTTTCTCTGGGTCTTTGGGTGCAACGCTGCAAGTCTCCGAATGTGCAGGACCTCCTGTATGTTCCCTTGAAGTTTGAAAAGCACACACTTTGCATATCATACTAGTTATGAATTGAGTTCTCTGGCAGTTCATTGAGCCATGATCCAGCCGTATTCCTCAGCATAAGCGGGAGATATCGAACTGAAACCAGGCTGTTTCCTCCTTTGGCGATGCAGCATGACTGGAAAAAGTCCTGGAGCCAGTATCTGGCCGAGCCGCGCTATCGTAGGGCTGAATGTGTTTGGCAATACCAAAGTCAACCAAAAAATTTGTCTGACGTATGCATGGGCCAAAGCACTTGGGTCCCACGTACACATCTTCTTCCTCGTACAGCCGCGCTTCTATGTTTGACTCAATGCGGTGGCGAGCGTCGTTTGGCGAGAGAGATCTGCGCCTTGGAGGACCACGGCTTCTTCGCGGTGGAGTCATATTTTTGCTTCTCCTTTCACTATTGCCGCCTCCGCCCGTGCGACTTCCATGGCTACGACGGGATCCTTCATGGTCACTGCCTGGGGGCGACGGTGGCCCTGGTGGATTGTTTCCGGCTAGGTTACACGATGGTGGTGGTGGAGCCTCATTATGATGACTCCGATGTTGGTTTCTTCAAGCTCCGTCCCTACTTGATTCAGGACGGTCCATATCATCTCTTCGTCCGGCGTTACCAGCCGGATGTCTTGGTGGTGGCATTCTTAACCGATCTTGCTCTTGCTGGCGGCGCACTTCCAAGTCTTCTCTATAACTATTGTTTTGCCGATGATGACCCTAATGGGGAACCATTGCCCTGATGGCATCTTCGGATGCAGCCGGAATAACTCTTGCCCAGTCACGTGCCACCCTGCAAGAGTGGCCGTTTGATCCGGTCCTTGAATTCTATCTTCTCCACGAGGATGATAGCGTTGATCGGTATCCCCACAGGGTCTTTCATCAGCACTTTGGTCGGCGCCAGTGTGGAAAAATTACGACTTTGAGGCCAGCTTGCCACTGAATGACACGGTCGTTTTCTACTGCTTCAATCCTTTGTCTAGCAACACAACGCATTGCTGGACCTGCTCTAGAGACGGATTACTGGCGAGGATAGCTCGAGCTGCTGCAGAGTTCTCTAGGGGCATGTTGTAGACTCGGTTCTTCTCTCTAGTTTTTTCGTTGAATAGATCTTTGTGGATATCCGGGTTCTTACTAGCAATAAACCGGACCTCCTCTTGTCTTGTTTGATAGTCGCTTGAAATCTGACTAATATCTAACATGATCACTGTCTAACTGCTGCTTAAGCTTGACGATGCGCGTGGCCTCTTCGAGTAAAAATAGAAGATGCTTTTCCAGGTCCTCAGCCATTTTCTCCAGTGCCTCTGGAGTAATATCTGAAGTCGTTGGGATTGGAATTGTGAGAGCATCTTCGTAAATTTCAGGTGCACCCTTGGTGATGACGTGTCCATCCACGGGAGGGTTGACCGGCGTGGTATTAATCAGATCTCCATCCCGATTCTCCATCTTGATCTCTTCATCAACTTTTTATTCGTTGGTTTCCTCGACGTCTGGCTCTGCCGGTGTTGGATTCTTGTTCTTATTTTTCTTATTTGACCGCCCAGTAGCCTTGACGTGCGTACCGGTGGCAAAGACGGCTCTTGGTCCGGTACCAGGGGATAAACTTCCATCGGTACTTTCCGTAGTAGTTGGCTTGTGGACCTCGAATGAATCTTTGGTGTCCATATCATCCTATGAGGTGTAGCTTTCATCCATGCTATCATATGGACTGGGGGATTTTCCGGCTCACCTTGCGTTGATTTGGAGGCGTGCTCTTCTTCATACTCCTCCATCTCCTTCTCGAAGTCCCTAAGTTCCTGCGACGTTATTCACTCCTGAGGGGAGCCAGTAAGTCGGCGTTTTCTCCAATTGCGTCGAGGACTGAATTGTTGCCATCTCCAGCATCGACAGAGTCAGATCCAGACCTTACATGGTATACGAAGCATTGCCTCTTCTTCATCATGTGCTTCAAGAGTACTTTTTCTACTACGGCATCGGTAGGGTTGGATCCATAGCGGATATATTCCTCGTCCGTGTATCCGATCTCGACAAGGATATCAAATCCAGATTTTTCCTCCACCACTTCTTCCACTATAGGAGTGGGCTGGGTGGGTTCGATTTTTTCCAGGATCTTGAACTCTTCTGCCCCTGCGGACAGAGCAGATCCAGATTTTTCTTCCGCCATGGTCATCACCTCAAGGGTGGGTTGGGCGGGTTCAGCGAAACCGAGGTAAATATCGATCTCGTTGATGGAAATGATCATGTAGGTTGTCATGGGCTTGCTAGCCGTAATCCAGGTCTCATCGAGGAGAACGAGAGGGACATTGCTGGCGTAGACCACGCGACCCATGGCGATTGTTTCACTGATTCCTGCACGCGTAGATTCCGCCTAGAACGAAGCTCCAAAAGTCACTTGCCCCACGGCGGGCGCCAACTGTCGTTGGATTATCGACAAGTGCGCCATAGGGTGTCCTAATAGAGTTGAGAAGATGGGGTGTGAGACGTCGGATGTTTTAGGAGAGGTGAGCACAAGTTTACCCAGGTTCGGATCCGACTGCGGTGATCGGATCCTACTCCTGCTAGCAACCCAGTAATATATTGGCCTAAGCCGGATGTTACAACGAATTACAAGAGAGGTTCGCCTGTGTGAGTTGTGATTGTGGTTATTTCTATGCTTTTTGGTGTTGTTCCCTAAAGGCTCCCATAGGGCTGGTTTATATAGTCACCAGGACCTAGGGTTACAGGAGAGACCTATCCTGCTACGTTATAGAGTCGGTAACTAGATACATCTTGGACTACAAATAATACAACATGCCTAAGTCGGTAACTCTTGTGGGCCTTGTTATAGCCAGAACTAGCTCCTCCTCTTTCTATGACTGGGCCGCCCATGAAGCAAAGCTCTAAACCGTTGGTGGGCCACCCTGGTCAGCGAGTCCTGTGGGTATACCTAGAAAGCATATCCCCAACACTTGGGCATCTTGGGCTTGATCAGGGGCATGCGGCCCTCTTTGATGGACACCTTTTGGAGGTTGTGGAGATGAAAGCCAAGCGCCTTGTGGTTGGCTCTGAAGGTGTGGACGTTCATGGTCTGGCCGACGTTGGGGTTGCAGGATCTCACATCCTCGGCATGTGTCACGAGGCAGTTGAAATCAGTGGCGCCGAGTCTCCTCTTGCAGAAGGGGAACCTATAGACGTCGTTGGCGAAGTAGGTGTCATACTTGTCGGACTTCAGCCTCCTTAGCACCTGACGAGTCTTGGTGTGCTTGGACTCGTCGTCGTTGCAGACGTTGCTACTATCCACCTGCTGGAAAAAAACAGTAGCGTGCAATAAGGACATAATTGAGATACCTTAATTATCAGGATTAATTATTTGCATAAATTAACCGATTGAGATCTCCTAATTATTTGCATAAATTAACCAAGTGGGTTAAATTCCCCAATCCACAAATCTCAAACAAAATCATATACTGATCCCAACTACAGATCGATGCTAGTACTAACTAGGGAATCCCTTAACTATAACTCGAAGGACAAATAAAATAGGATTGAAATACAAACATGGGGATTCATTGAAACATGAGATCTAACACAAGAGGATTAGCTTCTATAAGAAGATCTAGCATCCAACAATTGAACATACGAACAAGCCGAACCCTAATAACACACGATCTAGCCTCCAACAATGGGAATGGGGGAAGTACAAGGGAAGGGGAGAAAACCCTAGTTACCTCTTACCATGGGTCGACGATGCTGGTGTCATAGGAGTTCTCTGGCCAGAAGTACAAGGACAGGGACGGGAACCTCCTCGTCAATGGACTTGGAGGCGACGATGGATACCACACAATTCTTCTCCATCATCGGCGCAGTTGGAGTTTTCTTGGGGTTTTGCAGAAGGTGATGCGACAGTGGAGACGATTGCGTGAGTGAGCGAGTAAGTGAGTGAGTGAGAGTGAGGATATGGATAGGGAGAGGGCCTCTATGAAGGTGAAGGTAAGGGACGTTTTGTTGCACCACCGTGCACCGAGTAACCGCATAGTATACTGCACTATGCACGACCACATGCGTCCGCTACCGCCCCGTGCACTGCGACACGTGTATCATGCGCCACGTTTTTTGCCTCGTTTCTAACCCTGGAGACTTAGGTGTACTTAGTTATACCCTCGAGTGTAACGCTGGCAATTTGGTTGTACTCACTTTTTCCCTCCAATACTAACACTACCACCTGCAATATACTCACTTTTACCCTCCGGGGGCTAGTCAAGAGAGAGTCAACGAATGGGTTTTAGCTAGCTAATTGAGTCATTTTTATGCACAACAAATTAAAAAATATCAAAACATAGTGGAACCTATCTAGGAAGTCTTCTTATGTGACCTGCCACCATAAGAAACTTACAGAAATCAAATTTTAACCTAAATCACCACTTCTCAAATCTCCTACTATCTATGATGGTTCATGGCTTTCTACCCAAGCCCCTTCCCAGAACATCCCTCCTCAAAACATAGTTTGTCTGAAAGAGGCAATAATTGGCACACTTATGTATATTTGCATTGCAAACAATTTGATGTATGCCAAGGTGTTTTTTAATGTATAAAAGATGCATTTTCCATTTTTTAAATCTGTTTCTATTTTCTATTTGAATCCCTTTGTCATTTTTTTCCTTATTTTTTTAGTACTACTCAGTTTTCCCCTCTCTCTTAGTCAAAAACTCTCACACATGTGCTCATTTTGGCTGTTATGCCCTAATTGGTCGAGACAATTGTTACACAGATCGTGCCCACTAACCATTGATCCTCTATGATCTAGCGAACATGATAACCCCTATATCTGTCGGGAGCCACCCCTCTATCTATGCAAACTAACAAGTTTGCAACTAGTACTTTAACTCTATAAACAAATGAATTTTAATATAATTTTAAGGGAAAGTGTTCAAAGGTGTATAATTTTCGTATATGCAAGTTTATGCATTACATTTCACTCTATGAAAATGATAAACTCTCAAGACTTTCTTAGCACAACATTATCATGTCCTAAGTGCGGTTTCAAAGTGTTCAAAGCTGTACATTTTTTTAATATGCAAGTTTATGCGTTACAGTTTACTCTATGAAAATGATAATCTCAAAAGATTCTTAGAACAACATTATCACATATTAAGTGTGATTTCAAAAAGTTCAAAGGTGTATAATCTTTTTATATGCAAGTTTATGCATTACACTTCACTCTATGAAAATGATAATCTCTGAAGATTTTCTTAACACAACATTATCACATATTAAGTGTGATTTGAAAGAGGTCAAAGGTGTATATTTTCGTATATGCTAGTTTATGCATTACATTTCACTCTATGAAAATGATAATATCTCAAGATTTTCTTAGCACAACATTATCATGTCCTTAGTGCGAGTTCAAATTTCTCATTGTATATGCAATTTTACGCATTACATTTCACTCTATGAAAATGATAAACTCTCAAGATTTTCTTAGCCAACATTATTTATGCACAGTTGCCATTATCATTGATTGTCCACAGCAAGCGCCCCTCTAATCGGAACAATTTTGTGTGAAATCTAATCTTACTTATGCACGGTTGTCATTATCATCCTTCATACAGGTCAACAGTATGCCACCATACTGGCACCAGGATGAACGGGAGGCTGAAGTGAATCTAGAGATAACTCGCCGGCCGGAGTAGGACTGTTATCGCCAGACAAGGCCACCATCACAGGAGAAGAAGAAAGGGGAGGCAAAGGCATGGGCACGGGCGTGGGGCTGTCTCGGGGTTCCATCTTGCAATGCCAACCTGGATAAGTTGTGGGTCTGGCGCTCATGTGGATAAGCTGTGGGTCCCACACTGATCTAGATAAGTGGATAGAGGTGTCCACTATGGGACTTGACTAAACGTGGCCCCACGTGTCAGCACATAATGGCAAGGCTGACGAACAGCGAGTTTCAGACCATGTGAGAATTTTGGAGAAGGATCTCGGAAAACTGAGGAAAAGTGAAGCGGTTGGGGAAAAGTGAGTACAACTAACAAACCAGGGGCAAGAAAATATAAATCCTTTTGTTTTAACGTGCGGCTTAGGAGGAAGTAGTACTAGAGACGATCCTAATTTGTAATCACTTGAGGCTATAGTTAGAGACGGTCAGAAAATAACAACCTCCTGAGGTTGCTGAACGTAATCGTTTCTTTGTTGATTAGGGTGTATCCACCGATAGACATCGTCTCTAAGTAACGAGTTTGTACTAGTGAGGGGAACTCCTCCCCTCAAACCCAATCAATTGGATTTTGACTTTCTCTCTCTCCCTACCGTGTGATTCCCAAGTAGGAATGTGCATACAGGGATTCGGGTTTCTCCACCATACGCACACCATCGTGCTAGTGTATCTTCGATCCAGATCAATCTTCTTCTGCTGCTTCGCTGGACTAGAGCCCGGGGGACGTCGTCTACACCAGATGGGTGTATAACTTCGGAGGTGCTACGCATTATGGAACTCGTCGCTTGTATTCCTGCATGACCTTGAGGTCGTCGTAGCCATATGACTACATCATCAATATTCATTGAAGCGTAACTCTTTTTGGTATTCAAGGGTATGAACACCAAATCCCTCTGTTACCTTACATAGATCTTGGCTATGTCATTCTTCTTGTTAGGAAATTTTTGTTTTCTGCTGCGGAACACTTCAATCTTCTCCATCCATCTAGTGTAATCTCTTGGCAAACATGATTTCTGATGGAATCTATTGTTTTCCCATTATTTATTGTATCTTTATGTCTATGTTTGAGTAGTGATTTGTTTATGGCAATTGTGAAATAGTTCATTGTTGGTTGCATACAAGTATATGTTATCTTCTATGATGGTCTTATGTACTAATATATGAGTGCACACATATGTTGGAGAATGTATAAGGTCATCATCGTTGCATGTTGATTGGAGGAGGGATAGCCGGAGCTTGACATAAATCGTGTCCCATGTTTTAAATATGCATGTTATGTTAATTCATGGTTAACTAACGGGCGAATAAGTTATGGAGACCTTGAAAATTACAATGATGGTTGGACTTTATGTCTTAATAACTCTCTTGTTTGCTCGGAACTACCTTGGGGTCAATCATTAGGGGTGTAATTTCTCAGTAACATGGTTGCACCTATTTATGGGTCCTCTCTAGAAGAAATAACTAAAAGACTATCCATGTTCTTCACTAACTGTGACAACCAAACAAATGAAATAACAATTTGCTTAAATACTTGCTCCCTTGTGTTACCTACTTCTACTTTACTTTCTTTTCCTTTTACTAGTTTTACTTTACTTGTAATAGTTTGCTTATCATTATTTTCAGCACCTTATATTTTTCTAGTTATAAATAAAATGTACCTTACACCTCTAGTTCACTTCATTGAATAAAATGTCATATAAGTGGGTTATAGGGCTTTAGAGTATAGATAATTTACCTTCAACTCCTTGTCGGTTTGACACTCAAATATGTTGGGAATATGCCCTAGAGGCAATCATGTATGATGAGATTTCCCATTGTATTCATAAAGATATTAAGTTGTCCTTGTATAAACATCTGATGTGTATCATTGAATATGTGATTCGGTTGTGGAACTATACATTCATGTTGTTTGTACTAAATATCCTGGGTCATTGAGGTTGTGTTGGACGCACAACTTAGACCAATGTGAAAGTCGGCTTGATGACTCGGTTCCACTTTTCATGGGCAGGGAGATGCTATTCCGACTTACACAGATTCGGCTAAAGAGTTTAGCAAGTCGGATTGACCCATATTGAGGTACAACTGACAAGTTGTCATTTGTATATGTCAATCAATGTAATCCTTAGACCTGAGGTTATTGCATAATCCGAGTTGAGGATCACCGACTTAGGTTCTCTCAAACGCTAATCCGTAACTGGGGAGTTATAAAGGCAGAGTTCGGGTCGACTGAGAATCAAGCTGCGTGATGTGAATAACCAAGATGGGATTTTGCCCCTCCATTTGGAGAGATATTCTCTATGCCCTCTCGAATGATATGATTCGGAAAGCATGGCCATGCACGACTCGGTTAAGTGTTAACCGAGGCGATCGACTAAGAGTTAGTCGAGTGAATCACTTATCTCGGATCGAGAAGAGAGTCGGACTATTTAAGGGATGACAATTATTCGCCTATAGTCTGACAAGGTATATCGTGAGGCAAAAGGGAGTCGAACGCAAGTCACATTGGAAAGGCAAGTCGTCATGACTCTTTGGTACTTGGGAGTCGGGATGTTCTGTTAGGAGCCGCTACCGACTAATCGATTGAGAGTCGGACTCCAATCGTGTCCAAGTAGCCATGAGCCTGCGGGTCACACACTTAAGAGCGGGAGCAAGTTCGGATTGGATCTGAACCGCAAATCTGGTTGGGTTGGACCCAAGACGGATTAGGACTAAGTCAGTGAGTCGGACTCGCGGTGACTAGTGTTATATGGGCTTTAGTGAATGGGCCACGAGAGTCGAGCCCACGTTCACTCGCTATATATAGTGGAGCATAGTAACCTAGAAGGGTTAATCGTTGATCGGTTAGGTCATTCCATGTGTTGGAAACCCTAGCTCCACAGCAGTCCTGCCATCGTAACGAACCTAGCAGTTCGTCGCCGGTTCTCCTCCTTGCACGTGTGGATACTAGTAGAGGTGTTGTACGATCACCACCAGGACGATCGGATCACAAAGGACTGCACTGCATCAACTGACGCGCTACATTAGTAATCCACAACTACGCGTCTAGTGGTAAACCTCGTGGCCTTCTTCCTCAGCTAGATCTTGGGATCACCACGTTAGAGGGAAAATTTTGTTTTATCTCTACGTGGCCCACCAGTGGTATCATAGCGACAGCTTCTGGTTTTAGGCTCGAGATCTCGCATATATAATATGCAGTTGGCTGTAGATGAGATCTACGTGTTGTTTTGGTGGTTGATCTATGAGATCGATCGGTTTTGAACGAGGTTGATTGGATCAACTGTACTCGAGGAATGGTAGATCTGATTTTCGTGATCATACTTTTGAGGTCGTGGAACGACATACCCCTACCGGTCGGCTTCCGCCATTGGGGTAGACCGTGACACGTAAATCCAGTGGCGGTGATCGAAGATCAAAAAGTTTGATCGAATCGGAACAATGGTCGGAATCCATGCCCCTTCGATCCCTGCCCGCTATCCGGCTAGCGGGACCATCGGCTTCGCCCTGTCGTAGCGCCTTAGATGTCATTGCGAGTTTCGCAACGCCAGTAGATAGCGTATCTACGCATAACTTGTTTTTGCAGGAAGTTGCGAATGGTATGGTTCATGTGCATGTGATGTATGTGTGTAATCCATACGTGACCTGCGAATCACGGTTTTCTCAGCCGGCTGGAGCCTAGGTGCTGTCATATTACTCTATAACAACCTGCGTGTCAGACTCTCCATGTAATTTACTTTACTATGCTAGTGTAGTTGTTTGGAGAGCCCAGGTGGCAAGGAAGGCGATATACATGTCAGCGATATGGAGTAAGACGGCAAGTGGCAAGAGTTGGCACGAGTTGGATTACAGGCTTTGTGGATATGGAGATCGCCATGAAGAGAGCCACACCATTTCACATTATAATTGCTTTATTTTGTGTTATTGTTATGTCTCTGTTTTACCTCTATTAGATAGTCAGTAAAATGTAATCCCTCAAACAAGGTCTTGTCGATTTTCCCGCCAGTGTTTGCACCATCACAAGTCGGACATTTTTGGTAGTGGGCTCATAAAATTGAGGTGCTGCCAATTCTTTCTGACTAGGTGGGTTCGAGTCGGACTCTTACTGCGGAAACACTCGGTAAGCTAGATGGGTCTATCACAATGGTTGTGGGGCTCAGGGAAAAGTCGGACGGGAGCCGGGGCATGTGATGCCACCCATCGAACAGGAGTCGTATGAGATACAATTGACAAGGAGTTGTCTACCTAGATCACTTGGTGGCTAGCGGTGATGCTAAAGCTCACTAGCTGACTTTCTTATTTAGGATCCTGAATCACTAAGTAACCATCGGAGGGGTGTTGGTTCTAGTGGGAGCATAAAATATTAAAGTGTTTAATATGCTTGCTCTTTCATGAATACATGTCTTAAGTGTTTTGCTTTTTTCTGTTGTAGATCATGGCACCAAGTAGCAGTCACTCTCAGATATTCGGTTTTGCGTTGAGAACTATCCTTGATAAAGATAAACTAAACGCCACTAATTTTACCAACTGGTATCGAAATCTGAGAATTGTTCTCAAACAAGAAAATAAGGACCATGTCCTAGACAACCCACTTCCAGATGAGCCGAATGAGAATGCGACTGTCGCTGCCACCAATGCCTACTGCCGGGCTAAGGCTGAGTCCATGGATATTAGCTGTCTTATGCTTGCTCACATGGAACCGGACTTGCAAATGCAGTTTGAGCACGATATGATCGAAAGCCTCAAAAGTATGTTCCAGGCTCAGGCGAAGACTGAGGGGTATCAAGTCTCTCAGGCTTTGCTGAGTTGCAAGCTTAAGGATGGTGATCCACTAAGTCCGCATGTGATTAAAATGGTTGGTTATGTGCAGTCTCTGGAGAGGCTTGGCTTCCCCATTAGCGAATAGTTCGCTATAGATATAATTCTGAACTCTCTTCCTAGTGCATATGGGCAGTTCATTTCGAACTACCACATGCATGGTATGGATAAGAAGATCACTGAATTACATGGGATGCTCAAGCAGGCAGAGGCGGATCTCAAGAAGGGCGCCAGTCAAGTGTTGATGGTGCAGAATAAGGCTAAGTTCAAGAAGAGTTCTTGGACTAAGAAGAAGGCTAAGTCAGGAGGAAAGCAGGCTCAAGACCCGGTCCCAAGCACTTCCTCAGGGACTAAGCCATCTCCTTCAGCCGGATCCACTTGCTTCTACTGCAAGGCGGATGGCCACTGGAAGAGGAACTGCAACAAGTATTTGGCTGACAAGGCCAAGAGTGGAGGTATGACTTCCAACTCAGGTACACTTGTTTGCAATGTTATAGACATATATCTTGTTGATGCACCTAATAGTTCTTGGGTATATGATACCTGATCAGTTATTCACATCTACAACTCGTTGCAGGGACTGGTAAGAACTAGGAGCGTAGCAAGAGGCGAGGTTGATATTCAAGTCGGCAACAAAGCAAGAGTTACTGCGTTGGAAATCGGCACGATGCAGCTTCATTTACCTTCCGGATTCATTATGGAACTGAATAATTGTTATTGTGTTCCAGTGCTTAGTCGAAACATTATTTATGCTTCATGTTTGATGAGGCAAGGCTATGAGTCGAATATCAAGAATAATGGTTGTTCTTTGTATTTGAATAATATGTTTCAGGGCTTTGCACCTGTCCAGGACAGGTTATTTATTTTGAATCTTGATGGTGAGTCGGTTTATAACATAAATGTTAAAAGGTTGAAACCAAATGATCTGAATATGACTTACTTTTGGCACTGTCGGCTTGGTCATATAAGATGGAAACGCATGAAGAAGCTCCATGATGATGGACTCCTAACTTCGTTCGACTTGGAGTCGTTCGAGACATGCAAATCTTGCCTACTCGGCAAAATGACCAAGACACCTTTTGCAAAGTGTTGCGAGAGGGCGTCCCACTTGTTGGGACTAGTACATAGTGATGTATGTGGACCAGTGAGCATGACAGCCAGAGGTGGTTATGAGTATTTCATTACCTTCACTGATGATTTGAGTAGGTATGGATATATCTATATGATGAAACATAAGTCGGAAGCCTTTGAAAAGTTCAAAGAATTCCAGAATGATGCACATAATCAACTCGGCAAGAAAATAAAGTTTCTTTGGTCAGACCGAGGAGGCGAGTACATGAGCCATGAGTTTGATGACCATCTGAAAAGTTGTGGAATAGTTCCCCAACTTACTCTGCCAGGAACGCCGCAAAGGAATGGTGTTTCGAAAAGGCGGAATCGGACCTTGTTGGACATGGTACGATCAATGATGAGTAGGAAAGATCTGCCTTTATCATTTTGGGGTTATTGTCTAGAAACAGCGGCGTTCACACTAAACAGAGTACCATCAAAATCGGTAGAGAAGACACTGCATGAGATGTGGACAGGCAAAAAGTCGAGTTTGTCTTTTCTTAAGATTTCGGGTTGTGAAGCATTTGTCAAGCGACTTCAGTCGGACAAGCTTATGGCCAAGTCGGATAAGTGTATTTTCATGGGGTATCCGAGGGAAACCTTGGGTTACTACTTCTACAACCGAGAAGAGGGCAAAGTGTTTTTCGCTCGGAACAGTGTCTTCCTTGAGAAAGAGTTTCTCAGTTAGGGAGTAAGTGGGAGCACGGTGCAGCTCGAAGAAATTCGAGAGGAACCGGCTAGTAGCGAGTCGGAAAAAACCTTGGAGGTTGAGCCGGTCGTGGCAGCTGAGCCGGCAGCAGCACCTGTACTACGAAGATCGGCTAGATTATGAAGTGTTCGTGATGTGTTACTGTTAGAGAATGATGAGCCGAAAAATTATTCGGAAGCAATGGTGGTATCTTATTTCGAGTCATGGCTTGGAGCCATGAGATCCGAGTTAAAGTCCATGGATGAAAATCAAGTTTGGAACTTGGTTGATCTGCCTGACGGTGCAAGACCCGTCGAGTGCAAATGGGTCTTTAAAAAGAAAAATGATATGGATGGAAATGTTTCCGTCTATAAAGAATGTCTTGTCGCAAAGGGGTTCCGACAAGTTCAAGGAGTTGATTACAACGAGACTTCCTCGCTCATAGCGATGCTTAAATCAGTTCAGATCATGTTAGAGATAGCAGCCTATTTTGACTATGAGATATGGCACATGGATGTCAAAACGGCTTTCCCTAACGGAAATTTAACCGAGGACGTGTATATGATACAACCCGAGGGTTTTGTCGATCCGGCTAATGCTGACAAGGTATGAAAGCTTCAGAAATCCATTTATGGGTTGAAGCAAGCATCTCGGAGTTGGAATATTCGCTTTGATGAGGTAGTCAAATCGTTTGGCTTCATCAAGAGTGATCATGATTCTTGTTTATACAAGAAGTTTAGTGGGAGCAAAGTAAACTTTCTAATCTTATATGTGGATGACATATTACTGATTGGAAATGATGTACAGATGTTGCAAGAAACCAAGGAATCATTGTAAAGGAGTTTCTCAATGAAAGACTTGGGTGAGGCAACATACATTCTCGGAATCCGGATCTATAGAGATAGATCAAGGAGGCTCATTGGATTGAGTCAGAGTACTTATTTGGACAAAGTGTTGAAGAAGTTCAACATGGAATCGTCTAAGAAGGGGTTATTACCGATGTCCCATGGTGTAAAACTTAGCAAAACTCAGTGTCCTTCGACAACTGATGATCGAAGTCGGATGAGTGCGATTCCGTATGCTTCTGTAGTCGGATCCATCCTGTATGCCATGATTTGTACTAGGCCGGATGTTTCATATGCTCTAAGTGTTGTGAGCAGATACCAGGCTGATCCTGGAGAAATCCACTGGACAGCGGCTAAAAATATCCTAAAGTACTTGAGAAGGATTAAGGATATGTTTTTGGTTTATGGTGGTGAAGATGAACTCAGTGTAAAGGGTTACACGGATGCGAGTTATCTTACCGACTCTGATGATTCTCGTTCACAATCTAGATACGTGTTTATTATAAGTGGAGGTGCTGTGAGCCGGAAGAGTTCCAAGCAAGAGACTGTGTCTGCATCTACAATAGAGGCTGAGTATATTGCCGCCTCGGAGGCAGCAAAGGAAGCTGTTTGGATGAGGAATTTCCTCATGGATCTTGGTGTGGTTCAGGGCTCGTCCAATCCGTTAGACGTGTATTATGACAAAAATGGTGCTATAGAACAAGCCAAGGAACCTAGACAACACGAGAAGAACAAGAACATACTCATGCGGTACCACCTGATTCGCTAGTTCGTGGATCAGGGTGATATCAAGTTATGCAAGGTACACATAGATGCAAATATTGCGGATCCATTGAGAAAGCCGTTACCACAGCCGAAGCATGAGGCGCACCTGAGAGCCATGGGCATTAGATGCTTAGACATGTGATGTCAGAAGATTGACTCTAGTGCAAGTGGGAGACTGTTGGGAATATGCCCTAGAGGCAATCATGTATGATGAGATTTCCCATTGTATTCATAAAGATATTAAGTTGTCCTTGTATAAATATCAGATGTGTATCATTGAATATGTGATTTGGTTGTGGAACTATACATTCATGTTGTTTGTACTAAATATCCTTGGTCATTAAGGTTGTGCTGGACACACAACTTAGACCAATGTGAAAGTCGGCTTGATGACTCGGTTCCACTTGTCATGGGCATGGACATGCTATTTCGACTTACACAGATTCGGCTAAAGAGTTTAGCGAGTCGGATTGACCCATATTGAGGTACAACGAACAAGTTGTCATTTGTATATCTTAATCAATTTAATCCCTAAACCTGAGGTTATTGCATAATCCGAGTTGAGGATCACCGACTTAGGTTCTGTCAAACGCTGATCCGTAACTGGGCAATTATGAAGGCAGAGTTCGGGTCGACTGAGAATCAAGCTGTGTGATATGAATAACCAAGATGGGATTTTGCCCCCCCCCCACTTGGAGAGATATTCTCTGGGACCTCTCGAATGATATGATTCGGAAAGCATGGCCATGCACGACTCGGTTAAGTGTTAACCGAGGCGATCGACTAAGAGTTAGTCGGGTGAATCACTTATCTCGGATCGAGAAGAGAGTCAGACTATTTAAGGGATGACAATTATTCGCCTATAGTCTGACAAGGTATATCGTGAGGCAAAAGGGACTCGAAGGCAAGTCACATTGGAAAGGCAAGTCGTCATGAATCTTTGGTACTTGGGAGTCGGCACGTTCTTCTAGGAGCCGCTACCGACTGATCGATTGAGAGTCGGACTCCAATCGTGTCCAGGTAGCCATGAGACTGCGGGGTCACACACTTAAGAGCGGGAGCAAGTTCGGATTGTATCTGAACCGCAAATCTAGTTGGGTTGGACCCAAGCCGGATTAGGACTAAGTCAGTGAGTCGGACTCGCGGTGACTAATGTTATATGGGCTTATTGAATGGGCCATGAGAGTGGAGCCCATGTTCACTCCCTATATATAGTGGAGCACAATAACCCAGAAGGGTTAATCGTTGATCGGTTAGGTCATTCCATGTGTTGGAAACCCTAGCTCCACAACAGTCCTGCAGTCGTAACGAACCTAGCAGTTTGCCGCCGGTGCTCCTCCTTGCCGGGTGCGGACGCGTGAGGAAAAAGTGCGTATAAAAGACTAGTGTTGGACTATGGGGTGAGTCTAGAGATCTTAAAGAGCTGCTAGGGGTGAAAACCACCGGTCCGGAGAGGCCGGGGTTTTACATGTGGTATCAGAGATGATCCTCACAGTTACACGGGCATGTGCGGTTCGAGATGCAGACATGTGGTGCATGGCGCTTGTGGACCAGAGTGAACACGACATGGCACATGTGCTGGTACTAGATGCACAGACGTATGCAAAGTGGGGATGTTCCTGACTTGTGGTTGATCGATGAGGGCGTCGATCTTCTAATGGTGGGTGTATGTGAGATCCTCTTGCATGGCTTAATATGATTGAAAGTGTAACATCCCAAAAATATAACACAAGGATCATCAAACTCTAATCACTAAAATTAGGGTTAACAAAAACTTTGATTAATTTAAAATCATATGAATGCATGTGTGAATGAGATGATTTGATAAATGCATGAATGAACTTGTGTGATTAACCTAAATAGCAAAAAATGGTTTAAATATGAAAATAACATCATATAAAACATTTCCATGCAGAAACAAAACAAGAGAAAATCAAAAACAAATAAAATAAAGCAAATGGTCATTTTTGCCAATCTTGCTCACTAGGCCACTTTGAGTGTTTCTAGTTCAAGATTTCAAATCGAAACTTTTCCAACTCTTTTCACCCCTTGCTAGAACAAGTAAAAGTAAATCAAATCCCACCTTTCAAACTTGCAGAAACATTTGGTAGCCTCATTCAAATCACAATTCAAAATTGAATCTTTATCATATGTGAAGATCACCCATTTTCAAAACCCAACCAAACCAGTGCCCCTTGACTAATCCAACTAACCAGACACTCCCTAGTATGTTCCTAGAAAACCCACCAAGTTTGAATCCAAAATTCAAATTTAAAGTTCTTACGGCCATTTTATCAAACACCTTGCAGATACAAATCAAACAAACATTAAACACTATAGTGTGCAGTAAAATTTGGCATAACTTGTTCCCTATCTAGCTCACACTACACCCTCAGTAGATCATCTAACTAGTTTAACCCCTCTAGCTCACTGTGAGCAAGCCTAGCCATTAATGGCAAGCATGTAGAGCATCACATTGCCACCCCATTATCGATAGCAAGCTACGAGCAATACTAAGCCTAGCCAACATCTCTAGCAAGCACCCCACCGTCCATCGCCACTCTCTGTCCCGGCCCCGAGCAATGCCAGCCCCTGGACCACATGACATGCCCATGCCAAACCTCTCTGCGCACGAGCCGAGAGCGCGCTAGTGCGCCATGCTCGACCAGCACCCACAGACCGCGCGCCGCCCTCGCCGCTTGCAGGGATGATCACCAGCACCCCAGCACCCCGCCAGACATGCCCGTTCGCCGCCGCGCGGACCACGCGCGCTGTGCGACATTAAAATCACCGTCGGACCCGCTCAGAGCACCGCGACGTTCCAATCGATCAGCACTGCCCCACGCTGCAAGACCATGCCGTTGAGCTTCGCCAGGGAGCACCGCACCACCCCCTATCATCGCCCATGCCGGTAGCCCTTTGTGCCGTTGACCACGACGAGCTCAATCCGCGCCCGTCGGTCCCCTTCAGCCACTATAAATAGAGGCCTCCACCGCTCGCTTTCTTCACACCAGTTCACTCCCCTCTCACCCAGAACCACCCCACCTCAATCCCGGAGCAAGGCGAGCAGCGCATCACCGGAATTTGGCCGGAGCCCACCGCTGCTGGAGAAGAAGGGAGACGTCGATTGGAGCCGCCCCAGGAGAAGCTGCCGGTAGCAGGAGAACTGTGGTCATCGACTTTGATGTTCGCCCCTGTCGCCGACCATCGCCTGAGCCCCGGTGAGCCTCCCACAACCCCCACCTGCCGTGTTAGGGTTCTGTCTCACCGGCGCTGCCCGACGTGGACGATGAACCGTTGTCGTTCGATTAGAGTTAGATCATGCGGTTCACATTGCCATGTACCGCTTCGCCCCTCCCCGTCTCACTGACGCATGGGGACAGCCACTTAACCATCCCGTGTATGCGCTGTGTGTAGTGGGTCGGCCCAGTAAAACATCCTGCGCGACCCAACAATTCAAATTAAGCTTTATTCATTTAATTTCAAACATAGTTCTGTACCTAGATTCAAAAATCAACTCAGCTCGATTCACTAAACCAAAATGCCTGAAACTAAATTTGTTAGAAAGGTACTGAAATGCTTAATCCAAGCCCGTTCGATTCAAATCATTTGGAGTTATAGATCAACTATGGTAAAAATAACAAGGCAGAAGCTTTTTTGCATTCAAACATTTTTCAAAATTCAACCATAAGAGCTTTTAAGTTTATTCCAACTCTCAAAAATCACATTTTATCATACCTTTCAGAATATATAAAAACATTTGGGTTTACTTGCAGAAATAATGTTCAAGTAATAAAAGAATGCTACATAGGCATTTCTAGTCACTTTAGTTAATTAAAATAAAAAGGTTAAACCTTATTAAATTGTGACACCACTTTAAATCACATTCTCATGTACTAAAATATGTGGTGATGACATGTGTCAACATGTCCCATGTTTGAGTTGGAGAATATTAAATCTTAAGTAGTTTTTCAATGAGTAGAAATTACTTTCCTCAAATAAAAGAAATAAGACTAGTGGTTTAATCCTTGTGATAATAGTGATGATGTTAGATCACCTAGTGTGAATTTTTGTGTGATGATTAAAAATAGTTAAGTATTGTTTGGTGATTGTGTCCCTCATATTTATTTATAGACGCTAGTACGGACCAAGGATACGAGGAGGAAGGAGGATACTACGAGGAATAAGCCGAGGAGAACTTCAACCACTGCTCTGCTCAAGGCAAGCCAATACATGAAACCTTGCAAGCTAACCCTTGCAACTATGAAAGTTAGAGAACCTATGCATTGCATTAAGCATGCTTGGTTAGATACATTTGAGAACCCAATCCTAGTTTTACTTGCAAGCTTAAGTACTTTATTTTCTTTATCAAAGATTTCTCTTAGAGTTTACATGGTGACTTGTAGATTCTAGAAGGATAACTAAAGGTATCATAAAGAGCATAAAATTTGGCCTAAGTTAGATAATCTTGCTATCATCCTAAGGCATGAGATTGAACTTAGCAAATCCCCACTTGTTTACTACCCCTCATTAGTATTTACCACCACTTGTAGATGCTAGTGTTAATTATAAAACTTGATCAACTTTAGATGGGAATACTTGGTGAAAATGGTTATGAAAACCTTAGAATGATGAGTCATTCTTCTGAAATGTTTTTGACAAGTGTTTCTGAACACCAGATGATTTTGATGATGAAAATGTTGAGGCATGAGCCTTAGCCCCTTATAAAACTGATGGTTGTCTGGATGCGATACCATTCCAATTTTACCATACAACCACAATACCCGAAATTTGGGTAGGGCTTGACTGGCAATTTGTATACCTTAGTATGGGTACCTTGTGAAGATTGTCCACCTGTGCAGTACCCAAGATGACAGTTGGTCATGGTTGGGAGGCCAAACTCACAGGAGAGGTGCCTATACTAGGGTGTGTAATTGAAAGGTTAGGATTGATTATCCGCATACTGAGTATGGTGAATTTAGGATTGTTCCTGACGTATGTATCGAATGTTGTGGTGAAAGTGTACAATCTCTGCAGAGTGTCTAACTATTCGAATAGCCATGTCCGCGGTTATGAACAGTTAGAGTGGCCATACTATTCCCCCGTCTGATGTTTTCAAAATGACTTGTGAAATGAATTATGACTTTGACTTGACCACAACAGAGTTGTGATATGAAATTCAAATTACCACTTAGGTGTTATAAAACTTTCAACTAGTTTTCTTTGCTCCTGAACTTAGTAGAGGTAAATCTGGCTTCTTGCAAAACAACCCTAGAGCCTAGTGTTCTATTACCAAAAAACCCCTTTCACTTGTTAGTATTAGTTTGCGAGTACTTAAAGAGTACTCATGGCTTTGTCCCTGGCTATTCCCGTGGCCATACTATGAAGAGGAGTATCAGGATGACGGACCGCGGGAAGGTTACGACCACTAGGATCATCTCCCATCGTCAGCATTGCTTGTGACCCTAAAGATGGAGCTTCGCCTACGCTATCGTTACTATTACGTTATTCCGCTGCTTGAGTTGTATTAAGAACTAGATCATGAGATCCTTATTTGTGTAAGACCTTATGTATGGTTTGTAATGGATGATGTACTGTGATATTCAAATCTGTTATGTCTTGAAAAAAATGGTAATCCTGGGATTGCGATGTATGGCATAATAGGCATCTGGGATTAAAAATCCGGGTGTTGACGGAAAGGTACTCATACCAACAAGTTGCAACTTCTTTTCTGTAAGATCAGCTCTAAAGAACCTCAAGGTTAAGAATGCTTGGCCTGGAGCGATTTGAGGATGGGTGACCTACCCGAAAGTTCTTCCCAGGTACACATGAGTGAGGAGAAAGTGCGTAGAAAATACTAGTGTTGCTTTGTGGGGTCGTTCTAGGGTTGGTCTGTGGGCTCTGTGAGATGTGATGCCTGATTGGAATTAAGCACACAATTGACAAACTTTAACATCCCAAAAAAAATAATGATCATCAAACTCTAATCACTCAAATTAGGGTTAACAAAAACTTTGATTAATTAAAATCATATGAATGCATGTGTGTATGTGGTGATTTGATAAAGGCATGAATGAGCTTGTGTGATTAACCTAAATAGCAAGAAATGGTTTAAAGATAAAAATAACATCATATAAAACATTTCCAAGAAGAAAAAATAAAGAGAAAATCAAAAACAAATCAATTAAGGCAAATGGTCATTTTTATCTTGCTCACTAGGTCACTTTGAGTGTTTCTAGTCCAAGATTTCAAACAGAAACTTTTCCAATTCTTTTCACCCCTTGCTAGAAAAAGTAAAAATGAATCAAAGCCCACCTTTCAAACTTGCAGAAACATTTGGCAACCTCATTCAAATCACAATTCAAAACTGAATCTTTATCATATGTGAAGATCACACATTTTCAAAACCCAACCAAACCAGAGCCCCTTGACTAATACAACTAACCAGATACTCCCTAGTATGTGCCTAGCAAACCCACCAAGTTTGAATCCAAAATTCAAATTTGAATCTCTTTCGTCCATTCCATCAAACACATTGTTTGCAGCAAACAAACAAACAACAAACACTATAGTGAGCAGTGAATTTGGCCAACCTTGTTCCCTCTCTAGCTCTCACTACACTATTAGTAGATGATCTACCCCAATTAACAAGCCTTAGAACCACTGTGAGCTTGGCATAGCCATTAATGGTGACCATGCCGAGCCTATTTGCCAACCCCAATGTTGCCAGCGAGCTAGAGGAAGAACTAGCCCCGCAACCTTGTTTGGGACACCTAGCACCGTCCACCTCCACTCCCTGCCCCAGCCCTGAGCGCAGCCAGCCACTAGACCACCCGCCAAGCACGCGCCCAGTCTCTCTGCGTGCGAGCCGAGAGCGCGCCATTGCGCCATGCTCGACCAGCACCCACAGACCGTGCGCCGCCCTCGCCGCTTGCGTGCATGATCGCCAACACTCCAGCACCCCGCTAGACAACCTCGTTCGCCGCCACGCGAACAGGAGCACCCGTGCGCCATTAAATTCGCCGCCGGACCCGCCTAGAGCATCGACGCGTTCCGACCAATCAACATCGCCCCACGCCTCGCCACCATGCCGTTGAGCTTCGCCAGGGAGCACAGCACCGCCCCTACCGTCGCCCATGCCATTAGCCCTCTGTGCCATTGACAACGACGAGCTCAGCACGCGCCCGTCGGTCCCCTTCAGCCACTATAAAAGGATAACTCGCTCGCTTGTTTTCTCCACACCAGTTCAATCCCCACCTCTCACTGATCACACCCACTCACTTCCGAAGCAAGGCGAGCACCAGGCCAGAATTTCACCGGAGTTCGCTGCTGCAGAGGAGGAGAGGCGCCGTCGATTGGAGCCGCCCCAGGAGAAGATGTCGGTACCAGGAGAACCGCCATCGTCGACTTCATCGTTCGTCCCCGTCGCCGACCATGGCTGAGCCCTAGTGAGCCTCCCACGACCCCCACCTGCCGCGCTAGGGTTCTGTCTCGCTGGCGCTGGCCGACGTGGACAATGAACCACCATCGTTCGATTAGAGTTAGATCGTGCGGCCTAGATCACCCCGTACCGCTTCGCCACTCGTTGTCTCACTGACGCGTGGGGAATTCAAATTTACTTTTATTCATTTAAATTCAAACACAGTTCTGTACCTAGATTCAAAAATCAATCCAACTCGATTCACTGAACCAAAATGCATGAAACCAACTTTGTTAGAAAGGTACTGGAATGCTTAATCCAAGCCCGTTGGATTCAAACCATTTAGATTTACAGATCACTGATGGTAAAAATAACAAGGTAGAAGCTTTTCTGCATTCAAACATTTTTCAAAATTGAACCATAAAATCTTTTAGGTTGATTCCAACTCTCAAAAATCACATCTGACCATACCTTTCAGAATATATAAAAATATATAGGTTTACTTACAGAAATAATGATCAAGTAATAAAAGAATGCCACATAGGCATTTCTAGTCACTTTAATTAAATAAAATAAAAAGGTTAAACCTTATTAAATTGTGACACCACTTTAAATCACATTCCCATGTACTGAAATATGTGGTGATGACATGTGTCAACATGATCCCATGTTTGAGTTGGAGAATATTAAATCTTAAGTAGTTTCAATGAGTAGAAATTACTGTTCTCAAAATAAAATAAATGGGACAAATGTTTTAATCCTTGTAATGTTAGTGATGATGATAGATCACCTAGTGTGAACGTTTGTGTGATGATTAGCAATAGTTAAGTATTGTTTGGTGATTGTGTACCTCGTATTTATTTATAGACGCTAGTACCGACCAAGGATACGAGGAGGAAGGAGGTTACTACGAGGAAGAAGCCGAGGAGAAGTTCAACCACTGCTCTGCACAAGGCAAGCCTAATACTACTAGTTGATTTAGCAAGCTATTAACTGAGCAAGCTAACACTTGCAACTTAGCAAGCTTACACCACTTGATACCCAATCCTAGTTTTACTTGCAAGCTAAATACTTTATCTTCTTTATCAAAGCTTTCTCTTAGAGTGTACTTAGTGAATTGTAGATTCTAGAAAGATAACTTAAGGTAGCATAAAGAGCATAAAATTTGGCCTAAGTTAGATAATCTTGATGTCATCCTAAGGCATGAGATTGAACTTAGCTACTCCCCACTTGTTTAACACCCCTCATTAGTATTTATGCCCACTTGTAGATGCTAGTGCTAAGCATAAAACTTGATCAACTTAGATGGGAATACTTGGTGAAAATGGTTATGAAAACCTTAGAATGATGAGTCATTCTACTGAAATGTTTTGACATGTGTTCTTGAACACCCGATGATTTTTGATGATGAAAATGTTGAGGCCTGAGCCTTAGCCCTTTAGAAAACTGATGGTTGTCTGGATGCGATACCATTCCAATTTTACCGTACAACCACAATACCAGAAATTTGGGTAGGGCTTGACGGGAAATTTATATACCTTAGTATGGGTTCCCTTGCAGCCAAGGTCTGAGCTGAGGCTACCTTGTGAAGATTGTCCACCTGTGTAGTTCCCAAGATGACAGTTGGTCATGGTTGGGAGGCCAAACTCACAGGAGAGGTGCCTATACTAGGGCATGTAACTGAAAGGTTAGGATTGATTATCTGCATACTGAGTATGGTGAATTCAGGATTGTTCCTAACGGATGTATCGAATGTTGTGGTCAAAGTGTACAATCTCTGCAGAGTGTCAAACTATTCGAATAGCCGCGTCCGCGGTTATGTACAGTTGGAGTGGCCATACTGTTCTATCGTCAGATGTTTTCAAAATGACTTGTGAAATGAATTGTGACTTTGACTTGACCACAACAGAGTTGTGATATGAAATTCAAGTTCCCAATTAGGTATTATAAAACTTTCAACTAGCTTTCTTTGCTTTTGAACTTAGTAGAGGTAAATCTGGATTTTTGCAAAACAACCCTAGAGCTGAGTATATCCTATTAAAAAACCCTTCACTTGTTAGTATTAGTTTGCGAGTACTTAAAGAGTACTCATGGCTATTCCCGTGGCCAGACTATGAAGAGGAGTATCAGGATGACGGACCGTAGGAAGGTTACGACAACTAGGATCATCTCCCATCGTCAGCATTGCCTGTGACCCCGAAGATGGAGCTTTGCCCATGCTATCGTTATCTTTACGTTATTCCGCTGCTTGAGTTGTATTAAGAATTGGATCATGAGATCCTTATTTGTGTAAGACCTTATGTATGGTTTGTAATGGATGATGTACTGTGATATCCAATCTGTTATGTCTCGCAAAAATGGTAATCCTGGGATTGCGATGTATGGAATAATAGGCATATGGGATTAAAAATCTAGGTGTTGAAACAAACTCAATAAAATATACTTTTTTACTCTCAAAATCTTTGTTCCTTCTTCCCTTTCTTCGGTGAAAGCATTTTCTAAGGATCGATAACCTAGTTAGGGCGATCAGATCAACTAGCTCGGCCATTAGTCATCGGAATCTCAGACGGGGCCTATAACTCCTTGGCCTCTCCGGACTGCTGGTTGTCATCCCTGACAGCTCTCTAGGATCTCTAGACCGACCCCACAGATCAACACTAGTATTTTCTACGCACTTTGTCCTCACTCATGCGCACCCGGGAACAATTTCTTGGTTGGTCACCCATCCTCGGATTGCTCCAATCCAAGCAAGCTTAACCTAGAGGTTCTTTGGAGATAAGCTTATAGAAAATAAGTTGCAACTTGTTGGTACGAGTACCTATAAATTATATTAAGCCATGTGATAGGATCTCACATACACCCATCCTTAGAAGATCGATGCCCTCATCAATCAACCACAAGTCAGGAACGTCCCCTCTTGGCACACGTCTGTGCGTCCAGTGCCAACACATGTGCCATGTCATGTTCACTCTGGGCCACAAGTGCCATGCACCACATATCCGCATCCCTGAACTGCACATGCACATGTTACCGCGATGATCATCTCCGATACCACTTATAAAAACCCCAGGTTCTCTATACCGTGGTTGTCACCCCTGGCAGCTCTTTAAGATCTCTAGACCAACAGAACAGACCAACACTAGTCTTTTATACGTACTCTGTCCTCACTCGTGCGCACCCGGGAAGAACATCCTCGTCGGTCACACATCCTCAAATTTATCTAGGACAATCATGCTTAATCTAGATGTTCTTTGGAGATGAGCTTCTAGAAAAGAAGCTACAACATGTTGGTATGAGCATCCTATCAATCCTATTAATCCATGCGCTAGGATCTCACAGGGTCTCTCCTAGTAAATCGAGGCTTCTAGTCCTAAAAGTGTCGACCTAATGTCTTGCATATCGCGATGTAAGTCTAGCCTCCTAGAGATGGATTGAGGTGCATCACGCTTAGTGACGAGGGTTCGACTCGTCAATGCCCATTGTTATTGACTTGGGTTTTGGAGAAGGAGGGGATGCTGGAGATCACGGAACGGCTAACAGACATGCAACACAGGACACCAGGTTTACCCAGGTTCAGGCCCTCGGAGGGAAAACCCTACTCCTGCTTGCCTGATATTGATTAATGGTGGAACCGAAGGTTACAGGGGTCGCAGATTGGATCTGGCATGGTGTATGCTAGGTTATGAGGTGTGTCTAGATCTGTTGTCTATTGTGGTGGTGAAAAGGTTATGTCCTCCTCGTTGGACCATCCTAGACTTTATATATGGGGGAGGCTAGGTCTCAGGTGCCAATATGAGTAGGATACAAGTTTGATTCAAACTCTAGTCTTGAGCTTTTCTTTTCTTGCACGTTTGAGAGTCCAAGTCCATATGGATATCGCGCCATCTGAATCTTCATGGGCTTCGTGGAACTTGGCAGGTCGTCGAGTGGGCCTTCCATTGGGCCACACCAGGTAGGCTGAAGGTAGGTACGCGTAGGTCATACCCATGTCACTTAGATAATCCCCAAGGGAAGGGAATAACTATTGGAAAATTCAGTAAGTATTTGAGTGTCAAACCCATAAGGAGCTAAATGTAAACTATCTATACTCTAAAGCCCTATAGCCCACTTATATGGCCTTTTATGCAATGAAGTGAACTAGAGATGTAATAAATGTTTTACTTATAACTAGAAAACTATAAGGTGTTCAAAATAATAACACGAAGCAAACTATTACAAGTAAAGTAAAACTACTAAAAGTAAAAGCAAGTAAAGTAGAAGCAGGTAACTCAAGGGATCAAGTGTTTAAGCAAATTATTATTTCATTAGTTTGGTTGTCACAATTACTTAAGCACATGGATAGTATTTTAATTATGTATTCTAGAGAGGGGCCATAAATAGGTGCAACCATGTTATTGAAAAATTAAACCCCTAGTGATTTATCCCGAGGTCGTTTCTGAGCAAACAACAGAGTTATTAAGACATAAAGTACAACCATCGTTATAAGTTTCATGGTCCCCATAACTTATTTGCCCGTTAGTTAACCATGAATTAACATAACATGCGTATTTAAGACCTGGGACACGGTTTCTGTCAATCTCTGGCCATCCCTCCCCCAATCAACATGCAACGGTGATGACCTTATACATTCTCCAACATATGTGTGCACTCATATATTAGTGCATAAGACCATCATATAATAAAACATATACTTGTATGCAACCAACAATGAACTATTTCACAATTGCCATAAACAAATCACTACTCAAACATGGACATAAAGATACAATAGATCATGTGAAAACAATAAATTGCATCACACATCATGTTTTCCAAGATATTACACTAGATGGATGGCGAGGATTGAAGGGTTCCGCAGTAGAAAACAAAAATTTCTTAACAATAAGAACGACATAGCCATAAACTATGTAAGGTCAGAGGGATTCATTGTTCATATCCTTGAATACCAAAAAGAGTTATGTTCCAATGAACGTTGATGATGTAGTTGTATAGCAATGTCGACCTCAAGGTCATGCATCGGAAAGACCTTGAGATCAATCACTAGGGGTGTAATTGCTTAGTAACATGGTTACACCTATTTTTGGCTCCTCTCTAGAATAAATAACTAAAAGACTATCCATGTGCTTCAGTAATTGTGACAACCAAACAAATGAAATAACAATTTGCTTAAACACTTTCTCCCTTGAGTTACATGCTTCTAATTTACTTGCTTTTATTTTTACTAGTTTTACTTCACTTGTAATAGTTTGCTTCCTGTTCTTATTTTCAACACCTTATAGTTTTCTAGTTATAAGTAAAAAGTACCTTAACCCTTTAGTTCACTTCATTGCTGAAAGGATAGAGATGTCGCCTAGAGGGGGGTGAATAGGCAATTTCAAAACTATTACGGTTTTGGCTTGATAGAATGCGGAATTAAACTAACGTTTATTTTACAAGCACAAAACCTAAATACACTAGGCTCAACTAAGTGCACCAAAAACAAGTTAATCTAAGAAAGATAGCACAAGATAAATATACCACAAGTGATAAACAAGATATAAATACTTCAAACTCGATGGCTATCACAAGGAAAGTAAGCTTGGGTATAGAGATAACCGAGGCATGGGAGACGAAGATGTATTCCCGTGTTCCCTTACAAGTAAGGTACATCACGTTGGAGAAGTGTGGGATTCCACGAAGGATTTCCCAACGCCACGAAGGCTCACCTTCTTCTCTGAGTCTATCCCACGAAGGAATAGGCCCTTTCCTTATGGCTAGCTTTTCCTCCACTCCGGAGATGGCAAGATCCACAACCACTTCACAAGCTCCACGAAGGAGAAGCCTGGGTCTCTTCACAATCTTCCACGAAGAGAACACCGTGGCACGAACCGCCAACCAACTAGGAGGTCACCCTCCAAGAAACAAGCTCACGGTCTCTCACTCGAACAAATCGTAATGGAAAGCTCAACACTTATGCAAGAATGCAAAGCAAGAACACCAAGGGTGCTCAAATCCTTCACTCTCAAATCCCACCAAAGCATCAAGTTCTAGGGAGGAATTAGAGAGGAAGCACAATGGTGGAAACCAACAAATGACTCCAAGATCTAGATCCAATGGGTTCCCCACACTTAGAGGAGGAATTGGTTGGTGGGGATTGCAGATCTAGATCTCCTCTTCCAAAGCCCTCAAAAAGATGCAAGAATCATAGGAGGAAAGGGGGAGGAAGCAAGCTCAAGAGGTTCAACAATGGAGGTCAATTTTGTGGTCAAGAATACTTAGAAATGTGGGGGAAGAACCCCCTTTTATAGGGGAAAGCAAATATGGCCGTTAGGAGAAAACCGTGTGAATTCGGTTGAAAGTTCGGTTGAACCGGCTCCAGAACTGGATGGTCCGGTTCTCAGCCCGGAAAACCAGAATCCAACCAGGTTTGGTTACTGACCCCAGCCTCGGTTAGATTCGGAGTAACAAAACCAAAAATCCCGGTTTAAGATTTGGTTTTCCGGTCCTGGCACCAGACCACCCGGTCTGGGAGCCGGTTGAACCGAATCCACAACCGGGATGAAACAGGCTTCACGAAAAACGCAATAACTTTTGCATCTGTACTCTGATTTCGATGATCTTGGGCTTGTTTTGACGAGGAAAACAAGCTATACAAGATTGTGCAGAGAAAGATCATAGCCCAACAAAGTAGGATAGAACCAAATAAAGAAAGGTAATAAGCTTCCCTAAATAAGAACCGATAAAACCTTCAAACTCGAAAATGCCATAGAAGATGCATACGAATTCCGTTTCGATGAACTTGTGCTTGTTGAAGAGCTAGCAATAATCTCAAGAACCTCACATGGAGAAATACCAAGAAGCAACAAAATAGGAAGATGCAAAGTATGCAAAGGATTGAGCTCCCTATGACGATGTGATCAAGTTACACAACCGAAAGCCCCTCTTGATAGTGCGGCTATCTATCCTATAACCCGGTCTCCCAACAACCACCTTGAGACCGGTAAAAGTAAAACCTAGAAAGGACATAACTTTTCCTTGCGCATACCTCTTGATCTTGATGACAATGCTTCAAGCTCCACCCAAGCCGGGATGCAACACTTGGTCATTGTTGCTTCGTGAAGACTCCTAATTTGCTCCCCATACACCACTATGGGATAGCTTCATTAATTCATGTCTTCACATGTCCATTGTCACCAATATGGACGGCAAGCTTCAAGCAAATGATATTCTCGAGTTGCTTATCTTGAACTTGCCCTTCTCAACCTTGATGACGATCACCACTTGATGTCATCCTCTCATGGGCTATAAAATATCTTCATTTTTGAAGCATGCCCATGGAAATATACCCGTCCCATATAGAAAATGCAAAGGCACATATATAATGGGTTAGTTCATGATGCATAATTGACAAGGCTTAACATACCACAAGACCATGTGCTACATTCTTTATGCTTCATGTGTTGACCAACTTGAAATCACTCTTCACTCTTTGTATTAGTCAACCAAGTATCTTCTCGTGCTCCATCTTAATATCTTGAGGTACATAAGGAACTCTTCATTTGATTACATGCTCTAAATCTTAGTCAACCATAGCTCAACTAATGAGGCTATCATGATACCGACTTAGAGCAATTTCTTGAATTGTTCTATTGAGATCACACTATCAAGATCTCGATCATATCATATTCTTCTCTTCAACTCAATGATTTTGATGCCAATACTCAAGGTATATCTTTATCTTCATGGCATCCATACTTGAATCCAACACATGGACTACAAGCATGACCTGTGGAATGTTCCTTCATATAAAACTCAGTGAAAACATTAGTCCATAGGGATTGTCATTAATCACCAAAACCACACATAGGGGCAATTACCCTTTCAATCTCCCCCATTTTGGTAATTGATGATAATCACAACAAGAGGGTTTATATAATGAATATTAGAAACAAGTACGCAGCTTATCCGAGAATAAGTTGTATACAAGAGGTTGTATTTGATATGGTTAAGTAACACAAAGATACTAGCCCATATCAAAACTGATTTTCTTACATAAACTACAACTAATGCAGGAGATGTGAGTAGAACCAACATATATAGAGAAAACTCCCCCACAATATATGCACTTGTGATGATCTTGAATTTCATTGCATACATTGTCAAGCATAACCTTTGGGAGAGTTTCCACTATATATACAACAATTCAAAACATAATAAAGATGAAATGCATGAAAGGCAAACACTTAAGAACAAACCAATCTTAAGTAGAAAACCATTTCCCTTAAAACCGTCTAAACTTCTCCCCCATTGACAACAAGTGCCAAAATGGATAACAAGGTTAGAAGGACAATATAGCATGAGTTCCTACACAAGGTGTGCATTACTCGTAATATGAGTGAAATCACATGCACATATCCAATGACGAACACTTGGAGGAAATCAAACTATATTGAGGATCAAGGATTTCTAAAAGGATAACAAGGTGAAGGAACTTCAACGAATGAAGGAAGCAATCAAAAGATCCAAATAATCAAATGGACAAATAGTGCTCTAAGTGAAATAAGGAAGCTCCCCAAGGTTTCATTTGAATACAATATGCACAAACATGGAATCCTCACTCCCTCTATATTATTTAGAACACAAACAATATACAAGGATTAGATATAAACCAATACACTTGTCAAGACAAGCTTAAGTCCAAAAGAAACCAAATATGAGATATGAGTGTGTGAAGATGCAATAAAAGTAAACCAAGCACTCATAAATCAAGACTTTACCAAAACCATTAAAAATCAAGAGGATAAGAGTGATGGTCGGAAAAGAGTGAGCATATCAAGGCGAGAGATTAACATTCTCGTGTATATAAGTTTCTAAGAGAAAAAACATGAGAATAATCCACAAAGAAACATGCACACATAAGAGGTTAATAAAAATAATACATGATATCCAAGCGAAAGTCATAAGATATACCAAAAATGATATTTTGCTTAAGTGCATATATAGCCCATGGCTCTATTTTATCTTATGGTATATCAATGAACTTCACCAAGGAAAAACAAAAAATCTCAAAACCATCACAACTAACACTAAGGGAACTAATGCTAGTTGGGATACTTTGAGAAAGGCAACAAGTATCAAAAGTAATGATTCAATGCAATTTCAACAATATTGCACATGAGAGTACCTTGAGGAGTTGATATGCAATAAATTGCTAGAAGGCATATTTGGAATTGGTGAATCATGAACATGATTTTATATACTCCCCATTATATGCATCGTCTCAAATTACTCACATAAGCAATAAGGATAAATAATTCTTTCAAATATAATTGCAAGAATCAAACATTTACAAACAAATAAATTCATGCCAAGATGCAACCTACAAGAGATTGGATGGAAGAATAGTATGCATGAATAAGATACTTTTTACCGAGATAGAAATGGTATGATGTAGTAGATAAGAATTTTTAGATCATCCTAGCTTGGCTCAAATTATCATGTGGTGACAACACTTCCCTTATAGACGAGACAAGCATCCATTGCCTATTAAATGTACCTAAAACAACATTCAAGTACATCTTGGTCCCCAAACTTATTGGGTCCAAAGTGGTTAGAATAACCACAACACATAGGATACACTCCATAAAAATATGTGCATATTTAGAGATGAAATTTG
This sequence comes from Avena sativa, assembly GCA_916181665.1. Lineage (NCBI taxonomy): Eukaryota > Viridiplantae > Streptophyta > Magnoliopsida > Poales > Poaceae > Avena > Avena sativa. Next base: position 39,876,839 of record OV702298.1, on the reverse strand, counting down.
AATTTTATGCATATCTTAGCCGTTTAAGGATTTGATTGAGTATACCCTATATATTGAATCAAAGAAAGCAAAATATGACATAAGATATACATTTATTAAACATGCATGCGCGAGACTCTCAAGATCCAACGAAGATATACTTTGGACAAATCACCAAAATATTCAAGGAGGCATACAGGGTGTGACAAAACACATTTGTTGTCCAAACTATATCAAAGAATCAAATTAACACAAGATTTGTTCAACAAAGTTCAACAAATGAACTGAGCAAAAACTATTAAGCATGAAAGATGAAATAAAAACACAAATGCTCAAATATTTATCTCATTCAAGAAAATAAAATAGAGACTAAAGAATGAGATAATAAACTCCCAAAAGAGCAAGGTTTCAACAAATAAACCAAACCCTTTATACTTTTAACAATGGCACAAGGTTCCGAGAAGAAAAGGTTTGTCTTCCACTAAAACACATTTGATAATAATAAAAAACATCATCAAAGAGATGTTCAAAAGCCAAGGAAGACAATGGGAGCCACACCCAAAGTTTTGGAAAGAAAATAAGGAAATAAGAGGTTAACTCCAAAGTGAATATGATCCACAAATGCTAACACACACAAGTATATTAATTGTCGAAGACAATGAGTGTATTGGAATAGATTTCCGGTGGTATATTGCATGAATATTAAAGATAAATCTTCACAATAAAAAGCATAGGATAGAAATAAAAAGATTAAGCACTATGCAAAGATAGAGATTATTGATAGCTTCAACTAGTCACACAATCATGCAAAGAAATGATTAGAATAACTTGAAGCAAATGGTATCCCAAATAAGATATAGAGATATGTATTTGAGAAAGACCACACCAAGAATTTCTTACTCAAAAAAAGACCAAAAAGACGAGCAGTAAAAGCTTCTAATAAAAATAGGACCTTGTTTGAGCAAACATGCCACCTAGAAACAAGATAATCAACAATATCAACTCTAAGTGGCACTACCTCGTATGTTCAAATTTCCTAGGATTGTGATATGCAAAAGAAGCATATTACTCCCCCATAATGTGATATTCAATTTTTTTATAAGAGACAAAACAACCTCGACTAGAGATAATTAATGGACATTTAGAATTTGAATTTATCATGAGTATGATACACCAAATAGTGACTAGATAAGCTTGCAATATCAATACTAAGTGGTAGTACTCATGTACACATATTTTAAGGTTTGAGAGATGCGCGAGGCATGTCACTCCCCCAAAATGGGATGTTCCATTAACCACTCTAAAAGAGCCAAATAAGATATCATCAAGATGCATTAGAGGTTCAAAATAAAACACACGAGTAAATGATGTGCCAAACACCTAGACATACTTGAATATACAAAATAATAAAGCATGAGGCACACCAAATACAAACACATACTTGGTACAAAACCAAAACATGTAAAGGGGCAAGTAACTTATAATATAAATGAGTTAAGTACAAGTTACCATGAAGAGGCACATTGGATATAAGATAGGGAAATGATAATCCTTATAACTTGGCTTGATCAAATATAATATATTAAGATACCTTATTTCTTCAAGAGTTAGCCAAGTCTCCAATGCTCTCCACAAACACCTATTGATCAAGTTTGAGCTTGGTGGTCCCCAACCAAGTTGGGTCCTAAGAGGTTAGTCACAATAGGTTTGGCAACCCAAATGGTTCTTTTCTTGACACCACTTTGAGTTCCAAAAAACTCGGCAAACACATTGCCATCCTTATCCTTCCTAAGATAATAATCATCATCAACAATGATAGGGTTAGATAAGGTACTGTTTGAACATGAAGAGGCAAAGTGCCCCTTCACACGACATATGTAGTAACAAGTGCTCCCCTTTCTCTTCTTCATTGATTTCTTGGCTTGGGGAGCATTATCTTGATCCTTCTTTGGAAGTGGCCTAACTTCAACTTGGGCTTGACCTTGAATTTGTGGCCGCTTCCCTTGTTTCTTCTCACTCAAGTGCTTTTTATTCAATGGACAAGATCTTACATGATGTCCTTCATACTTGCACTTGAAGCAAATAATCTTGGCCAAATTCTTGACTTGGTCTTGGCCCTTCTTAATGTTGCTCTTAGACTTGTTCTTTTTATTGGAGTTGAATCCAAGTCCACTTTTATCATTAGGGGATTTTTGCACACTCAAGATATTATCAAGTGTGGATTTCCCTTCATGAATATTTTCCAAGTCATTCCTTAAGGAGGTGACTTGGGCCTTGAGCTCTTTTATTTCCTCTATATGGTTAGTAGAAATACAAGTACAAGGCAACAAGGCAAATCAATTAATCCAACACAAGGTTTATCAATAGTATGGCTAGAAGGATTACTAGGACTAGCACATGGCAAAATAGCATTTTGAGTAGAAGTTGTGCTAATATCCAAAAGAGGCTCATAAGATGTTATCTTAGTAATACTTGCCTCACAAGCTAACTTTAGCCCATCATGGGAGATTAGAAGATCATTATGAGAGCCCGAGACCTTTTCATGACTTTCTTCCAATTTCCTAGACTTGCTAGTTAGCAACTCAAGTTGAGCCCTTAGCTCAACATTATCCTTTAGGGTAGATGCTTCACAAGAAGTAGAGTTAGTAGCACAAGCAGCATTAATGGAATTTTCCTTTTCAAGCTAATAAGATTCAATTTTTGTGTGAGGAGACTATTAGTGTTCTTCTCCTCGGCAAGCTCTTGCTTAAGGAGATTGAATCTCCGACTCTCATCATCAAGTTGTGAATCCAACTCCTCTATGGTTCCCGTTTGTTTAGTTATGGTGTCCATAACGTGTTTGAGACAAGTAACGGCCTTATTATTACCACAAAGAGAGGTACACAAAAAAGTCAACTCAAGAAAGAGAGCACTCGTATCCTCATCAATGTCATCATCACTATCATCATTATCATTGCTATTATATTTAGACGACATATTGGGATCCAAAGTAGGAGATACGTTTGATCCTCTTGCCATAAGGCACATGTGATCACGGGAGGATGAAGATGAGGATATTCTTGAATCTTCATTCATGATAATGTCTTTCTCCATAGAATGTTTTATTTCCTCTACATTATTAGATAAACAACTAGAGGAAATGGAAGCATTTTGTTCATGGGAATAAGGCAAATCAAGCATATCATCTTCACTAGTACTCAAATAATTTATAGAAGATATGCAAGGACTAGCAACACAAGGGATATAACATCATTGTTGCAAGAAGTGATTAAGTCCAAACTCTCTACACCATTATCATTTATAGAACGAGAATAGTTGGTGTAAATAGAAACACTACCATCATCACATATGATTTTTCCACTCACCATGACATTACCTTGTGACTTGTCACATGTAAGTGAAGTGGGAAGAACTGAAATCGCATCGCGGCCGGAGGTGGAAGCAACTTGGAGCTCTTCATGATGTGAGGGAGAAGAGAGCTCCTTGGAGATACCACCGACCCTTTGAGAAATGGACCCACCAAATATTTCTTTAAGCTTGGTCCACATCTCATGAGACGACTTGCGCTTTACAATCGTCAAGAACAAATTAACTATGGGGCTCAAAGAGAAAATAAGCTCATTAGATACTTGAGCTTCGAGATGTAGATTTTTCTGATCCTCTAGAGATAGATTTTGAGGATCCATCGGAGGAAAAAAACCTACATCTAGAAATTGCTCAATATTTGGACACAAGGTCCGAAGATTACAAAGCAAGCAATTTCTCCACAAAGCATAATTTGTGCCATCAAAGATAATTGTGTCATTGTGCACTATACTACTAGCCGACATCTTTACACTCTAGGTGGTGAAGCCTAAACAAGGAGAGACCTTGCTCTGATACCAATTGAAAGGATAGATATGTCGCCTAGAGGGGGGTGAATAGGCAATTTCAAAACTATTATGGTTTTGGCTTGATAAAGTCTAGAATTAAACTAACGTTTATATTACAAACTCAAAACCTAAATACACTAGGCTCAACTAAGTGCACCAAAAACAAGGTAAGCTAAGAAACATAGAACAAGATAAATATACCACAAGTGATAAACAAGATATAAATACTTCAAGCTCGATGGCTATCACAAGGAAAGTAAGCTCGGGTATAGAGATAACTGAGGCACGCGGAGACGAAGATGTATTCCCGTGTTCCCTTACAAGTAAGGTACGTCACGTTGGAGAGGTGTGGGATTCCACAAAGGATTTCCCAACACCATGAAGGCTCACCTTCTTTTCTGATTCTATCCCACGAAGGAATAGGCCCTTTCCTTATGGCTAGCTTTTCCTCCACTCCGGAGATGGCAAGCTCCACAACGACTTCACAAGCTCCACGAAGGAGAAGCCCGGGTCTCTTCACAATCCTCCACGAAGAGAACACCGCGGCACCAATCGCCAAGCCAACTAGGAGGTCACCCTTCAAGAGTAACAAGCTCACGGTCTCTCACTCGAACAAATCGTAATGGAGAGCTCAACACTTATGCAAGAATGCAAAGAAAGAACACCAAGGGTGATCAAATCCTTCACTCTCAGATCCCACCAAAGCAACAAGTTCTAGGAAGGAATTAGAGAGGAAGAACAATGGTGGAAACCAACAAATGACTCCAAGATCTAGATCCAATGGGTTCCCCTCACTTAGAGGAGGAATTGGTTGGTGGGGATTGTAGATCTAGATCTCCTCTTCCAAAGCCCTCAAAAAGATGCAAGAATCATAGGAGGGGAGGGGAGGAAGCAAGCTCAAGAGGTTCAACATTGGAGGTCAATTTCGTGGTCAAGAACACTTAGAAACGTTGGGGGAAGAACCCCCTTTTATAGGGGAAAGCAAATATGGCCATTAGGAGAAAACTGTGTGAATTCGGTTGGACCGGCTCCTGAACCGGATGGTTCGGTTCTCAGCCCAGAAAACCGGACTCCAACCAGTTTTGGTTACTGACCCTAGCCTCGGTTAGATTCGGAGTAATAAACCAAAAATCCCGGTTTAAGATCCGGTTTTCCGGTCCTGGCACCAGACCACCCGGTCTGGGAGCCGGTTGAACCGAATCCACAACCAGGATGAAACAGGCTGCACGAAAAACGCAATAACTTTTGCATCCGGACTCCGATTTTGATGATATTGGGCTTGTTTTGACGAGGACAACAAGCTCTACAAGATTGTGCAGAGAAACATCATATCCCAACAAAGTAGAACCAAATGAAGAAAGGTAATAAGCCTCCCTAATTAAGAACCGATAAAACCTTCAAACTCGAAAGCGCCATAAAAGATGCATACGAATTCCGTTTTCGATGAACTTGGGCTTGTTGAAGAGATAGTAACAATCTCAAGAACCTCACATGGAGAAACACCAAGAAGCAACAAAATAGGAAGATGCAAAGTATGCAAAGGATTGAGCTCCCTATGACGATGTGATCAAGTTACACAACCGAAAGCCCCTCTTGATAGTGCGGCTATCTATCCTATAACCCGGTCTCCCAACAACCACCTTGAGACGGGTAACAGTAAACCTAGCAAGGACATACCTTTGCCTTGCGCATACCGCTTGATCTTGATGACAATGCTTCAAGCTCCACCCAAGCCGGAATGCAACACTTGATCATTGTTGCTTCGTGAAGACTCCTAATTTGCTCCCCATACACCACTATGGGATAGCTTCATTAATGCATGTCTCCACATGTTCATTATCACCAATATGGATGGCAAGCTTCAAGCAAATGATATTCTCGAGATGCTTATCTTGAACTTGCCCTTCTCAACCTTGATGACGATCACCACTTGATGTCATCCTCTCATGGGCTATATAATATCTTCATTTTTGAAGCTCCCAAAATATAGATTTATTCTTCCACATGGGTGCGTGTCCTGTAGCGACGTCGTTCGTAACTGATTGACCGTCGGGACCCTTTCCAAAGATTACTTCTATGTCCTTGACCATACCAAATACATCATCACCAGCAGGGAGTTCAGGCTTCTTCCGGTGATCTGCCTCACCTTTGAAATGCTTGCCTTTCTTTCTTACGGGATGATTGGTCGGAAGAAATCGTCGATTCGCCAGGTACACAACCTTTTTGCATTGATGCAAATATGTACCTTCAGTCTTATCTAAACAGTGCGTGCATGCCTTATATCCCTTGTTTGTCTGTCCTGAAAGGTTACTAAGAGCAGGCCAACCATTGATGGTTACGAAAAGCAACCCTCGTAGGTCAAATGGCTCCTGTTTGTTCTCATCCCACACACGTACACCTAGTTTTCCCCACAGCTGTAAGAGTTCTTCAACTAATGGCCTAAGGTACACATCAATGTCGTTGCCCGGTTGCTTCAGGCCTTGGATGAGCACTGGCATCATAATGAACTTACGCTTCATGCAAAACCAAGGAGGAAGGTTGTAGATACATAGAGTCACGGGCCAGGTGCTGGGACTGCAGCTCTGCTCCCCAAAAGGATTCATGCCATCCGTAGTTAGACCAAACCATAAGTTCCTTGCATCACCTGCAAAGTCTGGGAAGCCTCTCTCGATTTTTCTCCACTGTGACCCATCAGCAGGTTGTCTCAACTTCCCGTCTTTCTTACGGTCTTCTTTGTGCCATCGCAACAACCTGGCATGCTCTTTTTTTCTGAACATGCATTTCAACCTTGGTATTATAGGAGCATACCACATAACCTTAGCAGGAACCCTCTTTCGGAGGGGCTCTCCCTCAACATCACCAGGGCCATCTCGTCTGATCTTATACCGCAATGCATTGCATACCGGGCATTTATCTAAATTCTCATACTCCTTACCGCGGTAGAGGATGCAGTCATTAATACATGCATGTACCTTTTGCACATCTAATCCTAGAGGACAGAGAGTCTTCTTTGCTTCGTAGGTACTCTCGGGAAGTTCGTTATGTTTTGGAAACTTCGGCTTCATTATTTTCAGCATCTTTTCAAATGAGGAGTCAGTTAGACCACACCCTGTCTTCCATCGCAGCAATTCCAGTGTGGTACCGAGCTTTGTGCTGCCATCTTCACAATTTGGGTACAACAATTTCTTGTGATCTTCTAACATGCCCTCTAATTTCAACTTCTCATTTTCTGTTTCACAGTCTCGCTTTGCATCAGAAATGACCCTACCAAGTTCATCAGCCGGCTCATCTGATGCCCTTTCTTCACCTCCTTCCTCTTCATTGTCTTCCATTGCAGTATCACTGTATTCAGGAAACATATGATGATAGTTGTTATCATCATCTTCTTCTTCACCGTCTTCCATCATAACCCCTCTTTCCTCGTGCTTGGTCCAGCAATTATAGTTGGGCATGAAACCTTTCATAATCAGGTGGCCGCGAATGATTTTCAAGGAAGAGTACCCTTGTTGTTCCGACATTGAACACATGGACAACGTATAAAACCATTCTATTTGTTTGCCGTAGCCACATCGATAAATGTATCCACACCTTTCATATACCCGGGTACACGCCGGTCACCGTACATCCATTCCCGACCGTTCATCTGCATCAAATAAGTAAGTTTATCAAAAACAGGACATCATAAATAGTGAAATGACCAATTCACATTGACACATGCATTGTATCAATGACAGAGAAAAGATAAGATTGCTAACCTCGATCGAGGGAAATAAAGAGGAGAGAAAGCTCAAGTGCGTCTCAGACACCTTCTATATTTTTGTTCTATGAGAAATTGAACGGGATCATTCACTCAAACATTTCATCAAACACCTTGAATGCATGCATAGGGGGAAAAAACTAGCACACCCCTCACACCTTCCACCAAGAAAAAACAGAGTGGAGGCAGAGGGCTGGGGCGTTGCATTTATAGAGGGCGGAAGCATACGTCCCGGTTTGTAACACAAACCGGGACTAAAGGTTGGGCGCCAGCCACGTGGATGGCGCCCAACCTTTAGTCCCGGTTTGTGTTACAAACCGGGACGTATGCCCCCTACCAACCGGGACGCATGCCTCCGGGCCCCATGCCCGCTCGAACCGGGACGCGTGCCGGCATTAGTCCCGGTTTGTGGTGGAACCGGGACTAATGCTGTTAGGAGGCACGAACGGATAGCCTGTTTTCTACTAGTGATGGAAAGATACTTGTCCCATATAGAAAACGCAAAGGCACATATATAATGGGTTAGTTCATGATGCATAATTGACAAGGCTTACCATACCACAAGACCATGTGGTACATTCTTTATGCTTCATGTGTTGACCAACTTGAAATCACTCTTCACTCTTTGTATTAGTCAACCCAGTATCTTCTCGTGCTCCATCTTAATATCTTGAGGTACATAAGGAACTCTTCATTTGATTACATGCTCTAAATCTTAGTCAACCATAGATCAACTAATGAGGCTATCATGACACCGACTTAGATCCATATCTTGAATTCTTCTATTGAGATTACACTCTCAAGATCTTGATCATATCATATTCTTCTCTTCAACTCGATGATTTTGATGCCAATACTCAAGGTATATCTTTATCTTCATGGCATCCATACTTGAATCCAACACATGGACTATAAGCATGACCTGTGGAATATTCCTTCCTATAAAACTTAGTGAAAACATTAGTCCATAGGGATTGTCATTAATCACCAAAACCACACATAGGGTCAATTACCCTTTCAATTGCATAAAAGGACATATAAGTGGGTTATAGGGTTTTAGATTATAGATAGTTTACCTTCGGCTTCTCGTGAGTTTGACACTAACATACTTATCAAATTGTGCAATAGTGATTCGATCCCTTCCCTTGGGGATTATAAAATGGTCATGCACCTCAATGCATCTCTAGGAGGCCTAACTTACAACGCGATATGAAAGACAATAGGCCCACACTTTTAGGACCAGAAGCCTCAATTTATCGGGAGAGACCCTCTGAAATCCTGGCACATGGATTAATTGGATAGGTAGGATACTCATACCAACAAGTTATATCTTTTTTCTAGAAGCTCATCTCCAAAGAGCCTCTAGTTTAAGCGTGATTGGCCTAGAGAGGTTTGAGATGGGTGACCGACCGGGAAGTTCTTCGTGCGTGCGCACGAGTGAGGACAAAATGCGTATAAAAGACTAGTGTTTGTTTGTGGGGGCAGTCTAGAGATCTTAAAGACCTGCCAGGGGTAACAACCACCGGTTCGGAGAGGCCGGGGTTTTATCGGAGATGATCATCGCAGTTAAACTGGCATGTGTGGTTCAGGGACGCGGATATGTGGTGCATGGAGCTTGTGGCCCATAGTGAACACGACATGGCACATGCGCTGGCACTGGACGCACAGACGTGTACCAAGAGGGGACATTCTTGAATTGTGGTTGATCGATAAGGCCGTCGATTTTGTAAGGGTAGTTGTATGTGAGATCATGTCGCATGGCTTAATAGGAGTGATAGGTACTCATACCAACAATTTGCAACTTCTTTTCTGTAACCTCATCTCCAAATAACCTCCAGGTTAAGCGTGTTTGGCCTGGAGCGATTTGAGGATGGGTGACCGACCGGGAAGTTCTTTCCGGGTGTGCACGAGTGAGGACAAAGTGCATAGAAAATACTAGTTTTGTTCTGTGCGATCGGTCTAGAGATCCTAGAGAGTTGCTAGGGATGAAAACCACCGATCCGGAGAGGTCAGGGTGTTATAGACCCCGTCTGAGATTTCGATGACTATTGGCTGAGCTAGATGATCTGATCGCCCTAACTCGGTTATCGATACTTATAAAACGCTTTCACCGAAGAAACGGAAGCTGGAACAGAGCTTCTGGGAGTAATAAAGTATATTTTATTGAGTTTTTGAATTGTGTGCTTAATTTCAATCGGGTGTCACCTCTAACAGACCCTAAAGACCAACCCTAGGCCGACCCCACAGACCAGTCGTCCCATTGTATTTGTGTAAAGGGACGACTGGTCTTTCTTTGCATGCCAAAGATACTATTACACAAATACAATGTGAACCTATAGTAGGAGAAAGTATCCTTAAACCCTGCTTCGTACTGGATCCATACTCCAATTTTTTAAGTCAACTCTTTGCAGACCCGATCCTTCTTTCTGTGTTGGCGTAGTTCTCGTAGTCTTTGAGCCTCTTCCTGGCTATTTGAAGGTTTTCTGGGCGATAGTTAGCTTGGATCTCCTTGGCGCAACTTCTAAATGATTATGGTGTGATAGATTATTGCCTTGTATTGAGTCAACTGCCATTTAGTCCTGCTTTCGGATAACCTCTAGAGTCTTCCTTCAGCATCGACTATCTTCAGCGTATCAGTCTCTTGCTTGACTTTGGCGAAATTCCTGCAAATAGAAAAATGCATCCATATGCCATTTACTTCCATATGGTTTTCATAAGTTCACCGACTAATTCCCCAAAAGAGTAGTAACACAAGCGTCACCATAGCATTTTTATCTTGGCACGAGACTACAAAGAGAACAAATCTTTGATCGCAGTCCAAACTGCATAGGCATGCTCCCATGACACGATCGAGCTTATAGGGATACATCGGCCGGAGGAAAAATATCAAGTCCCATGACACGAGCGAGCTTATTGGGAGACATCAACCAGAGGAAAAATCCCAAACCGGTCTGATAGCATGCGTGCCAGGTTTGATACCCTGGATTAGGCACATTCTGCTTCTTCTTGTTTTCGTCCTCGACCTCCAGGGTTTTGGCGACACGAGATCGCTATCGTGAAGCAGCTCCATAACGATCGCACCACGCAGTGTTAAAAGTATTTGGGTCTTCCGAGACATATTTACACTGGTTAATTTATCCGAGAGACGAGACCCAAGCTCCATCGTCAAACTCGGAGGGCGAGGACATTGCAGGGAGGGGAACCGACGACATGAATCACAACCGAGGGAGGGATCTTGGGTTTTGGGGTTGTAGCATGGCGACCAACATCAGCAGAAAATTTTGGTAGAGATCAGATCGATGTCGAGAGGAAGACGCTAGGAGGAACGACAACCCTCACTGTTATGTGTTAATATGCACAGAAACAGACCTCGTGTTGTCAGGTACAAAGTACGTATAATGGTTGGACTGGTGTACCAGACCGTATAGTAGAAAGTTTTACATTTAACAGTGAAAAACCTATACTACTCCCCCGCGGGATCGATCAATCCCTGGTAGCTAGCTCGCGTGCGCGTGTTGGGATCCCACCTTATCTCTTTAGACTACCTCTCCTTGTGTTGGGGTCCCACCTTATCTCTTTAGACTACCTCTCCATTGATTTTACTCCTTTTTCTTCATGGTCTTCACGCGAGCAGGTACGGCTTCCGCTTATCCTAGCCCTCGCTGGAGCCTTCCACCACCGCTTGCCCCTGCTGCCTTGCGCCGCCGCCCGTTGCTTCCTTGCGCCACCTCTCACCCATGCTGTCTTGCGCCGCCGCCGTTGCTTCCTTGAGCCACCGCTCGCCCCTGCTGCCTTGCGCCGTGGCCGTTCCTTCCGTGTGCCGCCGTCTTAGCTACATGTCGTCCTAGCTCCATGGTGCTCGCCGCCCTTCGCTGCCTTGCGTCGCCGACCGCCAACAGAGTCACCTAGGTGCGCCACCCGTGTCGCGAAGAGGAGGATGAAAGAACTGCTTTCCTCGGACAACCATGTGCTAGTGTAAGTTCGGTGTTGCTATGTGCAGTGTCGATGTTTGATACATGCGGCGAGCGGTCGTTCTACTGCGACTGGGCGGTGGTGCTACAGACAGCCACGGGTTTTGCTACATATGGCGGGCGGCGGTGCTATAACGGCCACAGGTTTTGCTACGAGGTCTCCGGTGAGATCTCCGGCGAGGTCTTCGGAAAGATCAGATTTGCTAAAATGGAATATTTTATTTTCTACATACGTTTTGTATTTTTGCTAAAATATGGTAAAGCTTTTGCTAAAATATGGTAAAGCTTTTGCTACGCGGTCTACGGCGAGGTCTACCAGCGAAAGTCTTCGACGAGTCTTCACGAGATCAGATCTGCTATCTTAGCACAAATTTTTGCTACAGAGTCTTCGGCGAAGTCTCCGACAAAGTCTTTTTTGCTGCAGTTGCTAATTTTTTTTCTACGTAACTTTTGTGGTTTTGCTATAATAGAATAAAATTTTTGGCTACACGGTGTCCGACGAGGTCTATCGGCAAAAGTCTCCGGCGATTTTTGACGGGGCTGAATCTACTACATTAGCACAATTGCTACAGAGTCTCTGGTGAAGTCAACAGCGAGACTTTTTTTTGTTCTATTTTTTTGATCAACAGTGTTCTGCTACATATAACAAAAACAGACTATTTATAACAAAAATATGACTATTTACAGCAAAAACAGGATAAACAGTCGGAAAGAAAATCTAACCATCGAACTGGACAGATCTGACGGCCGGAGACCTGCAGGACGGAAAGTTTCCGTCCTGGAAGACACGTAGCACTGCCCTTTAACAGATCCATCACACAAAGTTTTGTTTCAAAGTGGCGGATGCGCGCTTGGCAGCTAGTTTGCTCTAGTAAGCCATAGTTGCCAAATGGCATCATTCGGTTATGTCAGTGGTTAAGAAACTTAGCAAGTTGTATATATACTGTACTCCCTCCGTTTCAAGGCTTAAGGCGTCCTCGTTTTGCGTGTTTTTTCTTTGACCAAGAATTACTCTAAATACGTAAAGAGTTTTGGTATAAAACTAGTACCACTGGAAAGTATTTTTCAATACGAATCCAACGGTACTAATTATGTACAATATAATCAAGATTTTGTTGTTTAATTCTTTCGGTTAAACTTTGCTTTGGAAAGCGTGTGCGTCTTAAGCCCTGAAACGGAGGTAGTACTTAATTAACAACAAACGAGACGACTTTTCTATGGGGATGAAGGTCATCCGAACCGCGGCCATATATAGTTTGGAGAAGAACAGTCGACATAAATGACGGAAAGCATGACATTACTTAGATCACGAAAGATTTAGATGTATTATGACTCCAATAACTTCCGAGTTTACATGACGCCTGGCACACATATCATGTGACATATGATTAGCTCGCTGACAAATTCTGTAACAAATCTACCATTGTTTAATTCCCATTCGGTCGTTGAAACGATCAAATGCCGGAATATATATATTTACCACTTGCGTCGCATATGTATCGGCCAGTTCCATGCTCCCAGCAAGGCTCTCCTCAGGCTTCCAGAATACTACTTACAAGATACCAGCAATAATACAACCCATAGATAGCTTGCAAACGAGCTGTACCTACACTTGTAGTTGGCCAGGCCAGAAACTAGAGCTAGCTACCCCGCCGAACGACCATGTCCTTGTCCTCGAGCTCAAATCACACGCTGCCCTACTCGGCGGACGGCGGAAGCTACAGCACGCACGACACGCTCGCCCTACTCGTCATCGGTTTCACCGTCACCGCCGTCTGCATCCTCATAATCGTGCTCTGCGACTGCTTGTGCTGCCGCCGTCGCGGCGGCAGGATCGTCTTCGTGAGGTCCCGGCCCTTCTTCGTCGTGCGTGGCGGCGGCGACGGCGGCGGCGGGCTGAGCCCCTCAGCCGTGGCCGCGCTGCCGTCGTTCTTGTATCACAGAGGCGTGGCCGTCGGCGGCAGCAGCGACGTCGACGGTCGTGGCGAGGGCAGCGGAAGCAGCCGCGGGTGGGCGCAGTGCGCGGTGTGCCTCAGTCTGGTGCAGGAAGGGGAGATGGTGCGGCAGCTGCCGGCGTGCATGCACCTCTTCCATGTAGGCTGCGTGGACACGTGGCTTCAGTCCCACTCCACTTGCCCTTTGTGCAGGGCCACGGTGGAGGCACCTTCAAAAGACCAGGTGCCTCCGGTGTGATTAATGCAAGGTTTGTGCAGATCTTCTGTACGCACTGGATATTGGAGAGTAGGTTTATGTTGTACATACCAGATGCTGTGCCAAGAGCTCTATGCTCGAAATTAGTTTTACGTGTTTCTCAATCCATTTTTCCTCCTGATGCTTTTAGTTCAAATTTGAGTGTTGTTTGGGAGGTTCGAGAGCCATTAGAACAGGACGACGAGGGAAATGGAACGATAAAATGGTCTATCCAATCTAATTGGTTCTTGACATTGACTTCTATGTGGCTGATATATGCATAAATATTTTAATTTTGAAGCATATCTCCAAAGTCAATGTATTTGTTTTTCTAACACGACCCACGATAGTGCTGCCACGTGAACCATCTCTGTTTTTCCGTTCAAACCATCTATATTTCTCGACTAACCACCGAGCCTAGGAGGGGCTGACCCAAGAAGAAAATATCCCATAGTAATATGTCATAATGAGATGTAAAATGTCCCAATTCAATATACGTAAAAAACGGTGTAATAACCACCGAGTCATGTATCTATCGCATAGTATGCATATCAAGCACTAATATAGTAATATGTCATAATGAGATGCTTAACAATTCAATATACGTAAAAAACGGTGTAATAGTGAACGCTGGTAGAAAAAGGGTCTCTTGTCCCAATTCGGAATGGTCTCTATTTCGGTTGTCCAATCAAGACTATTAAATCGGAACTAGAGGCATTCTTTTTAGTTTTGGTTATGTTACGAACCGGGACTAAAGACACTTCACGTGGTCGCTGACGGCGGCAGGGATGAAGGACCTTTAGTCCCTATTCGTGTTCTCTGCTGCAGCAGCGTTTTGGTGGATTCGGCTGTCGTGGCAGTAGATGGCGGTGCGGCAGTAGGTTCTGCCGCGGCAGTGTTTTGGGATGGATTTATGGCTCGGAAGGAGGGTCGATAGAGGCGGGAGGTTTGGCGTAAGTGACGTGCCGAGAAATGATATATACACAATTTCAATTAAGAGCATACATATATATTCTATTTAATTACAGAGATCATTAAATTACATGGAGCGGTTACATGGAGGGGGAATAGTGTTCTCCATCTTTATCTATGACCTTCTTAAGCAAAAAATCTTAATTTATCTTGAATTGCTTGTAGGCGGTCCACTGGTAGAAGCTTCTCCCGCTGTAACACCCTCACCTGATAAGACTGAGTTCATGTGTATAGTGCCAATCCCTGGATCGGTTCACTGGCACACACAGTACAGATGAATACCAAAAAATTTAACATTGCATCCTAAATAACGAATTGATCCAGAATTTGCAATTATTATAATAATGCTTAGCTCAAGGCTAGCTCAATATCAAGTAGCATACGAAAGCATAAACAATTGATAGGCTTCATCTTCAATTGTGCCACAGGCGAACAACTGTTGAGTGGAGTATCGTAACCTAGTCCATCACTCAAAATCGGAATAGTAACCTGCAACATAAAACGTAGCAGCCCCGAAGGGTCAATACATGGAATGTATGACAAGTAGGGCTATTAAATGAGACAATAATCCTAGCATCTATATGCTTATTTGGCAAGTAGAGCTGTGGCTAGCTTGCATTTGCAAACACCTTTGTCCTATTTTCATAAACAGTTTTTGATTTTTCTTTGAAAATATCCCAAATAAGTTAACCCATCAACATTAAAGCAATTAGGAATTTAGAATGAGCGAGAAACATGTCATAAAATCAATATGAAGTAACTCAGATGTCCATAACCGGGGACACGGCTAATCGATTAGTTTATATATCCTGCAGGGGTTAGTACACTTTATCCATGTGACTTGGCCAGCCCAGCTCGTATCACCACTCTCATATTGGGTGATGATAGGGAGAAGTCTAAGAAGGGACCGTTTGGGAAGTAGCTCCCTAAACCTGACACGCACCGTACCAACCTACCAAAATTCTACATCTCTGGATACGTGGGTTCGAGTTACCACAACCTACTGAGTACAACCAACCTCCTATTTCATTATTGGCACATGGTTGTACACGTAAGCTACCAAATAAAGAAGTCAATCATTTTCTCTTGATACCTGGGTGCCTTTCCGCAATGATACTACCAAAAAATATCAATCCCATCACACCCAGGAGATTCATTGATTAAGTTGTTTTTAGTTTTCACAAACCAACACATTTAGAACAACTTTCAGTGATGTAACCCAGCCCTTGTTCATCATAGCATGGCTAAGCACATCTACCAACGGTGGCTCATCTACAGGAAATCCCTACCACATAATAGGACATAGCATAGCGATAGTACTTTCCTACACATGCATCTACAAAATACACGACAATGCATTGAAAATAGTAGGACAATAATCATGAACAATTAGCATCTACTTTCCTTGATTGTAGATGAAGTCGTTCAAGCACTCGTTGCAATCACACACGTTGCACTCCTCTCAATCTATCGAGCAAACAATTGCATACAACATAAACAATAGCACATAGAGATCAAACAAATGCAACAAATGCATGCATGCAATTTAATAAGTCACAATGGTTGTTGTTTTCGTTCTCTAAACATTACTGAAGTATATGATGCATGCAAGAGATCAATTAATGCAATGGAGTATTTGTTATTAATAATTACTTGTCAATATAGGGGTTTTAATAGTTCTGTTGTAACGCCTGTCTTAACTGCAGAATTAAATTTGGATCATAAGTGTACTGGATAGAGAGCGTTAATACGAACCAGTAGGCATTGGATTCACCCCAATCGGAGTTATAGATCTTTTCTGATAATTTAAATAGTGTTTAATGAGTTTTAAATCATTTATATAGTTTCTTTTGCCTAAAAATTAAACTAAAATTATATCTGTAATCTCCACGGAATTGTGATTCCAGGGACATATTATTTAAAATTTTATGAGCAGTATTTATTTTCTTATGAATTTATTACACCAAAAGGGACATTAATCTATTTAAACCTTCACGGCAAAACCTTACATTATTTGTCTAAACCAATTACTTATTGATGATCTACTTGGAAACAGCTTTCCATCGGTATATTATTTATATTTTTATGATATGCAAATCATTTACTATGAATTTAATGATTTATAAAGCCGTTAAAACTAATTAAATCATTACGGTAAATATGTACTGTAAATATTAGATCTAATCTGATATTATTATTGCACTTTAGATTACCTTTATTTCTACATATTGTTCATATTTTTTGGAGTTACAGATAATTTCCTATGAATTTATTAACCTAAAAGACCATTAAAACTAATTAAATCATTATAGTAAGTACGTACTGTAAAGGTTGGATCTATTCCAATAAGACGATTCTACATAAAATTATCTTCAATTTGATATATTATATGAAATTTTTGGACGTGGTATGAATTTCTAATGAATTTTATAAGTTAGATCTATAATATGTCATTTTAAATTCGAACGGAATATTTCGTTGACTGGACAGGTTGACTTTGCCTGCTGACTGGGACTAGATGCTGACCTAACAACGATGTGGCGTTGATGAGAAAGCTGACCAGAATAACGACATGGCACGTACCAGTTTGATTGGATCTCGACCGTCTAGATAGGATCCGATGGCTAGAAAAGAAGTTATCTCCAAATCGGCTCGATTTTTGGCTCACAATAGATAAGAAACACATCTGTGTTAGAGAGATAAATCCGTAGGTTAAATTGAAAAACTTACAACATAAAAGTTGTGAGGAACCATTAGTCCTACCTTCTCACCAAAGGAATTTGGATTTGAAGAAATTAGCGCGAGTAGATCTTGGATTTACACTGTCAGATCAAAAATATTGCGGTGAGAAATTCTCCGGTTGTGGTGGATGAAAAGAGGTGAAGTTTTTCGGAATAGAAAGATTTCGACGAGATCTACAACTTTCGTTTTTGGCCGAAGGCAAACAACGAAGTCTAGATGTGTGAATAAACGAAATAAGATTCGGACATGTGTAGATTCGGGATTTCGAGAAGGGAAACTCATGCAGCTGTGGTTCCACGGGTTTATATGGAGATTTAGGATGGTGGAGAGATAGGTTTTGGAGTAGGGAACAAGTAGAAACAAATGGAAGTCGATTTGGAGTTGTAGATTAAAAGTTATAAGAGTTTGAATAAAGATAGGTTTGAGAAAACAAATTTTGCATGGAAATTAAAGCAACCAGGGATCGATCCTTCTTCCTGCGCGTGGCTGGCTGGTTCGGTCTGGTAGCTGGGCCGCCGGCTGGCTTGACCGGCCTATTTAGTTTTTTTTATTTTTTCATTTTATATTTACTTGTTTCCCTCATATCTTTTGCATACGAACTCCAAATGACATGATTCTTGTTTCTACATTTTTCTAAAATTCAGTAGATTATTATAGGATCATATTTATAATATTTTTACTAGTTTGCAAGTTGTGGATTTATAAATCCTTGTATATTTTATTTTATTTATATCTTTATTTGTTTGTATTTATTCCATAACTTTTTCATCATAGCTCTAAATGAGCTCAATTTTGTTTCTAAAATTTTGTAATACTCATTGGATATTTTTAGGCTATAATTTAGCAATAATTGTTGCTTTAGCAACAGTGGGTTTTTATAAAGCCAATTTAATTCCCTTTAGGATCAAAGTGGCATATATTATTTCGGGTTTTAGATTTTTATTTCGATTTGAGAAATTTTAAGATGCAAAAATGCAATGCAATAATCATGAATGGCATGCAATGCAAAAAAATTCGTAGTCCCAATTTCCAAAATCTTGGGATGTGACACCCGCGGATCGTTATATTTATGCGCCGCTCACTGACCGACTCCCTTATGCACTCGCAGACGTAGTATCCACATAAATTAGTCGCTAGTGACTGCCTCATGAACTTTATGAGAAATATAGTTCAATAAAATAATAATAAACCATGATAATGATATTAAAACTAGAATTAAAGAGATGCGCGAACCTAGCTAGTACTACTTACCATGAGCCGATTAAAACACAACTCATTTTCCTATTGACCCCTTTCGGTCATGATGAACCATTTTCATACCCTGCCTGGCAAAGAAATTGAATAAATGAGTTATTAATTACTTGATATCAGGAAATGAACTAAAGGGACCAGTATAGTGCGATAATTATTGAACTCCGGTGATCTTTCTCACCATTGAAATGCTTGCCTTTCATTCTTAAGGGATGCCTAGTAGAAGAAATCGACGATTCCTTGGGTACATATTATTCTTACATTTATCCAAATATATACTCTCAGTCCCACCTAAACAGTGTGTGCATGCATTGTATCTCTTGTATGCCTATCCTGGAATGTTACTAAGAGCAGGCCAATCATTGATGGTTTTGAACAACAACGCTCATAGGTCAAATTCCTCCTGTTTGTGCTCATCCCACACACGTACACCTTGTCAATGCTACAACTGTAAAAGTTCTTCAACTAATGGCCTTAGGTACACATCAATGTCGTTGTCGGTTTTCTTAGGTTTTGGATGAGCATTGGCATCATAATGAACTTCCGCTTTATGGTTATACATACATAGAGTCACAAGCCAAATGCTATGATTGTAGCTCTGTTTCCCAAAAGGATTCATGCCATTTTTACTTAGACCAAATCGTTAGTTCCTCGTGTCATCTACAAAGCATGGTAAATCTCTCTCGTTTTTTCTCCACTGCAACGGGGTGTCTCAACATCGTGTCTTTCTTACGGTCTTTCATGTGCAATCGCAACAACTTGACATGCTCTTTGTTTTTGAATAATGTTTCAACCATGGTATTATAGGAGCATACCACATCACCTTGGCAGGAACCCTCTTCCTAGGGCGTTCGCCCTCACCATCATCAGGGTTATCTCGTCTGATCTTATACCGCAAAATAGTGCATACAGGGAATGCATTCAAATTATCATACTCCTCACCGCGGTAGAGGATGCAGCTATTAGGGCATGCATGTATCTTCTGCACCTCTAATCCTAGAGGGCAGGCAAACTTCTTTGATTCGTACGTATTGGCGGGCAATTCGTTATCCTTTTGGAAGCGGATTTTTTATAATTTTTAGTAACTTTTCAAATCCTTTGTCAGTCACACCATTCTCTGCCTTCCATTCCAGCAACTCCAATGTGCTACCCAGCTTTTTCTGGCCATCTTCGCAATTTGGGTACAATAATTTTTTGTGATCCTCTAACATCTGCTCGAACTTCAACCTCTAGTTTTGTAGGATTCGTTGCATGTAAAACAAAAAAATTCTACAGCAAGAACACATAAAGCCAAGATCCAATATATGGCAAAGCCAAGATCTAATCTACGAGATCGGTGCAACGAGATTGAAGAAAACTAACCCTCGTAGATCCAAAGCGTTTGACGAGATCAGATTCTCGTGGTTGATGTAGTTGATCACTTGCCGATCCCAAGATCGCGTAGATGATCTTTCCGGTGCTGCGTTCCGGCAGCGCTTCCGCAGTCGGTCACACATACGGAGTCGATGAAGACCTTTCTCTCCCGGTTCTAGCAGGGAAGCGGAGGTAGTAGATCCCCTCGGATTCCCAACAACACGATGGTGTGGTGGTGGTGGAGGAGAGATTCCTACAGGGCTTCGCCTAATCCGGAGCAGGACGGTGGAGAAGAGAGGGGAAGCGGCGACTAGGGTTTTAGGCGCCAAGGACAAGGGGTGTGGGGGCTGCGCCCCCACCCCTCCTTATATAGGTGGGGGCGACCGTCCAAGGGTTCCCATCCCTAGCCGTGCCCCCCCAACTCGGCCACCAAGGGGAAGAGTTGGGAACTTTCCCTCCAAGTCTTCCCTCTTACCAAAACTAGAGTTTGACTTTTCAAACTAGGATTTGACTATTCAAACTAGGGTTTGACACTTTTACTATTGTTGGACAGCTGGCCATTTAGGGCATGGTGCGGCTGGCCCCTAGGGCATGCCACAACCCAAGTGACCCCCTCCTTGGGTGGTGGAACCACTGGTGGTTCCTCTAGAACATTCTAGAAGTATCCGGTCAAAACACCAAAACTTTTCCGAACCCCAGAAAACCACTTTCTTATATGAATCTTATTCTCCAGACCATTCCGGATCTCCTCATGATGTCCTGGATCCAATCCTAGACTCAGAACAACATTCGGTCACCAACTCATATTCCATATCTAGTTAAACAACATCGATTCCTTAAGTGTGTCTTCCTACGGTTCGCAAACTATGTAGACATGATCGAGACACCTCTCCGGTCAATAACCAATAGAGGAATCTGGAAATCCATATGGCTCCCACATATTTCAATGATGACTTCGTGATCGAATGAACCATTTACATAAGATATCGATTCCCTTTGTCATGCGATACTTTACTTATCTGAGGTTTGATCGTCGGTATCTCCATACCTAGTTCAACCTCATTATCGATAAGTACTCTTTACTTGTTCCGTGATATGACATCCCTTGTGACCTAGTGACATGCTTGCAAGCCAATTGGATGGAATTCCACCAAGAGGGCCCAGAGTATATCCGTCATATGGATGGACAAATCCCACTCTTGATCCATGTGCTACAACACATACTTTTAGAATACCCAATGCCACCTTTATAACCACCCAGTTACGGAAGTGGTGTTTGATGTCATCGAAGTACTCGTCTGGTGATGGTGATTAACATGATCTCATAGTAGAAGGATTAGGTTACTATGTATTTGAAATCTTATAGCAAACTAACTCTAAATGACTTGATCTTATGCTATGCTAACTATGGGTGTATGTCCATCATATCATTCTTCTAATGATATGATCTTGTTATTAATAACATCCAATGTCCATGATTAGGAAACCATGATCATCTATTAATCAACAAGCTATCTTAAAAAGAGGCTTACTAGGGACTCTTTTATGTTTACAAAACACACAAGTATTAATGTTTCCGGTTAATACAGTTATAGCATGGGGATGTAAACATTTATCATAAACACAAAGATATAATAATAACCACTTTATTATTGCCTCTTGGGCATATCTCCAACAGTCTCCTACTTGTACTAGAGTCAATAATCTAGTTTTGAAAAAAAAACTTTGTTCATTCAACACTTATGGCTTTCTGGTGTTGTATATACATGATTGCTAGTGGTAAACATAATCTTCGGATCTGACACTTCCAGGTCCTTGTGTACTTGTGTGTCTTTGCATCTCTATGTGTCACTAAATCTCCAATGAGATGGCATTGTATAATTTTGGTCCTTTGTTGAGACTTTTAATTCCTTGGGGTTAAATCATGTCGATACAATTCTCGTACAATATATCTTCATAGTACTAGCCCCTGTGAACCACATCTAGTTTGATAACAAACTACTTGACACAAATGTCCTCTTTTGCTACTATAATAGCAGTCATATTCTTAGCCTTTTGTTGTACTACCTGTCACAATATCTTAACTTTGGAACTCATCCAAATCCATTATGGAATTTCCTTTCCATTATATTGTGTCACCCACAGTTTAAATTCAGATAAACTTAATTTTTATCTTGTGACAAGACTAGTATCAGTGTAACACTTTACAATGAACTACCCATCTATTTTTCACCTCTACATAAATAACATGTTCTTAGTTCTTCCAAATATCATAAGAATATCCTTACTATCATCCAATGATCATCTTATGAGTCATTCTGGTATATGCTCATAACATTTAGAGAATAGGACATATTTGGATGTGTAAATATCACAGTATGATTGATCAAAATATTCTTGTGATTTCATTCACCAAGTGTCAAAAAACACTTGGATCTCATGTCACTTACTAAGTGTCAATACACTTGAATCTTGATTCAATCCTTTCTGAGAGACAAGTACCTTTCTTGTCGTTTCTATATTTAACTCATTCAATATCTCATATATGTACTTTTGGCACAACCATATTATCGTCTCAATCTATCCATCTAGACATTGATGCCTAATATTCGGGTTATGCCTAAGTCTTTCATCAAAAACAAAATTCTAAAGAAATCCTTAACCTTGTGTCAATAAATGATACATCATTACCAATCAACAAGATGTCTTTTACATAATTTATTAGAAATATTTCTTAGCGCTCCCACTTAATTTCTTACAAATGCAAGCATCTTCATCGTCTCCAATGAAATTAAACTCTTTTAACAGTTTCATCATGATGGAGATTCCAACTCCGTGATGCTTACTTCAACCATTCAAGTTTGCATGCGCTATTAGCATCCCTTGAATAAACAAAACCCTTTGGATCATGTCATGTAAATGTCCTAGGTAACCATTCTATTAGAAGAACGTTTCTTTGTTTATTCAACTACCATATTCCAAAATTATATGTAGTGGTTGCTATATTAATCCTTCCAAACTAAATATCGCCATGAAAGATCAAATCTTGTCATGGTCAACTTCTTGAATATTGTCGTAAACTTTTTACCAACATGTCGATGTGAAACATCCATGTCTATTTATTTATAGATCCAAATACGACCGATAGGTCTTACACCTTTTCGGAGGGTCTTCCAAGTTCAAAAACTTGATTTCTCGTGCATGGAACTATCACGGAGTTTATGGCTTCAAGCCATTTGATGGAGTCAGAGCCCATCATCGCTTATTCGCATGTAGTCACTTCATCATTGTCAAACAATAATTATTTACTCTCAAATCTTAGTATTTGATTGTTTTAACCGACCTACTTAGTATAATAGGAACTTAGACCTCCGTGACCACAGCCTTTGAGGCATGTGAGCTATGAGCATTGTTGCTTCCTTCAGGACACTTTTCGGCGTTGCGCAACTCATCACACATTCGCTAAGGTTCAATAAACTTATCAAAGTTCTATTGTCCTACCACTTAAATTTTCACGAAAAATTCCTTCTAAAGAAACTTGACGTTCTAAGCAACAAACATTTTTGTCTTCAGTATTATAGAGGAATACCCAACGGTTATTCATAATGACATACGAAGACATGCTCATCCAAATTTGGTTGTAAACATTTTACTTATGTATAGTGATGAGTGCATATTTGCATCATGTTTTAGATTATTATTTTGCATTATAGATGTAGGATCTTGGAATTTACAGTGTTAGCACGCACTTTTATGTTTATTTTCACTAGGATCAGGATAGACGATGGATCCGATGGACAAAATTCTTGGACCAGTTATATTGCAGTGAAAAGGAGACAAAAACTACGTAAATTGTTTATTTGGGGAATATTAATAACACCAGAAGAAAACTCGAAGCAATTGAGGCATATAGAAGGTTTAACGACCAACTATACGGCGGGAGGAACTTTTCCGGCCGTATCGTTCCCGCCGTATAGTTGGCGCCGACACCGCCTCCTCAAATAGTTTCACCCCGTGCAACTTGATCGAAGAGACGACATACCGAACACCCAGAAATCGCTGAAACCTAACCTCCGGAAGGCATCTGGAGGGGGAACTCATCCACCGGGTATTCATCTTCTCCCTGCATAGATCCGGGAGGCTAAGGCATCGAACTTCATCATTAACCACTGCATCACCACCATCTCCATCCATCCCATCTACATCTTGTCTAGATCTTGTTGTAATTTCCGTACTCGTTGTGGATTTCTACAAGTACTATTCATCTATGATAGATTCCATTACTTTTGTCATGATGTTGATTGCCTCCATGTCTGAGTAGATCAGTAGTTCTTGGGGAGATGGAGAAGCCCTAGTATGAGATTGGAATAAGATAAAGTTTATTATGATATTCATCACTGTGACCATGTGTTAGATTGTCTACATCTTGATGTTGGGAGAATACGACCTCTCAATATTTGCCTCTTGTGGGGACTTGATGGAGGGAACTACTTGTTGGTAGACGAAGGTATGTTAGCACTTACGGTGGCTATAAAGTTGTCGTCACTCCTTACGTATCAACTTGGGAATCAAGGAAACTCACAAAACACTATCCATGCCATGGGATGTCTCGCGGGATTATGTCACTTAATAGCACAGTAATTCAATTGATGTTGATTGCTATATGCTGTGGTTATGAGGATGATTTGAGCAGTGATTGCTGCCTCATTATCCAAATACGAAGTTCCTCCCACACATACATAGTTGAGAATGTTCATGATAATAATCTTTACTTTGGCCCTTTATAATTCTAGTGGTGTATCCGCCAATCCCTGAGAACGCTTTTCCCCACTGAAGTTTCAAATCCCTTTTACATACATGATACTTATTTTCTGTATTAGAGCCCTAGTTTTATTTACTTTACTTATTGTTGTCTTATACCAAAAACCCCAAAATACCTTTTTACACAATACTCGCATTTTATCTTGTCACTTAGAACTTTATTTAGCATAGTATTTATTTCAAGACTTATTAGACTTCAGACACCTGCCCCCTATGGGATCGATATCTTTACTTTAAAACTAGCTACAACCGATCTGTGCACTTGCAGTCATCAAGCTATTTTTCGGCGCCGTTGTCGGGGAGCTAAGCGTTGTAGGTATTTTAGTTTTTGCTTATTTACTTTAGTTTTGTTAAGTTTTGTTTTGAGTTATAGGTTTTCGCCAACATGATGGAGTTTGAGCATATGACTAGTGCTAACCCACTCAACCACTTTGGGAAGCCCTATGATATTTATAAAAGAGACAACTCCAACAAGAAGACAAGGGGGTTTGAAATAAATCCTCTACTACTTGGTATTTTACACAAGAAGCAATTTACTAGAGATGAAGAAGATACTGATCCATATGAGCATATTGCATGTTTTAAATATATATGTGGCACTTTCCAATTAACGATGAGGTAAGGGTTAAACTTATTAGTCAAAATTTGACAAGTACAACTCTCTCATGGTATAGATCTCTACCCTCAGAAGCCACTACTACTTCGGATAATTTAGCTTGCGAATTTCTATCCAAATATTATCCTTTATCAAAATCTTTTGGAATCAGGCATCTTATAATGACTTGGAGGAATCATCCTAATGAAGGACTAGTATTATCTTATATAAGATTTAAAGATTTACTTAATCAATGTCCTCATCATGATTTTCCTGAATGGTATTTATTGCATATCTTTTATGGCAGTTTAATCGAACCTAATAAAATTGAACTAGACTCTTGCGCGAGAGGAACTTTTATGGATTTACCTATAACTAAAGCTTGGGCTTTACTTAATAGAATTCGTGATCATAGAGTTTCATGGAATTTTGGTCTAGGATGTGAAGGAGGCATAGAAATAGATTATGAATGTATTCATGACTATCATAAAAAAGGGCCATCTTAATGAATTATCTAAAGATCTTTATTTAGATTCAGATCTTATGTTACAAGTTGTTAAATCTTTTACAAAACACATCAAAGCTCCAAAAGAGGGTTCAGCCAAGTATGATCCGCCAGCTGAACCCGAGAAGAAAATAGAAGTTAAAGAAACATTGGCCTCCATAGAACCAATGTATGGGATACCTTTCCCTAACACTGAATAGAAGCATATTATGGAATATGAATAGGTCAAGGCAGTACAGGAGGACAAAGAAGAGGAAAGTGTGCCAATAATTGAAGAACATCTCTATGAAACCAAAGATGAAGAGGTAACCAAAGAAGAAATCATGGCTATGTATGCACATTGTAACATAGTTGACCTTGATGAAGAGACTTCTATATTGGTTGAAGGTAAAACAAAGGTAAAAGATGTGGGTAAGCCTATTCTTCCCTGCATATTTAAAGAAACCTCGCATTACAGTTTATGTGATCTTGGCACCAAAGTTAATGTTATATCTTATGATCTTTATTTATAAATAAAAGAAGAGATAGCACTGGCTACAATAGAAAATACTGATATGACAATTATGTTAGCCAATAAAAATCTTAGAATTCCAATAGGAGTAGTTGAAGATGCAACTGTCACAATTGTCAATAAAAATGTCCCTATTGATTTTGTAGTTGTTGATATGCCAGCTGACACTCTTTGCCCAATCATATTTGGAAGAAACTTTTTGAGTGATGTAGGTGCCACAATCGACTTTAAAAAGGAGGTTATATCTCTTAATCTTGGGAAAGCGGAAAAAGAATTCCACTTTTCCAAATTTAAAGACAACCCTCTACCTAAACAAGGAGAAGAGAAAGAGAAGACTATTAAGGAGATGGCAACTCTTTTCTTAAGTAAACAAGAAGAACAAATAAATGAAGACTCAAATTGTGAAGAAATAATTATGGAGGACAGGTCTGTAGAAGAATTAGAGAGTGAATTTGATTCACTTCCCATCTTAGGACCTCCAACTGTGAGGCTTTTGAAGAGCCAGAAAAGAGACGGGATGAAGAATTACCACCCCCAGAATTAAAAACTTTACCAGATAATCTTAAATATATATTCTTAGATGATACTAATAAATTCCCTGTTATTATTAGTGCTAAACTTCCAGGAGAAGAACAAGAACTCATGAAGGTACTAAAGGAGCACCGCAAGGCCTTTGGGTACTCAATGGATGACTTGAAGGGTATTAGTCCCATGATAGTCGTCCATCAAATATTCATGGAGGAAGGTGCTAAACCAGTTGCAGAATTCAATAGAAGACTAAAGACTGAAATGAAGGAAGTGGTAAGAAAATAAAAAGTACGCCTACTTGATGAAAGTATAATTTATCCTGTAAAATAAAGTGAATGGGTAAGTCTTGTTCATTGTGTTCCTAAGAAAGGCGGCTTTACTATTGTTCCTAATGAAAACAATGAATTGATACCTACTAGAACTATTGTTGGACATAGGATGTGCATAGATTTCAGAAAACTGAATAAGGAAACTAGGAAAGATCGCTATCCTTTACCGTTCATAGATCAAACTTTAGAGAGGTTAGCAAACCACACTCATTTTTGCTACTTGGACGGATACTCTGGTTTTTCGCAAATAGTTGTTCATCCTGATGACAAACTTAAAACAACTTTCATTAGTCCTTATGGTTTACATGCTTACCGACACATGCATTTTGGTTTATGTAATGCTCCGTCTACTTTTCAAAGATGCATGACTGCTATTTTCATAGATTATATAGAACTGATAATGGAAGTATTTATGGATGATTTATATGTCTATGGAACTATGTTTACTAGTTGCTTGGATAATCTCAATAGAATTTTACAGTGTTGCAAAGAAACCAATCTTGTCCTAAATTGGGAGAAGTGTCATTTTATGGTCAAAGAAGGCATAGTCCTTGGACATAAAGTATCAGGTAAGGGTATTGAAGTAGATAGGGATAAAGTTGAAGCAATAGAGAGAATGCCACAACCAAGGGACATAAAAGGTATAAGAAGTTTTCTTGGTCATGTAGGTTTTTATAGAAGGTTCATTCGAAATTTTTCTAGAATTTCTAAACCTTTAACTAATATGTTGCAAAAGCGAGTAAGATTTAAGTTTTATGATAAATGCCTTATTGCCTTTGATAAACTTAAATATTCTTTATCTCGTGCTCCCATCATTAAACCACCTTTATGGGATATGACTTTTGATTTAATATGTGAAGCTATTGATGATGTTGTAGGAGTAACTCTGGGACAACACATAGGTCGCATATTTAATATTATACATCATGCTAGTAGAACTCTCAATAGTGCTCAAAAGAATTATCCTAAGGAAGAAATAGAACTCATTGCTATATTTTTATCTTGTGATAATTTTCATGCTTATATTGTTGATGCAAAAGTGAGAGTTCATACGGATCATGATGGTTTAAAAGAACTCCTCGAGAGGAAGATTCGTAAGCCAATACTGATCCGTTGGATCATTTTACTTCAAGAATTTGAGTTGCAGATTATGCAGAGACAAGAAGCAAAGGTAGTTTATGCAGCATCTATAATTGTCCAGCAAGACATCGATCTTATTGAGAGGAGCCTTAGTCCTGGTGATTTTTGTTTTCAAGAATTATTAAATGAACTAAGGTCAAATCCTCCCAGGAAGAAGAAGTCCTTGTTGTTGGAGAAGCTTGTCACTCCCGACTGAATAAACGGAAAGTTGTTGGAGAAGCTTGTTGTTGGAGAAGTTTTCTTACTCTAATACGTGCTTTGTTTCCGCAGTTTCCTTACCGACCTCTGACCCCTCTTATGTACTACCCTGATGTCTCTCCCTAATCACAATCACCGGGAACAAATCCAGCTATGCGCTACCCCGTCCCAGGCCATGGAAAACCTATGGGGTTCATTGCTCCTAGGGACCTTTTTAGCATCCCGTCGATGGAGGACGGCGATGAAGAGGTGGAAAGGTTTAGCCCGGGGTACAAAGAGTACGTCGAGCCAAGCTTCTACAACATCGATCCTGATGAAGGCTGGAGCAACGTTTACATCTGCCGCGACGTCTATGATCCCTCAGAGATCGACTAGGCAGCGATGACGAAAACACAAGAAGAGAGATAAGGCCACAAGCCGCATGGAAAAGGGCGTGTGGATACGGTCAAGTTCATCACCACGGACCCGAGGCCGCACAAGTGTAAGGAAATACCTAACATTGGAGCAGGTGCAAGCAAGGAACCAGCGTTGCCCCGCTCGAGGCCTACCACCGGCGCTAATACATCGTAAACGTATCTATTATTTTTGATGCTCCATGCTTGTTTTGTATCAACTTTCTTATGTTTTGTCTACACTCTGAGGTATATTTATACATTTTCCGAAACTAACCTATTGATAAGATGTTGTAGTGCCAGTTGCCTGTTTTCTGTTGTTTTTGGTTTCATAAAAGCTAGTAAGGAAATATTCTCGGAATTGGACAGGACAAAAGCCAAAGTCAATATTTTACCAGAGCGAACACGGAGACCGAAGGACAGCCAAAGTGGGACCACGAGGTGGCCACACCATAGGGTGGTACGGGCCCACCCTAGGCCGCGCCAGCCCATGGTGTGGGCCCCTCGAGGCTCCATCGACCTTGCCCTTTCGCCTATATATACGTCTCCCCGAGACGTAAACCCTATGCGGATCAGATATCCACAAAAAGTTCCACAGCGCCACCGCCACAAAAGAGGAGATTCGAGGGATAGAAGTCTCCGTTCCGACACCCTGCCGGGACGGGGAATTGCCCCCAGAGCCATCTCCATCGATCTCCACCACCGTCTCCATCGCCGTTCTGATTCCCATGATGTGGAGGGAGTAGTTCTCCCTCGAGGCTAAGGGTGTTGGAGATATGCCCTAGAGGCAATAATAAAAGTGGTTATTATTATATCTTTGTGTTTATGATAAATGTTTACATTCATGCTATAATAGTATTAACCGGAAACATTAATACTTGTGTGATTTGTAAACTAAATTAGAGTCCCTGGTAAATCCTCTTTATAATACTAGCTTGTTGGTTAATAAGATGATCATGGTTTCCCGATCATGAACATTGAGATGTTATTAAAAACAAGATCATATCATTAGGAGAATGGTATGATGGACATGCTCCTATAGATAAGCGTAGCATAAAGATCAAGTCATTTCAATAGTTCGTTTGCTATAAGCTTTCTGATACATAGTAACCTAATTCCTTTGACCATGAGATCATGCTAATCACCATCACCGGAAGGATACTTTGATGACATCAAACACCACACCGTAACTGGGTAGCTATAAAAGTGGCATTGAGTGTTCGGAAAGTATATGTTGAGGCACATGGAACAAGAGTGGGATTTGTCCATCCATAT
This sequence comes from Avena sativa, assembly GCA_916181665.1. NCBI lineage: Eukaryota > Viridiplantae > Streptophyta > Magnoliopsida > Poales > Poaceae > Avena > Avena sativa. Next base: position 39,846,458 of record OV702298.1, on the reverse strand, counting down.
GACAGATAGATATACTCTGGTCCCTCTCGGTGGAATGTCATCCAATTAGCTTGCAAGCATGTGACTGGCTCACAAGGGATCACATATCACGGGAACAAGAAAAGAGTACTTATCGGTAATGAGGTTGAACTAGGTATGCAGAGATACCGACGATCAAACCTCGGATAAGTAAACTATCGCGAGACAAAGGGAAATTGGTATCATATGTAAGTGGTTCATTCGATCGCAAAGTAATCGTAGAAATATGTGGGAGCCATATGAATTTCTAGATTCCTATATTGGTTATTGATCAGAGAAGTGTCTCGATCATGTCTGCATAATTCACGAACCGTAGGGAGACACACTTAAGGATTCGATGTTGTTTAGTAGATATGGAATATAAGTAGGGAGACTAAATGTTGTTTGGAGTCTCGGATGGGATCCGGTATATCAGGAGGACATCCGAAATAGTTCGGAGAATAAGATTCATATAAGGAAAGTCCGATTTCGGAGTTCGGGAATGATTCTGATGTTTTCATCAGAGAGGTTCTAAAAGGGTCTAGAAGGTTCACCGGACCAGAAGGGGAATAGTTCATGAATGCGTCATGGTTAAGTGGAATGATTGGATCATGTCCTAGGTCACTTGGTTGGGCATTTGCGAGAGAGAAATAAATCTCTAAATTGAAAGTCAAAAGGGTGGTTTGAAAAGTCAAACTGGAACAATAGTTTCCTAGTGGAAGAAGGAAAGAGTCCTTCCTTCTCTCCAACTTGGGTTTGGGGAAGGATTCAAACTCCCCTCTCCCAAGATACCCTCCCTCTCATAAATAGAGGGGAGGGGCTGCCCCAAAGCACCACAACCAGCCCTCCCCACCTTGCGCCGCCGCCGCCCAGCGCCGCCACGCCGCCGCCACCGGCCCGTCGCCATCGCCCTAGCCTCCGCCGACACCTCCTCCTCTCCGGCCTTCTAAACCTAGATCGCCGGAAACCCTAGATCCACCATAACCTGCTCTGGCTTAGGCGAAGCCCTATAGGATTTTCCCTCTACTTCCAACACCATGCCGTCATGCTTCCGGAATCGCGAGGGGAGAACTACAACCTCCGCTGCCTACTGGAACAAGGGAGAGGAAGGTCTTCATCGAGTACCGAACGTGTGACCGACTGCGGAAGCGCTGCCGGAACGCAGCGCCGGAAGGATCGTCTACGTGATCTTGAGATCGGCAAGTGTACGACTACATCACCCACTAGAATCTTCTCTCGTTAACCGCTTTGGAATCTTCAAGGGTGAGTACTCTAATCGACTCGTTGCTACAATCTAGTAGATAGATCTTGGCTTGTTTGTGTGCATGCGGTAGATTTTTTTTGTTTTCCATGCTATGAACCCCTAAACTGGTATCAGAGCCGTGTCTATATGTAGATCTGTTGCACGAGTAGAACACAATGGTCATTATGGGTGGTGGTGCTTTTATTATCAATTGCTTTTTGTGTACTTTGCATCTTTCGGTATGATGGGATGAAGCGGCCCGGGCTAACCTTACATGACATCGTTCATGAGACTTGCTCCACCCTTAACATGCAACTTGTATTGCATAAGTGGCTTTGCGGGTGTCTATCTCTCCCATCATAGTATAGATTCAATTTACAACGGGCACTTGATAGTTCAAGCATCAATGTTCTGGTTCTTGTTCGTAAGTTAGAACGACACTTATTGAAAGCCCCAAACCACATAAAATATGCAAAGAAAATTAGAGGCATCTAACTTTGTTTTGCAGGGGTGTGTTGTGATGTGATATGGCCATGATTGTGATTATATATGATGTATGCAATGTTCCTTATTGTAAGTCGGCAACCGGCAGGAGCCATATGGTTATTTTTTAATCCCGTTAAGACCTGCGTGTCTATTATTCAAAGTAGTTGTAATAGATGATGCTGGAGGATGACAACCATGGAGCGGTGCCATTGACCTTTACGCAATCCCGGTGATGATGGAGATCATGTTCGTGCTTGAATATGGAGATCATGTTCGTGCTTGAATATGGAGATCGGAAGCACAAGAAGAAAGGCCATATCATATCACATATTATGAACTGCATGTGATGTTAATCCTTTTATGCATCTTGTATTGCTTAGTTCGCGACGGTAGCATCATAAGATGATCCCTCACACAAAATATCAAGTTATAAAGTGTTCATCCTTAGTAAGCACTGTTGCTAAAGTTCGTTGTTTCAAAGCACCACGTGATGATCGGGTGTGTTAGATTCTGCGAGTGTATACAACGGGAGCAAGCAAGATTCGCTCAGGCGGAAGCTAAGGTTTGATCTTGACGAGCCTAGCATGTACATACATGGTCTCGGAACACGGATCACCGAAAGGTAAAGCATGAGTCATATAGTAGATATAATGAACATGTTGATTGTTCGCCATTGAAGCTACATCATCTCTCGTGATGATCGGTTTTGATGTGGTGGATTTGGTTCGTGTGATCACTAAAACAATGTGAGGGATATTTTTTGAGTGGGAGTTAACCTAGATTAATTTAACTATTAATTAGAACTCAATTTGTCATAAACTTACTCTAAACTATTGCAAATATGTTGTAGATCAATGGCGGCTCCTACCATCAATTTTAATGCTTTCCTAGAGAAAGAAAAGTTGAAAAACAATGGAAGCAACTTCGTGGATTGGCTCCGCAACTTGAGGATTGTCCTCAATGCTGGTAATTTGACCTATGTGTTGGATGCACCGCTGGGTGACCCACCTGCATCTGATGCTACCGATGAGGTGAAGAATGTTTTCCTCACTCGGAAGAATCAGTACTCCATAGTTCAGTGTGCTATCTTGTATGGTTTGGAATCGAAGCTTCAGAAAAGGTTTGAGAACCATGACCCACATGATATCGTTCGTGAACTCAAAAAATGATATTTTAGGCTCACGCGGCAGTTGAGAGTTATGAGGCTTCTGAAAAGTTCTTTAACTACAAGATGGAAGAGGGCAGCTCTGTCAGTGAGCACATGCTTAAGATGTTTGGGCATGCAAGCAAGCTTCAAAGCTTGGGTATAGTGATTCCTAATGCTTTGGGGGTTCACCGTGTCCTCCAATCACTACCATAAAGTTACAAGAACTTTGTGATGAACTACAATATGCAAAACATGGACATGTCATTGCCCAAACTCTTCTCCATGTTAAAGTCTATGGAAGTGGAGATCAAGAAAGAGAACCAAGTGTTGATGGTCAATAATACCACCAAATTCAAGAAGCAAGGCAAGTCTAAGTGTAAGGTTCCCAACCTTTAATAAGGTAGAGATCCCTGTGTTTACAATGCTAGTCCCTGGATCAATAGCTAGCATCCACAGTTAAGATGTAATATCAAAAAACAAAGGTCATAATAAAACTTTATAACCAGGAATAGAATAATTCATTACATCTTACATAGCTCATTTGGCTATCACATTACAATGCAGCAGAATATATAACATGGAGTCCTTCATCTTTAAAGTGCCACAGGCAATCATGTTGGTTGTAGACTTGTAATCCTATTCAACACACTTCACTAACATCAAACAAACCTGCAACATAATAAGTTGCAGCCACAAGGGTCAATACATTTGAATTGTATTGGCAAGTTTCACTACTATGTAGAAATAAGTGGATCCTATCATTACATGCATATTTGGCTAAGTAGGGTTTAGGCTCATTTGCAGAAAGCAATATAGTTTTATCCTATCTTTTCAAAATAGTTTTGATCTTTTGAAAATCTTTCTGAACTCCTTGGAGAACTCCAAGTGCTTCTAATCCCTTGTTGTCACCATCAAGTTTTACTTTGAGAAATTGGAATGTCGAGATCTTCCATAGCTTCAGGCCTTAGTTGCTCAGAGTTGTCCATAACTGGGGACACGGCTAAGTACTTAGAATTTGTTCTTCTACAGAAGTTGTACACTTTACCCACATGACACAATCTCGTCTTGACACCACCAGTGGCCGCTGGATAAGTACTCACCAAAATGGAATACTGGCAGATCAAGAATGTGACAAAGTCTTTCCATAAGAGTCCTCCCAATACACAATGCTAGCTTGTCTACGAGGCACCAATGTAGGGATATATTTTCCCATACACAATTCTAGTTAACCTGAAGAGGCCAATGCATGGGTCTTCCACTATGTAGTTGACTAAGCCAGAGCCCATTTAGCATGTGGCTGTACATGGAAGCCACTGTACGAGAAACATGTTTAATCTCTAAGTCCCTGGGTGGTCCTCTTCTAGTGCACATACAAAAAGATAGCCATATAAACACGGTTCCCTTTGTTGCCACCTTGTCCAAAATTGAGTATCCTCATTCCACCCAGGTGGTTCATTGAGTACTTGTCTTATTATATAAAACATATATTTTTCCAACACTTCATATAATCATATCATGTATCCCATCCCAAATATATAGCAGGGCTAAGCATACTACAACTACAATGTTTTCACGAAGGATGATATAAGGGTATCCTATTAGGATTTAGCATAGCATAAAATATAGTAGTCCTATCATGCATGTTACAAAAATCCACAAAGTGTAATAAAAATAGTAGGACTTGGATGATAGTGTTACTTGCCTTTTTAGTAGAGAATGTTGGTTCACTTCTTGATCTTGCAAATATCACACTCTTCTAACTTCACTACAATTCAATCAAGCAAACACATTTTCAAACCAACATTCAAACAATTTATCACACATAAAATAATAGAAACCAGGCAATGCATGCAAGCATCCAAAAAAATGGTTTTATTTACAAAATGGTTTCTACTAGGCTCTAAACATTTTAAAGCTCAATGTGGTCATTTACAAAAGTGGTCAAATCATTTGCAAAAGTTTTCATCTCATAAACCAAATATTATGATAAGGTGATATTTTATGTAGTTGAAAATATTTTTTAGCAAAGTATTGACTTTATATGGTTCATCAAATATGTTATTAAATCTCAAAACTTGGTGTTTAGGGTCAGAAGGTTTGAATCAAATCATTTCCCAAAGGTTTTACTCAAAATTCATTTCTAAACCATAAACAATATTTTTATTTGACTAGAAATGAGCTAACTCAAATACTTATTCCTTAACTTTACAAAATACATTTTTGAATCCATAAGTTGGTTCCTATGGTCAGTAGGTTCAAAACAAACCAATTAGCAAAGATTTCATCTTAAAAATATTTCTAGAACAATTTTTATATTCAAATTATGCCTACACATGTTTCTGCAATTTAAACCAATTTTACAGAAGCAAAACATTAAAAAAAGTGCATGGTTGCAAAGTACTTGCTCTGCTGATTCCATTGATATAAAATTTGCAATATTTGGACGTGTAGAATTAAAGTTATAAATTTTACAAGTTTGCAAATCTAATAGATCAAATTTCTTTTTTTAAACCAATCTCTGGACACGTGTCTAATTCTTACTGGTGCGTACCGGTTCGTGCGGATTGCGCTCTAGGGATCGTTGGTTCTTAATTAGATCGTGCGGCTATGGATCAAACTTACCTCTTCGCCTAGATCTAATCCTAGCCAGACAAATCGCATCCTACGGATCACAGCGGCCAGACCATATCTGGGCGGCGCTAGCTGCGGCTGGCGGCGGCGCGTGCTCGGCCAGTGAGCTTGTCGGTGAACAAGGTCGCGCGGGAGAGGGGAGAAAGCTCACCGTGCTCACAGGAGTGAGGCGAAGCTCAAGGCGTGGTCGGCTATTCGAGGGGCGCACTGGAGCTGCGTGGATTGCTCGCCGAAGTCAGTGGCGGCGTCGGATGTCTCTGGTTGTCATCGGGGGCGAAGTTTGGGGGCGCGCTAAGACAAACAGGGCATGCTGTTAGACGCGGGAGAGGGTGGGGATTACAGGAGCATCATCGAGGAGTACCGGGGCGGTCTGAGCTTACCAGGGGGACTCGCCGGAGAAATGGCAGACAACGGTGGCGCTTGGTGAGTTTGTTGCCGACGCTACGGTGCACGCGCGGGCTAATGAGCGGCACTGGAAGATGCGCCATGAGATGGGGAGTAGGCTCGCGTGCAGCGGGAGGCGAGGGGCAGTAGGACGGCGCCGGAATTGACTGGAGAAGCTCGTCGGAGCAGGGAGTTCGAGCTCGAAATTGGAGCAGCCCGGTGGCGGAGAGATGCTGTTTGGGGGGGAAAGAGAGAGGAGGGCGAGGCATTTAAAGGCACGTGGTTGCTAGAGAGTTTAATCCCTCCATCAATGTGAATTGATCGCCGCATTCCACAGCAGAAACAGCGAGGGGGACGTGGTTGCGGTGGAGACGACGACCTGGCAGGTGGGGTCCGGCTGTCTGTGAGAGAGAGAGAGAGAGAGAGAGAGTGGGGTCGAGCGTTCAGCGACTCTGTGGGTTCTTTTCTGAGTGAAAAACGGTTCACCAGAGGGGGAGTAGGTGGGCTGCGAGTTGGGCTGGGTTGGGCCTGATGGGTTGGGTTGCTCTGTTTCATTTTTTATACTGAATGCTTTTTCTTTTTCTGTTTTTGAATTTCTGTTTTGATTTTATTTCAAACAATTCAAACTCCATTTGAATTCAAACCACCACCAAACTTTTGGGTATAATTTAATTCTGTTTAACAACCTATTCCAATGTCCAAAATAAAATATTTATTATTAGGGTTTATTATTTATTAAAAACAAATAAATAGGCTTTAGTCTTTATTTCAAATAGAATTCAAATTTGTTTAAAAACTCTATTTGACTTTCTAAATCCCTGCAAAAATCTTTTCAGTAGGTTTTACTTGAAAACTAAAACACCTTGAAATATAATTTAAAATACTTGAATAAGTTTTTAATGATCATTCAAAATAGGAAAAAGTCTATACTTGAATGAAATTTGTATATAAATAAATCCTCATGGTTTTATTTAAATAAACCTTTACTATTTTAATCAAACAAAATATTTTATTTTAAAAGCTTGGCCAAGATTTAATTTGGCTCTTTTAAAAATAGTCCTTATTCATTATTTCTACCTTTGCTTATAAAAACCATTTTTTTATTTAAAGATCCAAAAATGGTAATTCCAACTATTATAACTTTATTTATTATTTGTTTATCTTTTTAAATCCCTTTAGGATTTTATTTGATAAAAATAGGTTTTGATGTTTCCAATTGGAATCAAAAAGTTTCTTCTCACCCTAAATTTCAACAAAATTTTATTTTGTTTATTTATTTTTCACATTTCAAAATTTGGAAAATTTTGGGATGTGACAGGCTACCACCCTTAAAATAAATCTCGTCCCGAGATTTGACAAGGAATCCTTATTTGACTCTTCTGAGTTAACTAGTTCCTGACATCCACTTCTTCTATCTCTTCAAAGTTCCCATCCATGTCAATGTGGTTCACATGTCCTTTCTGGTTCACATTGGAGTCATTTCCATTGGAGTTTCTAGCATCCTTTTTCTTTTTCTTCTCAGGACAGTCTGATGCATAGTGTCCAAGTTCCTTATAATTATAGCACTGCAACTGGCTAATGTCTTTCTTCCTGAAAGTGTCATGTTGGTTCTGACCAAGGCCATCTCCATTGTCAGTATCATTTACATTATTATTACTTCCATTTTTGTTGTGGTGATACTGATGTGGTTCAGAATCTTCATTGCTCTTTTTGAATGAACGCTTCTGTCACATCCCAAAATTTTCCAAATTTTGAAATGTGAAAAATAAACAAACAAAAGAAGCAAATGATGAAATTTAGGGAGAAAAGAAACTTTTGTTTCTAAATGGAATCATCAACACCTTACTTGAACAAAGTTTGAATGGGAAAGCAAGAAACAAATTTTCAAATAGATCAAATGCATTCATGCATGGAATGTATCTTGATTTGAAGCACTTGGAAAATCTAAACCAAAAACCTAAACCCCAATAAGAGAGAATCATTATCAAGATCACTCCAAGACTATGGCTTTGATCCATATAAAAATTTAGCAACAAACATTCCTAAATGATCAATAATGGTAAACAAAAATATTACAAAACCATGGGAATTGATTTCACTCCATTTCGAGCCATGGATAAAAACTTATGATTTTTATAAGATAGTATTCCAAGACTAATAAAGCTCCTAGCTAAAAATCATGCTTAATTGTGGACAAAGTAATCCTAAAAGGATTTATAAAAATAAATAATTATTAAATAGAATTATACAAATTAAAATCACTATTTTTGGAGCTATAAATAAAAATATATGAATTTTATAAGACAAAGAAAGAAAGAGAGAAAGAAAGAAAGAAGAATTATAGCAAAGACAATTTAAACCATGGCTAAATCCGATAAGATTTGATCATCCAGGCATGCACGTTCCTGGAATTGCACTAGCACGTCTATGACTACTCAATTTCTTTTTCATTCATTCATTTTTAATGTACGGTGTTGCATGCAATCTCTCTTGACTTGTCCTTTTGTTTTCTTTTCATGCCGATCATCGAAACAAGTAACCCAGCTGCAACCTTTATTTCTTTTAACACCGTCGTATCCTTTCTACTGTTTCAGACCACCAAGTCATCTTGAGCCAGCATGTATACACCCACGAACAACCTGTCAACATCCACGCTAGCTCGTACCAGAAATTGCTCCGCATTTATCTTACATTAATTCTCCATTTAACCACGAATTCATTCAGGAAAATTAAACACTTAAATTACTCCTAGCTTAACCACGAATTCATTCAGGAAAATTAAACACGTAAATTACTCCTAGCTTAACCACGAATTCATTCAGAAAATTAAACTGCACATCAATATACCTTAAAACGTCTGTTATTGATGGTATTGAAACAACACCGAATGGCCGGACCATGTGAAGACGCCACTGTTGCTTGGCTCCCTCTCTTCTCTATATAAGAAACTATCGATACTTCTTGATCCCCTTCGTCTCTCTAAGCAGTCTCCACACAAATACTGCCACGTATCACAGCTACGATTTCTCGAAGTTCCGCCGACTATGGCGACACCATCCTCAATTTTGTCTGGTAGAGAAAGGTTAAGCCCATGATTCTTCCTTTTTTTTCGTCTCTACACGTTGCACAACAAGTTTTCTTAGTATATCACTCAATTGTGCAGCTTGTGACGCGCTAGGAGAACAACCGAGGTGATATAAGCTCTGCTTGTACGCCGCTGCCGCCATTGGGAACACTGAGAAGGACCATCAAGAGGCTATAATCTCCGCCCAAAACGCCCTGCGCCGACAACTACTTCCTCTACTCCAAGAATATTTCCTTAGACTACTCCATCGCTATTTGCGCCCGTCGCCATCTTCCCTGTGATTGACGACGTCGACTGGCAGAGTGTGATCGGTGAGATTTTCCCTTAAAAGTTCAACTTCAGTATATCTAGACAAAGTTCAGTACATATATATAAAGAGTTAAGTTTAGAATAGAGTTGAATCGGTAATCGACATTAGGATTTTTTTAGATCGTGCCGTCTGAGACCATGTTGAATCAAAGTAATAACCAACAACTAGAATCGCTACGTGAGAAGTCAAAGAAAAAAAATTCTGCTACGTAACAATCTTCAGTTATTTTCGGATTTTATAGATAGGAAACATAGGAACTTAAAAATATCATAGTTTAAGTTCTGTTCATCCAAATTTAGTAAATAAGATGTCCATGAATTCAGAAAAATGAGTAGAACACATTGGATCCATAATTTGGTATTTTTGAGTCGGTTAAAATCACGTTTTATACAGAACCATTTGTGGAGTATTTTGAGTATAAAAAAATGTTGTGTAAATTATTTCTGAGTGAATCCTTTTGCAAATGGTTGTATATTGAACCCTCTGAAGAGAAACATCAACACCAAAAATTAAATTCATAATTTTATGGCAGTAGCAAATGTCCTATTGAATAAGGCTTTTTCTAATAAAAGGAAATGCTTTTAAATAATCTATTTGCACTAGAAATAATTACCATTGGCATTCAACTTGTATAGAAGGACCAGTAGGTGTTTTTAGTGTTCATAACCTTGCTATAAAATTTTCTCAAATAAAAATCATCTTGTTGCATGCATGCATGCACTTCATTGTATTCTTGTGATTGTTTTGTGTTATAGTTTTGAGTGTGTGCTTTTTGCTTGATTGTATTGTTGTAGACTTTGAGGAGTGTGATATTGCAAGATCAAGGAGAGTACCTAAATATTCTACTATCAAGGCGAGTGATACTTTGGTCATCAAAAGTCCTATCTTTTCAATATTGCATTAGTGATATTTTTGTAGTATGCATGATAGGACTATTTTATATATTGCTATGCTATAGTAGATCCTATAGAATATATCTTGGTAGGAATCTTCCTAAGTTAAGAGACATGTTATGCTAGTATGCTTAGCCTAGCTATTAGAACTCAAGGGTGGAATATTCATTCTATGATATTATGCAAAGTCTATCACTATGTTTTTGATTAATAAAACAACTATGTGAATGAAACACCTGGGTGGAATGAGAAGATTGGTTTGTGTTGAGTGGTTACTCAGGGCCCATTTCTATGGTTTACCCTGGTGTATCTCACTTGTGGATGGCCACCCAGGAACAAAGAGATTTGAGATGTTTTTTGTTGAGAAGCTTCCAGTGCAGCCACATGGCATATGGGCTCTGCCTTGACTACATAGGTTGCAAGAACTCAGACAGGCAGACAGTTGGTGGTAGTGATGATAGGATGGAACGCGTCTGTGCTGATCTGAGGGATTATTTCTGAAAAGTCTCGTCTCGATGCATGTCGAGTCTTGTGGGAAAAGTGCACCACCTCTCGAGAGGGTAAAACCTAAGTACTTAGCCGTGTCCCCGGCAACGGACAATTTGAGCATCAAAGACATTGAAGCTATTAAGGATCTCCTCATCCCAATTTCTCTAAGTTAAAAACTTGTTGGGTGAACAAGGGAAGCACCTGGGGTGTAACCAGTGTGCCATTGTGTGATGAAATGTTTTGAAAAGAGAAAAAACTATTTTCAAAGGATAGGGAAAACTTGTTTTATGCAAAGGCCAGCCAAAACTCCACTTAGCCAAATATTCATGTAGAGGATAGATTCTCCATATTAATATGTTATCACTTGCCAATACAATTCAAATGTATTGACCCTTGTGGGTGTAACTTATTATGTTGCAGGTTTGTTTGATGTTAGTGAAGTGTGTTGATTAGGATTACAAGTCTACAACCAACATGTTTGCCTGTGGCACTTTGAAGATGAAGGATCCCATGCTATTGTTATATTCTGCTGCAAAATCTTCTATCATAGATCCGAGGGCAAAATCTTCGTTCCCAAGAATGGATCCTTTCTAGAGAAGGAGTTTCTCTCGAAAGAAGTGACTGGAAGAAAAGTAGAACTCGACGAGGTTGTCGAACCTTCTCTCGGACTTGAGAGTAGCGCAGCACCGGAAGTGGTTCCTGTGGCGCCTACACCAATAAGAGAGGAAGCTAATGATGTTGATCATGAAACTTCGGTTGAAGTTACTAAGGAACCTCGCAGGTCAATGAGAACTCATACCACTCCTGATTGGTATGATCCCGTTATGAGTGTCATGTTGGTGGACAAAACTGATGACCCACAATTGTAGGGGATCGCAACAGTCTTCGCAGGTAGTATTACCCAATTTATTGATTCGACACATGGGGAGCCAAAGAATACTTGCAAGCCTCAACAACTGAGTTGTCAGTTTAGCTGCACCTGGAAATAGTTCTTGCTCACAGAAGTTTATCAGTACAAATAGTTTGGTAGTAACAACAACAAAGCAACAGCAACAGTAGAACAAGAGCAATAGTAACAGTAATAGTAAATAGTGGAATTCGAGTGTGGTAGGCATAGGGATGGATGGACGGGCGTTGCATGGACGAGTCTAAACATGTAACTTCAAGATTTAGGGCATTGCAGATAAATAATAACAAGCATCCAAGTACTAAACAATCCTAGGCATGTTCTCCATATATAGTCATACGTGCTCGCAATGAGAACTTGCACAACATCTTCTGTCCAGCTAGCCCGTGGCAGCGGGGCCTCTAGGAAACTACTGGCAATTAAGGTGCTCCTTTTAATAGAGCACCATAGAAAAGCATTAACACTCCGTGAACACATGTGATCCTCACACCACATCCATCCCCTCCGGTTGTCCCAATTATTGTCACTTTGGAGCCTTTGGATCCGGGCAATGATATGTGTACACAACTTGCAGATAAGATCACAAACAATACTATCATAATGATTCAATAATAAGTTCAGATCTGAGATCATGGCACTCGGGCCATAGTGACAAGCATTAATCACAACAAGTTGCAACAAAGTCAAATAGCACTAATAGAGATACTAGGCACTATGCCCTAACAGATCTTATTCGATTACATGATAGAACTCATGCAATCCCTACCATCCCCAAGCCTACAGCGGGGAATTACTCACTCATGGATGAGGGAAACATCGGTGGTTGATGGAGATGCGTTGGTGATGATGATGGCGATGATCCTCTCCAAATTCCCCGTCTCGACAGGGTGCCAGAACGGAGTTTCTGGATCCGAATCTTGGTTTCTGGTGGCGGCGGCGGAGCGGAACTCTTTCTGTAAAACTATCGAACCCCCCTCGGGTTTTAGGTTGAAAGGCAACTTATAGGTGCAGAGGGAGGCCGAGGTGGTGCCTAGGGTGGATGCACCCCCTAGGCGCAGGAAAGGGCCCATCTGCGCCTGGCAGGGGTGTGCCCCCTAGGCCCCTTCTCCGGCTCATCTTCTGGCTCCGTGTGTCTTCTGGTGAAATATAATTTTTGGCATATTTTCCGGGATTTTTCCTGGTAGTTGATTTTCTGCAAAAAAACATGACACCAAGGCAATTCTGCTGAAAACAACGTCATTCTGTGTTAGTTGTATCCAAATCACACAAGTTTAGAGGAGAAACAATAGAAAAAGTGTTCAAGAAAGTAGATACGTTTTGGACGTATCAACTCCCCCCTAGCTTAGCTTATTGCTTGTCCTCAAGCAATTCAGTTGAAAACTGAGTGCGATAAAAGAACTTTCACGAACACATTTGCTTCATATGATGTATATATTCTCAGCACAAGAATAGATGCTTAAACCATTTATAATAAGAAGTATGCAACCAAGTCTACTCAATAATCATTGCATGCTCTGAAGAGAAACCAACTCAATAATAATAAGTAGCAAGGAACATAAACATAATCAACATTGTAATGCTCATATTAAGGCATGATAGAGTGGCATCTCGCTTGCCTTTGTTTGTAGAGAACAATATAAATGCCAAGGCACCTCTGAAGTTCAAGTGAAGACTAGAGGTAAAAATATCAGAGATACAAGCATCAAAGTCATGACATAATTAACCAAGTTTTGGAACAAACACAAAAATTATAACTATGCTCTCAATAAGGTGCTCATAGAATAAGTGGTGACTCAACAAGGTTGTGAAAACGGTTTTGGAAAGTTTGAAAGGCTTCCTAATGCTGAAAGGAAGGTACTCATTAGCTTTGAGCTCTCATTGCCCCTATCATAGGCATCTTCATGTGGTTAAGGTGAAAGTTAGGTCCACTCTGAATCATATGCTTGACAGACCATAGGCTGAAAATCCCAAGTCCCTTGAGTACGAGGGCCGCTCTGCATGCTACTCAACTTTGGTTACCTGTAAGTTGTTGTCATTGTAAATACATGCATATCATAGAGAACCGCCAACGGGGTACCCCTTGCACATGGTACAGGAGTTTCCCATAACCAGAATGACAAGGCAAGCAGACAATGAGCATCTCGGCAATCATTTTATTTACTATGTGCATAGCTTTTTATTGGGGATGCTTCATATAATTCTCATTATGGTGATGCTGCAAGTTTCCACCATGATTAGGCATGGCTTAGGCTAGCGGCCCAGGCGTTTCTCTAACACAATGTATAGACTCCATGAACTCACAAGTTCCCCTTTTATTTCACATTGTCGACATTCGTAAAAAAAAGAGCAAAGTATCAACTGGATAGGATTATCCAAAAAGTGTTGAAAGCATTCCCCGTGACAGCACGGTTCTACTGACTCCCAGCATATAATTTGCAAGCATATAACTTTCATGGACAAGTCACAATAGTTCAGGATTATTAAGCGCAAGGAATAAAGTGTGCCATCAAGTTCGTGGAGCTTTACTAACTAACTTTATCAAAACAGACAAACATTTTATTTGGAAGAAAACAAGGCATATTGAATATGCACTGAAATAGGAAACGATGCTAATAGGTAGGTATGGTGGACACAGCTGGAATTATTGGTTTTGGGGATTTGGAAACACAGGTAGAGCTCATACTCAATGCAAGTGAAGGCTAGCAAAAGAAAGAGAGCGACAAACGAGATGGCAATAAATGTCATAATCATGCTTGCAACAAAACAGGACTAATTATGGCATGAAAGTGATACAAGAACTCTAAGGCAAAATAAATCATCGAGGATTACTGACTATTGATTAGTCATATGAATGCGTGAGCATGTGCCAAGTCGATTCACATGAACAGTCAGAGGAGGATACCATAATTTCATACCAAAATATGAATAAAACAATGCAAGCAAACATTTTATATGACATGCTACAAACTATTAGCAAGCTGGAGCTAATCATAGACAAGTAAGAACTACTAAGCATCCATTAGTAAAACACTCCTTACAATGAACAGACTAAGCATGCTCACAATGATGAGTATATGTACAAAAACGAAACAAATAGAGTTTGTCACCAGCCTCTTACCACTCCTCAATTTGTATTAATCCTCATTATTGCCCTTCACTTGTGTGACTTGAATAATAACATGAAAACCAGAATCCACTGAGGACGGCTGAACTCTGCAAAGAACTCACAAAACCAAAGAAGAACAACAAATACTTTTGGTGTTTTTGATTTTTTGAAGAAGCCAACAAAGCAAAAACAAGCAAAGCAAAAACAAACCAAGCAAAGCAAAATCCTTTTGGATTTTTTTCTTTTAAGGCAAACCAAAGCAAAGAAACAAAGAAACAAACCAAGAGAAACAACATAAATATTTTTGGTATTTTTGTGTTTTTGAGAAAGAAGCAACAAGAACCAAAAAGAAAACGAAACAATGGATATACAAAGAACCGACCAAACATGATATATCGATGAGTGTGACGTCGATATACCTCCCCCCAAGCTTAGGCTTTTGGCCTTAGTGGGGCTCAATAGCGCGGGTAGTAACTCCATGCTGGTGGGTCATCATAGGAATGATCATAGTCAGGTGCTTGCGATGAAGAAGAAGACACACCCCAATCGAATGAGGGCTGCTGGTATGAGAACTCTCCCAAGTTGGAGGGCTGAACCGAATTTTTTTCGGCATCCTCTTCAACATTCTCCTCTTGCTGGGGGAGCTCAGCCACATATGTGTCAACCTCCTCCTCCGTAAGCGACCATCCTTGCCTGTTATCAAAGTTAAACAAAGCAGGTGCAGGCAAATAAACTATTTTCTCAGTCCTACCCTTTCTCCGACCTTGCTAGACAAAATATAACTCATACGGTAAACTTCTCACATTGGCCCCCTAGGACACAAAACCTTGCTGAATCATGGATTTAAGATCAAGCCTCTCTAAGGGGAACTGAAAATCTGAATAGTGAGGCTCTAAACCATGGAAAGCTAGCAACCTAGAAGTAATGAGACCTCCACAAATTCGGCCCTTCTCGTGGTTGGTGGTGAGACGGTGAGCTATCAAAGCACCCAGGCTATAAGATCTATTCCTATTTAGAGCAGTTGCGATAAAATCTAGATCAAAAGAAGAAAACTTTCTAGCAATCTTTCTAGCAAGAACACACTTGGTAATGAAATAGGCAAAGTATCTAATAGCTGGGAACTGAATGTTCCAAATTTTACCACTTTCCTTTGATAAGTTGAAACCTTGGAAAATCTCAGCATATAAATCCACAAGTGACTTGGGCCTTTCCTTGATCTTCTCACAAGATCCCCACTGTGGTACTCTAATTGCTGCACAGAAATCAGCAAAAGGCAGGTCGACAGGTATATTATATATTTTGTAATGGACCATAGGATTAGATGTATACCAAGTGAACCAGAAGTCCTGCACAAAAGCCATGGTTAGCTTAACAAATTGAAATGGTTCACCTTCAACAAAGTGTTCCAATCCTGCATTGGCAATCAAGGTTTGGAAATCCTGGGAGATTCCCGCGGTTCTTATAAATTCATGGCATGGATATATGGAAGGAAAAACTGCCTCCTCACGATGAACCTTCATTGGCTCAGACACCATCAAGTCATATTGATTCAGTGGATAGGTACTCATCTTCCTTGCTGAAATTTTTAGACAAACATCAAACCAAATGATTTCCAAGTTGATAAATGATGACCAACTATTATAGGAACTTGCTAGAGGACTACACATGCATCAAAATAAAGTTTCTAAGCATAGAACAAGCATGCAAGCTCAAACAACCTGTCACCTATAGCAGCAAAATACTCAAGATACAATCTACCTATCATAAATCTAATTGGACAAGTGGAGGAGGCACATACCAAGGAACAATCTCTCAAAAAATCAGCAGAAAAGATGGACTGAGCAAGGAGATCGAAAATCGTGAGCAAGAACAGCAAGAACTCGATCTTGAGCAAGTTTTTTGGTGTTTTTCGGGAGAGATAAACAAGATGCCTTTGAGGAGGCAGTCTGGAGGGCCCCAGGTGGGCCAGACCCACCCAGGCGCCGCCACCTGGTAGGCTGCGCCTACCATGGGTGTGGTGGCCTGGGGTGGCTCCCTGGGTCACTTCAGGTGCCTCTCTGCCCCTTTTTTTGACAAAAAAATTATTTTGAATTTTCTGGGATTTTTTGGAAAACTTTATTTTTGGCCAATTTTCAGGGTATGAAAATTGATTTTCTTGCAGAAGCAGTTTTTTTAGAAGAAGCAAAAGCAAACCAAAAGCCAAACTACAAAAGTTCTAAGACACTCTAACAAGCCAACAACTAGAAAAACCAAAGCTAGCAAAGGAAAAACAAAGACTAGGAAGGAGAAAAGTAAAAGAAAGCAACTACAACCATAGTGGAAACATTATTTTCTTCATAAAAATCCTTTTGTTAACAAGGTTGATCAAGTCTTGTTACCAAAACAATCTTATATGAAACAAAACTTTGTAATCCACAAGGTGATTATGTTACGTCATACTTGATAGCAATGGTCCCAATCATAATAGTTTCAAAATTTTCTTATGGAATGGGACAATATATTTCTCCAACCTTGATGCTCTCAACATTTTCAATGGAATTTAGGCAATAGATTCTAACAACCTTCTTGGGAAAGTAAATAGTATGCTCTTTGTCATCAATATTGAATTTTACTTGTCACATCCCAAGATTTTAGAAATTGGGACCAGAAAAAAATGCATTTGCATGCCATTCATAAGCGTTGTATTGCATTCATAACAATTTTGGATTGCAAAACCCCATATTCAAACAGCTATTTTGAATTACTAAAATGAATCTACAAAGGATTATATAAGAATTTATAAATCCACTATTTTATAACTAGTGGAAAGGTTAAAAATGGATCCTAAAATGATCCCCTGGTTTTTAGAAAAATTTAGAGACAAAAATGAGCTCATTTGTAGCTATATTCTTAAAGATATTAAATAAAATACAAAAGAATAAAAAGAAAAAAAGAAAAAAAACTAACCTAACCTAACCCGCCCTAGCTGGACCGCAGCGGTCTAGCCCAGCAAGCACTACGCTACCTACCGCCGCTCTCTAGCCCGCGCGGTAGCAAGCTAGCAGGCCGGCCCAGACCCTAGCAGAGATAGCCCGCATCCCTCCTCTATCCCCCATTCTTTTTTTCCTCCTCGTGTCGCTGACAGATGGACCCCACGCGTCATCGCCTTCCTTGCGATGGACACCGCGTCCTGCACGTCTTCCTTCAATCCCGATCGAATCTGCCGCTGATTCCGCATCGATTTGTTATATTCGGTTGCCCTATTGCATGCCTTGACCCCCCTTATAAACACCCCCTCTCCATCCCTGTTCTTTTTTTGCTATTTTGAAACCCTAGCACCACCAACGCCGAGCTCTCGATCCCTTCGACGGCGAAGCTCCAGATCGAAGTCGCTCCCGTGGTTTATGTCACCCCGAACCATTTTTCCCCTCTGATCTTCTTCCCCTTGATCGGCCGCATCTCCCTAACCTCGTCTTCCCCTCGCAGACGCACCACAGCGGCCATACGACCTCTCCAGAGTTCCCCGCCATCTGAAGCTCTCTGTCTGTGTTGCGTCATCGACCGAGGAAGCAAGGAAGTGCGCTAAGACCACCGGAGCTCCTGCCGCAGCCTCCCGCACCCCGTTGTCTACTCCCCCATCGACGAGGAGCACTGAAACGCTGCCAGCACCACCGTCTGCGCAGCCCGTCGCCATCGCCTGAGCTGCACGTTGCAGTCCCTAGTGAGCACCAGGACGAACCTATCCTCAACCGTCGGATCCACTCCAGACGGTCTGGATTAGATCTACCCACGAAGGGGTATCGGCCACTAGTGAGTAGACACGTGGTTGTTGACATCATCACCATGACCTTGCCGCGTTAGTGCACTTAGTCAACACGCAGGCAGCCATAGCCAATGGCAGTGCACCGCGTGGCATAGTTTTCTGCTGGAATTGAAAATAGTTAATAAATAGTCAGAAAACATTGTTAACTTGTAAAATTAATATAAAATAGAATATAGGTCAGAAAAATGCAAATAATATATCCATGGATTCAGAAAATTGAGGAGAACATTAATATCAATTTGGATCTAACTTTTACAGTAGGTGTTTACTGTCATAATTTAATTAGCTTTATTGGTCCTTTAGGTTAATAAATTCATAGAAAAATATCTACTGGTCCAGAAATCGCAAATAATATACCGATGGATTCACAATTGTGTGTAGATCACCAATACACAATTGTTTCAGACCCTTACTGTAAGGTTTTGCAGCAACTAAATAAATGGTTTAATGGCCTATTTAGAGTAATAAACTCATAAGGAAATAATTACTGTTCATAAAATTGCATATAATATGTCTCTGGAATCACAATCCCGTGAAGATTACAAATCTGATTTTAGTTTGATTTTTAGACAACAGAAACTATTTAAATGATTTAAAACCCATTAAACACTATTTAAATCATAAGAAAATATTTATAGTTCCGATTAGGGTGAATCCAACTCCTACTGGTTCATATTACTGCCCTCTATCCAGTACACTTTAGATCCAAATTTAGTTAGACAATGAGAACAGAAGTTACAAAAGATTGGTTCAAACACCAATAATGGCAAGTAATTATTAATAACAAATGCCCCATTGCATTAATCGATCTCTTGCATGCATCATATACTTCAGTATGGTTTAGAGAACTAAAACAACAACCTTTGTGATTTATTAACTTGTCATGCATGTATTTGTGCATTTGTTTATGATTGTATGATTGTTTATGTGTTGCAATTGTTTGATCGATAGATTGCGAGGAGTGCAACGTGTGTGATTGCAACGAGTGCTTGAACGACTTCAGCTGCAACCAAGGCAAGTAGTTGCTATTTTGATCATGAATTTGTCCTACTATTTTCCCTTGTGCATTTGTAGTGTATTTTTGTAGCTACATGTGTAGCTATTACTATGCTATGCTATATCCTATGTATTGTGGTAGGGAAATCCTTTGTAGTTGAGCTCCCGTATGGTAGATGTGCTTAGCATTATTGTAGATACGAGGAAGGGATCATGCTTTGGTAAAGTAAAGGTTTTGTTCTACTAAAACAACATAATCTCAATGAACTACCTAGGTAGAGTGGCTGGATTAGTCATCGGAGTGTGAATAATGGTGGGGAATGCCGCCCAGGGTACTGAGAAGGATTAGTTGTCTTTATTCTATTAGCTTACGTGTGCAACCATGTGCCAATGAGAATGGGTGGCTGGTTGGACTCAGTAGGTCGTGGTGACCCGAACCCAGCATAGCCAGAGATGTAGTGAATGGTAGGTTGGGACCAGTGCACAGTGGGGTTTGGGGATATACTTCCTGAACGGTCTCTTATTGGGCTTCTCCCTATCGTTACACAATATGCGTGTGGTGGTACGTGTTGGGCTGTCCAAGTCACATGGGTAAAGTGTACTAACCCCTGCAGGGTGTATAAACTAAGTGTTTAGCCGTGTCTCCGGTTACGGACAAATGAGTTGCTTGATATTGATACTATGACATATTCTCGCTCATTCTTATTTCTTGATTTCTAAAACTTGATGGGTGAACTTAGTGGGTTTTTATGAATCAAATTGGTTTAATAAAGTAGGACAAAGTGTTTGAAAAATGCAAGGTAGTCACAGCTCCACCAGCCAAATAAGCATGTAGCTGCTAGGTCTATTGTCTCTCTATTTAGTGCTACTTGCCATACATTCCATGTATTGACCCTTCGGGACTGCTACGTTTTATGCTGCAGGTTATTATCCCGATTCTGAGTGATCGAATAGGTCATGGTACTCCACTCAACGTTTGTTCGCTTGTGGGCAATTGAAGATGGTGTATACTGTATATTTATGCTTCTGTTTGCTATTGAACTATTTGAGCTAGCCTGCGTACTAAGCATTATTTAATTATTGCAAATTCTGGATCAATTCATTATTTATGATGCACTGTTAAATTCTTGGTATTCATATGTATTGTGTGTGCTAGTGAACCGATCCAGGGATTGGCACTATACACATGAACTCAGCCTTATCCGGCGGGGGTTTTACATGATGGTATCAGAGAAGTGTGTTGAATGTAGGATCGTGACCTAGGTTTAGAATAGGAAAGCCATATGAAATTATAAACACTATTTTATACCATCTATTCTCTTCTTACACTTCTATCTAGTATCATCTTATCGCTTCAATTCTCATTTGAAATATAGAAGGAAGGCTCTCTCTAGAAATGAACTTATAATTTTGTACTTATTAGATTCTTGTAATCCTCCATATATCTTATCTAATCTCATCTTGTTCAAACTTGTTGATGACCACTTGTGAAGGAAAGTGCATGATTAAAGAATAGTTAGATGATGACCACCATATAGTTTGTTATGATCTCGTTTAGATATAGCAATCTATTGTGGTAAGAACTTGTTTGATAGTTGTTTTATTATGCTTAGGTTGTGCTATTTGATACTTTAAATTTTCAGAATATTTTTGTGAGATTCCATAATATGTTAATAAAGGTTTTTATTAGAAATTCGTGGTTTTCCTGCTGCAGTTTTCTGCTGAACCTGCTGTACTGTATGATTTTCATGTTTTTTTGGTAACTGGGAAAATCTGAAAAAATAGGGTTTGGTCCAGAACTTCCTGTAATATATGTAAAAAAATAGGCTAAAATTCCTGATGAGTTTAAGGTGCCTAGAAAAATTCGTGAACACTGCTGTAGTTTCAGGACAGATTCTGTCCATTGCTTTTGTCATTGTAGGTTCACCCCCAAACTAATGTTAGTCAATGGAAACCTATTTTGTGGATGTAATGCCACTAAAACAAAACTTCTGGAACATAAACAAAACTATTTTGGCTTGAGTGTTGTTTGCAATGGTTGTTTGCTTGTGTGCCAATTGTTTGCTTCATATAGTTATGGGTAGTATTACTTCTCTAGTCTTTCTATCTATAACTTATCTCTGCTGTCCCAACAGATGCCGCCCCGCCGCCAACCCACTGAGATGGAGCAACTGATAGCAGCACAGGCACAGCTAGCTCAGGTGATGACAAAAATCATGGCTTCCCACAACAACAACAACAACAACAACAACAATAGCAGCAGCAGCAACAACAACAACAATAACAACAACAACAACAACAATAACAACAACAACAACAACAACAACCACAACGGGAATAACCAGCTATAGGAGGATGCTCTCACCAGGTTTCTGAAACTGAGGCTAGATAAGTTCTCCACTGCACCTGAACCTATGATTGCTCTTGACTGGTTGCGCTCAGTGAACAAAGATTTAGTAATTGTTGGATGCACTAATGTCGAGAAGGTGAGATTTGCTGCTCACCTACTGGAGGGACCAGCTGCTTCTTGGTGGGATACTTTCCAGATCACCCACCCACTAGATACCGTTACTTGGGCCATGTTTGAAGAAGGATTCAAGACCAACCATGTATCTTCAGGAGTTCTGAGTCTGAAGAGGAAGGAGTTCTGCAACTTGCTCCAGACCAACCGCATTGTGGATGAATACATAGAGGAGTTCAACAACCTGTTGCGTTATGCCCCTAAGGATGTTGACACTAACTCCAAGAGGAGAGAGAGGTTTCTAGATGGTCTCAGTGATGAGCTCTCGGTGCAGTTATTAGTGGTTTATTGCCCAACATTTCAGGAGTTGATGGATAAGGCTAGAATTATTGAAGGGAAGCATAAGCAAGTGGAACGATGTAAGAGGAAGTACAATGATCACAATTCAGGATCACACCATAAGCGTACCCACCATGATGGCAATGGGAATTCTGGACATCACAAGCATGGAGGCAATGGACACAAGCACAATGGAGGCAATGGCTATCACCGCAATGGAAATCGAGATCTCAGCACTGTGGAATGCTTCAAGTGAAAGAAGATGGGACACTATGTTGATAACTTCCCGGAGAAGAGGATTGAAGCTGGAGCCAAACCAGATTCACCCCTAAAGGCAACTGTGAACCATGTGAGAATGGGGAAAGCACACAATAAGCCATGCCATATGACTAGTAAGTTCTCGCTAATTCATGCATCACACTCGTAATGTTTTCAATACTGGTGCATTGTGTTCATTCATATTGAGGCATTCATGGATAAGAATAGTTACATATGGGTTACATAGATGACCTGTTGAAGGGAACCCACTGGAAAGGATTGATAGCTAGCACAAGATTCCACAATTAAGTATTAGATGTTGGAGATGCCAAGTTCAGTTTTCTTAAGGGGGTTAGCCTCGACAAAAACACCCATAACCTTGCTAGCCATTCCGAATCTCGGGAAGAGATTCATCTTAAGGGGGTTAGTCTGTCACATCCCAAGATTTTAGAAATTGGGACTAGAAAAAAATGCATTTGCATGTCATTCATAAGCATTGCATTGCATTCATAACAATTTTGGATTGAAAACCCCCATATTCAAACCCCTATTTTGAATTACTAAAATGAATCTACAAAGGATTATATAAGAATTTATAAATCCACTATTTTATAACTAGTGGAAAAGGTTAAAATGGATCCTAAAATGATCCCCTGGTTTTAGAAAAATTTAGAGACAAAAATGAGCTCATTTGGAGCTATATTCTAAAAGATATTAAAGAAAACAGAAAATACAAAAGAATAAAAAGAAAACAACAACAAAAAACTAACCTAACCTAACCCGCCCCAGCTGGACCGCAGCGGTCCAGCCCATCAAGCCCTGCGCTACCTACCACCGCTCTCTAGCCCGCGCGGCAGCAAGCTAGCAGCCCGGCCCAGTCCCTAGCAGAGATAGCCCACATCCCTCTAAGGTCCCCCGTTCTTTTTTTCCTACTCGTGTCGTTGACAGATGGACCCCGCGAGTCATCGCCTTCCTTGCGATGGACACCGCGTCCTGCATGTCTTCCTTCAATCCCGATAGAATCCGCCGCCGATTCTGCATCGATTTGTTAGATTCGGTTGCCCAATCGCATGCCTTGATCCCCCTTATAAACACCCCCTCTTCGTCCCTGTTCTTTTTTCACTATTTTGAAACCATAGCACCGCCAACACCGAGCTCCCGATCCCGCCGCCGACGAAGCTCCAGATCGAACTCGCTCCCGTGGTTTATGTCACCCCGACCCTTTTTTTCACCTCTGATCTTCTTCCCCTTGATCGGCCGCATCTCCCTGACCTCGTCTTCCCCTCTCAAACGCACCACAGCGGCCATATGACCTCGCCGGAGTTCCCCGCCATCCGAAGCTCTCCGTCCGCGTTGCGCCATCGACCGGGGAAGCAACGAAGTGCGCTGAGACAACCGGAACTCCTGCCGCAGCCTCCCGCACCCCGTCGTCTACTCCCGCATCGACGAGGAGCACCGAAACGCTGCCAGCACCACCGTCTGCGCCGCCCATCGCCACCGCCTAAGCTGCACGCCACTGTCCCTGGTGAGCATCAGCACGAACCTATCCTCAACTGTCGGATCCACTCCAGACGGTATGGATTAGATCTACCCACGAAGGGGTATCAGCCACTGGTGAGCAGACACGTGGTTGTCGACGTCATCACCATCACCTTGCCGCGTCAGCACTCTTAGTCAACACGCAAGAAGCCGTAGCCAATGGCAGTGCGCCGCGTGGCACATTTTTCTGCTGAAATTGAAAATAGTTAATAAATAGTCAGAGAATATTGCTAACTTGTAAAATTAATATAAAATAGAATATAGGTCAGAAAAATGCAAATAATATATCCACGGATTTAGAAAATTGAGGAGAACATTAATATTAATTTGGATCTAACTTTTATAGTACGTATTTACTGTAATAATTTAATTAGTTTTATTGCTCCTTTAGGTTAATAAATTCATAGAAAAATCTACTGGTCCAGAAATCACAAATAATATACCGATGAATTCACAGTTGTGTGTAGATCACGAATATGCAATTGTTTCAGACCCTGGTTTTGCAGTAACTAAATAAATGGTTTAATGGCCTATTTAGAGTAATAAATTCATAAGAAAATAATTACTATTCATAAAATTGCATATAATATGTCCCTGGAATCACAATCCCATGAAGATTATAGATCTGATTTTAGTTTCATTTTTAGATAACAGAAACTATTTAAATGATTTAAAACCCATTAAACGCTATTTTAATCATAAGAAATGATTTATAGCTCCGATTAGGGTGAATCCAATTCCTACTGGTTCGTATTAATGCCCTCTATCCAGTACACTTTAGATCCAAATTTAATTAGACAATGATAACAGAAGTTACAACAGATTGGCTCAAACAACAATAATGGCAAATAATTATTAATAACATATGCCGCATTGCATGAATCGATCTCTTGCATGCATCATATACTTCAGTATGGTTTAGAGAACTAAAACAACAACCTTTGTGATTTATTAACTTGTCATGCATGCATTTGTGCATTTATTTATGATTGTATGATTGGTTATGTGTTGCAATTGTTTGATCGATAGATTGCGAGAAGTGCAACATGTGTGATTGCAACGAGTGCTTGAACGACTTCAGCTGCAACCAAGGCAAGTAGTTGCTATTTTGATCATAAATTTGTCCTACTATTTTCCCTTGTGCATCTGTAGTGTATTTTTGTAGCTACATGTGTAGGTATTTTTGTAGCTACATGTGTATTTTTGTAGCTACATGTGCATCTGTAGTGTATTTTTGCATCCTTTGTATTGAGCTCCCATATGGTAGATGTGCTTAGCATTGCTGTAGATACGAGGAAGGGATCATGCTTTGGTAAAGTAAAGGTTTTGTTCTACTAAAACAACATAATGTCAATGAACTACCTGGGCGGAGTGGCTGGATTAGTCATCGGAGTGTGAATAACGGTGGGGAATGCCGCCCAGGGTACTGTGAAGGATTAGTTGTCTTTATTCTAGTAGCTTACGTGTGCAACCATGTGCCAGTGAGAATGGGTGGCTGGTTGGACTCAGTAGGTCGTGGTGACCCGAACCCAGCGTAGCCAGAGATGTAGTGAATGGTAGGTTGGGACCAGTGCGTAGTGGGGTTTAGGGATCTACTTCCTGAACGGTCTCTTCTTGGGCTTCTCCCTATCGTCACACAATATGCGTGTGGTGGTACGAGTTGGGCTATCTAAGTCACATGTGTAAAGTGTACTAACCCCTGCAGGGTGTATAAACTAAGTGCTTAGCCATGTCCCTGGTTATGGACAAATGAGTTGCTTGATATTGATACTATGACATATTCTCGCTCATTCTTATTTCTTGATTTCTAAAAATATATGGGTGAACTTAATGGGTTGTTGTGAATCAAATTGGTTTAATAAAGTAGGACAAAGTGTTTGAAAAATGCAAGCTAGCCACAGCTCCACCAGCCAAATAAGCATATAGCTGCTAGGTCTATTGTCTCCCTATTTAGTGCTACTTGCCACACATTCCATGTATTGACCCTTCGGGGCTGCTATGTTTTATGTTGCAGGTTATTATCCTGATTCTGAGTGATCGAATAGGTCGCGATACTCCACTCAACGTTTGTTTGCTTGTGGGCAATTGAAGATGGAGTCTACTATATATTTATATTTCCGTTTGCTATTGAACTATTTGATCTAGCCTGCGTGCTAAGCATTATTGTAATAATTGCAAATTCTGGATCAATTCGTTATTTATGATGCACTGTTAAATTCTTGGTATTCATCTGTACTATGTGTGCCAGTGAACCGATCCAGGGATTGGCACTATACACATGAACTCAGCCTTATCAGGCGAGGGTGTTACATTACTTTTCCTTGATTACAATTAATGACAACACCTGTAGTATTAAGAAAAGGTCTCCCAAACATAATGGACATATTATCATCTTCAGGCATTTCAAGCACAACAAAATCGGTCAAAACCAAGGAATTATGAGCCACTTGAACAGGAACATCCTTACATATACCAACAGGAATAGTAGTTGACTTATCATCCATTTGCAAAGATATATCAGTTGGTATCAACTTTTCTAACTGGAGTCTCTTGTAGAGAGAAAAAGGCATAACACTAACTCTAGCTCCCAAATCACATAAAGCAGTTCTGACATAATTTTTCTTAATAGAGCAAGGAAAAGTTGGTATACCTGGATCACCAAGTTTCTTTGGAATCTTACCATTGAACGAGTAATTAGCAAGCAAAGTAGAAATTTCCTCATTAGGAATCTTCCTTTTAATAGAGACAATATCCTTCATTTACTTTGAATAAGGAGGTACCTTAATAGCATCAGTCAAAGGAATTTGCAAAAATAAAGGTTTCATCCACTCATAAAACTTGTTGTAGTGTTCTTCCTCCTTTGACTTGTGTTTCTTACCTGGAAAAGGCATAGGTTTCTGCACCCAAGGTTCTCTCTCACTACCATGTTTCTTAGCAATAAAATGTTCCTTAGTGTACCTAATGTTCTTAGTGTGCTTCTCAGGTTCTTCCTCAACTTCCTCCTTATCAGGAGCATCATTATTATTACCACTCTCAATTTCAGCATCAGAGACAAATATACTATTATGATCTATAACAGGTTCAAGTGGTTCCTCAACTACCTTATGTTTCTTTTTCTTTATCTTACGAGGACTACCACTACTTTCACCTTGTTGAGAATCCTGCTCAATTATCTTAGGGTGTCCTTCATGATATAAAGGATCTTGAGTAGATATACCACTCCTAGTTCTAATTCCATAAGCATGTTTATCTCCTGAGGCATTAATGAGCATATCCTTTTGTACCTTAGCAAGTTGATCAAGTTGGGTTTGAACCATTTGAAAGTGTTTACAAAGCATTTTAATATCATTAGAAGTTCTTTCCACGATATCTTTCAACTCATGGATAGCTCTAGAGTTTTCCAATAAATGATTCTAAACTTGTTTATTAAAATTACCTTGTTTAACAATAAATGTGTCAAGTTCCTCTAAGCATTGATCAGGAGGCTTACCATAAGGAATATCACCTTCATTAAAGTGGAGAGAGTGTACCTCAATAGTAGATGAGTGGGGAATTGGCTTACATAATTCTTCTATAGGAGGTAGATTCTTTACATCTTCAGCTCTAATACCTTTCTCCCTTAGATATTTCCTAGCTTCCTTCATCACTTCATCATTTAATGCAATAACTCCCCTCTTCTTTGGTGTTGGTGTTGGAACTAGTTCAGGCACAATTGGTTTAGGAGTAATAGGCTCTGGTGTATTCAGCTCAGTTGAAGTCAAATCATCATAATTCTTGCTTACCTTAGTCATTAATTCTTCAGCATCTGTAGGAGTTCTTTTCTTGAAAACACAATCAGCAAAGCTATCTAGGTATGTCCTAGAATCATTAGTTAGTCCATTATAATAAATATCAAGAAGCTCATTCTTAGACAATGGACATCCAGGATGTGCATGAATCAAGGCACAGAACCTTGTCCGTGACTCAGGAAATTTCTCTTCTTCTCCCTGTTTAAAATCAAAAAGTCTCTGCAAAGCAGCATGTCTAGCACTGGGAGGAAAATATTTCTGGAAGAAAGAAGCAATCAAGCAATCAGGGCTATCAATGGAACTAGGAGGTAATCTATTAAACCAAGCCCTAGCTTCTCCTTTTAGTGAAAAAGGGAAGATCTTAGTAACAAAGTACTTGCGCATCTTAAAATCATCAGAGAATAAAGCACTCATAGTAGAAAGCTCATTCTTACTAGACACGGTAGAAAGCTCATTCTTTCTCAAGAATGTCCAAGTAGGATAAATCAAGAGAGAAATCATAATCTTTATCTTTAATATCTATGGGAGAGGTGGCAAACTTGGGATCAGAGGACAACTTAGGAATAATGGTACATCTAGCAAGGAGACTCTTAATAGCACTAGTACCATGTGTGTTTCGGCACTCTTCAACAAATTCATCAGTGAATTCAATGTAACCATCATTAATATCATAACTCTCTCTAGACTCAGGTGAGCTAACAGGTGTAACATTGTCTTCACTAGGAGTTTTAGTATTTCCTAGACTACCCATAGTAGCATCTAGGAAAGGACCTAATGAACCACTCTCATGAAGCACAGTAGAAGTAACATCATGAGCATCAAAAGCAGTTTTAGATTCAACAGTAGTAGCAGTGTGTGTAGCATGAGTATGTGGTGGTGGTGTGACAAGCTTACTTATAATAGACGGTGAATCAAGAGCAACAGAGGTGTTTAGGACTGTACCTCTTCTTGTAGTGGATGGTAAAATAGGAAACTTTCCATCACGAGGCTTTCCCATGATGAAAGGAGTAGCAGTGAACGATAGTAGATCCAAGTGAACTTACAAATAAAGCTATGCTCCCTGGCAACGGCGCCAGAAAATAGTCTTGATGACCTGTCAACACCCGGATTTTTCAATCCTAGATACCTGTTATGCCATACATCGCAATCCCAGGATTACCATTTTTGCGAGACATCACAGAATTGGATACCATAGTACTTCATCCATTACAAACGATACATAAGTTCTTACACAAATAGGGATCTCATGATCCAGTTCTTAATACAACATCAAGCAGCGGAATACGTAATGATAACGGTAGCGTAGGCGAAGCTCCATCTTTGGGGTCACAGGCAATGATGACGATGGGAGATGATCCTAGTTGTCGTAACCTTCCTGGGGTCCATCTTCCAGGTACTCCTCTTCATAGTCTGGCCATGGGAATAGCCAGGGACAAAGCCATGAGTACTCTTTAAGTACTCGCAAACTAATACTAACAGGTAAGGGTTTTTTGGATAATAGGACACTAGGCTCTAGGGTTGTTTTGCAAAAAGCCAGGTTTATCTCTACTAAGTTCCAAAGCTAGTCACAATTTTATAACTCCTAAGTGGGATCTTGTAAATCAGGTCACAACTCTGTTGTGTTCCAGTCAAAGTCGCAATTCATTTCACAGGTCATTTTAAAAGGTCTGACGGGGGAACAGTATGGCCACTCCAACTGTCCATAACCGCGGACGCAGCTATTCGAATAGTTTGACACTCTGCAAAGATTGTACACTTTCACCACAACATTCGATACATCCGTCAGGAACAAATCCTGAATTCACCATACTCAGTATGCGGATAATCAATCCTAACCTTTCAATTACACTCCCTAGTATAAGCACCTCTCCTGTGAGTTTGGCCTCCCAACCATGACCACTGTCATCTTGGGTACTGCACAGGTGGACAATCTTCACAAGGTAGCCTCAGCTCAGACCTTGGCCGTGAGGGAACTAATACTAAGGTATATAAGTTTCCAGTCAAACCCTACCCAATATTCGGGTATTGTGGTTGTACGCTAAAATTGGAATGGTATCGCATCCAGACAACCATCAGTTTTATAAAGGGCTAAGGCTCATGCCTCAACATTTTCATCACCAAAATCATCAAGTGTTTGGAAACACATGTCCAAAACATTTCAATAGAATGATCCATCATTCCAAGGTTTTCATAACCATTTTTCCATCAAGTATTCCCATCTAAAAGTTGATCAAGTTTTATGCTTAGCACTAGCATCTACAGGTGGGGTAGTAATGATGAGGGGTGGTAAACTGGTGGAGTTTCAACTAAGTCCAACCTTATATCTTAGGCTGATATCAAGGTTTCTAGCTTAGGCCAAATTTTATGCTCTTTAAGCAACCTTCAGCACAACTGTCTAGTATCTACCAAACTCTTAGGTAGACTCTAAGTAAGCTTTGATAAAGAAATAAAGTAAGAGGCTGGCAAGTAAAACTAGGATTGGTTTAGCAAGTGGGTATGATCACATATGCTTAAGGCATAAAGTAGTCATCTCACAAGTATGGGTTTGTGGCATCAGTAGGGTATATGGCAAGGGTTAGCTTGCACATTCACTAGTAGTATTTGTCTTGCATCAATGTCAATATAAGCTTGCATAGTTACTAGCTTGCATAGGTATAGTATCTTGCAAGTGTTAGCTTGCCTTGTGCAGAGCAGTGGTTGAAGTTCTCCTTGGCTTCTTCTTCGTAGTATCCTCCTTCCTCCTCGTATCCTTGGTCGGTACTAGCGTCTATGAATAAATACGAGGTACACAATCACCAAACAATACTTAACTACTTGCAATCATCACACACAAGGGTCCTATAGATGATCTAGCATCATCTCTAACCTTACAAGGTTAAGGCTTGGTTTAAATCCTTTTTATTTTATTTTTAGAAAAGTAATTTCTACTCATTGCAAAACTACTTAAGATTTAATATCCTCCAAACTAAACATGGGATCATGTTGACACATGTCATCACCACATATTGTAGTCCATGGGAATGTGATTTAAAGTGGTGTCACAATTTAATAAGGTTTTACCCTTTTATTTTAATTAAATAAAGTGGCTAGAAATGCTTATGAAGCATTCTTTTATTACTTGAACATTATTTCTGCAAGTAAACCTATATATTTTTATATATTCTGAAAGGTATGGTTAAATGTGATTTTTGAGAGTTGGAATCAACTCAAAAGCTTTTATGGTTTAAATTTGAAAAATGTTTGAATGCAGAAAAGCTTCTGCCTTGTTATTTTTACTATGGGTGATCTACAGATCCAAATGACTTGAATCCAACGGGCTTGGATTAAGCATTCACAGGCCTTTCCAACAAAATTGGTTTCATTCAATTTGGTGCACTGAATCGATCTGGGTTGATTTTTGAAGTTAGGTACAGAAGTGTGTTTGAATTTAAAAAGAAAAGGGTTTAATTTGAATTGCTGGGCTGCGCGGGAAATTCTAACAGGCCGGCCTGCTAAGCGCAGTGCTCCCGCGGGCTGCTTAAGTGGGTGTCCCCACTCGTCAGTGACACGGGGCTGGGCGAAGCGGTATGGGGCAACGTGGATCGTTCGATCTAGTTCTAATCCAACGGCTGGGGGTCATCGTCGACGCGAGACAACTCCGGCGAGAACGAAACCTAGCGCGGCCAGTGAGGGGTGCTGGGGGCTCACCGGGGTACGGGCGAGGGTCGGCGAGGCGGGCGAACGACGAAGTCGACGACGGCGAACCTCCTGGTACTGGTGGCTTCTCCTGGGGCGGCTCCAATCGCTGGCTCCCTTCTTCTCCGGCAGCGGCAGCCTCCAGTGAAATTCCAGCGAGGTGGTGCTCAGCTTGCTCTAAGGATGGTGTGGCACGGTCAGTGGGGAGAGGTGAGTGAGATGGTGTGAAGAAATCGTGCAGGGGTGGCCTCTATTTATAGTCGAGCGAGGGGACCGTCGGGGCGCACGGTGAGCTCGTCGGGGGCGACGTTACAGGCGGCTATAGGCATGGGCAAGGGTAGGGGACGGTGCTGTGTCTCCTGGCGATGCTCAACGACATGGTCGCGAGGCATGGGGCGGTGTGGTTTGGTCTGGAACGGGCGGTGCTCTGCGTGGCAGAGGCGGCGTCTTCGATGGCAGGCGGTGGCTGTATGGCACGGGGCGGCAAACGGGGGGTGTCTAGCGGTCTCCTGGGTCGGTGGGGATTGTGTGTGCACGCGGTGAGGGCGGCGCGCGGTCTGTGGGTGATGGTCGAGGGTGGCGCTCTGGCGCACGCTCGGCATGGTCCGGGCGTGTCTCGTGCGCGTGGTCCAGGGCTTGGCAACGCTCGCGGCTGGGACAGGCAGTGGCGGTGGACGGTGGGCTGCCTCCCAGACATGCTGGCTAGGCGTGCTGCTGCTCCTAGCTTGCTGTCCACAATGGGGTGGCATTGAGGTGCTCGGCTGTTCACCATTAATGGCAATGGCAAGCTCACAGGGGTGCTAGTGTTGGGCTAAAATTTCTAGATGATCACTGAGGTGTGTGTGAGCTAACTAGGGAACAAGTTAGGCAAGAATCACTGCACACTATAGTGTTTGATGTTTTGTTTGATTTGTGTCTGCAACCTGTTTGATGAAATGGCCGCATGAAATAAAGTTTTGAATTTTGAAATGATTTTTGGTGGGTTTGCTAGATTGGTTCTGGTGAGTCTGCAGATGCTTGGGTTTTGAAAGTTGAGATTGTTTGAGTGGGTTTTGAAAAAGTGAGATCTTCCCATATGAAGAAGATTAAATTTTGAATTGTCATTTAAACTAAGCATTTGAAAGTTTCTGGATGATCACAAAGTGGGCCTTGATACTTTGTTATGAGTACATTCAAGGGGTGCAAAGATCCAGAAAAGTTTCTGTTAGGTTTTGAAAGTTTGAGACAGCCAAAGTAGGCATGGGAGTTAAATTGGCCAAAATGACCATTCACTTAATATATTTGTTTTGATTTACTTGTCTTTAGGAAAAGTGTGGGAAATGTTTTAGATGATGTTCTTTTCACCTCAGAAACATTTTACAAGCAATGGATCACACAAACAAGGTGGTTTTTAAAGAAATTCAAAATCCATGCATACACATATACATGCATTCATGAATTCATTTAGAAAAGTTTTTGTTAACCCTAATCTTGATGATTAGTGTTTGATGATCTAAGTTTGGTGTTTTTGGGATGTTACATGACCCACAAGTGTAGGGATCGCAATAGTTTTTGCGGGTAGTATTACCCAATTTATTGATTCGACACAAGGGGAGCCAAAGAATACTTGCAAGCCTTAACAACTGAGTTGTTAGTTCAGATGCACCTGGAAATAGTTCTTGCTCACAAAAGTTTATCAGTAGCAATAGTTTGGTAGTAGCAACAGCAACAGTAAAACAAGAGCAATAGTAACAGTAACAGTAAAAGTGGGATTCGAGTGCGGTAGGCATAGGGATGGATGGACGGGCATTGCATGGACGAGTCTAAACATGTAACTTCAAGATCTAGGACATTAGAGATAAATAATAACAAGTATCCAAGTACTAAACAATCCTAGGCATGTGCTCCATATATAGTCATACGTGCTCGCAATGAGAACTTGCACAACATCTTCTGTCCAGCCAGCCCGTGGTAGCGGGGCTGTAACACCCTAGTTTTTGTTAAATAATAATTAGGGTTTGTTTATGCATCATGAGCATCATCCCTTAAAATGTTTGCATTGAAAAAAATAAAATCAAAACCCTACAACCCTAACCTTCCCCTATCTTCAAAATCAATTCAAAAGGTTTTGATAATTTTGAAAACCCTAAAATCATGTGGAGCCCAAGCTAAATACAAGGGCCCCTGACTATTTTATAGTTTTACAAAACCTTCTAGTAATTTTGAAATGCCAAAAACAGATTTCAAAATGGAAATACAAAAGAGAAACATACATTAGAAAAGTAAAAAGAGTTTTGCTAAAAAAATGGAGCTAGAGTCTCCAGGCCGCTCAGCCCAGGCAGCAGCCCATCTTTCCTCCTCCCCCTCTCTGCCGCTCACGCGCCCTCGCAGTGTCCCATCTGGCCCATCCAACCCGGTAACGCTTCGTTGTCGTCTTCCTCGGGTCATCGTCCACCTCTTGATCCACCGAAGCTGCTCGCTGTCGAAGTCGCGTAACTCGTCGGCATCAAGAACCCCGCCATCGCTCTCTAGAGGGGATAAGGAACTCGCCGAGCCATGCCTCTCTTCTCCTGCTCCTCTCACTTTCCCCCACGCTCGCTCCCTCTCTCGTTCCCCCCATTCAAACCGAACCCTAGCCCTAGACCTCGTCGGCGCCCTGATGTTACCGATATCCCCTCACCCAGCTGAGGCTAATGATGTGACCGCCGTTGTCGACTTGTTCGATTTCCCCCACTCGTGCAAGCCGGAGAGCCCCCAATCGCCCTAATTGGACCCTCCTTCCCCGGCTCCGGCCGCCGTCGCCGTGAACGATTCCGGCCATCACCGACCTTGCCATGCCTCAGCGAGCCTTCTGTCTACTTCGTGGTGAGCCCCTGGTCATCATGGACCCTTCCTCCTCCTCTCTCTCTCTCGCTTTGCTTTGCCCTTGCGCCGTGCTCCACCGTTCGCTGCTGTGCAGGCTCGTCGCGAGTGTGGTTTCTGACCACCACAAAGCCCCGCATCGCCCTAGTCTGGTATCCCAAGAAAAGGCGCTTCCAGTATGTGTAAGACCGTGTCCACGCGCGTGCCGTAGCGCCGCCATTGGGTGGTCGCCGGTGTTGGCCACCATCCATCGCGCGGGTCAGCGTGAGTCAACACGAGGTGGGCCCTCTTCGTCGACGTGGCTCACTGACGTGTCTCAGGCCCCACCTGTCTGTGTCTAGGGCTAGCCCAGCCTTTGTGTAAAAAGGTTTAGGGTGTGTGCTGATGTCAGCATGACGCAATAATCAATTTAAATGGTTTTAATAAATCCATAAAATGATATAAACTTGTAAATTTAATATCTAATTATTTATAAGTCAGAAAAATGTGTATAATATATCAAAATGTTCAGAAAAATGAGATTTACCTAATTAAACTATAATCATGCATTGTTTAACAACTTTATTGACAATTTTAATTAGAAGAACATAGTAACCCCTCACAGGAGTTTCCGGAGTTTCCCCGAGTTAGGGTTTTCACCCCTCGGAACCCTAATTAAATGGTCGAGCATGCTTTAGGGTTATATTTAAATACAATTAAGCTTGCCAGATCATCATCCTTGCTTGAGAATTGCATCGATGCCATGTGTTGATTGTTTTCCCCTTTATTTCCGGTGTTTGGTTCTTCCCGGTAGAATACGAGATCGAGATCGAGATCAAAGACAGAGATCAACACCGTCGAAGATCGACGAACAACACTTGACCAACTGTAATCAAGTAAAGTACAAGGCTTCCAAAGATCTGCTTATGGGTTATCAACAGGCAAAGGCAAGCATATCCCCACCATGATATAATCCTATGATTTCGAAAGCATTTCAATTCCTTCCATTATGCATACGATTCTACCGTGGTCTTTTATCAATAGATAGAGTATCCTATCTATTGCACATTCCCTTTGAGCTTATATTACCTGATCCACTGCTCCTAGCATAACTAAGTTTGGCTTGTGTCCACTGCTAAAGCTTATATCTGTGTCCTGCTTAGCCATGCATAGTTGCCAGTACTGGTCCATCGAGATGATGTATCAGATGCAGATAATCTAGTATGACAGGAGAAAGAGATGAGACGAGATCAGAGGTGATATGAGTAAAACATGCTAAGGCTTGTATGGGAGGCCACAGTGGGATGTGATTTTTCTAGTCCCATGCTCGCCACCACTAGGACCCGAGTTCTTGCCTCTTGAACCAAGACGAGCGTACAACCACATGGGGTTTATGGGGACCCCTGATTGACTAACTTGCCTAGTAGATTCCATCAGTCACATAGTTCGGGCTTTCCATTCTACATATGTATAGAAAACGTTTTGAAAGATTTGGCGGGTGAAGGTGGATCATAACAGGTAGGTAAGCGTGGCCAGGGTTTCTTGGGGTCGATGGAGCCCCTGGTGAACCAACCTCGCCTCACATCTTTAAGTATCGGCTTCGGGATTTGACCCGTTACGGCGGAACCGTACTTATTGCGTGACTCATGGTCTCGGCGAAAGCAAGGTAAAGGTCGTGTCTAACCACCCTCTGTCGGCCTTCCAAGGAAGAGGGCTAATCTTAAGTGGCATTAAGCGAAGGTTAGTACGTGTGGGTAAAGTTGTACACCCCTGCAGGGTAATAATCTTTTGGAAAGCCGTGTCCACGGTTATGGACGACTTGGGAATGGATGTGAGATCATAGAGAACATGAACCTAATCGTAAAACTTGGCAGATCAACGTGTGATTAAGGATGCTTCCTCATGGGTACGAGGGGGTGATCCAAGCAGAGGTCTGATGATGATGACTTGGTGGATATAAAATATGATGATCAATATTTTGGAGATGTCGCTCTCTTATCCCTTTTTAAAACACTCTGATTAGATGAGCTTTTTCTCCCTCTCTTGTTTTATAAACAAAAGTGGCTTCATGCAAAACAACTCCACCAGCCATAAGTCTTGCGGAGTACACCCTGTACTTACCCTTGCTTTGTTGATACTTTTGGCAGAGTAAGTGTTCCTTGAAGATCGGTTTGGTACTACATCGACATCAACGAGTAGCTTGGGGTTCCCGGTCGGTAGCCTGGAATCTATCGGCTAGGACGTCATCGTTATGCTTCAGGCCTCTTAGGCCATTTGTTAAGTTTGCTATATTTAATAGCATAATTTGCCTTCCGTTGTTTGATGTTTGTGGTCAGTGACCTCTGCTTGTAATAATTTGGTTCCCTGCTTAGTTATGAGCTTGCTGTAATAATTTTTGTGTCGTAGGGTCACTGCTATGTTACCGATTCTACACAGGATGTACTCGAGCTCAAGGTTAAGCTTATGTCAGACGGAGGTCTAGGATTTTTTTAGCCCTGATCCCGGGGGTGTCATAGGTTTTGGTATCAGAGCAGTACCGACCGTAGGAAAACCTTGCTATTGGTCGATGTTGAGTCTAGTGCTTGTGAAAACTACTTTAAAGATGAAAAGTATTTGCGAAAACTCTAGTATGCTTCCGTTACTTGTTATCCAGTTTTGCTCTAACTCTGGGTTATCTTATCTGGTGTTGATTTTGGAAAAGTTTTGATATCTCTTCTAGTCCTTCAAAGCATAGGTGCCTTCTTGGCATGTCATTTCTCAGCCAGTTGACCTAGTGTTGAGTTCTCCAGAGTTGTGTGTGTTATGAATTCCTTGTTTCCCCTTGCTCTTGTTCAAATGAGAGATTCCTTTCCATCATGATCTCTCTGTTTTATGGATCCTACAATATAATGATCCATAGTGTTCTGTTCTAGGCTTCGAGGTTTCCTTTCGCCTCGTGGGCCTCCTTTTTATTGTTTAGGTACTTCAGAAGTCGTTTATTCTCTTGGAAGCTGCCTCGTGGTTACTATCTTGCAGTGTATGCTATGTCACTCAAATAGTAGTTACTTCTTTCTCGGTTTTAACCCTCGGACTTGAACCTAAGATCTTGGATTGTGCTGGATTCTGGTGTTGTGAATCTTGTACATGAAGCTGAACTTTAACCCAAGATCCAATCTTTTGACCCATGTCGTTAATGTTCACATATTACCTCGGGATGGCTAGTACTATAATTCTAGTCTTCAAGCTTGTGGTCTTTGTTGCAATTGAATTGTGATAATTAAAGACTTCCCCTACCACATGCTATGGCAGATGTTCTTTAATGGAATCAAATAGATCATGACAAGAGTACTCCTCGAGAGTCCCGCATCTATATTCGTGACTTTGCCACTCTTTTCCTTTCTTTGCATTGGTTTTTGGAAGGCTGTTGACTCATGCATCCACATCTTGGGATTTTATCCTGAGCATGTTCCTTTTTCCCTTGTTGTTTTCCAACCTTTGTCTACCAGTTGGTAGCCAAGTAGTAAATATGCATCGATCTCTTCCGAAGCAAGATACTCTTTTGGTTCATCATGACAAACCAGTTCGGGATGTCAGGAGAAACAAACTCCAGTACCTCGTCATATCTAGGACCAGGTCAATGTGTTGTAATCTGCAGATCAAGAGGCATGGCTTAGCTTCTATCTGTTCTACCTTAAAGTGTCACACTCTTTTATACTAAGAGGTCATGCTGAGTTTCCATGACCCCTTAAATGAAGTGATGCTCTTACACATAATTACCCATACTCCCTCGAGCTTTCGTGTTCGTGAGTGATGCATGTGCGTAATAATGTGGCCATCTGAGATTCTTAGAAATTTTTATTGCTTAGAACTCAAAGGACATATGTGTCATTCTTAGTGTGATTGGTTAACCCATCACTAAGCAAAGTATGATTGTGCTACCAAGTCCATTATTATGGTGCACTCTCTTCGGTCAAAGAGTTAGGATTGTGCCGAAGCTCTGAGACTATGCCATCTTGCCTTACCAAGCAAGTTTTCTCTCGAACTAAGAACCTACCGGTGGTTCGTGATATTCTAGATGTCTACTAGAAGTATCGCCATGTTTCCACATGACCGTGTTGTCAAGTTCTTGAGCAAGCAAGTTCTCTAAACTGCTCTTTTCTCCAAGGATCCATACTAGATACCCCTGAACTAGTTGGTTGAGCTTAAACAACAACTTGGAGAGTTGTAAGACAAAAGTTTTATCCGACTTTGTTCCTTCTTAAAGGGATGTCTAGTTTTGTTAGAGTTGAAGAAAGATAGTATTTCCTTCGTGGATATGTTATCTTCCCCCACCTTTGATTTGATTTGGGTTATTGTCACATCAAACTCAGTTCCAAGGACTATCTTGATGGTGTTCCTACTTGTGATGTTGACTACATCTTCATGTCCTTTGGTCTGACCAATACAGTTGCCTCGTTGAAGCAACATATGAGTTCATCTTCTTGGAGTGTCCCGATAAGTTTGTTGTTGAGCCCATCGATGACATCCTTAACGTCTTCATGTTAGATTGGATTCATACGAAACAATTGACATTAATGTTGGAAACTTTCTAGAACTGTCTTCGGGTCATCTCGAAGTATGTGTTCTAGATGTCAAAAGTAACCTTCTCCGATTCACGTGCAAATGTTGAAAGATGTCATCGTGGATTTGAGTAGAGTTATATCCATTCCTTAAGGACGTATGTGTGTTTTATTGTTAATACTTTATATGTGTGCAGTTGTCTTTCGACAAGATGCTAATACAGGGGTATAACAATCTAGCTCATCTTTTGGAGCTTTACACTGTAGTCCATATCTTGAGAATATAGTAACTTTAACTTTGCTGTAAATATTGCACCCTTTCTATTCGGACATGCTGAGTCTGAAGTATCGTTTCACCTAACAAAAGTTGAATCTCAAGCAACAATGATGGTTGGTGTTCCTCAAGCTTTTGACATTGGTCTCTTTGTAATTCTGGCAAGA
Organism: Avena sativa; assembly: GCA_916181665.1. Classification (NCBI taxonomy): domain Eukaryota; kingdom Viridiplantae; phylum Streptophyta; class Magnoliopsida; order Poales; family Poaceae; genus Avena; species Avena sativa. The sequence continues at coordinate 39,807,123 of OV702298.1, read as the reverse complement.
TTGATGTAATGGTTGACACACTTAGCCGGAAAGACCTTTGTCATATTCTCTTGATTCAGCAATATCAACCACTCTTCATGAGGCATCTTCTACAATTAGTGTAGGAGTTGTTCTTATGGTTTCCTTTGTATCTGAAGTCTGACCTTTACTTGATGTTTGATTTCTCGAACATCGAGGAGAACATTTAAAGTAGTGTTGCTAAATGTCTCTCGGTCGATCCTCCAGACCCATTTATGTTGGCAACCGTTTCGTTGTGCCAAGTAATGGAAGTCTGAGAATGAAGTTTCTTTCTTCTCGTGTCATCAAGAATCTTATTAACTATCCATCTAGTGGTGTAAAGTAATATCATGATCTTGTCAAAGATTTTGATAAACCTGGATGAATAAAGAGTTTCCTTCGTTTCTCAACTATGTTCAAGAGCGACTATGATTTTGATAATCAGAAGTTTCTCTTGTTACATGTTCCTTGTGACTCTTATGAGTCCTCTCCATAAAACACATTTTCGTCTTGGCCTTATGTTGAATGAAAGAAGAGACCCTTCTGTTTCAAAAGTAGTTCAACAACTTGGTTTTGTTGATCCATATCTCTGCAACTGAAGTCTCTACTTAAGATGTTTAGTAGAGGTTCATTCCTTGAAGTCTGTGGTCATGTTTTTTCTGTTGTAATCTTTCCCTTCCAGAAGCTTCAAACTCTTCTGTTAGTTCCATGGTCTCAATCCTTATGAAGACCATCTATCTAACAACTTGAAACCATCTCCTTTTGTCTCCTCCGTTACCTTGACGTGTTTCATGTTCGTCATCTCATGAGATACTTAGTAGTTTCTAAACACTCCATCCATGAGTTAACCATGAGATACTTAGTGTGTTGTTTAGTGTGTTTCCCTCTTATCCTTAGAGTGACCATGTTTCTTTCTCTCTCTATCTCTTCTCCTACCTTTGGAATCTCGGGTCGAGATTCTCTTAAGGGGGATAGAGCTGTAACACCCTAGTTTTAGTTAAATAATAATTAGGGTTTGTTTGCGCATCATGAGCATCATCCCTTAAAATGTTTGCATTGAAAAAAATAAAATCAAAACCCTACAACCCTAACCTTCCCCTCTCTTTGAAATCAATTCAAAAGGTTTTGATAATTTTGAAAACCCTAAAATCATGTTGAGCCCAAGCTGAATACAAGGGCCCCTGACTATTTTTATAGTTTTACAAAACCTTCTAGTAATTTTGAAATGCCAAAAACAGATTTCAAAATGGAAATACAAAAGAGAAACATATATTACAAAAGAGTTTTGCTAAAAAAATGGACCCAGAGTCTCCAGGCTGCTCAGCCCGGGCAACAGCCCATCTTTCCTTCTCCCCCTCTCTGTCGCTCGCGTGCACTCGTAGTGTCCCATCTGGCCCATTCAGCCCGGTAACACTTCGCTGTCATCTTCCTCGGGTCATCGTCCACCTATAGATCCACTGAAGCCGCTCGCTATCAAAGTCGTGTATCTCGCCAGTGTCAAGATCCCCTCCTCCGCTCTCTGGAGGGGATAAGGAACTCTCCGAGCTGTGCCCCTCTTCTCCTGCTCCTCTCACTTTCCCCCATGCTCGCTCCCTCTCTTGTTCCCCCCATTCAAATCGAACCCTAGCCCCAGACCTCGCTGGCCCCGATGTTCCCGAGCTCCCCTCACCCAGCTAAGGCTACTGACGTGACTACCATTGTCGACTTGTTCGATTGCCCCCACTCGAGCAAGCCTAAGAGCCCCCAATCGCACTAATCGGACCCTCCTTCCCCGGCTCCGGCCGCTGTCGCCGTGAACGATTCTGGCCATCACCGACCTTGCCACGCCTCATCGAGCCTTCTGTCCGCTTCGTGGTGAGCCCCTAGTCATCATGGACCCTTCCTCCTCCTCTCTCTCTCGCTTTGCTTCGCCCTCGCGTCGTGCTCCGTCGTCCGCTGCTGTGCAGGCTCATCGCCGGTATGGTTTCCGAACACCACAGAGCACTGCGTCGCCCTAGTCTGGTAGCCCGAGAAAAGGTGCTTCCAATATGCGTAAGACCGCATCCACGCGCGTGCCGTAGCGCCGTCCCTGGGTGGTCGTCGGCGTCGTCCACCGTCCATCGCGTGGTTCAGCGTGAGTCAACACGAGGCGGGCCCTCTTCGTCGACGTGGCTCGCTGACGTGTCTCAGGACCCACCTGTCTGTGTCTAGGTCTTGCCCAGCCTCTGTGTAAAAAGGTTTAGGGCATGTGCTGATGTCAGCATGACGCAATAATCAATTTAAATGGTTTTAATAAATCCAGAAAATGATATAAACTTGTAAATTCAATATCTAATTATTTATAAGTCAGAAAAATGTGTATAATATATCAAAATGTTTAGAAAAATGATATTTTTACCTAATTAAACTATAATCATGCATTGTTTAACAATTTTCTTGACAAGTTTAATTAGAAGAACATAGTAACCTCTCACAGGAGTTTTCAGAGTTTCCCCGAGTTAGGGTTTTCACCCCTCGGAACCCTGATTAAATTGTCGAGCATGCTTTAGGGTTATATTTCAATACAATTCAACTTTCCATATCATCATCCTTGCTTGAGCATTGCATCGATGCCATGTGTTGATTGTTTCCCCCTTTATTTCCGGTGTTTGGTTCTTCTTGGTAGAATACGAGATCGAGATCGAGATCGAAGCCAGAGATCAACATCGTCGAAGATCTATGAACAACACTTGACCAACTGTAATCAAGTCAAGTACAAGGCTTCTGAAGATCTGCTTATGGGTTATCAACAGGCAAAGGCAAGCATAGCCCCACCATGATATAATCCTATGATTTCGAAAGCATTTCAATTCCTGCCATTATGCATACGATTCTACTGTGGTCTTTTATCAATAGATAGAGTATCCTATCTATTGCACATTCCCTTTGAGCTTATATTACCTGATCCACTGCTCCTAGCATAACTAGGTTTGGCTTGTGTCCACTGCTAAAGCTTATATCTGTGTCCTGCTTAGCCATGCATAGTTGCCAGTACTGGTCCATCGAGATGATGTATCAGATGCAGATAATCTAGTATGACAGGAGAAAGAGATGAGACGAGATCAGAGGTGATATGAGTAAAACATGCTAAGGCTTGTATGGGAGGCCACAGTGGGATGTGATTTTTCTAGTCCCATGCTTGCCACCACTAGGACCCGAGTTCTTGCCTCTTGAACCAAGACGAGCGTACAACCACATGGGGTTTATGGGGACCCCTGATTGACTAACTTGCCTAGTAGATTCCATGAGTCACATAGTTCGGGCTTTCCATTCTACATATGTATAGAAAACGTTTTGAAAGATTTGGCGGGTGAAGGTGGATCATAACAGGTAGGTAAGCGTGGCCAGGGTTTCTTGGGGTCGATGGAGCCCCTGGTGAACCAACCTTCCCTCACATCTTTAAGTATCGGCTTCGGGATTTGACCCGTTACGACGGAACCATGCTTATTGCGTGACTCATGGTCTTGGCGAAAGCAAGGTAAAGGTCGTGTCTAACCACCCTCTGCCGGCCTTCCAAGGAAGAGGGTTAAGTGGCATTAAGAGAAGGTTAGTACGTGTGGGTAAAGTTGTACACCCCTGCAGGGTAATAATCTTTCGGAAAGCCATGTCAACGGTTATGGACGACTTGGGAACGGATGTGAGATCATAGAGAACATGAACCTAATCGTAAAACTTGGCAGATCAAAGTGTGATTAAGGATGCTTCCTCATGGGTACGAGGGGGTGATCCAAGTAGAGGTTTGATGATGATGACTTGGTGGATATAAAATATGATGATCAATATTTCGGGGATGTCGCTCTCTTATACCTTTTTAAAACACTTTGATTAGACGAGCTTCTTCTCCCTCTCTTGTTTTGTAAACAAAAGTGGCTTCATGCAAAACAACTCCACCAGCCATAAGTTTTGCGGAGTACACCCTGTACTCACCCTTGCTTTGTTGATACTTTTGGCAGAGTAAGTGTTCCTTGAATATCGGTTTGGTACTACATCGACACCGACGAGTAGCTTGGGGTTCCCGGCCGGCAGCCTAGAATCTATGGGTTGGGACGTCACCGTTATGCTTTAGGCCTCTTAGGCAATTTGTTAAGTTTGCTATACTTAATAGCATAATTTGCCTTCCGTTGTTTGATGTTTGTGGTCAGTGACCTCTGCTTGTAATAGTTTGGTTCTCTGCTCAGTTATGATCTTGCTGTAATAATTTTTGTGTCGTAGGGTCACTGCTCTGTTACCGATTCTTCACAGGATATCCTCGAGCTCAAGGTTAAGCTTATGTCAGACGGAGGTCTGGGGTTTGTTTAGCCCTGATCACGGGGGTGTAATAGGGGCCTCTAGGGAACTACTGGAAATTAAGGTGCTCCTTTTAATAGAGCACCAGAGCAAAGCATTAACACTCTGTGAACACATGTGATCCTCACACCACAGCCATCCCCTCCGATTGTCCCAATTATTGTCACTTTGGGGCCTTTGGATCCAGACAATGATATGTGTACACAACTTGCAGATAAGATCACAAACAATACTATCATAATGATTCAATAATAAGTTCAGATCTGAGATCATGGCACTCGGGCCCTAGTGACAAGCATTAAGCACAACAAGTTACAACAAAGTCAAATAGCACTAATAGAGATACTAGGCACTATGACCTAACAGATCTTATTCGATTACATCATAGAACTCATCCAATACCTACCATCCCAAAGCCTATAGTGGGCGATTACTCACTCATGGATGAGGGAAACATCGGTGGTTGATGGAGATGCATTGGTGATGATGATGGCGATGATCCTCTCCAAATTCCCTATCCCGGCAGAGTGCCAGAACGGAGTTTCTGGATCCGAATCTTGGTTTCTGGTGGCGGTGGCAGAGCGGAACTCTTTCTGGAAAACTATCGAACACCCCTCGGTTTTTAGGTCGAAAGTCAACTTATAGGCGCAGAGGGAGGCCGAGGGGGTCCCAGGGGTGGCTGCACCACCCCCTAGGCGCGGGGCAGGGCCCACCCGCGCCTAGCAGGGGTGTGGGCCCCCCAGGCCCCTTCTCCGGCGCATCTTCTGACTCCGTGGGTCTTCTAGTGAAATATAATTTTTGGCATATTTTCCGGGATTTTTCCTGATAGTTGATTTTATACACAAAAACAAGACACTAAGGTAATTCTGCTGAAAACAATGTCAGTCCGTGTTAGTTGTATCCAAATCACACAAGATTAGAGGAGAAACAATAGCAAAAGTGTTCGAGGAAGTAGATATGTTTTGGATGTATCAAACACCGACGACCCTACGACATATGAGGAAGCAATGATGAGCCCAGATTCCAATAAATGGCAAGAAGCCATGAAATCCGAGATTGGATCCATGTACGAAAACCAAGTATGGACTTTGGTGGACTTACCGGATGGCTGGAAGGCTATCGAGAACAAATGGATTTTCAAGAAGAAAACAGATGCTGATGGTAATGTTACTGTTTATAAAGCTCGGCTTGTCGCAAAAGGGTTTCGACAAATTAAGGAGTTGACTACGATGAGACTTTCTCACCGGTAGGGAAGCTAAAGTCTATGAGGATTTTGTTAGCAATTGTTGCATATTATGATTATGAGATATGGCAGATGGATGTCAAAACAGCGTTCCTCAATGGAGACATTTATGAAGAGTTGTATATGGTACAACCCAAAGGTTTTCTCGATCTGAAAGATGCTAATAAGGTATACAAACTTCAACGGTCCATTTATGGATTGAAGCAAGCATCCCGAAGTTGGAATCAACGTTTTGATAAGGTAATCAAAAGCTTTGGTTTTATACAAACTTATGAAGAAGCTTGTATTTACAAGAAAGTGAGTGGGAGCTCTATAGCATTCCTAATACTATATGTACATGGCATATTGTTGATTGTGAATGATGTAGACCTTCTTAATAGTGTCAAGGATTATTTGAATAATAGTTTTTCAATGAAAGATCTTGGCGAAGCAGCTTACATATTAGGCATAAAGATCTATAGAGATAGATCAAGACGCCTAATATCATTGTCACAGAGTACATATTTGGAAAAAGTTCTAAAGAGGTTTGGAATGGAAGATAGCAAGAAAGGGTTCTTGCCCATGTTGCCCAATACGACCTTGAGGGTTCTTTACCATGTTGATCCAGGAGTGGATCATTGGACAGCGGTCAAAAACATCCTTAAGTACTTGAGAAGGACTAAGGATATGGTTCTTTCTTATGGAGGTGATGAACAACTCGTTGTTAATGGTTACACTGATGCTAGTTGGAACATTGATCCGGATGATTCTAAATCTCAATCTGGATACGTATTTACATTGAATGGCGCAACAGTTAGCTGGAGGAGTGCAAAGCAAAGCGTTTTGGCAAGATCTTCAACTGAATCGGATAGATAGCTGCTTCAGAGGCTTCACAAGAGGCGATATGGATGAAGGATTTCATTGCGGAGCTTGGTGTGGTTCCAAGTGCGCTGGACCCAATGTCTATCTACTGTGATAACATGGGCACCATAGCCAATGCACAAGAACCAAGGTCACACAAGAAGCTGAAGCATATCAAGCTGCGTTTTCACGCTATTCGAGAGCATGTCCAAGATGGTGACATAAATATTTGCAAAGTACACACAAATCTGAATGTGGCGGATCCATTGACTAAACCTCTCCCTAGGACAAAACATGACCAGCACCAAACCGCCATGGGTGTTCGGTATATTACCATGTAATCTAGATTAGTTGACTCTAGTGCAAGTGGGAGACTGTTGGAGATATGCCCTAGAGGCAATAATAAAAGTGGTTATTATTATATCTTTGTGTTTATGATAAATGTTTACATTCATGCTATAATAGTATTAACTGGAAACATTAATACTTGTGTGATTTGTAAACTAAATTAGAGTCCCTGGTAAAGCCTCTTTATAATACTAGATTGTTGGTTAATAAGATGATCGTGGTTTCCCGATCATGAACATTGAGATATTATTAACAACAAGATCATATCATTAGGAGAATGGTATGATGGACATACTCCTATAGATAAGCGTAGCATAAAGATCAAGTCATTTCAATAGTCCATTTGCTATAAGCTTTCTGATACATAGTAACATAATTCCTTCGACCATGAGATCATGCTAATCTCCATCACTGGAAGGATACTTTGATGACATCAAACACCACACCGTAACTGGGTGGCTATAAAGGTGGCATTGAGTGTTCGGAAAATATGTGTTGAGGCACATGGATCAAGAGTGGGATTTGTCCATCCATATGACAGATAGATATACTCTGGGCCCTCTCGGTGGAATGTCATCCAATTATCTTGCAAGCATGTGACTGGCTCACAAGGGATCACATATCACGGGAACAAGAAAAGAGTACTTATCGGTAACGAGGTTGAACTAGGTATGCAGAGATATCGATGATCAAACCTCGGATAAGTAAACTATCGCGAGACAAAGGGAAATTGGTATCGTATGTTAGTGGTTCATTCGATCGCAATGTAATCATAGAAATATGTGGGAGCCATATGAATTTCTAGATTTCTCTATTGGTTATTGATCAGAGAAGTGTCTCGATCATGTCCGCATAATTCATGAACTGTAGGGAGACACAATTAAGGATTTGATGTTGTTTAGTAGATATGGAATATAAGTAGGGAGACCGAATGTTGTTCGGAGTCTCGGATGGGATCCGGGATATCACTAGGAGATCCGGAATGGTCGAAGAATAAGATTTTTATAAGGAAAGTCCGATTCCGGAGTTATGGAATGATTCCGATGTTTTCATCAGAGAGGTTCTAGAAGGTACTAGAAGGTTCATCGGACCGGAAGGGGAATGGTTCATGAATGTGTCATGGTTAAGTGGAATGATTGGATCATGTCCTAGGTCACTTGGTTGGGCATTTGTGAGAGAGAAATAAAGCTCTAAATTGAAAGTCAAAAGGGAGGTTTGAAAAGTCAAACTGGAACAATAGTTTCCTAGTGGAAGAAGGAAAGAGTCCTTCCTTCTCTCCAACTTGGGTTTAGGGAAGGATTCAAACTCCCCTCTCCCAAGCTGCCCTCCCTCATAAATAGAGGGGAGGGGCTGCCCCAAAGCACCACAACCAGCCCTCCCCACCTTGCACCGCCGCCGCCGCCCAAGCTGCCGCCGCTGCCGCCGCCCTAGCCGCTGCCGACACCTCCTCCTCCTCGCCTGCCATCTAAACCTAGATCGCCGGAAACCCTAGATCCACTATAACCTGCTCCGGCTTAGGCGAAGCCCTGCAGGATTTTTTCTCTACTTTCGACACCACGCCGTCGTGCTGCCGGAATCACGAGGGGAGAACTACAACCTCCACTTCCTGCTGGAACAAGGGAGAGTAAGGTCTTCATCGAGTACCGAACGTGTGACCAACTGCAGAAGCGCAGCCGGAACGCAGCACCGGAAGGATCGTCTACACGATCTTGAGATCGACAAGTGTACGACTACATCACCCACGAGAATCTGCTCTCATTAACCTCTTTGGAATCTTTGAGGGTGAGTACTCTAATCAACTCGTTGCTACAATCTAGTAGATAGATCTTGGCTTGTTTTTGTGCATGCGGTAGAATTTTTTTCACATGCTACAAACCCCTACAAAGGGCTCTACCAGTAGCTATGTGTTCATCTCTCTCTCTATGTGTGATCTTATTATGGTCATGAGCTTTGTAATCAAGTAGATCTACTCTGCTACTTATGTGCTTTATTGCAATCTCTGGTTATACTCACGTGTGTGAAGTTGACAGTGTGCACACCGTGTGGCACTTAGGCTAAAGATTACAGAAATACTTATTATGAGTTATAATTTGAGTTGGATGTCTCTATGAAATAGTGGTGTTTGTTGGAACCATCTAGCGCTCAAAGTGACAGGGTTGGGGTTACCTAGATGGGGAATGCGAACTTTAAGGAGAGCTTTTGTATCCCTACCATGGATTAGAGTTGTCCAACAGGAGAGTAGTTCAGAGTATCATTATGAAGAGAATATATTTATATGAGAGTGTCCACTAGTGAAAGTATGATCCCTAGGCCTTGTTTCTACGCATTGAAACACCGTTTACAATCAGTCATGTTACATATTTGCTTTCTTCCATCTTTATTTCATATTGCAATTACCACTTATAATCATCCATATTACTTGTATTTCACTATCTCTTTGCCGAACTAGTGAACCTATACACCTGACAAGTGTATTGGGTGTGTTGGGGACTCAAGAGACTTCTTGTATCTGGATTGTAGGGTTGCTTGAGAGGGATACCTTTGACCACTTCCTCCCTGAGTTTGATAAACCTTGGGTGATCCACTTAAGGTAAACTTGCTGCTTTCCTACAAACCTCTGCACTTGGAGGCCCATCACCATCTACAAGAATAGAAGTGTGTGTAGACATCAAGCTCTTTACTAGCGCCGTTGCCGGGGAGATAAGGTAAAAGGTACTCACATCCTTTGTCTAGTAAGCTATCTTATAGTAGTGTTGTTGGTGTGTGAGTGCTCGAAGTTATTTCCTTTAGACTCTGCAATTATATCTTTTTGTTTCTTGTTTTTTATTTTCACTAGTTAGGCTTAATGGAAAACAACAACAAAATTAGAGAGCTTTATAGTATTTATCTTGAGTTAGGACATGAAGTGTTTGAATAGAAAATTAAAAAACCTATGGAACTTTATTTGCATGCTAATAGCAATGTTATTAGTATGAATTATTTGAACACCATTATTGCTAATGCTATGGAAATGTCTAAGCTTGGGGAAGCTAGTTTTTATGAAAATTATCTTTTTAGTTCCCCAGCTTTGGAAGATAGCTATTCTATTGCTTATGATGATACTATACCTCCAATATATGATGATTACAATGATGAATATGATATTTTTAGTCCACCTACTATTTAGGAGAAAGTTAATTATGATTACAATATGCCTCCTATATTTGATGATTATGGTGATGAGAATAATAATGATAGCTATTTTGTTGAATTTGCTCCCACTCCGATTAATAAGAATGGCTATGCTTATGTGGAGAGTAATAATTATTATATGCATGTGGTTCATGATAAGAATGTTTTATGTGATAGTTATATTGTTAATTTTATTCATGATGATATTGATAGTTATTATGAGAGAGGGAAACATGGTTTTATGTATTTCGATAATATTAAGTTTCCCCTCTTTATGTTGAAAATCTTGAAGTTACTCTTGTTTTATCCTCCTATGCTTGTCACTTTGTTCTTTGTGAATTTATTTGCGTACAAGATTCCTATGCATAGGAGGTGGGTTATACTTAAATTTGTTATGAATTTTCTTCTCGATGCTCTCTTTTACTTCAATTCATATTTCTTATGTGAGCATCATCAAAATTATCATGCCTAACTTAAAGGCGTTAAAGAAAAGTACTAATTGGGAGATAACCCAAATTTTGTTAGGTTTTTCTTTCGTTGAGTCTTGGAAGTTATTACCTCTGTAATAACCTCTCATCCTTTTTGTGTGGTTTTTGTACCAAAAATAACCTCTAATGAGAGAGAAGTAAGATTTGGGGAAGTTGCTGTCCCAAAACAGATTTTTGTGCTTCACTATAAAAAATCGTGAAAAATACCAGTACATCGGATTGATCTTTAATTTTCTGACCATATTCCCCAGGTTATTATCTAACTTTCATTAGTTCAGCACTTTTCTATTTGAGCAACATAAGGTTTTCGAAAAAATCAGTTTTTACCTGCTGGTCTGTTTTGACATATTTCTGCCATTATTTGCATTTGCCTCTTAATCGGTTTCTTTTTGAGTTCTCCTTGATCCCTTGAGCTTTTAGAAGGAATTGCTACAGTATATTGTGTTTTAATGGAAGTTTTACTTGAGTTGAAACTGGACCCAAACACTTATTATCTTGAATACACTAATGTTGCTAATAAAGATTGTGTGAAGTTTTGTATGAAGGAAATTTTTAAGTGTAGGGGAAGAGTGATGTGATGAGATGAAGAATGGACAAAATCTCAAACTTGGGGATGTCACCCGTGTCATGCCAAGAAATATTCAAGAAGTACAAGCGCCAAATCTTGGGGATTCCCAAGACATCCCCTTCTTCATCAATAAAAATCTCAGGTTTTCTTTCAAAACACTTTATTTTTATTGCTTCATTAACTATTGTGTTGTTCTTGGAGCGTCTTAGTTCGTTTTTAGTTTTCTTTTGTTTGGTTTGCTGCAATAAGTTGGTTGGATCACAACACACTTGTTTTGGAGAGAGAGACACTATGTTTTCATTGTTTAGAACACTCTAGTTTGCACTCTGATTGTTCTGTGAGTCTTCACTTTTGCTAGCACTGTGTTTAGCTTTAGTTTTCTCATGCTTTCTGCTTAGAACTTTTTAGTTATCCCTTGTAATTTGTGAGACAAGCTCACTGGTCTTTATTGATTATTATCTTTGTGAGTTGTTTCAAATAAGTCGATTGGTGTTGGAAAAGAGTAGAAAGTTTCATGCTTATAGTGGTACAAAAGGAAGCTTGTTTTGACTGTGGCTTAGACTTTATCATGTCATGTTAGATGTTGCTTTGACCATATGCTTAGTGATTACTGATGTAGCATGACTTGTTCAAACAATTGAGATTGCTTAATGTGCCCTGAGAAGAATCATGCGTTGTTTTAGCATACAAAAGCATAATATTGTGGTATTCTTTTTTGATGCTTTGTTTGGGTTGACTTGGCACATGCTTACACCATGTTATGACTATGAACTAGTCACCTTAGCCTCTATGATCATTTAGTTTTTGACTTGTGATATCACTTTATGCTTTAGTTGATAATGTTTTGTCACTCTGCATGATTATGGCCATTATTGCTCTCTTAGTTGGTCGCTCCCAGTCTTTTGCTAGCCTCCACTTGTACTGAGTAGGCCCTACTCATGCATCCAACTTCCAATAAACCAAGTTATTCCAAAGAGTCCACTATAAATTCCTGTGCATGGTGTGTTACACCATTCAAGTAAATTCATGTTTTTATCTATCTTCCAAATTAAACTTGTTATGAGAAAATTAGTGATTAAATCTCTCACAAACTTGATGGCACACTTTACTTTCTTGCACCTAATAAGCTTGAACCATTGTGTAATCTATGTTGTATATGCTTGCACTTATAAGTTGGGAATTATCAGAACCATGCTGTCATGGGGAACGCTTTCAACACCTGTACATATTACCCAGTTGATATCATGTTCTTTTGTTTATGGATGTTGGTGGTGTGAATAAAAGGGGAGCTTGTAAGTCCATGGAGTATTATACATGTGTTAGATAAGCGCCTGGGCGGCTAGCCTAATCCATTCCTAATCATGGTGGAAACTTGCAGCATAACCATAGTGAGCAATCTATGAAGCATATTCAAAAAAATATAGAAAAAAAGAGAAAAAAATATAGCACCATACCCATGGTAAATAAGAAGATAGTTGAGATGCTCATTGTCTGTTGCCTTGTCATTTTGATATGGGATAGCTCCTATGTCATGGGGCAAGGGGTACCCCATTGGCGGTTCTCTATGATACACATATACTTACAATGGCAAGAACTTGCTTGTTACTAAAGTTGAGTAGCATGAGGAACGACCCTCCTACTCAAGGGACATGAGATTACCAACTTATGATCTGTCAATCATATACTTCATATTTGTTTCACCTTAACCTTAATCACTTCAAGATGCTTATGATAGGGGCAATGAGAGCTGAAAGCTAATAAGTATTATAATCTTTGGAAGCTCTTTATGAAACTTGAAATCCCTGCTTCCCTCTATGAAGGGCCTTTCTTTTTTACTTTATGTTGAGTCTCCACCTTCTACCTTTAGGCACCAATTAAGAGAGCATAGTTGTCATTCTTATTTTTATATGCATTGTCCCAAAACTTATTGATTGATTCATAATGTTGATATTGCTTATTATTGAATTATTTGTATCTAGTCACCCTTATGAACTTTGAAGGTGTCCTATGCATTTATGTTTTGCTACTCCATGAAGGACAAGCTGAATACCACTCTTGCTATGTTTTATATATGTGAAACAAACAAATGTCTTTCAGTGCACTGTTATTCATGATCTTTTTTTGTAACTTTTCATGTTGCAACATAGTTGCTTTGTATTATTGTTAGAACTACATCTTTCATGCTCATGTTTAGAGTACTTTGATCGCAGCTATCAATGCTTTACAATAGTTTGATCAAGATTGTGATGGTGCATGTCACCTCAAAAATTATTCTTTTTATCATTACCTACTCGAGGACGAGCAGGAGTCAAGCTTGGGGATGCTTGATATGTCGTAAACGTATCTATAATTTTTGATGCTCCATGCTTGTTTTGTATCAACTTTCTTTTGTTTTGTCTACACTCCGAGGTATTTTTATACATTTTCTCAAACTAACCTATTGACAAGATGCCGCTATGCGAGTTGCCTGTTTTCTACTGTTTTTGGTTTCAGAAAAGCTAGTAAGGAAATATTCTCGGAATTGGATGGGACAAAATCCAAAGTCAATATTTTATTGGAGCGAACATAGAGACCGAAGGACAGCCGAAGTGGGCCCACGAGGTGGCCACACCATAGGGTGGCGCGGGCCCACCCTAGGCCACGCCAGCCCATGGTGTGGGCCCCTCGAGGGTCCACCGACCTTTCCCTTTCGCTTATATATACGTATCCCCAAGACGTAAACCCTACGCGGATCAGATCTCCACAAAAAGTTCCGTAGCGCCGCCGCCACCGAAGAGGAGATTCGGGGGGACAGAATTCTCTGTTCCGGCACCCTTTCGGGACGGGGAATTGCCCCCGGAGCCATCTCCATCGATCTCCACCACCATCTCCATCATTGTTGATGATTCCCATGATTAGGAGGGAGTAGTTCTTCTCGAGGCTAAGGGATCTATCAGTAGCTATGTGTTCATCTCTCTCTATGCGTGATTTTATTATGGTCATGAGCTTTGTAATCAAGTAGATCTACTCTGATACTCATGTGCTTTATTGTAATCTCTGGTTATCCCCAAGTGTGTGAAGTTGACAGTGTGCACACCGTGTGGCACTTAGGCTAAAGATTACATAAATACTTATCATGAGTTATAATTTGAATTGGATGTCTCTATGAAATTGTGGTGTTTGTTGTAACCATCTAGCGCACAAAGTGACAGGGTTGGGGTTACCTAGATGGGAAATGCCAACTTTAAGGAGAGCTTTTGTAGCCCTACCATGGATTGTAGTTGTCCAACCGGAGAGTAGTATAGAGTAGCATTATTAAGAGAAGATATTTGTATGAGTGTCCACTAGTGAAAGTATGATCCCTAGTCCTTATTTCTAAGCATTGAAACACCATTTACAATCAGTCTTATTACATGTTTGCTTGCTGACATCTTTATTTCAGATTGCAATTACCACTTATAATCATCCATATTACTTGTATTTCACTATCTCTTCGCCGAACTAGTGCACCCATACACCTGACAAGTGTATTGGGTGTGTTGGGGACACAAGAGACTTCTTGTATCTTGATTGCATGGTTTCTTGAGAGGGATACCTTTGACCACTTCCTCCCTGAGTTCAATAAACCTTGGGCGATCCACTTAAGGGAAACTTGCTGCTGTCCTACAAACCTCTGCACTTGGAGGCCCAACACTGTCTACAAGAATAGAAGCGTGTGTAGACATCAGCCTCTCGTATGAGGGTGAAGCCTCAGGAGGAGTGGAGGAGCAGCTTCTACTTCCCTGATCCATCGATAATGGATGAGGAAGAAGAAGTTGTCCCCAGGACAAAGGATCGCGTGCGGGCACTAGAGATATATCAGAAGAAAGAGATACTCCATCGCATTGAAGTCCGTCACCGCCTCGAGGAGATAGAGAAGAAGTATGATCTTCTCCTGATGGTGACTAAACTCGCAGATAGGGTGGACACTCTACAATCTGATTTTCGCAGGTGCTATAGCCGCATCACTTCTCTGGAGGATACCAATAAGAAGCTATGCACTGCGGTTCTACATGCCATGGAACCACAGTGACCTTCAATAAAGCACGGTATCAAATAATCTCAAAGGATTATTTGATCCCGCCTGGCTTGATTCCAAGCTTGGGGAGATCTTTAAGACCTTGTAATCTATCTTACAAGTTTTTGTTTTTATCCTAATTTTTGCATTAGTTTGAGCTCATAAATAAATTTTGCATCATTAGAATTCCCTTTAGGAATAGTTAATCTCCCTTATGAAATTCTGAGTTTATTACAATATATGGAGCATTATTAAGTTTGAGTTTGTCTTATTGGATATATGAATGGCTTGAGTATAATTTTACTTGCACTTGATGATAGCAGTAGGAGTCTTCCACAACATTGGTATTAACGGAACATACAAAGATAAGTTGATCAATATGTTGTAGGTCAATGGTTTGATTTACAAAAACGAGAAATTATCTAATCAATTAAGTTTAAAGAGAAAAACCTTGAAAAAAGGGGAGATATTATAAGTTCTATCAAATAGAGTGAGAACAAGTTGAGATAGGATTCTCAAGTTATAAAGATTCTTCATATATATTTGGAATTTCGTAATTGAGATCGTTAAAATTTGAATTCCTACATGAAGTGGAATATATGGCTAGCTCCTTTGCATAGCACTTAAACAAAAGTGTAAGCACAAGTATATATAGAGAAAAAAGAAGAAAAAGAAAGATGAAGAAAAGAGCGAATGTGCAAAGAGAAAATAGGCATATACCACTATATTGTATTAAGAAAAATAGACGTTTGTGATTTTGAATCCCAGGTGAATACGTTAATCCTAAAAACACTTGGGACTACCTCATTAACTCATTTGGTTGAACCTAATACTTTTACATCATGTTGAGAATAATCTTTTATGAACTGTTAATTGCTAAGGTGTGGAAGCCTGCTAATATTAATCGGATGGTTCGAGTAAGGTACTATGCATGAACTTATTTATATGTATCCCTTATGATAAATACATGCTGCAACTACCTCATTTATTTTATCAACTTGGCTTCATGAATATGAGGATCACATCCATTAAGCTAAACTTTCTCGGGATGAGCAAGAGTCTAAGCTTGGGGAAGTTGATGAGTGCATATTTGCATCATGTTTTATATTATTATTTTGCATTGTAGATGTAGGATCTTTTTATTTTATGGCGTTCGCACGCACTTTTTATGTTTATTTTCACCAGGATCGGGACAGATGATGGATCCTATGGACACAATTCTTGGACCAGTTATATTGGAGTGAAAAGGAGGCAAAAACTATGTAAATTTCTTATTTGGGGAATATTAATAACACCAGAAGAAAACCCGAGGCAATTGAGGCATACATAAGGTTTAACGACCAACTATATGGCAGGAGGAAATTTTCCGGTTGTATAGTTCTAGCCGTATAGTTGGCGTCGACACCTCCTACTCAAATAGTTTCACCCCGTGCAACTGGATCGGAGAGACGACATACATAACACCTAGAAATCACCGAAACCTAACCTCCGGAAGGCATCTGGAGGGGGAACTCATCCACCAGGATTCATCTTCGCCCTGCGCAGATCCGGGAGGCAAAGGCATCGATCTTCATCATCAACCGCTGCATCACCACCATCACCATCCATCCCATCTACATATTGTCTAGATCTTGTTTTAATTTCCGTACTCGTTGTGGATTTATACAAGTACTATTCATCTATGATATATTCCATTACTTTTGTCATGATGTTGATTGCCTCCATGTCTAAGTAGATCATTAGTTCTTGGGGATATGGAGAAACCCTGGTATGAGATTGGAATAAGATAAAGTTTATTATGATATTCATCAATGTGACCATGTGTTAGATTGTCTACATCTTGATGTTGGGAGAAGTCGACCTCTCAATATTTGCCTCTTGTGGGGACTTGATGGAGGGAACTACTTGTTGGTAGACGGAGGTGTGTTAGCACTTACAGTGACTATAAAGATGTTGGCACTCCTTACGTATCAACTTGGGAATCGAGGAAACTCACAAAACACTATCCATGCCATGGGATATGTCTCGCGGGATTATGTCCTTTAATAGCGCAGTGATTCAATTGATGTTGATTGCTGTCTGTTATGGTTATGAGGATGATTTGAGAAGTAGCCATCAACAAACAAAACGAGAACACACTACATGCAAGTACAAGACTTACCTGAGGAACTTCCTTCCTGGCAGTGAAGGGGGCAGTCAAAGACTTCCTCGACAACTCCTCGTTGGCCCTGTACTTCAGCAGGGGTCGGAGTACCCGGTCGAGGTCGGCTGAGGACATCTCCTCATCTGACACTCTCGTTGGGTCGGTGGCGCCGGAATACAAATACATCGAATACTCCCTCACTTGGAGGGGCTGCACCCGACGCTTGAGGAACACCCGGATGATGTCCATTCTGCATACCTCCTTGCCCCGCACCAGCTGGAGCACTTCCACTCACTTGTACAGCTTCTCCACAACCTTGGTCTCACCCTCCATAACATCGTTAGACCATGAACGTTTTCGGGTGACCACCTTGCTGGCGTCGAAGGGAGCTAATCCATAGTGCTGGTCGTCGAGCTTGGAGTTGTGAAGGTAGAATCACTTGTTCCTCCATCCTTGGACGTATTCGTAGAGGTGGGAGGTGAAGTACTGAATGGTGGGGCGGACGGATATCCCGCACCCACCCAGCGCGTAAACGCCACCGGTACTAGATTTTCTCTTCAGGGAATAGAGTTTCCTGAAGAGGCCAAACTGCAGCTCGATTTCGAGCCAGCACTCGCATAGCGTGATGAAGCACACGATATGCAAAAGGGAATTGGGAGACAAATGGTGGATTTGTATCCCATAAAGAAAAAGAAGCCCACGAATAAATTTGTGGGCAGGGAGAGAAATCCCGTGGATGATAAAAGCGTAAAACATAACCCAAAAACCTTTGGGTGGGTCCAGGGTTACCTTGTTACCAGGAAGAATGGTGTTTCCCTTCTCCTCCGAGATTATGCCAAACTCGCGCAGGTGGCGCAAGTCTACCTCCCTAATCAAAGACCAACGCTAACCACCATCAGTGACGCGGCCGGCAGTGGTGGCCTTCTTGGCAGCGCCGGTGGCGCTTGTCCTAGCGGCAGTAGAAGCAGATTTCTTCGGCTTGCCCATATCTCTAGTGTGGCACGCTGTAACATCCCAAAAATACTAAACTTGGATCATCAAACTTTAATCCTCAAATTTAGGGTTAACAAAAGCTTTGCTAAATAAAATTATGAAAGCATGCATGTGTGTATGCACTTCATGTGGAATTCTTTTGAACCAACTTGTTTGTGTGTTCCTTTGTCTATAAATGGATACTTAGGTGAAATAAACATCATCTAAACAATTCCCAAACTTTTCTCAAAGACAATAAATCAAAACAAAGCTAAATGAGTGAATGGTCATTTTGAACAATTTAACTCCCATGCCTACTTTGGCTGTCTCAAACTTTCAAAAGCTAACAGAAACTTTTCTGGATCTTTGCACCCCTTGATTGTAATCATAACAAAGTATCAAGGCCCACTTTGTGATCATCCAGAAACTTTCAAATGCATGGTTTAAATGATAATTCAAAATTGAATCTTTATCATGTGGGAAGATCCCACTTTTTCAAAAACCACTCAAACAAGCTCAACTTTCAAAACCCAAGCATCTGCAGACTCAACAGCACCAACCTAGCACACCCACCAAAAATCTTTTTAAAATTCAAAACTTGAGTTCTTGCGGCCATTTCATCAAACACCTTGCAGACACAAATCATCAAAATCCTAAACACTATTGTGAGCAGCAATTGAAGCCTAACTTGTTCCCTCTCTGGATACAACTAGGTTTTAGTAGATCATCTAGCTCAATTGCACACCCTTAGCATCACTGTAAGCTTGGCATTGCCATCAATGGTGAGCAGGCCGAATGCACACTTGTCACCCCCATGTCGACAACAAGCTAGGAGGAGAAACAAGCCTACCCAGCATGTCTGGGAGCAAGCCAACACCCCACCGCCACTCCCTGTCCAGCGCTCGAACGTTGCCAGCCACTAGACCACACGCACGAACCATGCCAACCTCGCCAGCAACCATGCCGAGAGCACGCCCCGTGCGCCATGCTCGACTGACACCCACAGACCGCGTGCTGCCCTCACCGCGTGCATACGTGATCACCATCGTCCCAGCAACCCCGTAGACACGCTCGTTCGCCGCCACACGGACCACGTGCGCTGTGCGCCATTAAATTCTCCGTCGGGCACGCGCAGAGCACCGTCGCGTTCCGACCAAGCCGCACCGTCCCACGTCTCGCCACCGTGTCGTTGAGCATCGCCAGGGAGGACCGCACCGCCCCTACCGTCACCTAGGCCGATAGCCGTTTGTACCGTCGACCACGACGAGCTCACCTTGCGCCCCGTCGGTCCCCTCGCTCCACTATAAATAGGGGCCACCCCCAGCCGAATTGAACACACCATCTTACTCCCCTCTCATCACTGATCGTGCCACCCCGTTCCCGGAGCAAGGCGAGTAGCACTTCGCCGAAATTTCACCGGAGCCCACCTCTACTGGAGAAGAAGGGAGCCAGCGATTGGAGCCGCCCCAAGAGAAGCTGCCAGTACCAGGAGAACCGCCACCGTTGACTTTGTCGTTCGCCCGCCTCGCCGACCCTCGCCTGAACCCCGGTGAGCCCCCAACAACCCCCACTGGCCGTGCTAGGTTTCTGTGTCGCCGGCGTTGCCCAACGTCGACGATGACCCTCAGCCGTTGGATTATAACCAGATCGAACGCACCACATCGCCCCATACCGCTTCGCACCCTCCTGTCTCATTGACGAGTGGGGACAACCACTTACGCAGCCCGCGGAAGCGCTGTGCATAGCAGGCCGGCCCGTTAACCTTTCCTGTGCAGCCCAGTTATTTGAATTTAATCTTTTTCATTTTATTTCAAACACACTTCTGTACTTAGATTCAAAAATCAACCCAGATCGATTCAGTGCACCAAATTGAATGAAACTAATTTTGTTAGAAAGGTCTGGGAATGCTGAATCCAAGCCCATTGGATTCAAATCATTTGAATCTATAGATCACCCTTGGTAAAAATAACAAGGCAGAAGCTTTTCTGCATTCAACCATTTTTAAAATTTAAACCATAATAGCTTTTGAGTTGATTCCAACTCTCAAAAATCACATTTGATCATACATTTCAGAATATATAAAAACATATGGGTTTACTTACAGAAATAATGTTCAAGTAATAAAAGGATGCCACATAGGCATTTCTAGTCATTTATTTTTATTTAAAATAAAAGGTTAAATCTTATTAAATTGTGACACCACTTTAAATCACATTCCCATGTACTAAAATGTGTGGTGATGACATGTGTCAACATGATCCCATGTTTGGTTTGGAGAATATTAAATCTTAAGTAGTTTTTCAATGAGTAGAAATTACTTTTCTAAAAATAAAAGAAATTAAACCAAGCTTTAATCTTGTAATGTTAGTGATGATGCTAGATCATCTATAGAACCCTTGTGTGTGATGATTGAAAGTAGTTAAGTATTGTTTGGTGATTGTGTACCTCGTATTTATTTATAGACGCTAGTACCGACGAAGGATACGAGGAAGAAGGAGGATACTACGAAGAATAAGCCGAGGAGAACTTCAACCACTGCTCTGCACAAGGCAAGCTTTACTAACCAAGTGGACCAATGCAAGCTAACACTTGCAATTTAGCAAGCTTATACTGATATTGTGCATGCCAATACTTGCAAGCCTTACTAATCAAGTTGACCTATGCAAGCTACTACTTGCTTGCTACCATGCTACTATATGCCTTAAAGCATATATGATCATAACCCCTTGATAAACCAATCCTAGTTTTATTTGCAAGTTTATTACTTTATTTCTTTATCAAAGCTCTTACTTAGAGAGTACTGGAATAAATGGTAGATACTAGAAGGATAATTAAAGGTTGCATAAAGAGCATAAAATTTGGCCTAAGCTAGATAATCTTGATGTCATCCTAAGGCATGAGATTAAACTCAGTTAAACTCCAATAGTTTACCACCCCTCATTAGTACTCACCCCCACTTGTTGATGCTAGTGCTAAGCATAAAACTTGATCAACTTTAGATGGGAATACTTGGTGAAAATGGTTATGAAAACCTTAGAATGATGGATCATTCTACTAAGATGTTTTGACATGTGTTTCCGAACACCTGATGAGTTTGGTGATTAAAATGTTGAGGCATGAGC
This sequence comes from Avena sativa, assembly GCA_916181665.1. Classification (NCBI taxonomy): domain Eukaryota; kingdom Viridiplantae; phylum Streptophyta; class Magnoliopsida; order Poales; family Poaceae; genus Avena; species Avena sativa. The sequence goes on along the minus strand of OV702298.1, from coordinate 39,785,890 downwards.
CTTAGCCCTTTATAAAACTGATGGTTGTCTGGATGCGATACCATTCCAATTTTATCGTACAACCACAATACCCGAAGATTGGGTAGGGCTTGTGATAGGGCAAAGGTGTCCTATCTTTCGATGAGATGGAGATAATCGATTTGGTGGAGTTCGGGCTTGACGATCCGACTACACGTGCGAGTAGGAGCGCCAATGCAATCGCTAGGCCAATCTCCTAGAGGTTACCGATCCTGTGGGAACACGATCAGCCTGACCAGCGAGGGTCTTAATTCCTACCTGAAATCGAGAACACGTAAGAACCAATATTGCAATCAAGATATTGCGGATTAAGAGGAAAGCTTTATTGAAAAGGTGGGATCCTGTATAGGTGCGAAGTACAAGAGGCCTCTGCGACGCTCGAGCCTTGGCGAAGTTGCTAAGATGGCTAACTTAATGTCTAAACAAAATCCGAGCCTAGGGTGACGGCTATGGGGAGTATTTAAGGAGGAAAAAGTGGGGTTTCGGCCAGCCTTGGAAGTGGTGGCCGAATCCAACCCTAGAAGTCCTTTTCCCCTCAAATCGGACTCTAAAAAGTGGCTATTTAAAATCCTGCGAAAATTACATGGGCCTGGCCCAAAATAAAGGTGTCGCAGCACCATATTAAGCTATGGACGAATTCGTGAAGTATTAATCTTGAATATTTCGTCCAAGCCTTCTTTCTTCATTATGGTGGCCTCAAAGTTCTAAAATCTCCATCCGTGGCCTTCTCTTGGATCATCACATGCTTGCTGCCATCTCCATGCATGGCCATGCTCCAATGCTTGTCCCTTTAATCCATGCTTGGTCCATCATTCCTAAGAGTAAGAAATACATCTGATTTAGGCAGCATCATATTCTCATGTATGTGAGGAATAGTTCCAAGAAACGAAAGTACCTGATAGTTAAGTTGTTTGGCACGAGATCTTGTGATGGGTCCTTGTATGTGTGTAGCTGTAGGTACAACGGTTGTATCAATAGAAGGGATGTCCACATCAGCTTGACTGGAAACTTATATACCTTAGTATTAGTTCCCTCACGGCCAAGGTCTGAGCTAAGGCTACCTTGTGAAGATTGTCCACCTGTGTAGTACCCAAGATGATAGTTGGTCATGGTTGGGAGGCCAAACTCACAGGAGAGGTGCTTATACTAGGGCGTGTAATTGAAAGGTTAGGATTGATTATCTGCATACTAAGTATGGTGAATTCAGGATTTGTTCCTGACGGATGTATCGAATGTTGTGGTGAAAGTGTACAATCTCTACAGAGTGTCAAACTACTCGAATAGCCGCGTCTGTGGTTATGGACAGTTGGAGTGGCCATACTGTTCCCCCGTCAGATTTTTCAAAAGACTTGTGAAATGAATTGAGACTTCGACTTGACCACAACAGGGTTGTGGCATGAGATACAAGTTCCCACTTAGGTGTTATAAAACCTTAACTAGCATTCGTTGCTTCCAAACTTAGTAGAGATAAATCTGGCTTTTGCAAAACAACCCTAGAGCCTAGTGTCCTATTATCCCAAAAACCCTTTTACTTGTTAGTATTAGTTTGCGAGTACTTAAAGAGTACTCATGGCTTTGTCCCTGGCTATTCCCATGGCCAGACTATGAAGAGGAGTACCTGGAAGATGGACCTCAGGAAGGTTACGAAAACTAGGATCATCTCCCATTATCAGCATTGCCTGTGACCCCGAAGATGGAGCTTCGCCTAAGCTACCGTTATTATTACGTATTCCGCTGCTTGAACTTGTATTAAGAACTGGATCATGAGATCCCTATTTGTGTAAGAACTTATGTACGGTTTGTAATGAATGATGTACTATGGTATCCAATTTTGTTATGTCTCGCAAAAATGGTAATCCTGGGATTGCGATGTATGGCATAACAGGCATCTGGGATTAAAAATCTGGGTGTTGACAAGTTGGTATCAGAGCCATCCTGACCATAGGAGACCCTAGTTAGACTGGACGTTTGAATCAAAAACTTAGTTTCAAAAACCAAAGAAAACAAATATTTACAAAAACTTATTCTTATTCTTATCCCTTTGATTCTTTCATGAAAATTCATGTTCCTCCAAAAATTCTTGCAAAATACATAAAATTTGACACACTTGATCACTCTACTAACTTACTCATCCTATATTCTTATAGATGGACGTGAAGTACAGCAAGTTTTATCAGTTGGGGAATGGAGGAGACCTTATCTTTGAGAGGGATTTGGACCAGCTTTCGGAACTTCTGATGCGTCCGCACCCCGAGTTCTTTGGAGCTCAGCTCAATGATCAAGGAGGAGAAGATCTGCAGTGGCTAATTCTTGCAAGTCTCCGAGGAAAGATTGAACCCCCCACTGCTGAGGTAATTCAGTTTACCTTAAGAGAGAACAACTGGCTCGACGGACTTGCCAGAGCCATGCAGGAAGCTCTTTCCCATCTATGTGGGCAGAGCATCAACCAGATCAAGGGTACTCGCTTTGAGTTTTGCCCGAGGCGTGATGCAAATGGACAACCACTGGAAGCCCCATACCACCCTGAGCTAAAGACTCAATTGGACCACCTTAGCTTCATGATGTACGATCAACAACAGGAGTTGGATAACTACCGTGACTACTCCAACCACAAGTCTGCCATCATCAAGACGAAGGATCAGACCATCGCCATGCTGGCCAAGGATCGCAAGTCTCACCGCCGTCATCTCGACAAGAAGGAGCGCATCATTGCCCGTCTTCGCCACCGTATCTCATCTTTGGAGGAGACCATCCACGAGAGAGACATGCAGCTGGAGGAAAGGGAAAATGCAGGAGAGGATCTTCGTGGAGACCCCTACTCCTATCTCAGCGATGATGATGATTTTCTGGAGGATCAGGCCATGGATTTCTTCACCGATGAGGATGATTTTGCCTTCATCGATGACGATGAGGATGACGAAGCCACAGATTCCGAGGAGTAGTAGCACTTGAGCACTAGCGTAGTGAGTAGTATTCGGTCCCACTGTATCGTAGTTTCCAGAATGGTTCTTAAAACCATCTGTTTTTCTTTGTTGTGGTGTGTGTTGTATCGTGTGCTATGAATGAATGAAAAAGCAAGTTGCTAGAAAAATCTAAGTCAAACTTTAAAAACTTTTCAAAGACCCAAAACCTTAGAAATTTCCCTCTTTTCTCATGATCTATCTCAATCTTTAGATGCCACGTGGAGGAAGTGGATCATCCCCGGACCCGATGTTGCAGATTCTGCAAATGTTGACTTCTGACTGCAAAGCTGAAAGAGCAGAACGTCAAGCCAACCTAGCCACCCTGTAGCAGATAGCCCAGCTAGCCCACAACAACCAAGGCCACGGAAATCAGGACAACCATGGATCTAAGCTCAAGAATTTCCAGAATACCAACCCACCTGTTTTCACTAAGTCAGAAGAGCCCATAGACGCCGATGATTGGTTGCAAACCATGGAAAATAACCTAGAAGTCGCCGGAGTGGAAGCCAACGAGAAAGTTCTGTTCGCCACCCACTATCTAGCCAGAGATGCCAAGGCATTGTGGAACAGTGTTCACGCAATGACCAGAGGCCAGATGATGACCTGGGAGGAATTCAAGGTCAAGTTCAGCAGAACCCATGTGCCACCGGGTTTGATCAAGAGGATGAGAGACGAGTTCAGGGAACTGAAGCAAGCAAGGATGACTGTAGTGGAATACCGTGACAAATTCTTGTCATTAGCTAGGTATGCCCCGGATGAGATTGACACCGAAGCCAAGCAGAAAGAACGATTCCTGGATGGTCTGTATGATGAGATGGAGACGGTGTTAGTCAATATCCCCTTTGCCGATATTGAAGCCCTTGTAGACTCTGCCATCCAGATGGAAGGAAAGATCGACCAAGCCAACGAGAACCACAAGCGTCGCATGATGCATCAGCCAGGAATCCATCAGACCCCAAAGTATCGCCCTAACCCATCTCCAGGATTTGCCCCAAGAACAAACAAACCCTCGATGAACCGTCCGACCTATCCCAACCGTGGAAAGCCTAGACCCGGAGGAAATCACAACAACCCCGAAAACTCTAGAAATTTCAACCGTGCACCACCAAAGTTCAACACCAACAATGCTGCCACCAACACCAACACTGCCCCTAGGACTGGAAGCAATGCGGTGCCTGTAGCAGCAAAGGACAAGTCGCAAGTGACTTGTTATGACTGTGGAAATAAGGGTCACTACTCCAACGAGTGCCCCAATAAGAAGAATGCTGCAGCACCCAATGCCAATGCCCCAGCTCAGCAACAGCGTCGTGTTCAGCCAGGAAGGAGATTTTCCCTAGGGAATTCGCTCAACCGCAATGGCCGTCTTTTTCTCATGGATGCTGAAGAAGCTCAGGAAGCGCCAGATGTCGTGTTGGGTATGTTTTCTGTTAATTCAGTACTTGCAAGAGTGTTGTTTGATTCTGGTGCATCGCATTCATTTGTCACCGAAGAATTTGCATGCACTAGTAAAATTCAACCAACCAAACTGAAGCATGTCATGATTGTTCAAATTCCCGGATCAACCACCAAGGCTAGGAAAATTTGCAAAGCCGTCCCTATTAGAATCCATGGCATAGATTTTAATGCTAATCCGATAGTACTCGGAAGTAAAGGTTTGGAAGCAGTACTAGGGATGGATTGGATGTCCAAACATAAAGGATTGATTGACTGTGCCAAGAAATCCATCACCATGACCAGTACAGCCGGAATATCAGTCGAGCATATATCTGAAACCTTACCTCGTCAATTCAAGTGCAACAAGAGTATAGCCCAACCTACCATTGACCAAGTCTGGATAGTCTGTGAATACCCCGATGTATTTCCAGATGTTTTGCCCGGTACCCCCAGATCGGGATATCGAGTTTATCATCGAACTAATCCCCGGAACTGGACCCATAGCCCAGAGACCCTATAGTATGAACCCGTCAGAGCTAGCAGAACTAAAGAAGCAACTGGATGCCATGCTGGAAATTGGATTGATTCAACCAAGTGCGTCACCATGGAGATCACCTGTCTTGTTTGTGGACAAGAAAGATGGAGGTAACCGTTTGTGTACGGATTACCGGAAGTTGAATGATGTCACCATCAAGAACAAGTACCCCTTTCCCAAGATAGAAGATTTGTTTGATCAGTTGACCGGAGCCAAAGTGTTTTCTAAGATTGATCTTAGGACTGGTTATCATCAACTCAAATTCGTGTAGAGGATATTCCAAAGACTGCCTTTACCACCAGATATGGATTGTACGAGTATACAGTCATGTCTTTTGGATTAACCAATGCCCCCGCTTATTTCATGAATCTCGTGAATAAGATTTTTATGGACTTCCTGGATAAGTTTGTCGTTGTTTTCATCGATGACATTCTGATTTATTCCCAATCAGAAGAAGAACATGAGCTACACCTAAGGACCATTCTTGGAACCCTTAGAGAGCATCAGTTGTATGCCAAGTTTAGCGAATGTGAATTCTGGTTACAGGAGGTAGGATTCCTCGGTCACATTGTATCAGCCGGAGGAATTGACGTTGACCCTGCCAAAGTGAAAGATGTAGAAGATTGGCAAGCCCCCAACCACTCAAACCCAAGTTCGTGCATTTCTCGGATTGGCGGGATACTACCGCAAATTCGTAGAAGGATTCTCGAGTATCGCCAGACCTATGACCCAATTGCTGAAGAAGGACAAGAAGTTTGAATGGACCGACAAATGTGAAGCGAGTTTTCAAGAACTCAAGAGGAGATTGATTTCAGCCCCAATCTTGATCATGCCAGATATCACTAAGCCCTTCGATGTGTATTGTGATGCATCCAAGACCGGTCTCGGATGTGTGCTAATGCAAGAAGGCAAAGTTATATCTTATCTATCTCGACAACTGAAGCAACATGAGCAAAATTACCCAACCCATGACCTCGAACTCGCAGCCGTAGTTCTAGCCCTGAAGACATGGAGACATTACCTGATGGGAAACCGTTGTGAGATCTATAGGGATCACAAGAGTCTGAAGTATATATTCACTCAGAAGGAGCTGAATATGAGACATAGGAGATGGATTGAGCTAATCAAGGATTACGACCTGGACATTCACTATCACCCTGGTAAAGCCAATGTGGTAGACGATGCCCTTAGCAGATTGCCGTGCCGCTTGAACTCCATGATCTTGAAGGAGCAACCAAGCTTGCACAAAGAGATGGAAGATTTTCGAATGGAATTAGTGAGTGAAGGATTTTTGGCTAGCATAGAACTTCAGCCCACTTGATCAGTCAGATTAAAGAGGCGTAGAAGGGAAATGCTAGTATTGACGGAATCAAGCGTCGTATCGGTATAGGCAAAGTACCCGGATTCACCGAAGACGAAGAAGGAGTTCTGTGGTACAAAGGACGCCTTTGTGTACCCGCAGATTCTGAGTTGAAAGAAGTGATTCTGAAGGCTCATGATACTCTTTATTCTATCCATCCCGGAGGAACTAAGCTGTATCAAGATTTAAAAGAGCAATTTTGGTGGCATAAGATGAAGAGAGAAATCGGAAGCTATATCGCCAAATGTGATATATGTCAGTGAGTCAAGGCAGGACATCAAAGATCCGCTAGATTGTTGCAACTCTTGCAGATTCCGGAATGGAAATGGGATTCCGTTGGAATGGACTTTATCACCGGACTGCCTACCTCTAGTAGGGGAAATGACTCTATCTGGGTCATAGTGGACAGATTGTCCAAAGTCGCCCATTTCTTGCCCGTCAAGACCACATATCAGAGTTCGAAGCTAGCGGAGTTGTACATCGCTAGGATAGTTAGTTTGCACGGAGTCCCAAAGAACATCGTATCGGATCGAGGAACTCAGTTTACCTCGAGATTCTGGAGGAAAGTCCAAGAAGGTTTAGGAACCCGCCTAGATTTCAGCACCGCGTATCACCCTCAGACCGATGGACAAACGGAGCGAGTAAACCAAATACTTGAAGATATGCTGAGAGCATGTGTGTTAGAATATGGATCCAAGTGGGAAGACTGTCTGTCGTTTGCAGAATTTTCATACAATAACAGTTATCAAGCCAGTTTGCAAATGGCCCCCTTTGAATTCATGTACGGAAGGAAGTGTCGCACCCCTTTGAACTGGTCGGAAGTAGGAGAGAGTTAGATTTTTGGACCTGACATCCTACGAGAAGCCGAAGAGAAGGTTCACAAGATTCGTGAGCACCTCAAGACCACCCAGTCCAGACAGGAGAGTTACGCCGACAAGAGACGTAGAGACCTCGCCTTCAACATAGGAGATTTTTTTTATCTGAAAGTGTCGCCATTGAAGGGAATGCAGCGTTTCCAACTCAAAGGAAAGTTAGCCCCCAGATATATCGGACCTTTCAAGATTCTCAACCATCGAGGAGAAGTGTCGTATCAATTGGAACTACCTGAAGAGACGTCATCTGTGCACAATGTGTTCCATATCTCATTACTTCGCAAGTGCCTCGAAGTCCCCGAGAAGACCGAAGTGTTCAAAAATATCGATCACCGGACCATAGAGATCAACGATGACCTGACCTATCCTGAAGTACCCATCCGTATTTTGGAAGAAGATTTTCGAACTACCCGAACCCGAAGCATAAAATTTCTCAAGATTCAGTGGAGCAACCACACAGAAGAGGAAGCTACCTGGGAGCGCGAAGATCACATCAGGACGGAGTTTCCCGATCTCTTCAAATCCTAGGTAATCTTTTTCGTCCTTTTTCAAATCTCGGGACAAGATTTTGTTTAAGGGGGGAAGGTTTGTAACATCCCAAAAATACTAAACTTGGATCATCAAACTCTAATCCTCAAATTTAGGGTTAACAAAAACTTTGCTAAATAAAATTATGAAAGCATGCATGTGTGTATGCACTTCATTTGGAATTCTTTTGAACCAACTTGTTTGTGTGTTACTTTGTTTGTAAATGGATACTTAGGTGAAATAAACATCATCTAAACAATTCCCAAACTTTTCTCAAAGACAATAAATCAAAACAAAGCTAAATGAGTGAATGGTCATTTTGACCAATTTAACTCCCATGCCTACTTTGGCTGTCTCAAACTGTCAAAAGCTATCAGAAACTTTTCTGGATCTTTGCACCCCTTGATTGTACTCATAACAAAGTATCAAGGCCCACTTTGTGATCATTCAGAAACTTTCAAATGCATAGTTTAAATGACAATTCAAATTGAATCTTTATCATATGGGAAGATCCCACTTTTTCAAAAACCACTCAAACAAGCTCAACTTTCAAAACCCAAGCATCTGCAGACTCACCAGCACCAACCTAGCACACCCACCAAAAATCTTTTCAAAATTCAAAACTTGAGTTCTTGCGGCCATTTCATCAAACACCTTGCAGACACAAATCATCAAAATCCTAAACACTATTGTGAGCAGTGATTGAAGCCTAACTGGTTCCCTCTCTGGATACAACTAGGTTTTAGTAGATCATCTAGCTCAATTGCACACCCTTAACATCACTATAAGCTTGGCATTGCCATCAATGGTGAGCAGGCCGAATGCACAATTATCACCCCCATGTCGACACCAAGCTAGGAGGAGAAACAAGCCTAGCCAGCATGTCTGGGAGCAAGCCAACACCCCACCGCCACTCCCTGTACAGCGCTCGAACGTTGCCAGCCACTGGAACACACGCACGAACCATACCAACCTCGCCAGCAACCATGCCGAGAGCACGCCCCGTGCGCCACGCTCGACCGACGCCCACAGACCGCGCGCCGCCCTTGCCGCGTGCATACGTGATCACCACCGTCCCAGTAACCCCGTAGACACGCTCGTTCGCCGCCGCGCGGACCACGCATGCTGTGCGCCATTAAATTCTCTGTCGGGCACGCGCAGAGCACCGTCGCGTTCCGACCAAGCCGCACCGCCCCACGTCACGCCATCGTGTCGTTGAGCATCGCCAGGGAGCACCCCACCGCCCCCTACCGTCGCCCACGCCGATAGCCGTCTATACCGTCGACCATGACGAGCTCACCTTGCGTCCCGTCGATCCCCTCGCTCCACTATAAATAGAGGCCACCCCCAGCCGAATTGAACACACCATCTCAGTCCCCTCTCATCATTGATCGTGCCACCCCGTTCCCGGAGCAAGGCGAGTAGCACTTCGCCAGAATTTCACCGGAGCCCGCCGCTACTAGAGAAGAAGGGAGCCAGTGATTGGAGCCGCCCCAGGAGAAGCTGCCAGTACCAGGAGAACTGCCGTCGTCGACTTCTTCGTTCGCCCACCTCGTCGACCCTCGCATGAACCCCGGTGAGACCCCAACGACCCCCACTGGCCCTGCTAGGTTTCTGTCTTGCCGGCGTTGCCCAACGTCAACGATGACCCTCAGCCATTGGATTAGAACCAGATTGAACGCACCACATCGCCCCATACCGCTTCGCACCCCCCTGTCTCACTGACACGTGGGGACAGCCACTTACGCAGCCCGCTGAAGCACTGTGCGTAGCAGGCCGGCCCGTTAACCTTTCGCGCGCAGCCCAGTTATTTGAATTTAATCTTTTTCATTTTATTTCAAACACACTTCTGTACTTAGATTCAAAAATCAACCTAGATAAATTCAGTGCACCAAATTGAATGAAACTAATTTTGTTAGAAAGGTCTAGGAATGCTGAATCCAAGCCCGTTGGATTCAAATCATTTGAATCTGTAGATCACCCTTGGTAAAAATAACAAGGCAGAAGCTTTTCTGCATTCAACCATTTTTAAAATTTAAACCATAATAGCTTTTGAGTTGATTCCAACTCTCAAAAATCACATTTGATCATACATTTCAGAACATATACAAACATATGGGTTTACTTACAGAAATAATGTTCAAGTAATAAAAGGATGCCACATAGGCATTTCTAGTCATTTATTTTTATTTAAAATAAAAGGTTAATTCTTATTAAATTGTGACACCACTTTAAATCACATTCCCATGTACTAAAATGTGTCGTGATGACATGTGTCAACATGATCCCATGTTTGGTTTGGAGAATATTAAATATTAAGTAGTTTTTCAATGAGTAGAAATTACTTTTCTAAAAATAAAAGAAATTAAACCAAGCTTTAATCTTGTAATGTTAGTGATGATGCTAGATCATCTATAGAACCCTTGTGTGTGATGATTGAAAGTAGTTAAGTATTGTTTGGTGATTGTGTACCTCGTATTTATTTATAGACGCTAGTACCGACCAAGGATATGAGGAAGAAGGAGGATACTACGAAGAAGAAGCCGAGGAGAACTTTAAAGACTGCTCTGCACAAGGCAAGCTTTACTAACCAAGTGGACCAATGCAAGCTAACACTTGCAATTTAGCAAGCTTATACTGATATTGTGCAAGCCAATACTTGCAAGCCTTACTAATCAAGTTGACCTATGCAAGCTAATACTTGTTTGCTACCATGCCACTATATGCCTTAAAGCATATATGATCATAACCCCTTGATAAACCAATCCTAGTTTTATTTGCAAGTTTATTACTTTATTTCTTTATCAAAGCTCTTACTTAGAGAGTACTGGAATAAATGGTAGATACTAGAAGGATAATTGAAGATTGCATAAAGAGCATAAAATTTGGCCTAAGCTAGATAATCTTGATGTCATCCTAAGGCATGAGATTAAACTCAGTTAAACTCCAATAGTTTACCACCCCTCATTAGTACTCACCCCCACTTGTAGATGCTAGTGCTAAGCATAAAACTTGATCAACTTTAGATGGGAATACTTGGTGAAAATGGTTATGAAAACCTTAGAATGATGGATCATTCTACTAAGATGTTTTGACATGTGTTTCTGAACACCTGATGTGTTGGTGATGAAAATGTTGAGGCATGAGCCTTAGCCCTTTATAAAACTGATGGTTGTCTAGATGCGATACCATTCCAATTTTATCGTACAACCACAATACCCGAAGATTGGGTAGGGCTTGACTGGAAACTTATATACCTTAGTATTAGTTCCCTCACGGCCAAGGTCTAAGCTGAGGCTACCTTGTGAAGATTGTCCACCTGTGCAGTACCCAAGATGACAGTTGGTCATGGTTGGGAGGCCAAACTCACAGGAGAGGTGCTTATACTAGGGCGTGTAATTGAAAGGTTAGGATTGATTATCCGCATACTGAGTATGGTGAATTCAGGATTTGTTCCTGACGGATGTATCGAATGTTGTGGTGAAAGTGTACAATCTCTGCAGAGTGTCAAACTATTCGAATAGCCGCGTCTGCGGTTATGGACAGTTGGAGTGGCCATACTGTTCCTCCGTCAGAACTTTCAAAAGACTTGTGAAATGAATTGAGACTTTGACTTGACCACAACAAGGTTGTGGCATGAGATACAAGTTCCCACTTAGCTGTTATAAAACCTTAAATAGCATTTATTGCTTCCAAACTTAGAAGAGATAAATCTGGCTTTTGCAAAACAACCCTAGAGCCTAGTGTCCTATTATCCCAAAAAACCTTTTACTTGTTAGTATTAGTTTGCGAGTACTTAAAGAGTACTGATGGATTTGTCCCTGGCTATTCCCATGGCCAGACTATGAAGAGGAGTACCTGGAAGATGGACCCTAGGAAGGTTACGACAACTAGGATCATCTCCCATCGTCAGCATTGCCTGTGACCCCGAAGATGGAGCTTCGCCTACGCTACCTTTATTATTACGTATTCCGCTGCTTGAAGTTCTATTAAGAACTGGATCATGAGATCCCTATTTGTGTAAGAACTTATGTACAGTTTGTAATGGATGATGTACTATGGTATCCAATTCTGTTATGTCTCGCAAAAATGGTAATCCTGGGATTGCGATGTATGGCATAACAGGCATCTAGGATTAAGAATCCAGGTGTTGACACACGCGATGCGATGGGTGCGAAGGAAAGAACAAGGGAAAACGCGAAGAACATCTAGTGCACAGCGCGTACGAGCTCTGGGAATGGAGAAGGCAGAAAGACAGAGAATGAAGAAAGCAAATGGCAAGGGAAAAATTACCATGGTCCCCCGTAGTATAAAACGACGAGGACGATGACGTAGGACCGTCGATCCAGTTACCCTAACACGTGTCCTACATCGTGACATACACGTAGCGGGCACCACCCAAACTGTCATGAGCATGCCATCCACTATGCGTAGAAATCGAGGAGACACAGTAATTATCACATAAAGTACGCATTACTAGTCAAATCCCGGCTAGATAGTGGGACCCATGATCGTCTTGTCACAGTGCTTCTGCTATCGCAGACAATTGAGCTCACCAAGCGTCAACAATGACGTCAGCAAAAGCAAAGGCCAACAACGACTACAATCTTTCGGCTGCAAATAAAAGTACTTACTCAACTCTGCGACTCAACCAACTACTCGGGGGATACTCCTATCAGGAGCGCTGGTCGCGCACCTGAAAATTTGATACGGTCCCCGAGTTAGTCGATAAAACTCCCTAAATCTTCGAGTCCTTCTTCGAGTATACGACTCCACTACAGACTCGGGGGCTACTCCGATAGGGAGCGTTGTCTACGCATTTGACAAAGTGTGCGCTAGTCGCGTTTTAGGTCGTCTGAAGAACTTCTAGATTGCCGTAATGCATAACTGATAATTATAAGTCTCTGCTCGAGTCTGCGACTCGAACAGACACTCAGTGGCTACTCCCATAGGGAGCGCTAGTCGCGTACCCTATGAATTACGTAAATGAAATCTTTTGGATCTTTCATGATTACAATGAAGCATACATTTTATTCAGCAACTCTGCTCAAAATAGCACTAAGAGAGGCAACGTATCCCTGGTCACCCGAGACACCTCTGTGGCGATAAATCTTTGGATGCTGCGTCTAAGACGCAAAGGTAAGACCTACAGATACTTCTAATGGCCTGGAAAGGCATCTGACTGCGCTCTGCTAGTAATATTCCGTGTCAATAGGCACGATGAAAAATCCCGACGGACGTGTTGGGTACATAACTGAAAACACTAGAATTCGACTCATGTAAGACCTCCGCGGCCTGAGTCGAATTACACCAGCAATTTTCCAGATTCGAGTCCGGGGAATCGTGTTGGAGTTATGCCCAAGAGGGAATAATAAAAATGGTTATTATTATATCTTTGTGTTTATGATGAATGTTTGCATAACATGCTATAATTATATTAACCGAAAACAGTGATACTTGTGTGTTTTGTAAACATAAAAGAGTCCCTAGTAAGCCTCTTGTTAAACTAGCTTGTTGATTAATAGATGATCATGGTTTCCTGATCATGGACATTAGATGTTATTAATATCAAGATCATGTCATTAGGAGAATGATGTGATGGACACACTCCTATAGTTAGCCTAGCATAAGATCAAGTCATTTAGAGTTTGTTTGCTACAAGATTTAAAATATATAGTAACCTAATACTTCGATAATGAGATCATGTTAATCACCATCAACGGGTGTATACTTTGATTACATCAAACACCACTTCCATAAATGGGTGGTTATAAAGGTGGCATTAGGTATTCTGAAAGTATGTGTTGAAGCACATGGATCAACAGCGGGATTTGTCCATCCATATGACGGATAGATATACTCTGGGCCCTCTCGGTGGAATGTCATACAATTGTCTTGCAAGCATGTGACTAGGTCACAAGGTATGTCATATCATGGAACGAGTAAAGATTACTTATCGGTAACGAGGTTGAACTAGGTATAGAGCTACCGACGATCAAACCTCGGATAAGTAAAGTATCGCACGACAAAGGGAATAGGTATCGTATGTAAATGGTTCATTTGATCATGAAGTCATCATAGAAACATGTGCGAGCCATATGGATTTCTAGATCCCTCTATTGTTTATTGATCGGAGAGGGGTCTCGATCATGTCTGCATAGTTCATGAACTGTAGGGAGACACACTTAAGGATTCGATGTTGTTTAAGTAGATATGGAATATGAGTTGGAGACCGAATGTTGTTCAGAGTCTCGGATTGGATCTAGGAAATCATAATGAGATTCGGAATGGTCCGGAGAATAAGATTCATATAAGGAAAGTCAATTTCCGGGGTTTGGAAATGTTTTCGGTGTTTTGACCAGAATCTTCTAGAATGTTCTGGAAGGTCCACCACCCCGGGAGGGGGCACTTGGTATGCGGCATGCCCTAAGGGGCTGGACGCATCATACCCAAGGGCAACTCGGCCAAGGACTAGGAAGAAGGGGCCAAACCCTAGTTTGAAAAGTCAAATACTAGTTTGAAAAGTCAAATCCTAGTTTGGGAAGGAAAGGGAAAACTTGGAGGGTAAGTTTCCACCTCTTCTCTTCCTAGCTGAGTTGGGGAGGGACTCTCCCCTTGCTAGGCGAGTTGGGGGAAACTTGGCTAGGGTAAGGAGGCCCTTGACCATCGTCCCCTCTCCCATATAAGGAGGGGTAGGGCACCACCCCTTGGCCCCTTGTCCCTTGGCGCCTAAACCCTACCCGCTGCACCCCTCTCTCTCTCGTCCACCATCCTTTTGGGGCATAGGCAAAGCCTTGTAGAAATATCTCCTACACCAACACCACCACCACACCGTCGTGCTGTTGGGATTCCGAGGAGATCTACAACCTCTGCTGCCCTGCTAGAACAAGGGAGAGGAAGGTCTTCATCGACTAGAATACATGTGACTAACTGCGGAAGAGCTTCCAGAACGTGGCGCCAGAAAAATCGTCTACACAATGTTGAGATCGGCAAGTGATTGAATACATCAACCACGAGATCCGAATCTCATTAAACTCTTTGGATCTACGAGGGTTAGTTCTCTACAATCTCGTTGCACCGATCTCGTAGATTAGATCTTGGTTTTGTGTGTTCCTGCAATAATTTTTTTTTGTTTTCCATGCTGCGAACCCTAATGTGTATTAGATCCGACTCTATGCGTAGATCTGTTGCACGAGTAGAGCACAATGGTTTTGTGGGAGTTGATGCTTTTGTTGTCATTTTCTTTTTGTGTACTTTGCAACTTGCGGGATGGTGGGATGAAGTGGCCTGGGCTAACCTTACATGTCATCGTACATGAGACGTGCTTGCATTGCACAAGTGGATTTGTGGGTGTCTGTCTCTCCCACCATAGTGAAGATTCAATTTACAACGGGCACTTGACAATACTTGTATCAACGTTTTGGTTCATGTTCGTAGGTAAGAACGGTTCTTATTCGAAAGCCCAAGCCACGTAAAACATGCAAATAAAATTAGAGGAGTCTAACTTGTTTCTGTAGGGCATGTGATGTGATATGGCCATGATGTGATTGTGATTATATTTGATGTATGCAATGATCCTTATTATAAGTTGGCAACCGACAAGAGCCTTATGGTTGTCTTTTAAATCATTAAGACCTGCGTGTCTATTCATCAAGTAGTTGTAATAGTTGTTGGTGGAGGAAAACCATGAAGCGGCGCCATTGACCTTGATGCCACACCGGTGATGATGGATATCATGTTCGTGCTTTGGATATGAAGATAAAAGGCACAATAAGAAAGGCCATATCATATCACATATTATGAATTGCATGTGATGTTAATCCTTTTATGCATCTTGTATTTCTTAGATCATGATGGTAGCATTATAAGATGATCCCTCTCACTAAATGTCAAGTAATAAAGTGTTCATCCTTAGTAGCCTCCGTTGCTAAGACTCGTCGTTTCGAAGCACCGCGTGATGATCGGGTGTGATAGATTCTACATGTGCATACAACGGGTGCAAGCCAGATTTGCACATGCGGATACTAAGGTTAACCTTGATGAGCCTAGCATTTACAGACATGGTCTCGGAACACGGAATACCGAAAGGTAAAGCATGAGTCATATGATTGATATGATGAGAATGTTGATTGTTCTCCTTTGAAACTACATCATCTCTCGTGATGATCAGACTTGGTGTAGTGGATTTGGTTCGTGTGATCACTAAAACAATGTGAGGGATGTTGTTTTGAGCGGGAGTTCACCTAGCTAATTTAAGAATTAAATTTGAACTCAATTTATCATAAACTTAGTCTAAAATCTTTGTAAATATGGTGTAGATCATGGCGGCCCATACCATCAATTTTAATGTGTTCCTAGAGAAAGAAAAGTTGAAAAACAATGGAACCAACTTCGTGGACTGGTTCCGCAACTTGAGGATTGTCCTTAATTGTAACATCCCAGCATTTAGGATCCAACGAAGGGTAGAATTTGGATTGTGTTCATATGCATGCATTCATCTATAAAAATGTGGGTAAATTTTCCGCCAAACTAAAAACCTAAGTGATCAGAGTTTCTTTCATTCTCTATGTGTAGGAATAGCTATTGAGAGTGATCGTTATAAATTCTGACATGATCTTTATGAATAAATGTGTTTGAGGGGATAATTTGAATTCAAATTTGAACTAATATTTAAAAGTTAAGATTTGGATATTAAAATAATTTTAAATGATTAGTAATATCATTTGTTATAATAATAAATAATAGAATTCAAAATAAAGTAATTCAAATAAGAAATAACTCTTTATTTCTTATCTTTATTCCAAATACATTTCTATTTTACAATAATAAACTCATCAAACCAATGTGAGGTTCAGTACTGTAAGGGAATTACCACAAATGGAATACAAATAATAAACTGTTACATAATTGTTACAAAAAGAATAAAATAAGATATTACAAAACTCTTACAAAAGAATCAAATAGATATTACAATGAAACTCTACTTATCTATCTAAACCTATACTAAATCTTGAACACCAGATCCTGTACCTGCAACAAAATTCAAAACAGACAAAAAAGGGTTAGTTATTAGAATACTCTCAGTGGAGAGTAGTGAGGTGCACTGCTCATATTACATCATTGAGTATTATTAAAGGGGCAGGTTTCACCAATATGAAAGAATTGCTCTTTCATAATAAATAAGCCACAAGTCAGATTTTAATAGCAAGTAAGAGGGGCAAGTTTCACCAGGTAAGTAACATGTAAATGGGTCAAAAGGTAAAACACCTCATCAATCTGATCCAAATCATGTACCAAGCAGACATGCAGCACAATCGCCTAAATGCATGGTGAGAGCTGTCAACACAGCAGCAGCAGCTACACAAGCAAAAGGGAATATCCCAGCCGTGGTAAGGCTCATAGCAGCACCTTTTTACTTCCAACACCAAACCAGGAGCACACTAAGCTTAGCAAGAGCCAAGCAAACCATCAGCCCAACCACACACAAGATCATCCCAGTATTCACCAGATGGTGACATAAGGAGGGGGTGGATCAGGTGGACAGCAAGGGCAAGATCAAGGCCAAGTTTGCAGGAACCAGAAGGAGAAGAACAAGCTCAAGCCAGCAGCACCATCAGCAAGATCTAGCCATCCAAATGAACCAGCCACAACACCAGCAAAACTAACAGTTGTGATGAGTAAAATAAAACCATCACATGATCCTATCATCTTCCTAAGACCAAGATTCATGTGTTGTTTTATATATAGATCTCTCAGAAATCACCCAAGTGGGATGAATCCATCACAGATAAACCTTTACATAAAAAGTATGCTTAACATTTTACAAGTCAAGCCAGGATCTCAGGCCAGCATCATAGATCCTGGATATGATAGCTAAATCATATATTCCAACATGTACATAGCATAGCTTATGAATTCTAGGCACATCTCCTAGTGGCGTAGCACCTCAGAATTCATAAATCCTATGAATCAATATAAACCATGAGCACCTCAACCATCTTAGCCAAAAGGATTCAAGATCCAGTAACTAATGATAATACTAGAACATTTCTATTAGGGACAACAACATAGGAAACTAGTTCATATGCCTCAGACCAATATCATAGGCAGAAATGTTTAAGAAGAAGATTCCAACTTAACTTTGATTCAAATCCAAAACTAAGCATCAATAGAATCAAGCCAATAGTAGAACCTAAACTTATGTACCATTATTAAGATGGTGTCACAAAGCTAGATTCTAAATCAAGCAGATCCATTATTTAGCTTGCATAAGTAAACCTGTAATATCATCTTCCTGGAATTTAACTAGGAATCATCACCAAGACTATATCTATCCACATAATCCGGGTATCATAATCACATTATGGCCCTAATTCTGAGTATAATCCCACAAGTGAGAGATCAAAAATTCAGTGGGTAATCACTGACAGTATCGCTGTTAGTACTAATATTTTGACAGTGGTGAACTCACAAATCACGAACACCACTAGTAAAACTCCACATTAGCATTACCATTTTGTCCATACACAACAATCAATTGGAAGCAATACTATAAGGCCACTAGCATCATATAATCAAATGAGAACAGTGAGCAATTTAGTATTAGATCACAATCCTCATTAGTCATCACCATTAGTTCTAGTTCATCATGTACAACTAAACAGAGGGAGGAACCCTAGAATAGGATATGAACCCTAATTAGGGATGCACGATAGAGACACACAACATAGCTTAGGAGGGGCAGAGGACAACAATCACAAGGGGGAGATTGAAATCAAACTCACCGAAGGTCCTCGCTGTTGTATAGAAGAGGAAGCAGAGGGGCCTACGGACACGGCAGCACGGGGAGCACCCCAAGGGGCGCTGCAACCCGCACCAAGCCGAGGCGACGGCCACATCACCACTTGAGGACGACAACACCACCATGCAACATACGAACATCCCACGACACCACTGGAGTAGCATGGAGCCATCACCAGCACAACTCCAAACCCTAGGGTTCGGGATGGAGCAAGCCTGGCCACAGAAGAGCCCCAAATCCAAATTGAATTGGACTATATGAAGGAGCAGGGTCGATAACTACACCATGCACCATGGCGGCGACCAGAGAGGACCACGGCGGCGGGAATCGCACGGCGGCGGTGTCGGCGACTGATGACCCACAAGTGTAGGGGATCGCAACAGTCTTCGCGGGTAGTATTACCCAATTTATTGATTCGACACAAGGGGAGCCAAAGAATACTTGCAAGCCTTAACAACCGAGTTGTCAATTCAGCTGCACCTGGGAACAGTTCTTACTCACAAAAGTTTATCAGTAGCAACAGTTTAAAAAAGCAAAAGCAAAGCAACAGTAGCAGCAAAACAAGAGAAATAGTAATAGTAGCAGGAAACAGTAGGATATGAGCGAGGTAGGGCATAGGGATGGATGGGCGTTGCATGGACGAGTCTAAACTTGTAACTTCAAGATCTAGGGCATTGCAGATATATAATAATAAGCATCCAAGTACTAAACAATCCTAGGCATGTGCTCCAAATATAATCATACGTTCTCTCAGTGAGAACTTGCACAACATCTTATGTCCATCTAGGCCGTGGCAGTGGGGCCTCTAGGGAACCACTGGAAATTAAGGTGCTCCTTTTAATAGAGCACCAGAGCAAACCATTAAGACTCCGTGAACACATGTGATCCTCACACCACAACCATCCCCTCTAGTTGTCCCAATTTCTGTCACTTCGGGGCCTTTGGATCCGAACAATGATATGTGTACACAACTTGCAGAAAAGATCACAAACAATACTATCATAATGATTCAATAATATGTTCAGATCTGAGATCATGGCACTCGGGCCCTAGTGACAAGAATTAAGCACAACAAGTTGCAACAAAGTCAAATAGCACTAATAGAGATACTAGGCACTATGCCCTAACAATCTTATTTGATTACATGATAGAACTCATCCAATCCCTACCATCCCCAAGCCTACAGCGGGGGATTACTCACTCATGGATGAGGGAAGCATTGATGGTTGATAGAGAGGCGTTGGTGATGACGATGGTGATGATCCTCTCCAAATTCCTCGTCCCGGTAGGGTGCCAGAACAGAGTTTTTGGATCCTAATCTTGGTTTCTGATGGTGGCGGCGGAGCGGAACTCTTCTTGGAAAAACGTCGAACACCCCTCGGTTTTTAGGTCAAGGGGTAACTTATAGGCGAACAAGGAACCCGAGGGGGTGCCTGGGGTGGCCGCACCCCCTAGGCACGGGGCAGGGCCCACCCGCGCCTGGCAGGGGTGTGGGCCCCCCAGGCCTCCACTCCATTTCGTCTTCTAGCTCCGTGGGTCTTCTGGTGAAATATAATTTTTGGCATATTTTCCGGGATTTTTCCTGATAGTTGATTTTCTGCACAAAAACTAGTCACCAAGGTAATTCTGCTAAAAACAGCATCAGTCCGTGTTAGTTGTATCCAAATCACACAAGTTTAGAGGAGAAACAATAGCAAGAGTGTTCGGGAAAGTAGATATGTTTTGGACGTATCAACTCCCCCCAAGCTTAGCCTATTGCTTGTCCTCAAGCAATTCAGTTGAAAATAGAGTGCGATAAAAGAACTTTCGCGAACACATTTGCTTCATATGATGTATATATTCTCAGCACAGGAGTAGATGCTTAAACCATTCATAATAAGAAGTATGCAACCAAGTCTACTCAATAGTCATTGCAAGCTATGAAGAGAAACCAACTCAATAATAATAAGTAGCATGGAACATAAACATAAGCAACATTGCAATGCTCATAGTAAGGTATGATAGAGTGGTATCTCGCTTGCCTTTGTTTGTAGAGCACAATATAAATGCCAAGGCACCTCTGAAGTTCAAGTGAAGACTAGAAGTAAAGATATCAGAGATACAAGCATCAAAGTCATGACATAATTAACCAAGTTTTGGAACAAACACAAGAATGACAACTATGCTCTCAAGAAGGTGCTCATAGAATAAGTGGTGACTCAACATGGAAGTGAAAAGTTTGAAAGGATTCCAAATGCTGAAAGGAAGGTACTCATTAGATTTGATCTCTCATTGCCCTATCATATGCATCATCATATGGTTAAGGTGAAAGTGAGGTCCAGTATGAGTTATATGCTTGACAGACCATAAACTGGAATCCCATGTCCCTTGAGTACGAGGGCCGCTCCGCATGCTACTCAACTTTGGTCACCTGTAAGTTCTTGTCATTGTACATGCATGCATATCATAAAGAACCGTCAATGGGGTACCCCTTGCACATGATACAGGAGCTATCCCGTGATCAAAATGACAAGGCAAGCAGACAATGAGCATCTCAGCAATCTTTTTATTTACTATGTGCATAGCTTTTATTGAGGATGCTTCACAGAATGCTCATTATGGTGGTGTTGCAAGTTCCACCATGATTAGGCATGGCTTACTCTAGCGGCCCAGGTGTTTCTCTAACACAATGTATAGACTCCATGAACTCACAAGCTCCCCTTTTATTTCACACCGACGACATCCGCAAACAAAAGAGCAAGGTATCAATCGGATATGTATCCAAAAAGTGTTGAAAGTGTTCCTCGTGACATCACGGTTCTGCTGACTCCCAGCATATAATTTGCAAGCATATAAGTTTCATGGACATGTCACAATGGTTCAGGATTATTAAGTGCAAGGAATAAAGTGTGCCATCAAGTTCGTGAGAGCTTTACTAACTAACTTTCTCAAAACAGACAAACATTTTATTTGGAAGAAAACAAGGCATATAGAATATGCACTGAAATAGCAAATGATGCTAATAGGTAGGTATGGTGGACAAAGTTTGCAGTATTGGTTTTGGAGAGTTGGAAGCACAGGTAGATCTCATACTCTGTGCAAGTGAAGGCTAGCAATAGAGAGGGAGAGAAAAATGAGAGAGCAATAATTGTCATAATCATGCTTGCAACAAAACAGGACTAAAACTCTAAGGCAAAATAAATCATCGAGGCTTACTGACTATTGTTTAGTCATATGCATGAGCGAGCATGTGCCAAGTCGATTCACATGAAACTTCCAGAGGAGGATACCACAATATCATACCAAAATATGAATAAAACAATGCAAGCAAACATTCATATGACATGCTACAAACTATTAGCAAGCTGGAGCTAATCATAGACAAGCAAGAACTACTAAGCATCCCTCAGTAACATACGACTTACAATGAACAGACTAAGCATGCTTATAATGATGAGTATATGTACAAAAATGACAATAAATAGAGTTCATTACCAGCCTCTTACCACACCTCAAGTTGTCTTAATCTTTATTATTCCCCTTCACTTGTGTGACTTGAATAATAACATGAAACCCAAAATCCACTGAGGACGGCTGAACCCTACAAATAACTCACGAAACCAAAGAAGAACAACAAATATTTTTGGTGTTTTCAATTTTTTAAGGAAATAAAACAAAGCAACACCAGACAAAGAAAATGCAAACCAAACAAGAAGCAAACAAAGCAAGAGAAACAACAAAAATATTTTTGGTATTTTTGTGTTTTTGAGAAAGAAGCAACAAGAACCAAAAAGAAAGCGAACGATGGATATACAAAGAACCGACGGAACATGATATATAGATAAGTGTGATGTTGGTATACCTCCCCCCAAGCTTAGGATTTTGGCCTAAGTGGGGCTCAATCCCATGGTGCCCAAGTAGGTGCACCTCCATAGTACAACGAGGAGGCTCCCTCGTCCTGGTACGAGCTCGAGGACTCCCCAGTGTAGTGTACAATGGGGTCATACGAGGGTGCTTCCTCCTGATAGTGTCCATAGAAGCTAAGAGAGCGCAGCTTGTCATCCATCTCCTCCTTGGAGCATGACAAGGTCCCTGAGAAATATTGAACAAAGTGGTTTGGGGTAGAGGGATCTCTCTCTCTCTTCCCCGTCAATAAACAGCATTTTGTAGACCAAGTTCTCAAGGGTAGAGACATTAGTAACAAAGTGGTGCGCCTTCATGGCAGCATGATCACGCCTCTAAGGAGCCAAAACTGTATCATTTAGATCAACAACAATGTCCAAGGTGGTAGCAACACGTGTAGCAATAATTCCCCCCATAAATGGGTCCCTTAGCAGTTAAGCGACGAGCAATGAGAGAACCAAGATTGTACTTGGTATCATTGTTGAGCGCAGTAGCTAAGAAATCCAAATGATAGCTGGAAATATTACTAGTGTTCTCCCTACCAAGAACACTAGTGGTAAGATAGTAAGCAAAGTACCTGATGGCTGGAAGCTGAATATTTCTTATCTTTCCCCGTTGAGCTCTACGGTTATCATCATTAGTTATCCCACGGTAGAGCTCCAACAAATCAGCGGGTTGAGCTAGAATCTTCTTTGCTGACCCAGCTATACCAAGTCCCAGAGCCTCACAAAATTTCTTCAACATCATATTGTAAGACCTGCCATAAATTTTGAAAGAAACATCTGGCTTGAACATGCTGTTAGTAAGGAATAAGCTCTCCACAAATGTTTTAGTGGGCGTAGCATATTGCACGCTCTCATCCTGCATAAGGCTTGTTAGTCCAGCCCTCCGAACCAAGGTTGTAAAATCATCAAGAATCCCAGGAGCCTGCAAAAAGGTTGGGCAAGGAAAGGTGGAAGGATGAGCATCCCCCTCATCTCCCTCGTTGCCGAATCGCGAAGTGATGAGATCCTCATTGTATGAGGGCCTGGATCAGGAGGATAATCTTGAGGGCCTTTCCCTCCTAGGTGCATCACCCTCAAATATCTCTCCAAATGTGTGGTTGTCCATGATCACTCTTTTCTGAAATTTTTAGACAAACATCAAACCAAGTGATTTCCAAGTTGATAAATGATAAGAAACTACTATAGGAACTTGCTAGAGGGCTACACATGCATCAAAATGAAATATCTAAGCATAAAACAAGCATGCATTCTCACACAACCTGACACTATAGCAGCAAAATACTCAAGATACAATCTACCAATCACAAATCTAATTGGACAAGTGGAGGAGACACATACTAAGGAGCAATCCGTCCAAAAATCAGCAGCAAAGATGGGCTAAGCAAGGAGATCGAAAATCACGAGCAAGAACAGCAAGGACTCGAGCTTGAGCCAGTTTTCTGGTGTTTTTCAGGAGAGAGAAAGAAGATGGCTGTGAGGGGGAACCTTGAAGGGGCCCACGTGGGATAGACCCCCCCCCCCAGCAAGATCTAGCCATCCAAATGAACCAACCACAACACCAGCAAAACTAACAGTTGTGGTGAGTAAAATAAAACCATCACATGATCCTATCATCTTCTTAAGACCAAGATTCATGTGTTGTTTCATATCTAGATCTCTCAGAAATCACCCAAGTGGGGTGAATCCATCACAGATAAACCTTTACATAAAAAGTATGCTTAACATTTTACAAGTTAAGACAGGATCTCAGGCCAACATCATAGATCCTAGATATGATAGCTAAATCATATATTCCAACATGTACATAGCATAGCTTATGAATTCCGGGCACATCTCCTAGTGGAGTAGCACCTCAGAATTCATAAATCCTATGAATCAATATAAACCATGAGCACCTCAACCATCTTAGCCAAAAGGATTCAAGATCCAGTAACTAATAATAATACTAGAACATTTCTATTAGGGACAACAAGATAGGAAACTATCAAGGAAAGGCAAGATATCATCGATATCATCAAAGACAGATTGAAGATAGCTCAAAGTAGACAGAAAAGTTATGCTGATCAAAGTCAAAGATCATGGCATCCTGAAGTGGGAGATATGGTATATGTCAAAGTAAGCCCAACGAAAGGAGTTAAGAGGTTCGGAGTTAAAGGAAAATTGAGTCCCAGATATATTGGACCATTCAAAATACTGAGTCAGAATAGGACCACAGCTTATGCTTTAGATTTACCACCAATATTGGCTCAAGTTCACAATATTTTCCATGTGTCAGAACTCCGGAAATTTCTTAAAGTTCCTGATGATGCAATCACACATCAAGAAGTGGAATTACAAGCAAATTTGACGTATGTTGAGAAACCCTGTAAAATCTTGGAAGAGAACTGGAAAAGGTTGAGAAACAAGGCAATCAAGTACTGCAAGGTACAGTGGGAGAATCACCCTGAGAGGGAAGCCACCTGGGAGAAAGAGGATGACTTAAAAGAAGCCTATCCAGAACTATTCAGGTACACTTCGGCACACTTTTGGACGAAGTTTAATTTAAGGGGGGAAGACTGTAACATCCTAGCATTTAGGATCAAACGAAGGGTAGAATTAGGATTTTGTGCATATGCATGCATTCATCTATAAAAATGTGGGTAATTTTTTTGCCAAACTAAAAACCTAAAGTGATCAGAGTTTCTTTCGCTCTCTGAGTGTAGGAATACATATTGAGAGTGATCGTTATAAATTCTGACATGATCTTTATGAATAAATGTGTTTTGAGGGGAGAATTTGAATTCAAATTTGTAATTTGAACTAATATTTAAAAGTTAAGATTTGGATATTAAAATAATTTAAATGATTTAGTAATATCATTTGTTATAATAATGAGATAATAATAAATAATAGAATTCAAAATAAAGTAATTCAAATAAGAAATAACTCTTTATTTCTTATCTTTATTCCAAATACATTTCTATTTTACAATAATAAACTCATCAAACCAATGTGAGGTTCCGTACAATAAGGTAATTAACACAAATGAAATTCAAATAATAAACTATTATGTAATTGTTACAAAAAGAATAAAGTAAGATATTACAAACCTCTTACAAAAGAATCAAATAGAGATTACAATGAAACTCTACTTATCTATATAAACGTATACTAAATCTTGAACACCAGATCCTGTACCTGCAACAAAATTCAAAACAGACAAAAAAAAGGTTAGTTATTAGAATACTCTTAGTGGAGAGCAGTGAGGTTTACTGCTCATATTACATCATTGGGTATTATTAAAGGGGCAAGTTTCACCAATATGAAAGAATTGCTCTTTCATAATAAATAATCCACAAGTTAGATTTTAATAGCAAGTAAGAGGGGCAAGTTTCACAAGGTAAGTGAAGGGAATATGCCCTGAGAGGCAATAATAAAATGTTTATTATGTGTATTCCAAGTATATGATAGATGTTTATTTTGCATGCTATAATTGTATTAATACGGAAACGTTAATACATGTGTGTTTAATAAACAAATAGAAAGTTCCTAGTTATGCCTCTCTCATAAACTAGTTCGTTGATTAACAAGATGATCATAGTTTCCTGATCATAGACATTGGATGTTGTTAATAACGAGATCACAACATTAGTGTAATGGTGTGATGAACATTCATCCGAAGTATAGCATTACGATCAAAGTCACTGAGTTTATATTGCTATAAACAACTTACGAAGTAGTCCTAATCCTTAGACCATGAGATCATGCCAATCACTAACACCGGAAGAGTTTCTTGTTGACATCAAACTTCACTCCGTAACTGGGTGATTATAAAGATGGCTTCAAAGCTACTAAAGTGTTATGTTGAGAATCATGGATCAAGAGTGGAATTTGTTCATCCCGACGACGGATAGATATGCTCTGGGCCCTCTCGGTGATATCACATTGGTTAGCTTGCAAGCAAGTGATATGATCACTAGAATGTTATATCACGGGAACAAGAAAAGAGTGCATGTCAGTAACGAGATAAAACTACGTATGGAGATACCGATGATCGAATCTCGGAAATGTAATATATCGTGAAACAAAGGTATTAAGATACAAGCGTAAAAGGTTCCGACGATCACAGGAAAAGTCATCGTTGAATGTGTGGGAGTCAGTATGGATCTCCAGGTCCTGCTACTGATTATTGATCGGAGAAGGGTCTCGATCATGTCCGCATTATTCGCGAACCGTAGGGTGACACACTTAAGGGACACTAGCATCCAGTTGGAGCAAATGTTTCATGCCGAAAGAATAAACAAGCACAGGAATTTATTTCACTAGATACCGAAACAGGTTTTCGGGTGAAATTGCATAAAGAGGTTATGCATGTGAAATAGAATTCTAGCAAGGGGTTATTTGTGAATGTTTGTCATTAAATTAATTGACAAAATTCTGAATAAAATAAAAGAGTTTTATTTAATGAGAGTTTGCATTAAATTTGGTGGAAATTTAATGGCAAGTTTGAGTGGGATTTTGAATGGAGGGATTTGAATGGATTTTTGTGAGTAGAGTGTCCACCCACATGAAGAGGGGAGGGCAAGGGGGAAGCCCACATGCGTCGGCCAACCCCTTGGGGTTCCCTCCCCTTCTCCTATAAAAGGCACCCCTCTCCTCACTTCTCACTCACACCTCCTCGTGGAGGATCTCTCTCCCCCTCTAGAATTTATCCCCCATGGTCTCGGACTAGCGAGATACATGTTCCCGGTGGCTATTCGGCAAGAAAGGGTTGTGCTTCTGCTGCATCGCTGGAGCGAGGAGGCGGAGTTTGCTCGGTGTCTTGTACGTGTGTGCGAGCACGGATGCGATGCTGCTTTGCAGCGCTAGGACTTCCTCTCGATCTTGATATCGACAAGAGATCGTCTACATCAACCATGAGTTGAACTCGTTAAGCTTTGTCGGTCTTCAAGGGTATGTTCTCTACGGATATACATCCGCCCATTGTTTGTATCTAGTAGATAGATCTTGGTACATAGTTCCCATCATAGGAAAATTTTTGTTTTCTATGCTGCGAACCCTACAGTGGTATTAGAGCCGGATCTATTCATAGATGCTTTACACGGGTAGTACACATATGAGTATGTGGGCGATGATGATCATGTTGTTGCTCCTTAGTTGTAATTTTGGATATTGGTGGCATAGTGGGATGAAGAGGCCCGGACAAACTTTACATGTCCTCACACATGAGACCTGTTCCACGCTTGACATGCAACTAGTTTGCATAAGTGGCTAGCGGGTCTCTGTCTCTCCTACTATAGTCAATATCTATTTTGCAACGAGTTGTCAACAATTTGGTTATCCTCGTTGTGGTTCATGTTCATGGGTATGAACGGTTCTATCTTCGAAAGCCCTAAGCCACGTAAAATTTGCAATGGATAAATTAGAGGCGTCTAGTTTAGATTGTTGTTGGGCTAGTGTCATGATATGGTGATGTTGTAAGTAGAAGTATGAGATGATACTCTTACAACACACATAGCGTGTAAACTCCATAGACCTTGGACTTACACATAAAGGTATGATAGTGATCATACCATTATGCACATGATAGAGATCATATGCAGGAACCATATCATTTCACTAATAAACATGTGATGTTTGATAGCATCTTATATTGCTTGTTTAGCGCTTTGTTAGCATAATAAGATGATCCCTCATTTAAATATCAAGATAAGAATGTGTTCTTCCTTTAGTATGCACCGATTATGTTTTCGTCTCTCCAAGAAATCACATGATGATCGGGTGTTCTTGGATCCACGACCATATATCGGGTGTAAAATAGTTACACACGCGAATACTAAGGTTCTAACTTGGCGAGCCTAGCATGTACAGACATGGCCTCGGAACACGGACCGAAAGGTTAAGCATGAGTCATATAGTTGATATGATGCACATTTGATGCTCGCCTTTGAAGCTATACCGACTCACGTGATGATCGGACTTGGTGTAGTGGATTTGGTTCATGTAATCACCAAAAAGGCACGAGGGATGTCATTTTTGAGTGGGAGTTCATTCGTAATGTGGATTAGTTGAACTCAATCTATCATAAACTTAGTCTTACAAATTCTGTTGTAGATGGCACCACCTGCTTTTAATTTCAATGTGTTCATGGAGAAAGAGAAACTTGCAACGAACGGTAGCAACTTTACCGAATGGGCCATGAATTTGAGGATTCTCCTCTCTGCTGCACAAAAGCAATATGTGCTAGAAGCGTCGTTAGGCCCCCCACCTTTTGAGGATGCCCCTGACGAGGAGAAGAATGTCTATCAGACTCGTCAGGAGGACCACAACTTAGTTCATTGCGTCATATTGTATGGGCTAGAGCCATAACTTCGAAAGCGTTTCGAAAACGGCAATGCTTTTGATACAATGGGTGAGTTGAAAATGATTTTCGACACACATGCTGCTGTAGAGAGCTACAACGCTTCAGAAAAGTTCTTTAGCTGCATGATGGAAGAGCACAGCTCTGTTAGTGAGCATGTACTCAAGATGTCGGGTTACGCCGATAAGCTTGTGTCCTTGGGAATAACGATTCCCATTGACTTAGGCATCCATCGTGTTCTGCAGTCTCTGCCACCTAGCTATAAGAGCTTTGTGATGAACTATAATATGCAAGGCATGAAGAAGTCTCTCCCCGAGCTTCTGTCAATGCTTAAAACTGCAGAAGTGGAGATCAAAAAGGAACATCAAGTGTTGATGATCAATAGGAACACTGGTTTCAAGAAAGACAAGAAGGGAAAACAGAAGGGAAGTAAGGGCGGCAAGCCGGTTGCCGTGCCTAAAAAGAAACCCCGAGTTGGACCTAAGTCTGATACCGAGTGCTACTATTGTAAGGGGACTGGCCACTGGAAGCACAACTGCCCCAAGTATTTGGCAGACAAGAAGGCCGGCAAGGCAAACAAAGGTATATATGATATACATGTTATTGATGTGTACTTGACTAGTGCTCGCAGTAGCACCTGGGTATTTGATACCGGTTCAGTTGCTAATATTTTTAACTCGAATCAGGGGCTGCGGAACAAGCGACCGCTAGCAAGGGGTGAGGTCAAGATGCATGTCGGCAATGGATCAAGCGTTGATGTGGTCGCCGTTGGAACGCTGCCTCTCCATTTGCCGTCGGGATTAGTTATAAACTTGAATAATTGTTATCTGGTGCATGCACTGAGCATGAACATTGTATCTGTATCATGTTTAATGCGAAGTGGTTATTCATTTAAATCCGAGAACAATGGTTGTTCCATTTATATGAATAAAATATTTTATGGTCATGCATCGATGATGAATGGTTTATTTCTATTAGATCTCGATGATAATGTTACACATATTCATAATGTTGATGCTAAAAGGATTAAACTTAATGATGATATATCCGCATATATGTGGCACTGCCGTATAGGTCATATTGGCGTTAAACGCATGAAGAAGCTACATTCGGATGGACTTTTGGAATCACTTGGTTTTGAATCATTTGATACATGTGAGCCATGCCTTATGGGCAAGATGACTAGAATGTCGTTTTCCGGTTCAATGGAATAGGCGACAGATTTATTGGAAATCATACATTCTGATGTATGTGGTCCAATGAGTGTGTCGGTGCGAGGTGGATATCGTTATTTTGTTACTTTCACGGATGATTTGAGTAGATACGGTTATATCTACTTGATGAAACACAAGTCTGAAACCTTTGAAAAGTTCAAGGAATTTCAGAATGAAGTGGAAAATCATCGTAATAGAAAGATCAAATTTCTACGGTCCGACCATGGAGGTGAGTATCTAAGTTACAATTTTAGCACTCACATGAAAGAGTGTGGAATTGTTTCACAACTCACACCTACCGGAACACCACAGAGAAATGGTGTGTCCAAACGTCATAATCGTACTTTATTAGATATGGTTCGATCTATGATGTTTCTGACGGACTTGCCGTTGTAATTTTGAGGCTATGCACTAGAAACTGCTGCATTCACTTTAAATCGGGCACCATCTAAATCCGTTGAAAAGACACCGTATGAATTGTGGTTTGGAAACAAACCTAAGCTGTCATTTCTTAAAGTTTGGGGATGCGATGTTTATGTGAAGAAACTTCAACCGGATAAACTCGAACCCAAAGCGGAAAAATGCGTATTCATAGGATACCCTAAGGAAACTATTGGGTATTCCTTCTATCACAGATCCGAGGGCAAGGTTTTTGTTGCCAAGAATGGATCCTTTCTAGAGAAAGAGTTTCTCGCGAAAGGTGTGAGTAGTCGGAAGGTAGAACTCGAAGAGGTTGTTGAACCTTCTCTTGAAAGTATGGCAAGTAGCGCAGCGCCAGAAGTTGTTCCGGAGTTGGCTTCACCTGTTGAAGAGGTAACTAATGATAATGATCATGAAACTCCGAAAGAGAGTACTACCGAACCTCGCAGGTCTAGCAGGACGCGTGCAGCTCCCGAGCTGTACGGAAATCCTGTCATGAATTTCATGGTTGATGAAAATGATGACCCTGCGACATATGAAGAAGCGATGATGAGCCCGGATTCCAACAAATGGTTAGAAGCCATGAAATCCGAGATGGAATCCATGTATGAAAATAAAGTTTGGAACTTGGTGGACTTACCTCACGACCGAAAGGCCGTGGAAAACAAATGGATTTTCAAAAGGAAAACTGATGCTGATGGTAATGTAACCGTCTATAAAGCTCGACTTGTCGCAAAGGGGTTTCGACAAATTCAAGGAGTTGACTATGATGAGACATTCTCTCCCGTAGCGATGCTAAAATCAGTTAGGATTATGTTAGCAATTGCTGCATATTTCGATTATGAGATAT
This sequence comes from Avena sativa, assembly GCA_916181665.1. Taxonomy (NCBI): domain Eukaryota; kingdom Viridiplantae; phylum Streptophyta; class Magnoliopsida; order Poales; family Poaceae; genus Avena; species Avena sativa. Next base: position 39,754,668 of record OV702298.1, on the reverse strand, counting down.
GGCAAATGGATGTCAAAACCGCGTTTCTCAATGGTAATATTGAAGAAGAGTTGTATATGACACAACCAAAGGGTTTTGTCGATCCTAAGGATGCTAACAAGGTGTGCAAGCTTCAGCGATCCATCTATGGATTGAAGAAAGCATCACGAAGTTGGAATCTCCGCTTTGATGAGGTGATCAAAGAGTTTGGATTTGTCCAAACTTATGGAGAAGCTTGTATTTACAAGAAAGTGAGTAGGAGCAATGTGGCATTTCTGATATTATATGTGGATGACATATTATTGATCGGAAATGATATAGATCTTTTAAACAGTGTTAAAAGTTATCTAAACAACAAATTTTCAATGAAGGACCTAGGTGAAGCGTCATACATATTAGGCATAAAGATCTATATCGATAAGATCTAGGCGCCTAATAGGGCTATCACAAAGTACATACCTTGATAAGATTTTAAAGAAGTTTAAAATGGAAGATAGTAAGAAGGGGTTCTTACCTATGACACAAGGCACGACATTGAGTAAGTGTAGAGGGAGTGTCCCAACCTTTACACAACATAAGGTGGTATCCCCTGTGTTTACAATGCTAGTCCCTGGATCAATAGCTAGCATCCACAGTTAAGATGTAATATCAAGAAACAAAGGTCATAACATAACTTTATAACCAGGAATAACATAATTTTATTACATCATACATAGCTCATTTGGCTATTACATTACATTGCAGCAGAATAACTAAAATCATGGGTCCTTCATCTTCAAAGGGCCACAGGCAGATGTTGGTTGTAGACTTTGTAATCCTAATCAATCAATCTTCACTAAAAACAATCAAACCTGCAACATTACAAGTTACAGCCACAAGGGTCAATACATTTGAATTGTATTGGCAAGCTTCACTACTATGTATAATATGAGTGGATCCTACCAATACATGCATATTTGTCTAAGTAGAGTTTAAGGCTCGTTTGCATAAAGCAAAATTTATCCTATCTTTTCAAAATGGTTTTGGTCTTTTGTCAAATTTCTTTTTCCAAGTTCCTTGAACTCCTTGGTAGAAACTCAAGTGTTCAAGTCCTTGTCAAAATCCCTTGAGCTCCTTGGTAACCCCAAGTGCGACAAGTTTTATAAAAAATCTCATGAGTTCCTTGGTAACCCCAAGTGTTCATGTTTTCAACAAAATCTCTTGAGTTCCTTGGTAACCCCAAGTACATCAAGTTTTGTCAAAGTCTCTTGAGCTCCTTGGTAACCCCAAGTGCATCAAGTCCTTAAAAGTTTTCTTTTAGAAATTAGAATGTCGAGATCTCCCATAGCTTCAAACTTTAGTTGCTCAGTATTGTCCATAACCGGGGACACGGCTAAGTACTTAGATTTTATTATCTTCTGCAGAAGGAGTACACTTTACCCACATGTCACAATCCCATCCTTTTGCCACCAGTGGCCTACTGGATTAGTGCTCACCAAGATGGAGTACTGGCAGATTGAGAATGTGACGAAGTCTTTCCAAAGGGTCCTCCCATACACCATTGCTAGCTTGCCTTCAGCACCCATGTAGGATTCCAGGTCCCCATGTCTAGTTAACTGAGGACAGTGCATGAGTCTTCCCAATGTAGTTGACTAAGCCAGAGCCATAATAGCATGTGGTTGCACACGAAAGCCACAATTGGAGAAACATGTTCAATCTCTAAGTTTCCTAGGTGGTTTTATTTTGGAGCACAACACAAAGTGATACCCATAAACATGGTTCCTTTTGTTGCCACCCTCTCCAAAACTTAAAGTGTCCTCTACCTAGGTAGTTCATTGAGTCCTTGTTTTATTATGTAAAACACAAGTCCTTTTCTCAACCTTTGTAAAATCTCAACATGTATCTCTTTTCAAAATATAGCATGGCTAAGCATGTAACAACTACATTGTTTTCTCTAAGGAATGGATAGGGAATCCTATTAGGATTTTAGCATAGCATAAGTACAAAAAGTATTTTCATGCATGTTTCAAAATCCACTAAGTATAATGAAAATAGTAGGACTTTTGATGATAGTGTCACTTGCCTTTTTGGAAGGGAATGGTGGTTCACTCCTTGATCTTGCTAGTCTCACACTTTGCTAAATTCACTACAATCAATCAAGCAAACTCTATATCAACTAGCATTCCAATAATCAATCAAACAACAATTCACACACACATAAAACTATGGGATCTAAAATCTAAGTCATGCATGTAAGCATGTAGGAGATGGTTCTAATTGCAAAGGTGGTCTCCACTAGGCTTCTAAGCTTTGTGAGTTCCAAATTGGTCATTTACCAAAGTGGCAAAGTCATTTGCAAAAGGGTTTTGTCCATAAACCATTTTTAAATCCATTCAACATTTTATGTGGTGGAAAAACATTTTTATCAAGCAACAATTTTAAGTGGTTCACCAAATAAGTTGAGTTTTCTCAAAACTTGGTGTTTATGGCCAGTAGGTTTGATCCAAAATATTTTCCCAAAGTTTTACTCCAAAACATTTTCATAACAAAATTTATTATTTTTATTTGGCTAGAAATGGACCAAATCAATTAATCTATCCTAAATTCCACCAAATTCATTTTTAACTCCATGGGTTGGTTCCTAGGGTCAGTGAGTTTACAACAAACCATTTTGCAAAGGTTTTAACCCTAAAAACATTTTAAACAATTTTTCTAATCTAAACAAGCACACAAATGAATCTGCAAAAACAAGTAAATTAATAGATACTATTTACTAAACCAAGGGTATGGTTGGCTAGGGCTTGCTCTCCTGAATCCAACGACATAAAGTTTGTAATTTTTGGACGTGTGGATCAAAAGTTACAAGGGTTTGAAATTTACAAACAAATCTGTTTTCAAATCTGTTTTTAAATCATCAGCTGGACACGCGGCGACTTCCTATTCGTCGGTACCGTTTCGGTTGGATCACGCGACGACAGCCGTTGGATTTAAGTTAAATTGTGCGGCGCGCAGAGGCTACTTACCGCTTCAGTTAAGTTCTATCGTGGCCATACGATTACGATCTAACGGTGCTAGGCACACCAGCCACAGATGGGCGGCACTGGCGGTGGCTAGCGGCGGCGCACGGCCAGGCGAGGTGCTAGCGGTGGTTCTAGGAAGCAAGGGAGACAGAGGGGGTGCTTACCGCATTCGCGAGGATGAGGTGGTGCTCGACGTGTGATCGACGTGGCAAGGGGCGCACGGGGTCAGGTGGAATCGCTCACCGGAGTTTGCAACGACGTCAGACGTCTCTGTCCACGGTCGAAGGCGACGTTGTAGATTGCCCTAAGGCAAGACAGGGGCATGGTTAGGCGCGCAAGACCAAGGCAAGGATGTTTGCGTGATCGAGAAGACGCGGGGCGGTCAGTGCTTACCGGGGAGGTCGTCGGAGAGGTTGCAGACACGGCGGCATTCGGAAGCTTGACGTAGCCGACGCTCTGGGGCGCCCTCGGTCGAATGAAAGGTACCGGGAGATGCGCCAAGAAGTGGTGAGTCTGGGTGCGAGGTCAGGGAGGCAAGGGGTGGTGATACTTGGCCGGAATCGACACTGAACCTCGTCGGAGCAGAGGGTGCTCGGGGAGGAAATTGGGGAGGTCTGGGGGCATGCCAGCGCGGGGTGTCAGAGGGGAAATGTAGAGGAGGCATGGGCGTTTAAGCCTGCGTGATCGAAGCAAGTAACGGTGGTTGCGTTAAGACGAATTAAGGCACGGAATCACTGCAGGAAACAGCGACGAGGGAGGGAGAACAGGTCGCGCGGGTGTGGACAATGAACAGGGGGAGTGGGGTCTACCTGGCAGTGAGAAAAGAAATGAGGGGGAGGTCCACCAGTCATTCTCTCTGTGGGTTTGATACTGCGTGCGAATCGTTTTTCCTCAGGGAGGGAAACTGGGCTGGTTCTGGGCTTATGGGCTTGGCCGGCTGGGCTGGGTCCAATTCCATTTTTTTCTTCCTGGAATCTTTTTTCTTTTCTAATTCTTTTTCTGTTTTTGAAATTCAAACAATCAAACAACACTCAATTTGATTCAAACAATCACTAAACTTTGTAACTTTGAATTTGGTTATGTTTATCAACATAAACCAAATTCCAAAATAAAATAATAATTTTTATTCTTTTTAGGATCCATTCTTTAATTAAATAAAATGGATCTTTAGTTATTTAATAAAATAGGGTTTGATTTAATTAACAAAATCTCCATTTGAAATCCAAATATTTTCAAAACCAAAACAGTTTTATTTGGAAATAAAGAATACTTGGAAACTTGTTTAAAACAAAATAACCTTTTATTTTAGGGTCCATTAATAATTAAATACAATAGACCTTCATTATAAAATCAAATAGGATTTATTTTATTAAAATATTTATTTTGAAATCTAAAATAAAACCAAAACACTTCAGTAGGTTTTACTTGGAAAACTTATTTAAAATAATTTAATAAGTTTTGATGTTTCAATTAAAATGGTAAAACCTTTTATTTAGATAAATTGGATATTAAATCCTTATTAATTTATTTAAATAAACCTTTGCTATTTTTATTCAAAACAAAATGTTTTAATTCCAAAGCTTGGCCAAGGTTTAATTTGGCTTTGTAAAATAATCTTTATTTATGAAACCACCTTTTCTTTTGATAACCAAATCATTTATTAAAAGATCCAAAATAGTAAAACGAAAACATTTTATTTTCCTTTATTAAATGTTTATTTTTTTATAAATCTCTTTAGGATTTATTTGATTCAAATTGGTTTGAAGTTCCAATTAAATTCAAAAAGTTTCTTCTGGCCCTGAAAATCAAACAAAGTTTTATTTCATTCATTTATTTTCACATTACAAGATTTGGAAAATCTTGGGATGTGATAGTAAGACTCAGAGTCCGGCTTCGTCGAAAGAAAGAGAGATAATGGACAAGGTCCCCTATGCTTCAGCCATAGGCTCTATAATGTACGCCATGCTATGTACAACACCGTATGTGGCACATGCTATTAGTTTGACTAGTAGGTACCAATCGGATCCAGGTTTAGAACACTGGAAAGCGGTCAAGAATATCCTTAAGTACTTGCGACGAACTAAGGATATGTTTCTTGTATACGGAGGTGAAGAAGAGCTCGTCACTAAGTGTTATGTCGACGCTAGCTTTGACACCGATCCGGATGACTCTAAGTCTCAATCCGGATACGTATTTCTCATGAATGGCGGGGCGGTTAGTTGGAGGAGCTCCAAACAACCTGTGGTGGCGGGATCAACAACGGAGGCCGAATATGTTGCTGCTTCAGAAGCGGCTCAGGAAGCAGTTTGGATGAAGGAGTTCATATCCGAACTAGGAGTGGTTGCAAACGCGTTGGACCCAATGGTGATCTATTGTGACAACAATGGTGCCATTGCCAATGCCAAAGAGCCAAGGTCTCACAAGCATTCCAAGCATATTAAGCGCCGGTTTCACTCCATCCGCGAGCATGTCAAGGATGGAGATATAAAGATTTGTAAAGTACATACGGATCTCAATGTAGCAGATCCGTTGACTAAAACTCTCCCTAGAGCAAAACATGATCTACACCAGAACTCCATGGGTGTTAGATACATCACTATGTAACTAGATTATTGTCTTTAGTGCAAGTGGGAGACTGAAGGGAATATGCCCTGAGAGGCAATAATAAAATGTTTATTATGTGTATTCCAAGTATATGATAGATGTTTATTTTGCATGCTATAATTGTATTAATACGGAAACGTTAATACATGTGTGTTTAATAAACCAACAGAAAGTTCCTAGTTATGCCTCTCTCATAAACTAGTTCGTTGATTAACAAGATGATCATAGTTTCCTGATCATAGACATTGGATGTTGTTAATAACGAGATCACAACATTAGTGTAATGGTGTGATGAACATTCATCTGAAGTATAGCATTACGATCAAAGTCATTGAGTTTATATTGCTATAAATAACTTACGAAGTAGTCCTAATCCTTAGACCATGAGATCATGCCAATCACTAACACCGGAAGAGTTTCTTGTTGACATCAAACGTCACTCCGTAACTGGGTGATTATAAAGATGGCTTCAAAGCTAATAAAGTGTTATGTTGAGAATCATGGATCAAGAGTGGAATTTGTTCATCCCGATGACGGATAGATATGCTCTGGGCCCTCTCGGTGATATCACATTGCTTAGCTTGCAAGCAAGTGATTTGATCACTAGAATGTTATATCACGGGAACGAGAAAAGAGTGCATGTCAGTAATGAGATCAAACTAGGTATGGAGATACCGATGATCGAATCTCGGACATGTAATATATCGTGAAACAAAGGGATTAAGATACAAGCATAAAAGGTTCCGATGATCACAGGAAAAGTCATCGTTGAATGTGTGGGAGTCAGTATGGATATCCAGGTGCCGCTACTGATTATTGATCGGAGAAGGGTCTCGATCATGTCCGCATTATTCGCGAACCGTAGGGTGCCACACTTAAGGGACACTGGCATCCAGTTGGAGCAAATGTTTCATGCCGAAAGAATAAACAAGCGCAGGAATTTATTTCACTAGATACCGAAACAGGTTTTCGGGTGAAATTGCATAAAGTGGTTATGCATGTGAAATAGAATTCTAGCAAGGGGTTATTTGTGAATGTTTGTCATTAAAGTAATTGAAAAAATTCTGAATAAAATAAAAGAGTTTTATTTAATGAGAGTTTGCATTAAATTTGGTGGAAATTTAATGGGAATTTGAGTGGGTTTTTTAGTGGAGAAAATTGAAGGGCCATCTTGTGAGTGGAGTGTCCACCCACATGAATGAAGGAGGGGAGGGGCAGCCCCCATGGCCGGCGGCCACCCCCTTGGGTGCCCCCCTCCTCCTATAAAAGGCACCCCCTCTCCTCTCTCTCACTCACACCTCCTCGTGAAGGATCTCTCTCCCCCTCTAGAATTTATCCCCCATGGTCTCGGACTAGCGAGATACATGCTCCCGGTGGCTATTCGGCAAGAAAGGGTTGTGCTTCCGCTGCATCGCTGGAGCGAGGAGGCGGAGGTTGCTCGGTGTCTTCTACGTGTGTGCGAGCACGGATGCGCTGCTGCTTTGCGGCGCTAGGACTTCCTCTCGATCTTGAGATCAGCAAGAGATCGTCTACATCAACCACGAGTTAAACTCGTTAAGCTTTGTCGGTCTTCAAGGGTATGTTATCTACGGATATACATCCGCCCGTTGTTTGTATCTAGTAGATAGATCTTGGTACATAGTTCCCATCGTAGGAAATTTTTTGTTTTCTATGTTGTGAACCCTACAGTAAGTAACATGTAAATGGGTCAAATGGTAAAACACCTCATCAATCTGATCCAAAGCATGTACCAAGCAGACAGGCAGCACAATCACCTAAATGCATGGTGAGAGCTATCAACACAGCAGCAGCATCTACACAAGCAAAAGGGAAGAGCCCAGTCATGGCAAGACTCACAGCAGCACCTTTTCACTTCCAACACCAAACCAGGAGCACACTAAGATTAGCAAGAGCCAAGCAAACCATCAGCCCAATCACACACAAGATCATCCCAGTATTCACCAGATGGTGACATAAGGAGGGGGTGGATCAGGTGGACAGCAAGGGCAAGATCAAGGCCAAGTTTATAGGAACCAGAAGGAGAAGGTCAAGCTCAAGCCAGCAGCACCATCAACAAGATCTAGCCATCCAAATGAACCATCCACAACACCAGCAAAACTAACAGTTGTGGTGAGTAAAATAAAACCATCACATGATCCTATCGTATTCTTAAGACCAAGATTCATGTGTTGTTTCATATCTAGATCTCTCAGAAATCACACAAGTGGGGTGACTCCATCACAGATAAACCTTTACATAAAAAGTATGCTTAACATTTTACAAGTCAAGCCAGGATCTCAGGCCAGCATCATAGATCCTAGATATGATAGCTAAATCATATATTCCAACATGTACATAGCATAGCTTATGAATTCTGGGCACATCTCCTAGTGGAGTAGCACCTCAGAATTCATAAATCCTATGAATCAATATAAACCATGAGCACCTCAACCATCTTATCCAAAAGGATTCAAGATCCAGTAACTAATGATAATACTAGAACATTTCTATTAGGGACAACAAGCTAGGAAACTTTCAAGGAAAGTCAAGATATCATCGATATCATCAAAGACAGATTGAAGATAGCTCAAAGTAGACAGAAAAGTTATGCTGATCAAAGTCAAAGTTCATGGCATCCTGAAGTGGGAGATATGGTATATCTCAAAGTAAGCCCAATGAAAGGAGTTCAGAGGTTCGGAGTTAAAGGAAAATTGAGTCCCATATATATTGGACCATTCAAAATACTGAGTCAGAATAGGACCATAGCTTATGCTTTAGATTTACCACCAATATTGGCTTAAGTTCACAATATTTTCCATGTGTCACAACTCCGGAAATTTCTTAAAGTTCCTGATGATGCAATCACACATCAAGAAGTGGAATTACAAGCAGATTTGACGTATGTTGAGAAACCCTGTAAAATCTTGGAAGAGAACTGGAAAAAGGTTGAGAAACAGGGAAATCAAGTACTACAAGGTACAGTGGGAGCATCACCCTGAGAGGGAAGCCACCTGGGAGAAAGAGGATGAATTAAAAGAAGCCTATCCAGAACTATTCAGGTACACTTTGGCACACTTTGGGACGAAGTTTAATTTAAGGGGGGGAGTCTGTAACATCCTAGCATTTAGGATCCAACGAAGGGTAGAATTAGGATTTTGTGCATATACATGCATTCATCTATAAAAATGTAGGTAATTTTTTCGCCAAACTAAAAACCTAAAGTGATCAGAGTTTCTTTCGCTCTTTGTGTGTAGGAATACCTATTGAGAGTGATCCTTATAAATTCTAACATGATCTTTATGAGTAAATGTGTTTTGAGGGGAGAATTTGAATTCAAATTTGTAATTTGAACTAATATTTAAAAGTTAAGATTTGGATATTAAAATAATTTTAAATGATTTAGTAATATCATTTGTTATAATAATGAGAGAATAATAAATAATAGAATTCAAAATAAAGTAATTAAAATAAGAAATAACTCTTTATTTCTTATCTTTATTCCAAATACATTTCTATTTTACAATAATAAACTCATCAAACCAATGTGAGGTTCAGTACAATAAGGGAATTAACACAAATGGAATTCAAATAATAAACTATTACATAATTGTTACTAAAAGAATAAAATAAGATATTACAAAACTCTTACAAAAGAATCAAATGGAGATTACAATGAAACTCTACTTATCTATCTAAACCTATACTAAATCTTGAACACCAGATCCTGTACCTGCAACAAAATTCAAAACAGACAAAAAAGGTTAGTTATTAGAATACTCTCAATGGAGAGCAGTGAGGTGCACTGCTCATATTACATCATGGGGTATTATTAAAGGGGCAAGTTTCACCAATATGAAAGAATTGCTCTTTCATAATAAGTAATCCACAAGTCAGATTTTAATAGCAAGTAAGAGGGGCAAGTTCCACCAGGTAAGTAACATGTAAATGGGTCAAAAGGTAAAACACCTCATCAATCTGATCCAAATCATGTACCAAGCAGACTGGCAGCACAATCACCTAAATGCATGGTGAGAGCTATCAACACAGCAGCAACAGCTACACAAGGAAAAGGGAAGAGCCCAGTCATGGCAAGGCTCATAGCAGCACCTTTTCACTTCCAACACCAAACCAGGAGCACACTAAGCTTAGCAAGAGCCAACCAAACCATCAGCCCAACCACACACAAGATCATCCCAGTATTCACCAGATGGTGACATAAGGAGGGGCTGGATCAGGTGGACAGCAAGGGCAAGATCAAGGCCAAGTTTATAGGAACCAGAAGGACAAGGACAAGATCAAGCCAGCAGCACCATCAGCAAGATCTAGCCAGCCAAATGAACCAGCCACAACACCACTAAAACTAACAGTTGTGGTGAGTAAAATAAAACCATCACATGATCCTATCATCGTGTTAAGACCAAGATTCATGTGTTGTTTCATATCTAGATCTCTCAGAAATCACCCAAGTTGGGTGAATCCATCACAGATAAACCTTTACATAAAAAGTATGCTTAACATTTTACAAGTCAAGCCAGGACCTCTGGCCAGCATCATAGATCCTAGATATGATAGCTGTAGAGGTCCCAACCTTTAATAAGGTAGAGGTCCCTCTGTTTGCAATGCTAGTCCTTGGATGAATAGCTAGCATCCATTGTTAAGATGTAATATCAAGAAACAAAGGTCATAAAACAACTTCACAACCAGGAATAAAATAAATCATTACATCTTACATAGATCATTTGGCTATCTCATTACAATGCAGCAGAAATAACTATATAGCATGGAGTCCTTCATCTTCAAAGTGCCACAGGCAATCATGTTGGTTGTAGACTTGTAATCCTAATCAACACACTTCACTAACATCAAACAAACCTGCAACATAATAAGTTACAGCCACAAGGGTCAATACATTTGAATTGTATTGGCAAGTGATACTATGGTAGAGTAGTGGTATCTATCATCTATATGCATTTGTCTAAGTGGAACTTAGGCTTGCTTTGCTCAAAATATATTTTCTTTATCATTTGAAAACACTAAGTTTTTGTTTGTCAAAATCCCCCAAGGCATCTATCAATCCTTGATTGAAGATCCTTTAACCCTTGTTCAACCACAAATTTTTAACTTAGAAATTGGGATGAGGAGATTCTTGATAGCTTCCATGTCTTGATGCTCAAATTGTCCATTGCCAGGGACATGGCTAAGTACTTAGATTTTACTCTCTTGAGAGGTGGTGCACTTTACCCACAAGACTCGACATGCATCGAGACAAGATCTTTCAGAAGCCTTCCCTTCGACCAAAATGGACGCGTTCCAACCTATCATCTCCTACCACCAACTGTCCATTTGGCTAAGTTATTGCAACCTATATGATCCAGGCAGAGCCCATAATGCCAAGTGGCTACACTTGAAGCTTCTCAACATTTGACACCTCAAATCTCTTTGTTCCTGGGTGGCATTCCACAAGTGTGATACACAAGGTTCACCAGTCCCCTGGCCTTGTGTAACCACTCAACATAAATCCATCCTTTCCATTCCACCCAGGTGATTCATTCATATAGTTGTTTTATTAAACAAAACACAATTCCTTGACTTAGAAATATTCCATAGCATGAATATAATACACCCTTGTTTTCTACTAGCTAGGCTAAGCACGATAGTAGTAGGAATCTTAACTTAGGGAAAATCCTACTAAGGTTTCATCTACTAGGATTTTCCCATGGCATAGTCAACACATAGAAAATTACATGCAAGTCCTACTTAGAAATATCACTAAAGCATAGTGGAAATAATGGGACAAAATTATGAAGCACCACTTGCCTTATTGGTAGATAATATAGGTTCACTCCTTGATCTTGCAATAGCCACACTCTTCAAATTCCACTACAATTCAATCAAGGCACAAATTCAATCTACCATTCAAGCAATTCATCACATAGAATAATAAAACAAAGCAATGCATGCAAGCATGCCAAAGATTGTTTTATTTGGAAAAGTGGTTTCTAATAGGTTATAAACATTATAAAACACCTATTGGTAATTTATAAAGGTGGCAAAACCATTTGATATAAAATTAGTGAAAATGGCCATTTGAATCATTCTTGGTTTGCTAGAAATGATTTAAATCAAAGTAACAATTTCCAGTGTTTGACAAATATATTTTTAAACTTAAATGTTAGTGTTTTAAGGTCAAATGTTTAATATGAAAACCATTTGCAAAAGATTTTACTTATAAACCATTTTTATACCAAAGCAATATTTTATTTTGTTGGAAATGCCTTTAAGCAAAGTAATAATTTTATAGGGTTCGCCAAATATATTTTTAAATACTAAAACTTGGTGTTTAGGGTCAGAGAATTTAATTCAAATCATTTTCCAAAGGTTTTACTCAAAAAAACATTTTTAAACCATAATCAATATTTTTATTTAGCTAGAAATGCTTTTATTCAAAGATTTATTCTTTAGCTTCACAAAATACACTTTTAAATCTACAAGTTGGTTTCTATGGTCAGTAGGTTCAAAACAATCCATTTACAAAAGATTTTACCACAAAACCATTTTTAAAATGAATTTTATAATCAAAATAGGCCTACACATGTTTCTATAAAACAACCTATTTTACAGAAGCAAAACATTAAACAAAGGGCATGGTTGCAAAGTATTTGTTTTGCTGATTCCATGATATAAAATTTGTAAAATTTGGACGTGTAAATATAAATTTATGATTTTTGCAAAATCTAACATCTAATAGAATGTTTTTGTATTTAAATCTAAACACGTGCCACGCATCTCGTTTTCATTCATTGGTACCGGTTCGCACGGATCGGCTTACGCGGTGCGTTGGATCTAATTAGATATATGCGCTCAGATGTATTTGTACCCCTTCGGCTTATTTCTAATCTCACGCGTCTGATCTAGATCTAACGGCCCACGGCGCTGGAGGCGCTGGCTGGCGGCGGAGTGGTCAGACGAAGACGGAGCCGGCGTTACAGGAAGTGAGAGGGGGAGATCAATAGCTCACCAAACTCGCCGTGATGTGCTGGTTCTCGAGGTGGTCGCCGTTTGTCGAGGGGCGCACGGGGTTGTAAGGGATTGCTCGCTGGAGTTCCTCTCTGGCTCAGGCACGCACTGTTGGAGACGGTGGCGAGGCTACCGTGCACGCCAGAGAAAAAGGATGGTACTATTAGATGCGCAGAGTCATGGCAAGTACGCGCGTGTGAGAGAGGAGGAGAGGGGAGGTCAGAAGGTACCGGTAGTGTTCGTCGGAGCGGAGGCAGACGGTGGCACTGCTCTAGCGAAGAGGTTGTCGAGGTTACAGAGCACGCGCGGGTGAGCTGGTGGTACTGGGGTGTGCGCCTGGCGATGGGGAGTAGTATTGTGGAGGCTAGGGAGCAAGGGGAGGCGGGGAGCGGCCGGAATCGTCGCTGGAGTGTATCGGAGGCCACGACGGTGCAAGCGAAAATGGGGACAGCCTGGGGGCAGAGAGGGGACAGTGTCTGGGGGAAATGGAGAGAAGAGGGAGGAGATTTAGCGTGCGTGGTCTCCGGGCGGATTCAGTGCAGTGTTATGACGAATTTAATCGGCGGAATCAACTGTAGAAACAACGAGGAGGGGAGGAACTGGTCGTGGCGGTTGAAAATGATGACTGACAGGTAGGGTCACTTCGTCAGTGTTAGTGAGAGAGGAAGGGTGGGATCCGGTCGTTAGGGACAGTGCGGGTGCGTTAGTGAGTAGGAAAACGTTTCGCGTGGATAGGGGGATTGGGCTAGTTGCTGGGCCTGCTGGGCTTAGCTAGGCTGGCTGGATTCTTTCCTATTTTTTCTTCTCTGTTTTATTTTTCCTATTTTCGTTTTCATTTTCTGTTTTGAATTTTGTTCAAATAATTCCAATAATATTTGAATTCAGACCTTTACCAAACTTTCAGTAGGTTTTAATGTTGTTTAATCATGTATTTTAAATACCATTAGGAATAATTATTTTATGGTTTATAGTTTATTTAAATTAGGCACTTTCCTTTATTCAAATAAGATTTTAAATATAATTTCAACTCTTATTTGAACTCAAATTTTTATCAAAACCTTTTTCAGTAGGTTTTATTTATTCAGTAGGGTGTTAAATAATTCATTTTGAATTGTTTGATATATTTTTAATATGACTTATTAATCATTTAAATTGAGCACTTGTCTTCATTCAACTAAAATCCAATATGGTTTTAATCCAATATAAATTTTATTTCAAATAATTCTTTGATTTCCATTTAAGTTAATTAAATAACTTTTATTCTACTTGGGCAAATTCCAATTATTATTTTCCCCTGATTTAATCAATCATTTACTTTAGGGATTTTTGTCTTTATTAGAATATAATTGGAATAGGATTTAATTCCATATACTTTTATATTGAATATTCTTTATCCCTTTATTTCATTTGGATTTGGTTTATCTTTGTTTGATTATGGATTTGGCCAAGATTTAATTTGGCTTTTAAATATTCCTTATTTATTTATTTCTTTCTTTATCTTATAAAATCCATATCTTTTTATTTAAAGATCCAAACTTGGTGATTCCAATTTGTATAATCTTATTTGATATTGGCTTATCCTGTTAAATCTCTTTAGGATTATTTTACTCAAAATTTTGGTATGGATTTTAGATATGACCTTTATTAGCTTTGGAAATTATTTCCTTTTATCTTAATAAATTCATAAGTTTTTATCTATGGTTCCAAATTGAATAAAATCAATTTCTATGGTTTTATAATATTTTTATTTATCATTCTTGATCATTTATAAATGTTTGTTGCTAAATTTTTATAAGGACCAAATCCATAGTCTTTGAGATATCTTGGGAATGATTTTCCTCCATTAAGGTTTTGAGTTCTGGTTTATTTTTCCCAAGTTTGAATTTCAAGGTACATTCATTGATGAATGCATTTCTCTTGATTTGAATTTTGTTGGTTTCCCTTTTATTCAAACTTTGTTCAAGATGGGTTTTAATGTTTCCATTTAGAAATAAAAAGTTTCTTTTCACCCTAAATTTCAACAATTATTTATTTTGTTTATTTATTTATTTTTCACATTTCAAAATTTGGAAAATTTTGGGATGTGACAGGCTACCACCCTTAAAAGAAATCTCGTCCCGAGATTTGGGGAGGCTAGAGGTTACAAATTGGCTTCAAAGCAACTAGGGTACTACCACCCTTAAAAGATTTTCCACTATAGTGCATCTTGGCTTACTTGAGGTCTTGATGAAACTTCTCTGGGCAGACATCTGCATTGTGTCCTTTGTTTCCACACTTGAAACATGTGACAAGGGTGAGATCCCTCACAGGCTTGCTTGTCTTGTACTTCCATCTTTTTCGGACAATTTCTTGCATAATGTCCTTGGTCACCACACTTATAACATGTGACAAGGTTGAGTTCTTCACGTATCTTCTCTGGACAAGTTGATATATAATGGCCTAGCTCTTTGAAGTTGTTGCACCACACTTGGATAATTTCCTTATTCTTCTTCTTCTTGGGTTTCTCCAAAGCTAGGAGTTCCTCTAGTTCATGTTCTTCATATCTCACCTCAAAGGTGGGAAAGCTTCCTCGGTTCCTTGAACAATTCCTTGGATAATAACTATGTTTCCTCTTTTGTCCATCAAGGTGATTCTTAATGCATGGAGGTGCAATCTGAGATTTTCCTTTGTCTTCATCCTTCTTGATAGAAGTTGTTTCCTCATGGGGTTTTCCATACTTTTGATGCATTCCACCTTGTTTCCTTTGTTGAACTATAGGATAGATGGGGCATTGGATAGGGACATGATTATTTCCTTCACATAGGAAACAAGTCACTTGAGATGTGGGGCATTGATTAGTTGGATGTTTCTCTTCACAATTAGGGCATTGGTCCTCATGCTCCTTAGAGGTGTGTTCCATGTCTCCACAAATATTGCAAGCTTGAGTTCCTTTTATAATATCATCCTTGACATCATTGTTGTCACAAGCTCCTTGGTAAAGGTTGTCTTTCATGTTGATCATTTGAGTGGTCATTCCTTGCAACAATTGAGATTGGATTTCCACAAACTTTTGCATGGTTGGGTCTAACTCATTGTTGCTGGCTAAAAACTGAGTTGTCAATGATTCAACTGGGTTTGGTTTGTTAGTAGTTGTTCTCTCATGTGCATATCTTGGTTGTTGTTGTCACCATTCTTTGTTGGAGTCTCTTGGAGAAGTCATCTGTTTGGGTTGGATTGGGATTAGAATAGGCAAAAGATTCCTATAGGAAAAATTCTAATCACACACATCACAAATCACACAAGCAATGTGCAAACAAACATTTCACTCAAACAACAAAGTTCAAGCACATTTTTAGGCAACAAAATATTTTTGCTACACCACATAAGTTGGTGTGATTGGTTTAAACTAAACACTAGTATGGTGGTCCAACTATGAGATTTTCTTGAGATCATTTCATTCTTCTTAGTTGTTCCTTCATGAATAAGATCATGGTTTCCATGGAAAAATCCTTGCATCTTGGTCACAAAGCTTCAAGGTGATGATGATTCCTTCTAAGTTGTGTTTCCTTAGTCTTCAAGTCTTGAGTATTCTTGTTGACTCACTTGTAGTCCTTAGTGATATCCAAGTTGAAGTCCTTGGTGAAACTAAAGTTGAAGTCATTGGTGATGTTGAAGTCTTTGCTCAAGTTGAAGTCTTTGCTCATGTTGGAGTCTTTGCCCATCAAGTTTGAAAAGGGAGAGATGTAGAATCAAAACCAAAATGGTTGAGGAAAGAGTTTACAAGATTGTTTGTAAATAAGTTTTGGAACAAATACAACTCCTATTTTTCTAAGGGGTTTTGTCCAATCCTAGGGTTACAATCCTTCAGGAAACACAGTGCTCTGATACCATCTGTAGAGGTCCCAACCTTTAATAAGGTAGAGGTCCTTGTGTTTGCAATGCTAGTCCCTGGATCAATAGCTAGCATCCATAGTAAAGATCTAATACCAAGTAACAAAGGTCATAAAACAACTCTATAACCAGGAATAAAATAAATCATTACATATTACATAGCTCATTTGGCTATCTCATTACAATGCAGCAGAAATAACTATATAGCATGGAGTCCTTCATCTTCAAAGTGCCACAGGCAATCATGTTGGTTGTAGACTTGTAATCCTAATCAACACACTTCACTAACATCAAACAAACCTGCAACATAATAAGTTACAGCCACAAGGGTCAATACATTTGAATTGTATTGGCAAGTGATACTATGGTAGAGTAGTGGTATCTATCATCTATATGCATTTGGCTAAGTGGAGCTTAGGCTTGCTTTGCTCAAAATAGATTCTCCTTATCATTTGAAAACACTAAGTTTTTGTTTGTCAAAATCACCCAAGGCATCTACCAATCATTGATTGAAGATCCTTTAACCCTTGTTCAACCACAAGTTTTTAACTTAGAAATTGGGATGTGGAGATTCTTGATAGCTTCCATGTCTTGTTGCTCAAATGTCCATTGCTAGGGACATGGCTAAGTATTTAGATTTTACTCTCTCGAGAGGTGGTGCACTTTCCCCACAAGACTCGACATGCATCGAGACAAGATCTTTCAGAAGACTTCCCTTAGACCAAAATGGACGCGTTCCAACCTATCATCTCCTACCACAAACTGTCCATTTGGCTAAGTTATTGCAACCTATATGATCTAGGCAGAGCCCATAATGCCAAGTGGCTGCACTTGAAGCTTCTCAACATTTGACATCTCAAATCTCTTTGTTCCTGGGTGGCATTCCACAAGTGTGATACACAAGGTTCACCAGTCCCCTGGCCTTGTGTAACCACTCAACATAAATCCATCATTTCCATTCCACCCAGGTGATTCATTCGTATAGTTGTTTTATTAAACAAAACACAAGTCCTTGACTTAGAAATATTCCATAGCATGAATATAATCCACCCTTGTTTTCTACTATCTAGGCTAAGCATGATAGTAGTAGGAATCTTAACTTAGGGAAAATCCTACTAAGGTTTCATCTAGTAGGATTTTCCCATGGCATAGTCAACACATAGAAAATTCCATGCAAGTCCTACTTAGAAATATCACTAATGCATAGTGGAAATAATGGGACAAAAGTATGAAGCACCACTTGCCTTATTGGTAGAGAATATAGGTTCACTCCTTGATCTTGCAATAGCCACACTCTTCAAATTCCACTACAATTCAATCAAGGCACAAATTCAATCTACCATTCAAGCAATTCATCACATAGAATAATAAAACAAAGCAATGCATGCAAGCATGCTAAAGATAGGTTATAAACATTATAAATTACCTATTGGTCATTTATAAAGGTGGCAAAACCATTTGATATAAAATTAGTGAAAATGGACATTTGAATCATTCTTGTTTTGCTAGAAATGATTTAAATCAAAGTAACAATTTCTATTGTTTGACAAATATATTTTTAAACATAAATGTTAGTGTTTTAAGGTCAAGTGTTTATTTAGTAGGGTGTTAAATAATTCATTTTGAATTGTTTGATATATTTTTAATATGATTTATTAATCATTTTAATTGAGCACTTGTCTTCATTCAACTAAAATCCAATATGTTTTTAATCTAATATAAATTTTATTTCAAATAATTCTTTGATTTCCATTTAAGTTAATTAAATAACTTTTATTCTACTTGGGAAAATTCCAATTATTATTTTCCCATGATTTAATCAATCATTTACTTTAGGGATTTTTGTCTTTATTATAATATAATTGGAATAGGATTTAATTCCATATACTTTTATTTTGAATATTCTTTATCCCTTTATTTCATTTGGATTTGGATTATCTTTGTTTGATTATGGATTAGTCCAAGATTTAATTTGGCTTTTAAATATTCCTTATTTATTTATTTCTTTCTTTATCTTATAAAATCCATATCTTTTTATTTAAAGATCCAAACTTGGTGATTCCAATTTGTATAATCTTATTTGATATTGGATTATCCTTTTAAATCTCTTTAGGATTATTTTACACACAATTTTGGTATGGATTTTAGATAGGAGCTTTATTAGGTTTGGAAATTATTTCCTTTTATCTTAATAAATTCATAAGTTTTTATCTATGGTTCCAAATTGAATAAAATCAATTTCTATGGTTTTATAATATTTTTATTTATCATTCTTGATCATTTATAAATGTTTGTTGCTAAATTTTTATATGGACCAAATCCATAGTCTTTGAGATATCTTGGGAATGATTTTCTTCCATTAAGGTTTTGGGTTCTAGTTTATTTTTCCCAAGTTTGAATTTCAAGGTACAATCATTGATGAATGCATTTCTCCTGATTTAAATTTTGTTGGTTTCCCTTATATTCAAACTTTTGTTCAAGATGGGTTTTAATGTTTCCATTTACAAATAAAAAGTTTCTTTTCACCCTAAATTTCAACAATTATTTATTTTGTTTATTTATTTTTCACATTTCAAAATTTGGAAAATTTTGGGATGTGACACGATACCACCCTTAAAAGAAATCTCGTCCCCGGATTTGGGGAGGCTAGAGGTTACAAATTGGCTTCAAAGCAACTAGGGTACTACCACCCTTAAAACATTTTCCACTATATTGCATCTTGGCTTACTTGAGGTCTTGATGAAACTTCTCTGGGCAGACATCTGCATAGTGTCCTTTGTTTCCACACTTGAAACATGTGACAAGGCTGAGATCCCTCATAGTCTTGCTTGTCTTGTACTTCATCTTTTTTGGACAATTGCTTGCATAATGTCCTTGGTCACCACACTTATAACATGTGACAAGGTTGAGTTCTTCACGTATCTTCTCTAGACAAGTTGATATATATTGGACTAGCTCTTTACAGTTGTTGCACCACACTTGGCTAATTTCCTTATTCTTCTTCTTCTTGGGTTTCTCCAAAGCTAGGAGTTCCTCTAGTTCATGTTCTTCATATCTCACCTCAAAGGTGGGAAAGCTTCCTCGGTTCCTTGAACAATTCCTTGGATAATACCTATGTTTCCTCTTTTGTCCATCAAGGTGATTCTTAATGCATGGAGGTGAGATTTGCCTTTGTCTTCATCATTCTTGATAGAAGTTGTTTCCTCATGGGGTTTTCCATACTTTTGATGCATTCCACCTTGTTTCCTTTGTTGAACTATAGGATAGATGGGGCATTGGATAGGGACATGATTATTTCCTTCACGTAGGAAACAAGTCACTTGAGATGTGGGGCATTGATTAGTTGGATGTTTCTCTTCACAATTAGGGCATTGGTCCTCATGCTCCTTAGAGGTGTGTTCCATCTCTCCACAAATATTGCAAGCTTGAGTTCCTCCTATAATATCATCCTTGACATCATTGTTGTCACAAACTCCTTGGGAAAGGTTGTCTTTCATGTTGATCATTTGAGTGGTCATTCCTTGCAACAATTGAGATTGGATTTCCACAAACTTTTGCATGGTTGGGTCTAACTCATTGTTGTTGGCTAAAAACTGAGTTGTCAATGATTCAACTGGGTTTGGTTTGTTAGTAGTTGTTCTCTCATGTGCATCTCTTGGTTGTTTTTGTTGTCACCATTCTTTGTTGGAGTCTCTTGGAGAAGTCATCTGTTTGGGTTGGATTGGGATTAGAATAGGCAAAAGATTCCTATAGGAAAAATTCTAATCACACACATCACAAATCACACAAGCAATGTGCAAACAAACATTTCACTCAAACAACAAAGTTCAAGCACATTTTTAGGCAACAAAATATTTTTGCTACACCACATAAGTTGGTGTGATTGATTTAAACTAAACACTAGTATGGTGGTCCAACTATGAGATTTTCTTGAGATCATTTCATTCTTCTTAGTTGTTCCTTCATGAATAAGATCATGGTTTCCATGGAAAAATCCTTGCATCTTGGTCACAAAGCTTCAAGGTGATGATGATTCCTTCTAAGTTGTGTTTCCTTAGTCTTCAAGTCTTGAGTATTCTTGTTGACTCACTTGTAGTCCTTAGTGATATCCAAGTTGAAGTCCTTGGTGAAACTAAAGTTGAAGTCATTGGTGATGTTGAAGTCTTTGCTCAAGTTGAAGTCTTTTCTCATGTTGGAGTCTTTGTCCATCAAGTTTGAAAAGGGAGAGATGTAGATTCAAAACCAAAAAGGTTGAGGAAAGAGTTTACAAGATTGTTTGTAAATAAATTTTGGAACAAATACAACTCCTATTTTTCTAAGGGGTTTTGTACAATCCTAGGGTTACAATCCTACAGGCAACACATTGCTCTGATACCATCTGTAGAGGTCCCAACCTTTAATAAGGTACCCTGTGTTTGCAATGCTAGTCCCTGGATCAATAGCTAGCATCCACAGTTAAGATGTAATATCAAGTAACAAAGGTCATAAAACAACTTTATAATCAGGAATAAAATAAATCTTTACATCTTACATAGCTCATTTGGATATCTCATTACAATGCAGCAGAAATAACTATATAGCATGGATTCCTTCATCTTCAAAGTGCCACAGGCAATCATGTTGGTTGTAGACTTGTAATCCTAATCAGCACACTTTACTAACATCAAACAAACCTGCAACATAACAAGTTATAGCCACAAGGGTCAATACATTTGAATTGTATTGGCAAGTGATACTATTGTAGAGTGGTGGTATCTATCATCTATATGCATTTGGCTAAGTGGAGCTTAGGCTTGCTTTGCTCAAAATAGATTTTCCTTATCATTTGAAAACACTAAGTTTTTGTTTGTCAAAATCACCCAAGGCATCTACCAATCCTTGATTAAAGATCCTTTAACCCTTGTTAAACCACAAGTTTTTAACTTAGAAATTTGGATGAGGAGATTCTTGATAGCTTCCATGTCTTGATGCTCAAATTGTCCATTGCCAGGGACATGGCTAAGTACTTAGATTTTACTCTCTCGAGAGGTGGTGCACTTTCCCCACAAGACTCGACATGCATCGAGACAAGATCTTTTAGAAGCCTTCCCTTAGACCAAAATGGACGCGTTCCAACCTATCATCTCCTATCACCAACTGTCCATTTGGCTAAGTTATTGCAACCTTTATGATCCAGGCAGAGCCCATAATGCCAAGTGGCTGCACTTGAAGCTTCTCAACATTTGACATCTCAAATATCTTTGTTCCTGGGTGGCATTCCACAAGTGTGATACACAAGGTTCACCAGTCCCCTGGCCTTGTGTAATCACTCAACATAAATCCATCCTTTCCATTCCACCCAGGTGATTCATTCATATAGTTGTTTTATTAAACAAAACACAATTCCTTGACTTAGAAATATTCCATAGCATGAATATAATACACCCTTGTTTTCTACTAGCTAGGCTAAGCATGATAGTAGTAGGAATCTTAACTTAGGGAAAATCCTACTAAGGTTTCATCTACTAGGATTTTCCCATGGCATAGTCAACACATAGAAAATTACATGCAAGTCCTACTTAGAAATATCACTAATGCATAGTGGAAATAATGGGACAAAGTATGAAGCACCACTTGCCTTATTGGTAGAGAATATAGGTTCACTACTTGATCTTGCAATAGCCACACTCTTCAAATTCCACTACAATTCAATCAAGGCACAAATTCAATCTACCATTCAAGCAATTCATCACATAGAATAATAAAACAAAGCAATGCATGAAAGCATGCCAAAGATTGTTTTATTTGGAAAAGTGGTTTCTAATAGGTTATAAACATTATAAAACACCTATTGGTCATTTATAAAGGTGGCAAAACCATTTGACATAAAATCAGTGAAAATGGCCATTTGAATCATTCTTGGTTTGCTAGAAATGATTTAAATCAAAGTAACAATTTCTAGTGTTTGACAAATATATTTTTAAACATAAATGTTAGTTTTTTAAGGTCAAGTGTTAAATATTAAAACCATTTGCAAAAGGTTTTACTTATAAACCATTCTTATACCAAAGCAATATTTTATTTTGTTGGAAATGCCTTTAAGAAAAGTAATAATTTTATAGGGTTCACCAAATATATTTTTAAATCCTAAAACTTGGTGTTTAGGGTCAGAGAGTTTAATTCAAATCATTTTCCAAAGGTTTTACTCAAAAAAACATTTTTAAACCATAATCAATATTTTTATTTAGCTAGAAATGCTTTTATTCAAAGATTTATTCTTTAGCTTCACAAAATACACTTTTAAATCTACAAATTGGTTTCTATGGTCAGTAGGTTCAAAACAATCCATTTACAAAAGAATTTACCCCAAAAACATTTTTAAAATGAATTTTATAATCAAAATAGGCCTACACATGTTTTTGTAAAAACAACCTATTTTACAGAAGAAAAACATTAAACAAAGGGCATGGTTGCAAAGTATTTTTTTTGATTCCATTGATATAAAATATGTAAAATTTGGACGTGTAGATTTAAAGTTATGATTTTTGCGAAATCTAACATCTAATAGAATGTTTCTGTTTTTAAATCTAAACACGTGCCACGCGTCGTGTTTTCATTCGTTGGTACCGGTTCGCACGGATCGGCCTACGCGGTTCGTTGGATCTAATTAGATCTGTGCGGCTCATATGGATTCGTACCCCTTCGGGTTATTTCTAATCTCATGCGGCTGATCTAGATCTAACGTCCCATATCGCATAAACCAAAAACGGGCGGCGCTGGCGGCGGTGGCTGGCGGCGGAGCAGTCAGACGAAGACGGAGCCGGAGTTACAGGAAGCGAGAGGGGGAGATAAATAGCTCACCAGACTCGCCGTGATGTGTTGGTTCTCGAGGTGGTCGCCGTTTGTTGAGGGGCGCACGGGGTCGTAAGGGATTGCTCGCTGGAGTTCCTCTCTGGCTCGGGCACGCACTGTTGAAGACGGTAGCGAGGCTACCATGCACGCCAGAGAAAACGGATGGTACTATTAGATACGCAGAGTCGTGGCGAGTACGCGCGTGTGAGAGAGGAGGAGAGGGGAGGTCAGAAGGTACCGGTAGTGTTCGTCGGAGCGGAGGCAGACGGTGGCACTGCTCTAGCGAAGAGGTTGTCGAGGTTACAGAGCACGCACGGGTGAGCTGGTGGTACTGGGGTGTGCGCCTGGCGATGGGGAGTAGTATTGTGGAGGCTAGGGAGCAAGGGAGGCGGGGAGCGGCCGGAATCGTCGCTGGAGTGTATCGGAGGCCACGACGGTGCAAGCGAAAATGGGGACAGCCTGGGGGCAGAGAGGGGTCAGTGTCTGGGGGAAATGGAGAGAAGAGGGAGGAGATTTAGCATGCGTAGTCTCCGGGCGGATTCAGTGGAGCGTTATGACAAATTTAATCGGCGGAATCAACTGCAGAAACGGCGAGGAGGGGAGGAACTGGTCCTGGCGGGTGAAAACGATGACTGACAGGTAGGGTCACTTCGTCAGCGTTAGTGAGAGAGCAAGGGTGGGGTCCGGTCGTCAGGGACAGTGCGGGTGCATTAGTGAGTAGGAAAATGTTTCGCGTAGATAGGGGGAGTGGGCTGGTTGCTGGGCCTACTGGGCTGGGCTGGTTTCTTTCCTATTTTTTCTTCTCTGTTTTATTTTTCCTTTTTCTGTTTTGAATTTTGTTCAAATAATTCCAACACTATTTGAATTCAGACCTTTACCAAACTTTCAGTAGGTTTTAATGTCGTTTAATCATGTATTTTAAATACCATTTTAGGAATAATTCTTTTATTCTTTTATGGTTTATATTTTATTTAAATTAGGCACTTGCCTTTATTCAAATAAGATTTTAAATATAATTTCAACTCTTATTTGAATTCAATTTTTTATCAAAACCTTTTTCAGTAGGTTTTATTTATTCAGTAGGGTGTTAAATAATTCATTTTGAATTGTTTGATATATTTTTAATATGATTTATTAATCATTTAAATTGAGCACTTGTCTTCATTCAACTAAAATCCAATATGGTTTTAATCGAATATAAATTTTATTTCAAATAATTCTTTGATTTCCATTTAAGTTAATTAAATAACTTTTATTCTACTTGGGCAAATTCCAATTATTATTTTCCCATGATTTAATCAATCATTTACTTTAGGGATTTTTGTCTTTATTAGAACATAATTGGAATAGGATTTAATTCCATATACTTTTATTTTGAATATTCTTTATCCCTTTATTTCATTTGGATTTGGATTATCTTTGTTTTATTATGGATTTGTCCAAGATTTAATTTGGCTTTTAAATATTCCTTATTTATTTATTTATTTCTTTCTTTATCTTATAAAATCCATATATTTTTATTTAAAGATCCAAACTTGGTGATTCCAATTTGTATAATCTTATTTGATATTGGCTTATCCTTTTAAATCTCTTTAGGATTATTTTACACACAATTTTGGTATGGATTTTAGATAGGAGCTTTATTAGGTTTGGAAATTATTTCCTTTTATCTTAATAAATTCATATGTTTTTATCTATGGTTCCAAATTGAATAAAATCAATTTCTGTGGTTTTATAATATTTTTATTTATCATTCTTGATCATTTATAAATGTTTGTTGCTAAATTTTTATATGGACCAAATCCATAGTCTTTGTGATATCTTGGGAATGATTTTCTTCCATTAAGGTTTTGGGTTATGGTTTATTTTTCCCAAGTTTGAATTTCAAGGTACATTCATTGATGAATGCATTTCTCTTGATTTGAATTTTGTTGGTTTCCCTTTTATTCAAACTTTGTTCAAGATGGATTTTAATGTTTCCATTTAGAAATAAAAAGTTCCTTTTCACCCTAAATTTCAACAATTATTTATTTTGTTTATTTATTTTTCACATTTCAAAATTTGGAAAATTTTGGGATGTGACAATAGCTAAATCATATATTCCAACATGTACATAGCATAGCTTATGAATTATGGGAACATCTCCTAGTGGAGTAGCACCTTAGAATTCATAAATCCTATGAATCAATATGAACCATGAGCACCAGTATCACTGTCAGTACTAATATTCTGGTGCAGTTTTACTAGTATAAACCCACAACTAGAGGACCTCAGTATCACCCACTGAATCAATATGAACCATGAGCACCAGAATTCATAAATTCTATGAATCAATATGAACCATGAGCACCAGAATTCATAATCACTGACAGTATCACTGTCAGTACTAATATTTTGACAGTGGTGAACTCACAAATCACCAAAACCACTAGTAAAACTGCACAGTAGCATTACCATTTTGGCCATATATAACAATCAATTGGAAGCAATACTATAATGCCACTAGCATCATATAATCAAATGAGAACAGTGAGCAATTTAGTATTTGATCACAATCCTCATTAGTCATCACCATTAGTTCTAGTTCATCATGTACAACTAAATAGAGGGAGGAACCCTAGAACAGGATATGAACCCTAATTAGGGATGCACGATAGAGACACACAGCATAGCTCATGAGGGGCAGAAGACAGCAATCACAAGGGGGAGATCAAAATCAAACTCACTAAAGGTCCTCGCTATAGTATAGAAGAGGAAGCAGAGGGGCCTACGAACACGGTGGCACGGGGAGCACCCCAAGGGGCACTGCAACCCGCACCAAGCCGAGGAGGTGGCCACAACAGCACTTTAGGACGAGCAGCGCCATCACTGCAACATACGAACACCCCACGTCACCACTGGAGCAGCGGCGGAGGCATCACCGACACAACTCCATAGCCTAGGGTTCGGGATGGAGCCAGCCTGGCCGCGGAAGAGCCCCAAATCCAAATCAAATTGGACAAGATGAAGAAGCGGGGTAGACAACTACATCATGCACCACGACGACGGCTAGAGAGGACCATGGCGGCAGGAATCGCATGGCGGCGGTGTCGGCGACCACAGGGTCGAGGAAGAAGAAAAGGAGAGAATGAGAGAGAGAGAGAGTGGAGGTTGTGTACAGGGCCGATAGGACCAGTACCACTTCGGGGTGGTATTTAGACCAGGCCAATTGGGCCAAGATGGGCCCAAATAGCCCAATGGGTTACCCAAACCCCAAAAGGGATTTTAATAAGTAAGTAAAAGACAAAAATACCCATAGACCTCAATAAATCCTAGAAAATAAAATAAAAGCCTTAAAAATACAAACAATATATTTTTAGATTCATAATAAATTAACCTATTAAATTAAATTAAGAAACCATTTTTAATAAATAAATTTTTGGTTAAAGATTTTATAATATGTATATTCCTTATGGAATTTTATAAAATCAAGACAATACATAAAAAAATGACTTTTATCATATATAGTTATTATAGTATTTTAGAAAAATACTAAATTAATATTTAATATACCAAAATAAAATCTTCTTAATTAAAAATGCTTATTCTTAAAAATAATTATTAATTAAATAAATATAAGAGTTAAAATTAAATATAAAAATTAGTTTTCAACTCCATTAACATCATATTACATTATAAAAATAGTGAATATAATATTTATAAAATATTAAGGATATTCCTTAAAATGGATTTCTTAATTACCTAAAGAATTCTAGAAAACTAAAATATTGGGTAAAACACATAAAGAAAATAAATAACAAATAATGCATTACATTACTATGCATATTTATTTTTGCTTCTTTAAATATTTTCCTTACCGTGCAATAATGAAGTTTTGTAGACATAGAAGCTCAAGGTCCAGTGCAAGCATCTGACTTCACTACCTTTCAATCATAAGGCAAGTTCATCACTTTCTCATGTCCTTTGAAGAGTCTATATCAAAGTATTTATAACTTGTGTGTTATCATCTATGATTCAAGGAAAGAAAATATTATTTTCTCAAATAAATAAATTGTTGATATCATCCTAAGTGATGATATGGATTAAGGGGGCAATAGAACTTAAGTTTCTATTTGCAACACGGATAATCACCTAGGAATTTACAACCCATTACATCAGTGATTCTAGCGCCATATATAACGTGTTAACCATGAGATTTGGAATGGGACGGAGAAGTCAGTTGTATCATTTTCCTTTTGTATGGAGGCAAGACGACCTTAACGTGACGTTCTGATTCCTTGTGCGGATCCAACATATGGGTGGGCACCCTTAGGCCCCATGCTTTTGGTGTCTAGATTATCTATGAGTGGCTGTCGGAGGTATAGCCGGACCTATATGGTACTTACCAGGGACATCACCAGCTCATAGAGTCTTTGGGAACTCATCAGGGTTTTAGCCTGCCCAAAAGGGGGATTAACGGAGGTGAGCCAGCCCCAAAGGGTCGTGCAGACATGCGGGGTCGCAGAAAGGGCAGTGATTGTCTTGGATCACCTACTAGGCCCCACACCATGGAATTGTGGACGGGAAAGTATGCCCGATTGTGCAACAAGGTGTTTATCTCTCATGGGTAAAGTAACGCACCTTTGCAGAGTGTAAGAATTGTAACTTGTTACCCCCTATTTCGGGAAGGATCTACGAACGCGGCAGGAAAGGAACTCCCTGAAAGTTCTGGTCAACCTGTGAAGGCTGATGGGCATAGTTTTAAAAATAAAATCAATCTTTCAAGAAATATTTATGAAAACTGCATAGTGCCAAGGACTAATAGTCCGAGGTGGTAGATAGAGCATCAAACTTCCCACCTTGCATATAATGAACTTGTGGGTAACGCTATTACTCACCCTTTCCTTTGATCCCCTGCTTAGACTCTAAGGATCCAGAAGATACCCTAATGTATTCAGCTGAGAGCCAAGAGGAGGTCTACTACGAGGAGCCAGATCTATCCGGTGTTATAGAAGGGGTGGACTACGACATTGTCTATGGAGGAGAGCACGATGAGTCAGAATAACTGCCTTAGTTATTAGTAACCAATTGAGCCGAGCAACATGAACAATATATAATAATAAGTTGCTGAGCTGCATTCAGAGTTGAAGTTGTCACTTTAAAACTTCCGCTGAAACACTTTATACCTGGTTTGTAAGTTGAATCTTTTGAAGTCTTGAACTTCTGGTATTGTAATAATAATAATGTGTGTATGTTTGTATTATGGACCCACAATGTTTCTGTTGTACCACTCTGAGGGATGTGATATTTACGGAACAGTGTTCTATGGATGTCATGTCAACGACTATAGTGTACTACACATGCAGTGGTATGCTGGGTCACCGCATTAATGTTGGTCAGTTGACCTATGCGCTGGATGCACCACTGGGTGACCCTCCTGTAGATGATGCTACCGATGAGGTGAAAAATGTTTACCTCACTCGGAAGAATCAATACTCCACAGTTTAGTGTGCCATCTTGTATAGTTTGGAATCGGAGCTTCAAAAGCGCTTTGAGAACCGCGACCCTCATGATATTGTCAATGAGCTCAAAATGATATTTGAGACTCAGGCGGCCATGGAAAGCTATGAAGCCTCCGAGAAGTTCTTTAACTGCAAGATGGAAGAGGGAAGCTCCGTTAGCGAGCATGTGCTTAAAATGTCTGGGCACGCGAATAAACTCACAGATTTGGGCATAACGATTCCTAATGCATTGGGTATTCATCGTGTCCTCCAATCATTGCCACCTAGTTACAAGAACTTTGTGATGAACTACAACATGCAGCACATGGATAAGTCATTGCCTGAACTATTCTCCATGTTGAAGTCTGTGGAAGTGGAGATCAAGAAAGAGATCCAAGTGTTGATGGTCAATAAGACCACCAATTTCAAGAAGCAAGGCAAGCCTAAGAAGAAGGGTAACTTCAAGAAGGGTGGCAAGAAATCTGCCACACCTACTAAGAAGCCCAAGGCTGGTCCTAAGCCTGATTCTGAGTGCTTTTACTGGAAGCAGAATGGCCCCAAGTACCTGGAAGATCTGAAGAACGACAACAACAACAACAACAACAAGAAAGGTATATTCGATATACATGTTATTGATGTGTATCTTACTAGTAGTCATAGTAGTGCCTGGGTATTTGATACTAGTTCGGTTGCTCATATTTGTAACTCGAAACAGGTGTTGCAGAATAAGCGAAGACTAGCAGAGACGAGGTGACGATGCATGTTGGAAATGGCTCCAAGGTTGATGTGATCACCGTCTGCACGCTCCCTCTTCATCTACTGTCGGGATTAGTTTTAAGTCTAAATAATTATTATTTGGTGCATGCGTTAAGCATGAACATTATATATGGATTTTTTTATTGCGAGATGGTTACTCGTTTAAGTCCGAGAATAATGGTTATTCAATTTATGTGAGTAATATCTTTTATGGTCATGCGCCTGAGATGGATGGTCTATTATTATTGAATATCGATAGTAGTGATACACATGTTCATAATATAGATGCTAAACAAATGAAATTGAATGATAATTCCACATATATGTGGCACTGTCGTCTTGGTCACATTGGAGTGAAGCACATGAAGAAACTCCATTCTGATGGACTTCTTGAATGACTATTTTGAATCACTTGAAAGATCGAAGCATGTTTGATGGGAAAAATGACTAGGACTCCATTTTTTGGCATAATGGAGCAAGCTACGGACTTACTGGAAATCATGCATACCGATGTGTGCGGTCCAATGAGTGTGGCATCACACGGTGGTTATCGTTATGTTCTTACTTTCATGGAAGACTTGATTAGATATGAGTATATCTATTTCATGAAACATAAGTCCGAAACTTTTGAGAAGTTTAAGGAATTTCAAAGTGAAGTAGAGAATCAACATAACAAGACGATTAAGTTTCTGCAATCTGATCATCGAGGTGAGTATCTAAGTTACGAGTTTGGCATGCATTTGAAGAAATGCGGAATTCTTTCATAGGTGACACTGTCGGGAACACCACAGCATAATGGTGTGTCCGAACATCGTAATCGAACTCTTTTAGATATGGTCTGTTCCAAATGACACCATATGAATTGTGGTTTAGGAATAAACCTTAGTTGTTGTTCCTTAAAATTTGGGGTTGCGAAGCTTATGTAAAGAATTTACATCCTGACAGGCTTGAACCCAAAGTGGAGAAATGCGTCTTACTAAGATACCCTAAATAAATAATTGGGTATACCTTCTAACATAGATCCGAATGAAAAGTTTTTGTTGCCAAGAATGGATCCTTTCTTGAGAAGGAGTTTCTCTCGAAAGAAGTGACTGGAAGGAAAGTAGAACTCGATGAGGTTGTTGAACCTTCTCTCAGATTTGAGAGTAGTGCAGCACCGGAAGATGTTCATGTGCCGCTTGCACCAATAATAGAGGAAGCTAATGATAATGATCATGAAACTTTGAATGAAGTTACTACTAAACCTCGCAGGTCGAAGAGGGTTCGTACCACTCTAGATTCGTATGATCCTGTTATGAATGTCATGTTGGTGGACAAACACTGGCGACCCTGCAACGTATGAGGAAGCAATGATGAGCCCAGATTTCAACAAATGGCATGAAGCCATGAAATCCAAGATTGGATCCATGTACAAAAACCAAGTGTGGACTTTGGTGGACTTACCAGATGGCCGCAAGGCTGTCGAGAACAAATGGATTTTCAAGAAGAAAACAAATGATGATGGTAATGTCACCGTCTATAAAGCTCGACTTGTCGCGAAAGGGTTCTGAAAAATTCAAGGAGTTAACTACGATGAGATTTTCTCACTGGTAGCGAAGCTAAAGTCTGTGAGGATTTTGTTAGCAATCGCTGCATATTACGATTATGAGATATGGCAGATGGATGTCAAAACGGCGTTCCTCAATGGTGACATTGAATAAGAGTTGTATATGGTACAACCCAAAGGTTTTGTCAATCCTAATGATGCTAACAAGGTATGCAAACTTCAACGGTCCATTTATGGATTGAAGCAAGCATCCCGGAGCTGGAATCAACGTTTTGATAAGGTGATCAAAACTTTGGATTTATAAAAACTTATGGAGAAGCTTGTATTTACAAGAAAGTGAGTGGGAGCTCTGTAGCATTCCTAGTACTATATGTGGATGACATATTGTTGATTGGGAATGATATAGAACTTCTTAAAATTTTCAAAGACTTTTTGAATAATAGTTTTTCAATGAAGGATCTTGGGGAAGCTGCATACATTTTAGGCATCAAGATTTATAGAGATAGATCAATATGCTTAATAGCGCTTTCACAAAGTACATACTTGGACAAGGTTCTAAGAATTTTGGAATGGAAGAAAGAAAGAAAGATATCTTGCCCGTGTTGCCCAATATGACCTTGAGTAAAACTCAAAGTCCAGCTATGACAGAAGATAGAGAGAGGATGAGCAAGACCCCCTATGCCTCAGCCATAGGTTCTATCATGTATGACATGCTGTGTACAAGACCAGATATTGCATATGCTGTTAATTTGACTAGCATATATCAAAGTGATCCAGGAGTGGATCACTAGATAGCGGTTAAAAATATCCTAAAGTACTTGAAAAGGACTAAGTATATGGTACTTTATTATGGAGGTGATGAAGAGATCGTTGTAAATGGTTACACCGATGCTAGTTGGAACACCGATCCGGATGACTCTAAGTCACAGTCTGGATACATATTTACTTTGAATGGTGCAGGAGTGAGCTAGAGGAGAGATAAGCAAAGCATTGTGGCGAGATCTTCAACTGAATCAGAATACATAGCTGCTTAAGAGGCTTCACAAGAGGCGATATGGACGAAGGAGTTCATTACGGAGCTTGGTATGGTTCCTAGTGCGTTGGACCCGATGGCCATCTACTGTGACAACTTGGGTGCATAACAGAACACCAACACCAGAACGCCATGGGTGTTAGGTATATTACCATGTAATCTATATTATTGACTCTAGTGCAAGTGGGAGACTGTTGGAGATATGCCCAAGAGGCAATAATAAAAATGGTTATTATTATATCTTTGTGTTTATGATGAATGTTTGCATAACATGCTATAATTTTATTAACCGAAAACATTAATATTTGTGTGTTCTGTAAACATAAAAGAGTCCCTAGTAAGCCTCTTGTTAAACTAGCTTGGTGATTAATAGATGATCATGGTTTCCTGATCATGGACATTAGATGTTATTAATAACAAGATCATGTCATTAGGAGAATGATGTGATGGACACACTCCTATAGTTAGCATAGCATAAGATCAAGTCATTTAGAGTTCATTTGCCACAAGCTTTCAAATACATAGTAACGTAATCCTTCGTCCATGAGATCATGTTAATCACCATCACCGGATGGATACTTTGATGACATCAAACACCACTTTCGTAACTGGGTGGTTATAAAGGTGGCATTAGGTATTTTGAAAGTATGTGTTGAAGAACATGGATCAAGAGTGGGATTTGTCCATCCATATGACGGGTAGATATACTCTGGCCCTCTTGGTGTAATGTCATCCAATTGGCTTGCAAGCATGTGACTAGGTCGCAAGGGATGTCATATCACGGAACAAGTAAAGAGTACTTATCGGTAACGAGGTTTAACTAGGTATAGAGATACCGACGATCAAACCTCGGATAAGTAAACTATCGCGCGACAAAGGGGATTGGTATCGTATGTAAATGGTTCATTCGATCATGAAGTCATCATAGAAATATGTGGGAGCCATCTGGATTTACAGATCCCTCTATTGGTTATTGACCGTAGAGGTGTCTCGATCATGCCTGCATAGTTCATGAATCGTAGGGAGACACACTTAAGGATTCAATGTTGTTTAAGTAGATATGAAATATGAGTTGGATACTGAATGTTGTTCGGAGTCCTAGATTGGATCTAGGACATCACGAGGATATCTGGAATGGTCCGGAGAATAAGATTCATATAAGGAAAGTCAATTTCTGGGGTTCAGAAATGTTTTCGGTGTTTTGACCAGAAACTTCTAGATTGTTCTAGAAGGTCCACCACCCCAGGAGGGGGCACTTGGGATGAGGCATGTCCTGGGGGGCTAGCCGCATCATGCCCCAGGGCAACTCGGCCAAGGACTAGGAAGAAGGGGTCAAACCCTAGTTTGAAAAGTCAAATCCTAGTTTGAAAACTCAAATCCTAGTTTGGGAAGGAAAGGGAAAACTTGGAGGGTAAGTTTCCACCTCTTCCCTTCCTAGCCAAGTTGGGGAGGGACTCTCTGAAATACCATTTATGCCTTTCATATTGATTTGATGTTTGTTGACAACACTTGGATAGATTTAATCTGTGGTTAAATGTTTCAGGTTTATCGGCTACATTATTGTAATTTTTACGTAAGGAAAAAGAGCTCCCCAGGATCATTTTTGTACAGAAGTCAAAGTCATGCCAGACTGTCCGGCTGAGATGCGTCGGAGTGTCCGGCCTCGCCGGATTGTCCGGCCTGATTCTGCCGGAGTGTCCGACACTAGGGAATCCAGATTTTCTTTGCCCAGTGTGGACAGTCTGTATTCCCTATCGGACACCACCCGGACACTTGCGGGACACCGGCCAGAAATTCTGCCAGACCAGAGTGTCCAGTTGTAGTCACCCGGAGTGTCTCGTTGGGCCGGACTGTCCGACTGACTTTTGCCGGACTGTCCATGGTAAGTGGCTCCCATGGCACTAATTCCTGGAGCCCTATATAAAGGCCCCTTCTTCTACCTTGGGAGCTTCTCGACCAGGTCAAGAACAACATCACTACTTGAGCCACCAAATCCACAAGATCCCTTCACTCAACCATCCAAAGTCATTGATCTTTGATGAATTGGAGGAGGATGCCTTGATCTATAGCTTCACCAAGAGAGATCTTCATTTCCCCCTCATTCACTTGAGGGCCCCTTGCTCTAGTGTTTCTTTGGAAACCCTAGCTTTTGATTTGGTTATTACAAGCTTGTCTTTGATTGTTTGACAGCTTGCTTGTATTCGGGATCCTCCAATTAGGTTGTGGATGTGTGCCTCGAACTTGTTGTAAAGGTGTCGGCTTCCACCTCGAAGGTTTCCGTTATAGTGGAAGAGGTGAATCGAACCCTTTGGGGTGAGGTTCATCAGAGAACAAGGGATGCCTCTCGTGGTGTTGGTGGTTTGAAACCACCCTCTCTCCAAATGTAGACGTACTTCCCCTCAAAAGGAAGGAACTATGGGAATAAACCCTTGTGTCTCCTTATGCTCCACTTTGGTTACTTCTATCCTTTACCGCACTTTACTTATCTTGTTCTTGCTTAGTGTATGTGCTATATTGACATATAGGTAAATTCACCTTAGTTTCATAATCTAGAAAATTTACCTTTTGTGTCAAACCCTAATTTTGAAAAGAGTAAAATTTGAAGTAGCACCTATTCACCCCCCCCTCTAGGTGCCCATACGATCCTTTTAATTGGTATCAGAGCCTCGGCTCTTTATTTGGGCTTTACCTCCTAAGAGTAAATGGGTAGCAAAGGGGATGAGGTAGGGGATGATGATAGTACCACGGTGTCCATGGCGGACCTCAAGAATTTGGAAACAAACTTGAGATCCACCTTCGGAAACGAGATCAAACAATTGCGTGATCTATTCGAGCAATTTGTTAAAGCCTCATCTCCTCCCTCATCTCAAGGGGGACTACCACCACCCCCAAATGTGAATGCCTTGTTATCACCCGCAGTTGTGGTGGTGGGGAAAAATGAAAACACTAATCCCTCCATCAAAAATTATGGTGGGAAGGGAGAGCACCATGAGGCTCAAGGAGGTACTCTCCTGACCGTCCAATTCCTCACCCTCATATAAACAATAGAGGAGACCCACCTAAGCTTGTTGCATCTACTTTTGCTCTATGGCAATCACTAATGAAATCTCATGTGCGTAACTCTTGTATTGAGTTATGGAATATCATTGAAGAAGGACTCTGTATTGCGGATCCAACCAACTTGACAAGAAGAGAAGTTGTCAATAGTCAACTCAATGCCACCTCTTTGCACATGATTCAACAAGGATTGGGTACAAAATATTACCCTCACATTGAACACCTCAACACCGCCAAGGAAGCTTGGGATGCTCTCAGGGAGCTATATGTTGGAAATAGGAGCATGAGAAGGAACCGGTATGATGCACTAAGCAATGAAGTCGAAGGATTCTATATGAAGGATGGTGAAGATCATGAAGACATGTATCGAAGGCTCAAGTCCACTGCCACCGCCTTTAGGAATGTGGGTGCCTCACATGTGGATGATGCTTGGATAAAAAGGAAATATGTGAGTCCACTCATGCCCTTTGATCCCACTTACTTGAAGAGCCTACAAGTAAGACACAACTACCATCTCGTGACCTCCAATGAATTTATGCAAGAGATGGCCTCTTTCAATGTTGCCGCCAAGAATCCCAAAAATGCCCGTGCTCGAGCCCTTGTAATGAGCAATGGTGTCAACCTTGCCTTAAAGGCCAAAGTTGTGGAGTATGTGGATGAAGACGAAAGTGATAAAGGCTTATCTATGAGACATACCGATGATGTCAAGATTGCTCATGGTGAATATATGGCCTTCTATGCTAAATTTTTTTTGGAAAGATCCCGCCAAGGCCAAGATGGAAATGCAACGAAGAAGAACCCAAATGGGAGAAGAGACAATGTCACTAAATGGAGAACTTGATTCAATTGTGGTGACCGCTATCACTTTGTGGTGGGTTGTCCCTATGAGAAAAGATAATATCATGGGGGTAAACTTGTGTTGAAGAAAACCTCCAAAGCCCCTTTCAAGAAACCCTTCATCAAGAAGAATCCCACGAACAAGAAGTTGGGTGAAATTGTCTTGATCACTCATGAAGAATTCTCCTCTGACAATGAAGATGATGAAGAAGAAACATAAAGTGGTGTGGCTAATCTTGCCACTACTTCTACCCCCACATTCTCCCTCTTCGACTCCCCAAATGAGAATATCTCCAACAAGAACGTCACTTGCCGTATGGCAAGAGGAATGGAGGGATTATCATGGTCACACCCCTCCTCCTTGGTTGATGATGAATTTGATGATGAGATATCTCTTGAGGTTAAAAAGGAATTAGTTGCTTTTGATGAGTTCATGAATAACTTGCAAGGGGAACACAAGAGACATTTTGTGGACCTCCTAGATCAACTAGCTCACACACAAGAGCTTCTTGATGAGAGATGCAAACTAGGGAGAGAGAGCATATGATTGAGGTAGAAGCTCTAAATAATGGTCTAGAAGAAGAACAACAGACTAGGATGTCTCTTGAACTAAAACTTGAAGGGCTTAATGGGGCAAATGACCTAATTGTTAATAGACTCGTCAAGGAACGTGACCATGCTATTGCTAAATATAAAAAGGCTAAAAAGGACAAGATTGAGTTTGGTGTTGTTCATGAAAAACTTTCCGAGGACTTTAGGATGCTTGACAAGGCTCACAAGGCCTTGGAGAGTGAACTATTGTTACTCGCAAAGTCTTGTGAAAAGCTTCAAACTCAATTTACCAATACTTCTTCACCTAGTACTTTCATTCCTTCTAGTTGTACAAATATACTTGAAGAAAATGCTAGGTTGAAGGGGGAGCTATCTAAGGCCACCTTTCCCAAAGGAAACAAGTCCATTGATGACCTCTTGAGTAAGCAGAGGCCAAATGGTGAGAAAGGGGCATTGGATATGTCTCCAAAGCCAATAAGAAGAACAACAAGAAGAAGAAGGCCAAGCCCGCACAATAAAAAGACAAGGCAATTGTGGGTAGTAAGACCACAAGTGGCAAAACTATGTCTCATGATGACTTTGCGGGAAGTGCTAACCCTCACTATGTTTTAATGCGTGACTATTATGGTGATGTGTATGCACAATATGTTGGCCCATTTTATGGTTATATTGCTTGGTCTATTTGTGTTCCCAAGACCCTTGTTTCTAACAAAATAGGACCCATTGAAAAATGGGTACCTAAAAACTAGTTTGATCTTTTGTAGACCTATGCTTCCGGAGGGTAAAAATGGGTGCTTGATAGTGGATGCACAAGTCATATGACCGTAAGCACATCTATTGCAAGGAGTTGAGACCAAATGATGATCAAATATCCGTGACATATGCCGACAAGTCAAAGTCTAAGGTAATGGGTTTTGGCAAGGTTGTTGTTGCCCATGATATTACTCTCGTGGATTCCATGCTTACTGAGACCCTTGGCTATAATTTACTTCCAGTACGTGATCTTGGAAAGATGGGCTTTGCCGTATTTATTTATAATGATATAGTGGTCCTCGTGTGGAGCAAGTCTCTAAAGGTCACTTTCGTTGGGTACGTCGAAAATGACTTGTATGTGTTGGACTTTTCGGGGAAAACCACTACAAGTGTGATGTGTGTTGTATTGCCGACGAGTATGCCATGGAGGGGTCCTCACAGAGCGTGTTTAGAGACATGGGGTAAGGCGGAAGGTTGGCGGGTACGAGGTAATACATCTTACCTAGGTTCATATCCCACGACGGTGGCAGAATCCTACTCCTGCTATAAATCACTATAACGGCAATATGACGGGTTAGAAGGATCGGTTCTCTGTGCACGATGTGAGTTGATTGATCCCCTAAAGGCTCCTCTAGGTCCGACTTATATAGTCGCCAGATCCTGGGGTTACAGGGAAAGTCCTATCCGGACAGGTTACAGAATCTTACACGGTATACAACTAGTCTAGCGTGTCTTGCACTCCAAGGCTCTGGGTACGTCGATGACTCCACCATAGCCTTCCTTAATCAAGCATGGGCCTCCCTTCTAGATCCATCTAAATGGGCCTCCCAGCAGGCCATGGGCCTTGCTACCAACTATGGGCCACCCAGATTATCCGGATTAGAGACATGCAATGGTGATACCCATTTAGCATATCCCCAACAATGTGCTTATTCGGAAAGGTCGATGTGGGTTGGTTATGGCATCGTCGTCTAGCCCATGTAAACATGAGAACTTTGCAAAGTCTCCACAAGGATGGCCATATTGTTTGACTAAAATAAAATGTTTGCTTTGCCAAAGACCATGTTTGCAGGGCTTGTGTTGAAGGAAAGATGCATGATTCTCCCCACCAGCCGAAGAACTACATCAAGTCCAAGAGGATCTTGGAGCTCATTCATGTGGATATCTTTCTTCCTCCATCTCATGCTAGTCTTGGTGGGAAGAAATATTTTTTGGTGATTGTTGATGACTACTCAAGATACACATGGGTATATTTCTTCAAGTTGAAAAGTGAAACCCAAGAAAACTTCATTGACTTCATCAACATGGCTCAATGTCAACACAATGTCCCTGTGATGATAATAAGGAGTGACAACGGCACCGAGTTCAAGAACTACACCTTAAATGGATTTCTTAGTGATGAGGGGATAAAACATCAATATTCCGCTGCATATACCCCTCAACAAAATGGTGTATCTGAGAGGAAGAACCGGACTATTATTGATATGGCAAGGACCATGTTGGCGGAGTTTAAATCTCCATACAATTTTTGGGCCAAAGAAATCTCCACCACATGCCATGCATCAAACCGGCTTTACCTCCGCAAAGAATTGATCAAGACTCCATATGAAATTCTTATTGGTAACAAGCCCAATGTTTCATACTTCCGGGTGTTCGGTTGTAAGTGTTTCTATCACATAAAGGGTGTTTGGTTGTCCAAATTTGATTCCAAAGAATTAGAGGGTATTTTTGTTGGCTATGATCTCGAATCCCACACTTATAGAATCTATGATAAGCTCTCTTAAACTGTCATAGAATCTTGTAGTGTGGTTTTCAAAGAATATGATGGTCCCCAAGGGCGTCGTGTTGATGTTTGTGATGTAGATGATGAAATGCCTCAGGATTCCATAGGAAGAATGGGTGCGGGATTCATCTGCCCCGTTGAGGAATCCCTTATGGCGGATCGAGAAGAACTATGCTCTACTCAAGTGGAGCCCTCATCTTCACAACATCAACAAGCTCCTTCTGTCGAGGAGGACAATGACCCAAGCCAAATACAAGCTGTGGACCCTCAACAAGTTGATCAGGGAGAAACCTCTAGCCAGGAGGAGCTTGAGTCTCCATTCTCCAGAATGTCCAGCGCTGCTTGGTCTATTACACAAGGAAGATCTGTACAATCTACCATAGATCAGCTCAATGCCTGTCTAGAGGTGTGTCTGATCAAGTCCAAGGTCAATCTTTTCCTCTTGATGAAGAGAATTATTCCGATGATGATCAAGATCAATGGTCAAGACGAGGACCAAAATGATGAAGAGATCCCCACAATAAACAACAAGGAGATCGAAACTCTTCTCCAAGCTAGAGTGGATAGAATGTTGGAATTAAGAGACCACACTCTAGAGAATGTGGTTGGGGATATAAGAAGAGGGATGTCCACTAGAGCTCAATTTAAGAGGTTAGTGAACACCAAGCACACATTTCCATGATAGAACCAAAGAAAGTATGGGAAGCTCTTGAAGATTCAGATTGGTTGGAAGCAATGCACAAAGAGATCAACAACTTTGAGAGAAAGAAAGTATGGAAGTTAGTTGAAAAGCCAAAATATTGCCGCAATGTTATAGGCACCAAGTGGATATTCAAGAACAAGCATTATCAGCATGGAATTGTTGTAAGGAACAAGGCAAGATTGGTTGCACAAGGGTTCTATCAAATTGAAGGGATTCATTATGGAGAGACATATGCACCTATGGCTCGCCTTGAGTCCATCTGTATCCTTCTTGCTTATGCGGCACATCACAACATTAAATTGCAACAAATGGATGTAGAAAGTGCATTTCCTAATGGTCCATTGCATGAGTTGGTATATGTGAAGCAACCCCCGGGGTTCGAGGATCCTAACTTCCCAAACCATGTCTACAAACTTGATAAGACCCTCTATGGGCTCAAACAAGCCCCACGCACCTGGTATGAGCACCTTAGAGAGTTGTTGTTAGACCATGGGTTTGAGGTTGGGAAAATTGATCCCACTCTTTTTACTAAGAAGGTCAATGGGGAACTTTTTGTATGCCAAATATATGTTGATGATATTATCTTTGGCTCATGTAACAAAGCTTTTAATGATGAATTATCAAAGCTTATGACTAATAGGTTCCGGATGTCTATGATGGGGGAATTGAGAGTATTTCTTGGTTTTGAGATCAAGCAAGTAAGAGGAGGAACATTCTTCAACCAAGCCAAGTATACTCAAGACATGCTCAAGAGATTCAACATGAAAGATTTAAACGGAGCTCCTACTCCCATGGCAACAAAGACTCATCTCGAACTAAACCCAAATGGTAAAGATGTGGATCAAAAGGTATACCAGTCTATGATTGGTTCTTTGCTTTACCTTTGTGCATCTAGACCCGATATTGTGTTGAGTGTAGGAGTGTGTGCAGGTTATCGAGCGGATCTTAAAGAAAGCCATTTGATGGATGTCAAGAGAATCTTTCGATATTTGGTTCATACCCCAAACTATGGTATTTGGTATCCTCGGTGCTCAACATTCTATCTTTGTGGATACACGGACTCGGATTGGGCTGGTGATAAGGATGATAGAAAATCAACCTCCGAGGCTTGCCAATTCCTTGGTAGGTCCTTGGTGTGTTGGTCTTCTTAGAAGAAAAATTGTATATCTCTCTCCACTGCTGAAGCCGAGTATGTGGCAGCTGCTAGTGCTTGTACTCAATTGCTATGGATGAGGCAAACTTTAAAGGAATACGGTGTCCATTGTGACAAAGTGCCTCTTCTATGTGACAATGAAAGTGCTATCAAGATTGCCTACAACCCGGTGGATCACACAAGGATAAAGCATATTGATATTTGTCATCACTTCATTAGAGATCATGTTTCTCGAGGTGATATTGAGCTATCTTATGTATGAATCAAATACCAAATTGCCGACATTTTCACGAAGCCACTTGATGAAGCAAGATTTTGCTATTTGAGGAATGAACTAAATATCATAGATTCAAGGAGCTTGACTTGATCACCTTGCACACTCACCTATGTCTTGACTCTTATTTGGTTTAGGTGTAGGCATGGAGATAGGGGGAGTGCGGTCCTAATACATTGGACTATCCCTTCCCCCATAATGCCAACATTAAAGAAATTCAATTCTCTTAATATAATTTTGTGATATGTGAGCTTCATTGATGAGTAGTGGATATGAACCCAAGGATAATTCTTCATGGTGTCATGCCACAAACTCTTACATGGTGGCCTCGGCCACCGCCCTCTTCTTATTGAAGAGTTGGTTCTTGGTTTGTTTTGTTTGGAACTTAATTTTGTCATCTCCTTAGATATCTTCGATTTCTTGGTTCTTCACAGTACATCTTCTGAATCCTAGGCCTACCCTCACCTGTAAACATGCTCCTCTTGCCACACATTTGTCCACCACTTGAAAACTGGGCTTTATGGTCGTAGGGGGCCGGAATGTCCACCCTGTACCAACCGGAGTGTCTGGACATACCGGACTCTCCCCTTGATCCAGACCGGACATTCCGACCAGGCTAGACACTCTGGTGAAATTCACCCAGATAGTCTGGCCCCAGCAGTTATGTAGAGGTCCCTGTCTTTAATAAGGTAGAGATCCCTGTGTTTACAATGCTAGTCCCTGGATCAATAGCTAGCATCCATAGTTAAGATGTAATATCAAGAAACAAAGGTCATAATACAACTTTATAACCAGGAATAACATAATTTATTACATCTTACATAGCTCATTTGGCTATTACATTACATTGCAGCAGAATATCTATACGCATGGGGTCCTTCATCTTCAAAGTGCCACAGGCAGACATGTTGGTTGTAGACTTCTAATCCTAATCACTTAAACTTCACTAATCAAACAAACCTGCAACATAACAAGTTATAGCCACAAGGGTCAATACATTTGAATTGTATTGGAAAGTGATACTATGGTAGTATAGTGGAGTCTATCATCTATATGCATTTGGCTAAGTGGAGCTTAGGCTTGCTTTGCTCAAAATAGATTTTCCATGTCATTTGAAATCACTAAGTTTTTGCTTGACAAAATAATCTTTCCCAAGGCATCTCCCAATCAAAGATTGAAGATCCTTTAACCCTTGTTCAACCACAAGTTTTTAACTTAGAAATTTGGATGATGAGATTCTTGATAGCTTCCATGTCTTGATGCTCAAATTGTCCTTTACCAAGGACATGGCTAAGTACTTAGATTTTACACTCTGCAGAGGTGGTGCACTTTCCCCACAAGACTTGGTTTCACCAAGACAAGATCTTTCAGAAGCCTTTCCTTAGACCAAATGGACGCATTCCAACCTATCATCCACTACCACCAACTGTCCAAATGGCTAAGTTCTAGCAACCTATGTGATCCAGGCAGAGCCCATAATGCCAAGTGGTTGCACTTGAAGCTTCTCAACATTTGACATCTCAAATCTCTTTGTTCCTGGGTGGCCATCCACAAGTGAGATACACAAGGTAAACCATAAAAATGGGCCTTGTGAACCACTCAACACAAACCATTCCTTCCATTCCACCCAGGTGATTCATTCACTTAGTTGTCTTATTTAACAAAACACAAGTCCTCAGACTTAGAAATTTTTCCATAGTGTGAATATATATTCCACCCTTGTTTTCTATTAGCTAAGATAAGCTTGATAGTAGTAGGAATCTTAACGTAGGAAATTCTACTAAGGTTTCATCTACTAGGATTTCCCATAGCATGGTTTATACTTAGCAAAAATTCCATGCAAGTTTTACTTAGAAAAATCACTAATGCATAGTGAACGTAATGGGAAAAAAGTATGAAGCACCACTTGCCTTTTTGGTAGAGAGTATAAGTTCACTCCTTGTCCTTGCAACAATCACACTCTTCAAGTCACTACAATTCAATCAAGCAAGGCACGATCTCAATCTACCAATCAAGCAAAACATCACATAAAATGATAAAGTCAAAGTAATGCATGCAAGCATGCCAAGCTTTATTTTATTTGAAAGAGTGGTTCATAATGGGTCATAAACATTTGAAAACACCTAATGGTCATTTTATAAAGTGGCAAAGTCATTTGCAAAAGATTTTACTTCGCAAACCAATTTCAAAACAAGGTATCATTTTATGTGGTGTAGAAATGTTTTTACTAAGGCATTAATCTATAGGGTTCACAAAATATGTTTTCAAACCATAAAACTTTGTGTTTAGGGTCAGAGAGTTTAAAACAAAACATTTCCCAAAGGTTTTCCTTCAAAACCATTTTTAATAAATAAACCATATTTTTATTTGACTAGAATTGATTTAAATCAAAGATTCATTCTTTTGTTTCTCCAAATACATTTTTGAATCCACAAAGTGTTTCCTAGGCTCAGTAGGTTCAAAACACACCATTTGCA
Source organism: Avena sativa (assembly GCA_916181665.1). NCBI lineage: Eukaryota > Viridiplantae > Streptophyta > Magnoliopsida > Poales > Poaceae > Avena > Avena sativa. The sequence goes on along the minus strand of OV702298.1, from coordinate 39,710,964 downwards.
AAAGATTTTATCCTCAAAATCATTTTGGAATAATTTTTATAACCTAAACAAGCATACATAAGTTTCTGCAAAAACCAACATTTTACCAGAAGCTTTTTACTAAACAAAAGGCATGGTTGGCTAGGGCTTGTTTTTCTGAATCTATTGATATAAAGTTTGCAAAATTTGGACGTGTGGTTTGAAAGTTATGAATTTTACAAGTTTGAATTTCTAATAGACATATTTCTGTTTTTAAAACAAAGCACTGGACACGTGGGCTGTTCTGATTCGTCCATACCGTTTCGCTCGGATCGGCTACGGGGTGTGTTGGATCTAAGTGAGAATGAACGGTGCAGATTAGCTTGTACCTCTTCGCTTAAGTGGTTCTGTCTACGCCACAGGATGAGGATCCAACAGCTCACGTGTGTTTGACCAAAGGTTGGCGGCGCAGCGACGGTGGCTGGCGGCGGCGCAGTCAGATGGTGGCGGTGCTGGTGAAGCAGGAAGCGAGAGAGGCTGGGAATATGCTCACCGGGTTCGCAAGGCTGCGCTGATTCTCGATGTGGTCGCCATAGGGACAGGGGCGGACGGGTTCGTCCTGAATCGCTCGCCGGAGTTGCGCTTCACCTCGGGCATGCTCTGTCGTCGAAGGAGACGAGGCTACAAGGCTCGGAAAGGCAAGGTGAAGGGTTTGTTAGACGCGCAGGTGAACGCTGATTACACGAGTGTCAACAAGGGGGAGAGGTGCGGTTAGGACTTACAGGGAGAGGTCGCCGGAGTCAGAGTAGTTCGCGGTGGCGCTCGGACAAAGACGGCGTCGGCATTCTGGGGTGTGCGTGAGAAAAATGGTGATACTGGCAGGTGCTCACGGCTAAGGCGAGCAAGCTATTGCGGGCTAGGGGGCCGGGGAATGACTGGGCTCGCCGGAATTTTGGTTGCGGCTCGTCGGAACAGAGGGAGTGCCAGCTCAAATCGTGGCAGCCTGGGGGCAAGGAAGGTCTGGCGAGTGAGGGAGATCAGAGAGGGGAGAGGGATGCTTAAATGCGCGCGGTCACGGGACCAAATCAACGCGTGGTTATGAGGAATCAAGCGTGTAGTTAATTGGCAGAAACGGCGACGAGGTTTGGGGGAGAAGAAGTCGCGGCGGGTGGAAACGACGAACAGTGTTGTGGGGTCGGTTGGTCAGCGAGAGAGAGAGGAAGAGGGAGTAGGGTCCACCTGTCATTGGCTCTGCGGTTGGGTCATTCGGTGGGAAAACGATTCGCTGAGGGATATGCCGGGTGGGCTCCTGCTGGGCTTAGTGGGCTGCTGGGTTGGGCCGACCAGATTCATTTTTTTTTGTTCTGAATGTTTTTCTTTTTCTCTTTTGATTTTCTATTTTAAAATTCAATCAAACAATTCAAACAACAATTCAATTCAAAACTCCTCCAAACTTTGCCTTGAGTTTTGGTTCTGTTTAACAACAATATTCTAAGTCCAAAACAAAATAATATTTTTATTTTAGGGTCCATTTATAATTAAATAAAATAGTCCTTAGTTATTAAATCAAATAGGATTTGTTTTATTTAAAATCTCCATTTGAAATCTAAATATTATCAAAACCAAAACAGTAGGTTTTATTTGAAAATATAGAATACTTGGAAAACTTGTTTAAAATAATTTTAACAAGTTTTGATGTTTTTAATTAAAATGGTAAAACCTTTATTTTTAATAAAATTGGATATTAATAAATCCTTATTATTTTATTTAAATAACCCTTTACTCCTTTAATCCAAACAAAATATTTTATTTCAAAAACTTGGCCAAGGTTTAATTTGGCTCTATAAAAAAAATCCTTATTTATAAATCTACCTTTTCTTTTGAAAACCAAATCTTTTATTAAAAGATCCAAAAATAGTAATTCCAAATATTTTTAACTTTATTGTTTATTTAACTTTTTAAATCCCTTTAGGATTTTATTCGACCCAAATAGGTTTTGAAAGTTTCCAATTGGGTTCAAAAAGTTTCTTCTCACCCTGAAAATCAACAAAGTTTTATTTTATTCATTTATTTTTTCACATAACAAGATTTGGAAAATCTTGGGATGTGACAGGCTACCACTCTTAAAATAAATCTCGTCCCGAGATTTGGGGAGGCTAGGGGTTACAAGTTGGCTCAAAAGCATCTAGGGTACTACCACCCTTGAAAATTTCCAACTAAATTACATCTTGTCTTACTTGGGATCTTGATGTAACTTTCCTGGACAGAAGTTTGCATAGTGGCCTAGTTCCTTGCATTTGAAACATGTGATAAGGTTGAGGTCTTGAGGTGGCTTCTCTGGACAATATGATGCATAATGTCCTAACTCTTTGCAGTGGTTGCACGTCACTTGGCTAATATCCTTCCTCATCTTGGGTTTCACTAGCTTTTGTTTGTCTTCTTGGCTCTTCTTCTTTTCTGGGCATTCACTGGCATAATGTCCCATCTCTTTGCAATTGTAACATTGCAACTGGCTTTTGTCCTTCTTCTTCTTTTTGGGTCTCTCCAAAGCTAGGAGTTCTTCTAGTTCATGCTCTTCATACCTCACCTCAAAGGTGGGAAATCTTTCTCTCTTCTTGGGGTAGTTACTAGAGATATGACTCTCTTCTTCACAATTAGGGCATTGATCTTCATGTTCCTTGGATGTATGATCCTTGTCTCCACAAATATTTCAAGCTTTGGTTCCTTCTAAAGTAACATCTTTGTCATCCTTGTTGTCATTAGCTCTTTGGGAAAAGTTTTCTCCCATGTTGATCACTTGAGTAACCAATCCTTGCAACAATTGGGATTGAAGTTTCAAAATCCTTTGTATGGCTGGGTCTAGTCCATTGTTGTTGGCTAAAAGTTGAGTTGTCACTTGGCTCAACTGGGTTTGAGTTGCTATAAGTTCTCTCATGTTGACCTCTTGGTTGTTGTTGTTATCATCAACCTTGATGTTGGAGTCTCTTGGAGTAGTCATCTGTTTGGGTTGAATTGAGATTAGAATAGGCAAAAGATTTCTAAGTAAGGATTCTAATCACACACAACAATTCACACAAGCAATGTGCAAACAATCACAAACAAACATTTCACTCAAACAACAAAGTTCGAGCACATTTTTAGGCAACAAAATATTTTTGTTACACCACATAGGTTGGTGTGTTTGACTTAACTAAATATGGTGGTCCATCTATATGGTTCACTTGAGATCTTTCCTTCCTCCTTTTTGGTTGTTTCATCTTGCATGAGATCATGGTTTCCTTGGAAAAACTCTTGGTCATAAAACCTCAAAGGTGATGTTGGCTTCTTCCAAGTTGTGTTTCCTTAGTCTCCAAATTTTGAGCAAGATTTCTTGTCTCACTTGTCCTTAGTGATATCCAAGGTTGAGGTCCTTGGTGAAAATGTTGAAGATGTTGAAGTCTTTAGAGTTGAAGATGTTGAAGTCATTAGAGTTGAAGATGTTGAAGTCATTAGACTTGATGAAGTCCTTAGCTCATGGTGAAGTCTTTAGCCATGGGGTAGGTTTGTCCATCAAGTTGAAGTAGAATAGATGTAGAGTTGAAACCAAAATGGTTGAGGAAAGAGTTTACAAGTTTGTTTGTAAATAAGTTTTGGAACAAATACAACTCCTATTTTTCTAAGGGTTTTTGTCCAATCCTAGGTTTACAAATCCTACAGGCAACACAATGCTCTGATACCATCTGTACAGGTCCCTGTCTTTAATAAGGTAGAGATCCCTGTGTTTACAATGCTAGTCCCTGGATCAATAGCTAGCATCCACAGTTAAGATGTAATATCAAGAAACAAAGGTCATAATACAACTTTATAACCAGGAATAACATAATTTATTACATCTTACATAGCTCATTTGGCTATTACATTACATTGCAGCAGAATATCTATAAGCATGGGGTCCTTCATCTTCAAAGTGCCATAGGCAGACATGTTGGTTGTAGACTTGTAATCCTAATCACTTAAACTTCACTAATCAAACAAACCTGCAACATAACAAGTTACAGCCACAAGGGTCAATACATTTGAATTGTATTGGCAAGTGATACTATGGTAGTATAGTGGAGTCTATCATCTATATGCATTTGGCTAAGTGGAGCTTAGGCTTGCTTTGCTCAAAATAGATTTTCCATGTCATTTGAAATCACTAAGTTTTTGCTTGACAAAATAATCTTTCCCAAGGCATCTCCCAATCAAAGATTGAAGATCCTTTAACCCTTGTTCAACCACAAGTTTTTAACTTAGAAATTTGGATGATGAGATTCTTGATAGCTTCCATGTCTTGATGCTCAAATTGTCCTTTACCAGGGACATGGCTAAGTACTTAGATTTTACACTCTGCAGAGGTGGTGCACTTTCTCCACAAGACTTGGTTTCACCAAGACAAGATCTTTCAGAAGCCTTTCCTTAGACCAAATGGACGCGTTCCAACCTATCATCCCACTACCACCAACTGTCCAAATGGCTAAGTTCTAGCAACCTATGTGATCCAGGCAGAGCCCATAATGCCAAGTGGTTGCACTTGAAGCTTCTCAACATTTGACATCTCAAATCTCTTTGTTCCTGGGTGGCCATCCACAAGTGAGATACACAAGGTAAACCATAAAAATGGGCCTTGTGAACCACTCAACACCAAACCATTCCTTCCATTCCACCCAGGTGATTCATTCACTTAGTTGTCTTATTTAACAAAACACAAGTCCTCAGACTTAGAAATTTTTCCATAGTGTGAATATATATTCCACCCTTGTTTTCTATTAGCTAAGCTAAGCTTGATAGTAGTAGGAATCTTAACTTAGGAAATTCTACTAAGGTTTCATCTACTAGGATTTCCCATAGCATGGTTTATACTTAGCAAAAATTCCATGCAAGTTTTACTTAGAAAAATCACTAATGCATAGTGAACGTAATGGGACAAAAGTATGAAGCACCACTTGCCTTTTTGGTAGAGAGTATAAGTTCACTCCTTGTCCTTGCAACAATCACACTCTTCAAGTCACTACAATTCAATCAAGCAAGGCACGATCTCAATCTACCAATCAAGCAAAACATCACATAAAATGATAAAGTCAAAGTAATGCATGCAAGCATGCCAAGCTTTATTTTATTTGAAAGAGTGGTTCCTAATGGGTCATAAACATTTGAAAACACCTAATGGTCATTTTATAAAGTGGCAAAGTCATTTGCAAAAGATTTTACTTCGCAAACCAATTTCAAAACAAGGTATCATTTTATGTGGTGTAGAAATGTTTTTACTAAGGCATTAATCTATAGGGTTCACAAAATATGTTTTCAAACCATAAAACTTTGTGTTTAGGGTCAGAGAGTTTAAAACAAAACATTTCCCAAAGGTTTTCCTTCAAAACCATTTTTAATAAATAAACCATATTTTTATTTGACTAGAATTGATTTAAATCAAAGATTCATTCTTTTGTTTCTCCAAATACATTTTTGAATCCACAAAGTGTTTCCTAGGGTCATTAGGTTCAAAACACACCATTTGCAAAAGATTTTATCCTCAAAATCATTTTGGAATAATTTTTATAACCTAAACAAGCATACATAAGTTTCTGCAAAAACCAACATTTTACCAGAAGCTTTTTACTAAACAAAAGGCATGGTTGGCTAGGGCTTGTTTTTCTGAATCTATTGATATAAAGTTTGCAAAATTTGGACGTGTGGTTTGAAATTTATGAATTTTACAAGTTTGAATTTCTAATAGACAGATTTCTGTTTTTAAAACAAAGCACTGGACACGTGGGCTGTTCTGATTCGTCCATACCGTTTCGCTCGGATCGGCTACGGGGTGCGTTTGATCTAAGTGAGAATGAACGGTGCAGATTAGCTTGTACCTCTTCGCTTAAGTGGTTCTGTCTACACCACAGGATGAGGATCCAACAGCTCACGTGTGTTTGACCAAAGGTTGGCGGCGCAGCGACGGTGGCTGGCGGCGGCGCAGTCAGATGGTGGCGGTGCTGGTGAAGCAGGAAGCGAGGGAGGCTGGGAATATCCTCACCGGGTTTGCAAGGCTGCGCTGATTCTCGATGTGGTCGCCACAGGGACAGGGGCACACGGGTTCGTCCTGAATCGCTCGCTGGAGTTGCGCTTCACCTCGGGCATGCTCTGTCGTCGAAGGAGACGAGGCTACAAGGCTCGGAAAGGCAAGGTGAAGGGTTTGTTAGACGCGCAGGTGAACGCTGATTACACGAGTGTCAACAAGGGGGAGAGGTGCGGTCAGGACTTACAGGGAGAGGTCGCTGGAGTCAGAGTAGTTCGCGGTGGCGCTCGGACACAGACGGCGTCGGCATTCTGGGGTGTGCGCGAGAAAAATGGTGATACTGGTAGGTGCTCACGGCTAAGGCGATCAAGCTAGTGCGGGCTAGGGGGCCGGGGAATGACTGGGCTCGCCGGAATTTTGGTTGCGGCTCGTCGGAACAGAGGGAGTGCCAGCTCAAATCGTGGCAGCCTGGGGGCAAGGAAGGTCTGGCGAGTGAGGGAGATCAGAGAGGGGATAGGGATGCTTAAATGCGCGCGGTCACGGGGCCGAATCAACGTGTGGTTATGAGGAATCAAGCGTGCAGTTAATTGGCAGAAACGGTGACGAGGTTTGGGGGAGAAGAAGTCGCGGTGGGTGGAAACGACGAACAGTGCTGTGGGGTCGGTTGGTCAGTGAGAGAGAGGAAGAGGGAGTAGAGTCCACCTGTCATTGGCTCTACGGTTGGGTCTTTCAGTGGGAAAACGATTCGCTGAGGGATATGCCGGGTGGGATCCTGCTGGGCTTAGTGGGCTGCTGGGTTGGGCCGACCAGATTCACTTTTTTTTGTTCTGAATGTTTTTCTTTTTCTCTTTTGATTTTCTGTTTTAAAATTCAATCAAACAATTCAAACAACAATTCAATTCAAAACTCCTCCATACTTTGCCTTGAGTTTTGGTTCTGTTTAACAATAATATTCTAAGTCCAAAACAAAATAATATTTTTATTTTACGGTCCATTTATAAGTAAATAAAATAGTCCTTAGTTATTAAATCAAATAGGATTTGTTTTATTTAAAATCTCCATTTGAAATCTAAATATTATCAAAACCAAAACAGTAGGTTTTATTTGAAAATATAGAATACTTGGAAAACTTGTTTAAAATAATTTTAACAAGTTTTGATGTTTTTAATTAAAATGGTAAAACCTTTATTTTTAATAAAATTGGATATTAATAAATCCTTATTATTTTATTTAAATAACCCTTTACTCCTTTAATCAAAACAAAATATTTTATTTCAAAAACTTGGCCAAGGTTTAATTTGGCTCTATAAAAAAATCGTTATTTATAAATCTACCTTTTCTTTTGAAAACCAAATCTTTTATTAAAAGATCCAAAAATAGTAATTCCAAATATTTTTAACTTATTGATTATTTAACTTTTTAAATCCCTTTAGGATTTTATTTGATCCAGATAGGTTTTGAAAGTTTCCAATTGGGTTCAAAAAGTTTCTTCTCACCCTGAAAATCAACAAAGTTTTATTTTATTCATTTATTTTTTCACATAACAAGATTTGGAAAATCTTCGGATGTGACAAGTTTCGATCTGGTAAAAGAGGCCAGGGAGAAGTGGACGGTTCAGTCCTCCTTCTCCTCCCCGAATCCCTCTTGCACACAGGCTGCTGCCCCCGACCAAGAGCACCACCGAGAGGGATCCTCCACCACGGATTCTGGCTTTGCGGTCGGCCATTGCCTTCCCTTTGCCGCTGGGATCCTTTCCCCTCTGGTGAAGGTATCCATGGATGTTGGTATAGTGCCCCTCCTCTTCTCCATCTCTAGGATTTGGCCTAGATGAACTTTTTGGGGAAATGTCTTACCTAGATCCATGGATACATCATATTTGCGTGCAACTCTCGCCCTTGTAGTAGTTCTAGCAATCCCGATCTGCTCCAATTGAACACTCCTGCTTTGCCCAAAAAATCGCCAACGTTCCAGCCGGAATGTCCGGTGTGTATGGGCCTGACACTCCGGTCCAGCCGGAATGCCCGACGTGTACACACCGGGGCAAATTTTCTGGACAGTCCGGGGTTTTCAGCTAGTGCAGTTCTAGAATTACTTTGACTATTACTTTTTGTTTGAATCTCCAAGACAAATGTGATTACCCCATATGCTATCCTTCTACCCTGATCTCACAGGTAGTTCTCGTCCTCGCCGACCTCGGGCTGCTAAGAAGACTTGTCCTCGCAGGTTCTGATATGATGAAGAACGAGACATTCATGTAGATCCTTCTGTGGTCAGACAGGCTGCTCATGACCGTCTTGCAGCAAAGCAAGAAAAGGTTAGACAACTGAAAAGATATGAAGACAAGCGCATGAAGTTTGAAGCATTGACTACTCTGGCATATTTGGATACCGAGGAGTTTGTGGAGATGAGACTCCAGCAGTTCTACTCCCTGGCACGCACCTCGTCTAATGATTTCTTCTAGAGAAATGAACAAGCCCAACTATTTTCTGAGTTGTTATGTGGGTTCAGGTCTCCTGTTTGTCCCATGCAGTGGTTGGATATCGAGAAGCTTCGTTCTCATAGCTACTTTGAGGGTGCTCTTTGGGTGACTGAGAAGATTGGGTTGCACACCATCTTTCAGGTAAAAGAATACTACAATGTTGAGTTGGTCCAGCAGTTCTATGCCACTGTGGTCTTCGGGTACACTACTGGCACTATCAGGTGTCGTTCCAACATGGTTCAGTTTGCACAAATCCTTGGATTGCCTTTCAATCCCAATGCTCCCAGTGGTCTCGGAATGCATCTAGATGGACAGGCATATGACAAGAAGAGGTTGTCCCCGATTTACTATCAGCATGGTGTGGTTGTCCAAACCACCAATATTAAGCTCATCTACAACATTCTGCTTTGCATGTTCCACCACACCCTCACTCCCAAGGCTGTCAACAAGGATGAGATGAGAGGCGCTGAAATCAATCTTATGGCCCATGCTCACACGGTGTATACTCAGGTCCAGATCATCCAGGTGGTGCTATTGATGTCATGGATTTCATCTATTAGGACTTGTACAAGTGCATCACTGACAAGAAGTGCCCCTTGTTTGCTCCTTATGTGATGAAGCTCATTGCTTCTCACACTCCAGCAACTACCCTACTCTACAATGATCTTGTTCCTCACCTTGCTGCCAAGCTATAGAGGAAGGGTGCCCCTACCACCAAGGACCCTCGAGGCTACCCTCCTGCTCAGGAAATATTTGAGGATAATGAGATGGATGTTGATGCTACTGACAGTGATGATTCTAAGGAGGCACAGGAGGTTGTGGCTCGTGGCCCTCGCATGAAGTATGCTAGCAAAACATATCGCTTCAACACCTCTAAGGAGAAGTGCACAAGAAGGTGAAGAAGGCCTCGTAGTGGAAGAAGCTTCTCCTATGCCAAAACATTGACATTCTCCATGGACAATATGCTGCATACAAGGCTAACCGAAATATCATGAAGGAACTCAAGTAGATCAACAAGCCCATGGATGTTGATCCTTCTTAGCAGCAGGCATCAGATGGCACTCTTTCCTATGGTCACTGGAGTCAGGGACGTGTGGACTGGTCCATGATTGAACACGTGACTTCTTCTTCTGGCCCTCACGGCCAGAGCTCGACTCAGGATGATTATGATGATGAGGATGGTGATGAGGATGAGGATGAGGATGAGGACGAGGATGAGGATGCCGAGGACGACAACTTCCGTTGCTAGAGTTGTCATGGGGAGCTTTAGTAGTGCTCTTTTCCCTTTTTGGCGTATTGATCCCAAAGGGGGAGAAGTAGCCCCTTATTAGGTTGCTACCGGGGATTTGCATGGGTACACGAGCTTCACCTTATTTCGATTTGCCTCTTTGAAGCTTCATGTCTTTATCTTATTGGTTTGAGAACTATGTTGTGTTGAACTTCATTCTATGTGTTCTGTGTGTTAAGACATGCGTACCCGGTTATGTTAAGTACTATGTTATGCCTAGATTATCTATCTAGTCTTTACTATATCATGTCATAACTTATTATCTACAAAATCTAGTGAGGATGTGATCCTAGGGTGTGTGGTTTTGTATTCAAATGCAAAGCTAAATTGGTCACACATCTAGGGGGAGCCTTACTATGTTTTGTAAATCTCCTATTGTGAAATTTATTACCTATCCTATATGAAAATCCTTGGGTTGTAATCAAACACCAAAAAGGGGGAGATTGAAAGGACATGTATGCCTTTCATATTGTTTTGATGTTTGTTGACAACACTTGGATAGGTTTAATCTGTAGTTAAATGTTTCAGGTTTATCAGCTACATTATTGTAATTTGTACCTAAGGAAAAAGAGCTCCCCAGGATCAATTTTGTACGGAAGTCAAAGTCCCGCCGGACTGTCCGGCTAAGATGTGCCAGAGTGTCCGGCCTGATTCTGCCGGAGTGTCCGTCCCTAGGGAATCACCAGATTTTCTTCGCCCGGTGTGGACAGTCTGTATTCCCTATAGGACACCACCCGTACACTTGCCGAACACTGGCCGGAAATTCTGCCGGACCGAAGTGTTCGGCTGTAGTCACCCGGAGTGTCCAGTTGGGCCGGACTGTCCGGCTGACTTTTCTTGGACTGTCCGGGGTAAGTGGCTCCCAACGACTCTAATTCCTGGGGAACTATATAAAGGCCCCTTGTTCTACATTGGGAGTTGCTCGACCAGATCAAGAATAGCATCACTACTTGAGCCACCAAATCCACAAGATCTCCTCACTCAACCATCCAAAGTCATTGATCTTTGGAGAATAGAAGGAGGAGGCCTTGATCTATAGCTTCACCAAGAGAGATCTTCATTTCCCCCTCATTCACTTGAGGGCGCCTTGCTCTAGTGTTTCTTTGGAAACCCTAGCTTTTGATTTGTTTCTTACAAGCTTATCCTTGATTGTTTGACAGCTTGCTCGTATTCGGGAGCCTCCAATTAGGTTGTGGATGTGTGCCTCGAACTTGTTTTAAATGTATTGTCTTCCACCTTGAAGGTTGTCGTTATAGTGGAAGAGGTGAATCGAACCCTTTGGGGTGAGGTTCATCGGAGAACAAGGGAGGTCTCTCGTGGTGGTGGTGGTTTGAAACCACCCCCTCTCCAAACATAGACGTACTTACCCTCAAAAGGAAGGAACTACGGGAAACAAACCCTTGTGTCTCCGTGTGCTCCACTCTGGTTACTTCTATCCTTTATCGCACTTTACTTATCTTGTTCTTGCTTAGTGTATGTGCTAGCTTGACATATAGGTAAATTCACCTTAGTTGCATAATCTAGAGAATTTACCTTTTGTGTCAAACCCTAATTTTAAAAAGAGTAAAATTTGAAGTAGCACCTATTCACCCTCCCCCTCTAGGTGCCCATACGATCCTTTCACTCTTCCCTTGCTAGCCGAGTTGGGGGGCAACTCGGCTAGGGCAAGGAGGCCCTTGGCCGCCGGCCCCTCTCCCATATAAGGAGATGTGGGGCAACACCCCTTGGCCCCTTGTCCCTTGGCGCCTAAACCCTAGACGCCGCACCCCTCTCTTTCTCGCCCACCGTCCTGCTCCGGCTTAGGCGAAGCCCTGAAATCTCTCCTCCACCACCACCACATCGTCGTGCTGTTGGGATTCTGAGGAGATCTACAACCTCCGCTGCCCTGCTGGAACAAGGGAGAGGAAGATCTTCATCGACTACCATAAGTTTGACCGACTATGGAAGCGCTACCGGAACATGGCGCCAGAAGGATCGTCTATGCGATCTTGAGATCGGCAAGTGATCGACTATATAAACCACGAGATTTGAATCCCATTAAATTCTTTGGATCTACAAGGGTTAGTCCTCTCAATCTCGTTGCGCCGATTTCGTAGATTAGACCTTGGTTTTGTGTGTTCCTGTGATAGAATTTTTTTGTTTTCCATGCTGCGAACCCTACAACTCGAGTCTGAAGTAGATCATGTTGTTTTGTCCAAAGACAGTTAACTGACCCTGATCTGTCGGCTGAGTCGGGCACACTTATCAACAATCCCTATGAACCAACACACTGACTCGAAACTTGTTAGAGTCTCTATGCTGAGTCAGGCTGAGTCGGTTGAGTCAAGCACTCGAAAGACTTAAGAGTCTCCAGTCGAATCTACGATTCGAGTGAACACTTGGGGGCTACTAACATGGGTATGCCCTACGGGTGCCAAATGTTAGCCTACCCGGTGTCAGCCTGGCAGAGGCCCACGAGATTACCAACAATGGATGGCAAAGCCCAGGAAGGATTCGGGTGACCAAGGCTGATGCAGCGCTGAGTTGATGTAGGAGCGCTTCGTTGGGAACCCCAAGAGCAAGGTTTGAAGCAACACAGCAGTAAGTTTTCCCTCAGTAAGAAACTGATGTTATCAAACCAGTAGGAGGAAGGAAACATCACACAGGTGTTGCAAGCAACACGGAGACCTGCACAACACAAACTCCAGACTTTGCCCCAACAAATCAGTGAGGTTGTCAAGCTCACCGGTTTGTTGTAACAAAGGATTAAACGTACCATGTGGAAGGTAATGGTGGTTTGCAGCAAGTAGACAAGTAACAGTGGAAGATGTATCAATGGTAAAGATTGGACCGGGGTCCATAGTTCACTAGAGGTGCTCTCCTTAGATAAACAACATGGCATGAAGGGTAAACAAATTACAGTAGGGCAATTGACAGGAACTGAGCAAGGCATAACAATGCAACACCAGACAAAAAGATCCTATGAGATTCGATTGGGCAATACAACAATATACATAGACCGCCATCCAATTGCATCTATCACTAGAAGTCCACCTTCAGGTTATCATCCGAACCCCCTCCAGTATTAAGTTGCAAGCAACAGAAAACTCCTTTAAGCAAAGTGTGTAAGGTAAATAGTCCACATGTTCCATGAACAAGAGACCGTTGTTTTCTCCCTAGTAGTAACAACACATCTACAACCGAAGAGATTATTGTCACTTCCCTTGGAAACTAGAGGCATGAATCCACTATCGAGCATAAATACCCCCTCTTGGAGTCACTAGCAACTACTTGGCCAAGATAGCTACTAACAACGGAGAGCATGCAAGATCACAAACAACACAGACATGATAGAATCATAAAGACAAAACCATTAATCAAACCAACATAATAATCTCAATATCCATCGGATCCCGCAAACACAACATGCATGATTACAAATATATTAGATCTTGATCATGAACGGAGCTCACAAGATCTATACATGAAAGCACAAAGGAAGAGATACAACCATCTAGCTACTACATGGACTCATAGTCCAAGGTGGAACTACTCACGCATCATACCGGAGAGAAGGCCTCCGAGATGATCTCCCCTCCGGTAGGGTGCCGGGAAGAACTTCAGATCCCCCCCCCCCCCGATCTAGGGACGATGGTGGCGGCGGCTATAGACGGTTTCGTGGAGATTTGATCGGGTGCTAAGGGTTTCTGCATCGTGGGCTTTTTATAGGCGAAGGGGGAGATCGAGGCGGCGGCCAGGGGCGCTAAACCCTAGCCAGGCGCGGGGTGGGGCCCACCTACGCCTGGGGTGGGTCTGGACGCCTTGGCCAGCCCCTCCGACTCCCCTCTGGTCTTCTTGTTCCCCACAGAAAGTAATTGACTTTGACATTTGTGCCATCCAATTCCGAGAATATTTATTTACTAACTTTTCTGAAACCAAAAACAGCAGAAAACAGGCATCTGACACTATTGCAACTATTTAATAGGTTAGTACCATAAAACATATAAAAAGCACCTCAAAGTGTATACAAGTAAAGCAAAGTAGATACTAAACAAGCATGGAGCATGAAAAATTATAGATATGTTTCCGACGTATCAAAGGCCCATATGGATGCAACTTCTTGGAGAACACATCTAGCTATAGGTAGAATTTCAAAGGGTCCAACCCTAATATATAACCAACTCGACCTACCCTGAGACCTGGCCTCCCCATATAAAGGCCAGGAGGGCACGACGAGGAGGCTCTCTCAACTCTCATACCCTAGCATACACCACACTAGATCCAATCCGCGCACCCTTGTAACCTTTGATTACGCCATCAATCAAGAACACACGAGCAGGAGTAGGGTTTTCCCTCTAGGGACCTGAACCTGGGTAAACCTCGTGTTGCGAATCTATTAGCCGTTCCGCGATTTCTAGCGTCCCCTCCTTCTCTAAAACCCAAGTCCGTAACAATGGGCATTGACGAGTCGAACCCTCGTCACTTCCGCATACCCATATTTAGGAGAAATCAATGCAATAACCTTGCGAGGTATGCCGTCAACGCCTTCATGACGCCAAACAGCTCAACCACCCTACACGCGTCCCACACGCACGTGCGATCAACATCAATACTCCTCTGCACAATGTCAATGAGTCCCGCCATCCAACGCCACTTGAAACCACTGGGAGATATGTCGTGTGTAGCACCTACCGAACCAGACATGACTGAGCGTAGCACCTGATAGTTAGGCATGACTTGACATCTCCACTGGAGTCTCTGGGTAAAACGAAGCCGCTCTACCTCTTGCCACCTCCATCTAGCACCTTCTCCAAAAAAAATACCTTCAAGAGGGATCACGACACTGAAAGCGCCATCAACCCATACCTAAGGTTTCCCTCAGAGTAGTCCAATCGAGAAAGGCTATGGTTGCATAGAATATGCCTTCATCAAGGTAATGGCACATAGACATCGCCATTGCCCACCATGACCGGAGTCGGAGCTCGGTTTTCACCGGCAACTATGCCTCCCAAGCTCGATTGCATCTGTGACTAGATGTGGGATCCCTAGATCTGCCACAACTAGCCAATAGGACAACAAACTCTAGCTAGAAGGAAGTTGACACCGCCATGTCCAGGGCCGCTACCCCGGAGTCCTTGTACTTCGAGAATAGCTGCACGTCAAGGAGCGCATCCGCAAAACACCGCCAGAGATTAGCATCAAGAGCGATGAGGAGAAACTCCACCGTTGACGCCCACCGATGTGCCGCCTGTAGTAGTCCGCCTCCACGCCTAGGTGTTGCCACCCCGTAGCACCACCACCGGAGCTGCCGGAGCGTGCGCCTCCACCGCTCCTCGTATCGTCTCTAAGGAAAGTTTGTCGCTGCATGTCGGACGGGCTTTGCCTAGTGACGTCTCCAGCGGCGATGGCGGGAGGCGGAGGCACCATGAAGAGGGTGAGATATGATGGGGGCGGGCGCTCCAGTGCGGTCCAAGATGACCGCAGGGAGCGATCCTATTTTTTCACTGGGAATTACACCACATAACATCTCCCCCTCCCTTTTGAAATAGCTTGTCCTAGAGCTGGACCAATGAACAACCTCCACATCCTTAGCTGCATCCGGATCAATCGCTAGGATGGAGTGTTTCTGGAAGCAGTGGACAGGCACAAACTGTTCATCATAGTTTTGGTGTTTGTTTTTGTTTAGGATTTAGTGATTGAAATATATGCCCTAGAGTCAATAATAAATTGTATCATTCTATATTTCATGTTCATGATTAAGTTTATTATTCCATGCTATAATTATATTAGTTCTAGATAATGTGTATTTGGAGGAAAACCCTAATGCATGTGTGGAATAATAAACACCAATAATGATATCCATAGTCATGCCTCTAAGACTAGTACATATATCAACGATAGTTTCGGTTTTCTAACTATCGGCAAAATGACAATGTGATTATGGAGTTGCCAATAATATATGTGATCAGATTTGTTGGAGAATAACGATGATGGATAGACCCAAACACGAGATATCATGAAACGCGTCGTCAATATTTGTTATCGATAGTTTCTCACAAACAATGTACTGCCTTTACTAAAAAATCATTTAACCACAAGACACATATGAAGTGGGTACTATAAGGATATAGAAAGATTCTTTAAATGTTGCTCTTAACAAAGTAATCATAAAGTTGATACTTTCTCTTACCGGATGGTACGCCCATTATTCGCATGAGGTGCTTGCGGAAATTGCTACTCCTGACAATGGAGAGATACACTCTGGGTCCACTCATGTACTATGATGTTCTTCATCGTTTGATAGGACATGTGATCAAGTTGTTGAACACATGAACATCGATAGTGCGGTATGATTAAAGAGTATATACCAGGTAACGAGAATAACCTAGTGTTTCATCTCGGGCAATGTAAAGTATATACAGAGCAATACGATATGTATCGGACATAATACAACGGTTCACACGATAAAGATCGTAGTGTTATTTGCGGGGGTTACTACGTGTATCAAAACGCAAATAGTAATCATTGTCGCGAAATGAGTTCCGGACATGTACGCAAATATCTAAACCTATAGGGTCACACACTTAAGAGTTCAATGGCATTTATAATATGAGTGCGAATGAAGATTTAGTAGAGAAGTAATTCTGAAGGTGTTTGGAGTGTCTCGAAATATATCGGAGGTGTCTAGAATATTGCCAGGAGTGTCCAAAATAAGTTTGAGCATTAATGATATGAGATAAGGGTTCCGAGAGTGTCTCATATGGTCTCGGAATGGTTCTTAGAGGTCCCTAATGATCCTCAAAGTGTCTGGAATGGTCCCAGAGTGTCCGGAATGGTTCTGGGCATATATGGAAGGTTTTGAAAGGAGCAGAAGGTTCCGGAAGGTACCGGAACGTCCCATTCCATCTTAGGATGTCTGGATGGATCCATAATAGGTGCAACCACGTTGCCTTGAGGGTCAAGAATATGTCCCCTACCTCAATTTGGATAGGTCAAAGAAGCCAGTTTTGGATTAGGATTGGTTTGACCTATACCTACTGGAACTTGCTCAAACTTGTGGACTGGCTTTAGGACGACCCAAGGGACCTTTAAACCTATAAAATGGCACCAAGGGGCAACCCAAGAGAAGTTAAAGTCGTGGAATTAGCCTCCCCAAGCCGCAAAGCCTCCGCCGCCCCCAAACCCCCAGCCGTCGGAGCCCTGCTCCCTTTGCCGCCGCGCGCCCTAGCCGCGCCACCGCCTGGCTCACTACCGATGACTCCCTCCTCTCTTCTCCACCTCAATGTCGTGGTGCTAAACCCTATGGAGAGTGTGATCTAGGTACTTCTTCTTATACTATGACGCCAGAGCGCTTCCCAAGTTCTACCTTCGTTTGGATCTAATCTAGACGGGACTGCGAAAGCGCTGCCAGATCTTCATCGACATGTTCCCGCTTCGACCGTGTCCTCTTGATCACACCTTGAAGCAGTGATGCTGATCTTGTACGTGTGGATACTGGTGGAGGTGCAACACTTGGAGCACTTGATCGTGGGGATGTTCACAAGGAGAAATCTTCTCGTGGCTAATCGACTAGCTGCGGGAATCGACATACCGACTACTTTGACAACGGCTTCTTCATCGGTCCATGTTCATGGGAGCCGTCCGTGGGATAACAAATCTCCACGCAACTCGCTGAGGCTTGTTGCGGGAATCGACGCACGACCAACCTCGGCATCGACAACTTCTGCTAGATTGATCTTCGAGGGTATGATCCGTTGCCTCCCCTCTCGCATATCATCCTGGTTATGTGCTAGATTTTTTTGTTTTCTGTAGCATGTTCCCCAACATTTAGAATATCCCCCCGGGTCGCTCCCCTCCTAAGGTGACTCTGGAGGTGACAACCCCAAACCCTAAAGCTCCTCCCTATCTCGGCGCTCCTAGCCGCTACTGCCACCAGCGCCGGCAGGAGTGACATCTCCCACCGCTTTGAAACTGAAGGAGGGTTGGAGAGGTGCGCTCGGCCATGCAGCTGGTGGCTGAGGTCCAGCGGGGCGGCGATGAAGAGGTGGCGACGCGTGGCCAGGGTGGCCGCCGGTATCCACCGGGTGTGTTGGGAATATGCCCTAGAGCAATCATGTATGATATAATTCCCATTGTATTCATAAAGTTATTGAGTTATCCTTGCATGAACATATGATGTATATCATTGAATATATGATTCAGTTGTGGAACTATATATTCATGTTATTCATAATAAATATCCTTGGTCATTGAGGTTGTATTGGACACACAACTTAGACTAATGTGAAAGTCGGCAAATGACTCGATTCCACTTGTCATGGCATGGTGATGCTATCCCTACTTACACATATTCGGCTAAAGAGTTTAGCGAGTCAGATTGACCCATATTGAGATACAATGAACAAGATACAATGAACAAGTCATCATTTATATATCTCAATCAATGTAATCCTGAGACCTGAGATTATTGCATAATCCGAGTTGTGGACCATCGACTTAGGTTCTATTAAACGTTGATTCGTAACATGGCAGTTATAAAGGAAGAGTTCGGGGCGACTGAGAATCAAGCCGCTGATGTGAATAACCAAGATGGTATTTTTCCCTTCCGACTGGAGAGATATTATCTAGGACCTCTCGTGGGATATGATTAGGAAAGTATAGCCATGTGCGACTCGGTTAAGTGTTAACCGAGATGATCAACTAAGAATTAGTTGGATAAATCACTTATCTCGAATCGAGAAGAGAGTCGGATTATCTAAGGGATGAAGTTTATTCTCCTATAGTTTGACAAGGCATATCGTCAGACAAAAGGGACTCGGACGTAAGTCGCATTAGAAAGGCATGTGTCATAACTATTTGGTACTTGGGAGTCGGCACGTTCTGCTAGGAGCCGCTACCGATTGATCGATTGCGAGTCGGACTCCAATCGTGTCCAAGTTGCCATAAGCCTATGGGGTCACACACTTAAGAGTGGAAGCAAGTTCGGATTAGATCTAAACCAGAAATCTGTTTGGATTGGACCCGAACCGGATATGGACTGAGTCAATGAGTCGGACTCACAGTGTCTAATATGGGGATTTAGTGAATAGGCCACGAGTGAGTGAAGCCCACTTTCACTCCCTATATATATACTGGGGAACACATATCTAGAGAGGTGCTGCGATTAGGTCAATTCCATGTGTTGGAAATCTTAGCTCCAGTTTAGTCCTGCCGCTATGACGAACCTATAAGTTCACCGCCGACGCTCCTCCTCGTACGTGTGGATACCAGCAGCGGTGTTGTACGATTAGCACCACGACAATCGTGATTAGATCGGATCGTGAGGACTGCACTGCATCAACTGACGTGCTTCATCAGTAATCTGCAACCACGCGTCTATTGGTAATCCTCGTGGCCTTCTACCTCAGCTATATCTTGGGATCACCACGTAGGGAAAAGGTTTTGTTTATCTCTGCGTGGCCCAATACACCTGTGGCGCGTGATCTAGGGCGTTGTTGGGTCTCGATCTGGACCTCATGGTCTCCAATCTGATCTAGCGGCGCCCAAGTTGTGCTTCAGGTGTAGGGGTCATCGATCCTCAACCGAGCCTTCCTTCTACTGCTTTTTCTTATACTTCCATACTAGATGCTGACCGGGGGCGTGGGGCCTATGGGTCTTGAGATTAATGGAGGTGGTCCTGGGGTTTCTCACGCGCGAAGATGAAGATTTGTTGGATGCATGCCATCGTTGATCTGAAGGAGTGGTGAGTTTCAGAAGGCTCCGTTGGCGAACTCCCATAGGCGCATCATGCTTGGAGTTTGCTGGATCAGAAGAAATTCAGTCATGTGCACATGCATTTTTGCTGGCCGTTTGGTTTTAGAGGGAGCATGTTGAAACTCTTCTATATGTTATCATCATGTGTCATGTCTTTGACGATCCATAGTGAAGTCATAAGCTGAGAATGTCATGAAGACAGGGACATGAGGGCTAGCTATGGTGGATTCAGTCTTTGTGGCGATGAGGACCTGGCTTGGTGATCTGTGACTCATAGCAGCGTCTGTTAGAGGTGACGACAATATAGAAGAAGTTTACAATCTTACCTTACAGGGTGAAAACCCAATGTCTGGCATTCATTGCTTGTGCTTGGCAATGGTCTTGGAGAAGGCATTGTTTAGCTAGCGAGGACTTTTTCCAGAGTGAAAACTTAGGATCTTTGGTCGGGCGATGACAACGCTTATGCACTGTTTCCTTATTGAAGACGTCGCTTTTGGAGCAGTTGGACTTGTGGTGTTGTTTTGGTGGTGCTAGATTTTTCTAGATTTAAATGAATCTAAGTCAAGTAATATGGGTCATCGCCCAAAAGCGACGTCTCCAATATTAGTTGATTTGGATTTGTCTAGATTTAAATAAATCTAGACAC
This sequence comes from Avena sativa, assembly GCA_916181665.1. Lineage (NCBI taxonomy): Eukaryota > Viridiplantae > Streptophyta > Magnoliopsida > Poales > Poaceae > Avena > Avena sativa. The sequence continues at coordinate 39,690,833 of OV702298.1, read as the reverse complement.
TATTTAGGATATAGATTCATTCAATTTTTGACAAATCCAAGTCAAGTAATATGGGTCGGAGGGAGTATAAAAAGTAATTCAGTTTAGGTGAAGAGAGGAAATAGTAAGAATGGTTTTCTTGCCTGCACTATATATTTCCTACGGAAGGGGTAACCAGCAGCCAAAACAAACTCTCTGCTCACCCTAGTTATTTTCAGCAAGAGTAAATTATCCAGCTCTTTTTGAACTGATAGACATCAGCTACCCACCCAACCAGAAAACCTCTCAAATAACAGAGGACGAGCAGAGCAAGGATGGCACTAGGGAAGACAAGGGGGAGTGAAGAAGAGACTAAGCCCGTCCCCGTTATGTTTTCAGGCACCCTCGAGTATAGGCACGGCTTCATATGTGAGGCCCCCAACAATTGGTTTTCTTGAATAAGATTGATTCCTCTTCTTGTGCGGGATTGAGTCCATAGATGTGAGAAGAAAAAAAAATGAGGAGAAAAGAGACCTCACAATTTCAATACCACCATAGGTTGTTTTCTTTTGATAGATGTGTTTCTTTCATAGCTTTGAGCATATGAAAAAAATGCTTGTATGCTTCAGATGCTTAATGCCATTTCTATCAATGAGCAAACGGAACAAGGACCAAGTATAATCTTGGTTGGTTTACTGAGGGAGAGAGTTACTGTTATAAGCTAAAGATCAAAGGAGTACTTGTTCCTTTAGATTTTTTTTCGAAACGGGGGAAACCCCGGCCTCTGCATCGATTGATGCATATAGCCTTTATTATTTTATTAAGAGTCTTACAAAAATTTATTACAAAATGCCCAGCTCATGGGTCACATAGAGTCGAAACATGCACCAACCACCTAAAGAAACCAAGTATCATAAAACGACGTCTCATCAACATATGATCCTATTATCAAAACGCCAGCCGCACCGACTGAATAAGTTCCGCGAAACCGTTTTCAAACGGCTGCACCCAAAAGTCATGGCCGGCCTTCGCTCTCCGGCTGAAGGAAAGATCACGTACCGATCCAGTGGGTAGTTAAAGAAATAACGTGCATAAAAAACATTTGTGGATCGGTTAAAAATCAAGCCATTCCTGATGTTCCAGATGGCCCAGAGTAAAGCACAAACACAGACTCGTATTTGAACTTTCTCAACCTTATCAACACCATTAAGCCAATTCCCGAACAAATTCTTAATGTTTTTTGGGGGAGCTAGATTAAAAGCCATATTAACAATGCGCCACACTACTTTTGCAAACGTGCAATCAATGAATAAGTGTTGGATTGTCTCACTTTGATCACAAAGCAACACTTTTGGTTTCCTTGCCAATTTCTTTTGGCTAGATTATATTTTGTTAATAACACCTTTCGATTAAGAAACCACATAATTTTTTTGATTTTTAGAGGCACTTTTAGTTTCCATAAGTACATACGTAGGAACCTAGTGTTTCCATATAGTAAGTCTAGGTACATTGATTTTACCAAGAACATCCCGTCCGTGGTTAGCCTCCATATAAAACGATCTTCCCCCTCCTGTAAGTTAATATCCATCAAACGATTCACTAGATGAAGCCAACATGACCATCTAGGTCCTGTTAGAGTTCTTTGAAAACCCATATTCAGTGGGTTATTGGATAGTATTTGCGCGACTAAACCGTCCTTCCTTTGTACAATGGCATATAGTGATGGATATTAAATGGTTAGGGGAGTTTCATCTAACCAAACGCTTCCCAAAACCGTGTATTACGATCACTCTTAATTGTGAAGGACCCTCTGGTAAATAACTCTTATTTTACCTTCATGAGACCTTTCCAAAACGCAAAGTCAGAAGGCTTGGCTCTTACTTGTATAAAGTTTTAGAATGTAAATACTTGTTTTTTAGTAGTTCTTGCCACACCCCTTTCTCATTCAAAATTTTAAACAACCACTTATTGAGTAAACATTTATTATTTTTCTCGAGAACCTCGACTCCTAGTCCACCCTGATCTCTCGGTCTACAAATAATGTTCCATTTGGTTAAGAGATATTTTCTCATATGTTCACCGCTTTTCCAAAAAAGAGCGAGAACAAAAAAAGTCTAGTCTCTTTCAAACTCCCTTGGGAATCTCGATTAAGGACAACATGAACATTGGTAAGCTTCTCAAGACTGAGTTAATTAAAACCAAACAATCTCCGGATGATAGTTATTTTCCTAGCCAACAAGCTAATTTATTTTCAAAGCGATCTTCCACCGGTTTTCATTCTCCATTCTTTAGATTTCAAAAATGGATAGGAATACCAAGATATCTAAAAGGTAGGGACCCCATTTCGCACCCAAAAAGTTCCGTGTAATCATTTTCTTCTTCTTTAGCTTTTTCAAAGAAAAATAATTCACTCTTGTGAAAGTTAATTTTAACCCAGATAGTTGCTCAAAGATACACATGATTAGTTTCATGTTAAGGGCCTTTTGTAGGTCATGTTCCATGAAAATAATAGTAGCATCTGCATATTATAGTATGGATACTCCACCTTCTACAAGATGGGGAATTATCCCTTCAACCTGACCATCCTCTTTTGCTCTGGCAATTAGGATGGCCAGCATATCCGCAACTAGATTAAAAAGAATTGGCGAAAGTGCATCCCCCTGTCGTAAGCATTTTTTAGTTTGAAAATTATGTCCGATTTCATCATTAACACGAATTGCAATGCTCCCTTTTCTCACAAAGTCTTTGATCCATTGACACCAAAGCAGATCAAAACCTTTCATTCTTAAAGTTTGTTGTAGAAAAGACCAACCCACTTTATCATAGGCCTTCTCAAAATCTATTTTAAGAAGAACCCCGTCTAGCTTCTTGCTATGAAGATCATGTATAGTTTCATGAAGAACCACAACTCCTTCGAGAATGTGTCTCCGTGGCATAAATGCAGTTTGTGTTGGTCTTATAACCTTGTGGGAAATTTCCATTATTCGATTAGTTCCCACATTTGTGAAAATTTTAAAACTCACATTTAGTAAAAAAAATGAGTTGATATTGTTGTATCTGAACAACATTTTATTTTTTAGGTAGAAGAATGATGGTACCAAAATTCAGCTGGAATATTGGTAGATCTCCTTTGTGAAATTGTGCAAAGATTGCCATCAAATCATTCTTGATTACTCCCCAAAATGTTTGATAGAATTCAGCGAGTAGGCCAGGTGCTTTGTTTTTCTCCTTTTGAATAATTGCCTCAGAAACTTCTTTCTCAGTAAATTCAGCTATAAGAATTGTATTTTCTTCCATAGATATTTGAGGTATGTCATCATTTTCATTTTCCTTCATAGAAAAGAAATTTGGGGTTGGTTCACCAAAAAGGTTCTTGTAAAACTCAGTAATGTACACCTTAAGGTTTTCTTGGCCAATGATAATACCTTCATCTTGTTCAAATTGGAAGATCTTCTTCCTTCGATGTTTACCATTGACGATAAGATGAAAATATTTTGTGTTATTTCCCCCCTCTTGGATGTGCTCGACTTTGGCCCTTTGATTCTTCACTGCGCCTAAGTTTAGCCAAATCCTCATTGGCCTTATTCAAAGTATGCCTCTCTGTCGAACTCATCAAAGTTGTTTCAGCTTTTCGATCTAGTGAATCAATTAAATTTAAGAGGTGTTCTTTTTCCTTCTTGTACGTACTACTAAGATTTTTAGTCCAACCCCCAGGAAATTTCGTAGATGACGTATTTTATTTTGCCATTTTTCCATTGACGAGTCCCCATATGAAATGGAATCCCACTCTTGTGCTACCATCTCATAGAACCCATCTTGTCTCAGCCATGAAAGCTCAAAAGAAAAGTGGGCCTTGTTTCCAAGGTGAGCTTGTTCACCAAGGAGCAGAGGAGTATGGTCCGACCCTGACCTCATTAACGCCCTCACACTAATTAGAGGGTATTTTAATTCCCTCTGTCTAGTTTCTCATATGTAGGTACATCCCTTCTGTTTTTCCATGTGAATTGTCTGCCTGAGAGAGTTATCTCTCTAAGATTAAGACTCTCTATTATTGCATTGAAAACAAATGGCCATCTTACACAGAAGTTATCATTGTTCATTTCCTCCTGATGTCAAATTATATTGAAATCGCCACCAACTAACATGGGAAGCGTTTCATTTTCACATATGCGGACTAGCTCTGCCAAAAACTCTGCTTTGTTGGCATCTTGAGCCGCCCCACACATAGGAATTAACAACCATTCAAAACCATCAGACTTGGAAACCATATGTAACTTCACACATCTGTCTCCATTCTCCACATTCTTTACTTGTAACATCGTTCCGTTGATACAATTAACATGCCCTTGGACCTCCCTATAGGTGGCAGGTAGCACCAAGCAATGTTCAGGCCACCAGAAATGTGACTCAAGAAATGACTTGTACAATTTGCTCTACCTGTCTCTTAGATTGCAAAAAAATCTAGTTTATGCTCTCTAAAAGTTTCCTTTACAAAGAGGTGTTTTGCCATATCCCCAAACCCTCCACTGTTCCAAATACTACCTTTCATTTTGAGCCAGTTTTAGTATTTTTATTGATTCATGCACTTCGACGAACAGTCAAACAGTCTTTTATTTTTTCCTGTTCGGTTTCCATATAATTAAATCTCGGAGTAGAAGATCCTTATGATCTTCAGAGCATTGTTGCTCTTTCTCCTGCAGATCCCCACTAAGACTGACTGCTTTAGATAAAACTAGGCTATGCTCTGAGCTCTCCTCCGTTCTAGCTTTCTCTTCATTTATTTTCAGAGTTATTAAAGTACGTTCCAAGTCATTATCTTTCAACAAACTAACCGACTGAATTACTTGTAAAGGCAAACTTCCCAAAGAAACCCCTAGACTAGACGCTCTAGCAATAACTTCATCATTTGACAAATTAGATAATATAAACTTATGACATGACTTTGTACCTGCGCAAGAAGATGGGTCACGGTTCAGCGCGCGCTGCTGCGCCCTCTCCAGTCGAGTCGCATCTGCATTCGGCTGGGCACGGATTCGGTCGCTTGATCGAATGTCCTTGTGCGCCGCCGGAATGCCCCCGAAAGCAACCACCTCTTCCTGAGTGTAGCGGCCGCTGGAATGTCCTTGTTCCTTTAGATTAGTGATGATCAGGTAATGAACATAATCTCATTTCAGTTTGTTAGATAATCTAGTCGTTTTTGTCAGGTTTCAGTTAAGTGTCAATAAGTTCAGGTTAGCGCGTCAGTTTCAGTTAGCAGTTCAGCTATTTTCTAGGGCCAGATAGATAGGATTCTAGTTTCAGTTGTTGACCCGATCTTTGCGATGTACTCTTGATATCCTGGACGTGGGATGGCAAGTTCGTGTGTGGCCATCGTGTAGACTAGCACGGTCGACTTCTTGTTGAATAAAAGGAAGAGAAGAAAGCAGAAAAGCTGCACAGTTGCACTTGCACGCAGCACAAATACTGTCTCTCATTCTCTGAACTCTGAATTTCATTCGTGAGTAAGATTGAGTCAACATTAGGAACTTCAGAAGATAATGATCAGAAGTGGGTACTAATTGTTTGGTTCAGTTTTAGATATACAGTGGCACAAGTTGGATCATGAACAGTGGAAGCAAGGTTCTGAACTTTTGTGTACAAGTAGAAATCCGAAGAACAAGTGTATAAATATATGTTAGGACAGGTTTATAGAAAGGAATGAATAACTATTCAAATAGCACATTCCGTGAGAATTTTCTGCTACCAAGAATATTGGCTGCTAGCTTAGCTTAGTTTGTCAACTGAAAAATCTCCACTGTGCATCTCTGAAAATACATGAAACACTTACCTCTGGAAGTTCAGAACTGTTGTGGTGCTGTTTGGTACCTAAATGAGATTATGAATTGCTTCTTTAATCTAGGAGTGTAGGTAAGACCTAAAACTGAACCCTAAGATCATGTTGATGAAATTTTACCATAGTACACATTAATACATGCAGATCTCTGAATTTAGAGGCTAAAGTGTGCACTGTTCTGGGACTGAAATTTTAACTTTGCTCTGTTTATAAGTGCATTGTTGCATACATGTGTAAATGAGAAGAGGTGAGAAATGAAAGGAAGCCTAGGATCTGTAATAATCATTCATCTCATTTCAGAGAAAAACACCAGTGAAGTGAAAACAAAACTCAAACTCAAACAGTCTTGCAATTTTGTTAAACCGTATCAGTTGCGGACTGTTCATGATCTGGGACAAACATAAATAGGAAAAAAATAAGAAACATAATTGGAGATCAATCGGCATGTCGCTTAATCCAGCATGAATTCCTGGCTACGCCATATTAATTGCTGTGATAGGACGGTCTGTCTGATGAATCCATTTGTCAGTTTGGTCAAAATACTTGTAAGTAGCTGTATGAATCTGTTCCAAAGAAAAAGAGATAGGGCCATTGGTTTTATCAATAGATCTGAGGTCCTTCTCGCATTAAATAAAACTGGTTGTATCACAACCAAGAAAAGGATGTATGTGTATCCACCGTCAGAGGAGCTACAAATCATGACTCTTTTCTCTTCTTACATTTCCCTCTTTTCTTGTTTAAGGAAAACAAAATTGGTTTATCCTTTATGATCACGTCTTCACTGAAATTGAAGAGTGATAAATGATAAGCGCTTATCAAAGCCTTAATCCTTGCAAAGCTATCGAGTTGCTTTAACCAGAAACCATGATTCATGTACCAGACATAGTGGCCCAAAAGTTTAATGCCAATGGGCAATGGTACTACAATATGCTCTTTAGGGGCCCACAACAATTAGACATGATTATCTTGAACAGTGTGGGTCACTAACGGGGACAAAGCGTCTTGCCCTACCTGCATATTCAGATGAGGAATCCTAGAAAACAGTTTGCATTGCCCGCAGCTACGGGGACGCAGGACGCCTCATTTCCCTTGATGTTCATGTCAGAGCCAAGGACTTCTTTTAGAATTTTTTTATCAGGAAAAGTTTCAAAGGACCTGAATCTGCATTAAAATAGCGGTGGGTATTTTTTAAGAAAGAACGTCCAAGAAAAAAATTACAACACAGTCCATCTTTTATGCACTAAGCACCCTAAAATATATCGCAGAATCGTGATCGCCAATGAAGATGGGCCTCCAGACATGGTTGTCCTTGCTTCCGCCGGGGACAATACTACTTAGGGAAGATTGGATTTTTGCGGATGCGTCAAAACCAGAGAAGATCCTCGAGAGGAGGATGAACAATCTCTAGCAGACGAGCTCGGGAGAAGCAGGGCCATCCTCGTGGCCAAAAATAGCGGTGGTGAATCTACGTCCTCGCTTGAAAGCTGCTGCAGGGGTTACAGACTCCTCGTCTCCCACGACCTCCTCCACCTCGGGCGGGCCACCGTACCTCCCGTCTCCTTCCTCCCTCCACCATGGCCGACCAGAGGGCAGAAGGAGAAGAGCAGCACAACTGCCACTGATGCAGAAGAAGTCACTGGGAACAAGTGAGCACAAAGGCCTTATTAACGGAGTGGAACTCCAACTCGCCCACCGTGATGGAGCACCATGACAAGATCTTGAAGGAGAAGCCAACAACAGATCTGGCTGGTGAGATCTTGTGTTATCTGACGAGGTTTGATCTCGTCAATGCCCATTGTTATGGACTTATGTTTTGGAGAAGATGGGGATGCTGGAAGTCGCGAAACGGTTAACAGACAAGCGACACAGGGACACGAGATTTATCCAGGTTCAGGCCCCCGGAGGGAAAACCCTACTCCTGCTTGTCTGCTCTTGATTATGGCAGAACCGAAGATTACAGGGATGCGCAGATGCAATCTGGCGTGGAGGTGTGTATACGGTGAGTTGAGAGATCCTTCTCGCCGTATCCTCCTGGCCTTTATATAGATAGGAAGGTCCCGGGATATGTTGAGTCGGTTACAAATTAGGGTTGATACCATTTGAAATTCTATCTAATCTATACTTGTCCTCCAAGGAGTCAAAACCGTCATGGGCTTGGGCCACCCAAAATCTTCATGGGCTGCGTATCTTCACGTGGGTCTTTCTTGGGCTGGACCGGGTATACCAAAGTCGTGCACCCGTAGGGTATATCCATGTCAGTATCCCCCGAGTGTTCAGTCGAATCATAGATTCGGCTGGAGACTCTTCAATCTTTCGAGTGCTTTTGTAGTTGAACCTGTTTTACAAGGAGAAACGTTTAGTTCATAGGGATTGTTGATGCGTGTGCCTGGCTCACCCAACGGATCAGGGCCAGTTAACTATCGTAGGACAAAACAACACGATCTTCATCAAACTCGAGTCCTCGGACTCGAATTCGGAAAGATTGCTGGCGTGATTCGACTCAGGCCGTTGTGGTCTTACAGGAGTCGAATCCCAGTGATTTTCAAGTGATGTACCCAACGTGTCTGTCGGGATTTTCATCGTGCCTGTTGACACGGGAGTTTACTGGCAGAGCGCAGTCAGGTGCGTTAGCAGGCCATAAGATAATATCTGTAGGTCTTATCTTTGTGTCGTAAACACAGCATCTGAATTTTTGTCACCACGGAGGTGTTTCGGATGGCCAAGGAGACTGCTTCTCACTTAGCGTTGATTTGAGCAAAGTTGCCAAAAAGATTTTGTCGTATTTGATCTGAATGATCGCAGTCGAATAATTCATAGGGTGTGCGGCCAGCGCTGATACGTCGGAAACGTATCTATAATTTTTTATGCTCCATGCTTGTTTAGTATCTTCTTTGCTTTACTTGATTTTTACATGTTTTCTGGTACTAACCTATTAACAAGTTGCAACAGTGCCAGATGCCTGTTTTCTGTTGTTTTTTGTTTCAGAAAAGTTAGTAAAGAAATATTATCGAAATTGGATGAGACAAACGTTAAAGTCAATTACTTTCCGTGGGGAACAAGAAGACCAGAGGGGAGCCAAAGGGGCCGCCCAGGGCAGCTAGACCCACCCCAGGCGCAGGTGGGCCCCACCCTGCACCTGGCTAGGGTTTGGTGCCCCTGGCCTCCACCTCGCTCTCCCCCTTCGCCTATAAAAAGCCCCCGATGCAGAAACCCTAAGCACCCGATCAAATCTCCACGAAACCGTCTGTAGCCGCCGCCACCATCGTCCCTAGATCGGGGGAATCTGAAGTTCTTCTTGGCACCCTGCCAGAGGGGAGATCATCCCGGAGGCCTTCTCTCCGGTATGATGCGTGAGTAGTTCCACCTTGGACTATGGGTCCATGTAGTAGCTAGATGGTTGTATCTCCTCCTTTGTGCTTTCATGTATAGATCTTGTGATCTCCGTTCATGATCAAGATCTAATCTATTTGTAATCATGCATGTTGTGTTTGCGGGGATCCGATGGATATTGAGATTATTATGTTGGTTTGATTAATGGTTTTGTCTTTATGATTATATCATGTCTGTGTTGTTTGTGATCTTGCATGCTCTCTGTTGTTAGTAGCTATCTTGGCCAAGTAGTTGCTAGTGACTCCAAGAGGGGGTATTTATGCTCGATAGTGGGTTCATGCCTCTAGTTTCGAAGGGAAGTGACAATAATCTCTTCGGTTGTAGATGTGCTGTTGCTACTAGGGAGAAAACAACGGTCTCTTGTTCATGGAACATGTGGACTGTTTACCTTACACACTTTGCTTAAAGCAGTTGTCTGTTGCTTGCAACTTAATACTTGAGGGGGTTCGAATGATAACCTGAAGGTGGACTTCTAGTCATAGATGCAGTTGGATGGCGGTCTATGTATCTTCTTGTATTGCCCAAACGAATCTCATAGGATCTTTATGACTAGTAATTGAATTGTTATGCCTTTCTCAGTTCCTGTTAATTGCCCTGCTGTAATTTGTTTACCCTTCATGCCATGTTGTTTATCTAAGGAGAGCACCTGTAGTGAACTATGGACCCCGGTTCAATCTTTACCATTGATACATCTTCCACTGTTACTTGTTTACTTGCTTCAAACCACCATTACCTTCCACATGGTATGTTTAATCCTTTGTTACAGCAAATCGGTGAGCTTGAAAACCTCACTGATTCGTTGGGGCAAAGTCTTGAGTTTGTGTTGTGGAGATCTCTGCGTTGGTTGCAACACATGTGTGACGTTTCCTTCCTCCTACTGGTTCGATAACCTCGGTTTCTTACTGAGGGAAAACTTGCTGCTTCACACCTTGCTCTTGGGGTTCCCAACGAAGCGCTCCTACATCAACCCAGCGCTGCATCAAGCTTTTCTGGCGCCGTTGCCGGGGAGGCTAAGGACGTCTTCACAAGGGGAGTCCTTCACTTCCTTTCTCTTTACTTTGTTTTTACTTTGCTTTGTTTCTTTTGCTTGGTTTTGTTTGCCTCTTTTCAAAAAAACCCAAAAAAATAGTCTAGTTTGGTTTGCTTTCTTTATTCAAAAACACAAAAAATTAGTTCCTGCTCTAGCTGTTGCTGCTGTTTTTGGCTTGCCCACCTTTGCCAAAATGAACTCTGCTGAGAACACCAAGTTGTGTGACTTCACTAGCACCAACAACAATGATTTCCTAAGCACTCCTATTGCTCCACCTGCTCCTGATGCTACCTTTTATAAAATTAAGCCTGCTTTGTTGAATCTTGTGATGAGAGAGCAATTTTCTGGTGTTGGTTCTGATGATCCCGCTGCTCATCTCAATATCTTTGTTGAACTTTGTGAGATGCAAAAGTATAAGGATGTAGATGGAGATATTATTAAGCTCAAGCTTTTTCCTTTCTCCTTGAGAGGAAAAGATAAAAAATGGTTGTTTTCTTTGACTAAAAATAGTATTGATTCTTGGACTAAGTGCAAAGATGCTTTTATTGGAAAGTACTATCCTCCTGCTAAGATTATATCTATGAGAAGTGACATTATAAAATTTAAACAGCTTGATAGTGAACATGTTGCTCCTGCTTGGGAAAGAACGAAATCTTTGGTTAAAAATTGCCCTACTCATGGACTCATTGCTTTGATGATTATCCAAACTTTTTATGCAGGTTTGAACTTCTCAAGGAATCTGTTGGATTCTGCTGCTGGAGGTACCTTTATGGGCCTCACTTTGGGTGTTGCAACAAGGCTCCTTGATAATATGATGGTTAACTACTCTGAATGGCATGTTGAGAGAGCTCCACATGGTAAGAAGGTAAATTCTGTTGAGGAAACTTCCTCTTTGAGTGAAAAGATTGATGTTATTATGGCTATTCTTGTTAATGGGAAAGATCCTCTAGATCCTAATAGTGTTCCCTTAGCCTCTTTGGTTGCTCAAGAAGAGCAAGTTGATGTGAACTTCATTAGAAACAACAATTTCAACAACAATGCCTACATGAATAATTTTGGTAGCAACAACAATTATATGCCTTATCCTCCTAATAATGGCAACTCCTATGGAAGCTCTTACAATAATGCTAGAAGTGCCCCCTCTGAACTTGAAGTAATGCTCAAGGACTTTATCAGTAAACAAACCACTTTCAATAAGACTATAGAGGAAAAGCTTTTAACTGTTGAGAAAAATATATCCTCTTTGTCTGAAGCTCAAACTTCCTTGGTTAATAAAATGGTTGCTAAACCTGAAACTATGGAAAACACCTTTGCTACTGCTCATGCCAAACAAGTTACTATTGATGAAAATGTTAGGTTGTTAGCTCAACTTCATGCTAAGTGGGAAAGGGAAGCTGAAATTGATAGAAACAATAGTGTGTGCACCATCACCACTAAACCTCAAGTAGTCCCTATTCCTACTCCTACTATGCCTACCACTAGTGATGCTAAGTTTGACTTTGATATTGATGGTTGCACTATTTCTGAAGTGATCATGTTCTTGCAAAAGCTTGCTAGAAGTCCTAATGCTAGTGATATGCATGTTGCTTTCACCAAACACATTACAGATGCTCTTGTTAAGATTAAGGAAGAGAAGCTTAAACACAAAGCTTCTATTCCTATGAAAGTAGAAGATAGTTGGGAACCCATTATTAATATGCAAGTGAATGACTTTGATATCAAAGCATCATGTGATCTTGGTTCTAGTGTCTCTATTATGCCTAGGAAGATTTATGAAATGCTTGATTTGCCACCATTAGAAGATTGTTATTTGGATGTGAATGGAATATGCCCTGAGAGGCAATAATAAAGTGTTTATTATGTGTATTCCAAGTATATGATAGATGTTTATTTTGCATGATATAATTGTATTAATACAGAAACGTTAATACATGTGTGTTTAATAAACAAACAGAAAGTTCCTAGTTATGCCTCTCTCATAAACTAGTTCGTTGATTAACAAGATGATCACAGTTTCCTGATCATAGACATTGGATGTTGTTAATAACGAGATCACAACATTAGTGTAATGGTGTGATGAACATTCATCCGAAGTATAGCAGTACGATCAAAGTCATTGTGTTTATATTTCTATAAACAACTTACAAAGTGATCCTAATCCTTAGACCATGAGATCATGCCAATCACTAACACCGAAAGAGTTTCTTGTTGACATCAAAAGTTACACAGTAACTGGGTGATTATAAAGATGGCTTCAAAGCTACTAAAGTGTTATGTTGAGAATCATGGATCAAGAGTGGAATTTGTTCATCCCGATGATGGATAGATATACTCTAGGCCCTCTCGGTGATATCACATTGGTTAGCTTGCAAGCAAGTGATTTGATCACTAGAATGTTATATCACGGGAACGAGAAAAGAGTGCATGTCAGTAACAAGATCAAACTAGGTATGGAGATACCGATGATCGAATCTCGGAAATGTAATATATCGTGAAACAAAGGGATTAAGATACAAGCGTAAAAGGTTCCGACGATCACAGGAAAGTCATCGTTGAATGTGTGGGAGTCAGTATGGATCTCCAGGTCCCGCTACTGATTATTGATCGGAGAAGGGTCTCGATCATGTCCACATTATTCGCGAACCGTAGGGTGACACACTTAAGGGACACTGACATCCAGTTAGAGCAAATGTTTCATGCCAAAAGAATAAACAAGCGCAGGAATTTATTTCACTAGATACCGAAACAGGTTTTCGGGTGAAATTGCATAAAGAGGTTATGCATGTGAAATAGAATTCTAGCAAGGGGTTATTTGTGAATGTTTCTCATTAAAGTAATTGATAAAATTCTGAATAAAATAAAAGATTTTTATTTAATGAGAGTTTGCATTAAATTTGGTGGAAATTTAATGGCAAGTTTGAGTGGGATTTTGAATGGAGGGATTTGAATGGATTTTTGTGAGTAGAGTGTCCACCCACATGAAGAGGGGAGGGCAAGGGGCAGCCCCCATGCACCGGCCACCCCCTTGGGGTTCCCTCCCCTTCTCCTATAAAAGACACCCCTCTCCTCACTTCTCACTCACACCTCTCGTGGAGGATCTCTCTCCCCCTCTAGAATTTATACCCCATGGTCCCGGACTAGCGAGATACATGTTCCCGGTGGCTATTCGGCAAGAAAGGGTTTTGCTTCCGCTGGAGCGAGGAGGCGGAGTTTTCTCGGTGTCTTGTACGTGTGTGCGAGCACGGATGCGCTGCTGCTTTGCGGCGCTAGGACTTCCTCTCAATCTTGAGATCGGCAAGAGATCGTCTACATCAACCACGAGTTGAACTCGTTAAGCTTTGTCGGTCTTCAAGGGTATGTTCTCTATGGATATACATCCGCCTGTTGTTTGTATCTAGTAGATAGATCTTGGTACATAGTTCTCATCGTAGGAAAATTTTTGTTTTCTATGCTGCGAACCCTACAGTGGTATTAGAGCCGGATCTATGCGTAGATGCTTTACACGGGTAGTACACATATGAGTATGTGGGCGATGATGATCATGTTGTTGCTCCTTAGTTGTAATTTTGGATATTGGTGGCATAGTGGGATGAAGCGGTCCGGACAAACTTTACATGTCCTCACACATGAGACATGTTCCACGCTTGACATGCAACTAGTTTGCATAAGTGGCTAGCCTGTCTCTCCTACTATAGTCAATATCTATTTTGCAACGAGTTGTCAACAATTTGGTTATCCTCGTTGTGGTTCATGTTCATAGGTATGAACGGTTCTATCTTCGAAAGCCCTAAGCCACGTAAAATTTGCAATGGATAAATTAGAGGCGTCTAGTTTAGATTGTTGCTGGGCTAGTGTCATGATATGGTGATGTTGTAAGTAGAAGTATGAGATGATACTCTTACAACACACATAGCGTGTAAACTCCATAGACCTTGGACTTACACATAAAGGTATGATAGTGATCATACTATTATGCACATGATAGAGATCATATGCTGGAACCATATCATTTCACTAATAAACATGTGATGTTTGATAGCATCTTATATTGCTTGTTTAGCGCTTTGTTAGCATAATAAGATGATCCCTCATTTAAATATCAAGATAAGAATGTGTTCTTCCTTTAGTATGCACCGATTATGTTTTCGTCGCTCCAAGAAATCACGTGACGATCGGGTGTTCTTGGATCCACGACCATATATCGGGTGGAAAATAGTTACACACGTGAATACTAAGGTTCTAACTTGGCGAGCCTAGCATGTACAGACATGGCCTCGGAACACGGACCGCAAGGTTAAGCATGAGTCATATAGTTGATATGATGCACATTTGATGCTCGCCTTTGAAGCTACACCGACTCACGTGATGATCGGACTTGGTGTAGTGGATTTGGTTCATGTAATCACCAAAAAGGCACGCGGGGTGTCATTTTTTAGTGGGAGTTCATTTGTAATGTGGATTATTTGAACTCAATCTATCATAAACTTAGTCTAAACTTTACAAATTCTGTTGTAGATGGCACCACCTGCTTTTAATTTCAATGTGTTCATGGAGAAAGAGAAACTTGCAACGAACGGTAGCAACTTTACCGAATGGGCCATGAATTTGATGATTCTCCTCTCTGCTGCACAAAAGCAATATGTGATAGAAGCGCCCCTAGGCCCCGCACCTTTTGAGGATGACCCTGACGAGGAGAATAATGTCTATCAGACTCGTTAGGAGGACCACATCTTAGTTTATTGCGGCATATTGTATGAGCTAGAGCCGGAACTTCAAAAGCGTTTCAAAAACGGCAATGCATTTGATACAATGGGTGAGTTGAAAATGATTTGCAACACACATGCTGCTGTAGAGAGCTACAACGCTTCAGAAAAGTTCTTTAGATGCATGATGGAAGAGCACAACTCCGTTAGTGAGCATGTACTCAAGATGTCGGGTTACGCTGATAAGCTTGTGTCCTTGGGAATAACGATTCCCATTGACTTAGGCATCCATCGTGTTCTGTAGTCTCTGCCACCTAGCTATAAGAGCTTCGTGATGAACTATAATATGCAAGGCATGAAGAAGTCTCTCCCCGAGCTTCTGTCAATGCTTAAAACTGCAGAAGTGGAGATCAAAAAGGAACATCAAGTGTTGATGATCAATAGGAACACTTGTGTCAAGAAAGACAAGAAGGGAAAAAGGAAGGTAAGTAAGGGCGGCAAGCCGGTTGTCGTGCCTGAAAAGAAACCCCGAGTTGGACCTAAGTCTGATACCGAGTGCTACTATTGTAAGGGACTGGCCATTGGAAGCGCAACTTCCCCAAGTATTTGGCAGACAAGAAGGCCGGCAAGGCAAACAAAGGTATATATGATATACATGTTATTGATGTGTACTTGACAAGTGCTCGCAGTAGAACCTGGGTATTTGATACCGGTTCAGTTGCTAATATTTGTAACTCAAATCAGGGGCTGCAGAACAAGCGACCACTAGCAAGGGGTGAGGTCAAGATGCGTGTCGGAAATGGATCAAGCGTTGATGTGATCGCCGTCGGAACGCTACCTCTCCATTTGCTGTCGGGATTAGTAATAAACTTGAAGAATTGTTATCTGGTGCCAGCACTTAGCATGAACATTGTATCTGGATCGTGTTTAATGCGAAGTGGTTATTCATTTAAATCTGAGAACAATGGTTGTTCTATTTATATGAATGAAATCTTTTATGGTCATGCACTGATGATTAATGGTTTATTTCTTTTGGATCTCGATAATAATGTTACACATATTCACAATGTTGATGCTAAAAGGATTAAACTTAATGATGGTATATCCGCATATATGTGGCACTGTCGTCTAGGTCATATTGGCGTTAAACGCATGAAGAAACTCCATTCAGATGGAATTTTGGAATCACTTGATTTTGAATCATTTGATACATGTGAGCCATGCCTTATGGGCAAGATTACTAGAACGTTGTTTTCTGGTTCAATGGAACGGGCGATAGATTTATTGGAAATCATACATTCTGATGTATGCAGTCCAATGAGTGTGTTGGCGTGAGGTGGATATCGTTATTTTGTTACTTTCATGGATGATTTGAGTAGATACGGTTATATCTACTTGATGAAACACAAGTCTGAAACATTTGAAAAGTTCAAGGAATTTCAGAATGAAGTGGAAAATCATCGTAATAGAAAGATCAAATTTCTACGGTCCGACCGTGGAGGTGAGTATCTAAGTTACGAGTTTAGCACTCACATTAAAGAGTGTGGAATTGTTTCACAACTCACACCTACCGGAACACCACAGTGAAATGGTGTGTCGGAACGTCGTAATCGTACTTTATTAGATATGGTTCGATCTATGATGTCTCTGACGGACTTGCCGTTGTCATTTTGGGGTTATGCAGTAGAAACTGCTGTATTCACATTAAATAGGGCACCATCTAAATCCGTTGAAAAGACAACGTATGAATTATGGTTTGGAAACAAATCTAAGCTGTCATTTCTTAAAGTTTGGGGATGCGATGTTTATGTGAAGAAACTTCAACCAGATAAACTCAAACCCAAAGCGAAAAAATGCGTCTTCATAGGATACCCTAAGGAAACAATTGGATATTCCTTCTATCACGGATCCGAGGGCAAGGTTTTTGTTGCCAAGAATGGATCCTTTCTAGAGAAAGAGTTTCTCGCGAAAGGTGTGAGTAGTCGGAAAGTAGAACTCAAAGAGGTTATTAAACCTTCTCTTCAAAGTATGGCGAGTAGCGCAGCGCCGGAAGCTATTCCGGAGTTGGCTTAACCTGTTGAAGAAGGAACTAATGATAATGATCATGAAACTCCAAAAGAGAGTACTACCAAACCTCACAGGTCTAGCAGGACGCGTGCAGCTCCCGAGCTGTACGGAAATCCTGTCATGAATTTCATAGTTGATGAAAATGATGACCCTGTGACGTATGAAGAAGCGATGATGAGCCCTGATTCCAACAAATGGTTAGAAGCCATGAAATCCGAGATGGAATCCATGTATGAAAATCAAGTTTGGAACTTGGTGGACTTACCTCACGACCGAAAGGCCGTGGAGAACAAATGGATTTTCAAAAGGAAAATTGATGCTGATGGTAATGTAACCGTCTATAAAGCTCGACTTGTCGCAAAGGGGTTTCGACAAATTCAAGAAGTTGACTATGATGAGACATTCTCTCCCGTAGCGATGCTAAAGTCAGTTAGGATTATGTTATCAATTGCTGCATATTTCGATTATGAGATATGGCAGATGGATGTCAAAACCGCGTTTCTCAATGGTAATATTGAAGAAGAGTTGTATATGATACAAACAAAAGGGTTTTGTCGATCCTAAGGATGCTAACAAGGTGTGCAAGCTTCAGCGATCCATCTATGGATTGAAGCAAGCATCACGAAGTTGGAATCTCTGCTTTGATGAGGTGATCAAATAGTTTGGATTTGTCCAAACTTATGGAGAAGCTTGTATTTACAAGAAAGTGAGTGGGAGCAATTTGGCATTTATGATATTATATGTGGATGACATATTATTGATCGGAAATGATATAGATCTTTTAAACAGTGTTAAAAGTTATCTAAACAGCAAATTTTCAATGAAGGACCTAGGCGAAGCGTCATACATATTAGGCATAAAGATCTATAAAGATAGATCTAGGTGCCTAATAGGGCTATCGCAAATTCCATACCTTGATAAGATTTTAAAGAAGTTTAAAATGGAAGATAGTAAGAAGGGGTTCTTACCTATGACACAAGGCACGACATTGAGTAAGACTCAAAGTCCGGCTACGGCGGAAGAAAGAGAGAAAATGGACAAAGTCCCCTATGCTTCAGCCATAGGCTCTATAATGTACGCCATGCTATGTACAAGACCGAATGTGGCACATGCTATTAGTTTGACTAGTAGGTACCAATCGGATCTAGGTTCGAAACACTGGAAAGTGGTCAAGAATATCCTTAAGTACTTGCGAAGAACTAAGGATATGTTTCTTGTATACGGAGGTGAAGAAGAGCTCGTCGTTAAGTGTTATGTCGACGCTAGCTTTGACACCGATCCAGATGACTCTAAGTCTCAATCCGGATACGTATTTCTCATGAATGGAGGAGCGGTTAGTTGCAGGAGCTCCAAACAACCTGTGGTGGCGGGATCAACGACGGAGGCCGAATATGTTGCTGCTTCGGAAGCGGCTTAGGAAACAGTTTGGATGAAGGAGTTCATATCCGAACTAGGTGTGGTTGCAAACGCGTTGGACCCAATGGTGATCTATTGTGACAACAATGGTGCCATTACCAATGCCAAAGATCCAAGGTCTCACAAGCATTCCAAGCATATTAAGCGCCGGTTTCACTCCATCCGCGAGCATGTCAAGGATGGAGATATAAAGATTTGTAAAGTACATACAGATCTCAATGTAGCATATCCGTTGACTAAAACTCTCCCTAGAGCAAAACATGATCTACACCAGAACTCCATGGGTGTTAGATACATCACTATGTAACTAGATTATTGTCTCTAGTGCAAGTGGGAGACTGAAGGGAATATGCCCTGAGAGGCAATAATAAAGTGTTTATTATGTGTATTCCAAGTATATGATAGATGTTTATTTTGCATGCTATAATTGTATTAATACGGAAATGTTGATACATATGTGTTTAATAAACAAACAGAAAGTTCCTAGTTATGCCTCTCTCATAAACTAGTTCATTGATTAACAAGATGATCACAGTTTCCTGATCATAGACATTGGATGTTGTTAATAACGAGATCACAACATTAGTGTAATGGTGTGATGAACATTCATCCGAAGTATAGCATTACGATCAAAGTCATTGAGTTTATATTGCTATAAATAACTTACGAATTGATCCTAATCCTTAGACCATGAGATCATGCCAATCACTAACACCGGAAGAGTTTCTTGTTGACATCAAATGTTACACCGTAACTAGGTGATTATAAAGATGGCTTCAAAGCTACTAAAGTGTTATGTTGAGAATCATGGATCAAGAGTGGAATTTGTTCATCCCGATGAGGGATAGATATACTCTGGGCCCTCTCGGTGATATCACATTGGTTAGCTTGCAAGCAAGTGATTTGATCACTAGAATGTTATATCACGGGAACGAGAAAAGAGTGCATGTCAGTAACAAGATAAAACTAGGTATGGAGATACCGATGATCGAATCTCGGAAATGTAATATATCATGAAACAAAGGGATTAAGATACAAGCGTAAAAGGTTCCGACGATCACAGGAAAGTCATCGTTGAATGTGTGGGAGTCAGTATGGATCTCCAGGTCCCGCTACTGATTATTGATCGGAGAAGGGTCTCGATCATGTCCACATTATTCGCGAACCATAGGGTGACACACTTAAGGGACACTGACATCCGGTTGGAGCAAATGTTTCATGCCGAAAGAATAAACAAGCGCAGGAATTTATTTCACTAGATACCGAAACAGGTTTTCGGGTGAAATTGCATAAAGAGGTTATGCATGTGAAATAGAATTCTAGCAAGGGGTTATTTGTGAATGTTTCTCATTAAATTAATTGACAAAATTCTGAATCAAATAAAAGAGTTTTATTTAATGAGAGTTTGCATTAAATTTGGTGGAAATTTAATGGCAAGTTTGAGTGGGATTTTGAATGGAGGGATTTGAATGGATTTTTGTGAGTAGAGTGTCCACCCACATGAAGAGGGGAGGGAAAGGGGGCAGCCCCCATGCACCGGCCACCCCCTTGGGGTTCCCTCCCCTTCTCCTATAAAAGGCACCCCTCTCCTCACTTCTCACTCACACCTCCTCGTGGAGGATCTCTCTCCCCCTCTAGAATTTATCCCCCATGGTCTCGGACTAGCGAGATACATGTTCCCGGTGGCTATTCGGCAAGAAAGGGTTGTGCTTCCGCTGCATCGCTGGAGCGAGGAGGCGGAGTTTGCTCGGTGTCTTGTACGTGTGTGCGAGCACGGATGCGCTGCTGCTTTGCGGCGCTAGGACTTCCTCTCAATCTTGAGATCGCCAAGAGATCGTCTACATCAACCATGAGTTGAACTCGTTAAGCTTTGTCGGTCTTCAAGGGTATGTTCTCTACGGATATACATCCGCCCGTTGTTTGTATCTAGTAGATAGATCTTGGTACATAGTTCCCATCGTAGGAATTTTTTTGTTTTCTATGTTGCGAACCCTACAGTGGTATTAGAGCCGGATCTATGCATAGATGCTTTACACGGGTAGTACACATATGATATATGGGCGATGATGATCATGTTGTTGCTCCTTAGTTGTAATTTTGGATATTGGTGGCATAGTGGGATGAAGCGGCCCGGACAAACTTTACATGTCCTCACACATGAGACCTGTTCCACGCTTGACATGCAACTAGTTTGCATAAGTGGCTAGCGGGTGTCTGTCTCTCCTACTATAGTC
Source organism: Avena sativa (assembly GCA_916181665.1). Classification (NCBI taxonomy): domain Eukaryota; kingdom Viridiplantae; phylum Streptophyta; class Magnoliopsida; order Poales; family Poaceae; genus Avena; species Avena sativa. The sequence goes on along the minus strand of OV702298.1, from coordinate 39,670,202 downwards.
AATATATATTTTGCAACGAGTTGTCAACAATTTGGTTATCCTCGTTGTGGTTCATGTTCATGGGTATGAACGGTTCTATCTTCGAAAGCCCTAAGCCACGTAAAATTTGCAATGGATAAATTAGAGGCGTCTAGTTTAGATTGTTGCTGGGCTAGTGTCATGATATGGTGATGTTGTAAGTAGAAGTATGAGATGATACTCTTACAACACACATAGCGTGTAAACTCCATAGACCTTGGACTTACACATAAAGGTATGATAGTGATCATACCATTATGCACATGATAGAGATCATATGCAGGAACCATATCATTTCACTAATAAACATGTGATGTTTGATAGCATCTTATATTGCTTGTTTAGCGCTTTGTTAGCATAATAAGATGATCCCTCATTTAAATATCAAGATAAGAATGTGTTCTTACTTTAGTATGCACCGTTTATGTTTTCGTCGCTCCAAGACATCACATGATGATCGGGTGTTCTTGGATCCACGACCATATATCGGGTGTAAAATAGTTACACACGCGAATACTAAGGTTCTAACTTGGCGAGCCTAGCATGTATAGACATGGCCTCGGAACACGGACCGAAAGGTTAAGCATGAGTCATATAGTTGATATGATGCACATTTGATGCTCACCTTTGAAGCTACACCGACTCACGTGATGCTCGGACTTGGTGTAGTGGATTTGGTTCATGTAATCACCAAAATGGCACGAGGGATGTCATTTTTGAGTGGGAGTTCATTCGTAATGTGGATTAGTTGAACTCAATCTATCATAAACTTAGTCTAAACTTTACAAATTCTGTTGTAGATGGCACCACCTGCTTTTAATTTCAATGTGTTCATGGAGAAAGAGAAACTTGCAACGAACGGTAGCAACTTTACCGAATGTGCCATGAATTTGATAATTCTCCTCTCTGCTGCACAAAAGCAATATGTGCTAGAAGCGCCCCTAGGCCCCCTACCTTTTGAGGATGACCCTGACGAGGAGAATAATGTCTATCAGACTCGTTAGGAGGACCACATCTTAGTTCATTGCGGCATATTGTATGGGCTAGAGTCGGAACTTCAAAAGCGTTTCAAAAACGGCAATGCATTTGATACAATGGGTGAGATGAAAATGATTTTCGACACACATGCTGCTGTAGAGAGCTACAATGCTTCATAAAAGTTCTTTAGCTGCATGATGGAAGAGCACATCTCCGTTAGTGAGCATGTACTCAAGATGTCGGGTTACGTCGATAAGCTTGTGTCCTTGGGAATAACGATTCCCATTGACTTAGGCATCCATCGTGTTCTGCAGTCTCTGCCACCTAGCTATAAGAGATTCGTGATGAACTATAATATGCACGGCATGAAGAAGTCTCTCCCCGAGCTTCTGTCAATGCTTAAAACTGCAGAAGTGGAGATCAAAAAGGAACATCAAGTGTTGATGATCAATAGGAACACTTGTTTCAAGAAAGACAAGAAGGGAAAACGGAAGGGAAGTAAGGGCGGCAAGCCGGTTCCCGTGCCTGAAAAGAAACCCCGAGTTGGACCTAAGTCTGATACCGAGTGCTACTATTGTAAGGGACTGGCCATTGGAAGCGCAACTGCCCCAAGTATTTGGCATACAAGAAGGCCGGCAAGGCAAACAAAGGTATATATGATATACATGTTATTGATGTGTACTTGACTAGTGCTCGTAGTAGAACCTGGGTATTTGATATCGGTTCAGTTGTTAATATTTGTAACTTGAATCAGGGGCTGCAGAACAAGCGACCACTAGCAAGGGGTGAGGTCAAGATGCGTGTCGGCAATGGATCAAGCGTTGATGTGACAGAATGCTACCTCTCCATTTGCCGTCGGGATTAGTAATAAACTTGAAGAATTGTTATCTGGTGCCAGCACTTAGCATGAACATTGTATCTGGATCGTGTTTAATGCGAAGTGGTTATTCATTTAAATCTGAGAACAATGGTTGTTCTATTTATATGAATGAAATCTTTTATGGTCATGCACTGATGATGAATGGTTTATTTCTTTTGGATCTCGATAATAATGTTACACATATTCACAATGTTGATGCTAAAAGGATTAAACTTAATGATGATATATCCGCATATATGTGGCACTGTCGTCTAGGTCATATTGGCGTTAAACGCATGAAGAAACTCCATTCAGATGAACTTTTGGAATCACTTGATTTTGAATCATTTGATACATGTGAGCCATGCCTTATGGGCAAGATTACTAGAACGTTGTTTTCCGGTTCAATGGAATGGGCGACAGATTTATTGGAAATCATACATTCTGATGTATGCGGTCCAATGAGTGTGTTGGCGTGAGGTGGATATCATTATTTTGTTACTTTCACGGATGATTTGAGTAGATACGGTTATATCTACTTGATGAAACACAAGTCTGAAACATTTGAAAAGTTCAAGGAATTTCAGAATGAAGTGGAAAATCATCGTAATAGAAAGATCAAATTTCTACGGTCCGACCGTGGAGGTGAGTATCTAAGTTACGAGTTTAGCACTCACATGAAAGAGTGTGGAATTGTTTCACAACTCACACCTGCCGTAACACCACAGTGAAATGGTGTGTCGGAACGTCGTAATCATACTTTATTAGATATGGTTCGATCTATGATGTCTCTGACGGACTTGCCGTTGTCATTTTGGGGTTATGCAGTAGAAACTGCTGCATTCACATTAAATAGGGCACCATCTAAATCCGTTGAAAAGACACTGTATGAATTATGGTTTGGAAACAAACCTAAGCTGTCATTTCTTAAAGTTTGGGGATGCGATGTTTATGTGAAGAAACTTCAACCAGATAAACTCGAACCCAAAGCGGAAAAATGCGTCTTCATAGGATACCCTAAGGAAACAATTGGATATTCCTTCTATCACGGATCCGAGGGCAAGGTTTTTGTTGCCAAGAATGGATCCTTTCTAGAGAAAGAGTTTCTCGCGAAAGGTGTGAGTAGTCGAAAAGTAGAACTCGAAGAGGTTATTGAACCTTCTCTTCAAAGTATGGCGAGTAGCGCAGCGCCGGAAGCTGCTCCGGAGTTGGCTTAACCTGTTGAAGAAGGAACTAATGATCATGAAACTCCAAAAGAGAGTACTACCAAACCTCGCAGGTCTAGCAGGACGCGTGCAGCTCCCGAGCTGTACGGAAATCCTGTCATGAATTTCATGGTTGATGAAAATGATGACCCTGTGACGTATGAAGAAGCGATGATGAGCCTGGATTCCAACAAATGGTTAGAAGCCATGAAATCCGAGATGGAATCCATGTATGAAAATCAAGTTTGGAACTTGGTGGACTTACCTCACGACTGAAAGGCCGTGGAGAACAAATGGATTTTCAAAAGGAAACCTGATGCTAATGGTAATATAACCGTCTATAAAGCTCGACTTGTCGCAAAGGGGTTTCGACAAATTCAAGAAGTTCACTACGATGAGACATTCTCTCTCGTAGTGATGCTAAAGTCAGTTAGGATTATGTTAGCAATTGCTGCATATTTCGATTATGAGACATGGCAGATGGATGTCAAAACCGCGTTTCTCAATGGTAATATTGAAGAAGAGTTGTATATGATACAACCAAAAGGGTTTTGTCGATCCTAAGGATGCTAACAAGGTGTGCAAGCTTCAGCGATCCATCTATGGATTGAAGCAAGCATCACGAAGTTGGAATCTCTGCTTTGATGAGGTGATCAAATAGTTTGGATTTGTCCAAACTTATGGAGAAGCTTGTATTTACAAGAAAGTGAGTGGGAGCAATGTGGTATTTCTGATATTATATGTGGATGACATATTATTGATCAGAAATGATATAGATCTTTTAAACAGTGTTAAAAGTTATCTAAACAGCAAATTTTCAATGAAGGACCTAGGCGAAGCGTCATACATATTAGGCATAAAGATCTATAGAGATAGATCTAGGCGCCTCATAGGGCTATCGCAAATTACATACCTTGATAAGATTTTAAAGAAGTTTAAAATGCAAGATGGTAAGAAGGGGTTCTTACCTATGACACAAGGCACAACATTGAGTAAGACTCAAAGTCCGGCTACGGCGGAAGAAAGAGAGAAAATGGACAAAGTCCCCTATGCTTCAGCCATAGGCTCTATAATGTACGCCATGCTATGTACAAGACCGAATGTGGCACATGCTATTAGTTTGACTAGTAGGTACCAATCGGATCTAGGTTCGGAACACTAGAAAGTGGTCAAGAATATCCTTAAGTACTTGCGAAGAACTAAGGATATGTTTCTTGTATACGGAGGTGAAGAAGAGCTCGTCGTTAAGTGTTATGTCGACGCTAGCTTTGGCACCGATCCGGATGACTCTAAGTCTCAATCCGGATACGTATTTCTCATGAATGGAGGATCGGTTAGTTGCAGGAGCTCCAAACAACCTGTGGTGGCGGGATCAACGACGGAGGCCGAATATGTTGCTGCTTCGGAAGCGGCTTAGGAAGCAGTTTGGATGAAGGAGTTCATATCCGAACTAGGTGTGGTTGCAAACTAGGAGTTTTATTTAATGAGAGTTTGCATTAAATTTGGTGGAAATTTAATGGCAAGTTTGAGTGGGATTTTGAATGGAGGGATTTGAATGGATTTTTGTGAGTAGAGTGTCCACCCACATGAAGAGGGGAGGGCAAGGGGGCAGCCCCCATGCGCCGGCCACCTCCTTGGGGTTCCCTCCCCTTCTCCTATAAAATGCACCCCTCTCCTCACTTCTCACTCACACCTCCTCGTGAAGGATCTATCCCCCCTCTAGAATTTATCCCCCATGGTCTCGGACTAGAGAAATACATGTTCCCGGTGGCTATTCGGCAAGAAAGGGTTGTGCTTCCGCTGCATCACTGGAGCAAGGAGGCGGAGGTTGCTCGGTGTCTTGTACGTGTGTGCGAGCACGGATGCGCTGCTGCTTTGCGGCGCTAGGACTTCCTCTTGATATTGAGATTGGCAAGAGATCTTCTACATCAACCACGAGTTGAACTCGTTAAGCTTTATCGGTCTTCAAGGGTATGTTCTCTACAGATATACATCCGCCCGTTGTTTGTATCTAGTAGATAGATCTTGGTACATAGTTCCCATCGTAGGAATTTTTTTGGTTTCTATGCTGCAAACCCTACAGGATGTCCCACTCAATGATAATGCTAAGAAGAAACTCATGGGGAGTGTTAATGATGTTCTCATTATGGTTAACAATGCTTATGTCCATGTTGATTTCTATGTTTTGGATGTTGAATACAATGCTTCTTGTCCTATCACTTTGGGAATACCTATGAGGAGACCATTAAATATCACTTTATGGTTAACAATCACTTTTCTTAGAACAGTTGGTGCTATCATTGATATGAAAGAAGGCACGATTAAATATCATTTTCCATTCAAGAAAGGTATTGAACACTTCCCTATGAGAAGAGAGAAGTTGCTTTTTGCTCCTCCTTTGAAAGCAAGATTTGATGTTAATACTTCTTCATTTGAAAATACTTGATTCTTCTTGCTTCTTGTGCCTAACTTAAAGGCGTTAAAGAAAAATACTTGTTGGGAGATAACCCAAGAGTTTCCTTGAGTGTTGGAAGTTATTACTTCTGTAATGACCTCTCCTTATCCTTTTTGTTTGCTTTTTTGTGCCAAGAATGACCTCTAATGAGAGGAAAGTAAGATTTGGAGAGTTGCTGTCCCGAAACAGATTTCTGTCCTCCACCAAAACAATTCGTGAGGAGTCTCTGTAATTCGGATTGAGCTGAAAATTAACGAATAAATCCCCCAGTATGTTATCTAACTTTTGTTAGTTCAACACTTTTTGATTTGAGCAACATAAGATGTTCGAAAAAATCGTTTTCTACCTGCTGGTCTGTTTTGACAGATTTCTGCCATTATTTGCATTTGCTTCTTATTGATTCCTTTTTGAGTTCTCTTTAGATGAATTGAGCTTTTTGAAGAGTTACTACAGTAGCTTGTGTTTTTAGTGTAAATCCTTGCTGTTTCAAAGATTTGCCAGAGGTCTAATATCTTTTGAATAAGCTAATGTTGCTAATGAAGATTGTGTGAAGGAAAAAACTTAGGTGTAGAGAGAGAATGATGTAATGAGATGAAGAACGGACAAAAGCTCAAGCTTGGGGATTCCAACATGGTGTAACCCCAAGAAATATCCAAGAGTTACAAGCTTCAAATCTTGGGGAAGCCCAAGGCATCCCCTTCTTCCTCAATAAAAAGCTCAGGTCTGTCTAGACACTTCGTTTTTATTGTTTCATGCACAGTTGTGTTGTTCTTGGAGCGTCTTAGTTTTCGTTTGCTTTGCTTAGTTTTTTTAGTTTTATTAAGTAGTTTGGACCCCCGTTCTCTCCGTGTTGTTTTTCAAATAAGTTTGCTTGGTGTTTGGAAAGGAGTAGTAAGTTCTTGCTAGAAGTGCAAGAGGAGCTTGCATTGACTGTGACATAGACTTTAGCATGACACGCTACATGTTGTTTTGACATTATGCTTAGTGATTATTGCTGTAGCATGTCTTGTTCCAAACAATTGGGATTGTTTAGTGTGCCTTGAAGAAATTATGCGTTGTTTTATCATGCAAAAGCATAGTATTGTGGTATTCTCCTTTGATGCTTTGCTTGGATTGACTTGGCACATACTCACACCATGTTATGACTATGACAAGTCACCATTAGCCTCTATGATCATTTAGTCCTTGACTTGTAGTACCACTCTTTGCTTTGATTAGTATGCTTTGTTGCACTTCATGATTATGGCCATTATGCTCTCTTAGTTGGTTGCTCCCAGTCTTTTGCTAGCCTCCACTTGTATGAGTAAGTTCTACTCATGCTTCCAACTCCCAAGAAACCAAGTTTTTCCAAAGTGTCCACTATAAACTCCTATGCATGGTGTGTTACACCATTCCAAGTATATTCTTGTTTTCAACTATCTTCCAATTAAAAACTATTTTGTTATGTGAAAATTTAGTGATTAAAGCCCTCATGAACTTGATGGCACACTTTATATTCCTTGCCCCTAATAAAATTGAACCATTGTGACAAATTTGTTGTATATGCTTGCACTTATAAGTTGGAATTAGTAGAACCGTGCTGTCATGAGGAACGTTTTCAACATTGCACTTGTACTTTGTACTCAGTTGATATCATGTTCTTTTGTCTATGGATGTCACCGGTGTGAAATAAAGAGGGAACTTGTAAGTCCATGGAGTTTGTATCCTGTGTTAGAGAAACGCCTGGGCCGCTAGCCTAAGCCATGCCTAATCATGGTGGAAACTTGCAGCATCACCATAGTGACATCTATGAAGCATTCTTCTTATAAAAAAAGAGACACATTGAGAAAAGAGGAAAGAGAGACAAAGGCACCATATTCCCATGGTAAATAAGAAGATTGCTGAGATGCTCATTGTTTGCTTGCCTTGTCATTTTGGTTATGGGAAAGCTCATGTACCATCTGCAAGGGGTACCCCGTTGGTGGTTCTCAATGATATGCAAATACTTACAGTGACAAGAACTTACCTGGACCCAAAGTTGAGTATGCATGAGGTGTGGCCCTCGTATTCAAGGGACTTGAGATGCCAACTTATACTTTGTCAAGCATATAATCCATAGTTTGTTCACTTTAACCTTAATCACTTCAAGATGCTTATGATAGGGGCAATGAGGGCTGAAATCTAACAAGTACCATAATTTTTGGAAGCTCTTTTTGAAACATGAAATCCCTGCTTCCTTTACAAAAAGGCCTTCCTTCCACCATTATTGAGTCTCCACCTTGTACCTTTAGGCACCATTAAGAGAGCATAGTTTTCATTATGTGTGCACTGTTCCAAAGCTTATTGATTGGTGCATATTGTGATATTACTTGTTCTTGTGCTATTTGTTTCTAGTCACCCTTGTGAACTTTGAAGGTTTTCTATGCATCTATATTTCCACTCCATGAGGGACAAGCTGATTGCCACTATACCATGTTTTCTATATGTGAAATAAACAAACGTTTTTCAATGCATGTTATTCATGATCTTTGTTTGTAACTTTCCATGTTGCATGCATAGTTACTATGTCCTATTGTTAGAACTCCATCTTTCATGCACATGATTAGAGTTCTTTGATCCCATCTTTCAATGCTTGCAAATGGTTGGATCTTTATTATGAGGGCGCATGTCACCTCAAACATTATTCTTTTTATCACTTATGTACTCGAGGACGAGCAGGACTTAAGCTTGTGGATGCTTGATACCTCGGAAACGTATCTATAATTTTTGATGCTCCATGCTTGTTTAGTATCTACTTTTCTTTACTTGTCTACACTTTGAGGTGCTTTTTACATGTTTTCTGGTACTAACCTATTAACAAGTTGCAACAGTGCCAGATGCCTGTTTTCTGCTGTTTTTGGTTTCAGAAAAGTTAGTAAAAAAATTCTTGGAATTGGACGGAACAAACGTCAAAGTCAATTACTTTCCGTGGGGAACAAGAAGACCAGAGGGGAGCCGGAGGGACCGGCCAGGGTGGCCAGACCCACCCCAGGCGCGGGGTGGTGGCTAGGGTTTGGCACCCCTGGCCGCCGCCTCGGTCTCCCCCTTCTCCTATAAAAAGCCCCCGATGCAGAAACCCTAAGCACCCGATCAAATCTCCACGAAACCGTCTGTAGCCGCCGCCACCATCGTCCCTAGATCGGGGGGATCTGAAGTTCTTCCCGGCACCCTGTCGGAGGGGAGATCATCTCGGAGGCCTTCTCTCCAGTATGATGCATGAGTAGTTCAACCTTGGACTATGGGTCCATGTAGTAGCTAGATGGTTGTATCTCCTCCTTTGTGCTTTCATGTATAGATCTTGTGAGCTCCATTCATGATCAAGATATAATCTATTTGTAATCATGGATGTTGTGTTTGCGGGGATCCGGTGGATATTGATATTATTATGTTGGTTTGATTAATGGTTTTGTCTTTATGATTCTATCATGTCTGTGTCGTTTGTGATCTTGCATGCTCTCTGTTGTTAGTAGCTATCTTGGCCAAGTAGTTGCTAGTGACTCCAAGATGGGGTATTTATGCTCGATAGTGGGTTCATGCCTCTAGTTTCCAAGGGAAGTGACAATAATCTCTTCAGTTGTTGATGTGTTGTTGCTACTAGGGAGAAAACAATGGTCTCTTGTTCATGGAACATGTGGACTGTTTACCTTACACACTTTGCTTAAAGCAGTTGTCTGTTGCTTGCAACTTAATACTGGAGGGGGTTCGGATGATAACCTGAAGGTGGACTTCTAGTCATAGATGCAGTTGGATGGCGGTCTATGTATCTTGTTGTGTTGCCCAAACGAATCTCATAGGATCTTTCTGACTAGTAATTTCATTGTTATGCCTTGCTTAGTTCCTATCAATTGCCCTGCTGTAATTTGTTTACCCTTCATGCCATGTTGTTTATCTAAGGAGAGCACCTCTAGTGAACTATGGACCCCGGTCCAACCTTTACCATTGATACATCTTCCATTGTTACTTGTTTACTTGCTGCAAACCATTACCTTCCACACCATACGTTTAATCTTTTGTTACAGCAAACCGGTGAGCTTGACAACCTCACTGATTCGTTGGGGCAAAGTCTTGAGTTTGTGTTGTGCAGGTCTCCGTGTTGCTTGCAACACCTATGTGATGTTTCCTTCCTCCTACTAGTTCGATAACCTTGGTTTCTTACTGAGGGAAAACTTGCTACTGTGCTGATTCACACCTTGCTCTTGGGGTTCCCAACGAAGCGCTCCTACATCAACTCAGTGCTGCCTCAAGCGCTCCCTATGGGAGTAGCCCCCGAGTGTCTATTCGAGTCGTAGGCTCAAGCAAAGACTTTAGTTCAGCCATTTTCAGCATAGGTCTGAAGGACACAATTTTTTTGGATGCTCAACCAAAGCTCCCTATGGGAGTATCCCCCGAGTCCGTAGTGGAGTCGCAGACTCAACGTAGGACTCAAAGATTGTTTCGAGGTGGCATTGTTTTTTGTTATTTTTTGGGTGTGCGGCCAGCGCTCCTGATAGGAGTAGCCCCCGAGTAGTTGGTTGAGTCGTAGACTCGAGTAAGTACTTTATTATAATCAGTCGAAATTTGTGAGATGTTGCTGATGTTACCTTAACAGATTCTCAGGTGCATAGCCAGCTCTCCTGATAGGAGTATCCCCCGAGTAGTTTCTCGAATTGTAGATTCGAGTAAGTACTTGATAGATCAGCCGAAATCTTCGAGCCATTGTTGTCTTTGCCTTAATGATGTCAGTGCTGACGATGGGTGATCTCAACCGTCTGCAGAAGCAGAGATGATGCGACGATACGATCGTGGGTCATGCTGCCTGACTTGACGTTGACTAGTCACGCATAGTCGTGGCGAAAATTACGGCATCTCCTTGGTTTCCGTGCATAGTGGATGGCCTGCTGGTGACGGTTCGTGTAACACCCCCGGTCGCACTGGACCGACGGCTGTCACTTCGGCAGCTCAATAGGATCTCTAGACTAACCCCCACAGACCAACACTAGTCTTTTCTACGTACTTTGTCCTCACTCGTGCGCACCCGGTACCCACTTCCCGGTCGGTCACCCATCCTAGAATTGCTCTAGGCCAAGCACGCTTAACCTTAGAGTTCTTTCGAATGAGCTTCCGGAAAAGAATTTGCAACTTGTTGGTATGGGTTTCCTATCAATCCTATTGAGCCATGCGTCAGGGTCTCACATACACTCACCCTTAGAAGATCGACGTCCTCGTCGATCAACCACAAGCCAGGAACGTCCCCTCTTGGCACACGTCTGTGCGCCCAGTGCCGGCACATTGCAATGCCATGTCCACTCCGGGCCACACGCTCCATGCTACACATGTCCGCCACTGACCCGCACACGCCCATGTAACCGCGAGGGTCGGCTCTGATACCACTTTGTAACACCCTCGGTCGCTCTGGACCGACGGCTGTCACTTCGGCAGCTCAATAGGATCTCTAGACTAACCCCCACAGACCAACACTAGTCTTTTCTACGCACTTTGTCCTCACTCGTGCGCACCCGGTACCCACTTCCTGGTCGGTCACCCATCCTAAAATTGCTCTAGGCCAAGCACGCTTAACCTTAGAGTTCTTTCGAATGAGCTTCCGGAAAAGAAGTTGCAACTTGTTGGTATGGGTTTCCTATCAATCCTATTGAGCCATGCGTCAGGGTCTCACATATCTGTAGAGTTCCCAACCTTTAATAAGGTAGAGATCCCTGTGTTTACAATGCTAGTCCCTGGATCAATAGCTAGCATCCACAGTTAAGATGTAATATCAAGGAACAAAGGTCATAATACAACTTATAACCAGGAATAAAATAATACATTACATCTTACATAGCTCATTTGGCTATCTCATTACAATGCAGCAGAAATAACTATATAGCATGGAGTCCTTCATCTTCAAAGTGCCACATGCAGTCATGTTGGTTGTAGAGTTGTAATCCTATTTAACACACTTCACTAACATCAAACAAACCTGCAACATTATAAGTTACAGCCACAAGGGTCAATACATTTGAATTGTATTGGCAAGTTTCACTACTATGTAGAAATAAGTGGATCCTATCATTACATGCATATTTGGCTAAGTAGGGTTTAGGCTCATTTGCAGAAAGCAATATAGTTTTGTCCTATCTTTTCAAAATAGTTTTGATCTTTTGAAAATCTGTCTTAACTCCTTGGAAAACTCCAAGTGCTTTAAACCCCTTGTTGTCACCATCAAGTTTTACTTTGAGAAATTGGAATGTCGAGATCTTCCATTGCTTCAGGCCTTAGTTGCTCAGAGTTGTCCGTAACCGGGGACACGGCTAAGTACTTAGAATTTGATCTTCTGCAGAAGTTGTACACTTTACCCACATGACACAATCTCATCTTGATGCCACCAGTGGCCGCTAGATAAGTACTCACCAAAATGGAGTACTGGCAGATTGAGAATGTGAAAAAGTCTTTCCATAGGAGTCCTCCCAATACACAATGCTAGCTTGTCAACCAGGCACCAATGTAGGGATAAATTTCCCTTACACAATTCTAGTTAACCTGAAGATGCCAATGCATGGGTCTTCCACTATGTAGTTGACTAAGCTAGAGCCCATTTAGCATGTGGCTGTACACGGAAGCCACTGTACGAGAAACATGTTCAATCTCTAAGTCCCTGGGTGGTTTTCTTCTAGTGCACATACAAAAAGAGATATCCATATAAACATGGTTCCTTTTGTTGCCACCTTGTCCAATCTTGAGTATCCTTGTCCACCCAGGTGGTTCATTGAGTACTTGTTTTATTATATAAAACATATGTCTTTTCAACTCTTCATATAATCATATCATGTATCCCATCCCAATATATAGCAGGGCTAAGCATACTACAACTACAATGTTTCCACTAAGGGAGATATAAGGGTATCCTATTAGGATTTAGCATAGCATAAAATATAGTAATCCTTATCATGCATGTTACAAAAATCCACTAAGTGTAATGAAAATAGTAGGACATGGATGATAGTGTCACTTGCCTTTTTAGTAGAGAATCTTGGTTCACTTCTTGATCTTGCAAATATCACACTCTTCTAATTCCACTACAAATCAATCAAGAAAACACAAATTCAACTAGCATTCCAACCAATTTATCACACATAAAATAATAGAAACAAGGTCATGCATGCAAGCATGCAAAAGATAGTTTTATTTGTAAAAGTGGTTTCAACTAGGCTCTAAACATTATAAAGTTCAAAAAGTGGTCATTTACTAAAGTGGTAACACCATTTGCAAAAGGTTTTATCTAAAAACCATTTTTAAATCAAATCATTATTTTATGTGGTTGAAAATGCTTTTAGCAAAGCAATATTATTTAAAGAGTTCACCAAATATATTTTAGTTCTCAAAACTTGGTGTTTAGGGTCAGAAGGTTTGAATAAAATCATTTCCCAAAGGTTTTACTCAAAATTCATTTCTAAACCAAAAACAATATTTTTGTTTGACTAGAAATGCTCTAACTCTAATATTTATTCCTTATCTTCACAAAATAAATTTTTAAACCCATAAGTTGGTTCCTATGGTCAGTAGGTTCAAAACAAACCATTTTGCAAAGATTTCATATTAAAATTATATCTAGAACAATTTTTATATTCAAAATAAGCCTACACATGTTTCTGCAATTTCAACCAATTTTACAGAAGCAAAACATTAAACAAAGTGCATTGTTGCAAAGTACTTGTTCTACTGATTCCAATGATATAAAATTTGCAAAATTTGGACGTGTAGAACTAAAGTTATGAATTTTACAAGTTTGCATATCAAATAGATTCTAATTTCTGTTTTTAAACAAAACCCTGTCCACGTGGCGTGTTTCTATTGGACGGTACCGCTTCGTGCGGATCAACCTCTGCGAACCGTTGGATTTCACTTAAATCATACGGTGCAGATGGACTCATACCCCTTCAGTTAGATCTATTCCTAGCCAGACGATTCGCATCGCACGGCTCATAGCAGCTCGACCAGTAACTGGCGGCGCTGGCGACGACGACTGGCGGCGCACGCTCGGGCTACGGCGGAGCCGGTGATTCAGGAAGCAAGAGGGATTACGGAGGTGCCTACCGTGCTCGTGGGAGTGTGGAGAAGCTCAAGGTGTGGTCGGCTTGGCGAGGGGCGCACCGGGGAGGCGACGATTGCTCGCCGGAGTGTGCAGCGGCGTCAGGCGGCTTTGTTTGTCGTCAGAGGTGAGGCTACAGCTCGTGCCGAGGCAAAACAAGGACATGGTTAGACGCGTACTGTCCTGGGGATCTTGGGAGCATCAATAAGAAAGCTCGGGGTGGTCGGAGTTTACTGGAGGAGCTCGACGGAGACGAGACAGACGGCGGCGACGCTCTGTGTCGTGCTTGTCGACGCTAGGGGACGCGCGCGTCCGAGTGGAGCACACGGGCAGGTGCGCCTGGTGCTGGCGAGCAAGGTTGCGTGCTCTGGGAGGAGAGGGGCGGCTGTGGTTCGCCGGAATTAGCCGAGGACGCCATCGGAGACAGTAGGTTCGAGCTCGCGATTGACGCAGCCTAGTGGCAGAGGGAAGGCGTTGTTTGGGGGGAAAGAGAGAGGAGTCGTGGGCGTTTAAGGGGGAGTGGTCACGGCGAGGATTAAGTCAGTCATTTACTCGAATTTAACGGAATTAACTCGCGGCAGAACGACGACAAGAAAGGGGGAAACGGCCGGCGCGGGGTTGATGACGATGACAAGGCAGTGGGGCCGTGCTGTCAGTGAGGGAGAGAGAGGGGGCACGGGGTCCACTGCTCAGTGACTCAGCGGGTTGATCTCTGGGTGGAAAACGTTTCACGCGTGGGGAGTTTAGTTGGGCTTGCTGGGCCTATTTGCTGGGCTAGGTTTGATTCATTTTTTTATACAGGAAGCTTTTTCTTTTTCCATTTGGAATTTCTGTTTTGATTTTAATCAAACAATTCAAACACCCAAATGAATTCAAACCTTTGCCAAACTTTGTGTAGATTTTAATTCTGTTTAACAACAAAAACCAAAGTCCAAAATAAAATAATACTTTTATTCTTTTTAGGATCCATTAATAATTAAATAAATAGATCTTAGTCATTAATTCAAATAGGATTTTATTTATTTAAAAACTCTATTTGAAATCTAAAACAAACCAAAACCTTTTCAGTAGGTTTCATTTGAAAATATAAAACACTTGGAAATCTTATTTAAAATAAATTAACAAGTTTTAGTGTTTATTTAAAATAGAAAAGCCTTTACTTTAATAAAATGGATATTAATAAATCCTCATTATTTTATTTAAATAAACCTTTACTCTTTTTATCAAATAGAAATATTTTATTTCAAAAGCTTGGCCAAGATTTAATTTGGCTCTATAAAATAATCCTTATTTATAATTCTACCTTTTCTTTTGAAAACCAAATCTTTTTATTAAAAGATCCAAAAATAGTAATTCCAACTATCATAACTTTATTTATTATTTGTTTATCTTTTTTAATCCCTTTAAGATTTTATTTGACCAAAATAGGTTTTGATGTTTCCAAATGGAATCAAAAAGTTTCTTCTCACCCTAAATTTCAACAAAATTTTATTTTGTTTATTTATTTTTCACATTACAAAATTTGGAAAATTTTGGGATGTGACAGGCTACCACCCTTAAAAGAAATCTCGTCCCGAGATTTGGGAAGGCTAGGGTTACAAGTTGGCTTCAAGGCAACTAGGGTACTACCACCCTTAAAATAAAATCTCATAGGGTTACATTGATGGTTCACTTGACTATGAGTTCAACACTTTATATTCTGACAAGGAATCCTTATTTGACTCTTCTGAGTTAACTAGTTCCTGACATCCACTTCTTCTATCTCTTCAAAGTTTCCATCCATGTCAATGTGGTTCACATGTCCTTTTTGGGTCACATTGGAGTCATTTCCATTGGCTCTTCTAGAATCCTTTTTCTTTTTCTTCTCAGGACAGTCTGATGCATAGTGTCCAAGTTCCTTGCAATTATAGCACTGCAACTGGCTAATATCTTTCTTCCTGAAAGTGTCATGTTGGTTCTGACCAAGGTCATCTCCATTGTCAGTATCATTTCCATTATTATCACTTCCATTGTTGTTGTGGTGATACTGATGTGGTTCAGAATCTTCATTGCTCTTTTTGAATGAATGTTTCTTTTTTGATGATCCTGAGTGATACTTGAGTTTGTGCTTCCTCTTTCTATTCTCAACTTGATTCATCTTGTTTTCCAAAATGGTGGATTTGTCACAGAGTGATTGATAAGTTGGGACATAGGCAATAGCTAGCTGCAAGTTCAACTCATCATTAAGTCCTTCAAGAAATTTCTCCTTTCTCTTAGCATCTATATCAACTTCATCCGGTGCATATCGTGCCAGATTGTTGAATTCTTCAATGTACTCAGCCACACTGAGGTGACGCTGTTTCAGATTGTGAAACTCCTTTTTCTTCAAGTACATCACTCCAGGTGAGATGTGAGTTGTACGGAAACCATCCTCAAAAATAGCCCAAGTCACATCTTCAAGGGGAGTGGTGATCTGAAAGTTGTCCCACCATGTTGCTGCTGGTCCTTCAAGTAGAAATGCTGCAAACCTAACTTTTTCTTCATCGGTGCAGCCAACAGTCACTAAGTCCTTATTCACCAAACGTAACCAGTCATTGGCTTCCATTGGATCAGTTGTTCCAGAGAACCTTGCAGGTCTAAGTTTCAGAAACCTGGTGAGCATATCATGTGCTGGAGGATTATTCTGATTCTTGTTGTTGTTGTTGTTGTTGTTGTTGTTGTTGTTGTTGTTGTTGTTGTTCTGATTTTGCAGGAACTGTGTCATCATCTGCATCAGTTGAGCTTGTCCTGTCAACATCTGCTCTATCTCGGGAGTGATGTTGTTGTTGTTTTGGTTGGGGTTGGCACGACGGGGAGGCATCTGTTGGTTTGATAGGGATAAGTAATGATAGATACGCATAAGGGAGTTCTAACACACAACCCAAAACAATCAAGTTCAATCAAACAATCAATCAATCAACAAGCAACTATCCACTTAACAACTTATGAGCTTAGCTCATGAGTTGAAGGAAACAACAAGTTTTCTTGAAATAATTAACTTAGTATGATCATACCTCATAGGTCAATATGATCCATACACTAACATGATATCAATGTCTTTGGTAGGCAATCTAATGTTTCTTGGTTTTTCACTTGTAGTCCTTAGTGATGTCTAAGTTGAAATCTTTGGTGGAACTAAAGTGGAAGTCATTGGTCATGGTGAAGTCTTTGTCCATCAAGTTGAAAAGGAAGAGATATAGAATCAAAACCAAAAAGGTTGAGGAAAGAGTTTACAAGATTGTTTGTAAATAAGTTTTTGGAACAAATACAACTCCTATTTTTCTAAGGGTTTTTGTCCAATCATAGGGTTACAATCCTACAGGCAACACAGTGCTTTGATACCATATGTAGAGTTCCCAACCTTTAATAAGGTAGAGATCCCTGTGTTTACAATGCTAGTCCCTGGATCAATAGCTAGCATCCACAGTTAAGGTGTAATATCAAGGAACAAAGGTCATAATACAACTTATAACCAGGAATAAAATAATACATTACATCTTACATAGCTCATTTGTCTATCTCATTACAATGCAACAGAAATAACTATATAGCATGGATTCCTTCATCTTCAAAGTGCCACAGGTAGTCATGTTGGTTGTAGAGTTGTAATCCTATTTAACACACTTCACTAACATCAAACAAACCTGCAACATTATAAGTTACATCCACAAGGGTCAATACATTTGAATTGTATTGGCAAGTTTCACTACTATGTAGAAATAAGTGGATCCTATCATTACATGCATATTTGGATAAGTAGGGTTTAGGCTCATTTGCAGAAAGAAATATAGTTTTGTCCTATCTTTTCAAAATAGTTTTGATCTTTTGAAAATCTGTCTTAACTCCTTGGAAAACTCCAAGTGCTTCAAACCCCTTGTTTTCACCATCAAGTTTTACTTTGAGAAATTGGAATGTCAAGATCTTCCATTGCTTCAGGCCTTAGTTGCTCAGAGTTGTCCGTAACTGGGGACACGGCTAAGTACTTAGAATTTGATATTCTGCAGAAGTTGTACACTTTACCCACATGACACAATCTCATCTTGATGCCACCAGTGGCCGCTGGATAAGTACTCACCAAAATGGAGTACTGGCAGATTGAGAATGTGACAAAGTCTTTCCATAGAAGTCCTCCCAATACACAATGCTAGCTTGTCAACCAGGCACCAATGTAGGGATAAATTTCCCTTACACAATTCTAGTTAACCTGAAGATGCCAATGCATGGGTCTTCCACTATGTAGTTGACTAAGCCAGAGCCCATTTAGCATGTGGCTGTACACGGAAGCCACTGTACGAGAAACATGTTCAATCTCTAAGTCCCTGGGTGGTTTTCTTCTAGTGCACATACAAAAAGAGATAGCCATATAAACATGGTTCCTTTTGTTGCCACCTTGTCCAATCTTGAGTATCCTTGTCCACCCAGGTGGTTCATTGAGTACTTGTTTTATTATATAAAACATATGTCTTTTCAACTCTTCATATAATCATATCATGTATCTCATCCCAATATATAGCAGGGCTAAGCATACTACAACTACAATGTTTCCACTAAGGGAGATATAAGGGTATCCTATTAGGATTTAGCATAGCATAAAATATAGTAATCCTTATCATGCATGTTACAAAAATTCACTAAGTGTAATGAAAATAGTAGGACATGGATGATAGTGTCACTTGCCTTTTTAGTAGAGAATGTTCGTTCACCTCTTGATCTTGCAAATATCACACCTCTTCTAATTCCACTACAAATCAATCAAGCAAACACAAATTCAACTAGCATTCCAACCAATTTATCACACATAAAATAATAGAAACAAGGTCATGCATGCAAGCATGCAAAAGATAGTTTTATTTGTAAAAGTGGTTTCTACTAGGCTCTAAACATTATAAAGTTCAAAAAGTGGTCATTTACTAAAGTGGTAACACCATTTGCAAAAGGTTTTATCTAAAAACCATTTTTAAATCAAATCATTATTTTATGTGGTTGAAAATGCTTTTAGCAAAGCAATATTCTTTAAAGAGTTCACCAAATATATTTTAATTCTCAAAACTTGGTGTTTAGGGTAAGAAGGTTTGAATAAAATCATTTCCCAAAGGTTTTACTCAAAATTCATTTCTAAACCAAAAACAATATTTTTGTTTGACTAGAAATGCTCTAACTCTAATATTTATTCCTTATCTTCACAAAATAAATTTTTAAACCCATAAGTTGGTTCCTATGGTCAGTAGGTTCAAAACAAACCATTTTGCAAAGATTTCATATTAAAATTATATCTAAAACAATTTTTATATTCAAAATAAGCCTACACATGTTTCTGCAATTTCAACCAATTTTACAGAAGCAAAACATTAACCAAAGTGCATTGTTGCAAAGTACTTGTTCTACTGATTCCAATGATATAAAATTTGCAAAATTTGGACGTGTAGAACTAAAGTTATGAATTTTACAAGTTTGCATATCAAATAGATTCTAATTTCTGTTTTTAAATAAAACCCTGTCCACGTGGCGTGTTTCTATTGGACGGTACCGCTTCGTGCGGATCAACCTCTGCGAACCGTTGGATTTCACTTAAATTATACGGTGCAGATGGACTCATACCCCTTCAGTTAGATCTATTCCTAGCCAGACGATTCGCATCGCACGGCTCACAGCAGCTCGACCAGTAACTGGCGGCGCTGGCGGCGCACACTCGAGCTACGGCAGAGCCGGTGATTCAGGAAGCAAGAGGGATAACGGAGGTTCCTACCATGCTCGTGGGAGTGTGGAGAAGCTCGAGGTGTGGTCGGCTTGGCGAGGGGCGCACCGGGGAGGCGACGATTGCTCGCCGGAGTGTGCAGCGGCGTCGAGCGGCTCTGTTTGTCATCAGAGGTGAGGCTGCAGCTCGTTCCGAGGCAAAACAAGGACATGGTTAGACGCGTACTATCCTGGGGATCTTGGGAGCATCAATAGGAAAGCTCGGGGCGGTCGGAGTTTACTGGAGGAGCTCGACGGAGACGAGACAGACGGCGGCGACGCTCTGTGTCGTGCTTGTCAACGCTAGGGGACGTGCGCGGGCGAGTGGAGCACATGGGCAGGTGCGCCTGGTGCTGGCGAGAAAGGTTGCGTGCTTTGGGAGGAGAGGGGCGGCTGTGGTTCGCCGAAATTAGCCGGGGACGCTGTCGGAGACAGTGGGTTCGATCTCGCGATTGACGCAGCCTGGTGGCAGAGGGAAGGCGTTGTTTGGGGGGAAAGAGAGAGGAGTCATGGGCGTTTAAGGGGGCATGGTCACGGCGAGGATTAAGTCAGCCATTTACTCGAATTTAACGGAATTAACTCGCGGCAGAACGGCGACGAGCAAGGGGCAAAAGGCCGGCGCGGGGTTGATGATGATGACGAGGCAGTGGGGCCATGCTGTCAGTGAGGGAGAGAGAGGGGGCACGGGGTCCACTGCTCAGTGACTCAGCGGGTTGATCTCTGGGTGGGAAACGTTTCACGCGTGGGGAGTTTAGTTGGGCCTGTTTGCTGGGCTGGGTTTGATTCATTTTTTTTATACAGGAAGCTTTTTCTTTTTCCATTTGGAATTTCTGTTTTGATTTTATTCAAACAATTCAAACACCCAAATGAATTCAAAACTTTGCCAAACTTTGTGTAGATTTTAATTCTGTTTAACAACAAAAACCAAAGTCCAAAATAAAATAATACTTTTATTCTTTTTAGGATCCATTAATAATTAAATAAATAGATCTTAGTCATTAATTCAAATAGGATTTTATTTATTTAAAAACTCTATTTGAAATCTAAAAGAAACCAAAACCTTTTCAGTAGGTTTCATTTGAAAATATAAAACACTTGGAAATCTTATTTAAAATAAATTAACAAGTTTTAGTGTTTATTTAAAATAGAAAAGCCTTTACTTTAATAAAATTGGATATTAATAAATCCTCATTATTTTATTTAAATAAACCTTTACTCTTTTTATCAAATAGTAATATTTTATTTCAAAAGCTTGGCCAAGATTTAATTTGGCTCTATAAAATCATCCTTATTTATAATTCTACCTTTTCTTTTGAAAACCAAATCTTTTTATTAAAAGATCCAAAAATAGTAATTCCAATTATCCTATCTTTATTTATTATTTGTTTATCTTTTTTAATCCCTTTAAGATTTTATTTGACCAAAATAGGTTTTGATGTTTCCAAATGGAATCAAAAAGTTTCTTCTCACCCTAAATTTCAACAAAACTTTATTTTGTTTATTTATTTTTCACATTACAAAATTTGGAAAATTTTGGGATGTGACAGTTCGTTTTGGTGTTGACACATGTATGGTTAGATATGAGGTGCGCGCTAGGGCTTCTGAACCGGCGACTTGTGTGCATCGTCTTCGTCCTTTTTTCACCGTAGGGAAACAGTGATTTCTTTTTACCCTTCGGCATTTGCTCATCTCCATTATCTCCATTTTTGCGAGCTTTTCTGACCAACGTTGCGCACTAGAAATTCTCCACAACTTTCCTTCCTCGTTCTTGCGCTCACACCGCCGCACTCACCGCGTCAAGATGGGCAAATCGAAGAAGGCGGCAACTGCTGGAGCTGGGTCAAGCGCCGCCGGCACCGGCAAGAAGGTCGCCGCTATGGCCCGCGCCACTAACGGCAGACGGAGGCGCACTGATATGCACGATGCGGATCTGCGCAAGCTAGCGATGCTGGATTGATCTGTAAGGACAAGGAGGACGCCATCCTCTCAGGCCAAGAGGTAATTCCTCGCCCACCCGAAGGGTTTCAGATGATGTTTTATGCCTTCATTGTTCGAGGCCTTTCTCTTCCCGTCCACGAATTCCTTCTTGGACTCCTTTTTTTCTACAGGATTCAATTGCATCATATGTCTCCCAATTCCCTTCTTCACATTTCTTGTTTCATCACTCTTTGCGGGTGTTGTCTTGGTATCAACGAGTCTGGCAGCTTGCCGATCATGTCGAGACCCCATTGGGCGAAGGGCCAGGCTAGCGGTATGGGCCTCTGCTCAGATCCTGGAGCATGTGGCTTGTCCACGTACCTCTGACGGGCATTGCACCTCTATACGAGGTCCTTGGCGTCGTTCATTGCGGTTGTCCAGTAGAACCCAGCTCGTAGAGCTTTGGCGACTAGGGCACGGCTGCCTACGTGATGGCCACAGATACCCTCATGGATGTCTTGGAGGATGGTTTTGCTATCACCGATGGTGACGCATGTTGGGGATATACTTTCCGGGTATACCCACAGGACTCGCTAACCAGGGTGGCCCACCAACGGGTTAGAGCTTTTCTTCACGGGCGGCCCAGTTAGAGAAAGAGGAGGAGCCAGTTCCGTCTATGACAAGACCCAGAAGAGTTACCGACTTAGGCATGTAGTATTACTTGTAGTCCAAGCTGTACCTAGTTACCGACTCTATAACGTAGCCGGATAGGTCTCTCCTGTAACCCTAGGCCCCGGTGACTATATAAACCGGCCCTATGGGAGCCTTTAGGGAAACAACCAATCATAACACCACAATCAACTCGCACAGGCGAACCTCTCTTGTAATCCATTGTAACATCCGGCTTACGCCGATATACTACTAGGTTGCTAGTAGGAGTAGGATCCGATCACCGCAGTCGGATCTGAACCTGGGTAAACTTGTGATCACCGCTCCTGGAACATCCGGCGTCTCACACCCCATCTTTCCAACGCCACTAGGACCCCCTATGGCGTACTTGTCGACAATCCGACGACAACGCACCTTTGGAGCACCCGAAATGCCGCGCTTGTACAACTCGCCATTAATGACGGTGAAGGTTTTTGACCGACGAGATATGCGCCGGGCATTTGTCGGGTCATCGGGCAGTTGATTGTTTATCAGGTATCGAAGGTACGACTGCATCCATGTTTATTCAACCACCATGACCTGCATCAGGTTGACCATCTCGACCTCTGTGTCGAGTTTTTTGGGTCCTTCCTGTCCTTCAGGTAGTGCAGCCCCCGAGTGCTCTGCCTCTTCGGCTGAACCTTTTGGGAATTTCCTCTTGATAGAGGGTACACATATTTGTTCGAGGAACACACCTGGTGGCACCCGTGCGCAGGTGGAGCCAATGTTGGCGAGCCTGTTAGCTTCTTCATTGCTTTCTCAGCCGACAGGACGGAGCTCGCAACCGTCGAAGTCCCCTTTGAGTGAGTTGTAGAGTGCGCAGTACGCAATCATGTTGGCGCTATGGGCGTCGCACTCGTTCATCGTCTGTTGCACGACAAGGTTCGAGTCACCTTAGATGACGAGGCATGTTGCGCTGCAGACCTTAGCCATCCTCATGCCATGGATGAGGGCCTCGTATTCGGCTTCGTTGTTGGAGGATCAAAACTTCATCCGAAGGACATATTTCATCTTATCGCCTTGAGGGGATGTCAGTATGACGCCGGCCCCTGCTCCAGCCTCGCGCTTGGAGCCGTCGAAGTGCATCGTCTAGGACTGCGACATGTCCGGAGTATCCGGTAGCTAGAGTTCCATCCAGTGGACGAGGAAGTCAGGGAGGACCTGAGACTTGATGGCGGTGTGCCGCTTGTAGATTATGTCTACAGGGGACAGTTCGATGCCCCATAAGGCTACTCGCCCCATGGCTTCAGGGTTGTTCAGGATGTTCGACAGAGGGGCGTCGTTGATGACCATGATCTGATGCTCCTGGAAGTAGTGGCTCAGCCGACGCGCCATCATGAATACGCCGTAGGCGAGCTTCTGGTAGTGAGGGTATCTCTGCTTTGTCGGAGTCAGTACCTCGCTGAGGTAGTAGATTGGGCGTTGGACCCCGTGGGTCTTACCATATTCAGGTCATTCGACCACGAGTACAGTGCTGACCACCTGATGCGTGGCTGCAATGTATAGTAGCAAAGGCTCTCGTTCCTTTGGCGTGACCAGGACAGGCAATGTGGAGAACAGCCACTTGAGGTCCTCGAACGCATCGTCCGCTTCGGGTGTCCATTCGAACTTGTCTGCCTTGCACAGCAGCTGGTAAAAGGGTAGGTGTAACATCCCAACATTTAGGACCTAACGAAGGGTAGATTTAGGAATATGGATTTTTGCATGCATTCATCTGTGAAAATGTGGGTAAATTTTTTGCCAAATAAAAACCTAAGTGATCAATGTTTCTTTCATACTTTGAGATTAGGTTTAGTCTTAAAGGATGATTGTTATAAACTTTGAGATGATCTTAAGGAGTTATGTGTTTTCAAATGGATTTGAAATATTAGACTTGAGTGTTTGACTTATAATTCAAATTAATTAGATATAAGTTCTGAATCTTAATTCAATTAAGAGATAAATATTACAACTTGAATTATATCCAAATAAAAACAATAATGAATATAAAGTTTATTTCTTATCATCAATCAAGTTATAAAATTATAACTTCTTTGAATCATCCAAATAAATTACAAAAGTAAATATACAAAGAATAGGAATATTCTTTATTAATAATAATATAATCTTTATTACAATTGAATAAAATAAAGATTAGAAGAATAATAAAAGAAAATTACAAAAGAATAAGAAAATTACAATGGAATATTTACTAACTATCCTATATCTAAATCTAAACTAAATCTTCATCTTTATCTTTGTACCTACAAAACAAAGACTAAATAAAACAAAAGAAGATTAGTGTTAGTATTATTTCTCTCAGACATGTCAGTGAAATGCACTTGACAAATTCATCATTGAGACATTTAAAAAAGGGGCAAGTTTCACCAATATGAAAGAATTCATCTTTCATAAATTCAAAGCCAGAAGTCAAATAACATCCAAGAGGGGGAAAATCACCAGCCAGATAAAAGTAACCTGGTAAGAGTAAGTTCAAAATTCTGAACATATCCACAAGTGCATAGCAGGCATACAGGCAGGACACACACCAACATGCATGTGGTGTGCTGTCAACCTCACAGGACAGCCCAATCTCACAAAACCACAAGCACAGCCGTGGGAGGCACTAGTGCATCACTCCACTGCACAACACACAAGAACAGCTAGTGTAGACAACAGCTAAACCAAGCACCACAGCCAGCAACCAAACCAACTAAGGATCAATCAAATATCACCAGGATGGTGACATAAGGAGGGGGATGGATCAGGTGGATAGCAAGATCAAGCCAGGAGCTAGGAGGAGCAGGGTCATCTCAAGATCAAGCACAGGAGTCCAGCAAAACCAGATCAAGATCATCATCACCAACTTACTACACCATTATCAGATTTTTTGGTGAGTTTCATAAAACCTTCACATGATCTAATCATCTTATTCAGAGAGAAACATGTGTTGTTTTATAAAACAAAACCTCAGAAAACACCCAAGTGGGGTGAATCCATCATAGGGATTTTTAAAACTCTAAAGGCAAACAGCACAATACCAGGATCCAACCAGAGCTCAGAGCAACATCCTTGCTCTGGTTGTCAAACTATATTTTACCATTCAATCATGCATATACCTATGATCTATTTCTAGGCACATCCCTAAAGGAAGGGTAGCACCTTAGGAACAAATCCTTAGGATCCATAACGTGATCAAGCTCACTATCATTTTTTCATGCTTTGATTCAATCAAGAATAACTGGTACCACTACCAGGACTATCTAGATGAACCAATTAGATAAGATCTAAATACCTAAGCCTCAGACCAACATTATTGATCTTAGAGAATTCAGAAAAGAAACATCTATGTTTATCTCTCAAAGCCTACTTTGTCATTAAGTATCAAACAACCCAATTAATGGATTAGAGTTATTCTTGTGTGCCATACCATGATGGTGTCACAAGAATAATCCAATATGAATCAGGAAAGTCAGTAAATCATCATAGATTCAGACAATCAACTAACTAATCATCTTCCTGTTAACACAGGAATCATAACTAGGAGATTCCTATGTTACACTTCACTTAATTCCCAAGCTAACATCACTAATATAGTAGCTGTATCTTATCATAATCATGACCATGAATCAAATAAACAGTGGAAAGCTATCAAGTCATTGGCTTTACCAAGCATGTTTCCCAAACAACAATATCATCTGAATCAGATGCAATCTAAGCATCAAATCATCTAGTAAGCCACCAGAAACATCATCTATCATTTTAAGCAACAAGCCTCAGGCCAATAATCATTTAGCATGTATATAGATCAACCAAACATGATTCAAATCATCCAGTACATGATCAATCACATAACAGGAACCCTAAATGGATAATCATCTGAAACTGAATCAAACAATAGATAGAGAGGACACTGCCAGCCTCTAGCATCGAATCAACAAACACAGAAAGCACTAGGGGGAAGGAATCAAACTCACCGTAGGTCCTCACTAAAGAAATTGAAGAGGAAGCAGATTGGCCGACGAACCCGCGGCAGCACAGGGAGCACCCATGGGGCGCTGCAACGTGCACCAGCCACGGCGGCGGCAGCACTTGAACACATGCCAAACCCCAAACTCGGGTTCAGAGAGGCATCGATCCATTGCAGGAGAGCCCCAGGTTCAAATCCAATTGGTTGGAACGAACGGGCATCATCGACAACCCCCTAGTACACCACGGTGGCGACCAGAATGACCTACAGCGGCGGGAATCGTCGGTGGCGGCATCGCCGGCCACGGGGTCGGGGTCAGAGGAGTAGAGGATAAGCTCGAGGGAGAGAGAGAGAGAGGCAGTGAGGAGTGGTCCGAGCTGGCCCAAACCCTTCAGGGTGGTCCCTTTTATCTAAAACTAAATGGGCCACTAGGGCCCAATAAGAATAATCAGCTCAGAAACAATTCCAGGCCTGTTTTAATAAACATGAAAAGACCAAAATACCCCTAGAATTAAATAAATTATAGAAAATAAAATATAAGTCCAAAAAATATAAATTAAATACTTTTGGATTCAAAATAATCCACTCTATCCAAATAAAATAAAATATAAAATTTTGTACATTTAAATTTTTATAAGAATTTTGTAATTTATATATACCTTTTGGAATTTTACGAAATTATTGAAAGATGATAAAAATAAATAAAAATCACTTTCATTATATATTAATATTATAGTATTTTTGAAAAATACTAAATAAATATTTAATAACAATTTTTAATGTATAATTGTTAATTCTTAAAAAGAATTATTAAATCAATAAAAGTCAAATAAAAAGGAAATAAAATAAACTAATTCAATATATGTTATAAGTATTATAAAGTAATATTTATTAATGCTTTATTAAAAGGTGCCTTATATAGGGAAAATGCATATATAATTAAATAATGTATTACATTACTTGCATAATCATTTTGCTTCTTTAAATATTGTCCTTACCGGGCAATAATGATGTTTTTGTAGACATAGAAGCTCAAGGTCCAGTGCAAGCATCAAAATTCACTACCTTTCCATCACAAGGCAAGTTCACGTGCTCATGTCGTTTGAAGAGTCTTTATCAAAGTATTTGCAAATTGTGTGTTATCATATATGCTATAAGAGAAAGAAAATATTATTTTCACAAATAAAAAAATCATAGATATCATCCTAAGTGGTGATATAATGGAGCAATAGAACTTAGTGTTCTAATTGTAACAATGATGATTAAATAGGGACTTAATAACCCTGACATCAGTGATTCTAGCACCGTATATTACGCGTTAGCCATGAGATTTGGAATGGGAGAGAGAAGTCAGTTGTATCTTCTTCCTCTTGCATGAAGCCGGATGTGCAGGTCGTGGCTGTTATCCTCGTAGTGTGCATATTAATTGGTAATTCGTAGAGGATATGCAGCATATGGGTGGGAACCCTCATCGTCCCACGAAAGTTCTGGCATCTAACGGTTTGTACAAACCATTGCCGTAATTCATTATGTGGGCATGGTGTACACCAAGGAGGCATGCGGGGTCGCGAAAGGGGCAGTGATTGGCTTGGACCAACTACTAGGCCCCACATCATGGAATTGTGGATGGGAAAGTACGCCCGGTTGTGTAACAAGGAGTTGATCTCTCATGGGTAAAGTAACGCACCTCTGCAGAGTATAAGAATTATAACTTGTTACTCCCTGTTTCGGGAAGGTGCTATGAACGTGGCAGGAAAGGAACTCCATGAAAGTTCTGGTCATAGATTTTCATAATAAAATCAAACTTTGAAGAAAGATTTACAAAAATTGCATAGTGCCAAGGATTCATAATTCGAGGTGGTAGTTAAAGCATCAAACTTCCCACCTTGCATTTAATAAACTTGTTGGGTAACGCTGTCACTCATTCTTTCCTTTGATCCCTTGCTTAGACTCTGAGGATCCAGAAGATGTGTTCTACGAGGAACCTGATCTGTCCGGAGGAATTGAAGGAGTGGATTATGAAATCCGCTATGGCGTCGATGATAACGAGTCCAACTAAGTATCCCTAGTTAATAGTAACCAACGAAGCCGAGCAGCATGAACTCTATAGAATAAGCTGTTGAGCTCAACTCCTAGTCAGAGTTGTTACTTTTAAATTCCACTGAAACACTTTATATTTTGGTTTGTAAGTTGAATCTTTTGGAAGTCCTGAACTTCCGGTATTGTAATAATAATAATGTGTGTACTTTTGTAATATGGACCCGCAATTTTTCTGTTGTACCACTCTGAGGGATGTGATATTTACGGAACGGTGTGCTGTGGATGTCATGTCAACGACTATAGTGTACTACACATGCAGTGGTATGCTCGGTCACTGCATTAGGGCCTTCTCATGCATTCGGCTGATGAATCTGCTCAGCGCCGCGATCCGCCCAGCTAGCTGTTGGACGCCCTTGAGGTTCTTTGGCTTCTCCATGGCCAGTATGGCCCTGATTTTCTTCGGATTCGCCTCGATCCCCCGTTGGGAGATGAAGTAGCCGAGTAACTGGCCAGACAGGACGCCGAAAGCGCACTTGTCTGGGTTTAGCTTGATCTTGTAGCGATCAAGATTATCGAACGTATCACGGAGATCGTCGATCAGCATCTTGTCCTTCCTAGTTTTGATTACTATGTCATCGACATAGACCTGGATGTTGCGACCGATCTGGTTTTTCAGGCACGCCTGCATGCACCTCTGGTACGTTGCGCCTGCATTCTTCTGCCCGAAAGGCATGGTGTTGTAGCAGAATACCCCGAACAGCGTGATGAACGTCGTTTTCTCCTGATCTTTGACCTTCAGTCAAATTTGGTTGTAGCCTGAGTAGGCGTCGAGGAAGGAGAGCTTCTCGCAACCTGCAGTGGAGTCAATGATTTGGTCGATCCTTGGTAGAGGGAAGTGGTCCTTCGGACAATTCTTGTTGAGCAACGTGAAGTCCACGCACATCCGCAGGATGTCCGTGTTTGTTTTGGGGACCAGCACAGTGTTGGCTAGCCACTCGCTCTCTTTAATTTCCCTGTTGAAGTTGGCATCGAGCAGTCTGTTGACTTTGATTTCAACGGCTTTGTCTCTTGGTTCGGATAGTCAACGGATCGACTGCTTGAACGGTTTTGCATCCAGAAACACATTGAGTGCATGCTCGGCGAATTCCCTGGGAACTCCTGGCATGTCCGCAGGATACTAGGAGACGATTTCCCAACGCTCACGGAGGAATTCGAAGAGGACGCTTTCCTATGTGGGACTCAGGTCGTTGGCGATCAACGTCATCTTGAGGCGTCCGTCGGGTGGACCTGCACCTTTTTTGTGTTGACTGTTGAGTCGAACGACATATCAGGTGCGTTTTTCCTGGTGACTCGGGGTGCTCCGTTGTCTGTCACCTCTCTGAGCCTTGTGAGATCTTCATGTATGCCGAACGACTAGGAGATTCTGTTGAAGTCTCTGTTGCAGTGGTCGGACCTGGTGAAGCTTCCTTGGACGGTGATGATGCCCCTAGGTCCTGGAATCTTCAGTAGCACGTATGCATAGTGAGGTACTACCAAGAATCTTGCGAATGCCACGCGCCCGAGGATGGCGTGGTACTGTGATGGCCATTCCACCATTTCGAACTCTAGCCGCTCATGCCTGAAGTTATCGGGCTGGCCGAAGATGATGTCGAGCCATATCTTGCCTAGGGGATATATGCCCTTTCCTGGGACTATGTCGTGGAACATCGTGTCTGACTGCTCCAGGCTTCACAGCGGGATCCGCATTGTTGCGAGTGTGCTGGTGAACATCGGATTGATGCCGCTACCACCGTCCATGAAGACGCTGCTCATTTTGAATCCCCCGATCTGGGGCTCGAGCACCAGGGCAGCATGACCTGGGCGAGGGATCTGGCGTGGGTGATCCAAACGATCGAACGTGATGCAGGACTCCGAGCCGCTGAGGTACTCAGGTATGGCTGGTGGAGAGGTTATGACCAGACTAACTTGGCGGGTGATCTTCTTCTGCACCCTTTTGGTTGGGCGTCCCTTCTGGATCATTAGGTCCCCTTTTGGCGGAGGGTACCCGTCTGCACCGTTGTTTGGAGCTGGTGCGACCGGCGGCTGCGAAGGTCCGCCGGGTGGTGGTGGAGGAGCTCCGTGGGCGACGGAACCTGGGGGCGGGTCCGAATCCAGGGTTTATGGTCTGGCGCCGCATTTGGGTGAGGCCCTCGCTGAGCTTCTGGAACTCTCGACAGTCCTTGAGCATGTGGTTGGCCTTCTTCTTACCATCTTGCTTGTCGATGTAGAAGTGGATGGTGCAGGGACCAGACATCTTGTCGTATGCCAAAGGCTCGTCGTTGCGGTTGCGACGTTTCCACATTTGCATGGGTCGTCCACCGTCACGGTTGTTGCTGCTGCGGTATCCGCTATTGCGGTTGCCGTTTTTGCGTCGATCGGCGTATCCAGCCGCAACCATGTCGGCTCAGTCGCAATCATCATAGACACGCGATCTTCTTTTGCTGCGACGTTCGCGCCTACGGCCATAGTCGTCCTCGTCATCCGAATGCGCTCGGTTGACGAAATCCTCGCCATCTGCCCATCGATTGGCGACGTCCATGAGGTGGTCGAGTGTCTTGGGCTTGACGCGCCCAAGATCCTCCTTGAAATCTGGTCGCCTGGCACCATGCTTGAAGGCGTCGATTGCTCTTTCCTCGGAGATGTGCGGAGGAGTTCTTGATGTAGGACCAGCATAATATGTATGAGCGGATAGACTCGCTTGCCTGTTGGGTGCAGGCCCGCAGCTCTTCGATTGAGGCTAGCCTTTTGCTGGTGCCCTTGAAGTTGCGGATGAAGCTGTACGCCAGCACTTCCTAGCTTCGGATGGATCCGGAGGATAGGCTGCTGAGCCAGACCCTAGCTGCGCCTATTAGCTGCAGCTGAAGGCATTGTAAGGCAGTGTTCTTGTTTCCGTCGTGGAGCTTGACCGATGATAGGTGATCGTCGAGCCAAGCCTTAGGCTCCTGCGTGCCATCGAACTTCGGATTGTCCGAAGGGAGCTTGAAATTCTTTGGCATCCGTGTTTGCCGAACAGATATGCTGAATCATCTGGCTCCGCACAGCTCTCCGCTGTCCTCCTCATCGGACTCAGCTGAGCATGCGCTCTTAGCGCGTGATTTGTCGATCTTGAGTTGGGTGAGCTCGTCGCGAGCGTCATAGTTGCTGTTGCCGTGCCGTGGGCTCTGGTGGCATCGGGGCAGGTCATGATCCTCCTCCTCTTCGGATGAGGGTGTGCGGTCTCGAGTGAACTTGACCGCTGCTTTTTTCTTTGGCTCCGCAGGAGCTTCATCGTGGAGCGCAGCTCCGACGAATCCGAGGCCTGCTAGCGCAGACTTGTGCATGGCGTTCTTCGGGTCACCGGCCTGAGGTGGGTTGGACGTGAGATAGGTGGTGGCCGCCATGATCGCAGCCTACGACATCTTCGGCATGACGTTGTCGTGCGAGTCCATCGTCATGAAGGACGTGTTGAGGGCCTGGGTGACCTCGCGTCGTGCGGCGGGGTCCATTCGCTCCATGCGGGAGCGGTACGTGTTGGCAGTGTTGCCATGTGAAGTGGATCCATCAGCGGCGGAGAGCGCAGCTCGCCGCACGCTGGATTCCGCAGCTGCCTTCTTACGCTTTTCGAGATCCTCCATCAGCTTCACCTGCCGGTTGTGCTCGTCGATCAGGAGGAGGTGGTAGGCCATCAACAGATCTCGGGAGGCATCCACAGGTAGGATTTTGTTTCCTGTCACGGCTTCGGGTGCTTGGCGCCAGCCTTCCTCGTTGAGGTTGATCTGGTTGTAGGCGGGACCATCGCCTTCGTTGGCTCTGCTAGGCGGATCTCCCCCATTTCCTTTGTTGCCAGTTTGCGGATTGGGAGGGGTATTGGGTGGTGGTTGTGTGCTCAAACCCAGCGGTGGGTCCGCTCCATTGTTGATGGTGGAACATAGGTAGCGCTCACGGTGCAGGCCGCTGCTACCACAACTTTCATATCCGAAACCGTAGGTTCCTTCATCCGAAGGCGGTCGCATAGATCGGAGTTGCAGTTGTTGCTGTCTTCCGAATCGCTTGTCAGCGTCAACACGTGTAACACGCTGATGGGTGGGACCCACGGAGCAGGGTTGATGGATGGTGGTGGAACCCGCTCTAGGAGGCGGAGGGTGCCGGTCTGCCCCACCTGGAAGCAGAAGCTCCCGAATAGCATCTCGAGCCCGTCGCCAACGAACTCGAAATCCTTTAGGGTGGCTGGTGAGTGGGCGGTGAAGTCGAAAGCGCCGAAGAAGAGGTGACTCTCCGTCGCCGAGGAATCGTAGAGCGCTCCGGATGGAACCGTCATGACCACACGACCAGCGTCCCTGTTTCCACAGACGGCGCCAATTGACGAGGTTCGATCTCGTCAATGCCCATTGTTATGGACTTGGGTTTTGGAGAAGATGGGGATGCTGGAAGTCGCAGAACGGTTAACAGACAAGCAATACAGGGACACGAGATTTACCCAGGTTTAGGCCCCCGGAGGGAAAACCCTACTCCTGCTTGTCTGCTCTTGATTACGGCGGAATCGAAGATTACAGGGGTGCGCAGATGCAATCTGGCGTGGAGGTGTGTATGCGGTGAGTTGAGAGATCCTTCTCGCCGTAACCTCCTGGCCTTTATATAGATAGGCAGGTCCCGGGATAGGTCGAGTCGGTTACAAATTAGGGTTGATACCCTTTGAAATTCTATCTAATCTAGACTTTTCCTCCAAGGAGTCGAAACCGTCATGGGCTTGGGCCATCCGAAATCTTCATGGGCTGCGTATCTTCACGTGGGTCTTCCTTGAGCTGGACCGGGTATACCAAAGTCGTGCACCCGTAGGGTATATCCATGTTATTATCCTCCCGAAAAAAGCCTTATTAACGGAGTGGAACTCCGACTCGCCCACCGTGAGGGAGCACCATGACAAGAGCTTGAAGGATAAGCCAACAACAGATCTCGCCAGTGAGATCTTGTGTTATCCTCCCGACAAAAGGCCAAACTATAGCATAAAGACAAACCCTAGCCCTAATACTACTATTGTGACTACCTAGATCTACTTCAGCACCCCTCCTTTGCCACCTATGGCTGGCTATTCGGCTAGAGGGGCTTGGGAGGAGCCCGACTTTTTGTGGGAGACTCTCAAGAGCAATGCGGAGGGGAAGGGGAAATGGTAGAAGTCACCCGATCCTGATTCCACGATCGATTCACCGCTCCTCCGCTAAGACCCCTTTTGTGGATGATATGTAACCCACGACTTCGGTTACGAATGAATGAATTTATGGTTTCCGACGAGACTATGGGTCCGATATTAATTTTTTTCCGTGTGAGGAGTTTATAAATATTGTAAACTTTTCTATAATGCATAATCAATATCACTAGGTATATTACAAAAAATCATATTATATTTAAGCTTTTTTGTATATATGGAAAAGGACTAATTTTTAGAATAATCAGGAAAGATCAGCCATAGAGAGCATTTAGCTCAAAGATGACCACGGATCTAGAAATTGCAAGACATTTTCTCCACCCTTCCCTAAGGCCACTCAAATCGACAGATCTCCATTAATTAACAACTAACATGAGTCCTAACCTAACAAGGGCACGTCGCCGTCGCTGCCGTTGATCGATCGTGCTCATTTGGGCAGCAGGAAGAGCCGAAAAGACAGAGGCAGCGCTCCTCCGGCAGTGGCTGGACGGCTTGTCCACTCGCAAGTAGCCTAAATAAACTTTGTCGAAAGGAAACATGAGAAAGGCACTGCGCAGCAGTCAACGCCCGCCACCACGTGAGAAATACTTGCACGTATGTTGGCATGCTTGTCGTGTGAACAGAAACGGCTGAGAAAGTGGACATTTGGGATTTGGCCAATGCCGTGAGAAGGGAGGGAAAAGTATTTTCAATCGTATATATTTAACCCCATTATTAATTATTGTCTTGGTTGACAGATGGGTTCCCTTTGACTTGCTTGTCAGCAACTGTTCTTTTGAGATATTTCAATCTTCATCTGAGATTAGCATCGTTCGCCATGCTTACGAGTCGGCACACCGCCATTCCTTCATTGTTTACCCACTCACTGAGAAAACGGTAAAGATGCGAAGGTGGATATACACGGTTGAAGAAAACAAATCTCAATGTTTCATCCACCAACTCTTTTTGATAACAAGAAAAGAAATGCTTTGGATTGTTTTCTTTTTTCGGGTTTGTTTTAGACATAATTTCTTATTGAGGTCTAACCGTAGCCAATGTCTATCACAAGGACGAAAACAGGGCGCCCAAAAAACCAAGCTTGAGTGCCAGACCGGTGGTGGAACTTCCAGGTTCATAGCCATGTCTTCACATCTGTCAACTGATAGGTAACGACATTATTTTTGTAGGTTTGCTCGTCATATATATATAAGAAAACACAATTGGCATCACATACGTGTACCTTTCTTGTATGTTAGTCCATTGCACATATACATGTTCCGACAAGATTGGTTCTATTTAATGCTCATGTAATGACGGTAGAAAATGTCTACCACGTCGGGAAATACAACCACGTCATGAACGGAACCAATTTGAACAAAAATGTGGTCGCACCATACATTGCCAAATTATCACATGTCATATCAGTTTTGGTTCGTCACATGGTCCAAAAACGGTAATGTTATGTATAAATGAATTTTGAAAAGCAAAATAAAATTCTAAAACTAGTGAATTTGGAAGGAAAGGGGAAATGGAAAGATATTTCCTTAACGAAAATTATTTCAAAAAATAGGAAAAATATAATGACAAATATTTCGTAGTAACCATGAAAACCCAAAAAATGATAAAATAATTATAAATTTATGATGAATGAAAAACACAAATACATAAGACTAATAAATCCAACAGTAGTATAAAAAAATATTTAGAAACAAATTCAGGGAATGTGGTGATATTTTGTTATTATATTGTGAGTTATCTTGCATCATTACACTTCTGCAATATATTTTCATTTTCCTCAAAAATTAGCAACTAGTATACAAGATTTCATTGTTCTCAAAGTTTCATAGTCTCTAGTTTTCCTTTTTTTTCGAAATGGAGGCCTCGCCCCGGCCTCTTGTCAACACCCGGATTTTTAATCCCAGATGCCTGTTATGCCATATATCGCAATCCCAGGATAACCATTTTTGTGAGACATAACAGATTTGGATATCACAGTACATCATCCATTACAAACCATATATAAGGTTTTACACAAATAAGGATCGTATGATCCAGTTCTTAATACAACTCAAATAGAGGAATAACATAATAATAAAGGTAGCGTAGGCGAAGCTCCATCTTCAGGGTCACAGACAATGCTGACGATGGGAGATAATCCTAGTTGTCGTAACCTTGCTGCGGTCCATCATCCTGATACTCCTCTTCCTAGTCTGGCCACGGGAATAGCCAGGGACAAAGCCATGAGTACTCTTTAAGTACTCGCAAACTAGTACTAATAAGTTAAGGGGGTTTTTGTACTTAGGACACTAGACTCTAGGGTTGTTTTGCAAAAAGCCAGATTTACCTCTACTAAGTTCAGAAGAAAAGAAAACTAGTTGAAAGTTTTATAGCACCTAAGTGGGAACTTGAATTTCATATCACAACCCTGTTGTGGTCAAGTCAAAGTCTCAGTTTAGTTCACAAGTCTTTTTTAAAACATCTGACGGGGAAACAGTATGGTCACTCCAACTGTCCATAACCGCGGACGCGGCTATTCGAATAGTTTGACATTCTGTAGAGATTGTACACTTTCACCACAACATTCGATACATCCGTCAGGAATAAATCCTGAATTCATCATACTCAGTATGCGGATAATCAATCGTAACCTTTCCATTACACGCCCTAGTATAGGCACCTCTCCTATGAGTTTGGCCTCCCAATCATGACCAACTGTCATCTTGGGTACTGCACAGGTGG
The DNA here is from genome assembly GCA_916181665.1 of Avena sativa. Lineage (NCBI taxonomy): Eukaryota > Viridiplantae > Streptophyta > Magnoliopsida > Poales > Poaceae > Avena > Avena sativa. The sequence continues at coordinate 39,634,300 of OV702298.1, read as the reverse complement.
ACAATCTTCACAAGATAGCCTCAGCTCAGACCTTGGCCGCGAGGGAACCCATACTAAGGTATATAAATTTGCAGTCAAGCCCTACCCAATTTTCGGGTATTGTGGTTGTACGGTAAAATTGGAATGGTATCGCATCCAGACAACCATCAGTTTTATAAAGGGCTAAGACTCATGCCTCAACATTTTTATCATCAAAATCATCTGGTGTTCGAGAACACATGTCAAAACATTTCAGTAGACTAACTCATCATTCTAAGGTTTTCATAACCAGTTTCACCAAGTATTCCCATCTAAAATTGATCAAGTTATGCTTAACACTAGCATCTACAAGTGGTGGTAAGTACTAATGAGCGGTAGTAAACAAGTGGGGATTTGCTAATTTCAATCTCCTGCCTTAGGATGACATCAAGGTTATCTAACTTAGGCCAAATTTAATGCTCTTTATGCAACCTTCCATTATCTTTCTAGTATCTACAATTCACTATGTAAACTCTAAGAGAAAGCTTTGATAAATAAATAAAGCATAAAACTTGCAAGTAAAACTAGGATGGTTTATCAAGTGGTATAAGCTTGCTAGGTTACTAGCTTGCATAGGTCACTTTGTGTAGTAAGGCTTGCATAGGTAAAGTATCTTGCAAGTGTTAGCTTCCTTGTGCAGAGCAGTGGTTGAAGTTCTCCTCGGCTTCTTCCTCGTAGTATCCTCCTTCTTCCTCGTATCCTTGGTCGGTACTAGCGTCTATAAATAAATACGAGGTACACAATCACCAAAAAATACTTAACTATTTTCAATCATCAGACAAAGGTGCACTAGAGATGATCTAGCATCATCACTTAACATTACTAAATTAAAGCATTTGTCTTAGTTATTTTAATTTGAGAAAATTAATTTCTACTCATTGAAAAATTACTTAAGATTTAATATTGTCCAACTCAAACATGGGATCATGTTGACACATGTCATCACCACATATTTCAGTACATGGGAATGTGATTTAAAGTGGTGTCACAATTTAATAAGGTTTAATCTTTTTATTTTAAATAAATAAAGTGACTAGAAATGCCTATGTGGCATTCTTTTGTTATTTGAACATTATTTCTGTAAGTAAATCCATATGTTTTTATATATTCTGAAAGGTATGATCAAATGTTATTTTGGAGAGTTGGAATCAACTCAAAAGCTCTTATGGTTGAAATTTGAAAAATGTTTGAATGCAAAAAAGCTTCTGACTTGTTATTTTTACCAAGGTTGATCTACAGATCCAAATGATTTGAATCCAACGGGCTTGGATTAAGCATTTTAGTACCTTTCTAACAAAATTGGTTTCATGCAATTTGGTTCATTGGATCGAGCTGGGTTGGTTTTTGAATCTGTGTACAGAACCGTGTTTGAATCAAAATAGAAAAATCTAAATTCAAACGGTTGGGTCGCGTGGGAGAGGTTAATGGGCTGGCCCAGTGTCACTCCGCAGCGCGGGGCTCAGCTGACAGGGGGGTCTACCAGTCAGCGGCTCATAACGCGCGAAGTGGTACGGGGCTATGTGGGTCGTTGGATTAGAAGGGAGATCGACGGCTGGGGATCATCATCGACGACAAACCTGTCACCGGCGAGCTCGAACCCTAGCGGCTCAGTGGGGTTGCATAGGGGGCATACCAGGGCTCCAGCGACGACGGCAAGGCGGGCAAACGAACGAGTGGTTGACGGCGAGGTCAGGGACGGTCGAGGCAGCTCCGGGGGTGGTCGCAATCAACGGCCCCCTTATCCTCTAGAGGCGGCCTACTCCGGTGCAATTCCGGCGAGCTGCTGCTCCCCGTGCTCCTGCGAGAGGTGTGGAACGATCAGTGAGGTGAGGGGAGTGGAATGGTGTTCTTCAAACGGCTGGGGGTGGCTTCCTTTTATAGGATCGACGACGAGACCGAGAGGGATGGGCAGGCGACGGTGGCGACATGGCTACGGGCTACTAGCGGCATGGCTGAGGGTGGCGATCGACGCGCGGTTTCCTGGCGATGCTCTAGAACTTAAATGCGGGCTTAGGGGCGGTGGTAAACGGTCGGGCGAGGCTGGCGCTCTGAGCGGCAGAGGCGGCGTCTTCAACGGCGAGCGGTGGCTGTGAGGCCTTGGGCGGCGAACGGGGATGTCTGGCGTGTTCCTTGGGTCATGGCGAAGCGGTAGGCACGGGCTGCGGTCGAGGGACGGCGTGTGCGCGCGTGCCGGGTGCGGCGTTCTGAGGCGTGCTCGGCATGTCGCAGTGGCACTGGGCGCGGGGCATGCTCGGTGGTCCACGGCTTGCCTTGGCTCGGGGAGGGGACAGTGGGTGGCGGTGAAGTGCTGGCTAGCTCCCAGACATGGCGAGAGAGGGGGAGGTGGTCTGCTGCGGCGGCGACCAAGTTGGCTGGCGAGGTGGCTCGGCTTGCTCACCATTAATGACAATGGACAGCTTATAGTGAGGCTAGAGGTTTCCAACTAAGCTAGATGATCTACTAAATGTTTGTTGTGAGATAGAGAGGGAACAAGTTAGGCCAAAACACTATTAAAAATAGTGAATTTGATTTGGTTTAAATTTGCCTACCAAGTGTTTGATAAAATGGCCACAAGAAACTTACTTTTGAATTTTGAAAAGATTTTTCGTGGGTGTGATAGGAATATGCTGGGGACTCTGTGGTTGCTTGGGTTTTGAAAATTGAACTTGTTTGAGTGGTTTTTGAAATAGTGGGATCTTCCCATATGAGATAGATTCAATTTTAAACTGTCATTTAAACTTAGCATTTGAATGTTTTTGGAAGATCACAAAGTGGGCCTTGGTGCCTCATTATGAGTACTAACAAGGGGTGCAAAGATCCACAAATGTTTCTGTTAAGTTTTGAGTGCTTGGAATAGCCAAAGTAGGCATGAGAGTTAATTTGGCCAAAGTGACCATTCACTTCATTTATTCATTTTGAGTTGTTTGTCTTTGGGAAAAGTTCGGGTATGATTTAGATGATGTTTATTTCACCTAAGAATCATTTTACAAGCAAAGAAACACAGAACCATGGCAATTCAAAAGAATCCTAATTTTAAATACACATACATATGAATGCTTTCATATTTTTAGATGGGAAAGTTTTTGTTAACCCTAATTTTGATGATTAGAGTTTGATGATCCAAGCTTAATATTTTTGGGATGTTACACCTCTGCATCAAAGTGATGCATATGGCCCCTTATTTTATTGCAAGAAAACTAGTCTCAAGAAGAGTTACAAAAGGTCCGAACAGGAACAAAAAACAAGAACAACAGTACTAAAAACAGCTCAATCCCAAAAAAAGGGAGAGACAAGCTAAGGCTAGAGCATCATGCGGCGATTCTAAGGTCACATCGCCACCCACATCGGCTGAAAAGGCCCCGTGTAACCTTCTCCAGCAAATTGCATCCAGTATGCAAAACCTGTCTGTCCTCCGCAGGCTGCAGGAGCGACCAAGTACGGATCCAATGGGACGCCATAAGAATAACCTGCAGAAAAGATATAGATCGATTGTTGTTAAAGATAAAATAATTCCGGGCATTCCAAATTGCCCAAACAACTGCACAAGCTCCCACCCTAATATTAACTTTTTCCTTCTTGGGGATACCCTTGAGCCAATTCCCAAAACAATTAGATATGCTAGAAGGTGGAGATAGATTTATAGTCATGTGAATTATACGCCATATGATTTTAGAAAAAAGGACATTTAATGAAAAGGTGTTGTATTGTCTCGGCCTTGTCACAGAAGCAACACCCAGATTCCCCATTCCAATTTCGTTTTTTCAAATTATCTTTAGTAAGAATTTCTTTACGGTATACGAACCACATGAAAATTCTGATTTTTAGTGGTACCTTAATTTTCCAAATATACTTCTTTAAAAACCTTGTGTTTCCATTTATTAAATCAAGGTACATGGACTTAACATAGAACTCACCACCTTGAGTCAAACGCCATATAAATCTATCTTTTTCGTCCGTCAAATTAATTTGCATTAACCTATTAACAGATGTAACCATGAGTTCCATCTGTTACCTGTCAAAGCTCTTCTAAACGACATATTCATTGGATTTGAGGATAAAATATTAGCTACAGAAACTTGTTTCCATAAAGTAATATTATATAAAGAGCTATATTGGTCTGCTAAAGTAGTCTCCCCTAGCCAAACATCTTTCCAAAAATGAGTGCTAGAACCATTATATACTTCGAAATGACCCCTGTCAAGAAAATCTTGCTCACCTTCATCAGGCCTTTCCAAAAAGGGGAATCATTCGTTTTTGCAGTCACTTGTGACCGCTATTTCGAATGCAAATACTTATTCATCAGGATTTCCTGCCAAACTCCATCTTCATTCATTAATTTGTGTATCCATTTACTTAGGAGGCAAATATTCTTAATTGCAAGGTCTTCAATCCCTAAACCGCCTTGGTCTTTGGCCGGCAAATAATGTTCCATTTTGTTAGCCTATACTTTTTCTTATGATTGTCACTTTGCCAAAAAAAACGAGATCTAAAAAAATCCAATCATTTCCTAACCCCAATCGGAATTTTTAGAAAAGACAGCAAGAACATGGGTAGACTAGTTAGAACTGAGTGAATTAGGATCAAACGATCACCATAGGATAATAACTTTCCAATCCAATTTCCAAGCTTAGTTTCGAAACGATCTTCCACGGGCTTCCATTCTCTGTTTTTTAATTTGTGAAAGTGAATAGGTACACCAAGATATTTAAAGGGTAGAGTCCCAGATTGACAGCCAAACAGATCCTTGTAATCATCCTCTATAATTTTGGCTTGTCCAAAACAAAAAAGCTCACTCTTATTAAAGTTTATTTTAAGACCTGAAAGTTGTTCGAATATACACAAAATGAGTTTCATGTTTAGAGCTTTTTGCAGATCGTGTTCCACAAAAATAATTGTATCGTCCGCGTATTGAAGAATGGACACCCCCGTCCACCAAATGAGGATTGAGACCACTGACTCGTCCATCCTCCTTGGCCCGTTTAATAACAATCGCCAACATATCTGCAATAATATTGAACAGAATTGGTGATAAAAGATCACCCTGGCGCAACCCCTTATGGGTTCGGAAATAATGCCCAATAGTATCATTAACTATGACCCCCACACTACCGTGTGTAATAAAGTTCGTTATCCAGTTACACCACTTTGGACAAAAGCCTTTCATTCGTATTACTTGTTGCAGGAAAGGCCACCTAACTTTATCATAGGCCTTTTTAAAATCTATTTTAAGAAAAACCCCATCCATCTTCTTCTTGTGTAAGTCATGTATAGTTTCATGTAAGACCACCACCCCCTCTAAAATATGCCTCCCTAGCATGAAAGCAGTTTGGGACGGCCTAATAACCTTGCTAGATACTCCAGTCAGCCTATTCGTACCCACTTTCGTGCATATCTTGAAACTCACATTAAGTAAACAAATAGGCCTATATTGTTGAATTTGTATATCATTCTCTTTTTTGGGTAATAGTATAATTGTACCAAAGTTGAGTCTATAAAGAGGTAAATCACCCTTTTGGAAAGTAGTAAACATCTTTAACAGATCAAGCTTGATGACTTCCCAAAAGATTTGATAGAATTCAGCGGGAAAACCATCCGGCCCAGGTGCTTTGTTTTTTTCCATTTGCATAATGGACTCATGAATTTCCTTTTCATTAAAATCCACGCACAAGATGTCATTCTCTTTCGAAGATAATTGAGGAATATCTTGTATATCCCCCTCATCCATGGAAAAAAAGTTTTGAGATGGTGGCCCGAACATGGATTTGTAAAAATCCAAAATATACATTCTTAGACTCTCTTCCCTGACAATTGTACCTTCCTCCGGCTCCAGATGGAAAATCATTTTTCTACGATGTTTGCCATTAGCAATTAAATGAAAGTATTTTATATTTTCACCACCTTCTTGTACATGTTTAACCTTTGCCCTTTGTGCCCATTTAGTTTCCTCATCCCTCTGAATGTTAGCTAGTTCATCATTTGCCCTTCTTATCTCCTCTCTTTCGATAGGAGAGATAGTATTGGTTTCTGCTCTAGTGTCTAAAAGCAAAATTGTATCCAAAAGCGCGTCGTTCCTTTTGTTGTTTTAAATGACCATTTAAATTTCTAGCCCATCCCCGTAAAAATCGCCTAATATGGCGAATCTTGTTCTGCCAATTCAAAAGAGAGTTATTATGGGGGAGTATCGAATTCCACTCGGTCGCAACCATATCAAAAAAACCATCCTTACGCAACCAAGAAAGTTCAAACGAGAAATTGGATTTGTTTCCCGGGTGAGATTGTACACCGGAATCCAAAAAAGGGGGGGGGGGTATGATCCGAACCTGTTCGAGCAAGAGCTCTTACAGTGATCAAAGGAAATTTTTGTTCCCATTCACACTAGCTAAAACTCGATCAAGTTTTTCATAGGTTGGGTTATCTCTCCGACTAGCCCAAGTGAATTGACGACCAGAGAGAGCAATCTCTCACAAATCAAGACTCTCTATAATCGCATTAAAAATAAAAGGCCAACGTGGGATTGAAGTTGTCATTATTTTTTCCTCATTCCGTCGAATAATATTGAAATCGCCCCTAACCAACAAAGGTAAAGTTTCGTGTTCACAAGTGCGCACAAGTTCGGCCAAAAACAGCTGCTTGTTGACTTCCTGAGCCGCCCCATAGACAGGTACTAAAATCCACTCAAAACTATCACTCTTAGACTTGAGGTGAAACTTAACACAGAAATCACCATTTATCACTTTATTGACTCGATGGGTTGTAGCATTTATGCCAACTAAAATACCCCTAGACCGCCCTTGTGGCGGAAGACAATACCATTGGAAATTAAGTCCCCCCGACAGATGATGTAAGAAAGGTGACGAGAAGTTATCTCTACCAGTTTCTAAAATAGCAAAAAAATCGAGTTTAAAATCTTTAATAGATTCATGAATGAAATTATGTTTTGCGGGATCACCGAAGCCCTCACTATTCCAAAAAACTCCTCTCATCTAGGATTTTTTGCCTTTTTTTAATTCTAGAGCTTCTTCTAACCGTGGTACCCTCGGAGATCTGCTTTTTAATTTTAGATTTCTTGGTTTTTTCCTATGGTAATATGCAAATCCTTGTGACCTGCATAATCCAGATGCCCATCCTCAATAAGGTCCTCACTAAGCTGGATTGCTTTGTTAAGCGCCAAACTATCACCACTCTCACTTAGACCACCGGGTTTTTCATGCTTGTTTTTGAGAGTAATTAGAGTTCTCTCTAAATCGATATCCTTGAGTAATTTAATAGATGTAGAAACATCTGCCCCCGAACCACCCAACGAGACACCTAACTTCTTCGCTCTAGCTAAAACCAAATCATCAGACATGGAAGAAATTGAAAAAGATGATATGGGGGACATACCTAGATCGCGAGCCTGCGCTACTTGTTGCGCCCTCTCCAACTGAGATAGATCAGCATTAGGTTGAGCTCGAATCCATTCACTTGATCGTACATTTGCAGCCAATCTCTCAGGAATGCCGCCAAAAGAAATAACCTCCTCCTTAGAGAATCTCCCGCCCAAGAAAACACCAGTACCCCGGGAATCCAGCTCGTCATGCACAATGTCCTTGATCGGAGTAAAACACCACCTGGAGAGAGCCCCTGGGCAACCCCTGAATCCTTTGGCGATGCAACCTTGTGAGCATACACCACAACAACCTGCCCCTAACAAGCAGCCTCGACAACGAAGACTGTCCCGCCTTGCCACGCAAGACTCATGTCCGTCGGAGTAGACAGCCGCGATGCAGAATCCTCCGCAGAAGAAGAACTCACACCTTCCGCCTCAGCCAGAGAAACCGATCCATCACCCATTGCATGCATCTGGAAAGAGACAAACTTAATCGAATAATCCTTCATCTCAGGGAGGCGGCCATGTCTTGGCTCAGAAACAGCCCGCCTAGGTCCTCCTCTTCCACCAAATCAGCCCATCTCCTGTGCGGCACAGACAACGATTTGCCCAAATTCTGCATTACCTCTGTAGGTTGAGCATCACATGAAATACCGACCGTCGCTGATGGTCCTCCCTTTGGGGTAGCACTAGCCGCTGACCCCAAAACACCCACTCCGGACGTGGCATCCTTGTTTTGTAAATTTCCCACAGGATCAGTCACCTAATTTGAAGATTTCGAAAGATCCTCATTGCCCTTGTCCTCCGTATCCACGTCATCCATCGTCTCCTATCTTGGGAGAAGCTCCCCATTCGGGCCCTCGACAAAAAATTCTATGCCATAACCAACATCATCATAATAATGATCAGTATCATTAGGAATATCCTGGGGACTAGCACATGCAATAAGAACCCTAATAACAAGATGTTCTCTTGTAAGCTTCATGTCCACCTCCTTCGTTTTTCCAACCAGCGAACCCACGCTGAAGCAAGCCAAGTAATCCCGACAGAGAGCCTCGGGGCAACCAGTAATACGAACCCACGCATCTTGTAGACGCCAAGAATCAAGTTTCTGGTTAGACCATTCCTCAAAATGCATTGTGAAGGTAATATCTTCCACTTCAATCATTTTAATTTTTTGCATCCTAGACAAATCAGTCTTAGATGAAAGCACCACCTTGAAAGTATTATTATCAATAGCAAAAACATTCCATTGTTGGTCTCCAGGGAGCAGCCACTGTAACTCATGTAATACCTGCTCAGTCGTCATAACCCCACCATCAACACGAATCCGGGCAATCTTTCCACTGTCATTTTTTACCCGAAGGTCTCTCGTCTTCGGAGTCTCAAAAAACATCAACCTCTCTCTGCACAAGCCATAGCAGGTTGCAGTCGGCTTCGGCATGCTCAGCTTCAGACAATCCGCATCGACATGAAGCGGAGACTCGCAGTAAATACAAAATATGGAAGTACACTCAGAAGCAAAATGACAAGTTAAGATGCATTTAAAACAAAGAGTGCCCTCTGCCTTCTTGTTAGCAGAAACACCTTGGCTGACAGCACTCCCACTCGCCGCAACCACATCACCAGTTGTGGCAGCGATAGAACCAGCAATAGATGACTGTCCCAATTGAGATGCAGATGACTATCCCAATTGAGCCACCCTTGCCCCCAAAGAAGGCGAGGGTCTGGGATCCTCAGTAGCACTAGAACGCACAGAAACATTATTAGTTGCTTCCCTTCTTGTATAATTGAAGTGTCCTCGTACACCCCCATGATCATGAAAATTATTCCTCTAAAACCCTTGAGGCTTATGATTTGGATGATATCTATTTGCATTGTTTCCATACCTCTGATTCTGATCATGATCCGCATTAAACTGACCTCCCTCGAACTGTCCAAAGCTACCATTAAAACCATCAGTTCTGACCTCATGGTGGCCATCAACAAATCTTTCTTTAGACTGCCCATTGGAATTCAAATTCGAACCATCCCTACGCATGTTATGTGGCAGATACCCTTGAGTACCACGGCCACCATTGCCTCCCAGGGACCGATCATCAGCGATACTAGGCCCCGAAGCGCTGCCTTGCCCCGCAGCCCCCCAAACTGAGCCGACCTGCCGGGGTTGGACTGCGCCGGTGGCTGAGGTCCACGATCTGCCATCACCGTAGCAGACCCGCGCCGAGCACCAAGAACCCTAGATGGGAATAGATGCCGAGAGAAACGACAGCCCCGAAGCAGAACGCTACGGGAGAAAACCGGTGTATCAGCCGATCCGATACGGTCCTTGTGACCGACATCGATCGAGCCCCTAAAAGACTTCATCTGGGCCTTGTGCCCATTTGGCCCAACCAGACGAGAAGATTTTGAAAAAAATCAAAAACTTACCTTGCAAACCGTGATCTGGATTCGCCGGAGCAGCCGTCGCCTGAGTGGAATCACGTCCTTCCTTGCTTGTACCTCGTCTCCCCCTGACCGGAATCCAATCAGCCACATCCAGCGCGTCCACCAACGTCACCGAAGGAGGCAACACTGGAAGTTTAAGAGGCGATCTCTCCACGGAGGCATTCCTCCGCACAGAGGAGCACCTATCCGATTCTGATTCCGGCACATGAAGCGCTTCCGCCGCCCATCTCTTCCATCTTCGCTTCTCGATTCGCAGGTTCTTCTTGTCCACCTTGATCCGCTTGCGATCATCGACTGACGAATCACGGCGATACCTCAGAGATCTGTCGGCACGTCGGACTCACCAAGGCACCAGAACCGACCACCCCAGGCGGCCCGGGAATGGCCCTCACTTGCGCGCGGGGCAACGCCCACGGGATCGCCCTCGCTCATCTTTCACCAGGGACATGAACACAAAAAATATAGTTTTCCTAAATTCGTATTTCCATATATTTATTAGTTCCAACTATGCATTTGATTTTCATTATGTCTAATATTTTCGTGCTAGGGCTGTCACTTAAAATTTCCGTGCTAACAGGGCCGCTACTTAAGTAATATTGTCCCTTGTTTCATAATAAGTGTCGCCGCTGATTTAAATCAGCGACACTATCGTTAATTATAAAATAATACTATAGTATCCAAACGTATAAACTACTGTAAAATTATAAAATAATACTATAGTATCTAAACGTATAAACTGCACATACTATAGTAAATTCTACTGACAAATAATAACAGATCCTAAACTAACGAAAAGAAAAGTAATGAAACTACCTTCAACTTGTAAAAAGAAAATCACAAACAGCTAAGCATGTTCCACATCATTCATACGCTCTCTATTGCCACCACCACCAGCACTGCCACTGCCACTCATCTCGGTCACGGCGCGCGCCTCCTCGCCGGCACCCACCTTCCCGCGGTAGCCAAGTTTCGTTGCGGCCTCACATGCCCAATCCCATGAGTGCAGTAGCATGTAGGTACCGATGCCGCCGATGAGACCGTAGGCAATGGAGTATGTGAGCGGCATGAGCGCGAGCGTCATGAACGCCGGCACGGCCTGCCGCATGTCGACCCAGTCCACCTCCGCCACCGACCGCATCATCATCACGCCCACCAGCACGAGCGGCGGGCCGACCGCCCAGGGCGGGATCGACGCCAGCAGCGGTGTGACGAACAGCGCGGCCGTGAAGTACGCCGCCACCGTCACCGCCGTCAGCCCCGTCCGGCCGCCTTCCCGGATTCCCGTAGACGACTCGATGAACGCCGTGACGGGGGACGTGCCCAGCAAAGAGCCGAACACGATGGCCGTGGCGTCCGACATGAAGGCGAAGTACTGCCCCTCAAACTCCCCTGTGGCGTCGTCCATGAACCCGGCGAACCGCGCCATGGAGTAGAGCGTGCCCGTGGTGTCGAGGATATCCACGTAGAGGAAGGTGAAGAGCGCCTCCCAGAAGAAGCCCTGACCGGCTCCGCTGAAGTCGAGGGCGCCGGCGGTGGACTGGATGCGATGGACGTCGAACACTTTCTTGAAATAGCTGAAGCTCTCGTCGCCGGCCGGCGTGTCCGGGAATGCTGTGACGGCGGTGTTGCGTGGCCAGGAGACGAAAGTCACGAAGAGGATGCCATATATCATGGCGCCTTTGACATTCTTGACGAGGCAGAAAGCGATGACGAGGAAGCCCACAACAGCGAGCCAGAAGGTTGGGGAGGTCATCCGACCCGAGAGGCAGAGTATGCCGCCGGAGACCGTGCCGCCAGGCATGAGAGCGACTGTACCATTAGGGAATGTAATCACTGGCGCCACGGACGCCAGCTGCGACGCCGGGCACGCGCCGAGCGTGACCAGTGTCGAGGAGCTGAACCCGACAAGCCCGAGGCCCTGGTTGCCCTGCAACCCGATGAACGCCAAGAAGAGCCCGATCCCCGCGGATGACGAGATCCGCACGGGTTTGGGGATGAATTGGGCGAGCTTGGCACGCAGCCCCACGACGGAGATAAAGAGGAAGATGAGGCCCTCGAGGAACACTGCGGCGAGCGCGGTGCGGTACGGCAGCGTGCCGGAGCCGTGGAAGCCGACGACAGTGTAGGCGAAGTAGGCGTTGGTGCCCATGCCGGGGGCGAGCGCGAGCGGCAGGTTGGCGAAGGCCCCCATGATGAAGGAGCCGATGACGGAGGACGCCGCGGTGGCGACGATGAGGTCCCTGCGCACGCGGGACACGCAGGCGGCGTACCCAGGGTCAACGGGCGGGAACTTGCAGCGCGGCGACGGCGCCTGGCAGTCGTCGACAGTGCAGGTCCCACCAGAGTCCGAGAGGATGGAGGCGTTCACGGCGAGGATGTACGCCATGGTAAGGAACGTGGCCGTGCCGGCGCGGAGCTCCGTCGTGAAGGTTGTGCCGCGCGCGGCCAGGCGGAAGCGCCGCCCGACCCAGGACCGCTCGACGGCGGCGTTGAGGCGGCCCAGCTTGGTGGTCGCCTCGTCCCCATTGCCGGTGGTGGGGATGATGGGGCTGGCCATGGCGGCGTCCGGCCGGCGCACGCGTGCGTGTGTGGCTGTGGAGTTGCGTGCGTCTGGATCTTTTAATCAGCAATTCAGGGGGGTTTGGGGACGTAGGGTCAAAGCCTGAGGTGGGGGAGAGAGGGACAGGAAACTGTATTCTATTTCTATCTTCACGTTGGGATTGTTTCGTACTACAGTATGCCTTATCTTTTTTTTTTGTCCTTCTTTCGGTGTGAACGACGTCGTTATCTAACGATGCACATGGCGATTATTAGTTTATCTCTTCGTCAACAAGTGCATGATATTTTCAGTCGATTCGGACAGAAGGGACCTTTTTAGCCTTGTCACTTTTGTTCAGAGAATTATGACAACTTGGGTTGCGTCAAGTGCCTGAGTGCGTGGTTCAGGGCAAATCGAATGCCAAAATTTCCAGATTCCATTTGCGACTAATGTGCGATAAACACACCACAGTTTCAAACGACGTCTATCCGGAAGCAGGTGCAGGGGTTAGGTCTCGGGTGCGTTGCGTACAGGCCAAGGGTGAGCAGTGTAAAAGAGGACAAGCGTGGTGGCCATGGCCCAGCGGGGAGCACTCACCGGCGAGCAGGTGGGCCGAGAAAGAGCGTGGGTGGGAAAGGCCGAGGCAAACGAGTGGGCAGGTGTTAGAGTCAGTCAAGCACTTACCGAGCAATTTGGATAAAAATAACCTATAAAAATAATAAATTCATCAAATAAACTTCGATGAAAAGAAATTTACTCCACTAGACCTTTTTTGCAACGCCGTAGACGTTGGCGCAGCACCCTGAAGAGCGGCGCCATGAGGCGTGGCGCCGCGCACCTGCCAGCGTGGCTCGCCCATGGCCTCGTGGGCCTCGGTCCCGTTAGTGCGGCGCCACACCGTCTGGCGCCGCACTGTGTAGTGCAACGCCAGATCTCGTGGCGCCGCACTTTAGGTCTTGTACCAGCGCGGCGCCAGCCCTCCCTAGCCCCATCCTCATTCCTCTCCCAGCCCGAACAGAGAAGGAAGCATGGCGGCGGCGGCGCTCTCCACCTAATACACCTCACGAATTTGGCCAGATTTAGGGATTTCTTCCAAGAATCGTGCACCCAATCCCCTCCCCTAGGTATTCTCTCTAATCCTCACAATTCCATCCACAAATTTCTCCCTTTTTGTCCCTTATTTGCAATTTTTGGTGAAACCCTAGATTGTATGAATCATTGCCATGTTTACTTGATCTTTAGGTTTAGGAATGCTTGTAAGATGGATAGTAAAACCCTAGTTATTTTGGGATAGTGAAACCCTAGGTTTTATGTGAGAAATTGTATGGTTACATCTAGATGCTAGAACTATAGGTAGAGAAATTGTATGGTTACACCTAGTTATTATGGGACAGTGAAACCCTAGAACTATAGGTAGAGAAATTGTATGCTAGAACTATAGGTAGAGTAGGATGAAATTTTTGTTCATGTTAGAATTATAGGTAGAGCAGGGTAGGATTTTATTCATGTTACAATTATAGCCAGAGTAAGATGGAGTATAGATGGATATTTTGTAATTGTTTTTATTCTCTCTATTGTTTTGAATATGTAGGATGTCTCTAAACCCCTTCTGAACAATGCTCACTATGATGTTCAACATCGTGCCTACAAGATGTCGGAGAAGAGACAGGTACTAAAAACTTCCATGCAAGTCAAACAAGATGCCATGTTTGTTTATATGGAAATCTAACATTTCCCATTGTATGTTTGCAGGAGCTTCAACCCCTTCGACTTAGGTACCATGAGTTCTCGTCCGGCAAGATGCCTTATGATGCGCGGTACACTTCGTACATCCAGCAGCTAGGACTCCTCCCCTTTATCCACATGGTCACTCGGTCCACACCGGCCTTCAACCCTGCTGCGATCACCCCGCTTGTGGACCGGTGGAGGCCAGAGACGCACACCTTTCACGTTAGGACCGGTGAGACTACGGTCACTTTGCAGGACATGAGCATGATCCTGGAACTCCCAATCGAGGGAAACCCTGTGTTCATAAGCTCGGATTTAGACGGGTGGCGTGAGAAGATGGTCGACCTTATAGGGAAGGATCCACCCGAGGCTATAAACTCGAAGGGGGAAAGACTGAGGGTCGCTGCCGGGGCTACTTTTACTTGGATCGTACAGAATTTCAAGATTTGCCCCGAGGATGCCGATGAGGAGACGATCAAGACATACACTCGTGTGTATGTGTGGTACATCATCACGAGGACTCTGTTTCCTGACAGCAGTGGGGATCGTGCTCAGTGGCATTGGCTCAAGTTGCTCCTTACTTTTGACTCTACCCTCAGTTGGGGTTCTACGGCATTGGCCTGGTTGTACCGCCAGGTAATGAGTTCTTTACAAATGTTGTTGTATATTTCTGCATTACCTCAAAAAAATTTGTTCTTACCAAATGGTTGTTCACTTCATCTGCAGCTGGATGATGCTTGTCTTAGGAGAGCCGCCGATTCAGGGATTGGTGGTTTTTTGCTCCTTATTTTGGTGTGGAGCTAGGAACGCTTCCCCATTGGACGGCCGAGATTGTTGACATTCAATCCTTATATTGATAACAGCGACGACTACCTTCTCCCCACGTGGGCTTACAAGTGGGATGTGGTCTCCGAACCGCCAACGGACCCAGTGGAGGCGTACAAGAGGTACACCAACGAGTTTGACACGATCACCATGGATCAGGTAATTTCCTCGGGTGCGGTCAATTATATGTCTTGAACTTGTAATCTTTGAACTTGACATGAGTGTGGTATGCTGCAGGTGACGTGGGAGCCATACGGTCGAGGGGACCGCTTTGGTGTTTCGGAGGACTATCGCCTTAACCCTATTTGCTTCAGAGAATCTCATCTGTGGCTAATGCGTTGCCCCATGGTGTGCATGTGGGCTGTTGAGTATCACCAGCCACAGCGTGTCATGACCCAGTTTGGGTTATTTCAGATTGTCCCGCCTGAGTGGAAGGACACGGACTTAGGGCTCCATAGGTAAGCTATTAACTGCCTTACCATGTGATGTACTTATCATTCGCCAAATAACGCTTTAGGACTTGTTGTTGTGTGCAGCTTGGATAGGAAGAAGCAGAGGAAGGATAAGGATTGTCCCAAGCTTCATAGGAAGCACCTTGAGAAATTCAGCAGGTGTGTGATCGAGGCTAAGAAAGCAAAAGGAACACAGGATAGGCCCTTCAGTCGGGATGCTTTCAACAACTACATCACATGGTTCATTGACAACGCGCAGGTGGAGATATACCCACGGGCATTTCGGGATTCGATCTTGGAGGAGCCATTGGTGTTCGATGAGCTTTCAACCGAACAATAAAACATCATGGTCAGAGAAGGGAGACAAGCCGAGATTGCTCCCTTGGTCAACTTGGTGGTAAAGTGTGCCGAATATTTTTTTTCCATCTTGGCGCTTCTCACACCTTGCATGGATAACTTACTAGTTTCTTGTCTATGACAGCACGCGGAGGTAAGGAAGTCCGCCTATGCATGCGAGGACGCTTTGGACACATACCCTAGCGGAGAGAAGGGAGAGGGTCTATTTCGTGAGTTTGTTAAGAAGCAGGGCCAATGGTTAAGGCGGCTGTCGAACTTGCTAGGTTGTCGTGACCTCGAGGTGGCAACACCGTCCGCGTCACAGTCCAACAATCCCCAAGGTGACAATTCTGGCGATCACCACTCCACATCCGAGGACGAGTCGAACACACCCGAGGTAGTACGACCATTGCATCCCCCACCCTCCATTGCATTTCTCCTGAATTTGTTCTTACCAATCATCTTTTGTTGTCAGCCCCAAGATGAGGAAAGCGTCTCCGACGAGATGACATTGGGCAACTACACTCGCTACAAGGTCCACGAGCGGTCCGACTACGTGCTCAAGACAAGGCAACCCAAGAAGCCTTACACACCCGACCCTTCTGCGGCCAAGACAAAGTAGTCCAAGAATCCATACCGTTTAGAGATGGAGGATGAAGAGGAACCGATGAGGAGGAGGAAGATGCCCGCGAGAAGGGGCCGAGGAGCAAAGACCACCCGTGGGAAGTAGAGTAGATGTGGTACTTTGGTGTTGCTTGAACTTGCTACTTGTAATGGTTGTTTCAACTTGCTACTTGTAATGGTTGTCGAAGAATGTTGTGATGTTGTGATGTTGAATTTGGTGTTGTGATGTTATGATGTTGAATTTGGTGTTGTGATGTTGTCTGCAATTATCATTTAGGGCTGTTATTTTATTATTAGTAAGCAACACCTAGAACAGAGCCAAGAACCTGATTATTATTCTTCAATTTCCTTTGGTGCAACATAAGATATTGTTCAGGTGCTGGCACATCAATACAAACAGATTCAAGCACCTGATTGTGCATTCCAGGAAAGTGCGGCGCCATAGAGCACGGCGCCGCACATGGACTCTGTGCTGGGCAAAGAGGCTTAGGAAAGGGCGGAGTCAACGCGCGCTATGGTGGCGCTGCACCGTGTGGCGTCGTGCAGCGTGGCGCCGCACATGGGCTCAAAAATAGACAGAACCTTCTGTCTATTTTCGACCCCATGTGCGGCGCCACGCCCGACGGCGCCGCACAGTGCAACGCGCGCAGTGGTGGCACCGCACCGTCCTCTCTTCCTCTTCCTTCTTCTTCTTCTTCACCTCGTCCTCTTCGTCCTTCTTTTTCGCCAAGTCACGAGCAAGTTGAACTACCTCTTCGAATGCCTTCCACTTCTTCTCTTCCTTAGATTCCTTCCTCTTCCTCCCTTCCTCAGCTTCGTTCCTCTTCCTCTCTTCCTCGGCTTCCTTCCTCTTCTCCACCACCTCCATAGCATTCGCCCAGACCTTCGAGTAGTTCACACCTTCCCCATCATTGCCCTTGTTAGGTTGAGTCGCCATACCTATTATAAGAATAGAAGATACAAGTTAGTAAAGGATGCATTGGACCCAATAAGCATGAATAATAGTAAAATATGCATAAATGTGAACATACCTACGAGCATACGGATTTGGTCCTTCTAAGTAACCTATCATACTAGCGGGATTAAAACCACCATGCCCTCTTCCTCTTCTTAGCCCAAGTTGTCGACCTCTTTGTTGTCTAGGAGCTTGTTGTCTAAGAAAATTGTGGCCTGGAGCTTGTTGGTTAGTCCTTGGTTGGATACCACTTGGTTGGCTTGGAGCTTGTTGGCTAGTCCTTGGTTGGCTAGGATCTTGTTGGCTAGTACTTGGTTGGCTACCACTTAGTTGGCTACCACTTGGTTGGCTTGGAGCTTGTTGGCTAGTCCTTGGTTGGCTACTACTTGGTTGGCTTGGAGCTTGTTGGCTACTACTTCCTTGATTTCCTTTTGCTCTTTTCCTTTGAGAACACTTTCTTCCATTGTGCCCTTCACCATTGCACGTTCCACACCGGGCTCTCTCACGAGGCTCTTGGAATTGGTCGTTGCCCGTTTCTCGACCACCACCACGTCCCCATCCGTCCATGTCGTTCCTAAAGCGCTTTGTCTTGCGTCTTCCACGTCCAACAACCTTCCATTTGAGATCGGGCCATAGTTGAATTCCATGGTACTCCGGCCATTGTGATTGGTCCAAGTATGGATGAAATCTAGGAGCCCATGTCTTCTTAGTAGTCTCAATAGAGAACTCAGCCTCTCTCACCGTGAGCGGATTATTGTAATCCAAATGTCGTCTGTGAGACGCCACGAGCAAGTGCGAGCACGCAAGATGAAGCAATGATGGCCTTCCGCATGTGCACTCACAGGTCTTGAGAGAGACCTTGAAAGCTCGGCCTCCGTGTTGGACACCATCAGCCGTTGTACCTCCGGGCTCCGTAACTTGGTAAATTAGCTCGTCATTGTCATATTCCGTAACAACTTGGGAATCTACTTTCCTTGTCTGGAATTGCATCCAATCGTCAACCTTAGGTGGGTACTTGTATTTGTAGTTGTTCTTGTTGTCCCCCACAATATGACGGTCCATTTCATGTGAGTATTTCAGAAAATACTCATTCATCACGTCGAATGTATATCGGACTATTGCCGTGACAGGCAATGCACGGAAACCTTTGAGCAACTTGTTAAATGCCTCTGCCATGTTGCTTGTCATTTGGCCATACCTCTGGCCACCGTCATCAAAAGCTCGTGCCCACTTTCCCATATGTTCAATGTTCCTATTGAGAAACTCGCGACCACCCGCATTGAGTTCTTTGTTGGCTAGAAATTTGTTGTACAAGTTAGAGAAACAACCTTCCGTGAAAGCGAGGCAACAATGTAGATCATCAGACAAATCCTTGATCTTGCATTCCCTATAGAAGTTTGCACAAAAGTGTATCATGCACCAACGATTGTGCAATGGAGCATGGCCGGGAATATCAATCATCACTGCATTGTCCGGTCATAAAGATAGTTCCTTTGAATTGTTTGGTCATAAAGGTGCCATCAATGGAGATGACCAGCCTACAATGTTCAAAAGCCCGGAGACATTGCTCGAAACCCCAAAATGCATGGCCAAAAACTTGCACGGTTCTTCCGTTTACAATCCTTGTATTGTTCCCATAAGGTTCAACCACATGAACCATGCCCGGGTTAGCATTGGCCATTGCTCCCAACAACCTTGGGATTCGGTTATAAGATTCCTCCCAATCACCATACAACATCTTGAATACGGCTTGCTTAGCCTTCCATGCCTTCCCATACTTCACCTCATAGTGAAAGAGGGCTTTCACAAGCTCCATGACCATCTTGATGGTCATTATTGGAAATGACGCGATGTCATTGGAAAGCATATAAGCGAGGAACTCGGAGGTGAGTTGCCGGTGCTCGTGCTTTGCATCCTTTCCATCCACCACCGGGCCTCGGCACATGTGAGTTGATACACAACTAGATATGTGCCAATCGGGACCTCCCTTGAATGGTCTTGCACGCACAATCCAAGGACATCCTTCCTCCTCGCACTTCACCGTGTAACGCTTCTTGATGTCCGAGTGCACGACCGTGTAAGGACGATGATGCTTCACCGAGAAGTCCTTTATCCATTGCTTAAATTCCAACAAGGTCTTGAACCTTGATCCTTTGCAAAAGCCACTATTCACTACATTGCCATCCCGGTAAGAATTTGTCCTTGGTCCAAACACTATGCCCTTGCCACCATCAACCGTGGCTTCATCCGCAAGACTAAGATCACGAAACAAAGGCATCCGATGGTCCTGACCCAATACGGTATCGTGGATTTCGGCCTCTCTAGCTGTGAACCCCTCCTCGTCAACTTCTTCTTTGGGACCATCATCATCCGAGTCCGATGCATAGACTCGAGAATATGGGAGGTCACGGTCCATGTCATCTTGCGTGATATATTTGTCCAAATCTCCAATATTGTTGTCGTGGATTTCAACATCATCATTGTCATCTTCATCTTCACCCCCACAATCATCATTGTCGTCTTCCAACACTTCGACTTGGTGTCTTGAAATCGGGATCAATGTTTGGGTCAAGGGAGGTTCACGACTTAGCTCTTGGTCTACGGGTGGAGGACTCATAGTATGCAATGGGGATGCCATGCGGTTCAAGTCCAAAGACAATGAACTACCAACTTTCTTGGTGGAAAATAGCTCAAGAGCCTTGTCTAGTGATTTGGCCACCACCTCCTTGTATGCAAGCCAACGGTCCTCGGAGAAGATACGCATGGTCTTCCAACGGACATGCATTCCCAAGCCAACATTATGTCTTCCCTCCAACTCAACAACATCATTTGGGTCCATCCATTTCAATTCAATCCTCAATTTCTCCAAGTCCTCGGCATATGTTGGAGTATGCTCAAACACCAAATCGAGCTTGTCCGGGTCCGGTTCTATGTTACCTCTCAAAAAAGCATCCTTCTCTACATGGTGAACATGAACAATTATTACCATGCCTAAGATAATCACAACAACAATACCATGGTCAACATACTCAATAGATACCCATGCTAACATTAACACAATACCTAACCCCTATGCCAATGCAACAACATTCTACCATGCATCTTACAAAACAACCTAGGGTTTGCAAGATATGGACCAAAACAAGAAATTAATGGGTGAAATCAAAGAAGAAGGGGAAGAATACCTCAAGGCACTTGTGGGATCGAATTCCATGGAGAGATGCTTCCGATTTGGCCACTAGGAGGGAGGAGGTAGAGGGGGAAGCAGATTCGCCGTTGCCGCTGCAGCTTCCTGTGGTCTGAGAGAGAATGAGGGTCGGGGGCTGGGGCGGGCCGCGCGCTGGTACTAGACCTAAAGTGTGGCACCACGCGGCATGGCGCTGCACTATACAGTGCGGCGCCACATGACAAGGCACTGCACTAGCGGGACCAGGGCCCACGAGGCCATGGGCAAGCCACGCTGGCAGGTGCGCGGCGCCATGCCTCATGGAGCCGCTCTCCAGGGTGTGGCGCCACCGTATATGACGTTGCAAAAAGGGTTAGTGCAGTAAATTTCTTTTGGCCAGAGTTCATTTCGTGAATTTGTTATTTTTATGGGTTATTTTCGTCCAAATTGCCGCACTTACACTACATTTTTATATGTTTACGTGCATACAATCTAACTATAAAAAAGCTCATTTCATTTCAAAAGCTCGGAATGAAGGACCGTTTCATCCTCCTCCCCTAGTATGACAGGCGGCGGCGACAAAAATCCCCCCAATCTACAACGACCATAGCGTGAGTTCCCTCTCCCTCCTGTCGCTTCGCTCTGGCGGCAACAGGGAGGAGGACCTCGTTCCTTCGTTCTGTAGTTAGGGTTAGGCTCTTTTTGCTGTAGTGTGTTGTTAGGGTGGTGGGAGCGACATACAGGCAAATAAATCTGCCTCAACTCTTGTTCCACACTGGCGGCGACCTTCACGACGACGTCTTTGAGTTGATGGAAACAGTTTCTTGTCGATCCTTTAGATCGGCGGCTTGGTCTTCTCACGGATCTTCAGATCTAGCGAGATCTGTATCTCGACGTGTCACTAGCATGCGGCAGATCTTGTGTAACTACCTCGGTGAATTACGCTCTTAGTTACAAGCCTGGATGTCCGGAAATGGTTAAAATAGTACGGTGGGGCCCAAATGCCACTCACAGGTAGACCTTTCGGCCGTCCTAACCATTTCCAAACATCGGGACAAGAACGAGCGGCGTAATCGGCAGGCGAAGGGATCAACTACATACACAAATGAGTATGTATGCAAGCCACCATACAACAGTCCTCAGAGCCATTCCATCTAAAAGAAATAGAAATATTGCAACGCCATACGGCAAGATCCAAATATCCTAGATAGATATAATAGTTTAGGATATCTCCTCATACACCAAACATCAGAGTATCAGGCGGAAGCGGAAAACAAGATCCGAGTACGGATAAGAAGCAAATCGGCATAAGATGCCCCATAAATAAACACATCCCGCCCACAGATCTCACGGATCCCCGTTCCCAGAATCTCTACACCGAATGATCGTTGCCCACATCGTCCGTCTCCTCCACCCAGTATCCATCTTGCGAGTTTACCTGTTCATCTGAATCAAACAATTTATCGTGTGAGACCCTAGGGGTACTCAGCAAGTCTTTATGCCTCTAGAGGGGACACAACCTGGGGTGACGCAATTGCAGCAAAAGATAACACCTAACAATTCTATAGATACTCGCTAACCATCCGCCTAACCAAAGATAGACGGATGTCCGTGAATTAATAACAACAGTTATAACGGTAATATTAACAGATCCATCCTCCTCCTCGCTTACCAACGAGGAAGCGGACGAACAACCCCCCATCCGTTGGCAGTTTTATTATCCATTCCATGAGTGTTGCACTATTTACTAGTCAGGTACTTAGTCAGATTAAAAGCGGTACTTTAGTTATACTTGTCTATGATCGAGAAACTGTGCTCCAAGTCGTCCATAACCGCGGACACGGCTTTCAGAAAGTTTTACCCTGCAGGGGTGCACAAATAGAAACACACACTCGATCAACCTCGGGAAAAACCAAATCAAAACCCAACGAGGCAGTCACGACAAAGCGATCACAGGATTCAGAAATATTTCAGGGGGCCACCCCATTAAGCTACCCGCAACGAAGTTGGCCGGCTCCGAGACGGACTCAAGGTTTGTGTGGACGGCTGTAAACGACTGGGAACCCGAAAGTGTGACTGGGCTTGTCGATACAGCAAAAACGTGTCACGATCCTAAACAGTACAGGTGCTCCATGCACAATCGTAAATAAAGCAGTAAAACATGGCATAAGTACAGAATAGTAATAAAGCCCCAAACTACTTTGTGGCCCCAAGAAATAAGAATGAATCAAGCTCTGGCTCAGGGGGGTTCATAAGCCTCCCGGATGTGGATAGCGCGAATATTCAAGGAACAGGAATCAAGTACTCGGGGTCCTACGGGACACAAGTGAGCATGAAAAACCAAATAGCAGATATTGCTCACCGGTGCCACTTTCATTAGTTATCCCATTACTACTCAGGTTAAGTTGTTTAGGTACCTCGTTATCCATCAGACACTCACATACCCTACACATGCTGTTCTACGACTCGCATGGCTCAAACAACTCCTGTAGTAATGGCTCAAGGGATGGAGGAACAAGCTTCGGTGGGGTTTAAAAGTAAAGGCTATGCAGTACTTGGGATTCAGTTTAATGCAATCGCGACTCAATGATGCAAGAATAAGATAGAGGCAATAGGTACTATATGTATGCAAGCATGTGGTAGTGCTTGCCTGGCAGCTCAGTTGAAGCGAGAGAAGGATCTGGGTAGTGCTCCTGGGTCTCTTGA
Source organism: Avena sativa (assembly GCA_916181665.1). Classification (NCBI taxonomy): domain Eukaryota; kingdom Viridiplantae; phylum Streptophyta; class Magnoliopsida; order Poales; family Poaceae; genus Avena; species Avena sativa. The sequence continues at coordinate 39,611,134 of OV702298.1, read as the reverse complement.
TATATCCCCTGCTCAGCGTCTATTCGAAGAAGAACCAAACAAACAAGGGCCAACATAAATAAAGTGCACAAGCATATGAATTAAATGCGACAAGCAAACAATCATGCCCTGATGAATGATGCACAATTTGCATGGCAATAAGGTAGCATGGCATGGGTGAGGTGTGGAATACAAGAATAAAGCCTTTTATTGAGTTTTAGTCACATTTTAACCTCATATAAGTTGCTGTATACTATATATTTATATGATGCATGCTGCAATTCAGAACAAGGAATGCATAAACAGAAAGGTCTCGTCGAGCTGATCATTATAGACATATTATTTGTCAAATTCGGAGTTATAAAACAAAAGTTATTAATTAATTAAGCACAAAGGGCATTTTGTTGTAATTTTAAACAACTTGAAAATTAAAGTGTCCAAAATATATTTTGAAGGCCATATTTGAATTTCTCACATTTTTCTGATTTAAAAACATATATTATATGTATTATTTGGGTTTATAATTTAATAGTTATTTAAAACAGAAATTAAATCATTTATAAAAACATTTTCTGAAATTGTTTTATTTAAAACAGAAATCATACAGACTTTTTTGTACTCAGAGGATCTTAGCCCGTGTCACTGACGCGCGGGTCCAGCGCTGACTCAGCATCATCCGGCGTGGCGGGGACAGAACCGGACTTTTCTTACCGCGCGTCTGTCTAGCCCGCGAGAACGACAGATGGGACCGGTCGATCCACGGGGCCACTCACGCGCACGGCCAGCCGGTGGGCGACACGTGGTCGATCCAGGGCGGCGCGGGCGGAGAAACTCTAGAGCGCAGGGGTTTTCTTGCAAAAAGACACCGAGGCTGACAGGTGGGCTCTGGGGACGGCGGGTTCAGGCGGGAAAAAGGGCAGGGGCTCCAGCGCAAAAAGGCCAGCGGCTGCTGCTGACTCTGACGGACGCGGTGCTGCCGGTGACGAAAGACTGGCCGTCTTCCGACGACGATGGCGACGCGTACGCTGGATGAAACGCGTCGCCCCAAAAACGAAAAACGAAGAGGGTACTGGGATCTACAACTTTCATTCAGAGAGAATCATCGGAGGAGGGCTACAGCGCGTGGGGCACGGCGGAGAAAAGAGGGGGACGAACGCTGCTGTAGCTGCTGCTGTCGGCCAGAGCGCGACGCGCGGCGGTGGCGGCGCACGGAGGCCGCTCGGCGGAACAAACTAGAGGTGCAGGGCATGAAGAGGAAGGAGAGGATGTCAGGGTCATTCGGGTGCTCACCAGGAGGTCCTCAAGCTATCCCAACAAGCTGGAACCGGCCAGATCGTCGGCGAGGCTTGGGCACGACGAGGTCGGGTCCTACGGGTTCATGGCAGTGGCGAGCTCGCTCCGGCAAGCTCCGGCAAGCTCTGGCATCGATCTCCGGTACAGGTCGAAGAAGAAGGGGCAGTGGCACCTTCCTAGGCGTCCGGGACACCTACTAGCACAGCTCCAACCGCCTTCTTTGGGTCTTGGCCGAGGTGGAATCTAGTAGAGGCATGGAGATGGCCATGGCCATGGTTTTTCTTGGGGAAAGGAGGACGGAGGGAGGGGATCTTCTGGTTGATCTTGATCTGGTCATGGCGTGGAGGAGGGGTAGATAAGGAGAGGGTCAGGGCTTGCACATGGGGTTTGTTTCACTTTTTGAAAAAAAAAGTAGGAGGGAGGCATCTGGTAGGTTTCCCTTCCCTCCTTTGTTCTTTAGCCAAGGGGAGAGAGGGAGGGACCAGCTCAAGGTGGTTTGGTCAAACAGATTACATAGATGGACATGCAAAAGTGGTGCTAGCTAGGGCCGGCTCGGCATGGGCTAGGGTTTGGGGTGGCTAGATGAGTAGCTGGGGTGTGGGCCAGGGAGAGAGAGAGAGGATGTGGCATGGAACTAGGGTCGGGTTAGGGTTTTAGGGTTGGGAGACGTAGCTAGGTGGGGCATGCGTGGCCTAGAGGAAGGGAGAGAGGCCGAGAGAGAGGAAGGGAGCTAGGTGCTCGGCATGGAGTGGTTAGGTGGGGTGTGGCTAGAGAGGGGGATTAGAGAAGGGGTGTGGTTAGGGTTTTGGTTTAGGTTAGGGGTAGAGGTGAGTGATAGGGTTAGGGTGTGATCATGAACCACTCAAGATCAAGCACATGGGTTTTGGTTTAGGCAAGACCAACACAAAAGAAACAAGCAAAGAGGAAAAGGTTGGGGAGGAGGAGAGAAGGGGTAGGGGTAAGATGGTCACACAAGGCTTGCATGGATGGGGGGATGGTTATAGGGTTTTAACAAGACCCAAACAAGATCAAGCATGAATAGGGGTAGAGAGAGAGATGGGAGATGATCCACTCAAAAATTCAAATAAAATCCAAAAGACTAGAATGTGGTGGTACTTGCATGGCCCATGCAAAATAATTAATGCCATGTTTATTCTTGTGAAAACAATAATATTAACATGGCACTATTCTTATGCATTCCCAAAAGTGGAATAAAGCCAAGTAAAAGAATTTGTAGAAGTAGATCCATCCTATCTCCCATGAGCTAGATTAAATACCAAAAGAAAATGAAATACAAGCTCATGGATAATGGGATGGTGGAATTATAAGGTGGTGAAAGAAAGGGTGGTGGAGTGGAATAAAAGATATGCCCCCAACTCAACTTGGGCATTTAAACAATATATCAATAACCAAATACAATATCAAGAGGCAAATACAATTAATGATGCATATGAGAGAAGAACCAAAACAAAAAGGGTTTTATATGATGCTCAAATGCAAGGTGGCATGATGACATGAGCATGATATAGTTTATGATGAAACAATTATATATAGGAAGTAGCATATATATAGACTAGGCTAGTAGCATTGCAATTGTTAGACAATTGGGATGCTACATCTTGGTTCAAGGTAGCATGGGGACGTCCCCCGGTCGACATGCCACATCAACATGTGCATTGCTGTTTGCAACGGGCATGTTCATCGACTCACAAAGCCTCATTGGCGATGGTGCTCCCTTAGATCTAGAAATGGTGGAGGCCCGACATCTATTCCAGCGCACGTCTAGGCGACGTTGGTGTTTGGCAACGGCTGTTGGCTTCGGCAAGTGTAGAAAACCCTAGCGGTAGTTTTCTGCAAAGTTTTCCGGATATCTGTTTTCTCCTGGTCTGTCTGTTAGCTTACATGTTTGTTTACTCATGTAACTTGATTTTCTATTAATGAAATACGTGGTTGCTCTAAAAAAGCTCGGACTGAAGGAAGAAAGAAATCTCTTGCTTATAAGCTGGGTGTGGCCTCCTCCCATAGACGAGGTGGGACTAAACCGAGCAGCCTTCACCGGTCAACAGAGAGGTCCTAACAGTAGAAAAATCTATAAAAGGCCGATTGTGGATCTGCCCATATTCTGGACGAGTGCGGCCTATAGCAGCAAAAGAAAAAACGGACGAGTTGTAAAAATGAGCCAAATCTTTGGGGAAGTCCGACTTTTTCTTGAAATTCACCCCGCTTTATAAATAAAGTCACTTATGGCCGAATCGATACAAGGTGATGATGAAAAATTCATAGGAACTTGCCAATGGTATGCCTCAATCTACTGTCCCACATGTCCATGTAGGTTCGGATGTTCCAAACCTGTAAAACAATAGTTTCAAAAGAGAAGTCGTGGCTCGCAGAGGAGTCCGTTGCTTCACAATAAAAATAAATAAAGAGAGAAAAGAGAGAGGGAAAAGGAGGCAAGAGAGATGATAATGCGTACTTGGATGAGCTCATCTAATGCGTAGAAGTGGTTGTTAGCTTAGCTCCATACTTCCATACCTAGATGGTTGTACTGAGGTGACACAAAGCTACCGCTTTCATTTCTCTTTCCCTTATGTAGTAGTTTTTTATCAAAGATAAAACAAAGAAGAAGGACCAAGACTTGCCACCAGTGACACCGAAGCAAGACCAATGAATACCAAAGCTCCACGCCGAAGCCCCCAAGAGGGTAACGACACAACGTGCCGTCATTGGTGAGACCAGGAAGTCAAAGGCTTTCACGAGGAGCTGTATGTGGAGAGGGTGCTCACACCGACGTTGCCAAGATATTTACAACACCCACAGGCATAACCATCAACAACGGAGCGTTGAGCTTTGCCCAGGAAAAACCTTGAACCACACTTGTATTATGGCATTCCTACTATCCCCGAGTTCAGCCTCCCTCCTGCGGTCTAGGAGCTGCCTTTCCTGAAGTGTTGCCAACACAGGGCCCCCCTCTACCCTCTCCTTGCCATCCCCATGACCAATAATCAAGGCCATCACCACCGCCACGACGCTCGCCGAGAAAATGCCCGCATATGCCAACTTCCAGGGAAACCGCTGAAAGGGCATGGATCCCCATGTGTGGTTTTGGTAATTAATGAAAATCCCTATGGACTAATGTTTCATTGAGTTATACTTAAGAATATGTCCATAGGCAATGCATGAACCATATGGTGGTGTCAAGGTTGAAATAAGAAGAAAATGAAGAACATCAAGTGAAGACCAAGATGTTTAAGTAGTGATCCAAAGATTGGTCATGAGAGAGTTGAGCCTATGGCAAGTGTATCTTGAAGAATAAGATGGAGTGATATCTCATGTGTACCTTCAAGACACCAATATAATAAATAAAGAAGAAATGAAGTGCAAGTTCAATATGACCCATCTCAAAGAGATCATATGTTTGAAGCTTTCCATCCTTATGGTGATCATGGATATGTGAAGATATGCCTAAAAGAGAGGCTCTCCCATAATGGAGTATGGGGAGCAATTTTCAAGTCTTCACCAAGCTAGCGCAATCAAGAAAGGTGTTCCATATTTAGATGGACAAGATTGTCATCATCAAGCTCAATTGGAATATGCATAAGACAAACATATGTTATTGATAGGGTTTCTTCCTTATGGGTCTCATGTTGTTAGTTGGGCAGACCGATTTATAGGATAGGTAGCCATAGTATCAAGAGGGGCATCTTTGGATAGATCTCATATATCGTATCGTTCAGGCAAAGCTCGGATATTTGCATCTTTGGCATCATATTTTTTGGTTGTTATTTTGTTATTATCCATGTGAGGATTTAGATCTTGTGTTAATATCCATGAAAGCTCAAGTTTATCGAAAATGGATTTCACATGCATTCTCTACCGCGTTTTCGATATTGGAGGTTTTACCTATTTGTCTTATATAGATAAGTTAAACCTTTCATCATTTGATCCTATCATCCCTTTACTTACTATGATGGTTCTCTTCATGATCTTGTATAGTTTGTTACTATCTTCAAAACAAGCCCAAGGTCATCAAAATCGGAGTTTGGATGCTCGAGTTATGATCATTTTAGTTTTGTTGTTTTTGCCAATTTTCAGGGGGCGATCCCCTATACTGATTGACATGCACCTCATTGTGAAAAGGTCCTTAGCCATATTTTGGTGTGGATGAACTAAAATATCCAAGGGAGGGAGGGATTATCCGACCTGAGATGTACCAACGGTCATATTTCTAAAGGAGCTATGCCCTAGAGGCAAATAATAAACATATTTTATTACCATATTTCAATTAGTTCATAATAGTTTCATATTGTGCTATAACTGTATCAAGCGGAAATATTGATATAGGTGTGGTATGTAAACAAACCAAGTCCCTAGTAGCCTCTATTTATACTACTTCGTTGGGCAGCTGATGATCGAGGTTTCCTGATCATGGACTTACTTTAACGTCACATAATAATGAGATCACTTCATTATGAATGATGTGATGGAGATTACCCACTATAAGTATTCCAAACCGATCAAGTCACATGGTTCATCATTTCAATAATTAGAAGTGTAGCTTCCTTCTCTATTGACCATGGAATCGTATTAATCACTATCACCCGAGGCTGCTTTGACTACATCAAATGTCATGTCTATAACTGGGTGACAATAATGGTGTATGTTGGGTATTCTAGAGGGATAGGTTGTGGCCTATGTATCAAGATTGGGATTTGTTCACCCGCGTGACGAGAAGATACAAATGACCGAATCAGTGAGATTACATCCATAATGTTGCAACATGTGACTAGGTCACGGGGATGGAATATCACAGGAACGAGTAAAATAGTACTTGTCAGTAACAAGATTGAACAAGGTATATGATACGGATGATCAGATCTTGGAAAAGTGAGTATCGAAGTAAACAAAGGGAATTGGACTCGATGTTTCCTGGTTCAAACGACATAAAACATCATGGAATGCGCAGGGGTCATTATGGGCATCCTAGTCCCGCTATTGATCATTGATCCGAGAGAGGTCTCGATCATGTTTGTGATGTTCCCAAATGGTTGGAGTAACACATTTAAGGGTATGATGACTCTTGGATATCGTTATGGAAATATCCGAATCATAGGATGAAAGAGGAGAGAAAACCGGAAGTCTTCCATGAGAAAATCGGAATCGTTTCGGGAGGATCCGAAGTCGTTCGGAGTGAACGTCTTAGATCAAAGAGGATTTTAATAATGTTTTTTATATTGAAACTAATATTAAATATATTTAAAATCTAATTTGAAAGGGTAACTTCCCTAATGGGCCAAATCCCTGGAGGGAAAAGGGCCCATGAGGGAAACCTCCCTAGAGAAGGGAGAAAGGGAACAAGGCCGCTCCCCATGGGGCCCACCCGGCCAGCCTAGTGTTGCACATGGGGGTGGGGCCCACCCCGGCCGGCTGGCCCATGGCACCCCACCTCCTCCTCCTTTAGTCCCACCCCGGGACTTGGATGGGTGGGGGTGCCCTCCCACCCCCTACATAAAGAGGGGCATAGGGGTGGGAAAGAGCATCCAATTTCTCCAATGATCTCTGATGAGGGTTAAGATCATCAATGCCAATTGTTATCGACTTGGGTTTTAAGGAAGAGGGGTGCACTGGAGATTGCGTTCGGCTAATAGACAAGAAATGCGGGATACGATATTTACCTAGGTTTAGGCCCCCGGAGGAAAAACCCTACTCCTTCTTATCTGCTCTTGATTATCGATGAAACCAAAGGTTATCGGGGGTGCATAGATGATATCTGGTGAGTGTGCATGATAGGGTTGAGGTTGGTCCTCCTCGTCGTGCCATCCTGGCCTTTATATAGGTAGGCCAGGTCTCGGGATAAGGTTGAGTCGGTTATAGGTTAGGGTTTGCTCTTTAAACTTTCTATCTAAAGCTAGCCGTATCCTCCAAGGAACCGCATCCTTCATGGGCCTGGGTCACCCGAATCCTTCATGGGCTTCTTCATCAGGTGTGGATCATCACATGGGCTCCCACTGGGCCGAACTGAATAGGCCAACATTGGGTACCCATAGGGCATACCCATGTCAGTAGCCCCCGAGTGTCTAGTCGAATCACATATTCGAATTGAGACTCTGAATATGCTTTCGGGTCATAATGTTTAGTTCATAGGGATAGTTGATATGCATGCCTAACTCATCCAATGGATTGGGGTCAGTTAACTACCTTTGGGAAAAACAAACGCTATCTACTCAGACTCGAGTCCCTGGACTCGAATCCGGAAAAGTGCTGGTGTAATTCGACTTAGGCCGCAGAGGTCTTACAGAAGTTGAATTCCAGTGATATTAGATATGCACCCAACACATCTGTCAGGAGTTTTCATCGCACCTGCAGGTACGGTATATTTCTGGTAGAGCGCAGTAGGTGCGTTACCAGACCATCAGTCTGTGTCTGTAGGTCTTATCTTTGTGTCCTAGACATAGCATCCAAATGCTTGTTATCACAGAGACGATTCGGGTGGCCAAGTATACGCCGTCTCTTAGCAATTATTGTGATGGGCAGAGTCACCATGTTGTCGATTGTGTATTAGTTCTTGTGATGCAGTCATTCGTAGAAGATCTAAGGGATTGTGGTAGCTTTATTCATAGGGTGCACGGCCAGCACTCCCTATGGGAGTAGCCCCCGAGTGTTTGTTCGAGTCGTAGATGCGAGCAGAGAATTCAGTCATGCGTATCTTGTGAATGCCATTGATAGCTAGAATTTACCGGATGACAACCAGCGGTACCTATGGGAGTAGCCTCCGAGTCCGTAATTGAGTCATTGACTCGAAGGAGGAGTCAAAGTATGCAGTCTTAACATGTGTAGTTATCATACTAATATTGGACCCACAAGTACTTCGGGTGTCGGCTAGTGCTGCTATTAGGAGTAGCCCCCAAGTATTTAGTCGAGTCATTTACTCGGGCAAAAACTCAGTGAATCACTCTAGCAATATAGAGTCGTTGTTGTACCATTCCTTTGAGAATTTTAATATGCGGCCCAAAAGTTCAGACGCCAAGGCAACATGGGGCCGAGTTGCGTGTAATCACACGGAAGGGCTATAGTAACTTTGCTAATTGTCAAGAGCGGACAAATGGGGGTAAATACAAATCTAACGACCAAATGATCATTTGAACCAGTCAAAAAACGGTTGAACTCAAATCCCGCCATTAGGTCAACTCTTCTTGCCCGCCTTGTCTGTATTTCCTGTTATCCTTTGTAGTCGTGGACTGGTTTACCCCTGCAAGGACTAGATCTTATTCTCTGATACGCTCTTCTCCCCTATTATTACCCTCTCCATTACCTTGTTTATCTCTAGCTACTGGTATCCAGATCGGAGCTCGCCGTTGATCTCCTTGCGTCCCCGCCATGGTCGGTCAACCTCCCACGCCCTTAATCGAAGATCGTTGCCGTCGCCCACGCCTCGTTTTTCCTAGTCGGTGTGCCGGAGCTTCACGTCCCTAGCCTAGCCTCTCGCCGCTGCCTAGACCTTCTTGCATGATGGAGCGCGTCCGGCCGGGCAATCCGGACCGGCGACCGGCCTCGGGCAGTTGCGTGCTGTCGCGCATACCAGGCATGGAAACCCTGGCAGAGGAGTTTGACGACAACACTCTCATGGCCACCGTGCTGGGCACGCGTCCTGCCGTGTCACCGGCAAGCTTGCTGTCGGCTTTCAGGTCTCATTTTAGGATCAGACGAAAAGTGGTCAATATTGAGGTATGCGCGCCACCATTCGATTTCTTTGCACGGTTCGCCCATAGCTCAGATAGTGAGCGTGTTCTGCATTCTTCCCGTTCTTTTGAGTGCAGTGGGGAGAAAATGAGCTTCATGCATTGGCATCATGCCTGTGGGTGGAACGATCGCTTAGGGCAGCTTCATTTCTTCTCTAAACTTGGCTTTGACGGGCTCCCTTTGCATGCTTGTGAACCGGAGGCCCTCAAGCACGTCGTCAGTAGCCTTGGCAGCGAGCTGGTGGAGATTGTGGCACCGAGCGACAGATGGATCATCGAGGTAAAGGCGTGGCTGAAAGATCCAGACACTGTTCATAAGATGTACGAGATGGAGATTCTACGAGGGGCAAGAGGACAACTTTGCTAGAAGCACCCGGTGATCATCCACCTGCAGGAGGTTCTAGATCCGGTACATGGCATTCAGGGCCCCGACGAGGTGGCCAGAAAGCATCCTCATCGCCTGCAGTGTTGGCCTGGAAGGATCGATGGCACAGGACCACCACCGTTCCGTGACGGAGCGCACGGTTTCGGTGGGGGGACCGGGCGTGAACAGGCTGGTGCCGACACACTCATCGGACCGCATACATCGGTATGTATTATTTCGAACAACTCGGTCGCACGCTCCATTGTTCCGGAGAACGGAGTTCTAGTCATCTTGCCCATAAGGCATGGTTCACATGTTTCAAATGATTCATAATCAAGTGATTCAACTAGTCCATCAGAATGGAGCTTCTTCATGCGTTTACCACCAATATGACCCAAACGGCAATGCCACATATATGCAGCAATATCATCATTCAACTTGATTCCTTTGGTATTCACATTATGAATATGTGTACTTTTAATATCAAGATTCGAAACAAATAAACCATTCAACATAGGTGCATGACCATAAAAGATGTTATTCATATAAAAGGAACAACCATTGTTCTCGGATACAAATGAATAATTGTCTTGCATTAAACATGATCCAGACATGATGTTCATGCTCAATGCAGGCACAAAATAACAATTATTTAGGTTTATTGTCAATCCCGATGGTAGATGAAGTGCAAGCATCCCGACGGCAATCACATCAACCTTTGACCCATTGCCTACACGCATCATCACTTCATCCTTGGATAGTTGTCGACTATTCCTTAGTCCCAGTTTCGAGTTACATATATTAGCAACCGAACCGGTATCAAATACCCAGGTGCTACTTCGACTACTAGTAAGGTACACATCAATAACATGTATATCACATATACCTTTGTTCACTTTCCCGGCCTTCTTATCTGCCAAGTACTTGGGGCAGTTCTGCTTCTAGTGACCAGTCCCTTTGCAGTAATAGCACTCAGTATCGGGCTTAGGGCCTCCCTTGGTCTTCTTCTTAGGTGCGGCAATAGATTTTCCATCCTTCTTGAAGTTACCTTTAGGCTTGCCTTTGTTGCCTCTTTTCTTTGAACCTGGTGGTCTTATTCACCCTCAACACTTGATGTTCCTTTAGAATGTCTACCTCGACAGTCTTAAGCATAGTTGCGAGTTCCTGAGAGACTTGTTCGCACAATTCATCTTGTAGTTAATTACTGTAACACCCTCGCCTGATAAGGCTGATTTCATGTGTATAGTGCCAATCCCTGGATCGGTTCACTGGCACACACAATACAAAATGATAACAAATATAACTGTGCATCATAAATATAACGAATATAATCCAGAACTTACATTATTTATTCAAGTACACAGCGGAAAACGAATACAAGGTAGATCTCCATCCTTCAAATGTGCCATAGGCGAACAATTGTTGAGTGGAGTCTCGCAACCTATGAACGATCACTCAGATACAATATATCCTGCAACATAAAACGTAGCAGCCCCGAAGGGTCAATACATGGAATGTATGGCAAGTAGGATAAAGTGGTTAACAACAGATATATCAACTACATGCTTATTTGGCTAAGTGGAGTTCAGGCTCATTTGCTTAAAGAAATAGTTTTATCCTAACATTTGTAACAAAGTAGTTTTCCAATACGATAAATAGGACACTCTGGTTCACTCCCAGGTGCTCCTACCCAATTATGTTCACCCAACAAGTTTTAAGTAATTAAGAAATAAGGATGAGCGAGAAATATGTCATAGCATCAGTATCAGGTCACTCAAATTGTCCATAACCGGGACACGGCTAAGTACTTAGTTTTACACCCTTCAGGGGTTAGTACACTTTACCCATGTGACTTGGCCAAGCCAACTCGGACCACCACACTCATATTGTGTGATGATAGGTAGAGGTCCAAGACGATACAATTCAGGAAGAGCTTCCCAAACCCATCCACGCACCGTACCAACCTACACTATCTACATCTCTGGCTACATAGGGTTCGGGTCGCCACAACCTACTAAGTCCAGCCAACCGCCCATTTCATTATTGGCACATGGTTGCACACGAAAGCTACCGAACAAAGAAACCAATCCTTTCTCAGTGTCCTGGGCGGCATTCCCCACCATAAATCCACACTCGATGACTCAATCAATGTCATTCGCCCAGGTGGTTCATTAAAACATATTGGTTTGTCATTTAGCAAAACATAAGCCTTTCAAAACATATAACTTTTCATGATGTGATTCCCTTCCTCGTCTAAACAGCATAGCTAAGCAATCTACCAATACGATGGCTCATAAACAAGGAATACTAGGGAATAATATGGGACATAGCATAGCATATACACATCAATTCCTACAGATGCAATTCTACAAAAACATCTATAATGCATAGGAAAACAGTAGGACATTTATGACCAAGATAGCACCACTTGCCTTTGATGTAGATGTAGTCGTTTAATGGCCTCATTCACAATAACCACAATACTTGCAATCATAGTAGTTGCACTCCTCGCAATCTATCATTCAAAAACAAAGGCACAACAAGCACACCATTCAAAACATTGCAACAATGCAACAATACAATAAAACAATGGTGAGCAAATGCATGCATGATGATTTAATAAGTCATAATGGTTGTATTTAGTTCTCTGAACTTTATTAGATCACATGATGCATGTGGAAAGTCATTTAATGCATTAAAGCATTTATTATTAAAGTTATATCAATTTAATATGGTTTATCTCGCTTTAATTGAACTACTGATGTTCTATAGTATTAAATTGTGCACTAAAAGCTACTGGATAGATAATGCAATTTAGAGACAGTAGCAATTTGAATCACCCAAAAAGGAGTTATAGATATTTTCTTATGATTAAAAACCTATTTCAATGGGTTTAAAGATTTTTGTACGAATTTCTATTTTAACAGTACCAAATAATTTGGCATGCAATTTCTTTGGATATATATTATCAATACAAAGCTTTACCAATTGGTTTCACTAATTTTGGAGTTCTGGTTAATGTTTTGGGATTTAAATACTAGTTGAAGGGTTTAAATCATTTAAATTATTTCCTTCGACAAAAAATATGTCTGATGTTATATTAATGTTATACATCAACTAGGGATTCCATAGACATATTAATTCATTTTTATGATCTATAAATATTTTACCACGATTTGTTTACTCCAATTTGGTCATTAAATCATTTAAATAACTACAGTAAATATGTACAGTAAAAGTTGGATATAAAGGCATTTTAATATTCTTCACAATTTTATGAATCCAACGATATATCATTTGTAATTTTTAGACTTATAAATCTTTTTATATGCATTTTACAAATTTGCATGTTTTCTGTCTATTAATCAATTTCTGGAATAAGTAGAGATGTGGTGGTGACGTGGCAGTGTGCGATTCGTCGATACCTCTTCAGTTAAGTGATCCCTTGGTAGGCGTCAGATCGAGATCCAGCGGTGGATGTTTGATGGCTTGGGCTCCGGCTTGGCTTGAGCCTGGCTCGGTTTGAGCTTCGGCTGGGGCTCAGCTCAACTTGATCTGGGCCGTTCAGAAAAGATCGTACGGGGGACAGTGACGATCGCGAGCTGGCGGTGACGACAATGACGGTGGCGGTGGATGTTGCTCTGGTGGCGATGGTGGCGGTGGCTTTCGAGGTCCACGTAGACGGTGACTTGGCCCACGGCCTTCGGCTCCTCTCAGCGATCCTGATAGCATGCACAAAGACGGACGCCTCTTCCTGTGGCAGCAACAAGAAGCGAACGGAGGCACGGTACTCCGGTGATGCTCCATCGAGCTCGTGCGGTCGTGGCTGTCATTTGCAGTAGGGGGGAGAGGGTTAGAAGATAGCGGAGAAGGAAGGGAAAGGTCAGAGGCGGAAGGGAGCCGAGGGGGTGACGAAATCGATGGTACCATCTCGATTGCGATCTCTCAGTGGCGGCGTCAATGACGGCGAGATGTGGGAGGAGCTAGGGTTTCGATTTTCGGAAAAAGGCAAGGCGAGGTGGACACGGGGGATTAAATAGAGGGGCCTCGGGTGCGAGAGGGGCAAGATCGAACGGAATCGGCCGAAATCGATGGGGGTTTTGATCGGGGACGCGTCGGATATGAAGAACTCGTATCGAGTTCATTCTCCAGCGAGAGGGACGGGATGGCAACCGGGCCCCAGGCGTTAGAGAGAGGGGGCACGCGGCGCTGGCGGGTTGGGCTGTGCTGTTGTGATGGGCTGGTGTTGGGCTGCTCTGCTGCCGCGAGCGCGGGCAGGGAAGGGGAGAGGAGGAATGGCTCGGGCTAGGCCTGGCCGGTAGATTAGGTTTAATTCGTTTTTTTATTCTTTTCTGTTTTCTTTTCTAGTTTGAGTTTTAGGAATCTAATTTGGTCCATTCCAAATTCTAAAATTTTGTAATTTGACAAGCATTATTTTAGGACAATATTATACCCCTTTTCTGTCCATTTAAAATATTTCAACTAATAGAAATTGAGTTTATTTTATAGGGCTTTTACTTCATTCCTTTTTTCCTTTATATAATTTATATATTTTGATTTTGATCTCCAAAATCATTCAAACCACTTCCTATTGTTTTATAAAAATGTACTCTACCTATATAAATAATTCATGAATATATTTTCTCCATTTTATTATGGACGCACCATAGCTATTTGGTTCCACTTAGAATGGGAAAATCCCATTTAGGGTTTTGGATAAACCTCCTTGGATGATAGAATTCTTTCTAGGGTTTAAGTGCAATGGTGCTCATGCATGCCTCATGATTTTGAATTTTGAAATCTTGCATTCCAATTCAACAATCCATAATCAATCCATGCCTTTTTGCCTATATGGCTACTTAGGTCATAACAAAAGAATATAAGGTTTTGAATTCAAGGTTGAGAGAGTTTTATATTCAAAAAAGTTTATTTTCTTTGAGAAATTTCAACAAAGTCAAACAATCGATCAAGCTTATTTTATTTATTTCACATTCCAAAATTAGGAGAATTTCGGGATGTGACAATTACAAACCCTTTGTAACTTGGTGGAAGCGATTGCAGAACCTTATCTATCGTGAGATCAGCTGGAATGTCACATCCCAGTGTCTCAAGACGTTGAGCGTAGCCCATCATTTTAATGACGTGCTCGTTTATAGAGTTGTGCTCCTCCATCTTTGCGCTAAAGAAATTTTCAGAGATCTCATATCTCTCGGCATAGATTTGGTATCCAAACATAGTTTTGAGTTCCTCCACCATGACATCAGCCTCAGTAAGTTCAAAGCGCTTTTGGAGTTCGGGCTCCAACAATTGGAGTATCGCACACCACACAAGAGTGTAGTCATCAAACTTTGTGTCATACACAGTATGCTCCTTTTGAGGAGCATCATCTGCAGGGGTGTCACCTAACAGACAGTCAAGCACATAGGACCTTTTCATGCCCGCGAGGATTATCTTCAAGTTGCGGTGCCAGTTGGTGAAGTTAGACCCATTGTCTTGCATCTTTTCTTTCTCAAGGAATGCATTAAAATTGAATGCAGGGGGTGCCATGATCTACAATGTATTTGCAAAGACTATTTAGACTAGGTTTAAAATAGATGGAGTTCAAGTTAATTAAAAATTATTTATGAGGTCTCCCACTCAAAATGACACTCCTCTAGTCATTTTAATGATTACACGAACCAAATTCACTATGCCACGACTGATCATCACGAGTGGTGGCGCATCTCCAATGGCGAGCATCATATGGGTATCATATCATCCATATGACTCGTGGTTTACATTTTGGTTCATGTTCCGAGGCCATGTCTATACATGATAGGCTCGTCAAGTAAGAACCTTAGTATTTGTGTGTGTAAAACTATCTTACACCCGTTGTACGCGAACGTAGAATCTGTAACACCCGATCATCACGTGGTGCTTTGAGACGACGAACTTTCTTAACGGTGCACTAAGGAAGAACATATTATTATATAGATATTTAGTGGTAGGGATCATTTTATAATGCTACCGAGGCAATCAAATACTAACAGTGCGATCAATTCAATGAAAAAAAAGATGCATCAAAGGATAAACATCACATGCATATATAATTCATATGGTCCTTCTCGCATTCGATCTCCATCTTGTGTATCTTCGCATGATATCCATCATTCCATTGGCGTTCCACCAAGTTCCATGGCACCACCATCATGGTTGTTCTCCACTAATCTAATTACATGGCTTTCCATTTTTCGGAACGCATGCCATAAAATAAAACAACAACCATATGGCTCCTGCCAGTTGTTTTGACTTACAATAAAACAAATTACATACAACAATATTTGTATCATAGACCATATCACATCACATGCCATGCAAAAACAAGTTAGATGCCTCTAATTTATTTGTGCATATTTTACGCGGCTGTGGGATTTCTAGGAAAGAACCGTTCTACCTACAAACTTCGGCCACAACGGTGATAACCAAGTTATTAAGAATACCATTGTAAATCAGATATCAACTATAGTGGGAGAGGTAGACACCCGCTAGCCACATATGCAAACTAGTTGCATGTCAGGTGTGGAACAGGTCTCATGTGCGAGGACATATAAAGTTTGTCTGGGCCGCTTCATCCCACTATGCCACCAATATCCGAAGTACAAAAGATTTTCAATAACATGGTCATCAACGCCCACATATCTATGTGTTTTAAGCGTACAAAGCATCTACACATATACATAGATCTGATACCACTGATGGGGTTCGTTGCATAGAAAACAAAAAAAATCCTATGGTTTGCAACTTCTAAGATCGAATCAAGATGATACTATGTAACGGTTTCAGATGGACTCACCCTTAAAGACCGTTAGCGGGATAACATTCCTGCAAACAAACGTGGTTGATGTAGATGTACACGACCATCCTCAAGGACGTGCATACGGTCAGTGCCATAAGAGGGCAGCACCTCCGTAATCATTCACACGTACGGTATGCCGACGACTCCCGAACTCTTGCTCCAGCCAGGCAGCAGAAGTACTGGAGTGCTACGACATGGTAGATGTGGTGGAGGGGAAGATCTCGAGAAGGGCTTCACCTAAGAACCTTTTCTTATGGCAATGGACAAGGCTAGCAAGAGGGATAAGATGCCAACCAAAGGGTATATGAGAGGAGTGGGCAAGTGTGTGAGAGGGAGGAGGTCTCCACCTCCTTTTATAGGGGAGAGGGGGGAAATCCCCTTCCTTGGACTACGCCAAGGAGGTGCCCCCTCCCCTACTCTCATTCATGTGGTTAAACACTCCACTCACATATAATTCATCTCCACTTTCTCCCATTGAATTTCCACTCAAAAAACCAAAGGTCTTTCAATTAAAGCACTTTAATTATCTTGGTTTTAATGCAACTTAATTTAATGAACACTTTATTTTATGAACACTTTATTTAATGAGTACTTCATTTAATGAACACTTCATTTAATGAACACATTAACATTTTCTTTCCTTACTTTTTTTATACCCTGAAACTATTTCGGTAGATTCGATAGAATAAATTCCTGCGATATCCATTATCTTCTTCCGTGTTCCCTGTCCACTCAATTGCATCGAATAACCTTAAGTGTTTCTACCTATGGGTTTGAGAACTAATACATGATCGAGACTCTCTCTGATCAATAATCATTAGCGGGACCTGGAGAATCATAATGACTCCCACTAGCTCCACGAAAATCCAATGATCGTCTGAACCTTTTTCGCTGTAATAAAATTCCTTTTGTCTCGCAATATTTTACTTGTCCGAGATCCCATTACTTGGTATCATCAATACCTTGTTTAATATCATTCCTGACAAGTACTCTTTTTATCGTTCCTATGATATAACATTCTAGTGATCAAATCACTTACTTGCAAGCTATGTCAACGTGATATCATCGAGTGGGACCTGAGTATATCTCTCCGTCATCTGGATGGACAAATCCCACTCTTGATCCAGGAGTCTCAACTAACACTTTCCAAGTACCCGACGACACTTTTATAATCACCCTGTTACGGTGTTATGTTTGATGGAACCAAAGTACTTTTCAAGTGAAAGTGATTTACGTGATATTATGGTCTAAGGACATTGAGTTACTATGAATGTGATAGCAATATAAAATTGAGGACTTGATCGTATTGCTAAATATACTGCGGGTGACTGTTCATCATATCATTCTCCAATGATATAACCTTGTTATTAACAATATCCGATGTTCATGGTCAGGAAACCTTTGATCATCTGTTAATCAACAAGCTAGTATTAAGAGAGGCATTACTAGGAACCTTTTCTATTTATAAATCACACATGTATTAATGTTTCCTATTAACACAATTATCACAAGAAAAATAAACATCTATTATAAATCTGGAATAGCATAATAACCACTTTATTATTGCCTCTCGAGAATATTCCTTTTAGATAGAGCTCACCGCTTGGTTATTCGTGTGTTGTAGAAAGGAGACCCCCCGCCCCTATACACATGCGGTCTTTTCCTGATGGTGCATATGATGCCAGTGGCCGGGGAGGGAGGGGAGGGGAGGGGAGGGGAGAAGCGGGTCAAGGGGACCTAGAGTTTCCGGCCTAATATTGCTGAGACTATTCTTAGACCGAATCACACAATTAATCTTCACTTAGATGAGGACGAATCACATAATTAATATTGCTAAGACTATTGTTAGACCGACTCAAATGGATTTCATGCCTAGTAGACATATCATAGAAGGTGTGGTGATTCTATATGAAATTATTCATGAACTTCATAGTAAGAAAATGGATGGTGTTCTTTTAAAAATTAACTGTAAAAATCTTATGGTAATGTTAAATGGTATTCCCTACAACAAGTGTTCCGTATAAAAGGTTTTCATCCTAAATGGTGTGAATGCATAAATAACTCTGTACAGAGAGGGGGTGTGGATATTTGATTAAATGATGACACATGTCATTACTTCTAAAATCAAAAGTGTTGCGCCAAGGAGATCCATTGTCTTCTATTCTTTCTAATCTTGTTAATGGCATGTTAGCTATCTTGATTTCCCATGCGAAGGAAGATGGTCAAGTTGAGGGACTCATTCCTCATGTATTTGAAGGTGGAGTTTCTAGCATATATATTTTTTATGGATCATGAACTTGGAAAAGGCTCTTAATATGAACTTCATCTTATGTATATTTGAACAACTATACGGTTTGGAAATTAATTTTCACAAGATGGAAATATTTTGCTTTGTAAGGGCTAAATAAAGAGAGAAAGATTATAATATTCTTTATGGTTGTGAATCAGGATCGGTTCCGTTTATTTAGGAATAATACCAATTCATTTTAGAAAGCTCAAGAATGGAGAGTGGAAACCCGTCGAAGAACTTTTTGCAAGAAAATTGAGTAGTTGGCCAAACAAGATGCTATGTTATGGAGACCGTTTGGTTTTAGTTAATTCCGTTTTTACAATTTTACCCATATTTATATTGTCCTTCCTAGAATTACCTAAAGGGATAATGAAGAGATTAGACTTCTGGCAAAGTGATGAGCATCGAAAGAAGTATAGACTAACCTAGTGAAATATAATTTGTAGACCTAAAGCTTAGGGAGGCTGGGAGTTTAACTTTTAGAAATAAAAATAGATGTTTACTTAGCAAGTGGATTTTAAAACCTTATCTCAAGTTTCAGCAAAACCAACTGATTCTCCATTCTGGAGAGGTTTAGTGAATGTTAAGGATAAACGAGGCTCATTTCACATTGAAAACAGGGTATTAGATTTTGGGAAGCTACTTGGGTAGGCGATAAGTCGTTAGCTGAGCAATACCCATCTCTGTATATCATCTCCCATTCGAAAAGGAGTTTTGGTGGCGAATGGTATGTCGATTAGTCCTTTAAACATAGGTTTTCAGAGGGTTTTGATTGGAAATAATTGGACATGTTGGAACCATATGGTGCAGCGCTTGATTCAGTTTCAGCTAACCGAGCATCATAATATTTTAAAATGGTGCCTAACTACCTTGGGGTCCTTCATGATTAGGTCAGTGTATCTCGATTTGATGACGGTCATACCAAGTTTCTAGGCAAGTATACACTAGTAGGAAAATGCTTATAGCAGTCATTTTCCTATTGGCGTGTCAAATAATATGGTTGCCATCATTGCAAGGCAAAATAGTCGTGGCGTTCAGGAAAAGCCGAACTCCGCAACTAAAATGTAGTCCTAGCGTTCGAGGAAACATGAACGCCGACACCAAGTGGGGACCACGAGGCAAGCCGGGACCAATATAGCCCAGGAGTTCGGCACAACGGAATGCTTCTACTATCGAACATACTAACGGAGTTCAGAAACTTTCAACGCCATAACAAGTTGTCTACTAGTAGTGGCGATCGATTTATGCCGAATGCCACAAATGGAGTATCAACTACAGGAGTTCGCCTGGTCCTAAATGCCACTACTATGGTTGACATGGTTATACCCCGCAGGTACACAACATTGGCATACCTGGTCCAGCCCAAGGGAAGGCCCACGACAAGATACGCGGCATGTGAAGGATTTCGGGTGGCCCAAGCCCATGCCTTCGAATCCTTGGAGAACAAGACTAGAGTAGATATAATTTCAAAGGGACAAACCCTAATATGTAACCGACTCGACCTACGCCCGGGACCTGCCTATCTATATAAAGGCCAGGAGGGCACGGTGAGGAGGACCTCCAACTCACCTCATACACACCTCATGCCAGATTGCATCTACGCACCTTTGTAATCTTTGGTTCCGCCATAATCAAGAGCAAACAAGCAGGAGTAGGGTTTTCCCTCCGGGGGCCTGAACCTGGGTAAATCTCGTGTCCCCATGTTGCTTGTCTGTTAACTGTTCCATGATCTCCAACATCCCCATCTTCTCCAAAACCCAAGTCCATAACAATGGGCATTGACGAGATCGAACCTCGTCAATTAGCGCCGTCTGTGGGAACTGGGGAAGTTGATTGTGCGATCATGACGGTCCCATCCGGAGCAATCTACAACTCATCAGCGACGGAGAATCACCTCCTCTTCGGCACCTTCAACTTCACCGCCCACTCGCCAGCCACCCTGAGGAATTTCGAGTCCGTCGGTGATGGGCTCGAGATGTTGTTCGGGAGCTTCTGCTTCTAGGTGGGGAAGACCGGCAATCTCTGCCTCCCAGAGCGGGTGCCACCGCCATCCATCAGGCCCGCTTCATGGGTCCCACCCATCAGCGTGTTACGCATGTCGACGCTGACAGACGAGTCATATGACAGCAGCAGCTGTAACTCAGATCTGTGCGGCCCTCCCTCAGACGGAGGAACCTACGGTTCCCTATCCGAAAGCTATGGCAACAACGATCAAACCCGCGGAAGTTACTTATGCGCCGTGGTCATCCAGAGCGAAACAGAACTGCCGTAGGTTCGAGTGCGCCCAACCCACCTCCCAACCCGCAAGGTGAGAACGGAGGAAACGGGGGAGCTCCATTGCTCAGGCCCAACGAAGGCGACGCCAATGCCTACCAGAAGATCAACCTCAATGAGTAAGGATGGCGCCAAGCACGCGAAGCCATGGCAGGCAACGTCATCCTACCTGTTAATGCTTCAGGGATCTGTTTATGGCCTACCAACTCCTCCTTATTAGCGAGCATAACCGGCAGGTAAAACTACAGGAGGAGCTCGACAAATGCAAGCATGCAGCTTTAGAGTCTAGCGCGCGACGAGCTGCGCTCTCCACCGCTGGCGGATACAGCTCGCACGACAACAACACCAACAAGCATTGCTCCCGCACGGAGCACATGGACCCCGCCGCATGCCACGAAGTCACCAGGGTCCTCAACACGTCCTTCATGACAATGGACGTGAACGGCAACGTCATGACGAAAACACCGAAGGCTGCGATCATGGAGGCCACTACATACCTCATGTCCCATCCAACTCTGGTGGGTGACCCGAAGAGCGCCATGCACAAGTCCGCGCTAGCTGGTCTCGCACTCGTCGGAGCTGCGCTCCATGACGAGGCTCCTGCGGAGCCAAAGAAAAAAGCTGCGGTCAGGTTCATCCGCAACCCTACACCCTCATCCGACAAGGACGAGCACGATCTGCCTCGATGTTGCAAAATCCCACGGTGCCGTAGCAGCGACTGCGACGCTCGAAACAATCTCACCCAGCGCAAGATCGACAAGGCATGCGCTAAACACGCATGCTCAACCGAATCCGACGAAGAAGACGATGGAGAGCTATGTGGAGCCAGATGCTTCAGCAGATCCATTTGGCGAACACGGATGCCGAAAAATTTCAAGCCCCCTTCGAACACTCCGAAGTTTGACGACACGCAGGACCCAAAGGCCTGGCTCAGCGATCACCTCTCATCCGTCAAGCTACATGGCGGAAACAGGAACACCGCCCTGCAATGCCTATAGCTGTAGCTGACATGCGCAACTTGGATCTGGCTTAGAAGCATGTCCTCTCGCTCCATCCAAAGCTAGGAGGAGCTGACGTAGAGCTTCATCCGCAACTTCAAGGGCACTAGCAAGAGGCCAGCCTCGATCGAGGAACTACATGCCTACACCCAACATACCGACGAATCCATTTGCTCATACATCCTACGCTAGTCCCACATCAAAAACTACACCGCACACATCTCCAAGGAAAGGACAATCGATGCCTTCAAGGATGGTGTCAAGCGCTCGAACTTCAAGGAAGAACTTGGGCGCATCAAGCCCAAGACGATCGACCACCTCATGGACATTGCCAACCGATCGACAGATTGCAAGGACTCCCTCCACCGAATGCATTCGGATGACGAGGACGACTATGGCCATAGGCGAGAGCGCCGTAGCAAGCAAAGATCACGCGTCTACAACAACCGCGACGGAGTTGACATGGTCGCGGCTGGATACGCCGACCAACAAAACGATGGCAACCGCAGCAGCGGATACCGCGGAGGCAACTTCCGCGGTGGAGGGCGACCCACACAAACATGGCAACGGCGCAGCCGTGACGACGATCCGTCGGGATACGACAAATTGTCTGGTCCTTGCACCATCCACTTCTACATCGACAAGCAGGATGGCAAGAAGAAGGCCATCCACATGCTAAAAGACTGTCGCGCGTTCCAGAAGCTCAGCGAAGGTCTCACCCAAATACGACACCAGATCGTGAACCCTGGATTTGGGCCCGCATTTGCACCAGGTGACATCACCCACAGAGTTCCTCCACCACCACCCGTTGGATCGTCAAATCCAGTGATCGTACCCGCTCCAAACAACGGCACAGGAGGATATCTGCCGCAAAAAGGGTCCCTGATAATCCAGAAGGGGCACCCAACCAATAGGGTGCAAAAGACACCCGCCAAGTGATCCTGGCGGTAGCCTCTCCACCGGCCATCCCTGAATACCTCAGTGGCTCGGAATCTTGCATCACGTTCGACCGTTCGAATCACCCACGCCAGATCCCTCGCCCAGGTCATGCTGCCCTGGTGATCGAGGCGCAGATCGGAGGATTCGAGATGAGCCGTGTTTTCATGGACGGCGGCAGCGACATCAACCTGATGTTCGCCAACACACTCGCAGCAATGCGTTTCCCGCTGTGCAGCCTGGATCAATCAGATACAACATTCCACGGCATAGTCCCAGGGAAGGGCATATATACCCTGGAAAAGATATGTCTTGACGTCATCTTTGGCCAGCTCAAAAACTTCAGGCGCGGATGATTGGAGTTCGAAGTGGTGGACTGGCCATCACAGTACCACGCCATCCTCGGGCGTGTGCCATTCGCACGATTCCTGGTAGTGCCACACTACGCGTACCTGCTACTGAAGATGCCAGGACCCAGAGGCGTTATCACCGTCTAGGGAAGCTTCACCTGGTCCAACCACTGCGATAGAGACTTCAACAGAATCTCCTAGTCATTCGGCATGCAGGAGGAGCTCACGAGGCTCAGAGAGGTGACAAACAATAGGGCACCCCCAGTCGCCAGGAAAAACGCACCTGATATGTCATTCGACTCCACGGTCAACACGAAGAAGGTGCAGGTTCACCCTACGGATGCCTCCAAAATGGCGTTGATCGCCAACGACCTCAGTCCCGCATAGGAAAGCGCGCTCGTCGAATTCCTCCGTGAGCACTGGGAAATCTTCGCCTGGTGTCCTGCGGATATGCCAGGAGTTCCCAGGGAATTCGCCGAGCATGCACTCAATGTGTTCCCCGACGCAAAGCCAGTCAAGTAGTCGATCCGACGACTATCCGAACCAAGAGCTAAAGCCATTGGAATCAAAGTCAGTAGACTGCTCGATGCCAAATTCATCCGAGAAATTAAAGAGAGCGAGTGGCTGGCCAATACTGTGATGGTCCCCAAGAAGGACACGGATATCCCGCGGATGTGCGTGGACTTCACATCGCTCAACAAATACTGTCCCAAGGAACACTTCCCTCTATTGCGGATCGATCAGATCATCGATTCGACTGCAGGATGCGAGAAACTCTCCTTCCTCGACGCCTACTCAGGCTACAACCAGATTTGGCTGAAGGTCAAATACCAAGAGAAAACAACGTTCATCACGCTGTTCGGAGTGTTCTTCTACAACACCATGCCCTTCGGGCTAAAGAACGCAGGTTCCATGTACCAAAGGTGCATGCAGGCATGCCTGAAAAACCAGATCGGTCGCAACATTCAAGTCTACGTCGATGACATGGTAATCAAGACCAGAGAGGCCAAGACACTTATCGACGATCTCCACGAGACGTTTGATAACCTTGATCATTATAAGATCAAGATGAAACCAGAAAAGTGAGCCTTCGGCGTCCCATCTGGCCAACTACTTGGCTACTTCATCTCCTAACAGGGGATCAATGCGAATCCGAAGAAAATCAAGGCCATACTGTCCATGGAGAAGCCAAAGAACCTCAAAGGTGTCCAGCAGCTAGCTGGGCGGATCACAACACTGAGCAGGTTCATCAGTCGCATGGGTTAGAAGGCCCTACCTTTTTACCAGCTGCTGCGCAAAGCGGACAAGTTCGAGTGGACACCCGAAGTAGATGACCCATTCGAGGACCTCAAGCGGCTGCTCTCCACCTCGCATGTACTGGTTACACCAAAGGAGCGAGAGCCTCTGCTGCTATACATCACAGCTACGCACCAGGTGGTAAGCACCGTACTCGTGGTCAAACGACCCGAAGATGGAAAGACTCACGGAGTCCAATGCCCAATCTACTACCTCAGCGAGGTACTGAATCCAACAAAGCAGAGGTACCCTCACTACCAGAAGCTTTCCTACGGCGTATTCAATGACGGCTCGTCAGCTAAGCCACTACTTCTAGGAGCACCAGATCATGCTCGTCAACGAGGCCCCACTGTCCAACATCCTGAACAACCCCGAAGCCACGGGACGTGTAGCCCTGTGGGGAATCGAGCTATCTCCCCTAGACATAGTCTACGAGCGGCACAAGGCCATGAAGTCTCACGTCCTCCCTGACTTCCTCGTCCACTAGATGGAACTCCAGCTGCCGGACACTCCGGACATGACGCAATCATGGACGATGCACTTCGACGGCTCCAAGCGTGAGGCTAGAGCAGGAGCTGGCGTCATACTGACGTCCCCTCAGGGCGACAAGATGAAATACGTCCTTCGGATGAAATTTCACGCCTCCAACAGCGAGGCTGAATACGACGCCCTCATCCACGGCATGCGGATGGCCAAGATCTGCGGCGCAACATATCTAATCATCTATGGTGACTCAAACCTTGTCGTTCAGCAGACGATGAATGAGTGCGACGCTCACAACGCCAAAATGATCGCGTACCACGCTCTTTACAACTCACTCGAAGGGGACTTTGATGGCTGCGAGCTTTGGCACGTCGGAAGGGAAAGCAACGAGGAAGCCGATAGACTCGCCAACATTGGCTCCACCTGCACACGGGTGCCACCAGGTGTGTTCCTCGAACAAATATGCGTACCCTCTATCAAGAGGAAATTCCCCCAAGGGATCACCCAAAGAAGCAGAGCACTCGGGGGCTGCGCTACCTGAAGGACAGGAAAGACCCGAAAAGCTCGACACTAAAGCCAAGTTGGTCAGCCTGATGCAGGTCATGGCGGTCGAAGAAACATGGACACAGCCATACCTTCGGTACCTGATAAACAATGAACTTCCCGATGACCCGACAGATGCCCAACGCATATCTCACTGGTCCAAGGGCTTCACCATCCACAATGGTTAGCTATACAAGCGCAGTATTTTGGGTGTACTCCAAAGGTGCGTCACCATCAGTGATGGCAAAAACATCCTCCAAGACATCCACGAGGGCACCTGTGGCCATCATGCAGGCAGCCGCGCCCTAGTAACCAAAGATCTACGAGCTGGATTCTACTGGCCAACGGCCATGAATGACGCTAAGGACATCGTCCGAAGGTGCAACGCCTGTCAAAGATACGCAGAAAAGCTGCACGCACCAGGATCAGAGCTAAGGCCCATACCACTGGCCTAGCCCTTCGCCCAATGGGGCCTCGACATGATCGACAAACTGCCCAAATACTCGAAAGGAGGCCACGTCTACCTCCTGGCCGCAGTCGACAAGTTCACCAAGTCGATCGAGTCCATGCCCGTCACCAACCAAAGCGGCAAAACTGTCGTCAAGTTCTTCGAATCCATAGTATACAGGTTGGGTGTGCCGCACAACATCATCACGGACAACGACTCAAACTTCATCTCAAAGGAATTCCATGACTTCTGTGAGGGCCTTGGCATCAACATATCATACGCCTCCGTGGCGCACCCGCAGACCAATGGACAGGTCGAAAAGGCCAACGGCATCAAGAAATGCCTGCTATGCCCACTCGAAAGGCTCGCGGGAGCCTGTGCAGAGGAGCTACCCTCCGTCCTTTGGAGCCTGCGTACAACGCCGAATAGCTCAACTGGCTTCACACCTTTCTTCATGGTAAACGGAGCCGAAGCCATACTACCTGCCGAGGTACGTCACAAGGCCCCGCGGGTCGTCGCCTATAGCGAAGCCGAATCAACAGTCGCACTCGAAGATGCCGTCGACACACTCGACGAGGCACACGGCATTGCTGCGGCTCGCTCAGCGGTCTAACAACAGAGCCTCCGCAATTACCATAGACGTTTATGAACCACAAGTATAGGGGGTGTATCGTAGTACTTTTGATAAATAGGAGTGTCGATCCCAACAGGGAGCAAAAGGTGCTAAAGAGTGGTATGGAGCAGGAAATCTCTATAAATACTTAGCAAACAGATTTTTAGTGGTTTTCTGATAAGGCAACAAAACAAAGAGCAGGTAACAAAGAACAAACGCAGCAAGTGGCCCAATCCTTTCTTAGCAAAGGACAAGCCGGTGGAAATACTTATAAAGACCAAACGTTCTCGAGGACACATGAGAATTCTGTCAACTGCTTTCGCTTCAAATAGCTGAGTACTCTTCTTTGGTGTTGTAAGTGTTGTGTGGGTGAACCTGTGCTTATGTACTGACCTTACTTGGACTAATACATACTTTTGATTAAACCCCCTGCAAACATCCATAACTACAGGAAAGTAATTAAGATATAAATCTAACCACAGCCTTAAACTCTGAGATCCTACGCTCCCTTATGCAATGGTGTCCTAACGGGGGTTCATGTTTCTGTCATTCCGGCAACCCCACAATTAGTAGCCAAATACACAATGCATTCCCCTAGGCCCATAAATGGTGAAATGTCATGTAGTCGACGTTCACATAACACCACTAGAAGAATAGCACCACAACTTAAATACTAACCATTGAATAATAACTCAACACAGATCCACTAATAACAACATGACTTCTCCCATGTCCTCAAGAACTAGAGGAACTACTCACAAGACATCATATGGATCAAGATCAAAGATGATATGATAATGGATAACAATCTGAACATAAACAATAATCCAATGGTTACACTCACAAGCATCAACTACAATAGTAATTAACACCGGGAAAGTTTCCCCTAAGAACTAAAGCAATATCCAACACAATTGTTATAGCGGGACGGAGTGGTGATGGTGGTGCTGGTGGAGATGATGGTGTGGATGATGATGATCCCTGTGAAGCCTAGCTTGATGAAGGTGTTGATGATGACGATCTCCCCTCTTTGGGAAGGAATTCCCCCGGCAGAAATCTGTTTGCTGGAGAGATATTTCTCTCTCGGTGTTTTCCGCCCCCCAGAGGCAGCGGAAATCTATCTGTGGTCGCGCCCCTAGCCTTAGGGTTTCGTAGGTAAGATATAGGCGAAGGGGCGGAGCCAGGAGCCGGGCAGGTGGGCCACACCTGCCCTAGGCGCGGGGTCAGGGGCCCGCGCCTAAGGGGGTGTGGGCCCCATGTGGCCCCTCTTCGTCCCTCCTTCTGGCTTCCTTCGTCTTCTGAGAAAATAATATTTTCCATATTTTTCTGGTATTTTTCTGATCTTCGCGAAATTGCATCGAAATGCCCTCTTTTCCATCAGAATCCAGAGTCCGGCAGTCCATCCTCCAAGAATCATCCAACATGCATAGACAGTGGAAAAGACATAAGCAATACCTCATAATAAGATAAATATCAATGAATAGAGGTAAATTATGATATAGAAAGGTGATGCAAATTGGGCGTATCAACTCCCCCAAGATTAGACCTTCTCTTGTCCCCAAGCGAAAACTGAGCTTAGTAAACATGTCCACAGGTTTATGGAGTGAAGTGTCGATAAAAGAATACAAACAAGAAGCATCACACTTACCATTGCACAACTCATAGAAGAAAGCAACTCACCATTATATAACTTAACTTGCAACCAAGTGCAACAGTCACAGTAGAGATGCATAAAGATAAATCATAATTAGAATTGTCAAACTTGTTCTTGATCAGAGAACACCTGGCAAACAGTTTCACAAAAAGCTTTTTGTAGAAGTTTTACAATAGGAGCACTCTTTGCTCAAAAAGGTTTTTCACAAGTGAAGGATTTCAAAGTAATACTCAATAGATAAGAGTCTTGTGCAAATAAGGAAGATAAAGAACATGATTGAATAAATCACCATATGACTGCTTGAAACACAACAACTCAAATGCTTGCTGGAGATAGAGAGGAAGTAGGTTTACTGACTCAACTTGGTAACTAGGATAAATGTCTTTTTATAGAGGGTAGCAGGGATTACATGTCATAAAGAGCTTCCAAAATATTATGGTACTTACTAGATTTGATCCCTAATTACCCCTATCATAGGCATCTTGAGATGATTAAGGTTAAAGTGCACAAATATGGAGTATATGCTTGACGAAATATAAGTTGGCAATCTCATGTCCCTTGAATATGAGGGCCACTCCTCATGTTACTCAACTTTGGGCCCAGGTAAGTTCTTGTCATTGTAAGTATTTGCGTATCATAGAGAACCGCCAACAGGGTACCCCTTGCACATGGTACAAGAGCTTTCCCATAACCAAAATGACAAGGCAAGCAGACAATGAGCATCTCATCGATCTTTTTATTTACCATGTGCATAGATTTTTATTGAGGATGCTTCATAGATAGCTCACTATGGTGATGCTGCAAGTTTCCACCATGATTAAGCATGGATTAGGATAGCGACCCAGGCGTTTCTCTAACACAGAATACAAACTCCATGGACTTACAAGTTCCCTCTTTATTTCACACCGTTGACATCCATAGACAAAAGAGCATGATATCAACTGAGTACAAAAGTACATGTGCAATGTTGAAAACGTTCCCCGTGACAGCACGGTTCTGCTAATTCCAACGTATAGATGCAATCATATACAACTTTGATGGCACAATGGTTCAAGTCTATTAGGGACAAGAAAATAAGGTGTGCCATCAAGTTCGTGAGAGCTTTACTAACTAGTTTTCACATAACAAAATACTTCTTTTAATTCGAAAGATAGATGAAGCTTGAGAATTTGCTAGTAATAGCAAAAGCTACTAGGTAGATATGGTGGACACAAATGGCAAAGGTTTTGGTTAAAGGGTTTGGAAACATGAGAAGTATGCCTTCTCAAAACAGGTTTTTGGCTAGCAAGGCCGGGTAGTAAGCAAGAGAGTTGAAAGAAACAAGCAAACATACAAGTAATCAAGCGAAACATGTAGTCTTCCTTGAAGACACAAAAGATCTTAAATAAAGAATACTGAGCTTATGAGCCAACAAGAAAACAAATGATACAAAATACCTGTAAGCTTTTTCTCTTTTTCTTTCAAATATCAAAAAGTATTGCTACTGACCAGAGCTCGGTTTGCCAAAACCAATTTAGATCCCCTTGATGCTCCCAAAGTGATGCCAATACTAATCAACAAGATCCATCATATAATAGAGATTGCAAACTAAAAATAAGAAGTGCAAAAAGTAAAATATGAAACTTCGCATTAATATTCCTATAAAGGCACTCACACCAAGGGATACATAGATAACCAACTAATGGAGAGACACTTCCACATGCAAACCAAACTATAAGATAACCTCTCTACCAAAGATACGAATCCACTAAAAAGGTAAAAGATAATGGTGGTGATACCGCGGCACTCCCCAAGCTTGGAACAAGCCAAGGGGATGCCAAACCTGATGACGAATTACTCCTTCGATGGTGGTGGTGTTCTCTTGATAATATCTTCAATAAGTTTCTTCAAGTCCTCAATATCGAAGGTCAAAGTACGAATCAACTCCGAATTATGCTCAATGTAGCCCATGATCAATTCGGACCGAGGATCCCAGTTCTTATTATTCTTCCTCCACTCTTCCTTCTTAGAGTGTTCCTTCCCTGCAAGGTTAGTATGAGTGGTACAAGGAGGAGGTGTCCGTGGAGAGAGGATATGACGTGGAGGTTTCCATCATGTAGACATCTGTGATGTCCTCTTAAGCTTGATAGGGGTTTCCACCACTCTAATGCTTGCGAAGGTAGCGCGGGTGTCCAGTTGCTTGTCATCCTCCATGTCTCCTTCATAACCTACCAAAATCTCCTCCTCCTTGGGTTTGTGAGGATCGTCTTCCTCGGGCTTCTTGCCTTTGTCATTGGCGGAGACCATGGTGCTCTAAACTTGAGAAGATTTCCTAACAGAAACAGATCGAAACTAAAACACGACGAGAACATCATGCACGAACCTCGGGGGGGTCCGTGGGGTTATATATTACGAAGTTTCAAAGCGTAAGGAAGGTTTTGACACAGAAACGAGGTGGAGTCGGAGTTCGGGGGAGTCAAACCCCCTCCAGGCGCAGCCAGGCTGGGCCCATGCCTGGGATGGGTTTGTCCACCCCGGACTCTGGTTCCTCCTCTGTTCCGTCTCATAGTCTTCCTTATGTATTAAAAACATTAAAAACATAAAAAGATTGGGGTTTCACGAACCTTCTGTTTTCACCACTTTTACCTATTCAAAGACGAACTCTGCAGACTCCTTTTCTCCTTCTCCTAGAAGTTTCCTTTCCTCACAAGGCAATACACAAGCTTCAAAAGAAAGGCTTCTATAAGAGGCAAATGCAAATGATAACAGAAATCTGTCAAAACAGACCAGGAGGTAAAGATTGATTTTTTCGAAAACCATCTTTTGCTCAAATCAAAAAGTGCAGAACTAATGAAAGTTGGGTAACAACTTAGATAACAATCTCTGAAAAATACATCTCCATATGATGTATTGATCTCCCTCATGAAGTTTTACGGTACAGCACAAAAATCTGTCCCAGGACAGCCACTTTTCACAACTCCACTACTTCACAAAAGGAGTTGAACTTAACACAAAAACCAAAACAAAAAGGATAAGGAGCGGTTATTACAGAGGTAATAACTTCCAAGACTCGACAAAACTCTTGGGTTGTCTCCCAACAAGTACTTTTCTTTAATGCCTTTAAGTTAGGCTTGAAACTTCCAAAGATGCTCACAAAGGAGATATATATCTGAAGCGAAAGAGAGCATCAAGAAGTAAATAACCAACACGCTTGAGTCTAACCCACTTACTATGCATTGGGGTATCATGAGAAAACGAATTGTTGAAACAAAAGGCCACAGGCATAGGAAGACAAAACAGATGCAACTTTAAAGCTTTCAGCATAAAACGGGGAAACTTAACATCATTGAGATGCATAAAACCATGTTTCCCTCCCTCATAATAACTTTCAGTAGCACTTTGAATAAAGTTGACAATATAACTATCACTGGCAACAACTTTATCATCTGAGTAAGCATACTTACAGTCACAAAAAACAGGTCCAAGGTCATAAACCAGATCAATAGAAGCAAGTTGTTCCATCCGGAAATCTTTATTAGGCAAGCTGTTTTCACAAGGAGCTTTAGCAAATTTGGGAAAGTTAAACTTATAAGAATCTCCATCAAACTTAGTTAAAACTTTCTCCTTCTTACAATCTATAATTGCTCCACAAGTGTTCAAGAAAGGTCTACCAAAAATGATAGGACAAGTTTTGCTAGCTGCTGAATTAAGCACTAGAAAGTCAGCAGGATATTTAATCTTACCACAAAGTACTTCCACATCTCTTACAATTCCAATAGGGCAAATGGTTTCCTTATTTGCAAGGTGAATAACCACATCAATGTCCTCAAGCTCACAAGGACCAATTTCATGCATAATTTCCCTGTAAAGCTCATAAGGAATAACACTAGAACTAACACCAATATCACATAAACCATAGTAGCAATGATCACCAATTTTAACAGAAAGCACAGGAACACCAGCTTTTCTAGCCTTACTAGGATGAGAGATAATATTAGAAGCGTCTTCACAGAAGACAATATGCTCATCCTCTATATTTCTAGCGTCAAGATCTTTCACAATAGCTACCACAGGTTCAATATTCAATTGCTCAACAGGCTCCACAGTTTTCATTGTACCTTTATTATTTGCACTAATAATCATAGAATACTCCTTTACCTTAGCTGGAAAAGGTATTTTATCAACATAAGGTTCAGGCACAATATGATTAGTAGTACAAACTTGAGTACTTCTAACAGGAACATGACTAATAACATCTTTATAAGGTGCATGGTACTTGTTCCACTTATTCTTGGAAATTTCTATGTAAGAGGCAAAGGCCTTAA
This sequence comes from Avena sativa, assembly GCA_916181665.1. Classification (NCBI taxonomy): domain Eukaryota; kingdom Viridiplantae; phylum Streptophyta; class Magnoliopsida; order Poales; family Poaceae; genus Avena; species Avena sativa. The sequence continues at coordinate 39,578,738 of OV702298.1, read as the reverse complement.
AGCAGTTGGCAATACTTTGGGAATCAAGACCAAACTTATTACTAATATCATGGAAGTCATAAGTTCCCATAAAATATTTAATGCATTCATAATCATAGTTTATACCTGACTTTTTTCCTTTGTCATTCTCCCAAGCTTCAGTGTTCTCTTGAATATGGTCTAGTAGATCCCATTTAGCTTCTTCCTTCATACGTGTGAATGATCCAGCACAAGAAGCATCTAATAAATATTTATCATGAAGAGAAAGCCTAGCATAAAAGTTATTGATAATAATATTGTTAGGGAGTTCATGAATAGGACATTTAAGCATTAGTAACTTCAATCTCCCTGAAGCTTGAGCTGTACTCTCTCCATCACGAGGCCAAAAGTTATATATTAGATTTCTATCCTTATAATCTCACTGGGAGGATAGAATTTAGAAGAAAATAGAAAATCCATTTCCTCCCATTCCATGGATTGTCCATTCTTCAGCAGCTTATACCATTCTTCAGCTCTCCCTTTCAAGGATATGGAGAGTAACTTCGTCTTCACCTATTTAGTTGTGATACCTTCACACTTAAACAACCCGCATAATTCATGGATAAAAAGCAAGTGATCACCAGGATGGACAGTTCCATCCCCAGAATAATAATTATCCATAACACGATCAACAATACTTGTAGGTATCTTAAAAGGATCTATCTCAATAGGTGGTGGTTATTGGAAACAAAGTAACAAGCAGTAACAAAAAGCAATGCTCACAGTAGAAGTTTCCTTTACCAGTTCCACTCTTCAATAGCGCTTCACTCCCCGGCAACAGCGCTAGAAAATAGTCTTGATGACCCACAAGTATAGGGGGTGTATCGTAGTACTTTTGATAAATAGGAGTGTCGATCCCAACGAGGAGCAGAAGGTGCTGAAGAGTGGTATGGAGCAGGAAATCTTTGTAAATACTTAGCAAACAGATTTTTAGTGGTTTTCTGATAAGGCAACAAAACAAATAACAAACACAGCAAGTGGCCTAATCCTTTCTTAACAAAGGACAAGCCGGTGGAAATACTTATAAAGACCAAACGTTCTCAGGGACACATGGGAATTCTGTCAAGTCCTTTCACTTCAAATAGCTGAGTACTCTTCTTTGGTGTTGTAAGTGTTGTGTGGGTGAACCTGTGCTAATGTACCGACCTTACTTGGACTAATACATACTTTTGATTAAACCCCTGCAAACATCCGTAACTACAGGAAAGTAATTAAGATATAAATCTAACCACAGCCTTAAACTCTGAGATCCTACGCTCCCTTATGCAATGGTGTCCTAACGGGGGTTCAGGTTTCTGTCACTCCGGCAACCCCACAGTTAGTAGCCAAATACACAATGCATTCCCCTAGGCCCATAAATGGTGAAGTGTTATGTAGTCGAAGTTCACATGACACCACTAGAAGAATAGCACCACAACTTAAATACTAACCATTGAATAATAACTCAACACAGATCCACTAACAACAACATGACTTCTCCCATGTCCTCAAGAACTAGACGAACTACTCACAAGACATCATATGGATCAAGATCAAAGATGATATGATAATGGATAACAATCTGAACATAAATAATAATCCAATGGTTCCACTCACAAGCATCAACTACAATAGTAATTAACACCGGGAAATTTTCCCCTAAGAACTAAAGCAATATCCAACACAATTGTTATAGCGAGACGGAGTGGTGATGATGGTGCTGGTGGAGATGATGGTGTGGATGATGATGATGATCCCGATGAAGCCTAGCTCGATGACGGTGTTGATGGCGACGATCTCCCCTCTTCGGGAAAGAATTCCCCTGGCAGAAATCATTCTGCCGGAGAGATATTTCTCTCTCGGTGTTTTACGCCCCCAGAGGTGGCGAAAATCTATTTGTGGTCGCCCCCCTGGCCTTAGGGTTTCATAGGGAAGATATGGGCGAAGGGGCGGAGCCAGGAGCCGGGCAGGTGGGCCACACCTGCCCTAGTCGCGGGGTCAGGTGGGCCCGTGCCTAGGGGGTGTGGGCCCCCTGTGGCCACTCTTTGTCCCTCCTTCTGGCTTCCTTCGTCTTCTGAGAAAATAATATGTTTCCATATTTTTCTGTTCTTCGCGAAATGGCATCGAAACGCCCTCTTTTCCATCAGAATCCAGACTCCAGCAGTCCATCCTCTAAGAATCATCCAACATGCATAAACAGTGGAAAAGACATAAGCAATACCACATAATAAGATAAATATCAATGAATATAGGTAAATTATGATATAGAAAGGTGATGCAAATTGGGCGTATCAGCCGTCGGCTGCACCCAAGGTCCTTCGTCGAAGGAGACCTCATCCTTCGACTCAATCAAGAGAGATCGAAGAAGATCTAGTCACCCTAGGAAGGACCCTACATCGTCACAGAAGTCATCCCAGGTGGCGCCTACCGCCTCATGGACATCGCATCAGGATTCGAATACTCCAACCCCTGGAACGTTGCACGTTTGCGACGCTTCTACCCCTAGCTACCTCTTTACTTTCAATAAGGCTATTCAGCCGAACAATGTACCTCCTCGTTACGCTATAAATAAAAGCTAAGTCCCTTGGCCGAAATTTCTTTTATTTACATTACTTTTCGCTATAACACATGCGGGGGATACGCCTCACCTCACGACCTCGTCGACTGAGAACAACGCATACAACCTGAGTAGCTGACCACGTCAGGCTAATGAAAAGGACATGCACATAACAAAGCACCGCATGCTACTATATACAAACTTTACAAAGGGCACTACGAGCCCACTCGAAAAATCCAAATTTTACATCAAGTTTTTCTTTACAAGACCTACCTATTCTGGAGAATCACATTCGCCCGCTGCTCGAACAAATCTACTATCTCCTCAGCATGTTGCGCCACAGCTGCGTAATACGGGCGCATGTCCCAAAGGGTTCCATCAGGCCGAAGGGGTGGCCAGTCGCCACCTCCGCAAGGTTGACATCACGATGATGCAGCCGAACAAGGGACAATGCAGCTTTCACCCCAGCGATCAGCTGACGCCGCACCAACTCTTTGACGTGGCCCATGTTCCAAAATTTCGCCAGAAGGCCCCAAAGGGTGGAAGGTGCCTCATCCAATGGGACCATGACGGTCCAAATGGACGCCAGAGAAATCCTCGCCTGCTTTAGCACCCGAGAAACCTGGTGCACGCGATCTTGCACCGTCGCAAGGATGATGGCCCGGTCACGGTCCATCCAAAAGAAGCCACCAACCTCCAGGTCCTGTTGTGTCAAGCAATTCATCCGAACAGCGAAGCACTCTTTCTATTCCTTCAGAACGAGATTTGCACCTGCAGAAGGCACACAATGAGCAAACATGCAGAGCTTCACCCGAAAGAAAAACAGTTCGCAAAGACTCACATTGCAGTTGCTCGCTCATTTGCCGCAACTCCCCCATCAAGAACTCCTCCCTAGCAGTGGCTCGCTCGGCCTTCGACTTCCACACATCTGCATGGCCTCGAATGCCAAGGATATCCTTCTCCAAGCTGCGGACACGGTCGCGAAGAAAAGCCAGCTGTGACGCATCATCCAAGGATGGTCGCGGCTCAGGAGCATTCGGAGTGACAATAGGAACCTCACCCAAAGGACCCTAGAGGCAAACAAATCAAGACATGGACATCATAGGTATCTCTAGCAATAGATCAAAATATAAATTTATATACATAAAGGCCGCCTCGTGGCATAAGTTGGGTCTGTTCATCAGCAAAAGGTTACATTAGGAAAGCAAAAGGATAAACTATCCTAACTACAACACATGGGCCTAAGCACCCACATCCAGAGTGGCCTCGGAGCCAGACTGCCTGCACTTGGCCTCCTCCTGCTTCTTCACGGCATACTCAGCCAGAATATCGATAAGCTTAGGCCTGTAGCACTTACAGCGAGAGGCAAAGAGGGAGAACGCTGCCTCTGAGCCATCTGCAGCCGTCAGCATATGGGACGTTATGTGTGGTAGGTCTAGCTCTGCTCCGAACGCCATCACCATCGCTAACCCCATGGAGGCGCCGATGCCCTTCTGCTTGAGCTTATGCGCTGCTGGAGCATCCTCCGACAGAGCATCCGCAAGAGCGTCGACATCTTCAAGGAAACGCCCTTGGGGATGACCTCCTTGTAGAAGCGCCTGAGCACTTCTTTGGCCTTCGCCAAGGAGCCAGCAGCAGTGCTGCAGCGCTCTTCGACCGCCGCGGTGGCATCAGCCAGTGCATCTCCATGCTCCAGCACACCACGATCAAATGTGATGCCTGAAGCATCTGAAGCAAAGAAGAAAAAGCACCCGAATAAGAGCAAGAGACGACTTAGCCGAAAATACACGGGACCCAAACAAATCAAGGGAAACTCACCAGAGAAGGCTTTGGCCGTAGCCATAAGCCTATCCGCCATCTCCTTCTCGTGGGCAGCCGCAGCAACAGCGAGCTGCTCCTTGCGATCGGCAGCCTCTTTCTACATACGCTGCTTCGCCTCCGCAACATCTGCAGCCTTCTTCTCCGCTCGACAAAGGCTCTTCTCGAGAGCGTATAGCCGTCGGAGGTCCGCATTATTTTCATCTGCAACATCAAGTACCACCTGATCAATACAAGCAAAATCCATGGGACAGATGAACTAAAAAAGAGGTGAGAAAACTATATACCTCGAAGCTGCTGCATGCTAGCCTCCAGCGCCAGATGCTGCTGGATAAGGAGGTTGGCACTATGCACAAAGGGATGCAAAAGAAACCATCAAAAAAGGCTCAGGGGGTACGCCCCGCAAGAGAAAAATGACCAACAGGTCACTCAAAAGGGCCCGGGGGCTCCCCCCAAGGGATAAAGTAGAAAATACTTACGTGTTCAGGCGTGGACTCCGAAGTTCTGCACGCAGTCTTTTGAGTTATGACTGCCTGAGATTCTCGCTTGGAGAGGTTCGGGCCATCATCCTCAGAGTCGGCCACCACCTGAGGGTAAGGAGTTGTCATCTTCGACTCCCCTATAGCCTCCTGAGTATCCTCGTTAAGAGGCTCCTCCGAAGAATGGCTACAAGGAAAAGCTTTATCAGACAAGCAACCTACATTACCCAGACAGATGACAGCAAATGATTCGGGTGAAGTTACTTACGACTCAATGTCCGATAAGTTGAAGACATGCGCCTCCTTCTTCTTCTTCTTCTTTGCCGGTGACTCCGGAGCTATCGCCCGAAGAGGCATAGCAGGAAAAGTTGTGGAAAAAGCATCATCATCCTCGCCATGGCACTCGAGTAAGGACGGACCCCTTGGAGTTGGCGGGGTAGACGCATCCAAAGACTCGCTTCGGGAGCGCTTTCGGGTCTGCCCTTCACTCGCCTCGGGAGCATCTGCAGTAGGCGACTGCGCTGGAGGAAGCTCAGACTTGGAGTCCACCTCCTCATTTTCTGGCGCCTCCCTAAACTTTTCATGCAGAGGAGGCATAGACCCTGTAACCGGGAGGCACTACAAGCAAAATAAAAAGAGAAACAAGATAAGTAACAACAACAGCAAACACCTGAAAAAGCGCTATGCGCACGAACAAGTATCACCTAAGAAACCCCTTTATTGGCGCTAAGAGCGGGGGTCAACGATTCCCCCAGAAGTTCATCATCGGCCTTGGCCTTCAGCAGGGGATGAAGGGCCCTATCCAGGTCACCCGATGACAACTCTTCGGATGAAACCCTCGTTGGATCGCTGGAGCCGGCGTAGAAGAACATTGGGTGCATCCTAGCGTGGAGCGGTTGCACCCGGCGCTTGAGGAAGGTGCGGATGATGTCGACACCGTTGACCTCTTTACTTGGCACCAGCTGAAGGGCCTCCACCTGCTGGTAGAGTCTCTCCACCTCCACATCTTCACCCTCCAAGATGTGGTTCTTCCACAATCTCTTCTTGATGATCTTCTGCTCGGAGTCGAAGGGGTCAAGCCCATATTGCTGACCGTCCAGCTTAGCATCGCGGATGTAGAACCACTTCCGGCGCCACTGCTGGACGGACTCACAGATAGAAAAGGAGAAGAATTGGAAGAAAGGGCAGACAGAAATGATACAGCCGCCAAGCGGATAGACTCCGCCAGTGCCGGAGTCCCTCTTCACGGAATAGAGCTTCCGAAAGAGGCCAAAGTGTGGCTCGATACTGAGCCAGCACTCGCAAAGGGTTATGAAGCAGGCGACATGGAGAAGAGAATTGGGAGACAGATGATGTATCTGAATCCCATAGTATAAAAGGAGTCCACAAAGAAAATCATGGACATGAAGTGAAAGACCGCGAAGGATAAAGGCAACAAACATCACCCGAAACCCTACGGGTGGGTGGGGGATTACCTCATCGCCAGGAAGCCTAACGTCCTCCTTGTTCTGGGGATCAACCCAGAATTGCGTAGCTTGCACAAATCCACGTCATGCACCTCTGTTCGCCTCCACCCACCATCCGTGATGCGGGTGGTCGCAGTGGCCTTCTTGACACCGGCGGAGGCGCTTGAACCCACTCCGGCGGTGGTCTTCTTCGACTTGCTCATCACACAGCGTCGAGAGTGGCGGTGTGCGCCGAGAAAAGAAGAGGTAAATGAGCGAAGAACTTCCAGTGCGCAGGGAGAGAACCAAAGCTCGCAAAAATGAAGGCAATGGCGATGAACCAATGACAAAGGGTAAAAGAAAACTACTATTTACTTACGGTATAAAAAGAGAAAAGACGACGCACACGAGCCGTTGATCCAGAAGCCCTAGCGCGCACCCAAGATCCAACCCTACATGTGTCAGCACATCAACGAACCGTCGCCAACATGCCACCCACTATGCATGGAAACCGAGGCGACGCCATAATTTTTGCCACGTCTGCGCGTGACTAGTCAACTTCAAGTCAGACGGTGGGACTCATGGTTGTTCCGTTGCATCATGTTTGCCGCCTCGGACGGTTGAGATCATCAATCATCATCACTGACATCATCAAGGCTAAAGTTAGCAACGACTAGAAATTTTCGACCGATCAATCAAGTACTTACTCGAATCTATGATTCAGGAAACTACTCGGGGGCTATTCCTATCAGGAGCGCTGGTCGCGCACCTGAGAAATAACTAAGTTACTACACCTCGCAACTATCTTCGAGTTCTAAGTCGAATCAGTGACTCCACTACGGACTCGGGGTCTACTCCCATAGGGAGGATTGATTGAGCATCCGAAAAAATTGTGTCCTTCGGACCTAAGCTGAAAACAATTGAACTAAAGTCTCTGCTCGAGTCTACGACTCGAACAGACACTCGGGGGCTTCTCCCATAGGGAGCGCTGGCCGTGCACCCTATGAATTATTCCACTGTGATCCTTCAGATCAAATGCGACAAAATCTTTTTGGCAACTTTGCCCAAACCAACACTAAGTGAGAAGCAATCTCCTTGGCCACCCGAAACACCTCCGCGGTGATACAATTTTGGATGATGTGTCCACGACACAAAGATAAGTCCTACAGATATCATCTGATGGCCTGGTAACGCACCTGACTGCGCTCTGCCAGTAAAACTTCCATGTCAACAGTCATGACGAAAAATCCTGACGGACGCGTTGGGTACATCACTTGAAAACCACTGGGATTCGACTCCTATAAAACCTCAACAGCCTGAATCGAATTACGACAGCATTCGTTCCGGATTCGAGTCTAGGGACTCGAGTTTGAAGAAGATCATGTTGTTTTGTCCCATGACAGTTAACTGGCCCTGATCCATCGGGAGAGTCAGGCACACGCATCAACAATCCCTATGAACTAAACATTTTTCCTTGTAAAACAAGTTCAACTACATAGCACCCGAAAGATTGAAGAGTCCTCGGCCGAATCTACGATTTGACTGAGCACTCGGGGGCTACTGACATGGTAATACCCCGCGGGTACACAACATTGGCATACCTGGTCCAGCCCAAGGGAAGGCACACGACAAGATACACGGCCTATGAAGGATTTCGGGTGGCCCAAGCCCATGATGCCTTCGAATCCTTGGAGAACAAGGCTAGAGTAGATAGAATTTCAAAGGGACAAACCCTAATATGTAACCGACTCGATCTAAGCCCGGGACCTGCCTATCCATATAAAGGCTAGGAGGGCATGGCGAGGAGGACCCCCAACTCACCTCATACGCACCTCACGCCAGATTGCATCTGCGCACCTCTGTAACATTCGGTTCCGCCGTAATCAAGAGCGGACAAGCAGGAGTAGGGTTTTCCCTCTGGGGGCCTGAACCTGGGTAAATCTCGTGTCCCCGTGTTGCTTGTCTGTTAACCGTTCCGTGATCTACAGCATCCCCATCTTCTCCAAAACCCAAGTCCATAACAATGGGCATTGACGAGATCGAATCTCGTCAATGGTAGGACCCAAAACAAACCAATAGTCATCCATAGGTGCATATAATATGATTATTTTTTTCTTGTGTGTGTTCCTATGTCATATGCAAACACAAACCAAGAAAAAAGTCCATTGGTGGACCCACGTTCGATGTGATTTGAAGGGGTATATGATCTGGGGCCCACGGGTTGAGGGATTCGTGGGAGAAGGCAGTTCAGAGCATCGAAATCCATCCAAAACTTGAATGTGATCCTACTATGTGTTCATAGACATGTTTCAAGGATGAAATAGCCAATAACTAACTCACAGGTGTGTCACGCAGACATCCATTCACTATCGGGCTAGTTCTAGGGGTTCTTGTTGGAGATATGCCCTAGAGGCAATAATAAAAGTGGTTATTATTATATCTTTGTGTTTATGATAAATGTTTACATTCATGCTATAATACTATTAACCAGAAACATTAATACTTGTGTGATTTGTAAACTAAATTAGAGTCCCTGGTAAAGCCTCTTTATAATACTAGCTTGTTGGTTAATAGATGATCGTGGTTTCTTGATCATGAACATTGAGATGTTATTAACAGCGAGATCATATCATTAGGAGAATGGTGTGATGGACATACTCCTATATATAAGCGTAGCATGAATATCAAGTCATTTCAATAGTTCATTTGCTATAAGCTTTCTGATACATAGTAACCTAATTCCTTCGACCATGAGATCATGCTAATCACCATCACCGAAAGGATGCTTTGATGACATCAAACACCACACCGTAACTGGGTGGCTATAAAGGTGGCATTGAGTGTTCGGAAAGTATGGGTTGAGGCACATGGATCAAGAGTGGGATTTGTCCATCCATATGATGGATAGATATACTCTGGGCCCTCTCGGTGGAATGTCATCCAATTAGCTTGCAAGCATGTGGCTGGCTCACAAGGGATCACATATCACGGGAACGAGAAAAGAATACTTATCGGTAACAAGGTTGAACTAGGTATGTAGAGATACCGACGATCAAAACCTCGGATAAGTAAATTATCATGAGACAAAGGGAAATTGGTATTGTATGTAAGTGGTTCATTCGATCGCAAAGTAATCGTAGAAATATGTGGTAGCCATATGAATTTCCAGATTACTCTATTGGTTATAGATCAGAGAAGTGTCTCGGTCATGTCCGCATAATTCACGAACCGTAGGGAGACACACTTAAGGATTCGATGTTGTTTAGTAGATATGGAATGTTAGTAGGGATACCGAATGTTGTTCGGAGTCTCGGATGGGATCCGGGATATCACGAGGAGATCCGGAATGGTCCGGAGAATAAGATTCATATAAGGAAAGTCCAATTCCAGAGTTCGGGAAAGATTTCGATGTTTTCATCGGAGAGGTTCTAGAAGGTTCACCGGACCGAAAGGGGAATGGACCATGAATGTGTCATGGGTAAGTGGAATGATTGGATCATATCATAGGTCGCTTGGTTTGGGCATTTACAAGAGAGAATTAAAGCTCTAAATTGAAAGTCAAACGGGAAGTTTGAAAAGTCAAACTGGAACAATGGTTTTTCCTAGTGGAAGAAGGAACGAGACCTTCTCTCAATCCAACTTGGGTTGGGTTTGGATTCAAACTCACCCCTCCCAAGGCTTCCCCCCTCTCATAAATAGAGGGGGAGGGCTGCCCCAAAGCACCAAGCCCTAGCCCTCCCCGCGCCAAGCCGCCGCCGCCGTGCCACCCCGCCGCCGCCGCCACCCCGCCTCCCTGCGCCGCCTCGCGCCGCCGCCGGTCCATCGCCGCCACTCTAGCCGCCACCGACACCTCTTCCTCCCGGTATTTTAAACCCTAGATCACCGGGAAACCCTAAATCCACCATAACTCGCACCGGCTTAGGCGAAGCCCTGTGGGATCTTCCCTCTACTTCCGACACCACGCCGTCATGCTGCCGGAATCGCGAGGGGAGAACTACAACCTCCGTTGCCTGCTGGAACAAGGGAGAGGAAGGTCTTCATCGAGTACCGAACGTGTGACCGACTATGGAAGCGCTGCCGGAACGCTACGCCGGAAGTATCGTCTACGCGATCTTGAGATCGGCAAGTGTACGACTACATCACCCACGAGAATCTGCTCTCGTTAACCGCTTTGGAATCTTCGAGGGTGAGTGCTTCTATCGACTCGTTGCTACAATCTAGTAGATAGATCTTGGCTTGTTTGTGTGCATGCGGTAGAAATTTTTTATTTTCCATGCTACGAACCCCTATAGTGGTATCAGAGTCGTGTCTATATGTAGATCTGTTGCACGAGTAGAACACAATGGTCATTGTGGCGGTGGTGATTTTATTATCAATTTTTTGTGTACTTTGCATCTTGCGGTATGATGGGATGAAGCGGCCTGGGCTAACCTTACATGACATCGTTCATGAGACTTGCTCCACGCTTAATATGCAACTTGTATTGCACAAGTGGCTTTGCGGGTGTCTATCTCTCCCATCATAGTATAGATTCAATTTACAACGGGCACTTGATAGTTCAAACATCAATGTTGTGGTTCTTGTTCGTAAGTTAGAAAGACACTTATTGAAAGCTCCAAACCACGTAAAATATGCAAAGAAAATTAGAGGCGTCTAACTTTGTTTTGCAGGGGTGTGATGTGATGTGATATGGCCATGATTGTGATTATATATGATGTATGCAATGTTCCTTATTGTAAGTTGGCAACCGGCAGGAGCCATATGGTTGTCTTTTAAATTCCGTTAAGACCTGCGTGTCTATTCAAAGTAGTTGTAATAGTTGATGCTGGTGGACGACAACCATGAAGCGGCGCCATTGACCTTGACGCCATAACGGTGATGATGGAGATCATGTTCGTGCTTGAAGATGAAGATCGGAAGCACAAGAAGAAAGGCCATATCATATCACATATTATGAATTGCATGTGATGTTAATCCTTTTATGCATCTTGTATTGCTTAGTTCACAATGGTAGCATTATAAGATGATCCCTCAAGCACACAATTTCAAGTTTTAAAGTGTTCATCCTTAGAAAGCACCGTTGCTAAAGCTCGTTGTTTCGAAGCACCACGTGATGATCGGGTGTGTTAGATTCTGCGAGTGTATACAACGTGAGCAAGCCAGATTTGCTCATGCGGAAGCTAAGGTTTTATCTTGACGAGCCTAGCATGTACAGACATGGTCTCAGAACACGGATCACCGAAAGGTAAAGCATGAGTCATATAGTATATATGATGAACATGTTGATTGTTCGCCATTAAAGCTACATCAACTCTCGTGATGATAGGTTTTGTTGTGGTGGATTTGGTTCGTGTGATCACTAAAACAATGTGAGGGATATTGTTTTGAGTGGGAGTTCACCTAGATTAATTTAACTATTAATTAGAACTCAATTTGTCATAAACTTGGTCTAAAACTATTGCAAATATGTTGTAGATCAATGGTGGCCCCTACCATCAATTTTAATGCATTCCTAGAGAAAAAAAAGTTCAAAAACAATGGAAGCAACTTCGTGGATTGGTTCCGCAATTTGAGGATTGTCCTCAATGCTGGTAATTTGACCTATGTGCTGGATGCACCGCTAGGTAACCCGCCTACAGATGATGCTACCGATGAGGTAAAGAATGTTTTCCTCACTCAGAAGAATCAGTACTCCACAATTCAGTGTGCTATCTTGTATGGTTTGGAATCGGAGCTTCAGAAAAGGTTTGAGAACCATGACCCACATGATATTGTCCGTGAACTCAAAATGATATTTGAGGCTCACGCGGCAGTTGAGAGTTATGAGGCTTCTGAAAAGTTCTTTAACTGCAAGATGGAAGAGGGCAGCTCCATCAGTGAGCACGTGCTTAAGATTCTGGGCATGCAAGCAAGCTTCAAAGCTTGGGTATAGTGATTCCTAATGCTTTGGGGATTTACCGTGTCCTCCAATCACTACCACCAAGTTACAAGAACTTTGTGATGAACTATAATATGCAAAACATGGACAAGTCGTTACCCGAACTCTTCTCCATGTTAAAATCTGCAGAAGTGGAGATCAAGAAAGAGCACCAAGTGTTGTTGGTCAATAAGACCACCAAATTCAAGAAGCAAGGAAAGTCTAAGAAAAAGTGAAACCTCAAGAAGGGCGGTAAGAAAGTTATCGCGCCGGAGAAGAAGACCAAGGCTGGGCCTAAGCCTGATACTGAGTGCTTTTACTGCAAGGGAGAGGGTCACTAGAAGTGGAATTTCCCTAAGTACTTGGCGGATTTGAAGAACGACAACATCAAGAAGAAAGGTATATCCGATATACATGTTATTGATGTGTATCTCACTAGTACTCGTAGTAGTGCCTGGGTATTTGATACAGGTTCGGTTGCTCATATTTGTAACTCGAAACAGGTGCTGCAGAATAAACGGAAGCTAGCGAAGAACGAGGTGACGATGCGCGTTGGAAATGGATCAAAGGTTGATGTGATCGCGGTCGGCACGCTAACTCTTCATCTACCATCGGGATTAGTTTTATACTTAAATAATTGTTATTTGGTGCCTGCTTTGAGCATGAACGTTATATCCGGATCATGTTTATTGCGAGACGGTTACTTGTTTAAGTCCGAGAATAATGGTTGTTCGATTTATATGAGTAATATGTTTTATGCACATGCACCTTTGATAGATGGTCTATTCTTATTGAATCTCGATTGTGGTAATACACACATTAATAACATTGAAGCTAAACGTTTGAAATTGAGTGATAACTCGACCTATATGTGGCACTGTCGTCTTGGTCATATTGGAGTGAAGCGTATGAAGAAACTCCATTCCGATGGACTTCTTGAATCACTTGAAAGATGTGAAGCGTGTCTGATGGGTAAAATGACTAAGACTCCATTTTCTGGTATGATGGAGCGAGCTACGGACTTATTGGAAATCATACATACCGATGTGTGTGGTCCAATGAGTGTAGCATCGCGCGGTGGTTATCGCTATGTTCTTACCTTCACGGATGACTTGAGTAGATATGGGTATATCTATTTCATGAAACATAAGTCCGAACTTTAGAGAAGTTTAAGGAATTTCAAAGTGAGGTAGATAATCAACGTAACAAGAAGATTAAATTTCTATGATCTGATCGTGGAGGTGAATATGTAAGTTACGAGTTTGGCGATCATTTAAAGAAATGCGGAATACTTTCAAAATTGACACCGTCGGGAACACCACAACATAATGGTGTGTCTGAACATCGTAATCAAACTCTCTTAGATGTGGTTCGTTCTATGATGTCACTTACAGATTTACCACTATCATTTTGGGGTTATGCATTAGAAACATCCGCATTCACTTTAAATAGGGCACCATTTAAATCCGTTGAAATGACACCGTATGAACTATGGTTTGGGAAGAATCCTAAATTGTCGTTCCTTAAAGTTTGGGGTTGCAAAGCTTATGTAAAGTAGTTACAGCCCAACAATCTTGAACCCAATGCGGAAAAATGCGTCTTCATAGGATACCCGAAGGAAACTATTGGGTATACCTTCTATCATAGATCCGAATGCAAAATCTTTGTTGCCAAGAATGGATCCTTTCTAGAGAAGGAGTTTCTCTCGAAAGAAGTGCCTGGAAGGAAAGTAGAACTCGACGAGGTTGTTGAACCTTCTCTCGAACTTGCGAGTAGCGCAGCACTGGAAGTAGTTCCTATGGCGCCTACACCAATAATAGAGGAAGCTAATGATGTTGATCATGAAACTTCGGTTGAAGTAACTACAGAACCTCACAGGTCAACGAGAGTTCGTACCTCTCCTGATTGGTATGATCCCGTTATGAGTGTCATGTTGGTGGACAACACCGATGACCCTGCGACGTATGAGGAAGCGATGATGAGCCCAGATTCAAAAAAAAGGCAAGAAGCCATGAAATCCGAGATTGGATCCATGTACGAAAACCAAGTATGGACTTTGGTGGACTTACCGGATGGCCGGCAGGCTGTCGAGAACAAATGGATTTTCAAGAAGAAAACAGATGCTGATGGTAATGTTATTGTCTATAAAGCTCGACTTGTTGCAAAAGGGTTTCGACAAATTCAAGGAGTTGACTACGATGAGACTTTCTCACCGGTAGCAAAGCTAAAGTCTGTGAGGATTATGTTAGCAATTGCTGCATATTATGATTATGAGATATGGCAGATGGATGTCAAAACGGCGTTCCTCAATGGAGACATTGATGAAGAGTTGTATATGGTACAACCCAAAGGTTTTGTCGATCCTAAAGATGCTAACAAGGTATGCAAACTTCGACGGTCCATTTATGGATTGAAGCAAGCATCCCGAAGTTGGAATCAACGTTTTGATAAGGTAATCAAAAGCTTTGGTTTTATACAAACTTATGGAGAAGCTTGTATTTACAAGAAAGTGAGTGGGAGCTCTGTAGCATTCTTAATACTATATGTAGATGACATATTGTTGATTGGGAATGATGTAGACCTTCTTAATAGTGTCAAGGATTAATTGAATAATAGTTTTTCAATGAAAGATCTTGGCGAAGCAGCTTACATATTAGGCATAAAGATTTATAGAGATAGATCGAGATGCCTAATATCATTGTCACAGAGTACAGATTTGGACAAAGTTAAGAGGTCTAGAATGGAAGATAGCAAGAAAGGGTTCTTGCCCATGTTGCCCAATACGACCTTGAGTAAAACTCAAAGTTCTGCAACGGCAGAAGATAGAGAAAGGATGAGTAAGACTCCCTATGCTTCAGCCATAGGATCTCCTATGTATGCCATGCTATGTACTAGACCCGACATTGTATGTTGTTAGTTTGACTAGCAGATATCAAAGTGATCCAGGAGTAGATCATTGGACAGCGTTCAAAAACATCCTTAAGTACTTGAGAAGAACTAAGGATATGGTTCTTTCTTATGGAGGTGGTGAACAGCTCGTTGTTAATGGTTACACCGATGCTAGTTGGAACACTGATCCGTATGATTCTAAATCTCAATCTGGATACGTATTTACTTTGAATGGTGCAACAGTTAGCTAGAGGAGTGCAAAGCAAAGTGTTGTGGCGAGATATTCAACTGAATCGGAATACATAGCTTCTTCAGAGGCTTCACAAGAGGCGATATGGATGAAGGAGTTCATTACAGAGCTCGATGTGGTTCCAAGTGCGCTAGACCCAATGTCTATCTATTGTGATAACATGGGCGCCATAGCCAATGCGCAAGAACCAAGGTCACACAAGAAGCTGAAGCATATCAAGCTACATTTTCACGCTATTCGAGATCATGTCCACGATGGTGACATAAAGATTTGCAAAGTACACACAGATCTGAATGTGGCGGATCCGTTGACTAAACATCTCCCGAGGGCAAAACATGACCAGCACCAAACTGCCATGGGTGTTCGGTATATTACCATGTAATATAGATTAGTTGACTCTAGTGCAAGTGGGAGAATCTTGAAGATATGCCCTAGAGGCAATAATAAAAGTGGTCATTATTATATCTTTGTGTTTATGATAAATGTTTACATTCATGCTATAATAGTATTAACCAAAAACATTAATACTTGTGTGATTTGTAAACTAAACTAGAGTCCCTGGTAAAGCCTCTTTATAATACTAGCTTGTTGGTTAATAGATGATCGTGGTTTATCGATCATGAACATTGAGATGTTATTAACAACGAGATCATATCATTAGGAGAATGGTGTGATGGACATACTCCTATAGCTAAGCGTAGCATGAAGATCAAGTCATTTCAATAGTTTGTTTGCTATAAGCTTTCTGATACATAGTAACCTAATTCCTTTGACCATGAGATCATGCTAATCACCATCACCGAAAGGATGCTTTGATGACATCAAACACCACACCGTAACTGGGTTTCTATAAAGGTAGCATTGAGTGTTTGAAAAGTATGGGTTGAGGCACATGGATCAAGAGTGGGATTTGTCCATCCATATGACGGATAGATATACTCTGGGCCCTCTCGGTGGAATGTCATCCAATTAGCTTGCAAGCATGTGACTGGCTCACAAGGGATCACATATCACGGGAACGAGAAAAGAGTACTTATCGGTAACGAGGTTGAACTAGGTATGCAGAGATACCGACGATCAAAACCTCGGATAAGTAAATTATCGTGATACAAAGGGAAATTGGTATCATATGTAAGTGGTTCATTCGATCGCAAAGTAATCATAGAAATATGTAGGAGCCATATGAATTTCCAGATTCCTCTATTGGTTATTGATCGGAGAAGTGTCTCGGTCATGTCCGCATAATTCACGAACCGTAGGGAGACACACTTAAGGATTCGATGTTGTTTAGTAGATATGGAATGTTAGCAGGGATACCGAATGTTGTTCGGAGTCTCGGATGGGATCCAGGATATCACGAGGATATCCGGAATGGTCCGGAGAATACGATTCATATAAGGAAAGTCCGACTCCGAAGTTTAGGAAATATTTCGATGTTTTCATCGGAGAGGTTCTAGAAGGTTCACCGGACCGGAAGGGGAATGGACCATGAACGTCTCATGGGTAAGTGGAATGATTGGATCATATCCTAGGTCGCTTGGTTTGGGCATTTGCAAGAGAGAATTAAAGCTCTAAATTGAAAGTCAAACGGGAAGTTTGAAAAGTCAAACTGGAACAATGGTTTCCTAGTGGAAGAAGGAATGAGACCTTCTCTCAATCCAACTTGGGTTTGGGTTTGGATTCAAAACCACCCCTCCCAAGGCTGCCCTCCTTTCATAAATAGAGGGGGAGGGCTGCCCCAAAGCACCAAGCCCTAGCCCTCCCCGCGCCAAGCCGCCGCCGTCGTGCCACCCCGCCGCCGCCGCTCCTTGCCACCGCCGGTCCATCGCCGCCGCTCTAGCCGCCTCCAACACCTCCTCCTCCTCCCGGTCTTCTAAACGCTAGATCACCGGGAAACCCTAAATCCACCATAACTCGCACCGGCTTAGGCGAAGCCCTGCGGGATCTTCCCTATACTTCCGACACCACGCCGTCGTGCTGCCGGAATCGCGAGGGGAGAACTACAACCTCCGCTGCCTGCTGGAACAAGAGAGAGGAAGGTCTTCATCGAGTACCGAACGTGTGACCGACTGCGAAAGCGCTGCCGTAACGCAGCGCCGGAAGGATCATCTACGCGATCTTGAGATCGGCAAGTGTACGACTACATCACCCACGAGAATCTGCTCTCGTTAACGGCTTTGGAATCTTTGAGGGTGAGTGCTTCTATCGACTCGTTGCTACAATCTAGTAGATAGATCTTGGCTTGTTTGTGTGCATGTGGTAGAATTTTTTTTGTTTTCCATGCTACGAACCCCTATAGTTCTTGAGTGGGAAACTCCCGCTGCGGGTGTACCAGAGTGATTTATGTGGCCTAGTAACCCAAAACTTGCTTATTTGTGTTCCTATGGCCTATGCAAACACAAAACAAGGGAAAAGTTCATTGGTGGACCTACGTTTGATGCAATTTGAAGGGGTAGATGATCCATGGCCTGCGGGTGTGGGATTCGTCGGAATAAGGTGGTTCAGAACGTCGGAATCCATCCAAACCTTATTTTTTGTAAACCAAATTATTTGTTATAAATAAGCCTAGTTCTATGCAAGGTTGAAACAGAAAACAAAACAACATAGTTATATTTTTAATTACAAATATTATTTCTGGGAAAAACTTTAGTGCTGTTGACATGGGTATGCCCTACGGGTACCCGACTATAGCCTACCTGGTGCGGCCCAATGGACGGTCCACTCGACGACCTGCTAAGGTCCAGGATACCCATGACGGTTCGGCTGGTACGAAGTCCATATGGGCAAGGACTTTAAGCGCGCAAGACAAGGAAAGCTCAAGACTAGAGTTTGAATCCAACTTGTAACCAACTCATATTGGTACCTGAGACCTAGCCTCCCACATATTTAAAGGCTGGGAGGGCCCAACGAGGGGGTAACCTCTCTACCTCCACAACAGATGCTCAATAGATCTAGAAAACTCATAATCTAGCACACACCTCGCCAGATCTAATGTATGCACCTCTGTAACCTTCGGCTTCGCCATCAATCAAGAGAACACAAGCAGGAGTAGGCTTTTCCCTCCGAGGGCCCGAACCTGGGTAAATCCTTTGTCCCATGTTGCTTGTCCGTTAGTCATTCCATGATCTCCAGCGTACCCTCCTTCTCCAAAACCCAAGTCCATAACAATAGGCATTGACGAGTCGAACCCTCGTCAATTGGCGCCGTATGTGGGAACTGGGGATGTTGATGTTGTGATCGTGACGGCTCTATCACCGGCAATCTACAATTCTTTGGTTACTAGAGGCCAGATCTTCCTCGACTCTCTCATCATCCAACAGCGGCCGGATCACATCTGGTCGATTCGTTGCATCAGCGGCGTGCTCAACTTCATCTGCACCAACACCGGCGTGCAGGCTCTACGTCGCGTCATCCTCCAGCCGATCTACATGATCTGTATTTCTTTTGTCGAGACTTCCTATGTCTGGTGACCAAGTCCGACATGAATCGCAGCTACATGGACGTGTTACTTAGAGCCGCAATCATTCGATCAACAAAAACCTTAGAAAACAATGCGCGCGTGCATGTTTCGGTCAGAGACAACATGCAGGACAATGGAGAAAAGTTCGACAGGCAGACGTACGCGTTGGAGAAAAAATCAGCAACTCAGTCTGGTCATTCAGCTGGAAGATGCTCCATATCTGACTTGGACCCGAACACTAATGACAAAATAGGTGTGGGTTATCTGGCCAACAACGACAAATCATCTGTTCAGCTCTCAGGGGCTCGATCTCACCATTAGCACGAACTATTCTGGCTCGACACAACAGCTTTTACGTCTGGGGGCTGCGCCAACCCACTGTCACGTCGACTCTGGTCTACCGCATCGGCTCTTGAACGCCACCTCGATCACATCGACCACATCAACTCCACACTCGAGGGTTGTGCCGACTCTGCCGTGCGACCTGTTGTGGTCTCCGTATGCAGCAACCCGATGTGGTCTTCGACTACTGTGGCATGTTATAGTCTTAGGATGCGGCAACTCGTCATCACTATACAACTATGGTATGTCGCGTCGACTACGTCCGCCATGTGACCCTCTGCCACGTCAACTACATGTCTGCTGCATAACTCTCGACCGCCATATTGACTACTCGTCTAACATCGATCTCGCGACTTGCTGCAGTCTTCGACTCCGACGATCCGCTGTGATCTTTGGCTCCAACGACCCGGGGGCACGGGGGTTCCCTCCACTTTGGTGACCCACCGCCGTCTTCGACTTCGACAACCCGCTGCGGTCTTTAGCTTAGGTGACTCAGGAGGGTCTCCTTCATCTTCCGCGACTGAGAGCCGCTACAACCTTCGGCTGCGGCAACCTGCTGCCGCCATCGGCTACGCCGATCTGCTACAATCCTGGACCATGACCTGCCGGTCGCATCGGCTCCCGTGACCCGCTAGACTCACCAAGTCCATCCACCTCGACGATAACTACCAATAAAGCTAAGTTTCCTCTGCTTAGAGCTAATTCTTTTTTAACTCGCACTCAAAAAACTCGGGGGCTGCGCCCTCCTTGATTAACCTAATGTGCCATCGAATTCGTGCACTCAAGTACCTCATACGCGACGGCCCGAGTAGCTAATTCTGCCTACTCGTCGAATCCTTAAACTTCGAGTACCTCGGCAAGGTATTGATACTAAGGGTAACCAGGCTAACAAAAAGGCCTAGCATACGGTGCAAAAGTGTTGACTCGGTCGGCACCAGAATCTTACTATACCAGCCGAAAGGCAAATATTGCTTACAGGATACAAGTACTTCACAATTCTTTATGTTTTTTGCAGCCTACAAGGACGTCGAATACATCAGCCTATTCCATCGGGTCCTCCAACGGAGTCGACCAACACCAATTGCGTCAATAAATGCCAGAACCCGAGTCAACACTCTCCATGGATGACCATGTCAGTTGTCGATAGACGCGACACTGGCCTCCCGACATAAGTGACTGTGTCAACTCTATCCGCATCATCGACTCAGCCAGCTAATGAAGGGTTTCGCGGCATAGTAAATCAAAATTTTCTACGGATGCGAACAGAGGGAAAACCAAGATCTAATCTAGGAGATGCAAACAACGAGAGAGATTGGATTAGATCTTCATACCCTTGAAGATTCGCACAGCGGAACGTTCGTCGGAACGTGGGTGATGTAGTCGTACTCGCTTCTCCTCCTCGCGATCCGATCCGATCTAGCACCACAAGTGGCGGTGCCTCCGTGAGATGCACACGTGCAGCACCTCGACGTCTCCTCCTTCCTTGGACCAGAAAGTATGGTGGAGAGACGGATTGGATCTACAACACGACGGCGTGGTGTATATGGTGGAGAATTTCTGCAGCAGGGCTTCGCCTACAAACAGTCGGGAGGGAGAGAGGAAGGCAGCAGGGCGGCTAGGGTTGGAGGGGAAGGTGTGGGGGTGGTGCGCCCCCAGACCTCTTTATATAGAGGGGTGGGGCGCAGCCCTAGCCCCTCCCCCAAGCCCAAACCGGCGGCCCCAAAGAGAAGGAGTGGGGGGCAAGGAAACCCCCCCTTCTAGAAGGTCTATCTCGAGTTTAAAACCCCCTTGGCCGGCTGGGCCCTATGGGGCCTTGTGCCCCTGGCCCAATGCGGCCAGGGCACTCCCTCATAGGCCCATGCCCCCTCCCAGAAGGTGGGACCACGTTGGTCCCCTTCCAGAAGGTTCTAGAAGCTTCCGGTACAATACCGATTAACCCGGAACAATTCCGAACTCCAAAAACTGCACTGCTTTATATGAATCTTATTCTCCGGACCACTCCGGAACCTCTCGTGATGTCCCGGATCCCATCCGAGACTCCGAACAAAAACTCATAAACCAATTATCCAATCTATCCTAGCGTCGAGACACGTTAAGTGTGTGACCCTGCGGGTTCGAGAATATGCAGACATGATCTTCTATCAATAATCAACAGCGGGGTCTGGGCACCCATATTGACTCCCACACATTCATCGATGATCATATCGGATGAACCACGATGCCAGGATTCAATCAATCCCATATATATATTCCCTTCGTCTCGCGATATTTTACTTGCCCGAGATTTGATCGTCGGTACCGTCATACCTAGTTCAATCTCGTTCACAACAAGTACTTTACTTGTTCCGTAATCCGATATCACTTTGTGATTAACTCCTTAACCACATGCTTGCAAGCGGTGTTTATATCGATTACCAAGTGGGCCCGAAGTATATCTCTCCGACTTGGGAGGGACAAATCCCATCTCGATACATACAACCCAACAAATACTTTCCGATCACCTGAGAGACACCTTTATGATCACCCTCTCATAGGATGACGTTTGATGACCTCAAAGCTTTCTTCCGATACCAGGGAGTTGTATTATCTCATGGTCTAAGGAATACAATATTTGACATAAGAAAAGCTTTGCAAAGATGAACACGATGACACGATCTAATTGCTTCGCTTAGTTTGGGTCTGTCCACCATATCATTCTCCCAATGATATGATCTCATTATTAATTGACAACTCATGTCCATGGTTAGGAAACCTTAACCATCATTAATCAATGAGCTAGTCCTTAGAGGCGTACTAGGGACACGGTGTTGTTCACAAACCACACAAGTATTAAAGTTTCCGCTTAATACAATTCTAGCATGGAATATAAACATTATCATGAACAAGAATTATAATAATAACATCTTTATTATTGCCTCTAGGGCATAATTCCAACAGTCTCCCACTTGCACTAGAGTCAATAATCTAGTTTACATTTGGCAACAATCTCACACCCATGGCACTAAGGTGCTGATCATGTTTTACACGTGGAAGAGGTTTAGTCAATGGATCTGCGACATTCAGATCTGTATGTACTTTGCTAATCTTCAGATCTCCATCTGCTATATAATCTCGGATTATATGAAACTTGCGGTTGATATGCTTGGTCTTTGGATGATATCTTGGTTCCTTAGCGAGTGCTATGGCGCTAGTGTTGTCACACAATATCTCTAGTGGGTCCAATGCACTTGGAACCACACCAAGCTCAGTGATGAAGTTTCTGATCCAAACTCCTTCACTTGACGCTTTTGCAGCAGCCATGTATTCCGCTTCTACTGTAGATCCCGCGATCACGCTTTGCTTGTAGCTTCTCCAGCTCACAGCTCCTCCATTCCAAATATACACGTATCCTGTCTGAGATTTAGAATCATCCTTGTCAGTGTCAAAACTAGCGTCGACGTAACCTTTTATGACAAGCTGTTCATCACCCCCATAGAATAAGAACACTTCTTTAGTCCTATTTAGGTACTTTAAGATGTTCTTCACGGCTGTCCAGTGTTCCACTCCTGGATCACTTTGATATCTGCTCGTCAAACTAAGAGCATTGGACACATCCGGTCTAGTACACATCATGGCATACATGATGGAACCTATGGCCGAGGCATAAGGCACTTTGCTCATAGCTTCCCTATCATTTACCGTAGCTGGACACTGAGCCTTGCTCAATATCTTACCTGACAACATAGGCACTGAACCTTTCTTTGCCTTATCCATTCTGAACCTTTTCAGAACTTTGTCTAGGTATGTACTCTGGCTTAAAGCTATCAGGCGTCTTTGTCTATCTCTATAGATCTTGATGCCCAATATATAAGCAGCTTCACCTAGGTCTTTCATTGAAAAACACTTGTTCAAAAAACTCTTCACATCGTTAAGCATGTTGATGTCATTTCCAATAATCAATATGTCATCCACATATAATACCAGAAACGTCACCGAGCTCCCACTCACTTTCTTGTAGATACAAGCTTCGTAGCAATTTGGAACAAATCCAAAGCTCTTGATCACTTGATCAAAACGAAGGTTCCAACTCCGAGATGCTTGCTTCAGTCCATAAATGGAATGCTGAAGTTTGCATACTTTATCAGCATCCTTAGGATCGACAAAACCTTCGGGTTGCATCATATACAACTCTTCATCAATGTTGCCATTGAGGAACGCAGTCTTGACATCCATCTGCCATATTTCATAATCATGAAACGCAGTAATTGCTAATAAAATCCGAATGGACTTAAACATCGCTACGGGAGAGAAAGTCTCATCGTAGTCAACACCTTGAACTTGTCGAAAACCTTTCGCGACAAGCCGTGCTTTATAGACAGTAACATTACCATCTGCGTCCATATTCTTCTTGAAGATCCATTTGCACTCAACAGCCTTTCGGTCGCTAGGAGGGTCCACCAAAGTCCATACTTGGTTTTTGCTCATGGATCCCAATTCGGATTTCATGGCTTATAGCCATTTCTCAGAGTCTGGGCTCATCATCGCTTCCTCATAGTTCGTAGGTTCACTGTCTTCTACTAACAAGACAGTCAAGACAGGGTTGCCGTACCACTCAGGAGGGGCACGCGACCTTGTCGACCTGCGACGTTCAGTAGCAGCATCGTCCGAAGCTTCATGATCCTTGTCATTAGCTTCCTCTATTGTTGGTGCAGGCGGCACTGGAACAATTTCAGGTGCTGCGCTACTCTCCAATTCAAGAGAAGGTTCAATAACCTCGTCTAGCTCTACTTTCCTCCCACTCACTTCTTTCGAGAGAAACTCCTTCTCAAGAAAGGAACCGTTCTTTGCGGCAAACACTTTGCCTTTGGTTCTGTGATAGAAGGTATACCCAATAGTTTCCTTAGGGTATCCTATGAAGACGCATTTCTCCGCTTTGGGTTTGAGCTTGTCCGGCATCAATTTCTTGACGTAAGCTTCACATCCCCAAACTTTAAGAAACGACAACTTAGGTTTAGCACCAAACCACAGTTCATACGGTGTCGTCTCAACGGATTTAGATGGAGCCCTATTTAAAGTGAATGCAGCGGTTTCTAATGCATAACCCCAAAATGATAACGGCAAATCAGTAAGAGACATCATTGATCGGACCATATCTAATAGGGTTCGATTCCGGCGTTCAGACACACCATTGCACTGTGGTGTTCCGGGTGGCGTGAGTTGCGAAACAATTCCGCTTGCTTTAAGATGCGTGAGAAAATCATAACTCAAATATTCGCCCCCACGATCGGAGCGTAGAAACTTAATCTTTCTGTTACGATGGTTCTCCACTTCATTCTGAAATTCCTTGAACTTTTCAAATGTTTCAGATTTATGTTTCATTAAATAGATATACCCATATCTACTTAAGTCATCGGTAAAAGTGAGAAAATAGCGATATCCACCACGCGTCGAAACACTCATCGGTCTACATACATCGGTATGTATGATTTCCAACAAGTCCGTTGCTCGCTCCATCATACCGGAGAATGGGGTTTTGATCATCTTGCCCATGAGGCATGGTTCGCATGTGTCAAATGATTCAAAATCAAGAGACTCCAAAAGTCCATCAGAATGGAGTTTCTTCATGCGCTTTACACCAATATGACCTAGACGACAGTGCCACAAATAAGTAGTATTATCACTATCTACTTTGCATCTCTTAGCCTCAATGTTATGGATGTGTGTTTCATCCCTTTCGAGATTTAGAAGAAATAAACCATTCACAATAGGTGCATGACCATAAAAGATGTTACTCATATAAATAGAACAACCATTATTCTCCGATTTAAATGAATAACCGTCTTGCAATAAACAAGATCCAGAAATAATGTTCATGCTCAACGCAGGCACATAATAACACTTATTAAGGTTTAAAACTAATCCCGAAGGTAAAAACTAAGGAGAGCGTGCCGACGGACATCACATCAACTCTTGATCTGTTGCCAACGCGCATCGTCACCTCATCCCTTGCAAGCCGCCGTCTATTCCGTAACTCCTGTTTCGAGTTACAAATATTAGCAACTGAACCGGTATCAAATACCCAGGCACTACAACGAGGGCTAGTAAAGAAAACATCAATAACATGTATATCAAATATACCTTTGATGGTGCCTGCCTTCTTGTCCGCTAAGTACTTCGGACAGTTGCGCTTCCAATGACCCTTGTCCTTGCAATAGAAGCACTCAGTGTCCGGCTTAGGACCAGACTTGAGCTTCTTCTCAGCAGGGGCAGTGCGCTTGCCGCCGCCCTTCTTGAAGGGCTTCTTTGCACCCTTACCTTTCTTAAAGGTGGGGGGCTTGTTGACCATCAACATATGATTATTCTTTTTGATGTCCACCTCCGCTACTTTCATCTTAGCGAAGAGCTTAGTGAGCATATCAGTGGAACCAATTTGATTGTGAGCAACTACAAAACTTTTGTAGCTAGGAGGGAGTGATTGCATAACTCTATCAATCTTGAGCTCCTCTGGAATATTGTAGTCCAGTTGCTCAAGGCGTTGAGTGTAGCCCGACATATTAATGGCGTGCTCACTAACGGAACTCCCTTCCTCCATCTTGTGGTTAAAGAATTTCTTAGAGATCTCATATCTCTCAGAACGGGCCTGAGTCTGAAACATAGTTTTCAGCTCCTCAAGAATCTCAAAGGGCCCAGCGAACTCCTCAAAACGATTTTGAAGATCTGATTCCATAGCATACAACATGGCGATCTTAATCAAATCATAATCATCCTTGCGCGACTGATAAACAGCTTTCTCATCAGCCGGCGCATCTACAGCAGGGGCGTCACCTAACGCTTTTCCAAGGACGTAGTCCTTTTGACCGCCAGAGAGAATGATTCTTAGATTGCGGAACCAATTGGTGAAGTTAGACCCATTGTATAGGGTCCCCAACCTTGTTAAAATATAAGGTAAGGTAGAATCCCCTGTGTTTACAATGCTAGTCCCTAGATCAATAGCTAGCATCCACAGTTAAGATGTAATATCAAGAAACAAGGGTCATAATTCAACTTTATAACCAGGAATAAAATACTTTATTACATCTTACATAGCTCATTTGGCTATTACATTACATTGCAGCGGAATAACTATAATCATGGGGTCCTTCATCTTCAAAGTGCCACAGGCAGATGTTGGTTGTAGACTTTGTAATCCTAATCAATCAATCTTCACTAAAATCAATCAAACCTGCAACATTACAAGTTACAGCCACAAGGGTCAATACATTTGAATTGTATTGGCAAGTGATACTTTGGTAGTATAGTGGAGTTTATCATCTATATGCATTTGGCTAAGTGGAGTTGAGGCTTGCATTGCTCAAAATAGATTTTTCCTTAACATTTGAAAACACTAAGTTTTTGTTTGGCACAAATCACCCAAGGCATCTACCAATCAAAGATTGAAGATCCTCTCAAGGCATCTACCAATCAAAGATTGAAGATCCTTTAACCCTTGTTCAACCACAAGTTTTTACTTAGAAGTTGGGATGAGGAGATTCTTGATAGCTTCCATGTCTTGATGCTCAAATTGTCCTTTTCCAGGGACATGGCTAAGTACTTAGGTTTTACACTCTGCAGAGGTGGTGCACTTTCCCCACAAGACTTGGTTTCACCAAGACAAGATCTTTCAGAAGCCTTCCCTTAGACCAACATGGACGCGCTCCAACCTATCAAACCCCTACCACCCACTATCCATTTGGCTAAGTTATTGCAACCTATATGATCCAGGCAGAGCCCATAATGCCAAGTGGCTGCACTTGAAGCTTCTCAACATTTGACATCTCAAATCTCTTTGTTCCTGGGTGGCCATCCACAAGTGAGATACACAAGCCAAGTCCATGGCCTTGTGAACCACTCAACACAAAACATTCCTTCCATTCCACCTAGGTGATTCATTCACTTAGTTGTTTTATTAAACAAAACATAAGTCCATAGACTTAGAAATTTTCCATAGCATGAATATATATTCTACCCATGTTTTCTATTAGCTAAGCTAAGCATGATAGTAGTAGGAATCTTAACTTAGGAAATTTCTACTAAGGCTTCATCTAATAGGATTTCCCAATGGCATAGTTTATTCTTAGCAAAATTCCATGCAAGTCCTACTTAGAAATATCACTAATGCATAGTGAAAATAATGGGACAAAAGTATGAAGCATCACTTGCCTTTTTGGTAGAGGGTATAGGTTCACTCCTTGTCCTTGCAACAATCACACTCTTCAAGTCACTACTAATCAATCAAGCAAGGCACAAACTCAATCTACCAATCAAGCAAAACAACACACATAAAATAACAAAGTCAAAGTAATGCATGCAAGCATGCCAAGCTTTGTTTTGTTTGAAAAAGTGGTTCCTAATGGGTCATAAACATTTGAAAACACCTATTGGTCATTTTCTAAAGTGGCAAAGTCATTTGCAAAAGGTTTCACTTTAAAAACCATTTTCAAAACAAAGTATCATTTTATGTGGTGTAGAAATATTTTTACTAAGGCATTAACCTATAGGGTTCACCCAATATGTTTTCAAATCACAAAACTTGGGGTTTGGGGTCAGAGAGTTTAAAACAAAACATTTTCCAAAACTTTTCTTCCCAACCCATTTTTAAATAAATAAACCACATTTCTATATGACTAGAAATGGTTTTAATTCAAAGAATCATTATTTTGTTTCACCAAATACATTTTTGAATCCACAAAGTGGTTCCGAATGTTAGTAGGTTCAAAATACACCTTTTGCCAAAGATTTTATCCCCAAAATCATTTTTAAACAATTTTCACAAACAAATCAATAGTTTTATTTAGCTAGAAATGGACTAAACCAATTAATCCATTCTAAACTTTTCCAAATTCATTTTCCAAAACATGGGTTATTTCCTAGGGTCAGTAAGGTCACAACAATCCATTTTGCAAAGGTTTTAACCCTAAAATCATTTTTAAACAATTTTTCTAAGCTAAACTAGCACACAAAAGAATCTGCAAAATCAAACAAACTAACAGTTACTATTTGCTAAACCAAGGGCATGGTTGGCTAGGGCTTTCTCTCCTGAATCCAACGACATAAAATTTGGAATTTTTGGATGTGTGGATTCAAAGTTATAGGGTTTTCAAAATGGCACTTAAATCTGTTTTTCAAATTCTGTTTTAAAACAGATCTGACCACGCGTCATAATCTTATTCGCCCGTACCGGTTCGCACGGATCAACCTTCCTGGACCGTCAGATCTAAGTGGCTACGCACGGTGCAGATCAAAAGATACCCTTTCATTCACGTTCTATCACAACGCTACAATTAGGATCCTACGGTCGCTATGCGTTTGACCACTAAGCAGCGGCGCTGGCGGCGGCGACTGGCGGCGGAGCGACTGGCGGTGGCGTTGCCGGCGATGCAGGAAGCAAGAGAGGGAAAGGAGATTCTCACCGAGTTCGCCGTGGCGTGGGGAAGCTCAACGTGCCTTCTGCTTGTCGAGGGGCGCGTTGGTGTTGCGGAAATTGTTCGTCGGAGAAGAGACAGACGGCGGTTGCTCACAGTCGACGACAGAGGCGACGCTACGGTGTGATCTAGGACACGAAAACGATGGCATTAGTTGCGGAAGAAGTCACTGGTCTTAGGCGCATCATCGAAAAGAAGAGGGGCGGTCAGAACATTACCAGGGAAGTCGCCGGAGACGAGACAGACGGCGCCGCGGACGGAGTTTGTCAAAGCCGAAGCTCTGGGGCGCCCGCGGTCGAGCTGAGGATACGAGGAGAAGCGTCTGGGAGTGGGGATTATCCTAGCGTGCTCGGGGAGGCACGGGGCGGTCAGGCTTGGCCAGAATCGGAGATGGGAGCTCGTCCGAGCAGAGGGTGCTTGAGCTCGAAATTGGGGCAGCCTGGAGGCAGAGGGGAGGCGATGTCTGGGGGAAATGGAAGAGGGGAGGCAGGCGCTCTTATCGTGCGTGATGGCTTAGTGAATTAACGCGGCAGTTAACAGGGATTGAAGGAGCTTTCAACGGCAGTAACTGCGACGTGGTTTGGGGGGAGGAAGAAGTCGCGGCGAGGAAGACGGTTAGCAAAGTGGGGCCGTTGCGTCAGTGGGAAAAGGAGAGAGGAGGAGGTCCACCAGTCAGTTGCCTTGCGGGTTGTTTAAGCGGTGAAGAAAAACGGTTCAGGGAAAAGAGGAGGTGGGCTGCTGTTGGGCCTATTGGGCTGGCCGGCTGGGCTGGTTACTTTGCACTATTTTTTTCTGTCTGGACATTTTTCTTTTTCTATTCTATTTTTCTGTTTGAATTTCAATCAACAAACAAGTTCAAATCAACAAACTGCACTGCTTTATATGAATCTTATTCTCCGGACCACTCCGGAACCTCTCGTGATGTCCCGGATCCCATCCGAGACTCCGAACAAAAACTCATAAACCAATTATCCAATCTATCCTAGCGTCGAGACACGTTAAGTGTGTGACCCTGCGGGTTCGAGAATATGCAGACATGATCTTCTATCAATAATCAACAGCGGGGTCTGGGCACCCATATTGACTCCCACACATTCATCGATGATCATATCGGATGAACCATGATGCCAGGATTCAATCAATCCCATATATATATTCCCTTCGTCTCGTGATATTTTACTTGCCCGAGATTTGATCGTCGGTACCGTCATACCTAGTTCAATCTCGTTCGCAACAAGTACTTTACTCGTTCCGTAATCCGATATCACTTTGTGATTAACTCCTTAACCACATGCTTGCAAGCGGTGTTGATATCGATTACCGAGTGGGCCCGAAGTATATCTCTCCGACTTGGGAGGGACAAATCCCATCTCGATACATACAACCCAACAAATACTTTCCGATCACCTGAGAGACACCTTTATGATCACCCTCTCATAGGATGACGTTTGATGACCTCAAAGCTTTCTTCCGATACCAGGAGTTGTATTATCTCATGGTCTAAGGAATACAATATTTGACATAAGAAAAGCTTCACAAAGGTGAACACGATGACACGATCTAATTGCTTCGCTTAGTTTGGGTCTGTCCACCATATCATTCTCCCAATGATATGATCTCATTATTAATTGACTACTCATGTCCATGGTTAGGAAACCTTAACCATCATTAATCAATGAGCTAGTCCTTAGAGGCGTACTAGGGACACGGTGTTGTTCACAAAACACACAAGTATTAAAGTTTCCGCTTAATACAATTCTAGCATGGAATATAAACATTATCATGAACAAGAATTATAATAATAATATCTTTATTATTGCCTCTAGGGCATAATTCCAACAGCTAAAGCGCCGCATGACTCCGCTACGTCGACTCTGACGGCATCGTTTATTCTTGGCTCCTTATGCATGAGACGCTGACTCGGTGCACTTCTGGGTCAGTGGTTTCTCCTTGCATAAATTTCCACTCGAGTCTACAACTCGAATAGACACTCGGGGGCTACTCCTATTAGGAGTGCTGGTCATGCACCTGATGTACTTCCCGTTCAGCAGTACGCCCATGATATTATCGACTACAACTGCACTATACAAGACTCGAGTCTCTGCCTGAGTCTACGACTCCGCCAGACACTCGGGGACTACTCCAAAGTGGAGCACTGGTCGCGCACATACAATATCTTTGAATGGCACGCTTCGATTCCTCACTCGAACCAATGATTCAACTAAGAACTCGGGGGCTACTCCCATAGGGAGCGCTGGTCGCGCATTCAGAAAAGTGCCAGTGTTGACGACATTTGCAAGATCATCTTAAGAACTTTTTAATCGATGTGCCTACGCAACTGACGACTACAAGTCTCTGCTCAAATCTACGACTCGAACAGACACTCGGGGGATACTCCCATAGGGAGCGCTGGTCGCGCACCCTATAGAAAACAAAAGACTCATAGTATCGTCCGTTGTGTCGACTGCGTCCACAATGTCAACTCGCTTACAACAATCGAACTTATTGGAGACTCTGCCCACTTACATTCAAATGTCAAGTTCAGAGACAACGTCTCCTTGGCCACCCGAAACACCTTCGCGGTGATAAAACTTCAGATGTTGCATCTATGACATAAATATAAGACCTACAGATACAATCTGATGGCCTGGCAACCGCATCTGCTATGCTCTAGTAGATAAATACCATGCCTACATGCGTGATGAAAATCCCGACGGACGCGTTGGGTACATACTTATCAACTAGAGTTTGGCTCATTAAGGCCTCCATGGCATGAGTCGAACTACGCCAGCAATTTCCGAATTCGAATCTGGGTACTCGAGTTTGAGTAGGTGACATTGTTTTTGCCCAAGAGCAATTAACTAGTCCTGATCTTTCGAGCGCACTAGGCACGTTTACCGTCATCCCTATGAATGGCTACAAATTCAGCTGACCCGATAAACTTCTAGGTGAAGTGCTTCGCACTCGATACAACTATCGACTTTGACTACCAAATGCAAGATTCAAGACAACTAAGTCTCCACCCGAATCTACGATTTAGATGGACACTCGGAGGCTACTGACATGGGTATGCCCTATGGGTACCCGACTATAGCCTACCTGGTGCATCCCAACGGACGGTCCACTCGATGACCTGCCAAGGTCCAGGACGCCTATGACGGTTTGGCTGCTACGAAGCCCATATGGACACAGACTCTAAGCGCTCAAGACGAGGAAAGCTCAAGACTAGAGTTTGAATCCAACTTGTAACCAACTCATATTGGTACCTGAGACCTAGCCTCCCCCATATAAAGTCTAGGAGGGTCCAACGAGGGGGTAACCTCTCTACCTTCACAAAAGACACCAATAGATCTAGACACCTCATAATCTAGCACACACCTCGCCAGATCTAATTTGCGCACCTCTGTAACCTTTGGCTTCACAATCAATCGAGAGCAAACAAGCATGAGTAGGGTTTTCCCTCCTGGGCCTAAACATGGGTAAATCCTTTGTCCCGTGTTGTTTGTCTGTTAGCCGTTCCGTGATCTCCAGCGTCCCCTCCTTCTCTAACACCCAAGTCCATAACAATGGATATTGACGAGTCTTACCCTCGTCAGGAAGCGTCCTCTGTAATTTGAACACCTCAACTACAGTTTAGTGGCAGCGTCCTCGTTACTTTGAACGCCTCAACTACTGTGTAGTGGTGGCGTCTGAGAAATTTTAGACGCCACCACTGTGACATCAAAAAATTTAGAGGCATCGTCCATCCCACATGGTGGTTCCTCTCTTTTCATTCCCCCGCACCACACACACACCTTCCCACTCGCTCCCCCAGAATCGCTGCTACCCCCGCCCGTGTCGCCCCGCCCCGGTCAAGCCCCGTCCTAGCCACATCACAACCGGCCCCGCCCTGCACTGGTCCATGGAAACCCCATCATCTCTTCTTCCTCGCCACGATGGATCCACCGGCCCTGCGGTGCGACATGGTCTCTCGCAATCCCGCCGACGTTGGACGACCACCACAGTTGGCCAAGCCCGCCCTAGTCCAGCCCTGCCCCACCACAACACAGCTTAGCCGCCACCATTCCCGCAGGTGAGAAAAGCCGACATTGCCACTTCAATTATTGATGAATATTTGTGTGCTACATGTGAATATTGGTGGATTTGCAAATGGTACAAATTAAAAGTGGTGAATTTGTGAATGGTGATATCTATGGATATGATGTGACAACCTTCGGGTTTGCTCAATTGTGTATGGATGAGGCAACCTTCGAGTTTGCTCGATTGTGTGTGGATGTAGCAACCTTCGGGTTTTCTCGATTGTGTGTGGATGAGGCAAACTTCGGGTTTGCTATGTTTGTATTTGCAAGGAATATACTAGAGTTGCCATAATTTTAAACAAAATGTCTATTAATTTCCATTTCGTAAATTTTGGCAGTCATATATCCTACTTTTATTAAAGGTCATGCCAAAATTTTGTTTGAAATTTGTACATAGTTTTTTGTAGATATATTGTACTAGCTAACAGTGTGATCTTTAATTTTGTAGTGCAAAGATGTCCAGAGAATATGACCCCGCCATGCGCTCTATTTACTCTCAGATGACCCATGATAGCGAGGAGGACGCAAGAATAGGAACAACGGATCATGGATATACACAAGACTTGTACATAGATGGGCAGGGTGAGGATTTTCCAGAAACGGAGGGTGAAGGATACATAAGTGATAGTTCAGATGACGACAACAAGACCGACACTGGCGCCGAAGAAACCAGTGACCCTCCAGAACCCAGAAATGATGTAGAACCAGCCGGTAAGACTAAGAGGGCAAGGGCGAAAACAAGTTGGGCACCGAAACACTTGTGGTAACAAGAGTGGACAATAAGGGTGACCCTGCAAGTCCAAAACGCACTAGATCCACCTATGACAATGACATTGGTTACATAGTACGAGATACCATCAACATCAACACATGCAACTTAAGGGCGAAGGTGAATCGGCGGATCCTTAATCTTATCCTTACGAAGGTGCACACAAGATTCGTGTTCCCTCAGAAGCCCAATGATAAGATGAAGAAGCTAATTAACAGGATGGTCATCCACAAGTGCATAAAGGCCCTAAGTAACTGGAGATCAATGTTAAAAGAGAAACTTTCTATTAATACAGAATACTCCAAGATTGTTGCAGAATGGCGGAAATTAAGAAAAAAAGATTGGAAACTTTTCAAGGATTAGTTGGGACCACTTTAGCAAAGGCATTTGTGGACCATGGAAACGAGATGCAGAAGCAGCTCATATGTGACCATAGACTTGGAAGCGGTGGTTATGAAGGGAAGCAGAAAATATGGAAAAAGGAGGATGAAGAACTCCTAAAGGAGGCCAATGGCAACAACCCTTGGGATGTGTTCATCAACCCACATGAACATGACTTCATCAGGGCCCGCTTAACATATGATAAAGAGCTAAAGATATTTAAAACATATGATAAGATGAAAAGCCTCATTAAAGAACCGGTAAGAAATTTAGTAGATACTCATTTTATTTCTGTAACCGTTCTTCTCACACAATCCCTTTATAGAAAAATATTTTGTGTAACCGTATTTCACATAATCACTTTACGAAAAAAGCAGAACGCTCTCGTAGCTGCTGAAAGCTCGTAGGTAGAGTCGTCGTACGAGCACGCGTGGGACACACCTCTTAACCGGGCGATCAACATAACCATGGATAAGGAAGTACACAAGAAGCCGAAAACTGGCCCTGTGGTCAGTGTTGGCATAGGTGCAAAATGGAAGGTGTACTATCCCAACACTTTAACCAGAGATGAGAGGCGAGAGTGTAGAAAAGGCGAGAAGTCAGGCAGTGGCGGAGCTGAGATTGGCAACAAGCAATGTCAATATCTCAAAACGAAGGACATATGAGACTAGTGTGGTCATTAATCAGTACATTTGGGGTCAAAACGGGTGTACTTAGCTGGTTTTAGCTGTGCTTAGAATTTTTATGATGTCGCTTGACCACATAAAGTACATGTAGCTCCGCCACTGAAGTCGGGTATGGATTCGACGAGGTACGAAAAGATGAAAGCCAAACTTAAGGCTCAACTGAAAGCAGAAAATGTCCAGCCCTATGCCGAGTCCAAAGCCAAAGCAGAAAAGGGGTACTACAAGGATCCGGTGGCCTCATGGCTGTCTATACGAAAGCATTCCAAGCTTGGGTAGACGGATACTATGTAGGACCAATGCCACAATTTTCCAACAACGTGTTAGTGTGTCAAATGCTAATTCTAGTATCAATGGAGAGATTTTGCCCGGCCAACCTCATCATAGCAGCCCATCCATCTATTGTGGCACTAGGGCGTTGCCAAGGGCTAACCTAGACGCTCTAACGGTAAGCATCACACATGCTCAACAAATTAATGGCGTCATTGTTCTTTATTTGTTTGGATCTCTCTAGCTAAGTACATGCATGTTTCACGGGAGGACACTTAGCGCACTCTCCTCACAATGGTGAATGGTGAGTTAAAGGATGTTGTGTTAGGCCAAGTAATTCAACCTAATCAGAACCAACTACACAATCAGAAAATTGCTACCGATGTCCTTCAGGTTAATGCCCATGTGGTCCATGATGGTTTTGAGGAGATCGATCCTCAGATTTAACCTCTCAATGCAGACTCCCACATGAACCTCTCACGGTGCAAGGATTGTTGTATGCTGGAGTACCCGAAGGCATACATTCGTTTGACTACTAGTAGCAAACCACAGATAACAACGCCAGTAGTGTCGAGGAAAACTCTAGTGATGCCATCTCCTTTGGGTCAGAATGACCCCGCCGGCCATAGCAGCAGCTTTTTCCAGCCCACAATACATCATGCTAACGAGACGTTGTAAGACAATAGTTGCTACTTGGACAACAACGAGGACAGTGGCATAGGACGGAAAAATCCAAGGTAGGGAAAACTCCAAAAAAAAAGTAAATACAAACTCGGTCTTTATGACCTTTGTCATCGAGAAATTCCTTTCAACTATTATTGTTTCCACCAGTAAAAGCAATGCCAAATCAACAAGGCGATAAGCGATATGAAACATTATGTATATATCATTCAAATATTAAGATAATATCTGAAGTCTTTAATTCTCCGCATATGAATAAATAATATCAAAAGGTTATCTTATATAAGCTCATGCTCGTAATAATATAGATCCCCATGATAAATCTTTGTAAGTCAGGGAACCTTATTCATATTGAACCTATAAAATGGGTCATTTTAGGCAAGAAAAAAAGTTCTAAAGAAACTCTTACGACAATTTATCAAATCGATGGTAAAAATCAGTTGTAGTAGATTTTATAGAAAATAGAATGTGTCCACACATCAAAATAATCAATAGTGACCTAGTGTCTTCTCGCTTTTAATGACTTTTCACTCATTTTTTGTTACCATTTTGTCCATACTTAGGATTGTGATCTTATTTTTTGTGCGAATTCACATATTTAGGAGGGATTTAAACCATCATTTCTCTAATTGAGAAAGCATGAATTAGATTTTTTATCAATACTAAACCAAAGTACAAGCATAAAACATAAACCGCCATATAATAAGAGTTTGTTTTGGCCACATGACATAAGGTGGCCAAAGTACTCTCATGGCCTCCTTAGATATCTCATCTAGGACATTGTTTAGAGTTGATTTTTATTATATTGAGAATTAGTGATTGCAAAGAGAAAGATTTGGTTTAAAACTAGACTATACCTAGTCCTTATTTTACTTCGTAATAAGTTTTGCGCAATGTTCGCCTAAACAAGCATAACTTTTTATACGAAATCCATTTTTAGAGTATGACCACTCAAACTGTTTAGAAAAAATATGCGCGTCTAAAGGTTTTCTCCAAAAATCAAGGTAGGGAGGCTGCCCTACTTTTCCCTACTAGGATCTCTGCCCCTATATGAGGATAATGTATATACATGCTTGGGTCCCATCGATATGCTTGTAGCTGGCAGGTACCAACCACAAGGACCACCATTCCTACCTGAAGCACCATCATTCCAACCAGAATTTTTCTCCCAGCCCGAAGTACCATCACAACTAGAATTTCTCTCCCCACCCGAAGTACCAGCAACTAACTGTGTTAAAAACTTGTGCGAAGAATCTGTTTGATGATCATACACCGAAGAAGTACACCTAGCAGGACACCCAGCGGGACAAGATCATCAGTCCAAACATGTTTCAGAATGTTGCCAAGGGAGCAATGGTAAGTCATCCAGTACTAGAAAAGACGAAGAAGCACAAGAAACAACCAAATTATGCCAAGGTGCCCAAGGACAGCAGCACTAGACAGCCAACTCCTAAGCATCCGTATTGTTGCCCCGCTAGATGAGGTGAATCAGAGGGTCATCTACGGAAAAAGGCGATCATGCATGTAGCCGGACAGAGCATATTTTTGCCTGATACATACAGCAACGCCGATGTGGAACTCTGAATTCTAAATGACACGGTTCTCAAAAAGGAGAGAGCAGTGTTGAAGTCGGGACATCTCCTCCCGGTCTTTCCTCTGCGTGTGCCATCGTCGGGTATTCATTGGAACACTACATTCCCTGTGGACAAGTTATACATGCGTTGTGATGATATCTTCAAGATGATGCACCTAAAGCCCCTGGAAAATAACTTTCTCAGCCTATGGACGCTCCATATGGCACGTGTCACCGTCAGCACCGAGGACGACAAAAACGTCGCGGTGGTGGAATTCAACGAGAAAAACTTGAAGGAACTAGAGGGCCGCCAAGTGGCCAGGAAGTACCTTTTAGAATTTCTCCTTACCTATAAGGATAAGAACACAATTCTCCTTCCTCACTCTCCCCCGTAAGTCATTATATATATTTGTCATCTAAGCTAATTAAGCTATGCTTTCATCATATATATTTTCCATTATATGATTGGTTTGGTGAACTATTTATGCAACAATCACCATGTTCTCATCGTTATGCACCCATAGACTTGCCAAGCTTACATCATGGATTCGTCGAGAAGCAATAAGAAACACTACATATCAATACACGAGGATATGGATGAAGCTCTCTTCCACTTCCACGTCCATGGAGGACACATACTTAAGATTAACAAAAGGAAAGGTAGGGGCAACTTGCTAGGCTTCTGCGTCAAAGAATCATTCCCTTGCGTGCAGCAACCGAATCATGATTCTTTCCAAAGTGGTATTATGGATATCTACTACATCATGCATCACATCATTCACTTGGCTCGACACCACAGTGGACATGTGTTGTTGTTTATATGACCTATGACGGCGTTCTTCCATTTCATCCATTGAAGAAGTAGTTCTCGAGTGTTGCATCAAAACTTTGTTAATCAGATTGTGTTTCGTGTGTGCCTTCATATATTGTAATAATTATGGTCTAGACCTATGTACTATGTTATTTTGTAATCCGGTGTGCGAACAGTTCTTGTAGACTTGCTTAATTAATTAGCTATCGACTTTCAATTGTCTATTATTATTGTGTTTCAGAGACAGTCACACGGGCTATGTACAACCAAATTGTTGGTCTTTTGATAAACGTTTTGTATGTTGATGTGAAGGCGCTTCATGATATTGCTTTTGTTAGGATGGTTTCGATACACGTGTTGACTCTGTGTGACCTATTAATTGTAATAATTTGTGAACTTGCTCAATAGAGCAACAAAAGATAGATGCGTCCCTCGAATAAAGAGATGAGGATGGGCATGCTGGAGCACCGTTTTCTAATCAAATGCCCTAAAAAAACAGTTAATCTCTTATACTCCCTCCATTTCATATTATAAGATGTACTCCCTCCGTTTCAAAATTTAAGATGTTTTAGCTTTGTCAATGAAACTTATCTAGACTTCTTTTGATGTATAGGTTCACTCAAGTTTGAAATAAACCTACTACTAAAAAAATTAGATACCTTTTATTCATAAATCTAAAATATCTTATATTTTAAACAGAGGAAATATTAGCTTTGTAGGTTGAAGAAATTTATTCTGAATCTATACTAAAAGATGTCTAGATATATTACCTTCACAAATATAAAACATATTATATTTTTAAAACGAAGTGAGTATGTGTTTGCCCGGCTGCCCGAGTACTCCAGGTCCACCCATCGTCCATCGGCCTTGCGTACGTTGTCTCCTCTGATATACTCCCTTCGTTTCAGGCTTAAGGCGTCCTCGTTTTGCGCGTTTTTTCTTTAACTAAGAATTACTCTAAATACGTAAAGAGTTTTGGTATAAAACTAGTACCACTGAAGAGTATTTTTCAATAGGAATCCAACGGTACTAATTATGTATAATATAATTAAGATTTTGTTATTCAATTATTTCGGTGAAACTTTGCTTTGAAAAACGTGTGCGCCTTAAGCCCTAAAACGGAGGTAGTATCAATCGCCCAACCGAGACCGAAAAATTAAGCTCGTCTCGTGCGGTCGTACTTGCCACGCAACGTCCAAACCTGGTGCAAAAAAATAAAATTAATATGATCCGTGTAAATTCCGTACCTGGCATCCGAACTGAACGCCACCGAGTGCACACGTCAAGGCAACGCCGTCATTTTCGATCCGGCCACGAGGTAGTGATTAGACGACTATTACCAGCAAAAATAAGTGATTAGGCGGCTATTACTCGCTTAACCATTCTTTTATCAATTCACGTAACAGCTGCTGTGAGACGCCAAAACCACATACGAGAGCACCACTAGTATATGTATTGGCCACGAAAGTTAATTGCTAGCACCTCTGTTGTTTATATACTCATACGTTTTGGCAGGAAACCTACTAATTACGAGCGCCAATTACTCTCGAGGCCATCAACCCGGCAGTCATGCTGAATCTGTACCCGAGGATGTCGGCGAACTCCACCGACGGCGACGGCGACGGCGACTACGACGTCGTCAACGCATACCGCGTCTTCTACGCAATCTCCGTCGTCTGCGTTTCCATCTTCATCTTCTGTGCGCTCGTCGGTTCCTCCCCCATCGCCGTCTGGCAGGCGTGCGCCGTCGCCACCCTGGCCGCGCTGCTCCTCGGCGTCATTGGCTACCTCGCTCCCAAGACATGCGTTCGTGGGAGGGGGAGGCCAGCGAGCGCTCTGCTCGCTCTCACGGCCACGCCTGGCCGGGCACGGGCGCCAGGGTGCGCATGCGTCTTGCCCGCGAACGTGCCGCTGCCGCCGGCGTTCGCGTACGTGGGGCCGCTCGAGAGCGGCGGCGGCGGCAACCAGAAGGCCACCGCGCGCTGCGTGATGTGCCCGGTGTGCCTGGAGGACGTGCAGGGCGGCGAGATGGTGCGGCAGCTGGAGTGCAGGCACATCTTCCACGTGGAATGCGTCGACATGTGGCTGCAGTCGCACCGGACGTGCCCGGTGTGCCGCTACGTGATCAAGCCTCCGGTAATGCTGACACTGAAGGCGGCGGCGACAGAAGAGGTGCCGGAGTCGTCGAATGAGTCGTTGCCGCCGGTGTAGGCAGCCAACTATGGAGATGTATCCAATTAGTACGTACTCCCTCTATCTCAGTTTATAAGACTTACACGTATACCTAGATCGTCTGCATGAGCTATATAATACAAATTTTATAATAAAAAAATTATATCATTAAAAAATATAACATTTAAAATTTTTAATAATATAGTTTTTATCTTATGTAACTCGTGCTAAGTTGGTTAATTTGTCAACCTAGAAATATGCGTAAGTCTTATAAACCGAGACGGAGGGAGTATCATTTACCTCCTCGATCTTCGGGATTGGCAATCGCGAAATTACTGTCCGGCCGATTAGTTAGTGGCGATCATATCGCGTTGCGATTAATTAGCACGTCCTCCGTGGCCTGATTTGGTAATAAATACTGCTCATCAAACATTATACTATTGTATATGCATTTCGTCCAGTGTAATTCTGCTCCCTAAGGTATGCATTTGTGCACCAATTATCCTATTTGTGAAAATCAGTTCCAATTACCCCTGCTAATAAACTTTAGAGTATATGATCCAAATTCATTAAAGAGGCTAACTTTTGACCTAGATTTTTACCGCTATATAGACCTCTTGTGGACCGTTGGTTAGGATAAATTGCATCTTTGAATATCTCCGGCATTTGTAAACACTTCTCGATATAATAAAGTTTCGTTGACTGGTGTCCGAGATATTTTTCTTTCTTTATTGGATAGGTTTTTTTATGTTAAATTTATGTCTTCTTGCCGTGATTTCCTTTCCGTTCTTCGTTATTTGCTTGTCGCGATTATGTTATAACATAGACCCTGCATATCCGACGACAAGGTACGGAATAGATAGAGAAGAGAGGAATGTAGATTCCAGGATATCCAAGCTTTACACAATAGGAAACACGCCATGTCGACTTAGCATGTCGGTCCTATCTAGTAGAATTGGCAAAATGTTAAAATGGAACCAAAGCGAGTTTCATTCGATAGAATATTCACTAAACAGGATAATATGTGCCGCAAATGCACAATTGATAGGTAAAAAGTGAAGTTCGTCAATATTTGTGAAGTAAAAAATACACGGTCCAAAGTGTCCTCTACGTTTTTTTTAACAAAGAAGGGTCCAGAAGGAACTGTTGCTGCATTAATTTGGAAGCAGTAATACATAATAGATTATAACATGATCTAACTCGTAAGAGAAATTACAAATAGGCCCCTAGACACACACAAAAATGACCTTGATCTAAAAACTAGAAACACGATTAAGTCTATCGTTATGCTCGGGATCGACATTGTCGTCGCCGGGGATGGAGCCACTTTGGGTGGCAAGGCTGCTACGGCACTCAGCTTTGGCCTCCGAGCAGAAGAAGCAGGGCCTCGACATCCGTATGATGCCATATGGTTTGGAATAGATAGAGAAGAGAGGGATATATATTTTAGGATATCCAAGCTATATACATTGGGAACACGCCACGTCGACCTAACATGTTCCTATCTATCAGAACCAGCGAAATGTTAAATTAGAACCAAAGCGTGTTAAAAGCCTAGATTGAGCATGCTGGTAGAATTTCCACTAAATTGTATAATATATGTCACAACTGCACAATTGTGAGGTAAAATGTAAAGTTAATCAATATTTGTGAGGTAAAATATTTGTAGTCCAAAGTGTCATCTATGCTTTCTTAACAAAGAAGGCTCCAAGGAACCGTAGTTGTATTAATTTGGAAGCAGTAATACATGATATATTACAATATAATCTAGCTCATAAAAGAAATTACTAATAGACCATGATTATGTCCATCATTCTGCACGGGGTCCACCTTGTCGTTGCCAGGGGCGAGGCCACTTGGACCGGCAAGGATGCCATGGCACTCAACTTTGGTCTCCGAGCAGAAGAAGCAAGGCCTACACATTGGCATGCTGCCAGATGGTTCGAAATTGTGGTTGGATCAAACTATACCCACCCAAGGACGCCACTCGGCCAGATAAGTCACCAGAACTTTTGAGACAACCCATCCATCACTGAGGAAAAGATCCCCAAGTGAGCGGTGCAGCCCTGCTCCAGATTCTGTGAGGATGAGCTGGAAAAGGCCGCCCATCAGCCAACAAATTTGGCAGCAACTTAGAGATATGCAGCCAACAACCACAATTGTAGTTGTCTAGGCCTCTCCAAATAATCCACCATGAGTAAGCATGGACCTGATCTAGAACTTCTAGTCTTCTTTGAATCTTGAAATCTTTAATCCTGCCAGAAGAAGATGAGGGAGATGGTTCCTTCTAGCGCAGGGATCTGGACGAGCTTTGAAGAAGATGTCGATTACTCATTGTCGGCGTGGTACTGGCTCACGAAAAAAACCAATAGAAATCCTGCCATTGAACATCGTCGACCGTTACTTGCGACAG
Source organism: Avena sativa (assembly GCA_916181665.1). Taxonomy (NCBI): domain Eukaryota; kingdom Viridiplantae; phylum Streptophyta; class Magnoliopsida; order Poales; family Poaceae; genus Avena; species Avena sativa. Next base: position 39,536,312 of record OV702298.1, on the reverse strand, counting down.
TCAGCCAACAACCGCATGTGCAGTTGTCTAGGCCTTTCCAAATAAGCCACCATGAATAAGCATGAACCTGATCTAGAACTTCTAGTCTTCTTTGAATCTTGAAATCTTCAATCTTGCCAGAAGAAGATGAGGGAGATGGTTCCTTCTAGCGTAGGGATCTGGACGAGCTTTGAAGAAGATGTCAATGACTCATTGCCGATGTGGTACTAGCTCACGAGAAGAACCAGCAGAAACCCCGCCATTAAAAATCATCAACCGCTACTCACCTGCGATGATGAATCACTCCAGACCAACTACATAGTGCCAAATACAACAAAACCTAGGCATGAAATAGACAAAGGACTTGATCTACTCCTAAAATGTACAAGGGGATCCCCCGTTGTACTCCCTTCGCTACATTAGCCCGCAGCGTAGCCCGGCAGGGAAGAGGAGCAAGCCAGACTCGCATGCTCGACTCGTAGCGGGAGGCAGTGGGAGAAGATGTAAGAGGCTTAGAGAGAAAACTCCCTTTTCTAGTCTTCTCTGCATCTTGAAATCAACCTCTTTAAGTGTCATGTTGGAAGTCGTAAGGGTATCACTTAACGCACGTAAAACTACCATGTTAGTCCCCTTCACATGGTGGCACTATGCTAGATCCCTACTTCATAAGAATAACACGTAGGAAAAGTCACACTATGTTGTTAAGATTCTATATATAGTGCATGTGTGCACCGTTGATGGACTTTGTGATTGCTTTAAGATTTAAAAGGGCCGTATATATAGGTTATCAAATTGATAGTATGTTTAAACTTGTGTATTTACTTTCATGATATGTTTTAAATAAGCCCAAAATAGGTTTTGTTCGACAAAATTTGAACCTTGAATTTGGAAACACAATGGAATGTCATGATGTATTTAATTGCCCAATAATAGTTTGTATACATTTTGAAACCCAATAAAACAACATTAAAGTAGATACCTAACACTTTTGCAATGAGAAATTTATTGAATGCGTCTAATACAAGTTTAAAGATACCTAACCCAATAAAACGACATTAAAGTAGATACCTTATCCTTTACCATATGTAAATAACCGACTAAGTACATGTAACCCTAGTCCCACCATTTATATAAGGAGGACTCTAGGGGCATTCCGAGCAGTATGTAATACACCATCCACAACCATAGGCAACGAGTTGTAGAGTCGTCCCAACATGAGTAGGATCATTACGAGACACTATTTTCGTTGCCCGGACATGTATACATTTGTGTCCCGTGTGCTATCAGCTGAGCCCCGTGTGCTATCAGCTGAGCCTACTGAACCCCCTCCACATCCCCCTCCCCCACTCAAACAAATTTATCGCCTAGAGAATAGTCAGATATCATATGCAAAAAAAGAGTATTGTGAAAACACAAGAATTTTTAAAAACCGGATTGATTTGTAGAAATAAGGAATACAGGGAAATAAGAAAACATAATCAAATCAAGGTTAAGCACAAAAGCACATGTAACATTATGCCATGATTAGGAAACTTGTGGCATTTACCTTGTCTTTGTGAATTTAGAATGTAAGAAAGAGGTGAGTAGATCTTATAATACTTTTCTTTCCCATTTGAACCTAAGCAAAATTCCTCAAATTTTACTATGCTCACTTCATTCAAATCAAATGAATGAAAATTGTAAATAAAGTAAGCCCCGTGATGTATCCCAACCTACGGTAGTGACCACATCAAGTACCTTGACAAGATCACCAGCATATCCCAAGTCATCACGGACATCAAAGGTGGATTCAATCCCATATGGGAGTCCAATTCCTCCCTTTTGAATTATATACTACTTCATGCTCTGTGCCATGACCATGTTAGGTCTGCATTGACGAGTACATAAGCTAGGTCACAAAGAGGGTACATGGGATGTGGCCCGACTCTTAGGCGCGCAAGCCCATCACTTATATGTCGGATACTCTGGGGTGGTGGGACCAGAGACTCCAGTCTAGGAATCTTGGGCTAGAGACTCTGATTTTTTGGGTAGAGACTCCAGATCGGCTCTAGGATCTTGCAATATTTGGACTTCATGAGCTGAGTCGAAGTCTTCTTTCATGGATGGGTAGATATTCCGGTCTTGGAGTAGTGGTCCGGAAACTCCGGGCTTACTGGTTTGTAGACCACGGGGCAGGTGTGCATGCTTCTTCTTCGTTCTCTTCCATGCTTCCATGCATGGCATCATCCTTGTGTCCCCGTGCTTCCACCCTACCTTATCCTTTCCTACCTACCTTCTTATGCCTTGCACTACAAATATCACCTATGGCTCACCTCTATTTCTTAGACATGATGATAATACTAGAATCCAAATTTGGATCTTCTAGTTGTGTCTCATCTCCCTTCCAAGGGAGCCTTTGTCTGCAATATCTCAATCGATTTTTATATTTGAGTTGTGCAATGCCCAACCTTGTGAGTTGGTTTTCAAGTCCATCCCCAAGGTGTTCATCCCTCTTCGATTGGGTCAAGGGAAAGCTTTAGCCTAATCTTTTCTTGCGAGGATTCTGTTGGACCGGTGGCTGTCGAAGGGAGAAATTGGCTAAGTATCGTGTTGTGTTTTGTGTAGAGTTCATCATGTTATTTGCGTGATGTGTTTTCACTTCCACTACTGCTACCCCTTTCCCACGCTATTCCCAAGATTTATAACATGAGAACTATGAAGTTCGGGTACACCCTAGAGGCTAGTCCTCATCATGTGGCATCAGAGCCAAGATTTCTCACGGATTTGATGTTTTCTTCATCATCCACCGCCATAAAAAATTCTTGAGGAAATTCAAAATCCGACAAAAATATCCACAAATTGTTTGTTCTTTTGATACCATCATAAAGTGGTATCAATAGCCTTTGGTATCCATATATTTCTCTTTGATTTGGTATTTTCCGCATAAATTCAAAAATCCCCAAAAATACCTCCAAATTCGTGTTTTGAGTTGTACAACGCTCGACGAGTGTGTTTTGGTAGGTTTTGATCCATAGATTCATTGCAAAAGCTTTTGATATACTTTACTTTGTGTTCCCATAGCCTAATTCTTTCATTTCCCCCAATTTGGTTTTCGGTGCAACTTTTCCCGCCCAAATCGAGTCTTAGACATATTCTTGATGTTCTGGAACCTTAAGCTGGAGATATGCCCAAGAGGCAATAATAAAGTGGTTATTATCATATCTTAATACTTATGATAAATTTTTACATACCATGCTATAATTGCATTAACCAGAAACATTAATACTTGTGTGATTTGTAAACATGTAAGAGTCCCGAGTAAAGCCTCTTATTAAACTAGCTTTTTGGTTAATATATGATCATGGTTTCTTGATCATGAACATTGAGATGTTATTAAGAACAAGGTCATTCCATTTGGAGAATGATGTGATGGACATACTCCTATAGATAAGTGTAGCATAAGATCAAGTCATTTAAAATAGTTCACTTGCTATAAGCTTTCACATACATAGTAACCTAAATCCTTCGACCATGAGATCATGTTAATCACCATCACCGGATGGATGCTTTTATGACATCAAACACCACTTTGTAACTGGGTGGTTATAAAGGTGGCATTGAGTGTTCGGAAAGTATGTGTTGAGGCACATGGATCAAGAGTGGGATTTTTCCATCCATATGACAGATAGATATACTCTGGGCCCTCTCGGTGGAATGTCATACAATTATCTTGCAAGCATGTAACTGGCTCACACGGGATCACATATCACAGGAACGAGTAAAGATGTAAGACCCCTCCTTTGTAAAGGAAAAGGATCCCTGTGATTGCAATGCTAGTCCCTGGATCATTGCTAGCATCCACAGTTTAAGATGAAGTACACAGATACAAAGGTCGTTTATTACATTCATTCCAGAGATAAAACATAGTCTTTTACAACTCAGGGCCAAAGGCCTAATACAAGAGTTTATGGAATAAGTAAATAAACACAAGTCCTCATCTTCATGTGCCACAGGCAAGCATGTTGAGTGTAGACTCATGACTCCTAATCATCATCGGAGTAACCTGCAACATCACAAGTTACAGCCACAGTGGGTCAATACTTTGGAATAGTATTGGCAAGTGATACCTTAGTAAATTTTAAGTGGACTATATTACTATATGCATTTTGGCTAAGTGTAGCTTGGCTTGCTTTGCTTGAAAATAGGTTTTTCCTATTAGTTGAAATCACTAAGTTTTTCTTTGTCAAAACTTTCCCAAGGAACCACCAATAGACATTGGGGTCCTTCACCCTTGTTCACCCACAAGTTTTACTTAGAAGTTGGAGTGATGAGATTCTTGTAGCTTCCATGTCTTGATGCTCAAATTGTCCATTGCCAAGGACTTGGCTAAGTACTTAGATTTTCCATCTGCAGAGGTTGTGCACTTTCCCCACCAGACTTGGTTTCCCAAGATAGGACCTTTCAGAAGCCTTTCCTTAGTCAAATGGACGTGTTCCATCCTATCATCCCACTACCACCAACTGTCCAAATGACTAAGTTCTAGCAACCTATATGATCAAGGCAGAGCCCATATTGCCAAGTGGTTGCACTGTAAGCTTTCTCAACACTTGGCCTCCAAATCCCTTTGTGCCTGGGTGGCATACCACAAGTGAGATACACAAGCCAAGTCCATGGCCTTGTGTAACCACTCAACCAAAAACCACCATTCAAGTCCCATTCCACCCAGGAAGTTCATTGACTTAGTTGTTTTATTAAGAAAAGCATGAGTCCCAAAGGACTTAGAATTATTTTACCATAGCATGTACATACTTTACCAACCCTTGTTTTCTACTAGCTAGGCTAAGCATGGCATAGTAACTTAACTTAGGAAAATTCCCTAGCAATTCTACAATTCTACACTACATAGGATTTCCCAACATATCATTTGGCAAAAGTAGCATGCAAGACTTAGCAAAAATAATTCTAATGCTTATTCAAAATAAAGGGTGGAAATATCATGAAGTATCACTTGCCTTGGTAATGGGGAGAGTAGCACTCTTCACAATCACAATCACTAGCAAAATCTACACAAAATTTGTAGCACACAATTACATACAATTCATATTCAAGCAAAGATATGAATGCATGCATGCAAGAAAATGCTAAGTGATGATTTTTAAAACGAAGTGAGTATGTGTTTGCCCGGCTGCCCGAGTACTCCAGGTCCACCCATCGTCCATCGGCCTTGCGTACGTTGTCTCCTCTGATATACTCCCTTCGTTTCAGGCTTAAGGCGTCCTCGTTTTGCGCGTTTTTTCTTTGACTAAGAATTACTCTAAATACGTAAAGAGTTTTGGTATAAAACTAGTACCACTGAAGAGTATTTTTCAATAGGAATCCAACGGTACTAATTATGTATAATATAATTAAGATTTTGTTATTCAATTATTTCGGTGAAACTTTGCTTTGAAAAACGTGTGCGCCTTAAGCCCTAAAACGGAGGTAGTATCAATCGCCCAACCGAGACCGAAAAATTAAGCTCGTCTCGTGCGGTCGTACTTGCCACGCAACGTCCAAACCTGGTGCAAAAAAATAAAATTAATATGATCCGTGTAAATTCCGTACCTGGCATCCGAACTGAACGCCACCGAGTGCACACGTCAAGGCAACGCCGTCATTTTCGATCCGGCCACGAGGTAGTGATTAGACGACTATTACCAGCAAAAATAAGTGATTAGGCGGCTATTACTCGCTTAACCATTCTTTTATCAATTCACGTAACAGCTGCTGTGAGACGCCAAAACCACATACGAGAGCACCACTAGTATATGTATTGGCCACGAAAGTTAATTGCTAGCACCTCTGTTGTTTATATACTCATACGTTTTGGCAGGAAACCTACTAATTACGAGCGCCAATTACTCTCGAGGCCATCAACCCGGCAGTCATGCTGAATCTGTACCCGAGGATGTCGGCGAACTCCACCGACGGCGACGGCGACGGCGACTACGACGTCGTCAACGCATACCGCGTCTTCTACGCAATCTCCGTCGTCTGCGTTTCCATCTTCATCTTCTGTGCGCTCGTCGGTTCCTCCCCCATCGCCGTCTGGCAGGCGTGCGCCGTCGCCACCCTGGCCGCGCTGCTCCTCGGCGTCATTGGCTACCTCGCTCCCAAGACATGCGTTCGTGGGAGGGGGAGGCCAGCGAGCGCTCTGCTCGCTCTCACGGCCACGCCTGGCCGGGCACGGGCGCCAGGGTGCGCATGCGTCTTGCCCGCGAACGTGCCGCTGCCGCCGGCGTTCGCGTACGTGGGGCCGCTCGAGAGCGGCGGCGGCGGCAACCAGAAGGCCACCGCGCGCTGCGTGATGTGCCCGGTGTGCCTGGAGGACGTGCAGGGCGGCGAGATGGTGCGGCAGCTGGAGTGCAGGCACATCTTCCACGTGGAATGCGTCGACATGTGGCTGCAGTCGCACCGGACGTGCCCGGTGTGCCGCTACGTGATCAAGCCGCCGGTAATGCTGACACTGAAGGCGGCGGCGACAGAAGAGGTGCCGGAGTCGTCGAATGAGTCGTTGCCGCCGGTGTAGGCAGCCAACTATGGAGATGTATCCAATTAGTACGTACTCCCTCTATCTCAGTTTATAAGACTTACACGTATACCTAGATCGTCTGCATGAGCTATATAATACAAATTTTATAATAAAAAAATTATATCATTAAAAAATATAACATTTAAAATTTTTAATAATATAGTTTTTATCTTATGTAACTCGTGCTAAGTTGGTTAATTTGTCAACCTAGAAATATGCGTAAGTCTTATAAACCGAGACGGAGGGAGTATCATTTACCTCCTCGATCTTCGGGATTGGCAATCGCGAAATTACTGTCCGGCCGATTAGTTAGTGGCGATCATATCGCGTTGCGATTAATTAGCACGTCCTCCGTGGCCTGATTTGGTAATAAATACTGCTCATCAAACATTATACTATTGTATATGCATTTCGTCCAGTGTAATTCTGCTCCCTAAGGTATGCATTTGTGCACCAATTATCCTATTTGTGAAAATCAGTTCCAATTACCCCTGCTAATAAACTTTAGAGTATATGATCCAAATTCATTAAAGAGGCTAACTTTTGACCTAGATTTTTACCGCTATATAGACCTCTTGTGGACCGTTGGTTAGGATAAATTGCATCTTTGAATATCTCCGGCATTTGTAAACACTTCTCGATATAATAAAGTTTCGTTGACTGGTGTCCGAGATATTTTTCTTTCTTTATTGGATAGGTTTTTTTATGTTAAATTTATGTCTTCTTGCCGTGATTTCCTTTCCGTTCTTCGTTATTTGCTTGTCGCGATTATGTTATAACATAGACCCTGCATATCCGACGACAAGGTACGGAATAGATAGAGAAGAGAGGAATGTAGATTCCAGGATATCCAAGCTTTACACAATAGGAAACACGCCATGTCGACTTAGCATGTCGGTCCTATCTAGTAGAATTGGCAAAATGTTAAAATGGAACCAAAGCGAGTTTCATTCGATAGAATATTCACTAAACAGGATAATATGTGCCGCAAATGCACAATTGATAGGTAAAAAGTGAAGTTCGTCAATATTTGTGAAGTAAAAAATACACGGTCCAAAGTGTCCTCTACGTTTTTTTTAACAAAGAAGGGTCCAGAAGGAACTGTTGCTGCATTAATTTGGAAGCAGTAATACATAATAGATTATAACATGATCTAACTCGTAAGAGAAATTACAAATAGGCCCCTAGACACACACAAAAATGACCTTGATCTAAAAACTAGAAACACGATTAAGTCTATCGTTATGCTCGGGATCGACATTGTCGTCGCCGGGGATGGAGCCACTTTGGGTGGCAAGGCTGCTACGGCACTCAGCTTTGGCCTCCGAGCAGAAGAAGCAGGGCCTCGACATCCGTATGATGCCATATGGTTTGGAATAGATAGAGAAGAGAGGGATATATATTTTAGGATATCCAAGCTATATACATTGGGAACACGCCACGTCGACCTAACATGTTCCTATCTATCAGAACCAGCGAAATGTTAAATTAGAACCAAAGCGTGTTAAAAGCCTAGATTGAGCATGCTGGTAGAATTTCCACTAAATTGTATAATATATGTCACAACTGCACAATTGTGAGGTAAAATGTAAAGTTAATCAATATTTGTGAGGTAAAATATTTGTAGTCCAAAGTGTCATCTATGCTTTCTTAACAAAGAAGGCTCCAAGGAACCGTAGTTGTATTAATTTGGAAGCAGTAATACATGATATATTACAATATAATCTAGCTCATAAAAGAAATTACTAATAGACCATGATTATGTCCATCATTCTGCACGGGGTCCACCTTGTCGTTGCCAGGGGCGAGGCCACTTGGACCGGCAAGGATGCCATGGCACTCAACTTTGGTCTCCGAGCAGAAGAAGCAAGGCCTACACATTGGCATGCTGCCAGATGGTTCGAAATTGTGGTTGGATCAAACTATACCCACCCAAGGACGCCACTCGGCCAGATAAGTCACCAGAACTTTTGAGACAACCCATCCATCACTGAGGAAAAGATCCCCAAGTGAGCGGTGCAGCCCTGCTCCAGATTCTGTGAGGATGAGCTGGAAAAGGCCGCCCATCAGCCAACAAATTTGGCAGCAACTTAGAGATATGCAGCCAACAACCACAATTGTAGTTGTCTAGGCCTCTCCAAATAATCCACCATGAGTAAGCATGGACCTGATCTAGAACTTCTAGTCTTCTTTGAATCTTGAAATCTTTAATCCTGCCAGAAGAAGATGAGGGAGATGGTTCCTTCTAGCGCAGGGATCTGGACGAGCTTTGAAGAAGATGTCGATTACTCATTGTCGGCGTGGTACTGGCTCACGAAAAAAACCAATAGAAATCCTGCCATTGAACATCGTCGACCGTTACTTGCGACAGTCAGCCAACAACCGCATGTGCAGTTGTCTAGGCCTTTCCAAATAAGCCACCATGAATAAGCATGAACCTGATCTAGAACTTCTAGTCTTCTTTGAATCTTGAAATCTTCAATCTTGCCAGAAGAAGATGAGGGAGATGGTTCCTTCTAGCGTAGGGATCTGGACGAGCTTTGAAGAAGATGTCAATGACTCATTGCCGATGTGGTACTAGCTCACGAGAAGAACCAGCAGAAACCCCGCCATTAAAAATCATCAACCGCTACTCACCTGCGATGATGAATCACTCCAGACCAACTACATAGTGCCAAATACAACAAAACCTAGGCATGAAATAGACAAAGGACTTGATCTACTCCTAAAATGTACAAGGGGATCCCCCGTTGTACTCCCTTCGCTACATTAGCCCGCAGCGTAGCCCGGCAGGGAAGAGGAGCAAGCCAGACTCGCATGCTCGACTCGTAGCGGGAGGCAGTGGGAGAAGATGTAAGAGGCTTAGAGAGAAAACTCCCTTTTCTAGTCTTCTCTGCATCTTGAAATCAACCTCTTTAAGTGTCATGTTGGAAGTCGTAAGGGTATCACTTAACGCACGTAAAACTACCATGTTAGTCCCCTTCACATGGTGGCACTATGCTAGATCCCTACTTCATAAGAATAACACGTAGGAAAAGTCACACTATGTTGTTAAGATTCTATATATAGTGCATGTGTGCACCGTTGATGGACTTTGTGATTGCTTTAAGATTTAAAAGGGCCGTATATATAGGTTATCAAATTGATAGTATGTTTAAACTTGTGTATTTACTTTCATGATATGTTTTAAATAAGCCCAAAATAGGTTTTGTTCGACAAAATTTGAACCTTGAATTTGGAAACACAATGGAATGTCATGATGTATTTAATTGCCCAATAATAGTTTGTATACATTTTGAAACCCAATAAAACAACATTAAAGTAGATACCTAACACTTTTGCAATGAGAAATTTATTGAATGCGTCTAATACAAGTTTAAAGATACCTAACCCAATAAAACGACATTAAAGTAGATACCTTATCCTTTACCATATGTAAATAACCGACTAAGTACATGTAACCCTAGTCCCACCATTTATATAAGGAGGACTCTAGGGGCATTCCGAGCAGTATGTAATACACCATCCACAACCATAGGCAACGAGTTGTAGAGTCGTCCCAACATGAGTAGGATCATTACGAGACACTATTTTCGTTGCCCGGACATGTATACATTTGTGTCCCGTGTGCTATCAGCTGAGCCCCGTGTGCTATCAGCTGAGCCTACTGAACCCCCTCCACATCCCCCTCCCCCACTCAAACAAATTTATCGCCTAGAGAATAGTCAGATATCATATGCAAAAAAAGAGTATTGTGAAAACACAAGAATTTTTAAAAACCGGATTGATTTGTAGAAATAAGGAATACAGGGAAATAAGAAAACATAATCAAATCAAGGTTAAGCACAAAAGCACATGTAACATTATGCCATGATTAGGAAACTTGTGGCATTTACCTTGTCTTTGTGAATTTAGAATGTAAGAAAGAGGTGAGTAGATCTTATAATACTTTTCTTTCCCATTTGAACCTAAGCAAAATTCCTCAAATTTTACTATGCTCACTTCATTCAAATCAAATGAATGAAAATTGTAAATAAAGTAAGCCCCGTGATGTATCCCAACCTACGGTAGTGACCACATCAAGTACCTTGACAAGATCACCAGCATATCCCAAGTCATCACGGACATCAAAGGTGGATTCAATCCCATATGGGAGTCCAATTCCTCCCTTTTGAATTATATACTACTTCATGCTCTGTGCCATGACCATGTTAGGTCTGCATTGACGAGTACATAAGCTAGGTCACAAAGAGGGTACATGGGATGTGGCCCGACTCTTAGGCGCGCAAGCCCATCACTTATATGTCGGATACTCTGGGGTGGTGGGACCAGAGACTCCAGTCTAGGAATCTTGGGCTAGAGACTCTGATTTTTTGGGTAGAGACTCCAGATCGGCTCTAGGATCTTGCAATATTTGGACTTCATGAGCTGAGTCGAAGTCTTCTTTCATGGATGGGTAGATATTCCGGTCTTGGAGTAGTGGTCCGGAAACTCCGGGCTTACTGGTTTGTAGACCACGGGGCAGGTGTGCATGCTTCTTCTTCGTTCTCTTCCATGCTTCCATGCATGGCATCATCCTTGTGTCCCCGTGCTTCCACCCTACCTTATCCTTTCCTACCTACCTTCTTATGCCTTGCACTACAAATATCACCTATGGCTCACCTCTATTTCTTAGACATGATGATAATACTAGAATCCAAATTTGGATCTTCTAGTTGTGTCTCATCTCCCTTCCAAGGGAGCCTTTGTCTGCAATATCTCAATCGATTTTTATATTTGAGTTGTGCAATGCCCAACCTTGTGAGTTGGTTTTCAAGTCCATCCCCAAGGTGTTCATCCCTCTTCGATTGGGTCAAGGGAAAGCTTTAGCCTAATCTTTTCTTGCGAGGATTCTGTTGGACCGGTGGCTGTCGAAGGGAGAAATTGGCTAAGTATCGTGTTGTGTTTTGTGTAGAGTTCATCATGTTATTTGCGTGATGTGTTTTCACTTCCACTACTGCTACCCCTTTCCCACGCTATTCCCAAGATTTATAACATGAGAACTATGAAGTTCGGGTACACCCTAGAGGCTAGTCCTCATCATGTGGCATCAGAGCCAAGATTTCTCACGGATTTGATGTTTTCTTCATCATCCACCGCCATAAAAAATTCTTGAGGAAATTCAAAATCCGACAAAAATATCCACAAATTGTTTGTTCTTTTGATACCATCATAAAGTGGTATCAATAGCCTTTGGTATCCATATATTTCTCTTTGATTTGGTATTTTCCGCATAAATTCAAAAATCCCCAAAAATACCTCCAAATTCGTGTTTTGAGTTGTACAACGCTCGACGAGTGTGTTTTGGTAGGTTTTGATCCATAGATTCATTGCAAAAGCTTTTGATATACTTTACTTTGTGTTCCCATAGCCTAATTCTTTCATTTCCCCCAATTTGGTTTTCGGTGCAACTTTTCCCGCCCAAATCGAGTCTTAGACATATTCTTGATGTTCTGGAACCTTAAGCTGGAGATATGCCCAAGAGGCAATAATAAAGTGGTTATTATCATATCTTAATACTTATGATAAATTTTTACATACCATGCTATAATTGCATTAACCAGAAACATTAATACTTGTGTGATTTGTAAACATGTAAGAGTCCCGAGTAAAGCCTCTTATTAAACTAGCTTTTTGGTTAATATATGATCATGGTTTCTTGATCATGAACATTGAGATGTTATTAAGAACAAGGTCATTCCATTTGGAGAATGATGTGATGGACATACTCCTATAGATAAGTGTAGCATAAGATCAAGTCATTTAAAATAGTTCACTTGCTATAAGCTTTCACATACATAGTAACCTAAATCCTTCGACCATGAGATCATGTTAATCACCATCACCGGATGGATGCTTTTATGACATCAAACACCACTTTGTAACTGGGTGGTTATAAATGTGGCATTGAGTGTTCGGAAAGTATGTGTTGAGGCACATGGATCAAGAGTGGGATTTTTCCATCCATATGACAGATAGATATACTCTGGGCCCTCTCGGTGGAATGTCATACAATTATCTTGCAAGCATGTAACTGGCTCACACGGGATCACATATCACAGGAACGAGTAAAGATGTAAGACCCCTCCTTTGTAAAGGAAAAGGATCCCTGTGATTGCAATGCTAGTCCCTGGATCATTGCTAGCATCCACAGTTTAAGATGAAGTACACAGATACAAAGGTCGTTTATTACATTCATTCCAGAGATAAAACATAGTCTTTTACAACTCAGGGCCAAAGGCCTAATACAAGAGTTTATGGAATAAGTAAATAAACACAAGTCCTCATCTTCATGTGCCACAGGCAAGCATGTTGAGTGTAGACTCATGACTCCTAATCATCATCGGAGTAACCTGCAACATCACAAGTTACAGCCACAGTGGGTCAATACTTTGGAATAGTATTGGCAAGTGATACCTTAGTAAATTTTAAGTGGACTATATTACTATATGCATTTTGGCTAAGTGTAGCTTGGCTTGCTTTGCTTGAAAATAGGTTTTTCCTATTAGTTGAAATCACTAAGTTTTTCTTTGTCAAAACTTTCCCAAGGAACCACCAATAGACATTGGGGTCCTTCACCCTTGTTCACCCACAAGTTTTACTTAGAAGTTGGAGTGATGAGATTCTTGTAGCTTCCATGTCTTGATGCTCAAATTGTCCATTGCCAAGGACTTGGCTAAGTACTTAGATTTTCCATCTGCAGAGGTTGTGCACTTTCCCCACCAGACTTGGTTTCCCAAGATAGGACCTTTCAGAAGCCTTTCCTTAGTCAAATGGACGTGTTCCATCCTATCATCCCACTACCACCAACTGTCCAAATGACTAAGTTCTAGCAACCTATATGATCAAGGCAGAGCCCATATTGCCAAGTGGTTGCACTGTAAGCTTTCTCAACACTTGGCCTCCAAATCCCTTTGTGCCTGGGTGGCATACCACAAGTGAGATACACAAGCCAAGTCCATGGCCTTGTGTAACCACTCAACCAAAAACCACCATTCAAGTCCCATTCCACCCAGGAAGTTCATTGACTTAGTTGTTTTATTAAGAAAAGCATGAGTCCCAAAGGACTTAGAATTATTTTACCATAGCATGTACATACTTTACCAACCCTTGTTTTCTACTAGCTAGGCTAAGCATGGCATAGTAACTTAACTTAGGAAAATTCCCTAGCAATTCTACAATTCTACACTACATAGGATTTCCCAACATATCATTTGGCAAAAGTAGCATGCAAGACTTAGCAAAAATAATTCTAATGCTTATTCAAAATAAAGGGTGGAAATATCATGAAGTATCACTTGCCTTGGTAATGGGGAGAGTAGCACTCTTCACAATCACAATCACTAGCAAAATCTACACAAAATTTGTAGCACACAATTACATACAATTCATATTCAAGCAAAGATATGAATGCATGCATGCAAGAAAATGCTAAGTGATGATTTTTGAAAACTCTACCAAGCAATTGCAAGAACTGAAACAAAACAAGACACAAAGTTTGCCAATCAAACTTATTTGGCCCTAATACAAATTACTAAACTAAATCTATACTCAAAATAGCCTTAAACATGTTTCTGTATAAAAAGTCATTTTATTAGATACTATTTGTTAAACACATTGTAGATTCAGAAAGGCCTTGTTTGACTGAATCCAACGGTATAAAGTTTGCAAAATTCCAACGTGGAAATCTCAAGTTATAGCCATTTGAAAATCTGATCTAAATCTGATTTGAATTTCTATTTCAGATCCAACCCTAGACACGTGTCGCAGAACTACTGGCGCGTACCGATTCGGTCGGATCGACAGATGCGGACCGTAGGATCTAACTTAGATCTGGCGGCTCAGATGCGCGCGTACCTCTTCGTTTAAGATCTATCCTAGCCCTACGATACAGATCCAACGGACTCAATCAGCGAGCCACTAACTGGAGGCGCCGAACGACTGCGCGCAGCGGCGACGGTCAGAAGGTGGCGGCGCCGGTGATACAGGACGCTAGAAGGGTAGGGAAGGTACTCACCGTGATCGCAAGTACGTGGGGATGCTCAACGTGTGGTCAGCTCGGCAAGGGGCGCTCAAGGTTGCGGTGGATTGCTCGCCGGAGTAGGGTCTGGCGACGGATGGTTCAGTTCGAGGTCGAAGGCGACGCTGTCGATCACGAGAAGGCAAGCGGAGGATGTGGTTAGATGCAGGAGTTCACGGAGAATACGCGTGCGTGAAGAAAAAGGCTTGGGGCGGTCTAGTCTTACCGGAGGAGCTCGACGGAGTTGAAGCCGAAGACGGTGGCGGCTCAGTCGTTTGCGTTGCCGACGTTCTGGGTCACGCGCGGGCGAACCAAAGGTACTAGGAGATGCGTGAGGCCAAGCGGAGTCTGCTCGTGTGAAGCAGAAGCAGAGGGGTGGTCGGAGTTGGCCGGAATCGTGGCTGCAGCTCGTCGGAGACGGCGGGGTTGCAGGGAGCAATTCACGCAGCCTGGTGGCGCTCTGGGTTCGGGGTTTGGGGGAGAAGGGAGAGGGGACGGAGGGGGTTTAAGTAGCCTAGTCGTGAGCGATATTTACTCCGGCATTCATCGTGAATTGACGCCGTGAATCAATACTAGGAACGGCCGGCGTGATTTGGGGATTGAGCTGTCTGCGGGTGGAGACGACGACATCGTGTGGGCCGCGGCTGTCAGTGAGAGGAAAGGAGAGGGAGTGGGTCCTGCCTGTCGGTCACTCGGTGGTTGCGGGGGTGGGTGAAATAAAATGGTTCGCGGGGGTGGGGCTGCTGGCTAGCTGGGCCATGTTGGGCTGGGTCGGCCAGATTGGCTGGTTGTCTATTTTTTTCCTCTTTATTCCTTTTCTTTTTCTGATTGAATTTCTAGAAATGGTTTTCAAACCTCTTTTCAAATAAGTTTGAATTCAAACTTGCTCCAGCCTTTTGTACAGTGTTCCTTGCATTTAAATAGGTGTAACACACATCTGTTCACTCAGACTCACTTAGGTTATTTGAAAATAATCCAATAAAACCAAGCCTTTTAGGAGATATAATAATACGCAAAACTTTGGTTTTATTCCATATTTTGTTTTGAAACCTTGCTCAAGCTTTTGAGACCACTTAAGTTTGAATTCAAAACATCCTGAATGAATAATAGCATCTTTCTCATTAGCATGTAGCACAAAGGCTAGGGTTTTCATACATAAAATATTGAGCCACAAATGCTCCTGTTTCTAAAATGATTTTGAGAAAAACCCTAAATGATGATGGATGCAAGGATGATATGAATGGGTTTTGAAATATAAATTTAGGGATGTTACAAATCTAACCCCCTTAAGATGAATATCGCCCTCGAGATTCGGATTGGCTAGCAAATAGGTGTGGGTGGTCTTTCCGAAGATCATCTTCTCTTTCCCATGTCGCTTCCTCTTCGGTATGATGGTTCCATTGCACTTTGCAAAACTTGATAGTTTTCGTTCTCGTGACTCTTTCTGCAGTCTCAAGAATCTTGATAGGCTTTTCTTCATAAGTGAGATCACTTTCTAGTTGAACTTCTTCCAAAGGTATGGTATTCCTCAAAGAAGATTCTTCCATTTCTGGGTGACATTTCTTAAGCTGACTCACATGAAATACATTATGGACTGCTGATAGAGATGCTGGCAGTTCAATTTCATAAGCAACTTCTCCTTTGCGACTCAGAATCTTGAATGGCCCAACATATCTTGGTGCCAATTTTCCTTTGACTCCGAATCTTTTCACTCCACGGAGTGGTGATACTCTAAGATAAGCTCTATCACCGACTTCGTAGGTGACTTCTCTACGCTTAGGATCTGCGTAGCTCTTCTGTCGAGACTGTGCTATCTTCAGCCTGTCCTTAACCAATTTGACTTTCTCTTCGGCTTCTTTGATAAGATCTGGCCCAAATAGACTTCTCTCTCCCACACCATTCCATAACAATGGGGTGGTACATTTCCTTCCATAGAGAAACTCGAACGGTGCCATCTCAATGCTGGCTTGATAGCTGTTATTATAAGAAAATTCTGCGTAAGACAGACTTTCATCCCAACTTGCTCCATAGTCTAGGGCACATGCCCTCAACATGTCTTCCAGAATTTGATTAGTCCTTTCTGTTTGTCCATCAGTTTGAGGATGAAAAGCAGTACTGAATTCCAACCTCGTTCCCAATGACTCATGTAGCTGTATCCAAAAATGGGAAGTGAATTGGGTTCCCCTATCGGATACAATACTCTTAGGCACACCGTGAAGGCATACAATTCTACTCATGTAGATTTTAGCTAACTTGGCACTTGTATAGGTTGTCTTCACGGGTATGAAATGTGCCACTTTAGTTAAGCGATCCACGACTACCCATATGGAATCATATCCTGATCTGGTCCTTGGTAATCTGGTGATGAAATCCATACCAATTTTGTCCCATTTCCAATCAGGAATAGGTAGTGGTTGAAGCAAACCTGCTGGTTTCTGATGCTCCACCTTTACTCTACTACATACATCACACAAAGCAATATGTTCGGCGATGTCTCTCTTGAGATTGTTCCACCAAAATCTTTCCTTCATGTCCATGTACATTTTGGTGTTTCCCGGATGAATAGAATACGGAGAGTTGTGTGCTTCTTGCAAAATCAGTTTCCGTAAATCCGGATCTTGTGGAACGCAGATACGTTTCCCATGCCATAATGTACCTTGTTCGTCTTCATGGAAATTCTTAGCTTTCCCTAGTCCAATATTTTTCTTAATCTCTTCAATTTCCTTATCGGACTTCTGAGCTTCTCGAATCTTGTCCAACAAGTGGGTTGAACATCCAAAGACATGAGATGTCCTTCAGACACAATTTCCAATCTGAGTTCTTTGAATTGATTACACAAATCATCTAGCAATTCTCCTTTGGTAAGGCCATTTACAAACACCTTACGACTTAGAGCATCCGCTACCACGTTTGCTTTACCGGGATGGTATTGCAAACTCAAGTCATAATCCTTGATAAGCTCTAACCATCTTCTTTGTCTCATATTGATTTCCTTTTGGGTGAAGATATACTTCAAACTTTTGTGGTCCGTGAACACTTCACAACGCTTTCCCAAAAGGTAATGTCTCCATGTTTTGAGTGTGTGGACGACAAAGGCTAACTCTAAATCATGAGTAGGATAGTTTACCTCATGAGTTTTGAGTTGTCTCGAGGCATAGGCCACAACTTTACCGTCTTGCATAAGTACGGCTCCCAAACCTTGATGAGAAGCATCACAATATACTTGGAAATCCTTTTCCAAATCTGGCAGACATAGAACATGTGCTGTTACAAGTCTCTTCTTCAATTCTTGGAAGCTGACTTCACAACCTTCAGACCAAGCAAATTTCTTGTCCTTCTTTAACAATTCAGTCATTGGCTTAGCAACCTTTGAGAATTTTTCAATGAACCTTCTGTAGTAACCTGCTAAGCCGAGGAAACTACGAACTTCTTTCACATTCTTGGGAGATTCCCATTCTGTCACAGCTGAAACCTTAGCAGGATCAACTGCTACACCATCCTTTGTCATAACATGACCAAGAAAACCAACTTCCTCTAACCAAAACTCACACTTGCTGAATTTGGCATAAAGTTTATGCTCTCTTAACTTTTCAAGTATCAAACGCAAGTGTCCTTCATGCTCTTCCTTACTCTTGGAGTAGACTAAGATGTCATCGATGAAAACGACAACAAACTTGTCAAGGAATTCCATGAACACCTTGTTCATCATATTCATGAAGTGTGCTGGAGCATTGGTTAAGCCAAAAGGCATTACGGTATACTCGTATAATCCATACCTTGTGGTGAATGCCGTTTTAGGTATGTCTTGCTCTCTTATCTTGAGTTGAAAATAGCCTGACAGGAGATCAATTTTTGAGAACACACAGGCTCCTTCTAGCTGATCAAACAAGTCATTGATTCTTGGCAAAGGATATTTGTTCTTGATAGTTACCTCGTTGAGTGAACGTTAATCTATGCATAACCTTTGACTTCTATCCTTGTTCTCCACAAACAAGACTGGGGCTCCCCAAGATGAAGAACTTGGTTGAATAAATCCTTTCTGCAACTGTTCTCCTAGTTGCTTCTTGAGCTCCTTCAGTTCATCAACTGACATTTTGTATGGTCTCTTTGCTATTGGTCCAGAACCTGGTACCAAATCTATCAAAAACTCCACATCTCTATCTGGTGGCATTCCTGGTAATTCTTCCGGGAACACATCCGGATACTCACACACAATTGGCACACTGTCCATGCTAACCCCCTTAAGAGAATTAAGCATACTCCTCTTTGCTCCGAAGCTAGTCTTAAATCTGATCCTTTTATTTTCCGGAGTGGTGAGTGAGACAGTATGGCTGGCACAATCTATCACTCCTTTGTACTTGGTCATCCAGTCCATTCCCAGAATGACATCCAAACCTTGGGAGTTTAATATAATCAAGTTAACGGGAAACTTATACTTCCCAAATTCTATGACTAGGTCATGGCATCCTGAATTCACTATCATTTCTCCACCAGGAGAACTTACTTTTATAGGACACCCAATAGTTTCTACCGGCAGTTCATTTCTTTCAACAAATGCTCTTGATATGAATGAATGAGATGCACCAGTATCAAAGAGTACAAATACTGGAATGGAATTGAGTCTGAACTTACCAGCAACAGCGTCAGGCTCCTCATAGACCTCTTCCACATTAATGTGGTTCACCTGACCTTTCTGGAAAGGATTGGGCTTGACAGGTCCTTCAACTTTCTTTTCGGGGCACTCATTTGCATAGTGTCCCATCTTCTTGCATTTGAAGCATTCAACCTGACTGATGTCCCTTTTAGCAGGTTGACTTCCACTTCCACTACCATTTCCACTGTGGTGGCTCTTATGTCCACTCTTGTGGTTCTTGTACTTGTCATTGTCATGACTGCGGTGATGCTTGTTGTCATGACGGTTGTGGTTGTGGTTCTTGTTGAATTTCCCATGCTTATGGGATCCTGAGCTTCCACTGTCATCATAGTGAGATCGTTTGTGAGACAATCCCGAGCTGTGCTTGTCGGAGTGTTTCCTCTTCCTACTCTCGACTTGTTTCATTTTATTCTCCAAAATAGCAGCCTTGTCACACAGAGACTGATAAGTTGGAACATATGCCACAAACAATTGTAAGTTTAGCTCATCATTCAAGCCTTCCAGAAACTTTTCCTTTCTTTTGGCATCTGTGTCAACCTCATCCGGTGCATAGCGCGCCAGATTGTTGAACTCTTCTATATATTCAGCCACGATGCGGTGGCGCTGCTTCAGGTTGTGAAACTCCTTCTTTTTCAGGCTCATCATTCCTGATGAGATATGAGCAGTGCGAAAGCCATCTTCAAAGATAGCCCAAGTCACCTCATCTAAAGGAGTGGTGATTTGGAAGTTGTCCCACCATGTGGCGGCTGGCCCTTCCAACAGATGCGCTGCGAACCTGACCTTTTCAGCATCCGTGCAACCCACGGTCACTAAGTCCTTGTTCACAGAACGTAGCCAATCATTGGCCACCATGGGATCAGTTGTCCCCGAAAACTTAGCTGACCTCAAACGCAGAAATCTGGTGAGCATATCAAAACCCGGAGGGTTGTTGTTGTTATTGTTGTTGTTGTTATTGGGGTTGTTGTTGTTGTTATTGTTCTGGTTTTGGATGAATGTTGTCATCATCTGCATAAGCTGTGTTTGAGCATTCATCATCTGTTGCATTTCTGGAGTGATGTTGTTGGGGTTGGGGTTTGCGCGACGGGGAGGCATCTGTGGTTTGTTCAAATAGAGATAAGAATGAGATACCCATAGATGTTTTATGCACATTACATCACAAGCAAACACATAGCAAGCAACACAAGAATAAAAGCTCAACAACAGAATAACAAAGTTCTCGAAATAAAACACACAAGTGGCAAGCCATCCACATGTCGGATGGTCCAATAACAAGTTCAAAAACAACAAGTACGATAATGAAAGATAAACGAGTAGTCAAGTCTACTCATCAGCATCAATCTCCTCCTCGACAAAGGTAAGACCGGTGTTCTCCATCGCGGTCTTGTTCTCCTCAATCGTAGTGGTCAAGGAATCGATCTTGGCCTTGAGAGCCCTCTTCTGGGAGCGAAGCCTCTCGATCACCATCTGCTGCTGCTCTATCTCGAAATCCTTGGACTTCAGTTCTTCGGTCATGTCCTGGATCTTCTTGTTCCTATCCTGGACGCGTTTCTCCTGACTCTTGAACTTACGGTCTTGGGCCTCGAACTTCGTCTCCATTTCCTTGGCTATCTCGTCCTGCTGTGCGAAAAGCTTGTCCTTCTCACGAAGCTGCACCTGGAGCTCGTCATTGCTGAGCATGACGTTGGTCTTGTCCGTGTCCACGTGCCCGATGAGAGACTCTAAGTCCTGGAGATAGAGACGTATCGGCTCTGCTGCGTCCCTCGAGTCTTCCTCAAAGTCGATGGACTCTCCATCATCATCACGTCTTCCGAAGACGTGGAAGTGGGTGCCTCTAACCTGTCGGGAGTGACGGCCTAACAGACGTCCTATCAGGTCCTGCATGACTACCTCCATGCCTCTCTCCCTGTCGTCGTGCATCAGCTTGAAGACGATGGCCTCCGTAGTAGGCTCTGTCTGGCGTCCGGGCTGGTTCACCTTGAAGCCCCAGAGGTCCTTCCTCTCGAACTTGGTGAGTGGGTGCACCATGATGGTGGGAAGAGGGAGATCGAGCAAAGTAGTAAGCTCAATGATACGAGGACCAAAACGGGTAACCTGGAACTCCTCAACAGTGCTGATGGTAATAGGCATCTATTTATAAGATAGAAAAGTTAGAACAACATTATTTAAGATAAACAAAGACAACATCACATACACATCCTTGGAACACAAAATCACACAAGTTATGCATACATGAATCCATTACATCAATCAAGGTCCAATCTTATTTAAGGTATCATTTTGGAAAATAAGGTGATAGGTGGTGGTCCAACTAACGAAGTGCTTTTACAATCCTATCTCACTGGATCTATTGGCAAACACAATGTTCCTAGAGGCAATCCACCTATCTTGTTCACTTGATTCCATCACTAAGTATATAATATCTCCCCTTAAGGTTTGGTTGGTGGCTTCCAACTCTTGAGTAAGCTCCTTCTCTTTCTCTAAGTCTTTTTGGAGGTTGAGCATTCTGCACTTGACTCTAGCACTTAGTTCTTTGATAGTACTCCAAGCTGCTTCTCTTGCTGACTCAAAGAATGTGGTGTGCATCACAGTGTTGGTGTACATGCAGAAACCTCTTTATTTGTGGTTGTCTTCCTTGTTTTTGTACAAGTGAAGTTGCACCCACCAATACTCCACTCCTTCATCCATCACTAGAAAGCCTTTGTAAACAGCTGCACCATGTGCTTCCATTGCCACCATGAGGTCCTTGAGAATTTTGGGAAACTCAGTTTCACACTCCAAGGTCATGGTCATGAGTGGTCCTTTCTTCACGGCTTCGTTGATGGAGTTCATCTACAAATAGAGATGAGAATGAGAAGAATAGAAAAGTTTATGAGAAGAATAGACAAGTGTAGATGTAGTTGAAAATTTTCCTTAGTGGTTTCCAATCCTAGGGTCATAATCCTATAGGCAACACAGTGCTCTGATACCATCTGTAAGACCCCTCCTTTGTAAAGGAAAAGGATCCCTGTGATTGCAATGCTAGTCCCTAGATCATTGCTAGCATCCATAGTTTAAGATGAAGTACACAGATACAAAGGTCGTTTATTACATTCATTCCAGAGATAAAACATAGTCTTTTACAACTCAGGGCCAAAGGCCTAATACAAGAGTTTATGGAATAAGTAAATAAACACAAGTCCTCATCTTCATGTGCCACAGGAAAGCATGTTGAGTGTAGACTCATGACTCCTAATCATCATCGGAGTAACCTGCAACATCACAAGTTACAGCCACAGTGGGTCAATACTTTGGAATAGTATTGGCAAGTGATACCTTAGTAAATTTTAAGTGGACTATATTACTATATGCATTTTGGCTAAGTGTAGCTTGGCTTGATTTGCTTGAAATTAGGTTTTTCCTATTAGTTGAAATCACTAAGTTTTTCTTTGTCAAAACTTTCCCAAGGAACCACCAATAGACATTGGGGTCCTTCACCCTTGTTCACCCACAAGTTTTACTTAGAAGTTGGATTGATGAGATTCTTGTAGCTTCCATGTCTTGATGCTCAAATTTTCCATTGCCAAGGACTTGGCTAAGTACTTAGATTTTCCATCTGCAGAGGTTGTGCACTTTCCCCACCAGACTTGGTTTCCCAAGACAGGACCTTTCAGAAGCCTTTCCTTAGTCAAATGGACGTGTTCCATCCTATCATCCCACTACCACCAACTGTCCAAATGACTAAGTTCTAGCAACCTATATGATCAAGGCAGAGCCCATATTGCCAAGTGGTTGCACTGTAAGCTTTCTCAACACTTGGCCTCCAAATCCCTTTGTGCCTGGGTGGCATACCACAAGTGAGATACACAAGCCAAGTCCATGGCCTTGTGTAACCACTCAACCAAAAACCACCATTCAAGTCCCATTCCACCCAGGAAGTTCATTGACTTAGTTGTTTTATTAAGAAAAGCATGAGTCCCAAAGGACTTAGAATTATTTTACCATAGCATGTACATACTTTACCAACCCTTGTTTTCTACTAGCTAGGCTAAGCATGGCATAGTAACTTAACTTAGGAAAATTCCCTAGCAATTCTAAAATTCTACACTACATAGGATTTCCCAACATATCATTTGGCAAAAGTAGCATGCAAGACTTAGCAAAAATAATTCTAATGCTTATTCAAAATAAAGGGTGGAAATATCATGAAGTATCACTTGCCTTGGTAATGGGGAGAGTAGCACTCTTCACAATCACAATCACTAGCAAAATCTACACAAAATTTGTAGCACACAATTACATACAATTCATATTCAAGCAAAGATATGAATGCATGCATGCAAGAAAATGCTAAGTGATGATTTTTGAAAACTCTACCAAGCAATTGCAAGAACTGAAACAAAACAAGACACAAAGTTTGCCAATCAAACTTATTTGGCCCTAATACAAATTACTAAACTAAATCTATACTCAAAATAGCCTTAAACATGTTTCTGTATAAAAAGTCATTTTATTAGATACTATTTGTTAAACACATTGTAGATTCAGAAAGGCCTTGTTTCACTGAATCCAACGGTATAAAGTTTGCAAAATTCCAACGTGGAAATCTCAAGTTATAGCCATTTGAAAATCTGATCTAAATCTGATTTGAATTTCTATTTCAGATCCAACCCTAGACACGTGTCGCAGAACTACTGGCGCGTACCGATTCGGTCGGATCGACAGATGCGGACCGTAGGATCTAACTTAGATCTGGCGGCTCAGATGCGCGCATACCTCTTCGTTTAAGATCTATCCTAGTCCTACGATACAGATCCAACGGACTCAATCAGCGAGCCACTAACTGGCGGCGCCGAACGACTGCGCGCGGCGGCGACGGTCAGAAGGTGGCGGCGCCGGCGATACAGGACGCTAGAAGGGTAGGGAAGGTACTCACCGTGATCGCAAGGACGTGGGGATGCTCAACGTGTGGTCAGCTCGGCAAGGGGCGCTCAAGGTTGCGGTGGATTGCTCGCCGGAGTAGGGTCTGGCGACGGATGGTTCAGTTCGAGGTCGAAGGCGACGCTGTCGATCACGAGAAGGCAAGCGGAGGATGTGGTTAGATGCAGGAGTTCACGGAGAATACGCGTGCGTGAAGAAAAAGGCTTGGGGCGGTCTGGTCTTACCGGAGGAGCTCGACGGAGTTGAAGCCGAAGACGGTGGCGGCTCAGTCGTTTGCGTTGCCGACGTTCTGGGTCACGCGCGGGCGAACCAGAGGTACTAGGAGATGCGTGAGGCCAAGCGGAGTCTGCTCGTGTGAAGCAGAAGCAGAGGGGTGGTCGGAGTTGGCCGGAATCATGGCTGCAGCTCGTCGGAGACGGCGGGGTTGCAGGGAGCAATTCACGCAGCCTGGTGGCGCTCTGGGTTCGGGGTTTGGGGGAGAAGGGAGAGGGGACGGAGGGGGTTTAAGTAGCCTGGTCGTGAGCGAGATTTACTCCGGCATTCATCGTGAATTGACGCCGCGAATCAATACTGGGAACGGCCGGCATGATTTGGGGATTGAGCTGTCTGCGGGTGGAGACGACGACATCGTGTGGGCCGCGGCTGTCAGTGAGAGGAAAGGAGAGGGAGTGGGTCTTGCCTGTCGGTCACTCGGTGGGTGTGGGGGTGGGTGAAAGAAAATGGTTCGCGGGGGTGGGGCTGCTGGCTAGCTGGGCCATGTTGGGCTGGGTCGGCCAGATTGGCTGGTTGTCTATTTTTTTTCCTCTTTATTCCTTTTCTTTTTCGATTGAATTTCTAGAAATGGTTTTCAAACCTCTTTTCAAATAAGTTTGAATTCAAACTTGCTCCAGCCTTTTGTACAGTGTTCCTTGCATTTAAATAGGTGTAACACACATCTGTTCACTCAGACTCACTTAGGTTATTTGAAAATAATCCAATAAAACCAAGCCTTTTAGGAGATATAATAATAGGCAACACTTTGGTTTTATTCCATATTTTGTTTTGAAACCTTGATCAAGCTTTTGAGACCACTTAAGTTTGAATTCAAAACATCCTGAATGAATAATAGCATCTTTCTCATTAGCATGTAGCACAAAGGCTAGGGTTTTCATACATAAAATATTGAGCCACAAATGCTCCTGTTTCTGAAATGATTTTGAGAAAAACCCTAAATGATGATGGATGCAAGGATGATATGAATGGGTTTTGAAATATAAATTTAGGGATGTTACAAAAGAGTATTTATCGGTAACGAGGTTGAACTAGGTATGCAAAGATACAGACGATCAGGCCTCGGATAAGTTAAGTATCGTGAGACAAAGGGAAATTGGTATCGTATGTAAATGGTTCATTCGATCACGAAGTAATCATAGAAATATGTGGGAGCCATATGAATTTCCAGATTCCTCTATTGGTTATTGATCGTAGAAGAGTCTCGATCATGTCTGCATAATTCACGAACCGTAGGCAAACACACTTAAGGATTCGATGTTGTTTAGTAGATATGGAAATGAGTAAAGAGACCGAATGTAGTTCAGAGTCTCGCATGGGATCCGGGATATCACGAGGAGATCTAGAATGGTCCGGAGAATAAGATTCATATAAGGAAAATCCAATTCCGGAGTTCGGGAATGGTTTCAGTGTTTTCACCGGAATGTTCTAGAAGGGTCTAGAAGGTCCACTGATCCGGAGTGGAAGGGTACATGGATGTATCAACGACAAAGTGGAATGGTTATATCATGTCGTAGGTCACTTGGCTGGACACTTGGAAGAGAGAAATCAAACTCTAGTTTGAAAGACAAAAAGCCAGTTTGAAAAAGTCAAACTGGGACAATGATTTCCAAGTGTAGGGAGGGAAGCAATCCTACCTAAGGGAGGATTCCTCTCTCTCCCTTCCGTCGTCCTAGAAGTGGAGTTGGGGGAGGACTCTCCTCCCCCTAAACCGCCCCTCCCTCTCATAAATATAGGGGAGGGGCGCCCCCTTGAACCACACAAGAAACCCTAGGTTGGTCGTCGCCCCCCTCTCTAGCTGCGGCCAATCTAGATCTCCTCTAAACCGCTCCCGACTAGCTAAACCCTAGTTGCTAGCTACCTCTAAACCTTGGCCCTCTAAACCCTAGATCGTTGGGGCTCTCTCTACTCCACCATACCTGCTTCGGCTTAGGCGAAGCCCTGCGGGATCTCCCCTGTACTTCTGACACCATGTCGGCGTGCTGTCGGAATCGCGAGGAGAGAGATACAACCTCCACTGCCTGCTAGAACAAGGGAGAGGAAGGTCTTCATCGAGTACCGTACATGTGACCGACTACGGGAGCGCTTCCGGAACACGGCGCCAGAAGGATCGTCTACGCGATCTTGAGATCGGCAAGTGAACGACTACATCACCCAGGAGAATCTGCTCTCGTTAACCGCTTTGGATCTTCGAGGGTTAGTACTCTATTGACTCGTTGCTACAATCTAGTAGATAAATCTTGGCTTGTGTGAGTTCATGCGATAGAATTTTTTGTTTTTCATGCTACGAACCCCTATAGTGGTATCAGAGTCGTGTCTATATGTAGATCTATTGCACGAGTAGAACACAATGGTCATTATGGGCGGTGGTGCTTTTATTATCAATTGCTTATTGTGTACTTTGCACCTTACATGACATCGTTCATGAGACTTGCTCCATGATGGCGCCTTAGAGCGCTTCATCGGGAAACCCCAAGAGCAAGGTGTGAATAGCACAGCAGCAAGTCGTCCCTCAGTAAGAAACCGATATTATCGAACCAGTAGGAGGAAGGAAACGTCTCAAAGGTGTTGCAAGCAACTTGGAGACCTACACAACACAAACTCAAGACTTTGCCCCAACGAACAGTGAGGTTGTCAATCTCACCGGTTGCTGTAACAAAGGATTAACTGTATGGTGTGGAAGGTAATAAAGGTTTGCAGAAAGTAAACAGTAACAGTGGAACATGTATCAATGGTAAATATTGGACCGGGGTACATAGTTCACTAGAGGTGTTCTCCTTAGATAAACAAACATGGCATGCTGGATAAACAAATTACAGTAGGGCAATTGACGGGACTGAGCAAACCATAACAATGCAATACAGACATCATGATCCTATGAGATTCGATTAGGCAATACAACAAGATACATAGACCGCCATCCAACTGCATCTATGACTAGAAGTCCACCTTTGGGTTATCATCCGAACCCCCTCTAGTATTAAGTTGCAAGCAACAGACAACTGCTTTAAGCAAAGTGTGTAAGGTAAACAATCCACTTGTTCCATGAACAAGGGACCGTTGTTTTCTCCCTAGTGGCAACAGCAGATCTACAACCTTAGAGATTTCTGTCACTTCCCTTCGATTAAATAGAGGCATGAACCCACTATCGAGCTTAAATACCCCCTCTTGGAGTCACTAGAAACTACTTGGCCAAGATAGCTACTAACAATGGAGAGCATGCAAGATCACAAACAACACATACATGATAGAATCAATAAGACAAAACCATTAATCAATCTGACATAGTAATATCAATATCCATCGGATCCCCGCAAATACAACATGCATGATTACAAATAGATGAGATCTTGATCATGAACGGAGCTCACAAGATCTAGACATGAAAGCACAAAGGAGGAGATACAACCATCTAGATACTACATGGACCCGTAGTCCAAGGTGGAACTACTCACGCTTCATACCGGAGGCTGGCATGATGAATAAGAAGGCCTCTGGGATGATCTCCCCTCTCGCAGGGTGCCGGGAAGAGCTTCATATCCCCCGATCTAGGGACGATGGTAGTGGCGGCTACAGATGGTTTCGTGGAATATTGATCGGGTACTTAGGATTTAGGCGTCGGGGGCTTATTATAGGCGAAGAGGGAGGCTGAGGGGGTGCCCGAGGCGGCTGCACCACCCCTAGGCGCGGGGTGGTCCCACCCATGTGGCTAGGGGTGTGGCCACCTCGAGGACCTCCTCTGTCTCGTCTTCTGGATCCGTGTTCCCCACGGTAAAATATTGACTTTGGCTTTTGTCCTATCCAATTCCGAGAATATTGATTTTCTGCCTTTCTGGAACCAAAAACAGAAGAAAACAGGCAACTGGCACTGTGGCATCCCTTTAATAGGTTAGTACCAGAAAACATATAAAAACACCTCAAAGTGTAGATAAAGCAAAGAAAAGTAGATACTAAACAAGCATGGAACATCAAAAATTATAGATACGTTTCCGACATATGAAGCATCCCCAAGCTTAACTCCTACTCGTCCTCGAGTAGGTAAGTGATAAAAGAATAATTTTTGAGGTGACATGCACCATCAAAATCAAGATCAAACCATTTGCAAGCATTGAAAGTTGGGATCAAAGAACTCTAAACATGACCATGAAAGATGGAGTTCTAACAATAAGACAAAGTAACTATTCATGCAACATGAAAGGCTACAAACAAAGATCATGAATAACATGCATTGAAAAACGTTTTTTGATTCACATACAGAAAACATGGCATAGTGGCAATCAACTTATCCCTCATAGAGTAGCAAATAGATGCATAGGACACCTTCAAATTTCATAAGAGTGACTAGATACAAATAGCACAAGAACAAGTAATATCAACAATATGCATCAATCAATAAGTTTTGGGACAATGCACATAGAACTAAGGATGGCAACTATGCTCTCTTAACTTGTGCCTAAATATAGAAGGTGGAGACTCAATATAATGGTGGAAGAAAGGCCCTTCATAAAGGTAAGTAGGGATTTCAAGTTTCAAAAAGAGCTTCCAAAAATTATGGTACTTGTTAGCTTTCGGCCCTCATTGCCCCTATCATAAGCATCTTGAAGTGATTAAGGTTAACGTGAACAAACTATGGAGTATATGCTTGAAAAAGTATAAGTTGGCAATCTCATGTCCCTTGAATACGAGGGCCGCTCCTCATGCTACTCAACTTTAGTCACCTGTAAGTTCTTGTCATAGTAAGTATATGTGTATCATAGAGAACTGCCAACAGGGTACCCCTTGCACATGGTATAGGAGCTATCCCATAACCAAAATGACAAGGCAAGCAGACAATGAGCATCTCAGCAATCTTATTATTTTACCATGGGAATATGGTGCTTTTTTCTCTCTTTCCTATTTTCAATGTGTCTCTTTTTTATAAGAAGAAAGCTTCATAGATGTCACTATGGTGATGCTGCAAGTTTCCACCATGATTAGGCATGGCTTAGGCTAGTGGCCCAGGCGTTTCTCTAACACACATACACAACTCCATGGACTTACAAGCTCCCCTTTCTTTTCACACCGACGACATCCATAGACAAAAGAGCATGATATCAACTGTGTATAAAGTACATGTGCAATGTTGAAAGCGTTCCCCGTGACAACACGGTTCTGCTAATTCCAACTTATAAGTGCAAGCATATACAACATAGATGACACAATGGTTCAAGTTTATTAGGGGCAAGAAAAATAAAGTGTGTCATCAAGTTTGTGAGAGCTTTAATCATTAATTTTCACATAACAAAATACTTTTTAATTGAAAGATAGATGAAAAAAAGAATATACTTGGAATGGTGTAACACACCACGCATAGGAATTTATAGTGGACACTTTGGAATAACTTGGTTTCTTGGAAGTTGGAAGCATGAGTAGAGCTTACTCATACAAGTGGAGGCTAGCAAAAGACTAGGAGCAACCAACTAAAAGAGAGAAATAATGGCCATAATCATGCAGAGCGACAAAACATTACTAATCAAAGCATAGAGTGATACTACAAGTCAATGACTAAATGATCATAGAAGCTATGGTGACTTGTTCATAGTCATAATGATGGAGGTGTTAACCTCTTGGGTGCCCGATCTTCACGGATCTCGTGGTCAAATCGATGGGAAAGCAAGGGGAAAGGGAGAAGGTAGCGGAAGCGAACACACACCTCGCGAAGAACACGATGAACACACGCAAAACTCACACGATACAAGGTCGATTGCTCCCAAACGGCGGCCACCGGTCCGATAGAATCCTCGCAAGGAAAGATCGGTCAACGTGCTCCCTCAAATCCACATCGGAGAGGGAAGAACACCTTGGGGAGGGTCTTGACAACTTGGAGACGAGACATGAACTCCAAGGCCTTGTTCAACGATGGATGCGTGATGCAAAGTCCAATCAAGGTTGGTGACGATAGTCGGTCCCCTTGGTAAAGGGGATGAGGCAAAACTAGAGATTCCACAATGGGGGTTTTCTTTAGTCTATCATCTATGCCTAAGGGATACATGAGGGGTGGGGGCTCTATTTATAGGCCAGCCACTAAACAAGGGTAGTTTGGGGATAAACTAGGCGAATAGGTAAGTAAGGGGAATACAAGGGCTGTGGCCCAACAGGTGCGCGCAGGCACATACATGACCGGTAGTACCGGACCTAGGACCGGTAGTACCGGTCATCACCGGTAGTACCGCTTTGGGACCGGTAGTACCGCTTGCGGGCGGTAGTACCGCAAGCCAGTACCGGGGCATCCAGTGGCGATGGCGCAGGCTTCAGTACCGGGCGGTAGCAGGGGGCGGTAGTACCGCTGACCGGTAGTACCGGTTCCGTCGACCGGTAGTACCGCTTGAACCTGGCAGCTGCCGGCATGTCTTCTTCCGTCTCCTCTTCCAAGCCTCCGTCTTGTCGGGCTTGATGCTCCGGGCTTCCTCCCTGGCTTCTGTACTTGTCAATGTGAACCTATCATGCATATGTGACGGAGTATGAAGTAGCATACCATTCAATAGGGTAGGAAGGGGGCTCGCATAGAGGAACAGATTCACCTTTGGAGTCCAGGATGACTTGGCGTAAGTTGGAGACCAAGATGTGGTAACGACCGTAGGTCGGGCTACATCAGCTCCCCCCCTTCAAAAAGAGTCGTCCTCGACTCTACATGCCCATCACAAAGTAGAAGCGATCGAGAGACCTTCTTGATCCTGGGGTTCACCTTATAGTCGTCCTCGGGAAGATTGACTTGACAACACTTCAATGGTCCTTCACCTTCCTTGAAGCCTACAAAGCTCACAACAAAAGCAAAGCCACACTCAAAGCGTAGCCAATTCATGAAGGTTATAGCATGAGTCCTCAAGTAGAAGGAAGTCACCTTAGCTTGTAGAGATAGCTCGATGAAGGGTAGCCATAGGTAACTCTCTTCGGTTCTTCTTGTCAACATATAGTCCATAGAGGTTGACGTGTATGCATTTGTACCTTCATACAACAAAGACCAAGCAACATATGTTTGTGTGCGATAGAGGAGCATGTCATTTGTGGCATGTCCATTCTTGTTCACAACACGATTAGCACAACTCAAGTATAGCAAACGGGATGCATATGCAAGGTCAAAGTGCATGGAAGTCATTGCAAAATCATCCAAATGTGGGAACTCAAAAACTCCATATAACATCTTATTGTGGCACTCAAAGCAATCGAATAGAAATTTTATCAACATCTTTGATGCAAAGCTTGGAGAATTTGGCAAAAACACAAAAGGAAGAATGTCCAAAACAACCTCATTATGTGTGCCAACCAACCATTGGAAAGAGAAATTGTTCGACATGTTGGATGTCACACACAAATCATCGATAGCAAATATCATGGGAATATGAGTATCCCAAGCAGAAGCAAAAACAACATGTTTGCAAACAAACCAAATGAAAGAGCAAGTGGTCCTTATGTTTGTTGCAATAACAAGACGAGATTCTTGGAAGCTCTTATGACAATACATGTTCTTAATGGAATTGTGGTTGCACACAAAACATCGGAAAGGTAAATTGTTCAACATTTTTGTTGCAACACACAAAGCATCATTATCTAGAAGCGAAGAAACATGAATGTCACAAGAGAAGATAATACCATTAACATGCTTGCAAGCAAACCATAGGAAAGAACAATTTGTCAACATGAAAGATGCAAAGCATGCAAAAGGTATCAGAGCTGGGTTCGATCTTGAACTCACTTGTGGGATGCTCTCAAGAGCTCTTTTTGTCAACTCGTGCTCAACCGAGGTTGACATGATAATGCGGGTACCTACACACATCAAACACAAAAGGAAGAACGTGTGTGCATGGTAGAGATACACATCATCCATCATGACGTATCTCTTCTTGTGCACATCACCATTAATGTCAATTAAGTATGAAATAGATGCATGGTGAGTATGCGAGTGGGGAACATGCTTATCATGGCAATCATCAAAATCTCCAAAAATTGAGAAAGCTATGGGGGCCATCTCATTATAACGCCTAAGATCAATATTGTTGCAAGCAAAACAAGTGAAATAGCAAGCATTCATCTTATCGCAAGCAACGGGAGAAATTGAAAGACTAGCATGACAAGGCAAGTCTGAAGCAATTGGAGGATACACACAAGATGCATCGCATGGCATGTTTATGGCAATGATATCGCAATCAAACAATTCCACATGATCAATATTATGCAAAGGCAAAGCATCACATGGGAATGTGGATGAAGCATATGTAATGTCACAAGTATCATCCATAGCATGCATATCCTCACAATTCATCATGTCCACTAGTGGGATCATGGCATCATCAACACCCTTATTGGTACCTTGGTCATACCTCTCATATGAAGTGGGTGTTGTGGAAGTAGTGGCCTCCTTGTGGACGACTTCATCGTCTTGATGTATCCATGGCGTAGCATCTACCATGTACATCTTCTCCATTCGAGGCATCATTGCTTCATAGCATCGGGCGTCTTCCTCCATGGAACCTAGCACAACACAAGAGAACACGCTAGAGGTAGAGGGTAAGTTGTTAGAAATCGAAATGGTCTCACTTGACCTATCAACTACCACTCTCAACTCACTAGGAGTATCACTCATGCCCTCCAAGTGGAAGCACTCAATCTCACATAAGGTGGAGTCACTCATCTCACTCTTGTTCTCACTCAAGTGGGATAAGTGGCTCTCATACTCACATGGGATTGGTACCACATCATCACTCAAGCATATGGGGATATGCTCGGTTTCCTCAACTCCATGCGCCTCCTTTGGTGAAGGGAAAATCCCATGCTCACCATTCTTGACCTTGTTGCCTTCAAGGTTGGATGCCATAAGATGGGCATCATTGCTCTCCTCCATGGTCGAAGGGAAAATCCCATGCTCGACCGTCTTGTGGCCATCTCGTAGTAGTGGTGGAGGTAGGCTCATGCTATCCAACTTGGCGAAGTAGAGGTTTACATTTTCCTCGTTCGCGAGGTCGTGGAAGTCAAGCGTAGGCGTTGAAGCTTGATGGCGTGGAGGAAGGCTTGCTCTTGGTGCCATTGTGGTGGTGGCACGAGTAGTTGAAGGTGCCCTATGATGGTGTCGACGGAGGTCATTGGCGTGCCTTGCCGATGGTTGATGTAGGTGGTGCACTTGGTCGTCCACATGACACTCGCGACGATGATCATTTGCCTTGGCACTCTTCTTATGCTTGTGGTGCCTTCTTGAGCTTGCTTGAGCATTATGGTTGGTGCTCATCATGAATTCTTTGTCTTTATGGCGAAGATGCCTTTGACGATGTCTTGTATCCTCTTTATGGTGGCGATGCTCATGAGAGGATGTTTGTCGATGAAGAGTCTTGTTTCTTGGCGCCTCTTGATGCATATGATGTTTGGACGCCACTCTTGTTTGGATAGGAGTTGGAGCTTGGCGCCTTGGCGGTGATGAAGCTTGGCGCCTTGGAGATGGTAGAGCTTGACGCCTTGGAGGTGATGGAGCTTGGTGCCTTGGAGATGGTGGCGCTTGATGCCATCTAGGTGGTGGCACATGTCGCCTTGGAGGTGGATCATCGAAGTAGGTGGTGCCCTTTGGTGTGGCACGCTTGGCCTTGAAGGTCATGGAATCTTGATGATGCGCCTCCTCTTGCTTGGCGTAGTAGGCTTCCATCTCCACACGGTGGAGGAATTCTTCATGGCTCATGGAGGAGCCATCAAAGTCGATGAATTTATCCGTGTCCTCCATGCTTGGCGAGGCGTCATCGATGTCACACTCAAATTCGTCCATGCTTGGGGAGTAATTGTTGGTGTAGTACTCCATATCACCCAAGCATGTGGAGCCATTGTCGGTGTAGTGCTCCATAGGCTCCATGCATGAGGAGCCATTGTCGACGTAGAGCTCCATGTCTTCCATGCATGTGGAGTCGTCGTAGGTGTAGTGCTCCGGGTCCTCAAAGCATGCGGAGCCATTGTCGGTGTTGTGCTCCGTCATGTCCTCTGTACTTGTGGAGTCGTAGTCATGGTGGCTCATCATGGATTCTTCATAGATATCATCCTCAGTTCCGGAGTCCCTAGACATGATGCACAAGACCAAGTGGTGTATATGGAAGTGGTAGTGGGAGTTAGGGATACAACGTCAAACCTTACTTTACCTTGGAAGATCGTATCGTACAAGTGGCCACACTTGAGAGCAATAAACCAAGCAAAGTGAAGTTCACGCGGAACACCAAAACCAACTATGAACCAAAAAACACACACACACACAAGGCCTATGGTAGATAGGTATGGAAAGTGGCATGTCAAGAACCAATCCGAAATCAAGATGTTGTAATGGCAAGTAAAGAACCACAATGATCACAAAGCAAAACAAGTTAATCCACAAGATAGGAAATATGTACAAGGAAACACACACGGTGGGATAAATGGGACTTGTGCGACGAAGAAAGTGAGCTAAGAACCAAATGATTACCTAGCGAAGACTATAAGCTCGTGTCACACAAGTACAAGGAGAGACGCTAGTTCGATTGCATAAAATTGGTGGGCTACAAGATATGCACAATAAGTACCACCTATATGTTGTTCATCGAGCTTGCGCTTCCTATTCTATGAGGCACATGTATATCTCTTTCTTTTCTTTCCTTTTTCTATTTTTTTTCTCTTTTTCTTTTTCTTTCTTTCTTTTTATTTTTCACTTGCCTCTTCCTTGTGCCAACAACTATACAAGATAACTATATGAGATAGCGCTCACAATGTTTGCTCGGAATTCTACAAGGTATCAAATGTGCATAGCCCAAGCAATCCTAAGAGGAACTAGTCTCAATAGGTGTTTGTTGCACGCAAAGATAGTGGGGTTCACAAAGGAATGCAAGTGGGGAGAAGTCGCGGAATGTATATACCTTTCGTCGACGATCTTCACCCTTTATTGTTGGATTCCGCCTTGCTCACGGAATTTGGATGGAGTATATAGCATGAACCACGTGGACGATGATGTAGAGCTCCTTCTCCTCTTCGAAACGAGCTAAAGAACACCAAAATCCGAGTTCGAATGCAAAAGTTATGCTCAAAACGGTGAGAGGCTGAAATCTGGGAACCTGCTGTTTTTTATCAGTATAGGGCGGTAGTACCGGATTTTTGAGCCCGGTAGTACCGGTTAAGTGCGGTAGTACCGGATTTTGGACCCGGTAGTACCGCTTGGACCTGGGACGCCCAGATTTGACGCGTTTTCGCGATTTTGGGGTGATTTGGATGGAAAATCTTCAAGAAAAACACCAAATCAAAGGGGGAAATCAAGAAATTAGGCTATGGGAACGCAAAGGAAGGTAGATCAACAAGTTTAGCAAGTAATCCTCGGATCAAAACCTACCAAAACGCACTCAAATCACAGATCGATCCAAAACACGAATTGGGGCTATTTTTGGTGGAATTTTCGAATTTATGGGGGAAAGACCAAATCGATGAGAAATCCGTGGCAACCAAAAGCTGCTGATACCAGATGATGGAGGGGTTAACCTCTTGGGTGCCCGATCTTCACGGATCTCGTGGTCAAATTGATGGGAAAGCGAGGGGAAAGGGAGAAGGTAGCGGAAGCGAACACACATCTCGCGAAGAACACGATGAACACACGCAAAACTCACACGATACAAGGCCGATTGCTCCCGAACGGCGGCCACCGGTCCGATAGAATCCTCGCAAGGAAAGATCGGTCAACGTGCTCCCTCAAATCCACATCGGAGAGGGAAGAACACCTTGGGGAGGGTCTTGACAACTTGGAGACGAGACATGAACTCCAAGGCCTTGTTCAACGATGGATGCGTGATGCAAAGTCCAATCGAGGTTGGTGACGATAGTCGGTCCCCTTGGTAAAGGGGATGAGGCAAAACTAGAGATTCCACAATGGGGGTTTTCTTTAGTCTATCATCTATGCCTAAGGGATACATGAGGGGTGGGGGCTCTATTTATAGGCCATCCACTAAACAAGGGTAGTTTGGGGATAAACTAGGCGAATAGGTAAGTAAGGGGAATACAAGGGCTGTGGCCCAACAGGTGCGCGCAGGCACATACATGACCGGTAGTACCGGACCTAGGACCGGTAGTACCGGTCATCACCGGTAGTACCGCTTTGGGACCGGTAGTACCGCTTGCGGGCGGTAGTACCGCAAGCCAGTACCGGGGCATCTAGTGGCGATGGCGCAGGCTTCAGTACCGGGCGGTAGCAGGGGGCGGTAGTACCGCTGACCGGTAGTACCGGTTCCGCCGACCGGTAGTACCGCTTGAACCTGGCAGCTGCCGACATGTCTTCTTCCGTCTCCTCTTCCAAGCCTCCGTCTTGTCGGGCTTGATGCTCCGGGCTTCCTCCCTGGCCTCCGTACTTGTCAATGTGAACCTATCATGCATATGTGACGGAGTATGAAGTAGCATACCATTCAATAGGGTAGGAAGGGGGCTCGCATAGAGGAACAGATTCACCTTTGGAGTCCATGATGACTTAGCGTAAGTTGGAGACCAAGATGTGGTAAAGACCGTAGGTCGGGCTACATCACATAACATGGTGTGAGCATGTGCCAAGTTAACCCAAACAAAGCATCAAGGGAGAATACCACAATACTATGCTTTTGCATGCTAAAACAATGCATGATTCTTTCAAGCCACACTAAGCAATCCCAATTGTTTGGAACAAGTCATGCTACAGCAATAAGCACTAAGCATAAGGTCAAAACAACACCTAGCATGACATGCTAAAGTCTAGGTCACAGTCAAAGCAAGCTTCTCTTGGACTATTTCAAGCAAGAACTTTCTACTCCTTTCCAACACCAATCAACTTATTTGAAACAACACAGCGAGAACGGGGGTCCAAACTACTTTATTCAAGCAAACTAAGCAAAGAAAACAAAAACTAAGACACTCCAAGAACAACACAACAATGCACGAAACATTAAAAATGAATTGCCTAGAAAGACCTGAGCTTTTTATTGATGAAGAAGGGGATGCCTTGGGCATCTCCAAGCTTTGACGCATGTACCTCTTGAATATTTCTTGGGGTGACACGGGGTGGCATCCCCAAGCTTGAGCTTTTGTCCATTCTCCATCTCATTACATCATTCTCTATCTACACCTGAATTTTTTCCTTTAGACAAAACTTCACACAATCTTCATTAGCAACATTAGTGTATTCAAAATAATATAGACCTTTGGGTTTAGCTTTAGAACAGAAAAACTTTCACTAAAAACACAAGCTACTGTAGAAATTCCCTCAAAAAGCTCAATTTCCCAAAAATAACCCAAAAAGGAACCAATAAGAAGAAAATGCAAATAATGGCAGAAATCTGTCAAAACAGACCAGCAGGTAGAAACCGATTTTTTCGAAGACCTTCTGTTGATCAAATCAAAAAGTGTTGAACTAACAAAAGTTAGCTAACATACTGGGGATTTATTCATAAAATATCAGCTCAATCAGACTTACAGAGGTTCCTCACGAATTTTTACGGTGGATCACAAAAATCTGTTTCGGGACAGGAACTCCCCAAATCTTACTTCCCTCTCATTAGAGGTCATTCTTGGCACAAAAATCAAACACAAAGGATAAGGAGAGGTCATTACTAAAGTAATAACTTCCAAGACTCAAGAAAACTCTTGGGTTATCTCCCAACAAGTACTTTTCTTTAACGCCTTTAAGTTAGGCACAAGAAGCAAGAATCAAGTATTTTCAAATGAAGAAGCATTAACATCAAACCTTGCTTTCAAAGGAGGATCAAAAAGCAACTTCTCTCTCCTCATAGGGAAGTGTTTAATACCTTTATTGAATGGAAATTGATATTTAGTGGTGCCTTCTTTCATATCAATGATGGCACCAACAGTTCTAAGAAAAGGTCTTCCCAAAGTAATAGGACAGGAAGCATTGTATTCAACATACAAAGCATAGAAATCAACAGGGACATAAGCATTGTTAACCATAATAAGAACATCATTAACACTCCCCATGAGTTTCTCCTTAGCATTATCATTAAGTGGGACATCCAAATAACAATCTTCCAAAGGTGGCAAATCAAGCATTTCATAAATCTTTCTACGCATAATAGAGACACTAGAACCAAGGTCACATGAAGCTTTGAGATCAAAGTCATTCACTTGCATATTAATAATGGGTTCCCAACTATCTTCTACTTTCCTAGGGATAGAAGCTTTGTGTTTCAACTTCTCTTCCTTAATTTTAACAAGAGCATCTGTAATGTGTTTGGTGAAAGCTACATGCATATCACTAGCATCAGGACTTCTAACAAGATTTTGCATGAACATAATCACTTCAGAAATATTGCAACCATCAAGATCAAAATCAAACTTAGCATCACTAGTAGTAGACTCATTGGGATTAGGCATTGTAGGAGGAGGAATATGGACTTCTTGTGGTTTAGTGGCATCCATATTTGTGGTGGTGATGGTGCACACACTATTGTTTCTAGCAATTTCAGCTTCCCTTTCCCACTTAGCATGAAGTTGGGCTAACAGTCTAACATTTTCATCAATAGTAACTTGTATGGCATGAGTAGCAGCAAAGGTACTTTCCATGGTTTCAGGTTTAGCAGCCATTTTATTAATCAAAGAGTACTGTGCTTCAGACAAAGAGGAAATATTTTTCTCAACATTTAAAAGCTTTTCCTCCACAGTCTTGTTGAAAGTGGTTTGTTTACTAATAAAGTCTTTGAGCATAACTTCAAGTTTAGAGGGGGCACTTCTAGTATTGTTGTAGGCCATAGGTATTGCCATTATTACGAGGATAAGGCCTATAATTGTTGTTAGTACCAAAATTATTCCTATAGGCATTATTGTTGAAATTGTTGTTTCTAATGAAGTTCACATCAACTTGCTATTCTTGAGCAACCAAAGAGGCTAAGGGAACATTATTTGGATCTAAAGGAGCTTTCCCATTAACAAGCATAGCCATGATAACATAAATCTTATCACTCAAAGAGGAGGTTTCTTC
Source organism: Avena sativa (assembly GCA_916181665.1). Taxonomy (NCBI): domain Eukaryota; kingdom Viridiplantae; phylum Streptophyta; class Magnoliopsida; order Poales; family Poaceae; genus Avena; species Avena sativa. The sequence goes on along the minus strand of OV702298.1, from coordinate 39,496,909 downwards.
AACAGAATTTACCTTCTTACCATGTGGAGCTCTCTCAATGTGCCATTCAGAATATTTAACCATCATATTATCAAGGAGTTTTGTCACAGCACCCAAGGTGATGGTCATAAAGGTACCTCCAGCAGCTGAATCCAACAGGTTTCTTGAAGAGAAGTTCAAACCTGCATAAAAAGTATGGATAATCATCCAAGCAGTAAGTCCATGAGTGGGACAATTCTTAACCAAAGATTTTATTCTTTCCCAAGCTTGTGCAACATGTTCATTATCAAGTTGTTTAAATTTCATAATATCACTTCTCATAGATATAATCTTAGCAGGAGGGTAGTACTTTCTAATAAAAGCATCTTTGCACTTAATCCAAGAATCAATACTATTTCTAGGCAAGGATAGCAACCATTCTTTAGATTTTTCTCTCAAGGAGAAAGCAAACAACTTGAGCTTAATAATATCCCCATCTACATCCTTATATTTTTGCATCTCACAAAGTTCAACAAAGTTATTTAGATGGGTAACAGCATCATCACAACTAGCACCAGAAAATTGCTCTCTCATCACAGAGTCAACAAAGCAGGCTTAATTTCATAAAAGGTAGCATCAGGAGCAGGTGGAGCAATGGGAGTGCTTAGGAAATCATTGTTGTTTGTGCTAGTGAAGTCACACAACTTGGTGTTCTCAGCAGAGTTCATTTTGGTAAAAGTGGAGCAAGCCAATAGCAGCATCAACTAGAGCAGGAACTAATTTTTTTGTGTTTTTGATAAGGGAAAGCAAACCAAACCAAACTAAACTAATTTTTTTTGGAGTTTTTGATAATAAGAGGCAAACAAAACCAAGCAAAATAAACTAAGCAAAACAAAAACAAAGTAAAGAGAAATTTTGAGAAGGACTCTCCTTGTGAAGACGTCCTTATCCTCCCTGGCAACGGCGCCAGAAAACTTGTTGATGGCGCCTGAGAGCGCTTCGTCGGGAAACCCCAAGAAAAACGTGTGAAGAGCACAGCAGCAGGTCTTCCCTCAGTAATGAAACCGAGGTTATCGAACCAGTAGGAGGAAGGAAACGTCTCAAAGGTCTTGCAAGCAACTTGGAGACCCGCACAACACAAACTCAAGACTTTGCCCCAACGAACAGTGAGGTTGTCAATCTCACCGGTTGCTGTAACAAACGATTAACTATATGGTGTGGAAGGTAATATTGTTTTGCAAAAAGTAAACAGTAACAATGGAAGATGTATCAATGGTAAATATTGGACCGGGGTCCATAGTTCACTAGAGGTGTTCTTCTTAGATAAACAAACATGGCATGCTGGGTAAACAAATTACAGCAGGGCAATTGACAGGACTAAGCAAGACATAACAATGCAATACTAGACATCATGATCCTATGAGATTCTATTGGGCAATACAACAAGATACATAGACCGCCATCCAACTGAAGTCCACCTTTGAGTTATCATCCGAACCCCCTCCCGTATTAAGTTGCAAGCAATAGACAACTGCTTTAAGCAAAGTGTGTAAGGTAAACAATCCACTTGTTCAATGAACAAGGGACCGTTGTTTTCTCCCTAGTGGCAACATCACATCTATAACCTTAGAGATTTATGTCACTTCCCTTAGATTAAATAGAGGCATGAACCCACTATCGAGCATAAATACCCCCTCTTGGAGTCACTAGCAACTACTTGGCCAAGATAGATACTAACAATGGAGAGCATGCAAGATCACAAACAACACAGGCATGATAGAATCAATAAGACAAAACCATTAATCACTCTGACATAGTAATCTCAATATCCATCGGATCCCCACAAACACAACATGCATGATTACAAATAGATGAGATCTTGATCATGAATGGAGCTCACAAGATCTAGACATGAAAGCACAAAGGAGGAGATACAACCATCTAGCTACCACATGGACCCGTAGTCCAAGGTGGAACTACTCACGCTTCATACCGGAGGCTGGCATGATGAAGAAGAAGGCCTGCGGGATGACCTCCCCTTTGGCAGGGTGCCGAAAAGAGCTTCAGATCCCCCCGATCTAGGGACAATGGTGGCGGCAGCTACAGACGGTTTCGTGGAATATTTATTGGGTACATAGGGTTTAGGTGTCAGGGGCTTCTTATAGGCGAAGAGGGAGGCCGAAGGGGTGGCCGAGGCGGCTGCACCCCCCAGGTGCAGGGTGGGCCCACCCACACGGCTAGGGGGTGTGGCCCCCTCGAGGCCCTCCTCCGTTTCGTCTTCCGGCTCCGTGTTCCCCACGGTAAAATATTGACTTTGGCTTTTGTCCCGTCCAATTCCGAGAATATTGATTTTCTGCCTTTCTAGAACCAAAAAACAGAAGAAAACAGGCAACTGGCACTGTGGCATCTTGTTAATAGGTTAGTACCAGAAAACATATAAAAAACCTCAAAGTGTAGACAAAGCAAAGCAAAGTAGATACTAAACAAGCATGGAACATCAAAAATTATAGATACGTTTCCGATGTATCACTCCATGCTCGACATGCAACTTGTATTTCATAAGTGGCTTTGCGGGTGTCTGTCTCTCCCATCATAGTGAAGATTCAATTTACAACGGGCACTTGACAGTTCATGCATCCATGTTGTGGTTCTCGTTCGTAAGTTAGAACGGTACTTATTGAAAGCCTCAAACCACATAAAATATGCAAACAAAATTAGAGGCGTCTAACTTTGTTTTATAGGGGTGTGCTGTGATGTGATATGGCCATGATTGTGATTATATATGATGTAGGCAATGATCCTTATTGTAAGTCGGCAACCTGCAGGAGCCTTATGTTTGTCTTTTAATTTCGTTAAGACCTGTGTGTCTATTATTCAAAGTAGTTGTAATAGTTTATGCTGGTGGACGACAACCATGGATCGGTGTCATTGACCTTGACGCCATGTCGGTGATGATGGAGATCATGTTCGTGCTTGAAGATGGAGATCGGAAGCACAAGAAGAAAGGCCATATCATATCACATATTATGAATTGCATGTGATGCTAACTCTTTTATGCATCTTGTATTGCTTAGATCATGACGGTGGCATTATAAGATGATCCCTCTCTCAAAATATCAAGTAATGAAGTGTTCATCCTTGGTTAGCACCGTTACCAAGACTCATCGTTTTGAAGCACCACATGATGAATGGGTGTGATAGAATCAATGTGTGCATACAACGGGAGCAAGCCAGATTTGCTCATGCGGAAACTAAGGTTAATCTTGACGAGCCTAGCATGTACAGACATGGTCTCAGAACACAGAATACTAAAAGGTAAAGCATGAGTCATATAGATGATATGATGAACATGATGATTGTTCGCCTTTGAAACTACATCATGTCACATGATGATCGGACTTGGTGTAGTGGATTTGGTTTGTGTGATCACTAAAACAATGTGAGGGATATTGTTTTGAGTGGGAGTTCAACAACAATATGATTAAAAGTTGAACACTATTTATCATAAATTAAATCAAAGTTAATTTCCATAGTTGTTGTAGTCATTGGCATCCGTTTACCACCTTATGCTTAGTTATAATTGAGATAATAGAACTATAGAATTCTGGTTAATTACTTTACGAACTGGTATCGTATTGTTTTGAAGTGTTAATCTAAAGTTTAAAATTCCTATTGCAAACTTTCAGTAAGTTCTGGTTAATCTATGAAGTTTAATAATTGGTATTTAATCATGAGTAACAATTCTAGTTTTAGTATATAAGTATCATGTTTGTCTCCATGATTCTTGATATTAAAAAGATCGTTTTAATATCTAGGTTATCTAGGAGCTGAAAGAATTGTTTCAGAAACAATCATGTGTGGAAGATATTACGATATTTGAAACAAAGTTTTGGTTGCAACATGATCGAGTATAATATGGAAAAATTTATGTTCTCATATTTGATGATAATTTACAAAAATATTGGAGACACTGGTTGTCCTAATCCTCCAAAAGGTTTTGGAGAGCAACATTACACTCGTGATTCACCGTTATAAGCTAAATTAGCTTGATCAAGAATATTTCCATGATACAGATGAATATTTGATGTAGCTAAAATGTTTACTACACTAAAAGATAACTAAAGAATGGATTTTTAAATAACACCAAACATTTCATGATGGTGATCTACTTCAAAGTGCAAGTCCAAAGACATTGTATTTAACTATACATGCTTTGGACTATGTGTCATATGTATGGCTCCAGTAATGATGTTGATAGATTCTTTTAAACAGAAAAGGAAATACTGAAAGAGAATCTCAGAAATATATGGCAGAAAAGAAAAGACTAGAATTGTTCAGTTTAAGTATATAGAGGATATACGTGTTATGGCTGTATTCTTTGCTTGTTAAACAATGTAGTTCTTGAGTATTGGATACTGAATTTGTTGGTGTGAATCATATTACGAAACAACACAATTCATGAACTGCAATGGCCTAAGTAACTAGTAAAAGAATATGTGATGATGTTCATCTAGAGCAAATAAAGTGTTGATGTGTTTCTCGTTGACATCAAAGCTTGCCTTCAAGATTTGTTTTATCAGGTATTATGAGAACAAAAGGTTGTTCAAATAATTTTTGTATTCCTTGAAAGATGGATGATATACAAGTCTAGTTGGAGAAATCACATCCATAAAACTAGTGCTAAAAATTTTGAAAGACAATTGATTGAAAGATCACTTAGGAAGTGACATCGCCGTTTAAATTATAAATGGAAAGGAAACATGAAGAAATTCCATGTGGATGAATTTTGGAGTCTTTTGATTTTTGATCAAATGACGCTTATGAAGCTTTCCTAGAGATAATTAAAACCCCGTTCATAGGCCAAAAGTGAACAAATTACTAGCTTATTGGAACTTGTACATATAGATGTATGAAGTCCATTATGCATAGTCGAGAGCGATGGATTTCAACTTCATATGCTTTCTCCAAAAATTTGAGTGAATATATGAATATTTACTTAATAAGGATGAAGTGTGAAACATTTGAAAAAGCTCGAAGACTTTCAAGATGAAGTGCAAAGTCAATGTAACAAGAAAATTTATGATGGGAACATAAAGGAAGATATTTGAGTTACAAGTTTAGCATTACACCTAATATTTGAGGAATCGTTCCATGGATTTGCGTTTCCCGAAACACCATATGAGTATGGAGTGTTTGAGATATGTAATAAAACCTTGTTTGACATGGTAATATCAAAGGTGAGTGAGTTATAAAACTGCCATTGTATTTTAAAGATTAAAAGCTTTAGAGACTACCGCTTTTCACTGAAAAGAGATCCATCATGATCCGTTGAAATGACACCATATAAAGTTATGGTTTGGGATAAAACCCAAGTTGTCCATTCTTAAACATTGGTATGATATGCATAAGTAAGATGTTTAGAACCAAAGTCGGATGAGCATGTCTTTGTAGGTTATTTCGGATAATCGTTGGTTACTCCTCCATAACACCAAAGACAAAAGTGTTTGTCGCTTAGAAAGTCAAGTTTATTGAGAATAATTTTTTCATGAATAGTTAAGTGGGAGGACAATAGAACTTTGATAAGGTTAAAAGAACCTTAGCTATATGTGCTGAGTTGTGCAACACCGGAAAGTGTTTCGGAGGAAGCAACAATGCTCATGGCTCACGTGCCTCAAAGGTTGTGGTCACGGAGGTCTAAGTTCCTATTGAACCTAGTAGGTCAGGTAAACAATCAAATACTAGGATTTGAAAGTAAATCATTGTTGTTTGACAATGATGAACCGAATGTATGCAAAAAAGCAATGATGGGCCTGATGACCCACAAGTATAGGGGATCGCAACAGTCTTCGCAGGTAGTATTACCCAATTTATTGATTCGACACAAGGGGAGCCAAAGAATACATGCAAGCCTTAACAACTGAGTTGTCAATTCAGCTGCACCTGGAAATAGTTCTTGCTCATAGAAGTTTATCAGTAGCAACAGTTTTAGTATAAACAGCAAAGCAACAGTAGCAGTAAAACAAGAGCAACAGTAATATTATTAGCAAAAAGTAGGATATGAGTGAGGTAGGCATAGGTATGGATGGACGGGCGTTGCATGGACGAGTCTAAACATGTAACTTCAAGACCTAGGGCAATTACAGATAAATAAGAATAAGCATCCAAGTACTAAACAATCGTAGGCATGTGCTCCATATATAGTCATACGTGCTCGCAATGAGAACTTGCACAACATCTTTTGTCCTGCCAGCCCGTTGCAGCGGGGCCTCTAGGGAACTACTGGAAATTAAGGTGCTCCTTTTAATAGAGCACCGGAGCAAAGCATTAACACTCATGTGATCCTCATATCACAGCCATCCCCTCCGGTTGTCCCAATTTCTGTCACTTCGGGGTCTTTGGATCCGGACAATGATATGTGTACACAACTTGCAGATAAGATCACAAACAATACTATAATAATGATTTAATAATAAGTTCAGATCTGAGATCATGGCACTCGGGCCCTAGTGACAAGCATTAATCACAACAAGTTGCAACAAAGTCAAATAGCACTAATAGAGATACTAGGCACCATGCCCTAACAATCTTATTCGATTACATGATAGAACTCATCCAATCACTACCATCCCCATAGCCTATAGCGGGGTATTACTCACTCATGGATGAGGGAAACATTGATGGTTGATGGCGAGGCATTGGTGATGACGATTGCGATGATCCTTCCCAAATTCCCCGTCCTGGCAGGGTTCCAGAATGGAGTTTCTGGTTCCGAATCGCTTCTTCTGGTGGTGGCGGCGCAGCGGAACTCTTTCTGGAAAAACGATGAACCCTCCCTCGGTTTTTAGGTCAAGAGGCATCTTATAGGCAAAGAGGGAGGCCAAGGGGGTGCCTGAGGCGGACGCACCCCCTAGGCGTGGGCTGGGCCCACCCACGCGACAGGGGTGTGTGGGCCCCCAGGGCTCCACTCCGTCTCATACTCTGGCTCCGTGGATCTTCTGGTGAAATAGGATTTTTGGCATATTTTTCGGGATTTTTCCTGATAGTTGAGTTTCTGCACAATAACTATACACCAAGGTAATTCTGCTGAAAGCGTCAGTCCATGTTAGTTGTATCCAAATCACACATGTTTAGAGGAGAAACAATAGCAAAAGTGTTTGGAAAAGTAGATACGTTTTGGACGTATCAACTCCCCCCAAGCTTAGCTTATTGCTTGTCCTCAAGCAATTCAGTTGAAAACTGAGTGCGATAAAAGAACTTTCACGAACACATTTGCTTCATATGATGTATATATTCTCAGCACAGGAGTAGATACTTAAACCATTCATAATAAGAAGTATGCAACTAAGTATACTCATAATTATTGCAAGCTATGAAAAGAAACCAACTCAATAATAGTAAGTAGCATGAAACATAAACATAAGCAACATTGCAATGATCATAATAAGGTACGATAGAGTGGTATCTCGCTTGCCTTTGTTTGTAGAACACAATATAAATGCCAATGCACCTCTGAAGTTCAAGTGAAGACTAGAAGTAAAGATATGAGTGATACAAGCATCAAAGTAATGACATAATTAACCAAGTTTTGGAACAAACACAAGAATGACAACTATGCTCTCAAGAATGTGCTCATAGAATAAGTGGTGACTCAACAAGGAAGTGAAAAGGTTTTGAAAAGTTTGAAAGGCTTCCAAATGCTGAAAGTAAGGTACTCATTAGCTTTGAGCTCTCATTGCCCCTATCATAGGCATGTTTATATGGTTAAGGTGAAAGTGAGGTCCAATATGAGTTATATGCTTGACAGACCATAAACTGGAAATCCCATGTCCCTTGAGTACGAGGGCCGCTCCTCATGCTACTAAACTTTAATTACCTATAAGTTCTTGTTATTGTAAATACATGAATATCATAGAGAACCGCCAACGGGGTACCCCTTGCACATGATACAGGAGCTATCCCATAATCAAAATGACAAGGAAAGCAGATAATGAGCATCTCAGCAATCTTTTTATTTGCTATTTGCATAGATTTTTATTGAGGATGCTTCACAGATTGCTCATTATGGTTATGCTGCTTGTTTCCACCATGATTAGGCATGGCTTAGTCTAGCGGCCCAGGCATTTCTCTAACACATATATATAACTCCATGAACTCACAAGCTCCCTTTTTATTTCACATCGACGACATCCGCAAACAAAAGAGCATGATATCAACTGGATATGTATCCATAAGTGTTGAAAGTGTTCCCCATGATAGCATGGTTCTGCTAACTCTCAGCCTATAATTTGCAAGCATATAACTTTCATGGACAGTCACAATGGTTCAGGTTTATTAAGTGCAAGGAATAAAGTGTGCCATCAAGTTTGTGAGAGCTTTACTAACTAACTTTCTCAAGATAGTCAAACATTTTATTTGGAAGAAAACAAGGCATAATAAATATGCACGGAATAACAAATGATGCTAGTAGGTAGGTATTGTGTACACTTTTGGCAATATTGGTTTTGGGGAGTTGGATGCACAAGTAGAGCTCAAACTCAGTGCAAGTGAAGGCTAGCAATAGAGAGGGAGCGACAAACGAGAGAGCAATAACTGTCACAATCATGCTTGCAACAAAACATGACTAATTATGGCATGAAAGTGATACAAGAACTCTGAGGCAAAATAAATCATTGAGGCTTACTGACTATTATTTAGTCATATGCATGCGTGAGCATGTGCCAAGTCGATTCACATGAACCGTTCAGAGGAGGATACCACAATATCATACCAAGTTTTGAATAGAACAATGCAAGCTAACATTCATGTGACATGCTACAAACTATTAGCAAGCTGGAGCTAATCACAAGAAAGCAAAAACTACTAAGCATCCATAATAACATACACCTTACATGAACAGACTAAGCATGCTCACAATGATGAGTATATGTACAAAAATGAAAATAAATAGAGTTCGTTACCAGCCTCTTATCACACCTCAAGTTGTCTTAATCTTCATTATTGCCCTTCACTTGTGTGACTTGAATAATAACATGAAACCAAAATCCACTGAGGATGGCTGAACCCTGCAAATAACTCACAAAACCAAAGAAGAACAACAAATATTTTTGGTGTTTTTGATTTTTAAAGCAAGCCAAACAAAACAAATAAAAAACAAACAAAGTAAAATCTTTTTGGGTTTTCTTTAAGGCAAACCAAAGCTAAAAATCAAAAAAACAAACCAAGAGAAACAACGATTTTTTTTTGGTATTTTTGTGTTTTGAGAAAGCAGAAACAAAAACCAAAAAGAAAGCGAAACAATGGATATACAAAGAACCGACGAAACATGATATATATATGAGTATGATGTCAGTGTACCTCCCCCCAAGCTTAGGCTTTTGGCCTAAGTGGGGCTCAATAGCGCGAGTAGTAACCCCAAGCTGGTGGGTCATCATAGGAATGATCATAGTCAGGTGCTTGCGATGAAGAAGAAGACGCGCCCCAATCATAGGAGGGCTGCTGGTATGAAGACTCTCCCAAGTTGGAGGGCTGAACGGAATCACCTTTGGTATCGTCTCCAACATTCTCCTCTTGCTGGGAGAGCTCCGCCACATATGTGTAAAACTCCTCCTCCGCGAGCGACCATCCTTGCCTGTTATCAAAATTAAACAAAACAGGTCCAGGCAAATAAACTACTTTCTCAGTCCTACCCCATCTCCAACCACGCTTGACAAAGGGTAATTCAAACAGTAAATTTCTCACAGTAGACCCTAAGGAAACAAAATTATGATGAACCATGTAATCAAGATCAAGCCTCTCTATGGGGAACCGATAATCTGAATGGTGAGGCTCTAAACCATGGAAAGCTAGCAACCTAGAGGCAATGAGACCTCCACAAATTACACCCTTCTCGTGGTTAGTGGTAAGACGGTAATATATCAAAGCACCCAGGTTATAAGATCTATCCCTATTCAAAGCAGCTGAGATAAAAGCTAGATCAAAAGAAGAGAACTTTCTAGCAATCTTTCTAGCAAGAACACACTTGGTAATGAAATAGGCAAAATATCTAATAGATGGGAATTGAATGTTCCGAATTTTACCACTTTACTTCGAGAAGTCGAAACCTTGGCAAATTTCAGCATATAAAACCATGAGTGACTTAGGCCTCTCCTTGATCTTCTCACAAGATCCCTAATGAGGTACTCTAATTGCTGCACAGAAATCAGCAAAAGGCAGGTCGATAGCTATATTGTATATTTTATAATGGACCATGGGATTAGATGAAGACCAAGTAAACCGGAAGTCTTGCACCACAGCCATGGTTAGCTTGACATACTAAAATGGTTCCCCTTCAACAAAGTGTTTCAACCCTGCATTGGTAATCATAGTTTGGAAATCCTGGAGGATTCCCGCGGCTCTCATAAATTCATGGCATGGATATATGGAAGGGAAGACTCCTTCCTCACGATGGACTTTCATTGGCTCAGGTACCATCAAATCATATTGATTCAGTGGGTATGCACTCATCTTCCTTTCTGAAATTTTTAGAAAAACATCAAACCAAGTGGTTTCCAAGTTGATAAATGATGAGAAACTACTATAGGAACTTGCTAGAGGGTTACACATGCATAAAAATGAAATCTCTAAGCATAAAACAAGCATTCAAGCTCACACAACCTGACACCTATAGCAGCAAAATACTCAAGATACAACCTACCGATCACAAATCTAATTGGACAAGCGGAGGAGGCACATACCAAGGAGCAATCCCTCCAAAAATCAGCAGCAAAGATGGGTTGAGCAAGGAGATCGAAAATCGGGAGCAAGAATAGCAGGAACTCGAGCTTGAGAAAGTTTTCCGGTATTTTTCGGGAGAGAGAAAGAAGACGACTGGGAGGAGGCACTTTGGAGGGCCATAGGTGGGCCACACCCTGGCCAGGCGCCACCTGGGGCTGGCCGTGCCACCCAGGGGTGTGCTGGCCTGGGGAGGCCTGGGACACTCCAGGTGTCCCTCTACCCCTTTTTTAAGGAAAAATTTATTATGAATTTTCTGAGATTTTTCGGGAAACTTTATTTTTGGCCAATTTTCAGGGTATGAAAATTGTTTTTCTCGTAGAAAAGATTTTTTTAGAAGAAGCAAAAGCAAACCAAAACCAAAACTACAGAAGTTCTAAGACAATCTAACAAGCAAACAACTAGCAAAACCAAAGCTAACAAGATAAAAGACAAATACTAGGAAGGAGAAAAGTAAAAGTGAGCAAGTATAACCACAGTGAAAACATTATTTTGTTCATTAAAATCCTTTTTATTAACAAGGTTGATCAAGTCTTGTTACCAAAACAATCTTATATGAAACAAAACTTTGCATTCCACAAAGTGATTATGTTACCTCAAACTTGATAGCAATGGTCCCAATCATAATAGTTTCAAAACTTTCTTGTGGAATGGGACAATATATTTCTCCAACCTTGATGCTCTCAATATTTTCAATAGAATTCAGGCAATAGCTCTTAGCAACCTTCTTGGGGAAATAGACAGTATGATCTTTGTTATTAATATTAAATGTTACTTTTCCTTGATTACAATTGATGACAGCACCTGAAGTATTAAGAAAAGGTCTCCCAAGAATAATAGACATATTATCGTTTTCAGGCATTTCAAGCACAACAAAATCAGTCAAAACCAAGCAATTATGAGCCACTTGAACAGGAACATCCTCACATATACCAACAAGAATAGTAGTTAACTTATCAGCCATTTGCAAAGATATATCAGTTGGTATCAACTTTTCTAGCTGGAGTCTCTTGTAAAGAGAAAAAGGCATAACACTAACTCCAGCTCCCAAATCACATAAAGCAGTTCTAACATAATTATTCTTAATAGAGCAAGGAATAGTTGGTATACCTGGATCACCAAGTTTCTTTGGAACCTTACCGTTGAAGGAATAATTAGCAAGCAAAGTAGAAATCTCCTCATTAGGAATCTTCCTTTTATTAGAGGCAATATCATTCATATAATTTGAATAAGGAGGCAACTTAATAGCATCAGTCAAAGGAATTTACAAAAATAAAGGTTTCATCCACTCACAAAACTTGTTGTAGTGTTCTTCCTCCTTTGACTTGTGTTTCTTGCCTGGAAAAGGCATAGGTTTCTGCACCCAAGGTTCTCTCTCTTTACCATGTTTATTAGCAATAAAATCTTCCTTAGTGTACCTAATATTCTTAGTGTGCTCCTCAGGTTCTTCCTCAACTTCCTACTTATCAGGAGCATCATTTTTATCATTACCACTCTCAGTTTCAGCATCAGAGACAGATATACTATTACGATCTACAGCAGGTTCAGAGGGTTCCTCAACTATTTTATGTTTCTTTTTCTTTCTCTTACGAGGACTACCACTACTTTCACCTTGTTGAGAATCCTGCTCAATTCTTTTAGGGTGTCCTTCAGGATATAAAGTATCTTGAGTAGCTATACCACTCCTAGTTCTAATTCCATAAGCATGTTTATCTCCTGAGGCATTAACTAGCATATCTTTTTGTACCTTAGCAAGTTGATCAATTTGAGTTTGAACCATTTGAAAGTGTTTACAAAGCATTTTAATATCATTAGAAGTTTTTTCCATAATATCTTTCAACTCTTTAATAGCTCTAGAGTTTTCCAATAAATGATTCTGAACTTGTTTATTAAAATTACCTTGTTTAACAATAAATGTGTCAAGTTCCTCTAAACATTGAGCAGGAGGCTTACCATAGGGAATATCACCTTCATCAAAGTGGAGAGAGTGTACCTCAATAGTATATGAGTGGGGAATTGGCTTACATAATTCTTCAATAGGAGGTAGATTCTTCACATCTTCAGCTCTAATACCTTTCTCCTTTGGACATTTCTTAGGTTCCTTCATCACTTTATCATTTAATGCAATTACTCCGCTCTTCTTTGGTGTTGATATGGGAACTGGTTCAGGCACAACTGGTTCAGGAATAATAGGCTCAGGTGTATTTAGCTCAGTTTAAGTCCAATCATCATAATTCTTGCTTATTTTAGCCATTAATTCTTCAGCATCTGTAGGAGTTCTTTTCCTGAAAACACAATCAGCAACGCTATCTAGGTATGTCCTAGAATCATCAATTGGTTCATTATAATAAATATCAAGAAGCTCATTTTTAGGTAATGGACATCCAGGATGTGCATGAATCAAGGCACATAACCTTGTCCATGACTTAGGCAATTTCTCTTATTCTCCCTGTTTAAAATCAAAAAGTCTCTGCAAAGCAGCATGTCTAGCACTGGGAGGAAAATATTTCTGAAAGAAAGAAGCAATCAGGGCTATCAATGGAACCAGGAGGTAATCTATTAAACCAATCCCTAGCTTCTCTTTTTAGTGAAAAAGGGAAGATCTTAGTAACAAAGTACTTGCACATCTTAAAATCATCAGAGAATAAAGCACTCATAGTGGAAAGCTCATTCATATGAGCTACAACACTCTCATTTTCAGTCCCACAAAAAGGTTCTTTCTCAACAATATCTAAATAGGATAAATCAAGAGAGAAATCACAATCTTTATCTTTAATATCTATGGGAGAGGTGGCAAACTTAGGATCAGAGGATAGTTTAGGAATAATGGTACGTCTCGCAAGGAGACTCTTAATAGCACTAGCACCATGTGTGTTTTGGCACTCTTCAATAAATTCATCAGTAAACTCAATGTAGCCATCATTAATATCATATCTCTCTCTAGACTCAGGTGAGCTAACAGGTGTAACAGTATCTTCACTAGGAGTTCCAGTAGTTCCTAGACTAGCCATAGTAGCATCTAGGAAAGGACCTAATTAACCACTTGCATCAAGCACAGTAGAAGTAACATCATGAGTATCAAAAGCAGTTTCAGATTTAGCAGTAGTAGCAGTGTGTGTAGCATGAGTATGTGGTGGTGGTGTAACAAGCTTACTTATAACAGACGGCGAATCAAGAGCAACAGAGATTTTTAGGACTGTACCTCTTCTTGTAGTGGATGGTAAAATAGGAAACTTTTCATCACGAGACTTCTCCATGATGATAGGAGTAGCAGTGAACAATAATAGATCCAAGTGAACTTACAAATAAATCTATGATCCCCGGCAACGGCGCCAGAAAATAGTCTTGTTGACCCAGAAGTATAGGGGATCGCAACAGTCTTCGCGGGTAGTATTACCCAATTTATTGATTCGATACAAGGGGAGCCAAAGAATACTTGCAAGCCTTAACAACTAAGTTGTCAATTCAACTGCACCTGAAAATAGTTCTTGTTCATAGAAGTTTATCGGTAGCAATAATTTGTAGTAGCAACAACAAAGAAACATCAGCAGTAAAACAAGAGCAACAGTAATAGTAGTAGCAAACAGTAGGATATGAGCGCGGTATGCATAGGGATGGATGGACGGGCGTTGCATGGACGAGTCTAAACATGTAAATTCAAGATCTAGGGCAATTATAGATAAATAAGAATAAGCATCCAAGTAATAAACAATTATAGGCATGTGCTCCATATATAGTCATACGTGCTCGCAATGAGAACTTGCACAACATCTTTTGTCCTGTCATCCCGTTGCAGCGGGGCCTCTAGGGAACTATTGGCAATTAAGGTGCTCCTTTTAATAGAGCACCGGAGCAAAGCATTAACACTCAGTGAACACATATGATCCTCATATCACAGCCATCCCCTCCGGTTGTCCCAATTTCTGTCACTTCGGGGCCTTTGGATCCGGACAATGATATGTGTACACAACTTGCACATAAGATCACAAACAATACTATCATAATGATTCAATCATAAGTTCAGATCTGAGATCATGGCTCTCAGGCCCTAGTGACAAGCATTAAGCACAACAAGTTGCAACAAAGTCAAATAGCACTAATAGAGATACTAGACACCATGCCCTAACAATCTTATTCGATTACATGATAGAACTCATCCAATCCCTACCATCCCCATAGCCTATAGCGGGGGATTACTCACTCATGGATGATGGAAACATTGATGGTTGATGGAGAGGCATTGGTGATGACCATGGCGATGATCCTCCCCAAATTCCTCGTCCCGGCAGGGTGCCAGAACGGAGTTTCTGGTTCCGAATCGCGTCTTCTGGTGGTGGCAGCACAGCGGAACTCTTTCTGGAAAAATGACGAACCCCCCTCGGTTTTTAGGTCAAGAGGCATCTTATAGGCAAAGAGGGAGACCGAGGTGGTGCCTGAGGCAGCCGCACCCCCCTAGGCACAGGTTGGGCCCACCCGCGCGGCAGGGGTGTGGGCCCCCTAGGGCTCCACTCTGTCTCGTACTCTAGCTCCGTGGGTCTTCTGGTGAAATATGATTTTTGGCATATTTTCCGGGATTTTTCCTTCTAGTTGATTTTCTACATAAAAACTAGACACCAAGGTAATTCTGCTAAAAACAACGTCAGTCTGTGTTAGTTTTATCCAAATCACACAAGTTTAGAGGAGAAACAATAGCAAAAGTGTTCGGGAAAGTAGATACGTTTTGGACGTATCAGGGCCCTTACTCCGTCAGATGGCTTTAAGCCATAGAATCCATGATAGTTCCATACACGAGAACTTGGAAGACCCTCTAAAAGGTGTAAAAACCTTACAGTCGTATTTGGATCTATAAAGAAATAGACGTGGATATTTCACATCTATGAAATAGTTGACATGTCAGGAAAGAGTTCACGACAATGTTCAAAGGTTGACTATGACAATATTTGATCTTTCATAGCGATATTTAGTCTAGACGGATTAATGTATCAAACACTATATATAATTTAGTTATGTGGTAGTTGAATAAACAAAACAAGTTCTTCAAATAGAATTGTTACCTAGGTCGTGTACATGATACGGTCCAAAGGGTTTTGTTAATTCAAATGATGCTAAAAGCGTATGCAAACCTCAATGATTGAAGTAAGCATCGAGGAGTTGGAATCTTCGCCATGATGAAACTGTTAAAAGAGTGTAAATTCATCGAAGATGATGAAGATGCTTGCATTTACAAAAACTTAAGTGGGAGCGCTAAATACATATTTATAATACATTATGTGGAGGACATCTTGTTGATTGGAAATGATGTATCTTTTATTAACACAAGTTAAGAATTTCATCTCGATGAAAGACTTAGGCAAAACCCGAATATTTGGCATCAATGTCTATATGGATAGATTGAGACGCCAATATGGTTGTGCCAAATGTACATAGATGAGATATTGAAAGAGTTCAATATGGAAATGACAAGAAAGGTTCTTGTCACACATAAAGGATTAAATCGAAACTCAAGTGTATAGACACTTGATAAATGAAACAAAGATTCAAGTATTTTTGATACTTGATGATTGAAATCACAACGAGAGTTTATCAATCAAACTATGATATGTACACATCCAGATATGTCCTATACTCTAAATGTTATGAGCATATGACAGAATGATTCATAAGATGATCATTGGATGATAGTAAAGATATTCTTATGATCTTTTGGAAGAACTAAGAATATATTAATTTTGTAGAGGTGACAATAGATGGTTAGTTCATTGTAAAAGTACTACATTGATACTAGTTTTGTCACAAAGTACAAATTAAGTTTTTCTCAACCTAAACTAAGGGTGGCACAATATAATGGAATGTAAGTTCCATAATGTATTTGGATGAGTTCCAAAGTTAAGACATTGTGACAGATACTACAACAAAAGGCTAAGTATATAACTGCTATTATAATAATAAGAGGTATTTGTGTCAAGAAGTTTACTATCGAACTAGGTGTGGTTCACAGCAGGCTAGTACTATGAAGATATATTGTGTGACAATATTATCAACATGTTTTAACCCCAAGGAACTAAAGGTCTCACCAACAGACCAAATTTATACGAAGACATCTCGTTAGAGAATGAGTGATGCGTAGAGACGCAAAGACATGCAATTTCACACGGACCTGTAAGTATCGGATCCGAAGGTCAGTTGACCACTAGCAATAGTGTACATACAACACCGAAGAGCCATAGGTGTTGAATACACAAAGATTTGAAACTAGATTATTGTCTCTAGTGCAAGTGGGAGACTATTGGAGATATGCCCAAGAGGCAATAATAAAGTGATTATTATCATATCTTCGTACTTATGATAAATGTTTACATACCATGCTATAATTGTATTAACCGAAAACATTAATACTTGTGTGATTTGTAAACATGTAAGAGTCCTAGTAAAGCCTCTTGTTGGTTAATATATGATCATGGTTTCCTAATCATGAATATTGAGATGTTATTAACAACAAGGTCATGTCATTAGGAGAATGATGTGATGGACATACTCCTATAGATAAGCGTAGCATAAGATCAAGTCATTTAAAATATTTCACTTGCTATAAGCTTTTAGATACATAGTAACCAAAATCCTTCGAACATGAGATCATGTTAATCACCATCACCAGATGGATGCTTTGATTATATCAAACACCACTTCGTAACTGGGTGGCTATAAAGGTGGAATTGAGTGTTTGTAAAGTATGTGTTGAGGCACATGGATCAAGAGTGGGATTTGTCCATCCATATGATGGATAGATATACTCTGGGCCCTCTTGGTGGAATGTCATCCAATTAGCTTGCAAGCATTTGACTGGCTCACAAGGGATCACATATCACAGGAATGAGTAAAAAGTACTTATCGGTAACGAGGTTGAACTAGGTATGCAGAGATACCGACGACCAGGCCTTGGATAACTAAAGTATCACGAGAAAAAGGGAAATTGGTATCATATGTAAATGGTTCATTCGATCACGAAGTAATCATACAAATATGTGGGATCCATATTAATTTGCAGATTCCTCTATTGGTTATTGATCGGAGAAGAGTCTCGATAATGTCTGCATAATTGACGAAGCGTAGGGAGACACACTTAAGGATTCGATGTTGTTTAGTAGATATGGAAAGTGAGTAAAGAGACCGAATGTAGTTCGGAGTATCGGGTGGGATCCGGGATATCGCTAGGAGATCCGGAATGGTCCGGAGAATAAGATTCATATAAGGAAAGTCCAATTCCGGAGTTCGGGAATGGTTTCGGTGTTTTCACCGGAATGTTCTAGAAGGGTCTAGAAGGTCCACCGATCCGGAGTGGAAGGGTACATGGATGTGTCATGACAAATTGGAATGGTTGCATCATGTCCTAGGTCACTTGGTTGGACACTTGGAAGAGATAAATCAAACTCTAGTTTGAAAGACAAAACGCCAGTTTGAAAAAGTCAAACTGGGACAATGATTTCCAAGTGGAGGGAGGGAAGGAATCATACCGAAGGGAGGATTCCTCCCTCTCCCTTGCACCGGCCTAGAAGTGGAGTTGGGGGAGGACTCTCCTCCCCCCAAACCGTCCCTCCCTCTCATAAATAGAGGGAAGGTGGAACCCCCCTTGAACCACACAAGAAACCCTAGGTTGACCGCCGCCCCCTCTCTAGTTGCGGCCAATCTAGATCTCCTCTAAACCGCTACCGACTAGCTAAACCCTAGTTGATATCTACCTCTAAACATCGGCCCTCTAAACCTAGATTGTCAGGGATCCCTCTACTCCACCATACCCGCTCTGGCTTAGTCCAAGACCTGCGGGATCTCCCTCTACTTCCGACACCACGCCGTCGTGCTCCCGGAATCGCGAGGAGAGATCTACAACCTCCGCCGCCTGCTAGAACAAGGGAGAGAAAGATCTTCATCGAGTATCGTACGTGTGACCGACTGCGAAAGTGCTGCCGGAACGCGACGTTGGAAGGATTGTCTATGCGATCTTGAGATCGGCAAGTGAACAACTACATCACCCACGAGAATCTGCTCTCGTTAACCGCTTTGGATCTTTGAGGGTTAGTACTCTATCAACTCATTGCTACAATCTAGTAGATAGATCTTGGCTTGTGTGAGTTCATGCGATAGAAAATTTTTGTTTTCCATGCTACGAACCCCTACACCTTATAGGCTAGAGACTCCTACCTAGGTCAAAGTCTCTGCTCTAAGTGACCCGATGGGGCCAGAAATGTCGTCCTTGACCATAATATCCGCCCTAGTCCGGATCCCCTAGGGGATTGCATGAGATATTTTTTGACAAAAAGAATATATCAGATTACACACCATTTTGAGCATACCTTTTGCACACGAACTCGGATTTTGGTGTTGTTTAGCTTGTTTCAAAGAGTACAAGTATCTCTACATCATCTTGTTTTTAATTTCATATCAAACCATCAATTTTATGTGAGGAAGGACATAACAAAAAATAAAGGGTCAATGTCGGTGCCAAAAGTTATAAATGTCGCACATATTTTCCCCACTTGCATTCCTTTGTGAGTCACACTGTGATCTACTTATTGGGACTATTTAATCTATCATTGCTTTGATTTTGCACATTAGTGAAGGGTTTATTGCATGGAAAAAAAATTCTCCTACGAGATTGCGGAAGAAACTCAAGATCCAATCTAGCAGTATGCTAGTAACAAGAGGAGTGAGATCCACACACCCTTATATATCCAAAGCATTTAATGATCAAAAATATCATGTCGATGTATTCATACTTTCGTGGAATCAATTTGATGTAGCACTGCACGGACGACACCTCCGAGGCTTGCACATGTAAATCACGAGCATCGTATTCTCCTCTACTTGATCCAACAAGATGAGAGAGAGAGAGAGGAGATGAGATACCCACATTACGATGGTGTTGCGGAGGGTTATGGTGGAGAAAAATTGCAGTGCTTCGCTAAGTGTTGCGTGCATGCGGAGGAGTATGGACGGAGAGAGGGAGACGAGAACCTGCAAGGGATTGTGTTATGCGCCCCAGCCCCTTCCTCCTCTTTATATAGGGTTGGATGCCATCTTGGCCCCTCCTCCAAGCCCTAGGGTCATGATGGCAACAACTCCATATGTACCAACTCGTTGGGACTCCAAGTATAGAGTGTTGTAGCAAGCGTATTTTCCTCACAGGATGATTTGAGGGTCTATATTAAACTCTCGGGAAAATGTCTTAAGACCTCTCTTCTTATCTTCTTCAAGAAACCTACAAAACAAAGTATTTGCCTTGTGTATCCAACTCAATCGTGTGGTTCTCAAGCACAATGTTTCATATTAGTAAAACTTTAAATAAATAAAAGTAAAAAAATCTATATCTAGGCAAGGAAAGTAAAAACAATAAAGTAATTTTTGTGGGTTTTGTTAGTGTTTTATAATAGTAAAAGTATTTTTTTTATTTTCGGATTTAATTAGTGTAGGAAATATAAAAGGCAATAAAAGTAATGGAAAGTGACTTCTTATGATAAAAGGTGGACCGGGGATCATGGGTTCACTTAACTATTCTCTCATAAAGTGTAATGGACATAAAAATGTTCATAAAAGACATAATATTTATGAAACTTTATTATGTGTTTGATTAGCTTTCATATGGACATCACATCCTAATATAAAGATGATACACCACATGTCACTTCTACTCCTCTAGAAAGGGGAAACTCCATGTGATAACCCCCAAGTGTAGGGGAGCACCGTAGTACAATTCGATAAGTATTTGAGTATCGAACCCATGAGGATCTGAAGGTAAACTATCTATTCTCTAAATCCCTATAACCAACTTATATGGCCTTCTATGCAAAGCTAAGAACTATAGTGTGTGTGGTTGTTTTTTGGTACCAACTACAAAACAGTAAAGTTTTTGGAAGAAAATACTATAGATAAAATAGTGCAAGTAAAATGAAGCTAGTGAAGTGGAGGTGGATAACCCAAGGGAGCAAGTACTTAGGAAAATTTCTATTTCATTTGGTTGATTTTCACAATTAGTAAAGCACAAAGATAGTCTTTTATTGTTTCTTCTAAGGAAGATCCATGAAAGGTGCAGCCATATACATGACAAAATACACCCCTAGTGATTGATCCCAAGCCAATTAAGAGTAAACAAGGGAATTATTAGGACATAAAGTCTAACCACAACATTTAGATCTAAGGTCCCTATGATAATATCCCCGTTGATTAACCATGAAATAATACAACATGTATCTCTAAGATTTGGGATTCGGTTTCTGACAAACTACGGCTATCCCTCATCCTACCAACATGCAACGGTGATAACCTTGTGCATCCCCCAACATATATGTGCATTCATATGTTAGTACAACAAGATCATCATAGAAGATAGCATATACTTGTATGCAACCAATAACAAACTATATCACAATTGCCATAAACAAGTCACTACTCAAACATCAACGTAGAGATACAATAGATCATGGGAAAACAATATATTACATCATACATCATGTTTTCCAAGAAATTATAGTGAGGGATCATTGAGAGTTGATGTAGATGGTGATGGAGATGAGCCTTACCATGGGGGAGAGGCGACACCGGCGTGGAGGAGGCGGCGGAGCCCCAGCCCCCTCCTAGGGCGGCGGCGGCCCTAGGGGGCGGAGGCCCCTTGCCCATTTTTCTTCCTTGTCCATGGTGCTGATCGGCTTCCAAGGAGGAGGATTTTCGTGGCTATGGGTCGATGCATTCAGAAATAGTGTTTCCCCTCAATATATAGAGGTGAAGATGCAATCTAGGTCATGGGATGGATGCCCCTTTGATCTAAGGGATCTTGGGCACCTCTAAAACCTTCCTAGGGCTCCCCTCTGTCCTTTGAGAGCTCGTTGGGTTATGACTTGGCCGAATCCATCAAGTATGGGAAGAGTTGGAGTCAATTACGTCAAAAATCTCGAAATCCCAAAACTGTTTCTGTATCCTTCAGTAATCTGTGACTAAAAGTCGCGTACGAAGTCCTATTAAGGAATATTTAATATCTAGGATCATCAGCGTGAAATTCCCCGCAATTTTCATGTTCTGAGTTTTTCCATTTGACGCCATCTTTAGGGTATGCCGTGGCAATCTTCGAAAACTGTTCTACAGGGACAGATTTTAGAAAACTTCGAATTTCACTGTAATGACCGGTTTCTTTTTATATTCGCGTATTTCCTACACAACAAAGTATGAAACAAGAATTTGTGCATTTTTGTAACTATTAGTAGTTTAGTACCAATAAATATAATAAAGTTACAAGATAATTGGATTTTGGCACAATAAACTATAAAGTTCATGGATGCATTTTATATGCATCATCATGCAATCTAGAATTAAGAACAAATAGAGTATAGCCTTAGCCTTAGGTACTTTGACATAATATTTCAAAATTTCTATCAAATTTAACAAATTAGGCTAGCGTTGTGGACTATGACCAACTTTGCTAACTATATTTCCTACCTGACAAAAAAAGTTGACATACCAGTTGTGGGATGTAGTGGACATAATTAAAAAAATTCCATGTTAACACTTCTTGCTATTTTACATCACTGTTATTATCTTGACACTTGTTTCTCAAAATGCAGAAATATTTCGATATTGATTCACTGTGTAAAGATTGGTTGATAAGCTCAGTGAGAAAGAAATGGCATGATTTAGAAAGAATGTTGAAGAAGTTATATTACAAACCTGACTTGACCGTTGATAACATTAATGGTTGTGAAGATAAAATATCACACACTGATTAGGCAACACTGTGTGGGTATTGGAGTTTGGATTCCACCAAGAAAAAATCTCGAAAGGATGCAGAAAACCGTGCCAATAAAACAAATGCTCGTCATACTAATTTTGAGTATTGGAGCCTCGATTTCACCGAGATAAAATGTGTTAGACTTAGATCTATCGATTCATAAACCTGTGATAACTAATTTTGATCATATGTAATACCACTATCCCCCTTCGCTCCCAACTGATTAACAAACATACCCATTTCTTTTCTTTTCTTTCTCTAGCTATTCCAAGTAGGAGAGATTAACAGATGGGGCCCATATTCCGTGAGAAAAATTGCGCGGGCATCAAAATATTCTTTATAAATATATATTGAATTTCTCCATACATATGAAGTCATTCTTTCTTTTTGTTACTTAGTAATAAGTTTATTGATTTTACTGTCCTTCTTCAACCAACTGAAATATTTAGAGCTAGCAAGCCCAAATCTGGCAAACCGAAAAGTCACACATCCGAAAAAGAGAAAAGAATATTTTCACTAAACTAGAATGCTCTAAATCAACAGGCATCCCTCGGGAATAATATCTATTGAAGACCTGTTTTCACATGCAGTTGAAGGAGGGGTCTCACGGACCTTACTTTTATAGGCAAATGTGGCTAAAATCAAGCGGTAAAAAAATCCTCAGTGTTTCCTTCAACAACGATTCCAACCTCACTAAGTTAATTGAAACTAGATCCTTTAGAGAATCTCTAACCTATCCCCTAAACTTTAGAGAATTAAACGGATGAGTAAATTTTAGAGGAGTAAAAATACTTCTCTAAAGGTAGACGGTTCCTAACCGAACCCCTATATTTAGAGGAGTAATTTTTTTACCATTTCTTTCTAGCACTCCACATAGGCAGTCATACATCTCAATAGAGTTCATACAAGAAATTCAAACATATGGACAATTCGAAATAAAACATGCATAAAGTTCATCCAAAAATAGACTCCATCATCACATCGATTAAGGTCATCTAAAAAGAAGCATATCGACCTTGTTTGATCCAAAAAAAATCATCAACATATCACCTCATAGGTTGTGGACCATCTCCGAAAATATCAAAGACCATTTCCGAAGAACTCATCTGCACCTCCGAAGAACTCATATCCACCTCCAACGAACTCATCTCCACCTCCTTGAAGACCACCACCATCACCATCACCACCATGATCACCATCACCATCACCACCTCCTCCTCCTCGGCCAATTCCATCACCACTAAAAGATCTTTGAAGGATGTTCGCGCGAGTGAGCTCCCAATATTTCCTTGCCATGGCATCCATGTTGCTTGGGTCCATGAATATGATACCACGCTCATCTATCTCTTTCTCTTTTGCTAACTTCTCCTCCTCAAGTGCAATCCTCCTTTCCTCAATAATGGCTTTCCTCTCTTCGGTGGTCATCTTCTTCTTCCACTTCTCCTCCTCCATGGCCTTGAGCTCGGCCCACCTTGCCGCCTTCTCCTCTCTCCTCTCAGCCTCAAGGAGGGTTTATCGGCGAGGCCTTGCAAGACAGAGGGGTCGGTGTAGCCTTCAGAAGCGTTGCCTTCTCCTTCTTCCTCTTCTTGTTGGTCGTCGCCTCGGCGAGAGCCACTTTTGCGGGACTTGGCTAGATCTATCGCTGGTAGGCCATCGGAGCTAGCGGAGGACGAGGCGCCGCCTCTAGAGCCTCCACGCGCTTGCCTCCTGCCTTGCCGGAGGGCTTCACGATCGGACGAACCACATTGTTGGCCCCAACCTCTTCCTCCCGGCGATCATAGCGAAGATGTTCGATTGCGGCGGCGAGGTGTCGGAGACACCGGGGATGGCCGTCGACGGTGTAGCCGAGAGCTGCGCGTTGATTTCGGGCGGAGGCGACGACATCGATGCCGGTGGGGAGGTGGGCGGGCAAGAATGACGGAGGGCAGGAATCGACAGAGGGGAGGCGGGAGTTTTTCTCTAAAGTGATGTCCGACTCCTAAATTTACTCCTCCGCGGCCAAGTTTACTCCTCTGACTCCTAAATATTTACTTCTCTAACTACTTTGGAGATCGGTTATATGCGTCCCTTACGATTTTTACTCCTCTAACCTTAAAGATGCCCTTATCTCACTTGTACTCCTAATTTAAAAGGTTTCCCTCACGAGGATCATCCTATCGACCTCCCCTCTCCCCCTTCCCAAACTTGATCAACCCTAATCACGAGTCTTATCGAAATATCAAAGATGGACTTTATACCCACCTCGTGCTGTCCTATCAGACTTCTAGCCATCAACTCCACACCCCAATCTTTGGGCTCCCCCGAGAGACAGAACAAGTACTGGAAAATCAGAACAAGGAACTAGATTTTTCTTCTTGTAAAAGGAGAATAGATAGGGAAATTCACTTTGGCTTGTAGGTGTAGATGCACCCACCGTCAAAATGACGTAACTCAAAATGTTTAAAAATTCAGAAAACTACTGGGTGTATATGTCCATATTCTATGTTTGTACACGAAATTTTATGAAGAAAAGATATTTTATGTGGCTTGTATAAAAAAACAAATTTCTATGTTATAAAATAGTTTTTCACAAGATATATTTTTGTCTTTTTTACACAGACCACAAAAATGGCATTTCATCGCAAGTTTTTGCGTAACAACATAGCATGTCCAAATGTACACTCAAGATTTTGTTTTGGATTTCTTTCAACATTTTAAAATTCATATTAAATATATTTTTCATCACAAATTCATCTAGATCTGAGAGCCAAAACGCCATGTCCGAACAGAAACAACTACCTTCCAAAGGGAAAAGGATACTACTCCCCCGGAATAACGCCTCGCGATCCCCCAGATCACGGGCCTCATTCGCTCTGCTGGTTCGGTCAGCGGTGACAACGTGGGTGGGACCCAGTTTCATCTCTCCTTATCTCTTCTAGGATACAAAAATCCTCCGTTGCCATGGGAAGCATCGCAGCTGGTCGTCGCCAGAGCTCACTGCGCGCTCAGTCACCTCTGCCGCCGGAGCTCGCCGTGCGCTCAGCCTCCTCCACCGCTAGAGCTCGCCGCGGCCTCCGCTTCCAGCGCCTTTCTTCTTGCCCTGCATGGCCGCGCGTCGCCGGAGCTCGCACGCCCGCTCCTTGCCTTGCACTGCCGCGCCGTCGAAGCTCGCTACACGCACGCCGCCGGAGCTCGCCCTCGCCGGAGGTACCACCGCCACACCTCCGTGCCATGGCCGCCCTCTGCGCTGGAGTTTCCTCTTGCGACACGGCGCTACACAGGCAGGACGGCAATGCTACTGGAAGTGGTCATTGTTGCTACATATGAAGGGTCGCGATGCTACCGACCAGTGGACGCGTTTTGATATTTTTCTACAGGGTGATGCTACAATAGTAGCAAATTTTTGCTATTTCTTTTCTATGTTTTTGCTATAATAGCACAAAATATTTGCTACGACATTTTCGACGAAAGTCATCAGCAAAGTCGGTTTTGCTACGGCAGGCACCGGTGATGTCTCCGGCAAGGTCATTCTTTTTGCTACATTAGTATTTTTTTTTTTGCTACCACCGTTTTGTTGTTTTGCTATAATAGTGTAACATTTTTGCTACTCGGTCTCCGGTGAGGTCTACGGGCGAAAGCTTCCGACGAGTCTCCGGTGAGGTCGGGTTTGCTACATTAGCATAATTTTTTTTCTACACGGTCGCCGGTGAAATCTCCGGCGAGGTTTATTCTGTTTTTTTATTTGGACTGAACCATTTTTTGCTACATACAGCAAAAACAGAACAATATGTAGCAAAAGTGGGACTTTATGTAGCAAAAACGTTACCCCTCTCAAAAAGTGATTGGCTGAGACCCGATAGATAAAAACACATATACTCCCAGGGACGCGTAGTACTGTTCCTTCCAAAACAAGAACGGAACTAGAACTAGAAAACATAACGACCAAGGGCTGGCCTCTCTCTGTTATATTTGTCTTACGCTCACTAACCTGTTCTCCTCTCTATACCAGTCGCTCCTGCTTACTCTTGGTGGGACCTATCAGGTCGTATCTCCGGGTCAAAGTGCTGGCCACCTAGGGGCGAGTAATTGTCAGATTGTGCATTTCGTGAGGGAATGGTATTGAATTGTTATCTTAGTTAACTAACTGAATGTCTGTGCGTCGCTATGGAATAAAATTAAAAATACATACGTATATTTTAAATAATTATTCTAAATTGAAAAATGATATTAAATATGAAGCCACATGATTTCTATTCATACGACGACAAATAGCTATTCAGTCGCCAACTTCTTTCATCGGCACCTTAACTATACTAAAGCAAAACTATAAGAACGGTGATATCGCTGCAAGCAACTTATTATATAAAGATCACAAGTTATAAGTCGTTATGTCATCCCAAGGATGCCACCTGTCATCGACCAGACCACCGGGGCCGCCAACGCCACGGTTGGCGCAATTAGCCGATGGCTACAAGTGGGAGCACCTAGAACAGGCTACCATGCCACCCTCACGTCCACTTCATCCGCCGAACCGCGGGATCCAGCTTCGCCGCCCCGGCTCTTGTCTCTGCCAAGATTCTAGGGCCGTCGCGCCGGCTGCCTTCTCCTCTGGCCACGGCTTTCCGTCCGATGCCTCCGTGCCGCACCAGCTAGGAGCTCCCAATACACGAGGAGAGGAGGCCCCTGCCGACGCCGCCTCGCGACCGGATGAGATCCTGACACCGTCGTTAGCCACACAGTCTTTGCTGGCAACGTCGTTTGATGGCGGCGGGGATGATCAGAGGTGGATGGGGAAGTGGCAGCGGTGGCTAGGATTTTCCGTGAGCCGCTCCTCTGGGAACGATGCGAGGCCCGGGTACCGACTTCATATGAGTACATGACACCTTAAGAATGTTCATTCGTCGTTCGTTATTCAGTAAACAGTGCTATTAAAAATTATATAGCAAGGAAATGACACGCAGATCAATCTTTTTTGTTGATGGTATATGCACATTAAACTTACTTAAAAAAAAAGAGATATAGTATGCCTACTCTCTATCATAAGTGCACCTAGCTTAAATTAAAATTACGTTACTACGATATTAAACAGAAAATGCATGCTTCATCCTTTCTTCCCTTAAATTAGTTATTATACGCCCCCCCTCCCCCCGTCTAATTATTGATATTTTGACAGTACTCTCTTTCAAATGTAGAAGAACAGTCCCAATATCATTGCACCCCATGGCAATATGGCATGTCCGCAGCATGTGCCCACATTAATGGCCATCGCAGGGTAGCGTCGACCTTTGTGTTTGTCACGTGCATGTCGATCCGTCAGGCTCTCACGCACCGGCACCGGCACTGGGTGGTCGCGTTCGCACGCCTCTCGTATCCACCACCACCGGAAGAGGAAAGCGGAGTCGCCAACAGGAAACATGGGAGGAATTGAAGACGAAATAGATGACGGTTCAGAGTGATGAATCAATAAATTTTGCACACAAAAGGTTTCACCGAGGGAAGATTTCAGTCTATTAGACACACACCACGCACACGAGGACACACATCGGTCGATCCCGCACCTTCTCCCTCCTCTGCTTCAATCTCCAATTTGACGCCTGCCTCCTCACTCATGATCCACCGCCTATCCGCCTCCTCTCTCACCCGAGCGCCTCCTCCCCGCCTCCAACCTCGCCCAACTCCGCGTCTTTTCCAAGCGAATCCCCTCTTCACGCGAGCATGCGCCCGAGATCCCCTCGCCCTCATGACTCGCCTCGCTCGAACCTCGCCAGCCACCGATGCCAGGAGCACGTCCTCATCGACCCGGACCCTGCCACCAGACGCTGCCGCTAGGAGCACGTCCTCGTCGACCCGGACCCCACCACCAGACGCCTCATCATTGCATCCTGTAGGGTCGGGGTCGAGTAGCGTGGCTGGTGTGATGGCGATTGGAGGCGAGAGGAGTCAGAGGAGCGCGTGAAGGCGAGTTCCGGCGGCGGTCCTTGGCGGCGGGGACCGGAGGAGCTTCGCAGCGGCAAGGACCATGGGCCTAGGCGTTCAAGGTCGTGAGCGTGCAGCGCTCAAGCCAGAGGAGGCGAGGCCTACGGGCGCCATGTGGAGGCAGGGTTTGTCACTTAGCGGTGGCACCTCTTGTAATATTCTCGAACAACCATGGGCAAAACAGTCTAAATAAAATTGGAACGAAATTTTTGTAGAACGAATCTACCTCTGTGTAAATTAGATTTATAGAGTGACGTGAGAGCTAATTCTAGATGTATGCTAATGCTGCAACGGTGCGGGTTTGTTAGCCAGCTCACGTACATGTCGATCTTTTCACGGCGTGACGCAAATCGCAAGGACGGACTACGGGAGTAAAATACGCTAGCGCAACAGAAAACAGACCAAAATCCTCTCACTCTCTCTCTGCTCGTGTCGTTCCCCAATTCCTATCCACAATCCATTGTCTTCGCCGCTGGCTGCTCTCACTATCCCATGGCCTCGGTTTTGCCCTGCTGCCTGCTCTCCCCTCTCGCTGCTCACCCCTTCGCCTCATCTCCCACAGCCCCGACACCTCGTCGTCTCGTCTCCCATGACATTACCATACGATTCCGGCCGCCGGCGTCCACCAACTCCCAAAATCAGTCGATCTTGTGCCCCATCCACCTACTCCCACACGTCCCCATCGCATGCAGTCCTGAATCGGCGTTGGTCCTCAGCACAGCCGCTGGCGCGTTGCCGTCGAAGGACCGGGCGATGGCGCATATCAAGCCAGGCAACCACTGCCTTCCACGAGGACCTAGTTGCTGCCACAACCGGGGCTAGCGGCCCCCGCTCTCCCTCGCAGCCGCAATCCCCTATGTGCCGCGCAATGTCGTAGCTGCGGATCCCCTGCTTCCCTAGCATGATGGATTCTAGGATGCGCGTTGATGGGCATGGGATAGAGGGAGACAGAGGCCTTGGTTGAGGAATTTGAGTGCGCGTGGACTCAGATCATACCTTGTCGCTAATGGGGATTCGTCGTTGTGTTGGACTGGTGGTTAGGGTTGAATAGCGAGAAAAGTAACAGGTAATCTCTATTTTCTCTATTTATATCGGTAGTTGTTGGGCCAAAAGATATTTCCGTTTTATTTTAATACGGAATTATGCTATATTGATTAACAGATCCGAATACTTTTATATTATGCTCTGTTTACGTACAAGATTTTCAATCATGGATATAGCCTACCTTATAAACCAACTACTAACAGGCTCCAATTTATTTGCATCAACAATTAAACCGATGACAGCGCTTCTCGGGGCAAACCAAAATTTTGATTATATACAACTGAATGACATCTGGACCATTATGAATCTAGATTTGTGTCCTTTTTTGTTGAACAATACATAGTGACATTGTACAAGTTTTCCTTTAAGATCTATCCAATATAAAATAAAAAATAGAAATCATAGCTGCGTGTAAGTGATCTACTTGTATTTAGCCTTTGTTGTCAATCGAACACGGGGTTGAGTCTGTCAACAAAGTCAAAAAGTAAACAACCAACGGAGTTGAGTCTGTTTGTAGCCTTTCCGTGATGGTGTGTGATTAATTGTAACAATTTGATTGTAGCTTTCCATTTAATTAGCCTTCCTGTGAGGGTGTGATTTTCCGGTAAAGGATGTGTGATTAATTGTATAGATTTTCTTTTGATTTTTCTTGATTGTAGCATTGATTGTGTTCCGTAAGAGACGATGTGTATATGTGCCTTCCGTAGGATGTAAATTGTATGACCTAGATTGCTTCAATGATGCTTGAGGACAACCTACGATCACCAACATCCTTTTAATAGTAAAGATTATTCAAAAGTCTAAACTAGTTTTTTTCTTTTTCACGGGCCTATGACGTCGATTTCAATGGTGACATATATATTTATATTTAATACTAGGTTAGCCCGGATTCAAACTCAATCTCGGGCTCTAATATCATATATTAAATTATTGTCCTAACCAATTATTTTAAAAGTTTAAACTAATGAGAAGACAATAGACGATATATTTATATTCTCAACAAATGGGAGTTCAACGCCTCTTCCCCATCCCTCGTCTCAATTACCAGGGCACCCCAGCTAAAAGATTAGTGAGAGTTTAACACATGAATTCTCTTTCCTCTTCCCTTGTTAATTTCCATTCCCTCCAAACAATTGATGGAATAAAACTCTTCGCTGCTTAAACTCCCATTCCCTGTCTTATTCCCTCGAAACAAACAAGCGATCCCAGATCCTTCCTCCACCAACTATGACTTTCTTTTGCTGCAGTCCGTTCGTTGGTCATCCTCTGCTAGGGTGTCAAATTCTACCAAAGTCCCACCTTTAGTTCATTTGTTAAAATATAGTTTAAATTTTAAGTAAAAATTTATACTCCCTCCGTCCCATAATAGATGTTTTAGATTTATCAAAATTTAAATGAATCTAGACACCATTTAGTATATAGATTTATCTAAAATTTAAAAAATCTGAGACATCTCTATTATAGGACAGGAGTACTAGATTTTAGCACATAAACTAGAAGTGGGATTTTGGTGAGATCTCAAATAACACCCTACCCTCTGCCCCCAGTCATGGGGGTTTCTAAGAAAGACAATCTAAGCTTCAGACCCCCATACCCCTATCTTGGGGGCTGGTTCTGATGAAAAGGAAGCATTCTCCAACTATCAGAACATCGAAGGCATTACAGATGGTCAGATGCTAACAGCAAAAAAAAAACTAGGCAGATCACTTAGATGATATTCCCGTGACAATCAGTTGACCAAGCCTTAGATGGTGGTCGGTGTATTTCCTTTCCCCTCGTCTTCCCAAATAGGTGTATACGATCTAGCCACTATCCTTTCTTTTCTCCGTAACAACAAAAAATATTGTTACAAGCAAATAGAGTTCCAATCCAAAGTCGTGCTAAAACATTAGATAGCTACACGCAGTCATTAGTAACAACGAAGACAAGGACTTGTGCCACTGAAATCTCCATCCATAGGAGATATCATGTGCATTCACAGTGTATACTGATCCAGTCTTGTCATCCTTGATTTTAATGCTAGAGGAGCCTGAAACCAAAAGGAGCAGGTTCGACATGAACTATTGTTCCCATATGTTGGAGAGAAATATTCTCTCCATAAACACTCCCGTAGCACGAGATGGTCTCTGATCAAGTATATAAAGTGAGTAGTATTTACAAGGAAAATGCACAAGAAACTTACAGTTGTAATCGGTCCATCCAATTACTTGATTTTCTAAGTCGTAAAGAACCAGTTTATTTGAAAATGCTACATCTGAAAGTAAGTGGGCAAACATCAGGTGCAGCAACTGGACAAAACTCATACGATAATAGTTGGAAGCAACGCTTACCTCCCAAAAGCACCATATCTTTCCCATCCTTGGTTTGTAATCCACCGCTCTGGAACCCCATACAGTACAAATCGTTCTGCATAATAGAGAAGTATATTCAAGTACGAAATATGTACTATGACAGTAAATTAACTTGGCATTGTAAACTTAGCACCGGTATAATGGTAACGTATCTTAAGAGGAAAAAATAGGAAATAGCAACTTATATCCATATATAGAAATAAGGGTTAATAATTTCCATAACATTCTGCCCAGAATTCAGATAAAAACTAAATTCCCAGATTTTGCCGCTGCCAGAAGAGGCATCAGTCTTTTAAGACATCAAGTTAAGATCGATTAAAAATAGAAATCAAAAGGGGACTTCTGGAAATCACTTGGGGTTCAGGCCATCCCAGATTCTGTATCGTGCACCTAATAGAGGGACTGAAATATAGATGCTAAAACAATGACTCAATGAACTTCTAACATTCAATTTTCGTAAGTGATGTATCCTAATAAAACTAATAAATTTGTTCCACTACATGAAGATGTTGAATCTTGAGTTAATAATTTTGATTTCTCTTCAAAACTCTAATAAGTGATAAACTGTTGAAGTTGCACAAGGAAAATGTGTAAGCAAGCCCATCACAAACATGCAGAATGTACTCATCCAGTTCTCAAATGTGGAGTAACTTTTGTTTTGTTTCAGTATTTGAAGAAAAAACTATAATGATTTTCTAGAATCTCAAACCTATCATTTCTAGTTATATGTTGCCTAGAAGGAGGACAACTCAATTGTTGCCACGTGACTTTCATTGCAATGGTGCTAGTTATATGTTTCTAAGAAACAGGACAAGAGAAATGGTTTATTACCCCATTTTGAAAAAGATAATCATGTGGATGAACATTCAGTGCAAGGTCTCCTTCCAAGTGAAAGGTGACTATAGGGAATCCATCATCTACACTGCAAGAGATTTGGGAGAAAGAGTTAGAAACATTTGATAATAAAAACCGAAATAATCTTCTTTTTACTTGTGATATCCCATTCGGCCTAGTCTACTCCTGTTTAGTAGAAAAAGAGACCAAATGAGGACATATATTTCTTTGTGTCGAATTGAAGGCTAGTATCAATATCTACCCTCTAATGTGAACTTCATGCGAGTGAGTGTATAAGCGGCCATTATTGTGGAGCGGGCATACCTTCCAGAATACTTGAAACAAAGAAAATCTTGAACATTTTTTAAGGAAATATCTACATACTGAGCAAATACCTACAAACAATCAAGACGATATAACAATTAGCACACCCAGCCTTCCGCTGCAAGAATTGGTTAACAGAGAAGCTTGCGTACCTCAGACAGAATAGCCTTATAAACTACCTCTGGTAGATACGCCAGTGTTGTACCACTGTCAATGATAGTACCTTTACTTTCACCTATATCAAAAATATTTGTCGGGAGCTGTAGCGTCTTACCACCAACATCAATTGATTCCAAGTTAACATTGTAATGCGGCCTACAAAGTAAGTTTTCATAAGGTGTCACAAATAAAAGATTGTGATGACTTCAATAGCAAAAAGATATGCTTTACATGTGCATTATAGCAATGAATGCATGTTTTTTAAAACTAGTAAGCGTCACAATTGCCATTGACTACTAGTCTCCTAAATCATGCGTAAGGATAGTGATGCCTGGATTCTTCCTACTAAATTATGTCTGCGGCTGAATTGTGATACATATATTTTAAATAGCTATTGCGGTTGTTTCTGTGCTGGATATAATTAAACAGCTATTGCGGTTGTTCTAGCTCTTTGATCGGACCATTTCTTTATATTTTTTAAGGATTAAAAATCCGCAATAAAGATGGTTGCACGCATCAATAGGTGCATAGGCCAGGGAGACACCATCCTACTTACAGCTAGTAGTAGGACACAATTATCACTAACCTTTTAATTCAAATTGTGGACACATGACATATATCAGTGTCTGACATGGAGACTCAACCAAGTATCTGATGTAGCGTGTTATTAGAAACCAGATATCTAAGGTTCTATGCTGGGACTCTATTTATTTATCATCCTACAGTCAGGAGCTGGTTCGTTTCTCGGAAAGGCTGGTTGACCAACGGTCTTACAATCAGGAGTTAAAGGGGAGCACTGCTTGAAAGCTCTCAATGCTGAGTTGAACAAGTCACTACTACGTACCATCAGCTAGCTCTTAAAGCCTTCATCAGCTTGTACCTAATCTTGACCGGCTTTTCCTAATTAGGAAAGCAATGTTGGATAATTACTTTTGGCACATACTGCAGAGAGAAATCGCTAGAATCAGCTTCTTTTGATGTAAAGACAGACACCACACATGGTGTACCAATTCTGCCCCATAGCAAGGAGTATAACCGTATGCTGACTATGCAAAGCTGAATGAATGAAATTAAACAGGATAGATCTATATGAGACAGCTGAAGATAGGTCCCAAAGAAGTAAACATGGACCAGTTGGAGTATAACGGGTATGCTAGACTATATAAAGCTGAATGAATGAAATTGAACAGGAAAGCTGAGCTGAAGATAGGTCCCAAGGAAGTAAACATGGACCAGTAAGATGACATACATGCCAGGCACCAATGGCGTCGTCTTCACTTTGGGCTGCACGACATTCCCAATAGCGAAAATCCCTCCACCATTTACGGTGTCCAAGCAATGTGAGAAGATCTTGCTGACTTTTCCTGCAGACGCGAGCTGTGACAGCACGGATGAATTAGACTGGCCAAATCCAAAGATCCCGTCCAGGGCCTGGTCCGAGGACCCCAACCCCCCACCGATCTTAGCACCGCACCTACAAACACAAACAGAGGCAGAATCATGAGCTGTTGGAAGGCTGGAACTGGGAAAAGAATAAAAGCAGGTGGTTTCTAGAGAGCGACCCAACCCAAAGGTGATGCTTGTATTGGCCACGACAGCTTTGGCGTCGCCAGACACCTGGTTGTAGTGTAAGAAGTCTGTGACGAAGAATCCAGTGGTGGAGCTCCCGTCCCCGTATGTGATGCTGTACTGACACGGCGAGGCGGTGGAGGGACAGGTGGGGGTCACGCCGTTGTTAGTAGCCACGCAGAAGTCCTGGCCGCACGTCACCGCGCTGCCGCTCCCCGATCCCGACGGGTCGTAGAGCGTGAGCTCAATCTGCAAGCCGCCACCGTCGTCCGTCATTCAAGTTCAAGCCGCCCAAAATCAAATCAAATCAAAGGCAAGCAACCGAAACAAGGCAGGTGAGGTAGGAGTACCCCGAGGCCGCTCTTGCGGGGGCAGGTCTCGCAGGAGATGCAGTTGACCCAGAGTATGTCGCTTCCGGTGTCCACCTGCACGTAGTAGGTCCTCGCCGGCGTGCCGATCCCAATCTCCGTGAAGTATAGACTGCCACCGAAACAAGCAATCAAGACGCGCCGAAGAGCGATTGCCATATGGAGTAGTGTACAAGGAACGGATCGAGGAATTGGTTACCCTGTCTCGGTGGGGAGCCCGTTGCCGCCGAGGGGCAGGTCGACGGAGCCGAGGAGGCGTCGGCCGTGGCGGCGACCGTCGTGCTCCCGGAGGGCCGCCAGGTGTTCGTCCCCGCCGGGGCCTCTGCCCTCATGGCGCAGGAACTTTCGGCGCACCTCGAAGACGCCGGTGGCGGCCGCCCGGCCGGGGGCGAGCGCCGACAGTGCGACGAAGAGGAGGAGGAGGAGCAGCGGAGGAATAAAGGAGGCGCGAGAAGTAGTAGTACCACGGAACGCCTCCATTTCCCGGAGCTTAGACCCTCCGCCTGGGCTTCCTACCAGTCCGTCCCAGGCGATGGCGAGGAAGAGTAGAGGAGCAGTTTCCGCGTTCGGGGAACGCGTCCCAGCGGGAAAGGGGGGAGACGACGAAAAGAAGAATGGTGGATGGTGAAAGCAGAGAAGAGAAGAGAAAAACAGGCGGAAGGTTGTAGACAAATTAGAAACGGTGGGAACAGTAATGTCTGGGTGTGGGTCGCCTCGGTGCTCGGCGGGGTATTCTAATCAGGCGACCGACGACGAGAGGAGAAAGTCTCCGTGTAGTAATGCGCGATGAGGAGAGTTCACTTATCTGTACCAAGAACATGGAAAATGGATTGAAAAATGTACTACGCAACAGCCCTACCGATCATCTACACCAGACTCAAGTTCAAACAAATTTCTGTACACAATTATGCAAATGTTTGCTGAGCTTTTAATCTACGGTATATACTTTTGGAAATTGGAATTGTTTATGAAACGGTAGGCATGATTGCATGATCTGATGCCAAAGAATACTAGTAGCTCAAATAGCTGGCTTCAGACTTTAAACTTCAGCTGGATATATTGGACTCCATGTCATGTACTGATATGCATACTCCCTCGGTCCTAAAATGTAAGGCACCTAAGATTTAGTCAAAGGTCAACGTTTTTTATGTTTGACTAATATTATACATATTTTCTTTAAATAATTACAATACCAAATCAATATCAATAGATTTATTATAAAGTATATTTTTTTAATGTATCTATTTTATAATATAGATATACATATTTTTTTATAAATATTTAATTAAAATTAATAAAATTTAACTTTTAATTCGACCTTAAACAACTTACTATATTTTAGAACGGAGGGAGTACTAATATACAACTCGTCATCATGTTCAGACTTCCGACGGAAGCATGATGACGCGGCACCCGAGCAAACCAACAATTGACATGGTCTTATTAGCCTGATGGAGTGAAAGTGACCAGTACACAAACGTGTTCGACACGGTGGTCTCCTGCCGAATTAATTTAAGCACCCGTACATACAGGCAGCGTAGACGATGAAATGCGAAGAGTTAAATACACTAACGGTCGCTGTAGTTGTAAGTCTGACTCGATTTGATCTTTATATTTAGAATTTGCTAAATTTTATTCGTGTACTTGTTAATTGCTCGATTTAGTCTA
The DNA here is from genome assembly GCA_916181665.1 of Avena sativa. Classification (NCBI taxonomy): domain Eukaryota; kingdom Viridiplantae; phylum Streptophyta; class Magnoliopsida; order Poales; family Poaceae; genus Avena; species Avena sativa. The sequence continues at coordinate 39,460,139 of OV702298.1, read as the reverse complement.
ATTTAATGTTTGTTCTAACGCGGACAACACGTGGACTGAAATCTTGCAAGAACACCCTCTAACATCCGAGAAAATTGCAAAAACACATGGACTCAACAACGTATAGATTTTTTCGAGCGCCGGCGCCATTGCTCTGACGAGCAATTTTCTCCGGAGTAAGCTCCTCTATCGGAAGAGGACTACCCTATATGTCCCACGGAGCAAAGGCTCATATCGCCCATCCGCGACTCCGTCGAGTTCGGATACCTCCATAGGGCGATGTCCTCGACAAGAATTAGTCGGCAAGCCACCATAATCATCGATTTCGGTGAATTCTGGCGATTCCGAGCCTCGGAGAGCACCCCTATGCACGGGCAATGGCACCTCGTTGTTGATAGCTAGCAACGATGGGACGCCGCCATGGGCATCCGTCGCACCGAAGACGTGGGCCCCAAAGGAGAATTCATGTTGACTTGTCTTGATGAGGGACACGACCAACGGAGCAAGTCATGTAACGTCCGCCTCCTATTTTTTAAGCCATAGCCTCGATTATGTTTTTTTTTAATTTTCTCGGATGCCGTAGGGTGTTCTTACAATATTCTAGTTCATGTGTCATCTGTGTCAGGTCAAATTCGATGACAAATATTGAATTGGACTAAATCGAGCCTAATTTACAAGTACATGGACAAAATTTAGCAAATTCCAAATACGACGACTAAATCAAAGATGCCTGACAAGTACAGGGACTGTTGGTGTATTTAACTCAAACGCGAACAAGAGAGCACAAGCTGACTAGAAATGTTCACAAGCAAGCGCAGCAGTTCCGCTTTTTAGAAGGCACTGTAAACCGGTATTGGGAGGAAGCCTCACACGGAAAAAGTTGTGGGGTTTCTGTGTTTATATAGGCTCTCGGGCCAATTAGGGTTTGGTATAAGTTACAGTTAGGTCCTACGTAAATACAATATATACAGTCTAACACCCCCTCCCCCCCTAGTCACAGCGGGAAGTTCTCGGACGCAGAGACTGGACCGAAAATCGAAGAAGAGCTGACTCGGTAGTCCCTTCGTCATCACATCAGCGAACTGTAGAGCGGAGGGAACATGTAGGACGCGAACTTCGCCAAGAGAGACGTGCTCTCTAACAAAGTGGATGTCGATCTCAATGTGCTTGGTGGGGCGATGCTACACTGGATTGGACGACATGTAGATGGCGGAGACGTTGTCACAGTAGACAAGTGTAGACGTGGAGAGAGGACGATGGAGCTCCTGAAGAAGCTGACGAAGCCAGCAGCACTCAGCCACCGCATGGGCGACAACGCGATACTCGGCTTCAGCACTGGAGCGCGAGAAAGTGGTCTGACGCTTGGAGGACCAAGAGATCAAACTGTCCTCGTAGTAGACGCAGTAGCCTGACGTGGAGCGACGTGAGTCCAGGCAACCAGCCCAATCTGCGTCGGAGTAAGCCGTCGGGGATGTCGAGGACGAGGCGCGGAGATGAAGACCGAAGTCCATGGTGCCACGGACATACCGAAGAACACGCTTCACCAAGGCGAGGTGAGAAGTGTGAGGAGCATGCATGTGAAGGCAGATCTACTGCACGGCGTAGGAGATGTCAGGGCGCGTCAGAGTAAGGTACTGAAGGCCACCAGCAAGACTCCTGTACTCTGTGCCATCAGGAAGCAAATCACCATCAATTGCTGAGAGCTTGGCATGAGTGTCGACGGGTGTCAAGGTTGGATGACACTCAGCCATGCCAGCCCGCTGAAGAATGTCAGAGGCATATTGTCGCTGGGACAGAAAGAGACCATCGGAGGAGCGCGTGACGGCGATGTCGAGAAAGTAGTGAAGAGCACCAAGATCCGTCATGGCAAACTCACTGTGGAGCCGGTCGAGCAGCCGCTGAAGCAGAGGCGTGGTCGAGGCGGTGATGATGATGTCATCGACGTAGAGTAGCAGGTAGGCCATGTCGTGACCAGATCGTAGCACGAATAAGGAGGTGTCGATAACGGAAGCAACAAAACCCATAGAAGCGATGTAGGCAGCAAACCGCTGGTACCAGGCGCGGGGATCTTGCTTCAAGCCATAGAGGGATTTGTGCAGACGACACACATGGTCGGGCCTGCTGGTGTCGATGAAGCCTGGAGGCTGCTGGCAGTAGACAACTTCGTCAAGAGTGCCATTGAGGAAAGCATTCTTGACGTCAAGTTGACGGATAGGCCATGAGCTGGAGACGGCGAGGTGGAGAACGATCCGAATAGTTGCGGGCTTCACGACAGGGCTGAATGTCTCGTCGTAGTCGATGCCGGGACGCTGGGAGAAACCACGGAGGACCCAGCGCGCCTTGTGCCGAGCCAGGGTGCCATCGGAGTGGAACTTATGTCGAAAGATCCACTTGTCGGTGACCATGTTGGCGCGGGGTGGACGAGGCACAAGAGACCAAGTGCCATTGTCGACGAGGGCCTGGTGCTCTTCGGCCATAGCAGCACGCCATAGTGGATCCTGAAGAGCTTGCCTAGCCGTGGTTGGCATAGTGTCGACGGAGAGATCCAGGCGGTCAATGGGACGCACGGAGCGGCCAGACTGTGTAGTCCTCAGCAGGGGACCGGTGGGAGGCGGGACCGGTGTTATGGTCGACGTGGCGGCAGGAGGAGGCCGCCGAGCCGGCACGGCAGGGTGGCGTGTTGCCGTGGCAGAGGTGGCGGGCGTCGGGGCTGCCGCGGCAGAGGAGGCAGGCGTGCGGGCTGCCACGGCAGGCGCGGCAGCGGCAGCGCGTGCAGTGGCCGTCGTGGGGGGCCAGGCGAGGGTGGACCCCGTATGTCGATGAAGAGGAACTCCAAGCGTCGAGGCGTTGATGGCACGGGTGGTACCCGAGCCGAAGCTGCTGTCAAAAATGGGAAAACAGTCTCATCGAAAATAACATGTCGTGAGATTAGTATCTTCCCGGAGATGGGATCAAAGCAGCGGTAACCTCGGTGTCGCGACGGGTAACCAAGAAAAACACAAGGGAGAGACCGAGGACGTAGTTTGTGTTTAATGGTGGAGGAAATATTGGGATAGCAAAGGCATCCAAAAACGCGGAGTGTGTCGTATGGGGGAGACCGATCATGGAGGCTGGTGTAAGGGATGCGCGAGCCAATAGCCTTGCTAGTCCGGCGGTTGAGAAGAAAAGTGGAAGTGGCAAGTTCTTCAGCCCAAAAGGACTTGGAAGATGAGCGTGAAACATGAGCGTGCGCATTGTGTCATTGATGGTACGAATGGCGCGCTCAGCCTTACCGTTTTGTTGGGACATGTATGGACACGAGAGACGGAGTGTCGTCCCGTGTTGGGAGAGAAGTTTTTCTATTGTGGAGTTAAGAAACTCAGTTCCATTATTCGTTTGAAGAGATCGTATGGTGGTATTGAATTGGGTGCAGACATAAGAGAAAAAATTTGCAAGTGTACGAGGCACACAAGATTTCTGACGCAAGGGAAACGACCAATAAAAGTTAGAGTAATCATCGACAATAACAAGATAATATCGAAAACCAGAATTACTAATAATTGGTGAAGTCCACAAATCACAATGGATCAACTCAAACTTTTCTATAGAAACGGATGTAGAAGAACTAAACGGTAGACGCACATGTTTGCCAAGTTGGCATGCAGGACAGACAGAGGAGAGCCTAGCTTTATTACACTTAATGAAGGAAAACTTCTGGAGAACCGCCATGGCATCGCGACCGGGGTGTCCAAGCCTTTGGTGCCAGAGATCAGCGGTGGTGGTGGTGGTGACAAGCATGGAAGCGGGAGGCGCACGGTGAGGGGTGCCAGGAAACGTGTAGAGATCCCCTTCACTATTGCAGCGAAGGATCACGCGACGAGTCTTCAGGTCCTTCACAGAAAAACCAAAAACGTCAAACTCGACAGAGCAAAAATTATCTCTAGTAAATTTGCGGATGGAGAGTAAGTTGCGAATTAAATGAGGAACTAGAAGCCCGTGGTTGAGGTGAAAAAGATGACTAGAGGGAGACCGAAAAGAAGTGTAACCGGAGGAAGAAATAGGCACGGACGTGCCGTTCCCCACGGTTACGACGTGTGGACGAGAGAGAGAGGAGCTACGAACAGTATGTTACCCTCGTCGTTCGTCATGTGGGACGTTGCACCGGAGTCCATCACCCAGCTGCCCTGCTGGTACAGGTTGTTCAGGGCCGCGATCAGTTCGGCGTTTTCTGGTAGAGGGGCACGACGGTGGTGTTGAAGGCCTGGGGGCGTGGCCCGAGGATGCCGGGTCCAGAGGTAGGAGCACGCCACTGCCCCGCGTAGGGGGAGAAGCAAATCCAGGGGCCCTGGGGTGCCGGGGTGCCGGGGCGAGCGGGACCGCCAATGGTCTTCTTGCCGCCCGTCTTGGTCTTCAGCTTGCCGGACTTGCCGGAGTTGGATGACTCCCTGCGGCAGCCCGCGCCGGTGAACGGAGGGGCAGGAGGACGGGACTAAGCGACAAGGGCAGTAGAGGCGGCGCTAGCCACGGCGTTTGCCTGCTGCATCTCCTCCATGAGGAGCATTCTCTGAACACGGATAAAGGTGGGCAGCGGGTCCGTCATGGAGATCACGGTGGCCGCAGAGGAGAACCGAGGCCCGAGGCCGCGCAGGGTGTTGAGGACGAGGGTGCGATCGGAGACTGCGGCGTCGTTCTCGGTGAGAGCGTCCGCGATCTTCTTCTAGAGGCGGCAGTACTCGGTGATGGAGTAGGCGCCCTTGACCAGCTGGCGAAAGTCGAAGTCGAGGTAGATCGCCTTGCTGGCCTTGTTGGCGGAGAAGAGCTCGAGGACGGCTAGCCACAGCTGGCGCGCAGTCTGGTCGCGGGCGAGGACCATGTCGGCGACATCCTCATCGATGGCAGCATGGAGGACGGTGTAGTCTGACACGGCCCAGTCGGCGTTGGTGGGTGTGGCAGCGACGGTGCCGTCGATGTGGTCGATCAGCCCAGCACGACCGAGAGAGGCGCGCATGTAGATCGCCCACTTGGTGTAGTTCTCGACGTCGAAGGAGAGGACGACGGGGCCGACGTGGCGCGGGGCACCACCCGGAGGTAGGACGCCCGTGGTGCCGTTGGCGGCAGCGGGGACGATGGCACCGGCGGCCGAGGAGAGGGCGGCGGGGTGGGTGGCCATCGGGGGCAGCGGAAGGTGAGCGGCGGCGGCAACTAGGGTTTGACCCTTGGCGGCGGAAGCTTAGGAGTGGATCGGGTGTAGCTAGGGTTTAGGCTGATACCATGTAAACCGGTATTGGGGGGAGGCCTCACACGGAAAAGGCCGTGGGGTTCCTGTGTTTATATAGGCTCTCAGGCCAATTAGGGTTTGGTACAAGTTATAGTTAGGTCCTATGTAAATACAATATATACAGTCTAACAGGCACCCATACACAAAATAGTATTAAGAGACAAAAAGTAATAAAAATACTAATAGATCATTAGATCACATAGCGACGACTACAATCACTAGCGCGAGCCGATGGCGTGCCCCGTCCTTGCCCCTCCATCACCGGTGCTCAGGCCACAAAAGACTAACACACCAGAGCAACAACCATCACAAAAGATGACAACCGTAGATCGAAAAAGATGGACCGGATTGAAAAAGATTGATCTTAAATCACACCAACGAACACGAGGATGGACCGGATCCTAGAAAATCCGCTGGTCAAATGACTCCATGCGCTCTCCATCGGCGCTAGATACACCACCAAAGCGAGAATAGAGCGGGAATGACCTTATTCCAGCGTCAGGGCATAGCCGTCACCTCAACATCCCCAAAAAATTAAAAAGTAGGCTAAACAAATAACACCTCGCATCGACGAGAGGCCATGGTCCACCACACCTCTAAGACATTAGGGCCACCGAAAGCGGAGCGGACCGGCCATGTCACCCACAAGAGGATAAAAGCCTGGATGGATTTAGCTAGTTCCTCCAGTCACCTCTCCCGGTGGCTGCTAGGTACCGCTTCAGATCAACGCGTACTTTCCCTGACATGCTTGACGGGAGTTTCTCGTCCTCATGAACTAATCACACTGTCATCGATCACAAGTTTGCCAAGATCTAACAGACGCATCACGATCATCAACACCACGCTTGTCTAGCACCACGCTTGTCTAGCATGCGAACGCCAGACCGTCCTCAAATGTAATTTATTGTCTAAGCTTCAACTTGTATCTAGTGTATTTTGGTACTCGTGATACCTTTATATATACGCATAATCCAAGTTCAATTGTTATGTTCGTGATCAGTGAAAGTTCGAGGCTATGCCTTATAGGGAGAATGTTCGTTTAGTAAGCTTCCCGTCTTTTGAGGACCTGTACAAAGTTGATGATATTCAGATGCTAGTGTCCCTGAGTACCTCTCAACGTACTTTTTTTGCATATAGGACACAGGAAGTGCCGTACATATGTGAGCTCCAACAGATTTGGCTACATGTCGAAGGAGTACCACATACTTTGCACTCTTTTTAGGGGATTGTGGGTTGTTGGAGGTCTCATGGACTACTTTGGACGTGGATTTGTTCAGTTTGCGGAAATGTGGGGTCATCCGTATTTTTGTTTCAATGTATGATACCAAGGTTTTCTTAAAGCAGCATGACGTGTTGGGTTATTTTATTATATCTGATGTTGTGTTTAATCTTCAAGGTTATGAGTTTTGCTTCCAGTTAGAATTAGATGGATATATTCCGGAGCCTGAGTTTGTTCCTTTCTTGTGAAGTAAAGGGGATGGTGATACAGATGATGATGCCAATGGGAAGGCCCTCTGATGATGTTATAGATACTTCTGATCTGGTCAGTGGTACCCAGGTTTCTAGGTGTGGCTCTTCTTCGGTCTTGCCTGAGCAGGGGGCTCGACACCATCCTATTCTAGGCAGGGGTCGCACGTGGTGTTTGTAGTCACGTCGTTTAATGCTAACCCGACTATCCCTTGTGGAAGGGAACTGGTGGCATTGTTACATGTGGATTCTACCCTTCGCGCAAGGGGCACTTCTTCCTCACCATGTGTTTCGCAAGCTCAGTTGCAGGAGGTCATTCAGACAGCTTAAGCGCCTGCTCAGCGGGCTCGGTCTGCTTCACCGATGTGGTCCAGGACACATGTTTTGGGTAGGTCCATTCCTCGCGACCGCCCTTAGCCGGTGCTCGAGGAGGTCATTCCTATGGAGAGCTCGCGGAAGCTAACCTAGGAGGGGTCAGCTTCCCACAACGTTGCAGATAGGCATGTGGGCACTGGCCTGGAGGAGCAGGCCGAATCAGTCTCAGCCTAGGCGGGGCTAGAACTTGTGATCCCGACTATGCTGGCAGGGCTCGACGACGCGCCCATGGGAGGCCAGGTGGGCCACGCGTCCCAGACAGCCCAGGTGGGGCGGTCAGTTGCGGTCAGGGAAGACCAGGAGCTACATTCTGACGATGGGTCTCCTTTGGAGGCTCAATCAGCCTAGGTTGGGTCATTGGCGGATAGGGTGGCCGGACCCAGGAGGGGTTGGTGTTGCCCTGTCTCCGATGTGCACTTATTCTACTGTTGTTGCTGCCCTGACCACCGTGCAGGGTGGTGGTACACCGTTCAAGAGGAGCACTCACCACGGGGTTGATGCCTCTGGTGCATCGGCTAGGGATGAAGATTCTTTCTTCAAGGCAATGCGTCGTATGGCCAAGAAGAATTTAGATTCGCCCGGTATAATGAGTCCTTCTAAATCCTTCCTTTCTTTTTCTACCCAAGTTATTACTTCTAAGTTGGCCAATGTTGGCGTTAGCTTGGGTAGCTCTGTAAAGGAAGTTGTTTTTTCCTCTAATGTTTTGAGTCACATAGAGGATGACCGTCTAACGGTTACTCCTAAGGTCGTTGTTGTTCCTGATTCTTCACCAATGAAAAGGAGGAGTTGAATGCAACAATAGATGGTCAACTCCTTTCTCACTTAGTTGGTGAAGTGTCGGAGGTGGAATTTGATGAGACTGGGCTTGGTTCTTTGTATGAGCTTAAAGCTTACGTTCATGGATCAAAGAGCCAGAATTATCATAAGATACCTCGTATATCCAAATTTTATATAATTTCTTAATGAATAGAATGTTTTCAAATAGAAGAGGTCTTAGGAACTTGGCTAAACATTTGTTCTTTGACGATTGTGTGAGAGACTATAAGTTGTATTTTTTGGGTATTTCTGAGACTGGTAGACGTGATTTTTCACAAGCCCTACTCAATCTCCTTTATGGTGGAGTAGACTTTACGTGGATATATCACATCCACCACGTGGTAGATCCGGGGGGTTCCTGTTAGGTGTCTGAGATGATACTATGGAAGTCTTAGCTAGTTCGATTGGATATTTTTCATAAAACTCCATATATGGAACAAGGCTGATGATTTCACATGGTATCTAGTCACTGTTTATGGAGACGTCCAGGATGTCTATAAGGCTGAATTTTTATGTGAGTTGGTGAGTCTGGTAAAAGACAATCTGTATCCTATTCTTATAGGTGGCAATTTCAATTTTCTAAGAGTTGTTCATGAGAAAAGTCGGGGCCGTTTTGACGAACATTGGCCTTTCCTATTTAATAATGTCATAGACAGCTTGGACTTAAGAGAGTTTACCATGTTAGGAGGACAATTTACTTTGGCTAATAGTCCTCCCGGAGCCAACATACGAAAAACTAGATAGAGTGCTTATGGATACCAAGTGGGAAGAGAAGTTCCCGGAGCCAACATACAAAAAACTAGATAGTGTATTGAGGCTTTGTCAGATCATGCTCCATTACTTTTATCTGTTGGAATACTTCCACAAAAATCTAAGAATGAGATCAAATTTGAACTTGGTTGGATGATTCGTGATAGTTTCTATGAGACAATGAAGGCTATTTGGGAAAAACCTGTTAGTGTTCAAAAGCCTATACAGTAATGGAATAATAAAATGCATGCTTTTTGTAAGTTCCTTCGACGTTGGGATAGACACACTGCCGGAATCCTTAAAAAAGAGAAAATACGTCTTCCATCTATCATTGATGACTTAGAAGCTTCTGCGGAAGTCAGGCCATTATCTGCACAAGAGATTGAGCTTAAAAGCCAATCGAATGCGGAGATAGCCCGACTACTGCAAGAGGAGGAACTCAAATGATACCAATGCTCTAAAGCAAAATTTATTCTAGAAGGAGATGCGAATATAAGATAAATCCATTCTATTGCCAATGGCAAGCATAATAATAAATTTATTCACTCTCTAAATCAGGATGAGGGTATGATTGAGGGACAGGAGCAACTAAAGTCTTATATTGCAAGTTATTACAAATTCTTGTTTGGGGCACCTCCAGAAAACTCTTTTTCTATGGACGAGTCCCAAACGACGGATATCCCACAAGTATCTGTTAAAAAATATGAAAGAGTGTCTAGGAGGAACTAGACACTACTCATATATAGGAGAAGATGAGATTCGAACTTGGGCTGTCTAGCACACCACCTCATATGCTAGCCAGAAGACCCCCAAGTCTTTCTCACAAGTATCTATTAAGGAAAACAACTTCCTAACCGCCTCTTACACGGAGGAGGAGGAGGTCAAGAAAGCTGTTTTTCAAATGGAATATAACAAAGCGCCAGGGCCAGATGGTTTCCTAGTGGAATTTTACCAAAAATTCTAGAAAGTTATCAAGATGGACCTGATGAATTTGTTTGGATTTTTCTAGGTCGATCAACTGGATCTTTTTAGACTAAATTTTTGGCAACATAATTTTACTTCCTAAGGTTAATAATTTAGAACATATACAACCATATCGTCCAATCTGCCTTCTTAACGCTAGTTTTAAATTCTTCACAAAAGTTTCTACGATTAGACTAAATTCAGTGGCTGACCATGTTATCTATCCTTCTCAAACTGCGTTCATGCAAGAAATAAACATCCTAGATGATGTAGTAATCATGCATGAAACAATCCATGAACTACACTCAAAAAAACTAAATGGTGTATTGTTTAAGATTGACTTTGAGAAGGTGTATGACAAAGTTAATTGGTATTTCCTCCAGCAAACACTCCATATGAAAGGTTTATCAGAGGAGTGACATGCTCTCATACAATCCTTTATGTATGGAGGTAGTGTTGCCATAAAAGTAAATGACGATACTGGCAATTACTTCCAGACCAAGAAGGGTCTAAGGCAGGGGGGTCCACTATCGCCTATACTATTTAATATAGTGGATGATATGTTGGCTATCCATATCGAGAGAGCCAAGACTGATGGCCAAATTGAAGGATTAGTTCCCCATCTTGTTGATGGCGGACTCTCTATTCTTCAATATGCTGACGATACTATCCTATTTGTGGAACATGATATGGAGAAAGTTAAGAATCGGAAATTAATACTATCAGCATTCGAGCAACTCCCTGGATTGAAAATTAACTTTCATAAGAGTGATTTATATTATTTTTGCGAGGCTCAAAATGAGGCCCACCTATATGCTAAATTATTCGGCTGTGGCTAGAGGCAATTTCCAATAAACTATCTATGAATGCCGATTCACTATCGGCGTCTCATAATTGATAAATGGAAACTCGTAGAGGAAAGACTCCAAAAACGTCTTAATAGTTGGATAGGTAAATTTCTATCCCTTGGGGGAAGACTTGTGCTTATAAATTGAGTACTCACCAACATGGTACTGTATATGATCTTGTTTTTCCATTTACCAAAAGGTGTATTAAATAAAGTGGATTATTTCTGATCAAGATTCTTTTGGCATGTGGATAGTGAAAAAAAGAAATATCGACAGGCCAGATGGAATGTGGTTTGCTGATCGAAAGAATATGGTGGACTTGGCATACATGATTTGCAAGTCAAAAATACCATGCTTCTGGGTAAATGGCTTTTCAAAATACTCACAGAAGATGGTGTCTGGCAAACTATCCTATGGAGGAAATATGTTGGATCCAAAGCTGTCTCAAGTGGTTTGGAAACCCGGTGATTCACACTTTTGGGATGGACTAATGGCGTCCAAAAAGCATTTCTTCCATTTTTGTGTTTTTAATATTAAATATGGATCGCATATTAGATCCTAGGTAGATAAGTGACTTGGCCAAACTTCTCTACGCGAACAATATCTAGCTTTATATTTTATTGTTAGGAACAAAGGGGATACACTTTCCATAGTAATAGAATATAATCCTCCTAACGTGTCTTTTAGAAGAAGTCTCATAGATCCTATAGTGGTATCTTGAAATAATCTTTTATTACGATTATCCATGATACAGCTGTCGGAGGGTGTGGACGAGTTCAAATAGAAATTACTAGAGAGTGGTAAATTTTTAGTTGACTCCATGTATAGACCCTTGATTCAACCTGATATTCCGGTCGATGATAATAGTAAAATTTGGAAGATGAAAATACCCCTAAAAACAAAGATATTAGCTTGATATCTCTATAAGTGGGTAATTCTTAAAAAAGTTAATCTTGTTAAGAGGAATCGGCATAGAAGTACATAATATGTTTTTTGTCAGCATGATGAGATAATCTGTCATTTTTTCTTCTAGTGTAAATTTGCTCGGTCTATATGGTCAATCATTCAAGTAGACTCTGGTTTATCTCCCCCATGTTTGGTGGCCATTGTATTTGATAACTGGTTGCATGTGATAGATGATAAGTACTGGACTTTGTTTAGGGTGGGAGCTCTTGCTATTATTTGCTTTGGCTATGTAGAAATGACAAGATTTTTAATAACATTGTGTCTTCTTCCTTGCAGGTTATCTATCGGGCCACGACTATTCTCCGATCATGGACTATGCTCCAAAATATAGGGTTTCGCGACTTGTTAGCGGAGGGGTGTACGCGATTGGAGGACACGACAATGGATATTTTCTCCTGACATGAATGGCCGCGTGAATTGCGGATCGATCTGCCATAGCTCGAGGCCGTTTGTTTTGATATCTTTATTTGTAATGTTGGTCTTCTTACTTTGTTCTCTAGTCTTGTGGATTGATCGGTTGTGTGCATTTTAGTTATGCAGAGGCCGGATGTAAACAATGTTTTAAGTAATAACGCTTATTTCCAAAAAAAATCAGACACAACTTTAATGAACTTCACATTCCCACATATGTCGCTGTCTTGATGGAATCGTCTTCGCGCGAACACATGTGTATGTTGGACTTGGTTGTTTTATTGCTCACTCGCATGAGTCGGACTTTGAGTCATCATAGGACTTTGCTGTTGAACTAAACATTTCGTCTTGTCCTGCTCCTTTTCAGATCCACCTAGAATGTTGCTCACATGCAGCCTGTACAAGTAATTATCTGTACTCCTACCCTTCATCATCAGTTTATTTGTACTCCCTGACTCTCATGGTCCTAGAGCGTCTGTCACCATCTTGAGTCTTGATCTTGATATCTCCAATGCCTATAATATGTTGAGGCACAATATATCCTTGATATACAACTCCAAATTCACCAAAATAATAGTGAAGGATGGAGATCCTAATTTGGGGTGCAAGATAATAAGCTTGAGATTAAAGAGGCAAAATTTAAGTCCGACAAGATTAACGCCGAAACATCAAGATCAAGGGAGGTGGCGCAAGTGGGGTTGCAAAAATCAAATAAGAGGAGGAGAACTTTGTTGCCAACATGAGAAATATGGACCTGATAGCGCTTGACGAGGTTGAAGTAGATTCCCCAGTAATGGCACCAGAAAGCTTGATGGCGCCTGGTGTTTGACGTGGAAGCGCTTCGTTGGAAACCCCAAGAGCAAGGTGTGAAGCAGCAAGCAGCAAGTCTTCCCTCAGTTGAGACTGAGGTTATCGAACCAGAAGGAGGAAGGAAACGTCACACAGGTGTTGCAAACAACGTGGATACCTGCACAACACAAACTTAAGACTTTGCCCCAACGAATCAGTGAGGTTGTCAAGCTCACCGGTTTGCTATAATAAAGGATTAAACGTATGGTGTGGAAGGTAATGGTTTGCAGCAAGTAAACAAGTAATAGTGGAAGATGTATTAATGGTAAAGATTGGACCAGGGTCCATAGTTCACTGGAGGTGCTCTCCTTAGATAAACAACATGGCATGAAGGGTAAACAAATTACAGCGAGACAATTGACAGGAACTGAGCAAGGCAAAACAATGCAATTACTAGCCAGAAAGATCCTATGAAGTTGATTGGGCAATACAACAATATACATAGACCGTCATCCAACTGCATCTATGACTAGAAGTCCACCTTCAGGTTATCATCCGAACCCCCTCCAGTATTAAGTTGCAAGCAACAGACAACTGCTTTAAGCAAAGTGTGTAAGGTAAACAGTACACATGTTCCATGAACAAGAGACCGTTGTTTTCTCCCTAGTAGCAACAACGCATCTACAACCGAAGAGATTATTATCACTTCCCTTGGAAACTAGAGGCATGAACCCACTATCGAGCATAAATACTCCCTCTTGGAGTCACTAGCAACTACTTGGCCAAGATAACCACTAGCAACGGAGAGGATGCAAGATCACAAACAACACAGACATGATAGAATCATTAATCAAACCAACATAATAATCTCAATATCCATCGGATCCCCACAAACACAACATGCATGATTACAAATAGATTAGATCTTGATCATGAAAGGAGCTCACAAGATATATACATGAAAGCACAAAGGAGGAGATACAACCATCTAGCTACTACATGGACCCATAGTCCAAGGTGGAACTACTCACAAATCATACTGGAGAGAAGGCCTCCCGGATGATCTCCCCTCCGGCAGGGTGTCGGGAAGAACTTCAGATCCCCCAATCTAGGGACGATGGTGGCGGCGGCTACAGACAGTTTCGTGGATTTCTAAGCGGGTACTCAGGGTTTCTGTATCGGGGGCTTCTTATAGGCGAAGGGGCGAGACCGGGAGGCGGCCAGGGTGCCCAAACCCTAGCCAGGCGCGGGGCTGGGCCCACCCGTGCCTAGGGTGGGTCTGGCCCCCTGGCTGGCCTTCCGGGCTCCCCTCTGGACTTCTTGTTCCCCACGTAAAGTTATTGACTTTGTCCTTCGTCCCATCCAATTCCGAGAATATTTCTTTACTAACTTTTCCGAAACCAAAAACAGCAGAAAACAGGCATCTGGCACTATTGCAACTTGTTAATAGGTTAGTACCAGAAAACATGTAAAAAGCACCTCAAAGTGTAGACAAGTAAAGCAAAGTAGATACTAAACAAGCATGGAGCATCAAAAATTATAGATATGTTTCCAAAGTATCAGGACCCTGTCGGGGTCTTAAAAACCAGGGTACCCCGTCCCTACGGTCGATAGGTCCCTCTCTGGGCGGAGGCATCCTCATGAGGACATGATACATCCATAGGCAGCACTAGGATTGACCCCTCGCGAGGATTGACCTTAGTGTGACGTGACCTCAAGAGGGATTGAGAGGGGATCCCGTGCGGCATATCACCATGTTGTGGTGCTTTGGATACCCTGGAGCGTATCTAGGGTCACACAAGTAATCTCACAGCGGAGGCAGTAGGGACAGCACATCCCGACAAAGGGCACTACGACCCTGCGTACCCCTAGTCCGCCTCAGTAAAGAAAAAGTTGGTCTGGCCCATTCAGTGCTAAACGGTATAGACAACCTCAACACCCACAGTCGTTTTGGTGCAAGGGAGAGAGTCGATGGAGCTAGACAGGGACAAGCAACGCCAACGAAGCCCACTTTACAGAAGGAAGGAGAGGTCCCCGACATGCAATACCAAGCCTACACAAAGTTGCCTTGTTGACCGGGACCTCGAAGGGCGGAAATGTGCTGACCCTTCCCGCCCTAGAATTGGGAGAAGAGGCCTGACGCCTATATATAAGGAGACCTTCTTCTACCTTAGAACAGGTCAATCCTAGAGATCTAAAACCCTAGTCATCCACCATTGTACCCTCGCAAAGCACGCGAGCAATATAACAAAGAATGAGTAGGGCTTTACCTCATCACGAGGGTATCGAACCTGCATAAAAACCCCATGTTTACTCTCTATCGTGCCCTTGATCCGTCGTTGCCGCCGCCGCCGAGTTCACTTGGAACGCGTGTTCAGCCTCCTCACGAACTTAGGGATTGTTGAACCCATGTTCCTTCATGGGACACTTTCTACGACATTTGGTGCGCCAGGTAGGGGGATAGAGTGCGCTTTCAAGACCTTCACCAACCTTGTCGGTATGTCGGCTCATAACAAGACTCGGGCCAAGCATGCCCTCCGGCACGCGGTGACATGGTTACACCCTACGGGTACACGATATCAGCATACCTGGTCCAGCCCAAGGAAGGCCCATGAGAATATACGCGGCCCATGAAGATTTTCGGGTGGCCCAAGCCCATGACGTCTTTGGATCCTTGGAGAGCAAGACTAGAATAGATAGAATATTCAAAGGGGCAAACCCTAAACCTGTAACTGACTCGATCTATGCCCGGGACCTACCTACCTCTATATAAAGGCTAGGAGGGCAGGACGAGGAGGGCACCTCGCATACCACCGCATACACACCTCCACGCCAGATTACATCTGCACACCCCTGTAACTTTCGGTTCCGCCGTAATCAAGAGCAGACAAGCAGGAGTAGGTTTTCCCTCCAGGGTCCTAAACTTGGGTAAATCTCGTGTCCCCTGGTTGCTTGTCTGTTAACCGTTCCGCGATCTCCAGCACCCCCATCTTCTCCAAAACCCAAGATCATAACAATGGGCATTGAAGAGATCGATCCTCGTCAATTGGCGCCGTCTGTGGGAAACGAGGGCGTTGATTGTGCGATCATGACGGTCCCAACCAAAGCGATCTACAACTCCTCGGCGACGGAGAGCCATCTCCTCTTCGGCGCTTTCGACTTCACCGCCCACTCGCCAGCCACCATGAAGGACTTCGAGCCCGTAGGCGACGGACTCGAAATTCTGTTGGGGAGCTTCTGCTTCCAGGTGGGACAGACCGGCACTCTCCGCCTCCCAGAGCGGGTGCCACTGCCATCAATCAGGCCCGCCTCATGGGCTCCGCATACCGGTCTACGCACATCACCATCGACAGATGAGTCCTATGACAGCAGCAGCTGCAACTCAGATCTGTGTGATCCGCCATCGGATGAAGGGACCTACGGTTCCGGATCCGAAAGTTGTGGCAACAGCGATCCGACCTACGGACGCTACCAATGCGCCGTGGTCATCCAGAGCGACGTGGATCAGCAACAACCCAACCCTCCACCCAACCCGCAGGGTAGAAACGGCGAAAACAGGAGGAACCAATCCCCCCGCCCAACGAGGATGACACTGATGCCAATCGGGTAATCCACCTCAGCGAGGGGGGATGGAACCAAGCACGCGAAGCTGTGGCGGGCAACAAGATCCTGCATGTGGGTGCCTCACAGGACCTACTGATGGCATACCACCTGCTCCTCATTGAAGAGCACAAAAAGTAGGTGAAGATGCAAGAGGTGCTTGACAAACGCAAGCAAGCAGCCTCGGAGTCCAGCGCACGGCGAGCTGTGCTCTCTGCCGTCGGCGGATCCAGCTCGCACGGCAACCACGGCAACAAACACCGTTCTCGTGTAGAGAACATGGACCCTGCCGCGCGTCATGAGGTGACCCGAACCCTCAACACATCCTTCATGGAGATGGACGCCAACGGCAACGTCATCTCGAAGACGCCCCAAGCTGTGATCATGGAAGCCACCACATACCTCGCGTCCCATCCACCTTCGGTGGGGGACCCGAAGAGGGCCATGCACAACTCCGCACTAGCCGGACTCGGACTCGTTGGAGCTGCGCTCCACGGGGAAGCTCCTGAGGAGCCAAAGAAGAAGGCTGCGGTCAGGTTCAACCGCAGTCCCACACCCTCATCGGACAAGGAAGAACATGACCTACCTCGACGGCACAAGAGCTCACGGCGTCGCAGCCACGACTATGACGCTCGAAGCGAGCTCACCCAACGCAAAATCGACAAGGCACGCGCCAAGCATGTATGCTCGTCCGAATCCGAAGTGGACGACGACAAAGGAGAACTCTGCGGAGCTCGATGCTTCAGCAGATCTGTTCGACGGACGCGGATGCCGTGGAACTTCAAGATTCCTTCGGAAACTCTGAAGTTTGATGGCATGCAGGACCCTAAGGCGTGGCTCAGTGACCACCTGTCGTCCGTCAAGCTACACGGCGGAAACAAAAACACCGCCCTGCAATGCCTTCAGCTGCAGCTGACAGGCGTAGCCCTGATATGGCTCAGCAGCCTATCCTCGAGATCCATCCGAAGCTAGGAGGAACTGGCGTACAGTTTCATCCGAAACTTCAAGGGCACCAGCAAGAGGCAGCCTCGATCGAAGAGATGAGGGCCTGCACCCAGCGAACGGGCGAATCCATTCGCTCTTATATACTACGCTGGTCCAACACCAAGAACTCCGCGGTGCACATCTCTGAGGAGAGAGCAATCGACGCCTTCAAGGATGGCATGAAATGCCAGGACTTCAAGGAAGAACTCGGACGCGTCAAGCCCAAGACACTCGACCACCTCATGGACATCGCTAACAGGTGGGCTGATGGTGAGGACTCTGTCCACCGAGCACACTCGGAGGAGGAAGATGACTATGGCCGCCGACGTGAATGCCGTAGCAAGCAAAGATCGCGCGTCTACGACGATCGCGACGGACCCAAAATGGTCGCGACTGGCTACGCCGAACGCCACAGCGGAGGCAACCGCAGCAGCGGCGGATACCGTGGAAACAACTTCTGCGATGGAGGACGCCCAACGCAATCATGGCAACGTCGCGGCCGCGACGATGGACCCTCGGCATACGACAAGTTGTCAGGCCCATGCACCATCCACTTCTACATCGACAAACAGGATGGTAAAAAGAAGGCAATCCACATGCTCAAAGACTGCCACGAGTTCCAGAAACTGAGCGAGAGCATGTCCCATATGAGGCAGCAAGCCCCGAACCCTGGGTACGGGCAGGCACCCGTACCAGGTGACATCGCCCACAGAGCTCCTCTACCACCACCTGTGGGACCTTCGAATCACCCAATCGCACCCGCACAGAACAACGGCGGAAATGGGTACCCCGTGCCGAATGGGTCATTGATAATCCAAAAGGGGCGCCCAACAAACAGGGTGCAAAATAAAATCACCCGCCAAGTCAGCTTGGCTGTGATTGCTCCACCCGCCATCCCTGAGTACCTCAGCGGTTCAGAGTCCTGCATCACGTTCAGCCGTTCGGATCACCCCCGCCAGATCCCTCGCCCAGGTCATGCTGCCCTGGTGCTCGAGGCGCATCGGAGGGTTCGAGATGAGCCGCGTCTTCATGGACGGTGGCAGCAGCATCAACCTAATGTTCGCCAGCACCTTAGAAGCAATGTGGATCCCGCTGTGCAGTCTAGAACAATCCGACACAATGTTCCACAGCATTGTCCCAGGGAAGGGCATATTCCCCTGGGAAAGATATGGCTCGATGTCATCTTTGGCAAGCCCGATAATTTTCGATGCGAGTGACTCGAGTTCGAAGTGGTGGACTGGCCATCACAATACCACGCCATCCTCGAGCGCGTGGCATTCGCACAATTCCTGGCAGTACCGCACTACGCGTACCTGCTACTCAAGATGCCAGGACCCAGGGGCGTCATCGCGATCCACGGGAGCTTCACCCGATCGGATCACTGCGACATGGACTTCAATAGAATCTCCCAGTCATTCGGCATGCAGGAAGAACTCATAAGGCTCCGAGAGGTGACAGACAACGGGGCACCCCCAGTCTCAAGGTAGAACGCACCTAACATGTCGTTCGACTCAACAGTTAACACGAAGAAGGTGTAGGTCCACCCAACAGACGCCTCCAAGAAGGCTCTGATCGCCAATGACCTCAGCCCCGCATAGGAAAGCGCGTTCATCGAATTCCTCCGTGAGCGCTGGGAAATCTTCGCCTGGTGTCCTGCGGACATGCCAGGAGTTCCCAGGGAATTCATCGAGCATGCACTTAACGTGTTTACAGACGCCAAGCCCGTCAAACAGTCCATCTGACGACTGTC
Organism: Avena sativa; assembly: GCA_916181665.1. Taxonomy (NCBI): domain Eukaryota; kingdom Viridiplantae; phylum Streptophyta; class Magnoliopsida; order Poales; family Poaceae; genus Avena; species Avena sativa. The sequence continues at coordinate 39,441,184 of OV702298.1, read as the reverse complement.
CGAGCCACGGGCCGAAGCCGTCGGAGTCAAGGTCAACAGACTGCTCGACACTAACTTCGTCAGAGAGATCAAGGAGAGCGAGTGGATGGCAAACATCGTGATGGTCCCTAAAAAGGACATGGACATCCTACGGATGTGCGTGGACTTCACATCGCTAAATAAGCACTGCCCGAAGGATCACTTCCCTCTCCCTCGGATCGATCAGATCATCAATTCGACTGCAGGATGCGAGAAACTCTCCTTCCTCGACGCCTACTCAGGCTACAATCAGATTCACTGAAGGTCGAAGATCAGGAGAAAACGGCGTTCATCACGGCGTTAGGAGTGTTCTGCTACAACACAATGCCCTTTGGGCTGAAGAACGCAGACGCCACGTACCAGCGGTGCATGCAAGCATGCTTGAAGAACCAGATCGACCGCATACAAGTCTATGTCGACGACATAGTAATCAAAACAAGGGAGGCCAGGACACTTATCGACGATCTAAGCGAGACGTTCGACAACCTTGATCGATACAAGATCAAGCTAAACCCAGAAAAGTGGGCCTTTGGCGTCCCATCTGGCCAACTTCTCGGCTACTTCATCTCCTAGCGAGGGATCGAGGCGAACCCGAAGAAAATCCGAGCCATAATGGCCATGGAGAAGCCGAAGAACCTCAAAGGAGTCAAGCAGCTCGCTGGGCGAATCGCGGCATTGAGCAGGTTCATCAGCCGCATGGGCGAAAAAGCCCTGCCTTTCTATTAGCTGCTACACAAGGCAGACAAATTCGAGTGGACGCCCGAAGCGGACAACGCATTCGAAGATCTGAAGCGGCTGCTCTCCACCTCGCCCGTCTTGGTCACACCAAAGGAGCGCGAGCCTCTACTACTATACATAGAAGCTACACACCAGGTGGTAAGCACCGTGCTCGTGGTCGAACGACCCGAAGATGGCAAGACCCATGGGGTCCAATGCCCAATCTACTACCTCAGCGAGGTATTGACGCCGACAAAGCAGAGGTACCCTCACTACGAGAAACTCGCCTATGGCATGTTCATGATGGCTCGTCGGCTGAGCCACTACTTCCAGGAACATCAGGTGATTGTTGTCAACGAAGCACCCTTGAACAATATCCTGAACAACCCGGAGGCCACAGGATGCGTGGCCCTGTGGGGCATCGAGCTGTCACCTCTAGACATAGTCTATGAGAAGCGCCATGCGATCAAGTCCCAGGTCCTTCTGGACTTCCTCGTCCACTGGATGGAGCTGCAGCTACCAGATACCCCGGACATGACACAGTCATGGACAATGCACTTTGACGGCTCCAAGCGCGAGGCAGGAGCAGGATCCGGGGTCATACTAACATCCCCGCAGGGCGACAAGATAAAGTACATCCTCCGGATGAAATTTCGAGCTTCCAACAATGCATCCGAATACGAGGCCCTCATCCACGGCATGAGGATGGCCAAAATCTGCGGTGCAATGCGCCTAGTCATCTACAGCGACTCAAATCTCGTCGTCCAGCAGATGATGAACGAGTGCGACACGCACGCCCCCAACATGATCGCGTACCGTGCACTCTACAACTCACTCGAAGGAGAGTTCGACGGCTGCGAGCTTCGGCACGTTTGAAGAGAAAGCAACGAAGAGGCCGACAAACTTTCCATCATCGGCTCCACCTGCACGCGGGTGCCACCAGGTGTGTTCCTTGAACAGATCTGCGTGCCATCCATCAAAAGGAAATTTCCCAAGGGATCACCCGAAGAAGCAGAACACTCGGGGGTTGCGCTACCCGAAGGACAGGAAGGACCAAAAAAACTCGACACAGAGGTTGTAGTGGTCAACCTGATGCAGGTCATGGCAGTCGAAGAAACATGGACACAGCCATACCTCCGATACCTGATAGACAGGGAACTGCCTGATGACCCGACAGATGCCCGATGCATATCTCGTCGGTCCAAGGCCCTCACCATCATCAATGACGAGCTGTACAAGCGCAACATTTCGGGTGTACTCCAAAGGTGCGTCACCATCGGTGACGGCAAAACTATCCTCCAAGACATCCACGAGGGCATCTGCGGCCATCATGTGGGCAGCCGCGCCCTCGTCGCCAAAGCTCTGTGAGCTGGGTTCTACTAGCCAACGGCCATGAACGACGCCAAGGACATCATCCGAAAGTGTAACGGGTGCCAGAGGTTCGTAGACAAACCGCACGCACCTGGATCGGAGCTCAGGCCCATACCCCTGGCCTGGCCCTTCGCCTAATGGGGCCTCGACATGATCGGCAAACTGCCCAAGTTCTTGAAAGGAGGCCACTGTTGGAGATATGCCCAAGAGGCAATAATAAAGTGGTTATTATCATATCTTCATGCTTATGATAAATGTTTACATACCATGCTATAATTGTATTAACCGGAAACATTAATACTTGTGTGATTTGTAAACATAAAAGAGTCCCTAGTAAAGCCTCTTGTTAAACTAGCTTGTTGGTTAATATATGATCATGGTTTCCTGATCATGAACATAGAGATGTTATTAACAACATGGTCATATCATTAGGAGAATTATGTGATGGACATACTCCTATAGTTAAGCGTAGCATAAAGATCAAGTCATTTAATATAGTTCATTTGCTATAAGCTTTCTGATACATAGTAACCTAATTCCTTCGACCATGAGATCATGCATATCACCTTTACCGGAAGGATGCTTTGATGACATCAAACACCACACCGTAACAGGGTGGCTATAAAGGTGGCATTGAGTGTTTGGAAAGTATTGGTTGAGACACATGGATCAAGAGTGGGATTTGTCCATCCATATGACAGATAGATATACTCTGGGCCCTCTCGGTGGAATGTCATCCAATTAGCTTGCAAGCATGTGACTGGCTCACAAGGGATCACATATCACGGGAACGAGAAAAGAGTACTTATCAGTAACGAGGTTGAACTAGGTATGCAGAGATACCGACGATCATAACCTCGGATAAGTAAAATATCGTGAGACAGAGGGAAATTGGTATCGTATGTAAGTGGTTCATTCGATCGCAAAGTAATCATAGAAATATGTGGGAGCCATATGAATTTCCAGATTCCTCTATTGGTTATTGATCGGAGAAGTGTCTCGATCATGTCCGCATAATTCACGAACCGTAGGGAGACACACTTAAGGATTCGATGTTGTTGAGTAGTTATGGAATGATGAGTAAGAGACCGAATGTTGTTCGGAGTCTCGGATGGGATCCGGGATATCACGAGGAGATCCGGAATGGTCCGGAGAATAAGATTCATATAAGGAAAGTCCCGTTTCGGAGTTGGGGAATGGTTCCGGTGTTTTCATCGGGAACATTCTAGAAGGTTCCGGAATGTCCGGCACTCTGGGGGGGGGGAAGGGTACATGAATGTGTCATTACAAGTTGGAATGATTGCATCATGTACTAAGTGTCATCGCTGTCCAAAATAAAGGGTTTATTCAAATCCTAGTTTGAAAAGTCAAACGGCTAGTTTGAAAAGTCAAACGACATTTTTTGGAAAGAGGAGGAAGAGGTGAAACCGAGTTGGGGAGGGAGTCCTCCTCCCCAAGCCGGCACACCACCCAAGCCGAGTTGGGGAGGGACTCCACTCCCTCCCCTTGGCCGGCCAGCCCCTCCACCTATATAAGGAGGGGCAGGGCTCCCTCCTAGCACACAAGTCCCTCTCCTCTAAACCTAAACCCTAGCCACAGCCTAGGGATTTCTCCCAAGCCGTCAAGTTAGAGCTTCTAATTGCCCTAGCCTCCGGTTTAGAGCCTTCTAATTGGTGTGTCTAAACCCTAGATCACCAAAGCTCTCTCATACTCCACCATACTCGCTCCGGCTTAAGGCGAAGCCCTGCGAGATCTCCCCTCTACTTCCGGTACCACGCCATTGTGCTGCCGGAATCGCGAGGAGAGTGCTACAACCTCCGCTGCCTGCTGGAACAAGGGAGAGGAAGGTCTTCATCGAGTACCGAACGTGTGACCGACTGCGGGAGAGCTGCCGGAACGCAGCGCCGGAAGGATCGTCTACGCGATCTTGAGATCGGAAAGAGTACGACTACATCACCCACGAGAATCTGCTCTCGTTAAACGCTTTGGAATCTTCGAGGGTGAGTTATTCCATCGACTTGTTGCTACAATCTAGTAGATAGATCTTGGCTTGTTTGTTTGTATGCGGTAGAAATTTTTTGTTTTCCATGCTACGAAACCCTACAGTGGTATCAGAGCCAGGTTTATATGTAGATCTGTTGCACGAGTAGAACACAATGGTCATTGTGGGCGATGATGCTTTTATTGTCGATTGCTTCTTGTGTACTTTGCATCTTGCGGTATGTTGGGATGAAGCGGCCCGGGCTAACCTTACATGACATCGTTCATGAGACTTTCTCCACGCTTGACATGCAACTTGTATTGCATAAGTGGCTTTGTGGGTGCCTGTTTCTCCTAGCATAGTTAAGATCCAATTTACAACGGGTGATTAACAATACTAGTATCAATGTTGTGGTTCATGTTCGTAAGTTAGAACGACACTTATTAACAGCCTCAAACCACGTAAAATATGCAAAGAAAGTAGAGGCGTCTAACTTTGTTTTGCAGGGGTGTGCAGTGATGTGATATGGCCATGATTGTGATTATATTTGATGTATGCAATGTTCCTTATTGTAAGTTGGCAACCGGCAGGAGCCATATGGTTGTCTTTAATTTCTGTTAAGACCCGCGTGTCTATTCAAAGTAGTTGTAATAGTTGAAGCTGGTGGACGACAACCATCGAGAAGCGTCATTGACCTTGATGCTATGCCGGTGATGATGGAGATCATGTTCATGCTTGAAGATGGAGATCGGAAGCACAAAGAAGAAAGGCCATATCATATCACATATTATGAATTGCATGTGATGTTAATCCTTTATGCATCTTGTATTGCTTAGTAGACGACGGTAGCATTATAAGATGATCCCTCATGCACATAAATTTCAAGTTCTAAAGTGTTCACCCTTAGTATGCACCGTTGCTAAAGCTTGTTGTTTCGAAGCACCACGTGATGATCAGGTGTGCTAGATTCCGCAAGTGTATACAATGTGAGCAAGCCAGATTTGCTCATGCGGAAGCTAAGGTTTGATCTTGACGAGCCTAGCATGTACAGACATGGTCTCAGGGAACACGGATCACCGAAAGGTAAAGCATGAATCATATAGTAGATATGATGAACATGTTGATTGTTCGCCATTGAAGCTACATCAACTCTCGTGATGATCGGTTTTGATGTGGTGGATTTGGTTCGTGTGATCACTAAAACAATGTGAGGGATGTTGTTTTGAGTGGGAGTTCACCTAGATTAATTTAATTATTAATTAGAACTCAATTTATCATAAATTAAATCAAAGTGAATTTGCATAGTTGTTGTAGTCATTGGCATCCGTTTACCACCTTACGCTTAGTTTTAATTGAGATGATAGAACTATAAAATTCTGGTTAGTTACTTTAAGAACTGGTATCGTATTGTTTTGAAGTGTTAATCTAAGGTTTAAAAGTCCTATTGCAAACTTTCAGTAAGTTCCAGTTACTCCATGAAGTTTAATAATTGGTATTAAATCAAGAGTGACAATTCCAAGTGTTAGTGTATGAGTATCGTGTTTGTCTCCATGATTCTTGATATTCAAAGGATTGTCTTAATATCAAGGTTATCTAGGATCTGAAAGAGTTGTTTCAGAAACCATGATGTGTGGAAGATATTATGATATCTGAAACGAAGTTTTGGTTGCAACATGATAGAGTATAATATGGCAAAAGTCATGTTCTCGTATTTAATGAGAATTTGCAAAAGGTTGAAGACACTAGTTGTCCTAATCCTCCAAAATGTTTTGGAGAGCAACATTATACTCACAGTTCACCGTTATAAGCTAAAAGTAGCTTGATCATGGATAATTCCATGATAAGGGTGAATATTTGATGTAGGTAAAGTGTTTACTACACCAATAGATTACTAAAGAAAGGAATTTGAAAGAACACCAAACATTTGATGATGATGATCTACTTCAAAGTGCAAGTCCAAAGACATTGGTATTTAATTATACACGCTTTGGACTATGTGTCATATGTATGACTCCACTGTTGATGTTGATAGATTCTTTCAAAACAGAAAAAAAAAACTGAAAGAGAATCTCATAAATATATGGTAGAAAAGAAAAGACTAGAATTGTTCAGTTCAAGTATATAGATGATATACATGTTATGGCTATATTCTTTGCTTATTAAACAATGTGGTTCTTAAGTATTTGATACTGAATTTGTTGGTGTGAATCGTCATACGAAACAACACAATTCATAAACTACAATGGCCTAAGTAACTAGCAAAAGAATATGTGATGATATTCATCGAGAACAAATAAAGGGTTATTGTCTTGCTCGTTAAACATCAAAGCTTGCCTTCAAGATTTGTTTTATCAGGTATTATGAGAACAAAAGGGTTGTTCAAATAATTGCCGTAATCCATAAAAGATGGATGATTCACAAATCTCGTTGGAGAAATCACATCCATAAAACTAGTGCTAAAAATGTCGAAAGACAAATTGATTAAAAGATCACTTAGGAAGTGACATCGCCGTTTAAATTATATTGGAAAGAAAACATGAAGAAACTCCATGTGGATGGAATTTTGGAGTCTTTTGATTTTTGATCACATGACGCTTGTGAAACTTTCCTAGAGATAATTAAAACTTCGTTCATAGGCCAAAAGGGAACGAATGACTAGCTTATTGGAACTTGTACATATTGTTGTATGAAATCCATTATATGTAGTCAAGAGCGATGGATTTCAACTTCATATGCTTTCTCCGAAAATTTGAGTGAATATATGAATATTTACTTAATAAGGATGAAGTATGAAACATTTGAAAAGTTCAAAGTCTTTCAAAATGAAGTGCAAAATCATTGTAATAAGAATATAAATAGTTTATGATAAAGATCATAAAGGAAGATATTTGAGTTACAAGTTTAGCATAATACCTAAGATTTAAGGAATCGTTCTGTGGATTTGCATTTCCCGAAACACCATAAGAGTATGGAGCGTTCGAGATATGTAATTAAAACCTTGTTTGACATGGTAAGATCAAAGGTGTAATTCATAAAACTGCCATTATATTTTAAAGATTAAAAGCTTTAGAGACTACCGTTTTCCACTAAAAAGAGCTCCATCATAATCCGCTGAAATGACACCATATAAAGTTATGGTTTGGGATAAAACCCAAGTAGTCATTTCTTAAACATTGGTATGCTATGCATAAGAAAGATGTTTGCAACCAAAGTCAGATAAACCTGTCTTTGTATTACTGTTAAGTATTCCTCCATAAACACCGGAGACAAAAGTGTTTGTCGCTTAGAACGTCAAGTTTCTTTAAGAAGGAATTTTTCGTGAAAAGATAAGTGGGAGGACAATAGAACTTTGATAAGGTTAAAGGAACCTTAGCTATATGTGCAAAGTTGCGCAGCGCCGAAAAGTGTTCCGGAGGAAGCAACAATGCTCATGGCTCACGTGCCTCAAAGGTTGCGGTCACGGAGGTCTAAGTTTCTATTGAACCAAGTAGGTCGAGTAAACAATCAAATACCAAGATTTGAGGGTTGAATCATTATTTGAGAATAATGAACGGACTACATGCAAAGAAGCGATGATGGGCCCTGACTCCGTCAAATGGCTTGAAGCCATAAAATCCGTGATAGTTCCATACACGAGAAATCAAGTTTTGAACTTGAAGGACCCTCAAGAAAGGTGTAAGACCTTACAGTTGTGTTTGGATCTATAAAGAAGTAGACATGGATGTTTCACATCTATGAAATAGTCGACATGTTGGGAAAGAGTTCACAACAATGTTCAAAGATTGACTATGACAAGATTTGATCTTTCATAGCGATATTTAGTCTAGACGGATTAATGTAGCAACCACTACATATAATTTTGTTATGTGGTAGTAGAATAAACAAAACAAGTTCTTCTAATAGAATGGTTACCTAGGACGTGTGCATGACACGGTCCAAAGGGTTTTGTTAATTCAAAGGATGCTAAATGCATATGCAAACTTCAATGGTTGAAGTAAGCATAGCGGAGTTGGAATCTTCACTATGATGAAACTGTTAAAAGAGTTTAATTTTCATCGGAGACAATGAAGATGCTTGCATTTGCAAGAAATTAAGTGGGAGCGCTAAGACATATTTCTAATACATTATGTGGAGGACATATTGTTGATTAGAGATGATGTATCTTTTATTAACACATATTAAGAATTTCATCCTAATGAAAGACTTAGGCAAAACCCAAATATTTGGCATCAAATAGACGCTAATATGGTTGTGCCGAAAGTACATAGATGATGTATTGAATGAGTTCAATATAGAAACTACAAGAAAGGTTCTTGTCACACAGAAAGGATTGAATGAGTTCAATATTGATGATATATTCAAGTGTATTGACACTTGGTAAGTGAAACAAAAATTCAAGTATAGATTGATACTTGATGTATGAAATCACAAAGAGTATTTATATCAATCATACTGTGATATGTACAAATCCAGATATGTCCTATGCTCTAAATGTTATGAGCATATACCAGAATGATTCATAAGATGATCGTTGGACGATAGTAAGGATATTCTTATGATCTTTTGGAAGAACTAAGAGTATATTATTTGTAGAAGTGGCAAATAAATGGTTAGTTCATTGTAAAAGTATTACATTGATACTAGTTTTGTCACAAAGTACAAATTAAGTTTATCTCAATCTAAACTAAGGGTGGCCCAATATAATGGAAAGTAAGTTCCATAATGGATTTGGATGAGTTCCAAAGTTAAGACATTGTGACAGATACTACAACAAAAGGCTAAGTATATGACTGCTATAATAGCAGCTAAAGAGGGCATTTGTGTCAAGTAGTTTGTTGTCAAACTAGGTGTAGTTCACAGGAGGATAATACTATGAAGATATATTGTACGACAATATTATCAACATGTTTTAACCCCAAAGAACTAAAGGTCTCACCGAAGGACCAAAATTATACAAAGCCATCTCATTAGAGAATGAGTGATGCGTAGAGACGCAAAGACATGCAATTACACACGGACCTGGAAGTGTCAGATCCGGAGATCAGTTGACCACTAGCAATCGTGTACATACAACACAAGAAAGCCATAGGTGTTGAATACACAAAGGTCTGAAACTAGATTATTGACTCTAGTGCAAGTGGGAGACTGTTGGAGATATGCCCAAGAGGCAATAATAAAGTGGTTATTATCATATCTTCATGCTTATGATAAATGTTTACATACCATGCTATAATTGTATTAACCGGAAACATTAATACTTGTGTGATTTGTAAACATAAAAGAGTCCCTAGTAAAGCCTCTTGTTAAACTAGCTTGTTGGTTAATATATGATCATGGTTTCCTGATCATGAACATAGAGATGTTATTAACAACAGGGTCATATCATTAGGAGAATGATGTGATGGACATACTCCTATAGTTAAGCGTAGCATAAAGATCAAGTCATTTAATATAGTTCATTTGCTATAAGCTTTCTGATACATAGTAACCTAATTCCTTCGACCATGAGATCATGCATATCACCTTTACCGGAAGGATGCTTTGATGACATCAAACACCACACCGTAACAGGGTGGCTATAAAGGTGGCATTGAGTGTTTGGAAAGTATTGGTTGAGACACATGGATCAAGAGTGGGATTTGTCCATCCATATGACGGATAGATATACTCTGGGCCCTCTCGGTGGAATGTCATCCAATTAGCTTGCAAGCATGTGACTGGCTCACAAGGGATCACATATCACGGGAACGAGAAAAGAGTACTTATCAGTAACGAGGTTGAACTAGGTATGCAGAGATACCGACGATCATAACCTCGGATAAGTAAAATATCGTGAGACAAAGGGAAATTGGTATCATATGTAAGTGGTTCATTCGATCGCAAAGTAATCGTAGAAATATGTGGGAGCCATATGAATTTCCAGATTCCTCTATTGGTTATTGATCGGAGAAGTGTCTCGATCATGTCCGCATAATTCACGAACCGTAGGGAGACACACTTAAGGATTCGATGTTGTTGAGTAGTTATGGAATGATGAGTAAGAGACCGAATGTTGTTCGGAGTCTCGGATGGGATCCGGGATATCACGAGGAGATCCGGAATGGTCCGGAGAATAAGATTCATATAAGGAAAGTCCCGTTTCGGAGTTGGGGAATGGTTCCGGTGTTTTCATCGGGAACATTCTAGAAGGTTCCGGAATGTCCGGCACTCTGGGGTGGGGGGGAAGGGTACATGAATGTTTCATTACAAGTTGGAATGATTGCATCATGTACTAAGTGTCATCGCTGTCCAAAATAAAGGGTTTATTCAAATCCTAGTTTGAAAAGTCAAACGGCTAGTTTGAAAAGTCAAACGGCATTTTTTGGAAAGAGGAGGAAGAGGTGAAACCGAGTTGGGGAGGGAGTCCTCCTCCCCAAGACGGTGCACCACCCAAGCCGAGTTGGGGAGGGACTCCACTCCCTCCCCTTGGCCGGCCAGCCCCTCCACCTATATAAGGAGGGGCAGGGCTCCCTCCTAGCACACAAGTCCCTCTCCTCTAAACCTAAACCCTAGCCACAGCCTAGGGATTTCTCCCAAGCCGTCAAGTTAGAGCTTCTAATTGCCCTAGCGTCCGGTTTAGAGCCTTCTAATTGGTGTGTCTAAACCCTAATTCACCAAAGCTCTCTCATACTCCACCATACTCGCTCCGGCTTAAGGCGAAGCCCTGCGAGATCTCCCCTCTACTTCCGGTACCACGCCGTTGTGCTGCCGGAATCGCGAGGAGAGTGCTACAACCTCCGCTGCCTGCTGGAACAAGGGAGAGGAAGGTCTTCATCGAGTACCGAACGTGTGATCGACTGCGGGAGCACTGCCGGAACGCAGCACCGGAAGGATCGTCTACGCGATCTTGAGATCGGAAAGAGTACGACTACATCACCCACGAGAATCTGCTCTCGTTAAACGCTTTGGAATCTTCGAGGGTGAGTTATTCCATCGACCCGTTGCTACAATCTAGTAGATAGATCTTGGATTGTTTGTTTGTATGCGGTAGAAAGTTTTTGTTTTCCATGCTACGAAACCCTACAGCCACGTCTACCTCCTGATCGCAGTCGACAAATTTACCAAGTGGATCGAGGCCATGCCCGTTACTAATCAAAAGGGTAAAACCGTCGTGAAATTCTTCGAATCCATAGTCTACAGGTTCGGCGTACCGCACAACGTCATCACCGACAACAGGTCGAACTTCATCTCCAAAGAATTCCAGGACTTCTGCGAAGGCCTCGGGATCAACATAACATACGCCTCAGTGGCGCACCCTTAAACGAACGGACATGTCGAAATGGCCAACGGCCTCGTCGGCGGTGGCATCAAGAAACGCCTGATGAGCGTGCTCCAATGACTTGCGAGAACCTGGCCAGAAGAGCTACCCTCCATCCTTTGGAGCCTGCGCACAACGCCAAATAGCTCAACTGGCTACACGCCTTTCTTCATGGTGCATGGAGCCGAAGCCGTGTTGCCTGCAGAAGTACGCCATAAGGCCCCACGGGTCGTCGCCTACATCGAAGCTGAATCGACGGCCGCACTTGAAGACGCCATCGACACACTCGACGAGGCACGCGACATCACCGCAGCCCGATCGGCGGTCTACCAGCAGAGCCTCTGCAACTATCACAGCCGCCGGCTGCGCCCAATGTCCTTTATCGAAGGAGACCTAGTCTTACGACTCAAGCAAGAGCGACCGAAGAATCTCGAGTCACCTTGGGAAGGACCCTATGTCGTCATCGAAGTCATCCCAGGTGGCGCCTATCGCCTCAAGCACGTGGAGTCTGGAGTCGCATACTCCAACCCATGGAACGTCGCACAACTGTGATGCTTCTACCCCTAGCTATCTCACCTTTACTTTCAATAAGGCTACTCAGCCAAACAATGTACCTCCTCATTACGATATGAATAAAAGCTAAGTGTCTCGCCCCAAAATTTATCTTTCACTCGCACTTCTTTATGCTACAACACACTCGGGGGCTCCCCCTCACCTCACGACTTCGTCGACTGAGGATAACGCATGTACACCTGAGTAGCTGATCACGTCAGGCTAACAAAAAGGTCATGCATACAAACAAAGCACCACGTGCTAAAAACAATCAACCTTTACATCAAAGGGCATAACACGCCCAGTCGAATATATGCAATATTTACATCTATCTTTTTACAGGCCCTACCTATTCTGAAGAATCACCTGCGCATGATGCTCAAATAGATCTACAACTTGTTTGGCATACTGCCTTATAGCCGCATAGTGTGGACGCATGTCCCACATGCCACCATCTGGCCGAGGCGGCGGCCCAGCCGCAACAGCAGCAAGATCTACATCAAGGCGATGCAACCACATGAGGCAAAGCGCGGCCTTCACCCCCGCAACCAACTGATGCCGCACCAGCTCCGTGACATGATGCACATCTCGAAACTTCGCCAACAAGCCCCAGAGAGTCAATGGTGCCTCATCCAGGGGAAACATTACGTGCAGAATTGACGCTAAGGAAGTCTTCACTTGCCGCAGCACCCGTGACACCTGGTGAACACGATCCTGCACAGTCGCAAGGACCATGGAACGATCGCGGTCCATCCAGAAGAAGGCACCGGCTTTCATATCTTGCTGTGTCAAGCAATTGATTCGAACAGCAACGCGCTCCTTTTCCTCCCTAGGAACAAGGTTAGCACATACAACACCTACAAAGTAAGATGACAAGCCAACAGGCGCATCCGAAAATGAGCAGCAGCTCGAAGAAACTTACACTGAAGCTGTTCGGCCAAACGCCACAACTCCCCCATCATATACTCCTCTCTGGCGGCGCCTCGCTCCGCCTTCAACTTCCAAACATCCGCGTGGCCTCGGATTCCAAGCAACTCCTTATCAATACTATGGATGCGGTCACGAAGAAATACAAGCTGCGACGCATCATCCAAGGATGGTCGCAGCTGCGGAGCAGGTGAAGTATCGACGGGATCATCACCCGAAGGTCCCTAGAGGAAAAGAGACAAGGATATGAACAAACACACGAATGGGCAACAGCTCGAAGATTCATTATACACAACAAAATCCACTGTGTGGCACAAGCAGTGTCTGTAAATATATGACAACAAAAGTAGACAAAAATTATCCTACAACTACAAGGCCTAAGCAGCTGCATCCTGAGTGGCCTTGGAGCCGGATTGCCTGCTCTTGGCCTCTCCCTGCCGCCTCACCGCGTACTCCGCCAGCAGGTCAATCAGCTTCGGCCCATAGTGTTTACAACGGGCAGCATAGAGGGAAAAAGCTACCTCGGATCCGTCGGGAGCCGTTGGCATCTGGGAGGTGACCTGATGAAGATCCAGCTCCGGTCAAGACGCCATGGCTATCGCCAGCCCCATGGACGCGCCGATGCCCTTCTTCTTGCGCTTGTACGCCGCAGGCGCCTTGGCTGACAGCGCATCCGCCAACAAGTCGACATCCTCGAGGGCAACGCCCTTGGGGACGAGCTCCTTGTAGAAGCGCCCGAGAAACTCCTTGGCTTTGGCAAGAGAGCCAACCAAAGTGCTGTAGCGGTCTTCGATCACCGCAGTAGCATCATCTAGAGCACTTCCGTGCTCCAGAGCACTGCGGTCAAACTCAATGCCCGCGACATCTAGATAAACGAAAAAGGCAAAGTGACAATCAAACAAAACCAGATACAAGGAAGCCGAAAAGGAACAAGTAACAAACGAAATTACTCACCCGAAATAGCCTTGGCAGCAGCCATCAGCTTGTCGGCTACCTCCTTCTCGCACGAAGCCGTAGCGGTGGCGAGCTGCTCCTCGCGGTCCGTAGCCTCTTGCTGCAGACGCTTCTTGGCCACAGCTGCGTTGGCTAGCTCCTGCTCGAGGCGCTCCTTAGCGCCAATGGCGTCCTCAGCTTTTTTCTCCGCTCGCCCGAGGCTCTTTTTGAGAGCATCAAGCTCGCAGAGGGCAGTATTATTTTCATCTGCAAAAAAGCAACAAGAACATGTATGAGCCTATAAGCTTGAAAGCAGATGAAGAAGTAGAAGACCTTGTTACAGATGTACCTTGAAGCCGCTGGAGGCTGGCCTCCAATGCTAGATGTTGCTTCACCAGCTGGTTGGCGCCTTGCACAAAAGGCTGCGAGAAGAAGCAACTTATCAGGAAAAAGGCTTGGGGGATGTGCCCAAGAAGCGAGCAAAACAAAATCAAGCACACAAAAAGTGCTCGGGGGCTCCCCCCGAGACACGCACAAAACAGAAGAACTGATCAGCAGATCATACGAAAAACGCTTGGGGGCTACCCCCACGGCAAGAACGAAAACACTTACATGATCAGACGGAGACTCCAAAGGTCCGGCTGTAGTCTTCTGGGAGACGATCACTCGAGCCTCCTGTGGAGAGGGGTTTAGAGCAATGCCCCTAGAGGTGGCCATCGTCTGAGAGGGAGGAGGCGTAATCTTCGACTCTCCCACCATCTCCTGAGTGCCATCATTAAACGAGCCATCAGAGGAGTGGCTGCAAAAGAAAACACCAGTCAAACACAAGCAAGCAACAATGAAAGATAGCAAAAGGCAACTGAAGGTACTTACGAGTCCATATCTCTCAAGTTGAAGACATGCAAGGTCCTCTTGCCCTTCTTCTCTTCCTTCTTCTCTTCCTTCTTCTCTTCCTTCTTCCGCTTCGTCGGCGGCTGCGGCGCTATAGCCCGCACAGCCACGGCTGGAATAGGGGAGGAAGAACCACCATCACCTCCACTGTGACGTGCAAGGCATGGCGGGTTCCTAGGCATCGTCGGAGTCGAAGCATCCGATGATTCGCTCGAGCTCCGTGTCCACTTTTGGGTCTGCTCCTCGCTCGACTCAAAAGTTTCTTCAACCGGTGATCATGCCGAGGGAAGCTCAGACATGGAGTCCACTACCTCATTGTCCGGTGCATCCGGAAAACGTTCGGGTAGTGGAGGCACCATGCCAGGTACCTTGAACTCCTGCACAAAAGAAACAAACTTTTAGAACAAAAGAAGTACAAGAAAACGCAGTCGGAAAAAGCGCTACGCGCACGTCCCAGATCTACACCTGCGGCACCGGTCGAGAGGCCCTGAACGGAAGAGTAAGCGATCTACCCGGAAGGTCCTCGTCAGCTTTGAACTTCAGCAGCGGCCGAAGGACTCCGTCGAGGTCCCCTTGGAGAGCTCCTCAGCCGCAACTCTCGTCGGGTCGTGGCGGCCAGAATATCGGGTGCGCCGTAGCCTGGAGTTTCTGCACCCGACGTTTGAGGAAGGTGCGGATAATATCCACACCGTTCACCTCTTTCTCTGGAATCACCTGGAGGTCCTCCACCTGACGGTAGAGCCCCTCAATCTCCTCCACCTCACCCTCCAGGATGTGATTCTTCCAGGACCTCTTCGGCTGGATTGTCTGGGTGGAGTCGAAAGGGGCAAGGCCAAAGTTTTGCCCGTCCACTGTGGAGTCGTGGATATAAAACTACCTCCTCCGTTAGTATTGGACGGACTCAGACATCGAAAAGGAAAAGAAGAGAAAATTGGATCGAAGGGAAATAATGCAGCCACCGATCGGATAAACTCCGTCGGAGCCGGATTGCCTCTTCACGGAATAGAGCTTCCAAAAGAGGCCAAAGTGCGGCTCGATACCAAGCCAGAACTCACAGAAGGTGATGAAACAGGCAATGTGGAGAAGAGAATTTGGGGAGAGATGATGGAGTTTGATGCCATAGAAAAAAAGAAGTCCATGGAGAAAATCGTGGACTGGGAGAGAGAGGCCCCGAAGGACAAAAGCAACGAACATGACCCGAAACCCTGCAGGTGGACAGGGAATTACCTCGTCGCCGGGAATATTGATGGCCTCTTTGTCCCGCGAGATCAGACCCCGCTCATGAAGCTTGCGCAGATCGCCCTTGGGCGTCTCCGATCGTCGCCAGCCACCGTCGGTGACACGAGTGGCGGCAGTGCCCTTCTTGCCGCCGGCAACAGCGCTAGTGCCAACTGCGGTGGAGGCCTTCTTCGGTTTCCCCATTGCAGTACAACGATGGCGGCGGCGTGAGCACAGAAAATAGGACGGAAAGGATCGAAGAACTTCCAGCGCGTGGCGAGAAAAGCTCAAGAAAGTGGAGGCAGTGAAACGCGAATGGCTGCGGTGAAAACAAACAAAATTTTCCCCACAGATTATAAGGATGAAGATGATAAACAGGGACCGTTCATCGGGAAGCCCTAGAGCCAGCATCAAATCCAAGCCATCCACGTGTTAGCAAAGCAGCGAACCGTCGCTCGCACGCCGTCCACTAAGCATGGAAACCGAGGAGACGCCGTAATTATAGCCACGTCGCGCGTGACCAGTCAACTCCAAGTCAGAAAGTGGGACCCACGTTCGTCCAGTCGCGTCACCTCTGGTGCTGCAGACGCTTGAGGACACCGATCGTCAGCACTGACGTATCCAAGCTATACTAGCAACGATTACAAATTTTCGGCTCAACAGCTAAAGTACTCACTCGAATCTACAATTCGAGCAACTACTCGGGGGCTACTCCTATCAGGAGCGCTGGCTGCGCACCTAAAACATGAATAGCATACTACGCCAATGAACTATTCTTTGAGTCCTACGTCGAGTCTACGACTCCACTACGGCCTCGGGGGCTACTCCCATAGGGAGGATCGATTCAAGCATCCGAAAAAATTGTGTCCTACGGACCTGAAGCAAACAAAGGCTGAATTAAAGTCGTTGCTCGAGTCTACGACTCAAACAGACACTCGGAGAAGAGGCGTGTCGAGGAGAACACTAGGGCTACCAGGAGCCGCAAGGCTCCATGGCCTTCATCCTTGGTGGCTCCCAAGCCTCGGAATCCAACAGGCACTTGAAGCTGCTCACTCGTGAGGTCGCTGCTGCCCGATCCGAGATTCTATCCCCAAATCTCAAGTGGTGACAGAGCGCCAGCACCTTCGATGTCAGTGACCATCCTGCTTCCACCAGGGCCATGGGTACCCTACCCATTATCTGCACCTCCACCATCAACAATATTGCAGTCGCAAAGACTCTCATCGATGGAGGTGCTGGTCTGAACATGATCTCCATAGAGACGTTCGCCAAGCTGCAGGTGTCGTACGACCGGCTCATGCTAACCATGTGATGCATGCAATATACATACATGAACTTTGTAGTTTGTTGACATGATTTCACACATATTTGCAACATATATGATGTTAGATCCATGTTTTACATTGGTTTTGGGGATTTTCTAAACAATCCCCTCTTTTTTGGTTCTAAATTTTTCTGGCAGAAAACCTTCCATTAGTGTTTTTGACTTTACAGGAGATACGGAACTTGAAAAGGAGCTAGATGAACATGATCTATTAGATAATTTCCATATGAATCCAACGAGCTAAATAGAGCCCAAGGGGACCAACGAGCTGAAAATAGGAGCCCATTTTTACTAGAGGGCGTCACACTAGGGCTATCTCAGCCGTCAAAACTCTGATGTCATCGATTCTACCTCCATTCACTTTGTTTTGACCTAAAACTGTCTATATATACCCCCTGGCGGACTTTCTCTAGACACATGGAGGCGGAGATCGAAAACCAAGTAACAAAGAGCCAGCAGACCGCCCCTCAGAGGAAGATTGGAGGGGGAATCACCTCCGGTCGCGTCTCCTCCTTCATCAACGCCTCCTCATCACTCTCCATGATGAGAGGGGAGTATTCCACCCCCCAGACTTTGGTTTTATGGTGGTCTTGATCTAATCTCTCTATGTATGATCATTATTGAAGTCCATATGATGTGCCTTGCATGAGTTGGATCTATCTATGTAATTCCTATGGTGGATATTGTGTTATGAGATAGTACTTGTTATTCATTTACCGTTGTGTTAGATCTTGTATGGTTTGTCATACTTTGGAAATATTCTATGATGCATGTAATGGTTTAGATCTATACATAATTCCTTGTTTATCCATATCATGAGGTGATTGACACCACCAAGTGGGGTTAGATGAGAGAGATGTGATAATACTAATAACATATCACAACATATGAATCATTGCACTAGTGTTCAGAATGTTTTCCATTAAGAATTATGATGTATGTAGGTAACGGGTGGCCGAGTGACACCGACATATGTATTGAGTGACAACAATGCATCCCAACATGCTTTATCTAGGAGTAAAAAGGGATAAGTATGCTGTGTGGCGTGACACAAACCAAATGATAGCCTTATTGAAAGGGTGACCTAGCAATACAAAGGAGTACTTATTTCACCTATGTGTTTTACGACATGTAGCCACCATAAAAGTATCATTAAAACATTGCAATTATGTGTACCTTTACTATCCATAACATGATAATCACCATAGATGGAGAAGAGAGGATTAAGTGAACCCATGAACCCATGTACATTGTTCCCATAATAGAAAACCCCTTGTCTTGTTCTCTTACATTTGCATCTATTAAAACAACCATATTATTCCTTAAAACTTGTTTAGTGCATAATCAACTAAAACTTGTGACACTTTAGTTGTAGAGAATAGATAGCTTTTCCTTCTTGCTCATGTGGATCGATACCCTACTTCCACATTGAGAGGTACTACGTTGACCACCTGCACTTGGGGGTTATCACCATGCCATTCTCCAGAGTGACCAACGGGACTACCATACCCATCAGGAAGGTGCGCCTCTCCATCACGTTTAGGTCTCGTGACAATTACCAAACTTAGCTCAAGGACTTCGACATGGAACACATCGGTATCCCCTACAACGTCATCCTCGGCTACCCCACTTAGCCAAGTTCATGGCAGCCACCCACCATGCTTACAACATCGTCAATATGCCAAGGGTAACGACGAAGTCATCACTGGCCACTACAAGGATAAAGAGGCCCTACACTCCCTCGAGCGTGCCTACAAGATCGCGGCTACTACTTAACCTGAGGAAATGCGCACTATCGACTACGTCGGGGGCACCACGAGGAGGAAGAAAATGGTGGCCTAGGAAAATGCCATGGTAAAGAGGGTGGTTGCCGCCTTGTACCCATCCTAGGAGGGACAGACCGCGTCCAGCGCCCGCACCCTCGGGACGGCCTCAGGACCATCACGTCTCACACTCATGACTCATGAGCACCGAAGAGGCTCGTGGTGGTGCCGATCCGGGGGGCTCCTGACTTCCCGGTGGACTGCACCAACCGGTTGTACAACGTTTTCCACCTTCCCGACAGAATCTAAAGGCTATCAACCTAGCAGCAAAATCAGGTGTCAGGAAGGTGGACAAACCTCTTTGAGCGACGCGCCTGGCTTCTCAACTGTTTGAAGGTGACTCTCAAACTCTCATCCTTTACAACCTTATCTCTTGTACGACCACGTGCAGATCACGGTGGCATTATAATAAGCTTGAACTTCTGTGAGGTTTTTTGGATCTTGCGCTACGCGCCCATTGTGCTATTTGCTTCCCGCGGAAAAACATTTTTCAATGCCGTGCATGGAAGGAGTTCCCCTACATACGCCACGCGAGTGGGGGTCTAGGCATGATGTCCATCACCGGGTCACTCCCCGTCAACACCAGAGCCTAAAGTGTCGAGCTCTAAACTTACGGACTAGATCCGGAAATAAGTCACCTCACCCACAGTTCTTGGTTCTTGAACCCGCAGCGAGGCTTGGAAGGCCCCTCGCCCACGGAGTGCCCATGGTGTTCCTTATGAGATCCAATAGGGGGAGCGCAGTCCCTCGAGCCCCTCCACAAGAGAACCTACGGGACGGGATGCACAATGCCTACTGACGCCTCTCCGAAGAGCTGCAGTAAACACACAAGCCCCGCGGGAAAAGGGGCGCGGGGCAGCCCGCGAACAGGTTTGCCTTCTCAGCTAGCTCGGGCATTATACGGTCGTGATAGCAGAGTCTAAGGTCGGGTGACAAAGCTCGGAGTCGTCTCTGCTTCCCTGCTTCCCACAGTGCCAGTTGCCTATTTTCTTCTGTTTTTGGTTCCAGAAAAGGCAGAAAATCAATATTCCCGGAATTGGATGGGACAAAAGCCAAAGTCAATATTTTACTGTGGGGAACACGGAGCCAGAATACGAGATGGAGGGGAGCCACTAGGGGGCCACACCCCTGGCCGCGCAGCCAGGCCTGGCCCGCACCTAGGGGGTTGTGTCCACCCTGGGTGCCCCTGCCTCACCTCTTCGCCTATAATAAGTCCCGGATACCAAAACCCTAAGTACCCGATCAATCTTCCATGAAACAGTCCATAGCCACCGCCACCATTGTCCCTAGATCGGGGGGGGGGGTTCTGAAGCTCTTCCTGGCACCCTGTCGGAGGGGAGAGATCATCCTGGAGGCCTTCTTCATCACCATGCCAGCCTCCGGTATGAAGCATGAGTAGTTCCACATTGGACTACGGGTCCATGTATTAGCTAGATGGTTGTTTCTCCTCCTTTGTGCTACCGTGTTTATATCTTGTGAGCTCCGTTCATGATCAAGATCATCTATTTGTAATCATGCATGTTGTGTTTGCGGGGATCCGATGGATATTAAGATTACTATGTTAGATTGGTTAATGATTCTATCTTATTGATTCTATCATGTCTGTGTTGTTTGTGATCTTGCATGCTCTCTGTTTCTAGTAGCTATCTTGTCCAAGTAAATGCTAGTGACTCCAAGAGGGAGTATTTATGCTCGATAGTGGGTTCATGCCTTTATTTAATCTGGGGAAGTGACAGAAATCTCTAAGTTTGTAGATGTGTTGTTGCTACTAGCTAGGGAGAAAACAATGATCTCTTGTTCATGGAACAAGTGGATTGTTTACCTTACACACTTTGCTTAAAGTAGTTATCCATTGCTTGCAACTTAATACTGGAGGGGGTTCGGATGATAACCTGAAGGTGGATTACTAGTCATAGATGCAGTTGGATGGAGGTCTATGTATCTTGTTGTATTGCCCAATCAAATCTCATAGGATCATGAATGTCTAGTATTGAATTGTTATGCCTTGCTCTTTCCTATCAATTGCCCTACTGTAATTTGTTACCCAGCATGCCATGTTGTTTATCTTAAGGAGAACACCTCTAGTGAACTATGGACCCTGGTCCGATCATTACCATTGATACATCCTCCACTGTTCCTGTTTACTTTCTGCAAACCACTATTACCTTCCACACCATACATTTAATCATTTGTTTTTAGCAAACCGGTGAGATTGACAACCTCACTGTTCGCTGGGGCAAAGTCTTGAGTTTGTGTTGTGCAGGTTTCCAGTTGCTAGCAACACCTTTGAGTCATTTCCTTCATCCTACTAGTTCGATAACCTTGGTTTCTTACTGAGTGAAAAACTTGCTGTTGTACTCATCATACCTTCCTCTTGGGGTCTCCCAACGAAGCTCTATAGTGATCTGAGCCGCATCATGAGGCACCCCATCTACCCTCCTGGCAAAGAACGCGTCCCAGGTATGGCCAAGAGCTGACCTGCGGAAAGCGGGTATGAAGGGGTCTCACGAGGTGAGTCGCCTGAGATAAATGCACAGGGAACCACTACCGGTCGTCTCGGGCCAGCAGCGCGGCATGACCTCACTCGGGGGTTGGCATCGCAACAAAGCATCTGTAAAGAAACACCACCAACATGATAATCCACTTAAAAAGGTTCATTATAGTTGTGCTTACAAAAAAGAGAGCTAACAATCCTCGTGACATTGCACCTATGTTAACAAAAGGTCCGCGGCCCCGTTGGCACTATGGTGGCCATGATAGAACCCCCGCTCGGACCTACCTGAGGCGGCACAGGTAGTTAATCTGGCACATCAAGGGGTCGAACACTAACACAGAGAAGCATCACCTGCTGGTATAGCGAAGCCACAACACCGATCTGCACTTGATGTCGTGGTCACGGACGATGCGCTCCTAGCCAACGGTGAGTTACATCTTGCCCGACTCGGGGATCTCGACATTCACGCTCTACCTATCGCCCCCATTAGAATGCCTTAGTAGCACACCTCCTGGAATGTTGCTAGCAACTCCAAGGGTAAAATTCTAGGGTATCTTCACCCTCGCGAACCAGTCCACATCCCAGAGAATGAGGACGAAATCGATAACTCGCTCCGGCTTCGGGTCATCCTCAATATTGATCATGATCGTCAGAGGGAGCGGGGAGGTGAGCGGCATAGACTCCTGCTCGCCGCCAGGACTTCCGCTGTGTCCTCCACGATGCCCCGACCGCTGCCGTAACCATCACTGTTGTCGTGCTTGGCTGACGCCTTGCCTACTACTGCTCGAGAGGAGGGAGCGATAACTAGGGCAGCGTACCGGCCTCCGCACCTCCCGCCGCTGCTCCCACGCGGTCTCCCGCGACCGTGCTTCACCGGTAGGGTCTCGTCAGCCTCGATCACTGCGGACTTTCCCTTCTAGTTGGCAGAGAAGCGTGGGGGCGTCATTAGAAAAGACGGGTCCAGCTCTGCTGAACAAGAAGGGGAATGGGGAAGCAGAGGAAATAATGATGAGTGAAGGGTAGCGCGCTCGTGCTCCTATGTGACAGGACAAGGCAAAGGGACACAACACCGCGCCAGGCACGCAACATTAACTGCTAGCCCCACACATCATCGCATCATGGGAATGACTCCTAGAGCAGAGAGATCACGCCCACGACCAGCGTTGGAGAGCGCACGACCATTCTAAATCCATGGCCGAGATGAGAAAACATCAGACCCGTGTTGACCAAAACGGCACCAGGACCCATCGGTCGTTCTAGCGCCCCTGCCCCATCGTGTCTACCAGGGGACACATGCACGACAAGCGCCCGGGAGCTACTGTCGTGATCTTGGCAACCGGGGTGCCCCATCCCGACGGTCGACAGATCCCTCGTCTAGGCGGAGGCATCCTCAGGAGGACACGATACCTCTGGATGCAGCACTAGGAATGACCCCTCGCGAGGATTGACCTTGACGTGACGTGACGTGACCTCATGAGGGCGCCCTATGGAGAGGGTCTACCGTGCGGCATCTCACCATGCTACGGGGCTTTGGATACCTTGGAGCGTATCCAAGGTCACACCAATAATCTCACCGCAGAGGTAGCAGTGATAACACATCTCGACAAAGGGCACTGCGACCCTACATACCCCTAGTCTGCCTCGGTAAATAAAAAGCTGGCCCGACTCCTTTGGTGCTAAATTGGGACGGACGACCTCAGCACTAGCAGTCCTATCCTTTGCCATTTTGGCACAAGGTAGAGAGCCGATGGCGCCGGATAGGGACAAGCGACGCCAATGAAGCCCACTTTATAGAAGGAGGGAGAGGTCCCCGACATGCAAGACCAAGTCCACACAAAGTAGCCTTGTATAATAGGACCTCGAAGGGCGGTAATGTGGTGAACCTTACCACCCAAGAATTGGGGAAGAGGCCCGACACCTCTATATAAGGAGACATTCTCCTACCTTAGAACAGGTCGATCCTAGAGATCTAAAACCCTAGACATTCATCTACCATTGTACCCCTGCGAAGCACACGAGCAATACAACAAAGCAGGAGTAGGGGCTGTACCTCCTCACGAGGGTCCCGAACCTTGGTAAAAATCCCCCATATTTACTCTCTGTCATGCCCTTGCTCTGTCATCGCCGCAGTCGCCGAGTTCACTTGGAACACGTGTTCAGCCCCCTCATGGACTTAGGGCTTGTTGGACCCATGTTCCTTCAGGGGACACTTTCTCCGACATACCCTGAAGTGAAGTCTTGGGGTTTGGTGCAACTAGTGAGCACTCGCTAGGGATCCAAAACTGATTTCTGTGCATACGTGATGTATTGTGATGCCGAAACTTGGTGCCATTTTCTTCAAAACGGGATTTCGCCCTGCTATATTAATATATAGCAATCACACTTTACAAGATTGAGACCACAGCTGGGGCAAATAACACAATCTAGCCCAAGAGAAAGAAAAGACAAAGTAATGTTGATAGCCCCAGATAGACAAAAGTAATGTTGACCCGAGATCACTACGCCTTCCTTATAAGTATCACCATGCTCCTAAGCCTCAGAATCGCCGTGTGATGGGGATATGACGAGTGGGGTATACCCAGCAGGACGTTCCCTACTGGATCATACTCCCAGCGAGTGGACCTGCATGACGGCGACTGGATCACAACCCAAGGAGCAGCCAGGCGATTGGAAGCCCAGAAGTGTAGCTAGGCCTAGTCGGATTAGGTCAAAACCCTCTGAGTCCTTAACCAACTCGGTTGTAGATCTGTAAACCCTAGCGAGGTACCCCTATATAAACCTCCCTAGGGTACGCATAGCACTTACATTCCATCAGATACTCCATCGACTCGCGCCGCCTAGTCGCCGAGCTTGCCACTGGTAATCCCTCGATAATACAATCTAGCAGGAGTAGGTCTTTAGCCTCCGGGGGGCGAACCTAGGTAAAACCTTGTGTCTCCATCGTCATCTTGCACCGCAGATGGCTGGCCGCCCTTGCCCCTCGTTCTACTACTCGCTGCCAATCGCAGCATCTGTCGTGGCCATTCCCACGATAGTGGTGCCCACCGTGGGGCCTGGCCGGTCAGGCCTGATTTCTGTGGCGAGACCCTACCTGCTAATCAACCGATCGATCGCCACCGGTCGCATGATCGCGTACACCGATATCATTTAGATCTTGCCTAGCAGCTATGTTTTGGTGTCGCGCCTGGTCATGCACATCGTCATCATGCCGATCAGCTCCATCAACCTCTTCGTTGGCTTCACAGACGTCATCGTCTCTGAAGATTCAGCGCTCATCGGCGAGTCGCCGCCACGCGATCGGCTCCCTAAGAGCCAGGTTCGCACCATCCACCGCCTTACCTCTAAGTACAACTCAGCCAACAATGACGTGGACGAGACCAATGCAGCCTCGGACGATGCGGCCCTCCACGAACACGCCGACTAAGTGACCCCAGCTTCGGTCACTGGATCCATCATCGCCGTGTCGCCAGAAGGATCCATCACGCGAGTCTCCAATGTTGGGGATTTCGAGGATCCATCCATCCTCAGGATATTAGACTCCGACTCTGGGTCGGAGAATTCTGCCGACCTCCACGCTGGATCCGGTCGCTTCATCGCGACCTACATGGCGAGCGGCACGAGCGCCCCACCGGATCCCTTCTCCATGCCGATCCCGCCGACCGCGACGGCGGGGGAGGTCAAGGAGGCCCTCCTGCACCTGGAGGAGGCAGTGTGCAAGGAGCAAGCCGAGCACGAAAATTTCGCCTCGAGCAGGCAACAGCGCAGGAGCTATTGCTCTACCACCAGCGCCGCATCAGGACGCACCTGAACCCTATCATTCAGAGCCGCTCCCTAAACTTTAATGAAGACAACAATCCCGCTCGCATGGCCGAGCGTGTGATCTGCGAGAACACGCCGCTAGGCTTCAGCGCCCGTCCACCACCAGGAGCGCCAGCGAGTGGAGCTCCCCCACCGCCACCCGGCCGCACGCCCCCTCCCAACCAGCCGAGAGTTCACATCTCTCCGCAAGAGCGGGTTGCGAACGGCCTCCGTTGTACTCCACCCCGATGGACAACGTCATCCCGGGGTAGGCAGTGGTCGCAAACCTCAACGTCACAGGGGATGGCGCATTGCAAATCTAGTACGCCAAGGCCTTACTCGCCAAGGCCGTCGAGCAGCAAGTCGCAGGAGCTGACTCACGGGGGCGAATGTACTCCCGCTCCTCCGGAAGCAGGGCTGCCTCAAGCGGCTGCCCATGGATGGCAAACACCCTCAACTACTCACCACCCGAGCTCCTGCAACACCAACCACGGGTCGCGCACCCAGCGCTGTCCACCAACAAGCCCTGACCGCTGAACAATACGGTCACCGCCAATGGGCAGCCGGTCGACGCACAGACCAACATCATCAACAACCAGAGCAGGCATGCACGCTAGCCCAACGACCTAAGGCACACCCTGACCAATCTCAACAACGGCGAGCCACAGGGCTCACTCAGTCAAGTCGGCCCCCAGTGCTTCAGACCGATGACTGATGTGGCTCATATCACTGTAGAGCTTTGTTGGGATACCCCAAGAGGAAGGTGTGAAGAGCACAGCAATAAGTTTTCCCTCAGTTATGAAACCAAGGTTATCGAACCAGTAGGAGTAAGGAAACAACACCAAGGTGTTGCTAACAACTTGGAACCTGCACAACACAAACTCAAGACTTTGCCCCAACATACAGTGAGGTTCTCAATCTCACATGTTTGCTGAAAACAAAGGATTAAACGTATAGTGTGGAAGATAGTAGTTGATTGTAGAAAGTAAACGGTAACAGTAGATGATGCATCAATGATAAAGGAATGGACCGAGGTCCATAGTTCACTAGAGGTGTTCTTCTTAAGATAGATAACATGCTGGGTGAACAAATTACAGCAGGGCAATTGACAGATTGAGACAGCATAACAATGCATATACTAGACATCTTGACTCCTATGAGATTTGATTGGGCATTACAACAATATATATACACCGTAATCCAACTGCATCTATGACTAATAATCCACCTTCAGGTTATCATCCAAACCCCTTTCAGTATTAAGTTGCAAGCAACAGATAATTGCATTAAGCAATGTGTGTAGGTAAACAATACAATAGTTCCATGAACAAAAGATTGTTGTTTTCTCCCTAGTAGCAACAACACATCTACAACCTTAGATATTTCTGTCACTTCCCTAGATTACTAGAGGCATGAACCTACTATCGAGCATAAATACTCCCTCTTGGATTCACAAGCATCTGTTTGGCCAAGATAGCTACTAGCAACGAAGATCATGCGAGATCACAAATAACACACACATGATAGAATCAATAATCAATCTGACATAGTATCTCAATATCCATCGGATCCCCGCAAACACAACATGTATGATTACAAATAGATGATCTTGATCATGAACGGAGCTCACAAGATCTAAACATGATAGCATAAAGGAGGAGAAACAACCATCTAGCTACTGTATGGACCCGTTGTCGTGAACTAGTCACGCATCATACCGGAGGCTGGCATGGTGATGAAGAATGCCTCCGGGATGATCTCTCCCCTCCGGCAGGGTGCCGGGAAGAGCTTCAGATACCCCGATCTAGGGACGATGGTGGCGGAGGCTACGAACTGTTTCATGGAAATTTGATTGGGTGCTTAGGGTTTCTGCATCGGGGTGCTTTTATAGGTGAAAGGGCAAGGTCGGTGGGTGCTCGAGGGGCCCACACCTGGTGGTGGCACCCCCCGGCCCGCGCGGCCCTAGGGTGTGGCCACCTCGTGGCCCCCCTTCGGCTGCCCTTTAGACTCTGTGTTTTCTCCGGTAAAATATTGACTTTGGCTTTTGTCCCGTCCAATTCTGAGAATATTTCCTTACTAGCTTTTCTGAAACCAAAAACATCAGAAAATAGGCAACTGGCACTGCGACATGTTGTTAATAGGTTAGTCCTAGAAAATGTATAAATATACCTCAAAGTGTAGACAAAACATAGCAAAGTTGATACTAAACAAGCATGGAGCATCAAAAATTATAGATACGTTTATGACATATCAAGCATCCCCAAGCTTAACTCCTGCTCCTCCTCGAGTAGGTAAGTGATAAAAAGAATAATTTTTTAGGTGACATGCACCATCATAATATTTATCAGACCATTTGCAAAGCATTGATAGCTGGGATCAAAGTACTAAAAACATGAGCATGAAAGATGTAGTTCTAACAATAATACATAGCAACTATGTTTTAACATGAAAAGGTACAAACAAAGATCATGAATAATAATGCATTAGAAGACATTTGTTTGTTTCACATATAGAAAACATAGAATGTATGATATTCAGCTTGTCCTTCATGGAGTAGCAAAACATAAATGCATAGGACACCTTCAAATTTCATAAGGGTGACTAGATACAAATAGTTCAAGAACAAGCAATATCAACATTATGAATCAATCAATAAGTTTTGGGACAATGCACATAAAACTAAGAATGACAACTATGCTCTCTCAATTGGTGCATAAAGATAGAAGGTGGAGACTCATTATAAAAGTAGGAAGAAAGGCCCTTCACAGAGGGAAGAAGGGATTTCAAGTTTCATAAAGAACTTCCAAAAATTATGGTACTTATTAGCTTTCAGCTCTCATTGCCCCTATCATAAGCATCTTGAAGTGATTAAGGTTAAGGTGAAACAAATATGGAGTATATGCTTGACAAATCATAAGTTGGAAATCACATGTCCCTTGAGTACGAGGGTCGTTCCTCATGCTACTCAACTTTAGTCACAAGCAATTTCTTGTCATTGTAAGTAATGTGTATCATAGAGAACCGCCAAAGGGGTACCCCTTGCCCCATGACATAGGAGCTATCCCATATCAAAATGACAAGGCAACAGACAATGAGCATCTTAGCGATCTTTTTTTTTGCTATTTGCATAGGTTTTTATTGAGGATGCTTCATAGATTGCTCACTATAGTTATGCTGCAAGTTTCCACCATGATGAGGCATGGCTTAGGCTAGCCGCCCAGGCGTTTCTCTAAAACATATACAATACTCCATGGACTTACAAGCTCCCCTTTTATTTCAGACCGCCGACATCCGCAAATAAAAGATCATGATATCAACTGGGTAATATGTATAGGTGTTGAAAGTGTTACCCATGACAACATGGTTCTGCTAATTCCCAACTTATATGTGCAAGCATATACAACATAGATGACACAATGTTTCAAGCTTATTAGGTGCAATAAAGTAAGGTGTGCCATCAAGTTTGTGAGAGATTTAATCACTAATTTTCTCATAACAAGTTTAATTTGGAAAGAAAGATAAAACATGAATATACTTGGAATGGTGTAACACATAATTCATAGGAATTTATAGTGGACTCTTTGGAATAACTTGGTTTCTTGGGAGTTGGATGCATGAGTAGAGATTACTCAATACAAGTGGAGGCTAGCAAAAGACTGGGAGCGACCAACTAAGAGAGCAATAATGGCCAAAATCATGCAGAGCAACAAAACATTATCAATTAAAGCATCAAGTGGTATCACAAGTAAAAAACTAAATGATCATAGAGGCTAAGGTGACTGGTTCATAGTCATAACATGGTGTGAGCATGTGCCAAGTCAACCCAAACAAAGCATCAAAGGAGAATACCAGAATATTATGCTTTTGTATGCTAAAACAACGCATGATTCTTGCAAGACACATTAAGCAATCTCAATTGTTTGGAACAAGTAATTCTACACCAATGATCACTAAGCATAAGGTTAACGCAACATATAGCATGACATGATAAAGTCTAAGCCACAGTCAAAACAAGCTCCCTTTTATCTCTACTATTCCTTAAAGGCAAACACGGCAATATGGTGGTACGTCGGGTGACCCCCCTCTCTCCTTCTCCTTCCCACGCGGAAAAAACCGGTAAACAAAACGCTAGGAAAAAAATCGGCTAAGAAAACCCCACGTTGACCATCTTCTGCTGGACTCTCAACCTCTCCTCTCGCAACATCCAAAAAAAAAATCCCCTCCCGTCGCCGATTCCCTGTCGCGCCGCCGCCGCTCCGTCCCGGCTCCCGCCCCCGCCTCTCTATCCCGTGTGCCGTGCTGCCGATGCCTCCCATCCCCGTTCCCCATGTCTCACGATCGATCTTCAGCCATGCTGCCTCCCAATCTCACAACCTTAGATGGAAATTGCCGGTCAGCTCGATCCATGGCAACCGCCGTTGCCGATCGTGGAGCTCGCCGATTGTGGAGGTCGTGCAGGTTACCTCATCGACCAATAAAAAAGGTCTGAGCCCTCCTATTCTCGTACAGCTGCACATCAGACGCCCGCCGACGCTCCTTGCCGCGCCTCCGACGCTCTGCCCGGTTCCTGATCCTGCCTCGCTGTTTCGACGGTCCCGCGTGTCGTGCCGTGGACGTGGCCTTGCTCCACTACGGCGGCTCCACTATGCCATGACCGTGGCCGTGCTCCACTACGGCGGCTGCAGGAGACGACCGACGGCGCACGTCCTCACCACTGCCAACTCCTTCATCGGCTCAGGTATACGAGGTCTCTTGCTCTAATTCCTAATCGTTTTTAGCAACATACCACTTTTCTAGGATCCCACACGCAAACACCATTGCCGTTGGATCTCTTATGCTTAAATCCAGATAAGTCCGAGTAAAGCTGTTTCAGAAAACAAGGTTTAGAAATGAGAAGCATTGGAAGATATAGTAGTTTAAGAAAAATAAAGTTATCTAAGTTGCAGAATTATGAAGTTGCATTAATATTGCTGAAGAAACAATGGTGAGAAATTGAGAAACTTACATTATCTTCTTTTATTGTGGATTCCCTACTAATTCTAGAGTTCAATAATACCCTATAGACATGCTGCTGCTTGTCCACATGAGGAAACCCTGAGAACAGAACATGAAACAAATAGGAACAGATATGTACTCATCCTGAAATGTTTTCTAAGACAAAATAAACTGTAAAACATGAAATTTTCTAAACTTTAGGTATTACAGCCAAGAACAGACAAGCATGCTGGGTAATAGGCACCCAATATATGCAACGACTACGCCGACACCAGTCTGATATGATAATTTCTTTGCCTCTTAAAAAATCTGCAGCGTAACATTGTGATCCATTTTCTGCAACCAGAAGAAAAAGCTCAAAGTTTAACATCCCATAGCCTGCTAGGGTTAATAGAAAAAGAATTAATATTCACTTTTGCCCATATGCTACTGGAAATAAGCTGCCCAAAGAGAAAACAACATATTCTTTTAGAAATTCCTCCAACTACTTCAAAGTTACAGAGGCAAAGAAACCGGATATTCTTATGAATTTTCGATGTAGAACCTGTTCTTGTCACTTCAAAACTATGGAAATTGCTTTAGATTCAAAAATTCCTCATTATCAAACCAATTGTACAGATAATCTTTCATTTAAAGTTGCTATAAGTTAGCTTATGAAATTGATTATCAACAGAAGTTTTAGAGGAGCTGATTGTACTGTAGACCCGTAGTAGCATGCAGCAAGGTTCAAGTCACACTGGAGCAGCAAACACAGAAAAGAGTATGTCCCATAAAGAAAGCACAAGGAAATACAATAACTAATGAACACCGGAATGCTCGAAAAATATGCACTCCAGCAACCTTCTTCTACAGAAAGACATGAACATGAATGTTAGATATGCTACGATACGTTCAGAAGGGTCGAACAATTCTTTGACCTCAACCACTTGGAGACCGGAGGAGTCTAAATGGGAGTCCTCCACAAATGTGCTATGTGGCTGGGATATGGAGCAGCCTACGGTTGGGAGGTCAGTTCGCCGGGGAACAACATAACTCGCGTGGGACTCTGCTGCCATCGTCTCCGGGCTCCTGGTGCAATGTAGCCCGATCACAAGAAGGTAATATAGTCTACAACCAAGAATCTAAAATGAACAGAGAAACCTTAAACAGTGCATCCAACCCTTTACAAAAACATACAGAGTCTGTCTTTAAGTGATATTCAAATAAAGTTCAGTTTCCTATATTTGCATAGTTGTAGCAGGAACAAAGACAAATGAGTAGAGACACCTTCTGAACTTGAAGAAGACGGTTTTATATTATCTGCTAAGACAGTGACACCTTCTGAACTTTCTATATGTGTTCAGTCTTGAAGAAGAGTCAGCAGAAACTGTGAACAAGAAGAGATCGGTCTTGAACTGGGTATGCACCTTTTCACAACTTTTAAAATACCCTTGAAATAAAGACAATCGTGTGTGCTACATATTGATAACTCTGTTTTCTCTACATATTGATCTTTATTCGGGGAACTAAAAGAACTATACACTACATCATACAATTTTGGTAAATGAATCTTGTTCCAGAAAACATCAGGCAAGTAGCCGTGGCATCTGTTTTTTAGTGTTAGGCGCACCTGCTTATCTCTTTTTTGTATTAATTGGTGCTTGAGGCTATCCAGAAATATTATTTTGATGAGACTGAATCTTTCATGGATTGCTGATATTTATTTGGTTATGTTTTGCTAGATAGCGCATATCGGATGACAAGCACAGTCTGAATTTTGTTTTCATGTTTGCTAAGTGACAATGCTTAAGCATGAAAGATTTAGATTGTACATCAGTGGTCAAGTTGCTAAATATGTGACTAAAAGGCATCATATTGGCAATAAGTACACTATTGTACATCAGTGGTCAAGTTGTTTTATGTTTAGATGCATATTGTTCTTTTATTAATCCATGAACTTTTAGTCTAATATTTATCAGCCTTTAGTGAAACAATAAGCCTCTTTTTTCCAAGGAGATCTTTGAACTTGAACAACATTTTTGGATCCTAATCAGGGAAATAAAGTTGGCCAAGCTTATTACCGACATAGAGCTATAGGTCCACACACATGCTTGCAGTATGCTCTATACCTACAATTCTTGCATTGTCTTTCCCATATATAGTTTTGTGATTTTTCTTGTCATTATTTAGTGGTAATCTTACTCCTATATATGATCTCTACCTACCATTATTGTCATTCTTTAGTCCACCCACTCCTCGATACATTCTCCAGGATACTACTGCATGGACTCTAGGTTTCAATTTTTATTGATCGATTGCAGGTGGGGGTAGGTGGTACTGGAGGGGGACATCGAACCATCGCCAAGGAGTTTGAGAGGTACCAACACCGCCATTGACCTCTTCATCACAACCGCCCTCTCACTGTTGAGGTAGGCCTGTCTCTTGTGGTCCTCTCATTCATTCTCTGCATAACTAGGCTATATCCAGTGACTTGGAGATCAACCATCATCAGTGTGTTGTTAGTCCCCTAATTAAATCAGTAGGACTGGAAATATGGTGCTGGTTCCATCTTTAGTTCTGCACTTAGGCTAATGCATGCGGGTTGTAGCCTTTGAACTGGGAAGCTCAACTTCTAAAAATAAGTAGCACCCTCCTAGCTAAGAACTGTTTGAGGATTAGTATTGATGTCCACTAATGGCACTTAACAGAGTAGGGTATCTATGATGCCCCATAGAGTTATAGGTAAACTGAGTGTTCTTTGTTTTTATAGGGTTAATATGATTCTGATAAAAGCTACACAATATAAGAGTCTCATGAGGATGAAATTTGTATGCAGTCATCAGAAGTTGTGGCCTTTTGCTGTTGTATCCATTTCTGTAGTGGCTCATATATTCCATAGTAAATACACCTAACTTATGGAATCCATAATAGAAGAACGTATTGCAGTCATAATTGTATCGGAAATTGGTTCACTATTTTTATCCTCTGTAAAGCAAATCAGATACCTAATTAACAAACTTCAAAATTACCAAATTGCAATCACTTGCTTTGTTAAGGAAAAATCTATTTTTTAACTTCTTACAATAGCAATTCCTAATCTTCAAGTTGTTTTCCTAATTCTTCTTATGTGAGAACATCTTAATCTTAGTTCTTCAAGAAAGAAACCAGGTTAATCATATATTCCTCCAATCTGTAGTGCAATGCCACAAGAACATAGCAGTGTCTTAAGAATATGTCCTAAAGTTTTCCAAATGATTTTCTTTAAGCTTGAGGTGACTGGTTTAAGAACCAAAATGTATAGAATGAATGTTGGTATCTTTATTATGCAGATGGAGCCCATTAAACTTCCAAGTAAGTGGACCTACGGAGACATCACCTCGATGACGTATGACAAGATGCAAATCTTCCTGATGATAACCTTCAACCCAAACTGGCAGGAGATACAAGACATGCTATTTCCAGGTCAAACCTTGCAGGACCAACCATATCTTGTGGCGCGAGTGTTTAGGTCCAAGGTGGAGACGATGAAAAGGATGCTTACCGACAAGGATATTGTGGGTGTTCTGAAGGCAGATGTCTATGTGGTAGAATTCCAGAAGAGGGGCCTTCCCCATGCTCATCTTATGCTGATGTAGCTTCACCACATTTGACCAACTTTTCATGATCTTTAGTCTTTTAAAATGTAATGCTTGACGACATATTTGAAACATATATGTGTGCATTTCTTGGTTTTTCTTTCTATGTACACGTATATTTAAGTGCACTTTATGTTTACATGTCTTATTCCACAATGGAGCTTAAAGCTGAACTCTTATTTAACTTGTGCCTTCATATATTCTTGCAAAGCTATTATTGACACTATCTTTTGGTTCTTGTAGTGATACACTCACTACCACTTTCGGATGCTTTTCTTTGGGATCTCCTATCTTTCCAAACATGTTACTCTTCTCACTTATTTTGATACCCTACTTAATTCTGATCTCTGGGGCATTTTCTAATTTAACATGTGTGATTTTCACTTCCTCCTCGGGACACATGATTAATGTTTCATCATACAACTAATTAACTGTAGTTCCTCCTAATTGGAATTAGGTTTCAGGACAAGTGTGGGCATGAAATAATGTTGAACCTGTCAACTGGGAGTTCTCAGGTAATACTGCTCGTTCAACTACATAGTTACATGCGTATTCAGGTGAGTATTCTCGCATCCAAACTCTAACTCAACAGTGGTTTCCTTTGAATAAGTCTGGTATTTATACTGCCACTTGATGATCAAGTGAAGTACAAAAGTCTCCACCATGAAGGTGCCATTGTGGATGTTGGAGGAGGAGTATGATTTAATGCTCAAATATACACGCGTGCCTGCCTTGGTGGACAAGACGATGCAACAGTACAACACTGAGTATGTACTCGGGCATATTCTCGTCTAAGGCAAGATTAATGCAGGAAAACAAGACACTGGTTCATTATATGTGTAGTACCATGGAGCAACAGGATGTACTAGGTATGCATTCTTTATTTGGCCAGTATTCGTCAGATCTTATCGTGTCGTAGTTTTCTGTAGCATTTCTCCCAAAGCATTTGCGAAGTTCCAAGTGAAAATAAGAAATAAAAATGTAGAGTATAGGATATTAAAGTATATAGCTATATAACTTCAAGAATTATTCAGCCTATTTGTTTAATAAATGTTGTTTTATTAAAGGATGGCTTTGACCTCATATATACATCTTCTCCCATGGTTGTGTACCTCCTTCTAAGGCAACTAAACTGAATTTGGTCCAACTATTACATTTGCAATGCTTGCACTTTCATTCATCTCCGTTGGCTTAAGTCCTGGGCAAAACTTGACATTGTTTTAATAAAATGAACATGGTATAGCTGCATTTCTTTGACATATAAAGATTTTTTGAAATCTCACATTTTTTGAAATGAGACATTCCTTTGGATCCTAATATTTTTTCTCAGTACATGATAATAAGGGTGATGTTTAAAAAAAAGTAATGTATTAATCAAATAACATTGTTTTGATTACAATCATTCATAGTCGGTCTAGACACACAGGTCGGAACCATACCTTGTAAAACACAACAGTAGATACTCCATAACATTTAGTTGTAGGAATTGTTTTGTCTCTGGTTTGCTGTTGTCACTGTCTATGAAATGCACCACGTCAGACTGCAAATGTGCAAGCTATGTTCGCAAATCTGAAATGTAAAAACAACATGTTTATGCCCAAAGGTCACACCATGCGTTGCCATTGTGTTCGCCACTTTATTACAAGCCGGTGGAAAAAACAAAATGCGAAAATAATAAACTTCAGTCTAATTTGAAACTTGATGTCTCTAAACAGAGAACCAATTAGTGTCAGGTCTTTGCTATTCCCGAATATTGCTTGAACCAGTTGTTGCGGATTAGTTTCAACATAGATGTTCGTCATACCCCAGGTTTGAGCATACAAGACAGCTTGGGGACATGCCTCTGCTTTTGCATGTAGGACGTCCTGGACATAGTACATATACCCACTGCAGAGCCTATCGCCTCTCCTTGTGCATTTCAGACCATAAAACCCCTGCCTCCTGTTTGCCCATCGACAGCAACACTACCATATACATTGATTTTCAACTTTTGCCACACACTTTCATCCACTTGTAACTTTTGCACTTTCTCTTTTTTGCAAAAGTTCTCAAAGTATTAATTTATTATTATTATTTGGTGTAAAACAAAATCTTACCTGTTCTTCTTTCACAATTCCTCCAATCACCTCTTTTGCATCAGCACAAGACAGCAATTTCAGACAAAGATGATCAATTTTTAGATCTTACGGGTTCTTTGAATATCTTGTGGTCATATTTATTCGGTTGAATTCTTGCATGTATTGTAAAAATAGATCACAAGAACAATAGAAACCGTAGCAACGCACGGGTATTTAACTATAACACTAACAACATGAAACTTTCTACTCTTTTCCAACACCAATGAACTTATTTGAAACAACATACGCGAATGCGGAGGTCCAACTACTTTATTCAAGCAAACTAAACAAACAAAAACCAAAAATGAAAACTAAGACGCTCCAAGAACAACACAACAGTGCATGAAACAATAAAAACGAAGTATCTAGAAAGAGACCTGCTATTTTAATTGATGAAGAAGGGGATGCCTTGGGTATCCCCAAGCTTTGACGCTTGTACCTCTTTAATATTTCTTGGGGTGAAATAGGGTGGCATCCCCAAGCTTGAGCTTTTGTCCATTCTTCTTCCTATCACATCATTCTTCCCCTACACTTGAAAATTTCTTTCATACAAAACTTCACACAATCTTCAATAGTAACATTAGTGTATTCAAGATAATAGGCCTTTAGGTTTAATTTCAACACAAGTAAAACTTTCATTAGAACACAAGCTATTGTAGCAATTCCTTTTAAAAGCTCAAGTGATTGATACGTTGGAAACGTATCTATAATTTTTGATGCTCCATGCTTGTTTAGTATCTACTTTGCTTTACTTGTCTACACTTTGAGGTGCTTTTTACATGTTTTCTGGTACTAACCTATTAACAAGTTGCAAAAGTGCTAGATGCCTATTTTCTGCTGTTTTTGGTTTCAGAAAAGTGAGTAAAGAAATATTCTCGGAATTGGACGGGACAAACGCCAAAGTCAATAACTTTCCGTGGGGAACAAGAAGTCTAGAGGAGAGCCGGAGGGGCTGGCCAGGGGGGCCAGACCCACCCCAGGAGCAGGGTCAGGTGGACCCGTGCCTGGGTAGGGTTTGGCGGCCCTGATCGCCTCCCGGACTCACCCCTTCGCCTATAAGAATCCCCCGATGCAGAAACTCTCGGTACCCGATCAGAAATCCATGAAACCGTCTGTAGCTGCCGCCACCACCATCGTCCCTAGATCGGGGGAGGGGATCTAAAGCTCTTCCCGGCACCCTGCCGGAGGGGAGATCATCCCGGAGGCCTCCTCTCCGGTATGATTTTTGTGAGTAGTTCCACCTTGGACTATGGGTCCATGTAGTAGCTACATGGTTTTATCTCCTCCTTTGTGCTTTCATGTATAGATCTTGTGAGCTCCGTTCATGAACAAGATCTAATCTATTTGTAATCATGCATGTTGTGTTTGCAGGGATCTGATGGATATTGAGATTATTATGTTGGTTTGATTAATGGTTTTATCTTTATGATTCTATCATGTCTGTGTTGTTTGTGATCTTGAATGCTCTCCGTTGCTAGTGGTTATCTTGGCCAAGTAGTTGCTAGTGACTCCAAGAGGGAGTATTTATGCTCGATAGTGGGTTCATGCCTCTAGTTTCCAAGGGAAGTGACAGAAATCTCTTCGGTTGTAGATGTGTTGTTGCTACTAGGGATAAAACAACGGACTCTTGTTCATGGAACATGTGGACTATTTACCTTACACACTTTTCTTAAAGCAGTTGTCTGTTGCTTGCAACTTAATACTGGAGGGGGTTCGGATGATAACCTAAAGGTGGACTTATATTCATAGATGCAGATGGATTACGGTCTATATATAATGTTGTATTGCCCAATCAACTTCATAGGATATTTTTATCTAGTAATTGCATTGTTATGCCTTGCTCAGTTCCTGTCAATTGCCTCGCTATAATTTGTTTACCCTTCATGCCATGTTGTTTATCTAAGGAGAGCACCTCTAGTGAACTATGGACCCCGGTCCAATCTTTACCATTGATACATCCTCCACTCTTACTTGTTTACTTGCTGCAAACCATTACCTTCCACACCATACGTTTAATCCTTTGTTACAACAAACCGGTGAGCTTGACAACCTCACTGATTCGTTGGGGCAAAGTCTTGATTTTGTGTTGTGCAGGCCTCCATGTTGTCAGCAACACCTGTGTGACGTTTCCTTCCTCCTTCTGGTTCGATAACCTCGGTCTCAACTGAGGGAAGACTTGCTGCTTGCTGCTTCACATCTTGCTCTTGGGGTTTCCAACGAAGCGCTTCCACATCAAACACCAGGTGCCATCAAGCTTTCTGGTGTCGTTACTGAGGAATCTAATTTAACCTTTTCCACCTCGCCAAGCGCTATCAAAATTTTTTCTGGCGTCGTTGCCGGGGAGGCTAAGGACGTCTTCACTAGGGGAGTCCTTCACTTCCTTTCTCTTTACTTTTTTTAAGTTTTCTTAGTTTATTTTGCTAGGATTTGTTTGCCTCTTTCAAAAAAACCAAAAAAAAATTAGTCTAGTTTGGTTTGCTTGCTTTATTCAAAAACACAAAAAATTAGTTCCTTCTCTAGTTGCCACCTTGCTCTAGCTCACCATGTTGTTCCCCAAGTTTGCTTTGAAAAATCTTGATATAGGTAGTGGTTCCATAATTGGGAAAGATAATATTGAAGAATTCTTTAACTATGTTAGAAAGCATGAGGATATTGAGGATAAATCTATAGCTGAACTTGCTCCTAATTATGAGATTGCTGCAGCTTCTTTAGTTCATATGTTGGAGGCTAGGTTTGTTAGCCTTAACCCCTTCATACAATTCTTATTCCTAAAACTAAAAGAAGAGAAGAATATTGAAAAAAGGGAATTCATCGTTGAAACTTTATCAAAAGAATTCCACGATATTGCTAGGGAGGCCAAAAAGGTTGTTGAATGTTTCAATATGCTAGGTTCAAGTGTAGATGTTGCGGGTATTTCTGATAAAACTAAGCCCAGAGAGGAATTCAATATACCCATACCCTATAAGCTTGTTGGAATGCATGAAGCCTTTGAAAATAACTTTGATTGGATTGCCCCTGAAAATCTTTTTGATGAAGGTAGTAGACCAAAGATAGATGAGAAAGGATCCTCCAAAACCCATTTGGATGAGATATCTTTCATAGTTGAAGATTTTGCAAGTATGAATGTTAATGCTTCTTCATTTGAAAATACTTGATTCTTCTTACTTCTTGTGCCTAACTTAAAGGCGTTAAAGAAAAGTACTTGTTGGGAGTGTTGGAATTATGCCCTAGAGGCAATAATAAAGATGTTATTATTATAATTCTTGTTCATGATAAAGTTTATATTCCATGCTAGAATTGTATTAAGCGGAAACTTTGATACTTGTGTGGTTTATGAACAACACCATGTCCCTAGTATGCCTCTATGGACTAGCTCATTGATTAATGATGGTTAAGGTTTCCTAACCATAGACATGAGTTGTCAATTAATAATGAGATCATGTCATTGGGAGAATGATATGATGGACAGACCCAAATCAAGCAGAGCAATTAGATCGTGTCATTGTGTTCATCTTTGCGAAGCTTTTTCTTATGTCAAATATTGCATTCCTTAGACCATGAGATAATGCAACTCCCTGGTATCGGAAGAAAGCTTTGAGGTCATCAAACGTCATCCTATGAGAGGGTGATCATAAAGGTGTCTCTCAGGTGATCGGAAAGTACTTGTTGGGTTATATGTATCGAGATGGGATTTGTGCCTCCCAAGTCGGAGAGATATACTTCAGGCCCACTCGGTAATCGATATCAACACCGCTTGCAAGCAAGTGGTTAAGGAGTTAATCACAAAGTGATATCGGATTACGGAACGAGTAAATTACTTGCTGTGAACGAGATTGAACTAGGTATGCCGATACCAACGATCGAATCTCGGGCAAGTAAAATATCGCGTGACGAAGGGAATATATATGGGATTAATTGAATCATGGCATCGTGGTTCATCCGATATGATCATCGATGAATATGTGGGAGTCAATATGGGTTCCCAGACCCCGTTGTTGATTATTGATAGAAGATCATGTCTGCATATTCTTGAACACGTAGGGTCACACACTTAATGTGTCTCGACGCTAGGATAGAATGGATAATTGGTTTATGAGTTTTTGTTCGGAGTCTCGGATGAGATCCAGGACATCACGAGAGGTTCCGGAATGGTCCGTAGAATAAGATTCATATAAGGGAAAGCAGTTTTTGGATTTCAGAATTGTTTCGGAATGTTCGGTATTGTACCAAAAGGTTCTAGAAGCTTCCAGAGTGGGACCAACGTGGCCCCACTTGTCGGGAGGGGGCATGGGCCTACGAGGGAGCCTGGCCGCAT
This sequence comes from Avena sativa, assembly GCA_916181665.1. NCBI lineage: Eukaryota > Viridiplantae > Streptophyta > Magnoliopsida > Poales > Poaceae > Avena > Avena sativa. The sequence continues at coordinate 39,400,799 of OV702298.1, read as the reverse complement.
TGGGCCAGGGGCACAAGGCCCCATAGGCCCAGCCGGCCAAGCCCTAGGGGAAACCCTAGGGAGAGCTTCTAGAAGGGGAGGAAACTTGCCCCCCACTCCACCCCATGTGGCCGCCGGCCCTAGGGTTTGGAGGAGGGGCAAGGGCAGCCGGCCAGCCCTCTATATAAAGAGGGAAGGGGCGCACCCTCCCCCCACACCTCCTCAAACCCTAGCCGCCTAGTTGCTTCCCTCCTCTCTCTCTCTCCCGACTGCGCGTAGGCGAAGCCCTGCAGCAGAAACTCTCCACCTTTGCACCACGCCGCCGTGTTGTAGATCCAATCTATCTCTCCACCCCACTTGCTGGACCGAGGAAGGAGGAGACGTCGAGGTGCCATACGTGTGCATATCTCGGAGGCGTCGCAACTTGCAGCGTTGGATCGGATCGGATCGCGAGGAGGAGAAGGCTAGTACGACTACATCAACCACGTTCCGTTGAACGTTCCGCTGTGCGATTTCTTCAAGGGTATGAAGATCTCATCTATTTCCCCTCGTTGTTTGCATCTCCTAGATTAGATCTTGGCTTCCCGTTCGCATCCATAGAATTTTTTTGATTTACTATGCTGCGAAACCCTTCAGCGGTATCAGAGCCAGATCTATGCATAGACGTTGTGGCTTTCTGTAGGTAAGAATCGTTCTTAGCTTGTTACTCCCATAAGCCACATAAAACATGCAACAACAAAGTAGAGGCGTATAACTTGTTTTTGCGGGGAGTGTTTCCGTGATATGGTATGGCCCAAGATGTGATGTGTATGTTGTATGCAATGATCATGTTTTGTAATATTTCATGACTTGCATGTCGATGAGTACACAACCGGAATGAGCCATATGGTTGTCTTTATAATTGTGTATGACCTGTGTGTCAACTTCTTATACGCCATGTAATAGCTTTACTTTATCGCTAAGTAGTTAGCAATAGTTGTAGTTGCTATTCGTGGTGGAGGCAATCATGGTGGAGTGATGGAGATCATGCTGGCACACACAAGATGGAGATCATCGCGCGGAGATTGGCTATACCATGTCACATAGAATTATATGCATGTGATGTTTATCCTTTTATGTATCTTATTATGCTTAGATCGCGACGGTAGCATTATAAGATGATTCCTCACTTAAAGATCAAGATAAAACTGTGTTCTCCCCATGTATGCACCGTTGCGAAAGTTCGTCGTGTTCAAGCACCACGTGATGATCGGGTGCTATAAACTCTACGTTCACATACAACGGGTGCAAGCCAATTTTGCACACGCGGAAATACTTGGGTTTGACTTGACGAGCCTAGCATGTACAGACATGGCCTCGGAACACACGAACCGAAAGGTTAAGCATGAGTCATATGAATGATATGATCGACACTTTGTTGTCCACCATTGAAGCCACATCTCTTCTCGTGAAGATCGGATTAGGTGTGGTGAATTTGGATCATGTTCACTAAACAACTTGAGGGATGTTGAATTTAGTGGGAGTTCATCTAGTAATTTGATTAAGTTGAACTAGTTATCATGAACATAGTCTAAATTGTACTTGCAAATTTTGTAGATCAAATGGCTAAGTCCAACTTCAACTTCAACGTTTTTGCTGAGAAAGAAAAGCTTAAGAACAATGGGTCTAACTTCACCAACTGGTTCCGCAATCTGAGAATCATTCTCGCTGGCGGACAAAAGGACTATGTCCTTGAGAAAGCGCTAGGTGACGCTCCTGCTGTAGATGCGCCGGCTGATGAAAAAGATGTTTATCAGTCGTGCAAGGATGATTATGGTGTGATTAAGAGCACCATGTTGTTTGCTATGGAATCGGACCTTCAAAATCGTTTTGAGGAGTTCGCCGGGCCCTTTGAGATTCTTGAGGAACTGAAAACTATGTTTCAGACTCAGGCATGTTCTGAGAGATATGAGATCTCTGAGAAATTCTTTAACTGCAAGATGGATGAAGGGAGTTTCGTTAGTGAGCACGCCATTAAGATGTCGGGCTACACTCAACGCCTTGAGCAACTGGACTGCAAGATTCCAGAGGATCTCAAGATTGACAGAGTTCTGCAATCACTCCCTCCTAGCTACAAAGGTTTTGTAGTTACTCATAATCAGATTGGTTCCACTGATACGATCACTGAGCTCTTCGCTAAGCTGAAAGCTGCGGAGGTGGACATCAAGAAAGATAATCATGTGCTGATGGTCAACAAGCCCCCCATCTTTAAGAAAGGTAAGGGTGCAAAGAAGTCCTTCAAGAAAGGCAGCGGCAAGCGCGTTGCCCCTGCTGAGAAGAAGCTCAAGTCTGGACCTAAGCCAGACACTGAGTGCTTCTATTGCAAGGACAAGGGTCACTAGAAGCGCAACTGTCTGAAGTACTTAGCGGACAAGAAGGCTGGCACCATCAAAGGTATATTTGATATACATGTTATTGATGTTTACCTTACTAGCGCTCATTGTAGTGTCTGGGTATTTGATACTGGTTCAGTTGCTAATATTTGTAACTCGAAACAGGAGCTACCGAATAGAAGGCGGCTAGCGAGGGATGAGGTGACGATGCGCGTTGGCAACGGATCAAGAGTTAATGTGATGGCCGTCGGCACACTCTCCTTAGTTTTACCTTCGGGATTAGTTTTAAACCTTAATAAATGTTATTATGTGCCTGCATTGAGCATGAACATCATATCTGGATCGTGTTTATTGCAAGACGGTTATTCATTTAAATCGGAGAATAATGGCTGTTCTATTTATATGAGTAACATCTTTTATGGTCATGCACCTGCTATGAATGGTTTATTTCTTCTGAATCTCGAAATAAATGAAACACACATCCATAACATTGAGGCTAAGAGATGCAAGGTAGATAGTGATAATACGACTTATTTGTGGCACTGCCGTCTAGGTCATATTGGTGTAAAACGCATGAAGAAACTCCATTCTGATGGACTTTTGGAGTCTCTTGATTTTGAATCATTTGACACGTGCGAGCCATGCCTCATGGGCAAGATGATCAAAACCCCGTTCTCCGGAATAATGGAGCAAGCAATGGACTTGCTGGAAATCATACATACCGATGTATGTGGACCAATGAGTGTTTCGACGCGTGGTGGTTATCGCTATTTTCTCATTTTTACTGATGACTTAAGTAGATATGGGTATATCTATTTAATGAAACATAAATCTGAAACATTTGAAAAGTTCAAAGAATTTCAGAATGAAGTGGAAAACCATCGTAACAGGAAAATTAAATTTCTACGATCCGATTGTGGAGGTGAATATTTGAGTTATGATTTTCTCACGCATCTTAAAGCAAGCAGAATAGTTTCGCAACTCACGCCACCCAGAACACCACAGTGCAATGGTGTGTCTGAACGCCGGAATCGAACTCTATTAGATATGGTGCAATCACTGATGTCTCTTAAAGATTTGCCGTTATCATTTTGGGGTTATGCATTAGAAACCGCTGCATTCACTTTAAATAGGGCACCATCTAAATCCGTTGAGACGACACCGTATGAGCTATGGTTTGGTGCTAAACCTAAGTTGTCGTTTCTTAAAGTTTGGGGATGCGAAGCTTACGTCAAGAAGTTGATGCCAGACATGCTCGAACCCAAAGCGAAGAAATGCGTCTTCATAGGATACCCTAAGGAAATGATTGGGTATACCTTCTACCACAGATCCGAAGGCAAAGTGTTTGTCGCAAAGAACGAATCCTTTCTTGAGAAGGAGTTTCTCTCGAAAGAAGTGAGTGGGAGGAAAGTAGAGGTAGATGAGGTTATTGAACCTTCTCTTGAGATGGAGAGTAGCGCAGCACCTGAAATTGTTCCAGTGCCGTCTGCACCAACAATAGAGGAAGCTAATGACAAGGATCATGAAGCTTCGGACGATGCTACTACTGAACGTCGCAGGTCGACAAGGTCACGTGCCCCTCCTGAGTGGTACGGCAACCATGTCTTAACTGTCTTGTTAGTAGACAACAGTGAACCTGCGAACTATGAGGAAGCAATGATGAGCCCAGACTCTGAGAAATGGCTAGAGGCCATGAAATCCGAATTAGGATCCATGAGAGAAAACCAAGTATGGACTTTGGTAGACCCTCCTAGCGACCGAAAGGCCGTTGAGTGCAAATGGATTTTCAAGAAGAAAACGGACGCAGATGGTAATGTTACTGTCTATAAAGCACGGCTTGTTGCGGAAGGTTTTCGACAAGTTCAAGGTGTTGACTACGATGATACTTTCTCTCCCTTAGCGATGTTTAAGTCCATTCGGATTTTATTAGCAATTGCTGCGTTTCATGATTATGAAATATGGCAGATGGATGTCAAGATTGCGTTCCTCAATGGCAACATTGATGAAGAGTTGTATATGATGCAACCCGAAGGTTTTGTCGATCCTAAGGATGTTGATAAGGTGTGAAAACTTCAGCGTTCCATTTATGGACTGAAGCAAGCATCTCGGAGTTGGAACCTTCATTTTGATCAAGTGATCAAGAGCTTTGGATTTGTTCCAAATTGCTACGAAGCTTGTATCTACAAGAAAGTGAGTGGGAGCTCAGTGACATTTTTAGTACTATATGTGGATGACATATTGATTATTGGAAATGACATTGATATGCTTAATGAAGTGAAGAGTTATTTGAACAAATGTTTTTCAATGAAAGACCTAGGGGAAGCTGCTTATATATTAGGCATCAAAATCTATAGAGATAGACAAAGACGCCTAATAGCTTTAAGCCAAAGTACATACGTAGACAAAGTTCTAAAATGGTTCAGAATGGATAAGGCAAAGAAAGGTTCAGTGCCTATGTTGTCAGGTAAGATATTGAGCAAGGCTCAGTGTCTAGCTACGGTAAACGATAGAGAAGCTATGAGAAAATTCCCTTATGCCTCGGCCATAGGTTCTATCATGTATGCCATCCTATGTACTAGACCGGATGTGTCCAATGCTCTTAGTTTGACGAGCAGATACCAAAGTGATCCAGGAGTGGAACACTGGACAGCTGTGAAGAACATCCTAAAGTATTTAAATAGGACTAAAGAAATGTTCTTAGTCTATGGAGGTGATGAACAACTCGTCGTAAAAGGTTACGTCGACGCTAGTTTCGACACCGACAAGGATGATTCTAAATCTCAGACAGGATATGTTTATATTTTGAATGGAGGAGCTGTGAGCTGGAGAAGCTGCAAGCAAAGCGTGATCGTGGGATCTACAGTAGAAGCGGAATACATGGCTGCTGCAGAAGCGTCAAGTGAAGGAGTTTGGATCAGGAACTTCATCACTGAGCTTGGTGTGGTTCCAAGTGCCTTGGACCCACTGGAGATATTGTGTGACAACACTAGCGCCATAGCACTGGCGAAGGAACCAAGATATCATCCAAAGACCAAGCATATCAACCGCAAGTTTCATATAATTCGAGATTATATAACAGATGGAGATCTGAAGATTAGCAAAGTACATACGGATCTGAATGTCGCAGATCCGTTGACTAAACCTCTTCCACGAGCAAAACATGATCAGCACCTTAGTGCCATGGGTGTTAGATTGTTGCCAGATGTAAACTAGATTATTGACTCTAGTGCAAGTGGGAGACTATTGGAATTATGCCCTAGAGGCAATAATAAAGATGTTATTATTATAATTCTTGTTCATGATAAAGTTTATATTCCATGCTAGAATTGTATTAAGCGGAAACTTTGATACTTGTGTGGTTTATGAACAACACCGTGTCCCTAGTATGCCTCTATGGACTAGCTCATTGATTAATGATGGTTAAGGTTTCCTAACCATATACATGAGTTGTCAATTAATAATGAGATCATGTCATTGGGAGAGTTTGTGTTGTGCAGGCCTCCATGTTGCCAGCAACACCTGTGTGACATTTCCTTCCTCCTTCTGGTTCGATAACCTTGGTCTCAACTGAGGAAAGACTTGCTGCTTGCTGCTTCACATCTTGCTCTTGGGGTTTCCAACAAAGCGCTTCCACATCAAACACCAGGTGCCATCAAGCTTTCTGGTGTCGTTACTGAGGAATCTAATTTAACCTTTTCCACCTCGTCAAGCGCTATCAACAAGTTTTCTGGCGCCGTTGCCGGGGAGGCTAAGGACGTCTTCACTAGGGGAGTCCTTCACTTCCTTTCTCTTTACTTTTTTTTAGTTTTCTTAGTTTATTTTGCTAGGTTTGTTTGCCTCTTTCAAAAAAACCAAAAAAAAATTAGTCTAGTTTGGTTTGCTTGCTTTATTCAAAAACACAAAAAATTAGTTCCTGCTCTAGTTGCCACCTTGCTCTAGCTCACCATGTTGTTCCCCAAGTTTGCTTTGAAAAAACTTGCAATAGGTAGTGGTTCCATAATTGGGAAAGATAATATTGAAGAATTCTTTAACTATGTTAGAAAGCATGAGGATATTGAGGATAAATCTATAGCTGAACTTGCTCCTAATTATGAGATTGCTGCAGCTTCTTTAGTTCATATGTTGGAGGCTAGGTTTGTTAGCCTTAACCCCTTCATACAATTCTTATTCCTAAAACTAAAAGAAGAGAAGAATATTGAAAAAAGGGAATTCATCGTTGAAACTTTATCAAAAGAATCCCACGATATTGCTAGGGAGGCCAAAAAGGTTTTTGAATGTTTCAATATGCTAGGTTCAAGTGTAGATGTTGCGGGTATTTCTGATAAAACTAAGCCCAGAGAGGAATTCAATATACCCATACCCTATAAGCTTGTTGGAATGCATGAAGCCTTTGAAAATAACTTTGATTGGATTGCCCCTGAAAATCTTTTTGATGAAGGTAGTAGACCAAAGATGGATGAGAAAGGATCCTCCAAAACCCATTTGGATGAGATATCTTTCATAGTTGAAGATTTTGCAAGTATGAATGTTAATGCTTCTTCATTTGAAAATACTTGATTCTTCTTACTTCTTGTGCCTAACTTAAAGGCGTTAAAGAAAAGTACTTGTTGGGAGTGTTGGAATTATGCCCTAGAGGCAATAATAAAGATGTTATTATTATAATTCTTGTTCATGATAAAGTTTATATTCCATGCTAGAATTGTATTAAGCGGAAACTTTGATACTTGTGTGGTTTATGAACAACACCATGTCCCTAGTATGCCTCTATGGACTAGCTCATTGATTAATGATGGTTAAGGTTTCCTAACCATAGACATGAGTTGTCAATTAATAATGAGATCATGTCATTGGGAGAATGATATGATGGACAGACCCAAATCAAGCAGAGCAATTAGATCGTGTCATTGTGTTCATCTTTGCGAAGCTTTTTCTTATGTCAAATATTGCATTCCTTAGACCATGAGATAATGCAACTCCCTGGTATCGGAAGAAAGCTTTGAGGTCATCAAACGTCATCCTATGAGAGGGTGATCATAAAGGTGTCTCTCAGGTGATCGGAAAGTACTTGTTGGGTTATATGTATCGAGATGGGATTTGTGCCTCCCAAGTCGGAGAGATATACTTCAGGCCCACTCGGTAATCGATATCAACACCGCTTGCAAGCAAGTGGTTAAGGAGTTAATCACAAAGTGATATCGGATTACGGAACGAGTAAATTACTTGCTGTGAACGAGATTGAACTAGGTATGCCGATACCAACGATCGAATCTCGGGCAAGTAAAATATCGCGTGACGAAGGGAATATATATGGGATTAATTGAATCATGGCATCGTGGTTCATCCGATATGATCATCGATGAATATGTGGGAGTCAATATGGGTTCCCAGACCCCGCTGTTGATTATTGATAGAAGATCATGTCTGCATATTCTCGAACCCGTAGGGTCACACACTTAACGTGTCTCGACGCTAGGATAGAATGGATAATTGGTTTATGAGTTTTTGTTCGGAGTCTCGGATGAGATCTAGGACATCACGAGAGGTTCCGGAATGGTCCGGAGAATAAGATTCATATAAGGGAAAGCAATTTTTGGATTTTAGAATTGTTTCGGAATGTTCGGTATTGTACCGGAAGGTTCTAGAAGCTTCCGAAGTGGGACCAACGTGGCCCCACTTGTCGGGAGGGGGCGTGGGCCTACGAGGGAGTTCCCTGGCCGCATTGGGCCATGGGCACAAGGCCCAGCCGGCCTAGCCCTAGGGGAAACCCTAGGGAGAGCTTCTAGAAGGGGGGGTGAAACTTGCCCCCCACTCCACCCCATGTGCCGCCGGCCCTAGGGTTTGGAGGAGGGGCAAGGGTAGCCAGCCAGCCCTCTATATAAAGAGGGCAGGGGCGCACCCTCCCCCCACAGCTCCTCAAACCCTAGCCGCCTAGTTGCTGCCCTCCTCTCTCTCTCTCTCTCTCTCTCTCCCGACTGCGCGTAGGCGAAGCCCTGCCGCAGAAACTCTCCACCTTTGCACCACGCATCGTGTTGTAGATCCAATATATCTCTCCACCCCACTTGCTGGACCAAGGAAGGAGGAGACGTCGAGGTGCCATACGTGTTCATCTCTCGGAGGCGTCGCCACTTGCGGTGTTGGATCGGATCGGATCGCGAGGAGGAGAAGGCTAGTACGACTACATCAACCACGTTCCGTTGAACGTTCCGCTGTGCGATTTCTTCAAGGGTATGAAGATCTCATCTATTTCCCCTCGTTGTTTGCATCTCCTAGATTAGATCTTGGCTTCCCGTTCGCATCCGTAGAATTTTTTTGATTTACTATGCTGCGAAACCCTTCAGGGAGATAACCCAAGAGTTTCCTTGAGTCTTGGAAGTTATTACTACTGTAAATACCTCTCCTTATCCTTTTTGTTTGCTTTTTGTGCCAAGAATGACCTCTAATGAGAGGGAACTAAGATTTGGGGAGTTGCTGTCCCGAAACAGATTTCTGTCCTCCACCAAAAAGATTCATGAGGAGGCTCTGTAACTCTGATTGAGCTTAATATTTACGAATAAATCCCCCAGTATGTTGGCTAACTTTCGTTAGTTCAACACTTTTTGATTTGAGCAGCACAAGATGTTCGAAAAAAATCGTTTCTACCTGCTGGTCTGTTTTGATAGATTTTTTCCATTATTTGCATTTGCTTCTTATTGATTCCTTTTTGAGCTCTCTTCAGGTAAATTGATTTTATTTGAAGGAGTTACTTTAGTAGCTTGTGTTTTTAGTGAAAACCCTTGCTGTTCCAAAGCTTTGCCTGCGGTCTAATATCTTTTGAATAAGCTAATGTTGCTAATGAAGATTGTGTGAAGTTTTGTATTAAGGAAAAATTTCAGGTGTAGAGAAAGAATGATGCAATGAGATGAAGAATGGACAAAAGCTCAAGCTTGGGTATGCCACCGTGGTGTCACCCCAAGAAATATCCAAGAGGTACAAGCGTCAAAGCTTGGGGATGCCCAAGGCATCCCCTTCTTCATCAATAAAAAGCTCAAGTCTGTCTAGACACTTCACTTTTATTGTTTCATGCACAGTTGTGTTGTTCTCGGAGCGTCTTAGTTTTCATTTGTTTTGCTTAGTTTGTTTAGTTTGCTTTAGTAGTTTGGACCCCCGTTCTCGCTGTGTTGTTTTGCAAATAAGTTTGCTTGGTGTTTGGAAAGGGGTAGTATGTTCTTGCTTGAAGTGCAAGAGGAGCTTGCATTGACTGTGACTAAGACTTTAGCATGACATGCTAGGTGTTGTTTTTTGCATTATGTTTAGTGATTATTGCTGTAGCATGTCTTGTTTCAAACAATTGGGATTGCTTAGTGTGCCTTGAAGAAATTATGCGTTGTTTTAGCATGCAAAAACATAGTATTGTGGTATTCTCCTTTGATGTTTTGCTTGGGTTGACTTGGCACATGCTTACACCATGTTATGACTATGACAAGTCACCATTAGCCTCTATGATCATTTAGTCCTTGACTTGTAGTACCACTCTTTGCTTTCATTAGTTTGCTTTGTTGCATTGCATAATAATGGCCATTATTGCTCTCTTAGTTGGTTGCTCCCAGTCTTTTGCTAGCCTCCACTTTTATGAGTACGTTCTACTCATCCTTCCAACTCCCAAGAAACCAAGTTATTCCAAAGTGTCCACTATAAACTCCTAGGCATGGTGTGTTACACCATTCCAAGTATATTCTTGTTTTCATCTATCTTCCAATTAAAACTATTTTGTTATGTGAAAACTTAGTGATTAAAGCCCTCACGAACTTGATGTCACACTTTATATTCTTTGCCCCTAATAAACTTGAACCATTGAGGCAACTTTGTTGTATATGCTTGCACTTATAAGTTGGGATTAGCAGAACCGTGCTGTCACGGGGAACGTTTTCAACATTGCACTTGTACTTTTTGTATTCCGTTGATATCATGCTCTTTTGTCTATGTATGTTACCGGTGTGAAATGAAGTGTGAACTTGTAAGTTCATGGAGTTTGTATTCCGTGTTAGAGAAACGCCCGGGCTGCTAGCCTAATCCATGCCTAATCATGGTGGAAACTTGCAGCATCACCATAGTGAAATCTAAGAAGCATTCTTCTTATAAAAAAAGAGAGACACATTGAGAAAAAGAGAGAAAAATAACCATATTCCCATGGTACATAAGAAGAATTGTTGAGATGCTCATTGTCTGCTTGCCTTGTCATTTTGGTTATGGGAAAGCTCATGTACCATGTGCAAGGGGTACCCCGTTGGCGGTTCTCAATGATATGCAAATACTTACAGTGACAAGAACTTGCCTGGGCCCTAAGTTGAGTATCCATGAGGTGTGGCCCTCATAGTCAAGGGACTTGAGATTGCCAACTTATACTTTGTTAAGCATATACTCCAGCTTTGCCACTTTAACCTTAACCACTACAAGATGCTTATGATAGGGGCAATGAGGGCTGAAAGCTAACTAGTACCATAATTTTTGGAAGCTCTTTTTGAAACTTGTAATCCATGCTTCCTTTACAAAAAGGCTTTTCTTCCACCATTATTTGAGTCTCCACCTTCTACCTTTAGGCACCATTAAGAGAGCATAGTTATCATTCTGTGTGCAATGTTCCAAAGCTTATTAATTGATGCATATTGTGTTATTACTTGTTCATGTGCTATCTGTTTCTAGTCACCCTTGTGAACTTTGAAGGTGTCCTATGCATCTATTTGCTACTCTATGAGGGACAAGCTGATTTCCACTATGCTATGTTTTCTGCATGTGAAAGAAACAAACGTTTTTCAATGCATATTATTCATGATCTTTGTTTGTAGCTTGCCATGTTGCATGCATAGTTACTATGTCTTATTGTTAGAACTCCATCTTTCATGCACATGTTTAGAGTTCTTTGATCCCAGCTTTCAATGTTTGCAAATGGTTGGATCTTTATTGTGAGGGTGCATGTCACCTCAAAAATTTGTTCTTTTATCACTTACCTACTCGAGGACGAGCAGGTGTTAAGCTTGGGGATGCTGATACGTTGTAAATATATCTATAATTTTTGATGCTCCATGCTTGTTTAGTATCTACTTTGCTTTACTAGTCTACACTTTGAGGTGTTTTTACATGTTTTCTGGTACTAACCTATTAACAAGTTGCAACAGTGCCAGATGCCTGTTTTCTGCTGTTTTTGGTTTCATAAAACTTCGTAAAGAAATATTCTCGGAATTGGACGGAACAAATGCCAAAGTCAATAACTTTCCGTGGGGAACAAGAAGTCCATAGGAGAGACAGAGGGGCTGGCCAGAGGGGCGAGACCCACCCTAGGCGTGGGGTCAGGTGGACCCGTGCCTGGGTAGGGTTTGGCGACCGTGGTCGCCTCCCGGACTCACCCCTTCGCCTATAAGAAGCCCCTGATGCAGAAACTCTCGGTACCCAATCAAAAATCCATGAAACCGTCTGTAGCCGCCACCACCATCGTCCCTAGATCGAGGGGGATCTGAAGCTCTTCCCTGCACCCTGCCAGAGGGGAGATCATCCCGGAGGCCTTCTCTCCGGTATGATTTGTGAGTAGTTTCACCTTGGACTATGGGTCCATGTAGTAGCTAGATGGTTGTATCTCCTCCTTTGTGCTTTCATTATAGATCTTGTGAGCACCGTTCATGATCAAGATCTAATATATTTGTAATCATTCATGTTGTGTTTGCAGGGATCCAATGGATATTGAGATTATTATGTTGGTTTGATTAATGGTTTTATCTTTATGATTCCATCATGTCTGTGTTGTTTGTGATCTTACATGCTCTCCTTTGCTAGTGGTTATCTTGGCCAAGTAGTTGCTAGTGACTCCAAGAGGGAGTATTTATGCTCGATAGTGGGTTCATGCCTCTAGTTTCCAAGGGAAGTGACAAAAATTTCTTCAGTTGTAGATGTATTGTTGCTACTAGAGAAAAAACAACGGTCTCTTGTTCATAGAACATGTGGACTGTTTACCTTAAACACTTTGCTTAAAGCAGTTGTCTGTTGCTTACAACTTAATACTGGAGGGGGTTCGGATGATAACCTGAAGGTGGATTTCTAGTCATAGATGCAGTTGGATTACGGTCTATGTATAATGTTGTATTGCCCAATCAACTTCATAGGATCTCTCTAGCTAGTAATTGCATTGTTATGCCTTGCTCAGTTCCTGTCAATTGCCTCGCTGTAATTTGTTTACCCTTCATGCCATGTTGTTTATCTAAGGAGAGCACCTCTAGTGAACTACTGACCCCGGTCCAGTCTTTACCATTGATACATCATCCACTGTTACTTGTTTACTTGCTGCAAACCATTACCTTCCACACCATACGTTTAATCTTTTGTTACAGCAAACCGGTGAGCTTGAAAACCTCACTGATTCGTTGGGGCAAAGTCTTGAGTTTGTGTTGTGCAGGACTCCATGTTGCCAGCAACACCTATGTGATGTTTCCTTCCTTCTTCTTGTTCGATAACTTCGGTCTCAACTAAGGGAAGACTTGCTGCTTGCTGCTTCACACCTTGCTCTTGGGGTTTCCAACGAAGCGCTTCCACATCAAACACCATGCGCCATCAAGCTTTCTGGTGTCGTTACTGAGGAATCTACTTTAACCTCTTCCATCTCGTAAAGCGCTATCAGTGATCAAGGAGAATTCACAAAGAAACCGATTAAGAAGTAAATGAAAATAGTGACAGAAATCTGTCAAAACAGACCAGCAAGTAAAAACCAATTTTTGGAAGACTTTTTGTTGCTCAAATGGAAAAGTGTTGTACTAACTAAAGTTAGATAACAACATGGGGCATATACTCAAAAAATTACAGCTCAGTACGATATACAGAGATTTTTCACAAATTTTTATAGTGAAGAACAAAAATCTGTTTCGGAACAGCAACTTCCCCAAATCTTACTTCTCTCTCATTAGAGGCTATTTTTGGCAAAAAAACCAAACAAAAAGTATAAAGAGAGATTATTACAGAGGAAATAACTTCTAAGACTGAATAAAATAAAATTTTACTGAAATAAAAATTGGGTTATCTCCCAAGAGTGATTTTCTTTAATGCCTTTCAGCTAGGCACAAAATAGAGAACCAAACAAAGAAGCAAAACAAAAGAAACTATTTTTGTTGTTTTGAAATTATAAGTGAAAGTAAAGAAGCAATAAGAATGAAATAAAGAGCCTAATAAAACTAAATAATATAAAACCAAGACATATAAAAGCAACTATAATACAAGTTAAAACAATACATATCATGTGGATGGGTAATATAGAGTATGAAGGAGACAACCTCATGTTAGTTGATGAATAGGGGGATGACTCGGGCATACCCAAGCTTAGATGATTGTATATTCTTAAATATGTTCTTGGGATGCACCTAAACATCCCTAAGCTTGAGCTCTTGCGTCTTATTGTTTATCTCATATCACCATATTGATTAGAAATTATAAGCTACATCCACATAAAACTTCACAAAACTCATTAGTAGGGCTAGTACTCATTAAATAAAATCCACTAATGTTCAAGCATTGACAAGTTTCATAATATTTACTCATCATTAGCCACTGTATATACTAAGGTATTCATGATTTTCGTTGTCCGTTGAAAAACTAACGAAACTAATAACACCAAGTACAATATTGAATAAACTAAGAAATCTGTCAAAACTAAATAGTCTATAAAGATGACACTCAACGAGATAGTTAGGTAGCTCAAATCAAAAAAATCAAAACTAATAAAATACAGACCATAATCTCAGGTTTATTCACAAAAAAATCAAAATAATATTCTGAGATTTATCATGATTTTCTACAGTGAAGCACAAAAATCTGTCTAAATTGAACAGTCAGTGAAGATCGATTTTTTTTGAGACAGCTACGTAGCTCACATAAGGAAAAGTTAATCTAATGAAAGAAACATAATAAGCATTACTTTGCACTCAAGAAATTTCAGATCAATATCACTTTCTGGTGATTTTAAACATTTTATACGATGAAGCATAGAAAATCTGTTTCTGGACAGCAAAGCAAAACTATCAACTTCCAAGTAACTAAAAACTAAAATTGTCGCTTTACTTTTATGGTACGGAGGAATATGTACAATATATACATGATACGTCGAAAACGTATCTATAATTTTTGATGCTCCATTCTTGTTTAGTATCTACTTTGCTTTGCTTTGTGTACACTTTGAGGTGCTTTTTACATGTTTTCTGGTACTAACCTATTAATAAGTTGCCACAGTGCCAGTTGCCTGTTTTCTGCTGTTTTTAGTTCCAGAAAATCTAGTAAATAAATATTCTCGGAATTGGATGGGACAAACGTCAAAGTCAATTACTTTCCATGGGGAACAAGAAGTCCAGAGGGGAGACAGAGAGGCGTGCTAGGGCGGTCACACCCCCTATGCGCGGGTGGGCCCTGCCCCGCGCCTAGGCAGGGTGTAGGGCCCCTGGCCACCTCCTCGGCCCCCCTTCGCCTATAAGAAGCATCGATGCAGAAACCCTAAGTACCCGATAAATATTCCACGAAACCTTTTGTAGCCGCCGCCACCATCGTCCCTAGATCGAGGGGATCTGAAGTTCTTCCCAGCTCCCTGCAGGAGGGGAGATCATCCCGGAGGCCTTCTTTCCGGTATGATACGTGAGTAGTTCCACCTTGAACTATGGGTCCATGTAGTAGCTAGATGGTTGTATCTCCTCCTTTGTGCTTTCATGTATAGATCTTGTGAGCTCCGTTCATGATCAAGATCTAATCTTT
Organism: Avena sativa; assembly: GCA_916181665.1. Taxonomy (NCBI): domain Eukaryota; kingdom Viridiplantae; phylum Streptophyta; class Magnoliopsida; order Poales; family Poaceae; genus Avena; species Avena sativa. Next base: position 39,385,695 of record OV702298.1, on the reverse strand, counting down.
TTGTAATCATGCATGTTGTGTTTGCAGGGATCCGATGGATATTGAGATTATTATGTTGGTTTGATTAATGGTTTTGTCTTTATAATTCTATCATGTATGTGTTGTTTGTGATCTTGCATGCTCTCCGTTGTTAGTAGCTATCTTGGCCAAGTAGTTGCTACTAACTCCAAGAGGGGGTATTTATGCTCGATAGTGGGTTCATGCCTCTAGTTTCCAAGGGAAGTAAAAGAAATCTCTTTGGTTGTAGATGTGTTGTTGCTACTAGGGATAAAAAACCGGTCTCTTGTTCATGGAACATGTGGACTGTTTACCTTAGACACTTTGCTTAAAGCAGTTGTCTATTGCTTGCAACTTAATACTGGAGGGGGTTCAGATGATAACCTGAAGATGGACTTCTAGTCATAGATGCAGTTGGATGGCGGTCTATGTATCTTGTTGTATTGCCCAATATAATCTCATGGGATCTTTCTGACTAGTAATTGCATTGTTATGCCTTGCTCAGTTCCTGTCAATTTCCCCGCTGTAATTTGTTTACCCTTCATGCCATGTTGTTTATCTAAGGAGAGCACCTCTAGTGAACTCTGGACCCTGGTCCAATCTTTACCATTGATACATCTTCCATTGTTACTTGTTTACTTGCTGCAAACCACCATTACCTTCCACACCATATGTTTAATCCTTTGTTACAACAACTGGTGAGATTGACAACCTCACTGTTAGTTGGGGCAAAGTCTTGAGTTTGTTTTTTGCAGGTCTCCGTGTTTCTTGCAACACATGTGTGACGTTTCCTTCCTCCTACTGGTTCGATAACCTCGGTTTCTTACTGAGGGAAGACTTGCTATTGTGCTGCTTCACACCTATCTCTTGGGGTTCCCAATAGGCTCCACATCAACTGAGCCATCAATAAGTTTTCTGGCGTCGTTGCCGGGGAGGCTAAGGACGTCTTCACTAGGGGAGTCCTTCACTTCCTTTCTCTTTACTTTTTTTAGTTTGCTTTGTTTCTTTTGCTTTGTTTTGTTTGCCTATTTTCAAAAAAAAACCCAAAAAAATTAGTCTAGTTTGTTTTGCTTTCTTTATTCAAAAACACAAAAAATTAGTTCCTGCTCTAGTTGCCACCTTGCTCTAGCTCACCATGTTTTTCCCCAAGTTCGCCCTAAAAGATCTTGCAATAGGTAGTGGCTCCATAATTGGGAAATATAATATTGAAGAATTCTTTAATCATGTTAGCAAGTATGAGGACATTGAGGATAAATCTATAGCAGAACTTGCTCCTAATTATGAGATTGATGCGTATTCTTTAGTTCATATGTTGGAGGCTAGGTTTGTTAGCCTTAACCCCTTCATACAATTCTTGTTCCTAAAACTAAAAGAAGAAAAGAATGCTGAAAAGAGAGAATTCATCCTTGAAACTTTACTAAAAGAATTTCATGATGTTGCTAGGGAAGCCAAAAAGGTCTTTGAGCGTTTCAATATGCTAGGCTCAAGTGTAGATGTTGTGGGTACTTCTGATAAGACTAATTCCAGAGAGGAATTTAAGATACCCATACCCTTTAAGCTTGTTGGAATGCATGAAGCCCTTGAAAAGAATTTTTATTGGATTGCTCCTGAAAATCTTTTTGATGAAAGTAGTAGACCAAAGAGAGATGAGAAGGGATCCTCCAAAACCCATTTGGATGAGATACCTTTTATAGTTGAAGACTTTGCAAGTATGGATGTTAAAGCTTCTTCATTTGAAAATATTTGATTCTTCTTGCTTCTTGTGCTTAACTTAAAGGCGTTAAAGAAAAGTACTTGTTGGGAGATAACCCAAGAGTTTACTTGAGTCTTGGAAGTTATTATTTCAGTAATGACCTCTCCTTATCCTTTTTGTTTGCTTTTTGTGCCAAGAATGACCTCTAATGAGAGGGAAGTAAGATTTGGGGAGTTGCTGTCCCGAAACAGATTTCTATCCTCCACCAAAAATGTTCGTGAGTAGTCTATGTAACATGGATTGAGCTCAAAATTTACAAATAAATCCCCCAGTATGTTCTCTAACTTTAGTTAGTTCAACACTTTTTGATTTGAGCAACAGAAGATGTTCGAAAAAATCAGTTTCTACATGCTGGTCTGTTTTGACAGATTTCTGCCATTATTTGCATTTACTTCTTATTGATTCCCTTTTGAGTTCTCTTTAAGATGAATTGAGATTTTTGAAGGAGTTACTACAGTAGCTTGTGTTTTTAGTGAAAGGCCTTGCTGTTTCAAAGCTTTGCCAGAGGAATAATATCTTTTGAATAAGCTAATGTTGCTAATGAAGATTGTGTGAAGTTTTGTATGAAGGAAAATTTCAGGTGTAAAGAGAGAATGATGCGATGAGATAAATAATGGACAAAATCTCAAGCTTGGGGATTCCAACCCGGTGTCACCCCACGAAATATACAAGAGGTACAAGCTTCAAAGCTTGGGGATGCCCAAGGCATCCTCTTCTTTATCAATAAAAAGCTTAGGTCTGTCTAGACAATTTGTTTTTATTGTTTCATGCACAGTTGTGTTATTCTTGGAGTGTCTTAGTTTTAGTTTGGTTTGCTTAGGTTGTTTAGTTTGCTTGAATAAAGTAATTTGGACCCCCATTCTCGCTGTGTTGTTTGCAATTAAGTTGCTTGGTGTTGGAAAGGAGTAGTAAGTTATTGCTTGTAAGTGGAAGAGAAGCTTGCATTGACTATGACTTAGACTTTAGAATGACATTATAGGTGTTGTTTTGAACTTATGCTTAGTGATTATTGTTGTAGAATGTCTTGTTCCAAACAATTGGGATTGCTCAGTGTACCTTGAAGAAATTATGCGTTGTTTTAGCATGCAAAAGCATAGTATAGTGGCATCCTCCTTCGATGTTTTGCTTGGGTTGGCTTGGCACATGCTCACACCATGTTATGACTATGAACAAGTCACCATAGCCTCTATGATCATTTAGTACTTGACTTGTAGTACCACTCTGTGCATTGATTAGTAATGCTTTGTTGCACTGCATGATTATGTCCATTATTGCTCTCTTATTTGGTTGCTCCCAGTCTTTTGCTAGCCTCCACTTGTATGAGTAAGTACTACTCATGCTTCCAACTGCCAAGAAACCAAGTTATTCCAAAGTGTCCACTATAAATCCCTATGGATGGTGTGTTACACCATTCCAAGTATATTCTTGTTTTCAGCTATCTTCCAATTAAAAACTATTTTGTTATGTGAAAACTTAGTGATTAAAGCCCTCACGAACTTGATGTCACACTTTATATTCTTTGCCCCTAATAAACTTGAACCATTGTGTCACCTATGTTGTATATGCTTGCACTTATACGTTGGAATTAGCAGAACCGTGTTGTCACGGGGAACGTTTTCAACATTGCACTTGTACTTTGTACTCAGTTGATATCATGCTATTTTGTCTATGGATGTCACCGGTGTGAAATAAAGAGGGAACTTGTAAGTCCATGGAGTTTGTATTCTGTGTTAGAGAAACGCCTGGGCCGCTAGCCTAAGCCATGCCTAATCATGGTGTAAACTTGCAGCATCACCATAGTGAGCTATCTATGAAGCATCCTCAATAAAAACCTATGCATATGGTAAATAAAAAGATCGCTGAGATGCTCATTGTCTGCTTGCCTTGTCATTTTGGTTATGGGAAAGCTCCTGTACCATGTGCAAGGGGTACCCCGTTGGCGGTTCTCTATGATATGCAAATACTTATAATGACAATAACTTACATGTGACTGAAGTTGAGTAGCATGAGGTGTGGCCCTCGTATTCAAGTGACTTGAGATTGCCAACTTATACTTCGTCAAGCATATACTCCATCTTTGTTCACTTTAAACTTAATCACTTCAAGATTCTTGTGATAGGGGCAATGAGGGTAGAAAGCTAACAAGTACCATAATTTTTGGAAGCTCTTTCTGAAACTTGAAATCCATGCTTCCTTTATAAAAGGCCTTTCTTCCACTATTATTATTTGAGTCTCCACCTTCTACCTTTAGGCACCATTAAGAGAGCATAGTTGTCATTCTGTGTGCAGTGTTCCAAAGCTTATTGATTGATGCATATTGTGTTATTACTTGTTCTTGTGCTACTTGTTTCTAGTCACCCTTGTGAACTTTGAAGGTGTCCTATGCATCTATTTGCTAGATGGTTGTATCTCCTCCTTTGTGCTTTCATGTATAGATCTTGTGAGCTCCGTTCATGATCAGGATCTAATCTTTTTGTAATCATGCGTGTTGTGTTTGTGGGGATCCGATGGATATTGAGATTAGTATGTTGGTTTGATTAATGGTTTTGTATTTATGATTCTATATGTATGTGTTGTTTGTGATCTTACATGCTCTCCGTTGTTAGTAGCTATCTTGGCAAAGTAGTTGCTAGTGACTCCAAGAGGGGGTATTTATGCTCGATAGTGGGTGCATGCCTCTATTTTCCAAGGGAAGTGACAGAAATCTCTTCGGTTGTAGATGTGTTGTTGCTACTAGGGAGAAAACAACGGTCTCTCGTTCATGGAACATGTGGACTGTTTACCTTACACACTTTGCTTAAAGTAGTTGTCTGTTGCTTGCAACTTAATACTGGAGGGGGTTCAGATGATAACCTGAAGGTGGACTTCTAGTCGTAGATGCAGTTGGATGGCGGTATATGTATCTTGTTGTATTGCCCAATCGAATCTCATAGGATCTTTCTGACTAGTAATTGCATTGTTATGCCTTGCTCAGTTCCTGTCAATTGCCCCGCTGTAATTTGTTTACCCTTCATGCCATGTTGTTTATATAAGGAGAGCACCTCTAGTGAACTATGGACCCCGGTCCAATCTTTACCATTGATACATCTTCCACTTTTAGTTATTTACTTGCTGCAAACCACCATTACCTTCCATATCATACATTTAATCCTTTGTTACAACAACCGGTGAGATTGACAACCTCACTAATAGTTGGGGCAAAGTCTTGAGTTTGTGTTGTGCAGGTCTCCGCGTTGCTTGCAACACTTGTGTGACATTTCCTTCCTCATACTGGTTCGATAACCTCGGTTTCTTACTGAGGGAAGACTTGCTGCTGTGCTGCTTCACACCTTGCTCTTGGGGTTCCCAACAGGCTCCACATCAACTGATCCATCAATACAATATACACAATATGTACAAGTTTTTAACTGAAAGATTCCATGGAAAGATTTGTTTTGGTTTCATAGGCATGAACACAAGTGTTCAAGGTCGACCCCCACTTAACCATTACTCATCTTTCCAATCAGTTTCCTTTTTGAAAACATTTTTAGGTAACAAGTACAACTAATTTTTTTGTAATTCGCATTCCCTATCCATACTAAGATATAGAACAACTTAAAACTGGAAGTAAAAACTACTTAGAGATAAAGCAAACAAGTGCACACAAGAATATTTACCCACACGCTATTCCTCCCCGACAACAGCTCCAGAAAACATCTTGATGCGGCTCAGATCACTATAGAGCTTCGTTGGGATACCCCAAGAGGAAGGTGTGAAGAGCACAACAGTAAGTTTTCCCTCAGTTATGAAACCAAGGTTACCGAACCAGTAAGAGTAAGGAAACAACTCCAAGGTGTTGCTAACAACTCGGAACCCGCACAACACAACCCCAAGACTTTGCCGAGGTTGTCAATCTCATTGGTTTTCTGAAAAAACAAAGGATTAACCGTACAGTGTGGAAGATAGTAGTTGCTTGTAGAAAGTAAATGGTAACAGTAGATGATGTATCAATGATAAAGGAATGGACCGGGGTCCACAGTTCACTAGAGGTGTTCTCCTTAAGATAGATAACATGCTGGGTGAACAAATTAAAGTGGGGCAATTGACAGATTGAGAAAGCATAACTATGCATATACTAGACATCTTGACTCCTATGAGATTTGATTGGGCATTACAACAATATACATAAACCAGAATCCAACTGCATCTATGACTAATAATCCACCTCTAGGTTATCATCCGAACCCCTTCTAGTATTAAGTTGCAAGCAACAGATAATTGCATTAATCAATGTGTGTAAAGTAAACAATACAATTGTTCCATGAACAAAATATTGTTGTTTTCTCCCTAGTAGCAACAGCACATCCACAACCTTAGAGATTTTTGTCACTTCCCCAGATTACTAGAGGCATGAACCTACTATCGAGCATAAATACTCCCTCTTGGAGTCACAAGCATCTACCTGGTCAAGATAGCTACTAGCAACGGAGAGCATGCAAGATCACAAATAACATAGACATGATAGAATCAATAATCAATCTGACATAGTATCTCAATATCCATCATATCCCCGCAAACACAACATGTATGATTACAAATAGATGATATTGATCATGAACGGAGCTCACAAGATCTAAACATGATAGCATAAAGGAGGAGAAACAATCATCTAGCTACTATATGGACCCATAGTCCAAGGGTGAACTACTCACGCATCATATCGGAGGCTGGCATGGTGATGAAGAAGGCCTCCGGGTTGATCTCTCCCCTCTGGCGGGGTGTCGGGTAGAGCTTAAGATCCCCCTGATCTAGGGACGATGGTGGCGGCGGCTACTGACTGTTTCGTGGAGATTTGATCGGGTGCTTAGGGTTTCTGCATCGGGATGCTTTTATAGGCGAAAGGGAAAGGTCGGTGGGCGCCCGAGGGGCCCACACTTGCTGGCAGCACGCCCCCCTTGGGTTCACGCGGCCCTAGGGTGTGGCCACCTCATTCCCCCCCTTCGGCTGCCCTTTGGACTCTATGTTCTCTCTGGTAAAATATTGACTTTGGCTTTTGTCCCATCCAATTTCGTGAATATTTCCTTACTAGCTTTTCTGAAACCAAAAATAGCAGAAAACAGGCAACTGGCACTATGGCATCTTGTTAATAGGTTAGTCCCGGAAAATGTATAAAAATACGTCAAAGTGTAGACAAAACATAGCAAAGTTGATACTAAACAAGCATGGAGCATCAAAAATTATAAATACTTTTATGACGTATCAAGCATCTGAGGCGAGAAATACCCGGCGAACTTCAAGGCGCCGAAGGAGATCGAAAAGTACGATCCCACGTACAATCCAGCTGTGTGGCTGGACACATACCTCATGGCGATGGGAATCTCTGGACACACCGACCTTATCGCCGCTCGCTACCTCCCCCTAATGATGGAGGGAGCGACTCGACAGTGGATCAACACCCTCCCTACTGACAGCATCGACTCTTGGGAGGACATGCGTGAGGCCTTTGTCAGGCACTTCGAGGGCTCCTACACCCGCGCCACCACCATAGAGGACCTGGAGCGATGCGTCCAGGGACCCCGCGAGTCAACCCGCAACTGGGTCCAACGGTGGCAGGACATGTGGATCAACGCCACCGGCATCCACCCGGACACGGCGATCCACTGCTTCAAGAAGTCGTGCCGATAAGAGCCATTGGTCGCCATGATCAAGCCGGAATACAAGACACTCGACAACATCCCTGACGTCCTCAATATCGCCAAACGATACGCAGAGGAAGATCCGAACCAGGAAACCGACGATGAGTCGGGTGGGAATCGCTGCCCAAGCGGCCACGACAACGGTAGGCAGCACGAGCTGCGCTACAACAACACTCGCCTCACCGGCAAGCGTCACGGTGATGGGAGAGTCGACTTCGTCGCCAACATCGGCTACGCGCCACATGACCCCAAAAGTTTCCGCTGCGATGAAGTCCAGCACCGTGATAGCGGAAACTACCGAGCGAGGCCGAAATTCGACCCCGTAGCTCTCCTCAACCAACCTTGTGTGTTCCAGAGCAGGGAGGGGAAACCCGCCACGCACACGACCATCGACTTCCACTCCTTGAAGGAGATCGAGAAGGCACGGCGCGCAAGGGAGGACCCCAACAACAACCCGCCAAATAGCAGGGCATTCGGCAACAATGTCGGCTCGCTCCACACCTTCATGAAGCTCGGCACCAAGCGCGAGAAGAAGGTTCTCGCCCGTGCCTTCGCCGTCAATGCGGTGTCCTAGGTCGACGTCGCTCGCTTCCTTAGTTGGTCCGAGCAGCGCACCACATTGAGCCGCGAGGACCACTCTCCATAGATCGAGTACCCCGGGCGAGTCGCCCTGGTAGTCAAGCCCAAAGTGGGTGACTACTGGCTTCCCAAGATGTTGATGGACGGCGGGAGATCCATCAATATCCTCTACCTGGAGACTTTCAGGCGACTGAGGCTGTTGCGGTCAATGATCGAGTCGACCCTCACCACCTTCCATGGCATCGTCCTCAGACGGAAGGCATACCTGATCGGCAAGGTGACGCTGCCAGTCACCTTCGGCACACCAGCCAACTTCCGCACCAAGCGGATCGTCTTCGAGCTGGTGAACTTCAACATGCCCTACCACTGCGTCCTGGGGCAACAAGCATTTGCCAAGTTCATGGCGTCACCACATTACGTGTACAACATCATGAAGCTCCCAGGGCCATGAGGCATCATCACCGTCCACGGCGACCCTGACATGGCCATTGAGTGCGAGGAAAAAGGCAGATAGCTCACGGACGCCGTCATCACCGCGGAAACCAACTACAAAGAAGAGCTCGCCAGATATGCGAGTGGGCTCGACAAAGACGACCCCACAATCCTGAAGAAGTCCAATGCGGAGAACACCGGATCGACGGCCTTCGAGACCACCATGCACACCCGCACCGTCGAGCTGGTCCCAGGCGACTCCATCCAGACGGTCACCATCGGGGCGGGCATGATCCCCGCATAGGAAAGCGCGCTCATCGACTTCCTTCATGAGAATCGTGAAATCTTCGCTTGGAAGCCATCTGACATGCCAGGTATTCCGAGGGAACTCACCGAGCACAAACTCAACGCCGACCCCAAAGCGCGACCTGTCAAGCAGTCACTATGGCCCTTCAATGAAGAGCGCCGCCCAACAATCGCCAAAGAAGTGCAGCGTCTACTCGCTGCAGGCTTCATCCGGCCAATCAAGTACTCCAAGTGGTTGGCAAACCCAGTCTTGGTTATGAAAAAGAACAAGACCTGGAGGATATGTATCGACTACATCAACCTCAACAGCGCCTGCCCAAAAGAGCAGTTCGTCCTCCCGTCCATTGATCAGATCATCGATTCGACCGCGTGCTCGGAGTCGATGTGCTTCCTTGATGCGTACTATGGATATAACCAGACCAAGATGGCGGTCGAGGACAAGGAGAAGGCGGCATTCATCACGCCATTCGGCTGCTACTGCTACACCGCAATGACATTCAGCCTCAAGAACGCTGGAGCAACCTACCAGCGGTGCATGCAGGAGTGCCTAGCAAGCCAAATTTTCCACAACATCCATGTTTACATCGATGACGTGGTGGTCAGGTCCAATCGCCAGAGCAACCTACTCGCCGACCTGGCCGAGACCTTTGTAAACCTGCAGAGGTACATGATCAAGCTCAACCCAGGGAAGTGCACCTTCGGTGTACCCACTGGATAGATACTAGGGTACATAGTCTCCAAGCGAGGCATCGAGGAAAACCCCACCAAGATCGACACGATCGCATGGCTCGGCAAACCCGAGTGCCTCCGCGATGTCCAGAAGCTGGTCGGTCGAGTCACGGCTCTCAGTCTCTTCATCCCCCGGCTAGGCGAGAAGGCAATTCCTTTCTACCGCCTGATGCGCAAGAACCCCACGTTCCAATGGGACAAGGAGGCAGACGACACACTCAACACACTCGCTGCACCGCTACTTGCCGCCCCGTTGACAAGGAGCCTATGCTCGTCTACGTCGTGGCGTCCGAGCGAGTCGTCAGCACCGTCATGGTCGTCGAGCAACCAGAGGAGGGCAAGGAGCGCCTCGTATAGAGCCCGGTATACTACATCAGCGAAGTCCTCACGGACTCACGACAGTGCTACCCGCAATACCAGAAACTAGTGTACGCGGTCTTCCGAGCCCAGCGACGGCTACCACACTACTTCTAGGAGCACCCAATCACGGTCGTCTCCTCCGTTACACTACAGGAAATCATCCGCAACCGCGAGGTGACTGGGTGGGTCGTCAAGTGGGCCGTTGAAATCGGCATCCATAACATCAAGTACGAGTCGTGCAAGTCGATCAAGTCACAGGATCTAGCGGATTTCCTCGCCGACTGGGAAGAGGCGCAGCAGCCAGAGAAGCTGCCATACCTCCACTACTGGTCGCTCCACTTCGAAGGATCCAAAATTGCGGACGGCGCAGGGGCAGGAATCCTACTCACCTCGCCCAAAGGCGACAAGCTCTGCTACGTGCTATACCTCGACTTCACCCCCTGCACCAACAACATGGCCGAGTACGAGGCCCTGCTTCACGGCCTGCGAGCCGCCAAGAAGATGAACATCAATCGCTTGTGGTGCTACGGCGACTCTGACCTCATAGCCGCGCAAGTCGCTGGTACCTGTGACGTCGTCTACCCCACCATGGCAGCATACCACCAAGAAGTGGACTAACTGGGGGGCCACTTCGCCGGCTACTCCGTCGAGTGGATCAACATGCGCAAGAACGAGGAGGCCGATGCCCTCTCCTGCATCGGGTCGGCTCGGCAAACCTCACCTGCAGGTGTCTTCCTCGACACCATCCACAAGCCATCTGTCTCTCCTCCAAATGAGATGGACCTCTGGATCCCGCTGCAACCAAAGCCCGCCCTAGTCGCCATGGTTGCAGAACCAAGCGACTGGACCGCGCCATACCTCACCTACCTCGAGGGCGGAACCCTGCCAGCGGACGAGGCGGAATCCCGCATGATCTTGCGCTGCTGCAAGTCCTTCGTCATCATCAATTGAGATCTCCACAAGCGCAGCGTAACAGGCGTGTTCCAACGCTACGTGCAACCTGGAGAAGGACGCAAGATCCTCCAAGACATCCACATCGGCGACTAGGGCCACCACGCTGGTGCCCGGTCCCTGGTTTCCAAGGCCATGCGACACGGCTTCTACTGGCTCACTACGCACGTCGACACGGTCGACATCGTCCAACGCTGCATCAGATGCCAGAAGTACGCCAACCAGACGCACGTACCCAGCTCGGCGCTCAAGACGATCCCCATCACCTGGCCATTTGCCGTATGGGGCATGGATATGGTGGGCCCCTTCAGGAAGGCCCCCTCCGGCTACACCCACCTCCTAGTCACAGTCGACAAATTCACCAAGTGGGTGGAGTCCAAGCCAGTCCGGAAGTGTGATGGGAAGACCGCGGCCAAATTCCTCCGCGAGCTCATCTACCGCTATGGATTCCCGCATAGCATCATCATGGACAACGACACCAACTTCGCCAAGGGTGCCATGGCAGAATTCTGCGAGGAGCACAACATACAGCTCGAACTCGCCTCAGTCGCCCACTCGGAGTCCAATGGCCAGGCGGAATGCGCCAACCAAAATATCCTCCATGACCTCAAGCCGCGACTGCAAGTTCCCCTCGAGCGAACTCCGGGATGCTGGGTCGAAGAGCTCCCCTCCGTCATATGGGGCATCTGCACCTCCATCAACCGGTCGACGGGGTTCACACCCTTCTTCATGATATACAACGCCGAAGCCGTCATGCCAACTAACCTGGAGCACGACTCGCCCCGGGTCGTCAACTACGTGGAGGCCGATAACGAGATCGCACGCCAGGACGGGGTCAACCAGCTCGACGAAGCACGCGACCTAGCTCGCTCCCACACCGCCATCTACTAGTAGGGGCTACGCCACTACCACAGCCGCCGAGTCTGGAGTCGTACCTTCTAGGAAGGCGACCTGGTCCTGCGACTGATCTAGGACAAGAAGGTCATGCACAAGATCTCTCCCCCATGGGAGGGACCATTTTCCATAGGGCGAGTCCTCGACAATGATGCCTACTACCTCATCAACGTCCGAGGCGACGGACAACTCGACGTCAAGCGGTCGTGGAATGTAAACCTCCTAACGAAGTTCTACACATAGAACCCTGAGCTGTATTCCCCCCCCCTCCCCGCCATGCAATAGAATACATTCGACTCGCACAAATTGTTCTTACTCTCCAAGTCTTGTGCCAATCGCACTCGTAACTACAGCATAATGCTACTCACGGAAGTCAACCCTTGGCTACACGACCGGCACGGCTAAGTAGTGCGGCGCAAGGGAATCGAAAAATTCGGGCATGCGTCGTCCACAAAAACGCTAACCCGGAGCCCCCATCGGAGTCGTACCGCTTGACTAGCCTGCCGGGAAAGACAACCGCACACGCTTCATACAGCGGTCGGTCCTCCACATCCTCGGCATGGTGACTCAAACGGTTAAGTACCATGCTCGGGGACTCGCTTTAGTCTAAACCCACGTGGCTCGGGAACACATTAAGTACGAGAGCACGCCCTAGACTCGCCACGCGACTGGCTCTCTGAGACTGGTGGAGAGACGCGCCACATAAAACGCGCTTTGTCCTCATCTACCTTCGGTATGTGACTAGAACGGCTAAGTACCACGCTCGAGGACTCGCCTAACCGACACCATTCGTGTCCAGGAAAACGGCTAAGTATAGAGCACCCCTTGGGGTCGCCAAGCGACTGGCTTCCCAAGCCACAGCGAGTCGACCGTAACTAACTAACAGTCTAAAACAAACAAACATATGGAAATGCAAGGTAAACCCCATCAAAGGGCGGATGCGCTCGGGGGCTCGCTCAACAAACAAATCAAAGTCAAAATCAAACTGACATAACACATCTTTCATTCCCTTAAGCAGCAAAATATATTGTTCACAGGCAAAGACTATTACAATTCTAACTACATTAATACAAAAGCCACTCGGCACGTCTTCACTTTGCAGGCTTCGAGGTCGACATGCCACCATCACCGCGGACCCGGATAAAGGGTATCCACGGATTCGTTGGATACTTCGTTAGGCTATTTGACATCACCGACCGGAACGGCTGCTCCGTTTTAAGATCACGGTGCGCTGGCTCGAGGTCGTTAGGCGCCACCTCCGTCTCCTGGTACGGCAACAGATCGCCCATCGCCAGCACCCGCTCGGAGTACATGGCCACCTTCGCCGTCAACTTCGGAATTTCAGAAATTTCCACCAAGCCGGTGGAAAACGGGTAACCGCTGGTGACATCATCGAGATCGAAGTCATTGGGGAAATGCGCGAGCCCGAGACTTAGCGCAGTCGCGGCCCCATGGCAAAACACCAACCACGAAATGTAGTCGACCAACGTCGGCGCCCTTTCAAGGTAACGCCATACCTCCGTCAGCTCGCTGGGAATCACCTCAGTGGGAGAAATCTCCTGGAGAACGGCGCGGATGCACGTCATCGAAAGGGCGGCAAAATCCACCAGCATGGTCACGCACTGCTTCGCGTCATACGACTGCACCTCAGGGTCTTCGTCGAGTATTTTCCCTGCAAACAACGCCAAGTCAGAATCAGAGGGATGCACAATGTCAGCCTCACCCGCTCGGGGACTTGCCGGCCTATCGATTCGCCCGCTCACGGACTCGCCGACGTAGAGATAGGTTTAAGAATCTCACCTATAAGTGGACGACAAAGCCACGTGGTGAAGTCCCGAAGACCTGTCAGCTCATCCTGCAACCCGACAACAAGGGTGTCGGAGACCTTCTGCTCTTCCGTTGCTGCAGCGACAGCGGCCTTGGTCCTCTCCTCCGACAAGCTCGCTTCCTCCTTTGCGGCCTTGAGCTCATTCTCTAGCTCATCAACTCGCTTCTCCGCGGCGGTCAACGATGACTTGGCAGTCTCTAACTCGACTACTGGGACAAGACCCTCGTGCGCCTTAGCAACAGCGGCGGAGTGCTCCTCTGCAAAGAAAACAAAAGTGAGACACCAGGCAATTAAAGCAACGAAATTAACAAGATACTCGAAACACCCACCTGTAGTCGCCCGAAGCTGTTGGTTCACATCTTGCATGGATCGGAGGTCGCGCTCCAAGCGCTCCTTGGTGGCCAGTCACTCCGCCGACTCATGTTGAAGACCCTGCAAAGAGAAAACAAACGTAAGAGGACACCAAAATTTCTCAAGTGCCTAGCTGCTGAAATTCAGCGACTAGCCACTCAAGGACTGGACACCAAAAATTCCTAAGTGTCTAGCCGCTGAAATTCAGCGACTAGCCACTCGGGCACTGGACAGCAAAAGATGCAAGAATCCACCCACTGAAATTCAGCTAGTAGATCCTCGGGGTCTGGAGATACCAGGATAGCTGCGCCCAGCATGTTGTGCAGCTTGACTGCATCTATCGACCACAGCATAAAGGGTGTTCGCCCGTGATGTTGCTTGACGTTCGCACCCAAACTTTTGGGTACCTGAGGCGATTGCGTCGTAGCTCCAGCGGCAGAAGCCCTCGCCATGAAGGAAGGAAACATCACCGCAACTGCCCCTGAAGCGCTACTCGCGGGCCCCGATGTCCCGACCAGCGCCGCTGGCTCAACCTACTGCGACCCCGTGACCACGTTGACCTTCGCGGCCGTGTCAACTTCAATCGGCACCTCGCTCGGTGCGTCGACTGGCTCATCCACTTTGATGATGGAGTCATCGCCTTTCTTTTTCTTCACGCCCTCAGCGGGCGCCTTGGCTTAGTCGCCCTTCCTCTTCTTTGGGGGATCAATCTCTCCTCCCATGGAGACTGGTGGTACCTTGTCCACCGAAGGCTGACCAATCTTCTTCACACCAGCCCTGCAAAAAGGCACAATTAGCAACTCAGACAATAGCTACGAAGCGATGCTCCGAATCGACTCGGCAAAGACATACCCGGCGACTGGGATAAAATGTAGGCCAATGCGGATGTGCGCCAGCTTCTCCAATTTTGGGCCCAGTTTGCGACTGATGCCCGTCTCGAACATGGCAGGGGCCCATGACACCACGGCCTTCTTCGTCGATGAGGCCGCGGCCGCAGGAAGATCTACATCGGTTGACACTAGTGCATCCTTTGATGGGGAGGCCTCCGTGGTTCAAGCGGCTCCAAGCCCTGAGACTGCCGAGAACGGTGGGGGAATTGCTGCAAGAGGCACTTTGCCCTCCACCATGTCCTCGACTCTCGGGTCCGTCGCCTATGGAGTTTTTGTCGAAGCCTCGGCCTCTGCGTCATCGGCTTCACTGCTTGACTCGGAGCTAGTCGCAGACCGGGACGAAGACACCACTTTGGGCACCTTCTTCTTCGCGAGAAACTTCTTCTTTGATACCGTGGCCACGCGCCGCGAACTGTGTTCTTAGACATCGCCCTCGCCCCCATAATGTTCCTTGAGGCTCCGGCTGGCCTCGAGTTCGCGCTGCCGCTACCCGTGGGTCTTCTGGGCGCGGTCGTAGGTGCGGCGAATTCCACCACCTCATCATCATCGTCGGAGGACTCGCTTAAGTCCTCCTCGCCCTCCTCGGATCTCTCGTCAATCGGTGGGAGGGAGCCAATCCTCCAGGACTTGGAACAGCTAAAAAAGACAAGCATGTATCAGCAAGACTGCGAATGCATTTTCGTGATTGCGAAGGTATAAAAGATAGACAAACTCACTGTCGGCGCCTGGCGCTTCGTGGTATACAGGGGGATCCCGGCCTTCGGGTTGACGTACTCCGTGTCAATGATCTTCCTCAATGCGGACGCGTAATCGTCGGCCTTCCAGTCGGCGGTGCAGGCCTTGGTCCCATCGTCCCTGCCGGTGTACTTGCCAGCGGCACCAATCACCGCCCAAGCCAACAATTGTATAGAAATGGTCTCAAGCCCATCCTTCTTCAGTTGACGGATCATCGTCAGCATCTCGTCCATGACCATCCTCTGGTCATGGAGGAGCTTAGCCACCTACAGCCGGCATGGCTCGCTCCTGTCGGCGGTGAAAGCTGGGAGCGGCACCTTGCCATCCGGGGTCAACTTGCTGATGTAAAACAAAACTTCTTCCACTCGCTGGCCACCTTCTTAGGCAGCATGAGGTCGAGGAAGGGGGCCTTGTTCTTTAGTTGGAAGGTGAGGTTGTCCGCTGCCAGCATCGGGCCGCCGGCTCCCTCATGACCGACGCGCCCGTGGAACAGCTCCTGCCACAACGGGAAGTAAGGGCGACACCCCAGGTAGCACTCGCAGAACGCCATGAAAATGGCGAGCTGCTCGATGGTGTGAGGCCCCAGATCAGAGGGCTTGATGGAATAGTAGGCGCAGAACCGCCGGAAGAAGATCGAAGTAGGGAATCCTAGCCCTCTCTCTAGGTGGCCAGTGAAGCAGATGAATTCGTCGGCATGGAGATCCGACTCCATCTCTCCGACTGAGGGGATTCACCATCTTCCCTCACAGAGGATCCCCGCATCCGGAAAGGATTTCAACAATGCCCTGGTGCACCTGGACTTGCCTCACTGTTCCTTTGGAGGCGCCATCGAATCGAAGATCTAGGTTCATTGACTCGCTCTGGAAATTCCGGATCGGGAGAAAATGGGAGACTAAAGGGTGCGCAGGATCGGAGGAAATGTAAGGAAGACTCCAACTCCCCCGCCACTCTCCTTATATAGCGGTTGCTTCCCGCCAGTTTTGGAGGAGCAGTTACCGCGCGGTGATTACGCCGATATTACCGTTGGATTATCCAACGGCTAGTTTGACCAAAAATGACGGTCCAACTTCGTCTACTCGACTCGCCGACCCATTCGCATAAGCTGCGATTTGACTACTTGCCAAATTGGTGACTCGACTAGTCGCCGATATCGCGACTGAAGGTATATGTTAAGGATTCTTTCCTTCATTGAGAGATTCCACCGCCGATTCGATTGGGCATCCAAATTGGACCCGTATACTCCGATTACCAAAGAACACCTGCGATGAATCAACGATGGCCTCGGGGACTACTGATGGGGATATGCTGAGTGGGGTGTACCCAGCAGGACGTTCCCTACTGGATCATACTCCCAGCGAGGGCCTGTAGGACGACGACTGGATCATGACCCAAGGAGGAGCCAGGCGACTGGAAGCTGAAGGCCCAGAAGTGTAGCTAGGCCCAGTCGGATTAGGTCAAAACCCTCCGAGTCCTTAACCAACTCGGTTGTAGATCTGTAAACCCTAGCGAGGTACCCCTATATAAACCTCCTTAGGGTACACATAACACTTACGTTACATCAGATACTCCATCGACTTGTCGCCTAGTCGCCGAGCTCGCCACTTGTAATCCCTCGATAATACAATCGAGCAGGAGTAGGTATTTACCCTCCTGGGGGCCGAACCTGGGTAAAACCTTGTGTCTCCGCCCTCATCTCGCACCACAGATGGCTGGCCACCCTTGCCCCTTGTTCTACTACTCGCTGCCAATCCCAGCATTTGCCGTGGCCATTCCCACGACATCGTGTACCAAGAAACACCTTCTAGAAGGAATGCGATAATGACGACGTTGCTACCCATAATTGTCCTAGGATTTCTCCAGGCACACGGAGGGAGTTATGGAAGAGGAGCACCCGACGCCCTTCAAGAAGGAACAGTGGCACCTGCAACGCTGATAGGATTTCTCTTGGCCCCTAGAAACCACCACCCCGAACAAATCTAAGCGCTCCACCAAGCTTTCCGCCCACCAATATGCGCCACCACGGTCTTGTAGTCACCATCGTCGTCTCACCATGGCAACATTGTGAGGCTGGCCGGACCGAGAGAAAGAGTCGTAAACAAGGGGCGGCAGTATTGTATCCACACGAGAGGGAAAAACCTTCACCGTCATAGGTGGTAGCCGGCTGGACCCCACGGCAAGCACACACGAGGGAAAACAATAGAGTCAGAGGGCAGCTGCAGCAAGGACACCTAGAGGATGTCCTTGATACGTTGGAAGCGTATCTATAATTTTTTATGCTCCATGCTTGTTAGTATCTACTTTGCTTTGCTTTGTCTATACTTTGAGGTGTTTTTATATCTTTTCTGGAACTAACCTATTAACAACTTACCACAGTGCCAGTTGCCTGTTTTCTTCTGTTTTTGGTTCCAGAAAGGCAGAAAATCAATATTCTCGGAATTGGACGGGACAAAAGCCAAAGTCAATAACTTTTCATGAGGGACACGAATCTAGAAGGAGGGACGGAGAGGCACCAGTGGGTGGCCAGAACCCCTAGGCGCGGCCAAGCCTGGCCCGCGCCTGGGGAGGGTGTGGGCCCTCTGGCCGCCTCCTCGGACTCCCCCTTCGCCTATAAGAAGCCTCCAACCTAAAAACCCTAAATAATCCAGAATAAATACACGAAAACCTCCACAGAGCCGCCGCCATCGAAAGGGAGATTCGGGGGACAGAAAGTCTTTGTTCCGGCACCCTGCCGGGATGGGGAAGTGCCCCCGGAGCCATCTCCATCAATCTCCATTGCCATCTTCATCATCGTTGCTGATTCCTATGATGAGGAGGGAGTAGTTCTTCCTCGAAGCTAAGGGCTCTACCGGTAGCTATGTGTTCATCTCTCTCTCTCTCTATGCATGATCTTGTTGTGGTCATGAGCTTTGTAATCAAGTAGATCTACCTGGCTACTCAAGTGCTTCAATAGATCTCTACTCTCCCCATGTGTGTGAAAGTGACAGCGTGCACGCCATGGTGGCACTTAGGCTTGAGTCTACATAAATACTCTTTGTGCTTTAATAGATCTATGCTTTTCCCCACGTGTGTGAACGTGATAGCATGCATACCGTGTGTGGCACTTTGGCTAGATTGAATATTTGTTATGAGTTATATTTGGAGTTGGATGTCTCTATGAAATTGTGGTGTTTGTTGGAAACATCTAGCGCTCAAGGTGACAGTGTTGGGTTATCTAGATTGGGGAAGGCCCTACCGTGGATTAGAGTGTCCAACTGGAGATTAGTTAAGAGTAGTATCATGAAGAGAGGATATTTATATGAGAGAGTGTTCACTAGTGAAAGTATGATCCCTAGGCCTTGTTTCTAAACATTGAAACACCGTTTGCATCTAGATCTGTTGCATGTTTGCTTGATTTAGTCTTTACCTCACTGTTAAGCTCTTATGGCACTCACACACGTTCTCCCACGTCAACAACAAGTCAGAAGCTATTTTCTGGCACCGTTACCACTTGTATTTCACTATCTCTTCGTCGAACTAGTGCACCTATACACCTGACAAGTGTATTAAGTGTGTTGGGGACACAAGAGACTTCTTGTATCTTGATTGCAGGATTACTTGAGAGAGAATACCTTTGACTACTTCCTCCCTGAGTTTGATAAACCTTGGGTGATCCACTTTAGGGAAACTTGATGTTGTTCTACAAACTTCTGCACTTGGAGGCCCAACAACTGTCTACAAGAATAGAAGTGCGTAGACATCAAGCTCATTTATGGCGCCATTGTCGGGGAGGTTTTGGGCCTTTTACCTTTCCTCCACGTCAAGCTCCATCAAAGCTCTTCGCTGTCGCTGTTGCCGGGGAGGTAAGGTAAAAGGTACTCACATTCTCCGGTGTGAGTTCTCGAAGTTATTTCCTTTAGATTCTGCAATTTTTTATTTTTGTTTCTTGTTTTCACTAGTTAGGCTTAATGGAAAACAACAACAAAAATAGACAGCTTTGTAGTGTTTATCTTGAGTTAGGACATGAAGTGTTTGAACAGAAAATTAAAAAATGTATGGAGCTTTATTTGCATGCTAATAGCAATGTTATTGGTATGATTTTTTTGAACACCATTGTTACTAATGGTATGGAAACGTCTAAGCTTGGGGAAGCTAGTTTTTATAAGAAAGATCTTTTTAGTTCCACAGCTTTAGGGAAGAAAATTTGCTCTAATGATACTTTATCTCCCATATGTGGTAATTCTAATGATACTTGTGATATTTTAAATCCACATACTGAAAGTTTCCCTTTAAAAATACATATTGAAATTGTTGAATGTGTTATGAATAACTGTTATTTTGGAGATGGAACTGTCCATCCTAGTGATCATTTACTCTTTATACATGAATTATGCGAGTTGTTCAAGTGTGTAGGTATTTCAATGGACCAAGTTAAGAGGAAGTTATTCCCTTTATCACTTAGGGACAAAGCAAGGGAGTGGCATGAGCTACTAGATGATCCTCATCATTTGGAGTGGAAGGAACTTGAATCTCTCTTTTATTCTAAATTTTATCCTCCTCATGAAATTCATAAAGATAGGAATTATATTTATAAATTTTTATCCTCACGAGGGATAAAGTATTTCCCAAGCTTGGGGGATATTGAAGTCACTAATGCTCAAATATACCATTCATGAGCTCCCTAGTAATGTTGTTATCAATAATTTTTATGCAAGGCTTTCAGGACATTACAAGGACTATCTAGATACCTGTTCAGTGGGATCCTTCACAAGTAAGAAGGTCAAAGCTAAGTGGGATATTCTTGAAACAATTCAAAGCAATACTGAAGATTGGGATAACGACAAAGGTAAAGAACCAGGTATAAACTATGAGTATGATTGCATTAAGCCTTTCGCTGAAACTGCTGATTTTCAAGAGCTTAGTGCTAAATATGGTCTTGATCCTAAAATTCTTGTTCGATACTATAGAGCCTTTGCTTCCCATATTGATGCTCCTAAATAAAAATGGGACATGTATCATGAACCTTTTAAAGACACTTGCATAGAAAATGAAAATGTTATTAATGATTGCAATAAACATGCTCAAACTTCTAAAAGTACTATTTCTTATAAGCATCTTAATTTTTGTGGTATGCATAGACCTTGTGAGAAGAATCAAATAGAAGAAGAATATTGTATCACCCACTAGAATGAAAAAACCAGAACGTGGTATAAGGCTCTAAATGATCTTTGTAAAAAAATTGTGCCCTCTACCCTTTTATTTGTGAACTCTGCTATGAAGTGGGTCATTTCAATTTTCAATGCTCGGGCCATATGAGTACTGCAAGCTTGTATTGTGATAATGCGATCACTTATAATCAACATGATGAACTTACATTATTTTTGGGGTGTGAAGAGTTATCAAGAAAAACTTCTTTGATAGACATGAGTACTTTTGATATGAATAGCGTCCTGCATGGTTGTCATCTTTATTGTGTTGAAAACTGCCACACAAATACTTACATAAAAAATCTTATAAAATATGATATTTTACCAAATTATGACAGGACTGATATGTGTTTTGATCTTATTAATGAAAAGGAGGAATCCTCCAAAGTTTCTTCTATTGTCTCTAACAATAATCTAGGCTATGTGGAGAAGCTTCCTTTCAAGCCTCTCCCTCCTAAAGAGGAGAAGAAGAAGAGGAGTAAAAGGAGAGAGGAAACGGTATCTTCCCCTAAGCATGTTGCTCCTATCATAGTTTTTTTATGATGAGTCTGAACTAGATGATGTTCCTATGCCTGTTACCTATATTAGTGATCATGATTGGGAAAAGCACACTACTTTTGATATTGAAAATATCTTTGGTACCAATTCTGAAAATGATGATATTAATAATTGTTATGCTTTTAGTGCTATCCATGTTCCTTCCAATAATGATATGTTTACAAATGAACACACTTGGTAAGATAGCTATTCTTTTGCTTATGATGATACTATACCTCCAATGTATGATGATTACAATGATGAGTATGATATTTTCAGTCCACCTACTATTGAGGAGGAAATTAATTGTGATTACAATATGCCTCCTATATTTGATGACTATGGTGATGAGAATAGTAATGATAGCTATTTTGTTGAATTTTCTCCCACTATGATTAATAAGCATGACTATGCTTATGTGGAGAGTAATAATCATTTTATGCATGTGGCTCATGATAAGAATGTTTCTTGTGATAGTTATATTGTTAATTTTGTTCATGTTGCTACTGAAAGTTATTATGAGAGAGAGAAACATGGTTTTATGCATCTTAAGAATATTAAGTTTCCCCTCTTTATGTTGAAAATCTTGAAGTTGCACTTGTTTTGCTTTCCTATGCTTGTTGCTTTGTGCTTTCATGACTTGTTTATTTACAAGATTCCTATGCATAGGAAGTGGGTTAGACTTAAATCTGTTTTGAATTTGGTTCTTGATGCTCTCTTTTACTTTAATTCATATTTCTTATGTGAGCATATTATCAAGCTATCAAGCCTAACTTAAAGGCGTTAAAGAAAAGTACATGTTGGGAGATAACCCAAGAGTTTACTTGAGTCTTGGAAGTTATTACTTCTGCAATGACCTCTCCTTATAATTTTTGTTTGCTTTTTGTTCCAAGAATAACCTCTAATAAGAGGGAAGTAAGATTTGACGAGTTGCTGTCCTGAAACAGATTTCTGTCCTCCACCAAAAAAAATCGTGAGTAGTCTCTGTAACTCAGATTGAGCTGAACATTTACGAATAAATTTCCCAGTATGTTAGATAACTTTCGTTAGTTCAGCACTTTTTTATTTGAGCAACATAAGATCTTCGAAAAAATCGGTTTCTACCTATTGGTCTGTTTTGATAGATTTCTGCCATTATTTGCATTTGCTTCTTATTGATTCCTTTTTGAGTTCTCTTTTGGGGAATTGAGATTTTTGAAGGAGTTGCTACAGTAGCTTGTGTTTTTAGTGAAAAGCCTTGTTGTTCCAAATATTTTCCAAAGGTCTATTAACTTTTGAATACACTAATGTTGCTAATGAAGATTGTGTGAAGTTTCGTATGAAGGAAAAATTTCAGGTGTAGAGAAATAATAATGTAATGAGATGAAGAATGGAAAAAAGCTCAATCTTGGGGATGCCACCCTATGTCACCCCAAGAAATATCCAAGAGGTACAAGCATCAAAGCTTGGGGATGCCCAAGGCATCCCCTTCTTCATCAATAAAAATCTCAGGTCTTTCTAGACACTTCGTTTTTATTGTTTCATGCATTGTTGTGTTGTTCTTGGAGCATCTTAGTTTTTATTATTGGTTTTCGTTTGCTTAGTTTGATTGAGTAAGTTGGTTGGTTTCACCACACTTCTTTTGGAGAGAGACACACTTTGTTTCCATTGCCTAGAACACTCTAGTTTTCACTCTTATTGTTTTGTGAGTGTTCTCTTTTGCTAGCACTGTGTTTAGCCTTAGTTTTCTTGTGCTTTCAGCTTAGAACTTTTTAGTTCTTCTTTGTGGATTTGTGATACAAGCCCACTGGTCTTTATTGATTATTATCTTTGTGAGTTGTTTCAAATAGGTTGATTGGTGTTGGAAAAGAGTAGTAAGTTCTTGCTTGTAAGTGCAAGAGGAGCTTGCATTAACTGTGACTTAGACTTTAGCATGACATTGTAGGTGTTTTTTTGACCTTATTCTTATTATTGATGTATCATGTCTTGTTCCAAACAATTGGAATTGCTAAGTGTGCCTTGAAGAAATTATGCGTTGTTTTAGCATGCAAAAGCATAGTATTGTGGTATTCTCCTTTGATGCTTTGTTTGGGTTGACTTGGCACATGCTCACACCATGTTATGACTATGAACAAGTCACCATAGCCTCTATGATCATTTAGTCCTTGACTTGTAGTACCACTCTATGCTTTGATTAGTAATGTTTTGTCGCTCTGCATGATTATGGCCACTATTGCTCTCTTAGTTGGTTGCTCCTAGTCTTTTGCTAGCCTCCACTTGTGTGAGTAACCTCTACTCATGCTTCCAACTCCCAATAAACCAAGTTATTCCAAAGTGTCCACTATAAAATCCTATGCATGGTGTGTTACACCATTCCAAGTATATTCTTGTTTTCAACTATCTTCCAATTAGAAACTATTTTGTTATGTGAAAACTTAGTGATTAAAGCCCTCACAAACTTGATGGCACACTTTATATTCTTTTCCCCTAATAAACTTGAATCATTGTGTCATCTATGTTGTATATGCTTGCACTTATACGTTGGAATTAGCAGAGCCGTGCTTCCACGGGGAATGTTTTCAACATTGCACTTGCACTTTGTACTTAGTTGATATCATGCTCTTTTGTCTATGGATGTCACCGGTGTGAAATAAAGAGGGAACTTGTAAGTCCATGGAGTTTATATCCTGTGTTAGAGAAACGCCTGGGCCTCTAGCCTAAGCCATGCCTAATCATGGTGGAAACTTGCAGCATCACCATAGTGACATCTATGAAGCATTCTTCTTATAAAAAAAGAGACACATTGAGAAAATAGGAAAGAGAAAAAAGCACCATATTCCCATGGTAAATAAGAAGATTGCTGAGATGCTCATTGTTTGATTGCCTTGTCATTTTGGTTATGGGAAAGCTCCTATACCATGTGCAAGGGGTACCCTGTTGGCGGTTCACTATGATATGCAAATGTTTACAATGATAAGAACTTACAGGTGACTAAAGTTGAGTAGCATGAGGTGTGGCCCTCGTATTCAAGGGACTTGAGATTGTTAACTTATACTTCGTCAAGCATATATGCCATCTTTGTCACTTTAACCTTAATCACTTCAGGATGCTTATGATAGGGGCAATGAGGGCTGAAAGCTAACAAGTACCATAATTTTTGGAAGCTCTTTTTGAAACTTGTAATCCATGCTTCCTTTACAAAAGGCCTTTCTTCCACCATTATTTGAGTCTCCACCTTCTACCTTTAGGCACCATTAAGAGAGCATAGTTGTCATTCTGTGTGCAGTGTTCCAAAGCTTATTGATTGATGCATATCGTGATATTACTTGTTCTTGTGCTATTTGTTTCTAGTGACCTTTGTGAACTTTGAAGGTGTCATATGCATCTATTTGCTACTCTATGAGGGACAAGCTGATTGCCACTATGCTATGTTTTCTATATGTGAAACAAACAAACATTTTTCAATGCATGTTATTCATCATATTTGTTTGTAGCTTGTCATGTTGCATGCATAGTTAGTATGTCCTATTGTTAGAACTCCATCTTTCATGCACATGTTTAGAGTTCTTTGATCCCTTCTTTCAATGCTTGCAAATGGTTGGATCTTTATTGTGAGGGTGCATGTCACCTCAAAAATTATTCTTTTTGTCACTTACCTACTCGAGGACGAGCAGGAGTTAAGCTTGGGGATGTTGATACGTTGGAAACGTATCTATAATTTTTGATGCTCCATGCTTGTTAGTATCTACTTTGCTTTGCTTTGTCTATACTTTGAGGTGTTTTTATATCTTTTCTGGAACTAACTTATTAACAAGTTGTCACAGTGCCAGTTGCATGTTTTCTTCTGTTTTTGGTTCCAGAAAGGCAGAAAATCCATATTCTCGGAATTGTACGGGACAAAATCCAAAGTCAATAACTTTCCATGAGGGACACGAATCCAGAAGGAGGAACGAAGAGGCACCAGAGGATGGCCAGACCCCCTGGGCGCGGCAAGCCTAGCCCGCACCTGGGGAGGGTGTGGGCCCTCTGGCCGCCTCCTCGGCCTCCCCCTTCGCCTATAAGAAGCCTCCGACCCAAAAACTCTAAATAATCCAGAATAAATACACGAAAACCTCCACAGAGCCGCCGCCATCGACAGGGAGATTCGGGGGACAGAAAGTCCCTGTTCCGGCACCCTGTGGGGACAGGGAAGTGCCCCCGGAGCCATCTCCATCGATATCCATCACCATCTTCATCACCGTTGCTGATTCCCATGATGAGGAGGGAGTAGTTCTTCCTCGAGGCTAAGGGCTCTACCGGTAGCTATGTGTGCATCTCTCTCTCTATGCATGATCTTGTTGTGGTCATGAGCTTTGTAATCAAGTAGATATACCTTGCTACTCAAGTGCTTCAATAGATCTCTGCTCTCCCCATGTGTGTGAAAGTGACAACGTGCACGCCATGGTGGCATTTAGGCTTGAGTCTACATAAATACTCTTTGTGCTTTAATAGATCTATGATTTTCCCCATGTGTGTGAAATTGACAGCGTGCATACCGTGTGTGGCACTTTGGTTAGATTGAATATTTGTTATGTGTTATATTTGGAGTTGGATGTCTCTATGAAATTGTGGAGTTTGTTGGAACCATCTAACGCTCAAGGTGACAGTGTGGGGTTATCTAGATTGGGGAAGGCCCTACCGTGGATTAGAGTGTCCAACCGGAGAGTAGTTAAGAGTAATATCATGAAGAGAGGATATTTATGAGAGAGTATTCACTAGTGAAAGTATGATCCATAGGCCTTGTTTCTAAATATTGAAACACCGTTTGCATCTAGATCTGTTGCATGTTTGCTTGATTTAGTCTTTACCTCACCGTCAAGCTCTTTTCTGGCACTCACACACGTTCTCTCACGTCAACAACAAGTCAGAAGCTATTTTCTGGCACTGTTACCACTTGTATTTCACTATCTCTTCGCCGAACTAGTGCACCTATACACCTGACAAGTGTATTGGGTGTGTTGGGGACACAAGAGACTTCTTGTATCTTGATTGCAGGATTGCTTGAGAGGGAATACCTTTGACCACTTCCTCCGTGAGCTCGATAAACCTTGGGTGATCCACTTAAGGGAAACTTGCTGCTGGTCTACAAACCTCTGCACTTGGAGGCCAAACAACTGTCTACAAGAATAGAAGTGCGTAGACATCAGTCCTCCACTGCCAATGGTGAGTGCCGACCGGACGCGACAACAAGGACACACCAGGCTGAGCAGGTCTGGCCAGATCCAAGTTGGGTTCGTGAAGTCCCCGCCACCATGTTGTAGCATGTAGGTCACCGCCGTCTCTACCCTCTGGTTGGGCGCCCAAGTCCTGGTCGGGTCTAGATTGGACTCGTGAAGCTCCGCCGTCTCGCTGCAGCAGACGCAGTGGCGACACCACCACCCACATCGCCACCTACTCCTCAGTCCAACCAGAGGTGGCGCGTCAGAGCTTGACCGGCCCGACCTGACCTAGATCGGGCCCAAAAGGGCCTAGATTTGGACACGTAGAGCCGACGGCTAGAGCCAAGAGCACCGCCACCTGCCCCACCAAACTAGCAGCGCCCGTCCGCCCCGCCACTGCTCGTACCTGCACCGGAGCGTCGTCCGCCCACCTGCACTGCCGTTGGAGCCAAAGACAGCCACCAAAAGGGGTCGCAAGAAGAAGCCATCGCCACAGCCATCGTTCGAGGAGGAGGTAGGGCCTATGTGCTCCGCCGCCTCCACCACGAGGGGGCGCCTCAACCACGGTCGCCGGCCCACCGCGTGAGGGGAAGATGGCCATTGCTGAAGTCGCCCGCCGTGATGTAGAGCCACCCCACACAGCCTTCTTGTGGGCGGAGACTAGGAGATCCGCCGATGCTGGCATCACATGGGTTTTGCCTGGCGGAGCATGCCTGCGGCGGCGGGGGAGGGGGGAGGGAGGGTAGGGTGCTGCGGCGATGAAGACCCCTGGTCGCCTGCGTAGGACGAGCTAGGGGAGGGTATCTCTTTGATCCCTTGGTGCCATTTTGATGGACGCACTTGATGGCTGATCATGATTTTAGTGGTGGAGAATTTGATTTTATGACTATATATTTGTGTTTCTTAATACGGTCAAAGCACCGTTTGGTGATCGCGAGACACACTATCAGGGCCTGAATCTGAAAATTTCTCCTGACTGAGAGCATCTCTAATAGAACCTGTAAAGCTTCGACACCTGTAAAAATCCGACGACAATATAGTTTCGCGAGCAGTCGGTCGATCTAACGGAACCTGTAAAAAGAACCCGACCACTAAACGATTTAGAGGGGCCTGAGAATCTGATCCCGCGGCTGGTACATATAGCACTCCAAGAGATGTATACAGGGCCCTGCCGCTCATGTCTGCCGCCGTCGGTACACCGTTCCTCCAGCCATAAAATTCGCACTGCTTAGACAAAATCGTGCACCGCCGGGTCAAATATCCGGTGTCCCCGATTCGATTCCGACCATGTATATACATTTTTCCTGCGGTTCGAGAAATTTCGAGAGCTCCGGCCAGCTCCGGCTAGAGAACACCGTGGCGCGCGCGGGCGGCCGGGCACAGGGCAACGACGGGGCGGCACGTCGGGCGTGGGCGGCCAGCGCACGGGGTGGGCGGCCGACGTAGTGATGTCACGGCCGGCCGTCACGAGGGCACGCCGCGGCAATGCAGAGCGAGGGAAGGCGGCGGCCGGGCGGCGCGAGGGTGGGCCAGCGACGGGAGCGCGCGGGCGGGCGGGGCGGCAGGAGCATGCTGGCGGCCAAGTGGCAGGAGCGCGCAGGCGGTGGTTGGCCGAGGCAAGCTGGAGAAGAAGATAAAGGGAGAAAATAAAAGGAAAATGGTGGGCTAAAAGTCGGCCTAATCGTAGTTCACTTTGGGTTTGAAGGATCCGTTTCGTATTGTCCTTTTTTTTACCCCGTGAGCACTTTTTCCCAAAGAGATGCTGTTGTTGGGAAACTGGACCGATAGATCCCACTCGATGTGGCCTCTACCAGGTTAGGGTTGGCCCACGTGGGTATCGTATTCCCCTTTAGCCTATAAATAGAGGAACAATCTGTGTACGGGAGTTTACCGAGAGAGTTTTCAATAAAGTTTTCTTTTGTTCCCTGTGTCATCTACTTGTGTACTGTGTGTGCCTTCTCCTAGTCTTCTTCTCGGGTGTGGAACAGCCTCGGGACCCGCCAGTCGGCAGGGGTGTTCCAACACGTTATCAGCACGTGTCTCTCCGTCGAGGCTCCTTCAAGCCACCGTCGAGCCTGCATCACGCAGGCTTTCGTTGAAGGTAACACAAATCTGACCGCAAAAATGGATTCGCCTCGTAATTTTCTTTCAAGATTTGCGTTCAGATCTTAGATCAGATCCCATCTGGGGTACGGATTTTTCTTCCCGGGAGTCGAGCTGACCTGCTGTCGCCGACCAATGTCGATCTAATCACTTCCGGATCAGAAACTTGTTGACTGTACCAGTGCACCTGTTCGTTTAGTAGATTGGACTGATCTTGTGTTTTAAATTAGTAGATCGGATCGATCTACCGTTTTGGCCGTTTTTTTTTCACTGCATGCAAACCGCCATGGACGGGCACAGCCGAAGCAGCCCCGCTGGCTACTGGCTGCTAGCTACGCCACGCGCGCAGGCCCTGCCGCGCCGCCGCCGCCTGGCCCCGCTGGCCTCGCGCGCTGCGACGCCGCTCGTCGGCCTCGCGTGTTGGAGCCGCCGCGCTGACCATGCTCATGCCGCCGCGCTGGAGCCGCCGCGCTCGCCGGGCTCGCACCGCCGCACGGACGCGCTCGCGCCGCCGCACGTTGCGCTGCCGCGCTCGCGCCACTGTGCTGGCCGGGCTCGCACCGCCGTACTGCCGCGCTCGCGCCGCCGCACGCCGTGCTGCTGTAGGCCGCGCTCGCGCCGCGCGCGCTTCGCTGCCTCACGGGCGCTGCCGCGAGCAGCCGCCCGCCGCCTCGTCGGCCGAGCGCCACCGCCCGCCTGACGCCGCACGGCCTCCCACGAGCCGCATGCCGCCTCTGGCCGCGGTCGTGCGCTGCGCGCTGCCGCGTACCACATGCCATGCTCGCCAAAGACGCGCTGGCCGCGTGCCGCGGGCCGCGAACTCACCGCCCGCGCGCCGGCCGCTTGCCCGCGTGTGTCGCCACGCCACCCGCTTGCCTGCGCCCGCACTGTCTGCCGCGCCTCTGCGCGCTCCCAAACGGCCCCGCTGGCCGCCCGCGCCCGCATGCGCCGCCGCGTCGTCGATTCGCGCGCTCCCGTCGCCGGAGCGGCCTGCTGCCGCCGCCCCACTCGAGAGCACTTCCGTGCTCTGTTCCCCCGTTCTCGGGCAGGGACGGTGTGGGGTGGACCGGCCCACGGGAGACCGCACGTTTTTCGGCCGTTTTTGGGCCATTTCTGGGCGTGGGAACACGCGTTTGCGGGGCTGTTGGACCGTTTCTGCTCTGTTTTTCGGTCCGATTTTACACAAGCTTTTGAACTATGTTTTACTATAAGTCATTAATTAACATATGTTTTTAATACTTTGTATCTCATAGATAGCTTGTACCGTTTTTACATTAAATTTTGGAACGCCATCATATTTGAATTATTGTATCGATTATCGCATTTATGCAACTGATTACCTGATGTAATCTTACACACTTTGCATAAATTGCAGATGACCGGAATCGTCAGCCGCGAGTTCCCGGAGTTGACCCAGGATGGGCTTAACTACCTGACTTGGGCCTCGGACGTTGAGATCGTCCTCGAGGGCCGATGCATCAAGGATGCGTTGATTGAGGGGACCCCGATGGCCCCCAGCAAAACCATCTCGGCGGACAACGCCAAAGCCCTGCACTTCCTCCGCCATCACATGTGTGAGACTCTCAAGAACGAGTACATGGCAGAACGGAGTGCTTCTGCCCTCTGGACCGCCCTCAGCAAGCGGTTCTCTAAGCTGAAGTACACCATTCAGCCACAGGCGGAGGCAGATTGGATACGTCTGAGGTTTGCGGACTTCAAGACGGTGGGAGAGTACAACTCTAGGTTGCACCGGATTTGTACTATTCTTCAGCTATGTGGGACCAGTACCACCGATCAGCAGAAGATAGACAAAACCCTCTCCACATTCCATCCGAACAACATCCAGTCCTCGCGAAACTTTCACCAGGAAGGATTCACGGAATATGCAGCGCTTATTGATGCTCTCCAGGTGGCCGAGGTGCAGGATAATGTTCTGAAAAAGAACTTCTCCGCGCAACCCTTCGCGGGGGGCCCAAGTCATGAGGCCAATGCCGGTGCCTACAAGGTGTGCAAGCCCATCCACAATAAGAGAGGCAAGAAGGGCAAGAAGGGCCCCAACTCCTCCAACCCGGCCAAGCAACGCAAGGCGGGCAAGGGGGAGGCAAGGCCCCAGGACTGCTTCCGCTGTGGCTCCAAGACTTACTTCTCCAGGCAGTGTTTGGCCCCTAAACACGTCGTGGATGCGTTCAAGGCCAACAAGAAGGCGCGCGAGGCGCATCTTGTCCAGGTTGAGGCACCACTGGCGTCCGGAGCGGCGCCTGTGCAGAACGTCGCGCACGTCGTGGTGTAGGACGTAGCACAAGTGGCAGCACCCTCGGCGGTCCCCACGGATGCCGCTATGCCCATGGAGGTTGAGCACGTTGTGCCCCCGCCGCCTCAGCTAGGCCCCTTGTCCATGATGATGGCCAACGAAGAGAAGCTCACTGACCTTGAGATACAGGCTGAGCTTGATGGTTTCTTTGCAGAATCCACCTGAGCTCCTTTTGTTGTGATGATTCCTTTTCCGCAATAATCAGATACAATTTTTTTCAATATGGTTATAAGCTCTATGAGAGCATAACACTTATTTGTTTTCGGCGATTGGATGCCATTTATTTCATTCATTTAGTCCATTATTTGATGATGTGATGTTCTGAAATGTTTATGTGTTTTACTTACTTGATGTAGCAACTTCCTCGCTCCATTATATTAATTAGGCACTATATTTTAGAACGCGTGTGGCGCCCAAATGGAGGAAACGTGCCTTGCTGATAGCGGCACCACCAATACCATCTTGAGAGAAACAAAGTATTTTGAGTCAATTACCAAAAACCCTGGTAACATAATGACGATCGCCGGCTGCGGTCCGAATGTAGTTGGCTCCGGAAGAGCAACTATCATACTCCCAAATGGAACAACTCTGATCATTGAAGAGGCACTGTTGTATCCGGAGTCGACTCGTACTCTCTTAAGTTTTAGAGACATCCGCGCAAATGGTTTCCATGTCGAATCCGATGATGATGAGAACGGAAAGGAGTTCCTACTCATTACCAAGCGCGACGAAAATGGTAGACATGTTGTCGAAAGACTCCCTTCATTAGCTACTGGGTTGTACTACACTAAGATAGTAGCACCACCTATTTACACTACCCTTAAGACTGTCTTTAGAAGCTCCGAACTATTCTGCCTTTGGCATGATAGGTTAGGCCACCCCGGTCTTAGGATGATGAGAAATATAATTAACAACTCGAACGGTCATAATGTTAATGTGAAAAATTTCCCGAATCCCGATGATTTCGTGTGCTCCGCATGCGCTACGGGGAAATTGATCATTAGACCGTCCCCCCTAAAGGTGAAGGATGAACTCCCCGCGTTCTTGGAACGCATTCAAGGGGATATATGTGGTCCAATTCAGCCCCTCTCAGGGCCGTTTCGGTACTTCATGGTGCTCATCGATGCTTCCTCTAAATGGTCCAATGTTTGCCTGCTGTCAACAAGGAACCATGTTTTTGCAAAGTTGATCTCCCAGATCATACAAATAAGGAATAAATTCACTGATTATCATTTAAAGTCTATTCGAATGGACAATGCTGGAGAATTTACTTCAAAGGCATTCGATGATTATTGCATGGCAACTAGAATCAAACTTGAGCACTCCGTACCGCATGTCCACACTCAAAATGGACTTGCGGAGGCATTGATTAAGAGGATTAAATTCATTGCCAGACCACTCCTTCAGGGTTGTAATTTACCAACTATATGTTGGGGACACGCGGTGTTACACGCCGCTAATCTCATCAACTTTCGACCATCGGCCTACAACATCCACTCTCCCATCCAACTTGCGCAAGGGTCGGCACCGAAAATTTCCCACCTCCGTAGGTTCGGCTGCCAGGTATATGTACCTATACCACCACCCCAGCGATCAGCAATGGGACCGCTCCGCAAGTCGGGGATATACGTTGGTTATGAGACTGTGTCCATAATCAGGTTCTTGGACCCCTTGACAGGTGACTGTCACACGGCCCATTTTGCTGACTGCATTTTTGGCGAGGATCTTTTCCCGACTTTGGGGGGAGGTAACCAACCCCTAGATGACAAAAGTCGAGAAATCACGTGGAAAGCCACGGGGATCCACGCTCATGACCCGCGCACTGTTGAGACTAATAGAGAAGTCCAAAAGATACTAGATTTGCACTCCCTAGCGAGTCAACTGCCCGATCATTTTAGTGATTTAAAGACTGTGACAAAGTCGCATGTGCATGCACGCAATGCACCGGAAAGGGTTGAAATACCAAAGAAAAATGATGGTATACCCGCTCCTGCTCCAAGGCCTAAGAGGACGCGGATTCCGGTTTCTCAAATCCCAAGTACCCGGGGACGCCCGAAGAAAAAGGATAAGAGAGATTTATTACAGTCTGCCCCTGTTGAGGGGAGCCAGTTGAGACCTGGCACGAGTACGGATATTTCAGTGCACGAAATTCCGGACTTGAACTTTCCTATATCAGAAATACCCAGCGAAGTTGTGTGCGCACACATCGGAGCGGGAAAGCTAAAGGACCTAGCTCCTGGATTGGGAAATCCGGTGGAGCAAGAGGATGTGCCTGATGCACTCCATGACGAAATGGCCATTAACTATGTTAATTCGGGCGAGTCATACAACCGAGCCATGGCAAATGTCGACGTTAATTTTGCCAAGAAAATTGCCTCAATCATAGATCTTGACCCTGAGCTAACACGCTCGCTGATTGCAAGAAAAGGTCGGATTGGAAAGATTGGCAGAAGGCAATTACCGCTGAATTATTATCGTTAAACAAAAGAGAGGTATTTGGACCTGTTTGTCTAACTCCTCCCCACATTCGCCCTGTTGGCCATAAGTGGGTTTTTGTTCGAAAGAGAAATGAGAATAATGAAGTAGTAAGGTACAAAGCAAGGCTCGTTGCTCAAGGTTTCACTCAACGACCAGGTGTCGACTTTGAGAAAACTTACTCCCTAGTCATGGATGGAATTACCTTTAGATACTTGATCTCAATGGCAGTAAACATGGACTTAAAAATGAAACTAATGGATGTTGTCACCGCTTACCTATATGGTAACTTGGATTCAGACATATACATGAAAGTACCAGAAGGTATCCCTGTCCCGAACCAGGATAAAGCAAACAGGAGCTTATACAGTGTTCAGCTTAAGAAGTCATTGTATGGACTAAAACAGTCAGGTAGGATGTGGTATAATCGTTTAAGCGATTTCCTTCATCAGAAGGGCTACACGAGCAATGAAGATTGCCCATGTGTTTTTATACGAAGATCCCATGATGGTTTCTGTATTATCTCGGTGTACGTGGACGATTTGAATATAATCGGTACACCTGACGATATTGAGGAAGCGAGTTCCTACCTGATGTCGGAATTCGAGATGAAAGACTTAGGAAAAACCAAGTTCTGCCTCGGTCTGCAACTTGAGCATTCCCCTGCTGGGATTTTAGTTCACTAGTCGGCCTACACCCAGAAGGTGTTGGAACGATTTGGGTTTGACAAGGCATATCCTTCTAAGACCCCGATGGTCGGAAGATCTTTGCAGAAAGACAAGGACCCGTTCAGGCCTAAAGAAGAGGGGGAGGAAATTCTGGGACCGGAATTCCCCTACTTAAGTGCAGTTGGCGCACTTATATACCTCGCAAATTGTACACGGCCGGATATTGCATTCGTCGTCAATTTGCTTGCAAGGTACAGTTTTGAGCCTACCAAGTGACATTGGAAAGGCGTTAAGGACATCTTTAGGTACATACAAGGTACAAAGGACCTTGGCTTGTTTTACCAAAAGAACCAAGACCTATCTGTTGTAGGCTATGCAGATGCTGGGTACCTTTCGGACCCGCATACATCCAAGTCGCAGACTGGATATATTTTCTTTTGTGGTGGAACGGCAATTTCCTGGAAATCGTCTAAGCAAACTCTTGTGTCAACTTCGACGAACCACTCGGAAATCATAGCATTATATGAAGCATCACGAGAATGTGTATGGCTTCGACGAGTAGTCAGTCACATCCAGATGTCATGTGGACTGAACACCGTACAAACCCCAACAATTATCTATGAAGATAATGCTGCTTGTGTTGCACAAGTCTAGACGGGTTACGTGAAGAGCAACCTCACAAAGCATATAAACCCCAAGTTCTTCTATGCACATGAGTTGCAAAAGATGAAGGAAGAGAAAGTCTTGCATACTAAGTCGTGTGAAAATCTCGCTGATTTGTTCACTAAATCATTGCCAGCGTCTTCTTTCGAGAGATGTGTTCGAGGGATCGGCATGATGAGACTTAGGGAGATGCAAGGTTCAGGGGGAGAATCTTCACAAACTCATCGCTAAAATCTTGATCCCGATGATTAAGTACTTAACTTTGTAGTTAGGTGAACTGTACTCTTTTTTCCTTAGTGAGTTTTATGAAGTTTCTCACGTGAAGTTTTTAATGAGGCAATTCGTGCAACATAGCAAGAAGTATACCGTGTGCATTTCTCCATATTTTTCTCACTGGGTTTTTCGGAGTTTTAAGCCATGGTTATACAGATAAGATACCCAGGGGGAGTGTTGGAAAACTGGGCCGGTAGAGGCCCACTCGGTGTGGCCTCTACCAGGCTAGGGTTGGCCCATGTGGGTATCGTATCCCCCTTTAGCCTATAAATAGAGAAACAATCTGTGTACGGGAGTTTACCGAGAGAATTTTCAATAAAGTTCCCTTTTGTTCCCTGTGTCATCTACTTGTGTACTGTGTGTGCCTTCTTCTAGTTTTCTTCTTAGGTGTGGAACAGCCTCGGGACCAGCCAGTCGGTAGGGGTGTTCCAAGAGCTGTAACTCGCTATTGTTGAGTGTTGACGTCTCTCCTCAAATGTCCCTTGCCATTTTACTATGCAGCTACCTATAGTCCTACTCCGTGCACGTGGCCACGCGTGCTCGTCGTGCCCGTGCCGTATCGTTTACCATGCTAGCAATAGGCTAATGGGCAGCGAATAAAAGTTGACCAGAATCGAGGTTGAGATTATGCACTTCTCGATCGTCAAAGAAACGTAACGTGTATGTTTTTTCGTCAAAGACGCCGAGCTTATCTTTCGCGCGCCACGCAGCTACGGGCGGCGCCCGCCGCGCCCGATCTCTCTAGCACAACGCTCTCTAGGAGCTCAACCGCGGACTATATATTGGCGCGCAGAACACCTCCTTCCTTTCCACAAGTCAAACCTGTACATGCAGTAGGAGAGTGAAACTTTAGGCCTAAAAGCGCAAGTTCACAGGGCCAATACCTCAAACGCTAGTGAGCGATCATGTCTGACCTGCTGGCGAGGCTCCGGGCGTGGTTCCGCGGGAACGAGAACGGCAGGCGTCGAGCATGCTACGGCCTCACGGTGACCTTCCTGTCCATGCTCGTGTTCTGTGTGCTCGTCGCCACCGTCGGCTACTGGAAGGCGTTCGTGTTCGCCGGCCTGGTGCTGGCTGCCTTCACTCTCGCAGAGTGCCTCGTGCCCGAGAGCTGGCGCGTCGAGCAGCAGAGGAGCGCTGAGCATCAGGCTACGGCAGGTGCGGCGGGTGCGCCGCGGCCGGTGTGCCAGTTCGGGCTCGCCAAGGCCTGGATCGACGCGCTGCCCACGTTCGCGTATTCGCAAAGTGGAACGGAGGGAAGTGGCGACATCGAGTCCGGCAGCGGTCAGCTGTGCTCTGTGTGCCTGGAGGACCTTGAGGACGGCGAGATGGTGCGGCAGCTGCCAACCTGCAAGCACCTCTTCCATGTGGAGTGCATCGACATGTGGCTGCACTCGCACACGACGTGCCCCGTTTGCCGGTGCGACCTCTCGCCTCCGCGGACGATTACTGCTAAAGTACCGCCTGCTGTAGACACGGAACCGCCGACTACTCATGATGCTTTGCCGCCTGTGTACGTAGCCGCATAGGAGAACAACATATACTGTACATATCTTTGGGGTAGGGCATGTCTGAAGTAGGGTGACATTTATTTGTTTCATATTTTTTGTGCAAGTTATGTCTGAATTAGGGTGACACTTCTTCGTTCCATATTTTTTTTACATTCCACGAGACTAATGTTTTTCAAAGCAGCATTCCAGTTACAAGTTGTTTTCCGAAGCATTTCGAGTCTTCCAAGTGTAGGACCCTTACAAATTTGTTTTTTTCTCATCTACATAACTTTTTAGCTCATGTTATATAAAATGGACATTCAAGCAAATGAGGGCATTTGTGTATGTGATAAATATTATTTTCATATGCATTCCACATCTTTGAAGAAGAGTAAATTGCAAAAAAAAATGTAAAAAGCGCAACTTTTGGGTAAGTCATGTCTGAATTAGGGTGACATTTCTTCATTTCATATTTTTGTACATTCGACCATACTAATGTTTTTCAAGCTAGCATTCCAGTTACAAATTGTTTCCCGCAGCATTTCCCGTCTTCCAAAAATGTAAACTCTTACGGATTTGTTCTTTTCTCGTCCACATAACTCTTTTAGCTCGTGTTATATAAAATGGAGTTTCACGAAAATAAATAAAGGCATTTATATATGTGATAAATATTATTTTCATATGCATTCCACATCTTTGGAGAAGAGAGAATTGCAAAACAAAATTTATTGGCTCAATGTTAAACAATACCACAACTTTTCTGCATCATGGCACACAATCACATATTAGTGTTGGGATGGGTTTACTTGGTATACCAAAGACATGGCTACAACCTAGTCAAGCGGCACGAGACCTAGCCTTATTCTTCTTCCCAAGATCTTAGGCTCCTAAGTAACGAGGCGGCGCTGAGCTATCCCTTGGACTCCCTCCCGCAACTTTTAGCCCCGCCTATGGGTGCACGAGCCGCCGAATGGCTGAATCACGCACAACCCCGCACGGTCACTACCATGTCTATGGATGATTGGTGGTAGCCCGCATCCTCTCCAAACATATCCATTGGATGCAAAAACCGAGTGATCGATGTCCTGGGCTAAGCATGTGTTGTTGTCAGCACGATAGTACGTAAAGCAGTGCTCGACCAGACCCGAGGGAAACGCTCAAATTTGGTTCGGTGGAGCCAGGCCCTAGTGGTGCAAAAAGCGTAGATGACGTGCACACGAGGCTGAGGCGATTGGAAATTGGAGGTTGCGTTTCGTGGCAAAACGGAGAGCCGCCTCCTCTATTTTGTCACCTACCAGCAAAACACCACCCTCTTTTCCCCTATTGACACCGACGGTGCCAGCGGTTCCGCGGATCTACCTCACCCACGAGCTTAGAGGCACGACGCAAAAGCTGCTGTCTTTTGGCTCTGGGCAGAGCTCCGCATGCGAGTCACCAGCTTCGCCACGAGGTCCTATTCTTCTTTGGCCCCGACAAGTCTCTCTTGGCTGCAATGGCGAAGTTAAACCATCGTGTCGTCCCCTACTTTCTATCCCCATATTTTCTTGATAGCATGTATGATAGATTTAGCAAGTAGTTATGTTAGATCTAATTGAATAGACTAGTCGGATGAGTCTGATCCATCAGGCAACATCACTGGTAGCTGTTATTCGGGCCTGGATCCTACCGATCCACAAAAGAGTAGTGAGGCAAGCTGCTTATTTGAGAGTTACGTATGATCCTATGCTGGTCCAAGATCAGGAGAGGATTGCCAATCTGAACTTTATCTACAACACGAACAATGTAGAGGTTGTCCAAATTCTTAGGATGAGAAGAGCCCCCTTATGTGAACTTGTGAAAAGGTTTAGGGAGAGAGGATTGTTGCAAGATAGCTTCCACACCCCTGTTGAAGAGCAAGTGGCTTTGTTTCTGTATGTTATAGGGCATAACTAGAGATTCAGAGTCATCCACAACACATTCAAGAGATCCATAGAGACAATTTCCCGCTATTCCAACTAAGTCTATTATACTATTGGAGAGCTGAGAGAAAAGATGATCAAGTCACCTCGTCAAACATGGACGGTCACTACAAAATTGTCTGCTATAGAGATGGAGCAGCTAGCTGCTGATGCTTTTCCGCCAATGTAGGCATGTAGCCGCATAGTACAACATCATATACATACCTTGGTGTGTATAAAATACAATTTTTTACAAGTCATGTTGGAAGTGGGTAGAAATGGAGATATGCAGCAGTTCCGCTTTTTAGAACGGGACGGGTTATTGCAGAAAGTAGATAGGAGACAATGTTTTTTGAGCAACGCATACCTTCGCGGGCATGCTTAACTAGGGTTTCTCATCCTCATGAACTATTCACAATATCATGGATCACAAGTGTGTCAAGATCAACAGACACATGTTTGTTACCAATGCCACGTCGGTCAAGCTCTTTCCACGGACACTAGATCAGCCTCAATTGTAATCTCGTGTCTAACCTTCAGATTGCATCTATGCCGACTTCTTTTTAGATTCTTGGACATCTTCGAGGTCCGGAACCGCGTAATCCCAAAAGAATGCGTGTGATTCTTGGCCAATTTTTTCCACCGCGAATTGCTAATCGTGCGTGATTTCAGAATCGGCCGGCGACCCGCTTCGGAGCAGATTCCCGAGATTTTGCCAATTGAAACGAACCCGTATCCACGGATGCCCCTTTGGTTGCTCTTATTTACATAAAACTGCCACCGCAAAGAAATTGTGGAAAGGAAAAAACAAAATAAAACGGAGCCAGCCGTACTGTTTCGCTCTGTTGTTGCCCGCATAGGAAACGCTCTGCTTCTCCACAGGCCAAAAAGAATGGAAGGTTGCGGATTTTCTAAACTTCTCCACACCACATCTTCTCCCTACCGTTTTCCAAAAGCTAGCTTCTCCGGAAGCAGAATCCGAAAAGAAGTCGCTCCTAGTATATTTTGGCTACTCCTGATATTCTTATATATATTAGGCTAGGTTATAAGTGTTCGACTCATACTTAACATACACATAATCCGAGTCCAATTGTATCATATAAATATATTTGACATAACTTTAACAAACTTCACATTCCCAAATATGTTGTCTTCTTGATGTCGTCATCTTCACGCGAACACCTGTGTATATTGGACTTGGAGTCGGCTGCCCAACTGAACATGTCGTCTCGTCTTGCTCCTTTTTAGTTCCATATGGAATGTTGTTCACATGCAGATTATAAAAATAATTATTCGTACTCCTGTCCTTCATCACCAGGTTTTTGTCCATCCTTACTCTCATGGTACTGGAGCACCAGCTCCTCACCGTCTTAAGTCTTGATCTTGATATCACTAATATCCATAATGTGTTGAGGCACACCACCGCTTTGATATTCACCTCCAAATTCATCAAAAGAATATTGAAAGGTGGAGAGCTTACTCTTCCTCAAAACAGGCTTTCGTATAGCTATATTAATATAGCAACCACAAGATACAATCACGAGTCTCGAAACGAAGAAAATGCTGGGACAACAGCAACCTCACGCCCAAAAGAAACATGAGGAAAAAGCAAAATGGAGAAAGAGGTGGAGCAACTAAACGTAAGTGACCCGCAACTATTGCGCCCTCCAGAGAAATACAACCATGCTCCTAGCAAGAACCCGTCAAGCACCAAGAAACACCTTCAAGAAGGAAAGCCAACCACAACCACGTGGGAGGGAATGGCCTCCTCCGCCAAAGATGATGCTCGACCAGATGCAACCGTAGGCACACTAGTACTAGTTGGGTGTATTGAATTATTGCCCTAGCCAATTATTCCAAAATTCCAAACGGATAGAAAGGCGGTAGACAACATACTTATATTCTCAATATTCCCCCTCACTTCCAGGCCGGTGCCCCTTTTTTCACGCGCCTAGGACGTGTCGGTGTCTACATATATTAATTTTTAATACTACATTAGCCAGGACTTGAACTCAAGACTTCTGGATTTGATACCATATTGAATTGTGGCCGTAGCCAATTATTCAAAAAGTCCAAACTAATAGAAATACGATTGGCAACATATTTATATTCTCAACGGGGTGCGGTCAGGCCCAGTGGACCCATAAAGCCTCCACGAAGGCACACCAATCCTAAGAGGGTCCATACAGGCATGTAAAGCCCACAATCACACAACAACCATCTGGTCATGGTGGCCGCTGATCCCTACACAGACTACATCGCCGCCACCTAGAAAACACGTGGAGAGCAGGGCAGACCCGCTTGCTCGCTACACAGATCTAGGCCCACAAGGCCAATCTCGTCTCAAAGGGCCCGATCTGGGCTACCATGGCACGGCTGACGCTACCCTGCCGCCCAAGGCCGCGCCGCTGCGTCGACCGCTCCCAGCCATAGCCGGACCTCCACCGCCTTTGGTGCGCTGCCGCCGGGAGGGATGGATCCCTGAACTCACCTCCAAGCCATGGAGAAAAGCAATCTGCCTCCGATGGCGGCTACGTAGGGACAGGAGGGGAGGCTGGTTTGGCTAGAGATGGATGGTGGTGTCTCCACCGCTCTGGGGGAGGGGGGGAGGAGGGGCGAGAGGGGGGGGGCTAGTGCTGTGTATCTAGACGGACCGGTGGAGAGCCTACTTTGTAGTGCAAAACAAGAAGCTTGAGATTAAAGAGGCAAAAGTTTAAGTCCGATGAAATTAACGCCGAAACGTCAAGATCAAGGCGTTATCGGAGATGGCACAAGTGGGGCTGCAAAAATGAAACAAGAGGTGAAGATCTTTGTTTCCAACACGAGCAATATGGACCCCAACGTGAAGGCTTGTGGTTTGGTGCAACTCGTAAGCACATCCTAGGGATCCAAAACTGATTTCTATGCATATTTGTGGCCTTTTGGTGGCCGGACTCGATGGCTGGCCATGATTTTAGTGGTGGAGATTCTAATTTTACGACTAAATATTTGTGTCCAAACTCGGTGGCCTTTTGGTGGCCGGACTCGATGGCTGGCCATGATTTTAGTGGTGGAGATTCTGATTTTACGACTAAATATTTGTGTTTCTTAATACAGGCAAAGCACATGGTGGCCGCCGGACACTCTATCAGGCAGGGCCGGTGGAATTTGAAAATTGCTCCCGACTGGCTAGTGGCTAGCTATTGTCGACGTCTCTCCTCAAATCTCCATTGCCATTTTACTATATATGCTGCTACGTGTGGTCGTCGTCTTTGTAGAAAAAAAAGTGTAGTCGTCGTGGGTAAAAAACTCCTGTCCCCTTACCATGCTAACAATAAGCTAATGGGCAGCGAATGAAAGTTGACCAGAATGGGAGCTGAGAATATGAACGTCAAAGAGACGTACCGTGCATTTTTCGTCAAAGACGCCAAGCTTATCTTCCGCGCGCCAGGCAGGTAAGGGCGGCGCCCGCCGCGCCTGATCTCTCTAGCACTGCGTCCTAATTCTGGAGCGAGCTCAACCGCAGACTATATATTGGCGTGTCAGAACACCTAGCTACTTTGCACAAGTCAACCTGGACATGCAGCAGGAGTGAACTTTGGTGCAAGTTCACAGGGCCAATACCTCAAACGCTAGTGAGTGATCATGTCTGACCTGTTGGCGAGGCTCCGGGCGTGGTTCCGCGGGAACGACAACGGCAGGCGTCGAGCATGCTACGGCGTCGCCGTGACCTTCGTGTCGATGCTCGTGTTCTGTGTGCTCGTCGCCACCGTCGGCTACTGGAAGGCTTTCGTGTTCGCCGGCCTGGTGCTGGCTGCCTTCACTCTCGCAGAGTGCCTCGTGCCCGAGAGCTGGCGCGTCGAGCAGCAGAGGAGTGCCGAGCATGAGGTTACTACGGCGGGCGCGCCGCGGCCGGCGTGCCGGTTCGGGCTCGCCAAGGCCAGGATCGACGCGCTGCCCACGTTCGCGTTTTCGCCAAGTGGAACCGAGGGAAGTGGCGACGTCGAGTCCGGGACCGATAAGCTGTGCTCCGTGTGCCTGGAGGACCTTGACGACGGCGAGATGGTGCGGCAGCTGCCAACGTGCAAGCACCTCTTCCATGTGGAGTGCATCGACATGTGGCTGTACTCGCACACGACGTGCCCCGTTTGCCGGTGCGACCTCTCGCCACCACGGACGATTGCTACAAAAGTACCGCCGGCCGTAGACACGGAACAACCGACTACTGCTACTGATGATGCTTTGCCGCCTGTGTAGTCCGGTAGGACAGCAGATATCTTGGGGGTAGACATGTCTGAAGTAGGGTGACATTTCTATTTTTTTTTCATTTTTTTCAAGGAAACGTTTCATATTTTTGTGGAAGCGATGTCTGAAGTAGGCCAGTACGGTGACATTCTTCGTTTCATATTTTTGTACATTCCATCGCACTACTGTTTTTCAAACCAGCATTCCAGTTACAAGTTGTTTTTCGCAGCACTTCGAGTCTTCCAAGTGTAGGACTCTTACGAATTTGTTCTTTTCTCGTCTACATAACACTTTTAGCTCATGTTATATAAAATGGACTTTCAAGAAAATGAGGGCATTTGTGTTTGTGATAATATTATTTTCATATGCATTCCACATCTTTGGAGAAGAGTGAATTGCAAAAAAAAAAACACAACTTTTCTGCATTGTGGCGCGTAACCACAATATTGTTTTACGAGGAGAACTATAGTGGGCACAAAGTTCGGCCTGAACCATTATCATAAAATCCAAGGGGACCAAAAAAATTCTTTACAACCCCAAAAAGGAGCAACTAAACAGGAACCAAGAGCGGTTTGTGTATTCTCTATTGATGTCAACATTTCGAGTCCTTAATTGGCATAGGATTACCCATAGTAACTTTTCCTCT
Source organism: Avena sativa (assembly GCA_916181665.1). Classification (NCBI taxonomy): domain Eukaryota; kingdom Viridiplantae; phylum Streptophyta; class Magnoliopsida; order Poales; family Poaceae; genus Avena; species Avena sativa. The sequence goes on along the minus strand of OV702298.1, from coordinate 39,342,528 downwards.
GAATCCATTTGTACTACATTATAAGGAAAATATCCATCCACTTTTACATGTTTGAAAGAGTTCTATTTTTTCCCGTGCACAACCAAACAACCTCCTATCAGATACTCCCTCCGATCCATAGTAAGTGTCACTGATTTAGTACAACTTTATAGTAAATCAATGAATTTTTTTCGAATCAGAGGGAGTAGTATATATTGAACATGGCATGCCACTTTTTTTAATAGGAGAGGGGTCTCGAAGAACCCCGAGGCTGCCATTTTATTATCCATGGTGGGTACACAGTATAATCAGGACACCGAGAAAGAAGGAAAATTACAAAATAGTCATAGACATTGCATGTAGGACCCTGTAATTAGGATAGAAAAGTCTCTGATAGATACTACTTAGGATCGGCTAGGCTAGACTAGAATCGGTAGTACTTTTACCTTTGCACGATTTAGGTGAGAACCAGAGAGGGAGAGAGAGAGAGAACTACTTGCGCCCTGGCTCGACAAGCACGAGCCAGAGGGGATGCCCGAGCTGGTGCCGGAGCTGGAGCCGCCGTCGTTGGCCATAGGTGGTAGGGGGAGAGTGTGGCGGCGGTGGTGCTTCCCGTCGGCGCAGCGCTAGCCTAGATCGGATTGGCTTGTAGGTGGGGCGGCTAGGGCACGGCTAACCTCGTGAGGCGTGCTGCCGGCCCCCACCTCTTTATATAGCGCTGGCGACAGGGGCCCACCCACCAGATGAGGTTGGGGCGCCCCCGATCAGGGCGCAGATAAGGGACTCCGTTCGGCCGTTGGGCTCGAACGGGAAGAGATCTATCTAACATTCTCCCCCTTGATCTCGACTTTACTTTTAACTTTGTTCTTTACTTATTTCATCACAGAACGATACATAGAGCATGTTTCATCGTCTCAGCTCGCCGAAAGAATCAGACAGCCACTATATACCTTTATGTTTTGAAAAAAATCCAGTTACTTTTGGGCCTCTGTAGTCCAGGAATCATAGGCTTCCCGTTAAACCCATGCCGACTATGTGTTCCTTGAACACATTAGGTGGTAAGCCTTTCGTTAGCGGATCCGCAAGAATATCCTTTGTCCTTATATGCTCGAGTCTTATAGTTTGATCCTGAACTTTGTCCTTTACAACATAATACTTTATATCTATAGACTTTGTAGCATTACTCGAGTTGTTGTTGTGAGCATAGAATACTGCGGGCTCGTTGTCACAGTACATCTTTAGTGGCCTGCTGATGCAGTCAACCACTTTCAAGTCGGGCAAAAATTTCTTTAACCATAACGCCTGTCCCATGGCCTCATAACATGCTATAAATTCTGCATACATCATAGATGATGCAACTATCGACTGTTTGGCGCTTCTCCATGAAATAGCACCTCCTGCGAGAGTAAAGACATACCCTGTCGTGGACTTTCGGTCGTATTTATCTCCCGCAAAATCTGCATCTAAATACCCTTTTATCTCTAGGGAATCAGATCTTCTATATGTTAGCATGAGGCCTTTTGTGACTTGCACATAACGCAAAGCTTTCTTTACCATCTTCCAGTGCTCTATGCCTGGATTCTCTTGATATCTACCGAGTACCCCGGTGATAAAAGCTAAGTCAGGGAGAGTGCACACTTGTGCATACTGTAAGCTTCCAACAGCCGAAGCATATGGTACTGACTTCATTTGATCGATCTCATATTGATTCTTTGGACATTGGGATTTCCCAAAACTATCGCCCTTGACTATGGGAGCAGGTGTTGCATTACTCGCATGCATATTGTATTTCTTTAAATCTTTTCACAATACGCTTTCTGCGACAGTCCTAACACTCCATTCTTTCTATCTCGGTGAATTTCTATGCCCAAAACATAAGAGGCTTCACCAAGGTCTTTCATGTCAAAATTTGATGACAAGAACTTCTTTGTCTCTAGTAGTAGACTAACATCACTGCTGGCAAGCAGGATGTCATCCACATACAGAATTAGGAAAATATATTTCCCACTTTTGAACTTTGCATAAATGCAGTTGTCCTCAACATTTTCTTTGAATCCAAATCTTTTAATGGTATCATTAAATTTTAAATACCACTGCCTAGAGGTTTGCTTTAACCCATAAATGGATTTCTTTAGGCGACATCCCATATGTTCCTTTTCCTCCATGAAAAAACCCTTGGGTTGTTTCATGTAAACATTTTCTTCTAAATCTCCATTTAGAAATGCCGTCTTGACATCCATTTGATGCAACTCTAAATCAAAATGTGCAACTAGTGCCATGATGATTCTGAAGGAGTCCTTACATGAGACCGGAGAAAAAGTCTCATTGTAATCTACGCCTTCTCTTTGCGTAAAGCCTTTTGCCACGAGTCTAGCTTTGTACTTTTCTACATTCTCATTGGAGTCATACTTTGTTTTGTAGACCCATTTGCATCCTACTGTTTTGTCTCCTTTAGGAATTTCCTCTAAGCCCCAAACATTGTTGGAACTCATTGATTTCATTTCATCTTCCATTGCCTCCACCCACTTGGCTGAGTGAGGGCTACTCATGGCTTCTTCATATGAGGTAGGATCGCCCTCCATATGAACTACATTGTAGACTTTGTAAATTTCTTTGGAAATGGCTGGTCTTCATTCTCTTTTACCTTCTGAATTCATCAGACTCTTGCTCATTTCTTGCCTCGGGTTCAGGCATATTTACAGTAGGTGGCTGTTCTGGCTCCCTTTCTTGCTCAACAGTGGGTTCAGGTGGCTCCTGATGGGCAGGTTCCGAACTTTTGCCCATTGTTGTCACGTGTGGAGTCACAACAGGTGTCGGCACCACAACCTCAGGGGTTGTAGATGGTGGCACAACAGGTAGCGAGAAAAATGGCTCCTGAGTCATCGGATTAGGTGCATGCACCCTCTTCTCCTCAAGATCAATTTTCCTAGCTACCGTGCTCCCCCTCATCAATTCGTCCTCCAAGAAGACTGCATGTCTCGTTTCTACAAACTTTGTGTATCTGTCGGGACAGTAGAAACGATAGCCTTTTGACTTATCTGGATAGCCAATAAAGTGGCAAGATACTGTTTTGGGGTCTAACTTTGCAATGTTTGGATTGAAAACTTTTGCCTCAGCTGGGCTCCCCCAGACCCTCAAGTGGTGCAGAGAGGGGACTCTGCCTGTCCACAATTCATACGGTGTTTTGGGCACCGACTTACTTGGTACTCTGTTGAGAATGTGAATGGCGGTTTTAAGCGCCTCCATCCATAATCCCAATGGGAGGGTGGAATAGCTCATCATGCTGCGCACCATATCCATAAGGGTACGGTTACGCCTTTCAGCTACTCCATTTTGCTGAGGTTCGCCCGGCATAGAATACTGGGCGACTATTCCATTTTCTTGCAGGAACCTTGCAAAGGGTCCTGGTACTTGACCATATGGAGTATGCCGACCGTAGTACTCCCCCCCCCACATGATCGGACCAAACTATCTTAATTCTTTTATCATGCTGATTTTCTACTTCAGCTTTAAAGATTTTAAATTTATCCAATGCTTTAGATCTTTCTTTGATTGGATAAATATAACCATACCGGGAGTGATCATCCGTGAATATTATGAATGAATCATAGCCATCCACACTTTTCACCGGAAATGGTCCACAAATATCCGTGTGGATTATTTCGAGTGTAGCTATGCTTCGGTTTGCACACTTTTTAATTTGTTTTACATACTTTCCTTTAATGCAATCTATGCATTGTTCTATGTCTGAGAACTCTAACGGAGGAAGAATGTCATTTTTAACGAGGCTTTCTATTCTTCCCCTCGAAATATGGCCTAATCTGCAGTGCCATAACTTCGATGAGTCAAGAGTTCACTTTCTTTTCTTTTGTTCTTTGTTCGACAAGGGAGCTTTTTCATTCACATCACACATAGAAAATACTTTCTCATGCAAAGATAATAAATATAGCTTGTCATGTAGGATAGCAACACCCACACAAATATCTTTTAACCAGATGGCACATTTGCCATGTCCAAAATAACACTCATAAGAATCTTTGTCCAAGCACGACACACTTATTAAATTTTTATGAATTGAAGGAACAAAAAGAACATCCTTAAGCAAAAGAGAAGAGCCATCAGCCAGCTCTAGAGGGATGTCGCCAACGGCCTCCACTTCTGCTTCAATCCCATTCGCCACTTCAATGAGTCTTTCTCTTTTTGGCAAAATCCTTGTCGAATGGAACCCCTGTAAAGAGTTGGCAACATGAACAGTTGCACCAGAATCAATCCACCAAGTAGATCTAGAAAACTTTTCATACAGAGATTCATTAACAAAAGAGACTATATCTTTATCGTTTTTGGCCATAATGTACTTCAGCCAAACTGGACAATCCTTCTTGTAGTGGCCAACCTTTTTACAGTGGTGGCACTGGTCTTTTTCCCCAGGGGTGGACTGCTGGTGCTGGTACTGGTGCTGCTGTGGGCCCTTTCCATGTGGCTTGGAAGGTGAGCCACCATGGTTACTATTGGTGAAACTTCTCTTCCTATTGTCCTTCACGAAGTTCAAGGAACCACTGTGAAGGGCCTTCAGCCTTTCCTCCTCTTGGGAGCACATCCCAATGGTCTTTTCAATGTCCCACTTTTCAGGAGACATGTTATAGTTTATTACGAAATTCTCGAATAGATGTGGAAGAGAGGCCATCACCAGGTGCACCAGAAGTGCAGGCTTTAGCTCGAGGTCCTCATCCATGGGCTTCAGCTTGGCTGCCATGTTTGAGATCCTCAAGATGTGCTATCTTATCCGTGTGGCCCTCCCGTGTACTTTTCAGTCACCAGCTATTTTAACAGCTGGGTTGCATACATCTTTGAAGAGCCAGTAAACTGGCTCTTTATCTTGGCAAGGTATTCGCCCACGGAGGCACACTCTTCAATTGAGCCCACTATGACGTTCTCAATTGTGTTCTTTATAAAAGCCAAACATTTCTTGTTGGCGTTCACCCACTTTTGATTGTCTATCGAGTAGGCCAGCTCCAAAGGAGCATGGTCCCTCTTTCTTTTCTCAAACGCAGCACTTTTCTCAGCATCGCCCCTCATAGGGTCATCGGGCTTGACTGGTTGCTTGGTGTCAACCACCCAATCCACTTCGGCGCATACAAACGCCAGATCAACCTTTTTCCTCCATTCGAAGTAGTTGTCCCCCCTTAGCAGCGGGATGTCCTTCAAACAACTCATGAGGTTGAGACCTCCTGAAAATCACAAAAGATGTGAGATCACCAAAGAAAACAACTGTATGCATTAATTCAATGTTGGTATAAATTAAGCATGCAATTGTTTATGCTATTTAAAATTACATCACCGTTGGATAGAAATAAAATTAAATACACCTTTAATACTCAATGAAAAAGATCATGATCATGCTTATTAATGACATTGGTCAGTTAACAAGATGGGACACAATCAACTTTAAATTACTTTATCACATCTTTATAACAAAATTTAAACAAACTTTATTGCATTATTGCAATTTGGATCAACTATTTGCAGCGGAAACATTATTTACAACTTTCATAACTTTTAAGACTTTACAGAAAAAATTCTGCCTTTATGTCATTCTCTAGTCAAAATATACTTGAAATAAAATGACTAGAAAAAACTGTTTGAAAATTGCTTAAAAAAACTAAGCAAAAACAAATAAAACAGCTTCTAAAAAAATAAAACAGAAAAATAAATTGTCTGTAAGCTTCACTGGGCCACCGTGGCCCAGCGGCCTGGCGGCACGGCCCGGCAGCAGCCCGCCATGGCATGCCTGCGCGCTGCCCTCCGACCGCGCGCTCGCTAGCTGGCGCTCGTCCGCGCGCGCGGCCTAGCAGCTGCCCACTTGGCCCACCTGGCCTGCCAGCGCCCAGCCGCCCGCGCTGCTTGATCTTGACCGCACATTAGCTAGGGCTTCGATCGGACGGTGGAGCGCGCATGTCGGACGAATAAAAACGCCCCCCCCCCCCGCGCCCCCCACGAAAACCTAGCCCCCATTTCCCCCCGCGTCCCCCTGGCCCCTCTCTCTGGCGGCGGCTCACCCGCGCGAGGCCGAGGCGAGGTGGCCGCCCACGGCGCGCCCCTCCCTCTCCCTTTGCTCCAGCGGCGCATGCGCACGAGGCCGAGGCGAGGTGGCCGCCCGAGGCGCGCCCCTCCCTCTCCCTTTGCTCCGGCGGCGCACGTGCCTGCGAGGCCGAGGCGAGGTGGCCGCCCGAGGCGCGCCCCTCCCTCTCTCGAGTCCGCGGCAGTGGTGGCAGTTGCCCCACGCGCGGCGAGCGGCGGGGCCGGCGGCGAGCTCCTCTCTGGCGGCGTTGGGGGGGGTGAGGCGGCCGTCCGTCCGACAACTGCGTCGGCGACGGTCCCCTCCCTCTCCTCCATCGCCACCCCTTCCTCTTCTTCCCCCTGTGATGGTGCATGCGCGAGGCGAGGTGGCCGGCACTCCGGCAAGCCCCTCCCTCTCTGCTGTCTTTGGCCGGGTCCATGGCGCCTCACTGCCCCCCTTGGCGGCGGTGCGTCCACCCGTGGGTGGGCGCACGACCGTCAAGCGACGCAGCGACGGCGCCCTTTGCCGGCTCACGGCGGCGGCCGGTGGGTCTGCCTCCCCCTTTTTTTTGAGTTTCTTTTTAGGGAGGATTTTCTTTGCCCTTTCTTGCGGGATCTCGGGAGAAAAAACACGGGTTTTGGCGGTTGCTTTGATTCGGGGTCTGGGATTTCTTTGCTTTTTCTTTGCCCCATTAGGGGTTTGTTCTTCTTCCCGACCTCGGCTTGCCGATGCGTCGGGATCGAGAGGAACCGCGCGGCCAGAGGGGCAAGGCGCACTCTTAGGGTTAGATCTAGGGTTTTTCCTGTTGAATTCTTTTCTTTTCTACCGAAAAAAGTCTAGATCTAGTCGCTCTGATACCAATGATAGATACTACTTAGGATCGGCTAGGCTAGACTAGAATCGGTAGTACTTTTACCTTTGCACGATTTAGGTGAGAACCAGAGAGGGAGAGAGAGAGAACTACCTGCGCCCTGGCTCGACAAGCACGAGCCAGAGGGGATGCCCGAGCTGGTGCCGGAGCTGGAACCGCCGTCGTTGGCCATAGGTGGTAGGGGGAGAGTGTGGCGGCGGTGGTGCTTCCCGTCGGCGCAGCGCTAGCCTAGATCGGATTGGCTTGTAGGTGGGGCGGCTAGGGCACGGCTAACCTCGTGAGGCGTGTTGCCGGCCCCCCACCTCTTTATATAGCGCTGGCGACAGGGGCCCACCCACCATATGAGGTTGGGGCGCCCCCGATCAGGGCGCGGATAAGGGACTCTGTTCGGCCGTTGGGCTCGAACGGGGAGAGATCTATCTAGCACTCTCCACCATTGTTGAACCTCGGCTGCCGACCACCTTGATGCTGCTGGGGACATATAACTTGGCGGGGAGAAGGCGGGGAGCTCCGCCGCAAAGCTCCAAGGGGCCTCCACTCTGGAGGTCGAAGAGACACCTCCATGCATGGTGTCGGAAAGGGCTGCCCTTTTGGCCACGGATCATGATGACGACCATGGACACCATGTGATTTCCTCGATCTAGCAGCAGGAACTCTCCCCACCCTCGAGGAGGAGCAGTTGGCGCCAGGCAGTAGCAACTACACTCGCCTCCACGGCCGGATGGACCGCACTGGACAACACCACCACACCACTACAAGAGGTGGTCAAACACGACTTCTTTATCATAGAGACTGTGGTTTTCCCCTCCGTCGTCAGCTCTGCTCTCCCCTCGCCACCATGGCTGGCCAGATAACACAACAAAACTAAGAGGAAGAACCCTAGATGGCTCCAAACCGAGCCACACAGATCCTCCACCCTTCTCCAAACTACCGGCACGAGGACAAGAGCCCTACCACTACTACTACTCTCTACAAACCGAGCATCACCTCTTCCTCCACTCTGAGCGGTAGCGCCGCCGCCGGAGAAGGCTCAAAGGAGAGCTCGAAGGCAGGCAACGACTCTCAACGCGGGGAGGAGAGAGAAGACATGGGAACAAATTGACATGCCACTCTAATTGTATGTTATTCCTATACATATGTTGTAGGAGTCCCACAAATCATAGAGGCCATACAAAACTGTTTGTCAAGTTTATTTCTAGACATCGCAAAAAATGCATATTTTATAAAAAAAATTGCATCTAAGCATTGATTTTTTAAATCAGCATATATTTTTTTTTTTTGCGGGCAAGCATATATAAACTTGTTGCTCTTTAATTACGAAGCACAATTTTTTATTTGTGAACATGCACGCGAACTTGTTTTGTAATTATGCTAACATGTGAGATGACCGATTGAAATATATACTTATTTGAATTAAAGGATATATTGCAATTTTCACAATATACTAGAAATTTGTTAAAGACAACCTAAAGGGTAAAGACAACACACCAGTTTTACAAAGCATGCCAAGTCAGCCTGCAGTGCCTCCTAAAATTAGCAAATGAAGCATTCCTCGGTTGACCAGATTTACTCCTGGCTATCGTTGACGTCTCTCCTTCTCGATCAAATCTTGAACCATTATTTTTAGTAAGCAGTTGTGCGTAGTCCTGCTGATCCATGGACGTGTGCTTGTGAGGGTAAAGCTTGGGTCGCTTTCCACCGTGCCGTATCATTTACCGTGCTGACAATAAGCTAATAGCCGGCGAATGAAAGTTGACCATGCATAATCGGAGCTGAAAACATGCACTTCTCGTCAAAGAAATGCTGAGCTTGTCTTCCGCGCGCCAGGCAGCTACAGGCGGCGCGCGCGGGTGCCGTACGTGCTCGATCACTTAGCACCGGGCTGAAACGCGGCCTAGCTATATATATCCTGCCGCGCGCAGATCACCACAATTCCCACAAGGCAACCTGTGCAGCTGCAGCAGCATATACAATTTCACAGGGCTACAGCTACTACCGACGCTACTTAGCGATCATGCCTAACCTGTTGGTAAGACTCCCGATATGGTTCCGCGGAGACGAGAATGGCGGGCGCCGACCATGGTACGGCGTCGTGGTGTCCTTCCTATCGATGCTCGTCTTCTGCGTGCTCGTCGCCACGGTCAGTGTCTGGAAGGCGTTCGTGTTCGCCGGCCTGGCGCTGGTTGCCTTCGGGGTAGTAGAGTGCCTCAAGCCGAGGGGTGGCACCGGCGGCCACCAGGAGACTAGGGCAGGTGCCGGTGCGGGTGCGGGTGTGCTGCGGCCGGCTTTCCAGTTCGGGCTCGCGAAGTCTGTGATCGACGCGCTGCCCACGTTCGCGTACGCGCCCAATGGCGTCGAGGCAGCTGACGACCTCGAATCCGGCCAGGTCGATGTCGGCGAGCTGTGCCCCGTGTGCCTAGAGGACCTTGAGGACGGCGAGCTGGTGCGGCAGCTGCCAACCTGCAAGCACATTTTCCATGTGGAGTGCATCGATATGTGGCTGCACTCCCACACGACGTGTCCTATTTGCCGGTGTGATCTCTCGCCACCACGAACGATTGCTGCAAAAGTAGCTGCTGTAGAGATGGAACCGCCGGCTGCTGATGATTTGCCGCCTGTGTAGACATGTAGCCGCATAGTACAACAGCATATGTACATGTCCGAAGTAGGGTGGCATTTCTTTGTGTCATATTTTTGTACATTCCTTCAAGCTAAATTTCTCTTTGAGCGAGCAATTTCATTTACAAGTTCTTTTCCACAACTTTTATAATCTTCAGTGTTGGTAGGATTCGTATGAATTCTTTATTTTCCAGTCTACATTTGTCTTTCACTCCATGTGTTCTATAAAATGAACAACTCTGGAGTTTTCTAAAGCTAGGATACTCTGAATCAAAGAAGGGCATGCATATAGCTGATGAACTTTATGCTTGTGACTCTCGTATCTTTTGGAGAAGACCAAATATATGTTATATGATAGATTATCTTTAACTGTAATCTCTCGCACCTATACAAAAATCATATGATGATTAAATTAATTAAAATAAATTTTGATGAAAAATAAAATAACTCATACAATGGAGACTTATGTTTCATTTGAAGAGATTATCTCTTAGCTAATTCAGATTATGTTGAACACAAATTTAGTTAAGAAAAAGTTTTTGTTCTTTTCAATAAGTAAAAACCGTTTTATCTTCAACTCAGTAGTACAAACACTAGTAGAAAATGGCCCTTTTGTCCGGGCCATTAGTCCCGGCTGTGTCTAGGCCCGGGACTAATGGTCCGGACCGGACGGCTCCGAGCCGCCCGGGGCATAGGTTCCGGCCCGTTAGACATCACTAGTCCCGGTTTAAGATAGAAACCGGGACTAAAGGGTCTGGGTTCTGCCGCTCGCTGCGGGCACCCCCTTTAGTCCCGGTTTGAAAGTCAAACCGGGACTAGTGGTCTGGCCCTATATATATGGCACAACCCCTCCCCCTCTCAACTATTTTTTTCCTGGTGGGAGAGGTGGTGGGTTTGTGCTATTTTTTTTCTTGTTCATATGCACTAGAGGTGTTCGGTGAAATGCCCGTTAGAGCGATGCGACTTTAGGTCACACAAGACAGACATGATATGAGCGCGCATGGGTCGGCTTCGGCCTGTGGCGCCAGATGTAAAAAGAGGCCTTATTGGATGTATTTGGGATATGGAGGAGCCGGGGGCTGATATTTCATTGCTGGTGCCCCCATAGGGTTTTGGAGGGCGACTATCTTGGGAGGGGGGAGTGGATATGTTGTTGGGACCTTCAGGAATAAGTTGACAATGGATTGGGCTATTCCAAACCATCCTACTAACCGCATGTTCAAAATGTATATGTTCATGCAATATTGTCTTTCTACGGGAAAGAGGAGGTAAGGAGATACTCCATGTGCTTTGGTTGTTGTTTTAGGTTAGACCGAGAGTGGCCTCATCCCGTGTTTATGCTAGGCCTCCTTTGATTCATAGGATTGTTCTAGGAATTTCATAGGATTTAGATCCTATGGATTTTTTTTCCTTTGGATAGTGTTTGATTCATAGGATTGTATCATGTAGGAATTTTTTTCATAGGAATTGGGTAGTGTATTTTTATAGAAAATTTAACATGAGGTCAGATCTTATGAAAAAATCCTGCGAAGATTTTCTATGCATGGAGGATTTCATGGGACAAGGCAACTCAATCCTATACAATTCCTATCCCTTTGCGAGAATCAAAGGAGTCCTAAGTGTGTAATAATTGCTAAACTGATAAACTCAATAGGGTCAGGCCTGTGCGTTGGAGTACAATACAAGACAACACTAAAAACAACACAACACTAAAAACCGAGCGACAAAATGAACGTCCGCGCGCAAGTTCATCGTTTGCATCCCCCAGCTATGTGCCGCGCATAGAACAACGACGGCCACTGAGATGTCGAAGCCGCGGAATTGCTACGGTATTTACCTCGATTCTCGCAGCTTAGCCACTTTCCGCGCGTTTAACTAGCCAATCAACTCAACTTCTCGTTCCACGCGAAGAAAACCCAGAGTAGAGCGGCACACGGACTAGGCGGCGGCGCATGCCCGACCAGGGGCGGAGGCGCGCCTCCTGCTACCACTGGTGCGTCGACTTCGCGTGCGCGCACGCCATATTCGTCAGCGGGTTCGTCACCGCGCCGGTCGCCGTGATGCACCTCGCCAAGCGGCCCCACTCCGGCCACGCCGTCCTCTTCGCCGCGTTCGCCGCGTTCTGCACCACCATCAGCTTCATCCTCTGCTGCAGCTTCTACGCCGACCTCAAGCGGCCGCCCTGGCCCCGGTGGCTGGCGCGGCCCACGGAAGCGTCCACGGAGGAGCGCGATCGACATCGTCAGCAGGACGGCCGGGAGTCGTCGCACGAGCAGCTCCGCCACCCCGAGCTCACGCTGATGTCGCGCGACGACCTGCGGGCCGCTCTCGCCGCGAACCTCGTCCCGTGCTACGAGCACGCGGGACCGGGAGACGGCGCCGCCCCCGAGTGCGCGGTGTGCCTCAGCGAGGTGGAGAAGGGGGACTCCGTGCGGCGGATGCCGCTCTGCCTGCACGTCTTCCACACCCAGTGCATCGACCAGTGGCTGCGCTCGCACGCGACGTGCCCGATCTGCCGGTGCAGCGTCATCCCTCCGCCAGAACGGCCACCGGAGGTGGTGCTGGACGTCGGGTCGTGATGCAAATTAATCGGTGCTCCAAAGGGAATTCGGAACTCCTTTCGAAAGGTGAACAAAGCATGTGGTGTAACTACACAAAAATAGTGTCGCAGATTGGAAATTTCTTTCTTTTTTTTGACGAAAAAGGCAGTCGGAGCTGTTTTTTCATTGATCGTAGAAGCACATAGTACACATAGTACACGAGAAAAACTGTTTTTTTCATTGATCGTAGGAGCATCTCCATCAGGACGCCCCAAAGGATGGCCGGCAAGATTGCCGGAGGGGGCCTACGCAAATACTACTCGCGCTTTGGGGAGGCACCCCACACCATGGACCCCAAACAATCAAGCCATAAATAAATTACACATAATTTCATTCAAATTACATAGAAATTAAAAAAACTAGCGGCTCTACGGGCGGTGGCGCCTAGAGGTTCCCTCGCCAGGTCGGATCAGCATTGGCTTATTGAGGCTTTGCTCATCTTCGAGAGAGCGAAAGTTTGCCTTCTCCTTCTCCAACTCCTCCCTAGCTCGGTCGAGGAGGACACGCAAGGTCGGGTTACCAGGGTTGGCACGGGAGGCACGCAAGCAGTCGACATACGCGTACCGGAGTTCTTGTTGTTGGATGTGATGCAGATAGAAGACGCGGTGGAGGACGTTGAAGCCGAATCTCTCTTCGGTGGTCCGGTTAACGGGACCTTGGTACGGCGACGACAGACTACGGGGCCTTCGCTGCTATGGCACAACACCGCGTGTCGCTTGGATATCGGTCAGTATCGCCCGCTGGTCGATTAGCATATCCTCCGGCTCGTTGAAGTCGGAGAAGATGTCATCGCTATCATCGTTGTCATCGGTGGCGCGGCCATCGAGTGAGTTTTGTGGGGGAAGGCAAGAGGAAGAGGGAGACATGCGGGGCCATAAGGAAGAGGGCGACCAGACATGACTATTTTGGAGGTGCAGTGATGCGCCGCTACTCCACGGGGCTCGCCCCTTTTTTATAGCGGAGTAGCCGCTCCAGCAAAAAAGCTCGTGCGAAGCTGTGGGGACCTATTGAAAATGGCGGGAACCAGCCAGAACAGGCGTGAAATGGTGGCGGCAGAACCCTTTCCCGTCATCAGGAGAGGAGCCATCACGAGCGGGCATTTTTGGTTGATAGTGATGCGCCTAGTTGATGTAGGTGCGCTTCGTCGGGAAACCCCAAGAGCAAGGTGTGATGCAGCACAGCAGCAAGTCTTCCCTCAGTAAGAAACCGAGGTTATCGAACCAGTAGGAGGAAGAAAGCGTCACACAAGTGTTGCAAGCAACGTGGAAACCTGCACAACACAAACTCAAGACTTTGCCCCAACGAATAGTGAAGTTGTCAATCTCACCGGTTGCTGTAACAAAGGATTAACTGTATGGTATGGAAGGTGATGATGGTTTGTAGCAAGTAAATAGTGGAAGATGTATCAATGGTAAAGATTGGACCGGGGTCCATAGTTCACTAGAGGTGTTCTCCTTAGATAAACAAACATGGCATGTTGGGTAAACAAATTACAGCAGGGCAATTGATAGGACTGAGCAAGGCATAACAATGCAATATTAGACAAATAGATCCTATGAGATTCGATTGGGCAATACAACAATATACATAGACCGCCATTCAACGACATCTATGACTAGAAGTCTACCTTTAGGTTATCATCTGAACTCCCTCCAGTATTAAGTTGCAAGCAACAAACAACTGCTTTAAGCAAAGTGTGTAAGATAAACAATCCACTTGTTCCATGAACAAGAGACCGTTTTTTTCTCCCTAGTGGCAACAGCACATCTACAACCGAAGAGATTTCTGTCACTTCCTTTTGAAACTAGAGGCATGAACCCACTATCGAGCATAAATACCCCCTCTTGGAGTCACTAGCAACTACTTGGCCAAGATAGCTACTAACAACGGAGAGCATGCAAGATCACAAACAACAGAGACATGATAGAATCAATAAGATAAAACCATTAATCAATCTGACATAGTAATCTCAATTTCATCGGATCCCCGCAAACACAACATGCATGATTACAAATAGATTAGATCTTGATCATGAACGGAGCTCACAAGATCTATACATGAAAGCACAAGGAGGAGATACAACCATCTAGCTATTACATGGACCCGTAGTCCAAGGTGGAACTACTCACGCTTCATACCGGAGAGAAGGCCTCCGGGATGATCTCCCCTCCGGCAGGGTGCCGGGAAGAACTTTAGATCCCCCCCGATCTAGGGACGATGGTGGCGGTGGCTACAGAAGGTTTCGTGGAGTTTTGATCGGGTGTCTAGGGTTTCTGTATCGGGGGCTTCTTATAGGCGAAGAGGCGAGGCTGGGAGGCGACCAGGGAGGCCACACCCTACCCAGGCGCGGGCTAGGCCCACCCGCGCCTAGGGGGGTTTGGCCGCCCTGTGGTGCCTCTCCGTCTCTCCTCTGGACTTCGTGTCGCCCACGGTAAAATATTGACTTTGGCTTTTGTCCCGTCCAATTCCGAGAATATTGATTTTCTGCCTTTCTAAAACCAAAAATAGAAGAAAATAGGCAACTGACACCGTGGCAACTTGTTAATAGGTTAGTTCCAAAAAATATATAAAAACACCTCAAGGTTTAGACAAAGCAAATCAAAGTAGATACTAAACAAGCATGGAGAATCAAAAATTATAGATACGTTTCCGACGTATCAAAGGGAAGCAGGGATTTTTAGTTTCAAAAAGAGCTTCCAAAAATTATGGTACTAGTTAGCTTTTAGCCCTGATTGCCCATATCATAAGCATCTTGATATGAGTAAGGTTAAAGTGAATAAACTATTGAGTATATGCTTGACAAATTATAAGTTGGCAATCTCATGTCCCTTGAATACGAGGGCCACACCTCATGCTACTCAACTTCAATCACCTGTAAGTTCTTGTCATAGTAAGTATATGTTTATCATAGAGAACCGCCAACGGGGTACCCCTTGCACATGGTACAGGAGCTATCCCATAACCAAAATGACAAGGAAAACAGACAATGGGCATCTCAGCGATCTTTTTATTTACTATGTGCATAGCTTTTTTATTGAGGATGCTTCACAGATAGCTCATTATGGTGATGCTGCAATCTTCCACCATGATTAGGCATGGCTTAGGTTAGCGGACCAGGCGTTTATCTAACACAAAATACATAACTCCATGGACTTACAAGCTCCCTCTTTATTTCACACCAATGACATCCATAGACAAAAGAGCATGATATCAACTGTGTATAAAGTACAAGTGCAATGTTAAAAACGTTCCCCATGACAACATGGTTCTGCTTATTCCTACGTATAAGTGCAAGCATATACAACTTAGATGACACAATGGTTTAAGGTTATTAGGGGCAAGGAATATAAAGTGTTCCTTCAAGTTCGTGAGGGCTTTAATCACTAAGTTTTCACATAACAAAATACGTTTTAATTGGAAAAAAGCTGAAAACAAGAATATACTTGGAATTGTGTAACACACCATGCAAGGAGTTTATAGTGGACACTTTGGAATAACTTGGTTTCTTGGGAGTTGTAAGCATGAGTAGAGCTTACTCATACAAGTGGAGGCTAGCAAAAGACTGGGAGCAACCAACTAAGAGAGCAATAATGGCCATAATCATGCAGAGCAACAAAACATTACTAATCAAAGCATAGAGTGGTACTACAAGTTAAGGACTAAATGATCATAGAGGCTAGGATGACTGGTTCATAGTCATAACATGGTGTAAGCATGTTCCAAGTCAACCCAAACAAATCATCAAAGGAGAATACCACAATACTATGTTTTTGTATGCTAAAACAACGCATGATTCTTTCAAGGCACACTAAGCAATCCCAATTGTTTGGAACAAGACATGCTACAGCAATAATCACTAAGCATAAGGTCAAAACAACACCTAGCATGTCATGCTAAAGTCTAAGTCACAGTCAATGCAAGATCCTCTTGCACTTTCAAGCAAGAACTTTCTACTTATTTCCAACACCAATTGACTTATTTGAAAAAACATAGCGAGAACGGGGGTCCAAACTACTTTATTCAAGCAACTTAAACAAACTAAGCAAACAAAACGAAAACTAAGACGCTCCAAGAATAACACAACAGGGCATAAAATAATAAAAAACGAAGTGTCTAGACAAACCTGAGCTTTTTATTGATGAAGAAGGGGATGCCTTGAGCATCACCAAGCTTTGACGCTTGTACCTCTTGGATATTTCTTGGGGTGACACCGGGGTGGCATCCCCAAGCTTGAGATTTTTTCCATTCTTCATCTCATTACATCATTCTCTCTTTACACCTGCAATTTTCCTTCATACAAAACCTCACACAATCTTTATTAGCAACATTAGTGTATTCAAAAGATAATAGACCTTTAGGTTTAGCTTTGGAACAGCAAAACTTTTCACTAAAAACAAAAGCTACTATAGCAACTCCTTCAAAAAGCTCAATTCCTCAAAAGAGAAATTTCAAAAAAAAAATCCTCAAATGGGAATCAATAAGAAGCAAATGCAAATAATGGCAGAAATCTATCAAAACAGACCAGCAGGTAGAAACCGATTTTTTCGAAGACCTTCTGTTGCTCAAATCAAAAAGTGCTGAACTAACGAAAGTTAGCTAACATACTGGGGGACTTATTCGTAAATTTCAGCTAAATCCTACTTACAGAGACTCCTCACGAATTTTTATGGTGGAGGATAGAAATCTGTTTCTGGACAGCAACTCCCCAAATCTTACTTCCCTCTCATTAGAGGTCATTCTTGGCACAAAAAGCAAACAAAAAGGATAAGGAGAGGTCATTACTGAAGTAATAACTTCCAAGACTCAAGGAAACTCTTGGGTTATCTTCCAACAAGTACTTTTCTTTAACGCCTTTAAGTTAGGCACAAGAAGCAAAAAAAATCAAGTATTTTCAAATGAGGAATCGAGATCAATACTTGCAAAGTCTTCAACTATGAGAGGTATCTCATCCAAATGAGTCTTGGAGGATCCCTTCTCATTTCTCTTTGGTTTACTACTTTCATCAAAAGGATTTTCAGGAACAATCCAATCAAAATTCTTTTCAAAAGCCTCATGCATCCCAACAAGTTTAAAGGGTATGGGTAACTTAAATTCATCTCTAGGCTTGGTTTTATCTAAAGTACCCACAAAATCTACACATGAGCCTAGCATAATTAAATGCTCAAAGACCTTTTTGGCTTCCTTAGCAACATCATGGAACTCTTTTAGTAAAGTTTCAAGGATAAATTCTCTCTTTTCAGCATTCTTTTCTACTTTTAGTTTTAGGAACAAAATTTGCATCATGGTGTTAAGGCTAACAAACCTAGCCTCCAACATATGAACTAAAGAAGTTTCAGCAATTTCATAATTAGGATCAAGTTCTGCTATAGATCTATCGTCAATATCCTCATGTTTGCTAACATGATTGAAGAATTCTTCAATATTTTCTTTCCCAATTATAGAGCCACTACCTATTGAAAGGTCCTTCAGGGAGAACTTGGGGAACAACATGGTGAGCTAGAACAAGGTGGCAACTAGAGTAGGAGCTAATTTTTTGTGTTTTTTATAAGAGAAAGCAAACCAAACTAGACTAATTGTTTTGGAGTTTTTGATAAAAAGAGGCGAACAAAACCAAACAAAAGAAACTAAGCAAACTAAAAACAAAGTAAAGAGAAAGGTTGAGGAGGACTCCCCTTGTGAAGACGTCCTTAGCCTCTCCGGCAACGGCGCCAGAAAACTTTTTGATGCGCCTAGTTGATGTAGGTGCGCTTCATGGGGAAACCCCAAGAGCAAGGTGTGATGCAGCACAGCATCAAGTCTTCCCTCAGTAAGAAACCGAGGTTATCGAACCAGTAGGAGGAAGGAAACGTCACACAAGTGTTGCAAGCAACGTGGAAACCTGCACAACACAAACTCAAGACTTTGCCCCAACAAACAGTGAGGTTGTCAATCTCACCGGTTGCTGTAACAAAGGATTAACTGTATGGTGTGGAAGGTGATGATGGTTTGCAGCAAGTAAACAGTGAAAGATGTATCAATGGTAAAGATTGGACCGGGGTCCATAGTTCACTAGAGGTGTTCTCCTTAGATAAACAAACATGGCATGTTGGGTAAACAAATTACAACAGGGCAATTGATAGGACTCAGAAAGGCATAACAATGCAATACTAGACAAAAAGATCCTATGAGATTCGATTGGTCAATACAACAATATACATAGACCGCCATCCAACTATATCTATGACTAGAAGTCCACCTTCAGATTATCATCCGAACCCCCTCCAGTATTAAGTTGCAAGCAACAGACAACTGCTTTTAGCAAAGTGTGTAAGGTAAACAATCCACTTGTTACATGAACAAGAGACTGTTGTTTTCTCCCTAGTGGCAACATCACATCTACAACCGAAGAGATTTCTGTCACTTCCCTTGGAAACTAGAGGCATTAACTGTAACACCCCGGTTCTGAAAAGACCGTGGCCTCTATGTGACATGCCAATCCCTGGATCGGTTCATTGGCCCACAATAGAGTAAGATAGATAACATAGCAAAATATCCGTGTATCATAAATAACGAAGATCCAGAGTACCATTATTATAATAAAATCTTAGCCCAAGGCTAGCTCAAATTATTCAAGTAGCAACATAAATAAAGTAAATCCTCCATTCTTCAAATTGCCCACAAGTGAACAAGTGCCGAGTGGAGTACCGTGGCGTATATCGATTACTCAGAATCGGAATAACCTGCAACATGAAACGTAGCAGCCCCGAAGGGTCAATACATGGAATGTATGGCAAGTAGAGCTACTAATGGAGACAATAGTACTAACATCTACATGCATATTTGGCAAGTGGAGCTGTGTCTGGCTTGCATTTGCAAATACATTTGTCCTACTTTCATAAACAGTTTTTGATTTTCTTTGAAAAGATCCCAATTAAGTTAACCCAACAATATTAAAACAATTATGAAATTAGAATGAGCGAGAAACATGTCATGGAATCAATATCAAGCAACTCAGATGTCCATAACCGGGGACACGGCTAATCGATTAGATTATACACCCTGCAGAAATTAGTACACTTTACCCATGTGACTTGGCCATCCCAGCTTGTACCATCACTCTCATTTTGAGTGGTGATAGGGAGAAGTCCAAGTTGAGACCGTTCGGGAAGTAGCTCCTCAATCCCGACGCGCACCGGTCCAACCTACCAAAATTCTACATCTCTGGATACGCGGGTTCGAGTTACCACAACCTACTAAGTCCAACCAACCGCCCATTCCATTATTGGCACATGGTTGTACACGTAAGCTACACAATAAAGAAGCCAATCATTCTCTCTTGATACCTGGGTGCCTTTCCGCAATAAAACCACCAAAAATTATCAATACCATCATACCCAAGAGATTCATTGATTAAGTTGTTTTAGTTTTCACAAACCAATTCTTTTAGAAACAAGTATCAAATGATGTAACCCAGCCCTCGTTCAACATAACATGGCTAAGCACAACTACCAACGGTGGTTCATCTACAAGGAAGGTCCTACCACATAATAGGACATAGCATAGCGATAGTATCATCCTACACATGCAACTACAAAATACACGACAATGCATTGAAAATAGTAGGACGATATCATGAACAAAGTAGAATCTACTTGCCTTGGTTGTAGCGGTCGGAAGAACAATCCACACGAGCAAGCGTTGCACTCGTCACAATCTACACGATACAATTGCATTCATAAACAAACAATCCACAACATATGCAACAAATATGATGCATGAATGCAAGAGCGACAAGTAAATTGGTGCTACAGCTGCACCACAACATCCTATTCCATAGTACTACCGATTGCATGCATGGAAAATAGTTTTAGCACTAGGAAAACTATTAAGCAAAAGTAATGCTCCAAACTAGAGCCAGAACTCAAATAATTCACTACCGGTAGTATACTATTTGTAAAATCTTGGGAAAATTCTACCGCATAGGCATCGCTGGTTAGAAACAGTACCAACTGGAATTACTCAAAAAGGAATTATAAAACTCCCCGAGTAATTAAAACACTGCAGAAATCCAATAGACAGTTTCTGCAGAAGTTTTTACTATAAGTCTATCTTTTTAATTCACGATGAGATTCCCCTCGTTCCACTGAATCCAGGGACATATCATACGCGATTTTTGGAGCTACGGATCTTTTTCTACGAATTTATTACTCCAAAAAGGCACTAACTAGTTTGATTAAACTGTACTAAACCTTGCTGCAAAAGCCTGAACCAAAGGTACAGCGAGATTCTACACGACTCACTGAATCTACACATATTTTATTTGCAATTTTGGCCAAGCGGTTTAATTTCTACGCAATTTACAAGATTCTCCCGAAATCTGTCAACTAAAGGATTAACGAAATTGACCAGTCAATTGTGTCTGTTGACTGGTCAAAGCGTCTACTGACTGGGCGTCTGACTAGTCAACGCCTGAGTCTGACTGGTCAACGAACGATCTAAGCCGCTGATCTGAGATCTGACGGTGGCTGTTGTCTTACCGGAAACGAACGGCAAAACGGACGGCGGCGAGTTCCGGACGGCGGCGGCGATCGGTTCCGGCGTCGGGGTTTTCCTGCACGGAGGGAGACGGTCAACGAACGGTCCAAGATTGTCAACGCGGCGCGCAAGACGGCGCGCGTGCGACGCGGTACGGACGAAACGGCGCGACGCAAAACGGCGCGCGATTATGTACGTGTATGCATGCATGCGTGTGCGTGTGTGCACGCGAGGCGCAGCGCAGCGGCATGCAGCGCGGGAGGCGGCACAAGGCGGCGGCGGCGCGCGCAGCAAGCGGAGGCGGCGCGGCGGCGGCTGGCACGCGCAGTAGCAGCGGGCGGCGGGCGGCGCGCCGGCGGCGAGGCGCGTGGGGCGCGCGGAGGAGGGTGGCGAGGCGGGCGGCCGAGGCGGGGGCGACGGCGCGCGGAACGAGGAGGTGGCGCGCGGCGATCGAGGCAGGGAGGCGGCGGTCGAGGCGGCGGGGGTAGGGCACGGTTCCCGAGGGCGGCGGCCGGCCCTTTAAGTGGGCCCCTTGCGCGGGTCCTACTCCAATTCGGCGCGAACTGGACACGAACTCGGAAATCGGTCCGGAAATTCGGACCGTTTTCCGGCGATTCACTAAAACGGCCGCAACTTCTCCGTACGAGCTCCGATTCGAGCGATTCTTGCGCCTATGGATTCGTATGGTCGAGGGGAACAATCGAGCGTCAAGGTTTGAGCGAACCACTAATCAACAATGGTGGTCCACGCTAGTCCTACTAAAGCTTCCCGCATGAACCTCGTAGCAATAATAGAATAGGGTTTTGCAATTGGCGTTTCGCCGAACCTTTTGACTCGACGGTTTTGCATGGAAAAGCATGATGCAATGACATGAATGATATGCAAGACCAAATCTAAAATTTGGGATGTGACAAGACTAACCCCCTTAAGATGAATCTCGTCCCCGAGATTCGGCGCGGCTAGCAAATAGGTGTGGGTAGTCCTCTCGGATGTCATCCTCACGCTCCCAAGTGGCTTCCTCTTCGGTGTGGTGGCTCCACTGCACCTTGCAAAACTTGATTGTCTTGGTACAGGTAATGCTCTCCGCTGTTTCCAGAATCTTGACCGGTTTCTCTTCATAGGTCAAGTCATTCTCCAGCTGAACCTCCTCTAGCGGTACGGTGTCTCTCAATGGTGTATCCACCATCTCCGGATGGCACTTCTTCAGCTGGGACACGTGGAACACATTGTGAACAGCGGACAGAACCTCTAGCAACTCCAACTGATAAGCAACTTCTCTCTTGCGGGCTAAGACTCGATACGTCCAATAAATCGAGGTGCCAGCTTACCCTTAATACCAAATCTCTTGATTCCACGAAGTGGCGACACTCTGAGGTATGCTCTATCACCTATCTCATACACCACTTCCTTGCGCTTGGCGTCAGCGTAGCTCTTCTGCCTTGATTGTGCTACCTTCAGCCTGTCTCTAATCAAGGCGACCTTTTCCTCAGCGTCCTTGATCAAATCAGGTCCAAACAACTGACGTTCTCCTACTCCATCCCATAGCAATGGTGTTCAGCACCGTTTCCCATATAGCACATCGAACGGTGACGTCTTGATGCTGGTTTGGTAGCTGTTGTTGTAGGAAAACTCAGCATACGGCAAATTCTCATCCCAACTAGAACCATGAGCCAAAGTGCAAGCTCTCAGCATGTCCTCCAAAATCTGATTCACCCTCTCGGTCTGTCCATCGGTCTGTGGGTGAAACGCTGTGCTAAACTCCAATCTAGTGCCAAGTGACTCGTGTAACTGGCGCCAGAAGTGTGAGGTAAATTGGGTGCCTCTATCAGATACGATACTCTTGGGAACCCCGTGTAGGCACACAATTCTGTCCATGTAAATCTTGGCCAACTTTGCACTCGTATAGGTTGTCTTTACCGGTATAAAGTGGGCTACCTTGGTTAAATGGTCGACCACCACCCAAATGGAGTCATATCCTGACCTGATCCTGGGCAATCCTGTGATAAAGTCCATTCCCACTCTATACCACTTCCAATTCGGCACGGGCAATGGCTTTAGCAGTTCTGCTGGCTTCTGGTGTTCTGCCTTCACTCGGCTACATACATCACACAGGGCAATATGCTTGGCGATATCTCCCTTCATGTTGTTCCACCAAAATCTGCTCTTCAAATCCATATAGATCTTTGTGTTGCCTGGATGTATGGAGTATGGCAAGTTATGAGCCTCCTGCAGAATCAACTCCCTTATCTCCGGGTCGCTGGGCACACACAAACGATCTCCATACCACAAGGTACCATGCTCATCCTCGTGAATATCCTTTTCCCGATTCTCCTTCATATTTTCCTTTATCTCATCTATTTCCTTGTCTCCTATCTGAGCCTTTATGATCCTGTCCTGTAGCGTTGGTTGGACTTCCATTGTTGCTAAGTATCCTTCAGATACTACCTCCAGTCTAAGGTCCTTGAATTGCTTGCACAAATCCTCAGGCAATTCACCAATTGTCAATCCATTGGCATAAACCTTCCGGCTCAGAGCATCTGCTACTACATTGGCCTTTCCTGGGTGGTATTGTAGATTCATATCATAATCCTTGATAAGATCCAACCATCTCCTTTGTCTCATGTTCAGTTCCTTCTGCGTGAATATGTACTTCAGGCTCTTGTGGTCGGTGTACACATCACAGTGCTTTCCCATTAAGTAATGCCTCCATACCTTGACTGCATGAACCACTGACGCTAACTCCAAGTCATGTGTGGGGTAATTCCGCTCATGTTGCTTGAGTTGTCGCGAGGCGTATGACACTACTCTCCCATCTTGCATCAGCACACTCCCAAGTCCCTGTCGAGAAGCATCACAGTACACTTGGAAATCCTTCTGAAGGTCTGGTAAACACAGAACAGGTGCAGTCACTAGTCGACGCTTCAGTTCCTGAAAGCTGGCTTCACATACGTCTGACCATTCAAACTTCCTCTCCTTCTTCAGAAGTTCAGTCATCGGCTTAGCAATCTTGGAAAAGTTTTCAATGAACCTCCGGTAATATCCCGCAAGTCCCAAAAAGCTTCGAATCTCTCCTGCATTCTTGGGTGCTTCCCACTCAGTTACTACAGTCACTTTGCTTGGATCAACAGCGACTCCTTCTCCTGACACTACGTGTCCAAGAAACCCAACGGTGTTAAGCCAGAATTCACACTTGCTGAATTTGGCATACAGCTGGTGTTCTCTCAGTTTCTCCATAATCAGTCGCAGATGTTTCTCATGCTCAGCATCATCCTTGGAATATATCAGTATGTCATCAATAAACACCACCACGAACTTGTCCAAGTACTCCATAAATACCTTGTTCATCATGGTCATGAAATATGTCAGGGCATTCGTTAGTCCAAAAGACATAACTGTATACTCATATAAACCATACCTAGTGGTGAAGGAGGTTTTTGGTACATCCTCCTTCCGGATCTTCAATTAAAAGTAGCCAGATCGCAGATCAATCTTGCTGAACACCTTTGCTCCTTCCAGTTGATCAAACAAATCATTTATGTTCGGTAGAGGGTACTTGTTCTTGATGGTTACTTCATTCAGCGAGCGGTAGTCCACCACTAATCTCTTGGTGCTGTCTTTCTTCTCCACAAACAGAACAGGTGCACCCCATGACGACGAACTAGGCTGAATGAATCCCTTTTCCAGCTGCTCTTTCAACTACTTCTTCAATTCCTTCAGCTCATCCACATCCATCTTATACGGTTTCTTTGCTATTGGTCCTGTTCCCGGCATCAGGTCGATAAGAAACTCTACTTCTCTATCAGGTGGCATTCCTGGCAGCTCTTCCGGAAACACGTCAGGGTAATCCCTAATCACTGGCACAGTATCCATGCTAACCCCCTTAAGAGAATTCAACTTACACCTTCCTGGTCATGCAGCTGACTTGAATCTAATCCTCTTACCATCCGGGGTTTTGAGTGAAACAGCTCGCTGTGCACAATCTATGTGTCCCCCATGCATAGACATCCAATCCATACCCAGAATAACGTCTAATCCCTGTGATTCCAACACTACCAAATGTGCACTGAAGTTGTGTGTTCCAATCCTCACAGTTAAATCGCGGCATCCCGCACTAGCTATCATATCTCCTTCTGGCGAACTCACTCTAAAAGACCTCTTCATAGACTCAGTAGGTAACTTATACTTATCCACAAATGCCCTTGATATGAATGAATGCGATGCGCCAGTATCGAAAAGTATAAGTGCAGGGTAAGTGTTGATTGGGAACTTACCAATCACAAGGTCAGGCTCATCTGGAATCTCCTCCACATTCATGTGGTTCACTGCGGCCTTCTCATTGTTGGTTGGCTTCAGTCCTTTCCTCTCCGGACAGTTGTCAACATAGTGTCCCTTTTGCTTACACTTGAAGCACGTCACCTCACTCAGATCCTTCTTCATAAAGTTGCGATCACGGTTGCGGTCATGCCCACCGTGTCCTCCAGAGTGGTGAGAGTGTCCTCCCTTGTGGCTGTGGTGACTGCTCCTATGGTTGTCATGACGATGCCCATCGCCTCCATGGTGGTGGCGGTCATGGCTCCCATGGTCACTCCCTCCATGCTTGGAGTATCCATCATATGAAGTGCGAGACTTGTGGTGTGAACCAGAGTGGTGATTGTTACTCTTTCTCTTGCGGCTTTCCACCTGCTTGTGCTTCCCTTCCAAGATCCTGGCCTTGTCCATAAGCTCCTGGAAAGTGGGGCAGTAAACCACCAGTAGCTGCACTGAAAGCTCATCACTGAGGCCATCCAGGAATCTCTCCCTCCTTTTTGCATCAGTGTCAACATCCTCAGGTGCATAACGGGACAGGTTGTTGAACTCCTCAATGTACTCGGCCACGGAGCGATTGGTTTGGCGCAAGTTGCAGAACTCCTTCCTCTTCAGGCTCAGAACTCCTGAAGACACGTGGTTGGTCCTGAAACCTTCCTCAAACATTGCCCAAGTCACGGTATCCAGCGGGTGGGTGATCTGAAATGTGTCCCACCAAGAAGCGGCTGGTCCCTCCAGTAGGTGAGCGGCAAACCTCACCTTCTCAGCATCAGTGCATCCAACAGTTACTAGATCCTTGTTGACGGAACGCAATCAGTCGAGAGCAACCATTGGTTCCGTTCCAGTAGAGAACTTAGCTGGCCTTAGCCTCAGAAATCTGGTGAGAGCATCTCCCTGAGGCTGATTGTTTCCATTGTTGTTGTTCTGATTCGCCATGAACTGAGTCATCACTTGGGTCAGCTGTGCCTGAGCTGCCATGAGCTGCTCCAAGTGGGCTGACAGCGGGGAGGCATCTGCGGTTCAGCACAGGTAAGTTTAGAAAGAATCAACTACAACAATTGGATTCTACCCATGCATATGATCAATCAACAACAAACAATAGCAGACAATCACAAGCAAGCAACACATTAACAAACAAGCGGTCCAGCAACATCCCAGGTGTTATCCTAGCAGTATATACCTACTGAAATAGTTTTGCAAGAGTTGGCAATGGTTAACTAAACAGTTGATCAACTAAACAACCAAAACAGCAATCTGCCAGAACAGTCCAGCAGTGTTCGCGAATTTTTACGCCTGACTTAAACTCGTCAGAAAATTTAGCTGATTTTTGTGCATATATCACAGAGAGTTTCGCATCAGCCCAATTTTTTTCAGATTTTTCCGAGTTACCAGAAAAATATGAAAAATCGCACAGTACTGCTGTATCAGCAGAAAAACTGCAGCGAAAATAACACAGATAGTAACCAAATTGCCATAACTCTTTCATTAAAATTCGCACAAATAAATCCTGGGATATTGGGGTACACAAATAAGCAACTAATCACTTTTAAACTAACACGAACTAAGCTTCACAACGATCGAGACTAATCCTAACGAGTTTACCTAACGAGGACTAATTGGTGGACTTCTATCTACTTCTTGAAGAGATTGAGGTAGATCCTTGCGGTCATGCGTTGGCGCTTCGGCTCGCGGTACAACCATGGCAGCGGAGTGTACACCTCTCCTGAATCATCACTTGAGATCTCAAACTCCACCTCCTCTATATCCTCCTCTTCTTCTTCATTCTCAGCTGCAACTGCAACAGCTTCATCTCCTCCACCATCTTCATCTCCATCATCATCATCCTCGTCCTCATCATCATCATCGTCTCCACTGTCATCATCATCCCCATTGTTGCCATCATCTCCATTGTCATCATCAGAGGGTGGATTCAGCTGTGCTTGGAGAGCGGCAATCTGGGCTGTCATAGCTTCAATAGTTTGATCCCTTTCCTGGACGGTCCCTTGCAATTGCTGTATGTTCTGGGTGTTCTCCTGCACAGTACCATGAAGATGTGCTATGGTTGCATCTCTGGCTATCAGGGCATTCTCCAGAACTCCCACAGCTTCATGCAAAGTGTCAATCTCCTGTCCTTGGACCACCATACCATTGCTAGTAAAATCTGCAATCTCCTTTATCATCCTCACCTTCTCTGCTAGAGCTCCATTCTCCCTTTCCATGTCCTCTATGTGCCTCCGACGGGGCGGCATGTTGTTCCTGTCGCCCGGGGTAACCACAATGTTCCCATCTTCATCACGCCTCCCATAGTCACGGTAGGGTGAATCTGCTGGTAGTAGGTGTCAGACATAATGGCACTGGCGAGACAGGGCTTCATGTATGGCCAAGTTGATTCCAAGTCCCCAGTTGCAGTATGTCTTGGTATAGATCAAATGCACTGGGTTTGGCAAGGCGGCATCTCTGAATATGAAAGTGGTGATCTCCCATGCATCCTCTCCATATCCATAGGTGTACAGCCTTCTTCCCTTGAACATGGGCAGTGGCAATCCCAATGACTGCGAGAGCTGAGCTAACTGCCTTGCAAAGGGCCTTGGTGACTCCATGGTGGCATACTCAGTCCTGACTTCTCCCATCTATCAAGTAAAAGAGGAAAGTGTGAGAATAGCATATGGTAAGAATTTACGAGGGTGAAAGGCATAAGATGAAAGACAGAGTTAATATAGGCTTTAATAAATCTATGGCTTCCTAATCCAATTCTAGGTCACGATCCTACAGTCGACACACGGGCTCTGATACCATCCTGTAACACCCCGGTTCTGAAAAGACCGTGGCCTCTATGTGACATGCCAATCCCTGGATCGATTCATTGGCCCACAATAGAGTAAGATAGATAACATAGCAAAATATCCGTGTATCATAAATAACGAAGATCTAGAGTACCATTATTACAATAAAAGCTTAGCCCAAGGCTAGCTCAAATTATTCAGGTAGCAACATAAATAAAGTAAATCCTCCATTCTTCAAATTGCTCACAAGTGAACAAGTGCCGACTGGAGTACCGTGGCCTATATCGATTACTCAGAATCGGAATAACCTGCAACATGAAACATAGCAGCCCCGAAGGGTCAATACATGGAATGTATGGCAAGTAGAGCTAGTAATGGAGACAATAGTACTAACATCTACATGCATATTTGGCAAGTGGAGCTGTGTCTGGCTTGCATTTGCAAATACATTTGTCCTACTTTCATAAACAGTTTTTGATTTTCTTTGAAAAGATCCCAATTAAGTTAACCCAACAATATTAAAACAATTATGAAATTAGAATGAGCGAGAAACATGTCATGGAATCAATATCAAGCAACTCAGATGTCCATAACCGGGGACACGGCTAATCGATTAGATTATACACCCTGCAAAGGTTAGTACACTTTACCCATGTGACTTGGCCAGCCCAGCTCGTACCATCACTCTCATTTTGAGTGGTGATAGGGAGAAGTCCAAGTTGAGACCGTTCGGGAAGTAGCTCCTCAATCCCGACGCGCACAGGTCCAACCTACCAAAATTCTACATCTCTGGATACGCGGGTTCGAGTTACCACAACCTACTAAGTCCAACCAACCGCACATTCCATTATTGGCACATGGTTGTACATGTAAGCTACACAATAAAGAAGCCAATCATTCTCTCTTGATACCTGGGTGCCTTTCCGCAATGAAACCACCAAAAATTATCAATACCATCACACCCAGGAGATTCATTGATTAAGTTGTTTTAGTTTTCACCAACCAATTCTTTTAGAAACAAGTATCAAATGATGTAACCTAGCCCTCGTTCAACATAATATGGCTAAGCACAACTACCAACGGTGGTTCATCTACAAGGAAGGTCCTACCACATAATAGGACATAGCATAGCGATAGTATCATCCTACACATGCAACTACAAAATACACGACAATGTATTGAAAATAGTAGGACGATATCATGAACAAAGTAGCATCTACTTGCCTTGGTTATAGCGGTCGGAAGAACAATCCACACACAAGCAAGCGTTGCACTCGTCACAATCTACACGATACAATTGCATTCATAAACAAACAATCCACAACATATGCAACAAATATGATGCATGAATGCAAGAGCGACAAGTGAATTGGTGCTACAGCTGCACCACAATATCCTATTCCATAGTACTACCGATTGCATGCATGAAAAATAGTTTTAGCGCTAGGAAAACTATTAAGCAAAAGTAATGCTCCAAACTAGAGCTAGAACTCAAATAATTCACTACCGGTAGTATACTGTTTGTAAAATCTTGGGAAAATTTTACCGCATAGGCATCGCTGGTTAGAAACAGTACCAACTGGAATTACTCAAAAAGGAATTATAAAACTCCCCGAGTAATTAAAACACTGCAGAAAGCCAATAGACAGTTTCTGCAGAAGTTTTTACTATAAGCCTATCTTTTTAATTCACGATGAGATTCCCCTCGTTCCACTGAATCCAGGGACATATCATACGCGATTTTTGGAGCTATGGATCTTTTTCTACGAATTTATTACTCCAAAAAGGCCACTAACTAGTTTGATTAAACTGTACTAAACCTTGCTGCAAAAGCCTGAACCAAAGGTACAACGAGATTCTACACGACTCACTGAATCTACACATATTTTATTTGCAATTTTTGGCCAAACGATTTAATTTCTACGCAATTTACAAGATTCTCCCGAAATGTGTCAACTAAAGGATTAACGAAATTGACCAGTCAATTGTGTCTGTTGACTGGTCAAAGCGTCTGCTGACTGGGCGTCTGACTAGTCAACGCCTGAGTCTGACTAGTCAAAGAACGATCTAAGCCGCTGATCTGAGATCTGACGGTGGCTGCTGTCTTACCGGAAACGAACGGCGAAACGGACGGCGGCGAGTTCCGGACGGCGGCGGCGATCGGTTCCGGCGTCGGGGTTTTTCCTGCACGGAGAGAGACGGTCAACGAACGATCCAAGATTGTCAACGCGGCGCGCAAGACGACGCGCGTGCGACGCGGTACGGACGAAACGGCGCGACGCAAAACGGCGCGCGATTGTGTACGTGTATGCATGCATGCGTGTGCGTGTGTGCACGCGAGGCGCAGCGCACGGCATGCAGCAGGGCGGCGGCGGCGCGGCGGCGGCTGGCGCGCGTAGCAGCAGCGGGCGGCGGGCGGCACGCCGGCGGCGAGGCGCGCGGGGCGCGCGGAGGAGGGCGGCGAGGCGGGCGGCCGAGGCGGGGGCGACGGCGCGCGGAACGAGGAGGCGGCGCGCGGCGATCGAGGCAGGGAGGCGGCGGTCGAGGTGGCGGGGGTAGGGCACGGTTCCCGAGGGCGGCGGCCGGCCCTTTAAGTGGGCCCCTTGCGCGGGTCCTACTCCAATTCGGCGCGAAACTGGACACGAACTCGGAAATCGGTCCGGAAATTCGGACCGTTTTCCGGCGATTCACTAAAACGGCCGCAACTTCTCCGTACGTGCTCCGATTCGAGCGATTCTTGCGCCTAAGGGTTCGTATGGTCGAGGGGAACAATCTAGCGTCAAGGTTTGAGCGGAACCACTAATCAACAATGGTGGTCCACGCTAGTCCTACTAAAGCTTCCCGCAGAAACCTCGTAGCAAAAATAGAATAGGGTTTTGCAATTGGCGTTTCGCCGAACCTTTTGACTCGACGGTTTTGCATGGAAAAGCATGATGCAATGACATGAATGATATGCAAGACCAAATCTAAAATTTGGGATGTGACATTAACCCACTATCGAGCATAAATACCCCCTCTTGGAGTCACTAGCAACTACTTGGCCAAGATAGCTACTAACAACGGAGAGCATGCAAGATCACAAACAACACAAACATGATAGAATCAATAAGACAAAACCATTAATCAACCTACATAGTAATCTCAATATCCATCGGATCCCCGCAAACACAACATGCATGATTACAAATAGATTAGATCTTGATCATGAACGGAGCTTATAAGATCTATACATGAAAGCACAAGGAGGAGATACAACCATCTAGCTACTACATGGACCTGTAGTCCAAGGTGGAACTACTCACGCTTCATACTGGAGGCTAGCATGATGAAGAAGAAGGCCTCCGGGATGATCTCCCCTCCGGCAGGGTGCCGGGAAGAACTTCAGATCCCCCCGATCTAGGGACAATGGTAGCGGCGGCTACAGACGGTTTCGTGGAGTTTTGATCGGGTGCCTATGGTTTCTGCATCGGGGGCTTCTTATAGGCGAAGAAGTGAGCCAGGGGGGCCACCAGGGCGGCTGCACCCCCCAGGAGCAGGGTGGGCCCACCCGCGTGGCCAGGGGTGTGGCCCCCTGATCAACCTTCTCAGTCTCGTCTTCTGGCTTCGTGTTGCCCACGGTAAAATATTGACTTTGGCTTTTGTCCCGTCCAATTCTGAGAATATTGATTTTCTGCCTTTCTGGAACCAAAAACATATGAAAACAGGCAACTCGCACTGTGTCAACTTGTTAATAGGTTAGTTCTAGAAAACATATAAAAACACCTCAAAGTGTAGACAAAGCAAAACAAAGTAGATACTAAACAAGCATGGAACATGAAAAATTATAGATATGTTTCCCACGTATCACTAGCAAGAGTGCTCGGCACTGGGTTTCCAGTATGGCGCATGTTGCCGCATGCTGCGAGCAACCTAGCCTAGCCCCTGGTTGCTGGGGCAGCAAGGGTGTGCCATGCAGTTCAGTGGACGGGCAAAACTGCTGGTACCAACTAAGGAAAACTCCAGTGCCCCCCTCCCCCCCCTGCAAATGGACTCTGTGCGTCCGATCCCGTCCTCCCGGACCGAGGCCAAGGCCCAACGCGCACCTGCAAATCGAGATCTAGCCCCGACAGTCCGTTTTTGGCGCATACCAGGACAAAAGATGGGGCTGGTTTGCGAGGGCTCGGAGGATTGCCCGCTCGTCCGAGAGGTTGTCGGGCGATGTCCTGCCCGGTCCCGCTAGCCAGAGGCCGTAGCACTAGTCTCCACCACTCGCACCAGCAATCCCTAGCACACGCTGCCATGGACGCACAACCTCCACCCTCCCCGGCACCTGCCCTCCCTGGCCGTGACCTGTTCATGCCTCTAGGAGCTGCTCTGGCCGCCTTTCCTTAGGCCCCTGATCTACCGCCACCGGCTGTTATCTGCTACAGCCGGCCATCACTCTCCCGTCAAAAGCAGCCGGCAAATCTGCTGCTGACGTCAAGGTGAAGAAGGAATTGATGGACGACCAGAGGAAGGATGAGTCGAGGAAGAGGGCTGGCCGTAGAGAGAAGGCCCGGCAGCACCTTTCTGATGCCCAAGCCGCTCGTGATAGGGCCACCGCCCTTGAGCACGCCACGGCCATCTAAGGCAAGTTCACTGCCGAGGCCATCGTGGCGTAGGATGCCACCTTGCTCCTAATAAAGGAGAAGTAGATAGCTGCATTCGCGGGCACAACGACCTCGTCCGCGTCCGTGAACAAACTAGCTGCTGTCAAAGCGGCAGCCATCATGTGGGGAGGGGGGAGATCGTCGGCGACTCATCGCCAGCGCTTGCCCTTGACCTGAACGCGCCACCTGTCGGTGGAGGCTCTTCATGCAGCAGCAAGACCGGGAGGAGCATCCCTACTCCCCGCAGGCTATTTGATGAAATGCCGGCCCCAACTATGACCCCAGTTCCAACCCTAGCTCTGACGCAGGTAAACTTGTCCCTTGTTCTTGCTCTCCCAGTGTACATAATCCAACCATAGGCCCTTGCAGTATCCTGGCCTTGGTACCCAAGAAGGCGGCCTTGGTACCCAAGAAGATGGTATCTCTATCGACCATGAGCCTTTGTTTGTGAATGAACTAGTCGGACAAACGCAAAACACAAGGCGGTAGCCGAAGGAGCGGATCATACTCATCCCTCGAGGACAAGATTCTTTGCGAGGCATTGTTGGACGAAGCCATGAGAAGAAAGCTTTCACGTTCGGCCATTGTTGGACGAAGCTCAAAGAGTGCGAGAAGTGCAAAGAGCTCTATGCGGGAAGTGCAAAGGGAGGAGGTGTCGAATCATCATCGATGAGGAAGGGCCGGCAACCAGAAGGCCGAGAGGGAGGAACAACTCCAAGCTAGAGTTCAAGCGTGAAGCTTCGTCAGTTGCCATCCAGGAGACATTGAAAGAGTTGATCACCGACAAGGAGGTGTCCATCGACAAGAGGGAAGAGAGGAAACGCAAGGAGAGAGAAGATGCGACGAATAACTACTACGAGATCCAGTCAAAGCGTCTTGAGATAGAAGAGATCAACGCCCAAGAAAGGAGAAGGTAGATCTCCAGCGACTTGCCGAAGAAAACCGGATCATGACTGCGGATCTCATCGAGATGGACCCAATTCAACGGAGTTGGTTCGAGAAGAAGAGAGAGATGATCTAGAGCGAGACACATAAATTCCTCCTCTATTTATGTTTGTGTGCATGTATGAACAATGTGTCATGATTTCGTACTCCAATGGTCCTTTAAATTTGCTTCAGTTTGGTTCTCTGCTGGTCCTCTTTTAATTTGGTTCAGTTGGTCCTGGGAAGAAAAGGCCGGACAGATGGGGGCACTGTTAGGTGCACCGGCCATTCCAGGACGGAAGTCCTGGGGCCTGTCCGCCCCGCCTCGCAAATGGACCAAATCGGTCAAAAGGCATGTCCGAAATACGGGGGGCCGTTGGAGTTGGCCTAAGGCCCCGGTAGCTGGGGCAGCAAGGGTGTGCCGTACAGTTCAGTGGGCGGACAAAACTGTTGACACTAGTTGGCGAACTTTGTTGTGGGCCTTTTTTGGCCTTCAACCCAAAGTCGGTTGGGGGTCGGGTTGCAGTCCGTCGGTGGAGATGCTCTAAGTATAAGTGTGTAAGTCTGGTCATATTAGAAGTAACTTAGACTAGTAGCAGTGTAGATGTTACTAAACTACTCCCTCCTACCCAAAATACATTGTATTTAATTTTTAGTCAAAGTCAAACCTTTTAAACTTTGAATGAATAGATAGGAAAATAGGTGAATTTCTATAATACCAAATGCATATAAAATAAAAATATATTTCTTGACGATACTAGTTTTACCAATTTTATATTGTGAATGTTGATATTTCTATCGGTATAGTTGGTCAAACTTTGCAAATTTTGATTTCATCAATTATGTGCAACATATTTTAGGCAGGAGGGAATATGCTTTTACCTTCATGGGTGTAGAGTGTTGTTTGGAAGTGAAGTGATCTGTTGCAGCTGGCTAGATATTCATCATCAGAGCGTGTTGCGTGTTGGTCGTGCCTGCCGTTGCAAATTTAAACGCTTTGCGCTCGCTCGCTTCTCTGACCGTGGCACTGACAGCTCTAGTTTGGTGCAAAAAGTCTGCAGCTACTCTGTCTTTTTGCCTTTGCTTTGTCCCTCTATTTTCTTGCATAAATTTTATTTGCATGCCGCCCATTAGCACTTAGTAATAACTTGCTAGCACGTTGCCCTTAATTGCTCATATATATGCTTGCTGCCTCCCTCCCTAACTCTGTCTGGCCTGAGACCTGATATCAATCTAGAGGCAAGAGCATCAGCACACCATGGGCACCTGTGTGAGCAGATGCTACCCCTGCTCTTCATCTCCCCCTTCCACCGCCGGCGACCACTCGTCGTCTTTGTGCGGCGGCGATTCGCCACACCTCCATACCGCCAAACACGGTGTCGCCGTGCACCCGCTCCCACTCGCTTCCAGTTCTCCCGCGCCCACCACGTCAACCTCCTCCTCCTCCGTGCTATCCGCCGCAAGCTCCTCCAACTACATGGCCACCTCCTCCTCTTCTTCCTCAGCTACTACTCGGAGCTATTCCTCATCCTCGTCCTCACGGCCCTTCTCGGCCGGGTACCTCAAGGTCCGCACTTGCAGCGAGATGGAGGTCGTCGTGCTCGATCCAAACAAAAACAAAAGGAAGCTCTCCCGGCCCGCCTCCGCCACTCCACGCCCACTGTTACCAAGAACGCCGCCGGCTCTGTCCGTGGTCAGGTCTCCGACGAAGAAGAAGCCTGGCACCACCGGAACCGGCCGCCGAGCAACACCTCCGACGTCGACGGCGACGAGGCGCGTGCGGCCGTTGCTCCCTCGAGCGCCGCCTGCAGGGGCAGGAGGCTCGGCGTCCTGCAGGAAGAAGAGGCTTTCAACCCCTTCCTCATCGTGCCGATCACCGGATTTAGTCGGGAGGAGGAAGAGCGGCGGGGCAATGACGGCCGGCGCCGGCGGTGTTGGTGGTGGGGAATTGGTGGATGATCTCAACAACCCGCTCATATCCATGGACTGCTTCATCTTCCTCTGATATGATCTCATATCTCAACGGTGTGCTGCAGCATGTGTCTACTGTAAAATTTGTTTTGATTTGAAGGCTACTGCAATCGTCTCTGCATCTTCTTCTTTTTCTTTTTTTGGAAATGGATCTTCTTCTTCCTTTTCTATTCTCTTAATTAATTTGGTGTGCATTTTACATATACACTAGCAGTATTAACTATTAAGAGGTCTTTTTGTGCTCTGTTGTAACTTCCATGGGTGTGATTAATCGGTACTAGTGTTTTCCATGTATGGGCACTGCGTATAATCCATGATTTGGTGGCCATGTTTCATGTTATCTCCTCGTCTTCATTTGAGTTCTTTCCTGACGAAGAATGTTCTCTCTCACTCTTCAACTCTGACAAGAATAATATACACCTGCCAGCGTTTACGAATAGCTAGCAATATAATTTTCTCTGTAATTGATTTGACTCCGAAAAAAGAACACACCATTGAACTGGCTGTTGTACAACATGTAGACAACTAATTCTGAAAACATCTTCTTTATGCAGAGAAACAAAAGGCATATTTTGTGGATAATTCAGTTCAAACATCCATAAATCTGTGCGAAAAAATCCGACATAAACGATGGTAGTAGCACATAACTACTGGTTAGAATCAGAAAGACCACCCTTGAGCCTCTGCTATTTCCATTGAAAATCGATCGTGTTCAAACTGTTTCATACATTAATCCATCCAGAACACGAGGGAGAAGCTGAACGAACACACCTTAGATACAGCCACTACATACTGCTTGAACTAAAAGCATAACTAAATCCAGCAAAAGCCGATAGATGAACAGTTTCGGTCGGTGACGATCTAGGATGCACGTAGCACAGACAAACTACAAGTCAGCAGATCGCTTCCTTGGACAACGATGCGATGGCTCAGTAATCACCCTTGATCAGGTTTTCATTACCCAAAGCATGTACTATCTTGTCTGTACATTCAGGCAGCCTCTACTCCAGCGTCTACCAACCAGTATATACACATTCTTCTCATCTTATTATAGGCAAGGCAAAATAGTTTTGTTATGACCGGCATAACATATAGCCGGAAGAAGCCCAATAGCGAATCGACTTAGAATTTGGCGTAACTTATCGTTATTTTTGTTAGCTGGACTATTATATAAACACTTGTACTACATTTTGAGATAAGCAATAAATCTTATTTGTTGCCGACTCTTGGAGTCGGAACCCTAGCCCTAGCCGCCTCCTTCTTCCGCGCGACCACGATGCTAGCTCGCCGCCGAGTGCGCTCGGCTCCTCGCCACCCCTCCTTCCACCCATATTAGACCTAGGCCTGGTACGATCCCGGTTCCTATCAATATGGTAGCAGCTGTGTCAGGCTCGATCATGTCTACCTCGACCTCCACTGCCCTCACGCTCCCGGCAACCTCTGGGGCGGCCTCGTCGGCCCTCTCTGGGCCGCCACCCTCCGCGCCTCGCCCATGCCAATCACCCCCACCATCGTCTACTTGCCCGAGGATATGACCTCCGCCCTCCGGGACCTCACCCTGGCGGTCACGGGCATCCGTACGTTCCTCGCAAGCTCCTATGGGCCACCACCGATGGGCTCCTTCGCGTCTGCCCCGCCACCACAGCAGCCTCCATGGACGCCGGCTTTGTTCCCGGCCCTTGGGTTCCATCCCCACCCTCGACGGCACAAGGGGTGCCCATCACCCAGATCAGGTTTCCTCCCTCGCCGTCTCCGTTGCCGGACTGGCTCGCGGCGCCAGTTTACACGACAGCGTCGGGGCAGCCAAGCGTGCCAGCACCGCCGGCGTTGCCCTCGCCCGGCCACTTCAACAGCCCCTCGGGCTACACCGACCCCTCCACATCAGCGTTGGGCCGCCACGAGGAGGCGTACCCCGTCCCTGGCCACGGTCAGCCGCCGCCACGCTACTCCAAGCTGGATTTTGCCACCTACGACGGGCCGACCGACCCCCTTAACTGGCTCAACCAGTGCGACCAGTTTTTCTAGAGGCAACGCACACTCGCGTCAGACTGCACTTGGCTCGCCTCCTATCACCTCCGCGGCGCTGCATAAACGTGGTATTACGCCCTCGAGCAGGACACGGGAGGCATGCCCACATGGGAGCGCTTCCGCGAGCTTTGCCTCTTACACTTCGGGCCACCGATCCAAGGGAGCCGGCTAGCGGAGTTTGGGCGGCTACCCTTCACCTCCTCGGTGCAAGACTTCGCTGACCGCTTTCAGGTCCGGGCGTAACATGCGCTCGGCGTCACGGCCCGTCAGTGGGCCGAGCTCTTCGTGGGAGGCCTTCCGGATCACATCCGCGTGGACGTCAAGTTGTGGGAACCCCAGGACCTCCAGACGGCCATGTACTATGCCCGCGCCTTCGAGCATCGCGTGGTATCTGTGCAGCAGGCGTTTCCGCCCAGAGGCGCCCGCCCTCCTGCCCGGCCTCCCCCGACAACACCGGTTCCGGGACGCCCGGCCTAGGCCCCCGCAGTGCCCTCCGCCCCGGCCGCGACGCGACCGTTCCTTCGGTTGACCCCGGCCAAGCAGCTCGAGTGTCGTCGCAAAGGGTTGTGCTTTAACTGCGATGAGCCCTACGTGTCGGGCCATGTTTGCCCGTGTATGTTCTACTTGGAGGCCGCGGACTACATTGAGGAGGATGTCGCCGACGCCGCGTTGGGCGACCAGGACCACCCCGCGACCGACACAGGCCCCGCAGGGCCAGCACAGGAAGCTGCCTTCGTCGTATCCCTCCATTCACTCGCCGGCCTCCTGATGGATAAGACTATGCTGCTGCCGGTGACGATCAATGGAGAACGGCTCATCGCACTCCTGGACATGGGATCTACTCACAACTTACTGTCCAGGTCCATCATGTGTCGCCTAGGACTGCAGCTAGCCGGCGGGGCGCAGTTCCACGTTACCGTCGCCAACGGGGATCATTTGGCATGACAGGGCCTTGCTCAACACGTCCCCATCATCATCGGTGACAAGCACTTCTCTATCACCTACGTCGGCATCGACTTGGGATGTTTCGACCTCATCCTGGGCGTCGACTTCTTACAAACTCTCGACCCTATTCTCTGGGATTTCGACACCCTGACGTTGGTCTTCGGGCGTCGGGGTCGCCGCGTCCGGTGGGAGGGCATACGGGGAACCTCCCCGGCGGTCCCTCCACCCCAGCTGGCGGCCACCACCGTCGACGTGGAGCACCCCCTATTGGCTAGCCTACTGCAGCAGCACACTGATCTCTTCGACGAGCCGCAAGGCCTTCCTCCAGCCCAGGCCTGTGACCATCACATCCACCTGCTGCCGGACACAACTCATGTGGTTGTGCGGCTGTACCGCTACCCCCAGCTGTAGAAGGATGAGCTCGAGCGCCAGTGTGAATCATGCTCCCCCAGGGCATCATTCGGATCTCGACATCGCCTTTCTCCATGCCGGTGCTCCTCATGCGCAAGCCCGGTGGCTCATGATGTTTCTGCATCGACTACCGTGCTCTCAATGCCAGTACATCCAGGACAAATTTCCTATCCCCGTTGTGGATGAGCTCTTGGACGAGTTACATGGGGCACAGTTCTTCACCAAGCTCGACCTCCACTCTAGCTACCACTAGGTGTGGATGCACCAGGACGATATCGCAAAAACTGCGTTTTGGACTCATCATGGCCACTTCGAGTTCTTGGTGATATCGTTTGGCCTCTCCAATGCCCCGGTGACGTTCCAGGCACTAATGAACGACATGCTCAGCCCTTACTTGAGCCGCTTCGTGCTTGTTTTCTTTGATGACATTCTTATATATAGCTCTTCTTGGGCGGAGCACCTGCAACATGTGGCAATCATCTTCAATGAGCTTAGAGCGCACCATATACACCTCAAGCGCTCGAAGTTCTCATTCGGTAAGACCTTCGTCGCGTACCTGAGACACGTCATCTCGGTGGAGGGCGTCGCGATGGATGCCGACAAGGTCGCGGCGATCGCGGCATGGCCAACACCGCAGTCTCCTCGGGCCCTACGTGGTTTCCTGGGTCTCGCGGGTTACTACCGGAAATTTATCCAGGAATTCGGCCTCATCGCCGTGCCACTGACGCACCTCCTGTGCCACGACGCCTTCTCCTAGGATGAGGAGGCGACCGAGGCGTTCCAGACCCTCAAGCAGGCTCTGATGACAGGACCCGTCCTCCAGATTGTTAGAGATATGCCTAAGAGGCAATAATAAAAGTAGTTATTATTATATCTTTGTATTTATGATAAATGTTTCCATTCATTCTATAATTGTATTAACCGGAAATATTAATACTTGTGTAATTTGTGAACATGTAAGAGTCCCTAGTAAAACCTCTTTGTAATACTAGCTTGTTGATGAATAGATGATTATGGTTTCCTAATCATGAACATTGGATGTTATTAATAACAAGATCATATCATTAGTAGAATGGTGTGATGGACATACTCCTATAGTTAAGCGTAGGATAAGATGAAGTCATTTCAATAGTTTGTTTGCCATAAGCTTTCAGATACAATGTAACCTAAATCCTTCGACCATGAGATCATGTTAATCACCATCACTGGATGGATGCTTTGATGACATCAAACACCACTTCGTAACTGGGTGGTTATTAAGGTGGCATTGAGTGTTCGGAAAGTATGTGTTGAGGCACATGGATCAATAGTGGGATTTGTCCATCCATATGATGGATAGATATACTCTGGGCCCTCTCGGTAGAATATCATCCAATTGGCTTGCAAGCATGTGACTGGTTCACAAGGGATCACTGATGATGCTCGACGTGGCACTTCGTTGGTAACCCCAAGCGCAGGGTGCGAAGAGCAAGCAGCAAGTTTTCTCTCAGTTGAGACCGAGGTTATCGAACCAAAAGGAGGAAGGAAACGTCACACAGGTGTTGCAAGCAACGCGGAGACCTGCACAACACAAATTCAAGACTTTGTCCCAACGAATCAGTGAGGTTGTCAAGCTCACCAGTTTGCTGTAACAAAGGATTAAACGTATGGTGTGAAAGGTAATGGTTTGTAGCAAGTAAACAAGTAACAGTGGAAGATGAATCAATGGTAAAGATTTGACCGGGGTCCATAGTTCACTAGAGGTGATCTCCTTAGATAAACAAACATGGCATGAAGGGTAAACAAATTATAGCGGGGCAATTGACAGGAACTGAGCAAGGCATAACAATGCAATTACTGTTGGAGATATGCCCTAGAGGCAATAATAAATGTAGTTATTATTATATCTTTGTGTTTATGATAAATGTTTACATTCATGCTATAATAGTATTAACAAGGAAACATTGATATTTGTGTGATTTGTAAACTTAATTTGAAGTCCCTAGTAAAGCCTCTATATAATACTAGCTTGTTGGTTAATAGATGATTGTGGTTTCCCTATCATGAACGTTGAGATGTTATTAACAGCAAGATCATATCATTAGGAGAATGATATGATGGACATACTCCTATAGATAAGCGTAGCATAAAGATCAAGTCATTTTAATAGTTCAATTGCTATATG
This sequence comes from Avena sativa, assembly GCA_916181665.1. NCBI lineage: Eukaryota > Viridiplantae > Streptophyta > Magnoliopsida > Poales > Poaceae > Avena > Avena sativa. The sequence goes on along the minus strand of OV702298.1, from coordinate 39,301,728 downwards.
CTTTCTGATACATAGTAATCTAATTCCTTCGACCATGAGATCATGCATATCACCTTTACCGGATGGATGCTTTGATGACATCAAACACCACACCGTAACTGGGTGGCTATAAAGGTGGCATTGAGTGTTCGGAAAGTATTGGTTGAAACACATGGATCAAGAGTGGGATTTGTCCATCTATGACAAATAGATATACTCTGGGCCCTCTCGGTGAAATGTCATCCAATTAGCTTGCAAGCATGTGACTGGCTCACAAGAGATCACATATCACGGGAACGAGAAAAGAGTTCTTATCGGTAACGAGGTTGAACTAGGTATGCAGAGATACCGATGATCATAACCTCGGATAAGTAAACTATCGTGAGACAAAGGGAAATTGATATCGTATGTAAGTGGTTCATTCGATCACAAAGTAATCGTAGAAATATGTGGGAGCCATATGAATTTCTAGATTCCTCTATTGGTTATTGTTCGGAGAAGTGTCTCGATCATGTCTGCATAATTCACGAACCGTAGGGAGACACACTTAAGGATTCGACGTTGTTTTGAGTAGTTATGGAATGATGAGAAAGAGACCGAATGTTGTTCGGAGTCCCGGATGGGATCCGGGATATCACGAGGAGATCCGGAATGGTCCGGAGAATAAGATTCATATAAGGAAAGTCCCGTTTCGGAGTTGGGGAATGGTTCCGGTGTTTTCATCGGGAATGTTCTAGAATATTCCGGAATGTCCGGCACTCCGGAGGGGAAGGGTACATGAATGTGTTGTATCAAGTTGGTATGATTGCATCATGTACTAAGTGTCATAGCTGAACCAAATAAAGGATTAATTCAAATCCTAGTTTAAAAAGTCAAACAGCTAGTTTGAAAAGTCAAACGGCTAAATTTGGAAAGAGGAAAAGAGGAGGAGTGGGAAACCGAGTTGGGGAGGAGTTCCCTCCTCCAACCGGCGGCGCCCACCCAAGCCGAGTTGGGGAGGGACTCCTCTCCCTCCCCTTGGCCGGCCGGCCCCCTCCACCTATATAAGGAGGGGCAGGGCTCCCCTCCTTGACACACAAGATCCTCTCCTCCAAACCCTAGCCCCAAGCCGCCGCCGCCTCCATAGCCGCCGCCGGCCCTAGGGCAAACCCTAGCCGCCGTCTAGCTAATCCCTAGCCGCCGGCTTGCCCCCTCCTTGGTGTGTCTAAACCCTAGAACACCGAGGGACTCTCTCATACTCCACCATACTCGCTCCGGCTTAAGGCGAAGCCCTGCGAGATCTCCCCTCTACTTCCAGTACCACGCCGTTGTGCTGCCGGAATCGCGAGGAGAGTGCTACAACCTCCGCTGCCTGCTGGAACAAGGGAGAGGAAGGTCTTCGTCGAGTACCGAACGTGTGACCGACTGCGGGAGCGCTGCCGGAACGCAGCGCCGGAAGGATCGTCTACGCGATCTTGAGATCGGGAAGAGTATGACTACATCACCCACGAGAATCCGCTCTCGTTAAACACTTTGGAATCTTCGAGGGTGAGTTATTCCATCGACTCGTTGCTACAATCTAGTAGATAGATCTTGGCTTGTTTGTTTGTATGCGGTAGAAATTTTTTGTTTTCCATGCTACGAAACCCTACAGTGGTATCAGAGCCGTGTCTATATGTAGATCTGTTGCACGAGTAGAACACAATGGTCATTGTGGGCGTTGATGCTTTTATTGTCGATTGCTTCTTGTGTACTTTGCATCTTGCGGGATGTTGGGATGAAGCGGCCCGGGCTAACCTTACATGGCATCGTTCATGAGACTTGCTCTACGCTTGACATGCAACTTGTATTGCATAAGTGGCTTTGCGGGTGCCTGTTTCTCCTAGCATAGTTAAGATCCAATTTACAACAGGTGATTAACAATACTAGTATCAATGTTGTGGTTCATGTTCGTAAGTTAGAACGACACTTATTGAAAGCCCCAAACCACGTAAAACATGCAAAGAAAGTAGAGGCGTCTAACTTTGTTTTGCAGGGATGTGCTGTGATGTGATATGGCCATGATTGTGATTATATTTGATGTATGCAATGTTCCTTATTGTAAGTTGGCAACCGGCAGGAGCCATATGGTTGTCGCTAATTTATGTTACGACCTGCATGTCTATTCAAAGTAGTTGTAATAGTTGAAGCCGGTGGACGACAACCATGGAGAAGCGTCATTGACCTTGATGCAATGCCGGTGATGATGGATATCATGTTCGTGCTAGAAGATGGAGACGGAAGCACAAAGAAGAAAGGCCATATCATATCACATATTATGAATTGCATGTGATGTTAATCCTTTATGCATCTTGTATTGCTTAGTAGACAACGGTAGCATTATAAGATGATCCCTCATGCAAATGAATTTCAAGTCATATAGTGTTCACCCTTAGTTGGCACCATTGCTAAAGCTTGTTGTTTCGAAGCACCACGTGATGATCGGGTGTGTTAGATTCTGCAAGTGCATACAACGTGAGCAAACCAGATTTGCTCATGCGGAAACTAAGGTTTGATCTTGACGAGCCTAGCATGTACAGACATGGTCTCGGAACACGGATCACCGAAAGGTAAAGCATGAATCATATAGTAGATATGATGAACATGTCGATTGTTCGCCATTAAAACTATATCAACTCTCGTGATGATCGGTGTTGATGTGGTGGATTTGGTTCGTGTGATCACTAAAACAATGTGAGGGATATTGTTTTGAGTGGGAGTTCACCTAGATTAAATTTATTAATTTGAACTCAATTTGTCGTAAACTTAGTCTAAACTATTGCAAATATGTTGTAGATCAATGGCAGCCCCTACCATCAATTTTAATGCGTTCCTAGAGAAAGAAAAGTTGAAAAACAATGGAAGCAACTTCGCGGATTGGTTCCACAATTTGAGGATTGTCCTCACAGCTGGTAATTTGACCTATGTGCTGGATGCACCGCTGGGTGACCCACCTGCAGCTGATGCTTCCAATGAAGTAAAGAATGTTTACCTCACTCGGAAGACTCAGTACTCCACAGTTCAGTGTGCTATCTTGTATGGTTTAGAATCGGAGCTTTAGAAAAGGTTTGAGAATTCAGACCCATATGATATTGTTGAGGATCTCAAATTGATCTTTGAGACTCATGCGGCAATTGAAAGCTATGAGGCTTCTGAAAAGTTCTTTAACTACAAGATGGAAGAGGGCAGCTCCGTCAGCGAGCATGTGCTTAAGATGTCTAGGCACGCAAACAAACTTCAAAGCATGGGTATTGTGATTCCTAATGCTTTGGGGATTTACCGTGTCCTCCAATCACTACCACCAAGTTACAAGAACTTTGTGATGAACTACAACATGCAAAACATGAACAAGACGTTGCCAGAACTCTTTGCCATGTTGAAGTCTGCAGAAGTGGAGATCAAGAAAGAGCACCAAGTTTTGTTGGTCAATAAGACCACCAAATTCAAGAAAGGCAAGTCTAAGCAGAAGGGACACTTCAAGAAGGGTGGTAAGAAAGTTACCACGCCGACGAAGAAGACCAAGGCTGGACCTAAGCCTGATACTGAGTGCTTTTACTGCAAGGGAGAAGGTCACTGGAAGCGGAATTGCCCAAAGTACTTGGCGGATTTGAAGAACGGCAACATCAAGAAGAAAGGTATATCTGATATACATGTTATTGATGTGTATCTCACTAGTACTCGTAGTAGTGCCTAGGTATTTGATACTGGTTCGGTTGCTCATATTTGTAACTCGAAACAGGTGCTGCAGAATAAACGGAAGCTAGCGAAGAACGAGGTGACGATGCGTGTTGGAAACGGATCAAAGGTTGATGTGATCGCGGTCGGCATGCTACCCCTTCATCTACCATCGGGATTAGTTTTATACTTAAATAATTGTTATTTGGTGCCTGCGTTAAGCATGAACATTATATCGGGATCTTGTTTATTGCGAGACGGTTACTTGTTTAAGTCTGAGAATAATGGTTGTTCGATTTATATGAGTAATATGTTTTATGCACATGCACCTTTGATAGATGGTCTATTCTTGTTGAATCTCGATAGTGGAAATACACATATTAATAACATTGAGGCTAAACGTTTGAAATCGAGCGATAACTCGACCTATATGTGGCACTGTCGTCTTGGTCACATTGGAGTGAAGCGTATGAAGAAACTCCATTCCGATGGACTTCTTGAATCACTTGATTTCGAATCACTTGATAGATGCGAAGCATGTCTGATGGGTAAAATGACTAAGAATCCATTTTCTGGTATGATGGAGCGAGCTACGGACTTGTTGGAAATCATACATACCGATGTGTGTGGTCCAATGAGTGTAGCATCGCGTGGTGGTTATCGTTATGTTCTTACCTTCACGGATGACTTGAGTAGATATGGGTATATCTATTTCATGAAACATAAGTCCGAAACTTTCGAGAAGTTTAAGGAATTTCAAAGTGAGGTAGAGAATCAACGTAACAAGAAGATTAAATTTCTACGTTCTAATCGTGGAGGTGAATATCTAAGTTACGAGTTTGGCGAGCATTTGAAGAAATGCGGAATACTTTCGCAGTTGACACCGCCGGGAACACCACAGCGTAATGGTGTGTCCGAACGTCGTAATCGAACTCTCTTAGATATGGTTCGTTCTATGATGTCACTTACAGATTTACCGCTATCTTTTTGGGGTTATGCATTAGAAACAACCGCATTCACTTTAAATAGGGCACCGTCTAAATCCGTTGAAACGACATCGTATGAATTATGGTTTGGGAAGAAACCTAGATTGTCGTTCCTTAAAGTTTGGGGGTGCGAAGCCTATGTAAAGAAGTTACAGCCGGACAAGCTTGAACCCAAAGCGGAAAAATGCGTCTTCATAGGATACCCGAAGGAAACTATTGGGTATACCTTCTATCATAGATCCGAAGGCAAAATCTTCGTTGCCAAGAATGGATCCTTTCTAGAGAAGGAATTTCTCTCGAAAGAAGTGACTGGAAGGAAAGTAGAACTTGACGAGGTTGTTGAACCTTCTCTCGAAATTGCGAGTAGCACAGCACCGGAAGAAGTTCCTGTGGTGCCTGCACCAATATGAGAGGAAGCTAATGATGATGATCATGAAACTTCGGTTGAAGTTGCTACAGAGCCTCGCAGGTCAACGAGAACTCGTACCACTCCAGATTGGTATGATCCCGTTATGAGTGTCATGTTGGTGGACAACACCGATGACCCTGAGACATATGAGGAAGCGATGATGAGCCCAGATTCCAATAAATGGCAAGAAGCCATGAAATCCGAGATTGGATCCATGTACGAAAACCAAGTATGGACTTTGGTGGACTTACCGGATGGCCGGAAGGCTGTCGAGAACAAATGGATCTTCAAGAAGTAAACAGATGCTGATGGTAATGTTACTGTCTATAAAGCTCGACTTGTCGCAAAAGGGTTTCGACAAATTCAATGAGTTGACTACGATGAGACTTTCTCACCAGTAGCGAAGCTAAAGTCTATGAGGATTATGTTAGCAATCGCTGCATATTACGATTATGAGATATGGCAGATGGATGTCAAAACATCATTCCTCAATGGAGACATTGATGAAGAGTTGTATATGATGCAACCCAAAGGTTTTGTTGATCCTAAAGATGCTAACAAGGTATGCAAACTTCAACGGTCCATCTATGGATTGAAGCAAGCATCCTGAAGATGGAATCAACGTTTTGATAAGGTGATCAAAAGTTTTGGTTTTATACAAACTTATGGAGAAGCTTGTATTTACAAGAAAGTGAGTGGGAGCTCTGTAGCATTCTTAATACTATATGTGGATGACATATTATTGATTGGGAATGATGTAGACCTTCTTAATAGTGTCAAGGAATATTTGAATAATAGTTTTTCAATGAAGGATCTTGGCGAAGCGGCTTACATATTAGGCATAAAGATTTATAGAGATAGATCGAAACGCCAAATATCATTGTCACAAAGTACATATTTGGACAAAGTTCTAAAGAGGTTTGGAATGGAAGATAGCAAGAAAGGGTTCTTGCCCATGTTGCCCAATACGACCTTGAGTAAAACTCAAAGTCCGACATTAGCAGAAGATAGAGAAAGGATGAGTAAGACTCCCTATGCCTCAGCCATAGGATCTCTAATGTATGCTATGCTATGTACTAGACCCGACATTGCATATGCTGTTAGTTTAACTAGCAGATATCAAAGTGATCCAGGAGTGGATCATTGGACAGCGATCAAAAACATCCTTAAGTACTTGAGAAGAACTAAGGATATGGTTCTTTCTTATGGAGGTGATGAACAGCTTGTTGTTAATGGTTACACCGATGCTAGTTGGAACACCAATCCGGATGATTCTAAATCACAATCTGGATACGTATTTATTTTGAATGGTGCAGCAGTTAGCTGGAGGAGTGCAAAGCAAAGCGTTGTGGCGAGATCTTCAACTGAATCGGAATACATGGCTGCTTCGGAGGCTTCACAAGAAGCGATATGGATGAAAGAGTTCATTACAGAGCTAGGTGTGGTTCCTAGTGCGCTGGACCCAATGTCTATCTACTGCGATAACATGGGCGCCATAGCCAATACGCAAGAACCAAGGTCACACAAGAAGCTGAAGCATATCAAGCTACGTTTTCACGCTATTCGAGAACATATCCAAGATGGGGATATAAAGATTTGCAAAGTACACATAGATCTGAATGTGGCGGATCCGTTGACGAAACCTCTCCCGAGGGCAAAACATGACCAGCACCAAACTGCCATGGGTGTTCGGTATATTACCATGTAATCTAGATTGGATGACTCTAGTGCAAGTGGGAGACTATTGGAGATATGCCCTAGAGGCAATAATAAATGTAGTTATTATTATATCTTTGTGTTTATGATAAATGTTTACATTCATGCTATAATAGTATTAACAAGGAAACATTGATACTTGTGTGATTTGTAAACTTAATTTGAAGTCCCTAGTAAAGCCTCTATATAATACTAGCTTGTTGGTTAATAGATGATTGTGGTTTCCCTATCATGAACATTGAGATGTTATTAACAGCAAGATCATATCATTAGGAGAATGATATGATGGACATACTCCTATAGATAAGCGTAGCATAAAGATCAAGTCATTTTAATAGTTCAATTGCTATATGCTTTCTGATACATAGTAATCTAATTCCTTCGACCATGAGATCATGCATATCACCTTTACCGGATGGATACTTTGATGACATCAAACACCACACCGTAACTGGGTGGCTATAAAGGTGGCATTGAGTGTTCGGAAAGTATTGGTTGAAACACATGGATCAAGAGTGGGATTTGTCCATCCATATGACGGATAGATATACTCTGGGCCCTCTCGGTGAAATGTCATCCAATTAGCTTGCAAGCATGTGACTGGCTCACAAGAGATCACATATCACGGGAACGAGAAAAGAGTACTTATCGGTAACGAGGTTGAACTAGGTATGCAGAGATACCGACGATCATAACCTCGGATAAGTAAACTATCGTGAGACAAAGGGAAATTGATATCGTATGTAAGTGGTTCATTCGATTGCAAAGTAATCATAGAAATATGTGGGAGCCATATGAATTTCTAGATTCCTCTATTGGTTATTGTTCGGAGAAGTGTCTCGATCATGTCTGCATAATTCACGAACCGTAGGGAGACACACTTAAGGATTCGACGTTGTTTTGAGTAGTTATGGAATGATGAGAAAGAGACCGAATGTTGTTCGGAGTCCCGGATGGGATCCGGGATATCACGAGGAGATCCGGAATGGTCCGGAGAATAAGATTCATATAAGGAAAGTCCCGTTTCGGAGTTGGGGAATGGTTCCGGTGTTTTCATCGGGAATGTTCTAGAATGTTCCGAAATGTCTGGCACTCCGGAGGGGAAGGGTACATGAATGTGTTGTATCAAGTTGGTATGATTGCATCATGTACTAAGTGTCATAGCTGAACCAAATAAAGGATTAATTCAAATCCTAGTTTGAAAAGTCAAACAGCTAGTTTGAAAAGTCAAACGGCTAAATTTGGAAAGAGGAAAAGAGGAGGAGTGGGAAACCAAGTTGGGGAGGAGTTCCCTCCTCCAACCGGCGCCCACCCAAGCCGAGTTGGGGAGGGACTCCTCTCCCTCCCCTTGGCCGGCCGGCCCCCTCCACCTATATAAGGAGGGGCAGGGCTCCCCTCCTTGACACACAAGATCCTCTCCTCCAAACCCTAGCCCCAAGCCGCCGCCTCCATAGCCGCCGCCGGCCCTAGGGCAAACCCTAGCCGCCGTCTAGCTAATCCCTAGCCGCCGGCTTGCCCCCTCCTTGGTGTGTCTAAACCCTAGAACACCGAGGGACTCTCTCATACTCCACCATACTCGCTCCGGCTTAAGGCGAAGCCCTGCGAGATCTCCCCTCTTCTTCCGGTACCACGCCGTTGTGCTGCCGGAATCGCGAGGAGAGTGCTACAACCTCCGCTGCCTGCTGGAACAAGGGAGAGGAAGGTCTTCGTCGAGTACCGAACGTGTGACCGACTGCGGGAGCGCTTCCAGAACGCAGCGCCGGAAGGATCGTCTACGCGATCTTGAGATCGGGAAGAGTACGACTACATCACCCACGAGAATCCGCTCTCATTAAACACTTTGGAATCTTCGAGGGTGAGTTATTCCATTGACTCGTTGCTACAATCTAGTAGATAGATCTTGGCTTGTTTGTTTGTATGCGGTAGAAATTTTTTGTTTTCCATGCTACGAAACCCTACAATTACTAGTCAGAAAGATCCTATGAGATTTGATTGGGCAATACAACAATATACATAGACCGCCATCCAACTGCATCTATTACTAGAAGTCCACCTTCAGGTTATCATCCGAACCCCCTCCAGTATTAAGTTGCAAGCAACAAACAACTGCTTTAAGCAAAGTGTGTAAGGTAAACAGTCCACATGTTCCATGAACAAGAGACCGTTGTTTTCTCCCTAGTGGCAACAACACATCTACAACCAAAGAGATTTCTACACTTCCCTTGGAAATAGAGGCATGAACCCACTATCGAGCATAAATACCCCCTCTTGGAGTCACTAGCAACTACTTGGCCAAGATAGCTACTAACAATGGAGAGCATGCAAGATCACAAACAACACATACATGATAGAATCATAAAGACAAAACCATAAATCAAACCAACATAATAATCTCAATATCCATCGGATCCCCGCAAACACAACATGCATGATTACAAATAGATTAGATCTTGATCATGAACGGATCTCACAAGATCTATACATGAAAGCACAAAGGAGCAGATACAACCATCCAGCTACTACATGGACCCATATTCCGAGGTGGAACTACACACGCATCATACTGGAGAGAAGGCCTCCGGGATGATCTCCCCTCCTGCAGGGTGCCGGGAAGAACTTCAGATCCCCCGATCTAGGGATGATGGTGGGGGCGGCTATAGACGGTTTCGTGGATATTTGATCGGGTACTCAGGGTGCCTGCATCGGGGGCTTCTTATAGGTGAAGGGGGGCCGAGGCGGCGGCCAGGGTAGCCAAACTCTGGCCCCCCTAGATGGCTCCTCCGGCTCCCCTCTAGACTTCTTGTTCCCCACGGAAAGTAATTGACTTTGACCTTTGTCCCGTCCAATTCCGAGAATATTTCTTTACTAACTTTTTTGAAACCAAAAACTGCAGAAAACAGGCATCTAACACTGTTGCAACTTGTTAGTAGGTTAGTACCAGAAAACATGTAAAAAGCACCTCAAAGTGTGGACAAGTAAAGCAAAGTAGATACTAAACAAGCATGGAGCATCAAAAATTATAGATACGTTTCCAACATATCAATCACATATCACAGGAACGAGTAAAGAGTACTTATTGGTAACAAGGTTGAACTAGTTATACAGAGATACCAATCATCAAACCTCAGATAAGTAAAGTATCGCAAGACAAAGGGAAATTGGTATCATATGTAAATGGTTCATTTGATCATGAAGTAATTGTAGAAATATGTGGGCGCCATATGAATTTCCAGATTCCTCTATTGGTTATTGATCGGAGAAGAGTCTCGATCATGTCTGCATAATTCATGACCCGTAGGGAGACACACTTAAGGATTCTATGTTGTTTAGTAGATATGGAAAGTGAGTAAAGAGACCAAATGTTGTTAGGAGTCTCGGATTGGACCCAGGTCATCACGAGGAGATCCGGAATGGTCCAAAGAATAAGATTCATATAAGGAAAGTCCAATTCCGGAGTTCAGGAATGGTTTCGATATTTTCACCGGAATGTTCTAGAAGGTCCACCGATCCAGAGTGGGAACGGTACATGGATGTGTCATACCAAAGTGGAATAGTTGCATCATGTCCTAGGTCACTTGGCTAGGAAATGGGAAGAGAGAAATCAAACTCTAGTTTGAAAGTCAAATGCCAATTTAAAAGGTCCAATCCCAACATGGTTGCCTAGTGGAGGGAGGAAAGGAATCCCACCTAGGGGAGGATTCCTTCCCCCCTTGCCACCGGCCACAAGGAGGAGTTGGGGGAGGACTCCCCTTCCCCCAAACTGCCTCTCGCTCTCATAAATAGAAGGGAGGGTCGCCCCCTTGCCCTTCCACTTGAAACCCTAGATTGGCCGCAACCCTCTCAAGTTGCTGTCGATTTAGAGCCCTCAAAAGTCGCCGCCTAGCCCTCTACTAGCCGCCGGCCACCACCTCTAAACCTTGGCCCTCTAAACCCTACATCTCCGAGGCCCTCTTCTACTCCACCATACCCGCTCCGCCTTAGGAAAAGCCCTGCACAATTTCCCCTCTACTTCCACCACCACGCCGTCGTGCTGCTAGAATCACGAGGAGAGATCTACAACCTCCGCTTCATGCTGGAACAAGGGAGAGGAAGGTCTTAATCGAGTACCGAACATGTGACCGACTGTGGAAGCGCTGCCCAAACGTGGCGCCGGAAGGGTTGTCTATGCGATCTTGAGATCGGCAAGTGAACGACTACATCACCCACGAGAATCCGATCTCGTTAACCGCTTTGGAATCTTCGAGGGTTAGTACTCTATCAACTCGTTGAACCGATCTAGTAGATTAGATCTTGGCTTGTGTGTGTTCATGCGGTAGAATTTTTTTCCATGCTTCGAACCCCTATAGTGGTATCAGAGCCATGTCTATGTGTAGATCTGTTGCACGAGTAGAACACAATGGTTATTATGGGCGTTGATGCTTTTGCTATCAATTGCTTCTTGTGTACTTTGCATCTTGCGGGATGGTGGGATGAAGTCACCCGGGCTAACCTTACATGACATCGTTCATGAGACTTGCTCCACGCTCAACATGCAACTTGTATTGCATAAGTGGCTTTATGGGTGTCTATCTCTCCCACCATAATGAAGATTCATTTTACAATGGGAACTTGACAATACTTGTATCAACGTTGTGGTTCTTGTTCATAAGTTAAAACGGTTCTTATTCGAAAGCCCCAAACCACGTAAAACATGCAAAGAAAATTAGAGGCGTCTAACTTTGTTTTGCAGGGGTGTGTTGTGATGTGATATGGCCATGATTGTGATTATATATGATGTATGCAATGATCCTTATTGTAAGTTGGCAACCGGCAGGAGCCTTATGGTTGTCTTTTAATTTTGTTAAGACATGTGTGTCTATTATTCAAAATAGTTGTAATAGTTGATGCTGGTGGACGACAACCATGGAGCTGCGCCATTGACCTTGACACCACATCGGTGATGATGGAGATCATGTTCGTGCTTGGAGATGGAGATCAAAGGCACAAGAATAAAGGCCATATCATATCACATATTATGAATTGCATGTGATGTTAATCCTTTTATGCATCTTGTTTTTCTTAGATCGCGACGATAGCATTATAATATGATCCCTCTTACAAAATGTCAAGTAATAAAAGTGTTCATCCTTAGTAGGCACCGTTGCTAAGACTCGTCATTTTGAAGCACCACGTGATGATCGGGTGTGATAGATTCTACGTGTGCATACAACGAGAGCAAACCAGATTTGCTCATGCGGGTACTAAGATTAATCTTGACAAGCCTAGCATGTACAGACATGGTTTCGTAACACGGAATACCAAAAGGTAAAGCATGATTCATATAGTAGATATGATGAACATGTTGATTGTTCGCCTTTGAAACTACATCATCTCTCGTAATGATTGGACTTGTTGTAGTGGATTTGGTCCGTGTGATCACTAGAACAATATGAGGGATATTGTTTTGAGTGGGAGTTCACCTAGTTAATTTAAGTATTAATTAAACTTAATTTTTCATAAACTTAGTCTAAACTATTGCAAATATGTTGTAGATCATGGCGGCCCCTACCATCAATTTTAATGCATTCCTAGAGAAAGAAAAGTTGAAAAACAATGAAAGCAACTTCGCGGATTGGTTCCGCAATTTGAGGATTATGCTTAATGCTGGTCAGTTGACCTATGTGCTGGATGCACCGCTGGGTGACCCACCTGCAGCTGATGCTACCGATGAGGTGAAAAATGTTTACCTTACTTGGAAGAATCAGTACTCCATAGTTCAGTGTGCTATCTTGTATGGTTTGGAATCGGAGCTTCAGATAAGGTTTGAGAACTTTGACCCACATGATATTATCCATGAACTCAAAATGAAATTTGAGGCTTACACGGCAGTTGAGAGTTATGAGGCTTCTGAAAAGTTCTTTAACTGCAAGATGGAAGAGGGCAGCTTCGTCAGTGAGCAGGTGCTTAAGATGTATGGGCACACCAATAAGCTCCAAAGCTTGGGGATAATGATTCCTAATGCATTGGGGATTCACCGTGTCCTCCAATTACTATCACCAAGTTACAAGAACTTTGTGATGAACTACAACATTCAACGCATGGATAAGTCGTTACCATAACTCTTCTCTATGTTGAAGTCTGCGGAAGTGGAGATCAAGAAAGAGCACCAAGTGTTGATGGTCAATAAGACCACCAATTACAAGAAGCAACGCAAGCCTAAGAAAAAGGGTAACTTCAAGAAGGGCGTTAAGAAAGCTACCGTACCTGCAAATAAGACCAAGGCTGGGCCTAAGCCTGACAATGAGTGCTTTTACTGCAAGGGAGAAGGTCACTAGAAGCGGAATTGCCCCAAGTACCTGGTGGATCTAAAGAACGACAACATCAGGAAGAAAGGTATATTTGATATACATGTTACTGATGTGTATCTTACTAGTAATCATAGTAATGCCTGGGTATTTGATACTGGTTCGGTTGCTCATATTTGTAACTTGAAACAGGTGCTGCAGAATAAATGGAGACTAGCGAAAGACGAGGTGACGATGTGCGTTGGAAATGGATCAAAGGTTGATGTGGTCGCGGTCGGCACGCTCCCTCTTCATCTACCATCGGGATTAGTTTTATACTTAAATAATTGTTATTTAGTTCCTATATTGAGCATGAACATTATATCAGGATCTTGTTTATTGCGAGACGGTTACTTATTTAAGTATGAGAATAATGGTTGTTCACTTTATATGAGTAATATCTTTTATGGTCATGCACCTTTGATAGATGGTCTATTCTTATTGAATCTCGACAGTAGTGATACACATGTTCATAATATAGATGCTAAACGTTTGAAATTGAATGATAATTCTACATACATGTGGCACTGTCGTCTTGGTTACATTAGAGTGAAGCGTATGAAGAAACTCTATTCCGATTGACTTCTTGAATCACTTGATTTCGAATCACTTAATTTCAAATCACTTGATTTTGAATCATTTGAAAGATGCGAAGCATGTCTGATGGGAAAAATGACTAAGACTTCATTTTCTGGTATGATGGAGCGAGCTACGGACTTACTGGAAATCATACATACCGATGTTTATGGCCCGATGAGTGTGGAATCACGCGGTGGTTATGTTATGTTCTTACTTTCACTGATGACTTGAGTAGATATGGGTATATCTATTTCATGAAACATAAGTCTAAAACTTTCAAGAAGTTTAAGGAATTTCAAAGTGAAGTAGAGAATCAACATAACAAGAAGATTAAATCTCTATGATCTGATCGCGGAGGTGAATATCTAAGTTACGAGTTTGGCGAGAATACTTTCACAATTGACACCGTCGGGAACACCACAACGTAATGGTGTGTCCGAACGTCGTAATCGAACTTTCTTAGATATGTTTTGTTCTATGATGTCACTTATAGATTTACCGTTATCATTTTGGGGTTATGCATTAGAAACAGCCGCATTCACTTTAAATAGGACACCATCTAAGTCCGTTAAAACGACACCGTATGAATTGTGGTTTGGGAAAAAAACTAAATTGTCGTTCTTTAAAGTTTGGGGTTACGAAGCTTATGTAAAGAAGTTACAGCCTAACAAGATTGAACCCAAAGCGGAAAAATGCGTCTTCATAGGATAACCGAAGGAAACTATTTGGTATACCTACTATCATAGATCCGAAGGCAAAATCTTTGTTGCCAAGAATGGATCCTTTCTAAAGGAGTTCCTCTTGAAAGAAGTGACTGGAAGGATAGTATAACTCGACGAGGTTGTCGAATCTTATATCGTATTTGAGAGTAGCGCAGCACCGGAAGAAGTTCCTGTGGCGCCTACACCAATAAGATAGGAAGCTAATGATGGTGATCATGAAACTTCGAACGAAGTTATTACAGAACCTCGCAGGTCGACGAGGACTCGTACCACTCCCGATTGGTATTATACCGTTATGAGTGTCATGTTGGTGGACCGCGGCTCGAGATGGTGCGGCTTCTTCTCGCCATAGCAGCGCACCTTGGCTGGAACGTTTATCATATGGACGTGAAGTCCGCATTCCTCAACGGTGATCTTGCCGAAGAAGTGTACGTGCAGTAGCCTGCTAGTTTTGTTGACAACCACAATGCAGGCAAGGTTCTGAAGCTGCACACGGCCCTGTATGGGCTCCGACAGGCTCCACGCGCTTGGAACGCCAAACTTGATGCCTCCATGGAGTCCCTCGGGTTCACCAGGTGTCAGCTTGATCATGCTCTATACCGGTGTGTAGAGAACCATGACTTCCTCATCGTCGGCATCTATGTCGATGATCTCATCATCACCGGCACTAGCAGCAAAGTGATCGAGCAGTTCAAACTCCAGATGCACAAGCTGTTTCAGATGAGTGACCTTGGTGCCCTGAGTTATTACTTAGGAATCAAGGTCAAGCAGGAGGAAGATAGGATCATCTTGTGTCAGTCAAGCTATGCCAAGAAAATTCTTCAGGTGGCAGGCATGGAGGAATGCAATTCATGTCAGATACCGATGGAGAATCGCCTGAAAATTGGTAAGTTGGTTGATGGTGAGGTGATCGATGCGAGCAAATACAGAAGCCCCGTTGGTATCTTGCGCTACTTGGTGAATACACGACCCGATCTTTCCTATTCAGTTGGGATCGTCAGCAGATATAAGGAAGCTCCAGGCAGGCAGCATTGGGCAGCTCTAAAGCAGATTTTTTGATATGTTCAAGGAACTGTCGGCCTTGGCTACGTGTTTAGGAGGGAAGCTGGTCCAGAAGTCATCACAGTTTATAGTGATAGTGACTTGGCTGGCGACTTGGACGATCGCAAGAGCACACCAGGGCTCGTTTTTCTTCTCGGATCAAGTGCAGTAATATCGGCTTCTTAGAAATAGAAAATCGTTGCGCTGTCCAACTGTGAAGCAGAGTATATTGCAGCCTCAACAGCGTCCTGCAAGACAGTTTGGTTGAGCAGATTGCTAGGAGAAATGGTTGGAGAGAAGCCGAAGAAAGTAAAGCTCTATGTTGACAACAAATCAGCAATCGTACTTTGCAAGAATCCTATGCACCACGACAGAAGCAAACACATAGACACTCGATTCCACTTCATCAGAGAGTGCATCGAGCAGGGCAAGATGGATGTTGATCATATTCGAACATATGAGCAGTTAGCAGATATCCTCACCAAGTCACTTGCGCGAGCCAAGTTTGTGGAGCTGAGGCAGACGCTTGGAGTGATCAAGGTGAGCTGAAGTAGCAACAAGTTTTAGGGGGTGATTTGTAGGAATAAATCTTTGTTGCTAAGTAGTTTTCTGTTAGTCTCTCAATAAACCTGACGTGAAGTGTGTGGGTCTGTCCACACCATGTTCAGGGTTTGAGTTAGTCATAGCATAGACTAGTTTCTCGTTCCGATCCAGTTTTATTGTGATCGTGGAGGAGTAGGTAGCTGCTGCACGTTGGGCGTCGTGGGATGCCACGTACAGTAAGTCCTCTAGTGCGTGGCGTTTTTTCGGTTGTTAGTTAGTAAGTTCTGCGGGTCAGACTCCTGATAATAAAAGGGAAACCAGAAAAGGTCGCATAGTTGTACGTGACGCAAAAACTCTCTCGTGTTCATCCTTGCACCCTTTCTCTTTCCAGTTACGTGTTCATCCTCGCTAGTGATCGTCTCGGCAACGTCACATATCAAACATAGACCTGTAAATACTAATTAGGATTCTTCCATGATTTTAATTTGAGTCGCAATGCGAAGGCTACGTGTATGTACGCATCGGCAAAAGTACCACCACTAGTATTTCAGGAAAAAGAAACCAAACAGGCCGATCAACGTCGCAGAAGAATTAAGAGTACGAATCTTCATTGTCAAGGACGTAGCCGGGACAGATATTGTAAGGATAATCCTTCTCGCGGCAACTATGAGAAAAAAAAATTCAAAAATCGATCTGACGAAGCAAGATCTGAAAGACCGTACATATAGAACTTTAATACAACACCACCATTACACCAAGAAGATCTCGTCATCAAACGAAGGACGGACGATCATTTATTGCAAACAAAGATATCTCTATTGATGTAGACGCCAACAAGATGTCTACCAAAACCCTAACTTAATCTTCTAAAAACACTACTTTTATCGAGAACTCAACTCATAGATCGAGTTTCCCACCCCTCACGACGTGACGAAGCCAGCCAAAGGAGGGAAACCGAATAGAAGAGGTATTGGCGGCGGCTAACTCTATGAGAAACGCCGGCTAGGACAGAAAAACCTAAACAGAGTGACTGAGATTTAATTATCTGCTTAGCTAGGCTGGTTGCACATGTTTAGAGAAGAGACTTGCTCCGTGTTGGGCTAAACACTATAACGTGGAAACAACGAAACGGTAATCTTACTTGGTGATGGCAAAAAAGTAATATTTTCTAACAAGATAGAATCAGAAACTGAAAATAATATACCAAACCATTAAGACCATAAGCTTTTTGTTGGAAATGTTGAGTTCAACCATTGCGGTAGAAATTGCAATAAGGTAGTTTATGAAATAGTTAGGAAGAGTTTCATTTTGAGATATTTTTGTAATTGGGTCGATGAGCTCTCTAGTTTTCTTTTGCAAACTCTTCTAGATAATATAACAGTGGTTTGATGGGCTATAAGTTTTAGACACTTACCAGGGTACCTAAGAAACCTGAAAGATTTTAATAAGACGGTTTACATATTAATATATAATATTTTATTTAAAATAATAGTATAAAGATAAAGATATATATCCACGCGGAGCTCATTAGGACACAAAAAGCCCGTAACCGAAAAACGGCCAGAGTTTTCCAGTTTATTGCTTTTTCCAAGGATCTGAGATGCTTTATGGTTCCACATTTTAAGGAGTACCAGTTTTATATTTTTTCTTGGATCTGTTAGGGATACTCTAAGGGTTTCTCTATCGGGCTGACCTATCTGGTCCGCGCGTGTTCGAAACTGTCCGCACGGACGCGTGGGGCGTGCGCGGCGCCTAGCGAGACGACTTATTCGGAGAAACACGTCCGGCTCGATCCATCCATGCATTAATTCTGGGGCTCGGTTGCGTCGGCCCGGACGCGCGCGGACAATGCGGACGTCGTGCCCGTGCGTGCCACTGGCCCACCCGTCAGCCACCACACCGCAAATGATGAAGACGTCGTCATGGCTGAAGAAGGGGAGGGACAAGAACGACCACGAGGCATCTAGCTCTAGCAGCCAGCGCTTCGGCCGGTTGTCGGCCTTCCTCCGCGGCACGTCACTGTCGTCTCCACCGCGGCCGGAGGATTTCCGAGGCCGCCACGTGGAGGCTCGCCTGCCACCGCGGGCAGAGGGAGAGCGCCGCGAGCGGCAGTACTTCCGCATCGCGGAGTGCGAGTGCCGCTGGAGGGAGGGACGGGGCATCAGACACAACGACGTGTCCCTTTCCACCGGCTGGCACCTCAACCGGGACCGTGTCCCGCTGCCGCCCGTGCCCAAGGAGGGCAAAGGGCTGGAGGAGATCCACCGCCGGATCAGGGGCCTCCCGTCGGCCCAACGGTGGGATGCCGCCTACCAGAGCGAGGCCTACTGGAAGGAGTTCCTCGACTGGAAGCACAAGGTGCGCCGCGCCACCACCATCCGCCATGACCTGCAGTCGGGGAAGGTCTACCCCATCCCCGACATCTACTCGAACGAGGAGGGCGCCGTCAACCACTCTGACGCCGAGTTCAACAGCGAGGACGGCAACGACGAGGGCGGCGATGACGACAAGCAGGAGGCGGTGGACGACGTCGCTGCGAACCTGTCCCCGGAGTACCACGAGGTACTGACGCGGGGCTACGACAAGGACGCCTTCATCGAGAAGGCCAGCGCGCAGGAGGAGGAAGCCCAGTGGCGCGGCTACAAGGAGGCCCTCGAGCTCACCCGCATGGTGGCTGAGACGAACGCCCAGCTGCCTTCGCCGCTGCTGCCGGTTTGGACGCCTCCAATTGGGCGCACCTCCAACACGGTCCGTGGCCTGTGCGAACGATCAACCCGCCTGCGCCCGCTCCTGCTCCGGCCTGCCGCCCGCTCCTGCTCCGGCCTGCCGCCGCCCAATCTCTGGACGCCTTCAGAGTACATCAACCTCGACCCATAGATGGACAAGGCGGCACTGGCACGCAAAGATCGATAGTTAAGGCTAGGATTAGGTTAAATTCTGTATTTTATATTTTGAATGTAAATTAAATACAAATTGTGCCTGTTTTAGCGCGATGTGTTTGAATCTGAAAAATAAAGTTGTCTTGCCCACCACAGACAAATGGATTGCATCGCTGGACGCGTCTGGCCGGGTCCTCTAGCCATATCGATTGCGGCCCAACCAAATGGATAAAAACAAACCGTTTTGGTCGAATCGGAGGACCGGCCCGGTGGAGATGCCTAATGATGCCACATTTTAAGGCTTAGTGGAAACGTTCCTGACATCCGTCGGCTTTCTTCCTCCTCCTCGTTCATCTCACCTAACTTCGTTGGCATGGCCATGCCGCCAGCTCCCTACTCCAGCCTTCGCTCCAGGGCAGCCAAGTCCCAGATCTGGGGATCTAGTACCCAGTTCCGACAGCGTGTAGTTCGGCTCCTCAATTCAGTAAGCATTTGGACACTGGCTAATATCCACTTTAGGCATGAGTTAAGAGCTCTATTGTCTATCCAGTACCCAATGTGAAAAGCGAACATAATTGCAATCATGAACACACAAAGCAGAAGAAGAGAGTTCATCTTAGCTTTACTAGTGACTGTCATAAGTATGCAGTATGTCAAAGCGTAGTCTGCACTGCATCCACCCGAGCAGAACACCGTACCAGTCTACCAGATGAGGTTTACAAGCAGAAGAAGAGTGGTCCATGCCAACATCTCTCCCCTCTATATCAGAGGTATCAACTAATCACTACTCAGGTCAGGTCTACGACCAGCCAAACTTGTAGTCGAGGATGTAGACCAAGATCAGCGATAATGGGTACAGAAGGAAAGCGACGAAGCACGTCCACAGCGGGAACGTGGTCCGGAAGCTGGTGAAGAGGCCCATTATGATGCACACGAGGAAGATCACAAGGACCTCTGACGAGAAGTCCCAGGTTAAGCCTCTGATGTAAACAAGAGCCAAGAACACGGCCAGGCAGAGCGTGTTGTTCATAGTCACTCCACCGTAGACCTGCATTCAAATGACAACATCGCATGAAATACAATTGTTTGGAATTTCTGAAAACTGCAGAAACAGCGGCATAGTAAGGCTAGAAATGGGGTGTGAACAAAGTGCAGTACCGCCCTATCACAAACATGCAATGCGAGAGGCTCCAATAGAACATACCTCAAACAACAATAAATTATGGAATTTTCTCTAACTATTTTTGCAGTTGCACATTAAGTCAAAAGTAACGACAGTCCAGTCTCTTATCTTTGAAATTCATAAAATCTGCTTGAACCAACGAGAGCAGCCAGTATGATGTCTCTTAGTCGCTACATAGGTAGATTTTCATTTTTGTGGTATTAAAGCATGACTATGTCCATGGCTGCATGTCCAATTGAAAATCCTAGCTACCGACAAACGAGAGTTCCAGGGAAATCCCAATGACCATTGGTGCCCTTTTCGTGCGTATATCCTGGAAAAAGTGTGACAGCTTAAGAATCATTTTCATGTGGCCAGTCTTGTATATGCATCGTATATCCATGCAAAGGCCAAACAGTGACTTATATGTAGTGATGCCAAAACCATTCAATCAATCAGATTTTGCAAAAGAGTCGACAGTGACTTGTATATAGTGATGCCAAAATCTTTCAGTCAATCAGATTTTGAATTATCTCATTGGAGTAGAATTTTCAATTACGAGAGATATGCTATTTCAACCAACTGCTATCAAACTGCACTCAACCTACTAGGAGCTCAAGCGCTCAATACCATATTTTTGCATGGTCAAGCACTTAATACCATCAACACATGTGTTTTGCGGCCTTCTAACACTCAGTTTGAGCATTCGTGGGATGTGTTGTGTCGTGTGTATATTTTAAACTGTTTGGAAAATTATAGTACCATGTTTTTGAAGCTTCTATGTATCTAAAATCTAAAGATTGTCCTCTCACATTCTATCTATGTCTTTGAATGGAATAAATATTTATTTGCTGTTCGATGAAGAAAAAAGAAGAATGTAGCATAACACTCTTATGTATCTAAAAGCTGCTGCTAAAATCAAGAATATGAGAATCCACTGTAACAGCAAAGCGCCAATGAAGCTCAAGTATACAGTCTATAACAACTATCACTTCTTTGAAAAAAGAATTTCTAATTTCTTCCAGAAAATACCTTGCAATATATAAAGGTATCAAATAACTAAGACAACGGTATAGCAGAAACAAATACAAGAAAGTTTAGAGAAAAATGGGAAAAACATTGAGACCAAGGTATCTCCAATAGTCAACAGTAAACATAAAGCATGCAGCAGACATACCTCAGAGAATGTTAGAGACAAAGTACGTTGCTTCTTTCTGCTTGCAAAGATAATTGCTGATACAGCCTCACTGGAATTGGTAGCCAAGGGCATCGCAATGAAGGAAATGAAAAAAGAAGGTATACTCGTTGCACTTGAAAAGTTGTGCACAGCATCAACAAGTGGATCTGCAAATGCCGCTGCCATTGCAGTTCCGAGAAGCAAAAGTGCAATGGCCTTAGAACAGGTCCAGGTTGGATTTTCAATAGATTCGCCATCATCTTCATCCTTGTCAAGCAGCGCATTATGTTCGTCCCTTGTTGTCTGCACAATTCAAGGATGACGCAGTTTATCTCTATGGAAAAAATGACTGCACAAACATGTGGCTTAGACTTACAGTGTGAAAATCCTCCATGAACTTTTTCGAGTAGACACCAGAAGTAACGACTGCACGCTTAGCTTCTTCCAGCCATCTAAGGACCCCATCAATAAATTCCCCCTTTTCAATGAGATTATTCTGAGATCTATCAAAGTCAGCCATGACTTGATCCACTGCCAGGTTACTATCCAAGTCAATATCTTCAAAATTGATACCAACGATGAAAGCTTGTAGTTCACCACGCTCTATCCTTCCATCATTATCCAGATCAATTTTGTGAAATAACCTGCCAGTTTTAGGATATCATTTAGAAGAGTTTTCTTGGATGAAAAATAGGTAAAAGACAAACTGCAGACCAGTGCATACTTCTCTATGACATGAACATTTGGGCTGCCATCACCATCCATAAGGCGACCAAAAGTATGCATCTGAGCATGTTTCAGAAGTCCCGACATTACATGCTTCAGTCTTGAATATTCTAATTTTCTCCTCTGGATCCATGGCTGAAAGATCTGTTTGTCGACGATGCGAGCATTGTTCAACAGAGAAATATGATCGTAATCAATAGTAAGTAATGTGCAATTTCACCCTTGGAAAATTAGCAACACTATATGAACATGTGCCACAAGATTTTAGAATGGGTGGTAGATCAGCAGCATTTATTCTTGTTAAAAGAGACGTAAATGAACATATGCCACAAGATTTCAGATGGATGGTAGATCGGCACCATTTATTCTTGTTAAAAGACATGACCTTCTAGATTTCATAGTGTCATGATGAAATATTCATGCCTTTTTCAGACAACTGTACATACCAATACTACTGAGAAATATAATTATTAAAAAGTAAAATGCACCCGCAGTACACGAACTAGCTCCAGATGCACACTTCCATACATGAACTTGGAGAGGTTGCAGTTGGAGGACCATAATTTGTCATGAAGCAGAGAAGGTGAAACACAGAGTTCACTTTTTTCCTGAGGCCAGGACATACCTGATATAGACAATAAGTGAGTAGAAGTAGCACAGCAACTATAAGCCCAAGCATTAGAGTTAACCGATGACCAGATTGGAGCTTCAAAATTGACGGGATCTGGACAACAATAAATGGAAGAACAGATATTGCCATGATTCTTGCTGCATAGCTGGTCTGAAGATCAGTGGAAACACCAGAGCCTGCAACGGTACAGATGTTATTTAGCAAAATATCAGAAAGATACGATTGTTTGTACTGATACAAACCATGGAAACTAATTAACTACGCTGCAGAAGATAACTACTAGCGGCCATGATACTGATATAATGTTGAAATTAATGTTCATGGAACATTTAGAACAGAACAAAATCAGAATTTGTTATCCTGCGTGATTCAACAAATGCATTGAGTTTCATGAAGCCTAACCCTTGAGTCCAAACAAAAGAATTGAAGACCCTACCTAAACTATTGTGGTGATGTGGAGTACCCGAATGAAACTAAATATATGAATTAATTAGCTGGTAAGATTGTTCAACGATTTTCTTGGAAGTCCAGAATGTCAGCTGAATTTAATGGCATTTTCTCAGGTAAGACCTCAGAGTGGAATTTGAGAAATGAGTTGACCTACCAAAAAGACTGAAGGCTTTCGTATCTTGAGAATCAACTGTAGTTGAATTCTCTGAGAGATCGCATTTACCAACAACAACACAAGATCCCCAGAGGATGGTTAAAAGCATGACCGTCGATCCCGCAAGCAGGCCCATTCCGATCAAAACCTGACTTTGAGCAACCTCCTTAGAGCCAGAGAGGCCAGAAACTGAAATACACAGAATATACACGTTATGCATGCAAAATAGAACTTAAGTGTTTGTAGAAGTGGGACACAAAGAATATGATTTTTTGAAATATTAAAAGCACTCTTATGAAAAGCTCAGATCAGCTGGATAACAAGAAAGGCAATAAAACAGTTATTAGTTGAGTATTGCCTTGGTAGATTTCAAGCTACAAGGCATGATCATTCCAAAGTGTATTAAGTTTGTACTATTGTATTATACTATTTCATCCATCCAAATTAATCAAGACACGCGTTTGTCTAGATTCACATGTATATATACACTAAAAGACGTCATATCACAACAAACCTGCATCAATTAATTTGGGACAGAGGGAGTACTATTCATCTAACTGTTGCAGTATCACACAATTTCACAAGCAGTAAAGCACCTGCAGGACGAGTAAATAAAATTTCGACAACCAGTTCATCTAGTAAGCAAATTGAAGCACCACGGTTAACTTTCAGTCGAATCAGTCCACAACTGAACTTTCCATCGTCAAGGTAGTCAACTTATGCCACATGGCGCATGTGGTGAGCAAATCTAAAAACAAAGAAACTTATATCCTCGTATGTCAGCTATCAAAAGCTCAACCGCTCTTTTTAAAATAAAGGAGTTTAGCCACTCACTCAACTGCAAAAATACCGAGAAATGCTATATAAGCAAACGCATAACTACGCACAGACGATCACAGAACTCACGACAAGGATGCAAAGGCGAAGGGTCATCCACTCTCTCAGAAAAAAAAAGCGAAGGACCATCACGAGATGAAATGATGATGAAGGGCTGGCAGGGAACGCACCGAGGATTAGCAGGGCGTCGGGTAGCGCGCCGAGGATGGGGAGGAATAGGCCGCCGACGATCCCTGGGCCGAGGATCTCGAGCAGCAGCTCGCTGCCGGCGGAGAGGTACGTTGCGGACTTGAACATGAGGAAGCCGTAGGCCAGGGCGAGGAAGAGGTTTCCCGCCGCCGTCTCCGTGCAGGGCAGGAACCCGTACGTCATCTCGCACCCCTGCTCCGCCCCGACCGCCCGCGGCGATGGCCGCTCCCCCTCCGACTCCGACGGGAGGCGGAGAGCGGTAGAGTCGGCGCTCCGCGGGAGGCCGTCGAAGGCAAGGAGGATGCGCCCATGGGCCAAGACGGCGCCGACGAGGACCGCGAGGAGGAGGACGAGGAGTAGGCGCGGCGGCGGCGGCGGCGGCATCGTGTGAGCGAGGGAGTGGAACGCGAGCGAATGATGCGGCCGCGGCGGTGTCAGCGCTGGGGCAATTAAAGGAGGCGCGCGGACGCGGACGCGGTCGCGACAGATGTGGGTGTGACCGTGGTGGTCCGGCCCGGATTCTCGGGGCCTCGCTGGTGTACGACGGCCTGCGCCGGCGCGCGGGATGTGGCAGCAACGGCTACGTGGATAGGTCGCGAGATGATGCAAATCGTTCGGCCTTGGCGTGCGACGATTGGTAGGCCGACGCGTGGGACGAAAGCGTGGTCCGTTAGTATCTTTCTTGGTTGTTCTGGAATGTAGCGTTCCGTGGAGGAAATCTAGTGCATTCTGTTATCTAGGGGACGCGCAGTATCAAGTGGGGTCGGAAAGGGATGACGCGGTTTTCCTCTCATCTCAGAAAAAAGCAGGTGCCGGCCTGACGACACGAGTCGTGACGAGACAACAGGTGTGGAGCGGCAACGCCTCCTCTTTCGCTTCTTCGGTATTTTTAAATTGCCCGATGCAGCGGTGCCGTCGCACGTGAAACCCCTACGTGGCCAGCGGGCAGCGGCGAGCCGGCGAGACATCACTGCAGTCGTTTGACATGTACTCCTTCCTTCCGTTTAAAAATATAAAAGATGTTTTAAATTTATTAAAAAATCGTATCTAGATTTTTTAGTTTTTTTTAGTGTTTAGATTCACTTCAAAACTGAGTAAACATAGATATTAAATATAATTTAGATACATTTGCTTGATAAACCTAAAACATTTATATTTTGAAATATAGTATATTCTAAAATGGAGGGACTACTTCTTGAAAATAAAACATATTTTAGCTTTGTCAAACAAATATATAGATATCTTTTAATAGAAACCCTATTCAGCACCCAGGGTGCAGAATAGTTATTTTGCACCTAGCATATTTTTAAGTTGTTAGATTGAAAAAAAATATGTTTTATATATAAATAATAATGTTCATATATTCACCACAACCAAAAAATTTGACACAAAAATAATTTATGAGTCATTATAGTGTAAAAGACCAAAAATATGTATTTTACGTCAATTTTTTTTACGGCATGTAAACAAAAAAAATATTTCATTTCTAAATTTTATTATGTTCTTCTCAACTTACGAAGTAATATAAAATTTACGTGATGTAAAAATAATATACGGTTTAAAAGATAGAGGGTGAGTGTAGAATAAGTATTCTACATTCTGGGTGTCAAATAGGCCACCCTATCTTTTAATATATAGATTTATTTATGCAAGACTGCTTGTTGTTACTACCTTCGTTTTATAATATACTCTCTCCGTTCCAAAATAGATGTCTTAGATTTATCAAAATTTAGATAAATCTATACTAAATAGTGTCGAGATATACTTAAATTTTAACAAATCTGAGACATCTATTTTGAGACCGAGGGAGTATAATGTTTTGGCTTTAAAAAAATAAATATATCTAGACGTATTTTAACGTGTGATTCATTTTGAATGTATATAAAAAAGATATCTAAATACATTTGTTTTATAAAAATTCAAAACACCTTATATTTTAAAATAAAATGGAGAAAGTATTTGCTATAGACAAAGGACCATTTCTTCCATTGCCGGGGCCGTGGTTGCTTTAGCGGCATCGATTCTACCCAGCATCTCACGTGGAGAAGACAGAACTTGCATGGGTATTATGTTGTTTGGCCGCTGGGAATCACAATAATAAAATGTATTACCTTCATTTTGAAGTTACTTGAAGTTTTCATTGTCCGGTTAAAAATTTTATATATTTAGCTATGAATAAAGTATTTTTCTCATAATATTTTTTCTCACTTTAGAGTTTAGAAATATAAGATATTTTAGCTTTATGTAACGAATGTATTGTCAACATCCGGATTTTTAATCACAGATGCCTGTTATGCCATACCTCGCAATCCCAGGATTACCATTTTTACGAGACATAACAGATTTGGATACCACGGTACATCATCCATTACAAACCATACATAAGGTCTTACAGAAATAAGGATCTCCTGATCCAGTTCTTAATACAACTCAAACAGTGTAAATACGTAATAATAACGGTAGCGTAGGCGAAGCTCCATCTTCGGGGTCACAGGCAATGCTGACGATGGGAGATGATCCTAGTTGTCGTAACCTTCTTGGAGTCCATCCTCCTGGTACTCCTCTTTATCGTCTGGCCATGGGAATAGCCAGGGACAAAGCCATGAGTACTCTTTAAGTACTCGCAAACTAATACTAACAAGTGAAGGGGGATTTTGTAGTAGGATACTAAGCTTTAGGGTTGTTTTGCAAAAAACCAGATTTACCTCTACTAAGTTTAGAAACGAAGAAAGCTAGTTGAAGTTTTATAACATCTAAGCGGGAACTTGTATTTCATCTCACAACTCTGTTGTGGTCAAGTCAAAATCTCAATTCATTTTACAAGTCATTTTGAAAATATCTGACGGGGAAACAGTATGGCCACTCCAACTGTCCATAACCGCGGACGCGGCTATTCGAATAGTTTGACACTCTGTAGAGATTGTACATTTTTACCACAACATTCGATACATCCGTTAGAAACAAATCCTAAATTCACCATACTCAGTATGCGGATAATCAATCATAACCTTTCAATTACACGCCTAGTATAAACACCTCTCCTCTGAGTTTGGCCTCCCAACCATGACCAACTGTCATCTTGGGTACTGCACAGGTGGACAATCTTCACAAGGTAGCCTCAGCTCAGACCTTGGACGTGAGGGAACCAATACTAAGGTATATAAGTTTTCAGTCAAGCCCTACCCAATTCTCTGGTATTGTGGTTGTACGGTAAAATTAGAATGGTATCGCATCCAGACAACCATCAGTTTTATAAAGGGCTAAGGCTCATGCCTCAACATTTTTATCATCCAAATCATCTGGTGTTCGGAAACACATGTCAAAACATCTCAATAGAATGATCCATCATTCCAAGGTTTTCATAACCATTTTTCCACCAAGTATTCCCATCTAAAGTTGATCAAGTTTTATGCTTAGCACTAGCATCTACAAGTGGGGGTAAGTACTAATGAGGGGTGGTAAACTAGTGGAGTTTAACTAAGTTCAATCTCATGCCTTAGGATGACATAAAGATTATCTAGCTTAGGCCAAGTTTTATGCTCTTTATGCAACCTTCAATTATCTTTCTAATATATACCATTTACTTAAGTAATCTCTAAGCAATAGCTTTGATAAAGAAATAAAGTATAAAGCTTGTAAGTAAAAGTAGAAATGGGGTTATCAAGTGGGTATGATCACATATGCTTAAGGCATATAGTTGGCATGGTAACAAGCAAGTATTATCTTGCATAGGTCAACTTGATTAGTAAGGCTTGCATCATTATCAGTATAAGCTTGCTAATGTAGGGTATCTTGCAAGTGTTAGCTTGATCAATCAACTAGTAGTATTAGGCTTGCATAAGTAGAGTATCTTGCAAGTGTTAGCTTGCATTGGTCCACTTGGTTAGTAAGGCTTGCCTTGTGCAGAGCAGTGGTTAAAGTTCTCCTCGGCTTCTTCTTCGTAGTATCCTCTTTCTTCCTCGTATCCTTGGTCGGTACTAAAGTCTATAAATAAATACGAGGTACACAATCACCAAATAATACTTAACTACTTTCAATCATCACACACAAAGGGTTCTATAGATAATCTAGCATCATCACTAATATTACAAGATTATTTCTTTTATTTTTAGAAAAGTAATTTCTACTCATTGAAAAACTACTTAAGATTTAATATTCTCCAAACCAAACATGGGATCATGTTGACACATGTCATCACCACATATTTCAGTACATGGGAATGTGATTTAAAGTGGTGTCACAATTTAATAAGATTTAACCTTTTATTTCATTTAAATAAAGTGACTAGAAATGTCTATGTGGCATTCTTTCATTACTTGAACATTATTTCTATAAGTAAACCCATATGTTTTTATATATTCTGAAAGGTATGATCAAATGTGATTTTTGAGAGTTGGAATCAACTCAAAAGCTATTATGGTTTAAATTTGAAAAATGTTTGAATGCAGAAAAGTTTCTGCCTTGTTATTTTTACCAAGGTTGATCTGTAGATTCAAATGATTTGAATCCAACGGGCTTGGATTAAGCATTTCAAAACCTTTCTAACAAAATTGGTTTCATTCAATTTGGTTCATTTAATCGAGCTGAGTTGATTTTTGAAACTAGGTACAAAACTATGTTTGAACTTAAAAGGAAAAAGCTAAATTCAAATAGGTGGGCTATGCGGAAAAGGTTAACGGGCCGGCCCAGTGTCACTCCGCGGCGCGGGGCCCAACTGACAGGGCGGGTCTACTGGTCAGTGACTCTTTAAACGCGAAGCGGTACGAGGCAATCTCATCCGCACGATCTAAGTCTAATTGAATGACTGCTACTCATCGTCCACGTCGGGCGGCGCCGGCGAGACAGAAACCTAACGCGGCAGGTGGGGGTCGTGGGAGGCTCACCGGGGCTCAGGCGAGGGTCGGCGATGCGGGCGAACGATGAAGTCGACGACGGCGAATCTCCTGGTACCAGCAGATCCTCCTTGGGTGGACGAAATCGACGGCGCCCTTCTTCTCTAGAGGCGGCCTGCTCCGGCGCAATTCTGGCGATGCGCTGCTCGCCTTGCTCCGGGAATGGGGTGGAACGATCAGTGAGGTAAGGGGAGTGAGGTGGTGTGAAGAATTCGAGCGGGGGATGCCTCTATTTATAGTGGCGAGAGGGGACCGACGGGCGCGGGCTGAGCTCGTCGTGGTCGACGGCTCAGAGGGCTATCAGCGTGGGCGACGGTAGGGGGCGGTGCTGTGCTTCCTGGCAAAGCTCAACGACGTGGTGGCGAGGCGTGGGGCGGTGCTGATAGGTCGGAACGCTGCGGTGCTCTGAGCGTGCCCGACGGGAGTTTTGATGGCGCACAGCACGCGTGGTCCGTGCGGCGGCGAACGGGCGTGTCTGCGGGGTTGTTAGGACGGTGGTGATCACACGTGCACGCAGCAAGGGCGGCGCACGGTCTGTGGTCGTCTGTCGAGCGTGGCGCATGGGGCGCGCTCTCGGCATGCTTGCAGAGCGGCTTGGCATGGTTTTTGCGTGTGGTCCAGGGGCTGGCATCGCTCGCGGCTGGGACAGGGAGTGGAGGTGGGGTGCTAGCTTGCTCCCAGACAAGTTTGGCGAGGCTAGTGTGGCTCATAGCTTGCTGTCGACCATGGGGTGGCAATGGTGCACTCGACCTGCCCACCATTGATGACAATGGCTAGCTTACAGTAGTGCTAGAGATTAGTTAAGGTTGTTGGATTATCTACTAAGGCTAGTGGTGTCTAGAGAGGGAACAAGTTAGGCCAGAATCACTGGACACTATAGTGTTTTGATTTTGTTTGATTTATATCTGCAAGGTGTTTGATGAAATGGCCGCATGAACTCAAATTTTTGAATTTTGAAATTATTTTTGGTGGGTGTGCTAGGCATGTGCTGGTGAGTCTATAGATGCTTGGGTTTTGAAATTTGAGTTGGTTTGAGGGGTTTTTTGCAAAAGTGGGATCTTCCCATATGAAATGGATTCAATTTTAAACTGTCATTTAAACTATGCATTTGAATGTTTATGGATGATCACATGGTGGGCCTTGGTACTTTGTTATGAGTACTATTAAGGGGTGCAAAGATCCAAACATGTTTCTATTAAGTTCTGAAAGTTAGAGATAGCCAAAGTAGGCATGAGAGTTAATTTGGCCAAAGTGACCATTCACTTAAGTTGATGGTTTTGATTTGTTTGTCTTTGGGAAAAGTTTGGGGATTGTTTAGATGATGTTTATTTCACCTAAGAATCATTTTACAAGCAAGGAAACACATAATCATGGCAATTCAAAAGAATCCAAATTTTAATGCACACTCATATGAATGCTTTCATATTTTAATTGGAAAAGTTTTTGTTAACCCTAAATTTGGTGATTAGAGTTTGATGATTCTAGTTTAATATTTTTGGAATGTTACAAACCTCCCCCCTTAAACAAAATCTCGTCCCGAGATTTGAAAAAGGACGAAAAGATTACCTAGGATTTGAAGAGATCAGGAAACTCCGTCCTGATGTGATCTTCGCGCTCCCAGGTAGCTTCCTCTTCTGTGTGGTTGCTCCACTGAATCTTGAGAAACTTGATGCTTCGGGTTCTGGTAGTTCTGAAAGCTTCTTCCAAAATACGGATGGGTACTTCGGGATAGGTCAGTTCATCGTTGATTTCTATGGTCCGGTGATCAATATTCTTGAACACTTCGGTCTTCTCCGGGACTTCGAGGCACTTGCGAAGTAATGAGATATGGAACACATTGTGCACGACTGACATCTCTTCGGGCAGTTCCAATTGATACGACACTTCTCCTCGATGGTTCAGAATTTTGAAGGGTCCGATATATCTGGGGGCTAACTTTCCTTTTAGCTGGAAACGCTGCATTCCCTTCAAGGGCGACACTTTCAGATACACAAAATCTCCTATGTTAAAGGCGAGGTCTCGACGTCTCTTGTCGGCGTAATTCTTTTGTCTGGACTGGGCGGTCTTGAGGTGCTCACGAATCTTATGAACCTTCTCTTCTGCTTCTCGTAGGATGTCAGGTCCAAAAATCTGACTCTCTCCTACTTCCGACCAGTTCAAAGGGGTGCGACACTTTCTTCCGTACATAAATTCAAATGGGGCCATTTGCAAACTAGCTTGATAACTGTTGTTGTATGAAAATTCTGCAAACGGCAGACAGTCTTCCCACTTAGATCCATATTCTAACACACAGGCTCTCAGCATATCTTCGAGTATTTGATTTACTCGCTCCGTTTGTCCATCGGTCTGAGGGTGATAAGCGGTGCTGAAATCTAGGCGGGTTCCTAAACCTTCTTGGACTTTCTTCCAGAATCTCGAGGTAAACCGAGTTCCTCGATCCGATATGGGGACTCCATGCAAACTGACGATTCTAGCGATGTATAACTCCGCTAGCTTCAAACTCTAATATGTGGTCTTGACGGGTAAGAAATGGGCGACTTTGGACAATCTGTCCACTATGACGCAGATAGAGTCATTTACCCTACTAGAAGTAGGCAATCCGGTGATAAAGTCCATTCCCACGGAATCCCATTTCCATTCCGGAATCTGTAATGGTTGCAACAATCCAGCGGGTCTTTGATGTCCTGCCTTGGCTCGCTGACATATATCACACTTGGCGATATAGCTTCCGATTTCTCTCTTCATCTTATGCCACCAAAATTGATCTTTCAAATCTTGATACATCTTTGTTCCTCTGGGGTGGATAGAATAAAGAGTATCATGAGCTTCCTTGAGAATAACTTCTTTCAACTCAGAATCTGCTGGTACACAAAGGCGTCCTTTGTACCACAGAACTCCTTCTTCGTCTTCGGTGAATCTGGGTACTTTGCCTGTATCGATACGACGCTTGATTCCGTCGATACTAGCATTTCCTTTCTGCGCCTCTTTGATCTGGCTGATCAAAGTGGGTTGAAGTTCTATGCTAGCCAAAAATCCTTCACTCACTAATTCCATTCGAAAATCTTCCATCTCTTTGTGCAAGCTTGGTTGCTCCTTCAAAATCATGGAGTTCAAGCGGCACGGCAATCTGCTAAGGGCATCTGCTACCACGTTGGCTTTACCAGGGTGATAGTGAATGTCCAGATCGTAATCCTTGATTAGCTCAATCCATCTTCTCTGTCTCATATTCATCTCCTTCTAAGTGAATATATGTGATCCGAATATATCTCACAACGATTTCCCATCAGGTAATGCCTCCATGTCTTCAGAGCTAAAACTACGGCTGCGAGTTCGAGGTCATGGATTGGGTAATTTTGCTCATGTTGTTTCAGTTGTCGAGATAGATAAGAGATAACTTTGCCTTCTTGCATTAGCACACATCCGAGACCGATCTTGGATGCGTCGCAATACACGTCGAAGGGCTTCATGATATCCGGCATGATTAAGATTGGGGCTGAAATCAATCTCCTCTTGAGTTCTTGAAAACTCGCCTCACATTTGTCGGTCCATTCAAACTTCTTGTCCTTCTTCACCAATTGGGTCATGGGTCTGGCGATACTCGAGAATCCTTCTACGAACTTGCGGTAATATCCCGCCAATCCGAGAAATGCACGAACTTGGTTTGAGTGGTTGGGGCTTGCCAATCTTCGACATCTTTCACCTTTGCTGGGTAAACGGCAATTCCTCTGGCTGATACAATGTGGCCGAGGAATCCTACCACCTGTAACCAGAATTCACATTTGCTAAACTTGGCATACAACTGATGCTCTCTAAGGGTTCCAAGAATGGTCCTTAGGTGTAGCTCATGTTCTTCTTCCGATTTGGAATAAATCAGAATGTCGTCGATGAAAACAACGACAAACTTATCCAGGAAGTCCATAAAAATCTTATTCATGAGATTCATGAAATAAGCGGGGGCATTGGTTAATCCAAAAGACATGACGGTATACTCGTATAATCCATATCTGGTGGTAAAGGCAGTCTTGGGAATATCCTCTGCGTGAATCTTGAGTTGATGATAGCCTGTTCTAAGATCATTCTTAGAAAACACTTTGGCACCGGTCAACTGATCAAACAAATCTTCTATCTTGGGCAATGGGTACTTGTTCTTGATGGTGACATCATTCAACTTCCGATAATCCGTACACAAATAGTTACCTCCATCCTTCTTGTCCACAAATAAGACAGGTGATCTCCATGGTGACGCACTTGGTTGAATTAATCCAATTTCCAGCATGGAATCCAGTTGCTTCTTCAGTTCTGCTAGTTCCGACGGGTTCATACTATAGGGTCTCTGGGCTATGGGTCCTGTTCCGGGGATTAGTTCAATGATAAACTCGATATCCCGATCTGGAGGCATACCAGGAAAAACATCTGGAAATACATCGGGGTATTCACAGACTATCCGGACTTGGTCAATGGTAGGTTGGGCTATACTCTTGTTGCACTTGAATTGACGAGGTAAGGTTTCAGATATATGCTCTACTGATATTCCGGCGGTACTGGTCATGGTTATGGCTTTCTTGGCACAGTCAATCAATCCTTTCTGTTTGGACATCCAATCCATTCCTAGTACTACTTCCAAACCTTTAGTTCTGAGTACTATCATATTAGCATAAAAATCTATGCCATGGATTCGGATAGGGACGGCTTTGCAAATTTGCCTAGCTTTGGTGGTTGAACCGGGGATTTGAACAATCATAACATGCTTCAGTTTTGTTGGTTGAATCTTACTAGTGCATGCAAATTCTTCGATGACAAATGAGTGCGATGCACCAGAATCAAACAACACTTGAGCAAGTACTGAATTAACATAAAACATACCCAGCACGACGTCTGGCGCTTCCTGGGCTTCTTCAGCATGCATGAGAAAAAGACGGCCATTGCGGTTGAGTGAATTCCCTGGGGCAAATCTCCTTCCGGGCTGAACACGACACAGCTGCTGAGCTGGGGCATTTGCATTGGGGGCTACGGTATTCTTCTTGTTGGGGCACTCGTTGGAGTAGTGACCCTTATTTCCACAGTCATAACAAGTCACTTGCGACTTGTCCTTTGCTGCAACAGGCACATCATTGCTTCCAGTCCTCGGGGCAGTGTTGGTGTTGGCGGTAGCATTGTTGTTGTTGAACTTGGGTGGGGCACGGTTGAAATTGCCAGAGTTGTTGGGGTTGTTGTGATTTCCTCCGGGCCTCGGGTTTCCACGGTTGGGATAGGTCAAACGGTTCATCAGGGGTCTGTTGGTTCTCGGGGCAAATCCTGGAGATGGGTTAGGGCGATACTTTGGAGTCTGATGGGTTCCTGGTTGATGCATCATGCGACGCTTGTGGTTCTCATTGGCTTGGTTGATCTTTTCTTCCATATGGATGGCAGAGTCGACAAGGGCTTCAATATCAGCAAAGGGGATATTGACTAACACTGTCTGCATCTCATTGTGCAGACCATTCAAGAATCTCTCCTTCTTCTTGGCTTCGGTGTCGATCTTATCCGGGGCATACCTAGCTAATGACAAGAATTTGTCACGGTATTCCACTACGGTCATCCGTCCTTGCTTTAGTTCTCTGAACTCATCTCTCATTCTCTTGATCAAACCCGGTGGCACATGGGTTCTGCTAAACTTGACCTTGAATTCCTCCTAGGTCATCATCGGTCCTCCGGTCATTGCACGAACGCTGTTCCACCATGCTCTGGCATCTCCGGCTAGATAGTGGGTGGCAAACAGAACTTTCTCGTTAGCTTCCACTCCGGCGACTTCTAGGTTGTTTTCCATGGTTTGCAGCCAATCGTATGCATCTAAGGGCTCCTCCGACTTAGTGAAAACAGGTGGGTTGGTGTTCTGGAAATTCTTGAGCTTAGATCCATGGTTGTCCTGATTTCCTTGGCCTTGATTGTTGTGGGCTAGCTGAGCTATCTGTTGAAGGGTGGCTAAGTTGGCTTGACGTTCGGCTCTTTCAGCTTCGCGGTCAGAAACCAACATTTGCAGTATCTGCAACATCGGGTCCGGGGATGAACCACTTCCTCCGCGTGGCATCTGAAGATTGAGATAGATCATGAGAAAATAGGGAAATTTCTAAGGTTCCAGATTTTGAAAAGTTTTTAAAGTTTGACTCAGATTTTTCTAGCAACTTGCTTTTCATTCATTCATTCATAGCACACGATACAAACACACACCACAACAAAGGTAAACAGATGGTTTTAAGAACCATTCTGGAAACTACGATACAGTGGGACCGAATACAACTCACTACGCTAGTGCTCAAGTGCTACTACTCCTCGGAGTCGGTGTAGTCATCATCCTCATCGTCATCGATGAAGGCATAATCATCCTCATCGGTGAAGAAATCCATAGCCCGATCCTCCAGAAAATCATCATCATCGCTGAGATAGGAGTAGGGGTCTCCACGAAGATCTTCTCCGGCATTCTCCCTTTCCTCTAACTGCATATCTCTCTCTCGTGGATGGTCTCCTCCAAGTCCGAGATACGGTGTCGAAGACGGGCAATGATGCGCTCCTTCTTATCGAGCTGAAGGCGGCGAGACTTGCGATCCTTCGCTAGCATGGTGATGGTCTGATCCTTCGTCTTGATGATGGCGGACTTGTGGTTGGAGTAGTCACGGCAATTGTCCAACTCCTGCTGACGATCGTACATCATGAAGCTAATGTGGTCCAATTGGGTCTATAGCTCGGGGTGGTATGGGGCTTCCAGTGGCTGTCCATTAGCATCACGCCTTGGACAAAACTCAAAGCGGGTTCCCTTGATCTGGTTGATACTCTTCCCACACAGACGGGCAAGAGCTTCCTGCATGGCCCTAGCAAGTCCATCGAGCCAGTTGTTCTCTCTTAAGGTGAACTGAATTCCCTCGGCAGTGGGAGGTTCAATCTTTCCTCGGAGACTTGCAACAATTAGCCACTGCAGATCTTCTCCTCCTTGATCATTGAGCTGAGCTCCGAAGAACTCGGGGTGCGGACGCTCCAGAAGTTCCGAAAGCTGGTCCAAATCCCGCTC
This sequence comes from Avena sativa, assembly GCA_916181665.1. Taxonomy (NCBI): domain Eukaryota; kingdom Viridiplantae; phylum Streptophyta; class Magnoliopsida; order Poales; family Poaceae; genus Avena; species Avena sativa. The sequence goes on along the minus strand of OV702298.1, from coordinate 39,265,598 downwards.
AAAGATAAGGTCTCCTCCATTCCCCAACTGATAAAACTTTACTTCACATCCATCTATAAGAAGATAGGATGAGTAAGTTAGTAGAGTGATCAAGTGTGTTGAATTTTAGGTATTTTGCATGAGTTTTTTGAGGAACATGAATTTTTAGGAAAGAATCAAGGTGATAAGAATGGGAATAAGTTTTTGTAAATATTTGCTTCCTTTGGTTTTGAAACTAAGTTTTTGATTCAAACGTCAGTCTAACTAGGGTCTCCTATGGTCAGGATGGCTCTGATACCAACTTGTCAACACCCGGATTTTTAATCACAGATGCCTGTTATGCCATACATCGCAATCCCAGGATTACCATTTTTGCGAGACATAACAGATTTGGATACCACAGTACATCATCCATTACAAATCATACATGAGGTCTTACAAAAATAAGGATCTCATGGTCCAGTTCTTAATACAACTCAAACAACGGAAATACATAATAATAACGGTAGCGTAGGCGAAGCTCCATCTTTGGGGTCACATGCAATGCTGACGATGGGAGATGATCCTAGTTGTCGTAACCTTCCTGGGGTCCATCCTCCTGGTACTCCTCTTCATCGTCTGGCCATGGGAATAGCCAGGGACAAAGCCATGAGTACTCTTTAAGTACTCACAAACTAATACTAACAAGTGAAGGGGTTTTTTGTAGTAGGACACTAAGCTCTAGGGTTGTTTTGCAAAAAGCCAGATTTACCTCTACTAAGTTTAGAAACGAAGAAAGCTAGTTGAAGTTTTATAACACCTAAGTGGGAACTTGTATTTCATCTCACAACTCTGTTGTGGTCAAGTCAAAGTCTCAATTCATTTCACAAGTCATTTTGAAAACATCTGACGGGGAAACAATATGGCCACTCCAACTGTCCATAACCGTGGACGTAGCTATTCGAATAGTTTGACACTCTGCAGAGATTGTACACTTTCACCACAACATTTGATACATCCGTTAGGAACAAATCCTGAATTCACCATATTCAGTATGCGGATAATCAATCCTAACCTTTCAATTACACGCCCTAGTATAAGCACCTCTCCTGTGAGTTTGGCCTCCGAACCATAACCAACTGTCATCTTGGGTACTGCACAGGTGGACAATCTTCACAAGGTAGCCTCAGCTCAGACCTTGGCCGTGAGGGAACCAATACTAAGGTATATAAGTTTCCAGTCAAGCCCTACCCAATTCTCGGGTATTGTGGTTGTACGGTAAAATTGGAATGGTATCGCATCCAGACAACCATCAGTTTTATAAAGGGCTACGGCTCATGCCTCAACATTTTCATCATCCAAATCATTTGGTGTTCGGAAACACATGTCAAAACATCTCAATAGAATGATCCATCATTCCAAGGTTTTCATAACCATTTTTCCACCAAGTATTCCCATCTAAAGTTGATCAAGTTTTATGCTTAGCACTAGCATCTACAAGTGGGGGTAAGTACTAATGAGGGTTGGTAAACTAGTGGAGTTTAACTAAGTTCAATCTCATGCCTTAGGATGACATAAATATTATCTAGCTTAGGCCAAGTTTTATGCTCTTTATGCAACCTTCAATTAGCTTTCTAATATCTACCATTTACTTAAGTAATCTCTAAGCAATAGCTTTGATAAAGAAATAAAGTATAAAGCTTGTAAGTAAAACTAGGAATGGGGTTATCAAGTGGGTATGATCACATATGCTTAAGGCATATAGTTGGCATGGTAACAAGCAATTATTAGCTTGCATAGGTCAACTTGATTAGTAAGGCTTGCATCATTATCAGTATAAGCTTGCTAATGTAGGGTATCTTGCAAGTGTTAGCTTGCTCAATCAACTAGTAGTATTAGGCTTGCATAAGTAGAGATCTTGCAAGTGTTAGCTTGCATTGGTCCACTTGGTTAGTAAGGCTTGCCTTGTGCAGAGCAGTGGTTGAAGTTCTCCTCGGCTTCTTCTTCGTAGTATCCACCTTCTTCCTCGTATCCTTGGTCGGTACTAGCGTGTCTGCATAAATACGAGGTACACAATCACCAAAAAATACTTAAATACTTTCAATCATCACACACAAGGGGTTCTATAGATAATCTAGCATCATCACTAATATTACAAGATTATTTCTTTTATTTTTAGAAAAGTATTTTCTACTCATTGAAAAACTACTTAAGATTTAATATTCTCCAAACCAAACATGGGATCATGTTGACACATGTCATCACCGCATATTTCAGTACATGGGAATGTGATTTAAAGTGGTGTCACAATTTAATAAGATTTAACCTTTTATTTCATTTAAATAAAGTGACTAGAAATGTCTATGTGGCATTCTTTCATTACTTGAACATTATTTCTGTAAGTAAACCCATATGTTTTTATATATTTTGAAAGGTATGATCAAATGTGATTTTTGAGAGTTGGAATCAACTCAAAAGCTATTATGGTTTAAATTTGAAAAATGTTTGAATGCAGAAAAGGTCCTGCCTTGTTATTTTTACCAAGGTTGATCTATAGATTCAAATGATTTGAATCCAACGGGCTTGGATTAAGCATTTCAAAACCTTTCTAACAAAATTGTTTTCATTCAATTTGGTTCAGTGAATCGAGCTGAGTTGATTTTTGAAACTAGGTACAAAACTATGTTTGAACTTAAAAGGAAAAAGCTAAATTCAAATAGGTGGGTTGCGCGGGAAAGGTTAATGGGCTGGACCAGTGTCACTCCGCGGCACGGGGCACAACTGACAGGGCGGGTCTACTGGTCGGTGACTCTTTAGACGCGAAATGGTACGGGGCAATCTCATCCGCACGATCTAAGTCTAATCGAACGACTGCTACTCATCGTCCACATCGGGCGGTGCCGGCGAGACAGAAACCTAACGCGGCAGGTGGGGGTCATGGGAGGCTCACCGGGGCTCAGGCGAGGGTCGGCAATGCAGGCGAACGACGAAGTCGACGACGACGAACCTCCTGGTACCGGAAGCTCCTCCTGGGGTGGACGAAATCGACGACGCCCTTCTTCTCCAGAGGCGGCCTGCTCCGGTGCAATTCTGGCGATGCGCTGCTCGCCTTGCTCCGGGAATGGGGTGGAACAATCAGTGAGGTGAGGGGAGTGAGGTGGTGTGAAGAATTCGAGCGGGGGAGGCCTCTATTTATAGTGGCGAGAGGGGACCGATGGGCGTGGGCTGATCTCATTGTGGTCGACGGCACAGAGGGCTATCGGCGTGGCGACGGTAGGGGGTGGTGCTGTGCTTCCTGGCAAAGCTTAACGACGTGGTGGCGAGGCGTGGGGCGGTGCTGATCGGTCGGACCGCTGCGGTGCTCTGAGCGTGCCCGACGGGAGTTTTGATGGCGCACAGCACGCGTGGTTCGCGCGGCGGCGAATGGGCGTGTCTACGGGGTTGCTGGGACGGTGGTGATCACGCGTGCATGCGGCGAGGGCGGCACGTGGTCTGTGGTCGTCTGTCGAGCGTGGCGCACGGGGCGCGCTCTCGGCATGCTTGCAGAGCGGCTTGGCATGGTTTGTGCGTGTGGTCCAGGGGCTGGCATCGCTCGCGGGTGGGATAGGGAGTGGCGGTGGGGTGCTAGCTTGCTCCCAGACAAGGTTGGCGAGGCTAGTGTGGCTCATAGCTTGCTGTCGACTATGGGGTGGCAATGGTGCACTTGGCCTGCTCACCATTGATGACAATGGCCAGCTTACAGTAGTGCTAGAGATTAGTTAAGGTTGTTGGATTATCTACTAAGGCTAGTGGTGTCCAGAGAGGGAACAAGTTAGGCCAGAATCACTGCACACTATAGTGTTTTGATTTTGTTTGATTTGTATCTGCAAGGTGTTTGATGAAATGGCCGCATGAACTCAAGTTTTGAATTTTGAAATTATTTTTGGTGGGTGTACTAGGCATGTGCTGGTGAGTCTGTAGATGCTTGGGTTTTGAAAGTTGAGTTGGTTTGAGGGGTTTTTGCAAAAGTGGGATCTTCCCATATGAAATAGATTCAATTTTAAACTGTCATTTAAACTATGCATTTGAATGTTTCTGGATGATCACAAGGTGGGCCTTGGTACTTTGTTATGAGTACTATCAAGGGGTGGAAAGATCCAAACATGTTTCTGTTAAGTTCTGAAAGTTAGAGATATCCAAAGTAGGCATGGGAGTTAATTTGGCCAAAGTGACCATTCACTTAAGTTGATGGTTTTGATTTGTTTGTCTTTGGGAAAAGTTTGGGGATTGTTTAGATGATGTTTATTTCACCTAAGAATCATTTTACAATCAAGGAAACACATAATCATGGAAATTCAAAAGAATCCAAATTTTAATGCACACTCATATGAATGCTTTCATATTTTAATTGGAAAAGTTTTTGTTAAACCTAAATTTGGTGATTAGAGTTTGATGATTCTAGTTTAATATTTTTGGGATGTTACATGTATGTAGATGTTATTTCGTGTATAGCTTCACTTTCAATCTATACAAAGTCGTCTAGATGCATTCGTTTCACAAATGAAAGGGTAAGATGGTTAACCTAGAGGGGGTGAATAGGTTTCTATAAAAAAAATTATAATCTTTTGCAAGTTTTAAGCTTTACGGAATATAAGTGTTTCTAAATGCAAACTAGTTGAGACAACCTAGATGATGATACAAGATGCTTCAAGCATTAAGGCTATCACAAAGTAAACAACACAAGTAAAAGATTCGGTTTAGGAATAACCGAAGCACGCGGAGACGAAGATGTATTCCCGTGTTCACTCCCTTTGGAAAGGGGGATACGTCATAATGGAGAGGTGTGAGGTTCCACGAAGGATTCCCCAACTCCACGAAGGCTCACCTTCTTTTCCGAGTCTATTCCATGAAGAAATAGCTCATTTACTCGTGGTAGACTTTAAGGTAGTCTCCAAACCCTCACAAATTTTCCACGGGGCAAATTACAAGACGAATGCCTCTGGGTTACCCTAGACGTCTAGAGTTTCCCACAAACAAAGAGTAATAAGCAAACTAACTCAAGGAGGAATGAACTTTGGCTTGGTGGAAACGTAAATCGGGACCTCCTCTTCCTTTCTACCAAAAGGGATTTGGATTTGGTTGGGTAGAATGGGATATCCTCAAGATTTTGGTGTTTCAACAATGGTGAGAGAGAGAGAGCTCAAGGTTGAATATGAAATAGAGTGCCTAGCCTCTCAATGGAGAAGAAAGGGGGTATATATAGTCTAGGTGGAAGACTAGCCGATTTGGGGTGACTGCAAAGGAACCGACGATAAGTTCGGCAACGCCGAAAATTTCCAGCGGCAGACTCGGCTAACCGGAACCTTTACTGGATCATTTCGGCGCTAGACTCGGCGAACCGGAAACCTTGCCAGAAAATATCCGGTGACTACAGAACTTCCGATGCCCAGCCGAACCACTAGATAGAGCTATGATTTGGCGTGCGCTGGAAATTTCTGGTGGCCGCCGGACTTTTCCGGTGAGATTTTCAGTGGCGCCGGATTTCTTGTCGGTTTCGTAGAAACCCTTACTCGGGCTATTTTATAACTCGACACTTGGCTCATCTCAGGTGGGTGTGATGGCTGATAGGTACTGGGATGTGTATTTGAGGTTTTGCATCCCCAACGAGCTCATCAATACCACCCATCTTAATAGTGTGGTGATTCCTAAAGGACTCAAAAGATAAATGACGAGAAATGTAACAAAAACATCGGCTTGTTCTTTTGCTTAGCGAATGGGGGGTCTCACACCACCTCTCATCATCTCTTGTGAGTTATAACCTATGTAAGAACTAGAGCGACACATTAGTACACACTCTAACTCCGGTGTCAACATTAACCAAAATAATGGATAAGCGCATTTTTTCCTTACAATCTCCCCCTTTTTGATTAACAATGTCAAACCGAGCTAGAGTCACAATAGGATATTATGATGAGCTTAAAAAAAGTGTTCCCATAGAGATGTTGGTTGAACTCCCCCATAATTTATGCACTTGGTTGAATTTGCTTTTGGAATGCAAAGTGCAACAATAGGAGTATGGAGAGCCCCCCATATCCTTAGGAAACAAGCAAGATATAGACAAGTTAAAGGCATGGATATCTAAGATAAGTAAGCATGATGTAATAAGGATATCCAAGTACTTAAATAATACACCCTTGTCCAACGCACCACACACAAATAGAAAAGAAGTTTGATAGGAATAGCAAATAGTCACACAAGCCATAAGAACAAAATAGAGTAGCAAGGCAAGGCTTGTGCAAACGGAGAGCCCCGGAAAACCCTGGCAAGGAACCCGTATCCTAAATAGACTCTACTCTCCTCTCCCCCTTTGGCATCGGAACACCAAAAGCCAACAAGAGAGTAGACAATGCTAGCTCTCAAAACAGGAAGTAGGAGTCATCATGAGCATGAGCGGTCGCAGCATCTTCGGCGTCCTCTCCATCACCATCATCATCGTCACCATCCTCCTCCTCCTCCTCCTCATCCTCGCCAGCCTCGTCACCATCAGCAGTACTGAAAAAGGTTGAAGTGCGATGAGGCTGAAATCCGGAAAATTGAGAGAAATCATATCCCTAGTACATGTCGTCATGGATGGGAGGCATGACATGGTTCACATAGGGAACCGGAGTCAATTCAATGCCATCATCAGGAACTGACATACCCCTTTCTTCCAGAAAGGCATTGTGGCGCCTCTGGTTCTCTTGGATGATCTCAAGAATCTTGTGTGCAACATCATTGGAGCTACAACACACGTCAAAGAGGGCAGTGAAGAATCTGGCAAGACCCCTCTTGCGAGGGAGAGAAACACAGCTCGAGAAACAGGAGCCAGAACCCCGAAGTTGAGGATCATGAATGGCTTTGGTCCTGCGCTTAGAGGGCATCACGTATGGAAGATCCACAAGATATCCATGAACAAGAATAGAAAAGGTCTCCATCAGCACACCCTATCCTCCAGTCATGGTCTGGCCAGTGAAGGTGTTGAGTATACGGTGAATGAACCAACATTAATTGGGGGTCATGTGCTTATCGATGGCCCGCTGAATCTCACAATAAATAAAGTCAGAGCCATTGATCTTGCGCAGCCTATCAAGGTGGCAAAAGTACAACAATTTGCGACGATAGCCACGGGAACTCGCATCATCACCCACCTTACTCATAAGGTTGAACTGGAAGAGTTTGGCGAGAGCATAGCAGTAGTAGTACATGCTAGAGAGACTGGGGGAGGCATGACTGGATCCTCAAGATAGCAATGAGCAATGTTAGTGGAATTCATGTTCTTCTCTGAGTGAATACAAAAACCTCAGCCCTGCCATCCCCATAGCCCAAAGCATCACAGAACTGAGCGAAATTGATGGTGTATGGGGAAGTTCCCGTCATCCAAGCAATAGAGTGCTCAACATCCGAGTGAAAGAACACTATACAATGAAAATGACAAAGAAGCTCAGGATGAAGCACCTCATTGATGGTAGTGAGATCGAATAAATCCATCTTCCGTAGGGCTTCATCAACAAAACGAAAATCCCCATTGACATGTTGCCGATAGTGAGCCTCATTGAGATCCTTGGGGGAACATAGAATCCTCTCTTCAAGAGATCCTTTTGGGTATAGAAATCATCCCAAAGATAGCATTGGGTTTGAGTCTAGAACTCCTGGTCAGTGACGGTATAGGTGCGTTGATGGAAGCGATAAGGATTGATCCACCTAAGCCTCATCCAGTCATGAATGTTCTACACATAGTGAGTGTCAAGTGGGACACCATCCTCAATAGAGGGACAAATTCTCTTGACCTTCTTAGATTGAGACTTTATGTTGGCACTAACTTTCTTTTTAGAGGTGGAGGCATTCCCTCCTGCTCGGGAGCCACTGGGTGGACCCATGGCTTTATGAGCTTGTTTGGTGGAGAGACGATCACAAGAATGGCCCCTTGGTGGTGGAGGGAGAAGCTTTATTTTCTTGCCATCAAACTGTGCCTCAGACCCGCTGTACTCGTTGTGTTCAGATTCCTCAAACTCTGCAAAAAGAACAAGAAGAATAGCGAGAAAGCACAAAATGAGCATACATGCCATGGAAAAGGAACCCATCAAGAATTTGGTTGGTACAAGTGCATGGGCGAAAAGGACAATTGGAGACAGGAAGTTTTGGCGCTAGATCTGGCGGCACCGAAACTGGGACCGAAAATTTTTCGGTGGTCATTCCGGCAAACTAGGAATCTCACCTAAAGTTTCTGGCAATGACCGGAATTTTTTAGCAGTCAACCGAAACGCTAGACAGACTAGGGTTTCGGCGGGGACTGGAACATTTCGGTGGTGAACGGAACTTTTTGGTCTGATTCTCGGCGTTACCAGAAGGGTCGCCAAAAAGCGCGCAAGTCTCAAAAGATCCACACCCATGACTCAAACAACTTGTACAAACCTAATTTAGCAAGTAAGGGAAACCAGGAGGTGATGTGGTAGATCCCCAAGGGCACAAGAACTAACCCAGATCAAACCCTAGATCTACAATATACATGGGCATGGAGTACATCTAAGAGAGAACAAGGATTAGGGAGAGAGGAAAACAAGATTACCTGACATGGTTCTCCGAGCCACACCTTGGTAAAGGGAGGATCCTCAAGGCAAAACTTGGAGAAAATCCACGATCTCCCAATGTGGTCCAAGAAACAAGAAAATCTTCGGTGAAAATCTTTCCAAAGGCCCTATCTATGATTTCTATGGATATTGGAGGAGTTTGGGTGGGGGGAAGAGGCTAGGGGAGGGTGGAGGGGCAAGAGGTGGCGGCCATGGCGGCTGGGAGCATGGGGAAGAGGAGGGGAAAAGAACCAACTACTTCCCATGCACACAAGGGAGAAGAAAATATATAGGAGGGTTGTTTTGGCGATAAGTTCGGTGTCACCGGCTTTGTCGCCAAAAATTTCCGGTGGACGCCGAAAATTTCTGGTTGTCGCCGAAACCCAGAATCAGGATCCTAGTTCAGCGGAGACCAAAAATTTCTGGAGCCAGATCCGGCGGCGCCAAAAGTTTCGCCAGGACACACAAAAACAAGAGGAAGCACTCCGGAAAGGGGTAAAAGGCATAGATTTTGATTATGTAAGTCGTGCAGCGAATGTGACATGTACTTAGAGACATAAAAACAAGTATTCAAGACATCCCCATTGGAGTAAAAGCAAATAATAAGGGAATATCAACAATGGGTATGCATTCAAAATATCAAGAACCACAAGAATTTGCAAATGAACTCATAAGGCCTCAAGAGTGGAAACATTGAGATGCATAGGAGGCAAAGAATTGGCGAGGGATTTATCCCCCTATGTTTAAGCACATGTGTCATGGCGCCTCAAAGATAGATGCTTGGACCCATATCATGACAAGAGATCAATTTATGTTACACACATAGGTATGCATCATACCAAGACATGGTAGGATTAATATCCCTACATGTGATACGCGACTAGGATACATAGAATGTTAAGAGAAATAATATAGTGTAAGAAGTAAATCAATCCAAGTTTTGAGAATCTAGAATACCGGGTTCTCTCCTCAACATGACAAAATGGGCTTCATCCAAAGGCTTCGTGAAGATATCCGCCAATTGGAACATCGTTCCCACATGAGTGAGATTGATGTCACCATTTGCGACATGGTCACGTAGGAAGTGGTGGCGAATGTCAATATGTTTGGTGTATCAATGTTGGACGGGGTTATTAGCGATATTTGTTGCAGTTTCATCGTCACATAGAAGAGGCGCCGTGCCACGAGACACACCATAGTATTTCAAGGTTTGCCTCATCCATAATAATTGAGCACAACAAGATGCCACAGATATGTATTCGGCTTTGGCGGTGGAGTTTTGTTTCTTGGATGACCAACTCACCAACGACTGGACAATGAATTGGAAAGCCCCGGAGGTCGACTTCCGATCAACCTTATCATCGGCCCAATCGGCATCCGAATAGCCAATAAGCTCAAAGGTTGACCCCTTTGGATACCAAAGCCGGAGCGTAGGAGTGAGAACAAGGTACCTAAAAATCCGTTTGACCACCATCAAATGGAACTCCTTGGGAGCAGATTGAAAACGAGCACACATTCCAACACTTAACATGATATCCGGCCTAGAAGCATAAAGGTAGAGCAAGGAACCAATCATGGAACGCTATACCTTTTGATCCACGTCCTTCTCACATACTCCAATACCAAGTTGCCCATTTAGCGACATTGGTGTCTTCGCGGGATTAGCATTGGTCATCTCGAACTTCTTGAGCATGTCCTTCACATACTTCTCTTTGGAGACGAAGGTGCCTTGAGCGAGTTGCTTCACAATGAAGCCTATAAAGTACTTCAACTCCCCCATCATGGACATCATAAATTTCTTAGTCATCAACTCGGCAAAAGCTTTGTTGTGAAATTCGTTAGCTCCACCAAAGATAATATCATCAACATAAATCTGAACAATAAATAAGCCATCCCTTTAACCCGTTTGGTGAAAAGGGTGGAATCGACCTTACCCATGCTAAACTCTTCCATGAGTAGAAAATCCCTAAGGTGCTCATACCAAGCACGATGAGCTTGCTTTATTCCGTAGAGTGCCTTATGGAGTAGATACACATAGTTTGGGATAGCGTGTGTTTTGAAACCCGAGTGTTGAGCTACACATGCAACCTCTTTCAAGGGAACGTTAAGAAATGCACTTTCACATCCATTTGATAAAGCTTGAAGTTATGAAAATATGTATATGCAAGAAAGAGACAAATAGCTTCAAGGCAAGAAACGGGCGCAAATGTGTCCTCATAGTCAATACCTTATATTTGGGCATACCCTTGCTCCACTAACCTTGCTTTGTTTCTTGTGACGGTTCTGTTTTCATCTTACTTGTTCTCGAATACCCACTTGGTCCCAATGAGATTGATGCGATGATCTTTAGGCCTCTCCACAAGAGACCAAACTTCATTGCGGGTGAAGCACTCGAGTTCTTCTTGCATGGCAACAACCCAATCCGGATCCTCCAAAGATTCATGAACCTTGAGTGGCTCAAAGTTGGACACAAATGCATGATGTCCACAAAAGGTTGTGAGATGATTCTTCTTGGCACGAGTCTCGGTCCCTCTTGATATGCTTCCAAGGATATTGTTGACTTGGATCCCACTTGCAATGGAGGCGGCCTTGATATTTCCGATTGTGCCTTCATGATCAACAAATTCATCTTTTGAAGGTCCTTGATCATTGACACCATCTTGCGCTTGACCTTGAGATGGAGGATCTTGTCCTTCTACTTGGTATTGCTCAACAGGTTGAGGGCTTGGTTCTTGTTCTTCGTTCTGCGTAACATCTTGAGTGAGATGTTGATCTTATGGTGCACTTGATGTCTCAACTTGAGTAGAGCAAGGCTCTTCTTGGGTCGATCTTGATTATCCCCATTATCTTCTTGATCATGAATATGGGATTCGGTGGGCAAGATATGACCAATACCCATCATGTTTATGACTTGAGAAGAATCTCCATCATATACATCACATGAAACAACTTGCCCCTCTTGGGGGCCATTATTATCCAAAAACTCCACATCACAATATACTTTAACGCAACCATTGGTTTTTTGTAGTATTTATAGGTTATGACCCACAAGTATAGGGGGTGTATCCTAGTACTTTCGATAAATAGGAGTGTCGATCCCAACGAGGAGCAGAAGGTGCTGAACAGTGGTATGGAGCAGGAAATCCCTGTGAATACTTAGCAAACAAATTTTAGTGGTTTTCTGACAAGGCAACAAAACAAAGAGCAAGTAAAAAATGTAACAAACAAACGGAGCAAGTGGCCTAATCCTTTCTTAGCAAAGGACAAGCCGGTGGAAATACTTATAAGGACCAAACGTTCTCGAGGACACATGGGAATTCTATCAAGTGCTTTCGCTTCAAATAGCTGAGTACTCTTCTCTGGTGTTGTAAGTGTTGTGTGGGTGAACCTGTGCTAACATACCGAACTTACTTGGACTAATACATACTTGTGATTAAAACCCCTACAAACATCCGTAACCACAGGAAAGTAATTAAGATATAAATCTAACCACAACCTTAAACTTTGAGATCCTACGCTCCCTTGTGCAAAGCTGTCCTAATGGGGGTTCAGGTTTCTGTCACTCCGGCAACCCCACAATTATTAGCCAAATACACAATGCATCCCCCTAGGCCCATAAATGGTGAAGTGTCATGTAGTCGACGTTCACATGACACCACTAAAAGAATAGCACCACAACTTAAATACTAAACCATTGAATAATAACTCATCATAGATTCACTACTAACAACATGACTTCTCCCATGTCCTCGATAACTAAACGAACTACTCACGAGACATCATATGGATCAATATCAAAGATGATATGATAATGGATAACAATCTGAACATAAACAATAATCCAATGGTTCCACTCACAAGCATCAACTACAATAGTAATTAACATCGGGAAAGTTTCCCCTAAGAACTGAAGCAATATCCAACACAATTGTTATAGCGGGACGGAGTGGTGATGATGGTGCTGGTGGATATGATGGTGTGGATGATGATGATGATCCCGATGAAGCCTAGCTTGATGATGGTGTTGATGGCGACGGTCTCCCCTCTCCGGGAAGGAATTCCCCCGGCAGAAATCTGTCTACCGGAGAGTTCTTTCTCTCTCGGTGTTCCCCCAGAGGCAACGGAAATCTATCTGTGGTCGCTCTGTGAGGCTTAGGGTTCCATAGGGAAGATATAGGCGAAGGGGCGGAGTCGGAGGCCGGGCAGGTGGGCCACACCTGCCCTAGGCGCTGGGTTAGGTGGGCCCGCGCCTAGGGGGTGTGGGCCCCCTGCGGCCCCTCTTCGCTCCTTCTTTTGGCTTCCTTCGTCTTCTGGTAAAATAATATGTTTCCATATTTTTCTGGTATTTTTCTGATCTTCGCGAAATTGCACCGAAACGCCTTCTTTTCCATCAGAATTCAGACTCCGGCAGTCCATCCTCAAAGAATCATCCAACATGCATAAACAGATGAAAATCCATAAGTAATACCTCATAATAAGACAAATATCAATGAATAGAGGTAAATTATGATATAGAATGGTGATGCAAATTGGGCGTATCAACTCCCCCAAGCTTAGACTTCGCTTGTCCCCAAGCGAAAACTGAGCTCAGTAAACATGTCCACAGGTTTATGGAGTGAAGTGTCGATAAAATAATACAAACAAGAAGCATCACACTTACGTTACACAACTCATAGAAGAAAGCAACTCACCATTATATAACTTAGCTTGCAACCAAGTACATGAGTCACAATAGAGATGCATAAAGATAAATCATAATTGGAATTGGTAAACTTGTTCTTGGTCAGAGAACACCTGGTAAATAGTTTCACAAAAGGTTTTTGTAAAAGTTTGAAATAGGAGCACTCTTTGCTCAAAAGGTTTTTCACAAGTGAAGGCTTTCAAAGTAATACTCAATAGATAAGAGTTTTGTGCAAACAAGGAAGATAAAGAACATGATTGAATAAATCACCATATGAATGCTTGAAACACAATAACTCAAATGCTTGCTGTAGATGAGAGGAAGTAGGTTTACTGACTCAACTTGGAAGTGGGAGAAAGGTCCCTTTAGAGAGGGAAGCAAGGATTACAAGTCATAAAGAGCTTCCAAAAGATTATGGTACTTACTATCTTTGAGCCCTCATTGCCCCTATCATAGGCATCTTGAGATGATTAAGTTTAAAGTGTGCAAAGATGGAGTATATGCTTGATGAAATATAAGTTGGCAATCTCATGTCCCTTGAATATGAGGGCCACTCCTCGTGCTACTCAACTTTGGTCATAGGTAAGTTCTTGTCATTGTAAGTATTTGCATATAATTGAGAACCGCCAACGGGATATCCCTTGCACATGGTACAGGAGCTTTCCCATAACCAAAATGATAAGGCAAGCAGACAATGAGCATCTCAGTGGTCTTTTTATTTACTATATGCATAGCTTTTTATTGAGGATGCTTCATAGATGGCTCACTATGGTGATGCTTCAAGTTTCCACCATGATTAGGCATGGCTTAGGCTAGCGGCCCAGGCTTTTCTCTAACACAGGATACAAACTCCATGGACTTACAAGTTCCCTCTTTATTTCACACCATTGACATCCATAGACAAAAGATCACGATATCAACTGTGTACGGAGTACAAGTGCAATGTTGAAAACGTTCCCCGTGACAGCACGGTTCTGCTAATTCCAACGTATAGATGCAAGCATATACAACTTCGATGGCACAATGGTTCAAGTCTATTAGGGGCAAAGAAATAAAGTGTGCCGTCAAGTTCGTGAGAGCTTTACTAACTAGTTTTCACATAATAAAATACTTTTTAATTCGAAAGATAGATGAAGCTTGAGAATTTGCTTGGAATAGCAAAAGCTACTAGGTAGATATGGTGGACACAAATGGAAAAAGTTTGGTTCTAAGGATTTTGGAAACATGAGAAGTATGCCTTCTCAAAACAGGTTTTTGGCTAGCAAGGCTGGGTAGAAAGCAAGAGAGTTGAAAGAAACAAGCAAACATACAAGTAATAAAGCCAAACATGCAATCTTCCTTGAAGACACAAAAGATCTTAAATAAAGAATACTAAGCTTATGAGACAACAAGAAAGGAAACAAATGATACAAAATACCTGTAAGCTTTTTCTCTTTTCCTTTCAAACATCAAAAAGTATTGCTATTGACCAGAACTCGGTTTGCCAAAACCAATTTAGATACACTTGATGCTCCCAAAAGTGGTGCCAATACTGATCAACAAGATCCATCATATAATAGAGATTGCAAACTAAAATAAGAAGTGCAAAAAGTAAAAGATGAGACTTCTCATTAATATTCCAATAAAGGCACTCACACCAAGGGATACATAGATAATAAACTAAAGGAGAGATACTTTCACATGCAAACCAAACTATAAGATAACCTCTCTACCACAAATATGAATCCACTAAAAGGGTAAAAGATAATGGTAGTGATACCGCAGCACTCCCCCAAGCTTGGAACAAGCCAAGGGGATGCCAAACCTGATGACGAATTACTCCCTCGGTGGTGGTGGTGTTCACTTGATAAGTTCTTTAATCAGCTTCCTTAACTCCTCGAACTCAAAAGTAAGAGTACAGATTAGCTCCGAGTTTTGCTCTATATGGTTCATGATCATGTCAGACCGAGAATCCCAGTCCTTGTTATTCTTTCCCCACTCTTCATCCTTAGCATGATCCTTTTCTGCATTGTTAGAACGGGGCATATCCCAAACCGAAGGCAAGTTCCCTTTGGGCACCTGTTGGTATTGATATTCATGTATAAGTGTATTTAAGGGTCTCTTGTTACGTGGAGGAGATGACCGTGGATTGTAGAAGAGACGTGGAGGTTTCCCTCCTATAGACATCCGTGCTGTCCTCTTAAGCTTGATAGGGGTTGCCACCCCTCCAATGCTTGCGATGGTAGCTCGATTGTCCGGTTGCTTGTCCTCCTCCATGTCACCTTCATACCCTACCAAGATATCCTCCTCCTTGGGGACTTGAGGTTCTTCTTCCTCGGGCTTCTTGCCTTTGTCGTTAGCAGAGGCCATGGTGCTCTTAAACTTGAGAAGATTTCCTGACAGAAATAGATTGAAACGAAAACACGACGAGAACACGATGCACAAACCTCGGGGTATCCGGGGGGTTATATATTACGAAGTTTCAAGGCATAAGGAAGGTACTGACACGGAAACGAGGCAGAGACGGAGTTCGAGGATGGCACACCCCCCTTAGGCGCGGCCAGGCTGAGCCCGCGCCTGGGATGAGTATGTCCACCCCGGACTCCATTTCCTCTTCAGTTCCATCTCGCAGTCCTCCTTATGTATTAAAAACATCAAAAATATAAAAATATTGGGGTTTCACGAACCTTCTGTTTTCACCACTTTTACCTATTCAAAGACAAACTCTGCAGATTCCTTTTCTCTTTCTCCTGAGAATTTACTTCATACAAAAACCTTGCACAAACTCAATGACAACATTAGTGTAAGAAAAACAATAACCCTTTGGGTACATACTTCAACTGAAAACCCATCAAAACAAAAGCTTCTGTAAGAGGCAAATGCAAATGATGGCAGAAATCTGTCAAAACAGACCAACAGGTAAAGATTGATTTTTTTCGAAGACCTTCTGTTGGTCAAATCAAAAAGTGAAGAACTGATGAAAGTTGGGTAACAATTTGGAGAACAAGCTCAGAAAAATGAAGCTCCATCCGAAGTACTGAGCTTCCTCACGAATTTTTACAATACAACACAAAAATCTGTCCCAGGACAGCCACTTTTCACAACTCCTCTACTTCACAAAAGTAGTTGAACTTGACACAAATACCAAAAAAAAGGACAAGGAGCGGTTATTACTGAAGTAATAACTTCCAAGACTGAACAAAACTCTTGGGTTATCTCCCAACAAGTACTTTTCTTTAATGCCTTTAAGTTAGGCTTGAAACTTTCAAAGATGCTCACATAGGATATATATATTTGAAGTGAAAGAGAGCATCAAGAAGCAAATAACCAACACACTTGAGTCTAACCCACTTCCTGTGCATGGGGGTATCATGGGAAAACAAATTGTTGAAACAAAAAGCCACTAGCATAGGAAGACAAAACAGATGCAACTTCAAAGCTTTCAACATAAAACGGGGAAACTTAACATCATTGAGATGCATAAAACCATGTTTCCCTCTCTCATAATAACTTTTAGTAGCACTTTGAATAAAGTTGACAATATTACTATCATTGGCAACAACTTCATCATCAGAATAAGCATACTTACAGTCATCAAAAAGAGGCCCAAGGTCATAGACTGGATCAATAGAAGCAAGTTGTTCCATCTTGAAATCTTTATTAGGCAAGCTATTTTCACAAGGAGCTTTAGCAAATTTGGAAAAGTTAAACTCATAAGAATCTCCATCAAACTTAGTTAAAACTTTTTCCTTCTTACAATCAATAATAGCTCCACAAGTGTTCAAGAAAGGTCTACCAAAAATGATAGACAAGTTTTGCTAGTTGCTGAATTAAGGACTAGAAAATCAGCAGGATACTTAATCTTACCGCAGAGAACCTCCACATCTCTTACAATGCCAATGGGGCAAATGGTTTCCTTATTAGCAAGGGGAATAACCACATCAATGTCCTCAAGATCACAAGGACCAATCTCATGCATAATTTCCCTGTAAAGCTCATTAGGAATAACACTAGAACTAGCACCAATATCACATAAACCATAGTAGCAATGAATACCAATTTTAACAGAAAGCACAGGAACACTAGCTTTTCTAGCCTTACTAGGATGAGATATAATATTAGAAGCGTCTTCACAAAAGACAATATGCTCATCCTCTATATTTCTAGTGACAGTGTCTTTCACAATAGCTACCACAGGTTCAATATTCAATTGCTTACCAGGCTCCACAGTTTTCATTGTAACTTTGTTATTTTCACTAATAATCAAAGAATACTCCTTTAACTTAGCTGGGAAAGGCATTTTATCAACATGAGGTTCATGCACAATATGATTAGTAGTACAAACTTGAGTACTTCTAACTAGAACATGACTAAAAACATCTTTATAAGGAGCATGGTACTTTTTCCACTTCTTCTTGGGAATTTCTATGTAAGAGGCAAAGGCCTTAAAACAGTTGGAAATACTTTGGTAATCAAGACCAAACTCATTACTAATATCACGGAAGTCATCAGTTCCCATAAAAGATTTAATGCATTCATAATCATAGTTTATACCTGACTTTCTTCCTTTGTCATTCTCCCAAGCTTAAGTGTTATCTTGAATACGGTCTAAGAGATCCCATTTAGCTTCTTACTTCATGCGTGTGAATGATCCAGCACAAGAAGCATCTAGTAAATCTTTATCATGAAGAGAAAGCCTAGCATAAAAGTTATTGAGAATAATATTGTTAGGGAGTTCATGAATAGGACATTTAAGCATTAGTAACTTCAATCTCCCCCAAGCTCGAGCTGTACTCTCTCCATCAAGAGGCCAAAAGTTATATATAAGATTTCTATCCTTATGAATTTCACCGGGAGGATAAAATTTAGAGTAAAAGAGAGATGCCATCTCCTCCCATTCCATGGATTGTCCATTCTTCAGCAGCTTATACCATTCTTCAGCTCTCCCTTTCAAGGATATGGAGAGTAACTTCTTCTTCACATGTTTAGTTGTGATACCTGCACACTTAAACAACCTGCATAATTCATGGATAAAAAGCAAGTGATCACCAGGATGGACAGTTCCATCCACAAAAAAATTTATCCATAACACGATTAACAATACTTGTAGGTATCTTAAAAGGATCTATCTCAACAGGTGGTGGTTCATCTACTACCCTAGCAGTGGTAGTAGTTTTCCCAAACAGAAAACCAAGTGGGTTATCCATATTGGAAACAAAGTAACAAGCAGTAACAAAAGCAATACTCACAGTAAAAGCTTCCCTTACCAGTTCCACTCTACAATAGCGCTTCACTCCCCGGCAACGGCGCCAGAAAATAGTCTTGCGGACCCACAAGTATAGGGGGTGTATCATAGTACTTTCGATAAATAGGCATGTCGATCCCAACGAGGAGCAGAAGGTGCTGAATAGTGGTATGGAGCAGGAAATCCCTGTGAATACTTAGCAAACGGATTTTAGTGGTTTTCTGACAAGGCAACAAAACAAAGAGCAAGTAACAAAGGTAACAAACAAACAGAGCAAGTGGCCCAATCCTTTCTTAGCAAAGGACAAGACGGTGGAAATACTTATAAGGACCAAACGTTCTCGAGGACACATGGGAATTCTATCAAGTGCTTTCGCTTCGAATAGCTGAGTACTCTTCTCTGGTGTTGTAAGTGTTGTGTGGGTGAACCTGTGCTAACATACCGACCTTACTTGGACTAATACATACTTATGGTTAAACCCCCTGCAAACATCCGTAACTACAGGAAAGTAATTAAGATATAAATCTAATCACAGCCTTAAACTCCGAGATTCTACGCTCCCTTGTGCAAATGTGTCCTAACGGGGGTTCAGGTTTCTGTCAGTCCGGCAACCCCAGAATTTGTAGCCAAATACACAATGCATCCCCCTAGGCCCATAAATGGTGAAGTATCATGTAGTCAACGTTCACATAACACCACTAGAAGAATAGCACCACAACTTAAATACTAAACCATTGAATAATAACTCATCACAGATTCACTACTAACAACATGACTTCTCCCATGTCCTCAAGAACTAAACGAACTACTCACGAGACATCATATGGATCAACATCAAAGATGATATGATAATGGATAACAATCTGAACATAAACAATAATCTAATGATTCCACTCACAAGCATCAACTACAATAGTAATTAACACCGAGAAAGTTTCCCCTAAGAACTAAAGCAATATCCAACACAATTGTTACAATGGGACAGAGTGGTGATGATGGTGCTGGTGGAGATGATGGTGTGGATGATGATGATCCCGATGAAGCCTAGCTTGATGATGGTGTTGATGGCGACGGTCTCCCCTCTCCGGGAAGGAATTCCCCTGGCAGAAATCTGTCTGCCGGAGAGATCTTTATCTCTTGGTGTTTTCCGCCCCTAGAGGCGGCGGAAATCTACCAGTGGTCGCTCTCTGAGGCTTAGGGTTCCGTAGGGAAGATATAGGCGAAGGGGCGGAGTCGGAGGCCAGGTAGGTGGGCCACACCTGCCCTAGGCGCGGGGTCAGGTGGGCCCGTGCCTAGGGGGGTGTGGGCCCCCTGCGGCCCCTCTTCGCTCCTCCTTAGGGCTTCCTTCGTCTTCTGGTAAAATAATATGTTTCCATATTTTTTTGGTATTTTTTCGATCTTCACAAAATTGCACCGAAACACCTTCTTTTCCATCAGAATCCAGACTCTGGCAGTCCATCCTCCAAGAATCATCCAACATGCATAAACAGATGAAAATCCATAAGTAATACCTCATAATAAGACAAATATCAATGAATAGAGGTAAATTATGATATAGAATGGTGATACAAATTGGCGTATCAATAGGCATGAAAGTTTTCCGCATAACCAACAAAGATACCCTCTATAGTTTTATATTCGAATTTACCGAGCTTTTCTTTCTTGTTCTTGACAAGGCACTTGCACCCAAAGACACGAAATTAGTTGATGTTGGGCTTCTTACTTGTGAGAATCTCATACGGAGTCATGTCAAAGGGAGCTCGGAGGAAGAGCCGGTTCGTGTAGTGAACTGTGGTAGCAATGGCTTCTCCCCAAAAGTTGTGGGGTGACTTGAATTCACTCAACATTGTTCTTGCCATCTCAATGATTGTCTGATTCTTCCTTTCAACAACACCATTTTGTTGATGGGTATAGGGAGACGAGAATTCATGCTTGATACCCTCATCCAACAAGGACCAAACTGAGATCATCACTCCTAAAGACTTTCATAAATGTTCTAGAAAAATAGGAATCATAGCCGACATCCACAAGATGTTTAATTGAAAGCAAGTTGTAGCCACGGTTTTCAACAAGCAAGATGGTCTCTAGGGACAAAGCCTTGGAGACCACCAACTTGCCATAACCTAGTACCTTTCCTTTAGAGTTATCACCAAAAGTGATGCTTGACGTTGAGTTGACATCATGAATGAATTGGTCAAGCCCACTTCTACCTCCAGTCATATGATTGGTGCATCCACTATCAAACACCCATTTTGATCCACCAGAGGTATAACCCTGTAGGGTTCGTAGCATAGAAAACAAAAAATTTCCTACGACATGATCAACTGAGAACCAAGATCTATCTATCTAGATACAAGCAACGGGTGGATATACATCCATAGAGAACTTACCCTCGAAGACGGACAAAGCATTATGAGATTGGTTCTCATGGATGATGTAGTCATTCACTTGCCAATCTCACGATCATGATAAAGTCCAGCAGGTCCAGCACCAACAAGTCCAGCACCGCAAAGTAGTAGTGCATCCGTGATCACACACACGTTCAGTACTCCGACAACCTCCGCGCCCTCGCTCCAGCAAAGCAGCGGAAGCAGCAAATCCTTGCTCCAGAAAAAGCCACCAGGAACATGTATCTCGCTGATCCGAAACCATGGGGATATTCTAGAGGGGGAGAGAGATCCTTCGCGAGGAGGTGTGAGTGAGAGGGAGGGAGACCGAGTCCTTTTATAGGGGGAGGGGGGTCAGCCCCTCCCATGGACGGCGGCCAAAGGAGGGCCCCCACACCTTCCTCCATTCATGTGAGTGAAGCTCCCACTCACAAAATGACTCTCCATTTCCTCCACTCAAAATCCCACTCAAAATCCATTAAATTTCCACAAAATTTAATGTAATCTCTTTAAATAAAACTATTTTATTTATTTATTCAGAATTTTTCAATTACATTAATTAACAAACATTCACATAAAATACCTTGCTACTTTTCAATTTCACATGCAGAACCAATTTCAGCAATTTCACCCAAAACAATTCCGGTGTCCATTGAAATAATTCCATCGCTTTGATATTCTTTTTTTGGAAACTCATTTGCTCCAAATGGTGTCGATATCCCTTAAGTGTGTCACCCTATGGTTCACGAATAATGCATACATGATCAAGACCCCTCTCCGATCAATAATCAACGGTGGGACCTGGAGATCCGTACTGACTCCTACAGATTCAATGATCACTTCTTGTGATCACGAGAACCTTAAAATAGTAACTAAATCCCTTGGTCTCGTGATATTTAACATGTTCGATATTCGATCATCAGTATCCCCATACCTAGTTTGATCTCTTTACCAACATGTACTCTTTTCTTGTTCCCGTGATATAACATTCTAGCGATTTCCATCACTTGCTTGCAAGCTATATCATTGTGATATCACCGAGAGGGCCCAGATTATATCTCTCCATCATTTGGATGGACAAATCCCACTCTTGATCCCTGAGTCTCTACATAACACTATCGAAGTATCTAAACCCACCATTATAGTCACTATGTTACAGTGTGACATTTGATGTTATCAAGCTACTCTTCTTGTGTTAGTGATTGACATGATCTCATAGTCTAAGGACTAAAGTTACTTGTAATGATGTTATAGCAATTTAAACATAATGACTTTGATCATATTACTATACTTCAGATGAATATTCATCACATCATTCCATCAATTTTGTGACCTCGTTATTAACAACATCCAATGTCCATGATTAGGAAACCTTGATCATCTTGTTAATCAACGAGCTAGTTTATATGAGAGGCATAACTAGGAATACTTTATTTGTTTATTAAAAACACATGTATTAACGTTTCCAATTAATACAATTATAGCATGAGAAATAAACATTTATCATAAACAAGGAATAAGATAATAACCATTTTATTATTGCCTCTCGGTCATATTCCCTTCAGTCTCCCACTTGCACTAGAGTCAATAATATAGTTTGAAAAAACTTGTGCATTCAAAACTTATGGCTTTCTGGTGTTGTATATATGGGTTTGCTAGTAGTAAACATAATCGCCGTATCTAACACTTTCAGGTCTGAGTGTATTTGCATGTCTTTGCGTCTCTACGCATTACTCATTGTCCAATGAGATGGCATTTTATAAATTTGGTCCTTTGGTGAGACCTTTAGTTCCTTGGGGTTAAATCATATTGATACTATTGTCGTACAATATATCTTCATAGTGTTAGCCTGCTATGAACCACACCTAGTTTGATAACAAACTACTTGATACAAATGCCCTCCTTTGCTACTACAATAGCAGTCATATACTTAGCCTCTTGTTGTAGTATCCGTCACAATGTCTTAACTTTGGAATTTATGAAAATCCATCATGGAATATCCTTTCCATTACATTGTGCCACCCATAGTTTAAATTGAGGTAAACTTAATCTTGTGACAAAACTAGTACCAATGTAACACTTTACAATGAACTATCTGTAACAGTTTGTCACCTCTACATAAATATATTCATAGTTCTTCCGAAGATCATAAGAATATCCTTAGTATCATCCAATGATCATATTATGAGTCATTATAGTATATGCTCATAACATTTAGAGCATAGGACATATCTGGATGTGTACATATCACGGTATGATTGATCAAAACATTCTTGTGACTACACTCACCAAGTGTCAAAAACACTTGAATCTCGTTACACTTACCAAGTTGCAATACACTTGAATCTTGATTCAACCCTTTCCGTGCAAAAAGAACCTTTATTGTTGTTTCCATTTTGAACTCATTCAATATCTGTAACACCGCGGTTCTGAAAAGACCGTGGCTTCTATGTGACATGCCAATCCCTGGATCGGTTCATTGGCCCACAATAGAATAATATGAATAACATAGCAAAATATCCGTGTATCATAAATAACGAAGATCTAGAGTACCATTATTACAATAAAAGCTTAGCCCAAAGCTAACTCAAATTATTCAGGTAGCAACATAAATAAAGTAAATCCTCCATTCTTCAAATTGCCCACAAGTGAACAAGTGCCGAGTGGAGTACCGTGGCCTATATCGATTACTCAGAATCAGAATAACCTGCAACATGAAACGTAGCAGCCCCGAAGGGTCAATACATGGAATGTATGGCAAGTAGAGCTAGTAAAGGAGACAATAGTGCTAACATCTACATGTATATTTGGCAAGTGGAGCTGTGTCTGGCTTGCATTTGCAAATACCTTTGTCCTACTTTCATAAACAGTTTTTGATTTTCTTTGAAAAGATCCCAATAAGTTAACCTAACAATGTTAAAGCAATTATGAAATTAGAATGAGCGAGAAACATGTCATGGAATCAATATCAAGCAACTCAGTTGTCCATAACCGGGGATACGGCTAATCGATTAGATTATACACCCTGCAGGGGTTAGTACGCTTTACCCACGTGACTTGGCCAGCCCAGCTCGTACCATCACTCTCATTTTGGGTGATGATAGGGAGAAGTCCAAGAAGAGACTGTTCGGGAAGTAGATCCCCAATCCCGACGCGCACCGGTCCAACCTACCAAAATTCTACATCTCTGGATACGCGGGTTCGGGTCACCACAACCTACTAAGTCCAACCAACCGCCCATTCCATTATTGGCACATGGTTGTACACGTAAGCTACACAATAAAGAAGCCAATCAATTTCTCTCGATACCTGGGTGCCTTTCCGCAATGAAACCACCAAAAATTATCAATACCATCACACCCAGGAGATTCATTGATTAAGTTGTTTTAGTTTTCACAAACCAATACTTTTAGAAACAAGTATCAATGATGTAACCCAGCCCTCGTTCATCATAGCATGGCTAAGCACATCTACCAACGGTGGTTCATCTACAAGGAAGCCCTACCACATAATACGACATAGCATAGCGATAGTATCATTCTACACATGCATCTACAAAATACACGACAATGCATTGAAAATAGTAGGACGATATCATGAACAAGGTAGCATCTATTTGCCTTGGTTGTAGCGGTCGGAAGAACAATCCACACACGAGCAAGCGTTGCACTCGTCACAATCTACACGATACAATTGCATTCATAAACAAACAATTCCACAAGCATATGCAACAAAGATGATGCATGAAGGTATGCAAGGCAAGTGAACTGGTGCTACAGCTGCACCACATAATCCTATTCAATAAAACTACTGATTGCATGCATGGAAAATAGTTTTAGCGCTAGGAAAACTATTACGCAAAAGTAATGCTCAAAACTAGAGCTAGAACTCAAATAATTCACTACCGGTAGTATACTGTTTGTAAAATCTTGGAAAAATTCTACTGCATAGGCATCACTGATTAGAAACAGTACCAATTGGAATTACTCAAAAAGGAATTATAAAACTCCCCGAGTAATTAAAACACTGCAGAAAGCCACTAGACAGTTTCTGCAAAAGTCTTTACTGTAAGCCTATCTTTTTAATTCATGATGAGATTCCTCTTGTTCCACTGAATCCAGGGACATATCATACGTGATTTTTGGAGCTACGGATCTTTTTCTACGAACTAAATACTCCAAAAAGGCCACTAACTAGTTTGATTAAACTGTACTAAACCTTGCTTCAAAAGCCTGAACCAAAGGTACATCATGATTCTACACGACTCACTGAATCTACACATATTTTATTTGTAATTTTTGGCCAAGCGGTTTAATTTCTACGCAATTTACAAGATTCTACCGAAATCTGTCAACTAAAACGATTAACGAAAATAACCAGTCAACTGTGTCTGTCGACTGGTCAACGCGTCTGCTGACTGGGTGCTGACTGGGCGTCTGACTAGTCAACGCCTGAGTCTGACCAGTCAACGGCTGATCTGAACCTCTGATCTGAAATCTAACGGTGGCTGCAGACTTACCGGAGACAAACGGCGAAACGAACGGCGGCGAGTTTCGAACGGTGGTGGCGATCGGTTCCGGCGATGGCGTTTCTCCTGCGCGGAAGGGAGACGGTCAGCGCGTGGTTCAAGATAAACAACACGGCGCGAGGCGGCGACGTGCGGCGCGGGACGCGTGCAGGCGCGGCGCGCGAGGCGGCAGCAGGCGCGCGGCAGCGAGCAGCGCGGCGCGTGCAGCGAGCGAGCAGCGAGGCGGCGCGCTGCAGCGGCGGCGGCAGGCGCAGCACGGCGCGCGCGCTGGAGGTGGGAGCGGCGCGGGCGCGCGGGCTGGCGGGGCGAGGCGGCCGACGGCGTTGGCGGCGCGCGGTGGCGGCTGCGAGGCGGCGGCGCTGCAGCGGCTCGGTGGCGGGGAGGCGGCGGTGACGCGGGGAGAGGGGCGGCGGCGGTACCTGCGGGCGGCGGCGTGCACGGAGGCCGAGGCGGCGGCGATCCCGAGGCGGGGCGGAGGCGGCGGGCACGCGGGTCGAGGGGAGGCGCGGGTCCCGAGGCGGGCAGGGGTGCGGCGGCGCGTGGGAGGAGAGAGGAGAGGCGGCGTGCGGCTGCCCCTTATGTGGGGCCCCCTTGTGGGGTCCTAGTCCGATTCGGCGCGCAGTTGGTTACGGACTCGGAAAAATCGGTCCGAAAATCGGCCCGTTTTTCTATCTTTTAATAAAACGGCGATAACTTTTCCGTACGAGCTCCGAATCGAGCGATTCTTGCCCCTACGGTTTTGTAAAATCGAGGGGAACAATCTAGGGTTAATGGTTGAGTGAAACCACTAGGCTACAAGGGTGGCAACACTAGTTCTTCTAATGCCTCCCGCAGGAGCCTCGTAGAAGAATAGAAAAAGGGTTTTGAAAATAGCGTTTCGCCGATTCTTTTCAATCGACGGTTTTGAATGGAAAATCATGATGCAATGATATGAATGATATGCAGAACCAAATCTAAAATTTGGGATGTGACAAGACTAACCCCCTTAAGATGAATCTCGTCCTCGAGATTCGGTGCGGCTAGCAAATAGGTGTGGGTAGTCCTCTCGGATGTCATCCTCACGCTCCCAAGTGGCTTCCTCTTCAGTGTGGTGGCTCCACTGCAGCTTGCAAAACTTGATTGTCTTGGTACGGGTAGTCCTCTCTGCTGTTTCCAGAATCTTGACCGGTTTCTCCTCATAGGTCAAGTCGTTCTCAAGCTGAACCTCGTCTAGCGGTACAGTGTCTCTCAATGGTGTATCCACCATCTCCGGATGGCACTTCTTCAGCTGGGATACGTGGAACACATTCTGAACAGCGGACAGAGCTTCTGGCAACTCCAACTGATAAGCAACTTCTCCTTTGCGTGCTAAGACCCGATACGGTCCAATAAACCGAGGTGCCAGCTTACCCTTAATTCCAAATCTCTTGATTCCACGGAGTGGTGACACTCTGAGGTATGCTCTATCACCTATCTCATACACCACTTCCTTACGGTTGGCGTCAGCATAGCTCTTCTGCCTTGATTGTGCTACCTTCAGCCTATCCCTAATCAAGGCGACCTTCTCCTCAGCATCCTTGATCAAATCAGGCCCAAACAACTGACGTTCTCCTACTCCATCCCATAGCAATGGTGTTCGGCACCGTTTCCCATACAGCACATCAAACGTTGACGTCTTGATGCTGGTTTGATAGCTGTTGTTGTAGGAAAACTCAGCATACGGCAAATTCTCATCCCAGCTAGAACCATGAGCCAGGGCGCAAGCTCTCAGCATGTCTTCCAAAATCTGATTCACCCTCTCGGTCTGTCCATCAGTCTGTTGGTGAAACGCTGTGCTAAACTCCAATCTAGTACCGAGCGACTCGTGCAGCTGGCGCCAGAAGTGTGAGGTAAATTGGGTGCCTCTATCAGATACGATACTCTTGGGAACTCCGTGTAGGCACACAATCCTGTCCATATAAATCTTGGCCAACTTTGCACTCGTATAGGTCGTCTTTACCGGTATAAAGTGGGCTACCTTGGTCAAATGGTCGACCACTACCCAAATAGAGTCATAACCTGACCTGGTCCTGGGCAATCCTGTGATAAAGTCCATTCCCACTCTATCCCACTTCCAATCCGGCACAGGCAATGGCTGTAGTAGTCCTGCTGGCTTCTTGTGTTCTGCCTTCACTCGGCTGCACACATCACATAGGGCAATATGCTTGGCGATATCTCCCTTCATGTTGTTCCACCAAAATCTGCTCTTCAAATCCATATACATCTTTGTGTTGCCCGGATGTATGGAGTATGGCGAGTTATGAGCCTCCTGCAGAATCAACTCCCTTATCTCCGGGTCGTTGGGCACACACAAACGGTCTCCATACCACAAGGTACCATGCTCATCCTCGCGAATATCCTTTTCCCGATTCTCCTTCATCTTTTCCTCTATCTCCTCTATTTCCTTGTCTCCTACCTGAGCCTTCATGATCCTGTCCTGTAACGTTGGTTGGACTTCCATTGTTGCCAAGTACCCTTCAGATACTACCTCCAGTCTAAGGTCCTTGAATTGCTTGCACAAATCCTCAGGCAATTCACCAATTGTCAATCCATTGGCATAAACCTTCCGGCTTAAAGCATTTGCTACTACATTGGCCTTTCCTGGGTGGTATTGCAGATTCATATCGTAATCCTTGATAAGCTCCAACCATCTCCTTTGCCTCATGTTCAGTTCCTTCTGCGTGAATATGTACTTCAGGCTCTTGTGGTCGGTGTACACATCACAGTGTTTTCCCATTAAGTAATGCCTCCATACCTTGAGCGCATGAACCACTGACGCTAATTCCAAGTCGTGTGTGGGGTAATTCCGCTCATGGTGCTTGAGTTGTCGCGAGGCATATGACACTACTCTCCCATCTTGCATCAGCACACTCCCAAGTCCCTGTCGAGAAGCATCACAGTACACTTGGAAATCCTTCTAAAGGTCTGGTAAGCACAGAACAGGGGCGGTCACTAGTAGACGCTTCAGTTCCTGAAAACTGGCTTCACATACGTCTGACCATTCAAACTTCCTCTCCTTCTTCAGAAGTTTAGTCATCGGCTTAGCAATCTTGGAAAAGTTTTCAATGAACCTCCTGTAGTATCCAGCAAGTCCCAAAAAGCTTCGAATCTCTCCCGCATTCTTGGGTGCTTCCCACTAGGTTACTGCAGTCACTTTGCTTGGATCAACATCGACTCCTTCTCCTGACACTACGTGTCCAAGAAATCCAACAGTGTTAAGCCAGAATTCACACTTGCTGAATTTGGCATATAGCTGATGTTCCCTCAGTTTCTCCATAATCACTCGCAGATGTTTCTCATGCTCAGCATCATCCTTGGAATATATCAGTATGTCGTCAATAAACACCACCACGAACTTGTCCAAGTACTCCATAAATACCTTGTTCATCATGGTCATGAAATATGCCGGGGCATTCGTTAGTCCAAAAGACATAACTGTATACTCATATAAACCATACCTAGTGGTGAAGGCAGTTTTTGGTACGTCCTCCTCCCGGATCTTCAATTGGAAGTAGCCAGATTGCAGATCAATCTTGCTGAACACCTTTGCTCCTTCCAGTTGATCAAACAAATCATTTATGTTCGGCAGAGGGTACTTGTTCTTGATGGTTACTTCATTCAGCGAGTGATAGTCCACCACTAATCTCTTGGTGCTGTCTTTCTTCTCCACAAACAGAACAGGTGCTCCCCATGACGACGAACTAGGCTGAACGAATCCCTTGTCCAACTGCTCTTTCAATTGCTTCTTCAATTCCTTCAGCTCATCCACATCCATCTTATATGGTCTCTTTGCTATAGGTCCTGTTCCCAGCATCAGGTCAATAAGAAACTCTACTTCCCTGTCAGGTGGCATCCCTGGCAGCTCTTCCGGAAACACGTCGGGGTAATCCCTAATCACTGGCACAGTATCCATGCTAACCCCCTTAAGAGAATTCAACTTACACCTTCCTGGTCGTACAGCCGACTTGAATCTAATCCTCTTACCATCCGGGGTTTTGAGTGAAACAGCTCGCTGTGCATAGTCTATGTGTCCCCCATGCATAGACATCCAATCCATACCCAGAATAACGTCTAACCCCTGTGATTCCAGCACTACTAGATGTGCAATGAAGTTGTGTGTTCCAATCCTCACAGTTAAATCGCGGCATCCCGCGCTGGCTATCATATCTCCTCCAGGTGAACTCACTCTAATAGACCCTTTCATAGACTCAGTAGGTAACTTATACTTATCCACAAATGCCCTTGATATGAATGAATGCGATGCACCAGTATCGAAAAGTATAAGTGCAGGGTAAGTGTTGATTGGGAACTTACCAATCACAAGGTCAGGCTCATCTGGAATCTCCTCCACATTCATGTGGTTCACTGTGGCCTTCTCGTTGTTGGTTGGCTTCAGTCCTTTCCTCTCCGGACAGTTGTCAGCATAGTGTCCCTTCTGTTTACACTTGAAGCACGTCACCTCACTCAGATCCTTCTTCACAAAGCTGCGATCACGGTTGCGGTCATGTCCACCGTGTCCTCCAGAGTGGTGAGAGTGTCCTCCCTTGTGGCTGTGGTGGTTGCTCCTATGGTTGTCATGACGATGCCCATCGCCCCCATGGTGGTGGCGGTCATGGATCCCATGGTCACTCCCTCCATGCTTGGAGTATCCATCATATGAGGTGCGAGACTTGTGATGTGAACCAGAGTGGTGATTGTTGCTCTTTCTCTTGCGGTTCTCCACCTGCTTGTGCTTCCCTTCCAAGATCCTGGCCTTGTCCATAAGCTGCTGAAAAGTGGGGCAATAAACCACCAGTAGCTGTACTGAAAGCTCATCACTGAGGCCATCCAGGAATCTCTCCCTCCTTTTTGCATCAATGTCAACATCCTCAGGTGCATAACGGGACAGGTTGTTGAACTCCTCAATGTACTCAGCCATGGTGCGATTGGTTTGGCGCAAGTTGCGGAACTCCTTCCTCTTCAGGCTCAGAACTCCTAAAGACACGTGGTTGGTCCTGAAACCTTCCTCAAACATTGCCCAAGTCACGGTATCCAGCGGGTGGGTGATCTGAAAAGTGTCCCACCAAGAAGCGGCTGGTCCCTCCAGTAGGTGAGCGGCAAACCTCACCTTCTCAACATCAGTGCATCCAACAGTTACCAGATCCTTGTTGACTGAACGCAACCAGTCGAGAGCAACCATTGGTTCCGTTGCAGTAGAGAACTTAGCT
This sequence comes from Avena sativa, assembly GCA_916181665.1. Taxonomy (NCBI): domain Eukaryota; kingdom Viridiplantae; phylum Streptophyta; class Magnoliopsida; order Poales; family Poaceae; genus Avena; species Avena sativa. Next base: position 39,235,010 of record OV702298.1, on the reverse strand, counting down.
GGCCTTAACCTCAGAAATCTGGTGAGAGCATCTCCCTGAGGCTGGTTGTTCCCATTGTTGTTGTTGTTGTTCTGAGCTGCCATGAACTGAGTCATCACTTGGGTCAGCTGTACCTGAGCTGCCATGAGCTTCTCCAACTCAGTGGGCTGACGTCGGGGAGGCATCTGCGGTTCAGCACAGGTAAGCTTAGAAAGAATCAACTATGATAATAGGATTCTACCCATGCATATGATCAAACAACATCAAACAATAGCAGACAATCACAAGCAAGCAACACATCAACAAACAAGTGATCCAACAACATCCTAGGGGTTATCCTAGCAGTATATACCTACTGAAATAGTTTTACAAGAGTTGGCAATGGTTAACTAAACAGTTGATCAACTAAACAACAAAAACAGCAATATGCCAGAACAGTCCAGCAGCGTTCGTGAATTTTTCTACCTGACTTAAACTCGTCAGAAAATTTAGCTGATTTTTGCACATATATTACAGAGAGTTTCGCATCAGCCCAATTTTTTTCAGAATTTTCCGAGTTACCAGAAAAATATGAAAAATCGTACAATACTGCTGTATCAGCAAAAAAACTGCAGCGAAAATAACACAGATAGTAACCAAACTGGCCATAACTCTTTCATAAAATTCGCACAAATAAATCCTGGGATATTGGAGTACACAAATAAGCAACTAAACACTCTTAAACTAACACGAACTAAGCTTCACAATGATCGAGACTAATCCTAACGAATTTGCCTAACGTGGACTAATTGGTGGACTTCTATCTACTCCTTGAAGAGGTTGCGGTAGGTCCTTACTTTCATGCGTTGGCGCTTCGGCTCGCGGTACAACCATGGCTGCGGAGTGTACACCTCTCCTGAATCATCACTTGAGATCTCAAACTCCACCTCTTCTGGATCCTCCTCTTCTTCTTCACTCTCAGCTGCAACTGCAATAGCTTCATCTCCTCCACCATCATCGTCTCCATCATCATCCTCGTCCTCATCATCATCATCGTTCCCACTGTCATCATCATCCCCATTGTTGCCATCATCTCCATTGTCATCATCAGAGGGTGGATTCAGCTATGCTTGGAGAGCGGCAATCTGGGCTGTCATAGCTTCAATTGTTTGATCCCTTTCCTAGACGGTCCCCTGCAACTGTTGTATGTTCTGGGTGTTCTCCTGCACAGTACCATGAAGATGAGCTATGGTTGCATCTCTGGCTATCAGGGCATTCTCCAGAACTCCCACAGCTTCATGCAGGGTGTCAATCTCCTGTCCTTGGACCACCATACCATTGCTAGCAAAATCTGCAATCTCCTTTATCATCATCACCTTCTCAGCTAGAGCTCCATTCTCCCTTTCCATGTCCTCTATGTGCCTCCGATGGGGCGGCATGTTGTTCCTGTCGCCCGGGGTAACCACAATGTGCTCATCTTCATCACACCTCCCATAATCACGGTAGGGTGAGTCTGCTGGCAGTAGGTGTCGGACATTATGGCACTGGCGAGACATGGCTTCATGTATGGCCAAGTTGATTCCAAGTCCCCAGTTGCAGTATGTCTTGGTGTAGATCAAATGCACTGGGTTTGGCAAGGCGGCATCCCTGAATATGAAGGTAGTGATCTCCCATGCATCCTCTCCATATCCATAGGTGTACAGCCTTCTTCCCTTGAACATGGGCAGTGGCAATCCCAATGACTGCGAGAGCTGTGCTAACTGCCTTGCAAAGGGCCTTGGTGACTCCATGGTGGCATACTCAGTCCTGACTTCTCCCATCTATCAAATAAAAGAGGAAAGTGTGAGAATAGCATATGGTAAGAATTTACGAGGGTGAAAGGCATAATATGAAAGACAGAGTTAATATAGGCTTTAATAAATCTATGGCTTCCTAATCCATTACTAGGTCACGATCCTACAGTCGACACACGGGCTCTGATACCATCTTGTAACACCGCGGTTCTGAAAAGACCGTGGCTTCTATGTGACATGCCAATCCCTGGATCGGTTCATTGGCCCACAATAGAATAAGATAAATACATAGCAAAATATCCGTGTATCATAAATAACAAAGATCCAGAGTACCATTATTACAATAAAAGCTTAGCCCAAAGCTAGCTCAAATTATTCAGGTAGCAACATAAATAAAGTAAATCCTCCATTCTTCAAATTGCCCACAAGTGAACAAGTGCTGAGTGGAGTACCGTGGCCTATATCGATTACTCAGAATCAGAATAACCTGCAACATGAAACGTAGCAGCCCCGAAGGGTTAATACATGGAATGTATGGCAAGTAGAGCTAGTAAAGGAGACAATAGTGCTAACATCTACATGCATATTTGGCAAGTGGAGCTGTGTCTGGCTTGCATTTGCAAATACCTTTGTCCTACTTTCATAAACAGTTTTTGATTTTCTTTGAAAAGATCCCAATTAAGTTAACCCAACAATGTTAAAGCAATTATGAAATTAGAATGAGCGAGAAACATGTCATGGAATCAATATCAAGCAACTCAGTTGTCCATAACCGGGGACACGGCTAATCGATTAGATTATACACCCTGCAGGGGTTAGTATGCTTTACCCATGTGACTTGGCCAGCCCAGCTCGTACCATCACTCTCATTTTGGGTGATGATAGGGAGAAGTCCAAGAAGAGACTGTCCGGGAAGTAGATCCCCAATCCCGACGCGCACCGGTCCAACCTACCAAAATTCTACATCTCTGGATACGCGGGTTCGGGTCACCACAACCTACTAAGTCCAACCAACCGCCCATTCCATTATTGGCACATGGTTGTACACGTAAGCTACACAATAAAGAAGCCAATCAATTTCTCTCGATACCTGGGTGCCTTTCCGCAATGAAACCACCAAAAATTATCAATACCATCACACCCAGGAGATTCATTGATTAAGTTGTTTTAGTTTTCACAAACCAATACTTTTAGAAACAAGTATCAATGATGTAACCCAGCCCTCGTTCATCATAGCATGGCTAAGCACATCTACCAACGGTGGTTCATCTACAAGGAAGCCCTACCACATAATACGACATAGCATAGCGATAGTATCATCCTACACATGCATCTACAAAATACACGACAATGCATTGAAAATAGTAGGACGATATCATGAACAAGGTAGCATCTATTTGCCTTGGTTGTAGCGGTCAGAAGAACAATCCACACACGAGCAAGCGTTGCACTCGTCACAATCTACACGATACAATTGCATTCATAAACAAACAATTCCACAAGCATATGCAACAAAGATGATGCATGAAGGTATGCAAGGCAAGTGAACTGGTGCTACAGCTGCACCACATAATCCTATTCAATAAAACTACTGATTGCATGCATGGAAAATAGTTTTAGCGCTAGGAAAACTATTACGCAAAAGTAATGCTCAAAACTAGAGCTAGAACTCAAATAATTCACTACCGATAGTATACTGTTTGTAAAATCTTGGAAAAATTCTACCGCATAGGCATCGCTGATTAGAAACAGTACCAATTGGAATTACTCAAAAAGGAATTATAAAACTCCTTGAGTAATTAAAACACTGCAGAAAGCCACTAGACAGTTTCTGCAGAAGTCTTTACTGTAAGCCTATCTTTTTTATTCACGATGAGATTCCCCTCGTTCCACTGAATCCAGGGACATATCATACGCGATTTTTGGAGCTACGGATCTTTTTCTACGAATTAAATACTCCGAAAAGTCCACTAACTAGTTTGATTAAACTGTACTAAACCTTGCTGAAAAAGCCTGAACCAAAGGTACAGCGAGATTCTACACGACTCACTGAATCTACACATATTTTATTTGCAATTTTTGGCCAAGCGGTTTAATTTCTACGTAATTTACAATATTCTACCGAAATCTGTCAACTAAAACGATTAACGAAAATAACCAGTCAACTGTGTCTGTTGACTGGTCAACGCGTCTGCTGACTGGGCGCTGACTGAGCGTCTGACTAGTCAACGCCTGAGTCTGACCAGTCAACGGCGAATCTGAACCTCTGATCTGAAATCTAACGGTGGCTGCAGACTTACCGGAGACAAACGGCGAAACGAACGGCGGCGACTTCCGAACGGTGGCGGCGATCGGTTCCGGCGATGGCGTTTCTCCTGCGCGGAAGGGAGACGGTCAGCGCGTGGTTCGAGATAAACAACGCGGCGCGAGGCGGCGACGTGCGGCGCGTGGCAGCGGCGAGCGGCGCGTGCGGCGCCTGCAGCGAGCGAGCAGCGAGGCGGCGCGCTGGAGGTAGGAGCGGCGCGGGCGCGCGGGCTGGCGGGGCGAGGCGGCCGGCGGCGTTGGCGGCACGCGGTGGCGGCTGCGAGGCGGCGGTGCTGCAGCGGCTCGTCGGCGGGGAGGCGGCGGTGACGCGGGGAGAGGGGCGGCGGCGGTACCTGCGGGCGGCGGCGTGCACGGAGGCCGAGACGGCGGCGATCCCGAGACGGGGCGGCGGCGGCGGGCACGCGGGTCGAGGGGAGGCGCGGGTCCTGAGGCGGGCAGGAGTGCGGCGGCGCGTGGGAGGAGAGAGGAGAGGCGGCGCGCGGCTGCCCCTTATGTGGGGCCCCCTCGTGGGGTCCTAGTCCGATTCGGCCCGCAGTTGGTTACGGACTCGAAAAAATCTGTCCGAAAATCGGCCCGTTTTTCTATCTTTTAATAAAACGGCGATAACTTTTCCGTACGAGCTCCGAATCGAGCGATTCTTGCCCCTACGGTTTTGTAAAATCGAGGGGAACAATCTAGGGTCAATGGTTGAGTGAAACCACTAGGCTAAAAGGGTGGCAACACTAGTTTTCTAATGCCTCCCGCAGGAGCCTCGTAGAAGAATAGAAAAAGGGTTTTGAAAATAGCGTTTCGCCGATTCTTTTCAATCGACGGTTTTGAATGGAAAAGCATGATGCAATGATATGAATGATATGCAGAACCAAATCTAAAATTTGGGATGTGACAATATCTCATCTATGTACATATGGCACAACCATATTAGCGTTCCAATATATCCATATAGACATAGATGCCTAATATTCGGGTTTTGCCTAAGACTTTCATTGAAATGAAATTCTTAACCTGTATCAATAAAAGATACATCATTTCCAATCAACGATATATCCTCCACATAATGTATTAGAAATATGCCTCAGCGCTCCCAATTAATGTCTTGCAGAAGCAAGCATCTTCATCATTTTCGATGAAATTAAACTCTGTTAACAGTTTTATCATGGTGAATATTCCAACTCCGCGATGCTTACTTCAACCATTAAAGTTTGCATGCCCTTTTAGCATCCTTTGACTTAACAAAACCCTTTGGATCGTGTCATGTACACATCCTAGGTAACAGTTCTATTAGAAGAACTTTGTTTTGTTTGTTCAACTACCATATACCAAAATTATATGTAGTGGTTGCTACATTAATCTGTCCAGAATAAATATCAGCATGAAAGATCAAATATTGTCATAGTCAACTCCTTGAACATTGTCGTAAAATCTTTACCGACATGTCGACTATTTCATAGATGTGAAACATCCATGTCTATTATAGATCTAAATACGACCGATAAGTTTAACACCTTTCCGGGGGGTCTTCCAAGTTCAAAAACTTGATTTCTCGTGTATGAAAATATCATGGATTTTATGGCTTCAAGCCATTTGACAGAGTCAGGTACCATCATAGCTTATTTGCATCTAGTCGGTTCATCATTGTCAAGCAATAATGTTTTACTCTCAAATCTTGGTATTTGATTGTTTAACCAACCTACTTGGTTTAAATCCTGGTTCTCCCTCATGATATCTTCGTCAACTTCTTCATTGTTGGCTTCCTCTACCGGCTCTGCCGGTGTCAGGTTGTTGTTGTTGTTGTTGTTGTTGTTGTTGTTGTTGTTGTTGTTGTTGTTTTTGTTGTTTTTGTTGTTGTTGTTGTTGTTGTTGTTGTTGTTGTTGTTGTTGTTGTTGTTGTTGTTGTTGTTGTTGTTGTTGTTGTTGTTGTTGTTGTTGTTGTTGTTGTTGTTGTTGTTGTTGTTCTTCTTCTTCTTCTTCTTTGACCGCCCAGTAGCCTTTACGTGCGTACCGGTGGCAAAGACGGCTTTTGGTCCAGTACCGGGAGATAAGCTTCCATCGATACTTTCTGTCATGGTTGGCTTCTGGACCTCAGAAGAATCTCCGGGGTCCATGTCATCTTGCGAGGTGTAGTATTCATCCATGATTTCATACGGACTCGGAGGGTTCTCCGGCTCACCCTGCACTGGCTTGGAGGTGTACTCCTCTTCGTACGCTTCCACCTCCTTCTCGAAGTCTCGGAGTTCCTGTGACGTTGGTGATTCCTAAGGGGAAGCATGTAAGTTAGTATTTTCTCTGATTGCATCAAGAACCGAGTCGTTACCGGCTCCAACATCGACAGAGTCGGATCCAGAGCCAATGTAGCGCACAAAATAATGCTTCTTTTTCTTCATGGACTCGAGGTAACGGAATAGTTCGGTTTCTGCCTCTTCAAAGCTCTGCTTGATCTCAGCGATTGCTTCGTAATCGATGTAGGGGCATTTCATTATCTGATTTATCTTGTGCCTCAAGAGTGTTTTTTCTGCTCCAGCATCGGTAGAACCGGATCCAAAGCGAATATACTCCTCATCCATGTACCTGATCTCAATAGGGAGACTAGGTTCAGATTTTTCTTCCACCACTTCTTTCACTACAGGAGCGGGTTGGGTGGGTTCAGGTTTTTACGAGATCATAAACTCCTCCGCCTTTGTGGAAAGAGTAGATCCAGACTTTTCTTCCGCCATGGTCATCACCTAAAGGGTGGGTTGGGCGGGATTAGCAAAACCGAGATAGATATCGATCTCGCTAATTGGCATGACTGTGAAGGTCGTCATGAGCTCCTTAGCCAGAATCCAGGTCTCGTCGGGGAAAAACGAGAGGGATGTCACTGGCGTAGACCACGCGGCTGATGGCGATTGTTTTGCTGATTCCTGCATGCATAGATTCCGCCCGGAACGAAGCTCCGAAGGTCACCTACCCCACGGTGGGTGCCAACTGTCGTCAGATTGATGACAAGTACGCCATAGGGGTGTCCTGAAGGCATTGAGAAGATGGGATGTGAACTGTACTATGTTCCAGGAGCGGTGAGCATAAGTTTACCCATCTTCAGATCTGACTATGGTGATCGGATCCTACTCCTGCTAGCAACCCAGTAATATATCGATGAGAGCTGGATGTTATAGTGGATTACAAGAGAGGTTCGCCTGTTCGAGTTGGTTGTGTTATGCCCTAAAGGCTCCCTTAGGTCCAATTTATATAGTCACCGGGACCTAGGGTTACAGGAGAAACCTATCTGGCTACGTTACAGAGTCAGTAACTAAGTACGTCTTGGACTACAAGTAATCTACATGCCTAAGTCGGTAAGTCTTCTGGGCCTTGTCGTAGCCGGACTGGACTCCGTCTTCTTTCCCTGACTGGGCCGCCCGTGAAGCAAAGCTCTAACCCATTGGCGGGCCACCTTGGTTAGTGAATTATGTGGGTATATCCAACAAGTATATCCCCAACATTAAACTTAGGCTTCTAATTATCTATTCAAGATCTATCCTCAACTAAGTAACAACTTGTACTACACCTAGTCTCTGTATAGGGTTTATTTTGCTAATCAAGCTTATATTATGGTTATACCTTCTTGGATTAACAATATTATTCTTTGATATTCTATCATTACTAGCTTTCTTGTAACTTCTTAATTACTAGGTTAACTCTTAGGTTAAGATGCTTCTTCTAGTTAACTCAGGAATCAGTTAACTCCTCCAACATCAAATGGTTTGATCTCCACTAAGGATCTCATACCAATGATGATGACACAGTCTACCATAACTAGTTACTTATCCTTATTAATTTAATATATGACTTTGGAAGGTCAATATAATAGGTCAAGGCATAAAGGTCAATAAGTTCTAGGTCAGGAATTGATTGCCCAACATTGATGATCAATTGACACTAGGACTTGGTTAAATAGGAATGTCATCTATCAATATGATAATGTGGTGAATGGTCTTAGCTTGATTTCATTCCTACTTAATATCATTAAGGATTTAGGGTTTAAGAATTACCATGATGCTAATGGCAGGAATATATAAGAATAAAATAGATTAAGATTTAGTTATTGAATTCTTGTTACTTGAGTTATATACTTAACTTGGTGTCCCAGAGTTTTTGTAATGAATACCATGATATGATATCCTAAATGTAAGGTATTAATCATTAAGTAATGTGTTGTGGTTTAGTTTTATTGCATTTGATCTACCCTTAGATCAAATCATCTTTACCCAAAATAATGTTTTAGAAAAGTTCATATTGAAACTTATCGCAACCAACTTGATGATCTACTTCAGTTCCATAAAGTTAAGAGAAGATTCAATCACTTTGACAAGTTCTATTTAAACGCGTGAAAATTATCCAGATTTTCTAAAGGGAATATGCCCGAGAGGCAATAATAAAATTGTTATTATCGTCTTCCAAGTGTATGATAGATGTTTATTTTGCATGCTATAATTGTGTTAATTGGAAACATTAATACATGTGTGTCTAATAAACAAATAAAGAGTTCCTAGTTATGTCTTTTGTATACACTAGCTCATTGATTAACAAGATGATCAAGGTTTCCTGATCATGGACATTAGGTGTTATTAATAACGAGGTCACACCATTGGTGCAATGATGTGATGAACATTCATCCGAAGTATAGTAATACGAACAAAGTTATTATGTTTAAATTACTATAAAATCGTTACAAAGTAATGTTAGTCCTTAGACCATGAGATCATGTCAATCACTAACACGGGAAGAGTAGCTTGATAACATCAAACATCATAAAGGTGGGTTCAGATACTTCGATAGTGTTATGTAGAGGCTCATGGATCAAGAGTGGGTTGTGCATCCCGATTATGGAGATATATACTTTGGTCCCTCTCAGTGATATCACATTGACATAACTTGTAAGAAAGTGATGAGATCACTATAACATTATATCACGGGAACAAGAAAAGAGTACATGTCAGTAACGAGATCAAACTAGGTATAGGGATACCGATGATCGAATCTCGGACATGTAATATATTGCGAGGCAAAGGGATTTAGTTACAGCGTTAAAAGGTTCACATGATCACAAGAGTCATCGTTGAATGTGTGGGAGTCAGTATGGATCTCCAGGTCCCGCTGCTGATTATTGATTAGAGAGGGTTCTCGGCCGTGTATGCAGTATTCCCGAACCGTAGAGTGTCACACTTAAGGGACACCGACACCATTTGTAGCAAATGAGATGCTAGAGAAAGAATATGAAAGCGTTGGAATTATTTCAATGGACACCGGAATTATTTTGGGTAAAATTGCTAAAATTGGTTATGCATGTGATATTGAAATGTTGCAAGGCGTTTTATGTGAATGTTTGTTAATTAAAGTAATTAACAAAATTTAGAATAAAATAAATAAAATGGTTTTATTAATTGATATATGCATTAATTTTGGTGGGAAATTAATACATATGTGAGTGGAGGGTTTTTATGTCAGTGGGTGCTCCACCCACATGAATGAGGGAGAGGTGGGGGAACCCACCTTGGCCACCGGCCATGGCAAGGGGCTGCCCCTCCCCCTATAAAAGGCACCCTCCCTCCTCATTCCTCACACCTCCTCGTGAAGGATCTAACTCCCCCTCTAGAATATTCCCCATGGTCTCGGCATAGCGAGATACATGTTCCTGGTGGATTTTTTGGAGCAAGGATTTCCTGCTTCGCTGGAGCGAGGTCTCGAAGGTGGTCGGGTTTCAGACGTGTGTGCGATCACAGATGCACCACTGGTTTGCGGTGCTAGGACTTCATCATGATCTTGAGATCGGCAAGTGAACGACTACATCATCAGCACGATCAAATCTTGTAACACTTTGGTAAGTTCTCTATGGATGTATATCCACCTGTTCATTGTATCTAGGTAGATAGATCTTGGTACTTAGTTGTTCATATCATAGGAATTTTTTGTTTTCTATGTTGCGAACCCAACAGTGGTATCAGAGCCGGATCAATGCGTAGATTCTTTGCACGGGTAGAACACATATGGTTATACGGGCGCTGATGGTCATGTTCTTGCTTCTTATGTGTATTTGGATATTGGTGGCAGAGTGGGATGAATCGGCTCAGACTAACTTTACATGTCCTCACACATGAGACCTGTTCCACGCTTGACATGCAACTAGTTTTACATAAGTGGCTTGCTGGTGTTTGTCTCTCCTACTATAGTAAATATCTGATTTACAACGAGTTGGCAATAATTTGATTATCATCGTTGTGGTTCCATGTTCGTAGGTAAGAACAATTCTATCTCTAAAAGCCCTCATCCATGTAAAAAGATGCAAAAGATGAATTAGAAGCGTCTAGATTTTTGTTTTTCTAGGCACGTACTATGATACGTGAGTATGGATTGATACTATTTTAAATTATAATAGACCTTGGCCTTACACATATAGGAATGATAAATACCATACCATGATGCACAAGATAGTGATCAAGTGCAAGAACCATATCATATCACTTTTAGCATATGATGTTTGTTTGCATCTTATATTGCTTGTCTGGTTCTTTGTAGCATTATAAGATGATCCCTCATTTAAATATCAAGATAAAATGTGTTCTTCCTTTAGTATGCACCATTAGGAAAGTTCATCGTTTCGAGACACGGCGTGGTGATCGTGTAGGGTTTCGTAGCATGGAAAACAAAAAATTTCTACCGCATGAATACAAACAAGCCAAGATCTGTCTACTAGATTATAGCAACAAGTCGATTAGAGTACTCACCCTCGAAGATTCCAAAGCAGTTAACGAGGGCAGATTCTCGTGGGTGATGTAGTCGCACACTTTCCGATCTCAAGATCGCATAGACGATCCTTCCGGCACTGCGTTTCGGTAGCGCTTCCGCAGTTGGTCACACGTTCGGTACTCGATGAAGACCTTCCTCTCCCTTGTTCCAGCAGGCAGTGGAGGTTGTAGTTCTCCCCTCGTGATTCCAGCAGCACGACAGCGTGGTGTCAGAAGTAGAGGGAAAATCCTGCAGGGCTTCGCCTAAGCCGGAGCAGGTTATGGTGGATTTAGGGTTTCCGGCGATCTAGGTATTAGAAGACCGGAGAGGAGGAGGCGTGGACGGCGGCGGCTAGGGCTGCGACAGTGCTAGGCGGCAGCGCGGCGGCGGCAGCGACGCTGGGGGCCGGCGACGGCGCGGCTAGGTGGGGAGGTGCTAGTGTTGTGTGTCCTTGGGGAACCCCCTCCCCTCTATTTATGAGAGGGAGGGAAGCTTGGGATAGGTGTCGTTGTGGTGGCACGGCAGATGCCATGGGTAGGCTTAAGTTGGGGGCCAAATGGGTGCTTGTGGTCACCGGGGAGGGAGTGCACGGTCGAGCCATGCACGAAGAACAGGTAGAACTCTCCACACTTGACGATTTGATTGAAACCCCAAAGATTACAAGTGCTCCTTGAGCTGTATTGGCTTGAGTACTTGGCACATGTTCTCTACTTGTTCCAACCTCCTTCACCTACTGCAATGCCCTCCCTTATATAGGCAGTGCTAGCCAGCTAATACCCCTTTGGGTTCTAGGGTTTACTGTTTGGATCTTGGTCCCTACAATATGGGCCGGTTATGGGCTTGCCTTAAGCCCATAGGCCCGGTCCATAAAGCTTGATAGCTAACGGTCTTCTGGTACTCTGCTTCTTGTTCTTTTTGGCGTCACACAGTTACTCTGTACGTCAGCGCTTGCTTTGGGCGTCACCCGGCTCCTTTTGTGTCACCCGGCGTCACCCTTCTCTTTTGACCATGCTTTACCATGGTCCTTCCCGAACCTTACTCAGAAAGGTGCCACGCGTCCTTCTTGACTCGGCCCTTCCTCGGTTGACTCGGCTCGTTGGTACCTGCAAGGGTTACAACTTTGTCCTATACGGGACGAGATAGTTTGTATCTCGGCTTTCTTGCTTATCTTACCCGGCTTGGTTCATTTTTACTCGGAGCCAACCCAACTGCTCTATGTTTCCCCTCTCGTGACCCTACCGGGGGTTATCCCCCCGACATTAGTCCTTGAAGCTTGTGAGGTCTAGCAGTTCAAGCTGTTAGGCATCTCCAGGTTCCTTTTGTGTGAATGGAACTTAGTTTTTGTATTTTATCTACCTCTATTTTGCATCTTGCCGGGTTAGTCTGACAATTCCGGGTCAATTCTTTGACTTCTTGGCTCATTCTTGCCTCGAGCCGAGTTATTTTGGCCAATTCCGGGTCATTTTCGGCGCACTTCATTCACTGACAGCTTGTAATCATGGTTACTTGCCTCAATTTTTGTTCCAAGCTCTGGCGGCACAGTGACGGCTGCGCAGTTATTCCCCGTCACTGTGGCGGTCCCATCGGTCTGCGCCTCTTGTCCTTCCATCCGTGACGTGGCACCGGATTTTTCGTGTATCTTTGGCTACGTGGCGCTTGCTGACTGGCTCACCCGGCCTGGTACACGGCCACACGCTGGCCGCATGGCACAGTTTGATCCCACGACGGGGGTTTTTACTGCCCTTAAGTAGGGGTTGGGGGTTTCCACTTCCCCCACGCCCATTCAGTTTCCTTAGCCTTTCTTCTTCCTCGCGCCCGCAAGATTGAACTGCCTCCTTCGTTGTTCCTTCTCCCTCTTGCTTGTGCGCTGCGATTGCCCCTGTCCTCTTTCGATTCCAGCACGGGTCCTTGTTGTTCCAAGCCTCTCCTTTCAGAAGAGGAGAAAGATTTCGATGATCCCATGGATGCTCGTGACGGCGCTGACGGCGCTGAGGAGCAGGAGGTTCCCTCCGGCGAGCGCGGCGGTTGGGAAGGCTATGAGGTTTCCACCGAAGAGGTGGAGTGGCTCCACTCCACCAGACGCATTCCACTGCAAGTGGATTGCCGTCTCCCCGCCGGTGAGATTTCCCCCAACCCTCAAGCTGGCGAGCGGGTGGTTTTTCTTTCACACTTCGAACGTGGTTTTGCTCTTCCTGTGAGCACCTTCTTTTCCTTGTTTCTTTCTACCTTCCATCTGCAGACCCACCATCTTCCTGCCAATGCAATTGGCTCTCTCTCTTGCTTCATATCTGCCTGCGAGGCCTATCTTGGGATTTGGCCTATAGCTGCTCTGTGGGCCAAGTATTTTCGCTTCAAAGTTCAGGTTGTTCCCCAGCCTGAAGTTCCTCGTGCTGAGAAGAAACCTACTCGGTGTGGTGCTGCTAGCATCACTCCCAAGAGGGATTCCATCTTTCCTCGGGTTGCTGGTATTGATTCTTGCAAGAAATGGCATAGAACCTTTTTCTATGTCAAAAATAGCGGGTCCACTGACAACATCCGGCTTCCCCCTTTCTCGGATGAGGTCCCCAACAAGAAGTACTGGCAACTTGACCCGCGCGACCAAGACGCTGCGGTAAACGAGGCAAATGCTATCCTGGAAAGGTTGCTGTCGCCGGATGAGAACTTCCATCTCGCCGACTTCGACCTCATGTGCACCTTCATCTCACGCCGAGTAAGCCCCATCCAAGCGAGGAGCCACAAGATGTGCTTCATGAGCGGGTCCCATGACCCCACTTGGGATTCCACTAAGGAGTTCACTCATGACTCCATTGCCCGCCGAGTAAGCTCAATCTTCAAATTGAACTTGGCGGATGATTGGGCTTGGAGTTGCCCGCCGTTCAGCCGGGTCAAGACTGTCCCCTGGGTAAGTTTTCCGAATTACCTTCTCGCCAAGTAGGCTTTAGCTCTTTTGCCACTCTTTAGTTCAGTTCTTTAGTTTTTCATTCTGTTTGTCTCTCGCAGAATCTCCTTCACCAGGTTGATGACAGTACTGTCCCTCCTGCTGGCTACAACGGGGATCGCTCTGACTCGAATGAGTTCGAGTACGATCTGGAGTGCTTCATGCCCATCCCGCACACTGTGGCCGCTTCTGCTTCGGGTAAGAGTCAATCTCGCAATCCCTTACAAGACTGGTCTGACGATGATGAGGATGTTGATTGTACAATTCTGAAGGTATATGCCTTGTGCGCTTAACCTTTTTGCTTATCCGAGTAAGCCCGTTATTTACTTTTGCAGCTGGCCAGGTACATGATATCCCTCCTCTTGCCGTGGGCGGAGTCGGCAAGATACCCGTCGCTAAGCCGAAGTGAAGCGGAACCTCCTCGAGCACTCAGCCGGCTGAGAAGAACAAGCCCAGTCCGGCAGCTCCTGCTGCCTCTGTTGCTGCCAACTTGAGTGAGACTAGCCAAGCTGCCGGGCTCCGAGTCACACGCTGAGTCGTCCGCGATCCGGTCGTCACCGGGTAAGTTTGTTTTTACTTTGCCTTCTCTGTTCTTTTCCTTTTCATCCTTGATGTTCTCTCATATATGTCTTGTTATTTTCAGTGTTGCACCTTTGACGGCGAATTAGGCTGCTTCTAGCATTGCCTCGCCGCTTAGGCCTGCACCTCCTCCAGCTGACTCGGCGGCGCCGAGTCCCGTCCAGGATAGAGGCTAGCACTATTGAGGCTCACGCTTCTCAGTGTTAGTCAGACCCGGCGGATCACTCGGGTAGCGCCCCTGGCGCTGGCCAGGAGAAACTTCCTGATCTTGGTGCCCACAAGTCTGGCACTGAGAAACCCTCAGCCACCAGTTCCTCTGGCATCAGCCCTCAAGCTGATGCAAATGAACAACTTCCTGATCTTGGAGCCAGCAAAATTGCTGAGCCCAGTCAGGGGGCTCCAAAACCTTCACCAAATCTTCCTGCTCGCTCTCAAACTCTGTCAAAGGGCCAGACCCAGCCCAAGGCTTCTGGTTCTTCCCGCCCCTCTTCTGGCAAATCCGCCTCTTCCAAGCAAGGAACTCTAGTTTGCGCTCCGGGTTCTGCTCCTCAGATCTGGCCTCGGCGACAATACTCGCTTCAGCGGGTAAGGGGGATGGATCTGCTGCTGCCGGGTCAGGTGACGACTCCAGGGCTTTTACCCTCCATACCTCTGCTGCTGCAACCCGTGCCACTGTGGGAGCCGCCCTGAAAACGGGTCAAGTTCTCACTCGGACGCTCAGTGGCAAAAGCCTTGGTTCGGCTGAACCTTACGCTGTGGCATGGAATGCAGCAGGCGAGCAGGAGGTCAGCACTCGTGTCGGGAAGAAGATGAAGCTGGGCCCCAAGGCTGTTTCCGACATGACCCAACAGGCCATTTCTCTGATGGCCCGCGTCGACAAAGTGAATGAGGCAAATGAACTTATTACTCTTTTGTATCATTGAGCATTTCCTTTATACATATCACCTAGTCCCCTTGGTTACAATCGAGTAAGAAATTTACTCAGTTGTAAGCTCTTCAATAGTCACTTAGCCTTCAAATCCTTCATTCCAAGCTTGTATGTTAGAACTTCGATCCCTAGCCCTCGAGGTTACTGTCGAGTAAGGAACTTACTCGGCTGTAAGCTCTTAAGCTCTTTTGATTTGTTTTATGACAAACTCATGTTAGAGCTTCAATCCCTAGCCCTCGAGGTTACTGTCGAGTAAGGAACTTACTCGGCTATAAGCTCTTAAGCTCTTTTGATTTCTTTTATGACAAACTCATGTTAGAGCTTCGATCCCTAGCCCTCGAGGTTATTGTCGAGTAAGGAACTTACTCGGCTGTAAGATCTTAAGCTCTTCTTTATTCGGACGGTCGCCTGCCTTGACTCTTCCTTATTGTCTAACTTCTTTGATTAGATTACGCACAACGAGCGCACCAAGGTGCACCAAGCTCTCGTCCTGGCGCATCGCAAGCTTGAACTTGCGTATGAGAAGCTGCAGACTGACACCTTCGGCCAAGGTAATATCTGTGTTCTTCCTCTTTCTTATTTGATGTAATTTTCCTTGGTTCATCTTCTCATTTTTTCTCATGTACTTGTTCCACAGCCACTGCTCAGGATACCATCAACGATCTTCACTCGCAAATCAGCGAGGCCGAGAGTAAATTTCCTGCCTTCTAAGCCAATAGTTGAATTTTTCCTGTTGGTACTATCGTGGGAATGACCACGGCAGATGCTGCAATCGGCAACGAGTAGTAGAACGAAGGGCAAGGGCGGCCAGCCATCTGCGGTGTGAGATGAGGGCGGAGACACAGGGTTTTACCCAGGTTCGGCCCCCCGGAGGGTAAAGACCTACTCCTGCTAGATTGTATTATGATGAAGGTACAATGGGGCAAGCTCGACGGCTAGGCGGCGAGTCTCTTGGGTGGATGGTGGAACGTATGTTTACACGCCCTGTAGGGAGGTTTATATAGACTCACCCTCCCCTAGGGTTTACATATCTCAACCGAATCAGTTAAGGTTTCGGTACTCGTTTAACCTAATCCGACTGGGCCTATCTACTCTCCTGGGCCTTCAACTTCCAGTCGCTTGGATCCACGTCAGGTCTTGATCCAGTCGCCGTCTTGCAGGCCCACTCGCCAGTTCCTGGGCCAGTCGAAAACGTCCTGCTGGGTATACCCCGGTAGGCATATCCCCATAAGTAGTCCCCGAGGCCGTCTTAGATTGGGCGCAGGTGGTTGCAGGCAGTTGGAGCATACGGGTCCAACGCGGACATCCAGTCGAATCGGTGGCGGGCTCCTGAATAAAGGAAAAAACTAGTCATTCTGGTCGCAGCTTGGCGAACGGGTCAGCGAAATATTTAGTCACTGTTGTAGTGATTGGGTCGGCGAGCCGAGTGGCTGAAGTTGGACCGTCAAACGCAGTCAAAACTAGCCGTTGGGGTAATCCAACGGTAACTTTTGGCAACGGCTTCCTGGTTTGGCGGGTAACAACCGCTATATAAAGGGAATGGTAGGAAATCAGAGAACCACTTCCTCGTCATTTCATTCGATCGCGCGCACCTCCGTTTTCCTCCGCATCGCGATCCAGCCGATCCAAAATCCTCCGACCTCCACGAACCTTTCCACCAATGGCCCCCTCCACTGAACCATGGGGCAGGTCCAAGTGTACGAGAGCGCTACTAGCGTCTTTCGAGGAGGCCAGGATCTTGCGCGCCGGCAGGTGGCACATCCCCACCGCCGGAGAGGTGACTCCGGACCCGCGCGAGGGAGAATTCATCTGCTTCACCAGCCACCTGGAACGGGGGCTGGGATTCCCCACATCTCTCTTCTTCCGGCGCTTCTGCGCCTTCTACGGGATCCAGCTATCGGACCTGGGCCCGCACAGCATCGAGAAGCTCGCCATTTTCGTGGCGTTCTGCGAGTGCTACCTGGGCTGCAGGCCCTACTTTCCCCTGTGGCAAGATCTGTTCCACGGGAGGATTAGTCGCGAAGAAGCAGGCAGCCCAATGCTTGCCGCAGGTGGCTTGACGTTTCAGTTGAAGTCGAAGGCCTCCTTTTTCGATCTGATGCTACCTGCCAAGGCGGCGAGCGAATGGAAGAAGTCTTGGTTTTACGTTACCGAGGCGACTCCAGACGGCGAGGTGGCGATCCCAAGATACTCCGCCGACCGGCCCGAACCGCGCCGACTCCAAGTCGGCAAACTCCCAACAGACCAGCGGATGGTCGTGGATGAGATGCTTCAGACCATCCACGGCCTGAAGAAGAAGGGTCTTCAGACCATCAATTTGTACAACTGCTGTCTCGGGCGGCGACTCGTTCCCCTGGCCTGCCGTGACCATTATATGTACGAGTACACGGGCCGGGAGGACTCGACGAAATCCTGCCTCGCCGAGTGGACACTCGAGGACTACATCCCGGCGTTGAAGAAGATCACCCAGGCGGTGTACCTAGATGCGAAGGCTGGGGTCGCCCCCTACACCGCGAAGCATCCAGCCCCGACGGTAAGTCATTTTCTATCATTCGCAGTCGCAGTTGATGCTGTCGCGGTTATACTGATACTGTCTCATGCCTATTGCAGTTATTTCAAGTGGTGGAAGGGTGGCTTCCGCCCGCGGACGACGAGAACTCGAGCCCGTACGTCCAGGACGGGGGCGAATCGCCTCCCACCAAGGGCGGCGCCGAGAGCGACAGGAGCGACGACGACGACGAGTCCGAGGAAGAGGCCGCCCCATTGGTGAGCAAAACTCGCGGGCAGCGTCAGCGCGAACTCGAGGCGAGCAGAAGTCTTGAACGTCATGATGAAGACGATGAGGAGCTTCCCGAGCTCACCTCGCGTCGCGAAGCCACTCCGTCGAAAAAGAAGAAGAAGAAGGAGGTGAAGGCCCCTCCAAAGAGGAAGACGAAGCCAGCGAGGAAGGCATCTCCGCCTCATTCGGCGAGTAGTTCCGACACCACCAGCCTGGCCAGGGATGAAGTGCCACAGACGACGGCAGCACCGGATGTCACCGCCGTCCTGAGTGAGGTGCCTCTGGCCTTGATTCCTCCGCCATTCGCCCCAGTCTCTGGGTCGGGGGTCGCTCCAGCCGCGGCAGCTTCGCCTCCCAGGAGAGCTCCTGTCAAAAACGTTGTGGAGGCTCCTGTAGCAGCCTCATCAACAAAGAGGCTGTCTGTGTCTTGGGCGCATGATGTCCTGGAGATGGGCCTCAGTCGGAAACTGGGCCCCGAACTGGAGAAGCCGGCTAGCATCCGCACGGGGCTGCAGTTCATACCAGTCGCCAAGAGAGTTTTATTCACCTGCTTTACTTTTCGTTGTACTCGAACTACTTTGCTCATGTAATCAATTTGCAGGACTGGGGGTTAAAAAGATAGGCCACCCGTCCGTGGCCAAGTTGCCGCCAGTCGTCGCCGAGGAGGACCCCTCTCGGAAGAGGAAGGCTGATGAGGTCGCTGCCCCCACAGACAGTGCCAAGAAGGCCAAGAGCGACGATGTCGTCACGGTGTCTGACGACATGACGATTGCTCCGAGTGATCCTACGGCGGGGGCGGCCTTGACGATCAAGGAGGGTGCTTCCTCGCCTGGGATGGCCGAGCCGGCCTCTTTTGGTGCCGGCGCATCCATCGCGACCTTCCCTCGATTCATGGCCAGAGCGGCTACGGCGAGTGGTACCACGCCATCGAGCCGCGTTCCTGGGGTCGCCGAAACGGAGGTCGAGCAACGTCGCAGGCACACTCCGGCTCTTCTCGCATCCGTGGACGTGCTACAGCTTCATGGCATGCTTGGCGCAGCCATGCAGGTATGTCCAGTCCCCGAGGATCGGGCCACTGAATTGCAGTGGTCAGATTCTTTTGGTGTTGTGCTTTTATTTCCCGTGCCCAGTCCCCGAGTGCGCATTCGCTGAATTTCAGTGGGTGGGCGCTTAGGGTTCTTGATTTCCAGTCTCCGAGTGTCCAGTCGCTGAATTTCAGCGGGTGGGCACTTAGGATTTTTGATCTCCAGTCCCCGAGTGTCCAGTCGCTGAATTTCAGCGAGTGAGCACTTAGGATTCCGTTTTTGTTAACTGTTTGACTTTTGTACAGGGTTTACAGCGTGAATCAGCCGACCGGCTTACTACAAAGTGTCGCACGGAGAAGGAACTTGTCGCCATCCAAGAGGCGAACAAGGGACTCCAGGCGATTGCTGCGAAGGCAGAGGAGGTTCGCCAGGGCCTTGTCTCGGCGAGTGAGCTGACGGCGGCTCGATCTGCGTTGAGTTTGGCTGAGAAGCGGATCGCCGAGCTTGAGCGCGAGCTTAAGGACGCGAAGGAGGAGGCGAGCTCGGCGGATGGGCGAGCCAAGGCTGCTGTTACGACCGCCGCTGAGGAGCGTACGATCTCTGACGCCCTTGTTGCTGGGCTCCAAGACGACTACTCCTCTCTTCAAAGCTTCATCACGGATCTCTCCCGTCCTTTGATTGGTAAGTGTGCCTGCCTCTGCCTGTAATATTTTCATTGTGTGATCTTTGATGTACTCGCTACCCCCCTCTGTCCACAGGTCGGATCATCGATAGCACGGAAGAGGCGCAGTCGTTCGACGCGCGGCAGTATGTGGCCACTCTGGTCGACTCGGCCATGTTGTCCGCGACTTGTATTCGGGCGTATCTTCAGGAGATATCGCCCACGGAAGTGATTCCCAGCGACCTCGTCGACGTGTGGTGGTACTTGGAGAAGGAGCCATCAGTCATCGAGTTCATGACGCGGTCGGCGTTCCGGCGCGGGGCGGCGACGACGCTTAGCCTTGGGCTCGCCCACTTCCCGGAAGATTTCGATCTGGACGACGTGACGAGTGGCTACCCGTCGTCGACGGGCTCAGTGGAGATTGCCGAGGTGCTGAAGTTGACGGACCGCGCCGCAGTGTACTCCGATCGCGTCTGGGCGATGGGCGACCTCCTTCCTTATCAGGAGACGATCGTTGCGCCTAACGACCCCGAGCCGCAGCACCGGGACTTCAAGATCGAGCAGCCCTTCCGTGCGGCGATGGCGGGTGAGCTGACGACGTACCCGTCAAACCCGTATACTCCCTTCATTCGCAACCGCAAGGGTGGCGGCGAGTCGACATCGAAGCCTGCGGAATAAAACATTATGCCCTGGGGCGTTAGTAGCGGTTCTGCTGTTGGGCATACTTTGTACTTTGTGACAATTGTGATATGCTATAATGAAATATCGTTTGATTTTCTGGATTGTCTTGTGTTGGTGATTGAGGGTTGAACAAGTCCCCGAGCGCGTCCGCCCTTTTTATGGGGTTTACCTCGTTTGTTTATGTGTGTTGTAGTTTTGAACGTTTTGTTATTGAGGTCGACTCGCCCAAGCTTGGAAAGCCAGTCGCAAGGCGACTCCCATGAGTGCTCTGTACTTCACCGTTTTCCCTTGCGCGAACGAGGTCGGGTAGCCGAGTCCCCGAGCGTGGTACTTGGTTGTTCTAGGCGCGGCTCTAGGGTGGGTGAGGACTGGGCATGTTAGAGTAAGCGCATCACTCCTGCCTGGCCCGTCGGGTCAGTCACATGGCGAGTCCTGGGCATGCTCTCATACTTGGCGTTTTCCCTAGCCACTCACGTTGAACTGCTCGTCAGTCCCTGAGCGTGGTACTTGGCCGTTCGAGTCGCTGTGTCGAGGATGCGGAGGATCATGGTCGCTGTGAGGAGCGAAGGCAGTTATCTTGGCTCGTTAAGCCAGTCGAGCTAGGCGACTCCAATGGGGCTCCGAGTAGGCGTTTTTCATGGACGTTACAAGACCTGGGGTACCCCAGTGCCCTTGTAGCGCACTACTTGGCCGTTCCGATCGCTGTACCAGAGGTTGACTCCTGCAGTTAGCTTGGTGCTGTTACTACGAGTGCGAGTGGCACAAGACACGGAGAGTAGACGTAATTTGCGGTAACCAACATTTTTTATTTCATAGCGACTAGAGGATACATATGTGGAGTTCTAAGAGTAGAACTTCCGTAGGAGGTTTACATTCCATGGTCGCTTGACGTCGTGTTTGCCGTCCCCGCGGACGTCGATGAGGTAGTAGGCGTCATTGTCGAGTACTCGCCCGATGGCGAATGGTCCCTCCCATGGGGGGGAGAGCTTGTGCATTCTCTTGTTGTCCTGGATGAGGCGCAGCACCAGGTCGCCTTCTTGGAAGGTGCGAGTTTTCACCCGCCGGCTGTGGTAGCGGCGGAGTCCTTGCTGGTAGATGGCAGTGCGTGAACGAGCCAGGTCGCGTGCCTCGTCGAGTTGATCGACTCCATCCTGACGTGCGAGTTCGTTCGCAGCCTCCGTGTAGTGGACTACCCTTGGCGAGTCGTGCTCGAGGTCGGTGGGCATGACTGCCTCGGCGCCGTACACCATGAAGAAGGGGGTGAACCCTGTCGACCTGTTGGTCGAGGTGCGGATACCCCAGACGACGGAGGGTAGCTTCTCAACCCAGCACCCGGCGGTGCGCTCGAGTGGTACTTGGAGCCGCGGCTTTAGGCCGTGGAGGATGCTCTGGTTGGCCCGTTCCGCCTGGCCGTTGGACTCCGGGTGGGCGACTGACGCGAGGTCGAGTCGGATGTGATGTTCCTCGCAGAACTCGGCCATGGATCCTTTGGCGAAGTTGGTGCCGTTGTCCGTGATGATGCTATTTGGGAACCCGTAGCGATATATGAGCTCGCGTAGGAATTTTGTGGCGGTCTTCCCGTCGCATTTCTGGACTGGCTTGGCCTCCACCCACTTGGTGAATTTGTCGATCGCGACCAGGAGGTGGGTGAAGCCGAAGGGGGCCTTTTTGAAGGGGCCTACCATGTCCATGCCCCATACGGCGAATGGCCAGGTGATGGGATGGTCTTGAGCGCTGAGCTCGGCACATGTGTCTGGTTGGCGTACTTATGGCACCCGGCGGACCGCTGGACAATGTCGACGGCGTCGGCGTGTGCGGTGGGCCAATAGAAGCCGTGTCACATGGCCTTTGTGACCAGAGAGCGGGCTTCGGCGTGGTGGCCGCAGTCGCCGGAGTGGATGTCGTGGAGGATCTTGCGTCCTTCGGCGGGTTGGACGCAGCGTTGGAACACGCCGGTCACGCTGCGCTTGTGGAGCTCGCCGTCGATGATGACGAAGGATTTGCAGCATCGCGTTATCATCCGGGCGTCTGTTTCGTCTGCCGGCATGGTGCCTCCCTCCAGGTAGGCCATGTATGGCCTAGTCCAGTCTTCTGGCTCGGCGATGAGTGCGACCAAGGCTGCCTCTAGTTGCAGCGGGACTCCGATGTCGATCTCCCTTGGGGTAGAGACGGACGGCTTAGTGATCGTGTCGAGGAAGACGCCGGCGGGTGGTGCGAGTCGAGCTGACCCGATGCGAGAGAGTGCGTCGGCCTCCTCGTTCTTTCGCCTGTCGATCCACTTGACGGAGTAGCCTGCGAAGTGTCCGCCCAACTTGTCCACTGCTTGGCGGTATGCCGCCATGGGGGGAGAGACGGCGTCGCAGGTGCCAGCGACTTGCCCAGTGACGAGGTCGGAGTCTCCGTAGAAGCGTAGGCGGTTGACGTTCATCTCCTTGGCAGCTCGCATGCCGTGGAGTAGTGCCTCGTACTCGGCCATGTTGTTGGTGCAGGGGGTGAATTCGAGGCAGAGGACGTAGCGGAGCTTGTCGCCCTTCGGGGAAGTCAACACGATCCCTGCTCCTGCGCCGTCTGCGTTCTTGGAGCCGTCGAAGTGCAGGCTCCAGTAGTGGAGGTACGGCAGCTTTTCCGGCTGCTGGGCCTCTTCCCAGTCAGCGATGAAGTCCGCGAGAGCCTGCGACTTGATCACTTTCCGTGGCTCATACTTGATGTTGTGGACGCCGATTTCGACGGCCCACTTGGCGACTCGCCCGGTCGCCTCACGGTTGCGGATGATGTCCTACAACGGTGCTGTGGAGACGACCGTGATCGGGTGCCCTTGGAAGTAGTGTGGCAGTCACCGTTGTGCTCTAAAGACCGCGTACACCAGTTTCTGGTATTGTGGGTACCGCTGGCGTGACTCGGTGAGGACCTCGCTGATATAGTACATCGGTCGCTGTACCGGGCGCTCCTTTCCTTCCTCTGGCCGCTCGACGACCATTACGGCGCTGACGACGCGCTCGGAAGCCGTGACGTAGACTAGCATGGGTTCTTTGTCGACGGGGGCGGCGAGTAGCGGTGCTACGAGTAGCACCTTCTTGAGGTCACGGAGTGCGTCGTCCACCTCCTTGTCCCACTGGAAGGTGGGGTTCTTCCGCATCAGGCGGTATAGGGGCATCGCCTTTTCGCCTAATCGGGGGATGAAGCGGCTGAGAGCCGCGACTCGCCCGGCCAGCTTCTGGACGTCACGCAGGCACTCGGGTTTGCCGAGTCGAGCGATTGTGTCGATCTTGGTGGGGTTCACCTCGATCCCACGCTTGGATACGACGTACCCCAGTAGTTGCCCTGCTGGTACACCGAAGGTGCATTTGGCTGGGTTTAGCTTTATCTTGTATTTCCGCAGGTTGGCGAATGTTTCCGCCAGGTCGGCGAGTACATCGCCCTGGCGAGCGGACTTCACTACCACGTCTTCGATGTAGACGTGGATATTGCGGCCAATTTGGCTCGCAAGGCATTCCTGCATGCACCGCTGGTAGGTCGCCCCGGCGTTCTTGAGGCCGAAGGTCATGGCGGTGTAGCAGAAGGCTCCGAATGGCGTGATGAACGCCGTCTTTTCCTCGTCCTCGACAACCATTTTGATCTGGTTGTACCCAGAGTAGGCGTCGAGGAAACACAACGACTCCGAACCCGCGGTGGAATCGATTATTTGGTCGATCCGCGGGAGGACAAATTGCTCCTTCGGGCAGGCGCTGTTTAAGTTTGTGTAGTCGATACACATCCTCCAGGTCCCATTTTTCTTCTCGACCAGGACTGGGTTTGCCAGCCACTTGGAGTATTTTATTGGCCGGATGAAGCCTGCAGCGAGTAGACGCTGCACCTCCTCGGCGATGGCTCGGCGGCGCTCTTCATTGAAGGGCCGTAGCGACTGCTTGATAGGTCGCACTTTGGGGTCGGCGTGGAGTTTGTGCTCAGCGAGTTCCCTAGGGACACCAGGCATGTCAGAGGGCTTCCATGCGAAGATGTCCCTGTTCTCATGGAGGAACTCGATGAGCACGCCTTCCTATCCTGGGCTCATGCCCGTCCCGATCGTCACCGTCTGGCTGGAGTCGCCTGGGACCAGCTCGACGGTGCGGGTGTGCGTCGTCGCCTCGAAGGCGGAGGTGTTGATGCCCTCCGAATTTGGCGAGCTCGTCGGCGTGGTTGGTCTCTGCCGCGATGACGGCGTCGGCGAGTTCGGCTCCTTTGGCCTCGCACTCGGCGTCCATGTCAGGGTCGCCATTGATGGTGATGACGCCGCGCGGCCCGGGGAGCTTCATCGCGTTGTACGCGTAGTGGGGCGCTGCCATGAACTTGGCGAACGCCTGGCGCCCCAGGACGCAGTGGTAGGGGCTGTCGAAGGGTACCAGCTCGAAGACGATCCGCTCGGTGCGGAGTTTGCTAGTGTGCCGAAGGTGACTGGCAGCGTGACCTTGCCGATCGGGTACGCCTTCCGACCGGGGACGATGCCGTGGAACGTAGTGTAGGTCATCTCGACCATCGACTGCGGTAGCCGCAGTCGCCTGAAGGTGTCCAGGTACAGGATGTTGATGGAGCTGCCGCCGTCCATCAATGTTTTGCGGAGCCAGTAGTCTCCCACCTTGGGCTTGACCACCAGGGCGACTCGGCCTGGGTACTCGATGCATGGCGAGTGGTCCTGGCGGCTCCAGGTGATGGGCTGCTCCGACCAGTTGAGGAACTGGGGAAAGTCCACCTGGGCCACCGCGTTGACGGCGACGGCGCGGGCGATGACCTTCTTCTCGCGCTTCGTGTTAAAGCCTGTGAAGGTGTGGAGCGAGCCGTCCACACTGCCGAATTTTCCACCGTTTGGCAGGTTGTTGTCGGGGTCCTCCCGCGCTCGCCATGCTTTCTCCATCTCCTTGAGAGAGTGGCAGTCGGCGGTCGTGTGCGTGGCGGGCTTCCCTTCCCTGCTGTGAAACGCACAAGGTTGGTTAAGGAGGGCCACGGGGTCGAACCTTGGTTTCGCCTTGTAATTGCCGCTGTCGCGGCAGAAGCTCTTGGGCTCGCGCTGCGCGTGCCCAGCGTTGGCGACGAAGTCGACTCGCCCGTCACTGCGGCGCTTGCCGGTGAGGCGAGTGTTGTTGTAGCGTAGGTCGGACCGTCGTCCGTTGTCGGTGCCGTTTGTGCGGCGTTGACCACCCGACTCATCGTCGCTTTCCTGGTTTGGGTCTTCCTCCGCGTATCTCTTGGCGATCTCGAGGAGATCCGGTATGTTGTCAAGTGTGCGGGAGTGTCGCTTGAGCTTGGCGACCAGGGGCTCGTAGCGGCACGATGTCTTGAAGAAGTGGATCGCGGTGTCCGGGTGGATGCCGACCACGTTGTACCATAGTTCTTGCCACCGCTGGACCCAGCTGCGGGTCGACTCGCGGGGTCCCTGGACGCATCGTTCCAGGTCCTCGATGATGGTGGCGCGGGTGTAGGAGAACTCGAAGTGCCTGACGAAGGTATCGCGCATCTCTTCCCAGGAGTCGATGCTATCCGGGGGAAGAGTGTTGATCCACTGCATGCACGTTCCCTCCATCATCAGGGGGAGGTAACGGACGGATAGCAGGTCGGTGTGGCCAGCGATCCCCATCGCCATGAGGTAGGTGTCCAGCCACACGGAGGGATCGTACGAAGGGTCGTACTTCTCTATTTCCTTCGGCGCTTTGAAGTTCGCCGGGTATTTTTCGCCTCGGATCATCGGTCCGAAGCACTGGGGCCCGAGTCGGCTTAGCGACCCCATTGGCTCGCCGTCGCGGCGATTGGTTAGGGTGTGTCGCAGGTCATCGGGCTGGCGTGCGCGCCAGCTTTGGTTGTTGATGATGTGGGTGCGGGCGTCGACGGGCTGACCGTTGGCGGCGACGAAGTTGGTCGCTGGCCTAGGGTCGTTGGTGGAGAGTGTCGCATTTGCGGGTCTATGTTGGAGCTGCAGTGGTTCGGGTGGCGGGCAATTAAGGGTGTTTGCCGCCAATGGGCGGCCGCTTGAGGCCGCTCTGCTGCCCGAAGAACGCGAGTACATCCGACCCTGCGAGTCGGCGCCTGCGTTTTGCTACTCGACCGCCTTTGCGAGCAGGGCCCTGACGTACTGGATCTGTAGGGCGCCATCACCGGTGGCCGTGATGTTGTCGGCCGCTGCTCGGCCCGCCACGAGGTTGTCCATAGGGGTGGAGAACAGTGGTAGGCCGTTCGCGTCTCGCTCCCGCGAGGAGACCACGATCCGCGGCTGGTCCCTGGGGGGTGCGCGGTTGGGTGGAGGTGGGGCGCCGTTCGCCGTCGACCCTGGCGGGGGTCGAGCGCTTCCTCCGGGTGGCGCGTTCTCGCAGATCGCGCGCTCGGCCACGTGGGCCGGGTCGTTCTCGTCATCGAAGTTTAGGGCGCGCCCCTGGACGGTGGGGTTCAGGCGCGACCTGATTCGCTGCTGGTGGTAGCGTGACAGCTCCTGCGCCGTCACCTGCTCGAGGCGAAATTTTTTGCGCTCGGCCTGCTCCTTGCGTACTGCCTCCACCAGCTTCAGGCGGAGTTCTTCGACCTCTGTTGTCATGGCGTTAGGAGGGATCGGGGTGGAGAAGGGATCCTCCGGTGGATCGGTGCCGGTCGCCATGTAGGTCGCGGCGTGGCGACGGGTCCCGTCGCGGAGATCGGCGGAGTTTTCCGATCCGGAGTCAAAGTCGAAGATCCCAAGGATGGAGGGATCCTCAAAGTCTCCCACGTTGGAGACCTGGGTGATGGAACCCGCGGGTGAAGCCGCGGTGATGGATCCGGTGAGTGACGCCGGAGTCGCCGAGTCGGCATCGTCGTTGAGGGCCGCGTCTTCCGCGGCCGCGGTGTTTTCGGCCACGTTGCTGTGGGCCGAGTTGTACTCGGAGGCGAGGCGATGGATCGTGCGAACCTGGCTCTCGGAGAGCCGGTCGTGCAGCGGCGACTCGCGGATGCGAGCCGAGTCCTCCGAGACGATGACGTCGGTGAGGCCGACAAAGAGGCTGATCGTGCCAACGGGAAAGATCATGCTGTGCGTGACGGGTCGCGCCGCCGGGACGTAGCTGCTCGGCAAGATCTGGAGCATCTCGCTGATCGCTATCATGCGGCCGGTGGCGACCGACTCGTTGATGGGCAGATTGGATCTCGCCGCAGAACACCGGCCAGACCGGCCAAGCCCCATAGTGGGCACCAATGTCGTGGGAATGACCACAACAGATGCTGCAATCGGCGGCGAGTAGTAGAACAAAGGGCAAGGGCAGCCAGCCATCTGCGGTGGGAGATGAGGGCGGAGACACATGGTTTTACCCAGGTTCGGCCCCCCAGAGGGTAAAGACCTACTCCTGCTAGATTGTATTATGATGAAGGTACAATGGGGCGAGCTCGACGGCTCTGCGACGAGTCGCTTGGGTGGATGGTGGAACGTATGTTTACACGCCCTGTAGGGAGGTTTATATAGACTCACCCTCCCCTAGGGTTTACATATCTCAACCGAATCAGTTAAGGTTTCGGTACTCGTTTAACCTAATCCGACTGGGCCTATCTACTCTCCTGGACCTTCAACTTCCAGTTGCTTGGATCCACGCCAGGTCTTGATCCAGTCGCCGTCTTGCAGGCCCACTCACCAGTTCCTGGGCCAGTCGGAAACGTCCTGCTGGGTATACCCCGGTAGACATATCCCCATCAGGTACTGACAAATTTTGTTCTCAATAAGCAGAGAAGCACCAAGCCGAACTCCAGAAGGAGCGCGATGAGGTGACTCGGCTGAAGAAATTGATGGCCGAGACGGAGGCGAAACACTTGGCCGAAGTGAAAGGACTAAAAGAGGAGCTTGCCGAGAAGAGCGAGCAGTAGGCTGCTAGTGCCGAGAAGACTAAGAAGTTGCTCGACGAGGCCGAGTCATTGGTCGAGTCAACCAATATGAACCTCGACGCCCTTCAAGCCAAGACCAAGACTTGGCATAGCAAGCTCGGTGCCATCAACTTCTTTCTCGGTAGTGAGTTCTTACTCTTTACGCATTGTCCAAATCCTACTGGATTTCTTCCATCTGCCCTTGCTTATTCGCTAACTTTCTCTTTTTGCTTGCAGAGAATTTTCCTGAGGCCAACATGTTTGCTATCCGAGCCATGAAGAAGGTGAGGGCCGAAGCTGGTGCTGCTGCTAACGGCGATGTGTCCATGGAAGAAGTCCTTGCAGCGGTGTTTGAACAGGTCAAGACCCTCAGATCTTGTGGTGTGGACTTGCTCAAAGCGGCTATCCATGCGTTCCGCATGCTCTGGACGGATGAAGACCCACCCACACTCATCGATCCACTCGCCGACAGATTGCTCCTCACTGAAGACCGGTTGGATCAATGGCGTGAGTCGGCCGGCCGAGCTGCAGCGGACAAGGCTCTCTCCTTTGTGCTTTCATGGTACGAGGATATCAACCTTGATGTTCTTGCTCGCATGAGGGGAGATGGAAAATGGTTGAACGACCCAGAGCTTATCAACAAGCGCCAGGAGCGAGCTTATGCTATGATCGAGTACACCATGGTGCATGCTTGGTGTGAAGGCCCCAGCTTCCTCGACCTTGGCGATCCACTCGTCGAAGTTCCTGCTGAAGAAGGTGGCGACAGCGAGGCGACCGAGTCAGATGATCCAGATGACCCGACCGCAGATGTCCCTCACCCGGCCGATGCTCCAAACACTCCTGGTTCCGAGAATGCTCCTCCGAGTTCTCCTGCTCCTTAGGCCAACAAATACTCGAACTTTTATTAGATCCCCGGTATGCCGGGTACAGATGTAACGTACATTGCACTTTGAAGTTTGACTATGTGGCTTTTGATAGGCCTTATATATTTGAGTTATGCTTTGAGTGCGAATCACTCAAGGACAAGTCCTCGAGTTTCATTTTGCCGTGTCACCTTTCCTTGACTTTGGCCCCTGTCTACCTTATTTCGGCATTCGACATTAGGATCTCAAAGTACGAAGGATTTAGTTAGCGGGTATGAAACTTGGATAACTTGGCCGAGATTACTCGACACACAGTATAACACAACCTGCAGAGAGTTAGGTACAAACTAAAGTCGACTCGCGTTTCTCCCTTGTACTTATCCGGCGTTCGTGTTTACCCGTCTTAGATCTTTTTCTCTTGCTTGCCATGAAGCCGTGTTTTCGGACAACAACATAGTCGAAGAGTTGATTTCTTCCGAGTAAACATTACTTGTTCCGAAATAAATTCCGGGTATCACGCCAGTCGACGTAAAATAATTGAAATGGAAAGCCTAAGGGGTAGTCCCCGAGTCAGTTTTTCGAGTCATACCATTTTATTATTAGCACGTAGCCGGCAAACATACGAGAGTTCGAGTGATACATGCATTGCTTCTCCTAAGTGTAGAAGGGACGAAGCAGTGCTACATTCCATGGCCTTTTGGTTTCATCTCCTGACCTGTCCGCCTTGTTCTTTTGCGCTTCATGAGCGACTATGCGATAATAGGAATCATTGTGCAATGCTTTGCTTAGAATGAATGTATCTTCCCAAGGAGGCGATAATTTATGCATTCCGGCTGTGCGCTGCACCAACCTTAGCACCATATCTCCTTCTCGGAAAACACAAGGTTGCACTTTCCGGCTATGGTAGCATCGGAGATTTTGTCGATATATAGCAGATCTGGAGAATGCCAGTTTCCTTGCTTCTTCGAGTAAATCTACTCCATCTTCTTGGGCCTCTTTGTAGCATCCCGGTAAATTCCACTACTAGAAAATCGCGTGTTAAATAATACTTGTGCATCATCATGACATCAGCATGCATCTAATTGCTAAAACTATTTTGCTAAAAGACCTACTTTGTTTTCTATATTAATATCCTCCCCTCTTTGTTCAAACCAAAACCGTCGGTCTAGCCGTATCTTTTATTTATCTAAAACTATTTACAAAAGTTTATTTTAAAACAAAAGAAATAACAAAACTATTTTTTTTGAAGAGGCAGTCCGACCGATCAGAACAGAGGCCCAACCGGGCCAGACTACCTACAACCTGGCCCACCTAAACTAAACTCTAAACCTACCTACCCCAAAACCTAACCCTAGCCTAACCCACCCGCACAGCTGCCGCACCCTACCTGACCCTGCGTGCAGCCCCACCCAGTATAGAACACACACACACACTGCACACACGCACCACCCCACCGTGACCGACCCACCCTGCGCGGCACCTACGCTACGCACGCACGCATGGGATTCCTCGATCCCATCGCAAGGTCCCATGATCCCTGCGGCCCACCAACCTCCCCATCGACGCCTCCCTCACCCGAACACCACCCCACTCGATCTCACCTCTGCTACCTGCGTCGCCTCCGTCCGCCGCCCCTGCCTTTTACCGCCGCCAGCGGACCACCGCCAGGGGACACACCTCCTCCGCGAGCCGCCTTCCTTCGCTTCGCCGCCCTCCTGATACGCCACGCGTGCTTCCCGAGATCCCTGACCGCGCCGCTTGCTGCTCCTCTTTGTCCACCACCCTCCGCCGCTAGCGCCGGCCATGCCATGCGCGCTCGTTGCCGGGCCACCTCCCTATTCCCTGTCATCCGCGTCGGGTCCCTGCCGTCTCCTCCTGCCGTGTCATGCGGCCGCCGTTCTGGATCGCTACGGCCGCCTAACATCGATAGTCGCCACCTCTGGCCTCGGTCTGCCTCGCCGACCTCTTCGCCAGCAGCAAGCCGTCTCCTCTCTGCGGTTTACACCGTCTCGAGCTGCTCGTGGGCCAGCTGCCTTTCATGCTTGCACCCTTGTGAGCAGGACCACATCGAAAGCTTCTGTTGGTACCATGTTCTATGAGATCAAGGTGTCATGTTGGTGATAAAGAGCTCTTCAAGATCTACTCGATGTTGTACCGATGGGGTGGGAAATACATCGGCTATGCGACGCATGGCAAGATCTTCGGAACAACCCCAACCTAGACCACCGGAGTGCGACAACAAGATCGACACCGACCCGAATGGATCCGATGTCCCAAAGACCGAACCCTTCGGCACGACATGATCTTCCTCATGGACGTCGAGACCACGGACCTGGATTCGAAGATCAGTACCACTGAGACCGAACCCCGTTGAACCTCGGAACCCCAAGATCTCCGGAACCAAAGTGTGACCCTTTTTCGATGCCCTATTTTCATAAATTTTATATACATAACTTATTACACTGTATCATACATGTTTGCATACATATTATCTTGTGGGTGTTTGGGGTACTTTATCGGTTCACCTCATAACTAAATATGAGGCCCATATGTGGGCAAATCTAGTTTTATATTGGCCCCATTTAAATTTGTGTAGCGAACCAGTGCTATATTTTGCCTTGTTAATGCAACATTTAAATTGCGGGGTATCTAAACAACATGAACCTAATAATTGTCAGGACCCCGGTTCCGCTTAATATTGCCTAGTTGCATTGCACCTTTGCCGTGTCATACATCATACATGCATCATGCCTGGTTTTCTGCCGTAGTAATAAATAGGGCATTCGGTGTTTCTTCTAGTGATTTGCTTCTTCACGGCTTAGGCCGACGAGTGGATATGAGTGTTGACCCGATCTTCGGATGAACCATCATCAATGTTTTCAGGCGAGCATTCTCCCCCTTTCTACCTATGTTACTTTTATAGTCTTTATTTCCTCCTATTGATCTATTGCTATCTGTGTTGCGATGCTCTAGTTTTCGTACCCGTGATATCCCTTGCAGCCTTATATTGCCTTGGACACATCCTAATACCTGTTGTTTGGTAGATAGTTGGACTTGCGTGTCGTAGTCGCTTGCTCAAGTGCGGTTGCGTGTCGTCAAGTACCACAGTTGTTAGAGTAATGCCGCATGTTTAATGTTGGAGATGATTATAACTTTAATTACCGTTTAATATAAAATTGAAGTAGGTAAATAATGCAGAGCCACAGGTGGGCAATAGATGTTATTTGGTTTTTAACCGTCCACTTGTGTCCCGTAGGACCCCGAGTACTTGATACCTGTTCTTTGAATATTCGCACTATCCGCATGTGGGACCATGAATCCCCCTAGCCAGAGCTTGAGTCATATATTATTTCTTGAGGCCACAAACTAGTTTGGGGCTTTATTACTATCCTGTACTTATGCCATGCTTTACTGCTTTATTTACGATTGCGCGTGGAGCGCCTGTACTGTTTAGGTAAGTGGAATGTTTCCGCGGTATCGACAAGCCCAGTCACACTTTCGTGTTCCCAGTCGTTTACAACCATTAACACAAACCTCTGGGTCCGTCTCGGAGCCGGCCAACTTCGTCGCGGGTTGCTTAGTGGGGTGGCCCCCTGAAATTTATATGAGTCTTGCAATTGCTCTGTCGTGATGCCTCGTTGGGTTTTCATTTGGTTTTTCTCGAGGTTGATCGTGCGTGTATTGCTATTTGTGCCCCCTGCAGGGTAAAAATTTCTAAAAGCCGTGTCCGCGGTTATGGACGACTTGGAGCACAGTAACTCGATCATAGACAACTATAACTAAAGTAGTGCTATAAATTTGACTTTATAATGACTAGTAATCACCATTACTATAATGGAATGGCTAAATAAAAGTGCCAACAATTGCTGGTTTGGGTTGTCGCCTGTTACCATTGTATCTGACTAGTAAGTATTGCAAGTACAACGGAATGGATAAATAAAAGTACCAACAACTGCTGGGTTTTGGGATGCCTCATGCTATATGTATCTGACTAGTAAGTACTACAATTACAACGGAATGGTTAACTAAAACTGCACACTTCTTATTATATCAGGTTGACTCATGCTATCTATATCTGACTAGTAATTGCCGCAACTATAACGGAATGAATAACACTGCCAACTGTGTGAGTTCCTCGGTTGACTTCCTCGTTTGGTATCGAGGGGAAAATACCAGGATGGGTATGCTTGGTGATAGTTTCAGGTTGGATCCGGACAGGTCTTTCTTATCCCTATCTGATAGCCGCCAGTTGTATTGAGTCTCTATAGGTTGTTTAGTGCATCCTGCGCTACCGCTTCAGTCCACCATACCTATGTAGGCGAGGACCGCCGAATTCTAGTCTCGCCGTGTACTGGCCTCAGTACTGACCGCTCTCTTTTTCCTTTGCCCTTTGTCGGCACCCCTTTTGTTTAAACAGGTTTTGAGATCGACGTCGTTAGCAGGGTTACCCTTCCGGCTTGGCCTGGGCAGGGTTATGGACGCCATTGGTTATTCTTTAGGGCTCTTAGCTCAATTTGCATCTTGTCCGTACTCGGACGCTGTATCGTTTTCAAGGTGATTTGGATCTTTGTACTATATATCTGTATTCTTGACTCTTTGAGTCATTGTTGTATATATCTGTTCTGTCGGTTCCATCGTGGACTATTGTGTAATGGTAATACTTCGTTTTCCACCCGCACGAAAGTGCCTGGTGGGCACCTTTTAATCGTTTCTATGCGGGTTTGGCGGGAATCGCTGAAACTTGCATAGGGCCGAATTCTGAGGGTGGTACAGAGTGGTATCAGAGCTCAACAGTTACGATACCCCACTGGTCCAGCCTGTAGGATGACCTAGATAACGGACGTTGTAGAGTGTCAAAACTATTTTGAAAATCGGTTGGATAGATCTGATTAGGTCTGCTTTTACTCCTCACCCTCTGCTATTCTCCTCTTACCTCTGTGTGCTTTGAATCTGCTCTCTTATCTTTTCTTTGAGTCCAGGAATTCCCGTGGTTGGGTTTCCATCGTACCTTTAGGGTTTCACTTCCGTCCTTTGTTAATGGTGCTTCGACAACTGGTCTTCATGCTATCTGATGGATCTTTCATCTGTTGTACCTTTTCAGTGGACCGAAGATTCACTAAATTTTTTCTTTCTATCCTCCAGCGTTTTCCGACGCGACGACATCATCTACATCAGATCTGATGAGAATCTCCATCCCTCCTTTGTTTCTGAACCTCGCTTGTCGAGATGTTCAGTCTGAATTCTGAGAGTTGGTTGCATAATTCGTCTGTTCGTTTACAGAGTAATGCTTTGAGTGCGGGATGGAGTCAGGACCATACCACTACTCTTATCATTCACTTTTGTACCTCGAATGGTGGATAGATGCAATTTTACTCCTTCCACGGAAGTTAGAGGTGACCTTACCTTTTGCAACCTCTACATTCATCTGCGTTTTCACCGAAGTGTTCTATCGATGACGTGAGCAACAACCCTTGTTGGTGGTGTCGCCGATTTGAAGACTAAGAAAGAATCCTTGTTAGTGGTGTCGCAAGGATCTACATGAAGCGAGAAGATCCAGATCACCGGATTTCTTCCCCTTACCATGAGGCGGATCTCGAGGGCGAGATCCATTGTTAGTGGTGTCGAATTGTAGAATCCCGGTAAATTCCACTACTATAAAATCGCGAGTTAAATAATACTTGTGCATCATCATGACATCAACATGCATCTAATTGCTCAAAGACCTACTTTGTTTTCTATATAAATATCCTCCCCTCTTTGTTCAAACCAAAACCGTCGGTCCAGCAGTATATTTTATTTATCTAAAACTATTTACAAAAGTTTATTTTAAAACAAAAGAAATAACAAAACTATTTTTTTGAAGAGGTAGTCCGACCAATCAGAACAGAGGCCCAACCGGGCCAGACTACCTACAACCTAGCCCACCTAAACTAAAATCCAAACCTACCTACCCCAAAACCTAACCCTAGCCTAACCCACCCGCACAGCCGCCACACCCTACCTAACCATGCGTGCAGCCCCACCCGGTATAGAACACACACACACTGCACACACGCACCACCCTACCGTGACCGACCCACCCCGCGCGGCACCTACGCTACGCACGCACGCACGCATGGGATTCCTCGATCCCATCGCGAGGCCCCATGATCCCTGCGGCCCACCAACCTCCCCACCGACGCCTCCCTCACCCGAACCCCACCCCGCTCGATCTCACCTCTGCTACCTGTGTCACCGCCGTCCGCCGCCCCTGCCTTTTACCGCCGCCAGCAGACCTCCGCCAGGGGACGCACCTGCTACGCGAGCCGCCTTGCTTCGCCTCGCCGCCGCCCTGATCCGCCACGCGTGTTTCCTGAGCTCCCTGACCGCGCCGCTTGCTGCTCCTCTTTGTCCACCACCCTCCGTCGCTAGCGCCAGCCACGCCATGCGCGCTCGTTGCCAGGCCGCCTCCCTATTCCCTGTCATCCGCGTCGGGTCCCTGCCGTCTCCT
The DNA here is from genome assembly GCA_916181665.1 of Avena sativa. NCBI lineage: Eukaryota > Viridiplantae > Streptophyta > Magnoliopsida > Poales > Poaceae > Avena > Avena sativa. The sequence continues at coordinate 39,199,392 of OV702298.1, read as the reverse complement.
CCTGGCCGCGTCATGCGGCCACCGTTCTGGATCGCTACGGCCGCCCAACATCACCAGTCGCCACCTCTGGCCTCGGTCCGCCTCGCCGACCTCGTCGCTAGCAGCAAGCCGTCTCCTCTCTGCGGTTTACACCGTCTCGAGCTGCGCGTGGGCCAGCTGCCTTTCATGCTTGCACCCTTGTGAGCAGGACCACATCGAAAGCTTCTGTTGGTACCATGTTCTATGAGATCAAGGTGTCATGTTGGTGATAAAGAGCTCTTCAAGATCTACTCGATGTTGTACCGATGGGGTGGGAAATACATCGACTATGCGACGCATGGCAAGATCTTCGGAACAACCCCAACCTAGACCACCGGAGTGCGACAACAAGATCGACACCGACCCGAATGGATCCGATGTCCCGAAGACCGAACCCTTCGGCACGACATGATCTTCATCATGGACATCGAGATCCCGGACCTGGATTCGAAGATAGATACCGCCGAGCCCGAACACCGTTGAACCTCGGAACCCCAAGATCTCCGGAACCAAAGTGTGAACCTTTTTCGATGCCCTATTTTCATAAATTTTATATATATAACTTGTTACACTGTATCATACATGTTTGCATACATATTATCTTGTGGGTGTTTGGGGTACTTTATCGATTCACCTCATAACTAAATATGAGGCCCATATGTGGGCAAATCTAGTTTTATATTGGCCCCATTTAAATTTGTGTAGCGAACCGCTGCTATCTTTTGCCTTGTTAATGCAACATTTAAATTGCGGGGTATCTAAACAACATGAACCTAATAAGACCCCGGTTCCGCTTAATATTGCCTAGTTGCATTGCACCTTTGTCGTGTCATACATCATACATGCATCATGCCCGGTTTTCTGCTGTAGTAATAAATAGGGCATTCGGTGTTTCTTCTAGTGATTTGCTTCTTCAAGGATTAGGCCGACGAGTGGATATGAGTGTTGACCCGATCTTCGGATGAACCTTCATCAATGTTTTCAGGCGAGGATTCTCCCCTTTCTACCTATCTTACTTTTATAGTCTTTATTTCCTCCTGTTGATCTATTGCTATCTGTGTTGCAATGCTCTAGTTTTTGTACCCGTGATATCCCTTGCAGCCTTATATTGCCTTGGACACATCCTAATACCAGTTGTTTGGTAGATAGTTGGACTTGCGTGTCGTAGTCGCTTGCTCAAGTGCGGTTGCGTGTCGTCAAGTACCACAGTTGTTAGAGTAATGCCGCATGTTTAATGTTGGAGATGATTATAACTTTAATTACCGTTTAATAACTAAAATTGAAGTAGGTAAATAATGCAGAGGCACAGGTGGGCAATAGATGTTATTTGGTTTTTAACCGTCCACTTGTGTCCCGTAGGACCCCGAGTACTTGATACCTGTTCTTTGAATATTCGCACTATCCGCATGTGGGACCATGAATCCCCCTAGACAGAGCTTGAGTCATATATTATTTCTTGGGGCCACAAACTAGATTGGGGGCTTTATTACTATCCTGTACTTATGCCATGCTTTACTGCTTTATTTACGATTATGCGTGGAGCGCCTGTACTGTTTAGTGTAGGGGTTCATAGCATGGAAAACAAAAATTTTCTATCGCATACAAACAAACAAGCCAAGATCTATCTACTAGATTGCAGCAACGAGTCGATGGAATAACTCACCCTCGAAGATTCCAAAGTGTTTAACGAGAGCAGATTCTCGTGGGTGATGTAGTCGTACTCTTTCCGATCTCAAGATCGCGTAGACGATCCTTCCAGCGCCACGTTCCCGCAGCGCTCCCGCAGTCGGTCACACGTTCGGTACTCGACGAAGACCTTCCTCTCCCTTGTTCCAGCAGGCAGCGGAGGTTGTAGCACTCTCCTCGTGATTCCGGCAGCACAACGGCGTGGTACCGGAAGTAGAGGGGAAATCCCGCAGGGCTTCGCCTTAAGCCGGTGCGAGTATGGTGGAGCTTATGAGAGAGGCTATTAGTGGTCTAGTAATTAGACACACCAATTAGAGGGCTCTAAACCAATTAGAAGGCTCTAAACCGAATAGCTCTAAACCGGGGTCTAGATCTAGGGTTTAGTTTAGAGGATAGGAAACTTGTGTGTGTGTGGAGGGGAGCCCTGCCCCTCCTTATATAGGTGGGAGGGGGCTGGCGCGCCAGGGGGAGGGAGTGGAGTCCCTCCCCAACTCGGCATTGGAGTTGGCCGCCGGTTGGAGGAGGTCTCCCTCCCCAACTCGGTTTCCCTCTTCTCCTCCTCTTTCCACTTTCCAAAACTTGCCGTTTGACTTTCAAACTAGCCGTTTGACTTTTCAATTTAGGATTTAAATAAACCCTTTATTTTGGACAGCGAGAACACTTAGTACATGATGCAATCATTCCAATATATAATGACACATTCATGTACCCCTCCCCCCCCGGAGTGCCGGACAATCCGGACCCTTCTAGAACATTCCCGATGAAAACACCGGAATCATTCCCGAACTCCGAAACGGGACTTTCCTTATATGAATCTTATTCTCCGGACCATTCCGGATCTCCTCGTGATATCCCGGATCCCATCCGAGACTCCGAACAACATTCGGTCTCTTTCTCATAATACCATAACTACTCAAACAACGTCGAATCCTTAAGTGTGTCTCCCTACGGTTCGTGAATTATGCGGACATGATCGAGACACTTCTCCGAACAATAACCAATAGAGGAATCTGGAAATTCATATGGCTCCCACATATTTCTATGATTACTTTGCGATCGAATGAACCACTTACATACGATACCAATTTCCCTTTGTCTCACGATATGTTACTTATCCGAGGTTATGATCGTCGGTATCTCTGCATACCTAGTTCAACCTCGTTACTGATAAGTACTCTTTTCTCGTTCCCGTGATATGTGATCCCTTGTGACCAAGTCACATGCTTGCAAGCTAATTGGATGACATTTCACCGAGAGGGCCCAGAGAATATCTATCCGTCATGTGGATGGACAAATCCCACTCTTGATCCATGTGTTTCAACCAATACTTTCCGAACACTCAATGCCACTTTTATAGCCACCCTGTTACGGTGTGGTGTTTGATGTCATCAAAGCATCCATCCGGCAAAGGTGATATGCATGATCTCATGGTCGAAGGAATCAGGTTACTATGTATCAGAAAGCATATAGCAATTGAACTATTGAAATGACTTGATCTTTATGCTACGCTTATCCATAGGAGTATGTCCACCATATCATTCTCCTAATGATATGATCCTGTTGTTAATAACATCTCTATGTACATGATCAGGAAACCATGATCATATATTAACCAACAAGCTAGTTTAACAAGAGGCTTTACTAGGGACTCTTATTTTAGTTTACAAATCACACAAGTATTAATGTTTCCGGTTAATACAATTATAGCATGGTATGTAAACATTTATCATAAGTGTGAAGATATGATAATAACCACTTTATTATTGCCTCTTGGGCATATCTCCAACAGTCTCCCACTTGCACTAGAGTCAATAATCTAGTTTCAAATCTTTGTGTATTCAACACCTATGGCTTTCCGGTGTTGTATGTACACGATTGCTAGTGGTCAACTGATCTCCGGATCTGACACTTCCAGGTCCGTGTGTAATTGCATGTCTTTGCGTCTCTACGCATCACTCATTCTCTAATGAGATGGCTTTGTATAAATTTGGTCTTTCGGTGTGACCTTTAGCTCTTTAGGGTTAAAACATGTTGATAATATTGTCGCACAATATATCTTTCATAGTATTATCCCACTGTGAACTACACCTAGTTTGATAACAAACTACTTGACACAAATGCCCTCTTTTGCTGCTAAAATAGCAGTCATATACTTGGCCTTTTGTTGTAGTATCTGTCACAATGTCTTAACTTTGGAAATCATCCAAATCCATTATGGAACTCACTTTCCATTATATTGTGCCACCCTTAATTTAGATTGAGATAAACTTAATTTGTACTTTGTGACAAAACTAGTATCAATGTAGTACTTTTACAATGAACTAACCATCTATTTGTCACTTCTACAAATAATATACTCTTAGTTCTTCCAAAAGATCATAAGAATATCCTTACTACTGTCCAATGATCATCTTACGAATCATTCTGGTATATGCTCACAACATTTAGAGCATAGGACATATCTGGATTTGTACATATCACAGTATGATTGATATAAATACTCTTTGTGATTTCATACATCAAGTATCAATCTATACTTGATTATTTGTTTCACTTTACCAAATGTCAATACACTTGAATATATCATCAACATTGAATTTATTCAATCCTTTCTGTGCAACAAGAACCTTTCTTGTAGTTCCTATATTGAACTCATTCAATATCTTGTCTATGTACTTCTGGCACAACCATATTAGCGTCTATTGATGCCAAATATTTAGGTTTTGCCTAAGTCTTTCATCGGGATGAAATTCTTAATATGTGTTAATAAAAGATACATTATTTCCAATCAACAATATGTCTTCCACATAATGTATTAGAAACATGTCTTAGCGCTCCCACTTAATTTCTTGCAAATGCAAGCATCTGCATCGTCTCTGATGAACTTTTAAACTCCTTTAACAGTTTCATCACAGTGAAGATTCCAACTCCGCTATGCTTACTTCAACCATTGAAGTTTGCATATGTTTTTAGCATCCCTTGAATTTTAACAAAACCCTTTGGACAGTGTCATGCACACGTCCTAGGTAACCCTTCTATTAGAAGAACTTGTTTTGTTTATTCAACTACCATATAATAAAATTATATGTAGTGGTTGCTACACTAATCCGTCTAGACTAAATATCGCTATGAAAGATCAGATCTTGTCATAGTCAACCTTTGAACATTGTTGTGAACTCTTTCCCAATATGTCGATTATAGATGTGAAACATCCATGTCTATTTCTTTATAGATCCAGACACAACTGTAAGGTCTTACACCTTTCTCGAGGGTCCTTCAAGTTCAAAACTTGATTTCTCGTGTATGGAACTATCACGGATTATATGGCTTCAAGCCATTTGACGGAGTCAGGGCCCATCATCGCTTCTTTGCATGTAGTAGGTTCATTATTCTCAAATAATGATTCAACCCTCAAATCTTGGTATTTGATTGTTTACCCGATCTACTTGTTTCAATAAGAACTTAGATTTCCGTGACCACAACCTTTGAGGCACGTGAGCCATGAGCATTGTTGCTGCCTCCGGAACACTTTTCGGTGCTGCGCAACTTTGCACATATAGCTAAGGTTCTTTTAACCTTATCAAAGTTCTATTGTCCTCCCACTTAACTTTTCACAAAAAATTCCTTCTCAAAGAAACTTGACGTTCTAAGCGACAAACACTTTTGTCTCCGGTGTTTATGGAGGAATACTTAACAGTAATACAAAGACAATTTTATCCGACTTTGGTTGCAAACATCTTTCTTATGCATAGCATACCAATGTTTAAGAAAGGACTACTTGGGTTTTATCCCAAACCATAACCTTATATGGTGTCATTTCAGCGGATTATGATGGAGCTCTTTTAGTGGAAAACGGTAATCTCTAAAGCTTTTAATCTTTAAAATACAATGGCAGTTTTATGAATTATACCTTCGATCTTACCATGTCAAACAAGGTTCAATTACATATCTCGAACGCTCCATACTCTTATGGTGTTTCGGGAAATGCAAATCCACGGAACGATTCCTTAAATCTTAGGTATTATGCTAAACTTGTAACTTAAATATCTTCCTTTATGATCTTATCATAAACTATTTATATTCTTGTTACAATGATTTTGCACTTCATCTTGAAAATCTTTCGAACTTTTCAAATATTTCACACTTCATCCTTATTAAGTAAATATTCACATATTCACTCAAATTTTCGGAGAAAGCATATGAAGTTGAAATCCATCGCTCTTGACTACACATAACGGACTTCGTACAACAATATGTACAAGTTCCAATAAGCTAGTCTTTCGTTCCCTTTTGGCCTATGAACGAAGTTTTAATTATCTCTAGGAAAGTTTCACAAACCGTCATTTGATCAAAAATCAAAAGACTCCAAAATTCCATCCACATGGAGTTTCTTCATGTTTTCTTTCCAATATAATTTAAACGGCGATGTCACTTCCTAAGTGATCTTTCAATCAATTTGTCTTTCGACAATTTTAGCATTAGTTTTATGGATGTGATTTCTCCAACGAGATTTGTGAATCATCCATCTTTTATGGATTACGGCAATTATTTGAACAACCCTTTTGTTCTCATAATACCTGATAAAACAAATCTTGAAGGCAAGCATTGATGTTTTAACGAGCAATAAAATAACCCTTTATTTGTTCTCGATGAACATCATCACCTATTCTTTTGCTAGTTACTTAGGCCATTGTAGTTCATGAATTGTGTTGTTTCGTATGACGATTCACACCAACAAATTCAGTATCAAATACTTAAGAACCACATTGTTTAATAAGCAAAGAATATAGCCATAACACATATATCATCTATATACTTAAACTGAACAATTCTAGTCTTTTCTTTTCTGCCATATACTTATGAGATTCTCTTTCAGTATTTCCTTCTCTGTTTGAAAGAATCTATCAACATCAATAGTGGAGTCATACATATGACACATAGTCCAAAACATGTATAGTTAAATACCAATGTCTTTGGACTTGCACTTTGAAGTAGATCACCATCATCAAATGTTTGGTGTTCTTTCAAATTCCTTTCTTTAGTAATCTCTTGGTGTAGTAAACATTTTACCTACATCAAATATTCACCCTCATCATGGATTTATCCATGATCAAGCTACTTTTAAGCTTATAACGGTGAATCATGAGTATAATGTTGCTTTCCAAATCCTTTTGGACGATTAGGACAACTAGTGTCTCCAACCTTTTGCAAATTCTCATCAAATATGAGAACATGACTTTTGCCATATTATACTCTATCATGTTGCAACCAAAACTTCGTTTCAGATATCACAATATCTTCCACACGTCATGGTTTTTGAAACAACTCTTTCAGATCCTAGATAACCTTGATATTAAGAGAATCTTTTGAATATCAAGAATCATGGAGACAAACATGATACTTATATACTAACACTTGGAATTGTTACTCTTGATTTAATACTAATTATTAAACTTCATGGAGTAACCGGAACTTACTGAAAGTTTGCAATAGGACTTTTAAACTTTAGATTAACACTTCAAAAACAATACGATACCAGTTCGTAAAGTAACTAACCAGAATTCTATAGTTCTATCATCTCAATTATAACTAAGCATAAGGTGGTAAACGGATGCCAATGACTACAACAACTATGCAAATTCACTCTGATTTAGTTTATGATAAATTGAGTTCTAATTAATAATTAAATTAATCTAGGTGAACTCCCACTCAAAACAACATCCCTCACATTGTTTTAGTGATCACATGAACCAAATCCACCACATCAAAACCGATCATCACGAGAGTTGATATAGCTTCAATGGCGAACAATCAACATGTTCATCATATCTACTATATGACTCATGCTCTACCTTTCGGTAATCCGTGTTCCTGAGGCCATGTCTGTACATGCTAGGCTCGTCAAGATCAAACCTTAGCTACCGCATAAGCAAATCTGGCTTGCTTACGTTGTATTCACCCGCGGAATCAAAGACACCCGATCATCACGTGGTGCTTCGAAGCAGCAAGCTTTGGCAACGGTGCATACTAAGGGTGAACACTTTAGAACTTGAAATTTATGTGTATAAGGGATCATCTTATAATGCGACCGTCGTCTACTAAGCAATACAAGATGCATAAAGGATTAACATCACATGCAATTCATAATATGTGATATGATATGGCCTTTCTTCTTTGTGCTTTCGATCTCCATCTTCAAGCACGAACATGATCTCCATCATCACCGGCATAGCATCAAGGTCAATGATGCTTCTTCATGGTTGTCGTCCACCAGCATCAACTATTACAACTACTTTGAATAGACACGCAGGTCTTAACAAAATTAAAGACAACCATAAGGCTCCTGCCGGTTGCCAACTTACAATAAGGAACATTGCATACATCAAATATAATCACAATCATGGCCATATCACATCACTGCACACCCCTGCAAAACAAAGTTAGACGCCTCTACTTTCTTTGCATATTTTACGTGGTTTGGGGCTTTCAATAAGTGTCGTTCTAACTTACGAACAAGAACCACAACATTGATACTAGCATTGTTGATTACCCGTTGTAAATTGGATCTTAACTATGCTAGGAGAAACAGGCACCCGCAGAGCCACTTATGCAATACAAGTTGCATGTTAAGCGTGGAGCAAGTCTCATGAACGATGTCATGTAAGGTTAGCCCGGGCCGCTTCATCCCAACATACCGCAAGATGCAAAGTACAAAAAAAAGCAATCTACAATAAAAGCATCAATGCCCACAATGACCATTGTGTTCTACTCGTGCAACAGATCTACATATAGACACGGCTCTGATACCACTGTAGGGGTTCGTAGCATGGAAAACAAAAATTTTCTATCGCATACAAACAAACAAGCCAAGATCTATCTACTAGATTGCAGCAACGAGTCGATGGAATAACTCACCCTCGAAGATTCCAAAGTGTTTAACGAGAGCAGATTCTCGTGGGTGATGTAGTCGTACTCTTTCCGATCTCAAGATCGCGTAGACGATCCTTCCAGCGCCACGTTCCCGCAGCGCTCCCGCAGTCGGTCACACGTTCGGTACTCGACGAAGACCTTCCTCTCCCTTGTTCCAGCAGGCAGCGGAGGTTGTAGCACTCTCCTCGTGATTCCGGCAGCACAACGGCGTGGTACCGGAAGTAGAGGGGAAATCCCGCAGGGCTTCGCCTTAAGCCGGTGCGAGTATGGTGGAGCTTATGAGAGAGGCTATTAGTGGTCTAGTAATTAGACACACCAATTAGAGGGCTCTAAACCAATTAGAAGGCTCTAAACCGAATAGCTCTAAACCGGGGTCTAGATCTAGGGTTTAGTTTAGAGGATAGGAAACTTGTGTGTGTGTGGAGGGGAGCCCTGCCCCTCCTTATATAGGTGGGAGGGGGCTGGCGCGCCAGGGGGAGGGAGTGGAGTCCCTCCCCAACTCGGCATTGGAGTTGGCCGCCGGTTGGAGGAGGTATCCCTCCCCAACTCGGTTTCCCTCTTCTCCTCCTCTTTCCACTTTCCAAAACTTGCCGTTTGACTTTCAAACTAGCCGTTTGACTTTTCAATTTAGGATTTAAATAAACCCTTTATTTTGGACAGCGAGAACACTTAGTACATGATGCAATCATTCCAATATATAATGACACATTCATGTACCCCTCCCCCCCGGAGTGCCGGACAATCCGGACCCTTCTAGAACATTCCCGATGAAAACACCGGAATCATTCCCGAACTCCGAAACGGGACTTTCCTTATATGAATCTTATTCTCCGGACCATTCCGGATCTCCTCGTGATATCCCGGATCCCATCCGAGACTCCGAACAACATTCGGTCTCTTTCTCATAATACCATAACTACTCAAACAACGTCGAATCCTTAAGTGTGTCTCCCTACGGTTCGTGAATTATGCGGACATGATCGAGACACTTCTCCGAACAATAACCAATAGAGGAATCTGGAAATTCATATGGCTCCCACATATTTCTACGATTACTTTGCGATCGAATGAACCACATACATACGATACCAATTTCCCTTTGTCTCACGATATGTTACTTATCCGAGGTTATGATCGTCGGTATCTCTGCATACCTAGTTCAACCTCGTTACTAATAAGTACTCTTTTCTCGTTCCCGTGATATGTGATCCCTTGTGACCAAGTCACATGCTTGCAAGCTAATTGGATGACATTTCACCGAGAGGGCCCAGAGAATATCTATCCGTCATGTGGATGGACAAATCCCACTCTTGATCCATGTGTTTCAACCAATACTTTCCGAACACTCAATGCCACTTTTATAGCCACCCTGTTACGGTGTGGTGTTTGATGTCATCAAAGCATCCATCCGGCAAAGGTGATATGCATGATCTCATGGTCGAAGGAATCAGGTTACTATGTATCAGAAAGCATATAGCAATTGAACTATTGAAATGACTTGATCTTTATGCTACGCTTATCCATAGGAGTATGTCCACCATATCATTCTCCTAATGATATGATCCTGTTGTTAATAACATCTCTATGTTCATGATCAGGAAACCATGATCATATATTAACCAACAAGCTAGTTTAACAAGAGGCTTTACTAGGGACTCTTATTTTAGTTTACAAATCACACAAGTATTAATGTTTCCGGTTAATACAATTATAGCATGGTATGTAAACATTTATCATAAGTGTGAAGATATGATAATAACCACTTTATTATTGCCTCTTGGGCATATCTCCAACATTTAGGTAAGTGGAATGTTTCCGCGGTATCGACAAGCCCAGTCACACTTTCGGGTTCCCAGTCGTTTACAGCCATTGACACAAACCTCTGGGTCCGTCGCGGGTTGCTTAGTGGGGTGGCCCCTTGAAATTTATATGAGTCTTGCAATTGCTCTATCGTGATGCCTCGTTGGGTTTTCATTCGGTTTTTCTCGAGGTTGATCGTGCGTGTGTTGCTATTTGTGCCCCCCTGCAGGGTAAAACTTTCTAAAAGCCGTGTCCGCGGTTATGGACGAGTTGGAGCACAGTATCTCGATCATAGACAACTATAACTAAAGTAGTGCTATAAATTTGACTTTATAATGACTAGTAATCAACTTTACTATATTGGAATGGCTAAATAAAAGTGCCAACAATTGCTGGTTTGGGTTGTCGCCTATTACCATTGTATCTGACTAGTAAGTATTGCAACTACAACGGAATGGATAAATAAAAGTACCAACAACTGCTGGGTTTTGGGATGCCTCATGCTATATGTATCTGACTAGTAAGTACTACAATTACAATGGAATGGTTAACTAAAACTGCCCACTTCTTATTATATCAGGTTGACTCATGCTATCTATATCTGACTAGTAATTCCCGTAACTATAACGGAATGAATAACACTGCCAACTGTGTGAGTCCCTCGGTTGACTTCCTCGTTTGGTATCGAGGGGGAAATACCAGGATGGGTATGCTTGGTGATAGTTTCAGGTTGGATCCGGATAGGTCTTTCTTATCCCTATCTGATAGCCGCCAGTTGTATTGAGTCTCTATAGGTTGTTTAGTGCATGATGCGCTTCCGCTTCAGTCCACCATACCTATGTAGGCGAGGACCGCCGAAGTCTAGTCTCGCCGTGTACTGGCCTCAGTACTGACCGCTCTCTTTTTCCTTTGCCCTTTGTAGGCACCCCTTTTGTTTAAGCAGGTTTTGAGATTGACGTCGTTAGCAGGGTTACCCTTCCGGCTTGGCCTGGGCAGGGTTATGGACGCCATTGGTTATTCTTCAGGGCTCTTAGCTCAATTTGCATCTTGTCCGTACTCGGACGCTGTATTGTTTTCAAGGTGATTTGGATCTTTGTACTGTATATCTGTATTCTTGACTCTTTGAGTCATTGTTGTATATATCTTTTCTGTGGGTTCCATTGTGGACTATTGTGTAATGGCATTACTTTGTTTTCCACCCGCACGAAAGTGCCTGGTGGGCACCTTTGAATCGTTTCTATGCGGGTTTGGCGGGAATCGCTGAAACTTGCATAGGGCCGAATTCTGAGGGTGGTACACTCTTTTACCTTGGCTTTCGAGTATTGCCTTATCCTTGGCGAGTCATATTCTATGTCGGCTGGCAAGACTGCTTCAGCCCCATATACAAGGAAAAATGGTGTATAACCAGTTGATCGATTCGGAGTCGTTCTTAAGCTCCACAGTACTAAGGGTAGTTTCTCTATCCAACAACCAGGTGATCTCTGGAGTGGTTCCATTAAGCGGGGTTTTATCCCGGACAGAACTAAGCCGTTAGCCCGTTCAACTTGTCCATTTGATTCTGGATGGGCGACTGACGCTTTGTCAAGTCTGATGCGGTGTTTCCCATAGAAGCGAGCAAAAGCCCCTTCGGCAAAGTTTGTGCCATTGTCAGTGATCACACTGTGCGGGTAATCGTATCTGAGGATTATATCCCTTTGGAATGTAACGGCTGTTTTTCCGTCCAGTTTTTTGATTGGCTTCACTTCTATCCATTTGGTGAACTTATCGATCATGACCAAGATATGAGTCATGGCTCCCCTTGATGGTTTGAATGGTCCTACCATATCCAGGCACCACACTGCAAAAGGCCATGCGATTGGTATAGTCTTTAATTCTGACGCTGGCAAATGTGACTTGGACGCATAGTGTTGACAACCACTACATTTTCCGACTAACTCTTGCGCTTGTGCCAGTGTGCTTGGCCAGTAGAATCCATGTAGGAATGCCTTGGCTACCAATGCTCTTGATGATGCATGGTGCCCACACTCTCCTTGATGGATATCCAATAAAATCTCCTGGACTTTCTCTGAACTAATACAACGATGTAGTACACTTGTCACACTTCGTTTGTAGAGTTCCTTGTTGATTATGGTGTATGCTTTTGCTCTTCGTGTCGTTTGCCTTGCCAGTGTCTCATCACTCGGCAAGGTTCCATCCTTCAAATAACTGAATATTGGTAGTGCCCACATTGGTATTAGCGGTTCCGGGTCTACTTCAACATCAATGTCCATTTGTTCCGCTGAGATATGTTCTGCCGACATAACCTGGGGAGTCCCCGAGTGTGATTCGGCTACCCCTGAGGTGAACGGATCAGTCCCCGAGTGACTCGAACCTACCCCTGAGTCAATATCCATTGGCACAGCCTCTGATTCCTGACTCGCCGGGATGACCCTGATTTATTCGGACTCTGGTGACAGCTTGATCGATGGCTTCCTGAGATTCTCCAATGCTACCCCTGGTGGTATTGCTTGTCTAGATGATCCTAGCTTGGATAACACGTCCGCTGCCTCATTTTCTGCTATAGGAATGTGATGAAATTCGCAACCGTGAAAATATCCCGAAATTTGCTGCACGTGGAAGCGATATAACGCCATGTTTGTGTCCAGTGCGTCCCAATGTCCAGACACTTGCTGAATCACCAAATCCGAATCACCAAAACACATGATCCTTTTGATACCAATTTCCTTGGCTACTTTAATGCCATGGACGAGTGCTTCATACTCGGCAACGTTGTTAGAAGCAGCAAAATGAATCTGCAAGACATACCTCAGTTGATCCCTCTTTGGAGATGAGAGCACTATCCCGGCGCCCAGACCCATTTTCGTCTTGGACCCGTCAAAATGCATTTTCCAGTAATTTGGATATGGTAGTGGTGGTTCGTACTGCATCTCCATCCATTCTACAAAGAAATCTGCAATGGCTTCAGATTTTATTGCATCCCGCCTATCATATTGTAGAGTGTATGGTGCTAGTTCAATGGCCCATTTGGCTACTCGGCCGCTGGCATCTTTGCTGCCCAATATTTCCGAGATAGGTGCCTCGCATATTACCCGGATCGGGTGTTCCTGAAAATAATGTTTCAGCTTCTTTGCTGCCATGTATACCCCATATGTCATCTTCTGATAATGCAGGTAATTCTGTTTCGAGACAGAGAGCACTTCGCTCAAGTAATATACTGGTCTTTGGACTGATTTTCCCCCTTCTTCATGTTTAACCACTATTACTGCACTTACAACTCTGTTGGTTGCGGCAACATAGAGCAGCATTGGCTCCTTGGATAATGGTGACGCTAATATTGGTGATGTTGCCAACATTTTCTTTAATTCATGGAAAGCACTATCAGCTTGCCGTGTCCATGTGAATTGTCTAATTTCTTCATCAGCTGATATAGTGGTAGGGCTTTTTCGCCTAGCCGACTAACAAACCTGCTCAATGAAGCCAGGCATCCAGTAAACTTCTGGACGTCATTGAGGGTTTTTGGCAATTCCATTCTTTCGATGGCCCTGATCTTTGTCGGGTTAGCTTCAATTCCTCGGCTGGATACAAGTAATCCGAGTAACTTGCTAGCCGGGACACCAAATGTACATTTTTCCGGGTTAAGTTTCATCCGGAATCTTCTCAAGTTTGCGAATGTTTGATGCAAGTCCTCGATTAGAGTATGACTTTTTTTGGTTTTTATTACCACGTCATCGACGTATACTTTAACATTTTTGTCCAATTGATCTTGCAAGCATTTTTGCATTCATCTTTGATATGTTGCGCCTGCATTTCTTAATCCGAATGGCATGGTGCGATAGCAATAAGCCCCGTACGGGGTGATAAAAGCTGTCTTTATTTGATCATTTGGATTCAGTGGAATCTGATGGAATCCTGAATATGCATCCACAAATGACAACAACTCACACCTAATAGTAGAATCTATGACTTGATCGATCCGAGGCAGAGGAAATGGATCTTTTGGACACGCCTTGTTGAGGTTCGTGTAATGAAAACACATGCGCCATACGACTGCCACGTTGGGGTCATCTTTGTTCTTCTCGACCAGGACTGGATTTGACAACCAGTCTGGGTGCAGCACTTCCATGATGAATCCAGCAGCTAAAAGTCTTGCAATCTCGACCGCTATTACTTTCCTCCTATCTTCGGCGAAGCGGCGGAGGGGTTGCTTCACTGGCCTTGCATCTGGTCTTACATGAAGAGAGTGCTCAGCCAGCTCCCTCGGAACTCCTTGCAGATCCTGAGTGGACCATGCAAAGATGTCCCGATTCTCACGGAGGAAGCTGGTGAGCTCGCTTTCCTATTTATCTGTAAGGCCAGCCCCAATGGTTATTGTGCGCTCTGGGAAAGTGTCATCCACCTGCACCTTCTTGGTTTCCTTGGTAGCTTGAAATGACACATTGCCATGCGGGTTGGTGAGTGCCGACATGGACATTTGTGCTGCTTTGGCCAATGCCGCCACCTCCAACATCTGACTTTTTTCTTGTGCTATGACGAGTGACTCGGCCAGTGAAGATCCGGATGAGGCACAAGCAATAGATCTTTTGTAATCTCCTTCAACTGTGATCACCCCACATGGGCCTGGCAGCCTCATCTTCAACTAAGCGATGTGAGGAGTAGCCATGAACTTCGCCATAGCCGGTCTGCCGAGTAAGGCATGATATGAGCTGACCAAATCTACTACCTCGAACTCTATGGCTTCAGTACGACAATTTTTTCTGTTGCCGAATAAGACGTCGACCCAGATCTTGCCAATTGGCTCATAGGACAATCCCGACACAATCCCATGGAAAGTGGTCTTAGTCGGCTCCAGCATGTTCATCGTAATGCCTAACTTGAGCATAGTATCCTTGTACATGATGTTGATGCTACTGCCATCGTCGATTAACACCTTTGAAAACTTCATGTTGATATCTGTGCCCATGAACATTGGATCCAGAACCAAAGCGTATCCTCCTGGGGTTGGCATGATTCTGGGGTGATCCTTTATACTCCAAGTTATCTCTTGCTCAGACCAATGCATGTACTTGGGAATTGTCGGCATCGTGGCATTCACTTCCATCATTCGTCGCTGCTGGCTCTTCTTGTCATTTGGCTCTGTGACAAAGACAACATAGCTCTGGTGATGTTCCCTGTACTCATTTCTGGTTCCATGGCCTATATGAGCATCGTCACCTCTTGGATTGTGCACCTGATGCACATCTTCTCTTCTTTCCTGATTCTGATATCTCGGCTGCCTATTTTCATATCTATTGTCTGCTCCTACTGCTTGAGCATTTCCTCCTGTAAGTGGTGGAGGGGGAGGTGGTGGAAGCTACTTATTCGGCGAGTCCACTCTGTCTCCTTTCTGAAACCAAGTGCATTGCCTTGTTGAGTGATTTGCCGGCTTACTCGGACTAGGCGTGTGAAACTTACACGGCTGATCCATTATCATCTCATAGGTGTATTTTTGTCGGTCTTGATACTGTTTCCTTTGATCGTATGGCCTTTTGCCGTCATTCTTTGGCTTCCATTGTTGTTGACCATTTGTCCTTTGACGCTGACTGCTTCCAGCATCTGGATGATCCTGACTTACTGCTGCAACCTGAGCCGAACCATACCTGTAATCCGGCCTCTCGTCCCTTCTCTTGCTTCTATATTCGGATCTCTCCTGGCTCCTTTGCGACCCGACAGCGTTATAGATCTGAGTCTCAGTCATCCCGTCTGCCGACATGAGCAGCGGCTGAGTCGGATCTCCTAACGCGTATGAGTCGACGATTCTTATCATCTCTGCTAGGCTTGCCGGCATATCTCTTTGTAACCTTTGCCACAGCACACTCCCATGTCTGCATCCTTGTGCAAACCATGCGATTTCTTGTGACTCGATTACCCCTTCACAAGAGTTACGCATCGTACACCACCTTGTGAGGAACTTCCTGCCTGTCTCATTCGGTCTTTGCTTGCACATTGCTAGTTGCTGTGGGAGATTCGGCCTCTTGTAAGTGCTCGTGAAATTACTCACAAAGGCATCGTAAAAATCAATCCAACTGTTGATGCTTCCGGGTGGTAAATTGTTCAACCATACCCGAGCTGGTCCTTCCAGCATTTGCGGTACGTAACGTACTGCCCATCTCAAGTTTCCCTGCGCGATCTTCACAGCGGTTCCATAATCTATGAGCCAATCCTCTGGCTTTATGCTTCCATCATATGTTTTTGTTACTCTGGCCAGCTGGAAATTTGGTATCGGTGGCTCCTTCATGATCCTTGGGCCAAAACATGGTGGACCCTGCGGACCTTGTGATTCAATTATGTCTGCAATTTTTATGCGGTCAAGCTTTAGCCTGGCATCATCCGGCTGAAGGTTCCTACCTCCGTATCTTGCTCCCATTGTTTGGTATGCATGATCAGGCAACTCATACCCATCATTTACCATTGCCGAGTAACCATCATTGTACTTATTCGCGTTTGGATCAGTGGGTTGTTGAACTGCTTTTCCCGCGCTCTGCTGTCTTCTCTCCGGCTGAGCCGGTGCGTTATTTGGAGCTGGGTTTCCTCCTGCTGCCGAGTGAGTTGCGCGCCGAGTATGAGGCGCAAATTTTTTCCCTCCGTTGTCATTTCTCTGTCCAATTTTTTCCTGGTTTTCATTTTCCCAGGGATTATTTCTTTTTGCCCCTTGCACATGCACCGGGTCTCCTTGAACTGCTGCCGGATCATAGGCGACCATCTGCTTGTTCCTTCCAGAATCCACACTTTTCTCTTTTCTCGGCCTGGGTGCTGCTCCTGGTGAGGATGCCGTATGCCCAGCCGATCTTGCCGGAACAGGAGTTGCCAAATGAACCAGCTGTGATATCCCTACTATAACCAGATTTGCTATGTAATATGCCTCATTTAGCATGCTGGCTGCTTTTACTAACTCATTGACCCGTTCTTGCTGCCTTTTCTTTGCTTCCCCCTCCAAGTGGGGTAACTCTGCCATTGCTGCTTCTGCTGCTCGCAGATTAGCTGCTGCTGTGTTGTATGTTGGGCGCATGGCTGTATCACTGCTATTCTCTGGTGTTATCTTTGATGTCGCATCTGCGAGCTCTTCGTTGAGGTTCCTTCCTCTTAATCTCATCGCATCAAGCCGGGTCTTTGCGCCCTTAACTCGATTTTCCGAGTTAAGCTCTCAGATAGTGATATCCACATCCTGTTGTAACTGCGCCAGCTCCTTTGCTTTCTCCAGGACTCTTATCCTGGATGAAAGTACAAAGGAAGTCGCCTAGAGGGGGGGGGGTGAATAGGCTTTTTAAAATTATTACGGTTAAGGCTCAAGTAAATGCGGAATAAAACTAACGTTTAATTTATTGAGCACAAAACCTAGCCACTAAGTTTTCCTAGGTGCACCAACAACCTATGCTAAGCAATACAAGCAACAAGGAGATAGCAAGGTATAAATATTTCAAGCACAATGGCTATCACAATGTAAAGGCATAAGTAAAGGGTTCGGTTGAGAGATAACCGATGGACACGGAGACGAAGATTTGTTTCCCGAAGTTCACTTCCAAAGAAGCTATGTCTCCGTTGGAGAGGTGCGATTGCGCAATGCTCTCCGAACGCCACAAATGGCTCACCTCGAGGTGTGGTGGCTCGATGCACACCCAATGCCACGCAAGGCCTCACCCCGGATGCGGAAGCACGCAACTCACCGACGCCACAAAAGGCTCACCCTATTCTCCCAAGTGTGCACCACAAAAGGCGGGCACTTGCTCCACTATGGGACGCTTGAGGGCGGTCACCGAACCCGTACAAGATTGGGGCTAACTCCACAACTCAATTGGAGGCTCCCAACAACAAAGCCACAAAAGGCCAACAATGCCACAAATGGCTAACAACGCCACAAAAGGCTACAAGACCACAAAAGGTCAACAATCCAACCACACAACCGTCTAGGGTTCCAAGGAACCCAAGAGAAACAAGCTCACAAGCTTGAACTCGCCGAATCTCCGAGGAGAACTGAAACCTATGCACCAAATGCAAGGGCAAGTCCTTCTCTCCCAAATTCCAACAAAGGTACAAAAGCTATTGGGGGAATAAGGGAGGAAGAACACAAGAGGAGAAAACACAACTCCCCAAGATCTAGATCCCAATGATTCCTTCACAAAGAAGGGATTTGGCTTGGGGGGATTGTAGATATAGATCTCCTCTCTCAAATCCCTCAAAAAGATGCAAGAATCATAGGAGGGGAAAGGGAGAGGGAAAGCTTCTTCAAGGTTGACAATGGAGGAGAGAGAGAAAGCCAAGAACCAAGAAGAAAAGCTGTGTACCACGAAGGGGAAGAGGAGACCCTTTTAAAGGGCTCCCAAATCTGCCCGTTATGGGCATTCGCGACACCTGGCCGGAACTTCCGGTGGGAGGCCGGAAGTTCCGATGGCACACAGCCAACGGTCGAAAACTGCAGAGCGATAAACTGAAAAAGCGAATCCTGGTCGGAACTTCCCCCGGTTCACTGGAACTTCCGGTGGGAGCAAAACTTTCGGTGAAAGTTCCGATAGAAGTTCCATCAAATAGACACAACGAAAACAGAAGGTTACTGAACGTGAGCGGAACAAGAGCCGGAAATTCAACCGGAACTTTCGGCCTTAGCGGAACTTCCGGTCACAGGACGAAACTTTCGGTGAGAGCGAAACTTCCGGTGGAAATTCCGACTGAAGTTCCGTCAAATAGCACATCCAAAACAGAAGGTTACTGAGCGTGAGCGGAAGAATACCCGGAACTTCCACCGGAACTTTCGGCGGCAAAAATGCCCTAGCGGAACTTCTGATGGCAAGCCGGAACTTCCGGTCAGGGAGATTCCAGAAACCAGAAAACCAGAAACGCAATAACTTTTGCATCCGAAATATTGGGTATCACCTTGGGAGAATACTATGAATATATATGTGAAGTATCCCCCAAGGTGTGGAGCCAGAAAACTCGCAAGATCAAAAAATCGCAATAAGATATGCAAGTGAAATCCTTAGATGATGAACTAGAGCTTGTTATGATGATGACCACAAGCTCTAGATCCTCTCATGGACAAGAACCAAATAACAACCAAGAAAGATGATGCTATGAATGCAAAGGTTTGAGCTCTCTCCGAACGATGCAAACGAGACACCCGCTTGAGAGCCCCTCTTGATAGTACGGCTATCTATCCTAAACCCGGTCTCCCAACTAACAACACGAGACCGGCAAAAGAGAAGCCCTATCAAGAACATACCTTTGCCTTGAGCATCCCACTTGAACTTGATGTAGACCGTCTTGTTCTTCTATAGTGGGAACACTTTTCTTGGATGCTCTTGCTTGATGAAGATGAGGACTTGCAAATTGGTCCCCCATACTCCATGGGGGGAAACCTCTTCTTTGAACTTGTCTTCATCATTCCATGAGCACGAGGATGGCAAGCTTCAAGCATGAGACCTTCTAGAGATGGCGCATCTTGAGCTCGCCCTTCTTCATCCCTACTTGAGGTTGATCCATCTTGATGCAACTCTTTGCACATGTCTTGATCAACCTTCAAGCTCCTTCTTTCTTCATGATTCCAATGGGCACAAAGCCCTTGGACATTTCTTCATCTTCCAACCTTGAGACCAACACATGGCCCAAGCGATGCCAATGGACAAACCTACAAGAGAAACTCAATTTACACATTAGTCCATAGACACTGTCATTAATTACCAAAACCACACATGGGGGCATACATGCCCCTTTCACTGGTTTCTTCTAACTCGGCTTGCACACGTGCCGGGTCAGTCGCCTGTTCCACTGGCTCTGCCAACTTGTCTATTGCTTCCTGCAGCTCCTTAGCTCTTTTGCTCCTAGCTATGTTCTTTGGCTTCTCCAGCGGTGCCTTCACTGTTCTTGCAGCCCTTGGCGTTTCCTCATGATTTCCTCCTTCCGCGTTCTCATTTACCACTGGAACTACCGAGGAGATACGGGGTTTTTGGCAGTCATCATTACCTTCATGGAGACGAGTTGGAGAGGTTTCCCAGCGACTGGTGCCGTTGGGGGATCCGGCGCCAGGACGACGCGCTCAGGATATGCGCGCTCCACGCGCACCGCGATGTAGACCTGGTGCTCGCCGAACTTGATGAAGCGACCGCCCCTAGGGAACGACACTAAGCTCTAGGGTTATTTTGCAAAAAGCCAGATTTACCTCTACTAAGTTCAGAAGCAACAAAAGCTAGTTGAAATTTTATAACACCTAAGTGGGAACTTGTATTTCATATCACAACTCTGTTGTGGTCAAGTCAAAATCTCAATCCATTTCACAAGTCATTTTAAAAACATCTGACGGGGGAACAGTATGGCCACTCCAACTGTCCATAACCGCGGACGCGGCTATTCGAATAGTTTGACACTCTGCAGAGATTGTACACTTTCACCACAACATTCGATACATCCATCAGGAACAAATCCTGAATTCACCATACTCAGTATGCGGATAATCAATCCTAACCTTTCAATTACACGCCCTAGTATAAGCACCTCTCCTGTGAGTTTGGCCTCCCAACCATGACCAGTTGTCATCTTGGGTACTGCACAGGTGGACAATCTTCACAAGGTAGCCTCAGCTCAGACCTTGGCCGTGAGGGAACCCATACTAAGGTATATAAGTTTCCAGTCAAGCCCTACCCAAATTTCGGGTATTGTGGATGTACGGTAAAATTGGAATGGTATTGAATCCAGACAACCATCAGTTTTATAAAGGGCTAAGGCTCATGCCTTCACATTTTCATCGCCAAAATCATCTGGTGTTCGGAAACACATGTCAAAACATCTCAATAGAATGATCCATCATTCCAAGGTTTTCATAACCATTTTCACCAAGTATTCCCATCTAAATTTGATCAAGTTTTATGCTTAGCACTAGCATCTAAAATTGGGAGTGAGTACTAATGAGGGGTGGTAAACTAGTGTAGTTTAACTAAGGTAAATCTCATGCCTTAGGATGACATCAAGATTATCTAGCTTAGGCCAAATTTTATGCTCTTTATGCAACCTTCAATTAGCTTTCTAGTATCTACAATTTACTCAAGTAAACTCTAAGAAATAGCTTTGATAAAGAAATAAAGTAGAAAGCTTGTAAGTAAAACTAGGATTGGGTTATCAAGTGGGTATGATCACATATGCTTAAGGCATATAGTGGGCATGGTAACAAGCAAGTGTTTGCTTGCATAGGTAAAGTTTCTTGCAAGTGTTAGCTTGCTCAATCACTAGTAGTATTAGGCTTGCCTTGTGCAGAGCAGTGGTTGAAGTTCTCCTCGGCTTCTTCTTCGTAGTATCCTCCTTCCTCCTCGTATCCTTGGTCGGTACTAGCGTCTATGAATAAATACGAGGTACACAATCACCAAACAATACTTAACTACTTTCAATCATCACACACAAGGGTTCTATAGATGATCACTAATATTACAAAATTAAAGCTTTTGTCTTATTTATTTATTTTTAGAAAAGTAATTTCTACTCACTGAAAAACTACTTAAGATTTAATATTCTCCAACTCAAACATGGGATCATGTTGACACATGTCATCACCACATATTTCAGTACATGGGAATGTGATTTAAAATGGTGTCACAATTTAATAAGGTTTAACCCTTTTATTTTAATTAAATAAAGTGACTAGAAATGCCTATGTGGCATCCTTTTATTACTTGGACATTATTTCTGTAAGTATACCCATATATTTTTATATATTCTGAAAGGTATGATCAAATGTGATTTTTTGAGAGTTGGAATCAACTCAAAAGCTATTATGGTTTAAATTTGAAAAATGTTTGAATGCAGAAAAGCTTCTGCCTTGTTATTTTTACCAAGGTTGATCTACAGATTCAAATGATTTGAATCCAACGGGCTTGGATTAAGCATTTCAAAACCTTTCTAACAAAATTGGTTTCATTCAATTTGGTTCACTGAATCGAGCTGGGTTGATTTTTGAAACTAGGTACAGAACTATGTTTGAACTTAAAAAGAAAAGGCTAAATTCAAACGAGTGGGCTGCGCGGGAAGGGTTATTGGGCCGACCCAGTGTCACTCCGTGGCGCGGGGCGCAACTGATAGGGCGCGTCTACTGGTCAGTGACTCTTAACATGCGAAGCGGTACAGGGCGATGTGGTGCGTTGGATTAGAATGCAGATCGACGGCTGAGGGTAGTCGTCGACGATGAACTAGTCACCAGCAAGTTCGAACCCTAGCGGCTTAGTGGGGGTCGTTGGAGGCTCACCGAGGCTCAGGAGAAGGTCGGCGATGCGGGCGAACGACAAAGTCGACAACGGCGAACTCAGGGGTGGTCACGGAAGCTCCTGGGGTGGACGAAATCGATGGCTTCCTTCTTCTCCAGCAGCGGCGGACTCCGGTGAAATTCCGGCGATGCGCTGCTCGCCTTGCTTCGGGAATGAGGTGGGGTGGTTCTGGGTGAGAGGGGATTAGAATGGTGTGAAGAATTCGAACGGGGGATTCCTCTATTTATAGTGGCGAGTGGGGACCGACGGGCGCAAGCTGAGCTCGTCGTGGTCGACGGCACAGAGGGCTATCAGCGTGGGCGACGGTAGGGGGCGATGCTGTGCTCCCTGGCGAAGCTCAACAGCGTGGTGGCGAGGCGTGGGGCAGTGCTGATCGGTCAGAATGCTGCAGTGCACTGAACGTGCCCGACAGAAGTTTTAATGGCACACAGCGTGCGTGGTCCGCGCGGCGGCGAACGGGCGTGTCTGCGGGGTTGCTGGGACGGTGGTTATCACGCGTGCACGCGGCGAGGGCGGCGCGCGGTCTGTGGGTGCTGGTCGAGCATGGCGCACGGGGCGCGCTCTCGGCATGGTTGCAGAGAAGGTTGGCCTGGCCTAGGCGTGTGGTCCAGTGGATGGCATTGCTTGCGGCTGGGACAGGGAGTGGCGGTGGAGTGCTAGCTTCCTCCCAGACAAGGTTGGCGAGGCTAGTGCTGCTCGTAGCTTGCTGTCCACACTGGGGTGACATGGGTGCTCTTGGCCTATTCACCATTGATGATATTGGCAAGCTTATAGTGGGGCTAGTGCTTAGTTAATGTTGCTAGATGATCTACTAAGGTTGCTATGAGCTAGAGAGGGAACCAGTTAGGCCCAAAACACTGCTCAAATTAGTGTTTTAATTTTGTTTGATTTGTATCTGCAACATGTTTGATGAAATGGCTAGGCATGTGCTGGTGATACTGTGGATGCTTGGGTTTTTCAAATTGAGCTTGTTTGAGTGGCTTCTGAAAAAGTGGGATCTTCCCATATGAAATAGATTCAATTTTAAACTGTCATTTAAACTATGCATTTAAATGTTTTTGGATGATCACAAAGTGGGCCTTGGTACCTTGTTATGAGTACTATCAAGGGGTGCAAAGATCCATACATGTTTCTGTTAAGTTCTGAAAGTTAGAGATAGCCAAAGTAGGCATGGGAGTTAAATTGGCCAAAGTAACCATTCACTTAATTTGTTTGTTTTGATTTGTTTGTCTTTGGGAAAAGTTTGGGGATTGTTTAGATGATGTTTATTTCACCTAAGAATCATTTTACAAGCAAGGAAACACATAATCATGGCAATTCAAAAGAATCCAAATTTTAATGCTCACTCATATGAATGCTTTCATATTTTTAATTTGAAAAGTTTTTGTTAACCCTAAATTTGGTGATTAGAGTTTGATGTTCCAAGTTTAATATTTTTGGGATGTTACACCTTTCTTCTTGATGTTGCCATTCTTCAAATCCGCCAAGTACTTTGGGCAATTCCGCTTCCAGTGACCCTCTTGCGGTAAAAGCACTCAGTATCAGGCTTAGGCCCAGCCTTGGTCTTCTTCGCTAGCGCGGCAACTTTTTTATCGCCCTTCTTGAAGTTTCCCTTTTCCTTAGACTTGCCTTGCTTCTTGAATTTGGTGGTCTTATTGACCAACAACACTTGATGCTCTTTCTTGATCTCCACTTCGGCAAATTTCAATGGAGAAGAGTTCTGGCAACGTCTTGTCCATGTTTTGCATATTGTAGTTCATCACAAAGTTCTTGTAACTTGGTGGTAGTGATTGGAGGACACGGTGAATCCCCAAAGAATTAGGAATCACTATACCCAAACTTTGGAGTTTGTTTGCGTGCCCAGACATCTTAAGCACGTGCTCACGCACAGAGCTGCCCTGTTCCATCTTGCAGTTAAAGAACTTTTCAGAAGCCTCATAACTCTCAACTGCCACGTGAGCCTCAAATATCATTTTGAGTTCACGGACAATATCATGTGGGTCATGGTTCTCAAACCTTTTCTGAAGCTCTGATTCCAAACCATACAAGATAGCACACTGAACTATGGAGTACTGATTCTTTCGAGTGAGGTAAACATTCTTTACTTCATCGGTAGCAGTAGCTGCAGGCGGGTCACCCAATGGTGCATCCAGCACATAGGTCAAATTACCAGCATTGAGGACAATCCTCAAATTGCGGAACCAATCCGCGAAGTTGCTTCCATTGTTTTTCAACTTTTCTTTCTCTAGGAACGCATTAAAATTGATGGTAGGGGCCGCCATTGATCTACAACATATTTGCAATAGTTTAGACTAAGTTTATGACAATTTGAGTTCTAATTAATAGTTAAATTAATCTAGGTGAACTCCCACTCAAAACAATATCCCTCAAATTGTTTTAGTGATCACACGAACCAAATCCACCACATCAAAACTGATCATCATGAGAGTTGATGTAGCTTCAATGGCGAACAATCAACATGTTCATCATATCTACTATATGACTCATGCTTTACCTTTCGGTCATCAGTGTTTCGAGACCATGTCTGTACATGCTAGGCTCGTCAAGATCAAACCTTAGCTTCCGCATGAGCAAATCTGGCTTGCTCACGCTGTGTACACTCGCAGAATCTAACACACCCGATCATCACATGGTGCTTCGAAACAACGAGCTTTAGCAACGGTGCTTACTAAGGATGAACACTTTAAAACTTGAAATTTGTGTGCTTGAGGGATCATCTTATAATGCTACCATCGCAAACTAAGCAATACAAGATGCATAAAGGATTAACATCACATGCAATTCATAATATGTGATATGATATGGCCTTTCTTCTTGTGCTTACGATCTCCATCTTCAAGCACGAACATGATCTCCATCATCACCGGTATAGCGTCAAGGTCAATGGCGCCGTTTCATGGTTGTCGTCCACCATCTTCAACTATTATAACTACTTTGAATGGACATGCAGGTCTTAAAGGAATTTAAAGACAACCATATGGCTCCTACCGGTTGCCAACTTACAATAAGGAACATTGCATACATCATATATAATCACAATCATGGCCATATCACATCACAGCACACCCCTGCAAAACAAAGTTAGACGCCTCTAATTTTCTTTGCATATTTTACGTGGTTTGGGGCTTTCAATAAGTGTCGTTCTAACTTACAAACAAGAACCATAACGTTGATGTTTGAACTATCAAGTGCCCGTTGTAAATTGAATCTATACTATGATGGGAGAGACAGACACCCGCAAAGCCACTTATGCAATACAAGTTGCATGTTGAGCGTGGAGCAAGTCTCATGAATGATGTCATGTAAGGTTAGCCCGGACCGCTTCATCCCATCATACCGCAAGATGCAAAGTACACAAAAAGCAATTGATAATAAAAGCACCACCGCCCACAATGACCATTGTGTTCTACTCGTGCAACAGATCTACATATAGACACGGATCTGATACCACTGTACGGGTTCGTAGCATGGAAAACAAAAAATTTCTACCGCATGCAAACATACAAGCCAAGATCTATCTACTATATTGTAGCAACGAGTCGATAGAAGAACTCATCGTCGAAGATTCCAAAGCGGTTAACGAGAGCAGATTCTCGTGGGTGATGTAGTCGTACACTTTCCGATCTCAAGATCGCGTAGACGATCCTTCCGGCGCTGCGTTCCGGCAGCGCTTCCGCAGTCGGTCACACGTTCGGTACTCGATGAAGACCTTCCTCTCCCTTGTTCCAGCAGGAAGCGGAGGTTGTAGCACTCTCCTCGTGATTCCGGCAGTACGACGGCGTGGTGTCAGAAGTAGAGGGGAGATCCCGCAGGGCTTTGCCTTAAGCCGGAGCGAGTATGGTGGAGCATGAGAGAGGGCCTTGGCGATCTACGGTTTTAGAGGGCACCAAGGGGAGGGTGTGGCCGGCGGCTAGGGTTTGGGGAAACCCTAACTCGGCGAGTTGGAGATCCCTAGGTGGCGGCAGCACTTGTGGTGGTGGTGCTTGGGGCTAGGGTTTGGGGTGTGAGGGGTAGGGGGCGCCCTACTCCTCCTTATATAGGTGGGAGGGAGGCGGTTGGGAGGAGGGAGTCCTCCTCCAACTCCTCCTCCTTGGCTGGCGGGTGGAGGGAGTTGGACTCCCACCCTAGGTAGGTTTCCTACTCTCCCTCCACCAAGCAAACTTTGGATTTGACTTTTCAAATTGGCGTTTGACTTTCAAACTTGGATTTGATTTCTCTCATCATATTGCCCAGCCAAGTGACCTAGTACATGATGCAACCATTCTACATTGTCATGACACATTCATGTACCCTTCCCCTCCGGAGTGCCGGACCTTCCAGACCCTTCTAGAACATTCCCGGTGAAAACACTAGAATCATTTCCGAACTCCGAAACAGGACTTTCCTTATATGAATCTTATTCTCCGGACCATTCGGATCTCCTCGTGATATCCTGGATCCCATCTGAGACTCCGAACAACATTCGGTCTCTTACTCATCATTCCATAACTACACAACAACATCGAATCCTTAAGTGTGTCTCCCTACGGTTCGTGAATTATGCGGACATGATCGAGACACTTCTCCGATCAATAACCAATATAGGAATCTGGAAATTCATATGGCTCCCACTTATTTCTATGATTACTTTGCGATCGAATGAACCACTTACATACGATACCAATTTCTATTTATCTCACGATAGTTTACTTATCCGAGGTTTTGATCGTCGGTATCTCTGCATACATAGTTCAACCTCGTTACTGATAAGTACTCTTTTCTCGTTCCCGTGATATGTGATCCCTTGTGAGCCAGTCACATGCTTGCAAGCTAATTGGATGACATTCCACCGAGAGGGCCCAGAGTATATCTATCCGTCATATGGATGGACAAATCCCACTCTTGATCCATGTGCCTCAACCCATACTTTCCGAACACTCAATGCCACCTTTATAGCCACCCAGTTACGGTGTGGTGTTTGATGTCATCAAAGCATCCTTCCGGTGATGGTGATTAACATGATCTCATGGTCAAAGGAATTAGGTTACTATGTATCAAAAAGCTTATAGCAAACGAACTATTAAAATGACTTGATCTTTATGCTACGCTTATCTATAGGAGTATGTCCATCACACCATTCTCCTAATGATATGATCTTGTTGTTAACAGCATCTCAATGTTCATGATCGGGAAACCATGATCATCTATTAACCAACAAGCTAGTATTATAAAGAGGCTTTACTAGGGACTTTAATTTAGTTTACAAATCACACAGGTATTAATGTTTCCGGTTAATACTATTATAGCATGAATGTAAACATTTATCATAAACACAAAGATATAATAATAACCTCTTTTATTATTGCCTCTAGGGCATATCTCCAATAGTTAGTAGCACCTTTGAGTCGTTTCCTTCCTCCTACTGGTTCGATAACCTTGGTTTCATACCCAGTGCCGGATCTATGTTTTGGAGGGCCCTAGGGCGAGGTTGATAACATGGGACCTTACAAGGCTATATATATGGTACCGAGGGCAAACTTATTGTTGTACTCATCATACCTTCCTCTTGGGGTTTCCCAATGAATCTCTATAGTGATCTAAGCCGCATCATAGGGTTATAATGAAAGTAAAGGGGATCATTGGTAAATCCCCAAAAATCAATGTAAAACATGGATATAACATTATATATCATTCAAATATGTGGATAAACATGTTAACAAACTACAAAGTTCATGTATGCATTTTACATGCATCAACCTCTAGCAGGGGATGAGGTCATGATGCGTGTCAGCAATGGATCAAGAGTTGATGTGATCGCCATTGGAATGATGCCTCTCCATCTACCGTCTAGATTAGTTTTAAACCTAAATAATTGTTATTTGGTGCCTTTGTTGAGCATGAACATTGTATCCGGATCGTGTTTATTTCAAGACAGTTATTCCTTTAAATTCGAAGACAATGGTTGTTCGATTTATATGAATAATATCTTTTATGGTCATGCACCTATGATGAATGGTTTATTTCATTTGAATCTTGATAGTAGTGTAGGGGTTCGTAGCATGGAAAACAAAAAATTTCTACCGCATGAACACACACAAGCCAAGATATATCTACTAGATTGTAGCAACGAGTCGATTAGAGTACTCACCCTCGAAGATTCCAAAGCGGTTAACAAGAGCAGGTTCTCGTGGGTGATGTAGTCGTACACTTGCCGATCTCAAGATCGTGTAGATGATCCGTATGGCGCCGCATTTTGGCAGCGCTCCCGCAGTCGGTCACATGTTTGGTACTCGATGAAGACCTTCCTCTCCCTCGTTCCAGCAGGCAGCATAGGTTGTAGTTCTCTCCTTGCAATTATGGCAGCACGACTGCGTGGTATCAGAGTTAGAGGGGAAATCCTGCAGGGGTTCGCCTTAAGCCAGAGCGGGTTATGGTGGAGTAGTAGGGTTTCCCCAGCGTCTAGGGTTTAGAAGCCGGAGAGGAGTAGGTGGAGCCGGCGGCGACTAGGGCGGCGGCATTGCTGGCGGCGGCGGCTTGATGGTGTGGGACTTGTTGTGGTCTTGGGGGCACCCCCTCCCCTCTATTTATGAGAGCGAGGGGCAGCTTGGGAGAGGGAAGTTTGAATCCTACCCCAACATCCACTCCTTCTAGGCGCGTGGTGGAGGGAGAGAAGGATTCTCTCCTTCCTCCACCAGGAAACATTGTCCCAGTTTGACTTTTCAAACTTGCCTTTTGACTTTCAATTTTGGAGTTTAATTTATTTCTTTTAAACGCCCAACCAATTGACCTAGGACATGATGCAATCATTCCACTTAGTCATGACACATTCATGTACCATTCCCTTTCCGATCCGGTGAACCTTCTAGACACTTTCGGATCATTCCGATGAAAACACCGGAATCATTCCCGAACTCCGGAATTGGACTTTCCTTATATGAATCCTATTCTCCAGACCATTCTGGATCTCCTCATGATATCCCGGATCCCATCCGAGACTCCAAAATATGTTCGATCTTCCTACTTACATTCCATATCTACTAAACAACATCGAATCCTTAAGTGTGTCTCCCTACAGTTCATGAATTATGCAGACATGAACGGGACTCTTCTCCGATCAATAACCAATAGAGGAATCTGGAAGTTCATATGGCTCCCACATATTTCTACGATTACTTTGCGATCGAATGAACCATTTACATACGATACCAATTTCCCTTTGTCTCATGATATTTTACTTATCCGAGGTCTGATCTTCGCTATCTCTGCATACCTAGTTCAATCTCATTACCGATAAGTACTCTTTACTCATTCCTGTGATATGTGATCCCGTGTGAGCCAGTCACATGCTTGCAAGCTAATTGGATGACATTCCACCGAGAGGGCCCAAAGTATATCTGTCTTTCATATGGATGGACAAATCCCACTCTTGATCCATGTGCCTCAACACATACTTTCCGAATACTCAATGCCACCTTTATAACCACCCAGTTACAAAGTGGTGTTTGATGTCATCAAAGCACCCTTCCGGTGATGGTGATTAGCATTATCTCATGGTCGAAGTAATTAGGTTACCATGTATCATAAATCTTATAGCAAACAAACTAATAAAATGACTTGATCTTTATGCTACGCTTATCAATAGGAGTATGTCCGTCATACCATTCTCCTAATGATATGATCTTGTTGTTAACAACATCTCAATGTTCATGATCCGGTAACCATGGTCATCTATTAACCAACAAGCTATTATTATAAAGAGGCTTTACTAGGGACTCTAATTAGTTTACAAATCACACAAGTATTAATGTTTCCGGTTAATACAATTATGGCATGAATGTAAACATTTATCATAAACACAAAGATATAATAATAACTACTTTTATTATTGCCTCTAGGGCATATCTCCAACAAGTAGTAATAACACATATTCATAATGTGGATGCCAAAATAATTAAACTTGATGATGATATATATGCATATCTTTGGCACTGCCGTCTAGGTCATATTTGCGTAAAATGTATGAAGAAACTCCATTATGATGGACTTTTAGAATCACTTGACTTTGAATCACTTAATACATCCATGCCTTATGGGAAATATGACTAGAACCCCGTTTTCTAGTACAATGGAGTGGGCGACAGATTTATTTGAAATCATACATACTGATGTATGTCATCCAATGGGTGTGTCGGCACGAGGTGGATATCGTTATTTTGTTACTTTCATGGATGATTTGAGTAGATATGGGTATATCTATTTGATGAAAAACAAGTCTGAAACCTTTGGAAAGTTAAAGGAATTTCAGAGTGAAGTGGAAATCATCGTAATAGAAAGATTAAATTTTTGCGATCTGGTCGTGGGGGTGAGTATCTGAGTTATGAGTTTGGCACACACATGATAAAGTATGAAATAGTTTCACAACTCACGCCTGCCAGAACACCACAAGGTAATGGTGTATCAGAGCATTATAATCACACCTTATTAGATATGGTCCGATCTATGATGTCTCTGACTGACTTGCCACTTTCATTTTGGGGTTATGCACTGAAAACCGCTGCATTCACTTTAAATAGGGCACCATATAAATCCATTGAAATGACACCATATAAATTATGGTTTGGAAACAAACCTAAGTTGTGTTTTGTTAAAGTTTGGGGATGTGATGTTTATGTGAAGAAACTTCCGCCCGATAAACTTGAACCCAAAGAAGAAAAATGCAACTTCATAGGATACCCTAAATAAACAATTGGGTATTCCTTCTATCACAGATCGAGGGCAATGTTTTTCTTGCCAAGAATGGATACTTTCTAGAGAAGGAGTTTCTCACGAAAGGTGTGAGTAGTCGGAAGGTAGAACTTGAAGAGGTTATTAAACCTTCTTCATGAAACGACAAGTGGCGTAGCGCAGGAAATTGTTCTAGAGTTTCTTCACCAAATGAAGAGGGAACTAATGATAAAGATCATGAAGATCCAAAAGAGGACACTACCAAACCTCGCAGGTCAAGCAGGACACATGCAGCTCTTGAACCGTATAAAAATCTTGTCATGAATTTCATGGTTGATGGAAATGATGAACCTGTGATGTATGAAGAAGCGATGATGTAACATCCCAAATTTCATCAAATGCAAAATCATGTATTGCATTCATATAATCATAGAATTTTGAGATTGCATAAAAATTTCAAAGTTCGAAACCAAATAGAACCATATTTGTGCCCTTTATATTATATACATATGGGGCTTGGTTTTATTTTATTTCATAACCTCAAAAGATTTTTGAGTGAATACATGTGTTTGACACACATTTGAATGCTAGGATCATAGTACAAAACTTGGTGAAAGTTTTAATTCAAACAGATTTGAATTAGGGTTTTAAAATCATTTCTAAAAATCAAAACAGAAAAGAAAAATGTTAAAGTAAAAAATAAAACTAGGCGCTGTCTATTCAGCCCAGCCCCACTTGCGGCCCATCTATCCCACCCGGGTTCCCCCTCCCCCTATCTCTTTCTCACGCGCATGCGCCTCACCCTCTCGCTGACAGGCAGACCCCACTGCCACGGCAACGCATCGTCCTCAATCGCGCGCCGCTGACCACGCCAACGCCGCCCGTTTCTTCCCCTTCACTGCCGTGATTGAATCCGAGTAATTAGCGATGAATTCTCGCATAATCCCCGCCCCCGATGTATGCTACGTAAGCGCCACCTCGATGTGGTCATTTCCCCTCAAACCCCATTGCCAGAGTGCCCCCAAGCTACCAGTAATCAACCTCGCATCGCCGCAGCACCGCACGTCTCCGGCGACCAATCCCGGTGAGCTCCGTCCACCCCTCTCCCTATGGTTGATGCTATCTTGCTCGCCACCCACTTGTGCTCCTTTTGATGCCTTCCATTTGCTCTCTTGTGCCCCAGAACATCGCCCTCGACAAGCTCTGCAAGCACCCGACGCCGACCGCGACTCCGACGAGCTATTCCGGTGAGTCTTGTGTTCCCCTTGACCTCTAGTTCATGCGAGTGTGTTCGCCACTATCGTGCATCTTCTTATGCATGTCGTTTTCTCCCTTGCACACCAGGTTGTCGCCCCCGTCTCCGTTTGCAAACGCCCGACGCCAGAACTAACTCCGATGAGCTCCCGCGCCCGCGACGGTGCGCCCCTGTCCAAGCCACGACCACCTTGATCTTCCTCGCATCCACACGATGATGGTAAGCATCGGCACCACCCCCTACCCCCTCTAGACTCGCCTAAGTGCCGTCGACGCCGCCAGCGCCATCAGCGCCGCCCCGCTATGGTCGCACCATTCAGATCCATTGGATCTAGATCCTACGCCGTAGATTAGATCACTTACTGAACCATTACGTTTAGATCTGGCGCGTTGGATGTGACTTAATCCAATGGCGCGGAAGCGTTATCCACGCAAAGCGGTATCAGCGAATCAGACGCTACCACGCGTCTGTGAATTAGATTTAAAATCTGTTTTTGAATCTATTAGATATTCAAACTTGTAAAATTCATATCTTTTGATCTGTTTGTCCAAAATTTGCAAATAATATATCAATGGATTCAGAAAATTAAGACCTACACATATATGGCCTTGAATTGGACATTTTCTTCTGGAAAAAATAGGATTATCTGCAGAAGCATTTGTAGGCCTATTTTGCATATAAAAATTATTTGGAAAATTGTTTTAAAGTAAATTTGAGTTTGTTTAGACTTTAGAAAGTTTACTTTGTGTTTAGTACTGTTTAATTTTACCTGTTTGCTATATAAAATCATTCCATTGCATTTTCATGCATTCATATGTATTTTTGTTTGAATATTGAAATGTGAATTTGGTGTTATGATTTTATGTGTAGATTTTGGTGATTGTGGTGATTGTGATTGTGAGGACTGTTGCTACTCTCCTAGCTACCAAGGCAATTGATGATCCATATTTTTGACCTACTATTTTGTCTATGCATTATTGTTATCTTGAGTAGGATTTGCATTGGAAATTTTCTAAGTATATACTATGCTATGCCTTGGGAAATCCTAGTAGATGTTGTCTTAGTAGGATTTTCCTTAAGTTAAGAATCTTACTATACTAGTATGCCTAGCCTAGATAGTAGAAAACAAGGGTGGAATATTCATGCTATGAAATATTTCTAAATCTATGACTTGTGTTTTGATTAATAAAACAAGTATGTGGATGAATCACCCGGGTGGAATGGAAAGTTTGGTTCATGTTGAGTGGTTACACAAGGCCCATGTCTATGTTTTACCTTGTGTATCACACTTGTGGATGGCCACCCGGGAACAAATGGATTTGAGACATTTAGTGTTGAGAAGCTTCTAGTGCAACCACATGGTATATGAGCTCTGCCTTGACCAACTAGGTTGCAAGAACTTAGCCAGATGGATAGTTGGTGGTAGGGTTGATAGGATGGAACGCGTCCATGGTGGTCTAAGGGAATGCTTCTGAAAAGTCTCGTCTCGATGCATGTCGAGTCTTGTGGGGAAAGTGCACCACCTCTCGAGAGGGTAAAAATCTAAGTACTTAGCCGTGTCCCCAGCAACGGACAATTTGAGCATCAAAGACATTGAAGTGATCAAGAATCTCCTCATCCCAATTTCTCTAAGTTAAAACTTGTGGTTGAACAAGGGTAAAGGTTCAGCAATGTCTATTGGTGGTTCCTTGGGTGTTTTTGACAAACAAAAACTTAGTGTTTCCAATTAATAAGACAAAACCTTATTTTGAGCAAAGCCAGCCTAACCTACACTTAGCCAAATTCATATAGATGTTAGATACTACTATTCTACGATGGTATCACTTGCCAATACAATTCCAAATGTATTGACCCTCGGTGGCTGTAACTTATGATGTTGTAGGTTACTCTGATGGTGACAAGGGTTATGAGTTGTAACAACCCTAGTTTTATTAAATAGACATTAGGATTTGAATGTGCATTCATGAGCATCATCATTTAAAAATGCATGCAAGAAAATAATCACAAAAACTCTAAACCCTAATTTCTTTCCTCTTTAAACTCAATTCAAATGGTTTTGAAAATTTTGAAAACTACCAAAATGTTTGGAAACCCAAATGGTTATAAGGGTCTCCATAGTATTTTAAATGTTTGGAAAAGTTTTTGTATTTTGAAAATAATCAAAACAGATTACAAATGAAAAATACAAACAGAAAAAGAGCAACTAGAAAAGGAAAAAGGTTTTCAGGAAATAAAACCTAACCCTACCTAACCTGGGCCGAGCCCATTTCCTCATCCCTCTCCTCTCTGCAGCGCAGTGCACCCAGCAGCAGCCCCTGCTTCCTTTGCCACGGCCTGCTTGTAGCCCATCTCTCGGCCCACCTCAGCCCACCTTGGCCTGGTACCGCTTCAAGCCCCGTCGCCGTCTTTGTCCCCGACAGAGAGCAGCTCCGTGTCGTGCCTGCCGCCGTGCGCAAGCATCTATATGATCCCCAGCGCTGTCCGGACGAACCCTAGTTTCCCCTTTTCCCCTTTTCCCCATCCTCGTCGGAACCCTAGCTCCCAGGTCCTCTTCTTTCCCATCGTCTCCGGCCACCCCACGTCGTGCCGAGGACATCGTCGATACCTCCTTGTTGTCCTCGTTCGCCTGGCCAAAGGAATTGAGCCGGGAAGGCCACAGTTGCCCGCAATAGAAGCCGTCCTCCTGGCCTCCGTCGAGCTCGTCGTCGTCCTAGCCGTCGATTCCGAGATCCTCCGGCCGATTCGACCCCTCCATCGCGTTACCGGTGAGCCACTGGTTCTTAGGAGCCCCTCCAATCACTCCCCTCCTCTCTATACTACCGTCGCGCCATGCACCTGCGAGCTCCGCTGCTATCTGCTATGGTTAGGTTCGCCTCTGCCTCCTCTATCTAACTCGCAACCGCACGCGCCCTAGTTCGCCTTGCTCCGCCGTGCCCGTTGCCGTCTGGCTCATTTGCCGGCGAGCTGACGTGGTGCTAAGGTGGTCCTGACGTGGCATCGGTCCCATCCGTCAGCCACAGTGGCTAGACTCAGCTATGGTGTAAAAAGTTTCCAGGGCATGTGCTGATGTAAGCATGATGCAATATAGCCCTTTTCTTTATCTTAAATGTTTTCTATATTTATTTTGTAAATGAATAAATGACATGTGGGGTCCAGATGTAAGTGAGATAAATAATATCAGAAATGTTTTCTAATTATAAAATTGTAAAAGTAATTCTAAAATGTAAATTATTTTATAATATTCCAAAAATGATTTAAAATGAATTAAAACTGAAGAAATTCATAACTAATTCATTTTAAATCATAAAAATACAAATAATATATCAAAATGTTCAGAAAAATAAGATCTACCTATTTAAGCTATCATAATGCATTGATAAGCAACTTCAATTGCAAGTTTAATTAGAAGAACCAATTGAACCCCATAGGTGATTCCGAGGATCCCCCTGTTCTAGGGTTTGGACCTTTCGGACTTCGTTTAAAATGACCAAGCATGTTTAAGATTTCAATTTCAATAACTTTTAACTTGTCATATCATCATCCTTGTTTGAGCATTGCATCGATGCCATGTGTTGATTCTTTCTCTTATTTCTGGTATTTGGTTCTTCTCCGGTAGAATAAGATATCGGAATCGAGATCAAGATCGAAGCCCGAGATCAACATCGTCGAAGCTCGAAGACAAATACTTGACCAACTGTAATCAAGTCAAGTACCAGATGTATGAAGCTCTGTTTTCTGGATATCAACTGGCAAAGGCAAGCGAAACCCCACACATGATATAATCCTATGATTTCAAAGTATTTACATTCTTGCCATGTGCATACGATTCTAAAGTCTTTTATCGATAGATAGAGTAATCATGTCTAATGCATGTTTCGTTTGTAGCCTATATTCCCTGATCCATTGCTCCTAGCATAACTAGGGTTTGGCTTGTGTAGCGTTGCTAGAGATGTTACACTTATTGAGCTTAGCGATGCTTAGCTGTTATCGCTGGTCCATCCGGTTGATGAATCAGAGCTGCGAATGAACCTAGTTTGACAGGATGTCGTGGTAAGATCAGAGATTAAAATTAAACATGCTAAGGCTTGTATGGGAGGCCACGTGGGTTGTGGTTTTTGCAGTCCCATACTTGCCACCCTTAGGACCCAATGTTCTTGCGCCTTGAACCAAGACGAGCGTACAGCCACACGAGGGCATGGAAACCCCTCGACCAACTAACTTGCCGAGTAGATTCCATGAGTCACATAGTTCGGGCTTTCCATTTGACATACACATCTTGGTTGTTCTTGAATGGAGGTGAAGGAGGTGCATTCATAACAGGTAGGTAAGCGTGTCCGAGAACAAGACATGCTCGACATCCGTAATCTTGAACCCCGCACACATCATTAGGTACCGGCTTCGGGACTCGAACCATTACGACGGCATCTCCCTAGTGCGTGACTCATGGTCTCGGCGAAAGCAAGGTAATGGTCATGTATAACCACCCTCTGCCGGCCTTCCAAGGAAGAGGGCTTATCTAATGGCATTAAGAGAAGGTTAGTACGTGTGGGTAAAATTGTACACCCTACAGGGTTATTAATCTTTTCGAAAAGCCACGTCCGCGGTTATGGACGAACTTGGGAACGAACGTGAAGATCATAGAGAACTTTAACCTAATCATAAAACTTGGGAAGATCAATGTGTGCTTAAGGATGCTTCCTCATGGGTACGAGGGGTGATCCTAGATAGGTTCAGCTGATGATGATTCGGTGTATATCAAGAGATGATCAAAGCTAGTGATACCGCTCTCTTATCCCCTTTTAAATATTCTGATTAGTCGAGATTCTTCTCCCTCTTGATTTTCAAAACAAAGATGGCTTTATACAAAGTAAATCCACCAGCCAAAAGTCTTACAAAGTACACCCTATACTCACCCTTGCTTCGTTGATACGTTTGCAGCCGAGTAAGTGTTACCATAAGAAGATGAGTTCTTCACGGCATCGACATCGACGAGTAGTTTGGAGTTCCTAGTTGGCAGTCTAGGATCTATGGATTGGACGTCATCGTTATGCTTCAGGCCTCTTAGGCCATTTGTTAAGTTTGCTATACTTAATAGCATAATTTGCCTTCCGTTGTTTGATGTTGTGGTCAGTGACCTCTGTTTGTAATATTTTGGTTCTCTGATCAGTTATGAGCTCGCTGTAATAATTTTTGTGTCGTAGGGTCACTGTTGTGTTATCAATTCTCTCTATGTACGCTTTTGAGATTTAGGTTAGACTTATATCAGCCAGAGGTCTGGGATTTGTCTAGCCCTAATCCCGGGGGTGTCACAGGTTTTGATATCAGAGCAGTATCGACTGTAGGAAACCTTTCTATTGGTCGATGTTGAGTCTAGTATTTGTGAAAACTATTTTCAAAGATGAAAATTATCTGCGAAAACTCTGGTATGCTTCTTTTCCTTCTTATCCAATTTCTCTCTAACTCCGGGTCATCTTACCTCGTGTTGATTTGGAAAAGTTTTGCTATCTCGTTTAGTCTTTCAAAACTTAGGTGCTTCTTCAGGCATGCCAGTTCTCAACTATCTGACCTAGTGTTGAGTTATCTAGAGTCAGTTGTGTGTGTTCCCTATTTTCCTTTGTTCTGTTTCTTCAAAGAGATTCCTCTCTATCATGATCTCTCTGTCTTTTAGAACCACAATATTATATTGTAGGATCCATAAAGTTCTGTTCTAGGCTTCGAGGTTTCCTTTTGCCTCATGTGCCTCCTTTTTATTGGTTCGGGTACTTCAGAAGTTGTTTATTCTCTTGAAAGTTAGCTCGCGATTACTATCTTGCAGTGTACGCTTGTTCACTCAAGTAGTAGTTATTCCTTTTCTTTGGATTTTAACCCTCGGACTTGAACCTAAGATCCCCGATTGTGCTGGATTCCGGTGTTGTGAATCTTGTACATGAAGCTGAACTTTAACCCAAGATCCATTGTTGACCCTTGTCGTTAATGTTCACACATTACTTCAGGATGGCTAGTACCTTCTAGTATAGTCTTCCAGCTTGTGGATATTGTCATTATTGAACATTAACGATAAAGGGCTTCCCCTACCACATGCTATGGCAGATGTTCTTTAATGGAACCAAACATATCACGACAAGAGCTCCTCGTGAGTCTCTCATCTATACTCGTGACTCTGCCACACCTCCCTTTTCTGCATTGGTCTTAGGAAGATTGTTGACTTATGCATCCACATCTTGGGATTCTATCCTGAGCATGTTCTTCTTCCTTGTTGTTTTCCGACCTTTGTCTACCAATTGGTAGCCAAGTAGTAGTGTGCATTGGTGCCTTCCGATGCAAGATACTCTTGTGGTTCGTCATGACAAACCAGTTCGGGATGTCAGGAGAAACAAACTCTAGTACCTCGTCATTTCAAAGACCAGGTCAAAGTGTTGTAATCCGCAGATCAATAAGCATTGTTTAGTTTATGTTCTGTGCCACCATAAAGTCTCACACTCTTCTATACTAAGAGGTCATGCCGAGATTCATGACCCTCTTAAAGAAGTGATGCTCCTACACATTGTTACCCACCTTTCCCCGAGCTTTCTCGCTCGTGAATGTTGCGTGTGCGTAATAATGTGGCCATCTGAGATTCCTAATAATTTTTATTGCTTTGAACTTCAAGGACCTTTGTATCATTCTTAGTGTGATTGATTAATCCTATCACTAAGCAAAGGATGATTGTTCTACCAAGTCCGTTATTCTAGTGCACCCTCTTTAGTCAAAGAGTTATGCTCATACCGAAACTCTAAGACTATGTCCTCTTGCCTTACCAAGCAATGTTCCTCTCGAACTAAGTGACATATCGGTGGTCCGTGATATTCTGGATGTCTTCTAGAAGTATCGTCGTGTTTCCACATGACCGTGTTGTCCGGTTCTTGAGTGAGTTGTTTCTTTAAACCGCTCCTTTCTCCAAGGATCGGTACTGGATACCCCTGAACTAGTTGGTTGAGCTT
Source organism: Avena sativa (assembly GCA_916181665.1). Lineage (NCBI taxonomy): Eukaryota > Viridiplantae > Streptophyta > Magnoliopsida > Poales > Poaceae > Avena > Avena sativa. Next base: position 39,159,724 of record OV702298.1, on the reverse strand, counting down.
AAACAACAACTTGGAGAGTTGTAAGACGGAAGTTCTATCCAACTCTGTTCCTCTTTAAAGGGATGTCTAGTTTTGTTTGTGTCGAAGAAATATAGTACCTCCTTTGTGGATACGTTATCTTCACGCCTTTGATTTGAGTTGGGCAATCGTCAAATCAAACTCAGTTCCAAGGACAATCTCGATGGTGTATTTACTTGTGATGTCTCACCTAAGTACATCTTCATGTCCTCTGGTCTGACCAATGTCTATGCTTTGTTCATACAACATATGATTCCATCTTTTCGGAGTGTATATATAAGTTTTTATTGAGCCCATCGATGACATTCTTAACTTCTCCATGTTATACCAGACTCATATGGAACAATTGGCATTAATGTTGGAAACTTTTGACAACCATCTTCATGTTATCTCAAAGTATGTGTTCTGGATGTTAGAAGTAACCTTCTCTGGTTCATGTGCAAATGTTGAAATATGACCATGGATTCAAGTAGAGTTATCTTTGTTTCCTCGGAAATCATTCCAAGTTAGTCAAGCATGTGCGAGCTATTCTTGATATGGTAGGTTGATACCTTCACATCTCGAGAAGATCCTCCAAGTACACCAAGCCACTGACTGACTTGTCATGGAAGAGAAGAAGTTCTACAGAACTTCGATATCCTCCTAAATGTTTCCTAATCAGGATTCATTGCTATTTCGTTGCAAACAATTCGTGTAGATGCAATTATCTTTTGATAACTTGCTATCACATGGGTTCCGCAATCTAGCTCATCTTTTGGAGCTTGACATTGAAGTCCATGCCTTGAGAACCTAGTGACTTTACCTCTGTGTAAATGTTGCACACTTTCTATTCGGACATGTTGAGTCTGAAGTATCATTTCACCTAACCAAAGCTGAATCTCAAGCAGATATGACAGTTAGTGTTCCTCAAGGTTATGACGTAGGTCTATTGTAACTCTGGCAAGATTGATGTAATGGTTGGCATAATCAGTCGGAAGACCTATTGTCACACTTCCTTGAATCAACAATAACAACCACTCCTCATGAGGCATCTTCTATGATTTATCATAGGAGTTGATCTGATGGTTTCCTTTGTATCTGAAGTCCGACCTTTACTTGATGACTGGTTAACGGCTTGTCAATAGCCTGCTATCGGTGTCTTGAACATCAAGGAGAACATTTAAAGTAGAGTTGCTGAATCTCTCTCGGTCAATCCTCCAAACCTTTTTATGATGGCAAGCGTCTTGTTATGCCAAGTACTTGGAGTCTGAGAATGAAGTTTCTTTCTTCTCGTGTCATCAGGAATCTTCTAAACTATTTATTTTGGTGGTGTGAAGTGATATCACTATCTTCGTCAAAGATGTGGATAAGCTTGGATGAATAAAGAGTTTCCTTCCCGCTTTCTTAAACATGTTCGAAGAGCGATTATGATTTTGGTAATCAACAATTTCTATTGTTACATGTTCCTTATGACTCTTGTGAGTCCTCTCCACCAAAACACCTTTCTGTCTTGGCCTTCTGTTGAACCAAAGACTGACCCTTCTGTGTCGAAAGTAGTTAAACTTGGTTTTATTGGTATCCATCTCTTCCACCTGTAAAGCTCTACTTAAGCTGTTTAGTAGAGGTTTACCTCTTGAAGTCTGTGTTCTTTATCTGTTCTGTTGGAAGTTTTCATTCCTCAGAAGTTTACCCTATTCTGTAATTTCCATGGTCTCAATCCTTATGAAGACCAGTTACCTGTCACCTTGAAACCTTCTCCTTTTGTTTCCTCTATTACCTTGACGTGTTTCATGTCGTTGGCTTTAGAGATGTTTGTGAAACATATATCCATGAGTTAACCATGAGATACTCAATTCGTGGTTCTGTGTCATTCCCTCTCTTCCTTAGTGTGAGCATCCACCTCGATGATTATGAAGCGCTTCGTCCACTCGTCATGGTGGAATGGATCAACCTCTCCTAGAAGATCGTCGAAGTTTAGTGTAACCATGTTCCTTCAATCTTCCTACCTAGGAATCTCGGGTCGATATTCTTTTAAGGGGGATATAATTGTAACAACCCTAGTTTAATTAAATAGAGATTAGGATTTGAATGTGCATTCATGAGCATCATCATTTAAAAATGCATGCAAGAAAATAATCAAAATAAAACTCTAAACCCTAATTTCTTTCCTCTTTAAACTCAATTCAAATGGTTTTGAAAATTTTGAAAACTACCAAAATGTTTGGAAACCCAAATGGTTATAAGGGTCTCCATAGTATTTTAAATGTTTGGAAAAGTTTTTGTATTTTGAAAATAATCAAAACAGATCACAAATGAAAAATACAAACAGAAAAAGAGAAACTAAAAAAGGAAAAAGGTTTTCAGGAAATAAAACCTAACCCTACCTAACCTGGGCTGAGCCTATTTCCTCATCCCTCTTCTCTCTATATCGCAGTGCACCCAGCAGCAGCCCCTGCTTACTTTGCCACGACCTGCTTGTATCCCAACTCTCAGCCCACCTCAACCCACCTTGGCCCGGTACCACTTTGAGCCCCATCGTCGTCTTCGTCCCTGACAGAGAGCAGCTCTGTGTCGTGCCCGCCACCGTCCGCTGCTGGGGATGTGTCAAGATCAACGCCGCCGCCCCCAAGCATCTATATGATCATCAGCGCCATCCGGACGAACCCTAATTTCCCCTTTTCCCCTTTTCCTCATCCTCGCCGGAACCCTAGCTCCCAGGTTGTAACATCCCTAAAATCATGTTTCAAACTCATGCATATCATCCATGCATCCATGATCATATAGAATTCATTTCAAACAAAACAATTCAAAAACAGGAGCATATGAGCTCATTATTTTATGTGATCATCATTTGAAACAAATGCTACTCTTTCTATGAGAGGTTATGGTTCATGAAACCAAACTTTGTGCCTTGATATCTTCAGTTGGTGTTGCTAGTTTGCTAAAGGTTCAAACCAAGATTTCAAAGGAAACACAATTTTAAAACCAATTTCAAAACCAAATTGAAACAAGTGCTATGTCACTGTTATTTTGTCTTTCCAAAAATGACAAAGCCAATTCAAAGTGAACACATGGTTTTATGCCTAGAATTGTGACTGTTGCACACTGCAAAAATCCTGAAAAGATTTGAATTCAAAAGCTTTTGAAATCATTTGAAAATCAATCCAGAAAATCAAATTAGAAAAAGAAAAGGAATAAAGAAAAGGAAAAGGGCCGGCGCTACTATTCTGGCCCAACAGCGAAACCAGCCCAGCTAGCCCACCCGGGTTCTCCTTCTCCCTCTCTCACGCACAGACGCACCCAGCGAGCCGCTGACACCCGGACCCCACTCCCCCTCTGTTCTATTCGCTGACAAGCGGGCCCTCTCCACGTCGACTCCTTCTTCCCCAAATCGCGCCCGCAGACCACGTCGCCGCTGCCGTTGATGCCGGTAATGGCGCGGCGTAATTAGCCTTGATACCGCGAGCGTTTCCTGTCGCGCTTCGGCCTATTTAAAACCCACCCCGCCGCGGTCATTTCCCCCCACGCTGCACACTCTTCTCACCACCAGGCTGCCCCTAATTCGCGTTGCACCGCCGCAGCCAAACCTAACTCCGGCGAGGTATTCCGGTAAGACCCCGTCGCCCCTTGCTGCCTAAACTTGCCAGTACAATCTCCTCGACCATGCGCACCTCCTGACCCCTCTGGTGCATGCTAGGAACATCCAGAGCCTCGGCAACGTCGGCGACCACAAGAGACAGACGACCCCATCAACTCCGGCGATCAATTGCGGTAAGCTCCGAGCGCCCCTTGCCCCCTCTTGCATACGAGGTTGTTCGCCACTGTCTTGCGCGTCTCCTAAACCATCTGGTTCGTGCTAGGGTGACGCGGAACCTCGGCAACGACTTCGACAGCAACCACCTGACGCCGTGCACGACTCCGACGAGCTCCAGCAGCCCATACCGTGCGCCCCTTGCAAAGCCACTGCCACCTTGAGCTTCAGCAACTCTCTGCGGTTCTGGTAAGCACCCTCTCCCCTCCCCGAGGGACCTAGAACACCAGTGCCGCCACTTACAGACGCGACGCCGCCAGTCGCCGCCGCTAGCGCCGCTAGGCTATGGTCAGAGCAACGGTAGCCGTTAGATCTGTATCGTAAGGACTAGATTAGATCTGAGCGAAATGTTTTCTTTGAATCTGGCGCGTTGGATCTGACTTGATCTGACGGCGCGGAAGGGTGATCCTGAGTGAAACGGTATCGGCCAATAGGATAGCGCCGCGTGGCTAGGGTTTGGTTTAAAAACAAAATTTGAAATCTGATTTATATCCAAATTTGATTTAGCTATAACTTTTGATTCCCACGTTAGATTTTGGCAAATTTTATACCGTTGGAATCAGGAGAGCAAGCCCTTTCCATTTATGCAATGTGTTTAAAGTTTTGCTTCTGTTAAAATAGTTTTATTTGCAGAAACATGTGTAGGGCTTATTTGAGCATATGAAATGTTTAGGAATTGTTTATAGTGTCAAATAAACTTGGTTTGGCAAGTTTTTGACTTGTTCAAGATTCAGTACTATGCACTTGCTTGGTTGAGTTTTAAAAATCATCACTTAGCATTTTGCATGCATGCGTATGTATTTTTGTTTGTTTGTATATGTTGTGTGTAATTTGTTGCTACCATTCTTTGTGTAGACTTTGGTGCTAGTGATTGTGATTGTGAAGAGTGCTACTCTCCCAACTACCAAGGCAAGTGGTACTTCATGAATATTTCTATACCTATATTTTGTAACTAAGCATTAGAAATATTTTGTTAAGTCTTGCATGTTACTATTTTGCCTATATGCCATGTGGGAAATCCTAAGTAGTTGTAGAATTGCTAGGAAATTTCTAAGTTAAGTTACTATCTATGCCATGCTTAGCCTAGCTAGTAGCAAACAAGGGTTGGTGAAATATACATGCTATGATGAAAATATTTCTAAGTCTTTGGACTTGTTTTACTTAATAAACCAACTAAGTCAATGAATCACCTGGGTGGAAAGGGACTTGATTGGTGGTTTTTGGTTGAGTGGTTACACAAGGCCCATGGCTATGGTTTACCTTGTGTATCTCACTTGTGGTATGCCACCCAGGAACAAAGAGATTTTAAAGGCCAAGTGTTGAGATGCTTCTAGTGCAGCCACTTGGCAATATGGGTGTGCCTGGATCACATAAGTTGCTAGAACTTAGCCATTTGGACAGTTGGTGGTAGTGGGAATGATAGGTTGGAACGCGTCCATTTGGTCTAAGGAAAGGCTTCTGAAATGTCCTGTCTTGGTGAAACAAAGTCTGGTGGGGAAAGTGCACAACCTCTGCAGATGGAAAAATCTAAGTACTTAGCCAAGTCCATGGCAATGGACAACTTGAGCATCAAGACATGGAAGCTATCAAGAATCTCATCATCCCAACTTCCAAGTAAAAACTTGTGGGTGAACAAGGGTGAAGGACCTCAATGTCTATTGGTGGTTCCTTGGGAAAAGTTTTTGACAAAGAAAAACTTAGTGATTTCAACTAATAGGAAAAACCTATTTTGAGCAAAGCAAGCCAAGCTACACTTAACCAAATTGCATATAGTATCTAGTCCACTTAAAATTTACTAAGGTATCACTTGCCAATACTATTCTGAAGTATTGACCCACTGTGGCTGTAACTTGTGATGTTGCAGGTTACTCTGATGAGGATTAGGTGTCATGAGTCTACACTCAACATGTTTGCCTGTGGCACATGAAGATGAAGACTTATATTTATTTACTTATTCAAACTCTTGTATTAGGCCTGTGGCCTTTGAGTTGTAAAGACTATGTTTATCTCTGGAATGGATGTAATAAATGACCTTTGTATCTCTGTACTTCATCTTAAACTGTGGATGCTAGCAATGATCCAGGGACTAGCATTGCAATCACAGGGATCCTTTTCCTTTACAAAGGAGGGATCTTATAGATGGTATTAGAGCACTGTGTTTCCTGTAGGATTATGACCCTAGGATTGGAAACCACTAAGGAAAAATTTTCAGCCACTTCTACACTTGTCTATTCTTCTCGTAAAACTTTTCTAATCTTCTCTCTCAACTCTATTTGTAGATGAACTCCATCAACGAAGCCGTGAGGAAAGGACCACTCATGACAATGACTTTGGAGTGTGAGACAGAATTCCCCAAGGCTCTCAAGGACCTCATGGTTGCATTAGACATACAAGGTGCAACTGTGTACAACGGCTTTCCTGTGATGGATGAAGGAGAGGAATACTGGTGGGTACAACTTCACTTGTATAAAAACAAGGAAGACAACCATCAGGAAAAAGGATTCTGCATGTTCACCAATTCAGTGGTGCACACTACATTCTTTGAATCAGCAAAGGATGCAGCTTTGAAGACCATCAAAGAACTTGGTGATAGAGTCAAGTGCAGAATGCTCAACCTCCAAAATGATCTAAGGAAAGAGAAGGAACATACTCAAGAGTTGGAAGCTACCAACCAAACCTTAAGAGGAGACATTATAGACTTAGTGATGGAGTCATGTGAGCAAGATAGGCTGATTGCTTCTAGAAACATTGTGTTAGCCAACAGATCCAGTGAGATAGGACTGTAAACGTACTTCGTTAGTTGGACCACCACCCATCACCTTATTTTCGAAAATGTTGCTTTAAAATAAGATTGAACCTTGGTTGTTGTAATGGTTTCATGTATGCATGACTTGTGTGTTTTACTTCCCAAGGATATGTATGTGTTGTTTTGTCATTTGTTTTATCATGATTTGTGTTGTTCTAACTTTTCTATCTTATAAATAGATGCCTATTACCATCAGCACTATTGAGGAGTTCTAGGTTACCCGCTTTGGTCCTCGTATCGTTGAGCTTACTACTTTGCTCAATCTCCCTCTTCCCACCATCATGGTGCACCCCCTCACCAAGTTTGAGAGGAAGGACCTCTAGGGCTTCAAGGTCAACCAGCCCGGACGCCAGACGGAGCCTACCACGGAGGCCATTGTCTTCAAGCTCATGCACGATGACAGGGAGAGAGGCCTTGAGGTAGTGATGCAGGACCTGATAGGACGTCTGCTAGGACGACACTCCCGACAGGTTAGAGGTACCCACTTCCACGTCTTCGGAAGACGTGATGAGGATGGAGAGTCCATCGACTTCGAGGACGATTCGAGGGACGCAGCAGAGCCGATACGCCTGTACCTCCAGGACTTAGAGTCTCTCATTAGGCACGTGGACATAGACAGGACCAATGTCATGCTCAGCAATGATGAGCTCTAGGTGCAGCTTCGCGAGAAGGACAAGCTCTTCGCGCAGCAAGACGAGATAGTCAAGGAAATGGAGGCGAAGTTTGAGACCCAGGATAGGAAGTTCAAGAGTCAGGAGAAGCGTGTCTAGGATAGGAACAAGAAGATCCGGGACATGACTGAAGAACTGCAGTCCAAGGACTTCGAGCTCGAGCAGCAGCAGACGGTGATAGAGAGGCTTCGCTCCCAGAAGAGGGCTCTCAAGGCCAAGATAGAGACCTTGACCACTAGCATCGAGGAAAACAAGACCGCGATGGAGAACACAGGTCTTACCTTTGTCGAGGAGGAGATTGATGCCGATGAGTAGATTGACTACTCGTTTATCTTTTTATTATCATACTTGTTGTTTGAGAACTTGTTATTTGACCATCCGACATGTGGATGGCTTGCTACTTGTGTGTTTTATTTTGTGAACTTGTTATCTTGTTGTTGAACTTTTATCTTTGTGTTGCATTCTTTTGTTTGCTTATGTGATGTAATGTGCATGAAAGCATCTATGGGTATCTCATTCTTATCTCTATTTGAACAAACCACAGATGCCTCCCCGTCGTGCAAACCCCAACCCCAACAACAACAACATCACTCCAGAAATGCAACAAATGATGACCGCTCAAACTCAGCTAATGCAGATGATGACGACGTTCATCCAGAACCAAAACAACAACAACAACAATAACAACAACAACAATAACAACAACAACAACCCTCCGGGCTTTGATATGCTTACCAGATTCTTGAGATTGAGGCCAGCAAAGTTCTCAGGAACAACTGATCCCATGGTGGCCAATGATTGGCTACGCTCAGTAAACAAGGACTTAGTAACCGTGGGCTGTAAGGATGCTGAAAAGGTCAGATTTGTAGCACATTTGCTGGAAGGACCAGCCGCCACTTGGTGGGACAACTTCCAGATTACCACTCCCATAGATGACGTGACATGGGCTATCTTTGAGGATGGCTTTCGCACTGCTCATATCTCATCTGGAGTGATGAGTCTGAAAAAGAAAGAGTTCCACAATCTGAAGCAGCGCCACCGCAGCGTGGCTGAATATATTGAAGAGTTCAACAATCTGGTGCGTTATGCACCGGATGAAGTTGACACCGATGCCAAGAGAAAGGAAAAATTTCTTGAGGGCTTGAATGATGAGCTGAATCTGCAATTGGCTGTGGCATATGTTCCCACTTATCAGTCGCTCTGTGACAAGGCTGCTATTTTGGAGAACAAAATGAAGCAAGTTGAGAGTAGAAAGAGAAAGCACTCCGATAAGCACAGCTCGGGATCGTCTCACAAACGATCTCATTATGATGACAGCGGAAGCTCAGGATCCCACAAGCATGGGAAATTCAACAAGCACCACAACCACAACCATCATGACAACAAGCATCACCGTAGTCATGACAATGACAAGTACAAGAACCTCAAGAGTGGACATAAGAGCCACTACAGTGGTAATGGAAGTGGAGGTGGAAGCCAGCCTGTTAAGAGAGACATAAGTCAGGTTGAATGCTTCAAATGCAAGAAGATGGTGCATTATGCAAATGACTGCCCCGAAAAGAAAGTTGAAGGACCTAACAAGCCCAACCCTTTTCAGAAGGGACAGGTAAACCACATTAATGTGGAGGAGGTCTATGAGGAGCCTGATGCTGTTGCTGGTAAGTTCAGACTCAATTCTATTCCAGCATTTGTACTCTTTGATACTGGTGCATCTCATTCATTCATATCAAGAGCATTTGTTGAAAGAAATGAACTACCGGTAGAAACTATTGGGTGTCCTATAAAAGTAAGTTCTCCTGGTGGAGAAATGATATTGAATTCAGGATGTCATGATCTAGTCATAGAATTTTGGAAGTATAAGTTTCCTGTTAACCTGATAATTCTAAAGTCCCAAGGATTGGATGTCATTCTGGGAATGGACTGGATGACTAAGTACAAAGGAGTGATAGATTGTGCCAACCATACTGTCTCACTCACAACTCCAGAAAATAAAAGGATCAGATTCAAGACCAACTTTGAAGCAAAAAAGAGTATGCTGAATTCTCTTAAGGGGGTTAGCATAGACAGTGTGCCAATTGTGAGTGAATATCCGGATGTGTTTCCGGAAGAATTGCCGGGAATGCCACCAGATAGAGATGTGGAATTTCTTATAGATTGGGTACCAGGGTCTGGACCAATAGCAAAGAGACCTTATGAAATGTCAGTTGATGAACTGAAAGAACTCAAGAAACAACTCGGAGAATAGCTACAGAAAGGATTTATTCAACCAAGTTCTTCATCTTGGGGAGCCCCAGTTTTGTTCGTGGAGAAGAAAGATAGAAGTCAAAGGTTATGCATAGACTACCGTTCACTCAACGAGGTAACTATCAAGAACAAATACCCTTTGCCTAGAATCAATGACTTGTTTGATCAGCTAGAAGGAGCATGTGTGTGCTCAAAGATTGATCTCCGGTCAGGATATTTTCAACTCAAGATAAGAGAACAAGACATACCTAAAACAGCGTTCACCACAAGGTATGGATTGTATGAGTATACCGTAATGCCTTTTGGTTTGACCAATGCTCCAGCATACTTCATGAATATGATGAACAAGGTGTTCATGGAATTCCTTGACAAGTTTGTTATCGTTTTCATCGATGACATCTTAGTCTACTACAAGAGCAAAGAAGAGCATGAAGGACACTTGCGTTTGATACTTGAGAAGTTGAGAGAGCATAAACTTTATGCCAAATTCAGCAAGTGTGAGTTTTGGTTGGATAAAGTCGGATTTCTTGGACATGTTATGACAAAGGATGGTGTAGCAGTTGATCCTGCTAAAGTTTCAGCTGTGACTGAATGGGAATCTCCCAAGTCCATGAAAGAAGTTTGTAGTTTCCTTGGCTTAGCAGGTTACTACAGAAGGTTCATTGAAAATTTCTCAAAGGTAGCTAAGCCTATGACAGAATTGCTAAAGAAAGACAAGAAGTTTGCTTGGTCTGAAGGTTGTGAACTCAGCTTTCAGGAATTGAAGAAGAGACTTGTGATAGCACCAGTCTTGTGTCTGCCAGATTTGGAAAAAGATTTCCAAGTATATTGTGATGCGTCTCATCAAGGTTTGGGTGCAATACTCATGCAAGACGGTAAAGTAGTGGCTTATGCCTCGAGACAGCTCAAAACTCATGAAGTGAACTACCCTACTCATGATTTAGAGTTAGCCTCTATTGTCCATGCACTCAAAACATGGAGACATTATCTTTTGGGAAAGCGTTGTGAAGTGTTCACAGATCACAAAAGTTTGAAGTATATCTTCACCCAAAAGGAAATTAATATGAGACAAAGAAGATGGCTAGAACTTATCAAGGACTGTGACTTAAGTTTGCAATACCAACCCGGTAAAGCAAATGTTGTAGCAGATGCTCTAAGTCGTAAGGTTTTTGTGAATGGCCTTACCAAAGGAGAATTGCCAGATGATTTGTGTACCCAATTTAGAAAACTCAGATTGGAGATTGTGCCTGAAGGACATCTCATGTCTTTGGATGTTCATCCCACTTTGTTGGACAAGATCATAGAAGCCCAGAAGACTGATAAGGAAATTGAAGAGATTAAGGAAAAGATTGGCAAAGGAAAAGCCAAAGAATTCCATGAAGACGAACAGGGTACTTTATGGCATGGGAAACGTATTTGTGTTCCACAAGACCCGGAGTTGCGGAAACTGATTTTGTAAGAAGCACACAACTCTCCGTATTCCATTCATCCGGGTAACACCAAAATGTACATGGACATGAAGGAAAGATTTTGGTGGAATAATCTCAAGAAGGACATCGCCGAACATATTGCTTTGTGTGATGTGTGTAGTAGAGTGAAAGCGGAGCATCAGAAACCAGCAGGTTTGCTTCAACCACTACCTATTCCTGATTGGAAGTGGGATAAGATTGGTATGGATTTCATTACCGGATTACAAAGGACCAGGTCAGGTTACGACTCTATTTGGGTTGTAGTGGATCGCCTAACTAAAGTGGCTCATTTCATACCCGTGAAGACAACCTACACAAGTGCTAAGTTAGCCAGAATCTACATGAGTAGAATTGTGTGTCTACATGGAGTGCCCAAGAGTATTGTGTCTGATAGGGGAACTCAATTCACTTCCCATTTTTGGAGACAGTTACATGAGTCATTGGGAACGAGGTTGGAATTCAGTACTGCTTTTCATCCTCAAACTGATGGACAAACAGAAAGGACTAATCAGATTCTTGAAGACATGTTGAGGGCATGTGCCTTAGACTATGGAGCCAGTTGGGATGAAAGTCTGCCTTACGCAGAATTTTCTTATAACAACAGCTATCAAGCCAGCATTGAGATGGCACCGTTTGAATTTCTCTACAGAAGAAAGTGTACCACCCCATTGTTATGGAATGGTGTGGGAGAAAGAAGTTTATTCGGGCCAGATCTTATCAAAGAAGCCGAAGAGAAGGTCAAATTGGTTAAGGACAGGTTGAAGATAGCACAGTCCCGATAGAAAAGCTACGCAGATCCTAAGCGTAGAGAAGTCACCTACGAAGTTGGCGATAGAGCCTATCTTAGAGTATCACCACTTCGTGGAGTGAAAAGATTCGGAGTCAAAGGAAAATTGGCACCAAGATATGTTGGGCCATTCAAGATTCTGAGTCGCAAAGGAGAAGTTGCCTATGAAATTGAACTTCCAGAATCTTTGTCAGCAGTTCATAATGTGTTTCATGTGAGTCAACTTAAGAAATGTCATCCAGAAATGGAAGAAACTTCTTTGAAGGATACTATACCTTTGGAGGAGGTTCAATTGGAAAGTGATCTCACCTATGAAGAGAAACCTATCAAGATTCTTGAGACTGCAGAAAGAGTCACAAGGACTAAGACTATCAAGTTTTGCAAAGTATAGTGGAATCATCATTCCGAAGAGGAAGCAACATGGGAAAGAGAAGATGATCTTCAGAAAGAACACCCACACCTATTTGCTAGCCAATCCGAATCTCGAGGGCGAGATTCACCTTAAGGGGGTTAGATTTGTAACATCCCTAAAATCATGTTTCAAACTCATGCATATCATCCATGCATCCATGATCATATAGAATTCATTTCAAACAAAACAATTCAAAAACAAGAGCATATGAGCTCATTATTTTATGTGATCATCATTTGAAACAAATGCTACTCTTTCTATGAGAGGTTATGGTTCATGAAACCAAACTTTGTGCCTTGTTGTCTTCAGTTGGTGTTGCTAGTTTGCTAAAGGTTCAAACCAAGATTTCAAAGCAAACACAATTTGAAAACCAATTTCAAAACCAAATTGAAATAAGTGCTATGTCACTGTTATTTTGTCTTTCCAAAAATGACAAAGCCAATTAAAAGTGACCACATGGTTTTATGCCTAGAATTGTGACTGTTGCACACTGCAAAAATCCTGAAAATATTTGAATTCAAAAGCTTTTGAAATCATTTGAAAATCAATCCAGAAAACCAAATTAGAAAAAGAAAAGGAATAAAGAAAAGGAAAAGGGCCGGCGCTACTATTCTGGCCCAACAGCGAAACCAGCCCAGCTAGCCCACCCGGGTTCTCCTTCTCCCTCTCTCACGCGCAGACGCACCCAGCGAGCCGCTGACACCCGGACCCCACTCCCCCTCTGTTCTATTCACTGACAAGCGGGCCCTCTCCACGTCGACTCCTTCTTCCCCAAATCGCGCCCGCAGACCACGTCGCCGCTGCCGTTGATGCCGGTAATGGCGCGGCGTAATTAGCCTTGATACCGCGAGCGTTTCCTGTCGCGCTTCGGCCTATTTAAACCCCACCCTGCCGCGGTCATTTCCCCCCACGCTGCACACTCTTCTCGCCACCAGGCTGCCCCTAATTCGCGTTGCACCGCCGCAACCAGAGCTAACTCCGGCGAGGTATTCCGGTAAGACCCCGTCGCCCCTTGCTGCCTAAACTTGCCAGTACAATCTCCTCGACCATGCGCACCTCCTGACCCCTCTGGTGCATGCTAGGAACATCCAGAGCCTCGGCAACGTCGGCGACCACACGAGACAGACGACCCCATCAACTCCGGCGATCAATTGCGGTAAGCTCCGAGCGCCCCTTGCCCCCTCTTGCATACGAGGTTGTTCGCCACTATCTTGCGCGTCTCCTAAACCGTCTGGTTCGTGCTAGGGCGACGTGGAACCTCGGCAACGACTTTGACAGCAACCACCTGACGCCGTGCATGACTCCGACGAGCTCCAGCAGCCCATACCGTGCGCCCCTTGCAAAGCCACCGCCACCTTGAGCTTCAGCAACTCTCTGCGGTTCTGGTAAGCACCCTCTCCCCTCCCCGAGCGACCTAGAACGCCAGCGCCGCCACTGACAGATGCGCCGCCGCCAGTCGCCGCCGCTAGCGCCGCTAGGCTATGGTCAGAGCAACGGTAGCCGTTAGATCTGTATCGTAAGGACTAGATTAGATCTGAGCGAAACGTTTTCTTTGAATCTGGCGCGTTGGATCTGACTTGATCTGACGGCGCAGAAGGGTGATCCTGAGTGAAACGGTATCGGCCAATAGGATAGCGCCGCGTGGCTAGGGTTTGGTTTAAAAACAGAATTTGAAATCTGATTTATATCCAAATTTGATTTAGCTATAAGTTTTGATTCCCACGTTAGATTTTGGCAAATTTTATACCGTTGGAATCAGGAGAGCAAGCCCTTTCCATTTATGCAATGTGTTTAAAGTTTTGCTTCTGTTAAAATAGTTTTATTTGCAGAAACATGTGTAGGGCTTATTTGAGCATATGAAATGTTTAGGAATTATTTATAGTGTCAAATAAACTTGGTTTGGCAAGTTTTTGACTTGTTCAAGATTCAGTACTATGCACTTGCTTGGTTGAGTTTTAAAAATCATCACTTAGCATTTTGCATGTGTGCATATGTATTTTTGTTTGTTTGTATATGTTGTGTGTAATTTGTTGCTACCATTCTTTGTGTAGACTTTGGTGCTAGTGATTGTGATTGTGAAGAGTGTTACTCTCCCAACTACCAAGGCAAGTGGTACTTTATGAATATTTCTATACCTATATTTTGTACTAAGCATTAGAAATATTTTGCTAAGTCTTGCATGTTACTATTTTGCCTATATGCCATGTGGGAAATCCTAAGTAGTTGTAGAATTGCTAGGAAATTTCTAAGTTAAGTCACTATCTATGCCATGCTTAGCCTAGCTAGTAGCAAACAAGGGTTGGTGAAATATACATGCTATGATGAAAATATTTCTAAGTCTTTGGACTTGTTTTACTTAATAAAACAACTAAGTCAATGAATCACCTGGGTGGAAAGGGACTTGACTAGTGGTTTTTGGTTGAGTGGTTACACAAGGCCCATGGCTATGGTTTACCTTGTGTATCTCACTTGTGGTATGCCACCCAGGAACAAAGAGATTTTAAAGGCCAAGTGTTGAGAAGCTTCTAGTGCAGCCACTTGGCAATATGAGCTCTGCCTGGATCACATAAGTTGCTAGAACTTAGCCATTTGGACAGTTGGTGGTAGTGGGAATGATAGGTTGGAACGCGTCCATTTGGTCTAAGGAAAGGCTTTTGAAAGGTCCTGTCTTGGTGAAACCAAGTCTGGTGGGGAAAGTGCACAACCTCTGCAGATGGAAAAATCTAAGTACTTAGCCAAGTTCATGGCAATGGACAACTTGAGCATCAAGACATGGAAGCTATCAAGAATCTCATCATCCCAACTTCCAAGTAAAAACTTGTGGGTGAACAAGGGTGAAGGACCTCAATGTCTATTGGTGGTTCCTTGGGAAAAGTTTTTGACAAAGAAAAACTTAGTGATTTCAACTAATAAGAAAAACCTATTTTGAGCAAAGCAAGCCAAGCTACACTTAACCAAATTGCATATAGTATCTAGTCCACTTAAAATTTACTAATTTATCACTTGCCAATACTATTCCAAAGTATTGACCCACTGTGGCTGTAACTTGTGATGTTGCAGGTTACTCTGATGAGGATTAGGTGTCATGAGTCTACACTCAACATGTTTGCCTGTGGCACATGAAGATGAAGACTTATATTTATATACTTATTCAAACTCTTGTATTAGGCCTGTGGCCTTTGAGTTGTAAAGACTATGTTTATCTCTAGAATGGATGTAATAAATGACCTTTGTATCTGTGTACTTCATCTTAAACTGTGGATGCTAGCAATGATCCAGGGACTAACATTGCAATCACGGGGATCCTTTTACTTTACAAAGGAGGGATCTTACACAGGTCCTCTTCTTCCCCATCGTCTCTAGCCACCCCACGTCGTGCCGAGGGCACCGTCGAGACCTCCTTCTCATCCTCGTTCGCCTGGCCAAAGGAATTGAGCTGGGAAGGCCACAGTCGCCACAACCGAAGCCGGCGTCCTAGCCGTCGATTCCGATCTCCTCCGGCCGATTCGACCCCTCCATCGCGTTACCGGTGAGCCACTGGTGCTTAGGAGCCCCTCCAATCCCTCCCCTCCTCTCTGTACTACCGCCGCGCCATGCACCTGCGAGCTCCACCGCTGTCTTCTCACCATAGCCGCATCTCCGGTGACCAAAACAAGGCGGCGCCGCTAAGGTTAGGTTTGCCTCTGCCTCCTCTCTCTAACTCGCAACCGCACGTGCCCTAGTTCGCCTTGCTCTGCCGTGCCCGTTGCCGTCTGGCTCATTTGCCGGTGAGCTGACGTGGTGCTGAGGTGGTCCTGACGTAGCATCGGTCCCACCCGTCATCCACAGTGGCTAGACTCAGCTATGGTGTAAAAAAATTCCAGGGCATGTGCTAATGTAAGCATGATGCAATATAGCCCTTTTCTTTTATCTTAAATGTTTTCTGTATTTATTTTGTAAATGAACAAATGACATGTGGGGTCTAGATGTAAGTGAGATAAATAATATCAAAAATGTTTTCTAATTAATAAAATTGCAAAAGTAATTCTAAAATGTAAATTATTTTATAATATTCCAAAAATGATTTAAAATGAATTAAAATTGAAGAAATTCATAACTAATTCTTTTTAAATCAGAAAAATACAAATAATATATCAAAATGTTTAGAAAAATAAGATCTACCTAGTTAAGATATCATCATGCATTGATAAGCAACTTCAATTGCAAGTTTAATTATAAGAACCAATTGAACCCCGTAGGTGATTCCGAGGATCCCCCTGTTCTAGGGTTTGGACCTTTTGGACTCCGTTTAAAATGACCAAGCATGTTTAGGGTTTCAATTTCAGTAACTTTTAACTTGTCATATCATCATCCTTGTTTGAGCATTGCATCGATGCCATGTGTTGATTGTTTCCCTTATTTCCGGTATTTGGTTCTTCTCCGGTAGAATACGATATCTGAATTGAGATCAAGATCGAAGCCCGAGATCAACATCGTCGAAGCTCGAAGACAAATACTTGACCAACTGTAATCAAGTCAAGTACTAGATGTCCGAAGCTCTGCTTTCTGGATATCAACTGGCAAAGGCAAGCGAAGCCCCACATATGATATAATCCTATGATTTCAAAATATTTACATTCTTGCCATGTGCATACAATTCTGAAGATATAATCCTATGATTTCAAAATATTTACATTCTTGCCATGTGCATACAATTCTAAAGTCTTTTATCGACAAATAGAGTAATCTTGTCTAATGCATGTTTCCTTTGTAGCCTATATTCCCTGATCCACTGCTCCTAGCATAACTAGGGTTTGGCTTGTGAAGGTTGCTAGAGCTATTACACTTGTTAAGCTTAGCCATGCTTAGCTGTTATCACTGGTCCATCCGGTTGATGAATCAGAGCTGCGAATGAACCTAGTTTGACAGGATGTCGTGGAAAAATCAGAGATGGAAATTAAACATGCTAAGGCTTGTATGGGAGGCCACATGGGTTGTGGTTTTTGCAGTCCCATACTTGCCACCCTTAGGACCCGATGTTCTTGCCTCTTGAACCAAGATGAGTGTACAACCACACGGGGGCCTGGAAACCCCCTCGACCAACTAACTTGCCGAGTAGATTCCATGAGTCACATAGTTTGGGCTTTCCATTTGACATACGCATCTTGGTTGTTCTTGAATGTAGCTGAAGGAGGTGCATTCATAACAGGTAGGTAAGCATGGCCGGGAACAAGAGATGCCCGACATCCGTAATCTTGAACCCCACACACATCATTAGGGACCGGCTTCGAGACTCGACCCGTTACGGCGGCATCTCCCTAGTGCATGACTCATGGTCTCAACGAAAGCAAGGTAAAGGTCGTGTCCAACCACCCTCTGCCGGCCTTCCAAGGAAGAGGGCTTATCTAGTGGCATTAAGAGAAGGTTAGTACGTGTGGGTAAAGTTGTACACCCCTGCAGGGTTATTAATCTTTTCAAAAAGCCGCGTCCGCGGTTATGGACGAACTTGGGAACGGATGTGAAGATCATAGAGAACTTTAACCTAATCATAAAACTTGGGCAGATCAATGTGTGCTTAAGGGTGCTTCCTCATGGGTATGAGGGGGTGATCCTAGATAGGTTCAGCTGATGATGATTCGGTGGATATCAAGAGATGATCAAAGCTAGTGATACCGCTCTCTTATCCCTTTTAAAATATTCTGATTAGTCGAGATTCTTCTTCCTCATGTTTTACAAAACAAAGATGGTTTTATGCAAAGTAACTCCACCAGCCAAAAGTCTTGTGGAGTACACCCTGTACTTACCCTTGCTTCGTTGATACTTTTGCAGCCGAGTAAGTGTTACCATAAGAAGATGAGTTCTTCACGGCATTGACATCGACGAGTAGTTTGGAGTTCCCAGTCAGCAGTCTGGGATCTATGGATTGGACGTCATCGTTATGCTTCAGGCCTCTTAGGCCATTTGTTAAGTTTGCTATACTTAATAGCATAATTTTCCTTCCATTGTTTGATGTTTGTGGTCAGTGACCTCTGTTTGTAATATTTTGGTTCTCTTATCAGTTATGAACTTGTTGTAATAATTTTTGTGTCGTAGGGTCACTGTTGTGTTATCAATTCTCTCTCTGTACGCTTTCGAGATTTAGTTTAGACTTATATCAGACAGAGGACTAGGGTTTGTCTAGCCGTAATCCCGGCGGTGTCACATGAGTCTACACTCAACATATTTTCCTGTGGCACATGAAGATGAAGACTTCTATTTATTTACTTTGTGTTATGAACTCTATGTATTAGCCTTGGGATAATGAGTTATAAAGGCTATTTTATCTCTGGAATGACGATGTAATAATGACCTTTGTATATGTGTACTTCATCTTAAACTATGGATGCTAGCAATTCAATCTAGGGACTAGCATTGTAATCACAGGGTCTTTATCTTAAATGGTGGGGTCTTACAGATGGTATCAGAGAACTGTGTTGCCTGTAGGATTATGACCCTAAGATGGATTACCCTAAGGAAACCACTAGCAAAATGCAAACTCCTTTACAAATTTCCACACTTGTCTATTTTCATCTCGTACAACTTTTCCTAATCTTCTTTCTTATCTCCATTTGTAGATGAACTCCATTAATGAAGCCGTCAATAAGGGACCACTCATGACTATGACTTTGGTGTGTGAGATGGAGTTTCCCAAAGCACTCAAGAACCTTATGGTTACCATGGGGATACATGATGCAACAGTGTACAAAGGATTCCCCATGATGAATGAAGGAGAAGAGTATTGGTGGGTACAACTCCACTTGTATAAAAACAAGGAGGACAACCACAAATAGTCGGGATTCTGCATGGTCACCAACTCAAAAATGCACAAGTCATTCTTTGACTTTGCAAGGAATGCAACTTGGAATGCCATCAAGGAGCTTGGTGATAGACTCAAGTGTAGAATGCTCAACACTCAAAATGACTTTAGAGAGGAAAAGAGGCATACCCAGGACTTAGAGGCTACCAACCAACGTCTAAGGGAAGACATCATAGATTTAGCAATGAAGTCTTGTGACCAAGACAGACAGATTGCCTCCAAGGATGCCTTGATAGCTATTTTGACAAGTGAGTGAGAGTTGTGACATACTCCAATAGTTGGACCACCACACTTATCGTTTCTCTCGCATTAATAATTTTAACCATACCAACCTATGTGGTATGGCAAAAATTTGTCTAAGTCATTTGAACCTTGGTGTTTGTGATTAAATATTGTATGCCATGACTTATGTGTTTTATGTATGCTATTGGCTTTTGTTTCACCACCTTATGTTTTTCTCTGTACTTGTGTTGTTTATAATCTTTCTATATCCTATGCAATAGATGCCTAGCTTTGTTGTCAGCACCGCCGAGGAGTTCAACGGAACTCGTTTTGGTTCTTGTATCATGGAGCTCACTAGTGTGCTCAATCTCCCTCTCTAGTATTAAGGGACTTCAGCTTACGAAGTTCGAGAGGAAGGATCTATGGGGATTTAGAGTCTAGCAGCCTGGACACCAGACGGAGCCACCTACCGACGAGATTACCTTCAAGCTGATGCACGATGACAAAGATAAGGGACTCGACGTTGTCATGCAGGAGCTACTTGGACGCCTTTTTGGACGTCACTCCACCGAGCTCAGGGGCCTCTACTTCCACCCATTTGGGAGATGTGACAAGGAGGGAGAGGTTGTAGCGTATGACGCCGCCACTAGAGAGACTATCAAGCCAGTGTGTCTGTATCTTCAGGACCTAGAGAGCCTCGTTAGACACCTCGACACTGATAGGACCAATGTCATGCTTAGCAATGACGAGCATCGGGTTCAGTTGAGGGAGAAGGACAAGACCTTCGCAGAGCAGGATGAAGTCATCAAGGAGATGGAGGCTAGGTTCGAGAGCCAAGACAAGAGGTTCAAGAATAAAGAGAAGAGAGTGCAGGATAGGAACAAGAAGATCAAAGAGATGAGAGCCGAGATAGAGCTCAAGGACCTTGAGCTAGAGACTTAGCAGGGAGTGATAGAGTGGCTGCGCTCGCAGAAGAGAGCCCTCCAGGCAAATATCGTTGCCTTGACCACCAACGTGGAGGAGTACAAGGCAACCATGGAGATAGCAGGAGTTACTCTAGTGGACGAGGAGGTCGACATGGAGGAGTAGTGTTGACCACTCGGCTATCTATTTATCTATCATCCTTTCATTATTGAGTCGCAATGATCATCCAACATGTGGATGGCTTTGCTAGTGTGTTTACTTTTCCAAAACTTGTTGTTTACGTTGTTTAAACTCTAAGTTTATCTTGTGCTTGTTTATTTGTGATTGTTGCTATGTGATGTATTGTGCATGTTAGTATCTATGGGTTATATTTCATTACTTATCCTTATTGGAACCACAGATGCCTCCCCGTCATGACAATCCCAACCAAAACAACCATAACAACAATGACAATGAGATACTGATGACAACCCAAACTCATTTGATGCAAATGATGACCCAGTTCATGAAGAATCAGAATCAGAACCAAAACAACAACAACAACAATAACAACAACAATAATCAAAACAACCCACTAGCCTTTGATATGCTTACAAGGCTTCTAAGGTTGAGGCCTGCAAAGTTTTTAGAAACCACCGATCCTATGGTAGCCAATGACTGCCTACGTTCTGTGAACAAGGACTTGGTCACTGTAGGCTGCACTGATGAGGAAAAGGTCAGATTTGCAGCCCATCTACTTGAAGGACTAGCAGCCACATGGTGGGACAACTTCCAAATCACCACCCCTATTGAGGATGTGACTTGGGAAATATTTGAGGATGGATTCCGCACTGCTCATATCTCATCAGGAGTGATGAGTTTGAAGAAGAAAGAGTTCCACAATCTTAAGCAGCGTCACCGCAGTGTGGCAGAATATATTGAGGAGTTCAACAATCTGGCACGCTATGCACCAGATGATGTTGACACTGATGCCAAGAGGAAGGAAAAATTCCTTGAAGGGCTGAATGATGATATGTGCATGCAGCTATATATTGCATATGTCGCAACTTATCAATCCCTGTGTGACAAAGCCACCATCTTGGAAAGCAAGATGAAACAGGTGGAGAATAGGAAGAGGAAGCATCACTTTGATAAGCATAGTTCTGGATCGTCGCAGAAGCGTTCCCATGGTGATGATAGTGGAGGTTCTGGATCCCACAAACATGGGAAGTATAACAACCACCACAATAGTAACCGTCACCATGACAAAAAGCACCACCATAGTCATGACAATGATAGATATAAGAACCACAAGAGTGGACACAAGAGCCATCACAGTGGGAATGGCAATGGAAGTCAGCCAGCTAAGAGAGACATCAGTCAGTCTGAGTGCTTCAAGTGCAAGAAAACTGGACACTATGCAAATGAATGCCTAGAAAAGAAGTCTGATGGAGCCAACAAGCCAAACCCATTTCAGAAGGGTCAAGTGAACCACATCAATGTGGAGGAAATCTATGTGGAATCTGATGCTGTGGCTGGTAAGTTCAAGCTTAATTCTTTTCTAGCACTTGTTCCTTTTTATACCGGCGCATCGCATTCATTCATATCAAGAGCATTTGTTGATAAAAATGGACTTCCAACTGAAACTATTGGGTGTCCTATTAAAGTAAGCTCTCCAGGTGGAGAGATGATAGTAAATTTTGGATGCCATGATCTAGTGATAGAATTTGGAAAGTATAAGTTTCCAGTTAGTCTGATAATCCTAGATTCCCAAGGATTGGATGTAATTTTGGGCATGGATTGGATGACTAAGTATGAAGGAGTAATAGATTGTGCCAATCATACTGTTACACTCACAACCTCGGATAAGAAATGGATTAGGTTCAAGTCTAACTTTGAATCTAAAGGGAGTAAGCTAAATTCTCTTAAGGGGGTTAGCATAGACAGTGTACCAGTTGTGAAGGAGTATCCAGATGTGTTTTCGAAGGAATTACCAGGAATGCCACCTGATAGAGATTTGGAGTTTTTAATTGACTTACTGCCAGGATCTAGACCAATAGCAAAGAGACCCTTCAAGATGTCAGTTGATGAGTTGAAAGAACTCAAGAAACAACTTGGAGAAAAGTTGCAGAAAGGATTTATCCAACCAAGTTCTTCGTCTTGGGGTGCACCAGTTCTATTTGTTGATAAGAAGGATAGAAGTCAAAGGTTATGCATAGATTATCGTTCACTCAATGAGGTGACTATAAAGAACAAGTACCCTTTGCCCAGAATCAATGATCTATTTGATCAGCTAGAAGGAGCCCGAGTGTTCTCAAAAATTGATCTTCGATTAGGCTACTTTCAGCTAAAGATTAGAGAGCAAGACATACCTAAGACTGCTTTTACCACTAGGTATGGATTGTATGAGTATACTGTGATGCCATTTGGATTAAAAAATGCACCCGTTTATTTCATGAACATGATGAACAAAGTGTTTGTGGAGTTACTTGACAAGTTTTTTGTCGTATTCATCAATGACATTTTGATCTATTCCAAGAGCAAGGAAGAGCATGAAGAACATTTGCGTTTGATACTTGAGAAACTCAGGGAGCACAAGTTGAATGCCAAGTTTAGTAAGTGTGAATTTTGGTTGAACGAAGTTGGATTTCTTGAACACATTGTGTCTGGAGATGGTATAGCTGTCGATCCTGCAAAGGTGTCAGCTGTAACTAAGTGGGAATCTCCAAAATTAGTTAAAGAAGTTCGTAGTTTCCTAGGCTTGGAAGGATACTATAGAAGGTTCATTGAGATTTTCTCAAAAGTAGCTAAGCCAATGACGGAGTTACTTAAGAAAGAGAAGAAGTTTGATTGGACTGAAGGATGTGAAATCAGTTTCCAAGAATTGAAGAAGAGACTAGTGTCAGCACCAGTCTTATGTCTGCCAGATTTGGAGAAGGATTTTCAAGTCTACTATGATGCATCTCACCAAGGATTGAGTGATGTTTTAATGCAAGAAGGGAAAGTTGTGTCTTATGCCTTGAGACAACTCAAAACTCATGAAGTGAATTATCCTACTCATGACTTAGAGTTAGCCTCTATTGTCCATGCACTCAAAACATGGAGACACTACCTTTTGGGAAAGCGTTGTGAATTGTTCACGGCTCACAAGAGTTTGAAATATATTTTCACCCAGAAGGAACTCAATATGAGACAAACAAGGTGGCTAGAACTCATCAAGGACTATGACTTGAGTTTGCAATACCATCCCAGTAAAGAAAATGTTGTAGTAGATGCTTTAAGCCGTAAGGTTTATGTGAATGGCCTTACTAAGGGAGAATTGCCAGATGATTTGTGTGCACAATTTAAAGAGCTAAGATTGGATATAGTGCCTGAAGGATATCTCATGTCATTGGAGGTTCAACCAACATTGTTGGACAAGATCAAAGAAGCCCAAAAGTTGGCCAAGGAAATAGAGGAGATTAAGAGTAAAATTAGTAAAGGGAAGGCTAAAGGATTCCATGAAGATGAACAAGGAACTTTATGGTATGGAAAACGTATCTGCATTCCGCAAGATCCGGAGCTTCGGAAATTGATTCTGCAAGAAGCACACAATTCGCCATATTCTATTCATCTGGGTAACACCAAAATGTACATGGATGTGAAGGAAAGATTTTGGTGGAACAATCTCAAGAAAGATATCGCAGAACATATTGCCTTGTGTGATGTGTGTAGTTGAGTGAAAGCGGAACATCAGAAACCGACAGGGTTATTGCAACCACTACCTATACCTCATTGGAAGTGGGATAATATTGGTATGGATTTTATCACCGGACTGCCAAGGATGAGGTCTGGATATGACTCTATATGGGTTGTTGTGGATCGCCTAACTAAAGTGGCTCATTTCATACCCATGAAGACTACTTATACAAGTGCTAAATTGGCTAAGATCTATATGAACAGGATTGTGTGTCTACATGGAGTACCTAAGAGTATTGTGTCTGATGGAGGAACTCAGTTCACCTCACATTTTTGGCGACAACTACATGAATCATTGGGAACAAGATTAGAGTTCAGCACGGCTTTTCATCCTCAGATGGATGGACAAACTGAAAGGACCAATCAGATTTTGGAAGACATGTTGAGAGCTTGTGCACTAGACTATGGTGCTAGTTGGGATGAAAGTCTACCTTATGCAGAATTCTCTTACAATAACAGCTACCAAGCAAGCATAGAGATGGCTCTGTTTGAATTCCTTTATGGAAGGAAGTGTACTACGCCATTACTATGGAATGGGGTAGGAGAAAGAAATTTATTTGGACCAGAACTGATCAAGGAAGCTGAAGAGAAAGTCAGAATGGTAAAGGACAGATTGAAGATAGCCCAGTCCCGACAGAAGAGCTATGCAGACCCAAAGCATAGGGAAGTCACCCATGATGTAGGTAATAGATCCTATCTTAGAGTCTCACCACTTCATGGTGTGAAGAGATTTGGAGTCAAAGGAAAATTGGCACCTCGATATGTTGGACCATTCAAGATTTTGAGCCGCAAAGGAGAAGTGGCTTATGAGATTGACTTGCCTGAATCACTGTCAGCAGTTCATAATGTGTTTCATGTGAGTCGGTTGAAGAAGTGTCATCCGGAGATGGAAGAAACTTCACTGAAGGACACTATACCTTTGGAAGAGGTACAGTTGGAGAGTGATCGCACTTATGAGGAGAAAACTATCAAAATTCTTGAAACAGCAGAAAGAGTTACTCGTACTAAGACTATCAAATTCTGCAAAGTATAGTGGAATCATCATACCGAAGAAGAAGCAACTTGGGAAAGAGAAGATGACCTTCGGAAAGAACACCCACACCTATTTGCTAGCCAATCCGAATCTCGAGGGCGAGATTCATTTTAAGGGGGTTAGATTTGTAACATCCCAAATTTCATCAAATGCAAAATCATGTATTGCATTCATATCATCATAGAATTTTGAGCTTGCATAAATATTTTAAAAGTTTGAAACCAAATAGAACCATATTTATGCCCTTTATATTATATACATATGGGGCTTGGTTTTATTTTATTTTATAACCTCAAAAGGTTTTTGAGTGAATACATTTGTTTCACACACATTTGAATGCTAGGGTAATAGTACAAAACTTGGTGAAAGTTTGAATTCAAACAGATTTGAATTAGGGTTTCAAAACCATTTCTAAAAATCAAAACAGAAAAGAAAAATGTTAAAGAAAAAAATAAAACTAGGCATTGTCTATTCAGCCCAGCCCCACTTGCGGCCCATCTTGCCCACCCTGGTTCCCCCTCCCCTCTCTCTTTCTCACGCGCATGCGCCTCACCCTCTCGCTGATAGGTAGACCCCACTGCCACGCCAGCGCATCGTCCTCAATCGCGCGCCGGTGACCACGCCAACGCCGCCTGTCCCCCCCTTCACTGCCGTGATTGAATTCTAGTAATTGGCGATGAATGCTCGTGTAATCACAACCGCTGACGCTTGTTACTGAAGAACCACCTCGCTGCGGTCATTTCCCCTCAAACCCCATCGCCAGAGTGCCCCCAGGCTGCCAGTAATCGAGCTTGCATCACCGCAGCACCGCACGTCTCCGGCGACCAATCCCGGGGAGATCCATCCACCCCTCTCCCTATGGTTGATTCTATATTGTTCACCACCCTCTTGTGCTCCTTCTGATGCCTTCCGTTTGCTCTCTTGTGCCCCCAGAACGTCGCCCTCAACAAGCTCTGCAAGCACTCGACGCCGACCGCGACTCTGACGAGCTATTCTGGTGAGGCATGTGTTCCCCTTGACCTCTAGTTCACGTGAGTGTGTTTGCCACTATCTTGCACATATGCTCATGCATGCTGTTTTCTCCCTTGCACACCAGGTTGTCGCCCTGTCTCCATTTGCAAACGCCCGACGCCAGAACCAACTCCGATGATCTCCCGCGCCCGCGATAGTGCGCCCCTGTCCAAGCCACGACCACCTTGAGCTTCCTCGCATCCACGCGACGCTGGTAAGCATAGGCACCACCCCTACCCCCTCTAGACTCGTCGGCGTGTCACCGGAAGTGTCGTCGCTGCCGCCAGCGCCGCCCCGCTATGGTCACACCGTTCAGATCCGTTGGATCTAGATCCTACGCCATAGATTAGATCACTTACTGAAGCGTTACATTTAGATCTGGTGCGTTGGATATGACTTGATCCAACGGAATGGAAGCGTGATCTGCGTGAAGCGTTATCAGCGAATCAGACGCTGCCATGCGTCTATGAATTAGATTTAAAATCTGTTTTTGAATCTATTAGATATTCAAACTTGTAAAATTCATATCTTTTGTTCTATTTGTCCAAAATTTGCAAATAATATATCAATGGATTCAGAAAATTAAGCCCTACACATCTATGGCCTTGAATTGGACATTTTCTTCTGGAAAATAGGATTATTTGCAGAAGCATTTGTAGGCCTATTTTGCATATAAAAATTATTTGGAAAATTGTTTTAAAGTAAATTTGAGTTTGTTTAGACTTTAGAAAGTTTACTTTGTGTTTAGTAGTGTTTAATTTGACTTTTTTGCTGTAGAAAATCATTCCATTGCATTTTCATGCATTCATATGTATTTTTGTTTGAATATTGAAATGTGAATTTGGTGTTATGATTTTATGTGTAGATTTTGGTGATTGGGGTGATTGTGATTGTGAGGACTGTTGCTACTCTCCTAGCTAGCAAGGCAAGTGATGATCCATATTTTTGTCCTACTATTTTGTCTATGCATTAGTGTTATTTTGAGTAGGATTTACATTGGAAATTTTCTAAGTATATACTATGCTATGCCTTGGGAAATCCTAGTAGATGTTGTCTTAGTAGAATTTTCCTTAAGTTAAGAATCTTACTATACTAGTATGCTTAGCATAGCTAGTAGAAAACAAGGGTGGAATATTCATGCTATGAAATATTTCTAAGCCTATGACTTGTGTTTTGATTAATAAAACAAGTATGTGAATGAATCACCTGGGTGGAATGGAAAGTTTGGTTCATGTTGAGTGGTTACACAAGGCCCATGTCTATGTTTTACCTTGTGTATCACACTTGTGGATGGCCACCCGGGAACAAAGGGATTTGAGACATTTAGTGTTGAGAAGCTTCTAGTGCAACCACATGGCATATGAGCTCTGCGTTGACCAACTAGGTTGCAAGAACTTAGCCAGATGGACAGTTGGTGGTAGGGTTGATAGGATGGAACACGTCCATGGTGGTCTAAGGGAATGCTTCTGAAAAGTCTCGTCTTGATGCATGTCGAGTCTTGTGGGGAAAGTGCACCACCTCTCGAGAGGGTAAAAACCTAAGTACTTATCCGTGTCCCTAGCAACGGACAATTTGAGCATCAAAGACATTGAAGTGATCAAGAATCTCCTCATCCCAGTTTCTCTAAGTTAAAACTTGTGGTTGAACAAGGGTAAATGTTCACAAATGTCTATTGGTGGTTCTTTGGGTGTTTTTGACAAACAAAAACTAAGTGTTTTCAACTAATAAGACAAAACCTTATTTTGAGCAAAGCCAGCCTAAGCTACACTTAGCCAAATTCATATAGATGTTAGATACTACTATGGTATCTCTTGCCAATACAATTCCAAATGTATTGACCTTCTGTGGCTGTAACTTATGATGTTGCAGGTTACTCTGATGGTGACTAGGGTTATGGGTCTAATCTCAACATGTTTTCCTGTGGCACATGAAGATGAAGACTTCTATTTATTTACTTTGTGTTATGAACTCTATGTATTAGCCTTGGGCTAATGAGTTGAAAAGACTATGTTATCTCTGTAATGACGACGTAATAAATGACCTTTGTATCTGTGTACTTCATCTTAAACTATGGATGCTAGCAATTCGATCCTGGGACTAACATTGCAATCATAGGGGCCTTTACCTTAAATGGTGCGGTCTTATAGATGATAAGCCCGGATTCCAACAAATGGCTAAAATCCATGCAATCTGAGATGGAATCCATGTACGAAAACCAGGTTTGGACCTTGGTGTACTTACCTCATGACCGAAAGGCCGTTGAGAATAAATGGATTTTCAAGAAGAAAACTGACGTTGATGGTAATGTGACCATCTATAAATCTTGACTTGTCGCAAAGGGGTTTCGAAAAATTCAAGGAGTTGACTATGATAATACTTTCTCTTCTGTAGCGATGCTAAAGTTTGTTAGGATTATGTTAGCAATTTCTAAATTTTTTTATTATGAAATTTGTAAAATGGATGTGAAAACCGCATTCCTCAATGGTAATATTGAAGAAGAGTTGTATATTGTACAACCAAAGGGTTTTTTCGATCCTAAGGATGCTGGGAACTTATGCAAGCTTCAGCGGTCCATCTATGGACTGAAGAAAGCATCCCGGAGTTAGAATCTCCGCTTTGATGAGGTGATTGATGACTGCAAGTGCAGAGATAGATTGTATCTAGTTTTTAAATAAAGGTATCGAACCCACAGAGAGCTAGTTGGTTAGGGTCTTTATTCCCCTCGTCTCTATCTACCAAAGGATACTTGTAAGATGCCTTTGATTTCAAGTAAAGGGTGTTTGAAAAAGGTTTTTGTTTGAATGCAAGAAAGTAAATAAAATAAGTAGAAAGAAAGCAAGTAACAAGAGCGAATGGAATGGAGGTTGAACTCATAATTAGGATACACCACTAGCATGTTGTAATTAATCATAATTAGAATAACCTATTTCTTATGTCGCGAGGAGGAAGTATTTGATGAGGCAGTCACAATTAAGGGTCGTACAGACGGACGATACGGGCGGGCTGCACCCGTACCACTGGTCGTTACACGCACTATAGTCTCCTGGGTGCAAGCAATTTCTCCGGGTGCAAAGATAAATCAATAAAATTATCACTTAAAATATAATATTAAAGTATAATATGATAGTCTCAATTGATATGTTCATAATAGACATAGTAAATTGGGATCATGTTGAAAAAGGACAAAACATACACACATACGCGGTAAAATACTTCAAACCCTACTCTACTTGTGCAAAAACAATAAGTAAGAAATCTCTAATTTTGGACTCATCAACTCCCCCAAGCTAGACTTTTGCTTGTCCCCGAGCAAGATGGTGGCTTATGAACACGATCATCATGTTTATGAGGCACGGGACGTTACAATAAATGAGGCAAAAATTGAAACAGGAGTACAATATCGGATGTAGAGTTATGTCGGGAGATTTATCATACCTTTACACATCACATGACTTAGAGGCTTCCACACCTTTTTTGTGTTAATGCTATTATAAGAAACTATTAGTAATTGAACATATTATAAAATCATAAAGTTAAAAATGGGTGAGAACTTGATTTTAGCAATGAAGATTCATGATCATCTCCTTTTTTCTTCTTTCTTCTTTTTTTAAAAGCTTGTATTCTTTATTTTGCCTTGAAATTTTTTCTTGATAGCGAATATTTTGTATCTTTCTTCTCTTTCTTCTTCTCTCTTTTTTAGCACAGCTATGTGATCATGCTCACTACTATGGCTTTATAACCCAAACATATGACTATAATATGCTACCAAGATTTTACTTCTCATAATTTAATCAATACTTGTATCAGTGTGGAAGACCCTAAAATCATAATAGTTGTACAAGTATTATAACACTCAACCTAGTTCAATAATCTAATATAATAATCATGAATCAAAAGATAAATTCAAATATCATAAAGTCTCAAAACTCAATGGATATAATTCTTCTCTTGAACAAATGGGAATTTGAAGATGATGCAACTAATGCAAAGATCTTGAATAAAAACCTACATGCGTGCAATAAAGTAATCATGCTAAAGCTAGAAGATAGATTACAAGGCGTTAAATATCTCCCCAAAGCTTGGTATCAAGCTGGTGGGATCAAATAATCCCTTGCGATTATTTGATATTGTGGAATTCTTCAAGGCAAAGGAGCGTTGTTGGAGCGAGAACCGACGTGCAGTGTCTTGATCGTTGTTTTAAGGATCATTTTGTGAATCTTACGTTGCTCGCTTATTTTCTCCAACTAAGCCACCATTACCTTATACATCTATATTGTTTCCTTTTGTGCTTCGATAAATCAAAGGGTGATGTGGAGGTTGTCTTCTAGTCCCCTTATTATCTTTGTATCTAACTAATCCAGGTAATGATGTAGTAGCTCAATATGTTTAGATGATCCTGAAGACTTTACCCTTATTTTCTTGATACAACGGTCAAGCTTGTTTAGAGAAGCCTGGATCTCCTCTTCTTGATGTTTAAGCTCCACCAGATATAATTATCCTTCTCCCTTGATGTTGAGTTGGATCTTCTCGAAATCACCCTCTTGTCCAACTAGGAGATTGAGTCCTTTCTGCACATCCTTCATAGTCTCCACCAGCTTGAATCCATCCTCAACTTCATATTGATTACTCTGATCTTCCTTCCCCTTTCTTCCTTTAGACTCCTCCATGGCCTTCACAGAAGAACCTTCATGTCCTTTCTTGGCTTGTACGGAGCTCCATGGATGAGACATGTCTGCCGGATTGTCGAGGAAGAAGTGACAAAGCGAGGGAGATCTATTCTGATAAGAGAGGAAAAAGGGTCTTTTGGGAGGCTTAATAATGGTTAGTATCAAGGCAAAACTCGTACTAGAAGAAAAAGGGTCAGCCAAGAAAAGAATCCCAACTAATAAGGAAGGAAATAGGAGAAAAAGGAAGAAAAAGAAATCATAACGATCACTGGTACGGGAGGACGTGAAGGGAATATGCCCTAGAGGCAAATAATAAAAGGTATATTATTGTCATATCCCAATAAGTTCGTAATAGTTTCATATTATGCTATAACTATATCAAGTGGAAACATTGATATAGGTGTGATATGAAACATAAGTTCCTAGTAGCCTCTATATATAGTAGTTCGTTGGGCAACGGATGATAAAGGTTTCCTGATCATGAGTGATAGTGATAGTTGACAACGAGGTCATATCATTGGTGAATGATATGATGGACATTACTCAAAGTTTGCGACATGATCAAGTCACAAAGTTCATTGTTGCAATAGTCAGAAACATAGTCTCCTTCTCCTTAGACCATGAGATCATATTAATCAGTATCTCCCGAGGCTGCTTTGACTACATCAAACATCACTCAGTAAAATGGTGATTATAATGGTGTATGTTGGGTATTCCAGAGGTACAGGTTGAGGACTATGCATTAAGACCGGGATTTGTTCACCCAGAGACGGGTAAGATAGAGTTAGACCGACTTGGTGAGATTTCATCCATAATGTTGCAACATGTGACTATGTCACGGTGACATGGTTATACCCTACGGGTACATGACATTAGCATACCTGGTCCAGCCCAAGGAAGGCCCACGAGAATATACGCGGCTCATGAGGATTTTTGGGTGGCCCAAGCCCACGACGTCTTCGGATCCTTGGAGAGCAAGACTAGAACAGATAGAATATTAAAAGGGGCAAACCCTAAACCTGTAACCGACTCGATCTGTGCCCGGTACCTGCCTACCTCTATATAAAGGCTAGGAGGGCACGACGAGGAGGAGATCTCTCTCACCTCACCGCATACACACCTCCACGCCAGATTGCATCTGTGCACCCCTGTAACTTTTGGTTCCGCCGTAATCAAGAGCAGACAAGCAGGAGTAGGGTTTTCCCTCCGGGAGCCTGAACCTGGGTAAATCTCGTGTCCCCTGGTTGCTTGTCTGTTAACCGTTCCGCGATATCCATCACCCCCATCTTCTCCAAAACCCAAGCTCATAACAATGGGCATTGACGAGATTAAACCTCGTCTTACAACTCAATTGGTGCCGTCTGTGGGAATCAGGGGTGCTGATTGTGCGATCGTGACGGTCCCGACCAAAGCGATCTACAAATTTTTGGCAACGGAGAGCTATCTCCTCTTCGGCGCTTTCGACTTCACCGCCCACTCGCCAGCCACCCTGAAGGACTTCGATCCCGTAGGCGACGGGCTCGAGATCCTATTCGGAAGCTTCTGCTTCTAGGTGGGACAGACCGGCACCCTCCGCCTCCCAGAGCGGGTGCCTCTGCCATCGATCAAGCCCGCCTCATGGGCCCCACATCCCAACATTCTACGCACGAAAACATTGACAGATGAGTCATACGACAGTAGTAGCTGCAACTCAGATCTGTGCGATCCCCCGTTGGATGAAGGGACCTACGATTCCGGATCCGAAAGCTATGGCAGCAGCGATCCAGTCCGCGGACGCTACCAATGCGCCGTGGTAATCCAAAGTGAAAACGAACAACAACCACCAGGTTCGGGTTCTCACGTATCGCCACCCAACCCATAGAGTAGAAATGGTGAAAATAGGAGGCAACCATCCCCCCCGCCCAACGAGGACGACCCTGATGCCAGTCGAGTAATCCACCTTAGCGAGGAAGGATGGAACCAAGCACACGAAGCCGTGGCGGGCAACAAAATCCTGCCTGTGGGTGCCTCATGGGACCTACTGATGGCATACCACCCGCTCCTCATCGAAGAGCACAAAAAGCAGGTGAAGATGCAAGAGGTACTCGACAAACGCAAGCAGGCGGCCTCGGAGTCCAGCGCGCAGCGAGCTGCGCTCAACGCCGTTGGCGGCTCCAGCTCGCACGACAACAATGCCAACAAGCATCGCTCTCGTGTAGAGAACATGGATCCCGATGCACGTCACGAGGTGACTCGAACCCTCAACACGTCCTTCATGGAGATGGAAGCCAACAACAACATCATCCCGAAGACGCCGCAAGCTACGATCATGTCAGCCACCACATATCTTGAGTCCCATCCACCTCTGGTGGGGGACCCGAAGAGGGCCATGCACAATTCCGCACTAGCCGGACTCGGACTCGTTGGAGCTGCGCTCCATGAAGAAGCTCCTGCGTAGCCGAAAAACAAAGCTACGGTCAAATTCACCCGCAGTCCCACACCCTCATCCGACGAGGAGGAACACGATCTACCTCGACGACGCAAGAGTCCACGATGTCGTAGTCGTGACTACGACGCTCGAAACAACCTCGCTCAGCGCAAGGTCGACAAGGCACGCGCTAAACGCGTGTGCTCGTCCGAATCCGAAGAGGATGACGACGAAGGAGAACTCTGCGGAGCTCGATGCTTCAGCAGATCTGTTCGGAGGACACGGATGCCGAGAAACTTCAAGCTTCCTTCGGACACTCCGAAGTTCGACGGCATGCAGGACCCTAAGGCGTGGCTCAGTGACCACCTTTCATCCGTCAAGCTACACGGTGGAAACAGAAACACTGCTCTGCAATGCCTTCAGCTGCAGCTGACAGGCGCAGCCCGGATCTGGCTCAGCAGCCTATCCTCGGGATCCATCCGAAGCTAGGAGGAACTGGCGTACAGTTTCATCCGAAACTTCAAGGGTACCAGTAATAGTCCAACCTCGATCGAAGAGGTGTGAGCTTGCACTCAAAAAACGGGCGAATGCATTCGCTCGTACATATTACGCTGGTCCAACATCAAGAACTCTGTGGCACACATCTCCGAGGAGAGAACGATCGACACCTTCAAAGATGGTGTCAAGCGCTAGGACTTCAAGGAAGAACTTGGGCGCGTCAAGCCCAAGACGCTTGACCACCTCATGGACATCGCCAACAGGTGGGCAGATGGCGAGGACTCCGTCCACCGAGCACACTCGGATGAGGAAGATGACTATGGCCGCCGACGCGAGCGCCGTAGCGAACAAAGATCGTGCGTCTACAATGATCGCGACGGACCCAACATGGTCGCGGCTGGATACGCCGACCGCCGCAACGAAAGCAACCGCAGCAACGGCGGATATCGTGGAAACAACTTCCGCGATGGAGGACGCCCAACGCGAATGTGGCAACGTCGCGGTCGCGACGACGAGCTCTCGGCATACGACAAATTGGCGGGCCCATGCACCATCCACTTCTACATCGAAAAGAAGGATGGCAAAAAGAAGGCCAGCCATATGGTCAAGGACTTCCGCGAGTTTCAGAAACTCAGCGAGAGCCTGTCCTGGATGAGACAGCAGGTCCCGAACAATGGGTTCGTACACGCGCCCGCACCAGGCGACATCGCCAACAGAGCTCCTCCGCCACCACCCGTGGGACCTTCGAATCATCCGGTCGCACCCATACAGAAGAATGGCGTAAATGGGTACCCCGCGCCGAAAGGGTCACTGATGATCCAAAAGGGGCGCCCAACAAACAGGGTGCAAAAGAAGATCACCCGCCAATTCAGTTTGGTTGTGACCGCTCCACCCGCCATCCCTGAGTACCTTAGCGGTTCGGAGTCCTGCATCACATTCAGCCGTTCGGATCACCCCCGCTAGATCCCTCGCCCAGGTCATGCTGCCCTGGTGCTCGAAGCGCAGATCGGAGGATTCGAGATGAGTTGCGTCTTCATGGACGGCGGCAGTGGCGTCAATCTGATGTTCGCCAGCACCTTAGCAGCAATGCGGATCCCGCTGTGCAGCCTGGAACAATCCGACACAACGTTCCACGGCATCGTCCCAGGGAAGGGCATATTTCCCCTAGGAAAGATATGGCTCGACGTCATCTTCGGCAAGCCCAGCAACTTTCAGTGCGAGCGACTCGAGTTCGAAGTGGTGGATTGGCCATCACAATACCACGCCATCCTCGAGCGCGTGGCATTCGCAAGGTTCCTAGCAGTACCGCACTATGCATACCTGCTACTCAAGATGCCAGGACCTAGGGGCGTCATCACGGTCCACAGGAGCTTCACCCAGTCCGATCACTATGACAGGGACTTCAATAGAATTTCCCAGTCATTCGGCATGCAGGAGGAGCTTCGAGAGGTGACAGACAATGGGGCACCCCCAGTCTCAAGGCAAAACGCACCCGACATGTCGTTTGACTCAACAGTCAACACGAAAAAGGTGCAGGTCCACCCGACGGACGCCTCCAAGATGGCGCTGATCGCAAATGACCTCAACCCCACATAGGAAAGCGCGCTCGTCGAATTCCTCCGTGAGCGCTGGGAAATCTTCGCCTGGTGTCCTGCGGACATTCCAGAAGTTCCCAGGGAATTCGCCGAGAATGCACTCAATGTGTTCCCAGATGCCAAGCCCGTCAAACAGTCCATCCAATGATTGTCTGGGCCACGGGCTGAATCCATATGAGTCGAAGTCAACTGACTTCTAGATGCTGATTTCATCAGGGAGATCAAGGAAAGCGAGTGGCTGGCCAACACCGTGATGGTCCCTAAAAAGGACACGGACATCTTGCGGATGTGCGTGGACTTCACATCACTGAACAAGCACTGCCCGAAGGATCACTTCCCTCTCCCTCAGATTGATCAGATCATTGATTCGATGGTAGGATGCGAGAAACTCCCCTTCCTCGACGCCTACTCAGGCTACAATCAGATTCGACTAAAGGTCGAAGACCAGGAGAAAACGACGTTCATCACGCCGTTCGGAGTGTTCTGCTACAACACAATGCCCTTCGGGCTGAAGAACGCAGGTGCCATGTACCAGCGGTGCATGCAGGCATGCCTGAAGAGCCAGATCGGCCGCAACATACAGGTCTATGTCGACGACATAGTAATCAAAACAAGGGAGGCCAAGACACTGATCGATGATCTCCATGAGATGTTCGACAACCTTGATCACTACAAGATCAAGATGAACCCAGAAAAGTGCGCCTTCGGCGTCCCATCTGGCCAACTGCTTGGCTACTTCATCTCCCAGCGAGGAATTGAGGCGAACCCGAAGAAAATCTGGGCCATTGTAGAGTTCCCACCCTAATAAGGTAGAGATCCCTGTGTTTACAATGCTAGTCCCTGGATCAATAGCTAGCATCCACAGTTTAAGATGTAATATCAAGAAACAAAGTTCATATTACAACTTTATATCCAGGAATAAAATAATTCATTACATCTTACATAGCTCATTTGGCTATCTCACTACAATGCAACAGAAATAACTATGTAGCATGGAGTCCTTCATCTTCAAAGTGCCACAAGCAATCATGTTGGTTGTAGACTTGTAATCCTATTCAACACAGCTGCAACATAATAAGTTACAGCCACAAGGGTCAATACAGTTGAATTGTATTGGCAAGTGATACTATGGTAGAATAGTGGTATCTATCATCTATATGCACTTGGCTAAGTGGAGTTTAGGCTTGCTTTGCTCAAAATAGATTTTTCTTATCATTTGAAAACACTAAGTTTTTGTTTGTCAAAATCACCCAAGGCATCTACCAATCATTGATTGAAGATCCTTTAACCCTTGTTCAACCACAAGTTTTAACTTAGAAAATGGGATGAGGAGATCCTTGATAGCTTCCATGTCTT
This sequence comes from Avena sativa, assembly GCA_916181665.1. NCBI lineage: Eukaryota > Viridiplantae > Streptophyta > Magnoliopsida > Poales > Poaceae > Avena > Avena sativa. The sequence continues at coordinate 39,123,262 of OV702298.1, read as the reverse complement.
GATGCTCAAATTGTCCATTGCCGGGGACACGGCTAAGTACTTAGATTTTACTCTCTCGAGAGGTGGTGCACTTTCCCCACAAGACTCGACATGCATCGAAACAAGATCTTTCGGAAGCCTTCCCTTAGACCAAAATGGACGCTTTACAAACCTATCACCCCCTACCACCAACTCTCCATTTGGCTAAGTTATTGCAACCTATATGATCCAGGAAGAGCCCATATTGCCATGTGGCTGCACTTGAAGCTTCTCAACATTTGACATCTCAAATCTCTTTGTTCCTGGGTGGCATTCCACAAGTGATATACACTAGGGTAGGACATAAATATGGGACCCTGTGTAACCACTCAACATAATCCATACAAGTCCCATTCCACCCAGGTGATTCATTCACATAGTTGTTTTATTAAACAAAACTCAAGTCATTGACTTAGAAATATTTCATAGCATGAATATAATCCACCCTTGTTTTCTACTAGCTAAGCTAAGCATGATAGTAGTAGGGATCTTAACTTAGGAAAATTCTTACTAAGGCATCATCTACTAGGATTTCCCATGGCATAGCTTATACTTAGAAAATTCCATGCAAGTCCTACTCAAAATATCACTAATGCATAGTGAAAATAATGGGACAAAAGTATGAAGCACCACTTGCCTTTTTAGTAGAGAATATAGATTCACTCCTTGATCTTGCAATAGTCACACTCTTCAAATTTCACTACAATTCAATCAAGGCACAAATTCAATCTAGCATTCAACTAATTCATCACATAAAATAATAAAAAGAAAACAATGCATGCAAGCATGCAAAAGATTGTTTTATTTGGAAAGGTGGTTTCTAATAGGTTATAAACATTTTAAAACACCTATTAGTCGTTTATAAAAGTGGCAAAACCATTTTAAATCAAGTTAATGAAAATGGCCATTTAAATCATTTTTATTTTGCTAGAGTTGATTTAAATCAAAGTGATAATTTATAGTGTTTGCCAAACATATTTTTAAACATAAAATGTTAGTGTTTATGGTCAAGGTGTTTAAAACAATTCCATTTATATAAGGTTTCAGTTAAAAACCATTTTTTAGATCAAGCACCATTTATTTTGTTAGAAATGCCTTTAAACAAAGTATTGATTTTACTAGGGTTAATCAAATACATTTTTAAATCCAAAACATGGTGTTTAGGGTCATAGAGTTTAATTCAACCCATTTGCAAAAGGTTTTACTCAAAAATTATTTTTAAAACATAATCAACGTTTTTACTTAGCTAGAAATGCTTTTATTCAAAGATTTATTCCTTTGTGTCACAAAATGTATTTTTAAATCCAAAAGTTGGTTTTTAAGGCCAGTAGGTTCAAATCAAACCATTTACAAAAGATTTTACCCCAATATCATTTCTAGAATAAATTTTATACTCAAAATAGGCTTAAACATGGTTCTGCAAAAACAACTAATTTTACAGAAGCAATTCACTAAAAAAGGGCATGGTTGGATAGTATTCTTTTTCCTGATTCTAATGACATAAAGGTTGCAAAATTTGGACGTGTGGATTTAAAGTTATGAATTTTTCAAATCTAATCATCTAATAGACAAGTTTCTGTTTTGAAATTAAAACACAGGCCACGTGTCTTAACCTAAATGGTCCATACCGGTTCGTCTGGATCGACTAAGACAGCGCGTTGTATCTAAAATGTATCGTACGATGCAGATCGCAGGATACCGCTTCGATAAGTCATTCTATTGCGTCGCTTGGATCTAAATCCAACGGCTCACAACACGATAACCATAGATGGCTGGCGCTGGCGTGACGGCGAGCGGCGGAGCGCTCTGTTCGCGGTGGTTTCGGTAAACCAGGAAGCAAGGGAGAAGGGGAAGACACTCACCCGATTCGCCGTGGAGTGCTAATACTCAACTTGCTCGTGGGGAGGCAGGGGTTTCTCGGTGTCACTGGCGATTCCTCGTCGGAGATGGTCCTGGCGGCGGGCGCACACTGTCGATGATGGAGGCGACGCTACGGTGCGAGCTAGGACACAAAAGGCAGCGTTAGATGCGTACGGGAGAGGCGAGTACATGTGCATCTAGGAGAGGGGGAGGCACGGTCAGACTTTACCAGGGGGCTCGTCAGACAAGTGGCAGACGGTGGCGACGCTCAGAAGAAGATGTTGCCAACACTGTGGGACACACGCAGCTGAGCGGGGGTTACTGGTAGGTGCAGGAGACGATGGCGTGGATGCTCATAGATTCCAGGGGGCAAGGGGAGGTCGGACGTTGCCGGAATTCACCAGGAGAGCTCGTCGGGGCAGCGAGGTACCAAGAAGAAATCAAGGCAGCCTGGAGGCAGAGAGGGAACAACGTCTGGGGGAAAAGATAGAGGGGAGAGGGGCGATTAAATGGGCGTGGTCGTGGGGATGAATCAATGCGGCAGTAAAGCGAATTTAATCCGCGGAGTTAGAGGCAGAAACGACGACGAGGGAGGAAAGAATGGTTCGCGAGTTGAAGACGATGTCCAGCTGGCGGTGGGGCTGCGTCGTCAAGGAGTGGGAAGGGGGTTCAGTGGGGTCAGGAAATCAGTGACTGCGCGGGTGCGTTTGAGAGTGAAAGAAAACAGTTCGGGGAGAGAGGGGGAGATGGGCTGCGCTGCTGGGCCTGGGCTAGGTTAGTTGGGTTGGGCTGCTTTGTTTCTTTATTTTTTCTTCCTGAAACCTTTTTCTTTTTCTGTTTTAAATTTATTCAAATGATTTCAAAACCCTCTTTTATTTCAAATATTTTCCAAACTTTTCGGTAAGTTTCTATACTGTTTAATCATATATTTAAAGTCCATTTCAAAATAATTTTTCCTTTATTCTTTTATGGTTTATTATTTATTTTAAATTAGGCACTTGTCTTTATTTAAATAGGATTTAAATATGTTTCCAACCCATATTATTTTATTTAAATGTTTCAAACTTTTATTTGAATTCCAATTTTTTACTAAACCTTTCCTAGTAGGTTTTATTTATTCATTAGTGCAAATAATTCACTTGAATTATTATTTAAAATATTTTAATATGATTTAATGTTCATTTAAATTGGGCATTTGTCTTTATTCAAACAAAATTGAATTTAGTTAAAGTCCATATAAATTTAATTAAATAATCTTTTATCCCTTTATTTTATTTGGATTTGGATTATCTTTATTCCATTTGCTTATGGATTTGTTTCAAGATTTTAAATTGTCTTCTAAATAATTTCTTATTATTTAGTTTAGGCAATTTGTCTTTATTTAAATAAAATTGGATATATGATTTTATTTAAATAATCTTTTACTCCTTTCTATTATCCAATAAACTTTCATTTATTTAGGATTTTGGCCAAGATTGAATTTGGCTTTTAAATATTCCTTATTTATTTATTTATTTATTTCCTTCTTTATCTTATAAAATCCATATCTTTTTATTTAAAGATCCAAAATTGGTTATTCCAATTTCTATAATTTTATTTAATATTTGTTTATCCTTTTAAATCTCTTTAGGATTATTTTGCTCACAATTTGGTATGGATTTTAGATAAGAGTTTTTATTAGCTTTGGAAATTAATTCCTTTTAACTCATTATATTCATAAGTTTTTATCCATGGCTCCAAATTGAGTGAGACCAATTTCTATGGTTTTATAATATTTATGTTTATCATTTTTAATCATTTTTAAATGATTGTTGCTAAATTTTTATATGGATCAAATCCATAGTCTTAGAGATATTTTGGAAATTATTTTCTTCCATTAGGGATTTTGGGTTTTGGTTTAACTTTTCCAAGTGTTTAAATTTCAAGATACATTCATTGATGAATGCATTTCACTTGATTTGAACTTTTGTTGGATTCCCTTTTCATTTAAATTTTATTTAGGAAGGGTTTTTATGTTTCGATTTTGAAACAAAAAGTTTCTTTTCACCCTAAATTTTAACAATTATTTATTTTTCACATTTCAAAATTTGGAAAATTTTGGGATGTGACAGGCTACCACCCTTAAAAGAAATATCGTCCCGAGATTTGGGAAGGCTAGAGGTTACATGTTGGATTCAAGGCAACTAGGGTACTACCATCCTTAAAAAGGCTTACAACTAGATTACATCTTGGCTTACTTGGGGTCTTGATGTAGCTTCTCTGGGCATTTGCTTGCATAAAGGCCTATCTCTTTCCATTTGAAACACATCAATTGAGTAATATCTTTCTTCTTTTCTGGACAATGTGAGGCATAGTGTCCCATCTCTTTGCAATTGTAACCTTGCACTTGGCTATTGTCCTTCTTGCTGGGTTTGGGGAATTTCCTCTTTTTGGGTCTCTCCAAAGCTAGGAGTTCTTCTAGTTCATGTTCTTAATATTTCACCACAAAGGTGGGAAATCTTTCTCTCTTCTTGGGGCAATTACTAGAGATATGTCCTTCTTCTCCACAAGAGTAGCAACACTTTTTGGTCACTTTGGATGTGGCTCTATGAGGCATGGTTCTGACTTTGACTTCATCCTTCTTGGTAGAAGTTGTTCCTTTATGGAGGTTTCCAAACATTTGATGCATTCCATCTTGTTTCATTTGTTGAACTATAGGATAGATGGGGCATTGGATAGGGACATGATCATTTCCTTCACATAGGAAACAAGTCACTTGAGATGTGGGGCATTGTTTAGTTGGATGTTTCTCTTCACAATTAGGGCATTGGTCCACATGCTCTTTAGAAGTGTGTTCTATGTCTCCACAAATATTGCAAGCTTGAGTTCCTTCTATAATATCATCCTTGATATCATTGTTGTCGCAATCTCCTTGGGAAAAGTTGTCTCTCAGGTTGATCATTTGATTTGTCATCCTTTGCAACAATTGGGATTGGATTTCCAATTTTTTTTGCATGGTTGGGTCTAACTCATTGTTGTTGGCTAAAAATTGAGTTCTCACTTGATTCAACTGGGCTTGGGTTGCTAGAAGTTGTTATCTCATGTGCATCTCTTGGTTATTGTTGTCACCATCCTTGATGTTGGAGTTTCTTGGAGAAGTCATCTGTTTAGGTTGGATTGGGATTAGAATAGGAAAAATATTTCTATAGAAGAAGTCTACCCACACACAACAATTCACACAAGCAATGTGCAAGCAATCACAAACAAACATTCACTCAAACAACAAGGTTCAAACATATTTTTAGGAAACAATATATTTTTTCTACACCACATAAGTTGGTGTGTTTTATCTAAAGTAAACATTAGTATGGTGGTCCAACTATATGGTTTTCTTGAGATCATTCTATTCTTCTTAGTTGTTTCTTCATGAATGAGATCATGGCTTCCTTGGAAAAATTCTTGTATCTTGGTCACTAAGCTTCAAAGGTGATGATGGTTCCTTTTAAGTTGTATTTCCTTAGTCTTCAAGTCTTGAGTATTCTTCTTGTCTCACTTGTAGTCCTTAGTGATGTCCAAGTTGAAGTCCTTGATGAAACTAAAGTTGAAGTCATTGGTGATGTTGAAGTCCTTGCTCATGGTGGAGGCTTTGTCCATCAAGTTTGAAAAGGAAGAGATGTAGGATCAAAACAAAAGGTTGAGGAAAGAGTTTACAAGATTGTTAGTAAATAATTTTGAACAAATACAACTCCTATTTTTCTAAGGGGTTTTGTCTAATCCTAGGGTTACAATCCTACAGGTAACACAATGATCTGATACCATCTGTAGAGGTCCCAACCTGATAAGGTAGAGATCCCTGTGTTTACAATGCTAGTCCCTGGATCAATAGCTAGCATCCACAGTTTAAGATGTAATATCAAGAAACAAGGGTCATATTACAACTTTATCACCAGGAATAAAATAATTCATTACATCTTACATAGCTCATTTGGCTATCTCATTACAATGCAGCAGAAATAACTATGTAGCATGGAGTCCTTCATCTTCAAGGTGCCACAGGCAATCATGTTGGTTGTAGACTTGTAATCCTATTCAACACACTTCACTAACATCAAACAAACCTGCAACATAATAAGTTACAACCATAAGGTTCAATACATTTGAATTGTATTCGCAAGTGATACTATGGTAGAATAGTGGTATCTATCATCTATATGCACTTGGCTAAGTGGAGTTTAGGCTTGCTTTGCTCAAAATAGATTTTTCTTATCATTTGAAAACACTAAGTTTTTGTTTGTCAAAATCACCCAAGGAATCTACCAATCAATGATTGAAGATCCTTTAACCCTTGTTCAACCACAAGTTTTAACTTAGAAATTGGGATGAGGAGATACTTGATAGCTTCCATGTCTTGATGCTCAAATTGTCCATTGCCGGGGACACGGCTAAGTACTTAGGTTTCACTCTCTCGAGAGGTGGTGCACTTTCCCCACAAGACTCGACATGCATCGAAACAAGATCTTTCAGAAGCCTTCCCTTAGACCAAAATGGACGCTTTCCAAACCTATCACCCCCTACCACCAACTCTCCATTTGGATAAGTTATTGCAACCTATATGATCCAGGCAGAGCCCATATTGCCATGTGGCTGCACTTGAAGCTTCTCAACATTTGACATCTCAAATCTCTTTGTTCCTGGGTGGCATTCCACAAGTGAGATACACTAGGGTAGGCCATAAATATGGGGCCCTGTGTAACCACTCAACATAATCCATACAAGTCCCATTCCACCCAGGTGATTCATTCACATAGTTGTTTTATTAAACAAAACACAAGTCATTGACTTAGAAATATTTCATAGCATGAATATAATCGACCCTTGTTTTCTACTATCTAAGCTAAGCATGATAGTAGTAGGGATCTTAACTTAGGAAAATTCTTACTAAGGCATCATCTACTAGGATTTCTCATGGCATAGCTTATACTTAGAAAATTCCATGCAAGTCCTACTCAAAATATCACTAATGCATAGTGAAAATAATGGGACAAAAGTATGAAGCACCACTTGCCTTTTTAGTAGAGAATATAGATTCACTCCTTGATCTTGCAATAGTCACACTCTTCAAATTTCACTACAATTCAATCAATGCACAAATTCAATCTAGCATTCAAGTAATTCATCACATAAAATAATAAAAACAAAACAATGCATGCAAGCATGCAAAAGATTGTTTTATTTGGAAAGGTGGTTTCTAATAGGTTATAAACAGTTTAAAACACCTATTGGTCATTTATAAAAGTGGAAAAACCATTTTAAATCAAGTTAATGAAAATGGTCATTTAAATCATTTTTATTTTGCTAGAGATGATTTAAATTAAAGTGATAATTTATAGTGTTTGCCAAACATATTTTTAAACACAAAATGTTAGTGTTTATGGTCAAGGTGTTTAAAACAATTCCATTTATAAAAGGTTTCACTCAAAAACCATTCTTAAATCAAGCACCATTTATTTTGTTAGAAATGCCTTTAAATAAAGCATTAATTTTACTAGGGTTAATCAAATACATTTTTAAATCCGAAACATTGTGTTTAGGGTCAGAGCGTTTAATTCAACCCATTTTCAAAAGGTTTTACTCAAAAATTATTTTTAAAACATAATCAACATTTTTATTTAACTAGAAATGATTTTATTCAAAGATTTATTCCTTAGTGTCACAAAATATATTTTTAAATCCAAAAGTTGATTTTTATGGTCAGTAGGTTCAAATCAAACCATTTACAAAAGATTTTACCCCAAAATTATTTCTAGAATAAATTTTATACTCAAAATAGGCCTAAACATGGTTCTACAAAAACAACCAGTTTTACAGAAGCAATTCACTAAACAAATGGCATGGTTGGATAGTATTCTTTTTCCTGATTCCAATGATATAAAGGTTGCAAAATTTTGATGTGTGGATTTAAAGTTATGAATTTTTCAAATCTAACCATCTAATAGACAAGTTTCTGTTTTTAAATTAAAACACAGGCCACGTGTCTTAACCTAAATGGTCCATACCGGTTCGTCTGGATCGACTAACACAGCGCGTTGATAAGTCATTCTATTGCGTCGCTTGGATCTAAATCCAACTGCTCACAGCACAATAACCATAGATGGGCGGCGCTGGCGCGATGGCGAGCGGCGGAGCGCTCTGTTCTCGGTGGTTTCCGTGAAGCAGGAAGCAAGGTAGAAGGGAAGACGCTCACTCGATTCGCCGTGGAGCGATGATACTCAACGTGCTCGTGGGGAGGCAGGGGCGCTCGGTGTCACTGGCGATTCCTCGTCGGAGATGGTCCTGGGGGCGGGCGCTCACTGTCGATGATGGAGGCGACGCTAGGGTGCGAGCTAGGACAAAAAAACGACAGCGTTAGATGCGTATGGGAGAGGCGAGTACATGTGCATCCAGGAGAGGGGGAGGCGAGGTCGGACTTTACTAGGGGGCTCGTCGGAGAAGTGACAGACGGTGGCGACGCTCAGTCGAAGATGTTGCCAACGTTGTGGAACACGCGCGGCTGAGCGGGGGTTACTGGTAGGTGCAGGAGACGATGGCGAGGATGCTCGTAGATTCCAGGGGGAAAGGGGAGGCGGACGTCACCGGAATTCGCTGGGAAAGCTCGTCGGGGCATCGAGGTTGTAAGAAGAAATCAAGGCAGCCTCGAGACAAAGAGGGAACGACGTCTGGGGGAAAAGATAGAGGGAAGAGGGGCGATTAAATGGGCGTGGTCTCGGGGATGAATCAACGCGGCAGTAAAGCGAATTTAATCCGTGGAGTTAGAGGCAGAAACGGCGACAAGGGAGGGAAGAATGGTTCGTGGGTTGAAGACGATGTCCAACTGGCGTTTGGGATGCGTCGTCAGCGAGTGGGAAGGGGGTTCAGTGGGGTCGGGTAATCAGTGACTGCGCGGGTGCGTTTGAGAGTGAAAGAAAACGGCTCGGGGAGAGAGGGGGAGATGGGCTGCACTGCTGGGCCTCGGCCAGGTTAGTTGGGTTAGGCTTCTTTGTTTCTTTATTTTTTCTTCCTGAAACCTCTTTCTTTTTCTGTTTTCTTTTTTTGTTTTGAATTTATTCAAATGATTTCAAAACCCTCTTTTATTTCAAATATTTTCCAGAATTTTCAGTAAGTTTCTATAATGTTTAATCATATATTTAAAGTCCATTTTAAAATAATTTTTCCTTTATTATTTTATGGTTTATTATTTATTTTAAATTAGGCACTTGTCTTTATTTAAATAGGATTTATATATGTTTCCAACCCATATTATTTTATTTAAATGTTTCAAACTTTTATTTGAATTCCAATTTTATTACTAAACCTTTCCCAGTAGGTTTTATTTATTCATTAGTGCAAATAATTCACTTGAATTATTATTTAAAATATTTTAATATGATTTAATGTTTATTTAAATTGGGCATTTGTCTTTATTCAAACAAAATTGAATTTAGTTAAAGTCCATATAATTTTAATTAAATAATCTTTTATACCTTTATTTTATTTAGATTTGGATTATGTTTATTCCATTTGCTTATGGATTGAATTCAAGATTTTAAATTGTCTTCTTAATAATTTCTTATTATTTAGTTTAGGCAATTTATCTTTATTTAAATAAAATTGGATATATGATTTTATTTAAATAATCTTTTACCCCTTTCTATTATCCAATAAACTTTCATTTATTTATGATTTTGGCCAAGATATAATTTGACTTTTAAATATTCCTTATTTATTTATTTCCTTCTTTATCTTATAAAATCCATATCTTTTTATTTAAAGATCCAAAATTGCTGATTCCAATTTGTATAATTTTATTTAATATTGTTTATCCTTTTAAATCTATTTAGGATTATTTTTCTCACAATTTGGTATGGATTTTAGATAGGAGTTTCAATTAGATTTGGAAATTAATTCCTTTTAACTCATTATATTCATAAGTTTTTATCCATGGCTCCAAATTGAGTGAGACCAATTTCTATGGTTTTATAATATTTTTGTTTATCATTTTTAATCATTTTTAAATGATTGTTGCTAAATTTTTATATGGATCAAATCCATAGTCTTAGAGATATTTTGGAAATTATTTTCTTCCATTAGGGTTTTTGGGTTTTGGATTAACTTTTCCAAGTGTTTAATTTCAAGATACATTCATTTTTGAATGCATTTCACTTGATTTGAATTTTTGTTGGATTCCCTTTTCATTTAAATTTTATTCAGGAAGGGTTTTGATGTTTCCATTTTGAAACAAAAAGTTCCCTAAATTTCAAAAATTATTTATTTTGTTTATTTATTTTTCACATTTCAAAATTTGGAAAATTTTCGGATGTGACAGCCATAATGGCCATGGAGAACCCGAAGAACCTCAAAGGTGTCCAGCAGCTTGCTGGAAGCATCGCGGCCCTGAGCAGATTCATCAGCCGCATGGGTGAAAAGGCCCTGCCTTTCTATCAGTTGCTACGCAAAGCATACAAATTCGAATGGACACCTGAAGCGGACGACGCATTCGAAGATATGCAGCGGCTGCTCTCCACCTCGCTCGTCCTGGTCACACCAAAGGAGCACGAGCCTCTCCTGCTATACATAGCAGCCACACATCAGGTGGTAAGCACTGTGCTCGTGGTTGAACGACCCAAAAATGGCAAGACCCACGGGGTCCAACGCCCAATCTACTACCTCAGCGAGGTATTGACGCCAACAAAACAGAGATACCCCCACTACCAGAAACTCGCCTACGACATGTTCATGACGGCTCGTCGGCTGAGCCACTACTTCCAAGAGCATGAAGTGATGGTCGTCAACGAAGCACCTCTGAACAGCATCCTGAACAACCCGGAAGCCACAGGACGCGTGGCCCTATGGGGCATCGTGCTATCCCCTCTAGACATAGTCTATGAGAAGCGCCATGCGATCAAGTCTCAGGTCCTACCGGACTTCCTCGTCCACTGGATGGAGCTATAGCTACCGGACACCCCAGATATGACACGGTCATGGACGATGCACTTCGATGGCTCCAATCGCGAGGCTGGAGCAGGAGCCAGGGTCATACTGACATCCCCGCAGGGCGACAAGATGAAGTACGTACTCCGGATGAAATTTCGAGCTTCCAACAACAAATCCGAATATGAGGCCCTCATCCACGGCATGAGGATGGCCAAGATCTGCGACGCAACGCGCCTGGTCATCTACGGTGACTCGAACCTCGTTGTCCAGCAGCCGATGAACGAGTGCTACGCACACGCCGCCAACATGATCACGTACCGTGCGCTCTACAACTCACTCGACTGAGACTTTGACGGCTGCGATCTTTGGCACGTTGTAAGAGAAAGCAACAAAGAAGCCGATAGACTCGCGAATATCGGTTCCACCTGCACATGGATGCCACCAGTTGTGTTCCTCGAACAAATCTGCGTGCCATCCATCAAAAGGAAATTCCCCAAGGGATCACCCGAAGAGGCAGAGCACTCAGGGGCTGCGCTCCCCGAAGGACAGGAAGGACCCGAAAAGTTCGACATAGAGGTTGCAGTGTTCAACCTGATGCAAGTCATGGCAATCGAGAAAACATGGACGTAGTCATACCTTCGGTACCTGATAAACAGGGAACTGCCTGATGACCCGACAGATGCCCGGCGTGTATCTCGCCGGTCCAAGGCCTTCACCATCATCAATGGCGAGCTGTACAAGCGCAGCATTTTGGGTGTACTCCAAAGGTGCGTCACCTCGGTGACGGCAAAACTATCCTCCAAGACATCCATGAGGGCATCTGCGGCCATCACGCAGGCAGCCACGCCCTCGTCGCCAAAGCTCTACGAGCTGGGTTCTACTAGCCAACGGCCATGAACGATGCCAAGGACATCCTTCAAAGGTGCAACGGGTGCCAGAGGTTCGCAGACAAACCGCACCCACCAGGATCGGAGCTCGGGCCCATACCCTTTGCCTGGCCCTTCGCACAATGGGGCCTCGACATGATCGGCAAACTTCCCAAGTCCTTGAAAGGAGGCCACGTCTACCTCCTGGTCGCAGTCGACAAGTTCACCAAGTGGATCGAAGCCATGCCCGTTACCAACAAAAAGGCTAAAACGGCCGTGAAGTTTTTCGAATCCATAGTCTACAGGTTCGGCGTGCCGCACAGCATCATCACAGACAACGGGTCGAACTTCATCTCCAAAGAATTCCAGGACTTCTGCGAAGGTCTCGGGATCAACATATCATATGCCTCCGTGGCACACCCGTAAACCAACAGGCAGGTCGAAAAGGCCAACGGCCTCGTAGGCGGCGGCATCAAGAAGCGCCTACTGATTCCACTTGAGCGGCTTGCGGGAGCATGGGCAGAAGAGCTACCCTTCGTCCTCTGGAGCTTGTGCACAACGCCAAACAGCTCAACTGGCTACACGCCTTTCTTCGTGGTGCACGGAGCCGAAGCCGTGTTGCCTGCGGAAGTGCGCCATAAAGCCCCACAGGTCGTCGCCTACAACGAAGCCAAATCGACGGCCGCACTCGAAGACGCCGTCGACAAAACTCCACGAGGCACGCGACATTGCTGTGGCTCGCTTGGTGGTCTACCAGCAGAGCCTCCGCAACTATCACAGCCGTCAGCTGCGCCCAAGATCCTTCGTCGAAGGAGACCTCGTCTTACGACTCAAGCAAGAACGGCCGAAAAAGGTCGAGTCACCCTGGGAAGGACCATACGTCATAACCGAAGTCATCCTAGGTGGCGCCTACCGCCTCAAGCACGTGGCGTCTGGAGTCGCATACTCCAACCCATGGAACGTCGCACAATTGTGATGTTTCTACCCCTAGCTATCCCCCTTTACTTTCAATAAGGCTATTCAGCCAAGGCTACTTAGCCGAACAATGTACCTCCTCATTACAATATGAATAAAGCTAAGTGTCTCGCCCAAAAATTTATCTTTTATCGCATTCCTTTATGCTACAACACACTCGGGGGCTCCCCCTTGCCTCACGACCTCGTTGACTGAGGATAACTAGCTGATCACGTCAGGCTAACGAAAAAGACATTCATACAACCAAGCACCACATGCTAACACAATGAACCTTTACAACAAAGGGCACAACACGCCCAGTCGAAATACATACAAGTTTTACATATATATTTTTTTACAGGAACTACCTATTCTGAAGGATCACCTGCGCACGATGCTCAAAGAGATCTACAACTTCTTTGGCATACTGCCTAACAGTCGCATAGTGCGGGCGCATGTCCCATAGGCCACCATCTGGTCGAGGGGGCAGCCCAGCTGCCACAGCCGCAAGATTCACATCAGGGCGATGCAGCCGCACGAGGGAAAGGGCGGCCTTCACTCCCGCAACCAACTGGTACCGCACCAACTCCCTGACGTGACGCACGTCTCGAAACTTCGCCAGCAGGCCCCAGAGAGTAGACGATGCTTCATCAAGGGGAAACATGACGTGCATAATCGATGCTAGGGAAGTCTTCACCTGCCGCAGAACTCGCGATACCTGGTGTGCATGATCCTGCACAGTCGCAAGGACCGTGGCACGGTCGCGATCCATCCAGAAAAAGCCACCAACTTCCATATCTTGCTGGGTCAAGAAGTTGATCCGAACTGCAACGCGCTCCTTCTCGTCCCTTGGAACAAGGTTGGAACCTGCAGCAACCACAAAGTAAGACGACCCGCAAACCAGACGCATCCGAAAACGAGCAGCAGCTCGAAAAAACTCACACTGCAGCTGCTCGGCCAACTGCCGCATCTCCCCCATCAGGTATTCCTCTCTAGCGTTACCTCACTCCGCCTTCGACTTCCAAACATCCGCATGGCCTCGGATGGAAAGTAACTCCTTCTCAAGACCACAGACGCGGTCATGAAGAAAAACAAGTTGCGATGCATCATCCAAGGATGGTCGCAGCTGCGAAGCAGACGAAGTATCAACAGGGTCCCCACCCGAAGGTCCCTAAAGGAAATTAGAAAGGATATAAACAACACATGATTGGGCAAACAACTCGAAGGCTCATTATATACAACAAAAAGCCACTGCGTGGCACAAGAAGTTGTTCATCAAGACATTACAGCAAAAGTAGAAGACAACTACCCTACAACTAGAATGACAAAGCCTAAGTAGTTGCATCCTGAGTGGCCTCGGAGCCAGAGTGCCTGCCCTTGACCTCCTCCTGATGCTTCGCCGCATACTCCGCTAGAAGGTCAATAAGCTTCGGCCCATAGCGCTTACAACGAGCAGCGAATAGAGACAAGGCTACCTCTGAACTGTCGGGAGCCGTTAGCATCTGGGAGGTGACCTGGTGAAGATCCAGCTCTGCCCCGGACGCCATGGCCATGGCCAGGCCCATGGAAGCGCCAATCCCCTTTTGTTTGCGCATTGTAGGCCGCATCTGCATCCGTGGACAACGCATCCACCAAGGAATCAACATCCTCAAGGGAAGCGCCCTTGGGAACGAGCTCCCTGTATAAGCGCCCGAGGACCTCCTTGGTCTTGGCAAGGGAGCCAACCGCAGTACTGCGGCGGTCGAACGCAGTAGCATCATTCAAAGCACTACCGTGCTCTAGGGCACTGTGATTGAACTCAATGCCTGCGACATCTAGAGCAAAAGTCAGCAAAGGAATCGAATAAGGGAAAGGGATAAAAAGTAGCCGAAATAGATAAGACAGGAAAAAGCACTCACCTGAAATAGCCTTGGCAGCAGCCATCAGCTTTCGGCTACCTCCTTCTCGCGCGAAGCCACAGCAGTGGCGAGTTGCTCCTCGCGATCCATAGCTTCCTGCTGCAGGCGCTCCTTAGCCGCGGCTGCGTTAGCTAGCTCCTGGTCGAGGCGCTCCTTCGCCCCAACGGCATCCTCAGTTTTCTTCTCCACTCGCCCAAGGCTCTTTTTGAGAGCATCAAGCTCGCGGAGGGCAGTATTATTCTCATCTGCAAAAGCAACAAGAACGTACATAAGCTCAACAAGCTAGCAAGAAGACGAAAAATTAGAGGATTAGTCAAGCATGTACCTTGAAGCTGCCGCAGGCGGGCCTCCAGCACCAGGTGCTGCTTCACCAGCAGGTTCGCACCATGCACAAAAGGCTACGAGAAGAAACAATGTATCACTAAAATGCTCGGGGGCTGCGCCCCAGAAGCAAGGAGGAAACATCAAGCACATCAAAATGCTCAGGGGCTTCCCCCGAGACATGAAGAAAAGAAGCAAAATCAACAGATCATCTTCAAAGAAGGCTCGGGGGCTCCCCTGCAGCCAAAGGGAAAACACTTACATGCTCAGACGGAGACTCTGAAGGTCCCGATGCAGTCTTCTGGGAGGCGATCACTCGAGCCTCCTGCAGAGAGGGGTTCGGAGCTACGCCCCCAGAGGTGGCCACCGTCTGAGAGGGAGGAGGCGTCACCTTTGACTCCCCCATGGCTTCCTGAGTAGCCTCACTAAAAGAGCCCTCGGAGGCGTGGCTGCAAGGAAAGCACAAATCATAGGCAAGAAGACATAAGGACAAGAAAAGTAGCGAAAGGCATCCGAAGGCACTTACGAGTCCATGTCGCTCAAGTCGAAAACAGCCAGAGTCCTCTTGCCTTTCTTCTCTTCCTTTTTCCTCTTCGCCGACAGCTGCGGCACTACAGCTCACACCGGAACGGCCGGGATGGGAGAGGAAGAAGCATCGTCACCTCCACTGTGGCGGACAATGAACGGCGGGTCCCTAGGCATTGGCAGAGTCGAGGCATCCGAAGATTCACTCGATCTCCGTGCCCGCTTTCGTGTTTGTCCCTCGCTCACCTCGGGGGCTTCCTCTGTTGGCGACTACGCCGGCTGAAGCTCAGACTCAGAGTCCACAACTTCGTTGTCGGGCGCAATCGGAAACCTTTCGGGTAGCGGAGGCACCATGCCAGCCACCATAAGCTCCTGCACAATGAAGAATAAAGGATAAGTATAAGCAATTGCAAGGAAATGCACTCGAAAATAAGGCGCTACGCACACGTCGCAAGTCTACACCTGCGGAACTGGTCTC
This sequence comes from Avena sativa, assembly GCA_916181665.1. Taxonomy (NCBI): domain Eukaryota; kingdom Viridiplantae; phylum Streptophyta; class Magnoliopsida; order Poales; family Poaceae; genus Avena; species Avena sativa. Next base: position 39,107,393 of record OV702298.1, on the reverse strand, counting down.
GTGGCACTGAACGGGGACGTCAGCGATTTCCCCAGAAGGTCCTCGTCAGATTTGTACTTCAGCAGGGGCCAAAGAACTTTGTCGAGGTCCCCCCTGGAGAGCTCCTCAGCCGAAACTCTCGTCGGGTCATGGCGGCCATAATAAAGGAGCATCGGATGCGCCCTCGCTTGGAGTGTCTTCACCCGACGCTTGAGGAAGGTGCAGATGATGTCCACACCATTTACCTCTTTCTCCGCAACCACCTGGAGAGCCTCCGTCCGACGGTAGAGCTCCTCTACCGCCTCCACCTCGTCCTCCTTCTTCCAGGATCTCTTCTTCAAGATCTCCTGAGTGGAGTCGAAAGGGGCAAGGCCGAAACTTTGCTCGCCCACTATGGAGTCGCGGATATAAAACCACATCCTCCGCCAGTATTGGACGGACTCAGACATGACGAAGGAGAAGAAAAGAACAGTAGATCAAAGAGAAATAACGCAGTCGCCGATCGGATAAACTTCGTCGGAGCCGGATTGCCTCTTGACGGAATAGAGTATCCGGAAAAGGCCAAAGTGTGGCTCGATACCGAGCCAGCACTCGCAAAAAGTGATGAAGCAGGCGATGTGGATGAAGGGATTATGCCCTGAGAGGCAATAATAAAGTGTTTATTATGTGTATTCCAAGTATATGATAGATGTTTATTTTGCATGCTATAATTGTATTAACACGGAAACGTTAATACATGTGTGTTTAATAAACAAACAGAAAGTTCCTAGTTATGCCTCTCTCATAAACTAGCTCGTTGATTAACAAGATGATCAAGGTTTCCTGATCATGGACATTGGATGTTGTTAATAACGGGATCACAACATTAGTGTAATGGTGTGATGAATATTCATCCGAAGTATAGCATTACGATCAAAGTCATTGAGTTTGTATTTCTATAACAACTTACGAAGTGATCCTAATCCTTAGACCATGAGATCATGTCAATCACTAACACCGGAAGAGTTTCTTGATAATATCAAACGTCATACCGTAACAGGGTGATTATAAAGATGGATTCAGAACTAATAAAGTGTTATGTTGAGGCCCATGGATCGAGAGTGGAATTTTTTCATCCCGATGACGGATAGATATACTCTGGGCCCTCTCGGTGATATCACATTGGTTAGCTTGCAAGCAAGTGATTTGATCACTAGAATGTTATATCACGGGAACGAGAAAAGAGTGCATGTCAGTAACGAGATCAAACTAGGTATGGAGATACCGATGATCAAATCTCGGACATGTAATATATCGTGAAACAAAGGGATTAAGATATTAACGTAAAAGGTTCCGACGATCACAAGAAAGTCATCGTTGAATGTGTGGGAGTCAGTATGGGTCTCCAGATCCTGCTTCTGATTATTGATCCGAGAGGGGTCTCGATCATGTCCGCATTATTCACAAATCGTAGGGTGACACACTTAAGAGACACTGACATCCAATTGGAGCAAAAGTTTCATGCCGAAAGAATGAACAAGCGCAGGAATTTATTTCACTAGATACCGAAACAGGTTTTCGGGTGAAATTGCATAAAGTGGTTATGCATGTGAAATAGAATTCTAGCAAGGGGTTATTTGTGAATGTTTTTCATTAAAGTAATTGACAAAATTCTGAATAAAATAAAAGAGTTTTATTTAATGAGAGTTTGCATTAAATTTGGTGGAAATTTAATGGCATGTTTGAGTGGGATTTTGAGTGGAGGGATTTGAATGGATTTTTGTGAGTGGAGTGTCCACCCACATGAATGAAGGAGGGGAGGGGGCAGCCCCCATGGCCGGCGGCCACCCCCTTGGGTGCCCCCTCCTCCTATAAAAGGCACCCCCTCTCCTCTCTCTCACTCACACCTCCTCGTGAAGGATCTCTCTCCCCCTCTAGAATTTATCCCCCATGGTCTCGGACTAGCGAGATACATGTTCCCGGTGGCTATTTGGAAAGAAAGAGTTGTGCTTCCGATGCATCGCTGGAGCGAGGAGGCGGAGGTTGCTCGGTGCCTCGAACGTGTGTGCGAGAACGGATGCGCTGCTGATTTGCGGCGCTAGGACTTCCTCTCGATCTTGAGATCGGCAAGAGATCGTCTACATCAACCACGAGTCGAACTCATTAAGCTTTGTCGGTCTTCAAGGATATGTTCTCTATGGATATACATCCGCACATTATTTGTATCTAGTAGATAGATCTTGGTACATAGTTCCCATCGTAGGAAAATTTTTCTTTTCTATGCTGCGAACCCTTCAGTGGTATCAGAGCCGGATCTATGCGTAGATGCTGTACACGGGTAGTACACATATGTGTATGTGGGCGATGATGATCATGTTGTTGCTCCTTAGTTGTAATTTTGGATATTGGTGGCATAGTGGCATGAAGCGGCCTGGACAAACTTTACATGTCCTCGCACATGAGACCAGTTCCACGCTTGACATGCAACTAGTTTGCATAAGTGGCTAGCGGGTGTCTGTCTCTCCTACTATAGTCAATATCTATTTTGCAACGAGTTGTCAACAATTTGGTTATCCTCGTTGTGGTTCATGTTCTTAGGTAAGAACGGTTCTATCTCAAAAGCCCTAAGCCACGTAAAACTTGCAATGGATAAATTAGAGGCGTCTAGTTTAGATTGTTGCTGGGCTAGTGTTATGATATGGTGATGTTGTAAGTAGAAGTATGAGATGATACTCTTACAACATACATAACGTGTAATCTCCATAGACCTTGGACTTACACATATAGGTATGATAGTGATCATACCACGATGCACATGATAGAGATCATATGCGGGAACCATATCATTCCACTAATAAACATGTGATGTTTGATAGCATCTTATATTGCTTGTTTAGCGCTTTGTTAGCATAATAAGATGATCCCTCATTTAAATATCAAGATAAGAATGTGTTCTTCCTTTAGTATGCATCGATTATGTTTTCGTCGCTCCAAGACATCACGTGATGATCGGGTGTTCTTGGATCCACGACCATATTTCGTGTGTAAAACAGTTACACACGCGAATACTAAGGTTCTAACTTGGCGAGCCTAGCATGTACAAACATGGCCTCGGAACACGGACCGAAAGGTTAAGCATGAGTCATATAGTAGATATGATGCCCATTTGATGCTCGCCTTTGAAGCTATACCGACTCACGTGATGATCAGACTTGGTGTAGTGGATTTGGTTCATGTAATCACCAAAAAGGCACGACGGATGTCGTTTTTTAGTGGGAGTTCATTCGTAATATGGATTAGTTGAACTCAATCTATCATAAACTTAGTCTAAACTTTACAAATTCTGTTGTAGATGGCACTATTGGAGATATGCCCTAGAGGAAAAAATAAATGTAGTTATTATTATATCTTTGTGTTTATGATAAATGTTTACATTCATGCTATAATAGTATTAACAAGAAACATTAATACTTGTGTGATTTGTAAACTAAATTAGAGTCCCTAGTAAAGCCTCTTCATAATACTAGCTTGTTGATTAATAGATGATCATGTTTTCTTGATCATGAATATTTGAGATGTTGTTAATAACAAGATCATATCATTAAGAGAATGGTATGGTGGACATACTCCTATAGATAAGCGTAGCATAAAGATCAAGTCATTTTAATAGTTCAATTGCTATAAGCTTTCTGATACATAGTAACCTAATTCCTTCGACCATGAGATCATGATTATCACCATCACCGGAAGGATGCTTTGATGACATTAAACACCACACCGTAACTGGGTGGCTATAAAGGTGTCATTGAGTGTTCGGAAAGTATGGGTTGAGACACATGGATCAAGAGTGGGATTTGTCCATCCACATGACGGATAGATATACTCTAGGCCGTCTCGGTGGAATGTCATCCAATTAGGTTGCAAGAATGTTATTGGCTCACAAGGGATCACATACCACGGGAATGAGAAAAGAGTACTTATCAGTAACGAGGTTGAGCTAGGTATGCAGAGATACCGACGATCAAAACCTCGGATAAGTAAACTATCGTGAGACAAAGGGAAATTGGTATCATATGTAAGTGGTTCATTCGATCGCAAAGTAATCGTAGAAAAATGTGGGAGCCATATGAATTTCCAGATTCCTCTATTGGTTATTGATCGGAGAAGTGTCTCGATCATGTCCGCATAATTCACGAACCGTAGGGAGACACACTTAAGGATTCGATGTTGTTGAGTAGTTATGGAATAATGAGAAAGAGACTGAATGTTGTTCGGAGTCTCGGATGGGATTCGGGATATCACGACGAGATCCGGAATGGTCCGGAGAATAAGATTCATATAAGGAAAGTCCTATTTCGGAGTTGGGGAATGATTCCGGTGTTTTTCATCGGGAATGTTCTAGAAGGTTCCGGAAGGTTCGGCACTCCGGAGGGGAAGGGTACATGAATGTGTCATGACAATGTGGAATGGTTGCATCATCTACTAGGTATCATGGCTAGGAAAAATAAAGGGAGAAATCAAATCCTAGTTTGAAAAGTCAAACAGCAAGAGAGTAGGAAACCTACTTGGGGAGGAGTTCCTCTCCCTCCACCCGCTGGCCAAGGAGGCCGACTTGGGGGAGGACTCCCTCCCCCTTGGCCGTGCCCTCCCACCTATAAAAGGAGGGGCAAGGCTTCCCCTCTTCCCTACACCCAACACCACCCAAACCCTAGCCCTAGCCGCCGGCCTCCACCAAGTCGCCGCCGCCCCTAGGGTTTCTCCTAGCCGCCGAGTTGGGGCTTCTCCAAGAACTAGCCGCCGGCCAAGCTCTTCCCCTTGGTGCCTTTAAACCCTAGATCGCCAAGGCCTCTCTCATAGTCCACCATACTCACTCCGGCTTAAGGCAAAGCCCTGTGAGATCTCCCCTCTACTTCCGGTACCATGCCGTCGTGCTGCCGGAATCGCGAGGAGAGTGCTACAACCCCCGCTGCCTGCTGGAACAAGGGAGAGGAAGGTCTTCATCGAGTACCGAACGTGTGACTGACTGCGGAAGCGCTGCCGGAACGCAGCGCCGGAAGGATCGTCTACGCGATCTTGAGATCGGCAAGAGTACGACTACATCACCCATGAGAATCTTCTCTCGTTAAACACTTTGGAATCTTCGAGGGTGAGTTCCTCTATCGACTCGTTGCTACAATCTAGTAGATAGATCCTGGCTTGTTTGTTTGCATGCGGTAGAAATTTTTTGTTTTCCATGTTACGAACCCCTACAGTGGTATCACAGCTGTGTCTATATGTAGATCTGTTGCACGAGTAGAACACAATGGTCATTGTGGGCAGTGGTGCTTTTATTATCAATTGCTTCTTGTGTACTTTTCATATTGCGGTATGACGGGATGAAGCGGCCCAGGCTAACCTTACATGAAATCGTTCATGAGACTTGCTCCACACTCAACATGCAACTTGTATTGCATAAGTGGCTTTGCGGGTGTCTGTCTCTCTCATCATAGTATAGATCCAATTTACAACGGGCACTTGATAGTTCAAACATCAACATTGTGGTTCTTGTTCGTAAGTTACAACGACACTTATTGAAAGCCCCAAACCACGTAAAATATGCAAAGAAAATTAGAGGCGTCTAACTTTGTTTTGCAGGGGTGTGCTGTGATGTGATATGGCCATGATTGTGGTTATATTTGATGTATGCAATGTTCCTTATTGTAAGTTGGCAACCGGCAGGAGCCATATGATTGTCTTTAATTTCTGTTAAGACCAGCGTGTCTATTCAAAGTAGTTGTAATAGTTGAAGCTGGTGGACGACAACCATGAAGCGGCGTTATTGACCTTGACGCCATACCTGTGATGATGGCGATCATGTTCGTGCTTGAAGATGGAGATCGGAATCACAAGAAGAAAGGCCATATCATATCACATATTATGAATTGCATGTGATGTTAATCCTTTATGCATCTTGTATTGCTTAGTTAACGACGGTATCATTATAAGATGATCCCTCATGCACATTAATTTCAAGTTTTAAAGTGTTCATCATTAGTAAGCACCGTTGCTAAAGTTTGTTGTTTCGAAGCACCACGTGATGATCGGGTGTGTTAGATTCTGCGAGTGTATACAATGTGAGAAAGCCAGATTTGCTCATGCGAAAGCTAAGGTTTGATCTTGACGAGCCTAGCATGTACAGACATGGTCTCGGAACACAGATCACCGAAAGGTAAAGCATGAATCATATAGTAGATATGATGAACATGTCGATTGTTCGCCATTGAAGCTACATCAACTCTCGTGATGATCGGTTTTGATGTGGTGGATTTGGTTCGTGTGATCACTAAAACAATGTGAGGGATATTGTTTTGAGTGGGAGTTCACCTAGATTAATTTAACTATTAATTAGAACTCAATTTGTCATAAACTTAGTCTAAACTATTGCAAATATGTTGTAGATCAATGGCGGCCCCTACCATCAATTTTAATGCGTCCCTAGAGAAAGAAAAGTTGAAAAACAATGGAAGCAACTTCGCGGATTGGTTCCGAAATTTGATGATTGTCCTCAATGCTGGTAATTTGACCTATGTGCTGGATGCACCGCTGAGTGACCCGCCTGCAGCTGATGCTACCGATGAAGTAAAGAATGTTTACCTCGCTCGGAAGAATCAGTACTCCACAGTTCAGTGTGCTATCTTGTATGGTTTGGAATCAGAGCTTCAGAAAAGGTTTGAGAACCATGACCCACATGATATTGTCCGTGAACTCAAATTGATATTTGATACTCACGTGGCAGTTGAGAGTTATGAGGCTTCTGAAAAGTTCTTTAACTGCAAGATGGAAGAGGGCATCTCCGTCAGTGAGCACGTGCTTAAGATGTATGGGCACGCAAATAAACTCCAAAGCTTGGGTATAGTGATTCCTAATGCTTTGGGGATTTACCGTGTCCTCCAATCACTTCCACCAAGTTACAAGAACTTTGTGATGAACTACAATATGCAAAGCATGAACAAGACGTTGCTAGAATTCTTCTCCATGTGGAAATCTGTAGAAGTGGAGATCAAGAAAGAGCATCAAGTGTTGTTGGTCAATAAGACCACCAAATTCAAGAAAGGAAAGTCTAAGCAAAAGGGAAACTTCAAGAAGGGTGGTAAGAAAGTTACCGCACCGGCGAAGAAGACCAAAGATGGACCTAAGCCTGATACTGAATGCTTTTACTGCAAGGGAGAGGGTCACTGGAAGCGGAATTGCCCAAAGTACTTGGCGGATTTGAAGAACGGCAACATCAAGAAGAAAGGTATATCCGATATACATGTTATTGATGTGTATCTCACTAGTACTCGTAGTAGTGCCTAGGTATTTGATACTGGTTCGGTTGCTCATATTTGTAACTCGAAACAGGTACTGCAGAATAAACGGAAGCTAGCGAAGAACAAGGTGACGATGCGCGTTGGAAATGGATCAAAGGTTGATGTGATCGCGGTCGGCACGCTACCTTTTCATCTACCATCGGGATTATTTTTATACTTAAATAATTGTTATCTGGTGCCTGCGTTGAGCATGAACATTATATCTGGATCATGTTTGTTGCTAGATGGTTACTTGTTTAAGTCCGAGAATAATGGTTGTTCCATTTATATGAGTAATATGTTTTATGCACATGCACCTTTGATAGATGGTCTATTCTTATTGAATCTCGATAGTGGAAATACACATATTAATAACATTGAAGCTAAACGTTTGAAATTGAGCGATAACTCGACCAATATGTGGCACTGTCGTCTTGGTCATATTGGAGTGAAGCGTATGAAGAAACTCCATTCTGATGGACTTCTTGAATCACTTGATTTTGAATCACTTGAAAGATGCGAAGCATGTCTGATGGGTAAAATGACTAAGACTCCATTTTCTGGTATGATGGAGCGAGCTACGGACTTATTGGAAATCATACATACAGATGTGTGTGGTCCAATGAGTGTAGCATCGCGTGGTGGTTATCGTTATGTTCTTACCTTCACAGATGACTTGAGTAGATATGGGTATATCTATTTCATGAAACATAAATCCGAAACTTTCGAGAAGTTTAAGGAATTTCAAAGTGAGGTAGAGAATCAACATACCAAGCAGATTAAATTTCTACGTTCTGATCGTGGAGGTGAATACCTAAGTTACGAGTTTGGCGAGCATTTGAAGAAATGCGGAATACTTTCACAATTGACACCGCCGGGAACACCACAGCGTAATGGTGTGTTCGAACGTCGTAATCGAACTCTCTTAGATATGGTTCGTTCTATGATGTCACTTACAGATTTACCGCTATCATTTTGTGGTTATGCATTAGAAACAACCACATTCACTTTAAATAGGGCACCATCTAAATCCGTTGAAAGGACACCGTATGAATTATGGTTTGGGAAGAAACCTAAATTGTCATTCCTTAAAGTTTGGGGTTGCGAAGCCTATGTAAATAAGTTACAACCGGACAAGCTTGAACCCAAAGCGGAAAAATGCATCTTCATAGGATACCCGAAGGAAACAATTGGATATACCTTCTATCATAGATCCGTAGGAAAAATCTTCGTTGCCAAGAATGGATCCTTTCTAGAGAAGGAATTTCTCTCGAAAGAAGTGACTGGAAGGAAAGTAGAACTCGACAAGGTTGTTGAACCTTCTCTCGAACTTGCGAGTAGCGCAGCACCGGAAGTAGTTCCCGTGGAGCCTACACCAATAAGAGAGGAAGCTAATGATGATGATCATGAAACTTTGGTTGAATTTGCTACAGAGCCTCGCATGTCAATGAGAACTCATACCACTCCTGATTGGTATGATACCGTTATGAGTGCCATGTTGGTGGACAACACCGATGACCCTGCGACATATGAGGAAGCGATGATGAGCCCAGATTCCAAAAAATGGCAAGATGCCATGAAATCGAGATTGGATCCATGTACGAAAACCAAGTATGGACTTTCGTGGATTTACCGGATGGCCGGAAGGCTGTCGAGAACAAATGGATTTTTAAGAAGAAAACAGATGCTGATGGTAATGTTACTGTCTATAAAGCTTGACTTGTCACAAAAGGGTTTCGACAAATTCAAGGAGTTGACTATGATGAGACTTTCTCACCAGTAGCGAAGCTAAAGTCTGTGAGGATTATGTTAGCAATCACTACATATTATGATTATGAGATATGGCAGATGGATGTCAAAACAACGTTCCTCAATGGATACATTGATGAAGAGTTGTATATAATGCAACCCAAAGGTTTTGTCGATCCTAAAGATGCTAACAAGGTATGCAAACTTCAACGGTCCATATATGGGTTGAAGCAAACATCCCGAAGTTGGAATCAACATTTTGATAAGGTAATCAAAAGTTTTGGTTTTATACAAACTTATGGAGAAGCTTGTATTTACTGTATGTGGATGACATATTGTTGATTGGGAATGATGTAGACCTTCTTAATAGTGTCAAAGAATATTTGAATAATAGTTTTTCAATGAAAGATCTTGGCGAGCAGCTTACATATTAGGCATAAAGATTTATAGAGATAGATCAAGACGCCTAATATCGTTGTCTCAAAGTACATATTTGGACAAAGTTCTAAAGAGGTTTGGAATGGAAGATAGCAAGAAAGGGTTCTTGCCCATGTTGCCCAATACGACCTTGAGTAAAACTCAAAGTCTAGCAATGGCAGAAGATAGAGAAAGGATGAGTAAGACCCCCTATGCCTCAGCCATAGGATCTCTAATGTATGCCATGCTATGTACTAGACCCGACATTGCATATGCTGTTAGTTTGACTAGCAGATATCAAAGTGATCCAGGAGTGGATCATTGGACAGCGGTGAAAAACATCCTTAAGTACTTGAGAAGAACTAAGGATATGGTTCTTTCTTATGGAGGTGATGAACAGCTCGTTGTTAATGGTTACACCGATGCTAGTTGGAACACCGATCCGGATGATTCTAAATCACAATCTGGATACGTATTTACTTTGAATGGTGCAGCAGTTAGCTGGAGGAGTGCAAAGCAAAGCGTTGTGGCAAGATCTTCAACTGAATCGGAATACGTAGCTGCTTCGAAGGCTTCACAAGAAGCGATATGGATGATGGAGTTCATTATAGAGCTCGGTGTGGTTCCAAGTGCGCTGGACCCAATGTCTATCTACTGTGATAACATGGGCGCCATAGCCAATGCGCAAGAACCAAGGTCACACAAGAAGCTGAAGCACATCAAGCTACGTTTTCACGCTATTTGAGAACATGTTCAAGATAGTGACATAAAGATTTTCAAAGTACACACAGATCTGAATGTGGCGGATCCGTTGACTAAACCTCTCCCGAGGGCAAAACATGACCAACACCAAACTGCCATGGGTGTTCGGTATATTACCATGTAATCTGGATTAGTTGACTCTAGTGCAAGTGGGATACTCTTGGAGATATGCCCTAGAGGAAATAATAAATGTAGTTATTATTATATCTTTGTGTTAATGATAAATGTTTACATTCATGCTATAATAGTATTAACAAGAAACATTAATACTTGTGTGATTTGTAAACTAAATTAGAGTCCCTAGTAAAGCCTCTTCATAATACTAGCTTGTTGATTAATAGATGATCATGGTTTCTTGATCATGAAAATTTGAGATGTTGTTAATAACAAGATCATATCATTAGGAGAATGGTATGGTGGACATACTCCTATAGATAAGCGTAGCATAAAGATCAAGTCATTTTAATAGTTTAATTGCTATAAGCTTTCTGATACATAGTAACCTAATTCCTTCGAGCATGAGATCATGATTATCACCATCACCGGAAGGATGCTTTGATGACATCAAACACCACACCGTAACTGGGTGGCTATAAAGGTGGCATTGAGTGTTCGGAAAGTATGGGTTGAGACACATGGATCAAGAGTGGGATTTGTCCATCCATATGACGGATAGATATACTCTGGGACCTCTCGGTGGAATGTCATCCAATTAGCTTGCAAGCATGTGACTGTCTCACAAGGGATCACATACCACGGGAACGAGAAAAGAGTACTTATTAGTAATGAGGTTGAACTAGGTATGCAGAGATACCGACGATCAAAACCTCAGATAAGTAAACTATCGTGAGACAAAGGGAAATTGGTATCGTATGTAAGTGGTTCATTCGATCGCAAAGTAATTGTATAAATATGTGGGAGCCATATGAATTTCCAGATTCCTCTATTGGTTATTGATCGGAGAAGTGTCTCGATCATGTCCGCATAATTCACGAACCGTAGGGAGACACGCTTAAGGATTCGATGTTGTTGAGTAGTTATGGAATAATGAGAAAGAGACCGAATGTTGTTCGGAGTCTCGGATGGGATCCGGGATATCACGAGGAGATCCAGAATGGTCCGGAGAATAAGATTCATATAAGGAAAGTCCTGTTTCGGAGTTGGGGAATGATTCCGGTGTTTTTCATCGAGAATGTTCTAGAAGGTCCGGCACTCCGGAGGGGAAGGGTACATGAATGTGTCATGACAATGTGGAATGGTTGCATCATGTACTAGGTACCATGGCTGGGCAAAATAAAGGGAGAAATCAAATCCTAGTTTGAAAAGTCAAACGCCAATTTGAAAAGTCAAACGACAGTTTTGCTTGGTGGAGGGAGAGTAGGAAACCTACTTGGGGAGGAGTTCCTCTCCCTCCACCCACCGGCCAAGGAGGCCGACTTGGGGGAGGACTCCCTCCCCCTTGGCCGTGCCCTCCCACCTATAAAAGAAGGGGCAAGGCTGCCCCTCTTCCCTACACCCAACACCACCCAAACCCTAGCCCTAGCCGCCGGCCTCCACCAAGTCGCCGCCGCCCCTAGGGTTTCTCCTAGACGCCGAGTTGGGGCTTCTCCATGACCTAGCCGTCGTCCAAGCTTTGCCCCTTGGTGCCTCTAAACCCTAGATCTCCAAGGCCTCTCTCATAGTCCACCATACTCGCTCCGGCTTAAGGCGAAGCCCTGCGAGATCTCCCCTCTACTTCCGGTACCCCACCGTCATGCTGCAGGAATCGCGATGAGAGTGCTACAACCTCTGCTGCCTGCTGGAACAAGGGAGAGGAAGGTCTTCATCGAGTACCGAACGTGTGACTGACTGCGGAAGCGCTGCCGGAACGCAGCGCCGAAAGGATCGTCTACGTGATCTTGAGAACGGCAAGAGTACGACTACATCACCCACGAGAATCTGCTCTCGTTAAACACTTTGGAATCTTCGAGGGTGAGTTCCTCTATCGACTCGTTGCTACAATCTAGTAGATAGATCTTGGCTTGTTTGTTTGCATGCGGTAGAATTTTTTTGTTTTTCCATGCTACGAACCCCTACAGTGGTATCAGAGCCGTGTCTATATGTAGATCTGTTGCACGAGTAGAACACAATGGTCATTGTGGGCGGTGGTGCTTTTATTATCAATTGCTTCTTGTGTACTTTGCATCTTGCGGTATGATGGGATGAAGTGGCCCGGGCTAACCTTACATGACATCGTTCATGAGACTTGCTCCATGCTCAACATGCAACTTGTATTGCATAAGTGGCTTTGCGGGTGTCTGTCTCTCTCATCATAGTATAGATCCAATTTACAACGGGCACTTGAAAGTTCAAAATCAATGTTGTGGTTCTTGTTCGTAAGTTAGAACGACACTTATTGAAAGCCCCAAACCACGTAAAATATGCAAAGAAAATTAGAGGCATCTAACTTTGTTTTGCAGGGGTGTGCTGTGATGTGATATGGCCATGATTGTGATTATATTTGATGTATGCAATGTTCCTTATTGTAAGTTGGCAACCGGCAGGAGCCATGTGGTTGTCTTTAATTTCTGTTAAGACCCACGTGTCTATTCAAAGTAGCTGTAATAGTTGAAGCTGGTGGACGACAACCATGAAGCGGCGCCATTGACCTTGACGCCATACCTGTGATGATGGAGATCATGTTCGTTCTTGAAGATGGAGATCGGAAGCACAAGAAGAAAGGCCATATCATATCACATATTATGAATTGCATGTGATGTTAATCCTTTATGCATCTTGTATTGCTTAGTTAACGACGATAGCATTTTAAGATGATCCCTCATGCACATTAATTTCAAGTTTTAAAGTGTTCATCCTTAGTAAGCACCGTTGCTAAAGCTTGTTGTTTCGAAGCACCACGTGATGATCGGGTGTGTTAGATTCTGCGAGTGTATACAACGTGAGCAAGCCAGATTTGCTCATGCGGAAGCTAAGGTTTGATCTTGACGAGCCTAGCATATACAGACATGGTCTCGGAACACGGATCACCGAAAGGTAAAGCATGAATCATATAGTAGATATGATGAACATGTCGATTGTTCACCATTGAAGCTACATCAACTCTCGTGATGATCGGTTTTGATGTGGTGGATTTGGTTCGTGTGATCACTAAAACAATGTGAGGGATATTGTTTTGAGTCGGAGTTCACCTAGATTAATTTAACTATTGATTATAACTCAATTTGTCATAAACTTAGTCTAAACTATTGCAAATATGTTGTAGATCAATGGCGGCCCCTACCATCAATTTTAATGCGTTCCTAGAGAAAGAAAAGTTGAAAACAATGGAAGCAACTTTGAGGATTGGTTCCACAATTTGAGGATTGTCCTCAATGCTGGTAATTTGAACTATGTGCTGGATGCACCGTTGGGTGACCCGCCTGCAGCTGATGCTACCGATGAAGTAAAGAATGTTTACCTCGCTCGGAAGAATCAGTACTCCATAGTTCAGTGTGCTATCTTGTATGGTTTGGAATCGGAGCTTCAGAAAAGGTTTGAGAACCATGACCCACATGATATTGTCCGTGAACTCAAATTGATATTTGAGACTCATGCGGAAGTTGAGAGTTATGAGGCTTCTGAAAAGTTCTTTAACTACAAGATGGAAGAGGGCAGCTTCGTCAGTGAGCACGTGCTTAAGATGTCTGGGCACGCAAATAAACTCCAAAGCTTGGGTATAGTGATTCCTAATGCTTTGGGGATTTAACGTGTCCTCCAATCACTGCCACCAAGTTACAAGAACTTTGTGATGAACTACAATATGCAAATCATGAACAAGACATTGCCAGAACTCTTCTCCATGTTGAAATTTGCAGAAGTGGAGATCAAGAAAGAGCATCAAGTGTTGTTGGTCAATAAGACCACCAAATTCAAGAAAGGAAATTCTAAGCAAAAGGGAAACTTCAAGAAGGGTGGTAAGAAAGTTACCTCACCGGCGAAGAAGACCAAAGCTGGACCTAAGCCTGATACTGAATGATTTTACTGCAAGGGAGAGGGTCACTGGAAGCGGAATTGCCCAAAGTACTTGGAGGATTTGAGGAACAACAACATCAAGAAGAAAGGTATATCCGATATACATGTTATTGATGTGTATCTCACTAGTACTCGTAGTAGTGCCTGGGTATTTGATACTGGTTCAGTTGCTCATATTTGTAACTCGAAACAGGTACTGCAGAATAAACGGAAGCTAGCGAAGAACAAGGTGACGATGCGCGTTGGAAATGGATCAAAGGTTGATGTGATCGCGGTCGGCACGCTACCTCTTCATCTACCATCGGGATTAGTTTTATACTTAAATAATTGTTATTTGGTGCTTGCGTTGAGCATGAACATTATATTTGGATCATGTTTGTTGCTAGACGGTTACTTGTTTAAGTCCGAGAATAATGGTTGTTCGATTTATATGAGTAATATGTTTTATGCACATGCACCTTTGACAGATGGTCTATTCTTATTGAATCTCGATAGTGGAAATACACATATTAATAACATTGAAGCTAAACGTTTGAAATTGAGTGATAACTCGAACTATATGTGGCACTCTCGTCTTGGTCATATTGGAGTGAAGCGTATGAAGAAACTCCATTCCGATGGACTTTTTGAATCACTTGAAATATGCGAAGCATGTCTGATGGGTAAAATGACTAAGACTCCATTTTCCGGTATGATGGAGCGAGCTACAGACTTATTGGAAATCATACATACCGATGTGTGTGGTCCAATGAGTGTAGCATCGCGCGGTGGTTATCGTTATGTTCTTACCTTCACAGATGACTTGAGTAGATATGGGTATATCTATTTCATGAAACATAAATCCGAAACTTTCGAGAAGTTTAAGGAATTTCAAAGTGAGGTAGAGAATCAACGTAACAAGAAGATTAAAATTTCTACGTTCTGATCGTGGAGGTGAATATATAAGTTACGAGTTTGGCGAGTATTTGAAGAAATGCGGAATACTTTCACAATTGACACCGCCGGGAACACCACAGCGTAATGGTGTGTCTGAACGTCGTAATCGAACTCTCTTAGATATGGTTCGTTCTATGATGTCACTTATAGATTTACCGCTATCATTTTGGGGTTATGCATTAGAAACAGCCGCATTCACTTTAAATAGGGCACCATCTAAATACGTTGAAACGACACCGTATGAATTATGGTTTGGGAAGAAACCTAAATTGTCGTTCCTTAAAGTTTGGGGTTGCAAAGCCTATGTAAAGAAGTTACAACCGGACAAGCTTGAACCCAAAGCGGAAAAATGCGTCTTCATAGGATACCCAAAGGAAACTATTGGGTATACCTTCTATCATAGATCCGAAGGCAAAATCTTCGTTGCCAAGAATGGATCCTTTCTAGAGAAGGAATTTCTCTCGAAAGAAGTGACTGGAAGGGAAGTAGAACTCGACGAGGTTGTTGTACCTTCTCTCGAACTTGCGAGTAGCGCAGCACCGACAGTAGTTCCTGTGGCGCCTACACCAATAAGAGAGGAAGCTAATGATGATGATCATGAAACTTCGATTGAAGTTGCTACAGAGCCTCGCAGGTCAACAAGAACTCGTACCCTCCTGATTGGTATGATCCCGTTATGAGTTTCATGTTGGTGGACAACACCGATGACCCTGCGATATATGAGGAAGCGATGATGATCCCAGATTCCAATAAATGGCAAGATGCCATGAAATCCGAGATTGGATCCATGTACGAAAACCAAGTATGGACTTTGGTGGATTTACCGGATGGCCGGAAGGCTGTCGGGAACAAATGGATTTTCAAGAAGAAAACAGATGCTGATGGTAATGTTACTGTCTATAAAGCTCGACTTGTCGCAAAAGGGTTTCGACAAATTCAAGGAGTTGACTATGATGAGACTTTCTCACTAGTAGCGAAGCTAAAGTCTGTGAGGATTATGTTAGCAATCACTGCATATTATGATTATGAGATATGGCAGATGGATGTCAAAACAACGTTCCTCAATGGAGACGTTGATGAAGAGTTGTATATGATGCAACCCAAAGGTTTTGTCGATCCTAAAGATGCTAACAAGGTATGCAAACTTCAATGGTCCATATATGGGTTGAAGCAAGCATCCCTGTCACACCCCAAGATTTTCCAAATCTTGTAATGTGAAAAATAAATAAACAAAATAAATGATTGTTGAAAAATTGGGGTGAAAAGAAACTTTTGTTTCTAAATGGAAACTTAAAATCCCATCTTGAACAAAATTTGGTTAAATATTTGAATCTAACTAAATTCAAATCAAGTGGAATGCATTCCTCATAAAGTGCATCTTGAAATTTAAACACTTGGAGAATAAACCAAAACTCTAAAACCCTAATGGAAGAAAATCATTTTCAAGTTATCTCTAAGACTATGGATTTGATCCATATAAAAATTGGTCATACAAACATCTCAAAATGATCAAGAATGACAAATGGAATTATTATAAAACCATAGAAATTGGTTTCACTTAATTTGGAGCCATAGATAAAATCTTAGGAATTTAATAAGATAAGGAAATTGAATTTCTAGAGCTAATAAAGCATCTATCTAGAAAACCATGCCCAATTGTGAGCAAATAATCCTAAAAAGATTTAAAAGTATAAATAAATATTAAATAAGATTTTACAAATTGGATTCACTATTTTTGGATCTTTTAATAAAAAAGATATGGTTTTCAAAAGAAAAGATAGAAATATAAATAAGGACTATTTTAAAGGGCCAAATTAAATCTTGGCTAAACAAATGAAATAAAATATTTCTATTTGATAAAAAGAGTAAAGGATTATTTGAATAAAATAATAGGGATTTATTATACCCAATTATATTTGAGTAAAGGCTTATTTCATTTTAAAATAAACATTAAAAACTTATTAAAGTGTTTCAAATAAAAATCCAAAGTGTTTTATAATTTCAATTAAAACCTACTGAAAAGGTTTTCGAAAAATTTAGAAAGTCAAATAGAGTTTTTAAACATATTTGAATCCTATTTTGAATTAAAGACTAAAGTCTATTTAATTATTATTTTTAAAAAAATAATAAACCCTAAAACTAATTGTTCTATTTTGGACTTTGAAATATGTTCATAAACAGAACTAAAATTCACCCAAAGTTTGGTGGTGATTTGAATTCAAATGGAGATTGAAAAATATTATTAAATCTTATTTAATTAATAAATGAGTCTATTTTAAATAATTAAAAGACCCTAAAAAGAATAAATATATTTTTCTAAATTTGACTTTGGAATGTGTTATTAATCAGTATATGAATCTACACAAATTTTGGTTGAGGTTTGAAATCAAATTGATGTTTGAAATAATTACAAAATGAAAACAGATTAATAGAAATGGAAAAGGGAAAAAGAATCTATACAAAAAAATAAACAAAAGCAGCCCAGCTCGGCAAAGCCCAGTCCAAGCCCAGCAGCCCACCTCTCCCTCTCACCCTCGGAGTGAACCGTTTTCACCCGTGAATCGACCCAAACAGAGGATGACAACTGGACCCCACCTCCTCCCCTCTCTCACTCGTTGTCAAACAGGCCCCACGAACACGTCATCGTCTTCCTCACCGCGCTAACCACGCCTGGCAGTTTCTGCCATTGAATTGCTCGAGTAAATTCGCATAAATGGCTCAGTAAATCTCCCTTGCGACCACGCCTTCTTAATCGTCTGCGTCCCCTATCTATTTCCCCTCTCTTGCTCGACCCTCTTTGCCCCCAGGCTGTCCCCAATTCCACCAGGACCACCACTGTCTTCGACGAGTTTCTCGGCGAATTCCGGCGAGCCCAGCTACTCCTCTTCCCCCTGGACCACACAAGCATGTTCCCCAGACCTCTGTGCATCTCCCAGTGACCTCAGCTCGCCCCCGCGTGCTCTGCAACATCGACAACGTCTCCAACAGAGCATCGCCGTCATCTGCTCCCTTTCCGGTGACTTGCCTGGTAACTTTCTGACTGCCCCTCGTCCTTCCGATGATACGCCTGTGACCAGTGAACTCGTCCGCATCTAATGCCGCCTGTATCGTGTCCTAGCGCGCTTTGTATCCTCGACCCTATCAACATCAGAGCGTGCCCGACGCCGCTGTGTACTCCGGCGAAGAATTCCCGTCGACCCCGAGCGCCCCTTCGCCAGCAAGGACCACCTCGAGCATCTCCACGCCGCGACAAACTCGGTGAGCTTCTCCGCTCCTTCCCTTGCTTCCTATATTAGCCGGAGCACCACCGCCTGAACGCGCCGCCGCCGCTCGCCGTTGTCAGCGCCGCCAATCCATGACCAGATGATTAGAGCCGTTGGATACAGATCCAAAGGACACGATAGAACCTTAACCCGAAGGGGTAAGATCGATCCTGCGCCGCACGATTCACTTTAAATCCTGCGGTCCACGTTGCTGATCCAGACGAACCGGTATGGGCAAATAGAAACGTTCCACGTGACCCTGTCTATTTATAAAAACCATGATTTGATCTATTTGTGGTTCAATTTTGTAAAATCCATAACTTTCAAACCACACGTCCAAATTTTGCAAATTTTATATCAATGGAATCAGCAAGAAAATTCCTACCCAACCATGCCCTTTGTTTAGTAATTTGTTGCTGGTAAAATGGTTGTTTTTGCAGAAACTTATGTAGGCATGTTTGGAATATAAAATTCATTCTAAAACTATTTTAGGGATAAAATCTTTGACAAATAGTTTGTTTTGAACCTACCGACCATAGAAATCAATTTGTGGTTTCAAAAATGTTTTTGGTGAAGCAAAAGAATAAATCTTTGATTTAAAGCATTCCTAGTCAAATAAAAGTAATGTTTATTTATTAAAAATGCTTTTGGAGGAAAACCTATGGGAAATGTTTTGATTAAACTCTCTGACCCAAACACCAAATTTTATGATTTAAAAATGTATTTGGTGAACCCTATAAAAATTATTGCTTTGCTAAAGGCATTTTTAACCACATAAAATAATGATTTGGTTTAAAAATAATTTATTAGTAAAATCTTTTGCAAATGATTTTTCCACTTATATAAGATGACCAATAGGTGTTTTCCAATGTTTGTAACCCATTATAAACCACTTTTACAAATAAACCATCTTTAGCATGCTTGCATGCATTGCTTTGTTTTTAATATTTTATGTGATGTTTGCTTGAATGGTATATTGAAATTGTACCTTGCTTGATTGAATTATAGTGATTTAAAGACTGTGAATAGTGCAAGGACAAGGAGTGAACTCATACTCTCTACCAAAAAGGCAAGTGATGCTTCATACTTTTGACCCATTATTTTCACTATGCATTAGTGATATCTCTAAGTAGGGCTTGCATGGAATTTTGCTAAGTGTAAACTATGCCATGGGAAATCCTAGTAGATGAAACCTTAGTAGAAATTTCCTAAGTTAAGATTCCTACTACTATCATGCTTAGCTTAGCTAGTAGAAAACAAGGGTGGATTATATTCATTCTATGGAATATTTCTAAGTCAAGGACTTGTGTTTTGTTTAATAACAAAACTAAGTGAATGAATCACCTGGGTGGAATGGAAGGAATGGTTTGTGTATAGTGGTTCACAAGGCCCATTTCTATGGTTTACCTTGTGTATCTCACTTGTGGATGGCCACCCAGGAACAAAGAGATCTGAGATGTCAAATGTTGAGAAGCTTCAAGTGCAGCCACTTGGCATTATGGGCTCTACCTAGATCATATAGGTTGCAATAACTTAGCCAAATGGACAGTTGGTGGTAGGGGATGATAGGTTGGAACGCGTCCATTCTGGTCTAAGGGAAGGCTTCTGAAAGATCTTGTCTTGGTGAAACCAAGTCTTGTGGGGAAAGTGCACCACCTCTACAGAGTGTAAAATCTAAGTACTTAGCCATGTCCCTGGTAAAGGACAATTTGAGCATCAAGACATGGAAGATATCAAGAATCTCCTCATCCCAATTTATAAGTTAAAATTTTGTGGTTGAACAAGGGTTGAAGGATCACCAATTTCTATTGGGAGATGCCTTGGGTGATTTTTGTCAAGCAAAAACTTAGTGTTTTCAAAAGATAAGGAAAATATATTTTGAGAAAAGCAATCCTAAGCTCCACTTAGCCAAATGCATATAGATGATAGACTCCACTATACTACCATAGTATCACTTGCCAATACAATTCAAATGTATTGACCCTTGTGGCTGTAACTTGTTATGTTGCAGGTTTGTTTGATATTAGTGAAGTAGGATTACAAGTCTACAACCAACATGTTTGCCTGTGGCACTTTGAAGATGAAGGACCCCATGCTATTGTTATATTCTGCTGCATTGTAATGAGATAGCCAAATGAGCTATGTAAGATGTAATAAATTATTTTATTCTTTATTACAAAGTTGTATTATGACCTTTGTTTCTTGATATTACATCTTAACTGTGGATGCTAGATATTGATCCAGGGACTAGCATTGTAAACACAGGGATCTCTACCTTATTAAAGGTTGGGAACCTAACAATCTCGAAGTTGGAATCAACGTTTTGATAAGGTAATCAAACATTTTGGTTTTATACAAAATTATGGAGAAGCTTGTATTTACAAGAAAGTGAGTGGGAGTTATGTAGAATTCTTAATACTGTATGTGGATGACATATTGTTGATTGGGAATGATGTAGACATTCTTAATAGTGTCAAAGAATATTTGAATAATAGTTTTTCAATGAAAGATCTTGGCGAAGCAGCTTACATATTAGGCATAAAGATTTATAGAGATAGATCAAGACGCCTAATATCGTTGTCTCAAAGTACATATTTGGACAAAGTTCTAAAGAGGTTTGGAATGGAAGATAGCAAGAAAGGGTTCTTGCCCATGTTGCCCAATACGACCTTGAGTAAAACTCAAAGTCTAGCAACGGCAGAAGATAGAGAAAGGATGAGTAAGACTCCCTATGCCTCAGCCATAGGATCTCTAATGTATGCCATGCTATGTACTAGACCCGACATTGCATATGTTGTTAGTTTGACTAGCAGATATCAAAGTGATCCAGGAGTGGATCATTGGACAGCAGTCAAAAACATCCTTAAGTACTTGAGAAGAACTAAGGATATGGTTCTTTCTTATGGAGGTGATGAACAACTCGTTGTTAATGGTTACACCGATGCTAGTTGGAACACCGATCCGGATGATTCTAAATCACAATCTGGATACGTATTTACTTTGAATGGTGCAGCAGTTAGCTGGAGGAGTGCAAAGCAAAGAGTTGTGGAGAGATCTTCAACTAAATCAGAATACATAGCTGCTTCGGAGGCTTCACAAGAAGCGATATGGATGAAGGAGTTCATTACAGAGCTCGGTGTGGTTCCAAGTGCGCTGGACCCAATGTCTATCTACTGTGATAACATGGGCGCCATAGCCAATGCGCAAGAACCAAGGTCACACAAGAAGCTGAAGCACATCAAGCTACGTTTTGATGCTATTCGAGAACATGTTCAAGCTGGTGACATAAAGATTTGCAAAGTACACACAGATCTGCATGTGGCGGATCCGTTGACTAATCCTCTCCCGAGGTAAAAACATGACCAACACCAAACTGCCATGGGTGTTCGGTATATTACCATGTAATATAGATTAGTTGACTCTAGTGCAAGTGGGAGACTGTTGGAGATATGCCCTAGAGGGAATAATAAATGTAGTTATTATTATATCTTTGTGTTTATGATAAATGTTTACATTCATGCTATAATAGTATTAACAAGAAACATTAATACTTGTGTGATTTTTAAACTAAATTAGAGTCCCTAGTAAAGCCTCTTCATAATACTAGCTTGTTGATTAATAGATGATCATGGTTTCTTGATCATGAACATTTGAGATGTTGTTAATAACAAGATCATATCATTAGGAGAATGGTATGGTGGACATACTCCTATAGATAAGCGTAGCATAAAGATCAAGTCATTCTAATAGTTCAATTGCTATAAGATTTCTGATACATAGTAACCTAATTTCTTCGACCATGAGATCATGATTATCACCATCACCGGAAGGATGCTTTGATGACATCAAACACCACACCGTAACTGGGTGGCTATAAAGGTGGCATTGAGTGTTCGGAAATTATGGGTTGAGACACATGGATCAAGAGTGGGATTTGTCCATCCATATGACGGATAGATATACTCTGGGCCCTCTCGGTGGAATGTCATCCAATTAGCTTGTAAGCATGTGACTAGCTCACAAGGGATCACATACCACGGGAACGAGAAAAGAGTACTTATTAGTAACGAGGTTGAACTAGGTATGCAGATATACCGACGATCAAAACCTCGGATAAGTAAACTATCGTGATACAAAGGGAAATTGGTATCGTATGTAAGTGGTTCATTCGATCACAAAGTAATCGTAGAAATATGTGGGAGCCATATGAATTTCCAGATTCCTCTATTGGTTATTGATCGGAGAAGTGTCTCGATCATGTCTGCATAATTCACGAACCGTAGGGAGACACACTTAAGGATTCGATGTTGTTGAGTAGTTATGGAATAATGAGAAAGAGACCAAATGTTGTTTGGAGTCTCGGATGGGATCCGGGATGTAAGATCCCTCCCTTTATAAAGGTAAGGATCCCTGTGATCGCAATGCTAGTCCCTGGATGAATGCTAGCATCCATAGTTTAAGATGAAGTACACAGAAACAAAGGTCATTATTACATATCATTCCAGAGACAAGCATAGTCTTTTACAAACTCCATGGCCACAGGCCTAATACAAGAGTTCAAATATATAATAATATAAATATGTCTTCATCTTCATGTGCCACAGGCAAGCATGTTGAGTGTAGACTCATAACCACTAATCATCATCAGAATAACCTGCAACATCACAAGTTACAACCACAGTGGGTCAATACTTTGGAATAGTATTGGCAAGTGATACCTTAGAAGAATTTTAGTAGTCTAAATACTATATGCATTTTGTCTAAGTGTAGCTTAGGCTTGCTTTGCTCAAAATAGGTTTTACCTATCAGTTGAAAACACTAAGTTTTTCTTTGACAAAACTTTCCCCAAGGAATCACCAATAGAAATTGGTGAACCATCACCCTTGTTCACCCACAAGTTTTAACTTAGAAATTGGGATGAGGAGATTCTTGATAGCTTCCATGTCTTGATGCTCAAGTTGTCCAATACCAGGGACATGGCTAAGTACTTAGATTCTTCCATCTGCAGAGGTTGTGAACTTTCCCCACAAGACTTGATTTTCACCAAGACAGGACCTTTCAGAAGCCTTCCCTTAGACCAAATGGACGCGCTCCAACCTATCATCCCACTACCACCAACTGTCCAAATGGCTAAGTTATTGCAACCTATATGATCCAGGCAGAGCCCATAATGCCATGTGGCTGCACTAGAAGCTTCTTAACATTTGGCATCTCAAATCCCTTTGTTCCTGGGTGGCTTTCCATAAGTGAGATACACAAGGTAAACCATAGAAATGGGCCTTGTGTAACCACTCAACACAAACCATTCTTTCCATTCCACCCAGGTGATTCATTCACTTAGTTGTTTTATTAAGCTAAAACACAAGTCCAAAGTCTTAGAAATATTTTATCATAGCATGAATATATAACCACCCTTGGTTGCTACTAGCTAGGCTAAGCATGGCATTGATAAGCATCTTAACTTAGAAATTTCTAGCAATTCTACAACTACTAGGATTTCCCAAGCATAGCATATATATCAAAATATTCATGCAAGTCTAGCAAAATATTTCTAGTACATAGTTCAAAAACATAGGAATAAAATCATGAAGCACCACTTGCCTTGGTAGTTTGGGGAGTAGCAACAATCTTCACAATCACAATCACTATTTGCACCAAAATCTACACATAAAATGATGGCACCAAATCACATACAAAAATTTATACAAACAAAAATATATGAATGCACGCAAAATGCCATGTGATGATTTTCTACACCAAACAAGACAAGTGCACGGTACTGAATCTTAAACAAGTTCAAAACTTGTTAAATAAGCTTTATTTGAACAACAAAGCATTTTTACAATAATTACTATACACAAAATATGCCTACAAATGTTTCTGTAAAAATAATCATTTTATTTGAGGCAAAACATTAAACACATTGTATAAATCGAAAGGATTTTCTCTCCTGATTCCAATGATATAAAATTTGTCAAATTTGGACGTGGGAATCAAAAGTTATAAATTTTGCAAGTTTTAATATCTAATAGATCTAAATTCTGATTTTAAATCAAACCTACTGACACGCGGCGTGTTTTGATTGGTTGGTACCGTTTCGTGCGGATCGATCAATGAGGGCCGTTAGATCTAACTTAAATCACATGGCCAGATCTGTTCCATACCCCTTCGTTAAGTGATCTATCCTACACATTGGATCTAGATCCAACGGTGCACGACTGCTTGACCACAGATGGGCGGCTCGCGACGGTGGCTGGCGGCGGCGCGCTCAGGCGATGTTGTTGCCAACGATACAGGAAGCGAGAAAGGTCGTGGTTTAGCTTACTGAGTTCGCGTGACGATGCTGATGCTCGAGGTGGTCTTCGTTGGCGAAGCGGCGCGCAGAGGTGGTCGCTGGGGCTCGTCGGAGTTGTGCACGGCGTCGGGTGCTTATAGACGTCGACGTTGTCGAGGCTCTGCATCGCCTTAGGACAAACAGAATGTATCAGGGGGTGCGCAAGGTCACGGCGAGCAAGATGGTTTCAACGAGAAGGCAAGGGGCGCTCGATTCTTACCGCTATTGCTCGTCGGAGTTGAGCGGCGGCTCTGGTGGTTGGGGCCGTGAACAAAGACGACGACCTGGGGCGATACAGTGCAAACAGAGAGTGTGAGAAGATGTGCACGGGCAAGGCAGACAAGCTCGTATGAACGAGAGGTGAAGGGGAGCACGAGGTTCACCGGAATAGGTCGCCGGAGTGCGTCAGTGCTGCGGGGTTCTGAGCTCGATTGCGCGCAGCCTGGTGGCGAGGTGAGTGTGCTGAGCAAGGGGAAAGATGCGGAGAGGGGAGGGGGTCTTATAGCCGGAGCAGGGGCGAGAATCTCGCGAGGAAACGCCGGCAATCAAGCCCGCATCAATCGCGGCAGTGATGAGGTAACAGTGGCGTCGACAGGGTCGTGGGGGTGCGTGGCTGGAGACGATGCTCGCGTGGCACTTGGGTCCACCAGTCAGCGAGCGCAGGGTAAGTCTGCGCCGCGTGAGAGAGTGAGAGGGAAAAACTCCGGGTGGGCTTGTTGGGCTGGGTTTGCTGAAGGGCTAAAAGTCTGGCGCCGGCCCAGTTGGGTTTTCTTTTCCTTTTTCTTTTTCTGATTTGATTTTCAGGAATCATTTTCAAGTAAATTCAAAAGCAATTGAATTCAAATCTTTTCTGGATTTTTGTAGAGTGTAACCTTCATACTTTTGGGCATAAAACCATGTTGTCTCTCTGTACTTGCTTGGTCCCTTTGAATAATCAAAATAAATAGTGCTTTAGTTCATGATTGGAATAGGTTTTGCAAAATGGTTTAAAACCATATCTATCTTGATAAATTTTTGTCCAAGCCTTGAAACACAACCAAATCCTCTTAAGAGCAAACTATTCTCGGTTTAAAACAAATATTCCCTCACTTGAGAGTGGCATTTAGATCAATGCATGCTCACATAAAATAGTAGCACTTAGTGCTTCTGTTTTCTTGAAATGAGTTTGATATTTGATCCCTAAATGATATGAAATGCATGGATGATATGCAATCTTTGAAAACATGATTTTAGGGATGTTACAAATCTAACCCCCTTAAGGTGAATCTCGCCCTCGAGATTCGGGTTGGCTAGCAAATAGGTGAGGGTGGTCTTTCCGAAGATCATCTTCTCTTTCCCATGTGGCTTCTTCTTCAGAATGATGGTTCCATTGAACTTTGCAGAATTTGATAGTCTTAGTCCGAGTAACTCTTTCTACAGTCTCAAGAATCTTGATAGGTTTTTCCTCATAAGTGAGATCACTCTCCAATTGGACCTCTTCCAAAGGTATGGCATCCTTCAAAGAAGTCTCTTCCATTTCTGGATGGCATTTCTTAAGCTGACTCACATGAAACACATTGTGAACGGCAGACAATGATTCTGGCAATTCAATCTCATAAGCTACTTCTCCTTTACGACTCAGAATCTTGAATGGTCCAACATATCTTGGGGCCAATTTTCCTTTGACTCCAAACCTCTTCACTCCACGAAGTGGTGACACTCTAAGATAAGCTCTATCACCCACTTCATAGGTGACTTCTCTACGCTTAGGATCTGCGTAGCTCTTTTGTCGGGACTGTGCTATCTTCAATCTGTCCTTAACTAGCTTGACTTTCTCTTCAGCCTCTTTAATTAGTTCTGGTCTGAACAAACTTCTCAATCCCACACCATTCCATAGTAATGGGGTGGTACACTTTCTCCCATAGAGAAACTCAAATGGTGCCATCTCAATATTGGCTTGATAGCTGTTATTGTAAGAGAATTCTGAGTAAGGCAGACTTTCATCCCAACTGGCCCCATAGTCTAGGGCACATGCCCTCAACATATCTTCAAGAATCTGGTTGGTCCTTTCGGTTTGTCCATCAGTCTGAGGATGAAAAGCAATGCTGAATTCCAACCTCGTTCCCAATTACTCATGCAGTTGTCTCCAAAAATGAGAAGTGAATTGAGTTCCCCTATCAGACACAATACTCTTGGGTACTCCATGTAGACATACAATCGTGCTCATATAGATTTTGGCTAACTTAGCACTTGTATAGGTTGTCTTCACGGGTATAAAATGAGCCACTTTAGTTAGGCGATCAACTACTACCCATATAGAATCATATCCTGACCGGGTCCTTGGCAATCCGGTAATAAAATCCATGCCAATCCTGTCCCACTTCCAATCAGGAATAGGTAGTGGTTGTAACAATCCTGCTGGTTTCTGATGTTCCGCTTTCACCCTAATACATACATCACACAAAGCAATATGTTCGGCAATGTCCTTCTTGAGATTATTTCACCAAAATCTTTCTTTCATATCCATGTACATTTTGGTGTTACCCGGATGAATGGAATACGGTGAGTTGTGTGCTTCTTGTAAAATCAGTTTCCAAAGTTCTGGATCTTGTGGAACACAGATACGTTTTCCATGCCATAAAGTACCCTGTTCATCTTCATGGAACCCTTTGGCTTTTCCTTTGCCAATCTTTTCCTTAATCTCTTCAATTTCCTTATCTGTCTTTTGGGCTTCTTTGATTTTGTCCAACCAAGTGGGTTGAACATCCAATGACATGAGATGTCCTTCAGGCATAATCTCCAATCTGAGATCTCTAAATTGGGCACACAGATCATCTGGCAATTCTCCCTTAGTAAGGCCATTCACAAAAACCTTACAGCTTAGAGCATCCGCTACAACATTTTCTTTACCGGGGTGGTATTGCAAACTCAAGTCATAGTCCTTGATGAGTTCTAGCCATCTTCTTTGTCTCATGTTAATTTCTTTCTGGGTGAAGATATACTTCAAACTTTTGTGATCTGTGAACACTTCACATCGCTTTCCGAAAACATAGTGTCTCCATGTTTTGAGTGCATGGACAACAGAGGCTAACTCTAAATCATGAGTAGGGTAATTTACCTCATGAGTTTTGAGTTATCTCGGTGCATAAGCCACAACTTTCCCTTCTTGCATAAGTACTGCACCTAATCCATGATGAGATGCATCACAATATACTTGGAAATCTTTCTCCAAATCTGGCAGACATAAGACTGGTGCTGTCACTAGTCTCTTCTTCAATTCTTGGAAACTGAGTTCACATCCTTCAGACCAAGCAAATTTCTTGTCTTTCTTTAGTAACTCTGCCATTGGCTTAGCTATCTTGGAGAAATTCTCAATGAACCTTCTGTAGTATCCTGCCAAGCCAAGGAAACTCCAAACCTCTTTCACTGACTTAGGAGATTCCCATTCAGTTACAGCTGAAACTTTAGCAGGATCAACTGCTACACCGTCTCCTGACACAACGTGTCCAAGAAATCCAACTTCATTCAACCAAAACTCACACTTACTAAATTTGGCATATAGATTATGCTCTCTAAGCTTCTCAAGTATCAAACGCAAATGTCCTTCATGCTCTTCTTTGCTCTTGGAGTAGATTAAAATGTCATCGATGAATACGACAACAAACTTGTCAAGGAACTCCATGAACACCTTGTTCATCATATTCATAAAGTATGCTGGTGCATTGGTCAATCGAATGGCATCACGGTATACTCATACAATCCATACCTAGTGGTGAAAGCTGTCTTAGGTATGTCTTGTTCTCTTATCTTGAGCTGAAAATATCCTGATTGGAGATCAATTTTTGAGAACACACAGGCTCCTTCTAGCTGATCAAACAAGTCATTGATTCTAGGCAAAGGGTATTTGTTCTTGATAGTCACCTCATTGAGTGAGCGGTAATCTATGCATAACCTTTGACTCCTATCCTTCTTTTCCACAAACAAAACTGGTGCTCCCCAAGATGAAGAACTTGGTTGAATAAATCCTTTCTGTAACTGTTCTCCAAGTTGTTTCTTGAGTTCTTTCAACTCATCAACTGACATCTTGTACGGTCTCTTTGCTATTGGTCCAGATCCTGGTAGCAAGTCAATAAGAAACTCCACATCTCTATCTGGTGGCATTCCCGGCAATTCTTCCGGAAACACATCCGGATACTCACTCACAATTGGTACACTATTTATGCTAACCCCCTTAAGAGAATTTAGCTTACTCCCTTTCGATTCAAAGTTAGACTTGAATCTTATCCGTTTCTTTTCCGGGGTTGCGAGTGCAACTGTTCGATTAGCACAATCTAGTACTCCTTCATACTTGGTCATCCAATCCATTCCCAAAATTACATCCAGTCCTTGGGAATCTAGGATTATCAGACTCACTGGAAACTTATGCTTTCCAAATTCTACTACTAGTCCCGGCATCCAAGACTTACTATCATATCTCCACCTAGAGAACTTACTTTTATTGGACACCCAATGTTTTCAGTTGAAAACCCATTTCTATCAACAAATGCTTTTGATATGAATGAATGTGATGCACTGTATCAAAAAGAACAAGTGCTGGAATAGAATTGAGTTTGAACTTACCAGCCATAGCATCTGACTCTTCATAGATTTCCTCCACATTGATGTGGTTCACTTGCCCCTTCTGGAAAGGGTTGGGCTTGTTGGGTCCTTCAACTTTCTTTTCTGGGCATTCATTTGCATTATGCCCCATCTTCTTGCACTTGAAACATTCAACCTGACTAAGATCCTTCTTGACAGGCTGGCTTCCACTACCACTTCCACTTCCATGGTGGTGGCTCTTATATCCACTCTTGTGATTCTTCTACTTGTCATTGTCATGACTATGGTGGTGTTTGTTGTCATGATGACGGTTGTGGTTGTGGTGCTTGTTGTACTTTCCATGTTTGTGGGATCCAAAGTAGCAGCCTTATCACAAAGAGACTGATAATTGGGGACATAGGCCACAGATAGCTGCAGGTTCAGTTCATCGTTCAATCCTTCGATCAACTTCTCCTTCCTCTTAGCATCAGTGTCAACCTCATCCGGTGCATAACGCGCCAGATTGTTGAACTCCTCAATATACTCTGCCACGTTGCGGTGGCGCTGCTTCAAGTTATGAAATTCTTTATTCTTCAAACTCATCACTCCGGATGAGATGTGAGCAGTGCGGAAACCATCTTCAAAGATAGCCCATGTCACATCCGCAATGGGAGTGGTGATCTGGAAGTTATCCCACCAAGTGGCTGCTGGTCCTTCCAACAAGTGTGCTCCAAATCTGAACTTCTCTTCATCAGTACAGCCAACAGTTACCAAGTCCTTGTTCACTGAGCGTAGCCAATCATTGGCCACCATCGGATCAATAATTCCTGAGAACTTTGCTGGCCTCAGTCTTAAGAATCTGGTAAGCATGTCAAAACCGGGTGGGTTATTCTGATTGTTGTTGTTGTTGTTATTATTATTGTTGTTGTTGTTGTTCTGATTCTGTATGAATGTGGTCATCATCTGCATCAGTTGCGTCTGAGCTGTCATCATCTGCTGCATCTCAGGGGTAATATTGTTGTTGTTAGGGTTGGGATTGGCACGTCGGGGAGGCATCTGTGGTTTTCAATAAGGATAAGAATGAGATACCCATATATGCTTAACATGCACAATACATCACATAGACAATCACCAAGCATGCATCAAAATAATAAAGGTTTAACAACATAAACAACAAGTTTTGCAAAGTAAACATACCAATAGCAAGACATCCACATGTTGGATGGTCATTGCGACTCAATAATCAAAAGCATGGTAAATAAAAGGTAAATGAGTAGTCATCACTACTCCTCTGCATCAACCTCCTCATCAACAAGTGTAAGACCTGCATTCTCCATAGCGGTCTTGTACTCCTCGACATTGGTGGTCAAGGTCTCTATTTTGGCTTTGAGAGCCCTCTTCTATGAACGAAGTCTCTCAATCACACCTTGCTGATGCTCGAGCTCGAAGTCCTTGGCCTCTAGTTCCGCAGTCATGTCTCAAATCCTTTTGTTCCTATCTTGGACTCTCTTCTCTTGACTCTTGAACTTTGTATCCTGACTCTCAAACTTGACCTCCATTTCTTTGACTTTCTCATCTTGCTCTGCGAAGAGCTTGTCCTTCTCATGAAGCTGCACCTGGAGTTCGTCATTGCTGAGCATGACGTTGGTCCTATCAGTATCTTGGTGTCTAAGAAGAACCTCTAAGTCCTAGAGGTATAGATGAATCGGCTCTGCCGTCTCTCTCGAAGTATCCTCGAAGTCAATGGCCTCACCATCCTCATCACGTCTACCGAAGGCGTGGAAGTGAGTACCTCTAATCTCTCGAGAGTGTCTCCCTAGTAAACGTCCAAGCAAATCCTGCATGACTACCTCTAGGCCTCTCTCCTTGTCATCATGCATGAGCTTGAAGATGATGGCCTCCGTGGCCGGCTCAGTCTGGCGTCCTGGCTGAGTAACTTTGAAGCCCCAAAGGTCCTTCTTCTCGAACTTGGTGAGGGGAAGCATCATGATGGTAGGTAGTGGGAGATTGAGCAAACTAGTGAGCTCAATAATACGAGTGCCAAAATGAGTTCCCTTGAACTCTTCAGCCATGGTGATAGTAACATTAGGCATCTATTTTATAAGATAGAAAAAGTTAGAATCAACACATTTAAATGATAAATCACAAGACAAGGCATCACATGCATATCTTTGGAAATCAAAACACACAAATCATGGCATACATATAACCATTACAAACATCCAAGGTTTAACTTATTTTAAACAATAGTTGGAAAATAAAATGATAAGTGTGGTGGTCCAACTAACGTTGTACGTTACAATCCCATCTCACTTGCCAAGTTAGCCAACAGGGCATCCCTAGAGGCAATCTGTCAATCCTGATCACATGACTCCATTGCTAAGTATATGATGTCCTCTCTTAAATGTTGGTTGGTAGCCTCTAACTCCTGGGTATGCTTCTTCTCTTCCCTAAGGTCATTCTGAGTGTTGAGCATTCTGCACTTGATTCTATCACCAAGTTCCTTGATGGCCTTCCAAGCTGCATCCCTTGCTGAATCAAAGAATGTGGTGTGCATCACTGAGTTGGTGACCATGCAGAATCCTGATTCCTTGTGGTTGTCTTCCTTGTTTTTATACAAGTAAAGTTGCACCCACCAGTACTCAACTCCTTCATCCATCATAGCAAAACCTTTGTACACTGCTGCACCATGTATTCCCATGGCAACCATGAGGTCCTTGAGAGCCTTGGGGAATTCTGTCTCACATTCCAAGGTCATAGTCATGAGTGGTCCCTTCCTCACGGCTTCGTTGATGGAGTTCATCTACAAATAGAGATGAGAAAGAAGATTAGAAAAGTTTACGAGAAGAAAAGACAAGTGTGGAAGTTGTTGAATTTTTTTTCTTAGTGGTTTCCAATCCTAGGGTCATAATCCTACAGGCAACCTGGTTCTGATACCATCTGTAAGATCCCTCCCTTTATAAAGGTAAGGATCACTGTGATTGCAATGCTAGTCCCTGGATCAATGCTAGCATCCACAGTTTAAGATGAAGTACAAAGAAACAAAGGTCATTATTACATATCATTCCAGAGACAAACATAGTCTTTTACAAACTCCATGGACACAAGCCTAATACAAGAGTTAAAATATATAATAATATAAATAAGTCTTCATCTTCATGTGCCACAGGCAAGCATGTTGAGTGTAGACTCATAACCCCTAATCATCATCAGAATAACCTGCAACATCACAAGTTACAGCCACAGTGGGTCAATACTTTGGAATAGTATTGGCAAGTGATACCTTAGAAGAATTTTAGTAGTCTAGATACTATATGCATTTTGGCTAAGTGTAGCTTAGGCTTGCTTTGCTCAAAATAGGTTTTACCTATCAGTTGAAAACACTATGTTTTTCTTTGACAAAACTTTCCCCAAGGAATCACCAATAGAAATTGGTGAACCTTCACCCTTGTTCACCCACAAGTTTTAACTTAGAAATTGGGATGAGGAGATTCTTGATAGCTTCCATGTCTTGATGCTCAAGTTGTCCAATACTAGGGACATGGCTAAGTACTTAGATTTTTCCATCTGTAGAGGTTGTGCACTTTCCCCACAAGACTTGATTTTCACCAAGACAGGACCTTTCATAAGCCTTCCCTTAGACCAAATGGACGCGCTCCAACCTATCATCCCACTACCACCAACTGTCCAAATGGCTAAGTTATTGCAACCTATATGATCCAGGCAGAGCCCATAATGCCATGTGGCTGCACTAGAAGCGTCTTAACATTTGGCATCTCAAATCCCTTTGTTCCTGGGTGGCTTTCCATAAGTGAGATACACAAGGTAAACCATAGAAATGGGCCTTGTGTAACCACTCAACACAAACCATTCTTTCCATTCCACCCAGGCGATTCATTCACTTAGTTGTTTTATTAAGCTAAAACACAAGTCCAAAGACTTAGAAATATTTTATCATAGCATGAATATATAACCACCCTTGGTTGCTACTAGCTAGGCTAAGCATGGCATTGATAAGCATCTTAACTTAGAAATTTCTAGAAATTCTACAACAACTAGGATTTCCCAAGCATAGCATATATATCAAAATATTCATGCAAGTCTAGCAAAATATTTCTAGTGCATAGTTAAAAAACATAGGAATAAAATCATGAAGCACCACTTGCCTTGGTAGTTTGGGGAGTAGCAACAATCTTCACAATCACAATCACTATTTGCACCAAAATCTACACATAAAATAATGGCACCAAATCACATACAAAAATTTATACAAACAAAAATATATGAATGCATGCAAAATGCCATGTGATGATTTTCTACACCAAACAAGACAAGTGCACAATACTGAATCTTAAACAAGTTCAAAACTTGTCAAATAAACTTTATTTGAACAACAAAGCATTTTTACAATAATTACTATACACAAAATATGCCTACAAATGTTTCTGTAAAAATAATCATTTTATCAGAGGCAAAACATTAAACACATTGTATAAATGGAAAGGATTTTCTCTCCTTATTCCAATGATATAAAATTTGTCAAATTTGGACGTGGGAATCAAAAGTTATGAATTTTGAAAGTTTTAATATCTAATAGATCTAAATTCTGATTTTAAATCAAACCTACTGACACGCGGCGTGTTCTGATTGGTTGGTACCGTTTCGTGCGGATCGATCAATGAGGGACATTAGATCTAACTTAAATCACATGGCCAGATCTGTTCCATACCCCTTTGTTAAGTGATCTATCCTACACGTTGGATCTAGATCCAATGGTGCACGACTGCTTAACCACAGATGGGCGGCGCACGATAGTGGCTAGCGGCGGCGCGCTCAGGCGATGATGTTACCGGTGATACAGGAAGCAAGAAAGGTCGTGGTTTAGCTTACTGAGTTCGCGTGATGATGCTGATGCTCGAGGTGGTCTTCGTTGGCGAAGGGGCGCACAGAGGTGGTCGCTGGGGCTCGTCGGAGTTGTGCACGGCGTCGGGTGCTTACAGACGCCGATGTTGTCGAGCCTCTGCATCGCCTTAGGAAAAACAGAATGTATCAGGGGGTGCGCAAGGTCACGGCGAGCAAGATGGTTTCAACGAGAAGGCAAGGGGCGCTCGATTCTTACCGCTATTGCTCGTCGGAGTTGAGCGGCGGCTCTGGTGGTTGCGGCCGTGAACAAAGACGACGACCTGGGGCGATACAGTGCAAACAGAGAGTGTGAGAAGATGCGCACGGGCAAGGCAGACAAGCTCGTATGAACGAAAGGTAAAGGGGAGCACGAGGTTCACCGAAATAGGTCGCTGGAGTGCGTCAGTGCTGCGGGGTTCTGAGCTCGATTGCGCGCAGCCTGGTGGCGAGGTGAGTGTGCTGAGCAAGGGGAAAGATGCGGAGAGGGAGGGTGTCTTATAGCCGGAGCAGGGGCAAGAATCTCGCGAGGAAACACCGGCAATCAAGCCCGCATCAATCACGGTAGTGATGAGGTAACGGCGGCGTTGACGGGGTCATGGGGGGTGCATGGCTGGAGACGATGCTCGCGTGGCACTTTGGTCCACCAGTCAGCGAGCGTGGGGTAAGTCTGCGCCGCGTGAGAGAGAGAGGGAAAAACCCCGGGTGGGCTTGTTGGGCTGCGTTTGCTGATGGGATAAAAGTCTGGCGCCGGCCTAGTTGGGTTTTCTATTCCTTTTTCTTTTTCTGATTTGATTTTCAGGAATGATTTTGAAGTAAATTCAAAAGCAATTGAATTCAAATCTTTTCTGGATTTTTGTAGAGTGTAACCTTCATACTTTTAAGCATAAAACCATGTTGTCTCTCTGTACTTGCTTGGTCCCTTTAAATAATCAAAATAAATAGTGCTTTAGTTCATGATTGGAATAGGTTTTGCAAAATGTTTTAAAACCATATCTATCTTGATAAATTTTTGTCCAAGCCTTGACACACAACCAAATCCTCTTAAGAGCAAACTATTCTTGGTTTAAAACAAATATTCCCTCACTTGACAGTGGCATTTAGATCAATGCATTCTCACATAAAATAATAGCACTTAGTGCTTCTGTTTTCTTAAAATGAGTTTGATATTTGATCCCTAAATTATATGAAATGCATGGATGATATGCAATATTTGAAAACATGATTTTAGGGATGTTACACGGGATATCACGAGGAGATCCGGAATGGTCCAGAGAATAAGATTCATATAAGGAAAGTGCTGTTTCAGAGTTGGGGAATGATTCCGGTGTTTTTCATCGGGAATGTTCTAGAAGGTTCCGGAAGGTCCGACACTCCGGAGGGGAAGGGTACATGAATGTGTCATGACAATGTGGAATGGTTGCATCATGTACTAGGTATCATGGCTGGGCAAATTAAAGGGAGAAATCAAATCCTAGTTTAAAAAGTCAAACGCCAATTTGAAAAGTCAAACGACAGTTTTGCTTGGTGGAGGGAGAGTAGGAAACCTACTCGGGGAGGAGTTCCTATCCCTCCACCCGCCGGCCAAGGAGGCCGACTTGGGGGAGGACTCCCTCCCCCTTGGCCGCGCCCTCCCACCTATAAAAGGAGGGGCAAGGCTGCCCCTTCCCTACACCCAACACCACCCAAACCCTAGCCCTAGCCACCGGCCTCCACCAAGTCGCCGCCGCCCCTAGGGTTTCTCCTAGCCGCCGAGTTGGGGCTTCTCCAAGCCCTAGCCACCGGCCAAGCTCCGCCCCTTGGTGCCTCTACACCCTAGATCGCCAAGGCCTCTCTCATAGTCCACCATACTCGCTCCGGCTTAAGGCGAAGCCCTGCGAGATCTCCCCTCTACTTCCGGTACCACGCTGTCGTGCTGCCGGAATCGCGAGGAGAGTGCTACAACCTCTGCTGCCTGCTGGACCAAGGGAGAGGAAGGTCTTCATCGAGTACTAAACGTGTGACCGACTGCGGAAGCGCTGCCGGAACATAGCGCCGGAAGGATCGTCTACGCGATCTTGAGATCGGCAAGAGTACGACTACATCACCCACGAGAATCTGCTCTCGTTAAACACTTTGGAATCTTCGAGGGTGAGTTCCTCTATCGACTCGTTGCTACAATATAGTAGATAGATCTTGGCTTGTTTGTTTGCATGTGGTAGAATTTTTTTTGTTTTCCATGCTACGAACCCCTACAGGCACCACCTACTTTTAATTTCAATGTGTTCATGGAGAAAGAGAAACTTGCAACAAACGGTAGCATCTTTACCGAATGGGCCATGAATTTGAGGATTCTCCTCTCTGCTGCACAAAAGCAATATGTGCTAGAAGCGCCGCTAGGCCCCCTACCTTTTTAGGATGCCCCTGACAAGGAGAAGAATGTCTATCAGACTCGTCAGGAGGACCACAACTTAGTTCATTGCGGCATATCGTATGGGCTAGAGTTGGAACTTCGAAAGCGTTTCGAAAACGGCAATGCATTTGATACAATGGGTGAGTTGAAAATGATTTTCGACACACATGCTGCTGTAGAGAGCTACAATGCTTCAGAAAAGTTCTTTAGCTGTATGATGGAAGAGCACAGCTCCGTTAGTGAGCATGTACTCAAGATGTCGGGTTACGCCGATAAGCTTGTGTCCTTGGGAATAACGATTCACATTGACTTAGGCATCCATCGTGTTCTACAGTCTCTGCCACCTATCTATAAGAGCTTTGTGATGAACTATAATATGCAAGGCATGAAGAAGTCTCTCCCCGAGCTTCTGTCAATGCTTAAAACTGCAGAAGTGGAGATCAAAAAGGAACATCAAGTGTTGATGATCAATAGGAACACTAGTTTCAAGAAATACAAGAAGGTAAAACGGAAGGGAAGTAAGGGCGGCAAGCCATTTGCCGTGCCTGAAAAGAAACCTCGAGTTGGACCTAAGTCTGATACCGAGTGATACTATTGCAAGGGGACTGGCCACTGGAAGCTCAACTGCCCCAAGTATTTGGCAGACAAGAATGCCGGCAAGGCAAACAAAGGTATATATGATATACATGTTATTGATGTGTACTTGACTAGTGCTTACAGTAGCACCTGGGTATTTGATACCGGTTCAGTTGCTAATATATGTAACTCGAATCAGGGGCTACGGAACAAGCGACCGCTAGCAAGGGGTGAGGTCAAGATGCGTGTCGGCAATGGATCAAGCGTTGATGTGATCGCCGTCGGAACGCTACCTCTCCATTTGTCGTGAGGATTAGTTATAAACTTTAATAATTGTTATCTGGTGCCTGCACTGAGCATGAACATTGTATCTGGATCGTGTTTGATGCGAAGTGGTTATTCATTTAAATCCGAGAACAATGGTTGTTCTATTTATATGAATGAAATCTTTTATGGTCATGCATCGATGATGAATGGTTTATTTCTATTAGATCTCGATGATAATGTTACACATATTCATAATGTTGATGCTAAAAGGATTAAACTTAATGATGATATATCCGGATATATGTGGCACTGCCGTCTAGGTAATATTGGCGTTAAACGCATGAAGAAGCTCCATTCGGATGGACTTTTGGAATCACTTGATTTTTAATCATTTGATACATGTGAGCCATGCCTTATGGGCAAGATGACTAGAACGCCGTTTTCCGGTTCAGTGGAACAGGCAACAGATTTATTGGAAATCATACATTCTGATGTATGTGGTCCAATGAGTGTGTCGGCGCGAGGTGGATATCGTTATTTTGTTACTTTCACGGATGATTTGAGTAGATATGGTTATATCTACTTGATGAAACACATGTCTGAAACCTTTGAAAAGTTCAAGGAATTTCAGAATGAAGTGGAAAATCATCGTAATAGAAAGATCAAATTTCTATGGTCCGACCGTGGAAGTGAGTATCTAAGTTACGAGTTTAGCACTCACATGAAAGTGTGTGGAATTGTTTCACAACTCACACCTGCCGGAACACCACAGCGAAATGGTGTGTCAGAACATCGTAATCGTACTTTATTAGATATGGTTCGATCTATGATGTCTCTGACGGACTTGCCGTTGTCATTTTGGGGTTATGCACTAGAAACTGCTGCATTCACTTTAAATCGGGCACCATCTAAATCCGTTGAAAAGACACCGTATGAATTGTGGTTTGGAAACAAACCTATGATTTCATTTCTTAAAGTTTGGGGATGCGATGTTTATGTGAAGAAACTTCAACCGGATAAACTCGAACCCAAAGCGGAAAAATGCGTCTTCATAGGATACCCTAAGGAAACTATTGGGTATTCCTTCTATCACAGATTCGAGGGCAAAGTTTTTGTTGCCAAGAATGGATCCTTTCTAGAGAAAGAGTTTCTCGCGAAAGGTGTGAGTAGTCGAAAGGTAGAACTCGAAGAGGTTATTGAACCTTCTCTTCAAAGTATGGCGAGTAGCGCAGCACCGGAAGTCGTTCCGGAGTTGGCTCCACCAGTTGAAGAGGGAACTAATGATAATTATCATGAAACTCCAAAAGAGAATACTACCGAACCTCGCAGGTCTAGCAGGACGCGTGTAGCTCCCGAGTTGTACGGAAATCCTGTCATGAATTTCATGGTTGATGAAAATGATGACCCTACGACATATGAAGAAGCGACGATGAGCCCGGATTCCAACAAATGGTTAGAAGCCATGAAATCCGAGATGGAATCCATGTATGAAAATCAAGTTTGGAACTTGGTGTAATTACCTAAAGACCGAAAGGCCGTGGAGAACAAATGGATTTTCAAAAGGAAAACTGATGCTGATGGTAATGTGACCGTCTATAAAGCTCGACTTGTCGCAAAGGGGTTTCGACAAATTCAAGGAGCTGACTATGATGAGACATTCTCTCCCGTAGAGATGCTAAAGTCAGTTAGGATTATGTTAGCAATTGCTGCATATTTCGATTATGAGATATGGCAGATGGATGTCAAAACCGCGTTTCTCAATGGTAATATTAAAGAAGAGTTGTATATGATACAACCAAAGGGTTTTGTCGATCCTAAGGATGCTAACAAGGTGTGCAAGCTTCAGCGATCCATCTATGGATTGAAGCAAGCATCACGAAGTTGGAATTTCCGCTTTGATGAGGTGATCAAAGAGTTTGGATTTGTCCAAACTTATGGAGAAGCTTGTATTTACAAGAAAGTGAGTGGGAGCAATGTGGCATTTCAGATATTATATGTGGATGACATATTATTGATCGGAAATGATATAGATCTTTTAAACAGTGTTAAAAGTTATCTAAACAGCAAATTTTCAATGAAGGACCTAGGTGAAGCGTCATACATATTAGGCATAAAGATCTATAGAGATAGATCTAGGCGCCTAATAGGAGTATCGCAAAGTACATACCTTGATAAGATTTTAAAGAAGTTTAAAATGGACGGAAGTAAGAAGGGGTTCTTACCTATGTTGCAAGGCAAGACATTGAGTCAGACTCAAAGTCCAGCTTCGCCGGAAGAAAGAGAGATAATGGATAAAGTCCCCTATGCTTCATCCATAGGCTCTATAATGTACGCCATGCTATGTACAAGATCGGATGTGGCACATGCTATTAGTTTGACTAGTAGGTACCAATCGGATCCAGGTTCGGAACACTGGAGAGCGGTCAAGAATATCCTTAAGTACTTACGAAGAACTAAGGATATGTTTCTTGTATACGGAGGTGAAGAAGAGCTCGTCGCTAAGTGTTATGTTGACGCTAGCTTTGACACCGATCCGGATGACTCTAAGTCTCAGTCCGGATACGTATTTCTCATGAATGGCGGAGCGGTTAGTTGGAGGAGCTCCAAACAACCTGTGGTGGCAGGATCAACAACGGAGGCCGTATATTTGTTGCTCCGGAAGCGGCTCAGGAATCAGTTTGGATGAAGGAGTTCATATCCGAACTAGGAGTGGTTGCAAACGTGTTGGACCCAATGGTGATCTATTGTGACAACAATGGTGCCATTGCCAATGCCAAAGAGCCAAGGTCTCACAAGCATTCCAAGCATATTAAGCGCCGGTTTCACTCCATCCGCGAGCATGTCAAGGATGGAGATATAAAGATTTGTAAAGTACACACGGATCTCAATGTAGCAGATCCGT
Organism: Avena sativa; assembly: GCA_916181665.1. NCBI lineage: Eukaryota > Viridiplantae > Streptophyta > Magnoliopsida > Poales > Poaceae > Avena > Avena sativa. The sequence continues at coordinate 39,067,042 of OV702298.1, read as the reverse complement.
TGACTAAAACTCTTCCTAGTGCAAAACATGATCAACACCAGAACTCAATGGGTGTTAGATTTATCACTATGTAACTAGATTATTGTCTCTAGTGCAAGTGGGAGACTGAAGGGAATATGCCCTGAGAGGCAATAATAAAGTGTTTATTATGTGTATTCCAAGTATATGATAGATGTTTATTTTGCATGCTATAATTGTATTAATACGGAAACGTTAATACATGTGTGTTTAATAAACAAACATAAGTTTAATAAACAAACATAAAGTTCCTAGTTATGCCTCTCTCATAAACTAGCTCGTTGATTAACAAGATGATCAAGGTTTCCTGATCATGGACATTGGATGTTGTTAATAACGGGATCACAACATTAGTGTAATGGTGTGATTAACATTCATCCGAAGTATAGCATTATGATCAAAGTCATTGAGTTTATATTGCTACAACAATTTACGAAGTGATCCTAATCCTTAGACCATGAGATCATGTCAATCACTAACACCGGAAGAGTTTCTTGATAACATCAAACGTCAGACCGTAACAGGGTAATTATAAAGATGGATTCAGAACTAATAAAGTGTTATGTTGAGGCCCATGGATCGAGAGTGGAATTTGTTCATCCCGATGACGAATAGATATACTCTGGGCCCTCTCGGTGATATCACATTGGTTAGCTTGCAAGCAAGTGATTTGATCACTAGAATGTTATATCACGGGAGCGAGAAAAGAGTGCATGTCAGTAACGAGATCAAACTAGGTATGGAGATACCAATGGTCGAATCTCGGACATGTAATATATCGTGAAACAAAGGGATTAAGATACTAACGTAAAAGGTTCCGATGATCACAAGAAAGTCATCGTTGAATGTGTGGGAGTCAGTATGGGTCTCCAGATCCTTCTTCCGATTATTGATCCGAGAGGGGTCTCGATCATGTCCGCATTATTCACGAACCGTAGGGTGACACACTTAAGAGACACTGGCATCCAATTGGAGCAAAAGTTTCATGCCGAAAGAATGAACAAGCGCAGGAATTTATTTCACTAGATACCGAAACAGGTTTTCGGGTGAAATTGCATAAAGTGGTTATGCATGTGAAATAGAATTCTAGCAAGGGGTTATTTGTGAATGTTTGTCATTAAAGTAATTGACAAAATTCTGAATAAAATAAAATAGTTTTATTTAATGAGAGTTTGCATTAAATTTGGTGGAAATTTAATGGCATGTTTGAGTGGGATTTTGAGTGGAGGGATTTGAATGGATTTTTGTGAGTGGAGTGTCCACCCACATGAATGAAGGAGGGGAGGGGGCAGCCCCCATGGCCGGCGGCCACCCCCTTGGGTGCCCCCCTCCTCCTATAAAAGGCACCCCCTCTCCTCTCTCTCTCACTCACACCTCCTCGTGAAGGATCTCTCTCCCCCTCTAGAATTTATCCCCCATGGTCTCGGACTAGCGAGATACATGTTCCCGGTGGCTATTCGGCAAGAAAGAGTTGTGCTTCCGCTGCATCACTGGAGCGAGGAGGCGGAGGTTGCTCGGTGCATCGAACGTGTGTGCGAGAACGGATGCGCTGCTGATTTGCGGCGCTAGGACTTCCTCTCGATCTTGAGATCGGCAAGAGATCGTCTACATCAACCACGAGTCGAACTCGTTAAGCTTTGTCGGTCTTCAAGGGTATGTTCTCTACGGATATACATCCGCCCGTTATTTGTATCTAGTAGATAGATCTTGGTACATAGTTCCCATCGTAGGAAATTTTTTGTTTTCTATGCTGCGAGCCCTTCAATGGAGAAGAGAATTGGGCGAGAGATGGTGGAGTTGTATGCCATAGAAGAACAACAGTCCACGGAGAAAATCATGGACTGGGAGCAAGAGGCCCTGAAGAACAAAGGCAACGAACATGACCTGAAACCCTGCGGGTGGACGGGAATTACCTTGTCGCCGGGGATCTTGACGGTCTCCTTGTCTTGCGGGATTAAACCCCGCTCATGAAGCTTGCGCAGGTCGCCCTCGCGCATCTCTGTATGCCGCCACCCACCTTCGGTGACACGAGTGGCGGCGCTGCTCTTCTTGCCACCGGCAGCAGCACTGGTGCCAACTATGGTGGAGGTCTTCTTCGGTTTCCCCATCGTGGCGCGACGACGGCGGCGGTGCGAGCGCAGGAAAGAGGAAGGGAATGATCGGAGAACTTCCAGCGCGTGGCGAGAAAAGCTGAAGAAAATGGAAGCAGTAGAAAGCAAGTGGCTATGGTGAAAACAAACCACAATTTTTCCCCATAGTTATAAGGACGAAGACAATGAACAGGGACCGTTCATCTGGAAGCCCTAGCGCCAGTATCAAATCCAACCGTCCACGTGTCAGCACAGTAGAAAACCATCGCTCGCACGCCGTACACTACGCACGAAAACCAAGGAGACGCCGTAATTCTCGCCACATCGCGCATGACCAGTCAACTCTAAGTCAGAAAGTGGGACCCACGTTCGTTCAGTCACGTCACCTCTAGCGCCGAAGACGATTGAGGTCACCGATCGTCAGCACTGACGTCATCAAAGCCACACTAGCAACGGTTGCAAAACTTAGGCTAAACAGCTAAAGTACTCACTCGAACCTACGATTCGAGCAACTACTCGGGGGCTACTCCTATCAGGAGCATTGTCCGTGCACCCGAAGCATGAATAAGGTACTATGCCAATAACCTATTCTTCGAGTCCTCCGTCAAGTCTACAACTCCACTACGAACTCGGAGGCTACTCCCATAGGGAGGCTTGATTCAGGCATCCGAAAAAATTGTGTCCTACGAACCTGAAGCCAACAAACGGCTGAATTAAAGTCTCTGCTCGAGTCTATGACTCGAATAGACACTCGGGGGCTACTCCCATAGGGAGCGCTGGTCGCGCACCCTATGAATTTTTCTACTGCGATCCTTCGGATCAGAATGCAAAAACTTTTGGCAACTTTGCCCCAACAAACACTAAGTGAGTAACACCCTCCTTGGCCACCCGAAACACCTCCGCGGTGATAAAATTTCAGATGTTGTGTCTACGACGCAAAGATAAGACCTACAAATGCCATCTGATGGCCTGGTAACGCACTCGACTGCGCTCTGGTAGTAAAAATCTGTGCCAACATGCGTGATGAAAATCCCGACGGACGCGTTGGGTACATCATTTGAAAACTACTGGGATTCGATTCCTATAAGACCTCAATGGCCTGAGTTGAATTACGCTAGCATCTGTTTCGGGTTCGAGTTTAGGGACTCGGACCTAAATAAGATCGTGTTGTTTTGTCCTAAGACAGTTAACTGACCCTGATCCGTCAGGAGAGTCAGGAACACGCATCAACAATCCCTACACACTAAAAACATTCTTTTGTGAACAAAAACATCTGCACCCAAGGAAGGGGGCTACTGACATGGTTATACCCTACGGGTACATGACATTAGCATACCTTGTCCAGCCCAAGGAAGGCCCACGAGAATATACGCGGCCCATGAAGATTTGCGGGTGGCCCAAGCACACGACGTCTTCAGATCCTTGGATAGCAAGACTAGAAAAGATAGAATATTCAAAGGGCAAACCCTAAACCTGTAAACAACTCGATCTGTGCCCGGGACCTGCCTACCTCTATATAAAGGCTAGGAGGGCGCAACGAGGAGGAGATCTCTCTCACCTCACCGCATACACACCTCCACGCCAGATTGCATCTGCGCACCCCTGTAACTTCCGGTTCTGCCGTAATCAAGAGCAGACAAGCAGGAGTAGGGTTTTCCCTCCGGGGGCCTGAACCTGGGTAAATCTCGTGTCCCCTGGTTGCTTGTCTGTTAACCGTTCCGCGATCTCCAGCACCCCCATCTCCTCCAAAACCAAAGATCATAACAATGGGCATTGATGAGATTAAACCTCGTCACATGGGGATGTAATATCGTGGTAACAAGTAAACAATACCTGTTGGTAACAAGCTTGAACAAGGTATGGTGATACCTGCCGATCGGATCTTGGATAAGTAGTATCAAAGAAACAAAGGGAATTGGACTCGACGTTTACGGTTCAATCGACATCGTCATCTGGAATATACAGGGGTCATCATGGGCATCCCGGTTCGGCTGTTGATCATTGATAGAGACCATGTCTGTGCCATTCCCAAACCATGAGGGGATCCACTTCAGGGTAGGATGAGCTGGAGATCATCCGTAAGTTAGAATCTTAATATAGAAAGACAAACCGGAATTTTTCAGGGGAGAGATCCGAAGTTATTAAGAGAAAAGGATAAAGGAAAGGACCAAAAGGTGTTTCGGATAAATGGCAATTTAATATATGCATTTATTATATGTTAATTATGAATTAATATATTATAACTAAATTTAAATTAAATTTTAGGGAAACTTCTTTATTAGGTCAAAACCCCGAAGTGAATGGACCTAGAGGAATACCCTGGAAAAGGAAAAACAAAAAACGAGCAAAAAAATGTTTTCTGCCGCTAGTGGGCTTGTCGGTCCGCAGAGGCAAGCGGCATGTTCTTGGCGCCACACGGGGGGCGAATCGCAGCCGGCAACGCTCACGGGACCTCGCCCTGTAGCCCAGGATGGCTGGAACCAGGCGCAGGCGAGCGCCCAGCCAGCTGCCGCTAACGGGCCGGCACGCACCATGCTGGCCCAGGCAAGCCGGAGCCACGTGGGAGGCAATGCGGGCGCAGGGTGGTCCATGACTAGGGCCCACCAGACCGACACCGCCTCTAGCTGATGTTGTTTTTTCTACTTTTTTTTGTTGGGCTAGAATTGGCCCATGTCGCTGTGCAAATTTTCCTGATATTTTCCTTTGAATAATAGTCCCACATGGCTAACCTAATGGGGAAGGCACATGGCCCCCTCCTCCTATATAAAGGGGTTCCCTTTGGTGGGATTAAACACACAATTTGAGAAGTCCTTTGGTTGACTTTCTCCCTCTCTATATATACCTTGTGACCCTGGCCCCCATGTAAGGTCCGTGTGAACAAGGCTTCTCTGCCGGCTCCATTGCACTGCGGGGATTCCAAGCCGGAGATCTACTTTCGCACTCTCGGTGGGATCAGGTAGACGGATGTCTCATCATACACCATATGTGTACGAAGCCATGAGGTGCAACACTTGGAGCACTTTGGATGTCATGAGTCAGACTACTGCACGGTGACGGAGCAAGGGGTGACTTGCGAGGAGCTTCGCGACCTTGAGGTCAGCTATGAGCATGACTACTTCAACCACATTCCCCTCGAAATGTTAACCTCTTTCGAAATACACAGGTATGTATCCAAAACCTCTCGGTCGTTACTGCATTACTAATAGATAGATCTTGGGCATTAGGGCGATCCGATGTAGAAAATATTTTGTTTTCTGCACCGGAACCCCAACAGTGGTATCAGAGTTGATCTATGCGTAGTAGTGTTGTACGACCAGTACGCACATGTGTTGTGCGGGCATTGATGCTATAGTTGTTACCCTCCCGCTACCACATGTACTTGTTTATATCACGGTATTGTTTGATGAAGCGGCCCAGACCAACATTACGTGTACTCTTTCGCGAGACTGGTTCCACGCTCGACATACGGCTTGTTCCATATTAGTGGCTAGCGGGTGTCTATCTCTCTTACAATAGTTGATATAGAATTTACAACAGAGGTCCTCAAAAGGGGTGTAGTAGATACAACTGTATGGATCCATGTTGTGGTTGGAAAGTTCGTAGATTAGAAACAATTATAATACAAAGCCCTAACAACCACGTAAAACTTGCAATAGATAAAGTAGAGGGATCTAACTTTATTTTGCAAGAGGGTCATGTGATTTTATATGGTCATGGTCCTTACGAAGGTAAAGTAGTTTACTTTTATGTTACTAAGTTGTGTAGTAATAGCCATCGTTCCGATGGACGACCTACTAGTGGAGCCGTGGACTTGGCGTCCAATCAGTGGCACGATGGAGATCATGCCAGAGTGCTCGATGGAGATCAAGGCACAAGAAGGACCATATCATATCACAAATATACATCTGATGTTGATACTTGTTTTACATCTTATAGTGTGCTAGTATTAGATACTCAACGGTAGCATATTATATAAGATGATCCATATTAATTCCGAGGATAGTGTTCCACTTGTGTGTGCACCACTAAGAAAGTTCTTAGATATGAGGCAAGCCATGATGATCGTGTGTCAGACATACCTACATTCGCATATGGTGTGGGTTACAAGCCATGTATGTTCAACACAATACACTAAGGTTGAATTTGCGAGCCTAGCATGTGCAAACATGGCCTTGGAACACAAGAGATCGAAAGATTGAGCTTGAGTCACATGGATGACATGATTGACATTGGAGAATGTCTACCTTTGAAGTTATATTGTCAGACATGACGATCGGGGGTTGCATAGTGAATTGGGATCATGTGATCGCTAAAATTGTCCAAGTGATGACGATTTCAGTGGGAGATCCATTATGAATTGAACTCGTATTATGAACTAATTGTAGATGTATATTTGCAAATATCTTAATAGATCATGGCCTACCTCATTGAGGTCCTTTGCGACCATGGGAAATTTCTTGTTTGATATGGAACTTAGCAGAAGGGCCGAACTTCATAGATTAATACCCACGCCAAGGGATATCCTTGTAATAAGTTGATCTCCTCTTCTTGATACAATAACAATTAGGATATAATCCGATGACTCCACAAAGTTTGTGTTTTCTCCATAAATCATCCAAAAGGGGTCCATTCTCCATTCGATGGAGAGTTGGACTATGATTTTGCATTATGCAAGATCAGGCACATAGAGTATGATCCATTGGATGAGTTTTCTTCCGTGATGGATGAAAGAGGAATATTTGGAGAACCTCTTAGCAATCCTGTATTAGAGTTGAGAACTCTTACAGGGGCTTGATTGTAATGGAGGTCATGGATGGAAAAGAGTATATGCCAGATATACAAAGTTATAAATGTAATTCTTGCAAAACTCATTGCAGTTTACAAAGTACTAGATACTTGTCCCATTTTTGTGAAAATAGGATGGTCTGATTGAGAATTGCTACAAATGAGGCAATATGGCTTGATGATGGCAATCAAACTAGTTGATGGCCGACATCACTCCTTCCCTCAAAGTTTATCATTTGGATTAGTGGACTTGAATAAAATTTTGTAATCCTTGTTTGCGTGTCTTGCTTTTGGTAAGACGATTATTCATATGAATAAGTTATAAGCCAGTTGTACTGTTCTTATGAGTAATACCTTTATGGTCACATTATGATTATAAATAAGTTTTTCTCATTACTATGTTAATGATAATAGGTTAAGCATTTATAAAAGTTTATAATGCTAAAAGATATCCAAAGTTTAATAATGACATGACACTATTGTTTAAGTCAAGGTGGTTATTGCATGTTTTTTCATTCTGGATGAAAATCTGGGTCTTAGATATTTGATCTAGAGACTTTTCAAAACCATGCCTCGTTTTGAAAAGTGACTAAAACTCTGCATTCTGGTAAAACGATGATATGCAAAGAAATGTTGAATTTTATACATAGTGATGTATCATATTATCAACAGATAGTAGAAATCATTATTTCATTGTGGACTTAAGTGAACAAGAGTATTTACTTAATGAAACACGAGTTTGAAACGATTTGAATTGTTAAAATGAGTTCAAAACAAAGTGGGATATGAAATTAACATGAATACAAAGTCTCTTTGATTTGATCAATATGACTAAAGTATTTAAGTTCAGAATTGGCATAAAGGGACTTGTGAAAGATGTTTCACAAATTATGATAATTGGACAAAAATCAAGGTGTTGATATGTCTAAACATCATAATCATTTTGTATTAGATACATATGGTCTAATATTATCTCTTATCACGGTTATAGTTATTTTTTAGAGTTAAAGATAGAAATAAGAAAACACTCATTTGAAATACAAAGGAACATCTAAATGTTCATGGAAACAAAACCATAAGAGTTGTGGCATGTTTGAGTTTCTGGAGATTTTGATGATTGAAAATTGTGGCAAATAAACAAGTCTTTTGTAGAGTATTCTTAGGAATACATGTTCAACAAAGGGAAAACATGTTGTTGTACTACGTTAATGTGTCTTGATGAAGATATAGGAGGAAGAAAGTAAAAGTTCAAAAAAATGTATTTGACCTTACCTCCTGATAGTTGAGTGGTGTAGCAAAATTTGTTTCGTGAAACTGAACTCTGCAAATAGATGAGAAACTAATCATAATGATCATAAAGTTTCAGCACATAATTTTACAAAAGAAAGTAGGATTCAATGATATATTCTACAAGTTAGAGGAATTATATTATTAATTCACATGTCATGTTATTGGAACAAGACATACCTACAAATTACAAAGAAGCGTGATGGACCTAAGTGCGCAAAATGACTAAGAGTCATAAAATCCTGTATTAAGTTATATTTGAGATTGAAGAGTAATATATTACTTGATCTTATTAAGTAAAGATGTTTACTTGATATTTCTAAATGACTGCAAAGTCATAAGAAAGAAATGAAACTTAATGAAAAGACATAAAGCTCGATTTGTCACAAAGGATGTTTGGACAAATTCAAGGAGTTAACTACAAATGTAGAGATGCTTGAGTCTATTGGATTTACACCAGCAATATATGGATATTGGGAACTCGTAGATAGAATTCTCAATTTGATGATGATCAAAGAATTTTGGAATGTCCAAGATTATTCAGAGGACTTGCATTTGAGTGGGAGCTTAATGGCTTGACTAAGACTGGATATGTAGGAGACATATTTTTGAGTGGGAGCGTGTTATCATTCTGAAATATGTGGATGACATATATGAATTATGTGATTGGTATTAATAACATTTAAGCTAGTAAATATGGATGAAGTTGAAGAAGTTATTAAACAGTGGAATCTATCAAAATAGATTGGTAAGTTTAATAAACATTTTTGTTGAATGCTTCTTGCACTTGATTTTGAAGATGTTTAGAGTGTCCTAGGTAGGATTCTGAAGGAGTTCGGGATAGAACAAGATAAGAAAATGGCTCTTACTTGTATGAAGCATTGAGTTAGTCTCAGTATTACAACTATGGTTAAAAGAAAGAAAGAGACGTATTGCATATCCTATGCCTCCATCATAGGTTCTTCCGTATAACCATATTTATACTCGACATAATATTACCCAAGGATCTGGTTGCCTGAACCAGATTTGAGTTTGTTCTTCAATGGCAAGAAGCAAAGGTAGGAACATAGTTGCATGTTATGCAGTAGGATTTGCATAAATATTAATGTATATTTTGGATAAGGAAGTTCGACTTCTGCTAAGTGTGTTTCAAAGGTTTGCATGACAAACAGTGAAACAAAGTATCACTCGCCAAAGCGAATATTTTAACCCATTATGAGATAATGGAGTGAATGTCAAAATTAGGAGGACATTGATGATTTTCAAAAGAAATGCTTCTCTGGTAAAACAGAATAGGGATAGGATGTTTCCCATGAGCGTGCATGATCAATAAACGCATATGTGACATGGTTTATGATTAGTAAATACAAGCTAGATTATTTGTAATCTAGTGCAAATGGGAGACTGTAGGGAATATGCCCTAGAGGAAAATAATAAAAGGTTTATCATTGTCATATCCAATAAGTTCGTAATAGTTTCATATTGTACTATAACTCTATTTAGTGGAAACATTGATACAGGTGTGATATGAAACATAAGTACCTAGTAGCCTCTATTAATACTAGTTCGTTGGGCAATGAATGATCAAGGTTTCCTGATCATGAGTGATAATGATAGTTGACAATGAGGTCATATCATTGGTGAATGATATGATGGACATTCCTCAAAGATTTCAACACGATCAAGTCGCAAAGTTCATCGTTGCAATAGTCAGAAACGTAGTCTCCTTCTCCTTAGGCCGTGAGATCATATTAATCACTGTCTCCCGAGGTTGATTTGACTTTATCAAACATTACTTAGTAAATGGTGATTATAAAGGTGTATGTTGGGTATTCTAGAGGTATAGGTTGAGGCCTATGCCTCAAGACCAGGATTTGTTCACCCAGTGAGGGGTAAGATACAGTTAGGCCAACTTGTTGACATTACATCCATAATATTGCAACATGTGACTAGGTCATGGGGATGAAAAATCGTGGTAACAGGTAAACAATACTTATCGTTAACAGGATTGAACAAGGTATGGTGATAGCTAAAAAGTAGTATCGAAGAAACAAAGGGAATTGGACCCGACGTTTACGGTTCAAACAAAATCGTCATCTAGAATGTACAGGGGTCATCGTGGGCATCTCGGTCCCATTGTTGAACATTGATAGAGATCATGTATGTGTAATTTCCGAGCCGTGAGGGGATCCACTTAAGGGTACGATGAGCTAGAGATCATCCATCAGTTAGAATCTTAATAAAGAAAGAGAAACCAGAATTGTTCCAGGGAGAGATCCGAAGTTGTTCAGACAAAAGGATAAAGGAAAGGACCTAAAGGTGTTTCAAATAAATGGCAATTTAATATGCATTCATTATATGTTAATTATGAATTAATATATTATAAATAAATATTTAAATGAAAGTTTATAGGGAAACTTCCTTATTAGGTCAAAACCCCAAAGGGAATTGACCTAGAGGAAATTACCCTGGAAAATGAAAAAGAAAAACAAGCAGAAAAATGTTTTTTGCCGCTAGTGGGCTTGGCGGCCCATAGAGGCGAGTATCAGGTTCTTGGTGCCGCGCTATGGGAGGAGAGGGGAGCTCGCAGCCGGCGTAGCTGGCAGGCCCTCGCCCCGCGACCCACACGGGCTTGCACTAGGCGCAGGCGGGCACCAGGTGAGCTGCCGATCACGGTCCGACATGCGCCAGACCGGCCCAGGCGAGCTGGAGCCACGTGAGAGGCAAGACGGGCACGTGGTGGGCTGGGGCGAGGGCCCACTGGGCCAGCACCGCCTCTAGTTGTTGCTGTTTTGTCTGCTTGTTGCTATTGGGCTAGAATTTTCCCATGCGGCTATCCGGATATTCCTGATATTTTCCTTTGAATAATAGTCCCACATGGATAACCTAATGGGGAAGGCACGCCACCTCCTCCTATATAAAGGGGTGAACATGGGTGGGATTAAACACACAATTTTAGAAGTCCTTTGATTGACTTACTCCCTCTCTCTCCCTATACCTTGTGACCGTGGCCCCCATGGAAGGGCCGTGTGAAAAAGGCTTCTTTGCGGGCGTCGTTGCGCTATGGGGATTCCAAGCTGGAGATCTACTTCCGCAATCCCGGCACGATCGGATAGAGAGAGGTCTCATTGTACATCGTATGTGTACGAATCCACGAGTTGTAACACTTGGGGCATTTTAGATGTCTTGAGCCGGACTACTGCATGGTGATGGAGAAAGGCATGAATTGCGAGGAGCTTTGCAACCTTGAGGTCGGCTACGAGCAAGACTACTTCAACCACATTCCCCTCGGAACGTTAACCGCTTTCGGACTACATGGGTATGTATCTGAAACCTCTTGATCGTTACTGCATTACTAATAGATAGATCTTGGGCATTAGGGTGATCTGATGTAGGAATTTTTTTGTTTCCTGCACCATAACCCCAACAACCCATATGATGCGCCCGTACCATGGTTATTTCCCTAAAAACTTCTCCCTGAAGTCGGTAAAAAGTCAACCGACCAAGTCAGTATGGGAGGCACCCACTCGTACGGCTCGGTCGTGTTGGCGGTTACTGCCTTCATTTTTTTGCCAAACCAAACGAACGAAAGAACATAGGGAACATAACGACCTGTCGTATGGGAGGGTGCGCCCATATGGTGCGGTCGTATCGAATTTCTAGAAAATTCATCGAGAGTACTCGTAGCTTAACGAGCACTAGTATGGGCAGGTCCAGCCGTACCGTCTGGTCGTACCAGTCTTGCCAGACTAGTAGTAACCTCAGGAAAACACAAGGAAACCAAAAACATAGTTATAAAAAGCAAAATGACAACCAGAACAAAAATAAAACGATGTTTCAACCATATTGTTCATTAAAATAGAATGAGTTTACTCGAGTACCTTCTTCTTCCTTTAATTCTTGAATTAACTTTTTCTTTTACCCTTTAAACTAGGTTGGTAGCAATAAATTGCTAATACAATTGCAAAGATAAATTGAAAATTTTCTTTTTGGAACTAAAGTCCCAGAGGGTATGCATATGGATGACACTTCTTTGGGTGGCCATGGGCTCGTCCTCTAGTTCTTCTTTCCTTTGGAGGATGTGCAAATCAAATTCTTGCAAAAGTAGAGTCCAATGGATCATTCCTGACTTAACATCAGTTCTTTCAAGAATTTCTTTTAAGCAAATATGATCTTTATGCACCCTTACTTTAGAGTCAATAATATAAGATCTAAACTTGTCACAAGAGAAAACCACAACAAAAAATTCTTTCTCTTCCATGGGGTAAGTATTTTGAGCACCATTTAAGGTGCGTCTAGCATGATGAATGATATTAAGTTCATCTCCATCATAATGACAAAGAATTGCTCCAACAGCTTCATGTCTAGCCTCACAAAAAAGTTTAAAGGGTTTCTTCCAATCAGGGGGTTTTATAATAGGAGATTTAAGAAGAGCTTGCTTTAATATGTTGAAAGTAGTAAGACAACTTTCATAAAAATTAAAGGCAACGTCCTTCTGTAGAAGGTTAGTTAGAGGTCTAGCAATTTTAGGGAAATCCTGAATAAATATTCTATAAAACCCAGCATGGCCTAAGAAGCTCCTAATACCTTTTATATCGCGAGGAGGGGGGAGCCTTTCTATTGCTTCAATTTTTGCTTTATCAACCTCTATATCTTTACCTAAAATTTTGTGACCAAGCACTATACCTTATCAAACCATGAAGTGACATTTCCCCAATTCAAGACTAGGTTAGTATCCTCACATCTCTGCAATACTTTATAAATATTATGAAGACAATGATTATATGAAGTTCCATAAACAGAAAAATCGTCCATGAATACTTCCATAATACTTTCAACATGGTCAACAAATATAGCAGTCATGCATCTTTGGAAGGTAGAAGGGGCATTGCAAATACCAAAAGGCATACGACGATAAGCATATAACCCATAAGGACAAGTGAAGGTTGTTTTAAGTTGATCATTAGGGTGGACAGCAATTTGAGAATCCGGAGTAATCATCTAAATAGCAAAAATGATAATTCATGGCAAGCCTCTCTAATGTTTCATCTATAAATGGTAAAGGGTAATGATACTTTCTTGTCTCCTTATTAAGTTTTTTATAATCAATGCACATCCTATGACCAATAATGGTTCTAGTCAAGATCGTCTCATTATGTTCGTTTTGAACAACGGTAAACCCACCTATCTTAGGAACACAATGAATAGGACTTAACTAATCACTTTCCTCCACATTAAATATAATTCTTGCATCTAATAGACGCATTACTTATTTCCTCACCTATTCTTTCATGTGAGGTTTTACTCGTCTGTGGAAGTCTGCAACTGGTTGAGCTCCTTCTTCTATAAATATTCTATGAGTGGCTTTCGAGGGACTATCCCCCTTGGGTAAGGTTTTGAGCATAGGAGGTGGAGGTGCTTCATCCCCTTTTCTTATAGGTTCTTCATAGTTTTGATTTATCTCGAGATCCACCTCAGGTGTGGAGTCAAGATAATTGTCCATTTCAATTTTATCCATGTCGTGAGGCATATTATCATTAGCAACTAAACTCCTTGCTAAATCATCATAGCGAGTTTCAATGACTATAGAGGAAAGATTAATTATATTACCTTCTTCTTCTTGCCCATAATCATATTCATCTAAATCCTCAATAGAAGGTTTTTGTTGGAATTTTGAGAAATGAAATTCCATTTTTTCTTCACCGAACATGAGAGATACAGTTTCTTTCTTGAAATAAATGTTTGCTCTTGCAGTGTTCAAGAAAGTTCTTCCAAAAATAGTTGGACAATAAACATTAGTAGGAATGTCAACAAGTACAAAATCAATGGGGTACTTGTAAGTTCCAAAACAAACTGGGACATCTCTAATTATTCCCATAGGACTTCTGGGTGTTTCATTAGTAAGCATTATTGTCATATCGGTATCTTCTAATTCAGCTGGGGTTAAATCATTTTGGATTTTCAGATAAAACTTATAGGGGGATTACATTAACTGTTGTTCCTATATCACAAAGGCCATAATAACAAGATCCACCAAAAGTGCAAGGGAGAATAGGTTTACCAACTTCTTTAGATTTTACCTTTCCTTCAACAAATTCCGAAGCTTCGGTATCTAGCTCTATTACGATGAAATGTGCAAACATGGTTAAGATATCTTATTTTGTTGGTTCCCCGGTCTCCTCCTTACTTACATCATTATTTTTTCTTGCTTGTGTCTCTTCTAGCATTTTGAGGAACATTCTTTCTTCCTCAAATTGATCTTTGAGTTGCTGGGCCATCATATGTTTCCTCGCAGTCCTTTGAAAAGGAAGGGGTTCAACATACTGAGGCATCTTCCTCAGTGGCTCTACGTGAGCTGCAGTTATTACATCAACATGTTCGACTGGATCAGGTGGGGAAATATAATGAAGCCAGTATTTCTTGCGAGCTTCAATGTGTTCTATAAACAATTAAAGGATTTGCACAATAATATCATCATCAAGTTGAAGATCATTAGGGGTTTATTTTATTTTACTGGATTCCTTATAAGAATTGAGACAATCATATTCAATTTATACTCCTCCTTCGCCACCTAAATCAAATACCCATGTTTCTCTATTGCGGCGAATACGTTCTAGGAGTTACCAAGCTTAAGTTATAGTTAGCTCCATAAAAGAGCATCTAGAATTTGTATCAAGCTCATGTTTAATTTCTTGATTAAGTCCCCCATGAAAAATGTGTAAAAGATAACATTCTGATAAATCATGGTGGGGACATTTATTAAGGATAAATTTGTACCTTTTAAAGGCCCTTACCAAGCCTTCACCTGGGTGGTTTTTGAAGTTTGTAATTGCCCTTCTTACCTCAGTAGTCTTTACCTTGGTAAAGTATAGTAATACGAATTCTTCTTTAAGCTTCTCCTAGGTGTCAATTTTCTATGCACGGCAAATTCTATACCAAGCTAAAGCAGTGTTGGTTAGAGATTGGCTAAACAATTTAAGTTTCAGTTCATCATCAGAATAGCCTCTCAATTTAAGTGTCCAACATTACTTGGTAAAATGCATAAAATGAGTGTAGGGATCCTAATCAGGATAATCTCGTGCAAAAGTTTTTTCTTTAATAATAGCAATAAAACGAGGGTTAACCTCGTATTCAGGTTCGGCCCCACTCTGGAATTATTTGACAAGTCCTCTATTGAATTTACCAAGGTGTTCAGATGGATCAATATGATTCATCAGTCCGAGTGTAGCCATGGTGTCAACACCCAGATTTTTAATCCCACATGCCTGTCATGCCATACATCGCAATCCCGGGATTACCATTTTTGCGAGACATAACAGAATTGGATACCATAGTACATCATCCATTACAAACCGTACATAAGTTCTTACACAAATATGGATCTCATGATCCAGTTCTTAATACAACTTCAAGCAGCGGAATACGTAATAATAATGGTAGCGTAGGCGAAGCTCCATCTTCGGGGTCACAGGCAATGCTGACGATGGGAGATGATCCTAGTTGTCGTAACCTTCCTGGGGTCCATCCTCCAGGTACTCCTCTTCATAGTCTGGCCACGGGAATAGCCAGGGACAAAACCATGAGTACTCTTTAAGTACACGCAAACTAATACTAACAAGTGAAAGGGGTTTTTGGTAATAGGACACTAGGCTCTAGGATTGTTTTGCAAGAAGCCAGATTTACCTCTACTAAGTTCAGAAGCAAGAGAAAGCTAGTCAAATTTTATAACACCTAAGTGGTAACTTGTATTTCATATCACAACTCTGTTGTGGTCAAGTCAAAGTCTCAGTTCGTTTCAAAAGTCATTTTGAAAACATCTGACGGGGGAACAGTATGGCCACTCCAACTGTCCATAACCATGGACGCGGCTATTCGAATAGTTTGACACTCTGCAGAGATTGTACACTTTCACCACAACATTCGATACATCCGTCAGGAATAAATCCTGAACTCACCATACTCAGTATGCGGATAATCAATCCTAACCTTTCAATTACACGCCCTAGTATAAGCACCTCTCCTGTGAGTTTGGCCTCCCAACCATGACCAACTATCATCTCGGGTACTGCAAAGGTGGACAATCTTCACAAGGTAGCCTCAGCTCAGACCTAGGCCGTGAGGGAACTAATACTAAGGTATATAAGTTTCTAGTCAAGCAAGGAAACACATAATCATGGCAATTCAAAAGAATCCATATTTTAATACCTACACATATGAAATGCTTTCATATTTTAATTGGAAAAGTTTTTGTTAACCCTAAATTTGATGATTAGAGTTTGATGATCCAAGTTTAGTATTTTTGGGATGTTACAAACCTTCCCCCCTTAAACAAAATCTTGTCCCGAGATTTGAAAAAGGACGAAAAAGATTACCTAGGATTTGAAGAGATCGGGAAACTCCGTCCTGATGTGATCTTCGCGCTCCCAGGTAGCTTCCTCTTCTGTGTGGTTGCTCCACTGAATATTGAGAAACTTGATGCTTCGGGTTCGGGTAGTTCTGAATGCTTCTTACAAAATACGGATGGGTACGTCGGGATAGGTCAGGTCATCGTTGATCTCTATGGTCCGGTGGTCGATATTCTTGAACACCTCGGTCTTCTCTGGGACTTCGAGACACTTGCGAAGTAATGAGATATGGAACACATTGTGCACGGCTGACATCTCTTCGGGCAGTTCCAATTGATACGACACTTCTCCTCGACGTTTCAAGATCTTGAAGGGTCCGATATATATGGGAGCTAACTTTCCTTTGAGTTGGAAATGCTGCATTCCCTTCAATGGCGACACCTTCAGATAAACAAAATCTCCTATGTTGAAGGCGAGGTCTCGACGTCTCTTGTCGGTGTAACTCTTCTGTCTGGACTGGGCGGTCTCGAGGTTCTCATGAATCTTGTGAACCTTCTCTTCTGCTTCTCGTAGGCTGTCGGGTCCGAAAATCTGACTCTCTCCTACTTCCGACCAGTTCAAAGGGGTGCGACACTTCCTTCCGTACATGAATTCAAATGGGGCCATTTGCAAACTGGCTTGATAACTGTTATTGTATGAAAATTCTGCAAACGGCAGACAGTCTTCCCACTTGGATCCATATTCTAACACACATGCTCTCAGCATATCTTCAAGTATTTGGTTTACTCGCTCCGTTTGTCCATCGGTCTGAGGGTGATATGCGGTGCTGAAATCTAGGCGGGTTCCTAAACCTTCTTGGACTTTCTTCTAGAATCTCGAGGTAAACTGAGTTCCTCGATCCGATACAATGTTCTTGGGGACTCCATGCAAACTAACTATTCTAGCGATGTACAACTCTGCTAGCTTCGAACTCTGATATGTGGTCTTGACGGGCAAGAAATGGGCGACTTTGGACAATCTGTCCACTATGACCCAGATAGAGTCATTTCCCCTACTAGAAGTAGGAAGTCTAGTGATAAAACCCATTCCAACGGAATCCCATTTCCATTCCGGAATCTGCAAGAGTTGCAACAATCCAGTGGGTCTTTGATGTCCGGCCTTGACTCGCTGACATATATCACACTTGGCGATATAGCTTCCGATTTCTCTCTTCATCTTATGACACCAACATTGCTCTTTTAAATCTTGATACATCTTAGTTCCTCCGGGATGGATAGAATAAAGAGTATCATGAGCCTCCTTCAGAATAACTTCTTTCAACTCAGAATCTGCTGGTACACAAAGGCGTCCTTTGTAACACAGAACTCCTTCGTTGTCCTCGGTGAATCCGGGTACTTTGCCTGTACCAATACGACGCTTGATTCCGTTGATACTAGCATTTCCTTTCTGCGCCTCTTTGATCTGGCTGATCAAAGTGGGCTGAAGTTCTATTCTAGCCATAAATCTTTCACTTACTAATTCCATTCGAAAAGCTTCCATCTCGTTGTGCAAGCCTGGCTACTCCTTTAAAACATGGAGTTCAAGCGTCACGGCAATCTACTAAGGGCATCGGCTACCACATTGGCTTTACAAGGGTGATAGTGAATGTCCAGGTCGTAATCCACCTTCTCTGTCTCATATTTAGCTCCTTCTGAGTGAATATATACTTCAGACTCTTGTGATCCGAATAAATCTCACAACGGTTTCCCATCAGGTAATGTCTCCATGTCTTCAGGGCTAGAACTACGGCTGCGAGCTCGAGGTTATGGGTTGGGTAATTTTGCTCATGTTGCTTCAGTTGTCGAGATAGATAAGATATAACTTTGCCTTCTTGCATTATCACACATCCGAGAGCGATCTTGGATGCATCACCATACACCTCGAAGGGCTTCGTGATATCCGGCATGATCAAGATTGGGGCTGAAATCAATCTTCTCTTGAGTTCTTGAAAACTCGCTTCACATTTGTCGGTCCATTCAAACTTCTTGTCCTTCTTCAGCAATTGGGTCATGGGTCTGGTGATACTCGAGAATCCTTCTACGAACTTGCGGTAATATCCCGCCAATCCGAGAAATGCATGAACTTGGGTTTGAGTGGTTGGGGCTTGCTAATCTTCTACATCTTTCACTTTGGCAGGGTCAACGGCAATTCCTCCGGCTGATACAATGTGACCGAGGAATCCTACCTCCTGTAACCAGAATTCACATTTGCTAAACTTTGCATACAGTTGATGCTCTCTAAGGGTTCCAAGAATGGACCTTAGGTGTAGCTCATGTTCTTCTTCCGATTTGGAATAAATCAGAATGTCATCGATGAAAACCACGACAAACTTATCTAGGAAGTCCATAAAAATCTTATTCATGAGATTCACGAAATAAGCAGGGGCATTGGTTAATCCAAAAGACATGACTGTATACTCATACAATCCATATCTGATGGTAAAGGCAGTCTTTTGGATATCCTCTGCACGAATCTTGAGTTGATGATAGCTTGTTCTAAGATCAATCTTAGAAAACACTTTGGCTCCGGTCAACTGATCAAACAAATCTTCTATCTTGGGCAAGGGGTATTTGTTCTTGATAGTGACATCATTCAACTTCCGATAATCCGTACACAAACGGTTACCTCCATCCTTCTTGTCCACAAACAAGACAGGTGATCTCCATGGTGACGCACTTGGTTGAATCAATCCTATTTCCAGCATGCCATCCAGTTGCTTCTTCAGTTCTGCTAGCTCAGACGGGTTCATACTATAGGGTCTCTGGGCTATGGGTCCGGTTCTGGGGATTAGTTCGATGATAAACTCGAGATCACGATCTGGGGGCATACCGGGCAAAACATCTGGAAATACATCGGGGTATTCACAGACAATCCGGACTTGGTCAATGGTAGGTTGGGCTATACTCTTGTTGAATTTGAATTGGCGAGGTAAGGTTTCAGATATATGCTCGACTGATATTCTGGTTGTACTAGTCATGGTTATGGCTTTCTTGGCACAGTCAATCAATCCTTTATTTTGGAGATCCAATCCATTCCTTGTACTACTTCCAAACCTTTAGTTCCGAGTACTATCAGATTTGCATAAAAATTTATGCCATGGATTCGGATAGGGACGGCTTTGCAAATTGGCCTAGCCTTGGTGGTTGATCCGGGAATTTGAACAATCATAACATGCTTCAGTTTGGTTGGTTGAATTTTACTAGTGCATGCAAATTCTTCTGTGACAAATGAGTGCGATGCACCAGAATCAAACCACACTCGTGCAAGTACTGAATTAACAGAAAACATACCCAGCACGATGTCTGGCGCTTCCTGAGCTTCTTCAGCATGCATGAGGAAAAGACAGACATTGCGGTTGAGCAAATTCCCTGGGGCAAATCTCCTTCCTAGCTGAACACGACGTTGTTCCTGAGCTGGGGCATTGGCATTGGGTGCTGCGGCATTCTTCTTGTTGGGGCACTCGTTGGAATAGTGGCCTTTATTTCCACAGTCATAACAAGGTACTTGCGACTTGTCCTTTGCTGCTACAGGCACAACATTGCTTCCAGTTCTCGGGGCAGTGTTGGTGTTGGCGGTAGCATTGTTGTTGTTGAACTTGGGTGGGGCACGGTTGAAATTGCTAGAGTTTCTGGGGTTGTTGTGATTTCCTCTGGGCCTAGGGTTTCCACGGTTGGGATAGGTAGGACGGTTCATCGGGGGTCTATTGGTTCTAGGGGGAAATCCGGGAGATGGGTTAGGGCGATACTTTGGGGTCTGATGGGTTCCTGGCTGATGCATCATGCGACGCTTGCGGTTCTCATTGTCTTGGTTGATCTTTCCTTCCATTTGGATGGCCGAGTCGACAAGGGTTTCGATATCCGCAAAGGGGATATTGACTAATACCAACTGCATCTCATCATGCAGACCATTTAGGAATCTTTCTTTCTTCTTGGCTTCGGTGTCGATCTCATCCGGGGCATACCTAGCTAATGACAAAAATTTGTCACGGTATTCCACTACGGTCATTCTCCCTTGCTTCAGTTCTCTGAACTCGTCTCTCATTCTCTTGATCAAACCTGGGGGCACATGGGTTCTACTAAACTTGACCTTGAATTCCTCCCAGGTCATCATCTGGCCTCCGGTCATTGCATGAACACTGTTCCACCATGGCCTGGCATATCCGGCTAGATAGTGGGTGGCGAGCAGAACTTTCTCGTTGGCTTCCACTCCAGCGCCTTCTAGGTTATTTTCCATGGTTGGCAGCCAATCATCGGTGTCTAGGGGTTCTTCTGACTTAGTGAAAACAGGTGGGTTGGTATTCTGGAAATTCTTGAGCTTAGATCCATGGTTGTCCTGATTTCCATGACCTTGGTTGTTGTGGGCAAGCTGGGCTATCTGTTGCAGTGTGGCTAGGTTGGCTTGACGTTCCGCTCTTTCAGCTTCGCGGTCAGAAGTCAACATTTGCAGAATCTGCAACATCGGGTCCGGGTATGAACCACTTCCTCCATGTGGCATCTCAAGATTGAGATAGATCGTGAGAAAAGAGGGAAATTTCTAAGGTTTTGGGTCTTTGAAAAGTTTTTAAAGTTTGACTCAGATTTTTCTAGCAACTTGCTTTTTCATTCACTCATTCATTCATAGCACACGATACAACACACACCACCACAAAGAAAAACAGATGGTTTTAAGAACCATTCAGAAAACTACGATACAGTGGGACCGAATACTACTCACTGCGCTAGTGCTCAAGTGCTACTACTCCTCGGAATCTGTGGCTTCGTCATCTTCATCGTCATCGATGAAGGCGAAATCATCCTCATCGGTGAAGAAGTCCATAGCCTGATCCTCCAGAAAATCATCATCATCGCTGAGGTAGGAGTAGGGGTCTCCACAAAGATCCACTCCTGCATTCTCCATTTCTTCCAACTGCATGTCTCTCTCGTGGATGGTCTCCTCCAAAGATGAGATACGATGGCGAAGACGGGCAATGATGCGCTCCTTCTTGTCGAGCTGACGACG
Source organism: Avena sativa (assembly GCA_916181665.1). Classification (NCBI taxonomy): domain Eukaryota; kingdom Viridiplantae; phylum Streptophyta; class Magnoliopsida; order Poales; family Poaceae; genus Avena; species Avena sativa. Next base: position 39,045,480 of record OV702298.1, on the reverse strand, counting down.
GGGAGACTTGCAATCTTTTGCTAGCATGGTGATGGTTTGATCCTTCGTTTTGATGATGGCAGACTTGTGGTTGAAGTAGTAACGACAGTTATCCAACTCCTGCTGACGATCGTACATCATGAAGCTAAGGTGGTCCAATTGGGTCTTCAGCTCGGGGTGATATGGGGCTTCCAGTGGTTATCCATTAGCATCACGCCTTGGGCAAAACTCAAAGCGAGTACCCTTGATCTGATTGATACTCTGCCCACAGAGACAGGAAAGAGCTTCCTGCATGGCCCTGGCAAGTCCATCGAGCCAGTTGTTCTCTCTTAAGGTAAACTGAATTCCTTCCACTGTGGGAGGTTCAATCTTTCCTCGGAGACTTGCAACAATTAGCCACTTCAGATCTTCTCCTCCTTGATCATTGAGCTGAGCTCCGAAGAACTCGGGGTGCGGTCGCTCCAGAAGTTCCGAAAGCTGGTCCAAATCCCCCTCAAAGATAAGGTCTCCTCCATTCCCCAACTGATAAAACTTGCTGTACTTCACGTCCATCTATACGAATATAGGATGAGTAAGTTAGTAGAGTGATCAAGTGTGTCAAAATTTTATGTATTTTGCAAGAGTTTTTGAGGAACAAGAATTTTCATGAAAGAATCAAAGGGATAAGAATGAGAATAAGTTTTTGTAAATATTTGTTTTCTTTGGTTTTGAAACTAAGTTTTTGATTCAAACATCCAGTCTAACTAGGGTCTCCTATGGTCAGGATGGCTCTGATACCAACTTGTCAACACCCGGATTTTTAATCCCAGATGCCTGTTATGCCATACATCGCAATCCCAGGATTACCATTTTTGCGAGACATAACAGAATTGGATACCATAGTACATCATCCATTAAAAACCATACATAAGTTCTTACACAAATAGGGATCTCATGATCCAGTTCTTAATACAACTTCAAGCAGCGGAATACGTAATAATAACGGTAGCGTAGGCTAAGCTCCATCTTCGGGGTCACAGGCAATGCTGACGATGGGAGATGATCCTAGTTGTCGTAACCTTCCTGGGGTCCATCCTCCAGGTACTCCTCTTCATAGTCTGGCCACGGGAATAGCCAGGGACAAAGCCATGAGTACTCTTTAAGTACTTGCAAACTAATACTAACAAGTGAAAGGGGTTTTTGGTAATAGGACACTAGGCTCTAGGGTTGTTTTGCAAGAAGCCAGATTTACCTCTACTAAGTTCAGAAGCAAGAGAAAGCTAGTCAAATTTTATAACACCTAAGTGGGAACTTGTATTTCATATCACAACTCTGTTGTGGTCAAGTCAAAGTCTCAGTTTCTTTCAAAAGTGTCAACACCCGGATTTTTCAATCCTAGATGCCTGTTATGCCATACATCGCAATCCCAGGATTACCATTTTTGCGAGACATAACAGAATTGGATACCATAGTACTTCAACCATTACAAATGATACATAGGTTCTTACACAAATAGGGATCTCATGATCCAGTTCTTAGTACAACATCAAGCAGCGGAATACGTAATAATAACGGTAGCGTAGGCGAAGCTCCATCTTCGGGGTCACAGGCAATGCTGACGATGGGAGATGATCCTAGTTGTCGTAACCTTCCGGGGTTCCATCTTCGAGGTACTCCTCTTCATAGTCTGGCCATGGGAATAGCCAGGGACAAAGCCATGAGTACTCTTTAAGTACTCGCAAACTAATACTAACAAGTAAGGGATTTTTGGATAATAGGACACTAGGCTCTAGGGTTGTTTTGCAAAAAGCCAGGTTTATCTCTACTAAGTTCCAAAGCTAGTCACAATTTTATAACTCCTAAGTGGGATCTTGTAGTTCAGGTCACAACTCTGTTGTGGTCAAGTCAAAGTCTCAATTCATTTCACAAGTCATTTTGAAAAGTCTGACGGGGGAACAGTATGGCCACTCCAACTGTCCATAACCGCAGATGCGGCTATTCGAATAGTTTGACACTCTGCAGAGATTGTACACTTTCACCACAACATTCGATACATCCATCAGGAAACAAATCCTGAATTCACCATACTCAGTATGCGGATAATCAAACCTAACCTTTCGATTACACGCCCTAGTATAAGCACCTCTCCTGTGAGTTTGGCCTCCCAACCATGACCACTGTCATCTTGGGTACTGCACAGGTGGACAATCTTCACAAGGTAGCCTCAGCTCAGACCTTGGCCGGGAGGGAACTAATACTAAGGTATATAAGTTTCCAGTCAAGCCCTACCCAATATTCGGGTATTGTGGTTGTACGCAAAAAGTGGAATGGTATCGCATCCAGACAACCATCAGTTTTATAAAGGGCTAAGGCTCATGCCTCAACATTTTCATCACCAAAATCATCAAGTGTTTGGAAACACATGTCCAAAACATTTCAATAGAATGATCCATCATTCCAAGGTTTTCGTAACCATTTTCCACCAAGTATTCCCATCTAAGGTTGATCAAGTTTTATGCTTAGCACTAGCATCTACAGGTGGGGGTAGTAATAATGAGGGGTGGTAACTAGTGGAGTTTCAGTAAGTCCAACATTATATCTTAGGCTGATATCAAGGTTTCTAGCTTAGGCCAAATTTTATGCTCTTTAAGCAACCTTCAGCACAACTATCTAGTATCTACCAAACTCTTAGGTAGACTCTAAGTAAGCTTTGATAAAGAAATAAAGTAAGAAGCTTGCCATAAAACTAGGATTGGTTTAGAAAGTAGGTATGATCACATATGCTTAAGGCATATAGTATTCATATCACAAGTATGGGTTTGTGGCATCAGTAGGGTATCTTGCAAGTGTTAGCTTGCATTGGTATAGTAGTATTAGGCTTGCATCAATATCAGTATAAGCTTGCCTTGTGCAGAGCAGTGGTTGAAGTTCTCCTCGGCTTCCTCTTCGTAGTATCCTCCTTCCTCCTCGTAGTATCCTTGGTCGGTACTAGCGTCTAGGAATAAATACGAGGTACACAATCACCAAACAATACTTAACTACTTGCAATCAGCACACTCAAGGGTCCTATAGATGATCTAGCATCATCTCTAACATTACAAGGTTAAGGCTTGGTTTAAAACTTCTTATTTTTAGAAAAGTAATTTCTACTCATTGAGAAACTACTCAAGATTTAATATTCTCCAAACTAAACATGGGATCATTTTGACACATGTCATCACCACATATTGTAGTCCATGGGAATGTGATTTAAAGTGGTGTCATAATTTAATAAGGTTTTACCCTTTTATTTCAATTAATTAAAGTGGCTAGAAATGCTTATGAAGCATTCTTTTATTACTTGAACATTATTTCTGCAAGTAAACCTATATATTTTTATATATTCTGAAAGGTATGGTTAAATGTGATTTTTGAGAGTTGGAATAAACTCAAAAGCTTTTATGGTTTAAATTTGAAAAATGGTTGAATGCAGAAAAGATTCTGCCTTGTTATTTTTACTATGGGTGATCTACAGGACCAAATGACTTGAATCCAACGGGCTTGGATTAAGCATTCACAGACCTTTCCAACAAAATTTGTTTCATTCAATTTGGTGCACTGAATCGATCTAGGTTGATTTTTGAAGTTGGGTACAGAAGTGTGTTTGAATTTAAAAAGAAAAAGGTTTAGTTTGAATTGCTGGGCTGCGCGGGAAATTCTAACGGGCCGGCCTGCTAAGCACAGGGCTCCCGCGGGCTGCGTAAGTGGGCGTCCCCACTCGTCAGTGACACGGGGCTGGGCGAAGCGGTATGGGGCAACGTGGATCGTTTGATCTAGTTCTAATCCAACGGCTGAGGGTCATCGTCGACGCGAGACAACTCCGACGAGAACGAAACCTAGCACGGCCAGTGGGGGGTGCTGGGGGCTCACCGGGGTACGGGCAAGGGTCGGCGAGGCGGGCGAGCGACGACGGCGAACCTCCTGGTACCGGTGGCTTCTCCTGGGGTGGCTCCAATCGCTGGCTCCCTTCTTCTCCAGAGGCGGCGGGCTCCGGTGAAATTCCGGCGAGGTGGTGCGCGCCTTGCTCTAAGGATGGTGTGGCACGGTCAGTGGGGAGAGGGGAGTGAGATGGTGTGATGAAATCGTGCGGGGGTGGCCTCTATTTATAGTCTAGCGAGGGGACCGTCGGGGCGCAAGGTGAGCTCGTCGGGGGCGACGTTACAGGCGGCTAATGGCATGGGCAAGGGTAGGGGACGGTGCTGTGTCTCCTGGCGATGCTCAACGACATGGTCGCGAGGCATGGGGCGGTGTGGTTTGGTGTGGAGCGGGCGGTGCTCTGCGCGGCAGAGGCGGCGTCTTCGACGGCGGGCGGTGGCTGTATGGCACGGGGCGGCAAACGGGGGTGTCTGGCGGTCTCCTGGGTCGGTGGTGATCATGTATGCACGCGGTGAGGGAGGCGCGCGGTCTGTGGGTGATGGTCGAGGGTGGCGCTCTGGCGCATGCTCGGCATGGTCTGGGCGTGTCTCGTGCGCGTGGTCCAGGGCTTGGCAACGCTCGCGGCTGGGACAGGCAGTGGCGGTGGACGGTGAGCTGCCTCCCAGACAAGGTTGGCACGGCTAGTTCCTCCTCTAGCCTGCTGTCCACAATGGGGTGACATGGGGTTGCTCGGCTGTTCACCATTAATGGCAATGGCAAGCTCACAGGGGTGCTAGTGTTGGGCTAATCTTTCTAGATGATCTACTGGGTTGTGTGTGAGCTAACTAGGGAACCAGTTAGGCTCAAAACACTGCACACTATAGTGTTTGATGTTTTGTTTGATTTGTGTCTGCAACCTGTTTGATGAAATGGCCGCATGAAATCAAGTTTTGAATTTTGAAATGATTTTTGGTGGGTTTGCTAGATTGGTTCTGGTGAGTCTGCAGATGCTTGGGTTTTAAAAGTTGAGCTTGTTTGAGTGGGTTTTGGAAAAGTGGGATTTTCCCATATGAAGAAGATTCAATTTTCAATTGTCATTTAAACTATGCATTTGAAAGTTTCTGGATGATCACAAAGTGGGCCTTGATACCTTGTTATGAGTACATTCAAGGGGTGCAAAGATCCAGAAAAGTTTTTGTTAGGTTTTGAAAGTTTGAGACAGCCAAAGTAGGCATGGGAGTTAAACTGGCCAAAATGACCATTCACTTAATATATTTGTTTTGATTTACTTGTCTTTAGGAAAAGTGTGGGAAATGTTTTAGATGATTTTCTTTTCACCTAAGAAAAATTTTACAAGCAATGGATCACACAAACAAGGTGTTTTTTAAAGAAATTCAAAATCCATGCATACACATATACATGCATTCATGAATTCATTTAGAAAAGTTTTTGTTAACCCTAAACTTGATGATTAGTGTTTTGATGATCTAAGTTTGATTTTTTTGGGGTGTTACAAACCTTCCCCCCTTAAACAAAATCTCGTCCCGAGATTTGAAAAGGACGAAAAGATTACCTAGGATTTGAAGAGATCTGGGAACTCCGTTCTGATGTGATCTTCGCGTTCCCAGGTAGCTTCCACTTCTGTGTGATTGCTCCACTGAATCTTGAGAAACTTGATGCTTCGGGTTCTGGTAGTTCGAAAGGCTTCTTCCAATATACGGATGGGTACTTCGGGATAGGTTAGGTCATCGTTGATCTCTATAGTCCGGTGATCGATATTCTTGAACACTTCGGTCTTCTCGGGGACTTCGAGACATTTGCGAAGTAACGAGATATTGAACACATTGTGCATAGCTGACATCTCTTCAGGTAGTTCCAGTTGATACGATACTTCTCCTCGACGGTTCAAAATTTTGAAAGGTCTGATATATCTGGGGGCTAACTTTCCTTTGAGTTGGAAACGTTGCATTCCCTTCAATGGCGACACTTTCAGATAAACAAAATCTCCGATGTTGAAGGCGAGGTCTCAACGTCTCTTGTCGGCGTAACTCTTTTGTCGGGATTGGGCTGTCTTGAGGTGTTCATGAATCTTGTGAACCTTCTCTTCCGCTTCTCGTAGGATGTCGGGTCCGAAAATCTGACTCTCTCCTACTTCCGACCAGTTCAAAGGGGTGCGACACTTTCTTCCGTACATAAATTCAAATGGGGCCATTTGCAAACTGGCTTGGTAACTATTGTTGTATGAAAATTCTGCAAACGGCAGACAGTCTTCCCACTTGGATCCATATTCTAACACACATGCTCTAAGCATATCTTCGAGTATTTGGTTTACTCGCTCCGTTTGTCCATCGGTCTGAGGGTGGTACGCGGTACTGAAATCTAGGAGGGTTCCTAAACCTTCTTGGACTTTCTTCCAGAATCTCGAGGTAAACTGAGTTCCTCGATCCGAGACTATGTTCTTGGGGACTCCGTGCAAACTAACGATCCTAGCGATGTATAACTCCGCTAGCTTCAAACTCTGATAGGTGGTTTTGACGGGCAAGAAATGGGCGACTTTGGACAATCTATCCACTACGACCCAAATAGAGTCATTTCCCCTACTAGAAGTAGGTAGTCCAGTGATAAAGTCCATTCCTACAGAATCCCATTTCCATTCCGGAATTTGCAAAGGTTGCAACAATGTAGCGGGTCTTTGATGTCCTGCCTTGACTCGCTGACATATATCACACTTGGCGATATAGCTTCCGATTTCTCTCTTCATCTTATGCCACCAAAATTGCTCTTTCAAATCTTGATACATCTTAGTTCCTCCGGGATGGATAGAATAAAGAGTATCGTGAGCCTCCTTCAAGATAACTTCTTTCAACTCCGAATCTGCTGGTACACAAAGGCGTCCTTTGTACCACAAAACTCCTTCTTCGTCCTCGGTGAATCCGGGTACTTTGCTTGTACCGATACGACGCTTGATTCCGTCGATACTGGCATTTCCCTTCTGCGCCTCTTTAATCTGACTGATCAAAGTGGGCTGAAGTTTGATGCTAGCCAAAAATCCTTCACTTACTAATTCCACTCGAAAATCTTCCATCTCTTTGTGCAAACTTGGTTGCTCCATCAAAATCATGGAGTTCAAGCGGCACGGCAATCTGCTAAGGGCATCGGCTACCACATTGGCTTTTCCAGGGTGATAGTGAATGTCCAGGTCGTAATCCTTGATTAGCTCAATCCATCTTCTTTGCCTCATATTCAGCTCCTTCTGAGTGAATATATACTTTAGGCTCTTGTGATCCGAATAAATCTCACAACGGTTTCCCATCAGGTAATGTCTCCATGTCTTTAGGGCTAGAACTACGGCTGCGAGTTCGAGGTCATGGGTTGGGTAATTTTGTTCATGTTGCTTCAATTGTCGCGATAGATAAGATATAACTTTGCCTTCTTGCATTAGCACACATCCGAGACGAATCTTGGATGCGTCACAATACACATCGAAGGGCTTCGTGATATCCGGCATGATCAAGATTGGGGCTGAAATCAATCTCCTCTTGAGTTCTTGAAAACTCGCTTCACATTTGTCGGTCCATTCAAACTTCTTGTCCTTCTTTAGCAATTGGGTCATGGGTCGGGCGATACTCGAGAATCCTTCTACGAATTTGCGGTAATATCCCGCTAATCCGAGAAAAGCACGAACTTGGGTTTGAGTGGTTGGGGCTTGCCAATCTTCTAGATCTTTCACTTTGGCAGGGTCAACGGCAATTCCTCCGGCTGATACAATGTGACCGAGGAATCCTACTTCTTGTAACCAGAATTCACATTTGCTAAATTTTGCATACAACTGATGCTCTCTAAGGGTTCCAAGAATGGTCCTTAGGTGTAGCTCATGTTCTTCTTTGATTTGGAATAAATCAGAATGTCATCGATGAAAACAATGACAAACTTATCCAGGAAGTCCATAAAAATCTTATTCATGAGATTCATGAAATAAGAGGGGGCATTGGTTAATCCAAAAGACATGACTGTATACTCATACAATCCATATCTGGTGGTGAAGGCAGTCTTTGGAATATCCTCTGCACGAATTTTGAGTTGATGATAGCCAGTTCTAAGATCAATCTTAGAAAACACCTGGGCACCGGTCAACTGATCAAACAAATCTTCTATCTTAGGCAAGGGGTACTTGTTCTTTATGGTGACATCATTCAACTTCCGATAATCCATACACAAAAGGTTACCTCCATCCTTCTTGTCCACAAACAAGACAGGTGATCTCCATGGGGACGCACTCTGTTGAATCAATCCGATTTCTAGCATGGAATCCAGTTGCTTCTTCAGTTCTTCTAGTTCTGACGGGTTCATACTATAGGGTCTCTGGGCTATGGGTCCTGTTCCTGGGATTAGTTCGATGATAAACTCGATATCCCGATCTGGGGGCATACCGGGTAAAACATCTGGAAATACATCGGGATATTCGCAGACTATCCGAACTTGGTCAATGGTAGGTTGGGCTATACTCTTGTTACACTTGAATTGGCGAGGTAAGGTTTCAGATATATGCTCGACTGATATTCTGGTGGTACTGGTCATGGTAATGGCTTTCTTGGCACAGTCAATCAATCCTTTATGTTTGGACATCCAATCCATTCCTAGTACTACTTCCAAACCTTTAGTTCCGAGTACTATTAGATTAGCATAAAAATCTATGCCATGGATTCGGATAGGGACGGCTTTGCAAATTTGCCTAGCCTTGGTGGTTGATCCGGGGATTTGTACAATCATCACATGCTTCAATTTGGTTGGTTGAATTTTACTAGTGCAGGCAAATTCTTCGGTGACAAATGAATGCGATGCACCAGAATCAAACAACACTCTTACAAGTACTGAATTAACAAAAAACATACCCAGCACGACGTCTGGCGCTTCCTGAGCTTCTTCAGCATGCATGAGAAAAAGACGGCATTGCGGTTGAGTGAATTCCCTGGGGCAAATCTTCTCCCTGGCTAGACACGACGCTACTGCTGAGCTGGGACATTGGCGTTGGGGGCTGTGGCATTCTTCTTGTTGGGGCACTCGTTGGAATAGTGGCCTTTATTTCCACAGTCGTAAGAGGTCACTTGTGACTTGTCCTTGGCTGCGATAGGCACAACATTGCTTCCAGTCCTTGGGGCAGTGTTGGGGTTGGTGGTAGTATTGTTGGTGTTAAACTTGGGTGGGGCACGGGTGAAATTGCTAGAGTTGCCGGGGTTGTTGTTGTGATTTCCTCCGGGTCTAGGGTTTCCACGGTTGGGATAGGTCGAGCGGGTCATAGGGGGTCTATTGGTTCTTGGGGCAAATCCTGGAGATGGGTTGGGACGATACTTTGGGGTCTGATGGGTTCCTGGTTGATGCATCATGCGACGCTTGTGGTTCTCATTGGCCTGGTTGATCTTTCCTTCCATTTGGATAGCAGAGTCTACAAGGGCTTCAATATCAACAAAGGGGATATTGACTAACACCGTCTGCATCTCGTCGTGCAGACCATTCAGGAATCTTTCTTTCTTCTTGGCTTTGGTGTCTATCTCGTCCGGGGCATACCTAGCTAATGAAAAAAATTTGTCACGGTATTCTACTACAGTCATCCTTCCTTGCTTCAACTCTCTGAACTCGTCTCTCATTCTCTTGATTAAACCTGGTAGCACATGGGTTCTGCTAAACTTGACTTTGAATTCCTCCCAGGTCATCAGCTGGCCTCCGGTCATCGCACGAACACTGTTCCACCATGCCCTGGCATCTCCGGCTAGATAATGAGTGGCGAACAAGACTTTCTCGTTGGCTTCCACTCCGGCTACTTCTAAGTTATTTTCCATGGTTTGCAGCCAATCATCAGCGTCTAGGGGTTCTTCCGACTTGGTGAAAACGGGTGGGTTGGTATTCTGGAAATTCTTGAGCTTAGATCCGTGGTTGTCCTGATTTCCATGGCCTTGGTTGTTGTGGGCTAGCTGGGCTATCTGTTGCAGAGTGGCTAGGTTGGCTTGACGTTTGGCTCTTTCAGCTTCGCGGTCAGAAGTCAACAGTTGCAGGATCTACAACATCGGGTCCGGGGCTGAACCACTTCCTCCACGTGGCATCTGAAGATTGATATAGATCATGAGAAAAGAGGGAAATTTCTATGGTTTTGGGTTTTTGAAAAGTTTTTGGAGATTGACTCAAGTTTTCTAGCAACTTGCTTTTTCATTCATTGACTCATAGCACACAGTACAACACACACCACAACAAGGAAAAACAGATGGTTTTAAGAACCATTCTGGAATATACGATACAGTGGGACCGACTACTACTCACTACGCTAGTGCTCAAGTGGTACTACTCCTCGGAGTCTGTGGCTTCATCATCTCCAGGATCATCGATGAAGGCGAAATCATCCTCATCGGTGAAGAAGTCCATGGCCTGATCCTCCAGAAAATCATCGTCATCGCTGAGATAAGAGTAAGGGTCTCCACGAAGATCCTCTCCGACATTCTCCCTTTCCTCCAACTGCATGTCTCTCTCGTGGATGGTCTCTTCTAGAGATGAGATGCGATGGCGAAGACGGGCAATAATGCGCTCCTTCTTGTCGAGCTGACGGCGGCGAGACTTGCGATCCTTTGCTAGCATGGCGATGGTCTGATCCTTCGTCTTGATGATGGCAGACTTGTGGTTGCAATAGTCACGGCAGTTGTCCAACTCTTGTTGACGATCATACATCATGAAGCTAAGGTGGTCCAATTGAGTCTTCAGCTCAGGGTGGTATGGGGCTTCCAGTGGTTGTCCATTTGCATCACGTCTTGGGAAAAACTCAAAATGAGTACCCTTGATCTGATTGATGCTCCGCCCACACAGACGGGAAAGAGATTCCTCCATTGCTCTGGCAAGTCCATCGAGCCAGTTGTTTTCCCTCAAGGTAAACTGAATTCCTTCCGCTGTGGGAGGTTCAATCTTTCCTAGGAGACTTGCAACAATTAGCCACTGCAGATCTTCTCCTCCTTGATCATTGAGCTGAGCTCCGAAGAACTCGGGGTGGGGACGCTCTATAAGTTCCGAAAGCTGATCCAGATCCCTCTCAAAGATAAGGTCTCCTCCTTTCCCGAGTTGATAAAACTTGCTGTACTTCACGTCCATCTATAAAAATAGAGGATGAGTAGATTAGCAGAGTGATCAAGTGTGTCAAAATTTTATCTATTTTGCAAGAGTTTTTTGGGGAACATGAAGTTTTATTAAAGAATTAAAGAGGTAAGGATGAGAATAAGTTTTCGTAAATATTTTTGTTCTGTGGTTTTGAAACTAAGTTTTTGGTTCAACGTCCAGTCTAACTAGGGTCTCCTATGGTCAGGATGGCTCTGATACCAACTTGTCAACACCCGGATTTTTCAATCCTAGATGCCTGTTATGCCATATATCGCAATCCCAGGATTACCATTTTTGCGAGACATAACAAAATTGGATACCATAGTACTTCATCCATTACAAACGATACATAGGTTCTTACACAAATAGGGATCTCATGATCCAGTTCTTAGTACAACATCAAGCAGCGGAATACGTAATAATAACGGTAGCGTAGGCGAAGCTCCATCTTCGGGGTCACAGGCAATGCTGACGATGGGAGATGATCCTAGTTGTCGTAACCTTCCGGGGTTCCATCTTCGAGGTACTCCTCTTCATAGTCTAGCCATGGGAATAGCCAGGGACAAAGCCATGAGTACTCTTTAAGTACTGGCAAACTAATACTAACAAGTAAGGGTTTTTTGGATAATAGGACACTAGGCTCTAGGGTTGTTTTGCAAAAAGCCAGGTTTATCTCTACTAAGTTCCAAAGCTAGTCACAATTTTATAACTCCTAAGTGGGATCTTGTAGTTCAGGTCACAACTCTGTTGTGGTCAAGTCAAAGTCTCAATTCATTTCACAAGTCATTTTGAAAAGTCTGACGGGGGAACAGTATGGCCACTCCAACTGTCCATAACCGCGGACGCGGCTATTCGAATAGTTTGACACTCTGCAGAGATTGTACACTTTCACCACAACATTCGATACATCTGTCAGGAAACAAATCCTGAATTCACCATACTCAGTATGCGGATAATCAATCCTAACCTTTCGATTACACGCCTTAGTATAAGCACCTCTCCTGTGAGTTTGGCCTCCCAACCATGACCACTATCATCTTGGGTACTACACAGGTGGACAATCTTCACAAGGTAGCCTCAGCTCAGACCTTGGCCGGGAGGGAACTAATACTAAGGTATATAAGTTTCCAGTCAAGCCCTACCCAATATTCGGGTATTGTGGTTGTACGCAAAAATTGGAATGGTATCGCATCCAGACAACCATTAGTTTTATAAAGGGCTAAGGCTCATGCCTCAACATTTTCATCACCAAAATCATCAAGTGTTTGGAAACACATGTCCAAAACATTTCAATAGAATGATCCATCATTCCAAGGTTTTCGTAACCATTTTTCCACCAAGTATTCCCATCTAAGGTTGATCAAGTTTTATGCTTAGCACTAGCATCTACAGGTGGGGGTAGTAATAATGAGGGGTGGTAACTAGTGGAGTTTCACTAAGTCCAACATTATATCTTAGGCTGATATCAAGGTTTCTAGCTTAGGCCAAATTTTATGCTCTTTAAGCAACCTTCAGCACAACTATCTAGTATCTACAAAACTCTTGGGTAGAATCTAAGTAAGCTTTGATAAAGAAATAAAGTAAGCTTGCCATAAAACTAGGATTGGTTTAGCAAGTAGGTATGATCACATATGCTTAAGGAATATAGTATTCATATCACAAGTATGGGTTTGTGGCATCAGTAGGGTATCTTGCAAGTGTTATCTTGCATTGGTATAGTAGTATTAGGCTTGCATCAATATCAGTATTAGCTTGCCTTGTGCAGAGCAGTAGTTGAAGTTCTCCTCGGCTTCCTCTTCGTAGTATCCTCCTTCCTCCTCGTAGTATCCTTTGTCGGTAATAGCATCTAGGAATAAATACGAGGTACACAATCACCAAACAATACTTAACTACTTGCAATCAGCACACACAAGGGTCCTATAGATGATCTAGCATCATCTCTAACATTACAAGGTTAAGGCTTGGTTTAAAACTTCTTATTTTTAGAAAAGTAATTTCTACTCATTGAGAAACTACTCAAGATTTAATATTCTCCAAACTAAACATGGGATCATTTTGACACATGTCATCACCACATATTGTAGTCCATGGGAATGTGATTTAAAGTGGTGTCACAATTTAATAAGGTTTTACCCTTTTATTTCAATTAATTAAAGTGGCTAGAAATGCTTATGAAGCATTCTTTTATTACTTGAACTTTATTTCTGCAAGTAAACCTATATATTTTTATATATTCTGAAAGGTATGGTTAAATGTGATTTTTGAGAGTTGGAATCAACTCAAAAGCTTTTATGGTTTAAATTTGAAAAATGGTTGAATGCAGAAAAGCTTCTGCCTTGTTATTTTTACTATGGGTGATCTACAGGTCCAAATGACTTGAATCCAATGGTCTTGGATTAAGCATTCACAGACCTTTCCAACAAAATTGGTTTCATTCAATTTGGTGCACTGAATCGATCTGGGTTGATTTTTGAAGTTGGGTACAGAAGTGTGTTTGAATTTAAAAAGAAAAAGGTTTAGTTTGAATTGCTGGGCTGCGTGGGAAATTCTAACGGGCCGGCCTACTAAGCACAGGGCTCCCGCAGGCTGCGTAAGTGGGTGTCCCCACTCGTCAGTGACACGGGGCTGGGCGAAGCGGTATGGGGCAACGTGGATCGTTTGATCTAGTTCTAATCCAACGGCTGAGGGTCATCATCGACGCGAGACAGCTCCGGCGAGAACGAAACCTAGCACGGCCAGTGGGGGGTGCTGGGGGCTCACCGGGGTACAGGCGAGGGTCGGCGAGGCGGGCGAACGACGAAGTCGACGATGACGAACCTCCTGGTACCGGTGGCTTCTCCTGGGGCGGCTCCAATCGCTGGCTCCCTTCTTCTCCAGAGGCGACGGGCTCCGGTGAAATTCCGGCGAGGTGGTGCGCGCCTTGCTCTAAGGATGGCGTGGCACGGTCAGTGGGGAGAGGGGAGTGAGATGGTGTGAAGAAATCGTGCGGGGGTGGCCTCTATTTATAGTCGAGCGAGGGGACCGTTGGGGCGCAAGGTGAGCTCGTAGGGGGCGACGTTACAGGCGGCTAATGGCATGGGCAAGGGTAGGGGACGGTGCTGTGTCTCATGGCGATGCTCAACGACATGGTCGCGAGGCATGGGGCGGTGAGGTTTGGTCTGGAACGGGCGGTGCTCTGCGGGGCAGAGGCGGCGTCTTCGACGGCGGGCGGTGGTTGTATGGCACGGGGCGGCAAACGGGGGTGTCTGGCAGTCTCCTGGGTCGGTGCTGATCGTGTATGCACGCGGTGAGGGCGGCGCGCGGTCTGTGGGTGATGGTCGAGGGTGGCGCTCTGGCGCACGCCCGGCATGGTCTGGGCGTGTCTCATGCGCGTGGTCCAGGGCTTGGCAACGCTCGCGGCTGGGACAGGCAGTGGCGGTGGACGGTGGGCTGCCTCCCAGACAAGGTTGGCACGGCTAGTTCTTCCTCTAGCCTGCTGTCCACAATGGGGTGACATGGGGTTGCTCGGATATTCACCATTAATGGCAATGGCAAGCTCACAGGGGTGCTAGTGTTGGGCTAATCTTTCTAGATGATCTACTGGGTTGTGTGTGAGCTAACTAGGGAACCAGTTAGGCTCAAAACACTGCACACTATAGTGTTTGATGTTTTGTTTGATTTGTGTCTGCAACCTGTTTGATGAAATGGCCGCATGAAATCAAGTTTTGAATTTTGAAATGATTTTTTGTGGGTTTGCTAGATTGGTTCTGGTGAGTCTGCAGATGCTTGGGTTTTGAAAGTTGAGCTTGTTTGAGTGGGTTTTGGAAAAGTGGGATCTTCCCATATGAAGAAGATTCAATTTTTAATTGTCATTTAAACTATGCATTTGAAAGTTTCTGGATGATCACAAAGTGGGCCTTGATACCTTGTTATGAGTACATTCAAGGGGTGCAAAGATCCAGAAAAGTTTTTGTTAGGTTTTGAAAGTTGGAGACAGCCAAAGTAGGCATGGGAGTTAAATTGGCCAAAATGACCATTCACTTAATATATTTGTTCTGATTTACTTGTCTTTAGGAAAAGTGTGGGAAATGTTTTAGAAATGTTCTTTTCACCTAAGAAACATTTTACAAGCAATGGATCACACAAACAAGGTGGTTTTTAAAGAAATTCAAAATCCATGCATACACATATACATGCATTCATGAATTCATTTAGAAAAGTTTTTGTTAACCCTAAACTTGATGATTAGTGTTTTGATGATCTAAGTTTGATTTTTTTGGGGTGTTACAAAAAGTCATTTTGAAAACATCTGACGGGGGAACAGTATGGCCACTCCAACTGTCCATAACCGCAGACGCGGCTATTTGAATAGTTTGACACTCTGCAGAGATTGTACACTTTCACTACAACATACGATACATCCGTCAGGAATAAATCCTGAATTCACCATACTCAGTATGCGGATAATCAATCCTAACCTTTCAATTACACGCCCTAGTATAAGCACCTCTCCTATGAGTTTGGCCTCCCAACCATGACCAACTGTCATCTTGGGTACTGCATAGGTGGACAATCTTCACAAGGTAGCCTCAGCTCAGACCTTGGCCGTGAGGGAACTAATACTAAGGTATATAAGTTTCAAGTCAAGCCCTACCCAATTCTCGGGTATTGTGGTTGTACGATAAAATTGGAATGGTATCGCATCCAGACAACCATCAGTTTTAAAAAGGTCTAAGGCTCATGCCTCAACATTTTCATCACCAAAATCATCAGGTGTTCGGAAACACATGTCAAAACATCTCAGTAGAATGATCCATCATTCGAAGGTTTTCATAACCATTTTCACCAAGTATTCCCATCTAAAGTTGATCAAGTTTTATGCTTAGCACTAGCATCTACAAGTGGGGGTAAGCACTAATGAGGGGTGGTAAACTAGTGGAGTTTAACTAAGTTTAATCTTATGCCTTAGGATGACATCAAGATTATCTAGCTTAGGCCAAATTTTATGCTCTTTATGCAACCTTCAAATATCCTTCTAGTATCTACCATTTATTCTAGTAACTCTAATTAAGAGCTTTGATAAAGAAATAAAGTAATAAGCTTGCAAGTAAAACTAGGATTGGGTATCATCAAATGTATCTAACCAAGCATGCTTAGTGCATTGCATAGGTTATTTAACTCTCATAATTGCAAGTGTTAGCTTGCATAGGTATAGTATCAGCTTGCATTGGTCCTCTTGGTTAGTAAATCTTGCTAAACTAGAGTATCTTGCAAGTGTTAGCTTGCCTTGTGCAGAGCAGTGGTTGAAGTTCTCCTCGGCTTCTTCTTCGTAGTATCCTCCTTCCTCCTCGTATCCTTGGTCGGTACTAGCGTCTATGAATAAGTACGATGTACACAATCACCAAACAATACTTAACTACTTGCAATCGTCACACAAAAAGGGTCCTATAGATGATCTAACATCATCTCTAACATTACAAGATTAAGGCTTGGTTTAATTCCTTTTATTTTTAGAAAAGTAATTTCTACTCATTGAAAAACTACTTAAGATTTAATATTCTCCGAACCAAACAATTTAATAAGGTTTTACCCTTTTATTTTAATTAAATAAAGTGACTAGAAATGCCTATGGGGCATTCTTTTATTACTTGAACATTATTTCTGTAAGTAAACCTATATATTTTTATATATTGTGAAAGGTATGGTTGAAGGTGATTTTTGAGAGTTGGAATCAACTCAAAAGCTATTATGGTTTTAATTTGAAAAATGTTTGAATGCAGAGAAGGTTCTGCCTTGTTATTTTTACCAAGGATGATCTACAGATCCATATGACTTGAATCCAACGGGCTTGGATTCAGCACTTCTAGACCTTTCTAACAAAATTAGTTTCATTCGATCTGGGTTGCTTTTTGAAATTGGGTACAGAAGTGTGTTTGAAATAAAATGGAAAAGGTTAAATTCAAATAACTGGGCTGCGCGGGAAGCGATACTGGGCCGGCCTGCTAAGCACAGTGCTTACGCGGGCTGGTTAAGTGTCTGTCCCCACACGTCAGTGAGACGAGGGGTTGCAAAGCGGTATGGGGCGATGTGGTGCGTTCGATCTGGTTCTAATCCAACGACTGAGGGTCATCGTCGACGTTGGGCAACGCCAGCGGGACAGAAACCTAGCACGGCCAGTGGGGGTCGTTGGGGGCTCACCGGGGTTTAGGCGAGGGTCGGCGAGGAGGGCGAACGACGAAGTTGACGATGGCAAACCTCCTGGTACCGACAGCTTCTCCTAGGGCGGCCCCATTCGCTGGCTCCCTTCTCCTCCAGCAGCGGCGGGCTCCGGTGAAATTCCGGCGATGCGTTGCTCGCCTTGCTCCGGGAACGGGGTGGCACGATCAGTGAGGAGAGGGGAGTGAGATGGTGTGCTCAATTCGGCTGGGCGTGGCCTCTCTTTATAGTGGAGCGAGCGTACCGACGGGGCGCAAGGTGAGCTCGTCGTGTCGACGGTACAGATGGCTATCGGCATGGGCGACGGTAGGGGGGTGGTGCGGTGCTCCCTGGCGATGCTCAACGACACGGTGGCGAGACGTGGGGTGGTGTGGTTTGGTCGGAACGCGACGAAGCTCTACGGGTGCCCGCAGAAGATTTAATGGCGCATAGGGCGCGTGGTCCGGGCGGCGGTGAACGAGCGTGTCTGCGGGGTTACTGGGACGATGGTGATCACGTATGCACGCGGCGAGGGCGGCGCACGTTCTGTGGGCATCGGTCGAGCGTGGCGTACGGGACGCGCTCTCGGCATGGTTGCTGGCGAGCTTGGCATGGTCCGTGCGTGTGGTCCAGGGGTTGGCAAGGTTCGAGCGGTGGACAGAGAGTGGCGGTGGGGTGTTGGCTTGCTCCCAGACATGGTTGGCACGGCTAAATCTCCTCCTAGCTTGCTGTCTCCACTGGGGTGGCATGGTGAGCTTCGGTTGTTCACCATTGATGTCATTGCCCAGCTTACAGTGAGGCTAGTGCTTGGTTTAACTTGCTAGATGATCTACTGAGATGGTTGTGAGCTAGAGAGGGAACAAGTTAGGCTTCAATCACTGCTCACAATAGTGTTTAAGATTTTGATGATTTGTGTCTTCAATGTGTTTGATGAAATGGCCGCAAGAATTCAAGTTTTCAATTTTGAAAAAAAATTGGTGGGTGTGCTAGGTTGGTGCTGGTGAGTCTGCAGATGCTTGGGTTCTGAAATTTGAGCTTGTTTGAGTGGTTTTTGAAAAAGTAGGATCTTCCCATATGATAAAGATTCAATTTTGAACTGTCATTTAAACTATGCATTTAAATGTTTTTGGATGATCACAAAGTGGGCCTTGATACTTTGTTATGAGTACAATCAAGGGGTGCAAAGATCCAGAAAAGTTTCTGTTAGGTTCTGAAAGTTTGAGACAGCCAAAGTAGGCATGGGAGTTAAATGGGTCCAAATGACCATTCCCTTATTTTATTTGTTTTGATTTACTTGTCTTTGAGAAAAGTTTGGGAATTGTTTAGATGATGTTTATTTCACCTAAGCATACATTTACAAGCAAGGAAACACATAATCATGGAAATTCATAAGAATCCATATTTTAATACCTACACATATGAAATGCTTTCATATTTTAATTGGAAAAGTTTTTGTTAACCCTAAATTTGATGATTAGAGTTTGATGATCCAAGTTTAGTATTTTTGGGATTTTGCACATGGTGTTTACCTAAAACTAGTAAGCAACTTTAGTAAAACAATTCGTAGAATTAGCAACTAAGAAAATAGCTTGATGACTGCAAGTGCACATATCAATTGTAGCTAGTTTCAAAATAAGAGTATCAAACCCACAAAGATCTAGTTTGTTCTGGCGTTTATGCTCCTCGTCATTATCTACCAAAGGATACCTATAAGATGCCTTTGATTTCAAGTAAAGGGTGTTTGAAAGGTTTTCGTTTGAATGCAAGAAAGTAAATAAATCAAGTAAAAAAGAAAGAAAGTAACAAGAGCATATGGAATGGTGGTTGAACTCAATAGGGCTAAGACGTTCTTGGGGATGTAGGATACACCACAAGCATGTTATAATTAATCATAATTAGGGTAACCCATTTCTTATGTCATGATATGTGTGGAGAGAGTTCCGTAATAAGATGTTCACTACAAGGCTCGTAGGAAGCCACTTTGTTGAGCCAAGAATGAGGTCATCTCTAAATAACTACCGCGATGTCTGAGAGAAGTCACCCATACAGACCAGCGCAATTAAGAGTCTCCCCATGGATATCGTAATTATCTTAGTGAATCTATCTTTGTTCCCCCTTCGACCGTGCATGTTACTAGTCGCACTTCTAGTCACAATAGCTTCGGCACTCTTCGAATCAAATCCAAAGGGTTGCACCCTCGTCTTTAGACCTGAAGGCAAATGATATGTGGACGACTACACATACCATCTAAAGGAGAGATCAAACACACATCATAGATCAATGGATCATATACATAAGTAATAGATCATCTTTATTTCATTTCATAATAATGCTAGGGTTTCTCCATCTCCCCAAGGATGAAGGTAACTACTCACACATGGAAGCAATCAATGACATCATCATAATCAAATGGATGGATAAAGTTAATAGAATGAATCTAGTGCAAACCACAATTGAATCTGGAATTACAAGAAGATCTAATGAATGGAAGATGGGTTAGAGATTGTGATGGTGATGTAGTGGTTGATGATGTAGGGGATGATGCGTTGTCCTCCAATGATCCATGCAGCAGCAAGGATTTTCCATTCTCCAAGTTCCTCCTTCATACCCCTTTCTGGTGGGATTTGCATATTTGCCACGTTTTACTTTGCAACTTGCATATTTGCCATTTTATGTGGTGTGGTTTTTCATGGCTGGAGGTTTCTGTGAATGTTGGATCTGTGATCCGTCTTCACGAGGAAGTAGTATTTGATGAGGAAGTCATGATGCAAGGTCGTATGGGCGGATGGTATGAGCGGGCCCTACCCGTACCACTGGTCATTACACGCGATGTAATCTCCTGGGCGCAAGAAATTCCTTAGAGTGTGAAGATAAATCAATAAAATGACTTTTAGCACTTAAAAATATCATATTATAGTATAATATGATAGTATCTTGATATGTTCATAATAGACTTAGTAAATTGGAATCCTGTTGAACCAAGGACAAAAGGTGCGCGTAAACGCGGTAAAATACTAAAAATCCTATTCTGCTTGTGCAAAAACAATAAGTAAAAATGCTCCAATTTTGGACTCATTAGTGATCAAAGGATTTGGATTTGTCCAAACTTACGGAGAAGCTTGTATTTACAAGAAAGTGAGTGGGAGATCTATGAAATTTCTAATATTATATGTGGATGACATATTATTGATTGGAAATGACATAGATCTTATAAATGATGTTAAAAGTTATCTAAATAGCAAATTTTCGATGAAGGACCTTGGTGAAGCATTATACATATTAGGCATCAAGATCTATAGAGATATATAAAGACGTATAATTGGGCTATCACGAAGTACATACCCTGATAAGATTTTAAAGAAGTTTAAAATGGACAGAAGTAAGAAAGGGTTATTACCTATCTTGCAAGGCAAGACATTGAGTATGACTCAAAGTCCGGCTATAGGAGAGAGAGAGAGAATGGATAAGACCCCCTATGCCTCAGCCATAGGCTCTATTTATGTATGCCATGCTATGTACAAGACCAGATGTGGCACATGCTATTATTTTGACTAGGAGATACCAATCCGATCCAGTTCGGAACACTAGATAGAGGTCAAGAATATCCTTAAGTACTTAAGAAGGACTAAGGAGATGTTTCTCGTGTATGGAGGTGAAGAAGAGCTCGTCGCTAAGTATTATTTCAATGCTAGCTTTGACACTGATCCGCATGACTCTAAGTCTCAATCCGGGCACGTGTTTCTCATGAATGGAGCAGTAGATAGTTGGAGGAGCTCCAAACAACCAGTTGTGGCGGGATCAACAACGGAGGCGGAATATGTTGCTGCTTCAAAAGCGTCACAGGAAGTAGTTTGGATGAAGGAGTTCATGATAGAATTGGGTGGGGTTCCTAGTGCATTGGACCCAGTGGTGATCTATTGTGACAACAATGGAGCCATAGACAACGCCAAGGAACCAAGGTCTCAAAAATTCCAAGAATATCAAGCACCAATTCCACTCCATCCATGAGCATGTCAAGGATGGAGAAATAAAGATTTGTAAAGGACATACGGATCTGAATGTGCCAGATCCATTGACTAAAACTCTCCCTAGGGAAAAACATGAACAACACAAGAAATCCATGGGTGTTAGATTCATCACTATGTAAACTATATTATTGTCTCTATTGCAAGTGGGAGACTGAAGGGAATATGCCAAGAGGCAATAATAAAGTTATTATTATCGTATTCCAAACATATGATAGATGTTTATTTTTCATGTTATAATTGTGTTAATTGGAAACATTAATACATGTGTGTTTAATAAACAAATAAAGAGTTCCTAGTTATGCCTCTCATATAAACTAGCTCGTTAATTAACAAGATGACTGCCACATCCCAAAATTTTCCAAATTTTGAAATGTGAAAAATAAATAAACTATTGAAATAATTGTTGAAATTTAGGGTGAAATGAAACTTTTTGTTTCTAAATAGAAACACCAAAACCCTTCTTGAACAAATTTGAATAAAAAGGAATCCAACAAATTTCAAATCAAGAGAAATGCATTCATCAATGAATGTATCTTGAAATTTAAGAAATTTGGAGAAGTTAAACCAAAAACCCTAATGGAAGAAAATCATTTCCAAGATCTCTCTAAGACTATGGATTTGATCCATATAAAAATTCAGCAAACAAACATTTTTAAATGATCAAAAATGATAAATAGAAATATTATAAAACCATATAAATTGGTTTCGTTTAATTTGGAGTCATGGATAAAAACTTATGAATTTAATAAGATGAAAGGAATTAATTTTCAAAACTAATAAAACTCCTAGTTAAAGTCCATACCAAATTGTGAGCAAACTAATCCTAAAAGGATTTAAGAAGATAAACAAATATTAAGTAAAATTATACAAATGGGAATCACCAATTTTGGACCTGTAAAGAAAAAGATATGGATTTTATAAGATAAAGAAAGAAAGAAATAAATAAGGAATATTTAAAAGCCAAATTAAATCATGGACAAAATCCATAAACAAATAAAAGTTATTGAATAATGAAGAGGAATAAAATATTATTTAAATAAAACTATATGGGCTTTGAACCATTTTATTTAAATAAAGACAATTTGCCTAATCTAAATAATAAATCCCAATAAAATAATTTAGAAGACAATTTAAATCTTGAATTAAATCCATAAGCAAATGGAATAAAGATAATCCAAATAAAATAAAGGGATAAAGAATATTCAAATAAAAGTATATGGGATTAAACCATATTCTAATTATATTTAAATGGAGACAAAATACCTAATGTAAATGATTAATTAAATCATGAGAAAATAAGAAATTGGGATTTGCCAAAGTGGATTTAAAAGTTATCTAATTTACTTAAAAAGAATAAAAGAAGTATTTGAATAAATAGTATGAATTAGAAATATATTTAAAATCTTATTTAAATAAAGACAAGTGTCTATTTTAAATAAAAATATAAACCGTAAAGAGAATAAAAGAAATATTCTAAAATGGACTTTAGAATATATTAATAAACAGTATTAAAATATACTAAAAGTTGTGAAAGTTTGAAGTCAAATGAGATTTTGAAATGATTTGAATAAAATGAAAACACAAAATCAAAATAGAAAAGGAAAAAGATTCAGAAAGAAAAAAAAGAAAAGAAGCAGCCCAACTAAATCCTACCCAGCCCCCTGGCCCAGTGAGCCCTTTACCAGCCCACCCGGGAAACCAGCTCTCCACCTGCTCGTTATTTTATCACCGCAGGTCGTACCCCTTCACTAGCTGACTCTGCGACCCCACACGCAAACCCTCACCTCACTGACAAAGGGACCAACCAGGCCACCACATCGTCATAAACCTCGCGCGAACGTTCCCCTCATTCCTCCGACTGATTCTGGTCGTTACTCCATGCATTAATTCACGTCAATACCGCGATCAATACTCTCCAGCATCCACGCCCTCTTAAACGCCACCGTCCCCTCTCTCTTTCCCCCCAGACACCACTCCCTCTCTGCCCCTAGGATGCACGAATTTCTCCATGCACCATCACTGCTCCGACGATCTTCCCGATCGATTCCGGCGAGCACGATGTCAACACCCGGATTTTTAATCCTAGATGCCTATTATGCCATACATCACAATCCCAGGATTACCATTTTTACGAGACATAATAAAATTAGATACCATAGTACATCATCCATTACAAACCATACATAAGGTCTTACACAAATAAGGATCTCATGATCTAGTTCTTAATACAACTCAAGCAACGGAATACGTAATAATAACGGTAGCGTAGGCGAAGCTCCATCTTCGTGGTCATAGGCAATGCTGACGATGGGAGATGATCCTAGTTGTCGTAACCTTCCTGGGGTCCATCCTCCAGGTACTCCTCTTCATAGTCTGGACACGGGAATAGCCAGGGACAAAGCCATGAGTACTCTTGAAGTACTCACAAACTAATGCTAACAAGTGAAAGGGGTTTTCGATAATAGGACACTCGGCTCTAGGGTTGTTTTGCAAAAGCCAGATTTATCTCTACTAAGTTTCGAAGCAATGAATGCTAGTTGAAGTTTTATAACACCTAAGTGGGAACTTGTATTTCATATCACAACCCTGCTGTGGTCAAGTCAAAGTCTCAATTCATTTCACAAGTCTTTTGAAAACATCTAACGGGGGAACAGTATGGCCACTCCAACTGTCCATAACCGCGTACGCGGCTATTTGAATAGTTTGACACTCTGCAGAGATTGTACACTTTCACCACAACATTCGATACATCCGTCAGGAACAAATCCTGAATTCACCATACTCAGTATGCGGATAATCAATCCTAACCTTTCAATTACACGCCCTAGTATAAGCACCTCTCCTATGAGTTTGGCCTCCCAACCATGACCAACTGTCATCTTGGGTACTACAGAGGTGGACAATCTTCACAAGGTATCCTCAGCTCAGACCTTGGCCATGAGGGAACTAATACTAAGGTATATAAGTTTCCAGTCAAGCCCTACCCAATTCTCGAGTATTGTGGTTGTACGATAAAATTGGAATGGTATCGCATCCAGACAACCATCAGTTTTATAAAGGGCTAAGGCTCATGCCTCAACATTTTTATCACCAAAATCATTAGGTGTTCGGAAACACATGTCCAAAACATTTCAATAGAATGATCCATCATTCCAAGGTTTTCATAACCATTTTTCCACCAAGTATTCCCATCTAAAGTTGATCAAGTTTTATGATTAGAACTAGCATCTACAAGTGGGGGTAAGTATGAATGAGGGGTGGTAAACTAGTGGAGTTTAACTAAGTTTAATATTATGCCTTAGGATGACATCAAGATTATCTAGCTTAGGCCAAATTTTATGCTCTTGATGCAACCTTCAATTATCCTTCTAGTATCTACCATTTATTCCAGTAACTCTAAGTAATAGCTTTGATAAAGAAATAAAATAGAAAGCTTGCAAGTAAAACTAGGATTGGTTTATCAAGTGGGTAGGATCATCTAGGCTTAAGGCATATAGTTGGCATGGTGACAAGCAAGTATTAGTTGCCCAATTGCAAGTATAAGCTTGCATAGGTCAACTTGATTAGTAAGGCATTAGGCTTGCCTTGTGCAGAGCAGTGGTTGAAGTTCTCCTCGGCTTCTTCTTCGTAGAATCCTCCTTCCTCCTCGTATCCTTGGTCGGTACTAGCGTCTATGAATAAATACGATGTACACAATCACCAAACAATACTTAACTACTTGCAGTCATCACACAAAAGGGTCCTATAGATGATCTAGCATCATCACTAACATTACAAGCTTAAAGCTTGGTTTAATTCCTTTTATTTTTAGAAAAGTAATTTCTACTCATTGAAAAACTACATAAGATTTAATATTCTCCAAACCAAACATGGGATCATGTTGACACATGTCATCACCACATATTTTAGTCCATGGGAATGTGATTTAAAGTGGTGTCACAATTTAATAAGGTTTTACCCTTTTATTTTAATTAAATAAAGTGACTAGAAATGCCTATGTAGCATTCTTTTATTACTTGAACATTATTTCTGCAAGTAAACCTATATATTTTTATATATTCTGAAAGGTATGGTTAAATGTGATTTTTGAGAGTTGGAATCAACTCAAAAGCTATTATGGTTTTAATTTGAAAAATGTTGGAATGCAGAAAAGCTTCTGCCTTGTTATTTTTACCAAGGATGATCTACAGATCCAAATGACTTGAATCCAACGGTCTTGGATTCATCATTCCCAGAACTTTCTAACAAAATTGGTTTCATTCAATTTGGTGCGCTGAATCGGTCAGGGTTGATTTTTGAAACTGGGTACAGAAGTGTGTTTGAAATAAAATGGAAAAGGTTAAATTCAAATAGCTGAGCTGCGTGGGAAGCGATACTGGGCCGGCCTGCTAAGCACAGCGCTTACGCGGGCTGGTTAAGTGGCTGTCACCATGCGTTAGTGAGACGAGAGGGTGCGAAGCGGTATGGGGCGTTTGATCTGGTTCTAATCCAACGGCTGAGGGTCATCGTCGACGTTGGGAAACGCCGGCGAGACAGAAACCTAGCGCGGCTAGTGGGGGTCGTTGGGGGCTCACCAGGGTTCAGGCGAGGGTCGGAGAGGCGGGCGAACGACGAAGTCGACGACGGCGAACCTCCTGGTACCGGCAGCTTCTCCTGGGGCGGCTCCAATCGCTGGCTCCCTTCTTCTCTAGTAGCGGCGGGCTCCGATGAAATTCCAGTTAAGTGCTGCTCGCCTTGCTCCGGGAACGGGGTGGAACGATCAGTGAGGAGAGAGGAGTGAGATGGTGTGCTCAATATGGCTGGGGGTGGCCTCTATTTATAGTGGAGCGAGGGGACCGATGGGGCGCAAGGTGAGCTCGTTGTGGTCGACGGTACAGATGGCTATCGGCGTGGGCGACGGTAGGTGCGGTGCGGTGCTCCCAGGCGATGCTCAACGACACGGTGGCGAGACGTGGGGCGGTGTGGTTTGGTCGGAACGCGACGATGCTCTGCGCGTGAAGATTTAATGGCGCACAGCGCGCGTGGTCCGCGCGGCGGCGAACGAGCGTGTCTACGGGGTTACTGGGACGGTGGTGATCACGTATGCACGCGGCGAGGGTGGCGCGCAGTCTGTGGGCGTCGGTCGAGCGTAGCGCATGGGGCGCGCTCTCGGCATGGTTGCTGGCGAGCTTGGCATGGTCCGTGCGCGTGGTCCAGTGGCTGGCAGGGTTCGAGCGGTGGACAGGGAGTGGCGGTGGGGTGTTGCCTTGCTCCCAGACATGTTGGCTAGGCTTGGTTCTTCTCCTAGCTTGCTGTCGACATGGGGGTAACAAGTGTGCACTCGGCCTGCTCACCATTGATGGCATTTCCAAGCATACAGTGATGCTAGAGGTTTGCACTTGAGCTAGATGATCTACTAAATCCTAGTTGCAACCAGAGAGGGAACAAGTTAGGCTTCAATCACTGCTCACAATAGTGTTTGGATTTTGTTTGATTTGTATCTGCAAGGTGTTTGATGAAATGGCCGCAAGAATTCAAGTTTTGAATTTTGAAAAGATTTTTGGTGGGTGTGCTAGGTTGGTGCTGGTGAGGCTACAGATGCTTGTGTTTTGAAAGTTGAGCTTGTTTGAGTGGTTTTTGAAAAAGTGGGATCTTCCCATATGATAAAGATTCAATTTTGAACTGTCATTTAAACTATGCATTTAAATGTTTTTGGATGATCACAAAGTGGGCCTTGATACTTTGTTATGAGTACAATCCAGGGGTACAAAGATCCAGAAAAGTTTCTGTTAGGTTCTGAAATTTTGAGACAACCAAAGTAGGCATGGGAGTTAAATTGGTCAAAATGACCATTCCCTCATTTAGCTTTGTTTTGATTTATTTGTCTTTGAGAAAAGTTTGGGAATTGTTTAGATGATGTTTATTTCACCTAAGCATCCATTTAAAAGCAAGGAAACACATAATCAAGTTGGTTCAAAAGAATTCGAAATGAAGTGCATACGCCATGCATGCTTTCATAATTTTATTTAGCAAAGTTTTTTTGTTAACCCTAAATTTGATGGTTAGAGTTTGATGATCCAAGTTTAGTATTTTTGGGATGTTACAAACCTTCCCCCCTTAAACAAAATCTCGTCCCAAGATTTGAAAAAGGACGAAAAAGATTACCTTGGATTTGAAGAGATCGGGAAACTCTGTCCTGATGTGATCTTCGCCCTCCCAGGTAGCTTCCTCTTCTGTGTGGTTGCTCCACTGAATCTTGATAAACTTGATCCTTCGGGTTCGAGTAGTTCGAAAAGCTTCTTCCAAAATACGGATGGCTACTTCGGGATAGGTCAGGTCATCGTTGATCTCTATGGTCCGGTGATCGATATTTTTGAACACTTCGGTCTTCTCGGGGACTTCGAGACACTTGCGAAGTAATGAGATATGGAACACATTGTGCACAGCTGACATCTCTTCGGGTAGTTCTAATTGATACGACACTTCTCCTCGACGGTTCAGAATCTTGAAGGGTCCGATATATCTGGGAGCTAGCTTTAATTTGAGTTGGAAACATTGCATTCCCTTCAATGGCGACACCTTCAGATAAACAAAATCTCCTATGTTGAAGGTGAGGGCTCGACGTCTCTTGTCGGCGTAACTCTTCTGTCTGGACTAGGCTGTCTTGAGGTGCTCACGAATCTTGTGAACCTTCTCTTCTGCTTCTCGTAGGATGTCGGGTCCAAAAATCTGACTCTCTCCTACTTCCGACCAGTTCAAAGGGGTGCGACACTTTCTTCCGTACATGAATTCAAATGGGGACATTTGCAAACTGGCTTGATAACTGTTATTGTATGAGAATTCTGCAAATGGCAGACAATCTTCACACTTGGATCCATATTCTAACACACATGCTCTCAGCATATCTTCGAGTATTTGGTTTACTCGCTCCATTTGTCCATCGGTCTGAGGATGATATGCGGTGCTGAAATCTAGGCGGGTTCCTAAACCTTCTTGGACTTTCTTCCAGAATCTCGAGGTAAACTGAGTTCCTCGATCCGATACAATGTTCTTGGGGACTCCATGCAAACTAACTATTCTAGCGATGTACAACTCCTCTAGCTTCGAACTCTGATATGTCGTCTTGACGGGTAAGAAATGGGCGACTTTGGTCAATCTGTCCACTATGACCCAGATAGAGTCATTTCCCCTACTAGAAGTAGGCAGTCCAGTGATAAAGTCCATTCCAATGGAATCCCATTTCCATTCCGGAATCTGCAAGGGTTGCAACAATCCAGCGGGTCTTTGATGTCCGGCCTTGACTCGCTGACATATATCACACTTGGCGATATAGCTTCCGATTTCTCTCTTCATGTTATGCCACCAAAATTGCTCTTTTAAATCTTGATACATCTTAGTTCCTCCGGGATGGATAGAATAAAGAGTATCATGAGCCTCCTTCAAAATAACTTCTTTCAACTCAGAATCTGCTGGGCGTCCTTTGTACCACAGAACTCCTTCTTCGTCTTCGGTGAATCCGGGTACTTTACCTGTACCGATACGACGCTTGATTCCGTCGATACTAGCATTTCCCTTCTGCGCCTCTTTGATCTGGCTGATCAAAGTGGGTTGAAGTTCTATGCTAGCCAAAAATCCTTCACTCACTAATTCTATTCGAAAATCTTCCATCTCTTTGTGCAAACTTGGTTGCTCCTTTAAAATCATGGAGTTCAAGCGGCACGGCAATCTGCTAAGGGCATCGGCTATCACATTGGCTTTACCAGGGTGATAGTGAATGTCCAGGTCGTAATCCTTGATTAGCTCAATCCATCTTCTCTGCCTCATATTCAGCTCCTTCTGAGTGAATATATACTTCAGACTCTTGTGATCCGTATAGAGCTCACAACAATTTCCCATCAGGTAATGTCTCCATGTCTTCAGGGCAAGAACTACGGCAGCGAGCTCAGGGTCATGGGTTGGGTAATTTTTCTCATGTTTCTTCAGTTGTCGAGATACATAAGATATAACTTTGCCTTCTTGCATTAGTACACATCCGAGACCGATCTTGGATGCGTCACAATACACATCGAAGGGCTTCGTGATATCTGTCATGATCAAGATTGGGGCTGAAATCAATCTTCTCTTGAGTTCTTGAAAACTCGCTTCACATTTGTTGGTCCATTCAAACTTCTTGTCCTTCTTCAGCAATTGGGTCATGGGTCTGGCGATATTCGAGAATCCTTCTACGAATTTGCGGTAATATCCCGCCAATCCGATAGATGCACGAACTTGGGTTTGAGTGTTTGGGGCTTGCCAATCTTCTACATCTTTCACTTTGGCAGGGTCAACGGCAATTCCTCCGGCTGATACAATGTGACCGAGGAATCCTACCTCCTGTAACCAGAATTCACATTTTCTAAACTTGGCATACAACTGATGCTCTCTAAGGATTCCAAGAATGGTCCTTAGGTGTAGCTCATGTTCTTCTCCTGATTTGGAATAAATCAGAATGTCATCAATGAAAACAACGACAAACTTATCCAGGAAGTCCATCAAAAATCTTATTCATGAGATTCATGAAATAAGCGGGGGCATTGGTTAATCCAAAAGACATGACTGTATACTCGTACAATCCATATCGGGTGGTAAAGGCAGTCTTGGGAATATCTTCTGCACAAATCTTGAGTTGATGATAACCAGTCCTAAGATCAATCTTAGAAAACACTTTGGCACCGGTCAACTGATCAAACAAATCTTCTATATTAGGCAAGGGGTATTTGTTCTTGATGGTGACATCATTCAACTTCCGATAACCCGTACACAAACGGTTACCTCCATCCTTCTTGTCCACAAACAAGACAGGTGACCTCCATGGTGACGCACTTGGTTGAATCAATCCAATTTCCAACATGGGATCCAGTTGCTTCTTCAGTTCTGCTAGCTCTGATGGGTTCATACTATATGGTCTCTGGGCTATTGGTCCAGTTCCGGGGATTAGTTCGATGATAAACTCGATATCCCGATCTGGGGGCATACCGGGCAAAACATCTGGAAATACATCGGGGTATTCACAGACTATCCGGACTTGGTCAATAGTAGGTTGGGCTATACTCTTGTTGCATTTGAATTGGCGAGGTAAGGTTTCAGATATATGCTCGACTGATATTTCGGTTGTACTGGTCATGGTTATGGCTTTCTTGGCACAGTCAATCAATCCTTTATGTTTGGACATCCAATCCATTCCTAGTACTACTTCCAAACCTTTAGTTCTGAGTACTATCAGGTTAGCATAAAAATCTATGCCATGGATTCGAATAGGGACGGCTTTGCAAATTTGCCTAGCCTTGGTGGTTGATCCGGGAATTTGAACAATCATAACATGCTTCAGTTTGGTTGGTTGAATTTTACTAGTGCATGCAAATTCTTCGGTGACAAATGAGTGCGATGCACCAGAATCAAACAACACTCATGCAAGTACTGAATTAACAGAAAACATACCCCGCACGACGTCTGGCGCTTCCTGAGCTTCTTCAGCATGCATGAGAAAAAGACGGCCATTGCGGTTGAGCGAATTCCCTGGGGAAAATCTCCTTCCTGGCTGAACACAACGCTGTTGCTGAGCTGGGACATTGGCATTGGGTGCTACGGCATTCTTCTTGTTGGGGCACTCGTTGGAATAGTGGCCTTTATTTCCACAGTCATAACAAGTCACTTGCGACTTGTGCTTTGCTGCTACAGGCACAGCATTGCTTCCAGTCCTCGGGGCAGTGTTGGTGTTGGCGGTAGCATTATTGTTGTTGAACTTGGGTGGGGCACGGTTGAAATTGCTAGAGTTGCCGGGGTTGTTGTGATTTCCTCCGGGCCTAGGGTTTCCATGGTTGGGATAGGTCAGACGGTTCATCGGGGGTCTGTTGGTTCTTGGGGCAAATCCGGGAGATGGGTTAGGGCGATACTTTGGGGTCTGATGGGTTCCTGGCTGATGCATCATGTGACACTTGCGGTTCTCATTGGCTTGGTTGATCTTTCCTTCCATCTGGATAGCAGAGTCGACAAGGGCTTCAATATCAGCAAAGGGGATATTTACTAACACTGTCTGCATCTCATCATGCAGACCATTCAGGAATCTTTCTTTCTTCTTGGCTTCGGTGTCGATCTCATCCGGGGCATACCTAGATAATGACAAGAATTTGTCCCGGTATTCCACTACGGGTATTCTTCCTTGCTTCAGTTCTCTGAACTCGTCTCTCATTCTCTTGATCAAACCCGGGGGCACATGGGTTCTGCTAAAACTTGACCTTGAATTCCTCCCAGGTCATCATCTGGCCTCCGGTCATTGCGCGAACACTGTTCCACCATGCTCAGGCATCTCCGGCTAGATAGTGGGTGACGAACAGAACTTTCTCGTTGGCTTCCACTCCAGCGACTTTTAGGTTATTTTCCATGGTCTGCGGCCAATCATCGGCATCTAGGGGTTCTTCTAGCTTAGTGAAAACAGGTGGGTTGGTATTCTGTAAATTATTGAGCTTAGATCCATGGTTGTCCTGATTTCCGTGGCCTTGGTTGTTGTGGGCTAGCTGGGCTATCTGCTGCAGGGTGGCTAGGTTGGCTTGATGTTCCGCTCTTTCAGCTTCACGGTTAGAAGTCAACATTTGCAGAATCCGCAACATCGGGTCCGGGGATGAACCACTTCCTCCGCGTGGCATCTGAAGATTGAGATAGATCATGAGAAAAGAGGGAAATTGCTAAGGTTTTGGGTATTTGAAAAGTTTTTAAAGTTTGACTCAGATTTTTTTCTAGCAACTTGATTTTTCATTCATTCATTCATTCATTCATTCATTCATACCACACGATATAACACACACCACAACAAAGAAAAGCAGATGGTTTTAAGAACCATTCTGAAAACTACGATATAGTGGGACCGAATACTACTCACTACGCTAGTGCTCAAGTGGTACTACTCCTCGGAATCCGTGGCTTCGTCATCTTCATCGTCATCGATGAAGGCGAAATCATCCTCATCGGTGAAGAAGTCTATAGCCTGATCCTCCAGAAAATCATCGTCATCGCTGAGGTAGGAGTAGGTGTCTCCACGAAGATCCTCTCCGACATTGTCCCTTTCCTCCAACTGCATGTCTCTCTCATGGATGGTCTCCTCCAAAGATGAGATACGGTGGCGAAGACGGGCAATGATACGCTCCTTCTTGTCGAGCTGACGGCGGCGGGACTTGCGATCCTTTGCCAGCATGGCGATGGTTTGGTCCTTCATCTTGATGATGGCAGACTTGTGGTTGGAGTAGTCACGGCAGTTATCCAACTCCTACTGATGATCGTACATCATGAAGCTAAGGTGGTCCACTTGGGTCTTCAGCTCAGGGTGGTATGGGGCTTCCAGTGGTTGTCCATTAGCATCACGCCTTGGGCAAAACTCAAAGCGAGTATCCTTGATCTGATTGATAATCTGCCCACAGAGACGGGAAAGAGCTTCCTGCATGGCCCTGGCAAGTCCATCGAGCCAGTTGTTCTCTATTAAGGTAAACTGAATTCCCTCAGTAGTGGGAGGTTCAATCTTTCCTTGGAGACTTGCAACAATTAGCCACTGCAGATCTTCTCCTCCTTGATCATTGAGCTGAGCTCCGAAGAACTCGGGGTGCGGACGCTCCAGAAGTTCCGAAAGCTGGTCCAAATCCCTCTCAAAGATAAGGTCTCCTCCATTCCCCAACTGAGAAAACTTGCTGTACTTCACTTCCATCTATAAGAATATAGGATGAGTAAGTTAGTAGAGTGATCAAGTGTGTCAAAATTTTATGTATTTTGCAAGAGTTTTTGAGGAACATGAATTTTCATGAAAGAAAAAGGGATAAGAATGAGAATAAGTTTTTGTAAATATTGGTTTTCTTTGGTTTTGAAACTAAGTATTTGATTCAAACGTCCAGTCTAACTAGGGTCTCCTATGGTCAGGATGGCTCTGATACCAACTTGTCAACACCCGGATTTTTCATCCTAGATGCCTGTTATGCCATACATCACAATCCCAGGATTACCATTTTTGCGAGACATAACAGAATTGGATACCACAGTACATCATCCATTACAAACCATACATAAGGTATTACACAAATAAGGATCTCATGATCCAGTTCTTAATACAACTAAAGCAGCGGAATACGTAATAATAACGGTAGCGTAGGCAAAGCTCCATCTTCGGGGTCACAGGCAATGATGACGATGGGAGATGATCCTAGTTGTCATAACCTTCCTAGGGTCCATCCTCCAGGTACTCCTCTTCATAGTCTGGCCACGGGAATAGCCATGGACAAAGCCATGAGTACTCTTTAAGTACTCGCAAACTAATGCTAACAAGTGAAAGGGGTTTTTGATAATAGGACACTCGGCTCTAGGGTTGTTTTGAAAAGCCAGATTTATCTCTACTAAGTTTAGAAGCAATATATGCTAGTTGAAGTTTTATAACACCTAAGTGGGAACTTGTATTTCATATCACAACCCTGTTGTGGTCAAGTCAAAGTCTCAATTCATTTCACAAGTCTTTTGAAAACATCTGACGGGGGAACAGTATGGCCACTCCAACTGTCCATAACCGCGGACGCGGCTATTCGAATAGTTTGACACTCTGCAGAGATTCTACACTTTCACCACAACATTCGATACATCCATCAGGAACAAATCCTGAATTCACCATACTCAGTATGCGGATAATCAATCCTAACCTTTCAATTACACGCCCTAGTATAAGCACCTCTCATGTGAGTTTGGCGTCCCAACCATGACCAACTGTCATCTTGGGTACTGCACAGGTGGACAATCTTCACAAGGTAGCCTCAGCTCAGACCTTGGCGGTGAGGGAACTAATACTAAGGTATATAAGTTTCCAGTCAAGCCCTACCCAATTCTCGGGTATTGTGGTTGTACGATAAAATTGGAATGGTATTGCATCCAGACAACCATCAGTTTTATAAAGGGCTAAGGCTCATGCCTCAACATTTTCATCACCAAAATCATTAGGTGTTCGGAAACACATGTCCAAAACATTTCAATAGAATGATCCATCATTCCAAGGTTTTCATAACCATTTTTCCACCAAGTATTCCCATCTAAAGTTGATCAAGTTTTATGCTTAGCACTAGCATCTACAAGTGGGGGTAAGTACTAATGAGGGGTGGTAAACTAGTGGAGTTTAACTAAGTTTAATCTTATGCCTTAGGATGACATCAAGATTATCTAGCTTAGGCCAAATTTTATGCTCTTTATGCAACCTTCAATTATCCTTCTAGTATCTACCATTTATTCCAGTAACTCTAAGTAATAGCTTTGATAAAGAAATAAAATAGAAAGCTTCCAAGTAAAACTAGGATTGGTTTATCAAGTGGGTAGGATCATCTAGGATTAAGTCATATAGTTGGCATGGCGACAAGAAAGTATTAGTTGCCCATTTGCAAGTATAAGCTTGCATAGGTCAACTTGATTAGTAAGGCTTGCTAAAATAGAGTATCTTGCAAGTGTTAGCTTGCACATTCAACTAGTATAATTAGGTTTGCCTTGTGCAGAGCAGTGGTTGAAGTTCTCCTCAGCTTCTTCTTCGTAGAATCCTCCTTCCTCCTCGTATCCTTGGTCGGTACTAGCGTCTATGAATAAATACGATGTACACAATCACCAAACAATACTTAACTACTTGCAATCATCACACAAAAGGGTCCTATAGATGATCTAGCATCATCACTAACATTACAAGATTAAAGCTTGGTTTAATTCCTTTTATTTTTAGAAAACTAATTTCTACTCATTGATAAACTACTTAAGATTTAATATTCTCCAAACCAAACACGGGATCATGTTGACACATGTCATCACCACATATTTTAGTCCTTGGGAATGTGATTTAAAGTGGTGTCACAATTTAATAAGGTTTTACCATTTTATTTTAATTAAATAGAGTGACTAGAAATGCCTATGTAGCATTCTTTTATTAACTGAACATTATTTCTGCAAGTAAACCTATATATTTTTATATATTCTGAAAGGTATGGTTAAATGTGATTTTTGAGAGTTGGAATCAACTCAAAACATATTATGGTTTTAATTTGAAAAATGTTTGAATGCAGAAAAGCTTTTGCCTTGTTATTTTTACCAAGGATGATCTACAGATCCAAATGACTTGAATCCAACGGGCTTGGATTCTGCATTCCTAGGCCTTTCTAACAAAATTGGTTTCATTCAATTTGGTGCACTGAATCGATCTAGGTTGATTTTTGAAACTGGGTACAGAAGTGTGTTTGAAATAAAATGGAAAAGGTTAAATTCAAATAGCTAGGCTGCGCGGGAAGCGATACTGGGCCGGCCTGCTAAGCACAGCGCTTACGCGGGCTGGTTAAGTGGCTGTCCCCACGCGTCAGTGAGACGAGGGGGTGCGAAGCGGTATGGGGCGCTGTGGTGCATTTGATCTGGTTCTAATCCAACGGCTGAGGGTCATCATCGACGTTGGGCAACGCCGGCGAGACAGAAACCTAGCGCGGCCAGTGGGGGTCGTTGGGGGCTCACCGGGGTTCAGGAGAGGGTCGGCGAGGCAGGCGAACGACGAAGTCGACAACGGTGAACCTCCTGGTACCGGCAGCTTCTCCTGGGGCGGCTCCAATCATTGGCTCCCTTCTTCTCCAGTAGCGGCGGGCTCCGGTGAAATTCCGGCGAAGTGCTGCTCGCCTTGCTCCGGGAACGGGGTGGCACGATCAGTGAGGAGAGGGGAGTGAGATGGTGTGCTCAATTCGGCTGGGGGTGGCCTCTATTTATAGTGGAGCGAGGGGACCGACGGGGCGCAAGGTGAGCTCGTTGTGGTCGACGGTACATACGGCTATCGGCGTGGGCGACGGTAGGGGGCGATGCGGTGCTCCCTGACGATGCTTAGCAACATGGTGGCGAGACGTGGGGCGGTGTGGTTTGGTAGGAACACGACGATGCTCTGCGCATGCCCGACGGAAGATTTAATGGCGCACAACGCGTTTGGTCCGCTCGGCGGCGAACGATCGTGTCTGCGGGGTTACTGGGACGGTGGTGATCACGTATGCACGCGGCGAGGGTGGCGCGCGGTCTATGGGCTTCGGTCGAGTGTGGCGCACGGGGTGCTCTTTCGGCATGGTTGCTGGCGAGCTTGGCATGGTCCATGCGGGTGGTCCAGTGGCTGGCAGGGTTCAAACGGTGGACATGGAGTGGCGGTGGGGTGTTGGCTTGCTCCCAGACATGTTGGCTAGGCTTGGTTGTTCTCCTAGCTTGCTGTCGACATGGGGGTGACAAGTGTGCACTCGGCTTGCTCACCATTGATGGCATTGCCAAGCTTACAGTGATGCTAGAGGTTTTCACTTGAGCTAGATGATCTACTAAAGCCTAGTTGCAACCAGAGAGGGAACAAGTTAGGCTTCAATCACTGCTCACAATATTGTTTGGATTTTGTTTGATTTGTATCTGCAAGGTGTTTGATGATATGGCCGCAAGAATTCAAGTTTTGAATTTTGAAAAGATTTTTGGTGGGTGTGCTAGGTTGGTGCTGGTGAGTCTGCAGATGCTTGGGTTTTGAAAGTTTGAGACAGCCAAAGTAGGCATGGGAGTTAAATTGGTCAAAATGACCATTCCCTCATTTAGCTTTATTTTGATTTATTTGTCTTTGAGAAAAGTTTGGGAATTGTTTAGATGATGTTTATTTCACCTAAGCATCCATTTACAAGCAAGGAAACACATAATCAAGTTAGTTCAAAAGAATTCCAAATGAAGTGCATACACCATGCATGCTTTCATAATTTTATTTAGCAAAGTTTTTTTTGTTAACCCTAAATTTCATGATTAGAGTTTGATGATCCAAGTTTAGTATTTTTGGGATGTTACAGAACCCTTGAAGAAATAGATGATGTGGATTATAAGATTTATCTAACAAAGTTGAGTCATATAAAGGATCCCATGTTTGGATGTCAGGTATTGAACCCATAGTTAGGTGAACCATCAATACAACCCTACAAAATTTCTTTTAAGGGTGGTAGTACTCTAGTTGTCTTGAAGCCAACTTCTAACCTCTAGCCTTCCCAAATCTCAGGACGAGATTTCTTTTAACGGTGGTAGCCTGTCACATCCCAAAATTTTCCAAATTTTGAAATGTGAAAAATAAATAAACAAAAGAAATAATTGTTGAAATTTAGGGTGAAAAGAAACTTTTTGTTTCTAAATAGAAACACCAAAACCCTTCTTGAACAAACTTGAATAAAAAGGAATCCAACAAATTTCAAATCAAGAGAAATGCATTCATCAATGAATGTATCTTGAAATTTAAACATTTGGAGAAGTTAAACCAAAAACCCTAATGGAAGAAAATCATTTCCAAGATCTCTCTAAGACTATGGATTTGATCCATAAAAAAATTCAGCAACAAACATTTTTAAATGAGTAAAAATGATAAACAGAAATATTATAAAACCATATAAATTGGTTTCATTTAATTTGGAGCCATGGATAAAAACTTATGAATTTAATAAGATGAAAGGAATTAATTTTCAAAACTAACAAAACTCCTTGTAAAAGTCCATACCAAATTGTGAGCAAAGTAATTCTAAAAGGATTTAAGAATATAAAAAAATATTAAATAAAATTTTACAAATTGGAATCACCAATTTTGGACCTGTAAATAAAAAGATATGGATTTTATAAGATAAAGAAATAAATAAATAAGGAATATTTAAAAGCCAAATTAAATCTTGGCCAAAATCCATAAACAAATAAAAGTTATTGTATAATGAAGAGGAATAAAAGATTATTTAAATAAAACTATATGGGCTTTGAACCATATTCAATTTTATTTAAATAAAGACAATTTGCCTAATCTAAATAATAAATGCCAATAAAATAATTTAGAAGACAATTTAAATCTTGAATTAAATCCATAAGAAAATGTAATAAAGATAAACCAAATAAAATAAAGGGATAAAGAATATTCAAATAAAAGTATATGGGATTAAACCATATTCTAATTATATTTAAATGGAGACAAAATCCCTAATGTAAAAGATTAATTAAATCATGAGAAAATAATAAATTGGGATTTGCCAAAGTGGATTTAAAAGTTATCTAATTTATTACTTAAAAAGAATAAAAGAATTATTTGAAGAAATAATATGAATTGGAAATATATTTAAAATCTTATTTAAATAAAGGCAAGTGTCTATTTTAAATAAAAAGATAAACCATAAAGAGAATAAAAGATATATTCTAAAATGGACTTTAGAATATATTAATAAACTGTATTAAAACATACTGAAAGTTGGGAAAGTTTGAAATCAAATGAGAGTTTGAAATCATTTGAATAAAATGAAAACAGAAAATCAAAATAGAAAAGGAAAAAGATTAAGAAAGAAAAAAATAGAAAAGAAGCAGCCCATCTAAATCCTACCCAGCCCCCTGGCCCAATGAGCCCATTATCAGCCCACCCGGGAAACCAGCTCTCCCCCTGCTCGTTCTTTTCTCACCGCAGGTCGTACCCCTTCACTCGCTGACTCTGCGACCCCACATGCAAACGCTCACCTCACTAACGAAAGAGACCCACCTGGCCACCTCATCGTCATCAACCTCGCGTGAACGTTCCCCTCATTCCTCCGGTTGTTTCTGGTCATTACTCCGCGCATAAATTCACGTCAATACCACGATCAATACTTGCCAGCGTCCACTCCCTCTTAAACGCCATCATCCCCTCTCTCTTTCCCCCAGACACCACTCCCTCTCTGCCCCTAGCCTGCACGAATTTCTCCATGCACCATCACTGCTCCGACGAGCTTCCTGATCGATTCTGGCAAGCACGACCACCCCCACTGCCCCTAGCTTCCACTACCTTGCTCGCCAGCATCTGGCGCATCTATTGCCATGCCACGTTTTCCTGCGCGTGCCTCAGAGTGTCGGCAACGACCTCAACAGAGCATCGCTGTTGTCTGCCTCGACGCCGGCGACTCCACACGGTGAGACCTGACCAAACCCTCCTCTCTGGTTGATGCTCATGTGCTATCCTCCCTCTCGCGCGTCTAACGGACCCTGTGCATCGCTTTCCCGTGCCTTGTAGCCTCGCCCCCGTCGACAACAGGACGCACCCGAAGCTGACAACAACTTCGTCGAGCAATCGCCAGCAGCACCGTGCGCCCCCTGCTCTCCTGCGACCATGTTGAGCTTCCCCACATCACAACGAGTCTGGTGAGACCCTTACCCCTCTCTCTCACTTCCTATCTTCGCCAGAGCACCGCTGACCGAGCGTCGCTGCCGCGCAGCCCTCGCAGCGCCGCCAGTTCCTGGCCAAGACGATTTGGTTCGTTAGATGTAGATCGAATGGTTAGGATTAGATTTTAAAAAAAGGGGTATCGTGTGCTGTGTACTGTGCGATTTAAGTTAGATCCAACGCACCGCATCATTCTATCCGTGTGAACCGGTACCGTCTAGTAATAACTTGACACGTGGCCCAGACCTCGTTTTAAAAAGAGAAACATTTCTATTTAGTGTTTGGATTTGAAAAATTCATAACTTTTAATCCACACGTCCAAAATTTGCAAACTTTATATCATTGGAATTAGGAAAAAGAAACCTCTGCAACCATGCCCTTAGTTTAGTGTATTGCTTCTGAAAAATTAGTTGTTTTTGCAAAAACATGTTTAGGCATATTTTGAGTATAAAGATTATTCTAAAAATGATTTTTGGGTAAAACCTTTTGCAAATGGTTTGATTTAAACTCTCTGACCCTAAATACTAAGTTTTGGATTTAAAAATTTATTTGATTAACCCTAGAAAATTATTACTTTGATTAAAGGCATTTTTAGTAAAATAAAATGTTGCTTTGAATTAAAAATGGTTTTTGAGTAAAACCTTTTGAAAATGGATTTGTTTAAAACACTTTGACCATAAACACTAACATTGGTATTCAAAAATATATTTGTCTAACACTAGAAATTATTACTTTGATTTAAATCATTTCTAGCAAAACAAAAATGATTTAAATGGCCTATTTTCACTAACTTGATTTTAAATGGTTTTGCCACTTTTATAAATGACCAATAGGTGTTTTAAAATGTTTATAGCCTATAGAAACCACTTTTCCAAATAAAACAATCTTTTACATGCTTGCATGCTGTAATATCCCAGCATTAGAGCTTAGAAATAAGCTGAACCCAGATGTGTAGATTGCATTCATGCATAGAAAATCCAAATAATTTTCGTGCTTTTAAAATAGAACTTGTCAAATTGATTGAAGCTTCTCTTAACTTGATGGAATTGAAGTAGATCATCAAGTTAACTGTGATAAGTTTCAATATGACCTTTGCTAAAACCTTATTTGGTTGAGCATGATTTGGTCTAAGGGTATTCCAGATATAATAAAATGTCACTCATAATACACTGCTTAAATGATTCATATATGATCCTTAAGGGATCATATCCTACTACTCATCATATCATACTATTCATCATATCAACCTAGGAATACTAAGTTAAGATTACCACTAAAATAATAAAAAATGCAATGATTAATGTTGATCCATCTTATTCTTATCTATTCTTACTATGAGTATCAGTGTAATACCTAACCTTAAACTCTTTAATGAGTTGGAGTTGGAAAGAGACTAAGTCAAGATCATCCACTATATATCTTTCTTTCTTTAGCAATCTTTATGGAACTTATCAATATCTGTTGTTCATCAATGCTGGGTAATTCCCCATTGATTCACAAATTCTTTAACTATCAATCCTTGATCTACTATTTCTTGATCTTATCATAACATCTATTTAAATCTTTTAAAGAGGGCATAGTCCATTAATAATCTTAATCCAATATGAGATACTAAGAAGATAATTTCAAGACAATGGAACAGTAGGATTGATAAATCCTTGCTTAGCCAACTAAGACCTTAAGCAATAATTGATTAAAGGATTATAATGGTGATGCTTTAGCCACCAATATTGAATGCTTATATTTAGTATAAGTAATATTGGTGGGTAGGACATGATTGGAACCTTAGTAGAGATAAGTTATCATTAAGTAGACATTACAAGCCACATAAATATAATTTAGGGCTGGGAGTAAAGTGAATATAGGATGATATTATTCAATTAAAGCTAGTATAGCATAGTGTTATAGAAGTGGTGTTATTCATCTTAAAGGATAGTCAACTTTAGAGAAAGGTAGTTGGATGCATACAACTATTAGAGATACATTAGTGATGAGTGATTAAAGAAGATTATGAGTAGAGTTTGAAGCAACTATTTATTGGAGGGAAGGCTATCAACAGTAGAGTAGTAGATACAACCAAGCAAGGATATGAGGAAGTTATGAAATATTTTAGTAGCAAACTCATTGGATTCATCCATGAGTTTAGAAGGTTAATCAGTGAATGAGAATATTCCTATGAAGTAAAACTCATCATGTTAATCATGATGATAAATAGAAAAAGGTAGTGTATCTAGGAAAGGAATTCCTTAATAAGAAGTCTAGAATTATGAATTATGGAAGATAGTAATTCTTGGTAAACAATCAACTCTAAATCTCAAAACTCAATTATAATATCCATTTCATATTAAGAATTCCTCATCTTATATCTATATCACTTGATAGGAACATGTCCCTACAACAAATCACATAAGCACATCTCTGCCCATTCCAACAATCATAATTAAATGTGTTTAGGAGTATCTTTATCAATTCTTTTCTATAAAACATTCAAGATATAATTTTCTAGTACTAAAAGTGATGTCATCAAATATTCCAAACAGAAAACAATATGCTTAGTTATGGAGTCTTTAACCACATCCATAAAAGTATATTTAAAACCCTAAACCATAGGGTAAATAATCATAATCCAAAATCCTAAACCTCTTTGTTATCATAAAAGAATAGATACAATTGCCCTTTTCCAAATCAATGGAAGTAGTAATAAACATATTCATTTCTTTTATATTTCATGCATCAAATAATGATATAGGATCATTATACATATAAAAATTTATATTCAAACTCTGAGCCAACTAGAGTTAAGTCTTATAAACAAATAAGAATACATCATTCAAGAAATCCGTAACTAAAAGAGGAGAGAAAAATAATAAGAAAAGTTTTTTTACAAATTATTAAAAGGGGTTCATATTGAGTAAATAAAAGAAATACAAAAAGATTATATAATAAAAGTTCACAAATGATACTAAATATACCTTAGTATTATTGCAATTATCCAGCAAATAAATCCTACAAAGAAAAGTTCAAAATATAAATCAAATTCAAATCTAAAAAGGAAAAAAAATAGAAAAAGGTAAAACAAATAAAAACATTACCTGGCCGTGGCCCAACATCTCTGTATTTATCTGACGCCCATGTGCAGCCCACAACAGCCGAACAACCAGCCCAGCTCTTTCTCTTCTGTGACTGATAAGTGGGGCCAGGGAAGGACTGCGGGTTGAGAAGAAAGATACGCCAGGGGTTATCCGCAAAACAGCACATCGTCGTCATCCTCACGCACACAAACAGCTCGCTGGAGGAGCTCGCCGCCGCCCGATGCCGTCGTCGTCGTCAGCCGTGCGTCAAGATGCTCGCCGTCATTCCAGAGGGGGATAAGAAGGCCACCGCGATTCCCTGCCTCAATCCCTATCCACAATCCCTTATTATCCTCTCTGATTTGAATGGGGCTGAAACCCTAGATCACCGGAGCCACACCTCGCCGTCGAAAAACATCTCCCCACACCCTTCCAAGCATCCATGGAGAAGCACCGTCCTCCATAGATCCTCTGAGAGAAATCTTGCATCAAAGGGAGCACTAGAGTAGATGAATTTGGTTGTTCTTCTTTGCGGCAGTTTTTCAGAAATCTTGTCAGAGAGCTCGCCTACGACCGCGCCTGTCCTCGCCGACCTCTCTATCATCATCAGGGTGAGTTCTTGAACATTCCAGTGTCCTTAAATCTCCTTATCTCAATGTGAATCGCCGTCTCACCGTGTGCAATCGTCGGCCACCGTCGGAGCTCGTCGGAGCTGAGGCTTCGATGACCATTTCCGAGCGGCACCGCCACTTTAGGACTCAACACGATGCACTGATTCGAACTAGGTTCATTTCGTTTGCTAGGGCGTAGTAGATCGTCGCCGGCGACCAACCACTAATGGCAGTGGTGGTGCTGACGCCATAGCTACGTCATGCCAACGCCACCCTGGACCCAGTCCGCTATTTGACCCGGTCTTTGTCTCACGTGGCAAGTGACGTGGCCTTGGGCCCATATGTCATTGTCTGGCGGTCAAGACAAGGTCGGTAATAAATGTATTTTCTTTGAACAGCGCGCTGAGGTAGTCACTGGCCCACTAGTCAGTGACTGAGGCTAGCTTTAGGTGCGGTGTAAAAAAGTATTTCATGTTTAAGAAATAGCTAAAATGTTATAAACTTAATTATTAATATTCCAGAAATCAAATAAATGATTAAATCTTGTTTAATTAATAACTTTTGTTTTGTAAATCAGAAAAATGTGTATAATATATGAAAATTTTCAGAAAAATAAAATATATAACCTAAAACTATTATCAAATATTATTGTGATAACTATTTAAAGAAATATTATTTAATAAAGGTCTTATAAGTAATTAAAATTTAATAATTTATATTTAAATAATGGTAAATAATAAAAATATAAATAGAATACCAAAAAAATCTTAGCATAATAAGAATTATAATTTAAAATTATAATCATGCATTATTATTTCACTTAATTAAATATTTAATATTTATTAAGTAATTATAAAGTAATAAGAATTGTAAAAAATCATAT
This sequence comes from Avena sativa, assembly GCA_916181665.1. Classification (NCBI taxonomy): domain Eukaryota; kingdom Viridiplantae; phylum Streptophyta; class Magnoliopsida; order Poales; family Poaceae; genus Avena; species Avena sativa. The sequence goes on along the minus strand of OV702298.1, from coordinate 39,001,519 downwards.
CTTATTATTTATAAATCACAAAAAATAAATATAATATACTAAAATGATCACAAAAATAATACCTACATGATAAAAATAAAATATTCCACTTTTGAGTTAAATAAAAATTCAACTATTTTAATAACTCAAATTTAAATTTATCTACTTAGTTTAAAATTCATATAAGTGTAAATAACACTTAATAATTTCTAAATTAATCAACTAATATTTAATAAAAATTATTAGTCTTGAGTATTAATAATATAAGCCATAATGGTTTAAAAACATTACAAGTACCTTAGTGTTAAATTATCTTCTACTTTAAGTAAGAATTATATTCTAAAAAGATTTCCACTTACAAAATTAACCTTAAAGAACAACTTATAAATACACCAAATCCTTTCCATCTATGTTAACTACCAAATTACAAAAACTACCACAACACTATAGAAAGTTCAAAAGTAGTTAAGGGACAATATATCTTGGTTTATAAACTATACTCACTCATCTATAAAAGGTAAATGATACTACTCCATTATAGAATCAAGAGACCGGTACACATAACCAATCTTAAGTAACCTAAAGGAAACATTCCAGATACACAAGATACAAATGTTATATGTATTGTACTTTCAAAACTATCTATATTTTAAAGTTAACTTTAGTCTTCAAGAATCTAAATATAATATAATAAACATTACTATATGTTTTATAGTTAACTTTGGTCTGAAGTAGTTAAGTTATAAAAACATCTCAAACCTAAACCATTCGAGCAAACATAAATAACAGCTACCCAACTCAACTAACCACAAAGCTTGTTTAGACCTTAGAAGAGAAACCTTTTCTTTGAAGGTTATTCTTTTTGCCACATCAAACAAGAACTCTTATATAAGCAATTTTGACTAGTATATCATAAATATATATTTTACTACTACATATGTAGTGCTCACAACCACTCAAAAGCTCTAATAGAAGCACAAATGTGAAACCTATCTAAAAGGACCACACATTCCAAAGTAACCATTTCAGAAATCCAAACCCTAGGACAACGTTATCCCCAGGATTTGCATTTAGAACGTGCATCACATTACTTATGCATAAAAAACATATTGCTTCTTTAAACATTAGTCCTTACCGGACCAATGATGCTGATTTCAGATTTTGGATCTTATACTGACTCGAAGACCATGAGTGCATAATCTTGTAATCACAAAAGGCAAGTTCACACTTGCTCATGTCCTTTGTTTATTTTCTGTAAAGTATTTTACAAATCCAGTGTTGTTATCACCTGCATTTGAAAAAGGTCAGAAAACACTATTTTCTATAATATTGTGAATTATTGGTTACTGATCCAGGGTGATCAGCTAATCTAGTAAATCTGACAGTTGGAATACCTCTGTTCAGAACTATATCACCTAGGACTTAACAACCAATGTCGCTAGTGATTCTTGCGTCGTATATTATGCGTTGACCATGAGATATGGAATGGGACGGAGAAGTCAGATGTATCTTCTTCCTCTCGCATGAAGCCGGATGTGCAGGTCCTGGTTGTTATCCTCGAAGCGTGCATATTAATTGGTAATTATTAGAGGATATGCAGCATATGGGTGGGAACCCTCATCGTCCCACGATAGTTCTGGCATCTAACGGTTTATACAAACCATTGCTGTAATCCAATATGTGGGCATGGTGTACACCAAGGAGGCATGCGAGGTCGCGAAGGGGGTAGTGATTGGCTTGGATCATCTTCTGGGCCCCACATCATGGAATTGTGGACAGGAATAAGCTGCCCGGTTGTGCAACAAAGAGTTGATCACTCATGGGTAAAGTGACGCACCTCTGCACAGTGTAAGAACTATAACTTGTTACTCCCTGTTCCGGGAAGGAGCTGCGAACGCGGCGGGAAAGGAACTCCATGAAAGTTCTGGTAAACCCGTGAAGGCTGACGGACATAGATTTCAAAATAAAAGCAACCTTTTAAGAAATGTTTATGAAAACTTGCATTGCCTACGACCTACGGTATGTGGCTGTAGTTATAGTGCATCAAACACTCTTTTTCTAGTGAATTTTCTGAGTACGCTCGTACTCAAAGTATCTTCTTAACCCTTGCTAGATTCTGAAGCCGGAATAGACAACAACCACATCAAGTTATGCTCCAGGACTTATCATGCAAAGCTAAAGCTCTTCAATGAAGACAAGGAAGTCAACATATACCTCAACTCAAATGAAGACGAAGTTACTGATTAGATAGGAATATAATCTCTAGCCAAAGAACCTAATTCTATAGTACATTACAATAGCAGCAGTGCCAATTCCTTAGTTAAAATACTAGTTTTAATAGTATAATAATTCTTGCGTTATTTATCTTTGATTCTTCTCCGTAAGAAGTTCTTTCTCTCTCTTTAACCTAGAGTGTTCTCTGGATCTTGTGTAAAGAGTGAGTTGTAACCTTTAGCCATGTATTGGACCCGTTGTGTTTCTGTTGTGCCATTCCGAGGGATGTATACTAGTGAACGGTGTTTCATTGGTGTTATGTCAACGACTATAGTATACTACACCATGTAGTGGTATGCTGGGTCACCGCACATGCATTGTTTTGTTTTCTTTATTTTATGTAGTGAATTGTTTGAATCCTAGTTTGAATTTGTGCCTTTATTGAATTGTAGTGAAATTTGAGTAGTGATACTATTGCAAGATTAAGGAGTGAACCTATATTCTCTACTAAAAAGGCAAGTGACACTATCATCCATGTCCTAGTATTTTCAATACACTTAGTGAATTTTTTGTAGTATGCATGATAGGGCTACTATGTTACTATGCTATGCTATGTCCTATTAGGATATCCTTTATATCTTCCTTAGTGGAAACATCATAGTTGTCGTATGCTTAGCCCTGATATAGACTTGGGGTGGCTTGTTATGATTATATGAAGTGTTGGAAAAATATATGTTTTATATAATAAAACAAGTACTCAATGAATCACCTGGGTGGAATGTGGATACTCAATTGTGAATAAGGTGGCAACGAAGGGAACCATATATTTCGTGTGTGCACTAGAAGAATACCACCCAGGGACTTAGAGGTTGAACATGTTTCTCGTACAGTGGATTCCATGTACAGCCACATGCTAAATGGGCTCTGCCTTAGTCAATTACATAGTGGAAGACCCTTACATTGGCACCTATTCAGGTTAACCAGAATTGTGTATTGGAAATCTATCCTTACATTGGTTCCTGGTAGTTGTGCTAGCATAATGTATTGGGAGGACTTCTATGGAAAGACTTTGTCACATTCTTGATCTGCCGGTACTCCATTTGGTGTGTACTTATCCAGCGGCCACTGGTGGCGTCAAGACGAGATTATGTCATGTGTGTAAAGTGTACAACTTCTGCAGAAGATCAAATTCTATGTACTTAGCCGCGTCCCCGGTTATGGGCAACTCTGAGCAACTAAGGCCTGAAGCTATGGAAGATCTCGACATTCCAATTTCTTAAATTAAAACTTGATGGTGTCAACAAGGGATTATAAGTACTTGGAGTTTGCCAAGGAGTTCAGAAAGATTATTGAAAGATCAAAACTATTTGCCAAGGGGTAAAACCATATTGCTTTCTGCAAATGAGCCTAAACCCTACTAAGCCAAATATGCATATATTGATAGGTTCCAACTTATTTCCACATAGTAGTGAAACTTGCCAATACAATTCAAATGTATTGACCCTTGTGGCTATAACTTATTATGTTGAAGGTTTTTTTTGATGTTAGTGAAGTGTGTTGAATAGGATTACAAGTCTACAACCAACATGATTGCCCGTGGCACTTTGAAGATTAAAGACTCCATGCTACATAGTTATATCTGATGCATTGTAATAGGATAGCCAAATGAGCTATGTAAGATGTAATGAATTGTTTTACTCCTGGCTATAAAGTTGTACTATGACCTTTGTTTCTTGATATTACATCTTAAAACTGTGGATGCTAGCTTTTGATCCAGGGACTAGCATTGTAAACACAGGGATCTCTACCTTATCAGGTTGGGACCTCTACAATGACCAAGGTTTCCTGATCATGGACATTGGATGTTGTTAATAACAACGTCACAACATTGGTTAAATGATGTGATGAACATTCATCTGAAGTATAGTAATACAATTAAGCGCATTGTGTTTAAATTACTATAACATCATTACAAAGTAACTTTAGTCCTTAGACCATGAGATCATGTCAATCACTAACACCGGAAAATTAGCTTGATAAGATCAAAGATCACACTGTAACAGGGTAACTATAAAGGTGGGTTTAGATACTCCGATAGTGTCATGTAGAGGCTCATGGATCAAGAGTGGGATTTGTACATCCCGATGACGGAGAGATATACTCTGGGACCTCTCGGTGATATCACATTGACATAGCTTGCAAGCAAGTGATGAGATCACTAGAATGTTATATCATGGAAACAATAAAAGAGTATATGTTAGTAATGAGATCAAACTAGGTATAGGGATACCGATGATAGAATCTCATCCATGTAATATATTGCGAGACAAAGGGATTTAGTTACAGCGTTAAAAGGTTCACACGGTCACAACAGTCATCGTTGAATGTGTGGGAGTTGGTATGGATCTCCAGGTACCGCTATTGATTATTGATTGGAGAGGGTTCTCGGTCATGTATGCATTATTCCCGAACTGTAGGGTGACACACTTATGGGATACCGACACCATTTGGAGCAAATGAGATGCCAGAGAAAGAATATGAAAGCGCTGGAATTATTTCAATGGACACCGGAATTGTTTCGGGTGAAATTGCTGAAACTGGTTCTGCATGTGATATTGAAATGTTGCAAGGGTTTTATGTAATTTTTTGTTAATTAAAGTAATTACTCCCTCCATCCCGGTTTAAAGGACACAATTTGAAATTCTTTGGGCCCTAGGTGTCCTCTAATTGGTCCATTTAATAGTGTGGAGTAGAACATGCACGGGAATAAAAAGAGACAACAAAGCGTTCATATTTGTTCACACATGTGCATGCAATCATTTTGTTATTTTCACACTGGAGCTTTTGTGTCTAAATATTTGGGATTGCATGGTTTGCAAATTGTGTCCTTTGAATCGGGACGGAGGGAGTAAGAAAATTCTAAATAAAATAAATAAAATGGTTTTATTAATTGATAGATGCATTAATTTGGTGGAAAATTAATACATATGTGAGTGGAATTTTGAGTGGGTGGTTTTTATGTGAGTGGGTGCTCCACACACATGAATGAGTGAGAGGTGGGGGAACCCACCTTGGTCGTCGGCCATGGCAAGGGGCTGCCCCCTCACCTATAAAAGGCACCCCTCCCTCGTCATTCCTCACACCTCCTCGCGAAGGATCTCTCTCTCCCTCTAGAATATTCCCCATGGTCTCGGCATAGCGAGATAAATGTTCCTCATGGATTTTATGGAGCAAGGATTTGCTGCTTCCGCTGCTTCGCTGGAGCAAGGACTCGGAGGTGATCAGGTACCGGACGTGTGTGCGATCACAGATGCACCACTGCTTTGCGGTGCTAGGACTTCATCATGATCTTGAGGTCGTCACGTGAACGACCACATCATCAACGAGATCAAATCTCGTAATGCTTTGTTGCTCTTCGAGGGTAAGTTCTCTGTGGATAGATCTTGGTACTTAGTTGTTCACATCGTAGGAATTTTTTGTTTTCTATGCTATGAACCTAATATTTTATATGCATGAATGCAATGCACACACCTGATATCAGCTTATTTCTAAGCGCGAATGTTGCGATGTTACAGGCGGTGCAACGAGGGATCCACCTAGCCACCGCTGTTGGGCGCGAGGCGGAGGCGCAAGGCATTGATGCATGTAAAATGCATACATGAACTTTGTAGTTTGTTAAAATGTTTTCCCACATATTTGCATCATATATAATGTTATATCCATGTTTTATATTTATTTTTGGGGGATTTAACAATGATCCCCTTTATTTTGGCTATAACCCGGCAAGGCAGAAAAACTCTGTTTTCAATGTTTTTTATGTTTCAGGACCTATATGAAGTCAAATGGAACTGCACTTTTGGGAATGTCATTATTTATCCACAAGAAGCATCTGGAGCACAAGAATCCACCCAGGAGGGCCAGGAGGCCCAAGATAGATTGGGTGGCATGCCTAGCCTAGGTGGGCGCGCCACCTATGCTATCTTCCTCCTCGGCCGTCCGAACACCTCGATTCTTTCGCCCATAGAGTTCTCTTGATCTAAAAAATTATATATAAGGACCCTCCCCGGGAGTCCTCGAGACATAACACACCAGAAACGAAAACACCACCAAACAGAGTCAGATCTAGCAAAGATTGGAGGGTGAAACTCCCCTGGAGCCACCTCCAGGGAGATCTCCAACATCTCCGGCATCATTACCATGATGAAGAGGGAGTAGTCCACCTCTGTGATATGGGTTTGTGGCATTAGATTGATATATTTTCTCTTGTGCTTCATAGATCTAGTACCATATGAGCTGCCCTACATGATTATGGTCATATTGTTAATTCCTATATGGTGGATCTTTTTTCTATGATTTGATATTTGAGATTGGAATCTATGTTGTGTAATATGTTTTGGTAGATGCATATCATGCACCCCATTCTTACTTGCTTGTTTTGATCCGACTTGTATGCAATAAATTGTATGGGGAGAAGTGTGTATTAGATGGAGTAGCATGGTGGTAGAGATTGAATTGTCACAAACAATATTCAAGATCTACTTTGGTTTTTACCTTTATTTTTCTACCTAGCTAGGGAAAAAGTGAAATCATGTGCTATATTTATCATGTGACAGTGTGATAACCTTGTTAGATCAAGGTAGCATATTTGTATTTCAAAGATCATGTTATATTTCTTAAAGCTATACTCTGATTTTTATTCTTAATTCAAGATTGCATGGAGTTTTCCCTTTCTTAAGGAGTATAAGAGAGATGTATTCCATATCTATGTTAGAATTTGATGCCCATATTGATTCCTTTATCAAGCACATATAGAATTTCCATGAATCTTTATCATTGATGAATTGTTTTGTGATCACTATAACTTAAAAAGAGAGTAGAAAAGTGAACCCATGAACCCTGATCCGATTTTTATCATAAGAAACACCTTTCCATTGCATCTACTATCCTTTTTATTTTATACAATTTATTATTTAGAAAATACAAAAATACTTTCCCTACTTGCAATCACTCATAAAACCCCAAAATAACTCTACTATCTTCCATATCATCTAGTTTGCATTACTTTACTTTATTTACTTTAGTTTTTGTTATATTCTATTTCATATTACTAATACGAAACCTTGTGCTTGACAACCACTTGGTGGAGTTGGGGACATAAGACAAATTATTTTACTTTGTAGGTTGCTTGAGCAGGAGAAGACGAATACTCTTCCATAACAAATTCCCTAAGAGTTTGATATAAACCCTAGAGTCACCCTTGTGGGGAAAAGAAGCTTGCTACAACTCTCTACACTTGGAGTCCCAGTGAAAAGTGGCCAAGTTTTTTGACATAAAGACCATTTTCTGGCGCCGTTGCCGGGGAATTGGCGAAGGTACATCACAAGTGCATCCTCATCAAGTTTGAAGAGCAAGTTATTTCCCATTGCAACAGCCAGACATTTTCTGGCGCTTTCATCTTTATGAACTTGTGAAACAACCCAAGCTTGGGGAGGTTGCACCACTATGAGATTTTTCTTCTACTTTTAGATTTTTAAAGTATTTTATTTTGTCTTGTTTTTAGTATTTTTAAAGTTTTCTTTAAAAAACAAAAACACATAAAAATTAGTATTAACTTTGTTATTTTCAAACATGGGAGAAAGAGGAACAAAACTTTGTGACTACACAAATACTCTTAATGATCAATTCATAGCTAGACCCATTACCTCACTTGAAATTACTACTGAAATTTTTTAAGTAAGTCCTCGTCTTTTAAATCTTATAACTAAAGAACAATTTGGTGGAGTGCTAGTGATGATGCCTCTATGCATTTGCATGATTTCTGTCAAATCTGTGATATGCAAAAGTTTAAAAATGTGGAAAATGACATTATCAAACTTAAACTATTCCCATTTTCACTAAGAGGTAGAGCTAAAGAATGGTTATTATCACCTCCTACTGATAGTATAAACTCACGGGATGACTTAAAATAAGCTTTTATTAATAAGTACTGCCCACCTATTAAAATCCAACAAAACAGAAATAATATCCTATAATTTATACAAAATGATAATGAACATGTAGCAACATCTTGGGAGAGAGTTAAAAACATGCTTAGATCTTGCCCATCACATGGAGTAAATGAATGGACTATATTGCATTATTTTTATAATGCCCTAAATATCATGTCAAGAATCATTCTAGATTCTGCTGCGGGGTGTATTTATGAGTAAAACTGTCTCTGAAGCCAAAACTATCCTAAAAAGCATGCTCCACAACCATAGTAAACAACATACTTAAAGAGAACCAAACTCATCTAAGAAAGTTAACTCTATTGAAGAACTAGACTCCAGAGGAAGTAAACTTGATGCCATATTTTCCTACATATCTAAGAAAATACCGATAATATTCCTCTACAAGAACTAGTAACAAACACCATTAGAAGTATAGATGTCAAATACATAAGAAACTTTGGTAGTAATGGATATGGGAGCAACTATAATAAGTCATATGGAAGGCCGCCTTTTGTTCCTAATAAATATGCTAGTGGTAATAATGATTCTAATGATCTAGAAAGCACCATGAGATCCTATAACGTCCCAGCATTTGAGCTTAGAAATAAACTGAACCCAGATGTGTGCATTGCATTCATGCATAGAAAATCCGAATAATTTTCGTGCTTTTAAAGAAAAACTTGTCAAAGTGATTGAAGCTTCTCTCAACTTGATGGAATTGAGGTAGATCATCAAGTTAGCTGCGATAAGTTTCAATATGACCTTTACTAAAACTTTATTTACGGTAAACATGATTTGATATAAGGGTAGATCAAATAAAATAAAACCAAGCCATTGCATATTGTTTAATGATTAATATCTGATCCTTAAGATATCATATCACAGAATTCATCACAATAACCCATGAATACCAAGCTATGGATATAAGTCAAGTAACTAGAATGTAATAACTAACTCTTGACCTATTTTAATCTTATCTACTTATACCATGAGTATCATGGAAATACCTAACCTTAACTCTTTAGCGAGATTGAGTAGGAAAGAAACCAAGTCAAGATCATTCACATATATTTTTCTTTCCATACCAATCCTTATCATTTCTATTGGATCTTATTCTAATATCTGTTGTTCATCAATGTTGAGTAATCAACTATTGATTCACCAATTCTTAACCTATCAATTCTTGATATATTAATCCCTGTCCTTATCATAGCATTCACTCAAATCCTATAAATAAAGAAGTAAGAAGAGGTAAATAGTAATGCTAGTTCTAGGTATCTTCTATAGGATGGGAGTGTTGGAAGAGAATAAGATCAATGTGATAATTGATGGAGTAAACTCACTCCTGAAATGATAGAAGAGTTATCTGGAATATATATTGTATGGTAACAAAGAGGATTACAAGGATGAATTCTGAGGATAGTTACCAGGAGTAATCCTATTGGATCAATTAGGTATAGTCATTGAATAATAACTCATAGTAAGATAGAGACACTAAGAAGATAAGTATAATACACATGTAATGTTGTATTGATGAAGCCTTGATTAGCCAACTGTAAACCTAAGCCATAAATGATCAAAGGATTGTAATGATCATGCTCAGGTCACTAAGAGTGAATGATTATATCAGGTATAAGTGACATTGGTGGATAGAACTGATTAAACCCTAGTACAGACATGTTAACCTAGGTGCAGCATGACAAGTCACAATGTTATAATGTGAAGTTGGAAAAGGAGGTATTGGAGCCAAGTAGAGTTAAGATGTTATGAATGAGATTATTCTAGAGAAGCATTCAGTTATTGAAGTAGTAATATTCCTCTTAGATAATATTAAACACTTGAAGGAAGTAGGATTTGATATATATATATTATTGGAGTAATATTAGTGATGGGTGATAAAGGAAGTGTATAAATGGAGTTAGAAGTAACTTCTAGTTGAATTAAAGGTTACCATTAGAAGTGGGATATACCCAAGTCTAGATACTATAATATTATGAAAAGCTTCAGTGACAAGCTTCTGAGACTTATAAGTGTGATTACAAAGTTATTTGTGAGGTAGTAATATATCTAGGAAAGGAATTCCTTAATTAGAAGTCAAGAATTATGAAGTATGGATGATAGGAAGTATTGGTAAACACTCAACCTTAATTCTATAATCAGAATTAATATCTATCTCATCTGTTTAATCAATCATCTTATTTCCACAATGTCTTATAGGAATATGTTCCTATAGTCAATCACTTGAGCATATCTTTGTCACTTTTAAACATTAAAATCATATATGTCTAGAAATTATAGTTATCAATTCTTTCTCATAAGTCATTATAAAGAATAACCCAACTATTTTAAAAAGGTGATATCATTCCTGATCACAAACATGAGGGCAATATGTCTTCATCCATAGTTTTCATCCACATTTATAAAATAACACAAGTATTTTGAATCTCTTAAAAATCATGGTAAAGATTTATAATTCAAAAATCTAACTCCTATTTCAATACTAAATAACAATGTAGACTAAATGTCATATAAAAAAGTATTAAAACATTATTCAACTATTAGTGGAATTGGAATAATAGAATTTACCATTTTAAGAACCTTAATAATTAAAACATCTTTTATAATGAGTGTTATATAATAATAAATATGGATATATTCTATGCATATCCTTAGCTATATTAAACCATTACCATTACATTTGTTAAGAGGAAATAAAAATCATTTTATAAGATCTTATTATAAAAAAATAAATCTCTAAAACCCTAAGTGATAAATTGTTGCAATCAATAAAGATGCTTTCCAAATAGTTTAAATCTTTGATAATAATAAATAAATATTGGAACAATTAGTTTCATAAGTTCCTGCAGTAATTTTGTTATTTCATAAAGTTTCTGAATATTTAAATCTTTGTAGGAATTCAAACTGAAAAAGAAAAGAGAAAACAGAATTAGAAAGAAAAAAATAAAAAGAGGGAAGCCAACAGCACCAGCTCACGACCCAAACCACAGCCCAACCCAGTTTTATTTGTCACCTAGCGCATCAGCCACAACTCTTCGCTCACCTGGCAACAACCCGCTTCGGCCCAACAATGAGCCCAGCTTGTCATCATAGTGACTGACGGGTGGAACACCGACAAGTACCGCGAGTTAAGGATAATTTGCGTCAGGGGGTTTTCTACAAAAAGGCATATCGTCGTCTTCCTCCCAACATAACAAGCAGCTGCCTGGCGGCATCACCGCCATTCACCGCCGCGTTGTAATGTCCGCCTCCATCCAAATTCGTGCCGCCGCTGATCAACGTCTATAAAAAGCTTCAGCGCCGCCGTCAAGGAACCCTACACCCCAATTCCCCTTCTTCCTCTCCAACTTCCTCTCGTATTGAAACCCTATCTCGTCGGAGACGCTCGTCCCCGTCGCTCTGAAGCTTCCCTTGCCGTATAGAGCTCACCGTTGGAACAACCGAGATGTCCTGGTTTACCTCATATAAGGAATCGAACGCGCATACTATTAATCGAGCTCCACAGTATCGTCTTCCCGAGGTCCGGCAACCGCTCTCGCCATCGACTGCGGTCACGATTTGCCTCCCCATCACCTTATTTGTGTTCCTGGTGAGCTTGTGCATCTCGCTAGCCTTTTAGAATCGCTCCTAGCCCTCTCTATCGCCTTGCCCATGAAGACCAGAGTGTGCCATCGTTAGAGCTCGTCGGAGCTGGTGCTCTGGCGACCAAAAACCAGCCGCGCCGCCACTATTCAACTCCACGCATCTTGCTGAGTCGAACGGGACCAACCCCGCGTGCCCGTAGGCTCTCAATCCGAATATCAAATCATGATCTGAGGATCATTCTTGGATGATGTCAGCGTGACATCACGCTTATGTCATATTAATTTCGTTTATCATTTCATAATTGTGTTATTATTTTCTGTAACAAATTAAAACTATGGATATGACGTGGCATAAGCCCCATCAGTTAGTGACTAGGGTATGAATAGATCGGGTGATAAAAGTCCCTCACCTCATGCTGACATCAGCATTACCTCATAAGCACATTTAATTGTTTAATTAAAATTTCAAAAAAAGATTAAATCTTATAAATTAAATAACTTTTATTTTATAATTCAGAAAAATATGTTTAATATATGAAAATGTTTATAAAAATAAAATATACAACTTAAAACTATTATCAAACATTATTATGTTAGTTATTTAAATAATTATTATTTAATAAAGAGTTTATAAGTAATAAAACTTTGAAAATTCATAATTTAATAATTGTAAATGATAAAAATATAAATAATATATCTAAATTCTTAGAAAAATAAGCACTATAATTTAATACTATAATCATGTATTATTATTTCACTTAGTTAAATATCTATTATTTATTAAGTGTTTATAAAGTAATAAATCTTATAAAAATCATATCTTATTATTTATAAATCACAAAAATAAATGTAATATACCAAAATTATCACAAAAATAATACCTACATGTTAAAAATATAATATTCCACTTTTGAGTTAAATAAAAATTTCAACACTTCAGTAAGTTGAATTGGACCTATTTCCTGAGTTGTTAATTCATATTAGGGTAAGTAAAAATTATTAATATTTCTAAATTAGCCAATTGAGTCTAATAGATATTATTAGTCTTAAATATTGATAATGTGAAGTCAAAATGGTTCAACACATTTTGAATACAATTATATTGAATTATCATTCAACCATAAGTGTAGATCATTTTCTAAAAAGGTCCTTATCAATTATAAAATCTTCAAGAATAATATTTTCAAACCAAATGGAACCTTTTACCATTGTTTCACTCACAACTTTATAATGGACCAAATCCAAAGATAATTCATAAGTAGTAAATAATTTTGTTTACTTATTCACAAGCCATAACCACACCCTTATAAGGAGATAAATCCTTTTATACAATTATAATGTTAAGAAACCACCACTCAAATAAAAGTAATGCCATTCTTAATTAACTTTAAAGAAATATTATAAGATGAACAAGTACAATATCATAAGCATTACACCTTAAATCCATCCATGTTCTTAAAGTTAACTTTAAGTCTACAAGCCTTTAAATATAATGCTAAAACCTTGTTATGTGTTTTATAGTTAACTTTGGTCTGTTATAATTAAGTCGTACAACATCTCAAGTCCAAACTATTTAAGAAAGCACAAACAACATCAACCACATTTGATTAACCACAAGGATTGTTTAGACTTTAGAAAAGAAATATTTTCTTCAAATGTTATTCTTTTTGCCACTTCAAACAACAAATGACAATTAATAATAATCACATTACATTATGCTTTACTTATATACTTAGGATTGTTAACACTTAAGTTACTTATAAATGCCAATACTTGTAAAGTTAGGTTTGAAGGTAAGGCAATTCTTATATAAGTAGTCTTTGAGTAGCATTCCACATTTGTGTATGGTATTATAATTACATGTTGTTTCACACACACTCACAAACCTTAATAAGAAGCACAAGTGTGAAGCTCATCTAAAAGTACAACACATTCTAAAGAAACCATTTCTAGTTTCCAAATCCTAGATCAATGCTTATTCCGGGGATTCGAGTTTACCAAATTGCATAACATTACTTATGCATAATAACATCTTGATTCTTTAAACATTAGTCCTTACCGGACCAATGATGTTGTTTTTAGATATTGGATTTTATATTATCTTGAAGACTGTGAGTGCATAATCTTGCAATAACAAAAGGCAAGTTCACACTTGCTCATGTACTTTGATTATTTTCTGTAAAGTATTTTGCAAACCAAGTGTTGACATCACCTGCATTTCAAAAAGGCCAGAAAACACTATTTTCATAATCATATGATTATAGGTTATTTACCATGAGGTAATAACCTACTATGAAAGTTCCGGTGGTAAAGGAACATATTATCTAGGACTTAACAACCAATGTCGCCAGTGATTCTTGCGCCGTATATTACGCGTTAACCATGAGATTTGGAATGGGACGGAGAAGTCAGATGTATCCTTTTCCTTTCGTATGGAGGCAAGACTACCTTAACGTGACGTTGTGATTCCTTGCGTGGATCCAACATATGGGTGGGCATCCTTAGGCCCCGCGTTTTTGGTGTCTAGATTATCTATGAGTGGCTGCTGGAGGTTTAGCCGAACCTATAAGGTACTTACCTGGGCATCACCAGCTCATGGAGTCTTCGGGAACTCATCAGGGTTTTAGCCTACCCGGAAAGGGGCTTAACGGAGGTGAGCCAGCCCCGAAGGGTTGTGCAGACATATGGCGTCGCGAAAAGGGCAGTGATTGGCTTGGATCTTAGTATGGGCCCCACACCAAGGAAGTGTGGACGAGAATGCAACTCGGATGTGCAACAAAGCTAAGATCTCTCATGGGAAAAGTAATGCACCTCTGCAGAGTGTAAGAACTGTAACTTGTTACTCCCTATTCAGGAAAGGAGCTGCGAACGCGATGGGAAAGTAACTCCATGAAAGTTCTGGTAAACCCGTGAAGGCTGACGGACATAGCTTTTCAGAATAAAAGCAACATTTGAAGAAATGTTTTTCGAAAACCCGCATTACCTACGACTTATGGTCTGTGGCTGTAGCTAGTGCATCAGACACTCCTTTCCAGTGAACTTGCTGAGTATGCTCGTACTCAACGTATCTTCTTAACCCTTGCTAGATTTTGAAGCCAATACAGACGACGTCTACATGAAGTTATGCTCTAGGAATCATCACTAGAAGCTAAAGTTCTTCAATGATGTCAAGAAAGTCAACAAATACATCAACTCAAGTGAAGACGAAGTTGCTGATTAGATAGGAATATAATATCTAACCATAGAACCTACTTCTGTAGAGTATTGCAATAGCAGCAATGCAAGCCCCAATAGTTCAGATGCTAGTCTAGTAGTATGTTGGTTATGAGTTGATTATTTATGATTCTTCTTTTAGGAAGTTTCTTTTCTCTCTCTTTAACCTAGAGTGTTCTCTGGATCTTATGTAAAGAGTCGAGTTGTAACCTATAGTCATGTCTTGGACCTGATGTGTTTCTGTTGTACCACTCCGAGGGATGTAATACTAGTGAACGGTGTTTCATTGGTGTTATGTCAACGACTATAGTGTACTACATCATGTAGTGGTATGCTGGGTCACCGTAGCTGGTACCAGAGCATATGCTTTGATCTTAGGATTAAAACCCTTTTAGGAAGATCTGTAGGTTGGATAGTGACTATAGAAGCCATCTTATTTAAACCAAATATTCTTATGATTTGTGATGAGTATCCACTTGAGGATAACTTTGTCACTAGATGTTAAAATCATGTTTCTTAGGAGTAGTTATCCATATTTTCTCAGTAAAGTGCTATTTAGTGTCTTCCGATGGAGATATAACTCACCAAGATACTTTAGGAAAGTCAATTGACCACAGTAAATTAGGATCAAGTTTAAGACATCAATTGAAGTAGTCTTAATGGTGTAGCCTAACCCTATAATTCAAGTAGCACAGTGGAATCTTATTGTTAGTTGGTAAAAAAAGACAACATAATGAGGACCATTAGAGCATGTATAGTTGTATTGGCTAGTAAATCATGTGGTATTCATTTGAGTATTCTACATGAAGGAGTGAAATTATGTGAAAGATCAATGATCATACTATGAGAAGTAAAGTCATCATGGTGAGATTATCTCTTAAATCATAGGTAGAATATAATAAGATCATGGTGAGATTATCTCCGAAACCATGATATAAGTGTAAATATGAAAAATACCTGGTAGTATCTTGATGTAAAAGTAAGAAAATAAAATGGTAAAACTATGCTGGAAGTTGTAGGTGCTAGAAAATTCAAATAATTTCTGGTTTAAGAATCTGGTTAGTTCTTTGAAGAGATTTTGTGAGGTTAATTTACTAAATAATGATAGGTTGGGTATATTAGCCATTCCAAAAGTGAGACTAAAGGTTAGTCAAAACCAAACTGAGGCCACCTTGCTTAAATTTATCTTGTTGCAATAGAGAAATTAGGTTAAATATTGAGACAAAGTATAGTTTGACCCTATGTGCTAAGTATCATGAGGTAAACCTATATGAGGAGGTGTCATATACTACACAACTAAGCCCGAATTCTAGAGATGTTATACTCAACTATTATATTTCGGGCTTAGAATATTGTGTGTTATATGTACCACATTTGAATTTCTGTTTTTTTCTTGGATCTTCTTCATTGACTAGATCTATACATGAAGTTTGACTTGGTGCACAAATGCATGTTGAAATATCCAGTTATTACTTGATGTTATAGACCTAGATAGAAAGGGAATTCGTGTAAGGGAGTGATGAGTTCCAAAGATCAAGATGAAGGATTACATGAAGAATGAAGCAACGTTTAAGGATTATCAACACAATTTGAAGGATAGATCAAGCTCAGGTTATTCTTAGCCAGATATAAGAAAGAATTTTAGTGTAGAATATGTATGGAGCAACAAGAATTGATGAAATTAATTTCACCCAAAATAGGTAATGTTGCTAAAAAGTTAATGAAGTAATTGTACCAAGTTCATGGAAGTATCATGAAGAGGTGCAAAGAAGAAGCCTTGGAACCAAAATGGTATTCAATCTCTGGCAATTCAAAGAGAATGCTAATAAGTACATCGGAAATCGTAGGGTAATACATATACCCTATAATGGTCCACAACTGGTATTTGTCCGCAGCTGATATTAGGTTGACTTAGTTAACCAGATCATCTTAGTATTCCATAAAGAGCATAAAACATGGTCTCAGTTAAGTAAGACATAAATGAGTATAAATATTAAAGCGACCGTCTTTCGAGACGCTTCGTGAAAGCAAGTCTCCCAAAGACAGAATGTCCAAACAATAGGTAAGACAAATAATGTTGGAAGATTCATTTTGGAGATCCACAATTGTGTGGGCGTACCGAAAGTTCTTTCATGAAACTTTATAGAGGTAAAGAATAAGCAAGATAGAGACCAACATCCTAGTTACAAAGCCAATGATTACTATGTAGGCAGTTCAGAGGCCATTAGTAAACCCTAAGGGGGAGAGTAAACAAGAAATGGAAGTATTGTTATCTGAATACCCAAGTAAAGATTGGAAAAGAAGTACTAATCTATGACAACAGGAAGCCCTATTTTCACGAGGTTTAAAGGAGTTATCATTATAAAAGTACTTTTGGAAGTATGTCTGGGTGAAAGATTGAAGTATACTTTAAGACAGTAGGAATCAAACCTTAAGGTAAATAATAAATTGAAGTTGCATAAGTACTTAAGGAAATAACAAAAGAATTTCTAAAGCTTGATAAGGTAAAATCTTGAAGTAATAAAATAGAATAGTCCTAACAGACTCATTCTAAAAGAAACAACTCTTAAGAGATCCTTAAGAGGGAATAAAACACATCCAAGTTGGACATGTGTAGAGGAATAAGAAATTACGATGGGTATGGATCAATCTCCAGAAGGACCACCAGTGTAAACCATACCATGACAAACCAAAAAGTTAGTCTTTTGGCCACAACTATTGTCTAATAAAATCTAAAACCCTATTGTAGTAAGACTCCCTAGACCTTACATAGTATAATAAGGAAGTTTGATGATTAAGTAAAGGAGTTGGATTAGGATACCTAATCAACGAAAAAAATAAGAGACCCTAATTTAAGGAGTTCATAATAAGGAAATATCCCTAAGCGAGTAAAGTAAAAGGAACTTTTGGACATTGGAGACAACAAGTTGGAGATTGTCAAGTATGATGATAATTCTAGGAAAAGATTTGTATATGGGATACTACAATTATTTCCATTTGAGGTTACCATGGAGTTGAGAAATGTCATCACAAATACAAGAAAATTCCTCATTCTGAAACATGAGAGTATACGAACTTCGGGGACAAAGTTTATTTTAAGGGGGAGAGTCTGTAACATCCCAGCATTAGAGCTTAGAAATAAGCTGAACCCAGATGTGTGCATTGAATTCATGCATAGAAAATCTGAATAATTTTCGCGCTTTTAAAGAAAACTTGTCTAAGTGATTGAAGCTTCTCTCAACTTGATGGAATTGAAGTAGATCATCAAGTTAACTGCGATAAGTTTCAATATGACCTTTGCTAAAACTTTATTTAGGGTAAACATGATTTGATATAAGGGTAGATCAAATGAAATAAAACTAAGCCATTGCATATTGTTTAATGATTAATATCTGATCCTTAAGAGATCATATCACAGAATTCATCACAATAACCCATGAATACCAAGTTGTAAGACCCCACCTTTATAAAGGTAAAGGTCCCTGGGATTGCAATGCTAGTCCCCGGATCAATTGCTAGCATCCACAGTTTTAGATGAAGTACACAGAAACAAAGGTCATTATTACATCGTCATTCTAGAGATAACATAGTATTTTACAACTCCATAGCCATAGGCTAGTACAAGAGTTTAACTTAACAATATAAATAAAAGTCTTCACCTTCATGTGCCACAGGCAAGCATGTTGAGTGTAGACTCATAACCCTAATCCTCATCAGAGTAACCTGCAACATCACAAGTTACAGCCACAGTGGGTCAATACATTGGAATAGTATTGGCAAGTGATACCTTAGTAGAATAATAGTACCTAGCTTCTACATGAATTTGGCTAAGTGCAGCTTAGGCTTTCTTTGCTCAAAATAGGTTTTTCCTATCAGTTGAAAACACTAAGTTTTTGTTTAGCAAAAACTCCCAAGGAACCACCAATAGACATTGGTGAACCTTCACCCTTATTCAACCACAAGTTTTTAACTTAAAAAAATTGAGATGAGGAGATTCTTGATAGCTTCCATGTCTTGATGCTCAAATTGTCCTTTTCCAGGGACACGGCTAAGTACTTAGTTTTTTCCTTCTGCAGAGGTGGTGCACTTTCCCCACAAGACTTGATTTTCATCAAGACAAGACCCTTCAGAAGCCTTCCCTTGGGCCAAAATGGACGCGCTCCAAACCTATCATCCCCTACCACCAACTATCCATTTGGCTAAGTTATTGCAACCTATATGATCCAGGCAGAGCCCATAATGCCATGTGGCTGCACTAGAAGCTTCTTAACATATGGAATCTCAAATATCTTTATTCCTGGGTGGCATTCCACAAGTGAGATACATAGGGTAGACCATTGGAAAATGGGCCCTGGTAACCACTCAACCAAAATCCACCAAGCAATTACCATTCCACCCAGGTGTTTCATTCACTTAGTTGTTTTATTAAGCAAAAAACATAAGTCAAAGACTTAGAAATATTTTTCCATAGCTTGTATATGATCCACCCTTGGTTGCTACTACCTAGGCTAAGCATGGCAATAGCAAGTATCTTAACTTAGAGAAAATTCTAACAATTCTACAACTACAAGGATTTCCCAAGCATAGCATATAGATACTTAGAAAAAAATATCATGCAAGCCCTATACAAAATATTTCTAATGCATAGTCAAAATATTGGGACAAAAGTATGAAGCACCACTTGCCTTGGTAGTTGGGGGAGTAACAACAATCCTCACAGTCACAATCACCACTAGCACCAAAATCTACACATAAAATGATAGCACAAAATTCATATTTCAAATAATCAAGCAAAAATATATGAATGCATGCAAATGCCATGTGAGGATTTTTTATAAACTAAACAAGACAAGTAAAACAGTACTGAACAATAAACAAGACAATTATACACCAAATAAACTAAATTTGTCCTTAAAAACATTTTCTAAATAATTTTTATACACAAAATATGCTTACAAATTTCTCTGCATAAAATTCCATTTTAACAGAAACAAAATACAAAACTAAGCCCATAGATGTGTAGGATTTCTTTTTGTGATTCCAATGGTATATTATTTGTATTTTTTGGATAAACAGAACAAAAGTTATTGAATTTACAAATTTGAATATCTAATAGATGAAATTCCAGATTTTAAATCTAAACCTAGCCACGCGGCACTTCCTGATTGGACGGTACCGCTTCGCGCGGATTAGGCTCTATGGATCGTCAGATTTAAAGTGCATCGCATGACTCAGATGGATTCGTACCCCTTCACTTAAGTCATATATCCTATGCATCGGATCTAGATCTAACGACCCAAATCGAATAGACCAAAAACGAGCGGCGCTGCGACGGTGGATGGTGGCGGCGCGCTCGGGCGGTGATGCTGCCGGCGATATAGGAAGCGAGGAAAGTAGTGGAGCAGCTCACCGAGTTCGCGTGAGGTCGTTGATGCTCGAGGTGGTCTTCGTTGGCGAAGGGGTGCTCGAGGACGTTAGGGATTTCTCACCGGAGTTCGCGAAGCCGTCGGGTACGTGTTGCTGTTATCGGGGACGAGCTGCTAGGGCGCAAGTGATCAAGGCAATGCGTCAGAAGGGTGCGCAAGTTCTCGAGGGTCGCAGGGGTACTCACCAGAACTCGAGGGGTGCTCGGGGTTGGCGTCAATAGCTCGCCAGAGTTGGAGCAGGAGGTGGTGGCATTCAGGCGATGACGTTGTCGACGAGAGGGGGCATGCGTGGACGAGCTAGTGCTACTAGGAGGTGCGCAAGGAGAAGTGGAGTGTGCTCGTGTGAACCAGGAGCAGAGAGGTGGTCGGGGTTGCCCGGAATTGGCGCTGCAGCTCGTCGGAGCAGCGAGGTCGCGGCGAGGAATTCTCGCAGCCTGGGGGCGTTCAGGGCTTGGGGTTTGGGGGGAAATGGAGAGGGGGCAGAGGGGGTTTAATTAGCGAGGCTGAGCGGGGCAATTACGCCGAAAATCAAGCGTAATAAATCGAATTGATTCAGGGAGGAAACGGCAGAGAGGCGCAGGTCCTCCGACGTGAGATTGACGACGAGGTTGACGTGGCAGTGGGTCCGAGGCGTCAACGAGTGGGTGTGCACGGGCGGAGTGAGAAACAGAGAGGAGAGGGGGAGGTTCCCGGGTGGGCTTGCTGGGCTGGTTACTGGGCCGCGGGTTGGTTTGGGTTAGATAGCTGGTTTGGCTTATTTTTTTTCTCTATTTCTCCTTTTCTTTTTCTGGTTTGAATTTGAATGTCTAATTCAATTCTGTTTCAATTTGAATTTTTCCCCCAGATTTTTGTACTGTGTTTCTTGTGTCCTGAGATGTGTAAAGCATCCATTCATACTCAAATTCATTTTGGGTTTGAAATAAAGTTTAAAAACAAGTCTTTAGTGAAATATTTTTAATAGGCATACAAATGGTTTTAAATTTGAATTGTTTAGAAAATCTTTGTGTGGCCTTGCATTCAGTTTCAAAACAATGCTAAGCTAACTAAGCATAGATAGAAAATAAAATATAAACCTTTCCTTAGTTGAATAAGTATTAGGCATAATTTGGTTTATTGTGTTTGAATTTTATTTGGAAAAGATCGAATGCTCATGAATGCATGAATGCTATGCAAGATTTACAAAATATGATTTTTGGGATGTTACACAAGCTATGGATATAAGTCAAGTAACAAGAATTTAATAACTAACTCTTGACCTATTTTAATCTTATCTACTTGTACCATGAGTATCATGGTAATACCTAACCTTAAATCTTTAGTGAGATTGAGTAGGAAAGAAACCAAGTCAAGATCATTCACCATATATCTTTCTTTCCATATCAATCCTGATCATTTCTATTGGATCTTATTCTAATATCTGTTGTTCATCAATGTTGAGTAATCAACTATTGATTCACCAATTCTTAACCTATCAATTCTTGATCTATTAATCCCTGTCCTTATCATAGCATTCACTCAAATCCTATAAAGAAATAAGTAAGAAGAGGTACATAGTAATGCTAGTTTTAGGTATCATCTATAGGATGGGAGTGTTGGAAGAGAATACGATCAATGTGATAATTGATGGAGTAAACTCACTCCTGAAATGATAGAAGAGTTATCTGGAATATATATTGTATGGTAACAAAGAGGATTACAAGGATGAATTCTGAGGATAGTTACCAGGAGTAATCCTATTGGATCAAGTAGGTACAGTCATTGAATAATAACTCTTAGTCAGATAGAGATGATATGTTGGAAACGTATCTATAATTTTGATGCTCCATGCTTGTTTAGTATCTACTTTGCTTTACTTGTCTACACTTTGAGGTGCTTTACATGTTTTCTGGTACTAACCTATTAACAAGTTGCAACACTGCCAGATGCATGTTTTCTCCTGTTTTTGGTTTCAGAAAAGTTAGTAAAGAAATATTCTCGGAATTGGACGGGACAAACGTCAAAGTCAATTACTTTTCGTGGGGAACAAGAAGTCTAGAGGGGAGCCGGATGGGCCAGCCAGGGGGGCCAGACTCACCCTAGGCATGGGTGGGCCCTGCCCCGTGCTTGGCTAGGGTTTGGCCACCTTGGCCGCTGCCTCGGCCTCCCCCTTCGCCTATAAGAATCCCCCAATGCAGAAACCCTGGGTACCCGATCAAATCTCCACTAAACCGTCTGTAGCCGCCACCACCATCGTCCCTAGATCGGAGGGATCTAAAGTTCTTCCCGGCACCCTGCCGGAGGGGAGATCATCCTGGAGGCCTTCTCTCCGGTATGATGCGTGAGTAGTTCCACCTTGAACTATGGGTCCATGTAGTAGCTAGATGGTTGTATCTCCTTATTTTTGCTTTCATGTATAGATCTTGTGAGCTCCATTCATGATCAAGATCTAATCTATTTGTAATCATGCATGTTGTGTTTGCGGGGATCCGATGGATATTGAGATTATTATGTTGGTTTGATTAATGGTTTTGTATTTATGATTCTATCATGTCTGTGTTGTTTGTGATCTTGCATGCTCTCCGTTGTTAGTAGCTATCTTGGCCAAGTAGTTGCTAGTGACTCCAAGAGGGGGTATTTATGCTCGATAGTGGGTTCATGCCTCTAGTTTCCAAAGGAAGTGACAGAAATCTCTTCGGTTGTAGATGTGTTGTTGCTACTAGGGAGAAAAGAACAGTCTCTTGTTCATGGAACATGTGGACTGTTTACCTTACACACTTTGCTTAAAGGAGTTGTCTGTTGCTTGCAACTTAATACTGGAGGGGGTTCGGATAATAACCTGAAGGTGGACTTCTAGTCATAGATGCAGTTGGATGGCGGTCTATGTATATTGTTGTATTGCACAATCGAATCTCATAGGATCTTTCTGACTAGTAATTGCATTTTTATGCCTTGCTCAGTTCCTGTCAATTGCCCCGCTGTAATTTTTTTACCCTTCAGCCATGTTGTTACCTAAGGAGAGCACCTCTAGTGAACTATGGACCTCGGCCCAATCTTTACCATTGATACATTGCTGCGAACCATTACCTTCCACAGCATACGTTTAATCCTTTGTTACAGCAAACCGGTGAGCTTGACTACTTCACTGATTCGTTGGGGGCAAAGTCTTCCGTTTGTGTTGTGCAGGTCTCCGCGTTGCTAGCAACACCTGTGTGACATTTCCTACCTCCTACTGGTTCGATATCCTCGGTTTCTTACTGAGAGAAACTTGCTGCTATGCTGCTTCATACCTTGCTCTTGAGGTTTCCAACGAAGCGTCCCACGACAAGTGTTGGGCGCCATCAAGCTATTTTCTGGCGCTGTTGCCGGGGAGGCTAAGGACGTCTTCACTAGGGGATTCCATCAAGCTACTGGTTTTGTTTGCCTCTTTCGAAAAAACCCAAAAAATTAGTCTAGCTTGGTTTGCTTTCTTTATTCAAAAACACAAAACAATTAGTTCCTGCTCTAGCTGCTGCTGTTTTTGGCTTGCCCACCTTTGCCAAAATGAACTCTGCTGGGAACACCAAGTTGTGTGGTTTCACTAGCACCAACAACAATGATTTACTTAGCACACCTATTGCTCCACCTGCTCGTGATGCTACCTTTTATGAAATTAAGCCTGCTTTGTTGAATCTTGTGATGAGAGAGCAATTTTCTGGTGCTAGTTCTGATGATCCTGCTGCCCATCTCAATAGCTTTGTTGTGAGATGCAAAAATATAAGGATGTAAATGGAGATATTATTAAGGTCAAGCTTTTTCCTTTCTCCTTGAGGGGAAAAGCTAAAGAATGGTTGCTTTCTTTGCCTAAAAATAGTATTGATTCTTGGACTAAGTGCAAAGATGCTTTTATTGGAAAGTACTATCCTCCTGCTAATATTATATCTATGAGAAGTGATATTATGAAATTTAAAAAACTTTATAGTGAACATGTTGCTCCAGCTTGGGAAAGAATGAAATCTTTGGTTAAAAATTGCCCTACTCATGGACTCACTACTTGGATGATTATCCAGACTTTTTATGCAGGGTTGAACTTTTCCTCAAGAAATCTGTTGGATTCAGCTGCAGGAGGTACCTTCATGGGCCTCACTTTGGGTGCTGCAACAAGGCTCCTTGATAATATTATGGTTAACTACTCTGAATGGCATGTTGAGAGAGATCCACATGGTAAGAAGGTAAATTCTGTTGAGGAAACTTCCTCCTTGAGTGAAAAGATTGATGTTATTATGGCTATGCTTGTTAATGGGAAAGCTCCTTTAGATCCTAATAGTGTTCCCTTAGCCTCTTTGGTTGCTCATGAAGAGAAAGTTGATGTGAACTTCATTAGAAACAACAATTTCAACAAAAATTCCTATAGGAATAATTTTGGTAGCAACAACAATTATAGGCCTTATCCTCCTAATAATGGCAATTCCTATGGAATCTCTTACAATAATGCTAGAAGTGCCCCCTCTGAACTTTAAGTCATGCTCAAAGACTTTATTAGCAAGCAAACCACTTTCAATAAAACTATAGAGGAAAAGCTTTTAACTGTTGAGAAAAATATTTCCTCTTTGTCTGAAGCTCAGTCCTCCTTGATTAATAAAATGGCTGCTAAACCTAAAACTATGGAAAACACCTTTGCTACTGCTCATGCCATACAATTTACTTCATGCTAGGTGGGAAAGGGAAGCTGAAATTGATAGAAACAATAATGTGTGCACTATTACCACTAAACAACAAGTAGTCCCTATTCCTACTCCTACTATGCCTAAGCCTATTGAGCCTACTACTAGTGATGCTAAGTTTGATTTTGATATTGATGGTTGCAATATTTCTAAAGTGATTATGTTCTGGCAAAAGCTTGCTAGAAGTCCTGATGCTAGTGATATGCATGTTGCTTTCACTAAACTTATTACAGATGCTCTTGTGAAAATTAAGGAAGAGAAGCTAAAACGCAAAGCTTATATTCCTAGGAAAGTAGAAGATAGTTGGGAACCCATTATTAATATGAAAGTGAATGACTTTGATCTCAAAGCTTCATGTGATCTTGGTTCTAGTGTCTCTATTATGCCTAGGAAGATTTATGAAATGCTTGATTTTCCACCTTTGGAAGATTGTTATTTGGATGTCCCACTCAATGATAATGATAAGAAGAAACTCATGGGGAGTATTAATGATGTTCTCATCATGGTTAATAATGCTTATGTCCCTGGGGATTTCAATGTTTTGGATGTTGAATACAATGCTTCTTGTCCTATTACTTTGGGAAGACCTTTTCTTAGAACAGTTGGTGCCAGCATTGATATGAAAGAAGGCACCATTACTTATCATTTTCCATTCAAGAAAGGTATTGAACACTTCCCAATGAGAATAGAGAAGTTTATCTTTGCTCCCCCTTTGAAAGCAAGGTTTGATGTTAATGCTTTTTCATTGGAAAATACTTGATTCTTCTTGCTTTTGTGCCTAACTTAAAGGCGTTCAAGAAAAGTACTTGTTGGGAGATAACCCAAGAGTTTCCTTGAGTCTTGGAAGTTATTACTTCAGTAGTGACCTCTCCTTATCCTTTTTGTTTGCTTTTTGTGCCAAGAATGACCTCTAATGAGAGGAAAGTAAGATTTGGGGAGTTGCTGTCCCAAAACAGATTTCTGTCCTCCACCCAAAATATTCGTGAGGAGTCTCTGTAACTCCGATTGAGCTCAAAATTTACGAATAAATCCCCCAGTATGTTAGCTAACTTTAGTTAGATCAACACTTTTTGATTTGAGAAACAAAAGATGTTCGAAAAAATGGTTACTACCTGCTGGTCTGTTTTGACAGATTTCTGTCATTATTTGCATTTGCTTCTTATTGATTCCTTTTTGAGTTATGTTTAGGTGAATTGAGCTTTTTGAAGGAGTTACTACGGTAACTTGTGTTTTTAGTGAAAAGCCTTGATGTTCCAAAGCTTTTCCAGAGGTCTAATATCTTTTGAATACACTAATGTTTCTAATGAAGATTGTATGAAGTTTTGTATGAAGGAAAAATTTTAGGTGTAGAGAGAGAATGATGCAATGAGATGAAGAATGGAAAAAATCTCAAGCTTGGGGATGCCACCATGGTGTCACCCCAAGAAATATCCAAGAGGTACAAGCGTCAAAGCTTGGGGATGCCCAAGGCATCCCATTCTTCATCAATAAAAAGCTCAGGTTTGTCTAGACACTTCGTTTTTATTGTTTCATGCACAGTTGTGTTGTTCTTGGAGCGTATTAGTTTTCGTTTTCTTTGCTTAGGTTGTTTAGTTTGCTTGAATAAAGTATTTTGGACCCCCGTTCTCGCTGTGTTGTTTTGCAAATAAGTTTGCTTGGTGTTGGAAAGGAGTAGTAAGTTCTTGCTTGTAAGTGCAAGAGGATCTTGCATTGACTGTGACTTAGACTTTAGCATGACATGATAGGTGTTGTTTTGTCATTATGCTTAGTGATTATTGCTGTAGCATGTCTTGTTCCAAACAATTGGGATTGCTTAGTCTTCCTTGAAGAAATTATGCGTTGTTTTAGCATGCAAAAGCATAGTATTATGGTATTCTCCTTTGATGCTTTGCTTGGGTTGACGTGGCACATGCTCACACCATGTTATGACTATGACAAGTAACCATTAGCCTCTATGATCATTTAGTCCTTGAATTGTAGTACCACTCTTTGCTTTGATTAGTATGTTTTGTTGCACTACATGATTTTGGCCATTATTGCTCTCTTAGTTGGTTGCTCCCAGTCTTTTGCAAGCCTCCACTTGTATGAGTAAGTTCTACTCATGCCTCCAACTCCCAAGAAACCAAGTTATTCCAAAGTGTCCACTATAAACTCCTATGCATGGTGTGTTACACCATTCCAAGTATATTCTTGTTTTCAGCTACCTTCCAATTAAAAACTATTTTGTTATGTGAAAACTTAGTGATTAAAGCCCTCACGAACTTGATGGCACGCTTTATTCTTTGCCCCTAATAAACTTGAACCATTGTGACAACTTTGTTGTATATGCTTGCACTTATAAGTTGGAATTAGCAGAACCATGCTGTCACGGGGAACGTTTTCAACATTGCACTTGTACTCTGTACTCAGTTGATATCATGTTCTTTTGTCTATGGATTTCACCGGTGTGAAATAAAGAGGGAACTTGTAAATCCATGGAGTTTGTATCCTGTGTTAGAGAAACGCCTGGGCCGCTAGCCTAAGCCATGCCTAATCATGGTGGAAACTTGCAGCATCACCATAATGATCTATCTATGAAGCATCCTCAATAAAAAGCTATGAATATGGTAAAAAGATTGCTGAGATGCTCATTGTCTGCTTGCCTTGTCATTTTGGTTATGGGAAAGCTCCTGTACCATCTGCAAGGGGTACCCAGTTGGCGGTTCTCAATGATATGCAAATACTTACAGTGACAAGAACTTACCTGGACCCAAAGTTGAGTATGCATGAGGTGTGGCCCTCGTATTCAAGGTGAGATTGCCAACTTATACTTCGTCAAGCATATACTTGTCAACACCCGGATTTTTCAATCCTAGATGCCTGTTATGCCATACATCACAATCCCAGGATTACCATTTTTGCGAGACATAATAGAATTGGATACCATAGTACTTCATCCATTACAAACGATACATAAGTTCTTACACAAATGGGGATCTCATGTTCCAGTTCTTAGTACAACATCAAGCAGCGGAATACGTAATAATAACGGTAGCGTAGGCGAAGCTCCATCTTCGGGGTCACAGGCAATGCTGACGATGGGAGATGATCCTAGTTGTCGTAACCTTCCTGGGGTCCATCCTCCAGGTACTCCTCTTCATAGTCTGGCCATGGGAATAGCCAGGGACAAAGCCATGAGTACTCTTTAAGTACTCGCAAACTAATACTAACAGGTAAGGGATTTTTGGATAATAGGACACTAGGCTCTAGGGTTGTTTTGCAAAAAGCCAGGTTTATCTTTACTAAGTTCCAAAGCTAGTCACAATTTTATAACTCCTAAGTGGGATCTTGTATTTC
The DNA here is from genome assembly GCA_916181665.1 of Avena sativa. Classification (NCBI taxonomy): domain Eukaryota; kingdom Viridiplantae; phylum Streptophyta; class Magnoliopsida; order Poales; family Poaceae; genus Avena; species Avena sativa. The sequence goes on along the minus strand of OV702298.1, from coordinate 38,973,080 downwards.
AAATCACAACTCTGTTGTGTTCAAGTCAAAGTCTCAGTTCATTTCACAAGTCATTTTGAAAAGTCTGACGGGGGAACAGTATGGCCACTCCAATTTTCCATAACCGCGGACGCGGCTATTCGAATAGTTTGACACTCTCCAGAGATTGTACACTTTCACCACAACATTCGATACATCCGTCAGGAACAAATCCTGAATTTACCATACTCAGTATGCGGATAATCAATCCTAACCTTTCGGTTACACGCCCTAGTATAAGCACCTCTCCTGTGAGTTTGGCCTCCCAACCATGACCACTGTCATCTTGGGTACTGCACAGGTGGACAATCTTCACAAGGTAGCCTCAGCTCAGACCTTGGCCGTGAGGGAACTAATACTAAGGTATATAAGTTTCCAGTCAAGCCCTACCCAATATTCGGGTATTGTGGTTGTACGCAAAAATTGGAATGGTATCGCATCCACACAACCATCAGTTTTATAAAGGGCTAAGGCTCATGCCTCAACATTTTCATCACCAAACTCATCAAGTGCTTGGAAACACATGTCCAAAACATTTCAATAGAATGATCCATCATTCCAAGGTTTTCATAATCATTTTTCCACCAAGTATTCCCATATAAAGTTGATCAAGTTTTATGCTTAGCACTAGCATCTACAGGTGGGGGTAGTAATAATGAGGGGTGGTAACTGGTGGAGTTTCACTAAGTCCAACATTATATTTTAGGCTGATATCAAGGTTTCTAGCTTAGGCCAAATTTTATGCTCTTTAAGCAACCTTCAGCACAACTGTCTAGTATCTACCAAACTCTTAGGTAGACTCTAAGTAAGCTTTGATAAAGAAATAAAGTAAGAAGCTTGCCATAAAACTAGGATTGGTTTAGCAAGTAGGTATGATCACATATGCTTAAGGCATATAGTATTCATATCAGAAGTATGGGTTTGTGGCATCAGTAGGGTATCTTGCAAGTGTTAGCTTGCATTGGTATAGTATCAGCTTGCATTGTTACTAGCCTGCTCAATCAACTAGTAGTATTAGGCTTGTGAAAGTAGAGTGAGTTTTAGCTTGCCTTGTGCAGAGCAGTGGTTGAAGTTCTCCTCGGCTTCCTCTTCGTAGTATCCTCCTTCCTCCTCGTAGTATCCTTGGTCGGTACTAGCGTCTATGAATAAATACGAGGTACACAATCACCAAACAATACTTAACTACTTGAAATCATCACACACAAGGGTCCTATAGATGATCTAGCATCATCTCTAACATTACAAGGTTAAAGCTTGGTTTAAAACTTCTTATTTTTAGAAAAGTAATTTCTGCTCATTGAAAAACTACTTAAGATTTAATATTCTCCAAACTAAACATGGGATCATTTTGACACATGTCATCACCACATATTGTAGTCCATGGGAATGTGATTTAAAGTGGTGTCACAATTTAATAAGGTTTTACCCTTTTATTTTAATTAATTAAAGTGGCTAGAAATGCTTATGAAGCATTCTTTTATTACTTGAACATTATTTCTGCAAGTAAACCTATATATTTTATATATTCTGAAAGGTATGGTTAAATGTGATTTTGAGAGTTGGAATCAACTCAAAAGCTTTTATGGTTTAAATTTGAAAAATGTTTGAATGCAGAAAAGCTTCTGCCTTGTTATTTTTGCTATGGGTGATCTACAGATCTAAATGACTTGAATCCAACGGGCTTGGATTAAGCATTCACAGACCTTTCCAACAAAATAGGTTTCATCCAATTTGGTGCACTAAATCGATCTGGGTTGATTTTTGAAGTTGGGTACAGAAGTGTGTTTGAATTTAAAAGAAAAAGGTTTAATTTGAATTGCTGGGCTGCGCGGGAAATTCTAACGGGCCGGCCTGCTAAGCACAGGGCTCCCGCGGGCTGCTTAAGTGGGTGTCCCCACTCGTCAGTGACACGGGGCTGGGCGAAGCGGTATGGGGCAACGTGGATCGTTTGATCTAGTTCTAATCCAACGGCTGAGGGTCATCGTCGATGCGAGACAGCTCCGGCGAGAACGAAACCTAGCGCGGCCAGTGAGGGGTGCTGGGGGCTCACCGGGGTACGGGCGAGGGTCAGCGAGGCGGGCGAACGATGAAGTCGACGACGGCGAACCTCCTGGTACCGGTGGCTTCTCCTGGGGCGGCTCCAATCGCTGGCTCCTTTCTTCTCCAGAGGCGGCGGGCTCCGGTGAAATTCCGGCGAGGTGGTGCTCGGCTTGCTCTGAGGATGGTGTGGCACGGTCAGTGGGAAGAGGGGAGTGAGATGGTGTGAAGAAATCGTGCGGGGGTGGCCTCTATTTATAGTCGAGCAAGGGGACCGTCGGGGCGCAAGGTGAGCTCGTCGGGGGCGACGTTACAGGCAGCTAATGGCATGGGCAAGGGTAGGGGACGGTGTTGTGTCTCCTGGCGATGCTCAACGACATGATCGCGATGCATGGGGCGGTGTGGTTTGGTCTGGAACGGGCGGCGCTCTGCGCGGCAGAGGCGGCGTCTTCGACGGCGGGCTGTGGCTGTATGGCACGGGGCGGCAAACGGGGGTGTCTGGCGGTCTCCTGGGTCGGTGGTGATCGTGTATGCACGCGGTGAGGGCGGCGCGCGGTCTGTGGGTGATGGTCGAGGGTGGCGCTCTAGCGCACGCTCGGCATGGTCTGGGTGTGTCTCGTGCGCGTGGTCCAGGGCTTGGCAACGCTCGCGGCTGGGACAGGCAGTGGCGATGGACGATGGGCTGCCTCCCAGACAAGGTTGGCACGGCTAGTTCTTCCTCTAGCCTGCTGTCCATAATGGGGTGACATGGGGTGGCTCGGCTGTTCACCATTAATGACAATGGCAAGCTCACATGGGTGCTAGTGTTGGGCTAATCTTTCTAGATGATCTACTGGATTGTGTGTGAGCTAACTAGGGAACAAGTTAGGCTCAAAACACTGCACACTATAGTGTTTGATGTTTTGTTTGATTTGTGTCTGCAACCTGTTTGATGAAATGGCCGCATGAAATCAAGATTTGAATTTTGAAATGATTTTTGGTGGGTTTTCTAGATTGGTTCTGGTGAGTCTGCAGATGCTTGGGTTTTGAAAGTTGAGCTTGTTTTAGGGGTTTTTGAAAAAGTGGGATCTTCCCATATGAAGAAGATTCAATTTTGAAATGTCATTTAAACTATGCATTTGAAAGTTTCTAGATGATCACAAAGTGGGCCTTGATACTTTGTTATGAGTACATTCAAGGGGTGCAAATATCTAGAAAAGTTTCTGTTAGGTTTTGAAAGTTTGAGACAGCCAAAGTAGGCATGGGAGTTAAATTGGTCAAAATGACCATTCACTTAATATATTTGTTTTGATTTACTTGTCTTAAGGAAAAGGGTGGGAAATGTTTTAGATGATGTTCTTTTCACCTAAGAAACATTTTACAAGCAATGGTTCACACAGACAAGGTGGTTTTTAAAGAAATTCAAAATCCATGCATACACATATACATGCATTCATGAATTCATTTAGAAAAGTTTTTGTTAACCCTAAACTTGATGATTAGTGTTTGATGATTTAAGTTTGATAATTTTGGGGTGTTACAAACCTTCCCCCCTTAAACAAAATCTCGTCCCGATATTTGAAAAAGGACGAAAAGATTACCTAGGATTTGAAGAGATCGGGAAACTCCGTTCTGATGTGATCTTCGCGTTCCCAGGTAGCCTCCTCTTCTGTGTGGTTGCTCCACTGAATCTTGAGAAACTTGATGCTTCGGGTTCTGGTAGTTCGAAAGGCTTCTTCCAATATACGGATGGGTACTTCGGTATAGGTTAGGTCATCGTTGATCTCTATGGTCCGGTGATCGATATTCTTGAACACTTCGGTCTTCTCGGGGACTTCGAGACATTTGCGAAGTAACGAGATATGGAAAACATTGTGCACCGCTAAGATCTCTTCAGGTAGTTCCATTTGATACGATACTTCTCCTCGACGGTTCAGAATTTTGAAAGGTCCGATATATCTGGGGGCTAACTTTCTTTTGAGTTGTAAATGTTGCATTCCCTTCAATGGCGACACTTTCAGATAAACAAAATCTCCTATGTTGAAGGCGAGGTCTCAACGTCTCTTGTCGGCGTAACTCTTTTGTTGGGATTGGGCTGTCTTGAGGTGTTCACGAATCTTGTGAACTTTTTCTTCTGCTTCTCGTAGGATGTCGGGTCCGAAAATCTGACTCTCTCCTACTTCCGACCAGTTCAAAGGGGTGCGGCACTTTCTTCCGTACATAAATTCAAATGGGGCCATTTGCAAACTGGCTTGGTAACTGTTGTTCTATGAAAATTCTGCAAACGGCAGACAGTCTTCCCACTTGGATCCATATTCTAACACACATGCTCTAAGCATATCTTCGAGTATTTGGTTTACTCGCTCCGTTTGTCCATCGGTCTGAGGGTGATAGGCGGTACTGAAATCTAGGCGGGTTCCTAAACCTTCTTGGACTTTCTTCCAGAATCTCGAGGTAAACTGGGTTCCTCGATCCGATACTATATTCTTGGGGACTCCATGCAAACTAACGATCCTAGCGATGTATAACTCCGCTAGCTTCGAACTCTGATAGGTAGTTTTGACGGGCAAGAAATGGGTGACTTTGGACAATCTGTCCACTATGACCCAAATAGAGTCATTTCCCCTACTAGAAGTAGGTAGTCCAGTGATAAAGTCCATTCCTACAGAATCCCATTTCCATTCCGGAATTTGCAAAGGTTGCAACAATCCAGCGGGTCTTTGATGTCCTGCCTTGACTCGCTGACATATATCACACTTGGCGATATAGCTTCCAATTTCTCTCTTCATCTTATGCCACCAAAATTGCTCTTTTAAATCTTGATACATCTTAGTTCCTCCGGGATGGATAGAATAAAGAGTATCGTGAGCCTCCTTCAAGATAACTTCTTTCAACTCCGAATCTGCTGGTACACAAAGGCGTCCTTTGTACCACAGAACTCCTTCTTCGTCCTCGGTGAATCCGGGTACTTTGCCTGTACCGATACGACGCTTGATTCCATCGATACTGGCATTTCCCTTCTGCGCCTCTTTAATCTGACTGATCAAAGTGGGCTGAAGTTTTATGCTAGCCAAAAATCCTTCACTTACTAATTCCACTCGAAAATCTTCCATCTCTTTGTGCAAACTTGGTTGCTCCTTCAAAATCGAGTTCAAGCGGCACGGCAATCTGCTAAGGGCATCGGCTACCACATTGGCTTTTCCAGGGTGATAGTGAATGTCCAGGTCGTAATCCTTGATTAGCTCAATCCATCTTCTCTACCTCATATTCAGCTCCTTCTGAGTGAATATATACTTTAGGCTCTTGTGATCCGAATAAATCTCACAACGGTTTCCCATCAGGTAATGTCTCCATGTCTTTAGGGCTAGAACTACGGCTGCGAGTTCGAGGTCATGGGTTGGGTAATTTTGTTCATGTTGCTTCAATTGTCGCGATAGATAAGATATAACTTTGCCTTCTTGCATTAGCACACATCCGAGACCAATCTTGGATGCGTCACAATACACATCGAAGGGCTTCGTGATATTTGGCATGATCAAGATTGGGGCTGAAATCAATCTCCTCTTGAGTTCTTGAAAACTCGCTTCACACTTGTTGGTCCATTCAAACTTCTTGTCCTTCTTCAGCAATTGGGTCATGGGTCGGGCTATACTCGAGAATCCTTCTACGAATTTGCGGTAATATCCCGCCAATCCGAGAAAAGAACGAACTTGGGTTTGAGTGGTTGGGGCTTGCCAATCTTCTACATCTTTCACTTTGGCAGGGTCAACGGCAATTCCTCCGGCTGATACAATGTGACCAAGGAATCCTACTTCCTGTAACGAGAATTCACATTTGCTAAATTTTGCATACAACTGATGCTCTCTAAGGGTTCCAAGAATTGTCCTTAGGTGTAGCTCATGTTCTTCTTCTGATTTGGAATAAATCAGAATGTCATCAATGAAAACAACGACAAACTTATCCAGGAAGTCCATAAAAATCTTATTCATGAGGTTCATGAAATAAGCGGGGGCATTGGTTAATCCAAAAGACATGACTGTATACTCATACAATCCATATCTGGTGGTAAAGGCAGTTTTTGGAATATCCTCTGCACGAATTTTGAGTTGATGATAGCTAGTTCTAAGATCAATCTTAGAAAACACCTGGGCACCGGTCAACTGATCAAACAAATCTTCTATCTTTGGCAAGGGGTACTTGTTCTTGATGGTGACATCATTCAACTTTCGATAATCCATACACAAATGGTTACCTCCATCCTTCTTGTCCACAAACAAGACAGGTGATCTCCATGGGGACGCACTTGGTTGAATCAATCCGATTTCTAGCATGGAATCCAGTTGCTTCTTCAGTTCTTCTAGTTCTGACGGGTTCATACTATAGGGTCTCTGGGCTATGGGTCCTGTTCCGGGGATTAGTTCGATGATAAACTCGATATCCCGATCTGGGGGCATACCGGGCAAAACATCTGGAAATACATCGGGGTATTCGCAGACAATCCGAACTTGGTCAATGGTAGGTTGGGCTATACTCTTGTTACACTTGAATTGGCGAGGTAAGGTTTCAGATATATGCTCGACTGATATTCCGGTGGTACTGGTCATGGTAATGGCTTTCTTGGCACAGTCAATCAATCCTTTATGTTTGGACATCCAATCCATTCCTAGTACTACTTCCAAACCTTTGGTTCCGAGTACTATTGGATTAGCATAAAAATCTATGCCATGGATTCAGATAGGGACGGCTTTGCAAATTTGCCTAGCCTTGGTGGTTGATCCGAGAATTTGTACAATCATCACATGCTTCAATTTGGTTGGTTGAATTTTACTAGTGCAGGAAAATTCTTCGGTGACAAATGAATGCGATGCACCAGAATCAAACAACACTCTTGCAAGTACTGAATTAACAGAAAACATACCCAGCATGACGTCTGGCGCTTCCTGAGCTTCTTCAGCATGCATGAGAAAAAGACGGCCATTGCGGTTGAGTGAATTCCCTGGGGCAAATCTTCTCCCTGGCTGGACACGACGCTGCTGCTGAGCTGGGACATTGGCGTTGGGGGATGTAGCATTCTTCTTGTTGGGGCACTCGTTGGAATAGTGGCCTTTATTTCCACAGTCATAACAGGTCAGTTGTGACTTGTCCTTGGCTGCGATAGGCACAGCATTGCTTCCAGTCCTTGGGGCAGTGTTGGGGTTGGTGGTAATATTGTTGGTGTTGAATTTGGGTGGGGCACGGGTGAAATTGCTAGAGTTGCCGGGGTTGTTGTGATTTCCTCCGGGTCTAGGGTTTCCACGATTGGGATAGGTCGGACGGGTCATAGGGGGTCTGTTGGTTCTTGGGGCAAATCCTGGAGATGGGTTGGGGCGATACTTTGGGGTCTGATGGGTTCCTGGTTGATGCATCATGCGACGCTTGCGGTTCTCATTGGCCTGGTTGATCTTTCCTTCCATTTGGATAGCAGACTCGACAAGGGCTTCAATATCAACAAAGGGGATATTGACTAACACCGTCTGCATCTCGTCGTGCAGACCATTCAGGAATCTTTCTTTGTTTTTGGCTTCGGTGTCTATTTCGTCTGGGGCATACCTAGCTAATGACAAAATTTTGTCACGGTATTCCACTACAGTCATCCTTCCTTGCTTCAACTCTCTGAACTCGTCTCTCATTCTCTTGATTAAACCTGGTGGCACATGGTTCTACTAAACTTGACCTTGATTTCCTCTCAGGTCATCATCTGGCCTCCGGTCATTGCACGAACACTGTTCCACCATGCCCTGGCATCTCCGGCTAGATAATGGGTGGCGAACAAGACTTTCTCGTTGGCTTCCACTCCGGCTACTTCTAAGTTATTTTCCATGGTTTGTAGCCAATCATCGGCGTCTAGGGGTTCTTCCGACTTGGTGAAAACGGGTGGGTTGGTATTTTGGAAATTCTTGAGCTTAGATCTGTGGTTGTCCTGATTTCCATGGCCTTGATTGTTGTGGGCTAGCTGGGCTATCTGTTGCAGAGTGGCTAGGTTGGCTTGACGTTCGGCTCTTTCAGCTTCGCGGTCAGAAGTCAACATTTGCAGGATCTGCAACATCGGATCCAGGGCTGAACCACTTCCTCCACGTGGCATCTGAATATTGATATAGATCATGAGAAAAGAGGGAAATTTCTAAGGTTTTGGGTTTTTGAAAAGTTTTTGGAGTTTGACTCAAGTTTTCTAGCAACTTGCTTTTTCATTCATTCACTCATAGCACACAGTACAACACACACCACAACAAGGAAAAATAGATGGTTTTAAGAACCATTCTGGAATCTACGATACAGTGGGACCGACTACTACTCACTACTCTAGTACTCAGTGCTACTACTCCTCGGAGTCTGTGGCTTCATCATCTTCAACATCATCGATGAAGGCGAAATCATCCTCATCGGTGAAGAAGTCCATGGCCTGATCCTCCAGAAAATCATCGTCATCGCTGAGATAGGAGTAAGGGTCTCCACGAAGATCCTCTCCGGCATTCTCCCTTTCCTCCAACTGCATGTCCCTCTCGTGGATGGTCTCTTCCAGAGATGAGATGCGATGGCGAAGACGGGCAATAATGCGCTCCTTCTTGTCGAGCTGACGGCGGCGAGACTTGCGATCCTTTGCTAGCATGGCGATGGTCTGATCCTTCGTCTTGATGATGGCAGACTTGTGGTTGCAATAGTCACGGCAGTTGTCCAACTCTTGCTGATGATCATACATCATGAAGCTAAGGTGGTCCAATTGATTCTTCAGCTCGGGGTGGTATGGGGCTTCCAGTGGTTGTCCATTTGCATCACGTCTTGGGAAAAACTCAAAGCGAGTACCCTTGATCCGATTGATGCTCTGCCCACACAGACGGGAAAGAGCTTCCTGCATAGCTCTAGCAAGTCCATCGAGCCAGTTGTTTTCCCTCAAGGTAAACTGAATTCCCTCCGCTGTGGGAGGTTCAATCTTTCCTCGGAGACTTGCAACAATTAGCCACTGCAGATCTTCTCCTCCTTGATCATTGAGCTGAGCTCCGAAGAACTCGGGGTGTGGACGCTCCAGAAGTTCCGAAAGCTGATCCAGATCCCTCTCAAAGATAAGGTCTCCTCCATTCTCGAGTTGGTAAAACTTGCTGTACTTCACGTCCATCTATAAAAATAGAGGATGAGTAGATTAGCAGAGTGATCAAGTGTGTCAAAATTTTATCTATTTTGCAAGAGTTTTTGGGGAACATGAAGTTTTATTAAAGAATTAAAGAGGTAAGAATGAGAATAAGTTTTCGTAAATATTTTTGTTCTGTGGTTTTGAAACTAAGTTTTTGGTTCAACGTCCAATCTAACTAGGGTCTCCTATGGTCAGGATGGCTCTGATACCAACTTGTCAACACCCGGATTTTTCAATCCTAGAGGCCTGTTATGCCATACATCGCAATCCCAGGATTACCATTTTTGCGAGACATAACAGAATTGGATACCATAGTACTTCATCCATTACAAACGATACATAAGTTCTTACACAAATGGGTATCTCATGATCCAGTTCTTAGTACAACATCAAGCAGCGGAATACGTAATAATAACGGTAGCGTAGGCGAAGCTCCATCTTCTGGGTCACAGGCAATGCTGACGATGGGAGATGATCCTAGTTGTCGTAACCTTCCTGGGGTCCATCCTCCAGGTACTCCTCTTCATAGTCTGGCCATGGGAATAGCCAGGGATAAAGCCATGAGTACTCTTTAAGTACTCGCAAACTAATACTAACAGGTAAGGGATTTTTGGATAATAGGACACTAGGCTCTAGGGTTGTTTTGCAAAAAGCCAGGTTTATCTTTACTAAGTTCCAAAGCTAGTCACAATTTTATAACTCCTAAGGGGGATCTTGTATTTCAAATCACAACTCTGTTGTGTTCAAGTCAAAGTCTCAGTTTATTTCACAAGTCATTTTGAAAAGTCTGACGGGGGAACAGTATGGCCACTCCAACTGTCCATAACCGCGGACGCGGCTATTCGAATAGTTTGACACTCTGCAGAGATTATACACTTTCACCACAACATTCGAAACATCCGTCAGGAACAAATCCTGAATTTACCATACTCAGTATGTGGATAATCAATCCTAACCTTTCGATTACATGCCCTAGTATAAGCACCTCTCCTGTGAGTTTGGCCTCCCAACCATGACCACTGTCATCTTGGGTACTGCACAGGTGGACAATCTTCACAAGGTAGCCTCAGCTCAGACCTTGGCCGTGAGGGAACTAATACTAAGGTATATAAGTTTCCAGTCAAGCCCTACCCAATATTCGGGTATTGTGATTGTACGCAAAAATTGGAATGGTATCGCATCCAGACAACCATCAGTTTTATAAAGGGCTAAGGCTCATGCCTCAACATTTTCATCACCAAAATTATCAAGTGCTTGGAAACACATGTCCAAAACATTTCAATAGAATGATCCATCATTCCAAGGTTTTCATAATCATTTTTCCACCAAGTATTCCCATCTAAAGTTGATCATATTTTATGCTTAGCACTAGCATCTACAGGTGGGGGTAGTAATAATGAGGGGTGGTAACTGGTGGAGTTTCACTAAGTCCAACATTATATTTTAGGCTGATATCAAGGTTTCTAGCTTAGGCCAAATTTTATGCTCTTTAAGCAACCTTCAGCACAACTGTCTAGTATCTACCAAACTCTTAGGTAGACTCTAAGTAAGCTTTGATAAAGAAATAAAGTAAGAAGGTTGCCATAAAACTAGGATTGGTTTAGCAAGTAGGTATGATCACATATGCTTAAGGCATATAGTATTCATATCACAAGTATGGGTTTGTGGCATCAGTAGGGTATCTTGCAAGTGTTAGCTTGCATTGGTATAGTATCAGCTTGCATTGTTACTAGCCTGCTCAATCAACTAGTAGTATTAGGCTTGTGAAAGTAGAGTGTCTTGCAAGTTTTAGCTTGCCTTGTGCAGAGCAGTGGTTGAAGTTCTCCTCGGCTTCCTCTTCGTAGTATCCTCCTTCCTCCTCGTAGTATCCTTGGTCGGTACTAGCGTCTATGAATAAATACGAGGTACACAATCACAAAACAATACTTAACTACTTGCAATCATCACACACAAGGGTCCTATAGATGATCTAGCATCATCTCTAACATTACAAGGTTAAAGCTTGGTTTAAAACTTCTTATTTTTAGAAAAGTAATTTCTACTCATTGAAAAACTACTTAAGATTTAATATTCTCCAAACTAAACATGGGATCATTTTGACACATGTCATCACCACATATTGTAGTCCATGGGAATGTGATTTAAAGTGGTGTCACAATTTAATAAGGTTTTACCCTTTTATTTTAATTAATTAAAGTGGCTAGAAATGCTTATGAAGCATTCTTTTATTACTTGAACATTATTTCTGCAAGTAAACCTATATATTTTTATATATTCTGAAAGGTATGGTTAAATGTGATTTTTGAGAGTTGGAATCAACTCAAAAGCTTTTATGGTTTAAATTTGAAAAATGTTTGAATGCAGAAAAGCTTCTGCTTTGTTATTTTTGCTATGGGTGATCTACAGATCCAAATGACTTGAATCCAACAGGCTTGGATTAAGCATTCACAGACCTTTACAACAAAATAGGTTTCATCCAATTTGGTGCACTGAATCGATCTGGGTTGATTTTTGAAGTTGGGTACAGAAGTGTGTTTGAATTTAAAAGAAAAAGGTTTAATTTGAATTGCTGGGCTGCGCGGGAAATTCTAACGGGCCGGCCTGCTAAGCACAGGGCTCCCGCGGGCTGCTTAAGTGGGTGTCCCCACTCGTCAGTGACACGGGGCTGGGCGAAGCGGTATGGGGCAACGTGGATCGTTTGATATAGTTCTAATCCAACGGCTGAGGGTCATCGTCGACACGAGACAGCTCCGGCGAGAAGGAAACCTAGCGCGGCCAGTGAGTGGTGCTGGGGGCTCACCGGGGTACGGGCGAGGGTCGGCGAGGCGGGCGAACGACGAAGTCGACGACGGCGAACCTCCTGGTACCGGTGGCTTCTCCTGGGCGGCTCCAATCGCTGGCTCCTTTCTTCTCCAGAGGTGGCGGGCTCCGGTGAAATTCTGGCGAGGTGGTGCTCGGCTTGCTCTGAGGATGGTGTGGCACGGTCAGTGGGGAGAGGGGAGTGAGATGGTGTGAAGAAATCGTGCGGGGGTGGCCTCTATTTATAGTCGAGCGAGGGGACCGTCGGGGCGCAAGGTGAGCTCGTCAGGGGCGACGTTACAGGCAGCTAATGGCATGGGCAAGGGTAGGGGACGGTGCTGTGTCTCCTGGTGATGCTCAACGACATGATCGCGAGGCATGGGGCAGTGTGGTTTGGTCTAGAACGGGCGGCGCTCTGCGCGGCAGAGGCGGCGTCTTCGACAGCGGGCTGTGGCTGTATGGCACGGGGCGGCAAACGGGGGTGTCTGGCGGTCTCCTGGGTCGGTGGTGATCGTGTATGCACGCGGTGAGGGCGGCGCGCGGTCTGTGGGTGATGGTCGAGGGTGGCGCTCTGGCGCACGCTCGGCATGGTCTGGGCGTGTCTCGTGCGTGTGGTCCAGGGCTTGGCAACGCTCGCGGCTGGGACAGGCAGTGGCGATGGACGGTGGGCTGCCTCCCAGACAAGGTTGGCACGGCTAGTTCTTCCTCTAGCCTGCTGTCCACAATGGGGTGACATGGGGTGGCTCGGCTGTTCACCATTAATGACAATGGCAAGCTCACAGGGGTGCTAGTGTTGGGCTAATCTTTCTAGATGATCTACTGGATTGTGTGTGAGCTAACTAGGGAACAAGTTAGGCTCAAAACACTGCACACTATAGTGTTTGATGTTTTTTTTGATTTGTGTCTGCAACCTGTTTGATGAAATGGCCGCATGAAATCAAGTTTTGAATTTTGAAATGATTTTTGGTGGGTTTGCTAGATTGGTTCTGTTGAGTCTGCAGATGCTTGGGTTTTGAAAGTTGAGCTTGTTTGAGGGGTTTTTGAAAAAGTGGGATCTTCCCATATGAAGAAGATTCAATTTTGAAATGTCATTTAAACTATGCATTTGAAAGTTTCTGGATGATCACAAAGTGGGCCTTGATACTTCGTTATGAGTACATTCAAGGGGTGCAAATATCCAGAAAAGTTTATGTTAGGTTTTGAAAGTTTGAGACAACCAAAGTAGGCATGGGAGTTAAATTGGTCAAAATGACAATTCACTTAATATATTTGTTTTGATTTACTTGTCTTAAGGAAAAGGGTGGGAAATGTTTTAGATGATGTTCTTTTCACCTAAGAAACATTTTACAAGCAATGGTTCACACAAACAAGGTGGTTTTTAAAGAAATTCAAAATCCATGCATACACATATACATGCATTCATGAATTCATTTAGAAAAGGTTTTGTTAACCCTAAACTTGATGATTAGTGTTTGATGATTTAAGTTTGATAATTTTGGGGTGTTACAATACTCCAGCTTTGCCACTTTAACCTTAACCACTTCAAGATGCTTATGTTAGGGGCAATGAGAGCTGAAAGCTAACAAGTACCTTAATTTTTGGAAGCTCTTTTTGAAACTTGTAATCCCTGCTTCCTTTACAAAAATGCCTTTCTTCCACCATTATTGAGTCTCCACCTTCTACCTTTGTAAGATCCCTCCTTTATAAAGGAAAAGGATCCCTGTGATTGCAATGCTAGTCCCTGGATCATTGCTAGCATCCACAGTTTAAGATGAAGTACACAGAAACAAAGGTCATTATTAGAGGCATTCCAGAGACAAACATAGTCTTTACAACTCCAAGGCCACAGGCCTAGTATAAGAGTTTGAATAAGTAAATAAATAAAAGTCTTCGTATTCATGTGCCACAGGCAAACATGTTGAGTGTAGACTCATGACTCCTAATCCTCATCAGAGTAACCTGCAACATCACAAGTTACAGCCACAGTGGGTCAATACATTGGAATAGTATTGGCAAGTGATACCTTAGTATAATTTAGGTGGACTATATTACTATATGCAATTTGGCTAAGTGTAGCTTGGCTTGCTTTGCTCAAAATAGGTTTTGCCTATTAGTTGAAATCACTAAGTTTTTCTTTGTCAAAAGTTTTCCCAAGGAACCACCAATAGACATTGTGGTCCTTCACCCTTGTTCACCCACAAGTTTTACTTAGAAATTGGGATGAGGAGATTCTTGATAGCTCCCATGTCTTGATGCTCAAGTTGTCCTTTTCCAGGGACATGGCTAAGTACTTAGATTTTTCCATCTGCAGAGGTTGTGCACTTTCCCCACCAGACTTGATTTTCACCAACACAGGACCTTTCATAAGCCTTCCCTTAGACCAAATGGACGCGCTCCAACCTATCATTCCCACTACCACCAACTGTCCAAATGGCTAAGTTCTAGCAACCTATATGATCCAGGCAGAGCCCATATTGCCAAGTGGATGCACTAGAAGCTTCTCAACACCTGGCCTCTAAAATCTCTTTGTTCCTGGGTGGCTTTCCACAAGTGAGATAAACAAGGTTCACCAGTCCCCTGGCCTTGTGTAACCGCTCAACACAAACCATTCCTTCCATTCCACCCAGGTGTTTCATTTACTTTAGTTGTTTTATTAGGCAAAACACAAGTCCAAAGACTTAGAAATATTTTCATCATAGCATCTATATATTTCACCAACCCTTGGTTGCTACTAGCTAGGCTAAGCATGGCATAGATAAGCATCTTAACTTAGAAATTTCCTAGCAATGCTACAACTACTAGGATTTCCCAACATGGCATATAAGCAAAATATAGCCTACAAGACTAACAAAATATTTCTAATGCTTAGTAGAAAACATAGGAACAAAAATATTCATGAAGTACCACTTGCCTTGGTAGTTTGGAGAGTAGCTACACTCCTCACAATCACAATCACTAGCACCAAAATCTACACAAAGAATTATAGCAACAATCATATACAAAACATATACAATCAAGAATATATGCATGCATGCAAAATGATATATGATGATTTTTAAAACTCAACCAGGGAAGTATATAGTACTAGTTCATAAACAAGTTAAAAACTTGCCAAACAACATTTAGATAAACCCTAAAACAATTCTTAAACAATTCATATACTCAAATTAGCCCTACACAAGTTTCTGCAAATAAAGTCATTTTAACAGAAGCAAAATATTAAACACATTGCATATTTATAAAGAGCTTGTTCTCCTGATTCCAACGGTATAAAATTTGTCAAATTCTAACGTGGGGATCAAAAGTTATAGCCAAAACAAATTTAAACATCTAATAGATTCAAATCCTGTTTTTAAACTCTAACAGATGCCACGCGTCTTATTCTGATTGGCCCGTACCGCTTCGCGTAGGATCACGCTTCTGAGCCGCTGGATCTGACTTAATCGCACGGGCCAGATCTACCTATACCGCTTCGCTAAGTGATCTAATTCTACGCGCTGGATCCAGATCCAACGGTCCTAGATCAAACGACCATAGCTGGGCGGCACTGGCGGTGGCTACTGGTGGCGGCATGCTCGGCCTACGGCGGAGCGACGCTATAGGTGGCTCTGGGGTCGTCGGAGATGCTTACCAGAAATGTGACGATGCGCTGATGCTCAACCTGGCGACGGCTTGGCATGGGGCGCTCTGTAGTGGCTGAGGGAGCTCGTCGGAGTTGCTGGCGGCGTCGGGCTTGGGTGGACGACGACGTTGGCGACACTCCTGGTCACCCTAGCGCGAATAAACGGCATCAGGAGACGCACAAAACTATGGTGAACATGCTCGCGTGAAACAGAGGAGAAGGGGAACAAAGGGCTCACCGAATTTGATCGCCGGAGTTGAGGATGTCGTCGGGAGCTTGCGGTGCTTGTCGAAGACGACGACCTGGGGCAGTACAGGACGAACCAGTGGGGTCAGAAGGTGCGCGAGGAAGTTGTGAAGTGGCTCGAATGAACCAGAGGGAGAGGGGCGCACGGGGCTCACTGGAATTGGTCGCCGGAGAGCTCTCTATCTGCGACGGTGCGAGGATGAATGCGGGCAGCCTGGGGACGCTCTAGGCTTGGAGTTTGGGGGGAAATGGAGAGGGGGCAGAGGGGGTTTAAGTAGGCAAGGCGGGGGCGTGAATTACTCCTGCAATCAACGCGAATTGACGAGCAAATCAACCAGGTAACGCACGGCGTGATTTGGGGAAGAACACGTCGCGGTGGGGGTGGAGACGACGACGCCGTGTGGGCCGCGGCTGTCAGCGAGAGAATCAGAGAGGGAGTGGGTCCTGTCTGTCAGTCACTCAGCAGGTGCGGGGGTGAGTGAAGGAAAACGGTTCACGGGGTGGGGGTGTTGGGCTTAGCTGGGGTAGTTGGGCCAGATTTGACTGAAGGCTTATTTTTTTCCTTTTAACCTTTTTATTTTTCTGTTTGGTTTTTCTGAAATGAATTTCAACTCCAAATCAAATGAGTTTGAATTCAAATCTTCTCTAGGTTTTTATACTGCAAACCTTGCACTCAAATGTGTGTCAAACACTATTGTTCAATCAAAACACTTTGATCAAATAAAAAATAAAAATAAAACCAAGCCTTTATGTGATATATACAATAGGCATAATATTGGTTTTATTTACTTATTTTGTTTTGAAACTTTGTTCAAACTTTTGATGGCCTAAGTTTGAATTTCAAACCTTACTGAACAAAACAAATACTCTTCCCATTGAAAGGTAGCACTAAGGCTAAAGCAACTTGCATGAAATGATAAGCATAAATGCTTCTGTTTTGAAAAGATTTGTTTGAAATGAAATTCATATGATCATGGATGCATGGATGATATGCATGAGTTTGAAACATGATTTTAGTGATGTTACAAATCTAACCCCCTTAAGGTGAATCTTTCCCTCGAGATTCGGGTTGGATAGCAAATAGGTGAGGGTGGTCTTTCCGAAGATCATCTTCTCTTTCCCAAGTTGCTTCCTCTTCGGAATGATGGTTCCACTGCACTTTGCAAAACTTGATAGTCTTAGTCCGCGTGACTCTTTCTGCAGTCTCAAGAATCTTGATAGGCTTCTCCTCATAAGTGAGGTCACTCTCCAACTGAACCTCTTCCAAAGGTATAGTATCCTTCAGAGAAGTTTCTTCCATTTCTGGATGACATTTCTTAAGCTGACTCACATGAAACACATTATGGACAGCTGACAAAGACTCTGGCAATTCAATTTCATAAGCAACTTCTCCTTTGCGACTCAGAATCTTGAATGGTCCAACATATCTTGGGGCCAACTTTCCTTTGACTCCGAACCTCTTCACTCCACAAAGTGGTGACACTCTAAGATAGGCTCTATCACCCACTTCATAGGTGACTTCTCTACGCTTAGGATCTGCGTAGCTTTTCTGTCGGGACTGTGCTATCTTCAATCTGTCCTTAACCAACTTGACCTTCTCTTCGGCTTCTTTGATAAGATCTGGTCCGAACAAACTTCTTTCTCCCACACCATTCCATAATAATGGGGTGGTACACTTTCTCCCATAGAGAAACTCAAATGGTGCCATCTCAATGCTGGCTTGATAGCTGTTGTTATAAGAAAATTCTGCGTAGGGCAGACTTTCATCCCAACTGTCTCCATAGTCTAGGGCACATGCCCTCAACATGTCTTCAAGAATCTGACTAGTCCTTTCTGTCTGTCCATCAGTTTGAGGATGAAAAGCAGTGCTAAATTCCAACCTCGTTCCCAACGACTCATGTAGTTGTCTCCAAAAATGGGAAGTGAATTGAGTTCCCCTATCAGACACAATACTCTTGGGCACTCCATGTAGACATACAATTCTACTCATGTAGATCTTGGCCAACTTAGCACTTGTATAAGTTGTCTTCACGGGTATGAAATGAGCCACTTTAGTTAGGCGATCCACCACTACCCAAATAGAATCATATCCTGATCTGGTCCTTGGTAATCTGGTAATGAAGTCCATACCAATCTTGTCCCATTTCCAATCAGGAATAGGTAGTGGTTGAAGCAAACCGGCTGGTTTCTGATGTTCCGCTTTCACTCTACTACACACATCACACAAAGCAATATGTTCGGCGATGTCTTTCTTGAGATTATTCCACCAAAATCTTTCCTTCATGTCCATGTACATTTTGGTGTTACCCGGATGAATGGAATACGGAGAGTTGTGTGCTTCTTGCAAAATCAGTTTCTGAAGCTCCGCATCTTGTGGAACACAGATACGTTTCCCATGCCATAAAGTACCCTGTTCGTCTTCATGGAATCCTTTGGCTTTTCCTTTGCCAATCTTTTCCTTAATCTCTTCAATTTCCTTATTAGTCTTCTAGGCTTCTTTGATCCTGTCCAACAAGGTGGGTTAAACATCCAAAGACATGAGATGTCCTTCAGGCACAATCTCCAATCTGAGATCTCTAAATTGGGCACACAAATCATCTGGCAATTCTCCTTTTGTAAGGCCATTCACAAAAACCTTACGGCTTAAAGCATCCGCTACAACATTTGCTTTACCGGGATGGTATTGCAAACTTAAGTCATAGTCCTTGATGAGTTCTAGCCATCTTCTTTGTCTCATATTAATTTCCTTCTGGGTGAAGATATACTTCAAATTCTTGTGATCCGTGAATACTTCACATCGCTTTCCCAAAAGATAGTGTCTCCATGTTTTGAGTGCATGTACAACAGAGGCTAACTCTAAATCATGAGTAGGGTAGTTCACTTCATGAGTTTTGAGTTGTCTCGAGGCATAAGCCACAACTTTTCCGTCTTGCATAAGTACTGCTCCCAAACCATGATGGGATGCATCACAATATACTTGGAAATCTTTTTCCAAATCTGGCAAACACAAGACTGGTGCTGTCACAAGTCTCTTCTTCAATTCCTGAAAGCTGAGTTCACAACCTTCAGACCAAGCAAATTTCTTGTCTTTCTTTAGCAATTCTGTAATAGGCTTAGCTACCTTGGAGAAATTCTCAATGAACCTTCTGTAGTAACCTGCTAAGCCAAGGAAACTACGAACTTCCTTCACTGACTTGGGAGATTCCCATTCAGTTACAGCTGAAACTTTAGCAGGATCAACTGCTACACCATCTTTTGTCATAACATGACCAAGAAATCCAACTTCATTTAACCAGAATTCACACTTGCTGAATTTGTCATACAGTTTATGCTCTCTAAGCTTCTCAAGTATCAAACGCAAATTTCCTTCATGTTCTTCTTTGCTCTTGGAGTAGATTAAAATGTCATCGATGAAAACGACAACAAATTTATCAAGAAATTCCATGAATACCTTGTTCATCATATTCATAAAGTATGCTGGAGCATTGGTTAAACCAAATGGCATCATGGTATACTCATACAATCCATACCTTTTGGTGAAAGTTGTCTTGGGTATGTCTTGTTCTCTTATCTTGAGTTGGAAATAACCTGACCGGAGATTAATCTTCGAGAACACACAAGATCCTTCTAGCTGATCAAACAAGTCATTGATTCTAGACAAAGGGTATTTGTTCTTGATAGTCACCTCATTGAGTGAACGGTAATCTATGCATAACCTTTGACTTCTATCTTTCTTCTCCACAAACAAAACTGGGGCTCCCCAAGATGAAGAACTTGGTTGAATAAATCCTTTCTGCAACTGCTCTCCGAGTTGTTTCTTGAGTTCTTTCAGTTCATCTACTAACATCTTGTATGGTCTCTTTGCTATTGGTCCAGATCCTGGTAGCAAATCTATAAGAAACTCCACATCTCTATCTGGTGGCATTCCTGGCAATTCTTCCGGAAATACATCCGGATATTCACTCACAACTGGCACACTGTCTATGCTAACCCCCTTCAGAGAACTTAGCTTACTCCCTTTTGATTCAAAGTTAGACTTGAATTTAATCCGTTTTCTTTCCGGGGTTGTGAGTGCGACAGTACGATTAGCACAATCTAGTACTCCTTCATATTTAGCCATCCAATCCATTCCCAATATTACGTCCATCCTTGGGAATCTAGGATTATCAGACTCACTGGAAATTTATGCTTTCCAAACTCTATTACTAGATCCCGGCATCCAAGACTTACTATCATATATCCACCTGGAGAACTAACTTTTATTGGACACCCAATGTTTTCAGTTGGAAACCCATTTCTATCAACAAATGCTTTTGATATGAATGAATGTGATGCTCCAGTATCAAAAAGAACAAATGCTGGAATAGAATTGAGTCTGAACTTACCAGCAATAGCATCAGGCTCCTCATAAATTTCCTCCACATTGATGTGGTTCACTTGTCCCTTCTCAAAAGGGTTGGGCTTGTTAGGTCCTTCAACTTTCTTTTCTGGTCATTCATTTGCATAATGCCCCATCTTCTTGCACTTGAAGCATTCAACCTGACTGATGTCCTTCTTGACAGGCTAGCTTCCACTGCCACTTCCATTCCCACTATGGTGGCTCTTATATCCACCCTTGTGGTTCTTGTACTTGTCATTGTCATGACTACGGTGATGCTTGTTGTCATGACGATTGTGGTTGTGGTGCTTGTTGAATTTCCCATGCTTGTGGGATCCTGAGCTTTCACTGTCATCGTAATGGGAACGTTTGTGAGACGATCCCGAGTTGTGCTTGTCCGAGTGCTTTCTCTTCCTGCTCTCAACTTGCTTCATTTTGTTCTCCAAAATAGCAGCCTTATCACAAAGAGACTGGTATGTGGGAACATATGCCACAGCCAACAGGTTCAGCTCATCATTCAACCCTTCGAGGAACTTTTCTTTCCTCTTAGCATCAGTGTCAACTTCATCCGGTGCGTAACGCGCCAGATTGTTGAATTCCTCAATATATTCAGCCACGCTGCGGTGGCGCTGCTTCAGGTTATGAAACTCTTTCTTTTTCAGACTCATCACTCTAGATGAGATATGAGCAGTACGAAAGCCATCCTCAAAGATAGCCCAGGTCACATCTTCTATGGGAGTGGTGATCTGGAAGTTATCCCACCAAGTGGCGGCTGGTCCTTCTAGCAAATGTGCTGCAAATCTGACCTTTTCTGCATCAGTACAACCCACAGTTACCAAGTCCTTGTTCACAGAGCGTAGCCAATCATTGGCCACCATTGGATCAGTCGTTCCTGAGAACTTTGCTGGCCTCAATCTCAAGAACCTGGTAAGCATGTCAAAACCCGGTGGGTTGTTGTTGTTGTTGTTATTGTTGTTATTGTTGTTGTTGTTGTTTTGGTTCTGGATGAGCGTCGTCATCATTTGCATCAGCTGAGTTTGAGCGGTCATCATTTGCTGCATTTCCGGAGTGATGTTGTTGTTGTTGGGGTTGGGGTTTGCACGACGGGGAGGCATCTGTGGTTTGTTCAATAGAGGTAAGAATGAGATACCCATAGATGCTTTCATGCACAATACATCACATAAACAATCACAAAGCATGCAACATAATGATAAAGATTCAACAACCAGATAACAAGTTCGCAAAGTAAAACACACACGAATAACAAGCCATCCACATGTTGGATGGTCAAATAACAAGTTCTTAATGACAAATATGATAATAAATGATAAATGAGTAGTCAAATCTACTCCTCGCCATCAACCTCCTCCTCGACAAAGGTAAGACCTGCGTTCTCCATCGCGGTCTTGTATTCCTCGACACTGGTGGTCAAGGTCTCTATCTTGGCTTTGAGAGCCCTCTTCTGGGAACGAAGTCTCTTAATCACCGTCTGCTGATGCTCGAGCTCGAAGTCCTTGGCCTGCAGCTCTTCAGTCATGTCCCGGATCTTCTTGTTCCTATCCTGGACTCGCTTCTCCCGACTCTTGAACTTTCTGTCCTAGCTCTCGAACTTTGCCTCCATCTCCTTAACTATCTCATCTTGCTCCGCGAAGAGCTTGTCCTTCTCACGAAGCTGCACCTGGAGTTCGTCATTGCTGAGCATGATGTTGGTCCTATCAGAGTCCACGTGCCTAATGAGAGCCTCTAAGTACTGGAGGTATAGACGAATCGGCTCGGCTGTATCCCTCGCAGTGTCCTCGAAGTCGATGGACTCTCCATCCTCATCATGTCTACCGAAGACGTGGAAGTGAGTACCTCTAACCTGTCGGGAGTGTCTCCCCAACAGACGTCCTATCAGATCCTGCATGACTACCTCAAGGCCTCTCTCCTTGTCGTCGTACATGAGCTTGAAGACGAGGGCCTCCGTGGTAGGCTCAGTCTGGCGTCCGGGCTGGTTGACCTTGAAACCCCAGAGGTCTTTCCTCTCAAACTTGGTGAGGGGAAGCACCATGATGGTAGGAAGAGGGAGATTGAGCAAAGTAGTAAGCTCAACAATACGAGGACCAAAGCGAGTTCCCTGGAACTCCTCAACAGTGCTGATGGTAAAGGTAGGCATCTATTTATAAGATAGAAAAGTTAGAACAACACAATTTAAAATGAAAACACAAGGCAAAACATCACATACATAACCTTGGAAATCAAAACACACAAGTCATGGCATACAAGAATCCATTACATCAATCAAGGTTCAACTTATTTAAGTTAACATTTGGAAAATAAGGTGATAAGTGGTGGTCCAACTAACGTAGTACGTTTACAATCCTATCTCACTGGATCTGTTGGCTAACATAATTTTTCTAGAAGCAAGCAGCCTATCTTGTTCATATGACTCCATCACTAAGTCTATAATGTCTCCTCTTAAAGTTTGGTTGGTAGCTTCCAACTCTTGGGTATGTTTCTTCTCTTCTACTAGGCTATTTTGGATGTTGAACATTCTGCACTTGACCCTTTCACCAAGTTCTTTGATGGTCTTCCAAGCTGCATCCCTTGCTGGGTCAAAGAATGTAGGGTGCATCACTGAGTTGGTGAACATGCAGAATCATGAGTCCTTGTGGTTGTCTTCCTTGTTTTTGTACAAGTGAAGTTGCACCCACCAGTACTCAACTCCTTCATCCATCACAGGAAAACCTTTGTACACAGCTGCACCATGTATTTCCATTGCAACCATGAGGTCCTTGAGAGCCTTGGGGAATTCTGTCTCACACTCCAAGGTCATTGTCATGAGTGGTCCTTTCCTCACGGCTTCGTTGATGGAGTTCATCTACAATTAGAGATTAGAAAGAAGATTAGAAAAGTTTACAAGAGGGATAGACAAGTGTAGAAGTTGTTGAAAAATTTTCCTTAGTGGTTTCCAATCCTAGGGTCATAATCCTATAGGCAACACAGTGCTCTGATACCATTTGTAAGATCCCTCCTTTATAAAGGAAAAGGATACCTGTGATTGCAATGCTAGTCCCTGGATCATTGCTAGCATCCACAGTTTAAGATGAAGTACACAGAAACAAAGGTCATTATTACAGGCATTCCAGAGACAAACATAGTCTTTACAAATCCAAGGCCACAGGACTAGTACAAGAGTTTGAATAAGTAAATAAATAAAAGTCTTCATCTTCATGTGCCACAGGCAAACATTTTGAGTGTAGACTCATGACTCCTAATCCTCATCAGAGTAACCTGCAACATCACAAGTTACAGCCACAGTGGGTCAATACATTGGAATAGTATTGGCAAGTGATACCTTAGTATAATTTAGGTGGACTATATTACTATATGCAATTTGGCTAAGTGTAGCTTGGCTTGCTTTGCTCAAAATAGGTTTTGCCTATTAGTTGAAATCACTAAGTTTTTCTTTGTCAAAAGTTTTCCCAAGGAACCACCAATAGACATTGAGGTCCTTCACCCTTGTTCACCCACAAGTTTTACTTAGAAATTGGGATGAGGAGATTCTTGATAGCTTCCATGTCTTGATGCTCAAGTTGTCCTTTTCCAGGGACATGGCTAAGTACTTAGATTTTTCCATCTGCAGAGGTTGTGCACTTTCCCCACCAGACTTGATTTTCACCAAGACAGGACCTTTCAGAAGCCTTCCCTTAGACCAAATGGACGCGCTCCAACCTATCATTCCCACTACCACCAACTGTCCAAATGGCTAAGTTCGAGCAACCTATATGATCCAGGCAGAGCCCATATTGCCAAGTGGCTGCACTAGAAGCTTCTCAACACTTGGCCTCTAAAATCTCTTTGTTCCTGGGTGGCTTTCCACAAGTGTGATACACAAGGTTCACTAGTCCCCTGGCCTTGTGTAACCACTTAACACAAACCATTCCTTCCATTCCACCCAGGTGTTTCATTTACTTTAGTTGTTTTATTAGGCAAAACACAAGTCCAAAGACTTAGAAATATTTTCATCATAGCATGTATATATTTCACCAACCCTTGGTTGCTACTAGCTAGGCTAAGCATAGCATAGATAAGCATCTTAACTTAGAAATTTCCTAGCAATGCTACAACTACTAGGATTTCCCAACATGGCATATAAGCAAAATATAGCCTGCAAGACTAACAAAATATTTCTAATTCTTAGTAGAAAACATAGGAACAAAAATATTCATGAAGTACCACTTGCCTTGGTAGTTTGGAGAGTAGCTACACTCCTGTAAGATCCCTCCTTTATAAAGGAAAAGGATCCCTATGATTGCAATGCTTGTCCCTGGATCAATAGCTAGCATCCACAGTTAAGATGTAATATCAAGAAACAAAGGTCATAATACAACTTTATAACCAGGAATAAAATAAGTTATTACATCTTACATAACTCATTTGGCTATTACATTACATTGCAGCAGAGTATCTATAAACATGGGGTCCTTCATCTTCAAAGTGCCACAGGCAGACATGTTGGTTGTAGGCTTTGTAATCCTAATCAACACACTTCACTAAATCAAACAATCCTGCAACATAACAAGTTACAGCCACAAGGGTCAATACATTTGAAATTGTATTGGCAAGTGATACTATGGTAGAATAGTAGTATCTGTCATCTATATGCATTTGGCTAAGTGGAGCTTAGGCTTGCATTGCTCAAAAATAGATTTTCTTATCAGATGAAAACACTAAGTTTTGTTTGGCAAAAATCACCCAAGGCATCTACCAATCAAAGATTGAATATCCTTTAACCCTTGTTCAATCCACAAGTTTTTAACTTAGAAATTTGGATGATGAGATTCTTGATAGCTTCCATGTCTTGATGCTCAAATTTTCCTTTGCCAAGGACATGGCTAAGTACTTAGATTTTACACTCTATAGAGGTGGTGCACTTTCCCCACAAGACTTGGTTTCACCAAGACAAGATCTTTCAAAAGCCTTCCCTTAGACCAAAATGGACGCGCTCCAACCTATCAAACCCCTACCACCAACTGTCCATTTGGCTACGTTATTGCAACCTATATGATCCAGGCAGAGCCCATAATGCCAAGTGGCTGCACTTGAAGCTTCTCAACATTTGACATCTCAAATCTCTTTGTTCCTGGGTGGCCATCCACAAGTGAGATACACAAGGTTCACCAGTCCCCTGGCCTTGTGTAACCACTCAACACAAACCATTCCACCCAGGTGTTTCATTCACTTAGTTGTTTTATTAAACAAAACACAAGTCCTCAGACTTAGAAATTTTCCATAGCATGAATATATATTCCACCCTTGTTTTCTATTAGCTAAGCTAAGCATGATAGTAGTAGGAATCTTAACTTAGGAAAATTCTACTAAGGTTACATCTACTAGGATTTCCCATAGCATGGTTTATACTTAGCAAAATTCCATGCAAGTCCTACTTAGAAAATATTACTAATGCATAGTAAAAATAATGGGACAAAGTATGAAGCATCACTTGCCTTTTTGGTAGAGTATAGGTTCACTTCTTGATCTTTGCAATGTTCACTCACTTCAAATCACTACAATTCAATCAAGCAAACAATATTTCAATCTACCATTCAAGAAAATCATCACATAAAATAATAAAACGAAACCATACTTGCAAGCATGCAAAAGGGTTGTTTTATTTGTAAAAGTGGTTTCTAGTAGGTTGTAAACATTTGGAAACACCTATTGGTCATTTTATAAAGTGGCAAAGTCATTTGCAATAGGTTTCACTTTATAAACCCTTTTTAAAACAAGGTATCATTTTATGTGGTGTAAAAATGTTTTCAATAAGGCATTAATCTATAGGTTTCACAAAATATGTTTTCAAACCATAAAATCTTGTGTTTAGGGTCAGAGAGTTTATTTCCAAAACATTTCTCAAAGGTTTTCCTCCAAAACCATTTTTAATAAATAAACCATATTTTTATTAGACTAGAAATGGTTTAAATCAAAGATTCATTCTTTTGTTTCACCAAATACATTTTTGAAACCACAAAGTGATTCCTATGGTCAGTAGGTTCAAAATACACCATTTGCCAAAGATTTTATCCCCAAAATCATTTTAGAATAATTTTTATATCCTAAACAAGCATACATAAGTTTCTGCAAAAACAAACATTTTACCAGAAGCTTTTTACTAAACAAAGTGCATGGTTGGCTAGGGCTTGTTTTTCTGAATCCATTGATATAAAGTTTGCAAAATTTGGACGTGTAGATTTAAAGTTATGGAATTTACAAAATCACATATTTAATAGATTCAAATCTGTTTTAAACAAACGATCAGAGACACGTGTCTTAATTCTATTCGCCCATACCGCTTCGGTTGGATCGTGCAATGGCTGCTGTTAGATTTAAGTCATATCGCACGGCGCGCAGGTGCTACTTACCCCTTCGTCTAGCTTCTATCCTAGCCGCTGGATCCTAATCGCACGGCACCTAGCACACTTGCCAGAGACAGGCGGCGCTGGCGGCGGCAGGTGGTGGCGGCGTGTCTGGCTATGGTGGAGCTGGTGCTAGAGGAAGCGAGGAAGAGGTTGGCGAGGCTTACCAGGCTCGCAGAGACTTGCTGAAGCTCGAGGTGGGGTCGGCTACTCGAGGGGCGCACGGGGTTGCTGTTAATCGCTCGTCGGAGAAGCTGCGGGCGACGGTGCTCTCGGGTTGTTGTCGCTGGCGACGTTTAGAACCACGCTAATACAAGTTAGGAGCGGTGTTAGCTGCGCACGCGGTTGGTGGTCATGTGTGTATAAACGAGAGAAAAGGGGGTGGTCAGATACTACCTGGAGGACTCGCCGGAGAGGTAGCAGACGACGGCGGCGTTCAGGTGTGGTTGATGTCGACGATACGGTGCTCGCACGGATGAGTGGAAAGCACGGGAAGACGCGCCAGAGGCTGGGGATCACGCTCGCGTGAAGCAGGGCTTGCAGGGGTGAGGGTGCTGGCCGGAATCGGAGCAGAGGCTCGTCGGAGCAGGGAGGGCGCGAGCTCGAATTGGGAACAGCCCGGTGGCAGAGAAGGAATGGGGTCTGGGGGGAAACAGAGGGGGAAGAGGGACGATTTAGAGTGCATAATCTCTGGGCGAATTCAACGCTGCATTGACGCGAATTTAATCGTGTCTTGAATGATAGAGAACGGCAGGGAGAAGGAGGAAGCAGTTGCGGGCGGGTGGAGACGAGAACTGACAGGCGGGACCGTTTCGTCAGCGAGAGAGGAAGAGGGGAGGTGGGGGTCCACACGTCTGTCGCTGAGCGGGTCTGTCTGCGGGTGAAAATCGATTCGTTCGCGTGAGAGGGAGAGGTGGGCTGGACTGGGCTTAGTTGGGCCAGTGGTCAGTTGGGCGGGCTTGTTCTCTTTTTTTTGTTCTGTTTGTTTTTCTTTTTCTCTTTTGATTTTTCTGTTTTGATTTTGTCTAATCAATTCAAACCTCAATTTGATTTCAAACCTTTGCCATAATTTGTGAAGATTTAAATACTGATTAGTATTGTATTCTGATGTCAATTTTTTTGAATAAAACTTTATTCATTTTGGGGTCTTTTATTTATTCAAAAAGGCCCTAGTTTTAAATCAAATAGGATTAAATAATGTTTCAAACATCATTTAAATTCTTTTAACCTTCCAAATCTTTTCAGTAGGTTTTATTTATTTAAAAGGGTGTCAAATAATTCATCTTGAGTTATTTGTAAAAGCTTTTAATAAGATTTATTAATCATTTAAAAGATTTGGATTTGTCTTTATTCCAATGGATTTGGTTTAAGACATTTTATTTTACTTTGGCAATTCTTTATCCAATATTTTTATTTGGATTAAATTCATTCCACTTGTTTAAGGATTTGGCCAAGGTTTGGTTTGGTCTTTAAATATTCTTTAATTAAAATTTCTTTCTTTATCTTATAAAATCCATATCTTTTTATTTAGAGATCCAAACTTGGTTATTCCAATTTGTGAAATCTTATTTTATATTTAGTTATCACTTTAAATCTTTTTAGGATTAATTGTCCACCAATTGGTTTGGATTTATAGATAGGTTCTTTATTAGCTTTGGGAATTTAATTCCTTATCTTATTATATTCATAAGATTTTATCCATGGTTCCAATTTAAGTGAAACCAATTTATATGGTTTTATAATATTTCTATTTGTCTTTCTTGATCAATTGTATTTGTTTGTTGACAAATTTTTATATGGATCAAATCCATAGGCTTGGGGATAACTTGGAAATGATTTTTATTCCATTAGGGTTTGGATTTATTTTCCAAGTGTTTAAAATTTCCAGATACATTCATTGAGGAATGCATTTCCCTTGATTTGGATTTTGTTGAATTCAAACTTTAACCAAAGTTTGTTCAAGATGGGATTTTTAGTTTCCTTTTAGAAACAAAAGTTTCTTTTCACCCTAATTTTCAACAAAAATTATTTTGTTTATTTTATTTTTCACATTACAAGATTTGGAAAATCTTGGGATGTGACAGGCTACCACCCTTAAAATAAATCTCGCCCCGAGATTTGGGGAGGCTTGGGTTACAAGTTGGCTCAAAGCATCTAGGGTACTACCACCCTTAAAAAAAATTCCAACTAAGTTACATATTGGCCTTCTTGGGGTCTTGGGGAAACTTCTCTGGGCGAACATCTGCATAGTGTCCTTTGTTTCCACACTTGAAACATGTGACAAGGCTGAGATCCTTCATAGGCTTGTTTATCTTGTGCTTCAACTTTTCTGGACAGTTGCTTGCATAATGTCCTTGGTTACCACAATTGTAACATGTGATAAGTTTGAGTTATTCACGTATCTCTTGTGGACAGGTTGCCACATAATGGCCTAGCTCTTTGCAGTTGTTGCACCATACTTGGCCAATCTCTTTATACTTATTCTTCTCTGGACATTCACTGGCATAGTGTCCCATTTCTTTACAATGATTACATTGCACATGGCTTTTTTCCTTCTTTTTCTTGGGTTTCTCCAAAGCTAGGAGTGCCTCTAGTTCATGTTCTTCATATGTTATCTCATAGGTAGGAATGTCTACTGGTTTCTTTGACCTTCTATTGCTCCTTGGATAATTCATATGCCTCTTCTTTGGTCCTTTAAATTGGGTTGTATTGCATGGAGGTACAAGTGGAGATTTTCCTTTGTCCTCATCCTTCTTGGTAGACTTGGCTTGATAGTCTGTAATCAGTTGTTGCACTCCACCTTGTTTCCTTTGTTCAACTATGGAATAGATGGGGCATTGGATAGGGACATGATTGTTTCCTTCACATAGGTAACAAGTAGCCTGGGATGTGGGGCATTGGTCAATTGGATGTTTCTCTTCACAATTGGGGCATTGATCTCCATGCTCCTTGGAAGTGTGATCCTTGTCTCCACAAATATTGCAAGCTTGGGTTCCTTCTAGAATAACATCTTTGTCATCTTTGTTGTCACCAACTCCTTTGGAAGAGTTGCCTTCCATGTTGAGAATTTGATCTGTCACCTTATGCAACAATTGGGCTTGGGTTTCCAAAAACCTTTGCATGGTTGGATCTTCCCCACTGGTGTTGGCTATGAATTGAGGTGTCACTTGGTTCAACTGGTTTTGGGTTGCTATAAGTTCTCTCATATTGTCTTCTTGGTTGTTGTTGTTGTCACCATCCTTGATGTTGGAGTCTCTTGGAGAAGTCATCTGTTTGGGTTGGATTGGGATTAGAATAGGCAAAATATTTCTAAGGGAATAATTCTAATCACTCACATCACAATTCACACAAGCAATGTGCAAGCAATCACAAACAAACATTCCACTCAAACAACAAGTTTCAAGCATATTTTTAGGCAACCAAAAATATTTTTGTTACACCACATAAGTTGGTGGGTTTGACTTAAACTAAATATGGTGGTCCATCTATATGGTTCACTTGAAATCTTTCCATCCTTCTTGGTTGATTCTTCTTGAACAAGATCATGGTTTCCTTGAAAAAAAATTCTTGAATATTGGTCACAAACTTCAAAGGTGATCATGGTTCCTTCTAAGTTGTGTTTCCTTATTCTTCTAGTCTTGAGTAACATTTCTTGTCTCACTTGTAGTCCTTACTGATATTCAAGGTTGAAGTCTTTGTTGAAAATGCTGAAGATGTTGAAGTCATTAGAGTTGAAGATGTTGAAGTCATTTAGAGTTGATGAAGTCCTTAGCTCATGGTGAAGTCTTTGGCCATGGGGTAGGCTTTATCCATCAAGTTGAAATAGAAGAGATGTAGAATCAAAACCAAAATGGTTGAGGAAAGAGTTTACAAGATTTTTTGTAAATAAGTTTTGGAACAAATAGAACTCCTATTTTTCTAAGGGGTTTTGTCCAATCCTAGGTTTACAAATCCTACAGGAAACACAATGCTCTGATACCATCTGTAAGATCCCTCCTTTATAAAGGAAAAGGATCCCTGTGATTGCAATGCTAGTCCCTGGATCAATAGCTAGCATCCACAGTTAAGATGTAATATCAAGAAACAAAGGTCATAATACAACTTTATAACCAGGAATAAAATGTAACATCCCTAAAATCATGATTTCAAAGATTGCATATCATTCATCCATGCATATAGTTTTGAGATCAATTTCAAACCAATTCCAAGAAAACAGAAGCACATAGTGCTATCATTTTATGTGAGCAAACTTAAATCAAATGACCATCCCCATTTGAGAGATTAAGTGTTTTAAAACCAAGTTTGTTTGTTTCCTTGTTGATTGGATTGAGTGTGGAGTTTGAACAAAATTATACAAAATAAAAATGGTTTCAAAACCATTTTCAAAACATTTGCAAATCAAGTGCTATGGCACTGTTTATTTTGTTTATTCAAAAGAACCAAGCTTGAACAGAGAGACCACATGTTTCTATGCCCAGAGTTATGAATGTTGCACCCTACAAAATCCTGGAAAAAGTTTGAATTAAAAAGCTTTTGAAATCATTTGAAAATCAATCCACAAAATCAAATTAGAAAAAGAAAAGGAATAAAGAAAAGGAAAAGGGCCGGCGCTACTATTCTGGCCCAACAGCGAATCCAGCCCAGCTAGCCCACCCGGGTCCCCTCTCTCTCTTGCACGCGCAGACACACCCACGGAGTCACTGCCACTCGGACCCCACTCCCTCTCTGTTTATTTCGCTGACAAGCGGGCCCTGTCCACGTCATCATCGTCTTCCCCCAGATTCCGCGCACGAACACCGCCGCTGGCCGTTGCTGCGTTGATTCCGCGGCGTAATTGGCATTGATTCACTGGGCGTTTCTTGTCGAGCTCCTGCCTACTTAAGCCCCTCCCTCTCGCGGCCATTTCCCCTCACCCAATTTCCTCTCCACGCCACCAGGCTACTCGCAACTCGCCCGACACTGCCGCTGTTCCGACGACCTCGCCGACGAATTCTGGTGAGCACCGTGCCCCCCTCTGTCCATGGTTCATACTAGCATGCTCTACAGCTCCTTGCGCATCTACTGACACACCCCATTTGTTCTCGCATGATCTGTAGCCTCGACAGCAACAACATCTGAGCGCCGCCGCTCTCTGCTCGAACTCCGGTGACCTCTCCCCGTAAGTACCAGCCGCCCCTTGCCCTCTGGTTGATACGCCTAAGATCCCCATCGTCTTGCGAAGCTATCGGTGCCCTCCTTTTGACTTAGCGCGACTCAGAACCTCGCCAACGTCGACCAACAGTCGTACCTGACGCGTTCGCGAACTCCGGCGAGGAATCCCCGACGACTCCGAGTGCCCCTTCGCCAACGAGAGACACGTTGAGCTTCACCTCGACACAGAGGTTCTGGTGAGCATCCTCTCCCCTCCCCGGGCGACCTAGAACGCTGGCACCGCCGCTGACAGACGCGCCGCCGCTAGCGCCGCTAGGCTATGGTCAAAGCAACAGCAGCCGTTAGATGTAGATCTTGCGGTTTAGATTGGATCTGAGAGAAGCATTTTCTTTGAATCTGGCGCGTTGGATCTGACTTGATCTGACGGCGCGGAAGGGTGATCCTGAGTGAAACGATATCGGCCAATAGGATAGCGCCGCGTGGCTAGGGTTGGTTTAAAAACAGAATTTGAAATCTGATTTATATCCAAATTTGATTTAGCTATAACTTTTGATTCCCACGTTAGATTTTGGCAAATTTTATACCGTTGGAATCAGGTGAGCAAGCTCTTTCAAAATATGCAATGTGTTTAGTGTTTAGCTTCTGTTAAAAAGGCTTTATTTGCAGAAACTTGTTTAGGACTAATTGAGTGTTTGAAATGTTTAGGAAAATGCTTTAGGGTATAAATATTGGTTGTTTGGCAAGTTTTTGTCTTGTTAGAGAATCAGTACCTTGCACTTGCTTGGTTGAGTTTTGAAAATCATCACTTAGCATTTTGCATGCATGCATATATTTATGTTTGTATATGAATTGTGTGTAATTTTGTGCTACCATTCTTTGTGTAGACTTTGGTGCTAGTGATTGTGATTGTGATTGTGAAGAGTGCTACTATCCCAACTACCAAGGCAAGTGGTACTTCATGAATATTTATATCCCTATATTTTATACTAAGCATTAGAAATATTTTGCTAAGTCTTGCATGTTAATATTTTGCCTAAATGCCATGATGGGAAATCCTATGTAGTTGTAGAATTGCTAGGAAATTTCTAAGTTAAGTTACTATCTATGCCATGCTTAGCCTAGCTAGTAGCAAACAAGGGTTGGTGAAATATACATGCTATGATGAAAATATTTCTAAGTCTTTGGACTTTGTTTTACCTAATAAAACAACTAAGTCAATGAATCACCTGGGTGGAAAGGGACTTGATTGGTGGTTTTTGGTTGAGTGGTTACACAAGGCCCATGGCTATGGTTTACCTTGTGTATCACACTTGTGGTAAGCCACCCACGAACAAAGAGATTTTAGAGGCCAAGTGTTAAGAAGCTTATAGTGCAGCCACTTGGCATTATGGGATCTGCCTGGATCACATAAGTTGCTAGAACTTAGCCATTTGGACAGTTGGTGGTAGTGGGAATGATAGGTTGGAGCGCATCCATTTGGTCTAAGGGAAGGCTTCTGAAAGGTCCTGTCTTGGTGAAACCAAGTCTGGTGGGGAAAGTGCACAACCTCTGCAGATGGAAAAATCTAAGTACTTAGCCAAGTCCATGGCAATGGACAACTTTAGCATCAAGGCATGGAAGCTATCAAGAATCTCCTCATCCCAATTTCTAAGTAAAAATTTGTGGGTGAACAAGGGTGAAGGACCCCAATGTCTATTGGTGGTTCCTTGGGAAAAGTTTTGACAAAGAAAAACTTAGAGTTTTCAACTAATAGGAAAAACCTATTTTGAGCAAAGCAAGCCAAGCTACACTTAGCCAAATTGCATATAGTAATATAGTCCACCTAAATTTTAATAAGGTATCACTTGCCAATACTATTCCAAAGTATTGACCCACTGTGGATGTAACTTGTGATGTTGCAGGTTACTCTGATGAGGATTAGGTGTCATGAGTCTACACTCAACATGTTTGCCTATGGCACATGAAGATGAAGAGTTATATTTATTTACTTATTCAAACTCTTGTATTAGGCCTGTGGCCTTGAGTTGTAAAGACTATATTTATCTCTAGAATGGATGTAATAATTGACCTTTGTATCTGTGTACTTCATCTTAAACTGTGGATGCTAGCAATGATCCAGGGACTAGCATTGCAATCACAGGGATCCTTTTCCTTTACAAAGGATGGATCTTACAGATGGTATCAGAGCACTGTGTTGCCTGTAGGATTATGACCCTAGGATTGGAAACCACTAAGGAAAAAATTTCAACTTCTACACTTGTCTATTCTTCTCGTAAACTTTTCTAATCTTCTCTCTCATCTCTATTTGTAGATGAACTCCATCAACGAAGCCGTGAGGAAAGGACCACTCATGACAATGACTTTGGAGTGTGAGACAGAATTCCCCAAGGCTCTCAAGGACCTCATGGTTGCATTAGACATACAAGGTGCAGTTGTGTACAAGGGCTTTCCTGTGATGGATGAAGGAGAGGAATACTGGTGGGTACAACTTCACTTGTATAAAAACAAGGAAGACAACCATCAGGAAAAAGGATTCTGCATGTTCACCAATTCAGTGGTGCACCCTACATTCTTTGAATCAGCAAAGGATGCAGCTTGGAAGACCATCAAAGAACTTGGTGATAGAGTCAAGTGCAGAATGCTCAACCTCCAAAATGAACTAAAGAAGGAGAAGGAACATACCCAAGAGTTGGAAGCTACCAACCAAACCTTAAGAGGAGACATTATAGACTTGGTGATGGAATCATGTGAGCAAGATAGGCTGATTGCTTCTAGAAACATTGTGTTAGCCAACAGATCTAGTGAGATAGGATTGTAAACGTACTTCGTTAGTTGGACCACCACCTACCACCTTATTTTCCAAAATGTTGCTTTAAAATAAGATTGAATCTTGGATGTTGTAATGGTTTCATGTATGCATGACTTGTGTGTTTTGCTTCCCAAGGATATGTATGTGTTGTTTTGTCATTTGTTTTATCATGATTTGTGTTGTTCTAACTTTTCTATCTTATAAATAGATGCCTATTACCATCAGCACTGTTGAGGAGTTCCAGGTTACCCGCTTTGGTCCTCGTATCATTGAGCTTACTACTTTGCTCAATCTCCCTCTTCCCACCATCATGGTGCACCCCCTCACCAAGTTTGAGAGGAAGGACCTCTGGGGCTTCAAGGTCAACCAGCCCGGACGCCAGACGGAGCCTACCACGGAGGCCATTGTCTTCAAGCTCATGCACGATGACAGGAAGAGAGGCCTTGAGGTAGTGATGCAGGATCTGATAGGACGTCTGCTAGGATGACACTCCCGACAGGTTAGAGGCACCCACTTCCACGTCTTCGGAAGACGTGATGAGGATGGAGAGTCCATCGACTTCGAGGACGATTCGAGGGACGCAGCAGAGCCGATGTACTTCCAGGACTTAGAGTCTCTCATTAGGCACGTGGACACGGACAGGACCAATGTCATGCTCAGCAATGATGAGCTCCAGGTGCAGCTTCACGAGAAGGACAAGCTCTTCGCGCAGCAAGACGAGATAGTCAAGGAAATGGAGGCGAAGTTCGAGACCCAGTACAGGAAGTTCAAGAGTCAGGAGAAGCGTTTCCAGGATAGGAATAAGAAGATTCGGGACATGACTGAAGAACTGCAGTCCAAGGACTTCGAGCTAGAGCAGCAGCAGACAGTGATAGAGAGGCTTCGCTCCCAGAAGAGGGCTCTCAAGGCCAAGATAGAGACCTTGACCACTAGCATCGAGGAAAACAAGACCGCGATGGAGAACACAGGTCTTACCTTTGTCGAGGAGGAGATTGATGCCGATGAGTAGATGGACTACTCGTTTATCTTTTATTATCATACTTGTTGTTTGAGAACTTGTTATTGGACCATCCGACATGTGGATGGCTTGCTACTTGTGTGTTTTACTTTGTGAACTTGTTATCTTGTTGTTGAACCTTTATCTTTCTATTGCATGCTTGTGTTTGCTTATGTGATGTAATGTGCATGAAAGCATCTATGGGTATCTCATTCTTATCTCTATTTGAACAAACCACAGATGCCTCCCCGTCGTGCAAACCCCAACCCCAACAACAACAACAACAACAACACTCTAGAAATGCAACAAATGATGACTGGTCAAACTTAGCTAATGCAGATGATGGCGACGTTCATCCAGAACCAAAACAATAACAACAACAATAACAACAAC
This sequence comes from Avena sativa, assembly GCA_916181665.1. Taxonomy (NCBI): domain Eukaryota; kingdom Viridiplantae; phylum Streptophyta; class Magnoliopsida; order Poales; family Poaceae; genus Avena; species Avena sativa. The sequence continues at coordinate 38,937,088 of OV702298.1, read as the reverse complement.
AACAACCCTCCGGGCTTTGATATGCTTACCAGATTCTTGAGATTGAGGCCAGCAAAGTTCTCAGGAACGACTGATCCCATGGTGGCCAATGATTGGCTACGCTCAGTAAACAAGGACTTAGTAATCGTGGGCTGTACGGATGCTGAAAAGGTCAGATTTGCAGCACATCTGCTGGAAGGACCAGCCGCCACTTGGTGGGACAACTTTCAGATCACCACTCCCATAGATGAAGTGACATGGGCTATCTTTGAGGATGGCTTTCGCACTGCTCATATCTCATCTGGAGTGATGAGTCTGAAAAAGAAAGAGTTCCACGATCTGAAGCAGCACCACCGCAGCGTGGATGAATACATTGAGGAGTTCAACAATCTGGCGCGTTATGCACCGGATGAAGTTGACACCGATGCCAAGAGAAAGGAAAATTTTCTTGAAGGCTTGAATGATGAGCTGAATCTGCAGTTGGCTGTAGCATATGTTCCCACTTATCAGTCGCTCTGTGACAAGGCTGCTATTTTGGAGAACAAAATGAAGCAAGTTGAGAGTAGAAAGAGAAAGCACTCCGACAAGCACAGCTCGGGATCGTCTCACAAACGATCTCATTATGATGACAGTGGAAGCTCAGGATCCCACAAGCATGGGAAATTCAACAAGCACCACAACCACAACCGTCATGACAACAAGCATCACCGTAGTCATGACAATGACAAGTACAAGAACCACAAGAGTGGACATAAGAGCCACCACAGTGGTAATGGAAGTGGAAGTGGGAGTCAGCCTGTTAAGAGAGACATCAGTCAAGTTGAATGCTTCAAATGCAAGAAGATGGGGCATTATGCAAATGAATGCCCAGAAAAGAAAGTTGAAGGACCCAACAAGCCTAATCCTTTCCAGAAGGGACAGGTGAACCACATCAGTGTGGAGGAGGTCTATGAGGAGCCTGATGCTGTTGCTGGTAAGTTCAGACTCAATTCTATTCCAGCATTTGTTCTTTTTGATACTGGAGCATCGCATTCATTCATATCAAAAGAATTTGTTGATTGAAATGGGTTTCCAACTGAAAACATTGGGTGTCCAATAAAAGTTAGTTCTCCGGGTGGAGATATGATAGTAAGTCTTGGATGCCGCGATCTAGTAATAGAGTTTGGAAAACATAAATTTCCAGTGAGTCTGATAATCCTAGATTCCCAAGGACTGGACGTAATATTGGGAATGGATTGGAGGGCTAAGTATGAAGGAGTACTAGATTGTGCTAATCGTACTGTTGCACTCATTACCCCGGAAAGAAAGAGGATTAAATTCAAGTCCAACTTTGAATCTAAAGGAAGTAAGCTAAATTCTCTTAAGGGGGTTAGCATGGACAGTGTGCCAATTGTGAGTGAGTATCCAGATGTGTTTCCGGAAGAACTGCCGGGAATGCCACCAGATAGAGATGTGGAGTTTCTTATAGATTTGGTACCAAGGTCTGGACCAATAGCAAAGAGACCTTATAAAATGTCAGTTGATGAACTGAAGGAACTCAAGAAACAACTTGGAGAACAGCTACAGAAAGGATTTATTCAACCAAGTTCTTCATCTTGGGGAGCCCCAGTTTTGTTCGTGGAGAGAAAGATAGAAGTCAAAGGTTATGCATAGATTACCGTTCACTCAACGAGGTAACTATCAAGAACAAATACCCTTTGCCTAGAATCAATGACTTGTTTGATCAGCTAGAAGGAGCATGTGTGTTCTCAAAGATTGATCTCCGGTCAGGATATTTTCAACTCAAGATAAGAGAATAAGACATACCTAAAACAGCGTTCACCACAAGGTATGGATTGTATGAGTATACCGTAATGCCTTTCGGTTTGACCAATTCTCCAGCATACTTCACGAATATGATGAACAAAGTGTTCATGGAATTCCTTGACAAGTTTGTTGTCGTTTTCATCAATGACATCTTAGTCTACTCCAAGAGCAAAGAAGAGCATGAAGGACATTTGCGTTTGATACTTGAGAAGTTAAGAGAGCATAAACTTTATGCCAAATTCAGCAAGTGTGAGTTCTGGTTGGATGAAGTTGGTTTTCTTCGTCATGTTATGACAAAGGATGGTGTAGCAGTTGATCCTGCCAAAGTTTTAGCTGTGACTGAATGGGAATCTCCCAAGTTCGTAAAGGAAGTTCGTAGTTTCCTTGGCTTAGCAGGTTACTACAGAAGGTTCATTGAAAATTTCTCAAAGGTAGCTAAGCCTATGACAGAATTGCTAAAGAAAGACAAGAAGTTTGCTTGGTCGGAAGGTTGTGAACTCAGCTTTCAGGAATTGAAGAAGAGACTTGTGACAACACCAATCTTGTGTCTGCCAGATTTGGAAAAAGATTTCCAAGTATATTGTGATGCGTCTCATCAAGGTTTGGGTGCAGTACTCATGCAAGACGGTAAAGTAGTGGCTTATGCCTCGAGACATCTCAAAACTCATGAAGTGAACTACCCTACTCATGATTTAGAGTTAGCCTCTGTTGTCCATGCACTCAAAACATGGAGACATTATCTTTTGGGAAAGCGTTGTGAAGTGTTCACAGATCACAAAAGTTTGAAGTATATCTTCACCCAAAAGGAACTTAATATGAGACAAAGAAGATGGCTAGAACTTATCAAGGACTATGACTTAAGTTTGCAATACCATCCCGGTAAAGCAAATGTTGTAGCAGATGCTCTAAGTCGTAAGGTTTTTGTAAATGGCCTTACCAAAGGAGAATTGCCAGATGATTTGTGTACCCAATTTAGAAAACTCAGATTGGAGATTGTGCCTGAAGGACATCTCATGTCTTTGGATGTTCAACCCACTTTGTTGGACAAGATCAAAGAAGCCTAGAAGACTGATAAGGAAATTGAAGAGATTAAGGAAAAGATTGGCAAAGGAAAAGCCAAAGAATTCCATGAAGACGAACAGGGTACTTTATGGCATGGGAAACGTATCTGTGTTCCACAAGACCCGGAGTTGCGGAAACTGATTTTGCAAGAAGCACACAACTCTCCATATTCCATTCATCCGGGTAACACCAAAATCTACATGGACATGAAACAAAGATTTGGGTGGAATAACCTCAAGAAGGACATCGCCGAACACATCGCTTTGTGTGATGTATGTAGTAGGGTGAAAGCACAACATCAGAAACCAGCAGGTTTGCTTCAACCACTACCTATTCCTGATTGGAAGTGGGACAAGATTGGTATGGATTGCATTACCGGATTACCAAGGACCAGGTTAGGTTACAACTCTATTTGGGTTTTAGTGGATCGCCTAACTAAAGTGGCTCATTTCATACCCGTGAAGACAACCTATACAAGTGCTAAGTTAGCCAGAATCTACATGAGTAGAATTGTATGTCTGCATGGAGTGCCCAAGAGTATTGTGTCTGATAGGGGAACTCAATTCACATCCCATTTTTGGAGACAGTTACATGAGTCATTGGGAACGAGGTTGGAATTCAGTACTACTTTTCATCCTCAAACTGATGGACAAACAGAAAGGACTAATCAGATTCTTGAAGACATGTTGAGGGCATGTGCCTTAGACTATGGAGCCGGTTGGGATGAAAGTCTGCCTTACGCAGAATTTTCTTATAACAACAGCTATCAAGCCAGCATTGAGATGGCACCGTTTGAGTTTCTCTACGGAAGAAAGTGTACCACCCCATTGTTATGGAATGGTGTGGGAGAAAGAAGTTTATTCGGGCCAGATCTTATCAAAGAAGCCGAACAGAAGGTCAAATTGGTTAAGGACTGGTTGAAGATAGCATAGTCCCGACAGAAAAGCTACGCAGATCCTAAGCGTAGAGAAGTCACCTAAGAAGTCGGTGATAGAGCTTATCTTAGAGTGTCACCACTTCGTGGAGTGAAAAGGTTCAGAGTCAAAGGAAAACTGGCACCAAGATATCTTGGGCCATTCAAGATTCTGAGTCGCAAAGGAGAAGTTGCCTATGAAATTGAACTCCCAGAATCTTTGTCAGCTGTCCATAATGTGTTTCACGTGAGTCAGCTTAAGAAATGTCATCCAGAAATGGAAGAAACTTCTTTGAAGGATACTATACCCTTGGAGGAGGTTCAACTAGAAAGTGATCTCACTTATGAAGAGAAACCTATCAAGATTCTTGAGACTGCAGAAAGAGTCACAAGGACTAAGACTATCAAGTTTTGCAAAGTACAGTGGAATCATCATTCCGAAGAGGAAGCAACATGGGAAAGAGAAGATGATCTTCGGAAAGACCACCCTCACCTATTTGCTAGCCAAACCGAATCTCGAGGGCGAGATTCACCTTAAGGGGGTTAGATTTGTAACATCCCTAAAATCATGATTTCAAAGATTGCATATTAGTCATGCATGCATATAGTTTTGAGATCAATTTCAAACCAATTCCAAGAAAACAGAAGCACATAGTGCTATCATTTTATGTGAGCAAACTTAAATCAAATGACCATCCCCATTTGAGAGCTTAAGTGTTTTAACACCAAGTTTGTTTGTTTCCTTGTTGATTGGACTGAGTGTGGAGTTTGAACAAAATTATACAAAATAAAAATGGTTTCAAAACCATTTTCAAAACATTTGCAAATCAAGTGCTATGGCACTGTTTATTTTGTTTATTCAAAAGAACCAAGCTTGAATAGAGAGACCACATGTTTCTATGCCCAGAGTTATGAATGTTGCACCCTACAAAATCCTGGAAAAAGTTTGAATTCAAAAGCTTTTGAAATCATTTGAAAATCAATCCACAAAATCAAATTAGAAAAAGAAAAGGAATAAAGAAAAGGAAAAGGGTCGGCGCTACTATTCTGGCCCAACAGCGAATCCAGCCCAGCTAGCCCACCCGGATCCCCTCTCTCTCTCTCGCACGTGCAGACGCACCCACGGAGTCATTGACACTCGGACCCCACTCCCTCTCTGTTTATTTCGCTGACAAGCGGGCCCTGTCCACGTCATCATCGTCTTCCCCCAGATTCCGCGCACGAACACCGCCGCTGGCCATTGCTGCGTTGATTCCGCGGCGTAATTGACATTGATTCACTGGGCGTTTCTTTTCGAGCTCCTGCCTACTTAAGCCCCTCCCTCTCGCGGCCATTTCCCCTCACCCAATTTCCTCTCCACGCCACCAGGCTGCTCGCAACTCGCCCGACACTGCCGCTGTTCCGACGACCTCGCCGACGAATTCCGGTGAGCATCGTTCCCTCCTTTGTCCATGGTTCATACTAGCATGCTCTACAGCTCCTTGCGCATGTACTGACACACCCCATTCGTTCTTGCATGATCTATAGCCTCGACAGCAACAACATCTGAGCGCCGCCACTCTCTGCTCGAACTCCGGCGACCTCTCCCCGTAAGTACCAGCCGCCCCATGCCCTCTGGTTGATATGCCTAAGATCCCCATCGTCTTGCGCAGCTAACGCTGCCCTCATTTTGACTTAGCGCGACGCAGAACCTCCCCAACGTTGACCAACAGCCGTACCCGACGCGTTCACGAACTCCGGCGAGGAATCCCCGATGACTCTGAGCGCCCCTTTGCCAACGAGAGACACGTTGAACTTCACCTCGACACGGCGGTTCTGGTGAGCATCCTCTCCCCTCCCCAGGCGACCTAGAACGCTGGCACCACCGCTGAAAGACGCGCCGCCGCCAGTCGCCGCCGCTAGCGCCGCTAGGCTATGGTCAAAGCAACAGCAGCCGTTAGATGTAGATCTTGCGGTTTAGATTAGATCTGAGCAAAGCGTTTTCTTTGAATCAGGCGCGTTGGATCTGACTTGATCTGACGGCGCGAAAGGGTGATCCTGATTGAAACGGTATCGGCCAATAGGATAGCGCCGCGTGGCTAGGGTTGGTTTAAAAACAGAATTTGAAATCTGATTTATATCCAAATTTGATTTAGCTATAACTTTTGATTCCCATGTTAGATTTGGCAAATTTTATACCGTTGGAATCATGTGAGCAAGCTCTTTCAAAATATGCAATGTGTTTAGTGTTTAGCTTCTGTTAAAAAGGCTTTATTTGCAGAAACTTGTTTAGGACTAATTGAGTGTTTGAAATGTTTAGGAAAATGCTTTAGGGTATAAATATTGGTTGTTTGGCAAGTTTTTGTCTTGTTAGAGAATCAGTACCTTGCACTTGCTTGGTTGAGTTTTGAAAATCATCACTTAGCATTTTGCATGCATGCATATATTTATGTTTGTATATGAATTGTGTGTAATTTTGTGCTACCATTCTTTGTGTAGACTTTGGTGCTAGTGATTGTGATTGTGATTGTGAAGAGTGCTACTATCCCAACTACCAAGGCAAGTGGTACTTCATGAATATTTCTATCCCTATATTTTATACTAAGCATTAGAAATATTTTGCTAAGTCTTGCATGTTAATATTTTGCCTAAATGCCATGATGGGAAATCCTATGTAGTTGTAGAATTGCTAGGAAATTTCTAAGTTAAGTTACTATCTATGCCATGCTTAGCCTAGCTAGTAGCAAACAAGGGTTGGTGAAATATACATGCTATGATGAAAATATTTCTAAGTCTTTGGACTTTGTTTTACCTAATAAAACAACTAAGTCAATGAATCACCTGGGTGGAAAGGGACTTGATTGGTGGTTTTTGGTTGAGTGGTTACACAAGGCCCATGGCTATGGTTTACCTTGTGTATCACACTTGTGGTAAGCCACCCAGGAACAAAGAGATTTTAGAGGCCAAGTGTTAAGAAGCTTATAGTGCAGCCACTTGGCATTATGGGATCTGCCTGGATCACATAAGTTGCTAGAACTTAGCCATTTGGACAGTTGGTGGTAGTGGGAATGATAGGTTGGAGCGCATCCATTTGGTCTAAGGGAAGGCTTCTGAAAGGTCCTGTCTTGGTGAAACCAAGTCTGGTGGGGAAAGTGCACAACCTCTGCAGATGGAAAAATCTAAGTACTTAGCCAAGTCCATGGCAATGGACAACTTGAGCATCAAGGCATGGAAGCTATCAAGAATCTCCTCATCCCAATTTCTAAGTAAAAATTTGTGGGTGAACAAGGGTGAAGGACCCCAATGTCTATTGGTGGTTCCTTGGGAAAAGTTTTGACAAAGAAAAACTTAGAGTTTTCAACTAATAGGAAACACCTATTTTGAGCAAAGCTAGCCAAGCTACACTTATCCAAATTGCATATAGTAATATAGTCCACCTAAATTTTACTAAGGTATCACTTGCCAATACTATTCCAAAGTATTGACCCACTGTGGCTGTAACTTGTGATGTTGCAGGTTACTCTGATGAGGATTAGGTGTCATGAGTCTACACTCAACATGTTTTCCTATGGCACATGAAGATGAAGACTTATATTTATTTACTTATTCAAACTCTTGGATTAGGCATGTGGCCTTGAGTTATAAAGACTATGTTTATCTCTGGAATGGATGTAATAATTGACCTTTGTATCTGTGTACTTCATCTTAAACTATGGATGCTAGCAATGATCCAGGGACTAGCATTGCAATCACAGGGATCCTTTTCCTTTACAAAGGAGGAATCTTACATAAAATAAGTTATTACATCTTACATAGCTCATTTGGCTATTACATTACATTGCAGCAGAATATCTATAAACATGGGGTCCTTCATGTTCAAAGTGCCACAGGCAGACATGTTGGTTGTAGGCTTTGTAATCCTAATCAACACACTTCACTAAATCAAACAATCCTGCAACATAACAAGTTACAGCCACAAGGGTCAATACATTTGAAATTGTATTGGCAAGTGATACTATGATAGAATAGTAGTATCTGTCATCTATATGCATTTGGCTAAGTGGAGCTTAGGCTTGCATTGCTCAAAAATAGATTTTCTTATCAGATGAAAACACTAAGTTTTGTTTGGCAAAAATCACCCAAGGCATCTACCAATCAAAGATTGAAGATCCTTTAACCCTTGTTCAATCCACAAGTTTTTAACTTAGAAATTTGGATGATGAGATTCTTGATAGCTTCCATGTCTTGATGCTCAAATTGTCCTTTGCCAGGGACATGGCTAAGTACTTAGATTTTACACTCTATAGAGGTGGTGCACTTTCCCCACAAGACTTGGTTTCACCAAGACAAGATCTTTCAGAAGCCTTCCCTTAGACCAAAATGGACGCGCTCCAACCTATCAAACCCCTACCACCAACTGTCCATTTGGCTAAGTTATTGCAACCTATATGATCCAGGCAGAGCCCATAATGCTAAGTGGCTGCACTTGAAGCTTCTCAACATTTGACATCTCAAATCTCTTTGTTCCTGGGTGGCCATCCACAAGTGAGATACACAAGGTTCACTAGTCCCCTGGCCTTGTGTAACCACTCAACACAAACCATTCCTTCCATTCCACCCAGGTGTTTCATTCACTTAGTTGTTTTATTAAACAAAACACAAGTCCTCAGACTTAGAAATTTTCCATAGCATGAATATATATTCCACCCTTGGTTTCTATTAGCTAAGCTAAGCATGATAGTAGTAGGAACCTTAACTTAGGAAAATTCTACTAAGGTTTCATCTACTAGGATTTCCCATAGCATGGTTTATACTTAGCAAAATTCCATGCAAGTCCTACTTAGAAAATATTACTAATGCATAGTAAAAATAATGGGACAAAGTATGACTAAGTTATTGCAACCTATATGATCCAGGCAGAGCCCATAATGCCAAGTGGCTGCACTTGAAGCTTCTCAACATTTGACATCTCAAATCTCTTTGTTCCTGGGTGGCCATCCACAAGTGAGATACACAAGGTTCACCAGTCCCCTGGCCTTGTGTAACCACTCAACACAAACCATTCCTTCCATTCCACCCTGGTGTTTCATTCACTTAGTTGTTTTATTAAACAAAACACAAGTCCTCAGACATAGAAATTTTCCATAGCATGAATATATATTCCACCCTTGTTTTCTATTAGCTAAGCTAAGCATGATAGTAGTAGGAATCTTAACTTAGGAAAATTCTACTAAGGTTTCATCTACTAGGATTTCCCATAGCATGGTTTATACTTAGCAAAATTCCATGCAAGTCCTACTTAGAAAATATTACTAATGCATAGTAAAAATAATGGGACAAAGTATGAAGCATCACTTGCCTTTTTGGTAGAGTATAGGTTCACTTCTTGATCTTTGCAATGTTCAATCACTTCAAATCACTGCAATTCAATCAAGCAAACAATATTTCAATCTACCATTCAAGCAAATCATCACATAAAATAATAAAACGAAACCATACTTGCAAGCATGCAAAAGGGTTGTTTTATTTGCAAAAGTGGTTTCTAGTAGGTTGTAAACATTTGGAAACACCTATTGGTCATTTTATAAAGTGGCAAAGTCATTTGCAATAGGTTTCACTTTATAAACCCTTTTTAAAACAAGGTATCATTTTATGTGGTGTAAAAATGTTTTCAATAAGGCATTAATCTATAGGTTTCACAAAATATGTTTTCAAACCATAAAATCTTGTGTTTAGGGTCAGAGAGTTTATTTCCAAAACATTTCTCAAAGGTTTTCCTCCAAAACCATTTTTAATAAATAAACCATATTTTTATTAGACTAGAAATGGTTTAAATCAAAGATTCATTCTTTTGTTTCACCAAATACATTTTTGAAACAACAAAGTGATTCCTATGGTCAGTAGGTTCAAAATACACCATTTGCCAAAGATTTTATCCCTAAAATCATTTTAGAATAATTTTTATATCCTAAACAAGCATACATAAGTTTCTACAAAAACAAACATTTTACCAGAAGCTTTTTACTAAACAAAGTGCATGGTTGGCTAGGGCTTGTTTTTCTGAATCCATTGATATAAAGTTTGCAAAATTTGGACGTGTAGATTTAAAGTTATGGAATTTACAAAATCACATATTTAATAGATTCTAATATGTTTTAAACAAACGATCAGAGACACGTGTCTTAATTCTATTCGCCCATGCCGCTTCGGTTGGATCGTGCGATGGCAGCCGTTAGATTTAAGTCATATCGCACGGTGCGCAGGTGCTACTTACCCCTTCGTCTAGCTTCTATCCTAGCCGCTGGATCCTAATCGCACGGCAGCTAGCACACTTGCCAGAGACGGGCGGCGCTGGCGGCGGCAGGTGGCGGCGGCGTGTCTGGCTACGGCGGAGCTGGTGCTAGAGGAAGCGAGGAAGAGGTTGGCGAGGCTTACCAGGCTCGCAGAGACTTGCTGAAGCTCGAGGTGGGGTCGGCTACTCAAGGGGCGCACGGGGTTGCTGTTAATCGCTCGTCGGAGAAGCTGCGGGCCACGGTGCTCTCGGGTTGTTGTCGCTGGCGACGTTTAGAACCACGCTAAGACAAGTTAGGAGCGGCGTTAGCTGCGCACGCGGTCGGTGTTCATGTGTGTATCAACGAGAGAAAAGGGGGTGGTCAGATACTACCTGGAGGACTCGCCGGAGAGGTAGCAGACGACGGCGGCGTTCGGGTGTGGTTGATGTCGACGATACAATGCTCGCACGGATGAGTGGAAAGCACGGGAAGACGCGCCAGAGGCTGGGGATCACGCTCGCGTGAAGCAGGGCTTGCAGGGGTGAGGGTGCTGGCCGGAATCGGAGCAGAGGCTCGTCGGAGCAGGGAGGGCGCAAGCTCGAATTGGGAACAGCCCGGTGGCAGAGAAGGGATGGGGTCTTTGGGGAAACAGAGGGGGAAGAGGGGCGATTTAGAGTGCATAATCTCTGGGCGGATTCAACGCTGCATTGACGCGAATTTAATCGTTGCTTGAATGACAGAGAACGGCAGGGAGAAGGAGGAAGCAGTCGCAGGCGGGTGGAGACGAGAACTGACAGGCGGGACCGTTTCATCAGCGAGAGAGGAAGAGGGGAGGTGGGGGTCCACACGTCTGTCGCTGAGCGGGTCTGTCTGCGGGTGAAAATCGATTCGTTCGCGTGAGAGGGAGAGGTGGGCTGGACTGGGCTTAGTTGGGCCAGTGGTCAGTTGGGCTGGCTTGTTCTATTTTTTTTTGTTCTGTTTGTTTTTCTTTTTCTCTTTTGATTTTTCTGTTTTGATTTTGTCTAATCAATTCAAACCTCAATTTGATTTCAAACCTTTGCCATAATTTGTGAAGATTTAAATACTGATTAGTATTGTATTCTGATGTCAATATTTTTTGAATAAAACCTTATTCATTTTGGGGTCTTTTATTTATTCAAAAAGGCCCTAGTTTTAAATCAAATAGGATTAAATAATGTTTTAAACATCATTTTGTTGAATTCAAACTTTAACCAAAGTTTGTTCAAGATGGGATTTTCAGTTTCCTTTTAGAAACAAAAGTTTCTTTTCACCCTGATTTTCAACAAAATTTATTTTGTTTATTTTATTATTCACATTACAAGATTTGGAAAATCTTGGGATGTGACAACTCCTCACAATCACAATCACTAGCACCAAAATCTACACAAAGAATTATAGCAACAATCATATACAAAACATATACAATCAAGAATATATGCATGCATGCAAAATGATATGTGATGATTTTTAAAACTCAACCAGGCAAGTATACAGTACTCGTTCATAAACAAGTTAAAAACTTGCCAAACAACATTTAGATAAACCCTAAAACAATTCTTAAACAATTCATATACTCAAATTAGCCTTACACAAGTTTCTGCAAATAAAGTCATTTTAACAGAAGCAAAGCATTAAACACATTGCATATTTAGAAAGAGCTTGTTCTCCTGATTCCAACGGTATAAAATTTGTCAAATTCTAACGTGGGAATCAAAAGTTATAGCCAAAACAAATTTAAACGTCTAATAGATTCAAATCCTGTTTTTAAACACTAACAGATGCCTCGCGTCTTATTCAGATTGGCCCGTACCGCTTCGCGTAGGATCACGCTTCTGAGCCGCTGGATCTGTCTTAATCGCACGGCCCAGATCTACGTATACCGCTTCGCTAAGTGATCTAATTCTACGTGCTGGATCCAGATCCAACGGTCCTAGATCAAACGACCATAGCTGGGCGGCGCTGGCGGTGGCTACTGGCGGCGGCGTGCTCGGCCTACGGCGGCGCAGCGCTACAAGTGGCTCTGGGGTCGTCGGAGATTCTTACTAGAAACGTGACGATGCGCTGATGCTCAACCTGGCGACGGCTTGGCAAGGGGCGCTCTATAGTGGCTGAGGGAGCTCGTCGGAGTTGCTGGCGGCATCGGGCTTGGGTGGACGATGACGTTGGCGACACTCCTGGTCACCCTAGCGCGAATAAACGGCATTAGGAGACGTACAAAACTACAGCGAACGTGCTCGTGTGAAACATAGGAGAAGGGGAACAAAGGGCTCACCGAATTTGATCTCTGGAGTTGAGGATGCCGTCGGGAGCTTGCGGTGCTTGTCGAAGATGACGACCTGGGGCAGTACAGGACGAACCAGTGGGGTCAGAAGGTGCGCGAGGAAGTTGTGAAGCGGCTCGAATGAACCAGAGGGAGAGGGGCGCACGGGGCTCACCGGAATTGGTCGCCGGAGAGCTCTCTGTCTGCGGCGGTGTGAGGATGAATGCGGGCAGCCTGGGGGCGCTCTGGGCTCGAAGTTTGGGGGGAAATGGAGAGGGGGCAGAGGGGGTTTAAGTAGGCAAGGCGGGGGCGTGAATTACTCCTGCAATCAACGCGAATTGACGAGCGAATCAACCAGGTAACGCACGGCGTGATTTGGGGAAGAACACGTCACGGTGGGGGTGGAGACGACGACGCCGTGTGGGCCGCGGCTGTCAGCGAGAGAATCAGAGAGGGAGTGGGTCCTGTCTGTCAGTCACTGAGCGGGTGCGGGGGTGTGTGAAGGAAAACGGTTCGCGGGGTGGGGGTGTTGGGCTTAGCTGGGCCAGTTGGGCCAGATTCGACTGAAGGCTTATTTTTTTCCTTTTAACCTTTTTCTTTTTCTGTTTGGTTTTTCTGAAATGAATTTCAACTCCAAATCAAATGAGTTTGAATTCAAATCTTCTCTAGGTTTTTATACTGCAAACCTTGCACTCAAATGTGTGTCAAACACTATTTTTTCAATCAAAACACTTTGATCAAATAAAAAATAAAAATAAAACCAAGCCTTTATGTGATATATACAATAGGCATAATATTGGTTTTATTTACTTATTTTTTTTGAAACTTTGTTCAAACTTTTGATGGCCTAAGTTTGAATTTCAAACCTTACTGAACAAAACAAATACTCTTCCCATTGAAAGGTAGCACTCAGGCTAAAGCAACTTGCATGAAATGATAAGCATAAATGCTTCTGTTTTGAAAAGATTTGTTTGAAATGAAATTCATATGATCATGGATGCATGGATGATATGGATGAGTTTGAAACATGATTTTAGGGATGTTACAACCTTTAGGCACCATTAAGAGAGCATAGTTGTCATTCTGTGTGCAGTGTTCCAAAGCTTATTAATTGATGCATATTGTGATATTACTTGTTCTTGTGCTATTTGTTTCTAGTCACCCTTGTGAACTTTGCATGTGTCCTATGCATCTATTTGCTACTCTATGAGGGACAAGCTGATTGCCTCTGTGCTTTGTTTTCTGCATGTGAAACAAACGTTTTTCAATGCATGTTATTCATGACATTTGTTTGTAGCTTGTCATGTTGCATGCATAATTACTATGTCCTATTGTTAGAACTCCATCTTTCGTGCACATGTTTAGAGTTCTTTGATCCCAGCTTTCAATGCTTGCAAATGGTTGGATCTTTATTGTGAGGGTGCATGTCACCTCAAAAATTATTCTTTTTATCACTTATCTACTTGAGGACGAGCAGGAGCTAAGCTTGGGGATGTTGATACGTTGGATTCGTATATATAATTTTTAATGCTCCATGCTTGTTTAGTATCTACTTTGCTCTACTTGTCTACACTTTCAGGTGCTTTTTAAATGTTTTCTGGTACTAACCTATTAACAAGTTGCAATAGTGCCAGATTCCTGTTTCTGCTGTTTTTGGTTTCAGAAAAGTTAGTAAAGAAATATTCTCGGAATTGGATGGGACAAACGTCAAAGTCAATTACTTTCCGTGGGGAACAAGAAGTCCAGAGGGGAGCCGGAGTGGCCAGCCAGGGGGGCCAGACTCACCGCAGGCATAGGTGGGCCCTACCCCGCGCCTGGCTAGGGTTTGGCCACCCTGGCCGCCGCCTCGGCCTCCCCCTTCGCCTATAAGAAGCCCCCGATGCAGAAACCCTGGGTACCCAATCAAATCTCCATGAAATCGTCTATAGCCGCCGCCACCATCATCCCTAGATCGGGGGGATCTGAAGTTCTTCCCGGCACCCTGCCAGAGAGGAGATCATCCCAGAGGCCTTCTCTCCGGTATGATGCGTGAGTAGTTCCACCTTGGACTATGGGTCCATGTAGCAGCTAGATGGTTGTATCTCCTTATTTTTGCTTTCATGTATAGATCTTGTGAGCTCCATTCATGATCAAGATCTAATCTATTTGTAATCATGCATGTTGTGTTTGCAGGGATCCGATGGATATTGAGATTATTATGTTGGATTGATTAATGGTTTTGTCTTTATGATTCTATCATGTCTATGTTGTTTGTGATCTTGCATGCTCTCCGTTGTTAGTAGCTATCTTGGCCAAGTAGTTGCTAGTGACTCCAGGAGGAGGTATTTATGCTCAATAGTGGGTTCATGCCTCTAGTTTCCAAGGGAAGTGACAGAAATCTCTTCGGTTGTAGATGTGCTGATGCTACTAGGGAGAAACAATGGTCTCTTGTTCATGGAACATGTGGACTGTTTATGTTACAGACTTTGCTTACAGCAGTTGTCTGTTGCTTGCAACTTAATACTGGAGGGGGTTCGGATGATAACCTGAAGGTGGACTTCTAGTCATAGATGCAGTTGTATGGCGGTCTATGTATATTGTTGTATTTCCCAATCGAATCTCATAGGATCTTTCTGACCAGTAATTGCATTGTTATGCCTTTCTCAGTTCCTGTCAATTGCCTTGTTGTAATTTGTTTACCCTTCATGCCATGTTGTTATCTAAGGAGAGGACCTCTAGTGAACTATGGACCCCGGTCCAATCTTTACCATTGATACATCTTCCACTGTTACTTGTTTACTTGCTACAAACCATTACCTTCCACACCATACGTTTAATCCTTTGTTATAGTAAACCGGTGAGCTTGACAACCTCACTGATTCGTTGGGGCAAAGTCTTGATTTTGTGTTGTGCAGGTCTCCGCGTTGCTACCCTATGTGACGTTTCCTTCCTCCTACTGGTTCGATAACCTCGGTTTCTTACTGAGGGAAACTTGCTGTTGTGCTGCTTCATAGCTTGCTCTTGGGGTTTCCAACGAAGCGTCCGACGACAAGTGTTGGGCGCCATCAAGAGACACTAAGAAGATAAGTATAATACACATGTAATGTTGTATTGATGAAGCCTTGATTAGCCAACTATAAACCTAAGCCATAAATGATCAAAGGATTGTAATGATCATGCTCAAGTCACTAAGAGTGAATGATTATATCAGGTATAAGTGACATTGGTGGATAGAACTGATTAAACCCTAGTACATACATGTTAACCTAGGTGCAGCATGAAAAGTCACAATGTTATAATGTTAAGTTGGAAAAGCTTCAGTGACAAGCTTCTAAGACTTATAAGTGTGATTACAAAGTTATTTGTGAGGTAATAATATATCTAGGAAAGGAATTCCTTAATTAGAAGTCAAGAATTATGAAGTATGGATGATAGGAATTATTGGTAAACACTCAACCTTAATTCTATAATCAAAATTAATATCTATCTCATCTGTTTGATCAATCATCTTATTTCCACAATGGCTTATAGGAATATTTTCCTATAGTCAATCACTTAAGCATATCTTTGTCACTTTTAAACATTAAAATCATATATGCCTAGAAACTATAGTTATCAATTATTTCTCATAAGTCATTCTAAAGAATAACCCACTATTTTAAAAAGGTGATATCATTCCTGATCACAAACATGAGGGAAATATGTCTTCATCCATAGTGTTCATCCACATTTATAAAATAATACAAGTATTTTGAATCTCTTAAAAATCATGGTAAAGATTTATAATTCAAAACTCTAACTCCTATTTAAATCCTAAATAACAATGTATACTAAATGTCATATCAAAAAGTATTAAAACATTATTCACCTATTAGTGGATTTGGAATAATAGAATTTACCATTTTAAGAACCTTAATAATTAAAAAATCTTATATAATGAATGTTATATAATAATAAATATGGTTATATTCTATGCATATCCTTAGCTATATTAAACCATTACCATTAAATTTTTTAAGAGGAAATAAAAATCATTTTATAAGATCTTATTATAAAAAAATAAATCTCTAAAACCCTAAGTGATAAATTGTTGCAATCAATAAAGATGCTTTCCAAATAGTTTAAATATTTGATAATAATAAATAAATATTGGAACAATTAGTTTCATAAGTTCCTGCAGTAATTAGTTTCATTAGTTTCATAAGTTTCATAAATAAATAGTAAGAGGCATCACCGCCATTCACCGCCACGCCGTGACGTCCGCCTCTGTTTCAGATTCGTGTTGCCGATGATCAACGTCTATAAAAGCTTCAGCGCCGCCGTCAAAGAACCCTAGACCCCAATTCCCCTTCTTCCTCTCCAATTTCCTCTCGTACCGAAACCCTAGCTCGCCGGAGACGCTCATCGCCGTCGCTCTGAAGCTTCCCTTGTCGTATAGAGCTCAGCGTTGGAACAACCGAGATGTCCTAGTTCAGCTCGTGGAAGGAATCGACCGCACATACTCTTAATCGAGCTCCACAGTCTCGTCTTCCCGAGTTCCGGCCACCGCTCTCGCCATCGACTCTGGTCACGATTTGCCTCCCCATCACCTTATTTCTGTTCCTGGTGAGCTTGTGCATATCGCTAGCCTTTTCGAATCACTCCTAGCCCTCTCTATCGCCTTGCCCATGACGACCAGAGCGTGCCACCGTCGGAGCTCGTCGGAGCTGGTGCTCCGGCCACCAAAAACCAGCCGTGCCTCCACTATTCGACTTCCCGCATCTCGCTGAGTCGAACGGGACCAACCCCGCGTGCCTGCATGCTCTCAGTCCAAAGATCAAATCACGATCTGAGGATCATTCTTGGATGATGTCAGCGTGACATCACGCTGATGTCATATTCATTTTGTTTATCATTTCATAAATTGTGTTATTATTTTCTGTAACAAATTAAAACTGTGGATATGACATGGCATAAGCCCCACCAGTCAGTGACTAGGGTAGGAATAGATCGGGTGAGAAAATTCCCTCACCTCATGCTGACATCAGCATTACCTATTACCTCATAAGCACATTTAATTGTTTAATTAAAATTTCAGAAAAAGATTAAATCTTATAAATTCAATAACTTTTATTTTATAATTCAGAAAAATATGTTTAATATATGAAATTTTTTAGAAAAATAAAATCTACAACTTAAAACTATTATCAAACATTATTATGTTAGTTATTTAAATAATTATTATTTAATAAAGAGTTTATAAGTAATAAAACTTTAAAAATTCATAATTTAATAATGGTAAATGATAAAAATATAAATAATATATCTAAATTCTTAGAAAAATAAGCACTATAATTTAATACTATAATCATGTATTATTATTTCACTTAATTAAATATCTATTATTTATTAAGTGTTTATAAAGTAATAAATCTTATAAAAATCATATCTTATTATTTATAAATCACAAAAATAAATGTAATATACCAAAATGATCACAAAAATAATACCTACATGATAAAAATATAATATTCCACTTTTGAGTTAAATAAAAATATAAACACTTTAATAAATTGAATTGAACCTATTTCCTGAGTTGTTAATTTATATTAGGGTAAATAAAAATTGTTAATATTTCTAAATTAGCCAATTGAGTCTAATAAATATTATTAATCTTAAATATTGATAATGTGAAGTCAAAATGGTTCAACACATTTTGAATACAATTTTATTGAATTATCATTCAACCATAAGTGTAGATCATTTTCTAAAAAGGTCCTTATCAATTATAAAATCTTCAAGAATAATATTTTTAAACCAAATGGAACCTTTTACCATTGTTTCACTCACAACTTTATAATGGACCAAATCGAAAGATAATTCATAAGTAGTAAATAATATTGTTCACTTATTCACAAGCCATAACCACACCCTTATAAGGAGATAAATCCTTTTATACAATTATAATGTTAAGAAACCACTACTCAAATAAAATTAATGCCATTCTTAATTAAATTTAAAGAAATATTATAAGATGAACAAGTACAGTATCATAAGCATTACACCTTAAATCCATACATGTTCTTAAAGTTAACTTTAAGTCTACAAGCCTTTAAATATAATGCTAAAACCTTGTTATGTGTTTTATAGTTAACTTTGGTCTGTTATAATTAAGCCGTACAGCATCTCAAGTCCAAACTTTTTAAGCAAGCACAAACAACATCAACCACATTTGATTAACCACAAGGATTGTTTAGACCTTAGAAAAGAAATCTTTTCTTTAAATGTTATTCTTTTTGCCACTTCAAACAACAAATGACAATTAATAATAATCACATTACATTTTGCTTTACTTATATACTTAGGATTGTTAACACTTTTGTTACTTATAAATGCCAATACTTGTAAAGTAAGGTTTGAAGGTAAGGCAATTCTTATATAAGTAGTCTTTGAGTAGCATTCCACATTTGTATATATTATTGTTGTATGGTATTATAATTACATGTTGTTTCACACACACTCACAAGCCTTAATAAGAAGTGCAAGTGTGAAGCTCATCTAAAAGTATAACACATTCTAAAGAAACCATTTCTAGTTTCCAAATCCTAGATCAACGCTTACTCCGGGGATTCAAGTTTACCAAATTGCATTACATTACTTATGCATAATAGCATCTTGCTTCTTTAAACATTAGTCCTTACCGGACCAATGATGTTGTTTTTAGATATTGGATTTTATATTATCTTAAAGACCGTGAGTGCATAATCTTGCAATCACAAAAGGCAAGTTCACACTTGCTCATGTCCTTTGATTATTACCTCTAAAGTATTTTGCAAATCAAGTGTTGACATCACCTGCATTTTAAAAAGGTCAAAAAACACTATTTTTATAATCATATGATTATAGGTTATTTACCATGAGGTAATAACCTACTATTAAAGTTCCGGTGGTAAAGGAACATATTATCTAGGACTTAACAACCAATGTCGCCAGTGATTCTTGTGCCGTATATTACGCATTAACCATGAGATTTGGAATGGGACGGAGAAGTCAGCCGTATCCTTTTCCTTTTGTATGGAGGCAATACTACCTTAACGTGACGTTGTGATTCCTTGAGTGGCTTCCAGAGGTTTAGCCGAACCTATAAGGTACTTATCTGGGCATCACCAGCTCATAGAGTCTTCGGTAACTCATCAGGGTTTTAGCCTGCCTGGTAGGGGTCTTAACAAAGGTGAGCCAGCATCGAAGGATCGTGCAGACATATGGGGTCGCGGAAAGGGCAGTGATTGGCTTGGATCTTAGTATGGGCCCCACACCAAGGAAGTGTGGACGAGAATGCAACTCGGATGTGCAACAAAGCTAAGATCTCTCATGGGAAAAGTAACGCACCTCTGTAGGGTGTAAGAACTGTAACTTGTTACTACCTGTTCCGGGAAGGAGCTAAGAACACGGCCGGAGAGGAACTCCATGAAAGTTCTGGTAAACCCGTGAAGGCTGACGGACATAGCTTTTCAGAATAAAAGCAACCTTTGAAAAAATGTTTTTCGAAAACCTGCATTTCCTACTACCTATGGTCTATGGCTGTAGCTAGTGCATCAAACACTCCTTTGTAGTGAACTTGCTGTTTACGCTCGTATGCAACGTATCTTCTTAACCCTTGCTAAATTCTGAATCCAATACAAACGACGTCTACATCAAGTTATGCTCCAGGAATCATCACCAGAAGCTAAAGTTCTTCAATGAAGTCAAGAAAGTCAACAAATACATCAACTCAAGTGAAGATGAAGTTGCTGATTAGATAGGAATATAATATATTGCCATAGAACCTACTTCTATAGAGTATTGCAATAGCAGCAATGCAAGCCCGAATAGTTCAGATGCTAGTCTACTAGTATATTGGTTATGAGTTGATTATTTCGGATTCTTCTTTGTAGGAAGTTTCTTTCTCTCTCTTTAACCTAGAGTGTTCTCTGGATCTTATGTAAAGAGTCGAGTTGTAACCTATAGTCATGTCTTGGACCTGCTGTGTTTCTGTTGTATCACTCTGAGGGATGTAATACTAGTGAATGGTGTTTCATTGGTATTATGTCAGCGACTATAGTGTACTACATCATGTAGTGGTATGCTGGGTCACCGCAGATCCAATACAACCTAGCAAATTATGTTATAAAAGAAAAGATTGAAAGATACAATACAACCTAATCTTGGGGATGTATGGGTACCCAAGGTATTAATCACTATTGGAAAAGAGACACATCATGCTATTCTAGATTTAGGATCTAGTGTCTCAGTTTTATCTAAAGATCTATATGATTTACTTGATTTGAAACCTATGTAAAAATGTTCTATAGATATTTTACTTGCTGATGATTTAACTAAACATGCTTTAGAAAAAGTTCAAGATATTATGGTTGAATTACATATGACATTTGTACCTATTGATTTTATTGTCATGGACATGGGGAGCAATACCTCAAGTCCTATAATACTTGGTAGACCCTTTTTGAGAACCACAAGTGCGTTCATTGATATAATAGAAGGAAATGTGAAGTTTAAATTTCCTCACAAGAAGTGTATGGAACACTTCTCAAGGAAGAAGGAGGTAGCAAAGAAGCACAAGCTATCCCCTAAACCAAGTAAGTAAAGCCTAGCTATATGGCTATAAAGAAAGTGCTCTGCGAGAGGCAACCCGGTTATTTTATTTTGGATTTTTGTTTAGAACTCTTGCTATAGAAAGAGAGTTTTTTGTTTTGGTTTTATTTCTGTAGTTTCTAATAAAGTACCAACTGGAACCCATTTTGGATGTTAAAAAGTTGTTAAACATATGGAGTAGCAAATTTTTGTAGAACAGTTTTCAGTACAACATTTTTATAATTTTTTCTGTAACTCCGATGACAGATTTTTTTTACAAAACTTACAAATTATCATCCTATGTATGCACAAAAATTGGATAAAATGCTGACATGTCTAAGTTGGCAAAACAATCTGTTTTGTTGCTGATTGAAATCTGGACAGATTCTGCCATGTTTTATTTTAACCATTCCCAAGTGTCCTAAAATTATCTGTATGAGTAATATTATATGCTAGGGATACCTAGGAACATTATATTCTTGCTGGAACATTTATAAAGAATTTTTCTTTGATATATATGCAGCAACTATTATACTCTTGTGCCACTAATGTCACCGCTCAGAAAAGAGATGGGAGAAAAAGTTTTGTGTTGAAGTTTTTTGACAGGGAATAGAGGAACATCACAACAAGAGCAATACAAGGATGGTGAAAACCATAAGCTTGGGTATTCCCAAGTCACCCACTCTACCTACTTAACTCTTGGTTTGCAAACCTCTAAACTTTGTTTTTTGAGCAATATAGAATTAGCATTGAAACTTGGAGCGTCTGTTTTGTCATTTTAATTTTGTTTTGCATTAAAAAGACCACCACCACCATTATTATAAATGTTTATGATCAGCTACTGAAAATAAACTTTACCTTAATGAGATTAAAAGTGAATAAGAATGCCATGGAATAAAATAAAAGGGGAGTTAAAAACAAAAGGCTGAAATTCGTGTTGTGTCTAGTTCTTATGATCAAGTACTTTATCTGAAGCATGATCTGTTTTATGCCTATTAATTTGTATCCTTTTATTGTGTATATTTATGTTTAACATTAAGGAGAAAGGTGAGAAAATAAATTTTGACATTATGAACTCGATAGCACACTCTTTAGATCTCTTTTTGCTAAGCCTTCTCTACACAAGTTAAGACTTGTTCCAAGCCACTTAAAACTAAACTTGGCATATCCACTTATTTGTGGAAAATTATACTTTCAAGTATAGTATATACGTTAATCCTCCAAAAATTCTTAAAACACCATTTTCATGTACTTTAAATCTCATAAGAAAGTAAGGTTTGGGGTGATACCATTATGGAAATTTTTGTGCTTTACATCTTATTAGTTGTTGTTGGCTAAACCATGCGGGCATGGCACAAGTTTCAATGTTGAATGTTGATAATTAATAATGTTTAAGTTATGCCTATGGATTGCATTGATGTGAAATAAAGTGTGTATACCGGAGTAGGCATGTTTAGATAAAATGCTCTTGAACCGCTAGTCAAACCCATGTGCAACTCATGCTGGAAACTTACAGCATGATGATCCTTGTTGATCTGATTCATATGTCTATTTTTCTTGTTCTTCTAGAGTAGAGATACTGCCCCTCCCACCTTGAACATAACCAAGGAATTATATTACCTCTTATGCTAAATGATTATATGAATGAATAAACAAATAAATACAAAAAGGGGGCATATACCTACATAGGGAGCAAGAGCTACTTCAGTGATGTGGTTTCTAAGACCAACATGAGCATATGATGACATGCCTAAGTTCAGTAGCATGAGGGGTGCAAGTTCACAGGTATGATGAAATAATCTACTTGTAAGATGTTTAGCACATAAACCATATGAAGCTTTGAAATAAAAGATACTTGGAACCCTATCCTTATTAGTATTGTTGACATGAACGTCATAGCTCAAAATCGTATTTTACATTCTTTATGGAGGATTATCATATGTATTCAATGCTTACTTTCGGTATGATATGCAAAACATCTCAAGGGAAGACATACAACTAAGAAGTGAGTCTTCTAGTCAAGGGCATGAAACTAATAAGTAGCCCCAAAATAAAGGCATGAAACACCAATGCCAATCATGAAAAGAGTCATTTATTCTATAGGTCCATCAAAGTTTGCTTGAAGGTTTATTTTGTTCATCATTTGTTTTATCACAACATCACTTATTGTTCAACATATTTATAGATTTGTAAAAAATACAACTTGATAGTACACTTGCATATTATGTTTCTTTGAAAAGAATTGAGCCAATGAACTTTACATGATAATGAAGGAAGCAAAGGTAACGAACTCCAAAGTCCATGTTTAGTTTTTTATCACCTTCATGCTCGAGGACAAGCATAGGTTAAGCTTAGGGATGTTGATGCATGTAAAATGCATACATGAACTTTATAGTTTGTTAACATGTTTTCCCACATATTTGCATCATATATAATGTTATATCCATGTTTTATATTGATTTTGGGGGATTTACCAATGATCCCCTTTATTTTGGCTCTAACCCGGCAGGGCAGAAAAACCCTGTTTTCAATGTTTTTGATGTTTTAGGACCTATACAAAGTCAAATGTACCTGCACTTTTGGGAATGTCATTATTTATCCACGAGAAGCGTCTGGAGCACAAGAATCCACCTAGGAGGGCCAGGAGGCCCAAGATAGCATGGGTGGCATGCCTAGCCCAGGTGGATGCACCACCTATGCTATATCCCTCCTCGGCCATCCGATCGCCTTGATTCTTTCTCCCACAGAGTTCTCTTGACCTAAAAATCCCTATATAAGGACCCCCGGGAGTCCTCGAGATAGAACACACTAGAAACGAAAACATCACCAAACAGAGTCCGATCCAGCAAAGATTGGAGGGGAAACTCCATCGGAGCCACCTCCGGGAGATCTCCACTCTCTCCAACATCTCCGACATCATCGCCATGATGAAGAGGGAGTAGTACACCTACGGGCTATGGGTTTTTGGAAGTATCTTGATCTATTGCTCTCTTGTTCTTCATAGATCTACTACTATATGAGCTGCCCTACATGATTATGGTCATATTTGTAATTCCTATGTGGTGTATCTTTGTTCTATGGTTTGATATTTGAGATTGGAATCTATTTTGTGTAAGATTTTTTGATATATGCATATCATGCACCACGTTCGTAATTGCTTGTTTTGATCCAACTTATATGCAAGAACTTGTATGGGGAGAAGTGTGTATTATATGGAGTAGCATGGTGGTAGAGATTGAATTGTGATAAACAATATTCAAGATATACTTTGGTTTTTACCTTTATTTTGCTGCCTCACTAGGGATAAAGTGAAATCATGTGATATAGTTATCATGTGACAGTGTGATAACCTTGTTAGATCAAGGTAGCAGATTTGTATTTCAAACATCATGTTATATTGCTTAAAGCTATACTCTGATTTTTTAATTCAAGATTGCATGGAGTTTTCCCTTTCTTGAGGAGTATAAGAGAGATGTATTCCATCTCTATGTTAGAATGTGATGCCCATATTGATTCCTTTATCAAGCACATATAGAATTTCCATAAATCTTTATCATTGATGGATTGTTTTGTGATCACTACAACTTAAAAAGAGAATAGATAAGAGAACCCATGAACCCCGGTCTGATTTTTATCATAAGAAACACCTTTTCATTGCATCTAGTATCCTTTTTAATTTCTACAATTTATTATTTTGAAAATACAAAAATACTTTCCCTACTTGCAATCACTCATAAAAACCCAAAAACAACTCTACTATCTTTCATATCATCTAGTTTACATTACTTTACTTTATATTACTTTAGTTTTTATTATATTCTATTTTCTATTACTAATACAAAACCTTGTGCTTGACAACCACTTGGTGGAGTTAGGGACACAAGACAAATTATTTTAATTTATAGGTTGCTTGAAGAGGAGAATACAAATACTCTTCCATAACCAATTCCCCGAGAGTTCGATATAAACACTCTGTACTTGGAGTCCCAACGAAAATTTGCCATGTTTGTTGCCATCAGGCATCAAGGGCTCCACCAGGCCCCCATCTAGCCAGAACAAGGCGTGGCATGGTGTGGGCTCCGCTTGGACGTTGTCGTTCGGAGCGAGGCATTGAGCGGTTCACCACGCCACTGCCGAGCTAGGAGGATGCGCAGCAGGGTGAGGGCTCCGCCTGTCCGCCGCCAATGGACGTGAGGAGGAGGCGCGGCACAACACATAGAGGGCTCTTCTTGGCCGCCTCCATGGAGCGACCACGAGGAGGAGGCTTTCATCTCTAGCACGGAGACGTCACCGACGATGAGCACACAACAGGAAGGTTGCCACTGAGCATGAAGCAAGGGGAAGCCTATGAGCATGGGAAGGGAGAATTTCGACTCCAAGCATGCGTGCACGCGACAGCCAGTCTGGTGGTCGCCGTCATGCTTTCCTGAGTTTTTTCCTCTCCCCTACTTCTCAATCCATTGATTTTTTCTGAACTGTCTCTGAAATCATGTGGTTGCATGTGTCTCCAAATTTGGAGGATAAGAGATTCATCGCAATTTTCGAGTAGAATATCTTTTGGAAACTATGCATCGGAAATTTGGCAGCTAGGTACTAGAAATTGTCAGCTAGGTGCTAGAATTTGGCAATCATTAATAGATTACTTGGTAGTTGCTCACTTGCAATTTGGGTAGTATGTATTACAGTATTAACATAGTTCTTGTCAACTAGGCATTTGGAATTTGGCAAGTATGATGTAGAACTTGGCATTTTAGTCGGTGGTAATGTGGCTAGTAGGCACCAGAACCTGGCAGGCAGCAAGACATTACCTTGAAACTAAGCTCATTAAAATTGGCAATTAGGTTCTAGAACTATTTTTTTGTTCAATTAGGTTGAAGAAATTGGTAACCAGTCACTTGGATTTTTTACTGGTTACAACCTGGCAGTTTTTTTAAATAACCTAGAAGACACTATTAAGTAACCTAATGACTATATTGTTTAATAATCTGGTAGATTTCCTCATCTAAAATTCTATATTTGTATAAGAAAATCTTTTGAGAGTTGCGCCTAAAATTTATGCCATGCAAGCCATTTGTAAGCATGTGACACTAATGTCGTGAGATGGCTAGTGCAAAAGCAGTGACACCCTAGTGTACTAGTGTAAGACCATGTCGCATGGCTTAATAGGATTGGTAGTATACCCATACCAACATGTTGCAACTTTTTTTTCCGAAAGCTCATCTGAAAAGAAATCTAAGGTTAAGCGTGTTTGGCCTAGAGAAATTTGAGGATGAGTAACCGACCGGGAAATGGGTAGCAGGTGCGCACGAGTGATGACAAAATGTGCAGAAAAGACTAGTGTCTGTCCATGGGGTTAGTCTAAAGATCCTATTGAGCTACCAGGAGTGACAGACGCTGGTCCAGAGAGACCGGGTGTAGAGGTCCCAACCTGATAAGGTAGAGATCCCTGTGTTTACAATGCTAGTCCCTGGATCGAATAGCTAGCATCCACAGTTTAAGATGTAATATGAAGAATCAAAGGTCATATTACAATTATAACCAGGAATAAAATAATTCATTACATCTTACATAGCTCATTGGGCTATCTCATTACAATGCAGCAGATATAACTATATAGCATGGAGTCCTTCATCTTCATATTCCATAGGCAATCGTGTTGGTTGTAGACTTGCAATCCCTACTCAACAAACTTCACAAACATCAAACAAACCCGCAACATAATAAGTTATAGCCACAAGGGTCAATACATTTGAATTGTATTGGCAAGTGATTTTATATTGACATGGAGAATCTATCATCTAAATGAATATTTGGCTAAGTGGGGTTTTGGCTTGCCTTTGCATAAAACAAGTTTTCCCTATCCTTTGAAAATAGTTTTTCTCTTTTCAAAACTTTTCATCACACAATGGCACACTGGATACCCTCCAGGTGCTTCCCTTGTTTACCCAACAAGTTTTAACTTAGAGAAATTAGGATGAGGAGATCCTTGATTTCTTCAATGACTTTAATGCTCAAATTGTCCATTGCCGGGAACACGGCTAAGTACTTAGGTTTTACCCTCTCGAGAGGTGATGCAGTTTCCCCACAAGACTCGACATGCATCGAGACGAGATCTTTCAGAAGCTTTCCCTTAGACCAAATGGACGAGTTCCATCATATCATCACTACGACCTTCTGTCCATCTGGCTAAGTTATTGCAACCTATGTGATCAAGGCAGAGCCCATATGCCATGTGGCCGTACTGGAAGCTTCTCAACACAAAACATATCAAATCTCTTTGTTACTAGGTGGCAATCCACAAGTGAGATACACAAGGTAGACCATAGACATGGGCCTTCTGTAACCAATCAACACAAATCCTTCCAGGCAATTACCATTCCACCCAGGTGTTTCATTCACTTAGTTGTTTTATTAATCAAAAACTTAGTCATAGACTTTGCATAAGATCATAGCTTGATTATTACACCCTTGAAATCTTTTATCTAGGCTAAGCATACTAGCAAAACTTGTCTATTGACTAAGGAAGAATCCTACCAAGATATATTCTATTGGATCTACTATAGCATAGCAATATGTATAAAATAGTCCTATCATGCATACTACAAAAATATCACTAATGCATTATTGAAAAGATAGGACTTTTGATGAACAAAGTATCACTTACCTTTTTGGTAGAGAAACTAGGTACACTCCTTGATCTTGCAATGTTCACACTCTTCAAGGTTCACTACAATTCAATCAAGCAAACCCACATTCAAAACTAGCATTTAAACAATTCACCACATAAAATAATGAAAACAAAACAATGCATGCAAGAATGCAAAAAGGTTGTTTTGTTGAAAAAGTGGTTTCTAATAATGTTCTAAACATTTCAAAACACCTACTGGTCATTTATAAAAGTGGCAAAACATTTGAAACCAAGTTAGTGAAAATGGCCCTTTTAAATCATTTTTGTTTTACTAGAAATGCTTTTATTCAAAGTAATAATTCCTGTCAACACCCGGATTTTTAATCCTAGATGCCTGTTATGCCATACATCGCAATCCCCGGATTACCATTTTTGCAAGACATAACAGAATTGGATACCATAGTACATCATCCATTACAAACCGTACATAAGTTCTTACACAAATAGGGATCTCATGATCCAGTTCTTAATACAACATCAAGCAGCGGAATACGTAATAATAACGATAGCGTAGGCGAAGCTCCATCTTCGGGG
The DNA here is from genome assembly GCA_916181665.1 of Avena sativa. NCBI lineage: Eukaryota > Viridiplantae > Streptophyta > Magnoliopsida > Poales > Poaceae > Avena > Avena sativa. The sequence goes on along the minus strand of OV702298.1, from coordinate 38,908,985 downwards.
TCACAGGCAATGCTGATGATGGGAGATGATCCTAGTTGTCATAACCTTCCTGGGGTCCATCCTCCAGATACTCCTCTTCATAGTCTGGCCATGGGAATAGCCAGGGACAAAGCCATGAGTACTCTTTAAGTACTCGCAAACTAATACTAACATGTAAAAGGGGTTTTTGATAATAGGTCACTAGGCTCTAGGGTTATTTTGCAAAAGCCAGATTTACCTCTACTAAGTTCAGAAGCAAAGAATGCTAGTTGAAGTTTTAGAACACCTAAGTGGGAACTTGTATTTCATATCATAACCCTGTTGTCGTCAAGTCAAAGTCTCAATCCATTTCACAAGTCATTTTGAAAAGTCTGACGGGGGAACAGTATGGCCACTCCAACTGTCCATAACCGCGGACGCGGCTATTCGAATAGTTTGACACTCTGCAGAGATTGTACACTTTCACCACAACATTCGATACATCTGTTAGGAACAAATCCTGAATTCACCATACTCAGTATGCGGATAATCAATCCTAACCTTTCAATTACACTCCCTAGTATAAGCACCTCTCCCGTGAGTTTGGCCTCCCAACCATGACCAACTGTCATCTTGGGTACTGCACAGGTGGACAATCTTCACAAGGTAGCCTCAGCTCAGACCTTGGCTGTGAGGGAACTAATACTAAGGTATATAAGTTTCCAGTCAAGCCCTACCCAATCTTCGGGTATTGTGGTTGTACGATAAAATTGGAATGGTATCGCATCCAGACAACCATCAGTTTTATAAAGGGCTAAGGCTCATGCCTCATCATTTTCGTCACCAAAATCATCAGTTGTTCGGAAACACATGTCAAAACATCTCAGTAGAATGATCCATCATTCTAAGGTTTTCATAACCATTTTCACCAAGTATTCCCATCTAAAGTTGATCAAGTTTTATGCTTAGCACTAGCATCTACAAGTGGGGGTAAGTACTAATGAGGGGTGGTAAACTAGTGGAGTTCTAACTAAGTTCAATCCCATGCCTTAGGATGACATCAAGATTATCTAGCTTAGGCCAAATTTTATGCTCTTTATGCAACCTTCACATATCTTTCTAGTATATACCATTTTCTTAAGTAAACTCTAAGTAAGAGCTTTGATAAAGAAATAAAGTAAGAAGCTTGTAAGTAAAACTAGGATTGGTTTATCAAGTGGAGATGATCATATATGCTTAAGGCATATAATTGGCATAGTAACAAGTAGTGGTTTGTCGCATCAGTAGAGTATCTTGCAAGTGTTAGCTTGCACATTCACTAGTAGTATTAGGCTTGCACAATATCAGTATAAGGTTGCTAAATTGCAAGTGTTAGCTTGCAAGCTTAATAGATTGCCTTGAGCAGAGCAGTGGTTGAAGTTCTCCTTGGCTTCTTCTTCGTAGAATCCTCCTTCTTCGTCGTATCCTTGGTCGGTACTAGCGTCTATAAATAAATACGATGTACACAATCACCAACCAATACTTAACTACTTGCAATCATCACAAAAAAGGGTCCTATAGATGATCTAGCATCATCACTAACATTACAAGATTAAAGTTTGGTTTAATTCCTTTTATTTTTAGAAAGGTAATTTCTACTCATTGAAAAACTACTTAAGATTTAATATTCTCCAAACCAAACATGGGATCATGTTGACACATGTCATAACCACAAATTTTAGTCCATGGGAATGTGATTTAAAGTGGTGTCACAATTTAATAAGGTTTTACCCTTTTATTTTAATTAATTAAAGTGGCTAGAAATGCCTATGGGGCATTATTTTATTACTTGAACATTATTTCTGTAAGTAACCCTATATATTTTTATATATTCTGAAAGGTATGGTTAAATGAGATTTTTGAGAGTTTGAATCAACTTAAAAGCTATCATGGTTTAAATTTGAAAAATGTTTGAATGCAGAAAAGCTCCTGCCTTGTTATTTTTACCATGGGTGATCTATAGATCCAAATGAATGGAATCCAACGGTCTTGGATTCAGCATTTCCATACCTTTCCAACAAAATTGGTCTCATTCAATTTGGTGCACTGAATCGACCTGGGTTGATTTTTGAAACTGGGTACAGAAGTGTGTTTGAAATAAAATGGAAAAGGTTTAATTCAAGTAACTGGGCTACACGGGAAAAGTTAACGGGCCGGCCTGCTAAGCGTAGCGCTTCCGCGGGCTGTTTAAGTGGTTGTCCCCACTCGTTAGTGAGACAGGGGGTGCGAAGCAGTACGGGGCAACGTGGGTCGTTCGATCTGGTTCTAATCCAACGGTTGGGAGTCATCGTCGACGTTGGGCAACGCCGGCGAGACAGAAACCTAGCGCGGCAGGTGAGGGTCGTTGGGGGCTCACCGGGGCTCAGGCGAGGGTCGGCGAGGCGGGCGAACGATGAAGTCGACGATGGCGAATCTCGTGGTACCGGTGGCTCCTCCTGGGGCGGCTCCAATCGCTGGCTCCTTTCTTCTCCAAAGGCGGCGGGCTCCGGTGAAATTCCGGCGAAGTGTTGCTCGCCTTGCTCCGGGAATGGTGTGGCACGATCAGTGATGAGAGGGGAGTAGAATGGTGTGCTCAATTTTGCTGGGGGTGGCCTCTATTTATAGTCGAGCGAGGGGACCGACGGGGCGCAAGGTGAGCTCGTCGGGGGCGATGGTACAGACGGCTATTGGCATGGGCGAAGGTAGGGGACGGTGCGGTGTTCCCTGGCGATGCTCAACGGTATGGTGGCGAGACGTGGGGCGGTGCGGTTTGGTCGGAACACGACGGTGCTCTACGCATGCCCGACAGAGAAATTAATGGCGCACAGCACGCGTGGTCCGCGCGGCGGCGAACGAGCGTGTCTCCGGGGTTGCTGGGACGGTGGTGATCACGTATGCACTCGGCGAGGGCGGCACGCGGTCTGTGGGCGTTGGTCGAGCGTGGCGCACGGGGCGTGCTCTCGGCATGGTTGCTGGCGAGGTTGGCATGGTCCGTGCGCGTGGTCCAGTGGCTAGCAGGGTTCGAGCGGTGGACAAGGAGTGGCGGTGGAGTGTTGGCTTGCTCCCAGACATGCTGGCTAGGCTTGTTTCTCTTCCTAGCTTGCTGTCGACATGGGGGTGACAAGGGTGGCTTCGGCTGTTCACCATTGATGACAATGCCAAGCTCACAGTGGTGCTAGTGCTTGGTTAATCTTGCTAGATGATCTACTGAGCTGGTTGTGAGCTAGATAGGGAACTAGTTAGGCAAGAATCACTGCTCACAATAGTGTTTTGATTTTGTTTGATTTGTGTCTGCCAAGTGTTTGATGAAATGGCCGTATGAATTCAAGTTTTGAATTTTGAAAAGATAGTTGGTGGGTGTGCTAGATTGGTGCTGGTGAGTTTGCAGATGCTTGGGTTTTGAAAGTTGAGCTTGTTTGAGTGGTTTTTGAAAAAGTGGGATCTTCCCATATGATAAAGATTCAATTTTGAATTGTCATTTAAACTATGCATTTGAAAGTTTCTGGATGATCACAAAGTGGGCCTTGATACTTTGTTATGAGTACAATCAAGGGGTGCAAAGATCTAGAAAAGTTTCTGTTAGGTTCTGAAAGTTTGAGACAGCCAAAGTAGGCTCGGGAGTTAAATTGGTCAAAATGACCATTCCTTTATTTTATTTGTTTTGCTTTACTTGTCTTTGGGAAAAGTGTGGAAAATGTTTAGATGATGTTTATTTCACCTAAGAAACATTTTACAAGCAAGGAAACACACAAACAAGTTGGTTCAAAAGAATTTCAAATTAAATGCATACACTCATGCATGCTTTCATAATTTTATTTAGAAAAGTTTTTGTTAACCCTAATTTTGATGATTAGAGTTTGATGATTTAAGTTTAGTATTTTCGGGATGTTACAAACCTTCCCCCTTAAAAAAAATCTCGTCCCGAGATTTGAAAAAGGACGAAAAGATTACCTAGGATTTGAAGAGATCGGGAAACTCCGTCCTGATGTGATCTTCGCGCTCCCAGGTAGCTTCCTCTTCTGTGTGGTTGCTCCACTGAATCTTGAGAAACTTGATGCTCCGGGTTCGGGTAGTTCGAAAAGCTTCTTCCAAAATATGGATGGGTACTTCAGGATAAGTCAGGTCATCGTTGATCTCTATGGTCTGGTGATCGATATTTTTGAACACTTCGGTCTTCTCGGGGACTTTGAGAAACTTGCGAAGTAACGAGATATGGAACACATTGTGCACGGCTGACATATCTTCGGGTAGTTCCAATTGATACGATACTTCTCCTCTACGGTTCATAATCTTGAAAGGTCCGATATATCTGGGCGCTAACTTTTCTTTGAGTTGGAAACGCTGCATTCCCTTCAATGGCGACACTTTCAGATAAACAGTCTCCAATGTTGAAGGCGAGGTCTCAACGTCTCTTGTCGGTGTAACTCTTTTGTCTGGACTGGGCGGTCTTGAGGTGCTCATGAATCTTGTGAACCTTCTCTTCTGCTTCTCGTAGGATGTCGGGTCTGAAAATCTGACTCTCTCCTACTTCCGACCAGTTCAACAGGGTGCGACACTTCCTTCCGTACATGAATTCAAATGGGGCCATTTGCAAACTAGCTTGATAACTGTTGTTGTAAGAAAATTCTGCAAACGGCAGACAGTCTTCCCACTTGGATCCATATTCTAACACACATGCTCTCAGCATATCTTCGAGTATTTGATTTACTCGCTTCGTTTGTCCATCGGTCTGAGGGTCGTACGCGGTGCTGAAATCTAGACGGGTTCCTAAACCTTCTTGGACTTTCTTCCAGAATCTCGAGGTAAACTGAGTTCCTCGATCCGATACGATGTTCATGGGGACTCCGTGCAAACTAACTATTCTAGCGATGTACAACTCTGCTAGCTTCGAACTCTGATATGTGGTCTTGACGGGTAAGAAATGGGCGACTTTGGACAATCTGTCCACTATGACCCAGAAAGAGTCATTTCCCCTACTAGAAGTAGGCAGTCCAGTGATAAAGTCCATTCCAACAGAATCCCATTTCCATTCCGGAATCTGCAAGGGTTCCAACAATCCAGCGGGTCTTTGATGTCCTGCCTTGACTCGCTGACATATATCACACTTGGCGATATAGCTTCCGATTTCTCTCTTCATCTTATGCCACCAAAATTGCCCTTTTAAATCTTGATACATCTTAGTTCCTCCGGGATGGATAGAATAAAGAGTATCATGAGCCTCCTTCAAAATAACTCCTTTCAACTCAGAATCTAATGGTACACAAAGGCGTCCTTTGTACCACAGAACTCCTTCTTCGTCCTCGGTAAATCCGGGTACTTTGCCTGTACCGATACGATGCTTGATTCCGTCGATACTAGCATTTCCTTTCTGCGCCTCTTTAAGCTGACTGATCAAAGTTGGTTGAAGTTCTATGCTAGCCAAAAATCCTTCACTTACTAATTCCATTCAAAAATCTTCCATCTCTTTGTGCAAACTTGGTTGCTCCTTCAAAATCATGGAGTTCAAGCGGCACGGCAATCTGCTAAGGGCATCTGCTACCACATTGGCTTTACCAGGGTGATAGTGAATGTCCAGGTCGTAATCCTTGATTAGCTCAATCCATCTTCTCTGTCTCATATTCAGCTCCTTCTGGGTGAATATATACTTTAGGCTTTTGTGATCTGAATAAATCTCACAACGGTTTCCCATCAGGTAATGTCTCCATGTCTTCAGGGCTAGAACTACGGCTGCGAGTTCGAGGTCATGGGTTGGGTAGTTTTGCTCATGCTGTTTCAGCTGTCGAGATAGATAATATATAACCTTGCCTTCTTGCATTAGCACACATCCGAGACCAATCTTGGATGTGTCACAATACACATAGAAGGGCTTCGTGATATCCGGCATGATCAAGATTGGGGCTGAAATCAATCTTCTCTTGAGTTCTTGAAAACTCGCTTCACATTTGTCTGTCCATTCAAACTTCTTGTCCTTCTTCAGCAATTGGGTCATAGGTCTAGCGATACTAGAGAATCCTTCTATGAATTTGCGGTTATATCCCGCCAATCCGAGAAATGCACGAACTTGGGTTTGAGTGGTTGGGGCTTGCCAATCTTCTACATCTTTCACTTTGGCAGGGTCAACGGCAATTCCTCCGGCTGATACAATGTGACCGAGGAATCCTACCTCCCGTAACCAGAATTCACATTTGCTAAACTTTGCATATAGCTGATGCTCTCTAAGGGTTCCAAGAATGGTCCTTAAGTGTAGCTCATGTTCTTCTTCTGATTGGAATAAATTAGAATGTCATCGATGAAAACAACGACAAACTTATCCAAGAAGTCCATAAAAATATTATTCATGAGATTCATGAAATAAGCGGGGGCGTTGGTTAGTCCGAAAGACATGACTGTATACTCATATAATCCATATCTGGTGGTAAAGGCGGTCTTTGGAATATCCTCTGCACGAATCTTGAGTTGATGATAGCCAGTCCTAAGATCAATCTTAGAAAACACTTTGGCACCGGTCAACTGATCAAACAAATCTTCTATCTTGGGCAAGGGGTACTTGTTCTTGATGGTGACATCATTCAATTTCCGATACTCTGTACACAAACGGTTACCTCCATCCTTCTTGTCCACAAACAAGACAGGTGATCTCCATGGTGATGCACTGGGTTGAATCAATCCAATTTCCAGCATGGAATCCAGTTGCTTCATCAGTTCTGCTAGCTCTGACGGGTTCATACTATAGGGTCTCTGGGCTATGGGTCCGGTTCCAGGAATTAGTTCGATGATGAACTCGATATCCCGATCTGGGGGCATACCGGGCAAAACATCTGGAAATACATTGGGGTATTCACAGACTATCCGGACTTGGTCAATGGTAGGTTGGGCTATACTTTTGTTGCATTTGAATTGACGAGGTAAGGTTTCAGATATATGCTCGACTGATATTCCGGCTGTACTGGTCATGGTTATGACTTTCTTAGCACAGTCAATGAATCCTTTATGTTTGGACATCCAATCCATTCCTAGTACTACTTCCAATCCTTTAGTTCTGAGTACTATCAGATTAGCATAAAAATCTATGCCATGGATTCGGATAGGGACGACTTTGCAAATTTGCCTAGCCTTGATGGTTGATCCGGGAATTTGAACGATCATAACATGCTTCAGTTTTGTTGGTTGAATTTTACTAGTGCATGCAAATTCTTCGGTGACAAATGAGTGCGATGCACCAGAAATATTCAACACTCGTGCAAGTACTGAATTAACAGAAAACATACCCAACACGATGCCAGGCGCTTCCTGAGCTTCTTCAGCATGCATGAGAAAAAGACGGCCGTTGCGGTTGAGTGAATTCCCTGGGGCAAATATTCTCACTGGCTGAACACAACGCTGTTGCTGAGCTGGGGCGTTGGCATTGGGTGCTGCGACATTCTTCTTGTTGGGGCACTCGTTGGAATAATGGCCTTTATTTCCACAGTCATAACAAGTCACTTGCGACTTGTCCTTTGCTGCTACAGGCACAGCATTGCTTCCAGTCCTCAGGGCAGTGTTAGTGGCGGTAGTATTGTTGTTGTTGAACTTGGGTGGGGCACGATTGAAATTGCTAGAGTTGCCGGGGTTGTTGTGATTTCCTCTGGGTCTAGGGTTTCCACGGTTGGGATAGGTCGCACGGTTCATCGGGGGTCTGTTGGTTCTTGGGGCAAATCCTGGAGATGGGTTGGGGCGATACTTTGGGGTCTGATGGGTTCCTGGATGATGCATCATGCGACGGTTGCGGTTCTCATTGGCTTGGTTGATCTTTCCTTCCATCTGGATAGCCGAGTCGACAAGGGCTTCAATATTAGCAAAGGGGATATTGACTAATACTGTCTGCATCTCATCATGCAGACCATTCAGGAATCTTTCTTTCTTCTTGGCTTCGGTGTCGATCTCATCTGGGGCATACCTAGCTAATGACAAGAATTTGTCATGGTATTCCACTATAGTCATCCTTCCTTGCTTCAGCTCTCTGAACTCGTCTCTCATTCTCATGATCAAACCTGGTGGCACATGGGTTCTGCTAAACTTGACCTTGAATTCCTCCTAGGTCATCATCTGGCCTTCGGTCATTGTGCGAACACTGTTCCACCATGCCCTGGCATCTCCGGCTAGATAGTAGGTGGCGAACAGAACTTTCTCATTGGCTTCTACTCTGGCGACTTCTAGGTTATTTTCCATGGTTTGCAACCAATCATCGGCGTCTAGGGGTTCTTCTGACTTAGTGAAAACAGGTGGGTTGGTATTCTGGAAATTCTTGAGCTTAGATCCATGGTTGTCCTGATTTCCGTGGCCTTGGTTGTTGTGGGCAAGCTGGGCTGTCTGTTGCAGGGTGGCTGGGTTGGCTTGACGTTTCGCTCTTTCAGCTTCGCGGTCAGAAGTCAACATTTGCAGAATCTGCAACATCGGGTCCGGGGAGGAACCACTTCCTCCACGTGGCATCTAAAGATTGAGATAGATCATGAGAAAAGAGGGAAATTTCTAAGGTTTTGGGTCTTTGAAAAGTTTTCAAACTTTGACTCGGATTTTTCTAGCAACTTGCTTTTTCATTCATTCATTCATAGCACACAGTACAACACACACCACCACAAAGAAAAGCAGATGGTTTTAAGAACCATTCTGGAAACTACGATACAGTGGGACCGAATACTACTCACTACGCTAGTGCTCAAGTGCTACTACTCCTTGGAATCTGTGGCTTCATCATCCTCATCATCATCGATGAAGGCGAAATCATCTTCATCGGTGAAGAAGTCCATAGCCTGATCCTCCAGAAAATCATCGTCATCGCTGAGATAGGAGTAGGGGTGTCCACGAAGATCTTCTCCGGCATTCTCCCTTTCTTCCAACTGCAAGTCTCTCTCGTGGATGGTCTCCTCCAAAGATGAGATACGGCGGCGAAGACGGGCAATAATGCGCTCCTTCTTGTCGAGCTGACGGCGGCGAGACTTGCGATCCTTTGCTAACATGGCGATGGTCTGATCCTTCGTCTTGATGATGGCAGACTTGTGGTTGCAGTAGTCACGGCAGTTGTCCAACTCCTGCTGACGATCGTACATCATGAAGCTAAGGTGGTCCAATTGAATCTTTAGCTCAGGGTGATATGGTGCTTCCAGTGGTTGTCCATTTGCATCACACCTTGGGCAAAACTCAAAGTGAGTACCCTTGATCTGATTGATGCTCTGCCCACACAGACGGGACAAAGCTTCTTGCATGGCCCTGGCAAGTCCATCGAGCTAGTTGTTCTCTCTTAAGGTGAACTGAATTCATTCCGCAGTGGGAGGTTCAATTTTTCCTCGGAGACTTGCAACAATTAGCCACTGCAGATCTTCTCCTCCTTTATCATTGAGCTGAGCTCCGAAGAACTCGGGGTGCGGACGCTCCAGAAGTTCCGAAAGCTGGTCCAAATCCCTCTCAAAGATAAGGTCTCCTCCATTCCCCAACTGATAAAACTTGTTGTACTTTACGTCCATCTATACGAATATAGGATGAGTAAGTTAGTAGAGTGATCAAGTGTGTCAAATTTTATGTATGTTAAAAGAGTTTTTGAGGAACATGAATTTTCATGAAAGAATCAAATGGATAAGAATGAGAATAAGTTTTTGTAAATATTTGCTTTCTTTGGTTTTGGAAAGCAAGTTTTTGATTCAAACGTCCAATCTAACTAGGGTCTCCTATGGTCAGGATGGCTCTGATACCAACTTGTCAACACCCGGATTTTTAATCCTAGATGCCTGTTATAACATACATCGCAATCCCAGGATTACCATTTTTGCGAGACATAACAGAATTGGATACCATAGTACATCATCCATTACAAACCGTACATAAGTTCTTACACAAATAGGGATACCATGATCTAGTTCTTAATACAACATCAAGCAGCGGAATACGTAATAATAACGATAGAATAGGCGAAGCTCCATCTTCGGGGTCACTGGCAATGCTGACGATGGGAGATGATCCTAGTTGTCGTAACCTTCCTGGGGTCCATCCTCCAGATACTCCTCTTCATAGTCTGGCCATGGGAATAGCCAGGGACAAAGCCATGAGTACTCTTTAAGTACTCGCAAACTAATACTAACATGTAAAAGGGGTTTTTGATAATAGGTCACTAGGCTCTAGGGTTATTTTGCAAAAGCCAGATTTACCTCTACTAAGTTCAGAAGCAAAGAATGCTATTTGAAGTTTTATAACACCTAAGTGGGAACTTGTATTTCATATCATAACCCTGTTGTCGTCAAGTCAAAGTCTCAATCCATTTCACAAGTCATTTTGAAAAGTCTGACGGGGGAACAGTATGGCCACTCCAACTGTCCATAATCACGAACGCGGCTATTCGAATAGTTTGACACTCTGCAGAGATTGTACACTTTCACCACAACATTCGATACATCTGTTAGGAACAAATCCTGAATTCACCATACTCAGTATGCGGATAATCAATCCTAACCTTTCAATTACACTCCCTAGTATAAGCACCTCTCCTGTGAGTTTGGCCTCCCAACCATGACCAACTGTCATCTTGGTTACTGCACAGGTGGACAATCTTCACAAGGTAGCCTCAGCTCAGACCTTGGCCGTGAGGGAACTAATACTAAGGTATATAAGTTTCCAGTCAAGCCCTACCCAATCTTCGGGTATTGTGGTTGTACGATAAAATTGGAATGGTATCGCATCTAGACAACCATCAGTTTTATAAAGGGCTAAGGCTCATGCCTCATCATTTTCATCACCAAAATCATTAGTTGTTCGGAAACACATGTCAAAACATCTCAGTAGAATGATCCATCATTCCAAGGTTTTCATAACCATTTTCACCAAGTATTCCCATCTAAAGTTGATCAAGTTTTATGCTTAGCACTAGCATCTACAAGTGGGGGTAAGTACTAATGAGGGGTGGTAAACTAGTGAGTTCTAACTAAGTTCAATCCCATGCCTTAGGATGACATCAAGATTATCTAGCTTAGGCCAAATTTTATGCTCTTTATGCAACCTTCACATATCTTTCTAGTATATACCATTTTCTTAAGTAAACTCTAAGTAAGAGCTTTGATAAAGAAATAAAGTAAGAAGCTTGTAAGTAAAACTAGGATTGGTTTATCAAGTGGAGATGATCATATATGCTTAAGGCATATAATTGGCATAGTAACAAGTAGTGGTTTGTCGCATCAGTAGAGTATCTTGCAAGTGTTAGCTTGCACATTCACTAGTAGTATTAGGCTTGCACAATAGCAGTATAAGATTGCTAAATTGCAAGTGTTAGCTTGCAAGGTTAATAGTTTGCCTTGAGGAGAGCAGTGGTTGAAGTTCTCCTTGGCTTCTTCTTCGTAGAATCCTCCTTCCTCGTATCCTTGGTCGGTACTAGCGTCTATAAATAAATACGATGTACACAATCACCAACCAATAGTTAACAACTTGCAATCATCACACAAAAGGGTCCTATAGATGATCTAGCATCATCACTAACATTACAAGATTAAAGTTTGGTTTAATTCCTTTTATTTTTAGAAAGGTAATTTCTACTCATTGAAAAACTACTTAAGATTTAATATTCTCCAAACCAAACATGGGATCATGTTGACACATGTCATCACCACATATTTTAGTCCATGGGAATGTGATTTAAAGTGGTGTCACAATTTAAAAAGGTTTTACCCTTTTATTTTAATTAATTAACGTGGCTAGAAATGCCTATGGGGCATTCTTTTATTACTTGAACATTATTTCTGTAAGTAACCCTATATATTTTTATATATTCTGAAAGGTATGGTTAAATTTGATTTTTGAGAGTTGGAATCAACTCAAAAGCTATCATGGTTTAAATTTAAAAAATGTTTGAATGCAGAAAAGCTCCTGCCTTGTTATTTTTACCATGGGTGATCTATAGATCCAAATGACTTTAATCCAACGGGCTTGGATTCAACATTTCCAGACCTTTCCAACAAAATTTGTTTCATTCAATTTGGTGCACTGAATCGACCTGGGTTGATTTTTGAAACTGGGTACAGAAGTGTGTTTGAAATAAAATGGAAAAGGTTTAATTCAAATAACTGGGCTGCACGGGAAAAGTTAACGGGCCGTCCTGCTAAGCGTAGCGTTTCCGTGGGCTGTTTAAGTGGCGGTCCCCACTCATCAGTGAGACAGGGGGTGCGAAGCGGTACGGGGCAACGTGGGTCATTCGATCTGGTTCTAATCCAACGGCTGGGAGTCATCGTGGACGTTGGGCAACGCCGGCGAGACAGAAACCTAGCGCGGCAGGTGAGGGTCGTTGGGGGCTCACCGGGCTCAGGCGAGGGTCGGCGAGGCGGGCGAACGACGAAGTCGACGACGGCGAATCTCCTGGTACCGGTGGATCCTCCTGGGGCGGCTCCAATCGCTGGCTCCTTTCTTCTCTAGAGGCGGCGGGCTCCGGTGAAATTCCGGCGAAGTGTTGCTCGCCTTGCTCCGGGAACGGTGTGGCACGATCAGTGATGAGAGGGGAGTAGAATGGTATGCTCAATTTTGCTAGGGGTGGCCTCTATTTATAGTCGATCGAGGGGACCGACGGGGCGCAAGGTGAGCTCGTCGGGGGTGATGGTACAGATGGCTATTGGCATGGGAGAAGGTAGGGGACGGTGCGGTGTTCCCTCATGATGCTCAACGGTATGGTGGCGAGACGTGGGGCGGTGCGGTTTGGTCGGAACACGACGGTGCTCTGCGCGTGCCCGACGGAGAAATTAATGGCGCACAGCGTGCGTGGTTCGCGCAACGGCGAACGAGCGTGTCTGCGGGGTTGCTGGGATGGCGGTGATCACGTATGCACGCGGCAAGGGTGGCGCGCGTTCTGTGGGCGTTGGTCGAGCGTGGCGCATGAGGCGTGCTCTCGGCATGGTTGCTGGCGAGGTTGGCATGGTCCGTGCGCGTGGTCCAGTGGCTGGCAGGGTTCGAGCGGTGGACAGGCAGTGGCGGTGGAGTGTTGGCTTGCTCCCAGACATGCTGGCTAGGCTTGTTTCTCTTCCTAGCTTGCTGTCGACATGGGGGTGACAAGGGTGGCTTCGGCTGTTCACCATTGATGACAATGCCAAGCTCACAGTGGTGCTAGTGCTTGGTTAATCTTTCTAGATGATCTACTGAGCTGGTTGTGAGCTAGATAGGGAACCAGTTAGGCAAGAATCACTGCTCACAATAGTGTTTTGATTTTGTTTGATTTGTGTCTGCCAAGTGTTTGATGAAATGGCCGCATGAATTCAAGTTTTGAATTTTGAAAAGATTTTTGGTGGGTGTGCTAGATTGGTGCTAGTGAGTCTGCAGATGCTTGGGTTTTGAAAGTTGAGCTTGTTTGAGTGGTTTTTGAAAAAGTGGGATCTTCCCATATGATAAAGATTCAATTTTGAATTGTCATTTAAACTATGCATTTGAAAGTTTCTGGATGATCACAAAGTGGGCCTTGATACTTTGTTATGAGTACAATCAAGGGGTGCAAAGATCCAGAAAAGTTTCTGTTAGGTTCTGAAAGTTTGAGACAGCCAAAGTAGGCTTGGGAGTTAAATTGGTCAAAATGACCATTCCTTTATTTTATTTGTTTTGCTTTACTTGTCTTTGGGATAAGTGTGGGAAATGTTTAGATGATGTTTATTTCACCTAAGAAACATTTTACAAGCAAAGAAACACACAAACAAGTTGGTTCAAAAGAATTTCAAATTAAATGCATACACTCATGCATGCTTTCATAATTTTATTTAGAAAAGTTTTTGTTAACCCTAATTTTGATGATTAGAGTTTGATGATTTAAGTTTAGTATTTTTGGGATGTTACAATTCCCTAGTGTTAACCAAATATATTTTTAAATCCAAATGTTAGTGTTTATGGTCAGTAGGTTCAAAACAAACCATTTGCAAAAGGATTTACTCAAAAATCATTTTTAGAATAATTTTTATACTCAACATAGTCCTACAAATGTTTCTGCAAAAACACCTAATTTTTCAGAAGCAAAATACTAAACTAAAGCCATGGTTGCATATTTCGTGAAGGCTAGAGGTTACAAGTTGGCTTCAAGACAACTAGGGTACTACCACCCTTAAAAGATTTTTAACTAGATTACATCTTTGCTTTCTTGGTATCTTGATGTAACTTCTCTTGACAGTTGTTTGCATAGTGTCCCTTATTTTCACACTTGAAACATGTGATGAGGTTGAGATCCTTCACAGGCTTGCTTATCTTGTTCGTCTTCTTTTCTAGACAATGTGATGCATAATGGCCTTGCTTTTTTGCATTTGTTGCACATCACTTGGTTAATATCCTTTTTCATCTTTGGTATCATTACCTATTGTTTGTTTTCTTAGCCCTTCTTCTTTTCTAGGCATTCATTGGCATACTGTCCCATCTCTTTGCAATTGTAACATTGCACTTGGCTAATGTCTTGCTTGCTAGGGTTGGGGCATTTCTTCTTGTTCTTGGGTTACTCCAAAGTTAGGAGTTCTCTTAGTTCATGTTCCTCATACTTCACCTCAAAGGTGGGAAAACTTCCTCGGTTCTTAGAATGATTCCTAGGATAACATCCATGTTTCCTCTTTTGTCCACCATAGTGGGTCATAATGCCTGGAGGTGCAAACTGAGGTTTGACTTTGTCTTCACCATTATTGGTGGAAGTTGTTCCTTCATTGAGGTTTCCAAACATATTATGTTTTCCATCTTGTTTCATCTGTTGAACTTTAGGATAGATGTGGCATTGGATAGGGACATTATTATTTCCTTCACATAGGAAACAAGTAACTTGAGATGTGGGGCATTGTCTAGCTGGATGTTTCTCCTCACAATTAGGGCATTGGTCCTTATGCTCTTTATAAGTGTGTCCTATGTCTCCATAGATTTTGCAAGCTTGAGTTCCTTCTATAATATCATCATTGATATCATTGTTGTCACAATCTCCTTGGGAAAGGTTGCTTCTCATGTTGATCATCTGATTGGTCATCCTTTGCAACAATTGAGATTGGGATTCCAAGAAGTTTAGCATAGCTGGGTCTAACTCAATGTTGTTGGCTAAAAACTGAGTTGTCGCTTGATTCAACTGGGCTTGGGTTGCTAGTAGTTGTTCTCTCGTGTGCATCTCTTGGTTGTTGTTACCATCCTTGATATTGTGGTCTCTTGGTGAAGTCATCTATTTGGATTGGATTGGGATTAGATTAGGCAAAAGATTCCTAGAGAAAGAATTCTACTCACACACAACAATTCACACAAGCAATGTGCAAGCAATGACAATCATGCATTACACTCAAACAACAAGATTCAAGCATATTTTTGCTACACCACATAAGTTAGTGTGATCAATAAACTGATTTAACTAAACACTAGTATGGTGGTCCAACTATAGGGTTCACTTGAGATCATTCCATCCTTCTTAGGTGTTTCTTCATGAACAAGATCATGGTATCCTTGGAAGAAAATTCTTGCATATTGATCACTAAGCTCAAAGGTGATGTTGGTTTCTCCTAAGTTGTGTTTCCTTAGTCTCCAAGTCTTGAGTAATATTCTTGCCTCTCTTGAAGTCTTTAGTGATGTCCATGTTGAAGCCCTTGGTGAAACTAAAGTTGAAGTCATTGGTGATGGTGAAGTCCTTGCTCATGTTGATGTTTTTGTCCATCAAGATGGAAAAGGGAGAGATGTAGAATCAAAACAAAATGCTGAGGAAAGAGTTTACAAGATTGTTTGTAAATAAGTTTTGAACAAATACAACTCCTATTTTTCTAAGGTGTTTTGTCCAATCCTACGGTTACAATCCTACAGGCAACACAGTGATCTGATACCATCTATAGAGGTCCCAACCTGATAAGGTAGAGATCCATGTGGTTACAATGCTAGTCCCTGGATCGAATAGCTAGCATCCACAGTTTAAGATGTAATATCAAGAAACAAAGGTCATATTACAACTATAACCAGGAATAAAATAATTCATTACATCTTACATAGCTCATTTGGCTATCTTATTACAATGCAGCAGATATAACTATATAGCATGCAGTCCTTCATCTTCATATGCCACAGGCAATCGTGTTGGTTGTAGACTTGTAATCCCTACTCAACAAACTTCACTAACATCAAACAAACCTGCAACATAATAAGTTACAGCCACAAGGGTCAATACATTTGAATTTTATTGGCAAGTGATTTTATATTGACATGGAGAATCTATCATCTACATGAATATTTGGCTAAGTGGGGTTTTGGCTTGCCTTTGCATAAAACAAGTTTTCCTTATCCTTTGAAAATAGTTTTTCTCTTTTCAAAACTTTTCATCACACAATGGCACACTGGTTACCCTCCAGATGCTTCCCTTGTTTACCCAACAAGTTTTAACTTAGAGAAATTGGGATGGGAAGATCCTTGATTGCTTCAATGCCTTTGATGCTCAAATTGTCCATTGCCGGAGACACGGCTAAGTACTTAGGTTTTACCCTCTCGAGAGGTGGTGCACTTTCCCCACAAGACTCGACATGCATCAAGACAAGATCTTTCAAAAGCCTTCCCTTATACCAAATGGACGAGTTACATCCTATCATCACTACCACCTTATGTACATCTGGCTAAGTTATTGCAACCTATATGATCAACGCAGATCCCATATGCCATGGGCTAAATTAGAAGCTTCTCAACACAAAACATCTCAAATCTCTTTGTTCCTGGGTGGCAATCCACAAGTGAGATACACATGGTAGACCATAGACATGGGCCTTGTGTAACCACTCATCACAAATCCTTCCAAGCAATTACCATTCCACCCAGGTGTTTCATTCACTTAGTTTTATTAATCAAAAACTTAGTCATAGACTTTGCATAAGATCATAGCATGATTATTCCACCCTTGAAATCTTTTAGCTAGGCTAAGCATACTAGAAGAACTTGTCTCTTGACTAAGGAAGAATCCTACCAAGATATATTCTATAGGTTCTACTATAGCATAGCAATATGTATAAAATAGACCTATCATGCATACTACAAAAATATCACTAATGCATTATGGAAAAGATAGGACTTTTGATGAACAAAGTATCACTTGCCTTTTTGGTAGAGAAACTAGGTACACTCCTTGATCTTGCAATGGTCACATTCTTCAAGGTTCACTACAATTCAATCAAGCAAACACACATTCAAAAATAGCATTCAAACAATTCACCATATAAAATAATGAAAACAAAACAATGCATGCAAGCATGCAAAAGGTTGTTTTATTGAAAAAGTGGTTTCTAATAAGGTTCTAAACATTTCAAAACACCTACTGGTCATTTATAAAAGTGGCAAAACATTTAAAACCAAGTTAGTGAAAATGGCCCTTTTAAATCATTTTTGTTTTACTAGAAATGCTTTTATTCAAAGTAATAATTGCCTAGTGTTAACCAAATATATTTTTAAATCCAAATCTTAGTGTTTATGGTTAGTAGGTTCAAAACAAACCATTTGCAAAAGGATTTATAGTCCTACAGATGTTTCTCCAAAACACCTAATTTTTCAGAAGCAAAATACTAAACTAAAGCCATGGTTGCAAATTTTTCATTTTTCTTAATCCATGGATAAAAAGTTTGTAAATTTTGGACATACAGATTAAAAGTTATAGATTTTACAAAATGAATCATCTAATAGATCAAATTCTGTTTTTAAATCAACAGCTAGGCCACGCGTCATGTTTCTATTGGTTGATAGCGATTCGATTGGATTGAGCTACATAGGCCGTAGGATCTAAGTTACATCGCATGGCGTAGATCAGTTCATACCTGTTCGCATAAGTGATCTGTCACAGCCACTAGATCTAAATCTAACGTTCCACAGCAGCTTGACCAGGAACTGGCAGCGCTGGCTGGCGACGCGCAGCGGCGGCGCTCAGGCGATGGTGGTCCGGCTATTCTAGGAAGCGATAGGAGGGGAGAAGGGGCTCATCGGGTTTGCCGTGGCGAGTAGATGCTCAAGGTGGCAGTAGGATGGACAGGGGCGCACGGAGTCGATGCTGATTGCTCGCCGGAGATGCTCCTTGCGTCTGGCACGCACAGTCGTTGTCGGAGGCGATGCTACGAGGCGCGGGAAGACAAGAGGAGGACGGCGTGAGATGTGCAAGGAAGAGTAGAGTGCGAGAGCGTAAACGAGAGGGAGAGGCGCGGTCAGGACTTACGGGGAGAACTCGTCGCAGTTGAAGCAGACCACAGCGACGCACGGGCGAAGTCGTTGCCGATGTTCTGGGGCTCGCGCAAGCAAGTGGAGAGTGCTGGCAGGTGCACACGACAATGGGTAGTAGGTTAGTGGAAGCTAGGGAAAGGGGCGTGGTCGGAGCTGGCCGAAATCGTGGCCGGAGCACATCGGAGCAGTGGCGGGGCAAGGTCAATTCGAGGCAGCCAGGTGGCTCACTGGTAGAGGGGTTTGAAGGGAAACAGAGAGGGAAGGGAGGCGCTTAATAGGGCATGGTCGCAGGGAGATTAATCGCGGCATTAACGTGAATTGAAGCGAGCCATCCATGTCCAGAAACGGCGAGGGGAATTGGGGGGCGGGTTCAGCGGGGTGGAGACGATGATGACTTGGCAGTGGGGTCACGCGGTCAGTGAGAGGGGGTGGGGTTACGCGCGGTGAGAAATGATTCGCGGGGAAGAGAGGGGGTGTCGGGTGGGCTGCGTTGTTGGGCCACATTGGGCTGGGCAAGTGGGTTGGGTCTTTTCCGTTTTTTTTCTTCTCTGATTATTTTTTTCTTTTTCCAATTCTGATTTCTGTTTTAATTCAAACCATTTGATTCAAGCTTCTATTTGAATTCAAATTTTTGCAGAACCTTTCCAGTAAGTTTATACTATTTAATATTGTGTTTAAATAGTCCACTTGAATTATTTCAAAATATTCTCTTATGATTTATTATTTATTTAAATTAGGCATTTGTCTTTATTAAAATAAAATTTAATATGGTTTAAACCCATATAAATTTTATTCAAATAATCATTTATTCTCTTTTAAGTTAATTAGATAACTTTTAATCCATTTTGGCAATTTCAATTATTTTTCTCATGATTTAATTAATCATTTATATTAGGAATTTTGTCTTCATTCAAATAAAATTGGATATGGTTAAAATCCCATATAATTTTATTTAAATAATCTTTATTCCTTTATTTTTATTTGGATTATATTTATTCCATTTCCTTATGGATTTGGCCAAGATTTAATTTGACTTTTAAATATTTCTTATTTAATTATTTCTTTCTTTGTCTTATAAAATCCATATCTTTTTATTTATAGTTCCAAAATTTGTGATTCCACTTTGTAGAATTTTGTTTAATATTTTTTTATCTTTTTAAATTCTTTTAGGATTATTTTGTTCACAATTTGGTATTGATTTTTGTTAGGAGCTTTATTAGCCTTGGAAATCACATTCCTTTAATCTTATTAAATTCATAAGTTTTTATCCATGGCTCCAAATTGAGTGAAACCAATTCCCATGGTTTTATATTATTTTTGTTTACCATTTTTGAGTCATTTATAAATGTTTGTTGCTGAATTTTTATATGGATCAAATCCATAGTCTTGGATAGATTTTGGATATGATTTCTTTCTTTAGGGTTTAGGGTTTTGGTTTAACTTTTCCAAGTGTTTAAATTCAAGATTCTTTCCATGCATGAATGCATTTGATCTTTGAATATTTGTTTGTTGCTTTCTTAATCGAATTTTGTTCAAGTAAGGTTTGATGTTTCCATTTAGAAGCAAAAAGACTCTTTTCACCCTAAACTTCAACAATTAATTCTTTTGTTTATTTATTTTTCATATTTCAAAATTTGGAGAATTTTGGGATGTGACACCGGGGGTGTTACAAGTGGTATTAGAGCCGATTCTCACAGTTACACGGACGTGTGCAGGTCAGTGGCGGACATGTGATGCATGGCGCGTATGGCCCAGAGTGTACATGACATGGCACATGTGCTGGCACTGGACGTACAGACGTATGCCAAGAGGAGACATTCCTAGCTTGTGGTTGATCGATGAGGGCGTCGATCTTCTAAGGGTGGGTGTATGCGAGACCCTATCACATGGCTTAATATGATTCATAGTATACCTATACCAATAAGTTACAACTTATTTTCCGGAATCTCATCTAATAAGAACTCTGAGGTTAAGCATGCTTGGACTAGAGCAATTTGAGGATGAGTGACCGATCGGGAAGTGGGTATCGAGTGTGCACGAGTGAGGATAAAGTGCGAAAAAATACTAGTGTTTGTCTATGGGGTTAGTCTAGAGATCCTATTGATATGCCAGGAGTGACAACCGTTGGTACGGAGAGACCGGGGTGTTATAACTAGGCTACCATTTGATCCGAAAAATGAAACGTATTGTGGAGTGGACCCAGAAAAAGGGACGTGGACAGAGGAAAAGTAATGAGAAAAGTCAGGTAATCTCTTTTGATCAGCCGCCGCACAAGAGCCACCCGGGTGTGACACCGCCGATAGCACAGCTGATGACTGCAAGTGCACATATCAGATGTAGCTAGTTTTGAAATAAATATATCGATCCCATAGGGAGCAGGAGTCTGAAGTCTAAAAATTCTTGAAGTAAATACTGAAAATAGAAATGCTAAATAAAGTTATAAGTGACATGATAAAATGTGAGTAATATGTAAAAAGGTGTTTTGGGGTTTTTGGTATAAGAGAACGATGCGTAAAGTAAATAAAACTGAATACAGAAAATAAGTATCGCGTATGTAAAATATATTGGAAACTTTAGTGGGAGAAAGCGTTCTCAGGGATTGGCAGATACACCACTAGCATTTATAAAGGGCTAAGGTAAAGATTATCATCATGAACATTCTCAACTATGTATGTGTGGGAGGAACTCCGTATTTGGACAAAGAGGCAGCAACCACTGCTCAAATCATCCTCATAACCACAGCATACAGCAATCAACTCAATTGAATTACTGTGCTATTAAGGGACGTAATCCCGCATGACGTATCCCATGGCATGGATAGTGTTTTGTGAGTTTCCTCGATTCCCAAGTTGATACGTAAGGGGTACCAACAGCTTTATAGTCAATGTAAGTGCTAACATCCCTCCGTCTACCAGCAGGTAGTTCCCTACATCAAGTCCCCACAAGAGGAAAATATTGGAGAGGTCGACTTCTCCCAACATTAAGATGTAGACAATCTAACACATGGTCACATTGTTGAATATCATAATAAACTTTATCTTATTCCAATATCATACTAGGGTTTTTCCATCTCCCCAAGAACTAATGATCTACTCAGACATGGAGGCAGACAACATCATAGTACTAGTAATGGAGGCGATCATTGATAAATAGTACTTGTATAAATCCACAACTAGTGCAAGAATTACAACAATATATAGATGGGATGGATGGAGGTGATGGTGGTGATGAAGATGGAGAATGATGCCTTGGCCTCCAAGATCTGTGTAGGGCAAAGATGGATCCCTAGGGCAAGTTCCCCCTCCAGATGCCTTCCGGAGGTTAGGTTTTGGCGATTTCTTGGTGTTCTGTATGTCGTCTCTCCGAACCAGATGCACGGGGTGAAACTATTTAAGGAGGCGGAGGTGGCTCCAACTATACGGCGGCCTGCCGTATAGTTGGTCGTCAACTCTTCTATCTCCGTTTCTCACTTCGGGCTTTCTTCTGGTATTATTAATATTTCCCAAATAAGCGATTTACGTAGTTTTAAGCTCCTTTTCTCTCCATTACAACTGATCCAAGAATTGTGTCCATTGAATCCATCATGTGATCTGATCCTGGTGAAAATAAACATAAAAGTTGCATGCGAATGACGTAAAATACCAAAATCCTAATCTACAATGCAAAATAAGAATGTAAAACATGATGCAAATATGCACTCATCAACAGTCTGATATGTCGTAAACGTATCTATAATTTTTGATGTTTCATGCCTGTTTAGTATCCACTTTGCTATGTTTTTGTAGGGGTTCGTAGCATGGAAAACAAAAAATTTCTACCGCATGCAAACAAACAAGCCAAGATCTATCTACTAGATTGTAGCAACGAGTCGATAGGGGAACTCACCCTCGAAGATTCCAAAGCGGTTAACGAGAGCAGATTCTCGTGGGTGATGTAGTCGTACTCTTGCCGATCTCAAGATCGCGTAGACGATCCTTCCGGCGCTGCGTTCCGGCAGCGCTTCCGCAGTCGGTCACACGTTCGATACTCGACGAAGACCTTCCTCTCCCTTGTTCCAGCAGGCAGCGGAGGTTGTAGCACTCTCCTCGCGATTCCGGCAGCACGACGGCGTGGTACCGGAAGTAGAGGGGAGATCTCGCAGGGCTTCGCCTTAAGCCGGAGAGAGTATGGTGGACTATGAGAGAGCCTTGGTGATCTAGGGTTTAGACACACCAATTAGAAGGGGCTAAACCAGCGCCTAGGGCAATTAGAAGCTCTAACTCGGCGGCTTGGGAGAAATCCCTAGGCTGTGGCTAGGGTTTAGGTTTAGAGGGAGGCAACTTGTGTGTCTAGGAGGGGAGCCCTGCCCCTCCTTTTATAGGTGGAGGGAGGCGCCGGCCAAAGGGGAGGGAGTCCCTCCCCAACTCGGATCCCTAGTGGGCAGGCGGTGGAGGAGGAACTCCTCCCCAACTCGATTTCCCACTTCTTCTCCACTTTCCAAAATAGCCGTTTGACTTTTCAAATTGGCGTTTGACTTTTCAAACTAGGATTTGATTAAACCCTTTATTTTGTACAGCGATGACACCTAGTACATGATGCAATCATTCCAACTTGCAATGACACATTCATGTACCCTTCCCCTCCGGAGTGCCGGACATTCCGGAACCTTCTAGAACATTCCCGATGAAAACACCGGAACCATTCTCCAACCCCGAAACAAGACTTTCCTTATATGAATCTTATTCTCCGGACCATTCCGGATCTCCTCATGATATCCCGGATCCCATCTGAGACTCCGAACAACATTCGGTCTCTTACTCATCATTCCATAACTACTCAACAACATCGAATCCTTAAGTGTGTCTCCCTACGGTTCGTGAATTATGCGGACATGATCGAGACACTTCTCCGATCAATAACCAATAGAGGAATCTGGAAATTCATATGGCTCCCACATATTTCTACGATTACTTTGCGATCGAATGAACCACTTACATACGATACCAATTTCCCTTTGTCTCACGATAGTTTACTTATCCGAGGTTATGATCGTCGGTATCTCTGCATACCTAGTTCAACCTCGTTACCGATAAGTACTCTTTTCTCGTTCCCGTGGTATGTGATCCCTTGTGAGCCAGTCACATGCTTGCAAGCTAATTGGATGACATTCCACCGAGAGGGCCCAGAGTATATCTATCCGTCATATGGATGGACAAATCCCACTCTTGATCCATGTGTCTCAACCCATACTTTCCGAACACTCAATGCCACCTTTATAGCCACCCTGTTACGGTGTGGTGTTTGATGTCATCAAAGCATCGTTCCGGTAAAGGTGATATGCATGATCTCATGGTCGAAGGAATTAGGTTACTATGTATCAGAAAGCTTATAGCAAATGAACTATATTAAATGACTTGATCTTTATGCTACAATTAACTATAGGAGTATGTCCATCACATCATTCTCCTAATGATATGACCCTGTTGTTAATAACATCTCTATGTTCATGATCAGGAAACCATGATCATATATTAACCAACAAGCTAGTTTAACAAGAGGCTTTACTAGGGACTCTTTTATGTTTACAAATCACACAAGTATTAATGTTTCCAGTTAATACAATTATAGCATGGTATGTAAACATTTATCATAAGTATGAAGATATGATAATAACCACTTTATTATTGCCTCTTGGGCATATCTCCAACAGTTTTGCCTATACTTTGAGGTTTTTTATACACTTTCTGGAACTAACCTATTGAAAAGATGCCACAGTGCCAGTTGCCTGTTTTCTTCTGTTCTTGGTTTCAGAAAGCTAAAAAATGAATATTCTCGGAACTGGACGAGACAAAACCAAAGTTCATATTTTTTCCTGAATGATACGGAAAATTGAATACGATACGGAGGAAGACACTAGGGTGGCCTGTAACATCCCAAAAATGTTGAACAATGATTATCAAATTCCAATCACCAAAATTAGGGTTAACAAAAACTTTTGTTAATTCCAAATCATTATAAATGCATGTGTGTATGTGATGATTGTGTGAATTCCTAAATGGACTTGTGAGATTGATCTAAATAGCAAGGAATGGTTTAAAGATTAAAACAACATCATCTAAAACATTTC
Organism: Avena sativa; assembly: GCA_916181665.1. Lineage (NCBI taxonomy): Eukaryota > Viridiplantae > Streptophyta > Magnoliopsida > Poales > Poaceae > Avena > Avena sativa. Next base: position 38,884,732 of record OV702298.1, on the reverse strand, counting down.
CAAGCAGAAATAAATCAAGAGAAAATAAAAAACAAAACAAATAAAGCAAATGTTCATTTTTGCCAATCTTGCTGACTAGACCACTTTGAGTGTTTCTAGTCCAAGATTTCAAACAGAAACTTTTCCATTTCTTTTCACCCCTTGATAGACCAAGTAAAAGTGAATCAAATCCCACCTTTCAAACTTGCAGAAACGTTTGGCATCTTGATTCAAATCACAATTCAAAATTGAATCTGATTCAGATATGAAGATCCCACATTTTCAAAACCCAACCAAACCAGTGCACCTTGACCAATCCAACTAACCAGAGACTCCCTAGTATGTAACCAGCACACCCACCAAGTTTGATTCAAAAATTCAAATTTGAATCTCTTGCGGCCATTTCATCAAATACCTTGGAATCAGTAAACAAACAAACAAACACAAAACACTATAGTGAGCAGTGATTTGGCCAACCTTGTTCCCTCTATAGATCACACTACACTCTCAGTAGATGATCTAGCTCAATTAACAAGATTTAGCACTATTGTGAGCATGCCATAGCCATCAATGGTGACCATGCCGAGCCTAACTTGCCACCCCCATGTCGACAGCAAGCTAGGAGAAGCACCAAGCCTAGCAAGCATGTCTGGGACACTCCCCACCGCCCACCGCCCCCCTGTCCAAGCCTCGAGCACAGCCAATCCCTGGACCCCACAGCCCGAGCATGCCAAGCATCTCTGCGAGCGAGCCGAGAGCGCGCTAGAGTGCCAACCGCGACACACGCCGCGTGCAAGCAGGATCGCTAGCACCCCAGCAACACCGCGGACATGCCTGTTCGCCACCGTGCGGACCGTAGACGATGTACGCCATTAAAATCACCGTCGTATCGGCCCAGAGCGCCGTGACGTTCCGACCGTTTCGCACTGACGCATGCCATGTAGCCATGCCGTTGAGCTTCGCCAGGGTGCACAACACCGCCCCCTATCGTCGCCCATGCCTTTAGCTCGATGTGCCGACGACCACGACGAGCTCAGCCCGCGCCCATTGGTCCCCTTCAGGCACTATAAATAGAGGCCACCCCAGCATGAATTCTTCACACCATCTCACTCCCCTCTCTCTCAGAATCACCCCACCTCACTCCCGGAGCTAGGCAAGCGGCGCATCGCTGAAATTTGGCTGGAGTCTGACGCTGCTGGATGAGAAGGGCGCCATTGATGGACGCCCCAGGAGGAGCTGCCGGTACGAGGAGGATCGCCGTCGTCGACTTCGTCGTTCGCCCCCATCTCCGACCATCGCCTGAGCCCCGGTGAGCCTCCCACGACCCCCACTGGTCGCGCTAGGGTTCTGTCTTACCGACGTTGCCCGACGTGGACGATGAACCGCAACTATAGGATTAGAGCTTGATCGTGCGGCCACATCCCCCCATACCGCTTTGCACCCCTCTGTCTCACTGACTGGTGGGGTCGTTCACTTAAACCCACCCGCGAGTGCGCTATGCCCCGTTGGCCGGCCTAGTTAGCATCCTGCGCGACCCAGTAATTCAAATTTAGGTTTATTCTTTTAGTTTCAAACTCAGTTCTGTACCTAGATTCAAAAATCAACCCAGCTCGATTCACAGAATCAAAATGCATGAAAACAATTTTGTTAGAAAGGTACTGGACTGCTTAATCCAAGCCCATTGGATTCAAACCATTTAGATTTGTAGATCACCCATGGTAAAAATAACAAGGCAGACGCTTTTCTGCATTTAAACATTTTTCAAAATTCAACCATGAATGCTTTAGAGTTTATTCCAAGTCTCAAAAATCACATTTAACCATACCTTTCAGAATATATAAAAATATATAGGTTTACTAGCAGAAATAATGATCAAGTAATAAAAGAATGCCCCATAGGCATTTCTAGTCACTTTATTTAATTAAAATAAAAAGGTTAAACCTTATTAAATTGTGACACCACTTTAAATCACATTCCCAAGTACTGAAATATGTGGTGATGACATGTGTCAACATGATCCCATGTTTTAGTTGGAGAATATTAAATCTTAAGTAGTTTTTCAATGAGTAGAAATTAATTTTCTAAAATAAAGAAAATAAAACTATTTGCCTTAATGATTGTAATGTTTGTGATGATAATAGATCATCTAGTGAAAACCCTGGTGTGATAATTAAGAGTAGTTAAGTACTGTTTGGTGATTGTGTACCTTATATTTATTTCTAGATGCTAGTACCGACCAAGGATACGAGGAGGAAGGAGGATACTACGAGGAAGAATCCAACGAGAACTTCAACCACTGCTCTGCACAAGGCAAGCTATTACCTGAGCAAACTTAATACTACTAGTTGACTTGGCAAGCTTATACTTGCAATTATGCAAGCTAACACTTGCAACCATGAAAGTTAGATAACCTATGCAATGCATTTAGCATGCTTGGTTAGATACATTTGATGATACCAAATCCTAGTTTTACTTGCAAGCTTAGTATTTTATTTCTTCATCAAAGCTTTATTTTAAAGTTTACCTAGTGATTTGTAGAGTTTAGAGAGATTATTAAAGGTAGCATAAAGAGCATAAAACTTGACCTAAGTTAGATAAATCTTGATGTCATCCTGAGGCATGAGATTGAACTTAGATAAGATACACTTGATTACCACCCCTCATTAGTGTTTACCCCCACTTGTAGATGCTAGTGCTAAGCATAAAACTTGATCACTTTAGCTGGGAATACTTGGTGAAAATGATTATGAAAACCTTATAATGATGAGTCATTCTACTGAAATGTTTTGACATGTGTTCTTGAACACCATATGATTTTGATGATGAAAATGTTAAGGCATGAGCCTTAGCCCTTTATAAAATTATGGTTGTCTGGATGCGATACCATTCCAATTTTACCGTACAACCACAATACCCAAAAGTTGGGTAGGGATTGACTAGAACTTTTTATACCTTAGTATGAGTTCCCTTGTGGCCAAGGTTTGAGTTGAGGCTACCTTGTGAAGATTTTCCACCTGTGCAGTTCCCAAGATGATAGTTGGTCATGGTTGGGAGGTCAAACTCACAGGACAGGTGCCTATACTAGGGCGTGTAATTGAAAGGTTAGGATTGATTATCCGCATACTGAGTATGGTGAATTCAGGATTGTTCCGGATGGATGTATCGAATATTGGGGTGAAAGAGTACCACATCTGCAGAGTGTCAAACTATTCGAATATCCGCGTCCGCGGTTATGGACAGTTGGAGTGGCCATACTGTTCCATCGTCAGATGTTTTCAAAATGACTTATGAAATGATTCATGACTTTGACTTGACCACAACAGGGTTGTGATATGAAATTAAAATTTCCATTTAGGAGTTATAAAACTTTCAACTAGCTTTCTTTGTTTCTGAACTCAATAGAGGTAAATCTGGATTTTTGCAAAACAACCTAGAGCCTAGTACTTCCTACTCAAAACCACTTCACTTGTTAGTATTAGTTTGCGAGTACTTAAAGAGTACTCATGGATTTGTCCCTGGATATTCCCGTGGCCAGACTATGAAGAGGAGTATCAGGAAGATGGACAAAATGAAGGTTACGACAACTAGGATCATCTCCCATCGTCATCATTGCCTGTGACCATGAAGATGGAGTCTCGCCTAAGCTATCGTTACTATTACGTTATTCCGCTGCATGATTTGTATTAAGACTGTATCATGAGATCCTTTATTTGTTGTAAGACCTTATGTTTGGTTTGTAATGGATGATGTACTGTGATATCCAATCTATTATGTCTCGCAAAAATGGTAATCCTGGGATTCCGTGTATGGCATAACAGGCATCTGGGATTAAAAATCTGGGTGTTGACAAGTTGGTATTAGAGCCATCCCGACCATAGGAGACCCTAGTTTAGAATGGACGTTTGAATCAAAAACTTAGTTTCAAAACCAAGGAAGTGAGTATTTATGAAAACTTATTCTCATTCTTATCACTTAGACTCTTTCATGAAAATGCATGTTCCTCAAAAATTCTTGCAAACTTACATAAAATTTGACACACTTGATCACTCTACTAACTTACTCATCCTATATTCTTATAGATGGACGTGAAGTGTAGCAAATTCTATCAGTTGGGGAATGGAGGAGACCTCATCTTTGAGCATGACTTAGACCAGCTTTAAGAACTTCTGGAGCGTCTGCACGCCGAGTTCATCGGAGCTCAGCTCAATTATCAGGAAGGAGAGGATTTGTAGTGGCTAGTTGTTGCAAGTCGCCGGGGAAAGATTGAAGCCCCCACCTCAAAGGGAATTTAGTTCACCTTGAGAGAGAACAACTAGCTCGATGGACTTGCCAGGGCCATGCAGGAAGATCTTGCCCGTCTGTGTGGACAGAGTATCAATCAGATCAAGGGTACCCGCTTTGAGTTCTACCCAAGGCTTGATGTTATGGGACAACCACTGGAGGCCCCATATCACCACGAGTTGAAGAGTCAATTGGACCACCTCAGCTTCATGATGTATGACCGTAAGAAGGAGTTAGACAATGCCCGCTCCTACGCCAACCACAAGTACGCCATCGTTGCCAAGAAGGATCAAACCATTGCCATGCTAGTGAAGGATCGCCAGTCTCGTCGTCGTCAGCTCGACAAGAAGGAGAGCATCATTGCCCGTCTTCGCCACCGGATCACAGATTTGGAGGAGACCATCCACGAGAGAGACATGCAGTTGGAGGAGAAGGAGAATGAAGGGGAAGACCTTCATGGAGACCTCTACTCCTATCTCGGCGATAATGTTGACTTTCTGGAGGATCAGGCCATGGACTTCTTCACTAATGAGGATGACTTCGCCTTCATCGATGATGATGATGATGGGGATGATGAGGACACCGACTCCAAGGAGTAGTAGCACTTGAGCATTAGCGTTAGTGAGTTGTATTCGGTCCCACTGTATCGTAGTCCCATAGAATGGTTCTTAAAACCATCTGTTTTTCCTTTGTTGTGGTGTGTGTTTGTATCATGTGCTATGAATGAATGAATGAAAAGCAAGTTGCTAGAAAAACATGAGTCAAACTTCAAAAAAATTACAAAACCCCTGAACCTTAGAAATTTCCCTCTTTTCTCATGATCTATCTCAATCTTCAGATGCCTCGCGGAGGAAGCAACTCATCCCCAGACCCGATGCTACAAATCTTGCAAATGTTGGTTTCGGATCGCGAAGCCGAAAGAGCCGAACGCCAAGCCAACTTAGCTACCCTTCAACAGATAGCTCAGATGGCCACCAACAATCAAGGCCATGTAAAGCAGGACAACCATGGATCCAAACTCAAGAATTTCTAGAACACCAATCCACCCGTTTTCATTAAGTCTGAAGAGACCCTAGATGCAGATGATTAGCTGCAAACCATGGAAAACAACCTAGAAGTTGCAGGAGTGGAAGCCAACGAGAAGGTACTGTTTGCCACCCACTATCTGGCCGGAGATGCAACAGCCTGGTGGAACAGCGTCCGCGCCATGACTGCAGGACAGATGATGACTTGGGAAGAGTTCAAAGTCAAGTTCAGCAGAACCCATGTGCCACCGGTTTTGATCAAAAGGATGAGAGATGAATTCAGGAACTGAAGCAAGGGAGGTTAACCATAGTGGAGTACCGTGACAAATTTTTGTCATTGGCTAGGTATGCCCCGGATGAGATAGATAATGAAGCCAAGAAGAAGGAGAGATTCCTAAATGGTCTACACGATGAGATGCAGACAGTGTTAGTCAATATCCCATTTGCTGATATTAAAGCCTTAGTTGACTGCCATTCAGATGGAAGGCAAGATCAACCAAGCTAATGAGAACCGCAAGTGTCGCATGATGCATCAACCAGGAACCCATCATACACCAAAGTAATGCCCCAACCCATCTCCAGGATTTTCCCCAAGAACCAATAGACCCCCGATGAACCATCCGACCTATCCCAACCATGGAAACCCAAGGCCCGGAGGAAACGACAACAACCCCGGCAACCCCAACAATTTCAACCGTGCCCCGCCCAGGTTCAACAACAACAATGCCGCCACCAACTCCAACACTGACCCAAGGACTGGAAGCAATGTTGTGCCTGTTGCAACGAAGGACAAGTCTCAGGTGACTTGTTATGAATGTGGAACCAAGGGTCACTATTCCAATGAGTGCCCCAAGAAGATGACCGCAGCCCCCAATGCAAATGCCCCAGCTCAGCAGCAGCGTCGTGTTCAGCGTGGAAGAAGGTTTGCCCCAGGGAACTCGCTCAACCGCAACGGTCGTCTCTTTCTCATGCATGCAGAAGAAACCCAAGAAACGCCAGATGTCGTGATGGGTATGTTTTCTGTTAACTCAGTACTTGCAAGAGTGTTGTTTTATTCTGGAGCATCGCACCCGTTTTTTACTGAAGAATTTTCATGCACTAGTAAGTTTGCACAAAGAGATGGAAGATTTCCGAATGGAATTAGTAAGTGAAGTATTTTTGGCTAGCATAGAACTTCAACCCACTTTAATCAGTCAGATCAAGGAGGCACAGAAAGGAAATGCTAGTATCGACGGAATCAAACATCGTATCGGTACAGGAAAAGTACCCGGATTCACCGAGGATGAAGGAGTCCTGTGGTACAAAGGACGTCTCTGTGTACCAGCAGATTTAGAGCTGAAGAAAACTATCTTGAAGGAGGCCCATGATACTCTTTATTCTATCCACCCCGGAGGAACAAAGATGTATCAGGATTTGCAGGAGCAATTTTGGTGTCATAAGATGAAGAGAGAAATTGGAAGCTATATCGCCAAGTGTGATATATGTCAGAGAGTTAAGGCAGGACATCAAAGACCCACAAGACTGTTGCAACCACTGCAGATTTCGGAATTGAAGTGGGATTCCGTTGGAATGGACTTTATCACCAGATTGCCTACATCTAATAGGGGAAATGACTCTATTTGGGTCATAGTTGATAGAATGTCCAAGGTAGTCCATTTCTTACCAGTCAAGACCACCTACCAGAGTTCGAAGCTAGCGGAGTTATACATCGCTAGAAGTCAGTTTGCACGGAGTCCCCAAGAACATTGTATCGGATCGGGGAACTCAGATTACCTCGAGATTCTAGAAGAAAGTCCAAGAAGGATTAGGAACAAGATTGTATTTTAGCACAACATATCACCCTCAAACTGATGGACAAACGGAGCGAGTAAATCAAATACTTGAAGATATGTTGAGAGCATGTGTGCTAGAGTATGATCTAAATGGGAAGACTGTCTGCCTTTCGCAGAATTTTCTTACAACAACAATTATAAAGCTAGTTTGCAAATGGCCCCATTTGAATTCATGTATGGAAGGAAGTGTCGTACCGCTTTGAATTGGTCGGAATTAGGAGAGAGTCGGATCTTCGGACCCGACATCCTACGAGAAGCAGAAGAGAAAGTTCACAAGATCCGTGAGCACCTCAAGACCGCCCAATCAAGACAGAAGAGTTACGTCGACAAGAGACGTCGAGACCTCGCTTTCAATATCTGAGATTTTGTGTATCTCAAAGTATCGCCTTTGAAAGGAATGCAAGGATTCCAGCTCAAAGGAAAGTTAGCCCCCAGATATATCGGACCTTTCAAGATTCTAAATCATCAAGGAGAAGTATCGTATCAACTGGAACTGCCAGAGGAGATGTTAGCCGTGCATAATGTGTTCCATATATCGTTACTTCGCAAATGCCTTGAAGTCTCGGAGAAGACTGACGTTTTCCAGAACATTGATCACCTAACCATAGAGATCAACGATGACCTAACATATCCCGAAGTACCCATCCGTATTTTCGAGGAAGCTTTCAGGACCACCAGAACCCGAAGCATCAAGTTTCTCAAGATTCAGTGGAGTAACCACACTAAAGAAGAAGCTACCTGGTAGCGAGAAGATCACATGAAGACGGATTTTCCCGATCTTTTTAAGTCCTAGTTTTCTTCTTTCTTCTTTCTCATTTCTCGGGACAAAATATTGTTTAATATGGGAAGGTTTGTAACATCCCAAGATGTTGAACAATGATTATCAAATTCCAATCACCAAAATTAGGGTTAACAAAAACTTTTGTTAATTCCAAATCATTATGAATGCATGTGTGTATGTGATGATTGTGTGAATGCCTAAATGGACTTGTGAGATTGATCTAAATAGCAAGGAATGGTTTAAATATGAAAACAACATCATCTAAAACATTTCCAAGCAGAAACAAATCAAGAGAAAATAAGAAAATAAAACAAATAAAGCAAATGGTAATTTTTGCCAATCTTGATACTAGACCACTTTGAGTGTTTCTAGTCAAAGATTTCAAATAAAAACTTTTCGTTTCTTTTCACCCCTTGCTAGACCAAGTAAAAGTGAATCAAAGCCCACCTTTCAAACTTGTAGAAACATTTTGCAACTTGATTCAAATCACACTTCAAAATTGAATCTGATTCAGATGTGAAGATCCCACGTTTTCAAAACCCAACCAAACCAGTCCACCTTGACCAATCCAACTAACCAGATACTCCTTAGTATGTAACCAGCACACCCACCAAGTTTGATTCAAAAATTAAAATTTGAATCTCTTGCGGCCATTTCATCAAACACCTTGTAATCAGCAAACAAACAAACACAAAACACTATAGTGAGCAGTGATTTGGCCAACCTTGTTCCCTCTATAGCTCACACTACACTCTCAGTAGATGATCTAGCTCAATTAACAAGCTTTAGCACCACTGTGAGCATGCCATAGCCATCAATTGTGACCATGTCGAGCCTAACTTGCCACCCCCATGTCGACAGCAAGCTAGGAGAAGCACCAAGCCTAGAAAGCATGTCTAGGACACTCCCCACTGTCCACTGCCACCCCCTATCCAAGCCTCGAGCATAGCCATCCCCTGGACCACACAGCCGGAGCATGCCAAGCCTCTCTGCGAGCGAGCCGAGAGCGCGCCAGAGTGCCAACCGCGACACACGCCCATAGACTGCATGCCGCCCTAGCTGCATGCAAGCAGGATTGCCAGCACCTCAGCAACACCGCAGACATGCCCGTTCGCCGCCGCGCGGACCGTAGACGTTGTACACCATTAAAACCACCGTCAGACCCGCCCAGAGTGCCGCGATGTTCCGACCGTTTCGCATCGCCCCATGCCGCATAGCCATGCCGTTGAGCTTCGTCAGGGAGCACATCATCGCCCCTATCGTCGCCCATTCCTTTACCTCACTTTGCGGACGACCACGACAATCTCAGCCCGCGCCTGTCGGTCCCCTTCAGGCACTATAAATAGAGGCCACCCCAGCATGAATTATTCACACCATCTCACTCCCCTCTCTCTTGGAAGCACCCCACCTCACTCCCGGATCAAGGCGAGCAGCGCATCACCGGAATTTGGCCAGAGTCTGCCTCTGCTAGAGGAGAAGGGCACTGTTGATTGGAGCCGCCCTAGGAGGAGCTGCCGGTACAAGGAAGATTGCCGTCGTTGACTTCTTCATTCGCCCCAATCGCCGACCATCGCCTGAGCCCCGGTGAGCCTCCCACGACCCCCACTGGTCGCGCTAGGGTTCTGTCTCGTCGGCGTTGCCTGACATGGACAATGAACCGCAGCCGTAGGATTAGAGCTTGATTGTGCGGCCCACATCCCCCCATACCGCTTCGCACCCCTATGTCTCACTGACTGGTGGGGTCATTCACTTAAACCCACTTGCGAGTGCGCTATGCCCCGTGGCTCGGCCCAGTTATCATCCAGCACGACCCAGTAATTCAAATTTAGGTTTATTATTTTAGTTTCAAACTCAGTTCTATACCCAGATTCAAAAATCAACCCAGCTCGATTCACTAAACTAAAATGCATGAAACCAATTTTGTGAGAAAGGTACTGGAGTGCTTAATCCAAGCCCGTTGGATTCAAACTATTTAGATTTGTAGATCACCCATGGTAAAAATAACAAGGCAGAAACTTTTCTACATTCAAACTTTTTTCAAAATTCAACCATGAAAGCTTTTGAGTTGATTCCAACTCTCAAAAATCACATTTAACCATACCTTTCAGAATATATAAAAATATATAGGTTTGCTTGCAGAAATAATGATAAAGTAATAAAAGAATGCCCCATAGGCATTTCTAGTCACTTTATTTAATTAAAATAAAAAGGTTAAACCTTATTAAATTGTGACACCACTTTAAATCACATTCCCAAGTACTGAAATATGTGGTGATGCCATGTGTCAACTGTAGGGTTCGCAGCATAGAAAACAAAAAATTTCCTACGATGGGAACTATGTACCAATATCTGTCTACTAGATACAAACAATGGGCGGATGTATATTCGAAGAGAACATACTCTTGAATACCGACAAAGCTTAACGAGTTCAACTCGTGGTTGATGTAGACGATCTCTTGCCGATCTCAAAATCGAGAGGAAGTCCTAGCGCCGCAAAGCAGCAGCGCATCCGTGCTCGCACACACGTACAAGACACCGGGCAACCTCCGCCTCCTTGCTCGAGCGATGCAGCGGAAGCACAACCCTTTCTTGCCGAATATCCACCGGGAACATGTATCTCGCTAGTCCGAGACCATGGGGGATAAATTCTAGAGGGGGAGAGAGATCCTTCACGAGGAGGTGTGAGAGACAAGTGAGAGGAGGGGCTCCTTTTATAGGAGGAGGGGGAACCCCAAGGGGGTGGCCGGTGCATGGGGGCTGCCCCCTTGCCCTCCCTTCTTCATGTGGGTGGACACTCCACTCACAAAAGTCCTTTAAATTCCCTCCACTCAAAAGTCCACTCAAATTCCCATTAAATTTCCACCAAATTTAATGCAAACTCTCATTAAATAAAACTCTTTTATTTTATTCAGAATTTTGTCAATTACTTTAATGACAAACATTCACAAATAACCCCTTGCTAGAATTCCATTTCACATGCATAACCACTTTATGCAATTTCACCCGAAAACCTGTTTCGGTATCTAGTGAAATAAATTCCTGCGCTTGTTTATTCTTTCGTCATGAAACATTTGCTCCAACTGGATGCCAGCGTCCCTTAAGTGTGTCACCCTACGGTTCGTGAATAATGCGGACATGATCGAGCCCCTTCTCCGATCAATAATCAGTAGCGGGACCTGGAGATCCATACTGACTCCCACACATTCAACGATGACTTTTCCTGTGATCGTCGGAACCTTTTACGCTTGTATCTTAATCCCTTTGTTTCACGATATATTACATGTCCGAGATTCGATCATCGGTATCTCCATACCTAGTTTGATCTCGTTACTGACATGCACTCTTTTCTCGTTCCCGTGATATAACATTCTAGTGATCAAATCACTTGCTTGCAAGCTAATCAATGTGATATCACCGAGAGGGCCCAGAGCATATCTATCCGTCATCGGGATGAACAAATTCCACTCTTGATCCATGATTCTCAACATAACACTTTAGTAGCTTTGAAGCCATCTTTATAATCACCCAGTTATGGAGTGACATTTGATGTCAACAAGAAACTCTTCCGGTGTTAGTGATTGGCATGATCTCATGGTCTAAGGATTAGGACTACTTCGTAGTTTGTTTATAGCAATATAAACTCAATGAATTTGATCGTAATGCTATACTTCGGATGAATGTTCATCACACCATTACACTAATGTTGTGATCTCGTTATTAACAACATCCAATGTCTATGATCAGGAAACCGTGATTATCTTGTTAATCAACGAACTAGTTTATGAGAGAGGCATAACTAGGAACTTTCTGTTTGTTTATTAAACACACATGTATTAACGTTTCCGTATTAATACAATTATAGCATGCAAAATAAACATCTATCATATACTTGGAATACACATAATAAACATGTTATTATTGCCTCTCAGGGCATATTCCCTTCAGTCTCCCACTTGCACTAGAGACAATAATCTAGTTACATTGTGATGTATCTAACACCCATGGAGTTCTGGTGTAGATCATGTTTTTCTCTAGGGAGAGTTTTAGTCAACGGATCTGCTACATTGAGATCCGTATGTACTTTACAAATCTTTATATCTCCATCCTTGACATGCTCGCGGATGGAGTGAAACCGGCGCTTAATATGCTTGGAATGCTTGTGAGACCTTGGCTCTTTGGCATTGGCAATGGCACCATTGTTGTCACAATAGATCACCATTGGGTCCAACGCGTTTGCAACCACACCTAGTTCGGATATGAACTCCTTCATCGAAACTGCTTCCTGAGCCGCTTCTGAAGCAGCAACATATTCGGCCTCCGTTGTTGATCCCGCCACCACAGGTTGTTTGGAGCTCCTCCAACTAACCGCTCCGCCATTCATGAGAAATACGTATCTGGATTGAGACTTAGAGTCATCCGGATTGGTGTCAAAGCTAGCGTCGACATAACACTTAGCGACGAGCTCTTCTTCACCTCCGTATACAAGAAACATATCCTTAGTTCTTCGCAAGTACTTAAGGATATTCTTGACCGCTTTCTAGTGTTCTGAACCTGGATCCGATTGGTACCTACTAGTCAAACTAATAGCATGTGCCACATCCGGTCTTGTACATAGCATGGCGTACATTATAGAGCCTATGGCTGAAGCATAGGGGACCTTGTCCATTATCTCTCTTTCTTTCGCCGAAGCCGGACTTTGAGTCTTACTCAATGCCGTGCCTTGTGTCATAGGTAAGAACCCCTTCTTACTATCTTCCATTTTAAACTTCTTTAAAATCTTATCAAGGTATGTACTTTGCGATAGCCCTATTAGGAGCCTAGATCTATCTCTATAGATCTTTATGCCTAATATGTATGACGCTTCACCTAGGTCCTTCATTGAAAATTTGCTGTTTAGATAACTTTTAACACTGTTTAAAAGATCTATATCATTTCCGATCAATAATATTTCATCCACATATAATATCAGAAATGCCACATTACTCCCACTCACTTTCTTGTAAATACAAGCTTCTCCATAAGTTTGGAAAAATCCAAACTCTTTGATCACCTCATCAAAGCGGAGATTCCAACTTCGTGATGCTTGCTTCAATTCATAGATGGATCACTGAAGCTTGCACACCTTGTTAGCATCCTTAGGATCGACAAAACCCTTTGGTTGTATCATATACAACTCTTCTTCAATATTACCATTGAGAAACGCGGTTTTGACATCCATCTGCCATATCTCATAATCGAAATATGCAGAAATTGCTAACATAATCCTAACTAACTTTAGCATCGCTACGGGAGAGAATGTCTCATCATAGTCAACTCCTTGAATTTGTCGAAACCCCTTTGCGACAAGTCGATCTTTATAGATGGTTACATTACCATCAGCATCAGTTTTCCTTTTGAAAATCCATTTGTTCTCCACGGCCTTTCGGTCGTGAGGTAAGTCCACCAAGTTCCAAACTTGATTTTCATACATGGATTCCATCTCGGATTTCATGGCTTCTAACCATTTGTTGGAATCCGGGCTCATCATCGCTTCTTCATACGTCGCAGGGTCATCATTTTCATCAACCATGAAATTCATGACAGGATTTCTGTACAGCTCGGGAGCTGCACGCGTCCTGCTTGACCTGCGAGGTTCGGTAGTACTCTCTTTCAGAGTTTCATGATCATTATCATTAGTTCCCTCTTCAACAGGTGGAGCCAACTCCGGAACAACTTCCGGCACTACGCTACTCGCCATACTTTGAAGAGAAGGTTCAATAACCTCTTCGAGTTCTACCATCTGACTACTCACACCTTTCGCGAGAAACTCTTTCTCTAGAAAGGATCCATTGTTGGCAAAAAAAACTTACCCTCGGATCTGTGATAGAAGGAATACCCAATAGTTTCCTTAGGGTATCCTATGAAGACGCATTTTTCCGCTTTGGGATCGAGTTTATCCGGTTGAAGTTTCTTCACATAAACATTGCATCCCCAAACTTTAAGAAATGACAGCTTAGGTTTGTTTCCAAACCACAATTCATACGGTGTCTTTTCAACGGATTTAGATGGTACCCGATTTAAAGTGAATGCAGCAGTTTCTAGTGCATAACCCCAAAATGACAACGGCAAGTCTGTCAGAGACATCATAGATCGAATCATATCTAATAAAGTACGATTACGACGTTTTGACACACCATTTCGCTGTGGTGTTCCGGCAGGTGTGAGTTGTGAAACAATTCCACACTCTTTCATGTGAGTGCTAAACTCGTAACTTAGATACTCACCTCCACGGTCGGACCGTAGAAATTTGATCTTTCTATTACGATGATTTTCCACTTCATTCTGAAATTCCTTGAAATTTTCAAAGGTTTCAGACTTGTGTTTCATCAAGTAGATATAACCGTATCTACTCAAATCATCCGTGGAAGTAACAAAATCACGATATCCACCTCGTGCCGACACACTCATTGGACCACATACATCAGAATGTATGATTTCCAATAAGTCTGTCGCCCGTTCCATTGAACCAGAAAACGGCGTTCTAGTCATCTTGCCCATAAGGCATGGCTCACATGTAGCAAATGATTCAAAATCAAGTGATTCCAAGAGTCCATCCGAATGGAGCTTCTTCATGCGTTTAACGCCAATATGACCTAGACGGCAGTGCCACATATATGCGGATATATCAGCATTTAGTTTAATCCTTTTAGCATCAACATTATGGATATGTGTAACATTATTATCGAGATCCAAAAGAAATAAACCATTCATCATCGGTGCATGACCATAAAAGATTTCATTCATATAAATGGAACAACCATTGTTCTCGGATTTAAATGAATAACCACTTCGCATCAAACACGATCCAGATACAATGTTCATGCTCAGTGCAGGCACCAGATAACAATTATTCAAGTTTATAACTAATCCCGACGGCAAGTGGAGAGGCAGCGTTCCGACGGCGATCACATCAACGCTTGATCCATTCCCGACACGCATCTTGACCTCACCCCTTGCTAGCGGTCGCTTGTTCCGTAGCCCCTGATTCGAGTTACAAATATTAGCAACTGAACCGGTATCAAATACCCAGGTGCTACTGCGAGAACTAGTCAAGTACACATCAATAACATGTATATCATATATACCTTTGTTTGCCTTGCCGGCTTTCTTGTCTGCCAAATACTTGGGGCAGTTGCGCTTCCAGTGGCCAGTCCCCTTACAATAGTAGCACTCGGTATCAGACTTAGGTCCAACTCGGGGTTTCTTTTCAGGCACGGCAACAGGCTTGCCGCCCTTACTTCCCTTCCGTTTTCCCTTCTTGTCTTCCTTGAAACCAGTGTTCCTATTGATCATCAACACTTGATGTTCCTTTTTGATCTCCACATCTGCAGTTTTAAGCATTGACAGAAGCTCGGGGAGAGACTTCTTCATGCCTTGCATATTATAGTTCATCACGAAGCTCTTATAGCTAGGTGGCAGAGACTGCAGAACACGATGGATGCCTAAGTCAATGGGAATCGATATTCCCAAGGACACAAGCTTATCGGCGTAACCCGACATCTTGAGTACATGCTCACTAACGGAGCTGTGCTCTTCCATCATGCAGCTAAAGAACTTTTCTGAAGCGTTGTAGCTCTCTACAGCAGCATGTGTGTCAAAAATCATTTTCAACTCACCCATTGTATCAAAAGCATTGCCATTTTCGAAACGCTTTCGAAGTTCCGGCTCTAGCCATACAATATGCCGCAATGAACTAAGTTGTGGTCCTCCTGACGAGTCTGATAGACATTCTTCTCCTCGTCAGGGGCATCATCAAGAGGTGGGGGGCCTAACGGCGCTTCTAGCACATATTGCTTTTGTGCAGCAGAGAGGATAATCCTCAAATTCATGGCCCATTCGGTAAAGTTGCTACCGTTCGTTGCAAGTTTCTCTTTCTCCATGAACACATTGAAATTAAAAGCAGGTGGTGCCATCTACAACAGAATTTGTAAAGTTTAGACTAAGTGTATGATAGATTGAGTTCAACTAATCCATATTACGAATGAACTCCCACTCAAAAACGACATCCCTCGTGCCTTTTTGGTGATTACATGAACCAAATCCACTACACCAAGTCCGATCATCACGTGAGTCGGTGTAGCTTCAAAGGCGAGCATCAAATGGGCATCATATCAACTATATGACTCATGCTTAACCTTTCGGTCCATGTTCATCGGCCATGTATGTACATGCTAGGCTCGCCAAGTTAGAACCTTAGTATTCGCGTGTGTAACTGTTTTACACCCGAAATATGGTCGTGGATCCAAGAACACCCGATCATCACGTGATGTCTTGGAGCGACGAAAACATAATCGGTGCATACTAAAGGAAGAACACATTCTTATCTTGATATTTAAAAAAGGGATCATCTTATTATGCTAACAAAGCGCTAAACAAGCAATATAAGATGTTATCAAACATCACATGTTTATTAGTGAAATGATATGGTTCCCGCATATGATCTCTATCATGTGCACCGTGGTATGATCACTATCATACCTATATGTGTAAGTCCAAGGTCTATGGAGATTACACGTTATGTATGTTGTAAGAGTATCATCTCATACTTCTACTTACAACATCACCATATCATAACACTAGCCCAGCAACAATCTAAACTAGACGCCTCTAATTTATCCATTGCAAGTTTTACGTGGCTTGGGGCTTTCGAGATAGAACCGTTCTTACCTACGAACATGAACCACAACGAGGATAACCAAATTGTTGACAACTCGCTTGCAAAATAAATATTGACTATAGTAGGAGAGACAGACACCCGCTAGCCACTTATGCAAACTAGTTTCATGTCAAGCGTGGAACAGGTCTCATGTGCGAGGACATGTAAAGTTTGTCCGGGCCGCTTCATCCCACTATGCCACCAATATCCAAAATTACAACAAAGGAGCAACAACATGATCATCATCGCCCACATACTCATATGTGTACTACCCGTGTAAAGTATCTACGCATACATCCAGCTCTGATACCACTGTAGGGTTCGCAGCATAGAAAACAAAAAAATTCCTACGATGGGAACTATGTACCAAGATCTATCTACTAGATACAAACAACGGGCGGATGTATATCCGTAGAGAACATACCCTTGAAGACCGACAAAGCTTAACGAGTTCAACTCGTGGTTGATGTAGACGATCTCTTGCCGATCTCAAGATCGAGAGGAAGTCCTAGCACCGCAAAGCAGCAGCGCATCCGTGCTCGCACACACGTACAAGACACCGGGCAACCTCCGCCTCCTCTCTCCAGCGATGCAGCGGAAGCACAACCCTTTCTTGCCGAATATCCACCAGGAACATGTATCTCGCTAGTCCGAGACCATGGGGGATAAATTCTAGAGGGGGAGAGAGATCCTTCATGAGGAGGATAAATTCATGTGGGTGGACACTCCACTCACAAAAGTCCTTTAAATTCCCTCCACTCAAAAGTCCACTCAAATTCCCATTAATTTTCCACCAAATTTAATGCAAACTCTCATTAAATAAAACTCTTTTATTTTATTCAGAATTTTGTCAATTACTTTAATGACAAACATTCACAAATAACCCCTTGCTAGAATTCCATTTCACATGCATAACCACTTTATGCAATTTCACCCGAAAACCTGTTTCGGTATCTAGTGAAATAAATTCCTGCGCTTGTTTATTCTTTTGACATGAAACATTTGCTCCAACTGGATGCCAGTGTCCCTTAAGTGTGTCACCCTACGGTTCGTGAATAATGCGGACATGATCGAGACCCTTCTCCGATCAATAATCAGTAGCGGGACCTGGAAAACCATACTGACTCCCACACATTCAACGATGACTTTTCCTGTGATCGTCAGAACCTTTTACGCTTGTATCTTAATCCCTTTGTTTCACGATATATTACATGTCCGAGATTCGATCATCGGTATCTCCATACCTAGTTTGATCTCGTTACTGACATGCACTCTTTTCTCGTTCCCGTGATATAACATTCTAGTGATCAAATCACTTGCTTGCAAGCTAATCAATGTGATATCACCAAGAGGGCCCAGAGCATATCTATCCGTCATCGGGATGAACAAATTCCACTCTTGATCCATGATTCTCAACATAACACTTTAGTAGATTTCAAGCCATCTTTATAATCACCCAGTTACGGAGTGACGTTTGATGTCAACAAGAAACTCTTCCGGTGTTAGTGATTGGCATGATCTCATGGTCTAAGGATTAGGACTACTTCGTAGTTTCTTTATAACAATATAAACTCAATGACTTTGATCATAATGGTACACTTTGGATGAATGTTCATCACACCATTACACTAATGTTGTGATCTCATTATTAACAACATCCAATGTCTATGATCAGGAAACCGTGATCATCTTGTTAATCAACGAACTAGTTTATGAGAGAGGCATAACTAGGAACTTTCTGTTTGTTTATTAAACACACATGTATTAACGTTTCCGTATTAATACAATTATAGCATGCAAAATAAACATCTATCATATACTTGGAATACACATAATAAACATTTTATTATTGTCTCTCAGGGCATATTCCCTTCATCAACATGATCCCATGTGTTTAGTTGGAGAATATTAAATCTTAAGTAGTTTTTCAATTAGTAGAAATTACTTTTCTAAAATAAAGAATATAAAACTATTTTCCTTAATGATTGTAATGTTTGTGATGATAATAGATCATCTAGGGAAAACCCTGGTGTGATAAGTAAGAGTAGTTAAGTATTGTTTGGTGATTGTGTACCTCGTATTTATTTCTAGATGCTAGCACCGACCAAGGATATGAGGAGGAAGGAGGATACTACGAGGAAGAAGCCGAGGAGAAATTAAACCACTTCTCTGCACAAGGCAAGCTATTACCTGAGCAAGCTTAATACTACCAGTTGACTTGGCAAGCTTATACTTGCAATTATGCAAGCTAACACTTGCAACGATGAAAGTTAGATAACCTATGCAATGCATTAAGCATGCTTGGTTAGATACATTTGATGATACCAAATCCTAGTTTTACTTGCAAGCTTAGTATCTTATTTCTTCATCAAAGCTTTATTTTAAAGTTTACCTAGTGATTTGTAGAGTTTAGAGAGATTGTTAAAGGTAGCATAAAGAGCATAAAACTTGACCTAAGTTAGATAAATATTGATGTCATCCTGAGGCATGAGATTGAACTTAGATAAGATACACTTGATTACCACCCCTCATTAGTGTTTACCCCAACTTGTAGATGCTAGTGCTAAGCATAAAACTCGATCACTTTAGATGGGAATACTTGGCGTAAATGATTATGAAAACCACAGAATGATGAGTCATTCTACTGAAATGTTTTGACATGTGTTCTTGAACACTAGATGATTTTGATGATGAAAATGTTAAGGCATGAGCCTTAGCCCTTTATAAAACTGATGGTTGTCTGGATGCGATACCATTCCAATTTTACCGTACAACCACAATACCTAAAAGTTGTGTAGGGCTTGACTGGAACTTTATATACCTTAGTATGGGTTCCCTTGCGGCCAAGGTTTGAGCTGAGGCTACCTTGTGAAGATTGTCCACATGTGCAGTTCCCAAGATGACAGTTGGTCATGGTTGGGAGGCCAAACTCACAGGAGAGGTGCCTATACTAGGGCGTGTAATTGATAGGTTAGGATTGATTATCAGCATACTGAGTATGGTGAATTCAGGATTGTTCTTAACGGATGTATCGAATATTGTGGTGAAAGTGTACCACCTCCGCAGAGTGTCAAACTATTCAAATAGTCGCGTCCGCGGTTATGGACAGTTGGAGTGGCCATACTGTTCTGTCGTCAGATGTTTTCAAAATGACTTATGAAATGATTCATGACTTTGACTTGACCACAACAGGGTTGTGATATGAAATTCAAGTTCCCATTTAGGAGTTATAAAACTTTCAACTAGCTTTCTTTGTTTCTGAACTCAGTAGAGGTAAATCTGGCTTTTTGCAAAACAACCTAGAGCCTAGTACTTCCTACTAAAAACCACTTCACTTGTTAGATTTAGTTTGAGAGTACTTAAAGAGTACTCATGGCTTTGTCCCTGGCTATTCCCGTGGCCAGACTATGAAGAGGAGTATCAGGAAGATGGACAGCAGGAAGGTTACGACAACTAGGATCATCTCCCATCGTCAGCATTGCCTGTGACCATGAAGATGGAGTCTCGCCTACGCTATCGTTACTATTACGTTATTCCGCTGCTTAATTTGTATTAAGATTGGATCATGAGATCCTTTATTTATTGTAAGACCTTATCTATGGTTTGTAATGGATGATGTACTGTGATATCCAATCTGTTGTGTCTCGCAAAAATGGTAATCCTGAGATTGCGATGTATGGCATAATAGGCATCTGGGATTAAAAATCCGGGTGTTGACATGGACACACCCTAGGTGGGAGCGGGACCACCCTGGCCGCGCCCATAGGGGGTGTGAGCCCCCTGGCCCTCCATCGACCTTGCCTCCTTCGCCTATAAGAAGCCCTCGACTCAAAAACCCTAAACCATCGACCAAAAAGCCACCAAAAGTTCCACAGCGCCGCCGCCACCGAAGGGGAGATTCAGGGGACAGAAAGACTCTGTTCGGGCACCCTGCCAGGATGGAGAAGTGCCCCCGGAGCCATCTACATCGATCTCCACCACCATCTCCATCACGGTTGCTGATTCCCATGATGAGGAGGGAGTAGTTCTTCCTCGAGGCTAAGGACTCTACCGGTATCTATGTGTTCATCTCTCTTTATGCGTGATCATGTTGTGGTCATGAGCTTTGTAATCAAGTAGATCTACTTTGTTACTCAAGTGCTTAAACCAATCTCTTCTCTCCCCACGTGTGTGAAAGTGACAACATGTGCACCGTGGTGGCACTTAAGCTAGAGGTTACATAAATATGCAATTGCTTTAATAGATCTATGGTTTTCCCCATGTGTGTGAAAGTGACAGCGTGCACACCATGTGTGGCACTTAAGCTAGGTTACATATTGTAATATCCCAGCATTTAGGAACCTAACGAAGGTTAGATTTAGGATTATGTATTGTTGCATACATCTACTTGTGAAAAGGTGGGTAAAATTTTCGCCAAATAAAACTTTAAGTGATCAATGTTTCTTTCTTACTTTAAGATTAGGTCTAGACTTAAAGGAGGATTGTTATAAACTTTGATGTGATCTTAAAAGAATTATGTGTGTTTTGAAATGGGTTTGGATTTAAAAAGTTAAGTGTTTGAATAATAATTAAAATGATTTAGATAGATGATTTGAATCTTAAATTAATTAAGATATAGGTAGTATAACTTAAATCTCCAAACAATAGAAAATATGAAATTCATTTTCATATTTTAAAGACAAACAAATTACAACAGAATAAAGAATAAGGATATTCTTTATTATTAATAATATAATCTTTATTACAATTGACTAAAATAAAGATTACAAGAATTATAAAACAAAAATTACAAAGGACTAAGAAAATTACATCTACTTACTATCCTATATCTAAAACCTAAACTATATCTTCATATTTATCTTTGAACCTGCAAAACAAAGATTAAACAGAAATAAAACTAGATTAGTGTTAGTAAATATTTCTCTCAGATATGTCAGTGAGGTGCACTTGACAATCTCATCATTGAGAAATGTTAAGGAGGGGCAAGTTTCACCAATATGAAAGATTTCATCTTTCATAAATTCCCAGCCAGAATACAAATGACAGCCAAAAAGGGACCAATTCATCAGCCAAGGTAAAAGTAGATTGGTAATAGTAAGTTCAAATTTTCTGAACCTATCCATATGTGCATAGCAGGCACACAGGCTGCACACACACAAGCATGCAAAGGGTGTGCTGTCGACTTCACAAGCACAACCAGATCAAACAAAACCAGAGCACAGCCGTGGGGAAGCACCTCAGTGCAACACCACACCACACCACAACACAGCCAGGGTGAACAGCAAGTAAACCAAGAACAGCAGCCAAACCAACCACCAGATTAACCCAAACATCACCAGGATGGTGACATAAGGAGGGGGATGAACAAGGTGGACAACAAGGCCAAGCCCAGGAGCTAGGAGGAGCACGCTAGCTCCAGATCCAGCACAGGAGTCCAGCAAAACCAGATCAAGATCATCACCAACTTACTCCACAAATATCAGCTTTTGTGGTGAGTTTCATAAAACCTTCACATGATCTAATCATCTTATTTAGAAAAGGCATGTGTTGTTTTACAAAACAAACCCTCAGAAGACACCCAAGTGGGGTGAATCCATCATAGGGATTTCTAAAAATCTAAAGGCAAGCAGCAAAGCACCAGAATCCAACCAGAGCTCAGAGCAACATCCTTGCTCTGGTTGTCAAACAATATTCTACAATTCAATCATACATATACCTATAATCTATTTCTAGGCACATCCCTAAAAGAAGGGTAGCACCTTTGAAACAAATCTTTGGGATCCATAGATTGATTAAGCTCACTATCATTTTTCCAAGCTATGATTCAATAAAGAATAGCTGGTACTACTACCAGGACTATCTAGATGAATCAAATAGATAAGATTTGAATCCCTAAGCCTCAGACCAACATCATTGGTCATAGGGAATTCATATAAGAGCATCTCTATTTATGTTTCAAAGCCAAGATTATTTTAAACATAAACTAACCAAATCCATGGTTTAGAATCAAACTTGTGTGCCAAAGATGATGGTGTCACAAGAACAATCCATTATGAATCAGGAAAGACAGTAAATCATCATAGATTCAGACAAACAACTAACTAATAATTTTCCTGTTAACACAGGAATCATAACTAGGATATTTTTAAGTTACACTTCACTGCTTGAGATCATGATGATCTCAGACCACATGTTAATTCCCAAACTAATAGCACTAGGACAGCAGCTGTATCCTACCATCATCAGGACCATGAATCCAATAAACAGTAGAAAGCTATCAAATCATTGGCTTTACCAAGCATGTTTCCATACAACCACATCATCTGAATCAGATGCAATCCAAGCATCAAATCATCTAGTAAGCCACCAGAAACATCATATATCATTTTAAGCAACAATCCTCGGGACAATAAGCATTTAGCATGTGTATAGATCATCTAAACATGAATCAATTCATCTAGTACATGAACAAGCACATCACAGGAACCCAAAAGGGATAATCATCCTAATCTGCATTAGACAGTAGCTAGAGGGGACACTGCTAACATCTAGCATCGAATCAGCAAACACAGAGAGCAGTAGGAGAGGGGAATCAAACTCATAGTAGGTCCTCGATGAAGGATAGAAGAGGAAGGACGGGGCAGACGGCCATGGCGGCACGGGGAGCACCCTAGAGGGGGCGCTGCAACCCGCACGGCGCCATGGCAATGACCCTGATTACGCCTGGAGGTGCAGAGCATCACCTCAACGCACGACGACCACGGTCGCACTAGAATCCATGCCAACCCCAAACCCTAGGGTTCGGGACGGCATCAATCCATCGCAGGAGATCCCTAGGCTCGAATCCAATTGGACAGAATAACGGACATCGTCGACAACCCCCTAATACACCACGGCGGCGACCAGAACAGTCGACGGCGGCAGGAATCGCCGATGGCGGCATCGCCGGCCACGGGGTCGGGTCAGAGGAGGAGAGGATGAACTCGAGGGAGAGAGAGAGGCAGTGAGGAGTGGGCCGAGCTGGGCCAGACCCTTCGGGGTGGCTCTTTTGTCTAGTACTAGTGGGCCAACAAGGCCCAATAAGATAAACCAGCCTAGAAATTCTTTCAGGCCTGCTTTAATAAAAGGAAAAGACCAAAATACCCCTGGAATTAATTAAATACAAGAAAATAAAATATAAGTCCAAAAAAAATATAAATAAAATATTTTTGGATTCACAATAATCCACAATATCCAAATAAATTAAGAAATAAAATTTTAGATATTTAAATTTTATTAAGAATTTTGTAAATTATATATTCCTTATGGAATTTTACAAAATTATTGAAAGGTGATAAAAATAAATAAAAATCACTTTCATTATATATTAATATTATGGTATTTTTGAAAAATACTAAATAAATATTTAGTAATAAATTTAAGGTAGGAATTATTAAATCAATAACAGTCAAATAAAGGGAAATAAAATAAAATAAATTAATACATGTTATAAATATTATAAAGAAATATTTATAAACCCTTTATTACTCAAAAATAAATTTTTTGGGGTAAATGCATATAAATTCAAATAATGCATTACATTATGTGCATAATCATTTTGCTTCTTTAAATATTGTCCTTACCAGGCAATAATGATTTTTTTATAGAACTAGAAGCTCAAAGTCCAGTGCAAGCATCAGACTTCACTACCTTGCCATCACAAGGCAAGTTCATCACTTGCTCATGTCCTTTGAAGAGTCTTTATCAAAGTATTTGCAAATTGTGTGGTATCATATATGATATAAAAGAAATAAAATATTATTTTCATAAACAAAGAAATCATAGATATCATCCTAAGTGGTGATAAAATGGAGCAATAGAACTTAGAGTTCTAATTGCAACAATAGTGATCAAATAGGGACTTAACAACCCGTGAAATCAGTGATTCTAGCGCCGTATATTACGCGTTAGCCATGAGATTTGGAATGGGACAGAGAAGTCAGCTGTATCTTCTTCCTCTCGCATGAAGCCGGATGTGCAGGTCGTGGCTGTTATCCTCGTAGCGTGCATATTAATTGGAAATTCGTAGAGGATATGCAGCATATCGGTGGGAACCCTCAGCGTCCCACGATAGTTCTGGCATCTAACGGTTTGTACAAACCATTGTCGTAATTCATTATGTGGGCATGGTGTACACCAAGGAGGCATGCAGGGTCGCGAAGGGGGCAGTGATTGGCTTGGACCAACTACTGGGCCCCACATCATGGAATTGTGGAAGGGAAAGTACGCCCGGTTGTGCAACAAGGAGTTGATCTCTCATGGGTAAAGTAACGCACCTCTGCAGAGTGTAAGAACTGTAACTTGTTACTCCCTATTCCGGGAAGGAGCTACAAACGTGGCAGGAAAGGAACTCCATGAAAGTTCTAGTCAACATGTGAACGCTGATTGTCATAGTTTTTTTTAGAATAAAATCAATCTTTGAAGAAAGATTTACAAAAACTGCATAGTTGTAGCATCCCAATTGTCTAACAATTGCAATGCTACTAGCCTAGTCTATATAATGGCTACTTCAAATATATAATTGTTGCATCATCATTATATCATGCTCATGTCATCATGCCACCTTGCATTTGAGCATCATATAAAACTCTTTTCCTTTTGGTTCTTATCTCATATGCATTATTAATTGTATTTGCCTCTTGATATTGTATTTGGTTCTTGATATGTTGTTTAAATGCCCAAGTTGAGTTGGGGGCATATCTCTTATTAACTCCACCACCTTTTCTTTCACCACCTTATAATTCCACCATCCAACTAAATATGAGCTTGGCACTTATTGGTTTTACCTCTAGCTCATGTGGGTTGGGATGGATCCAATTCTTTTCCACATGCTCTCATCTTAGCATCATGTTGTTTTCACTTCATTGATATATGGGAGCCACATGGCCACCTTTGCATGCCTTGTGAGTGGAACCTTTCTCCTAGCTTCCATATGGTTCATCATGGAATTATGCTAATGTTGGAATATTTTGGGACTATTGATCATCTAGTGGAACATACACACTAGCATGTCCCATTCTATTTCAAACATGGCTATCTCCATCTATTCCACTTGGAATTCTTTCTAGATTCTTTTGCTTGGGCCTTACTCCAATTTTGGGAATGCATAATAATAATGCCATGTAATAACATTGTTTTCACAAGAATCAACATGGCATTAAATATTTGCATGGGCCATGCAAGTACCACCTTTTTGCTTGTCATTTGGTTTTTACTTGTTCTTGGTTGGATCCTGCCATCTCTCATCTATCTCACCTCCTTTTAGCTTGATCTTATCTGATCATGCTTAAACCACCTCCCCCTCTTTTCTTGTTTTGTTTTGGTTTGATCTTAGTTGTTCTTGGCTTGACCTTGTCCTTAGCAAACCCCTAGCTTCGAACCACTCCATTTTTCTCTCTAAGCCCTAGACCATCACCTTACTCCATCATCACCCCCTCTCCTAAACCATAATCCACACCTAATCTTGACCAAACCCTAAGCTACCACCACACCTTCCCTCTCTCGGCCTCCCTCTCTCTCTCTCTCACCTAGCTGGCCCCACCGGCCACCCTCTCTCCCTGGCCACCTCACCCCTGCCCTAGCTACCCTCTACCCGAGCCTAGCCCCAAACCCTAAGCCTAACCCGAGCCTCCCCTCCTTTCTCCTCTCTCTGCCTGGTGGCCACCCCGAGCCTGGCCTGCCCTACCCCACCTGGCAGCCTCCCCTACACCACCCTGCCCTGCCCGTGCCTGCCTGGCAGCTCCCCACCGAGCACGTGAGGAGAGGAGATAAAGGTGGCCGAAGCCACCTTTCCCCATCTACCTGCTCCCCACGGCACCACCTCCCTCTCCCGTCCCTATCCACCCTCTCTGCCTCTCGCCAGACCATCCCCAGATCCACCCCAGGACGCTCCCCTCTCCCTGCCATCCCTCACCACCGCCACACCATCGCCGGCTACACCACCGTCGGCCTCCACCGCATCCGTCGATCCAGCCGTGCAGCACGACGTGGGAGTGGTTGGAGAGTACCAGGAGGCTCCCCTGCAGCACCCTGCACTCGCCGTCGAGGAGGAGGAGGACCGGAGCCGCCAGTACCAGCGCCGCCGAGCCGAAACCCTAACCTCGCCGTCCGCCTGCGTCCTCGTCGATCGCCTGCGCCTCGAGCCGAACCATCTACCCCGACCAACTCACGGTGAGCTGGCGAACCTCCTGGACATGCTCTGCCTCGCCGTGCCGCCCTAGATCCGCCGGACCTTGCGTCGAGCGCCCTCTGCGCGCTGCCGCATGTTTCTGTCTGCTCGCGTCTGCCGCACAGAACCATATCTAGTCCTCGCCCGCCTCCCAGACAGCAACCCCCGCATAGCCCAGTGGCCACCGCCTCCGCGCCCGAGCCCTAGGTCACGGGATCGAGCCCCCCCGCGCCGCGCGCGCTGCCGCTGTCTTTTCCTCAGAGAGAGGAGAAGAAAAACAGTGTCGCGGCGACGTTTTGCAGAAAACCCCCTCCCGTTTTGTTTACCTTAACCCGCGCTCCTGCCGACCCCACCTGTCTGCCTCTGGCGTTTTTACAAAAAGGATCCCGCAGTTTTAAGCCCTCAACCCGCAGTCCTCGCTATGCCGCGTGGCACCCCCCTTGGTCGCCCGCTGACGCGTGGGCCTGCGAAGACCCCAGGCCCCACCTGTCATCCGCTAGGAATAGAAGAGCTCGCGGTAACAGAAGCTTTTCTGCGCGCGTTTGGTCCAGTCAGCCCGTGGCCCCACAAGACAGTGTCTGTGGCTAGGACTGTCTGTGTGAGAAAAGTAATTCCGCAGATCTGTTTTAAATTCAAATCTTTTTCAAATTAAATCAAATTCAAATTTAAATTCTGTTTTGAAATAACTTTTAAAATATAAATCCAAATAATGCAAATAATATATGTTTTCAAATCAGAAAAATGTGAGGAATTCAAATATGACATCTAAAATATATTTTGAACACTTTATTTTCCAAGTTTATTTAAATTACAATAAATGCCCTTTTCCTTTAATAAATTAATAACTTTTGTTTTATAACTCCAAATTTAATAAATAATATGTCTAAAACGATTAGCTCGACGAGACCTTTCTGTTTATGCATTCCATGGGTTGTTTTGAAGCATGCATCATATAAATATAATGAGTACAACAAATAATATGAGTATAAAATGGGGCCAAAACTAAATAAAATGCTTTATTATTGTATTCCACACCCCACCCATGCCATGCTACTTTAATGCCATGCAAATTGTGCATCATTCATCATGGCATGATTGTTTGCTTGTCGCATTTATTCATATGCTTGTGCACTTTATTTATGTCGGCCCTTGTTTGTTTGGTTCTTCTTCGAATAGACGCTGAGCAGGGGATATATCAAGAGAACCAGGAGCACTACCCGGATCCATCACTTGCTTCAACTGAGCTGCCAGGCAAGCACTACCACATGCTTGCATACATATAGTACCTATTGCCTCTATCTTATTCTTGCATCATTGAGTCGCGTTTGCATTAAATTGAATCCCAAGTATTGCATAGCCTTTACTTTTAAACCCCACCGAAGCTTGTTCCTCCATCCCATGAGCCATTACTACAGGAGTTGTTTGAGCCATGCGAGTCGTAGAACAGCATGTGTAGGGTATGTGAGTGTCTGATGGATAACGAGGTACCTAAACAACTTAACCTAAGTAGTAATGGGATAACTAATGAAAGTGGCACCGGTGAGCAATATCTGCTATTTGGTTTTTCATGCTCACTTGTGTCCCGTAAGACCCCGAGTACTTGATTCCTGTTCCAAGATTATTCGCGCTATCCACATCCGGGAGGCTTATGGACCCCCCTGAGCCAGAGCTTGATTCAGTCTTATTTCTTGGGGCCACAAACTAGTTTGAGGTTTTATTTACTATCCTTTACTTATGCCATGCTTTACTGCTTTATTTAAATTGTGCGAGGTACTGCACACTGTACTGTTTAGGATTGCGGAGTGTTTTCGCGGTGTCGACAAGCCCAGTCACATTTTCGGGTTCCCAGTCGTTCACAGCCATTGGCGCAAACCTTGAGTCCATCTCGGAGTCAGCTAACTCCGTTGCGGGTAGCTTAATGGGGTGGCCCCCTGAAATATTTCTGAATCCTGTAATCGCTTTGTCGTGACTGCCTTGTTGGTTTTGATTTGGTTTTTCCGAGGCATATCGAGTGTGTGTTGCTATTTGTGCACCCCTGCAGGGTAAAACTTTCTGAAAGCCGTGTCCGCGGTTATGGACGACTTGGAGCACAGTTTCTCGATCATAGACAAGCATAACTAAAGTACCGCTTTTAACTTGACTAGACTAGGTACCTGACTAGTAAATAGTGCAACACTCATGGAATGGATAATAAAACTGCCAACGGATGGAGGGGGGTTGTTCGTCCGCTTCCTCGTCGGTAAGCGGGGAGGAGGATGGATCTGTTAAGATTACCTTTATAACTGTTATAACTGTTGTTATTAATCCACGGACATCCGTCTATCTATGGTTAGGCGGATGGTTAGCGAGTATCTATAGAATTGTTAGGGTTTATCTTTTGCTGCAATTGCGTCACCCCAGGTTGTGTCCCCTTTAGAGGCATAAGGACTTGCTGAGTACCCCTAGGGTCTCACACGATAAATTATTGGTTCAGATGAACAGGTACACTCGCAAGATGGATACTGGGTGGAAGACACGGACGATGTGGGCAACGATCATTCGGTGTAGAGATTCTGGGAACGGGGATCCGTGAGATCTGTGGGCGGGATGTGCTTATTTATGGGGCATCTTATGCCGATTTGCTTCTTATCCGTACTCGGATTTTGTCTTCCGCTTCCGCTTGATACTCTGTTGAGTGATGTATGAGGAGATATCCTAAACTATTATATCTATCTAGGATATTTGGATCTTGCCGTATGGTGTTGCTATAATTCCTTTCTTTTTAGATGGACTATTGTATGGTGGCTTGCATACATACTCATTTGTGTATGTAGTTGATCCCTTCGCCTGCCGATTACGCCGCCCGTTCTTGTCCCGATGTTTGGAAATGGTTGGGACGGCCGAAAGGTCTACCTGTGAGTGGCATTTGGGCCCCACCGTACTATTTCAACCATTTCTGATCATCCAGGCTTGTACTAGGAGCGTAATTCACCGAGGTAGTTACAATTGGTATCAGAGCCATCCCGACCTTCAGGGTCTCAGCCAAATGGTCGTTGTCTGTCTAGCAAATATTTTTGGTAGTTATGTATACTAGGGAAAAACAAAACACGAGAGTAGGACTGCTTCCACTTTTCTTCTTACCCACCCACCACCCTTTTCTGGTAAGGAAGTGTAACGTTTTCAATCCTCTTCTTAAAATTCAAACTAGGGTTCACGTGTTCGGGGTTTCCGTAGTACCATAGAAAGTGTGTGTGTGTGTGTGTGTAATTCCTTGTCTATCTGTTGCATCCTTTTGTTATCACAATCTGCCTTTGGTTATCAACTGTTGGTACATTCCATATTGACAGGCTTTTGAAAACCGGCGCGATCTATCTGACTCCTTGTTGACCGGTGCCATCTTCTTAAAGGGTGTTCTTCCTTCCAGCAAGCATTAGTTGCTAATCCCTATCTGATAAGTGATTTTGCGCATCTATTGGTATTTTAATGCCGAAAAATGCGGAAAATTTTTCTTTGATACATCTGTGCTTCCACACTTCTTTTCAGTCGTGTGTGAAACATTATCTATCTCCCTTTTATCAGCATGTTCATGCTAACTCATTCTTTTGTCACCGGCGCTTAATCTTGGAGTTTCTTTTCATATCCTTTTTCTCTTGGGCTAATTACATAACATGTGTCGATCCGATGCTGGTGATTGTAATTTGGTTCTCGGCATAGCTATATTCCACTCATGATAGTGTCGATTGGAATATGGAAAATGCTACCACTCCGGATTGCCAAAGATACTCCTGTGATTTTGAGTACACCGTGATCATATCTATGCATATTCAAGCATCCTTGGAAATCCGGAGTCTCTCAAGGCACTACGGTGATCTATCATCTTTTCTTCATCCTAGATCTCTTTATCTTTGTAACCGGTGTTCCGATCGACAATGTGAACCAGGTGACATCTCTTCTTCTTCCGAAGGACCAGATAATCTATTCTTCCAGTGCATCTTCTTCAACACGAACCCGTGCTCTTAATATTGATCTTTCAAAGAGCGTTGAGCTCAGAAAGTGTTTCGAGCATTTGTTCGTTTCTCTCGCCTTCTGAACTTGATATTCTGGGAACATCCTGTTAATCCATGGTGGTATATGTTGATAATATGCTTGCCTATTCGATATCAATGGAAGGACATGGAAGATCATCTGTGTCTCTTTTCTCAAGCTTCGTGAACACTGCCTGTGTGCAAAGTCTCGAAGTGAGAATTCTGACTTTTTAAAGTCACCTATCTCGACCACGTCCTTCCGCTAAATACATCGCTTCAATTCTGGAATCAGCAAGTCCATTGTTAATTCCATCTTCCATCTTCAATCCAATCTGGAGTTGTTCCCTGTTGGCAAGTTATCATCGTCGTTCCGCCATAGTTTTCCTCAAGGCTGCTAAATCTCTCTCAATCATTTCAAGAAGAACATGGAGTTCTTTCACCTCTATCTCGTTAAGCGATCTTTTGAACCCTCTCGCTCTATCATCTATGCTCAATCCACCGGAGGCCATGAAGACTTTTCAGATCTTTCGTATTCCTTCTGTTCAAGTTGGTGTTATCTTTTTCTATATCTGTGGAATCTTGCAGTTGGCTCCGTGGTCTTCCTTCATATCTTTCCGGTGGCTGGTTACTAATGATATGACGACAACATCATCATCTTTATCTATCTATGGATCCGGCGAATCGTTTGCATCTATCCTTGTTTTCTAAGGAAGTTCCATGAGTTTTTGACAATACCTTCAGTCTGTTTCGGTAGTTGGGTTGCATGGTTTCTTATTCATGTGCGGAGTAATGCTTTGAGTGCGGCATGGAGTAGCTACCATACCACTACTCTTATCATTCGCTCTTGTACATTGAATTGGTGAATTTATGTGAGCTCACTCATTCCACGGAAGTTAGAAGTGGCCTTTATCCCTCGATACTTTTACTTCCGTCTTTGTTTTTCCGGAGTGCTCTCTCGAAGAAAGTAATCAATAATCTCTTGTTGGTGATCTCGTCCTTTCTACACGGAGCAAAATCTTCAATTATCTGGTGGAAGCAAACGCAAACTCTTTTCTGTCCTCGTCTTTCTACCGGTGCTCGACATCCCCAAACAAGATGACAGGAAGCTATCTCTCTCTTTGTTTCATCAATTCTTTCATGTGGCAAAGCCAATTATGGTTCATGCCCTCAGCCGCAATCTATTGCGTTAGCCTCAAGGCTAAAGAAAGCAATAAGTATCTCTACAATAAACTCCAGATCCTCCATATTCTTTGCTTCTCGGGATTCCACCATGATCCAGCTTCACATCCGTCTCTGCAAGTTATATCTGCGCACCTCAATTGCGTGATCCTTTGGTTCTTACCGGCGCAAGAAGAATCTAATCCGGTGATGTCTAACTAAATCTTTCTGTTCATATCAAGGGGATCTATTGTTTGAAGGCAATATTGTTTCCGAACTTCATTTCTCAAATCCGAGAGAAGATACGATGCTATCGTCATAGTGCTTCAATACCTCTCCAATCTAGCTCTTTTCTTCCGGCAAGACAAACATTCATCATCTCTAGTATCGGTAAATCGTTAATCTTAGCGGTGTGTCTTTCTTTATTCATGATACATCATCTTGTCCTTTCGTTCACAAGTGGTTCTATTCTTTTATCTTGTTTCTTTGGAGAACCGGAGCTATGTCCATCCTATCCTTCTTGTATCTCAACAATCCTTCTTTTCCTTCTAACCCGTTGTGTCTCAAGCAAACGCAAGACTCGCAACAAGTCTAGCAAGTTTGCAAGGTGTAGTGGTCGCACCATTCCGTTGTTCATCAACTTGTGAACGTGAGGGTCACCTTCGTTCGAACACCCGCCTCTCCTTGTGTTGTTTTCTTTTTCCTAGGAATCTCGGGGCGAGATTCTTGTTTAGTGGGGGAGAGTTGTAGCATCCCAATTGTCTAACAATTGCAATGCTACTAGCCTAGTCTATATAATGGCTACTTCAAATATATAATTGTTGCATCATCATTATATCATGCTCATGTCATCATGCCACCTTGCATTTGAGCATCATATAAAACTCTTTTCCTTTTGGTTCTTATCTCATATGCATTATTAATTGTATTTGCCTCTTGATATTGTATTTGGTTCTTGATATGTTGTTTAAATGCCCAAGTTGAGTTGGGGGCATATCTCTTATTAACTCCACCACCTTTTCTTTCACCACCTTATAATTCCACCATCCAACTAAATATGAGCTTGGCACTTATTGGTTTTAACTCTAGCTCATGTGGGTTGGGATGGATCCAATTCTTTTCCACATGCTCTCATCTTAGCATCATGTTGTTTTCACTTCATTGATATATGGGAGCCACATGGCCACCTTTGCATGCCTTGTGAGTGGAACCTTTCTCCTAGCTTCCATATGGTTCATCATGGAATTATGCTAATGTTGGAATATTGTGGGACTATTGATCATCTAGTGGAACATACACACTAGCATGTCCCATTCTATTTCAAACATGGCTATCTCCATCTATTCCACTTGGAATTCTTTCTAGATTCTTTTGCTTGGGCCTTACTCCAATTTTGGGAATGCATAATAATAATGCCATGTAATAACATTGTTTTCACAAGAATCAACATGGCATTAAATATTTGCATGGGCCATGCAAGTACCACCTTTTTGCTTGTCATTTGGTTTTTACTTGTTCTTGGTTGGATCCTGCCATCTCTCATCTATCTCACCTCCTTTTAGCTTGATCTTATCTGATCATGCTTAAACCACCTCCCCCTCTTTTCTTGTTTTGTTTTGGTTTGATCTTAGTTGTTCTTGGCTTGACCTTGTCCTTAGCAAACCCCTAGCTTCGAACCACTCCATTTTTCTCTCTAAGCCCTAGACCATCACCTTACTCCATCATCACCCCCTCTCCTAAACCATAATCCACACCTAATCTTGACCAAACCCTAAGCTACCACCACACCTTCCCTCTCTCGGCCTCCCTCTCTCTCTCTCTCACCTAGCTGGCCCCACCGGCCACCCTCTCTCCCTGGCCACCTCACCCCTGCCCTAGCTACCCTCTACCCGAGCCTAGCCCCAAACCCTAAGCCTAACCCGAGCCTCCCCTCCTTTCTCCTCTCTCTGCCTGGTGGCCACCCCGAGCCTGGCCTGCCCTACCCCACCTGGCAGCCTCCCCTACACCACCCTGCCCTGCCCGTGCCTGCCTGGCAGCTCCCCACCGAGCACGTGAGGAGAGGAGATAAAGGTGGCCGAAGCCACCTTTCCCCATCTACCTGCTCCCCACGGCACCACCTCCCTCTCCCGTCCCTATCCACCCTCTCTGCCTCTCGCCAGACCATCCCCAGATCCACCCCAGGACGCTCCCCTCTCCCTGCCATCCCTCACCACCGCCACACCATCGCCGGCTACACCACCGTCGGCCTCCACCGCATCCGTCGATCCAGCCGTGCAGCACGACGTGGGAGTGGTTGGAGAGTACCAGGAGGCTCCCCTGCAGCACCCTGCACTCGCCGTCGAGGAGGAGGAGGACCGGAGCCGCCAGTACCAGCGCCGCCGAGCCGAAACCCTAACCTCGCCGTCCGCCTGCGTCCTCGTCGATCGCCTGCGCCTCGAGCCGAACCATCTACCCCGACCAACTCACGGTGAGCTGGCGAACCTCCTGGACATGCTCTGCCTCGCCGTGCCGCCCTAGATCCGCCGGACCTTGCGTCGAGCGCCCTCTGCGCGCTGCCGCATGTTTCTGTCTGCTCGCGTCTGCCGCACAGAACCATATCTAGTCCTCGCCCGCCTCCTAGACAGCAACCCCCGCATAGCCCAGTGGCCACCGCCTCCGCGCCCGAGCCCTAGGTCACGGGATCGAGCCCCCCCGCGCCGCGTGCGCTGCCGCTGTCTTTTCCTCAGAGAGAGGAGAAGAAAAACAGTGTCGCGGCGACGTTTTGCAGAAAACCCCCTCCCGTTTTGTTTACCTTAACCCGCGCTCCTGCCGACCCCACCTGTCTGCCTCTGGCGTTTTTACAAAAAGGATCCCGCAGTTTTAAGCCCTCAACCCGCAGTCCTCGCTATGCCGCGTGGCACCCCCCTTGGTCGCCCGCTGACGCGTGGGCCTGCGAAGACCCCAGGCCCCACCTGTCATCCGCTAGGAATAGAAGAGCTCGCGGTAACAGAAGCTTTTCTGCGCGCGTTTGGTCCAGTCAGCCCGTGGCCCCACAAGACAGTGTCTGTGGCTAGGACTGTCTGTGTGAGAAAAGTAATTCCGCAGATCTGTTTTAAATTCAAATCTTTTTCAAATTAAATCAAATTCAAATTTAAATTCTGTTTTGAAATAACTTTTAAAATATAAATCCAAATAATGCAAATAATATATGTTTTCAAATCAGAAAAATGTGAGGAATTCAAATATGACATCTAAAATATATTTTGAACACTTTATTTTCCAAGTTTATTTAAATTACAATAAATGCCCTTTTCCTTTAATAAATTAATAACTTTTGTTTTATAACTCCAAATTTAATAAATAATATGTCTAAAACGATTAGCTCGACGAGACCTTTCTGTTTATGCATTCCATGGGTTGTTTTGAAGCATGCATCATATAAATATAATGAGTACAACAAATAATATGAGTATAAAATGGGGCCAAAACTAAATAAAATGCTTTATTATTGTATTCCACACCCCACCCATGCCATGCTACTTTAATGCCATGCAAATTGTGCATCATTCATCATGGCATGATTGTTTGCTTGTCGCATTTATTCATATGCTTGTGCACTTTATTTATGTCGGCCCTTGTTTGTTTGGTTCTTCTTCGAATAGACGCTGAGCAGGGGATATATCAAGAGAACCAGGAGCACTACCCGGATCCATCACTTGCTTCAACTGAGCTGCCAGGCAAGCACTACCACATGCTTGCATACATATAGTACCTATTGCCTCTATCTTATTCTTGCATCATTGAGTCGCGTTTGCATTAAATTGAATCCCAAGTATTGCATAGCCTTTACTTTTAAACCCCACCGAAGCTTGTTCCTCCATCCCATGAGCCATTACTACAGGAGTTGTTTGAGCCATGCGAGTCGTAGAACAGCATGTGTAGGGTATGTGAGTGTCTGATGGATAACGAGGTACCTAAACAACTTAACCTAAGTAGTAATGGGATAACTAATGAAAGTGGCACCGGTGAGCAATATCTGCTATTTGGTTTTTCATGCTCACTTGTGTCCCGTAAGACCCCGAGTACTTGATTCCTGTTCCAAGATTATTCGCGCTATCCACATCCGGGAGGCTTATGGACCCCCCTGAGCCAGAGCTTGATTCAGTCTTATTTCTTGGGGCCACAAACTAGTTTGAGGTTTTATTTACTATCCTTTACTTATGCCATGCTTTACTGCTTTATTTAAATTGTGCGAGGTACTGCACACTGTACTGTTTAGGATTGCGGAGTGTTTTCGCGGTGTCGACAAGCCCAGTCACATTTTCGGGTTCCCAGTCGTTCACAGCCATTGGCGCAAACCTTGAGTCCATCTCGGAGTCAGCTAACTCCGTTGCGGGTAGCTTAATGGGGTGGCCCCCTGAAATATTTCTGAATCCTGTAATCGCTTTGTCGTGACTGCCTTGTTGGTTTTGATTTGGTTTTTCCGAGGCATATCGAGTGTGTGTTGCTATTTGTGCACCCCTGCAGGGTAAAACTTTCTGAAAGCCGTGTCCGCGGTTATGGACGACTTGGAGCACAGTTTCTCGATCATAGACAAGCATAACTAAAGTACCGCTTTTAACTTGACTAGACTAGGTACCTGACTAGTAAATAGTGCAACACTCATGGAATGGATAATAAAACTGCCAACGGATGGAGGGGGGTTGTTCGTCCGCTTCCTCGTCGGTAAGCGGGGAGGAGGATGGATCTGTTAAGATTACCTTTATAACTGTTATAACTGTTGTTATTAATCCACGGACATCCGTCTATCTATGGTTAGGCGGATGGTTAGCGAGTATCTATAGAATTGTTAGGGTTTATCTTTTGCTGCAATTGCGTCACCCCAGGTTGTGTCCCCTTTAGAGGCATAAAGACTTGCTGAGTACCCCTAGGGTCTCACACGATAAATTATTGGTTCAGATGAACAGGTACACTCTCAAGATGGATACTGGGTGGAAGACACGGACGATGTGGGCAACAATCATTCGGTGTAGAGATTCCGGGAACGGGGATCCGTGAGATCTGTGGGCGGGATGTGCTTATTTATGGGGCATCTTATGCCGATTTGCTTCTTATCCGTACTCGGATTTTGTCTTCCGCTTCCGCTTGATACTCTGTTGAGTGATGTATGAGGAGATATCCTAAACTATTATATCTATCTAGGATATTTGGATCTTGCCGTATGGCGTTGCTATAATTCCTTTCTTTTTAGATGGAATGGCTCTGATGTACTATTGTATGGTGGCTTGCATACATACTCATTTGTGTATGTAGTTGATCCCTTCGCCTGCCGATTACGCCGCCCGTTCTTGTCCCGATGTTTGGAAATGGTTGGGACGACCGAAAGGTCTACCTGTGAGTGGCATTTGGGCCCCACCGTACTATTTCAACCATTTCTGATCATCCAGGCTTGTACTAGGAGCGTAATTCACCGAGGTAGTTACAATAGTGCCAAGGATTTTTAATCCGAGGTGGTAGTTAGAGCATCAAACTTCCCACCTTGCATATAAGTTGGGTAACGCTGTTACTCATTCTTTCCTTTGATCCCTTGCTTAGACTCTGAGGATTCCGAAGACGTGCCAATGTATGCAGCCGAATGCCAAGAAGACGTGTTCTACGGGGAACCTGATCTATCCGGAGGAGTTGAAGGTGTGGACTACGAGATCCGCTACGGTGTTGATTAGAACAAGTCCACATAAGTATCTAGTTGGTAGTAACTAACGGAGCCGAGCAACATGAACCCTATAGAATAAGCTGTTGAGCCCCACTCCTAGTCGGAGTTGTTACTTTTAAATTTCCGCTGGACAATTTATATTTTGGTTTGTAGGTTGGATCTTTGGAAATCTTGAACTTCCGGTATTGTAGTAATAATAATGTGTGTACTTTTGTAGTATGGACCCACAATGTTTCTGTTGTACCACTCTGAGGGATGTGATATTTACGGAACGGTGTTCTATGGATGTCATGTCAATGACTATAGTGTGCTACACATGCAGTGGTATGCTGGGTCACCGCAGTTGGTATCAGAGCAAATTGCTTTGACCTTAGGTTGGAAACCTAGTAAAGGGTATTACCTGTAGGAGAATTAGCAACGATAAAGAATTATCTAGAAGTAATATAATGGGTATTCAAATGAGAATATTCCTTTGTATATTTTAGTGCGATAATTCTTTGTGATGATGCAATATATCAATGGATACTAATCTAAATTATTTTTCTGATATACAGACATATGGCACCGAAGTTCCCAAAACAGACTTTGGTAAGGAAAGAGGAGACTCTTGATGATTATCAAGGATCATTTACAGATCAACTTCGTCAACTTTAAGCTTTTTAATTGTCCAACTAGAATTCCAGTGAACACTATCACTTATCTAGATGGCCGGATGTTATCCAAGTATCGTGTGAGTATCCAACTTCCAGAGAAGCTTGGACTATACCACGATCTACCCATAGGAGAAGGTAGGAGTCATTTAGCAGCCTATCATGATGTTGTTGTGGAGGCAATAACTAATATCCGGGAGCAGAAAATCAAGGAGCTAGAAGGTTTCACATTTTCTGTGATACCTCATGATTCTATAGACTTAGATCCTATACCGGATCATCTTACTTTGGTTAAGAAGCATCCTAAGTTAGCTTCCAAGTTTATGGATAGATACCGAACACTCGTTGCGTCTTTTTATAAGACTCATCAAGTGATTGTTTGAAGACAAAAATGCCATGTTAGAGGATCTAACTGATCCGGAAAGGAGGAAGAAGTTAGCATTCCAGCTGGATAAAGAAGCAGGTAGTAGTGCAACACCTATATTTAAGGATATACCTATAGATCCAGAATCTTTTATACCATATCCTTACTCACCAACACCTGAACCTACACGTGATCCTACTATAGATATGCGGTATGCAGTACCACGGGGTTCATAGGAAGGTTCTGACTCAGAACTTCCTATTGAGAACTCGGATGGATGGAGAATGGGATCATATAATGGATCTCATGAACACCAGATGTCCACAGATGGTTCTGACAGAAATGTTGGACAATCTAGTTGAATGGGTGCAAGGATGAATCCCAATAACAGAAGTAGAAATACCATGTCAATAGATGATCAGGATGAAGAAGAAGATCCTAAGGAAAGAGTGTTTGAATTATCAACATCTTTTCAAAGCCCAGGGAATATACATTATCCAGTATTCGATTATCTTGTCCACGAGAGCACCTGGGAAGCAGCAGGATCTGTGTATTATGTTAACAACTCAAGGAATGCAGGATGGAGATAATGTTTAATATGTTTCTGAAGACTTACCAGCTGAGATGGAGGGAGTCGATGCGCTCAGGTTGAGTAATGACTCAAGTCCTGATACTTCAGATGCAGAGTATGTTCCTTCTGGAAGGCCATTTGTTCCACAAACTATGCGATGGTCAACACATCATCACGGTTGGACCTCAGGCATGTATGATGAGCGTAGCTACTATTAGAAAGAGACAACTAGACAGTAGTATCAAGTACTGTGTATTGTACTCTAGAAATAAGGTAGTTTTGTAAAATACTGTCAACACCCGGATTTTTAATCCCAAATGCCTGTTATGCCATACATCGCAATCCCAGGATTACCATTTTTGCAACACATAATAGAATTGGATACCACGGTACATCATCCATTACAAACCATACAAAAGGTCTTACACAAATAGGTATCTCATGATCCAGTTCTTAATACAACTTCAAGCAGCGGAATACGTAATAATAACGGTAGCGTAGGCGAAGCTCCATCTTCGGGGTCACAGGCAATGCTGACGATGGGAGATGATCCAAGTTGTCGTAACCTTCCTGGGGTCCATCCTCCAGGTACTCCTCTTCATAGTCTGGCCACGGGAATAGCCAGGGACAAAGCCATGAGTACTCTTTAAGTACTCGCAAACTAATACTAACAAGTAAAAGGGGTTTTTGGGAAATAGGACACTAGGCTCTAGGGTTATTTTGCAAAAGCCAGATTTATCTCTACTAAGCTGAGAAGCAAGAGAAGCTAGTCAGAATTTTATAACTCCTAAGTAGGAACTTGTATTTCATATCACAACTCTGTTGTGGTCAAGTCAAAGTCTCACTTCCTTTCACAAATCATTTTGAAAAGTCTGACGGGGGAACAGTATGGCCACTCCAACTGTCCATAACCGCGGATGCGGCTATTCGAATAGTTTGACACTCTGCAGAGATTGTACACTTTCACCACAACATTCGATACATCCGTCAGGAACAAATCCTGAATTCACCATATTCAGTATGCGGATAATCAATCCTAACCTTTCAATTACACGCCCTAGTATAAGCACCTCTCCTGTGAGTTTGGCCTCCCAACCATGACCAACTGTCATCTTGGGTACTGCACAGGTGGACAATCTTCACAAGGTAGCCTCAGCTCAGACCTTGGCCGTGAGGGAACTAATACTAAGGTATATAAGTTCCCAGTCAAGCCCTACCCAATCTTCGGGT
The DNA here is from genome assembly GCA_916181665.1 of Avena sativa. Taxonomy (NCBI): domain Eukaryota; kingdom Viridiplantae; phylum Streptophyta; class Magnoliopsida; order Poales; family Poaceae; genus Avena; species Avena sativa. The sequence goes on along the minus strand of OV702298.1, from coordinate 38,844,263 downwards.
ATTGTGGTTGTACGATAAAATTGGAATGATATCGCATCCAGACAATCATCAGTTTTAAAAAGGGCTAAGGCTCATGCCTCAACATTTTCATCACCAAAATCATCAGGTGTTCGGAAACACATGTCAAAACATATCAGTAGAATGATCCATCATTCTAAGGTTTTCATAACCATTTTCACCAAGTATTCCCATCTAAAGTTGATCAAGTTTTATGCTTAGCACTAGCATCTACAAGTGGGGGTAAGCACTAATGAGGGGTGGTAAACTAGTGGAGTTTAACTAGGTTTAGTCTCATGTCTTAGGATGACATCAAGATTATCTAGCTTAGGCCAAATTTTATGCTCTTTATGCAACCTTCAATTATCCTTCTAGTATCTACCATTTATTCTAGTAACTCTAAGTAAGAGCTTTGATAAAGAAATAAAGTAATAAGCTTGCAAGTAAAACTAGGATTGGGTATCTTCAAATGTATCTAACCAAGCATGCTTAGTGCATTGCATAGGTTATTTAACTCTCATAATTGCAAGTGTTAGCTTGCATAGGTATAGTATTAGCTTGCATTGGTCCACTTGGTTAGTAAAGCTTGCTAAAGTAGAGTATCTTGCAAGTTTTAGCTTGCCTTGTGCAGAGCAGTGGTTGAAGTTCTCCTCGGCTTCTTCTTCGTAGTATCCTCCTTCCTCCTCGTATCCTTGGTCGGTACTAGCGTCTATAAATAAATACGATGTACACAATCACCAAACAATACTTAACTACTTGCAATCATCCCACAAAAGGGTCCTATAGATGATCTAGCATCATCACTAACATTACAAGATTAAAGCTTGGTTTAATTCCTTTTATTTTTAGAAAAGTAATTTCTACTCATTGAAAAACTACTTAAGATTTAATATTCTCCAAACCAAACATGGGATCATGTTGACACATGTCATCACCACATATGTTAGTCCATGGGGATGTGATTTAAAGTGGTGTCACAATTTAATAAGGTGTTTCTCTTTTATTTTAATTAATTAAAGTGGCTAGAAATGCCTATGTAGCATTCTTTTATTACTTGAACATTATTTCTACAAGTAAACCTATATATTTTTATATATTCTGAAAGGTATGGTTAAATGTGATTTTTGAGAGTTGGAATCAACTCAAAAGCTATTATGGTTTTAATTTTAAAAATGTTTGAATGCAGAAAACCTTCTGCCTTGTTATTTTTACCATGGATGATCTATAGATCCAAATGACTTGAATCCAACGGGCTTGGATTCAGCATTCCTAGGCCTTTCTAAAAAAATTGGTTTCATTCAATTTGGTTCACTGAATCGATCTGGGTTGATTTTTGAATCTAGGTGCAGAAGTGTGTTTGAAATAAAATGGAAAAGGTTAATTTCAAATGACTGGGCTGCGCGGGAAGCGATACTGGGCCAGCCTGCTAAGCACAGCGCTTACGCGGGCTGGTTAAGTCGCTGTCCCCACACATTAGTGAGACAGGGGGTGCGAAGCGGTATGGGGCGATGTGGTGCGTTCGATCTGGTTCTAATCCAACGACTGAGGGTCATCGTCGACGTTGGGCAACGCCGGCGAGATAGAAACCTAGCGCGGCCAGTGGGAGTCATTGGGGGATCACCGGGGTTCAGGCGAGGGTCGGCGAGGCGGGCGAATGACAAAGTCGACGACGCTGAACTTCCTGGTACCGGCAGCTTCTCCTGGGGCGGCTCCAATCGCTGGCCCCCTTCTTCTCCAGCAGCGGCAGACTCCGATGAAATTCCGGCGAAGTGCTGATCGCCTTGCTCCGGGAACGGGGTGGCATGATCAGTGAGGAGAGGGGAGTGAGATGGTGTGCTTAATTCGGCTGGGGGTGGCCTCTATTTATAGTCACGACGATGAGACCGAACGGGATGGGCAGGCGACGGTGGGGACATGGCTACGGGCGGCTAGAGGCATGGCTGGTGGTGGCGATCGCTTGGTGGTCTCCTGGCGATGCTCTACGTCTTTAATGCATGCGTAGGGGCGGTGCGGTTTGGTCTGGAACGCGCGATGCTCTGCGCGGCAGAGGTGGCATCTTCGACGGCGAGCGGTGGCTGTGCGGCATGGGGCTGCGAACGGGGATGTCTGGCGGTCTCCTGGGTCGGTGGCGATCATGTATGCACGCGGCGAGGGCGGCACGCGGTCTGTGGGCGTCGGTCGAGTGTGGCGCTCTGGGCATGGTTGCTGGCGAGCTGGGCGCGATTCGTGCGGGTGGTCCAGGGTTTGGCAACGCTCGCGGCTGGGACAGGGAGTGACGGTGGATGGTGGGCTGCCTCCCAGACAAGGTTGGCACGGCTAAATCTCCTTCTAGCTTGCTGTCTCCACTAGGGTGCTATGGTGAGCTTCGGCTGTTCACCATTGATGTCATTGCCCAGCTTACAGTGAGTCTAGATGTTTACAAATGAGCTAGATGATCTACTAAAGCCTAGTTGCAACCAGAGAGGGAACAAGTTAGGCTCAAATCACTGCTCCAAATACTATTTGGATTTTATTTGATTTGCATCTGCAAGGTGTTTGATGAAATGGCCGCATGAATTCAAGTTTTGAATTTTGAAAAGATTTTTGGTGGGTGTGCTAGGTTGGTGCTGGTGAGTCTGCAGATGCTTGGGTTTTTAAAGTTGAGCTTGTTTGAGTGGTTTTTTGAAAAAGTGGGATCTTCCCATATGATAAAGATTCAATTTGAATTGCCATCTAAACTATGCATTTGAAAGTTTCTGGATGATCACAAAGTGGGCCTTGATACTTTGTTATGAGTACAATCAAGGGGTGCAAAGATCCAGAAAAGTTTCTGTTAAGTTCTGAATGTTTGAGACAGCCAAAGTAGGCATGGGAGTTAAATTGGTCAAAATGACCATTCACTCATTTAGCTTTTTTTGATTTATTTGTCTTTGAGAAAAGTTTGGGAATTGTTTAGATGATGTTTATTTCACCTAAGCATCCATTTACAAGCAAAGGAACACACAAACAAGTTGGTTCAAAAGAATTCCAAATGAAGTGCATACACCATGCATGCTTTCATACTTTTATTTAGCAAAGTTTTTTGTTAACCCTAAATTGGATGATTAGAGTTTGATGATCCAAGTTTAGTATTTTTGGGATGTTACAAATACCAATATGGTATATGTTGTAATGACTTTGTGTCATTATGATATTATGTATGATGTGTGAAATTCATATTTGGATTTTTTTTGGATCTTCATTGTGTGACTAGTTCTGTGCGTAAAGTCGAGGTCAGAACACATGTGCATGATGTAATTATGAGTATTCGCTTTATGATGCAGGACTAGGGGGTCATGAATACGGGGGTAGAAATGGAAACTGAGCAGCAGCGGATGGAGCGTGAGGCCAAGGAAAAGGCCGATGCCGATGCAGCAAATCAAGGCACATTACCACCACCACCAATGAGGCCGTTAATGGAGCAGAACTTTATGCAATGTATGCAAATGATGCAGGAGACCCAGAACAAGTTCATTGAAGAATTGCTGGGTAGAGAAAATCAGAGGGAACCTGAAGGTGGAGGAGTGAGTTTATCTGATTTCTAGAATGCAAGACCATTACCTTTTGCATCAGCTCCTGAATCAATGGATGCAAAAGACTGGCTAGCGGATACAGAGAGGAAGATGAAAACTGTAGGTTGCAATGATGAGGAAAAATTGAGGTATGCAACTCATCTGCTGACCGGACCTGCAGCATCATGGTGGGAAAATCAGTTAGCCATGCAACAACCAGGAATGGAGTTTACCTGGGAGGAGTTCAAGCAGAGATTCCGTGAATATCATGTTCCGGAAAGCGTTATGGAGTTGAAGAGGAGAGAATTTGAGGAGCTTCAGCAAGGATATACTAGTTTCATGAAGTACATCCGGGAGTTTAGCCAACTGTCTTGTTATGCTGAGGAGGATGTTAACACCGAAGAGAAGAGGAAGAAACGTTTCTTGCATGGATTAAATTCATTTGTGAAGATGCAGCTAAGGTTAGCTAATAAGCAAACTTATCAGCAGTTGTTGGACGCAGCCATTACTTTTGAAGATGATTACAAGAATGTCCAAGAGGACCGGAGGAAGAGAGCCAAGAAGGAAACCAAGAGAATTCAGGCAACTAAACCTAAACCTAACCTGGATTTCAAACCTCAGAATAGGAATTATGGCAACAACAACAATAACAATAACAAAGACAGTGGTGGAAATCAATCTAATCCGAGAAGGAATGTTATCTGTAACAACTGTGGAATTCCAGGGCATTTCCAGAGGGAGTGCAAAAAGCCTGTAGTGATATGTTACGGTTGTGGTCAAAAGGGGCATATCAAGCCGGATTTTCCGAGCAAACCACCGGGAGGATGGCCTACCAAGGGAGGAGGCCAAGCCAGTGGAGGAAATGGACAGCCCAATAAAGGAGGAAACAATGGCAAGAACAATAATGGCAAGAGAAACCGACCTACCGGAAAACTGAATTGTGCAACCCTAGAGGAGGTGGATAATTCGGAGCATGCAGTAATAGGTACGCTCAATATCCTTACCAATCCCGGCAAAGTTCTATTTGATACTGGTGCAACTACTTCATTCATTTTTGAAGAATTCTGTGATAAGTTTGGGATTAGAAGGGCAACGTTAGAACGTCCTATGACCGTAGTTACGGCAGGAGGGAATGTGACTGTATGCCACATAAAACAAGATCAGGTTATCTCGATATGTGGTTGTACATATTTTGCAGACCTTTATGTGATTCCTTTGAAGGGAATTGCAGTAGTGATGGGGATGGATTGGATGATGGAACACGGAGCTCAGATTAATTGTGAGCAGAAAACTGTCTCAATCAAAACTCCAAGTGGAGCAAGGATAGTTTACCAAGATGATAAACACAGTCATATCATGGTGGATCTGCAGTTATATTCAATGAAAGAAGTTAAATTAGAAGAGATTCCGATAGTTAATGAATTCCAAGATGTTTTTCCAACAGAATTACCGGGAATGCCACCAGACCGGGAGATAGAGTTCACCATTGACCTAATACCTGGTACAGCACCAATAGCTCAAGCACCATATAAAATGGGACCTAAGGAGTTGAAAGAACTCAAGGAGCAAATTGATGAGTTAGCAAGAAAAGGATTTTTACAGGAAAGTGTATCTCCATGGGGAACACCAGTAATCTTTGTGGATAAGAGAGATGGTGGAAGACGGATGTGTGGTGATTATAGAAATCTGAACAACGTAACGATCAAGAACAAGTATCCTTTACCAAGAATTCAAGATTTGTTTGATGAAGTGAAAGGAGCTGGAGTATTTTCAAAGATCGATTTAAGATCTGGATACCATCAAATAAAAATCAAGCCGGACGATGTTCCAAAAACAGCATTTATCTCACGATATGGACACCATGAGTATCCGGTGGTACCATTTGGTTTGACCAATGCACCAGCAATATTCATGAATCTGATGAACAAGATCTTCATGCCATATTTGGATAAGTTTGTCATCGTATTTATTGATGATATTTGGATATATTCCAAGGATAAGGAAGAGCATGCCGACCACTTGAGAATAGCATTGCAGAATTTAAGAGAACATAAGCTTTATGCTAAGTTCAGTAAGTGTGAGTTCTGGTTAGATGAGGTAGAATTCCTCAGTAATGTGATCAGTAAAGATGGGATTGCTGTGAATCCATCTAAAGTTCAGTCGGTACTAGAGTGGACTGCACCAACCAATGTGAAACAAATTCGAGGTTTCCTAGGAATGGCTAGTTATTATCGGAGATTCATTGAAGGTTTATCCAAAATAGCCACACCAATGACCAAATTATGAAGGAAGAATACACCATTTAAGTGGGATGAGAAGTGTGAAGCAAGTTTCCAAGATCTGGAAACGAGATTAACCACAAGTCCAATCTTAGTAGTTCCTAAAACAGGGAAGGATTTCACCGTATACTGTGATGCATCTAAAGAAGGTTCGGGTTGTGTATTAATGCAAGATCAGAAAGTAATTGCTTATGGTTCAAGAAAATTGAAACCACATGAAGTCAACTATCCAACTCATGATTTAGAGTTAGCAGCAGTAGTGTTTGCACTGAAAGGATGGAGGCATTTTCTTTATGGAGCCAGATGTGAGTTATACACTGACCATAAAAGTCTCAAATATTTCTTCACTCAAAAGGAATTGAACATGAGACAGAAGCGTTGGTTGGAATTAATCAAGGATTATGATCTAACAATCAATTACACCCCAGGAAAAGAAAATGTTGTAGCAGATGCTTTAAGCAGAAAGAGTGCAAATATTCAGCCTAGCAACAAAGAGTTACAAATGGACTTGGAAAGATTAGAACTTCAATTCATCAGGACAAAGGTTCTTGGAGGATTAGAGACTATGCAGGTACTTGCAGATTAGGACAGTGATCTTAAGCAAGAAATTTTTAGACATCAAGAAGAAGATCCTTTTATTACGGAGGAAATTCAGAGGATATCTCAAGGGCAAAAATCAGTTTTTCACCTTGGAGATTATGGATCTTTATGGTTCCAAGACCGTCTATGTGTTCCAGATGTGACTGAGATCAGAAATGTCATACTCAAAGAAGCACATGATACACCATATTCTATACATCCAGGGAGTACTAAGATGTATATGGATTTGAAAGAACTAGTCTGGTGGAATAACATGAAAAGAGATATTGCTAAATATGTATCTGAATGCCATAATTTTCAAAGGGTGAAAGATGAACATCAAAATCCAGCAGGACCATTACAACCCTTAGAAATTCCTGAATGGAAGTGGGAGGAAATAGGTATGGACTTCATTACAGGATTACCTATGACACCAAAAAAGAAGGATATGATCTGGGTAATTGTGGACCGACTCACTAAGAGTGCACATTTTATTCCAGCGAATCAAAAGGATAATGTCGAGAAGTTAGTTGAAGTATATGTTAAAGAGATAGTAAGTAAGCATGGAATACCCAAGAAAATCGTAACTGATAGGGGATCAGTGTTTACTTCAGCATTTTGGAAGCAATTGCATGAAGCACTTGGTTCAAAGTTAGATTTCAGCACGGCATATCATCCTGAGACTGGAGGTCAAACTGAAAGAACAGATCAAATACTAGAAGACATGTTGAGGGCTTGTGCACTAGATTTTGGAGGAATATGGGAAAATCACTTACCATTGGCAGAATTTTCTTATAACAATAGCTATCAGAGTAGTCTGAAGGCAGCTCCATATGAGGTTCTGTATGGAAGGAAGTGTAGATCACCAATATGTTGGTATGAACCTGGAAGCAGCAAAGAATTTGTGCCAGATTATATCAAGGAAAGACAAGACATCATTGATAAGATCAGGGATAGACTGAAAATAGCCCAGAGCAGGCAGAAAAGTTATGCGGATCAAAGTCGGAGATCATGGCATCCAGAAGTAGGAGATATGGTCTATTTGAAAGTAAGTCCAATGAAAGGAGTAAAAAGGTTCAGAGTAAAAGGGAAATTAAGTCCAAGATATATCGGACCATTCAAGATACTGAGTCAAAACATAACTATAGCTTATGCTTTAGAGTTACCATCAAGACTGGCTCAAGTACATAATGTTTTCCATGTATCACAACTCCGCAAATGTTTGAAAGTTCTTGATGATGCAATAACACATCAAGAGATAGAACTACAAGCAGACCTGACTTATGTTGATAGGCCCTACAAGATTCTGGAAGAAAATTGGAAAAGATTGAGGAATAGGGCAATCAAATATTGCAAGGTACAATGGGAACATCACCCTGAAAGGGAAGCCACATGGGAGAAGGAAGAGGATTGAAGAAAAACTTATCCAGAACTATTCAGGTACATCTCTAACAAACTTCGGGACGAAGTTTAATTTAAGGGGGGAAGTCTGTAACATCCCAGCATTTAGGAACCTAACGAAGGGTAGATTTAGGATTATGTATTGTTGCATGCATCTACTTATGAAAAGGTGGGTAAAATTTTCGCCAAATAAAACTTTAAGTGATCAATGTTTCTTTCTTACTTTAAGATTAGGTCTAGACTTAAAGGAGGATTGTTATAAACTTTGATGTGATCTTAAAAGAATTATGTGTGTTTTGAAATGGGTTTGGATTTAAAAACTTAAGTGTTTGAATAAAAATTAAAATGATTTAGATAGAGGATTTGAATCTTAAATTAATTAAGATATAGGTAGTATAACTTAAATCTCCAAACAATAGAAAATATGAAATTCATTTTCATATTATAAAGACATAAACAAATTACAAAACAATAAAGAATAAGGATATTCTTTATTAATAATAATATAATCTTTATTACAATTGACTAAAATAAAGATTACAAGAATTATAAAACAAAAATTACAAAGGACTAAGAAAATTACATCTACTAACTATCCTATATCTAAAACCTAAACTATATCTTCATCTTTATCTTTGAACCTGCAAAACAAAGATTAAACAAAAATAAAACTAGATTAGTGTTAGTAAATATTTCTCTCAGATATGTCAGTGAGGTGCACTTGACAATCTCATCATTGAGAAATGTTAAGGAGGGGCAAGTTTCACCAATATGAAAGATTTCATCTTTCATAAATTCCCAGCCAGAATACAAATGACAGCAAAAAAGGGACCAATTCATCAGCCAAGGTAAAAGTACATTGGTAATAGTAAGTTCAAATTTTCTGAACCTATCCATATGTGCATAGCAGGCACACAGGCTGCACACACACAAGCATGCAAAGGGTGTGTTGTTGACTTCACAAGCACAGCCAGATCAAACAAAACCAGAGCACAGCCATGGGGAAGCACCTCAGTGCAACACCACACCACAGCCAGGGTGAACAGCAAGTAAACCAAGAACAACAGCCAAACCAACCACCAGATTAACCCAAACATCACCAGGATGGTGACATAAGGAGGGGGATGAACAAGGTGGACAACAAGGCCAAGCCCAGGATCTAGGAGGAGCAGGCTAGCTCCAGATCAATCATAGGAGTCCAGCAAAACCAGATCAAGATCATCACCAACTTACTCCACAAATATCAGCTTTTGTGGTGAGTTTCATTAAACCTTCACATGATCTAATCATCTTATTTAGAGAAAGGCATGTGTTGTTTTACAAAACAAACCCTCAGAAGACACCCAAGTGGGGTGAATCCATCATAGGGATTTCTGAAAATCTAAAGGCAAACAGAAAAGCACAAGAATCCAACCAGAGCTCAGAGCAACATCCTTGCTCTGGTTGTCAAACAATATTCTACAATTCAATCATACATATACCTATGATCTATTTCTAGGCACATCCCTAAAACAATGGTAGCACCTTAGAAACAAATCTTTGGGATCCACAGATTGATTAAGCTCACTATCATTTTCCCAAGCTATGATTCAATAAAGAATAGCTGGTACTACTACCAGGACTATCTAGATGAATCAATTAGATAAGATTTGAATCCCTAAGCCTCAGACCAACATCATTGGTCATAGGGAATTCATATAAGAGCATCTCTATTTATGTTACAAAGCCGAGATTATTTTAAACATAAACTAACCAAATCCATGGTTTAGAATCAAACTTGTGTGCCAAAGATGATGGTGTCACAAGAACAATCCATTATTAATCAGGAAAGATAGTAAATCATCATAGATTCAGACAAACAACTAACTAATCATTTTCCTGTTAACACAGGAATCATAACTAGGATATTTTTATGTCACACTTCACTGCTTGAGATCATGATGATCTCAGACCACATGTTAATTCCCAAACTAACAGCACTAGGACAGCAACTGTATCCTACCATAATCAGGACCATGAATCCAATAAACATTAGAAAGCTATCAAATCATTGGCTTGACCAAGCATGTTTCCCATACAACCACATCATCTGAATCAGATGCAATCCAAGCATCAAATCATCTAGTAAGCCACCAGAAACATCATATATCATTTTAAGCAACAAACCTCAAGACAATAAGCATTTAGCATGTGTACAGATCATCTAAACATGAATCAATTCATCTAGTACATGAACAAGCACATCAGAGGAACCCAAAAGGGATAATCATCCTAATCTGAATTAGACAGTAGCCAGAGAGGACACTGCTAACATCTAGCATCGAATCAGCAAACACAGAGAGCACCAGGAGAGGGGAATCAAACTCACTGTAGGTCCTCACTGAAGGATAGAAGAGGAAGCAGGGGGGCCGACGGCCATGGAGGCACGGGGAGCACCCCAGAGGGGGCGCTGCAACCCGCACGGCGCCACGGCAACGACCCTGATTACACCTGGAGGTGCAGAGCATCACCTCAACGCATGACGACCACGGTCGCAATGGAATCCATGCCAATCCCCAAACCCTAGGGTTCGGGATGGCATCAATCCATCGCAGGAGAGCCCTAGGCTCGAATCCAATTGGATAGAATGAACGGACGTCATTGAATACCCCCTAATACACCACGGCGGTGACCAGAACGGCCAACGGCGGCAGGAATCGCCAGTGCCGTCATCGTCGGCCACGGGGTCGGGTCAGAGGAGGAGAGGATGAACTCGAGGGGGAGAGAGGTAGTGAGGAGTGGGCCGAGCTGCGCCAGACCCTTCGGGGTGGCTCTTTTGTCTAGTACTAGTGGGCCAACAAGGCCCAATAAGATAAACCAGCCCAGAAATTCTTTCAGGCCTGTTTTAAAAAAAGGAAAAGACCAAAATACCCCTGGACTTAATTACATACTAGAAAACAAAATAAAGTCCAAAAAAATATAAATAAAATATTTTTGGATTCACAATAATCCACACTATCCAAATAAAATTAAGAAATAAAATTTTAGACATTTAAATTTTATTAAGAATTTTGTAAATTATATATTCCTTATGGAATTTTACAAAATTATTGAAAGGTGATAAAATAAATAAAAATCAATTTCATTATATATTAATATTATGGTATTTTTGAAAAATACTAAATAAATATTTAGTAATAAATTTAAGGTATAATTAATAATTCCTAAAGGAATTATTAAATCAATAAAAGTCAAATAAAGGGAAATAAAATAAAATAAATAAATACATGTTATAAATATTAAAAAGAAATATTTATAAACCCTTTATTACTCAAAAAGAAACTTTTTGGGGTAAATGCATATAAATTCAAATAATGCATTCAATTATCTGCATAATCATTTTGCTTCTTTAAATATTGTCCTTACCGGGCAATAATGATGTTTTTGTAGAACTAGAAGCTCAAAGTCCACTACAAGCATCAGACTTCACTACCTTGCCATCACAAGGCAAGTTCATCACTTGCTCATGTCCTTTGAAGAGTCTTTATCAAAGTATTTGCAAATTGTGTGTTATCATATATAATATAAAAGAAATAAAATATTATTTTCATAAACAAAGAAATCATAGATATCATCCTAAGTGGTGATAAAATGGAGCAATAGAACTTAGAGTTCTAATTGCAACAATAATGATCAAATAGGGACTTAACAACCCCTGACATTAGTGATTCTAGCGCCGTATATTACGCGTTAGCCATGAGATTTGGAATGGGACAGAGAAGTCAGCTATATCTTCTTCCTCTCGCATGAAGCCGGATGTGCAGGTCATGGCTGTTATCATCGTAGCGTGCATATTAATTGGTCATTCGTAGAGGATATGCAGCATATGGGTGGGAACCCTCAACGTCCCACGATAGTTCTGGCATCTAACGGTTTGTACAAACCATTGCCGTAATTCATTATGTGGGCATGGTGTACACCAAGGAGGCATGTGGGGTCGCGAAGGGGGCAGTGATTGGCTTGGACCAACTAATGGGCCCCACATCATGGAATTGTGGACGGGAAAGAACGCCCGATTGTGCAACAAGGAGTTGATCTCTCATGGGTAAAGTAACGCACCTATGCAGAGTGTAAGAACTGTAACTTGTTACTCCCTGTTCTGGGAAGGAGCTACGAACGCGGCAGGAAAGGAACTCCATGAAAGTTCTAGTCAACCTGTGAAGGCTGATTGTCATAGTTTTTTTAGAATAAAATCAATCTTTGAAGAAAGATTTACAAAAACTGCATAGTGCCAAGGATTTATAATCCGAGGTGGTAGTTAGAGCATCAAACTTCCCACCTTGCATATAATGAACTTGTTGGGTAATGCTGTTACTCATTCTTTCCTTTGATCCCTTGCTTAGACTCTGAGGATTCCGAAGACGTGCCAATGTATGCAGCCGAATGCCAAGAAGACGTGTTCTACGAGGAACCTGATGTATCCGGAGGAGTTGAAGGCGTGGACTATGAGATCCGCTACGGTGTTGATTAGAACAAGTCACATAAGTATCTAGTTGGTAGTAACTAACGGAGCCGAGAAGCATGAACCCTATAGAATAAGTTGTTGAGCCCCACTCCTAGTCGGAGTTGTTACTTTTAAATTTCCGCTGAACATTTTATATTTTGGTTTGTATGTTGGATCTTTGGAAGTCTTGAACTTCCGGTATTGTAATAATAATAATGTGTGTACTTTTGTAGTATGGACCCGCAATGTTTCTTTTGTACCACTCTGAGGGATGTGATATTTACGGAACGGTGTTCTGTGGATGTCATGTCAATGACTATAGTGTACTACACATGCAGTGGTATGCTGGGTCACCGCACATATATATTTATCATGAGTTATATTTGGAGTTGGATGTCTTTATTAAATTGTGGTGTTTGTTGGAACCATCTAGCTCTCAAGGTGACAGTGTGGGGTTATCTAGATGGGGAAAACGAACTTTGAGTGTTGTTATAGCCCTACCATGGATTAGAGTGTCCAACCGGAGAGTAGTTCAGGGTAGTATCATGAAGAGAATATATTTATTGACAGTGTTCACTAGTGAAAGTATGATCCCTAGGCCTTGTTTCTAAACATTGAAATATCGTTCACAACTAGATCTGTTGCATGTTTGCTTGTTGCTCTCTTTATCTCAGTTTGCCTTTAAGTCTCTTCCACCCGTCAGAAGCTCTTTTCTGGCACTGCTACCACTTGCATTGCACTATCTCTTCGCCGAACTAGTGCACCTATACACCTGACAAGTGTATCTCTTCGCCGAACTAGCTCTTTTCTGGCACCGCTACCACTTATTGTATCTTGATTGCAGGGTTGCTTGAGAGGGATACCATTGGACACTTCCTCCCTGAGTTCGATAAACCTTGGGTAATCCACTTAAGGGAAAATTGCTGTTGTTCTACAAACCTCTGTACTTGGAGGCCCAACAACTGTCTACAATAATAGAAGTGCGTAGAAATCACAGTCCTACAAAGAAATGAGAAAAAACCCGAGCGGAAAAGATTTGAGGAAAAAGGTTGGGTTCACTAGAAGTACAAGGGGAGGACACATGTACCATTCACCTTCAAATCGGTGTCTAAATTTGGAAAGCTCCTTTCAAGATGCTCTAACTTAACCATGCAAAGTAATTTCACAGTTGATGGCCAGTAGCTAACTATACGGGGGATTTCACTTTAAGGGACTCATGTTTTGTAGCTCACGCTCTAGGGGGGCGGAGTTGCCTGTAATTAGACCAGTTTGCAACTTGGTGAGTGATGCATGTAAAATGCATGCATGGACTTTGTAGTTTGTTTATATGAGTTCCCACTTATTTGCAACATATATGATGTTATATCCATGTTTTGCATTTATTTTTGGGGATTTACCAATGACCCCTTTATTTTGGTTATAACTCCGCGAGATAGGAAAATCTTGTTTTGTGTATTTCTAGCTTTAAGGGACCTAAACAAAGTCAAATGGACCTGTGATTTCTGGATCGTCAATATTTTATCAAGAGAAGGACCTAGAGCACTTGGACCACACGAGGGGAGCCCTGAGGCCCAAAAGCGCCCAGTTGGGGTGGGTGTGCCACCCATACTATATTTTGCCTCGGCCGTCCAATTCACTTGATTCTTTCGTCCACGGACATATAATGTCTGTATAAATACCCCCGAGTATTCCTCGGTACGGAGCGCTGCAAAAACATGAAACACCAAAACAGAGCCAGAACCAGCAAAGATTGGAGAGGGGAAACTCTATGGTAGCCACCACTGGAGGGATCTCTACCTTCTCCAACGTCTCCACCACATCACCAGGATGAAAAGGGAGTACTCCATCTCTGGAATATGGGTTTGTGGCAGTAGCTTCATCTATTTCTCTCTTGTTTTTCATAGATCCAGTACCATATGAGTTGTCCAACATGATTATGGTCATATATGTAATTCCTATGTGGTGGATCTTTATTCTATGATTTGATATATGATATCGAAACCTATTATGTGTAAGATATATTGATAGATTCATATCATGTACCCCGTTCTTAAGTACTTGTTCTGATCCAACTTGTATGCAAGACCATGTGTGGGGAGAAGTGTGTATTAGATAGAGTAGCATGGTGGTAGTGATTAAATAGTAACAACAAATTCAAGATCTACTATGGTATTTATATTTATTTTGCTACCTCACTAGGGATAAAGAAAAATTATCTGCTTGATAATCTTGTTTGGTCAAGATAGCATATTTGTGATTCAAACATTATGTCAAAATACCTAAGGCTATACTCTATTGATTATTAATTCAAGATTTCTTGGAGTTTTCCCTTTCTTCAGTAATATACGAGAGATGTGATGTATCATCTCTATATTAGGACGTGATTCCCATATGAATGCTTATCAAACACATGTTGAAGTTCCACAAATATTATGTCTTTGATAATTTTTTTAAGTCCAATACAACTCAAAAGGAGAGTAGACAAGTGAATCCATGAACTCCGGTCCATTTTAGACCATATGAAACACCTTTCCAACATAATTATCATACTTTATATTTTCTGCAATTTATTATTTTGAAAATACAAAAATAATTCTTTACCTGCAAACACACACAAAACCCCAAAATAACTATCTTTATTGATTTTATCTTGCTTGCCTAGTTTTACTTGTTTTACTTTACTTTATTTATATTTATATTTCATATTACTAATACGAAACCTTGTGCTGGATAATAACATGGTGGAGTTTTGGACACAATACAAAAACTTTGCTTTGCAGGTTGCTAAAGGAGGAGAAGAAGAATTAACCTCTTAGCCAATTCCCTGAGAGTTCGATATAAACTCCCGAGTCACCTTTGTGGGGAAAAAAAGCTTGCTACAACACTTTGCACTTGGAGTCCCAATGAATTGGTACATGGAGTTGTTGCCAGGGAGGGGCCATTTTAGGCCAAACTCATCCCACGATCACCCGAATTCAAATTGGCCGTAAAGTGCCCCGTTAAGGAGACTGTTGGGTCCTGACTGTTAGTACACATCACTTACACGAGCGCCAACCAGGCAAGGTGTGTGGCAAATCAATCAAAACAATAGGACATGTGCGGTATCCAAATTCACTCGCTCCCATTTGCACAAACCCTAGCCCGGAGACGGCGAAATCCTCCACCTAGCTCGCGTCTGTGGGTGCACATTGCCTTCAACCACCGACTTGTCATGCTCGCTGGCATCTGCCCCCGCTATCCTGATGCCGCATTTCGCTCCTGCCGTCATGAGGAGATAGCTCGCCGCCGCCTGAAGTGCTGAGCAGCATGGAGAATGGAAGGGCCTTCTACTTAGGAATCTGCTGTTACACAGATCAGTGATTGGCGATCTTGTCATCTCTTTCCTTTTTTCACAAATAATAACTCCCAGATGATAGTAGCGCGATAGATCAACTCGAGGATTGTTTGTTGGTCGATCGCTAACGGACATTTCTTATTTGTTTCCCAAATTTCTATCTAGTAGGGTTCTTGCAGAGTTCCCATTCATCATCAATGTACAAGTCGGCAGCTACAATCAAAAAATAAAAGGTGGGGGTGTGAAGAGGATTAAGGGTAAGAGATACCAGCTAAAAGTAGAACCGGCTCAGGCTAGCACTATCTCTAGTCTGGTTGATGCTCTAGGTAAGAACACTCTAAGGCTTCGGGAAGACTGCAATGTTCTCCTATTCAAAAATTGAGAAGGTCAGAAGATAATTGCGAGTAACAGTCAGGTGCTTGGTGTTCTTCATGACAATAGATTGCTTTGGCTGGTGTATTTGGAAGCACATATAAAGGATGTGTGTGTCCCGCTGAGATTTTGCTGTTGTTTACATACGTCCTGGTTCTTTAGCGAAGACTATCGCTACTGGCCACTGCCCTGATTCTTCTATGCAATCTGCTGCTACCAGTCGCCCTGCTCGTGTTGTTGCTGCACATAGTGGGATTCGGCACCTTTCTCTCCCACCTTCTATTGCTGCTACATGTCGCATTGATGATGTTGTTTCCACAGATAGTGGGAGTCGTCACCCTTCTCTTCCAGGCACTATTGTAGTAGTTGTTGCTGCTAACAGTCATGGTGTTGATGTCGTTCCACAAATACTAGGAGTCGTCACCCTTCTCTTCCAGCTTCTGATGTAGTTGTTGCTACAACTAGTCACCCTGTTGATGTTGTGGCCGCCAATACTCGTAGTCTTCGAGCTCTTGCACTTGCAGCTTTTACTTTATTTGTTGGTGGTGGTCGATATAGCCATGATAGTACAGCCGATAATGCCAGAGATGCGGCAGAATAGCTTTTGCCGCCTCGTCCAGCTACTCATGCTACTGGAGTTTCTAGTTCTCCTCATCCTCTCCCTGCTCGTGAACCTAATATTGTCAGGTATGCTGCTAACTCTATTCTTTTTCCTCGTCCAGCTTCTCGTGCTACTACAGTTATTAAACCTTATGATGCTAGTGTTTATGATGATGAACCCAGTGATGGTCTTGTACAAATTGAGGTCGGTGCTCACAAGTACACTGCAATTCTTGAAGATGGCAGTGCACACCTTATCAATCATCAAGATATAGTAATTGCCAGGTACGACCCTTCTGCGATACAATTAGCTGATATCCTAGCAGTGGTACGTGCGAAGGTAGTCTAGGGGCCCTCCCAGGATGGACAATTGGTGTGGTTCTTCTATAAGGATCGTGATGGTGTTCCTCTACACAAGACTAGTGATTTAACCGTAAGATATTGAGTAGACGGACCTTTAACTAAGGGTTACCAAAGTTGGAGATGATATTTGGGCTGGCTCTACCTATACCGATGACTTTGCATCTGATCTTTAAATAGGCATCCTGGGGGTCGCGAGACGGTTCTAGAACGATCCATGGCTAATATGCACTTCACTCATTTACAAAGGAGGTTTTGTTTGATGTTTCGGTGTCAAAGGAGGGTGGTACAGGCAGACCGCCCATACCAGTGCTCGTTAAGACTTCTGGTCTTTTAGTAATTTGGGAGCCATTTCTTTATACAAACTTCAATTTGGGTGTTCTTTGGCTCGTTGGATCCATATGGACGAGGTTACAATATCATGGCCTTGGATCTTTAACATGAAATGATGGGAAAATATGATTTTTCCACACCTCATATGGCTAAGTCTGGTGCATGTAGCTTCTCCATATTGTCCTCTCTTGGTTCCTCTTTCCTTGCTTTATCCATAAATGTACATAACACATAAACACATGGCAAATACAAGAAAAGGTAATAAAATCCTAATCATAATAAAAACTAATAGTTGTGAAAATCTCACTTGAAAATGGAAATAAACAGTAATTATGCAAAATAGGCATAGTTGTAGCAAGATGGAGCATAAGATGAGTGGCAATATGAATGTTTTGTATGCTTAAATATGTGTCATATTTGCATTCATCACTAGGTCGTGTCATATTCCTAGTCCCAGGACCACTCGTAGTTTAGTTAGAATTGCTTCACCTCTTGCCATGTGACTATCACAATCCATATCTTCTATATGTGATCACATCGTGATTCTTGAGCGATAAGTATCGATCTTGTATTTGACCTATTCATTGCAACATCGTGAGTCGTTGTCAGGGTTATCGCCAGACTATCGATGCCTCTATTCCTAGTTTGACCAATGTTTATAATGGCATGTTATCTTTTTCTCAATTTGATATGTTTTAAACAAGGATATTTTACCGCGGGTACCATCGGGTGATAGGTATGGGAAAAACTTGGACATGTTGATAGGTAAGGGTATGGGTGATGGGTAAGACCAGAATGGACGGATAAGGGTATGGGATGGATCCACCCGACCCATATCCTATGAGTGCTATCTCTATCTAGACCTTCTTCCTTTCGTATGTCCTCGGATGCTAGGTCCAGATATGATCCAACATGGAGAGTAGTTGGTGGGAGCCCGTAACGTCCCCATCTCGTGTAGCGGTATGACGACTGGAGTGTCTTTGAAGGGATGACAATTTGAGTGTAGGTTTTAGACCAAAGCTCATTGTAATGGATGGATTGTGTTGTAAGGGTGGACTGCGGGGCCAAGCAACCGGTAGAATGTGAGCCTTTTTTTGGTTGATTTTCTAAAAGTTGGTAAAACATGTTACAAATGAATTATTATTGAACCGCTTATTTGATATGAATGTATGAATTGCAATTATGTTAAAATTATAGGAAAAATGCTGCCAAAAATAGCTGCTTTTGGAGGTATCAACCTCTCTTGCACAATACGGTCATAACCAAAGTAAAGACCAAATTGTCGATTACCTAAAATTGTCAACTGTAAAAATTGTCAATTAAATCCGGTTCTCAAATCTGGATAACCGAAATGCAAAAACTGATTTTCCATCTAGACCGAACACCCATCCCTGTCGTGGAACCCTTAGATCAAAGAGAGGCAACCAAATTGTTTGAAACAATGCAACTTTATCTTTAGTTATTATATTTATGATCACTAACTCTTTGTAAAGTTAGATATGTGAACTAACACTTAAGAGCATCTCCATTAGTGGAGCTATTATAGCGCAGTGCTAAATAAACTGCTAATATACCGCGCTAGCGCTCGCGCAGGCCTCAAGCAGGCGTTGCATTTTTTTAGCGCGTCGGTCCGTTTTGCGCTATCTCGCGCCGAATATCTCCATCTCCAGCAACAGCGCTATCGCTCGGCTCATGCGCCAAGGAGCAACCGCCACTAAAATTTCACCCGCACGCCTGCGCCTGCACCACCAATTTCCCCCTCCACGTGCCTACCGGTGCTATTCCTCCGATGGACGGGTCCTCTAGCATGCCACCGACTCCTCTGTACTCTATCCCCTCACACTATCGCTGCCGGCGCTCTAGTTCACCGCCGCTTGCGCCAAACCCTAGCGCCACCGCCGGGAGCGTTTCCGCCTCCGCTTGTGCCCTCTTCGTGCAATAGCCGTTCGTTCCACCGCCAACAAGCACCGGTGGCGGCATTGGGCAGCTCCCTCCAATCGAGCTACCAAAGGAAAGGACCTTCGTCCCAAAGTGCTCGACACTGGTGGGTGGTCAAGTTCCCAAGCCTAAGTCGGCCAAGATGAGCGCGGCTCGGCGTGGCCAGCATCCACCCAACCTCCAGGGGGCAAACACCTCCGCTCCGCCTCCTCCATGTCCGACAGCGACAGCTGCAGCCGTCAGTGTCCACAACATGTTCGATGAAATGGCAACAAGGTAAAAAATTCTCTTTTTTGTTGTATTTTTGAGATAGATGAATGTGTAGTAGGATTGTGACATGTGTTCATGCATTGTAGTGTGGATGATGAAAGTTTCTTGGACGCTATGAATGTTGGCTCCTCTTTCTCACAAACATATGTTGAATAAAATTAGGGACAAGAGGAGTTTGAAGTTGATGAGGAAGGCGAGGGCATGGTTGAAGCGCCGAGTGGTAGGAAGGAAAACTACACTATTGAGGAGGATCAGTTGCTTTGCAAGAGTTGGCTAAAAATTGGCATGGATCCGTCCGCTGGCACGGACCAAAGTAGAGACACATATTGGATGGGAATGAAGGAGTACATTGATGCAAACAATACTAGTGGAAATGTGTGCACCAACCGCTCTCTTCGGTCCCGTTGGTCGGTCACCAACGCCGATTGTCAAAAATGGGCGAGTGTGCAAAAATATGTTGATGAAATCAACCCAAGTGGCACCAATGACGTGTATATGGTAGGTTCTTATATTGTGTCCTACTATTTCGTTGAGATGTGCACATGTTGTTGATCTACATTACTCATTTACTCTTTTTTTCATAATATAGCTTACCATGGGTCAAGGATTGTACCGAGATGTGGGAAAGAAGGACACGAAGGGAAAGAAGATTCTTGGGAAACCATTTACCTTGCATCATTTCTATCACTCCTCACTCGGTTGCCAACACAACAAGACCGGTGCTTGGAAGGAAGGCCGCCAA
This sequence comes from Avena sativa, assembly GCA_916181665.1. NCBI lineage: Eukaryota > Viridiplantae > Streptophyta > Magnoliopsida > Poales > Poaceae > Avena > Avena sativa. The sequence goes on along the minus strand of OV702298.1, from coordinate 38,824,045 downwards.
AGATATGAAGGGTAGGAAGGCCAGTGATGATGACATAGCAAAATCTATGGAGAGGATGGCCAATGCAAGAATGGACTACAACGAGGATAAGAAGTTGGCTAGGACCATGGTGGCCGAGGCCGAGGCACGGCGATTGGTATTGGAGGAGAGGTTGGCGGGCATCGAGGAGAAGAGGTTGGCATTAGAGGAGAAGAAATTGGCCAATAAGGACCATCAACATCTATTGGAAGAAGAGATGTGATACGTCCAATTTGCATCACCATTCTATATCATAATTTGCATTTATTCATTGATATATTTCATATTAATAGGTGTTACTTATGTCTTTTCATTTGTTTTTGCATGTTGGATGATTCTTGGAGGATGAACTGCCGGAGTCAGGATTCTCATGGAAAAGGCGGTGTATTGATGAAATTTCGTGAAGATCAGAAAAATACCAGAAAAACTACGGAAAATCCTATTTTCCCAAAAGAAGAAGAATGCCAGAAGGGGAGGCAGATATGGGCCACAGGGGGCCGACACCCTCCCCCAGGCGCGAGCCACCCCTAGGCCACGCCTACAGGGGTGTGGCCCACTTGGCCCACCTCTGGCTCCGCCCTCTCGCCTATATATTCTCCTCGAAACCCTAATACAAGAGGGATCGACCATAGAAAGATTCTGCCGCATCTGCGAGGTGGAGAAGACCGAGAGAGAAAGAGCTCTCCGGGAGACATATTTATGCCGGGGAAATTCCTTCCCGGAGAAAAAGATCGTCACCATCAACACCATCATCAAGCTAGACTTCATCAGTATCATCATCATCATCCACACCATCATCTCCACCAGCACCATCATCATCACTCTGTAGAGGGAGTGTCCCAACCTTTATTATCATAAGGTGGTGTCCCCTGTGTTTACAATGCTAGTCCCTGGATCAATAGCTAGCATCCACAGTTTAGATGTAATATCAAGAAACAAGGGTCATATTATAACTTTATAACCAGGAATAACATAATTTTATTACATCTTTACATAGCTCATTTGGCTATTACATTACATTGCAGCGGAATAACTATAAGCATGGGTCCTTCATCTTCAAAGTGCCACAGGCAGACATGTTGGTTGTAGACTTTGTAATCCTAATCAATCAATCTTCACTAAAATCAATCAAACCTGAAACATTACAAGTTAAAGCCACAAGGGTCAATACTTTGGAATAGTATTGGCAAGTTTCACTTCTATGTTGAATATAAGTGGATCCTATCATTACATGCATTTTTGGCTAGTAGGGTTTAAGGCTCATTTGCAGAAGCAAAATTTATCCTATCTTTTCAAAATGGTTTTGGTCCTTTGTCAAATCTCCTTTTTAAAATCCCTTGAACTCCCTGGTAAATTCCCAAGTGTTCAAGTTCTTACCAAAATTCCCTTGAGCTCCTTGGTAACCCCAAGTGCATCAAGTTTTATCAAAACCTCTTGAGCTCCTTGGTAACCCCAAGTGCAACAAGTTTTATCAAAATCTCTTGAGCTCCTTGGTACCCCCAAGTGCATCAAGTTTTATAAGTTTTCTTTTAGAAATTAGAATGTCGACATTTCCCATAGCTTCAAACTTTAGTTGCTCAGTATTGTCCATACCGGGGACACGGATAAGTACTTAGATTTTATTATCTTCTGCAGAAGTTGCACACTTTACCCACATGTCACAATCCCATCTTGTTGCCACCAGTGGCCACTGGACTAGTGCTCACCAATATGGAGTACCGGCAGATTGAGAATGTGACGAAGTCTTTCCAGAGGGTCCTCTCATACACCATTGCTAGCTTGCCTTCAGCACCCATGTAGGATTCCAGGTCCCCATGTCCAGTAAACTGAAGACAATGCATGGGTCTTCCCAATGTAGTTGACTAAGCCAGAGCCATAAATAGCATGTGGTTGCACACGAAAGCCACAATTGGAGAAACATGTTCAATCTCTAAGTTTCCTGGGTGGTTTCTTTTGGAGCACAACACAAAGAGATTGCCATAGACACGGTTCCTTTTGTTGCCACCTTCCCCAAAACTCAAAGTATCCTTGGCCACCCAGGTGGTTCATTGAGTCCTTGTTTTATTATATAAAAACACAAGTCCTTTTCTCAACTTCATAAAATCTCAACATGTATCTCTTTTCAAACTATAGCATGGCTAAGCATGTAACAACTACATTGTTTTCACTAAGGAATGTATAGGGTATCCTATTAGGATTTAGCATAGCATAAGTATATAAATTCTTTTCATGCATGTTTTTCAAAATCCACTAAGTATAATGAAAATAGTAGGACTTTAGATGATAGTGTCGCTTGCCTTTTTGGTAGGGAATGTTGGTTCACTCCTTGATCTTGCTAGTCTCACACTTTTCTAACTTCACTACAATCAATCAAGCAAACACAATATCAACTAGCATTCCAAACCAATAATCAATCAAACAATTCACACACATAAAACAATGGGATCTAGGTCATGCATGTAAGCATGCAAGAGATAGGTTTATTTGCAAAGATGGTCTCCACTAGGTTTCTAAACTTTGTAAGGTTCAAGGTGTTCATTTTCCAAAGTGGCAAAGTCATTTGCAAAAAAGGTTTTGTCCATAAACCATTTTCAAATCCAAACATTATTTTATGTGGTGGAAAATATTTTATCAAAGCAACAACCTTAAGTTGTTCACTAAATAAGTTGTTGTTTCTCAAAACATGGTGTTTATGGTCAGTAGGTTTGGTCCAAAACATTTTCCCAAAGTTTTCACTTCAAACACATTTTCATAACAAAACCATTATTTTTAAATGGTTAGAAATGGCTAAATCAAGTTTTTATTCCTAAACTTAAAAAAAACCATTTTAAATCAATGGGTTGGTTCCTAGGGTCAGTAAGTTCACCACAAACTAATTTGCCAAGGTTTCAACCTCAAAAACATTTTTGAATCATTTTTCTAATCTAAACAAGCATACAAATGTTTCTATAGACCTTTACTATAGAAATATTTTATTTCAAAGGCTTGGACAAGTTTTAATTTGGCTCTATAAAATAATCCTTATTTGTAAAACTTCTATTTCATTTGAAAACCAAATCCTTTTATTTAAAAGATCCAAAATAGTGATTCCAAAATATTTTATTTTCCTTTATTAAATGTTTATCTTTTTAAATCTCTTTAGGATTTTATTTGATTCAAATTGGTTTGAAGATTTCCAATTGGATTCAAAAAGTTTCTTCTGGCCCTGAAAAATCAACAAAGTTTTATTTTATTCATTTATTTTTTTCACATTACAAGATTTGGAAAATCTTGGGATGTGACAGGCTACCACCCTTAAAATAAATCTCGTCCCGAGATTTGGAAGAGCTAGGGTTACAAGTAGGCTCAAAACATCTAGGGTACTACCACCCTTAAAAATTTTCCAACTAAATTACATGTTGGCCTTCTTGGGATCCTGGGGAAACTTCTCTGGGCAAACATCTGCATCGTGTCCTTGGTTTCCACACTTGACTAATGGGCCAAGGTTGAGTTTCTCCATAGGCTTGTTCAACTTGTTCTTCATCTTTTCTGGACAGTTGCTTGCATAATGTCCTGGGTTCTTGCAATTGAAACAGTTGATGTCTTGGAGTTCTTTACGTGGCTCTTGTGGACAAGTTGCCACATAATGGACTAGATCTTTGCAGTTGTTACACACCACTTGGCCAATTTCCTTATTCTTCTGGTTCTCTGGGCATTCACTGGAATAGTGTCCCATTTCCTTACATTTATGACATTACACATGGCTTTTGTCCTTCTTTTGCTTTTGGGGTTTCTCCAAAGCTAGGAGTGCATCCAGTTCATGTTGTTCATATGTTACCTGGTAGGTAGGAATGTCTACATGCTTCTTGGACCTTTTATTGCTCCTTAGAAAATTCACATTCCTCTTATTTGATCCTTTGAATTGGGTTGTTTTGCTTGGAGGTATAAGTGGTCCTTTTCCTTTGTCATCAACTTTCTTGGTAGACTTGGATCCTTCTGGATGGTTTGCAATCATTTGTTGCACTCCAACTTGTTTCCTTTGTTCAACAATGGAGTAGATGGGGCATTGGATAGGAATATGATTGTTTCCTTCACATAGGTAGCAAGTAGCTTGAGAGGTAGGACATTGTCCAACAGGATGTTTCTCTTCACAGTTGGGGCATTGATCTCCATGCTCCTTGGAAGTATGATCCTTGTCTCCACAAATAATGCAAGCTGGGGCTCCATCTAGAATAACATTTCTGTCATCCTTGTTGTCATGAACTTTCTTGGAATAGTTTTCTTCCATTTTGATCATTTGATCAGTCACCTTAAGCATCAGTTGGCCTTGAGTTTCCAAAAATCCTTGCAGGGCTGGATCTTCTCCACTAGTGTTAGCTATGAATTGAGTTGTCACTTGGTTCAACTGGTGTTGGGTTGCTATGAGATCTTTCATGCTGTCCTCTTGGTTGGTGTTGGTGTCATCAACCTTGTTGTTGGAGTCTTTTGGAGTAGTCATCTGTTTGGGGTTGAATGGAGATTAGAATAGGCAAAAGATTTTTCTAAGGAATAATTCTAATCACACACATCACAATTCACTCAAACAATGTGCAAGCATTCACCATCAACTTTTACTCAAACAACAAAGTTTAAGCACATACTTAGGCAACAAAATATTTTTGTTACACCACATAAGTTGGTGAGTTTGTCTTAACTAAAATATGGTAGTCCATCTATAGGGTTTACTTGTGATCTTTCCCTCCTTCGTGGTTGATTCTTCTTTACATGAGATCATGGTTTCCTTGAGAAAAACTCTGGGTTACAATGACTTCTAGTGAAATGATCTCCTTCAAATTTTGCATTCCCTTAGTCTCCAAATCTTGAGCAAGATTTCCTTGTCTCACTTGTAGTCCTTTGTGATATCCAAGTTGGAAGTCCTTGGTGAACATGCTGAAGATGTTGAAGTCATTAGAGTTGAAGAAGTTGAAGTCATTAGAGTTGAAAGTGTTGAAGAGGTCCTTTGCACATGGTGTAGTCTTTGGCCATGGGTAGGTTTTTCCATCAAGTTGAAATAGAAGAGATGTAGAATCAAAATCAAAATGGTGGAGGAAAGAGTTTACAAGATTGTTTTGTAAATAAGTTTTGGATCAAGAACAACTCTTATTTTCTAAGGGTTTTTGTCCAATCCTAGGTTTACAAATCCTACAGGCAACACAATGCTCTGATACCATCTGTAGAGGGAGTGTCCCAACCTTTATTAACATAAGGTGGTGTCCCCTGTGTTTACAATGCTAGTCCCTGGATCAATAGCTAGCATCCACAGTTTAGATGTAATATCAAGAAACAAGGGTCATATTATAACTTTATAACCAGGAATAACATAATTTTATTACATCTTTACAAAGCTCATTTGGCTGTTACATTACATTGCAGCGGAATAACTATAAGCATGGGTCCTTCATCTTCAAAGTGCCACAGGCAGACATGTTGGTTGTAGACTTTGTAATCCTAATCGATCAATCTTCACTAAAATCAATCAAACCTGAAACATTACAAGTTACAGCCACAAGGGTCAATACTTTGGAATAGTATTGGCAAGTTTCACTTCTATGTTGAATATAAGTGGATCCTATCATTACATGCATTTTTGGCTAGTAGGGTTTAAGGCTCATTTGCAGAAGCAAAATTTATCCTATCTTTTCAAAATGGTTTTGGTCCTTTGTCAAATCTCCTTTTCAAAATCCCTTGAACTCCCTGGTAAATTCCCAAGTGTTCAAGTTCTTACCAACATTCCCTTGAGCTCCTTGGTAACCCCAAGTGCATCAAGTTTTATCAAAACCTCTTGAGCTCCTTGGTAACCCCAAGTGCAACAAGTTTTATCAAAATCTCTTGAGCTCCTTGGTACCCCCAAGTGCATCAAGTTTTATAAGTTTTCTTTTAGAAATTAGAATGTCGAGATTCCCCATAGCTTCAAACTTTAGTTGCTCAGTATTGTCCATACCGGGGACACGGCTAAGTACTTAGATTTTATTATCTTCTGCAGAAGTTGCACACTTTACCCACATGTCACAATCCCATCTTGTTGCCACCAGTGGCCACTGGATTAGTGCTCACAAAGATGGAGTACCGGCAGATTGAGAATGTGACGAAGTCTTTCCAGAGGGTCCTCCCATACACCATTGCTAGCTTGCCTTCAGCACCCATGTAGGATTCCAGGTCCCCATGTCCAGTAAACTGAAGACAATGCATGGGTCTTCCCAATGTAGTTGACTAAGCCAAAGCCATAAATAGCATGTGGTTGCACACGAAAGCCACAAATGGAGAAACATGTTCAATCTCTAAGTTTCCTGGGTGGTTTCTTTTGGAGCACAACACAAAGAGATTGCCATAGACACGGTTCCTTTTGTTGCCACCTTCTCCAAAACTCAAAGTATCCTTGGCCACCCAGGTGGTTCATTGAGTCCTTGTTTTATTATATAAAAAACACAATTCCTTTTCTCAACTTCATAAAATCTCAACATGTATCTCTTTTCAAAATATAGCATGGCTAAGCATGTAACAACTACATTGTTTTCACTAAGAAATGTATAGGGTATCCTATTAGGATTTAGCATAGCATAAGTATAGAAATTCTTTTCATGCATGTTTTTCAAAATCCACTAAGTATAATGAAAATAGTAGGACTTTAGATGATAGTGTCGCTTGCCTTTTTGGTAGGGAATGTTGGTTCACTCCTTGATCTTGCTAGTCTCACACTTTTCTAACTTCACTACAATCAATCAAGCAAACACAATATCAACTAGCATTCCAAACCAATAATAAATCAAACAATTCACACACATAAAACGATGGGATCTAGGTCATGCATGTAAGCATGCAAGAGATAGGTTTATTTGCAAAGATGGTCTCCACTAGGTTTCTAAACTTTGTAAGGTTCAAGGTGGTCATTTTCCAAAGTGGCAAAGTCATTTGCAAAAAAGGTTTTGTCCATAAACCATTTTCAAATCCAAACATTATTTTATGTGGTGGAAAATATTTTATCAAAGCAACAACCTTAAGTTGTTCACTAAATAAGTTGTTGTTTCTCAAAACTTGGTGTTTATGGTCAGTAGGTTTGGTCCAAAACATTTTCCCAAAGTTTTCACTTCAAACACATTTTCATAACAAAACCATTATTTTTAAATGGTTAGAAATGGCTAAATCAAGTTTTTATTCCTAAACTTTCACAAAACCAATTTTTAAATCCATGGGTTGGTTCCTAGGGTCAGTAAGTTCACCACAAACTAATTTGCTAAGGTTTCAACCTCAAAAACATTTTTGAATCATTTTTCTAATCTAAACAAGCATACAAATGTTTCTATAAAAATCCAACAATCTAACAGATACTATTTACTAAATAAATTCCATGGTTGGCTAGGGCTTGTTCCACTGATTCCAATGATATCAAATTTTTAATTTTTGGACGTGTGGATCAAAAGTTACAAGGGTTTCAAAATCACATTCTAAACAGATTCAAACTTCTGTTTTAAATAAGAACTGGCCACGCGTCGCAACGTCACTGGCTGGTACCGGTTCGGGTGGATCGCGTGCTGTAGGCCGTTAGATTAAGTGCATCGCACGGCACTGGCTGCGTACCCATTCGCTATTAAGTGGATCTATCGTATGCGTCAGATCACGATCCTACGGCGCTGGTTTGCATGACCAAACGCGAGCGGCGCCGACGGTGGCTAGCGGCGGCGCACGGCCAGGCGGTGGCGCTACGGCGGTTACAGGAAGCGAGGGAGGATGGGAAGGTGCTCACCGAGTTCGCTGAAGGCTGGGGAAGCGCAACGTGGTCTTCTTGGGTCAAGGGGCGCTCGGGGACTGCAGCAATTGCTTGCCGGAGTAGAGAACGGCGTCGGGCGGTCCTGTTCGTGGTTGGAGGCGACGCTGTAGATCATGCGGAGGCAAACAGAGGGCATAGTTAGGTGCAGGAGAGTGGGGCGAATGTGGGAGCATGAACGAGAAAGCGCGGGGCAGTCTATGCTTACCAGGGGACTTCGCGGGAGAGAGGCAGACATGGCGGCGAGGTCAGAGCTTTTCGAAGGTGACGCTCTGGGGCACCCGCGGTTGAACTGAGGGTACAGGAAGAAGCGCCTGGGAGTGGTGATTGTGCTCGTGTGCTCGGGGAGGCAGGAGGTGGCGAGGCTCGGCCGGAATTGTCTGGGGACGGTGGTCGGAGCAGTGGCGTTGCGAGCTCAAATTGAGGCAGCCTCGGGGCAGAGAGAGGGGGGCGTGTGAGGGGAAAGGAGGAGGAGACGCTGGCGATTAATAGGACGTGGTCGCAGCGAGGTTAAGGCGCGACATTACTGCGAATTTACGCGCGGATTGAATGGCAGAGAACGGCAGCGAGGTTTGGGGAGAAGGAGTCGCGCGGGTGGAAACGATGACCGAGCTGTGGGGTCTGGCTGTCAGCGAGGGAGAGAGAGGGGTTTGGGGCCACCAGTCATTGGTTCTGCGGGTCAGTTAACAGGTGGAAAACGTTTCGCAGAGGGAGAGTGGAAGTGGGCTGGTACTGGGCTTAGTTGGGCTGCTGGGTTGGGTCGACCAAATTCTATTTTTTTTCTTTCCTGAATGTTTTTCTTTTTTCTGATTCTAATTTCTGTTTTGAATTTCAAACAAACAACATTCAAATCCATTCAAAACAGTCACCATATTTTGTAACTTTGAATTTGGTTATGTTCAGTAACATAAACCAAAATTCCAAAACCAAAACCAAAATAATAATTTTATTTTAGGGTCCATTATTAATTAAATAAATAGACCATTGTTATTAAATCAAATGGGATTTGTTTTTTTTTAAATACTCCTTTTGAAATCTAATTATTTTCAAAACCAAATCAGTAGGATTTATTTGAGAATACAAAATACTTGGAAAACTTATTTTAAATAAATAATTAAGTTTTGATGTTTTGGAAGTAGTAAAACCTTTATTAATAAAACTTGGATATTAAATCCTTATTAATTTATTTTAAAATAAACCTTTACTATAGAAATATTTTATTTCAAAGGCTTGGCCAAGTTTTAATTTGGCTCTATAAAATAATCCTTATTTGTAAAACTTCTATTTCATTTGAAAACCAAATCCTTTTATTTGAAAGATCCAAAATAGTGAGTCCAAAATATTTTATTTTCCTTTATTAAATGTTTATCTTTTTAAATCTCTTTAGGATTTTATTTGATTCAAATTGGTTTGAAGATTTCCAATTGGATTCAAAAAGTTTCTTCTGGCCCTGAAAAATCAACAGAGTTTTATTTTATTCATTTATTTTTTTCACATTACAAGATTTGGAAAATCTTGGGATGTGACACACTCCATCCCAATGTAACAATTGTGTTGAATACTTGCATAGTTCTTAGGGGAAACTTTCCCGTTCTTGATTACTATTGTAGGTGATGCTTATGAGTGGAACCATTGGATTATTGTTTATGTTCAGATTGTTATCCATCACCATATCATCTTTGATCTTGATCCATATGATGTCTCATGAGTAGTTCGTTTAGTTCCTGAGGACATGGGAGAATTCATGTTGTTGGTAGTGGATTTGTGTTGAGATATTATTCAATGGTTTAGTATTTTAGTTGTGGTGCTATTCTTCTAGTGGTGTCATGTGAACATCGACTACATGATACTTCACCATTTATGGGCCTAGGGGAATGCATTGTGTATTTGGATACTAATTGTGGGGTTGCCGGAGTGACAGAAACCTGAACCCCCGTTAGGACACCATTGCACAAGGGAGCATAGGATCTCAGAGTTTAAGGTTGTGGTTAGGTTTATACCGTAATTGCTTTCTTGTAGTTGTGGATGCTTGCAAGGGGTTTAATCACAAGTATGTATTAGTCCAAGTAAGTTTGGTACATTAGCACAGGTTCACCCACACAACACTTACAAAACCAAAGAAGACTACTCAGCTATTTGAAGCGAAAGCACTTGACAGAATTCCCATGTGTCCCCGAGAATGTTTCGTCCTCATTACTATTTCCACTGGCTTGTCCTTTGCTAAGAAAGGATTGGGCCACTTGCTGCAATTGTTTGTTGTTTTATTTACTTGCACTTTATTTCCTCGCTTTATCAGAAAACCCCTAAAATCCGTTTGCTAAGTATTTACAGAGATTTCCTGCTCCATACCACTAGCCAACACCTTTTGGTCCTCGTTGGGATCGACACTCCTATTTATCGAAAGTACTATGATACACCTCCTATACTTGTGGGTCATCAAGACTATTTTCTGGCACCGTTGTCGGGGAGTGAAGCGCTATTGAAGAGTGGAACTGGTAAAGGAAACTTCTACTGTGAGTATTGCTTTTTATTTCTGTTTGTTACTTTGTTTCCAATATGGATAACCCACTTGGTTTTCTGTTTGGGAAAACTATTACCACTGTTAGGGTAGTAGATGAACCACCACCTGTTGAGATAGATCCTTTTAAGATACCTACAAGTATTATTGGTCTAGTTATGGATAATTATTATTTAGGGGATGGAACTATCCATCCTGGTGATCACTTGCTCTTTATCCATGAATTATGCGGGTTGTTTAAGTGTGCAGGTATCACAACTGAACAGGTGAAGAAGAAGTTACTCTCTATATCATTGAAAGGAAGAGCTGAAGAATGGTATAAGCTGCTGAAGAATGGACAATCTATGGAATGGGAGGAAATAGTACCTCTCTTTTATTCTAAATTCTATCCTCCCAGTGAAATTCATAAGGATAGGAATCTGATATATATAACTTTTGGCCTCGTGATGGAGAGAGTACAGCTCAAGCTTGGGGGAGATTGAAGTTACTAATGCGTAAATGTCCTATTCATGAACTCCCTAACAATATTATTATCAATAACATTTATGCTAGGCTTTCTCTTCATGATAAAGATTTACTAGATGATTCTTGTACTGGATCATTCACACGTATGAAGGAAGAAGCTAAATGGGATCTCCTAGACCGTATTCAAGAGAATACCGAAGCATGGGAGAATGACAAAGGAAGAAAGTTAGGTATAAATTATGATTATGAATGCATTAAATCTTTTATGGGAACTGATGACTTCCTTGATATTAGTACTAAGTATGGTCTTGATTCTCAAAGTATTGCCAACTGTTTTAAGGCCTTTGACTCTTATATAGAAATTCCTACAAAGAAGTGGAATAAGTATCATGCACCTTATAAAGATGTTGTTAATCATGTTCCTGTTAGAAATACTGAAGTTTGTACTACTAATCATAGTGTGTCTGAACCTTATGTTGAGAAAACACTTTTCCCAGCTAAGGTAAAGGAGTATCCTATGATAATTAGTGCGAACAACAAAGGTACAAAGAAAGCTGCGGAACCTGATGAGCAAATAAACAAGGAACATGTGGTAGCTTTTGTGAAAGATCTTAAGGATGAGCACATTGTCTTCTGTGAAGACGCTTCTAATATTATCTCTCATCCTAGTAAAGCTAGAAAATCTAGTGTCCTTGTGCTTTCTGTTAGAATTGGTGATCATTGCTGTTATGGTTTATGTGATATTGCTGCTAGTTCTAGTTTTATTCCTTATGAGCTTTACAGGGAAATTATGCATGAAATTGGTCCTTGTGAGATTGTGGACATTGATGTGGTTATTCACTTTGCTAATAGAGATACAGTCTATCCCATTGGCATTGTAAGAGATGTGGAAGTCCTTTGTGGTAAGATTAAGTATCCTGCTGACTTTCTAGTGCTTGGTTCAACAGCTAGTAAAACTTGTCCTATCATATTTGGTAGACCTTTCTTGAACACTTGTGGAGCTATTATAGACTGTAAAAGGAGAAAGTTTTAACTAAGTTTGATGGAGATTCTTATGAGTTTAACTTTTCCAAATTTGCTAAAGCTCCTTATGAAAATAGCTAGCCTAATGAAGATTTCAAGGTTGAACAACTTGCTTTGATTGATCCAGTTTATGACCTTGGACCTCTTTTTGATGATTGTAAGTATGCTCATTCTGATGATGAAGTTGTTTCCTATGACAGTTATGTTGTCAACTTTATTCAAAATGCTACTAAAAGTTATTATGAGAGATGGAAACATGGTTTTATGCATCTAAATAATATTCAGTTTCCCCGTTTTATGTTGAAACCTTTGAAGTTGCATTTGTTTTGTCTTCCTATGCTAGTGTCCTTTTGTAACAATTTGTTTTCTCATGAGACCCCCTTGCATAGGAAGTGGGTTAGACTCAAATGTGTTGGATATTTGCTTCTTGATGCTCTCTTTCACTTCAAATCCATACCTCCTATGTGAGCATCATTGAAATTATCAAGCCTAACTTAAAGGCATTAAAGAAAAGTACTTCTTGGGAGATAACCCAATAGTTTTGTTGATTCTTGGAAGTTATTACCACGGTAATAACCGCTCCTTATCCTTTTTTTGTTTTTGTGTCAAGATCAAGTACTTTTGAGAAGTAGAGGAGTTGTGAAAAGTGGCTGTCCTGGGACATATTTTTGTGCTGCATTATAAACATTCATGAAGAAGCTCAGTACAACAATTGGAGCTGCATTTTTCTGCGCTTGTTCTCCAAGTTGTTATCCAACTTTTTCATTAGTTTTGCACTTTTTGATTTGAGCAACAGAAGTTCTTAGAAAAATTCAATCTTTACCTGCTGGTCTGTTTTGACAGATTTCTGCCTTCATTCGCATTTGCCTCTTATATTGATTCCCTTTCAAATTCTTTTTGGGTTTTTGGAAAGGAATTGCTATAGTAGCTTTTGTTTTAATGGATTGCAATTGAAGTTTGAACCTAAAGGTTTATTGTTTTTGCATATACTAATGTTGCCTTTGAGGTTTGTGTAAGGCCTTGTATGAAAGGAATTTTCAGGAGTTGGGGAAAAGGAATCTGCAGAGTTCGTCTTTGAATAGGTAAAAGTGGTGAAAACTGAAGGTTCGTGATAGCCTAAAAAATTTATATTTTTGATGTTTCTATTACATACGGAAGGTTATGAGACGAAACAGAGGAGGAAACGGAGGCCAGGGTGGCCACACCCATCCTAGGCGCGGGCCCTAGCTGGTCGCGCCTGGAAGGGGTGTGAGCCCCCTAAACTCCGTCTCCACCTCGTTTTCACATAGTACCTTCCTTATGCGTTGAAACTTCGTAATATATAACCCCCCCCCCCCCCGGATCCCCCGAGGTTTGTATATCATGTTCTCATCGTGTTTTCGTTTCAATCTGTTTCTGTTAGGAAATCTTCTCAAGTTTAGAACACCATGGTCTCCGCCAACGACAAAGGCAAGAAGCTCGTGGAAGATGATCCTCAAAACCCCAAGGAGGAGAAGATCTTGGTTGAGGATGAATAAGATGTTAAGGAGGACGAGCATCCAAACACCCGTGCTACCGTCGCAAGCATTGAAGTGGTGGCAAACCCTATCAACCTTAGGAGGATAGCACGGATGTCTACAGGAGGGAGAACTCCGCATCATATCCTCGCTCCACGGTCACTTACTTCACGCACCAAGAACCCCTTCCATACTCTCTTAATTGAGCGACATTACCAAAAGGTTCCCAAAGGGAATTTGCCCTCTGTTTGGGATCTGCCTCATTCTAACCATGCAGGGAAGGAACACACTAATAAGGAAGACTGGGGAAAGAATAAAAAGGACTGGGATTCTCGGTCCGACATGATCATGAACCGCATTGAGAATAATTCGGAGTTGATTCGTACTATAACCTTCGAGATTGAGGATTTGAGGGAACTAATTGAAGAGCTTATCAAGAGAACACCACCACCACCGAAGGAGTAATTCGTCATCAGGTTTGGCATCCCCTTGGCTTGTTCCAAGCTTGGGGGAGTGACGCGGTATCACATTTATATCTTTTACGTTTTTGTAGATTCATATCGTTCGTAGAGAAGCTATCTTATAGGTTGGTTTGCATTGTGGAAGTATCTCTCCTTTAGTTGGTTATCTATGTATCCCTTGGTGTGAGTGCCTTTATGGAATATTAATGAGAAGTTTCATCTCTTACTTTTTACACTTCTTATTTTAGTCTGCAATCTCTATTATATGATTGATCTTGTTGATCAGTATTGGCATCACTTTGGAAGCATCAAGTAGATCTAAATTGGTTTTGGCAAACCGAGCTCTGGTCAGTAGCAACACTTTTTGAGGTTTGAAAGGAAAAGAGAAAAAGCTTACAGGTATTTTGTATCATCTATTTTCTTTCTTGGTTGGCTCATAAGCTTAGTATTCTTTATTTAAGATCTTTTGTGTCTTCAAGGAAGATTGCATGTTTGGCTTTATTCCTTGTATGTTTGCTTGTTTCTTTAAACCCTTTTTCTTGCTACCCAGCCTTGCTAGCCAAAAACCTGTTTTGAGAAGGAATACTTCTCATGCATCCAATCCCTTAAACCAAAACCCGTGCCATTTGTGTCCACCATATCTACCTATTAGCATTATTGCTATTCCAAGCAAATTCTCAAGCTTCATCTATCTTTCGAATTAAAAAATTATTTTGTTATGTGAAAACTAGTTAGTAAAGCTCTCACGGACTTGATGGCACACCTTATTTTCTTGCCCTAATAAACTTGAACCATTGTGTCATCGAAGTTGTATATGCTTGCATCTATACGTTGGGATTAGCAGAACTGTGTTGTCACGAGAAACACTTTCAACACTTATGGATACATATCCAGTTGATATCATGGTCTTTTGTTGGCGGATGTCGTCGGTGTGAAATAAAAGGGGAGCTTGTAAGTCCATGGAGTTATGTATGTGTGTTAGAGAAACGCCTGGGCCGCTAGCCTAAGCCATGCCTAATCATGGTGGAAACTTGCAGAATAACCACAGTGAGCAATCTGTGAAGCATCCTCAATAAAAACCTATGCAAATAGCAAATAAAAAGATCACTGAGATGCTCACTCTCTGCTTTCCTTGTCATTTTGATTATGGGATAGCTCCTGTATCATGTGCAAGGGGTACCCGTTGGCGGTTCTTTATGATACACATGTACTTACTATGACAAGAACTTACCGGTAACTAAAGTTGAGTAGCATGAGGAGTGTCCCTCGTACTCAAGGGACATGAGATTGCCAAGTTATATTTCATCAAGCATATACTCCATCTTTGTTCACTTTAACCTTAATCACCTCAATATGCTTATGATAGGGGCAATGAGAGCTCAAAGCTAGTAAGTACTATAATCTTTTGAAATTTCTTTATGAACTTGAAATCCTTGCTTCCCTTTATGAAGGGCCTTTATTCTACTTCTAAGTTGAGTCATTAAATCCTTTCCTCTCTATCTCCAGCAAGCATTTGAGTTGTTGTGTTTCAAGCATTCATATGATGATTTATTCAATCATGTTCTTTATCTTCCTTGTTTGCACAAGACTCTTATATAATGAGTACTACTTTGAAAGCCATCACTATGAAAAACCTTTTGTGTTTGAGCAAAGAGTACTCCTGTTGTAAACTTCTTTACAGAAGCTTTACTTGAAAACTGTTTGCCAGCTGTTCTCTGACCAAGAACGAAGTTTGCCAATCCCAATTATGATTTAACTTTATGCATATCTATTGTGACTCTTATACTTGTTGCAAGCTAAGTTATATAATGGTGAGTTGCTTTCTTATATGAGTTGTGTATTGGTAGGTGTGGTGCTTCTTGTCTGTATTCTTTTATGGAGACTTCACTCCATAAACTTGTGGACAGGTTTACTGAGCTCAGTTTTCTCTTGGGGACAAGCGAAGGTCTAAGCTTGGGGGGAGTTGATACGTCCAATTTGCATCACCATTCTATATCATAATTTGCCTCTATTCATTGATATATTTCATATTAAGAGGTGTTACTTATGTATTTTCATCTGTTTTTGCATGTTGGATGATTCTTGGAGGATGAACTACCGGAGTCAGGATTCTGATGGAAAAAGTGGTGTTTTGATGCAATTTCGTGAAGATCAGAAAAATACCAGAAAAAACTACGAAAAATCCTAGTTTCCCAGAATACGAAGAATGCCAGAAGGGGAGGCGGAGATGGGCCACAGGGGGCCCACACCCCCCAGGCGCGGGCCACCCCTAGGTCACGCCTACAGGGGTGTGGCCCACCTCTGGCTCCACCCTCTTGCCTATATATTCTCCTCGAAACCCTAATACGAGGCGGAGCGACCACAGAAAGATTTTGACACCTCTACGGGGCGGAAAACACCGAGCGAGAAAGACCTCTCTGGCAGATAGATTTCTGTCAGGGAAATTCCTTCCCGGAGAGGGAAGATTGTCGCCATCCACATCATCATCAAGCTAGACTTCATCGGGATCATCATCATAATACACACCATCATCTCCACCAGCACCATCATCGTCACTCCATCCCGCTGTAACAATTGTGTTGAATACTTGCATAGTTATTAGGGGAAACTTTCCCGATGTTGATTACTATTGTAGTTGATACTTGTGAGTGGAACCATTGGATTATTTTTTATGTTCATATTGTTATCCATCACCATATCATCTTTGATCTTGGTCCATATGATGTCTCGTGAGTAGTTCGTGTAGTTCTTGAGGACATGGGAGAAGTCATGTTGTTGGTAGTGGATTTGTGTTGAGATATTATTCAATGGTTTAGTATTTAAGTTGTGGTGCTATTCTTCTAGTGGTATCATGTGAACGTCGACTACATGATACGTCACCATTTATGGGCCTAGGGGAATGCATTGTGTATTTGGCTACTAATTGTGGGGTTGCCAGAGTGATAGAAATCTGAACCCCCGTTAGGACACCATTGCACAAGGGAGCGTAGGGTCTCAGAGTTGAAGGTTGTGGTTAGGTTTATACCTTAATTGCTTTCTTGTAGTTGCAGATGCTTGTAAGGGGTGTAATCACAAGTATGTATTAGTCCAAGTAAGGTCGGTACATTAGCATAGGTTCACCCACACAACACTTACAAAACCAAAGAAGACTACTCAGCTATTTGAAGCAAAATCACTTGACAGAATTCCCATGTGTCCTCGAGAACGTTTGGTCCTCATTAGTATTTCCACCGGCTTGTCCTTTGCTAAGAAAGGATTGGGCCACTTGCTGCAATTGTTTGTTGTTTTATTTACTTGCACTTTATTTCCTTACTTTATCAAAAAAACTAATAATCCGTTTGCTAAGTATTTACATAGATTTCCTGCTCCATACCACTAGTCAACACCTTCTACTCCTCGTTGGTATCGACACTCCTATTTATCGAAAGTACTACGATACACCCCCTATACTTGTGGGTCATCAAGAGGAAGCTCTTTTTCATGGACACTTCCAACATGGATGAAAGGCAAAAGGAGTACATCAACCTTGCTCGCGATAATGTGTTCGACAAAAAAATAAAATTGGCAAACTTCTTGAAAGGGCAAAATGATGGGATGAATGCACCGGGGTAGCATGGAGCAATGGGTGGCATGGGAGGCCCTTCGGGTGGCTATGGAGGCATGGGTGGATTTGGATGGTATGGATTCATGGGAGCTATACCGACACCATATGGAGGCATGGGGGCTCCATCGACACCATATGGAGGCATGGGAGCACCACCGGGTAGCTATGGGGGCATGGGATGTTGGAGATATGCCCTAGAGGAAATAATAAAAGTAGTTATTATTATATATTTTTGTTTATGATAAATGTTTACATTCATGCTATAATAGTATTAACAGGAAACGTTAACACTTGTGTGATTTGTAAACTAAATTAGGGTCCCTAGTAAAGCCTCTTTATAATACTAGCTTGTTGGTTAATAGATGATCATGGTTTTTGGGTCATGAACATTGAGATGTTGTTAACAACAAGATCATATCATTAGGAGAATGGTATGATGGACATACTCCTATAGATAAGCGTAGCATAAAGATCAAGTCATTTCAATAGTTTGTTTGCTATAAGCTTTTTGATACATAGTAACCTAATTACTTCAACCATGAGATCATGCTAATCACCATCGCTGGAAGGATGCTTTGATGACATCAAACACCACACCGTAACTGGGTGGCTATAAAGGTGGCACTGAGTGTTCGGAAAGTATGTGTTGAGGCACATGGATCAAGAGTGGGATTTGTCCATCCATATGACGGATAGATATACTCTGGGCCCTCTCGGTGGAATGTCATCCAATTAGCTTGCAAGCATGTGACTAGATCACAAGGGATCACATATCACGGGAATGAGAAAATAGTACTTATGGGTAACGAGGTTGAACTAGGTATGCAGAGATACCGACGATCAGACCTCGGATAAGTAAACTATCGCGAAACAAAGGGAAAATTGTATCGTATGTAAGTGGTTCATTCAACCGCAAAGTAATCATAGAAATATGTGGGAGCCATATGAATTTCCATATTCCTATATTGGTTCTTGATTGGAGAAGATTATCGGTCATGTCTGCATAATTCACGAACCGTAGGGAGACACACTTAAGGATTCGATGTTGTTTAGTAGATATGGAATGTAAGTAGGGAGACCAAATGTTGTTCGGAGTCTCGGATGGGATCCGGGATATCACAAGGAGATCCGGAATGGTCCGGAAAATAAGATTCATATAAGGAAAGTCCAATTCCGGAGTTCGGGAATGATTCCGGTGTTTTCACCGGAATGATCTAGAAGGGTCTAGAAGGTTCACCGGACCGGAAGGGGAAGGGTACATGAATGTGTCATGAATAAGTGGAATGATTGCATCATGTCCTAGGTCACTTGGTTGGGAATTTGTAAGAAAGAAATTAAGCTCCAAATTGAAAGACAAAAGGCAAGTTTGAAAAGTCAAACTGGGACAATGTATCCTGGTGGAGAAAGGAAAGAATCCTTCTTTCCCTCCACCACAAGCCAACTAGGAGAGGGAGCTGGGGAAGTATTCAAACTCCCCTCTCCCAAGCTGCCCTCCCTCTCATAATTAGAGTGGAGGGGGTGCCCCAAGAGACACAACACCAGCCCCTCCCCACACCGCCGCCACGCCGCCGCCGCCCTAGCTGCCGCCAACTCCACCTCCTCCTCTCTGGCCTCTAAACCCTAGATCACCGGAAACCCTAATTCTCCACCATAACCTCCCCTGGCTTAGGCGAATCCCTATAGGATCTTCCCTCTACTTCCGACACCACGTCGTCGTGCTTCCGGAATCACGAGGAGAGAACTACAACCTCCGCTGTCTCCTGGAACAAGGGAGAGGAAGGTCTTCATCGAGTACCAAACGTGTGACCGACTGCGGAAGCGCTGTCGGAACACAGCACCGGAAGGATCGTCTACGCCGACCTTGAGATCGGCAAGTGTATGACTACATCACCCACGAGAATATGCTCTCGTTAACCTCTTTGGAATCTTCGAGGGTGAGTATTCTAATCAACTCGTTGCTACAATCTAGTAGATAGATCTTGTCTTGTTTGTGTTCATGCGGTAGAATTTTTTTGTTTTCCATGCTACAAACCACTACGGTGGTATTAGATCCGTGTCTATATGTAGATATGTTGCATGAGTAGAACACAATGGTCATTGTGGGCGGTGGTGCTTTTATTATCAATTTCTTTTTGTGTACTTTGCATCTTGCAGTATGATGGGATGAAGCGGCCCGGGCTAACCTTACATGACATCATTAATGAGACTTGCTCCACACTCAACATGCAACTTGTATTGCATAAGTGGCTTTGCGGGTGTCTGTCTCTCCCATCATAGTATAGATTCAATTTACAACGTACACTTGATAGTTCAAGCATCAACGTTGTGGTTCTTGTTCGTAAGTTAGAATGACACTTATTAAAATCCCCAAACCACATAAAATATGCAAAGAAAATTAGAGGCGTCTAAATTTATTTTGCAGGGGTGTGTTGTGATGTGATATGGCCATGATTGTGATTATATATGATGTATGGAATGTTCCTTTTTGTAAGTCGGCAACTGGCAGGAGCCTTATGGTTGTCTTTAATTTCGTTAAGACATGCGTGTCTATTATTCAAAGTAGTTGTAATAGTTGATACTGGTGGACGACAACCATGGAGCGGTGCCATTGACCTTGACGCCATGCCGGTGATCATGGAGCTCATGTTCGTGCTTGAAGATGGAGATCGGAAGCACAAGAAGAAAGGCCATATCATATCACATATTTTGAATTGCATGTGATGTTAATTCTTTTATGCATCTTGTATTGCTTAGTTCTTGATGGTAGCATTATAAGATGATCCCTCTCACAAAATATCAAGTTATAAAGTGTTCGTTCTTAGTAGGCAACGTTGCCAAAGCTCGTTGTTTCGAAGCGCCACGTGATGATCGGGTGTGTTAGATTCTGCGAGTGTATACAACGGGAGCAAGCCAGATTTGCTCATGCGGAAGCTAAGGTTTGATTTTGATGAGCCTAGCATGTACAGACATGGTCTAGGAACATGGATCACCAAAAGGTAAAGCATGAATCATATAGTAGATGTGATGAACATGTTGATTGTTCGCCTTTGAAGCTACATCATCTCTCGTGATGATCGGTTTTGATGTGGTGGATTTGGTTCGTGTGATCACTAAAACAATGTGTGGGATATTGTTTTGAGTGGGAGTTCACCTAGATTAATTCAACTATTAATTAGAACTCAATTTGTCATAAACTTAGTCTAAACTATTGCAAATATGTTGTAGATCAATGGCGGCCCCTACCATCAATTTTAATGCGTTCCTAGAGAAAGAAAAGTTGAAAAACAATGGAATCAACTTTGTGGATTGGTTCCTCAACTTGAGGATTGTCCTCAATGCTGGTAATTTGACCTATGTGTTGGATGCACCGTTGGGTGACACACCTGCAGCTGATGCTACCAATGAGGTGAAGAATGTTTTCCCTGCTCGAAAGAAGCAGTACTCCACAGTTTAGTGTGCTATGTTGTATGGTTTGGAATCGGAGCTTCATAAAAGGTTTGAGAACTTTGACCCACATGATATTGTCCGTGAACTCAAAATGATATTTGAGGCTAACGCGACAGTTGAGAGTTAAGAGGCTTCTGAAAAATTCTTTAACTGCAAGATGGAAGAGGACAGCTCCGTCCGTGAGCATGTTCTTAAGATGTCTAGGAATGCAAGTAAGCTCCAAAGCTTGGGTATAGTGATTACTAATGCTTTGGGAATTCACCGTGTCCTCCAAACACTACCACCAAGTTACAAGAACTTTGTGATGAAGTACAATATGCAAAACATGGACAAGTCGTTGCCTGAACTCTTCTCCATGTTAAAGTGTCTGCGGAAGTGGAGATCAAGAAAGAGCACCAAGTGTTGATGGTCAATAATACCACCAAATTCAAGAAGCAAGGCAAGTCTAAGAAAAAGGGAAACTTCAAGAAGGGTGGTAATAAAGTTACCACGCCGGCAGAGAAGACCAAGGCTGGGCCTAAGACTGATACTGAGTGCTTTTACTGCAAGGGAGAAGGTCACTGGAAGCGGAATTACCCTAAGTAATTGGCAGATTTGAAGAAAGGCAACATCAAGAAGAAAGGTATATCCGATATACATGTTATTGATGTGTATCTCACTAGTAGTCGTAGTAGTGCCTGGGTATTTGATACTGGTTCGGTTGCTCATATTTGTAACTCGAAACAGGTGCTGCAGAATAGACGGAAACTAGCGAAGAACGAGGTGACGATGCGCGTTGGAAATGGATCAAAGGTTGATGTGATCGCGGTCGGCATGCTACCTCTTCATATACCATCGGGATTAGTTTTATACTAAAATAATTATTATTTGGTGCCTGCATTGAGCATGAACATTATATCCAGATCATGTTTATTGCGAGACGGTTACTTGTTTAAGTTCGAGAATAATGGTTGTTCAATTTATATGAGTAATATGTTTTATGCACATGCACCTTTGATAGATGGTCTATCCTTGTTGAATCTCGATTAATATAATACACATATTAATAACATTAACGCTAAACGTTTGAAATTGAGCGATAACTCAATCTATATGTGGTTGTCGTCTTGGTCACATTAGAGTGAAGCGTATGAAGAAACTCCATTCCGATGGACTTCTTGAATCACTTATTTCGAATCACTTGAAAGATGCGAAGCATGTCTGATGGGTAAAATGACTAAGACTCCATTTTCTGGTATGATGGAGCGAGCTACGAACTTATTGGAAATCATACATACTGTCACATACCAAATTTTAGATTTGGTACTGCATATCATACATGTCATTGCATCATGAGCATCATTGCAAAAAAATCAGTTTCAAACTTTTTGTCAAAATCACACTTGCATGCCTTTGTCACATACACTTGATTGCTCGGTTTCTACCATGTATCTGCTAGAAATAATTAGTTTAGTTGTTTGGAAGGCACAGGTGCGTAGAGACTTCCAACACGAACCCACAGCACTTTGATTCGCCTCGATTGGAGCTTCAGTTCAAAAGTTATGCAGGTCTGAAGTTTCAGATAGTTTTTGTCAGTTCAGACTGAAGTTGCAGTTAAGAAAAAACACCCAGGAAAAAAAAGAAATGGAAAAAAGAGCAAAGCAGCGTAGCGGCGCGCCGGCTAGCCCACGCAGCCGTGGCCCACCCGGCCAGCCCACCCAGGGCCTACCAGCGTTGCAGCCAGCGGTAGCAGCAGGGCACAACCGCGCGTGCGACGAATAGCTAGGCGTCGCCACCTATCCCCACGGCACTGACGCGTGGGCCCCGCCCGTCAGCATCTCCCAAGAGCGTGTTCGTTTCGGACTCGAACGGAAGTGTGCGTTCGCGCTGAAAATCCGCGATGATACCGAACCCCCGCGAATGATTGTTGCCCCTCTTAAGATCCCTAGTTTCCCCTCTTCGAAAGCCCCCAAAAAATACCCTCCTAACACACCGCCGCCAACACGGAATTCGTCGTCGGAGATTGGAGCCACCGCTGGCGCCATTACCATCGGTGAGGCCACGATTCTCGCTGTACCGGCCACCCCCTCTCGCCCCGATGACCCTCTCGTCTCTCCCTCGCTCGGCCTCATTTCCCTGACCCACTTGTTTCGCTGCAGGATCACTGGAACAAGCTCCTGATCTCGTCGGAGCGCCCCCATCGACGTCCGCATCCAGCCGCCCCTTGCCGCCACTAGCGGAAGCGAAGCTAAACGCTACAGACATCCCCGAGACCGTTGAACCCGGTAAGCCTCGTCGTGAACCTCGCCACTGCCAGCCCTCGCCGAAACCACCGCCATTGTCGACCTCCGACCGCCGCCGGTGAGCCCTCCCCTCACGAGCACGCACAACCGCTGGATCTGGTATCCACGGTCTGGATCGCGCATTGACGGTCATCGCTAACCGCTGACTAGTCAGACATGCACGGTCAGCGCCACGTCGGCAACGGTTTTTCGATTAAAGATTAATTATAAATTTGCAGAAAATCGATGAAACTTGTAAAATCAATATAAATTTATCCGCTAGGCCAAAAATTACAAATAAGGTATCGTCGAATTCAGTTTTGCACGTAGAATATTTCTGTGCAGTTTTTTCAGACTTTTGCACCAAGGTTTTGACGTGATTAATTAAATAGTTTAATGGCCTATTTAAAGTAATACATTCATAGGAAAAGTTCTACAACTCAGAAAATTGCAAATGAGATGTCCCAGGAAACAATAGAACAAGTAGATTCTATTTGTGAATTAAAAAGGTAACCTTACTGTAATGGAATTGCAGAAACAATTAAAAGGCTTTCTGGAGTATTTTAATTGTATAAAAAGTTCTGTAACTCCTTTTTGAGTGATTCCAGTTGGTACTGGTTCTATTTTAGGTTGCCTACACAGTAGTTTTTTTCCCAAGATTTTACAAAACTAGTTGACAGTAGTGGTTTAATAATTGGACTAGTGCTCCATTATTTGGCCATTTAAAATTGCATGCTTTGTTTTCAATGCTGTTAAAATGTTTCCCATGCATGCATACAGCAGGTATACTGAACAAAGATTATAGGATGCTACAAAAACCTTGTTCAACTTGTCATGCATGCATCTTGCATTGTTATATTTGTATATGATTGTTTATGTGTTGCAATTGTGTATCATGTAGATTATGAAGAGTGCAACGCTTGCTTCTGTGAGGACTGTTGTAAGGTTCCCAACCTTTAATAAGGTAGAGATCCCTGTGTTTACAATGCTAGTCCCTGGATCAATAGCTAGCATCCACAGTTAAGATGTAATATCAAGAAACAAAGGTCATAATACAACTTTATAACCAGGAATAAGATAATTTATTAATCTTACATAGCTCATTTGGCTATCTCATTACAATGCAGCAGAATATAACAATAGCATGGGGTCCTTCATCTTCAAAGTGCCACAGGCAGACATGTTGGTTGTAGACTTGTAATCCTAATCATTAAACTTCACTAATATCAAACAAACCTGCAACATAACAAGTTACAGCCACAAGGGTCAATACATTTGAATTGTATTGGCAAGTGATACTATGGTAGTATAGTGGAGTCTATCATCTATATGAATTTGGCTAAGTGGAGCTTAGGCTTGCTTTGCTCAAAATAGATTTTTCCTTATCATTTGAAAACTCTAAGTTTTTGCTTGACAAAATCTTTCCCAAGGCATCTCCCAATAGCAATTGGTGATCCTTCAATCCCTTTTTCACCCACAAGATTTTAACATAGAAATTGGGATGAGGAGATTCTTGATAGCTTCCATGTCTTGATGCTCAAATTGTCCTTTGCCAGGGACATGGCTAAGTACTTAGATTTTACACTCTGCAGAGGTGGTGCACTTTCCCCACAAGACTTGGTTTCACCAAGACAAGATCTTTCAAAAGCCTTCCCTTAGACCAGAATGGATGCGTTCCAACCTATCATCCCCTACCACCAACTGTCCATTTGGCTAAGTTCTTGCAACCTATATGATCCAGGCAGAGCCCATAATGCCGAGTGGCTGCACTTGAAGCTTCTCAACATTTGACATATCAAATCTCTTTGTTCCTGGGTGGCCATCCACAAGTGTGATACACCAGGGTAGTCCATTGAAATGGGCCCTAAGTAACCACTCAACACAAACCAATCCTTCCATTCCACCCAGGTGATTCATTCACTTAGTTGTTTTATTAAACAAAACACAAGTCCTCAGACTTAGAAATTTTTCCATAGTATGAATATATATTCCACCCTTGTTTTATATTAGCTAAGCTAAGCATGATAGTAATAGGAATCTTAACTTAGGAAATTATACTAAGGTTTCATCTACTAGGTTTTCCCATAGCATGGTTTATACTTAGCAAAATTCCATGCAAGTCCTACTTAGAAATATCACTAATGCATAGTGAAAATAATGGGACAAAAGTATGAAGCATCACTTGCCTTTTTTGTATAGAGTATAGGTTCACTCCTTGATCTTGCAATATCCACTCACTTCAAATCACTACAATTTAATCAAGCAAACAATATTTCAATCTACCATTCAAGCAATTCATCACATAAAATGATAGAAACAAAACAATGCATGCAAGCATGCTAAAGATTGTTTTATTTGTAAAAGTGGTTTATAATAGGTTATAAACATTTGGAAACACCTATTGGTCATTTTATAAAGTGGCATAACCATTTGCAAAAGTTTTTACTTCATAAACCATTTTTAAACCAAGTCATTATTTTATGTGGTGAAGAAATGCTTTTAATAAGGCAACATTCTATAGAGTTCACAAAATATGTTTTACAACCATATAACCTTGTGTTTAGGGTCAGAGAGTTTAATTCCGAAACATTTCTCAAATGTTTTCTTCCAAAACCATTTTTAATAATTAAACCATATTTTTATTTGACTAGAAATGGTTTAAATCCAAAGTTTATTCTTTTGTTTCACCAAATACATTTTTGAAACCACAATTTGTTTCCTATGGTCAGTAGGTTCAAAACAGACCATTTTCCAAAGATTTTATCCTCAAAATCATTTTAGAACAAATTTTATATTCTAAACATGCATACACAAGTTTTTGCAAAAACAATCAATTTAACAGAAGCTTTTTACTAAACAAAGTGCATGGTTGGCTAGGTCTTGTCTTGCTGAATCCATTGATATAAAATTTGCAAAATTTGGACGTGTTGTTTGAAAGTTATGCAATTTACAAATTTGGAAAACTAATAGATCAAACTCTGGTTTTTAAACAACACACTGGCCACGTGGAGCAATATGATTGGTTGAAAACGTTTCGCGTGGATCGACAGACACAGACCGCAGGATTAAGTTACATCGCACGGCACAGATCGCGTACCCCTTCGGCTTTAAGTGATTCTATATAAGCCTCAGGATCAAGATCCAATGGTCCTCGTCTAATGACCTAGAACTGGCGGCGCTGGACTCTGACGCGCGACGGCGGTGGCCTGGCAGTGGCGTCGCCGGTGATGCAAGAAGCGAGAAAGGGAGAGAGGGGGCTCACCTGATTCGCTGAATGATGCTGATGCTCAACGTGCTCTCGGGGAAGCAGGGGGCGCACAGGGTTGCTGATAATTGCTCGTCGGAGTTGCGTCTGACGACGGCTTCTCCGTTCGTCGTTGCTGGCAAGAGCTATAGGTCACGAGAAGACGCGCGATGAGTGTCATTATATGCAGAAGAGTTTGGCAACCATGCGTGCGTCATCAGGAGAGGGAGGGGAGGACGGAGCTTACGGGGAGAGGTCGACGGAGTTGGAGGCAGACGGCGGTGTAGTCAGTCGTGGTCACTGCCGACGATGTGGGGCACGCGCGAGCGAGCTGAGGATGCAGAGAGATGCGCCAGAGCCTGGGGAGTTTGTTCGGGTGCTCGAGGAGGCGAGGGGCGGAGGAGACTGGCCGGAATCGGCCGGGAAAGCCATCGGAGACAGTGGGGTTCGGAGGAGAAATTTGTGCAGCCTGGTGGCTCCTGTGGGGTGTGGTCTGGGGGATAAGGGAGAGGAGACCAGGGCGGTTAAGAGGGTGACGTTGCAGCGCAGGATTAATCATCCATTAACGCGAATTGAAGGCGCGCATTCCTGGCAGAAATAGCAGCGAGGTTTGGGGACGAACAAGTCGCGGGGTTGACGATGATGACGGGGCAGTGGGGCTGCGTTGTCAGCGAGAGAGATAAAAAGAAAGTGGGGTCCAGCGGTCATACTCTGTGCGGGTTTCTTTCACGGTGAAAAACGTTTCACTCGGGTGAGAGGGAGAGGTGGGCTTCTGCTGGGCTTACTAGGCTAGCTGGGCTGGGTCGACATTTTCATTTTTTTTGTTCTGTTTGTTTTTCCTTTTCCATTTCTTTTATTCTGTTTTGATTTTGATTAAACAATTCAAACATCAATTTGAATGCAAACCTCAACCAAGATTTGTGTAGGTTTAAATATTGATTAGTATTGTAATCTGGAGTCAATTTTGGAATAAAACTTTATTCTTTTGGGGGTCTTTTTAATTATTTAATTAGGCCCTTGTTTTAAATCAAATAAGGTTTATTAATAATTTCAAACACCATTTAAATTTATAAATCCTTCTAAATCCTTTCAGTAAGTTTTATTTGATTATTTGGGTGGCAAATAATTTATCTTGAATTATTTGGAAAGTATTTAATATGATTCTTAAATCATTTGAATTGGGTATTTGTTTTAATTCCAATGTAATTTAAATATAGTTTTAATTCCCTAAAGTTTATTTGGAAGATTTCTTAAATCTTAATTAAGTTAATTAAACAACTTTTTACTCCACTTGGGTAAATTCCAAAATACTATTTACTCATGAATTATATAATAATTCTTATTAGAGATTTGTCTTTATTAAAATAGGGATAGAATGGTTAATGCCATTTATTTTATTTTGTAAATTCCTTATCCTTTTATTTTATTTGGATTTGGATTATATTCATTCCATTTTCTTATGGATTTGGCCAAGATTTATTTGGTCTTTCAAATATTCTTTATTTAATAATTCTTTCCTTATCTTATAAAATCCTTATCTTTTTATTTAGAGATCCAAACTTGGTGATTCCAATTTGTAAAATCTTGTTTAATATTTGTTTATCTTTTTAAATGTCTTTAGGATTATTTTCTCACCATTTGGTATGGATTTTAGATAAGTGTTTTATTAGCTTTGGAAATTACTTTTCCTTATCTTATTAAATTCATAAGATTTTATCCATGGTTCCAAATTAAGTGAAACCAATTTATATGGTTTTATAATATTTCTATTTGTCTTTCTTGATCATTTGACAAATTTTTATATGGATCAAATCCATAGGCTTGGACATAACTTGGAAATGATTTTATTCCATTAGGGTTTAGGGTTTGGATTCATTTTCCAGGTGTTTAAATTTCAAGATACATTCATTAAGGAATGCATTTCTCTAGATTTGAATTTTGTTGAATTCAAACTTTAAATAAAGTTTGTTCAAGATGGGATTTTAAGTTTCCATTCAGAAACAAAAGTTTCTTTTCACCCTGATTTTCAACAATAATTTTATTTTGTTTATTTATTTTTCACATTACAAGATTTGGAAAATCTTGGGATGTGACAGGCTACCACCCTTAAAATAAATCTCGTCCCGATATTTGGGGAGGCTAGGGGTTACAAGTTGGCTCAAAGCATCTAGGGTACTACCACCCTTAAAAATTTTCCAACTAAATTACATCTTGGTTTGCTTGGAATCTTGTTGAAACTTCTATGGACACTTGTCTGCATAATGGCCTAGCTCTTTGCATTTGAAACACATCACTTGGCTATTATCTTTCTTCTTCTTGGGTATTAATTCCTCTTGTTTATTTCCTTGTTTCTTCTTCTTTCCTGGGCAATCACTGGCTTAGTGTCCCATTTCTTTGCAATTGTAACATTTCAACTGGCTTATGTCCTTCTTCTTCTTTTTGGGTCTCTCCAAAGCTAGGAGTTCTTCTAGTTCATGCTCTTCATACTTTACCACAAAGGTGGGAAATCTTTCTCTCTTCTTGGGGCATTTACTAGAGATATGACCTTCTTCTTCACAAGAGTAGCAACACTTTGTGATCACCTTGGATTTGGCCTTATGATGCATAGCTTTGACTTTGCCTTCATCCTTCTTGGTAGAAGTTGTTCCTTCATGAGGGTTTACAAACTGTTGTTGCACTCCACCTTGTTTCCTTTGTTGAACTATGGAATAGATGGGGCATTGGATAGGGACATGATTATTTCCTTCACACAAGTAACAAGTAGCTTGGGTTGTGGGGCATTGGTCAACTGGATGTTTATCTTCAAAGTTGGGGCATTGATCTTCATGCTCCTTGGAAGCGTGATCCTTGTCTCCACAAATATTGCAAGCTTGGGTTCCTTCTAGAATATCATCTTTGTCATCCTTGTTGTCACAAACTCCTTTGGAAGAGTTATTTCCCATGTTGATCATTTGATCTGTCACCTTATGCAACAATTGGGTTTGGGTTTCCAAAAACCTTTGCATGGTTGGATCTGCCTCACTGGTGTTGGCTATAAATTGAGCTATCACTTGGTTCAACTGGGTTTGGGTTACTATCAGTTCTCTCATGTTGTCCTTTTGGTTGTTGTTGTTGTCACCATCCTTGATGTTGGAGTCTCTTGGAGAAGTCATCTGTTTGGGTTGGATTGGGATTAGAATAGGCAAAAGATTTTCTAAGGAGTCAATTCTAATCACACACATCACAATTCACTCAAGAAATGTGCAAGCAATCACAAACAAACATTCCACCCAAACAACAAGTTTCAAGCATATTTTTAGGCAACTAAAAATATTTTTGTTACACCACATAAGTTGGTGGGTTTGACTTTAAACTAAATATGGTGGTCCATCTATATGGTTCACTTGAGATTTTTCCATCCTTCTTGGTTGATTCTTCTTGAACAAGATCTTTGTATCCTTAGAGAATTTCTTGCATCTTGGTCTCAAACTTCAAGGTGATGATGGTTCCTTCTAAGTTGTGTTTCCTTATTCTTCAAGTCTTGAGCAACATTTCTTGTCTCAATTGTAGTCCTTAGTGATATCCAAGGTTGAAGTCCTTGGTGAAGATGTTGAAGATGTTGAAGTCATTAGAGTTGATGAAGTCCTTTGCTCATGGTGAAGTCTTTGGCCATGGAGTAGGCTTGTCCATCAAGTTTGAAATAGAAGAGATGTAGAATCAAAACCAAAATGGTTGAGAAAAGAGTTTACAAGATTGTTTGTAAATAAGTTTTGGAATAAACACAACTCCTATTTTTCTAAGGGGTTTTGTCCAATCCTAGGGTTACAAATCCTAAAGGCAACACAATGCTCTGATACCATCTATAAGGTTCCCAACCTTTAATAAGGTAGAGATCCCTGTGTTTACAATGCTAGTCCCTGGATCAATAGCTAGCATCCACAGTTAAGATGTAATATCAAGAAACAAAGGTCATAATACAACTTTATAACCAGGAATAAGATAATTTATTAATCTCACATAGCTCATTTGGCTATCTCATTACAATGCAGTAGAATATAACAATAGCATGGGGTCCTTCATCTTCAAAGTGCCACAGGCAGACATGTTGGTTGTAGACTTGTAATCCTAATCATTAAACTTCACTAATATCAAACAAACCTACAACATAACAAGTTACAGCCACAAGGGTCAATACATTTGAATTGTATTGGCAAGTGATACTATGGTAGTATAGTGGAGTCTATCATCTATATGCATTTGGCTAAGTGGAGCTTAGGCTTGCTTTGCTCAAAATAGATTTTTCCTTATCATTTGAAAACTCTAAGTTTTTGCTTGACAAAATCTTTCCCAAGGCATCTCCCAATAGAAATTGGTGATCCTTCAATCCCTTGTTCACTCACAAGATTTTAACATAGAAATTGGGATGAGGAGATTCTTGATAGCTTCCATGTATTGATGCTCAAATTGTCCTTTGCCAGGGACATGGCTAAGTACTTAGATTTTACACTCTGCAGAGGTGGTGCACTTTCCCCACAAGACTTGGTTTAACCAAGACAAGATCTTTCAGAAGCCTTCCCTTAGACCAGAATGGACGCGTTCCAACCTACCATCCCCTACCACCAACTGTCCATTTGTCTAAGTTCTTGCAACCTATATGATCCAGGCAGAGCCCATAATGCCAAGTGGCTGCACTTGAAGCTTCTCAATATTTGACATCTCAATTCTCTTTGTTCCTGGGTGGCCATCCACAAGTGTGATACACCAGGGTAGTCCATTGAAATGGGCCCTAAGTAACCACTCAACACAAACCAATCCTTCCATTCCACCCAGGTGATTCGTTCACTTAGTTGTTTTATTAAACAAAACACAAGTCCTCAGACTTAGAAATTTTTCCATAGTATGAATATATATTCCACCCTTGTTTTATATTATCTAAGCTAAGCATGATAGTAGTAGGAATCTTAACTTAGGAAATTCTACTAAGGTTTCATCTACTAGGTTTTCCCATAGCATGGTTTATACTTAGCAAAATTCCATGCAAGTCCTACTTAGAAATATCACTAATGCATAGTGAAACTAATGGGACAAAAGTATGAAGCATCACTTGCCTTTTTGGTAGAGAGTATAGGTTCACTCCTTGATCTTGCAATATCCACTCACTTCAAATCACTACAATTTAATCAAGCAAACAATATTTCAATCTACCATTCAAGCAATTCATCACATAAAATGATAGAAACAAAACAATGCATGCAAGCATGCTAAAGATTGTTTTATTTGTAAAAGTGGTTTATAATAGGTTATAAACATTTGGAAACACCTATTGGTCATTTTATAAAGTGGCATAACCATTTGCAAAAGTTTTTACTTCATAAACCATTTTTAAACCAAGTCATTATTTTATGTGGTGAAGAAATGCTTTTAATAAGGCAACATTCTATAGAGTTCACAAAATATGTTTTATAACCATATAACCTTGTGTTTAGGGTCAGAGAGTTTATTTCCAAAACATTTCTCAAATTCTTTCTTCCAAAACCATTTTTAATAATTAAACCATATTTTTATTTGACTAGAAATGGTTTAAATCCAAAGTTTATTCTTTTGTTTCACCAAATACATTTTTGAAACCACAATTTGTTTCCTATGGTCATTAGGTTAAAAACACACCATTTTCCAAAGATTTTATCCTCAAAATCATTTTAGAACAAATTTTATATTCTAAACATGCATACACAAGTTTCTGCAAAAACAATCAATTTAACAGAAGCTTTTTACTAAA
Source organism: Avena sativa (assembly GCA_916181665.1). Lineage (NCBI taxonomy): Eukaryota > Viridiplantae > Streptophyta > Magnoliopsida > Poales > Poaceae > Avena > Avena sativa. Next base: position 38,791,970 of record OV702298.1, on the reverse strand, counting down.
CCAAGTGCATGGTTGGCTAGGTCTTGTCTTGCTGAATCCATTGATATAAAATTTGCAAAATTTGGACGTGTGGTTTGAAAGTTATGCAATTTACAAATTTGGAAAACTAATAGATCAAACTCTGGTTTTTAAACAACACACTGACCACGTGGAGCAATATGATTGGTTGAAAACGTTTCGCGTGGATCGACAGACACAGACCGCAGGATTAAGTTACATCGCACGGCACAGATCGCGTACCCCTTCGGCTTTAAGTGATTATATCTAAGCCTCAGGATCAAGATCCAACGGTCCTAGTCTAATGACCTAGAACTGGCGGCGCTCGACTCTGACGCGCGGCGGCGGCGGCCTGGCAGCGGCGTCGCCGGCGATGCAGGAAGCGAGAAAGGGAGAGAGGGGGATCACCTGATTCGCTGAACGATGTTGATGCTCAACATGCTCTCGGGGAAGCAAGGGGCGCACGGGGTTGCTGATAATTGCTCGTCAGAGTTGCGTCTGACGACGGCTTCTCCGTTCGTCGTTGCTAGTGAGAGTTGTAGGTCACGAGAAGACGCGCGATGAGTGTCATTAGATGTAGAAGAGTTTGTCTACCATGCGTGCGTCATCAGGAGAGGGAGGAGAGGACGGAGCTTACGGGAGGAGGTCGACGGAGTTGGAGGCAGATAGCGGTGTAGTCAGTCGTGGTCGCTGCCGACGATGTGGGGCACGCGCGAGCGAGCTGAGGATGCAGAGAGATGCGCCAGGGCCTAGGGAGTTTGTTCGATTGCTCGAGGAGGCGAGGGGCGGAGGAGACTGGCCGGAATCAGCCGGGAAAGCCGTCGGAGACAGTGGGGTTCGGAGGTGAAATTTGTGCAGCCTGGTGGCTCCTATGGGGTGTGGTCTGGGGGAGAAGGGAGAGGAGACCAGGGCGGTTAAGAGGGCGTCGTTGCAGCGCGGGATTAATCATCCATTAACACGAATTGAAGGCGCGCATTCACAGCAGAAACAGCAGCGAGGTTTGGGGACGAACAAGTCGCGGGATTGACGATGATGACGGGGCAGTGGGGCTGCGTTGTCAGCGAGAGAGAAAAAAAGAAAGTGGGGTCCAGCGGTCATACTCTGTGCGGGTTTCTTTCGCGGTGAAAAACGTTTCGCTCGGGTGAGAGGAAGAGGTGGGCTTCTGCTGGGCTTACTGGGCTAGCTGGGCTGGGTCGACCTTTTCATTTTTTTGGTTCTGTTTGCTTTTCCTTTTCCATTTCTTTTATTCTGTTTTGATTTTGATTAAACAATTCAAACATCAATTTGAATGCAAACCTTAACCAAGATTTGTGTAGGTTTAAATATTGATTAGTATTGTAATCTGAAGTCAATTTTGGAATAAAACTTTATTCTTTTGGGGGTCTTTTTAATTATTTAATTAGGCCCTTGTTTTAAATCAAATAAGATTTATTAATAATTTCAAACACCATTTAAATTTATAAATCCTTCTAAATCCTTTCAGTAAGTTTTATTTGATTATTTGGGTGGAAAATGATTTATCTTGAATTATTTGGAAAGTATTTAATATGATTCTTAAATCATTTGAATTGGGTATTTGTTTTAATTCCAATGGAATTTAAATATAGTTTTAATTCCCTAAAGTTTATTTGGAAGATTTCTTAAATCTTAATTAAGTTAATTAAACAACTTTTTACTCCACTTGGGTAAATTCCAAAATACTATTTTCTCATGAATTATATAATAATTCTTATTAGAGATTTGTCTTTATTAAAATAGGGATAGAATGGTAAATGCCATTTATTTTATTTTGGAAATTCTTTATCCTTTTATTTTATTTGGATTTGGATTATATTCATTCCATTTGCTTATGGATTTGGCCAAGATTTATTTGGTCTTTCAAATATTCTTTATTTAATAATTCTTTCCTTATCTTATAAAATCCTTATCTTTTTATTTAGAGATCCAAACTTGGTGATTCCAATTTGTAAAATCTTGTTTAATATTTGTTTATCTTTTTAAATGTCTTTAGGATTATTTTCTCACCATTTGATATGGATTTTAGATAAGTGTTTTATTAGCTTTGGAAATTACTTTTCCTTATCTTATTAAATTCATAAGATTTTATCCATGGTTCCAAATTAAGTGAAACCAATTTATATGGTTTCATAATATTTCTATTTGTCTTTCTTGATCATTTGAAAAGTTTAATGACAAATTTTTGTATGGATCAAATCCATAGGCTTGGACATAACTTGGAAATGATTTTATTCCATTAGGGTTTAGGGTTTGGATTCATTTTCCAGGTGTTTAAATTTCAAGATACATTCATTAAGGAATGCAATTCTCTAGATTTGAATTTTGTTGAATTCAAACTTTAATTAAAGTTTGTTCAAGATGGTATTTTAAGTTTCCATTCAGAAACAAAAGTTTCTGTTCACCCTGATTTTCAACAATAATTTTATTTTGTTTATTTATTTTTCACATTACAAGATTTGGAAAATCTTGGGATGTGACAACTGTACTCTCGACTCCTACCGTCAAGGCAAGTAGTTGCTATTTTGATCATGAATTGTCCTACTATTTTCCTTTGTGCATTTGTAGTGTATTTTTGTAGCTACATGTGTAGGTATTACTATGCTATGCTATGTCCTATGTATTATGGTAGGGAAATCCTTTGTAGTTGAGCTCACGTATGATAGATGTTCTTAGCATTGTTGTAGATACGAGGAAGGGATCATGCTTTGGTAAAGTAAAGGATTTGTTCTACTAAAACAACATAGTGTTAATGAACTACCTGAGCGGAGTGGCTGGATTAGTCATCAGAGTGTGAATAATAGTGGGGAATGCCTCCCAGGGTACTAAGAAGGATTAGTTGTCTTTATTCTAGTAGCTTACATGTGCAACCATGTGCCAGTGAGAATGGGTGGCTGGTTTGACTCAGTAGGTCGTGGTGACCCGAACCCAGCATAGCCAGAGATGTAGTGAATGGTAGGTTGGGACCGGTGCGCAGTGGGGTTTGGGGATCTACTTCCCGAATGGTCTCTTCTTGGACTTCTCCCTATCGTCACACAATATACGTGTGGTGGTACGAGCTGGGATGTTCAATTCACATGGGTAAAGTGTACAACCCCTACAGGGTGTATAAACAAAGTGTTTAGCCGTGTCCCCGGTTACGGACAAATGAGTTGCTTGATATTGATACTATGATATATTCTCCCTCATCCTTACTTCTTGATTTCTAAAACTTGATGGGTGAACTTAATGGGTTGTTGTGAATCAAAATTGGTTTATTAAAGTAGGACAAAGTGTTTGGAAAATGCAAGCTAGCCACATCTTCACCAGCCAAATAAGCATGTAGTTTCTAAGTCTATTGTCTCCCTATTTAGCGCTACTTGCCATACATTCCATGTATTGACCCTTCGGTGCTGCTACGTTTATGTTGCAGGATATTCTGACTCTGATTAATCTGCTAGGTCGCGGTACTTAACTCTGCACTTGTTCGCTTGTGGGCAATTTGGAGATTGAAGGAGTTATTTATTTATGTTTGATACTTGAATAAGTTTGAGCTAGCCTTCGAGCTAAGCTTTATTGTAATAAATGTATACTCTGGATCTTCGTTATTTATGATACACGGATATTTTACTTTGTTATTCATCTAAGTTCTATGTAAGCCAATGAACCGATCCAGGGATTGGCAAGTTGCATAGGAGCTAAAGTCTTTTCAGTACTGTAGTGTTACAGATGGTATCAGAGCCCGTGTGTCGACTGTAGGATCATGACCTAGGTTGAAATAGGAATCCATAGAATTACTAAAGCTTATATTAACTCTGTCTTTCATCTTATGCCTTTCACTCTCGTAAATCTTTATCATTTGCTATTCTCACACTTCCCTCTTTTAATTGATAGATGGGAGAAGTCAGGACTGAGTATGCTGGGATCGAGTCGCTAAGGCCATTTTCAGGACAGTTGGGACAGCTCTCACAATCATTGGGCTTGTCGCTGCCCATGTTCAAGGGAAGAAGGCTATTACCTATGGATATGGCGAGGACGCCTGGGAGATCACCACTATCATCTTTAGGGATTTCACCTTTCCAAACCCTGTGCATCTGGTCTACACCAAGCGGTATTGCAACTGGGAGCTTGGAATAAACTTGGCCCTGCATGAAGCCCTGTCACGCTAGTGCCATCTTGTTCGACACCTACTGCCAGAAGACTCTCCTTACCATGACTTCGGAAGGCGTGATGAGAATGGGAACATTGTGGTTACCCCGGGCAACAGGAACAACATGCAGCCCCGTCGGAGGCACATAGAAGATATGGAGATGGAGAATGAAGTTCTAGCTGAGAAGGTGATGATGGTAAAGGAGATAGCTGATTTTGCCAGCAACGGTCTAGTGGTCCAAGGACAGGAGATTGATACCTTACACGATCATGTGGATGTTCTGGAGCATGCACTTATTGGCAGGGATGCAACCATAGGACAGCTGAATGGGGCCGCCCAAGAGAAGGATGAGACCATAGCACAGCTGAATGAGACTGTCCAGGAGAATAATCAAGCCATAGAGCAGCTGCAAGGGACCGTCCAGGAAAGGGGTCAGACCATTGTTGATATGGCATCTCAAATTGCCGCTCTCCAAGCTTAGTTAAATCCACCACCTGATGATGACAACAATGGAGATGATGGCAATAATGATGATGATGATGGAGGGAACAATGATGATGAGGACAAAGATGATGATGAGGACGGAGGCAATGATGGTGGAGGAGATGAAGCAATTGCTGAACCAGCAGAAGATGAGGAAAAAGAGGATCCTGAAAAGGTGGATTTTGATGTCTCTAGCGAGGATTCAGGGGAGGTATATATGCCACCACCATGGATGGTTCGTGGAGCGAAGCGTCAACGCATCAGTGCAAGGACCTACTGCAACCTCTTCATGAAGTAGTTAGATGGCCACCAATTAGTCTTCGTTAGGATGCATCGTTAGTTTAAGGCCTCGATCAATGTAAAACTTCTTTGGTGTTAGTTTAAAGTGTTTAGGATGCTCTATTGTGTACTCTAAAGTTCTAGGATTATTTGAGAGAATTTATAAATAAGTTATGGCAAAGTTTTGGTTGAAATTCGTGATTTTTCCTGCTGTAGTTTTCTGCTGACCCTACTGTACTGTAAGATTTTTCATGTTTTATTGGTAACTGGTAAAAATCTTAAAAAATAGGGTTTGGTGCAAAACTTCTTGTACTATATGTACAAAAATCAGAAAAAAATGCTGACTAGTTTAAGTCAGGCAGAAAAATTTGTGAACAGTGCTGGACTGTTCTGCCAGATTTCTGTTTTGTGGTTTTCTTGGCCTGTTTATGGTTGTAATTGTTGCTAACGCCTCTAAAACTATTTCAGTAGCTATATACTGTTAGGATAACCCCTGGAATAGTGTTTGCTTTCTAATTTGCTGATGTATGCTTGTGTGTGGTTGCTTGTGCTTGTTTCGTTGTTGTATGATCATAATGCATGGGTAGAATTTTATTTATCGTAGATGCTCTTTCTAAACATACTTTTGTTGAACCGCAGATGCCGCCTAGTCGTCAACCCACTGAGATGAAGCAGCTGATGGCAGCCCAGGCGCAGCTAGCGCAGGTGATGACTCAGTTTATGGCTGCCCAGAACAACAACAATAACAATAACAACAACAACAACGGGAACAACCAGCCCCAAGGTGATGCCCTTGCAAGGTTTCTAAGGCTGAGGCCAGCAAAGTTCTCTACTGCACCTGAACCAATGATTGCTCTTGACTGGTTGCGTTCGGTGAACAAGGATCCGGTAACTGTTGGGTGCACAGATGCTGAAAAGGTGAGGTTTGCTGCTCACCTACTGGAGGGACTAGCTGCTTCTTGGTGGGATACTTTCCAGATTACCCACCCACTGGATACCGTTACCTGGGCCATGTTTGAGGAAGGTTTCAAAACCAACCATAACTCTTCAGGGGTTCTGAGTCTAAAGAGGAAGGAGTTCTGCAACTTGCGTCAGACCAACTGCACTATGGCAGAATACATAGAGGAGTTCAACAATCTTTCATGTTATGCTCCAGAAGATGTGGACACTGACTCCAAGAGGAGAGAGGTTTCTGGATGTCCTCAGTAATGAGCTCTCAGTGTGGCTGTTAGTGGTATATTTCCCAACATTTCAGGAACTGATGGATAAGGCTCGGACCTGGAAGGGAAGCAGCAGCAAGTGGAAAAGCGCAAGAGGAAGCACAACAGTCACTCTTCTGGATCACACCACCTTGCTCGCACCTCCTATGATGGACACTCTGGACACTCTAGGCATGGAGGTGATGACCGCGACCACCGCGGAGGTAATGGACATCACCATGATGGACACAGGAGCAGCAGCCAACACCGTGGAGGGAACGACCGCCACCACAATGGTCACAAGAACCACAATGGAAGCTCTGGGAGGAACAATGGACACAGCTATGTGAGCAAGAAGGACCTCAGCAATGTGGAGTGCTACAAGTGCAAGAAGATGGGTCACTATGCAAGCACCTTCTCGGAGAAGATTCCAGGAGTTGGACCCAAGATTGGCCCCACCCAGAAGGCTAATGTGAACCATGTGGATGTGGAAGAGATTCGTGATGAGTCAGACCTCGTGATTGGTAAGTTCCTAGTCGATTCCCATATTGCACTTGTTTTATTTGATACTGGAGCATCGAATTCATTCATATCAAGGGCATTTGTGGATAGACATAAGTTACCCACTGAGGCACTAAAAGGGACAATTAGAGTGAGCACATCGGCAGGAGAAATGTTAGCTAGTGTGGGTTGTCGTGACTTGACCCTGGGAATTGGAGTGCACAGTTTTCTAGCACACCTAGTTGTTTTGGAGTAACAGGAACTAGATGTGATACTAGGTATGGAGTGGTTGTCCGCGCACGATGGCCAAGTGGATTGTGCACGGAAAGCAATTTCACTCATAACTCCACGGGGCACGAGGATCAAGTTTAAATTGTCAGCATGTCTTAGGAGTGCCGAGGTGAATTATCTCAAGGGGGTTAGCATGGACACAGTACCTATAGTGAGAGAATACCCCGACGTGTTTCCAAAGGAGCTACCAGGGATGCCACCGGACCGTGATGTGGAGTTTCTTATTGACTTAATGTCGGGGACTGGACCAATAGCCAAAAGGCCATTCAAGATGGATGTGGATGAACTGAAGGAGTTGAAGAAGCAATTGAGAGAGAAATTGGACAAGGGATTTATTCAACCCAGCTCGTCGTCATGGGGTGCGCATGTTCTGTTTGTGGAGAAGAAGGACAGTAGCAAGAGGTTGGTAGTGGACTATCGTTTGCTGAATGATGTGACTATCAAGAATAAGTACACTCTGCCCAATATAAATGATTTGTTTGATCAGTTGGAAAGAGCAAAGGTGTTTTCCAAGATTGGTCTGAGATCAGGATATTTCCAACTGAAGATCCGGGAAGAGGACATACCAAAAACTGCTTTCACCACTAGGTATGGTTTATATGAGTATACGGTTATGTCTATTGGACTAACGAATGCTCCGGCATATTTCATGACCATGATGAACAAGGTATTTATGGAGTACTTCGACAAGTTTGTGGTGGTGTTCATCAATGATATATTGATATACTCCAGAAATGATAAGGAGCATGAGAAGCATTTGCGGATGATAATGGAAAAGCTGACGAAACACAAGCTATATGCCAAATTCAGCAAGTGCGAGTTCTGGTTGAATAGTGTTGGATTTCTAGGACATTTGGTGTCGGGAGAAGGAGTCGCAGTTGATCCAAGCAAGGTATCATCGGTTGCATAATGGGAGGTGCCAAAGAATGTGGGCGATATTCGGACCTTCTTGGGACTTGCGGGATACTATAGAAGGTTCATAGAAAATTTCTCCAAGATTGTGAAGCCAATGACGGAATTGTTGAAGAAGGAGAAGAAGTTTGAATGGACCGAGGAATGTGAAGCTAGTTTCTAGGAACTGAAGCGTATCCTAGTGACCGCACCTATTCTATGCTTTCCTAATCTACAGAAGGATTTCTAGGTATATTGTGACGCATCTCGACAAGGTCTGGGTAGTGTGTTGATGCAAGATGGAAGAGTGGTGTCATATGCCTTGCGCCAGCTCAAGCACCACGAGAGGAACTACCCCACACATGATTTGGAATTAGCATCGGTCGTGCACGCACTCAAGGTATGGAGACACTATCTGATGGGGAAGCATTGCGATGTATTCACAGACCACAAGAGCTTGAAGTACATATTCACAAAGAAGGAGCTGAACATGAGGCAAAGAAGGTGGTTGGAACTCATAAAGGGTTATGACATGAGTCTGCAATATCACCCAGGAAAGGCAAATGTAGTGGCAGATGCACTAAGCCGCAAGGTTTATACAAATGGACTAAGTGTGGGAAAATTTTCGAGGGATTTGTGCGAGCAATTCAAGGATCTTATATTAGAGGTTGAATCCGAGGGATATTTGGCAGCAATGGAGATCAAGCCAACACTTCAGGAAAAGATTGGTGAAGCTCAGAAGGAGGACAGTGAGCTGAAGAGGATAAAGGAAAACATACCCAAGGGCAAAGCGGAGGGATTTCGCGAGGATGATCAAGGAACCCTGTGGTATGGTGATCGTCTGTGTGTGCCCAACGATCCATAAATAAGGAAGTTGATTCTCCAGGAAGCTCATGACTCGCCATACTCGATACATCCAGGAAATACCAAAATGTATATGGATTTAAAGGAAAGATTCTGGTGGAACAATATGAAGGTGGATATCGCCGAGCATATTGCCTTATGCGATGTGTGTAGTAGAGTGAAGGCTGAACATCAGAAGCCAGCGGGATTACTACAGCCATTGCCGATACTGGATTGGGAGTGGGATAAAGTGGGGATGGATTTTATCACAGGACTGCCCAGGACCAGGTCTGGTTATGATTCTATATGGGTAGTGGTGGATCATTTGACCAAGGTAGCTCACTTTATACCTATGAAGACCACTTATACCAGTGCCAAGCTAGCCAGGATCTATATGAACAGGATTGTGTGTCTGCACGGTGTGCCCAAGTGCATTGTTCAGATAGAGGTACTCAATTCACCTCTCACTTTTGGCGCCAGCTGCATGAGTCATTGGGAACCAGATTGGAACTTAGCACAACATTCCACCTTCAGACAGATGGACAGACAGATAGGGTGAATCAGATTTTGGAGGATATGTTGAGAGCTTCCGCTCTGGCTCTTGGCTCTAGTTGGGATGAGAATTTTCCCTATGCTGAGTTTTCCTACAACAACAGCTACCAATCCAGCATCAAGATGTCACCGTTCGATGTGTTGTATGGTAAAAGATGCAGAACACCATTGCTATGGGATGGTGTAGGTGATCGTCAACTTTTTTGGGCCAGATTTGATCAAGGATGCCGAGGAGAGGGTTAGTTTGATTCGGGACAGGCTAAAGGTAGCACAATCGAGGCAGAAGAGCTACGCTGATGCCAAGCACAAGGAAGTGGTGTATGAGATCGGAGATCGAGCATACCTTCGAGTATCGCCACTGCGTGGAATTAAGAGGTTTGGAATCAGGGGTAAGCTGTCACCTCGATTCATAGGACCATACTAGGTCTTAGCACGCAAGGGAGAGGTTGCTTATCAGTTGGAGTTGCCAGAGGCTCTGTCCGCTGTTCATGACGTGTTCCACGTGTCCCAGCTGAAGAAGTGCCATCCGGAGATGGTGGATACACTATTGAGGGACATTGTGCCACTAGAGGAGGTTCAGCTAGAGAGTGACTTGACATATGAGGAGAAGACGGTCAAGATACTGGAGACAGCAGAGAGGTCTACTCGTACCAAGACGATCAGGTTTTGCAAGGTGCAATGGAGCCACCACACGGTAGAATAAGCCACTTGGGAGCGAGAGGACGACCTCCGAGAGGACCATCCACACCTATTTGCTAGCCGCGTCGAATCTTGAGGACGAGATTCATCTTAAGGATTTATTCTTGTCACATCCCAAATTTTAGATTTGGTATTGCATATCATACATGTCATTGCATCATGAGCATCATTGCAAAAAAAAAATCAGTTTCAAACTTTTTGTCAAAATCACACTTGCATGCCTTTGTCACAAACACTTGATTGCTCGGTTTCTACCTTGAATCTGTTAAAAAGAATTAGTTTAGTTGTTTGGAAGGCACAGGTGCGTAGAGGGTTTCAACACGAACCCGTAGGACTTTGATTCTCCTCAATAGAAGCTTCGGTTCAAAAGTTATGCTGGTCTGAAGTTTTGGTTAAATTCAAACAGTTTTTGTCAGTTCAGACTGAAGTTTCAGTTAAGAAAAAACACCCACAAAAAAAATAAGTGAAAAAAAGAGCAAAGCAGCGCGCCGGCCAGCCCACGCAGCCGCGGCCCACCCGGCCGGCCCACCTGGGGCCTGCCAGCGTTGCAGCCAGCGGTAGTAGCTGCGCGCAACCGCGCATGCGGCGAATAGATAGGTGTCGCCACCTAGCCCCGCGCCACTGACGCGTGGGCCCCGCCCGTCAGCATCTCCCAGGAGCGTGTTCGTTCTGGACTCGAACGGAACTGCGCGTTCGTGCTGAAAATCCGCGATGATACCGAACCCCCGTGAACGATTGTTGCCCCTCTTAAGATCCCTAGTTTCCTCTCTTCGAAAGCCCCCAAAAAATCCCCTCCTAACACGCTGCCGCCAAAACGGAATTCGTCGCCGGAGATTGGAGCCACCGCCGCCGCCATTACCGTTGGTGAGGCCGCGATTCTCGCTGTACCAGCCACCCCCTCTCACCCCGATGATCCTCCCGTCTCTCCCCCACTTGGCATCGTCGCCCTAGCCCACTTGTTTCGCCGCAGGATCGCAGGAACAAGCTCCCGAGCTCGCCGGAGCGCCCCCATCAACGTCCGCCTCCAGCCGCCCCTGCCACCGCTAGCGGAAGCGAAGATACGCGGTGCAGACATCCCCGAGACCGTTGAACCCCGCTGAGCCTCGTCGTGCACCTCGCAACCGCCAGCCCTCGCCGGAACGAACGCCATCGTTGACCTCCGACCGCCGCCGGTGAGCCCTCCCCTCGCGAGCACGCATAGCTGCTGGATCTGGTATGCATGGTCTGGATCGCGCGTTGACGGTCATCGCTGACCGCAGACTAGTCAGACCTGCACGGTCAGCATCACGTCGGCAACGGCCAATCAGCGCTGTCCTTTTTCAATTAAGTATTAATTATAAATTTTCAGAAAATATATGAAACTTGTAAAATCGATAGAAATTTATCCACTAGGCCAAAAATTACAAATAAGGTACCGTTGGATTTAGTTTTGCACATAGAATATTGTTGTGCAGTTTTTTTAGACTTTTGCAGCATGGTTTTGTCATGATTAATTAAATAGTTTAATGGCCTATTTAAAGTAATAAATTTATAGGAAAAGTTCTACAACTCAGAAAATTGCAAATGAGGTGTCCCTGGAATCAGTAGAACAAGTAGATTATGTTTGTGAGTTAAAAAGGTAACCTTACTGTACTGGAATTTTCAGAAAAAATTAAAAGGCTTTCTGGAGTATTTTAATTGTATAAAAAGTTTTGTAACTCCTTTTTGAGTGATTCCAATTGGTAATGGTTCTATTTTAGGTTGCCTACACGGTAGTTATTTTTACCAAGATTTTACAAACTAGTTGACAACAATGGTTTAATAATTGGACTAGAGCTCAATTATTTGGCCATTTAAAATTGCATGCTTTGTTTTCAATGCTTTTAAAATGTTTCCCATGCATGCATACAGTAGGTATACTGAATAAAGGTTATAGGATGCTACTAAAACCTTGTTCAACTTGTCATGCATGCATCTTGCATTATTATGTTTGTATATGATTGTTTATGTGTTGAAATTGTGTATCGTGTAGATTGTGACGAGTGCACCGCTTGCTTCTATGAGGATTGTACTCTCGACTCCTACCGTCAAGGCACGTAGTTGCTATTTTGATCATGAATTATCCTACTATTTTCCCTTGTGCATTTGTAGTGTATTTTTATAGCTACATGTGTAGGTATTACTATGCTATGCCATGTCCTATGTATTGTGGTAGGGAAATCCTTTGTACTTGAGCTCACGTATGATAGATGTGCTTAGCATTGCTGTAGATACGAGGAAGGGATCATGCTTTGGTAAAGTAAATAATTTGTTCTACTAAAACAACATAATATCAATGAACTACCTGGGCGGAGTGGCTGGATTAGTCATGGGAGTGTGAATAATGGTGGGAAATGCCGCCCAGAGTACTGAGAAGGATTAGTTGTATTTATTCTAGTAGCTTACGTGTGCAACCATGTGCGAGTGATAATGAGTGGCTGGTTGGACTCAGTAGGTCATGGTGACCCGAACCCAGCGTAGCCAGAGATGTAGTGAATGATAGGTTGGGACCGGTGCGCAGTGGGGTTTGGGGATCTACTTCCCGAACGGTCTCTTCTTGGACTTATCCTATCCTCACACAATATGCGTGTGGTGGTACGAGCTGGGTTGTTCAAGTCAGATGGGTAAAATGTACAAACCCCTGCAGGGTGTATAAACTAAGTACTTAGTCGTGTCCCCGGTTACGGACAAATGAGTTGCTTGATATTGATACTATGACATATTCTCGCTCATCCTTACTTCTTGATTTCTAAAACTTGATGGGTGAACTTAAAGGGTTGTTGTGAATCAAAATTGGTTTATTAAAGTAGGACAAAGTGTTTGAAAATGCAAGCTAGCCACAGCTCCACCAGCCAAATAAGCATGTAGTTGCTAAGTCTATTGTCTCCCTATTTAGCGCTACTTGCCATACATTCCATGTATTGACCCTTCGGGGTTGCTACATTTTATGTTGCAGGATATTCCGACTCTGACTGATCTGCTAGGTTGTGGTACTTCACTCTGCACTTGTTCGCTTGTGGGAAATTTGGAGATTGAAGGAGTTATTTATTTATGTTTGATACTTGAATAAGTTTGAGCTAACCTTCAAGCTAAGATTTATTGTAATAATGTATACTCTGGATCTTCGTTACTTATGATACACGGATATTTTACTTTGTTATTCATCTAAGTTCTATGTAAGCAAATGAACCAATCTAGCGATTGGCAAGTTGCATAGGAGCTACAGTCTTTTCAGTACTGTAGTGTTACACATACCGATGTGTTTGGACCAATGAGTGTAGCATCGCACGGTGGTTATCGTTATGTTCTTACTTTCACGAATGACTTGAGTAGATATGGGTATATCTATTTCATGAAACATAAGTTCGAAAGTTTCGAGAAGTTTAAGGAATTTCAAAGTGAAGTAGAGAATCAACATAACAAGAAGATTAAGTTTCTACAATACGATTGTGGAGGTGAATATCTAAGTTATGAGTTTGGCGAGCATTTAAAGTAATGTGGAATACTTTCACAATTGAGACCGCCGAGAACACCACAACGTAATGGTGTGTCCGAACGTCGTAATCGAACTCTCTTAGATATGGTTCGTTCTATGATGTCACTTACAGATTTACCGCTATCATTTTGGGGTTATGCATTAGAAACATCCACATTCACTTTAAATAGGGCACCATCTAAATCTGTTGAAACAACACCGTATGAATTATGGTTTGGGAAGAAACCTAAATTGTTGTTCCTTAAAGTTTGGGGTTATGAAGCTTATGTAAAGAAGTTACGCCCGACAAGCTTGAACCCAAAGCGTAAAAATGCGTCTTCATAGGATACCCGAAGGAAACTATTGGGTATGCCATCTATCATAGATCCGAGGGCAAAATCTTTGTTGCCAAGAATGGATCCTTTCTAGAGAAGGAATTTCTCTCAAAATAAGTGACTGGAAGAAAAGTAGAACTCGACGAGGTTATCGAACCTTCTCTCGGATTTGAGAGTAGCGCAACACCAGAAGAAGTTCCTATGGCGCCTACACCAATAAGAGAGGAAGCTAATGATATTGATCATGAAACTTCGGTTGAAGTTACTATGGAACCTCACAGGTCAACGAGAACTCGTACCACTCTCGATTGGTATGATCCCGTTATGAGTGTCATGTTGGTGGTCAACACCGATGACCCTGTGACATATGAGGAAGTGATGATGAGCCTAGATTCCAATAAATGGCAAGAATCCATGAAATCTGAGATTGGATCCATGTACGAAAACCAAGTATGGACTTTGGTGGACTTACCGGATGGACGGAAGGCCGTCGAGAACAAATGGATTTTCAAGAAGAAAACAGATGCTGATGGTAATGTTACTGTCTATAAAGCTCGACTTGTTGCAAAAGGGTTTCGACAAATTCAAATAGTTGACTACGATGAGACTTTCTCACCGGTAGCAAAGCTAAAGTATGTGAGGATTTTGTTAGCAATCGCTGCATTTTATGATTATGAGATATGGCAGATGTATGTCAAAACGGCATTCCTCAATGGAGACATTGATGAAGAGTTGTATATGGTACAACCCAAAGGTTTTGTCGATCCTAAAGATGCTAACAAGGTATGCAAACTTCAATGGTCCATTTATGGATTGAAGCAAGCATCCTGAAGTTGGAATCAATGTTTTGATAAGGTAATCAAAAGTATTGGTTTTATACAAACTTATGGAGAAGCTTGTATTTACAAGAAACTGAGTGGGAGATCTGTAGCATTCCTAGTACTATATGTGGACGACATATTGTTGATTGGGAATGAGGATTATTTGAATAATAGTTTTTCAATGAAAGATCTTGGCGAAGCAGCTTACATATTAGTCATAAATATTTATAGAGATAGATCGAGACTCCTAATATCATTGTAATAGAGTACATATTTGGACAAAGCTCTAAAGAGGTTTGGAATGGAAGATAGCAAGAAAGGGTTCTTGCCCATGTTGCCCAATACGACCTTGAGTAAAACTCAAAGTCCTGCTACGACAGAAGATAGAGAAAGGATGAGTAAGACTCCCTATGCCTCAGCCATAGGATCTATCATGTATGGCATGCTGTGTACTAGACCCAACATTGCATATGCTGTTAGTTTAAGTAGCAGATATCAAACTGATCCAGGGGTGAATCATTGGACAGCGGTCAAAAACATCCTTAAGTACTTGAGAAGAACTAAGGGTATGGTTCTTTCTTATGGAGGTGATGAACAGCTCGTTGTTAATGGTTACACCGATGCTATTTGGAACACCGATCCGGATGATTCTAAATCTCAATCTGGATATGTATTTACTTTGAATGGTGCAGCAATTAGCTGGAGGAGTGCAAAGAAAAGCGTTGTGGCGAGATCATCAACTAAATCGGAATACATAGCTGCTTTGGAGGCTTCATAAGAGGCGATATGGATGAATGAGTTCATTATAGAGCTCGGTGTGGTTCAAAGTGTGCTGGACCCAATGTCTATCTACTATGATAACATGGGCGCCATAGCCAATGCGCAAGAACCAAGGTCACACAAGAAGTTGAAGCATATCAAGATGCATTTTCACGCTATTCGAGAGCATGTCCAAGATGGTGACATAAAGATTTGCAAAGTACATACAGTAATGTGGCGGATCCGTTGACTTAACCTCTCCCGAGGGAAAAACATGACCAACACCAAACCGCCATGGATGTTCGATATATTACCATGTAATATAGATTAGTTGACTCTATGTAACATCCCAAAAATATTAATCAAGATTATCAAGTTCTAATCACCCAAGTTTAGGGTTAACAAAAACTTTTGTTATTAAAATTAATATGAATGCATGTGTGTGTGATGAATGCATGAATGATTGAAATTGCCATGTTTGATTGCTATTAATGGCAAGGATTGGTTTAAAGATGAAAACAACATCATCTAGATCATTTCCAAGCAGAATCAAATAAAGAGAAAATAAAATATAAACAATATGAGCAAATGGTCATTTTGACCAAAGTTAACCACTAGACTACTTTGAGTGTTTCTAGTCCAAGATTTCTAACAGAAACAAATCCAATTCTTTTAACCCCTTGCTAGACCAAGTGAAAGTGAACCCAAGCCCACCTTGCAAAGCAACAGAAACAATTTCCAAATCAGTTCAAATGACAATTCAAAATTGAATCAAGTGTAGGTACTAAGATCACCATTTCTCAAAAACCACTCAAACCAGTTCACCTTGACAAAACCAAGCAACTAGATACTACCAAGCATGTGACAAGAGCACTCACCAAAATTCATCCAAAAATTCAAATTTAAATCTCATGCGTCCATTTCATCAAACAGATGGTGAGCACAGTAAACCACTGCCTAACTTCTACTGTTTTGAGCAGTGTTTGATCAAACCCTTGTCCCCAACTTACTCCCCTTGTCTCCCCCAGTGATCACACTCGCATTGAAGCAGCTACCACCCCTACCCTTGCACTAGTGCAGTGCCACCCGAAGCCACCATGGACAACCGACCATGGCCAGCACGCAGGAGCACACGCCGCGCCCGTCCACGATGTCCAGGAGGCAGGCCACCGTCCACCTCCACCCCCTGTCCAACCCTCGAGCACAGCCAGGCCCTGGACCACAGAGAAAATGCAGCGCCATTTCTTCTCTTCCATGCCGAGAGCGCGCCAAAGCTCCGCACCCAACACGCGCGCACACGCCACGCCTCGCCCTTACCGCGCATGTCTGCACTCACCACGACACCAGCTACCCCCTAGACATGCTCATTTGCCGCCCCGCAACCAGTAGCAACTGTGCGTCGTCGAAAATTCCGTCGGTGCCGCTCAGTGCGTCGACCCGTTCTGACCAACCTCGAACATCCCTTGATGCACCATTAATCCCTTGAGGATCACTGGAGACACTACACTGGCCTACACCCTTCGCCATGCCGTTAGCTCGATGTACCGTCGTCATCGATGAGCTCCGACCATGCCGCACTGCCCCTCTCGCTCGGCTATAAAAGGAGGCCACCCCTGCCTCAAATCGCCACACCATCTCACTCCCCACTTCTCACAGATCACCCATGACCCTTCCCTGGAGCAAGGCGAGCTCCGCATTGCCGGAATTTGGCCGGAGTCTGCCGCTGCCGAGGAGGAGCGGAGCCGTTGATTGGAGCTACCCCAGGAGCCGCCGCGACCATCGTTCAAACCTCCGTCGTTGACAATGTCATTCGCCCCCAACACCGACCCTAGATGGAGCCCTGGTAAGCCGCTACGTACCCCCACCGTCGCTGTTAGGGTTCGGTCTCGTCAGAGTTGATCGACGGAGACGACGCCCCTTAGCCGTAGGATCTAGTCTAATCGCACGGCCCAGATGGAAACTTGCCGCTTGGACCCCCCTGTCAGTAGCCCGCTGTGTGCACTGTGTAGTTGGGCCGGCCCAGTTTAGTTCCCGTGCTCAGCCCAGTAATTCGAACAAAGATTTTCCAATTTAGTTCAAACCTAGTTCTGTCAGTAGATTCAAAAATCAATTCAGAGAGTTGTACTGAACCAAATTGCATGACACCAATTTTTTTAGAAAGGTATTGAAATGTTTAATCCAAGACCGTTGGATTCAAAACATTTGGAATTGTAGATCACCTATAGTAAAAAGAACAAAACAGAGACTTTTACACACTCAAACATTTTTCAAAAATCAACCATAAATGATTTTGAGTTGATTCCAACTCTCAAAAATCACATTTGACAAGCTCCAACTGAATATGTAAAAATACTTAGGTTTAAATGTAGTAATCTTGGACAAGTATTAAAATAATGCCCCATAGGAATTTCTAGTCACTTTAATTATTTAAAATAATACTACTAAACCTTATTAAATTGTGACATCACTTTAAATCACATTCCCAAGTATTAAAATATGTGTTGATGACATTTGGCAACATGATCCCATATTTTAATTGGAGAATATTAAATCTTAAGTAGTTTTTCAATGAGTAGAAATTACTCTTCTAAAAATAAAATAAATAAGACTAAGGCTTTATCTTAGGTGATGATTGTGATGATGCTAGATCATCTAGTGTGAACCTTTTTGTGCCAAATAGAAGTAGTTAAGTATTGTTTGGTAATTGTGTACCTCGTATTTATTTATAGACGCTAGTACCGAGCAAGAATACGAGGAGGAGGAGTACGAAGAAGAAGAAGAAGAACAAGAAGAAGAAGAAGAAGAGAACTTCAATCACTGCACTACTCAAGGCAAGCTAAGCTAAACCATGCAAGATAATACTTGCAATCTCCACAATACAAGTTAACTTTGCAAGCTTGGTAACCTATGCAATGCATTAGGCATGCCTTGGTTATGCAACCTTGATTATACCAAATCCCAGTTTTACTTGCACGCTTTATTCTTTTATTTCTTTATCAAAGTTCTTTATTACTTCTAGTTAGTGTTTTCTGAGTTTTGGAAGGCTATTAGAGGTAGCATAAAGAGCATAAAACTTGGCCTAAGTTAGTTAGAACTAGATGTCATACTGAGGCATGAGATTAGATTGGATAGTCACACTTGATTAGCACCCCTCATTAGTGATTACCCTCAATTTTAGTGGCTATTGCTAAGCATAAAAGTTGATCACTTTAGATTGGAATACTTAGTGAAAATGATTATGAAAACCTTGGAATGATGAATCATTCTAATGAAATGTTTAGACATGTGTTATGAACACCAGATAATTTGATGATGAAAATGTTGAGGCATGAGCCTTAGCCCTTTATAAAACTGATGGTTGGGTTCGGATGCGATACCATTCCAATTTTATCGTATAACCACAATACCCGAATTTGGGTAGGGCTTGACTAGAAGTTATATATCTTAGTACGGGTTCCCTTGCGGAAGAGGTTTGAGCTGAGGCTACCTCGTGATGATTGTCCACCTGTGTTGTTCCCAAGATGATAGATGGTCGTGCTTGGGAGGCCAAACTCATAGGGGAGGTGCCTATACTAGGGTGTGTAATTTAAAGGTTAGGATTGATTATCCGCATACTGAGTATGGTGATTCAGGATTGTTCCTGACGGATGTATTGAATGTTGTGGTGAAAGTGTACAATCTCTAGAAAGTGTCAAACTATTTGAATAGCCGCTTCCGCGGTTATGGACAGTTGGAGTGGCCATACTATTCCGTCATTATATGTTTTCAAAATGACTTGTGAAATGAATTGTGACTTTGACTTGACCACAAGAAGGTTGTGAACATGAAAACTAAGTTCCTACTTAGGTGTTGTAAAACATTAAACTAGTTTTCTTTACTTCTAAAATCGGTTAGAGATAAACCTGGCTTTTTGAAAATAAACCTAGAGCTTAGGATTCCTACTCGAACTACTTATTTGTTAGTCATAGTTTGCGAGTACTTAAAGAGTACTCATGGGTTTGTCCCTGGCTATTCCTATGGCCATAGTATGAGGAGGAATACCAGGATGATGGACAGCAGGAAGTCTATGACAACTAGGATCATCTCCCATCGTCAGCATTGCCTGTGACCCTGAAGATGGAGCCTCGACTACACTACTATTATTATTATTCTGCTGCATTGATTGTATTAAGACTGGATCATAAGATCCTTTATTTGTAAGACCTTTATTATGGTTTGTAATGGATGATGAACTATGGTACCAATCTGTTATGTCTCACAAAAATGGTATTCCTGGGATTGCAATGTATGGCATAACATGCATCTAGGATTAAAAATCCGGGTGTTGACAAGTTGGTATCAGAGCCATCCTAACCATAGGAGACCCTAGTTAGAATGGATGCTTGAATCAAAAACTTAGTTTCAAAACAAAGGAAGTGAGTATTTATGAAAACCTATTCTCATTCTTATCACTAAGATTCTTTCAAGAAAATTCATGTTCCTCAAAAATTCTTGCAAATCTTACATAAAATTTGACACACTTGATCACTCTACTAACTTACTCATCCTACATTCTTATAGATGGAAGTCAAGTATAGCAAGTTCTACCAGTTGGGTAACGGAGGATAGCTCATCTTTGAGCGCAACTTAGACCAACTCTCGGAACTTCTTGAGCACCCGCACCCCAAGTTCTTCGGAGCACAGCTGAATGATCAGCAAGGAGGAGAACTACAATGGCTGATCGTTGCAAATCTTAGAGGCGAGATGGAAGCACCCACCTCAGAGGGGATCCAATTCAGCTTAAGAGAGAACAACTGGCTAGACGGACTCGCCAGGGCTATGCAGGAAGCTCTTGCCCATCTGTGTGGGCAAAACATCAATCAGATCAAAGGTACTCGCTTTGGGTACTACGCAAGGCGTGATGCTATGGGACAGCCATTGGAGGTACCAGGCCACCCGGAGCTAAAGCATCATGTGGATCATCTCAGCTTCATGTTGTATGATAGGCATAAGGAGTTGGACAATGCTCGTGCTTATTCCAACCACAACTATGCCATTGCAGTCAAGAAGGACCAGACCCTCGCCATCCTTATGAAGGAGCGCAAGTCATTTTGCCGTCTGCGTGACAAGAAGGATCGCATCATTGCTCGCCTTTGTCACAAGGTGTCAGACTTGGAGGAGACCATCCATGAGTGGGACATGCAGCTTGAGGAGAGGGAGAATGTAGGGGAAGATGTCCGTGGAGATCCCTACTCTTACCTCAGCGATGATGATGACTACCTGGAGGACCAAGCCATGGACGTCCACACTAATGATGATGATTCCGCCTTCATTGATGATGACAAAGACACTGATTCTGATGATTAGTAGCAATTGAGCACTATCGTAGGTGTGAGTTGTATCCGGTCCCACTGTATCGTAGCTTCACAGAATGGTTCTTCAAACCATCTGTTACCTTAGTGTGGTGTGTGTTTGTATTGGGTGCTATGAATGAATGAATGAAAAGCAAGTTGCTAGTTGGCAAAACCCGAGTCAAACTCAAAGTTTAAAAGCTTTTCAAACACAAATCCATGAACCTTAGAAATTTCCCTCTTGTCTCATGATCGATCTCAATCTTCAGATGCCTCACGGAGGAAGCAGCTCGTCTCAGGACCCAATGCTGCAAATCTTGCAAATGTTGGTTGCCGACCGTGAAGCTGGAAGAGCTGAACGTCAAGATAATCTAGCCACCCTTCAACATATAGCTCAGATGGCCAATAATAATCAAGGCCATGGCAACTAGGACAACCATGGCTCCAAACTCAAGAACTTTCAGAACACCAATCCACCCATATCTAGTAAGTCTGAAGAGCCATTAGATGCTGATGACTGGCTGCAGACCATGGAGAACAACTTAGAAGTCGCAGGAGTGGAGGCCAATGAGAAAGTACTGTTTTCCACCCATTATCTAGCAGGTGATGCAAGAGCTTGGTGGAATAGCATTCGCACCATGAATGGAGGACAGATGATGACTTGGGATGAATTCAAACTCAAGTTCAGCCGAACCCATGTGCCACCGGGTTTCGTCAAGAGGATGAGAGATGAGTTTAGAGAAATCAAGCAAGGGAGGATGATAGGAGTACCGTGACAAATTTCTGTCATTAGCTAGGTATGCACCAGATGAGATTGACATTGAAGCCAAGAATAAGGAGATATTCTTGAATGGTCTGCATGATGAGATGTAGACGGTATTAGTCAACATTACTTTCGCTGACATTGAAGCCTTAGTGGATTCTGCAGTCTAGATGGAAGGCAAGATCAACCAAGCCAATGAGAATCGCAAGCATCGAATGATGCATCAACCAGGAACCCACCATACCCTAAAGTATCGCCCCAACCCGTCTGCAGGATATGCCCCGAGAAAAAATAGACCCCCTATGACCCATCCGAACTATCCCAACCGTGGAGGAGGAAACCCAAGGCTCGGAGGAAACCACAACAACAACCCCGGCAACTCCAACAATTTCAACCGTGCCCCGCCCAAGTTCAACAACAACAGCAACACCAACAACACCAATACTGCCCCAAGGACTGGAAGAAATGTTGTGCCTGTTGCAGGAAAAGACAAGTCTCAGGTTACTTGTTTTGAATGTGGAGTCAAGGGTCACTACTCCAATGAGTGCGCCAAGAAGCTTGCAGAAGCCACCAATGTGAATGCCCCAGCTCAGCAGCAGCACCGTGTTCAGCCTAGAAGGAGATTTGCCCTAGGGAACTCACTCAACTGCAACGGCCGTCTGTTTCACATGAATGCTGAAGAAGCCTAGGAAGCGCCAGATGTCGTGCTGGGTATGTTTTTTGTTAACTCAGTACTTGCAAGAGTGTTGTTTGATTCTGGACCATCGCACTCGTTTGTTACAGAAGAATTTGCATGCACTAGTAAGATTCAACCCACCAAATTGAAGCATGTTATGATAGTTCAAATACCTGGTTCAACCACCAAAGCTAGACAAATTTGCAAGGCCGTACCTATCAGAATCCATGGAATAGAATTTTATGCTAATCTAATAGTACTTGGAACCAAAAGTTTGGAAGTAGTACTCAGAATGGATTGGATGTCGAAACATAAAGTATTAATCGACTGTGCCAAGAAAGCCATAACCATGACTAGTACCACTGGAGTATCAGTAGAGCATGTATCTGAAACCTTGCCCCGTCAATTCAAGTGCAACAAGAGTCTAGCCCAACCAACCATTGACCAAGTCAGAGTAGTTTGTGAATACCCCGACGTATTCCGAGATGTATTGCCCGATATGCCCCCAGATCGGGATATCGAGTTTATCATTGAACTAATCCCTGGAACTGGACCCATAGCTCAGAGACCTTATAGTATGAACCCGTATAAATTAGTGGAGCTAAAGAAGCAACTGGATGCTATGCTGGAGATAGGACTGATTCAACCTAGTGCGTCGCCATGGAGATCAC
Source organism: Avena sativa (assembly GCA_916181665.1). NCBI lineage: Eukaryota > Viridiplantae > Streptophyta > Magnoliopsida > Poales > Poaceae > Avena > Avena sativa. The sequence continues at coordinate 38,769,243 of OV702298.1, read as the reverse complement.
GTGTTTTGTTTGTGGATAAGAGACATGGAGGTAACCGTTTGTGCACGGATTATCGGAAGCTGAATGATTTCACCATTAAGAACAAATACCCATTGCCGAAGATAGAAGATTTGTTTGACTAGTTGGTCGGTGCCAAAGTGTTCCCTAAGATTAATCTTGGAACTAGTTCTCATCAACTCAAGATTCGCATAGAGGATATTCCAAAGACTGCCTTTACCACCAGATATGGATTGTATGAGTACGCGGTCATGTCTTTTGGATTAACCAATGCCCCCGCTTATTTCATGAACCTCATGAATAAGATTTTTATGAACTTCCTGGATAAGTTTGTCGTTGTTTTCATTGATGATATTCTGATCTATTCCAAATCAGAACAAGAACATGAGCTACACCTAAGGACCATCCTTGAAACCCTTAGGGAGCATCAGTTGTATGCCAAGTTTAGCAAATGTGAGTTCTGGTTAAAAGAAGTAGGATTCCTAGGACATATCGTGTCGGCAGGAGGGGTTCCTGTCGACCCTGCAAAGGTTAAGGATGTTGAAGAATGGCAAGCCCCAACCACTCAAACCCAAGTTCGCGCATTTCTCGGATTAGCGGGATATTACCGCAAGTTCGTAGAAGGATTTTCGAGCATCGCAAGACCCATGACCCAATTGTTGAAGAAGGATAAGAAGTTTGAATGGATGGACAAATGTGAAGCAATTTTTCAAGAGCTCAAGAAGAGATTGACCTCAGCCTCAATCTTGATTATGCCGGATATCACGAATCCTTTTGATGTGTATTATGACGCATCCAAGGTTAGTCTCGGATGTGTGCTGACGCAAGAAGGCAAAGTCATATCCTATTTGTCCCGACAACTGAAGCAACATGAGAAGAATTACCCTACCCATGACCTCGAACTAGCATCCATAGTTTTAGCCTTGAAGACATGGCGGCATTACCTCATGGGTAACCGCTGTGAGATTTATTCGGATCACAAGAGTCTGAAGTATATTTTCACCCAGAAGGAGCTAAATATGAGGCAAACGAGATGGATAGAGCTAATCAAGGACTATGACCTTGACATTCACTATCACCCCGGCAAAGCAGATGCTCTTAGAAGATTGCCGTGTCGATTGAACACCATGATTCTGAAGGAGCAACCAAGTTTGCACAAGGAGTTGGAAGATTTTAGAATGGAACTAGTAAGTGAAGGATTTTTGGCTAGCATATAACTTTAACCCACTTTGATCAGTCAGATCAAGGAGGCACAGAAAGGAAATGCTAGTATCGACGCAATCAAACTTCGTATCGGTACAGGGAAGGTACCCGGATTCACCAAAGATGAAGGAGTTTTGTGGTATAAAGGACGTATTTGTGTACCAGCAGATTTGGAATTAAAGCAAGCTATTTTTAAAGAAGCCCATGATACTCTTTATTCTATCCACCCTGGAGGAACCAATATGTATCAGGATTTGAAGGAGCAATTTTGGTGGCATAAGATGAAGAGAGAAATCGGAAGCTACATAGCCAAATGTGATATCTGTTAGAGAGTCAAAGCGGGACATTAGAGACCCGCAGGACTGTTGCAACCCTTGCAGATTCTGGAATGGAAATGGGATTCAGTTGTAATGGATTTTATCATCGGTTTGCCTACATCTAGTAGGGGAAATTACTCTATCTGGGTCATAGTGGATAGACTATCCAAAGTAGGCCATTTCTTACATGTCAAGACCACTTATCAGAGTTCGAAGCTAGTAGAGTTGTACATTGCTAGGATAGTCAATTTACATGGAGTCCCCAAGAACATTGTGTCGGATCGAGGAACCCAGATTACCTCGAGATTTTGGAAGAAAGTCCAAGAAGGATTAGGACAGCTTATCACCCTTAGACTAATGGACAAAGGGAGCGAGTAAACCAAATACTCGAAGATATGTTGAGAGCTTGTGTGTTGGAATATGGATCAAAATGGGAAGACTGTCTGCCTTTCACAGAATTCTCATACAACAACAGTTGCCAAGCCAGTTTGCAAATGGCCCCATTTGAATTTATGTATGGAAGGAAGTGTCGTACCCCGCTGAATTGGTCGGAAGTAGGAGAGAGTCAGATTTTCGGACCCAACATCCTACGAGAAGCTAAGAGAAAGTTCACAAGATCTGTGAGCACCACAAGACCGCCCAATCCAGACAGAAGAGTTATGCCGACAAGAGATGTCAAGACCTAGCCTTCAATATTAGAGATTTTGTGTATATGAAAGTATCACCCTTGAAAGGAATGCGATGTTTCCAACTCAAAGGAAAGCTTGCCCCTAGATATATCGGACCCTTCAAGATTTTGAATCGCCGAGGAGAAGTATCATATCAACTGGAACTGCCAGAGGAAATGTCAGCCGTGCATAATGTGTTCCATATCTCGTTACTTTGCAAATGCCTAGAGGTCCCGGAGAAGACCGAAGTTTTCAAGAATATTGATCACATAACCATAGAGATCAACAAGGACCTAACATATTCCGAAGTACCCATTCGTATTTTGGAAGAAGCCTTCAGAACCACCAGAACCCGGAGTATCAAGTTTCTCAAGATCCAGTGGAGTAACCATACTGAAGAAGAAGCTATCTGGGAACGAGAAGATTACATTAGGACTGAGTTTCCAGATCTCTTTAGTTCCTAGTTTTCTTTTCTTAAATCTCGGGACGAGATTTTGTTTAAGGAGGAAAGGTTTGTAACATCCCAAAAATATTAATCAAGATTATCAAGTTCTAATTACCCAAGTTTAGGGTTAACAAAAACTTTTGTTATTAAAATTAATATGAACGCATGTATGTGTGATGAATGCATGAATGATTGAAATTGCCATGTTTGATTGCTATGAATGGCAAGGATTGGTTTAAAGATGAAAACAACATCAGCTAGATCATTTCCAAGAAGAATAAAATAAAGAGAAATTCAAATATAAACAATATGAGCAAATGGTCATTTTGACCAAAGTTAACCACTAGACTACTTTGAGTGTTTCTAGTCCAAGATTTCTAACAGAAACAAATCCAATTCTTTTTACCCCTTGCTAGACCAAGTGAAAGTGAACCCAATCCCACCTTGCAAACCAACAGAAACAATTTCCAAACCTATTCAAATAACAATTCAAAATTGAATCTAGTGTAGGTACTAAGATCACCATTTCTCAAAAACCACTCAAACCAGTTCACCTTGACAAACCCAAGCAACTAGATACTACCAAGCATGTGACAAGATCACTCACCAAAATTCATCCAAAAATTCAAATTTAAATCTCATGCGGCCATTTCATCAAACAGATGGTGAGCATAGTAAACCACTGCCTAACTTCTACTGTTTTGAGCAGTGTTTGATCAAACCCTTGTCCCCAACTTACTCCCCTTGTCTCCCCTAGTGATTACACTCGCATTGAAGCAGCTACCACCCCTACCCTTGCACCAGTGCAGCGCCACCCGAAGCCACCATGGCCAGCCGACCATGACCAGCACGCCGGAGCACACGCCGCGCCCGTCCATGATGTTTAGGAGGAAGCCACCATCCACCGCCACCCCTGTCCAACCCTCGAGCACTGCTAGGCCCTGGACCACAGAGAAAACGCCGTGCCCATTTCTTCTCTACCATGCCGAAAGCGCACCAGAGCGCCGCAGCTAACACGCGCGCACACGCTGCGCCTCGCCCTCACCGCGCATGGCTGCACTCACCGCGACACCAACTACCCCCTAGACATGCTCGTTCGCCGCTGCACGACCAGTAGCACCTGTGCGTCATCGAAAATGTCGTCGGTGCCGCTCAGAGCGTTGACACGTTCCGACCAACCTCGATTGCCCCTTGCCGTGCCATTAAGCCCTTGAGGATCACCAGGAGACACCACACTGGCCTACTCCCTTCGCCATGCTATTAGCTCCCTGTACCGTCGTCACCGACGAGCTCCGACCATGCCACACTGCCCCTCTCGCTTGGCTATAAAAGGAGGCCACCCCCGCCTCAATTCGCCACACCATCTCACTCCCCACTTCTCACAGACCACCCTGACCCTTCCCCGAAGCAAGGCGAGCTCCGCATCGTCGGAATTTGGCCAGAGTCTGCTGCTGCCGAGGAGGAGCGGAGTCGTTGATTGGAGCCACCCCAGAAGCCGCCGCGACCATCGTTCGAATATCCTTCTTCGACAACGTCATTCGCGCCCAACGCCAACCCTAGATGGATTCCTGGTAAGCCTCCACGTACCCCCACCATCTCCGTTAGGGTTCGGTCTCGTCGGAGTTGATCGACGGAGACGACGCACCTTAGCCATAGGATCTAGTCTAATCGCATGGCCCAGATGGAAATTGACCGCTCCGCGTAGATAGAGCCACTGATGCTTGGACCCCCAGTCAGCAGCCCGCTGCGTGCGCTGTGCAGTTGGGCTGGCCCATTTAGTCCCCGCGCTCAGCCAGTAATTCAAACAAAGATTTTCCAATTTAGTTCAAACCTAGTTCTATCAAAATATTCAAAAATCAATTCAAAGAGTTGTACTGAACGAAATTGCATGAAACCAATTCTGTTAGAAAGGTATTGAAATTATTAATCCAAGCCTGTTGGATTTAAACCATTTGGAATTATAGATCACCTATAGTAAAAATAACAAAACAAAGACTTTTACACACTCAAACATTTTTCAAAAATCAACCATAAATGATTTTGAGTTGATTCCAACTCTCAAAAATCAAATTTGACAATCTCTAACTGAATATGTAAAAATATTTAGGTTTACATGCAGTAATATTGTACAAGTATTAAAAGAATGCCCCATAGGAATTTCTAGTCACTTTAATTATTTAAAATAATACTGCTAAACCTTATTAAATTGTGACATCACTTTAAATCACATTTCCAAGTATTAAAAAATGAGGTGATGACATGTGTCAACATGATCCCATATTTTAATTGGAGAATATTAAATCTTAAGTAGTTTTTCAATGAGTAGAAATTACTTTTCTAAAAATAAAATAAATAAGACTAAGGCTTTATCTTAGGTGATGATTGTGATAATGCTAGATCATCTAGTGTGAACCTTTGTGTACCAAATAGAAGTAGTTAAGTATTGTTTGGTGATTGTGTACCTCGTATTTATTTATAGACACTAGTACCGACCAAGTCTACGAGGAGGAGGAGTACTACGAAGAAGAAGAAGAAGAAGAAGAGGACCTCAATCACTGCACTACTCAAGGCAAGCTAAGCTAAACCATGCAAGATAATACTTGCAAGCCCCACAATACAAGTTAACTTTGCAAGCTTGGTAACCTATGCAATGCATTAGGCATGCCTTGGTTATGCAACCTTGATTATACCAAATCCTAGTTTTACTTGCAATCTTTATTCTTTTATTTCTTTATCAAACTACTTTATTACTTCTAGTTAGTGTTTTGTGAGTTTTGGAAGGCTATTAGAGGTAGCATAAAGAGCATAAAACTTGTCCTAAGTTAGTTAGAACTAGATGTCATACTGAGGCATGAGATTAGATTGGATAGTCACACTTGATTAGCACCCCTCATTAGTGATTACCCTCAATTTTAGTGGCTAGTGCTAAGCATAAAAGTTGATCACTTTAGATGGGAATACTTGGTGAAAATGATTATGAAAACCTTGGAATAATGAGTCATTCTAATGAAATGTTTTGACATGTGTTATGAACACCAGATGATTTGATGATGAAAATGTTGAGGCATGAGCCTTAGCCCTTTATAAAACTGATGGTTGGATTCGGATGCGATACATTCCAATTTTACCGTACAACCACAATACCTGAATTTGGGTAGGGATTGACTAGAAGTTTATATATCTTAGTATGGGTTCCTTGCGGAAGAGGTTTGAGCTGAGGCTACCTCGTGATGATTGTCCACCTGTGCAGTTCCCAAGATGACAGATGGTCATGGTTGGGAGGCCAAACTCATAGGGGAGGTGCCTATACTAGGGTGTGTAATTGAAAGGTTAGGATTGATTATCCCCATACTGAGTATGGTGATTCAGGATTGTTCCTGATGGATGTATTGAATGTTGTGGTGAAAGTGTACAATCTCTGCAGAGTGTCATACTATTCGAGTAGCCGCGTCCGCGGTTATGGATAGTTGGAGTGGCCATACTGTTCCATCATTAGATGTTTTCAAAATGACTTGTGAAATGAATTGTGACTTTGACTTGAGCACAACAGGGTTGTGAACATGAAAACTAAGTTCCCACTTAGGTGTTGTAAAACATTAAACTAGTTTTCTTTACTTCTAAACTCAGTTAGAGATAAACCTGGATTTTTGCAAATAAACCTAGAGCTTAGGATTCCTACTTGAACTACTTACTCGTTAGTGATAGTTTGCGAGTATTTAAAGAGTACTCATGGCTTTGTCCCCGGCTATTCCTATGGCCAGACTATGAGGAGGACTACCAGGATGATGGACATCAGGAAGTCTATGACAACTAGGATCATCTCCCATCGTCAGCATTGCCTGTGACCCTGAAGATGGAGCCTCAACTACGCTACTATTATTATTCTGCTGCGTTGATTGTATTAAGACTGGATCATGAGATCCTTTATTTGTAAGACCTTTATTATGGTTTGTAATGGATGATGAACTATGGTACCAATCTGTTATGTCTCGCAAAAATGGTATTCCTGGGATTGCGACGTATGGCATAACAGGCATCTGGGATTCAAAATCCGGGTGTTGACACTCTAGTGCAAGTGGGAGACTATTGGAGATATTCCCTAGAGGCAATAATAAAAGTAGTTATTATTATATCTTTGTGTTTATGATAAATGTTTACATTCATGCTATAATAGTATTAACCGTAAACATGAATACTTGTGTGATTTGTAAACTAAATTAGAGTCCCTAGTAAAGCCTCTTTATAATACTAGCTTGTTGGTTAATAGATGATCATGGTTTCTGGGTCATGAACATTGAGATGTTGTCAACAACAAGATCATATTATTAGGAGAATGGTATGATGGACATACTCCTATAGATAAGCGTAGCATAAAGATCAAGTCATTTCAATAGTTTGTTTGCTATAAGCTTTCTGATACATAGTAACCTAATTCTTTTGACCATGAGATCATGCTAATCACCATCGCTGGAAGGATGCTTTGATGACATCAAACACCATACCGTAATTGGGTGGCTATAAAGGTGGCATTGAGTGTTTGGAAAGTATGTGTTGAGGCACATGGATCAAGAGTGGGATTTGTCCATCCATATGACGGATAGATATACTCTGGACCCTCTCGGTGGAATGTCACCTAATTAGCTTGCAAGCATGTGACTGGCTCACAAGGGATCACATATCACGGGAACTAGAAAAGAGTACTTATCGGTAATGAGGTTGAACTAAGTATGCAGAGATACCGATGATCAGACCTCAGATAACTAACTATCGTGAGACAAAGGGAAATTGGTATCGTATGTAAGTGGTTCATTCGATCGCAAAGTAATCGTAAAAATATGTGGGAGCCATATGAATTTCTAGATTCCTCTATTGGTTATTGATTGGAGAAGAGTCTCGGTCATGTCTGCATAATTCACGAACCATAGGGAGACACAGTTAAGGATTCGATGTTGTTTAGTAGATATGGAATGTAAGTAGGGAGACCTAATGTTTTTCGGAGTCTCGGATGGGATCCGGGATATCACGAGGAGATCCGAAATGGTCCAGAGAATAAGATTCATATAAGGAAAGTCCAATTTCGGAGTTCGGGAATGATTCCGGTGTTTTCACCAGAATGATCTAGAAGGGGCTAGAAGGTTCATTGGACCGGAAGGGGAAGGGTACATGAATGTGTCATGAATAAGTGGAATAATTGCATCATATTCTAGGTCACTTGGTTGGGCATTTGTAAGAAAGAAATTAAGATCCAAATTGAAAGTTAAAAGGCAAGTTTGAAAAGTCAAACTGGGACAATGTATCCTGGTTGAGAAAGGAAAGAATCCTTCTTTCCCTCCACCACAAGCCAACTAGGAGAGGGAGTTGGGGAAGGATTCAAACTCCCCTCTCCCAAGATGCCCTCCCTCTCATAAATAGAGGGGAGGGGGTGCCCCAGAGACACAACACCATCCCCTCCCCACACCGCCGCCGTCCTGGCGCCTAGCGCTGCCGCCGCCTAGCGCCGCGGCCGGTTCGTCACCGCCACCCTATCCACCACCGACTCCACCTCCTCCTCTCTGGCCTCTAAACCCTAGATCGCCGAAAACACTAATTCTCCACCATAACCTGCTCCGGCTTAGGCGAAGCCCTGCAAGATCTTCCCTCTACTTCTGACACCATGTTGTCATGCTGCCGGAATCACGAGGAGAGAACTACAACCTTCGCTGCCTGCTGGAACAAGGGATAGGAAGGTTTCATCGAGTACTGAACGTGTGAACGACTGCGGAAGCGCTGCCGGAACGCAGTGCCTGAAGGATCGTATATGCGATCTTGAGATTGGCAAGTGTACAACTACATCACCCACGATAATCTGCTCTCGTTAACCGCTTTGAAATCTTCGAGGGTGTGTACTATAATCGGCTCGTTGCTACAATCTAGTAGATAGATCTTGGCTTGTTTGTGTTCATGCGGTAGAATTTTTTTGTTTTCCATGCTACGAACCCCTACATGGGAGGACCACCGGGAGGCTACGGAGGCATTGGAGGTATGGAGCACATACGACTTGAAAGCATGGATGGGATGAGAGGCACTTCGGGTGGCATGGGTGGCATGGATGGCATGGGAGCACCGCCAGGGGATTCATGGCCTCCTTCGTGTCCAAGACTCCGATGAAGGAACACAAAATGAGATAACAATGCCTACGAAGATGTTAACAATTGATTCATGGACTCATTTGTGATGAACTTCCTTGTGTGAAATTGTCCTTTGTATTTGAACTATGTTATTGAGTTGAACTATGTTATCTAGGTTGACATTTCAAGATTTTAGAGCCATTTGTTCTTGATTTTCTGTTCCATTTTGATATTTTGACATAGTAGCAGTTCCATTTTGATATTTTGACATAGTAGCTCATTGTGATTGTTGTTTGTGCCAGGGCCGCGCACTGTAGTTTGTGGCGCCATGTGAGGGAGCTGTTGTGGCGCTGCTACGCGTGTTGCAAAATGAAGCATCTGATGGAGGACGCGGCGACGCCATGCCCTATCCTAGCGCAACGCGCTGCAAACTAGATTTGTAGCTCCGGTGTATAGCGCTACCGGTGAAGATGCTCTTAGGCTCAGTTTGTGGTTGTTAAGTTGTGTTGTGGTGAGATTATTTTATAATTGGTTATCAAAAATAGACAAAAAAAGTTGTTCCTTTCGCATTGATAACATGGACAACTTTGACATCACTGATTTTTTTTTCTTATTTGACAACATGTCTTTCAAATCGAAATACAACAACGTTTTTCATTCATTACACTCCTAACTAGACGGTGATGAGCATGGTGTGCTAATTAGAAATATTAGTAACACTAAATGATACTCTGTTCCAACGAATACGACTTACAAATTTAGTGAAAAGTCAAGGGCTTATAAGTTTGACCAATGTTTTAGATAAAAACATGAATAATTATAGTATCAAATAAATGACAATAGATTCAAAATAAAATATATTTTCATCTGTACTTCCTCCGTTCCAAAAATAATGTCATCAAAATTCATATTTATCTATACACTAAAACATGGTCAAATATATGCGAATATAGACATCCGGACATCTAATTTAGGACGGAGTGAGTATTCATTTTATATCGTAGACGTTGGTATCTTTTCTATATGCCTTATCTTTTTGTCTTTGCTAATTATAAATTTTATTCACTGGAATGGAAGTATAGCTGGGCATTTTTCTGGTCGGGCCGGAAAAAACCGCTGCGCAAAACCTAGACCTGAGCTCGGCTAGGTTTGACTGTCGGGCCAAAATTTCTTTCCTAGACCCGACCAAAACATGAAGAAAATACCGGGCCATCAGGTAGGCCTTCCCTAATTTCATTCTTTCCGAGTCCCAAGCCCGGCCCGAGATGCCCACCGGGCCGTATTTTCAAGTCCCAGGACCAGCCCATGGGCCAAAAAAGCCTGGCCCATCAGGCTTTTTTCGGGCCCGGTCTGGTTTCCCATGCCCAGGTTTAAATGGAGGTAGTAACATGGAAACAAAGCTAAGATACTAAGCAAAAAATGACATTAGTAATCACAACTTGTGTTCATGTATGTGAGAAATGAAAAATCAAACATGAACAACTTGGTCAAAAACATAATGAATTTTGATAACCATGAGTGCGAATTTCCTGTAAAAAATAGTGGACAAGGACAGAGAATTGAAAGACAAATGTGCACACTAGGACATACTAGGGGCAGGCAGGAGCCAAGCTTAGTTGTGCCCAGTCGCTACCCACCGAATCCAATTCTTGCTCCTGCATTCATACTCAGCTGCTGTATATAGTCTAGTGAAAGTTTGCAAGAATCCCAGTCTCTCGGGATGGCAGAAATGCAAGAAACTTAGAAACAGTCTCGAGAACATGTTTACCAACACAAATGTCCAAACAATACATCCACAGCAAATTCCCATCCCAGCACAATTTTCGCTGGGTGAGCAAACAACCACATACAAAAATAAAACAATGAACGTATTGAACTGCACAAAATAATCTACTAACAGCCGTGTCTTTCCACACGATGAATCGCCAAAAGAAAAGAAAAAACCAGCAACAAAAAGCTCGTCGCACCACGCCGGGCTATCGCATTGCTGCTCCCTCGCACACGAGGAGCTCTTGCTTGGCCTGCATTGAGGCGGCCGTGGCGATGTCAGCGCCGCCTGTGGCCTTGATCTGCTGCTGGTGGTACAGCTGCCGTAGCCTCTCGATCTCCTCCTTGAGCGCCTCTTGATGAGCTGCATTACATCTTTCTGGTGAGTTTTAAGCAAATAAGCTCAAGACTATGCTTAACTGGAGACATAATAAAAAAACGTTTTGCAGAATGTTTATTTCCCTGTTAAGTAATTTGGTTTGCATACACATGTAGAATCGTGCATTTTCTTTCGAATTACCGAAGTGTTTAGTGTGATGGTTGGTGTGTGAAGCTGAAACCAGAGTCCATTTCTAGAGAAATGCAGAAACTGGACAAAATAGACAGGAAGGTTAGGTACCATCTTTGAAGATCTTGTCTTGTGCTAGGGCGGCAATTCTTTGCCTGAGATGGCTGTTGCCGACGGTCAGTAATGACCTCTGGTGATCCAGGAAGGCCACGCGAGGGGACAGTGCTGACACCTCCATCTGCACGGAGTAAACGACCAATCAAAATTTGGTTCTTTTCTGGTAAGTTTCTCTGTTTGTGTTGTCCTTAAACTGCCTCAAGTAATACGTAAATACTCTGTTTCAAGAATACCACTGCTAGTTGGTTCTTCACACACAAAATTAGGGACTATTTGTTTGAAATGAAAGACTTGCGCCGGAAATCCACAAGAAATGTCTCAATTCCGGCAGGAATCAAGACATGAGTTTTTTTCTGCAGTTTTTCGTTGTGGTCAGTGTTTATGAGAGAGAAGCGAAGTGGTTACCTGTAGACCGGTGACGCTGCGTTCAAGCTCGGAGATGTAATGCAACTTCCGAACTCTTGACCTCTGTGCTGACTGCCTGTTCGCTAATATCCTGAAAGAGAAGTACCGAACCAGTTTGCTATCAGATTTCCGGTGTTTGGTAGTACGTTCAGCTTACTCATGCATACAGTATGGGTAAAGTTTTGACAAGGGAGAATGCACATTTTGAGTTATATTTAGACCTGAATGCTGAATTTGCTCTCAGAGTTACAGATGCAGATTTAAAATGTACTCTAATTTCATTTCTGGGGGTCGCATGTGAACTATCGTACCCTACATTTATGTGCTCTCTCGCTGTAGGAGTTGTGTTTAAGGAAATCTTTAGAAATTTCAGTTTTGTAGATTTTACGGTAAATTTTCCCGCTTCTAAAATGACTTTTAACTGTTACTCTGCGAGGCAGTAGTAACTAGTAGTATATGCAGGGTTGTAGATTTGAAACAGCTACTCGTAATTCAGGAACACCCAAGTTACATTATTTTTTACTACGCTCTAGAGATAGTCGATGTGTGAATTCCAAGATTTGGGCAACCAAATCGATGTAACCATGTTAGTATAAAAGCAAAGCATATGTGTGTTTCTACTGTTTTATCCTGGTAAAATAAAACGCGCAAAATTTAAGTTGGCTAGCAAATGTAGCTGACCTCTTGACCCTCTTGGGGTCACCGAAGCCGTCCGTGGCGCGCGCCCCGGCCGTCCCCTCCTCCGCGTCCCCCATGTCCATGAACCCCCCACCGTCGGACGAGACGGCCGGCGCGTCGACGTCGGAGAACATGGACATGAGCTGCTCGTCGTCGAGCCTGTCGAACTCGTCTCCTCCTCCGCCGCCGCCGCCGCTGAGGACGTCGTCCATGGGGACGGCCTCGAGGAACGCTGCCGAGTCGCTGGCCGAGCGGCGGTGCGCGCCCCGCCTCGCGGCCGCGAACCCAAGGAAGTCGCCGGCCGACGACCAGTCCTGCCCCGCCGCGGTGGGAGCTCTCGGCGGAAGGTGCGCCATTTTCTCGCGCTACTGCTGTGTCCTCCTCCCCTCCGGTCGTCCCCCCTAGAAGCTAGCTAGCTAGCTAGCCAGCACTACGGCGCTATAGATGGAGGAGTATGTGTATCTGGGCTACAAGTGTAGAGAGAGAGTGTAGGTGGAGATGCGTATATATCGTGCAAGTGTGTAGGTGCACATCACATGCATGGTGGGGGCACGCTGCATTGGACATCACCTATGTATATAGAAGAACTTGTCCATAAGCTGGGACCCACATATCACACCACAAGCTTATGGATAGCCTCACAATGTATCTAGTTGAACTTGTCTATAAGCTGGCCCCACATGTCAATTAAAGTTCTATACATGCAAGAGAGAGGGGAGAAGCTAAAATAATATTTTATTGCTTATGGACAACCCACAAGCTTGTAGGTCACCTTTAAGATTTTGAGCTTATGGATAGCTTATTGATAGCCTCTACTATGTATGTGGAACTTCTTGTAGTCTACTTTTTGCTTATGGATAGCCTTATTGCCAACATAGTGGATGCCTAGTAGCAGCAGTGTGGATGCACGCTATAAGTTGGTGATTTGATGGCCATTATTCGTGGCATCATGCTGCATGTGTTTAGGACTACTCCGCATCAATCAGATTAGATCCAAGAGATATGGTGGTTAGTGGTAGCAATACGTACTACAATGCCAATAATTTCATCTCATGTCAATGCTTACATAAAGTCACCAACTTTGCTACTAGGAGTAATTAACTCCTGGTAATACAAATGTTTTGTTGCTTGCAAGAAATAATGAGATGACATTGTATGTTCAGAGCTTAAGGGGGAGAGATGTAACTGGCCATGTTAAGGGTGACATTTAACTAACTAGTCTGAGCTAGTTAGTTAGTTAGTTAGAAGAAGTCTGACAGATTTTAAAAAGGGATAAAGGCAGCAGCTAGGTAGGAACAAGGATGGAGGTCACATGATGGGCGGAAAGGAGACAGCTAGCAACAGCTAAGTGAGAGAGTGCTACTGTAGTAGTAGATCGGAGTATGTATATAATTTCTTCACTAGTTAATCATGGAGCTGCAGGGAGAAGTTATCCCTGCCTGCCTGCCTGCTTGTGGATTTCAGGATTCAGCTGGCAGCTGCAGCTGGGCCAGCAGTTCATCGCCTCTCGGCAACCACGTGCTATGCTGCCCTCGGTGGCCCAGAGAGAGAGGGTTGATGCTGTTCCCCTTCATTTCGTTGCCGATCTGCCATTCCGTGGATGGACGGACGCAGTTCAAATCAGGCATCGATTTAGATCCAGTTTGTGGTGGGTGAGTGGATCTTGCATTAAATGGGTCATTTTGCCTTTTCTTTCCACATATAGATCAGGCCGGAGGACTGAACTGGAGCAATCTAACCTTTTTCATCCACGACATTAAGATCGAATGTGTCAGAGCTTGTTGCCGCAGAGTATCGTTAAACATGTACTCCTGTATTCAGCGCCGATTGCCACCCAATGATGGGAATAATTTGAAAAAACAGAGAAATGGCTTGCAGCCAGCACACTCTCGCGGTAATAGCTCCGGAGCCAACGTGGTAACATTGCACGACCATAGCATTCTGGTAGAGCAAAACAAGGAGCATTATATCGACTCCGGTACAAATTTTATGACGTATTGTTCAACATAATACCTCCAAATAACATCATGAATCTTTTTGGCAATTGATTAAGGGGTGTAGTGAAAAAATATAAAGTACAAACTCGAGTAGAAATTTGTGCTTTATTATGAAGCATATGGAACATATCATAATGATTGTATTTTTAACAATGCAAAATCATCTTCCTTTATGAAAGTTATATCTATGCCTACCCATTAGATTCGTACGCGGTTCTATCTGCAGCCAGCAGAAAAGCATCAGACAATGAATATTGTGTACAACCAACTAGAAATGGTTGCACGAAATTTATACAGCCAGTGCAGCTGACGTTTTTTATTGGAAGATAGCATGTTGAGACGGCATCACTTCATGTTATCTCTTTTTTTAAAATGGTTGATATATGACACTGTATGATCCATAATGTAATATTTTATAAGATCAAAACGATAATAAATTAATAAAAAGACGCATGCATCAATCGGGTGCAGAGACCAGAGCAATGTCTCCGTTTTGAAAAAGGTATCGACTCTGGTACAAATAACTACTCCCATAACACTTATTAAAGATTGGAGTCATGGAGCTTTAATATCCAGCAAGTCGACGACAACCTCGTATGCCACCAAAAAAATATGTTTTAACAAGGTATACATAACATTAAATCTTAAGTTCTATGTCTAATGGTTTACCAGGTAATACCACTATTAGAAACCATGACCAATAGTTGATCTTCATTGCACAGTATTTAGAACATATTAAGAACAAAATCAAGGAGGGAGCATTTGTGGTTCACTTTAAGTTTGCCCAAAAATTGTGGCGCCTTTTGACTCACCCACTGAAACGAGTTGCGCGATATTCATCGAGAAGGATCACACTTATGACGCGGAGGCGGGGAGCTACATAGTACATCCCACAGGAGACAAATCGCTACCCGGATTGGTGTTGATAGCATGCGCATGCTTGTGGTGCCGTGTTCTAGAGCAGGGCCAGATAGGACGACACAAATTCTATGTGTTTGGTGAGCACATCCTTTCTACAGTCTTCCGCATTTGCAGAGCTAGGAAGATATTCTATGCCCGCGAAACCTAAGCAACGGCGAATTCCGATGCTGATACCGAATGCCAACACCTCGATGCGGCATGGGAGGAGCTCGCTCTGGCAGAGTGCTCCATCATCGACCATTACCTCGGTACAAGGAGTACGGTTAAGGTTAGATCTAGGGTTAGGGTTAGACCATCCAACTATCTAGCTAGTTTTTTTTTGCGTGATAGCAATGTATCGAACTATCTAGCTTAAAAATTATTTGTCGGATCACAACCGTAGTGAAAATTTAGCGCCAGTGATTTTTCTTAAATTTGTAGCACCAATTCATAGACAGATAAAATTCATACCGCAAAACATGTTTAGGGTGTACCCCGAACGAGTTTTCCGGTATGCTGCATGTATCCGAGAGAAAGTGGTCATTTGATACTCAATGTTTGGCGCAAGGAAAAGATGCTCTCAAGATGTAACGACACCATGTTTGATTGCTTGCATCCTATGTTTGTGGCCACATTTTCTCACAAGTGGTGACCTTACCAACAAACTACACCACCACACATATATCTAATAAGATAGTTGAAATGGATCGTATGGGCACCTAGAGGGGGTGAATAGGTGCTAACCAATTTTTAATACTTTTTCAATTTTAGGCTTGACACAAAGTAAATTCTCTAGATATGCAACTACGAGAATTTCCCTATATGCAACCCTAACTACTAAGCACGTAAAGAGAGGAGCGAGGAAACCGTAGTGGAGCACGCGGAGACACGGGGATTTGTTTTACCACAGTTCCTTCCTTGTTAAGAGAAGTACATCTGCGTTGGAGGGATGGGCGGTTCTAAGACCACCATGTTGGAGATATGCCCTAGAGGCAATAATAAATCTAGTTATTATTATATCTTTGTGTTTATGATAAATGTTTATATTCATGCTATAACAGTATTAACCAGAAACATTAATACTTGTGTGATTTGTAAACTAAATTAGAGTCCCTAGTAAAGCCTCTTTATAATACTAGCTTGTTGATTAATAGATGATCATGGTTTCTTGATCATGAACATTTGAGATGTTGTTAATAACAAGGTCATATCATTAGGAGAATGATATGATGGACATACTCCTATAGATAAGCATAGCATAAAGATCAAGTCATTTTAATAGTTCAATTTCTATAAGCTTTCTGATACATAGTAACCTAATTCCTTCGACCATGAGATCATGCTTATCACCATCACCGGAAGGATGCTTTGATGACATCAAACACCACACCGTAACTGGGTGGCTATAAAGGTGGAAATTAGTGTTCGGAAAGTATGGGTTGAGACACATGGATCAAGAGTGGGATTTGTCCATCCATATGACAGATAGATATACTCTGGGCCCTCTCTGTGGAATGTCATCCAATTAGCTTGCAAGCATGTGACTGGCTCATAAGGGATCACATATCACGGAAACGAGAAAAGAGTACTTATCGGTAACGAGGTTGAACTAGGTATGCAGAGATACCGACGATCAAAACCTCGGATAAGTAAACTATCGTGTGACAAAGGGAAATTGGTATCGTATGTAAGTGTTTCATTCGATCGCAAAGTAATCGTAGAAATATGTGGGAGCCATATGAATTTCCAGATTCCTCTATTGGTTATTGATCGGAGAGGTGTCTCGATCATGTCCGCATAATTCACGAACCGTAGGGAGACACACTTAAGGATTCGATGTTGTTGAGTAGTTATGGAATGATGAGTAAGAGACCGAATGTTGTTCGGAGTCTCGGATGGGATCCGGTATATCACGAGGAGATCTGGAATGGTCCGTAGAATAAGATTCATATAAGGAAAGTCATGTTTTGGAGTTGGGGAATGATTCCGGTGTTTTCACCGGGAATGTTCTAGAAGGGTCCGGAAGGTCCGGCATTCCGGAGGGAAGGGTACATGAATGTGTCATGACAATATGGAATGGTTGCATCATGTACTAGGTCACTTGGCTGGGCAAAATAAAGGGAGAAATCAAATCCTAGTTTAAAAGTCAAACGCCAATTTGAAAAAGTCAAACGGCAAGTTTGCTTGGTGGAGGGAGAGTAGGAAACCTACTTGGGGAGGAAGTCCTCCTCCCTCCACCCACCGGCCAAGGAGGCCGAGTTGGGGGAGGACTCCCTCCTCCCAACCGGCGCCCTCCCACCTATATAAGGAGGGGCAGGGCTGCCCCTCTTCCCTAGACCAAAACCCTAGCCCTCTCCTCCAAGTCGTCGGCGCCATCACCTCCTTGCGCCGCCGCCTAGGGCACCACCAACTCGGCGAGTTGGGGTGATCCCCAAACCCTAGCCGCCGGCTACACTCTCCCCTTGGTGCCCTCTAAACCCTAGATCACCAAGGCCTCTCTCATAATCCACCATACTCGCTCCGGCTTAAGGCGAAGCCCTGCGAGATCTCCCCTCTACTTCCGGTACCACGCCGTCGTGCTGCCGGAATCACGAAGAGAGTGCTACAACCTCCGCTGCCTGCTGGAACAAGGGAGATGAAGGTCTTCATCGAGTACCGAACATGTGACGACTGCGGAAGCGCTGCCGGAACACAGCGCCGGAAGGATCGTCTACGCGATCTTGAGATCGGCAAGAGTACGACTACATCACCCACGAGAATCTGCTCTCGTTAACCACTTTGGAATATTCGAGGGTGAGTTCCTCTATCGACTCGTTGCTACAATCTAGTAGATAGATCTTGGCTTATTTGTTTGCATGTGGTAGAATTTTTTTGTTTTCCATGCTACGAACCCCTACAGTGGCATCAGAGCCGTGTCTATATGTAGATCTATTGCACGAGTAGAACACAATGGTCATTGTGGGTAGTGGTGGTTCTATTATCAATTGCTTCTTGTGTACTTTGCATCTTGCGGTATGATGGGATGAAGCGGCCCGGGCTAACCTTACATGACATCATTCATGAGACTTGCTCCACGCTCAACATGCAACTTGTATTGCATAAGTGGCTTTGTGGGTGCCTGTCTCTCCCATCATAGTATAGATCCAATTTACAACGGGCACTTGATAGTTCAAACATCAACGTTGTGGTTCTTGTTCGTAAGTTAGAACGACACTTATTGAAAGCCCCAAACCACGTAAAATATGCAAAGAAAATTAGAGGCGTCTAACTTTGTTTTGCAAGGGTGTGCTGTGATGTGATATGGCCATGATTGTGATTATATTTGATGTATGCAATGTTCCTTATTGTAAGTTGGCAACCAGAAGGAGCCATATGGTTGTCTTTAAATTCTGTTAAGACCCGCGTGTCTATTCAAAGTAGTTGTAATAGTTGGAGCTGGTGGACGACAACCATGAAACGGCGCCATTGACCTTGACGCTATACCGGTGATGATGGAGATCATGTTCGTGCTTGAAGATGGAGATCGGAAGCACAAGAAGAAAGGCCATATCATATCACATATTATGAATTGCATGTGATGTTAATCCTTTATGCATCTTGTATTTCTTAGTTAACGATGGTAGCTTTATAAGATGATCCCTCAACCACATAAATTTCAAGTTTTAAAGTGTTCATCCTTAGTAAGCACCGTTGCTAAAGCTCGTTGTTTCGAAGCACCACGTGATGATCGGGTGTGTTAGATTCTGCGAGTGTATACAACATGAGCAAGCCAGATTTGCTCATGCGGAAGCTAAGGTTTGATCTTGACGAGCCTAGCATGTACAGACATGGTCTCGGAACACGGATCACCGAAAGGTAAAGCATGAGTCATATAGTAGATATGATGAACATGTTGATTGTTCGCCATTGAAGCTACATCAACTCTCGTGATGATCGGTTTTGATGTGGTGGATTTGGTTCGTGTGATCACTAAAACAATGTGAGGGATATTGTTTTGAGTGGGAGTTCACCTAGATTAATTCAACTATTAATTAGAACTCAATTTGTCATAAACTTAGTCTAAACTATTGCAAATATGTTGTAGATCAATGGCGGCCCCTACCATCAATTTTAATGCGTTCCTAGAGAAAGAAAAGTTGAAAAACAATGGAAGCAACTTCGTGGATTGGTTCCGCAATTTGAGGATTGTCCTCAATGCTGGTAATTTGACCTATGTGTTGGATGCACCGCTGGGTGACCCGCCTGCAGCTGATACTACCGATGAAGTAAAGAATGTTTACCTCACTCGGAAGAATCAGTACTCCACAGTTCAGTGTGCTATCTTGTATGGTTTGGAATCAGAGCTTCAGAAAAGGTTTGAGAACCATGACCCACATGATATTGTCCGTGAACTCAAAATGATATTTGAGGCTCATGCGGCAGTTGAGATTTATGAGGCTTCTAAAAAGTTCTTTAACTGCAAGATGGAAGAGGGCAGCTCCGTTAGTGAGCATGTGCTTAAGATGTCTGGGCACGCAAACAAACTCCAAAGCTTGGGTATAGTGATTCCTAATGCTTTGGGGATTTACCGTGTCCTCCAATGACTGCCACCAAGTTACAAGAACTTTGTGATGAACTATAATATGCAAAACATGAACAAGACGTTGCCAGAACTCTTCTCCATGTTGAAATCTGCAGAAGTGGAGATCAAGAAAGAGCATCAAGTGTTGTTGGTCAATAAGACCACCAAATTCAAGAAAGGCAAGTCTAAACAAAAGGGAAACTTCAAGAAGGGCGGTAAGAAAGTTGCCGCACCGGCGAAGAAGACCAAGGCTGGACCTAAGCCTGATACTGAGTGCTTTTACTACAAGGGAGAGGGTCACTGGAAGCGAAATTGCCCAAAGTACTTGGCGGATTTGAAGAACGGCAACATCAAGAAGAAAGGTATATCCGATATACATGTTATTGATGTGTATCTCACTAGTACTCATAGTAGTGCCTGGGTATTTGATACTGGTTCGATTGCTCATATTTGTAACTCGAAACAGGTGCTGCAGAATAAACGGAAGATAGCGAAGAACAAGGTGACGATGCACGTTGGAAATGGATCAAAGGTTGATGTGATCGCGGTCGGCACGCTACCTCTTCATCTACCATCGAGATTAGTTTTATACTTAAATAATTGTTATTTGGTGCCTGCGTTGAGCATGAACATTATATCAGGATCATGTTTATTGCAAGGCGGTTACTTGTTTAAGTCCGAGAATAATGGTTGTTCGATTTATATGAGTAATATGTTTTATGCACATGCACCTTTGATAGATGGTCTATTCTTATTGAATCTCGATAGTGGAAATACACATATTAATAACATTGAAGCTAAACGTTTGAAATTGAGCGATAACTCGACCTATATGTGGCACTGTCGTCTTGGTCACATTGGAGTGAAGCGTATGAAGAAACTCCATTCCGATGGAATTCTTGAATCACTTGATTTCGAATCACTTGAAAGATGTGAAGCATGTCTGATGGGTAAAATGACTAAGACTCCATTTTCTGGTATGATGGAGCGAGCTACGGACTTATTGAAAATCATACATACCGATGTGTGTGGTCCGATGAGTGTAGCGTCGCGTGGTGGTTATCGTTATGTTCTTACCTTCACGGATGACTTGAGTAGATATGGGTATATCTATTTCATGAAACATAAGTCCGAAACTCTCGAGATGTTTAAGGAATTTCAAAGTGAGGTAGAGAATCAACGTAACAAGAAGATTAAATTTCTACGTTCTGATCGTGGAGGTGAATATCTAAGTTACGAGTTTGGCGAGCATTTGAACAAATGTGGAATACTTTCACAATTGACACCGCCGGGAACACCACAGCGTAATGGTGTGTCCGAACGTCGTAATCGAACTCTCTTAGATATGGTTCGTTCTATGATGTCACTTACAGATTTACCGCTATCATTTTGGGGTTATGCATTAGAAACAGCCGCATTCACTTTAAATAGGGCACCATCTAAATCCGTTGAAACGACACCGTATGAATTATGGTTTGGAAAGAAACCTAAATTGTCGTTCCTTAAAGTTTGGGGTTGCGAAGCTTATGTAAATAAGTTACAGCCGGACAAGATTGAATCCAAAGCGGAAAAATGCGTCTTCATAGGATACCCAAAGGAAATTATTGGGTATACCTTCTATCATAGATCCGAGGGCAAAATCTTTGTTGCCAAGAATGGATCCTTTCTAGAGAAGGAATTTCTATCGAAAGAAGTGACTGGAAGGAAAGTAGAACTCGACGAGGTTGTTGAACCTTCTCTCGAACTTGCGAGTAGCGCAGCACCGGAAGTAGTTCCTGTGGCGCCTACACCAATAAGAGAGGAAGCTAATGATGATGATCATGAAACTTCGGTTGAAGTTGCTACAGAACCTCACAGGTCAACGAGAACTCGTACCACTCCTGATTGGTATGATCCCGTTATGAGTGTCATGTTGGTGGACAACACCGATGACCCTGCGACATATGAGGAAGCTATGATGATCCCATATTCCAATAAATGGCAAGAAGACATGAAATCCGAGATTGGATCCATGTACGAAAACCAAGTATGGACTTTGGTGGACTTATCGGATGGCCGGAAGGCTGTCGAGAACAAATGGATTTTCAAGAAGAAAACAGATGCTGATTGACGAGGTTTCATCTCGTCAATGCCCATTGTTATGGACTTGGGTTTTGGAGAAGATGGGGATGCTGGAGATCGTGGCACGGTTAACAGACAAGCAACCAGGGGACACGAGATTTACCCAGGTTCAGGCCCCCGGAGGGAAAACCCTACTCCTGCTTGTCTGCTCTTTGATTACGGCGGAACCGAAGGTTACAGGGTGCGCAGATTCGATCTGGCGTGGATGCGTGTGCGAAAGTATGAGTCGAGTTCTTCTAGGACGTGCCCTCCTGGCCTTTATATAGACTTAGGCAGGTCCCGGGCGTAGTCCTAGTCGGTTACAAGTTCTAGGGTTTTACCCCTTTGAATTTCCTATCTCCTCTAGTCTTGCTCTCCAAGGATCCGAAGACGTTATGGGCCTTGGCCACCCGAAAATCTTCATGGGTCAGCGTATGTCTGCCGTGGGCCTTCCTTGGGCTGGACTAAGTATGTTGAAGTTACGTACCCGTAGGGTATAACCATGTCACTGATGGTAATGTTACTGTCTATAAAGCTCGACTTGTCGCAAAAGGGTTTCGACAAATTCAAGGAGTTGACTACGATGAGACTTTCTCACCAGTAGCGAAGCTAAAGTCTGTGAGGTTATGTTAGCAATCGCTGCATATTACGATTATGAGATATGGCAGATGGATGTCAAAACAACGTTCCTCAATGGAGACATTGATGAAGAGTTGTATATGATGCAACCCAAAGGTTTTGTCGATCATAAGGATGCTAACAAGGTATGAAAACTTCAACGGTCCATATATGGATTGAAGCAAGCATCCTGAAGTTGGAATCAACGTTTTGATAAGGTAATCAAAAGCTTTGGTTTTATACAAACTTATGGAGAAGCTTGTATTTACAAGAAAGTGAGTGGGAGCTATGTATCATTCTTAATACTATCAAGACCTTCTTAATAGTGTCAAGGAATATTTGAATAATAGTTTTTCAATGAAAGATCTTGGCGAAGCAGCTTACATATTAGGCATAAAGATTTATAGAGATAGATCGAGACGCCTAATATCATTGTCACAAAGTACATATTTAGACAAAGTTCTAAAGAGGTTTGGAATGGAAGATAGCAAGAAAGGGTTCTTGCCCATGTTGCCCAATACGACCTTGAGTAAAACTGAAAGTCCTGCAATGGAAGAAGATAGAGAAAGGATGAGTAAGACTCCTTATGCCTCAGCCATAGGATCTCTAATGTATGCCATGCTATGTACTAGACCCGACATTGCATATGTTGTTAGTTTGACTAGCAGATATCAAAGTGATCCAGGAGTGGATCATTGGACAGCGGTCAAAAACATCCTTAAGTACTTGAGAAGAACTAAGGATATGGTTCTTTCTTATGGAGGTGATCAACAGCTCGTTGTTAATGGTTACACCGATGCTAGTTGGAACACCGATCCGGATGATTCTAAATCTCAATCTGGATACGTATTTACTTTGAATGGTGCAGCAGTTAGCTGGAGGAGTGCAAAGCAAAGCATTGTGGCGAGATCTTCAACTGAATCAGAATACATAGCTGCTTCGGAGGCTTCACAAGAAGCGATATGGATGAAGGAGTTCATTACAGAGCTCGGTGTGGTTCCAAGTGCGCTGGACCCAATGTCTATCTACTGTGATAACATGGGCGCCATAGCCAATGCGCAAGAACCAAGGTCACACAAGAAGGTGAAGCACATCAAGCTACGTTTTCACGCTATTCGAGAACATGTCTAAGATGGTGACATAAAGATTTGCAAAGTAAACACAAATCTGAATGTGGCGGATCCGTTGACTAAACCTCTCCCGAGGGCAAAACATGACCAACACCAAACTGCCATGGGTGTTCGGTATATTACCATGTAATCTAGATTAGTTGACTAGTGCAAGTGGCAGACTGTTGGAGATATGCCCTAGAGGCAATAATAAATCTAGTTATTATTATATCTTTGTGTTTATGATAAATGTTTACATTCATGCTATAACAGTATTAACCAGAAACATTAATACTTGTGTGATTTGTAAACTAAATTAGAGTCCCTAGTAAAGCCTCTTTATAATACTAGCTTGTTGATTAATAGATGATCATGGTTTCTTGATCATGAACATTTGAGATGTTGTTAATAACAAGGTCATATCATTAGGAGAATGATATGATGGACATACTCCTATAGATAAGCATAGCATAAAGATCAAGTCATTTTAATAGTTCAATTTCTATAAGCTTTCTGATACATAGTAACCTAATTCCTTCGACCATGAGATCATGCTTATCACCATCACCAGAAGGATGCTTTGATGACATCAAACACCACACCATAACTGGGTGGCTATAAAGGTGGAAATTAGTGTTCGGAAAGTATGGGTTGAGACACATGGATCAAGAGTGAGATTTGTCCATCCATATGACAGATAGATATACTCTGGGCCCTCTCTGTGGAATGTCATCCAATTAGCTTGCAAGCATGTGACTGGCTCATAAGGGATCACATATCACGGGAACGAGAAAAGAGTACTTATCGGTAACGAGGTTGAACTAGGTATGCAGAGATACTGACGATCAAAACCTCGGATAAGTAAACTATCGTGTGACAAAGGGAAATTGGTATCGTATGTAAGTGTTTCATTCAATCGCAAAGTAATCGTAGAAATATGTGGGAGCCATATGAATTTCCAGATTCCTCTATTGGTTATTGATCGGAGAGGTGTCTCGATCATGTCCGTATAATTCACGAACCGTAGGGAGACACACTTAAGGATTCGATGTTGTTGAGTAGTTATGGAATGATGAGTAAGAGACCGAATGTTGTTCGGAGTCTCGGATGGGATCCGGGATATCACGAGGAGATCCGGAATGGTCCGGAGAATAAGATTCATATAAGGAAAGTCCTGTTTTGGAGTTGGGGAATGATTTTAGTGTTTCCACCGGGAATGTTCTAGAAGGGTCCAGAAGGTCCGGCATTCCGGAGGGAAGGGTACATGAATGTGTCATGACAATATGGAATGGTTGCATCATGTACTAGGTCAATTGGCTGGGCAAAATAAAGGGAGAAATCAAATCCTAGGTTGAAAGTCAAACGCCAATTTGAAAAAGTCAAACGACAAGTTTGCTTGGTGGAGGGAGAGTAGGAAACCTACATGGGGAGGAAGTCCTCCTCCCTCCACCCGCCGGCCAAGGAGGCCGAGTTGGGGGAGGACCCCCTCCTCCCAACCGGCGCCCTCCCACCTATATAAGGAGGGGCAGGGCTGCCCCTCCTCCCTAGACCAAAACCCTAGCCCTCTCCTCCAAGTCGCCGGCGCCACCACCTTCTTGCGCCGCCGCCTAGGGCACCACCAATTCGGCGAGTTGGGGTGATCCCCAAACCCTAGCTGCTGGCTACACTCTCCCCTTGGTGCCCTCTAAACCCTATATCACGAAGGCCTCTCTCATAATCCACCATACTCGCTCCGGCTTAAGGCGAAGCCCTGCGAGATCTCCCCTCTACTTCCAGTACCACGCCGTCGTGCTGCCGGAATCACGAGGAGAGTGCTACAACCTCCGCTGCCTGCTGGAACAAGGGAGAGGAAGGTCTTCATCGAGTACCGAACATGTGACCGACTGCGGAAGCGCTGCCGGAACGCAGCGCCGGAAGGATCGTCTACGCGATCTTGAGATCGGCAAGAGTACGACTACATCACCCACGAGAATCTGCTCTCGTTAATCGCTTTGGAATCTTCGAGGGTGAGTTCCTCTATCGACTCGTTGCTACAATCTAGTAGATAGATCTTGGCTTGTTTGTTTGCATGCGGTAGAAATTTTTTGTTTTCCATGCTACGAACCCCTACACACCATGCCACAATAGGCCTCACCCTATTCTCCGATGGATCTCGCCACGAGAGGCCTGATCCACCTTCTCCACTATTGGATCCCTTCGAGACGGGAACCGGTGCCTTCTACAACACTATCGGGGCACACACCCACAACCGAATTGGGGGCTCCCGAGATGACAACAAGCTGCCACAAGAACAAGATTTATCAATATAAACAGAAACAAGGATCTAGGTATTTGCAAGAAATACTAGATCGGTGGTTCTACAAATGAATGGAGAGGAGATGAAGCGCTTGATTGCTGATGATGAAGATCGAGTTCTCCTCCTTCGATTCCCCAAGGGACGGGGCCTTTGGGTGGATCTAGGTGGAGCTCTCTTGGATGAAGGTTGCAGATTAGATCTCATCTTTTTCGAATCAATCAAGAGATCTGGCAGGAGGGGGAAGGCTGGCTTAAATACCCCCTTCCCAGATCTGGCCGTTGAACAACTTTGGGGGCGGATTATCCACCCCCACTAGGGGCGGATTATCCGCCCCCTGGGGAAACTACGCCCCAAGGGCGGATGTTCCGGGAGAAACTCCGCCCCCTCTCTGGGGCTAGCGCCTGCGTGACTTGGTGAAGATCTTGGGGGGGGGGGGATAATCCGGCCCCCTCCTGGGGTGGATTATCCGGCCAGGCCGGAAAGTCCGGCCAACACTCGTCCCCCTCTTTGGGGCTTGCGCCTTGGCGGTGAGCAAGGGGGGTGGACTATCCGGCCCCTGAGGGGCGGATTATCCGGCGGGGCCGGAAAATCCGGCCAAAACTCCGCCCCCCTTATGGGGCTTGCGCCTGCTTGGGAAGAGGGAGGGGCGGAATATCCGCCCCCAAAGGCAGAATCATTTTCCCTTTTTATCAGAGATAGCTACAACACTTCAACACACATTAAATAATCCTTGATATTGTTATCTAACACCAAAAACACTAGGGATTATAAAATGTTCTTTCAATCTCCCCCTTTTTGGTGTTAGATGACAATATTAGGATTTGCAATGAAACCGGCTAATGCCACCTTAAAAGGAAAGGCGCTCCCCTAGATGTGTGCATATTTAACATTTGCATTTGAATACAAATACACACACTAGAGAGAACACAACTTACATAGCAAAGATAATTGAAACAAGGTGGGTTGGGAAACAAGGTCATACCACCGGGATGTGACTATAGCCAAAGAATATAATTAGCTTGATAGCCTCCAAGCACATCACAACAATATTGATGCATACATTAGATAATCCCATGATTCCAAATGCCATCAAATATGCTCCATAGATAAATCCAGAATTCCATGAGATCCACAATAGATAAATCCAGAATTCCAAGAATACCAAACATAGTGGAGCACGACATAGTCTTACGTAATCCAAGCACAAATAGCAAATAAGTTCACGCTAAAAAGAGCACAAGCAAGCAAATAAAACAACGTAAAGACGAGTGCTTGTGCCCGACCCTTGCAAATCCACGAGACATAATAGAACTACTTCTCCCCCTTTGGCATCAAAACGCCAAAAAGGAAGAAGAGCGATGCGACCTCCCCTGAAGATCACTCAAATTTGATCAACAAACTGAGATGGTATTACACACCCAAATTTGCAAGAATCAAATTAAACAAAAGCCAAAGTTGAGTGTGTTTTCCATAAGAACAAGAGATATGCAAGAAAATCCAAAGAGAACCATTAGAAACCAACTCTTCTCAAGGAAGAGGGCCGTGGCTGAAGCCACCATGTTGGAGCGCATGGCATGACACCGCGAAGATGTATCTTGGGTTCAAAACCAATGCTCATCGATGACCCACATATCACAAAATGATATTAAGGGAAATGATTTTACTTGCTTTCGGCATTATGGGGGGAGGGTTAGCCCAATCAATTAGGACCACACTCCCCCTATGTCTATGCCCGCATCTAAACCAAATACATGAATAAGAGCAAGTGAGTGTGCAAGGGTAGTCAAGCCAAGCTCCTTGAATCTATGATATTTAGCTCATTCCTCAAATAACAAAATCTTGCTTCATCAAGAGGCTTCGTGAAAATATCAGCAAGTTGGTTCTTCGTGATCACAAAGGATAGGGCAATATCACCACGAGCAACATGATCCCGAATAAAGTGGTTGCGAATCTCTATATGTTTTGTTCTTGTATGCTGCACGGGATTGTAAGCAATTTTGATAGCACTTTCATTGTCACATAATAGAGGCGCTTTGTCACAATTGACACCATATTCCTTTAAAGTTTGCCTCATCCATAACAATTGTGTACAAGCACTTGCAGCAGCAACATATTCAGCTTCGGCGGTTGAGAGTGAAATACAATTCTGTTTCTTTGAAGACCAACACACTAGAGACCTGCCCAAGAATTGACATGCACTAGAGGTTGATTTCCTATCATCTTTGTCACCAGCCCAATCTGAATCAGTGTAACCACATAGAGAGAAACTTGAACCCTTGGGATACCATAACCCAAAATTTGGGGAATGAACCAAATATCTGAAGATTCGTTTGACCGCCACTAAGTGGCTTTCTTTAGGAGCGGCTTGGTACCTTGCACACACTCCTACACTTAACACGATATCGGGCCTAGATGCACAAAGGTAAAGGAGAGAGCCGATCAGGGATCAGTATTCCTTTTGATCCACGTCTTTACCCTTGGGATTGAGCTCAAGATGACACTTTGTTTGCATTGGAGTAGCAACGCCATTGAGATCCGTCATCTTGAACCTTTTGAGCATGTCTTGGATGTACTTAGCTTGATTAATAAAGGTTCCCTCTCTAAGTTGTTTGATCTCAAATCCAAGAAAGAACCTCAGCTCACCCATCATGGACATCTCAAACCTGTCAGTCATAAGCTTTGAAAATTCATCGTTAAAAGCTTGGTTAGTAGAGCCAAAAATGATGTAATCTACATAAAGTTGGCATACAAAAAACTCCCCATTAACCTTCTTAGTAAAAAGAGTGGGATCGATTTGCCCAACTTCGAATCCACGGTTTAACAAAAGCTCTTTAAGGTGCTCATACCACGCACGTGGGGCTTGTTTAAGTCCATAGAGCGCCTTATCGAGTTTGTAGACATGGTTCGGAAATTTGGGGTCGTCAAAACCCGGGGGCTGCTTGACGTATACTAACTCATGTAGAGGACCATTAAGGAATGCACTCTTAACATCCATTTGTTGTAATTTAAAATTATGATGGGCTGCATATGCAAGAAGGATACAGATGGACTCAAGACGAGCCACAGGAGCATAAGTATCGCCAAAATCAATTCCTTCCACTTGAGATAATCCTTGAGCCACGAGTCTTGCTTTATTCCTCACAACAATGCCATTTTCATCTTGTTTGTTCTTGAAGATCCACTTGGTGCCGATAACATTGCGCAATCCTTGGGTTTCTCTACGAGCTTCCAAAATTTGTTGCGATCGAAGTTATTTAATTCTTCATGCATAGCAACCACCCAATCTGGATCTTCAAGAGCATCAAAGACTTTCTTCGGTTCAACCATGGAAATGTGAGCTTGATGATCACAGAAGCTTGCAAGTTCACTTCTAGTAGACACCCTTCTTCGTAGATCACCAACAACCTTGTCAAGAGTGTGACCCCTTAGTTCAAGGTTCCGATCAACACGTGCCTTGCGACAAGCCTCAATGTCCGTATTATTTCTATAAGGAGTTGATTCAAAATTTGTATCCTTGTCTTGACCACTGCCTTGCACGTGGTCTTGATCTGAATTAACACCAGGAGGTTGCTGCAGAGCTTGTTCTTCAGGGCCGGATAATCCGCCCCTTGGAGGGGACAGACTATCCGTCCTGGGAGATGAAACACCAGTGGCTTCTTCCTGAGCATGCCTGACAGGACTTGGAGAAACAGAGCCGGATAATCCGCCCTCGGGGGCCGGAGAGTCTGGCCTAGGAGTTTCGTGGTTGTTGTCTTCGCCTCCGGATACCCTGGAACGAGTTGGAGTGCCAGGGGCGGATTGTCCGCCCCTTGGAGGGGGCGGATAGTCCGGCCTGAGACTACCAACTTGTCCAGGAGACAGATGATCTTCAGTAGGTTGTGGTGTTGGTGCAGAGTTTTCTCCAACAGTAGGAGCTTGTTGATTTTGTGTAGATGAGGGCTCCACTTGAGTGGAGCATTGTCCTTCCCGATCCTCCACAAGGGGTTCCTCAATGGGGCGGAAAAATCCCACGCCCATTCTTCTTATGGCATCTTGGGTTATTTCAACGTCTGCATCACAAACATCAACTTTCCCTACAAAGGAGCCGTTATTTTCATCGAACTCCACACTACAAGATTCTACAACAATCCCAGTGAGCTTGTTGTAGACTCTATAAGTGTGGGATTCGGCACCGAAACCAACAAAAATACCTTCTAAAGCCTTGGACTCAAATTTTGACAAACGGACACCTTTAATAAGAAAGAAACACTTACACCCGAATACCCTGAAGTATGAGATGTTGGGCTTGTTACCGGTAAGTATTTCATAAGGAGTCTTGTCCAAAATATTTCGGAGGTAGAGCCGGTTCGATGAGTGACAAGCAGTGGATATGGCTTCAGCCCAAAAATTATAAGAAGACTTGAATTCAGCCAACATTGATCTTGCCATATCCATCAAAGTCCGGTTCTTCCTATCGGCTACACCATTTTGTTGAGGGGTGTACGCAGCGGAATATTGATGTCTAATCCCCTCTTCACTAAGAAACTCATTCAAAGTGTAGTTCTTGAATTCGGAGCCGTTGTCACTTCTTATTGCCAAGATAGGAACATTGTGTTGATGTTGAACTTCATTGGCAAAGTTAATGACAGTTTGTTGAGTCTCACTTTTCAGCTTGAAGAAATAGACCCATGTATATCTTGAGTAATCATTGACAATGACCAAGCAATATTTCTTCCCACCAAGACTTGCATGATAAGGAGGACCAAATAAATCCACATGAAGTAATTCCAAGATCCTCTTTGATGACACAATAGTCTTCCTCTTGTGGGGAGAGTCATGCATTTTTCCTTCTACACAAGCCCTGCAAACACGATCTTTGGCAAAAGAGACATTGTCTTTTAGTCCAAGGATGTGGCCACCCTTCTGGAGACTTTGCAAAGTTCTCATGTTGACATGGGCTAAACGGCGATGCCATAGCCAGCCCACGTCGGCCTTTCCGAATAGACACATTGGACCCTAAATGGTTTTCCCCGAGAAGTCCACCACATACAGGTCATTTTCGACGTATCCAACGAAAGCGACCTTTAGAGACTTGCTCCACAGGAGTACCACCAAATCATCATCGATAAAAACAGCAAAACCCATCTTGCCAAGGGCACGAACAGAAAGAAGGTTGTAACCGAGGGTCTCAACAAGTATGACGTCCACGAGAGAGATATCATGGGCAACCACAACCTTGCCAAGACCCAATACCTGAGATCTAGACTTATCACCATAGGAGACTGTGATATTATCAAGATTTGGACGCATATCCGTGATGATCTCCTTGCTTCCGGTCATATGACTAGTGCAGCCACTATCCAGCACCCATTTCGACCCACCGGAAGCATAGCCCTGCAAGGAAATTACTTCTTGGCTTTAAGTACCCATTTTTCAATGGGTCCTTTAATGTTAGTAACAAGGGTCTTTGGGACCCAAATAGACCAAGCAATATATTCATCAAAGGAACCGACATAATAAGCATAAACGTCGCCATAATCATCACAAAAGAGTTCATAATTTGGATTATGAGACCCTGCAAAACCAATATTGTTAGTCTTGTCTTTTGTGACATTCTTCTCAGTGGTGCTTGTCTTTGATTTCACATTCTTGGACTTGTTCTTCTTGGTTTTCTTTTTATTGGACTTGGTGACATACCCAAGTCCCTCTTTACCATGATTTGACCTTTGCTTGCCAAGGACTTCATCAAGCACACCTTTATCCTTGGGATTGATGTCCTTGATCACTTCTTTTTCCACACTAGCATTTTCCTTGTGACTAAATGTTAAGTTGGATGAGCTAGGAGCATCATATTTGGACAATCAACTTTGAAGCTGATCATGTGACTCACTGAGAATGGAGAAATCGTTTTTCAACGCCTTATGAGCATTGTCAAGTTTCTCCAATTCCTCGGAGAGTCTATCATGAGCAGCCCCAAAGTCAATCTTTTCCTTTTTAACTTCTTTGCGTTGGTGACTGCATTGTCACGTTCCTTAACAAGTTTAGTCACAATTTCTTCATGTGACTCTTCAATAGACTCAAGCCTCTCTTCAAGAGAGACCCGAGCCTCTTCTTCTTCTTCAAGAGCATTTTTTAAGGATGCAATTTCCATTGCATCCTCCCTATCAATTCTGCCCTTTTCTTCGAGGAGAGCTTCGTTTTGGGCCAGCTGATCCATAAGA
Source organism: Avena sativa (assembly GCA_916181665.1). NCBI lineage: Eukaryota > Viridiplantae > Streptophyta > Magnoliopsida > Poales > Poaceae > Avena > Avena sativa. The sequence continues at coordinate 38,737,250 of OV702298.1, read as the reverse complement.
GCTTCAAAACGAACTTTGTGCTCACCTTGCAAGTTAGTATAGAAATAATCCAAAGCAATAATCTCTTCTTTAACCTTAAGACTAGTAGGATCATCCATGTCAATCATAGCCTTAGGAAAAGAAGAGTTAGAAGAAGTTACCTCGGAGCTTCTTGCCATGAGACAAGTAGCATTCTTGTTGATGATGTTTTTGTTCGAAGAGTCGAAGAGAGATGTTGAAGGAGACGTGGTGGCTATAGAAGCCACCTCTTGAGAGCTATCGTCTTCGTCCTCATCTTCACTTCCCGATGAATATTCTTCTTGAGCCACTAGAACAATCTTTGGTTGCTTCTTGAAGGGAGCATTCTTCTTTACAAACTATTTCTTGCGTGGAGCCTTTGACTTGTCCTTGGAAATAAGTCTTCCTCCATTATATTCCCTACATTGATATGGACACTCAGCTATAAAGTGCAACCGATCACCACAGTTGAAACATGTTCTCAGCTTGGGACCATTTTCTTTTCTTCCATAGGCTCCACTCTTGCGTTCTAGTTCAGCTTTAGCCTTGGCTGGATCTTTCCAAAAGTTTCTAGCATAAAGGGCCAAGTATTGTCCATGGATCCTTTTTATATCCTCGGGACAGTCCAGACCTTCTATGGCATATTCATCATGATCAATCACACTAGTCTTCAAAGCCACGTTGACCCCCTTTTGCATCCCCATAGCTCGAGCACGAGCATCTTCGGCATTCTTGGCAGCCACTTTGAAAGCGGCCATTTCTCGCATTACCTCATTGGATGTCATGAGGTGATAGTTATGCCTACCTTGGAGACTTTTCAAATATGTGGGCTCAAATGGCATAAGAGCACTGACATACTTGCGCTTGATCCATGCATCATCAACATGAGCGGCACCATGATTTCTGAAATTTGTGGCTATTGCCTTAAGCCTCCTATACATGTCTTCATGGTCTTCTCCATCCAACATGTAGAATCCTTCAGCTTCATTGCTCAATGCATCATATCTATTCCTTTTCATACTTTCATTTTCGATGAAGAGCTCGGTGAGAGCATCCCAAGCTTCCTTAGCTGTACTAAGATGCTGAACGTGTGGCATATCTTTGTCACCCACACCAAGCTGTATCATGTGTAGAGCTGTAGCGTTAAGTTGGCTATAGACAACTTCTCTTCTTGTAAGATTGTTGGGATTTCCAACATGAAGACCATTTTCGATGATCTTCCACAACTCTATGGAGGAACTGCACACATGAGATTTCATCAAAAATTGCCACCGAGTAAAAGTAGATGCAGAAAGTTTGGGTGGATCACCCCTATTATGTATATGTGGGTGAGGGATAGGTGGATCAGGGGAATACACATGAGAAACCTCATTGTATCCATCCTTACCGCTATCCTTTTTTGAGGAGGAGCTCTTACTAATGTCATCACCAACCACTTCGTTATCTTTGGAAACAGTTTTACCCGTTTCCTTGGATTGCAGAGTGGTATGCTCAGAGTTAGATGGAGGTGATGTTGCGGATGTGGAGAGACACATTATTAGTTGACGCATCTCTTCCATCTTAGCCTCCATAGAACTCACCAAGATTGTTTCCAACGTCTTGAGATCGTTCATGGTGACTACCTCCGGAGCATCACTCCCATCTACCTTGGAACCCATACTTCTCTTAGGCGGTTAAGCCCGAAATAAGAGCCGGGGCTCTGATACCAATTGAAATAGATCGTATGTGCACCTAGAGGGGGGGTGAATAGGTGCTAACCAATTTTTAATACCTTTTCAATTTTAGGCTTGACACAAAGTAAATTCTCTAGATATGCAACTACGAGAATTTCCCTATATGCAACCCTAACTACTAAGCACGTAAAGAGAGGAGCGAGGAAACCATAGTGGAGCATGCGGAGACACAAGGATTTGTTTTACCGCAGTTCCTTCCTTGTTAAGGGAAGTACATCTGCGTTGGAGGGGTGGGCGGTTCTAAGACCACCACGCCACAATAGGCCTCACCCTATTCTCTGATGGATCTCGCCACGAGAGGCATGATCCACCTTCTCCACTATTGAGTCCCTTCGAGGCGGGAACCGGTGCCTTTTACAACACTATCGGGGCACACACCCACAACCGAATTGGGGGCTTCCGAGATGACAACAAGCTGCCACAAGAACAAGATTTATCAATATAAACAAAAACAAGGATCTAGGTATTTGCAAGAAATACTAGATCGGTGGTTCTCCAAATGAATGGAGAGGAGATGAAGCGCTTGATTGCTGATGATGAAGATCGAGTTCTCCTCCTTTGATTCCCCAAGGGACGGGGCCTTTGGGTGGATCTAGGTGGATCTCTCTTGGATGAAGGTTGCAGATCAGATCTCGTCTTTTTCGAATCAATCAAGAGATCTGGCAGGAGGGGGAAGGCTGGCTTAAATACCCCCTCCCCATATCTGGCCGTTGAACAACTTTGGGGGCGGATTATCCGCCCCCACTAGGGGAGGATTATCCGCCTTTGGGGAAACTCCGCCCCAAGGGCGGATTTTCCGGGAGAAACTCCACCCCCTCTCTGGGGTTGGCGCCTGCGTGACTTGGTGAAGATCTTGGGGGGGGGCAGATAATCCGGCCCCCTCCTGGGGAGGATTATCCGGCCAAGCCGGAAAGTCCGGCCAACACTCCGCCCCCTCTCTGGGGCTTGCGCCTTGGCGGTGAGCAAGGGGGGCAGACTATCAGGCCCCCTGAGGGGTGGATTATCCGGCGGGGCCGGAAAATCCGGCCAAAACTCCGCCCCCCTTCTGGGGCTTGCGCCTGCTTGGGAAGAGGGAGGGGCGGAATATCCGCCCCCAAAGGCAGAATCCTTTTCCCTTTTTCTCAGAGAGAGCTGCAACACTTCAACACACATTAAATAATCCTTGATATTGTTATCTAACACACAAAACACTAGGGATTATAAAATGTTCTTTCAATAGTAACCTACGAGCAACCAAAATTAGTAGCGTGTCTGGGAGTACGAAGTTAAAAATTTATATTGCTATAAAACAAACGACAACTTATCATTATAGTCATATAAGGATGAATTTCATCAACGACGACCAAGGAGGTGTCGTTGTATTGTCGACAAATACACCACAGGGGGTACTGATGGTGTTGAGAAGATAGGGTGTGAGACATCGGATGTTCCGGAACAGTGAACACAAGTTTACCCAGGTTCAGATCCGACCGCGGTGATTGGATCCTACTTCTATTAGCAACCCAGTATATCGGCGAGAGACGGATGTTACAATGAATTACAAGAGAGGTTCGCTTGTGCGAGTAGGTTGTGGTGTTGTTAGATTGGTTGTGCCCTAAAGGCTCCCATAGGACCGGTTTATATAGTCACCGGGACCTAGGGTTATAGGAGAGACCTATCCGACTACGTTACAGAGTCGCTAACTAGATACAGCTTGGACTACAAGTAATACTATAGGCCTAAGTCGGTAACTCTTCTGGACCTTGTCGTAGCCAGAAGTGGCTCCTCTTCTTTCTCTGACTGGGCCACCCGTGAAGCAAAGCTCTAACCCGTTGGTGGGCCACCCTAGTCAGTGAGTCATGTGGGTATACCCGGAAAGTATATCCCCAACAGTAGCTCCCGGAAGTCTCCAAGATCCAAAGTCGGATAAATCGTCTAGCTTGATGGTTTCTTCGTCTTGAGAATCTTGAAGGGTTCCCTAAAACTTATTTTAGTAGTGTAGGATTCCGAGTCATCTGAGTCGGATATGTTTTGCTCTGACCTTTAGTCTCTTCCTTGCTCAGTTTGAAACATGAGCCGGATTTTAAACAGCGGTGTGTTGTCTGACAAATTTTTAGACCAGGTCTTGTCACTAACGAGAGTCTTGTCAACACGAACGTTGGTGGGTCCGCTCCCTACGGAACAAAGCACCGTTTTAATGCTCACGCGAGAATCGAGGGGATGGAGGAGTCGCGAGGAAGCCACCTCCCTCTCTCCTATACGCGTGGCGCAAATCACCGGTTTGAACGCAAATCTTGGCGCAAAGGTAAATAAAAGAGAGAGGAAACCCTTCTCCCCTAGATTCATCTCTCCACCATTTCACTTATTGCCTCCTCGTACTCCTCGAGCTCTCCGCATCCATTCTAATCTACGTGCTGCGAGAAAATCCCAACCTCCAATCTTTCATCTTCCCCAAGCGCAATGGCAACAACATCTAGCTCTGGGGCGGCGGCAGCGAGAACGGCGACGGTGGGCGAAAGGAATATGCGGGGCCTTTGGGTCCCGAGTGTCATCCGAGGTCCAGGTCATGGAGGACGAGGGCTACCTCATCGCCAGTGCATGGCGGAGCGCCACTAGAGACGCCAGTCCCACACCGGGCGACGGCGAGCGGGTGTTGTTCGACACGCACGTTGACCATGGCCTCAGCCTCCCACCGTCGGAATTCTTCATCGAGTTCCTCAAATATTACGGTGTGTAGCTTCACAATCTTCCTCCCAACTCCCTGCTAGAGTTTAGTGCTCACATAACTTTGAGCGAGGAGTTTCTTGGAATTAGGCCAAGCCTCACCCTTTTCCAGTACTACTATGGTACCCAAAAGAACTCCATCAGCGCCGGTGTTCCTTACACCATCGGCACTCTTAGATTAGTCCTTAGGAGAAACCGAGTTTATCCTAGGATTAAATCTAGTGAATCTGTAAAACGTTGGGCCGGAACCTTCTTTTACAACAAGGATATTCCGGCTCTTGAAAAGGCGGAAGGTCTTCCCGCCTTTGTCGGCGGTGCCGCTCCCCACCAGGAATCATGGGACGTGGAAGCGCCGGAACTTTTAGATATCTTGATCCTCGCCAAAAGGTGGATTGAATTTCTGATAAAACATAAGGGCCTCCATGGATCCGACTTGATCCACTACTGGCTGGATCGTCGGATCCAGCCTCTGCAACATCATGGAGATCGCCTCATGCACACAATCACCGACGACAAGAAGGACAACCTACGGGTCAGCCCGCATCATATTTTGACGAAGGATTACAAGACCCGCATGCATTTTTAGATCAAGGAGAGAGTGTAACAAAAAGTTCCGGATGTCTCCCTGAAGATGACGAGGGTTGATTTCGTCAATGCCCATTGTTATGGGCTTGGGTTTTGGAGAAGATGGGGATGCTGGAGATCGTGGAACGGTTAACAGACAAGCAATGCGGGACACGAGGTTTATCCAGGTTTAGGCCCTCGGAGGGAAAACCCTACTCCTGCTTGTCTGCTCTTGATTACGGCGGAACCGAAGGTAACAAGGGTGCGCAGATGCAATCTGGCATGGGGGTGCGTATGCGGTGAGTTGAGAGAGATCCTTCTTGCCGTGCCCTCCTGGACTTTATATAGATAGGCAGGTCTCGGGCTTAGGTCAATTCGGTTACAGAATAGGGTTTGCACCCTCTGAAATTTTATCTACTCTAGTCTTGCTCTCCAAGGATCCAAAGACATCATGGGCTTGGGCCACCCGAAATCTCCACAGGTCGCGCGTCTTGTCGTGGGCCTTTCCTTGGGCTGGACCAGGTATACCAATGTTATGTACCTGTGGGGTATAACCATGTCAGTAGCCCCCGAGTGTTCAGTCAATCGTAGTTTCAGCTGGAGACTCTTTATTCTTTCGGATGCTATTAAGTTGAACCTGTTTCACTAGGAGGAAAATGTTTAGTTCATAGGGATTGTTGATGCGTGTGTCTGACTCTCCCGACGGATCAGGGCCAGTTAACTGTCATAGGAAAAAACAACATGATCTTCATCAAACTCGAGTCCCCATACTCGAATTCAGAATGATTGCTGGTGTAATTCGACTCAGGCTATTGAGGTCTTACAGGATTTGAATCCCAGTGGTTTTCAGGTAATGTACCCAACACGTCTGTTAGGATTTTTCTTCGTATATGCTGACACGGAGATTTACTAGCAGAGTGTAGTCAGGTGCGTTACCAGGCCATCAGATGAGATCTGTAGGGCTTATCTTTGTGTCGTATACACATCATCCAAAATTTTATCACCGCGGAGGTGTTTCGGGTGGCCAAGGAGATTTCTTCTCACTTAGTGTTGGTTTGGGAAAAGTTGTCAAAAGGATTTTGTCGTGTTTGATCCGAAGGATCGCATTCGAAGAGTTCATAGGGTGCGTGGCCAGCGCTCCCTATGGTAGTATCCCCTGAGTGTCTGTTCGAGTCGTAGACTAGATCAGAGACTTTAGTTCAGTTATTTTTAGCTTAGGTCCGAAGGACACAATTTTTTCGGATGCCGAACTAATCCTCCCTATGGGAGTAGCCCCCGAGTCCGTAGTGGATTCATAGACTCAACGTAGGACTCGAAGATAGTTGCGGGGTGTAGTATCTTAATCATGTCTCAGGTGCACAGCCAACGCTCCTGATAGGAGTAGCCCCCGAGTAGTTGCTCGAATCGTAGATTCGAGTAAGTACTTGATTGATCAGCCGAAAACATCCAGCCGTTGTTAGCTTGGTCTTGATGACGTCAGTGATGACGATTGATGATCTCAACCATGTGCGGTGGCAGAAATGACGCGACGAAACGACCGTGGGTCCCACCGCCTGACTTGAAGTTGACTAGTCACGCGCAGACGTGGCGAAACTTACGGCGTCTCCTCGGTTTCCGTGCGTAGTGGACAACGTGCTGGCGACGGTTCGTTGTTGTGCTGACACATGTATGGTTAGATTGAGGGTGCGCGCTAGGGCTTCTGGATCAACGGCTAGTATGCGTCATCTTTCTCCTTTTATACCATAGATAAAGAGTAGTTTTCTTTTACCCTTCGTCATTTGCTCGTCGCCATTGCCTCCATTTTCGCGAGCTTTGCTTTCCTTCAGTGCGCACTAGAAATTCTTCATACCTTTGCTTCTGCTTTTCTCCGCACGCACCGCCGCCCTCGCCGCCGCGTGATGGGGAAGCCGAAGAAGACCACCATCGGAGCCAGTTCGAGCACCGGCGGCGGCGGAAAGAAGGTTGTTGTTGTTGCTGCTGCTGCCCGCATCACCGACGGTGGGTGGAGGCACACGAAGATGTGCGATGCTGATCTGCACAAGTTGCGCGACGCTGGGTTGATCCGTCAGAACAAGGAGGACGCCATCCTCCCCGGTTATGAGGTAATCCCTCGCCCACCCGAAGGGTTTCGGGTGATGTTTTTAGCCTTCGTCATATGTGGTCTTTATCTTCCTGCTCACGAATTCCTTTGTGGTCTTCTTTTTTGCTATGGAATTCAGTTGCATCATTTGTCTCCCAATTCTCTTCTTTATATCGCCTGTTTTATCACGCTTTGCGAGTGCTGGCTCGGGATCGAGCCACACTTTGGTCTCTTTCGGAAGTTATATTCCTTGAAGAGGCAGTCCAGCACTGGCGGAGTCTATCTGCTCAGTGGATGCATCATTTTCATTCATTCTTCCATCCAATTCTTCTCCTTTTCTATCTGCGAGTTCGTCCAGCAATGGCGTCGGAAGTGGTTTTACATCCGTGACATTAAGCTGGACGGTCATCACTATGGGCTTGCCCTTTTCGACTCTACTTAGCAGATCATCCGTAAGAGATCATGGAAGAACCACATCTTGGAGGGTGAATCCGAAGAGATAGAGGGGCTCTATCAGCGAGTGGAGGCTCTCTAGCTGGTGCTAGGCAAAGAGGTCAATGGTGTCGAAATCATCCGCACCTTCCTCAAGTGCCGGGTACAGCCACACCAAGCGAGGGTGCACCCCATGTTCCTCTACGCCAGCCCCATCGAACCGTCGAGAGTTTCATCCGAAGAACTGTGTTCGGGTGATCTGGATAGGGCCCTACGGCCCCTGCTGAAAGCTAAGGCCAGTGAGGATCTCCCGAGGAAGTCGTTGACTTCTCCTTTTAGTGCCAAGAAAGTCATTTCTCAGGTGATATTTATTCGAGCGTGTAGCGCTTTTTTTGAGTGTTGGCTTGTTCAGCTTGCAATGTTATTGATCTTCTGTAATTGTTTTGCAGGCCCTCAAGGTAGCTGGGATGATGCCCCCTCTACCTGAGAAGTATGCGGAGGCGCCAAACAATGAAGAGGTGGACTCTAAGTCCGAGCTTCCTCCAGCTCAGTCTCCTTTGCATGATTTGACCAGTTTATTGGCATCCGCCTTAGCTGTAAGCCAAAAGAATCCGTGTCTAAAAGCTTTTGCCACAAAAGATTTTACTGCAGCATGGTGACCACACTCGCCTTCATGGATTTATCGCAAGATTTCCACTCCTTCCGGAGAGATACATCGTTGAAAACCCCCAGAACCACTCCGATTATAGAGCTCACCATTTTTTATTATATAGGATTTTCCTCGTCGGATGATCTGCCGGCTCAAGACTTCGTCTTCGGGTAATTTTCTGTCTATTAGGAAATCCAGATAGGGTTTTGTCCAGCTGGGAATTACAGCCAAAACTGTTATTAAAGGTGAGTTGGATTTCGTCGGATATTCCTCATCAACTCCAGTGATGGAAGGGACCTTTAAATGCTCTAAAATAGCGCCATACAGGACTTGTTTCCGTGCAGAGCCTATGCTTGATAAAGCATCTGCTTCCTCATTTTCTGCTCGAGGGATGTGTTGAACCTCAAAACCCTCAAAGGATTTAGATAATTCATCCACAACAACTTTGTAGGCTGCCATGTGTTTGTTTGCATTGCAGATGTTGGATACTTGATGAGCAATTAAATCTGAGTCTCTGTATCACATGAGTCTTTTTACGCCAATGTTTTTGTCCATGCGTATTCCATGTAATAATGCTTCATACTCAGCAATATTATTGGTTGTCGTGAAGTGTATTTGTAACACATAGAACAAATTGTCTCTTTGGGGTGCTCTTGAAAGTAGTGTCATAGCTTTATGGATGCAAAGAACACTCCATGGGCTATCTTTTGATGGTGTGGATACCGTCGTTTCGATTCTGTCAGAACCTCACTCAGGTAGTAAGTTGGATGCTGCACCTTATGCCCATGGCCTTCCTCCTCACGCTCCACTACTGTTACCAGACTTATGACTTTGTTAGTCACTGCAATGTAAAGTAACATAGGATCCCGAGGCTCTGGCGCTGCGAGAACTGGTGGATTTTAAAATAGGTCTTTCAAACTTTGTAGGCCAGTATCGGCTTCCTGGGTCTAGACAAATTTGTCGGTTTTCTTCAAGAGTTTGTACGAAGGTGCGGCTCTATCTCCGAGGCAGCTGACGAACTGACTCACTGCTACGATGCAACCAGTGAGGCGTTGCACGTCCTTCAGGCAAGTCGGCCTGGTAATGTTGAGTATAGCCTTAATTTTGTCCCGTTTCACCTCTATGCCTCTTTTAGACACGGTGAAACCTAAAAAATTTCTGGCTGGAATTCCAAAGGAACACTTCTTCGGATTTAGCATCATATTGAATTTTCATAGGCTAGCAAATGTTTGCTCTAAGTCGGAAATTAAAGTTTCCTTCTTTTTGTACATAACTGCTATGTCATCTATGTATACATGGACGTTGCATCCGATTTGATCGTTAAGACAATGTTGCATAATACGTTGATATGTTGCTCCTGCATTTTCTAAGCCAAAAGGCATAGTTTTGTAGCGGAAGGTTCCGAAAGGAGTGACGCAAGACGTCTTGATTTGATATGATTTTTTCATGTGTATTTGGTGATATCCGGAATATGCGTCGAGGAAACAGAGTAATTCCGACCCTGCCATTGAGTCGATAAATTGATCGATTCTTTGCAAAGGGAACAGGTCTTTTGGACAGGCTTTGTTCAAAGCGGTATAATCAACACACATCCTCAATACAATAGTGTCCTTTTTAGGGACGAGTATAGGATTTGCCACCCAATCTGTGTGGATGACCTCTGTTATGAATCCGACTAATTCTAGTCGGGATAATTCCTTGGCTATTCCTTTGCGCTTTTTATCACCAACCCATCGTAGGGACTATTTGATGGGTTTAGCGTCAGGATACACATTAAGAGAATGCTCGACAAGTTACCTAGGTACTCCGGTCATGTCAAAAGGCTACCATGCAAAGATATCACTATTAGCTTTGAGGAACTCGACGAGCGCGCTTTCCTATGCGCGATCTAAGCCTACCCCTATTTTCTTCGTCTTGGAGGGATCATCTTCCTTCAGCGATGTTTTCTTCGTCTCTTCTGATGCCTTGAACTGCATGCTTAGCTTCAACACCTCGTTCTTCATAGCGGGCATCTCAAACGGATCGATGGTCTTCTTCATATCCTGGTAGTCCTGGGCGTGTAGCATGACTTCGGTAAAGGCAGTAGATCCTTCGTCGCACTCCCGCGCTTTCTTCGGATTTCCCCGGATGGTGATGACGCCCTTTGGACCTGGAAGTTTTATCATGTTGTAAATGTAACAGGGGAGAGCCATGAACGCCTAGTAAGCCGGACACCCGAAGATGGCATGGTAAGCACTTTTGAATGGTGCCACCTCGAAAGAGTGGTTCGGTCTGATAATTGTCTTGGGTTACGAATGTCATGTCCAGTGTGATCTCACCCAAAGAATCCGCATGTCTCCCTGGTACAATGCCATGAAAAGTTACACTGTTTTAACTCAACTGGATTTGGTGGATCTTCATGCGGTGGAGCGTTTCGATGTAGAGGATGTTGATGCTGCTACCACCGTCCATGAGGGTTTTAGAGAACTCATAGCCATTAATAAGAGGATTGACGACCATAGGGTACTTTACCCGATGATGTGTTTTCCACGGATGATCTGAGCGGTCAAAGGTGATGGTTACATCCGACCAATCCAGAAATTGGGGGATAGCCGGAACCGTGGCATTGAGCTCACGGAGAACCGCCTTCTTGACCTTAGCCGGCTGAGTCCCAAGGAAGCAGACGTATGTGTCTTTCTTTGTGGGATAATCCTTCTTTCCATCCGACTTGGGCTGTGCGGCGTCCGCTTCTTCCATGTCGAAATCTTCCTTGGGCTCCTTGCCTTTCTCGGAATTTTTCTTTCCTTTTCGTCGCTTGGCCCTGTAGCCAGTGGATTCGTCTTTCTTAATGTCTTCATTGAAACGACACTCGGCGTTTGTGTGGGTAGATCCTCCGTTACTATCCAGGTGGTGGACATAGGGATTGTTGGCAATGTCGGCCCAGGTGTAGGTTCTTCCGGGTTGCTTCTCTCATCTGCCCTGGATTCGGGAAGTTCTGCGTCCTCGACCCCGGCTACCTCCGCGCCCTCCTCATCCTCCGGATCTGAATGTTGTGTTGATAACTGTGTTGTCCGGAGCCGGTTTATCTTCCAAGGTGTTCTTGCGCTTCTGAGTTTGTTGTTTTAGCTATTTGGCCGCATTAGGATTGGCCAAAATATTTAGCAGCCTATTGAATCTTCATATGCTTCTGCATACTTGCTCGCTGTTTCTATCATCTCTCCCAGATCAGTTACGTGGTCACGCTTAAGCTTGTGCCTTAATAATCCAACTAGGAGCCCTGTGATGAATGCCTCAATCGCAGTTTGCTCGTTTACTCCCTCACAGGAGTTCTTTGTGTCGATCCAGCGTCCAAGGTAATCCTGGCAAGTTTCTTCGGGTCTTTGAGTGCAACGCTGCAAGTCTTCGACTGTCCAGGGCCTCTTGTATGTTCCCTCGAAGTTTGAAAAGAACGCACTTTGCATACCATACCAGTTATGAATTGAATTCTCTGGCAGTTTATTGAGCCATGATCAAGCCATCTTCCTCGGCATAAGCGGGAGATATCGGACTGCGACCAGGCAGTTTCCTCCTTTGGCGATGCAGCAAGGCTGAAAAAATCTTGAAGCCAAGTATCTGGCCGAGCCGCGCCGTCGTAGGGTGGGATGTGTTTGGCGATACCAAAGTCAACCGGAAATTTGGTTTGACAAATGTGTGGGCCAAAGCACTTGGGTCCCATGTATACGTCTTCTTCCTCATGCGATGGCGAGTGACGTTTGGTGAGAGAGATCTGAGCCATAGAGGCTCGCGGCTTCTGCGCGGCAGAGTCGGATTTCTTCTTCTCCTCTCACCATTGCCGCCTCCGCCCCTGCGGCTTCCGTGGCTGTGATGAGATCCTTCATGGTCGCTGCCTGGAGGCGGTGGTGGCCCTGGTGGATTGTTTCTGGCTGGGCTACGCGGTGGTGGTGGAGCCTCATTATGCTAACTCCGAGGTTGGTTTCTTCGGGCTCCGTCCCTACTTTATTCAGGACGATCCGGATCATCTCTTCGTCCGGCGTTACCAGCCAGGCGGCTTGGTGGTGGCATTCTTAGCCGATCCTATTCTCGCTGGTGGTGCACTTCCGGGACTTCTCTGTAGCGGTTGTTCTACCGACGATGGCCCTGGAGAGGTACCATTGCCCTGATGGCATCTTCGTACACAGCCAAAATAACTCTCGCCCAGTCACGTGCGGGCTTGCGATGATGACCGTTTGATCTGGTCGTTGAATTTTCTTCTTCTCCCCGGGGACGATAGCGTTGATCCATGTCCCTGCGGGGTCTCTTTTCAGCGCTTTGGTTAACGCCAGTGTGACAAAATCCCGACTTTGAGGCCAGCTTGCCACTGAATGACGCGGCCATCTTCTGTTGTTTCAATCCTTTGTCCAACAACACAACGCATTGCCGGACTTGCTCGGGAGACAGATTATTGGCGAGGATAGCCCGAGCTGCTGCAGCGTTCTCAAACGTGCTATAGACTCAGATCTTCTCTCCAGATTTACCATCGAATAAATATCTATGGATATCCAGGTTCCTATTAGCAAGAACCAGACCTCCCCTTGTCTTGTTTGGTAGTTGCTTGAAATCAAACTGATATTTGGCAGGATCGCTGTCACACTACTATTTAAGATCGACGATGCGCGCAGCCTCTTCGAGTAAAAACAAACGGTGCTTTTCCAGGTCCTCACCCTTTTCTCTAGCGCATCCGGAGTAAGATCTGAAGCAGTTGGGATTGGTATTGTGAGAGCTGATATGTCGGAAACGTATCTATAATTTTTGATGTTCCATGCTTGTTTAGTATCTACTTTGCTTTGCTTTGTCTACACTTTGAGGTGTTTTTATATGTTTTCTGGTACTAACCTATTAACAAGATGCCATAGTGCGAGTTGCCTGTTTTCTTATGTTTTTGGTTCCAGAAAGGTAGAAAATTAATATTCTCGGAATTGGAGGGGACAAAAGCCAAAGTCAATATTTTACCGTGGGGAACACGGAGCTAGAGTACGAGAGGAGGGGAGGCACCAGGGGGCCACACCCCCTGGCAGCGCGGGCTAGGGCTAGCCGCGCCTAGGGGGGTGTGACCACCCTGACCGCCCCCTGCCTCGCCTCTTCCCCTATAAAGACCCCCAATGTATAAACCCTAAGTACACGATCAATATTCCACTAAACCGTCCGTAGCCGCCGTCACCATCGTCCCTAGATCGGGGGATCTGAAGCTCTTCCCGGCACCCTGCCATAGGGGAGATCATCCCGGAGGCCTTCTTCTTCATCATGCCAGCCTCCGGTATGAATTGTGAGTAGTTCCACCTTGGACTACGTGTACATGTAGTAGCTAGATGGTTGTATCTCCTCCTTTGTGCTACCATGTTTAGATCTTGTGAGCTCCGTTCATGATCAAAGATCATCTATTTGTAATCATGCATGTTGTCTTTCCGGGGATCCGATGGATATTGATATTACTATGTCAGATGATTAATGGTTTTGTCTTATTGATTCTATCATGTTTATGTTGTTGTGATCTTGCATGCTCTCCGTTTCTAGTAGCTATCTTGGCCAAGTAGATGCTAGTGACTCCAAGAGGGGGTATTTAAATGAATCTTAAATCATAAGAAAATATTTGGATTGTTCCAAAGTGGACAAATTCATCAACTCATAATTGGTATAAAAACCTACTGAAATTTTGGAAAAGATTTGAAATCAAAAAGAGGTTTAAGTCAATTGATTTGAGCAAAAAAAACAGAAAACAGAAAAAGAAAAAGAAAAAGGTTTTGAAGGAAAAAAAGAGGAAACGAACCCAACCCGGCACCCCATCCCCACCTGTCCCAGCAACAGCCCACCCGGGTCACACCCTCTCTCCCCCTGCTTTCTTTTTTCACCCACGCACACACCCGCACCCTCCCTGACGCCTAGAACCCACCGCCAGGTCAGCTTCGCGCGCGCGCGATGAACCCGCCCCCATTTCCTCCTCACCATTTCTAGCCAATTCAATTTGATTGAATTCGTTTGATTGCTAGAGTTAATCTTTCCTCCGACCATGCCATCTTAAACCCCTCTGCCCCTCCCCATTTCCCCTCATGTTCCCGCACCCGAGCGCCCCCAGGCTGCCCCTAATTCGAACCACACCGCCGCGGCCACCGCCGAGCTTCGGCAACGATTCCGGCGGACTCCGACCGCCCCTTTCCCCCTGGTTCATGCAGGTTTGATCGCCATCATCGTGCGCACCTTCCGGCATTACCCTTGTGCTCGCACGATCCCCGGACGCTTGGCAACAACCTCCCCTTCAAGCAACCGACGTCTGCCACAACTCCGGCAAGAAAATTCTGGTGAGCGACCATCCCTTGCCCTCTCGTTCAAACCACCGTGCTCGCCATCGTCTTCTGCATCCTTTGATACTCTCCATTCGCCTGCTCGTGCTTCATAGCACCGCCTCCAACGACCCCCGTGCATGCCCGACGATGATCCCGACTCCGGCGAGGAATCCCCGACGACCTCGTGCGCCCCTTTGTCAATGGAGACCACCTTGACTACCGCGACGACCCCACGAACTTGGTAATACCCTGCACCCCCTTCCTTGCCTCCTGGTTTCGCTGGACCACCGCCACCAGACGCGCCGCCGCCACGCACAGTAGTCAGCGCCACCCATCTTTGGTTAGTGCACCTTGAACCGTAGGATCTAGATCTAAGGGCTATGACAAAACACTTAAACGAAAATGGTATCAGTCCATCTGCGTCATGCAATTCCACTTAGATCCTATGGCTCGCATTGATCGATCCACACGAAATGGTACCGACCAACCAGAACAGGCCACGTGTCTGTGAGTTTGCTTTAAAATCTAGAAATTTGATCTATTAGATGTTTAAACTTGAAAAAATCATAACTTTTGATCTGTTAGTTCAAAAATAACAAATTTGGTGTCTATCGATTTACAAAAATGTGTAATTTGCACCTGTGGCCTTAGTTTGGTCATTTTCTTCGAAAAAATTAGGTTTTTATGCATTGATTCGTTTAGGGCTATTTTGGATATAAAAATTGTTCTAAAAAATATTTTTGAGTG
The DNA here is from genome assembly GCA_916181665.1 of Avena sativa. Classification (NCBI taxonomy): domain Eukaryota; kingdom Viridiplantae; phylum Streptophyta; class Magnoliopsida; order Poales; family Poaceae; genus Avena; species Avena sativa. Next base: position 38,722,049 of record OV702298.1, on the reverse strand, counting down.
GAACCTCTCGCAAATGGTTTTGTTTTGAACCCTCTGACCATAAACACTAACATTTGAATTTAAAAATATATTTGGTTAACACTAGAAATTATTTCTTTGAATAAAAGCATTTCTAGTAAAACAAAAATGATTTAAAAGGCCTATTTTCACTAACTTGATTTTAAATGAATTCCCAATTTTATAAAGACCAGTAGGTGTTTTTAAATGTTTAGAGCCTTGTTAGAAACCACTTTTTAATAAAACAACCTTTTGCATTCTTGCATGCATTTCTTTGTTTTTATTGTTTTGTGCTGTGAATTATTTGAGTGCTAGTTTTGAATGTGTGCTTTGCTTGAATGTATTGTAGCGAACTTTGAGGAGTGTGACAATTGCAAGATCAAGGAGAGGACCTAGATTCTCTACTAAAAAACAAGTGATACTTTGGTCATCAAAAGTCCTATCTTTTCAATATTGCATTAGTGATATTTTTTTGTAGTATGCATGATAGGACTATTTTGTATATTGCTATGCTATGTTAGATCCTATATAATAAATCTTGGTAGGAATCTTCCTAAGTTAAGAGACATGATATGCTAGTATGCTTAGCCTAGCTATTAGAATACAAGGGTGAAATATTCATGTTATGGTATTATGCAAAGTCTATGACTATGTTTTTGATTAATAAAACAACATGTGAATGAATCACCTTGGTGGAATGGGAAGATTGGTTTGTGTTGAGTGGTTACTCAGGGCCCATTTCTATGGTTTACCCTGGTGTATCTCACTTGTGGATGTCCACCCAGGAACAAAGAGATTTGAGATGTTTTGTGTTGAGAAGCTTCCAATGCACCCACATGGAATATGGGCTCTGCCTTGACCAACTAGGTTGCAAGAACTCAGCCAGATGGACAGTTGGTGGTAGTGATGATAGGCTGGAACGCGTCCATGGTGGTCTGAGGGGTTGTTTCTGAAAAGTCTCATCTCGATGCATGACGAGTCTTGTGGGGAAAGTGCACCACCTCACGAGAGGGTAAAACCTAAGTACTTAATCGTGTCCCCAGTAATGGACATTTTGAGCATCAAAGACATTGAAATGATCAAGTATCTCCTCATCCCAATTTCTCTAAGTTAAAACTTGTTGGGTGAACAAGGGAAGCACCTGGTGTGTATCTAGTGTGCCATGTGTGATGAAATGTTTTGAAAAGATAAAAGCTATTTTACAAAGGATAGGAAAAACTTATTTTATGCAAAGGCCAGCCAAAACTCCACTTAGCCCTATATTCATGTAGATGTTAGATTCTCCATAGCAATATGATATCACTTGCTAATACAATTCAAATGTATTGACCCTTGTGGTTGTAACTTATTATGTTGCAGGTTTGTTTGATGTTAGTGAAGTTGTTGAGTAGGGATTACAAGTCTACAACCAACATGAATTCCTGTGGCATATGAAGATGAAGGACTCCATGCATTATAGTTGTATCTGATGCTTTGTAATAAGATAGCCATATGAGCTATGTAAGATGTAATGAACTATTTTATTCCTGGTTATGAGTTGTAATATGACCTTTGTTTCTTGATATTACATCTTAAACTGTGGGTTCTAGCTAATCGATCCAGGGACTAGCACTGTAAACATAGGGATCTCCACCTTATCAGGTTGGGACCTCTACATCATAGTTGCCATTCTTAGTTATGTGCATTGTCCCAAAACTTATTGATTTATGCATATTGTTGATATTACTTGTTCTTGTGCTATTTGTATCTAGTCACTCTTATGAACTTTGAAGGTGTCCTATGCATCTATTTTCTACTCCATGAGGGACAAGCTAAATGCCACTATGCCATGTTTCCTGTATGTGAAAGAAACAAACGTTTTTCAATGCATGTTATTCATGATCTTTGTTTGTAACCTTTCATGTTGCATGCATAGTTACTTTGTCTTATTGTTAGAAATCCATCTTTCATGATCATGTTTAGAGTTCTTTGATCCCAACTTTCAATGCTTGCAAATGGTTTGATCTTGATTTTGATGGTGCATGTCACCTCAAAAATTATTCTTTTTATCACTTACCTACTCGAGGACGAGAAGGAGTTAAGCTTGGGGATGCTTGATACGTCAGAAACGTATCTATAATTTTTGATGTTCCATGCTTGTTTCGTATCTACTTTGCTTTGCTTTGTATGCACTTTGAGGTGTTTTCATATGTTTTCTGGTACTAACCTATTAACAAGATGTCACAGTGCCAGTTGCCTATTTTCTTCTGTTTTTGGTTCCAGAAAGGCAAAAAATCAATATTCTCGGAATTGTACGGGACAAAAGCCAAATTCAATATTTTACCATGGGGAACACGGAGCCAGAGTATGAGACGGAGGGGACGCACCATGGGGCCACACCCCCTGGCGGCGCGGGCTAGCCCGCGCCTGGGGGGTGACCACCCTAGCCGCCCCTGCCTCGCCTCTTCGCCCATAAAGATCCCCCGATGCATAAACCCTAAGTACCCGATCCATATTCCACTAAACTGTTTGTAGCCACCGCCACCACCGTCCCTAGATCGGGGGGATCTGAAGCTCTTCCCGGCTCCCTGCCAGAGGAGAGATCATCCTGGAGGCCTTCTTCTTCATCATGCCAACATCCGGTATGAAGTGTGAGTAGTTACACCTTGGACTACGGGTCCATGTAGTATCTAGATGGTTGTATCTCCTCCTTTGTGCTATCATGTTTAGATCTTGTGAGCTCCGTTCGTGATCAAGATCATCTATTTGTAATCATGCATGTTGTGTTTGCGGGGATCCGATGGATATTGAGATTACTATGCCAGATTGATTAATGGTTTTGTCTTATTGATTCTATCATGTCTGTGTTGTCGGTGATCTTACATGCTCTCCGTTTCTAGTAGCTATCTTAGCCAAGTAGATGCTAGTGACTCCAAGAGGGGGTATTTATGCTAGATAGTGGGTTCATGCCTCTATTTAATTTAAGGGAAGTGACAGAAATCTCTAAGGTTATAGATGTGTTGTTTCCACTAGGGAGAAACAACGGTCTCTTGTTCATGGAACAAGTGGATTATTTACCTTACACACTTTGCTTAAAGCAGTTATCTGTTGCTTGCAACTTAATACTAGAGGGGGCTCAGATGATAACCTAAAGGTGGATTTCTAGTCATATATGCAGTTGGATGGTGGTCTATGTATCTTGTTGTATTGCCCAATTGAATCTCATAGGATCATGAATGTCTAGTATTGCATTGTCAGTCCTGTCAATTTCCCTGCTGTAATTTGTTGACCCAGCGTGCCATGTTTGTTTATCTAAGGAGAACACCTCTAGTGAACTATGGATCCCGGTCCAATCTTTACCATTGATACATCTTCCACTGTTACTGTTTACTTGCTGCAAACCACTATTACCTTCCACACCATATAGTTAATCCTTTGTTACAACAACCGGTGAGATTGACAACCTTACTGTTCGTTGGGTAAAAGTCTTGATTTTGTGTTGTGCAGGTCTCCAAGTTGCTAGCAACACCTTTGAAGTCGTTTCCTTCCGCCTACTGGTTTGATAACCTCGGTTTCTTACTGAGGGAAAACTTGCTACTGTGCTCATCACACCTTGCTCTTGGGGTCTCCCAATGAGGCGTCATCAACACGCCAACAAGAGCATCTCCGTAAATTTCACGTGCACCCTTTGTGACAACATGTCCATCCACAGGCGTGTCGATTGGTGTGGGATTAATCAGATCTCTATCCTGATTCTCCATCTTAATCTCTTCGTCAACTTTGTCTTCGTTGGTTTCCTCGACGTCCGGCTCTGCCGGTGTCGGATTTTTGTTCTTCTTCTTCTTTGACCACCCAATAGCCTTAACGTGCGTACCGGTGGCATAGAAGGATTTCGGTCCGGTACCGGGAGATAAACTTCCATCGGTACTTTCCATAGTGGTTGGCTGCTGGACCTCGGACGAGTCTCCGGTGTCCATGTCGTCTTGCGAGGTGTAGTTTTTGTCCTTGCTATTGTGCGGACTTGGATGTGTCTCCGGCTCACCTTGCGCTGGTTTGGAGGTGTAGTCTTCTTCGTACTCCTCCATCTCCTTCTCGAAGTCTCGAAGTTCCTGCGACGGTATTGACTCCTGAGGGGAACCAGGTAAGTCGGCGTTTTCTTTGATAGCGTTGAGAACTGAATCGTTTCCGGCTCCAGCATCGACAGAGTCGGATCCAGAGCTTACGTGGTATACTAAGCAGTGCTTCTTATTGTTCATGTTCTAAAGGTAGCAGCATAGCTCGGTTTCCGCCTCTGCCATCTCAAATATTTCCTTTACTTTAGTGATTTCTTCGTAATCGATGTAGGGGTGTTTCGTCATCTTCTTTATCCTATGCCTCAAGAGTGTTTTTTCTGCTATGTCATTGGTGGGACCGGATCCGAAGCGGATATATTCCTCATCTGTGTATCCGATCTCAACAGGGAGATTAGATCCAGATTTTTCTTCCACCGCAGGAATGGGCTGGGTGGGTTCGAGTTTTTCCTGGATCTTGAACTCTTCTGCCTCTACGGACAGAGTAGATCCGGATTGTTCTTCCTCCATGGTCATCACCTCAAGGGTGGGTTGGTTGGGTTCAGCGAAACCGAGGTAGATATCGATCTCGCCGATGGACATGATCGTGTAGGGTGTCGTGGGATTACTAGACGGAATCCAATTCTCGTCAAGAATAACGAGAGGGACATCACTGGCATAGACCACGCGACCCATAGAGATTGTTTCGTCGATTCTTGCACGCGCAGATTCTACTTGTAACAAAGCTCCGAAAGTCACCCGCCCCACGGTGGGCGCCAACTGTCGTATTGTCGACAAGTACACCATAGGGGGTCCTGAAGACGTTGAGAAGATGGGGTGCGAGACGTCGGGGAATGGTGAACACAAGTTTACCTAGGTTCAGATCCGACTATGGTTATCGGATCCTACTCTTGCTAGCAACCCAGTAATATATCGGGGAGAGATAGATGTTATAATGGATTACAAGAGAGGTTCTCTTGTGCGAGTAGGTTGTGGTATTGTTAGATTGGTTGTGCCCTAAAGGCTCCCATAGGGCCAGTTTATATAGTCACCGGGACCTAGGGTTACAAGAGATACCTATCTAGCTACGTTACAGAGTCGGTAACTAGATATAGCTTGGACTATAAGTAATACTTAGGCCTAAGTCGGTAACTCTTCTGGCCCTTGTCATAGCCGGAAGTGGCTCCTCTTCTTTCTCTGGCTGGGCCGCACGTGAAGCAAAGCTCTAACCCGTTGGTGGGCCACCCTGGTCAGTGAGTCCTATGGGTATACCCAGAAAGTATATCCCCAATAGGAGTTCATCACATAAGAACGACATCATTGTCATCTCTTCCCTATTCAAATCCTTGTGTTACGTCTATTTTCCCACACCTCCTCATGCCATTCATCCCTCTTGCCTACCCAATCAACATAATCATGTGTTACCACACCATGCCCTTAGTGAGTGGTGTCAATCACATCATCCTTTACCAACACATGATCATATAAACTAAACTCTAAGATATAGTTGTGAAGGATGCATGCATGAACAAGCTTAACTTGAGTGTGAAAAGGTGGAACTTCTTTTGATCTAGGATCTTAAATATATTATTCAATGCAATAGTTGCTCTCTCGGATGTACTATAGTGCTTTAGTATGTGAGATTGGGCAATTCTTTGGCAATATCAGGACATGTCCTTGAGGAGGAATCATTAATATGGTACCTAGTGCATAGAGGGTGGAACGAATCCATGCCAACATCGATTTATAGCATCTACTAGGTAGAACTTACCTTGATGGACACTTATCTCATGAGATTTACAATGTTATGTGCAAGAATGCCTCCACCATGGGCCAATCCTTCCTATATAGTTAAGACATATGTGAATTTGAAATCAAAATCAACAACATCAAGTACATTTTGTTGGTGTATTGCTTTCTGCCTGTGAATGTTGAAGCCATTGATCTCGAACTCTAGATGTCACATGAATACCATCAATTATCTCAGTGCAATCTTATGGTGAGATGAATAAACAATTATGTTTCACACAATAAAGTCATGTGATGGCATGAAGCTCACATTGAAATATGGATACCATCTTGGGCTTCCTCGTAGCTTCGATGGTTTTTGACAAATTGGTGCCTTGATCTCATCTCATCTCTCAACTCACATTGCATACAAGACTTTCTTGAAATATGAGAATATTGTTTCTATGGATATTGTAAAAGTGTCATGAATTGTTTTAAACCACTAGTTATGACCTATGACTTGAGAAAACATTGAGGGATGCTTTTCCATAGATGTGTGAATGTTATATTCTATAAAATTCCTCTCCCTAAGCGTCTTGCAAAGGTGGTAAATTGGGGATCTCCTTATTCAAAGCATGTTGACAACCTCTGTATGGTTGCAATTGTAGTTGTTGTTCAAACTTGCTCGCCTCTCTAGATCTCGGGCCACCACTAGACCATATGCGAACATTGGGAAAAAGTGTTGAAAAGCACTCTTGCGGACCAAAATAAGAAATGCATGAATCACAACTATGTGTGCATCTGTTTGTATGACAAAGTTCATCTGTGCGTTCTATATTGAATGTAGTCAATTTTGGCAAGCCTGTAGAAATTTGTCTTACCTCTTCACTTCTTTTATTACAGTAGTGGTAGTGTTAATAGTTCCATTTTTAGTGCTTTATAAGCCCATGCAGTTATGAAAAGTGTTAAGTATAGCATATTTCTTAGGATGTACTTTTTGATCTTCCCTTTTAGTCTATGCTTATTGGTTATATTAGCTAGCTTCTTGCCCCTCTAGCTAGGTTAGGTTGACTATATGTCTAGTTTTTTTCATTCTTCTGTAAAGTATATAAAGCGAGAAATTTTGTTAATATGGGAAATTGACCTAGCTATACCTCAACCACCACTGCCGAAGATGGGGTAGGGGTTGATAGAGTTGGGAGAGGGTGAGTTGACCTGGTGACAGAGACGAAAGAGGAGGAGTCAATGTTGTTCCATTTTTCCTACTCCTATCCCCTACCCCCCCCTCCTTCACCCAACAAACACACAACCATATCACATGAAACAACGTTCTCTAGCATCCCTAGCTCAGGTGCACTTTTAGGAGCGTGTGGGTAGAATTCTATGTCCACAATAGTGGAAACAAGGCCTCCAGTCTCAGGCCGTAAGGGCCTATAGTCCTGGTTTTAGAACCGGGACTAACCAAGCGGGACTAGAGGCCCAACCACTAGTCCCGGCCCAGTCACCAGCCAGGACTAATGGTTGTCCACGTGGCCGCCGTGGAGCGCTGCGGTTGCACCCCCACTAGTCCCAGTTGGTGTTAAGGAACGAGACTAGTGGTTCTCTGCCGCGACAGCATTTTGTGCCCTTTCTCTATCGTGGCAGAGCATTCAATTTGAATTGTTTTATTTATTTCTTTTTTATTTCAACATAGTTTTTAAATATATCTACATCACCACATATCGTACATGTTCATGCATATATAAGATAACTTGTATTACGATATCGAGCATACAAATATATACAATTTTGATAGTTACATGGAGATCATAATTACCGGGACTAGAGCCCGTCTGTTCGATTACATGGAGATCAGTAGCGCCTATTCACACTAAATTCTCCGGAATCGTCTACGATCTCTTTGAAAATAAATCATGTCAGATCCTCCGCAATTCCTAGTACGTGTTGCTCTGGTAGGAGTTGATCCCGTATTCTCTCGAACTATATAAGAAAAAGGAGATCAATATGAATATCAATCATGATAACAAAACGTGACGATTATAAAATTATGGTGTGAATGTATTGCTTGCGTCGACTCTATAATATTTGAGCTCGGTGGTAAATGTGCGAATGAACTCGCAAACGTAGAATCCACATAGAGTTGACCCCTGTGGCTGCCTCGCGCACTTTACGAGAATAGAATTCAATCAAAATAATAATTCAGCATCATTATTGTATTGAAACTAGAAGTAAAGAGATGCGTGGACATATCACGTGCTACTTACCGAGACCGCCTTAAACGTCAGCTTCTGACTAAATACACCCGTAACTTCGCGCTTGAACCCGATCCAAACCCTGCCCAGCAAAGAAAATGAATGAATGAGTTATTCATTACCTAATATCTTAGGAAATAAACAAAATAGACCGATATAGCGCGAAACTTACTTATGGAGCATGTCCTGCATGCTGCGAAAATCTTCCAAGTTTCTCTTTGATGGGTCCATGACATCAACTCTTCCCTTATCAAGTTGAATGTCTAGCAAAATCCAGTGGAAGCTGTTGGAGATATGCCCTAGAGGCAATAATAAATGTAGTTATTATTATATCTTTGTGTTTATGATAAATGTTTACATTCATGCTATAATAGTATTAACAAGGAAACATTAATACTTGTGTGATTTGTAAACTTAATTTGAAGTCCCTAGTAAAGCCTCTATATAATACTAGCTTGTTGGTTAATAGATGATTGTGGTTTCCCTATCATGAACATTGAGATGTTATTAACAACAAGATCATGTCGTTAGGAGAATGATATGATGGACATACTCCTATAGATAAGCGTAGCATAAAGATCAAGTCATTTTAATAGTTCAATTGCTATATGCTTTCTGATACATAGTAATCTAATTCTTTCGACCATGAGATCATGCATATCACCTTTACCGGATGGATGCTTTGATGACATCAAACACCACACCGTAACTGGGTGGCTATAAAGGTGGCATTGAGTGTTCGGAAAGTGTTGGTTGAAACACATGGATCAAGAGTGGGATTTGTCCATCCATATGACGGACTGGGCCCTCTCGGTGAAATGTCATCCAATTAGCTTGCAAGCATGTGACTGGATCACAAGGGATCACATATCACGGGAACGAGAAAAGAGTACTTATCGGTAACGAGGTTGAACTAGGTATGCAGAGATACCGACGATCATAAACTATCGTGAGACAAAGGGAAATTGATATCGTATGTAAGTGGTTCATTCGATCGCAAAGTAATCGTAGAAATATGTGGGAGCCATATGAATTTCCAGATTCCTCTATTGGTTATTGTTCGGAGAAGTGTCTCGATCATGTCTGCATAATTCACGAACCGTAGGGAGACACACTTAAGGATTCGACGTTGTTTTGAGTAGTTATGGAATGATGAGAAAGAGACCGAATGTTGTTCGGAGTCCCGGATGGAATTCGGGATATCACGAGGAGATCCGGAATGGTCCGGAGAATAAGATTCATATAAGGAAAGTCCCATTTCGGAGTTGGGGAATGGTTCCGGTGTTTTCATCGGGAATGTTCTAGAATGTTCTGGAATGTCCGGCACTCCGGAGGGGAAGGGTACATGAATGTGTTGTATCAAGTTGGTATGATTGCATCATGTACTAAGTGTCATCGCTATACCAAATAAAGGATTAATTCAAATCCTAGTTTGAAAAGTCAAATAGCTAGTTTGAAAAGTCAAACGGCTAAATTTGGAAAGAGGAAAAGAGGAGGAAGGGGGAAACCGAGTTGGGGAGGAGTTCCCTCCTCCAACCGGCTTCCCACCTCCAAGCCGAGTTGGGGAGGGACTCCTCTCCCTCCCCTTGGCCGGCCGGCCCCTCCACCTATATAAGGAGGGACAGGGCTCCCTCCTAGAGACACACAAGATCCTCTCCTCCAAACCCTAGCCGCCGGCGCCGCCACCTCCACTGCCGCCGCCGCCGACCTAGGTCAAGACGCCGCCGCCTAGCAACCCTAGCCGCCGGCCAAGCTTCCTCCTCGGCGTGTCTAAACCCTAGATCATCGAGGGATTCTCTCATACTCCACCATACTCGCTCCGGCTTAAGGCGAAGCCCTGCGAGATCTCCCCTCTACTTCCGGTACCACGCCGTTGTGCTACCGGAATCGCGAGGAGAGTGCTACAACCTCCGCTGCCTGCTGAAACAAGGGAGAGGAAGGTCTTCGTCGAGTACCGAACGTGTGACCGACTACGGGAGCGCTGCCGGAACGCAGCGCCGAAAGGATCGTCTACGCGATCTTGAGATCGGAAAGAGTACGACTACATCACCCACGAGAATCCGCTCTCGTTAAACACTTTGGAATCTTCGAGGGTGAGTTATTTCATCGACTCGTTGCTACAATCTAGTAGATAGATCTTGTCTTGTTTGTTTGTATGCGGTAGAATTTTTTTGTTTTCCATGCTACGAAACCCTACAGTGGTATCAGAGCCGTGTCTATATGTAGATCTGTTGCACGAGTAGAACACAATGGTCATTGTGGGCATTGATGCTTTTATTGTCGATTGCTTCTTGTGTACTTTGCATCTTGCGGGATGTTGGGATGAAGCGGCCTGGGCTAACCTTACATGACATCGTTCATGAGACTTGCTCCATGCTTGACATGCAACTTGTATTGCATAAGTGGCTTTGCGGGTGCCTGTTTCTCCTAGCATAGTTAAGATCCAATTTACAACGGGTAATTAACAATACTAGTATCAATGTTGTGGTTCATGTTCGTAAGTTAGAATGACACTTATTGAAAGCCCCAAACCACGTAAAACATGCAAAGAAAGTAGAGGCGTCTAACTTTGTTTTGCAGGGGTGTGCTGTGATGTGATATGGCCATGATTGTGATTATATTTGATGTATGCAATGTTCCTTATTGTAAGTTGGCAACCGGCAGGAGCCATATGGTTGTCTTTAATTTATGTTAAGACCCGCGTGTCTATTCAAAGTAGTTGTAATAGTTGAAGCCGGTGGACGACAACCATGAAGAAGCGTCATTGACCTTGATGCAATGCCGGTGATGATGGTGATCATGTTCGTGCTAGAAGATGGAGATCGGAAGCACAAAGAAGAAAGGCCATATCATATCACATATTATGAATTGCATGTGATGTTAATCCTTTATGCATCTTGTATTGCTTAGTAGACAACGGTAGCATTATAAGATGATCCCTCATGCACATGAATTTCAAGTCATAAAGTGTTCACCCTTAGTTAGCACCGTTGCTAAAGCTTGTTGTTTCGAAGCACCACGTGATGATCGGGTGTGTTAGATTCCGCAAGTGTATACAACGTGAGCAAGCCAGATTTGCTCATGCGGAAACTAAGGTTTGATCTTGACGAGCCTAGCATGTACAGACATGGTCTTGGAACACGGATCACCAAAAGGTAAAGCATGAATCATATAGTAGATATGATGAACATGTCGATTGTTCGCCATTGAAACTATATCAACTCTCGTGATGATCAGTGTTGATGTGGTGGATTTGGTTCGTGTGATCACTAAAACAATGTGAGGGATATTGTTTTGAGTGGGATTTCACCTAGATTAATTATAATATTAATTTGAACTCAATTTGTCATAAACTTAGTCTAAACTATTGCAAATATGTTGTAGATCAATGGCAGCCCCTACCATCAATTTTAATGCGTTCCTAGAGAAAGAAAAGTTGAAAAACAATGGAAGCAACTTCGCAGATTGGTTCCACAATTTGAGGATTGTCCTCACAGCTGGTAATTTGACCTATGTGCTGGATGCACCGCTGGGTGACCCACCTGCAGCTGATGCTGCCGATGAAGTAAAGAATGTTTACCTCACTCGGAAGACTCAGTACTCCACAGTTCAATGTGCTATCTTGTATGGTTTAGAATCGGAGCTTTAGAAAAGGTTTGAGAATTCAGACCCATATGATATTGTCGAGGATCTCAAATTGATCTTTGAAACTCATGCGGCAATTGAAAGCTATGAGGCTTCTGAAAAGTTCTTTAACTGCAAGATGGAAGAGGGCAGCTCCGTCAGCGAGCATGTGCTTAAGATGTCTGGGCACGCAAACAAACTTCAAAGCTTGGGTATTGTGATTCCCAATGCTTTGGGGATTTACCGTGTCCTCCAATCACTACCCCCAAGTTACAAGAACTTTGTGATGAACTACAACATGCAAAACATGAACAAGACGTTGCCAGAACTCTTTGCCATGTTAAAATCTGCAGAAGTGGAGATCAAGAAAGAGCACCAAGTGTTGTTGGTCAATAAGACCACCAAATTCAAGAAAGTCAAGTCTAAGCAGAAGGGACACTTCAAGAAGGGTGGTAAGAAAGTTACCACGCCGACGAAGAAGACCAAGGCTGGACCTAAGCCTGATACTGAGTGCTTTTACTGCAAGGGAGAAGGTCACTGGACGCGGAATTGCCCAAAGTACTTGGCGGATTTGAAGAACGGCAACATCAAGAAGAAAGGTATATCTGATATACATGTTATTGATGTGTATCTCACTAGTACTTGTAGTAGTGCCTGGGTATTTGATACTGGTTCGGTTGCTCATATTTGTAACTCGAAACAGGTGCTGCAGAATAAACGGAAGCTAGCGAAGAACGAGGTGACGATGCGCGTTGGAAACGGATCAAAGGTTGATGTGATCGCGGTCGGCACGCTACCCCTTCATCTACCATCGGGATTAGTTTTATACTTAAATAATTGTTATTTGGTGCCTACGTTAAGCATGAACATTATATCAGGATCTTGTTTATTGCGAGACGGTTACTTGTTTAAATCCGAGAATAATGGTTGTTCGATTTATATGAGTAATATGTTTTATGCACATGCACCTTTGATAGATGGTCTATTCTTATTGAATCTCGATAGTGGAAATACACATATTAATAACATTGAGGCTAAACGTTTGAAATCGAGCGATAACTCGACCTATATGTGGCACTGTCGTCTTGGTCACATTGGAGTGAAGCGTATGAAGAAACTCCATTGCGATGGACTTCTTGAATCACTTGATTTCGAATCACTTGATAGATGCGAAGCATGTCTGATGGGTAAAATGACTAAGACTCCATTTTCTGGTATGATGGAGCGAGCTACGGACTTGTTGGAAATCATACATACCGATGTGTGTGGTCCAATGAGTGTAGCATCGCGCGGTGGTTATCGTTATGTTCTTACCTTCACGAATGACTTGAGTAGATATGGGTATATCTATTTCATGAAACATAAGTCCGAAACTTTCGAGAAGTTTAAGGAATTTCAAAGTGAGGTAGAGAATCAACGTAACAAGAAGATTAAATTTCTACGTTCTGATCGTGGAGGTGAATATCTAAGTTACGAGTTTGGCGAGCATTTGAAGAAATGCGGAATACTTTCACAGTTGACACCGCCGGGAACACCACAGCGTAATGGTGTGTCCGAACGTCGTAATCGAACTCTCTTAGATATGGTTCGTTCTATGATGTCAGTTACAGATTTACCGCTATCATTTTGGGGTTATGCATTAGAAACAGCCGCATTCACTTTAAATAGGGCACCGTCTAAATCCGTTGAAACGACACCGTATGAATTATGGTTTGGGAAGAAACCTAGATTGCCGTTCCTTAAAGTTTGGGGGTGCGAAGCCTATGTAAAGAAGTTACAGCCGGACAAGCTTGAACCCAAAGTGGAAAAATGCGTCTTCATAGGATACCCGAAGGAAACTATTGGGTATACCTTCTATCATAGATCTGAAGGCAAAATCTTCGTTGCCAAGAATGGATCCTTTCTAGAGAAGGAATTTCTCTCGAAAGAAGTGACTGGAAGGAAAGTAGAACTCGACGAGGTTGTCGAACCTTCTCTCGAAATTGCGAGTAGCGCAGCACCGGAAGAAGTTCCTGTGGTGCCTGCACCAATAAGAGATGAAGCTAATGATGATGATCATGAAACTTCGGTTGAAGTTGCTACAGAGCCTCGCAGGTCAACGAGAACTCGTACCACTCCAGATTGGTATGATACCGTTATGAGTGTCATGTTGGTGGACAACACCGATGACCCTGAGACATATGAGGAAGCGATGATGAGCCCAGATTCCAATAAATGGCAAGAAGCCATGAAATCCGAGATTGGATCCATGTACGAAAACCAAGTATGGACTTTGGTGGACTTACCGGATGGCCGGAAGGCTGTCGAGAACAAATGGATCTTCAAGAAGAAAACAGATGCTGATGGTAATGTTACTGTCTATAAAGCTCGACTTGTCGCAAAAGGGTTTCGACAAATTCAAGGAGTTGACTACGATGAGACTTTCTCACCAGTAGCAAAGCTAAAGTCTGTGAGGATTATGTTAGCAATCGCTGCATATTACGATTATGAGATATGGCAGATGGATGTCAAAACAGCATTCCTCAATGGAGACATTGATGAAGAGTTGTATATGATGCAACCCAAAGGTTTTGTTGATCCTAAAGATGCTAACAAGGTATGCAAACTTCAACGGTCCATCTATGGATTGAAGCAAGCATCCCGAAGTTGGAATCAACGTTTCGATAAGGTGATCAAAAGTTTTGGTTTTATACAAACTTATGGAGAAGCTTGTATTTACAAGAAAGTGAGTGGGAGCTCTGTAGCATTCTTAATACTATATGTAGATGACATATTGTTGATTGGGAATGATGTAGAACTTCTTAATAGTGTCAAAGAATATTTGAATAATAGTTTTTCAATGAAGGATCTTGGCGAAGCAGCTTACATATTAGGCATAAAGATTTATAGAGATAGGTCGAAACGCCAAATATCATTGTCACAGAGTACATATTTGGACAAAGTTCTAAAGAGGTTTGGAATGGAAGATAGCAAGAAAGGGTTCTTGCCCATGTTGCCCAATACGACCTTGAGTAAAACTCAAAGTCCGACATGGCAGAAGATAGAGAAAGGATGAGTAAGACTCCCTATGCCTCAGCCATAGGATCTCTAATGTATGCCATGCTATGTACTAGACCCGACATTGCATATGCTGTTAGTTTAACTAGCAGATATCAAAGTGATCCAGGAGTGGATCATTGGACAGCGGTCAAAAACATCCTTAAGTACTTGAGAAGAACTAAGGATATGGTTCTTTCTTATGGAGGTGATGAACAACTCGTTGTTAATGGTTACACCGATGCTAGTTGGAACACCGATCCGGATGATTCTAAATCACAATCTGGATACGTATTTATTTTGAATGGTGCAGCAGTTAGCTGGAAGAGTGCAAAGCAAAGCGTTGTGGCAAGATCTTCAACTGAATCGGAATACATGGCTGCTTCGGAGGCTTCACAAGAAGCGATATGGATGAAAGATTTCATTACAGAGCTGGGTGTGGTTCCTAGTGCGCTGGACCCAATGTCTATCTACTGTGATAACATGGGCGCCATAGCTAATGCACAAGAACCAAGGTCACACAAGAAGCTGAAGCATATCAAGCTACGTTTTCACGCTATTCGAGAACATATCCAAGATGGGGATATAAAGATTTGCAAAGTACACACAGATCTGAATATGGCGGATCCGTTGACTAAACCTCTCCCGAGGGCAAAACATGACCAGCACCAAACTGCCATGGGTGTTCGGTATATTACCATGTAATTTAGGTTAGATGACTCTAGTGCAAGTGGGAGACTGTTGGAGATATGCCCTAGAGGCAATAATAAATGTAGTTATTATTATATCTTTGTGTTTATGATAAATGTTTACATTCATGCTATAATAGTATTAACAAGGAAACATTAATACTTGTGTGATTTGTAAACTTAATTAGTAAAGCCTCTATATAATACTAGCTTGTTGGTTAATAGATGATTGTGGTTTCCCTATCATGAACATTGAGATGTTATTAACAACAAGATCATATCGTTAGGAGAATGATATGATGGACATACTCCTATAGATAAGCGTAGCATAAAGATCAAGTCATTTTAATAGTTTAATTGCTATATGCTTTCTGATACATAGTAATCTAATTCCTTCGACCATGAGATCATGCATATCACCTTTACCAGATGGATGCTTTGATGACATCAAACACCACACCGTAACTGGGTGGCTATAAAGGTGGCATTGAGTGTTCGGAAAGTGTTGGTTGAAACACATGGATCAAGAGTGGGATTTGTCCATCCATATGACGGATAGATATACTCTGGGCCCTCTCGGTGAAATGTCATCCAGTTAGCTTGCAAGCATGTGACTGGCTCACAAGGGATCACATATCACGGGAACGAGAAAAGAGTACTTATCGGTAACGAGGTTGAACTAGGTATGCAGAGATACCGACGATCATAACCTCGGATAAGTAAACTATCGTGAGACAAAGGGAAATTGATATCGTATGTAAGTGGTTCATTCGATCACAAAGTAATCGTAGAAATATGTGGGAGCCATATGAATTTCCAGATTCCTCTATTGGTTATTGTTCGGAGAAGTGTCTCGATCATGTCTGCATAATTCACGAACCGTAGGGAGACACACTTAAGGATTCGACGTTGTTTTGAGTAGTTATGGAATGATGAGAAAGAGACCGAATGTTGTTCAGAGTCCCGGATGGGATCCGGGATATCACGAGGAGATCCGGAATGGTCTGGAGAATAAGATTCATATAAGGAAAGTCCCGTTTCAGAGTTGGGGAATGGTTCCGGTGTTTTCATCGGGAATGTTCTAGAATGTTCTGGAATGTCCGGCACTCCGGAGGGGAAGGGTACATGAATGTGTTGTATCAAGTTGGTATGATTGCATCATGTACTAAGTGTCATCGCTGTACCAAATAAAGGATTAATTCAAATCCTAGTTTGAAAAGTCAAATAGCTAGTTTGAAAAGTCAAACGGCTAAATTTGGAAAGAGGAAAAGAGGAGGAAGGGGGAAACCGAGTTGGGGAGGAGTTCCCTCCTCCAACCGGCGGCCCACCTCCAAGCCGAGTTGGGGAGGGACTCCTCTCCCTCCCCTTGGCCGGACGGCCCCTCAACCTATATAAGGAGGGACAGGGCTCCCTCCTAGAGACACACAAGATCCTCTCCTCCAAACCCTAGCCGCCGGCTCCGCCACCTCCACTGCCGCCGCCGCCTAGCAACCCTAGCCGCCGGCCAAGCTTCCTCCTCGGCGTGTCTAAACCCTAGATCGTCGAGGGATTCTCTCATACTCCACCATACTCGCTCCGGCTTAAGGCGAATCCCTGCGAGATCTCCCCTCTACTTCCGGTACCACGCCGTTGTGCTGCCGGAATCGCGAGGAGAGTGCTACAACCTCCGCTGCCTGCTGGAACAAGGGAGAGGAAGGTCTTCGTCGAGTACCGAACGTGTGACCGACTGCGGGAGCGCTGCCGGAACGCAGCGCCGGAAGGATCGTCTACGCGATCTTGAGATCGGAAAGAGTACGACTATATCACCCACGAGAATCCGCTCTCGTTAAACACTTTGGAATCTTCGAGGGTGAGTTATTCCATCGACTCATTGCTACAATCTAGTAGATAGATCTTGGCTTGTTTGTTTGTATGCGGTAGAAATTTTTTGTTTTCCATGCTACGAAACCCTACAGAAGCTGCAAACATTTATATATACATCAATAACTCATCAATTACACTTAGCATCGACTAATTAAAAGTGAATGTGTACAACAGAGTAAGACCTTCACTTGAAATTTTCAGGAAATAGTATGTGGTCAGAGAAATTTTGCTCCATTAGAAACCTTAGAATGTTTTCCTCCATCTCCTAGGGGTTTGACGTTAGCATGTTTCTATGCACTTTATCTGGGTCAATGAATCCAACATTATAGATTCTTATTCTTTTACATTTCAGGATCTTCATTCTGCATAATAATAGAGTATAAAAGGATATAATAAGGATAATGACATGTACTGAACTGAACAACTGAAAACTGAACATGTAGACAATGAATTCAATAACTTACAGACAATAGCAGCTGAGGATGGATTTGTCCAGGTCGTCGAGATGGTATAACTGGAATAGTTCTGGAAACTCAATATGGACCTCTTCTGGTCTGAAGTAGTACTCACATGAGACTTTGGCTATGAGCATCATTCTCTCCTGCTTTATGACCATCGAGTACCATTGATGGATATTCTGCATTTGTGTTGGCAGTTCTTTCAGCCTCTCTTGGCTGACCAAATCCTCACCTTCGACATATCTACGGGCTACAACAACCTTGGGTAGAAGGTCATCTTGGGAGCCTAACAGTTCAGCAATACTAACTTTCATACTGGCCGCCAACTCCACAGCTGCTTCCATATCTAGTGGCTAGGGAACTTTTTTGGAAAACACCTTGAGGGGTGCGATCATTTGTTTGGCCTATTGTTCGAGGAGGCGAACGTCTGATCTTTTACTTCTTTCTATTTTGCTCCCGCTTACACCTGTACTTGCTGATTTTCCCACTTGCACTTGATTTACTTGATTTGCTCTTCGTCACTTCTTTCTGAAATGTGTGTAGATAGTCATCTAGCTTATGGTGCAAATCATATTGCGATTTTGTGTTTAGAAACTCAATTGCATACGCCTTTTTCTTCTCGGTGTATACTAGAGCGGGCTCGGGTTTCTTCTTCTCAAAATGCGCCGCAACTTTGTCATTTGCTATCGCTGTAGTTTCCGCGTCAGTACGATCGTAAGGTCTGATGGGAATATTCTTATGAGGCACTGTTGGGAGGGGCGACATTTTTCGTTTTGGGATGCCGCGTTGTTTAGTAATCACTATCGGAGCACGCTTTCGCTTATTGTCCTTAGAGGGCGACGAAGACTGCTGAACCTACGGTGGAGATCGAGATGGACTCGCGATGTGGTGGTCGTAGTCATCATGGGGTGGGCTTCTTGGAGGTCATTGAGGTGAAGGTGACCTGCGACGACTCGAAGGCGGTATTGGCCTTGGGGCTGAGCCTGGGAACTTGATGTTGTTCTTGTCCCATAGAATGATACCACCTAGTACTTCTCCGAGTATCATCTCACCTTCAGGTCCAGGTATGTCAAGCTGCATTGAGTCCCACCGTTACGATTTCATCCACCCCAAATTTATCATAGCCAGCTAGAATCTCACGGCCATGCCAGCGTGCGTCAGGTGGACAAGGTAAAGCAGATCCGACCGCCACCTTGACAGATATGTTCTTCACCTTCTGATGGAGCTCACAAGATATATGTTCCTTTATTCCATCCACGGGGTAGCCGGGACCGCCATCTATCATCCTTGCATCGTTAGACGGGACCTCCAATTCAGCCACGCTGCTTCTCCGCTGAGAGGGTTGGCGGTAATATCTAGTGGAGTATCTTGTAGGCGCGCTACTCCTCTAAGTTCGTCGATCTGTTGCCATTGCTTCTCAACTCTTGCTAGCATCTGGTTGAATGTCTCCCTCCTCCTCCTCCTCCTGTCGCTTCTTTGCTCTTTCTCGGCTTCTATAAGTACCTTGGTCCTTAGGAAACCCAGTCTCCCACGTGAAACTAGAGTCAGGGCCCCAGACTCGTCCTCCGTGTTCGTCATTGCCGAGGACCAAGGTTAGCAAGTATTTCTCTCTATCTGGATGGAACTTTTTTGTCCCATCTTTAATCTCTTTCACCTCTTTCAGCCATGTATTCCTGGGTACCCTAAGCCCGTCACTACAAACAAGCTCCCCTGTAAGTTCGTCATACTCACTCCCATGCCCAAGGAACCAATTTCTTGCCCTCAAATCCCATTCTTCGCAAATTGGTTCTGGAATGATCCCTTTAGTAGACAGCTCTTTCTCTTTTGCATCCCACTTTGGCATGGCAGTCATGTAGCCCTTTGGCCCCATGTTATGGTGATATTTTTTCTTCGCAGCATTTATCTTCTTTTTTTTACTTTTCCTCTGCAACTCCTGACTTCCTATACTCCACAAATGCATCCCAGTAATCCTGCTACTTCACTATATAGCCTTCGAATATTGGAGTTTTCTTGTCCTTCTGATACTTTAGCCATAATGATTTCTTACAGTTCTTAAATAGTTCGGTCATCTTCTTAAGAGCAAACTACTTGACTTTCTTTCTCATTTCAGCCGTCTCGATATCAGTCTCACATTCTGGCATCTTAAAATGTGCCATGAGGTCATTAAAAACACCCTCTTTGTACCTTTCATCGAAATACAGATCACTCTTTGCTTCCGCCTCTTTGGGCTTATGCCACTCTCGAATGGTGATCGGTACGCGATCTCTAACAACAACTCTGCATTGCTGTATAAATACATTTTTGCTTTTTTTTCTGTTCCAATGGTTCGCCTTGTGCTGAGACCACCGTAATTTCAAAAATAGTACGGGCATCCAACTTTTTGGCTGGGCCACGCTTGGATTTTTTGCTCGATGTGGAGGCCTAAGATAAGAAACATTTGTCAATATAATATATATACAACTCAATACATACAACTACTCCCGGACATATAGTGATCATCGGACATCATATATATACCTTATCGGTCTTCGTTATACGTACATGGGATTCTGGATCATTGGAAGTTGTCGGCTTCTTCCTCTTGTTGGTTGATCTCCTCTCCCTCACCGGATGAGTTCAGATACCTCTAGAGAGATCCCTCACCGGATGGATCAGCATTGTGAATCATATCCTCGAGAATGTGTTCTGAATATAGGTCTCTGTGGATTGGACTGGGTGGATCCATAGTTTCGGCAAAATGCGAGATGCACACAATAATTATTTGAACATAACAAAAAATATTCTCATACAAAATATTTCTATACAAAATAATATAAATAAACCCTAAAGCAGGAGGTGCGGTGGTGGTGGCCGGTGCCGATGATGGTGGCCGGTAGCCGGTGGCGGTGGCCACGGGAGATGCGGGCGACTCCGGCTTCCCGTGAGAACCACCACCCTAACCCTAACTCCGATCACCACCGAGCACCAACACCCTAACCCTAACCCTAACTCCGGTTACAAAGAGGGTCTTACAATATTACAATAAAAATACTATATTACGCTATTATATTACAATACAAAACTTACAATATTATAATATATCTCATACCCTAAAAAACTTACAATATTATATTACAATAAAAATATATACACTAAAATAATCCTACAGTAATCATATATAATCATAGTAAATTAAAATAATTCCTATATATACTAAAATAATCCTATACTAATCATAATCCTATACTAATCATAATCATATAATAAAATAATACTAGATTATATATACTAAAATAATCCTAAACTAATCATAATCATATACTAAACTAATCATAATCCTATACTAATCATATAAAAATTCTAATTATAATAAAATACACTATATATCCTACACTAAACTAATAATAATCCTACACTATATAAAAAATACACTATATATCCTAAACTAATAATAATCCTACACTAAAATATTACCTAATGAGAAGGAGGGTGGCGCAGGCGGCAGGCGGTGGCCGGACGTGCGCCGGTGGAGGGGAGTTGCGGGTCTCCACGGTAGAGGCCGGCACGAAGGGGGAGAGGCAGGCACGGCGGGCGCGGGCCCAGAGGTGGCGGCAGGACGGCGTAGAGGGAGGCGCGAAGGCGGTACGGTGCTTCTCGTTGGTGAATTGGGCAGCCTGGCAGCGTCTGGTTCATCGCTTTGGCCTCCAAGTCCCGGTGCGTGGAACGCACCGGGGGAGGAGGCCTCTTTTTATAACCCCCCCTCTAGTCCCGGTGCATGGCACCAGCCGAGACTAAAGAGGGGCATCTAGTCCCGGCTGGTGCCACACACCGGGATTAGAAGGGGGAGATTTTTGGTTGCGCGCGCTCTGGGTGATACGCCGTAAACGTATCTATAATTTTTGATATTCCATGCTTGTTTAATATCAACTTTGATATGCTTTCTCTACACTTTGAGGTATTTTATACATTTTCTGGGACTAATCTATTAACAAGATGTCGCAGTGCCAGTTTCCTGTTTTATGCTATTTTTGGTTTCAGAAAAGCTAGTAAGGAAATATTCTTGGAATTGGACGGAAAAAATCCAAAGTCAATATTCCACCGTGGAGAACATGGAGTCCAGAGGAGAGACGGAGGGGCGCCATAGGGCGGCCACACCCCCCAGGCGCGGGCCCACCCTAGGCCGTGCCAGGGCAGGGTGTGGGCCCCCTGGCCGCCCTCCTGCCTTGCCTCTTCGCCTATAAAAGCCCCTGATGCCAAAACCCTAAGCACCCGATCAGATCTACACAAAACTGTTCGTAGCCGCTGCCACCATCGTCCCTAGATCAGGGGATCTGAAGCTCTTCCCCCAACCCTGCCGGAGGGGAGAGATCATCCTAGAGGCCTTCTTCATCACCATGTCAGCCTCTGGTATGATGTGTGAGTAGTTCACCCTTGGACAATGGGTCCATACAGTAGCTAGATGGTTGTTTCTCCTCCTTTGCGCTATCATGTTTAGATCTTGTGAGCTCCGTTCATGATCAAGATCATCTATTTGTAATCATGCATGTTGTGTTTGCGGGGATCCGATGGATATTGAGATACTATGTCAGATTGATTATTAATTCTATCATGTCTTATTGATTATTGATTCTATCATGTCTGTGTTGTTTGTGATCTTGCATGCTCTCCGTTGCTAGTAGCTATCTTGGCCAAGTAGATGCTAGTGACTCCAAGAGGGGGTATTTATGCTCGATAGTGGGTTCATGCCTCTAGTAATCTGGGGAAGTGACAGGAATCTCTAAGGTTGTAGATGTGCTATTGCCACTAGGGAGGAAACAATAATCTTTTTTCATGGAACAATTGTATTATTTACTTTACAAAACATTGCTTAATGCAGTTATCCGTTGCTTGCAACTTAATACTGGAGGGGGTTCAGATGATAACCTGAAGTTGGACTATTAGTCATAGATGCAGTTGGATGGATGTCTATGCATATTGTTGTAATGCCCAATCAAATCTCATAGGAATATTGAATGTCTAGTATTTGCATTGTTATGCCTTGTTCAGTCCTGTCAATTTTCCTGCTGTAATTTGTTCACCCAGCATGTTTTGTTATATTTCTTAAGGAGAACACCTCTAGTGAACTGTGGACCATGGTCCAATCTTTACCATTGTTACATCATCTACTGTTACCATTTACTTTCTGCAAGCACCATTACCTTCCACACTATATGTTTAATCCTTTGTTTTCAGCAAACTAGTGAGATTGACAACCTCATTGTAAGTTGGGGCAAAGTATTGAGTTTGTGTTGTGCAGGATTCCAAGTTTCTAGCAACATCTTGGAGTTGTTTCCTTCGTCATACTGGTTCGATAACCTTGGTTTCATAACTAAGGGAAAACTTACTACTGTGCTCATCACACCTTCCTCTTGGGGTTTCCCAACGAAGCTCTATAGTGATCTGAGCTCATCACTGGGCAACCCTTTAGTCCCTGATGGTTATTTAAGCTGGGACTAAAGGCCCAAATTTGCGCGTGCTAGGCCAAAACCAGCGTGCACTGTGCTTTTTTAAAATTTTGAATATATTGTTTAAAACATTTAAATTTTACATTTTTTGCATACTTATGAATTTGAGAAAACTTTAAACATGAAAGTGCTTGAATTTGAATAAGTAATCCCAATCCATTTTCTGTTTTATAAAATAATTCTTTTAAATAGTCAAATTATTAACCATTTTGCCATTATCAATTTAAAAATGCATTAACTATTATAATTTGCTAATTTTCGAATCTCACTAAACTTTCAAAATGAAAAGTTCTTAAATTTGAATAAGTAATCCAAATACATTTTCTGTTTTATAAAATAATTATTTTAACTAGTCAAATATTAACCATTTTGCCATTATCAATTTAAAAATGCATTAACTATTATATTTTGCATATTTTTGAATCTCACTAAACTTTCAAAATGAAAAGTGATTAAATTTGAATAAGTAATCCAAATCCATTTTCTATTTTATAAAATAATTATTTTAACTAGTCAAATATTAACCATTTTGCCATTATCAATTTAAATATGCATTAACTATTATATTTTGCATATTTTTTAATCTTACTAAACTTTCAAAATGAAAAGTGCTTGAATTTGAATAAGTAATCCCTCCGACCGAAGATTTAGTTCTGGTTGTAGCCACTACCATGGACTAAAGATATTTCTCGTCATTTCCCACCGCTTCCCGCTAAGTTTCCCCGCCCTTTCCCTGTGAACTAAGCTTTTAGTTCCGATTGTAGACACTAACCGGGACTAAAGATATTTCCCGCCATTTCCCACCGCTTACCGCCATGTTTTCCCGCCCTTTCCCTCTGAACTGAGCTTTTAGTCCCGGTTGTAGCCACTAACCGGGACTAAAGATATTTCCCGCCATTTCCCACCGCTTCCCTCCATGTTTTCCCTCCCTTTCCATCTATATATAGGCTGACCGCGCCATGGTTATGCACACATCCACACCTTCCTCTCTCACAACAATGGACAACGCCTACTAGGCCATTCTGACCCTCGAGGAGACCGAGGCGCTGTGCGGCCCCAGCTACCCTTGCCCGCCGGGCTACCGGCCGCCCGCCGGCTAGATGCTGAGCGCTGGATGGGTTCCTGTCCCTTCTATCCCTCAAGGTTCTGCATGCCAGGCGGCCATCACGAACCACTTCTAAAACAAGCTCACGCCGGAGCAGCGGATGAATCCCAAGTGGGATCCTGACAACTATGACACCTGGAATGCCTTCTTTGCTAACCGACAGGAAAGGGAGATCGCTAGGTACGAGGGTGACAGCCCTCCCCCGGTGAACCACAACAAAGCCGGTCATCGCCTATGGTGGGAAAACCAGACTATCATTGGCATGATGCGCTATATCACCGGGGAGACCATCCTCGCCTGCGGTACCCGCAGCCGCCATAGAGCCATAAGAAGGGTGGCGGTGGTGAAGGTCACGGGTGTAGCGGCATCGTCATCCGGGATCCCCCTCCCACACGCGTTGTGAATCCGAGGCCAGAGTGGTATGTGCCCCCACAATATGCCATGGCTAGGCTGAGGATCCAGCCGCGTGTGCCTAGCAACGACCACGAAGATGACGAAGACAACCCTGAAGCTGAGTACTATAGGCCTAGATATGAGCATAACTAAAGGGGGGGGGGTCTTTAGTCCCGATTCCATAGCCTCGGTTTTTTAATATTAATAAAGGTATTGAGTGTTAGTACCGGTTTGTGGCTGGACCGGGATTGCACAGTGTTGTCCGTAAACCATCTTGAGTGTGTTAGTCCCGTTTTGTGGCTGGACCGGGACTAAAGGGGGGCCTTTAGTCCCGATTCATAGAAAGGCTTTCCCAAAATATGAAGATGTTGTCCCGATTCGTACTTACCATTAAGATCTGATCTCCAAACGTGCGTGGTCACATATTAGGGAGTGCCTCTATGACTAGTTTCTTGGAGATGCCGGAGGACTGGGCTCCGGAGGCATCTCCCTGAAACTGACCGTAGTGTGTGCCTGCTCTCGCACACCATCTTGCAGCTTGTAACTTCTCTAACTAGATCAATACGCCTGGGAGCTAACTAATTTCACATATTAGGGAGTGCCTCTATGACCAGTTTGTTGGAGATGCCGGAGGACTGGGCTCCGGCGGCATCTCCCTCAAACTGGCCGTAGTGGTGTCCCTGCTCTCGCACACCATCTTGTAGCTCCCTCAAACTCGCTGGAGGATTGAACTCACAAGGATGCCTATTTATAGTACAAGCAGCACGACATAGTGTCGACACTCATGAAATAATGTCGACACTCACCCCTATAATTTGTGATGACCCATGTTTTGTACCGGTTGGTGTCTCCAACCGGGACTAAAATTCATCTTTAGTCCCGGTTGGCGACACCATCCGGGACAAGGTACAAGCCGCACTACATAATGTCAATACTCACCCCTATCATTAGTGCTGCCTGCCCCAACCTGCCGCAATCCCTCCAGTCCCGCATGCATGTGGATCTGGGTAAAATATTTGACTCATAGTATGATTCACAATATGATATTACATAAAAGGTTTAATATATTACATAGATCACTAACATCCCTATCTAGTGTTGTGGTTTTCTTCTGCGCCGTAGCCATGGAGAATCTTCATCATTTAACAAGAGGCTTGGGTCAGTTTTCACTTTGAAGGGCAGGATTTCATGAAACTTATTATAATCTTCCGACATATTGTAGGGGTTCGTAGCATGGAAAAGAAAAAAATTCTATCGTGTGAACACACACAAGCCAATATCTATCTACTAGATTTTAGCAACGAGTCGATAGAGTACTAACCCTCGAAGATCCAAAGCGGTTAACAAGAGCAGATTCTCTTGGGTGATGTAGTCGTTCACTTGCCGATCTCAAGATAACGTAGACGTTCCTTTTGGCGCTGCATTCCAGAAGCGCTCCTGCAGTCGGTCACACGTACGGTACTCGATGAAGAACTTCCTCTCCCTTGTTCCAGCAGGCAGTGGAGGTTGTAGCTATCTCCTCACGATTCCAGCAGCACGACGACGTGGTGTCGGAAGTAGAGGGGAGATCCCGCAGGGCTTCGCCTAAGCTGGAGCGAGTATAGTGGAGTAGAAGAGGGCCTCGGAGATCTAGGTTTGATATGCCAAGGGAAGAGGGAAGCCGGCGGCTAGATGGCAGCGACGGTTTAGAGGGGATCTAGGGCGTCGATGGCTTGGGGGGCAGCGGCGGCCTAGGGATTGGGTCTTGGGAGCCTAGGGCAAGGGGGATACCTTGGGGGTGCACCCCCACCCCTCCTTATATAGGTGGGGGCGTCTAAGGGTGTTCCCAGCCCAGGTGGAAACCCTCCCTAACTCGAAAACCATGTTGGGATTTGACTTTTTCAAGCTGCCTTTTTGACTTTCAAATTAGAGTTTGATTTCTCTCTTCCAAGTGACAATCCAAGTGACCTAGGACATGATGCAACCATTCCACTTTGTCATGAAACATCCATGTACCCTTCCCCTTCCGATTCGGTGGACCTTCTAGACCATTCTAGAACATTCCGGTGAAAACACTGAAACCATTCTAGAACTCTAGAATTGGACTTTCCTTATATGAATCTTATTCTTTGGACCATTCTGGATCTCCTCGTGATATCCCTGATCTCATACGAGACTCCTAACAACATTCGGTCTTCTTACTCATATTCCATATCTACTAAACAACATCGAATCCTTAAGTGTGTCTCCCTACGGTTCGTGAATTATGCAGACATGACCGAGACTCTTCTCCGATCAATAACCAATAGAGGAATCTGGAAATTCATATGGCTCCCACATATTTCTACGATTATTTCATGATCGAATGAACCATTTACATATGATACCAATTTCCCTTTGTCTCGCGATACTTTACTTATTTGAGTTTTGATCGTCGGTATCTCTGTATACCTAGTTCAACCTTGTTACTGATAAGTACTCTTTACTCGTTCTTGTGATATGTGATCCCTTGTGATCCAGTCACATGCTTGCAGGCCAATTGGGTGACATTCCACCGAGAGGGCCCAGAGTATATCTATCCATCATATGGATGGAAATCCCACTCTTGATCCATGTGCCTCAACACATACTTTTCGAACACTCAATGCCACCTTTATAACCACCCAGTTACGAAGTGGTGTTTTATGTCATCAAAGAATCCATCCGGTGATGGTGATTAACATGATCTCATGGTCGAAGGATTTAGGTTACTATGTATTTGAAAGCTTATAGCAAGTGAAATATTTAAATGACTTGATCTTATGCTACACTTAGGAGTATGTCCATCACATCATTCTCCTAATTATATGACCTTGTTGTTAATAACTTCTCAATGTTCATGATCGGGAAACCATGATCATATACTAACCAACAAGCTAGTTTAACAAGAGGCTTTACTAGGGACTCTTTTATGTTTACAAACCACACAAGTATTAATGTTTCTGATTAATACAATTATATCATGGTATGTAAACATTTATCATAAGTACGAAGATATGATAATAACCACTTTATTATTACCTCTTGGGCATATCTCCAACAGTCTCCCACTTGCACTTGAGACAATAATCTAGTTTCAAAACTTTTTGTATTCAACACCTATGGCTTTCTGGTGTTGTATTTACACGATTGCTAGTGATCAAGTAATCTTTGGATCCGACTCTTTTAGGTCCATGTGTAATTGCATGTCTTTGCGTCTCTACGCATCACTCATCTCTAATGAGATGGCTTTGTATAAATTTGGTCCTTTGGTGATACCTTTAGTTCCTTGGGGTTAAAACATGTTTGATAATATTGTCGTACAATATATCTTCATATTACTATCCCGCTGTGAACCACACCTAGTTTAATAGCAAACTACTTAACACAAATGCCCTCTTTTGATGCTATAATAGCAGTCATATACTTAGCCTTTTGTTGTAGTATCTATCACAATGTCTTAACTTTGGAACTCATCCAAATCCATTATGGAACTTACGTTCCATTATATTGTGCCACCCTTAGTTTAGATTGAGATAAACTTAATTTGTAATTTGTGACAAAACTAGTATCGATGTAGTACTTTTACAATGAACTAACCATCTATTTTTCACCTCTACAAATATATTCTTAGTTCTTCCAAAAGATCATAAGAATATCTTTACTATCGTCCAATGATCATCTTATGTATCATTCTGGTATATGCTCACAACATTTAGAGCATAGGACATATCTGGATGTGTACATATCACAGTATGATTAATATGCTCTTTGTGGTTTTATTCATCAAGTATCAAAAATACTCGAATATTTGTTTCACTTATCAAGCGTCGATACACTTGAATTTCGATTTAATCCTTTCTATGTGGCAAGAAACTTTCTTGTCATTTCCATACTGAACTCTTTCAATATCTCATCTATGTACATTTGGCACAACCATATTAGCGCCTCATATAGACATTGATGCCTAATATTCGGATTTTGTCTAAGTCTTTCATCGAGATGAAATTCTTAACCTGTGTTAATAAAAGATACATCATTTCCAACCAACAATATGTCTTCCCCATAATGTATTAGAAATATGTCTTAGTGTAAGATCCCTCCTTTGTAAAGGAAAAGGATCCCTGTGATTGCAATGCTAGTCCCTGGATCATTGCTAGCATCCACAGTTTAAGATGAAGTACACAGATACAAAGGTCATTTATTACATCCATTCCAGAGATAAAACTTAGTCTTTTACAACTCAAGGCCACAGGCCTAATACAAGAGTTTGGAATAAGTAAATAAACATAAGTCTTCATCTTCATGTGCCACAGGCAAGCATGTTGAGTGTAGACTCATGACACCTAATCATCATCGGAGTAACCTGCAACATCACAAGTTACAGCCACAGTGGGTCAATACTTTGGAATAGTATTGGCAAGTGATACCTTAGTAAATTTTAAGTGGACTATATTACTATATGCATTTTGGCTAAGTGTAGCTTGGCTTTCTTTGCTCAAAATAGGTTTTTCCTATTAGTTGAAATCACTAAGTTTTTCTTTGTCAAAACTTTTCCCAAGAAACCACCAATAGACATTGGGGTCCTTCACCCTTGTTCACCCACAAGTTTTTACTTAGAAGTTGGAGTGATGAGATTCTTGATAGCTTCCATGTCTTGATGCTCAAGTTGTCCATTGCCATGGACTTGGCTAAGTACATAGATTTTTCCATCTGCAGAGGTTGTGCACTTTCCCCACCAGACTTGGTTTCCCAAGACAGGACCTTTCAGAAGCCTTCCCTTAGCCAAATGGATGCGTTCCAACCTATCATCCCACTACCACCAACTTTCCAAATGACTAAGTTCAAGCAACCTATGTGATCAAGGCAGAGCCCATATTGCCAAGTGGCTGCACTATAAGCTTCTCAACACTTGGCCTCCAAAATCCCTTTGTTCCTGGGTGGCATACCACAAGTGAGATACACAAGGTAAACCATATCCATGGGCCTTGTGTAACCACTCAACCAAAAACCACCAATCAAGTCTCATTCCACCCAGGTGATTCATTGACTTAGTTGTTTTATTAAGAAAAACATAAGTCCAAAGACTTAGAAATATTTTCATCATAGCATGTATATACTTTACCACCCTTGTTTGCTACTAGCTAGGCTAAGCATGGCATAGTAACTTAACTTAGGAATTTCCTAGCAATTCTACAACTACTTAGGATTTCCCAACATGGCATTTGGCAAAAATAGTAACACATGCAAGACTTAGCAAAATATTTCTAATGCTTGTATGAATTATAGGGATGGTAATATTCATGAAGTACCACTTGCCTTGGTAATGGGGAGAGTAGCACTCTTCACAATCACAATCACTAGAACCAAAATCTACACATAAAATATAACCACAATCACATACAATTCATATACAAACAAAAATATATATGCATGCATGCAAGAATGCTAAGTGATGATTTTTAAAACTCCACCAAGAAAGTGCATAGTACTGATTCATAACCAAGTTAAAAACTTGCTAAACCAAGTTTATTTGACACCAAAATAATTTCCTAAACAATTTCTATACTCAAAATAGTCTTAAACAAGTTTCTGCAAATAAAGTCATTTTAACAGAAACTATTCACTAAACACATTGCATAAACAGAAAGGGCTTGTCTTCCTGAATCCAACGGTATAAAATTTGCAAAAATCTAACGTGGGAATCAAAAGTTATAGCCTAATCAAATTTGAATCTAAATCTGTTTTAAATTCTGTTTTAAACACAAACCCTAGCCACGTGTCTTAACCTTACTGGCGCGTACCGCTTTGCACCGGATCACGCACGCGAGCCGTAGGGTCTAAGTGGCGATGCACGGTTCAGATCTAAACATAACGCTTCGCTAAGTGGTTCTATCGCATGCGTTGGATCTAGATCCAAGGGCTCTCGATCAAGCGACCACGTTCTAGCGACGCACGGCGACGGCGAGCGGCGGAGCGCTCTGTCAGCGGCGGCGCTAGCGTTCTAGATCGCTCGGGGAGGAAAGGGTGTGCTTACCAGAACAGCGAGGTCGAGGCGAAGCTCAACGTGTAGGTGGCTGGGCAAGGGGCGCACGGGGTCGTCGGGGATTCCTCGCCGGAGTTCGCGAATGCGTCTGATGCGGCTGCTGTCGACGTTGGCGGGGTTCTGCGTCATGCTAAGTCCAAAGGAGGGTACCATTAGACGCGTAAGACGATGGGGATCCTAATCGTACCAGACAGAGGGCAAGGGGCGGCTGGTACTTACGGGGAGAGGTCGCCAGAGTTCGTGCAGAGAGCGGCGGCGCTCGGTCGAAGTCGTTGCCGAGGCTACAGGTCATGCGAGAATAAACGAGGCATGTCAGTGGATGCGCAAGAAGTTGCTGAGCGTGATAGCATGAGGCAGGGACAGAGGGGAACACGGAGCTCACCGAAATTCGTCGGCGCGGTCGTTGGAACAGCGGCGGCATCGAGTGAGTTGTGGGCAGCCTGGTGGTGTGGAGGGGGAATTGGTTGAGGGGAAACGGTCATGAGAGAGAGAGGATTATATAGCCAGAGGCTCGACAAGAAACGCCCAAGGATTCAATGCCATTTACCTTGCGGAATCAAAGCAGCAACGGGCAGCGGCGGAGTTTGTGCGCGAGATTTTGGGGAAGAAGACGATGACGTGGACGGGGCCCGCTCTTCAGCGAAATACGCAGAGAGAAAGTGGGGTCTGGGTGTCAGCGACCACGTGGGTGCGTCTGCGCGTGCGAGAGAGAGAGGGAGGCCGGGTGGGCTAGCTGGGCCGGTTCTGCTATTGGGCTAGAATAGGAGCGCCTGCCCTTTTTCTTTTCTTTTATCCTTTTCTTTTTTTCCAGGATGAATTTCAGGAATGGTTTTCAAATGAATTCAAACTCTATTTGAATTCAAATCTATTTGGGATCTTTGCAGTGTGCAACAGTCTCAATTCTAGGCATAAAACCATGTGGTCACTTTGAAAAGGCTTGGTCATTTTTGGAGAAACAAAATAACAGGGACTTTGCACTTGATTTGCAAATGTTTGAAAAATGGTTTTTGAAACCATTTCCATTTTGTAAAGTTTGGTTCAAATTCCACACTCAATCCAATCAACAAGGGAGACAAACAATCTAGGTTTACAACATTCAAACTCTCAAATGGGGATGGCCATTTGATTTAAGTTTGCTCACATGAAATGATAGCACTCTATTTTCTTAAATGAGTTTGAAATTGATCTCAAAACTATATGCATGCATGAATGATATGCAATCTTTGAAATCATGAATTTAGGGATGTTACACTTAGCGCTCCCATTTAATTTCTTGCAAATGAAAGCATCGTCTCCGATGAAATTAAACTCTTTAACAATTTCATCACGGTAAAGATTCCAACTCCTCGATGCTTATTTCAACCATTGAAGTTTGCATACACCTTTAGCATCCTTTTGAATTAACAAAACCCTCTGGATCATGTTACGTACATGTCCTAGGTAACAATTCTATTAAAAGAACTTTGTTTTGATTGTTCAACTATCATATAACAGAATTATATGTAGTGGTTGCTACATCAATCCGTCTAGACTAAATATTGCTATGAAAGATCAAATCTTGTCATAGTCAACCTTTGAACATTGTTGTGAACTCTTTCCCAACATGATGACTGTAAGGTCTTGCACCTTTTCAAAGGGTCTTTCAAGTTCAAAGCTTTATTTCTCGTGTATGGAACTATCACGGATTTTATGACTTCAAGCCATTTGACGGAGTCAGGACTCATCATCGCTTCTTTGCATGTAGTCGGTTCATTATTGTCAAATAATGATTCAACCCTCAAATCTTGGTATTTGATTGTTTACCCGACCTACTTGGTTCAATAGGAACTTAGACCTCCATGACCACAACCTTTGAGGCACGTGATCCATGACATTTGTTGCTGCCTCCGGAACACTTTTCAGCGTTGTGCAACTTTGCACATATAGCTAATGTTCATTTAACATTATCAAAGTTCTATTGTCCTCCCACTTAAGTTTTCACGGAAAATTCCTTCTCAAAGAAACTTGACGTTTAAGCAACAAACATTTTTGTCTTCGGTGTTATGGAGGAATACTCAACGATTATTCAAAATAACATACAAAGATATGTTCATCTGACTTTGGTAGTAAACATCTAACTTATGCATAGCATACCAATGTTTAAGAAATAACAACTTGGGTTTTATCCCAAACCATAACTTTATATGGTGTCATTTCAATGGATCATGACGGAGCTCTTTTCAGTGAAAAAGCGGTAGTCTCTAAAGATTTTAATATTTAAAATATAATGGCAGTTTTATGAATTACACCATTGATCTTACCATGTCAAACAAGGTTTCATTGCATATCTCGATTATTCCATACTCATATGGTGTTTCGGGAAACGCAAATCCATGGAACGATTCCTAAAATCTTAGGTGTTATGCTAAACTTGTAACTCAAATATTTTTCTTTATGATCCTATCATAAATTATTTATTTTCTTGTTATATTGATTTTGCACTTCATCTTGAAAGTCTTTGAACTTTTCAAATGTTTCACACTTCATCCTCATTAATTAAATATTCATATATTCACTCAAATTTTCGGAGAAAGCATATGAGGTTTGAAATCCATTGCTCTTGACTACACATAATGGGCTTCATACATCCATATGTATAAGTTCCAATAAGCTAGCCATCCGTTCACTTTTGTCCTATGAACGGAGTTTTAATTATCTCTAAGAAAGTTTCACAAGCATCATTTGATCAAAATCAAAAGACTCCAAAATTCCATCCACATGGAGTGTCTTCATGTTTTCTTTTCAATATAATTTAAACGGCGATGTCACTTCCTAAGTGATCTTTCAATCAATTTGTCTTTCGACATTTTTAGCACTAGTTTTATGGATGTGCTTTCTCCAAAGAGATTTGTAAATCATCCATATTTTATGGATTACGACAATTTTTTGAACAACCCTTTTGTTCTCATAATACCTGATCGAAATAACAATTATTGAAAAAAATCTTGAAGATAAGTTTTGATTTCAACGAGAAACATAATAACTCTTTATTTTGTTTTCAATGAATATCATCACATATTATTTTTCTAGTTACTTAGGCCATTGTAGTTCAAGAATTGTGTTGTTTCGTATGACGATGCATACCAACAAATTCAGTATCAAATACTTAAGAACCACATTGTTTAACAAGCAAAGAATATAGTCATAACATGTATATCATCTATATACCTAAGCTGAACAATTCTAGTCTTTTCTCTTCTGCCAAATATTTCTTAGATTTCTCTTTTAGTATTTATTTATCCTTTCAAAAGAATCTATCAACATCAACAGTGGCGCCATACTCATGACACATAGTCCAAAGCATGTATAGTTAAATACCAATGTCTTTGGACTTGCACTTTGAAGTAGATCACCATCATCAAATGTTTGGTGTTCTTTCAAATTCCATTCTTTAGTAATCTTTTAGTGTAGTAAACATTTTAACTACATCAAATATTCATCCTTATCATGGAACTATTCATGATCAAGCTACTTTAGCTTATAACAGTGAATCGCGAGTATAATGTTGTTCTCCAATACCTTTTGGAGGATTAGGACAACTAGTGTCTCCAACCTTTTGTAAATTTTCATCAAATATGAGAACATAAATTTTGTCATATTACACTCCATCATGTTGCAACTAAAACTTTATTTTAGATATCGCAATATCTTCCACACATGATGGTTTCTGAAACAATTCTTTCACCTCCCCGATAACCTTGATATTAAAACAATCTTTTGAATATCAAGAATCATGGAGACAAACATGATACTTATATACTAACATTGGAATTGTTACTCTTGACTTAATACCAATTATTAAAATTCACGGAGTAACCGAAATTTACTGAAAGTTTGCAATAGGACTTTTAAACTTTAGATTAACACTTTAAAACAATACGATACCAGTTCGTAAAGTAACTAACCAGAATTCTATAGTTCTATTATCTCAATTATAACTAAGCACAAGGTGGTAAACGGATGCCAATGACTATAACAACTATGCAAATTCACTTTTATTTAATTTATGATAAATAGTGTTCAACTTTTAATCATATTACTGTTGAACTCCCACTCAAAACAATATCACTCACATTGTTTTAGTGATCACAGGAACCAAATCCACTACACCAAGTCCGATCATCACGGGACACGATGTAGTTTCAAAGACGAACAATCATCATGTTCATCATATCATCTATATGACTCATGCTTTACCTTTCAGTAATCCATGTTCCGAGACCATGTCTGTACATGGTAGGCTCGTCAAGATGTAACCTTAGTTTCCGCATGAGAAAATCTGGCTTGCTCCTGTTGTATACACTCGTAGAATCTAACACACCTGATCATCACGTGGTGCTTCGAAACAATGAGCTTTGGCAACGGTGCCTACTAAGGATGAACACTCTATAACTTGATATTTTGTGAGAGGGATTGTGGCACCCCGGATTTATAGTCCGAGAATACCCGTTATGCCTGCAATTCACGTTCCCATGATCAGTGAGCCGTGAGCATAACCGACAAGTATCATTACAACATCCATAATTAATGATTATGAGTACTTACATTTATGCCATTATGGCGATACAACATCAGTAGCGAAAGTCTTCAAGCGCAGAGCCCATGTCATGCCTTAACCTACAGGCAACTGACTAGGAAGACGGCCTAGCTCGCATAGATCAGCAAACTCCATCACTCCTCTTTCTTCTGGAAGTCTGACCAAGTAAATAGCTAGGGACAATGTCGGTGAGTACTTTGAATGTACTCGCAAACCACCTTAAGAGAATAAATAATAAAGGATATGCAATATGGCTGTGGTAGGATGGCTCCAAGAGAGGTTCTTCTATAAACTAGTTTTTCTTGTAGATATAGCATGTCTCTATATCTTTGTTGAAAAACATTTGTAAAACATTTGGAAACCTTTTTTTAAAAGTTTTAAGAAAACACTAGGATTTGGGTCACCCATTTGTTTTTCCTTCCGGTCATCTAATGACTAAACTCCTTCCTCCCTTTTTCCAACCATCTCATGGTCAAAACATTTCCAAGCCATTTATTTTCCGAAGTCCTTTTTGAAAACAACACCAGCACCGCTCTACAGCAACCTTCCCAACCGTCCATGACGGAGGACTTGGCTATTCAGATAGATTTACACTCTACAGAGGTTGTACACTTTACCCACACCATCCGATTACCCGTCCCTGATCTACACCGATCGTGGGTCGAATAACCGGTCAAGAACTTATGAATGACCTCTCCGATACAAGTGCCTACCCTATGAGGATAATCCCCTCAAAACCGGGACACCCTATATAGTCGCAAGCCAACCGGAGCGCGTTTTGCACCTGGCAGGGTGTGCGCTTTCAATGAGGGGTTCATAGTATCGTCTGGCCGCCATTAGACGGTATTTACCTTCCCCAGACCGATGTTTAACAAGGGCCATTACAGGGGAAAGCCCAGCCTCTGGGGATTTATTCTCCCCCGTAGTAGTCCGAGACACCTATACCGGATTGGACAAACTTCTAGCCCAGCCCCATCCCATTCCAGAGTAATGTGGTTGCATGGGTTAATTTTTCTAGAAAAACTGCAAAGAACCGGGTGCATTTTCATAAACATTTTTCCTCCATCATTTGTGCGGCCATTTTGTAAACCAAAAACCTTTCTCATTTTCAACATCACTTGGTAGGCCAATCCTCCCAAGGTTTTCTCATAAAACATTTTTGTAAACCTTTTTCCTGGGGTCTTCCCATCCTATACTTTTGCTTCGGCTAAAATGGGGTCTTGTCGGGGGGATAACCCCCGGTAGGGTCACAAGGGGTGAAACATAGCCCAGCTTGGTTAGCTCCGAGTAAAGAAAGAACTAGGCCGGGTAAGTACGGCCGGGAGAGAGAATCGTGTGCGGCGGACATATGAACTATGTTGGCCCATATAAGACAAAGTTGTTAATCTTGCAGGAACCAACGAGCCGAGTCTTCCAAGGAAGGGCCGAGTCAGATAGGGTGTGTGGCACCTTTCCGAGTGAGGTTCAGGAGGGACCATGGTAAAGCGTGGTCAAAAGAGAAGGGCAATGCCAGGTGACACAAAAGGATCCGGGTGACG
Organism: Avena sativa; assembly: GCA_916181665.1. Lineage (NCBI taxonomy): Eukaryota > Viridiplantae > Streptophyta > Magnoliopsida > Poales > Poaceae > Avena > Avena sativa. Next base: position 38,685,236 of record OV702298.1, on the reverse strand, counting down.
CCCAAAGCAAGGGCTAACGTACAAAGTTACTGCGTGACGCCAAAAGGAACATGAGGTGACGTACCAGAAGACCGTCAGCTGTCAAGATTTATGGACTGGGCCATTGGGCTTAGGGCAAGCCCATGACCCGGCCCGCATAGTAGGGACCAGGATCCAAATAGTAACCCTAGAACCCAAAGGGGTATAACCTATCTAGCACCACCTATATAAGGAGAGCATAGCAGTAGTAGAAGGAGGTTGGACGAAGTAGGGAACTAGTGCCTAGAACACTAGTCCATACAGCTCAAGGATCACTTGTAATTCCCAAGTATCAATCAAATCCCAAAGTGTGGAGAGTTCATCTTGTTCTTCGTGCATGGCAAGACCGTGCACTCCCTCCCCGGTGACCACAAGCACCCATTCGGCCCCCAACTTAGGCCTACCCATGGCATCTGCCGTGACACCACTACGACAGTTGGCGCCCACCGTGGGGCAGAAGCAGGTGCGTGCTGGATTCTTCATACGGACGGGCAACATCATCGCCAAGACCGGCAAGCGCGTCTAGTCTGGCCTCATCCAGAGGTTTGGAGCGCTCAACTTCGTCAGCGACAATGCGGGGTGCTTCGGGACTAAGCCGTTCCTTAAGGGTGGTCGCTTCATCAAGTTAGGCGAGCACCAGGTTTACGTCTCCGTGCGCGTGGAGCGCGCATATCCAGAGCGCGTCATCCTGGTGCCAGATCCGCCAGCAGTTCCTGTCACTGGAAGCTTCACCAACTCGTCTTCGTGGAGGTAATGATGACAACTCCTAATCCAGCAGCTCCACCGATAGCTCCAGTAGTGAATGAGAATGCTGAAGGAGGAAATCATAAGGAGACACCAAAGTCCACGAGAACAGCAAAGGCACTGCTGGAAAAGCCAGAAAACATAGCAAGGAGTAAAAGGGCAATAGAGCTGCAAGATGCGATAGATAAGTTGGTAGAGCCAGTTGCGCAAGCAACTGACCCGGCACGTGCGCAAGCCAAGTTAGAGGAGGCCAGGATAAAGGTTCTGGAGAAAGCCAAGGAGTTAGCACAGTTACAACAAGATGTGGATATCACAATTCGAGAGCTCAACTCGGCAAACCGAGTCAAGGGCGCAAAGACCCGGCTTGATGCGACGAGATTGAGAGGAATAAATCTCAACAAGGAGTTGGCGGATGCTACGTCAAAAATAATTCCGGAGAACAGCAATGAAACAGCTATGCGTCCAACATACAATACAGCAATAGCTAACCTGCGAGCCGCAGAAGCAGCAATGGCAGAATTACCCCACTTGACGGGAGAAGCAAAGAAAGGACAACAAGAGCGAGTCAATGAACTGGTAAGAGAAGCTAGCATGCTGAATGAAGCATACTACAGAGCAAATCCGGGTATAGCCGGGAGGTCACAGCTGGTTCACTCGGCGACTCCTGTCCTGGCAAGATCAGCAGGTCACACGGCATCCTCACCCGGAGCGCGCGGCGCCAAGACCGAGAAAAGAAAAAAGTGTGGATTTAGGGATAAACAAGCAGATGATCACTTATGACCCGACAATGGCTCAAGGAAACCCAGCGCATGCACAGGGAATGAGAAGGAATAATGCCCAAGGAAATGAGAACCAGGAAAATGCAGGCCGAGAAAGGCAAGCAGGGCAAAGAAACGACAATGGAGGGAAAAATTTTGCGCCTCAACCTAGGCGTGGAGCTCACTCGGCAGGAGGAGAAAATCCAGTGCCGAATAACGCACCAGCTCAACCCGAAAGAAGACAGCAAAGCACGGGAAAAGCAGCACAATAGCCTGCTGAAGCGAACGTGAACAGGTACAATGATGGTTACTCGGCGATGGTAAACGACGGATATGAACTGCCAGATCACACGCATATCAAGCGATGGGAGCTAGACTCGGAGGCAGGAACCTTGAACCGGATGATGTGAGGCTGAAGCTTGACCGAATAAAGATGGCAGAACTGATCGAGTCGCAAGGTCCGCAGGGTCCACCATGCTTTGGCCCAAGGATCATGAAGGAGCCACCTGTACCAAATTTCCAGCTGGCGAGAGGAACAAAAATAAATGATGGAAGCACAAAGCCAAAGGATTGGCTCATAGATTATGGAATAGTTGTGAAAATCGCGCAGGGGAATTTGAGATGGGCAGTACAATATGTACCGCAAATGCTAGAAGGACCAGCTCGGGTATGGCTGAACAATTTGCCACCCGGAAGCATCAACAACTAGATAGATTTTCAAGACGCTTTTGTGAGCAATTTCACAAGCACCTACAAGAGGCCGAATCGCCCACAACAACTAGCAATGTGCAAGCAAAGGCCGAATGAGATAGACAGAGAGTTCCTCACAAGGTGGTGCACAATGCGCAACTCTTGTGAAGGGGTAATCGAGTCACAGGCAATCGCTTGGTTTGCACAAGGGTGCAGACATGGAAGTGTGCTGTGGCAAAGGTTACAGAGGGATATGTCGGCAAGTTTGGCAGAAACAATAAGAATTGTTGATTCGTATGCGTTAGGAGATCTGACTCAGCCACTGCTCATGTCGGCAGACGGGATGACTGAGACTCAGATCTATGATACTGCTGGATCGCAAAGGCGCCAGGAAAGAGCCGAATATAGAAGCAAAAGAAGAGATGAAAGAGTAGACTACATATATGGTTCGACTCAGGTGCCGCAGTGAGCCAGGATCATCCAGATGCTGGAAATAGACAAACGTCAAAGGACAAGTGGACAACAAAGTGGATATCGAAGAATGATGGCAAAAGCCATATGAACAAAGAAAGAAGTATCAGGACAGACAGAAGTATACTTATGAGATGATGCTGGACCAGCCGTGTAAGTTTCACACACCTAGTCCGAGTAAGCCAGCAAATCACACAACAAGACAATGCACTTGGTTTTAGAAAGGAGATAGAGTGGATTCACCAAATAAGCAACTACCACTGCCTCCACCTCCGCCAGTCACTGGAGGAAATGCTCAAGCTGTTGGAACTGATAATAGATATGAAAACAGACAGCCTAGGTACCATAATCAAGAAAGAAGGGAAGTTGTGCACCAGGTGCACAACCCAAGAGGTGATGACGCTCATGTCAGCCATGGAACTAGAAATGAGTACAGAGAACATCACCAGAGCTATGTTGTTTTCGTCACAAAGTCGAATGACAAAAAGAGTCAGCAGAGACGAATGATGGAAGTGAATGCCACAATGCCGGCAATTCCAAAGTACATGCATTGGTCTGAGCAAGAAATAACTTGGAGCATAAAGGATCACCCCAAGATCATGCCAACCCCAGGGGGTTATGCTCTAGTCTTGGATCCAACTTTCATGGGCCCTGATATCAATGTAAAGTTTTCCAAGGTACTGATTGACGATGGCAGTAGCATCAACATCATGTACAAGGATACCATGCTCAAATTAGGCATTACCATGAACATGCTGGAGCCGACTAAGACAACTTTCCATGGAATTGTGCCGGGATTGTCCTATGAGCCAATTGGAAAAATCTGGGTCGACGTCCTATTCGGCAACAGAGAAAATTGTCGAACTGAAGCCATAGAGTTTGAAGTGGTTGATTTGGTCAGCTCATATCACGCCTTACTCGGCAGGCCGGCTATGGCAAATTTTATGGCTACTCCTCACATTTCTTACTTGAAAATGAAGCTGCTAGGCCCATGTGGGGTAATCACAGTTGAAGGAGATTACAAAAGATCTATCGCTTGTGCCTCAGCTGGATCATCATTGGCCGAGTCACTGGTCATAGCACAGGAAAAGCATCAAATGTTGGAGGTGGCAGCATTGGCCAAAGCAGCACAAATGTCCATGCCGGAACTCACTAACCCGCATGGCAATGTGTCATTTCAAGCTACCAAAGAAACTAAGAAGGTACAGGTGGATGAGACTTTCCCAGAGCGTACAGTTACCATTGAGGCTGGCCTCACTGACAAATAGGAAAGCGAGCTCACCAGCTTCCTCCGTGAGAATCGGGATATCTTTGCATGGTCTACACAGGATTTGCAAGGAGTTCCGAGGTAGCTGGCTGAGCACTCTCTTAATGTAAGGCCAGATGCCAAGTCGGTGAAGCAACCCCTCCGCCGCTTCGCCGAAGATAGGAGGAAAGTAATACCTGCCGAGATTGCCACGATCTTGGCTGCTGGATTCATCATGGAAGTATTACACCCGGATTGGTTATCAAATCCAGTCTTGGTCGAAAAGAAAAAAGATGACCCGAATGTGGCAGTGGTATGGCGCATGTGTATTAATTACACGAACCTCAATAAGGCGTGTCCAAAAAATCCATTTCCCCTACCACAGATCGACCAAGTCATAGATTCCACAGCTGGGTGTGAGTTGTTGTCATTTGTGGACCCGTATTTTGGATTCCATCAGATACCACTGAATCTGAATGATCAAATAAAGACAACTTTTATCACCCCATACGGGGCTTATTGTTATCGTACCATGCCATTCGGATTGAGAAATGCAGGTGCAACATATCAAAGATGCATGCAAAAATGCTTGCAAGATCAATTGGACAAAAATGTTCAAGTATACATCGATGACGTGGTGATAAAAACCAAGCAAAGTCACACTCTAATTGAGGACTTGCGTCAAACATTCACAAACTTAAGGAGATTTCAGATGAAACTCAACCCGGAAAATGCACGTTTGGTGTCCCGGCTGGCAAGTTACTCGGATTTCTTGTATCCAGCCGAGGAATTGAGGCTAACCCGACAGAAATCAGGGCCATCAAAAGAATGGAATTGCCAAAAACCCTCAACGATGTCCAAAAGTTCACAGGATGCCTGGCTTCATTGAGTAGATTTATTAGTCGGCTAGGGGAAAAGCCATACCGCTATATCAACTTATGAAAAAATCAGACAAATTCACATGGACACAGCAAGCTGATAGCGCTTTCCATGAATTCAAGAAAATGTTGGCAACAACAACAATATTAGCATCACCATTATCAAAAGAGCCAATGTTGCTCTATGTCGCCGCAACCAACAGAGTTATAAGTGCAGTCATAGTGGTCGAACTTGAAGAAGAGGGCAAATCAGTCCAAAGGCCAGTTTATTATTTGAGCGAAGTGCTCTCTATATCAAAGCAAAACTACCCCCATTACCAAAAAATGACGTATGGGGTGTATATGGCAGCAAAAAAGCTGAAGCACTATTTTCAAGAACACCCAATCTAGGTCATATGTGAAGTGCCTATCTCGGATATATTAGGCAGCAAAGATGCCAGTGGCCGAGTAGCAAAATGGGCCATAGAGCTAGCACCATATACTCCACAATATGATAGGCGAGATGCAATTAAATCTCAAGCTATTGCAGACTTCTTTGTAGATTGGATGGAAATGCAGTACGAACCACCACTGCCAGACCCGAACTACTGGAAAATGCATTTTGACGGGTCCAAGACAAAAATGGGTCTGGGCGCCGGGATAGTGCTCACATCACCAAAGAGGGATCAGCTCAAGTATGTGCTACAAATTCATTTTGCTGCTTCTAATAACGCTGCCGAGTATGAAGCACTTGTCCATGGCATCAAAGTGGCCAAAGAGATTGGCATCAAAAGGATCATGTGTTCTGGCGATTCGGATTTGGTGATTCAGCAAGTGTCTGGACATTGGGACGCGTTGTACGCAAACATGGCATTATATCGTTTCCATGCGCAACAAATTTCAGGATACTTTGACGGGTGTGAATTCCACCATGTCCCAAGAGCAGAGAATGAAGCAGCAAATGTATTATCCAAGCTAGGTTCATCTAGGCAAGCAATACCACCAGGAATAGCATTGGAACATCTCAGAAAACCATCAATCAAGCCCTTGCTAGAATCCGAGTCCATATTTATCCCGGCAATACAAGAGTCAACGTTGCACCAATGGACATTGACTCAGGTCAGGTTCGACTCACTCGGGGACTGACCCGCTCACTTCAGGGGTTGCCGAATCACACTCGGGGACTCCTCAGGTCATGTCGGCAGAACATATGTCGGCGGAGCCAATGGAAATTGATGGTGAAGCAGACCCGGAGCCGCTAATACCAACATGGGCACATCCAATATTAAACTACTTAAAAGATGGAACATTGTCGAATGATGAGATATTGGCAAGGCAAACAGAAATAAGAGCAAAAGCATACACCATAATCAACAAGGAACTGTACAAGAGAAGTGTCACGAGTGTACTGCAGCGTTGCATCAGCTCAGAGAAAGGCCGGGCGATTTTGTTGTATATTCATCAAGGGGAATGTGGGCACCATGCATCATCAAGAACATTGGTGGCCAAGGCGTTCCGACATGGATTTTATTGGCCAAGCGCATTGGCACAGGCACAAGAGCTAGTCGGAAAATGCAATGGTTGCCAACATTATGCATCCAAGTCACATTTACAAGCATCTGAATTAAAGACTATACCAATCACTTGGCCATTTGCAGTATGGTGCCTAGATATGGTAGGACCATTCAAACCAGTAAGGGGAGGCATGACTCATATTTTGGTGATGATTGATAAGTTCACCAAATGGATAGAAGTGAAACCCATCAAAAAATTGGACGGTAAAACATCTGTCACATTCTTAAGGGACATAATCTTAAGATATGGTTACCCACACAGTGTAATCACAGATAATGGCACAAACTTTGCTGAAGGAGATTTTGCCCGTTTCTGCGGAAAAAACCGAATAAGACTCGATGTAGCATCAGTCGCTCATCCTGAATCAAATGGACAAGTTGAACAAGCTAATGGCTTAGTTCTATCAGGGATAAAACCCCGCTTAATGGAACCACTCCAGAGATCACCTGGTTGTTGGATAGAGGAACTACCCTCAGTGATATGGAGTCTAAGGACAACTCTGAATCGGTCAATAGGCTATATGCCATTTTTTCCTTGTGTATGGGGCAGAAGCAGTTTTGCCTGCCGACATAGAGTATGACTCGCTAAGGATAAGGCAATACTCGGAAGCCGAGGTAAAAGAGGCCCGAGAAGATGGAGTCGACTTACTCGAAGAATCAAGGGAACTGGCATTATCCAGATCCGCTATATATCAGCAAAATCTCCGACGCTACCATAGCCGGAAAGTTCAACCTCGTGTTTTTCGAGAAGGGGATATGGTGCTAAGGCTAGTGCAACACACAACAGGAATGCATAAATTATCACCCCATTGGAAGGTCCATTCATTGTAAGCAAAGCATTGCACAATGATTCATATTATCTCATAGATGCTCGTGAAGCACAAAAGAACAAGGCGGACAGATCAGGAGATGAGACCAAAAGGCCATGGAATGTGGCACTGCTTCGTCCCTTCTATACTTAGGAGAAGCAATGCATGTATCACTTGAACTCTCATATGTCGGACACTTGTGCCGGCTATGCGCTGATAATAAAATGGTATGACTCGAAAAACTGACTCGGGGAATGCCCCTTATGTTTTCCCTTTCAATTATTTTATGTCAGCTGGCGTGACACCCAAAGCTTATCTTGGAACAAGTAATGTTTACTTGGAACAAATGAACTCTTCGACTATGCTGTTATCTGAAAACACGGCTTCATAAAAAGCAAGGGGAAAGGATGCATGACGAGTAAACACGTACGCTGGATAAGTACAAGGAAAAACACGAGTTGGCCCTATGTCTTTGTCTAACCCACTGTAGGAAAGTATTGTGTGTTGAATGATGCTCGGCCAAGTTATCTAGGTTTCATACCCGCTAACTATATCCTTAGTACTTTGAGACTCTAATGTCGAATGCCAAAAGAGGTAGAAAGGAGCCAAGGTCGAGGAAAGGTGAAACAGCAAAATGAGACTCGGGGACTTGCCCTTGGATGATTCACACTCAGAACATAACAAAAATTTAAAACCTTATCAAAAGACACATAACCAAACATAAGTGCAATGTATATTATATTTGTACCCGACATACCGGGGATCTCATCAAAAGTTCAAGTACTTGTTCTATTTAGTATAAGAAGCAGCAGGACTCGGAGGAGCAGCCTTGGAGCTAGGAGCATCGGTTGGAGCATCTGCTGAGTCAAGGGCGTCAGTAGCCGAGTCTTCGGGATCATCTGATTCGGTGGCCTCGCTGTCGGCACCCTCTTCATCAGCAACTTCAACAAGTGGGTCGCCAAGGTCAAGGAAGCTGGGCCCGTCACACCAAGAATTTACCATGGTGTACTCGATCATGGTGTAGGCTCGCTCCTGGCGTCTCTTGATCAACTCAGGGTCATTCAGCCACTTGCCGTCTCCCCTTATGCGAGCAAGAACATCAAGATTGATGTCCTTGTACCATGAAAGAATGAACGAGAGGGCCTTGTCCGCTGCATCTCGGCCAGCCGACTCACGCCACTGATCCAGCCTGTCCTTAGTGTGAAGCAATCTTTCAGCAAGGGGCTCGATGAGTGTAGGTGCATCTTCATCCGGCCAGAGCATGCGAAACGCATGAATAGCCGATTTGAGCAAGTCCACTCCGCAAGATTTGAGGGTCTTGACGCGCTCCCACAGTGCTTCGAGATGCTCATCGTTGGTCACCTTGCCGTCAGCTGGAGCACCCGACTCAGCTCTCATCTTCTTCATGGCCCGAATAGCAAACAAATTTGCTTCGGGAAAATTCTCTGCAAACAAAAGAGAATAGTAGCAAACAAAGAGGACAAGATCAAGAACAATAAAGCACAGTGTGAAAAAGAGTAAGGACTCACTGCCGAGAAAAGAGTTGATGGTGCCGAATCTGGTTTGCCAAGCCTTGGCCTTGTCTTGAAGTGCGTCCAGATCCAGGTTCGCCGTCTAACTGCTGACTCGGCCTCCTTGAGCAGCTCCCTGGTTTTCTCGGCACTAGCGGCGTGCTGGTCATCTTTCTCGGCAAGCTCTTCCTTCAGCCCCATCACCTCGGCCAAGTTTTTCTGCTCCATGTCGGCCAACAGCTTCTTCAGCCGACTCACCTTGTCTCGCTCCTTCTGGAGTTCGTCTTGGTGCTTCTCTACTTATTCGGAACAAACTACTCATCAGCAGCGATAGAAATATCTTGACCTAGGCAGGAAAATGGCATGAACACAAAACAGCGCGAGGAAGGCAAAAAACTTGCTCTCCGCCTCACTGATCTGCGAGTGGAGCGCCTCGATGGTGGACTGGGTAGAGGTTGTGGGAAAAGAGCGAGAAAAACTAAGAAAGTGAATCGAAGGAAGATACGTCGAATAAAGATAGGGCGAATAAGAAAGTTACCTTGGCCTTGGGTGTCAATTTGCAGCTTTTCATACGCAAGTTCGAGCTTGCGATGCTCTAGGAGGAGAGCTTGATGCACCTTGGTGCGCTCATTATGCGTGAGCTGCAAAGGGAAAAATACAGTGAATAAATGGAAAAATCAAGCTCCTAGACAGATAAAGGATGACTCCTATCTAAGAGCTTATAGCCGAATAATTTTCTCATTCGGCAGTAACCTCGGGGACTAGGGATCGAAAGTCCAACATATGAGCTTGGCATAAGGAAATAAAAGGCTAAGTTATGGCTTAGAGCTTGCAGCCGAATAAGTTTATCATTCGGCAGCAACCTTGGGGACTAGGGATCGAAAGTCTAACATATGAGCTTGGCTAAGGAAATGAAAGGCTAAGTTATTGCTTAGAGCTTACGGCCGAGTAAGTTCCTCACTCGGCAGTAATCTCGGGGACTGGGTGATATGTATAACGAAAATACTCATTGACACAAAAGAGTATAAGAATCATTTACCTCGTTCACTTCATCCGCGCGAGCCATTAAGATGATGGCTTGCTGGGTCATGTCAGAGATGGCCTTGGGGCCCAGCTTCAGTTTTTTGCCAGCGTGGGTGCTGACCTCCTGCTCGCCCGCTACATTCCACTCCAAAGCATAAGGCTCAGCCGAACCAAGGTCATTCCTGCTGAGCATCCAAGTAAGAACTTGACCCATTTTCAGGGTAGTTCCTACATTGGCGCGGGTGGCAGCGGCACTAGTATGAAGGGAAACAGCTTTAGATCCATCACCTGACCCGGCAGCCGCAGACCCGCTTGGTTTACCCGTTGGCGCGAGCATTGTTGCTAATGTGGGGGGCCATATCTGAGGAGCGGTACCCGAAGCACAAACCAAGGTTGTTTGTTTGGTGGAGGTGGTCTTGCCGGATGAAGAGCGAGCCGGACCAGGAGCCGTAGGCCGGGACTGGTTCTTTGACAGAAGAAGAGAGTGAGCAGGATTGTTCGGAGAAGAAGGTGGAGCCGACTGACTGGGCTCAGCAGTTTTGCTGGCACCAAGATCAGGAAGTTGTTCATTCGCACCAGCTTGAGAGCTGATGCCAGAGGAACTGGTGGCGAAGGTCTTCTCGGCACCAGCATTGCTGGCACCAAGATCAGGAAGTTGTTCCTGGCCAGCACCAGGGGTGCTGGGCCGAGTCTCCTCCGCCGGGTGAACCACCGGGTCTGACTGACACTGAGAAGCATGAGCCTCAATAGTGGGAGCCTCGACTCGGATAGGGTTATGCACCGTAGAGTCAATCGGAGTAGGTGCGGGACTTAGCAGCGAGGCAATGCTGGAAGCAGCCTAGGTAGCTGACAGAGGCGCAACACTAAAAAATAACAAGACACGCATAATAAAATAATAGCGATGCATAAGAAGGAAAAATATAATGTAAGCAGAACACGAAAGCTTACCCGGTGACAACCGGATCTCGCGTTACACGGCGTGTGACTCGGCGCCCAGCAGATTTGCGAGTCTCAGCCAGTGTGGTAGAAGTAGGAGCAGCGGGAGTGGGCTTGCTCTTCTTTGTCGACTGAGTGCTGGAAGAGGCCCCGCGTCTCTTCGGCTTGGCGGCGGGGATCTTGCTGACTCCGCCCACGGCGAGAGGAGGAGTGTCATGTACCTGGCCAGCTGCATAAGTAAATGACAGGCTTACTCGAATAAGTTAGGAGGCTAAGGTCACAAGGCATGTTCCTCCAAAATCGTACAATCAACATCCCCATCATCGTCAGACCAATCTTGTAAGGGGTTGCGAGATTGACTCTTACTCGAAGCTGAAGCAGCAGCTACGTGCGGGATGGGCATCAAGCACTCCAGGTCGAACTCGACTTCGTCGGAGTCAGAGCGATCCTCGTTATAACCGCAAGGAGGGACAATACTGTCATCAACCTGGTGAACGAGGTTCTACGAGAGACAAACAAAATAAGTATCGAGAACTAGACTGAGAGTGGCAAACAAGCTAAAGCTGGCTCGACAATGAAAACAGCTCGGAAAACTTACCCAGGGGACAGGCTTGACCCGACTAAACGGAGGGCAGCTCCAAGCCCAATCATCCGCCAAGTTCAGTTTGAAGATCGAGCTTACTCTATGAGCAATGGAATCATGGGTGAGCTCCTTCGTGGAGTGCCGAGTAGGGTCGTGGGAGCCACTCATGAAGCACATATTGTGGCTCCTAGCTTGGATAGGGCTTACCCGGCGTGACATGAAGGTGCACATGAGGTCTGTGTCGGCGAGATGAAGGTTCTCATCCGGCGACAGCAGCCTTTCCAGGATCACATTAGCCTCGTTCACCGCAGCGTCTTGGTCGCACGGGTCAAGCTGCCAGAGCTTCTTGCTGGGGACCTCATCCGAGAAAGGGGGGAGTCGGATGTTATCGGTGGACCCGCTATTTTTGACATAGAAGAAAGTCCTATGCCATTTATTTCAAGGGTCAAGGCCAGTAACCCGAGGAAAGATGGAGTCTCTCTCCTGGGTGTGATGCTAGCGGCCCCGCACCGAGTCGGCCTCTTCTCGGCTCGAGGAGCACCAGGCTGGGGAACGACTTGGACCCTAAAACTAAAGTACTTGGACCACAGAAGAACTGTAGGCCAAATCCCAAGGTAGGCCTCGCAAGCGGAAATAAAGCAAGATAATGAGCCAATCGCGTTGGCAGGAAGATGATGGGTCTATAGATGGAAAGTGGACAGAAACGAAGAAAAGAAGGAGCTCACTGGAAAAGCGAAACCTCGCTCAAAGTGAGAAAGGAAGACTACCCTCTCATTGCCATCGGGTTTGGGAGAGATCTCACCGGCGGGAAGACGGCAATCCACCTGCAGCGGGATGCGCCTGGTGGAGCGGAGCCATTCGACCTCCTCGGTGGAGACCTCTGAGCCCTCCCAGCCGCCGCGCTCACCGGCGGGAACCTCCTGCTCCTCAGCCCCATCAGCACCGTCGTGTGCGTCCATGATCCTCCTAGATTCAATCTCCTCTGCTGTTGGAAGAGGTTTGGAAGAATAGGGACCCGTGGTGGAATGAGAAGAGAAATGGAGCAATCGCAGGGCAAGAACAGGAAGAAGGAAGAACCGCAAAGGGGGAGGTTTGATTTCGCAGGCGCAAGGAAGAAGAAGAGGCAGGGGAAAACTGTCAGACAAACTGGGCAAGGTGTAAGGTTGCGCCAAACAGTGTGACCTAGGCGACAAATAAAGACAAAAATTAAGTTCCAATCACATTAAAGGAACCTGGAGACGCCTAACAGCTTGAACTTATAGACCTCACCAGCTTCGGGGACTAATGTCGGGGGGATAACCCCCGGTAGGGTCACAAGGGGTGAAACATAGCCCAGCTTGGTTAGCTCCGAGTAAAGAAAGAACCAGGCCGGGTAAGTACGATCGGGAGAGAGAATTGTGTGCAGCCGACATATGAACTATGTCGGCCCGTATAAGACAAAGTTGTTAATCTTGCAGGAACCAACGAGCCGAGTCTTCCGAGGAAGGGACGAGTCAGATAGGACGCGTGGCACCTTTCCGAGTGAGGTTAAGGAGGGACCATGGTAAAGCGTGGTCAAAAGAGAAGGGTGACGCCAGGTGACACAAAAGGAGCCGGATGACGCCCAAAGCAAGGGCTGACGTACAAAGTTACTGCATGGCGCCAAAAGGAATAGGAGGCGACGTACCAGAAGACCGTTAGTTGTCAAGCTTTATGGACTGGGCCATTGGGCTTAGGGAAAGCCCATGACCCGGCCCGCATAGTAGGGACGAGGATCCAAACATTAACCCTAGAACCCAAAGGGGTATAACCTATCTAGCACCACCTATATAAGGAGGGGCATAGCGGTAGTAGAAGGATGTTGGACGAAGTAGGGAACTAGTGCCCAGAACACTAGTCCATACAGCTCAAGGAGCACTTGTAATTCCCAAGTATCAATCAAATCCCAAAGTGTGGAGAGTTCATCTTGTTCTTCGTTCATGGCAAGACCGTGCACTCCCTCCCTGGTGACCACAAGCACTCATTCGGCCCCCAACTTAAGCCTACCCATGGCATCTGCCGTGACACCACCACGAAGTGTCTACCCTATGAGGTTAACCCCCTCAAAACCGGGACGCCCTATATAGTCACAAGCCAACCAGAGCGCGTTTTGCACCTGGCAGGGTGTGCGCTTTCAATGAGGGGTTCATAGTATCATCTGGCCGCCATTAGACGGTATTTACCTTCCCAGACCGATGTTTCACAAGGGCCATTACAGGGGAAAGCCCAGCCTCTGGGGATTTGTTCTCCCCCGTAGTAGTCCGAGACACCTATACCGGATTGGACAAACTTCCAGCCCAGCCCCATTCCATTCCAGAGTAATGTGGTTGCATGGGTTAATTTTTCTAGCAAAACTGCAAAGAACCGGGTGCGGTTTCGTAAACATTTTTCCTCCATCATTTGTCCGACCATTTTGTAAACCAAAAACCTTTCTTATTTTCAACATCACTTGGTAGGCCAAGCCTCCCAAGGTTTTCTCATAAAACATTTTTGTAAACCTTTTTCATGGGGTCTTCCCATCCTATACTTTTGCTTCGGCTAAAATGGGGTCTCTAAGGGGTTATGGTGTTAAGTCACCATGTATCATGCTAGGGGCAGGTAGGTATCATAAAAGTGGGTTGTACCTAATGTTACTAAGGGGTAATGGTTTGGAGGAGCCAAACTTTCCCCACATAATATAATAGAGTAAAAAGATGCAATTTGCATAAACGGGTAAATAAAACATGGGTAGATAAAATAATAGGACAAGGCGTATGAGCAAGAAGGTGGCTTGCCTGTGACCAGCGATATGTCCTGTGACTTCTTTAGAATACCAGGAAACCAATAATAATAATACTAATAATAGTGATAATAATGCTCCGAGGCTTCCTTCTTCTCGACGGCACACAATCGCAACTATCGCCTTTATCGAGCATACATGCAAACAAGCAACACCACGATCAAGACAAGGCATACAAGCATCAATACATACAGCAAGAAATTGACAAACAAGTTGTATATCAGTAAGAATTGAGGATTTGCACGGGGATACAAAGAAAATGCTTTGGTTGCATTTATGGATTGACTTATTTAAGATTGATACTCCAAAACTAATTAGAAAGGGGGTTTTAGAGCAAGGTTAAGTTCGTATTATAATATTGTGCAAAAATGATACCATCAGATAGGTATTGATAAAATGAATCCAACAAAAGTGGTTTCACTATTTTATCAATTTCAATTGATTTATAATGATTTTTATAGTGGATAAAATTCTAGTTTTAGGAAATAATTCACTAGACAAATTCTGGAGATCCAAAAATTAATTCCTTCGGTGATTAGGTAGTATTTGATGGACTGGTTCACTGAGATTTGGAATCATCTCAAAACAATTTCCAGAATGCCCTCAAGAAATTCATAGAGGCGGTATTATACGATATTTGTCTTTTTCACCAGATTTAAACTACATAAGATTTTGATGTAATTGAAAGGGCACATGTTAGGTATTTATATTTCCTTTCTGTAGAAATTAGAAGCACGATTTTGGGATTTACAAAACTCAAATGGTGAATTTATTGGTGATCAAACCATGCACAGAAATGTTTAATTCACCATAATTTAATAAAAGCTCAGTAAATCTTGGGCTCCTGGATTTTGGTACATATTGGTATATAGGTTTACTGGGAATTGGTATTACGTCAAAACCTCTCTTGGTTTGACCTAGAGAAATTTCTAAAGGCAGAAATGCCCTGTTTTATTATTTTTGCTACAGGTAAATTAGGAAGCAATTTTATGTGGGGCCAGTGGGACAAGCAAGGTATGGCTAATAGATTTCATTACCAATTGGTTTAGCTCCATTTGGAAATACTAAACTCTCTGGAAGATTTGATTTGTGAAATGGACACATTCAAGTAGATGATTTATCATAGATCATCTATTCATTATTTTGGTACAAAAATGGTTCTGCATGTTAGAGAGAACATGAGTGCATCCAAGGAAATTTAGATCGAGGCCTTTTAAAGGTTTTCGTATTTATTTGCATTTAAACCAAAGCACTAATATTCAGATCTGGAAAAATTTATTAAAGGTTAAAAAAAGGGACGGGCAAGCTCTAACGGGCCATCGGGCCAGCGTCGCTGGGCCAGCCCATCTGCGCTCACAGGCGCGCGCGTTGGCGTTAACCGGGAAGGGGCCCAACTGGGGCGAAGGGGTAAGGGTGCTGGGCGACCTTCGTATTGGAGAGGATCCGACGGCAGTTGCTCGTCGTCCTCCCGCGGCCGACGGGGCAAGGAGGAAACCCTCGCGGGCGACAGGAGCGGGTCGAGACAGCTTACCAGGGCTCCGAGGAGCATCGGGGAGTGTCGTAGGTGACGCGTTCGACGTAGGCGGTCAGGATGAGGGGCGGCTTGGTGGGGGTAGTCGCCAGGAGAGGTCCCACGTGTCGGCACATGCGAGAAACGCTCAGGGGCTCGCCGGAGCTCTCCCTAGAGACGCATGTAGGTCGAAAAAGAAGGAGGGCCAGATGTGGCTAGAGCAGGGGGTCACACCAGAACAAAAATGAGAGGGAGAGAAGAAGTATGGAGGGCATACGGCCTCCTCCTACCTTGCAGCCGTTTGAGCCCGAAGCTCTCTGTCTAGGGAGAAGGAGAGCAAGGGGCGAACGGGAGCTTAGGGGGGCTCTGAGGAGCTATGAGGTGCAAATGAGGGAGTGGTAGCGGGGTTGGTGGCCTCTGGCCAATTTATTTGAGGAGGAGGGGGTCCATGGTGGACCTTGTCCACTAGGGAAAAGAAAGAGGGGTGCTGGCCAGGTATTGGGCAAGAGGGTTGGTGCTGAGAGGTGTGTCGGACCAGCATCTCGACCAAGGAGGACATGGGAGGGCTGGGGTGGAGGTATTTTCAAAGCTTGTAATAACTAGCCCTCTCCCTCTCTCTCTTCCAAGCACTAAAGACAAGATAGGGGTGTCCTACAGTAACTTGGCTATAGTGCACGACCAGGGGGTGTCATGGTGATGGGGAGGAGTTCTTGGCAAGGTTTGATGGGGTTTGGTGTTAGTTTGAAACAAGGTTTGAGGGGTTTGCAATAATTGATCAATATGATGCTTTGTGAGGGAAGTTTGAAAAATTGTATTAGGAAAGGTGAGAAAAGGTACTGGTGTGTGTATAGGGTCATTGCATAACCCTATGAATTATTTGGGATTTTTCTAAAGATTATAAGCCCATTTAACAGCATTTATTCAAAAAGTGCAGAAATAGATTATGGAAGCTAATGTAATATTTTTACATTAGACAAGGTTGGTTTTTGATGTGAGATGGTTCTGAATACCATATTACACATTGGAGAATTTTATTTGAATTTATTGAGACGGGAAAGTACTTTTAAGGAATTATTTCTTGCTTCTGCCATTTAAGAAAAAGGGCAAAAATAAATAATATAGAATCTCAAAAATATTTATTTTTGAGTTTGGAAGATAGGGTATGAGGTAGAGAACTCAAATGTGCATTGGGTTGACAAATTTTCTCGGAGAAAAACAAACTTGTCTTTATAGACAGAGGTTTTAGGGTTTTGCCAGAAAAAGAATTTAAATAGTTTTTGGCTCCAAATAATTATGGGAATATTTGGTAAAATATCCTAACCAAGGTATATGATGCAGGATTGATTTAAACCTAATTGTCCACTTGGGTTTTGAAGGATTTTGGTGAAAAGGAAAGAAACTAGATATTTGGGAATCTAGGGTTTTGTTATTTTCATGCCACCAAAACATGGTGGGATCAGGGAGCTCAGAGCTCACCTTGATACAAGGGACATATGGATAGATATAATAAGTTAAGTAGATGATCATGGAGGCAATTGTTGAGCTTGGTTGGACTAGAGGTGGTCTAGAAGAGATGGCAAACTTTGTTGAAAATAAGGCTGCCATAGCAGATACATCAGGTAGCCTCCTAAACCATGTGGGTTTAAGAAGCACAAAGCTTCAATGGGAAGAAGAGAATTGGGGGTTGATGGTCCATGGTTTGTAGATCATAACGATGCAAATATTTGGTCAAGGGGAGGTGCATATAGATGTGAGCTTCTGCAAAAGTAGGCATGTTGACTAGTTTTGCAGAAAAGATTACCATGAGGTCAACAAAACCATCATGGATGAGATGGATTAAGAACGGTTTACCAAAGGGCAAGAGTGGGATTTGGTAGTACTAATGATGTACTACAAGATGGTTCTATTACATTCTCAAGAATGAGCATAGGTTGGAATAGGTAGAGCTCCAAAGATTGAATCTAGATAAGAATTTCAGACTTAGCCATTTTGGCAGAGTGCAAGTGTAGATGATTTTGAGAGGATGCTAACTTCCAAACTTATGATCAAGGATATTATGTTTAAGTGTTAACTAAGTAGATAGGATCCATGCTTGGATTGGGTCTGCACTGAGTTGGAACTATTAGAAGGGATTATACCTGGATTGATCTGATTAGGAGGGGAGATGATCACCTTAGTGGCTTAGGATAGATCCAGGTTTGGATGCTTGATTTGAGATTGATGATCACAAGTATAGATTGGGTCCTAAGGGATGAGCTACTAGATTATCTCACTCTAGTTCCTAAGCAAACAATGCAATCAGCAGATCAAGGCAATTCATCAGATAGCGGATCAAGGCAATTCATCAGATAGCAGATCAAGGCAATTCATCTTATCAAACTTATCCAACTACTACTAGGGTTACCATAAAGCCTAGCTTGGGGTAAGGATTGGTATTTTGAAGAGGTTGTGTTTTTAAGTGAGATGAGTACCTCTTGGTTTTTTACCAAGATTGGAAAGAAAAGGTTTTCATAAAGGTTCTGGTAAAACTAGAAGTAAGAGTAGTTGAAGTTCTGTCTTGAAAACATAAGGAGATAATATATAGGTCTCCATAGTTTTGTTAATAGACCTAGTAAAATATTTTTTTGTGGAAAATTTATCTTGGCTAAAGTTTGAATTGTTAGAACATTTGAGAATCTGAAAGAGGAGCTAAAACATTTCTTTTGTAAAATAGCTTTTGTCAACTAGTGTTGAGATGAGAAGTATACTACCTATTACACAATCAGTTGCTTGAACACAAGCAAACAAGTAAGCAAACATCTGCACATGTAACCAGAAAAAGTTTTTGTTCCCCCTGATTTTTGCCTTTGGACAACAATTCAGGGTTGCTGAAATTGGGATGTTACAAGGATCATCTTATAATGCTACCGTCGCAATCTAAGCAATACAAGATGCATAAAAGGATTAACATCACACGCAATTCATAATATGTGATATGATATGGCCTTTCTTCTTGTGCTTCCGATCTCCATCTTCAAGCACGAACATGATCTCCATCATCACCGGCGTGGCGTCAAGCTCAATGGCACCGCTCCATGGTTGTCGTCCACCAGTATCAACTATTACAACTACTTTGAATAATAGACATGCAGGTCTTAATGAAATTAAAAGACAACCATAAGGCTCCTGCCGGTTATCGACTTACAATAAGGATCATTGCATACATCACATATAATCACAATCATGGCCATATCACATCACAGCACTCTCCTGCAAAACAAAGTTAGACGACTCTAATTTTCTTTGCATATTTTACGTGGTGTCGGGCTTTCAATAAGTACCATTATAACTTACGAACAAGAACCACAACGTTGATTCTTGAACTATCAAGTGCCTGTTGTAAATTGAATCTTTACTATGATGGGAGAGACAGACACCCGCAAAGCCACTTATGCAATACAAGTTGCATGTTGAGCGTAGAGCAAGTCTCATGAACGATGTCATGTAAGGTTAGCCCGGGACGCTTCATCCCACCATACCGCAAAATGAAAAGTACACAAGAAGCAATTGATAATAAAAGCACCACCGCCCACAATGACCATTGTGTTCTACTCGTGTAATAGATCTACAAATAGAAACGGCTCTGATA
Source organism: Avena sativa (assembly GCA_916181665.1). NCBI lineage: Eukaryota > Viridiplantae > Streptophyta > Magnoliopsida > Poales > Poaceae > Avena > Avena sativa. Next base: position 38,666,081 of record OV702298.1, on the reverse strand, counting down.
CCACTGTAGGGGTTCGTAGCATGGAAAACAAAAAAAATCTATCGCGTGAACACACACAAGCCAAGATCTATCTACTAGATTGTAGCAATGAGTCGATAGAGTACTAACCCTCGAAGATCCAAAGCGGTTAATGAGAGCAGATTCTCATGGGTGATGTAGTCGTTCACTTGCCGATCTCAAGATCGCATAGACGATCCTTCCGGCGCCGTGTTCTGGCAGCTCTCCCACAGTCGCTCACACATACGGTACTTGATGAAGACCTTCCTCTCCCTTGTTCTAGCAGACAGCGGAGGTTGTAGCTCTCTCCTCACGATTCCAGCAGCACAACGGTGTGGTATCGTAAGTAGAGGGGAGATCCCGCAGGGCTTCTCCTAAGCCGGAGCGAGTATGGTGGAGTAGAAAAGGTCCTCGGTGATTTAGGTTTTAGATGCCGATGGAAGATGGCAGCCGACGTCTAGACGATAGCGGCGGTTTAGAGGGGATCTAGGGCGCCGACGGCTTGGGGGGGCAGCGGTGTCCTAGGTATTGGGTCTTGGCTGCCTAGGGCAAGCGGGATACCTTGGAGTGCTCCCCCACCCCTCCTTATATAGGTGGGGGCGTCCAAGGGTGTTCCTAGCCCAGGTGGAAACCCTCCCTAACTCGGAAACCATGTTGGGATTTGACTTTTTCAAACTGCCTTTTTGACTTTCAAATTAGAGTTTGATTTCTCTCTTCCAAGTTTCCAGCCAAGTGACCTAGGACATGATGAAACAATTCCAATTTGTCATGACACATCCATGTACCCTTCCCCTTCCGGTTCGGTAGACCTTCTAGACCCTTCTAGAACATTCCGGTGAAAACACTGAAACCATTCCCGAACTCCGAAATTGGACTTTCCTTATATGAATCTTATTCTCTGGACCATTACGGATCTCCTCGTGATATCCCAGATCTGATCCGAGACTCCTAACAACATTCAGTCTTCTTACTCACATTCCATATCTACTAAACAACATCGAATCATTAAGTGTGTCTCCCTACGGTTCGTGAATTGTGCAGACATGATCGAGACTCTTCTCCGATCAATAACCTATATAGGAATCTAGAAATTCATATGGCTCCCACATATTTCTTCGATTACTTCGTGATCAAATGAACCATTCACATACGATACCAAATTCCCTTTGTCTCGCGATACTTTACTTATCCGAGGTTTGATCGTTGGTATCTCTGTATACCTAGTTCAACCTTGTTACCGATAAGTACTCTTTACTCGTTCCTGTGATATGTGATCCCTTGTGATCCAGTCACATACTTGCAGGCCAATTGGGTGACATTCCACCGAGAGGGCCCAGAGTTATCTATCCCTCGTATGGATGCACAAATCCCACTCTTGATCCATGTGCCTCAACACATACTTTCTGAACACTCAATGCCACCTTTATAACCACCCAGTTATGAAGTGGTGTTTGATGTCATCAAAGCATCCATCCGGTGATGGTGATTAACATGATCTCATGGTCGAAGGATTTAGGTTACTACGTATTTGAAAGCTTATAGCAAGTGAACTATTTAAATGACTTGATCTTATGCTACACTTAACTATAGGAGTATGTCCATCACATCATTCTCCTAATGATATGACCTTGTTGTTAATAACTTATCAATGTTCATGATCGGGAAACCATGATCATATGTTAACCAACAAGCTAGTTTAACAAGAGCCTTTACTAGGGACTCTTTTATGTTTACAAACCACACAAGTATTAATGTTTCTGGTTAATACAATTATATCATGGTATGTAAACATTTATCACAAGTACGAAGATATGATAATAACCACTTTATTATTGCCTCTTGGGCATATCTCCAACACATATCTGTCTTGTGACGCTTTGGCTCATCGGACGATGTATTCTTTTGCTGATTTCTTTTTCTCGATTTCGTAGACATGTCCTTCACATAGAAAACCTGAGCCACATCATTGGCTAGGACGAATGGTTCGTCCATGTACGCAAGATTGTTGAGATCCATTGTTGTCATGCCAGAGTTTTCGTCTACATGTACCCCGCCTCCTATCATCTTGACCCATTTGCACCGAAACAAAGGGACCTTAAAATTAGGTCCATACTCAAGTTCTCATATCTCCTCTATGTACCCATAATATGTGTCCTTATGCCCATTGCCATTTGTTGCATCAAATCGGACACCACTGTTTTTGGTTTGGTGCTATTTTTATATTGGGCGATCGTGTAAAATGTATTACCATTTATCTCGTACCCTTGAAAAGTACATATAGTCGAAGATGGTAACCTGGCCAACAAGTACAACTGATCTCCAATAGTGGTGTTATTCATGAAATGTGTCTGCAACCAACTGCTGAAAGTAGCCTCGTGCTCCACTTTAATCCAAGAGTCAGGCTTCCCCGGGTTTTCCGAGCATAGAATAATCTTGTGTTTCTCGATATACGGATCCACCAAGGTGGAATTGTGTAGAACTGTGTAGTGTGCTTTACTGAAAGAATCCATGTCTATACAGACCGTTGCTTTCCTTCCGAGTGTTCCTTTTCCAGTCAGCCTCCCCTCATACTGAGATTCAGGAACACCAATCGGCTTAAGGTCAGGAAGAAAGCCAACACAAAACTCAATGACCTCCTCTGTTCCATAGCCCTTGGAGATGCTTCCTTCTGGCCTAGCACGGTTATGAACATATTTCTTTAAGACTCCCATGAACCTCTCGAAGGGGAAATTATTGTGTAGAAACACAGACCGAGAATTCTAATCTCTTCGACTAGGTGAACTAGGAGGTGCGTCATAATATTGAAGAAGGATGGAGGGTACAACAACTCGAAGCTGACCAGAAATTGAACCACATCAATCTGTAACCCTGATAGACTTTCTAGATCGATTACCTTCTGAGAAATTGCATTGAGGAATGCACATACCTTCACAATGGCCAGTCGAACATTTTCCGGTAGAATTCCCCTCAATGCAACTGGAAGCAATTGCGTCATAAGCACGTGGCAGTCATGAGACTTTAGGTTTTGGAATTTTTTATCTTTCATATTTACTATTCCCTTTATGTTAGACGAGAAGCCAAACCGGACCTTGATACTGAAAAAAGACTTCAAAAAAGATTTCCTTCTCTTCCTTGGTAAGAACATAGCTGGCATGCTCTTGAAACTACCCTGGATGCTTTTCGTCTCGTCCTTTATGACGTTGTTGGTCCTCATGTGCTTCCGGTGTATCTTTTGACTTCCCATACAAGCCTAGAATATTCATGCAAAGATTCTTCGTCAGGTGCATCATGTCGATTGCAGAGCGGACCTCATGGACTTCCCAATAGGGTAGCTCCCAAAATATAGATTTCTTCTTCGACATGGGTGCGTGTCCGTCGGCATCTTTCAGAACAGGTTGTCCTCCAGGACCCTTTCCAAATATTACATTTAAATTCTTGACCATACCAAATACATCAGCACCAGTATGGGGGTCAGGCTTCTTTCGGTGATCTGCCTCGCCATCGAAATGCTTGCCTTTTTCTTTAAGGGATGTCTGGGCAGAAGAAAACGATGATTGTACAAGTACACATTCTTCCTAGATTTATCCAGATATATACTTTCAGTCTCATTTAAACAGTGTGTGCATGCATTGTATCCCTTCTTCGTCTGTCCTAAGATGTTACTAAGAGCAGGTCAATCATTGATGGTTATGAACAGCAACGCTCGTAGGTCGAATGGCTACTGTTTGTGCTCATCCCACACACGTAAACCTGGTTCGGCCCACAACTACAAAAGTTCATCAACTAATAGCCTTAGGTACACAACAATGTCATTGCCGGGTTGCTTCGGGCCTTGGATGAGCATTGGCATCATAATGAACTTCCGCTTCATGCACAACCAGGGAGGAAGGTTGTAGATACATAGAGTCATGGGCCAGGTGTTGTGACTGTAGCTCTGCTCCCTAAAAGGATTCATTCCATCTATACTTAGACCAAACCATAAGTTTCTTGCGTCACCAGCAAAGTCCGGGAAGTCTCTCTCGATTTTTCTCCACTGCCAACCATAAGCGGGGTGCCTTAACATCCCGTATTTCTTACGTTCTTCCATGTGACATCGCAACAACTTGGCATGCTCTTTGTTTCTGAACAAACCTTTCAACCGTGGTGCATACCACATCACCTTGGCAGGAACCCTCTTCCTGGGTGGCTCGCCATCAACATCACCAGGGTCATCTTTTTTATCTTATATCGCAATGCAGTGCATACCGGGCATTTATCTATATTCTCGTACTTCTCACCGCGGTAGAGGATGCAGTCATTAGGGCACGCATGTATCTTCTGAACATCTAATCCTAGAGGGCATATGAACTTCTTTGCTTCATACGTACTAGCAGGCAATTCGTTATTTCTTAGAAGCAACTTCTTCATTAGTACCAGCAAATTTTCAAATCCCGAGTCAGTCACACCGGTCTCTGCCTTCCACTTTAGCAATTCCAGTGTGCTACCCAGATTCTTCTGGCCATCTTCCCAAGTTGGGTACAACAATTTTTTGTGGTCCTGTAACATCTGCTCGAACTGCAACCTCTCCTTTTCTGTGTCGCAGTCTCGCTTTGCATCATAAATGACCCGACCAAGATCATCAGCGGGCTCATCTGGTTCCCGTTATTCACCTCCTTCTTCTTCATTGTCTTCCATTGCGGTATCAGCGTATTCAGGGAACATAGATCGGTAGTTGTCATCATCGTTCTTTTCTTCATCGCCGTCTTCCATCGCAACCCCTCTTTCTCCGTGCTTGGTCCAAACATTATAGCCAGACATAAAACCAGACCGAAGCAGGTGGCTCTGAATGATTCTTGCGGAAGTGTGAGCCTTCGCATTCCTACAGTCAACACATGGACAACACATAAAACCATCCCGCCGCTTGTTCGCCTCGACCACAAGACGAAAAGAATGCACGCCTTCTCTAAAAGCGGCAGAGCGTCGGTCATCGTACATCCATGGATGGCTCATTTGTATCATACAAATATATATCAAACGCAATCACGATGCCAAAATTAGTACCACACGGTCTAAACGAGAAAATAGTTGCTAACCTTTTAGCACACTTGGAAAGAAAGATGAGAAAACTTAAGTGTGGCTCGGGCACCTCATATCATGTCTGTCTTCTGTGACCTAAAGTCGCATCGCTCTAACGAGCATTTCACCGAACACCTCTAGTGCATATGAACAAGAAAAAAATACCACAAACCCACCACCTCTCTCACCAGAAAAAAACAGTTGAGAGAGGGAGGGGCTGTGCCATATATATAGGGTCAGACCACTAGTCCCAGTTTGAGATACAAACCGGGACTAAAGGGGGAGCCTTAGTCCCGGTTTGAGATTCAAACCGGGACTAGTGGTGTCTAATGGGCCGGGACCTATGGTGTCGTACGATCTGGGCCGTCTGTTGCAATATTAGGCATAATTTCCATGATTAATTCCAGAATATTAAGCATGACAAAACCAGGTACTAGATCATGTAACTCGAACATACTAGATCTACTAAACAACAGGATGAACGGAACCAAACAGCAGCTTAACATGTACTCATAGAACATGATGAATAACCAAGCAGGAGCACGTAGCACGTACCGTTCGGTTGTCGTAGTAGACACTTTGGGGAAGACTGATCGAAGCAGATGGCGATGAAGACGGTGGTAGGTAGCACCGCCTGACTTGGATGGAAGACGACCCGTGATGGATAACTCGAGCAGTCACGCGAAGCGCTTCCCAAAAACCTTATTCTCCCTCTCCCGTACAGGATCACAAGGTCGAGTGGTTCCGGAGACCTGCTCTCCTGTCCTCTGGTGCACGCCGGCAAGCGGGATGGAGTAGACTACGGTGACATCACAAGTAGAGAGGATGGCAAATCCTAGATTTGTTTTTGGTGGTGTTGTGGGAGTAGCCACGCAGGACTTTATATAGAGCAGCTCAGGAAACCCTAACGAAGGCGAACGTGGGCCGAGTCCACGTTGCGCATGTTCGGGTAGGTTTCAGTAGCCCACGATTTGGGAGCGACCCAAATAAGCTAAACGTTTGACACGTCTGTCAAAAACCTCACAATCTTCCTGAGCAGCAAAATAAAGCTCGGCTCGGCGAGATTCCAGCAACCCGTGGCGCGCGCGCGTGTCGTGACGATACGGAAGGGCAGGCGGGAGGGCGTGCGAGCGGCGGTGTCGTCGGAGGAGGAGCGCGCGCGTGTATCTCTCTTATTGCCACTCACTTACAAAGTGGTGCAACACTCCACCTTATAAGGTGGTGCAACTCTCCTTCAACTTCCCATGTGGGACTAAACTTTAGCTCCCACTCCACTCCCATGTGAGCTGCCACAAACATGGGCCAAAACACATATGGGCTGCCACAAATCTGGGCTTTGAGATTTAGGGAAAATCTGAAATACACATGGGCCTAAATGGAATAGCCCATTATTTCTAACAATCCCCCACCAGATCTCAAATGCCCATTTGAAGATTTGCCAATCCTTGCTACTTGTTTATATACCAGTGTTTCAGCAGAGACTGTTAAGTTGAACGTCCGTCTAGAATCTTAAACTACGTCTATCAACAACTTGAACAATGGACGAACCTTGAATTGCAATTTTGGTGCCAATAGATTTCACTCAAAATCATAAATAGTACCTGGCTGCCAGTAGCCTACCCCGTGGGTTGGAGCATATGAGTCATACTCCCTGGTCACTTCATGAGTTTACTAGAGATCACCCAAGTCTCATAGACCGCGATGTTTACAGTCGAGCTCATATAGGTGTGTTCTTTCAAGAATGCCTTGTAGGACGGAATCTTTGCTAATTAAAGCCAACAAAAACACATTAAGGCATGTTGCCAACCTGCCTTACAGATTATGAGAGTTATGCATCTTCACATAGAGAGGGTTACAAAATACTCTCCTTAGTCCACCCACTAGCTTGTTCTTCTCAGGTCCTGATTCACGGGATCTCCGATCACATAGGTTGGGTTACCACTAGGTGTGACATCCATGGGTCTCAACCCCATCTCCCTCGATGCACTATCTATCACATTTCGTGATAGTCCCTTTGTAAAGGGATCTGCCAGGTTTTTGTTTGTTTGAATATATGTAACAGTAATTACTCTGGAGTTTCTCAATTTCCTGACAGATTTCAAACGTCTCTTCACGTGTCTTGATGACTTCGCGTTATCCTTAGAATTGTTCACTTTGATAATAACAGTTTGGTTGTCACAATTCAAAAGGATTACCGGCACATGTTTCTCAACCCCAGGCAAGTCCATCAAGATCTCACGCAGCCATTCTGACTCAATAGTGGCTGTGTCTAAAGCAGTAAGTTCTGCTTCCATAGTTGACCTCGTCAATATGGTTTGTCTACGAGACCTCCATGACACTGCTCCACCTCCAAGGGTAAACACATACCCACTCGTGGCGTAAAGTTCATCAATGTCAGAGATCCAATTTGAATCACTATATCCTTCAAGCACAGCAGGGTTCCCTAAATAGTAAATCACATAGCTCATTGTACCACATAGATAGCGCATGACCCTTTCAAGTGCATGCGAATGATCAATACCCGGGTTAGACATGAACCTACTCAACTTGCTCACAGCAAAAGAGATATTGGGTCTTGTAGCGCTTGCTAAGTACATGAGAGAACCAACAACTTGTGAATATTTCAGCTGATCTGTTGGTTCCTTCTTATTCTTTCGTAATGTCAAACTAGGGTCATAAGGTGTTGGAGAAGTCTTGCCATCATTAAAGCCAAGTCGGCTCAAGACCTTCTCAACATAATGATATTGCGTTAAAGTAATCCCATTCTTGTTCTTAATAAGCTTGATGTTCAGAATCACATCAGCCTCTCCCAGATCTTTCATAACAAAACTCTTTGACAGGAAAGACTTGACTTCATTTATCACTTTCATGTTTGTACCAAAGATCAGAATGCCATCCACGTACAAACATAATATAACACTATCGCCCCCACCATGGCGATAGTAAACACACCTATCAGCCGCATTAAGGACAAAGCCAGAAGAAAGTAGAGTTCTGTCAAACTTCTCATGCCATTGCTTAGGTGCTTGTTTGAGGCCATATAAAGATTTTAATAACTTGCACACCTTTGTCTCTTCACCTTTTACCATAAACCCATCCGGCTGATCCATATAGATCTCCTCTTCCAACTCTCCATTAAGGAAAGTTGTCTTCACATCCATTTGATGAATGAGAAGACCATAAGAGGCAGCCAGGGATAGTAGTACTCGAATGGTGGTTAGTCTAGCGACAGGTGAATAGGTGTCAAAGTAATCTTCGCCTTCTTTCTGTGTGTAGCCCTTAGCTACAAGACGCGCCTTGTATTTCTCAATAGTACCATCTGACGAGGTTTTATCTCGTCAATGCCCATTGTTATGGACTTGGGTTTTGGAGAAGATGGGGATGCTGGAGATCGCAGAACGGTTAGCAAACAAGCAACACGGGACACGAGGTTTACCCAGGTTCAGGCCCCCAGAGGGAAAACCCTACTCCTGCTTGTCTGCTCTTGATTACGGCGGAACCAAAGATTACAGGGGTGCGCAGATGCAATCTGGCGTGGAGGTGTCTATGCGAAAGTATGAGGTCTCTTGATCTAGGTCGTGCCCTCCTAGCCTTTATATAGAGTTAGGCAGGTCCAAGGCACAGACCGAGTCGGTTACAGGTTTTAGGGTTTTACCCATTTGAATTTTCTATCTACTCTAGTCTTGCTCTCCAAGGATCCGCAAGCGTCATGGGCCTTGCCCACCCAAAAGTCTTCATGGGCCAGCGTATATTTGCCGTGGGCCTTCCTTGGACTGGACCAGGTATGCTGATATCGTGTACCCGCGCGGTATAACCATGTCAGTAGCCCCCGAGTGTTCAGTCGAATCGTAGATTCGGCAGAGGACTCTTTAATCCTTCGGGTGCAACTCTGTCTTTCAAGAGAATGTGTAGGGATTGTTGATGCGTGTGCCTGACTCTCCCGACGGATCAGGGTCAGTTAACTGTCTTAGGATAAAACAACACGATCTTCTTCAGGTTCGAGTCCCTCGACTCGAACCCGGAACATATGCTGGAGTAATTCGACGCAGGCCGCGGAGGACTTACAGGAGTGGAATTCCAGTGAATTTAAATGATGTACCCAACGCGTCCGTCGGGATTTTTCATCGCGCCTGTTGGCACGGATTCTTACTGGCAGAGCGCAGTCATGTGCGTTACCAGGCCATCATATGATATCTATAGGTCTTATCTTTGTGTCGCAGACACAACATCCGAATGTTTATCACCACGGAGGTGTTTCGGGTGGCCAAGGAGGACGTTGCTCACTTAGCGTTAAATGGGGCAGAGTTGCCGAAAAATTTTGCACGCTGATCCGAAGGATCGCAGTCAAAGAATTCATAGGGTGCGCGACCAGCGCTCCCTATGGGAGTAGCCCCCGAGTGTCTGTTCGAGTCGTAGACTCGAGCAGAGACTTTAATTCAGCCGTTGTCCAGCTTCAGGTCCGTAGGACACAAATTTTTCGGATGCTTGAATCCGTGCTCCCTATGGGAGTAACCCCCGAGTCCGTAGTGGAGTCACAGACTCGACGTAGGACTCAAAGAAGTGGTTCAGTGCTGTAGTTTTTGTTCATTTTCGGGTGCGCGGCCAGCGCTCCTGATAGGAGTAGCCCCCGAGTAGTTAATCGAATCATAGATTCGAGTGAGTACTCTTAGCTTTGCAGCCAAAGAATTGTGGCTTTTGCTAGTATAGCTTTTGATGACGTCAGTGCTGACGATCAATGACCTCAAGCGCCTGCTGCGCCAGAGATGACGTGACTGGACGAACATGGGTCCCACCTTCTGACCTTGAATTGACCGGTCACGCGCGGTGTGGAGATAATTACGGCGTTGCCTCGATTTCTGCGCGTAGTGGACGGCGTGTTAGCGACGGTTCGCTGCTATGCTGACACGTGTATGGTCAGATCTTGCCATTGGCGTTAGGTCTTCTTGGTGGACGGTTGTCGTGCGTCGTCTTCTTCCTTATAATCATTGGGGGAAAATTAGTCTGTTTTCACCGCAGCAATTCTTGCTTCACTGCTCCAATCTTCTCTGAGATTTCTTGCTGCGCGCTGGAATATCCTCGGACATTTCCTTCTTTGATCCTACGTTCTTGCCGCCGGTGCCGCCGCACCGCAATGGGGAAGCCTAAGAAGTCTTCTTCTGCGGTAGGTACCAGCGCTGCTGGAGGCAAGAAGAGTGCTGCTGCTACCCGTGTCAACGATGGTGGCTGGCGGTGATCGGGGACGCGGGAGAGCGATCTCCGCAAACTTCGTGAGTGGGGCTTAATCCCGCAAGATAGGGAGGCCGTCAAACTCCCTGGCAACAAGGTAATTCCCCGTCCCCCCGCTGGGTTTCGGGTTATGTTCCTCGCATTTGTCCTTCGGGGCTTTTCCTTCCCAGTCCACAATTTCCTTCGTGGACTGCTTTTTCTTTATGGCATCCACTTGCATCATCTTTCCCCCAAGTCTCTTCTTCACATTGCTTGTTTTATTACTTTCTGTGAGTGCTGGCTCGGTATCAAGCCGCACTTTTGCCTCTTCCGGAAACTCTATTCTGTGAAGAGGCAATCTGGTTCTGATGGTGTTTATCCCATTGGGGATTGCATCATCTCCCTTCGATCCAATCTTCTTGTCTTCTCCTTTTCCATGTGCGAATCTGTCCAGTACTGGCAGAGGCGATGGTTTTACATCCGCGACTCCACGGTAGTTGGGCAGGATTTTGGTCTTGCTCCTTTCGACCCCTCCTAGAAAATCGAGCCGAAAAGGTCTTGGAAAAACCAGATCTTGGATGGCGAGGTAGCGGAGATAGAGGGGCTCTATCATCGGGTGGACGATCTCCAGTTGACTCCGGAGAAGGAGGTGAATGGTGTGGATATCATCCGCACCTTTCTCAAACGTCGGGTGCAACCACTCCAGGCTAGGGCGCACCTGATGTTCCTTTACGCTGGTCGTCGTGATCCGACTAGGGTTTCGGCCGAAGAATTCTCCAAGGGAGATCTCAACGGGGTCCTTCGTCCGCTACTGAAGTTCAAGGCTAGGGAGGATATCCCAGGGAAGTCGCTGACTTCTCCGTTCTCTGCTTCACGTCCTGTTCCACAGGTGTAGATCCGGGACGTGCGCGTAGCACTATTTTCGACTGCATTGTACTTGTATTTGTTTGCTAACAAATTTTCTTCTTTTGTGCAGGAGTTCAAGGTGTCGGGCATGTCGCCACCGCTTCCCGAATTGTTTTCGGCTGCGTCGGACAATGAAGTGGTGGATTCCATGTCCGAGCTACCATCGGCGCGGTCTCCGTCTGAAGAGGCCAACAAGTCGAGCGAGGACCACACTCGCAAGCGGACACGGAGCTCCAGCAAGTCTTCGGATGCCTCGACTCCGCCGACTCCTAGGAACCCGCTGTGGCTTGAACGTCACAGTGATGGGCATGGGGGCTCTTCCTCTCCGATTCCTGCCGTTCCCGTGCAGGCTGTGGCACCTCACCCGCCGGCGAAGCGGAAAAAGGAAGAAAAGAAGGAAGAGAAGAAAGAGGAGAAGAAGGTCCGGAGGACCCCTCCCGTCTTCGACTTGAGCGAGCTTGACTCGTAAGTTTCCTTAGTCTTGTATTGCCTTTTCTTGCATGTTTACTTTGTGCTTACGCTAATTTGTCCTTGTGCAGCCACTCCTCCAACGACTCCTCCAGTGACGGTGCTCGGGAGATGATGGGGGAGTCGAAAGTCGTGCTTCCTCCTCCTCAGACGGTGGCCACTTCTAAAGGCGCTGCTCCAGACCCTTCTTCGCAGGAGTTTCGGGTGGTTATGCCTCAGAAGGCTGCAAGCGGACCTTCGGAGTCGCCGTCGAATCATGTAAGTAATTCTGCTTCCTGCCATGGGGGAAGCCCCCGAGCCTTTTTGGATGATCTATTGATTATCTCCTTTCTTCCTACCTCGGGGGGAGCCCCGGGCATCTGTAGGGTAGTTTGTTTGTTCGTTCTTCCTTCGAGTCTCGGGGGGAGCCCCCGAGCACTTTCATGTATGTAACTTGCTTCTGCTCGTTCTTTTGGGCGTAGCCCCCGAGCCCTTCTTTTGACTAGTAGGTCTTTTTTGCAGCCTTTTGTGCAAGGTGCCAATCAACTGGTGCAGCAGTACCTAGCGTTGGAGCCAGCCTCAAACAACTTCAAGGTATTGTTATGCCTTGGTCTTTTGTTTATTTTGTCCTTCGATCCGACATTTGTATTGCTTTGCTGCAAAGGATCACAACGCCTCTCTTCATGAGATTGATGCTCTCAAAAAGAGCCTCGGTCAAGCGGAGAAGAAGGCCGAGGTCGCCGTTACTGCAAGGGAGCGCCTCGAGTTGGAGTTGGCCAATGCGGCCGAGGCTAAGGAGCGCCTGCAGCAAGAGGCTACGGACCGCGAGGAGCAGCTCGCCACCGCCGCGGCTTCGCGCGAGAAAGAGGTGGCCGACAAGCTTATGGCGGCTGCCAAAGCTGTTTCGGGTGAGTATCTCCATCTTCATCTTTTTTATTTCCTTGTCTTTCTTTTGCAGTGCGTTTGTTCATGCTGCTTCCTTTTTTTCTTAGATGTCGCGGGCATTGAGTTTGATCGCGGTGCTCTGGAGCACGGGAATGCTCTGGATGATGCTACTGCGGCGGTCTACAGTACCGTTGTCAACTCGCTTGCCAAGGCCAAGGAGGTCCTTGGGCGCTTCTACAAGGAGCTTATCCCCAAGGGCGTGGCCCTCGAAGATGTTGATGCCCTGGCGGAGGCGCTGTCAGCCGAAGCACCTGCGGCGTACAAGCGCAAGCAGAAGGGCATCGACGCATCCGTCGGGCTGGCAATGGCCTTGGCGGCTGGAGCGGAGCTGGACCTTCCCCAGGTCACTTCCCGGATGCCGACGACTGCTGATGGATTCGAGGTAGCCTTCTCTACCTATGCTGCTCGTTGTAAGCGTTATGGGCCGAAGCTGATTGATCTGCTGGCCGAGTACGCGCTAAGGTAGCAGGGGAAGCCAAGGCGAGGCAGTCTGGCTCCGAGGTGACTCAGGGTGCCGCTTCGTAGGCGTTGTAGCTGTAGGATAGTTGTAGCTTCTTTTGTTGTAATTATTTTGATGAACAATCCTTGTGCCACGTAGTGGATTTTGCTGCACTTTAATGAATTTGTTGAGTTCTGTGCTCCTTTATCTGCGTGTTCATGTCTTTGTCTTTCTGTTACTCTAGGGTCCTTCGGGTGATGATCCCATTGACACTTCGTTTGTGGCGCAGCTGCGGCCATCCTTGGATGATGCGTTGCAGCTTGTGTTTCTTCGAGACCGTATCCGTAGCCTCGAGAAAGAGTTGCTAGTGGTGTGTGGACATGCTGATGTCTGGAAGTCCAAAGCAGATCGAGGCGCTGCCAGAGAGGAGTACTTGATGGCGGAGTTGCTTCGTTTGTCCGAGCAACTTCAGTGTGAGTTTTTCGAGTTGTTGCCCGTTACTTCGGATGCGCCTGTTGGCATTTCATCTTAATCTTTTGTAAGTGCTGCAGGTGCTAACATTTCTCCAAGGGAGGAGAAGGAGCGTGTTGCTGTTCAGATCAACTGCTTAACTCAGCAGGACATGGAAGCCGGCGGGTTCTTCTGGGTGGACCGTGACTGTGCCATGGTCCTTGCGACGGTGCAAGATCGCGTTCACCAAGTATCGCGGGTGCTTTGTCAGGTGAAGACTTCACTCGCGTCGGTTCTCCATGTGATGTTTCCGCTGGATGATGCGCCGTCACTCTCTCTGGTCTACTGTCGAAGTTTCGGAACATGCATCATGTCAAGGAGTTGGTGCGGCATCATCTCGTCGGAGGGGTGAAGGCTGCATTGTCCCTTGTGAGGCTACATCGCCCTGATTTAGATCTATCTCGTTGTGGCGGCTGGGCCGCCTCTTCGACCAGATGGTAGCGAGTGGGATATGCGTCCGCATTATGCGGCTGTAAGGAAGTATGCCGAACAGATCGTAGATCTGTTTGAGCAGCGTGCTCAAGTTATTCTTTAGAATAGGTATTACCTATAAAAAAGACAGATGTAAAATTTGTATACATTTGACTGGGCATGTTTTGCCCTTTGTTATAAAGTTTTGGTTGTTGTTTTAGCACGTAGTTCTTTGTTCGTGTGCGTGCCCTTTTCGTTAGCCTGACGTGGTCAGCTACTCAGGTATACACGTGTTATCCTCAGTCGACAAAGTCGTGAGGTGGGGGGAGCCCCCGAGTGCGTTTGTAGCATGGAGTAAAAGTGCGAATAGTAAACAAAATTTTGGGGCGAGACACTTAGCTTTATTCATATCGGAATGGAGGAGGTACATTGTTCGGCTGAGTAGCCTTGGCTGAATAGCCTTATTGAAAGTAAAGAGGGGGTAGCTAGGGGTAGAACCGTCGTAGCTGTGCGACGTTCCATGGGTTGGAGTATGCTACTCCAAACTCCACGTGCTTGAGGCGATAGGCGCCACCTGGGATGACTTCGGTGACGATGTAGGGTCCTTCCCATGGTGACTCGAATTTCTTCGGTCGCTCTTGCTAGAGTCGCAAGACTAGGTCTCCTTCGACGAAGGACCTTGGGCACAGCCGTCGGCTGTGGTAGTTGCGGAGACTCTGCTGGTACACCGCTGATCGAGCTGCTGCTATGTCTCGCACTGTTGGGCCACGGAGATAAAACAAAAATTTCCCCTCTAACGTGGTGATCCCAAGATCTAGCTGAGGTAGAAGGCCACAAGTTTTACCACTAGACGCGCAGTTGCGGATTACTGATGAAGCGCGTCAGTTGATGCAGTGCAGTCCTCACGATCCGATCGTCCTGGTGCTGATCGCACAGCACCTCTGCTGGTATCCACACGTACAAGGAGGAACACCGGCGGCGAACTGCTAGGTTCGTATCGACGGTAGGACTGCTGTGGAGCTAGGGTTTCCAACACATGGAATGACCTAACCGAACAACGATTAACCTTTCTAGGTTACGGTGCTCCACTATATATAGGGAGTGAACGTGGGCTCTGCTCACGCGACCGATTCACTAAAGCCCATATAACACTAGTCATCGTGAGTCCAACTCACTAACTCAGTCTTAATCCGGTTTAGGTCCAACCCAACCAGATTACAGGTTCATATCCAATCCGAACTTGCTCCCGCTCTTAAGTGTGTGACCCTGCAGGCTCATGGCTACTTGGACACGATTGGAGTCCGACTCTCAACCGATCAGTCGGTAGCGGCTCCTAGCAGAACGTGCCGACTCCCAAGTACCAAAGAGTCATGACGACTTGCCTTTACAATGCGACTTATGTCTGAGTCCCTTTTGCCTCACGATATACCTTCTCAGACTATAGGCGAATAATTTTCATCCCTTAAATAGTCCGACTCTCTTCTCGATCTAAGATAAGTGATTCACCTGACTAACTCTTAGTCGATCGCCTCGGTTAACACTTAACTGAGTCGTGCATGGCCATGCTTTCCGAATCATATCTCACGAGAGGGACCAGAGAATATCTCTCCAAGTGGAGGGGCAAAATCCCATCTTGGTTATTCACATCACACAGCTTGATTCTCAGTCGACCCGAACTCTGCCTTTATAACTGCCCAGTTACGGATCAACGTTTGACAGAACCTAAGTCTGTGATCCTCAACTCGGACTATGCAATAACCTCAGGTCTAAGGATTACATTGATTGAGATATACAAATGACAACTAGTTCGTTGTACCTCAATATGAGTCAATCCGACTCGCTAAACTCTTTAGCCGAGTCTGTGTAAGTTGGAATAGCATCTCCATGCCCATGACAAGTGGAACCGAGTCATCAAGCCAACTTTCACATTGGTCTAAGTTGTGTGTCCAGCACAACCTCAATGACCAAGGATATTTAGTACAAACAACATGAATGCATAGTTCCACAACCGAATCACATATTCAATGATACACATCAGATGTTTATACAAGGACTACTTAATATATTTATGAATACAATGGGAAATCTCATCATACATGATTGCCTCTAGGGCATATTCCCAACACGCGCTTCGTCGAGTGTGTCGACGGTGTCTTCGAGTGCAGCCGTGGATTCGGCTTCGCTGTAAGCGACGACCCGGGAGGCCTGGTGGCGTACTTCGGCTGGTAGTACGGCTTCGGCTCCGTGCACCATGAAGAACGGCGTGTAGACGGTTGAGCTGTTTGGCGTGGTACGCAGGCTCCATAGGACGGAGGGTAGCTCTTTCGTCCAGGCTCCGGCGAGTCGCTCGAGTGGGCTCATGAGGCGCTTCTTGATGCCAGCGCTGATTAGGCCGTTGGCCTTCTCCACCTGTCGTTTGTTTGTGGGTGCGCCACTGAGGCATATGTGATATTGATTCCGAGGCCTTCGCAGAAGTCCTGGAATTCTTTGGAGATGAAGTTCGATCTATTGTCGGTGATGATGCTATGCGGTACGCCGAACCTGTAGACAATGGATTCAAAGAACTTGATGGCAGTCTTGCCCTTTTGGTTAGTGACTGGCATGGCTTCAATCCACTTGGTGAATTTGTCGACTGTGACCAGGAGGTAGACGTGCCCCCTTTCGAGGACCTTGGCAGTTTGCCGATCATGTCGAGGCCCCATTGGGCGAAAGGCCATGCCAGAGGTATGGGTCTGAGCTCTGCCCCGGGTGCGTGTGGATTGTCGGCGAACCTTTGGCACCCTTTGCATCTTCAGACGATGTCCTTTGCGTCGTTCATGGCCGTTGGCCAGTAGAATCCAGCTTGTAGAGCTTTGGCGACAAGGGCGCGGCTGCCTGCGTGATGGCCACAGATGCCCTCGTGGATGTCTTGGAGGATGGTTTTCCCGTCACCAATGGTGACGCACCTTTGTAGTACACCCGAAATGCTGTGCTTGTATAGCTCGCCATTGATGATGGTGAAGGCTTTTGACCGACGAGATATGCGCCGGGCATCCCTCGGGCTATCAGGCAGTTCTCCGTCTATCAAGTACTGGACGTACGGTTGGGTCCAAGTTTCTTCGACTGCCATGACCTGCATCAGGTTGACCACGGAGACCTCTGTGTCCAGTTTTTCGGGTCCTTCATGACCTTCGGGTAACGTGGCCCCCGAGTGTTCTGCTTCTTCGGGTGACCCCTTGGGGAATTTCCGCTTGATGGATGGCACGTAGATCTGTTCGAGGAACACACCTGGTGGCACCCATGCGCAGGTGGAGCCGATGTTGGCGAGTCTGTCGGCCTCCTCATTGCTTTCTCTTCCAACGTGCCGAAGCTCGCAGCCATCAAAGTCTCCTTCGAGTGCGTTGTAGAGTGCGCGGTATGCAATCATGTTGGCGGCGTGCGCGTCGCATCGTTCATCGTCTGCTGGACGACGAGGTTGGAGTCACCGTAGATGACCAGGCGTGTTGCGCCGCAGATTTTTGCCATCCTCATACCATGGATGAGGGCCTCATATTCTGCCTCGTTGTTGGAGGCTCGAAACTTCATCCGGAGGACGTACTTCATCTTATCACCCTGCGGGGAGGTCAGTATGACCCCGGCTCCCGCTCCGGCTTCACGCTTGGAACCGTCGAAGTGCATCGTCCATGACTGCGTCATGTCTGGGGTGTCTGGCAGCTGCAGCTCCATCCAGTGTACGAGGAAGTCCGGGAGGACTTGAGACTTGATCGAGTGGCGTTTCTCATAGATGATGTCGAGAGGTGACAGCTCGATGCCCCACAGGGCCACACGTCCTGTGGCCTCTAGGTTGTTCAGGATGCAGTTCAGGGGCGCCTCGTTGACGACCATCACTTGGTGCTCCTGGAAGTAGTGGCTCAACCGTCGAGCCGTCATGAACACGTCGTAGGCGAGTTTTTGGTAGTGAGGGTACCTCTGTATTGTTTGTGTCAATACCTCGTCGAGGTAGTAGATTGGACGTTGGACCCCATGGGTCTTGCCCTCTTCGGGTCGTTCGACCACCAGTACGGTGCTCGCCACCTGGTGTGTAGCTGCTATGTACAGCAGTAGAGGTTCGTGCTCCTTTGATGTAACCAAAACAGGCGAGGTAGAGAGCAGCCGCTTTAGATCTTCGAATGCGTCGTCCGCCTCAGACGTCCACTCGAATTTGTCTACCTTGCGCAGTAGCTGGTAGAATGGCAGTGCTTTCTCGCCCATGCGGCTGATGAACCTGCTTAATGCCGCTATTTGTCCTGCAAGCTGTTGGACACCCTTGAGGTTTTTCGGCTTCTCCATGGCCATTATGGCCCGTATTTTCTTCGGGTTCGCCTCGATCCCTCGCTAGGAGATGAAGTAACCAAGCATCTAACCCGATGGGACGCCGAAGGCGCATTTTTCGGGGTTAAGCTTGATCCTGTAGCGGTCGATATTATCGAACGTCTCGCGGAGATCGTCGATGAGTGTTCTCGCCTCCCTGGTTTTGATGACTATGTCGTCGACATAGACTTGGACATTGCGACCGATCTGGTCCTTGAGGCATGCCTGCATGCACCGCTGGTACGTGGCACATGCGTTCTTTAGCCCGAAGGGCATTGTGTTGTAGCAGAACACCCCGAACGGCGTAATGAACGCCGTTTTCTCCTGATCTTCGACCTTGAGTCGAATCTGGTTGTAACCTGAGTAGGCGTCGAGGAAGGAGAGTTTCTCGCATCCTGCAGTCGAATCGATGATATGATCGATCCGAGGGAGAGGGAAGTGGTCCTTTGGGCAGTGCTTGTTCAGCGACGTGAAGTCCACGCACATCCGCAGGATGTCCGTGTCCTTTTTGGGGACCATTACTGTATTGGCGAGCCACTCGCTTTCTTTAATCTCCCTGATGAAGTTTGCAGCGAGTAGTCTGTTGATTTCAATCCCGATGGCTTCGGGCCTGTGGCTCGGACAGTCTCCGGATGGACTGCTTGACGGGCTTGGTGTCTGGAAAGACGTTGAGTGCATGCTCGGCGAATTCCCTGGGAACTCCTGGCATGTCCGCAGGACACCAGCGAAGATTTCCCAGCGCTCACGGAGGAATTCGACGAGCGCGCTTTCCTATGCGGGGCTGAGATCGTTGACGATCAGCACCGTCTTGGAGGCATCCGTATGGTGGACCTGCACCTTCTTTGTGTTGACGGTGGAGTCGAAAGACATATCAGGTGCGTTTTGTCGTGCGACTGGGGGTGCCCCATTGTCCGTCACCTCGCGGAGCCTTACGAGCTCCTCTTGCATGCCGAATGACTGGGAGATTCTGTTGAAGTCCCTGTCGCAGTGGTCCGATCGGCCGGGTGAAGCTCCCGTGGACCGTGATGACGCCCCTGGGTCCTGGCATCTTGAGTAGCAGGTACGCGTAGTGTGGTACTGCCAGGAACCATGCAAATGCTACACGCCCGAGGATGGCGTGGTATTGTGATGGCCAGTCCACCACTTCGAACTCGATCCGCTCGCATCGGAAGTTATCCGGTTTGCCTAAGATGACGTCGAACCATATCTTTCCCAGGGGGAATATGCCCTTTCCTGGGATGATGCCATAGAACGTTGTGTCTGACTGTACCAGGCTGCACAACGGGATCCGCATTGCTGCTAGGGTGCTTGCGAACATCAGGTTGATGCCGTTGCCACCGTCCATGAATACGCGGCTCATCTCGAACCCTTCGATCTGCGCCTCAAGCACCAGGGAAACATGACCTGGGCGAGGGACCTGGCAAGGGTGATCCGATCGGCTGAACGTGATGCATGACTCCGATCCGCTGAGGTACTCAGGGATGACGGGTGGAGCTGTTACAGCCAGGTTGATCTGACGGGTGATTTTCTTCTGCACCCTATTCGTTGGGCGCCCTTTTTGGATCATCAGCGCTCCTTTCGGCGGGGGATACCCGTGCCCACCGTTATTCTGTGCGGGTGTGACTGGGTGGTTCGGGCCGCCTACAGGTGGTGGTGGAGGAGCTCCATGCGCTATCTCGCCTGGTGCGGGCGCGTTCCTGAATCCAGGGTTTGGGGCTTGCTGCCTCATCTGAGCCATGCTTTCGCTGAGTTTCTGGAACTCGCGGCAGTCCTTGAGCATGTGGCTTGCCTTCTTCTTACCATCCTTCTTGTTGATGTAGAAGTGGATGGTGCATGGACCCGACTGTCTTTCGTATGCTGAGGGTCCGTCGTCGCGACCGCGGCGCTGCCACGACTGTGCTGGTCGTCCTCCATCGCGGAAATTACCTCCACGGTATCCGCCGCTGTTGCGGTTGGCATCGCTGCGGCGGCCGGCGTAGCCAGCCGCGACCATGTCGGGTCCATCACGATCGTCGTAGACGCACGGTCTCCTCTTGCTACGGCGTTCTCGTCGTCGGTCGTAGTCGTCCTCTTCCTCCGAGTGTGCTCGGTGGACGGAGTCCTCACCATTAGCCCACCTGTTGGCGATGTCCATGAGGTGGTCGAGTGTCTTGGGATTGACGCGCCCAAGTTCTTCCTTGAAGTCCTGGCGCTTGACACCGTCCTTGAAGGCGTCGATAGCTCTCTCCTCGGAGATATGCGCCGCGGAGTTCTTGGTGTTGGACCAGCGTAGTATGTACGAGCGAATGGATTCGCCCGTTCGTTGAGTGCAGGCTCGCAACTCTTCGATCGAGGCAGGCCTCTTGCTGGTGCCTTTGAAGTTTCGGACGAAACTGTACGCCAGCTCCTCCCAACTTCAGATGGACCCTGAGGATAGGCTACCTATCCAGATCCGAGTTGCACCTGTCAGCTGCAGCTGAAGGCATTGCATATCGGTTTCCCTGCTTCCGCCGTGCAGCTTAACGGACGACAAGTGGTCACTGAGCCATGCCTTGGGGTCCTGTGTGCCGTCGAATTTCGGAGTGTCCGAAGGGAGCTTGAAGTTTCGCGGCATCTTTGTCCGTCGGACAGATCTGCTGAAGCATCGAGCTCCGCAGAGTTCTCCTTCGTCTTCGTCCATCTCGGATTCAGACGAGCATACGCGCTTGGCGCGTGCCTTGTCGATCTTGCGCTATGTTAGCTCGTTTCGAGCATCGTAGTCGCGACTGCGATGGCGTGAGCTCTTATGCCTTCGGGGAAGGTCATGCTCTTCGTCCTCAGATGAGGGTGTGGGGCTGCGGTTGAATCTGACCGCAGCCTTCTTTTTCGGCTCCGCAGGAGCTTCTCCATGGAGCGCAGCTCCGACGAGTCTGAGCCCGATAAGCACGGACTTGTGCATGGCCCTCTTCGGGTCCCCCTCCGGAGGTGGGTGGGACACGAGGTACGCGGTGGCTGCCATGATCGTAGCTTGCGGCGTTTTTGGGATGACGTTGCCATCAGCGTCCATCTCCATGAAGGACGCGTTGAGGGCTCGGGTCACTTCGCGGCGCTCTTTCGGGTCCATGTTATCCATCCGAGAACGGTGCTTGTTCCCGTTGTTGCCGTGTGAGCTGGATCCGATGCCCATGGCGAAGAGCGCATCTCGCCGCGCACTGGACTCCGAAGCTGCCTGCTTGCGCTTGTCCAGCACTTCTTGCATCTTGATCTGCTTCTTGTGCTCCTCGATGAGGAGCATGTGGTATGCCATCAATAGATCTCGTGAGGCATCAGCGGGCAGGATCTTGTTGCCTGCCACGGCTTCGCGTGCTTGAGCCCATCCCTCCTTGTCGAGGTGGATGACCCGATTACTGTTTTCCCCATTGGGTGGGGGGACTGGCTTCTTCTGTTTCCACCGTTTTTACCCCGTGGGTTGGGTGGCGGATGTGTTCTTGATCCTGGATGACCGCGGTGCACTGGTAGCGCTCGTAGATCGGTCTGCTGCTGCCGCATTCTGATCCAGAACCGTAGGTCCCTTCGTCCGATGGCGGGTCGCACAGATCGGAGTTGCAGCTGCTGCTGTCATAGGACTCGTCTGTTGACGATGTGGTGCGTAGCATAGGGTGTGGAGCCCATGAAGCGTGCCTAATCGATGGTAGAGGCACCCGCTCTGGGAGGCGGAGAGTGCCGGTCTGCCCCACTTGGAAGCAGAAACTCCTGAATAGGATCTCGAGCCCATCGCCAATGGGCTCGAAGTCCTTCATGGTGGCCGGTGAGTGGGCGGTGAAGTCGAAGGCACCGAAGAGGAGATGACTCTCCATTGTCGCGGAGTTGTAGATCGCTCGGGTTGGGACCGTCACGATCGCACAATCAGCGTCCCCAGTTCCCACAGACGGCGCCAATTGACGAGGTTTTATCTCGTCAATGCCCATTGTTATGGACTTGGGTTTTGGAGAAGATGGGGATGCTGGAGATCGCGGAACGGTTAGCAAACAAGCAATGTGGGACACGAGGTTTACCCAGGTTCAGGCCCCCGGAGGGAAAACCCTACTCCTGCTTGTCTGCTCTTGATTACGGCGGAACCGAAGATTACAGGGGTGCGCAGATGCAATCTGGCGTGGAGGTGTCTATGTCCTAGCCTTTATATAGAGTTAGGCAGGTCCCAGGCACAGACCGAGTCGGTTATAGGTTTTAGGGTTTTACCCCTTTGAATTTTCTATCTACTCTAGTCTTGCTCTCCAAGGATCCGAAAGCGTCATGGGCCTTGGCCACCCGAAAGTCTTCATGGGCCGGCGTATATTTGCCGTGGGCCTTCCTTGGACTGTACCAGGTATGCTGATATCGTGTACCCGCGGGGTATAACCATGTCACCATCAGGCCTTAGCTTCTTCTCGAACACCCACTTACATCCCACAGGTTTACAACCATAGGGTCATTCTGATAATTCCCAAGTTCCATTAAAAAGAATCGGGTCCATCTCATTTTGGATAGCTTCTTTCCAATCATCTACATCAGGAGATGCATATGCCTCAGTAATGGATCTGGGAGTATCATCCACATGGTACACGATGAAGTCATTACCAAAGGATTTTGCAACCCTCTGTCTCTTACTCCTCGTGAGAGGTTCATCGTCATCCTTCTCAAGGAATTCCTCATGTGGTTGTTAATAATTCTCAATAGATGCACTAGATTCAAGAAGTATTTCAGAAGAAATCCTACCAATGCTATGCATATCTTTCATAGGAAAAATACTCTCAAAGAATGTTGCATCACAAGATTCCATTATAGTATCAACATGCATATCAGGCACCTTAGATTTAACCACTAGAAATCTATATCCTACACTCCATGGAGCATACCCTAGAAAGATATAATCCACTATCTTGGGTCCGAGCTTGCGTTTCTCGGGGATCGGTATGTTGACCTTCTCCAAACACCCCCAAGTGTGCAGATACGAAAGTGATGGCTTTCTCCCAACCCACTCCTCATAAGGGGTCTTTTCTTTATTCTTGTTAGGAACTCTATTTAGGACATGACATGAAGTCAACAAAGCCTCCCCCACCATGCCTTTGATAAACCAACAGTGGCTAACATGGAATTCACCAAGTTAGTCAGCGTGCGGTTTTTCCTATCGGCAACCCAGTTTGATTGGGGCGAGTAGGGAGGCGTCCTCTCATGAATAATTCCGTGTTCCTGACAGAATTCGTCAAATATTTTGGGAAAATACTCACCACCACGATCCGACCTAAGACGCTTGATCTTTCTCTCTAGTTGATTTTCAACTTCGGCCTTATAGATTTTAAAGTAGTCTAAAGCCTCATCTTTAGTTTGCAACAAGTAAACATAGCAGAATTTAGTAGAATCATCTATCAACGTCATGAAATATCTCTTTTCACCTTTTGTCAACACACCATTCATCTCGCATAGATCAGAATGTATGAGTTCTAGAGGTGCCAAGTTTCTCTCCTCAGCAGCCTTGTGAGGCTTTCGAGGTTGCTTTGACTGCACACAACTATGGCACTTAGAACCTTTGGCAATAGTGAAATTTGGAATTAAACTCATACTTGACATCCGAGACATCAAACCAAAATTAATGTGACATAAACGAGAATTCCAAATACTGGTATCATCGTTAACACCACCACAAATATGATTCACGGATTTATTACAAAACTCTAAAAGTGAAAACCGGAACAAGCCTCCAAACTCATAACCTTTACCAATAAATTGTCCATGTTTCGAAACAACGACTTTATTAGACTCTAAAACAACCTTAAACCCATCTCTGCATAGAAGGGAGCCACTAACGAGATTCTTGTTCATAGTAGGGACATGCTGCACGTTCCTCAGCTGCACGATCTTTCCAGAAGTAAACTTCAGATCCACCGTGCCAACACCATGAACAGAAGCATGTGATCCATTCCCCATTAGGATGGATGAATCCCGAGCGACCTGATAAGAAGTGAACATAGAGATGTCAGGACACACATGAACATTAGCACCCGTATCAAGCCACCAACATGATGATTGAAATACTGAAAGAACAGTAAATAAATTACCATACCCATCAGTATTGCTAGCGGTCACGACGTTGACAGTCTTGGCCTTTTTCCCTCTACGGTCTGCACGCTCTGGACAGTCCTTGGAAAAGTGTCCAGGCTCTCCACAAGTGTAACAAGACAGATCACTCTTGTCCCTGTTCGTCTTCTTCTTCTTTAAGGTTGTAGTCTTTACAGGCTTGTTAAAAGAGGGTTTGAAGCTCCCTTTGTTCTTGCCTACGGATTTTCCTTTCTGCACAAAGTTAGCAGTGACATGACTCTCTCCTTTCTCAGTAGTGTCCTTAGCCTGAGCCTTCTCCTCAACATCAAGGGACGCTATCAGATTTTCAACTGATATCTCCTGTCTCTTGTGTTTGAGAGTTGTGGCAAAGTTCCTCCATGAAGGGGGCAATGCAACCCGCCACACACTTGTTGGGTAAGGTACACTTAAGGAGTTCGAGCTCTTTGGCAATGCACTATATCTCATGAGCTTGTTGAACCACAGAAAGGTCCTTTGTCATCTTAATATCATGAAAGCTCTCCATGATGTACAGTTCATTGCCAGCATCTGCAGCACCAAACTTTGCGTCCCAGGGCTCCTTCCCGTCTTTTATGTGCATAAACACATCACACAGACGGTCGGCAAGAATGCTCAGAATGCATCCCACAAAGATAGTATTGGCTTTCTCGAACTTCCTCTGATCCTCGTCAGACATAGTTCCTTTAGGTTTGGCTTTACTAATCTGCAACACTTTCATCGTGGTCAGCCAAAGCTTAGCCTTGTACTGCCACCTCTTAAAGTGCACACCGGTAAACTTATCCGACCTCAGTGCATCGGTAAAACCAGCCATTGTTAATTCAGGAAATTGCCTACAATAAGTTTTTTGGATTTTTGAAATATTAGACATAATTTCCATGATTAATTCCAGAATATTAAGCATGACAAAACCAGCTACTATCTCATGTAACTCGAACATACTAGATGTACTAAACAACAGGATGAACGGAAACAAACAACAGCTTAACATGTACTCACAGAACATGATGAATAACCAAACAGGAGCACGTAGCACGTACCGTTCGGTTGTCGTAGTAGAAACTTTGGGGAAGACTGATCGAAGCAGATGGCGACGAAGACGGCGGTAGGCAGCACCACCTGACTTGAATGGAAGACGACCCGTGGTGGAGAACTCGAGCAGTCACGCGGAGCGCTTCCCAAAAACCTTATTCGCCATCTCCCGTACAGGATCACAAGGGCGAGTGGTTCCGGAGACCTGCTCTCCCGTCCGCCGGTGCACACCTGCAAGCGGGATGGAGTAGACTACGGTGACGGCGCAAGTAGAGAGGATGGCAGACCCTAGATTGGTTTTCGGTGGTGGTGTGGCGGTAGCCGCGCAGGACTTTATATAAAGCAGCTCAGGAAACCCTAACGGAGGCGAACGTGGGCCGAGTCCACGTTGCCCACGTTCGGGTCGGTTACAGTAGCCCACGATTCCGGAGCAGCAAAATAAACCTCGGCTCGGCGAGATTCCCGCAACCCGCGCGTTGAGACGAGACGAACGGGCGTGCGAGCGGCGTCGTCGGAGGAGGAGCGCGCGCATGTATCTCTTATTGCCACTCACTTACAAAGTGGTGCAACACTCCACCCTATAAGGTGGTGCAACTCTCCTTCAACTTCCCATGTGGGACTAAACTTTAGCTCCCACTCCACTCCCATGTGAGTTGTCACAAACATGGGCTCAAACACATATGGACTGCCACAAATCTAGGCTTTGAGATTTAGAGAAAATCTGAAATACACATGGATCTAAATAGAATAACTCATTATTTCTAACACCATCCGGTCTGGACCATTAGTCCTAGCCCCAGCCACAAGCGGAACTAATGGCTCAAACGAAAGGGCCGTTTTTTACTAGTGGCCAGCAGGCCTGATTGATCTTCATGCACGCAACCAAACACGCTCCTAGTGAGAAACCGTAATGACTTGGTGTGATTTTTGGAAATTGTGTGCACAAGCTTTACAAGTGAAGCTAGCTAGCTAGCGCATCTACGATAGAACTAAAACGGTGGTATATTCCCTCTCTTCTGTCATGCGCTGTCTCCTTATCGTCTACTAGGATACATAGAAAACACAAAGCATATAGTAGTACTCTCTCCATTTTAAAATATAAGATGTTTTAGGTTTGTGAAGAAAATGAATCTAGATTTCTTTTAGTGTGTAGATTCATCCAAAAGTTGAGTGAACCTACATACTAAAACAAGTCTAGATTCATTTTCTTCACAAACCTAAAACATCTTATATTTTGAAACGGAGGGAGTAGTATATAGCATGGCCGGGCATATGAGAACATTTCTCAACGTGGCTTACAAGATACATCGTAGGGTACTATACACCAGCCGTACTGGTTGCGACTGTAAGGTGGTTAAGGAAAAAAAACATGTATAGACTATAGTTATTCGGACTCCATCAAAAAGTCCACTTAAGCAAGCAAGCAAGTGCGCAAATAATGCGTTGCCCCCATGGCCATGTGCCCGCTGGCCGTAGGACATTCTCACGATGGATCGATCAAGCAGCAGGCCGGGTCGATCGCATGCATGCATGATTCCACATGCGCGTCACATGCATGCACCGGCCCCTTCCTTCCTACTTTGCTCGCTCCCAACATGTGTAGGCTATACGAGACTGCTTGCTCGCACCCTTTGCGATACGATGCGTGGTGCCTTCCTTGCAAAGGCATGTGAATTTTGCTAAGTAGTACCATTTCTTATCCCAAGCTAGCGTGCTCGCCGCGTTTCTCTCTCTCTCTCTCCTTCGATGCGCGTTCGCGCGCGTCTCTTGCTGTCCTACGGCTGTCGTCGGCCCCCTTTTTTTTCTCAACGAGTGAGCGTGTTTCTTTTCGCCGGCAAGCATCACATGCACGGCGGCCCCTACTGGTGGTGTTAAATCACTGTAATAGTATTATGTTCTTTTCAGCGGCTTTAATAATTTATTAGCGAGGAATTTGTTTTGAGATGTTTGTGCAACTTTTTTTATGTTACTTAGTGTAAAAGATACCAAAAATGTATATTCCTGTATGATTTTGTTGCAAATTTTATGTCACGGAGGTACATGGTTTTTATTAGACTAGTCATACCGGAAAGTAACATAAGCTAGTGCCACCATACGTTAGTCCATGTTACATATGTCACTGACCCATGTTACCGTCTTTATAGTAGATAGTAACTTTGATATAGCTCATCATATGAAAATCACCATTGAACCATGTCATGCTACTCCAACCATGGCACGTAAGGTGAACTTCTTCCATCTCTTGCCCTTCGCTAGTTCCCACTTAAATGAAATCCTACTTAAACCAAATGCCTATCATCTAACTAGGTCCATACCCATGATCATGGCGACAAGAGTAGTTGTAGAGGATGTCCGAGGAGCCAAGATCCCCAACCAAGAAGCATGGAAGAGAAGGCGCAAGAAGCAGCCACTCTAGGCAGGGCCGAGCCAGCAAAATTCGAGGCACTGTGCCAAAATCTAAAATAGGCCCTATCTTGCTAGAAAAATAGATTTAATAAACAATTTATAATGCATATATCATAATGTTTTACGTACCAATTGAATATATTAAAAATCACACATATTTAACTCCCGGTTGCATAATATTAATGTAAACAACATCATTTCTTATAGTGTTCTTTCAAATGAAATCTTGGAACACTAGATATAAAAGATTAATAAATTAAACTAAAATTAAAGAGATACTGATTAACTATCTATTGAACAACTGATTAGACGGACTAGGCCACTCACCGGGTTTCCTGGTCGAATTGCTGCACAACTACTCTTGGCAAAACGAGAAATCCTTGTTGAATGCTGCTCGGCCTGGGGAGCTTTGCAGTGTGCGTCACGGGAGCATGCGTAACCATGCATATTACAAACCCTAGGGCAACAAAAAAGCGACTTCAGAGCTTAGAGGGATTTAATCTCCCAGAAAAGAAGTCCATTTGGAGCCAAGTCAAAATCGTCCCCCTTTGTTGCTTGTACCAGGTTCTATGCATCAGATTCTAGTTCAATATTTAGCATACTCCAGTCTTGTGCAGCCAGCAGAGGAGTATTAGGATCGTGCACCGCCTAGCAAGAACTGTTGGAATTTGGGTGTAGGCCTTGGCCCATAGCCTAATACAAATTCTGAAATTCTCTTGGCCCATTCATGCCTAGCAAGGGGTGGCACCAAAGTTTAGTCCCACCTTGCTAGTTTAGAGGGAGTTGGACCAATATATATAGTGGAATGTTTCACTACCTCCTAAAGAGAGTGAAGAGGAGTGGCATACACGCGCGCTCCTCCTCCTCCGCCCCGCCCCGCCCCGCCCCGCGGAATTGTGCCTCGGTGCCGATCTTATCTTTTTGCTGCTCGGGAAAATTATTGTGCGAGTTACCGTTTCCGGTTTTTCCGGAAACGTGGGCTGTTACTACTCGGACGTGGACTACGCCCCACGTCTTACCCGACCGGCGCCTACATATAGACGGCCTTAGGCTAAAACCCTAATACGAGAAAATACACATCTCTCTGCCTCCAGAACCTTGCGCCGCCGCTACACCTTCTCCATCCCCTCTTCCGGCGTGCACCGGACGACGGGACAGTAGGCCTCCGGAACCACCGCCTCTCGTGAACCTGTACGGGTGAGGGGCGATCAGGTTTTTGGGGAGCGCGTCTGCGCGACTACTGACGGCAT
The DNA here is from genome assembly GCA_916181665.1 of Avena sativa. Taxonomy (NCBI): domain Eukaryota; kingdom Viridiplantae; phylum Streptophyta; class Magnoliopsida; order Poales; family Poaceae; genus Avena; species Avena sativa. Next base: position 38,637,080 of record OV702298.1, on the reverse strand, counting down.
CACGTCGACCGACCACTCCTTCCCCGACGAGGACTTCTTCCCGGACATCAGCAGCCTCTACATCGACGCCATGGGTGACGACACTGGTGTCAACCTCAACCCCAATCTGAACGCGAACCCGATTCCTCCTCCAGCACCGTACGTAATCTGCTCCTATCTAGTTCAGTTTCTGTTGCAGTTTCTTGTACTAGCTCTTGGAATATATGTGATCTGTTTATTCTGGTTGAATGTGATCTGTTCGTTTGTTCTGCTAGTATACATGATTAGATTAATTCTAGCACTTACAGTCATGATTTATTATTATTTATTTCGGATTAAATATTATGGTAATTTGCTTATATTTTCAACAAGAACGGGCACTTATCTCTCCAGCCTAGAGCTATGGTGCATTATTTTTAAAAAAATCAGATTAATATTTTCTGAATTTTTAAAAGAAAATACTACTCTGACTCATATTAGTTGACTTAAAATCTAGATACGGATGTATCTAACACTAAAACTTAATTAGCTACATTTATATCTAATTCAACTAATATAGACATGAGAGAGTAAAAAAAAGCGTCGACCTGGAGACGGAGCAGGAGCGGAGTTTTTTTTTCCCGCGTCCACACACACGGCTGTCTCCTGCGATGGAGCCACACAACCTTATCAACACCCACGCATAACTGGCGAGAACAGTTCCACTTTTTTAAGAAACAGAGGCACAGAGCATATAATACAATTACAAAAAATCCACCAATATAATCAATGGTTTACATTTCACTAAGAAAGTGGGGACCCGTGTTACTCTAATATATATATTCGGTAATCTAACATGACCTGTCCAATAGCAACAGTATAACTGTTCCATTTTCTTAAGAAAATGCAAAATATAACAGTTTCGTCTAACATGAATATACAACAAAGTCCACATCAAAGCCGAGCAGTTAGATTCGTCAATCGCATGTACCAAAGAATGACCGATCACACTGTAATCTCACCTAATATATATGTACACAAGAATACAGAGGTTTGTTATAATCCTGAGCAACCTGTATCATATTCACAACTCTGGTTCCCATCCGCTTGAAACCATCAACTACTTCCGTTTAGTTTTGCCAACAATAAAAGGTTGGATCTGAAGTTGGCGTGAAAAGGCCCTGTTGAACAGAACCCGAGTCTGGATGGCTGAGATAATAGGCATCCATGCTAGTATAGCAATTGGAAAAAAGAGCAGAGAACCCATTCCGTAGTCGTAAGCATGCGCAATGACCTGAATAGGCTCCCAGATTGCATAGTATTCTATTTTTGGCCTCAAAACCTGAACAATCTGTGTGGTAGGAAGGAGTTAGATAAACTGTGGAAAATAAAGACAGCTTTGCAGAATTCATAGAGGGCAATGTCGACACTTACAAGGAGGAGACCCCAACCAGTTGGTATAAATGCAAGGCAGCAGATGATCAAATCCATGATGGATAGTTTGCACAGGCAAGAGAGAAGGATAAATGAAGTCACAACTGCCAGGAATGTCAACAACTTAATGAACCTGAAGACGAGTTGGTGCTTTGAGCTCAACTGACGGCTAGCACAATTCACGAGCTTCAAAAAAAAAACAGAAATAAATAAGTATGACCATAAAGCATCACAATTGCGTGAAACACGGACATAGACTTTGGAGATGAAGCATGTACCTTGACCAATCCAACAATGGCAATTATTACAACCCAAGAAAGCAAGTAGACAAGGAAATTTTTGTTGTCATGAGATATCTTGAGATGATAGACAAGTCCATATTGGTAAACAAAGAAGCGTAAACAGAGCAATACTTCAAGAATCCTAGAACTCAGCACCGAGTAACGGAGATGTGCATTCTCAGCATTCCACCATGACTCCCAGCTTTTTTCAGGCTGCACTCCTATTCCCCCTTGGTTTCTCATCCATCTATTCCAGTCTGCCCAGTCGTCAACAATCTTATGCCAAGCAAAACCAGCAGGATTGAAAAGAAAAGGCGCAAATAACCAAGTCATTGCCATAAACCATGTTGAATATGTGACCATGACATGAATCTTCCCATAAGATTTCCTAAAGATATGATAGATTATCAAAAGGAACAATAACTCAAATGCTTTGACAAAGTGACTCCGGGAGTACAACTGATAGTTTTCTGTAAAGCTTGCGTGAAAAACAACAAATTTACGCCCTGTTGGTCGGTATTTAGCACCCCCATGAAGAATAGTACGTCCATAATAATGTGCTTTCGTTCCAAGAGAGAATGTGAAGAAAACTGAAGCAACCTGCAGTTGCATGAGAATGAAGTTACTCAAAGCTGCTCGGAAACCCTTCTCCAACCCTAGCTCCATCACCATAGGCAGTCCTGTAAGCAGTCCCAGCTGGAGAAAAGATTGAGATGCAAGGGCAGTTTCTAGTGATTTCATATTAAGAGTCTTTGCTTTAACCATTAGAACATTCTGTACTCCACTAAGAACCAGGTACAGTTGTCCATACAGGAAAACATAAATACCTACAACTGATATCTGCAAAACATATGGACCAATTGAAACAGTAAGAATCATTGTTGGTGATAAGCTTAGCAGTTATATTGACATAAAACATTGTATGTTAGGGGTCACTTGGAAATGCTTGTATGAAGAGAAAACATAAAATACTTTTATTTTGATGGGTCGCTTGGATAATGATTATAGATAAAAGACTATAGAAGACAGTCTTAACCTCCAAAATTTAAACGAGTAGGTATGACTTTTCATCATCTTTAGACATGAAGAGGTAATATATTTCGTTATTCAAATAAAATAAAATTTCAACGAAAACCTCAAAGCAAAGCGACTAGTTTAGAATTCAGGTTTCAACCTCCTAGTTTACATCAAATACAATTCGCCTACACATCAAGAGCCTGTTTGGTTTGAGAAATAGCCGAATAGAGTACGGATTTTTCAATCGGTGTTTGATTTGAGTTAGTCAGCAACTTAACCATTAATTACAGAAAAGTGCAACTTTCAACCCTAAACTATTGCAGAGGTTCACTTTCCAACCTTGAACTCTGAAACTGGTGTTTTTACCTTAAATGACAAATCCTTTACTTTACCCCTAGGCTCTATCCTCCCATGTCAGAAAATTAAGTATCTTCCCAAAAACAATAGCAAAGATAAAAAGTTAGAATTTGGTCGAAAAATCTGAAACTTATAAAAATAGCAAAAACACAATCTGAAAACCGCTTTCAATAGTCCACAAATGCCGTGTAGATAAATATCATAATAGTCATTTGTAGAAAGAAATCCTGATTTCATAAACCGTTCTTTTCCAATGGTCAAACTGAAACAGGATTCTGTAATCAACATGAAAGAAGTTTTCTCAAATTTCGGAAAAGATTCCATATTTTTCCAAGATATATGATTGTAATTAAGTTTTTCCTGATTCTCAATTTTTCCAATAATTTTTATGAAGTTGCTAGCATGGCAAAGTTGCTACCGTTTGTGTAAAAGTGATGCCACGTGTCATCGGGTTCGTCGCAGTTAACACAAAACCGTTTGAGGTAGGGACAAGAAGGTAAAGTAACGTGATTCAAGAGTTTAAGGTTAAAAGCAACCGGTTTCAGAGCTCAAGGTTGAAAACTGGATGTTTTCTTGATTATACTGGGATCCTTGAACTGCAGTTGGATAAACCTTTTTCATGCTAGGTAAATTTGAACAGAGGATTGCCAGAAAAACAAGTGTCAATTGACAGCTTAAACAAATTCCCTTTTCTGCTATTATTTTATTCTGACAGTTCTTTTTCAACTTTCTTTATACACATTTTTGTTATTCATCACAATGTTTTGTTCTCCTCATGGAATTGCCATACTTCATTGTTCTAACCGAATTGCATGTGAGCCCCACACTGTGCATGCACATGCAGACATGCACATCGAGAGGGAGAGGCAGAGGAAGGGAGGGAGGGAGGGAGGGAGAGCATACTAGGCTATTGAAGTAAAACCCCACTGTCGTGAAATAGCATGAAAGCATCCTGAAAAAATCAAATCGCCGACCTAGCCGGTAGATATCACGGCTAAGCGTTTGTTCACTATTGCCATTTGCAACTTTAGCTTCAAATTTTGAAATCTGATTAAGACCAACATCACGCCCTTTGCCAACTTGAATGTACTCGTTGTAAGTTATATGTCCGCGACGCAGTATGGAGTTATACCCTGTAAAGTTGATATTAAACATGTAATACTCCTTTGAAAATGACATCACAACTTTAGTTTCAGTAGAAGGAAAATTTTACTTACCAGCAAATACATCCTCACTCAAGTTTATAGTTTTAGATGCTTTGCTAATGCCACCTCTTGTTAAATGAAACATCCGGTCAAAAATATCTGGATGACCATAATGAAACCGTACCCTGCAGTCATCGCAATGATGATTTAGATAGCAGATGTACTTTACAGAATGGATCTTTTCCATACACATACACACTAATTACTTCAGGAAATAGGTAACATAAACTTTAGCAAATAAGGAATTATTTTATGGAACCATTGCCAACATAAGATAAAATAAAAAGCATGTTTTCACCTAAGGGGGTCAGCAAGGAATCTCTGTCCAATTGTAACGAAGCTTGTCTCTTGATATGACATAAATCCAGCAAGTGATGAAACACTGGACAAAGAATAATATCATATCAACTAAAAGAACATTATATGTTTGAAAGGTATATGTTGGAGAACCTACAGACCTTCCCGTGAAGATATGCTCTCTAAGCCCAAGTATAGTCGGAGATTGGTCCTTGGGGCGTCTAACAAACTCTTGAAGGACATTTCTCATTTTGTAAGCTTCTTCCAAATAGTTGTCCTGATAGCACCTTAAGTAAGTAAAAAACTAGTTTCTACAAAGAGACCAGTATAGAAGAATGTCTAGTTAATTACTTGATTCATGTCAATTGTTTGGAGAGCCTCTCCGCGGGTGAATATAATTGCGTGGTTTTGATTTTCGGGCTTCCCTTCTCCAATGATGGGTGGGCCAGGCAGCTTTATACGGTAAATCTCCTATGTAAATAATCAACAAATATTCACAAGTATTTGAGGAATTGAATAAAAATAATAATATTTTCTTCAAGAAAGTATAATGGTTATGCACATTTGTCTTAGCAAGCGATAGTCGAACAGAAAATAAATGAAAAGGTGATCAACAACAACATCAAAGCCTTTATCACAAGCAAGTTGGGGTAGGCTAACAATCATATTTTGAGAATGTGATGAACACAAAAAACCATAGGCTTAGATGTAAAAAAGTACAAGATTTTCCTCCTGTTTTAGCTCAAGATAAGATCATTACCTGGTCTAAATTATTTTCTGCTTTTATTAAAACTGATGAATAAACCTTATGAGGCATATTTTGTACTATAATTTCCTTCTCCTCAATGTAGGCAACACGAAGAGCTGGATACCTTCATTGAGCACAGAAGAAGTGGGAATATCAGCATGATACTAGGGATACTAATTACTCCACAGGCTATTATTTTCCGAAGCTTACCTTGCCATCAGGTCAATAATGTCTTGAGCATGGGGATCACCGATAGATTTTTGTTCCCCAAATTTTTGACATGAGATGACATATGAAAATTTCATATCTGCAAGTGCATCTAGTTCAGTTGATAATGAGTGGTGGATGTTTTTCTTATTTTGTCCTCGCTCAGTCCCCGCAGGTCCTTTATATAATTCTGCTCATTTGAAAAAAAGGTGAGTACTTGGAAGCATATTACCAGTTTCCAAAGAAATATGAAGGTGAGAAGTACAAAATCACCCTTTTTTATCTGATAAAACTCGAGGTGCTAATTGTTCTAGTTTGATTTGAATTCCACCCTTTTCGGAAACGCAAACATGCTTCCAAATTTAATGACAAGAGCAGGCTGAAAAGAGTCAGAGAGGTTGTGAAGTTTTTATGCACCTTGGTCATTTGTCCTGTCTAAGAAAGCTTGTAGTCTCAATGCCTTTCTGTAATACATCATACCCCGAACTAGATAATACATAATGGAAAGAGTCAGACAGCTTGTAGACAGGGATTTCAGTGATAAGTTTCTACAAAAAAAAAGAGAACCATACTCCAGATTACCGGTTCGACTTAGTGTTTGACCACGGAAAGAAGCCCAATATCTGATATCTTCATTTGTTACCTTTAAACCAAGGCGTTCCAAAAAATTTGTCCATTCATCTAAATTAATGAGAACATAGAGTCTTGGTAACAAAATGAAACTGGTGAAAGCTACTGCAATAAAAAAACAAAAGTAGGCGAAAATGGAAATATGGATCCTAACTGACCTGGATATATCTTCTGCATGTAGGAAAGGATGGATGCTTCATCTTGATTTGAATGAAGCTCTTCATCTGAAAACTTCACTTCCTCCATGAAATAGGGAGTTACTATGCTGGACAAAGTACCGTGATGTCAGTAAGCCATCAAATGTTCAATATATTTGCTTTCTTCTGTGATTGATATAGGCAACATGACTTGGTTATATCGATGTGAACTCCTACTAGAGTACTAGTAGTGGTAAGTAAACAAGATCTTATTGATGTGATCTGCTTGACACAGAAATGTCCAAAACATTGAGAGCTTAAAATATTTATGTAGCTTTTGGTTCCATTTTAATGGCTTACTGAAGTATTTATGTGGATTTTGGGCTAATTACTTGCAAAATGTATGGAGTCAGAAAAATGCAAGTTTTGCAGAATGTCTGGCACCAAATAATACGCACGAGTGTCATGTTGTGTAGGCATGCTGCATTGCTGCTGGTACTTTATCAGTATCGGGGGAGAGATAAAATCACAACATCTGATGTATCCAAAAGCTTGTATTTAAGGAACAGATTTAAGTAATTTCATGAATTTTCTTGCAAAATTGAAGCATTTTATATTATTTTTCCCAAGCCAGAAGGATTTAGTTTGATTAATTGTAGTTCAATACTGAGTAGTTAGTATTTTATTTGGACGGGGGTGATTATATCCCCGTAATGTCTTCTGGAATTTTCAAAGTTTACTTTTATTTTTTCAAGACCATTTCAGTTTCTTGCATTTTCTATATTAAATATTATGGATACCAATGCTGATAACATGTCAAGTTGGTTCCTATGCTATAGCGACTTCCTGCTAGTGAGGATCTTACAAACAAATAAGTTGTAGCAGATTTACAAGAGCACAAGTATTACCTAAATGACAGCATGCTGCGTACTTTGGGAGCAGCAGGCATATCCATGAATAGAGAGGTGGCAAAAAATGAAATACGTCGTCGAGCCTCTGAGTTCGATGGCACTTCCGCAGCCTTCTCTTTTGTATTAAGAAGTAGGTAGAGACGTTTAACCTGAATGCCAAAGCATGTCATCATTAGAGAGTTGCAACAGTTCTCAATCTGCCATAGCTAATCAAAGGTTATGTTGGACCTGCTCTTTGAGTGGACCACTATCAGGAAATGGAAAACGAATTTTTGATATTGAGCTGATTGATGCAAAGAGCTCTGGCTTGTAGTAATCGAATACTCCATCGTCATCAGAGATCAGTGTGTCAGAAGAGTTAATCTGATCCAATACACTGTAGAAAGAGGAGATCATTTTCATGGTAACAACAATTTAAAGGATGCAAAAGCATATAATGATCAAATATCCCATTGTTCTTACCGCTGAGCATCCACAAGCATATCTTGGATCAGCGTATCAATGATATCTTGAAGTAAAATTGTCACCTCATACCGAAGGCCTTGTTTGTTCTTATACTGGGTAACCATTGGGCAGAAATTTCATTATAATGCTGACATAATAGGATTGAATATACAAGAAGAACATATACACTCCCCATCAGCAAACTAGGCTGTGTCGACCCAACTTAGATGCTACTACCATCCACTCCCGCCCTATGAAAATTAAAATTAAATTGTTGGCTCCATATGGACATATCATCATATGAGATGCCACCGTAATACCTTGTTATTCTGTATGACGGAACTGTTATGTACTGTACGCTAGTAAGTAACAGGAGATAAGAACTGGGAGGGAGGTCGAACGGCAATCGATATTTTCAAGAATAATGCTGTATGATATTTGAAGTTTTAAGGACTTTGTCTAGTTTATATTACTTCCAAAAAAATGATGCCAGAGCCATACTCTTATCTTTCCAACTAACAAACTGAGCATTCAGTCAGACAGAGATACCTACCACTAATAAGGCCTTAGCATTGCTGTTTTTCCACATTTTTTTGCTATATATTTGTTCGAGAAGAAAAAATCCTACCACTAATTAAAGATAGCAAAATAATCTCAGACAGACATAGATTGCTTCTGGATCTCTGGTGCACCATCTCGTCAGCCACTAAAGGGATGTGCACGAAAAAAAGCTAGCTATCCGTTTCCTGAACTAGAAGAACTCCTCCCCCATGCCCATCGTTATCGGCATCCCCGGATAACTACTTCTGTAATTCCAGCCATCTCTGTGATCGCCCTTGTAACCATTTTGTCCTCACCAATTACAAATGCAGGAAAGAGATATGGATTTGAGGTTTGCGTAGGTTACAGTGAAATGGTGAACTAGAAAATAAAAAACGAGAATAGTACTAGTGAAGTGATTACCAGAAGCTCAGCCAACCGTTCGATTTTTTCAACCAGCAAAGGCAAGTAATCCATGTTGAAATCTACCAATAAAGTTGAGTTCTGGATACTCTTTTTTATTTCAGCAAATATGGCAGCTATCACCCTGAATATAATCTGTAGAAGATCATGATAATATTCACAGGAGCATGTACTGCTAATGCATTGCAAACATGGGATAAAATGTAGTAACAGAGGTAGTGTTGAAGTAAAATGATTACCTCTTCTCTACATCGCCGATAATGAGAAATCTGAATATACCTTTTGTCAATTCACAGAAATCATTGATTGCACAAAACATGTAGTTATCCTTCTTAATTCTCCAGAAGAGTTGTTCACTTTTTCCAGTAAAATTTGCTGCCATATCAACTGCTTTCGAAAACTATCATGGAAACAAAACAAGCATCAGATCATACTGACCTATTTTATAGATAAGAGAGAATAGGCATATATCAAATATGCGCAGACAGTACAAGAAATATTTCAAATATGCTTCTAAACATATGGCTGATGGGAACAGACTGCTGCTTAGTCAGCAAGGAGTGGAGTCGACAACCCAAGATCCCAGCTGAACCGGCCAGGTATTCACTGCTAATATTGGATGGTAGAGTTCCTACCCAAATTTCATAACATAAAGTAAGCAAATCGCTAATGCTAACGCTAACCCATGTTGTTTAAGAAAGATTAGCTGGTACTTTGACTAACAACGCAAGAAATCTAGTATTAAACTATTAATATTATCCTTTTCGCGAAAACGCAAAAAGCTTTGCGTTTCGATTCATTGATAGAAAAAGAGAGTTCTGTACAACATATATACAAGCTCAAGAGAGCCGACATCCCGTACAACTCAACCCCCTAGGTCTACTAGGCTGGCGGCAACAGGGCACGAAGATTAGTCGCGCCGGCCGCAGCCCAAGCCCGAGCCTCGGATCAAATCGTACCGAGAAGGCTACCCATGCTTGGTGACGCGTTGTTGAAGACGACCGCATTTCGCTGCTTCCAAATCTACCAGACCGTCAGCATGATCAGCAAAGACGTCCCTTTGCGCAAAGCGCGAGGGGTGGATGACGAAGCCTGCAGCCACCAGTCCACGAAGTCCCCTTCTCCATCCGGTGGTGTGGCCATGGATCGAATCCAAGACAGAACCTCATGCCAGATTGCCTTGGAGAAGGGGCAACCCACCAAGAGGTGAGTCATGGTCTCATCCGACTGGTCACACAGGGGGCAGCGCGGAGGGTGAGCTAGTCTCCGTCTCGCAAGCCGCTCAGCCGTCCAGCAGCAGTCCTGGCAGGCCAACCAGACGAAAAACTTGACCCTGGATGGAGCCCAGGTGCGCCAGTTCAGTTGCCAAGACCTCGATGTGATAGATCCCTGGAAGAGGAACTCATAGCAGGATTTGGCAGAGTACTGGGCGTTCGAAGTCCAGCACCAGAGCAGGGTGTCTGGCTCGGCAGACAACACGACATTCCGTACCCGTATCCAAAGCTGCACGTACTGCCATAGGGAAAGCGGACTCGGCGCGCCCTGAATGTCAGTGATCCATTTGCGCTCCAGAAGCGCCTCTCGCACCGTCCTGTGCTTCCTAGCGTGTTTGGGGATAAGCGCGAAAAGCGATGGCGCCATCTCTTGGACGGTCTGCCCGCCGAGCCAACGGTCAAGCCAGAAAAGCGTCATGCCCCTGTCGCCGACCCTCATCGTGGTGGAGGCGTCAAACACCTGCAGCTCTCTCTCAGAGAAGCGCACATCTAGGCCACGCCAAGGCCGCAGCGGGTCCGTCTTCATTCTCCAAATCCAGCGGGTGTGAAGACTGATCGCGGTGCAGGCAAGGTCAGGACCCCAGGCCTCCAAGGTGTTTTGGTCGGCACACCCTCTCCCAGTTGACATGGCAATGACCGCCGTTGGCCTCGGCCCTCCCGGCCCAGAGGAAGCCCCTTGCTATCTTATGGATCTGTTTGAGCGTCTTCTTGTTGAGCCCCAACACGATGGTCTGGTGTAGGGGGATCGCCATGAGAACCGACTTAACCAACGCCAGGCGCCCAGCCTTTGCCATCATGACGGCTTTCCAGGTTGGCAGCCTATTCGCAATACTGTCCACCAGGGGTTGGAGAGCCGCTGCGGATACCCGTCGCAGCGAAAGGGGGTTCCCTAGGTACTTGACCGGGAATGGCGCCAGCCGGCAACCCATAGCCGCTGCAGCCTGCAGGGCCTCCTCTTTGGAGCATGCAATCGGGAAAATCGAGCACTTATCGTAGTTGGTGCAAAGTACCGAGGCTTCTCCGAAGAGCGCCAGGAGAGCGCGCACGGTGCGCAGATCTGTCTCATCCGGATGGCAGAAGATCACCACGTCGTCCGCGTAAAGGAAGACGGTCGTCACCACCTCGCGGGGGGCGACCCGCTTCAGAATACCGAACTCTAGGGCTCTGGCCAGCACCTTGTTGAGCGTGTTGATAAACAACAGGAACAACATCGGCGACAAGGGGTCCCCCTGTCTCAGGCCCCGTCGGTGCCAAATCGGGGGCCCCGGCTCGCCATTGAGCATCACCCGAGAGCTCGCCGTCGAAAGTAGGATGGCCACCAATTCGCGAAATCGGCGGCCAAATCCAGCCTTCCTCAGCACCTCGAACAACAGTGCCAAGGATACCGAGTCAAATGCTTTAGCTATATCTAGCTTGAGCATAACTCGCCGCTCCTTCAACCTATGAAGCATGTGCGCTGTCTGCTGAACCAACATGAAGTTATCATGTATGCAGTGTTTCTTGATGAAGGCGCATTGGTTCAGATCAACCATGGCCTCCAGCCTAGGGGAAAGCCTCGAAGCCAACACTTCCGCGCCAAGCTTGGTGAAGATGTGTATAAGGCTGATCGGCCTATAGTCACCTAGGGCAGCTGCATCACTACCCTTGGGCAGCAGTATAACCAGAGCCTGGTTGAGGCCCTGGAAACCGCGCCCGTTCATCTCATAAAGCTTGGTGAAGGCTGCCATGAAGTCAGCCTTGACCCTCCCCCCCCCCCCCCCCCCCCAGCAATGCTAAAGGAACTCCGTCGTAACCCATCTGGTCCTGGTGCCTTGCCGTGAGGTAACTGCTTGATCACGTCCCATACCTCCTCCTCGGAGAATGGGGAGTCGAGGTCAGCCAGGTCCTCATGGTGGTGTCCAAGAAAGTCGAGGTCGAGCGAGTGTAGTCGCGCCACATCAGTACCGAGGAGGCCCTGAAAGTGGTTGAACGAGGCCTCAGCCATGGCCACGTGATCCACCACTATCGCGCCATCAACCCGAAGGCTGCGTATCACGTTCTTCTGACGTCGGTAGGAGGCGTGTTGGTGGAAGAATGCCGTGTTGGCGCCCCCCTCCTCCAACCACCTAATATTGGCCCGCTGGCGCGCCATCGTGCGCTCCAGGGAGGCGAGCCCCAGATAGGTGCGCTTCAACATTGCACGAAGGGCGCGCTCATTGGTGAAAGTTGTCTGTTCTCCATGGCAACGTCCAGGTGATAGACAATGACCCGCGCTGTCATAAGCTGCAGTTTAACCGATCCCACCTTGTCGGCCTAGCTCATCAGCTGCCTTGTGGTGCGTTTGAGCTTAGCCACAAGCCTCCGGAAGGGGTCAGGGTCGCCATCTATGGTCGTCTAGGCAGATTCCACCACTTCGTCAAAACCGTCCAACTTCAGCCAGAACTGCTCGAACTGGAACCGTCCCTGCCCGGCTGCCACCAGGGGTGCAGTCCAGGAGCAGAGGGCAGTGGTCAGAGGTCACCGTTGAGAGGCAACGCAAGGAGCAGCTGCCGTACAACTCCTCCCAGTCCGACGAGCAGAACACCCTGTCTAGGCGGACCAGCGTAGGTGTCTCCCGCTCGTTGGACAAGGTAATGGGTCTATTTGAAATTTTTAGTCAACTTGAAATACAGGTTTGAGATGTTTAAGCGTAAACTCTATACGTGATAGAAAGAGCGACTATTGACAGGTATGTGCTGTATATTTCCAAATTATATTATACTTTGAACTAGCTGTCTTATATTATGATTCACTTACTATAAATATACTGTAGATTTTCTCAATTTCTAGCAGATCTTCGAAAATAAATTGTGTATGTTAACTTAAGCAGCACCGTACAAGAGCAGAGTGTATTGCACCCAGGCCATGGGTTGCAACGTACAGATAATAGATCAACATACCTTTTTGGCAAGTAAAAACAATGGCCAACGAATAGAACCAGAACTATATTCTAGTGACATGGGCATTGTCATCAGATCCATCTCTCTGCAAAACCAATGAAATATGAAGGAGAAAAGATGTAAACCTGATGAAACTTCTGTTGCACTGAAATAATCAAAACATACCTATTGCTTATTAAATCCTCTGAGCGAAAGCTATTTATTATCTGGTTCCAAACCAGCGCGAACTTTGTCGGGTCTTGTCTTTCAGATTTACCTAAGTTCTGAAAATTAATATCATCTGAGAAATAACAAGAAGGAAGGAAAGCACCTTCAAGGTAAAGAGGACCTGAACAAACTCCACCTTAAATATTTTCTTTTCCAAAAAACTAGGCAATATCCCTTTTTTCTCTTTCAGCATTGAGCGAGGCACAAGGCAAGCATTGAACACTTCTGGTAAGGTACAGAATCGACTTCGAACCATTCCCATTGTACGAATCTACAAAATGGTAGACAAAAATAAGAATATGTAAACATGTGAATAAACAATAAGTGTTTAGTGGCACCTCATCTCACCTCACCGAGATGATGAACAATACCACACATGCCACCGAAAATGGTACAGAATACAGAATACCAAATTTGTGTGTCCATGAAATAGACCTGTTGAAAATGAAACGAAATTTATTAGTTTGTGAGCCATATGAAAATTAAATATTGGAAGTTCAGAAGAGTTCTTACAAGAACTATAGGGGACCATACAGCAAGAATTGCACCAGCGTTGCTCTTGACTGGTGCAAAACATAACAGGTAGAATTGTCACTGAGAGCTCAGCTTTGATTATTAATGCAATACCCTATTGGGTAAAAATATGAATATGGACAAAGGAAGATGGCACGTAGAAGACCTTGTGGAAAGAATTCATGCCACTCATATGTTTTCACATTGATGTTCATGATTATTTTTGTAGGTTCCACAAGAGGCTTAATCTGCTCAAGTTATATACAGAAAAAACAATTTAGCAGGAGGCAGGGTGATACAAAGTAGATGTAGAGTATAAAAATAACAAAAGAACTGCTCATGCTGCTAATATGTTGTATCATTACAACCTATACAAATTGTAGATACATCACAAATTTTAACTGAGTTGGAGCTACAGAGATGCATTTTCAATGATCAGAACAAATCTAGTTGTATTGCATAATATAGAAAAAGGTAGATAGAAACTACAAATGTGTTATGTATACTATATGTTCAGAGAGGGGGAGGAAGGGAGATTGATCTTGCCTCGAAGTAGTAGCTGAATAAAAATTTACTTGACAGAAGAATCGTCCAAAATGACGTATACCTGTTGATGCAAAGAAAAGAATATTTAGCTCATATCAAATGGCGAAAACAATATACAGGAATAATAATGATACACATATTTTACTTTAGTAAAGGTACTTGTCCTTCATGCATTCCTCTTCCAACATAGGACTGGGGCTGCAAATATCATTGGCAATTTATGAGTACTTCATTGGGGTATAATGCCATGCATGAGATAAGCAGGTCGTGTGGTGCAGTACAAAGAGCTGACTAATAATACTATAAACAGATAAGAACTATGCTGGAAATTTAGGTAGACTCAAGTTATGTTCGCAAATAAGATAGCAGGACAATGTATTCCACTGAACTGATTTCATGACAAACAATATTCTCTGATGTTAACTACAAGATGTAAACAAAAACAAGTTCTGTTTTTGAGCAAATGTAAGAATATACCTGGCACCACCAGGACAATATATTGCAAATTCGCCAGGTAGATGTTTCTATATAGCTGCTTACAGCTGGAACAAAAAACAATGCCATCCCAATCACATTGCTTGTAAGGTAAAATGCCACAACCACCATATACTTTGACAGGCAGAACATTCCCAGAAAGTTTTTAGGGCGTCTAGCAGAACAAGCCTTGTAATTTTGAGAACTGGAATAAAATATGGGCAGAATGATCGCCCATGTAATTGCAAGAGAGAGTTTTATGGCAAATCTTAGTTTCTGGCTCGATCTCATTGTTCCCTTTGTTCTCCATGAAAAAGCAATATCAAGGACCACTGCACGAAAAAGTAGACATTACAAAAGAATGAAGACAGAACAATAGGAAAAGAGTTACATCACTGTGTTAGTAGTAATTCATCAAAAGACAGAAATACATGGTATACATATGCAATAGAAATCCAAGTTGACCTTGAATAACTCGAAGTACTGCATTGGTTATAAAAATACTCAGGAGATCCTCAAAAAAATTTGGATCTAGTAACTGAAGAGGGCTTTCCAATCCATGCCATGCCATTATTATTAGAATCTGAAAAAAGAACATATGAGAAAATGTGTCAAAAGATCTGGCAGTGGTGAAAAAATATCTAAATGTATCACTCCCAACCATTAGTTTGAGAACCAAACCTGCAGCCCAAGCACAAGGAGTGTCCACAGCCTATCAAAGCTTCTGAAGAGATGCCAAAAGGAACGAACCTCAACAAAATTTGTTTTTCCCAACCACCTCTGCTGAGATGTGTCACTTGCTGTTTGCTATTGAAATAGCAGAAAAATGGAGAGAAAAAGAGCACAGGTAAACAACTATTCTAAATGAATATACTCAAACATGTGCATTTCTGTCATGAATGTACATGAAAATCCTTTAGATTGCATTATGGAAAATAATAATGTGGCAAGTTTTTATAAAACAGAAGTTTAGGGAACATAGCTGTTCAAAATGTGGAGTTACAAGTATTATACATTAAGATAATCAATGTATTTCATACTACATTTCAGTGTCAAGTAAGCTGCATGGGACTTTACTTCTAGAATAAACTTTAAGCACTGAATATTTGGGAACTTAGCCTTATATTCTCAATACTGAGAAATAAGAATATAAGATTTTCTTCCCATAACAAAATTGTGAGATTAGATTTACACAACTGCATAAATAAATGGAAAATCCTAGATAAATGATAAAAAATATTATACTTATATTGTGAGATGGTCATTGTTCAGATATTTATTACCTGCTGCGTTTGGTCAGGTACTTCTGAATTAGCGATGCTTTGTGCTGATGAGGATCCATGAGGCAATTGGGAATTTTGTATCTCAGTTTGAGGAGACATTTTATTTTTAGTCGATGTGAAAAAGAAATCATTGTTAAGGCGCATGGGCCAGCCAAGTTTGAAGCAGTCAGCAGACCTACAGTGTAACATATTTAGTACTAAATTTTAGTACCAAAGGGCCGCCAAGAAAACATGGTAACTAACCAGAAGAATTCGTTGAGATCATCATAGTTTCTCCATGTTGAGTGATCAGATACTCCATTTTTATTCTTTAGAGCTTCCTTCGTTACAAAAAAAATGCCATCATTTTACAGCTTCCAAAGCTGTGTTAAATCAAAGTGTTGAAAAGTAGGGATGTCAAACCGCGGATATCTCGGCGTATATTGGTGTCACTACTTTGTTAAGAAATGATTCGTCTTCTCCACCATATGCAGGTCTGACTTTTTCTCCAGTAATTAAGCTTACAGCTCCAGAAAGCACTCCATATAGCTCATATGACATCTGAAATAACAAGTGGTTACCATTATTCGTAACAAGTGGGAACAGCTTTGTGTCAACGTCCTTGGCACAAAAAATACCGAGACTACTTAGAAGCAAGAATTGCTTTTAAGCAAATATATTCCCTCGAGTAGTAACAGTAGACGTGTTCTGTTTAAGAACCTTATCTGGGAAGGCAAAAGCTAATCACAAGTTTAAACTTGGATAGAGGACCTCCTAATTCAACTCAAAGTAGTTCTACACAAAATTAGAGAGAGAGGGAGAGAAATTTGACACTGGTAATTAAAGCAGGTAGCTCTGGCCATTTTCTCTTATTCAACTATGTCAGTTTTTTTGCGATGAAGATCACTTGCAGGATCATTTTCCTGCTAATTAAAGTTGGCTATTTTCTGTGGAAACATAGTGGGAAATTTACATTCTGGTGTTCTTTCAGATAAGTTAGAATGTACACACGCATTTGCAGAAGTTTGTGCTTGAGGTCATCATAGGTGCACCATACAGAAAATACAAGGAAGACAAGCATACAAATATGAGTACAGTCGTCGATTCTCTTTTCATATAGTGCAGATGTGGCCATCTTTATGCTCACAAATTTGCATACCATTGATTTAGCCGACTTAACAACACAGTTTAGAAAAGAAAATGGGTGCTAAAAACGATTTAACCAAAACAGTTAGCATATGTTAATTATACAAGCATGCTTTTGTTAAGCCATTTTTGTCCTTTGTTAGCGACAAATGTCTAAGAACTACACTTAAAACTAGTATTATTATATTCATGTGTATAAAAAGATTCTTCTCGAAAAAGCATCTACAAGGTAGCTTTTTGCTACCAAGGAGTGAAAATTCATATGACCGATATCAAATAAAAAACATACATCAAATGCTCAGACTTCAGAGATGATTCCAACAAAAATGTATATCTAGTCATTGTTGGAATCTTGATTCAGTGAAAGCACTTTGAAAATTATGAAGAAAAATAGTTTACATACATGATGAAAGATGTAGCACAAGCATTCTGGCATGAGTCGTAAATTTGACGCTTCTCCCCATATTAGAAGATAAAGAGCTATGTACAGAAGTTTATGCTGCTGAATTTCCTGCTTCACAGAGGGCAACCTGCAGGTGCAATAAAAAATTAAAAATAGGAGTACAAGTAAGACAATACTTCCTCAAAATTCACCCAAGCTGATTTTCAACTATCTTTAGCACAATCAAAATAAATGAAAATTGCATATATTTACCATATGTTGCTTTTTCTCCCCAAAAATTTGCACCAGGTCAGATAATTCTCAAACGTTTTCGCTAATAATTCATCTACTGCTCTGTCATCAAGCTAGAAATAGGCATGTCATGTTATTATAATATGTCGACCACAAGATAAATATAGTAAACGATATCTATGTATGAGTACCATTGGAGCAGAGGATGACTTTGGGTTCATCCGAGCATGCATATTTGCAAGTAAAAGAATGAGATGCTCCCTTTGATTGGCAACATTCCCTTTCTAGCCCACCCCCCAAAAAAAACAAAGCCAAGTTAGTGAGCTGAAATGCAAGAGAAAACCACTGGTATTAGTCTGAGATTTTGAATTAAAAACTACTCTACCTGGAACCCGAACCAACTTTGCAGCCATCGAATAATATCTGTATGAGTTTTTTCATCCTTGATGTTAGCCAATGGAAGACTGCGGACATTAAACACCGCTGACACGGCAACTTTGATCTGCACAATAGTATCTCATAACAATCTTCATCCAAGCTAGGAAATGTATTTAATAGTAGTGTATAGCTTAAATGAAAATGTGGCCTCGATAACCAAGTGACAGGTCAAAGTGTGTACTTTCCAAAGAGAAGTACGGTACTTTTTATTATTATCAGAACAACACATAGCATTAGAATTGCATATCCATATTGAGAAAAACAAGAAAACAGATTCGTTATAACACTAGCCAATTCCTACTACTCCGTATTATTTGTACAGGAAACTTTTCCTGGCAAATATCATCTGGATAACTCAGTACATGCCCTGGCGACAAGAACGATCCAGAGGCTTTTGCATCATATCAAACATGAAGATGCAACGAGTCGTGACCCTATTAGAAGGTCATACTTAACATTCTTCTGCAAAGATTACTTCAATTGTTCTTGGATAAATACTATGCCTGGAAGGTAACTTATTGAGGATTGAGTTAAAATATATGCAAACCTCTTGAAGAAGCATGATTGGTTGTTGACTTGATCTAGGATGAAGAGGAATAATATTGTATCGGAATAAGCCCGACTTGTCAGCAAAATCTTCGCTAGCAACAACGCTCTGCAAAATTATGGAAGTGTTAACTACATAGCACATCATACATAATAATTATCATATTCTGAAAAACATCACAACCTCCAAGCCAGTCCCGATGAGAACAGCCTTCAGAACTTCTGCCAGGACAGGCATGAGTTCATGTGCATTAGCTTGCCTTTTTCTACAAATGGTAGGAAAAAAAGTGGGAATCACATTTTGGTTTTGGGATAGGGGTTCAGTAGTGGATATTAAGAAAGTAGTCTGCATTACAGGTTTGAATCTGAGAAGAAAATCTTACTTCTCATAGAATGATTTAATCTCTCGAGCATCATTTCTTTCTTTCCTCTTCGAGAATGTACTTTTCTCATCCTGTTTGGAAAGTAAATCCAACATGAGGCACATCATTAGCCAACAAATATAGTGACTAGTTGCATATATCTAGTGGAACAGAAAGAAAATGTGCATTGTGTTATGGAACAAGTATGTCTGCTAAGATGTGATATACACGTACCGCCATTTATATTTGCTCCAATCCTCACGATATGAAGGTTTTTTTTTTCATTTATGCAATGAGAATGAAGTTAATTTTCGTCATGCATATACCTGCTCCAGTCTCTGAAGAAGTGCAGTTTTAAATTGCCGAACACCCCTCCCTGTTGAACGGGCATCCATCATATGAGCTTTCTCGAAGGCGTGAAAACGACCTATAAAAGACACATATTAGGAAAATTATGGTCATGATTCACTTTTGCTTTCCAAGATCCATTCAATGATTACAATATTTTGTTCTGGATTGGAAACAAATTGAGTAGTTGACCAAGGAAAATGCTTAGTGCCACGAAGAAAGAAAGGTTTAAGCAGAGTGAATCAAGACATTAATTGAGGTATTTGACATTTCTTTGCTAGTAGTTACCCAATGAGCTCTTCGATGAGAGTTAAGCCACCTGATCAGTAATTATGCGACCTGAAATGTGCTTTTTGGAACCACCTCTACTTTCATGGCTTCCAACAACCTACTCTACTCATGATTTTGAAAAAAAAAACTACTCTGCTAATTAAGGTAAATACGCAGAAGAGGTACTAGAGAAGAATGTTCTCTGCGGAAGAAACTTTGGCTGATTAGTTGCTGATAGCTAACTGACCAATGATTCAAGAACAGACCACCCAGCCTTTGGAATCTAATCAGTTAAGATCGATCCTACATCATATTCTTCTATTACATGAAAGTGAAGGATGAGAATATTCGAGAAGAATATTTTTCTCAAGCTGCCAAATAGCCCCCTCTTCCGTTGAGGAATCTCCAAAGCACCACATGTGACTAGCATAGCATCGGTGTTGCTCAAGCCATGTTTGAAAGCATCAGTAGATGAGTAAGCACCGAGGACTCGTGATCAACAACCATGAACTTCCAACAGCAGAGGATTGCAGAAGACAGAATATTCCTTAACTGAAACGAATGTCACCAAATCCACTTCGAATCTCCTCAGCCTGGTCTCTTTATTTATTATGAACAGAGTCAACAATATAATCTCCAATGATAAACGCACCACACCACGTAAGCACGTAGGCGCTCAACGTCCATGTTGCGCCAAGGTGCCGGGATTTCCTCGAACATGTTGCGGGCACCAGCGAGCCGGAACCCATCACCACTGTAAGACGAAAACAGCCTAGAGGAAACGTAGAGCGTTAACGCGCGGGCGCTTACAGAGGTAGGCGACGCGCGGGGACTCGGCCTCGATCTGGTTGGCGACACGCAGGAAGGGCCGTATCTCCGACACGAGCGTCTGCGGCAGCTTCTCGCTGTCGAATTGCAGCGCCTGCGCCACGGCGCTGGCGGTCGCCTGCTCAGAGGTGCTCGCGCTCGAGGAGGCCGCCATCGACGGCGGTGGGAGCGGCGGCGGGGGTGGGGGCGGTCGCCACTGCGGCGGCGCCGGCGCCGGCACGTACCGCAGCGGCCGGCTGGACGGCCCGATCTCCACGATCTCCAGCTCCATCGCGCGTGCTGGGGAGACGAGCAAGCCGCGCCACCACCATCGCGCGGCTTTTATCTATCTGCGCCGGGCGCCCTTCGCTTTCACTTTCGCCCTCGCCTTCGCCGCTAAGCTTTACCGCTTTTTCACCCCCCGGGCCGGCGCGGAGGTGGCGGCTTTCGCTTTTTTGGCGATCTCCTGCCTCCTGCTTTCGATCTTCGATTTGGTTGGTTTGGCCGTCGTCTATGTGCCTGGACTGGTGACCAGTGAGGCTTTTCTGCGAGACCGGGAGAGACGGGAGTGAGAAGCAAGTGCGGGAAAAGACGATGGGGGAGAGAGGGAAGCGGCTTTTTGAACGTCTCGAGTGGGGTTAAGCAACGCCTGTGCTTTGCTTAAGTTTACTGTAGTACCTGAGATTTGCCTCTCTTCTCTTTGTGTGCTCTCTCTGTGAGAAAAAAAATTGCATTTGCCTTTGCTTTGTCGTGTGACCATTGCTAGGTGGGGTATAGTGCTTTATGGAGCACTAGCTAAACAATGCTGATTTGAGCTAAGTGGTCTGCTTTGTCATCCCAAGGAAAGAGTGATCTACTTTGGGGAAATAATGCAGGGTGATGGGGCTCATGGCTAAGGTTTCTGAATATATGTAGTGTAATAAAGTATTACACGATGCTAAGGGGTTGTTTGGTTCATATAGGACAATGATTTTTTTTTTTTTGCGAATAACATATAGGACAATAATTACATAGCCAAATGTAATCAATCTGATTTTATAAGCATAGTAATTTCTCCAACACAACTAATATATCCATCTCGCATATGGTGGTATATAATCTTGCCGCTAAAGGTGCTCTAATGTCCTCACGTTTAAAAATATGCCCTAAAGTCAATTATGTGAGGATGTTACTTCTATATGTATTCATGAGATGTTTATATTGTGTTTGAAAAATGATCACTGATACATATTAACCAGTATGTGACTTGTTTCTGAGACTATAAAGTGTTTGGTGATTGTTCTAATGGGCCCTAATCAATAAAGATATGTAGACACCTAAACTTTAGTTAGTATACGGTTTGGTGGATGATTTACCATTCACGGAACATGCCTAATGTTGTGAACATTAGAGATCTTTTATGGTAGTATGCAAGTGTGGTGATTCCATACACCACTGCATGTTGTGGTGTACAAGTTGTTAAAATAACAATCATAAAATACTGTTTCACAAATATTATACCCTTTAGAATGGTACAATATAACTATTGTGGGTCGAAGTTCTTATTTATTTCTTGATAACAACCAAAGAGAAATACAAACTTCGAGATCCTCCTTGTTCCAATAAAAATTCACAAATAAAAGTCAATTCAAAAGCACCAGCTTGAAAGATAATGGTACTACTAAACTTAGTACCATCGTATCTTTGCAGCTTTATTTGGTATGGACTAAGTTGCGTAACTCGACTATCCTATGTATGAAACTCTAGTTCTATATGCCTACATCTTCATCTTTATTTTAAAACTCTATACCATAGTCTACACCTTCAGTGCATCCAGAGAGCTCTGGTTCCTCGTAGTAGACCTCTCCTTCTTCGAGATTCTCTAAAGTGTCTTATGCGGTATTCTTGATACCTAAGAAAGGGTTAAGAAGGTATGGTTGAGTACAGGCTTACGCGTACTCAACAAGTTTGATAGGTGGTTTTTTGATGCGCTATCTATAGTCGTGGATAATAATCCTAAGCTTATGCAAGTTTTCGCAATCCGGTTTTTAGAAAAGGTAAGTTTTAGTTTAGAAAATCTATGTCCGTCAGTCTCCAGGGTTGTACCAGATTTCATGGAAACCCTTTCTCGCTCGTTCATAATCCATTCTCGGGATGGGGAGTAACATGTCATGTTTTATACACTCTATAGAGATGCAGTACTTTTCCTACAAACAATCTTAATCCTGAGTGCATAATAGAGTATGCATTCCCGTTCAAACTTCCTTGGTTAGAGGCTCAGTTAAAAATTCAAGCCAATCATTGTTCTTCGTCACGATCCTACAGTTCACCCTCTGTAATGAGCTTCAGTCACAGGTCCTATACTCAATTACCATCTCTTCTAATACACCTAGTCGTCATCCTACAACACAAGCTAGAGATGTTACGGGCTCCCACCCGCTAATCTCTACTATGGATCACAGCCCGACTTAGTGTATGAGGACATACAAAAGGAAGGTACAACTGAGTTTTCCATCCCATTCCGGTGTCTGTGGTCAGTGTTTTCTATACGACACAATAATCACTGACTACATTAGCTGACTATTCCTAGGTTTACTTTTCTAGTATAATGAAATCTACATCCACATGATTTTCCATCATGTATTCCAACCATGATTCCATTGTCCACCATAATAGATTAGCGGCGGCCCATAAGGGATGGTTGATCCTATGGGGAGCTCTAGTACTAGGACAAGTAAAAAATCCATGTCAAGAGGTTGCTAAGGAATGGTTTGGCTGTGGGGTCTGAGCAGCAGCGTGGAAACATCAAGTTAGGCTTGTGGCATGTGGGCCGGAGGAGACTGCCATTCACAGGTTTTGGCAATGCCCTCATTCCATGCATGTATGGAAGCCTGTGTGAGAGCAATCCTCGGTTGACCCACCCGGTAACGTACGATCTCAACAAGATTTGACACAATGGCTCCTGGAATGGCTTGGTACGGTTAAGGACTCCCATATGGACACCACGACGATGGTGTTATACCTGATGTGGTTGTCGAGGAACGGTGCGAGGGACTCGCAAGAGATTCAGGATCCTAGTGGGGTAGCAAAGAGAGCAATACACCTAATGGAGGAGTAGCGCAATGTTCACGATCCTGAAGCTTGTTTCAGTTTCTACCCCCAAGGAGCGTTGGCTCCCTCACATGGAGGGCTAGACAAAACTAAAATGTTGACAGTGTTATGGCAAAGTCTGCTGGTAATGGAGGCAGAGGAGTGGCCGTTCGCGAGCACCAAGTTTTCTTAGAACTGGCTCCCGGCTTCAGGACACTCTAGGGGCATCCTCCTTGGCGTCAAGGAGGATACCTTCGAGGTGGAGGATATGGACCGTGGGGAATTCTTTGTGAGCATGTCCCTCACCCATAGACGATCCAACCTCTGGTGGGAGGTCATCATCGTCTATGGCCCCGCGGATCATAGTCGATCCCCAGCCTTCCTCGAGGAACTGAAGGACAAGGTAGAGCACTGCACCACTCCAGTTGTTGTGGAGGGTGAATTCAACCTAATTTGCTCCCCTGAAGACGAGAGCTCCTGCAACATGGATTGCATCGCTGACCTCACTCTTAGAGAGATCACGCGAGTGGGAGCCCGCTTCACGTGGATGAACAACAGGGATGATCCTGTCAGGAGTGTCCTCGACCGAGTGTTGGTCTCAGTGGATTTGGAAGTTGCCTTCCCTCTCTGCTCCCTCCGCTCCATTACCAGGGTAGGCTCGGATCACGTCCCACTGCTTATTTCGACAGGGGGAGCTCACCGCCACGGCTGAACCGCTTCCACTTCAAGAAATTCTGGCTTCACCAGCCAGGCTTTGTGGAAGCGGTACAGGCCAAGTGGCTGGCCGCGGCGGCTACTCCCCCTAGACGATTTAATGTTGTGGACATCTGGCACCACTACGCCAAAACCGCCCGCCAATTCATGAGGGGTTGGGGGGCCCATTTGGGCGCAACGACGAGACTCCAGAAGGGTGCGCTGCTAGAAGAGATCCGTGCTTTGGACCTGGCGGCAGACTCGTTAGGCTTCTCCGCAGACGAGTGGTCCCACCATTATGCCTTAGAGACATCTCTAGTTGAGATCTACAAGGGGGAGGAGCTTTTTTGGAGGCAGCGCATCCGCCAAAACTAGCTCCTCTAGGGAGACGCGAACACAGCATATTTCCATGCGGTGGCTAATGGACGCCGTAGGAAATGCTCGATCCCCTGACTCTGGGACGATGAGCACCTCATAGAGGAGGCGGGGGCGCTCTCCTCACATATTTAGGCCCAGTTCTTTTGGCAGCTTAAAAAATAAGCTGCCCCCTCCCCAGCTTCTCTCATAAGCCACATGGCTTATTAGTCAAAGCTTCTCAATTAGTTATGAGATAATTATTTTGGAAACCCTAACTAATAAGCCGAACGGCTTATGAGAGAAGCTGGGGAGGAGGCAGCTTATTTTTTAAGCTGTCAAAAGAACTGGGTCTTACTCCTTCTATAAGGAGCTTTTCTCGGCAGGACCCCATTCGGGGGTCGTGTTGGCAGCAAACTTCTGGCCGAGTAGGGCCAGGGTCACAGCTGACGAGAACGCAGAGCTCACCCTCCCATTCCTGCCAGAGGAGGTAGAGCAGGCGGTGAAGGCCATGAAGTCCAACTCTGCACCAGGTCCCGATGGCCTCCCGGTAGCTTTCTTCTAGACCTTCTGGAGGGAACTCCAACCGGTCATCATGCCCATGTTCCAGGAATTCTACATGGGGACGCTAGTGATGGGACGGTTGAATCTTGGCGTAATCACCTTGATCCCTAAAGTGATAGGGCCTCAGACATTCGCCAATTCAGGCCCATCATGGTCCTCAATGACATTCAACGGATCTTCGCGAAAGTCTGCGCCTCTCGCCTTGCCCCGGTCATGGAGCGCCTCACCCACCAGTACCAATTTGCCTTCCTCAAGGGCAGATTTATACATGATGGGATTTTGGCCCTCCATGAGATTATCCACGAGGTCAAGTCGAGACGAATGAAGGGCATCTTCTTGAAGCTAGACTTCAGAAGGCCTATGATCGTCTGGACTGGCGGTTTCTTCGGCAGGTCCTCATTAGACGGGGATTTGACGACCGCCTGATCACCTGGGTGATGCAATTCATCATGACCGGGAGCAACGCGATTAACATCAACGACGAGATTGGGCCATACTTTCACCCCTCCTATGGTGTTCGCCAGGGTGACCCCTGTCCCCACTTCTCTTCAACGCGGTAGTGGACGCCCTCGCGGAAATGCTTGAAAAAGCCAAGGCATCCGGCCACATCTCCGGAGTGGTAGGCCACCTTATTCCAGGGGGGCATCACCCAGCTCCAATACGCAGACGACACAATGATCATGATTGAAGGATCGACTCTGGACATTGCGAACCTCAAGTTCCTCCTCCTATGCTTTCAGGAAATGTCTGGCCTTCGGATCAACTTCGACAAGAGTGAGATCGTCGCACTAGGGTTCTCTCGGGACGAGCAGCAGAGAATAGCTAACAATTTCAATTGTCGGCTTGCCTCTTTCCCAATCACTTACCTGGGGATGACAGCCCGCGACACCAGGGTCCTTATCAGGGACCTGGACCCGCTCGTGGACAGGGTGCGCTCAAGATCCGAACCTTGGTGTGGGAGATTCACGTCTAAAGGCAGCAGGACCATCCTTATTGACTCCTGCCTGTCCAGCCTGCCCATGTATATGATGGGCATGTACCTCCTCCCCGAGGGGGTGCATGGGGAATTTGACAAGGAGCTGTCTAGGTTCTTCTGGCAAGATCCCGTGGGACGCCAGAAGTACCACATGGTCAAGTGGGCAGACATTTGCGCCCCCAAGGAATTTGGGGGCATAGGTATCCTCGCATCCCGGCAGTTCAACAAGGCCTTAATGCTTAGATGGGTTTGGTGTATTCTGCGTGATGATGGCGGTCTCTGGCTCAAACTCATTAAGGCCAAGTACCTGTGAGGTCACCCCCTTCTGGACTGTGACCGGCGGGACGACTCCCAGTTCTGGCACTCCATCCAGGAGATCAAGAACGAGATCAGGCTTGGGTCTCCGTTTCTATTGGAAACGGGGAGGGGACCATGTTCTAGCTGGACTCCTGGCTCAGGGAGCGTCCTTTACAGGAGGTATATCCGAGCCTCTTCGCCATCTGTTCCGATCCAGCGCTTCATGTCTCCACTGCGGCACACGAAGGAACATGGAACATCTTGTTCCGTCGTACCTTCGGCCCGGAGGAAACTGAAACCTGGAGAGAACTTAGGGCGGAGCTCCCGGTCTCCTTGGCTGACGAACCCGATAGAGTATCTTGGACCCTCACCCCGTCCAGGTCCTTCTCGGTTAGCTCGGCCTATCGGGCCCTCTTTGGTCGCACGGACCTTCCATGGACCAAGCTCCTCTGGAAGGCTCCCCTCCCGCTGAAGACAAAAAAAATTGTGTGGCAACTTCTACACGATAGGCTCCCGTCGGGGGTTGAGGTGGCCAAGAGACATGGGCTCGGGGACGGGTTATGTCCATTATGTGGGATCCCCGAAACGGGCACCCACATAATGTTCACCTGTCCCGCGGCCCGGTTTCTGTGGAATTTTACCAAAGAGGCGTTGGGCCCGGATTGGCTGGCCCACGATCTCGGTGAATTCCTAGAAACCCAAGCAAACCAGGCAGGAAAGGGTCGCCGCCTTTTCTGGCTAGTGTTTGCGGCGATGTCGTGGTCCCTCTGGAACATCCGCAATAAGATGGTTATTGAGAAGATTCTTCCTAGGCGTGCCTCTGACTCGATTTTCCACTTTCTGGCCGCTCTGCAGCTATGGTACTCGTTGTGTAGACAGCGGGACAAGACGAGGCTAGACGCGACTCTTCGACGGCTCTTGGAGGCGGCCTGGCGGCTCCCACCCTAGTCCGTCGTAGCTCCTCGTCTTTGGTGTCCCCTCTCGTAACGAGGCGTCCCCCCTTTTTTTGTTTTGTCTGTGTCGAGTTGGGTCGTTTTGTGCTGTGGCCCCAGCATGTGATGTGTGGGTGACTTCGTTTTGTGATACTTATTGTGGACGGTTGCTTTATTTATAAAATGGGGCGAAAGACTATTTCGAGAGACCATGAGGGTTTTCCTTGTAGGGGCTTATAATTTTTTTTTCCTTCGGCTAGTGACCCAGAGAAGATGAATTTGCGGGTTTGTAAGCGGGCGATCGAGCTAGCTAAGGAGTTGAATCTCTCGAGGATCGTTCTGGAAACGGACATAAAAAATGTGATGATGAAGCTTGATCTTTAGGCCATTGATGGCTATGGATATTTCCAAGCAGTAATAATAATCGCAGCTATTTCCTCAAACAAAAGAAAATTGCTCGATTTCGCATGCATTGCCTACGCGAAAGTTGAGGCCACGGGAGGGCTTCAACATGTTGTATAGAAGAAAATCGGCTGCCTGTGACTGGTCATCGGATCATCAATGAACCAAAAGGTGGGCAGTGTCAGCTGGCTACGTGCACATCACTACCCTACACCTGCTAGCTTTAGATGTGGATCTCAGACCGACGGTCAGATCGATGTACGCAATTCTTTTCGACACACAACTGCCTGCTTTTTAAGCCTGTTATACTTTCGCCCTGCCCACACCGATCCAATTTCTTTTCAGAAAGTGGCACACAGTCTACACAGATCCACTGGGAAAAGGAAACAAAAGCTGAGATAAGGACCAGTGTGAGCCACTTGTAGAGGGGAATTGGCAACGTGCGCTGCTACTATGGTAAATGTTTGTGCCTGTGACGGCATGAACAATACATAAAGGCAACTTCGAAGCAAGGATAATAGAGAACCAATCTGTGTTTGGATGGTTAGTAGATCAGTGACACCGTTAGCTTACTAGAGTTCACATTCCATGTTCGATATTTTGTATATTATAAAAGGCGAAATATTCTTTAGTGGGAGACGACGTTTTCATCGACAGACATATGTGACTCTATCAATCTCAAGACCCGTTGGATCAGTCTCTCTGAGGTACTCATAAGAATAGGATATGTGTATGTACATTATAGAAAGAATGTATATATGTATTTGTGAGCGTCTGCGTCTATACTGAGTTTTGCAAAAAAAATGGCAAGGACTCAATACCGACGTGGGATGTGCCCATTTTGTCGGTGTAGATCGGGTCATACTCAACGGACCACCATATTTTGGACAAGATTATTGTTCCAACATGTACGTTTGGATCGGGGGAGGATCGAGAGACAGACATTTTCCTATCTACGGGTGTCCTCAACCGTGTGCGTCATTTCTCCCTCCATTTCGGCATGTTTGGCCATTTCTCCTGCCATAGAGACCATTCCTTTTACATTTTTTATTTTTTCATAAACAGGATAAAATAGTTAAAAAGATGTGACCGCATAAATAAAATAGCACACATGTTGGGTTTCAACATGAAGCACACAAATATCTTGACATACAAATAGATCACCACACAAATTGTTCACATAAAGGACCAACGTAGTTCTACATACAGTAGGAAATAAATATGGAGTGATCACATACCTTTTGAGGATCATCTTTCGCCTCTTCTTTGTCCAAACCCGTTGGCTCGGATCCATCCTGCCCGTGTCGATCATCATAATATGGTTCTCCCCTGTGAGTAGCTTGAACTCAGCTTTCTTTTTGAAAGAGCATGTGGACTCCTATGTGTGGTTTTGGTAATTAATGACTGATATGTTATAAATGTATTATAATTTTGATGTTTCATGCTTGTTTTGTACCAACTATTTTATGTTTTGTCTACACTTTGAGGCATTTTTATATATTTTCTGGAACTAACCTATTGACAAGATGCCACAGTGCCAGTTGCCTGTTTTTGTTGTTTTTGGTTTCAAAAAAGCTAGTAAAGAAATATTCTCGGAATTGAACGGAACAAAAGCCGAAGTTCCTATTTTTCCAGATGCAACACGGATTCTGAAGGAGAGACGAAGTGGAGCCACGAGGCGGCCACACCTAGGGTTGGCGCGGGTCCACCCTAGGCCGCGCCGCCCTATGGTGTGGACCCCTCGGGCGTCCACCGACCTTGCCCCTTCGCCTATATAAACAACCCGAGGCAAAAACCCTAAGTATTCGATCAGAAATCCACGAAAAAGTGCGTAGCCGTCGCCATCTCCATCCCTAGATTCGGAGGGATCCGAAGCTCTTCCCGGCACCCTGCCGGAGAGGGGAGATCATCCCGGAGGCCTTCTTCATCACCATGCCAGCCTCCGGAATGATGCGTGAGTGTTCACCCTTGGACTACGGGTCCATATAGTAGCTAGATGGTTGTTTCTCCTCTTTTTTGCTATCATGTTTAGATCTTGTGACCTCCGTTCATGATCAAGATCATCTATTTGTAATGCTACATGTTGTGTTTGCGGGGATCCGATGGATATTGAGATACTATGTCAGATTGATTATTGATTCTATCATGTCTATGTTATTTGTGATCTTGCATGCTCTCCGTTGCTAGTATATTCTTTGGCTAAGTAGATGCTTGTAACTCCAAGAGGGGTTATTTATGCTCGATAGTAGGTTCATGCCTCTAGTAATCTGGAAAAGTGACCAAAATCTCTAAGGTTGTAGATGTGTTGTTGCTACTAGGAAGAAAACAACAATCCTTTGTCCAAGGGAAATTGTATTGTTTACTTTACATACTTTGCTTAATGCAATTATCTGTTGCTTGCAACTTAATACTGGAAGGGGTTCGATGATAACCTGAAGGTGGATTATTAGTCATAGATGCAGTTGGATTACGATCTATGTATCATTTTGTAATGCCCAAACAAATCTCGTAGAGATCAAGATGTCTAGTATATGCATTGTTATGCATTCTCAATCTATCAATTGCCCCGCTGTAATTTGTTCACCCGGCATGTTATTTGGAGAACACCTCTAGTGAACTATGGACCCGGTCCATTCCTTCCCATTGATATACCATCTACTATTTACTGTTTACTTTCTGCAATTACCACAAGTAATTACTATCTTCCACACTATACGTTTAATCCTTTGTTTTCAGCAAACCGGTGAGATTGACAACCTCACTGTAAGTTGGGGCAAAGTATTGTGGTTGTGTTATGCGGGTTCCAAGTTCCTAGCAACACCTAGGGAGTTGTTTCCTTTCTCCTACTGGTTCGATAACCTTGGTTTCAAAACTGAGGGAAACTTGCTGTTGTGCTCATCATACCTTCCTCTTGGGGTTCCCAACGAGCTCTACATTATCTGAGCCATCAATGACAATCTTTATGGACTAATAATGCGTGTATTAAGTTGCACTTGTAATAATTGTCCATTGGCATCGCTTGGAGCATGTGTTGGCTTTAAGGTAAAAGAAATGAAGTTAGAAGAAGTGTGTGCAAGCTCAAATTGTGCCATCTCTAGAAGATCTCATGTTTGATGCTTGCCATCCTCGGTGATCATCGATCGATGAAGACAAGGTTAAAGTAAAGGTTTACACATGGTATATGGGGGAGAAAGGTGCAAGTCTTCATCAAGAAAGCGTAAGGAAGAGGAATTAAGAAATGTGTCCATCTTGAGAAGGACAAAATCATCTACATCAAGCTCAAGTGGAATGCTCAAGGCAAAGGTATAATATTGATAGGTTTTCCCTTTTGCCGGTCTCATGTTGTTAGTTGGGAGACTGGGTTTAGGATAGATAGCCATACTATCAAGAGGGGATATCGAGTGAGTAACTCGATCATATCGTTTGGAGAGAGCTCAAACCTTTGCATTCTTAGCATCATCTTTCTTGGTTGTTATTTGGATCTTATCCATGTGAGATTCTAGAGCTTGTGGTAATATTCATAACAAGTTGTAGTTCATCAAAAACAGATTCTCCCATTCTATCTTATTGTGTTTTTTTATCTTGGAGGATTTCTAGTTTTTCACCAAGGGAGGTATCTCACATTATAATACATTCTCACTTGGTGGTATCTAGTATTTTTCACTTTTTATTGGATAGCTCTTGTCGTCCTCTTTCCAACAAAGTTGGTTTCGGGTCGATCGGAGTTTCCTAACTCAAGTTATTTTGTTTTGAAGTTTGCTTGTCATTTGATTTAAAAAGAAAAAAGAAAAGTTTCTAGGGAGCGGTAGTACCGTTGCTGCTACCGGCCGCCCGGCACGCGACTTATCTCTTTGTCCCGCCCGGTTGCAAGGCAGGCCTAGGAATAGTAGTACCGGCCCAGGCGGCAGTACCGCCGGCCAGGTCGGTACTACTGTGCTGGCCCTCTCTGCTCGTTGTTCTCCCTCGCGCGTGCTCCCGCTCCCGCCCATCGCTCGCACGCGCGCGCTTCCCCCGATCCCCTTCTCGCCACTCTCTCGCTCGCCAAGCGCCAACAGACCGCGCCTGGGCTGTGCGCTGCCTGCTCTCAGTCGGTAGTACCGGCCCATCGGCGGTACTACCAGCCCAGACCTGGATTTTCCCTAACGGGCAGATTCCCTTGGGCTCTTTTTAAGCCCCCACTCTTTCTCTTTTTTGGCTTCTTCTTCTTCTTCTTCCTCTTTTTCTCAAGCTTTTCCCCATTTATTTGACCCATATTGAGCTTGATTTATTTCTTCCCCTTCAATGGTTCTTGCACATATTTGAGAGGAGGATTAAGGAGATCTAGATCTACAAATTGACCAAACCATACCATCTCTTTGTGAGTGATTCTTTGGGATCTAGATCTTGGAGGATTTGGTGTTCTCCTTGTGTTCTTCCTCTCTTGTTCCCCCAATATCTTTAGTATCTTTTTTGGAACTTGAGAGTGAAAGATTGGAGCATCTTTGTGGTGTTCTTGCCATTTGCATTAGTGCATCAGTTTGAGTTCTCCTTGGAGAATTTGGTTTGGTGAAATCAAGAAGCTTGTCCCTCTTGGGTTCTTGGAATCCTAGACGGTGTGTGGCCTTTGTGGTGTGTTCTTGGGGCCTCCAATTAAGTTGTGAAGCTATCCTCAAGTTAGTGGCCTTGGTGGTGATTATTAGGAGTCTCCAATTAAGTTGTGGAGATTGCCCCAATCTTGTACGGGTTTGATGACCGCCCTCGAGTGTCCCATAGTGGATCGGGTGTTTGCCGTACGACGGGTGCTTGGGAGAATAGGGTGAGGCCTCTTGTGGCGTTGGTGGTCTTAGTACCGCCCACCCCTCCAATGAGACGTACTTCCTTGTAGAAAGGAACTCGGTAAAATATCGTCGTCCCTGTGTGCCTCGGTTATCTCTATACCCGATCTCTTTACTTATGCACTTTACATTGTGATAGCCTTCATGCTTGAAGTAATCTATCTTGCTGTCACTTTGTTCTTTGTATTTCTTAACATAAGTTGCTGGTGCATGATGACCCACAAGTATAGGGGGTGTATCGTAGTACTTTCGATAAATAGGAGTGTCGATCCCAACGAGGAGCAGAAGGTGTTGACTAGTGGTTTGGAGCAGTAAATCTCTGTAAATACTTAGCAAATGGATTTTTAGGGGTTTTTTATAAAGCAAATAAATAAAGTGCAAGTAAATAAAGACAGCAAATAATTGCAAAAAGAGGCCCAATCCTTTCTTAGCAAAGGACAAGCCGGTTGTATTACTTATGAGGACCAAACGTTCTCGAGGACACATGGGAATACGGTCAAGTGCTTTCGTTTCATATAGTTGATTAATCTTCTTTGATTTGATAAGTGTTGTGTGGGTGAACATGTGCTAATGTACTGACCTTACTAGGACTAATACATACTTTTGATTAAACCCCTTGCAAGAATCCGCAACTATAAGAAAGTAATTAAGATAAAAACTTAACCACAGCCTTAAACTCTGAGATCCTACACTCCCTTGTGCAAAGGTTTCCTAACGAGGGTTCAGGTTTCTGTCACTCCGGCAACCCCACAATTAGTATCCAAATACACAATGCATTCCCCTAGGCCCATAAATGGTGAAGTATCATATAGTCGACGTTCACATGACACCACTAGAAGAATAACACCACAACTTAAATGTCAACCATTGAATAATACCTCAACACAATTCCACTACTAACAACATGACTTCTCCCATGTCCTCAAGAACTAAACGAACTACTCACGAGACATCATATGGATCAAGATCAATAAACAATAATGATGGATAACAATCTGAACATAAACAATAATTCAATGGTTCCACTCACAAGCATCAACTACAAAAGTAATCAACACCAGGAAAGTTTCCCCTAAGAACCAAGCAAGATTCAACACAATTGTTACAGCGGGATAGAGTGGTGATGATGGTGCTGGTGGAGATGGTGGTGTGGATGATGATGATGATCCCGATGAAGTCTAGCTTGATGATGGTGTTGATGGCGATGATCTCCCCTCTCCGGGAAGGAATCTCTCCGGCAGAAATCTGTCTACCGGAGAGCTCTTTCTCTCTCTATGGTTTCCGCCCCGCAGAGGCGGTGGAATATTTCTATGGTCGCTCCCCATGTATTAGGGTTTCGAGGAGAAGATATAGGCGAAAGGGCGGAGCAGGAGGTGGGCCAGGGCGGCCACACCCCCTGGTGGCGCGACCTAGGGTGGCCCGCGCATGGGGGTGTGGCCCCCCCTGTGGCCCATCTCAGCCTCCCCTTCTGGCATCCTTTGTCTTCTGGAAAAATAGGATTTTCCGTGTATTTTCTAATCTTCGCGAAAATTGCATCCAAACACCGTTTTTTTCCATCCGAATCCTGAATTCGGCAGTTCATCCTCCAAGAATCATCCAACATGCGAAAATAGATGAAATAACATAAGTATAATCTCTTAATAAGAAACATATCAATGAATAGTAGTAAATTATAATATAGAATAGCGATGCAAAATGGACGTATCAGTGCACATAGGTGAACCTTAGTATATATATAGGCTTTGTTCTTGACAAAAGAAAATGCTAGTTTTATTCTTCCATTGTTAAGCCCATCTCGTAAAAGTTTTTAACCGCTATTCACCCTCCTCTAGGCGGCATCCGTGATCTTTTACTTTTGCTTGAGATACATCTTGATTGATAGCCACCGTGTCATCGTGAAGGGTTTGTTGTCATATTACTCCTTGATGTAAGCCAATGCTTGGATCACCATGTCTTTCACGCCAACTCCACTCACGGGCGGCTTGATCACATGATTGTAAGAGCCTTGGAACTTGCTACACTCCCCCGAGATAAACGTCCATCTCTTTTGAAGGGAGTTATGATTCCAATCACTGAAAAAGTTGTAGGGATGCAATAGGTGATGCTCAAGGAAGTGATCATAAACCCTCTTCCAAAATGCTCCTCCCTCTTGTTGGGAACCACAAATTGGGTCTTGCCCTACTTCCATCCAAGCATCGCAAAGACACTTATCCTCATTATCTGTGTATGCTTTGGTTCTCCTACTCATTCCAGAGCTAGGAGGGTGAGAACATCCTCAAACAATGGTTCGTGATCAATTGAGATTCCATCTTATTGAGTTGCTCGTTCAGTCCCCTCCCCACAGATTAGGGCTTCCATATCAACATCACCATACTTATACGCACAATTACATATAATTCACACCATTTGCGATAATTGTCATCAAAGGAGAGGTGAGATAGATCATACCTCGTGGAAAACATCGGGGCTGACATTCCACCAAACAGGTTGCGGCGAACTAGGGCGTCGCTGGTATTGCAGTCTCGCGGGGCCTTGCTATGCACCACCGACGAGTCTACGGCCACGAGTGTCATGTTGAGGTAGAGGAAAGCAAGTATCAGGCCTGGCGTCACTGATTCGCCGACCTATGGTGACTTTTCATGCGAGCCAAACAAGCGGGTCACATGCACGGTGTGGCTGGCCTTTCCTCCATGATGGGGTGCCGGTGGTGAGATGCTGCTCGATGTATGTAGAGGTGGCTACCGGGTGACGGGCGTCACCTAACTCACGACCAAACATTGTCAGTGTTGGCGATGGCCGCATTTAACGTGTCCACCTTGATCAATTTGTTTACGATGGCCTGCGTGTGGGAAATGATGGCCTTGTTGGTGGTGCGTGCATGTGTTACGTCCATCTGTTCCACCGCTACCGCTGTGATGGATTCTGATGTGTCGTTGGTCGCTCGTGCTTGGCGTCGGCCCTCTGGCCAGCCCTCTTCCTACTCTATAGGGCCCTCTATTCCCATGTATGATCTTTCTTAGGCTGGGCAGGTCCGCGACACCTGCGGTGGCACTGTTGGTTGCAGTGGCAGTGGGCGGCGGCATATCCTCCATGAGTCCCTAGGGCTTGGATAGATACGGTGTGGGAGAGGAAATAGTGAAATGGGAGTGGCTTCCTCTAATGAGTGGGACCAACATAGAGAAGAGGAGGAACGCGCGGGTGTCGACATATCGCAAAACCCGACCCAAATTTGGGTCGAGAATGCGTCAGGCTGGGCCTCTTGTCCATTTGCGTTGCCTTGTTGGAGCGTGGTTTTGCCGTTTGCGTGTCTGCGAGACCCCAACGAACACCAAATGTCTATTTGTGGTGGAACGTTGGTATTGCCTAATGGAATAAGTGTTTGGCTCGTATTCGACCGATCGATGACATGGCAATGTAAGGACTCAAAACAACTACAACACGCCCGAAATCCTCTAGCTAGCACTAGCGGCACTGGGGTGGCATAACCAGACATGAACAACGAAGGAAGAGGCCTGGCGGCAAACAAGAGCATGTAAAAATCAAGGTGGGGGGAGTGTCGAATGGAGGATTTGGAGTGGGCTGGATCACTGATGTGCGAGCCAAGAGAGGACTATTGAATTTGTATACTAGCTAACTATTCCAAAAGTATGAACTGATGTGAATATCTAACCAATATATTATATCTCAACACTTCACTTGGCGTCTAGGCTACTTTAGTCACTATAGTGTGGGCTTGGTGTAGCCAACCTATTTTTGTTAATATTGCATGAGGATCCTATCCAAATTAATTGGAAGGTCTAGCTAATATATTATATTCTCAACAAGGACAAGGGAACACATCGCTGTGGGTCCACGATAGTGTCCACATGTACGCAAATTAAAGATACACATAAAAACATGCATCGATCTAGGCATTGTGTTCCTCTACGTGTGGATACAAACATACAACATATGGACTATTAGAATATGTATACGAATTAGAGATAGACAATTCTAGTCATATTTTCGGATTCCTGGTCGTTTACATCCATTGTCAGGAATCTTTGGGTCCGTCTTGAAGTCGGACCGATTTTGTTGTGGGTAGCTTAGTGTGGTGGTCCCCTAAAATCATTTTTGAATGATCTTATGAATGCTTTGTCGTGATGCCTCTTTGCTTTCATTTGGTTTTCCCGAGGTTGAGCGTGCGTGTGTTGCTATTTTTGTACCACTGTAAGGTAAAATCTTTTTAAAAAGCCATGTCCATGGTTCTGGACTACTTGGAGCATAGTTCCTCAACCATAGACAACTCAAACTAAAGTAGTGCTATAAATTTGACTTTGGCATGACTAGTAATCAGATCCACTACAACGGAATGGAAAATTAAAAGTGCCACTAGATGGTGATATTGGGATGTTTTATGATATCTGTATCTGACTAGTAAGTATTGCAATTATAATAGAATGATTAATAAAATGCCAACTATGTGAGTTTCTCGAAAGGACTTCCTCGTTTGGTCTCGAGGGGGAAACTCCATGATGGGTTATGTTTGGTGTTATATCAGGTTGGTTCCGAATAGGTCTTTCTTATCCCTCTCTGATAGCCAACAGTTGTATCGAGTCTATATAGGTTGTTTAGTTCATGCTTTGCTGTCCGCTTCAGTCCACCATACCAATGTAGGCAAGAGCTGCCGAATTCTAAGACTCGTTGTGTACTGGCCTCAGTATTGATCGCTCTTTTTTATTTGCCCTTTGTTGGCACCCTTTTGCTTTGACATGTATGAGCTCGACGACGTTAGCAAGGTTAATCTTTCGGCTTGGCCTGAGCAGGGTTATGGACGTTATTAATTATTCTTCAGAACTCTTGGTCCAATTTGCATCTTATCCTTACTCAAATATTTTATCATTTTCAATATGATTTGGATCTTTATAATATATATATATATCAACACGGATTTGCTACCCACCATGCTACACCTGTGCACGCATGCATTGTCATCTGATATAGCCACCATATGATCCCGTAATATCCGCATCGTTGGTTGTTGGCATTATTCTGCTAACAACGTTCTCTTTCCATCCATTAAATTCTTCTAAGAATAGGCCGTAGGAGATGTCCTTAGTCCTTTCACTTGTGTCTTAGACACCATCCTCACATCATTGTGGTTTTCATTTATGTCATTAGACACCATTGTCATATCTTTGTGGTTTTTGACATGTGTTGTAGACACCATAGTCACATGTTTTGTGATTTCCAGAGAGTGCACTCGATACCACGTACATTTGTTTGAGGCTTGTCTGGCCAACTGGACTTATTATTTTTCGACGCTTTATATCATTCGTTCTCACGAAAGTTGCATGACACTATATATAGATGACAAATGAACATGGGGTACCGCAAAAAACTAGCAAACACCACACATGCACCATTGCTCACGACTATAAAAGTGTAGCATCCCGCGAAAGGTTTACGAACGACCTTCCAGCCCGCGTCGACTCTGTCCTACGCGTCGCTTGATTAATAAATATCCCAGAAAGGTTAAAAGACAAAACCACAAAGAGTGAAAGACATAGCAATGGAGGTGTAACGGAAGTATCCTATTGTACACACTCTCGTGCAGAATAACCTTAAGGTGTCGCTATTTATTTGGTCGAGGATTGTATATATATCGTACTTCGTGTGCAGAAAAAATTATATGAACCACATAGCCACCAAAGTCTAACTTTTAAAAATGAAAAAATGTGAGTACAACTAAGTTTCCTTTGCTATTATTATTGCGGCCACGCATGAACACCGGCTTGATGGTCAATGGCATCCGTCATCCCTTGTTTCCCCCAAAACAATATTATGTCTCTTTCCACAGATCGCACCAGGTGAATTTGGGCAATAAAAGGTGCATGTAGTTACTAAAAGACCGCCATAGTTAGTATATGATAACAAAGGTGTATTGGTAAACAAACAACTATTGATAAAAGTAGTGGTGTGTTCTATTACGTCCGAGAAATATTAAAAGGTGCTTGGCTATGCTGGATGGTGCTGTATGGACAACGACTAACAAGGGATACTAAACAACGAGCTATAATGGGAAGCGGAACAGACAAGCGGGCACGATTCCTTAGTAGCATGTGCTGCTGCTAGGATTCATGGTTTGTCATCATTAGAGATGTCGATGATGACGATGTTCTTCCCTTTGCCACCGCCTTCATGTTTGTTGTTAGCTTGCTCCACTTTGACAGATGACCCTTCCACATCGTTGTATGTGACGTTCTGGTCGGCTTCAAGCCAATCATCGACCGTCTCGTTCTCCTTCATGTTTTCTTTTTGAGCAGCTCGGCTTGCTTCCGCTTCCATCTCTGTACGGTGCAAGTCATGTACAACAAGCTTGTAGTCTTCGTCATCCGTGTCGAAGTTAGTGACGGAGTCGGTGATGGAGTCAGTGTCGCTCGGTAAGTAGTCCTTGATGTCATCGGAGTCGGAGGGGAACACCGACTTGAAACCGTTAGCATCGCTGAGCATGGAGTAGTACTGAGGCATCTCTTCATTTGAGAGTGTGGCGTCGTGTCCTATGACGGATTGGCTCGCCCTGGCAATGCCCTCTAAATTCTCTGGTGGTGGCGCCTGAGATGATGGCGAATTGATGCATGTGGATGGAAAATCACATATATGAAAAATCAAAAAAAATTGGTACCTTCTTGACGCGTTAATGGACCTGTGCCGGCTGAGCGAGAGGACGCCCTATTTTATTTTAGAGAAAAGCGTATGTTTTTGGTTCATGGGAAGACGCATGTTCTGGATCTATGTCCTAGCATGCGTGACATGACGCATGTTCTTGGTTGTGTGTCCTAGCATGCGTGACATACAAAAATAGACATGTTATCATGGTAAATTTTAAAGCCATGTGGAGTGAACTTCTGTGTGTGGATGGATAAGACCATGAAAAGACCTCATGTGTGCGGATGACATGCGTAACGTCATGGTAAAAACTCATATGTGTGGATGACATGTTTAATACCCGATAATAACTCATGTGTGTGGATGGCATGCGTCATTTACTACTAAAATCAACCTCTTACTCCCGATACAACGGCCATTAGTTTCTCTAATGAATTTATATCACACCTGTTAATCAGACCATGCTCCCGTCTTTTAATCCTATGGCGTTGCAGGCATGCACAGCTAGCCGGTAAATAGCCCATTATTTCCCATATAATATATATATATATATATATATATATATATATATGTGTGTGTGTGTTCTTGTGGGTTCCATCGAGGACTATTGTGTAACCTTATTGCTTCGTTATCCACCCATACGCATGTGCATGGTGGACATCATTGAAACTTTTCTATGCGGATTTTGACGGAGATCACTTAAATCTGCATAATGCCGATTCGAGGCTATTAAAAGCATGTCGTTTGAGTTTTGTTACATACTTGTCTTGGACATTGACAAGTGTAATTTTATTTACTAAATAGTAGTTTTAGGTTTGGATTTTCTTGATGAGGCCTTGCAATTTCATTTGGATGAACCGTATTAGTGTTAGGTACTGAGTACTTTGATTGGTTTACTTATTTGATTGGTCATCATTTTAATTCGGGTTAATTGGATAGACGTCACTCCAAATTTTGCCTATTTGAGATATGCCACTATAAATTTTAAGTTTTGAAACACCACTTCAATTCTATATACATTCCATAGATGCCATTATGTCCATTTTAACACATATACCAGACAAAATACACTTGTATTTCTGTCATAAGTACATATACATGGAGGGGCCCACTAGAATCAGCTTTGACATGGTCCAAAAGAAGGAATTCGTACTGCATTTGGGATAAAACTGACATGATAGTTATTATCAGCCGGCTCTTCTGCAATTCTATTGGTGTACACGTACACGTATAATACTTCATAACATAAATTTTAATCAAAAGGGCCTCCTTTTGTATATCCCTGTGCACAAAATTAGAAATAAACTTATCACCAAACTTGTATCTGCTCATATTGCAGGACTTGCAGGAGCAGAACTTGCAGCAGCTGATTGCTGGACTTGCATGGCCCACACCGGCTGTAGCAGTCTTGACAAAGCCGATGTCTCCATTTAGCCGGTACTTGACTACTTAGTCACTCGTACTGCTCATTGCTGAACTTGCAAATATGCGCAGTACTGATTTTCACCTAGCCTAAAATGGGTAGAACTGCAGAGGTGCCGGCTGATAATATCTACCAGTGTAAAAAATTCCTTCTTTTGGACCATGTCCCAGATGATTTTAGTGGGGACCCGTGTATATGTACATACGGTAGAAATACGGTTGTATATTGTGCGGTATGTGTATTGAAATGGGTATAATGGTGTCTATGGAACGTACAGACAATTGGAGTGGCATTTTTCAAAAGTTAAAAGTTGTAGTGGCGTTTTTCAAATAGTCAGAAATTGCAACGGTGTCAATCCAATTAACCCTTTTAATTCTGGTACTATTATATTCCTAGTTGAAATCAAAGCCTTTGAATTTCCTTTGGCCAAAGGTCTTATATTATGATGACACTTACTTCTACTGGTTTAGATTTGTTAGTTGTTCTAGTTGGGATTTTAGGTTGTCTTGATAATTACTACTTTTTCTTTGGCTTATGTGTTGGAATGATGAACTCTGAAGTATTCCTCCTCCAATTGTATTGTTCTGTATTAAGGAATCCAAGGCTTGGGTAGTTTCTGATTTAGTTATGGTTTTGTTCGTAGTTTCTTATTCACAGAAGTTATTAGTACTTGTTTTCTAGTGGTGCTTCATTGTGAAATGGTTCCGGTACTTCTTACTTTGCTACATTGTTTTCTACAGCTTGTTTATTGGTCTGGTCTTGCTGATCTGTGACTATTGGAAATTAAGTTCTTTGGGTTTTTCTCCTGTTGTTTTCATTTGGTCTTTGTTTGCTATACTCCTAGGCATGGTTTCAGGATTAGTTCCTGGAACTTATTTTTGTTTCCAAAGCAAATGGATTCACCTTTGGTGAATGCAACATTTTAACCTAATGTGGGTTTTCCTTTTGTTTTTATTGTTTGTTTTGCAAGTTCAGCAAAATCAAGATGAGAATCAAGAGTAGAATGAAGATAAGAAGATGAGAAGATGGATAAGAAGTAGATAGGTTTACTTTTAGGATTTTTCTTCTTCCTTTGTATCAAGATTTGTAACTTTCAAACTTGTAGTCATTTGGATTATGAATCAGTTTCAAAT
The DNA here is from genome assembly GCA_916181665.1 of Avena sativa. Lineage (NCBI taxonomy): Eukaryota > Viridiplantae > Streptophyta > Magnoliopsida > Poales > Poaceae > Avena > Avena sativa. The sequence continues at coordinate 38,595,441 of OV702298.1, read as the reverse complement.
TTACTTAAGTTTGATGTGATTTCACTTGTGATGAATTTCTCTTAAGTTGCTACATGTATTATCTTGTGAACTCAAGTTTGAATTATTCAAATCTCAATTTTGAATTCCAAGTATGTATTTGAGTTGTCTTGTTTTTGTCTTGATCATAAGTGAGTGTGATTATGAACAAGTGTTTTAGGTTTTGTGGAAATATTCTCTCGAATGACTCTCAAACATTACACTTTGGAATTTGAATTGAAGTCCTAGGGTTGACTTGAGTCAAACTCAACTCTAGGTTTAGTTTCAAGTGTTAACATTCAAAACACAAAAAGTTTAAATTTCTCCCTCATTTTTCTAAGATACTTTTATATGAAATGCACAAGTTCTTAATCGATTCCTCTATTTCCTATTCTTCGGGATATTACAGCAGCACTCAACGCCGCCAATGAGCCTTTTTCTACTAGTGACTTCCTCTCATGGCCACACAGCCGGTTTGGCACCTACATAGTGCGACAGACAATTACTTGGCGCATTCTGAATCTACCTTCGTTGCTAGGAGTGCAAAGGGCCGGTGATGGCGTCAGATGTAGAAGCAGATGATCCAAGCCCCCGGAAAGACACGCATTACAGTGTGGCGCTTTGCACATAACTGTCTCCTGAGCGGAGAGCGACTCTAGAGTCGACAGATCCCCACATCTCCTGCATGCATACATTGTTCAGTTCAGGAGAGCGTGGAGCACTCATTTCTGTTATGTTCATTCGGAGTAAATGGCAGCGGTGGTCATACAACTTTTGTCCCGCATGTGCAGATAAGTTATATTTTTTTTGTAAAATAGACAAACCTCACATACTTGTCTAACACGTGTACCGCAGATCACAAATAGGTCAACGAGCAGTTTTTGACAAAAAAAAAGCATGTGTGTCTCACTTGATCATCTCAAGGCAGTTAATAACTTATAAAAAAACCCTAGTATTGTCAAATATTTTTAGTTAGGGTTTAGATCAATTTTATATCTGATTGTATTTAACCAGGTCGCTACGTACGTCTCTAAATCGACAATTGGCTAGTTAAAATACAAGTTCCTGTCAAAGTATATATGGTCGAGTAGCCAATTGTTGTTGTATACAAATTGTAACTTTAAATTAAAAATTAACTAGCCAATTATCGATTCAGAGACATACATACGTAGCGATCTGGTTAAATTTAACCAAATGAAAAATTGATTTAAAATAAATGTAAAAATATTTAGCAATACTAGGAGGGTTTCTGTAATATATTGACTGACTTGAGATACTCACGTCAAAAATCAGCCGGTTGACCTGTTTATGACCTGCGGTGTACGCGTTTAACAAGTAGTGTGACCGATTTACCTATTTTACAAGAAGTGTGACTTATCTATACACGCGATACAAGTTGTATGACCTCGCAAGGGAAGTATGGAACGCGGTGAAGCAATTATTTGATGTCCATCTCAATCAAAATGGTTTTACCTCAACGAAGACATGACTCACTGAGTTTTTAGCTAAGAATGGTGAGCAACATGCGACGGTTCTGGCGGTGACCTTTTGGCACAATTGGGATGCCCACTAGTTGAGGGAGGAGGATGGTACCGTCAACCCTCTTGTTATTGATAAATGTAGAATTATAATAAATCTCACATATATGATTGTAGCGAGTACAAGGAGTATATATGGGGCTGGAGTCACAACCGACTCAGCCAAAATCCTAACCGACTCGGCCAGCCTAACCAACTTGTATTACAAGACAAACTCATAATCTAAGATCCCCCACAGTCTCATCGTGGGGTTCAACAACGTTGAGACTGAATCGAATGTCAGTGAAAGCCATAGTAGCAAGAGCCTTGGTGAAGATATCAGCAAATTGCGATGTGGTAGGAACATGCAGAACCCGTATTTGGCCCAAAGCAACCTTCTTCCGAACAAAGTGGATATCGATCTCGATGTGCTTGGTGCGATGATGTTGCACTGGATTGCTAGACATGTATATAGCTAAAACATTGTCACAATAAATAATGGTTGCTTAATGAATATGACGGTGCAACTCCGATAGTAGCTGGCGTAGCCAAACCATTTCAGCGACCGTGTGCACAACCGCTCTGTACTCAGCCTCTGCATAAGACCTTGAGACTGTAACCTGTCTTTTTGAAGACCAAGAAACCAAATTGTTACCAAAAAAAACACAGTATCCGGACATAGATCTACGAGTATCTGGACAACCAGCCCAGTCGGCATCGGAATATGCTGTCAAAGTAGTAGGAGAGGAAGAATTAATGTGAATACCGTGATCAAGAGTGCCTTTGATATATCTAAGAATACGTTTGACATGGTTATGATGTGGGAAACGGGGGTTATGCATATAGAGACAAGCTTGTTGGACAGCATAAGAAATCTTAGGACGTGTAAGAGTGAGATATTGTAGAGCACCTACAAGACTACGATAAAGAGTAGGATCGGACAAAGACTCACCATCAATAGAAAGTTTAAAGGATGTGTCAATAGGAGTACGAGAGGGTTGACAATCCTGCATCCCTGCCCATGAGAGAAGATCAAGAACATATTGTCGTTGAGATAGAAAAATACCACTGAAAGTACGAGTGACAGAAATACCAAGAAAATGATGTAAGTGACCTAGATCAGTCATGGAGAATTCGGTGTTTAAAAGAGAAATAATATGGTTGAGAAAAGGGGTGCAAGAAGCTGTGAGGACAATATCATCAACATAGAGAAGTAAATAAGAAGTTTGTGAATTTTGATTGTAGGAAAAAAGAGAGGAATCAGAAAGATAGAAAACAAAACCTATTGTTTGGATGAAAGTAGAAAATCGTTAAAACTATGCCCGTGGGGCTTGTTTAAGGCCATAAAGAGATTTTTGTAGGAGACAAACATGATCGGGTAGATTAGGATTTTCGAATCCAAGAGGTTGTTGACATTAGACTATTTTATTAATACTTCCATGAAGGAACACATTTTTAACGTCGAGTTGATGAATAGGCCAAGAGGAGTAAATAGCAAGACTAAGGACAGTACGAATTGTGCTTGGCTTGACAACATGAGAAAATGTTTCATCATAGTCAATTCCATGTTGTTGAGAGAAACCCCGACAAACCCATCTAGCTTTATAGCGAGCAAGAGATCCATCGGAGTGGAATTTTTGGCAAAAGACCCATTTGCCGAAGACAATGTTTGCACCATGTGGCCAGGGAACAAGTTGCCAAGTGTAATTTTGTAAGAGAGCTTGAAACTCATCTCGCATGGCTGAGGACCAATGAGGATCTAGAAGAGCAGCTTTGTAGGTACAAGGAATAGGTGAAATTTGGGATTCGGCAAGAAGAGTGAGACGTTCTTTAGGTTGAAGGCGAAAACCAGACTTAGCACGAGTACGCATAACATGGTCATTGCTAGGAGCAGTAGTAGGGACGCCACGTGAGGGTAAATGAGCAGAGGAGGTGCCCGGCACAACGGAACGATCGGGCACATGTGATGATGCGTCAGCAGCGCGCGCTGCCGCGGAAGAGGGTTTGGCAGGTTCAGGCGCGGCAGGGAGGTCTGCTGTGGCAGAGTTTTGCGTCATTTCATGTGCAGCGGCAGGGGGTTGGGTCGGTTCTGCCGCGACTAGGGGCTGGAAGTTGGCGACGCTAGGGTTGTATAGGAGAGGATGTGGGAGGCTAGGGGAGTGAGTTGGAGTTGTTGGTGAGGTAGGTTCAGGGAAAGATGACCGAGTAGCAAAAGGAAAGGTTGTTTTATCGAAAGTGACGTGACGGGATATATGGACGCGACTATTAGTTTATTGGGAGTGGTGGCATATATGTTGGGAAAACAAAGGCAACCGAAAACTTTTAACTCGGAATAATTGGGGTGGCTTAGGAAAAGAGAGTAGAAGGGTGTTGTTTTAGGGTTAACAGTAGAGGGACGGATGTTTAAGAGGAAAGTGGTTGGTCGAAGAGCTTCTGCCCAAAACTTTGGTGGCATAGATGATTGAATTAGAAGGGTGCAGACTATATCATTAAGAGTAAGGAGAGATCGTTCTGCCTTGCCGTTTTGGGGAGAAGTGTAGGGGCAAGAAAAACGCAAGAGAATGCCATGTTGAAGAAAAAGGTTTCAATTTGTAATGTTGTTGAATTCACGGCCATTGTCACATTGGATAAACCGAATGGGTAGAAAGAAGTGTGTGGAAACATATCGTTGAAAATTGAGGAAGGTGGTGTGTACATCTGATTTGTGCTTGAGAGGAAACGTCCAAATAAAATGAGTAAAGTCATCTAGAATAACAAGATAGTATTGAAAACCAGAAATACTAGTATGAAGAGAGGTCCATATATCACAATGTAGAAGCTCGAAAGGAAAACTGCTATAGGAACTAGAAGAACTAAAGGGAAGACACACATGTTTGCCTTGTTGACACGACTCACACACTAAGGGATCATGAAGATCTTTATTACATGGAAGACAAAATTCACTAAGAAAATTTGTAGTGGTGACGGCATTGGGGTGGCCTAGACGCTGGTGCCAGAGGTGGACGGAGGCCATCATGGAGGAGGGTGGACGTGCGGTAGGAGCTCCATGGATAGAATAGATATCACCGGAGCTATTGAAGTGTGCGATCTCCTCCTTGGTTCGAAGGTCCTTCACAGATAGGCCAAAGGGATCAAATTCAATAGAGACAAGATTATCGGAGGTAAACTTGCGAACAGAAATTAAGTTTTTGATAAGAGCAGGAGCAACTAGAACATCTCGAAGTAAAAGGGGTTTAATGGGTGTGGGTAATTGATGTGACCAGTGCTATAGATTGGAATAGTGGAGCCATTGCCTAGGGTAATTGAAGAAAAAGGGGAAGAGGTGAAATTTGACAGCATAATATTTGAATTAGACATGTGGCTAGAAGCACCAGAATCGAAAATCCAGTCCATACCTGATGCTCCCTGGGCAGCAAAATTGTTCATGGCCTGCAATAAGGCGTCTTGGTCCCAATGGGGGGTTGGTGAAGGCAGTAGAGGCGGAGCCGTCGATGGTGGCGGAGCATGCATCGTGTAGGAGGCTGTCGGAGCAGATGTCAGCTGAGGCTGCAGGTGGTAGAGACCGCTGCTGTCGGTGTAGTACGGCGCAGGAGACAGAGCACCGTAGGTATAGGTCGACGGGGCAGCGTGGTACGCCTGCGTCGGGGGACGAGGGCTCAAAAGTCCTGGCGATTTCGTGTGGGGGCGGAGTCCCGGCATCCAGGAGCCGGACTTTGCAGGAGGCGCGCCAATCGGGGACGGTGGAGTCCAGGGCATCCGCCAGGCTTGGACAAGCCCGGTCCAAGGATCATGTGAAGGGCGCCAACCTGGAGGCGCAGGGGAAGGGGCGACGCTCGGAGGTGGCGTCGGAGCTGGCGGGGTTGGTGCAGCTGGTGGGCGTGGCGTTGGCGGGCGGTAGATCGGGTTTTTGCCACGGTAATTCGGGCTCGGGCGCCATCCCGCGGGTGGGGGGGAGGGGTGCATTGGAGGAGCTGGAGGAGCGGCCGGTGGTAGAGGCGGTGGCCGTGGGGTGGTGACGAAGACCTGGTGACGCGACTCTTTGTTGGTCATGGCACGATCGGCCCATTGGAGCATGGACCGGACCTCGGCGAAGGAGGGTGGTGGTCGCATCATAGGGATAAAGGACGCCTGTTTATCGAAGTGTTCGACAAGGCCGACGAGGAGGACGTTGATGAGTTGCTTATCGTCGATAGGATCCCCAAGCTCGCAAAATTCGTCAGCAATGGACTTTAGGCGCTGGCAGTAGACGCCGACTTGTGAGTCTCCTTGGACGGTGTTGCGGAGCTCCGTGTGGAGAGTGTTGACGCGATCGTTGACGTTGTCCTGGAAGAGGTGGCGTAGAGCCACCCAGAGGGCGGCGGCGTTGGTGGCGTTGCGGAAGACGAGGTTGAAGATCTCGGTGGAGACTCACTGATAGATCCATTGGATGATTGCAAGATCGTCCTTGACCCAGCGCGGATCCGAGGGCCGAGGGACAGTGTCGGCGGCGACGTGGTCGAGAAGATTGCAGCGACCGAGGTGAACTTCGAAGAGATGGCGCCAATGGTAGTAATTATGCTTTGGTAAATCTAGGGTAATTGGGATGAACGGGCTGACATCTGAGATCGTGTCGGCATAGTTGATAGTGGGGATAGTTGGGGATAGGGTTTGAGTGGATGGATTGGAAGAGGACGCCGCGAGAGAGGCGGATTTGGCGGCGGCGAGGGCAGCCCCGACGTTCGAAGTAGCCAGATGGAGGCGGCGGCGGCGGTGTGGGGGCACGGCCATGGCCTAGGAACAAAACTAATCTGATACCATCTAAAATTATAATAAATCTCACGTATATTGATTGTAGCAAGTACAAGGAGTATATATGGGGCTAGAGTCACAACCGACTCAGCCCAAACCCTAACCGACTCGGCCAGCCTAACCAACTTGTATTACAAAACAAACTCATAATCTAACAATAAAAAAAATTAAAGCCTGCGATTGAGTTGTTCTTAACACATGCATATGACAAACCACGTTGCCATTCATATTCGTGAGACCTCCACAGGAGTTTCTTGGTCTCCGCTGCCGGCTGGTATGATTCAACTCAATATCGACGCCGCTCTGTTTGCATCTTCGGGAAGGATGGGAGATGGTGTGGTAGCCCATGATAATGTTGGGGATTCCGTCGCTTGTATTGGAGACAGTTGCGTAATGTTTCAAGCCCAGAGCTGGCGGAAGCAAGTGGCGATTAGGCTGCTGTTTCCTGGGCGAAGGAGGAAGGTATGGGCGGTTTTGTTGTTGCATTGGATTGCTTATCTGTTGTGCAGCGCATGAAGACCGGCGAAAAAGACCTCTCCAGCTGCAGGGTGGTGATCTATGATATGAAGCGACTAGCAAATGATTTTGTAAGCTGCTCCTTTTTTTTTTGTAAGCTGCTCCAATATCGTAATAGTGTCAAGTGCGATCCCACTTTTAGTTTATTTGCCAAAATCTAGTTTAAATTTTGAGCAAAAATTTATACTAGATTTTGATAAATGAATTAGAAGCGGGATTTTGGTGAAATCTCACTTGACACCCTACGTCATATCAGGCATGTGCAGAATGTTGTTTAGCTCGATCGAGTGAGTTCTCTGGTTTAACTTTATGGCGTGTTGTGCCCCCGAAATATATACCGGAAACAATTTATAATAACTCTATTTCTGCTTGATTAATAAAGTAGAAGCAAGTTCTCAAACTTCAGAATGCTCGAAGAGTTAGCGACACGGGTGGAAAACCTAATACGTTAAAAAAGACGAGAAGCCCAACATGATTTACAGGATGGTTCCCATGTTTTTGCTTAGACTCAGACCTCGGCCCAGATTAAGTCCATGTAATTATTTTGAGTGCTTGGCTTGCTTTGAACGGCCTAGCAAGGGAATGGAAGACACTTTTTCTTATAAAAATGCAGAATATATAGAAGATAGAATCTGTGCACTTGAATTGGTGCACTCAAAACAAATGTGGACTTGCATCAAGTGAGTGATTAACATGATTTCATTGGCTTAGAAGGCATTTTATCCAAGAACTCAAACAGGTGGAGAAAGGCGAATAATGCACTAATACCTAAACGTTCACTAGTAGAAAAAGGGTCTTTGGTTTGGGCCACGGCTGTGACTGGGGCCGGGACTAATGGTCCGAACCAGACGGTTTAAACCCTCCCAAACCATTTGTCCGCCCCGTTAGACTCTATTTGTCTTGGTTTGAGCGTGCTGCGCGCTGCGGTGACCATGTAGAGGACCATTTGTCCCGGCCGATAAATAGTCCGGGACTAATGCTCGGGTCTCTAGTCCCGCATAGCTAGTCCCGGTTTTAAAAACCGGAACTAGAGGCCTTTACGGCAGGGATTAGAGGTGCCTTCTCCACTAGTGGTTTGTCGTATACTCGTATGTGACCCCTCATAGCTAAACATGACCCAAAGTGTGCTGAGTTTTATTTGGTGTGCTGATCACATCTTGAACTCAAAAGATTTCAGCTCTGAAATAATATAGGATGATTCTTGAAAAATAATAGGATTGTGTGTTTACTTGTCAATTAACCCAAAAGTGAAAGCTTGCGGAAGAAGATGAGAAATACAAGTTTAACATTTCGAACAACGGGGTAAAAAAATTTGTCGAGTGGACTAGGATTGACTATTATCCATAGTAGAAGCATGGTATGGTACTACGATTTTCTCCTATCTGACATGGTATGTTGCACAAGAGAAGCAAAATTAAATATTGTTTAGAATTATTAGGGTGTCCCCAAACGAGTGCGCCGTTTTGGAGGACGGTCAGTATGGACACGTTTTTTTATTTTTTTGAAATCGACACTATTAAGTTTCAAAAAAACCTTGTATGTAGATAATGACGACTTCTATCTGCATGTCAAAAAAAAAAAAACAATGCACGGCTATGTAAAAATGACAAAATTTTGAATCAAGAACCGTGCAAATTTCAAAAACCTTCGGATTTATTAGGATTTTCATTTTTGTGTAGGCCAGAATACAAACTATTTCGCGTTGATATTTTGCAGGGCTGTAGAATTACGATATTGTCAGCATCTAGGATTTTTTTTAAAAAAATGGAAACTCGAAAATATCGATCAAAAAAATATTCAAGAAGGGCTCCGTCGAGCCCGTCATTCAAAGAGATTTTCCGGTCCCCACAATATCGTCGATAGTTAGGAGTGCTAAGAGCATCTCCACTCACCTTCGCACAATGTCGATCCCAGGGTGAAAATTAGGTTCGGACGCCGAATTTCGGTTTAGTCGTGTTTTCAGGAACCTGTTTTCGTCTGGATTTGGGACAACTTTGGTACGGACTTTTCAGGCCATTCCCAGGATCCCGTCCTGGGAACGCCGGACGAAGCAAATTCGCCGAGTGGACCAGTCCTGTCAGCGACAGAAGCCGAGTAGTCGTCATCTTTCCCGTTGTTTCCCCCTTTTCCGCCCTCACCGCTACACCCCTCTCGTCCTCGCCGCCGGTCTTGGCCTACAAAAGCCGTACATCTCGCCGTCTTGCTTCACACTCTCTCATAGCTCTCCCAACTCCGGCGAACTCCAAACGCTCGCACCTCTACAACTCCGTCGAAAAGACATGGCCGAGAGATTCCCCGACGACCCGCGGCGGCGAACGGCCTCCGCACGCTGCAGTTGTGGGAGGCCCGGCTGCTCCACGACGTGGGCTATACGGCGCCGCCGGGCTTTCGTCTCCCCGTCGGCTGGAATCTCAGCGCCGGTGGGATCCTAATTCCGCTTGTGCCGACCGACGAGGACATCGCCGGCGAGATCCAGACGTTGTTGCCGTCATGGAAGACCCGGATCACGCCGAGGATCCTGACAACCTGGTCTTCTGGGAGCAGTTCTTCGTCGACAGACGGCTCCAGGAGCTCGCCCGACATGAGGGACCGCCGGGCTCGCCGCCGACGCGTAACAATGCGGCGTTCCGCCGCCGCTGGTGGAGCGCTCCTGGGCGAACGCTCGCCGCCGTGCTGGAGCACATCCAGGCCGGCAACCACCCCCGCCTCGGCATGTAGAAGCGGCGTCCGACATCGGGGTCGGACACGGCGGCGGCCTTTGCCTAGTTTAAATTTAATGTTTTCCTAGTTTAATTTCGATGTAATATATGCGTTCTCGTCCTAATTAATGAAATCCGCCTATATTCGCCCAAATTTCGCCGTGTTTAACTGAATTTAGCTGAACATGGGAACTCAGTCTGGAAACGCGAGTGGGAAACTCGGCGTTTTCAGACCGAAAACGAGTTTCGTCCGACCCAAAATTCTTCCGGATTTCGGGCTAGGATCGTCCAACAAGTGGGGAACTGGGGATGCTCTAATTCCCCAGCCATATAGTAGGTACCACTCATTTGGTTCTGCAAATCGTTACCTAGTTTGTGCCGGTCCGGTCTTGCACAGTTTCCTTCATCGGAGGTATGGTCAAACTCGAGATGTAAGAGGGCGGGACAGAGACGATGACTTTGAAGAATGTTGATGTAACTCTTGGTCTGATAACCGATCAATAGTTGTTGTTTCACGTTTTTTTCGGTGCCTTTGATCTATGAGTATAAAGTAGGGCTATATACAAAAAAAGAGAGCCCAACTAATAGAACGAAATTAGCAATTTCATTCAACAGGTTCTGCAAAATCTCTGTTTTTTTTCTCAGTGCATGGAACTGTTTATGTGCATTTGGTGGCAAGAAAACTACGGCTACACATCTCTATGACCCCTCTTGTATTAATTCTCGTATTCTCATTCCCACAACGGGCTGTACACTTCCTCCACGCAGCCCTGATCTGCCCAACAGTACTGCCCAACGATGGTGCCTTCACCCCCCTCCGTGTACAAGTACCATCCCCCCACCGGCGGCACCTCCGGCCAGTACTCCATCGGCATGGACGCCCCGCCGCCATAGCCATCGAGGTCGGCCATCAGCATTTCGTCGATCATACAGCTGTCCTCGCTCGGTGGTACCGTCAAGCAGTCGCCGCCGTCCTTGGGCACCGTCGTCGCGGCGCCTCCTCTCATGATCTCGGCCTCGAGCGACCGGATGACGTGGCTCAGCCGGTCGACGTCGTCGTCGACGGCGGGTGGCGGCAGCGAGTCCTCCATCAGCTCCATGATCAGGAGAACCCCGTCGGCCTCCGACAGGCCCGTTGCCCTGTCGAGGCCAACGTGGTGGTACTCCTGCGTCGCGCGGTTGCTGTCCCCCTCTTGACTCTGCACCTGGTCCATCTGTATGGCTTGGCGAACGAGATAGCTCAATAGTCACAAATTCGCAATACTTGCAGATTTATGGAAGTGGATCTGGGTGGCCAAAGGCGAAGAGGGTTGAGGTGCTTATATAGAGGAGAGCCCGGCGATGTTCGTTCAACTAAACTAGGCACCTGGTTCTTCCCATGTGCGACATCATTGGGTGCTTGCTTAATTAGATTCTTTTCTTTTTTTGCTTTGGCAAAGACAGATTATGGTTCGGTTGGTTTAGGGTGGCCAAGAAGAGGCCGTACCCGTGTTCCTTGTTCCAGGTAAGCAAAAGGTGATATGTGGGTGAGAGATGGAGATTGTGATGGCGACCGGTGGCGGTGGGGTGGGCAAGATCCGGCAGTGGCCTGCATTATTATCATTTTATGCTCTTATCCACGTCAGTGTCCCGGATGCATCCGAGATATGGTTCTCCCGTCGTCATTCGTACCACTACAGGAAACACCTAAAACGCCGACGGACCATATGCTACGCCGACGACTTTTTATCGGGGCTGTCAGCTAGAACCGTGAGTTAGGCGGTAGTAAGAACTGTCGGCATAGACGGGCCGTAGGCGTAGTAGATAAGCCGTGACGGTGATGCGATGTCGTCAAGGCTACGCCAACGGCTTGCTATTTTCTCTTTTTGTCATATTAATACTAGAAAAATTCATAAATAAATCATTCTAATTCAAAAAATACATATAATATACCAAAATTTGCAGAAAAATAAGATCTATCTAACTAAACTCAAATACTAAATATTTTTATTGAATAAAATATAAAAACATTACATATACTTTTGTATAACATATTATCTATTTTCCAAGTGCAAAAAGCGGGGCATTTTGTGAAGCAACCGCCAACATGCTCATTCAAAATGCTGCTACCCCATTTTTAAAAAATACTAGACCGGACAATGTCCCAACCGGGAGATTTCAAACCTTTCTATTCACCCCTGGTGAAAAAGAAAATATCTGCCGAACCGACAGGAAGTGGGTCCAGTTTGAACTACAGGTATATGATCTAATGCTCATGGTCTTTTGAAAAAAATTATTTTTAGACTCACAATATGATGTTTCTTTAGAGATCCAACGCAAGTTTTAGGGAGTCTCATCACATATCTTCATGCCCGCCGTTTTGACCATAGTTTGAAACGGGAAAATTTTGTAACAGGCATAAAAAATTCAAAAACGGTTCAAACAATGTAAATCCTTCGAGTGGTGTTATATTATGTGACATAGTTGCAAGGAAAAATATAAAACTTGGTAAATTGATTATGTTTCAAAAACTTTCACAAAATGACCTATCATGTTCGAGGTTTCCTGACTTTTTGGTTAAATGACCAATGTTATGGCTAAAATCAGGGCATAGTTTGTGATACTGTGCCCATATTATGCACATATGTGTTTCATGGGATGACGAACAATGTTGCAGGAGAAAGTTTCCGTTTTCGTCGCTCGGAAAAGCCATTTTCTATTTTCCGAGTGCCAAAAACATGATGTTTTGTGAAGCAACCACCAAAATGCTCATTCAAAATGCTACCATCCTATTTTTCAAAAAATACTAGACCATCTAACATATATAATGTCCCAATCGGCATATCTCAGTCCTTCCCGTCCACCTCTGATAAAAAAGACAAATGTCTGCCGAACCGGTAGAAAGTGGGTCCGGTTTAAACTATATGTACATGATCTAATGCTCGTGATTTTTTTAAAAAATTATTTTTAAACTTGCAATATGATGTTTCTTAAGAGATCCAATGCAAGTTTTAGCGAGGCCCATCACATATCTTTATGCCCGCCGTTTTGACCATAGTTTGAAACGGGAAATTTTTGTAACGGGCATGATAAATTAAAAAACGGTCAGAACAATGTAAATCCTTCGCGTGGTGTCCTATTATATGACATAGTTGCAAGAAAAAATACCAAACTTCGTAAATTGATTATTTCTCAAAAAAACATTCACAAAATGACCTATCATGTTCAAGGTTTCCTGGTTTTTTGGTCAAATGACCAATGTTATGGCTAAAAACAAGGCATAGTTTGTGATACTGTGCCCATATTGTGTATACATTTGCTTTATAGGATGGCGAACAATGTTGCAGGAGGAAGTTTTCCTTTTTATCGCACGAAAAAACCATTTTCTATTTTTCGAGTGCCAAAAACAAGGTGTTTTGTGAAGCAACCACCAAAATGGTCATTAAAAAAATGCTACTACCCCATTTTTCAAAAATACTAGACCAACTTACATAGACAACATTCCAACCGGAGTATCTCAAACCTTTTTGTCCACCCCTGGTGAAAAAGACAAATATCTACCGAACGGGTAGGAAGTGGGTCCGGTTTAAACTACAGGTACATGATCTACTGCTCATGATTTTTTTTTAAAATAATTTTTATATAAAAATATGATGTTTCTTCAGATATCTAATGCAAGTTTTAGTGAGGCTCATCACATATCTTCATGCCCGCCGTTTTGACCATAGTTTGAAACAGGAAAATTTTATAACAACCATAAGAAATTTAAAGACGGTCCGAATAATGTAAATCCTTCGTGTGTCATATTATATGACATAGTTGTAAGAAAAATACCAAACTTGGTAAATTGATTATGTCTCAAAAAACCTTCACAAAATGACCTATCATGTTCGAGGTTTTCTTGCTTTCGGGTCAAATAACCAATGTTATGGCTATAATCTGGACATAGTTTATGATATTGCACCCATATTATGCACTCACGTGCTTCATGGTATGGCGAACAATGTTGCAGGAAGAAGTTTTCCTTTTCGTTTAAAGGAAAAGCCTTTTTCCATTTTTCGAGCGCCTAAAATGGGCGTTTTGTGATGCAACCACCAAAATGTTCATTCAAAATGCTATCATACCATTTTAAAAAAATACTAGACCACCTTATATGGAAAATGTTTCAACTGGGATATCGCAAACCTTTCTGTCCATACTTGGTGAAAAAGACAAATTTTTGCCGAACCGATAGGGAGTGGATCCGGTTTGAACTACAGGTACTTGATCTAATGCTCATGATTTTTTGCAAAAATCATTGTTAACCTTACAATATGATTTTTTTAGAGATCCAATGCAAGTTTAGCGAGAATCATCACATAGGTAAGAATCTTCATGCTCGCCGTTTTAACCATTTTTAGACTCACAATATGATTTTTTGAAAATTTGAACACTATTAAATAAATTTTATTTAAAAATACATGATGCATGATTAAAAATATGATATGGATGTCATTTTTGAAATCTTCTCATTTTTCTAATTGATTTAGACATATTATTTGTCAGATTCCGATTTACGAATTTAAAGATATGAATTATTCCATATTAAATAGAAAAAGGCAAACAAAAATTATTTTATTGTCATTTGAATTCAAGATTATTATTACTTATTCAGTTTTGTTTACTTAAATAATTTTTTGAACTTTTAAAAATAAAGACGCGTGACACTATGTTCCAAGAGTTAATAGGATTGATATGGTAGTATTATCAACGATGTCTAATTTCTTTATCAGAAGCTTCGATCGGGAAGTTTCACCATTAGTGCAATTTAACCGAAGATTAAACATACTTAGAGTTAAAAAATCGTTTGTGAGATTAAAAAGTCAAACAATTCAAAAAAATTGGAAAAGAAATTCTAATTTTTTTGGAACAAAATAAATAAAAAAATTGAAAAAATAAAAAGGTCAAAAACTAGGCTGACGACTAAACCGTCGGCGTATCCTAACGCATGTTAGCCCTCTAGGTAGGGGCCATCTGAACTATGCCAACGGCTAAGCCATCGGCGTAGCCGTCTACGCCGACGGCTTTATTACGTCGGCGGCATATTAGTCTAGGTGGACGTAGTATTACGCCGACGGGGCTATACCGCCGGCCGCCATCGGCATAGACCTATGCCGATAGCAATTTGACCTATGTCAATGGCTTTTGGCCGTCAGTGTACTGACGTGTTTCTGTGGTGTATGGGCAATGATCTTAGAGACAATCATTTGACTACAGGCAAGATCAACCACGTAATGTGCTTGCTCCTCTCAACTAAGCTGCGTCTCTTTCAAAAAGTTTGCAAAGCGCACATCAAATATATTTGTTAAAGAAAGATCCAAATTTATTAAGAAGGCTAAATTTTAACGAGCGAAGCGAGACCCTTCGCCGGATAGGCTTAGGCAGATTTACACCGTTAGCTGGAAGGCTGCACTGTGAGCAGTTGTTGCCCAATCTACCAGTGAAGCTAAATACATAGCTATTACTGAAACTTGCAAAATATCTGTTTATTGGAAGATTTATTTAGTAAGCTTTGTAAAGATGATTCTTGTATTACTTTGTTTTGTGAGATTCAAAGTGCCATATACTTTAGAAAGGATCAGATGTTCTATCAAAAAACAAAGCATATTGATGTCATTTACCATTTTGTTAGAGACAATGTTGTTGTTGACGCTATAAGAAAAAATCTGTCTCATGGTGGACTTTGTTGAAATATGATCTAAATTCATTAAAAATATTAACTTCTAACTAGCGGAGCAAAGACCCATCGCCGGATAGGCTTGGGATAAGTTGCATCTATAAAATCTCCGGCATTATGTAAACATTCTTCATTATAGTAAATTTTCGTTGGCTGTTGTCCGTGTTTTTTCCTTTGTTAAAGAGGTTTTCCATTTAAATCATGCGTCCCTCTGTTGTGATCTCGTTTCCGTGCTTTGTTTTTCTTCATGTCACGTTTATCACAATATTTAGCTATTGTGAGTACATTAATCTCATCCGTGAGTGCATGTATATTGCCCAAATTTACATCGCAAATTTACCCGATCCTCAGCTTGCAACCATGCCATGGTCACCCTCGAGTTAGATGATTGAAGTATGGTTTTGGGACATAACCACGATTGAACTGTCTCTGTCGCCGACACCAAGACTGAGGAGTCGGGTCACATGGTGATGTCTAGTTGCTTGAGCACAACGCCTGATGTCATGTACGAACAGATCGATGCGAGATGTTCTACAGACGGCCACCGCTCAACGCGCATTTAGCTGCTGCTAACTACCGTGCCGGACGTCCATCCGTCCGTCCAAATCAAACTACAGCTTTCGGCGCTTTGCTTCTCGTATAGCCCTAGTTGGCTATAGCTTGTGATGTCTCGTTGCCGACAGAGAGCCGGAGAGGAAAAGGAGATACTAGTATTAAGAGCATAGCTATAATTGCTAGCTATAGGTTCGTGAGCATAATCATTGGGCGCATGACTGAATTGGGTGTGTGTGTGCGCGCGGAGAATCAAGCTTAACCTTTGGTTGGGTGGTTAGAGCAACTTCAGCGTATGCTGTATATTTTGGCGCGTTAATATATGCGTATGCAGCGCGTGTGATTTGGTTATAGTGCGATTGCGCGCGAATCTCCTTGGCAGAGGCGCCTGCGCGACGCATACTAAATTCGAGCGCGCAAACAAGATTTTATAACAAATATGATAGAAAATATATCCAAAGAAATTAAAACAAAAGAATATTATATAGAACATGAAAAAATATACTACTACCTCCGATCCTAAATAAGTGTCGCCATTTTGAACTAGAGTTAGTTCAAAACCGTGCCATTTATTTTGGATCGGAGGGAGTACTAGATCTAGTACGACGAGAAGACTGAGATATAGACATCGTTGGACGAGACTCGTGTCGTGTCGGACACCGGGGTCGACGAAAACGCGTCCATCCAACGAGGATCGTCGTCGGAGATCGGTGACGGCCTAGCCATCTGCATGTCGATGAAGACGTGCCTCCGTGCCTTGTCCATCCGGCGCTCGAGGCGGTTCTGGTGCTTCGCCGCTGACATGGGTATGCCCTACGGATGCCTAATGTTAGCCTACCAGTTCTGGCCTAGCGGAAGCCCATGAGATTATATACCCCTGATGGTGAAGCCCGGGAGGATTTTGGATGGTCCAAGCCCAAGAGGAGTGCGTTTCCTTGAAGAATACGGCTAAACTCTAGATAGAAATTCAAAGGGAAATCCCTAAACTTGTAACCGACTCGACCTACCCCGGGACCTGGCGGCCAATCTATATAAAGGCCAGGAGGGCACGACGAGGAGAACACATCATAACCCTAGCGTACACCCCGCCAGATCCAATCTGCTCACCCCCTGTAACATTCGGCTTCGCCATCATTCAAGAGCTAGCAGACAAGCAGGAGTAGGGTTTTTTCCTTCGGGGGCCTAAACCTGGGTAAACATCATGTCCCGTGTTGCTTATCTGTTAGCCGTTCTACGATCTCCAGCGTCCCCTCTTTCTCCAAAATCTAAGTCCATAATAATGGGCATTGACGAGTCGAACCCTCGTCATCCACCCTTGCTGCCACCTTGGTCACGGTCTGCTCGGCGTCGTGTGTGTGCTACGCTTTGACGTCTTCAGGGAAACGCCTGCGCCACTCTTGTTACAGGTGCTCATCGCGCTCGGCGATGAGCAGGCGACGCTCCTCCTCCGTCACGAGGCGAGGCGGTGGTGCGAGCGCCTCGGCCTCCTCGCGCGTCCAGACGCCATGGAAATTCATCAAAGGGTGCGGGCGCCCGAGCCTCCACACCACGAAGTCATAGGCGTGTGCGGCCTCGTGCGCGGTGTCAAAGGTGTCGAGGATGATAAGGTCGTCGTCAGGCCGAATCTTGGCATAGTAGTTGCCGGTCGGGCGCGCGCATATGCCACTGTACCCTGAGCTTCCCCGGCACGGCGACATGGCGGCGATGGCGCGGGCGCGGGCGCGTCGGCAGAGAAGTGGTGGGAAGGGGAAGAAGACGAGTCCATGTGCGCTGAATTGCTGATTATTTGCTTTCACGCTCGGCGTGGCATTTAATGAACGCGCGCTAAGCGGTGCATAAAAAAAAAGCGCAACCACGCTCGCGGCAAAGTTTTTTCCGCATGCCGGAAGATAGAGCAATTTACGAGACGCTCTGAGATTGATCATCAGTCCTGGTGTACGTACGTATATAGCTAGGTGTTGTTGTCGAATCAATTGGTGGATTACTTGCATATTTCTAGTGCATATTTGCATATTTTTAGTGCATCTACAAATATACAAGAATAAATAAAATGGCGCACATTTATTATTATGATTACTTGCATAATCAAAATATCCGAGAGAAACGGATATGATTCATGCATTATAAATATAAGAAATAGATTCCTTAGATTTTTCTAATAAATTTAGACATATTATTTATATCATTTGGAGTTATATAGTTAAAGTTATGAATTTCCGAAGTTTTTATATAATTAATAAAATAATTTTTATATTTTTTGCATATTTTAATTATATAAAATAATAAATAAAGTTTATATTTAAATATTCAAACAATTCTAAACACTTTTCGTATTTAATTTTTTTCTATTTGAATTCATATTCAAAAGTTATGAAGGTTTTAATAGTGCAAGGGACTTTTACGCAATTTTCTATCAAAATTTGAGGACCTGCGTGCAAATGGCAGACAGCACGCCGTCCCGCGCTGCCACATCAGTCTGACGGGTGGGCCCGCCCGTCTTAAATCATGTCAATTCGTGTTTAGACAGCGATCAGTCCTTTTTGCGACAACCAAGATCCAATATGGTAGTTTTATGCGATTTTGAAGGCGAGTGGTATGAATAGAAAAATCGACATACAAAGTGGTAGCTTTATGCTATCAACTCAGCTTAAATAGGAAATCTGAAGTTTCTGTGATAATTTTGACATCTTTTGCACATAATTGCATGGAATGAGCTGAAATTTACACAAGAGCAACAAAATAAATTAAAGAACATATGGAAAAGAAAGGAGAACGTGTGGTATTAGAAAATTTAGGTACATTGACGGTTCCAGTAAGCAACTCTTGCTAGGCATGCTTAATGCTAGATAAAGTTCGTGTATGCTTCTATGAAATCAGTGCTCACATGCTGCTACTGAAAATATTTCACCATCTAAATATGCAAATGTAGTACCAAGCTTTTAACATGAAGTTTCACATCATCTAAACATGCAACGGTAGTGCAAAGCTTTTAACATCAAGTTTCACAATGCTTAGTGCCGGTACCTCGAGATACAGGCTCGCGGACAGAGATAGATAATATTCAAGGACAAAGAGGACTACAACTAAAACATGCAACAATATCCGGGAAAATGACTGAAAGAGTGACAGTTAGCTCCTAGATAAACGCAGTAGAGCGATGTTGATCTTTGGAGAAGAGAGTATTACCCGTCCAACAACTCTGTTGCTGGTTTTCTGACCACGTAAACAACGGCACAAAAGGTGATCGTTCCTTGATACAATTTTCCAGTACCAACTCATCTACCCCTCCACAAACAATCAAGGTAATGATCAAGGTACAATCAACGTCAAATAGGCATACGTCCAGCTATATAAATATAACAACCACGATTGAGACCGCTGCTGGATCAGACAACACATCGTCCAAACGAAACAACAAAGAAAAAGAAAAAAGACAAGAAAAAGAAAAATAAAAAGAAGAGAAAAGAAAGCCGAACATAGTGGCTCGACGAAAACAGGGATGACCCGTAACCGTTGCGCCCTCCGAAGAATTCCCACCATGCTCCTAGCGCATCGACGCGTCACGTATGAAGCAGCACCTTCAAGAAGGAAGCGACGACAACGACGCTGCTGCCCGGACTGGTCCTAGGGTTTCCCCCGATACGCTATGAGAGGTGGGGAAGAGATACACCCGACGCCCTTCAGAAAGGATGGGGACACCCGCAGGCGACATCACGTCGGTGTCAAGACGACAAGGATTTCTCCCGACCCCTCAAAAAACCACGCTCCCAAACGCTTCGAAGCGCTCCACCAAACTCATCGCCCACTAGCATATGCCCCCACGGTTTTGTCGTCACCCCCATCATCTCACCACGACCCACGATGTGTGGCTCGTACAACCAAGAAGAGGCGACCTCGACAGGGGTCGGTGGTACAGTAACACGCGGGAGGGAACAGCCTCCACCGCCGGGGGGCGATAGCCGATCGGATGTAGCAACAAGGGCAAACCAGGCCCTCGCTGGCCTGGCCAAACCCAAATGGGCACGTGAAGCCCCGTCGCCACATTGCAGCAAGGGTGTCACTGACGCCACCAACCCTAGCCCTAGTCCCTACTCCTCCGTCCCCCAGTGGATCCGCTGTCACCGCATATCCCCGCAGCCAAGAGCCAGCACCACCGTGCGCACCCGGAACATCCAGACCACCGCCGGTCTGAGGTACGCCACCTAGGACAACACCCCGAGCCACCACTTTGACGAGCCAGGACACAGACACCGGGGGCTAGTACACGTCGGCAGAGATGAGCAGAAGGCGGACTCCCACAGCAGGCACGGCACCTCCATGCCACCGATGAGTCGCGCTCTACCGAACTCTCCAGGGTTTGCCCGACAGCAACCAGCGCTGGGCACATGACCCAAGACTGGCCCCCAACCCCACACAGCCAGGAAAGGGTGGACGCCGGCCACAGCCTGTCAGGCCCAGATCAGGCCCGCCGTGGCCCAGATCTGGCCGACAAGGCGCCGCTGCCTCCAACCCCTCTCTCGTCCACCGCTATACCATGTCCCCGTACCAGGACCCCCGGGTGTCCCCGTCCCTCACTGTCTCCACGGGAACTGCCGTTGTCCAGCCACCCCTACTGCCAACCGCCGCCGCCCAAGAGCAAGGGGCTCGGGGCCCCGCCGTAGCAACCGCCAGCAGCAGCAACCACCACGGCGCCTCCTCCTGCCGGTCGCTGCAGAGGAGGCCGACCATGACCTGCGCCATCCATGGCCCCTGCCGCCCCATGGCCGGGCGCAACACCGCCACCTTGCCACCCGTCACGCCGTAGCCCGCTGGAGCTCCGCCTCGCCATGGTCCCGAGCAGGAAGACCACGCCCTGGCCCGGCGGCGCCGTCCCGCGCCCGCCCCACCGAGCAGGAGACCGAAGGATCCCCGCCGCCGTTGGCACCTACCGTGCTTTGCCCGGCCGTGCCCCTGCGGCGGCGAGGGAGAAGGAGGGAGATGAAGGGGGGCGCGATAGGGATCTAGGGTTCCCTCCCCGTCGCCTCGCAGGGGCGGCGCTGGAGAGGGGAGTACATATCAATAGTGTATATTACAATCTGCCAACTGAATCCCAAAACAATGCGATAATTATTTGTAAAGGAACCATATACTTCATAATATGGGAGTTGAGATGATGAACTGCTGCAGCAGCAGGACCCTCTATCCCTACATCCATCCATGCTAAGTGGCTTTATATGTTTCCTACAACTAGGACGCCAACAGGGCAAAGACTTTTTCCATAGACTAAGAAAACCATTAGGTTCCTAGTAATTTCAACCAATATATCTTAATCAGTTTAGATTTATACAACGTGTACCCGTTGCTCATATTTGTGTATTTCCTACAAATTGTTCAGATTTTAATATCCATTGAAGAGAATCAAGAGATTGATATACATATTGAGTTAAAAAAACTAAGTATCCACTAAAATTTCAAAGCGCAAGCCTGCAAGGCTGTAGCAAACAGTCTTCAATCTACTCAATTTTGGCACATCTAATCTACTCGGCTGAATTACTCATTTCTTCGAGAAAACTCAAAAGAATAACTTCATCTTAAGGCTTACACACTCAGACACACGATGGCCTAAAATCCTTAGGGACAATTTGTCTAGATCAGACTGTGTAGAAAATGGAAAATATTAGTACACCTACATAACTATGGGGAGATATTCAAATCAAACAACCATGAAACCAATTCTCTATGGGCTTAATGTAATACCTCGGATACTACGCTCTAAGCAACAAGCCAGGACGAACCCAAAGTGCATAAGGTGATACTACTGCGGAGGCCCGAAGGCCACCCACGTGCAGGCCCGTCTAAGCGGAGCAGGACACGGTACCGGACACCACCCTATCCACTTTACAAGAACATCGTATCAAGTGTGAGTGTATTAGTCGACAGGCATGCGAATAAAACATACACAAGTGTGTATGTCAGCGACATACAAGAGTACATCAGAGCCAAATCATCTAAAAGAAATAGAAATATTCAACGCCATACGGCAAGATCCAAAATACTAGATAGCTAATAGTTTAGGATATATCCTCATACAGCATAGATCAGAGTATCAAGCGGAAGCGGAAACAAGATCCAAGTACGGATAAGAGACAAATTGCCATAAGATGCCCTGAAAATAAGCACATCCCACCCACAGATCTCACGGATCTCCATCCCTGAAATCTCTACACTAGACGGTCGTTGCCACCATCATCGGTCTCCTCGACCCAGAAGCCTTCATGTGGATATACCTGTACATCTAAATCAATATTTTATCGTGTGAGACCCTAAGAAACTCAGCAAGTCTTTATGCATCTAAAGGGAATGATCTGAGGGTGACGCAATTGCAGCGAAAATAAAGCCTTGGTTCCGATTCGCCAATTGGTGAACAATTTCTCTTCTATCATGGTTCTCGTACCTCGGTGATGGTGGAGGTAAAGCCAGCTGCTGCTGAGCGTTCCCTCATGTAAGCTGCGGTGGGTGATTCAGCTGAGTTGGTCCTGCTCCTCCCATTGCTTGCTTCATCCATGCACACTGCCGAGTTGTGTGTTTTGCCGGTTTAGCCGGATTAGTGTATGGAACTTGCAGGGCTGATCCAACATAGACTCATATGTATACTTCGGCCTTTTATGCCATTGCTTTTTTTTTCTCAGCACTCCATTGCTTCTTGCCATCGTTTTTGGTGTCCACTGTTGTGCACTATTTTTCTTGGGTTACCGCACTCCTGGCTGATCTTGGATTACCGCAGCAACATGGCTCGAGTTATATCGGTAATCTGGTTTGTCATCTCTCCTTTTACCTATGGAATCACTTCTCCGGGCTGACCCAACTCCATCACATGCATAATGCTATTCGTGTTGCTCTGCCGACATAAGCTCGGGTTGGGCCGGATCACCCAAAGCGTATGAGCCGGCGATCTTGATTGTCTCGTCCAACATAGTTGGCATATATCTCTGCAATCTTTGCCATAACACACTTCTATATCTGCACCCCTGTGCAAACCATGTGATTGCTTGTGACTCGATTACTGCCTCACACGAGTTTCTCAGGTTGCACCACCGAGACAGAAATTCTCGGTCGGTTTCATTCAGTCTTTGCTTACACATTGCTAGATGCTGAGGTATGTTTGTCCTCTTGAATGTACTTATGAAGTTGCTTACAAACATCTCCTCAAAATCCAGCCAGCAGTTGATACTTCTTGCTGGCAAATTATTCAACCAGACCCTTGTCGGTCCCTCTAGCATCTGAGGTACATATCTCACTGCCCATCTAAGATTGCCCCCTGCGATGTTCACAGTAGTGGCATAATCTATCAACCAATATTGTGGCTTTGTGCTACCATCATATGTTTTTGTTCCTCTAGCCAATTGAAAGTTCGACACAGGTAATTCTCTCATTATCCGAGGTCCAAAGCATGCTGGATCTGGAGGCCCTTGTTCTTCCAATAGCTCGGACCTATATATTATGTCCAGTTTCAATCTTGCATCATTTGGCTACAAATTCCTGTTACCCATCATTGCTCCCATCATATGGTGATCCCGCCTGGGAAACCCGATGTTTTCCATTACCGAATAACCATCATTGTCCTATTTTACTCCAGGTTCTGCGGTACTGGTCCTGCACTCCGTTCCTGCCGAGGCATATACCTCGGCTGATATTGCTGAGGTGGATGTTGCCCTCCTCTAGTCGAGTTATGATGGCCACCATGACCTTGGCCGGGATTTCTATCGCCTCGAATTACACTTTCCTAATCATGAGCTTGTGCTATTTTTGCTTTCCCAGCCACGGCCGGGTCATAAGGAACCATTTGCTTGTTTCTTCTCCCCAAGGTTACCACCACTTCTCTCCTCAGGCCTCCACCGGGTGAAGAGGTTGTGACAAATGATCTTGTCGGAGCACCCCCAGCCGAATGAACGACACGAGAACCTCCTGGCCTCATCGGGTTGTTTTTGAGCAGTTCCTCATTCGGTTGATTTGCTATGCGTATTAGCTCATTGAATCTTTCTTCATGCCTTTGTCAGGCTTCGCCGGACAAAGCAGATATCTCGGCAGCTGTTGCATCTGCCGCCCTGAGTTTTTTTGCCGGTGTGCTATACCTCGGCAACCTTGGGTCAACCGAGTCACCTGGCCTTGGCACATGTTTCTTGTTTATATCACTAAAGAGATTCTTTCCTCTTATTCTTACACCATCCATTCGGGTTGGGCTAGTGTTAATCTTATTTGTCCTAGCATACTCACGCAAGGTAATGTTAAGTGACTGTTGAGCAGCTGCTACTTTTTTAGCTCAACACTTTCTGCCGGGTCTCCTCTAGCTCGACCGATGCCTGAGCCGGATCTACAATAGGAGCTACAAGTGTAGTTAAGCTATCTATGGCTTCCTGCAGGATATTTTCCGGTCTCTCTGGCGGAGGGCCCTTCGAACGAGGTACTCTTGGAGTCACATTCCCCGCTTCCTCCAGGTTTACTATTGTCGGGTCTCTGCTTGTGCTGGCTCCAGCGCCTGCGGCTGGTGCAGTCATCATCACCTCGACGCTGCCTGCAGGGCGAGTGATATGCTAGCCGCGAGCAACACAGAAGGGAGGCTCTCCCACTAGAATGACTCATTGCGGGTACACACAGGAGACGTCCACACTGACGTAGATCTTGTGTGCGCCAAGGTTGATAAAGACACCGTTGCACGGAGGAGGACACTTGCCGAAGTTGCACATGTTGTCGCTGACATAGTCCCGCAAGTCGAATTGCTGGACCAACCCGAAGACGATGCGCTCGCCGGTAGCGATGAAGTTTCCCATCTGGATCTTGACTCTAGCTAGCACCACTGCTGTCCCCATGGTGGACGCCAACTGGCGTGGTGGTGGCACGGAAGATGCCATGGGTAGGCTAAAGATGGGGTCAATGTGTACTAGTGGGATCTAGGAAAGGATAGCATAGTGGATCTACACACAAACAATACTCTCAAGATCTTGTATTCTTATCTATAATGGTGTACATTTGCTCCTTGAGCTGTATCAGGGAGAGGAAGAAGAAGAATTAGAGTGCTCTCTCCTCTCCTTAGGGTTTTTTCCTCTACAGAATGAATCAACCCCTCTCTAGGAGGCCCTGACTCACCTTATAAAGGGGTGGCCGGGTTATAATTAGGGCTGAGTTGGATAACATATTCCTAGTATATGCTCTTCCCAAAGTGGTAATTCGGCGGGCTCCTTTCCCTTGCCACCCTCCTATGAACGACAAATACCCAGAGTCCACGACATGTGATTGTTGGGCTCTAGGACTGTCACTTCTGTGACATCTCTATCTCTGTCCCTCTGGCTCTTGTCTATAGCACTTGTCTCTGCTTGGATTACCGAGGGAGACACAGAGGACAATGTTGACCTTGGGGCTCACCCCTTCCTTCTAGATCAAGACAATGCCTAACTCGGCCTCATCCATTCTGACTCGGTCAAGTTCGTACCTGCAAATATAAAGGGCGTTAGACATCATGCCGACATGCCTCATATGTCGGCCGAGTCAAGCCAATGTTGTTTAGCTTAGGGTAATCCGGCCCTTATTCGGCCGACCCTAATATATCTTGGTCGGGTCATGCCTTGGCCCGATCAATACCTCGGTAGGCTTTGCCCTTTTACCTTAGCTTGACCCTACCTGGGTCATCCCCCCCCCCCCCAACATCGGCGGCAGGGACGACTATGGCATGTCGGGGGGTAGTGGGGGCACCTCCATGGCGAAGATAACAGTGTCACAGCTGCAGAGGAGCGTTGGTGATGTAGTCCCTAATTTAGATCAATGGTAGGGCGGATGGGACCATCGACTGTGGCGCAAAGGGGTGATGGGATGGGCGAAAGAGCGACAAAGAGGACGGCAGAGGGTCGACGAAGGTTCGACAGTGTCTGATGGAGCCGATTTCTGGTGGGTGGCAGGATTTTTTGTCGGAAGGGAAGCAGCGGTTGGGGGAATGAAGTTTTAGCAGCAGTTGGCCCCTCCCACGTGCTGCAATTTGTTTTCCGGCAGCCAGCAGGCGAGGTGATGTATATTTGCATCACATGGGTCTAAAATTTGGGGCTGCCCAAAAAAATTACATCACAAAACATTTTTATATCATCTGTTGGAGCATGTTTTTGCCATATGTGATGCAAAAGTTAGGTTTGCATCATGTATTGGAGATGCTTTTAGGACAAAAGTCTTTGGGCTAGTTCTTGTCCACACATTATTATGTTTGTTTGCTGCTGTCCGAAATTTGCTGCTGTACGTGCTTTGGTCTGATCTGTTCCTACGTGATGCATAAGCTTTTGAGCTCAGACGTAAATTAGGTATCAATCGCCTTTTCCTACACTGCTGCACACGTACGGCCGGTGGATCATAAAAAGCTTTTGCTCTACTTGGTTTGGAGCATTCGAGAAACGTAGGAGCAGAAAAAACACAGAAAAAAGATTAGAATGCATGTGCAAAATAAAGAAAAAGGCCATGAATCTTAATAAACATGGTCAAATTGAAATCAAACCACATGAAAAGATATAATTATGATGCCATTAAAAACACTGGTCTCACAGGGATTTGAAAAAGAAGATCTAGGCGGATTGCGAAATTTCTAAGTTCTTCCTTTGAAAACTGATACCAAAGGAAAATTTTCATACTGTATGTTTTTTCTTTGAACCTTGCCATCATAGAATCGTTTTCTATTCCAATCAGTGACGGATCCAAGGGGGGGCGGGCGGTGGCCAGGCCCCCCCCTATCAACGGGCCTCCCCCATGGATTGCTAGCGGGGGCTACCGGTAATCTTAGTTGGTACAACTGTGCTAATTAGCAAATTAGTAGGAGGCCTTAGTTAGCAAAGTTAGACGCCTAATTTCTAAGTGCCCAACGGTCCAAACCTAAACTAATTAGCCCACGATACATATGTCCCACTAGTTGATGGCATACAAGTATTGGTGGCTTGAAGCTATCCCGTTCGATACGGCTGATCTCCATCGCTGCCAAGCTAGGGTATGGGCACTGCTCGTCGCATGGAACCGTAGTCCTCAAGCTTTGGTTACCGCGATTGCTACCATGCACTTGTCCGGCGGCCAGGGACAGAGACAAGGGAGGACGAGGGGGGGGGGGGCTTATCCACCCCCATGGTTGAAATTTTCTAAAGGAATGTAGTCAATAGAGCTGTAATTTCACACGGATTTAGTCAAGTCTTCCCCCTCTCCCCTCCCCCCCATTCCATTTTGCCTCCCTCAAGGTTAGAAGTTGGCTTCGTCCTTGCCGGCGACACGGCCAGCCGATCTGCCTAACCCCTTTGTCCACACCTCATGGCTCTCGGGTAATCTGAACCATAGGTATGTCGCAAGTGTACGAAATTTAGTCAAACTATATAGTAATTAATTTTTGATTTATACAATCGACTTAGTAGAATTCTTGTTAGATAAATAAATTACATGCTTAATTAGCTTGTTCTGTGCCACCCTAGAGTTTTATAGTATGAGAGATCAATTCAAATTCTAACTTATTCAAAGAGTTTTATAGGAGTATTATTTTTTATACTTCCTCCTGTTAATATAAATGGCTTCAACTTTATCTAGATTAGACTAGATACATCCGTATCTACACAAAGTTAAGGTCATTAATATGAACCGGAGAGTACATCAAGAACAAAAAGGAAGACAATACCAATAAATAAATATCCCAATGGGAAATCGACGACCTTTTACCTGTTATACATCCATTTGCTGCTCTGAAGTTTCAAAATTTGAATATATGAAATTTGACTACAGTTTGTTATATCTGTATGAAACTATATCTAAACCAGTATTTTTTCGAGTGGTCTAGTTGTTTATAGGGGTGAGAGGAACAGTCAGTTTGGCCCCCCTCATGCTCAAATCCTGGATCCGCCCCTGATTCCAATGATATTCCTTTACAGTTCTTTTGCCCCAAGCAGGCCAGTTTGTCTATGCGAGCTTGAAAACTAAACCATACATGCGTATATGCATTTTGTCGGATTTTGTCTATAGTTACTTGGGCACGCGCGCAGGATGTGATTGCCAGCTCGGCCGTATCTCATATGATCTGGAGAAAAAGTGAAGTCATATCGAACCTTCTCTTTTGTTTTCTCACACGCACATCGAAGCCAGTTGTACTAAACAATCCACACTTGCCGATCGAAGCACTAAAAATCCTCCAACTGCTTCCCCTGTCTCCACGGGCCATGGCAAGTAGTGTGCATAAACATCTGGACCTGCAGGAATCCAGCCGCTGCCGGCCGACCAATTTGCGGTGCTAATCATGTGGCATTACTTGTTTTTTTTTCTCGAAATGATGCGGCATTACTTGGTAATTTAGTTAACTAAACTCTAAGACTAGAAAGGGATAAAGTCAGTCTCTAATTCGGCCAGAGCACACGCAAGATTAGAAGATACCTTGTGCACTAGCTAGCCAGTAGCCGCCAGTTTGGCATTAGTCTAGCAAGCACGCACGCTTGTTTAACTAATGAAGGATTATGGAAGATTAGGATGCTTGATTAGTCCGGAATTAATCATCCCATCATCCCACTTGGCCACTATGCGCATAATGCAAAGGTGACATGCCTGCCATGTGTTCAAAAAAATGTTGATGATTGTGAAGATGCGATATGAGATGTGCGTGAGCTGGAGGGGACATGATCCGGCAATATTTGGTACGCTCCATGGGTACCGAGGAGATGATGAGACAGGTAACCAATCTTCGCAGCGTAGGATCCACGTTCGTTTTATTTTTATTTTTGGCGAGTCTTAGGATAACCGATTCTGCTGAGGGATTGGACATCACAGGCCGTGGCCTGAAGCCTAATTATTAGTGAGCTCCGCGGATGGACAGGAGCTGTCGAAGCAAGATATAACACCCACATTGATCTTCTTGGATAAATTCACGACATGAAATGAGGAAATTTCATGTATACCCCCAAAAAATTTGCCATGCGGGGTCTTTTTTGTGAAAAAGACCAAATCTATTATAAAGGTTTATCAAAACTACAAAACACCTGAAACATAACAAAAATTACATTAAGATCCCTAGATCCGAAGTCAGCGCCCTTGAACCCTTGAATCAATATGAAACCTCTATCACCAAATCGCGCCCTCTTTCACGCACGAAGAGAAACCCTAACCTCGCTGCCCCAAGGAGACGACAAGAATCTACGCCAGAGCTCCATCGACTTTGTACTAACAAACAGATCTAAGGAGGATCAGAGCCCGGAATACAATCTCGAACATGACGTGTTAACACCTGCCTGAGCGCCACCACTGCGAGGAAAAAAACATATCCCAAACTATTAGTCGAGCTGAGGCACATGGACTCTCCTCCCGCTGCCAGAGCGGCAATACCGGTTAGATATTTCCTCTTTGGAATTCTCATTCGGCCCCCCGTGTCGCTCCGCTTGGGGCGACTCGGGTGGCAGAACCCTAGCCCCCCAAAAAAGAGCTCCTCTCCTCTCCTCTCTCTCTCTCTCTCTCTCTCTCTCTCTCTCTCTCTCTCTCTCTCTCTCTCTCTCTCTCTCTCTCTCTCTCTCTCTCTCTCTCTCTCTCTCTCTCTCTCTCTCTCTCTCTCTCTCTCTCTCTCTCTCCCCCCCCCCCGCTATCGTCGGAGGAAACCGTCGGTCTTAGGCCGCAGTGGATGGTGGCGGCGGGGAGACCCGCTCCTCTCCTGCCTTGGGGCGCCTTGGTGGTTTCCAGCTTGGTGTTTTTGTTGCAGGGGAGCTCAGACGCCGCCCCGGCGACCCTTGGAGGTGGATGTGGCGTTGGCTTGGCGGCGAGAAATGCGCACGGGTGCTGGCCTTCCTTCTCGGCTGCAGGGGCGGCGGGTAGGACGGCAGGTGGCGTTTGGGCTGTTTCGGCGGCCCGTGGTCATGGGAGACCGGGCGAAAGCCCTGGCTGGCGTTGGCCAGCCCCGACGATGGCGACGTCTATAGGCGTCGCGGTCCTTCTTGGAGGCGTCATGGTGGTCTCCATCTACATCCTCTGTCCTGGGTGAAAACCCTAGGCTCTTTGGGCCGGGCAGTGACACTGCCTTAGGACAAGGTACTCCCAATGTGTGGTGGTTTGGTCGTCAGATGTGCGGCGGCGTGTGGTGAGTCAGGCCTTGTCTCTGGATGATGTTCTCTGGCTCGTGTCCTCTGATGCAGGTATCTTTTGGGGCTGCGATGTTGGAATCCTTGCCTCCCGGATCGTCGGCGGTTCTTCACCCTCGAGCCTGGGTGAGGGGATAGGGTTCCCCTCCAGCAATGGTGACGACAAGGTTGGCATCGACGCCCGGTTTCTTCTTCCCTGTCAGTGCAGGCTGGTCCTTTGTTCGAGTGCATGGCGTTGCTCTCCTTTGCAACTCCAGTTCGTCCCTTCGGTTGCATGTTTTTTTCTTCGATGTGGTGTCGTCCCGAAGCTACTCTCAAGGTATCCATCGGTGGTTGTGGTTGAGGAGCATAACTAGGCACGGGAATGTCTGCGGTAGGGTTGGGGCTTCTTCCTAAGAAATGCAAACCCTCGTAGAAGGGGCCCCCGGCACCATATGTGCCCTTCATATATTGGAGATTCGTGCTAACTTTTTATAGAACATCCCTTCCACCTTACTTTTTGAGTCTAATACAGTTTTGCTTCTTGGTCCCTACTGTTTTCATATTTTATAGATGTTTCATCGCTATATGAAACCCTACACATGTTACACCGAGAACATGTTTCTTCAAAAAATCTGCATAATGTATGTTTCTTTTTCACCTCATTATTTCTCATAAAATTTCAGGAATATTCAACAATTTTTTTATGTACATTTTTTATTCTGAAAATGAAACATCCATAATTTGTTTTTTCAACAATCTCATTTGATAATATTTATTTTTGTACTTTTTATTTAACAATATTTAGACACTCTTACTTTGTTTCATCCTAGATTCAGAATATTCATACAAGATACATATATTATTGAATGATTTTTTCAATAATACCATATGAAAACAAAAATGTTTTTTTTGGTTCGGTTGCATAAATATCCATAATTTCAACACAGATTTATAGTCAATAATATTCATATAAGATATATACTAGAATCCATATAAGATCCGTGTCAAAACTTGATAATACATAGAAGATTCATAGTCGTGTCATACAAATCCATACAAGATCCGTGATGACGAGGTTTAATCTCGTCAATGCCCATTGTTATGGACTTGGGTTTTGGAGAAGATGGGGATGCTGGAGATCGTGGCACGGTTAACAGACAAGCAACCAGGGGACACGAGATTTACCCAGGTTCAGGCCCCCGGAGGGAAAACCCTACTCCTGCTTGTCTGCTCTTTGATTACGGCGGAACCGAAGGTTACAGGGGTGCGCAGATTCGATCTGGCGTGGAGGTGTGTATGTCGTGATCTAGTAGCTGCCCTCCTCGTTGGACCCTCCTAGCCTTTATATATGGGGAGGCTAGGTCTCGGATGCCGATACGAGTAGGTTACAAGTTGTATTCAAACTCTAGTCTTGTTCTCCAAGGATCCGAAGGCGTCATGGGCCTGGGCCACCCGAAAATCTTCATGGGCCAGCGTATATTTGCCGTGGGCCTTCCTTGGGCGGGACTAGGTATACTGAAGTTACGTATCCGTAGGGTATGACCATGTCACGTGACACGAAAGCATACGGGATCCATAGATGTTTCATACACGTTTCATACACTATCGAATCTGAAAAGCAAGAAACAACATAAACATAATTTTTTGTCTAAGAACCAACACAACCAAAAACGAATCTCCAAAAAGAAATAAGAATTCGTCATCCAAAAAAAGGGAAAGAACACATCTATTGGTGGCCACGGATCTAGGCCCTCCAAGTCGAGATCCATGCCTCCAAGCCTAGATCTGGGAAGAGGAAATTACATGTTTCATAGGTCAAACAAATCTACAAGATCTAGAACAAAAAACGTTCAACATGAAATCAGATCCGTGCCTCTCAAACCGAATAAGAAAAAAATAAGAAAAAGGAGGCCCCCAGATCCAGTCACTCCTAGCCAAGAACAAGACCTCCATGGCCAAATCGAAAGCGTCGTCGGTGTTGGGGAAGGGCATGGGCGTCCTGCTCCACCGAGGCAACGCATGGGGGGAGGGTGGGGAGCACGGGGAAGGAGGGGTGGGGGATGCGACGAGGTGGGAAGCACGGGGGAGGAGGAGTGGGGGGAGGCGACGAGGTGGGGGCGGCGAATTGGAGGAGGGGTGGGGGGCGTCGAGGTGGAGGAGAGGTTGGGGAGGCGTCGAGGTGGAGAAGGGGTCGGGGGCGACGGGGTGGTGCCAGGCTGCCGGGCCTTGGGATTATCCCTCTCCATGGGGATTGTGGGTTGAATAAAAAAATTCGAAGGGCTACAATGCAAAATATACTAGCGACGCTGACGGTGTTGACCTCACACGAATCTTCAACAAATCAGTGGCAGAGATGGAGCCGGGGACCCAACTTACATGTGGGAAATCCATTCTCCTTCTTCATGCTTTTCTCTCTGCGCCGGTTGCTGCTGCTTCAGCCTGCTACTCCTCTTGTGCTTAGTTGCT
Source organism: Avena sativa (assembly GCA_916181665.1). NCBI lineage: Eukaryota > Viridiplantae > Streptophyta > Magnoliopsida > Poales > Poaceae > Avena > Avena sativa. The sequence continues at coordinate 38,563,136 of OV702298.1, read as the reverse complement.
TTGCTCTGGTCTTTATCATGTAATCTTTGTTGCTTGCTTCTGTTTTTTGTAAGCTGTTCTCAGCACCCTTATATATGGACTGGCGAGGCTCACCATCTTCCCGATCCTGCTCATCTTTGATACTACTCCCAAATGCAGAGCGGGAACACGACGCACACGCCTAACCTGGCTATATATACGGTGGCAGCCGGCAACAGCGTTGAGTCGTCGAGGGTGTGTTTGGTTTGTGTCCAAGATTGCCTCATCAAATATTTGGCTAGCTAAAATTTTGGTTGAACCTTTGCTTGCCCACAAGTTGACCAACATTGGCTAAAAAATTAAACTAGAGTTGGTAGTGGAGCATTGGCATGCCAAAAAGTTGGCAACAATCCAAACAAGAGCTAACCTTTTGGTCATGACCAATATATTGATAGGATACACTTTGGCTACAATCCAAACACACCCTGAGTCCCTGCACGCGGCTCCGAAGCCTGATTCCGACCTACGTACCACGCACAGGCATGACAGAGTGGGGTAGCAACAAGCTACGGAGACACCACCGATAGTGAAAAATATTCTTTCATGGTTTCCATCAGGGGTATACTTTCATTCAGAATTACTCCTTCTGTTTCAAATTACTCTGTACGCACGCTTATCTAGGTGGCCTAGTATTCTCTTATTTTTTGTTCAAAAAAATTCCGAGATTTTTGAAATAGCTAGTACACATTTCATACTATCTAGTTCAAAAAATTTAGGATTTTTTTGGATAAAAAATGAGGGAGTACTAGCCCACCTAGATAAGAGTGCGTGCGGAGTAATTTGAAACAGAGGGAGTATGTCGTCTCGAATGTTCTGCTGCAAATCGATTATATGTACTCCCTCCGTTTTGAAATATGAGATGTTTTAGATTTGTGAATAAAATATATCTAGACTCTTTTTATTGTGTAGATTTACTTCAAAACTAAGTAAACCTATATACTAAAAAAAAATTAGATACATTTGCTTCACAAAGCTAAAACATCTTATATTTTAAAACGAAGGGAGTACATGCTATCGCATTCATGTTTGAGGGTCTATCGCGTCTTATGTTGATTATTGTTACAGAGTGCAAAAGTTTAGGGCAGCATATGAGCATAGTGAAAAATGTGTCAGGGAGGTTAATGAAGAATAGGTACAACGCATCCGAATCAAAGGACCAAAGGGGCTCACAAATACCCCCCCATCATTGGCGCAGTTGTAGACAAGGTGACCCACAACAAATAAACCGCAAAAAATGGCTTTGGCACCAGGGAGCCTTTAAAAAATGAAAAGTTGATTCGAAGTTTCAAACAATTAAAATAACAAATACCTGAATGTAGAATATAAGGTATTTCATATTAAAAATTTACACACAGGTGGAATAAATCATTAACTATATTCTATTTTTTTTTTTTTGAAGTTTTCAAAAATGAGCTCCATGGAGTTCTGGTGCCAAATTGACACACCTTCAAATGTAGGAAACTCGTTTCTGAATTTCTATGTTTGATAATTTTTTCTTCTCTACAGGGGTCCACCAAAGCAGAGGGCAAAGAAAAGTAACATGGAGAACACCAGGACAGCAATTATAGTTACATGTGCTTCTAAGACTAGGCCTATCATGGGATCCATCTAGGTAATGTTGTTGTAAACTTCCGTCACTTGTACATCTTTCAAACAACAATCATGGGTGATATTTCTGTTTACGCAACCAATGCAGTGTTGGATGCTGGTCTCAGTTCTAGTTCAGTGAGGTATATCCACATCTATGTTTATCTTTTAGTTGCTCATTTTAATACTCTTTAACATCATGCAGGTATGTCACACGACATAGAACATTGCATATACACTTCTGTCACCACTCCTCATGAACTAAAACATGCTTCTGGAGAGCAAAAAGGAAAGGTAAAGGCCAAGACTGCCGAAGAGAAGACCACACCGCAACCTGGCAACATACTCCAAGGGAGCGGTATTGCAGAACCACCAAAATCACTGAAATTTTTATTTAATTTTGCTTGTGGTGCAAATTTGACTCTCAAGTGCTTCTCGCAAGCCCATCAAAGGATCAGGCCGGCGGAGGACCAAACTCCATGGCACAAGAAATCAAAACATTGTGTGACTCTTCGAATCAACGTTTCCATAAGAACACTGCCCGGCATTCGTGTCAAGAATCGATGGTAGAAATTGAATATTAAGTTGATCGAATTCCTTCAAACAAAGTTGATTCAAGCTCACTAGAAGCCAAGCCAGTAAGAGGTACATCTACAACAAAATCTCTCACTACACATACCTTGAACACTTCTCAGTCTCTGAATACAGACTTCTTTCCCAGGGGATAGAGAACACAAGACAGCTAACTTCGCCTTGTACAGATCAAACGCTTGAGGACAACGGGTGATGCAGGGTGGCCTTCAGTTCAGCTAAAACTAGCAACAGACCCCTATGCCTTCGCTTGTACGGCCTGCATCTTCTGTTGCAGCCTGATTATCTGCATAGCCGAAACACATTAACAAAAAGAAAATATAATATTGAAATATTCCGAGCATTAGAGTTGACCAAATGCAGGTTCTGACACTATAGTATGTGATTTAAACATAACTCATTGAATCTTTATGATGCTGACATCGTATGATCATAGTCAAAGTGTTCATTTGCAGTCTTGCAACGGTTCAGCATCAGAGAAATCAGCCACCTGTGCTTTCAAGGAAGCCACAGATACTAATCATATATTGGTTGTCATTTCATCTTATATCATGGGTCGGAGGGAGTATATTGAACCTTTAGGCCTCTTTTGCAACGGGAGAAATTTGCTGTTCCTGATGAACTGACTCCTGTGAGATATCCTCCCTTACTTAATGCACGTAAAAATGAGTACTAAGAGAATCCAAATATATGTCTGGTCTCCTAACATGCTAGAAACCTGTATGGACAGACAGACAACCAACTCACGGAGCTAAGAGAATCCAAATAGATGTGCTGTCCAATCCCTGATTGAAGCTGGCAACCAACTCATGGAACTAAGACTACTAAGCTATCACAAGTCAAGTATCCAATAGACCGCCTAGATTATAGTAGTCAAGCAAAGCCAAAATTGAACTGTTAAATCAAGAAAGCAATAGATGTTTGCAATTTAGTTCATGTGGACACCAGAACTTGTTACTAGGTCCATAGCAACCCACTACAGACAATTTGGTTGTTCAGTAGGATTTTTGCTAATGGCTTACATGTGGGTGCCACAGGGAACACTATACACATGAATTCTACATGACAAACCGCATTAGCGAAAGAAGACAAAGCTTGTCTAGCAGCTATGTGATTGGATGCCATATATGATGTATCAATGTCGGTTCCTTGATAGAGTACATTGTGTAGAAGAGCAGCACAGAGGTGGCTCAACAAGAGTGAATGTTATGTTTTTGTTCTATCCAATAGACTGCTTAGATTATTAGCAGTCAAGCAAAGCCAAACTGAACTCGTCTCTCAAATCAGAAAGCAATAGATGCTTGCAATTTAGTTCATGTGGACACCAGAAACTTGTTTCTGGGCCCCATGGCACCCCATAATGGAGGTAACCCACTACAGACGATTGATTGTCCGGTCAGACCTTGCTAATGGCTTACATGTGAGTGGCAAAGGGAAAAACTACACACATGAATTCTACATGACAAGCTGCATTGGCAAAGGAAGGAAGACGAAGCTTGTCTAGCAGCTATGTGCTTGGATGCCATATATGATCTAGGATTGTTGGTTCCTTCATAGAGTATATAGAGTGTAGAACAACAGCACAGAGGTGGCTAAACAAGAGTGAATGTTACGTTTTTGTTCCTTACTCTGTAGGCAGAATCTGAAGCTGGTCCAAGCAACAGTTGCAGCTATCAACAAGAATAATGGCTGGCAACACACCAGGATGCATAAAATCTGGTTACTACTTTTTAGTTTACCTCAGTGCCCTGAAAAAGGGACCTACTTCACCAAACCTCTCGAGAACTAAGCGGTTTTTAATAGGAGAGAATAGGCTAATCCGAAGAGTGTCAAAGCTCAACACACTGACTAGTAGACAAGAAGAGTTTGCTACAGCTACGGTGGGCACAAAAAAATCAAAATCTGAACCCGGGCCAGAAAAACCAAAGTAGCAGTCTAATCCGGTTTTTAGTGATTAATTCAGTTTTTGGTGCTTAACTTGGTTGCCAAAACTGAAAGCCCAACTAATACTGGTCAATTCGGTTGTTGCACTCGGTTAACCCGATTGACCATTTACATTGGCGCACGCCCATTCCCAAAGGTTCTAGGCCTGCTAACAACACCTCTAATTTTTCTATTCCTCACGACCCAAAGCCCGTTCACATGCCTAGAACACTCGTAGCAGCTCCTACTCCATATCATCTCCTTATACTCACAAGAGAAAAAGAATCTCCAAAAGAACAAGAGCAGCAGTGGGTCATCTATCCAGATCTATAGCTCGTGTTCTGGCATTGTTTGCGCCGTGCACTCCTCGCCGGCTCACTCAGTATCTTCTCCATCCTGCAACAGGCTCCTCCACTTTGTTCTTCTGTGGCCAGCATCGCCCACTTCCTCATTTGTCATCTTACAGCCACCGCCGCCCATGGCCAGGCACAAACAGCAGGCATCGACGAGTCCCCAGAGAACAGCTCATCTTCAGTCGTTCAGCCCGATGGCCAGCTCCTCTCTGCCTCCTTATATTCCACCTCTACCGATCCTCCTTTCGGATTGTCTTCGATTTAACCGGGAACAGAACCAAAATGCCAGTCGAAATGCCCGTTACTAGATATTTGCAGGTTAATATGGTTGTTGTTTCTGGAAAGCCGAAATAATTAAAAACAAGAAAAACTTAACCAAGAAAGGAAGAACCCGAATGGCCACCCGTAGCTACAACCTAGTTTTGGTGAGTAATGAAAATAGAAAATAGGCGATTTTGGTGGGTGCTGCCCACAAAAATATTCAGGTGGGTTCACAAATCAGAATATCCAGATTCAAATGCACCTTCTTCACCCCCATTAATAAGCTACATGTATTTTCTTCTGGGTAGAAATAAGCTAATTTTATGCACTTATCAATTTGGTTCCATTAGGCAAAGGGAATACATAAAACTATTCAATGTGTTTACCTCAAATTTTGCTCCCAACAAAAACTAGCATCATAATATGGCAGGTAAGTATGTTATTGAATATAAATTGATTTCTAGCATACAGATCGCGGTACGGAAATATCTAATTTTCTTACAAAGTTAGCAACTTATAAAGTATAAGATGTTAAAATTATACACAAAAGCAGCATAATACAACTAAGCAGGGAAAATAGCCAAAAATATGCCAATATGGCATGGTGTGCTTGGAGCTACACAAGAGTTATTCTGCCCTTGCCTAGCAAGGTTAAGGACCGAACCTCCCTAAAATCTCCCATTCCCAAGTTAGCTTGCCCAACAAAGCAAGAAAATCATTGCCCGTAACAGAGCCAATTTGAAGTTCTATCGTCAGGAAGGCACACTCTCTAAACTGACATTGAATAATGAAGCTCTTCCTCTCATAGCTATTATTATTACAAAAAGAAAGAGCAGCGAGAACCAGATGAATGGCCAGAACAATGAGGGCAATAGTTCAAATTCGCTAATTTCTCCTCACCGGGATGAGCAAACCAAGCCTAGGAACCAACATAACATAATATCCAATAGATCAGGGTGCAAACTGGGAAAAGGAAACCTATGACCCAATATCCACAATAAAACAGATGAAGAGGGAAGTCAGGAGGCACAGCTGGTGAGAGAAAAATAAACAGACGAGGCATTCGTGCTAGCATGAGGGCAGGCGGTTACAGGATTGTGCACCAGCTTACTTTCCTCCAAGCTGCAGACTCTTCCGTCCACCTGTTTTCTACCAGAAGAACCTGTGAAGGTAACGGTCTCCTCGTTTTCATTCACTGTGCACCCTTCTCCTTGTTTGAACGTTCTTTGGAGGAAGGTGGACTTCTAGTGTGAGCTGAGCAACAACATAGTTGCATGTTTTGGGAATGTGTCGGTGTCAATTTTTCCTTTTATTAAAAGAGAAACAAGACCGTACCATAATATGTACAAAGGCGTATTAGAGCTTTACAAGTATCTGGTGTATGCCAAGGTAGGGTACAGCAACTCCTAGTCCTAGGCACATTGGTTCTTCAAAGATGGGATCCAAGCTTTGCTAGACGACAATTTCACGCATCATTTCCACCTTCAGGAAAGACAGAAACCCTTGAGTCCTCGATTAGGACACCAAGTATATCCACATTGGTTCACATTCACTTGTATTGAACTATTTTGCTTGCTAGGCTTGCTTCTGGATTCAAAGTTCGTTAAATCGTTACTGTGAATAATCATTATAATTTAATTATTTACGGGCCATTCTAAGTTCAAACTGCACTATAAACACCAAGTGTTCATAGCATTGCAAGTATCTGGTATCCAATTCAACTTTACAAGTATCTGGTATCTGGTATTATAAACACCAAGTGTTCATAGCATTGCAAGTATTAGAGCTTTACAAGTATCTGGTATCCAATTCAACTTACCGATTCGAAGTTCAAACTGCACTATAAACACCAAGTGTTCATAGCATTGCACAGCCAATTCAAGGACATGTTACCTATCGTTGTACATAATTCATAGTGATGGCAGACCATCTGGTCCACCAGAACAATAACCACTGCTCCCCCACTTCAAACAAGTTCAAAAAGTTGATACGTACTGATAATGAATCTAGACAAGTTCCGCATACCATCTCTAATGGCTGTCCCTATGTATTCAAGAAAACTCAAACAATAAATGATATGGAAACAAGAACATACCGATTCCTTCTTGCTGTTCTGCTTCTCTTCCAAGTCCTTAAGCGCCCGATCCATTCGCTTCCTGCATACCAAGTAATTCCACACAATCACCACAGCATCCCGACAACTGAAACCGATCAAATCACAAACTAGACCAGCTCAAAGCCACTCACAGCTCGGCCGAGATGTACTCGATTCGCTTCTTCACGTTGGCCTTGGCCTCCGCGAGGTCCTGCTTCACTAGCACCGGCCCGATCAGCTTGTACACGTTTGCGCCATCATTCAGCAGCTCCAGCTCCTACGCGCAAACCGCAAGAAAGATTAAATCATATACACTCGCACCAGATCACGAATCCAAGCGATTGGAGCTGAACAGGGCACGAGAGGAAGCTGAGGGTGCGTGCCTTGAGGACGAGCTCGTTCTCGCCGACCTGTATGGTGAACTGCTTGCGGACCTCGTGGTTCTTGGAGATGTCTGCGAGGGGAACAGAAGAGTTAGGGTTAGGGTTGCGGGGCGGGAGGGATGGGTTCCTCTCCCCCTCTCCAGAGGGGTTTGCGGGAGGGGGGCGAGCGCACGTGCCTTTCTGGATCTTGCTGAGGGCGTTGGCCTGGGACTCGAGATCGCGCTGCATCTCGCGTACGGCAGCCGGTGCCTGTGCCGAGGAGGACGCCATGGCCTGCCGCTTGCTTCCACCTCCGCCGCCGCCTCTCGTCGCCGGCTTCGGGCGTGGGAGTGTGAATGTGAATGTGGAGGCGGCGTTGTCTTCTCGTTTTCCTGTTTGGGCTTTCGGTCAGCCTAGAGCGATCTTTAGTTTTGCTAGTAGACACTGCTATGGGCTGACAGAAGCGAGCCCATTATCATGGCCTTGTGCAGTAATTTAGACCATGACACAGTGGATTAGATTTTGGCCCATACGCCCATAATACCCGTTTCCTAGTATTTTTTTGCAAACATTTCCTAGTTGCTGTAGGTTCTTTATCGCGAGAGCTTAGCTTTGTGTAAACAATTGGCTAGCTGTCAGCGAATCCTACTTTAGGTACACTGCCTGTCTGCGCGACACATGGAGCTCCATACTCTGTAGTGTAAACACGATATCTTTGTGCTGCACCACCTTTGTGATAGCCACACGCTTGAGTTGATGCTCATGAGCTCATCCCAGTATGGATATGCCGTGTTCCTGGTTGTAGTCGATTTCCGGGGTGCGCCCCTTCACCCTATTGTCAAGACATGAGCCCTCCCCTCTAGATCCCCTCCCTCTCATGGCGATTTTAGTGGCGACTGGTCGGCTGGTGCGGTGTTGATGTCCTATCTATGTAACATTGTTGTGGTCATTTTTTTTATCGGGCACTCTCATGTCTCTCGAGCCAACCTTGGCTCGTGCAAGTGATAGACGCTCTATGTGGCTCGCTGATGGTGGTTGTCCTTGTGGTGTCTGCGCTCAATTCATCGTGGTCAGGTATGTTATGTGTTGGTTGATCTCTTGTCTAGACTCACTAGACTCTCACTAGGGTCCTTCTCGGTCGTGTCCTAAGGGTCGATGTTTCGGTCGTGGGTTGTCTTCGGCTCGTCGTCGCTTATGCTAGTGATTGTTAGGTCATTTAGGGTTGTCTCGACATATCACTGATTTGGTTGGGCCATGCCTTCTTTGGCTTGTAAGGGTCACCCATCTTGGCATGGTCTGGCAAAAGGAAAAAAAATGTTCATTGAACCGTGGTTTAGGTTAGTCATGTCCTTTCCAGACTCCAATGGATATTTAGATCAACACTTCAATAAGGGCTTATCGAGATGATGTCACTGCCAAGAGGTAGCCGAGGTCAGTAGTATGGCAAGGTCGGTGAGAGAAGTAGGCAATGGCTTGTTTAATCAAGAAAATCAGTCATACATGTCAAACTAGTATATGGGTCTACACTCTTAGAAAAGCATAATTCTAAGAAAAAGGAGAAGATTAAGGGCGTAACACGTATGCTAAAAATGGGTAAGCCCCATCTTTGGCATGGTCTCGTAAAAGGAAAAAAAATGCTCATTGGGCTGCGGTTTAGGTTCGTCTATGTCCTCTCTCTAGACTCCGATGGAAATTGACATCAACACTTTGGTAAGGGCTTAACAGGACGATGCCACCACGAAGAGGTAGGCGATGTCGGTAGTATGGAAAGGTCAATGAGAGAAGTAGTCGACGGTGTGTTTGAGGCCAATAAGGCAAGAAAATCGATGATACATGTGAAACTAGTATATGGGTTCTACTCTCATAGAAAAGCATCATTCGAACGAAAAAGGAGAAGATTAAGGGCTTAACACGTACGATAAAAATGGGGTCGTGCAGTCACTTTCTAGGAGCACATTGAGTGTAGTCACTCTCCGAATTAGATTGCGTCAAACTATAAAAGCCACACAACTTGCACGGTTCCTCTACCCATGATATGCCAAGAGATCAAGATGAGTGGAGAAGCCTGAGCAAGCTCTTTCTCTAGAATTTCCCAACGGGAATGATTGGATCAGCAATCAAACACACAAGGGTGTAACAAAAGGCAAGTCAAAAAAGCACCTTCTGATGAAATTCCCTCTTCACATTGTTCGCCTTTCAAGGGAAATTCCAGCGATCATCATGCCTATAAACATCAAAGAATACATTGCCGGAATAGGATCTTTGGGCAAGCCCCATATGTGTGCACGCATCCCCCGCATTTGGTACTGTTGGACTATCCCAAGCGAGGACCACAGGGTTTCGGAATCCAAGTGTAACCGTAGAGGGGCATGCATATCTTCTTGTGCATTTTTTTTTCTCTCGTCTCTTTCTGAGAAATGCGGCTGGTGATAGCGCCACAGTAATGGCTTCTACTTCTCGGCCTCACATGATGGAGGATACTTTCATAGAAAGAAAAAACAGCGGCGCACGCACTCGCAGCGGTGATTTTGCCCCCATCCAAGCTTCTAAAATTTCCAATGTATGCGTGTAAACTGTTGGATGGTGAAAAATACAATGAAACAAATTGCAATTGTTTTTTGGATTTGCTAGTTCTCAGACGCCTAAGAACTTGTTACGATTCAGTCCCCTCTTGCGCTATTAGATTTGCCTCTTGATTCATTTAATATGGGACTAAGAATTTAATGAGTTGCAAACTGAGAATTACTACAAATTTTCTAAGTTGCAATAAGAATTAGCACAAATAATAGGATGATGTCAGCAAACCGGAAAACTGCAAATTTTCTAAGTTGCAACTGAGAATGATCATGTTGTTCAAGATTACACAACAGTTCATTACTTCCCACGTCTGATCTTTTGACCAGGTCATAACAGGAACCGGATAACTGTAAATCTCCGTTGGAGTACACCAAATGCCCGCTCAACGTCCTTATTGCAAGCTTCCTGTTTCTTGGCAAACTGAGAATGCTTGGGAGCATTGGGTTTAAGATAGTCTTCACAAACGTTGTTTCCTTACATACAAAATAGGGGTTGAATTCATGGATGGCATGCACGATCTTGAGAAAGAGCTTCCGGCTTATCTTGAAACGGTGCCGAAACACGGCCGCTTCGTGCAGCGGCTCGTCGGCGAAGTAGTCGGCGTACAACAGGCAGTAGTCCTCCATCCTCTGCCTTGCCTTGCACTTCTGGCGAACCTTTGCCAAAACTCCACGCTTCGGCGTCGCCTTCTGCATGTACAGTCGGGCGAGGGAGGCGAGGATCTGCATGTGCTCTGCATCTTTGGCGGCAGCGGCGTTCTCCTCCTCCAGCAACACGGCGAACATTTCCTCGTCGTCGGAGTCCATGGCCGAACCGGCAAAACGCCGAACACTTGGCGGGCGAGGTGGTGGGAGCTCCCAGCGAAGCCGAGCTACGGCAAAGTTTGGGCGGCGAAAGCGGCGGCGACTACGGCGAGCCTATCTAGAGGCATGGATATGGCTCAGCGTGGTGGAGCTTCGCCCGCGAAGTCATGGTGACAGAGGCAACTAGGAGTTCTTCGTCGCAGTTTGGTCGAGTGGGTGTGGGGAAATGAGACTGTCTCACCGACAAAGCTGGCCCACCGTCATTTTTGCTTCGTTCGCATCCCTAGGACGTTTCCAGCAACCCGGGAATGGCCTGGGAAGTCCGGACCAAACTTGGCCCAAATTCGGACAAAACCGGGGTCCTGGGAACGCGACTGGGCCAATTTTCGGCGTCCGGACCAAAAATTCACCCTGGATTGGTGTCCTGGGAAGCCGAGTGGAGATGCTCTTGGAGCATATCTAGCAGACACCGAAAAAACGCCGGATCCAGAAAATTCTGATGGTTTTTCGATCCGGGCCGCGAAATCTGGCCCGAACAGACACCGTAAACACGACCCGACCCGAGAAAAAATTTCGGGCCCCTAGGAATCGACCCCCTGACCCATAAAATCCCAGTTCCGAGCTCGATTCCTAGGTCTCGATCCATTTCTTTGCCACCGCCCCCACGACGCCTCCGCCACGGACCACCACTCAAATCGCTGAGCACCGGCGAGCAATTTCTCGCCGACGGTAGCAGATCCGCCCGATTCACGCCGCGATGGACTGGCGGGGACCGTCGACGCCGCGTTTGTGTCGCCTCACGCCTGCGGAGGAGGAGCACCGCCCTCCACTACACGAGGTGGGGCTCGCCGGTGCCGGCCGCGCTCCTCCGTCGCGAGATGGCGGAGTTCGACACCCGCATCCGCGCCTGCCGGGGAGGGGAGCTCCTCGCGCGCGCCGAGGACTCCGCCGCCGCCAGTGAAGAAGGAGGAGCTCCCGGAGGGCCGCATGGTCACGGAGGCCGACTAAGCCCTCGACGACGCCTCCTTCGACCGCTGGGTCGAGGTCATCCAGCACCGGAGCATCGCCGAGGAGGAGGCGGAGGCCCGTCGAGCTCAGTGTGACGAGCTCATCGACGTCATCCTCCTCGAGCAGGGGCTCGCCATCGATCGCGAATCTCGTCGGAAGGAGGTGGAGGTCATCGACCTCGTCTCCGACAGCAGCTCCGGGCTGTCGGACTTCGACTTCTCCGATAAGGAGTGAAGCCCGCCCCTGTAAGCGTCGCCGCCGCTCAATGGGCTCCGGTGAGCCCGATTTTGTGTACATGCTAGGGTAGCGGCAGAGACGGCAAATCCCCCTCAGTATTTAGGTTGAATTCGCGTTTTGTATATATGATCGAGTCTACTATGTATGAACTATGCTCGTATTTTGAAATCTTCCGCGGATGTTCAAAAATCTCGTGTTTACGGTTCGAATTTGTGGTTTCTGTTCTGGCCATGTCTTCATCGAGCAAAAACTAGCTCGAACACGACCTGAGAATACGTTTTTCGGTTCGCCTTTTTTCGTGTATGCTAGAAATGCTCTTAGATATAAGAAGTTTTCCCATTGTTTTTCTCCTCTAAATATGACTGAGTAACATATTTCTTTTAGAAGAATCGATTTTTCGATTAGAAATGTATTTGAAGTCTTCAAAGCAAATCGCGGGTTCGCGTGGGCCTAGGCGCACGCAAGAATTCTGCTCTCCTAGGCTCCCAGCCACATGATCTCTATTCCAGTATTCCGGGAATAGCTCCCGGAAAGGCTAATTGCGTTTTGGACCTGCATCCACACCCACTCGAGGATAGGTGCTGGTATTATGCTTTTTTTTTTTCTATTTTCCGTTTTCCAAATTCGATAACGAAGTGCAGGAGAATCTTGGTGTGCCCCCACTTAAACCGACTCTTGGCGCCGACGAGAGTCCCCTTTGGTGGGTGTGGGTGTGGCGTCCACGATCCGAAGTCGGATATGCTGATGGAGTGATGGGCTGTGCTGTTCAATTAGCTGAAGCTGATCAGTGTAATTAGGCGAATTGGCAATTGATCACGATCACCTGTCATTGATTGATCACCCCATATCTTGAGTAGTAGGCGCCATTGTTTCGTGCCGAACTCTGCTGCTTTCTTTCTGGAGTTCAACACGGAGACTCCACCTCCATGCTGCCGCTGCCTTTTGGAGTTGGTTCGACTCCGCCTACATGCTGCCGCTGCATTCTCCGTGGACAGACACACGGACGGCCAGCATGATCCACTGATCTCCCACCATTAGGTTTATTATCATCGCCGCATTATTCCCCTTTCAAGCGAATCCTAATCAAGATGAGACGACTACGGAGCCACACCTGCGCCACGATGTGGGCGGGCGGTAGCCTTTGCCCCCACGTACCACCGGGTCCTTTTCATGGGCGCATCCACCCCCCCCCCCCCCCCCCCCCCCCCCCAAAACCCTGGGTATGGTATGGACTCTCAGGCGCAAAGAACTCGATCCGGCCGGCTGGTTTAGTTTTAGAGCGATGTGAACATCGGCCAACAGTAGCCCACTGGCAACTCCATCGCAAATATATACAAGGAGCCTCATCTCCAGTATACACGTGGGGCCCACACCTGATGCATGCATGATGAGCAGATTACAACTACAGGGGGCTGAGTGAGATGGTAACCTGTATGTCAAGATCAGACTCCTGCCCAAGTACATACAGAAACTCTCTGAAAACTTCTTCGAATATTATCTGTTCATAAGATAAGAATAGACCATATAGTTATTAGATAATAAACATATAAAAAATGCCTAAACAAATGCTCACAGAAAAGGAGAGAGGGAAAAAAAATCGGCGTATCATATCAATACCCCCAAATCTCTGTCCATAATGACCGGCAGCGATTCTTTTTACTAACTACCACACCTTCAGCACCAGCACCACCTCCCGATCGAATCATTTCGTTTTCTGAGGGCACGCTATCGCCTTTTTTCACGGATTCCTCTTCATCTCTTTGGCAAATCTGTGCTTCGAATGGGGACATATCCAGCGTGGGGAGGCCATAGCTTAGTTACCATCAAAAGGATGTGCACATTCTGAACATTCAACATGTTGTTTTCACCAAGACAAGTAGTAAAAGATCTATGTACCGACAGAAACGAAAGACTTGTGTCTGTCTTACCCCGGTCACCCTACGCGGGATCGTAATCCTGGTCGCGGTGTTCCGCAAAGATCTACTTGACCAGATTTTTAGATAGCTGGTGAACCAAGAAAAAAATACAAAACAATTACAGTCAGATAACCTAGTGGTATGTGAACTAACAGACACACAGTACACACTCAGAATACCGTCGTGGAGTTTCCAAATAGAATCATGCTACCAAAAAAGGAACATAAATAGTTTGGCTTTGTGGGCAAACAAATGATTCCAAACTGTTCATGTTGCAACAGGAGTGCTCAATGAGGATATCATATAAGCTAGATAACAACAAGGAATACAATTAGATAAGACCATGCAAAAAGTACAGAATCCAAAAAGTACGAGCTCCATGAAAATGACTAGTCAGAAGGGAACCGATTCACTAATTGTTTATTCATCTAAACACTGACTATGGTCCACAGGAAATTTACCCTCAATTATCATTTATATTTATTTTTTTGCGTGGAGACATTATCATTTATCAACACTTAAACAACAAATAAGTACCGTGATTGATAAACAGAACGAATTTGAGCTGTAATCAACCTTTTTCAGACACGATCAGATATGAATGATACTGCCCATGTGAGACCATTATCCATGATGTTCAATAATAATGGCAGCGTCAATTCCACCGGCTCATTATGGGGAAGAACTCCGTCTACAAGTCTCCATTATCCAACAAGAAGAAGCCAGATACATCATACAGAGTTGAAAGATGCAACAAAAAGGGGGCGATAATACACACATGCATGCACATGCGTGCAAGGACCGCCACTTCATCACTCCCCACTCTCACATGGTCACCTGTGATAATGCAGGGGCATTACAGCAGAAAGAGATCAGAAACACAAGAGGTCATAAGAAAGGGGCTGTAGCATTGGATGGGAGCATGCTTGAGTTACCCTGAAAAAGCAACTAGCTCACGATACCAAAATTAACAAAGCCATCTTGTTCCCAAGTTCACAACACAATATCGTGTGCAAATAAACTAAAAAAGCTAGTTGGGATCCTCAAAACTTAAAATTATGTATCCATTTCTTCTGGGCCAAGTTTAACAGTTATAGGGACCACTATATATAGTTCTATTGCATTGTATTATTATTTGAAATTTTGATTAATCATCTTCAAGGCACATTGTTGAGTAAGTCCTTGCAAAATGTAGCAAGATTATTGGTACCAAGATATCATTTAGCACAATGAGTTCACAGTAATTTACGCTAAAAAATTGAGTTAATGGGATAGATTCGGAAAAGCCGGTAAGCATGAATATTATAGGAGGTGCAAAGTAATCAACCAATTTCTTAGTTTACAAACAGTTAATATATTTGCAAAAAAATATTTTTGTTAAACAGGGATGTGGGTAGTGTTGACGACTTGACATCCAAGGTAGAGGCTGGGCCAATAGCCACATGAAATAGAATTGTAGCCATTTCAATGTATGGAGAGCAGAGCAGATAGAGACTTGTATGGTTTAGCCATTCGCCAGGCCCACAGGAAGTAATAAGCAAATAGCTACTACATGTCTATTTCCTCAACGCGTTCAAAGAAACACGTGCAGTTGCCTAATGATTGACAAGTAGAAAATCTCAACAAACAAATGATATCCTAACTCTATTTTTAACAAATAAATAGTTTCAAGTTCTAGATAACTTTTATTCGAGAAAATGGAAGTTCTAAATGAACCTTTTTGTTTCTATATACCTTCAGAAACTATTTTGTTTCTGGAAAGCAGTTAAGAGTAAACGTTAGTTTAAACAACATATGACATGCAAGGAAGAATGAAGATTAATTTCGACAGTACAACTGAAATGAAGTCTATCCAGAAGAATCGATAAATCAGTAAATATAATCTGAGTGACAATAAAATCAGAAATGGTCAATCTTACAGAACAAGATGCAGTATATATCGTCAGTTATAGATCAGCACCATATCATATCACCAAAGTTGGCACCACTAGCTGTCTTATTGATGCCAGACAATATTTGTTCTGTATGAAGCAGCTACGTTAATCTGCAAGACATGTGATGGTATGAGCATTTTTAAGATAGTGAATACTATTGAAGAAGAAAAGTCATTGCAAAAAATAAACCAGACACTAATTATTCGGTTAGCACATCGACAAGAACATCAATAAGTGTACCAAGAAGTAGGTTTTTCTCCTTTGTCCGGAATCTACATATGGGCCCACCAGAAGGCAAGAGATATGTGTTGGGTACGTCCAAGGAGTGGCTGATTCAGCACGAATGCAAAACAAGACAGAACTTCAAATAAGATTGTATACAACTAAAACTTTTGCCAGAAATCACAATAATGGAGAACCAGTCTGTTCAGTCCTCAATGGTCCCAAGAGAAAGGGCAGTCCAATCAGTACACCAGCTAAATCTTGATGGCAGTAAATGGTAGGCATCAGAACACGGAGGCTTGGATTAGACTTGACAAGATATCTTGGACAACTTATTAACCTTTCGTCTGCGCTAATGAGACCAAGGGACTGGATCGTCCGCATGCCACTAAAACAAGTCTTGAACACCCACCTACCAAAACGAATATACCCAAAGATGATAAGCCCGCCACAAATTACTTCCAGAAATGACATCCAATATTCAGAGCTATGCTGTTCACATTTGCACGAACATGTGGAAGGTACTGTTGAACTAGGCTACCACAACACTGCTCACCGGTGACATACATCCTTAGTTATACTTTGACTTGGATACTCACGATTGCTACGTATTTCAGAAGATGGGAGGATAGCTGTTGATGAATTCAATGTGAGTCACAACCTCTTCAACGCAAGGACTGGATGCACAACACTCCATCAAAATAATGCACACCACAGACTGTTCATGGCTGAAGTGATAGTACCAGTCTATAGGAGGGGCCTGCAGTGAAACAGAGCAAATGGTCCAGAAAAGCATGCTGGTTCTTGCATAATAGGAGGCATGGCAAAAAAGATCAACTAGCAAATTGCTTTAGTATTTTTATTTAGTTGATTTACCAAAAGAAGCACAAGGCTTCAAGGAGAACGTGTGATACACCTTGTTCACTGTGCGTGGCCAACGGCTTCCCGCAGCACATAGAAAACATGTGTGCCCTGTTGTTTTCCTCGTAAGGTATAAAACAAGAGCAGCTTCTTCTTTGTTTCCAGATTCTCTACTTTGACCCCCTATCTCTGCATGTATATCAGCTGCAGCATATATAAATATAGGTTCCAGCCTCCACGCCTTCTGCATATAGAGTTGAGTGGCAAAGAACAGCAAAACCAAGCATGACTCAAGCTCATTCAAAATCTCACTTCCACCAATTCTGGAATGGACTTCAAATCAATGGGAGTAGTGACAGCTTCTCCATCGAGCTACTGCCATCTCTTGGTGCAACTATAAACCACTCCAATAAGTTGAAGAAGTTCGTCATATCGCCCTATGATCCCCGCTACAGGTGAGATTCCCGCTGTACCTTTCATGTTGTAAGAAGAAGAAAACAGCAGCAGCTGACATGATTTCCTCTGCTTTTTTCTGTGTCTCAGATGTTGGGAGCTCTTCCTTATAGTCCTAGTCATTTACTCCGCCTGGATTTGCCCGTTTGAACTAGCATTCTTGAGGGACATGCCCTCTAAGCTTTTGCTAGTTGAGAACATTGTCAATAGCTTCTTTGCCATTGATATTGTTTTGACATTCTTTGTAGCTTATGTCGACAGCAAAACACATCTTCTTGTGGACGATCGGAAGAGAATTGCAGTAAGGTTTGTACCTGGTTCATAATTTCTTTGATCTTAATAACCCCACATTTGGAAGTGAGATGGCCCAGGTGATTCTGTCCTGACGTTAACAAAAATATGATCCTCCGCAGATACCTATCAAGTTGGTTCATCTTTGATGTGTGTTCAACAGCTCCATTTCAACCGATTATCCTCCTATTTACACACGAGGGAAACGACCTTTCTTTTAAGATACTCAATATGCTTAGGTTGTGGCGTCTTCACCGAGTTAGTACACTGTTTGCCAGGTTCAATCTTTTCCACCTTCTTCATATTTGAATGATGAATGACATACGCCACAAATCTGATCATCTTCTTTTAACCAGACTGGAGAAGGATATCCGATTCAACTATTTCTGGACTAGGTGCTCAAAGCTTATTTCCGTAAGTATTTCAGAAATATTAGAACATACCTTCCACTTCAAATGTTTCAGCCATGCAAAATACTCTATTTTTTCCAGGAAAAAGAATCCGTTTATTCTGTGTGTATAAAACATGTACTGATCAAATGCAGGTCACCCTCTTTGCGGTACATTGCGCGGGATGCTTCAACTATATGATTGCTGACAGATACCCCTACCCAGAGAGTACATGGATTGGTGCCGTGATGCCTACATTCAGATCACAGAGCTTATGGACTAGATATGTTACTGCGCTTTACTGGTCCATTACAACACTGACAACAACGGGATATGGGGACCTACATGCTGAGAACCCAAGAGAGATGCTCTTTGATATTTTCTATATGCTCTTTAATCTGGGCTTGACAGCTTATCTCATTGGCAATATGACCAACCTGGTTGTTCATGGCACCAGTCGCACCCAGAAATTTGTAAGTTTCTCAACTTATTCGAAGAATATCTCAATGTCATACTCGGTCATTCTGTATCCATAAAAAAAATCAATATTCAGGATATAGATTGGTGGTAGGTATTCATATCCTTATTTGACCAAAAAAAGAAAGAAATAATCTGTATTTCGGTCCCATACAGCTAAAGTTGTTAGTATCTTGAAATAAGATGGCAAATAGAAATGTATGGTGCCAGAGTCATACACACTGCATTATACTATGATATTAGCTGCAAGTTTGCAACTAAGAACTCAAGGGGGACAAACTCCAAGTAGGAAGCACCATAATGCTCCGTGAATTGAATGGGAATCAGAACCATCTTTTTCCTAGTCCCATGATGGAAAATAGTCCAGACTGGACCATTCTACTAAGGTCTAAATTTGTTATTCAAACTTCCAAAGTAGGATTTCAAACAGCCAGGGAAGGGAATAAATCAGTGGAATCCTATTTTTGCATGGATGCCACAGTTTTAGGTACCAAGTTCTCGTATCCCTTAATCACTCCGCAGTTTTAGGTAACAAGGACACATACAAAACAACATGCTAATCAAGGTCTTATACAAAGAAAAACTCAAGCAACTGCAAGCAGCACAATTAATGACTTCGGTAGAATGGTTACCATCATTCTGTTCCATAAATATAGTTCTATATTGATGTATTTTAAAATGATGCAGAGGGATTCAATCCATGCGGCTTCAGAGTTCGCAGCACGAAATCAGCTGCCTATGAACATTAAGCAGCAAATGCTATCTCACTTCTGTCTACAGTTCAAGACAGAAGGCTATAACCAGCAAACCCTGTTAAATGGTCTCCCAAAAGGAATCCGTTCAAACATAGCATACAGCTTATTCTTCCCAATCATGCGACGGGCCTACCTCTTCCATGGAGTGTCCAACAGTTTCATAGCAGAACTGGTAATATAGTCACTCACTCGATGTTTATCTATCTATCTTTGGAGAACTGGTAACATGTAATAATTTATAAAACCAAAAATATATAAAAAATCAGCAGAGAGTTGATGTTTCCTCAAAAATATGTTCTAATTTATTTTTTTGGAAAATAGGTCATGGAAGTGCAGGTTGAGTATTTTCCACCAAAGGAAGATATCATATTGCAGAATGAACGGGCAGCAGACGTTTACCTAATAGTTTCAGGAGCAGTGGTTAGTTTGTTTTCTCTGACAAAGCTATGAACCAAAGTTTGTGCAAGTTTGTGCAAGTTTGTACCAGTAAGCTAATTACCACTATCTGTGATCTTTTTCAGAATATGATAACAACCATAAATGGGAACGAACAGGTATAAGTTTATTCCACTACAGTGCAGAGATTCCAGATATAGCTAATATTTCTATAGAATATTTTCATTACTGAAATAGTATGAATTCTTGTAAGCAGGTATATGTGAAAGTTACAAATGGTGATATGTTTGGAGAGGTTGGTGCTCTATGTAACATGCCCCAGCCATTTACTTTCCGCACGGTTGAACTGTCACAACTCCTGAGAATAAGCAGGAAGAGACTTACAGAGGCCATTCAAAATCACAAGGAAGACCATAACATTCTAATGAACAATCTATTTCAGGTATATCTTCGATTTTAAATACACCTCAAACTATTAAACAGTTAAATTCGCCTAAGTATAAGTTAACATTTTTTTATTCAAATGTTCAGAAACTGAAGCTACAGGAAACTTTACCTGAAGTCAGTCAACCAGACATAAGATCTTTGAGCAAGTATGACCTATTTCATATTCCTCGAGAAGAACGGATGTTACCATGGTCACACCTACATTATACAGAACAGAAAGGTATAGATTTCAGTAACAAGATTCCAATATTTGGAGATGGTACTGATTCAACAAAGTTACTTGGAGAAGTGTCACAGCAAGAAAACATCCATAACAAGTCAAATTCCAAGTGTAGGATACCAGATGGAATAATAGACAAAGAAGAGGATCTCAAGGAGCTTCACATAAACTGTGAGACCAAAACAAGTGCTGAAGAGTTCTGCATTAAAATAAATTCTGAAGACAGCAGTGAAGCAAGCAGTCGGCAAACAATACATACAACAATGCAGCCAGGTTCTCCCTACAGGACAACCGAAAACATAGCAAGGAACAGATATCAAGATTACAGTTGCATAAAAGAAGCCAATAAAAGAGTTACAATTCATACATACCCTCATAATACAACAGGTTCTACAGTACAAAATGGGAAGCTTATCAAGCTGCCTGGTTCACTGGAGGAGCTTATCAAAATTGGCAGTAAGTGAAAAAGTTTCTAGCTTTAGACTATGATTTTTTTTCCATGGACTATGAGTAGTGTTTAGCAAATATCAGATATACACTGCAGTTTATAGTAAATTAGATACTGTAACATGCATTTTCCTCATCAAATATTTCTTGCTATGCAGGACAGAAGTTTCCAGATATCCATCCTACAAAAGTGGTCAGTAAAGATTATGCAGAAATAGATGATATAGGTGTCATCCGAGATGGTGACCACTTATTCTTTCTTCAGATGTAAAGGATATAGCACATACGAGCCTAACCGGACACTCATAGAACTTGAAGTGATCCAATCTAGCAAAAGTAATGGATGCACAACACAGCTTCTAACTGAAGATATAAAGGGGAAGGGCAATTCCACATTCTTACACAGAGTTTTGATCATTACTAACATTAGCATCATTTCAATGCTTATCATTGTACGATAAACATGTAGCTTGACACATGCAGACGTGCAGAAGCCATGAAAGCATGTGGGCAAAAGCATTTCTCAGTTTCTTTTATAGAAGCTTTGAATCAGAAGTGTCAATTTGTGCTTTCTTTTCCAAGAAAAGTAGTTAATAGTCTTCATGCATGGAATCACTTCTCATTTACCCAGAAACTTTGAATGGCGCGTTAGAAAGGTCACTGTGCAAACATATGAACAATGGAAATTCAGCACTAATGTTTGAAAGTTTGGGATCAAATATAAAAAATTGTTGAGAGAACAGGACAGCTAACTAAGTAGGACATAGTAAGTGACAGAGAGTAGGTGTTGCTAACCTCCTCTTTCTCCAAACAATTGTTATGATTCAAAACATGATCTTTCTGCCTTTATAGATGAACATCATAAATCCATAAATTAGCAAACATGGTTCAGTTTAAGCAGAAAAGAGGAAAAACAACTACTCAGTACTCACTGGGCAAACACCAACTCTGAAGCTTTTATCAGGAGTGCAAATAGGGGAGAGATTCCTCTTGATTAATGCATGCTAACATCACATTATTGGTCGGAATTCAGATTCTTTCTCAAAAATACTTGTTTGGTTCTTTCTGGAAATGTTTAAGTATCACAAATATTGAAGTGGGTATGAAAAAAAAATTATGCTAAAACATAGAGTGTTGTTATGGATTTTACTGCTTGTCGAATTCAATCAAGACATTTGATTTCTAATGTGAAAGCAGTAACTTTTGCGGCAATCAGTTCATGGGAGAGCGGATGCATCTTTCTTAGAGTATCAATTCAGTAAATAACTATGAGTTTTCTTATCAATCCTTGAAGAAATAAAGTCGCATGCCAAGAAGAAAGCTGGCCCCATCGAAATTATTCTTCAAGGAATCAAATCAGACTGTTGGAACATTTGGATACAAAAGAACATAGCAGAAAAAACCTGGTGTTTATTATATACTCTTCCTCAGTGAGGCCATTCCCATGGTCCCTTCGGAGAAAAATAACACTGAATGTTTCAAGATGCTGTAATACTCCGCAAATTACTTTAGGAAAGTTATGATCAAATTACTTGGTCGCTAATGCTAGCCACAAATGAAAAAGCACACCTCGCTAAATCACAGAATCTCAACACATACTAGATTACATCAGCGGTCGATGGAATTAATGAGGGATTACAACTTGCTGGTGGTCTTACTAACAAAATAAACGAGCTTTTAGAAGGGGCAACATGGTACAGGAACAGGAGTTCAGGATAGGAAGGGCCAAGTGATATCGTGGTAGGTCACCTCTCACCTGGAATGGAACGCCGAGATGAAACGGATCGAGCTGAGGCGGCTGACTCTGGGATTCATCGAGCGGGAAGCGGTTGATGACGACGGCAAGGGTATCGATTCGAGGGTTGGGGCAGCTGGGTCGGGCCATCCGCCCATCCGTCGACCGAGTAGCATTGCGGAAAAAAATGCGGCACACGCAGGGAGGCCCCAACGACTAGCTGGGGGCGGCGGGCTAATTGCTTTTCTTTTTAGTGTTTTTAGGATTGTGTCATTAATTTTCCATTGTGCCATTAGGAATTCGTCTATTTAAAAATGTTATATCCTATTTACTTGCTGGCGTGCGGATGCTACATCGTCATCCCTGCTTATCTTAAAAAACGTAAGTCTCTGTTATCCCTGTCTAAAAAAACAAAGGAAAATGCAATTACCGTACCCTCCACCGACCGCTGCGCCAGATTGCAGTCCCGAGTACATCAACAAAAACGAAAGTTTCGTGCATTGATTTTCTTTTTCTAGAAATTGGAAATACTATAACGTTTGAACCACATGTCGGAATTAAGATCCATTTTCATTTTTGAAACCCTCGCAACGAACTCTTCAAAACTAGATCTCATTTGTATATGCTTTGGCAAAAAAAACTTAACAGACAACTTTCGTGTGCCACCGACCAACTTTCATTTATGACAAGGCAACTTTGTGCGCCGAGCGAAAACTACATCAGAGCCCGATAAGGCAACTTTAGTGCCCATCTGAACAAAATGCATGATAATGTGTGTGTATTGACATGGATAACTAATGTTATGTTGGTATTGTTGGAGATATGCGCTAGAGGCAATAATAAAAGTGGTTATTATTATATCTTTGTGTTTATGATAAATGTTTACATTCATGCTATAACAGTATTAAACTGGAAACATTAACACTTGTGTGATTTGTAAACTAAATTAGAGTCCCTAGTAAAGCCTCTTTGTAATACTAGCTTGTTGGTTAATAGATGATCGTGGTTTCCCGATCATGAGCATTGAGATGTTGTTAACAACAGGATCATATCATTAGAAGAATGATATGATGGACATACTCCTATAGATAAGCGTAGCATTAAGATCAAGCAATTTCAATAGTTCGTTTGCTATAAGCTTTCTGATACATAGTAACCTAATTCCTTCGACCATGAGATCATGTTAATCACCATCACCGGAAGGATGCTTTGATGACATCAAACACCACACCATAACTGGGTGGCTATAAAGGTGACATTGAGTGTTCGGAAAGTATGGGTTGAGGCACATGGATCAAGAGTGGGATTTGCCATCCATATGACGGATAGATATACTCTGGGCCCTCTCGGTGAAATGTCATCCAATTAGCTTGCAAGCATGTGACTGGCTCACAAGGGATCACATATCACGGGAACGAGAAAAGAGTACTTATCGGTAACAAGGTTGAACTAGGTATGCAGAGATACCGACGATCAAAACCTTGGATAAGTAAACTATCGCGAGACAAAGGGAAATTGGTATCGTATGTAAGTGGTTCATTCAATCGCATAGTAATCGTAGAAATATGTGGGAGCCATATGAATTTTCAGATTCCTCTATTGGTTATTGATTGGAGAAGTGTCTCGATCATGTCCGCATAATTCACGAACCGTAGGGAGACACACTTAAGGATTCGATGTTGTATAGTAGATATGGAATGTTAGTAGGGATACCGAATATTGTTCGGAGTCTCGGATGGGATCCGGGATATCACGAGGAGATCCGGAATGGTCTGGAGAATAAGATTCATATAAGGAAAGTCTGATTCCGGAGTTCAGGAAAGATTCTGATGTTTTCATCGGAGAGATTCTAGAAAGGTATAGAAGGTTCACCGGACCGGAAGGGGAATGGTCCATGAATGTGTCATGGATATGTGGAATTATTGGATCATATCCTAGGTCACTTGGTGTTAGCATTTGCAAGAGAGAAATAAAGCTCTAAATTGAAAGTCAAACGGGAAGTTTGAAAAGTCAAACTGGAACAATGGTTTCCTAGTGGGAGAAGAAACAAGTCCTTCTCTCAATCCAACTTGGGTTTGGGTTTGGATTCAAACCCATCCCTCCCAAGGCTGCCCCTCCCTCTTATAAATAGAGGGGGGGCTGCCCCAACACCACAAGCCCTAGCCCCTCTCCACCCGAGCCGCTGCCGTCGACCCGCCGCAAGCGCCGCCGCCGCCAGTCGCCGCCACCTCGCGCCGTTGCCGGTCCGTCGCTGCCGCCCTAGCCGCCGCCGACACCTCCTCCTCCTCCCGGACTTCTAAACCCTAGATCTCTGGGAAACCCTAATCCACCATAACTCGCATCGGCTTAGGCGAAGCCCTGCGGGATCTTCCCTCTACTTCCGACACCACGCCATCGTGCTGCCGGAATTGCGAGGGCAGAACTACAACCTTCGCTGCTTGCTGGAACAAGGGAGAGGAAGTTCTTCATCGAGTACCGAACGTGTGACCGACTACGAAAGCGCTGCCGAAACGCAGCGCCGAAAGGATCGTCTACGCGATCTTGAGATACGCAAGTGTACGACTACATCACCCACGAGAATCTGCTCTCGTTAACCGCTTTGGAATCTTCGAGGGTGAGTACTTCTATCGACTCGTTGCTACAATCTAGTAGATAGATCTTGGCTTGTTTGTGTGCATGAGGTAGAAATTTTTTGTTTTCCATGCTACGAACCCCTACAGTGGTATCAGAGTCGTGTCTATATGTAGATCTGTTGCACGAGTAGAACACAATGGTCATTATGGGCGGTGGTGCTTTTATTATCAATTGCCTTTTGTGTACTTTGCATCTTGCGGTATGATGGGATGAAGCAGCCCGGGCTAACCTTACATGACATCGTTCATGAGACTTGCTCCATGCTCAACATGCAACTAGTATTGCATAAGTGGCTTTGCGGGTGTCTGTCTCTCCCATCATAGTATAGATTCAATTTATAACGGACACTTGATAGTTCAAACATCAACGTTATGGTTCTTGTTCGTAAGTTAGAACGACACTTACTGAAAGCCCCAAACCACGTAAAATATGCAAAGAAAATTAGAGGCGTCTAACTTTGTTTTGCAGGGGTGTGTTGTGATGTGATATGGCCATGATTGTGATTATATATGATGTATGCAATGTTCCTTATTGTAAGTTGGCAACCGGCAGGAGCCATATGGTTGTCTTTTAAATTCCGTTAAGACCTGTGTGTCTATTCAAAGTAGTTGTAATAGTTGAAGCCGGTGGATGACAACCATGAAACGGCGCCATTGACCTTGACGCCATACCGGTGATGATGGAGATCATGTTCATGCTTGAAGATGGAGATCGGAAGCACAAGAAGAAAGGCCATATCATATCACATATTATGAATTGCATGTGATGTTAATCCTTTATGCATCTTGTATTGCTTAGTTTGCGACGGTAGCATTATAAGATGATCCCTCAAGCACAAAAAAATCAAGTTTTAAAGTGTTCATCCTTAGTAAGCACAGTTGCTAAAGCTCGTTGTTTTGAAGCACCACGTGATGATCGGGTGTGTTAGATTCTGCGAGTGTATACAACGTGAGCAAGCCAGATTTGCTCATGCGGAAGCTAAGGTTTGATCTTGACGAGCCTAGCATGTACAGACATGGTCTCGGAACACGGATCACCGAAAGGTAAAGCATGAGTCATATAGTAGATATGATGAACATGTTGATTGTTCGCCATTGAAGCTACATCAACTCTCGTGATGATCGGTTTTGATGTGGTGGATTTGGTTCGTGTGATCACTAAAACAATTTGAGGGATATTGTTTTGAGTGGGAGTTCACCTAGATTAATTTAACTATTAATTAGAACTCAATTTCTCATAAACTTAGTCTAAACTATTGCAAATATGTTGTAGATCAATGGCGGCCCCTACCATCAATTTTAATGCGTTCCTAGAGAAAGAAAAGTTGAAAAATAATGGAAACAACTTCGCGGATTGATTCCGCAATTTGAGGATTGTCCTCAATGCTGGTAATTTGACCTATGTGCTGGATGCACCGCTGGGTGACCCGCCTGCAGCTAATGCTACCGATGAGGTAAAGAATGTTTTCCTCGCTCGGAAGAATCAGTACTCCACAGTTCAGTGTGCTATCTTGTATGGTTTGGAATGAAGCTTCAGAAAAGGTTTGAGAATCATGAATCACATGATATTGTCCGTGAACTCAAAATGATATTTGAGGCTCACGCGGCAGTTGAGAGTTATGAGGCTTCTGAAAAGTTCTTTAACTGCAAGATGGAAGAGGGCATCTCCGTCAGTGAACACGTGCTTAAGATGTCCGGGCACGCAAGCAAGCTTCAAAGCTTGGGAATAGTGATTCCTAATGCTTTGGGGATTCACTGTGTCCTCCAATCACTACCACCAAGTTACAAGAACTTTGTGATGAACTACAATATGAAAAATATGGACAAGTCGTTGCCAGAACTCTTCTCCATGTTGAAATCTGTAGAAGTGGAGATCAAGAAAGAGCACCAAGTGTTATTGGTCAATAAGACCACCAAATTCAAGAATCAAGGCAAGTCTAAGAAAAAGGGAAACTTCAAGAAGGGCGGTAAGAAAGTTACCGCACCGGCGAAGAAGACCAAGGCCGGGCCTAAGCCTGATACCGAGTGCTTTTACTGCAAGGGAGAAGGTCATTGGAAGCGGAATTGCCTAAAGTACTTGGCGGATTTGAAGAACGGCAACATCAAGAAGAAAGGTATATCCGATATACATGTTATTGATGTGTATCTCACTAGTACTCGTAGTAGTGTCTAGGTATTTGATACTGGTTCCGTTGCTCATATTTGTAACTCGAAACAGGTACTGCAGAATAAACAGAAGCTAGCGAAGAACAAGGTGACGATGCGGGTTGGAAATGGATCAAAGGTTTATGTGATCGCGGTCGGCACGCTACCTCTTCATCTACCATCGGGATTAGTTTTATACTTAAATAATTGTTATTTGGTGCCTGCGTTGAGCATGAACATTACATCTGGATCATGTTTATTGCGAGACGGTTACTTGTTTAAGTCCGAGAATAATGGTTGTTCGATTTATATGAGTAATATGTTTTATGCACATGCACATTTGATAGATAGTCTATTCTTATTGAATCTCGATTGTGGAAATACACACATTAATAACATTGAAGCTAAACGTTTGAGATTGAGCAATAACTCGACCTATATGTGACACTGTCGTCTTGGTCATATTGGAGTGAAGCGTATGAAGAAACTCCATTCCGATGGACTTCTTGAATCACTTGATTTCAAATCACTTGAAAGATGCGAAGCATGTCTGATGGGTAAAATGACTAAGACTTCATTTTCTAGTATAATGGAGCGAGCTACGAACTTATTGGAAATCATACATACCGATGTGTGTGGCCCAATGAGTGTAGCATCGCACGGTGGTTATCGTTATGTTCTTACCTTCACGGATGACTTGAGTAGATATGGGTATATCTATTTCATGAAACATAAGTCCGAAACTTTCGAGAAGTTTAAGGAATTTCAAAGTGAGGTAGAGAATCAACGTAACAAGAAAATTAAATTTCTACGATCTGATCGTGGAGGTGAATATCTATGTTACGAGTTTGGCGAGAATTTGAAGAAATGCGGAATACTTTCACAATTGACACCGCCGGGAACACCACAACGTAATGGTGTGTCCGAACGTCGTAATCGAACTCTCTTAGATATGGTTCGTTCTATGATGTCACTTACAGATTTACCGCTATCGTTTTGGGGTTATGCATTAGAAACAACCGCATTCACTTTAAATAGGGCACCATCTAAATCCGTTGAAACAACACCGTATGAATTGTGGTTTGGGAAGAAACCTAAATTATCGTTCCTTAAAGTTCGGGGTTGCGAAGCTTATGTAAAGAAGTTACAGCCAGACAAGCTTGAACCCAAAGCGGAAAAATGCGTCTTCATAGGATACCCGAAGGAAACTATTGGGTATACCTTCTATCATAGATCCGAGGGAAAGATATTCGTTGCCAAGAATGGATCCTTTCTAGAGAAGGAGTTTCTCTCGAAAGAAGTGACTAGAAGGAAAGTAGAACTCGAAGAGGTTGTTGAAACTTCTCTCGAACTTGCGAGTAGCGCAGCACCGGAAGTAGATCATGTGGCGCCTGCACCAATAAGAGAGGAAGCTAATGATGTTGATCATGAAACTTCGGTTGAAGTTACTATGGAACCTCGCAGGTCAATGAGAACTCGTACCACTCCTGATTGGTATGATCCCGTTATGAGTGTCATGTTGGTGGACACCACCGATGACCCTGCGACATATGAGGAAGCGATGATGAGCCCAGATTCCAATAAATGGCAAGAATCCATGAAATCCGAGATTGGATCCATGTACGAAAACCAAGTATGGACTTTGGTGGACTTACCGGATGGCCGGAAGGCTATCGAGAACAAATGGATTTTCAAGAAGAAAACAGATGCTGATGGTAATGTTACTGTCTATAAAGCTCGACTTGTCGCAAAAGGGTTTCGACAAATTCAAGGAGTTGACTATGATAAGACTTTCTCACTAGTAGCGAAGCTAAAGTCTGTGAGGATTATGTTAGCAATCGCTGCATATTATGATTATGAGATATGACAGATGGATGTCAAAACGGCGTTCCTCAATGGAGACATTGATGAAGATTTGTATATGATGCAACCCAAAGGTTTTGTCGATCCTAAATATGCTAACAAGGTATGCAAACTTCAACGGTCCATATATGGATTGAAGCAAGCATCCTGAAGTTGGAATCAACGTTTTGATAAGGTAATCAAAAGTTTTGGTTTAATACAAACTTATGGAGAAGCTTGTATTTACAAGAAAGTGAGTGGGAGCTCTGAAGCATTCTTAATACTATATGTAGATGACATATTGTTGATTGGGAATGATGTAGACCTTATTAATAGTGTCAAGGATTATTTGAATAATAGTTTTTCAATGAAAGATCTTGGCAAAACAGCTTACATATTAGGCATAAAGATTTATAGAGATAGGTCGAGACGCCTAATATCATTGTCACAGAGTACATATTTGGACAAAGTTCTAAAGAGGTTTGGAATGGAAGATAGCAAGAAAGGGTTCTTGTCCATGTTGCCCAATACGAACTTGAGTAAAACTCAAAGTCCTTCAACGGCAGAAGATAGAGAAAGGATGAGTAAGACTCCCTATGCCTCAGCCATAGGATCTCTTGTGTATGCCATGCTATGTACTAGACTCGACATTGCATATGTTGTTAGTTTGACTAGCAGATATCAAAGTGATCCAGGAGTGGATCATTGGACAGCGGTCAAAAACATCCTTAAGTACTTGAGAAGAACTAAGGCTATGGTTCTTTCTTATGGAGGTGATGAACAACTCGTTGTTAATGGTTACACCGATGCTAGTTGGAACACCGATCCGGATGATTCTAAATCTCAATCTGGATACATATTTACTTTGAATGGTGCAGCAGTTAGCTGGAGGAGTGCAAAGCAAAGTGTTGTGGCGAGATCTTCAACTGAATCGGAATAGATAGCTGCTTCGGAGGCTTCACGAGAGGCGATATGGATGAAGGAGTTCATTACAGAGCTCGGTGTGGTTCCAAGTGTGCTGGACCCAATGTCTATCTACTGTGATAACATGGGCGCCATAGCCAATGCGCAAGAACCAAGGTCACACAAGAAGCTGAAGCACATCAAGATACATTTTCATGCTATTCAAGAGCATGTCCAAGATGGTGACATAAATATTTGCAAAGTACACACAGATCTGAATGTGGCGGATCTGTTGACTAAACCTCTCCCGAGGGCAAAACATGACCAACACCAAACCGCCATGGGTATTCGGTATATTACCATGTAATCTAGATTAGTTGACTCTAGTGCAAGTGGGAGACTGTTGGAGATATGCCCTAGAGGCAATAATAAAAGTGGTTATTATTATATCTTTGTGTTTATGATAGTTTACATTCATGCTATAACAGTATTAAACTGGAAATATCAATACTTGTGTGATTTGTAAACTAAATTAGAGTCCCTAGTAAAGCCTCTTTGTAATACTAGCTTGTTGGTTAATAGATGATCGTGGTTTCCCGATCATGAGCATTGAGATGTTGTTAACAACAGGATCATATCATTAGGAGAATGATATGATGGACATACTCCTATAGATAAGCGTAGCATTAAGATCAAGCAATTTCAATAGTTCGTTTGCTATAAGCTTTCTGATACATAGTAACCTAATTCCTTCGGCCATGAGATCATGTTAATCACCCACGAGAATCTGCTCTCGTTAACCGCTTTGGAATCTTTGAGGGTGAGTACTTCTATCGACTCGTTGCTACAATCTAGTAGATAGATCTTGGCTTGTTTGTGTGCATGCGGTAGAATTTTTTTGTTTTCCATGCTACGAACCCCTACAGTGGTATCAGAGCCGTGTCTATATGTAGATCTGTTGCACGAGTAGAACACAATGGTCATTGTGGGTGGTGGTGCTTTTATTATCAATTGCCTTTTGTGTACTTTGCATCTTGCGGTATGATGGGATGAATCGGCTCGAGCTACACTACTAGGAAAATGGCTATAGGTAATCAGCACATCCGTGGCTCACATGGTTGAAGTGCCCCACGGCTAAAACAGACGTGGCTCACCTATGGGCAGTGCCGTACTAGTAACTAGAACAACCATGACGCACATGACCATAGTGCGCCACAGATATGTGTGGGCCAGGGCCCTGTTGGCCGCACGCCAGACATCCGTAGCGCACATAGGGTAGGTGCGCTACGGTTGTTAGTGTCAACCGTGGCGCACATGGAGGGGGTGCGCTACGCCTAAGCGCATGCCCCTCTCTGCTGTGAAACGGCCAGACACATCTGTGGCGCACTATGGCATGTGCGCCATGGATGTTACTACTCCCTGTGGCGCACTAGGGCAGAGTGCGCCACGGATGTGGCGATTTTTTTGGCAGCTGCACTTTATGTGCACATGTGTGACCATCCACCACCCCACACTTCACTTTCCCCTTCTTCTTCCTCCTTAGATCTAGTCGGTATCTTCTCCTTCCCACCTCAATTTCTCCACCCATTCACCATTTTTAGCATGTAGAACTTGCCTTGGATGTTACATAAGTAATAGAGGAAGGTCTCCGGTCTCTCATCTCCTTCTCCGGTCTCGCGCGCACCTCTCCTTTCCATCTTTCTCGCGATTGGTCTCTCATCTCGGTAAGTTGTCCATGTAAGGATGTGTTCATGTGTATATGGATGATATGCTCATATGTATGTAGATGATCGATGCTCATGATGTGTGTATGAGAGGATCGATGGTCATATGTGTGTGTATATGGAGAGTATCGATGATGCTCATGCATGTGTGTATGGAGAGGATAATGATATGTCCTTGTGTGTATGGATCGGTCTCTCTCTCTTGTGTTTGTATGTGAATAAGTTGCCATTTGTTTTGCCAAAATGTTGATTCATTTCCATTTTGGCAAGACTTTGGCATTTCGCAAAGGTCCTAATTTTAGGATAGGTCATGCCGAATTTTTCTATCGACACCATTGCATGCATGCATTGATTATGTGGTTCTAATAGACTTCTAATTGTACCGTGTACACCGTGCAGGCAAAAATGGTGCTCATAATGAGCGAAGACATTGTGGCTAGATTTTTGAATTGTGCGACGGCCGACATGATACGAAATAACAAGACGGATATAAGATGTCCATGCAGAAGATGCAAACTCAACTGGGTGATCGACCCAGATTCCGGGAATCTGCAGGCGCACCTGCTCCGCCATGGTTTCATGGATGGATACACTCGTTGGATAAGTGATGACGAAGACGATGGAGACGGTGAAGGTGGGCAACATGACGATGATCATCATCACGGCGAGAATGGGCGAGATGATGAAGAGTCTCCTGGAGATGGTGAAGGTGCGGAAGCAGACCGGGATGATGATGATCTAGATGCCGGAGGAGCAGACGACGATGGAACAACGTCAGGCTGGGTGCGGGACCCTTATGTGCAAGAGCTGCTTCTCAAGCAAACGAGTAACGCCAGGGCTGCCGCTAGAGAGAAAGCCAAGCTTGCGCAACTTGAGAAAGACGCGGTTACTCCATTGTATGAAGGATGCAGGCCCGATGATACCCGGTTGAATGTAACGCTCAAGGCTATGGAGATGAAGGCAAAACACAAATTGAGCGACGCAAGCTTCGACGATATGATGGCATTCTGGCACGATCGTCTCCCGGAAGGGAACACATGTCCAACTAGTATCGAGGACGCCAAGAAAATCGTCTGTCCTCTCGATCTACCGCATGTTAGATATCACGTATGCATCAACGATTGCATCATTTATCGGGGCGAGGACGCGGAGAAAACCACATGTCCGGTGTGCGGCGTGAGTCGATACAAGAAAGGGAAGAAAGCACCTCGAAAAGTGGTATGGTACTTTCCTATCACTCCTCGTCTGCAGCGCTATTTCGCGGACCCTAAGGAAGCGAAGCTCATGCGATGGCATGCGGAAAGGAAGAAGCCAGGAGATGATGATGACCCCGAAAAGGATGAGTTGCTGACGCACCCTTCAGATGCTAGCCAGTGGAAAGCATTGGACCTCGAATTCCCAGAATTCTGTGGAGATTCGAGGAACATCAGGATTGGTGCGAGCACCGATGGACTCAATCCGTTCGGTAGCCAGAGCAGCACGCACAGCACTTGGCCTGTGTTTGTATGGATGTACAACCTCCGTCCATGGTTGTGCATGAAGAAGAAGTACATACAAATGAGTATGCTAATTCAAGGGACGAAACAACCTGGTACCGACATCAATCTGTATCTCGGGTTGTTGAAAGAGGAGCTAGCCACGTTATGGGAATTTGGAGCCAATACTTATGACGTCGTCGCACAAGATTATTTCACTATGAGAGCCGCGTTGGTCACTACGGTGCAAGACTATCCAGGTTGCGGGTATATCTCGGGGCAGGTTATCCAAGGATTCTGCGCATGCGTTAGGTGCATGGATAACACAAGCTATCTCCAACTAGAGAAAGATCCATGGTCATCGAAAACCGTGTTCATGGCGCACCGGAGGTGGCTCGGCAAGAATGATCCATGGAGAAAACGTGGAGACCTGTTCGATGGCAAATCCGAGACCCGAGGAATCCCAGAGCGTAGGAGCAGCGAAGAAGTGGAAGAGTTGCTGAAAAACTGGAAAGATTGTCCTAGGCCTGGAAAGAAGCGAAAGAGGCAGCAACAAGACAAGCCGCTGATGAAGGTATGGAAAACAAGGTCTGTTTTCTGGGAGTTGCCATACTGGAAGTTTCTCTGCACGCCTCATAGCCTCGACATCATGCATATCACAAAAAGCGTGTGCGAGAGTCTGGTCGCCACCATAATCAACATGCCAGATAGGACGAAAGATGGTCCGAAAGCAAGGCACGACCTGATATGCTTGGGTATCCGGAAGGAGCTTCACGGAGGACGCACTACTCCTGATGATCAGGAAGATGACGATAATCATGAGTCGGAGATGACACAAGGTCATCGGAAGGGTAAAAAGTTCAAGAAGAACGAATATTACTGCCCTCCTTCTTGCTTCACTCTAAGCCAGGATGAGATCAAACAATTTTTCAAGTGCCTTCTAGGAGTCAAATTTCCTTACGGCTACGCGGGCAAGATAAGCAGATACCTAGACGAGGCAAAGCAGAGGTTCAGTGGCATGAAGTCTCATGACTGTGCCGTGCTAATGATGTAGGTACTTCCGGTCGCACTAAGAGGGATAATGGACGAGCACGTCTGTGAAACGTTATTTGGCCTCTGCAAGTTTTTCGACGTCATCTCTAGGAAGTCGATTGGCATGAATCATCCCGGGAGGATACAGGAGGAGATCGTGGTGATACTATGTGAGCTTGAGGTCTACTTCCCACCCGCATTCTTTGACATTATGATGCATCTGCTGGTCCATGTCGTGGAGGACATCGTACAACTCGGGCCGATGTTCCTCCGCAGCATGATGGCGTTCGAAAGGATGAACAGACACATCAAAGGATATGTTCGCAACAGGTCCCGTCCAGATGGAAGCATAGCCAAGGGCTTTCTGGCCGAAGAGTGCATCTCTTTCTGCACGAATTATCTAGACATCGAGAACCCTATCGGTCTTCTCGTCAACAGGCACCTTGGCAAGCTCGACGGATCTGGTCACCGAGAGGGTCGTCGCATACTGCATGCAGACTTCAATTTTCGACGCGCAGACTTTGATCGAGCAAACCTCGTCACGCTATAGCATTTAGAACTGGTCGATCCTTGGGTACAGAAGCACAAAAGGTTAATCGAGAAGAAGTACAGTGATCGGGGCATACAGAGGACGCAGGGAGAAATAATCAAAGAGCACAACTCAGATTTCACGCGTTGGTTTAGGCAGACACTCCTTGATAATCTCCCGCGATTGCATTGTTTTGACACGGAAAAGATCATATTCACCTTGTCGCAGGGACCGATGCAAAACCTGGTGACCTATCAGGCGTATGATATCAACGGCTACACATTCTACGCAGAGGAAAAGGACAACAAGTGTGATTATCAGAACTTAGGCGTAACGTCGGAATTCTACACCGATAACAACGTGAAGGAAAGATTCTACGGAAGAATCGAGGAGATCTGGGAGCTCGACTACTATGGAGAAAAGGTGTCGATGTTCCGTGTCATATGGGCAAAGAGCGTCGAAAGAGAAGACCAGTATTTCACAACCATGGTTATACCCGAAGCAGCCAAATCCAAGGTCGTCGGTGCGAACGTGGCCGCGAAAAATGAACCGTGGGTACTGGCTACCAAAGTGAACCAATGTTTTTCATTACCGACCCGACAAAGCCTAGTTGTGTTATCGTGAGGAGAGAAAAATAAACATCATCGGAATGGATAGAGTCGCCAACGAGCAAGACTTCGACCAGTACGGTGATCCAAAGATTGAAGATGACGACGACTACGATGCAGCAACATACATCACAAGAAGAAAAAGGACAACCCTACCCAAAAAAGGTATCCCGTTCGAAATAAGAAACATTAAAGTGCCGGGGCTAAATTATTCAACCGCGACAAAGAAGGGAAAAATATTGTAAAACGCTAGCTCAAAAAATATTGTAAAACGCGTGGTCGAAAAAGATTGTAATATTCATGGACAAATTATTATGAAATTTAGTTATACTTTGAATCATATTTGTAACACTTTTATGACATATATTATTACTTTTGGGCATTTTTTGGAATATTTAAAAGTATTTTTAAAAAAAAAAACTTGTATGGCATATATCACCACTTTTGGGCATTTTTTGGAACATTTAAAAGTATTTTTGAAATAAAACAAAAAAGGTGGGCACCAAGATTCGAACCTGGGTGCTCACAAGTTTAGAATAGAGCTAAGGGCGGAACCAGTGGGATAGGCTAGTGTAGTTGTTAGATAGTGGGGCTGCAGTTTTCTTATACAGTAGTTAGAAGCCGATAGGCGTAGCGCACTAGCCCAGAGTGCGCTACAGGTATCCGTAGTGCACTATGCCCAAGTGCGCTACGCCTAAGTGGTTTTATCGACACGTGCGCTCGACCCCCCTCTCTCATCCCCATCTCTCCATCTCAGCCCGAGCACGATCCGTCGCCGCCGCTCTCGATCCGCCGCCTCGCCAGCTCTACCAGCAGCCGCCGCGTCTGAGGAGGAGGAGGCCTGCCCGCGTCCGAGGAGGAGGAGGTCCTCCCGTGTCCGAGGAGGAGGAGGCCCGCGCGCGTCTTAGGAGGTGGAGGCCGCCGTCGTCCGCCCGTCGTCCGCCCGTCATCGTCCGCCCGCCATCGTCGTCCTTGTCTCAGAGGTGAGCGTCGCCCCTCCCCTCTCTCCCTCTCTCTCCCTCTCTCCCCTCTCTCTGCAGGCCATGGTTAGGGTTCAGTAGTGTGAAGCAACATTATCATCTATGTCACTCAATTCACTACTCTCTTTGATCTTTTTATGATCTCCATACAGAGCCTTCATGATTACCAAACCATCATTCCGGGTAGGGTTAGGGTTCAGTAGGGTTCAGTAGTTTGTGCTGGGTTGTTTCTTAACTAGCATCCTAACATTAGATCTCAACTAGCATCAATGGCTATTACAATGTTTGTGCTGGGTTGTTTCTTAAATGCCCATCTTTCTGTTAAATTTCATGGATAAACATTGCTGTAAATAATCACACAACACTGGAGGCAGAGGAAGTGTCATGGTGTGGTCAAGCAGGCTCATATGCTAGCTGCTTATCAATCATACTAATGTTGTGCACTCTGTCGAAAGTTGGTGTTTTGTAAAAAAAAGCATATTGGGCAGTCAGTACTTCTAAACCAGCTTCCAGAAAAAAAGCATATTGGGCAGTCAGTACTTAAGATATGTTTGATGTACACATTCAGTTGCTCTACAATTTCTTTCTTTCAGAAAACATAAGTTTGGTATATAATGTTTTGAGATTACTGAGCTAATACTGATAAAAATATAATCTTTGCATATTTCATCCAAGTATATGCTTGCTTGTGTTCATGAAATTTACCATGGTCACCACGAGTCAGTTTGGTGGACCGTATTGTAGTCTAAGGAATTATATAGTTACAACTTTGGATCAATAGTCTATTGCTGAAACAATGCTAAAAATGTAATGAAAAAAGGGCCAAACTTATCCATGTTCTGTTACTTGTCGGCACCTGATATTGCACTGTTGTGTGCTCATTTTGTAGACAGTGTTGATGCCTGATAATGCACTGTATTGTGCATATGCCTGCTCATTTTGTAGACAGTGTTGATAGACTATCTGTCTTGAATGATGATGTGGTGTTACTACTGGTGTAGATAGTTTCGGCTTGTAAAGTAAAATAGTGTCATCTTTGATTGTGTTTTAGCTCCATAAATAGTGGCCACTGTGTGCAAAAATTATAATAGCCTGGTGAATCCACTGTTTCCTTATGATCCTACTAGTGTTATAGCTCAATCTGCTTGCTGTCACTTGCTTCTGTGGTTTGGTCCTTATGGAAAACCAGGAATGGAACTTGTTCTTTTTGAATAGTCTATATGTGTTGATTTGCTTGCTGTCACTTGGTCATTCGCTTGCTGTCACTTGCTGTAATGATCTTCTAGTATAGAAATCCTTGGTCCTTAGTCTGAAGTAGTAAAAATGACAACAAGGATTGTTGTACTCTCATTTGCTTGTTGTCACTTGGTCATTTGTTGTCATTTGTTCACAGAACTGAAATAGTACAAATGACAGTAATATGCTTGTTGTGTTGTGCTTGCTCTGCTTGCTGTTGTCTTTGTTGTGCTTGCTCTTCTTCTTAGTCTGGAACATCCACATACTATATGTCCACCCTACTTGTGTTGCTACTAATTCTATGCTACTTGAGATGCTACTACTTCTATTATCTGTGATGCTACTACTATCTGTTCCTTATATCCATCCTAGTGTTGCTCTGGCTACTACTATCCGTGGTGCTACTGTGCTTCTACTACTATCTGTGCTGGGACAACAACACCTTGAAATTATGCCTGTGCTTGTATGAAGCACTTTATTATGTCGTGTATGCAGGTTCTTGTATGAAATGAGTCCTGTTTTTTGCTAGAATGTTGATTAACTTCTGTTTTGGCAGAAATCGGGCACTCCTAGTTTAAGAAAATTAGCAAAGGTCATGCCGGATTTTTCCATGCATTTAACCAATTATTTGTTTTTATTAGTGCAAAGATGTGTGACAACGACGAGGCTGGATGTTCTAAGCGCATCAGCGCTGAAGGAGAACTCATACCTCCGAATAAACAATTGACATTCTGGGAGGCAGCCCAGCGGCTAGAAGACAATGAAGAATACCATCCTTCAGAGAGCGAGGATGATGAGATGGAGGGCGCGAAGGAAGAAGCCGAAGGAACGGCGGATGATGAAACCACTGATGGCGGCGAGGGCATAGGGAGTGTTAGCAATCCTCCTAAGAAGAAGAAGAAGCCGAAGGACCGGCGCCCGAACACGGTCGGCACGGTTAGGGAGGAAATTACCGAAGTGAGCCCATCAGGGGTTCCTTTGGAGCCCGCCCTTGTCGTCAAAGGGTACGGTGGGCAAGTGGCGGCGATCACCCAGACAACCATCTCGATCAACACCGAGAATCTTCGGCATGATGATAATGGCACTTGCGCACACTCCTCTTCGAGAAGCTGCACGCAAGATACAAGTTCCCCGCTAAGTATCAGAACACAAATTATCATGGGAACGAAGTAAACAAATCCGCCCTCACAAAGATGAGCTGGCCAGCTGGAGAACCCGGATAAAGAAGAAGATTTATAAAGAAGGCAAAAGTCTCGAGGAGATCTAGAAGATTGACCCACAGATCACCGAAGATCAGTTGCGGGAGTTCAAGGAGAGGTGTGAATCCGAAAGAGCCCTAGCCAATAGTAATCGGGGAAAGGTGCTGCAGGCGATGAATATAGGTCATCACCATCTTGGATCTGGTGGATACAGAACCGCGGAGGCCAAATGGAATAAGGAGGATGAAGAGTATAGATCCAAGGGGATAGAAAACCCCTTTGCGAAATTCGAACCCGAGCAGGTTTGAAACTTCATCAGGGCCTGTTACCATGTGGACCCAAAAACCAAACAACTCACCGTGGATCCTGCGGTGAAGGAATTCGAGGAAATTGTGGTAAGTATAATCCAATTACCGCGGATCAACTCGATTGCAATCTAATCAATGATCTAACCGATTCACTATTACTTCTTCTGCAGGAGGAGGAAATTGTTGCTAGTCATGGATCCCAGGGTTCCTCATCCCAGGGGTCGACGGCGGCCACCCGGTGGGATAACCCTTTTAACAGGGCGATGAACCGGGCCAAGAAAATAGAGCCGGTTACGAAGAAGCCGTCGTCGGCTGGCCGTATGGCCAGCCTTGGGGGTAAGAATTGGGTGGATCATTTTGGTCCACCGCCGAGGACGCATGTGGCGCCGTCGGGAAGGAGCGAGGAGGAAAACCACGAGGTTCAAGAACTTAAGGCACAAGTGGCGCGGATCCCGCAGATTGTCCAAGACAACCTGGAAATCACCCTCACGTCCTTCCTACCTACCTTGGTGGAGTCAATAGCGAACTGGAGTGCGGGTGGTCGAGTAGGGCCGTGCCCGATTCCAAGCATGGTCAGTAGCCACTCGAACAACGCGGCGCCGACGAATCAGGCGAACTACATGTTCGTGACTCCACCCGCTAGCACCGCGGCGCCGCAAGTGTTGGTGACTCTCCCTGCCATCACCGCGGCGCCGGAGTACATGTTGGTGCCCCCCTGCCATCATTGCGGTGGCACCGGAGCTCCAAGCACCCGTCGGTAGGGAGAATACACCGGCGGCCAGCACCGCGCCATCAAGCAGCCCTTCCGTCTCTTGCACGCCCGTCGCCGTATGTGGTGCGTCGACATTAGCCGATCTCGACGCCATCACGGTAAACAAATTGCTTTACCGCCTTTCATGCCATCTATTACTCTTATGGCATCTCTGACGACGCCGTACATGTTTTCCGCAGACGGATGTTCCTTGCACTCTCTTATGCTACGTGAACAACGAGCTGAGGGATGTTGCCAAGGGTACCATCGTTCAACCCTTGCAGCGCACGTTCCACTCAAGGCCGATGCCAGATAGCGTGCACAGGGTTAAAATTAGTCGGGTGCTAAGGGGCTGCGATGACCTGGAACCTCCCATTCAACCCCTAGGAGCGGATGAAGAAGAGCCGTCTATCCTCAGAACTTGCTTCGGCTTATTCTTGCTATGGCCAAAGAGCATGATCCGTTTGGGGACGGTGGGGGCCATCACGCCACAGACAACAGCACCGCCTGTCGTGCCAGCGACAAGCGGTGGCAAGGCCCCCTTACCGCCCTCGCCGTCACCTCCACGCGGTGGGTCGGATGATCATGTTGATGATATGCACATGGCGTAGGATCCGGCCGAGGACGACGAAGACTGGAATGATCACTTCTTCAACACTCAGTTTAGCAACGAAGACCTAGCTGGTGGCCCCACAGAGAAAGCCACTATCACCAAGCGTCTGTTTGGTTCTCAGGAGACGCCTCCATCTTGCGCCTTTACAGAGCCAGCTGATACAACCAACCGGCCCTTTATTCTGGATGATGCTCTCACTGGCTTTGCCTCGACGGAAGGCACCACCTTTGTGCGTACGAAGGTCAAGTTCGGCAGGCACGTCTTCAACCACGTAACGGAGTTCCCCTGTGTGAAGCAATCGGAAAACAGTAAGAAGGAAGCCTACTACGCAGTCCATCACATGAGGGCGTTCCTACTTGACCAGAAGAATTCTACGCTGCCAGATCATCTCAAACAGTGGGCCGAAGCAAAGGCCAAGATCACTGATTCAGATATTAGACAAGAGATGTATCGCATCCAGCAGCAGTTTGGGGCAATCATTTTTCGTGATGTCATGACTTCGGGAGGAATCTTCTATGGAGGAAATATCCCGAATAACCGTGACATAGAATATCGCCTAGAGATGCAGGGTGACTATAGGAAGTTCATGACGAGACAAGGCGTCCTCGCGTTCCCTAAGCCGAGCCAGAAGGCTTGATGTTGGCCTAGTTGTAGTTACAAACTATAGATGACCTTTGTGTGTGTGTGGACAAGTGTACATGCTACTATACTTATCTTATTAGGTTTATGAATCATCGCTTACTTCTTTTGCTTATTATTATTATATATCAATCAATGCTTGGTTTTTTGCTTACTTTTTGGTCCTTTGCTCACTTTGGTCCTTCTTTTTTTCCTTACTCTTTTTTCGAGAATAATGCCGATGATTGAAATGTCGTGGCACACTATATATGTGAATGTGCTACGATGGGATTGTGAGCCTTGTGATATGCACAAGTCCAGGTCTTGTGCATCCTACTTGGATCACGGTTCCATCGTAGCATATTCCTGTGTCCAATGACCTGTGTATATATATGAGGCATTCTTTTCGAGTTATTTTTGTCTTTTTCGAGAATAATGCCGATGATTGAAATGTCGTGGCACAATATATATGTGAATGTGCTATGACGGGATAGTTATCCTTGTGATATGCACAAGTCCAGGAATTGTGCATCCTACTTGGCTCACTGTTCCGTCGTAGCATATTCCTGTGTCCAACAACCTAGCTAGTTATATATGAGGCATTCTTTTCGAGTTACTTTGGTCTTTTTCGAGAATAATGCCGATGATTGAAATGTCGTGGCACAATATATATGTGAATGTGCTACGATGGGACTGTAAGCCTTGTGTTATGCACAAGTCTAGATGTTGTGCATCCTACTTGGCTTACGGTTCCATCGTAGCATATTCCTGTGTCCAACGACCTATGTATATATATATGAGGCATTCTTTTTGATTTACTTTGGTCTTTTTCGAGAATATGACGATGATTGAAATGTCGTGGCACAATATATATGTGGGTGTGCTAAGACGGGATTGTAAGATCCCTCCTTTATAAAGGAAAAAGGATCCCTGTGATTGCAATGCTAGTCCCTGGATCAATGCTAGCATCCATAGTTTAAGATGAAGTACACAGAAACAAAGGTCATTATTACAGTCATTCCAGAGACAAACATAGTCTTTTACAACTCCATGGCCACAGGCCTAGTACAAGAGTTTAAATAAGTAATAAGATAAATAAGTCTTCATCTTCATGTGCCACAGACAAGCATGTTGAGTGTAGACTCATGACTCCTAATCATCATCAGAATAACCTGCAACATCACAAGTTACAGCCACAGTGGGTCAATACATTGGAATAGTATTGGCAAGTGATACCTTAGTATAATTTTGGTGGACTAAATACTATATGCATTTTGGTTAAGTGTAGCTTAGGCTTGCTTTGCTCAAAATAGGTTTTGCCTATCAGTTGAAAACACTAAGTTTTTCTTTGTCAAAAACTTCTCCCAAGGAACCACCAATAGACATTGGGGTCCTTCACCCTTGTTCAACCACAAGTTTTACTTAGAAATTGGGATGAGGAGATTCTTGATAGCTTCCATGTCTTGATGCTCAAGTTGTCCTTTTCCAGGGACATGGCTAAATACTTAGATTCTTCCATCTGCTGAGGTTGTGCACTTTCCCCACAAGACTTGATTTTCACCAAGACATGACCTTTCAGAAGCCTTCCCTTAGACCAAATGGACGCGTTCCAACCTATCATACCACTACCACCAACTGTCCAAATGGCTAAGTTATTGCAACCTATGTGATCCAGGCAGAGCCCATATTGCCAAGTGGCTGCACTAGAAGCTTCTTAACATTTGGCCTCTCAAATCCCTTTGTTCCTGGGTGGCTTTCCACAAGTGAGATACACAAGGTAAACCATAGAAATGGGCCTTGTGTAACCACTCAACATAACCCATTCACAACCATTCCACCCAGGTGATTCATTCACTTAGTTGTTTTATTAAGCAAAAACATAGTCCAAAGACTTAGAAATATTTATTCATAGCATGAACATATAGCCACCCTTGGTTGCTACTAGCTAGGCTAAGCATGGCATAGATAAGCATTCTAACTTAGAAATTTCTAGCAATTCTACATCTACTAGGATTTCCCAAGCATAGCATATAAGAAAAATATAACCATGCAAGACTAGCAAAATATTTCTAATGCATAGTTGAAAAACATAGGGATAAAATCATGAAGCACCACTTGACTTTGTAGTTTGGAGAGTAGTTACAATCCTCACAATCACAGTCACTATTTGCACCAAAATCTACACATAAAATCATAGCACCAAATCACATACAAAATAAATACAAGCAAAAATATATGGATGCATGCAATATGATATGTGATGATTTTTTAAACTCAACAAGACAAGTGCACTATACTGGTTCATAAACAAGTTCAAAACTTGCCAAACAAACTTTATTTGGACATTAAAACATTTCCTAAATATTTGTAATATACAAAATAGGCCTACACATGTTTCTGTAAATAAAACCATTTTAACAGAAACAAAACATTAAAAACATTTCATATATGGAAAGGGCTTTCTCTCCTGATTCCATTGATATAAAATTCATCAAATTTGGATGTGAGAATCAAAAGTTATGAATTAAACAAGTTTTAATATCTAATAGATCTAATTCCAGTTTTTA
This sequence comes from Avena sativa, assembly GCA_916181665.1. Taxonomy (NCBI): domain Eukaryota; kingdom Viridiplantae; phylum Streptophyta; class Magnoliopsida; order Poales; family Poaceae; genus Avena; species Avena sativa. The sequence goes on along the minus strand of OV702298.1, from coordinate 38,519,615 downwards.
AATTCAAATCCTAGCCACGCAGCATGTTCCTATTGGTTGATACCGTTTCGCACCGGATCACACACGTGAGCCGTTAGATCTAACTTAATCTGCATGGCCCAGATCTGTTCGTACCCCTTCGCGTAAGTGATCTATCTAGCCCATCGGATCTAGATCCAACGGTTCGCGATCAAGCGACCAAACTCTGGCGGCGCTAGCGGTGGCGAGTGGCGGCAGTGGCTCTGTCTACGGCGGCGCGGTGGCTACAGGGGGGTTTGGGGTTGTCGGAGATGCTTACCAGACTCGCGGCGATGTACTGAAGCTCAACGTGGCGATGGCTGGTCAAGGGGCGCACAGATGCAGCGGCAGGATCTCGTCGGAGTTGCTGGCAGCGTCAGGTGCTTGTTGACGAAGATGTTGCCGAGGTTCTGCGTCGGCCTAGCACGAGCCAGATGGGTTAGGAGGTGCGCAAGGTCTCGGCGATCATGATAGTATCGAAGGGAAGGCAAGGGGCGGTCGTGTTTTACCTGGATTGCACGTCGGAGTCGAGCGGCGGCTCAGGTGTTCGCGGGCGTGAACGAAGACGTCGTCCTGGGTCACGAGAAAGCAAACAGAAGGCATCAGTGAATGCGCAAGGACACGCTGGTCACGTTGGTTTGAACCAGAGACAGGGGGCGGTCGGAGCTCACCGGGATTGGTCGCCGGAGTGGGTTCTGTCTGCGGCGAGGTAATGACAAATACTGGCAGCCTGGAGGCGCTTCGGGCTGGCTTTGTTGGGGGAAATGTCCCCGAGGGGGAGAGGTTGAAGTAGCCAGGAGGGGCGAGGGAATTACGCTGCATATCAATGCCAATTAAGCGCGGAATCAACGCGGCGTTTCTGGAGGAAACGGCGGTGGTGACGGGGTCTGCGCGCGCGGGGGTGGAGAAGAAGGAGCTGACGTGGCTCGGGCCCAGTGGCAGTGGCAGCGGGGCAGAGCGGGTGCGGGTGAGAGAGGGAGAAGGGGGAAATGACCCGGGTGGGCTTAGTGGGCTCGTTTCTCTGTTGGGCTAAATAACTGGCGCCGGCCCTTTTCCTTTTCTCAATTCATTTTCTATTTCTGATTTGATTTTCTGAATCCATTTTCAAACAAATTCAAATGCTAATTGAATTCAAATTTGTTCTGGATTTTTTCAGAGTGTAACAATCATAATTTTGGGTGTAAAAACATGTGGACTCTCTGTATTAGCTTGGTCCTATTGATCAAACAAAATTAAATAGTGACAAAGCACTTGGTTTGATCAAGTTTAAAAAATGGTTTTAAAATCCATATATGTTTTGTAAATTTTTGGTTAGGCACTATGAATTAAGTAATACAATCTGAGAGTAACAAGGTTTGATTCATGAACAACAATCTCTCATTGGAGAGTAGCATTTGATTTAATACTGATCACATAAAATAATGAGCTCATATGCTCCTGTTTCTGAATTGATTTTTGAAATGAAACCCTACATGATCATGGATGCATGGATGATATGCATGAGCTTTGAAACATCATTCCGGAGTTCAGGAAAGATTCCGATGTTTTCATCGGAGAGATTCTAGAAAGGTCTAGAAGGTTCACCGGACCGGAAGGGGAATGGTCCATGAATGTGTCATGGATATGTGGAATTATTGGATCATATCCTAGGTCACTTGGTGTTAGCATTTGCAAGAGAGAAATAAAGCTCTAAATTGAAAGTCAAACGGGAAGTTTGAAAAGTCAAACTGGAACAATGATTTCCTAGTGGGAGAAGAAACAAGTCCTTCTCTCAATCCAACTTGGGTTTGGGTTTGGATTCAAACCCATCCCTCCCAAGGCTGCCCCTCCCTCTTATAAATAGAGGGGGAGGGCTGCCCCAACACCACAAGCCCTAGCCCCTCTCCACCCGAGCCGCCGCCGCCTACCCGCCGCAAGCGCCGCCACCGCTCGCCGCCACCTCGCGCCGTCGCCGGTCCGTCGCCGCCGCCCTAGCCGCCGCCGACACCTCCTCCTCCTCCCAGACTTCTAAACCCTAGATCTCCGGGAAACCCTAATCCACCATAACTCGCACCGGATTAGGCGAAGCCCTGCGGGATCTTCCCTCTACTTCCGACAGCACGCCATCGTGCTGCCGGAATCGCGAGGGCAGAACTACAACCTCCGCTGCCTGCTGGAACAAGGGAGTGGAAGGTCTTCATCGAGTACCGAACGTGTGACCGACTACGGAAGCGCTGCCGAAACGCAGCGCCGAAAGGATCGTCTACGCGATCTTGAGATACGCAAGTGTACGACTACATCACCCACGAGAATCTGCTCTCGTTAACCGCTTTGGAATCTTCGAGGGTGAGTACTTCTATCGACTCGTTGCTACAATCTAGTAGATAGATCTTGGCTTGTTTGTGTGCATGAGGTAGAATTTTTTTGTTTTCCATGCTACGAACCCCTACAGTGGTATCAGAGTCGTGTCTATATGTAGATCTGTTGCACGAGTAGAACACAATGGTCATTATGGGCGGTGGTGCTTTTATTATCAATTGCCTTTTGTGTACTTTGCATCTTGCGGTATGATGGGATGAAGCAGCCCGGGCTAACCTTACATGACATCGTTCATGAGACTTGCTCCACGCTCAACATGCAACTAGTATTGCATAAGTGGCTTTGCGGGTGTATGTCTCTCCCATCATAGTATAGATTCAATTTATAACGGACACTTGATAGTTCAAACATCAACGTTATGGTTCTTGTTCGTAAGTTAGAACGACACTTACTGAAAGCCCCAAACCACGTAAAATATGCAAAGAAAATTAGAGGCGTCTAACTTTGTTTTGCAGGGGTGTGTTGTGATGTGATATGGCCATGATTGTGATTATATATGATGTATGCAATGTTCCTTATTGTAAGTTGGCAACCGGCAGGAGCCATATGGTTGTCTTTTAAATTCCGTTAAGACCTGCGTGTCTATTCAAAGTAGTTGTAATAGTTGAAGCTGGTGGATGACAACCATGAAACGGCGCCATTGACCTTGACGCCATACCGGTGATGATGGAGATCATGTTCATGCTTGAAGATGGAGATCGGAGGCACAAGAAGAAAGGCCATATCATATCACATATTATGAATTGCATGTGATGTTAATCCTTTATGCATCTTGTATTGCTTAGTTTGCGACGGTAGCATTATAAGATGATCCCTCAAGTACAAAAAAATCAAGTTTTAAAGTGTTCATCCTTAGTAAGCACCGTTGCTAAAGCTCGTTGTTTTGAAGCACCACGTGATGATCGAGTGTGTTAGATTCTGCGAGTGTATACAACGTGAGCAAGCCAGATTTGCTCATGCGGAAGCTAAGGTTTGATCTTGACGAGCCTAGCATGTACAGACATGGTCTCGGAACACGGATCACCGAAAGGTAAAGCATGAGTCATATAGTAGATATGATGAACATGTTGATTGTTCGCCATTGAAGCTACATCAACTCTCGTGATGATCGGTTTTGATGTGGTGGATTTGGTTCGTGTGATCACTAAAACAGTTTGAGGGATATTGTTTTGAGTGGGAGTTCACCTAGATTAATTTAACTATTAATTAGAACTCAATTTCTCATAAACTTAGTCTAAACTATTGCAAATATGTTATAGATCAATGTCGGCCCCTACCATCAATTTTAATGCGTTCCTAGAGAAAGAAAAGTTGAAAAACAATGGAAGCAACTTCGTGGATTGGTTCCGCAATTTGAGGATTGTCCTCAATGCTGGTAATTTGACCTATGTGCTAGATGCACCGCTGGGTGACCCGCCTCCAGCTCATGCTATCGATGAGGTAAAGAATGTTTTCCTCGCACGGAAGAATCAGTACTCCACAGTTCAGTGTGCTATCTTGTATGGTTTGGAATCGGAGCTTCAGAAAAGGTTTGAGAATCATGACCCACATGATATTGTTCGTGAACTCAAAATGATATTTGAGGCTCACGCGGCAGTTGAGAGTTATGAGGCTTCTGAAAAGTTCTTTAACTGCAAGATGGAAGAGGGCGGCTCCGTCAGTGAGCACGTGCTTAAGATGTCTGGGAATGCATATGGAAAGCTGGATGTGTGTAATATATTTTGTAGCATTTGTGTTTTTATGTTGTTGATAACTTTTTATGTTTAACTGTTGGCGACATGTTGTATGTCTTTTTGATTACATTGGGTATAAATAGTGGGTAACATGTGTTTATTGGGTGGTAACATGTAGGTTATCATGTGATTAAGTTGGGTAATATGTAGAAAACTGGTTGATCACATTTTCTAATTCTGTATCTGTTTCTTTGTGCAGTTGAAGCCTCAGTATGGCATGAGCTTTGGTCTTTTTGGTGGCGTGCAAGGGTTTAACAAATGGTTTGACACTTGTGCAAACCCTAGTTGTTCAAATGAGGTGATATTTTTAGCATTTTGATATTGTACTTATCTTTTTATTGTCATGTTACTTTTGTTTGCTTCTTGTTTTGGTAATGTTCTTGTTGTTTCCTTTCTTTTTATTTGTGCAGCAAAAGTCGCAGATAGCAAATCTTGTTGGCAGTTTTGCATCTGGTATTTTTGGGTTAATGAGTAACCTTGTACAAGGCTTGACGGCGGTGCAAGGAAATGCTGGTGCTAAAATGGCGAAACAGTTTACTGCCCAGTTTGGTGGTCAACTTGCAACGCAACCCATTGGAGGAATATTCATGGGTGGAGCTAGCTCAAGTGGTGCTCGTGGTGGTAGCTCAGGTGGTGCCTTTGGTGCTACCTCAAGTGGTGTCCGTGGAGCTAGGCTTACTCGTTCTATCAGTCGTGGAAGGAATATTCCACACACTAATGAAGTCTTGTCTCCTATTCTTCCTAGTGATAATACAATTCTGAGGGATTCAGACAGCAGCAGTTCTGACAGCAGTGGAGATGATGATGCTGAAAAGTTTGTCCGTGCTGACAGGAAGGGTAAGGGTGTTGTTGGTGGTCGTGCTGGTGGTTCTTCCAATGTCCAGCTATCTTTGACTTTCCCGGATTCTAATAAAGAGCAGAATAATAGTCCAGGAGCAAGATCACATGATGATCGTCATATGTCACCACCGGAAGCTAGGTCACCTGTTGTATATCCTGTTTCACTTGTAAACCGGGTGACTGATACTCCTGTTGTGGAAAAACCCTATTCTTGTGTATGAAAGGTCTAGGAATAAGAAGTCACGTCCGGTTGAGGATGTTGATAATGTGATCAATTCGCGTACTGTTGTAGATATTGATAATGAGATCAAGTCTCTTGTCTGCAAAGATTTGGGCCTTACTCCTGCCATGATGCGGCTGCTGTTTCTGATAGGTATGAGTGGGCATAATTTTTTATCTCAGTCATTGGATAACTTTACTACCTTAGTGTTGATAACTGTATCATTTTCATCCGATAACTTGTTTATGTTAATGTGGGTAACCTTTCTATTTTATGTTTATTATGTTTATATATATTGATAACTGTATCATTTGTCATCTGATAACCTTTTTATGTTTATTATGATAACTGTATCATTTTTCATCTGATAACTTCTTTATGTTTATACTGATAACTGTAGCATTTCTCTCATGATAACTTCTTTATGTTATTGTTGAAAACTGTAGCATTTCTCACATGATAACTTCTTTATGTTAGTGTTTATAACTGTAGCATTTCTCACTGGATAACTGTAGTATATTTCATCTGATAACTTGTTTCTGTTCATGTTGGTAACTTTTCTGTTTTCTGTTTATTATGTTCTGATTTTTTGTTGGCAATTATTTATTACAGCAAGAAATTACTGAAGAAGGCATCGATGCCTACTACAAGGTCTTCACCACGGTTGGCAAAACAACGTTCTGTAGATGAAGGAACATCTATTATAGATGTTGATGCATCCTCTCCTATTCCTTCGCCTACTCGTGTTGAAGGACATTCTAATGTTGTTGCAAGTCCTGATGTAGTGGATGCGCCTGTTGTGAATGTTGAAGAGGTTATATCTGGTGGAGAAACATGTGGCAATGGTGGTGCTTCTGAAGATGTTGTTGTGATGAGTGCACCTGCTATAGTTGTAGTAGGATTATCTGTTGATGTGGCAATGGATGTATCTCAACCAGTCTCGGGAGCTGCAGTGATTATGCATACCATTGATCAGCCTGTTAGTAGCAGCATTGTAAATATCATGGCAAACGAGATGGAGAACATCACGTAAGTTGCTGCTGCCACTAGAGATGCCCCTCATGTTGATGACAATGTTGATGATGCCCCTCAAGTTGATGCCAACGTTGATGCAGGTGCAGGTGGTTTTGTTTGTCCTGATGGTGTTGTTCTTGTTCCTGCGTCATCGTTGTTCACCAAACTTGCAGCAGGTGCTACTTCTGTTGATGTTGCTGCAAGTCCTGCTGTTTGCTCGCTTGGAGATCCATCAACCTAGGGTGAGAGTAAGAAGGAGTCTTCTGTCTTGGATGATAGTACCCAAGAAGCTGTACAACCTGTTTTATCTGCTCCTTTGGTTCCTGCGTCTAGTCTTTTCGACCCCCCTATTAGGAGGCAGTCCAGTGTGCTCAAGACATCTGCTGGTCCTTCGAGTGTTGATGGGTGATGGAAGTTCTGAAGCTGAAGTCACTATTATCAAGAAAGCAAAATTGGTTGCTCGTGATGGAAAGCTGAGTCTTGTTGCTGGGATACCATTACATGTTTATAGGGATGTTGTGTCGTATTCTGTGCCTGTTGCGGATCCTCTTGTTTATCCTACTGCTAGTGCCCGTGCAGAGCCTGCTCCTACTGTTGGTGTCTCTGTGCAGCCTGCTGCTACTGCTAGCGCACCTGCGCAGCCTGCTCCTGCTCAGCCAGATCTTTGTATTGTTGCACAAGGTGATTCTAGTGTTGTCCCTGTTTCTCATCACATTTCTGATGACCCCGGTGATTTATTCCATGTATTTGAAACAGAAGATGATCTTCCTTTGTCTTGGGCACCTTCTCCCAGCACTGGTACACACCTTCACCCTGATAATTTATCTATATGCCCTGGATCACTTTTATATATTAGTGCTGATAACTGTGTCTTATTTATGTTGGTAACCTACAATGTTTTTTGTTTTTTCAAAGGTTTAAAATGCTTGAAACTTTATTATATGTTTGTCTTATATGCTTTTTTTGTAATGTAAAACTTTATTCTTTTAATTATGATTTATTTCATAGTGTATGATGTGTATTTATAATTTTGTGCATTTTTGGTTTGTATTGATAACTTTATTTATATGCCCTTGATCACTTTTATATACCAGTGATGATAACTTTAGCTCATTTATGTTGGTAACCTACACTGTTTTTATGCTGATAACTTTAGTAACAGATTATATGATATTAACAATTTGTTTTGTTTTGTCCCTTTTTCTTGTTGTCTTTCTTTTGGGAAATATTCTATGCAGCTGTTAACTTATTGAACTTACCGAAAATGGGTGGTGATAAAAATGAGGGTGCGGACGGATCTAGTTAAATGTCCCTTTTGGATGAGAAAATTCAAGATCATCGTTGCGATGGCTGTTTGGGGCTGAGGTTTCAAACTTGAAGATCATGATTCGGTTTCATGGTTGTTTGGATCTATTTTATGATAGTGGTAGTTAAAATTAGGTTTCAACTTATGAGAACTTTTATTTTGTGATATGTTGTTGATGGAACAATTTGTGTTGTAATTTATATGACTCTATGTTTGTGTGATGTAATTAAACTACCTTTTATTGTTTAATATATGTTATGTTTTTTAATTTTTTCTTTATGGTGATAAACATGGGGTTTTCTTTTTCCACATGGGTTCTGCCATTTCTATCCTTTTTCATTTGGATATTCCCTTTGTCCGTTCTTTATTCTTTTTGTAGTGTATCAACAAAAAGTTGATTGTAATTGCAAAAAGCCGGTAAATGATGAAAATGTAGTTATTTCTATTGATGATCTGTTGGGTGAAAAGATTGGTTATCAAGCTGTTTGGAGTTTTACGAAAGATACCAAACAGTTAAACCAGACTAGTTGTTCTGTTCTAGGTAACTTGTTTAGTTACTATTTATGTATTTGAATGTATATTTTTTACGAGATGTACTAATTTTTTTGTTTTGTTGTAGTTGTTCCTGATTATTCTACTCCTGGTATCAGTTATGCTCTTCCAGTTGCTGTCGCTGGTAGTGTTACACCTGCGACGTGGCTGCGTATTGTTAGACTTATTCATCCTGCCAAGTCTCTTCTTCCTCCATTCTCCTATATTAAGACAACTGCAGAAGAAGATGCATTGTATAAGAATATTATCATACACACGCGTGATGCGAATAAGTCGAAGATTAAAAAGTATGTACATGTTCTTTTTTTATAATATTCAATCCTTTTTAGTATTCTCTGTTGGTAACGTTTAAATGCTACCATTGGTCACTTCTAATGTTTCATGCTTGATAACTTGACTTTGTATGTTATCTGGTTGATAAGTTGTAGTATTACTGGTGGGTCACTTGTAGTATTTTAGTGGATAACTCTTAGTTTAACAGTGGATAACTTGGACCTTTTCTTAGTGTATTACTGGTGGGTCACTTGTAGTATTACTACTTGTGTATCATTTTGTTCTTCTAGTTGCTGAACTTTATGGCTTTCATTGTGGATCATTTTTAATATTTAGGGTTGATAACTTTACCTTTTTATTTGTACATCGATGATAAGTTGTACTAATACTGGTTGGTCAGTACTAGTTTTGGTTGATAACTCTTTTGTTGTTATTTTAGTGGATAAGTTGAATTTTTTTTGTACTGGTTTGATAACTTGTATTACTACAGGTTGATTACTTGCACTGTTTGTTGGTGATAACTACTGGTTTTCATAGTGGATAACTTATATTCTAATCATTTTTTTTGCAGCACATCAATTTGTAACATTGATCCAATGTGGGTGACAACTAATGATTTTGCTAAAAGTGTGATGCCATATAGCGAGCTTTCTAACAATATGTGTGATCTTGCTATTTCTGCAATACAAGATAATTGCCCATCCAACAAGATAATTTGTCCTTATATCATTACTAAATATTTGTTGGAGGGAAGATTCACTACAAATCTTATTCGGAGGTCGTTTAGGAGAGATGATAACTATAAACTGAGCCACAAACATATGGTATGATGTCTAGTTTTATTTTTTTATTTTATAATATGCAGTTGATAAGTTCAGGCATAGTGTATGATAACCATTGCTTATGTTGTGTTGATAACTCTTTCATTTCTGTCTAGATAACCACTGTTTTTTCTACACGTGCATTTACTTATCTTATGTTCATTTTTTTCTATAGCTTTGCTTTGCTGTCCTTCAGGAGCTAGGGACTAAAAAGGACCCTTTGGACCATTGGCACATGCTTTCTGTTAATATGCCTGCAAAAAGGTTTGAAATTCTTGACTCGTTCCGTGGTGAAGCTAATGTAGAAATGATTGAACATGCGACCAAACTAATGGAAGCAATAAACAAATTGTATATCGTCAATTATTCTGATTCTAGAAGACAGATTGAAGATTTTGAGTTGATGCATGTCCCTGTTGCGAGTCAAGTTGACAGGTTAGTTGGCCGGTTAGATTTGTACGCATGTAATTTTATTTTGTTTTTGTATAATCATTGATACTATGTTTGTTTATTCACTGTTTATTTTTTGTTTTTTAGCACTGATTGTGGGTTCTTCATGCTTAAGAACCTTGAATTGTGGAATGGAAGCGTTGTGCCTTGTATTTCTCAAGATATGATGCCGGGAATTAAGAAAAAGATGACTTCTTTTTGGTTGAACCATCCTCGTAATTTTCTTCTGAATTGGAGGTCACTTTTGGAAGAAAATAAGTTTTGAGGTATATTTTTCCCAAGTTTATCCATACTTTTACATGTTTGTTATCCACACTCTTAAATGTTTGTTATCATGTCATATTTCTGTTAGTTATCCACACTGTGTTAAATAAGTTACCCACCTTATGCGGGGGGTTTGTATATATGAGTGTTTTTTATGCTTTCTTTCTAGTGTCAATTCTGTTGGATAATTTTTCTATTAATTTGTTTGTGGTATAATTTCAATACATAGTTATGGATAAATGTACTTTTTATTTACCTGATAACTTCTATTAGTATGCATGGATAACTATTGTGTTCGTTGGTTGATAACTTGTAGTCATATGTATGGATAACTTCTATTTTTAAATAGTATATTAATGTTTAGTGTTTGGTAACTTTTTATATATACGCATTGATAACTGTAGATTTAACCAGTGGGTAACCTTTTATTTTTGTATGCATTGATAAGTGGTGTGTTATGTGATGGATAACTTGTACTCATATGCATGGATAACTTCTGTGTTATCTTGTGGATATTTTGTACTCATATGCATGGATAACTTGAAAACCACAGAATGTACATCATGAACTATCATATATAGAAACAACAAATATATCGTTTTCATTTTGTGTTACATAAACATTCTAGATTTTATATCCTAGGAGCTTCAACGTTTCCTGGCATTTGCGGATGGTGTGACCTTCTGCACCGCAGTGGCTGCATTTCTTTGATTTCTTTGTATCAAGGTCTAGTGGATTTTTGTTTGCTATTTGTCGTGGTCGCCCTTTGGTTATTGACTTCTTCGGGTTCTGTATGTGCTTTGTTGATGACATGTGAGATCCTGATGTGCTTGTTGTTTGAAGTGCTATATAGTTGCTTGTTGACTGTGCCCTGTTTGGTGGGGCAGTTGTCGAAGGTGTCACGCTTGCTTCGTTTGGAGCACTAGACGATGGCATAGTAATTGCTTCATTTTCGGCCTCTCTTTTCTTCTTCTCTTCTCTTCTTGCTATCACATCTAGCTCTTGTTTCATTTCCTTCAAGTGTTTCCTGATGATTTTTCTTCCATCATCTGTCTTTACTCCTATCTTTGCCGCTCTGGCAAACTCTTGTCTGTATGATGCAAACACCATCAATTTCTTGAGTCTTCAGGCATCTCTTTCTTCCCTTGTTTATGTTTGTCATGTGGTTCAGCTAGGATAGTTTCCGCGTCCAATGTCCACCTTTTCAGTATGTACATTTCTAGGATTTGATGGACTTTTATATGCGTCATCACTTTTATAATGTGGCAGCATAGCATACCATCACGATCGAATTTGCAGCAGTTGCATTCATATGTTCCCAGTTTGCGAATACCCTATAACTTCTGTAACCATAGTGTGGAACCGGTATCCCTGTTATGCTCAGTTCAAATTGGTATCCGTTGAGGTGGTGGCATTGGTATGACATGCTCTTTCGCATTTCGCTTTGAAACCTGAAGAAGATTTTCCTTGTGTATGCTTTTGCCATTTGTCTCTCCATAATGCTTCCACACCACCACTCCGGGTATGTCAAAGCTGTATCACACTCTGCCTTTAGGTCAGCATTGTAAATCTTTTCTTGTACTGACATGTATTGCTTTACAAACTCATAAATGGAGTTGCTTGGTTTGACGTAACGCTTGAGCACTGCGTTGAACCCTCGCTTCTTGTTGTGGTCTGAAGGAATGGGTAAAAGGCGTGCATAAAGTACGCTGGTACCCAAACCTTTCTTTGTTCCCACAGTGAGAAGAAATCCACATTGTCACGGACATTATGAGTATTTATCATATGCATCCAAGCCTCCTCAAATTCCTCGGGTGGCAAGCTGTTGTTCACACATGCATTGAAAGCGTTGAGTAGCTCTGGGTGGTTGGCCATGAATGTCCCTATTTTCTCAGTTGCATTCTGAATGATGTGCCATCTGCAATTCCTGTGAGTTGCATCCGGGAAAACAACACTTATAGCACCAGCCATGGTAGCGTCTTGATATGTTATTATATTTTTTGGTGCTAAGCCGTCCATTGCTAGTTTGAACATTTGAAACAACCACAAAAAGTTGTCCTTGAGCTCTCGACGCACGAACCCGCATCCAAACTGAACCGATAGTCCATGGTTGTTTATCCCAATAAATGGAGCGCATGGTAGTTACCGGTTCGTTAGGTAGGTAGCGTCGAACAATATGCAATCATTGTATCCAGACTTGTATGCTCTTCGTGATGCCCCGTCTACCCAAAACAGGTTCTCAACCCTGTCGTCTTCACCAAGTGTAAATTTGTAGAAGAAATCTGGATCTTTTGCCTTCATCTTTTCGAAGTATGCCAAGGTGTCTTGCATGTCGTGGTGATTGTTTTCACTGCGAAAGGAAGCCCTTAGGTTCGCCACGTCTTTTTCTATGTATGGCACATCATTAAGACTGCCGTAGAAACTTGCCATCAGCTGCATCTGTCGGCATGTTTCGATGTTGCATGCATGAAGTATCCGCAAGAACACCTTTTCTTCTGTTGGTATGTTTTGGTGTGAACACAAGAACCTTGTTAATGAAGGTTTTATTATCAGGGGATGGTTATGATGATCCGATGAATGCTGAACATACCACCATGCATCCTTTCTCTTTACATACAAGTGTGTTGTGCACCTAGTCCTTGGATGTGTATTTTTTTCCTCTTCTTGACACATGATTTTGGGTTCTGGGTGTCTTCCTTTTCTTCGTGAGGTTTACCAGCTTTTGTGCACACAAGATATGCCTTATTTAGCTCATTTCTTGCGTCTTTTCTTGACCAATCTATCCTTATTCCGAAACCCTTCCGCTGTGAATACGCCCTATAGTGTTCTCTAGCTGATTCAAAACTGTCAAAGCGCATTCCATTTGTTGGTGTTTGCGGTGTGGAATGTACTTCATCTCTTGCATCATTATTGTGTGCATTATTCTCCCCATCCTCATTTGAATCTATTGTGTGTAGTGATGTTTCTTCGATTGTCCCACCCGTTGTTGTTTCTTGTGCAGCTTGTTCAACTATAGTATACATGCAGTCATTATCAGTATGTTCTTCAATTTGGACATCACCTATTATGCAAATAAACACAAGTTATCATTTCTGGGTTTTTTTGCAGGAATGGGTATATATAATGAGAAGTCATGGATAACACCAGTTATAATAGGTGGGTAACTTTTTATACTAGCAAGTATTCTGTAAACATGTCATCTGTTTTTTGCAATGGTCTACATTGATAAGTTGTACTCATAGTTATGGATAACTTCTGCATATAGGCATGGATAACTGTAGCTTTAACTAGTGGATAACTTGTACTTATGTTCCTGGATAACTATATTTTTAGCTAGTGATAACTTCTACTCATGTTTCTGGATAACTATTCTAGTATGTAAGCATGTTTAACTCTAGTATTATATAGTGGATAACTTCTGTATATAAGCATGGATAAGTTCTGTTTTAGCTAGTTGATAATTTCTGCATATAAGCATGTACTGCTGATATGTATGTATAACTGTAAGCATGGATAACTTCTGCTCATATGCATGTATAACTGTAGTTTTAGATAGTGGATAACTTATGTTCTATATGGTGGGTAACTTATGCATGTAAGCATGGATAACTTATGTTCTATCTTGTTGATAACCTATGCATGCAAGCATGGATAACTTTTTTTAAAATACTACTGGATAACTTGATTGCATATAATCATCATACCTTCGTTTACAACTTGCACGATAGCATTTGTGTGTGAACCATCAGCATGGCCTTCTTCTATTTCTTGATCCGGTTCTGCATTTAGGTCGGTATCCATGGTTTAGCTAGTTGATAACATATGGATGTAAGCATGGATAACTTCTGTTCTAGCTAGTTGATAACTTCTGCTTTTGTAAGCATGTATAACTTCTGTTTTAGCTAGTTGATAACATATGGATGTAAGCATGGATAACTTCTGTTCTAGCTAGTTGATAACATATGGATGTCAGCATGGATAACTTATGTTCTAGCTTGTTGATAACCTCTACATGCAAGCATGGATAACTTATGTTAAAATACTGCTGGATTGCATATAATCATCATACCTTCATTTACATCATGTATAACTTCTATTTTAGCTAGTTGATAACATATGGATGTAAGCATGGATAACTTCTGTTCTATCTAGTTGATAACATATGGATGTAAGCATGGATAACTTCTACATGCAAGCATGGATAACTTATGTTCTAGCTTGTTGATAACATCTGCATGCAAGCATGGATAACTTATGTTAAAATACTGTTGGATTGCATATAATCATCATACCTTCATTTACATCATGTATAACTTCTGTTTTAGCTAGTTGATAACATATGGATGTAAGCATGGATAACTTCTGTTCTAGCTAGTTGATAACATATGGATGTAAGCATGGATAATTTCTGCATGCAAGCATGGATAACTTATGTTCTAGCTTGTTGATAACCTCTGCATGCAAGCATGGATAACTTATTTTAAAATACTGTTGGATTGCATATAATCATCATACCTTCATTTACAACTTGCATGATAGCATTTGTGTGTGAACCATCAGCATTGTCTTCTTCTATTTCTTGATCTGGTTCTTCATTTAGGTCGATATCCATGGTTTCGGATCTGTTCAACCAAAATATTCATGATGTTAGAAGATTTAGTTGTTAGGATGAAGCAATTAATAGGAAATCATATCTAATTAGTTGTTAGTTGTCCTAAATTAGATGTTTTTAATGCAGGAATCAACATATACTGTCAATGAAGCTTAGGATGATTGATTTCTTATAGTTTGAACAAGATTGGACATATGTCAGATGCAAAACCGAGGAGTAGTTATAGATGACTTGTTTTTTGTTTAGATCCATGTTGTGCAGCAATATATTGTCATATTGAGAACAATATAGAAACTTTGCTACCAAAATCATGGTGATTTGAAGAGATGATTTTGAGAAGTACCTGCTGTATTTGCCTGTGTGTTCCTTTTTTTGCTTTTCAGTAGCAGGGCGCTGGGCAATGGCGTCAAGGTGGAGCTGCAATGGCGTTTTTCGCTAGAGGATGAAGGCGAGATGGGAAGGTGAGTAATCGGGGAAGGGTATAACGCTATATCTGGGGGGTTTCGTTTCCGTTATGGTTTTTGCTTGGAGAGGAAGATGGTCCAGCCAGGTTTCCGTTTTTGGACCTAGTCATGCCAACGGGGTGGGAGGGGGCGCGCGCGGGGCGACGCGGGGTCGTTGTCGGAAGCGCCCGCCAGATTCAATCGTTTTCAGGGCGTCCGCCGGGTAGGCGCGTCCTTTTTTTAGTGTTTTTAGGATTGTGTCATTAATTTTCCATTGTGCCATTATGAATTCGTCTATTTAAAAATATTATATCCTATTTACTTGCTGGCGCGCGGGCGCTAGTTCGTCATCCATGGCGTATCTCTAAAAAAGGCAAGTCTCTGTTGTCCCTGTCTAAAAAAGACAAAGGAAAAGACTATGCAATTACCGCACCCTCCACCTACCGCTGCGCCACATTGCAGTCCCGAGTACACCAATAAAAAAGAAAGTTTTGTGCATTAATTTCCTTTTTTTAGAAACTGGAAATACTATAAAGTTTGAACCACATGTCAGAATTAAGATACGTTTTCACTTTTGAAACCCTCACAACGAACTCTTCAAAACTATATCTCATTTGTATATGTTTCGGCAAAAAAACTTAACAGGCAACTTTTGTATGCGACCGACCAACTTTCATTCATGACAAAGCAACTTTTGTGTGCTGAGGGAAAACTACATTAGAGCCTGATAATGCAACTTTAGTGTCCATCTGAGCAACTTTGGTGCCTTTCTGAGCAATATTTGTATCTTGACAAATTTGAGTCACCTAATGAGCCTGGCGAGACAACTTTTCTGCCCAGTAAGCAATTTTTGTGCCCCAGTAAGCAAAGTTGCCTCGCCAGGCACCAAAATTTTCCTCGCCGGGCAAAAGTTGTGTCAACACCCAGATTTTTAATCCCAAATGCATGTTATGCTATACATCACAATCCCAGGATTACCATTTTTGCGAGACATAACAGAATGGATATCACAGTACATCATCCATTACAAACCATACATAAGGTCTTACAACAAATAAGGATCTCATGATCCAGTCTTAATATTATTCAAGCAGCGGAATAACGTAATAATAACGATAGCGTAGGCGAGATTCCATCTTCAGGGTCACAGGCAATGTTGACGATGGGAGATGATCCTAGTTGTCGTAACCTTTCTGCTGTCCATCTTCCTGATACTCCTCTTCATAGTCTGGTCACGGGAATAGCCAGGGACAAAGCCATGAGTACTCTTTAAGTACTCGCAAACTAATACTAACAAGTGAAGTGGTTTTGGAATAGGAAGTACTAAGCTCTAGGGTTATTTTTCATAAATCCAGATTTACCTCTACTGAGTTCAGAAGCAAAGAAAGCTGATTGAAAGTTTTATAACACCTAAGTGGGAACTTGAATTTCATATCACAACCCCGTTGTGGTCAAGTCAAAGTCATGAATCATTTCACAAGTCATTTTGAAAACATCTGACGATGGAACAGTATGGCCACTCCAACTGTCCATAACCACGGACGCGGCTATTCGAATAGTTTGACACTCTGTAGAGGTGGTACACTTTCACCACAACATTCTATACATCCGTCAGGAACAATCTTGAATTCACCATACTCAGTATGCGGATAATCAATCCTAACCTTTCAATTACACGCCCTAGTATAGGCACCTCTCCTGTGAGTTTGGCCTCCCAACCATGACCAACGGTCATCTTGGGAACTACATAGGTGGATAATCTTCACAAGGTAGCCTCGGCTCAACCTTGGCCGCAAGGGAACCCATACTAAGGTATATAAATTTACAGTCAAGCCCTACCCAAATTTCAGGTACTGTGGTTGTACGGTAACATTGGAATGATATCGTATCCAGACAACCATCAGTTTTATAAAGGGGCTAAGGCTCATGCCTTAACATTTTCATCATCAAAATCATCTGGTGTTCAAGAACACATGTCAAAACATTTCAGTAGAATGACTCATCATTCTAAGGTTTTCATAATCAATTTCACAAAGTATTCCCATCTAAAGTTATCAAATATTATGCTTAGAACTAGCATCTACAAGTGGGGTATAAACACTAATGAGGGGTGGTAAACAAGTGTGAATTAGCTAAGTTCAATCTCATGCCTCAGGATGACATCAAGATTATCTAACTTAGGCCAAGTTTTATGCTCATTATGATACCTTTAAATATCTTTCTAATGTCTACAAGTCACTAAGTAAACTCAAATAAAATCTTTGATAAAGAAATAAAAGAATTAAGCTGAAGGGGTTCGCAGCATAGAAAACAAAAAATTTCCTACGATGGGAACTAAGTAACAAGATCTATCTACTAGATACAAACAATGGGTGGATGTATATCCGTAGAGAACATACCCTTGAAGACCAAAAAATCTTAACGAGTTGAACTCGTGGTTGATGTAGATGATCTCTTGCCGATCTCAAGATCGAGAGGAAGTCCTAGCGCCACAAAGCAGCAGCGTATCCATGCTCGCACACACGTACAAGACACCGAGCAACCTCCGCCTCCTCGCTCCAGCGATGCAGCGGAAGCACAACCCTTTCTTGCCGAATAGCCACCGGGAACATGTATCTCGCTAGTCCGAGACCATGGGGGATAAATTCTAGAGGGGGAGAGAGATCCTTCACGGGGAGGTGTGAGTGAGAGAGAGGAGAGGGGTGCCTTTTATAGGAGAGGGGGGAACCCCAAGGGGGTGCCGGCACATGGGGCTGCCCCCTTGCCCTCACCTCATTCATGTGGGTGGACACTCCACTCACAAAATTCCTTTAAATTCCCTCCTCTCAAAATCCCACTCAAAATTGCTATTAAATTTCCACCAAATTTAATGCAAACTCTCATTAAATAAAACTCTTTTTATTTATTCAGAATTTTGTCAATTACTTTAATGACAAACATTCACATATAACCCCTTGCTAGAATTCCATTTCACATGCAAAAACAGTTTATGCAATTTCACCCGAAAACCTGTTTCGGTATCTAGTGAATAAATTCCTGCGCTTGTTATTCTTTCTGGCATGAAACTTTTGCTCCAATTGGATGTCAGTGTCCCTTAAGTGTGTCACCCTATGGTTCGTGAATAATGCGGACATGATCTAGACCCTTCTCCGATCAATAATCAGAAGCGGGACCTGGTGATCCATACTGACTCCCACACATTCAACAATGACTTTCCTGTGATTGTCGAAACCTTTTACGCTAGTATCTTAATCCCTTTGTTTCACGATATATTACATGTCCGATATTTATCATCGGTATCTCCACACCTAGTTTGATCTTGTTACCGACATGCACTCTTTTCTCGTTCCCGTGATATAACATTCTAGTGATCAAATCACTTGCTTGCAAGCTAACCAATGTGATATCACCAAGAGGGCCCAGAGTATATCTATCCGTCATTGGGATGAACAAATTCCACTCTTGATCCATGAGCCTCAACATAACACTTTAGTAGTTTTGAAGTCGTCTTTATAATCACCCAGTTACGGTGTGACGTTTGATGTCATCAAGAAACTCTTCTGGTATTAGTGATTGACATGATCTCATGGTCTAAGGATTAGGATCACTTTGTAAGTTGTTTATAGCAATACAAACTCAATGACTTTGATCGTAATGCTATACTTCGGATGAATGTTCATCACATCATTACACTAATGTTGTGATCTCGTTATTAACAACATCCAATGTCTATGATCAGGAAACTGTGATCATCTTGTTAATCAACGAGCTAGTTTATGAGAGAGGCATAACTAGGAACTTTCTGTTTGTTTATTAAACACACATGTATTAATGTTTCCGTATTAATACAATTATAGCATGCAAAATAAACATTTATCATATACTTGTAATACTCATAAAAAACACTTTATTATTGCCTCTCAGGGCATATTCCCTTCAGTCTCCCACTTGCACTAGAGACAATAATCTAGTTACATAGTGATGTATCTAACACCCATGGAGTTCTGGTGTAGATCATGTTTTGCTCTAGGGAGAGTTTTAGTCAACGGATCTGCTACATTGAGATCCGTATGTACTTTACAAATCTTTATATCTCCATCCTTGACATGCTCGCGGATGGAGTGAAACCGGCGCTTAATATGTTTGGAATGCTTGTGAGACCTTGGTTCTTTGGCATTGGCAATGGCACCATTGTTGTCACAATAGATCACCATTGGTCCAACACGTTTGCAACTACACCTAGTTCGGACATGAACTCCTTCATCCAAACTGCTTCCTGAGCCGCTTCCGAAGCAGCAACATATTTGGCCTCCGTTGTTGATCCCGCCACCACAGGTTGTTTGGAGCTCCTCCAACTAACAGCTCCGCCATTCATGAGAAATACGTATCCGGATTGAGACTTAGAGTCATCCGGATCGGTGTAAAATCTAGCATCGACATAACACTTAGCGACGATCTCTTCTTCCCCTCCGTATACAAGAAACATATCCTTAGTTCTTCGCAAGTACTTAAGGATATTCTTGACCGCTTTCTAGTGTTCCGAACCTGGATCCGATTGGTACCTACTAGTCAAACTAATAGCATGTGCCACATCCGGTCTTGTACATAGCATGGCGTACATTATAGAGCCTATGGCTGTAGCATAGGGGACTTTGTCCATTATCTCTCTTTCTTCCGCCGTAGCCGGACTTTGAGTCTTACTCAATGTCGTGCCTTGTGTCATAGGGAAGAACCCCTTCTTACTTTCGTCCATTTTAAACTTCTTTAAAATTTTATCAAGGTATGTACTTTGCGATAGCCCTATTAGGCGCCTAGATCTATCTCTATAGATCTCTATGCCTAATTTGTTGTTTAGATAACTTTTAACACTGTTTAAAAGATCTATATTATTTACGATCAATAATATTTCATCCACATATAGTATCAGAAATGACACATTGCTCCCACTCACTTTCTTGTAAATACAAGCTTCTCCATAAGTTTGGACAAATCCAAACTCTTTGATCACCTCATCAAAGCGGAGATTCCAACTTCGTGATGCTTGCTTCAATCCATAGATGGATCGCTGAAGCTTGCACACCTTGTTAGCATCCTTAGGATGGACAAAACCCTTTGGTTGTATCATATACAATTCTTCTTCAATATTACCATTGAGAAACACGGTTTTGACATCCATTTGCCATATCTCATAATCGAAATATGTAGCAATTGATAACATAATCCTAACTGATTTGAGGATCGCTACGGGAGAGAATGTCTCATCGTAGTCAACTCCTTGAATTTTTCAAAACCCCTTTGCGACAAGTCGAGCTTTATAGACGTCACATTACCATCAACATCAGTTTTCCTTTTGAAAATCCATTTATTCTCCACGGCCTTTCGGTCGTGAGGTAAGTCCACCAAGTTCCAAACTTGATTTTCATACATGGATTCCATCTAGGATTTCATGGCTTCTTACCATCTGTTGGAATCCAGGCTCATAATTGCTTCTTCATACGTCGCAGGGTCATCATTTTCATCAATCATGAAATTCATGACAGGATTTCCGTATAGCTCGGGAGCTGCACGTGTCCTGCTAGACCTGCGAGGTTCGGTAGTACTCTCTTTCAGAGTTTCATGATCATTATCATTAGTTCCCTCTTCAACTGGTGAAGCCAACTCCGGAACGACTTCCGGCGCTGCGCTACTTGCCATACTTTGAAGAGAAGGTTCAATAACCTCTTCGAGTTCTACCTTCCGACTACTCACACCTTTCGTGAGAAACTCTTTCTCTAGAAAGGATCCATTCTTGGCAACAAAAACCTTGCCCTCGGATCTGTGATAGAAGGAATACCCAATAGTTTTCTTAGGGTATCCTATGAAGACGCATTTTTCCGCTTTGTGTTCGAGTTTATCTGGTTGAAGTTTCTTCACATAAACATCACATCCCCAAACTTTAAGAAATGACAGCTTAGGTTTGTTTCGAAACCATAATTCATACGGTGTCTTTTCAAAGGATTTAGATGGTGCCCGATTTAAAGTGAATGCAGCAGTTTCTAGTGCATAACCCCAAAATGACAACGGCAAGTCCGTCAAAGACATCATAGATCGAACCATATCCAATAAAGTACGATTACGACGTTCTGACACACCATTTCGCTGTGGTGTTCCGGCAGGTGTGAGTTGTGAAATAATTCCACACTCTTTCATGTGAGTGCTAAACTCGTAACTCAGATACTCACCTCCACGGTCGGACCGTAGAAATTTGATCTTTCTATTACGATGATTTTCCACTTCATTCTGAAATTCCTTGAACTTTTCAAAGGTTTAAGACTTGTGTTTCATCAAGTAGATATAACCATATCTACTCAAATCATCCGTGAAAGTAACAAAATAATGATATCCACCTCGCGCCAACACACTCATTGGACCACATACATCAGAATGTATGATTTCCAATAAATCTGTCACCCGTTCCATTGAACCGGAAAATGGCGTTCCAGTCATCTTGCCCATAAGGCATGGCTCACATGTATCAAATGATTTAAAATCAAGTGATTCCAAAAGTCCATCCGAATGGAGCTTCTTCATGCGTTTAACGCCAATATGACCTAGACGGCAGTTCCACATATATGCGGATATATCATCATTAAGTTTAATCCTTTTAGCATCAATATTATGAATATGTGTAACATTATTATCGAGATCCAATAGAAATAAACCATTCATCATCGGTGCATGACCATATAAGATTTCATTCATATAAATAGAACAACCACTGTTATCGGATTTAAATGAATAACCACTTCGCATCAAACACGATCCAGATACAATGTTCATGCTCAGTGCTAGCACCAGATAACAATTATTCAAGTTTATTACTAATCCCGATGGCAAGTGGAGAGGTAGCATTCCGACGGCGATCACATCAACGCTTGATCCATTGCCGACACGCATCTTGACCTCACCCCTTGCTAGCGGTCGCTTGTTCCGCAGCCCCTGATTCGAGTTACAAATATTAGCAACTGAACCGATATCAAATACCCAGGTGCTACTATGAGCACTAGTCAAGTACACATCAATAACATGTATATCATATATACCTTTGTTTGCCTTACCGGCCTTCTTGTCTACCAAATACTTGGGGCAGTTGCGCTTCGAGTGGCCAGTCCCCTTACAATAGTAGCACTCGGTATCAAACTTAGGGACAACTCGGGGTTTCTTTTCAGGCACGACAACCGGCTTGGCGCCCTTACTTCCCTTCCGTTTTCCCTTCTTGTCTTTCTTGAAACCAGTGTTCTTATTGATCATCAACACTTCATGTTCCTTTTGATCTCCACTTCTGCAGTTTTAAGCATTGACATAAGCTCGGGGAGAGACTTCTTCATGCCTTGCATATTATAGTTCATCACGAAGCTCTTATAGCTAGGTGGCAGAGACTGCAGAACACGATGGATGCCTAAGTCAATGGGAATCGATATTCCCAAGGACACAAGCTTATCGGCGTTACCGACATCTTGAGTACATGCTCACTAACGGAGTTGTGCTCTTCCATCATGCAGCTAAAGAACTTTTCTGAAGCATTGTAGCTCTCTACAGCAGCATGTGTGTCGAAAATCATTTTCAACTCACCCATTGTATCAAATGCATTGCCGTTTTCGAAACGCTTTCGAAGTTCCGGCTCTAGCCCATACAATATGCCGCAATGAACTAAGTCGTGGTCCTCCTGACGAGTCTGATAGACATTCTTCTCCTCGTCAGGAGTATCCTCAAAAGGTGGGGGGCCTAGCGGTGCTTCTAGCACATATTGCTTTTGTGCAGCAGAGAGGAGAATCCTCAAATTCATGGCCCATTTGGTAAAGTTGCTACTGTTCTTTGCAAGTTTCTCTTTCTCCATGAACACATTGAAATTAAAAGCAGGTGGTGCCATCAACAACAGAATTTGTGAAGTTTAGACTAAGTTTATGATAAATTGAGTTCAACTAATCCACATTACTAATGAACTCCCACTCAAAAACGACATCCCTCGTGCCTTTTTGGTGATTACATGAACCAAATCTACTACACCAAGTCCGATCATCACGTGAGTTGGTGTAGCTTCAAAGGCAAGCATCAAATGGGCATCATATCTACTATATGACTCATGCTTAACCTTTCGGTCCGTGTTCCGAGGCCATGTCTATACATGCTAGGCTTGTCAAGTTAGAACATTAGTATTCGCGTGTGTAACTGTCTTACACCTGAAATATGGTCGTGGATCCAAGAACACCCGATCATCACGTGATTCCTTGGAGCGATGAAAACATAAGTGGTGCATACTAAAGGAAGAACACATTCTTATCTTGATATTTAAATGAGGGATCATCTTATTATGCTAATAAAGCTCTAAACAAGCAATATAAGATGCTATCAAACATCACATGTTTATTAGTGAAATGATATGGTTCCCGCATATGATCTCTATCATGTGCATCGTGGTATACCTTTATGTGTAAGGCCAAGGTCTATGGAACTTACACGTTATGTCTGTTGTAAGAGTATCATCCCATACTTCTACTTACAACAACACCATATCATAACACTAGCCCAGCAACAATCTAAACTAGACGCCTCTAATTTATCCATTGCAAGTTTTACGTGGCTTAGGGCTTTCGAAGATAGAACCGTTCTTACCTACAAACATGAACCACAACAAGGATAACCAAATTTTTGACAACTCGTTGCAAAATAGATATTGACTATAGTAGGAGATACAAACACCCGCTAGCCACTTATGCAAACTAGTTGCATGTCAAGCGTGGAACAGGTCTCATGCGAGGACATGTAATGTTTGTCCAGGCCGCTTCATCCCACTATGCCACCAATATCCAAAACTACAACTAAGAAGCAACAACATGATCATCATCGCCCACATACTCATATGTGTACTACCCGTGTAAAGCATCTACATATAAACCTAGCTCTGATACCACTAAAGGGGTTCGCAGCATAGAAAACAAAAAATTTCCTACGATGGGAACTAAGTACCAAGATCTATCTACTAGATACAAAAAACGGGTGGATGTATATCCGTAGAGAACATACCCTTGAAGACCAATAAAGCTTAACGAGTTGAACTCGTGGTTGATGTAGATGATCTCTTGCCGATCTCAAGATCGAGAGGAAGTCCTAGCGCCGCAAAGCAGCAGCGCATCCGTGCTCGCAAACACGTACAAGACACCGAGCAACCTCCGCCTACTCGCTCCAGCGATGCAGCGGAAGCACAACCCTTTATTACCGAATAGCCACCGAGAACATGTATCTCGCTAGTCCGAGACCATGGGGATAAATTCTAGAGGGGGAGAGAGATCCTTCATGAGGAGGTGTGAGTGAGATAGAGGAGAGGGGTGCCTTTTATAGGAGAGGGGGGAACCCCAAGGGGGTGGCCGGCGCATGGGGATGCCCCTTGCCCTCCCCTCATTCATGTGGGTGGACACTCCACTCACAAAATTCCTTTAAATTCCCTCCACTCAAAATCCCATTCAAAATTGCTATTAAATTTCCACCAAATTTAATGCAAACTCTCATTAAATAAAACTCTTTTTATTTATTCAGAATTTTGTCAATTACTTTAATGAAAAACATTCACATATAACCCCTTGCTAGAATTCCATTTCACATGCAAAAACACTTTCTGCAATTTCACCCGAAAACCTATTTCGGTATCTAGTGAAATAAATTCCTACGCTTGTTATTCTTTCCGGCATGAAACGTTTGCTCCAATTGGATGTCAGTGTCCCTTAAGTGTGTCACCCTATGGTTCGCGAATAATGCGAACATGATCGAGACCCTTCTCCGATCAATAATCAGAAGCGAGACCTGGAGATCCATACTGACTCCCACACATTCAACGATGACTTTCCTGTGATCGTCGGAACCTTTTACGCTAGTACTTAATCCCTTTGTTTCATGATATATTACATGTCCGATATTTGATCATCGGTATCTCCCCACCTAGTTTGATCTCGTTACCTACATGCACTCTTTTCTCGTTCCCGTGATATAACATTCTAGTGATCAAATCACTTGCTTGCAAGCTAACCAATGTGATATCACCGAGAGAGCCCAGAGTATATCTATCCGTCATTGGGATGAACAAATTTCACTCTTGATCCATGAGCCTCAACATATCACTTTAGTAGTTTTGAAGCCATCTTTATAATCACCCAGTTATGGTGTGACATTTGATGTCATCAAGAAACTCTTCCGGTGTTAGTGATTGACATGATCTCATGGTCTAAGGATTAGGATCACTTTGTAAGTTGTTTATAGCAATATAGACTCAATGACTTTGATCGTAATGCTATACTTCGGATGAATGTTCATCACATCATTACACTAATGTTGTGATCTCGTTATTAACAACATCCAATGTCTATGATCAGGAAACTGTGATAATCTTGTTAATCAACGAGCTAGTTTATGAGAGAGGCATAACTAGGAACTTTCTGTTTGTTTATTAAACACACATGTATTAATGTTTCCGTATTAATACAATTATAGCATGCAAAATAAACATCTATCATATACTTGGAATACACATAATAAACACTTTATTATTGCCTCTCGGGGCATATTCCCTTCATAAGCTTGCAAGTAAAACTGAGATTTGGTATCATCAAGTGGGTATAATCACATATGCTTAAGGCATATAGTTGACATAGTAACAAGCAAGTTTTAGCTTCCCAAGTCAACTGGTAGTATTAAGCTTGCCTTGTGCAGAGCAGTGGTTGAAGTTCTCCTCGGCTTATTCCTCGTAGTATCCTCCTTCCTCCTCGTATCCTTGGTCGGTACTAACGTCTATAAATAAATACGAGGTACACAATCACCAAACAATACTTAACTATTTCTATTTATCACACCAAGGTTTTCACTAGATGATATAGGATCATCACAAGCATTACAACCATTAAGGCAATTAGTTTTAATTCCTTTATTTTAGAAGGTAATTTCTACTCATTGAAAATCTACTTAAGATTTAATATTCTCCATCTAAAACATGGGATCATGTTGACACATGTCATCACCACATATTTCAGTACATGGGAATGTGATTTAAAGTGGTGTCATAATTTCATAAGGTTTAACCTTTTTATTTTAATTAAATAAAGTGACTAGAATGGCCTATGGGGCATTCTTTTATTACTTGATCAGTATTTTTGCAAGTAAACCTAGATATTTTTATATATTCAGAAAGGTCTTGTTAAATGTGATTTTTGAGAGTTGGAATCAACTCAAAAGCTTTTGTGGTTGAATTTTGAAAAATGTTTGAATGCAGAAAAGCTTCTGCCTTGTTATTTTTACTATTGTTGATCCACAAATCCAATTGGTTTGAATCCAACGGTCTTGGATAGCATTCCAGTACCTTTCTAACAAAATTGGTTTCATGCATTTTGGTTTAGTGAATCAAGCTGGGTTGATTTTTGAATCTGGGTACATAACTGAGTTTGAAACTAAAAGAATAAACCTAAATTTGAATTACTGGGTCGCGCGGGATGCTAACTGGGTCGGCCCACAGGGCACAACGCGCGTGCGGGCTGGTTAAGTGGTTGTCCCTACTCGTCAGTGAGACAGAGAGTTGCGAAGCGGTGTGGGTGGGTGTGGACCACACGATCAAGCTCAAATCCTATGGCTGCGGTTCATCGTCCATGTCGGGAAACACCGGCGAGACAGAACCCTAGCGCGGCCAGTGGGGGTCGTGGGAGGCTCACCGGGGCTTAGGCTAGGGTCGGCGATGGGGGCGAACGATGAAGTCAACGACGGCGATTCTCCTGGTACCGGCAGCTCCTCCTGGGGCGGCTCCAATCAACTGTGCCCTTTTCCTCCAGCAGCGACAGACTCCGGACAAATTCCGGTGATGCGCTACTCGCCTTGCTCTGGGAGTGAGGTGGGGTGCTTCTGAGAGAGAGGGGAGTGAGATGGTGTGAAGAATTTGTGCTGGGTGGCCTCTATTTATAGTGCCTGAAGGGGACCGACGGGCGCGGGCTGAGCTCGTCTTGGTCGTCGGCACAGTGGGCTAATGGCATGGTCAAAGGTAGGGGACGGTGCGTTGCCTCCTGGCGAAGCTCAACGGCTTGATGGCGAGGAGTGGGGCGGTGCGAAATAGTCGGAACGTCATAGCGCTCTGGGCGGGTCCGACGGCAGTTTAATGGCGCACAGCGTCTACGGTCCGCGCGGTGGCGAATGGGCATGTCTGCGGTTTTGCTGGGGTACTGTCGATCCTGCTCGCACACGGCGAGGGAGGCGCACGGTCTATGGGCGTGTGTCGCAGTTGGCGTTCTGGCGCGCTCTCGACTTGCTCACAGAGAGGCTGTGCGCGCCCGGGCTATGTGGTCTAGGGGCTGGCAGTGCTCGAGGCTTGGACAGGGGGTGGCGGTGGACGGTGGGGAGTGTACCAGACATGCTTGCTAGGCTTGGTGCTTCTCCTAACTTGATGTCGACATGGGGGTGGCAAGTTAGGCTCTTCATGGTCACCATTGATGGCTATGGCATGCTCACAGTGGTGCTAAAGCTTGTTAATTGAGCTAGATCATCTACTGAGAGTGTAGTGTGAGCTATAGAGGGAACAAGTTAGGCCAAAATCACTGCTCCTAATAGTGTTTGATGTTTATTGGTTTGGTGATCACAAGGTGTTTGATGAAATGGCCGCAAGAGATTCAAATTTGAATTTTGGATTCAAACTTGGTGGCTATGCTAGTTACATACTAGGGAGTCTCTGGTTAGTTGGATTGGTCAAGGTGCACTGGTTTGGTTGGGTTTTGAAAAATGTGGGATCTTCACATCTGAATCAGATTCAATTTTGAATTGTGATTTGAATCAAGTTTTCAAATGTTTCTGCAAGTTTGAAAGGTGGGCTTTGATTCACTTTTACTTGGTATAACAAGGGGTGAAAAGAAAAGAAAAATTTTCTGTTTGAAATCTTGGACTAGAAATACTCACAGTGGCCTAGTTAGCAAGATTGGCAAAAATGACCATTTGCTTTATTTGATTTGTTTTTGATTTTCTCTTGATTTGTTTCTGCTTGGATGATGTTGTTTTCATCTTTAAACCATTCCTTGCATTTAGAACAATCACACAAGTCCATTCATACAATCATCACATTCACACATGCATTCATATTGGTTTGATTAACAAAGTTTTTGTTAACCCTAATTTTGGTGATTAGAATTTGATAATCATTGTTCAATATTTTTGGTATGTTACAAGTTGCCTCTCCGGGTTTCAAAGTTGCCTCGCCAGGAAAAAATTGCCTCGCCGTGCACTGAAGTTGTCTCGTCGGGCAAAAGTTGCCTCGTCGGGCTCCGAAGTTGCCTCGCCGGGCACCAAAATTTTCTCGTCGGGCTTCAAAGTTGCCTCATCAAGAAAAAGTTGCCTCGTCGGGATCCAAAGTTGCCTCGTTGGGCACCGAAGTTGCCTCGCCGGGCACCGAAGTTGTCCCACAGGGCAAAAGTTGCCTCGCCAGGCTTCAAAGTTACCTCACCAGGAAAAAGTTGCCTCGTCGGGCACCGAAGTTGTCTCGCCGGGCTCTGAAGTTGCCTCGCGGGATCCTAAGTTGCCTCGCCGGGAACCAAAGTTGCCTCGCCGGACAAAAGTTGCCTCGTTGGGCTCCGAAGTTGCCTCTTCGGGATTCAAAGTTTTTGGGAGTTGCTAAGTCGGGCACCAAAGTTGCCTCGCCGGACTTCGAAGTTGCCTCCCCAAGCTCGAAGTTGCTCAACTGCAGAGCCCAACGGGGAAACTTCTGTGCCTAACAAAGCAACTTTGGTAGTCTATTAGGATGACGGTGTGGCAGTGTGTGGGGACGTCCCTTCTTTGGGTAAGCCGCTGCCCGCCGAGGCAACTTCGAAGCCCGAAGTTGCTTAGTAGGGAACAAGTTGCCTTGTCGGGCTTCGAAGTTGCCTCGTCGAATACCAAAGTTGCTCAGTAGGTAACAAGTTACCTTGTCGGGCTTTGAAGTTGCCTCATCGGGCACCAAAGTTGCTCACTAGGGCATCCGAAGAAGGCGTCATTTCTTGCACACTAAAGTTTCTTTGCTGCACACCAAAGTTGTTTGGTCAACACCAAAGTTGCTATTTCAGACACTAATTACTTCGTCGACACCAAAGTTGTTTTGCCGCATACAAAAGTTGCCCAGTCATTACCAAAGTTGCTTCCCCGGGCACCAAAGCTGCCTAGTCGGCAACAAAATTGCTATGTCAGTCAACAAAGTTGCTTCGCTGGACACCAAAGTTGTTTTTATCACAAAGTTGTCTCGTGCACAAAAGTTGCTTTGTCGTGCACAAAAGTTGCTTATTAAAAACATTTGTCGAAACATAGGAAAACGGTATCTAATTTTGAAGATATCGTCGCAAGGGTATCAAAAATGAAAACGGATCGTAATTTCGATGCGAGGTTCAAAAGTTATCGTGTTTGAAATTTCTCAAAAAATAATTTATTACATGACGACATCCTATTTGCATGTATCTGGAAGAGTTGGTAATTAATGGACCACGTGGGTTTGTCGGTTTGGATTTCTCTTCATTTCCATTTGGTCAACGGGGGAAAGAAACTTTGCGATGTGAAGTGTTCGAGACGTCAATCCAGCGCTCGGGCGCCCGCTAGACTGGTCCAATGTATATAGTACTAAGATATCGCCAACTCGCTAGATTTATACCCGTAAATAGACATAACGCTGTATGCCATTTACTATGGCTAACCTTTGTTTATTATTTTTATGCGGGACCTCTCATTTGCCCATCAGTTACGCCGAAATTAATATATTTTTCTGCCTTCTTACATGTGAAACCTAGCTCACATTCGAAACCACACGTCTATTACCATAGGAACATAAGATTCATGGAAAAAAGTTTGAGCCAAGTTTGGACCTAATGTGAGTACTGCTCGCTATGTGCTTGTTGAAATAAGTAGATGGCAACTATTCGAACAAATATTAAATTACTATATTTATTAATAACCACATACAAAATATACAATTAGATCACAATCCGCAAGTATTTGATGCTTATGTGCTTATTCACAATCTATCTTCGCCAGCTTGTGCTTTGATGCAGCGGCAATAAGAACTGATTTATATATTTTGTCTACCTTTCGCTGATGGACTGGGGCCAGGTCCTCCATCCACATGTGGTGGCCTACTGTGTCGTCAGCTATAAGTATGGTGACCCGATGCTTGTAGACGATCGGCGATTTAGGTTTGTCATGGACGATAACGAGCTTGTACTCCTTTCGGAGGCTGTCGCGGTCCTCAAGCCACGCCTTCACGTGGAAGGACCCGCTATCCTTGGGCAGAATATTCAGCATCTCCTCGGCATAACTGCCTATGATCTGGTTCAGCGGCTCCGTTTTAATGATTTCTATAGGAAGGTTGTTGAAGCTTAGCTTGCATAGCTTTAGCTTGACTTTGTCCATAGCGTGGACCTAGAGAGTATGAGTGATCCTTTTTGTGTGGATTGGGAATGTGACAGTCTAGGTGCCGATGGTAGGGATTTTGCTTGAATTCAAAATAAATATTAAGAGAGAAGCATCGAAGACAACGGAAAGCTCAACGACTAATTTATTTTTGCGGTTCAGTTTTTAATAAGGCGTTTGTGAGACACAGGAGACTACGATGACTGTTGCGAATATTAATGAGCTAGGTGCTCGCATAATATCTAACTGTTCGAATAATTTCATGAAAGGGGAACAAGTTTAGGTGAACGTTTTGTTGGATTTTTTGCCTAAATAGGCAGCCCATTTATTATATGCCAATAAATTCCTGAAATTCTAGAGCCTCATTTGGCCCATTCATGCAAGGCAAGCGCTGGGACAAAAGTTTAGTCCCATATTGCTAGTTGAGTGGAAATTGGACCACCTTATAAGGAGAGCTCTTCCACCACTTGTACGAGCTTGAGAAGAGAAGTCATATACACGCGCGCTTCTCCTCCTCTCTCGCTTCGCCTCGCCTCATCACGACACGCGCTGCGGGTTGCGGGATGCGGCATGCTAGTGTCCATGACGCCTAAGACGGTTCGGCTGATACGAAGCCCATTAAGACACATACTCCAAGCACACAAGACAAGAAAACTCAAGACTAGAGTTTGAATACAACTTGTTGTCAAAAAGAATTGTTTGCCATGGTTAGCCCCAACCAGCTAGCATTGATTTATATTAGTGGATTGTTGGGGATATACTTTCCGGGTATACCCACAGGACTCGCTGACCAGGGTGATACACCAACGGGTTAGAGCTTTGCTTCATGGGTGACCCAGTCAAAGAAAGAGGAGGAGCCAGTTTCGGCTATGGCAAGGCCCAGAAGAGTTACCGACTTAGGCCTGCAGTATTACTTGTAGTCCAAGCTGTACATAGTTACCAACTCTGTAACGTAGTCGGATAGATCTCTCCCTATAACCCTAGGCCCCGGTGACTATATAAACCGGCCCTATGGGAGCCTTTAGGGCAACCAATCAAACATAACACCACAATCAACTCGCACAGGCGAACCTCTCTTGTAATCCGTTGTAACATCCGGCTTACGCCGATATATTACTGGGTTGCTAGCAGGAGTAGGATCCGATCACCGCAATCGGATCTGAACCTAGGTAAACTTGTGCTCACCGCTCCTGGAACATCCGACGTCTCACACCCCATCCTTCCAACGCCACTAGGACCCCCTATGGCGTACTTGTCGACAATCCGATGACAGTTGGCGCCCACCGTGGGGCAGGTGACCTTTGGAGCATCGTTCCAGGCAGAATCTGCGCGTGCAGGAATCGGCAAAACAATTGCCATGGGTCACGTGGTCTACGCCAGGGATGTCCCTCTCATCCTTCTCGATGAAACTTGGATTCCGGATTTGAAACCCGTGACGACCTACACCATCATGTCAATCAGCGAGATCGATATCTATCTCGGTTTTGCTGAACCCACCTGTAGGGGTTCATAGCATGGAAAACAAAAAAAATCTACCGCATGCACACAAACAAGCCAAGATCTATCTACTATATTGAAGCAACGAGTCGATTAGAGTACTCACCATCGAAGATTCCAAAGCGGTTAACGAGAGCAGATTCTCGTGGGTGATGTAGTCGTACACTTGCCGATCTCAAGATCGCGTAGACGATCCTTCCGGCGCTGCGTTCCGACAGCGCTTCCATGGTCGGTCACACGTTTGGTACTTGATGAAGACCTTCCTCTCCCTTGTTCCAGCAGGCAGTGGAGGTTGTAGTTCTCCCCTCGTGATTCCGGCAGCACGACGGCGTGGTGTCGGAAGTAGAGGGAAGATCCCACAGGGATTCGCCTAAGCCGGTGTGAGTTATGGTGGATCTAGGGTTTCCGGCGATCTAGGTTTAGAAGGCCGAAGAGGAGGAGGTGGTGTCGGCGGTGGCTAGGGCGACGGTGACGGACTGGCGGCAGCGCGAGGCGGCGGCAACGGCTTGGGCGCCGGCGGCGCACGGGTGGGGAGGGCTGGTCGTATGTTTTAGGGCAGCCTCCCCCTCTATTTATGAGAGGGGGGCGGCTTGGGAGAGGGGAGTTTGAATCCATACCCAAACCCAAGTTGGATAGAATGAAGGACTCTTTCCTTCTACCACTAGGAAACTATTGTTCCGGTTTGACTTTTCAAACCTCCCTTTTGACTTTCAATTTAGAGCTTTATTTCTCTCTCGAAAATGCCCAACCAAAATGACCTAGGCCATGATCCAATCATTCCACCTAACCATGACACATTCATAGACCATTGCCCTTCAGGTCCGGTGAACCTTCTAGACCCTTCTAGAACCTCTCCAATGAAAACATCGAAATCATTCCCGAACTCCGGAATTGGACTTTCCTTATATGAATCTTATTCTCCGGACCATTCCGGGTCTCCTCGTGATATCCCAGATCCCATCAAGGACTCCGAACAACATTCGGTTTCCCTACTTACATTCCATGTCTACTAAATAACATCGAATCCTTAAGTGTGTCTCCCTGCGGTTCATGAATTATGCGGACATGACCGAGACACTTATCCGATCAATAACCAATAGAGGAATCTGGAAATTCATATGGCTCCCACACATCGAATGAACCACTTACATACAATACCAATTTCCCTTTGTCTCGCGATAGTTTACTTATCCGAGGTTTGATCGTCGGTATCTTTGCATACCTAGTTCAACCTCATTACCGATAAGTACTCTTTTCTCGTTCCCGTGATATGTGATCCCTTGTGAGCCAGTCACATGGTTGCAAGCTAATTGGATGACATTCCACCGAGAGGGACCAGAGTATATCTATCCGTCATATGGATGGACAAATCCTATTCTTGATCCATGTGCCTCAACACATATTTTCCGAACACTCAATGCCACCTTTATAGCCACCCAGTTACGGTGTGGTGTTTGATGTCATCAAAGCATCCTTCCGGTGATGATGATTAGCATGTTCTCATGGTCGAAGGAATTAGGTTACTATGTATCAGAAAGCTTATAGCAAACGAACTATTTGAAATGACTTGATCTTTATGCTACGCTTATCTATAGGAGTATGTCCATCATACCATTCTCCTAATGATATGATCTTGTTGTTAATAATATCTCAATGTTCATGATCGAGAAAGCACGATCATACATTAACCAACAAGCTAGTATTATAAAGAGGCTTTACCAGGGACTCTAATTTAGTTTACAAATCACACAAGTAGTAATGTTTCCGTTTAATACTATTAAAGCATGAATGTAAAAATTTATCATAAACACAAAGATATAATAATAACCACTTTTATTATTGCCTCTAGGGCATATCTCCAACATCGCCCAACCCACCTTTGAGGTGATGACCATGGCGGCAGAAAAATCCGGATCTACTTTGTCCGCAGAGGCGGAAGATTTCAGGGTCCCGGAGAAAATCAAACCCACCCAACCCACTCCTGTAGTGGAAGAAGAGGTGGAACAAGAATCCAGATCCGATCTCTCTAACGAGATCGGATACACAGACGAGGAATACATCCGCTACGGATCCAGCTTTGCTGATGTTGAAGCGGAAACCAAGTTATACAAATACCTCAAGAACATGAACAAGAAGAAGCATTGTTTCGTGTACCACATAAGCACTGGATCCGACTTTGTCGATGCTGGAGCTGGTAGCGACTCGGTCCTAGACGCAATCGAAGAAAACACCGACTTACCTGGCTTCCCAGCGGAGTCAATCACGTCACAGGAACTTCGAGACTTCGACAAAGAGATGGAGGAGTACGAACAAGAGCACGTCTCCAAGCAAACACAAGGTGGGCCGGAAAATCCTCCTAGTCCATATGATAGCATGGATGAAAGCTACACCTTGCATGATGACATGGACACTGGAGATTCCTCCGAGGTCCACAAACCAACCATGACGGAAAGTACCGACGGAAGTTTATCCCCCGGTATCGGACCAAAAGCCGTCTTTGCCACTGGTACGCACGTTAAGGCTACTGGGCGGTCAAAGAAGAAGAAGAATAAGAATAATCCGACACCGGCAGAGCCAGATGTCGAGGAAACCAATGAAGAAAAAGTTGATGAAGAGATCGAGATGGAGAATCAGGACGGAGATCCGATTAATACCACCCCGATCGATCCTCCTGT
Source organism: Avena sativa (assembly GCA_916181665.1). Classification (NCBI taxonomy): domain Eukaryota; kingdom Viridiplantae; phylum Streptophyta; class Magnoliopsida; order Poales; family Poaceae; genus Avena; species Avena sativa. The sequence goes on along the minus strand of OV702298.1, from coordinate 38,485,137 downwards.
GGATGGACACGTTGTCACCAAGGGTGCATGTGAAATTTACGGAGATGCTCTCACAATTCCAATCCCAACGGCTTCGGATCTTACGCCGGAGGCGCTGGAGAAAATGGCTGAGGACCTAGAAAAGCACCGCTTATTTCTACTTGAAGAGGCCGCGCGCCTCATCGAGATGAGACAGCAGTTAGACAGTGATCCTGCCAGTATCAGTCAGATTTCAAGCAACATCGAAACAAAAACAAGGGGAGGTCCGTTTCTTGCTAACAAGAATCCGAATATCCACAAAGATCTATTCAACGGAAAAGATGGAGAGAAGATCCGAGTCTACAGCACGCCGGTGGAAAACGCTGCTGCAGCTCGAGCCATCCTCGCCAACAATCCGTCTCCGCAGTAGGTCCAGCAGTGCGTCACATTGCTGGACAAAGTATTAAAGCAGTAGAAGATGACCACGTCATTTAGTGGCAAACTGGCCTCAAAATCCGACTGTTGCCACACTGGCGCTAACCAAAGCGCTGACGTAAGGATTCGTAGGTATACGACTCAACGTTATCGTCCCCGTGGAGAAGAAGAGAACTCAAGAACCGGCTCAAACGGACACTCTCGCAGGCTGGCAAGTGACTAGGCAAGAGTTATTCCGGATGCGTCCAAAGATGCCATCAGGGCAATGGTTCCTCATCAAGACCATCGTCGGCAAAACAAACGCTATAGCGAAGACCCGGAAACACGCCGCCAGCGAGAAGAACAAGATCGGCTAAGGATGCCACCACCAAGCCGTCTAGCTGGCAACGCCGGATGAAGAGATGATCCAGATCGTCCTGAATCAAGTAGGGACGGTGCCCGAAGAAACAGGAATCGGAGTCAGCATAATGAGGCTCCACCACCAACACCAAGAAATCCAGCCAGAAATAATCCACTAGGGCCACCATCGCCTCCCAGCAGCGACCATGAAGGATCACGTCGTAGCCATGGGAGCCGCAGGGGCGGAGGCCGCAATGGTGAGAGGAGAAGCAGAAATCTAACTCCACCGCGCAGAAGCCGTGAGCCTAAAGGCGCAGATCTCTCTTGCCAAATGACTCTCACCATCGCATCGAATCGAACATAGAAACATGGCGGTATGAGGAAGAAGATGTGTACGTGGGACCCAAGTGCTTTGGTCCACGTATATGTCAGACCAAATTTCTGGTTGACTTTGGCATTGCCAAAAATATTAAGCCCTATGATGGTGCAGCTCGGCCAGATACTTGGCTCCTGGATTTTTTCCAGGCTTGTTGCATCGCCAAAGGAGGAAACAGCCTAGTTGCAGTCCGATATCTCCCACTGATGCTGAGGAAGATGGCTCGATCATGGCTCAATGAACTGCCAGAGAATTCAATTCATAACTGGTATGATATGCAAAGTGCGTTCTTTTTAAACTTCGAGGGAACATACAGGAGGCCCTGCACAGTCGGAGACTTGCAGCGTTGCACCCAAAGACCCGGAGAAACCTGCCGGGATTACCTCGGACGCTGGATCGATACGAAGAACTGCGAAGGAGTAAACGAGCAAACTGCGATAGAAGCTTTTATTGCAGGACTTCCAGTCGGACTTTTATGTCACAGGCTGAAGCGTGACCACGTCATAGATTTGGGAGAAATGATAGAGACGGCAAGAAAATATGCTGACGCCGATGATGATTCAGAAGGGCTGCTAAATATTCTGGTCAATCCCAATGCGACCAAACAGCCAAAACAAACTCAGAAGCGCAAGAACACCTCGGACAAAAAGCCGGCTCTGGACAATGCAGCTGTCAACGCAACGTTTGCATCCGTAGGACGAGAAGGGCACGGAGGTGGCCTAGGTAGAGGCCGAGGAACTTCCTGAATCCAGGGCAGAGGAGACCAGCAACCCGGAAGAACCTATACCTGGGCTGACATTGCCAATAATCTCTGTGTCCTCCACTTGGATAGGAACGGAGGATCTACCCACACAAATGCCGAGTGTCGTTTCAATGATGACATCAAGAAAGACGAATCCGCTGGCTACAGAGCCAAGCGACAAAAAGGAAAGAAAAATTCCGAGAAAGGAAAGGAGCCCAAGGAAGATTCCGACATGGAAGAAGCGGAAGCCGCTGCAGAGCCCAAGCCGGATGGAAAGAAAACTTTTCCGACAAAGAAAGATGCATACGCCTGCTTCCTTGGATCCCAACCAGCTAAGGACAAAAAGGCGGTTCTTCGTGAGCTCAATGCCATAGTTCCGGTTGTCCCACAATTCCTGGACTGGTCAGAGGTGACCATCACCTTTGATCGTTCAGACCACCTGAGGAAAACACATCGTCGGGGAAAGTACCCTCTGGTTGTCAATCCTCTTATTTATGGCTATGAGTTCTCAAAACACTTATGGACGGTGGGACCAACATCAACATCCTCTACATTGAGACACGCCACCGCATGAAGCTACACGAGAGCCAGTTGAGTTACAGCGGTGTAACTTTCCATGGCATTGTACGAGGGAGACAGGTAGATTCTCTGAGTGAGATTACTCTGGACGTGACATTCGGAACCCGAGATAATTACCGGACCGAGCCACTCTCTTTTGAGGTGGTACCGTTCAAAAGTGCTTACCACACCATATTCGGGCGTCCGGCTTACTGGGCGTTCATGGCCCGTCCCTATTACATCTACAACATGATTAAACTTCCAGGTCCAAAGGGCATAATCACCGTACGAGGAAATCCGAGGAAGGCGCGAGAGTGCGACGAAGGATCTGTTGACTTCGCCGAAGCCGTTCTACACGCCCAGGAGTACCAGGAGATCAAGAAGACCATCTATCCGTCCAAGATGCCCGCTACGAAGAATGAGGTGTTGAAGCCAAGTTTGCAGTTCAAGGCGTCGGAAGAGACGAATAAAACGTTGCTGAAGGAAGATGATCCCTCCAAGACGACGAACATAGGGGTAGGCTTAGTCCACGCATAGGAAAGCGCGCTCATCAAGTTCCTCAAAGCTAATAGTGTTATCTTCGCATGGCAGAAATCTGACATGACCGGAGTACCTAGGAAACTTGACGAGCACTCTCTTAATGTGTACCCAGATGCTAAACCCGTCAAACAGTCCTTACGACGGTTTGGTGATGAAAAGCGCAAAGCAATAGCCAAGGAATTAGCCCGCCTAGAGTTAGCGGATGTCATAACAGAGGTCATCCATACATATTGGGTGGCAAATCCTATACTTGTCCCTAAAAAGGACACCATTGATTTAAGGATGTGTGTTGATTATACCGCTTTGAACAAGGCATGCCCAAAAGATCCGTTCCCTTTGCTAAGAATCGATTAAGTTATCGACTCAACAACAGGGTCAAGATTACTCTGTTTTCTCGATGCATATTCTGGATATCACCAAATACCGATGAAAAAGTCGGATCAAATTAAGATGTCTTTCGTCACTCCTTTCAGAACCTTCTGCTATAAAACAATGCCTTTTGGCTTAAAGAACGCAGGAGCAACATATCAACATACCATGCAACATTGTCTCAATGACCAAATCGGACGCAATGTCCATGTATACGTAGACGACATAGCAGTTATGTCCAAAAAGAAGGAAACTTTAATTTCCGACTTGGATGAAACGTTTGCTAGTCTACGAAAATTCAATATGATGCTAAATCTGAAGAAGTGTTTCTTTGGAATTCCAGCTGGAAAATTGTTAGGGTTTATCGTCTCTGAGCGAGGCATAGAGGTGAACCGGGACAAAATAAAGGCTATCTTAAACATTACCAGGCCGACTCGCCTGAAGGACGTACAACGCCTCACTGGTTGCATTGCAGCGGTGAGTCGGTTCATCAGCCGGCTCGATGAAAGAGCCGCACCTTTGTACAAACTCTTGAAGAAAACCGACAAATTTGTCTGGACCCCAGAAGCCAAAACTGCCCTGCAAAGTTTGAAAGATCTGCTTTCAAACCCACCAGTTCTCACAGCGCCAGAACCTCAGGAACCTATGTTACTCTACATTGCAACGACCAACAAGGTCATAAGCGTGGTAACGGTGGTTGAGCGCGAGGAAGAAGGCCACGAGCATAAGGTGCAGCATCCAACTTATTATCTAAGTAAGGTCCTGATAGAATCAAAGCAACGATATCCACATCATCAAAATCTAGCCTATGGAGTGTTCTTTGCACCCATAAAGCTACGCCACTATTTTCAAGAGCACAAGATCACAGTAGTGAGCACATCCCCTCTGCGAGATATAATCAACAACCGCGACGCCACAGGACGTGTCGCAAAGTGGGGAATAGAGCTTGCAACTTTCGACATTGAGTACAAACCACGTACAACATTCAAGTCCCAAATTCTTGCCGACTTTGTTGTCGATTGGACAGAAATGGCAGAAAACACAGGCCCTCCAGACTCGGAATTTTGGACCCTTCACTTCGACGGATCAAAGCACAAGGAGGCTCGGGGGCTGGCGTGGTGCTCAAATCACCCCAAGGAGATTAGTTATTCTATGGGTTGCAAATACACTTCACGGTAACCAATAATATTGCTGAGTATGAAGCACTGCTGTAGAAAATGAGGAAGCATATGCACTATCAAGAATAGGCTCTGCGCGGAAACAAGTATCGGATGGAGATTTTCTAGAGAATTTAAGGGTCCCCTCCATAGTCGGAGTTGATGAGGACTATCCGACAAAATCCGACTCACCTTTAATAACAGTTCTGGCTATAATTCCCAGCTGGACAAAACCCTATCTGGATTTCCCGATAGACGGAAAACTACCCGAAGACGAAGTCTTGAGCCGGCAGATTGTCCGACGAGCAAAAGCCTACACTATAATAAACGGTGAGCTCTATAAACGGAGTGTTTCTGGCATGTTTCAGAGATGTATTTCTTCGGAAGAAGGAGTGGAAATCTTAAGATAAATCCGAGAAGGCGAGTGTGGTCACGACGCTGCAGCCAGATCCTTAGTGGCAAAAGCTTTTCGACACAGATTCTTTTGGATTAAAGCTAAGGCGGATGCCGATAAACTGGTCAAAATGTGCAAAGGCTGCCAAAAGTATGCTCATCAGGCACATGTTCCGGCTGAACAGTTGCGAACAATTCCTATTACATGTTCGTTCGCGGTCTGGGGGCTTGATATGGTAGGGCCATTTTGCACGGCAAAATGTGGATTTACTCACCTACTAGTGATGGTGGATAAATTTACAAAATGGGTTGAGCCTAAACCCGTAACAAGTTGCGATGGAGCCACAGCCAGAAGATTCGTCGAGGACGTAATCATCAGATTCGGATATCGGCACAGTATAATTACTAACAACGGGAGCAACTTTTCCATGGGTGAACTTGCCGAATTCTGCGAACAACAAGGGATCCGACTTGATATTGCATCAGTCACACATCCACAAGCCAATGGACAAGTCGAAAGAACTAATGGCCTTATTCTACAAGGAATCTGACCTCGCCTCGAGGCACCGCTTTGTCGGGCCATGGGGGCTTGGGCGGAAGAATTACCGTCTGTGATATGGAGCTTACGTACAACTCCTAATAGGTCAACCGGCTATACTCCTTTCTGCTTGGTCTACGGTGTAGAAGCAGTTCTTCCAAGTGATCTGATTTATCAGGCTCCACGAGTTAAAGCGTATATCAAAGAAGATGCAGAAGTTTCTCGGCAAGATGATCTCGATATAATCGAAGAAGTATGCGTCGTTGCTGAGCAGAGATCTATAGCCTATCAGCAGAAGTTGCGCGAGTATCATAATCAGAGAGTGCAAAAACGTTCTTTCAGAAAAGGCGATTTGGTTCTCCGACTTGTGCAAAAGATAAAGCACAAACTTTCCCCAATTTGGGAAGGACCTTTTATGGTTATCAGAGTTCTGCATAATGGGTCATATTATTTAACCGACATGAGACCAGTCAAGGAAAGACCTGATACTCGGAAAAGGAAGAGAGTTGGTGGCAGCACAGACTCGGATGAAATAGACCGTCCATAGAATATTGAACAGCTACATCCCTTCTATTCTTAGTTATATTTCCTTGTAATCATATATGTATATGTTCAAAGTAAAATAAAGTATTGGTTTCCTCATATTGTTATCTTTGAGACGTTTTTGCCATCTTATTTCCAAAAGAGCATGTAATTTTTTCAAAAATCCTAGAATGCTTGAAAGTACTTTACGCTCATGTTCGTTCTGGTTATGATTTTTGAATATCTAAAAATGTTACCTTAGGATACAAAGTTTAAATTATTGTCTATGCTTTGATTCTTTATCTGATTGCTTAGACGCAGGCATTTTCCGAGTAACGAGTTGTTGGTACTGGAAGCCGGCTTTGTTTCCTAGTTTAAACTGGTTTAGCAATTGTGCTCCGTTGCTCGGCAAAGTTTCTGTGCTAAAGGTTGGCCAACCCATGAAAGGGACGAGGCAGAGAGCCAGATAAACCAATAAGTATAGGCATAAATAAAAAAACGCAAAGTGCTTCAGAAATTTTCAAGCACATGCATAAAATAATATAAACAAAAGTGCTAAGATAGTAAAAACATCAGTTTTTACAGACCAGCACAAAATAAACATTGTATCCATCATTACATTGCCATAAGTTTAAGATAATGCATATAAATTGTTTATGTTGCAGGCGGTGGTGATGAAGCAGGTGGAGCATTGGAGTCAACAGCAGTGTCGCCCTCGATCTCAGACTCGGAAGCATTGCTGATTTCTTGCTCTTGAGGCGAAGGAGGCGCAGCAACGGATTCGAAGAATGGCATCGTGCAGTTGGCCATCTCCGCCACCCGACAAGCGTAACATGCACAAGAATCTTGGATGGCCTTGATGTCCTGTGGGTTACCCTCATCATCATCCTCAAAAATGCCCTTGGTGACGTGCCAGATTTCCATCTCGCTATGGTGGCTCATCACCACGGTCAGAGCTGTTTGCGCAACAGTCCGAGCGTAGGAGATTTTCCAGTCTTTGATCAATTTTGGAATCTCCTTGACCTTGTCCCTCACTTTGTGCACTGACATTGTGTGCAAGTCGGAAAGCTTGACGGCTTCGCCAGCCTCTTCTAGAGTTTGGCGGAAGTCATACAAGACATCTCCAACGATCTTAATGTGCTCGAGGCGAGGTTTGGGGGTGGGAGAGTCAGAAAGATTCATGGGGGCTGGGAAAGAACCAAAAAGTCAAAACTCGGCTGAAAAGGAAGTCGAAAAATCAAACAACAAAAGTAAAATAAAGATTCGGAAATCTTACCTAGCACAGAGTGATTCCATTGCGCATGCTCCTTGCGGAGACTGTTCAGTTCACTAGCTGAGGCATGGGCAAGATCCCTCTGAATATCAAAATCCTTCTTGAGATCAGATAATTCTTTATCTCGGAGAGCTAGGAGCTTCTCGAGCCTCACAGTCTCGTGATTGCTTGACTCCAGGACTACGGCCACGGATTTCTCCGATTCCAAAGTTAGTTTCTCAAGCTTGTCCCAGGGTTTAGCATTTTATATATCCAAGACCTTGAAGTTTTCGGCTTGCTCCACCATATTGCTAGACTGACATAACAGTTCTGCAAAGACAAAATATCAGTCGGACAAAACAAAAGTTTGGCTATGACAAAAAAGATAATTGGCAAAGAAGAAGTCGGAAAAGTTTACCTTCTTCTTCATCTTTTTCAACTTTCAACTTTGAATTCTCAAAGCGCAAAGCCTTGATTACTTTGCGCTTATTGCTAATATTCTTGAGCAATTCCTGGTTGGAAGATGCAATTTTCTGTAAGTTTAGAGACGGAATACCATCAGACGGCTACTAAGACTCGGGCTGGAAGTTTAACTAAGTAAAATTACAGCACGAGCCTTGGGGGCTACACTACATCGTTCTTTTGCAACCTAAAAGCATCAAATCAGAATCTAACGATGTTATCTGACTTTATGCTTGGGGGGTAGAGGATATGATAATAAATGCAAATAATAATTAGAAACTTACAATGTGTTCTAGGTGCATCTTTTGAAATCCAAGTTTGGTGTTGTGAAACACCTTCTCGGTAAGGGTGAGGGACGGAACATCCATCGCTGGAAGTTCGCCAGATGCGACTTTAGCATCCCGGACCAAAATTTGGTCCAGGAGGCTAACCAGTTTGGCGTCTTCCTCCTCTTGGCTCGCTGCCTCTAGAGTCAAGGTTTGCTTCTCAAGACTGGACTGAGCCAGTTTGAGGATCTCTTCCTTTTCTTTCCTCTTGAGGCCAGGGACAGCGGAATCAACCACCTTATCCATCCTTCCTGTAGGCATTACCATGGGATCATTACCCTTGATGGGTTCACCCTTGTTAGTTGCCTGGTCATCAACGATGACCAGGGCTTTCGAGATTTTGCCAGCATCATGGGATGCAGAAGCTCCCTGTGCTGATGGAGTACTGGATGGGGTCGATGGCGGCACATCAGGGGAAATAAGAAGCTTTTGCTGGCGCATCTGCTTGCCTGGCTTGCTGTCCGGCTTTATCTTGCTCTTCAACGCTCATTTAACTCTAAAACACGAAAATCCTAAATATTAGGTGTGCTTTGGAAAGATATAAAGGTACAGGAGTACTAAAAATGAAAGGTAGGGTGCCTACTTTTTAACCACTGGCAGCACGTGGCTACCAGCAGCAACAACTTCCTTCGCCTTACGCTTCTTGGAGGCGGGAGTGGCAACTTATTGCACCTCATCATCCTCCGTCGCCTCCGGGTCGTCTGAAGCATAGCCCTCTAGTAGAGCTAGCTCGGACTCGGAGAGTTTCTCGAGTTGACAAAGTCAAAAAGCATCGATGAAAATAGAGTCGGAGAAAGAACAGAAAATAACGACGAAACGCAAAAGCAGAGTCGAAATATTTATTGGAGTCAGAGGACGGTTGGTCATATACATCTTCATGGAAACTTCCAGAACTTTCCGTTCCACTCTTTCCTTGATCAAATATTGCATAAGGGTCTTGTAGTCCTTCGGCGCGAGCTGGCTACAACTGACCCTCATCTTGTCCTTCTTGTCGCTCGTGATCTGGTGTATGAGGCGGTCTCCGTGATGCTGGAGAGGCTGAATCCGGCGCTCCAGCCAGCAGTGGATCAAATCGGATCCATGGAGTCCCTCATGCTTCATCAAATACTCAATCCGCCTCTTGGCGAGGATCAAAATATCCGACAGCTCCGGTGCCTCCGTGTCCCATGAATCTTGGTGGGGAGCGGCGCCGTTGACAAACGCCGGAAGACCTTCCGCCTTTCCAGGAGCTGAAATATCCTTATGATAGAAGAAAGTTCTGGCCCAGCGTTTGACGGACTCACTAGCATTAATCGTAGGATAGGTCCGATTCCTCCTAAGGACTAAGCTAAGAGTGTCGGTGACATAAGGCACACCGGCACTGATGGAATTCTTCCGAGTACCATAGTAGTACCGGAAAAGGGTGAGACTTGGCCTAATGCCAAGAAACCCCTTGCACAAAGCTGCATGAGTACTGAGCTCAAGCAGGGAGTTGGGAGGAAGGTTATGGAGTTGCACACCGTAGTGATTGAGGACCTCAATGAGGAAGTCTGATGGTGGCAAGATGAGGCCGCGGTGGACGTGAGTGCCGAACAACAACCTCTCATCGTCGAGTGGCACGTGGACGTGTCCTGAGGCACTCCGCCACCCACTGGTAACGATGAACCCTTCATCCTCCATGACTTGGAGCTCCACATTATCCATGGCGCTGGGATCCAAAGACCCCACATTTTCTTCTCTTCCACCACCGACGAACCCGCCGCCGCCGCCACTCCTGAGGACGAGGCAGAAGCCATAGATCTTGGGGGGAAAAGGTCTGGTGGAGGAAGGAGAGATTTTTTCTCAACGAGGCATAGATGGGAACTGGTGCAGAGCGCTCGAGGAGTACGAGGAAGCAATGAATGAATCGATGAAGAGGTGAATCTAAGAGAAATGGTTTTCTCCCCTCTTTATTTACCTTTACATCAAGATTCATGCGATGACACGTGCGATTATCGCCACACGTATAGGAGAGGGGGAGTTAGCTTCCTCACGACTCTTCCACCCCCTCGATTTTTGCGCAGGCATTGAAACGGCGTTCTATTCCATAAGGAACGGACCCACCAACGGTCGTGCTGATGGAAATCCTGTCAGAGACAGGACCTGGTCTGAAAAGCTGTCAGTCCGCATGCCGCTGAAAAATCCGGCTTATTTTTCAAACCAAGCAAGGAAAAGACTAAGGTCAGAGCAAAATATATCCAACTCGATTGACTCGGAATCCTACATTAATGGAAGAAGTTTTTGGGAACCCTTCAAGATTCTCAAGACGAAGAAACCTTCAAGCTAGACGATTTATCCGACTTCAGATCTTGGAGACTTCCAGGGGCTACTGTTGGGGATATACTTTCCGGGTATACCCACAGGACTCGCTGACCAGGGTGGCCCACCAACGGGTTAGAGCTTTGATTTACGGGCGGCCTAGTTAGAGAAAGAGGAGGAGCCAGTTCCGGCTATGGCAAGGCCCATAAGAGTTACCGACTTAGGCCTCCAGTATTACTTGTAGTCCAAGATGTACATAGTTACCGACTCTGTAACGTAGCCAGATAGGTCTCTCCCTATAACTCTAGGCCCTGGTGACTATATAAACTGGCCCTATGGGAGCCTTTAGGGCAACTAATCAATCATAACACCACAATCAACTCGCACAGGCGAACCTCTCTTGTAATCCGCTGTAACATCCGGCTTACGCCGATATATTACTGGGTTGCTAGCAGGAGTAGGATCCGATCACCACAGTCGGATCTGAACCTGGGTAAACTTGTGCTTACCGCTCCTGGAACATCCGACGTCTCACACCCCATCCTTCCAACGCCACTAGGACCCCCTATGGCGTACTTGTCGACAATCCGATGACATGGATCAACTTTTACAACAAGGAGTTACAAACCGATTACAAATCGATACATACATGCACGCATATACAACTCTAACACCCCCCTCAATCTAAACCATCGTGAACAAGGTTGAGATTGGAACTAAATCGTCGAACTGTGAGCTGAGTAGCCGGCTTCATGAACACGTCAGCCAACTGATCATAGGTGAATATGAATCGAACATCAAGTGTGCCCAAAGCAACTCATGCACGAAGTGGAAATCAACCTCGATATGCTTCGTGCGGGCATGAAACACTGGATTGGCAGACAAGTACGTAGCTCCAATGTTGTCGCACCATAAAACAGGAGGTTGGGAGAGAAACACACCAAGATCCTTCAATACCGACTGTATCCACATAGCCTCTAAGGTGCTATTGGCTAAAGCCTTATACTCTGCCTCAATACTGGAGCAAGAAACCGGCGATTGCTTGCGAGAACTCCAAGACACAAGATTGGGACCAAAAAACTGCAAAACCGCCAGTGGAACGACGATCATCAGAACAACCAGCCCAATCCGCATTAGTGAAAATACTCAACCCCGTAGACGAGGAGCGCCGAAAATGCAAGACAGTAGACACGGAGCCTCGGATATACCTCAGGATGTGCTTGAACACCTCATAATGAGCGGTACTAGGCTGCGACAAGTACTAACACACCTGTTGACAGCAAACGATAAGTCAGGATAGTGAGAGTAAGATACTATAGACCCCCAACAATACTCGTGTACTTGAAAGAATCCTCAAAACTGAGTGGTTCACCTTGATCTCGAGACAACTTATCAGAAGTAGACATAAGCGTGGTAACTGACCGATATTGCTCCATGTTGGCCCGGTGCAAGAGATCAAGAGCATACTTGTGTTGTGTCAACACCATACCCTCAGGAGTGTAAGCAGCCTCAATCCCGAGAAAATACTCCAGACGCCCAAGGTCCTTGATAGGAAAAGAACCCGAAAGAGTGGCAACCAGCTTCTCAACAGCAGATGTAGATGATCCAGCCAACACGATGTCGTCATCATACACAAGCATATATATTACAACTCCCTGATGATCAAAGATGAACAAAGAAGCATCCGCCTTGCTAGCAATAAAACCAAGCTGATGAAGTTTGTCACTCAAACGTGCATACCAGGCACGGGGCGAGTGTTTGAGACCATAGAGAGCATGCTGCATCTTGCAAACATACTTGGGACACCTCGAGTCCTCAAAACCAGGAGGCTGCTACATATACACTTCCTTAGTAAGAAAACTATGAAGGAAGGCATTACTCACATCAATCTGACGAAGACACCATCCACAAGAAACAACAAGAGAGAGTACCAGGCGAACTGTGACTAGTTTAACCACAGGACTGAAAGTATCATGATAATCAATACTGTACTGCCGTGTGAAGCCTCTAGCCACAAGCCTTGCCTTGTATTTATCAACTAAACCGTCAGGACGGAACTTTGTTTTGAAGATCCACTTATTGCCAACAATATTCGTGCCAGGTGGACGGGGAACCAAGGTCCATGTCTTGTTCGCCTGAAGAGCCTCGAACTCAGCCTCCATAGCAGCGCACCATGCCGGCTCGGAGAGATCGATGCAATGAGATGCAGGCTCCACCATAAAATCACGACAACAGTAGGGATCATACCAAACCGTGCCGTCCCGATACACCTTGGGACGGGAGATAGCTTTGCGCTGCCGTGTGAAGATGACTCGAGGCGGTACAACATCAGCATTAGGAGGCGCGGGCAGTGACGCGGGTGACGATGAGGTCGATGGAGCAGGTCCACCGCGGGTCGAGGAGGCCAACCCGTCGCAATCCGGAGAGGCGGGCGACAACGATGCTGGCGACTATGTAGGCGACGGGGAGCGCGCACACTAGTCATGGGTCGGGGCCGAGTCAGCGCGGGAGGAGGCCGAAGCCGAGTCGGCGTGAGGGGAGGCCAAGGGGTCTGCATGCGAGGCAGGCCCTGGCACACCGGCCGAGGTATGCAAAGGCGGTGGCACCGCGTGTGCCTGGACATCGATCGGTGAAGGGGACGCCGTTGGGACCTGCATTGGAGAACTAACAACAAAACCATGTGCATTAGCCGGTAACAGGGTGATGTCATAACTACGCATGTCAGTACTTTGAGTAACTGGTTCATCAGATGGAAACGACACCAGAAGAAGTTTGGAGACATCAACAGTAACACCGGGAGTAGAAAAGGAAAACACCGTTTCATCGAAAACAACGTCACGAGAGATGTAAATATGACCAGTGGAGCGATCAAGACACTTTTAGCCTTTATACATGGGAATATATCCAAGAAACACACACATCCGAGAGCAGAACTTGAGCTTACGTGAATTATACTTACGTAAACTAGGCCAACACGCACAACCAAACATGTAGAGAAATGAGTACTCGGGAGTCATATTGAGGATTCGGAACATGGGTGTGGCGTGGTTGATGACCGGCGTGGGCATCCTGTTAATAAGATAGCAAGCAGTAAGAAACGCCTCATCCCCAAAACCGAAGGGGCGGCGAGGAGTGTGCTAGGAGAGCTAGACCCGCCTCGACGAGATGACAATGCTTGTGTTACGCTATGCCATTTTGTTGAGACATATGTGGACAAGACACATGATGAGCGATGCCGGTACGCTGAAAATAAGCATGGAGGCGATGATACTCACCACCCCAGTCCGACTAAACAGAAAGAATCTTAGCATTTAACCGACGCTCAACATGGTTTTGAAAGGTGTAAAAGAAACTCTCAACATCAGACTTATTTTGGATCAAATAAATCCAGCAATAGTGACTATAGTCATCAATAAAACTGACATAATACTTAAAACCCCAAGAAGAGGGCAAAGCAGGACCCCAAACATCAGAGTGAATAAGCTCAAGTGGTGATGTAGAAACACAAGTAGAATAATTGTATGGTAATTGGTAACTCGACTCAATGTTTGAAGAACATGGCAAATTTTTGGAACTAACAATAATATGAACTATCTTATTTGACGTATTACCAAGACAGGATGCCACTGCTCAGAAGTCAGTGAAACATTGGACGACTCGCGATGCCCAGAAGCTACGACGCGGCTGAACGGGAGAGGGTAAAGAGCGATGACTCCTACCGCAAAGAATAACCTTATTCATGACCTTGTCCTTGACACAGAAAAAGGATTTATGAAATTCAAAAAAAAATTATTATCGTAAACAAGGCGATAGACGGAGAACAAACTATTTCTAAGTTCAGGGACAAGCAGAATATTTTTAAGCTCAATGGGAGAGGATGAACCAGGCAAACAAGAGTGACCAACATGCGTAATAGACAAACCTGCACCGTTGGCGACTTGCACTTGATCCGTGCCGTTGCAGCTCTCCTCGATGTTCATCCTGCCCATGTCGTTGGTGAGGTGCTCGGTGGCGCCGGTGCCGAAAAGCCACGGCTGACTAGGGCCTGGATGGTAGGCGGCAGAATTGCCAGCACGGGGGTGCTCGTACTAGAACGCTTGGTTGAAGCGATTTTTGCACTAGAGGGCCTCATGCCGCCAATACTTGCAGACTTGGCAGCGGGGCGACCGCGCTGGCGGTTGTAGCGCCTGCCACCGTCGTTGCCCTGGCCGCCTTCGCCATTGCCACCACCACCATCGCCCCCCTGGTTGGAGCGGTTTCCATGGGGGGCCTGCTGCTGCTGGCCGCCATTGTTGTTCGTGTCGGCGAAGGGGTGGCCACCTCCACAGCCATCCCCTTGCCATGCCGCGGCGTTGGCGAAGGTGGAGAACTCGGGGGCGAGGGAGTTTTTCTCCTTGAGGGACTCACAGGAGAGGATCATGGAGTAGAAGTTCGACAGGCTGAGGGTGTCGGCGCCTACGGCAGCCAGCATTGTGAGGGAGTGCTGGAGAGACTCGAATTGAGGCCCGAGACCGACGATGATGTAGTCGATCAACTCGTCATCGGAGATAGGCAACCCCACCTGGGCCATGGCATCCGCAAAACCCTTCATCTTGTGAAAGTAGGCGGCAGCGGTGAGGTCGTTCTTCCGCAGCGTCATGAGCTGACACCGCATCTAGTGCACGCCCGCCCTGTTCTACGCCGAGAACATGGACAAGAGGCACGGCCACACAGACAATGCGGTGGTGCGGCAAACGAGGTGGCCGAGGATCTCCTCCGTCATGGAGCCGACGAGGATGTTGAGGACGCGCTGATCCATGTAGAACCACAGGGCGTAGTCTGGGTTAGCCTTGGTCACGACATTGGCACCTTCTCCTTCAATGACCGTGGCCGGAAGTGGTTTGCAGGAGCTGTCGAGGAAGCCGTACCATCCCTGGCCGGCGATGTTGGGGACGACCTGCATCTTCCAAAGAAGAAAATTAGTGTGATCTAGGCGCACCGTTATGCTGTTGGTGTTATGGCCAGTGGGGGCGGAGATGATGGCGTCAGCGGGGATGTATGGGGTGGATGATGAGTCCAACACGTCGGCGCTAGAGAGCGTCATCATGGAGGAAGACATCGCGTCGAGTGGTCGCGACGGCGTCACGCGCGGGTGATACGTTGGAAACGTCTCTATAATTTTTGATGCTCCATGCTTGTTTTGTATCTACTTTGCTTTACTTGTCCACACTTTGAGGTGCTTTTTACATGTTTTCTAGTACTAACTTATTAACAAGTTGCAACAGTGCCAGATGCCTGTTTTCTGCTGTTTTTTGTTTCAGAAAAGTTAGTAAAGAAATATTCTCGGAATTGGACGGGACAAACGTCAAAGTCAATTACTTTCCGTGGGGAACAAGAAGTCCAGAGGAGAGCCAGAGGGGACCGCCAGGGGGGCAGACCCACCCTAGGTGCGGGGGCAGGTGGGCCCGCGCCTGGCTAGGGTTTGGTGGCCCTGGCCGCCTCCCGGTCTCGCCCCTTCACCTATAAGAATCCCCTGATGCAGAAACTCTGAGTACCCAATCAGAAATCCATGAAACCGTCTGTAGCCGCCGCCACCACCGTCCCTAGATCGGGGGATCTGAAGCTCTTCCTGGCACCCTGCCAGAGGGGAGATCATCCCGGAGGCCTTCTCTCCGGTATTATTCGTGAGTAGTTCCACCTTGGACTATGGGTCCATGTAGTAGCTAGATGGTTGTATCTCCTCCTTTGCGCTTTCATGTATAGATCTTGTGAGCTCCATTCATGATCAAGATCTAATATATTTGTAATCATGCACGTTGTGTTTGCGGGGATCCGATGGATATTGAGATTATTATGTTGGTTTGATTAATGGTTTTGTCTTTATGATTCTATCATGTCTGTGTTGTTTGTGATCTTGCATGCTCTCCGTTGCTAGTGGTTATCTTGGCCAAGTAGTTGCTAGTGACTCCAAGAGGGGGTATTTATGCTCGATAGTGGGTTCATGCCTCTAGTTTCCAAGGGAAGTGATAGAAATCTCTTTGGTTATAGATGTGCTGTTGCTACTAGGGAGAAAACAACGGTCTCTTGTTCATGGAACATGTGGACTGTTTACCTTACACACTTTGCTTAAAGCAGTTGTCTGTTGCTTGCAACTTAATATTGGAGGGGGTTCGGATGATAACCTGAAGGTGGACTTCTAGTCATAGATGCAGTTGGATGACGGTCTATGTATATTGTTGTATTACCCAATCAACTTCATAGGATCTTTCTGGCTAGTAATTGCATTGTTATGCCTTGCTTAGTTCCTGTCAATTGCCTCGCTGTAATTTGTTTACCCTTCATGCCATGTTGTTTATCTAAGGAGAGCACCTCTACTGAACTATGGACCTCGGTCCAATCTTTACCATTGATACATCTTCCACTGTTACCTGTTTACTTGTTGCAAACCATTACCTTATGCACCATACGTTTAATCCTTTGTTACAACAAACCAGTGAGCTTGATAACCTCACTGATTCATTGGGGCAAAGTCTTGAGTTTGTGTTGTGCAGGTCTCCGCGTTGCTTGCAACACCTATATGACGTTTCCTTCCTCCTACTAGTTCGATAACCTCGGTTTCTTACTGAGGGAAACTTGCTGCTATGCTACTTCATACCTTGCTCTTGGGGTTTCCAACGAAGTGTCCCACGACAAGTGCTGGGTGCCATCAAGCTTTCTTTGGCGCTGTTACCGGGGATCTGCAGGACAGCTTCAACCTCTTCCTCCCTGTCAAGCGCTGCATCAAGTTTTCTGGCGCCGTTGCCGGGGAGGCTAAGGACGTCTTCACTAGGGGAGTCCTTCACTTCCTTTCTCTTTACTTTGTTTTTAGTTTGCTTTGTTTCTTTTGCTTGATTTTGTTTGCCTCTTTTCAAAAAACCCAAAAAAAATTAGTCTAGTTTGGTTTGCTTGCTTTATTCAAAAACACAAAAAAATAGTTCCTACTCTAGTTGCTGGTCTGTTGTTGCCTTGCTTGGTCATGCTTTCTATCAATGGATGGTTTCTTTGAAACTAGTTCTTATTGGCAAGGTGGGTTCACGGAAGAAGAAAAGTATTATTATAAGGAGCACCGTTTGTCACAAAAAGGGAAACACTTATGGGCACAAATTGATAAATTGAATACTATTGCTAGAGAGGTGTGCTCTACTTATAATGTTACTTATTGCTTTGATAAAGCTTGTTGCTGTAGGAGGTATAAACACCTGCCTTTTCAATGTGAG
Source organism: Avena sativa (assembly GCA_916181665.1). Taxonomy (NCBI): domain Eukaryota; kingdom Viridiplantae; phylum Streptophyta; class Magnoliopsida; order Poales; family Poaceae; genus Avena; species Avena sativa. The sequence continues at coordinate 38,467,658 of OV702298.1, read as the reverse complement.
TGTAATGATAATGTTACCATATCTTCTTATGTTAAAGGAAATTATGACTTTGATGATATGGAACAAATTGAAGAATTTATTGCCTTCAAGGGTGCATTTGAACTTGCCAGTTTGCTTGAAAATACTGATGATGCACCTTATGAACATGAGGTTTTTGAGATACTTAAATTTTGCTTTGATAATTACAAGGAAGAAATTGCTATATTCTTGAATATTTTAATAGGCGTTTTCCACAAATGGAAGAGACTAATGCCTTGCAGGAGCCTATGGAAGAAGAAATTGTTGAATGGAAGCTCATTAGATGAAAAAGAGGAGGAGAGTGATGAACAAAAGGAGGAAGAATGGATTATCTACCCATGCCTACCTTTCTAATGAGAGTAACTACTTACCTCTTACATTATTTGATTGTCCCCCTTGCTTACCAAAGAAGGATGAATGTTATGTTCCTGTGGATCCTTTTGAAATATCTACTTTGGATAAAACCTGTGAAGGTTTTAATCCCACTATTTTTGAGCTTGATAGAAATTATATGTTTGTAGATCATGAAAAGCCTGCTTTATGTGACAGTTATATTGTTGAGTTTATTCATGAGGCTATTGAAAATTATTATGATAGAGGAAAATACGGTTTTAGAAGTTTTTATGGTACCGAAACACCTCTCTATGTGCTGAAAGTTTTGAAGCTACTCTTATTTTATCTTCCTATGCATGTCACTTTGTTCTTTATGAATTTATTTTCTTACAAGATTCCTATGCATAGGAAGTGGGTTAGACTTAAATTTGTTTTGAATTTGCTTTTTGGTGCTCTCTTTGACTTCAATTCATAATTCTTAAGAGAGCATCTTCTCAAACTTTTCGTACCTAACTTAAAGGCGTTAAAAAAAGTACCTGTTGGGAGATAACCCAAGAGTTTCCTTGAATCTTGGAAGTTATTACTTCTGTAATGACCTCTCCTTATCCTTTTTTTGTTTGCTTTTTTGTGCCAAGAATGACCTCTAATGAAAGGGAAGTAAGATTTGGGGAGTTGTTGTCCCGAAACAGATTTCTGTCCTCCACAAAAAAAATTCGTCAGGAGGCTCTGTAACTCGGATTGAGCTCACAATTTACAAATAAATCCCCCAGTATGTTAGGTAACTTTCGTTAGTTCAACACTTTTTGATTTGAGCAATAGAAGATGTTCGAAAAAAATCATTTCTACCTGCTGGTCTGTTTTGACAGATTTCTGCCATTATTTGCATTTGCTTCTTATTGATTCCTTTTTGAGTTCTCTTCAGGTAAATTGAGATTTTTGAAGGAGTTAATATAGTAGCTTGTGTTTTTAGTGAAAAGCCTTGCTGTTCCAAAGTTTTGCCATTGATCTAATATCTTTTGAATAAGCTAATGTTGCTAATAAAGATTGCGTGAAGTTTTGTATGAAGGAAAAATTTCAGGTGTAGAGAGAGAATGATGCAATGAGATGAAGAATGGGCAAAAGATCAAGCTTGGGGATGCCACCATGGTGTCACCCCAAGAAATATCCAAGAGTTACAAGCGTCAAAGCTTGGGGATGCCCAAAGCATCCCCTTCTTCATCAATAAAAAGCTCAGGTCTCTCTAGACACTTCGTTTTTATTGTTTCATGCACAGTTGTGTTGTTCTTGGAGCGTCTTAGTTTTCGTTTGATTTGCTTAGTTTGTTTAGTTTGCTTTAGTAATTTGGACCCCCGTTCTCGATGTGTTGTTTTGAAAATAAGGTTGCTTGGTGTTTGGAAAGGAGTAGTAAATTCTTGCTTGAAGTGCAAGAGGAGCTTGCATTGACTGTGACTTAGACTTTAGCATGACATGCTAGGTGTTGTTTTAGAATTATGCTTAGTGATTATTGCTGTAGCATGTTTTGTTCTAAACAATTGGGATTGCTTAGTGTGCCTTAAAGAAATTATGCGTTGTTTTGGCATGCAAAAGCATAGTATTGTGGTATTCTCCTTTGATGTTTTGCTTGGGTTGACTTGGCACATGCTCACACCATGTTATGACTATGACAAGTCACCAGTAGCCTCTATGATCATTTAGTCCTTGACTTGTAGTACCACTCTTTGCTTTGATTAGTTTGCTTTTTTGCATTGCATAATTATGGCCATTATTGCTCTCTTAGTTGGTTGCTCCCGGTCTTTTGCTGGCCTCCACTTGTATGAGTAAGCTCTACTCATGCTTCCAACTTCCAAGAAACCAAGTTATTCCAAAGTGTCCACTATAAATTCCTATGCATGGTGTGCTACACCATTTCAAGTATCTTCTTGTTTTCATCTATCTTCCAATTAAAAACTATTTTGTTATGTGAAAACTTAGTGATTAAAGCCCTCACGAACTTGATGGCACACTTTATTCTTTGCCCCTAACAAACTTGAACCATTGTGACAACTTTGTTGTATATGCTTGCACTTATAAGTTGGAATTAGCAGAATCGTGCTGTCACGGGGAACGTTTTCAACATTGCACTTGTACCTTGTTGTAATCAGTTGATATCATGTTCTTTTGTCTATGGATGTCATTGATGTGAAATAAAGAGGGAACTTGTAAGTCCATGGAGTTTGTATCCTGTGTTAGAGAAACGCCTGGGCCGCTAGCCTAAGCAATGCCTAAACATGGTGGAAACTTGCAGCATCACCATAGTGACATCTATGAAGCATTCTTCTTATAAAAAAAGAGACACATTGAGAAAAGAGGAAAGCGAGAAAAATACACCATATTCCCATGGTACATAAGAAGAATTGCTGAGATGCTCATTGTCTGCTTGCCTTGTCATTTTGGTTATGGGAAAGCTCCTGTACCATGTGCAAGGGGTACCCTGTTGGCGGTTCTCAATGATATGCAAATACTTACAGTGACAATAAGTTACCTGGACCCAAAGTTGAGTATGCATGAGGTGTGGCCCTCGTATTCAAGGAGCATGAGATTGCCAACTTATACTTCGTCGAGCATATACTCCAGCTTTGCCACTTTAACCTTAACCACTTCAAGATGCTTATGATAGGGGCAATGAGGGCTGAAAGCTAACTAGTACCATAATTTTTGGAAGCTCTTTTTGAAACTTGTAATCCCTGCTTCCTTTACAAAAAGTCCTTTCTTCCACCATTATTGACTCTCCACCTTCTACCTTTAGGCACCATTAAGAGAGCATAGTTGTCATTCTGTGTGCAGTGTTCCAAAGCTTATTAATTGATGCATATCGTGTTATTACTTGCTCTTGTGCTATTTGTTTCTAGTCACCCTTGTGAACTTTGCAGGTGTCCTATGCATTATATTGCTACTTTATAAGGGACAAGCTGATTGCCACTATGCTATGTTTTCTGCATGTGAAACAAACAAACGTTTTTCAATGCATATTATTCATGATCTTTGTTTGTAGCTTGCCATGTTGCATGCATAGTTACTATGTACTATGCATTATATTGTTAGAACTCCATCTTTCATGCACATGCTTAGAGTTCTTTGATCCCAGCTTTCAATGCTTGCATATGGTTGGATCTTTATTGTGAGGGTGCATGTCACCTCAAAAATTATTCTGTTTATCACTTACCTACTCGAGGACGAGCAGGAGTTAAGCAGCGGGGCATGGGCGGCGGCGGAAGACGGCGGCGGAGGAAGCGCGGGGTGCAGGCGGAAACCCTAGGTCAGGTCGGCTCGCTCTGATACCAAGTCAAAAAGAATTATTTGCCGTGGTTAGCCCCAACCGGCTGGCATTGATTTATATTAGTGGATCAACTTGTACAACAAGTAATTACAAACCGGTTACAAACCGATACATACACACACGCATATACAACTCTAACACTTGTAAACTACTCGTATTGGTACCTAAGACCTAGCCTCCCCCATATATAAAGGCTAGGAGGATCCAACGAGGAGGGCTACGCCATAAACCCCCCAATAGACAGATCTACGATCTCCACCGCCACAACAGATCTACAGATCTCACCTCATACCCTAGAACACACCTCATGCCAGTTTGCATCTACGCACACTTGTAATCTTCGACATCGCTATAAATCAAGAACAGACAAGTATGAGTAGAGTTTTCCCTCCGGGGGCCTGAACTTGGGTAAACCTCGTGTCCCCGTGTTGCGAATCTGTTAGCTGTTCCGCGATCTCTAGCTTCCCTTCCTTCTCCAAAACCCAAGTCCATAACAATGGGCATTAATGATTCGAACCCTCGTCACCTGTGAAATGTCCTAAAATCATAGGAAAAGAAGCCTTCCCCCAAGAATGGTTTCTACCATTTCCCTTGTTTCTGAACGCCGCCAAGGGAAAGAATTCAATAGGAAAAATAACATGTACAATTCCTTTAAAAATCCTTCATTCCGAACGAAACCTAACTAGGGCTAGTTCAGCATGTCACGGGTCGAGCCAATTTCACGTGCCATGGGCCGGGCCGCCCTAGGCCCAGCACGATGGCCAGGTTTGGTAGAAGGAGAAGTGGTGGTACTAGGGTTGAGGGACCACTCGAGTCTTTTTCTTTGTGCCATGCAGTGGCGGACCCAGGAAAAATTGGAGGGTGTGTACACTCCTAATTCTTTTTCCCGCACTAGCATACATGCAATTTTTTGCCAATTGAGTAATATACATAGCTAATTGATTCACAACATTATACTTCAATACATATGTTTCAAATACACATGATTCCAATACTCAAAAATGAACAAAGTCCTACATTACAAAATATAACATAAATAGAAAATTACCTCACTAAGATTTGGTAATTCTACGCTCTTTCATTCCTATGAAGGTTTCAACAATGTCATCTTCACTTACTTTCAAGAACATATCTTGCTTAATAAATGTCACTAAGCAATGTTTTAAGATCTCATCACCTATACTATTCCGCAACTTATTTTTCACTATACTCATTTTTTTTGGAAATGAGCATATATTAATATCACACGATACCAATTACACCCAGCCTCTACAACAACGCATTACCCTAATGGCATTACGGATACACGCATCCAAAAAAAGAAAGAAGAATTACATGGAGAAAATGTCCCGTTTTAGTGATCTATGCCCTACAACAGCGACCAAACACCACCAAGGCAACACCAGAAATCTATCCTCTCCAAAATCGATGCATCCGACAAGGGAACATTGCACTAGCACCGTCATCGCCTTGATCATCGATCATAGGTTTTTACCCCGGAGAAAGTCTGCGCTGACAAAAACAATGCATTCAACAAGGTCATTGCCAGACACAACCAATTAAGGCCAGACCTTGAATTTTTATCCGACAGCTTAAACTCTGGAAATCTCCTGTACTGTTGCCCCCACTTTCCAATGTCGCTGCTCCAAGACCTAGAACACCAAGCCAAAACCTCATCGCAAACAGGAATCACACCACCATTACCATTCTCCAGACCTTGGCTTTCATGTTATTCTCCACAACTGAATTCACCATGGGACTAATGGCATGTCCTTGATGGCAACAGTCTGTAAAGTTTCACAATACTCCCTCTGAAACCAAACGGTCAGATAAAACATGGTTGCGTGCGACCAAGATCCATCCAATCTGGCGAACTCCGGCATGTCGTCCATTGAATTTCACCAGTGGAATCTTCCGCAACACAACACTCCGACCAGATTGATAAATTCATGGATTAGGTAGATCTTCGTCATGGCGCGAGAGGGATCCTAGGACCAACCCCCTTTATTCAAAGCAAGACTAGAATCCCCCACACCGCCGGTCTTCACCGGTCACCAAGACCCACCGGAATAGAACGACAGATCCATGGTGACCCAGGCCGCCATGACTGCTAGCTCGACAAAGAGACAACACCGTAGGTGGAGACTAGTGTTGGAGATATGCCCAAGAGGCAATAATAAAGTGGTTATTATCATATCTTCATACTTATGATAAATGTTTACATACCATGCTATAATTGTATTAACAGGAAACATTAATACTTGTGTGATTTGTAAACATAAAAGAGTCCCTAGTAAAGCCTCTTGTTAAACTAGCTTGTTGGTTAATATATGATCATGGTTTCCTGATCATGAACATAGATATGTTATTAACAACAGGGTCATATCATTAGGAGAGTGATGTGATGGACATACTCCTATAGTTAAGCATAGCATAAAGATCAAGTCATTTAATATAGTTCATTTGCTATAAGCTTTCTGATACATAGTAACCTAATTCCTTCGACCATGAGATCATGTTAATCACCATCACCAGAAGGATGCTTTGATGACATCAAACACCACACCGTAACTAGGTGGCTATAAAGGTGGCATTGAGTGTTCGGAAAGTATGGGTTGAGGCACATGGATCAAGAGTGGGATTTGTCCATCCATATGACGGATAGATATACTCTGGGCCCTCTCGGTGGAATGTTATCCAATTAGCTTGCAAGCATGTGACTGTCTCACAAGGGATCACATATCATGGGAACGAGAAAAGAGTACTTATCGGTCATGAGGTTGAACTAGGTATGCAGAGATACCGACGATCAAAACCTCGGATAAGTAAAACTATCGTGAGACAAAGGGAAATTGGTATCATATGTAAGTGGTTCATTCGATTGCAAAGTAATCATAGAAATATGTGGGATCCATATGAATTTCTAGATTCCTCTATTGGTTATTCATCAGAGAAGTGTCTCGATCATGTCCGCATAATTCACGAACCGTAGGGAGACACACTTCAGGATTCGATGTTGTTGAGTAGTTATGGAATGATGAGTAAGATACCGACTGTTGTTCGGAGTCTCGGATGGGATCCGGGATATCACGAGGAGATCCGGAATGGTCCGGAGAATAAGATTCATATAAGGAAAGTCCTGTTTTGGAGTTGGGGAATGATTCCGGTGTTTTCATCGGGAATGTTCTAGAAGGGTCCGGAAGGTCCGGCACTTCGGAGGGGAAGGGTACATGAATGTGTCATAACAAGTTGTAATTATTGCATCATGTACTAGGTATCATGGCTGGGCAAAATAAAGGTATAAATCAAATCCTAGTTTGAAAAGTCAAACGCCAATTTGAAAAGTCAAACAACAGTTTTGCTTGGTGGAGGGAGAGTAGGAAACCTACTTGGGGAGGAGTTCCTCTCCCTCCACCCGCCGGCCAAGGAGGCCGACTTGGGGGAGGACTCTCCTCCCCTGGCCGGCGCCCTCCCACCTATAAAAGGAGGGGCCGTGGTGCCCCTCTAGACACACACCTCTGTCCTCTAAACCCTAGCCCTAGTCGTCGGCCTCCACCAAGTCGCCGCCGTCCCTAGGGTTTGCCTAGCTGCCAAGTTAGGGCCCTCCCCTTGCCCTAGCCGCCGGCCTAGCTCTCTCTACTTGGTGCCTCTAAACCCTAGATCATCAAGGCCTCTCTCATAGTCCACCATACTCGCTCCGGCTTAAGGCGAAGCCCTGCGAGATCTCCCCTCTACTTCCGGTACCACGCCATCGTGCTGCCGGAATCGCGAGGAGAGTGCTACAACCTCCGCTGCCTGCTGGAACAAGGGAGAGGAAGGTCTTCATCGAGTACCGAACGTGTGACCAACTGCGGAAGCGCTGCCGGAACACAGCGCCGGAAGGATCGTCTACGCGATCTTGAGATCGAAAGTGTACGACTACATCACCCACGAGAATCTGCTCTCGTTAACCGCTTTGGATCTTCGAGGGTTAGTATTCTATCGACTCGTTGCTACAATCTAGTAGATAGATCTTGGCTTGATTATAGATTAGATCTTGATTGTGTGTTCATGCGGTAGAATTTTTTTGTTTTCCATGCTACGAACCCCTACAGTGGTATCAGAGCCGTGTCTATATGTAGATCTGTTGCACGAGTAGAACACAATGGTCATTGTGGGCGTTGATGTTTTTGTTGTCGATTCCTTCTTGTGTACTTTGCATCTTGCGGGATGGTGGGATGAAGCGGCCCGGGCTAACCTTACATGACATCGTTCATGAGACTTGCTCCACGCTAGACATGCAACTTGTATTGCATAAGTGGCTTTGTGGGTGCCTGTTTCTCCCAACATAGTTAAGATTCAATTTACAACGGGTGATTGACAATACTAGTATCAATGTTGTGGTTCTTGATCGTAAGTTAGGACGACACTTATTGAAAGCCCCCAAACCACGTAAAACATGCAAAGAAAATTAGAGGCGTCTAACTTTGTTTTGCAGGGGTGTGCTGTGATGTGATATGGCCATGATTGTGATTATATATGATGTATGCAATGTTCCTTATTGTAAGTCGGCAACCGGCAGGAGCCATATGGTTATCTTTTAAATCCGTTAAGTCCTGCGTGACTATTATTCAAGATAGTTGTAATAGTTGATGCTGGTGGAGGACAACCATGAAGCGGCGCCATTGACCTTGACGCCACGCCGGTGATGATGGAGATCATGTTCGTGCTTGAAGATGGAGATCGGAAGCACAAGAATAAAGGCCATATCATATCACATATTATGAATTGCATGTGATGTTAATCCTTTTATGCATCTTGTATTGCTTAGTTCACGACAGTAGCATTATAAGATGATCCCTCAAGCACACAATTTCAAGTTTTAAAGTGTTCATCCTTAGTAAGCACCGTTGCTAAAGCTTGTTGTTTCAAAGCACCACGTGATGATCGGGTGTGTTAGATTCTGCGAGTGTATACAACGTGAGCAAGCCAGATTTGCTCATGCGGAAGCTAAGGTTTGATCTTGACGAGCCTAGCATGTACAGACATGGTCTCGGAACACGGATCACCGAAAGGTAAAGCATGAGTCATATAGTAGATATGATGAACATATTGATTGTTCGCCATTGAAGCTACATCAACTCTCGTGATGATCGGTTTTGATGTGGTGGATTTGGTTCGTGTGATCACTAAAACAATGTGAGGGATATTGTTTTGAGTGGGAGTTCAACGGCAATATGATTAAAAGTTGAACACTATTTATCATAAATTAAATCAAAGTGAATTTGCATAATTGTTATAGTCATTGGCATCCGTTTACCACCTTGCGCTTAGTTATAATTGAGATGATAGAACTATAGAATTCTGGTTAGTTACTTTATGAACTGGTATCGTATTGTTTTGAAGTGTTAATCTAAAGTTTAAAAGTCCTATTGCAAACTTTCAGTAAGTTCTGGTTACTCCATGAAGTTTAATAATTGGTATTAAATCAAGAGTGACAATTCCAAGTGTTAGTGTATGAGTATCATGTTTGTCTACATGATTCTTGATATTCAAAGGATTGTCTTAATATCAAGGTTATCTAGGATCTGAAAGAGTTGTTTCAGAAACCATGATGCGTGGAAGATATTGTGATATTTGAAACGAAGTTTTGGTTGCAACATGATAGAGTATAATATGGCAAAGGTCATGTTCTCATATTTGATGAGAATTTGCAAAAGGTTGGAGACACTAGTTGTCCTAATCCACCAAAAGGTTTTGGAGAGCAACATTATACTCGCGAGTCATCGTTATAAGCTAAAAGTAGCTTGATCATGGATAATTCCATGATAAGGGTGAATATTTGATGTAGGTAAAATGTTTACTACACCAAGAGATTACTAAAGAAAGGAATTTGAAAAAACACCAAACATTTGATGATGGTGATCTACTTCAAAGTGCAAGTCCAAAGACATTGGTATTTAACTATACATGCTTTGGACTATGTGTCATGTATATGGCTCCACTATTGATGTTGATAGATTCTTTCAAACAGAAAAGGAAATACTGAAAGAGAATCTCATAAATATATGGCAGAAAAGAAAAGACTAGAATTGTTCAGCTTAAGTATATAGATGATATACATGTTATGGCTATATTCTTTGCTTATAAAACAATGTGGTTCTTAAGTATTTGATACTGAATTTGTTGGTGTGAATCGTCATACGAAACAACACAATTCATGAACTACAATGGTCTAAGTAACTAGCAAAAGAATATGTGATGATGTTCATCGAGAACAAATAAAGGGTTATTGTGCTGCTTGTTAAACATCAAAGCTTGCCTTCAAGATTTGTTTTATCAGGTATTATGAAAACAAAAGGGTTGTTCAAATAATTGCCGTAATCCATAAAAGATGGATGATTCACAAATCTCGTTGGAGAAATCACATCCATAAAACTAGTGCTAAAAATGTCGAAAGACAAATTGATTGAAAGATCACTTAGGAAGTGACATCGCCGTTTAAATTATATTGGAAAGAAAACATGAAGAAACTCCATGTGGATAGAATTTTGGAGTCTTTTGATTTTTGATCAAATGACGCTTGTGGAACTTTCCTAGAGATAATTAAAACTTCGTTCATATGCCAAAAGGGAACGAATGACTAGCTTATTGGAACTTGTACATATTGTTGTACGAAGTCCATTATGTGTAGTCAAGAGCGATGGATTTCAACTTCATATGCTTTCTCCGAAAATTTGAGTGAATATATGAATATTTACTTAATAAGGATGAAGTATGAAACATTTGAAAAGTTCAAAGACTTTCAAGATGAAGTGCAAAATCATTGTAACAAGAATATAAATAGTTTATGATAAGATCATAAAGGAAGATATTTGAGTTACAAGTTTAGCATAATACCTAAGATTTAAGGAATCGTTCCGTGGATTTGCATGTCCCGAAACACCACAAGTGTATGGAGCGTTCGAGATATGTAATTAAACCATGTTTGACATGGTAAGATCGAAGGTGTAATTCATAAAACTGCCATTATATTTTAAAGATTAAAAGCTTTAGAGACTATCATTTTTCCACTGAAAAGAGCTCCATCATAATCCGTTGAAATGACACCATATAAAGTTATGGTTTGGGATAAAACCCAAGTTGTCCTTTCTTAAACATTGGTATGCTATGCATAATAAAGATGTTTGCAACCAAAGTCGGATGAACCTGTCTTTGTATGTTATTTCGAATAACTGTTAAGTATTCCTCCATAACATCGGAGACAAAAGTGTTTGTCACTTAGAACGTCAAGTTTCTTTGAGAAGGATTTTTTCGTGAAAAGATAAGTGAGAGGACAATAGAACTTTGATAAGGTTAAAAGAACCTTAGCTATATGTGCAAAGTTGCGCAGTGTCGAAAAGTGTTCTGGAGGCAGCAATAATGCTCATGGCTCACGTGCCTCAAAGGTTGTGGTTATGGAGGTCAAAGTTTCTATTGAACCAAGTAGGTCGAGTAAACAATCAAATACCAAGATTTGAGGGTTGAATCATTATTTGATAATAATGAACGTACTACATGCAAAGAAGCGATGATGGGCACTGACTCCGTAAAATGGCTTGAAGCCATAAAATCCGTGATAGTTCCATACACGAGAAATCAAGTTTTAAACTTGAAGGACCCTCGAGAAAGGTGTAAGACCTTACAGTTGTGTTTGGATCTATAAAGAAATAGACATGGATGTTGCACATCTATGAAATAGTCGACATGTTGGAAAAGAGTTCACAACATTGTTCAAAGGTTGACTATGACAAGATTTGATCTTTCATAGCGATATTTAGTCTAGACGGATTAATATAGCAACCACTACATATAATTTTGTTATGTGGTAGTTGAATAAGCAAAATAAGTTCTTCTAATAGAATTTTTACCTAGGACATGTGCATAACACGGTCCATAGGGTTTTGTTAATTCAAAGGATGCTAAAAGCATATGCAAACTTCAATTGTTGAAGTAAGCATTGCGGAGTTGGAACCTTCACTATGATGAAACTGTTAAAAGAGTTTAAATTCGTCGGAGATGATGAAGATGCTTGCATTTGCAAGAAATTAAGTGGGAGCGCTAAGACATGTTTCTAATACATTATGTGGAAGACATATTGTTGATTGGAAATGATGTATCTTTTATTAACACATGTTAAGAAATTCATCCCGATGAAAGATTTAGGCAAAACCCAAATATTTGGCATCAATATCTATATAGATAGATTGAGACACTAATATGGTTGTGCCGAAAGTACATAGATGATATATTGAATGAGTTCAATATAGAAACTACAAGAAAGGTTCTTGTCGCACAGAAAGGATTGAATGAGTTCAATATTGATGATATACTCAAGTGTATTGACATTTGGTAAGTGAAACAAAGATTCAAGTATAGATTGATACTTAATGTATGAAATCACAAAGAGTATTTATATCAATCATACTGTGATATGTACAAATCCAGATATGTCCTATGCTCTAAATGTTATGAGCATATACCAGAATGATTCATAATATGATCATTGGACGATAGTAAGGATATTCTTATGATCTTGTAAAAGAACTAAGAATATATTATTTTGTAGAAGTGGCAAATAGATGGTTAGTTCATTGTAAAAGTACTACATTGATACTAGTTTTGTCACAAAGTACAAATTAAGTTTATCTCAATCTAAACTAAGAGTGACACAATATAATGGAAAGTAAGTTCCATAATGGATTTGGATGAGTTCCAAAGTTAAGACATTGTGACAGATACTACAACAAAAGGCTAAGTATATGACTGCTATTGTAGCAGCTAAAGAGGGAATTTGTGTCAAGTAGTTTGTTATCAAACTAGGTGTAGTTCACAGCGGGATAATACTATGAAGATATATTGTACGACAATATTATCAACATGTTTTAACCCCAAAGAACTAAAGGTCTTACCAAAGGACCAAATTTATACAAAGCCATCTCATTAGAGAATGAGTGATGCGTAGAGACGCAAAGACATGCAATTACACACGGACCTGGAAGTGTCAGATCCGGATATCAGTTGACCACTAGCAATCGTGTACATACAACACCGGAAAGCCATATGTGTTGAATACATCAAGGTTTGAAACTAGATTATTGACTCTAGTGCAAGTGGGAGACTGTTGGAGATATGCCCAAGAGGCAATAATAAAGTGGTTATTATCATATCTTCATATTTATGATAAATGTTTACATACCATGCTATAATTGTATTAACAAGAAACATTAATACGTGTGTGATTTGTAAACATAAAAGAGTCCCTAGTAAAGCCTCTTGTTAAACTAGCTTGTTGGTTAATATATGATCATGGTTTCCTGATCATGAACATAGAGATGTTATTAACAACAGAGTCATATCATTAGGAGAGTGATGTGATGGACATACTCCTATAGTTAAGCATAGCATAAAGATCAAGTCATTTAATATAGTTCATTTGCTATAAGCTTTCTGATACATAGTAACCTAATTCCTTCGACCATGAGATCATGTTAATCACCATCACCAGAAGGATGCTTTGATGACATCAAACACCACACCGTAACTAGGTGGCTATAAAGGTGGCATTGAGTGTTTGGAAAGTATGGGTTAAGGCACATGGATCAAGAGTGGGATTTGTCCATCCATATGACGGATAGATATACTCTGGGCCCTCTCGGTGGAATGTCATCCAATTAGCTTGCAAGCATGTGACTGGCTCACAAGGAATCACATATCACGGGAATGAGAAAAGAGTACTTATCGGTAACGAGGTTGAACTAGGTATGCAGAGATACCGACGATCAAAACCTCGGATAAGTAAAACTATCGGTGAGACAAAGGGAAATTGGTATCCTATGTAAGTGGTTCATTCGATCGCAAAGTAATCGTAGAAATATGTGGGAGCCATATGAATTTCCAGATTCCTCTATTGGTTATTGATCGGAGAAGTGTCTCGATCATGTCCGCATAATTCATGAACCGTAGGGAGACACACTTAAGGATTCGATGTTGTTGAGTAGTTATGGAATAATGAGTAAGATACCGAATGTTGTTCAGAGTCTCGGATGGGATCCGGGATATCACGAGGAGATCCGGAATGGTCCGGAGAGTAAGATTCATATAAGGAAAGTCCTGTTTCAGAGTTGGGGAATGATTCCGGTGTTTTCATCGGGAATGTTCTAGAAGGGTCCGGAAGGTCCGGCACTCCGGAGGGGAAGGGTACATGAATGTGTGATAACAAGTTGGAATGATTGCATCATGTACTAGGTATCATGGCTGGGCAAAATAAAGAGATAAATCAAATCCTAGTTTGAAAAGTCAAACGCCAATTTAAAAAGTCAAACGGCAGTTTTGCTTGGTGGAGGGAGAGTAGGAAACCTACTTGGGGAGGAGTTCCTCTCCCTACACCCGCCGGCCAAGGAGGCCGACTTGGGGGAGGACTCTTCTCCCCTGGCCGGCGCCCTCCCACCTATAAAAGGAGGGGCAGGGGTGCCCCTCTAGACACACACCTCTCTCCTCTAAACCCTAGCCTTAGCCGCCGGCCTCCACCAAGTCGCCGCCGCCCCTAGGGTTTGCCTAGCCGCCGAGTTAGGGCCCTCCCCTTGCCCTAGCCGCCGGCCTAGCTCTCTCTACTTGGTGCCTCTAAACCCTAGATCATCAAGGCCTCTCTCATAGTCCACTATACTCGCTCCGACTTAAGGCGAAGCCCTGCGAGATCTCCCCTCTACTTCCGGTACCACGCCGTCGTGCTGCCGGAATCACGAGGAGAATGCTACAACCTCTGCTGCCTGCTGGAACAAGGGAGAGGAAGGTCTTCATCGAGTACCGAACGTGTGACCGACTGCGAAAGCACTGCCGGAACGCAGTGCCGGAAGGATCGTCTACGCGATCTTGAGATCGGAAGTGTACGACTACATCACCCACGAGAATCTGCTCTCATTAACCGCTTTAGATCTTCGAGGGTTAGTATTCTATCGACTCGTTGCTACAATCTAGTAGATAGAGCTTGGCTTGATCATAGATTAGATCTTGATTGTGTGTTCATGCGGTAGAATTTTTTTGTTTTCCATGCTACGAACCCCTACAACTAGATGAACGAGCACCGACCCGCAGCCCATCGTCCCAGATCGGATCAGATGGTCTGCTAGTCTTCTGTGTCGCCAACCGGATCTGAGCACGTCGTTGCATCGCCGCTCCACCCCAACCGCCGCCTCTCCACCTCGCCAAGAGCGACCAAGACACCAGCTCCTTACGCAGGCCTTGTCCAACACCGGGGAATCCCTCCCTTCACCATGTTGGGGCTGGGAGGCTGGATCCCCGCCGCCCCCATCATCGGCGCCGCGCTCTTAGGCTGGCGGACCTTTGGAGGCGACGAGGAGGGAGGGGCAAGGAGGGGGAGGTGGCGGAGGCGCTAGGGATAGGCCCCCTCGGTCGCCAGGAGGAGGCGACGCGAGGGGAGCGAGAGTCAGGTCCCTGTACGTTTTTCACTAGACTCATAGAAGAAAATACTCTTTTAGCACTCGTCGCCACTGGTAAGAGCAATATCAACTTTAGAAATAGATATACAATATCATAAACAACATGCTTGTTTGTTTCAACAAGCATAATAGAAAGCTCACTAAGACGATTTATACATTTGAGCCTATCATCCGTTCTCATATCATTGATAAAGGTATCAAATTGGTATTCAAGTCTTATCAAATCCGATCTTCATATGTCATTAAGATAGAATTGGACAAGTTTCATTACCTTTTAAGTATCATAAGAAGCAAATGAATTTAAGCGTCATGCAAACAAGCAACTTCATAGCCGGCTAGCTACTCATGTTCGATATGGCCGAGCGACGAGCAACGCGAGGGCGACCGACGAGGCCACGAGGGAACGCAAGGGACGGCGCATGCTAGCCGGCGAGGGGCCGCAAGAGGGAGGCAACAGTGTGACCGACGAGGGACTGCAGGAGGGAGGCGGGCGAGGGACGTAGCCATGCAAGGGACGGCTTGTGCGGGCGACGCCGACTACTGCTGGTGCCTGGAGGTTGACGTGTTGAATTAGGGATCGATTAATTAGTGATGAATCGGCCGCGCTTTGCCAGCTATGTTTTTTTCTTGCCTGTTGGACCGTACCTAAGGAGAGACAAGGGTAAAAAAATTCTTTAAATTTTCTAGGTGTGTCACGTCACACTCTGTACATCCGCTAGGTTCGCCCATGGTGCCGTGCAACCAAGATAATATTTTATTTTAATTTATTTATTTCTTTTTTTTGTGAACTTTTAATTTATTTATTTCTACTTCCATTGATCAAATTTGAAACATGTTTTATTTTTTTCGAACCATAAAACATGCTCTATTTTTTTCGAACCATGAAACATACTCTATTTTTTGGCATTAGGTCGAATTCATGGACAGCTGCAAGCATTTTTCCCGCCCAATCAAACACAAATCAGGCCTCGGTAAAGAAAAAAAAAAGCACAAAACACACTTCTATCTGGCCATCACCTGAACCCCTCGCCGACGGCGGCGGCCGCATCGGCTGCGGGATGGAGCTGTCGGCCGCTTTCGAGGAGCGCGTCCGGCAGATGGAGGACGCTCGCAACCACCGCCTCTCCCTTCTTCAAGTCTCTCCTCCATCCCTTCCCTTTCTCCCTCCCAAACCCCAAACCCTAACGCCCCCTACATCTCACCATGACACCTCCTTGCCTTCTTCCCTTGTCCCGCAGGCCGAGAAGGAGATCCAGGCCGCCAAGTATCGCCTCCTCGAAGCAAATATCGCCGCCGCCCGCCGCCTCGAGCGCCGCCGTCTCCTCCTGGAGCGCCGCGCCGCCGATTTCGCCTCCCGCGCCCTTGCCGCCCGCGCCGACATCGACGCCACTCACGCGCGCCGCCTCGTCCTTGCCCGTGACCTCAGGCACGGAACTCGTGCCCCACTCTTTCCACCCAACATAGTGTGTTTGAACTGTGACCTAGAACTGCATTTCAATTACTGCTAAAAATCCACATCGGTGTGTTTGAATTGGGCACGCGCGCAGCTCGACGAGGGGCGAGATCGAGGAGGCAGAGCGGAAGGAGGGGGACTGGGACCGCTTCTACCAGTCCAAAAGGAAGGAGATGGAGGACTTCCAGGCAATGTCTCAGCAGTTCGAGGCGGAAGCTCGTAAGGAAGTGCAGAGGCTGAAGGATTTGGTATCTCAAGTAAGGTCCCGGTCATTTGTATTGTTAAACTACGAGATTATTCTAGTCCCTTCGTATCGTTGCATCTAGCTAGCTAGCTTAACCTAATTGTCATGTGTACCAATGACAAGTTGACAACACAGTTGGGTGAATCTTATAATTAGTATGTTAACTCTGTTTACCGTGCAATGTTTATATGGCATTATGGCAGGGGGTTTAATAGGTTCGTCTTAATGGTCACTAGCTAGCATGTGGTAGTGTGGACATTGCTCTTTTCTTGGCCTTGCCAATGGACCACAGGCCACGCTGAAAGCTATCTTCTCAGTCAAATGGTCCATTTGACTGTAATCCTGCTGGTACACATAGAAGCAGGTGATAGATTTCGGTCATGGCTGCCTCCTTAGATTTTTTAAAATTTAAGCTTGTGTTGATCTGTCGCAACACTTGTAACTTGAAATCACACACATTGGTGAAGACTAATCTGCTTGAGACCTGGCCTGTTGATTACTAACATGCTTGATGTCCAATTGGTTAATGTCCCAAATTTAATGTGTGTCATTTCTAAACTATGCTCAAACGGAGAAATGCTGGCCATTAGCTAAGCACTGTCCATGGATCAGAATTCAGAAGTTCACGATGGTAGATCTGTAAAAATTTTCATCGCGGCTGAAAATGTCCGTTACTTCTGATCAAGGTTCTTGACTTGTTGCCTAGTGTAGAAAGAAGCCACAGTCAGTCCCTGAAATCTGTGTAAAAGTAATCTTGTACCATCTTCAACTATCATTTTTAGAACAAAACATCTTCCTTATCTAGTAAAGCTTCCTGTAAATATTTTTTACTTAATGCGAACTTCTGTTATCTAGCAGTGCGCAGCGGTTTTATTGGCCAATGTTGAGAAAACAATACCATGGGGACTGGGGACTCATGGACCAGTCTGTACAACACCACTAACTTCACAAGCATCCAAATAGCATTAATCTTAATTTTAAAAGACAACATGCTATTTATTATATGAGTTTCCCCCCTAATTTAATACATTATTAACTGGTCCACTTTGTGAGGTTTGGAGCACAATGATTCTGTGGTATACGATGTGTTGATCTAAAACAACCAGTGGGAAGCCAGTGATCCGAGATCCTATCAGACACTTGCATCAAAATAACTACTATTGGCTCTGTAATTCATAGATGAATTATTCTGAATTCATATCTGTTCATGGTAGAACTTGGGGATAGGGTAGCTCCCGACCCTGATCTAAGGTTGTATGGGTACTCGATGGGTGGCCGGGACCTGTAGTCTCGGCGCCCAAGAGCCGCTAGCTGATATGAACAAGGGGACTGGGACTTACATCTGTTCTGTGTTTAATTCATTACTTGGTTCTGAATAACGACCCAGGACATAATAATGCGTGCGGGTTAAACTGACTTGGAGGAACAGAAGAACTCCTAACTAATTATTTGACTAACGTAATTGGTAATCTAAACCGACTTTTTAACATATTTAAACTCCCTAACTAATGTTTATCCTTCAGCGGCTGGATTGTTGCCAGCACATAACAGTTTATACTATGTGATTGCCGGGTGACAACTACTTTAACTGTTGCAGCTGCAATCATCCCTGCAAGAGCTGCAGAGCGGTGGGATGTACTCGAACGACGCTGAGATCACGGCAGCAGAAGCCAGGAAGTCTGATCTCACGGCGAAGAAGGCGAAGCTGGAGGAGATCCTGGCTTCAGCCCGCCAGTTCAGAGCACTGCTGCAGCAGCAGCTCCAGAAAGCTTTCGCGTCACAGGTTGGGGATCAGAAGGCGGAACAAAATTGACCATCCCGATTGCTTCCTTCCCTTGCATGCATTGCCTGTACAGATGAAAAATTGAGTTTTATGTTTTCAGTCTTTTGTCCAGACACTGAAAACACTGATTTCTTTCCCCTTTGTTTTCTCCACCTGTAATGTGTTCCAAAGTCTTATCATTCAATTGGTAACAAACATATATTCACTCGCCACAATATTCAGCAAGATCGTTCGAAGTCAGCAGGATTTTCTTTCAAATACTAGCTTTATCTCCCGAGTCCTGATGGAAGTGTGCAGTTTACTCCTCTCGTGAATGGTAGGCCTAGTCTTCCCCATTATTTGCTGACCGGAGTGGGGAGGTTGGTGCCTCCCTTCGAACTACTCATGCACTTGTACCATTTTGTTAAATGCTGCACATGAGGACCTCGCTTGCAATGTCACGTACGAATTAATATGTAGGTCGCCCACGGTGAAATGCTGATGTGTTCAATCAAAGTAGCCTAGGAAAAACTGTGTATGTTGCCAAATGAAGGGATGCATCACACACTTCATCATAATGTAAATATTCCACATACGAGTGTTCAGTACCGACAGAGCAATTGATCGCGAAGGAAGAACCCAAGCATTGGAACCATGGTAACATACCAATGGAAATCAAAATAATACCAGGCTAAACATTCTTTCACCAATAAGGCAATAATGCATATACAAGCCACTTGATAAATAGTACAATCCACCTAACGGTGAGCAAAGTAGCATACATGCACGAGACTAAAAACCTCTTGCGAGCAACACACACATGGTTGATGACACACACTCTCCATCCTTCTACTTCGGTCTGAAGACTAAAGCGCAAAATGTCAAAATCCCACATATCTTGAACACTCTTTCGTTGGCAAAGCGTGTACACATAGCCAAACGGATAAACCATTTCACATGCGTCATCCGTGTAAAGTGGCACAATCTTATCTCAGCAATAACATGCACATACACCCATAATTGTAAATCAACCTGCACATCTCCAACGGAGCAAATAAACATATGTACACAGTTTGTTGAAACACCTCTGATCCGAAGCAACCGATTGCTCCACATACAACCGTACTTACAACACATCATACATATCTCTAGCCTAGCACGCCAATCTAGAACACCATTTTTGCTAATAGCATGCAAATACAACCACGCAAATAGAGACCCCGCACACACGAAACACTAAAAGTCATAGAACCATACATACAACAGACACTCTTGCACCGACATTCACATTTGACCTGTCCTAAGCAAATAAATATGCATATATAAATCTCAAAATCCATACACAAATGACACACGGACATGTGCATGCACATACCACAACATAGTATGCCATAACATCTCAACCCATGCAAAGAACCTCACATATCTTGAGCACTCTTTTACCAACAACAAACTTACCCCCATTCCAATAGAAAACGTATTTTAATTGTCCAAAATCATGATTTTCCTAGGAAGTAAAATAATCTGTACTTTTATAACACACAATAGATATAAGTACATTTGTATACTTATGATACCATGACCAGTGTAGGACCTAGAAACTTCTAGAAGACTAGGCAAATGTGTCTACAATGCCATTTTAGGGACAATTTTTAATAAAAATGGTGCAATGTAAGAGCATCCGTAGAAGATACTGCATATTGGCATGACCCGTAAAAGTTTTGACGATATGCGGTTTCTGCAGCGAAATATAGCTAGATCAGACACTACAAATGACCCTGACATGCAAATTTTTATGGGTTTTCTCGCAAACGAACCCGCTAACTCTATATGTGCTGGTTGGAGGGGGGATTTGCGGGTCACCGCATCCATGTTTCCCCTCTCCCACCACGCAGAAAACCCTATCCTGGTGGCTCCGCCTCGCCACACGCCGCCACTTTTTATTTTGTAATAATTAAGTATATCAGTTTAATATTTGCTTGTGCTATTTTCTTATTACGAAATTCGGCAAAAAAAAAAGCAGCCCAAGCGTTGGGGCTTTGTATAAAAACCAACGGCACCAAGCAAGCAACCCCACACATCACTGGCCCCATCGAGCAGGTGCACTCATCACTCCACTGCTCCACGCTAGGCGCTAGCTAAGCTAGGCAGTAGGCAGGCAGGCAGGCAGCCGCCCCTCCCTCCCTCCCTCGCAGAACCGAGGCTCTGGCACCGAGGTTATTATGGCGACCGCGGCAGGAGTTACAGAGCTCGCAGTATCTCTCGCAGCAGCGCAGCGCAGCGGCAGGGAAGCCGAAGCCTAGTGTGCCCGCCTGCCTGCTGTGCTGTGCCTGTGGAGTGTCGCGTGCGCTCCGCCCTTCTCTTTTGCTTCCTCTCCCTCCCACCCCGAGGCCAAAAAAGCATTTTAAAAATAGCACCACCACAGAGTAATCCCACCACCTCGCGTCGCCTCTCCCCAGGCCCCGGAAACATCGCGTACGCGTGCGTCGTATACCGTATGTATCTACAGTGAGGCGGCGCGTGCGGGGCGTAGTGGTGCGGCGCGAGGGTTTCGTCTCCGGCGGCGGCGGCGGGCGCGGAGTTGGTGTTGGAGGAGGAGGGGGTTAGATCTGGGAGGGATGGGGAACAGGATTGGGGGGAGGAGGAAGGCGGGGGTGGAGGAGCGGTACACGAGGCCGCAGGGCCTCTACGAGCACCGGGACATCGACCAGAAGAAGCTGCGCAAGCTGATCCTCGAGGCCAAGCTCGCGCCCTGCTACCCGGGCGCCGACGACGCCCTGGGGGGCGACCTCGAGGAGTGCCCCATCTGCTTCCTGGTAACAGATCTTTCTCCTTCCCCACCTCTCCCTCTTCTTCCCCACCGCCTGCGAAATTTAGCTGTTGGGCGTGCCGGCTTCCATGCCACCGGAATGGAATGTTTGACGCGTCCATGCGTATTGATTGGGTCGATTACTGTCGACTGCCGTTGGCGTGAGCCTGTCGGGGAGTATTCACGTGATTCTAGTTAATGCCTTCTAATTAATGTCTCCTACGAGCAGAATTTACTCAAGCAGTAAGCAACTTTTTGTAGTTTATTACTTGTATTTTTCTTCATCAAGTAGTGTAACCATTTTTTCGCAAAATTAGTACTAGGACATTGTGCTAAGTGCCTGTTGTGTGTGTGTGTGTGTGTGTGTGTGTGTGTGTGTGTGTGTTCGCCTCTCTGCTAGTGACACCATACAGCGCTTGTTGTATATACATTGTCCAATACGCGGTTCTGAGTGTCCCTGAGATTGTCACATCCTGTAGGAGAGTTCTGTCAATGTATTTCGTTTTTATGTGTCTCGGTAACTGCTATTCTAGAAGGGTTTGGTGGATGTATCTCTACTAATGTTCTAGAGAAACAATGCATATGTTCATTATATTCTAATTTTATAGGCCTACCTGGTGTTAGTAGTAGTACTATGCATTCGTGCTTGTCAGTGCTACTCGGATAAGAGTATCACAGATCTTAGAAGGGATTTGACTAATTCATAAACAATGAATTTGGCTAATTGTTCCGAGATATTCAGTAACTTTTGGTTTTGAAAGCGTACAGGCTGTAGGGAGGTGTTGCGGTGGAAGTGTTCGTTACACAGAATGTTTTGGTGCTGTCTGGAACTAGGATTGAGAATCTTCCTGCTGCTGTAGTACCCTTGATTAGGTTGCGTAAAGGATAACTCCTGATTCTTGTGAATGGTTAGCTGTTGTTCCGGGATACTCTTGATAGTTCTATCTTATTTGTAAATAACTGGAAATGGTTCTGCTTTTGGGTGCACTTGTGTGGCACCAGCTATATGTTCTTAGTGCCAGTGTTGTTTGAAGTTCGAACATTACTGCAATTGATGTTAGTTCTGTTGCATGTTATCATTAGTGTCAAATATCTGGGTGAATATGTGCAGAGACGGGCATTGTATTCTAGGAGTTTCTGTTATTTAGCACTTCTAGTTTTTCCCCGTTTTAACTTGTTAAAATTAAGATTCTGTTAAGCTGGGCAACCACTGTAATTTCCTATGTCCTAAAATGCATCTTTTTTCCTTATTGTAGTACTATCCAAGTCTTAACCGATCAAAATGTTGCTCCAAAGGGATATGCACAGGTAATCCATCTGTCCTACTTGCTACTACCAATGATTGTGTGTTACTTAGGTGCAAATGTCCTTACATGCCATGGTTGATATTTTTGCAGAGTGCTTTCTTCAAATGAAACCAACTCATACTGCTCGGCCTACACAGTATCCTTCATATTGTCTCTGCTCTTGTTTCATATATCCTTGCATACTCTTGGTAATATATAGGTATTTTCAGTTGTCATTGTTAATACTTAACCAATGAAGATGCCCATTCTGCAAAACTCCCAACTATGCTGTTGAGTATCGTGGTGTGAAGACAAAGGAAGAAAAGAGCATAGAACAATTTGTAAGTCTTATGCCTGAACGTGTTCGCTTTTTTGTTGATATAGTGCCAGTATTTATTTAGTATTTGCAAAGCAAATGAATTGACTTAACCTTGTATAAACTTGTTACAGGAAGAGCAAAAAGTCATTGAAGCACAGATGAGGATGCGCCGGCAAGCACTTCAAGATGAAGAGGATAAGATGAAAAGAAAACAGAGCAGGTGCTCTTCTAGCAGAACAATCGCTCCAACAACAGAAGTGGAGTATCGAGATATCTGTAGCACATCCTATTCAGGTATGGACTACATGGGACCAATATATTCATCTACTTATGTTATTTTTTATGTAGCTTAATCTGATGACTTACAATGTGTTACGTCATTTCCAGTGCCATCATACCGATGTACCGAGCAAGAAACCGAATGTTGTTCATCTGAGCCTTCATGCTCTGCCCAGGCTAATATACGGCCTTTCCATTCTAGGCATACTCGGTATGTTATTTTCATTTTATGCTTCATAGGAGTATTTACTTTTTTTGCAGGGGATACTAGCCTTATGTTGAACATCGAACTTCACTAAAGCTTACATTTTTAAGCGAGTTATTTTTTAATCTACATACAAATTTTCCTCGAGGTAGGTTCATCCGCACCTCTGATTTTTGTTCTGATTTTTTCTGGACGGTTTTGCCCCTCGTGGTTCGAATATATTACAAGGCTGCCACCGCAAAGTCAAAACGGGTCGTTTCTCCTCCACCGCATCGGCCCTACGCTACTTCCCCAAATCCGGTCGAGCAGCACGTGACCCGTCGCCTAGGCCCTACATGAGGAGCCGCCGGGAACTATTTCCCATTGCCTCACGTAACCGGCGCGGCGACCAAAGCCCACCGCCTCGCGCGGCAGCGGCCGGACCTGGCGACGGTGGAAGCAAAATTCCAGGGGCCCATGGGGCGCCTGCCTGGACCTGGGCCGCGGCGGCATGGCCATTAGACGGTGGGGCGGCGGCGCCGGCCGAGACTGTGGGGAACAAGAGGAGGGGTGTCGTGGTGACAACGCGGGTTGCGCAAGCAAGCGTCGATGGGAGCTCGCGGGAGGCACGCAGAGCGGATGGAGATGCAAGACACGTGCGAGGTTGGGGTACATGGAGGCAGATGGAGGGGGCACACGCAGGTCGACTGCAAGGAAGGTCATGGGCGCACGCGTCGGGGACGAGCTTTGCAGGCAGCGGCCGTCACAGGAGAGGCAGCACAGGGGCAAGGCGCCGGTGGCAGGGAGCGAAGCAGGAGGTGAAGGCGAGGCAACACAGGGGGACAAGCTCGGGGAAGAGGGCTCCCGCGCGAGGTGGAGATGAGCGGGATGGAAAGTGTGCTTGGCGACGGGGAAACGGGCGAGGAAGGGGCGCCGTGAGCGTAGTGGAGGGGATCGACGCTGGAGGCGCTGCCTCTCGCGATGGAGTTGGGGAGAAGGAGGTAGGTGGGGATCGGTCGGGGAGTGCGTGTCGTGTTGCGCCGTGTGTGCTGGTGCACCGCGTGTGTTGGTCTGGCGCTGGGTGTGCTTATGTCGTGTGCGTGTGTTTGTGTCCTTCATGCGTGTGTCAGGCTGGGTCTTTTCTCTCCTGTTTTTAATTTTCTTTTTCCTATTTTTTGTTTTCAAATCCGGATAAAAGAGAAAGGGATTTTGGACAGATTTAAAAAAGGATCACTAAGTTTGAAGATTTAGGACTTCTGTCCTAGAATTAAGAACATGTTTTGAACTAAAAAAATACATTATATTTTGGTTTTAAAATATAAGGAGAAAAGAGAGCAAGATATAAAACCACATGAATAATTTAGGAAATGCAAAACACGTTCTGCGAAATAGTTTAAGGGTTTAGGAAAACAAGCCATACAGGTGCAATGCCTATGCATAATGTCATGACGATGGAGTGAAATCTTAGTGGATAGATGATAATTGTTGGGTTGTTGTTTCTTATGCGTATGTTGTGGAGATTAGCTTTCTGTCCATACATAGCAAAGTAAAATCTATTTTCTTGGAATATTATGTGGCTATTTCGACGTGAGTTTGTATGTAAACTATATTTGTATGTGCAGTAAAAAACTTAAGTAAGCCGTAGCAACGCACGGGCACTCGGCTAGTTAACAATAAAATATCCATGTGGCATTCATACCGATTGTTCCTAAAGGAACATGTTACACATCAAATGACAAAGCCTTTAGTCTTAACATGTTACACATCAAATGATGAAGTATTAACATAGAAGCATCTGAAGTAGCAAGTACTAGCCATTGGATTAAATGCTGAAAGCATTGGCGAACTATTGCATGATGGCAGAGACCAACCACTAAGAGCCACTGTCCTTCTAGAAAGACCCTGAATTCCTCCACTTTGCACTTCCCATTTTGCATTCTAGTGATTCGGTTAATCCACCATGATCTACACCATTCAAGTTGACATAACAGCTACCATCATTTTATGTTTAAGGTTGTCTCCTACTGATACCCAACTGTCACATATTTAATTTGATCATGCTTTATTCTGCGTTTAGTATGATAGCATTTTTTTTTGTTAAAAATCAAAAGAGGAGGTTTTTGTAGTTATTTTATGTTTTAATAGAATGTTACTTATTTAGCCAATGAGTAAACTAATCTTTATATTCTGAACCTGCTTTGAGTATACCAATCCCAGTTGACCTAATGGTTACACAGAATACCATATACTTACCCTCTCTATGACTGTGATGGAATAATTGGTACAGCCAAATTATTTCAAACAGTTTAAAATTTCATTTGAAGGTTAACGATCTTGAGAGGGAATACACGTTTATAGTCATTTTCTGTTATAATTGAATGTCCTGTGATTGGTCTATGCCGGAAAACAATTCTTACGTGTTGGGCTTGGACCTACTTTGAATGTGCCAACCCAGTTGACCTAACAGCTACTTATGAACATTGCACTCTACTACTCTTAGCTTACTATGGATGCAATAAAATAACTGGTCTTCAACCAAAGGGTGAAAAAGAGACATGTCTTTTTTTGGTTATCTCTTATCAGTTTATAACAAAAAGGACAATTGCTACACACTTGTAAAGGGATCAATCTTCTCTTTTTTTTTGGGGGGGGGGGGGGGGGGGGGGGGGTCTTGCACATTACAACATGCAAGGCTGCCTGATCAGCCTAAATTGACTAGGGTTTTATTTCTCTTCCCTTTGTTGTTTTTACCTTTTGGTAGTATTTAGGTTTGGTTAGCTTAGATTATTTTGACTTGTCTTGATTTTTGTCTTGTAAACTTGTGTCATCTTGGCTTTCTCCTTCTAATGCAGACGGCACATGTTTGAGTAAAAAAGGCTATAGTATTAACTTTTTGGGTAATGTTTCATGTTGGCCTGATTCCTAAACTGACAGAATTCAACTCTTACACCAAGGGTGTGGTTTGGAGTGGATATGTCTCCTCGGTCTAAACCATACATTGTTAACTACCTGGCCAATCTCTACATTAAAG
Organism: Avena sativa; assembly: GCA_916181665.1. Taxonomy (NCBI): domain Eukaryota; kingdom Viridiplantae; phylum Streptophyta; class Magnoliopsida; order Poales; family Poaceae; genus Avena; species Avena sativa. The sequence continues at coordinate 38,441,147 of OV702298.1, read as the reverse complement.
CCTATCAGTATTTCAATAAATGATATCACCTCTTATCCTCTTGTGCTAGATTATGAAATAGAAGCCTGCACACTTCAGTTTTTTTAAGTACAAATATGTATATTTTCGAAACGAAAGCAAAAAAGAAACATTCTTCTCCATTTATTATAAGAGAGTTTAGACACGACATAACCACACACAGTGGCCAAAGAAGCCAATCAATAGCGGCCAGCAAATGAAACACAAAAGCCTACTCTTGCGGTATGATGCTCGCTAAGTATTTCGCCCTGTGAGGGCCCAATTTGCCATCTCTCTTCTACATTTTATTGTACTACTAAGCATATTTAGCATTATGGTCAAGATAATCCTCAATGCTGTAGAGATAAAGCTGTCTTGTGACATTCTGTGAATTGTTTTTTGCTTACAGTGATGATAACATTGACATGAATATAGAGGATATGATGGTTATGGAAGCGATTTGGCGTTCGATTCAGGTAAAGTAAAAGCTTTTCACATGACCCTTGAATGAACATATTAAGAGTATGTGACGTACTCCCTCCGTCTCAACTTAGTTGTCTTAGATTTGTCTAGATACAGCTGTATCTAGTTATAAAACATGTCTAGAACATCCGCATCTAGACAAATCTAAGACAACTAATTTGGGATGGAGGGAGTATTTGATTTGAATAAATGGTTTTCTATACCTGGTAAAAGAATGGGTTTTCTATATGAGCCACAGAAAAGTTAACGGTTTATTTTCTTCGTTCTTACTGTCCTGCCGTTTGAGTTTACAGTAGCCCATTTGTGTTGTTACTGTTCTTCAAACAATGTGGTGGCAGATAATGAGATATCTTACTCCCTCCGCCCTGAAATAAGTGACTTAGATTTGTCTAGATTCGTATGTATCTAGACACATTTTAGTGTATTGATACATTCGAATCTAGACAAATCAAAGTTACTTATTTTGGGATGGAGGGAGTACTTATTTTGGTAATTTCCTTAAAGTATATTTAAAGTTAGGAGTATGAAAGCAAAATTAACAGTACCATGTTTAATCATACTGTTGTTATTAAGCCAAAGGTTCCAGACAGTTCCTGCTCAAACATGCATATAGTTCCTAGCCTCATGCTTGTTATTTGTTAATGGTTGCAAGTTACAATCAAATGTTCATATGATTAAGCAAAGAGAGACAAAGACCAATGCGAACACACTACATAGAATTTTCAAGACCGACATCAGCTCCAGAACATGCTGATCTTAGGGAGGTTTTAATCTTAATTTTTCATATGAGCCTAGACTGCCTATGATTTTCTAGTTTTTTTCAGTAGAAATGTGTTTATAAGTATACTCTCACCTTCCCACTGAAATGATTTTTTATATTTTAAATTGTCTCCAATTGATAAAGAAATATAGTTTTTGTTATTGGTCACACTTATTTTCTTCTAGAACTATTGAGAGGATACTTAACTTATAAATAAACTGGATATCACCAGATGCGCAATCTAAAAATTGTGTAAAATTATAAGTACTGAATGTAATTTGATACTTATCTTATAAATAAATGGATATTGCCAGATGCGCAATCTAAAAATTGTGTAAAATTCTAAGTACTGAATGTAATTTGATTTTTTTGCACTTGTAATATAATAGACACAAACTATATCTTAGTTTTCTTATGAGCCTAGGCTGCATATTGTTTTCTACAGAACAAAAATCAGTTGAGCACACAGAGTATGTTCTAGTATAGTCTCATCTTCCCACTGATCACGAAAGTTCTGATTTTAAATTGTCATAAGTTGATGATAAGGAAACATAGTTTTGGTTACAGGACGCACTTATTTCCTTGAACTTTTGAGATGAAATTTATGTTTTAAACTTGATAATGTCCATATGCGCAATCTAAAAGCCATTTCGAATTTGTCTAACTCATGTACTTTCAATTTCTGCACTCATTGCTATAATAAACAAAATGCTAGGATTGGAAAATTTCCGTTGCTCATTTTATAATACTCCCTCCGACCCAAATTAGTTGACTTAGATTTGTCTAGATTCGATTGTATCTAGACATGATTTAGTATTAGATTTATACGTATCTTGACAAATTTGAGTCAACTAATTTGGGTCGGAGGGAGTAAAATAAAGAAAAGTTTGAATACATATGTGGTTCTAATATGTTCACATGTTCTCTCTTAGCAGGAGCAGGGAAGTATAGGAAATCCTGTTTGTGGTAGCTTTATGCCTATAATCGAGCCACCTCCACGTGAACGGCAGGCATTTGTTCCAGCTCCTCTAGAAATACCTCATCCTGGTGGATATTCTTGTGCTGTTGCTGCTATGACTGAGCACCAACCACCAAGCATGGATTTCAATTACATGGCTGGTAATAGTGCGTTCCCTGTCTTTGACATGTTCCGCCGACCATGTAACATTGCTGGTGGAAGTATGTGTGCTGTCGAGAGTTCACCAGATAGCTGGAGCGGGATTGCACCAAGTTGCAGCAGAGAAGTGGTAAGAGAGGAAGGGGAGTGCTCAACCGACCACTGGTCGGAGGGTGCTGAGGCTGGAACAAGCTACGCTGGCTCAGACATCATGGCAGATGCAGGGACTATGCCACCATTGCCTTTTGCTGAAAACTACAATACGGCACCAAGCCACTTCCGCCCCGAGAGCATTGAAGAACAAATGATGTATTCCATGGCTGTTTCTTTAGCTGAAGCTCATGGTAGAACGCACACGCAAGGGCTGGCATGGTTGTAACATTTTGACGCCTCTTGCCTCCTCTGCGCTGTCGTTGTTCTGCCCCCCTTCTGCTCCTTTTTGCCAACCTGTACGGCTGCTGTTTTGTTTCTCCTTTTTTGCATGTGTTGCTTCATGGTTTGATATAGTTCCAGCTATAGCTCTCCATTATTATTGCTTATATGTATGTAAAATGGAATCTGAGGAAGAAATAGAAAAGAAAATGGGTCAAAGTTCTTAATGCTAGTAGGAAAGGAGGAAAGGTGCAGAATATTTACAGGGACACGCATGTAGAGAGCAGTATTTGGGTAATTGGGTTGCAGAGAGGTGGGCGTTGTGCTAATCAGTCTCGGCATCATCTGCATGTCCTGGATCCTGTCATTCTTGTGTGGTGCAGCTGATGGATAAATCTCTCCGTGTGAGTTCTTGATTTTATAGGTAGACACTGGAGATTGGGTTTTTTTTTCCAGAAATTTTGTTTGACACCTGATATTCATGATAGAGAATTCTGTCTTGTATGGTATACAATGTCTAAAATATACTCCGAGACAAACCCAAGTCACTTATTTTGGGATCTGTTCTACAATATAAGCTTTTTTAGCTATGAAATTGAAGGGGTAGGAAACGAACACCAGTTGGTCACAAAACATAATAGAACTTGTGAAAGATGTACTCCCTCCGACCCAAATTAGTTGATTTAGATTTAGTATTAGATTCATCATCTTGACAAATTTGAGTCAACTAATTTGGGTCGGAGCGAGTAATCTTGACAAATTTGAGTCAACTAATTTGGGTCGGAGCGAGTATTGGTTTTAGTTGCTAGCAAAGTTATCTATTGTTGGAATAGTGAGTTGTCCTGGAAACATGCAGCGAGGAGCTAGCGGCACATTGATCTCCACTAGCAAGTAGCAAGAGGTCATACGAGCACTGCAATACTATATAAGTGAATTCTAAACTACTCCCTCTATCATGATGAAAATAGTACTGTAAGCTTGAGCGCATGCAAGGCCATCTTTCCAACGGCGGAGCTGGGGGACCAGTAGGGGGACATAGGACCAGCAGGGACCAACACCCCTCCCTCCCCCCCCCCCCCCCCCCCCCACCCACCCACACACACACACTAAACCCACGATTAATTATGGAAGGAAGTATGATCTCCTTCGTATGGTTTTCTCCTTCGTATGATCTCCCCATTCTTTCTATTCTTCAATATTCAAAGCATCCAAGCGACCAAGCCCCAGATCAACCCCTGATCTTATTTCTTCTCCGATTTGGAGCACATGCAATATGTAATATAGTTCACTTTGATCTTTGATTTCCAAGTCATTTGTGCAAAAGTGGATAGCTTGTTAACATACATCACGAAAATGATTGCAATGCATCCTGGTTGGAATTATTTATGAATTCGGTATAATACCGTGTGCAATTCGACCGAAAATCATTAGTTCTCCGTTATCAAAACATATGATTGTCTCCATGCTACATCTTATTTTAGATGTCTAAATATGCCGTCAATTGAGGGTATAATGGCAGTACATATGTTGCTATGTGTTCATCGTAAAGAAACATATATACTTCGTACAGTTTTGCATTTTAGAATCACGCGCATTGCTTTTCCCTCCCTCCTATGCTTTTTTTTCTGGCTCCGCCATGCATGCCGCCGCCTGCTCTTAGGCCTCTTCTGATTTGTTCCACTGCCTATGGGCTAGGTGTAACATCTTATTTGGACCAGCGGCTATTACTCCTGACAACTCAGTAGGATCTTTAAATTAATCCCATAGATCAACACTAGTTTTTTTTTTGCGCACTTTTTACTCACTCGTGCGCACCGGGTATCCACTTTCCGGTCGATCACCCATCCTTAAATTTCTCTAGGACAAGCACGCTTAACCTCATAGTTCTTTTCATATAAACCTTCAGAAAAGAAGTTGCAACTTGTTGATATGGGTATACTATCAAATACTATTAAGCCATGCGCCAGTGACTTACATACATCCACCCTTAGAAGATCGACGCCCTCGTCGATCAACCACAAGCCAAGAACGTCCCCTCTTGGCATACGTCTGTGTGTCCAGTGTTGACACATTGGCCATGTCGTGTCCACTCTGGGCCACACGCGCCATGCACCACATGTCCGTCGCTGACCTGCACACACCCGTGTAACCGCGAGGATCGGCTTCGATAGCAATTGTAAGACGATGGCCTTTCCGGACCAGCGGCTGTCACTCCTGGCAGCTCAATAGGATCTCTAGACTAACTCCACAGACCAACACTAGTCTTTATGCGCACTTTGTCCTCACTCGTGCGCACCCGGTACCCAATACCCGGTCGATCACCCATCCTTAAATTGCTCTAGGCCAAGCACGTTTATCCTTAGAGTTCTTTTTAGATAAGCTTTCGAAAAAGAAGTTACAACTTGTTGATATGAGTGTACTATTAATCCTATTAAGCCATGCGCCAGGGTCTCACGCTAGGGTGGGTGGCACATGATGGAGCTTGGACGTCCACATGTGCCGCTCCGTGATTGATCCACTCTATTCCAATCTCTTTTCTATGGATATTTGTGTGGCTCCCCGTTGTATGCGACCTTTTCAGGTTTGTTGATCTCTTTTTTTCATCCGACGATGGGTTGCTTTTCCTGGGTATCTCCGGGGGGTTGGTGGGGATTGATATGGCCCGTGCACGTGATTGTAGGCAAGAGACTCCAGGACTTACAGAGGCTGTACCCACGCAGCTACAATAGGAAGCCATCGTCATTGATGATGGTGCCCCTTCCGCTCAGGCTGCTATCCTGGCCTTGCATCCGCCTGAAACCACGCCACAAATAACGTCAATTACAATATGCTCTCTTGATCCGCAAGCAGAACCAGGTGACCTTCCCCACGTCCTCACCACCTGCTGCCGCTTGCGAGGAGACCGTCGCATTTTTTGGAGACGTGGATTCCATCCCTGCCCGAGATTTCCAAGTTGGCTACTCTAGTTCTCCGATATGGCGCCCACAACACGCCACACCATCTATGGTGGCACTAGTGTTTATGTTGCGGGACCGCCGGGAGCTCCTAGGATGGATGCGATTGTAACATCCCAGATTTTATATTAAGATGTTACTAGGAGCATGCATCATCCTTGCATCATTGCATCCTACAAGTTAAAATTTACATTAAAGACCCTATCACCAAACCCTAACAAAACCCTAATAAAAAATCCCTCTATTGAGCAAGAAGGAAGTAATCTTGCTTGACCTTCCCAAAGCTTGGTAAAAATAATATTTTCTGGTTCTACGATGACCACCTTATTATTACAAAAATTTAGAAACTAGTTTCACTATTTTTGGGTTTGTTATGCAAAAGTTATTAAAGTTTTGGTAAAACAGAAAAATGATAAAATAAAAAGAATAACAAAAAAAAACTAACTAACCTAAGCGGGCCAGCTAGGCCAGCCCGTGACCTATCTGCCGCCGCGCACAAACCCGCCAGCGCCGCACAGCGCGTGGGCCAGCCCGTTTCCCCCAGCCCTCTTGCAGCCCGCCAGCGCCGCACCCGCTAACGCCGGGGCCCCACCGCGTCGTCTTTCTCCTCGAGTCCGCGGCAAACTCAAACTCCCCCTGTCTCGGACGCATCGGGATAATCTCAAATCCTAACCGATTCGGCCGCCCCCTCCTCCAAGTCTTCGGACTATAAAAGTCGACCCCTCTCGTCATTTCCCCCCGAAAACCCTAGCTAAAACGCCCCGAACCGCTGCTGATCTTGCTCGCCGTTGCTGCGCTCGGGAAGGTCAAGCCGCCGACGAATTGCGTCACCCCGACCCTCTTTCTCTGTTGATTGTTCTGTCATGCTCCTCCGCTTACCTCTGACCCTTTTCCCCCTTCTGCAGAGTGCTAGAACGCCCACGATTTCTCGCCGATGCATCGCTGGAGTTTGCAGAGACCAGCGGAGCTTTGCGGCTGGGCGAGGAAGGGAGGGTTGGAGCCGATCTCGCAAAAGGGACCGCGAGGAGGAGACACGCGTCGTCGTCTACTCCACTGCCTCGAGAAGCCACCGGACCGCTGCCGAGCACCACTGGCCGACAGCGCCTTCGTTGTCTGCCTCTCCTCGCCATCGACACCGCCTGTAAGTCGCTGTTGTCTTTCCCGTCCGTTAGATTTAAAATCTACGGTTTAGATTAGACCTTCCTAGTGAAGGGGTACCGTCGAATCACGCTGTGCCACATGGCATGCTCGCGTCAGCGCCGCGTCACTTAGCTGGGATCAGAAACTGCCACTTGTCTCGGATCTGTTAGATTTAGGTTTTAAATTAGCAGATTATATCTGAATCTTGCGAAATTCATAGAAATTTAACCACTTGGCCAAAAATCGCGTATAATATACTGTTGGATTCAAAAAATTGTGTAGAACACAGATCTAAAATAATTTGGCGAGTTTTAAGTAGTATCTTCTGTGTAGAATTTAATCTCTAGATTGGAGTATTTAATTCATAGAAAAATAATTGGAACTCCGTTTTAGTTGATTCTTGTTGTGTTGGCTTTGTTTTTACAATACCTACTGACAAAAATTATAAAATCTTTCTTAAGATCTTTAGATCTGATTCGGGGATGATTAGATGGTTGGATGTCCTTATGAGCCTATAAATTAAAGTAATGATCCTAATTAATTAAAATATGTGGGAAACTAATACTAACGACACTCACAACACATTAGCAACCCAATAAGGATACCTTGGTCAAATTAGAACACAATCTTGCATATTACCATGTTGCATGCATGCATACTTTTTCCGTGGCATTATTTTGAGCAAGTTGTAATTAGATCTATGTTTGTGTTTCGTTAGATTGTTCGGAGTGTGCTAAGGAGTACCGTTGTGTAGATTGCTGCTCGGATCAAGGCAAGTTACAACACTTGTTCATATTTTGTCCCTGACTTATTCTATGCATGTGATCCTCAAAATTTTGTAGTATGCATATGTAGGATGTTCTAGTAGAATATTTCTTAGTATTATTTTTGCAAGTGCGATGATTTTGTAGTATGCCATGAGTAGCCCTATACTTAGGATTTTTCCCCTCCTAATAGGTTACCCCTTTTTTTTTGCTAAGTACTTGCTATGCTATGTATATATAAAGTATCGTTGGGGGTTCTAAAGACAAGAAATTTTCTAAGTATAAAGGCTCTCTTGAGCGATCTTTTCTTCTCAATGCCACTTCAAAATAAAACTAAGTTTTCTTCTAGACGGAATGGTTGTCGGGTCAACGAGTGAGATTTTGGTGGAGGACGACCGCCCATGAATCAAAGAAGTTTGCCATGTTTCAGAATTCAGAAGCTTCCAGTGCAACCACGATACATATGGGCTTTGTCTTGGCCTAGTACTTAGTGGGAAACCTCACCAGGGTACCAATATATGGAGGTTCTTGGCACGGTTGGATCCAGCTGGTAGAGGGGCTACTAAGGGAAAGCCTCGCCATGGTCTTGTCTGTAAAAGGACTTGATCATGGATTGTGGGTAAAGTGCACAAACTCTCGAGAGTATTGCAATGTGATCGATCAGCCGTGTTCACGGAAACATAACAACATTGAGCATCTGAAGGATGGAGCCTCTGAAGGATCTTCCTCTCTCTCTCTCTCTCTCTCTCTCTCTCTGGGGCAAAGTCTTGAGTTTGTGTTGTGCAGGTTTCCACATTGCTTGCAACACCTTTGAGACGTTTCCTTCCTCCTACTGGTTCGATAACCTCGGTTTCTTACTGAGGGAAAACTTGCTGCTGTTCTCATCACACCTTGCTCTTGGGGTTTCCAATGAAGCGTCCCGCGACAGTGTTGGGCGTCATCAAGTCTATCTGGTGCCATTGCCGGGGAGGCTAAGGACGTCTTCACAAGGGGAGTCCTCCTCAACCTCTCTATTTACTTTGTTTTTAGTTTGCTTAGTTTCTTTTGATTGGTTTTGTTTGCCTCTTTTAATAAAAAACTCCAAATTTTTTTAGTTTAGTTTGGTTTGCTTTCCCTTATCAAGAACACAAAAAAATAGTTCCTACTCTAGTTGCTGGTCTGTTATTGCCTTGCTTGGTCATGCTTTATATCAATGGATGGTTTCTTTGAAACTAGTTCTTATTGGCAAGATGGGTTCACGGAAGAACAAAATAATTATTATAAGGAACACCATTTGCCACAAAATGGGAAAAACCTATGGGAACAAATTGATAAATTGAATACTATTGCTAGAGAGGTGTGCTCTACTTATAATGTTACTTATTGCTTCGATAAAGCTTGTTGCTGTAGGAGGTATAAACACCTCCCTTTTCAATGCGAGTATAATGATAATGTTACCATATCTTCTTATGTTAAAGGAATTTATGACTTTTATGATGTGGAACAAATTGAAGAGGTTATTGCCTTCAAGGGTGCATTTGAACTTGCCAGTTTGCTTGAAAATACTAATGATGCACCTTATGAATATGAGGTTTATGAGATACTTAAATTTTGCTTTGAAAATTACACGGAACAAAATGGCTATATTCTTGAATATTTTAATAGGTGTTTTCCACAAATGGAAGAGACTAATGCCTTGCAGGAGCCTATGGAAGAAGAAATTGTTGAAACTGGAAGCTCATTAGATGAAAAAGAGGAGGAGAGTGATGAACAAAAGGAGGAAGAATGGATTACCTACCCATGCCTACCTTCTAATAAGAGTAACTATTTATCCCTTACATTATTTCACTGTCCCCCATGCTTGCCAAAGTAGGATGAATGTTATGTTCCTGTGGATCCTTTTGAAATATCTACTTTGGATAAACCTGTGAAGGTTTTAATCCCACTATTTTTTAGCTTGATAGAAATTATGTGTTTGTAGATCATGAAAAGAATGCTTTATGTGATATTTATATTGTTGAGTTTATTCATGAGGCTACTGAAAATTATTATGAGAGAGTAAAATATGGTTGTTGGAATTCTCATGTTACTAAAACACCCCTCTATGTGTTGAAAGTTTTGAAGTTAATCTTGTTTTATCTTCCTATGCTTGGCACTTTGTTCTTTGTAAATTTATTTGTGTACAAGATTCCTATGCGTAGGAAGTGGGTTAGACTTAAATGTGTTTTGAGTTTGATTCTTGATGCTCTCTTTTACTTCAATTCATATTTCCTATATGAGCATCTTCTCAAACTATCAAACCTAACTTAAAGAAGTTAAAGAAAAATACTTGTTGGGAAATAACCCAAGAGTTTCCTTGAGTCTTGGAAGTTATTACTTCAGTAATGACCTCTTCTTATCCTTTTTGTTTGATTTTTGTGCTAAGAATAACCTCTAATGAGAGGGAAGTAAGATTTGGGGAGTTGCTGTCCCGAAATAGATTTCTGTCCTCCACCATAAAAATTCGCGAGGAGTCTATATATATTTCGGATTGAGATAAAAATTTACGCATAAATACCCCAGTATGTTTTATAACTTTCGTTAGTTCAACACTTTTTGATTTGAGCAACATAAGATTTTCTAAAAAATCGTTTTCTACCTGCTGGTCAGTTTTGACAGATTTCTGCCATTATTTACATTTGCTTCTTGTTGATTCCTTTTTAAGTTCTCTTTTGGTAATTGAGCTTTTTGAAGGAGTTGCTACAGTTGACGAGGTTTAATCTCGTCAATGCCCATTGTTATGAGCTTGGGTTTTGGAGAAGATGGGGATGCTGGAGATCACGGAACGGTTAACAAACAAGCAACTCGGGGACACGAGGTTTACCCAGGTTCAGGCCCCCAGAGGGAAACCCCTACTCCTGCTTGTCTGCTCTTGATTACGATGGAACCAAAAAGTACAGGGGTGCGCAGATGCAATCTGGCGTGGAAGTGTGTATGCGGTAGTATGAAGGTGTCCTCCTTATCGTGCCCTCCTAGCCTTTATATAGAGATAGGCAAGTCCCAGGCACAAATCGAGTCGGTTACAGGTTTTAGGGTTTGCCCCTTTGAATATTCTATCTACTCTAGTCTTGTTCTCCAAGGATCCGAAGGCGTCATGGGCCCTGGCCACGCTAAAGTCTTCATGGGCTTGCGCATGTTCTCGTGGGCCTTCCTTGGGCTGGACTAGGTATGCTAAGATCGTGTACTCGTAGGGTATAACCATGTCAATAGCCCCCAAGTGTTCAGTCGAATCATAGATTCGGATGAGGACTCTTTAATCCTTCGGGTGCAGCTATCTATGTTTGTCTAGAGAATGATTTGAGTGTGTAGGGATTGTGGATGCGTGTGCCTGACTCTCCTGACAGATCAGGGTCAGTTAACTGTCTTAGGATAAAACAACATGATCTTCTTCAGATTCGAGTCCCTCGACTCGAATCCAGAACATATGCTGGCGTAATTTGACTCAGGCCGTGGAGGACTTATAGGAGTGGAATTCCAGTAAATTTTAAATGATGTACCCAACGCGTCCGTCAGGATTTTTCATCGCGCCTGTTGGCACGGATTTTCACTAGCAGAGCGCAGTCGTGTGCGTTACCGGGCCATCAGATGGTATCTGTAGGTCTTAACTTTGCGTCGCAGATGCAACATCCGAATGTTTATCACCACAGAGGTGTTTCGGGTGGCCAAGGAGGACGTTGCTCACTTAGCGTTAATTGGGGCAGAGTTGCCGAATTTTTTTTTGCATACTAATCCGCAGGATCGCAGTCGAAGATTCATAGGGTGCACGACCAGGGCTCCCTATGGGAGTAGCCCCCAAGTGTCTGTTCGAGTCGCAGACTCGAGCAGAGACTTTAATTCAGTCTTTGTTGACTTTTAGGTCTGTAGGACACAAATTTTTCGGATGCTTGAATCCATCCTCCCTATGGGAGTAGCCTCCGAGTCCGTAGTGGAGTCGTAGACTCGACGTAGGAATCAAAGAATAGTTCAATGGTGTAGTATTTTGATCGTTTTTCGGGTGCGCGGCCAGCGCTCCTGATAGGAGTAGCCCCCTCGAGTAGTTAGTCGAATCGTAGATTTGACTGAGTACTTTTAGCTGTGTAGCCGAAGAATTGTAACCGTTGCTAGTATAGCTTTTGATGACGTCATTGCTGACGATCTGTGACCTCAGGCGTCTGCGGTGCCAAAGATGACGTGATTGGACGAACATGGGTCCCAACTTCTGACTTTGAGTTGACTGGTCACGCGCGGCGTGGAGATAATTACAACGTCGCCTCGATTTCCATGCGTAGTGGACGGCGTGTGAGCGACGGTTCGCTACTGTGCCGACACGTGGACGGTTGGATTTGGATGTTGGCTTTAGGTCTTCCCGATGAACGGTCGTCGTGTATCCTCCTCGTCCTTATAATCATTGGGGAAAAGTTAGTTTGTTTTTCACCGCGGCCATTCTCGTTTCACTGCTCCCATCTTCTTTGAGCTTTTCTCGCCGCGCGCTAGAATTTCTTCGAACCTTTCCATCCTTGTTTTTGCGTTCGCGTTGTCATCATCGCCGCACTGCGATGGGGAAGTACAGGAAGGTCTCCACCGCAGTTGGTACTAGTGCTGCCGCCGGCTGCAAGAAGGGTTCCGCCGCTACTCGCGTCACCGATGGTGGCTGGCGGCGATCGGAGACGCGCGAAGGTGACCTCCGCAAGCTCCATGAGCGGGGTCTGATCCCGCAGGATAGGGAGGCCGCCAGAGTTCCTGGCGACGAGGTAATCCCCCATCCTCCCGCTAGGTTTTGGGTCATGTTCATCGCTTTTGTCCTTCAGGGCCTTTCCTTCCCGATCCACGATCTGTGGATTGCTTTTCTTTTATGGCATCCAGCTCCATCATCTTTCACCGAACTCTCTTCTTCATATCGCCTGCTTCATCACTTTCTGCGAGTGCTGGCTCGGTGTCGAGCTGCACTTTGGCCTCTTCCGGGAGCTCTATTCCGTGAAGAGGCAATCTGGCTCTGATGGCGTTTATCCCATCGGCGTCTGCATCATTTCCCTTAAATCCAACTTTCTCTTCTTCTCTTTTTCTATGTCTGAATCTGTCCAGTACTGGCGGAGGCGATGGTTTTACATCCGTGACTCCACAATGGCTGGTCAGGACTTTGGCCTTGCTCCTTTCGACCCCTCCTAGAAAATCCAGCCGAAGAGGTCCTGGAAGAACCACATCTTGGATGGTGAGGTGGCGGAGATAGAGGGGCTCTACCGTCGGGTGAAGGATCTCCAGTTGATTCCGGATAAAGAGGTGAATAGTGTGGGTATCATCCGCACCTTTCTCAAACGTCGGGTGCAGCCGCTCCAGGCTAGGGCGCACCCGATGTTCCTTTATTCTGGTCGCCACGATCCGACTAGGGTTTCGGCTGAGGAGCTCTCCAAGGGGGATCTCGACAGGATTCTTTGACCGCTGCTGAAGTACAAAGCTGAAGAAGATCTCCTGGGGAAGTCGCTGACTCCTCCGTTCGCCGCCTCTCGTCTGGTTCCGCAGGTGTAGATCTGGGGCGTGCGCGTAGCGCATTTCGACTGCTTTTTTCCTTGCATTTGCTTGTGTTTTGAAAATTTGTTTCTTTTGCAAAGGGGTTCAAGGTACCGGGCATGTCGCCTCCACTACCCGAACTTTTTCCGGATGCGCCGGACAATGAGGTAGGGGATTTCGTGTCTGAGCTTCCCTCGGCGCGATCACCAGCCAAAGAAACTTATGAGTCTAGCGAGGATCAGACGCGAATGCGGACACGGAACTCGAGCGAGGTGTCGGATGCTTCGACTCCGCCGACCCCCAGGAACCCGTCGTGCCTTGAGCGTCACGGTGGAGGTCATGGTGGCTCTTCCTCTCCTATTCCGGCCGTGCCGTGCGAGCTATAGCGCCGTAGCCACCGGCGAAGCGGAAGAAGGAAGAGAAGAAGGAAGAGAAGAAGGAAGAGAAGAAAGGAAGGAGGGCCCCTCCTGTCTTCGACTTGAGTGATTTTGACTCATAAGTATATGTCATTACGTTTTGCTCTCTCTCGTCTTCTTGCTTGTACTTGTCTGATTTTTCCTTGTGTAGCCACTCTTCCGATGGCTCCTTCAGTGATGGCGCTCGGGGGATGGTGGGGGAGTCGAAGGTTGATCCTCCTCCTCCTCAGACGGTGGCCACCTCTGAGGACGCTGCTCCGAACCCTTCTCCACAGGAGGCTCGGGTGGTTGTCCCCCAGAAGACTACAGGCGAACCTTCGGAGTCGCCGTCTGACCATGTAAGTTTTTTTGTTCTTGTCGCGGGGGAGCCCCCGAGCATTTTTCGGATGATCTGCTGATCATTTTGTTTTGTGTCTCGGGGGGAGCCCCCAAGCATATTTCGGATGATCTGCTGATCATTTTTGTTTTGTGTCTCGGGGGGAGCCCCCGAGCGTTTTCGTATGCGTGATTTGCTTTGCTTGTTTTCTTGGTCGCAGCTCCCAAGCCTTTTCCTGACGAGTTGCGTCTTCTCGCAGCCTTTTGTTCAAGGTGCCATCCAGCTGGTGAAGCAACATCTGGCATTGGAGGCCATCCTTAAGCGGCTCCAAGGTTCGTGTGTTTTTATCAATCTTCTCCTTCTTTGGCTGCTTGCTTATTCACAAATCTCATGCTTGTTCTTTGTTGTAGAGGAGAATAACACTGCCCTCCGCGAGCTTGATGCTCTCAAAAAGAGCCTCGGGCGAGCGGAGAAAAAATCTGAGGACGCCGTTGGCGCTAAGGAGCGCCTTGAGCAGGAGCTAGCCGTCGCGGCTTCGGCCAAGGAGCGCCTGCAGCAGGAGGCCACAGATCGCGAGGAGCAACTTGCCACCGCTGCGGCCTCGCGTGAGAAGGAGGTAGCCGGCAAGCTGATGGCTGTTGCCAAGGCTATTTCGAGTGAGTAGTTTCATCTGTTTCTTTTCGGCTTCCTTGTTTCTCTTGTTTTGCTTGGTTTTCATGTTGCCTCTTCCGTTTCCCTAGATGCTGTGGGCATCGAGTTTGACCGTGGTGCCCTTGAGCACGGAAGTGCTCTGGATGATGCCACTGCGGCGGTCCAAACCGCTGCAGTACCGTGGTCGGTTCCCTTGCCAAGGCCAAGGTAGTTCTCGGGCGCTTCTACAAGGAGCTCGTCCCCAAGGGCGTCGCCCTCGAGGATGTCGAATTGTTGGCGGACGCACTATCAGCCGAGGCTCCCGCGTCGTACAAGCGCAAGCAAAAGGGTATCAGCGCGTCCATGGGGCTGGCAATGGCCATGGTATCTGGAGCGGAGCTGGATCTTCATCAGGTCACCTCCCAGATGCCGACAGCTGCCGACAGATCCGAGGTAGGCTTCGCCCTCTACGCTTCCTGTTGTAAACGCTATGGGCCGAAGCTGATTGAATTGCTGGCAGAGTACGTGGCGAGGCAGCAGGGAGAGGCCAAGAGCAGGCAGTCCGGCTCCGAGGCTACCCAGGATGCAGCTTCTTAGGGCTTGTAGTTGTAGGATAGCTTTTGTTTCTTTTGTTGTGATGTATCTATGAACACTCCTTGTGCCACGCAGTGGCTTTTGCTGTATATAATGAATCTCCAGGCTGTTTGCTTATTCGTGCGTTTGTTCATATCCTTGCTTTTTTCCCTCTAGGGACCTTCGGGTGATGATCCCGTTGAGACTTCGCCTGCGCCACAGCTGCGACCCTCCTTGGATGGTGCACCGCAGCTTGTATTTCTTCGTGACCGCATCCGTAGTCTTGAGAAAGAGTTGCTTGGCGTTCGAGGCCACGCGGATGTTTAGAAGTCGAAGGCGGAACGGGGCTCCGCCAGGGAGGAGTATCTGTTGGGGAGTTGCGGCGTTTGGCCGAACAACTTCAATGTGAGTTTCCTCGAGCTGCTGCTCATTTTTCGGATGCGCCTGTTGGCTTGTCATCTTACATTGCAGTTTGTTGTAGGTGCTAACCTTGTTCCCAGAGAGGAAAAAGAGCGTGTTGCTGTTCGGATCAATTGCTTGACCCAGCAGGACATGGAGGCCGGCGGCTTTTTCTGGATGGATCAAGATCGTGCAATGGTCCTTGCGACTATGCAGGATCGTGTTCACCAGGTGTCGCGTGTGCTGCAGCAAGCAAAGACCTCCTTGGCGTCAGTTCTGCATGTGATGTTTCACCTGGATGAGGCACCATCGACTCTATGGGGCCTGCTGGCGAAGTTTCAGGATGTGTATCATGTCAGGGAGCTGGTGCGGCATCAGCTGGTTGTAGGGGTGAAGGCTGCGCTTTCCCTCGTGCGGTTGCATCGCCCTGATGTAGATCTTGCTGCTATGGTGGCTGGGCCGCCTCTTCGGCCAGATGGTGGCATGGGGGACATGCGTCCACATTATGCGGCTGTAAGGCAGTATGCCGACAAGTTGTAGATCATGTCGAGGCCCCATTGGGCAAAGGGCCAGGCTAGGGGTATGGGCCTGAGCTTTGATCCTGGTGGGTGTGGTTTATCTGCAAACCTCTGGCACCCGTTGCACCTTCGGACGATGTCCTTGGCGTCGTTCATGGCCGTTGGCCAGTAGAACCCAGCTCGTAGAGCTTTGGCGACAAGGGCGCGGCTACCCGCATGATGGCTGCAGATGCCCTCGTGGATGTCTTGGAGGATGGTTTTGCCGTCACCAATGGTGACGCACCTTTGGAGTACACCCGAAATGCTGCACTTGTATAGCTCGCCATTGATGATGGTAAAGGCCTTGGACCGGCGAGATATGCGCCAGGCATCTGTCGGGCTGTCAGACAGCTCCCCGTCTATCAGATATCGGAGGTATGTGTAACACCCTCAGAATCGGCCCTATGCAAGTTTCAGCAATTCCCGCCAAACCCGCATAGAAACGATTCAAAGGTGCCCACTAGGCACTTGCGTGCGGGTGGAAAACGAAGTAATATCATTACACAATAGTCCATGATGGAACCCACGGAAAGATATATACAACAACGACTCCATGAGTCGAGAATACAGATATACAATACAAAGATCCAAATCATCTTTAAAATGATACAGCGTCCGAGTACAGACAAGATGCAAATTGAGCGAAGAGCCCTGAAGAATAACCAATGGCGTCCATAACCCTGCCCAGGCCAAGCCGGAAGGGTAACCCTGCTAACGACGTCGATCTCAAAACCTGCTTAACAAAAGGGGTGCCGACAAAGGGCGAAGGAAAAAGAGAGCGGTCAGTACTGAGGCCAGTACACGGCGAGACTAGAATTCGGCGGTCCTCGCCTACATAGGTATGGTGGACTGAAGCGGCAGCGCAGCATGCACTAAACAACGTATAGAGACTCAATACAACTGGCGGCTATCAGATAGAGATAAGAAATACCTATTCGGATCCAACCTGAAACTATCATCAAGCATACCCATCCTGGTATTTCCCCCTCGAGACCAAACAAGGAAGTCAACCGAGGAACTCACACAGTTGGCAGTTTTATTCATTTCGTTATAGTTGCGGCAATTACTAGTCAGATATAAATAGCATGAGTCATCCTGATATAATAAGCAGTGGGCAGTTTTAATTAACCATTCCGTTGTAGTTGTAGTACTTACTAGTCAGATACATATAGCATGAGGCATCCCAAAACCCAGCAGTTGTTGGCACTTTTATTTAGCCATTCCGTTGTAGTTGCAATACTTACTAGTCAGATACAATGGTAATAGGTGACAAACCAAACAAGCAATTGTTCGCACTTTTATTTAGCCATTCCATTATAGTGAAGCTGATTACTAGTCATTACAAAGTCAAATTTATAGCACTACTTTAGTTATAGTTGTCTATGATCGAGATACTGTGCTCCAAGTCGTCCATAACCGCGGACATGGCTTTCGGAAAGTTTTTACCCTACAGGGGGCACAAATAACAACACATGCATGATCAACCTCGAGAAAAACCAAATAAAACCCAACGAGGCATCACGACAGAGCAATTGCAAGATTCATATAAATTTCAGGGGCCACCCCACCAAGCTACCCGCTACGAAGTTGGCCGGCTCCAAGACGGACCCAGAGGTTTGCGAGAACGGCTGTAAACGACTGGGAACCCAAAAGTGTGACTAGACTTGTCGATACCGCGTAATCGTGCCGTGATCCAAAACAGTACAGACGCTCCACACGCAATCGTAAATAAAGCAGTAAAGCATGGCATAAGTATAAGATAGTAATAAAGCCCAAACTAGTTTGTGGCCCAAGAAATAAATATGACTCAAGCTCTGGCTAGGAGGATTCATGGTCCCACATGCGGATAGTGCGAATATTCAAAGAACAGGTATCAATTACTCGGGGTCCTACGGGACACAAGTGGACGGTTAAAAACCAAATAAGATCTATTGCCCACCTGTGCCTCTGCATTATTTACCTACTTTTAATTTTAGTTGTTAAACTGTAATTAAAGCCATGATCATCTCCAACTTAAAGCATATGGCAGTCTTCCAACAACTGTGGTACTTGACGACACGCAACCGCACTTGAGCAAGCGACTACGACACGCAAGTCCATCTATCTACCAAACAACAGGTAATAGGATGTGTCCAAGGCAATTTAAGGCTGCAAGGGATATCACGGGTACAAAAACTAGAGCATCGCAACACAGATAGCAATACATCAACAAGAGGAAATAAAGACTATAAAGTAAAATAGGTAGAAAGGGGGAGAATGCTCGCCTGAAAACATTGCTGAAATTTCATAACCGAAGTCGAAGCTCACAACATCTCATCGTCCTATCCGAGAAGAAGCAAACACTAAAAGGAACAAGCGATGCAACAATTACAACTAATGCAAAAGAATCGGCATGATCATGATATGATGCATGATATGGCAAGTTAATGATGCAAACTATGTTGAAAAGGTATTAGGAGCATCGCTCATTGATGATATCGCATTTGTGAGGCATTATTAATAAGAAACAATTAGTTTCTAATTTTATTTAGCATGTTTTTCTTGCACAAACAATACTGATTATAAAACTGCTCTTAATATATGATGCAAAAGATAACATGGATATCATGGTTGAAGAGGTCTCGTCGCGCTAATCGATTTGGATATATTATTTGCCGTATTCGGATTTACAGATTTAAAGTTATGAATTTATTTTAAAAAAAGGCATTATTAATAATTAAATTATTTAGAAATTTTAAATTGTTCAAATGATATTATAAATATCATAAACATATTTCTTACATTGATTCAAAAACATATATTATTTGTATTATTTGAGTTTATGAATTAAAATTATTATTAGGGTCAAAATTATTAAAAAGGGGTTAAAGTCAAAGAGTTGACTAGCTGCAGTCAACTCTGGTCAAATTTGAAAATAGTTTTGAATTCTTATTGGAAATTCATTCATATTTCATTTTATTAGTTTTCCCAAATTCGAATTATTTTAAAAGATAAAAATTAATTTGCTTTATGACAATTTCTAGAATTTTATTAAATATCAAATGTGCTAGATCCTTTTGTTACTCTTGGGATCATACCCACGGTCACAGACAGTTGGGCCCCACCGCGGCGCGGGACATGCACGCGCGCGAACGGACGCACGACACGCTGGCAAGGTCGGGTACTGGGGGTTGAGGCGGGACAAAGCCAAGGGGCCTTTTTAGAAAATTTACATGATCCGATGTTTGACTGAATCGTAACTGAACTCTGATCCGTCGAAAGCAGCTAGCTGACGCGAGTTTTGGAGGTCTAAGGAGAGCGATCCTTTGCGTTTTTGGAGATGGTGTAAAATTGAAAGATGGAGGTTAAACCTAGTTCTACAACTTTTGTGTTTGAAGATTTACGAAAGGAGCTCTAAAACTAATAGGTATGGGGCGTTTAAATGGGTAATTCTCACTGTCGAAACTGACAGACAAACTCACCCACACAGAACAACGGTGATAGGAAGAAGGCACCACTTCAGAGGAGGATGGCGATCGCATTACTGGACGGTTTTGATCGAGTGATGGCTCGTTGGAAAGAGGGAAACACGGACTACATATGGGCACCAAAATCGGAGAGAGAGAGGCAGCACGGAGTCGTCTGGAACAACACAAACAGAGGTGGCAGAAGGTGGCAACTGCAGGCACGGTTCACTGTCGAAACTGACGGGGTGCGTGGCTGCTGCTGCTACGATCTTCGCTCATGCGCACGACTGAGAAACGCCGGCGACGGGGCGGGATTTTGGTCGGCGGAGATGATGCTAGAGGGAGGGAATGGAGAGGGGAACTCACCATGGAGCCGGTGGCGTACTCGATGGGTTCGGTGGAGGCCGGAATCGACGGCGAAGTTGAGGTACGGTGTCGACACAGGTGCTCCCTTACGTAGTCGACAGGAACGGAGGAGGCGGGTGGCTCCGGGCTGCTCCGGCTCCACTTCTTGCTCCCAGCACCTCGCGAAGCTTCGATGACCCAATTCCAGGCCTTCAATTTTACTAGGGGAAGGCGGAGACGACGAACGGGACATTGAGTTCAGAAAGGGGGGGACACAGAGGGAAGAAGGGGCACTAGCGGCGCCAGGAAGGAGAGGAAGGCGTTGGCCTAGGGTTCTGTGATGCCTCGGGGAGGATAAGAAGAGGGGCAGGAGGTGACGCGGCTGACGGTGGGCGACGGCAACCTGCCTCCTTCCGTTAGAGTGCAGAGAGGAGGCGTCGGGACGGAGGAAGACAAACAATAGGACGGCGTTGTGTTTCGTTTTGTCGAAGGGTACTGGGCCGGGCTGGTGTTATGGGCTGCTGTGGATGGGTAGACAGCACAAAAACAGATGATTGCAACAAAAGTTTCAGATTAGTCTAGCTAGCTGGGATTCAAAAGAAGGAGATAAAAGGTTTTTGAAATATGTAAAAAGAGGGGTACGATTGCATTTACCTTGCATGAAGGGTTAGTGGCTTGAGCTAGTTTGGGAAAGCAAACTAGTTTTTAGGGATAGATGGTCTGGGTATCACCATACCTAGAGAAATAGGAACTCCCAAAGAAAAGATCAAGCTCCTTGTATATGGCACATATGGAAATAATGGACATGCTTGAATAAAGGGAACACCTATAATGGGTGTGTATTCCCCATTTATTTTAGGTGCCCAGCATGCATTCAAATAAGCCCATACTTCCATATAACCATATAAGGGAAAGCGAAAGGACACTACTCCACTTAGCCATGCAAGGGTGGCCATGTAGGATTCCATACTACATATCATGAAAATAATATGAGTCCATGTATGGGAACATGTAGTTCAAAGATAAGGATCCATGCCCAATAGTAATGAGCTTGAGTTAAACACCAAAGGAGATACAATGCTCACATTAATGGGATGGTGGAGTTGATGGATGATCCAAGAGGTGACAAATAAGGTGATGGATTTGTAAGAGATATGCCCACAACTCAACTTGGGCATGAAGCAATTTATCAAGAAGTAAATGCAATATATCAAGAGGCAAATTACAAGTAATACAATATAATGCATATGGAATAAGAACCAAATGAAAAGGGGGTTTTATATGATGCTCAAATGAAAGGTGGCATGGTGACATGAGCATGGTATAATGATGATGCAATGCAAGAATGATATGTAGGAAGTAGCACTATATAGACTAGGCAAGTAGCATTACAATTGTTAGACAATTGGGATGCTACAGTATGGCCGTGTCCATGTTTCTTCCACTGCCATGACCTGTATCAGGTTGACCACCGCGACCTCTATGTCGAGTTTTTCTGCTCCTTCCTGTCCTTCGGGTAGCACAGCCCCCGAGTGCTCTGCTTCTTCGGGTGATCCCTTTGGGAATTTCCTTTTGATGGATGGCATGCTGATCTGTTCGAGGAACACACCTGGTGGCACCCGTGCGCAGGTGGAGCCGATGTTGGCGAGTCTGTCGACCTCTTTGTTGCTTTCTCTCCCAACGTGCCGAAGTTCGCAGCCGTCGAAGTCTCCTTTGAGTGTGTTGTAGAGTGCGTTGTACGCAATCATGTTGGCCGTGTGTGCGTTGCACTCGTTCATTGTCTGATGGATGACGAGGTTCGAGTCGCCATAGATGATCAAGCGCGTCGCGCCGCAGATCTTGGCCATCCTCATGCCGTGGATGAGGGCCTCATACTCTGCCTCGTTGTTGGAAGCACGAAATTTCATCTGGAGGACGTACTTCATCTTGTCGCCCTGCGGGGAGGTCAGTATGAACCCGGCTCCTACTCCGGCCTTGC
Source organism: Avena sativa (assembly GCA_916181665.1). Taxonomy (NCBI): domain Eukaryota; kingdom Viridiplantae; phylum Streptophyta; class Magnoliopsida; order Poales; family Poaceae; genus Avena; species Avena sativa. Next base: position 38,419,398 of record OV702298.1, on the reverse strand, counting down.
GCTTGGAGCGTCGAAGTGCATCGTCCATGACTGTGTCATGTACGGTGTGTCTGGCAGCTGCAGTTCCATCTAGTGGACGAGGAAGTCCGGAAGGACCAGCGACTTGATCGCGTGGCGCTTCTCATAGACGATGTCTAGAGGTGACAGCTCGATGCCCCACAGGGCCACACGCCCTGTGGCCTCCGAGTTGTTTAGGATGCTGTTCAGGGGTGCCTCGTTGACGACCATCACCTAGTGCTCCTGGAAGTGGTTGCTCAGTCGACGAGCCGTCATGAATACGCCGTAGGTGAGTTTTTGGTAGTGAGGGTACCTTTGCTTTGTCGGCATCAATACCTCGCTGAGGTAGTAGATTTGGCGTTGGACCCCATGGGTCTTGCCATCTTCGGGTCTTTCGACCACAAGCACGGTGCTTACCACCTGGTGTGTAGTTGCTATGTATAGCAGTAGAGGCTCATGCTCTTTTGGCGTGACCAAGATGGGCGAGGTAGAGAGTAGCCGCTTCAGGTCTTCGAATGCGTCGTCTGCTTCAGGCGTCCACTCGAATTTGTCTGCTTTGCATAGCAGCTGATAGAAGGGCAAGGCCTTTTTGCCCATGCGGCTGATGAACCTGCTCAATGCCGTGATTCGCCCAGCAAGCTGCTGGACGCCCTTGAGGTTCTTCGGCTTCTCCATGGACATTATGGCCCGGATTTTCTTCGGGTTCGCTTCGATTCCTCGCTGGGAGATGAAGTAGCCTAGTAGCTGACCAGATGGGACACCGAAGGCGCACTTTTTTGGGTTTAGCTTGATCTTGTATCGATCAAGGTTGTCGAACGTCTCATGGAGATCGTCGATGAGTGTCTTGGCCTTCCTTGTTTTGATTACTATGTCATCGTCATAGACTTGGATGTTGCGGCCGATCTGGTCCTTCAGGCATGCCTGCATGCACTATTGGTACGTGGCGCCTGCGTTCTTCAGCCCGAAGGGCATTGTGTTGTGGCAGAACACTCCGAATGGCGTGATGAACGCCGTTTTCTCCTGATCTTCGACCTTCAGTCGAATCTGGTTGTAGCCTAAGTAGGCGTCGAGGAAGGAGAGCTTCTCGCATCCTGCAGTCGAATCGATGATCTGATCGATCTGAGGGAGAGGGAAGTGATCCTTCGGGCAGTGCTTGTTCAGCGATGTGAAGTCCACGCACATCCGCAGGATGTCCGTGTCTTTTTTGGGGACCATCATGGTGTTGGCGAGCCACTCGCTTTCCTTGATCTCCCTGATGAAGTTTGCATCGAGTAGTCTGTTGACTTCGACTTCGATGGTTTCGGCCCGTGGTTCGGACAGTCGTCAGATTGTCTGTTTGATGGGCTTGGTGTCTGGAAAGACGTTGAGTGCATGCTCGGCGAATTCCCTAGGAACTCCTGGCATGTCCGCAGGACACCAGGCGAAGATTTCCCAGCGCTCACGGAGGAATTCAACGAGCGCGCTTTCCTATGCGGGGCTGAGGTCGTTGGCTATCAGCGCCGTCTTGGAGGCGTCTGTCGGGTGGACCTGCACCTTCTTTGTGTTGAAGGTGGAGTCGAAAGACATGTCGGGTGCGTTCTGTCTTGCAACTGGGGGTGCCCCGTTGTTCGTCACCTCTCGGAGCCTTATGAGCTCCTCCTGCATGCCGAATGACTGGGATATTCTGTTGAAGTCCCTGTCGCAGTGGTCCGATCGGGTGAAGCTCCCGTGGACCGTGATGACGCCCTTCGGTCCTGGCATCTTGAGTAGCAGGTACGCGTAGTGCGGTACTGCCAGGAACCGTGCGAATGCCACACACCCGAGGATGGCGTGGTATTGTGATGGCCAGTCCACCACTTCAAATTCGAGTCACTCGCACCGAAAGTTGTCGGGCTTGCCGAAGATGACGTCGAGCCATATCTTTCCCAGGGGGAATATACCCTTCCTTGGGACGATGCCGTGGAACGTTGTATCGGATTGTTCCAGGTTGCACAGCAGGATCTGCATTGCTGCTAAGGTGCTGGCGAACATCAGATTGATGCCGCTGCCGCCGTCCATGAAGACGCGGCTCATATCGAATCCTCCGATCTGCGCCTCAAGCACCAGGGAAGCATGACCTGGGCGAGGGACCTGGCAAGGGTGATCTGAACGGCTGAACATGATGCAGGACTCCGATCCGCTGAGGTACTCAGGGATGGCGGGTGGAGCGATTACAGCCAGATTGATCTGACGGGTGATTTTCTTCTGCACCCTGTTCGTTGGACGCCCCTTTTGGATCATCAGTAATCCCTTTGGCACGGGGTACCCGTTTCCGCCATTGTTCTGCGCGGGTGCGATTGGATGATTCAAAGGTCCCATGGGTGGTGGTGGAGGAGCTCCGTGGGCGATGTCGCCTGGTGTGGGCGTGTTCCCGTACCCGGGGTTCGGGGCTTGTGCATGGCCCTTTTCGGGTCCCCCTCCGGAGGTGGATGGGACGTGAGGTATGTGGTGGCTGCCTGACCGCAGCTTTTGGTGTCTTCAGGATGACGTTGTCGTCGGCATCCATCTCCATGAAGGACGTGTTGAGGGTCCGAGTCACCTCGCGACGTGCCTTGGGATCCATGTTCTCCGTGCGAGAACGGTGCTTGTTGCCATGGTTGCCGTGCGAGCTGGAGCCGCCCATGGCGGAGAGCGCAGCTCGCCGCGCACTGGACTTCGAGGCTGCTTGCTTGCGTTTGTCAAGCACCTCTTGCATCTTCACCTGCTTCTTGTGCTCTTCGACTAGGAGCAGGTGGTACGCCATCAGTAGGTCCCGTGAGGCACTCATGGGCAGGATCTTGTTGCCTGCCACGGCTTCGCGTGCTTGAGCCCATCCTTCATCGCTGAGGTGGATGATCCGATTGGGATCGGTGTCATCCTTGTTGGGCAGGGGGGACTGGTTTCTCCTGTTTTCGCCGTTTCTACCCTGCAGGTTGGGTGGCGGGTTGTGCTCCTGATCCACGTCGCTCTGGATGACTGCGGCACATTGATAGCGCTCGTAGATTGGATCGCTGCTGCCACAGCTTCCGGATCCGGAACCGTAGGTTCCTTCCTCTGATCGTGGATCGCACAGATCTGAGTTGCAGCAGCTGCTGTCATAGGACTCATCTGTTGATGGCGATGTGCGTAACACGGGGTGTGGATCCCACGAAGGGGGCCTGATCGATGGCAGGGGCACCCGCTCTGGGAGACGGAGATTGCCGGTCTGCCCCACCTGGAAGCAGAAGCTCCCGAACAAGATCTCGAGCCCGTCGCCAATGGGCTCGAAGTCCTTCAGGGTGGATGGCGAGTGGGCGGTGAAGTCGAAAGCGCCGAAGAGGAGATGACTCTCTGCCGCCGTGGAGTTATAGATCGTTTTGGTTGGGACCGTCACAACTGCACAATCAGCATCCCCAGTTCCCACAGACCGCGCCAATTGACGAGGTTTAATCTCGTCAATGCCCATTGTTATGAGCTTGGGTTTTGGAGAAGATGGGGATGCTGGAGATCGCGGAACGGTTAGCAAACAAGCAACACGGGGACACGAGGTTTACCTAGGTTCAGGCCCCCGGAGGGAAAAACCTACTCCTGCTTGTCTGCTCTTGATTACGGCGGAACCGAAAAGTATAGGGGTGCGCAGATGCAATCTGGCATGGAGGTGTGTATGCGGTAGTATGAAGGTGTCCTCCTCGTCGTGCCCTCCTAGCCTTTATATAGAGACAGGCAGGTCCTAGGCACATATCGAGTCGGTTATAGGTTTTAGGGTTTGCCCCTTTGAATATTCTATCTACTCTAGTCTTGTTCTCCAAGGATCCGAAGGCGTCAGGGGCCCTTGCCACCCGAAAGTCTTCATGGGCTGGCGCATGTTCTCGTGGGCCTTCCTTGGGCTGGACTAGGTATGCTAAGATCGTGTACCCGTAGGGTATAAACATGTCAATAGTAGCATGTGTTTTTAGTGAAAATTTTTGCTGTTCCAAAGATAAATCCAAAAGTCTATTATCTTTTGAATACACTAATGTTGCTAATGAAGATTGTGTGAAGTTTTGTATGAAGGAAAAATTTCAGGTGTAGAGAGAGAATGATGTAATGAGATGAAGAATGGACAAAAGCTCAAGCTTGGGGATGCCACCCCGGTGTCGCCCCAAGAAATATCCAAGAGGTACAAGCGTCAAAGCTTGGGGATGCCCAAGGCATACCCTTCTTCATCAATAAAAAGCTCAGGTCTGTCTGGACACTTCGTTTTTATTGTTTCATGCACTATTGTGTTATTCTTGGAGCGTCTTATTTTTCATTTGGTTTGCTTAGTTTGTTTAGCTTGCTTGAATAAAGTAGTTTGGACCCCCGTTCTCGCTGTGCTGTTTTCAAATAAGTTGCTTGGTGTTGGAAAGGAGTATAAAGTTCTTGCTTGATAAGTGTAAGAGGAGCTTGCATTGACTGTGAATTAGACTTTAGCATGACATGCTAGGTGTTGTTTTGACCTTATACTTAGTGATTATTGTTGTAGCATGTTTTGTTCCAAACAATTGGGATTGCTTAGTGTGCCTTGAAAGAATTATGTGTTGTTTTAGCATGCAAAAGCATAGTATTGTGGTATTCTCCTTTGATGCTTTGTTTGGGTTGACTTGGCACATGCTCACACCATGTTATGACTATGAACAAGTCACCATAGCCTCTATGATCATTTAGTCCTTGACTTGTAGTACCACTGTATGCTTTGATTAGTAATGTTTTGTTGCTCTGCATGATTTTGGCCATTATTGCTCTCTTAGTTGGTTGCTCCTAGTATTTTGCTAGCCTCCACTTGTATGAGTAAGCTCTACTCATGCTTCCAACTCCCAAGAAACCAAGTTATTCCAAAGTGTCCACTATAAACTCCTATGCATGGTGTGTTACACCATTCCAAGTATATTCTTATTTTCAGCTATATTCCAATTAAAAAGTATTTTGTTATGTGAAAACTTAGTGATTAAAGCCCTCACAAACTTGATGGAACACTTTATATTCTTTGCCCCTAATAAACTTGAACTATTGTGTCATATATGTTGTATATGCTTGCACTTATACGTTGGAATTAGCAGAACCATGCGGTCACGTGGAACGTTTTCAACATTGCACTTGTACTTTGTACACAGTTGATATCATGCTCTTTTGTCTATGGCGGTGTGAAATAAAGAGGGAGCTTGTGAGTCCATGGAGTTATGTATTTTGTGTTAGAGAAACGCGTGGGCCGCTAGCCTAAGCCATGCCTAATCATGGTGGAAACTTGCAGCATCACCATAGTGAGCTATCTGTGAAGCATCCTCAATAAAAAGCTATGCACATAGTAAATAAAAAGATCGTTGAGATGCTCATTATCTGCTTGCCTTGTCATTTTGGTTATGGGATAGCTCCTGTACCATGTGCAAGGGGTACCCCGTTGGCGGTTCTCTATGATACGCATATACTTACTATGACAAGAACTTACATCTGACTGAAGTTGAGTAGCATGAGGTGTGGCCCTCGTATTCAAGGGACTTGATATTGCCAACTTATACTTTTTTAAGCATATGCTCCATAGTTTGTTCACTTTAACCTTAACCACTTCAAGATGCTTATGATAGGGGCAATGAGGGCTCAAAGCTAACAAGTACCATAATTTTTGGAAGCTCTTTTTGAAACTTGAAATCCCACCTTCCTTTATGAAAGGCCTTTCTTCCACCATTATTTGAGTCTCCACCTTCTACCTTTAGGCACCATTAAGAGAGCATAGTTGCCATTCTGTGTGTAGTGTCCCAAAACTTATTGATTGATGCATATTGTGATATTACTTGTTCTTGTGATATTTGTATCTAGTCACTCTTATGAACTTTGAAGGTGTCCTATGCATCTATTTGCTACTCTATGAGGGACAAGCTGAATGCCACTATGCCATGTTTTCTGTATGTGAAACAAAAAAACATTTTTCAATGCATGTTATTCATGATCTTTGTTTGTAGCCTTTCATGTTGCATGCATAGTTACTTTGTCTTATTGTTAGAACTCCATCTTTCATGCACATGTTTAGAGTTCTTTGATCCCAACTTTCAATGCTTGGAAATGGTTTGATCTTGGTTTTAACGGTGCATGTCACATCAAAATTATTCTTTTATCACTTACCTACTCGAGGATGAGCAGGAGTTAAGCTTGGGGATGCTTGATATGTTGGAAACGTATCTATAATTTTTGATGCTCCATTCTTGTTTAGTATCTACTTTGCTTTGCTTTGTCTACACTTTGAGGTGTTTTTATATCTTTTCTAGAACTAACCTATTAACAAGTTGCCACAGTGCCAGTTGCCTGTTTTCTTCTGTTTTTGGTTCCAGATAGGCAGAAAATCAATATTCTCGGAATTGGACGGGACAAAAGCCAACGTCAATATTTTACCGTGGGTGTCACGTAGTCCAGAGGAGAGACGGAGAGGTGAGCCAGGGCCGCCACACCCCCTAGGCACGGGCGGGCCCACCCCGCGCCTAGGGTAGGGTGTGGGCCCTCCGGCCGCCTCCCAGCCTCGCCTCTTCGCCTATAAGAAGCCCCCGATGCAGAAACCCTAGGCACCCGATCAAAACTCCACGAAACCTTATGTAGACGCCACCACCATCGTCCCTTGATTGGGGGGATCTGAAGTTCTTCCGGGAACCCTGCCGGAGGGGAGATAATCCCGAAGGCCTTCTTCTCCGGTATGAAGCATGCGTAGTTCCACCTTGGACCACGGGTACATGTAGTAGCTAGATGGTTGTATCTCCTCCTTATGCTTTCATATATAGATCTTGTGAGCTTCATTCATGATCAAGATCTATTCTATTTGTAATCATGCATGTTGTGTTTGCGGCGTCCGATGGATATTGAGATTACTATGTCAGATTGATTAATGGTTTTGTCTATTTGATACTATCATGTCTGTGTTGTTTGTGATCTTGCATGCTCTCTATTGTTAGTAGCTATCTTGGCCAAGTAGTTGCTAGTGACTCCAAGAGGGGGTATTTATGCTCAATAGTAGGTTCATGCCTCTAGTTTCCAAGGGAAGTGACATAAATCTCTTCGGTTGTAGATGTGATGTTGCTACTAGGGAGAAAACAACAGTCTCTTGTTCATGGAACAAGTAGATTGTTTACCTTACACACTTTGCTTAAAGAAGTTGTCGGTTGCTTGCAACTTAATCTGGAGGGGGTTCGGATGATAACCTGAAGGTGGACTTCTAGTCATAGATGCAGTTGGATGGCGGTCTATGTATATTTTTGTATTTCCCAATCGAATCTCATAGGATCTTTTTGTCTGGTATTGCATTGTTATGCCTTGCCCAGTTCCTGTCAATTGCCCTGTTGTAATTTGTTTACCCTTCATGCCATGTTGTTTATCTAAGGAGAGCACCTCTAGTGAACTATGGACCCCGGTCCAATCTTTACCATTGATACATCTTCCACTATTACTTGTTTACTTGCTGCAAACCATCATCTTCCATACCATACGTTTAATCCTTTGTTACAACAAACCGGTGAGCTTGACAACCTCACTGATTCTTTGGGGCAAAGTCTTGAGTTTGTGTTGTGCAGGTTTCCACGTTGCTTGCAACACCTTTGAGACGTTTCCTTCCTCCTACTGGTTCGATAACCTTGGTTTCTTACTGAGGGAAAACTTGCTGCTGTGCTCATCACACCTTGCTCTTGGGGTTTCCAACGAAGCGTCCCACGACAGTGCTGGGCGTCATCATGATGTCAAAGCTTTGAGAAGGATTTTAGTCTGCCGGATGATGCCTTCTGTTTTTGTTGTTGTTTGTTGGTCAATTGTCTACAGTCAATGTATTAATTTAGTAGTTCTTAATCGGCTCCAAGTATTTTTTATACATCATTTTAGAGTGTCGTTTGTTTAGATTGCTTACTGTACGTCAGGCTATTTGTTGTGGACCATATATGGGGTAGATCATTTTTGTCGTATGGGCACCTATGTAGTTCCCTGTTTTGAGCGACATAGATGATGTCATCGCATCGGAAAACGCCAAAAGATACTTGAAGGTACGATGCCGAAGCACCTTTACAAGAGGAAGGAAGTGAAACCCTGAAGGTACGACGGAAACCCAACCATGAGAATTCCTGGACTTAAATAAAGGATAAGAGAACATATTTAAAATACATAAAGGTAAGATGAGAATAGCAGAAGGGTAAGGAGTAAAAGCAAACCCAATCAGATCTATCCAACCGATTTTGTAAATTAGTTTTGACACTCTACATCGGTCGTTAGCTAGGTTATCCTATAGGCTAGACTAGTGGGGTATCGTAACTGCTGAGCTCTGATACCACTTTGCAACACCCTCGAATCAGCCCTATGCAAGTTTTAGCGGTTCCCGCCAAACCCGCATAGAATCTATTAAAATATGCCCACCAGACACTTGCGTGTGGGTGGAAAACAAAGTAATATCATTAAATAATAGTCCACGATGGAACCCACAAAACATATATATACAACAACGACTCATTGAGTCAAGAATATAGATATTCAGTACAAATATCCAAATCACCTTGAAAATGATACAACATCCGAGTATGGATAAGATGCAAATTGGGCTAAGAGCCTTGAAGAATAACCAATGGCGTCCATAACCCTTCCTAGGCCAAGCCGAAAGGGTAACTCTGCTAACGACGTCGATATCAAACATGCTAAAACAAAAGGGGTGCCGACAAAGGGCAAAGGAAAAAAGAGAGTGGTCAGTACTAATCCCATTATACAACGAGACTTAGAATTCGGCGGCTCTCGCCTACATAGGTATGATGGACTTAAGCGGCAGCGCAACATGTACTAAACAACCTATAGAGACTCAATACAACTATCGGCTAACAGAGAGGGATAAGAAAGACATATTCAAAACCAACATGATACTAACACCAAACATACCCATCCTGGTATTCCCCCTCGAGACCAAACGAGGAAGTCCTGCCGAGGAAATTCACATGGTTGAAAGTTTTATTTATTCTTTCCATGGTGATCAATCAACTTACTATATCAGATACAAGTCAAATTATAAGAGTAAACTTTATTTATAGTTGATTGTGATCGTGACAATGTGCTCCAAGTCGTCCATAAACACGGACACGACTTTTCAAAAATATTTAACCCTGCAGCGGTACACCAAAGTTTCCACACGCACTTCAATCCTTATTGCCAGATCAATTAACATACACCCATCTATATGTCGGCGGGGCCTCGGACACGATGTTTTCCTAGACCCAAAGAAAGTACATGGGGCCACCCGAAAGAGCAATCCGTATGAGGTTTAGCTAATCCTTGTACGGACCTTGAGGTTGCGTGCAGAGGCCATATATAATATATTCCCATGACGGATGACGCACCTAAGCAACTGTAATAAGCGCTCATCGAGTAACAGGTAATAAACATCTCATACATGGCATACATGGCATAAGTACATTAGATAACATATATAGCCTGAACTAGTTTGTGGCCCCCATAATAGTACTTTGAAATCAGGAACTAAGACAATAGGAGTTCCCATACACCCCACATGTGGTTAGCGTGCTCAGTCTCGAAATAGGTGTCCAAAACTCGGGTCATAGGTGGACACAGGGGGCGGGATAATAACCAGATCTCTACAATTACCCACATGTGCCTCTGCATTAATTTTTATCTACTCTCAACAATTAATTAACAAGTTGTAATTAAATCCATGATCATCTCTACCATTAAGCATGTGCCAACCTTCCAACAACGGTGAAACACGACGACACGAAGCAGCACCTGAGCAAGCAACTACGACTCACAAGGCCAACTATCTATCAAACAACATTTAATAGGAGGTGTCCAAGGAAATATAGGTTGTAGGAAAATATGACAGGTACGAAAACTGAAGCATCGCAACATAGATAGCAATAGATCAACATGAGGAAGTAAATACTATAAATCTAAAATAGGTAGAAAGGAGGAGAATGCTCTCCTGGAAAACACTGCCAAAGGTTCATCCAAAGAACGGGGCGAAGCTTGCATCAACTCAACGGCCTAATTTGTGAAGAAACAAAGCACTAGAAGAAACATCGGATACACTATTTAATACTACGACAAAATATCGGGCATCATGCATGTATGATGCATGACATGGCAAATATGCGATGCGACTAGGCAATATTAAGTGGAATTGGGGTCCCGACAATTAATTAATAGGTTCTTGTTGTTTAGATAACCCGCAATTTAAATGTTATATTAACAAGGCAAATCATGGCCCCGATTCGCTACACAAATTTAAATGGAGGTAGTATGAAGCTAGATTTGCCCACATATGATCTCTATATTTAATTATTAGGTGAATCGGATAAAAGCCCCCAAACCACATGATATGTGTGCAAACATGAACAGTTGTATGCAACAAGGTGGATATCATATATTATAAAAATATGGGGCTCAAAAAAAGGGTCACACATTAGGGGGTTCAGATCTGGGGGTCTCAGGCTTCGAATGCTGAGATCGGTCTTTAGGGTCTCGGCCATCGGCTCTGGTAAGGAGATCTTGTCATCCGTATCCTCTTCGGTGTCGACCTAGGGTTTCGGCTTTTTTTGTCGATGCTGAACTTTGGGATCCGTGACGGAGATCTTGGAGTTCGGTGCCAGTGGTCTTGCACGGACTTATCAGGGTATCGTGTTGGTCTTATTCTCATAAAGGGCATCAGAGGTCTTGTCATTGCTTTGGTATTGGTCGTGACACAAACACTGGAGATCTTAGACTTGTGCAGCGGAACATGGCTATTCGACTCGATTTTAGGAGAACGCCGTCTTCTTAACATCACCGCACTGCAATCGTTGTCTTCACAGCACCTCAGCGCCACACATAGATCAACAGCGGTGCAAAGGAACACACGATCAGGAAGCCACCAAATTCAATCAGTGGCCATGCCGGTTTCTGGATAGAGCACCAAAGAACCTCTACAGGTGGTCATGGACAAGCTTGGACGGTGCTGGGAGAAAGGCGACGGCTAGAGGCGGGGACGACGCCGCTCACAGGCGGACGACATGGGAGTAGGGTGGAAGCGGAGAGGGCCAGGCCTTGTGGCGTGGTAGACAACAGTGATGGAGGGGCTCGCCGGCTCGACATGGCGAGGGAGCTCGGGGCCGCGGTAGGACGCGGGCTTCGCAAGGGATGACAACATCGACAAGCCCAAGGAGGAGGGGCAGAGGAGGTGACCATCTTGCTGATGGGGCGAGGTCCTCGGCGGCGGGGTCATGCAGGCAGACGACGCTGGCCATAGGCGATGCTGTGAGGGGCTCGGGAAGGGCGCAAGAAAGGTGGGAGGCATGGCATCTGGACGTCGCGAGGAGAGGCGACGGGCTCGGTGACGCGGGCTCGGCCAACGGAGGAGCACCTAGCGGCGGCTCGCGCACTCACGCGCAACATAGGCAACCGGCGGAGAAGAGGGTGGCCCTGGTGGTTGAGGTGGGCGAGGGGGACGACCGGGTCGCGCAGCAGGCTAGAAGGAAGCTGGGCGAGGAGAGGCCCAAGCGAGGGGCGACAGATGGTGGTTTCCAGGAGGAAGGAGAGGAGAGGGGTGCAGGGTGGGAGATGCGAGAGGAGCGACGGGAGAGGATGCTGGTCACGATCATGGTGGGGCCGAGTGACCACATGGGTGTGGAAACTGGGAGATCATGGAACATGTTGGGTAGGGGAAGGTGGTGCGCACGCTGTGGGCGTGTCGGGTGGGGTGTGGTGTGGGTGGCGGTTATCACGGGGTTGGTCAACGTGTGCTGGTTGCGCTGCAGGGTGGGGCCACGTCAGGGTGTGTGGTGTGTGGGTTTTGTGTGTGTGTCCAACGATGGTGGGTGGGGATAGGTAGGGAGGATAGGGTTTGTCTAGGGTTAGGGTTTAGGTTAGAATAGGTAGGTGGTTTTGGGCCGGGCCTGCTGGGGTGGTAGGTGGCCTGACCTACGGGCTAGGCTGCCTCCCCCGGGGGTTTTATACAAGTAGGTTTTTATTATTTATTTTGTTTTGTTTAAAACAAAACATTTGTAAATAGATTTTTAGAAAAATAAAATATCTGAAAGGCCCGGGCTTTATAATTTGAAACGAAGAAGGGGATATGTAGAAAACAAAGATAGGCTTTTAGGAAATAGTTTTAGGCAAATAATATGAATGCAGTCATGAGGATGCTCAAATGCAATGTGGCATGATGACACGAGCATGTCGTAATGATGATGCATAAAACAACGAGCGATTTTATGGTAGTTGTTTTACCTGGGATGCTACACCGAGACCCCTCTCTTTCTTCTACCTCCAAACTCCAAACCACCTCCATTGGATCTTCAGTTCTCCTCGTTCTTTCTTTGATTCCTCGCATCCATTCGGTCTAAGCTATGTTTCTCCTCTAATCCCTAACTTATTTACATCCAAACCTTGCTCAATCTTTCACCATTATCAATCTAGACTTAGGTCTTGTTCTTGAGCTAATCTTGTTATTGAGCATGATTAGTTTAGTTTCTAGAGGATTTTTTTTGTAATAAGTGTAGAGGATCATTTATGCTATGTTTCATTGGATTAAATTTTTTGATTAGCACTATTATTTATTTTGTTTTAAATGTACACGAGGAGTCATACACGTGTGATGGCTACAGAACAAGCCACACCACCCATTGGTACTCTAACCCCCGAGTCACTTGGTATCGAGTTCACCGAGGAGTTTTAGCTAAACCGTTTTAACCGTGTCATGCTCCGAGAGATCAAGTCCACTAAGTGGGTGTGTCCCTACATCCTAAACCAACTTGGCATTCATGCTAATTATGATTTACTTTGCAACAATGTTGATTTGAATAACTTTGTTTTTCAGGATGTCGTCATGTACTGCCGCTTGACGCTTGAGTTTCTCAGCACCTTGACACATTCGGTGTGCTCACACTACTTCCCTGAGGAGAAAATGCCTAGAGTTGATCGTATTAACTTCTGTCTTACGAACTGTGAGTATTCCTTGACACTCGACCAATTGGATTACCACTTTGGGTTTGCCAACAACGCCACTAACATACGATCCACCACCTTTGTTCCGAATCCAACACCATTGGCTTACATTAATAGAATGATAAATCGTGGAAACACACCCAAGGGAAACCAAATTGATTATCCTATTTTTTTGTTATTTGTTTTATGTTATTGCTAACACCCTGTAGGCATGTGGTGAGTTTACTAGAGTTAATGAGGAGGACACGATGATCCTCGCTAAAGCTGCTATTCCTAACTGTAACTTAACACCAAATTTGGGCACCCTTCTTTTGTTTTATCTTAAGCATCAAGCTCTGCAGTCTCGTGGTCCCATATGCAGAGGAGGAGTCATAACCATGCTTGCACGTGCACTTTACGTCAACCTAGGTAATATCCAACCGTTGGCAGGAGACCGCCATCTTGGTTTTTCTACTCTAAGAGCTTGTGGTATGATTTCTAGAACTAATGGTAGATACTTCCTTGATATACCTAGAGCAGATCACTTGATCCCATCTCCTTTGCTTAATGGTCTATTATCTATCGATGAGGGACATTTGCGTTATGAAGTACAGGTTGAGGCAAGTCTACCCCAATAAGAAGTACCCATGGATGAAGAAGGAGAAGATGAAGAAGTAGAACAAGAAGGACCCGAACAAGATGTGCATCCACCAAACTTCTACACCACCTATGATGATATATATATATGCTCTTGAAGGAAACATCCAAAATATTAACAACCTCTCCATCAACCTTCAAGATGCTACTGCCAACCTCGCCACCTAGTTCCACAATTAGAGCAGCCAATGGAACATGGGAGATTATCCACTACCACCGTAATGAGAAACAAAAGGGCTTGCAAAAGCCTGATCTTGGGGATGTGTCCCCCGACATTTTTATTTGTGTAACAATGAGATTGTACTCCATCTGCTTGTGAGCTTTGAAACACTCATGTTGGTATGTTCCAACACTTTGCTTTTCTTTTGTTTTTATTTTCTTAGTTACTTGCTTGGTCGCAAGTTCCTTTCTATTCTTTAATCCCCATCCTAAAAAATACAAAAATATTTTACTTTTATTCCCTTTTCACGAAAGTGGATTTGCCTATTGCCTCTTTGCTTTAATATTAGTAGGAGTGATTTTGACTTAAGTTTTGAAGGAACACATCCCCAGAAGGAAGAGAATTGTGAAGTCACTCAGGAGAGGTATGTCCTATGTCTCCCACTTTAGAAATTTGAATTGTTTATCTTAGTTAGTTGATTTTCTAAGATGCTATGATAGTGGGAGTAATTCAAAATAGATAGAGTAAAGATTTTTATTTGCATGAATAATTAGTTGTGGAAGCTTTTGCTCTAGTTCTTGTAGCTAACTGATTCTTTCCTTGGAAATAATATTGCCAAACAAGTACAACAAGAAAAGGTCTCAAATTTATGACTTGTTTGATGAATGATTGTCTTGAGAGTTTACCCTTGAAGATACTTAACCCCATAGATGTTTTGATAGACTTGATAGCACTCTTGAAAGGAGTTGTTTGACAAAAATTAAGTCTAGTGGTTATTTTGATGCATGCCAAAGCTAACCTTGTGGATCAAATTGTGATACTATTTAAAGAGTTATATGTTTTTGACGCACACCTTTGGATGCCAACAACTCCGCTGGCCTACGAATGATAAATGGTACAACCCCTGACTCCATTGTGCTAACCGTTGGTTAAAAGCATCACTCAATGATATTTATTGAGAAATATCCTTGCAAGAAGGAAAAAAGAGAAAGATAAAAAGGAAAATAAAAAGATATGATGATCGACATAACAAGTCTTTGGCATGATCTTGTTACTACTTTATGAATTTTCTTGAGAAGCAATGATTGGAATGGTAGTGTTTTAGATGGTATTGATTTACCAATGTGGGTCTCAATAAGACACTTCACTGTTATTCTACTTGGGACATGAACTCTCTTACTCAATATTGCTATATTAAACATCCTAGTGTTCCTTGGCAAGCTGCGAGTTAACTAGAGGAATTATATTGATTGTTACACTTCTAGTTATTTATACTTATATTAAACTCTACTTTAATTGTCTCAACTTATAAAATCTTGTATAGTGTTCTTGACATCTCTCTAACTTTGATGAGCCTTTCAAATGGAAGAAGTGTTGGGCACATATGACTACCAACTGTAAGATAATTCATATTCTCGTTGTTTCAGTTTAAATGCTGAATTCCTTATAGTTTTGTTGTTTTTCTTGCTCGAGGGCGATCAAGGTTTGAGCTTTGGGGAGGTTGATGGCTCTGAAAATAACCATCCTTTTCCACGTTTAATCATTGTTTTTAGTCAATCAATTGACAATAATCTCTCTAGCCTTGCCACTAATGACTAATTATTGCAAATATATGCAAACCATTGCTTTGAATTGTGTTGTGCAGGAAATCAAACTTTTTAATGTGAAATCAGGAGCCATAAATGAAGATTTTGAGGAAGTCTACATGGCCAAGTAATCATGGAACAATTACCAGGCATCAGGGTCCATAATGACCACTGGTATGGGCAATGCCCACCCGTACGGGCCGCTCGTACCATGTGCCGGTGGCCTCGTCTTGTCAAACCCTACAACTTTCATGAAGGAGCCTATAATTTCGAGGTCCCAGCTGCCGCACAGAGGGCCACCATTCTTAGATTGCATCACAACACCATGAAAGGAGATCCACACCATAGTTTAGCAGTCTTACTTCAGTAGTTCACTTTGGGAAAGAATCGAAATACATCTTCTCCTTTAAGATTTTCCCAAGTATCAATCTTTTCTGCAGGGAAAATTCTATACCAAGTTAAAGCGGTGTTGGTTAGAGATTGGCTAAACAATTTAAGTTTTAATTCATCATCAGAATGACCTCTCAATTTAAGTGTGCAACATAACTTGGTGAAATGCATAAGGTGAGCATATGGATCATCTCCTACAAAAGTTTTCTTATGAAAAATAGTGATAAAATGAGGGTTAACCTCATATTCTAGTTCGCTCCCACTCGAGAATTCCGTAACTAATACCTATTAAACTTCCCGAGGTATTTAGTTGCATCAAGCTGATTGATCAGCCCGAGTGTAGTCATGGTGTTCACCTAAAACTAGTAAACAACTTTAGTAAAACAATTGGTAGAATCAACAACTACGAACAAATACCAAAAGCGCTTAGCTCCCCGACAACAACGCCAGAAAATAGCTTGATGATTACAAGTGCATAGATAAATTGTAGCTAGTTTTGAAATAAAAGTATTGAACCCACATCGAGCTATTTGGTTAAGGTCTTTATGCCCCTCGTCACTATCTACCAAAGATTACTTGTAAGCTTCCTTTGATCTCAATTAAAGGGTGTTTGAAAGGTTTTGTGTTTGTGTGCAAGAAAGTAATAAAAGCAAGTAAAGTAAACAAGTAATGGAATCGTTGGGAAATGGTGTTGGAACTCAATAAGGCTAAAATATTATCGGGGATGTAGGATACACCACTTTCATATGACAATTATTCATGATTAGGATAATCTATTTATTTCGTCATGACATGCGTGGAGAGAGCTCCGTAATAAGATGTTCACTACAAGTCTCATGAGCAGACGCTTCTTGAGTCAAGTATTGAGGTCATCTCTAAATAACCACTATGATGCATGTGAGCAACCCACTTCTACAGACCATCACAATTAAGGGTTTCCCCATGGATATCGAATAAGCTTAGTGAATCTCTCTTAATTCCCCCTTTTACCGTGTTAGTGATGTCTACGCACTTCTATTCTTGTAGACAGTTGTTGGTCCTCCAAGTGCAGAGGTTTGTAGAACAACAACAAGTTTCCCTTAAGTGGATTACCCAAGGTTTATCGAACTCAGGAAGGAAGTGGTCAAAGGTATTCCCTCTCAAGCAACCCTGCAATCAAGATACAAGAAGTCTCTTCTGTCCCCAACACACCCAATACACTTGTCAGGTGTATAGGTGCACTAGTTCGACGAAGAGATAGTGAAATACAAGTGGTAACGGTGCCAGAAAATAGCTTGACGGTGAGGTAAATACTAAAGGCAACAAGAAGGAATCAAGCATACATGCAACAGATCTAGTAGCAAACAATGTTTCAATGTTTAGAAACAAGGCCTAGGGATCATACTTTCACTAGTGAACACTCTCTCATATAAATATATTCTCTTCATGATATTACTCTTAACTACTCTCCGGTTGGACACTCTAATCCATGGTAGGGCTATAACATCACACCTTAAAGTCCGCCTTCCCCAATCTAGATAACCCCACACTATCACCTTGAGCGCTAGATGGTTCCAACAAACACCAAAATTTCATAAAGGCATCCAACTCCAAATATAACTCATAAAAAAATATATGTAGTCTAGCTTAAGTGCCACACACGGCGCGCACGCTGTCACTTTCACACACGTGGGGAAAAGCATAGATCTATTAAAGCACGATGAGTATTTATGTAGACTCTAGCCTAAGTGCCACCATGGCGTGCACGCTGTCACTTTCACACACATGGGGAGAGCAGAGATCTATTAAAGCACTTGAGTAGCAAGGTAGATCTACTTGATTACAAAGCTCATGATCACAACATGATCATGCATAGAGAGAGAGAGAGATGAACACATAACTACCGGTAGAGCCGTTAGGCTCGAGGAAGAACTGCTCCCTCCTCATCATGGGAATCAGCAACGGTGATGAAGATGGTGGTGGAGATCGATGGAGATGGATCCGAGGGCACTTCCCCGTCCCGGCAGGGTGCCGGAACAGAGTCTTTTTGTCCCCCGAATCTCCCCTTCGGTGGCGGCGGCGCTATGGAGGTTTTCTTGGCTTTCTAGTCAATTCTTTAGGGTTTTTGAGTCGGGGGCTTCTTATAGGAGAAGGAGGCAAGGTCGATGGAGGTCCAGGGGGCCCACATCCCCTGTGGGTGCGGCCAGGGTGGGCCTCACGCCCACCTAGGGTGTGGCTACCCTGGTGTCCTCCTCCGTCTTGTCTTTGATTTTCCGTATCATTCAGGAAAAATATGAACTTTGGCTTTTGTCCCGTCCAATTCCGAGAATATTCATTTTTGAGCTTTCTGAAACTAAAAACAACAGAAAACAGGCAACTGGCACTGTGGCATATTGTCAAGAGGTTAGTTCCATAAAGTGTATAAAAATAGCTCAAAGTGTAGACAAAGCAAAGCAAAGTTGATACTAAACAAGCATGGAACATAAAAAATCATAGATGCGTTTACGACGTATCAAGCATCCCCAAGCTTAACTCGTGCTCGTCCTCGAGTAGGTAAGTGATAAAAAGAATAATTTTTGAGGTGACATGCACCATCACAATCAAGATCAAACCACTTGCAAGAATTGAAAGCTGGGATCAAAGAACTCTAAACATGAGCATGACAGATGGAGTTCTAACAGTAAGACAAAGTAACTATGCATGCAACACGAAAGGTTATAAACAAAGATCATGAATATCATGCATTGAAAGTCGTTTGTTTGTTTCACATATAGAAAACATAGCATAGTGGCATTCAGCTTGTCCCTCATGGATTAGCAAATAGATGCATAGGACACCTTCAAAGTTCATAAGAGTGACTAGATACAAATAGCACAAGAACAAGTAATATAAACAATATGCATCAATCAATAAGTTTTGGGACAATGCACATAGAACTAAGAATGGCAACTATGCTCTCTTAACTGGTGCCTAAGGATAGAAGGTGGAGACTCAATATAAAAGTGGAAGAAAGGCCCTTCAAAGGGAGCAGGGTTTTCAAGTTTCATAAAGAGCTTCCAAAAATTATGGTACTTGTTAGCTTTCATCTCTCATTGCCCCTATCATAAGCATCTTGAAGTGATTAAGGTTAAAGTGAACAAACTATGGAGTATATGCTTGACAAAGTATAAGTTGGCAATCTCATGTCCCTTGTATACGAGGGCCGCTCCTCATGCTACTCAACTTTAGTCACTTGTAAGTTCTTGTCATAGTAAGTACATGTGTATCATAGAGAACCGCCAATGGGGTACCCCTTTCACATGATATAGGAGCTATCCCATAATCAAAATGACAAGGCAAGCAGACAATGAGCATATCAGAAATCTTCTTATTTACCATGGTAAAATGGTGTTTTTTCTCTCTTTCCTCTTTTCAATATGTCTCTTTTTTTATAAGAAGAAAGCTTCATAGATTTCTCACTATGGTGATGCTAAAAGTTTCCACCATGA
The DNA here is from genome assembly GCA_916181665.1 of Avena sativa. Lineage (NCBI taxonomy): Eukaryota > Viridiplantae > Streptophyta > Magnoliopsida > Poales > Poaceae > Avena > Avena sativa. Next base: position 38,400,229 of record OV702298.1, on the reverse strand, counting down.
TCAGGAATGGCTCAGGCTAGCGGCCCAGGCGTTTCTCTAACACACATACATAACTCCATGGACTTACAAGCACCCCTTTCATTTCACACTGACGACATCCGTAGACAAAAGATCATGATATCAACTATGTAACAATATACAGGTGCAATGTTGAAAGCGTTCCCCGTGACAGCACGGTTCTGCTAATTCCAACGTATAAGTGCAAGCATATACAACATAGATGACACAATGGTTCAAGTTTATTAGGGGCAAGAAAAATAAAGTGTGCCATCAAGTTTGTGAGAGCTTTAATCACTAAGTTTTCACATAACAAGTTTAATTTGGAAGAGAGATAAAACAAGAATATACTTGGAATGGTGTAACACACCATGCATAGGAATTTATAGTGGACACTTTGGAATAACTTGGTTTCTTGGGAGTTGGATGCATGAGTAGAGCTTACTCATACAAGTGGAGGCTAGCAAAAGACTGGGAGCGACCAACTAAGAGAGCAATAATGGCCATAATCATACCGAGCGACAAAACATTACTAATCAAAGCATAAAGTGGTACCACAAGTCAAAAACTAAATGATCATAGAGGCTATGGTGACTGGTTCATAGTCATAACATGGTGTGAGCATGTGCCAAGTCAACCCAAACAAAGCATCAAAGAAGAATACCACAATACTATGCTTTTGTATGCTAAAACAACACATGATTCTTTCAAGGCACATTAAGCAATCCTAATTGTTTGGAACAAGTCATGCTACAGCAATAATCACTAAGCATAAGGTCAAAATAACATCTATGACATGATAAAGTCTAAGCCACAGTCAAAACAAGCTCCCTTTTGTACCACTTAAGCATGAAGCTTCCTACTCATTTCCAACACCAATCGACTTATTTGAAACAACTCACAAAGATAATAATCAATAAATATCAGTGAGAAAGTCTCAAAAATCCACAAAGAATTAACTAAAAAGTTCTAAGCTGAAAGCACAAGAAAACTAGAGCTAAACGCAGTGCTAGCAAAAGAGAACACTCACAAAACAATAAGAATGAAAACTAGAGTGTTCTAGGCAATGAAAACAAAGTGTGTCTCTCTCTCCAAAATAAGTTTTCTGTAATCAAACCAACTTACTCAAGAAAACTAAGAAAAATAAATCTAAAAACAAAGACGCTCCAAGAACAACACAATAGTGCATGAAACAATAAAAATGAAGTGTCCAGAAAGACCTGTAATTTTTATTGATGAAGAAGGGGATACCTTGGGCATCCCTAAGTTTTGACGCTTGTACGTATTGAATATTTCTTGGGGTGAAACGGGGTGTCATCCCCAAGCTTGAGATTTTGTCCATTATTCATCTCATTATATCACTCTCCCTCTACACCTGAAATTTTTCCTTCATACAAAACTTCACACAATCTTCATTAGCAACATTACTGTGCTCAAAAGATAATAGAGCCTTGGGTTTAGCTTTAGAACAGAAAAACTTTCACTAAAAACACAAGCTACTGTAGCAATTATCTGAAAAAGCTCAATTTCCCAAAAATAACCCGAAAAGGAATCAATAAGAAGCAAATGCAAATAATGGCAGAAATCGTTCAAAACAGACCAGCAGGTACAAACCGATTTGTTCGAAGACCTTATATTGCTCAAATAAAAAAGTGTTTAACTAACTAAAGTTATCTTACATACTGGGGATTTATTCGTAAATTTTCAGCTCAATCCGACATACAGAGATTCCTGACGAATTTTTACGGTGGAGCACAAAAATATGTTTCGGGACAGCAACTCCCCAAATCTTACTTACCTCTCATTAGAGGTCATTCTTGGCACAAAAAGCAAACAAAAAGGATAAGGAGAGGTTATTACAGAAGTAATAACTTCCAAGACTCAATAAAACTATTGGGTTATCTCCTAAGAAGTACTTTTCTTTAACGCCTTTAAGTTAGGCTTGATAGTTTGAGAAGATGCTCACATAAGAAATATGAATTGAAGTAAAAGAGAGCATCAAGAAGCAAATTCAAAACACATTTAAGTCTAACCATCTTCCTATGCATAGGAATCTTGTAAAGAAACAAGTCATGAAAGCACAAAGCAACAAGCATAGGAAAGCAAAACAAGTGCAACTTCAAGATTTTGAACATAAAGAGGGGAAACTTAATATTTTTGAGATGCATAAGACCATGTTTCCCTCTCTCATAATAAATTTCAGTAGCACCATGCATAAAATTAACAATATAACTATCACATAAAACATTCTTATCATGAGCCACATGCATAAATTGATTATTACTCTCCACATAACCATAGTCAATTCTTATTAATTGTAGTGGGTGCAAATTCAACAAAATAGCAATCACTATTATTCTCATCACCATAATCATCAAATATAGGAGGCATATTGTAACCACAATTATATTCCTCCTTAATAGTAGGTGGACTGAAAATATCATATTCATCATTGTACTCATCATATATTGGAGGTTTGGTATCATCATAAGCAATAGAATAGCTATCTTCCAAAGATGGAGAACTAAAAAGATCATTTTCATAAAAACTAGCTTCCCCAAGCTTAGATGTTTCCATAGCATAGCAACAATGGTGTCCAAAGAATTCATACTAATAACATTTCTATTAGCATGCAAATAAAGTGCGGATACCCATCATACCACTGCATGATGTAGTATACTATAGTCGTTGACATAACACCAATGAAACACCATTCACTAGTGTTACATCCCTCAGAGTGGTACAACAGAAACACAGCAGGTCCAAGACATGGCTAAAGGTTACAACTCGACTCCTTACATCAGATCAAGAGAACACTCTAGGTTAAAGAGAGAGAAAGAAACTTCTTACAAAGAAGAATCAGAAATAAACAACTCAAAAATTATCATAATAATAAGACTAGTATCTGAAATATTGGTCTGGCATTGCTGTTATTGCAATACTCTATATACGTAGGTTTAAATAAGCATGATTATATTCCTAATTAATCAGCAACTTCATATTTACTTGAGTTGATGTATATGTTGACTTCCTTCACTTCATTGAAGAGCTTGAGTTTTTTGATGGTGATTCCTGGAGCATAACTTGATGTAGACATCGTTTTAATTGGCTTCAGGATCCAGCAAGGGTTAAGAAGATACGTTGAGTACGGGCGTACTCAGCAAGTTCACTAGAAAAGGAGTGTTTGATGCACTATAATCTACAACCACAGACCATAGGTCGTAGGCAATGCAAGTTCTTGTAAACATTTCTTCAAAGATTGCTTTTATTCTGAAAAGCTATGTCCGTCAGCCTTTGACCGGTTTACCAGAACTTTCATGGAGTTCCTTTCCCGCGACATTCGCATCTCCTTCCCGGAACAAGGAGTAACAAGTTACAGTTCTTACACTCTGTAGAGGTGCATTACATTACCCATGAGAGATCAACTCCTTGTTACACAACCGGGCAGCTTACCCGTCCACAATTCCATGTTGTGGGGCCCAGTAGATGATCCAAGCCAATTACTGCCCTTTCCACGACCCCATATGTCTGCACGATCCTTTGGGGCTAGCTCACCTCTGTTAAGCCCCCTTTCGGGCAGGCCAAAACCCTGATGATTTCTCGAAGACTCTATGAGCTGGTGATGCCCCTGGCAAGTACCTTATAGGTCCGGCTAAACCTCCGACGGCCACTCATATATAATCTAGACACCAAAACCGTGGGGCCTAAGGGTGCCCACCCATATGTTGGATCCTCACAAGGAATCACAATGTCACGTTAAGGTAGTCTTACCTCCATACGAAAGGAAAAGGATACAACTGACTTCTATGTCCCATTCCAAATCTCAAGGCTAACGCGTAATATACGACGCAAGAATCACTGGCGACATTTGTTGTTAAATCCTAGATAATATGTTCCTTTACCACCAGAACTTTCATAGTAGGTTATTACCTCCTGGTAAATTACCTATAATCATATTATTATGAAAATAATGTTTTATGACCTTTTTGAAATGCAGGTGATGACAATACTGGATTTTTAAAATTCCTTACAAAAAATAATCAAAGGACATGAGGAAGTGTGAACTTGCCTTTTGTGATTGCAAGATTAAGCACTCACGATCTTGAAGACAATATAAGATCCAATATCTGAAATTAGCATCATTGGTCCGGTAAGAAATAATGTTTAAAGAAGCAGGATGCTATTATGCATAAGTAATGTAATGCAATTTGGTATTTTTGTATCCCCAGAATAAGCGTTGATCTAGAGTTTGGAAAATGGAGATGGTTCCTATAGAATATGTTGTACTTTTAGATAAGCTTCACACTTGTGCTTCTCATTAAGACTTGTGAGTGTGTGTGTAACAACATGTAATATAATAATAATATACACGAATGTGGAATGCTAATCAAAGATTTCTTATATAATAATTGCCTTATCTTCAAATTTTACTTTACAAGTATTGGCATTTATAAGTAACTTAAGTGTTAATAATCATAAGTATACAAGTAAAGCATAATGTAATGTGATTATTATTAATTGTTATTTGTTGTTTGAAGTGGCAAAAAGAATAACATTTGAAGAAAAGATTTCTTCTCTAAGGTCTAAACATTCCTTGAGGTTAATAAAAGGTGGTTGATGTTTTTTGTGTTTGCTTGAATAGTCTCGACTTAAGATGTTTTACGACTTATGTATAACAGACCAAAGTTAACTATAAAACACATAACAAGGTTTTAGCATTATATTTGAATGCTTGTAGACTTAAAGTCAACTTTAAGAATATAGATAAGCTTTAGGCGTAATGCTTATGATATTTGTACTTTGTTCTCCTCATAATGTTTCTTTAAATCTACTTAAGAGTGGTAGTACTTCTATTTGAGTAGTGATTTCTTATCATTATACTGGAGTGGAATCATTTATTTCCTTATAAATATATGGTTATGGTTTGGGGATAAGTAAACAATATTGGTGACTACTTGTGAAGTCACTATAGTGTTTTGGCATGTTTATAATCTTGTGGTTGAAGTAAAGGAATAAATTTTATTTAGCCACTATTAATCTTTGAAGATTTTATATTAGATTAAGATGTTATTCAAAGATATTCTACACTTATGGTAAAATAATATTCTGTAAGATTATATTTAAAATTGTGTTGAACCATTTTGACTTCATAATATCAATATTTAAGACTAATATTATTTATTAGACCTCAATTAACTAATTTTAGAAATATTAGCAAATTTTATATACCCTTATATGAATTATTAAGTAAGGAAATTAGATTTAAATTTAAGTTATTAGGGTATTAAGTTTTTATTTACCTCAAAAGTGGAATGTTATATTTTTAACATGTAAATATTATTTTTGTGATAATTTTAGTATATTACATTTATTTTGTGATTTATAAATAATAAGGTATGATTTTTATAAGTTTTAACACTTTATAAACACTTAATAAATAATAAATATTTAATTAAGTGAAGTAATAATACATGATTATAATATTAAATTTTAGTTCTTATTTTTCTAAGAATTTTGGTATATTATTTATATGTTTATCCTTTACCATTATTAAAATATGAATTATCAAAGTTTTATTACTTATACAATCTTGATTAAATAATATTTATTTAAATAATTAACATAATGATGTTGGATGATATAATTAAATTATATATTTTATTTTTCCAAACATTTTAATATACTACACATATTTTTATGAATTATAAAATAAAAGGTATTGATTTAACAAGATTTAATGATTTTATTTAATTCCTGGAATATTTAAATTTGGATTTATAACATTTTATCTATTTCCTAAACAGGGAATATCTTTTTACAGCACATCCAGAGCTACCCTAGGTCACTGACCAGTGGGGTCAGGGCCACGTCAGTATGCCACCTGGGCGTGGATTGGTCAATTGGTGTACTGGATCAAAGGTGACGCAAGTATGGTGTCAAGATGACGTCAGCGCGGCCCCACTTCGCCGACCATCCTCAGATGGTCGTCGGAGTCGCTGTTCATGAGTGCGCGTGGCCAAGCGAGACTACACGTTCGAATGAGTAGAACACGAGGATTCTAATAGTGGTTGCGCCGCCCTCGATTGTTCATCGGAACTACTGTAACAACGACGACTGAGGACGGCGCTACGGCGCGAGCAGCCTAGAGAGTGCGATAGGGGTAGAGGAAAGATGCTTGAGCATCAGTGACTCACCCTGGTTGCAGCGGTGGTGTCGGTGAGGACGGACGCGGTCGAAGGCGACCTCTCCAACGAGGATTCCGACGAACTACATCGAAAAGGAACGGCAAAATTCGCCCTCCCAGTTCTCTCCTTGATGCTGAACTACACCTAGAGGACCTATGGAGCACAGTGCTTCTCCATGGCTATATGGGAAGAAGAGGGGAGATGCTCAACGGCGGCGATTTGTCGGTGAGGTCAGTTAGGGTTTTGGGACAAAGGAGGATTCGAGAGAGAGAGAGAGAGAGCTTTAGAAGGATAAAGAGTGGATGAGGATGAGGCAGAGCTACGTCGTCGTGGCCTCCTTATCCCCTCTAGCGGTCGGTGGCATGAATCTCCATGCTGGCGAGCAGCGGTGCTGCTGCCAACGAGCTGCTTCGGGGCGAGCACGAGGTAGACGACAACGATAAGGTGGACAAAAGGGTACGCGGGCCTGGGCCGGTGTTGGGCTATGGTGCAATGAGCAGAGAGAACTGGCTGCGGCTCGCGACCGACAGATAGCTAGAGGAAACTCTGGACCAGCCTGCTGCTCGGGCCAGATTTCTTTTTCTTTCTATTTTTTCCTTTACTATTTTTTGTTTCAATTTTCATATTTTTATTTTACATTTTTTTGAATCTTTATTTATAAAATTTATTTTCTAAATACATGCAACATAATAATATGTATTTAGATTCATTTAATGAACCTTTATTTTATAAGGTTTATATTTTCCTTATTTCCTTTATTTGTTGTCCTTTTTTATTAACATTATGTAGAGGTTTTTGTTACGAGTTTGGTTACCTAAATAAACCATAGTTTATTAAGGAATGCATTACTATTAATTCATGAGATTTAATTCTTATCAACTTAACATTTAAGAAATTTTTATATAGTAAACCCTCTTATTATCCGTCACATGTAATTCTTGAGAAATAAAAATGATTAGTGTTATTCTCATAGACTTAATTGATTTTAAGGTAATTAGTTGGTTATAACTTGCATGGAATTTAGGGTTTAAGATTATAATTGTTTACTATCTGTCTTAGGAGACTTAAATTTATTCATGATCTAATATGTAGGAATAACATTTAAGGTTTAAGACTTATTGACTTTATGCTTATGATTGGGAATGATATCATTATTTAGGATAAAGTAATAGAGTTATTCTTTTTAGAATGGCTTAAGAATAAGGGTTGATAATTATAGTTCCTAGGCACTTATTGTTTTCATGTTTTGAAATGACAAATATATGCTTAAGTGATTTGCTGTAGGAAAATATTCCTATAAGGCATTGTGGAAATAGGATGATAGCTCAATCACATGAAATGGATATTATGTTTGGTTAAAGATTTAAAGCTGGGTGTTTACCAAGTATTCCTATCTTCCATATTTTATAATTCTTGACTTCTATTTAAGGAATTCCTTTCCTAGATATACTACTCCTTCATATCAATTATCATATGATAACATGATGAGCTTTGCTTCACAAGAATATTCTTATCAATAATTTCTCCTCCTAAATCCATTTGTGAATGCAATGAGCTGGACACTAAAGCTTTTCATAACTTTCTCATACCTCCACTTGATTATATCAAACTACTCTACTAATTATAATCTCCAATCCAACAGAGGGTTATAGGTAACTCCATTAAGACTCTTCTTTAATCATCCATCACCAACATTACTCTAATATATATATATATAAAATCCTACTTCACCTAAGGTGTTTAGTATTTCCTAAGAGAAATATACTACTTCTATAACTCAATGTTGCTTTGGCCCTATCCTAATCATACTAGCTGATCTCTACTTATCCATGAACTCATACTCCAACCTCTCATTGCACCATTATGACTTATCATGACTAATCTAGGATAACATATTCACATAGAGTGTAGTTATGTTCTAACTACTAATGTCACTTATACATGATTTAATCATTCCCTCTTAGTGACTTGAGCATTATCATTATAATCATTTGATCATTTATGGCTTAGGTTTCTAGTTGGCTAATCAAGGATTTATCAATACAATACTAGAGTTGTATAATTATCTTATGAGTATCCCTATTGGATGAAGAGATATTATTCATTGGCTATACCTACTTGGTCTAATAGGATTTCTCCTTGGTAACTATCTTCAGAATTCATCCTTATAATTCTTTTTGTTACCACATGTACCTTTATTTCAAAGAACTCTTCTATCCATTCAGGAGTGAGTTAACTCTACCACTTATCATATTGATTTTATTCTCTTCAAACTCTTCCATCCTATAGATGATATCTGAGACTAGCATTACTACTTCCTAATCTTACTTATTTCTTTATAGACCTTAAGTGAATGCTCTGATATGGGCAAGAGTTGATAGATCAAGAATTGATAGGTTAATAATTGGCGATTGTATAGTTGATTACTCAACATTGATGAACAACAGATATTAAAATAAGATGCAATAGAGATGATAAGGATTGATATGGAAAGAAAGATATACGGTGAATGATCTTGTATTGGTTTCTTTCCTACTCAACCTTACTTAAGAGTTAAGGTTAGGTATTACCATGATACTCATGGTATAAGTAGATAAGATTAAGATAGGTTAAGATTTGGTTGTAATGAATTATATAATATGATCTCTTAAAGATTAACATCAAACATCAAGTAATGTGTTGGTGGTTTAGTTTTATTATATTAGATCTACCCTTAAATCAAATCATGTTTACCCGAAATAAGGTTTTAACAAAGGTCATATTGAAACTTATCGCAGTCAACTTGATGATCTACTTCAATTCCATCAATTTAAGAGAATCTTCCATTACTTTGACAAGTTTTGTTCAAAAGCACGAAAATTATTCAGATTTTCTATGCATGAATGCAATGCACACATCTGGGTTCAACTTATTTCTAAGCTCTAATGCTGGGATGTTACAGACTCTCCCCCTTAAAATAAACTTCGTCCCTGAAGTTCATATACTCTTATGTTTCAGAGTAAGGAATTGACTTGTGTTGGTTACGACATTTCTCAGCTCCATGATAACCTCAGATGGAATAATTGTGGTATTCCATATCCAAATCTTTTTCTTAAATTCTCACCATACTTCAGCAATATTCAACTTGTTGTCTCCTATTCTCCAAAGTTACTTTTTCTTCAGTCCCCTAAGAATATGTCCTTATTACAAATTCTTTGATGAGTGTATTTCATCTCGTTCATTTCCTTGATTAAATATTCTAATCCTATCCTTTTATTTAATCATTGAACTTCTTTGTTACACTCGGTAAGGTCTAGGAAGTCTCACTAAAACAAGGTTTTAGATTTTTATTAGTCTATAGTTAAGGCTAAAAGACTAATATTGATTTATCATAATATGAGTTATACTTGTAACCCTTCCGAAGATTGGTGTTGAACACATTTAATTCATCCCCTTCAGAATTTCTTGTTCCACTATACATGACCTAATTAGATGTGTTGTATCACCTATTAAGGATTACTTAAGAATTGACTCCTTCGGAATTAGTCCATTAGAACTAACCTATTCTATCACTATCAAGCCTTTACTCTATCAAGCTTTTAAACAACTTTTTGCTATGACTTAAACTCTTTTTTCAATAACATTACTCAGATATTTAGATATAAATCCTTACGTTTACTGTTTACTCTCCCCCTTAGGGTTTACTAAGGTCTCTATACTTCTGACACAGTAACCATTGAATTTATAACTCGTATGTTGGTCTCTGTTCAACTTATACTCAACTTATTTATGGTTTCACGAAAGGTTTACGGTATAACCACACAATTGTGGATCTCCGAAGTAAATCTTCCAGCATTACTTGACTTACTTCCTCTTTGGACATTCTATCTTTGGTAGGGATGATTTTGTGAGACATTTCGAAATTCGGTCGCCTTAATTTTATACTTCTTTATGTCTTTTCTAAATTAGGCCAAGTTTTATGCACTTTATGCAACCATCAAGATGATCTGGTTAACTATGTCAACCAAGCACCAGCTGCATACAAGATACCGACTGTAGATCAAATACCTACTGCGGATAAAATACCAGCTGCGGATCATCCTAGGGTATATGTATTACCTTACAGTTTATGACCTAATACTGGTATTTTCTCTGAATTATCAGAGCTTGAATACCAATTTGTTCCAAAACTTCTTATTTGTACTCATTCATGATACCTCCATGAATATGGTATACTATTATTAACTTCTTAACAGCCTCACCTATTTGTGTGAACTTAATTTCACCACCTCTTGTTGCTTCATTCTTCATGTAAATCTCCTTCTTGGTCTTCGAAACTCGTCACTCCCTTACACGAATTTCCTTTCCTTTCTAGGTCTATAACATAAAGTAATAACTGGGTGTTACATCATGCATTTGCACACCAAGTCAAACTTCATGCACAGATCTAGCCAATCAAGAAGATTCAAGAAAATCCAAAAGTTGATAAACAACAAACATATACCATGTATTATACATAGGTTTTAGATAATTTACAGATGAACTAAATGTTCTGATGGTTTACCTCTCACATACATTACATAACTATCTTACACGAACTTCTTGTTCCTGTGAGTATATCCTCACTTATTTCAGCAAACCTCTCAAACTACAATACGCATTACCCTCTATGTACATTATTCAATCATTCATCCCTTCAGAGTTCCTTCCATTCTTACTTTCATCTTCTTCTAGTGCTTCCTGGAGTTCCGTCCATGATGACGTGAAGTCCTACGACTGCCTTCTGGAGTGTAAGAGCATCCAGGAGGTGCGTATTCTTGATTATAAGTACCTAGACTAAGATTAGTCATTGAAAAATGACTGGAGTTGGCGTAATCTTCTACAGGATATACCTGCGTTTCGGGCAACGCTTCCTCAAAGTAAGATGGTTCCTTCGCTTTTTCTTGGGTCCATTCATACATATTGGTATAGTAACTACCGGAATATTCCTCTTAGTCGATTGGATTGGTATTACCCCCATATGGTCCATAAGGCTCTCTAAGGTTATAATTGGTTTCTTCTCCGATACCTATATCACAAGCTATAGGATTTCCTATAGTTCCATCCTTAGATTCAACTACCCATTCATAATGGTTCTGCTCAGGGTTATTTGGAATAGCTCCCTCCCAAACTTTCTGTTCGGAGATATACTTTGTCCATTGATCTTCAGGTGACTGGGTTTATTTTGGTAGTAGGCATAGGTTTCTAACAGTGGATCATCAAATTCGGTTTCTTCATACACTTCATCTGAAAAGATGTTTTTGGGATGCCTAGATTCTTTATCTAACCTCTTCCTACATGTCATGGCTTTAATAGGATCAGTAAAATCCTCAATGAAAGTGTCCAGCTCCTGAACTAGGACTTGGTGAGTGTTATGATAAGTGTTTAGTAAATACCGAACGATCCATATACTCTACGGCTAGAGTAGGTTCAATCTGAACCAGAGTAGAGTGATCTAGCTCATGCTCCGTACTTGAGGTTTCATGGGGTATAATGGTATGAGTACTACCTTCTAGAGCTTGGGATTTCTGTTCTCGGATCATGGTTATGGCCGCTGTTACTGCAATCTGATATGCAGATGCCATGCACCTTGCCTCTCCTGATGGCATTTCTCCATTAAGTCCTAACTTCTTGGGTAGCATGACCATGACACGGTTGAACGAACATGTTGGGCCCCATGTGTGGTTTTGGTAATTAATGACAATCTTCATGGACTAATGTGTGTATTGAGTTGTACTTGTAGGAATGGTCCATCGACATCGCTTGGAGCATGTGTTGGCTTCAAGGTCGATGAAATGAGAAGATGTGTTGTGCAAGCTCAAAATGCGCCATCTGTCTCATGTTTGATGCTTGCCATCCTCGGTGATCATGGATCGATGATGAGGAATCAAGAAAATCGTTCCATCTTGAGAAGGTCAAGTTCGACTACATCGAGCTCAAGTGGTATGCTGAAGGCAAAGGTATAATCTTGATAGGTTTTCCCTTTTGCCGGTCTCTTGTTGTGTGTACGAGACCAGGTTTATGATAGATAACCGTACTATCAAGAGGGGCTCTCGAATGAGTAATTCGGTCACATCGTTCGAAGAGAGCTCAAACCTTTGCATACTTGCATCATCGTATTTGGTTGTTATTTGGTCTTACCCATGTGAGGATATAGAGCTTGTGGTAATCTCCATAACAAGCTCTTGTTCATCAAAATCGGATCTCTCTTTTATATCTTATTGCGATTTTGATCTATGCGTTTTTTCGGTTTCTCACCAAGTGAGGTATCTCACATTATTGTACTTGATACATTCTCACTTGGTGATAACCAATATTTTCACTTTTTATAGGGTAGCTCATGTCGTCCTCTTTCCAACACAATTGGAATCGGGTCAATCGGAGCTACCGTTCAAAACTTATGATCGTTTGAATATTTGCCTATTTGGTTTGAAAAAGGAAAAGGAAAAAATCTTGTCTGGGCCGAGCGGTACTACCGCAGCCCTATACCGCTCGGGCCTGGCGCGTGCGGCCCGCTTCAGTATCCCCCGGTACCCAGTACCGGTAATACCGGCTGGCCCGGTAGTACCGCCCGGGTGGGTCGGTACTACCGGCCGGCCCAGGTACAATTCCCAGCCAGCCTCGCCACGTCAGCCCGCCCGCGCGCTAGCTCCCGCTCGCCTGCCGTGTCCTGCCTGTGAGCCCCGCCCGCGCTCTGCTCGTTCGCTTACTGCCGCGCTGCCGCGCGCTTGCCTAGCCCCGCACGCCGTCCAGACCCCGCCCGCTCCCGCGCGTACGCCCCGCCAATCCCGCTTGCTGCCTGCTGCCTCGCGCGTGCTGCTGCTGCGCTGCACGCAAGCTTGCTTGGCCGGCTGCTGCTACATGCATCACGCGCGCATGTGCTGCTGCTCGCATGCGCTGGCCCACGCGCGAGCTGCTGCTTCTGCTGCTTTGCCCGCGTGCTGCTCGCTGTGGCCTCGCATTGACCATGCGCTCGCACGCTCTGCTGCGCGCCAGGTTCCCCTGCATTGCTGCTTCTATTTTTCCTGGAACATGTGGTACTACCGGTTAATTCTGGTAGTACCGGACCGTTGTGAAAATATGCCTCAACGGCTAGATTTTTGGGGTCTCTATTTAAGGCTTTGCCCGTTTTCAGTTTAGTTAGCTCCTTCCTCATCTATTAGGCTAAGCTTTATCCACACTTGCTCTAGATTTTGAATCTTGCCTAATCTCTTCCTCTCCGATGATTCTTCCCCATATTTGAGTGGAAGAGAGAGGATATCTTGATCCACGTTTTGACCTAACCGATTCATTTCTTTGTGAGTGTATCTTTGGGGATCAAGATTTTGGGGGATTTTGTGTTCCTCTCTGATTCCTCCTCTCTTGTTCCCCCAATAGATTTAGTAGCTTTGTTGGAACTTGAGAGTGAGGGATTTGAGCACCTTTGTGGTGTTCTTGCCATTTGCATTTGGTGCATCGGTTTGAGTTCTCCTCGAAGGATTTGGTTCATGTGACTCATTGGATCTTGTTTCTCTTGGGTTCTTTGAACCCTAGACGGTTTTGTGGCCTTGGTGGCATTGTGGCCTTTTGTGGCATTTGTTGGGAGCCTCCAATTAAGTTGTGGAGAAGTTCCCCAACCTTGTGAGAGGTTTCGGTTGCCACCGACAAGTGCACCGATAGTGGAAGCGTGGATCGATCCCGTTGGGGTGAGATTCACCGAAGAATAAGGGAGGTCTTTTGTGGCGTTGGTGGTTTGATACCACCCCCTCTCCAAACGAGACGTACTCCATGTTGGGAGGAACTCGGTAAAATATCAGTGTCCCCGCGTGCCTCGGTTATCTCTATACCCGAGCTCTTTACTTATGCTCTTTACATTGTGATAGCCTTCATGCTTGAAGTAATATATATCTTGCTATCACTTTGTTGCTTGTATTGCTTAGCATAAGTTGTTGGTGCACATAGGTGAACCTTAGTTGTTCTAGTGCTTAACAAAGTAAACACTAGTTTTATTCCGCCTTTGTTGAGCCACTCTAGGAAAAGTTTTAATCACCTATTCACCCCCCTCTAGGCGACATCCATATCCTTTCAACGGTATTTAGCTCATACCTTCCCATCATAGTAACTGTAAATCTTGACCAAAAGTCATGATTCACAATCCAAACTCCACAGAAGTTGTTGGAGAGTGTTTGTCCAATCCCCTCCGTAGTCATTTAACGTCCTGTTCATCACCTGAACATTCCGGGATGGATATCAAGGTGCCATGTAGAACTATAGGTAAGAAATTATCAGTAGTCACATAGAGTTAAAACTCTTGGTAATGATCGAAATTGCAATCATACTAAAGAATTATCGCACTAGCAACATGGCAGGATTATTCTCAGTTGAATATCCATCATATCACTAGAGAACTCTTTATTATTGCAGATATGTTTCCTACAGGTTCTACCCATTTACTAGGTTTCCAACCTAAGGTCAAAGCATATGCTCTAATACCAGCTGCGGAGACCTAGAATACCACTTCATGATGTAGTATTCTATATTTGTTGACATAACACCAATGAAACACCGTTCACTAGTGTTACATCCCTCAGAGTGGTACAACAGAAACACAACAGGTCCAAGACATGGCTAAAGGTTACAACTCGACTCCTTACATAAGATCCAGAGAACACTCTAGGTTAAAGAGAGAGAAAGAAACTTCTTACAAAGAAGAATCAGAAATAAACAACTCAAAATTATCATACTAATAAGACTAGTATCTGAAATATTGGTTTGGCATTGCTTCTATTGCAATAATATATAGAAGTAGGTTCTAGGGTTAGAGATTATATTCCTAACTAATCAGCAACTTCATCTTTACTTGAGTTGATGTATATGTTGACTTCCTTCACTTCATTGAAGAGCTTGAGTTTTTTGATGGTGATTCCTGGAGCATAACTTGATGTAGACATCGTCATAATTGGCTTCAGAATCTAGCAAGGGTTAAGAAGATACGTTGAGTACGAGCGTACTCAGCAAGTTCACTAGAAAAAGAGTGTTTGATGCACTATATCTATAGCCACAAACCATAGGTCATAGGAAATGCAAGTTTTCGTAAACATTTCTTCAAAGATTGCTTTTATTCTAAAAAGCTATGTCCGTCAGCCTTCACGAGTTTACCAGAACTTTCGTGGAGTTCCTTTCCCGCCGCGTTCGTAGCTCCTTCCCGGAACAAGGAGTAACAAGTTACAGTTCTTACACTCTACAGAGGTGCGTTACTTTACCCATGAGAGATCAACTCCTTGTTGCACAACCGGGCAGCTTACCCGTCCACAATTCCATGTTGTGGGGACCAGTAGATGATCCAAGCCAATCACTTCCCTTTCCACGACCTCATATGTCTGCACGATCCTTCGGGGCCGGCTCACCTCCGTTAAGCCCCCTTTCGGGCAGACTAAACCCCTGATGAGTTCCCGAAGACTCTATGAGCTGGTGATGCCTCTGGCAAGTACGTTATAGGTCCGGCTAAATCTCCGACAGCCACTCATAGATAATCTAGACCCCAAAAACATAGGGCCTAAGGGTGACCACCCATATGTTGGATCCGCACAAGGAATCACAACGTCACGTTAAGGTAGTCTTTCCTCCGTACGAAAGGAAAAGGACACAACTGACTTCTCTGTCCCATTCCAAATCTCATGGCTAACGCGTAATATACGGTTCAAGAATCACTGGCGACATTGGTTGTTAAATCCTAGATAATATGTTCCTTTACCACCGAAACTATCATAGTAGGTTATTACCTCCTGGTAAATTACCTATAATCATATTATTATGAAAATAATGTTTTATGACCTTTTTGAAATGCAGGTGATGACAATACTGGATTTGCAAAATTCCTTACAAAAAGTAATCAAAGGACATGAGCAAGTGTGAACTTGCCTTTTGTGATTGCAAGATTATGCACTCACGGTCTTGAAGACAATATAAGATCCAATATCTGAAATTAGCATCATTGGTCCGGTAAGGACTAATGTTTAAAGAAGCAGGATGCTATTATGCATAAGTAATATAATGCAATTTGGTATTTTCGTATCCCCAGAATAAGCGTTGATCTAGAGTTTGGAAAATGGAGATGATTCCTTTAGAATGTGTTGTACTTTTAGATAAGCTTCACACTTGTGCTTCTCATTAAGACTTGTGAGTGTGTGTGTAACAACATGTAATATAATAATAAGATACACGAATGTGGAATGCTATTCAAAGATTTCTTATATAAGAATTGCCTTATCTTCAAATTTTACTTTACAAGTATTGGCATTTATAAGTAACTTAAGTGTTAATAATCCTAAGTATACAAGTAAAGCATAATGTAATGTGATTATTATTAATTGTTATTTGTGGTTTGAAGTGGCAAAAAGAATAACATTTGAAGAAAAGATTTCTTCTCTAAGGTCCAAACAATCCTTGAGGTTAATCAAAGGTGGTTGATGTGGTTTGTGCTTGCTTGAATATTCTGGACTTAAGATGTTTTATGACTTAAGTATACCAGACCAAAGTTAACTATAAAACACATAACAAGGTTTTAGCATTATATTTAAAGGCTTGTAGACTGAAAGTTAACTTTAAGAATATAGATAAGCTTCAGGTGTAATGCTTATGATATTTGTACTTTGTTCTCCTCATAATGTTTCTTTAAATCTACTTAATAGTGATAGTACTTCTATTTGAGTAGTGATTTCTTATCATTATACTGGAGTGGAATCATTTATCTCCTTATAAAGATATGGTTATGGTTTGGGGATAAGTAAACAATATTGGTGACTACTTGTGAAGTCACTATAGTGTTTTGGCATGTTTATAATCTTGTGGTTGAAGTAAAGGAATAAATTTTATTTAGCCACAATTAATCTTTGAAGATTTTATATTAGATTAAGATGTTATTCAAATTTATTCTACACTTATGGTAGAATAATATTCTGTAAGATTATATTTAAATTGTGTTCAACCATTTTGACTTCATAATATCAATATTTAAGACTAATATTATTTATTAGACCTCAATTGACTAATTTTAGAAATATTAGCAAATTTTATTTACCCTTATATGAATTATTAAGTAAGGAAATTAGATTTAAATTTAAGTTATTATGGTAGTAAGTTTTTATTTACCTCAAAAGTGGAATGTTATATTTTTAACATGTAAATATTATTTTTGTGATCATTTTAGTATATTACATTTATTTTTGTGATTTATAAATAATAAGGTATGATTTTTATAAGATTTAACACTTTATCAACACTTAATAAATAATAAATATTTAATTAAGTGAAGTAATAATACATGATTATAATATTAAATTTTAGTTCTTGTTTTTCTAAGAATTTTGGTATATTATTTATATGTTTATCATTTACCATTATTAAAATATGAATTATGAAAGTTTTATTACTTATAAAATCTTGATTAAATAATATTTATTTAAATAATTAACATAATGATGTTGGATGATATAATTAAATTATAGATTTTATTTTTCCAAATATTTTCATATACTACACATATTTTTCTGAATTATAAAATAAAAGTTATTGATTTAACAAGATTTAATGATTTTATTTAATTCCTGGAATATTTAAATTTGGACTTATAACAATTTATTTATTTCCTAAACAGGGAATATCTTTTTACACCACATCCAGAGCTACCCTAGGTCACTGACCAGTGGGGTCAGGGCCACGTCAGTATGCCACCTGGGCGTGGACTGGTCAATTGGTGGACTAGGTTAAAGGTGACGCGAGCATGGCGTCAAGATGACATCAGCGCGGCCCCACTTCGCCGGCCACCCTCAGATGGTCGTCGGAGTCGGTGTTCACGAGCGCGCGCTGATATGTCCAAAACGTAGCTACTTTCTCGAACACTTTGCTATTGTTTCTTCTCTAAACTTGTGTGATTTGGATAGAACTAACACGGACTGACGCTGTTTTCAGCAGAATTACCTTGGTGTCTTGTTTTTGTGCACAAAATCAACTATCAGGAAAAATCCCGGAAAATATGCCAAAAATTATATTTCACCAGAAGATCCACGGATCCAGAATACGAGAGGGAGAAGGATCCTGGGGGGCCTGTCAACACCCGGATTTTTAATCCCAGATGCCTGTTATGCCATACATCGCAATCCCAGGATTACCATTTTTGCGAGACATAACAGAATTGGATACCACAGTACATCATCCATTACAAACCATACATAAGGTCTTACACAAATAGGGATCTCATGATCCAGTTCTTAGTACAACTTCAAGCAACGGAATACATAATAATAACGATAGCGTAGGCGAAGCTCCATCTTCGGGGTCACAGGAAATGCTGACGATGGGAGATGATACTAGTTGTCGTAACCTTCCTAGGGTCCATCCTCCAGGTGTAGGGTTTCGTAGCATGGAAAACAAAAATTTTCTACCGCATACAAACAAACAAGCCAAGATCTATCTACTAGATTGTAGCAACGAGTCGATGGAATAACTCACCCTCGAAGATTCCAAAGTGTTTAACGAGAGCGGATTCTCGTGGGTGATGTAGTCGTACTCTTCCCGATCTCAAGATCGCGTAGACGATCCTTCCGGCGCTGCGTTCTGGCAGCGCTCCCGCAGTCGGTCACACGTTCGGTACTCGACGAAGACCTTCCTCTCCCTTGTTCCAGCAGGCAGCGGAGGTTGTAGCACTCTCCTCGCGATTCCGGCAGCACAACGGCGTGGTACCGGAAGTAGAGGGGAGATCTCGCAGGGCTTCGCCTTAAGCCGGAGCGAGTATGGTGGAGTATGAGAGAGTCCCTCGACGATCTAGGGTTTAGACACGCCGAGGAGGGGCTAGTGCCGGCGGCTAGGGTTTCACCTAGGCGGCGGCGGCGAGTGCCCTAGGGCCGGCGGCGGCTTGGAGGCGGCGGCGGCTTGGTACTAGGGTTTGGAGGAGAGGATCTTGTGTGTCTCTAGGAGGGAGCCCTGCCCCTCCTTATATAGGTGGAGGGGCCGGCCGGCCAAGGGGAGGGAGAGGAGTCCCTCCCCAACTCGGCTTGGAGGTGGGCCGCCGGTTGGAGGAGGGAACTCCTCCCCAACTCGGTTTCCCCCTTCCTCCTCTTTTCCTCTTTCCAAATTTAGCCGTTTGGCTTTTCAAACTAGCTATTTGACTTTTCAAACTAGGATTTGAATTAATCCTTTATTTGGTACAGCGATGACACTTAGTAAATGATGCAATCATACCAACTTGATACAACACATTCATGTACCCTTCCCCTCCGGAGTGCCGGACATTCCGGAACATTCTAGAACATTCCCGATGAAAACACCGGAACCATTCCCCAACTCCAAAACGGGACTTTCCTTATATGAATATTATTCTCCGGACCATTCCGGATCTCCTCGTGATATCCCGGATACCATCCGGGACTCCGAACAACATTCAGTCTCTTTCTCATCATTCCATAACTACTCAAAACAACGTCGAATCCTTAAGTGTGTCTCCCTACGGTTCGTGAATTATGCAGACATGATCAAGACACTTCTCCGAACAATAACCAATAGAGGAATCTGGAAATTCATATGGCTCCCACATATTTCTACGATTACTTTGCGATCGAATGAACCACTTACATACGATATCAATTTCCCTTTGTCTCACGATAGTTTACTTATCCGAGGTTATGATCGTCGGTATCTCTGCATACCTAGTTCAACCTCGTTACCGATAAGTACTCTTTTCTCGTTCCCGTGATATGTGATCCCTTGTGAGCCAGTCACATGCTTGCAAGCTAATTGGATGACATTTCACCGAGAGGGCCCAGAGTATATCTATCCGTCATATGGATGGACAAATCCCACTCTTGATCCATGTGTTTCAACCAATACTTTCCGAACACTCAATGCCACCTTTATAACCACCCAGTTACGGTGTGGTGTTTGATGTCACCAAAGCATCCATCCGGTAAAGGTGATATGCATGATCTCATGGTCGAAGGAATCAGATTACTATGTATCAGAAAGCATATAGCAATTGAACTATTAAAATGACTTGATCTTTATGCTACGCTTATCTATAGGAGTATGTCCATCATATCATTCTCCTAACAATATGATCTTGTTGTTAATAACATCTCAATGTTCATGATAGGGAAACCACAATCATCTATTAACCAACAAGCTAGTATTATATAGAGGCTTTACTAGGGACTTCAAATTAAGTTTACAAATCACTCAAGTATTAATGTTTCCTTGTTAATACTATTATAGCATGAATGTAAACATTTATCATAAACACAAAGATATAATAATAACTACATTTATTATTGCCTCTAGGGCATATCTCCAACAGTCTCCCACTTGCACTAGAGTCATCTAATCTAGATTACATGGTAATATACCGAACACCCATGGCAGTTTGGTGCTGGTCATGTTTTGCCCTCGGGAGAGGTTTAGTCTACGGATCCGCCATATTCAGATCTGTGTGTACTTTGCAAATCTTTATATCCCCATCTTGGATATGTTCTCGAATAGCGTGAAAACATAGCTTGATATGCTTCAGCTTCTTGTGTGACCTTGGTTCTTGCGCATTGGCTATGGCGCCCATGTTATCACAGTAGATAGACATTGGGTCCATCGCACTAGGAACTACACCCAGCTCTGTAATGAACTCTTTCATCCATATCGCTTCTTGTGAAGCCTCCGAAGCAGCCATGTATTCCGATTCAGTTGAAGATCTTGCCACAACGCTTTGCTTTGCACTCCTCCAGCTAACTGCTGCACCATTCAAAATAAATACGTATCTAGATTGTGATTTAGAATCATCCGGATCGGTGTTCCAACTAGCATCGGTGTAACCATTAACAACGAGCTGTTCATCACCTCCATAAGAAAGAACCATATCCTTAGTTCTTCTCAAGTACTTAAGGATGTTTTTGACCGCTGTCCAATGATCCACTCCTGGATCACTTTGATATCTTCTAGTTAAACTAACAGCATATGCAATGTCGGGTCTAGTACATAGCATGGCATACATTAGAGATCCTATGGCTGAGGCATAGGGAGTCTTACTCATCCTTTCTCTATCTTCTGCCGATGTCGGACTTTGAGTTTTACTCAAGGTCGTATTGGGCAACATGGGCAAGAACCCTTTCTTGCTATCTTCCATTCCAAACCTCTTTAGAACTTTGTCCAAATATGTACTCTGTGACAATGATATTTGGCGTTTCGATCTATCTCTATAAATCTTTATGCCTAATATGTAAGCTGCTTCGCCAAGATCCTTCATTGAAAAACTATTATTCAAATATTCCTTGACACTATTAAGAAGGTCTACATCATTCCCAATCAATAATATGTCATCCACATATAGTATTAAGAATGCTACAGAGCTCCCACTCACTTTCTTGTAAATACAAGCTTCTCCATAAGTTTGTATAAAACCAAAACTTTTGATCACCTTATCAAAACGTTGATTCCAACTTCGGGATGCTTGCTTCAATCCATAGATGGACCGTTGAAGTTTTCATACCTTGTTAGCATCTTTAGGATCAACAAAACCTTTGGGTTGCATCATATACAACTCTTCATCAATGTCTCCATTGAGGAATGCTGTTTTGACATCCATCTGCCATATCTCATAATCGTAATATGCAGCGATTGCTAACATAATCCTCACAGACTTTAGCTTCGCTACTGGTGAGAAAGTCTCATCGTAGTCAACTCCTTGAATTTGTCGAAACCCTTTTGCGACAAGTCGAGCTTTATAGACAGTAACATTACCATCAGCATCTGTTTTCTTCTTGAAGATCCATTTGTTCTCGACAGCCTTCCGGCCATCCGGTAAGTCCACCAAAGTCCATACTTGGTTTTTGTACATGGATCCAATCTCGGATTTCATGGCTTCTTGCCATTTATTGGAATCTGGGCTCATCATCGCTTCCTCATATGTCTCAGGGTCATCGGTGTTGTCCACCAACATGACACTCATAACGGGATCATACCAATCTGGAGTGGTACAAGTTCTCGTTGACCTGCGAGGCTCTATAGCAACTTCAACCGAAGTTTCATGATCATCATCATTAGCTTCCTCTCTTATTGGTGCAGGCACCACAGGAACTTCTTCCGGTGCTGCGCTACTCGCAATTTCGAGAGAAGGTTCGACAACCTCGTCGAGTTCTACTTTCCTTCCAGTCACTTCTTTCGAGGGAAATTCCTTCTCTAGAAAGGATCCATTTTTGGCAACGAAGATTTTGCCTTCGGATCTATGATAGAAGGTATACCCAATAGTTTCCTTCGGGTATCCTATGAAGACGCATTTTTCCGCTTTGGGTTCAAGCTTGTCCGGCTGTAACTTCTTTACATAGGCTTCGCACCCCCAAACTTTAAGGAACGACAATCTAGGTTTCTTCCCAAACCATAATTCATACGGTGTCGTTTCAACGGATTTAGACGGTGCCCTATTTAAAGTGAATGCGGATGTTTCTAATGCATAACCCCAAAATGATAGCGGTAAATGTGTAAGTGACATCATAGAACGAACCATATCTAAGAGAGTTCGATTACGACATTCGAACACACCATTACGTTGTGGTGTTCCCGACGGTGTCAATTGTGAAAGTATTCCACATTTCTTCAAATGCTCGCCAAACTCGTAACTTAGATATTCACCTCCACGATCAGAACATAGAAATTTAATCTTCTTGTTACGTTGATTCTCTACCTCACTTTGAAATTCCTTAAACTTCTCGAAAGTTTCGGACTTATGTTTCATGAAATAGATATACCCATATCTACTCAAGTCATCCGTGAAGGTAAGAACATAACGATAACCACCGCGCGATGCTACACTCATTGGACCACACACATCGGTATGTATGATTTCCAATAAGTCCATAGCTCGCTCCATCATACCAGAAAATGGAGTCTTAGTCATTTTACCCATCATACATGCTTCACATCTATCAAGTGATTCGAAATCAAGTGATTCAAGAAGTCCATCGGAATGGAGTTTCTTCATACGCTTCACTCCAATGTGACCAAGACGACAGTGCCACATATAGGTCGAGTTATCGCTCGATTTCAAACGTTTAGCCTCAATGTTATTAATACGTGTATTTCCACTATCGAGATTCAATAAGAATAGACCATCTATCAAAGGTGCATGTGCATAAAACATATTACTCATATAAATCGAACAACCATTATTCTCGGATTTAAACAAGTAACCATCTCGCAATAAACAAGATCCCGATATAATGTTCATGCTTAACACAGGCACCAAATAACAATTATTTAAGTATAAAACTAATCCCGATGGTAGATGAAGGGGTAGCGTGCCGACCGCGATCACATCAACCTTTGATCCGTTTCCAACGCGCATCGTCACCTCGTTTCTCGCTAGCTTCCGTTTATTCTGCAGCACCTGTTTCGAGTTACAAATATGAGCAACCGAACCAGTATCAAATACCCAGGCACTACTACGAGTACTAGTGAGATACACATCAATAACATGTATATCAGATATACCTTTCTTCTTGATGTTGCCGTTCTTCAAATCCGCCAAGTACTTTGGGCAATTCCGCTTCCAGTGACCTTCTCCCTTGCAGTAAAAGCACTCAGTATCAGGCTTAGGTCCAGCCTTGGTCTTCTTCGTCGGCGTGGTAACTTTCTTACCACCCTTCTTGAAGTGTCCCTTCTGCTTAGACTTGCCTTTCTTGAATTTGGTGGTCTTATTGACCAACAACACTTGGTGCTCTTTCTTGATCTCCAATTCTGCAGACTTCAACATGGCAAAGAGTTCTAGCAACGTCTTGTTCATGTTTTGCATGTTGTAGTTCATCACAAAGTTCTTGTAACTTGGTGGTAGTGACTGGAGGACACGGTAAATCCCCAAAGCATTAGGAATCACAATACCCAAGCTTTGAAGTTTGTTTGCGTGCCCAGACATCTTAAGCACATGCTCGCTGACGGAGCTGCCCTCTTCCATTTTGCAGTTAAAGAACTTTTCAGAAGCCTCATAGCTTTCAATTGCCGCATGAGTCTCAAAGATCAATTTGAGATCCTCGACAATATCATATGGGTCTGAATTCTCAAACCTTTTCTGAAGCTCCGATTCTAAACCATACAAGATAGCACACTGAACTATGGAGTACTGAGTTTTCCGAGTGAGGTACACATTCTTTACTTCATCGGAAGCATCAGCTGCAGGTGGGTCACCCAGCGGTGCATCCAGCACATAGGTCAAATTACCAGCTGTGAGGACAATCCTCAAATTGCGGAACCAATCCGCGAAGTTGCTTCCATTGTTTTTTCAACTTTTCTTTCTCTAGGAACGCATTAAAATTGATGGCAGGGGCTGCCATTGATCTACAACATATTTGCAATAGTTTTAGACTAAGTTTATGACAAATTGAGTTCAAATTAATAATAAAATTAATCTAGGTGAACTCCCACTCAAAACAATATCCCTCACATTGTTTTAGTGATCACACGAACCAAATCCACCACATCAACACTGATCATCACGAGAGTTGATATAGTTTCAATGGCGAACAATCGACATGTTCATCATATCTACTATATGATTCATGCTTTACCTTTCGGTGATCCGTGTTCCGAGACCATGTCTGTACATGCTAGGCTCGTCAAGATCAAACCTTAGTTTCCGCATGAGCAAATCTGGCTTGCTCACGTTGTATACACTTGTGGAATCTAACACATCCGATCATCACGTGGTGCTTCGAAACAACAAGCTTTAGCAACGGTGCTAACTAAGGGTGAACACTTTATGACTTGAAATTCATGTGCATGAGGGATCATCTTATAATGCTACCGTTGTCTACTAAGCAATACAAGATGCATAAAGGATTAACATCACATGCAATTCATAATATGTGATATGATATGGCCTTTCTTCTATGTGCTTCCAATCTCCATCTTCTAGCACGAACATGATCTCCATCATCACCGGCATTGCATCAAGGTCAATGACGCTTCTTCATGGTTGTCGTCCACCGGCTTCAACTATTACAACTACTTTGAATAGACACGCGGGTCTTAACATAAATTAAAGACAACCATATGGCTCCTGCCGGTTGCCAACTTACAATAAGGAACATTGCATACATCAAATATAATCACAATCATGGCCATATCACATCACAACACACCCCTGCAAAACAAAGTTAGACGCCTCTACTTTCTTTGCATGTTTTACGTGGTTTGGGGCTTTCAATAAGTGTCGTTCTAACTTACGAACATGAACCACAACATTGATACTAGTATTGTTAATCACCCGTTGTAAATTGGATCTTAACTATGCTAGGAGAAACAGGCACCCGCAAAGCCACTTATGCAATACAAGTTGCATGTCAAGCATGGAGCAAGTCTCATGAACGATGTCATGTAAGGTTAGCCCGGGCCGCTTCATCCCAACATACCGCAAGATGCAAAGTACACAAGAAGCAATCGACAATAAAAGCATCAACGCCCACAATGACCATTGTGTTCTACTCGTGCAACAGATCTACATATAGACACGGCTCTGATACCACTGTAGGGTTTCGTAGCATGGAAAACAAAAATTTTCTACCGCATACAAACAAACAAGACAAGATCTATCTACTAGATTGTAGCAACGAGTCAATGGAATAACTCACCCTCGAAGATTCCAAAGTGTTTAACGAGAGCGGATTCTCGTGGGTGATGTAGTCGTACTCTTCCCGATCTCAAGATCGCGTAGACGATCCTTCCGGCGCTGCGTTCCGGCAGCGCTCCCGCAGTCGGTCACACGTTTGGTACTCGACGAAGACCTTCCTCTCCCTTGTTCCAGCAGGCAGCGGAGGTTGTAGCACTCTCCTCGTGATTCCGGCAGCACAATGGCGTGGTACCGAAAGTAGAGGGGAGATCTCGCAGGGCTTCGCCTTAAGCCGGAGCGAGTATGGTGGAGTATGAGAGAGTCCCTCGACGATCTAGGGTTTAGACACGCCGAGGAGGGTCTAGTGCCGACGGCTAGGGTTTCACCTAGGCGGCGGCGGCGAGTGCCCTAGGGCTGGCGGCGGCTTGGAGGCAGCGGCGGCTTGGTACTAGGGTTTGGAGGAGAGGATCTTGTGTGTCTCTAGGAGGGAGCCCTGCCCCTCCTTATATAGGTGGAGGGGCCGGCCGGCCAAGGGGAGGGAGAGGAGTCCCTCCCCAACTCGGCTTGGAGGTGGGCCGCCGGTTGGAGGAGGGAACTCCTCCCTAACTCGGTTTCCCCCTTCCTCCTCTTTTCCTCTTTCCAAATTTAGCCGTTTGACTTTTCAAACTAGCTATTTGACTTTTCAAACTAGGATTTGAATTAATCCTTTATTTGGTACAGCGATGACACTTAGTACATGATGCAATCATACCAACTTGATACAACACATTCATGTACCCTTCCCCTCCGGAGTGCCGGACATTCCGGAACATTCTAGAACATTCCCAATGAAAACACCGGAACCATTCCCCAACTCCGAAACAGGACTTTCCTTATATGAATCTTATTCTCCGGACCATTCCGGATCTCCTCGTGATATCCCGGATCCCATCCGGGACTCCGAACAACATTCGGTCTCTTTCTCATCATTCCATAACTACTCAAAACAACGTCGAATCCTTAAGTGTGTCTCCCTACGGTTCGTGAATTATGCAGACATGATCGAGACACTTCTCCGAACAATAACCAATAGAGGAATCTGGAAATTCATATGGCTCCCACATATTTCTACGATTACTTTGCGATCGAATGAACCACTTACATACGATATCAATTTCCCTTTGTCTCACGATAGTTTACTTATCTGAGGTTATGATCGTCGGTATCTCTGCATACCTAGTTCAACCTCGTTACCGATAAGTACTCTTTTCTCATTCCCGTGATATGTGATCCCTTGTGAGCCAGTCACATGCTTGCAAGCTAATTGGATGACATTTCACCGAGAGGGCCCAGAGTATATCTATCCGTCATATGGATGGACAAATCCCACTCTTGATCCATGTGTTTCAACCAATACTTTCCGAACACTCAATGCCACCTTTATAACCACCCAGTTACGGTGTGGTGTTTGATGTCACCAAAGCATCCATCCGGTAAAGGTGATATGCATGATCTCATGGTCGAAGGAATCAGATTACTATGTATCAGAAAGCATATATCAATTGAACTATTAAAATGACTTGATCTTTATGCTACGCTTATCTATAGGAGTATGTCCATCATATCATTCTCCTAACAATATGATCTTGTTGTTAATAACATCTCAATGTTCATGATAGGGAAACCACAATCATCTATTAACCAACAAGCTATTATATAGAGGCTTTACTAGGGACTTCAAATTAAGTTTACAAATCACTCAAGTATTAATGTTTCCTTGTTAATACTATTATAGCATGAATGTAAACATTTATCATAAACACAAAGATATAATAATAACTACATTTATTATTGCCTCTAGGGCATATCTCCAACACCAGGTACTCCTCTTCATAGTCTGGCCACGGGAATAGCCAGGGACAAAGCCATGAGTACTCTTTAAGTACTCGCAAACTAGTACTAACAAGTGAAAGGGGTTTTTGATAATAGGACACTAGGCTCTAGGGTTGTTTTGCAAAAGCCAGATTTATCTCTACTAAGCTGAGAAGCAAGAGAAGCTAGTCACAATTTTATAACTCCTAAGTAGGAACTTGTATTTCATATCACAACCCTGTTGTGGTCAAGTCAAAGTCTCAATTCATTTCACAAGTCTTTTGAAAACATCTGACGGGGGAACAGTATGGCCACTCCAACTGTCCATAACCACGGACGCAGCTATTCGAATAGTTTGACACTCTGCAGAGATTGTACACTTTCACCACAATATTCGATACATCCGTCAGGAACAAATCCTGAATTCACCATACTCAGTATGCGGATAATCAATCCTAACCTTTCAATTACACGCCCTAGTATAAGCACCTCTCCTGTGAGTTTGGCCTCCCAACCATGACCAACTGTCATCTTGGGTACTGCACAGGTGGACAATCTTCACAAGGTAGCCTCAGCTCAGACCTTGGCCGTGAGGGAACTAATACTAAGGTATATAAGTTTCCAGTCAAGCCCTACCCAATCTTCGGGTATTGTGATTGTACGATAAACTTGGAATGGTGCGTTCGATCTGGTTCTAATCCAACGGCTGAGGGTCATCGTCGACGTTGGGCAACACCAGGGAGACAGAAACCTAGCGCGGCAGATGGGGGTTGTTGGGGGCTCACCGGGGCTCAGGCGAGGGTCGGCGAGGCAGGCGAACGACGAAGTCAACCAGTGAGAACCTCCTGGTACCGGCAGCTTCTCCTGGGGCGGCTCCAATTGCTGGCCCCTTCTTCTCCAGCAGCGGTAGGCTCCGGTGAAATTCTGGCGAAGTGCTGTTCGCCTTGCTCCGGGAATGGGGTGGCACGATCAGTGAGGAGAGGGGAGTGAGATGGTGTTCTCAATTCGGCTGGGGGTGGCCTCTATTTATAGTCGCGACGGCGAGACCGAACGGGATGGGCAGGCGACGGTGGCGACATGGCTACGGACGGCTAGAGGCATGGCCGGCGGTGGCGATCGCTTGGTGGTCTCCTGGCGATGCTCTACGGCTTCAATGCACGCGCAGGGGCGGTGCGGTTTGGTCTAGAACACGCGATGGTCTGCGCGGTAGTGGCGGCGTCTTCGACGACGAGCGGTGGCTGTGCGGCATGGGGCGGCGAACGGGGATGTCTGGCGGTCTCCTGGGTTGGTGGCGATCATGTATGCACGCGGCGAGGGCGGCATGCGGTCTGTGGGCGTCGCTCGAGCGTGGCGCTCTGGCGCATGCTCAGCATGGTTGCTGGCGAGCTGGGCGTGGTTCGTGCATGTGGTCCAAGGTTTGGCAATGCTCGCGGCTGGGATAGGGAGTGGCGGTGGACGGTGGGCTGCCTCCCAGACAAGGTTGGCACGGCTAAATCTCCTTCTAGCTTGCTGTCTCTACTGGGGTGGCATGGTGAGCTTCAGCTGTTCACCATTGATGTCATTGCCCAGCTTACAGTGAGGCTAGTGCTTGGTTTAACTTGCTAGACGATCTACTGAGATGGTTGTGAGCTAGAGAGGGGACAAGTTAGGCTTCAATCACTGCTCAGAATAGTGTTTAAGATTTTGATGATTTGTGTCTGCAAAGTGTTTGATGAAATGGCCGCAAGAATTCAAGTTTTGAATTTTGAAAAGATTTTTGGTGGGTGTGCTAGGTTGGTGCTGGTGAGTCTGCAGATGCTTGGGTTTTGAAAGTTGAGCTTGTTTGAGTGGTGTTTGAAAAAGTGGGATCTTCTCATATGATAAAGATTCAATTTTGAACTGTCATTTAAACTATGCATTTGAAAGTTTCTGGATGATCACAAAGTGGGCCTTGATACTTTGTTATGAGTACAATCAAGGGGTGCAAAGATCCAGAAAATTTTCTGTTAAGTTCTGAAAGTTTGGGACAGCCAAAGTAGGCATAGGAGTTAAATTGGTTAAAATGACCATTCCCTTATTTTATTTGTTTTGATTTATTTGTCTTTGAGAAAAGTTTGGGAATTGTTTAGATGATGTTTATTTCACCTAATAATCCATTTACAAGCAAAGGAACACACAAACAAGGTGGTTCAAAAGAATTCCAAATGAAATGCATACACCATGCATGCTTTCATATTTTTATTTTAGAAAAGTTTTTGTTCACCCTAATTTTGATGATTAGAGTTTGATGATCCAAGTTTAGTATTTTTGGGATGTTACAAACCTTCTCCCCTTAAACAAAATCTCGTCCCGAGATTTGAAAAAGGACGAAAAAGATTACCTAGGATTTGAAGAGATCGGGAAACTCTGTCCTGATGTGATCTTCACGCTCCCAGGTAGCTTCCTCTTCTGTGTGGTTGCTCCACTGAATCTTGAGAAACTTGATGCTTCGGGTTCAGGTAGTTCTGAAAGCTTCTTCCAAAATACGGATGGGTACTTCGGGATAGGTCAGGTCATCATTGATCTCTATGGTCCGGTGATCGATGTTTTTGAACACTTCGGTCTTCTCTGGACTTCGAGACACTTGCAAAGTAACGAGATATGGAACACACTGTGCACGGCTGACATCTATTCGGGTAGATCCAATTGATACGACACTTCTCCTCGATGGTTCAGAATCTTGAAAGGTCCGATATATCTGGGGGCTAACTTTCCTTTGAGTTGGAAACGCTGCTTTCCCTTCAATGGCGACACTTTCAGATAAACAAAATCTCCTAGGTTGAGGTCTCTACGTCTCTTGTCAGCGTAACTCTTATGTCTGGACTGGGCAGTCTTGAGGTGCTCACAAACCTTGTGAACCTTCTCTTCTACTTCTCGTAGGATGTCGGGTCCGAAAATCTGACTCTCTCCTACTTCCGACCAGTTCAAAGGGGTGCGACACTTCCTTCCGTACATAAATTCAGATGGGGCCATTTGCACACTATCTTGATAACTATTGTTGTATGAAAATTCTGCAAACGGCAGACAGTCTTCCCACTTAGATCCATATTCTAACACACATGCTCTTAGCATATCTTCGAGTATTTGATTTACTCGCTCTGTTTGTCCATCGGTCTGAGGGTGATACGCGGTGCTGAAATCTAGGCGGGTTCCTAAACCTTCTTGGAATTTCTTCCAGAATCTCGAGGTAAACTGAGTTCCTCGATCCGATACGATGTTCTTGGGGACTCCATGCAAACTAACTATTCTAGCGATGTATAACTCCGCTAACTTCGAACTCCGATATGTGGTCTTGACGAGTAAGAAATGGGCGACTTTGGACAATCGGTGCACTATGACCTAGATAGAGTCATTTCCCCTACTAGAAGTAGGCAGTCCAGTGATAAAGCCCATTCCAACGGAATCCCATTTCCATTCCGGAATCTGCAATGGTTGCAACAATCCAGCGGGTCTTTGATGTCCTGCCTTGACTCGCTGACATATATCACACTTGGCGATATAGCTTCCGATTTATCTCTTCATCTTATGCCACCAAAATTGCTCTTTTAAATCTTGATACATCTTAGTTCCTCCGGGATGGATAGAATAAAGAGTATCATGAGCCTCCTTCAGAATAACTTCTTTCAACTCAGAATCTGATGGTACACAAAGGCGTCCTTTGTACCACAGAACTCCTTCTTCATCTTCGGTGAATCCGGGTACTTTGCCTGTACCGATACGACGCTTGATTCCGTCGATACTAGCATTTCCCTTCTACGCCTCTTTAATCTGACTGATCAAAGTGGGCTGGAGTTCTATGCTAGCCAAAAATCCTTCACTCACTAATTCCATTCGAAAATCTTCCATCTCTTTGTGCAAGCTTGGTTGCTCCTTCAAGATCATGGAGTTCAAGCGGCACGGCAATCTGCTAAGGGCATCTGCTACCACATTGGCTTTACCAGGGTGATAGTGAATGTCCAGATTGTAATCCTTGATTAGCTCAATCCATCTTCTCTGTCTCATATTCAGCTCCTTCTGAGTGGATATATACTTCAGACTCTTGTGATCCGTATAGATCTCACAATGATTTCCCATCAGGTAATGTCTCCATGTCTTCAGGGCTAGAACTACGGCTGCGAGTTCGAGGTCATGGGTTGGGTAATTTTGCTCATGTTGCTTCAGTTGTCGAGATAGATAAGATATAACTTTGCCTTCTTGCATTAGCACACATCCGAGACCGATCTTGGATGCGTCACAATACACATCGAAGGGCTTTGTGATATCCGACATGATCAAGATTGGGGCTGAAATCAATCTCCTCTTGAGTTCTTGAAAACTCGCTTCACATTTGTCGGTCCATTCAAACTTCTTGTCCTTCTTCAGCAATTGGGTCATGGGTCTGGCGATACTCGAGAATCCTTCTACGAACTTGCGGTAATATCCCGCCAATCCGAGAAATGCACGAACTTGGGTTCGAGTGGTTGGGGCTTGCCAATCTTCGACATCCTTTACTTTTGCAGGGTCAACGGCAATTCCTTCGGCTGATACAATGTGACCGAGGAATCCTACCTCCTGTAACCAGAATTCACATTTGCTAAACTTCGCATACAGCCGATGCTCTCTAAGGGTTCCAAGAATGGTCCTTAGGTGTAGCTCATGTTCTTCTTCTGATTTGGAATAAATCAGAATGTCATCGATGAAAACAACAACAAACTTATCTAGGAAGTCCATAAAAATCTTATTCATGAGATTCATGAAATAAGCGGGGGCATTGGTTAATCCAAAAGACATGACTGTATACTCGTACAATCCATATCTGGTGGTGAAGGCAGTCTTTAGAATATCCTCTGCACGAATTTTGAGTTGATGATACCCAGTTCTAAGATCAATCTTAGAAAATACTTTGGCACTGGTACACTGATCAAAAAAATCTTCTATCTTGGGCAAGGGGTATTTGTTTTTGATGGTGACATCATTCAACTTCCGGTAAGCCGTACACAAACGGTTACCTCCATCCTTCTTGTCCACAAACAAGACAGGTGACCTCCATGGTGACGCACTTGGTTGAATCAATCCAATTTCCAACATGGCATCCAGTCGCTTCTTCAGTTCCTCTAGTTCCGACGGGTTCATACTATATGGTCTCTGGGCTATGGGTCCAGTTCCGGGGATTAGTTCGATGATAAACTTGATATCCCGATCTCGGGGCATACCGGGCAAAACATCTGGAAATACATCGGGGTATTCACAGACTATCTGGACTTGGTCAATGGTAGGTTGGGCTATACTCTTGTTGCACTTTAATTGACGAGGTAAGGTTTCAGATATATGTTCGACTGATATTCCGGCTGTACTGGTCATGGTGATGGCTTTCTTGGCACAGTCAATCAATCCTTTATGTTTGGACATCCAATCCATTCCTAGTACTACTTCCAAACCTTTAGTTCCGATTACTATCAGATTAGCATAAAAATCTATGCCATGGATTCGGATAGGGACGGCTTTGCAAATTTGCCTAGCCTTGGTGGTTGATCCGGGAATCTGAACGATCATGATATGCTTCAGTTTGGTTGGTTGAATTTTACTAGTGCATGCAAATTCTTCGGTGACAAATGAATGCGATGCACCATAATCAAACAACACTCTTGCAAGTACTGAATTAACAGAAAACATACCCAGCACGACGTCTGGCGCTTCCTGAGCTTCTTCAGCATGCATGAGAAAAAGATGGCCGTTGCGGTTGAGCGAATTCCCTGGGGCAAACCTTCGTGCTGGCTGAACACGATGCTGCTGCTGAGCTGGGGCATTTGCATTGGGGGCTGCGGCATTTTTCTTGTTGGGGCACTCGTTGGAGTAGTGACCCTTATTTCCACAGTCATAACAAGTCACTTGCGACTTGTCCTTTGCTGGTACAGGCACAACATTGCTTCCAGTCCTCGGGGCAGTGTTGGTGTTGGTGGCAACATTGTTGGTGTTGAACTTGGGTGGGGCACGGTTGAAATTGCTAGAGTTGCCTGGGTTGTTGTGATTTCCTCCGGGCCTAGGGTTTCCACGGTTGGGATAGGTCGGACGGTTCATCGGGGGTCTGCGGGTTCTTTGGGCAAATCCGGGAGTTGACTTAGGGCGATACTTTGGGGTGTAATGGGTTCCTGGCTGATGCATCATGCGACGCTTGCGGTTCTCATTGGCTTGGTTGATCTTTCCTTCCATCTGGATAGCAGAGTCGACAAGGGCTTCAATATCAGCAAAGGGGATATTGACTAACACTGTCTGCATCTCATCATGCAGACCATTCAGGAATCTTTCTTTCTTTTTGGCTTCGGTGTCGATCTCATCCAGGGCATACCTAGCTAATGACAAGAATTTGTCACGGTATTCCACTATGGTCATCCGTCCTTGCTTCAGTTCTCTGAACTCGTCTCTCATTCTCTTGATCAAACCCAGTGGCACATGGGTTCTTCTAAACTTGACCTTGAATTCCTCCCAGGTCATCATGTGGCCTCCGGTCATTGCGCGAACACTGTTCCACCATGCCCTGGCATCTCCGGCTAGATAGTGGGTGGCGAACAGAACTTTCTCGCTGGCTTCCACTTCGGAGACTTCTAGGTTATTTTCCATGGTTTGCAGCCAATCATCAGCGTCTAGGGGTTCTTCTGACTTAGTGAAAATAGGTGGGTTGGTATTCTGGAAATTTTTGAGCTTAGATCCATGGTTGTCCTGATTTCCGTGGCCTTGGTTGTTGTGGGCTAGCTGGGCTATCTACTGAAGGGTGGTTAGGTTGGCCTGATGTTCCGCTCTTTCAGCTTCACGGTCAGAAGTCAACATTTGCAGGATCTGCAACATCGGGTCCGGGGATGAACCACTTCCTCCGCGTGGCATCTGAAGATTGAGATAGATCATGAGAAAAGAGGGAAATTTCTAAGGTTCTAGGATTTTGAAAAGTTTTTAAAGTTTGAATCAGATTTTTCTAGCAACTCGCTTTTCATTCATTCATTCATAGCACACGATACAACACACACCACAACAAAGAAAAACAGATGGTTTTAAGAACCATTCTGGAAACTACGATACAGTGGGACTGAATACTACTCACTACCCTAGTGCTCAAGTGCTACTGCTCCTCGGAATCGGTGGCTTCGTCATCTTCATCGTCATCGATAAAGGCGAAATCATCCTCATCGGTGAAGAAGTCCATAGCCTGATCCTCCAGAAAATCATCATCATCGCTGAGATAGGAGTAGGGGTCTCCACGAAGATCCTCTTCGGCATTCTCCCTTTCTTCCAACTGCATGTCTCTCTCGTGGATGGTATCCTCCAAAGATGAGATACGGTGGCGAAGACGGGCAATGATGTGATCCTTCTTGTCGAGCTGACGGCGGCGAGACTTGCGATCCTTTGCTAGCATGGCGATGGTTTGATCCTTCGTCTTGATGATGGCAGACTTGTGGTTGGAGTAGTCACGACAGTTATCCAACTCCTGCTGATGATCGTACATCATGAAGCTAAGGTGGTCCAATTGAGTCTTCAGGGTGGTATGGGGCTTCCAGTGGTTGTCCATTTGCATCACGCCTTGGGCAAAACTCAAAGCGGGTTCCCTTGATCTGATTGACGCTCTGCCCACACAAACGGGAAAGAGCATCCTGCATGGCCTTGGCAAGTCCATCGAGCCAGTTGTTCTCTCTTAAGGTAAACTGAATTCCCTCAGCAGTGGGAGGTTTAATCTTTCCTCGGAGACTTGCAACAATTAGCCACTGCAGATCTTATCCTCCTTGATCATTGAGCTGAGCTCCGAAGAACTCGGGGTGCGGACGCTCTAGAAGTTCCGAAAGCTGGTCCAAATCCCTCTCAAAGATAAGGTCTCCTCCATTCCCCAACTGATAAAACTTGCTGTACTTCACGTCCATCTATAATAATATAGGATGAGTAAGTTAGTAGAGTGATCAAGTGTGTCAAAATTTTATGTATTTTGCAAGAGTATTTGAGGAACATGAATTTTCATGAAAGAATCAAAGGGATAAGAATGAGAATAAGTTTTTGTAAATATTTGTTTTCTTTGGTTTTGAAACTAAGTTTTTGATTCAAACGTCCAGTCTAACTAGGGTCTCCTATGGTCAGGATGGCTCTGATACCAACTTGTCAACACCCGGATTTTTAATCCCAGATGCCTATCATGCCATACATCGCAATCCCAGGATTACCATTTTTGTGAGACATAACAGAATTGGATACCACAGTACATCATCCATTACAAACCATACATAAGGTCTTGCACAAATAGGGATCTCATGATCCAGTTCTTAGTACAACTTCAAGTAGCGGAATATGTAATAATAACGGTAGCGTAGGCGAAGCTCCATCTTCGGGGTCACAGGCAATGCTGACGATGGGAGATGATCCTAGTTGTCGTAACCTTCCTGGGGTCCATCCTCCAGGTACTCCTCTTCATAGTCTGGCCACGGTAATAGCCAGGGACAAAGCCATGAGTACTGTTTAAGTACTCGCAAACTAGTACTAACAAGTGAAAAAGGGGTTTTTGATAATAGGACACTAGGCTCTAGGGTTGTTTTGCAAAAGCCAGATTTATCTCTACTAAGCTGAGAAGCAAGAGAAGCTAGTCACAATTTTATAACTCCTAAGTAGGAACTTGTATTTCATATCACAACCCTGTTGTGGTCAAGTCAAAGTCTCAATTCATTTCACAAGTCTTTTGAAAACATCTGACGGGGGAACAATATGGCCACTGTAACTGTCCATAACCGCAGACGCGGCTATTCGAATAGTTTGACACTCTGCAGAGATTGTACACTTTCACCACAATATTCGATACATCCGTCATGAATAACTCCTGAATTCACCATACTCAGTATGCGGATAATCAATCCTAACCTTTCAATTACACGCCCTAGTATAAGCACCTCTCCTGTGAGTTTGGCCTCCCAACCATGACCAACTGTCATCTTGGGTACTGCACAGGTGGACAATCTTCACAAGGTAGCCTCAGCTCAGACCTTGGCCGTGAGGGAACTAATACTAAGGTATATAAGTTTCCAGTCAAGCCCTACCCAATCTTCGGGTATTGTGGTTGTACAATAAACTTGGAATGGTATCGCATCCAGACAACCATCAGTTTTATAAAGGGCTAAGGCTCATGCCTCAACATTTTCATTCACCAGAATCATCAGGTGTTCGGAAACACATGTCAAAACATCTTAGTAGAATGATCCATCATTCTAAGGTTTTCATAACCATTTTCACCAAGTATTCCCATCTAATGTTGATCAAGTTTTATGCTTAGCACTAGCATCTACAAGTGGGGGTAAGCACTAATGGGGGACAGTAAACTAGTGGAGTTTCCACTAAGTTCAATCTTATGCCTTAGGATGACATCAAGATTTTCTAGCTTAGGCCAAATTTTATGCTCTTTATGCAACCTTCAATATATCTTTCTAGAATCTACAAGTCACTTAAGTCAACTCTAAGTTAAAGCTTTGATAAAGAAATAAAGTAGAGGGTTTGCAAATAAAACTAGGATTGGTTTATCAAGTGGATATGATCAGATATGCTTAAGGCATATAGTTGACATAGTAGCAAGTAAGTATTAGCTTGCCCAATGGCAAGTATAAGCTTGCACATTCAGCTAGTAGTATTAGGCTTGCAAGGTAAACTTGTATAGTAAGGATTTCTAAAGTAGAGTATCTTGCAAGTGTTAGCTTGC
This sequence comes from Avena sativa, assembly GCA_916181665.1. Lineage (NCBI taxonomy): Eukaryota > Viridiplantae > Streptophyta > Magnoliopsida > Poales > Poaceae > Avena > Avena sativa. The sequence continues at coordinate 38,362,854 of OV702298.1, read as the reverse complement.
CTTGTGCAGAGCAGTGGTTAAAGTTCTCCTCGGCTTCTTCTTCGTAGTATCCTCCTTCCTCCTCGTATCCTTGGTCGGTACTAGCGTCTATGAATAAATACGAGGTACACAATCACCAAAAAATACTTAACTACTTGCATTCATCACACACAAGGGTCCTATAGATGATCTAGCATCATCACTAACATTACAAGATTAAAGCTTGGTTTAATTCCTTTTATTTTTAGAAAAGTAATTTCTACTCATTGAAAAACTACTTAAGATTTAATATTCTTCAAACCAAACATGGGATCTTGTTGACACATGTCATCACCACATATTTTAGTCCATGGGAATGTGATTTAAAGTGGTGTCACAATTTAATAAGGTTTTTCTCTTTTATTTTAATTAATTAAAGTGGCTAGAAATGCCTATGTGGCATTCTTTTATTACTTGGTCATTAGTTCTGTAAGTAAACCTATATATTTTTATATATTCTGAAAGGTTTGGTTAAATGTGATTTTTGAGAGTTGGAATCAACTCAAAATCTATTATGGTTTAAATTTGAAAAATGTTTGAATGCAGAAAAGCTTATGCCTTGTTATTTTTACCATGGATGATCTACAGATCCAAATGACTTGAATCCAACAGGCTTGGATTCAGAATTCCCAGACCTTTCTAACAAAATTGGTTTCATTCAATTTGGTTCACTGAATCGACCTCTGTTGATTTTTGAAACTGGGTACAGAAGTGTGTTTGAAATAAAATGAAAAAGGTTAAATTAAAATAACTGGGCTGCACGGAAAGCGATACTTGGCTAGCCTGCTAAGCACATCGCTTATGCGGGCTGGTTAAGTCGCTGTCCCCACGCGTCAGTGAGACAGGGGTGCGAAGCGGTATGGGGCGATGTGGTGCGTTCGATCTGGTTCTAATCCAACGGCTGAGGGTCATCGTCGACGTTGGGCAACGCCGGCGAGACAGAAACCTAGCGCGGCAGGTGGGGGTCGTTGGGGGCTCACCGGGGCTCAGGCGAGGGTCGGCGAGGCGGGCGAACGATGAAGTCGACAACGGCGAACCTCCTGGTACCGGCAGCTTCTCCTAGGGCGGCTCCAATCACTGGCCCCCTTCTTCTCCAGCAGCGGCAGGCTCCAGTGAAATTCCGGCAAAGTGCTGCTTGCCTTGCTCCGGGAATGGGGTGGCACGATCAGTGGGGAGAGGGGAGTGATATGGTGTGCTCAATTCGGCTGGGGGTGGCCTCTATTTATAGTCGCGACGGCGATACCGAACGGGATGGGCAGGCGACGATGGCGACATGGCTACGGGTTTAATGCGCGCGTAGGGGCGGTGCGGTTTAGTCTGGAACGCACGATGCTCTGCGAGATAGAGGCGGCGTCTTCGATGTTGAGCGGTGGCTGTGCGGCATGGGGCGGCGAACGGGGATGTCTGGCGGTCTCCTGGGTTGGTGGCGATCATGTATGCACGCGGCAAGGGTGGCGTGGGGTCCGTGGGCGTCGGTCGAGCGTGGCACTCTGGCGCATGCTCGGCATGGTTGCTGGCGAGCTGGGCGCGGTCCGTGCGTGTGGTCCAGGGTTTGGCAACGCTCACGGCTGGGACAGGGAGTGGTGGTGGACGGTGGGCTGCCTCCCAGACAAGGTTGGCACAACTAAATCTCCTTCTAGCTTGCTGTCTCCACTGGGGTGGCATGGTGAGCTTCGACTGTTCACCATTGATGTCATTGCCCAGCTTACAGTGAGGCTAGTGCTTGGTTTAACTTGCTAGATGATCTAATGAGATGGTTGTGAGCTAGAGAGGGGACAAGTTAGGCTTCAATCACTGCTGACAATAGTGTTTAAGATTTTGATGATTTGTGTCTGCAAAGTGTTTGATGAAATGGCCGCAAGAATTCAAGTTTTAAATTTTGAAAAGATTTTTGGTGGGTGTGCTAGGTTGGTGGTGGTGAGTCTGCAGATGCTTGGGTTTTGAAAGTTGAGCTTGTTTGAGTGGTTTTTGAAAAAGTGGGATCTTCTCATATGATAAAGATTCAATTTTGAAATTTCATTTAAACTATGCATTTGAAAGTTTCTAGATGATCACAAAGTGGGCCTTGATACTTTGTTATGTGTACAATCAAGGGGTGCAAAGATCCATAAAAGTTTCTGTTAAGTTCTGAAAGTTTGGGACAACCAAAGTAGGCATGGGAGTTAAATTGGTCAAAATGACCATTCCCTTATTTTGATTTATTTGTCTTTGAGAAAAGTGTGGAATTGTTTAGATGATGTTTATTTCACCTAAGAATCCATTTACAAGCAAAGGAACACACAAACAAGGTGGTTCAAAAGAATTCCAAATGAAATGCATACACCATGCATGCTTTCATATTTTTATTTTAGAAAAGTTTTTGTTAACCCTAATTTTGATAATTAGAGTTTGATGATCCAAGTTTAGTACTTTTGGGATGTTTCAGGGCCCACACCCATGCCAGGAGCGGGCCCACCACTGGCCGCGCCTAGGAGGGTGCAGCCACCCTAGGCACCCCCTCGGCCTCCCTCTGCGCCTATAAGTTGCCTTTCAACCTAAAAACTGAGGGGGGTTCGATAGTTTTCCAGAAAGAGTTCCGCTCCACCGCCACCACCAGAAACCAAGATCCGGATCTAGAAACTCTGTTCTGGCACCCTGCCGGGACGGGGAATTTGGAGAGGATCATCACCATCGTCATCACAAACGCATCTCCATCGACCACCGATGTTTCCCTCGTCCATGAGTGAGTAATCCCCCACTATAGGCTTGGGGATGGTAGGGATTGGATGAGTTCTATCATGTAATCGAATAAGATCTGTTAGGGCATAGTGCCTAGTATCTCTATTAGTGCTATTTGACTTTGTTGCAACTTGTTGTGCTTAATGCTTGTCACTAGGTCCCGAGTGCCATGATCTCAGATCTGAACTTATTATTGAATCATTATGATAGTATTGTTTGTGATCTTATCTGCAAGTTGTGTACACATATCATTGTATGGATCCAAAGGCCCCAAAGTGACAATAATTGGGACAATCGGACGGGATGGCTATGGTGTGAGGATCACATGTGTTCACAGAGTGTTAATGCTTTGGTCCGGTGCTCTATTAAAATGAGCACCTTAATTGCCAGTAGTTCCCTAGAGGCCCCGCTACCACGGGCTGGCTGGACAGAAGATGTTGTGCAAGTTCTCATTGCGAGCACGTATGACTATATTTGGAGCACATGCCTACGATTGTTTAGTACTTGGATGCTTGTTATTATTTATCTGCAATGCCCTAGATCTTTAAGTTACATGTTTAGACTCGTCCATGCAACTCCCGTCCATCCATCCCTATACCCACCGCACTAGAATCCCACTGTTTACCGTTACTGTTACTATTGCTACTGTTTCACTGCTGCTGTTGCTTTACTATTGCTACTACCAAACTATTGCTACTGATAAACTTCTGTGAGCAAGAACTATTTCCAGGTGCAGCTGAATTGACAACTCAGTTGTTAATGCTTGCAAGTATTCTTTGGCTCCCCTTGTGTCGAATCAATAAATTGGGTAATACTACCCGCGAAGATTGTTGCGATCCCCTATACTTGTGGGTCATCAAGACTATTTCTGGCGCTGTTGACGAGGAGCATAGCTTTATTTGTAAATACCGAAACTCCTAGTGAAGACACTGTTACACCTATTAGCTCACCTAAGGCTAGTTAGAGTTATGATATTAATGATGCTTACATTGAGTTCACTGATGATTTTGTTGAAGAGTGTCGAAACATACATGGTACTAGTGCTATTAAGAGTCTCCTTGCTAGACGTACTATTATGCCTAAGTTGTCCTCTGATCCTAAGTTTGCCACCTCTCCCATAGATATTAAAGATAAATATTATGATTTCTCTCTTGGTTTATCTTATTTAGATATTGTTGAGAAAGAACCTTTCTGTGGGACTGAAAATGAGAGTGTTGTGGCTCATATGAATGAGCTTTCTACTATGGGTGCTTTATTCTCTGATGATTTTAAGATGCGGAAGTACTTTGTTACTAAGATCTTCCCTTTTTCACTAAAAGGAGAATCTAGGGCTTGGTTTAATAGATTACCTCCTGGTTCCATTGATAGCCCTGATTGCTTGATTGCTTCTTTCTTTCAGAAATATTTTCCTCCTAGTGCTAGACATGCTGCTGTGCAGAGACTTTTTGATTTTAAACAGGGAGAAGAATAGAAATTGCCTGAGTCATGGATAAGGTTCTATGCCTTGATTCGTGCACATCCTGGATGTCCATTTCATAAGAATGAGCTTCTTGATATTTATTATAATAGACTAACTGATGATTCTAGGACATATCTAGATAGCTTTGCTGATTGTGTTTTCAGGAAAAGAACTCCTACAAATACTGAAGAATTAATGGCTAAAATAAGCAAGAATTATGATGATTGGACTTCAATTGAGCTGAATACATCTGAGCCTATTACTCCTGAACCAGTTATGCCTAAACCAGTTCCAACATCAACAACAAAGAAGAGGGGAGTTATTGCATTAAATGATGAAGTGATGAAGGAAGCTAAGAAGTGTCTAAAGGAGAAAGGTATTAGAGCTAAAGATGTGAAGAATCTACCTCCTATAGAAGAATTATGTAAGCCAATTCCCCACTCATCCACTATTGAGGTACACTCTCTCCAACACTTTGATGAAGGTGATATTCCTTATGGTAAGCCTCCTGATCAATGTTTAGAGGAACTTGACACATTTATTGTTAAACAAGGGTATTTTAATAAACAAGTTCAGAATCATTTGTTGGAAAACTCTAGAGCTATCCATGAGTTGAAATATATTGTGGAAAGAACTTCTAATGATATTAAAATGCTTTGTAAACACTTTCAAATGGTTTAAACCCAACTTGATCAACTTGCTAAGGTACAAAAAGATATGCTAGTTAATGCTTCAGGAGATAAACATGCTTATGGAATTAGAACTAGGAGTGGTATAACTACTCAAGATCCTTTATATCCTGAAGGACACCCTAAAAGAATAGAGCAGGATTCCCAACAAGGTGAAGATAGTGGTAGTCCTCGTAAGAGAAAGAAAAAGAAACATAAGATAGTTGAGGAACCCCTTGAACCTGCTGTAGATCCTAATAGTATATCTGTCTCTGATGCTTAAACTGAGAGTAGTAATGATAAAAATGAGTCTCCTGATAAGGAGGAAGGTGAGGAAGAACCTGAGAAGAACACTAAGAACACTAGGTACACAAAGGAAGATTTTATTGCTAATAAACATGGTAAAGAGAGATAACCTTGGGTGTAGAAACCTATGCCTTTTCCAGGTAAGAAACACAAGTCAAAGGAGGAAGAACTCTACAACAAGTTTTGTGAGTGGATGAAACCTCTATTCTTGCAAATTCCTTTGACTGATGCTATTAAGTTGCCTCCTTATTCAAAGTATATGAAGGATATTGTCTCTAATAAAAGGAAGATTCTTAATGAGGAGATTTCTACTTTACTTGCTAATTATTCCTTCAATTGTAAGGTTCCAAAGAAACTTGGTGATCCAGGTATACCAACTATTCATTGCTCCATGAAGAATAATTATGTTAGAACTGCTTTATGTGATCTGGGAGCTGGAGTTAGTGTTATGCCTTTTTCTCTCTACAAGAGACTCCAGCTAGAAAAGTTGATACCAACTGATATATCTTTGCAAATGGCTGATAAGTCAACTACTATTCTTGTTGGTATATGTGAGGATTTTCCTGTTCAAGTAGCTAATACTTGCATGGTTTTAACTGATTTTGTTGTGCTTGAAATGCCTGAAGATGATAATATGTGTATTATTCTTGGGAGACCTTTTCTTAATACTGCAGGTGCTGTCATCAATTGCAATCAAGGAAAAGTAACATTCAATATTAATGACAAAGAGAACACTGTCTATTTCCCCAAGAAGGTTGTTAAAAGCTATTTCTTGAATTCCATTGAAAATATTGAGAGCATCAAGGTTGGAGAAATATATTGTCCCATTCCACAAGAAAATTTTGAAACTATTATGATTGGGACCATTTCTATCAAGTATGAGGTAACTTAATCACCTTGTGGAATGCAAATTTTTGTTTCATATAAAATTGTTTTGGTAACAATACTTGATCAACCTTGTTAACAAAAGGATTTTAATGAACAAAATAATGTTTCCACTGTGGTTATTCTTGCTTCCTTCTACTTTTCTCCTTCCTAGTCTTTTCTTTAGCCTTAGTTTTTCTAGTTGTTTGCTTGTTAGAGTTTCGTAGAGTTGCTATAGTTTGGCTTTTGGTTTGCTTTTGCTTCTTCTGAAAAAACTGTTTCTGCGAGAAAATCAATTTTTATACCCTGAAAATTAGCGAAAAATAAAGTTTCCGAAAAATCCTAGAAAATTCAAAATAAATTTTTCCTCGAAAAAGGGGCAGAGAGGCACCTGAAGTGACCCAGGGGCCACCCTAGGCCACCACACCCATGGTAGGCGCGGCCTACTAGGGGGTGGCGCCTAGGGGGTCTGGCCCACCTGGGCCCCTCCAGGCTTCCTCTTCAAAGCCATCTTCTTTCTCTCTCCCAAAAAACACCGAAAACTTTCTCAAGCTCGAGTTCTTGTTGTTTTTGCTCGCGATTTTTGATCTCCTAGTTCATCCCATCTCAAGTGCTAATTTTTGGAAGGTTTGCTCCTTGGTATGTGCCTCCTCCACTTGTCCAATTAGATTTGTGATTGGTAGATTGTATCTTGAGTATTTTGCTTCTATAGGTGTCAGGTTGTTTGAGCTTGCATGCTTGTTCTATGCTTAGAGATTTAATTTTGATGCATGTGTAGCCCTCTAGCAAGTTCCTATAGTAGTTGCTCATCATTTATCAACTTAGAAATCACTTGGTTTGATGTTTGTCCAAAAATTTCAGAATTAAAGAAAGGTCATGGACAACCATACATTTGGTGAAATATTTGAGAGTGATGCTCCTAGAAGGGAAAATCTTCCAAGGTCATCCACCAGCACTAGACCCTCATACAATGAGGATCTCATTACTCCGCGATTTGGTGACGAGGGAGATGAAGGGGATGCGCACGCCTCCACCTTTCTTTGCCAAACTTTCTTGTGGGCTGCTGGGATTCTTAATGATTTTATGACTTTGGTTCGGAAGGCTGGACTAACAAGTTACATGCAGGATGAGAGCGCACAATATGCTTTGCTCACTAAAACATTTGTGGAAAGTTTTTCTTTTACTAACAGCGTGTTCAAGCCTGCTGTGTCTTTCAAAATTTATGGCAGGGCTCATTCTATGACTTTGAAGAAATTTTTCAAGGCCCTGGGACTTGGTACAGCTAGGTCATCAAAGAAGATTCCAGCTATTCCTGCTGATTTGTTGGAGCTTTACCGAGGAATAACCAATGATGATGACCGCAGAGCTCAGCGAGGGAAGATAAAGAATATTCAACTCCCAGCCATCAGGTACTTTGCCTATTATCTTGCCACTAGTGTTCTTGGTAGGGAGAACACTAGTAATATTTCCAACTATCAATTGGCCTTCTTAGCTACTGTGCTCAACAATGAGGATAAGTATAATCTTGGTTCTCTCATTGCTCGTCGCTTAGCTGCTAAGGGACCTATTTATGGGGGAATTATTGCTACTCGTGTTGTTGCTGCCTTGAACATTGCTGTTGATCCACATGATACAGTTTTGGCTCCTCAGAGGCTTGATCTTGCTGCCATGAAGGCGCACCACTTTTTCACCACTAGCTCTACTCTTGAGAACTTGGTTTATAGAATGCTGTTTATTGACGGGGAAGAGAGACAGATCCCTCTACCCCAAACCACTTTGTTCAGTATTTCTCAGGGACCTTGGTCATGCTCGAAGGCGGAGATGGATGACAAGCTACGCTCTCTCAACTTCCACGGGAACTATCAGGAGGAAGAACTATCATACGACCCCTCTGCGTATAACACAGGGGATGCCTCGAGCAAGTACCAGGACAAGGGAACTTCCTCGACATACTACAGAGGTTCATCCTCTTGGACACCCTGGGATTGAGCCCCACTTAGGCCAAAAGCCTAAGCTTGGGGGGAGGTTACCAACGTCACACTCATCTATATATCATGTTCGGTCGGTTCTTTGTATATCCATTGTTTTGTTTTATTTTTGGTTTTTGTTGCTTCTTTCTAAAAACCCAAAAATACCAAAAATATTTTTGTTGTTTCTCTTGGTTTGTTTCTTTGCTTTGGTTTGCCTTCAAAAAGAAAAATCCAAAAATATTTTGCTTTGATTTCTTTGCTTTGTTTGCTTCTTGTTTGGTTTGCCTTTTTCTTTGTTTGGTTTTGCTTTGTTTGCTTTCTTTAAAAAATCGAAAACACCAAAAATATTTGTTGTTCTTCTTTGGTTTTGTGAGTTCTTTACAGGGTTCAGCCGTCCTCAGTGGATTTTGGTTTCATGTTATTATTCAAGTCACACAAGTGAAGGGCAATAATGAAGATTACGACAACTTGAGGAGTGGAAGAGGCTGGTAATGAACTCTATTTGTTTCATTTTTGTACATATACTCTTCATTGTGAGCATGCTTAGCCTGTTTGTGTAAGGTGTATGTCATTATGGATGCTTAGTAGTTCTTGGTTGTCTATGATTAGCTCCAGCTTTCTAATATTTTGTAGCATGTCATATGAATGTTTGCTTGCATTATTTTATTCATATTTTGGTATGATATTGTGGTATCCTCCTCTGAATGTTCATGTGAATCGACTTGGCACATGCTCACGCATGCATATGACTAATCAATAGTCAATAAGCCTCAATGACTTATTTTGCCTCAGAGTTCTTGTATCACTTTCATGCCATAATTAGTCCTATTTTGTTGCAAGCATGATTATGGCAGCTATTGCTCTCTCGTTTGTCGCTCCCTCTCTATTGCTAGCCTTCACTTGCACTGAGTATGTGCTCTACCTATGCTTCCAACTCCCCAAAACCAATATTGCCAGCTGTGTCAACCAGACCTACCTATTAGCATCATTTGCTACTTCAGTGCATATTCTATATGCCGTGTTTTCTTCCAAAATAAAATGTTTGTCTGTTTTGAGAAAGTTAGTTAGTAAATCTCTCACGAACTTGATGGAACACTTTATTCCTTGCGCTTAATAATCCTGAACCACTATGACCTGTCCATGAAAGTTATATGCCTGCAAATTATATGCTGGGAGTCAGCAGAACCGTGCTGTCATGCGGAACGCTTTCAACACTTGTTGGATATCCTATCCAGTTGATACCTTGCTCTTTTGTTTATGGATGTCGACAGTGTGAAATAAAAGGGGAGGTTGTGAGTTCATGGAGTCTATACATTGTGTTAAATAAATGCCTGGGCCGCTAGCCTAAGCCATGCCTAATCATGGTGGAAACTTGCAGCATCACCATAATGAGCATTTATGAAGCATCCTCAATAAAAATCTATGCATATGGTAAATAAAAAGATTTCTGAGATGCTAATTGTCTACTTGCCTTGTCATTTTGGTCATGGGAATGTTCCTGTACCATGTGCAAGGGGTACCCCGTTGGCAGTTCTCGATGATATGCATGTATTTACAATGACAAGAACTTTCAGGTGACCAAAGTTGAGTAGCATGCGGAGCGGCCCTCGTACTCAAGGGACTTGGGATTTCTAGTCTATGGTCTGTCAAACATATGATTCAGAGTGGACCTCACTTTCACCTTAACCACATGAAGATGCCTATGATAGGGGCAATGAGAGCTCAAAGCTAATGAGTACCTTCCTTTCAGCATTTGGAAGCCTTTCAAACTTTCCAAAACCGTATTCACCACCTTGTTGAGTCACCACTTATTCTATGAGCACCTTCTTGAGAGCATAGTTGTCATTCTTGTGTTTGTTCCAAAACTTGGTTAATTATGTCATGACTTTGATGCTTGTATCTCTGATATCTTTATCTCTAGTCTTCACTTGAACTTCAGAGGTGCCTTGGCATTTATATTGTGCTCTTCAAACAAAGGCAAGCGAGATACCACTCTATCATACCTTATTATGAGCATTGCAATGTTGCTTATGTTTATGTTCCATGCTACTTATTATTATTGAGTTGGTTTCTCTTCATAGCTTGCAATGACTATTGAGTAGACTTAGTTGCATACTCTTTATTATGAATTGTCTAAGCATCTACTCCTGTGCTAAGAATATTTACATCATATGAAGCAATGTGTTCGTGAAAGTTCTTTTATCGCACTCAGTTTTCAACTGAATTGCTTGAGGACAAGCAATAAGCTAAGCTTGGGGGGAGTTGATATGTCCAAAATGTATCTACTTTCTCGAACACTTTGCTATTGTCTCTTCACTAAACTTATGTGATTTGGATACAACTAACACGGACTGACGCTGTTTTCAGCAGAATTACCTTGGTGTCTTGTTTTTGTGCAGAAAATCAACTATCAGGAAAAATCCTGGAAAATATACCAAAAATTATATTTCATCAGAAGATCCACAGAGCTAGAAGAAGAGACAGAGAAGGAGCCTAGGAGGCTCACACCCATGCCATGCGCGGGCCCACCACTGACCGTGCCTGGGGGGCGCAGCCACCCCAGGCACCCCCTCGGCCTCCCTCTGGGCCTATAAGTTGCCTTTCAACCTAAAAACCGAGGGGGGTTCGATAGTTTTCTAGAAAGAGTTCCGCTCCACCGCCGCCACCAGAAACCAAGATTCGGATACAGAAACTCCGTTCTGGCACCCTGCCGGGATGGGGAATTTGGAGAGGATCATCGCCATCGTCATCAACAACGCATCTCCATCGACCACCGATCTTTCCCTCATCCATGAGTGAGTAATCCCCTGTTGTAGGCTTGGGGATGGTAGGGATTGGATGAGTTCTATCATGTAATCGAATAAGATCTGTTAGGGCATAGTGCCTAGTATCTCTATTAGTGCTATTTGACTTTTTTGCAACTTGTTGTGCTTAATGCTTGTCACTAGGTCCCGAGTGCCATGATCTCAGATCTGAACTTATTATTGAATCATTATGATAGTATTGTTTGTGATCTTATCTGCAAGTTGTGTACGCATATCATTGTACGGATCCAAAGGCCCCAAAGTGACAATAATTGGGACAACCGGAGGGGATGGCTATGGTGTGAGGATCACATGTGTTCACGGAGTGTTAATGCTTTGCTCCGGTGCTCTATTAAAAGGAGCACCTTAATTGCCAGTAGTTCCCTAGAGGCCCGCTGCCACGGCCTGGATGGACAGAAGATGTTGTGCAAGTTCTCATTGCGAGCACGCATTACTATATTTGGAGCACATGCCTAGGATTGTTTAGTACTTGGATGCTTGTTATTATTTATCTGCAATGCCCTAGATCTTGAAGTTACATGTTTAGACTCATCCATGCAACTCCCGTCCATCCATCCCTATGCCTACCGCACTAGAATCCCACTGTTTACCGTTACTGTTACTATTGCTACAGTTTCACTGCTGTTGTTGCTTTTACTGTTGCTACTACCAAACTCTTGCTACTGATAAACTTCTATGAGCAAGAACTATTTACAAGTGCAGCTGAATTGACAACTCAGTTGTTAAGGCTTGCAAGTATTCTCTGGCTCCCCTTGTTTCGAATCAATAAATTGGGTAATACTACCCACGAAGACTGTTGTGATCCCCTATACTTGTGGGTCATCACGCGCGGCCAAGCGAGACTACACGTTCAAATGAGTAGAACACAGGGATTGTAATAGTGGTTGCGCCACCCCCGATTGGTCACCGGAACTACTTTAACAACGATGACTGACGACGGCGTACAGCGGCGCTACGGCGTGAGAAGCCTAGAGAGTGTGATAGGGGTAGAGGAAATATGCTTGAGCATCAGTGACTCACCCTGGTTGCAGCGGTGGTGTCGGTGAGGACGGGCGTGGTCGGAGGAGAGCTCTCCGACGAGGATTCTGATGAACAACAGCGGAAGGGAACGGCAAAATTCTCCCTCCCCAGTGCTCCCCTTGATTCTGAACTCCACCCATAGGACCTACGGCACACGGTGCTTCCCCAGGGATATACGGGAAGAAGAGGGGAAATGCTCAACGGCGGCGATTTGTCAGCAAGGTGAGTTAGGGTTTCAGGACAGAGGAGGATTCGAGAGAGAGAGAGAGCTTCAGAGGGATAAAGAGTGGATGAGGATGAGGCAGAGCTGCGTTGTCGTGGCCTCCTTATCCCCTCTGGCGGTTGGTGGCACGAATCTCCACGCCGACGAGCGGCAGCGCTACTGCCAGCGAGCTGCTTCGGGGCGAGCATGAGGTAGACGATGGGGTACGCGGGCCTGGGCCGGTGTTGGGCTGTGGTGCAGTGAGCAGAGAGAACTGGATGCGGCTCGCGAGCGACGGATAGGTAGAGGAAACTCTAGGCCGGCCTGCTGCTCGGCCCAGATTTCTTTTTCTTTCTATTTTTTCCTTTACTATTTTCTGTTTCAATTTTCAGATTTGTATTTTACATTTTTTTTTGAATCTTTCTATATAAAATGTATTTGATACATGCAGCATAATAATATGTATTTAGATTCATTTAATGAACCTTTATTTGATAAGGTTTATATTTTTCTTATTTTCTTATTTCCTTTATTTGTTTTCCGTTTTTTGTTAACATTATGTAGAGGTTTTTGTTATGAGTTTGGTTACCTAAATAAACCATAGTTTATTATGGAATGCATTACTATTAATTCATGAGATTTAATTCTTATCAACTTAAAATTTAAGAAATTTTTATATAGTAAACCCTCTTATTATTTGTCACATGTAATTCTTGAGAACTAAAAATGATTAGTATTATTCTCATAGACTTAATTGATTTAATGGTAATTAGTTGGTTATAACTTGCATAGAATTTAGGGTTTAAGATTATAATTGTTTACTATAACATCCCAAAAATGTTGAACAATGATTATCAAATTCCAATTACCAAAATTAGGGTTAACAAAAACTTTTGTTAATTAAGATCATATGAATGCATGTGTGTATGTGATGATTGTATGAATGCATGAATGGACTTGTGTGATTGATCTAAATAGCAAGGAATGGTTTAAAGGTGAAAACAACATCATCTAAAACATTCCCAAGCAGAAACAAATCAAGAGAAAATAAAAAAACAAATCAAATAAGCAAATGGTCATTTTTGCCAATCTTGCTCACTAGGCCACTTTGAGTGTTTCTAGTCCAAGATTTCAAACAGAAAATTTTCCATTTCTTTTCACCCGTTTCTAGACCAAGTGAAAGTGAATCAAAGCCCACCTTTCAAACTTATAGAAACATTTGGCAACTTGATTCAAATCACATTTCAAAATTGAATGTGATTCATATGTGAAGATCACCCCTTTCTCAAAACCCAACCAAACCAATTCCACTAACTAGAGACTCCCTAGTGTGTAACTAGCACACCCACAAAGTTTGATTCAAAAATTCAAATTAGGATCTCTTGCGACCATTTCATCAAACACCTTGCTAGCACCAAACAAACAAACCACAAACACTATTGTGAGCAGTGATCAGTGCCTTACTGGTTCCCTATCTAGCTCACACTACACTCTTAGTAGATCATCTAACTTGTTTAACCCCTCTAGCTCACTGTAAAGCAGACCATGCCATCAATGACAAGCATACCAAGAGAACCCTTGCCACCCCAATGTCGCCAGGGAGCTAGGAGAAGCACTAGCCTCGCCAACCTTGTTTGGGACACTCTCCACCGTCCATCGCCACCCCCTGTCCAAGCCCCGAGCCTTGCCAGCCACTAGAACACACGGAAAGCTCGCGCCTAGCCTCTCTGCTGCAAGTCGAGAGCGCGCCAGAGCGTCACCCGTGACATACACCCACAGACCGCATGTCGCCCTCGCCGCGTGCAAGCAGGATCGCCAGCACCCCAGCAACACCGCGAACATGCCCGTTTGCCACCGCGCGGACCATAGACGCTGTGCACCATTAAAGCCACCGTCGGACCCGCCCAGAGCGCCGCGACGTTCGGACCGTTCCACACCGCCCCATGCCTCGCCATCAAGCCATTGAGCTTCGCCAGGAGGAAACGCACCGCTCCCTATCGTCGCCCATGCCTTTATAGGCGCTAGTACCGACCAAGGATACGAGGAGGAAGGATGATACTACGAGGATGAAGCCGAGGAGAACTTCAACCACTACTCTGCACAAGGCAAGCTATTAACTGAGAAAGCTAACACTTGCAACTATGGAAGTTAGATAACCTATGCAATTCATTAAGCATGCTTGGTTAGCTAGATTTGATGATACCCAATCCTAGTTTTACTTGCAAGCCTAGTATTTTATTTCTTTATCAAAGCTTTCTCTTAGAGTTTACTTAGTAACTTGTAGACTTTAAAAAGATATCTGAAGGTAGCATAAAGAGCATAAAACTTGACCTAAGTTAGATAATCTTGATGTCATCCTGAGGCATGAGATTGAACTTAGCTAATTCACACTTGTTTACCACCCTCATTAGTGCTTACCCCCACTTGTAGATGTTAGTACTAAGCATAAAACTTGATCAACTTTAGATGGGAATACTTGGTGAAAATGGTTATGAAAATCTTAGAATGATGAATCATTCTACTAAAATGTTTTGACATGTGTTCTTGAACACCAGATGATTTTGATGATGAAAATGTTAAGGCATGAGCCTTAGCCCTTTACAAAACAGATGGTTGTCTGGATGCGATACCATTCCAATTTTAACGTACAACCACAATACCCGAAATTTGGGTTGGGCTTGACTGGAACTTTATATACCTTAGTATGGGTTCCCTTGCGGCCAAGGTTGAGCCGAGGCTACCTTGTGAAGATTGTCCACCTGTGCAGTTCTGGTAAAGGGGTCAACCTCTTGGGTGGCCCGATCTTCACGGATCTCGTGGTCAAGTCGATGGGAACGCGAGAGGAAAGGGAGAAGGTAGCGGAAGCGAACATACACCTCGCGAAGAACACGATGAACACACGCAAAACTCACACGATACAAGGCCGATTTCTCCTGAACGGCGGCCACCGGTTCGATAGAATCCTCGCAAGGAAAGATCGGTCAACGTGCTCCCTCAAATCCACATCAGAGAGGGAAGAACATCTTGGGGAGGGTCTTGACAACTTGGAGATGATACATCGAACTCCAAGGCCTTGTTCAACGATGGATGCGTGATTCAAAGTCCAATCGAGGTTGGTGACAATAGTCGGTCCCCTTGTAAGGGGATGAGGCAAAACTAGAGATTCCACACAAGGGGGTTGTCTTTAGTCTATCATCTATGCGTAAGGGATACATGAGGGCTAGGGCTATATTTATAGGCCAACCACTAAACAAGGGGGTAGTTTGGGAATAAACTAGGCAAAGGGGTAAGTAAAGGGAATATTCTAGGGCATCAAACCCAGATTCGCGTGCAGGCAGGGAATTTCGGCGGTAAGTCCAGCGGCGCCGGATCTGGCGCCGATATTTTCGGTCATCGCCGGAGATTCCGGTCACGCACCAGAACGGCATACAGTGAGCGTTCCCGGTGGTGGGTCTGGTCGATCGGTCCTGGCGCCGGGATTTCCGGCGGTGCGCCTGGTTCGCCGGTGCTGTCACCGGGGATTCTGGTGGTGGCTCCGGTTCGCCGGTTCTATCGCCGATTCCAGCTGAAGCTTCTTCCGTCTCCTCTTCCCAAGCCTCCGTCTTGTCGGGCGTGAGTCCTCGGGCTTCCTCCCTCGTCTCCGTACTCGTCGGTGTGAACCTATCATGGTGATAGGGCGGAGAATGAAGTAGTATACCATTCAATAGGGTAGGAAGTGGGATCTCAAAGAGGATAGGATTCACCTTTGGAGTCCATGACAATTGGGCATAAGTTGGAGACCCTGATGTGGCTACGACCGTAGGTCGGGCTGCATCAGCTCCCCCCTTCAAAAAGAGTCGTACTCGACTCTACATTCTCATCACAAAGTAGAAGAGGTCGAGAGACCTTCTTGATCCTAGGGTTCACCATATAGTCGTCCTTGGGAATATTGACTTGAAAAAACTTCAATGTTCGTGAGCTTCCATGAAGCCTACACATTTCACAACAAAAGCGAAGCAACACTCAAAGCGTAGCCAATTCATGAAGATTATAGCATGAGTCCTCAAGTAGAAGGAAGTCACCTTAGCTTGTAGAGATAGCTCGATGAAGGGTAGCCATAAGTAACTCTCTTCGGTTCTTGTCAACCCATCGTTGGTAGAGGTTGACGTGTATGCATTTGTACCTTCATACAACAAAGACAAATCAACATATGTTTGTGTGTGATAGAGGAGCATGTCATTGGCATGTCCATTCTTGTTCACAACACTATTAACACAACTCAAGTATAGCAAACAGGATGCATATGCAAGGTCAAAGTGCATGGAAAGCATTGCAAAATCATCCAAATGTGGGAACTCAAAAACTCCATATATCATCTTTGTGTGGCACTCAAAGCAATCGAATAGAAATTTGATCAACATCTTTGATGCAAATCTTGGATAATTTGGCAAAAACACAAAAGGAAGAATATCCAAAACAACATCATTATGTGTGCAAACCAACCATTGAAAGAGAAATTGTTCAAAATGTTGGATGCCACACACAACTCATCCAAAGCAAATATCATGGGAATATGAGTATCCCAAGCGGAAGCAAAAAAACATGTTTGCAAACAAACCAAATGAAAGAGCAAGTGGTCCTTATGTGTGTTGCAACAACAAGACAAGATTCTTGGAAGCTCTCATGACAATACATGCTCTTAATGGCATTATGGTTGCACACAAAACATCGGAAAGAGAATTTGTTCAACATTTTTGTTGCAACACATAAAGCATCAATATCCAATAGCAAAGAAACATGAATGTCACAAGGTGAGATAATACCATCAACATGCTTGCAATCAAACCATAGGAAAGCGCAATTGTTCAACATGAAAGATGCAAAGCATGCAAAAGGTATCAGAGCTAGGTTCGATCTTGAACTCACTGGTGGGATTCTCTCTAGAGCTCTTTTTATCAACTCGTGCTCAACCGAGGTTGACATTCTTGTGAGGGTACCTACACACATCATACACAAAAGGAAGAACGTGTGTGAATGGTAGAGATACACATAATCAATCATGACGTATCTCTTCTTGTGCACATCACCATTAATGTTAATCAAGTATGAAATAGATGCATGGTGAGTATGCAAGTGGGTAACATGCTTATCATGGAAATCATCAAAATCTCCAAAAATTGAGATAGCTATGGGGGCCATCTAATTATAATGCATATGATCAATATTGTTGCAAGCAAAACAAGTGAAATAGCAAGCATTCATATTATCACAAGCAACAGGAGAAATTGAATGACTAGCATGACAAAGCATGTCTGAAGCAATTGGAGGATACACACAAGATGCATAGCATGGCATGTTTATGGCAATGATATCGCAATCAAACAATTCCACATGATCAATATATTGCAAAGGCAAAGCATCACATGGGAATATGAGTGAAGCATATGTAATGTCACAAGTATCATCAAAAACATGCATATACTCACAATTCATCATGTCCACTAGTGGGATCATGGCATCATCAACACCCTTGTTGTTACCTTGGTCATACCTCTCATATGAAGTGGGTGTTGTGAAGTAGTGGCCTCCTTGTGGACGACTTCGTCTTCTTTATGTAGCCATGGCATAGCCTCATCGTCGTGCACCATGTACATATTCTCCAATTGAGGCATCATTGCTTCATGTCTTCGGGCGTCGTCATCCATGGAACCTAGCACAACATAAGAGAACACACTAGAGGCAGAGGGTAAGTCGTTAAAAATAGAAATGGTCTCACTTGACCTATCAACTACCACTCTCAACTCACTCGGTGTATCTCTCATGCCCTCAAAGTGGAAGCACTCAATCTCACATATAGTGGAGTTACTCATCTCACTCTTCTTCTCACTCAAGTGGGCTAAGTGGCTCTCATACTCACATGGGATTGGTATCACATCATCACTCAAGCATATAGGGGTAGGCTCGGTTTCCTCAACTCCATGCGCCTCCTTTGGTGAAGGGAAAATCCCATGCTCACCATTCTTGACCTTGTCGCCTCCAAGGTTGGATGCCATAAGATGGGCATCATCGCTCGCCTCCATGATCGAAGGGAAAATCCCATGCTCGACCGACTTGTGGCCATCTAGTAGTGGTGGAAGTAGGCTCATGTTGTTGTCGAGAGCGGTGCTCGGATCGACTTCATCACATATGTGGCCTTGGCTTCCTCCATCTTGGCGTGTAGACACCCTCTTGCCATATGCAACCAACTTGGAGAAGTAGAGGTATTTATTTTCCTTGTTCGCGAGGTCGCGGAAGTCAAGCATAGACGCTGAAGCTCGATGGCGTGGAGGAAGGCTTGCTCTTGGTACCATTGTGGTGGTGGAACTAGTAGTCTAAGGTGCCCTATGATGGTGTCGACGGAGGTCATTGGAATGCCTTGCCGATGGTTGATGTTGGTGAAACACTTGGTCATCCACATGACGCTCGGGACGGTGATCATTTTCCTTGGCACTCTTCTTGTTCTTGTGGTGCCTTCTTGAGCTTGATTGATCATTATGGTTGGTGCTCATCACGAATTCTTCGTCTTGGTGGAGAAGATGCCTTTGACGATGTCTTGAAACCTCTTTATGGTAGCGATGCTCATGAGAGGGTGTTTGTCGATGAAGATTCTTGTTTCTTGGCGCCTCTTGATGTATATGATGTTTGGACGCCACTCTTCTTTGGATAGGAGGTGGATCTTGGCGCCTTGGAGTTGATGGAGCTTGGCGCCTTGTCGATGGTGGAGCTTGATGCCATCTAGGTGGTGGCACTTGATGCCTTGTCGATGGTGGCGCTTGACGCCTTGGAGGTGGTGGCGCTTGTCGCCTTGGAGGTGGATCATCGAAGTAGGTGGTGCCCTTTGGTGTGGCACGCTTGGTCTTGAAGGTCATGGATTCTTGATGATGTGCCTCCTCTTGCTTGGCATAGTAGGCTTCCATCTCCAAGCGTTGGAGGAATTCTTCATGGCTCATGGAGGAGCCATCAAAGTCGATGAAGTTCTCCGTGTCCTCCATGCTCGGTGAGGCATCGTCAATGTCGCACTTGAAGTCGTCCATGCTTGGGGAGTAATTGTTGGTGTAGTACTCCATATCACCCAAGCATGTGGATCCATTGTCGGTGTAGTGCTCCATATCCTCCATGCATGAGGATCCATTGTCGATGTAGAGCTCCAAGTCTTCCATGCTTGAGGAGCCATAGTTGATGTCATGCTCCATGTATTCCATGCATGTGGAGTCATTGTAGGGTTCGCAGCATAGAAAACAAATTTTTTCCTACGATGGGAACAACTATGTACCAAGATCTATCTACTAGATACAAACAATGGGCGGATGTACATCCGTAGAGAACATACCCTTGAAGACCGACAAAGCTTAATGAGTCCAAACTCGTGGTTGATGTAGACGATCTCTTGCCGATCTCAAGATCGAGAGGAAGTCCTAGCGCCGCAAAACAGCAGCGCATCCGTGCTCGCACACACGTTTGAGGCACCGAGCAACCTCCGCCTCCTCGCTCCAGCGATGCAGCGGAAGCATAACTCTTTCTTGAGGAAAAGCCACCGGGAACATGTATCTCGCTAGTCCGATACCATGGGGGATAAATTCTAGAGGGGGAGAGAGATCCTTCACGAGGAGGTGTGAGAGACAAGTGAGAGGAGGGGCTCCTTTTATAGGAGGAGGGGGGAACCCAATGGGTGGCCGCCGGCCATGGGGGCTGCCCCTTCCCCTCCTTCATTCATGTGGGTGGACACTCCACTCACAAAATGGCCCTTCAATTTTCTCCACTCAAAAGTCCACTCAAATTCCCATTAAATTTCCACCAAATTTAATGCAAACTCTCATTAAATAAAACTCTTTTATTTTATTCAGAATTTTTGTCAATTACTTTAATGACAAACATTCACAAATAACCCCTTGCTAGAATTCCATTTCACATGCATAACCACTTTATGCAATTTCACCCGAAAACCTGTTTCGGTATCTAGTGAAATAAACTCCTGCGCTTGTTCATTCTTTCGGCATGAAACTTTTGCTCCAATTGGATGTCAGTGTCTCTTAAGTGTGTCACCCTACGGTTCGCGAATAATGCGGACATGATCGAGACCCCTCTCGGATCAATAATCAGAAGAGGGATCTGGAGACCCATACTGACTCCCACACATTCAACAATGACTTTCTTGTGATCGTCGGAACCTTTTACACTAGTATATTAATCCCTTTGTTTCACGATATATTACATGTCCAAGATTTGATCATCGGTATCTCCATACCTAGTTTGATCTCGTTACCGACATGCACTCTTTTCTCGTTCCCGTGATATAACATTCTAGTGATCAAATCACTTGCTTGCAAGCTAACCAATGTGATATCACCGAGAGGGCCCAGAGTATATCTATCCGTCATCGGGATGAACAAATTCCACTCTCGATCCATGGGCCTCAACATAACACTTTATTAGTTCTGAATCCATCTTTATAATCACCCTGTTACGGTGTGACGTTTGATGTTATCAAGAAACTCTTCTAGTGTTAGTGATTGACATGATCTCATGGTCTAAGGATTAGGATCACTTCGTAAGTTGTTATAGCAATATAAACTCAATGACTTTGATCGTAATGCTATACTTCGGATGAATGTTCATCACATCATTACACTAATGTTGTGACCTCGTTATTAACAACATCCAATGTTCATGATCAGGAAACTTTGATCATCATGTTAATCAACGAGCTAGTTTATAAGAGAGGCATAACTAGGAACTTCCTTTTTGTTTATTAAACACACTTGTATTAACGTTTCTGTATTAATACAATTATAGCATGTAAAATAAACATTTATCATAAATAAGGAATACGATAATAACCACTTTATTATTGCCTCTCGGGCATATTCCCTTCAGTCATCATAGGTGTAGTGCTCCGGTGTTGGGAATATGCCCTAGAGGCAATCATGTATGATGAGATTTCCCATTGTATTCATAAAGATATTAAGTTGTCATTGTATAAACATCTAATGTGTATCATTGAATATGTGATTCGATTGTGGAACTATACATTCATGTTGTTTGTACTAAATATCCTTGGTCATTGAGGTTGTGCTGGACACACAACTTAGACCAATGTGAAAGTTGGCTTGATGACTCGGTTCCACTTGTCATGGGCATGGAGATGCTATTCCAACTTACACAGATTCAGCTAAAGAGTTTAGCGAGTCGGCTTGACCCATACTGAGGTACAACGAACAAGTTGTCATTTGTATATCTCAATCAATGTAATCCTTAGACCTGAGGTTATTGCATAATCCGAGTTTAGGATCACCGACTTAGGTTCTGTCAAACGCTGAGCCGTAACTGGGCAGTTATAAAGGCAGAGTTCGGGTCGACTGAGAATCAAGCTATGTGATGTGAATAACCAAGATGGGATTTTGCCCCTCCTCTTGGAGAGATATTATCTGGGCCCTCTCGTGAGATATGATTCAGAAAGCATGGCCATGCACGACTTGGTTAAGTGTTAACCGAGGCGATCGACTAAGAGTTAGTCGGGTGAATCACTTATCTCGGATCGAGAAGTGAGTCGGACTATTTAAGGGATGACAAATATTCGCCGATAGTCTAACAATGTATATCGTGAGGCAAAAATGACTCGGACTTAAGTCGCATTGGAAAGGCAACTCGTCATGACTCTTTGGTATTTGGGAGTCGGCACGTTCTGCTAGGAGCCGCTACCGACTGATCGATTTGGAGCCGAACTCTAATCATGTCCAAGTAGCCATGAGCCTGCAGGGTCACACACTTAAGAGCGGGAGCAAGTTTGGATTGGATATGAACTAGAAATCTAGTTGGGTTGGACCCAAGCTTGATTTGGACTAAGTCAGTGAGTTGGACTCACAAGGACTAACATTATATGGGCTTTAGTGAATGGGCCGCACGAGCAGAGCCCATGTTCACTCCCTATATATAGTGGAGCACACCAACCCTGAAGGGTTAATCGTTGTTCGGTTAGGTCATTCCATGTGTTGGAAAGCCTAGATCCAGAGCAGTCCTGCCGCCGTAACGAATCTAGCAGTTCGCCGCCGCTGCTCCTCCTTGCACGTGTGGATACCAGCAGAGGTGCTGTACGATCAGCACCAGGACAATCGGATCGTGAGGACTGCACTGCATCAACTGACGCGCTTCATCAGTAATCCGCAACTGCGCGTCTAGTGGTAAAACTCGTGGCCTTCTACCTCAGCTAGATCTTGGGATCACCACATTAGAGCGAAAATTTTGTTTTATCTCTGCGTGGCCAACATCCAGGTCCTCATAGCATGCGGAGCCGTTGTCGGTGTTGTGCTCCGTCATGTCCTCTATACTTGTGGAGTCGTAGTCATGGTGGCTCATCATATATTCTTCATAGATATCATTCTCGGTCCCGGAGTTCCTAGACATGCTTCATAAGACCAAGTGTTGTATATGGAAGTGGTAGAGGGTGTTAGGGATACAACGTCAAACCTTACTTTACCTTGGAAGATCGTATCGTGCAAGTGGCCACACTTGAGAGCAATAAACCAAGCAAAGTGAAGTTCACGCGGAACACCAAAACCAACTACTAACCAAAAAACACACACACACACAAGGCCTATGGTGGATAGGTATGAAAAGTGGCATGTCAAGGACCAATTCGAAATCAAGATGTTGTAATGGCAAGTAAAGAACCACAATGATCACAAAGCAAAACAAGTCAATCCACAAGATAGGAAATATGTACAAGGAAACACACACGGTGGGATAAATGGGACTTGTGTGACGGAGAAAGTGAGCTAAGAACCAAATGATTACCTAGCAAAGACTATAAGCTCGTGTCACACAAGTATAAGGAGATATGCTAGTTCGATTGCACAAAATTGGTGGGCTACAAGATATGAACAATAAGTACCACCTATATGATGTTCATCGAGATTGCGCTTCCTATTCGATGAGACACATGTATATTTCTTTATTTTCTTTTTATTTTTCTATTTTTTTCTATTTTTCTTTTTATTTCCTTTTTTCTCACTTGCCTCTTCCTTGTGCCAACAACTATACAAGATAACTATATGAGATAGCGCTCACAATGTTTGCTTGGAATCTACAAGGTATCAAATGTGCATAGCCCAAGAAATCATAAGAGGAACTAATCTTAATAGGTGTTTGTTTCTCGCAAAGTTAGTGGGGTTCACAAAGGAATGCAAGTGGGGAAAAGTCACAAAATGTTTATACCTTTCGTCGATGATCTTCACCCTTTATTGTTGGATTCCGCCTTGCTCACGGAATTTGGATGGAGTAGATAGAATGAAAAACGTGTATGATGATGTAGAGCTCCTTCTCCTCATCGAAACAAGCTAAAGAACACCAAAATCCGAGTTCGAATGCAAAAGTTATGCTCAAAACCGTGTGGGGCTGAATCTGTTGGCGACCAGGTCGGCGGACCGGAAATCTCGCCGGAATTTCCGACGGTGGGTCCGGTCTGACCGGAAAATTCTGGCGGGAACTCCGGTTCGCCGGATCTGGCGCCGAAACGAGTTTAGGGACACAAAAACTCGATTTTCTGCGGAAAAACTCGATGGAAAACGTCAGATCGGAGGGTCAAATGATGGAATTAGGCCATGGGAACACAGAGGAAGGTAGATCAACAAGTTTACAAGTAATCCACGAATCAAAACCTACCAAAACTCACTCAAATCACAGATTGATGCAAAACATGAATTAGGGCTATTTTTGGTGAAATTTTCAAATTTATGGGGAAAAGACCAAATCAATGAGGAATCCGTGGCAACCAAAAGTTGGTGATACCAGATGATAAAGGGGTTAACCTCTTGGGTGGCCCGATCTTCACGGATCTCATGGTCAAATCTATGGGAATGCGAGGGGAAAGGGAGACGGTAGCGGAAGCAAACACACACCTCACGAAGAACACGATGAACACACGCAAAACTCACACGATACAAGGCCGATTGCTCCCGAATGGCGACCACTGGTCCGATAGAATCCTCGCAAGGAAAGATCGGTCAACATGCTCCCTCAAATCCACATCGGAGAGGGAAGAACACCTTGGGGAGGGTCTTGACAACTTGGAGATGAGACATCGAACTCCAAGGCCTTGTTCAATGATGGATGCGTGATGCAAAGTCCAATTGAGGTTGGTGATGATAGTCGGTCCCCTTGTAAGGGGATGAGGTGACGAGGTTTCAACTCGTCAATGCCCATTGTTATGGACTTGGGTTTTGGAGAAGATGGGGATGCTGGAGATCGTGGCACGGTTAACAGACAAGCAACCAGGGGACACGAGATTTACCCAGGTTCAGGCCCCCGGAGGGAAAACCCTACTCCTACTTGTCTGCTCTTTGATTACGGCGGAACCAAAAGTTACAGGGTGCGCAGATTCGATCTGGCGTGGAGGCGTGTACGAAAGTATGGATCTGTCCTGCTCGTTGGCCCCTCCTAGCCTTTATATATGAGGAGGCTAGGTCTCAGGTACCGATACGAGTAGGTTACAAGTTATATTCGAACTCTAGTCTTGCTCTCCAAGGATCCGAAGGCGTCATGGGCCTTGGCCACCCGAAAATCTTCATGGGCCAGCGTATGTCTGCTGTGGGCCTTCCTTGGGCTGGACCAGGTATGCTGAAGTTATGTACCCGTCGGGTATAACCATGTCAGTAGCCCCCGAGTGTTCAGTCAAATCGTAGATTCGGCTGAGGACTCTTCAATCCTTCGGGTGTAACTCTGTCTTTCAAGAGAATGTGTAGGGATTGTTGATGCGTGTGCCTGACTCACCCAACGGATCAGGGTCAGTTAATCGTCTTAGGACAAAACAACACGATCTTCTTCAGGTGCAAGTCCCTCGACTCGAACCCAGAACATATGCTGGCGTAATTTGACTCAGGCTGCGGAGGACTTACAGGAGTGGAATTCCAGTGATTTTAAATGGTGTACCCAACGCGTCCGTCGGGATTTTTCATCGTACCTGCTGGTACGGATTCATACTAGCAGAGCGCAGTCAGGTGCGTTGCCAGGCCATCAGATGATATCTGTAGGTCTTATCTTTGCGTCGCAGACACAGCATCCGAATGTTTATCACCGCGGAGGTGTTTCGGGTGGCCAAGGAGGATGTTACTCACTTAGCATTAATTGGGGCAGAGTTGCCGAAAAGTTTTTTGCATGCGGATCCAGAAGATCGCAGTCGAAGATTTCATAGGGTGCGTGACCAGCGCTCCCTATGGGAGTAGCCCCCGAGTGTCTGTTCGAGTCATAGACTTTTAGTGCAAGCATTGCTCAGTTGTTTAGTCCGTAGGACTCGAAAATTTTCGGATGCTGAAATCCTTCCTCCCTATGGGAGTAGCCCCCGAGTCCGTAGTGGAGTCGTGGACTCGACGTAGGACTCGAAGCTCTTGTGTGTGAACGGCCATCGCTCCAGTTTGGAGTAGCCCCCGAGTGTCTGGCGGAGTCGTAGACTCGGGCAGAGACTCGAGTCTTGTATCATGCAACGGTAGTAGGAAAATCTCGTGGGCGTACCGCTGACCCGGAAGTACATCGGGTGCGCGACCAGCGCTCCTGATAGGAGTAGCCCCCGAGTATTTAGTCGAATCGTAGATTCGAGTGAGTACTCTTAGCTGTGTAGCCGAAGTTATTGCTAGTATAGCTGTTGATGACGTCAGTGCTGACGATCGATGACCTCAAGCGTCTGCTGCGCCAGAGATGACTTGACTGGACCATGCGTGGGTCCCACTTCCTGACTTTGAATTGACCGGTCACGCGCGGCGTGGAGATGATTACGGCATTTCCTCGATTTCCGCGCGTAGTGGACGTCGTGGGAACGACGGTTCGTTTTGGTGCTGACACGTGTACGGCCAGATCTGCCGTTGGCGTTAGGTCTTCTCGATGGACGGCCAGTGTGCGTCGTCTTTGCTGTTATAATTCGTGGTGAAATCGTGGTATGTCTTTTACCGCAGCAGTTCATCTGTCCATTGCTTCCTTGCGCTCGAGCGATTCTTGCTGCGTGCTGAGAGTTCCTTTCGCATTTCCTTTGTCTTCGTCGTTGGCTACGCCACCACCGCCGTAGCGCCATGGGGAAGAAGAAATCCTCATCTGCAGTTGGGACTAGTGCTGTCAGAGGCAAGAAGGGCGCCGCCGCTGCTCGTGTCACCGATGGTGGCTGGCGGCGATCAGAGACGCGGGAGAGCGATCTTCGCAAGCTGCGCGAGCGGAGCCTGATCCCGCAGGACGCGACGGCCATGAGACTCCCCGGGAATGAGGTAATCCCCCGTCCCCCATCTGGGTACCGGGTTATGTTCGTCGCCTTTGTTTTGCGTGGGTTTTCGTATCCAGTCCATGACTTCCTTCGTGGACTGCTCTTCTTCTATGGGGTTCAACTCCATCATTTGTCTCCCAATTCTCTTCTCCACATCGCGTGCTTTATCACACTTTGCGAGTGTTGGCTTGGCATTGAGCCGCACTTTGGCCTCTTCCGGAAGCTGTATTCCGTGAGGAGGCAGTCTGGTTCGGATGGTGTGTATCCCATTGGGGGTTTCATCATCTCTCTTAGTCCCGATGTCCAATTCTTTTCCTTCTCCATGTCCGAATCTGTCCAGTTCTGGTGGAGGAAATGGTTTTACATCCGTGACTCCGTGCTGTCTGGGCAAGATTTTGGTCTCGTTCCTTTTGACCCCTCCCAGTTAATTGTGAAGAAGAGGTCCTGGAAAAATCAGATCTTAGACGGTGAGGTGGCGGAGATAGAGGCCTTGTACCGTCGGGTGGAGGAGCTCCAATTGATTCCTGAGAAGGAGGTGAACGGTGTCGACATCATCCGGACGTTTCTTGCGCGTCGGGTGCAGCCGCTCCAGGCGAGGGCGCATCCGATGTTCCTTTACTCTGGGCGTCGTGATCCGACGAGGGTTTCGAGTGAGAAAATCTCCGAGGTGGAACTTGACAGGGCTCTTCGCGTGCTGTTGAAGTTCAAGGCCGACGAGGAAATCCCGGGGAAGTCGTTGACTCCGCCCTTTTCGTCGACGTTGGCCGTGCCAAAGGTGTAGATTTGCGCACGTAGTGCTTCCCTTATGTTTTTGTCAGTTGTGTACTTGTGTCCTTTGTTTGCTAACAAAGTTTCTTCTCATCTTGTAGAGCTTCAAAGTGCCAGGAATGGCGCCACCATTGCCCGAAAGGTATCCGAATGCCCCGGATAATGAAGTGGTGGATTCCGTGTCCGAGCTTCCTTCGGCGCGATCTCCGGCGGAGGATGCCGACGAATCGAGTGAAGACCATTCGAGTAAGCGATCACGGAGCTCGAGCGAGTCTTCGGATGCCTCGACCCCTCCGACTCCCAGGAATCCTCGGGGTCTTGAGCGTCATGATGATGTTCAGGGGGGTTCTTCCTCTCCCATTCCTGCCATTCCTGTGCGAGCTGTTGCTCCGCACCCGCCAGCAAAGCGGAAGAAGGAAGAGAAGAAGGAGGAGAAGAGGGCCCGGAGGGCTTCTCCTATCTTTGACCTGAGCGCGTTGGGCTCGTAAGTGTTCTTTTTGCCACTGTTGTCTTTTGCTCACTTGTTATTTTTGCGCCTGTGTTGATTGATTCGTATGTAGGCAATCCTCTGACGGCTCGAGTGATGGAGCGCGCGAGATGATGGGGGAGTCGAACATTGCGTCGCCACCTCCGCAGACGGTGGCGACTTCGAGTGGTGCTGCACCAGTTCCTCTTGTGCAGGAGAGGCTGGTGGTTGCGCCTCAGAATTTCGCAGGCGGGCCTGCGGGTTCGCCTTCGGAGCACGTAAGTTTTTCTGCTTCATGTCACGGGGGGAGCCCCCGGGCGTCTTCGTGTGCTGATGTTGTGTTTGCTTCTTTGTTTTGGGCGGAGCCCCCAAGTCGTGCTCTTACTGCTATTGCTTTTTCCTACAACCTTGTGTCCGAGAGGCCAAGCGGCTGGTGGAGGAGCACCTGACGCTGGAGGTGAAACTGCAGCAGCTGCAAGGTATTCGTCTGCCTTGTAGTACTTTTTTGTTTATCCTTGTCCTGTTTGTTGACACTGGCTTGTTGTGAATGCAGAGGAGCATAATGACTCTCTTCGTGAGGTTGATACTCTGAAGAAGAGCCTTGGCCAATTGGAGCAGAAGGCCGAAGCTGCCGCTGAAGCGAAAGAGCGCCTTGAGCTGGAGCTGACGAAAGCAGCCGAAGCGAAAGAGCGTCTGCAGCAGGAAGCCGCAGGTCGTGAGGTAGGAGTAGCGGAGAAGCTCATGGCTGCTGCCAAGGCTATTTCGGGTGAGTGCTAGCTTTTGTACTTGCTCCTTTTTCTTCGGGTCCTCTTCTATGTTGTTTTTCTTCATGTTTTCTTCTGTTTTGTCTCAGATGCCGCAGACATCGAGTTTGACCGTGGTGCTCTGGAGCACGGGAGTGCTCTGGATGATGCCACTGTGGTGGTCGAAGACCGCTGCAGCACCATCGTCAACTCCCTTGCCAAGGCAAAGGAGGTCCTTGGTCGCTTCTACCAGGAGCTCTTCCCGAAGGGTGCAACCCTTGAAGATGTGGGTGCTCTGGCAGAGGCTCTGTCAGCCGAAGCGCCTGCAGCGTACAAGCGCAAGCAGAAGGGCATCGGTGCGTCCGTCGGGCTGGCGATGGCCATGGCGGCTGGGGCGGAGCTGGACTTGCCCCAGATCACTTCTCGGATGCCGACGGCTGCGGATGGATCAGAGGTAGCCTTCGCTGCTTACTCCGCTCGCTGCAGACGATATGGGCCCAAGCTCATTGACTTGTTGTCTGAGTACGCGCTGCGGCAGCAGGGCGAGGCCAAAGCTAGGCAGTCTGGCTCTGAGGCGACTCGGTGTCCTACGCCTTAGGCATAGGAGATGTAGGGTAGTATGTAGTTTACTTTTGCTGTAAATATCTTTTGTAGCACCATTCTTGAGCCACGCAGTGGCCTTATTTAATGAATTCCTCCGAGTTGGGCTTTATCTTTGGCTGAGTATCTGTGTGCCTTCTTTTTCTTCTGCTTTAGGTTCCTTCGGGTGTTGACCCAGTTGGTACTTCATCCGAAAGGCCCTTGCGAGCATCGTTGGATGATTCCTCGTAGCTCGCTTTTCTGCGGGATCGCGTGCGCAGCTTGGAGAGGGATTTGCTTGGGCTACGCGGTCGTGCTGACGTTTGGAAGTCCAAAGCAGACCGTAGTGCAGCCAGAGAGGAATACTTGATGGCGGAGCTAGGTCGGCTGTCCGAGCAGCTGCAGTGTAAGTTGGTCCTTCTTTCGGGCCGTAGCTTAGTTCTTCGGGTGAGCCTGTTGGCCTTACTCTTGTTCTGTGCTGTTGTCGTAGGTGCGAATCTTGCTCCGAAGGAAGAAAAGGAGCGCATTGCTGTTCGAATCAATTGTTTGACTCAACAGGACATGGAAGCCGGTGGCTTCTTTTGGGTGGATCGCGATCGTGCCATGGTTCTGGCGACGGTGCAGGATCGCGTCTTCCAGGTTTCGCGGGTGCTCCGCCAGGTGCAGACGTCGCTGTCCTCGGTGTTGCACATCATGTTTCCGTTGGATGGCGCGCCGACGACCCTTGCAGGTCTTCTGGCGAAGTTTCGGAGTGCCAGCAATGTCAAGGAGCTGGTGCGGCAGCAGCTTGTCGTAGGGGTGAAGGCTGCCTTGTCTCTTGTGAGGGTGCATCGCCCTGATGTAGATTTGGCTGCTGTGGCGACTGGGCCACCTCCTCGACCAGATGGTGGTGAGTGGAATATGCGTCCGCATTACGCGGCTGTAAGGCAGTATGCCGAATAGATTGTAGATTTGTTTGAGCAACGTGCTCAGGCTATTCTTCAGAATAGGTAGGACCTGAAAATAAACAGATAGATGTAAAATTTGTATATTGCGGCTGGGCGTGTATGTGCCCTTTGTTGTAAAGGTTTGCTTGTTAGCGAGCACGCAGTGCTTTGATTTAGTACGTACCCTTTTCGTTAGCCTGACGTGGTCAGCTACTTAGGTGTACATGTGTTGTCCTCAGTCGATGAAATCGTGAGGTGGAGGGAGCCCCCGAGCGCGTTTTGTCCTCAGTCGATGAAATCGTGAGGTGGGGGGAGCCCCCGAGCGCGTTTTGTCCTCAGTCGATGAAATCGTGAGGTGGGGGGAGCCCCCGAGTGCGTTAGTAGCATGTAACAAAGTTGCAGAGAAATAGTCAACCGAAGGTTGGGAGCGAGACACTTAGCTTTATTTGTAGCGTAATGGAGGAGGTACATGGTTCGGCTGAGTAGCCTTGGCCGTAAGCCTTATTGAAAGTAAAAGGGGTACATTGCCCATTGCTATGGGTAGAATCGTCGCAGGTGCGAGATGTTCCATGGGTTGGAGTATGCGACTCCAGACTCCACGTGCTTGAGGCGATAGGCGCCACCTGGGATGACCTCGGTGATGGCATAGGGTCCTTCCCATGGCGACTCGAGTTTATTCGGTCGCTTTTGCTTGAGTCGCAAGACGAGGTCTCCTTCGACGAAGGACCTTGGGCGCAGCCGGCGGCTGTGATAGTTGCGGAGACTTTGCTGGTACACCGCGGATCTAGCTGCTGCTATATCCCGTGCTTCGTCGAGTGTGTCGACGGCATCTTCGAGTGCGGCCGTGGATTCGGCTTCGCTGTAAGCGACGACTCGTGGAGCCTGGTGACGTACTTCGGCTGGTAGCACAGCCTCAGCTCCGTGTACCATGAAGAACGGTGTGTAGCCGGTGGAGCTGTTTGGCGTAGTTCGTAAGCTCCACAGGACAGACGGTAGCTCTTTCGTCCAGTTGCCAGCTTTGTGCTCGAGTGAGCTCATGAGGCGTTTCTTGATGCCAGCGCCGATTAGGCCGTTGGCCTTTTCCACTTGCCCGTTTGTTTGCGGGTGCGCCACTGAGGCATACGTGATATTGATCCCGAGGCCTTCGCAGAAGTCCTGGAATTCTCCGGAGATGAAGTTCGATCCGTTGTCGGTGATGATGTTGTGTGGTACGCCAAATCGGTAGACAATGGATTCGAAGAACTTGACGGCGGTTTTGCCCTTCTGGTTGGTGACTGGCATGGCCTCGATCCACTTGGTGAATTTATCGACTGTGACCAAGAGGAAGACGTGTCCTCCCTTCGAGGATTTTGGCAGTTTGCCGATCATGTCAAGGCCCCATTGAGCGAAAGGCCAAGCTATGGGTATGGGTCAAAGTTCGGACCCAGG
Organism: Avena sativa; assembly: GCA_916181665.1. Lineage (NCBI taxonomy): Eukaryota > Viridiplantae > Streptophyta > Magnoliopsida > Poales > Poaceae > Avena > Avena sativa. The sequence goes on along the minus strand of OV702298.1, from coordinate 38,331,637 downwards.
TGCGTGTGGTTTGTCGGCGAACCGTTGGCACCCGTTGCATCTTCGGACGATGTCCTTTGCGTCGTTCATGGCCGTTGGCCAATAGAATCTTGCTCGTAGAGCTTTGGCAACAAGGGAGCGGGTGCCTGCATGGTGGCCGCAGATGCCCTCGTGGATATCTTGGAGTATGGCCTTGCCGTCGTCGATGGTGACGCACCGTTGTAGGACGCCTGTAATGCTGCGTTTGTACAACTCGCCGTTGATGATGGTGAAGGCTTTTGACCGACGAGATATGCGCCGAGCATCTGTCGGGATGTCTGGCAATTCTTCGTTTATCAGGTACTGGAGGTATGGACGTGTCCAAGTTTCTTCGACTGCCATGACCTGCATCAGGTTGACCATGGCGACTTCGGTATCCAACTTTTCGGGTCCTTCATGACCTTCGGGTAGCGTAGCCCCCGAGTGTTCTGCTTCTTCGGGTGATCCCTTGTGGAATTTCCGCTTGATGGATGGCACGCAGATCTGTTCGAGGAACACACCTGGTGGTACTTTTGCACAAGTGGAGCCGATGTTGGCGAGTCTATCGGCCTCCTCGTTGCTCTCTCTTCCAACGTGCCGAAGTTCGCAGCCATCGAATTCTCCTTTGAGTGCGTTGTATAGTGCGGGGTACGCTATCATGTTTTCGGCGTGTGCGTCGCACTCATTCATCGTCTGCTGGACGACAAGGTTGGATTCACCGTAGATGACCAGGCGCGTTGCGCCGCATATTTTTGCCATCTTCATGCCATGGATGAGGGCTTCGTATTCGGCCTTGTTGTTGGAGGCTCTGAATTTCATCCGAAGGACGTACTTCATCTTATCACCTTGCGGGGAGGTCAGTATGACTCCTGCCCCTACTCCGGCTTCGCGTTTGGAGCCGTCAAAATGCATTGTCCAGGACTGCGACATGTCTGGGGTGTCAGGCAGCTGCAGCTCCATCCAGTGCACCAGAAAGTCCGGAAGGACTTGAGATTTGATTGCGTGTCGCTTCTCGTAGATGATGTCCAGTGGTGATAGTTCGATGCCCCACAGGGCCACGCGTCCTGTGGCCTCTGGATTGTTCAGGATGCTGTTTAGGGGTGCCTCGTTGACGACCATCACCTGATGCTCCTGGAAGTAGTGGCTCAGTCGTCGAGCCGTCATGAACACGCCGTAGGCCAGCTTCTGGTAGTGCGGGTACCGCTGTTTTGTTGGAGTGAGAACCTCGCTGAGGTAGTAAATTGGGCGTTGTACCCCATGGGTCTTGCCTTCTTCGGGTCGTTCGACCACAAGTACTGTGCTGACCACCTGGTGTGTGGCTGCTATGTACAGCAATAGGGGCTCGCGCTCTTTTGGCGTGACCAAAACGGGCGAGGTGGAGAGGAGCCGCTTGAGGTTTTCGAATGCGTCGTTGGCTTCTGGTGTCCACTCGAACTTGTCTGCTTTGCGCAGCAGTTGGTAAAATGGTAGGGCCTTCTCGCCCATGTGGCTGATGAACCTGCTTAGTGCCGCTACTCGCCCTGCGAGTTGCTGAACGCCCTTGAGGTTTTTCGGCTTCTCCATTGTCATGATAGCTTTGATTTTCTTCGGGTTCGCTTCGATCCCTCATTGAGAGATGAAGTATCCGAGCAGCTGACCTGAGGGGACGCCGAAGGCGCACTTTTCTGGATTGAGCTTGATCCTGTAGCGATCAAGGTTGTCGAACGTCTCGCGGAGATCGTCGATAAGTGTTCTTGCCTCCTTGGTTTTGATGACTATGTCGTCGACATAGAGTTGGACGTTGCGACCGATCTGGTCCTTGAGGCAGGCCTGCATGCATCGCTGGTACGTGGCACCCGCGTTCTTTAGCCCGAAAGGCATTGTGTTGTAGCAGTATACTCCGAACGGTGTGATGAACGCCGTTTTCTCTTGATCTTCCACCTTGTGTCGAATCTGGTTATAGCCTGAGTAGGCGTCGAGGAAGGAGAGTTTCTCACAACCTGCAGTCGAATCGATGATCTGGTCGATCCAAGGGAGAGGGAAGTGGTCCTTAGGGCAGTGTTTGTTCAGTGACGTGAAGTCTACGCACATCCGCATGATGTCCGTGTCCTTCTTCGGGACCATCACTGTGTTTGCCAGCCACTCACTTTCCTTGATTTCCCGGATGAAGTCTGCTGCGAGTAATCTGTTGATCTCTTTGCCGATAGCTTCGGCTCGTGGCTCCGATAGTCTTCGCATGGACTGTTTGACTGGCTTGGTGTCTGGGAAGACATTGAGTGCATGCTCGGCGAATTCCCTGGGAACTCCTGGCATGTCCGCGGGACACCAGGCGAAGATTTCCCAGTGCTCACGGAGGAATTTGACGAGCGCGCTTTCCTATGCGGTGTTGAGGTCGTTGGCGATTAGCGCCGTCTTGGAGGCATCCGTTGGATGGACCTGTACTTTTTTGGTGTTGATGGTGGAGTCGAAAGACATATCAGGTGCGTTTTGCTTGGTGACTGGGGGTAGCCCATTGTTTGTCACTTCGCGGAGCCTTACAAGCTCGTCTTGCATGCCGAAAGACTGGGAGATTTTGTTGAAATCCCTGTCGCATTGGTTCGATCGGGTGAAGCTCCCGTGGACTGTGATGACGCCCCTTGGTCCTGGCATCTTGAGTAGTAGGTATGCGTAGTGTGGGACGGCCAGGAACCTTGCGAATGCTACGCGTCCCAGGATGGCGTGGTATTGCGACGGCCAGTGCACCACTTCGAATTCTAGGCGCTCCTGCCGAAAGTTGTCCGGTGTCCCGAAGATGACGTCGAGCCCTATTTTGCCCAGGGGGAAGATGCCCTTCCCTGGGACAATGCCGTGGAACGTTGTGTCTGATTGTTCCAGGCTGCATTGCGGGATCCGCATAGCTGCTAGAGTGCTTGCGAACATTAGGTTGATGCCGCTGCCACCGTCCATGAAGACGCGACTCATCTCGAAAGCCTCCGATCTGCGCCTCCAGCACCAGGGCAGCATGACCTGGGCGAGGGATCTGAATAGGGTGATCCACGCGAGTGAATGTGATGCAGGACTCCGATCCGCTGAGGTACTCAGGGATTGCAGGTGGAGTTGTCACGGCCATATTGATTTGGCGGGTGATCTTCTTCTGTACCCTGTTGGTTGGGCGTCCCTTATGTATCATATTGAGTGCTCCTTTTGGTGGGGGGTATGCGACTCCGGCGTTGTTTTGCGCTGGTGCGGCTGGTTGATGTGGGCCTCCGATAGGCGGCGGTGGAGGAGCTCCGTGTGCTATTTTGCCTGGCGCAAGTGCGTTTCCGAACGTAGGAATTGGAGCTTGTTGCCTCATCTGTACCATGCTTTCGCTGAGTTTCTGGAACTCGCGGCAGTCCTTGAGCATGTGGCTAGCTTTCTTTTTGCCATCTTGTTTGTCGATGTAGAAGTGGATGGTGCATGGACCCGAAAGTTTGTCGAATGCTGAAGGTCCGTTGTCGCGGTCGCGGCGTTGCCACGACTGCGTTGGTCGTCCGTTGTCGCGGAAGTTTCCGCTGCGGTATCCTCCGCTGTTGCGGCTGATGTCGTTACGGCGGTCGGCGTAGCCGGCTGCGACCATATCGGGTCCGTCGCGGTCCTCGTAGACGCACGGTCTCCTCTTGCTGCGGCGTTCGCGTCTTCGGCCGTAGTCGTCCTCTTCATCTGATTGCGCCCGCTGGATGCAATCTTCGCCATCTGCCCAACTGTTGGCAATTTCCATGAGTTGGTCGAGTGTCTTGGGCTTTACGCGTCCAAGTTTCTCCTTGAAGTCTGGGCGTTTGACGCCGTCCCTGAAGGCGTCGATGGCCCGCTCTTCGGAGATGTGTGCTGCGGAGTTCTTGGTCGTAGACCAGCGTAGTATGTACGAGCGAATAGATTCACCCGTTCTCTGAGTGCAGGCTCGCAGCTCTTCGATTGAGGCAGGCCTTTTGCTGGTGCCTTTGAAGTTTCGGATGAAGCTATAAGCGAGCTCCTCCCAGCTTCGGATGGATCCTGATGATAGGCTGCTGAGCCAGACCCGCGCCGCGCCTGTCAGCTGCAGCTGAAGGCATTGCATGGCGGTTTCTTTGTTGCCTCCGTGAAGCTTGACGGATGACAGATGGTCGCTGAGCCAGGACTTTGGATCTTGCGTGCCGTTGAACTTCGGAGTATCCGAAGGAAGCTTAAAGTTGCGTGGCATCTGTGTTTGCCGAACGGATCTGCTGAAGCATCGGGCCCCGCAGAGTTCTCCTTCGTCTTCATCCATCTCAGATTCGGATGAGCATGCGCGTTTGGCGCGTGCTTTGTCGATCTTGCGCTGTGTAAGCTTGTCTCTGGCGTCGTAGTCGTGTTTGTGGCGGTGCGAGCTCTTCTTCCTTCGAGGAAGGTCGTGTTCTTCTTCATCTTCGGATGAGGGAGTGGGGCTCCGGTCGCGCCTGGCCGGAGCTTTCTTCTTCGGCTCCGTAGGAGCATCTTCGTGGAGCGCAGCTCCGATTAGTCCTAGTCCGGTGAGTGCGGACCTATGCATGGCCCTTTTCGGGTCCCCCTCCGGAGGTGGGTGAGCCGCAAGATACGCAGTGGCTGCCATGATCGCGGCTTGTGGCGTCTTCGGGGTGATGTTGCCGTCGGCGTCCATATCCATGAACGATGTGTGGAGGGTTCGGGTCACATCACGCCGCTCCTTCGGGTCCATGTTTTCCACCCGAGAGTGGTGCTTGTTTCCCTGATTTCCGTTTGTGCTGGAGCCGGGTCCCATGGCAGAGAGCGCAGCTTGTCGCGCACTGGATTCAGAGGCTGCTTTCTTGCGTTTGTCGAGCGTCTCCTGCATCTTGACTTGCTTCTTGTGCTCCTCGATGAGGAGGTAGTGGTATGCCATCAGCAGATCACGTGTGGAGTCCAGAGGTAGGACTATTTCGCCTGCGACGGCGCGGCGTGCTTTGGCCCATCCTTCTTTGCTAAGTTGGATGAGGTGGCCCCTGTTTTCGCCGTTTCCACCGTTTTCGCCGTTTCTGTCCTGCGGGTTGGGGTTGGGCGGCGGGTTAGGCGTTTCCTCGTCGGTTTGGATGATCGCGGCGCACAGATAGCGCCTGCAGATTGGTTGGCTGCTGCCGCAGTTTTCGGATCCGTAACCGTAGGTCCCTTCATCCAAAGGTGGATCGCACAGATCGGAGTTGCAGCTGCTGCCGCTGTAGAACTCATCTGTTGATGGTGACGTGCGTAGCACGGGGTGCGGAGCCCACGAAGCGGGCCTGATGGAGGCGGAGGGTGCCAGTTTGTCCCACCTGGAAGCAGAAGCTCCCGAACAGAATTTCGAGTTCGTCGCCTACGGGCTCGAAATCCTTCATGGTGTCCGGAGAGTGGGCGGTGAAGTCGAAAGCGCCGAAGAGGAGGTGATTCTCCGTCGCCGAAGAGTTGTAGATCGATCGGGTCGGAACCGTCACGACCGCACAATCAGCAGCCCCAATTCCCACAGACGGCGCCAATTGACGAGGTTTCAACTCGTCAATGCCCATTGTTATGGACTTGGGTTTTGGAGAAGATGGGGATGCTGGAGATCATGGCACGGTTAACAGACAAGCAACCAGGGGACACGAGATTTACCCAGGTTCAGGCCCCCGGAGCGAAACCCTACTCCTGCTTGTCTGCTCTTTGATTACGGCGGAACCGAAAGTTACAGGGTGCGTAGATTCGATCTGGCGTGGAGGCGTGTACGAAAGTATGGATCTGTCCTGCTCGTTGGCCCCTCCTAGCCTTTATATATGAGGAGGCTAGGTCTCAGGTACCGATACGAGTAGGTTACAAGTTGTATTCGAACTCTAGTCTTGCTCTCCAAGGATCCGAAGGCGTCATGGGCCTTGGCCACCCGAAAATCTTCATGGGCCAGCGTATGTCTGCTGTGGGCCTTCCTTGGGCTGGACTAGGTATGCTGAAGTTATGTACCCGTCGGGTATAACCATGTCATGAGGCAAAACTAGAGATTCCACACAGGGGTTGTCTTTATTCTATCATCTATGCCTAAGGAACACATGAGGGGTGGGTGCTCTATTTATAGGCCAACCACTAAACAAGGGGGTAGTTTGGGAATAAACTAGGCAAAGGGGTAAGTAAAGGGAATATTCTAGGGCATCAAACCCAGATCCGTGTGCAGGCAGGGAATTCCGGCGGTAAGCCCGGTGGCGCCGGATTTGGCGCCAAAATTTCTGGTCGTCGCCGAAGATTCCGGTCGCGCACCGGAACAGCATACAATGAGCGTTTCCGACGGTGGGTCCGGTCGACCGGTCCTGGCACCGGGATTTCCGACGATGCACTCGGTTCGCCGGTGCTGTCGCCAGGGATTCCGGTGGTGACTCCGGTTCGCCTGTTCTGTCACCGATTCCAGCTGGAGCTTCTTCCGTCTCCTCTTCCAAGCCCCCTCTTGTCGGGTGTGAGTCCTCGGGCTTCCTCCCTCGTCTCCGTACTCGTCGGTGTGAACCTATCATGGTCAGAGGGCGGAGAATGAAGTAGTATACCATTCAATAGGGTAGGAAGTGGGATCTCAAAGAGGATAGGATTCACATTTGGAGTCCATGACGACTTGGCATAAGTTGGAGACCTTGATGTGGCAATGACCGTAGGTCGGTCTGCATCAAGTTCCAAAGATGATAGTTTGTCAACACCCGGATTTTTAATCACAGATGCCTGTTATGCCATACATCGCAATCCCAATATTACCATTTTTGTGAGACATAACAGATTGGATATCACAGTACATCATCCATTAAAAACCATACATAAGGTATTACACAAATAAGGATCTCATGATCCAGTTCTTAATACAATTCAAGCAGCGGAATAATGTAATATTAACGATAGCGTAGGCGAAGCTCCATATTCAGGGTCACAGGCAATGCTGACGATGGGAGATGATCCTAGTTGTCGTAACCTTCCTTCTGTCATTCTTCCTGATACTCCTCTTCATAGTCTGGCCATGGGAATAGCCAGGGACAAAGCCATGAGTACTCTTTAAGTACTTGCAAACTAATACTAACAAGTGAAGTGGCTTTGAATAGGATATACTAAGCTCTAGGGTTGTTTTGCCAAAAAGCTAGATTTACCTCTACTAAGTTCAAAGGCAAAGAAAGCTAGTTGAAATTTTTGTAACACCTATGTGGGAACTTGAATTTCATGTCACAACTCTGTTGTGGTTAAGTCAAAATCATATATCATTTCATAAGTCATTTTGAAAACATCTGACGATAGAACAGTATGGCCACTCCAACTGTCCATAACCACGGACGCGGCTATTCGAATAGTTTGACACTCTACAGAAATTGTACACTTTCACCACAACATTCGATACATCCGTCAGGAACAATCCTGAATTCACCATACTCAGTATGCGGATAATCAATCCTAACCTTTCAATTACATGCCCTAGTATAGGCACCTCTCCTGTGAGTTTGGCCTCCCAACCATGACCATCTGTCATCTTGGGTACTGCTCAGGTGGACAATCTTCACAAGGTAGTGTCAGCTCGGACCTTGGCCACAAGGGAACCCATACTAAGGTATATAAATTTTCCAGTCAAGCCCTACCCAAATTTCGGGTATTGTGGTTGTAAGGTAAAATTGGAATGGTATCGCATCCAGACAACCATCAGTTTTATAAAGGGATAAGGCTCATGCCTTAACATTTTCATCATCAAAATCATCTGGTGTTCAAGCACACATGTCAAAACATTTCAATAGAATGACTCATCATTCTATGGTTTGCATAACCATTTTCACCAAGTATTCCCATCTAAAGTTGATCAAGTTTTATGCTTAGCACTAGCATCTACAAGTGGGGATAAATACTAATGAGGGGTGGTAAACAAGTGTATCTTATCTAAGTAAAATCTCATGCCTCATGATGACATCAAAGTTATCTAACTTAGCCCAAGTTTTATGCTCTTTATGCTATCTTCAGTTATCTTTCTAGAATCTACAAGTCACTAAGTAAACTTTTGATAGAAAGCTTTTAATAAAGAACATAAAATACTAAGCTTGCAAGTAAAACTAGGATGGTGTGTCAAGTGCGTATAATCACATATGCTTAAGGCATATGGTTGGCATAGTAACAAGCAAGTAGTAGCTTGCATAAGTAGGGTATCTTTCAAGTGTTAGCTTCGCGTTGTGCAGAGCAGTGGTTGAAGTTCTCCTCAGCTTCTTCCTCATAGTATCCCCCTTCCTCCTCATATCCTTGGTTGGTACTAGCATCTATAATTAAATACGAGGTACACAATCATCAAACAATACTTAACTATTTCTATTTATCGCACAAAGGTTCACACTAGATGATCTAGCATCATCACTAACATTACAAGATTAAAGAACTTGTCTTATTTATTTTATTTTAGAAAAGTAATTTCTACTCATTGAAAATCTAAATGGGTTGAATCCAACGGGGCTTGGATTAAGCACTCCAGTACCTTTCTAACAAAATTGGTTTCATGCATTTTGATTTAGTGAATCGAGCTGGGTTGATTTTTGAATCTAGGTACAGAACTGGGTTTGAAATTAAATGAATGAATCTAAATTTGAAATCGTGGGTCGCGCGGGATGTTTAACTGGGCCGGCCCACTAAGCACAGCGCACGCGCGGGCTGATTAAGTGAGCGACCCCACTCGTCAGTGAGACAACGAGTGGCGAAGCGGTACGGGGTGATTTAGGCCACACGATCTAACTCTAATCGAACTCCAGTGAAATTCTGGCCACCTGGTGCTCGCCTTGCTGCAGGAGTGAGTGGGTGTGATCAGTGAGAGGTGGGGAGTGAACTAGTGTGAAGAAAACGAGCGGGGAAGGCATCCTTTTATAGTGGCTGAAGGGGACCGAAGGGTGCGGGCTGAGCTCGTCGGGGTCGGCTGCACAACGAGCTAACGACATGGACGAAGGTAGGGGACGGTGCATTGCCTTATGGCAAAGCTCAACATATTGATGGCGAGGCATGGGGCGGTGTGAATTGGTCGGAACACGTCGATGCTCTGGGCGGATCCGACGGAAGTCTTAATGGCGCACAGGTGCTCCTGGCCGCGCGGCGGTGAATGAGCATGTCTGGACGGTTCCTGGTGTGGTGGTGATCATGTCTGCAAGCGGTGAGGGCGGTGAGTGGTTTGTGCGAGCGTGGTGCTCTGGCGCGCTCTCGGCATGGTCGTAGAGAGAATGGTCACACATGATCTGGGTGGTCCAGTGGCTAGCAGGGTTTGAGCATTGGACAGGGGGTGGCGGTGGACGATGGAGTTCCTGCTAGACAAGGTGGCTAGGCTTGGTGCTTGTTCTGGCTAGCTAGCCATGGTCGGCTGGCAAGGGTTCCTTTGGGTTGGCATGGCATGGTGAAATGGGTAGGGGCTAGGGGTGGTCAAGGAACTAGTTGGCTCTGGGGAGACAAGGGTGATCAATGGTGAACAATGCTTAGCCAAATTACTGCTCAAAACAGTGAAGTTTGGCCATTTTGATTTTCTGTCTCCAAGTGTTTGATGAAATGGCCGCAAGAAATTCAAATTTGAATTTTTGGTTCAAACTTGGTAGGTTTGCTAGGCACATACTAGGGAGTATCTGGTTAGTTGGATTGGTCAAGGGGCACTGGTTTGGTTGGGTTTTGAAAATATGTGATCTTCACATATGTTAAAGATTCAATTTTGAATTGTAATTTGAATGGGGTTGCTAAATGTTTCTGCAAGTTTGAAGGGTGGGATTTGATTCACTTTTACTTGGTCTAGCAAGGGGTGAAAATAATTGGAAAGTTTCTATTTGAAATCTCGGACTAGAAACACTCAAAGTGACCTAGTTAGCAAGATTGGCAAAAATGACCATTTGCTTTATTTGATCTGTTTTTGATTTTCTCTTGATTTTTATCTTCTTGGAAATGTTTTAGATGATGTTATATTCATCTTTGAACCATTCCTTATTATTTAGTTGAATCACACAAGTCCATTCATGCATTCATCAAATCATCACATATACACATGCATTCATTTTGTTTTTATTTAATCAAAGTTTATGTTAACCCTAATTTTAGTGATTAGAGTTTGATGATCATTGTCATATTTTTGGGATGTTACAAACCTTCCCTCCTTAAACGAAATCTCGTCCCGAGATTTGAAAAAGAAGAAAAAGATTACCCAGGATTTAAAGAGACCAGGAAACTCCGTCTTGATGTGATCTTCTCGCTCCCAGGTAGCTTCTTCTTAAGTGTGGCTGCTCCACTGGATCTTGAGAAATTTGATGCTTCAGGTTATGGTGGTTCTAAAAGCTTCTTCCAAAATACGGATGGGTACTTCGGGATACGTCAGGTCATCGTTGATCTCTATGGTCCGGTGATCAATGTTCTTGAAAACTTCGGTCTTCTCCGAAACTTCAAGGCATTTGCGAAGTAACGATATATGGAACACATTGTGTACCGCTGACATTTCCTCTGGCAGTTCCAATTGATATGATACTTCTCCTCGACGATTCAGAATCTTGAAGGGTCCGATATATCTGGGGGCTAATTTTCCTTTGAGTTGGAAACGCTGCATTCCCTTCAAAGGAGACACTTTGAGGTACACAAAATCTCCGATATTGAAAGCGAGGTCTTGACGTATCTTGTCGGCGTAACTCTTCTGACTTGACTAGGCGGTCTTGAGGTGCTCACGAATCTTGTGAACTTTCTCTTCTGCTTCTCGTAGGACGTCGGGTATGAAAATCTGACTCTCTCCCACTTTCGACCAATTCAAAGGGGTGCGACACTTCCTTCCATACATGAATTCAAATGGGGCCATTTGCAGACTAGCTTGATAACTGTTGTTGCATGAAAATTTTGCGAAAGGCAGACAGTCTTCCCATTTAGATCCATACTCTAGCACACTTGCTCTCAACATATCTTCGAGTATTTGATTTACTCGCTCCGTTTGTCCATCGGTCTGAGGGTGATACGCTGTGCTGAAATCCAGTCGGGTTCCTAAACCTTCTTGGACTTTCTTACAGAATCTTGAGGTAAACCGAGTTCCTTGATCTGATACCGTAAGATCCCTCCTTTGTAAAGGAAAAGGATCCCTGTGATTGCAATGCTAGTCCCTGGATCAATGCTAGCATCCACAGTTTAAGATGAAGTACACAGAAACAAAGGTCATTATTACAGTCTATCCAGAGACAAACATAGTCTTTACAACTCCAAGGCCACAGGCCTAGTACAAGAGTTTGAATAAGCAAATAAATAAAAGTCTTCATCTTCATGTGCCACAGGCAAACATGTTGAGTGTAGACTCATGACTCCTAATCCTCATCAGAGTAACCTGCAACATCACAAGTTATAGCCACAGTGGGTTAATACATTGGAATAGTATTGGCAAGTGATACCTTAGTATAATTTTGGTGGACTAGATACTATATGCAATTTGGCTAAGTGTAGCTTGGCTTGCTTTGCTCAAAATAGGTTTTGCCTATTAGTTGCAAACACTAAGTTTTTCTTTGTCAAAACTTTTCCCAAGGATCCGCCAATAGACATTGAGGTCCTTCACCCTTGTTCACCCACAAGTTTTTACTTAGAATTGGAATGAGGAGATTCTTGATAGCTTCCATGTCTTGATGCTCAAGTTGTCCTTTTCCAGGGACATGGCTAAGTACTTAGATTCTTCCATCTGCAAAGGTTGTGCACTTTCCCCACAAGCCTTGATTTTCACCAAGACAGGGCCTTTCAGAAGCCTTCCCTTAGACCAAATGGACGCGCTCCAACCTATCATTCCCAGTACCACCAACTGTCCAAATGGCTAAGTTCTAGCAACCTATGTGATCCTGGCAGAGCCCATATTGCCAAGTGGCTGCACTAGAAGCTTCTTAACATTTGGCCTCTCAAATCCCTTTGTTCCTGGGTGGCTTTCCACAAGTGAGATACACAAGGTAAACCATAGAAATGGGCCTTGTGTAACCACTCAACATAAACCATTCCTTCCATTCCACCCAGGTGATTCATTTACTTAGTTGTTTTATTAGACAAAACACAAGTCCAAAGACTTAGAAATATTTTCATCATAGCATGTATATTTCACCAACCCTTGGTTGCTACTAGCTAGGCTAAGCATGGCATAGATAAGCATCTTAACTTAGAAATTTCTAGCAATTCTACAATTACTAGGATTTCCCAACATGGCATATAAGCAAAAAAAATATAGCATGCAAGACTAGCAAAATATTTCTAATGCTTAGTAGAAAACATAGGGATAAAAATATTCATGAAGCACCACTTGCCTTGGTAGTTTTGAGAGTAGCTACACTCCTCACAATCACAATCACTAGCACCAAAATCTACACAAAGAATCATAGCCACAAATCACATACAAAACATATACAAACAAAAATATATGAATGCATGCAATATGATATGTGATGATTTTTTTAAAACTCAACAAAGCAAGTGTACAATACCGGTTCATAACCAAGTTAAAAACTTTCCAAACAACATTTATTTAAACCTTAAAACATTTCTTAAACCATTCATATACTCAAAATAGCCCTACATATGTTTCTATAAATAAAACCATTTTAACAGAAGCAAAACATTAAACACATTGCATATTTAGAAAGGGCTTGTTCCCCTGATTCCATTGATATAAATTTGTCAAATTCTAATGTGGGGATCAAAAGTTATAGCCAAAACAAATTCAAACATCTAATAGATTTAAATCCTAATTTTAAACCTAAACTGCTGCCACGCGTCTTAACCTGATTGGTCGGTACCGTTTCGCGTTGGATCACGCTTCTGAGCCGTTAGATCTACTTAATCTGCACGGCCCAGATCTACCTATACCGCTTTGTTAAGTGATCTAATTTCACGCGCTGGATCTAGATCCAACGGTCCTAGATCAAACGACCATGGCTGGGCGACGCTGGCGGTGGCTACTGGCGGCGGAGAGCTTTGTCTTCGGCGGCGCGGCGCTACAGGGGGTTCTAGGGTCGTCGGAGGCGCTTACCAGAACCGTGGCGATGCACTGATGCTCAACCTGGCGACGACTTGGCAAGGGGCGCACAGACACGACTGCACGGGCTCGTCGGAGTTGCTGGCGGCGTCGGGCTTGGGTGGACGACGACGTTGGCGACGCTCCTGGTCACCCTAGCACGCACAAACGGCATCAGGATATGCACAAGACTACGACGAACGTGTTTGTGTGAAACAGAGGCGAAGGGGAACAAGGAGCTCACCGAATTTGATCGCCGGAGTTGAGGATGTCGTCGGGAGCTTGCAGCGTTTGACATAGTCGACGACCTCGGGCAGTACAGGACAAACCAGTGGGGTCAGAAGGTGCGCAAGGAAGTTTTGAAGCAGCTCGTATGAACCAGAGGGAGAGGGGCGCACGGGGCTCACCGGGATTGGTCGCCGGAGTGCTCTCTGTCTGCGGCGGTGTGAGGATGATTGCGGGCAGCCTGGGGGCGCTCTGTGCTCGGTGTTTGGGGGGAAATGGAGAGGGGCAGAGGGGGTTTAAGTAGGCAAGGCAGGGGTGTGATTTACTCCTGCAATCAACGCGAATTGACGAGCGAATCAACCAGGTAACGCACGACGTGATTTGGGTAAGAACACGTCGCGGTGAGGGTGGAGACGACGACGCCGTGTGGGCCGCGGCTGTCAGCGAGAGAAACAGAGAGGGAGTGGGCCCTGTCTGTCAGTCACTCAGCGGGTGCAGGGGTGAGTGAAGAAAACGGTTTGCGGGGGTGGGGTTGCTGGGCTTAGTTGGGCCAGTTGGGCCAGATTCGACTGAAAGCTTATTTTTTTCCTTTTAACCTTTTTCTTTTTCTGTTTGGTTTTTCCGAAATGAATTTCAACTCCAAAACAAATGAGTTTGAATTCAAATCTTCTCTAGGTTTTTATGCTGCAAACCTTGCACTGAAAATGTGTGACAAACACTACTGTTTAATCAAAACACTTTGATCAAATAAAAATAAAAATAAAACCAAGCCTTTATGTGATATATACAATAGGCATAATATTGGTTTTATTTTCTTATTTTGTTTTGGAACTTTGTTCAAACTTTTGATGGTGCCTAAGTTTGAATTCAAACCTTACTGAACAAAACAAGTACTCTTCTCATTGAAATGTAGCACTAAGGCTAGAGCAACTTACATGAAATGATAAGCATATATGCTTCTGTTTTGAAATGATTTGTTTGAAATGAAATTCATATGATCATGGGTGCATGGATGATATGCATGTGTTTGAAACATGATTTTTGGGATGTTACAAATCTAACCCCCTTAAGGTGAATCTCGCCCTCAAGATTCGGATTGGCTAGCAAATAGGTGAGGGTGGTCTTTCCGAAGATCATCTTCTCTTTCCCATGTTGCTTCCTCTTCGGAATGATGGTTCCACTGCACTTTGCAAAACTTGATAGTCTTAGTCCGTGTGACTCTTTCTGCAGTTTCAAGAATCTTGATAGGATTCTCCTCGTAAGTGAGATCACTTTCCAATTGTACCTCCTCCAAAGGTATAGTATCCTTCAAAGAAGTTTCTTCCATTTCTGGATGACATTTCTTAAGCTGACTCACATGAAACACATTATGAACAACTGACAAAGACTCTGGCAATTCAATTTCATAAGCAACTTCTCCTTTGCGACTCAGAATCTTGAATGGTCTAACATATCTTGGGGCCAACTTTCCTTTGACTCCGAACCTCTTCACTCCACGAAGTGGTGACACTCTAAGATAAGCTCTATCACCAACTTCGTAGGTGACTTCTCTACGCTTAGGATCTGCGTAGCTTTTCTGTCGGGACTGTGCTATCTTCAATCTGTCCTTAACCAACTTGACCTTCTCTTCGGCTTCTTTGATAAGTTCTGGTCCGAACAAACTTCTTTCTCCCACACCATTCCATAATAATGGGGTGGTACACTTTCTCCCGTAGAGAAACTCAAATGGTGCCATCTCAATGCTGGCTTGATAGCTGTTGTTATAAGAAAATTCTGCGTAAGGCAGACTTTCATCCCAACTGGCTCCATAGTCTAGGGCACATTCCCTCAACATTTCTTCAAGAATCTGATTAGTCCTTTCTGTCTGTCCATCAGTTTGAGGATGAAAAGTAGTGCTGAATTCCAACCTCGTTCCCAAGGACTCATGTAATTGCCTCCAAAAATGGGAAGTGAATTGAGTTCCCCTATCAGACACAAAACTCTTGGGCACTCCATGTAGACATACAATTCTATTCATATAGATTTTGGCCAACTTAGCACTTGTATAAGTTGTCCTCACGGGTATGAAATGAGCCACTTTAGTTAGGCGATCCACTACTACCCAAATAGAATCGTATCCTGACCGGGTCCTTGGTAATCCGGTAATGAAATCCATACCAATCTTGTCCCACTTCCAATCAGGAATAGGTAGTGGTTGAAGCAAACCTGCTGGTTTCTGATGTTCCGCTTTCACTCTACTACACACATCACACAAAGCAATATGTTCGGCGATGTCCTTCTTGAGATTGTTCCCCCAAAATCTTTCCTTCATATCCATGTACATTTTGGTGTTACCCGGATGAATGGAATACGGTGAGTTGTGTGCTTCTTGCAAAATCAGTTTCCGAAGCTCCGGATCTTGTGGAACACAGATACGTTTCCCATGCCATAAAGTACCCTGTTCATCTTCATTGAATCCTTTGGCTTTTCCTTAATTTCTTCAATTTCCTTATCAATCTTCTGGGCTTCTTTGATCTTGTCCAACAGAGTGGGTTGAACATCCAAAGACATGAGATGTCCTTCAGGCACAATCTCCAATCTGAGATCTCTAAATTGGACACACAAATCATCGGGCAATTCTCCCTTGGTAAGGCCATTCACAAAAACCTTACGGCTTAGAGCATCCGCTACAACATTTGCTTTACCGGGATGGTATTGCAAACTTAAGTCATAGTCCTTGATGAGTTCTAGCCATCTTCTTTGTCTCATGTTAATTTCTTTTTGGGTGAAGATGTACTTCAAACTTTTGTGATCTGTGAACACTTCACATCGCTTTCCCAAAAGATAATGTCTCCATGTTTTGAGTGCATGGACAACAGAGGCTAACTCTAAATCATGAGTAGGATAGTTCACTTCATGAGTTTTGAGTTATCTCGAGGCATAAGCCACAACTTTTCCTTCTTGCATAAGTACTGCACCCAAACCATGATGAGATGCATCACAATATACTTGGAAATCTTTTTCCAAATATGGTAAACACAAGACTGGTGCTGTCACAAGTCTCTTCTTCAATTCCTGAAAGCTGAGTTCACAACCTTCAGACCAAGCAAATTTCTTGTCTTTCTTTAGCAATTCAGTCATAGGCTTAGCTACCTTGGAGAAATTCTCAATGAACCTTCTGTAGTAACCTGCTAAGCCAAGGAAACTATGAACTTGTTTCACTGACTTGGGAGATTCCCATTCAGTTACAGCTGAAACTTTAGCAGGATCAACTGCTACACCATCTCCTGACACAACCTGTCCACGGAATCCAACTTCATTCAACCAGAATTCACACTTGCTGAATTTGGCATAAAGTTTATGCTCTCTAAGCTTCTCAAGTATCAAACGCAAATGTCCTTCATGCTCTTCTTTGCTCTTGGAGTAGACTAAAATGTCATCAATGAAAACGACGACAAACTTATCAAGGAATTCCATGAACACCTTGTTCATCATATTCATGAAGTATGCTGGAGCATTGGTCAAACCAAATGGCATCACGGTATACTCATACAATCCATACCTTGTGGTGAAAGTTGTCTTAGGTATGTCTTGTTCTCTTATCTTAAGTTGGAAATATCCTGACCGGAGATCAATCTTTGAGAACACACATGCTCCTTCTAGCTGATCAAACAAGTCATTGATTCTAGGCAAAGGGTATTTGTTCTTGATAGTTACCTCATTGAGTGAACGGTAATCTATGCATAACCTTTGACTTCTATCTTTCTTCTCCACAAACAAAACTGGGGCTCCCCAAGATGAAGAACTTGGTTGAATAAATCCTTTCTGCAACTATTCTCCAAGTTGTTTCTTGAGCTCTTTCAGTTCATCAACTGACATCTTGTACGGTCTCTTTGCTATTGGTCCAGATCCTGGTAGCAAATCAATAAGGAACTCCACATCTCTATCTGGTGGCATTCCCGGCAATTCTTCCGGAAACACATCCGGATATTCACTCACAATTAGCACACTGTCTATGCTAACCCCCTTAAGAGAATTTAGCTTACTCCCTTTTGATTCAAAGTTAGACTTGAATTTAATCCGTTTTCTTTCCGGGGTTGTGAGTGCAACAGTACGATTAGCACAATCTAGTACTCCTTCATACTTAGCCATCCAATCCATTCCCAATATTACGTCCAGACCTTGGGAATCTAGGATTATCAGACTCACTGGAAACTTATGCTTTCCAAAATCTATTACTAGATCCCGACATCCAAGACTTACTATCATATCTCCACCTGGAGAACTAACTTTTATTGGACACCCAATGTTTTTAGTTGGAAACCCATTTCTATCAACAAATGCTTTTGATATGAATGAATGCGATGCTCCAGTATCAAAAAGAACAAATGCTGGAATTGAATTGAGTCTAAACTTACCAGCAACAGCATCAGGCTCCTCATAGATTTCCTCCACATTGATGTGGTTCACTTGTCCCTTCTGAAAAGGGTTGGGCTTGTTGGGTCCTTCAACTTTCTTTTCTAGGCACTCATTTGCATAATGCCCCATCTTATTGCACTTGAAGCATTCAACCTGACTAATGTCCTTCTTGACAGGCTGGCTTCCACTGCCACTTCCATTACCACTATGGTGGCTCTTATATCCACCCTTGTGGTTCTTGTACTTGTCATTGTCATGACTACGGTGATGCTTGTTGTCATGACGGTTGTGGTTGTGGTGCTTGTTGAATTTCCCATGCTTGTGGGATCCTGAGCTTCCACTATCATCATAATGGGAACGTTTGTGAGACGATCCCGGGCTGTGCTTGTCCGAGTGCTTTCTCTTCCTACTCTCAACTTGCTTCATTTTGTTCTCCAAAATAGCAGCCTTATCACAAAGAGACTGGTATGTGGGAACATATGCCACAGCCAACTGCAAGTTCAGTTCATCATTCAGGCCTTCAAGGAACTTTTCCTTCCTCTTAGCATCAGTGTCAACTTCGTCCGGTGCATAACGCGCCAGATTGTTGAACTCCTCAATATATTCAGCCACGCTGCGGTGGCGCTGCTTCAGATTATGGAACTCTTTTTTTTTCAGACTCATCACTCCGGATGAGATATGAGCAGTACGAAAGCCATCCTCAAAGATAGCCCATGTCAAATCTTCTATGGGAGTGGTGATCTGGAAGTTATCCTACCAAGTGGCGGCTGGTCCTTCCAGCAGATGTGCTGCAAATCTGACTTTTTCTGCATCAGTACAGCCCACAGTTACCAAGTCCTTGTTGACAGAGCGTAACCAATCATTGGCCACCATGGGATCAGTTGTTCCTGAGAACTTTGCTGGCCTCAATCTCAAGAACCTGGCAAGCATGTCAAAACCCGGTGGGTTGTTGTTGTTGTTGTTGTTGTTGTTGTTGTTGTTGTTGTTGTTGTTGTTGTTGTTGTTATTCTGGTTCTGGATGAACGTGGTCATCATTTGCATGAGATGAGTCTGAGCTGTCATCATTTGCTGCATCTCAGGAGTGATGTTGTTGTTGTTATTGGGGTTGGGATTGGCACGACGGGGAGGCATCTGTGGTTTGTTCAATAGAGATAAGAATGAGATACCCATAGATGCTTTCATGCACAATACATCACATAAACAAGCACAAAACATGCATCATAACAATAATAGTTCAACAACAAAAACGACAAGTTTGCAAAGTAAACACACCAATAACAAGCCATCCACATGTTGGATGGTCATTGTGACACAAATAAAGTATGATAAATAAATGATAAATGAGTAGTCAAATCTACTCCTCGGCATCAACCTCCTCCTCAACAAAGGTAAGACCTGCATTCTCCATTGCGGTCTTGTATTCCTCGACATTGGCGGTCAAGGTCTCTACTTTGGCTTTGAGAGCCCTCTTCTGAGAACGAAGCCTCTCAATCACCGTCTGCTGATGCTCGAGCTCGAAGTCCTTGGCCTGCAGTTCTTCAGTCATGTCCCGAATCCTCTTGTTTCTATCCTGGACTCGCTTCTCCTGACTCTTGAACTTTCTGTCCTGGCTCTCGAACTTTGCCTCCATCTCCTTGACTATCTCATCTTGCTCCGCGAAGAGCTTGTCCTTCTTGCGAAGCTGCACCTGGAGTTCGTCATTGTTGAGCATAACGTTGGTCCTATCAGTGTCCACGTGCCTAATGAGAGCCTGTAAGTCCTGGAGGTATAGACGAATCGGCTCCGCTGTATCCCTCGAAGTGTCCTCGAAGTCGATGGCCTCTCCATCCTCATCACGTCTACCGAAGACGTGGAAGTGAGTACCTCTAACCTTTCGAGAGTGTCTCCCTAGCAGACGTCCTATCAGATCCTGCATGACTACCTCAAGGCCTCTCTCCTTGTCATCGTGCATGATCTTGAAGAAGATAGCCTCCGTGGTAGGCTCAGTATGGCGTCCGGGCTGATTGACCTTGAAACCCCAAAGGTCTTTCCTCTCAAACTTGGTGAGGGGAAGCACCATGATGGTGGGAAGAGGGAGATTGAGCAAAGTAGTGAGCTCAACAATACGAGGACCAAAGCGAGTTCCCTGGAACTCCTCAACAGTGCTGATGGTAACATTAGG
Source organism: Avena sativa (assembly GCA_916181665.1). Lineage (NCBI taxonomy): Eukaryota > Viridiplantae > Streptophyta > Magnoliopsida > Poales > Poaceae > Avena > Avena sativa. Next base: position 38,311,931 of record OV702298.1, on the reverse strand, counting down.
CATCTATTTATAAGATAGAAAAAGTTAGAACAACACAATTTAAGATAAAACACAAGGCAAAGCATCACATACATATCCTTGGAAATCAAAACACACAAGTCATGGCATACATGGATCCATTACAACAACCAAGGTTCAACTTATTTTAAGCAACATTTGGAAAATAAGGTGATAAGTGGTGGTCCAACTAACGAAGTACGCTTACAATCCTATCTCACAAGATATGTTGGCTAACACAATATTTCTAGAAGCAATCACTCTCTCTTGAGCACATGACTCCATCACTAAGTCTATAATATCTCCTCTTAAGGTTTGGTTGGTAGCCTCCAACTCTTGGGTATGTTTCTTCTCTTCCTTTAGGCTATTTTGGATGTTGAACATTCTGCACTTGACTCTTTCACCAAGTTCTTTGATGGTCTTCCAAGATGCATCCCTTGCTGAGTCAAAGAATGTAGGGTGCATCACTGAATTGGTGAACATGCAGAATCCTGATTCCTTGTGGTTGTCTTCCTTGTTTTTATACAAGTGAAGTTGCACCCACCAGTACTCAACTCCTTCATCCATCACAGGAAAGCCTTTGTACACAGCTGCACCATGTATTTCCATTGCAACCATGAGGTCCTTGAGAGCCCTGGGAAATTCTGTCTCAAACTCCAAAGTCATTGTCATGAGTGGTCCTTTCCTTACGGCTTCGTTGATGGAGTTCATCTACAAATAGAGATGAGAAAGAAGATTAGAAAAGTTTACGAGAAGAATAGACAAGTGTAGAAGTTGTTGAAAATTTTCCTTAGTGGTTTCCAATCCTAGGGTCATAATCCTATAGGAAACACAGTGCTATGATACCATCTGTAAGATCCCTCCTTTGTAAAGGAAAAGGATCCCTGTGATTGCAATGCTAGTCCCTGGATCAATGCTAGCATCCACAGTTTAAGATGAAGTACACAGAAACAAAGGTCATTATTACAGTCATTCCAGAGACAAACATAGTCTTTACAACTCCAAGGCCACAGGCCTAGTACAAGAGTTTGAATAAGCAAATAAATAAAAGTCTTCATCTTCATGTGCCACAGGCAAACATGTTGAGTGTAGACTCATGACTCCTAATCCTCATCAGAGTAACCTGCAACATCACAAGTTACAGCCACAGTGGGTCAATACATTGGAATAGTATTGGAAAGTGATACCTTAGTATAATTTTGGTGGACTAGATACTATATGCAATTTGGCTAAGTGTAGCTTGGATTGCTTTGCTCAAAATAGGTTTTGCCTATTAGTTGAAAACACTACGTTTTTCTTTGTCAAAACTTTTCCCAAGGATCCACCAATAGACATTGAGGTACTTCACCCTTGTTCACCCACAAGTTTTTACTTAGAATTGGGATGAGTAGATTCTTGATAGCTTCCATGTCTTGATGCTCAAGTTGTCCTTTTCCAGGGACATGGCTAAGTACTTAGATTCTTCCATCTGCAGAGGTTGTGCACTTTCCCCAGAAGCCTTGATTTTCACCAAGACAGGACCTTTCAGAAGCCTTCCCTTAGACCAAATGGACGCGCTCCAACCTATCATTCCCACTACCACCAACTGTCCAAATGGCTAAGTTCTAGCAACCTATGTGATCCTGGCAGAGCCCATATTGCCAAGTGGCTGCACTAGAAGCTTCTTAACATTTGGCCTCTCAAATCCCTTTGTTCCTGGGTGGCTTTCCACAAGTGAGATACACAAGGTAAACCATAGAAATGGGCCTTGTGTAACCACTCAACATAAACCATTCCTTCCATTCCACCCAGGTGATTCATTTACTTAGTTGTTTTATTAGACAAAACACAAGTCCAAAGACTTAGAAATAATTTCATCATAGCATGTATATTTCACCAAATCTTGGTTGCTACTAGCTAGTCTAATCATGGCATAGATAAGCATCTTAACTTAGAAATTTCTAGCAATTCTACAACTACTAGGATTTCCCAACATGGCATATAAGCAAAAAAAAATATAGCATGCAAGACTAGCAAAATATTTCTAATGCTTAGTAGAAAACATAGGGATAAAAATATTCATGAAGCACCACTTGCCTTGGTAGTTTGGAGAGTAGCTACACTCCTCACAATCACAATCACTAGCACCAAAATCTACACAAAGAATCATAGCCACAAATCACATACAAAACATATACAAAAAAAAATATATGAATGCATGCAATATGATATGTGATGATTTTTTTAAAACTCAACAAAGCTAGTGTACAGTACTGGTTCATAACCAAGTTAAAAACTTTCCAAACAACATTTATTTAAACATTAAAACATTTCTTAAACCATTCATATACTCAAAATAGCCCTACATATGTTTCTATAAATAAAACCATTTTAACAGAAGCAAAACATTAAACACATTGCATATTTAGAAAGGGCTTGCTCCCCTGATTCCATTGATATAAAATTTGTCAAATTCTAACATGGGGATCAAAAGTTATAGCCAAAACAAATTCAAACATCTAATAGATTTAAATCCTGATTTTAAACCTAAACTGCTGCCACGCGTCTTAACCTGATTGGCCGGTACCGTTTCGCGTTGGATCACGCTTCTGAGCCGTTAGATCTACTTAATTTGCATGGCCCAGATCTACCTATACCGCTTCGTTAAGTGATCTAATTTCACGCGCTGGATCCAGATCCAATGGTCCTAGATCACACGACCATGGCTGGGTGGCGCTGGCGGTGGCTACTGGCGGCGGTGAGCTCTGTCTACGGCGGCGTGGTGCTACAGGGGGTTCTAGGGTCGTCGGAGGCGCTTACCAGAACTGTGGCGATGCACTGATGCTCAACCTGGCGACGGCTTGGCAAGGGGCGCACGGACACGGCTGCACGGGCTCGTCGGAGTTGCTGGTGGCGTCGGGCTTGGGTGGACGACGATGTTGGCGACGCTCCTGGTCACCCTAGCACGCACAAACGACATCAGGAGACGCACAAGACTACGGCGTGTTTGTGTGAAACAGAGGCGAAGGGGAACAAGGAGCTCACCGAATTTGATCGCCGGAGTTGAGGATGTCGTCGGGAGCTTGCAGCGTTTGACGCAGTCGACGACCTGGGGCAGTACAGGACGAACCAGTGGGGTCAGAAGGTGCGAAATGAAGTTTTGAAGCGGCTCGTATGAACCAGAGGGAGAGGGGCGCACGGGGCTCACCGGGATTGGTCGCCGGAGTGCTCTCTGTCTGCGGCGGTGCGAGGATGATTGCGGGCAGCCTGGGGGCGCTATGGGCTCGGAGTTTGGGGGGAAATGGAGAGGGGGCAGAGGGGGTTTAAGTAGGCAAGGCGGGGGCGTGATTTACTCCTGCAATCAACGCGAATTGACGAGCGAATCAACCAGGTAACACACGGCGTGATTTGGGGAAGAACACGTCGCGGTGAGGGTGGAGACGACGACGCCGTGTGGACCGCGGCTGTCAGCGAGAGAAACAGAGAGGGAGTGGGTCCTGTCTGTCAGTCACTCAGCGGGTGCGGGGGTGACTGAAGAAAACGGTTCGCGGGGGTGGGGTTGCTGGGCTTAGTTGGGCCAGATTCGACTGAAAGCTTATTTTTTTCCTTTTAACCTTTTTCTTTTTCTGTTTGGTTTTTCTGAAATGAATTTCAACTCCAAAAAAAAATGAGTTTGAATGCAAATCTTCTCTAGGTTTTTATGCTGCAAACCTTGCACTCAAAATGTGTGACAAACACTACTGTTTAATCAAAACACTTTGATCAAATAAAAATAAAAATAAAACCAAGCCTTTATGTGATATATACAATAGGCATAATATTGGTTTTATTTGCTTATTTTGTTTTGGAACTTTGTTCAAACTTTTTATGGTGCCTAAGTTTGAATTCAAACCTTACTGAACAAAACAAGTACTCTTCTCATTGAAATGTAGCACTAAGGCTAGAGCAACTTACATGAAATGATAAGCATATATGCTTCTGTTTTGAAATGATTTGTTTGAAATGAAATTCATATGATCATGGATGCATGGATGATATGCATGTGATTGAAACATGATTTTTGGGATGTTACAGATACGATGTTCTTGGGGACTCCGTGCAAACTAACGATTCTAGCTATGTACAACTCCGCTAGCTTTGAACTTTGGTACGTGGTCTTGACAGGTAAGAAATGGGCTACCTTGGACAATCTGTCAACTATGACACATATAGAGTCATTTCCCCTACTAGAAGTAGGCAATCCGGTGATAAAGTCCATTCCAACTGAATCCCATTTCCATTCTGGAATCTGTAATGGTTGCAACAGTCCTGCGGGTCTTTGATGTCACGCCTTGACTCTCTGACAAATATCACACTTGGCGATATAGCTTCCAATTTATCTCTTCATATTATGCCACCAAAATTACTCCTTCAAATCCTGATACATCTTCGTTCCTCCGGGGTGGATAGAATAAAGAGTATCATGGGCCTCTTTCAAAATAACTTCTTTCAACTCCAAATCTGCTGGTACACAGAGACGTCCTTTGTACCACAGAACTCCTTCTTCGTCTTCGGTGAATCCGGGTACTTTGCATGTACCTATACGACGTTTGATTTCATTGATACAAGCATTTCCTTTCCGTGCCTCCTTGACCTGACTGATCAAAGTGGGTTGAAGTTCTATGCTAGCCAAAAATCCTTCACTTACTAATTCCATTCAGAAATCTTCCATCTCTTTGTGCAAACTTGGTTGCTCCTTCAAAATCATGGAGTTCAAGCGGCACGGCAATCTGCTAAGGGCATCTGCTACCACATTGGCTTTACCAGGGTGATAGTGAATGTCCAGATCATAGTCCTTGATTAGCTCAATCCATTTTCTCTGCCTCATATTCAGCTCCTTCTGAGTGAATATATACTTCAGGCTCTTGTGATCCGAATAAATCTCACAATGGTTACCTATAAGATAATGCATCCATGTCTTCAGGGCTAGAACTACGACTGCTAGTTCAAGGTCATGGGTTGGATAATTCTGTTCATGCTGTTTCAGTTGTCGGGATAGATAAGATATAACTTTTCCTTCTTGCATTAGTACACATCTAAGACCGATCTTGGATGCGTCACAATACACATCAAAGGGCTTCGTGATATTCGGCATGATCAAGATTGGGGCTGAAATCAATCTCCTCTTGACTTCCTAAAAACTCGCTTCAGATTTGTCTGTCCATTCAAACTTCTTGTCCTTCTTCAGCAATTGGGTCATGGGTCTTGCAATACTCGAGAATCCTTTTACAAACTTGCGGTAGTATCCCGCTAATCCGAGAAATGCACGAACTTGGGTTTGAGTGGTTGGGGCTTGCCAATCTTCAACATCCTTCACCTTCGCAGGGTCAACGGCAATTCCTTCGGCTGATACGATATGTCCGAGAAATCCTACTTCCTGTAACCAGAATTCACATTTGCTAAACTTATCATATAGCTGATGCTCTCTTAGGGTTCCACGAATGGTCCTTAGGTGTAGCTCATGTTCGTCTTCTGATTTGGAATAAATCAGAATGTCATCGATAAAAACAATGACAAACTTATCCAGGAAGTCCATAAAAATCTTATTCATGAGGTTCATGAAATAAGTGGGAGAATTCGTTAATCCAAAAGACATGACAGTATACTCGTATAATCCATATCTGGTGGTAAAGGCAGTCTTTGGAATATCCTCTGCACGAATCTTGAGTTGATGATAACCAGTTCTAAGATCAATCTTAGAAAACACTTTGGCACTAGTCAAATGGTCAAACAGATCTTCTATCTTTGGCAACGGGTACTTGTTCTTGATGGTGACATCATTCAACTTTCGATAATCCGTACACAAACGGTTACCTCCATCTTTCTTGTCCACAAAAAAACAGGTGATCTCCATGGTGACGCACTTGGTTGAATCAATCCAATTTCCAGCATGGCATCCAGTTGCTTCTTTAGTTCCACTAGTTCAGACGGGTTCATACTATATGGTCTCTGGGCTATGGGTCCGTTTCCAGGTATTAGTTCAATGATAAACTCGATATCCCGATCTGGGGGCATACCGGCCAAAACATCTGGAAATACATCGGCGTATTCACAGACTATCCGGACTTGGTCAATGGTCGGTTGGGATATACTCTTGTTGCACTTGAATTGACGAGGCAAGGTTTCAGATACATGCTCGACTGATATTCCGCCTGTACTAGTCATGGTTATGGCTTTCTTGGCACAGTCAATTAGTCCTTTGTGTTTGGACATCCAATCCATTCCTAGTACTACTTACAAACCTTTAGTTCCGATTACTATTAGATTAGCATAAAAATCTATGTCGTGGATTCAGATAGGGACGGCTTTGCAAATTTGCCTAGCTTTGGTGGTTGAACCAGGTATTTGAACAATCATAACATGCTTCAATTTGGTTGGTTGAATCTTACTAGTGCATGCAAATTCTTTAGTAACAAATGAGTGCGATGCTCCAGAATCAAACAACACTCTTGCAAGTATTGAGTTAATAGAAAACATACCCAGCACGACATCTGACGCTTCCTAGGATTCTTCAGCATGCATGAGAAAGAGAAGGCCGTTGCGGTTGAGTGAGTTCCCTAGGGAAAACCTTCTTCCGGGCTGAACACGACGCTGCTGCTGAGCTGGGGCATTTGCATTGGGGGCTGCGGCAATCTTCTTGGGGCACTCATTGGAATAGTGATCCTTGGTTCCACATTCGTAACAAGTTACTTGCGACTTGTCCTTTGCTGCAATAGGCACATCATTGCTTCTAGTTCTTGGGGCAGTGTTGGTGTTGGTGGCAGCATTGTTGTTGTTGAACTAGGGTGGGGCACGGTTGAAATTTCTAGGATTGCCGGGGTTGTTGTGGTTTCCTTCGGTCCTTGGGTTTCCACGGTTGGGGTAGGTCGGACGGTTCATCGAGAGTCTGTTGGTTCTTGGGGAAAATCCTGGAGATGGGTTGGGGTGATACTTTGGTGTATGGTGGGTTCCTGGTTGATGCATCATGCGACGCTTGCGGTTCTCATTAGCTTGGTTGATCTTTCCTTCCATCTAAATGGCAGAGTCAATTAAGGCTTCAATATCTGTAAAGGGATATTGACTAACATTGTCTGCATCCATGCAGACCATTCAGGAATCTCTCTTTCTTCTTGGCTTCAGTGTCTATTTCATCTCGTGCATACCTAGCCAATGACAAGAATTTGTCATGGTATTCCACTATTGTCATACTTCCTTGCTCTAGTTCCCTGAATTCATCTCTCATCCTCTTGATCAAACCCGATGGCACATGGGTTATGCTGAACTTGACTTTAAACTCTTCCCAAGTCATCAGTTGACCTCCTGTCATTGTGCGAACGTTGTTCCACCATGCTCTTGCATCTCCTGCCAGATAGTGGGTAGCAAACAACACTTTCTCATTAGCTTCCAATCCTGCAACTTCCAGATTGTTCTCCATGGTTTGCGACCAATCATCTGCATCCAGGGGCTCTTCTGACTTAGTGAAAATAGGTGGATTGGTGTTCTGGAAATTCTTGAGCTTAGATCCATGGTTGTCCTGATTTCCATGGCCTTGATTGTTGTTGGCCATCTGAGCTATCTGTTGAAGGGTGGCTACGTTGGCTTGACGTTCGGCTCTTTCGGCTTCACGGTCAAAAACCAACATTTGCAAGAGTTGCAACATCGGGTCGGGGACTGAGTTGCTTCCTCCGCGAGGCATCTGAAGATTGAGATAGATAATGAGAAAAGAGGGAAATTTTTAAGGTTCAGGGTTTTTTGGAAAGTTTTCAAGTGTTGACACAGATTTTTCTACCAACTTGAATTTCATTCATTCATAGCACACGATACAAACACACACCACAACAAAGAAAAACAGATGGTTTTAAGAACCATTCTGGGAAACTACGATACAGTGGGACCGAATACAACTCACTAACGCTAGTGCTCAAGTGCTACTACTCCTCAGAGTCAGTGTCCTCATCATCCTCATCATCATCATCATCGATGAAGGCAAAGTCATCCTCATCGGTGAAGAAGTCCATGGCCTGATCCTCTAGAAAGTCATCATCATCGCTGAGATAGGAGTAGGGTCTCCACGAAGGTCTTCTCCTGCATTCTCCCTCTCCTCTAACTGCATATCTATCTCGTGGATGGTCTCCTCCAAATCCGTGATCCGGTGGCGAAGACGGGAAATGATGCGCTCCTTCTTATCGAGCTGACGGCGACGAGACTTGCGATCCTTCACTAGCATGGTGATGGTCTGATCCTTCTTGGCGGCTATGGTGTACTTGTGGTTCACGTAGGAGCGGGCATTGTCCAACTCCTTCTGACGGTCATACATCATGAAGCTGAGGTGGTCCAACTGAGTATTCAGCTCATGGTGATATGGGGCCTCCAGTGGCTGTCCCATAGCATCACGCCTTGGGTAGAACTCAAAGCGGGTACCCTTGATCTGATTGATACTCTGCCCACATAGACGGGCAAGAGCTTCCTGCATGGCCCTAGCAAGTCCATCGAGCCAGTTGTTCTCTCTTAAGGTGGACTGAATTCCCTCTGCAGTGGGGGGTTCAATCTTTCCTTAGAGACTTGCAACAACTAACCACTACAAATCTTCCCCTTCTTGATCATTTAGCTGAGCTCCGAAGAACTCGGGGTGCGGACGCTCCAGCATCTCCGACAGCTAGTCCAAGTCACGCTCAAAGATGAGGTCTCCTCCATTCCCCAACTGATAAAACATGTTGTACTTCACGTCCATCTATAAGAATATAGCATTAGTAAGTTAGTAGAGTGATCAAGTGTGTCAAATTTTATGTAAGTTTGCAAGAATTTTTGAGGAACATGAATTTTCATGAAAGAGTCTAAGTGATAAGAATAAGAATAAGTTTTTCTAAATACTCACTTCCTTTGGTTTTGAAACTGAGTTTTTGATTCAAACGTCCATTCTAACTAGGGTCTCCTATGGTCAGGATGGCTCTGATACCAACTTGTCAACACCCGGATTTTTAATCACAGATGCCTGTTATGCCATACATCGTAATCCCAGGATTACCATTTTTGCGAGACATAACATATTGGATATCACAGTACATCATCCATTACAAACCATACATAAGTTCTTACACAAATAAGGATCTCATGATCTAGTTCTTAATACAATTCAAGAAGCGGAATAACGTAATAGTAACGATAGCGTAGGCGAAGCTCCACATTCAGGTTCACAGGCAATGCTGACGATGGGAGATGATCCTAGTTGTCGAAACCTTCCTGCTGTCCTTCTTCCTGATACTCCTCTTCATAGTCTGACCACGGGAATAGCTAGGGACAAATCCATGAGTACTCTTTAAGTACTCACAAACTAATACTAACAAGTCAAGTGGCTTTGAATAGGATATACTAATCTCTAGGGTTGTTTTGCCAAAAAGCCATATTTACCTCTACTAAGTTCAAAGGCAAAGAAAGCTAGTTGAAATTTTTATAACACCTAAGTGGGAACTTGAACTTCATGTCGCAACTCTGTTGTGGTCAAGTCAAAGTCATAAATCATTTCATAAGTCATTTGAAAACATCTGACGATAGAACAATATGGCCACTCCAACTGTCCATTACCGCGGACACGGCTATTCGAATAGTTTGACACTCTGCAGAGATTGTACACTTTCACCACAACATTCGATACATCCGTCAGGAACAATCTTGAATTCACCATACTTAGTATGCGGATAATCAATCCTAACATTTCAATTACACGCCCTAGTATAGGCACCTCTCCTATGGGTTTGGCCTCCCAACCATGACCAACTGTCATCTTGGATACTGCATAGGTGGACAATCTTCACAAGGTAGCCTCAGCTCAGACCTTGGCCGCAAGGGAACCCATACTAAGGTATATAAATTTCCAGTCAAGCCCTACCCAAATTTCGGGTATTGTGGTTGTATGGTAAAATTGGAATGGTATCGCATCCAGACAACCATCAGTTTTATAAAGGGCTAAGGCTCATGCCTTAACATTTTCATCATCAAAATCATCTGGTGTTCAAGCACACATGTCAAAACACTTCAATATAATGACTCATCATTCTAAGGTTTTCATAACCATTTTCACCAAGTATTCCCATATAAAGTTGATCAAGTTTTATGCTTATCACTAGCATCTACAAGTGGGGGTAAATACTAATGAGGGGTGGTGAAAGGGCAAATATCCCTTACCTAGTGTTTTGGTTAACTATGACATCGAGGCTAGAGAGCGGAATAATGTTTCTATTAGCTTCTATACAGGTGAGAGGCCACAGGTTGTTGGTGAAAGGAGATGGGTGACCCCCATTCGTTTCTTTATGAAGATCCAGTGGTGTTATTTATTATTCTCTCTTATTTACTCTTGAGTCAAATAGGAAACACCGCACTATTAAGAGGGGTGATCTCGATGCGCTCTTTGGGGATGTTCCATATCAAATATACTTCTCTTTTTCCACCACCACGCACTCTTTCGAAGAAAGAGAGAAAGTTAGCCCTGAAAAATGAGTCAAAAGGGGGCTTCTGCGAAATCGGCAAAAGCGCCGGCGGCGCCGGTGCTGTTGCCAAAATTTCCGGTCACCACCGGAAATTCCCGGTGCACACCGATATGGCTTACAGAATAGCCTTTCGGTTGTTCGCCGGGAATTTCGGTCGCCGCCAAAAATTCTGGCGTGTGGTCCGCTCCATCAGAGCTGTCTCCGGAAATTCCGGCGAGCAACTCGGTCCGACCGGACTTATTGCCGGTTCTATCGCAGGAACCCCCAAACGGCTCTTTTTCCACCCATACTATATATACCCCTTTCTTCTCCACTATGAGGTTAGGCATTTCAGTATAACATCCATTTCTTGAAGCTCTCTCTCTCCCCCATTGTTGAAACACAAAAGCTTGAGGATCTCCCATTCTACCAAACTAAATCCAAATCCCTTTGGTAGAAAGGAAGAGGAGGTCCCGATCTACGTTTCCACCAAGCCAAAGTTCATTCCCCCTTGAGTTCATCGAGCTAGCTTGTTACTCTTGGGTTTGTGGGAAACCCTAGGCGGCTAGGGTCGCCCGGAGGCATTCGGCTTGTGATTTGCTCCGTGGAAAGTTTGTGAGGGTTTGGAGACTACCTTAAAGTCTACCACGAGTAAGTGAGCTATTCCTTCGTGGGATAGGCTCGGAGAAGAAGGTGAGCCTTTGTGGTGCGTGAGGAATCCTTTGTGGAACCTCACACCTCTCCAACATGATGTAGCCCCCTTCCCAAAGGTGGTGAACACGGGAATTCATCTTCGTCTCCGCGTGCTTCAGTTATTCCTTAACTGATCTCTTACTTGTGTTGTTTACCTTGTGATAGCCTTCGAGCTTGAAGTATCTTGTTCATCATCTAGGTTGCCTCACCTACTTTGCATTTAGGCTCACTTATATTCCGCAAAGCCTAAAACTTGCAAAAGATTATAAAGAATTTTGTAGAAACCTATTCACCCCCCTCTAGGTTAACCATCTTACACTTTCAATTGGTATCATAGCAAAGGGCTCTTTTAAGGGCTTTACCGCCTAAGAGAAAAGATGGTTTTATCCGATGATGAGGAGGAAAAGACTTATTCAGTCAAGGAGCTTCGCGAAATCTTAGCCAAGGGTGCCCTTGAAAAGGCCAAGGCGGATTCCGATCTCCTTGTTCGAATGAGTTACCTAGAAGGACAACTTAAGGCCATTGGCGATGGGGCTTTTTTGGTAATCCATTGGTAGCACCTCAAGGGAGACCAATGGACACCAAAAAGGATAAGGATGCCGACTCCGCTCATGAGGGAGTCTCGTCAAAAACTTCCACGCCCCCTAATCAATTCCCTTATGTTTATCCTAAGCAAAAGAACAGCATGCCTCATATTAATGGTTCGGGTCCTGCACCTCATTATGATGGAACTCATTTCTCTCATTGGAAAGCTTCTATGGAATCTCATCCTCGCAGCTGCAGCGTTGAGCTTTGGTAGATTTTATGCACCGGTTTCCACCCTCATAATCCCAACAACCTCACCCCTGGGAGAGTACTACGACCGTCGACTAAATGCAATGGCTTGTGACAAGATAAGGAGTTCCATTCACCGCACTCTCCATGATCAAGTCAACAATATCCCCACCGCAAAGGATCTTTGGGATAGGATTGTCATTCTCCAAGAGGGAACCTCTCTTATCCAAAAATCCAAGTATGAAGCCGCTAAGTCAGAGATGAACATGTTCATGAACCATGATGGTGAGACTATCGCTGAAGCATACAAGAGACTTTTTGCCCTCCGCGTGAAGATTGGTGGCCTAGGGTGTGAGAATTATGATGATGGATTCAATTTGAATGATGAACTTATCAAGTCCAAGATTGTCTCCATGATCGCGGTCACCGACAAGAAGCTTGCCTTGAACTTGCAACTCCTTGATAGAGCTAATCAATTCACTCCTGATGATCTAGTCTCTTATCTAGTTGCCACAGATAACTTGGCGGATGAAGGTCAAAAGATCAAGGAGATCAACCGTGCTATTGGGTCTTCCCACTCTCTAGCACTAAAGGCCAAGCATGTGCAAGAAGATGTTGATAGTGATGACGAAATCGATGTTGATGGAGTTGATGATATGCTCTCTCAACTTGCTCTCTTCACCAAGAACATGAAGTTCCGAAGAAGGAGAAGTTCAATGGGATCAAGTGAGAAGAAGAGGACGTGCTACAATTGTGATGAGTCGACCCATTTTGCTGACAAGTGTCCATATGAGAGGAGGCTTGACAAGCCTAAGTATAAAGAAGGTGCCAAACCAAGATTGAAGCCCAACCCCATCAATGAAAGATACAAGCAGAACAATAGGCGTGATGGCAAGGGCTTCCTAGGCCAAGAATACATATCCTACAAGGAGGAATAGGATGAAGAGAAGGTGGTTGGAGTGGCCGGTTTGTCCTTTGCCAAACCCTGGTCTGTCTTCACCTATGACTACACCAAGGACTACACCGACGACTCTCCTACTCCCAAGGTCACCGCCACTTGCCTCATGGCAAGGAGCTCCAAGGACGAGTGCGACGTGGAGTGTGGGGATAAGGAGAAAGTGGTGGGTGTGACTGGTTTGGCATATGTCGAACCCGGTTCACCTCTCACCTACGACTACTCCAAGGACTACATCGAGAGTTCTCCTATTCCCAAGATCACCGGTTCTTGTCTTATGGCACGAAGCTCCAAGGTAATTGTCTCTCCTCCATCCCTATCTAGTGTCTTGGATGATCTTGAGAGTGATCATGATAGTGATAGTGATAGTGATGAATTTGGTGAATAATATATAAAAGAAATGTATGCTATCATGAAGTCTCTTCCTCCCATTTCTCGTTCTAGAGTCAAGCAATTAATGGAACTTGTTAGCTCACATGATGAGGCCATTGATAGCTTGGAATCTCATATTGATGATGAGAAACAATGATTCAATCTTCTTGAGCAAGAGCTTTGTGAGGAAAAGAATACCAATTCTTTTCTTAAACTACAAATTGAAATTTTTGAAATTGATAAAGCAAAAGACATGGACACTATTGATAGGGCTAACTCATTGTCCCAAGATCTTGATGTCTCAAAGAAATAGCTTGAAGTTGCTCATTCTTCTCTTACCAAGGACCTTGAGCACCTTGAGAAGGCTAGTTTTCTTGTCAAGCATGAGCTCATAAAACTTGGAGAGAACCATGATCAACTTCGGGTGTCCTATGAGAAGGCTCTTGGTACATTGAAGGATCCAATTATTGTTGAAAATGATCCTTGTACCTCTAACTCTACCATTGATAAAGCTCACCTCATTGAGGAAAGTAAGAAGTTGAAAGAGCAACTTGAGAAAGAGCACCGTGCACCTACCTCCAAGGGAAAGATCCTAGATGAGATTTTATCCCGTCAAAAGACAAGAATTTCCATGGAAGGTGTCGGTTTTGTTCCAAAGAACAACACCAGCAATGCCATTTCACCAAAGAATATAACCTTTGTAAAAGAAGGTGACAAGGTGGTTGACCAAGTCAAAAGGAATGTGGTGAATGAGGGAGCCATGAGGGGCAATCCCAATCACAAGTATGCGGGAAAGTCTAATCCTTCCTATGTGCTATGCAAGGGTATGCCCAAATATAAGGTTAGTGGCGCAAGGGTATGCCCAAATATAAGGTATTGACTATGAGGACACTTTTGCACCCGTTGCTCGTCTTGAAGCTATTCGTCTCTTGCTTGCTTATGCATCTTTTCATAACTTCAAGCTTTATCAAATGGATGTGAAAAGTGCATTTCTTAATGGTCCCTTGAAAGAGGTTGCATATGTAGCTCAACCCCCGGGTTTCGAAAACACACGCTATCCCAACCATGTGTATATACTCCATAAGGCTCTCTGCGGACTAAAGCAAGCTCCTCGTGCTTGGTATGAGCACCTTAGGGATTTTCTACTCATGGATGGGTTTAGCGTGGGTAAGGTCGATTCCACCCTTTTCACCAAACGGGTTAAAGGGGGTGGATTATTTATTGTTCAAATCTATGTTGATGATATTATATTTGGTGGAACTAACGAATCTCATAACAAAGCTTTTGCCGAGTTGATGACTATGAAATTTAGGATGTCCATGATGGGGGAGTTGAAGTTCTTTCTAGGCTTCATCATAAAGCAACTTCCTCATGGCACTTTCATCTCTCAAGAGATGTACATTAAGGATATGCTCAATAAGTTCGAGATGGTCAAGGCTAATCCCATGAAGACACCCATGCCACTAAATGGACAACTTGGCCTTGGAGTAGGTGAGAAGGACGTGGATCAAAAGGTATATCGTTCTATGATTGGTTCCTTTCTCTACCTTTGTGCTCTAGGACGGATATCATGTTAAGTGTTGGAATGTGTGCTCGTTTTCAATCCGCTCCCAAGGAGTGCCACTTGATGGCGGTCAAATGGATTTTTAGGTACCTTGTTCTCACTCCTACTCTCGGGCTTTGGTATCCAAAGGGGTCAACCTTTGAGCTTGTTGGCTATTCGGATGCCGATTGGGCAGGTGATAAGGTTGACTGGAAATCAACCTCAGGGGCTTGCCAATTTACTGGCCGGTCGTTGGTGAGTTGGTCTTCCAAGAAACAAAACTCCATAACCCTATCCACCGCCGATGCCGAATACATATCCGCGGCATATTGTTGTGCTCAGTTGTTATGGATGAGGCAAACCTTGAAAGACTATGGTGTGTCTCTTGGTACGGTGCCTCTTCTATGTGACAATGAAAGCGCAATAAAGATCGCCAACAACCCCGTCCAACATTGCCGCACCAAACATATTGACATTCGCCACCACTTCCTACGTGACCATGTCGCAAATGGTGATATCAATCTCAGTCATGTGGGTACGATGTTCCAATTGGCCGATATCTTCACGAAGCCTTTGGATGAAGCCCAGTTTGTCATGTTGAGGCGAGAACTCGGTATCCTAGATCCCCAAAACTTGGATTGATTTGCTTCTTGCACTATATTCTTGCTCTTGACGTGCTATGTAGACTAGTTGCGCAGCACATGTAGGGATGGTCATCTCACCATGTCTTGGTTTGATTCTTACCTATGTGTGCAACATAAATTGATCTCGTGTCATGATATGGGTCCAAGCATCTATCTTTGAGGCGCCATGACATGTGTGCTTAAACATAGGGGGAGAAATCCTCCGCCAAATGGTCGGTTTTATGTATTGGGTGCATTGTTGCTTCAAGCTAAATCCTTTGTCCATGGCCGCTCTTCGTTTTTGTTTCTTCATGACCTTGCCATATGGACAGTGCTCTCTCTGGTCTTAATTTGGATCTTGTGTATATGCTCATATGATTCCTCACAATATTTCATCTCCAAAACATCAAACAATTTTTTTCGCTGTCTTTAGAAATTTTTCGGCAAAAATTCCTGTTCGCTGGCTTGACGACCGAAAATTCCGCCAGCAGACCGAAAACCCTTACAGAACTTGTTTTCGGTTCTCTGCCGAAAATTTTGGTCGCCACCGTAATTTCCGGTCATGAGGTCGGTTCGCCGATGTTCTTGCCGGAAATTCCGGCGTGGGCACCGGTCTGACCGGACTTATTGACGATTTTTTGAGGGGGGTATTTATAGCCCGCGCGTGGGGCAGTTCCATCCTCTTCGTTTCTTTCTTCTTCATGCCCTCCCCTCCTCCATGGCCGCCGCCCCAAGCTTCCCCACCCCCCATAGGCCCTTCCCTCCACCCAAAACCCTCCCCACTCCACCAAGTTGTAGATCGGTCCTCTACAAGTCTTTCCACCGAAGGTTTTGCTCTCTCCTTGCCCGCATTGGGAGATCGGGGAGTGCTTCCCCACTTTCTCGTGTGGTGCTTTCTTCGTGCCTATCCTTGGCAAAGGAGGGGGCATGGCTTCGTCTTCGGCATCCGAGGGTATTTTTGTTCTTTCCTCTCTTCGTTCCCTTTCTTGTTGGTGGTGAAACCCTAACCTTCATGGTCTCTTGTGCTCCCTTAGTTCTTGCTATCCTCCTTTTAGAGTAACTAGGCTAGCTTTACCCTAGTTTCATCCACTTTTCTCCCTCATGATGTTGTTTGCGCAAGTACTAAGTCATGGATAGTATCACTGTCGACTGCCCTAATTTTTCGGTCCCAGGCCCGGTCAAGCCAAAACCGCCGCCGGAATTTCCGGTCACAGTTCCGGTCGACCGACATGCTCACCGGAAATTCCGGTCGAGCTTTCGGTTCGCCAGACCCATCTCCGATTATTCCGGTGATAGGGTCGGTTCTGCCGGACCTGGAGCCGAAATTTTCTTTCGCCTATGTTTCTATCCATGTGCTTGCGTAACCTTCATTATGTGTTCTTGTGAGATCTTCTATGGCATATACACTCATTTGCTTTCTTTCCCTTGCGTTCTTGTGTGCTTCTTGTGCAGAGTCTGACCACAGCGACTTTGAGCCCGACACCGGCAAAAAGAGAAACCTTACTATTCAGCGGCCTCCTCCTCCTCATCCTCGCCTCACCCATCGTCAACTAGAGAAAGCTGCTATCACAGGGGTTCTGGATCTACAAGTGGACAGAAGAAGAAAGCCTCTTCTGGAAGATCCGGTGTCAAGGGAAAGTCTAGTCTTGTTCCTACTGAAGAAGTTCCTCCCAACTACAATACTGCTTCAGATATTAATGTGAATCAGTGGCAGGACTTGAGGAGGTAGAATCCATACCGCTTTCCCAACCGCACTTACCAAGGGGCTGACAAGATGTTCTGGACTGACCTTCAGAAGTGCTTTTGGGATGACCTTTATAATGAGCCAACTCGTATGAAGCGGGGTTTCTTTGTTCCTCCCAGGTATCTCAATGAGGAACACTATGCTCATTACCTATCCTCCGATTTCGAGCATGTGGATGTGGCCCTGAAGCAGATGGATGTCTTTGCTATTGCTACTATCAAGGTCAATCTAATGCCAGATCTCATTCGCCAGTTCTTCTGCATAGCTTACTTTCACACTGATGATGCTCGCACTATCACTTGTATGACCGGCACCAAGCCATACTCGGCGTCTTTTAATGCTTTCTTCCATGCCCTGGGTTACCCTCCTGACAGTGTCTCTGGCTTCTGCATTCATTCTGAGAAGGCTTTCAGTGACAACCAGCTCCTTTTCTGTTATCCCAGTGATCCTAGCCATCAACCTCCCATCTTGTCAGGGATGTACTACTACTACTACTACATGGTGCTTGCTCGGTTCTTCCGCTACAATCTTGTGAGCAAGGCTGGTGATGCTGTTGATGTCCGCGGTCACCACAAGAATCTGCTGTACTACTGTGAGCCTCGTCGCCTTCGGAAGATCAATGTGTGTGATTTCATCTACTGTGAGATTCAGCGGTCCATTGAGAAGTGCATGACTCCCAATTTCTATCAGTATGGTCAGCGTCTGATTGAGGCCACCGTTCCTGCAGCTGCTCTCCCCAGAGGTCAGCGTGAAGATATGGAGGATTTCACCTTACCTCATCGGGGCTCGCATGTGGATCTCCCTTAGATGATGCCATCTGAACGCTAGACCAAGCGTGCTCATGATCCTCTTCCCCATGCTCTTCCTCGCAAGAAAGGTCTTGCCCGGTTCTTCAATAGCTTGTGGGATATGTGTCGCCCTTCCTATGATGTTGCCCATCGAAGTTTGGAGCTCAGTCAGGAGAACAGGAGACAGCACAATGCTTTCTTGACAGAGCATTGTCGCCCAGTGCCAGACTTGGTCAATGCTCTAGCTCCTGTCCCCTATGTCAACTTGGATAAGCCCCCGCTGGATGAGGACATGTTCAGGGGATTTGATCCATCTATGTTCCCCGGGTTTGCCACTTCCAGCTCCTCTCAGCGTCGGGCTGCACCTACAGGGAATGATAATGAGGGTGAGGACAAGGACGAAGAGGAGGGTGACGAAGAAGAAGAGGAGGAAGGAGATGATGATGATGACGATGAGGACAACTTTGCTGGCTAGATCGTTTTCTCCACTTCTTTCTCTCTTTTTGGTCTCGATGCCAAAGGGGGAGAGAGAGTAGAGTCGCCTCTTTCATGACTTGCCTCTTGCACAAGCTCTACTTTGTTCGTTTGTCTTTCATGGGCTTGTGCTTTTATTTTCTTTATCGAACTATTTGTGTGTGTTTGGACAACTCTACAGTCCTCCTATTGTACCTGGATTACCTATCACTACATGCTTGCTATTATGTGGTAGATCTAAATCGTATCATAATATTTGTTTTGACTCTAGCTCGGTTTGTCATCGTTAACCAAAAAGGGGGAGATTGAAAGGGCAAATAGCCCTTACCTAGTGTTTTGGTTAACTATGACATCGAGGCTAGAGAGCGGACTAATGTTTCTATTAGCTTCTCTATAGGTGAGAGTCCGCAGGTTGTTGGTGAAAGGCGATGGGTGTCCCCCCATTTGTTTCTTTATGAAGAGCCGGTGGTGTTATTTATTATTCTCTCTTATTTACTCTTGAGTCAAATAGGAAACACCGCACTATTAAGAGGGGTGATCTCGATGCGCTCTTTGGGGATGTTCCATATCAAATATACTTCTCTTTATCCACCACCACACACTCTTTCGAAGAAAGAGAGAAAGTTATCCCTGAAAAATGAGTCAAAAAGGGGCTTCTGCGAAATCGGCAAAAGCGTCGGTGGCGTCGGTGCTGTCGCTGGAATTTCCGGTCGCCACCGGACATTCCCAGTGCACACCGATATGGCTTATAGAATAGCCTTTCGGTTGTTCGCCAGGAATTTCGGTCGCTGTCGAAAATTCCGTCATGTGGTCCGGTCCACCGAAGCTGTCGCCGGAAATTCGAGCGAGCAACTCGGTCCGACCGGAATTATTGCCGGTTCTATCGCAGGAACCCCCAAACGGCTCTTTTTCCACCCATACTATATATACCCCTTTCTTCTCCACTATGAGGTTAGGCATTTCAGTATAACATCCATTTCTTGAAGCTCTCTCTCCCCCATTGTTGAAACACAAAAGCTTGAGGATCTCCCATTCTACCCAACCAAATCCAAATCCCTTTAGTAGAAAGGAAGAGGAGGTCCCGATCTATGTTTCCCCTAAGCCAAAGTTCATTCCCCTGGAGTCCATCAAGTTAGCTTGTTACTCTTGGGTTTGTGGGAAACCCTAGGTGGCTAGGGTCGCCCGGAGGAATTCGGCTTGTGATTTTCTCCGTGGAAAGTTTGTGAGGGTTTGGAGACTACCTTAAAGTCTACCACGAGTAAGTGAGCTATTCCTTCGTGGGATAGGCTCGGAGAAGAAGGTGAGCCTTTGTGGCGCGTGAGGAATCCTTCGTGGAACCTCACACCTCTCCAACGTGACGTAGCCCCCTTCCCAAAGGTGGTGAACACGGGAATACATCTTCGTCTCTGCGTTCTTCGGTTATTCCTTAACCGATCTCTTACTTGTGTTGTTTACCTTGTGATAGCCTTCGAGCTTGAAGTATATTGTTCATCATCTAGGTTTCCTCACCTAGTTTGCATTTAGGCTCACTTATATTCCGCAAAGCCTAAAACTTGCAAAAGATTATAAAGAATTTTATAGAAACCTATTCACCCCCCTCTAGGTTAACCATCTTACACTTTCAGGTGGTAAACAAGTGTATCTTATCTAAGTAAAATATCATGCCTCAGGATGACATCAAGATTATCTAACTTAGGCCAAGTTTTATGCTCTTTATGCAATCTTCAGTTATCTTTCTAGAATCTACAAGTCACTAAGTAAACTTTTGATAGAAAGCTTTTAATAAAGAACATAAAATACTAAGCTTTCAAGTAAAACTAGGATGGTGTGTCAAGTGTGTATAATCACATATGCTTAAGGCATATGGTTGGCATAATAACAAGCAATTAGTAGCTTGCATAAGTAGGGTATCTTGCAAGTGTTAGATTGCCTTGTGCAGAGCAGTGGTTCAAGTTCTCCTCTTCTTCTTCCTCATAGTATCCTCCTTCCTCCTTGTATCCTTGGTCGGTACTAGCGTCTATAATTAAATATGAGGTACACAATCACCAAACAATACTTAACTATTTCTATTTATTGCACAAAGGTTCACACTAGATGATCTAGCATCATCACTAACATTACAAGATTAAAGCACTTGTCTTATTTATTTTATTTTAGAAAAGTATTCTCTACTCATTGATAAACTACTTAAGATTTAATATTCTCCAACTAAAACATGGGATCATGTTGATACATGTCATCACGACATATTTCAGTACATGGGAATGTGATTGAAAGTGGTGTCACCATTTAATAAGGTTTAACCTTTTTATTTTATTTAATTAAAGTGACTAGAAATGCCTATGTGGCTTTCTTTTATTACTTTATCATTATTTCTGTAAGTAAACCAATATATTTTTATATATTTTGAAAGGTATGGTTAAATGTGATTTTTGAGAGTTGGAATCAACTCAAAATCTCTTATGGTTGAATTTTGAAAAATGTTTGAATGCACAAAAGCTTCTGCCTTGTGATTTTTACCATGGGTGATCTACAAATCAAAATGGGTTGAATCCAGCGGGCTTGGATTAATCACTCCAGTACCTTTCTAACAAAATTGGTTTCATGCATTTTGGTTCAGTGAATCGAGCTGGTTGATTTTTGAATCTAGGTACATAACTGGGTTTGAAATTAAATGAATAAATCTAAATTTGAATTAGTGGGTCGCGCGGGATGTTTAACTGTGCCGGCCCACTACGCACAGCGCATGCGCGGGCTGGTTAAGTGAGCGACCCCACTAGTCAGTGAGACAACGAGTGGCGAAGCGGTACAGGGTGATCTAGGCCGCACGATCTAACTCTAATCGAACGGCTCTGGTTCATCGTCCACGTCGGGCAGCGCCGGAGAAACAGAACCCTAGCGCGACAGGTGAGGGTCGTGGGAGGCTAACCGGGGCTCAGGCGATGGTCGGCGATGGGGGCGAACGACGAAGTCGACGAAGGCGATTCTCCTGGTACCGGCAGCTTCTCCTGGGCGGCTCCAATCGACGGTGCCTCTCCTCCTCTGCAGCGGCGAACTCCGGTGAAATTCCGACCACCTGTTGCTCGCCTTGCTCCAGGAGTGAGTGGGTGTGATCAAGGAGAGGTGGGGAGTGAGCTAGTGTGAAGAAAATGAGCGGGGTAGGCCTCCTTTTATAGTGGCTGAAGGGGACCGAAGGGTGCGGGCTGAGCTCGTCGGGGTCGGATGCACAACGAGCTAACGGCATGGCCGAAGGTAGGGGACGGTGCATTGCCTCCTGGCGAAGCTCAACGGCTTGATGGCGAGGCATGGGGCGGTGCGAATCGGTCGGAACACGTCGACGCTCTGGGCGGCTCCGAAGGAAGTCTTAATGGCGCACAGGTGCTCCTGGTGACGCGGCGGTGAACGAGCATGTCTAGGCGGTTCCTGGTGCGGTGGTGATCACGTCTACAAGCGGCGAGGGTGGCGCGTGGTTTGTGCGAGCGTGTCGAGCGCGGCGCTCTGGCGCGCTCTCGGCATGGTCGCAGAGAGAATGGTCGTGCGTGATCTGGGTGGTCAAGTGGCTAGAAGGGTTCGAGCGTTGGAAAGGGGGTGGCGGTGGACGGTGGAGTGCCTGCTAGACAAGGTGGCTAGGCTTGGTGCTTGTTCTGGCTGGCAAGGGTTCCTTTGGGTTGGCATGGCATGGTGCAATGGGTAGGGGCTAGGGGTGGTCAAGGAACTGTTGGCACTGGGGGAGACAAGGGTGATCAATGGTGAACAATGCTTAGCCAAATTACTCCTCAAAACAGTGAAGTTTGGCCAGTTTGATTTTCTGTCTCCAAGTGTTTGATGAAATGGCCGCAAGAAATTCAAATTTGAATTTTTGGTTCAAACTTGGTGGGTTTGCTAGGCACATACTAGGGAGTATCTGGTTAGTTGGATTGGTCAAGGGGCACTGGTTTGGTTGGGTTTTGGAAATGTGTGATCTTCACATATGTTAAAGATTCAATTTTGAATTGTAATTTGAATGGGGTTGCTAAATGTTTCTGCAAGTTTGAAGGGTGGGCTTTGATTCACTTTTACTTGGTCTAGAAAGGGGTGAAAAGAATTGGAAAAGTTTCTGTTTGAAATCTTGGACTAGAAACACTCAAAGTGACCTATTGAACAAGATTGGCAAAAATGACCATTTGCTTTATTTGATTTCTTTTTGATTTTCTCTTGATTTGTTTCTGCTTGGAAATGTTTTAGATGATGTTATATTCATCTTTGAACCATTCCTTATTATTTAGTTGAATCACACAAGTCCATTCATGCATTCATCAAATCATCACATACACACATGCATTCATTTTATTTTTATTTAATCAAAGTTTTTGTTAACCCTAATTTTAGTGATTAGAGTTTGATGATCATTGTTTCATATTTTTGGGATGTTACACAGTTGGTCATTGTTGGGAGGCCAAACTCACAAGAGAGGTGCCTATACTAGGGCGCGTAATTGAAAGGTTAGGATTGATTATCCGCATACTGAGTATGGTGAATTCAGGATTGTTCCTGACGGATGTATCGAATGTTGTGGTGAAAGTGTACCACCTCTGCAGAGTGTCAAACTATTCGAATAGCCGCATCCACGATTATGGATAGTTGGGTGGCCATACTGTTCCGTCGTCAGATGTTTTCAAAATGACTTGTGAAACGATTCATCACTTTGAATTGACCACAACAGGGCTGTGATATGAAATTCAAGTTCCCCTCTAGGTGTTATAAAACTTTTAAACTAGCTTTCTTTGCTTCTGAACTCAGTAGAGACAAATCTGGCTTTTTGCAAAACAACCCTAGGGCTTAGTATATCCTACTCAAAAACCACTTCACTTGTTAGTATTAGTTTGCGAGTAATTAAAGAGTACTCATGGCTTTGTCCCTGGCTATTCCCGTTGGTAGACTATGAAGAGGACTATCTGGAGGACGGACAACAAGAAGGTTATGACAACTAGGATCATCTCCCATCGTCAGCATTGCCTATGACTATGAAGATGGAGCTTCACCTATGCTATCGTTATTATTACGTTATTTCCGCTGCTTGAATTGTATTAACACCTTATGTATGGTTTGTAATGGATGATCTACTATGATATCCAGTCTGTTATGTCTCACAAAAATGGTAATGCTGGGATTGCAATGTATGGCATAACAGGCATCTGGGATTAAAAATCCGAGTGTTGACATTTACTATCTGTCTTAGGAGGCTTAAATTTATTCATGATCTAATATGTAGGAATAACATTTAAGGTTTAAGACTTATTGACTTTATGCATGGGAATGGTATCATTATTTATGATAAAGTAATAGAGTTATTCTTTTTAGAATGGCTTGAGAATAAGGGTTGATAATTATAGTTCCTAGGCACTTATTGTTTTCATGTTTTGAAATGACAAAGATATGCTTAAGTGATTTGCTGTAGGAAAATATTCCTATAAGGTATTGTGGAAATAGGATGATATCTCAATCACATGAAATGGATATTATGTTTGGTTAAAGATTGAAAGCTAGGTGTTTACCAAGTATTCCTATCTTCCATATTTTATAATTCTTGACTTCTATTTAAGGAATTCCTTTCCTATATATACTACTCCTTCATACCAATTATCATATGATAACATGATGAGCTTTGCTTCACACGAATATTCTTATCAATAATTTCTCCTCCTAAATCCATTTGTGAATGAAATGAGCTTGACACTAAAGATTTTCATAACTTTCTCATACCTCCACTTGATTATATCAAACTACTCTACTAATTATAATCTCCAATCCAACAGAGGGTTATAGGTAACTCCATTAAGACTCTTCCTTAATCATCCATCACCAACATTACTCTAATAGATGTATATATGAAATCCTACTTCACCTCTAGTGTTTAGTATTTCCTAAGATAAATATACTACTTCTATAACTCAATGTTGCTTTGGCACTATCTTAATCATACTAGCTGATCTCTACTTATCCATGAGCTCATACTCCAACCTCTCATTACACCATTATGACTTATCATGACTAATCTAGGATAACATATTCACACTAGTGTAGTTATGTTCTAACTACTAATGTCACTTATACCTGATTTAATCATTCCCTCTTAGTGACTTGAGCATTATCATTATAATCCTTTGATCATTTATGGCTTAGGTTTCCAGTTGGCTAATCAAGGCTTTATCAATACAATACTAGAGTTGTATAATTATCTTATGAGTATCCCTATTGGATGAAGAGATATTATTCATTGGCTATACCTACTTGGTCTAATAGGATTTCTCCTTGGTAACTATCTTAGAATTCATCCTTATAATTCTTTTTGTTACCACACGTACCTTTATTTCAAAGAACTCTTCTATCCATTCAGGAGTGAGTTAACTCTACCACTTATCATATTGATTTTATTCTCTTCAAACTCTCCCATCCTATAGATGATATCTGAGACTAGCATTACTACTTCCTAATCTTACTTATTTCTTTATAGACCTTAAGTGAATGCTATGATATGGGCAAGAGTTGATAGATCAAGAATTGATAGGTTAAGAATTGGTGAATCTATAGTTGATTACTCAATATTGATGAACAGCAGATATTAAAATAAGATTCAATAGAGATGATAAGGATTGATATGGAAAGAAAGATATATGGTGAATGATATTGTCTTGGTTTCTTTCCTACTCAACCTTACTTAAGATTTAAGGTTAGGTATTACCATGATACTCATGGTATAAGTAGAAAATATTAAGATAGGTTAAGATTTGGTTGTAATGAATTATATAATATGATCTCTTAAAGATTAACATCAAACATTAAGTAATGTGTTGGTGGTTTAGTTTTATTATATTAGATCTACCCTTAGATCAAATCATGTTTACCCAAAATAAGGTTTTAGCAAAGGTCATATTGAAACTTATCGCAGTCAACTTGATGATCTACTTCAATTCCATCAAGTTAAGATAAGCTTCCATTACTTTGACAAGTTTTGTTCAAAAGCGCGAAAATTATTCGGATTTTCTATGCATGAGTGCAATGCACACATCCGAGTTCAGCTTATTTCTAAGCTCTAATGCTGGGATGTTACATAAAGTTCCATAGGTTTTTTAATTTTCTCTTCAAACACTTCATGCCCTAACTCAAGATAAACAATATAAAGCTCTCTATTTTTGTTGTTGTTTTCCATTAAGCCTAACTAGTGAAAACAAGAAACAAAAAGACAAAATTGCAAAATCTAAAGGAAATAACTTTGAGCACTCACACCGGAGGATGTGAGTACCTTTTACCTTACCTCCCCGGCAACGACGCCAGAAAATAGCTTGATGTCTACGCACTTATATTCTTGTAGATAGTTGTTGGGCCTCCAAGTGTAGAGGTTTCTAGAATAGCAGCAAGTTTTCCTTAAGTGGATTACCCAAGGTTTATCGAACTCAGGGAGGAAGTGGTAAAATGTATTCCCTCTCAAGCAAACCTGCAATCAAGATACAAGAAGTCTCTTGTGTCCCCAACACACCCAATACACTTGTTAGGTGTATAGGTGCACTAGTTTAGCAAAGAGATAGTGAAATACAAGTGGTAACGGTGCCAGAAAATAGCTTGACAGTGAGGTAAATACTAAAGGCAAGAAGAAGGAAGCAAGCAAGCATGCAACATATCTAGTAGCAAATGGTGTTTAAATGTTTAGAAACAAGGCCTAGGGATCATACTTTCACTAGTGAACACTCTCTCATATAAATATACTCTCTTCATGATACTACTCTTAACTACTCTCCGGTTGGACACTCTAATCCATGGTAGGGCTATAACAGCACACCTTAAAGTCCACCTTTCCCAATCTAGATAACCCCACACTCTCACCTAAGCGCTAGATGGTTCCAACAAACACCACAATTTCATAAAGACATCCAACTCCAAATATAACTCATAACAAATATATATGTAGTCTAGCTTAAGTGCCACACATGGCCCGCACGCTGTCACTTTCACACACGTGGGGAAAAGCACATATCAATTAAAGCACGATGAGTATTTATGTAGACTCTAGCCTAAGTGCCACCAATGCATGCTGTCACTTTCACACACATGGGGAGAGCAGAGATCTATTAAAGCACTTGTGTAGCAAGGTAGATCTACTTGATTACAAAGCTCATCATCACAACATGATCAGGCATAGAGAGAGATGAACACATAGCTACTAGTAGAGCCCTTAGCCTCGAGGAAGAACTACTCCCTCCTCATCATGGGAATCAACAGCAGCGATGAAGATGGTGGTGGAGATCGATGGAGATGGCTCCGGGGGCACTTCCCCATCCCGGCAGGGTGCCATAACAGAGACTTTCTGTCCTCCGAATATCCCCTTCGATGGCGGCGGAGCTACGGAGGTTTTCTTGGCTTTCTAGTCAATTCTTTAGGGTTTTTGAGTCGGGGGCTTATTATACGCGAAGGAGGCAAGGTCGATGGAGGGCCAGGGGGCCCACACCCCCTGTGGGCGTGGCCAGGGTGGGCCCCGTGCCCACACAGGGTGTCCACCCTGGTGTCCTCCTTTGTCTCGTCTTCAATTTTCTGTATCGTTCACGAAAAATATGAACTTTGGCTTTTGTCCCGTCCAATTCCGAGAGTATTCATTTTTAGCTTTCTGAAACCAAAAACAATAGAAAACATGCAACTGGCACTGTGGCATCTTGTCAATAGGTTAGTTCCAGAAAGTGTATAAAAATACCTCAAAGTGTATACAAAGCAAAGCAAAGTTGATACTAAACAAGCGTGGAACATCAAAAATTATAGATACGTTTACGACGTATCAGTTGGTTGTAAGCCAATGCTTGTAGTCACAAAGTAACACTAGATATAATCCCATGCACATCCCAAGGGTATCTCCCTCTCTTTAGTCGCGAAGGGAAAATGCTATGTGGTCGACTTCACATACCATCTAAAGTGAGAGATCTAACACAATATCATAGATAACTAGATGATGGACCAAAGTTATAGATCATCTTTATTTCATTTCATAATAATTCTAGGGTTTCTCCATCTCCCCAAGAACAAAGGAAACCACTTACACATGGAAGCAATCAACAACATCATCATATTCATATGGATGGATCGAAAGTTCAAAGGTAAATCTAGTGCAAACCACAATTGTATTGGAATTACAACAAGATATAATGGATAAACAAAGGGAATGATAATGGTGATGGAGATACATCGGTTGATGATGAAGGGGATGATGTGATGTCCTTCGATGATCCGTGAAGCATCAAGGATTCTCCCTTCTCCAAGTTCCTCCTTCAGATCCCTTCCTGACCTGGTATTTCGAGGCTGGAGGTTTCTATGAATGTCGGATCTCAGATCCGTCTTTGCATGGTGAGAGTATTTGACGAGGTAGACATCCTGACAAGTCATACGAGTGTATGGTATGGGCAAGCTCTGCCCGTACCAATGGTCGTTAAACCTTCACTAATATATTTGCAACATATCTTCTCCCAAGTGTGTGGAAAATTATTTAATGAAATTTATCACTTATAAATATCATATTATTGCATAACATGAGAGTCCTAATGGATATATTCACAAAATACTTAATAATTCAGGATCTTGTTGAAACAAGGACAAAAGATGTGCGCGAATGCATTAAAATACCAAAAATCCTACTCTACTTATGCAAAAAACATAAGATAAATATGCTTAAAAAATGGACTTGTTAATGATATAAATATTTGCAAAGTGCACATGGATCTGAATGTTGAAGATCCATTGACTAAAATTCTCCCAAGAGCAAAACATGATCAGTACCAGAACTCAATGGGTGTTAGATTCATCACAATGTAATTATTGACTCTATTGCAAGTGGGAGACTTAAAGGGAATATGCCCGAGAGGCAATAATAAAATTCTTATTATATTATTCCAAGTTTATGGTTGCTATTTATTTCTCATGCTAGAACTGTATTTATCGGAAACGTTCATACATGTGTGTTTAATAAACCAACCAGAGTTCCTAGTAATGCCTCTCATTAAACTAGCTCATTAATTAATCGATGATCAAGGTTTCCTAATCTTGAACATTGGATGTTTTTAATAATGGGATCATATCATTAGAAGGATGATGTGATGAAAACACACCCAAAGTAAGTTTAGCAATAAGATCTAGTCATTAACTTTACATTGCTATATCAAACACATACGAAGTAACCATAATCCTTAGTCCATGAGATTATGCCAATCACTAACTCTGGAGGAGTGCTTAGATGACATCAAACGTCACACCATAATAGGGTGACTATAAAGGTGTCATTCGATACTCTAAAAGTATTAGTTGAGGCTCATTAATCAAGAATGGGATTGTGTCCATCCAGATGACGGAGATATATACTCTAGGCCTCTCGCTGATATCACATCAACACTGCTTGCAAGCATGTGACTAGGTCACAAGGATGTTGTATCATGGAACAAGTAAAGAGTACTTGTCGGTAACGATATCGAACTAAGGTATGGTTTATACCGATGATCGGATCTCGGAATAATAAAATATCGCGAGACAAAATGAATTGGGTACAACGTTATTGGTTCACGTGATCACACGATTCATTGTTGAATATGTGGGAGTCATTACGAATCTCCAGGTCCCTCTATTGACTATTGATCTAAGATGTGTCTCGATCATGTATGCATTATTCACGAACCATAGGTTGACACACTTAAGGCTCGTTGACACGTTTGAGAATATAATGTACGTTGGAGAAAAGTTTAGCAATCATCTGAATCGTTTCAAGGACTGTTTTTGAGAGACACCAAAATTGTTTTGGGGATATAGAAAAAGGACAAGGGGTAATAGCTAATGTTTGTTAACTAAAATAATTAACAATATCAAAATTATAAAATAATATTTTTTATTACTTAAATGCATTTTTTGAGTGGAAAGTACACTAGCATTTATGGGAAAGTGAGTGGATCTCCCACCCACTTAATAGGGGAGAGATAGGGGAACCCCATGGTGGCTGGTGGCCACCTCATGGTGGAAGACCCGTCCCCTATATAAGGAGGTGAGGTGCTCCTCACATACTCACACGCTAGTACAAGATCTCTTCCCCCTCACATTGGCTTTTGGATTAGCAAGAGTGTAACATCCCAAAAATATTAATCAAGACTATCAAGTTCTAATCACCCAAGTTTAGGGTTAACAAAAACTTTTGTTATTAAAATCAATATGAATGCATGTGTGTATGTGATGGATGCATGAATTCTTGCCATGACTTGTTTGATTGCTATGAATGGCAAGGATTGGTTTAAGGATGAAAACAACATCATCTAAATCATTTCCAAGCAGAATTAAATCATTAGAAATTCAAATATAAACAATATGAGCTAATGGTCATTTTGACCAATGTTAACCACTAGAACACTTTGGGTGTTTCTAGTCCAAGTTTTCTAACAGAAACAAATCCAATTTTTTTCACCCCTTACTAGACCAAGTAAAGGTGAACCCAATCCCACTTTGCAAACCAACAGAAACATATTTCAAATATATTCAAATAACATTTGAAAATTGAATCAAGTGTAGGTACTAAGATCACCATTTCTCAGAAACCACTGAAACCATTTCACCTTGACAAACCCAAGCAGCCAGACACTACCAAGTATGTGACCAGTACACTCATCAAATTTCATTCAAAAATTTCAAACTTGAATTCTTGCGGCCATTTTGTCAAACACCTTTTGAGCACAATTTAAATAATGCAACAAACACTAGTGATCAGTGTTTTGGCCAAACTTGTTCCCTCTACAGCCTCCACAACACTCCCAGTACATCACCCACCACTCCCCTGCAAACCTAGCCCATTGTGAACGACTAGTTCATCAATGTCATACATGGCCGAGCACATTTGTCACCCCCACTGGCGACAGCACGATGCAAGCCACTCCGGCCTTGCCTACCATGTCTAGCATGTTTCCCGTGCCTCACTTCCCCTCTAGACCAGCCCTAGCTCAAGGACAGAGAGAGGAGAAGTCGGGAACGCCGTTCCCGAGCCGCTGTCGACCATGCCAACGCGCAACGCAGTTCACGCGCATTCCTGCTCAACCCGACCACCTCGATATCTCTTTGCTCGCCTGAACGATCACCAGTGTCCCAGGAGCACTACGGACATCCCCGTTTGAGCCCTCATGCCCCATAGTGTCACATCCCAAAATTTTCCAAATTTTGAAATGTGAAAAATGAACAAACAAAAGAAACAAATGTTGAAATTTACGAGGAAACGAAACCTTTTGCTTCTAAATGGACACATCAAAACCCTACTTGAACAAAATTTGAATGAAAAGGCAACAAACAAATTTTGTAAGAATCAAATGCATTCATAAATGGATGTACCTTGAATTTAAAGCACTTGGAAAAAAGTAAACCAAAAACCCTAATGAAAGAAATCATCTCTAAGATCACTTTAAGACTATGGCTTTGTTCCATATAAAAATTTATCAACAAACATTTCAAAATGATCAAAAATGGTAATAAAAAATATTACAAAACCATGGAAATTGGTTTCACTCAATTTGGAGCCATGGATAAAAACTTATGATTTTAATAAGATAAAAGAATGTAATTTCCAAGGCTAATAAAGCTTCTAACTAAAATGAACACTAAATTGTGAGCAAAGTAATCCTAAAAGTATTTAAAAGGATAAATATTAAATAAAAATATACAGAGTGGAATCACCAATTTTGGAGCTATAAATAAAAAGATATGAATTTTATAATATAAAGAAAGAAGTAAATAAATAAGAAATATTTAAAAGACATTTTAAACCTTGGCCAAATCCATAAGCAAATGGAATAAAAGTAATTCAAATAAATAAAAGAATAAAAGATCATTTAAATAAAATTATATGAGTTTATGAACCATATTAAATTTTATTTAAATAAAAGATAAAATGCTTAACTTAAATAAATACTAAATCACAAGAAAATATTTGGATTACTCCAAGTTGGACTAAATAACGCACTATTAAAAAGTATAAAACCTACTAAAAAGGTTTGGCAAAAATTTGAAATCAAATTGAGGTTTAAATTATTTGATTTGAATTAAAACAGAAAATAGAAACAGAAAAAGAAAAAGAAAAAGAAAAAGAAAAAGGTTTTGAAGAGAGAAAAAAAGGGGAACTAACCTACCCAACCCAGCTAGCCCACCCCTAGGCCCAACACACATCCCACCCGGACCACTTCTTCTCTTCCCTAGATCTTTTCTCACCCTCTCCTTCCCCGCACCCCCTCGCTGACGAACTGGACCCACGTCCATGTCACCTCGTCGTCTCCAGCGCGTGGACCCGTTCCCCTCTCTCTCTCTGCCATTTCTGCCCGATAATGAATCATGTAAATTGCGTTGATTCCATGAATTAAATCCTCCCGCGACCACGCTCGCTTAAAAGCCTCCCACTCCTCTCTATTTCCCCTCAAACGCCGCGCCCAGAGAGCCCCTAGGCTGCCAGCAATTTGACCCACACCGCCACTGTCTTCGGCGAGCTCTGGTGCTAATTCCGGTGGACCCCGACCACCCCCTACCCCCTAGAACACGCAGGCTTGCTCTCCATCGTTGCGTGCACCTTGAAGCAGCCCACGTTTGCTCGCACGTGCCCCTGACACTCGGCAACGAACTCGTCTGCACGCTACCGACGACCCCGCAGCTCCGGCGAGTTTTCCCGGTGAGCCCCGTGTGCGCCTTGTCCTCTAATTCTTACTATCTTGTTCTCCCTTATCCTGTGAGTCTCCCGATGCTCTCCGTTTCCTTGCTCGCGATCTATAGGCTCGCCTCCATCTGCGTCTGCAAGCTCCCGACGGTGGCAACAACTCCCGCGAGCGATTCCGACTGAGCCTGTGTGCCCCTTCGCCAACCACGACTACCTTGAGCATCACCATGACCCT
This sequence comes from Avena sativa, assembly GCA_916181665.1. NCBI lineage: Eukaryota > Viridiplantae > Streptophyta > Magnoliopsida > Poales > Poaceae > Avena > Avena sativa. Next base: position 38,279,595 of record OV702298.1, on the reverse strand, counting down.
GCGACCATGGTAGCAGCCTATTCCCCTCCTCTTACCCCTCTAAATCGCCGAACCACCACCACCAGACGTGCCACCGCCGCGCACCGTCGCCAGCACCGCCCATCCATGGTTAATGCATCTTAACCCGTTAGATTTAGATCTTGTGGCTGAGATAGATCAAATAGACAAAGCGGTATCACTCGATGTGAGCCGCTTAGATCCACTTAGATCTAACGGCCTGTGTTGCTCGATCCACCCGAAACGGTATCATCCAGTAGAAACAAGACATGTGGCCAAGATTTTGATTTAAATCCAGAAAATTATCTATTCGATGTTTTAATTTGTAAAATCCATAACTTTTGATATGTTTGTCCAAAAATTACAAATTTAATGGATTCAAAAAATGTGTACTTTGCACTTATGGCCTTAGTTTGGCCATTTGTTCTGAAAAGTAAGGTTTTTATGCAGAATTATTTGTAGGACTATTTTGAGTATAAAAATTATTCTAAAAATGATTTTTGAGTGAAACCTTTTGAAAATGGTTTGTTTTGAACCCTCTGACAATATACACTAACTTTTGAATTTAAAAATATATCTGGCACTAGAAATTATTACTTTGAATAAAAGCATTTCTAGTAAAAAAATGATTAAGATGCCTATTTTCACTAACTTGATTTTAAATGAATTCCCACTTTTATAAAATACCAGTAGGTGTTTTGAAATGTTTAGAGACTTGTTAGAAACCACTTTTTCAATAAAACAACCTTTTGCATGCTTGCATGCATTTCTTTGTTTTTATTATTTTGTTTTGTTATTTGTTTGAGTGCTAGTTTTGAATGTGTGCCTTGCTTGATTGAAATTGTAGTGAACTTTGAGGAGTGTGACAATTGCAAGATCAGGGAGAGTACCTAGTTTCTCTACTAAAAAGGCAAGTGATACTTTGGTCATCAAAAGTCCTATCTTTCAAATATTTCATTACTGATATTTTTGTAGTATGCATGATAGGACTAATTTTATATATTGCTATGCTATAGTAGATCCTATAGAATATATCTTGGTAGGAATCTCCCTAAGTTAATAAACATGTTATGCTAGTATGCTTAGCCTAGATATTACAACTCAAGGGTGGAATATTCCTGCTATGATATTATGCAAAGTCTATGACTATGTTTTTGATTAACAAAACAACTATGTGAATGAATCACCTGGGTGGAATGGGAAGATTGGTTTGTGTTGAGTGGTTGCACAAGGCCCATGTCTATGGTTTACCTTGTGTATCTCACTTGTGCATGGCCACCCAGGAACAAAGAGATTTGAGATGTTTTGTGTTGAGAAGGTTCTAGTGTAGCAACGTGGCATATGGGCTCTGCCTTGACCAACTAGGTTGCAAGAACTCAGACAGGCAGACAGTTGGGCGTCGTGATGATAGGATGGAACGGGTCTGTGCTGATCTGAGGGATTTTTTCTGAAAAGTCTCGTCTCGATGTATGTCGAGTCTTGTGGGAAAAGTGCACCACCTCTCGACAGGGTAAAACCTAGGTACTTAGTCGTGTCCCCGGTAATGGAAATTTTGAGCATCAAAGACATTGAAATGATCAAGGATCTCCTCATCCCAATTTCTCTAAGCTTAAAACTTGTGGGTGAACAAGGGAAGCACCTGGTGTGTATCCAGTGTGCCATTGTTTGATAAAGTGTTTTGAAAAGAGAAACTCCATGTCATATGTTTTACAAAGGATAGGAAAAACTTATTTTACAAAGGATAGGAAAAACTTATTTTATGCAAAGGCCAGCCAAAACTCCACTTAGCCATATATTCATGTAGATGATAGATTCTCCATGTCAATATGATATCACTTGCCAATACAATTCAAATATATTGACCGTTGTGGCTGTAAGTTATTATGTTGCAGGTTTGTTTGATGTTAGTGAAGTTTGTTGAGTAGGGATTACAAGTCTACAACCAACATGATTGCCTGTGGCACATGAAGATGAAGGACCCCATGCTTATAGATTTATCTGCTGCATTGTAATAAGATAGCCATATGAGCTATGTAAGTTGTACTGAAATTATTTTATTCCTGGTTATAAGTTGTAATATGACCTTTGTTTCTTGATATTACATCTTAAAACTATGGGTGCTAGCTAATCGATCCAGGGACTAGCATTGTAAATACATGGATCTCTACCTTATTAGGTTGGGACCTCTAGATGTAGCCGCCGGACGCCGCGAAGTTTGCCGTCAGTATCGTCGGCGTGCACCGAAGATGCCTACCATTGTAGGCCTCCATTTACTGGGCCATGATGTCCATGATGACCGCGAGGCGACTGCCCACCGTCGTAGCCTCCGAAACATGCTGTGACACCAGCCCCAACGACCTCTGCCCATGCCGTGATGCACCCCTCGCCCCGCTACAAAAAGAGATCTCCTCCACACCAACTCTTCACACCATCTCACTCCACACATCCTCAGCAATGCCTTCGAGCAACCCCAGAGCAAGCCGCTGCCTGTACTCCCCAATTCCACCGGAGACCGCCACGACAGGAAGAGAAGTGCGCCGTCGATTTAGGCCACCGCTGGAGACGCCGCCGGTACCAGGAGAACTGCTGGAGCCTCCTCGTTCTTTTGCCCCCATCGTCGACCCTGGGCAGAGCTCCGGTAAGCCTCCCCCGACCCTCACTGACCATTCTAGGGTTTCCCCCCGTCGTGTCCTGTTCCATTGAGGAAGATGGGCGTGAGCCGTTGATCTGGGATCTATCCTACGGTCACAATCCTCCCATACCCCTTCGACATCCCCTGTCTCACTGACGTGTGGGGCCATCCTTTAAGTCAGCCCACGCGTGCACTGTGCATAGTGGGCCGACCCAGTTAGTTCCCGCGCAACCCAGTTAATTCAAATTTAGATTTTTCAATTTAGTTCAAACTCTAGTTCTGTCAGTAGATTCAGAAATCAATTTAGGGAGATTCACTGAACCAAAATGCATGAAACTAATTTTTTAGAAAGGCATTGAAATTTTTAATCCAATCCTGTTGGATTCAAATAATTTGGAATTATAGATCATCTATAGTAAAAATAACAAGGCAGAGACTTTTCTACATTCAAACATTTTTCAAAAATAAACCATAAATGCTTTTGAGTTGATTACAACTCTCAAAAATCACATTTTATAAGGCCTTTCTGAATATGTAAAAAGATCTAGGTTTACTTGCAGTAATAATGGACAAGTACTAAAAGAATGCCCCATAGGCATTTCTAGTCACTTTAATTAATTAAAATAATAATGTTAAACCTTATTAAATTGTTACACCACTTTAAATCACATTCCCAAATATTGAGATATGTGGTGATGACATGTGTCAACATGATCCCATATTTTAATTGGAGAATGTTAAATCTTAAGTAGTTTTCAATGAGTAGAAATTACTTTTCTAAAATAAAATAAATAAGACCCATGCTTTAATCCTTGTGATCTAGTGTGAACCTTTGTGTGCTAAATAGAAGTAGTTAAGTATTGTTTGGTGATTGTGTACCTTGTATTTATTTATAGACGCTAGTACCGACCAAGGATACGAAGAGGAAGGAGATTACTACGAAGAGGAAGCAGAGGAGAACTTCAACCACTACACTACTCAAGGAAATCTCCCACTTGCAAATTGGCAAGCTACTAACTATGCAAGATGAGCTAAACCATGCAAGTTTTACTTGCAAACCTAAACCTACCAGATGCCTTAGGAATATTTGGTTATGCAACCTTGATGACACCAAATCCTAGTTTTACTTACAAGCTTTATTCTTTTATTTCTTTAGTAAAGTTCTTTATTATTTTTAGTTAGTGTTGGTGATATTTTGGAAGGATATTAGAGGTAGCATAAAAATCATAAAACTTGGCCTAAGTTAGATAGAACTAGATGTCATAGTGAGGCATGAGATTGGACTTGGATAAGTCACACTTGATTAGCACCCCTCATTAGTGACTACCCCCAACTTTAGTGGCTAGTGCTAAGCATAAAACTTGATCACTTTAGATGGGAATACTTGGTGAAAATGATTATGAAAACCTTAGAATGATGAGTCATTCTAATGAAATGTTTTGACATGGTTGTGAACACCAGATGATTTGATGATGAAAATGTTGAGGCATGAGACTTATCCCTTTATAAAACTAATGGTTGAGTTCGGATGCGGTACCATTCCAATTTTACCGTACAACCACAATACCCGAATTTGGGTAGGGCTTGACTGGAAATTTATATATCTTAGTATGGGTTCCCTTGCGGCCGAGGTTTGAGATGAGGCTACCTCATGATGATTGTCCATCTGTGCAGTTCCCAAGATGACAGATGGTCATGGTTGGGACGACAAACTCATAGGGGAGGTGCCTATACTTGGGTGTGTAATTGAAAGGTTAGGATTGATTATCCACATACTGAGTATGGTGATTCAGGATTGTTCCTGACATATGTATCGAATATTGTGGTGAAAGTGTACCACCTCTGTAGAGTGTCAAACTATTCGAATAGCCGTGTCCGCGGTTATGGACAGTTGGAGTGGCCATACTGTTCTGTCGTCAGATGTTTTCAGAAATGACTTGTGAATTGAATCATGACTTTACTTGACCAGAACAGGGTTGTGATATGAAACTTAAGTTCCCATTGAGGTGTTTTAGAACATTAAACTGGTTTTCTTTACTTCTAAACTCAGTTAGAGATAAACCTGGCTTTTTGCAAAACAACCTAGTGCTTAGGATTCCTACTTGAACCACCTTACTTGTTAGTGATAGTCTGCGAGTACTTAAAGAGTACTCATGGCTTTGTCTCTGGCTATTCCTATGGCCTGACTATGATGAGGACTACCAGGATGATGGACAACAGGAAGTCTATGACAACTAGGATCATCTCCCATCGCCAGCATTGCCTGTGACTCTGAAGATGGAGCTTTGCCCATGCTATCGTTATTATATTATTTCCGCTGCGTTGATTGTATTAAGACTGGATCATGAGATTATTTATTTGTAAGACCTTATTATGGTTTGTAATGGATGATGAACTATGGTACCAATCTGTTATGTCTCGCAAAAATGGTAATCATGGGATTGCGATGTATGGCATAACAAGCATCTGGGATTAAAAATCCGGGTGTTGACAAGTTGGTATCAGAGCCATCTTGTCCATAGGAGACCCGAGTTAAAATGGACGCTTGAATCTTAAGCTTAGTTTCAAAACAAAATAAGTGAGTATTTATGAAAGCTTATTCTCATTCTTATCACTTAGATTCTTTCATGAAAATTCATGTCCTTCAAAAACTCTTGCAAACTTACATAAAATTTGACACACTTGATCACTATACTAACTTACTCATCCTACATTCTTATAGATGGAAGTGAAGTATAGAAAGTTCTACCAGTTGGGCAATGGAGGAGAGCTCATCTTTGAGCGCGATTTAGACCAACTCTCGGAACTTCTTGAGCACCCGCACCCCGAGTTCTTCGAAGCAAAACTCAACGATCAGGAAGGAGGAGAACTACAATGGATGATTGTTGCAAGCCTCAGAGGCAAGATGGAAGCACCCACCTCAGGGGGAATCCAATTCACCTTAAGAGAGAACAACTGGCTAGATGGACTCGCTAGGGCCATGCAGGAAGCTCTTGCCTGTCTATGTGGGAAAATCATCAATCAGATCAAGGGCACCCGCTTTGGGTTCTACGCAAGGCGTGATGCTATGGGACAGCCATTTGAGGTTCCATATCACCCGGAGCTGAGGCATCAAGTGGATCATCTCAGCTTCATGTTGTATGACAGGCAGAAGGAATTGGACAACGCCCGCTCCTACGCCAACCACAACTATGCCATTGCAGTCAAGAAGGACCAGACCATCGCCATCCTTGCATAGGAGCGCAAGACTTTTCACCATCTGCGTGACAAGAAGGATCGCATCATTGCTCGCCTTTGTCACAAAGTGAAAAACTTGGAGGAGACCATCCATGAGCGGGACATGCATCTTGAGGAGAGGGAAAATGCAGGGGAAGATATCCGTGGAGACCCTTACTCCTACCTCAGTGATGATGATGACTACCTGGAGGACCAAGCCATGGACTTCCACACCGATGATGATGACTCCGCCTTCATTGATGATGATGATGAGCCACCGATTCTGATGAGTAGCAGCACTAGATCACTTTAGTAGAACTCACACCTACGATAGCGATCACCATTTGTGAGTTGTATCCGGTCCCACTGTATTGCAGTTTCACAGAATGGTTCTTAAAACCATCTGTTGCCTTAGTGTGGTGTGTGTTTGTATTATGTGCTATGAATGAATGAAAAGCAAGTTGCTAGTGGCAAAACCTGAGTCACACTCACAGTTTAAAAGTTTTTCAAAAAAAAAACCCTGAACCTTAAAAATTTCCCCCTTGTCTCATGATCCATCTCAATCTTCAGATGCCTCGTGGAGGAAGCAGCTCATCCCCGGACCTAATGCTGCAAATCTTGCAAATGTTGGTTTCTGACCGTGAAGCTAAAAGATCCGAACGACAAGCCAAATTAGCCACCCTTCAACACATAGCTCAGATGGCCAACAACAATCAAGGCCATGGAAACCAGGACAACCATGGATCCAAGCACAAGAACATTCAGAACACCAATCCACCCATCTTTAGTAGGTCTGAAGAGCCATTAGATGCGGATGACTGGCTGCAGACCATGGAGAATAACTTAGAAGTCGCGGGAGTGGAGGCCAAATGTAACATTCCATCATTAGAGCTTAGAAATAAGCTGAACTCAGATGTGTGCATTGCATTCATGCATAGAAAATCCGAATAATTTTCGCGCTTTTGAACAAAACTTGCCAAAGTGATTGAAGCTTCTCTCAACTTGATGGAATTGAAGTAGATCATCAAGTTGACTGCGATAAGTTTCAATATGACCTTTGCTAAAACCTTATTTTGGGTAATGGAGATTTGATCTAAGGGTCGATCAAATGTAATAGAAGTTAAACGCTAATACATTACTTAATGATTTATATTTGATCCTTAAGTGATCATTCCATAGTGTTCATCACAACAATCCATGAATACCAAGCTATGGATATAATTCAAGTGACAAGAATGTAATAACTAAATCTTGACCTATTTTATCCTTATTTATTTCTACCATGTGGATCATGGTAATACTTAACCCTAACTCTTTAGTTATATGGAGTAGGAAGGAAACCAATTCAAAGATCATTCACCACATATCTTTCTTTCCATATTAATCCTCATCATCTCTAATGAAGCTTAGCTTAATATCTATTGTTTATCAATGTTGAGTAATCAACTATTGATTCACCAATTCTTAGCCTATCAATTATTGATCTATCAACTCTTGTTCTTATCATAACATTCACTTTAAATCCTTTAGAGAAGGAAGTAAGAAGAGGTAAGTAGTAATGCTAGATTTAAATATCATCTATAGAAAGGGAGAGTTGGAAGAGAATACAATCAATATGACAATTGAGGGAGTTAACTCACTCCTGAATGGATAGAAGAGTAATCTGGAAGAGATAATTATATGTGGTAACAAAGAGGATCATAAGAATGAATTCTGAAGAAAGTTACCAAGGAGTAATCCTATTGGATTAAGTAGGCATAGTCAATGAATAATATCTCTTAGTCAGATAGAGACACTAAGCAGATAAATGTAATACAACTGTAATGTTGTATTGATGAAGGCCTTGATTAGCCAACTGGAAACCTAAACCATAATTTATCAAAAGGATTATAATGATCATGCTTTAGTCACCAAGATTAAATGCTTATATCATGTATAAGTGACATTGGTGGATAGAACATGATTAAACTCTAGTATAGATATGTTATCCTAGGTTAGCCATGATAAGTCACCCTGGTATAATGTAAAGCTGGAAATAAGATACTGGAGTAAAGTAGATATAAGATAGTATGACTAAGTTAAAGCTAGAGTAGAATAGAGTTATTGAATTAGTGTTATTCCTCTTAAAGAATAGTAAGCTTTTGAGGAAAGTAGTTTGACATATATACATCTACTGGAGTAATATTAGTGGTGGATGATTAAGAAAGAGTATGAATGGAGTTAGAAGTAACTACTTGTTGGAGTGGAGGTTATCAGCAGTAGAGTAGTTGATATAACCAAGTGTGGATATGAGAAGATTATGAAAGCTTTAGTGTCAAGCTCATTGGATTTATAAATGGATTTAGAAGAATAAAAGGTGGATAAGAATATTCTTGTGAAGTAAAGCTCATCATGTTAACACATGATGATGGATATGAAGGAGTAGTATATCTATGAAAGGAATTCTTTAAGTAGAAGTCAAGAATTATGAAATATGGAAGATAGGAATTCTTGGTAAACATGGAACCTTAATTCTATAACCAAACCTAATATCCATTTCATATATTTGATCAATCATCTTATTTTCCACTATGGATTATAGTGATATTTTCCTATAGCAAATCACTTAAGCACATCTTTATCATTTCCAAATATCATAACCATATGTGCTTAGGAGTTATCTTTATCAATTCTTTTCCATAAGACATTCTAGAGAATAAATTTCTATTTTAAATAGGTAATATCATTTTTGATCACAAACATGAGGGAAATATGTCTTCACCTATAGTGTTCATCCACATTCAGAAAATAATACACTTATTTTGAATCTCCTAAAAATCATGGTAAATATTTATAATTCAAAACCCTAACTTCTATTTCAATCATAACTGTCAATATTTAAGTAAGGTCATAACCAAGAGTATTAAAACAATATTCACCTATTAGTGAAATTATGATAATAGAAGTTACCATATTAAGAACTTTAATAATTAAAACATCTTATATAATGATTGCTATATAATAATAAATATGGATATATTATTTACATATCTTTAACTATCTTAAACCATTCTAATTACATTCATTAAGAAGAAATAATAAAAATCATTCTATAAGAGTATAGTATAATTAACAAATCCCTAAAACCCTAATTCTTATTTATTTTATTCAGTAAATAACTTCTGATATAATTATGAGCATTGGAAAACACCAACATGGTTAGAGCAAAAAATTAGTATCTTTGAGATAATGGGATACTGTATAGAATTTATAGCATTTAAATCATTAAGGAAATTCAAATTTAAAACAGAAAATAGAAAAAAATAAAAAGAAAAGAAATAGATCACAACCGTTCTTAGCCCGAAGCCCATTCTCTCTTTCTCTATCTGCTGCTCGCGAGCAACTCTCAGCAGCCCAGTAATGACCCAGCAAGGGAACAACTCTAAGTTAACCACTCTGGCTGACAAGTGGGCCAGCTAAGGGACTGCGGGTGGAGACAGAAGTTTCCCAGGGGTTTTCCGCAAAAATGCCAATTGTCGTATTCCTCGCAATGTCACAAGCAGCTGCCTCTCGGCATCGTCGCCGTCCGCCGCCGCGCTGTGACGTCCGCCTCCATCTAGATTCGTGCCGCCGCTCTCCAGGGCATATAAGATGTACTCCTGCTGCCGTGGAGAAGCCCCACACGCCACCTCTTCTTCTCTCTCTCTCAAATTTCCCCTCATACCAAAACCCTAGTTCCCTGGAGAAGCTCGTCACCATCGCTCTGAAGCCTCTCTTGCCCTATCGAGCTCACCGTTGGAGCCACCATGATGTCCTGGTTCACCTCGTGGAAGGAATCGACCGCGCATCCTCTTAATCGAGCTCCACAGATTCATCTTCCTGAAGTTCGACCACTGCTTTCGCCATTGACTCCGGTCACGATTTGCCTCCCCATCACCTTCTTCGCGTTCCTGGGGAGCCTGCACATCTCGATAGTCCTTTCGATTCGCTATTAGCCCTCTCTATCATCTTGCCTGCGAAGATCAGAGCATGCCATCGTCGAAGCTCGTCGGAGCTGGTGCTCCGGCGACCAAAAATCAGCCGCGCCGCCACTATTAGACTTCCCGCATCTCGCTGAGTCGAACTGGACCAACCCCGCGTGCCCGCATGCTCTCAATCCGAAGATCATCCTTGGATGATGTCAGCGTGACATCACGCTGATGTCATAATCCATTTTGTTATCATTTCATAAATTGTGTTATTATTTTCTGTAATAAATTAAAAATGTGCATATGCCGTGGCATAAGCCCACTGGTCAGTGACTGGGGTAGGAATAGATCCGGTGAGAAAAGTTCCTCACCCATGCTGACATCAGCATTACCTCATAAACACATTTGGATATTCAATTAAAAATTTAAGAAATGAATAAACATTGTACATTCAATAACTATTGTTTTATAATTTAGAAAAATGTGTGTAATATATGAAAATGTTTAGAAAAATAAAATCTACAACTTAAAAATATTATTAAACTTTATTATGCCAACAATTTAAATATTTATTATTTAATAAAGATTTTATAAGTTTTAATACTTTGAAAATTCATATTTTAATATTGGTAAATTTTAAAAATATAAATAAAATACCAAAAATCTTAAAAAATTAGAACTATAATTTAAAACTATAATCATGCATTATTATTTCACTTAATTAAATATTTGTTATTTATTAAGTAGTTATAAATTATAATCATATCTTATTATTTATAAATCACAAAAATAAATGTAATATACCAAAATGATCACAAAAATAATACCTACATGTTAAAAATATAATATTCCACTCTTAAGATAAATAAAAATTTAACCACCTTAATAACTTGAATATAAATCCAAAGTCCTTAATCAATAATTCATATAAGGGTAAATAAAATTTGTTAATATTCTAAAATCAACCAACTAAGGTCTAATAAACAATATTAGTCTTAAATATTGAGTATATGAAAACAAAATGGTTCAACACATTTTTAAAACAATCTTAATGAATTATAATTCCACCATAAGTATAGAATATCTTTTAAAAGAAGATTCTTATCCAATACGAAATCTTCAAGTATAGTTTGCAACTAAATAAATTATTTTCCATTAATTCAACTACAAGTTTATAAACATATCACCACACTATAGTAAATCCATAAGTAGTTAAGTAATATTATTCCTTAGATACAAATCATAACCACACCTTTATAAGGAGTTAAAAGCTTCTATTCCATTATAAAATTAAGAAACCACTACTCAAATAGAGGTAATGCCATTCTTAAATAATTATTAAGGAAACAATATAAAGTGAACAAGATACAAATAGCATAAGCATTACACCCTAAGTCCATCTATGTTTTATTTAAAGTTAACTTTAGTCTACAAGACTTTAGATATTGTTATGTGTTTTATAGTAACTTTGGTCTATTATAATAAAGTTATAAAGCATCTCAAATCCAAACTATTCAAGCAAGCACAAACAACATCGACCACCTATGATTAACCACAAAGATTATTTAGACCTTAGAAAAGAAATCTTTTCTTCAAATATTATTCTTTTTGCCACTTCAAACAACAATTCTTATATAAGAAGTCTTTTTTATAACATTCCACAATTGTGTATCTTATTATTGTATGATATTGTAAACACATGTTGTTCCACACACACACTCACAAGCCTTAATAAGAAGCACAAATGTAAAACTTATCTAATAGTATAACTCATTCTAAAGAAACCATTTCCAGTTTTCAAATCCTAGATCAACGCTTATTTTAGGGATTCGTTTTTATCAATTGCATTACATTACTTATGCATAATAGAATCTTGCTTCTTTAAACATTAGTCCTTACCGGACCAATGATGTTGATTTCAGATATTGGATCTTATATTGTCTAGATGACCGTGAGTGCATAATATTGCAATCACAAAACGCAAGTTCACACTTGCTCATGTCCTTTGATTATTTTCTGTAAAGTATTTTGCAAATCCGTTGTTGTCATAACCTGCATTTCAAAAAGTTCGAAAACACTATTTTCATAATTAAAGTGAACTATTGGTTACTGATCCAGGGTGATCAGCTAATCTCTTAAATATGGCAGTTGGAATACCACTGCACAAGAATATATTATCTAGGACTTAACAACCAATGTCGCCAGTGATTCTTGCGCTGTATATTACGTGTTAACCATGAGATTTGGAATGGGACGGAGAAGTCAGCTAGATCGGCTCCCTTTTGCATGCATTGGACACTATTCTAGGCATTTGTAAGTTTCACATCATGGGTATAGCCGTTTTATACGGGGAAAGGTCTACCATGGATCCGGGCTTACAAAAGATAGATTTCTAGTGTTAATGGTTGTTGTGTGTATCCAACTAAGGTATAGCCGTTTTATACAGGGAAAGGTCTACCTTGAGTTTGGGCATACAACAATTGCGGTGTATGCGGGGTCGCGGAGAAGGACAGTGATTGGCTTGGATCTTAGACTGGGCCCCATACCAAGGAAGTGTGGACAAGCTCATGACTTGGTTGTGCAACAAGGCTAAGGTCTCTCATGGGTAAAGTAACACACCTCTGCAGAGTGTAAGAACTATAACTTGCTACTCCCTGTTCCGGGAAGGAGCTACGAACACGGCGGGAAAGGAACTCCATGAAAGTTCTGGCAAATCTGTGAAGGCTGACGGACATAGCTTTTCAGAATAAAAGCCACCTTTGAAGAAATGTTTATGAAAACTTGCATTGCCTACGACCGACGTTCTATGTCTGTAGATATAGTGCATCAAACACTCCCTTTTAGTGAACTTGCTGAGCACGCTCGTACTCAATGTATCTTCTTAACCCTTGCTAGATTCTAAAGCCAATACAGACGACGTCTACATCAACTTCTCCTCGAAGAAGTCTTCATCAACATCTCAAGTCTTTAATGATGTCGAGGAAGTCAACAGATACACGAATTAAAGTGAAAACAAAGTTACTGATTCGTTAGGAATATAATATCTAGCCATAGAACCTATTTTTGTAGTGTATTGCAATAGTAGCAATGCCAGAACAATAGTTCAGATACTAGTCTTATTAGTATGATATTTTTTGAATTGTTTATTTCTGATTCTTCTTTGTAAGAAGTTTCTTTCTCTCTCTTTAACCTAGAGGGTTCTCTGAATCTTGTGTAAAGAGTTGAGTTGTAACCTATAGTCATGTCTTAGACCTGCTGTGTTTCTGTTGTACCACTCTGAGGGATGTAATACTAATGAACGTTGTTTCAGTGGTGTTATGTCAACGACTATAGTGTACTACATCATGCAGTGGTATGCTGGGTCACCGCACCAATGAGAAAGTACTGTTTGCCACCCATTATCTGGCAGGAGATGCAAGAGCTTGGTGGAATAGCGTTCGTACCATGAATGGAGGACAGATGATGGCGTGGGATGAATTCAAACTCAAGTTCAGCAGAACACATGTGCCACCAGGTTTAATTCTGCGGATGAGGGATGAATTCAAGGAGCTGATGTAGGGAAGAATGACTGTGGTAGAGTATCGTGACTGGTTTCTATCTCTGTCTAGGTTTTCCCCGGATGATATTAGTAGTGAAGCTAAGAAGAAGGATAGATTCTTGAATGGTTTGCATGATGAGATGCAGACCGTGTTAGTCAATATCCAGTTTGATGACCTGGGAGCCTTAATGGATTCTGCAATCCAAATGGAAGGCAAGATCCACCAAGCCAATGAAAATCGCAAGCATAGAATGATGAGTCAACCAGGAACCCACCATACCCCAAAGTATCGCCCCAACCCATCTGCAGGATATGCCCCGAGAAACAATAGACCCCCGATGACCCGTCCGAACTATCCCAACCGTGGAGGAGGAAACCCAAGGCCCGGAGGAAACCACAATAACAACCCTGGCAACTCTAATAACTTCAACCGTGCACCGCCCAAAGTCAACAACCCCACCAACACCAATACTGCCCGAAGGACCAGAAGCAATGATGTGCCTATTGCAGGAAAAGACAAGTCTCAGGTTACTTGTTATGAATGCGGAACCAAGGGTCACTACTCCAATGAGTGCCCCAAGAATCTTGCAGTAGCCCCTAATGTGAATACCCCAGCTCAGCAACAGCGCCGTGTTCAGCCTGGAAGAAGATTTGCCCCAGGGAACTCGCTCAACCGCAACGGTCGTCTGTTTCACATGAATGCTGAAGAAGCCCAAGAAGCGCCAGATGTCGTCCTGGGTATGTTTTCTGTTAACTCAGTACTTGCAAGAGTTTTTTTGATTCTGGAGCATCACACTCGTTTGTTACAGAAGAATTTGCATGCACTAGTAAGATTGAACCAACAAAATTGAAGCATGTTATGATAGTTCAAATACCTGGTTCAACCACCAAAGCTAGACAAATTTGCAAGGCCGTACCTATCAGAATCCATGGAATAGATTTTTATGCTAATCTAATAGTACTTGGAACCAAAGGTTTGTAAGTAGTACTAGGAATGGATTGGATGTTGAAACATAAAGGATTAATCGACTGTGCCAAGAAAACCGTAACCATGACTAGTACCACTGGAGTATCAGTAGAGCATGTATCTGAAACCTTGCCCCGTTAATTCAAGTGCAACAAGAGTCTAGCCCAACCAACCATTGACCAAGTCAGAGTAGTCTGTGAATACCCCGACGTATTCCCAGATATATTGCCTGGTATGCCCCCAGATCGAGATGTCGAGTTTATCATTGAACTAATCCCTGGAACTGGACCCATAGCTTAGAGACCTTATAGTATGAACCTGTCGGAATTAGTTGAGCTAAAGAAGCAACTATATGCTATGCTGGAGATAGGCCTGATTCAACCTAGTGCGTCGCCATGGAGATCACCTGTCTTGTTTGTGGATAAGAAAGATGGAGGTAACCGTTTGTGCACGGATTACCGGAAGCTTAATGATGTCACCATTAAGAACAAGTATCCACTGCCTAAAATAGAAGATTTGTTTGACCAGTTGACCAGTGCAAAGTGTTTTCTAAGATTGATCGTAGAACTGGTTATCATCAACTCAAGATTCATGTAGAGGATATTCTAAAGACTGCCTTTACCACCAGATATGGACTGTATGAGTACACAGTCATGTCTTTTGGACTAACCAATGCCCCAGCTTATTTCATGAACCTCATGAATAAGATTTTTATGAACTTCCTGGATAAGTTTGTCGTTGTTTTCATCGATGACATTTTGATCTATTCCAAAATCAGAAGAAGAACATGAGCTACACCTAAGGACCATCCTTGAAACCCTTAGGGAGCATTAGTTATATGCCAAGTTTAGCAAATGTGAGTCCTAGTTACCGGAAGTAGGATTCCTCGGACATAACGTGTCGGCAGGAGGAATTGATGTCGACCCCTCCAAGGTCAAGGATGTTGAAGAATGGCAAGCCCCAACCACTCAAACCCAAGTTCGTGCATTTCTCGGATTAGCGGGATATTACCGCAAGTTCGTAGAAGAATTCTCGAGCATCGCAAGACCCATGACCCAATTGTTGAAGAAAGATAAGAAGTTTGAATGGACAGACAAATGTGAAGCAAGTTTTCAAGAGCTTAAGAAGAGATTGATTTCAGCCCCAATCTTGATTATGCCGGATATCATAAAGCCTTTTGATGTGTATTGTGACGCATCCAAGGTTGGTCTCGGATGTGTGCTAATGAAAGAAGGCAAAGTCATATCCTATCTATCCCGACAACTGAAGCAACATGAGCAGAATTACCCTACCCATGACCTCAGACTAGCAGCCGTAGTTTTAACCTTGAAGACATGGCGGCATTACCTCATGGGTAACCGGTGTGAGATTTATCCGGATCACAAGAGCCTGAAGTATATTTTCACCCAGAAGGAGCTGAATATGAGGCAAAGGATATGGATAGAGCTAATCAAGGACTATGAGCTTGACATTCATTATCACCCTGGCAAAGCAAATGTGGTAGCAGATGCTCTTAGCATATTTGCGTGTCGATTAAACACCATGATTCTAAAGGATAAACCAAGTTTGCACAAGGAGTTGGAAGATTTCAGAATGGACCTAGTAAGTTAAGGATTTATGGGTAGCATAGAACTTCAACCCACTTTGATCAGTCAGATCAAGGAGGCGCAGAAAGGAAATGCTAGTATCGACGGAATCAAACGTCGTATCGGTACAGGGAAGGTACCCGGATTCACCGAAGATGAAGAAGGAGTTTTGTGGTACAAATGACGTATCTATGTACCAGAAGATTCAGAGTTGAAACAAGATATTTTGAAAGAAGCCCATGATACTCTTTATTCTATCCACCCTGGAGGAACGAAGATGTATCAGGATTTGAAGGAGCAATTTTGGTGGCATAGGATGAAGAGATAAATCGGAAGCTACATAGCCAAATGTGATATTTGTCAGAGAGTCAAAGCGGGACATCAGAGACCCGCAAGACTATTGCAACCATTGAAGATTCCAGAATGGAAATGGGATTCTATAGGAATGGATTTTATCACCGGTTTTCCTACATCTAGTAGGGGAAATGACTCTATTTGGGTCATAGTGGATAGACTGTCCAAAGTCGCTCATTTTTTACCGGTTAAGACCACTTATCAGAGCTCAAAGATAGCAGAGTTTTACATTGCTAGGATAGACAGTTTGCATGGAGTTCCCAAGAACATTGTGTCAGATCGAGGAACCCAGTTTACCTCGAGATTTTGGAAGAAAGTCCAAGAAGGACTAGCAACTAGACTGGATTTTAGCACAACTTATCACCCGCAGACTGATGGACAAATGGAGCGAGTAAACCAGATACTCGAAGATATGTTGAGAGCTTATGTGTTGGAATATGGATCTAAATGGGAAGACTGTCTGCCTTTCGTAGAATTTTCATACAACAATAGTTACCAAGCCAGTTTGCAAATGGCCCCATTTGAATTCATGTATAGAAGGAAGTGTCGTATCCCTTTGAATTGGTCAAAAGTAGGAGAGAGTCAGATTTTCGGACCCGACATCCTACGAGAAGCTGAAGAGAAAGTTCACAAGATACGTGAGCACCTTAAGAACGCCCAATCCCAACAGAAGAGTTATGCCGACAAGAGACGTCGAGACCTAGCCTTCAACATCGGAGATTTTGTGTATCTCAAAGTATCACCCCTAAAAGGAATGCAGCATTTCCAACTCAAAGGAAAGCTTGCCCCCAGATATATCGGACCCTTCATGATTTTGAATCTCAAGGAGAAGTATCATATCAATTGGAACTGCCGGAGGAAATGTCAGCCATGCATAATGTGTTTCATATCTCGTTACTTCGTAAATTCTTAGAAGTCCTCGAGAAAACCGAAGTTTTCAAGAATATCGATCACAGAACCATAGAGATCAACGATGACCTGACATATCCTGAAGTACCCATTTGTAGTTTGGAAGAAGCCTTCAGAACCACCAGAACCCGGAGTATCACGTTTCTCAAGATCCAGTGGAGTAACCACACTGAAGAAGAAGCTACCTGGGAACGAGAAGATTACATTAGGACCGAGTTTCCAGATCTCTTTAAATCCTAGTTTTCTTTTTCTCAAATCTCGGGACGATATTTTGTTTAAGGAGGGAAGGTTTGTAACATCCTAAAAAATATTAATCAAGACTATCAAGTTCTAATCACCGAAGTTTAGGGTTAACAAAAACTTTTGTTATTAAAATCAATATGAATGCAAGTGTGTATGTGATGGATGCATGAATGCTTGCCATGACTTGTTTGATTGCTATGAATGGAAAGGATTGGTTTAAAGATGAAAACAACATCATCTAAATCATTTCCAAGCAAAATAAAATCAATATAAATTCAAATATAAAAAATATGAGCTAATGGTCATTTTGACCAAAGTTAACCACTAGAACACTTTGAGTGTTTCTAGTCCAAGTTTTCTAACAGAAACAAATCCAATTCTTTTCACCCCTTACTAGACCAAGTAAAGGTGAACCCAATCCCACTTTGCAAACCAACAGAAACAGATTTCAAATATATTCAAATAACATTTGAAAATTGAATCAAGTGTAGGTACTAAGATCACCATTTCTCAGAAACCACTCAAACCATTTCACCTTGACAAACCCAAGCAGCCAGACACTACCAAGTATGTGACCAGTACACTCATCAAATTTCATTCAAAAATTTCAAACTTGAATTCTTGCCACCATTTTGTCAAACACCTTTTGAGCACAATTTAAATAAAGCAACAAACATTATAGTGATCAATGCTTTGGCCAAACTTGTTCCCTCTACAGCCTCCACAACACTCCCAGTACATCACCCACCACTCCCTGCAAACCTAGCCCACTATGGACGACCAGTTCATCAGTGGCATACATGGCCGAGCACCTTTGGAACCCCACCGGCGACAACACGATGCAAGCCATGCCGGCCTCGCCTACCATGTCTAGAATGTTTCCCGTGCCTCACTGCCCCCTCTAGACCAGCCCTAGCTCAAGGACAGAGAGAGGAGAAGCCGGGAACACTATGCCCGAGTGGCTGTCGACCATGCCGACGCGCACCGCAGTTCATGCCCGTTCCCGACCACCTCGAGCTATCTTCGCTCCCCTCAACGATCACCAGTGTCCCAGGAGCAATACAGACATCCCCATTTGAGCCCCCATGCCCCGTAGCCGCCGGACGCCGCGAAGTTCGTCGTTAGCACCGTCGGCGTGCACCGAAGCTACCGACCGCTGCAGGCCTCCATTTACTAGGCCATGATGTCCGTGATGACCGCCAGGAGACCGCCCACCGTTCTAGCCTCTGAACCATGCCGATAGCACGCTATGACACCAGCCCCGACGACCTCTGCCCACGCCGTGATGCACCCCTCGCCCCGCTATAAAAAGAGAGCTCCCCCGCAACAACTCTTCACACCATCTCACTCCACACATCCTCAACAACGCCTCCGAGCAACCCCAGAGTAAGCTGTGGCCCGTAGCTCCCCAATTCCACCAGAGACCGCCGTGGCAGGAGGAGAAGGGCGTCGTCGATTTAGGCCACCGCAGGAGACGCCGCCGGTACTAGGAGAACCGTCGGAGCCTCCTCGTTCTTTTGCCCCTCACCGACCCTGGGCATAGCTCCGGTAAGCCTCCACCGACCCTCACTGACCTCGCTAGGGTTTCCCCCCATCGTGTCCTGTTCCAGTGAGGAAGATGGTCATGAGCCGTTGATCTAGGATCTAATCCTACGGTCACAATCCTCCCATACCCCTTCGGCATCCCCTGTCTCACTGACGTGTGGGGCTATCCTTTAAGTCAGCCCACGCGCGCACTATGCATAGTGGGCCGGCCCAGCTAGTTCCCGCGCAACCCAGTTAATTCAAATTTAGATTTTTCAATTTAGTTCAAACTCTAGTTCTGTCAGTAGATTCAGAAATCAATTTAGGGAGATTCACTGAACCAAAATGCATGAAACTAATTTTTTAGAAAGGCATTGAAATTTTTAATCCAATCCTATTGGATTCAAATTATTTGGAATTATAGATCATCTATAGTAAAAATAACAAGGCAGAGACTTTTCTACATTCAAACATTTTTCAAAAATAAACCATAAATGCTTTTGAGTTGATTACAACTCTCAAAAATCACATTTGATAAGGCCTTTCTGAATATGTAAAAAGATCTAGGTTTACTTGCAGTAATAATGGACAAGTACTAAAAGAATGCCACATAGGCATTTCTAATCACTTTATTTAATTAAATAATAATGTTAAACCTTATTAAATTATGACAACACTTTAAATCACATTCCCAAATATTGAAATATGTGGTGATGACATGTGTCAACATGATCCCATATTTTAATTGGATAATATTAAATCTTAATTAGTTTTCAATGAGTAGAAATTACTTTTCTAAAATAAAATAAATAAGACCCATGCTTTAATCCTTGTGATGACTGTGATGATGCTAGATCATCTAGTGTGAACCTTTGTGTGCTAAATAGAAGTAGTTAAGTATTGTTTGGTGATTGTGTACGTCGTATTTATTTAAAGACGCTAGTAACGACCAAGGATACGAAGAGGAAGGAGACTACTACAAAGAGGAAGCAGAGGAGAACTTCAACCAATACACTACTCAAGGCAAGCTCCCACTTGCAAATTGGCAAGCTACTAACTATGCAAGCTAGGCTAAACCATGCAAGTTTTACTTGCAAACCTAAACCTACCATATGCCTTAGGCATATTTGGTTATGCAACCTTGATGACACCAAATCCTAGTTTTACTTGCAAGCTTTATTCTTTTATTTCTTTAATAAAGTTCTTTATTATTTTTAGTTAGTGTTGGTGATATTTTGGAAGGATATTAGAGGTAGCATAAAGAGCATAAAACTTGGCCTAAGTTAGATAGAACTAGATGTCATACTGAGGCATGAGATTGGACTTGGATAAGTCACACTTGATTAGCACCCCTCATTAGTGACTACCCACAACATTAGTGGCTAGTGCTAAGCATAAACCTTGATCACTTTAGATGGGAATACTTGGTGAAAATGATTATGAAAACCTTAGAATGATGAGTCATTCTAATGAAATGTTTTGACATGGTTTTGAACACCAGATGATTTGATGATGAAAATGTTGAGGCATGAGCCTTAGCCCTTTATAAAACTGATGGCTGAGTTCGGATGCGATACCATTCCAATTTTACCGTACAACCACAGTACTCGAATTTGGGTAGGGCTTGACTAGAAGTTTATATATTTTAGTATGGGTTCCCTTGCGGCCGAGGTTTGAGCTGAGGCTACCTCGTGATAATTGTCCATCTGTGCAGAGATGACAGATGGTCATGGTTGGGAGGCCAAACTCATAGGGAAGGTGCCTATACTAGGGTGTGTAATTGAAAGGTTAGGATTGATTATCCGCATACTGAGTATAGTGATTCAGGATTGTTCCTGACGGATGTATCGAATGTTGTGGTGAAAGTGTACCACCTCTGTAGAGTGTCAAACTATTAGAATAGCCGCGTCCGTGGTTATGGACAGTTGGAGTGGCCATACTGTTCTATCGTCAGATGTTTTCAAAAATGACCTGTGAAATGAATTATGACTTGACTTGACCACAACATGGTTGTGATATGAAACTTAAGTTCCCATTGAGGTGTTGTAGACCATTAAACTAGTTTTCTTTACTTCTAATCTCAGTTAGAGATAATCCTGGCTTTTTGCAAAATAACCTAGAGCTTAGGATTCCTAGTTGAACCACCTTACTTGTTAGTGATAGTTTGTGATTACTTTAAGAGTACTCATGGCTTTGTCCCTGTCTATTCCTATGGCCAGACTATGAGGAGGACTACCAGGATGATGGACAACAGGAAGTCTATGACAACTAGGATCATCTCCCATCGTCAGCATTGCTTGTGACTCTGAAGATGGAGCTTCGCCCAAGCTATCATTATTATATTATTTCCGCTGTGTTGATTGTATTAAAACTGGATCATGAGATCCTTTATTTTTAAGACCTTATTATGGTTTGTAATGGATGATGAACTATGGTACCAATTTGTTATGTCTCGCAAAAATGGTAATCCTGGGATTGCGATGTATGGCATAACAGGCATCTGGGATTAAAAATCCTGGCGTTGACAGAGAGCAATGGCAAAGTAGTTTTCTTGGGCGGATCTTCTACCTATGTTGCTCCGTTGGATTGAGGGTATGGGAGTCATCCTCAAGCTATATATGTGTGAGTGATCATGGAGGCGCTGTCGGATTCCAGCGCACATCTACTCTATCTTGAGATCAGTAAATGATCGTCTACATCAGCCACCAAATCATATTTCGTTAAAATATTTTGGTCTTCGAGGTGAATTTTTCTAGTTGGCTAACCCCTTACTCGTTACCTACATCTACTAGATTATATCTTGGCGTAATTAGGTGTTCATATCGTAGGAATTTTTTGTTTCCTACGCATCAAACCCTTCATAATGGGCATGTGAATATGTGTATTAATGAAGTTAGCCCATGGTGGTGTATGGGGGAGAAAATTATGAGTCTTCACGAGGCAATAATGATGAAGTGAAACATTCTGGCTTGAATGGAGATTGAAGTTTTGTCATCAAGATAAATAGGGATGTTCAAGGCAAAGTTATGGCATTGATAGGTTTTCCTTTACTGCTCTCAAGGTGGTTGTTGGGAGACCAGGTTATAGGATAGATAGCCACACTATCAAGAGGGGCTTTCAGTTGGGTAACTTGATCATATCGTCATAGGGAACTCAATCCTTTGCATATGTTGCATATCCCTATTTTGTTGATTCTTGGTGTTTCTCAGTGTGAGGTTCTTGATCTTGTTGCTAACTGTTCAACAAGTCCAAGTTCATCGAAAATAGAATTCATATGCATCTTCTATTGCGTTTTCGAGTTTGGACATTTTACCGGTTCTTTTTTAGAGGATCACACCTCCCCTCTCTTGATATTTTATCTCTTGCTATTTATTGGTTCTTATATGCATGAAGAGCTATATCTTGTTGTTATCTTCAAAACAAGCCCAAATTTATCGAAATCAGAGTCCGGATGCAAAATTTATTGCATTTTTATGAAGATTATTGGTTGTCAGTTGTGGATCTGGTCCACATGAGTTGGTACTAGGATGGTCAGTTTTATTCGACCCAAAATCGAATATGTCATAGTTCTGGTTAAGGTAGTTCCAAAGGAGGCTAGATAGAGGGTGGGATCTAGTAGAGAAGCTAACGACGGTGTCCGCATGCGGGATTTTAGCACAAGTATGCGTAGAGAGACACAAGATGTACCCAGGTTCGGAGCCCTCAAGGTGAGGTAAAACTCCTACTCCTGCCGATCTGGCTATCTGGATGAACACTGAGGGCTACAATCGCTCCTCGAGCTGTATGAGAACTACTTATCCAATGGAGACCAACCTAGCTATATGTTTTTGTATGGCTGAGCGTAAGTGTGATTGCTAGAGAGATAGCTCACTAGGAGGGAGATATCGGTTGATTCAGTCTAGTCCCCCTGATAGTGAGCCTCCCTGGTGCCTTATATTGGAAGCCCAGGGAACATGTTGGCCCACTAATCCTAACTTCACTATATAACATGTCATCTAATGAGGTATTATACAATACATAGTGTCATGCATAGTGGTACTAGTAGTAGATGCATGGCAGTGATTTGTCTTCGTGTATGGTCTTTGTCCTCTGGTTGTCTGTACTTGATCTGATCTTCATGTGTGCCTAGAAGTATCCAAGGCGCTGGTACTGATCAAAGGAAGAGGAACTAGGCGCCAACGGTAGCAGCGATCCGTTCGGGGAGGCCCAGCTGGGAAGGAGCATGGCGGTGGCGATCGGGTGCCGATCGATCAGCTTATACCGGGATCAAGCGAGCCAGCCTGGGAGGCGCTTAAGGCCCAGCCAGGCGGAGGAGCAGGCGGCCCATCCGGGAGCGTTGCGGGAGCCCAGGTGCTGGCAGGCCCAGCCAGGGGAGGTGCAGGGAAGGGGCCAAACCGGGGGCGCCCACTCGGCCCAGGGCAGGGAGAAGGCCCAACCGGGGAAGCAGGAGGCCCAGTCGGGGGCAACGCAGGAGGGACCAGTCAGGGCAATGGGCGGCCCAACCAGGGGCGACAAAGGAGGGCCCGGGAGGGGGCGATGCAGGAGGGCCCAGGCGGGGGCGCTGATGCAAGCCCACCCGGGAGGGAGAGGAGGAACCGTCCCGACCGGAAAGGTGAGGCAGGCCGGCTGGGAGGCCCCAGCCAGCCCAGTTCGCTTTGTTGTGGCTCCTTTTCTTTATTTCTTGCCTATTTTTTTTACCTTTTTACCTGTTTTGGAGTGCTTCTTTGGGATACCCAGGGGTAATCCCTCGACAGAATATATACTGAAATGTCTGGTTTAATCTGGTCCTTGGTCTGGTTGATCGGGGGTTTCAGTTCAAGGTTTGGTTTGACCAACTAGAGGACCGAAACGCCTAGTTTTACCTCCAATGGTCATATTTGGCTTTCCTCTATACAAGGGGATTATTTTCCAACAATTTTCTAGGGTTCTTGAGCATGTTTTTCACCTCCATTATTGACTCTCTTGAGCTTTCTTCCTCTCCCTCCCCTCCT
The DNA here is from genome assembly GCA_916181665.1 of Avena sativa. NCBI lineage: Eukaryota > Viridiplantae > Streptophyta > Magnoliopsida > Poales > Poaceae > Avena > Avena sativa. The sequence continues at coordinate 38,255,691 of OV702298.1, read as the reverse complement.
ACGATTCTTGCATATTTTTAGGGCTTTGGAAGAGGAGATCTAGATCTACAATCCCCACCAATCATTTCCTCATGCAAGTGAGGGGAACCCATTGGATCTAGATCTTGCAGTATTTTGTTGATTCCCACCATTATTTCCATCTAAAACCATAATATAGTTTTTAAATTGCCTATTCACCGCCCCTTAGGCGACACTCTATTATTTCACCAAGGACTCAACCCTAAGAACAAGGAGCACTCTTTCGACTCCTACGCTCTTGAAGATGGAGATTGGGACAAAGTTTACATCAGTAAGCCTATCTATGCACCACCACCAGAGGTGGATTGGGTTGCAACAGAGAGGTTTTTTGTTGAACAAGATTCTCAAAGGACACATAGGAAGGGCGTGTCGAGATCGTCAAGTTCATATCCACTGGCCACCAAGCTCCAAAACATAAGAGATCTCCACATGTTAATGGAGTAACCTACGAGGAGACAACAACGCACACCTCCACCACCAAGAATCTCACCCTCAACGCCTGCATGAGCGTTAAACCTCATGATGTGAGTGGGATGAATTCTACTTCCCCGACTGTCCTTTTGTCCCAGTGAAGCCGATCCCGAAAACTAAGCAACGTGACCATGCACTTGAGGTATATTAGAAACAAGAACTCGTTCACCGTGGAATTATTCGCAAACACCTCAGGAAGCTAGAGGACAAGAAATAGCTCAATGAGATGCTTGGAAGATTGTGGATGACATTTCCACTTTGCACGTAGACCTACAGAGGTGCTATCGCCACATCTCTGTCTTGGAGGAGATAAACAGGAAGCTTCGTGCAACGGTCACCAACACCATCACGCCACCATAGATAACCATGCCACGGTATCAAATAATTGCAAGGGATTATTTGATCGCACCTGGCTTAATTCCAACTTGGGAGATCTTTAATACCTTGTAATATATCTTTTAAGTTTTAGCATATTTATTGTTTGCATGCATATTAGTTCCTTATTTCAAGTTTTGCATATTAGGTTGCAACTTAGCTCCCTTGGAGGAAGTATGATTTATATCCTATGGATTTCTAGTAAATATTATATTTAAAGTATTTTAGTTTATGGTTATTTTATTACTTGTATGAATTAGGATGATTTATAGTATACTTGTACTTTATGATGATTTTAGGATCTTTCACAATGTTATTATCGATGGGAAATTTGAAGAATTTTTGATAATTTGTTGTAGATCAATGGTTTGATTCTAAGAATAAAATAAAATGCTCGATGAAAGAAATAAAGAAAAGAGTAATAAAGTAAGATGACAAAATCAAACAATGTTGCTATAATTTTTTTAGAATGAGTACAAGATGAGGTAGATACTCAAACCACCAATGTGAATTGCTTCATACTCGGCCTCAGAGTTGCTATTAGGAGTTTTGATCTATTTTGTGTCTTCTCATGAGATTGAAAAATAAGTCTAGCTCATTTTCACAATACTACAAAAGAAAATATGTGTAAAAAGCAAATATACATGTACCATGATCTTGAGGGGAAATGAGAGAGACTATTCGAAGTTTCAAATCCCAAGTGGATGTGTGAAGTTCTAAATATGTTTGAGATCTCCTCACAAAACTCGTTCGGTCAAACTTAATGTTTTATATCATATATTTATTAATATTCATATAAACAATTAGTATTAAGGTGTGGAAGCCTTCTATTACATTTGATATGCATAAGCGTGATAGAACTCATGAATTTGTTCTATATCTTTTATTGTAACTGTTTGTTGTGATGCCTCATGTATTTTAACGACTCGCGCTTCATGAACATGATGACCTTGTACATTAAAGCTGCTATCTTGCTCGAGGATGAGTAAGAGTCTAAGCTTGGGGAAATTGATTAGTGCATTCTTGTAGCACATTACCTTATGTTTTTACATGAGTAGTAGTAGGATTTTGGTATTTTACTATGCTCATGTGCACCTTTTATGCTTGTTTCACTAGGATCCCGAATAAAGGTGTTGATGAACAATAGGATTAAAGATCTTGGGCACAAATATTCTAATTGGAGGGTATTAAAGTCTTCCATATAATTACCCACACACTTGGGAGGATATTCAAGGAAGAAACGAATCACAGAAGGCATTACTAGGACTTTAACAAGCAATGGTACTAACAGTGCCCGCCTATACCATGAACCCATACCATGCAGCGCCAAAGTCGACTCATCAAATACTTCCACCCCATGTAGATATATTTCAGATCCGATATTCAGAGACACCGTAGTTCGCAGAAACCTCACCTCCAAAAGAAATCTGGAGGGAGAACTAACATAAGGGCTTCGATCCTCGCCACTACAAATATCCTTGGAGGCATATGCATCGTCCTCATCATCTAATGTTACATCTGGATCTCCATCATCATCCCCATCCCCTACATCTCATTGAAATTTATCTTGTTGTAATTCCTAGACCCTAGTGTGGATTTGCATAAGTATTCATCTATCCATTTATATTTCGTTCTTACTATTATGATGATGTTGATTGTCTCGATGTGTGAGTAGTTTTCATTGATCTTGGGGAGATGGAGATACCTTAGAAATATTGTGTATTGAAATAATGATGATTAACTTTGGTTTATGAGTATGTATTAGGTTATTGTCTTTATGTTATGTGAATATCGATCACATAACATTTGTCCTTTGGTACAGGAGAGGGAACTATTGTTGGACATGTGGTGGTGTTGAAGGTGTTAAGTGACATGTAACACCGGATCATATTCATGTGTCCAAGGGGGATAAGAGGGGACTCACAAAGTTGTGTCCATGACCATGGGATTAACCCTTAATTGTTGGGGATCAGGGCGGTTGTCCTATGATGACATCTGTGGTTACGAGGGATGAAATATCAGATGCCTGCTCTATGATCATCTAATTTGGAGCTAGTGGTGATCCAACACTTCCTAAGAACATTTTAGTCATATTGAAGTTTCATACTTTTTACTATGCATTTGCTTCTATCTATTTACTTGCACTAGATTAATATTGTTTTGTTCACACACAAACACTCTCAAATACCCTTTCTTGAAATCAAAGAAAATTTTCAAACATTCTTTGGTGAATAGTAATGGGTGGTATTAAGACCATGATCAATAGCTCCCTGTGGTTCAATACTTTTATTTTAAAACTAGCTAATACAAACTGTGCACTTGGAGTCATCAAAACCTTTTGCAATTTTTTTAGAAAATTAAAGTAATCTAAAAAATAATTCAAAATTTAGGAAAAGGAATAATTTTAGAATTAAAATAGGGTTTAATAAAATAGTTTCTTGGGTTCGAAAATATGCGATCTAATCCATGATGACATCATGGCAACGCAAAAAACAATCAAAATCTATTTGGAATATATTGTCGGGCATTACATGTGCTCCAAACGCCAACCGAGGGAAGCCATACCCGCACTCAATGACACCATGCCTAGGACGCATGTGTGGTCCATCCTCCAGCGATACAAGGCAGGACACGGGCGTGTGCGACACGACTGGACAGGAGAATCTCGCGTTTGGCCCTGCGTAGGGCCTAACTCTCGTAGAGAGGGGGCTCCGCTATAATCGCAGTGCGTGTCCTCCCAAGCTCCACCTGGTGCACATAAAGAATAGGTGTGATATGGATAGTAGAATGCGCTGAAATATTTGGTAGCTCTTATTTACTTCGATTTTCTAGCTTTGATTTTTATTAGTAGTAAAATTCTTTTACGTGTATGCATGTTCTATTTTCTGTATGTTCTCACAAGTTTTTGCCTTATGTCTCTTTTGTATTCTATTTAGTATTTTTCCGTCCTCTTTCTTCCGATGCTCAATGTTTTTTGCTTTCATTCTTTTGATGCTCAACTTTTTTCTATTTTAGTCTTTGATGCTCAACATTTTGCGTTTTTGACAATTCGATGCTCAACATTTTTCGCTTTCAACATTTTATGTTTCAACGGGTTTAATTTTCAAATTAAGCATGGTAGAAGAGGGAGAGTCATACCGAGCACGCTCATATTCTGTATGAAGGCCGAGTTCGTCAGAGAGTAGCTAGACCGAACTTAGGATCGTAGTACGAGATGCCAGGGCCAGCACCGATGACATCAAATGCACCACCAAGAATCTTGACGAGAAAGAACTAGTGCAGGGCCCCCCCTTTAACTCCGGTTGGGAGGGCCCTCTAACAGCGGTTCCCCAACCGCTGTTGAGGGTTCGGTGTTAGAGGGGGGCCCCTTTAACACCGGTTCTTATACGAACCGGTGTTAAAGGGTGGCGCACGTGGGGCTGCCGCAGGCCTCAGCCCCCCCTTTAACACCGGTTCGTATCTGGAACCGGTGTTAAAGGTTCTTCTGCCGCGGCAGAGATTTAGGCCGTTTTCCTGCCGCGGCAGGAAAACGACCTAAATCTCTGTTGCGGCAGACTTCTGCCTCTGCCCCGTTCTGGGCGTATTTCTGCGGGAGGGGGGAGCGAGGGGGAATCGATCGGGAGCGGTATACACATAAATCGTCATCGGTACATACGAGTACATGAATAATTAAGCAACTATTATTATACACAAACATCGTCATCGGCACATACATCGGCATCGTTCATTTTGGTGGATATCTAAAGAGTTCTCCGCCAGGCGTGACGACCTCATCAAGTATGAACCCCGCCAATTCCTCTTGAATGGCTCGTATGCGTTCAAATGGTAGGAGTTGGTCCCGCATCCGTTCGATCTGAATATATATGAAGAATGGGCCGTCAATATATATATAAGAATAAAACTCAACACAATTGATGGTAATAAAATAATGTTGTGGACTTTGTTTACTTACTCTAAGTTATTCTAGTGCGGCTTGGCCCGTCGCACATATCGTGTTGCGAATGAACTTACAAACATAGTACCCACATAAGTTATTGCCGTGTCCCTGATGCGTGCACTTTACGAGAATAGAGAGTTCAATCAAAATAATAATCAATAAAGCATGATATAATAGAATTAGAAGCTAGCTAGTATTACTTACATTTTGGTCTACAAATTTTAGTTCTTCTGACCATTCACCCACGGCCCTGCCCGTGAACCTTTTCCAAACCCTGTCCGGCAAAGAAAATGGATAAAGGAGTAATTAATTACTTATTGTCACAAAAGTTGCCGATCTAGTGCGATAATATGATTGAAATTACCTCTGGAGCATCTCTCTAAAGTTTGCCCATATCTCTTTTTCTTTTCGTAACGAGTCCATGACAAGGACTTTTCCTGAGTCGGGTTGAATGACTAGCAGAATAAAGTGGAACCTACGCACGCATAACTCATCATCAGTTACACTTAACATCGAGTAAGCTGAAATAGAATGTGTACAAGAGAGAGGGTAACAGTACTCACGAGAAGTTGTAAGGCAATAGTATTTCCCTTTTGGTTTGTTGTCTCAGTAAAGACGTTAGCAAGTAATCTTCTGTTTGCCCGGGTTTGGTTTCTACCACTTCTTCATGAACTCTATTTGGGTCAACGAACCCAATGTCAAAAGGGTCTCCTTTCCTGCATTCCATAACCTTTTTCCTACATAATAGTATATACATATATGGTGAGCATATATATATATATACATGCAATTAATAAAGTGAATGAGATGAGATATAAATTATAGAAATAGTACTTACACACAATAAAGGCTGATGGCAGCTTTGTCGAGTTCCTTCTGATTGAATAGAAAATGCAAGTCTTGAATGTTGAAGTCGATCGCGTCATCTCCGCAGAAGAAAATATCATCTCTTATATGCGCCGTGATCCATTCTACCTTTCTCGTCTTGCAGAAATGAAGGTACCACTTGTGCAATTTTCGCATCTTTGTTGGTAGAGTATTGAGCTCCTCTTTCTTGACGAGATTCTTCCCATACTTCCATGGCTGTATGGGGTTGGCATCGCATTTGGGCAAGTTTTCTCCCATGACGTTCAAGTATGCAATGTAAGTCATCCCCATCTCATTGGCCTTTCTTTGTAGCTCTGCCTCGTAATCATTTACGGGAGGAGCGTCCCGTGTGTCGAACATTTGGAGCGGGGCACATGATTGGTTTTCCTGCTCTCCGAGCATGGGAACTGTTTTCTGGGGTGCCTCACGACTGCTACTTTCAGTCTCCCTACGGCGCCTTGCATCCGCCTTCAAAATCTGACGCTCGTAGTCCGGCACAAATGGGGTTTCAGGTTTCGAAAGATTTTTGTAAAACTTCTCCACCACCGCCGGATCTATTTTCTCCTTTGGCTCGGCCCGTCTAGGTGCAAAGAATTTCTTGACCTGTTCTTCGGAGATCCTATTGGTCTCCTCGTCGCTGCGATTCCACGGTAAAACCGGCAATGGCTTGGCGGAAGGCTGCGGGACGTAGTTTTTTGAACTCTTTGGCGTACGGTTTCCTGCGGATTTCTTTGTGGCAGTGCTACTGATGCTCTTCGTGGCAGTGCTCTTCCACTTACGCTGAGGAGATGGCTGAAGCACCGGAGATGGCTGACGGGACGGAGATGGCTGCCGCGCAGGAGATGGCTGAAGCGCCGGAGATGGCTGCCGCGCAGGAGATAGCTGAAGCGGCTCAGACTGCTGACGCTGCGGAGACGGCGGGGGTGCCAGTGACCTCCAATTTGGAAGCACAATGTGTTCCTTCTTCTAAAGAATGGTTGTTTTCACTGCAAATTTGAGTTGAGTTTCCCCTTCACCTGTAGCATGGTCAAGCTGTGCTTCCTCATATTCCTTCACAACCTCATCCACCCCGACAATAGCATAGCCATCTGGAATCGGTCGGCAGTGGTAAGTTCCACCAGCTACAGGAGGTAAGGCATAGCCGACAGCCACCTTAATGGATAAGCCCATTAATCTCACATGCAGCTCAGCGTGTTCTCTCTCCGTGATCTCATCCACGGGGTATCGAGGACCCGCCATTTCAAGCGTGGGCTGCATGTTCTCTGTGGAAGCCACGCTGCTTTTCCGTGCAGAGTCTGGGCCGCCGGCAGCTTCCAATGCAGGCTCTTCGTGCCGCTGAGATGGGCCGGTAGCTTGATGGCTCTGTTGTGCATTCACTTGCGCCTGCAGCGCCGCAAGTGCATGTTCTATCTGTGTCATCCGCTCTGTACGCTCTTTTTCTTTTCTGCCGCGCCATCTGTAAGAGTCGCTCCAGTCGGCAAACCCATCCTTCCACGTCATACCCCCTGTGCCTCGTGCATGTCCAGCGTGTTCTTTTTTACCGATGGCGCGTGTGAGCTGGTCATTATCTCTGTCAGGATGGAAGGTCCTGGCGGCTGTTTCCTCGTATGCCGTGATGAGTTCAGTGACGGGTTTGGCAAGGAGTGTTGGGAAGATACACAATCCTGTTTCTGGGTCCAACCTTGCCCTGATTCCGTAGAACCAAGTCTTTGCACGTAGGTCCCACCCATCTGTCTGGGGTGTGATCCCTCTCTCGCGCAGGGCCTTCTCAGTTTCCTCCCACTTAGGCCTCTGAGATATGTAGCCACCTGACCCCGTCCTCTGGTGATATTCCTTCTTCAGGGCATTAAGCGTATTGGTTTCTGACCTCTTTTTAGCTATAGCACTTTTTTTATATGTCTCAAATTCGGGCCAGTGAGGTCTTATCTTCGCATAATATGCGTCTTCGAAATTTGGAGTCTTGCCAGATTTGACAAATTTGTTCAATTTTGTCTTCCAGTTGCGGAAAGCGTCACCCATCTTCTTTAGATTCCACTCTTTGACCTTTTCCTTTATAACCGGGTTGTTTTCATCCTCCTCTGGCGGAAGGGTGAAATTTACCAACAACGAATTCCAAAGCGTTTCTTTGGATCTGTCATCGACAAAGGTACCGTCGCCCTTCTTTGGCTTATTCCAATTTTCAATTATGATTGGGATTTGGTCCCTAACAAGAACTCCAGCCTGACGTACAAATTTGTCTGCGGCCTTTTTGGGCTCCATCGGCCTGCCATCAACACGGACTGCTTCGATCGTGAACTTGACACGATCTTTCAACCGCTGGCTCGCGCCTCGCTTGCTCTTTTTCGTAGAAGAAGATGGTTGCTGGCTGGTCGATCCAGAGGGCTAAAAGAAGAAAGAAGCGTTAATTAATACATGTAGAAGAAGATTGTTGGTGGAAGTCAGCAGAGGCTTAATCAATGCATATACCTCGCCGGACTTTGTAACCATTAAATTGCGTTCACCGGAGTCTTGATCTTCTCCATGACTAGACCTTGAGCTGTCGTCATCATGTCCCTCCAAGTTCAGATATTGTGAGGTGTCCTCATCAATAATGTTCTCCATTATTTCTTCTTCTTCAAGGTTTCTACTAAGTGGATCCATAGTTTCTAAAACAATAATATTATCTAGAGTAAGAGTGTAAACATTCAAGTGGACTTGGATTCATACACAAATATACATATTATTCATACAAAAATACACAAATAAATACACAAATGAGTCAGAGGTCCAATTTGTATACAAGTTTTAATCTATGCATGTAGTACAATTTATCGAGCAAACAAGTTTTAATCAGGATGAGTCAGCAATCACACACGTGGCAGACACGTGGCGCTCACCGGTGGGGTGACATTGGTCTCGTCGGGCGGCGGTGCTCGTCGGACGGATGCGGCGGTCTCGTCGGGCGGCGGTGCTAGCGGCGGGCTCGTCGGGCGGCGGTGCTAGCGGCGGGCTCGTCGGGCGGCCGGCGGCTTCGGCGTTGAGGCGTGGCCTACGAGCTCCGAAGCGGCGGCGGCGAGACGCTCCTGCACGGGGAAGAGAGCGAGGTGGTCAGGGCTCCTCGAAATAGGCTTGCGCCCCGCTATATTAATATAGCAATCACAAGATACAACGACAATGTTGGAGCAACAGAAAAGCAACAGCACAATCTAACCCAAAAGAAAATAAAGAGAAAAATAAAAGAAACAAATGCCGACATCGAGCAGATCGACGAACAAAAACGACCCGTGACCGCTGCGCCCTCCGGAGTTGTCCCACCTCACTCCTAGCACTTCGAAGCACCGTGTTTCAAGCAACACCTTCAAGAAGGAATGCGACGTCGACGACGCTGTTGCCCGGACTTGTCCTACGGTTTCCCCCGATACACGGAGGGGAGTGGAAAAGGGGTGTCACTGCGTCGATGTCGGACGAGCCGACAGGGATTTATCCCGACCCCAAACAACCACGACCCCACTTGATCCGTAGCACTCCACCCAACTTGCCATCCACCAGCACGCGCCACCATGGTCTCACCGTCATCATCGTCATAGCCATCCATAGACATCCCTAGTCCATCGTCATAGCCATCGTCATAGCCATCCATCGTCATAGCCGCCGCCGTTGCGCTGCATGGTGCGCCGCCATAGCCATCCCTAGTCTACACGCAATCCCGCCCTCCATCCCGCAGGAACATCGCTGAGCACGGCAGGGGCCGGCCCGCCCAGGCCCGTATGGCCCGCTCCAAAGAGAAGCGCCGCCGCCGGACTCGACGCCAAAGGGAAGCGCTGCCGCCGGACTCGACGCCAACCGAGGTTCACCGCCGCCAGAGCTTTCTCCCGGGTAGAGCGCCGCCGCCGGACTCGCGCGCGGGTAGAGACCCGACCGCCGCCGCCGGCCCCGCACGGGAAACGCCCGCGGTCCTGCATGCCGACGACGGCGGGAGGGAGGGGGAAGGATGCAGGGAAGGAGAGAGGGGTCGGGGGCGGCGGACCTCGAGCTCCGAAGCGGCGGCGACGAGACGGAGGACGATTCCTCGATCCGTGTAGCACTCCAAGGGCAGCGGCAGCGAGACGCTCGCGGGCGGCGGTGGCGGCGCTTCGTCGTCTCTCTGCGCGCGGTGGTGGCAGTGTGTTCGATCGATCTGGGAAGAAAGGAAGGGGAATGTGAAATAAATACCCCCCCTTTAACACCGGTTCGTGGCTGGAACCGGTGTTAAAGGGGGGGGATTCCGTTTACCGCGCGCATTTATTACAACCCCCCCTTTAACACCGGTTCCAGCCACGAACCGGTGTTAAAGGGGAGGGGGTGGTGCGCGCGGGAAACGAAATAAATGCCCCCCTTTAACACCGGTTCCTGTCTGGAACCGGTGTTAAAGGGGGGGCATTTATTTCATGCATTAAAGGGGCATTTTTAATTCAAAAAAATATGATATGAATTTAGAAAATTCATATCTTTTTCATTTCAACTCAGAAAATATGAAGAATATATCATAATTTTCAGAAAAATAATATCTATCCATTCATGTAAATCATTTTATATTTACTTTACAAGAAATATTAAGCATCTAAAAAATGATTTTTATTAGATCAAATCATATTTTAATGCCGCATCTTTTGTATTAACATTTTTGAATTGATTGGATATTTAAATGTCGCATCTTTTGTATACACTTGAATCTCACCAAGCCTCGCTCAACTTGCATTGTTTTTTGATAAAATAGCATATTGTGAACCTAAAAATGATTTTTGTAAAAAATCATGAGCATATCTGACCCACTTCCTGCCGGTTCGGTAGGAATTTGTCTTTTTCACCAGAGGTGGACGGAAAGGTTTCAGATCCCTTTGTTGGTACATTGTGCATATAAGGTGGTCTAGTATTTTCGTAAAATATGTTGGTGGTTTTTTGAATTAGCCATTTGGTGGTTGCTTTACAAAACCGTCCGTTTTTTATGCTCGGAAAATGGAAAATGCCTTTTTGGTGCGATAAAAAGGAAAACTTCCTCTTGCAACATTGTTTGCGATGCCATGATGCACATGTATGCACAATATGGCCATATTATCACAAACTATGCCTTGATTCTAGCCATAACATTGGTCATTTGACCCGAAAGCCAAGAAACCTCGAATGAGATAGGTCATTTTGTGAAGGTTTTTTCGAGACATAATCAATATACCAGATAAAGCCGAACTAATAGCCAAATAATAGTAAGTTACAGAAAGCCGAACTGGAACTGAAAATTAAGATACATAAAAGAACTGAAAATTAAGATACATGGCCAGATTAAGTAACAATCGGCCGAACTTGTTTCGGAATGTTGGAGTGATTCAGTCATGCTCCTGCCTACACCTGTAATACTCGCCACTATAGTCGTCGTACTCGCCGCCGCCGTCATCGCTGTCGTCGTCGGGGTCGCCGTAATTGAACCTCTGGAGAGTACGTGTGGGCTGGACTTGAGGGTAGCGCGTGGGCTGGACTTGAGGGTAGCGCAGACGGGGGTTAGAGTCGGCGGCAGTGTCATAGGCCATGACGCTCTGGAGAGTTCGACCGCGCCACCATAGACGATGGCCGGCCTCGTTGAAGTTAGGAGGAGGTGGGTCGTCCTCCTCGTTCCTGGCGAGCGCCCTCTCACGCCGATCCACGAAGAAGGCTTCCCAAGTAGGGAAATAGTCAGGATGCCATCTGGGATTCCTCCGCTGCTCCGGCGTGAGCTCGAAGTAGTAGTGGTTCGTGATGGCCATCCGGTGCGCCACACCTAGAGGAACAGGAGGAACCGGCACGCCTCCGACGCTCAGCATCCAGCCAACGGGGACATAGTAGCCCGGCGGGCAGGGGTAGTTCGAGGCGCAAAGCGCCTCTGCCTCCCTAGGGGTTAGTGCTACGGTGGAAGCCATGGGAAAGAGAGTGATGAGGTTGCAGATATGAGTCTAGAGATGTGCAATGACAATGGAGGCCAACCCTACATATATATATAGTGAACTAGCAGGAAGAACTGGAGGGAAGAACTAGCGGGAAGAAAAATGGCGGGAAGAAAAATGGCGGGAATAAGAACTGGCGGGAAGAAAAATGGCGGGAAGAAAAATGGCGGGAAAAAATGGCGGGATGAACCTTTAGTCCTGGTTGGAGACACCAACCGGGACAAAAAACACGAGTCAGCACTAATAATAGGGGTGAGTGTCGACATTATGTCGTGCGCCGTACCTTGTCCCGGATGGTGTCACCAACCGGGACTAAAGATGAACCTTTAGTCCCGGTTGGAGACACCAACCGGGACAAAAACACGAGTCAGCACTAATAATAGGGGTGAGTGTCGACATTATGTCGTGCGGCGTGTACCTTGTCCCGGATGGTGTCACCAACCGGGACTAAAGATGAACCTTTAGTCCCAGTTGGAGATACCAACCGGGACTAAAGATGAACCTGTAGTCCCGGTTGGAGACACCAAAGCTGCAGGGACACCACTACGGCCAGTTTCAGGGAGATGCCAACGGAGCCCAGTCCTCCGGCATCTCCGAGAAACTGTTCATAGAGGCACTCCCTAATATGTGAAATTAGTTAGCTCCCAGGTGTATTGATCTAGTTAGAGAAGTTACAAAGCTGCAAGATGGTTTTCGAGAGCAGGGACACCACTACGGCCAGTTTCAGGGAGATGCCGACGGAGCCTAGTCCTCCGGCATCTCCGAGAAACTGGTCATAGAGGCACTCCCTAATATGTGACCGCGCGCGTTTGGAGATCAGATCTTAATGGTAAGTACGAATCGGGACAACTTCTTCTCATAGTCCCGGTCCATCCACAAAACATGACTAACACTCAAGACATGTATTAATATTAAAAACATGAACTAGAGTTACATAATATGAGCATGAACTTCTTGGCATATGTCCTTCCTTATGATCGCTTCAGACGTAACCATGGAGCATCTTCTTTACTTAACGGAATGCTTGGGTCAGTTTTCACTGTGAAGGGCGGAATTTCATCAAACTTATTATAATCTTCTGACATGTCTGTCTTGTCCTCGATTCCCACGATGTTTCTTTTCCCTGAAAGAACTATGTGACGCTTTGGCTCATCATATGATGTATTCGTTTGCATATTTTTTCTTTTTTTTGGTCTGGAGGACATGTCCTTCACATAGAAAACCTGAGCCACATCATTGGCCAGGACGAATGGTTCGTCTAAGTTCTTCATAAGATTGTTGAGATCCACCGTTGTCATTCCGTACTTCTTGTCTACCTCAACCCCTCCTCCTGTTAGCTTGACCCATTTGCATCGTAACAAGGGGACCTTAAAATTAGGTCCATAGTCAAGTTCCCATATCTCCTCTATGAACCCATAATACGTGGTCTTTTGCCCATTGTCTTCTGCTGCATCGAAGCGGACACCACTGTTTTGGTTGGTGCTCTTTTTATCTTGGCCTATCGTGTAAAATGTATTCCCATTTATCTCGTACCCTTGGAAAGTACATACAGTCGAAGAAGGTGTCCTGGCCAACAAGTACAGCTGATCCCCAACAGTGGTGTTATTCGTGAGAAGTCTTTGCAGCCAGCCGCCAAAACTCGCCATGTGTTCACTTATAATCCATTCATCAGACTGCCCCGGGTGTTTGAGGCGTATTAAATTCTTGTGTTCATTGATATACGGGGCAACCAAGATAGATCTTTGTAAAGCCATGTAGTGTGCTTGATTGAGAGAATGCCCGTCCCTACATATCATTGTTTTACATCCTAGGGTGCCTTTTCCACGCAGTCTTCCCTCATGTCGTGATTCTGGAACACCAATCGCCTTAAGGTCAGGAATAAAATCAACACAGAACTCAATGACCTCCTCTGTTACATAGCCCTTGGAGATGCTTCCTTCTGGCCTAGCACGGTTATGAACATATTTCTTTAAGACTCCCATGTACCTCTCAAAGGGGAACATATTGTGTAGAAATACAGGACCGAGAATGGCAATCTCTTCTACTAGGTGAACCAGGAGATGTGTCATAATATTGAAGAAGGATGGTGGGAATACCAACTCAAAGCTGACAAGACATTGGGCCACATCTGTTTGTAACCCTGGTAGGCTTTCTGGATCGATTACCTTCTGAGATATTGCATTGAGGAATGCACATAGCTTCACAATGGGTACTCGAACATTTTCAGGTAGAAGCCCCCTCAATGCAATCGGAAGCAATTGTGTCATAATCACGTGGCAGTCATGAGACTTCAGGTTTTGGAATTTTTTCTCTGCCATATTTATTATTCCCTTTATATTCGACGAGAAGCCAGACGGGACCTTGATACTGCTCAGACATTCAAAAAAGATTTCCTTCTCTGCTTTGGTAAGAGCATAGCTGGCAGGAGTTAAGTGGCATCGTTTACCCTTCTCGTTCTCAGGATGCATAGGCTCTTCAGGGGCCTTCAGACGTTGCTGGTCCTGCCGTGCTTCCGGTGTATCTTTTGTCTTCCCATACACTCCTAGAAAGCCTAGCAGGTTCACGCAAACATTCTTCGTCATGTGCATCACGTCGATTGAAGAGCGGACCTCTAAGACTTTCCAATAGGGTAGGTCCCAAAATATAGATTGCTTCTTCCACATGGGCGCGTGTCCGGCATCGTCATTCGGAACAGATAGACTGCCAGGACCTTTTCCAAAGATTACTTCTAGGTCCTTGACCATACCAAATACCTCCTCACCGGTACGGAGGACAGGCTTCCTCCGGGGTTCTGCCAGACGTTTGAAATGCTTGCCTTTCTTTCTTACTGGATGTAGGTTCGGAAGAAATTGGCGATACCCTAGGTACACAACCTTCTTACATTTATCCAAATATACACTTTCAGTATCATCTAAACAGTGTGTTCATGCATTGTATCCCTTGTTTGTCTGCCCTGAAATGTTACTAAGAGCAGGCCAATCATTGATGGTTACAAAAAGCAATGCTCGTAGGTCAAATGGCTCCCCTTTGTGCTCATCCCACATACGTACACCTGGTTTGGCCCACAGCTGTAAAAGTTCTTCAACTAATGGCCTTAGGTACACATCAATGTTGTTGCCGGGTTGCCTCGGGCCTTGGATGAGCACTGGCATCATAATGAACTTCCTCTTCATACACAACCAATGAGGAAGGTTATAGATACATAGGGTCACAGGCCAGGTGCTGTGACTGTAGCTCTGCTCACCAAAAGGATTCATGCCGTCTGTACTTAGACCAAACCTTAAGTTCCTTGCGTCACGTGCGAAGTCCGGGTACTCTCGCTCGACTTTTCTCCACTGTGACCCATCAGCGGGGTGTCTCAACATCGCGTCTTTCTTACGGTCTTCCATGTGCCATCGCAACAACTTGGCATGCTCTTTATTTTTGAAGAGACGTTTTAACCGTGGTATTATAGGAGCATACCACATAACCTTGGCGGGAACCTTCTTCCTAGGGGCCTCGCCCTCAACATCGCCAGGATCGTCTCGTCTGATCTTATACCGCAGTGCAGTGCATACCGGGCATGCATCAAAATTCTCGTACTTCTCACCGCGGTAGAGGATGCAGTCATTAATGCAGGCATGTATCTTCTGCACGTCTAATCCTAGAGGGCAGACAACCTTCTTTGCTTGGTATGTACTGTCGGGCAACTCATTATTTCTTGGAAGAAGATTCTTCATTTTTACCAACAACTTTGAAAATGCGTTGTCAATCACACCATTCTCTGCCTTCCATTGCAGCAAATCCAGTGTGGCACCTAGCTTTTTGTGGCCATCTTCGCAAGTTGGATACAACAATGTTTTGTGATCCTTTAACATCTGCTCCGGCTTCTCCTTCTCCTTTTCAGTTTCACATTCTTCCTTTGCATCAGTAATGGCCCGACCAAGATCGTCATCAGCGGGCCCATCTGCTCCCTCTTGATCTTCATTATCTACCTCCGTTGCATTATCATCATATTCAGGATACATATTATGATAGTTGTCATCATCCTCTTCTTCTTCGTTGTCTTCCATCACAACCCCTTTTTCTCCGTGCTTGGTCCAACAATTATAGCTGGGCATGAAACCGGATCGAAGCAGGTGGGCGTGAATGGTTCTGGTATTTGAGTAGTCTTTCTTGTTCTGACAGTGAACACACGGACAACACATAAAACCATTGTGACCATGGTTTGCATTAGCCACAACGATAAAATTTTGGAGGCCCGTAATGTACTCGGAAGTGCGGCGGTCACCGTACATCCATTGCTGATTCATCTGCATTAATATGTAGTATATATAAAAAAATAATAGGGAGATGACCATTTATATATATAGTACATCAATGAAACATGAAACTATAGTTGCCGACCTCGACCGAGACGGAAAGAGCAACAAGAAAGCTTATTTTGAGCTCTCGGGCATTTCACCGAACACCTCTAGTGCATATGAAAAAAACACAAACTAGCACTCTTCACACCCTCTTGCTAGGCTCCAAAATGTGAAAGAATGGAAGAGTGGGGTGTGTGTGGGCTGGGGTGGTGTCTTATATAGCCCCCCCTTTAACACCGGTTCATGCCACGAACCGGTGTTAAAGGGGGGGATGCGCGGGCCACTGCTGCAGGGACCTCCACGAACCGGTGTTAAAGGGGGGGCTCCTTTTTTGCCGCAGGGGCCACGCTGTTACGGCCCCCCCCTTTAACACCGGTTCATGGAAGAACCGGTGTTAAAGCCCTTTTTCGGGATCAACAAAAGACCTCGTTTCCACTATACCTATAGACAATGGACCGCACAACACAAGAAAACCTTTTGTTTTGGTTCCCACCCTCCTTATAACCAACACCGCAGGTCGGACGATGTTGGATGAGGAAGAGAGTAGTCATAGAATGAGTGGATTTTATACCTAGGTCAGTGATCCCCCGCCACCGCACACTCCAGGAAAAATCATTGGAGGTGCGTAGGTGTCCAATCACGGCCAGCACACCATGTTGTGGTGTAGTGGAGGTTACATGAAGCATTGCAATGCATGTTGTTTCAGCTCACGCCTGTGTGCAGCTGCAGCACCAACTCCGGGTTTGTTCACCGTACTGATGCATGCGCCTGGCCACGAGATCAAGATGGAAAATGGAAGGGGTGGGGGAAGATAGAAACCTAGACAACACATTGTGTATATAAAGAGTTGTTTTATACCCGATGCGTCATCACAAGAAGGCACAAAGAGCTACGTGCAAGACTGGTGGAAAACCCTATGGAGCGCCGCAAATTGACAGAAATCCCTACGGCGTATGGTGTGTCCAGACTAGTGAACCTTAGGCGATGGTACGACCCATGTAATAGATGCATGGTGCATCACCATAAACGAATGTACGAGTACCATACGTGAGAGTTATTTTCCCATGCCAGTAGGCCCTACTGCATGATCTCGTAGTGAGGAACCGCGTATGGCATGGACTTATGTTGCCACCTCGGCTATCTATGGGTCCCATGTATGACCAGGCGGATGCAGAGCTCTCCCGCGCTCTAGATGCCTCTCACCAATCGTGACACTACCTGCAGCCGATGACATTGGAACGAGGGCGTACATGCGGTTCACCATCCAGCGACATAGGATAGGACACAAACGCGTGCCAGATTACCGCGAGGGTAATCTCGCTCCCGGCTCGGCTATGGGTCCGTCTCCCGAGATAAGGGGACTCGGCTACAATTGCGACGCATGTCCTATCACTCTCCATGGAAGACCGAAAAGAATCGGGCAGAGAATGAGCCGAACATTTGGTAACTCTTATTTATCTCAATATGGCCATGAACTTCATCGTTTTTCACTTCAAACCCAAGAATGTATACATGGTAGGACTTAAAGCAGGGTTTTTAAAAGGTTTTCAATTATTAGTTTTCATGGAAATTAGTGTACGTATGTGAGTTTTTCATTTTGTGTTTTTACTTTATTTTCATTGATATTTTAAAAGGGATTTCTAATTTTGTGCACTGGGATCGTTAGTTGTACAGTTTTCCCCAACCTCTTAACTTTTTCTTACATTTCCCATTTTTCTATTCTAAACCTCTCGCAAACGCTCGGATGAAGGGTTGTCGTCAGGTTAAAGGCCTTAATCGTTACATACTGACAAGTGGGACTACGTTGTGACG
Source organism: Avena sativa (assembly GCA_916181665.1). Lineage (NCBI taxonomy): Eukaryota > Viridiplantae > Streptophyta > Magnoliopsida > Poales > Poaceae > Avena > Avena sativa. Next base: position 38,237,935 of record OV702298.1, on the reverse strand, counting down.
AGTCCTGCCATGGCCGTTACATGCTGACAGGTGGGGCCAAGATACACGTCAGACCAACCATCCATATCTCGCTGATGTGTGGGCTGCTTTATTTCTTGATTGTATGGCCGGTGCATCCAATGACAAATGGGACCATACCGTGGGGCTGCCGAAGCCAATGACCGATGGGGTCGTGATGTGGGGCCAAAGCATCTACTCCCCCAAACATTGACAAGTGGAGGCGTGTATGACGCGTGCGGTCGGCTCTCTCTCATTCGCTCCCAGCCCACAGCCCCCAGCCCCGAGAAGCTCCTATCCCACCACGGACAGAGCAGCCATCGCCGGCGCCTCGTCGGATCGCTAGCTCCGTCCAACGACGGCGGCGGGCGAACTATGGTGCTGCACCTCAACCATGGCTCCAACACATGTTTCGTCCGCACGCATTGTACGTTGAGGCAGTACCCATCGCAGGCATGTCCGTGCCCATGATGACCAGGATTTTGTTCTGCCGTCGTAGCCCTACGAACGGTCACATCAATTGCTAGTAGTGTTTGGTAAGACCTTCTCTCCCGCCCCTCCCATCCTAATCTATTTGGTTCCCATAATTTTGTAACATCCTAGCATTAGAGCTTAGAAATAAGCTGAACCCAAGTGTATGCATTGCATTCATGCATAAAAAATCCGGAAACTTTTCGCGCAAAAGTAAAGAATCTATAGAGGGATCGAGATCTCTTTTTTTATGATGGAAAGGTTAGGGCTAGTGCTCTAGATTTTGACATGACCTTGGTTGAATCCTTTGCATTAGGGTGGAAGCAATTCGAATTTGAAGATCCAAATCATATATTTGAATTCAAGAGAAATTTAAAATTGAATTATAAATGAACAAATGAATCACAATAACAAATAGAAAAGAATGTTAATACAGAACAATACTAGAAAAGGATATAAAAATAAAAAAATAAAAGAAAAAAAATAATAGTTAATACATCAATAATGTTACAAGAATTGTTTATTCTGCACATGAACATATTACATTGTTCTTACAAGGAAAAGGAAATTGAAATTTTAATACCTATAAAATTAATTACAACAATAAATAAGAATTGAATTCACATTTATAAACCAGATATAAACTTTACAAGATTAAAATTAAAATTAAAACAAAAAAAGTAACTTTATTAATATTATACAATATTATACTGTCAAATTACAATATCCAAGGTAAATAGGATTACAAGATAATATTAAAAAGAAAACCTAAACTAAATCTGGTATTTTCAATTCTTCTCATCCTTGTCTTGCACTTGTTTCCTGCAAAAAGAAATAGATAAAAAAAGGAAAGTGTGAGGGGTTAGTGTTAGTTGCACTCTCAGGTTTTATCAATGTGATGCATTGCTTTGCCTCATCATTGAGTGGTATTAAATAAAAATGGGCCAATGTAAAATCAGATCTTATCTAGAGTTTTTGCCTCAGGCTTATGCATGATAGGTAGGGGCAAAATTCACCAATTAATGGTATCTGTTCTTAATCAGATAAACTGCCTCAGTACCACTTCATTGGCATTCATATGTGGGGAAAGTTTCACTAGAGTAGTGGCAGTAAAAGAGTGGAATCGAGATATTTTGCCTTGCACTGATCCAAAACAGTGCAAGCAGCTCACACAACCATGCACAATGTTGTGTTGTCGACACAACAGTAGAAGCAGCAGCAGTAGTGGTAATATAAGAGGATAGCCACAACAGCTAGCCAAAACAGTATCCCATTCTTAGTTTGCAGACCACAAGACCAACACGTCCTGATCCATTCTATCACTACAAAAAATTCAAGAACTCATTTCTCTTGAGAATTCATCACAACAAATCCATATCTCACCCACCAAGACACTAGCTCAGATCACCACCACATCATTTGCACCATGGTTGCTTCAAGAAGCCATCCAATGGCAAGAACAATGTGGAGAAGGCCAGGCCATTAATAGCAAAGAGTAACTGGTCATACACTAGTATCAGATCACAGGAGCAAGGGGGAAGGTGGATCAAGCTTACATCAAGTAAATCCAGAAGTAGTTGTGATAAACCAAGCTTTCTAACAGGCAATAGACCACTTATCAACAACAGGTAAAAATCAGCTGAATCATCCACCAGATTATACAGTAAATATACTCATATCTTGCATATAAATCTGGGCATATAAGGACAATCAAATACATCAACTAGATCCAGCTACTATTCCATTAGATTCTCATCTAAGGGGAATATATGGAGTTATGTTCTCAGAACTGCATGGAGGTGCCATGCAAGGTTCATCACAGAAGATTAAAGCCAACCAATCATATATGTTTTTATCCCAAAGGATTTGTCCTCGGCCTTTGCATCACTGCCAGACTTGGATAATAGTAGGATCAAGTACTAGTTTAACAGCAGAGAACTTTATTTTAATCAATCCACTCATAAAAGCATCCATAAGATGATATATCATCCATTCATATAATCCAAATGATTTTAAATCATTTTCCCAGTTCAGTAAGCTAGGAATCATTTTAGGATATGTGACTAATATCATTACTGAACCATAGGTTCAGTTCATCATGCACATTTCATATATAAATTCAACACTAAGCCAAATACATCATTTGGTCTCAAAAAGAATCATGTCAATCAATCCAGCTAGCCATTTGTAGAACACAAGGTAGCTAAGCAAGTGGGTATATGTGCATCTTCCAAGGAAGTGCCACATAGCTTGCCATCATGCCTAGCTAGTGACACATAAGTTACTAAGCTAGACTTAATCACCATATTCTTCTTTTAAAACCATCAGTACACATGAAAAATTTTATATCCTTAACAACCACTTGTTCATCATGTATGGACAAACAGGAAGAATAATAACCATCTCAAGGAAATCATTATCTCCATCAATCATCCCATAAAAGCATACAAATCATCTTTGCACAAACCAGCAAGCAGGAAAGATTGATGGGCACAAATCCAAAAGAATTGAAATTGCACCTCAGGCACAATCACTTACTCATAGTTTACCAGCCATTCCAGTTATTTAGTTGAAATGTTAACTAATATTAAACACTGTCAGGAATACCTAAAAATTACCATGGCATCAGACTCTTCACAATTCATCCATAGGATAATTACAGAGTAAACAATAAGGAAAATTATATACACTTACACAGATCAAAAGCCTGACAGGATTACTGCTGTTATGCAATGAGGCATTCGAACTACAATTTACCATATATTCCACATACTCACACACTTCTATTTCAAAGTCCAGATTAAAACAAAAGCTTTACTACTTTATTACACACTAAACAATTTTTAGATGATTGTTTACATGCTTTGGTATGCCTACATGAGTTCATTCACACTCTTGCACAACATTTGTACATGAATTAAGTAAAATTAGTAGGAACTCTTCTAAATCGCACCATACTAAAACAAATATCACATCTCAAGGAAAATTACTGCAATCTACTTATACATAGCACCCAACCAGGAGCATGAATAGCTCAAGCTCAATATCGAATCCAAAAGGCTTATCCCATAACAGCAGTAGCTCAAACAACACTACAAGCCACCAATATTAAAGCATATATACTCAATCAATAACCAAATCTCACAATATCCAACTCTAGAATTACAGAAATTCTAAACTAAAAAAATACTAGACCAGTTCATCGGCTCGAAGGCCGGTCCCATCATAATTACCTGGATTAGAATATAAGGAGATGCGGGATCCAAAGAGAAGCATCCAAGGCGAAGGGGGCACCAGTGCATCTGACCCAGGTGGGGCAGAGAGCTAGGGTTCGCCTTGGGTACGTGAAGAGGATGCAGGCGCAGGCTACGGCGGCTAGGCAAATAGGGAGGAGGTCGAGGCAGAGCTGGGACGGCGACTGGCCGGAGTGGCGGCAGGCGGCGGCGTACGCGCCTGGAGGGGAACGAGGAGAAGGGGTCTGTGTGCGTGCGTGGATGGTGTGGAGAGGGGTGGGTCGGTTTGTAATGCCGGGCCTGGTCTAGCTGGGCCAGCCAGCCCATGTGCCCAACCTAATAGACTAGAGTAAATAGAATGAGAAGTAAAACAAATCAATTACCAAAATACCCTATAAATAAAAAATTTAGCTCTAGAAAATTATAGAAAATCCTAACAATATATAAATAACGTATTTAAATCATCACAAAAATAAGATATACTTAATAAAAATATAAAATTTACTTGTTAAAGAAAAATATAAATCAAATAAATATTAACACCATTAAATCCTAAGTGAAATTTCATAAAATAAGTAAAAATCCAAAAAAATGAATAAAAATCATTTTTGTGTATAAAAATAAATACACTATTTTATAAAAATTCTAGCCCAATTTTTTTATTAATAAAATATGAAGTAAACCTTCAAAGACATTTAATCCTTTATATAATTTTATAAACATAAGAAAATACCTAAAAATAAATAAAAAATCATTTTAAGATCTTGAATAAATTTATTACACAAAAAAATATTGAATATATTAGTAGAATAGTTCTTAATATTTTAAAATAATAAATCCTTATCTATTATCTATTTTTGGAAATTCTTTAAGCACATGTCTTAATTAAAAAAATTATATTTCTTTAGAAATATTAAAACCTAAAAATCTAATTAGCAAAGTTCTAAACCATAACTAAGATTTATAATAAAACTTAAGCATAAGTCATTAACTTTATAATATTCTTTTGAAACCTTAAATAAAAATTCAAAACCACAACCTTTAAGATAATTTTATACACCATTCACTGATATTAGGAGGGAAGGATCTTAATATCTAAATAATAATCAACATGACTTTAAATCTAACACATTAATAATATTATCCAAATTATACTTTCATTTAATAGTTGCATATTATTTTCATAATAGCAAAACAAATTTAATCTAATCATTCACATATAAAGTGAATAATTTCACACCTTAGTCATACTTATCATAAATCCAAAACTGGAGAATAATTAAAACCAATTCCACCTTAAGTTTATTTACCCTTTTAAAGTTAACTTTAGTCTCAAAAGCTTTTAAACATCATGTCTAATAAACTACCTATGTTTTTATAGTTAACTTTGGTCTATTTAAATTAAGACATAAAGCATCTCAAGTCCATACTAATCAATCAAACACCAAAAGACATTGATCACATTCTATTAACAATAAAGATTGTTTAAACCTTAGAAAAGAAATCTTTTCTTCAAATGTTATTATTTTTGCCACTTCAAACAATAATCTTATAATAAGTTCTTCAATTCTTAAACAATTCAATCCCAAGGATGTTTATCAATAGTCACCAGATGAAAATTAACCATAAATCACATTATTTTATACTTTACTTTTATATTTTGAATTGTTAACATTTAAGCTCCTTTATAAAGGTCATTACTTATAAAGTAAAATTTGAAGATAAACAACTCTTAAAAGAATTACCTGAACTCACTTCACTCAAAGTATTGGGGATTCACTTTGGGAGTTTTACAAAATGCATAGCATTACTTATGCATAACTTCATATTGCTTCTTTAAACATTAGTCCTTACCGGACCAATGATGCTGATTTCAGATATTGGATCTTATATAGTCTCTAAGACCGTGCGTGCATAATATTGCAATCACAAAAGGCAAATTCACACTTTCTCATGTCCTTTGATTATTTTTTGTAAAGTATTTTGCAAATCCAGTGTTGTCATCACCTGCATTTGAAAAAGGTCATAAAACACTATTTTCATAATAATATGATTATAGGTTATTTACCATGAGGTAATAACCTACTATGAAAGTTCCAGTGGTAAGGGAACATATTATTTAGGACTTAACAACCAATGTCACCAGTGATTCTTGCGCCGTATATTACGCGTTAACCATGAGATTTGAAATAGGACGGACAAGTCAGCTGGATCGGCTCTCTCTCGCATGGCAACGGATGACCGGGCCATTGTTGCAGCTCCTCTTGTAGAGGGTTAGCAGGTTATGGTTGGGATCCCTCAACGTCCCATGGCTTCTAGTATCTATGAGGGTTGTACAACTTAGGCTGATAATGGAAACAAGTTTTATCCTAGGCCTGATGTGCAGTCCGTCGGGTATGCGGGGTCGCGGAGAAGGACAGTGATTGACTTAGATCATCTACTAGGCCCCACACCATAGGAAGTGTGGACGAGAAAGATTGCCCGATTGTGCAACAAGGATTTGATCTCTCATGGGTAAAGTAACGCACCTCTGCAGAGTGTAAGAACTGTAACTTGTTACTCCTTGTTCTGCGAAGGAGCTGCGAACGTGGCGGGAAAGGAACTCCATGAAAGTTCTGGTAAACCCGTGAAGGCTGATGGACATAGCTTTTCAGAATAAAAGCAACCTTTGAAGAAATGTTTACAAAAACTTGCATGGCCTACGACCTATGGTCTGTGGCTGTAGATATAGTGCATCAAACACTCCTTTTATAGTGAAATTTCTGAGTATGCTCGTACTCAATGTATCTTCTTAACCCTTGCTAGGTTCTAAAGCCAGTACAGACGATGTCTACATCAAGTCATGCTCCAGGAATCATCATCAAAAGCTAAAGCTCTTCAATGAAGTCAAGAAGGTCAACATATACACCAACTCAAGTGAAGACGAAGTTACTGATTAGATAGGAATATAATCTCTAGCCATAGAACCTATTTCTGTAGTGTATTGCGATAGCAGCAATGCCAGACCATTAGTTAAGATACTAGTCTTAATAGTATGATAGTTTTTGAGTTATTTATTTCCGATTCTTCTTTGTAAGAAGTTTGTTTCTCTCTCTTTAACCTAGAGTGTTCTCTGGATCTTGTGTAAAGAGTTGAGTTGTAACCTATAGTCATGTCTTGGACCTGCTATGTTTCTGTTGTACCACTCTGAGGGATATAATACTAGTGAACGGTGTTTCATTGGTGTTATATCACCGACTATACTGTACTACATCATGCAGTGGTATGCTGGGTCACCGCAAATTTCCTCGAGATTGCAGGTGTGAATTGGTCCTCAATGTCTGGCTATAGCGGGTACACCGACGAGGGTGGGGATTCGATCATGTTGTGGACACATTCTCCTTCTCCTACCATGTCGGAAGTGGAGGTAGATCCTACTATTTGTACTACCGTTAAATTTAAAGTGTCCCCATGGCTTGTCAGAGTGATTTTAATTGGGTTTTTTGGGGAATGTTATAGTGTGTTATGCATGCCGATGATCCATGGTACATTGCATATCAAGATGAATCAACCCATTGGTGTAGTCATAGGATGGATTTGGAGGAGATGGTGACCAATTTAGGTGATGAATTGGCCCGTAAAGACCTGTTGATATTCGAGCTGAAGCATACTGTCCAAAAAGAAAATAAAAATTCAGAGCTTATTCGCAAGGATAAGTTGACACTTGAGGTTGATCTTGCCGTGATCAAGTGGTAGAAAATCTAAAACATAAACTTCAAGTGAAGGGGAGGAGAATAGTAGATTCATGTGGATAGTTTTAGTAGTTGTCATCCATGTCCTAGCAGTTATAGTATGTGGTTGTGGTAAAGGATGGCACATGTAATGATTAATTGAATAGGTAGCTAATTTAGAAAATAGATTCTTATTCAATGCATGGTTTGTGAGTTCATGCTAATTTACTCACTTTTTGCGGTGCCAAAGTTGTCGTGCGAAGGCATCACAGGGTCTGAGTTGCTTGCCATTGGATCGAGGTACCCATAGTTGGCGTGCCAAATACCTAGAGGGCCTTTTTGGCACAAATTCAACATAACGTACAATTTGGGGCCCTCTTGTCAGTTTTTTTGACTTGCGGCATTGGTGCCTGCATCTATTCCCCATTTTTCTTGGTGCCACCTTCTTCTTCTCTAGAGCAGCGATTTGTGGTCGCGGCCATGGCATGGAGTTGGGACGCCAATTCCTTCATGGGTGAGATACGACACCCGACTAAACATGCTCGATCTTGCTCTTCTTCTCCCTTATCGAAGCTCTCCTGAATATTGTGTTATAATTTGGACACCATTGTATTTTGGTGTATTTCTTGGCCTACAATTTCTTAGATCCATGTAGAAGCTTAATGTAATTGATCAAATGCTGAGAAACTCAATGTAATTGAACAAATGTTGATGCTACCAGACAAGCCCACTAGAGACTGTGAAAGAGAGTACTACTACTTATGAATCATCTTTAGAGCATCTCCACCGGCCTCACATCTCAAATACATATCAATTTTGATTCAAATCATACATATTTCAATAAAATTTATACAAGCCCACTAGAGAGTGTGAAAGTAGGTACTAATACTTATGAATGAGCTTTAGAGCATCTCCACCGACCTCATAGCTCAAATACATATCAATTTTGATTCAAATTATACATATTTCGATCAAATTTATAGAAGCCCACTAGAGAGTGTGAAAGCAGGTACTAGTACTTATGAATGAGCTTTAGAGCATCTCCACTGGCCTCACGTCTCAAATACATATCAATTTTGATTCAAATCATACATATTTCAATCAAATTTATCCTAATTTTTTTAACTTGGGCTCCTATATTACTTAAGTCACATAATTTTGGTTTCCTATGATCAAACTTTGCATTCCTGTAATGATTCAGTAATTGACGGTGAGCTTGCCGCCCTCCTCGTCATATGTGCACTCCAAGAAGTGTACTTATTGTAGGTTGTGAGAACGGGAAAACTTGTCCCATCCAGACACGAGGCACATCTGGCCTTCACCATCAAAGTGCAACTCGATGTTCTAGTCGTGGCCGCCGCCTGCCTCCCACAGCTTCGGTTCACGTGGCCTTTGGTCGGGAAGTAGGTCAGATAACTTTGCCGGTAGCCTTAGGATGTGCCATGATTCTTCGTGAATGGGGACGGAGGACTCGAAGCCAGAGAGGACCGGTAAGGATAGGGTTGGTGACCCTGATTCTCCACAGCCGCGTCCACATGGTGGTCTCGAATCATATGTGCGAGGTCGGAGGGCTAGATTTGGACCATCACAACGATCTTGCGAATAATGGCTTCAATCATTGTCGCATGTATGACCACTGTCTTGGTGTCTTTCATCAGCAATGGATCTAATGAGGTGAACAGAAGTGAGACAGGCAGAGACTTACAGAAATTTCAGACGCTTAGATCCTCACCACTGCATGTTGTTCGAATCGTGATTCTTGGATCCGCGCTGCCGCACGGTGTTCGGACCGCCACACTTAGGTCCATGCCACCGCACTCCATTCATACTGCCACGCTTAGATCCGTGCCGCCGTGCGTCGATAGGAGGGGAGGAAGATGCGGCTGGCAGGGTTGGTAGGTACACATGCGACATGGAAAGGGAGGGAGAGACATATAGCCCGTCAGGATCTCCTCCCCATACAGGGTAGGTGTGTCCATTGAGGGAGAGAGACGTCCAACCCATCGGATCATGATGTATCTAATGATGGTTGGCCAAGATCTATGTGACATACATCTCAACCAATCAAAGCGTAGGCAAACTAAGCGCAAGTTGAGCTATTGTGAGGGTTTGAGATAGGAGAGAGGGGAACTGCGAGGAAAAGTTTAGCTGAAGGAGAAAACTGATTATAACTAAGTAAAACAAGAGAACCAAAATAAAAAATGAGTAAGGGAAGTTCAAGCTTTTGGCATAAAAAATGTAAAATGTGTTATTTGAACAAAATAATCCATCTTGGCATACATTATATTTCTTGCGACTCAAAGATACACAAGTGTACCAAATTTGGCCTCATTTAGACAAAGTATGATTTGGCATCGGTTTTTTGGAAGGTGGGTTGAGTAGAAAGTCATGCATCTTCATAGCTAGTAACTCATTCTAAGAAGGCACTAAGAAGTGGTTTTGGGAAAAACTCTATTTCTCTATATTTCCCTTTCCCTTCTTATTTATGCTAGGTTGTAGGTAACATAACAAGATTCCATTGAAGGTTCCACTATGTTTCGATTTTTTTGAATGAAACTAACCCTAAGACTATTTTTTGGATTTAGTCACTTAGAAAATAAAAAATGTGGCTGATTACAAGTAAATCCAAAATTTCCAATATCATATGGTGGATCAATCTAAGATACACGTATGTGCCAAATTTCGGATAAATTGGTCAATGTTTGCTATGGTTTAAGCCATGAACTAGCTAAACCCCATATGTTAACCTCCCGTCGAGGGCAAAACTGTGGAGTGCTAAGGAACTAGGTGGATGATAATAGAAAACTTGCAATAACACATACATTATGGAATAATTCAACATACAAACTTGGGAGTGTCACACTAGTTCGAATTCAATACAAACATTGACATTAGTTCAAATTCATCATACAAATTCAAATTAATAGTTCAAATTCAATTTTTTCTTGCTCCTAGTGTTTTTTGCTGGGTTCACCACCTTTCTTCCGGTGATCCTATTTGGAATATTCCCAGAGTCTACCATCAACTTCTTCCTTTTGTTCCCTTTGTTCTTCTTCTCTTCAGACATAGCCTCTGCTTTTGCTTCATAATAAATCTTCTTTCCATTTGGTTCAATCTCCTCTCTATCCATTGGTTCAATCTAGAATGAATGCATTGCTTCATTCTCTGCATCCAATGAATCAATTGCTTCAGCCTAATGTATAATTGGTTCAGTATCCTCTCAATCCATTGGTTCAAACTGCAATGGATGCATTGCTTTAATATTCTCTCTTCCAATTACTTCATTCTCTACATACAATGAATCAATTGCTTCAGTCTAATGTACAGTTGGTTCAATCTCCTCTTGATCCATTGGTTCAAACTGCAATGGATGCATTGCTTCAATCTACTCTCGTCTAATTACTTCATTCTCTACATCCAATGAATTAATTGCTTCATTCCAATTTACAATTGGTTCAATCTCCTCTCGATCCATTGGTTCAAACTGCAATGGATACATTGCTTCAATCTCCTCTCATCTAATTACTTCATTCTCTGCATCCAATGAATTAATTACTTCAATCTTATGTGGATGCATTGCTTCAATCTCCTCTACATTTGCTTTAATCTCCTATGCATTGGTTCAATATCCTCTCGATCCATCGGTTTAATCTTCAATGCATCCATTTCTTCATTCTCCTCTCGTTCAATTACTCATTCTCTTCTGCATTTGCTACTCCCACCTAATCATCCATTCAAAAAAATTGGTCCACTGCATTTTTACAAAGCCTAGAAATGTGCCCTAGGATCCCACAATGTTTTCACCTACATCGTTGAGGTGGTGCACCACCCTCTGTACTAACTCTGATCCTAGTCTTCCTTGGCATACCTGTTGGTCTAGTAAGAACTAGAGCGTATAGCTTGAAGCCTAGATCGACTTCCGTCCATTGGTCTTTTCCCAATAAGGCAGGAACATTCTGAGCATTTGCTCGCCTAAATTTGGCATCAAAGAAATATTCTGACACGTACGGATCAACTTCACCCTCTTCACCTCTTAGAACACCCATGAAAAATGCATGTATGTAAGGTTTCCCATGGAGCTGCCATTTCCTGCAATGGCATGTCCTATCAACAAAACTCACTAGATACCTCCATTGCATGTATTTGATGTCAGTGTATGTTACCTTAGCCCCCATTCCTCTTCTAATGCATTTCATCATCAATTGTTTTGCCCTGCCATGTAAAGCCTTAATCAAAGATGGGAGGATGAGATGGCCAACATATCTTGTTGACCATTTTTTGACATAAATAACTATTTATCATGAGCATTTGCCTAATCTTATCAAATATTTGGCACAACATAATCCCTTCCAATGACTTGACCTGTGCATTGAAACTCTCTGCAAGGTTACTTGTTACATAGTCTACCTTGCAAATTTTATCGAATTGTCTTCTTGGCCACACCATTCCATGATGTGCATCCAAGTCTCCTTCACCCTAGATTTTTGTTTATTCAACACTTCCAAATGATACGTATGCTTCCTCAAACTACATGTATATGAAGCTGGCCATAGGTTGTCAGTATAAACTTTACCCTTGAATTTCTTTGTAAAATTCTACACCAAGTGTCGCATACATTCCCTATGCCCCAATCTAGGGAATACTGCTTCTACTGCTTTCTCCAAACCTTTGCAAGCGTCTGTGTTGATAGTAAGTAATGGTGGATGGCCTATAAGGTCGCACAAATTCTGCAGAAACCAAGTCCAACTTTCCTCTGACTCAATCTCCAGAACTACATAAGCAACAGGGAACATCCAATTATGTCCATCAACTGCAGTAGCATCTAGTAGCTATCCTTTAAATATGCCATGAAGAGTTGTTGCATCCACGGCCAAATAAGGCCTGCCACCATCTAGAAACCCTTTCCATCAAGCTTTTAAACAAACAAAAGTCATTCTAAAGCATTACTTCTCCATTGTTTCCCCCTTATTTTGTACTGAACTATATTCTTTTCTATCTCTACAACACTGACTGGATTATCTCCACTTCAGCTTTGAAGCTGTAAAACAACTGAAAGCTTTCATTCCATGGACCACTGATCTTGTCTAGAGCTATTTCCTTTGCATAAAACATCCTCATGTAAGGTATTGTAATATTAAACTTTTCAATAACATTTTTATGAGTGTTGTTGCACAAAGTGATGGTTTTCTATCAACCAATCTATGATTGCATCTTCCAACCACCTAGTCTTTTCTAGCTTTGTTTTGTACTTTGGTTGTCCCGCTTGAGCTGGACAAGTATGGTCATATGGGTTCCTTTTTATCTAAAACATAATGAAAATGTCAGGTATAGTTAAACAAACTATACACAATGATCTAAAATACACAACTTGTTGTAATACCTAAACCAATATACTCCTGATCATAGTGGATGCATGCATCCTCCACCTACACCTATTGTATGGGCACTTCACTATGAACCTTGCTAGATCACTCTTAATAACATATCGTCGGATTGATGACAAGTACGCCATAGGGGGTCCTAAGAGCGTTGATAAAGTTGGGGCATGAGCCGTACGGTGTTCCCGGGACGATGAGTGCGGTGACCCAGCATACCAATGCATGTGTAGTACACTATATTCATTGATATGACACTCACAGAACACCGTTCCGTAAATATCACATCCCTCAGAGTGGTAGAACAGAAACATTGCGAGTCCACATTACAAGAATACACATATCATTATTATTAAAATACCAAAAGATCAGTACTTCTAGTGATTCAAACTTACAAACCAAACTTAAGTATTTTCAGCGGAAGTTTCAAGTTTCAGACACATAACCAGAAATAAGCTCAACAACTTATTCTATAAAGTTTGTGCTGCTTGGCTCCTCTGGTTTACTAACTAATTAAGGAAACTACTCAGACTCGTTTCCCTCCACTTTGTAGCATATCTCGTAATCTACACCTTCCACTCCTCCAAACAGGTCTGGCTCCTCGTAGTAGACGTCCTCTTGTCCTTCAACAGCGTACATGGGAGTGTCTTCCAGCTCCTTAGAGTCTATGCAGGGGATCAAAGGAAAGAGTGAGTAACAGCGTTACCCAGCAAGTTCATTATATGCAAGGTGGGAAGTTTGATTCTCTAACTACCACCTTGGACTAACAGTCCTTGGCACTATGAAGTTTTCATAAACATTTCTTCAAAGGTTGATTTTAATATCAAAAACTATGCCCATCAGCCTTCATAGGTTGACCAAAACTTCATGGAGTTCCTTTCCTGCCACATTTGCAGTTCCTTCTCAGAAGAGTGAGTAACAAGTTACAGTTCTTACACTCTACAGAGGTGCGTTTCTTTACCCATGAGATCAAATTCTTGTTGCACAATTGGGCGTCCTTTCCAGTCCAAAATTCCATGATGTGGGGCCCACTAGATGATCCAAGCCAATCACTATCCTTCTCTATGACCCCATATGTCTGCACGATCCTTCGGGCTGAGCTACATCTCCATTAAGCACCCTTCCAGGCAAGCTATAACCCTGATGAGTTCCCTAAGACTCTATGAGCCTGTTATGCCCCTGGCAAGCTCCATAAAAGTCTTACTATACCTCTGGCATCCACTCACAGATAATCTAGACACCAAAATCATGGGTCCTAAGGGTGCCCACCCATATACTGGATTCACACAAGGAATCACAGTGTCATGTTAAGGTCGTCTTGCCTACATATGAAAGGAAGAAGATCCAGCTGAATTATCCGTCCCATTCCAAATCTCATGGTTAACGCGTATTATATGGCGCTAGAATCACTAATGTCAAGGGTTATTAATTCATATGTGATGAATCTCACTGCATATGGAAACCTAAGTTCCATTGCCAATCTTATATTTACCACCACTTAGGATGATAATAGTAATTTAGTTATTTGATAAAATAGTATTTTCTTTATTTTCTTTGGAACATAGGTGATAACACACAATTTGCAAAAACTTTGATAAAACTCATCAAAGGACATGAGCAAGTGATCAACTTGCCTTGTGACTGCAAGGTAGTGAAGTCGGATGCTTGCACTCGACCTTGAGCTTCTATTTCTACAAAACACCATTATTGCTCGGTAAGGACAATATGTAAAGAAGCAATAATGAATATGCATAGTAATGCAATGCATCATTTTATTATTTATCTTCTTTGTGTGTTTTACCCACCTTATTAAATTCTTAATTTCCTTTATTAATAAAATGGAGTTGTTAATGGATAATTCCTAAAATCTTGTAAATATTATATTTAATATTTTTTGGTACAATACATTAATATAAGAGTTCAAAATTAATTTTTATTTAATTTTACTTTTTATTATTATTCTCTTAAAATTATATTTAAAAATAAATGTATTCAATTTATAGAAATTTATTTTTCTAATCTAACTAACAATTTAGTATTTTTCTAAAATACTATACTTATTCAGAAATGTGAAAGTGAATTTTATTTATTTGTAGGTATTTTATTTATTTTCATAAAATTCCATAAGCAACATATGTTATAAAAATATTTAACCTAAATTTATTCTATTAAAATAGAATTCTTAATTTTATTGGGTAGCTTATATTTTTATGAACTCATGGGTATATTATTTGTATTGTTGGGATTGTTATTCAATTTCTTAGAGATTATTTACTTTTAGGGGTATTTTAGTAATTGGTCAAATGTTTTTGGTTGTTTGATTTATATGAGTAATATGTTTTATGCACATGCACCTTTGATACATGGTATATTCTTGTTGAATCTTGATTGTAGTAATATACATATTAATAACATTGAAGCTAAACGTTTGAAATTGAGTGATAACTCGACCTATATGTGGCACTGTCGTCTTGGTCATATTGGAGTGAAGCATATGAAGAAACTCCATTCCGATGGACTTCTTAAATCACTTAATTTCGAATCACTTGAAAGATGCCAAGCATGTCTGATGGGTAAATTTACTAAGACTCCATTTTCCGGTATGATGGAGCAAGCTACAAACTTATTGGAAATCATACATACCGATGTGTGTGGCCCAATGAGTGTAGCATCTCGCGGTGGTTATCGTTATGTTCTTACTTTCACAGTTGACTTGAGTAGATATGGTTATATCTATTTCATGAAACATAAGACCGAAACTTTCGAGAAGTTTAAGGAATTTCAAAGTGAAGTGAAGAATCAACGTAATAAGAAGATTAAGTTTCTATGATCTGATCGTGGAGGTGAATATCTAAGTTACTAGTTTGGAGAGAATTTAAAGAAATGCGGAATACTTTCACAATTGACACCGCCGGGAACACCACAATGTAATGGTGTGTCCGAACGTCATAATCAAACTCTCTTAGATATGGTTCGTTCTATGATGCCATTTATAGATTTACTACAATCATTTTGGGTTTATGCATTAGAAACAGCCGCATTCACTTTAAATAGGGCACCATATAAATCCGTTGAAACGACACCATATGAATTATGGTTTGGGAAGAAACCTAAATTGTCGTTCCTTAAAGTTTGGGGTTGCGAAGCTTATGTAAAGAAGTTACAGCCCGACAAGCTTGAACCCAAAGTGGAAAAATGTATCTTCATAGGATACCCAAAGGAAACTATTGGGTATACCTTCTATCATAGATCCAAGGGCAAAATATTCGTTGCTAAGAATGGATCCTTTCTAGAGAAGGAGTTTCTCTCGAAAGAAGTGACTGAAGGAAAGTAGAACTCGACGAGGTTGTCGAACCTTCTCTCGGATTTGAGAGTAGCGGAACACCAAAAGAAGTTCTTGTGGCGCCTACACCAATAAGAGAGGAAGCTAATGATGTTGATCATGAAACTTCGGTCGAAGTTACTACGAAACCTCGTAGGTTAACGATAACTCGTACCACTCCCGATTGGTATGATCCTGTTATGAGTGTCATGTTGGTGGGCAACACTGACAACCCTGCGACATATGAGGAAGCGATGATGAGCCTAAATTCCAATAAATGGCAAGACTCCATGAAATCCGATAGTGGATCCATGTACGAAAACCAAGTATGGACTTTGGTGGACTTACCGGATGGCTGGAAGGCTGTCGAGCACAAATGGATTTTCAAGAAAACAACAGATGTTGATGGTAATGTTACTTTCTATAAAACTCGACTCGTCGCAAAAGGGTTTCAATAAATTCAAGGAGTTTACTACGGTGAGACTTTCTCACCGGTAGCGAAGCTAAAGTCTATGAGGATTTTGTTAGCAATTGCTGCATATTATGATTATGAGATATGGCAGATGGATGTCAAAACGGCGTTCCTCAATGGAGAAATTGATGAAGAGTTGTATATGGTAAAACCCAAAGGTTTTGTCGATCCTAAAGATGCTAACAAGGATGCAAACTTCAACGGTCCATTTATGGATTGAAGCAAGCATCCCGAAGTTGGAATCAACGTTTTGATAAGGTAATCAAAAGTTTTGGTTTTATACAAACTTATGGAGAAGCTTGTATTTACAAGAAAGTGAGTGGGAGCTCTGTGGTATTCCTAGTACTATATGTGGATGACATATTGTTGATTGGGAATGATGTAGACCTTCTTAATAGTGTCAAGGATTATTTGAATAATTGTTTTTCAATGAAAGATCTTGGCGAAGCAGCTTACATATTAGGCATAAAGATTTATAGAGATAGATCGAGAAGCCTAATATCATTGTCACAGAGTACATAGTTTGACAAAGTTCTAAAGAGGTTTGGAATGGAAGATAGCAAGAAAGGGTTCTTGCCCATGTTGCCATATACGACCTTGAGTAAAACTCAAAGTCCAGCTACGACAGAAGATAGACAATGGATGAGTAAGACTCCCTATGCCTTAGCCATAGGATCTATCATGTATACCATGCTATGTACTTGACCCGACATTGCATATGCTGTTAGTTTAACTAGCAGATATCAAAGTGATCTAGGAGTGGACCATTGGACAGTGGTCAAAAACATCCTTAAGTACTTGAGAAGAACTAAGGATATGGTTCTTTCTTATGGAGGTGTTGAACAGCTCGTTGTTAATGGTTACATCGTTGCTAGTTGCAACACCGATCCGGATGATTCTAAATCTCAATCTAGATATATATTTACTTTGAATGGTGCAGCAGTAAGCTGGAGGAGTGCAAAGCAAAGTGTTGTGGCAAGATCTTCAACTGAATCAGAATACATAGCTGCTTCGGAGGCTTCACAAGAGGCGATATGGATGAAGGAGTTCATTACAGAGCTCGGTGTGCTGGATCCAATATCTATCTATTGTGATAACATGGGTGCCATAGCCAATGCGCAAGAACCAAGGTCACACAAGAAGCTGAAGCATATCAAGCTGTGTTTTCACGATATTCGAGAACATGTCCAAGATGGTGACATAACGATTTGCAAAGTACAAACATATTTGAATGTGGCGGATCCGTTGACTAAACCTCTCCCGAGGGCAAAACATGACCAGCACCAAACCGCCATGGGTGTTCGGTATATTACCATGTAATCCAGATTAGTTGACTCTAGTGCAAGTGGGAGACTGTTGGAGATATGCCCTAGAGGTAGTAATAAAATTAGTTATTATTGTATCTTTGTGTTTATGATAAATGTTTACATTCATGCTATAACAGTATTAACCGGAAACATTAATACTTGTGTGATTTGTAAACTAATTAGAGTCCCTAGTAAAGCCTCTTTATATACTAGCTTGTTGGTTGATAGATGATCATGGTTTCCTGATCATGAACATTGGGATGTTATTAACAACAAGATCATAGCATTAGGAGAATGGTGTGATGGACATACTCCTATAGATAAGCGTAGCATAAAGATCAAGTCATTTCAATAGTTCGTTTGCTATAAGCTTTCTGATACATAGTAACCTAATTCCTTTGACCATGAGATCATGCTAATAACCATCACCGGATGGATACTTTTATAACATGAAACACCACACCATAACTGGGTGGTTATAAAGGTGGCATTGAGTATTCAGAAAGTATGTGTTGAGGCACATGGATCGAGAGTGGGATTTTTCCATCCATATGATGGATAGATATACTCTGGGCCCACTTGGTGGAATGTCATCCAATTAGCTTGCAAGCATGTGACTGGCTCACAAGGGATCACATATCACGAGAACGATAAAAGAGTACTTATCGGTAACGAGGTTGAACTAGGTATGCAGAGATACCGACGATCAGACCTCAGATAACTAAAATATCGCGAGACAAAGGGAAATTGGTATAATATGTAAGTGGTTCATTTGATCGTAAAGTAATCGTAGAAATATGTGGGAACCATATGAAATTCCAGATTCCTCTATTGTTTATTGATTGGAGAAGTGTCTCGGTCATGTCTACATAATTCATTAACCGTAGGGAGACACACTTAAGGATTTGATGTTGTTTAGTAGATATGGAATGTAAGTAGGTAGACCGGATGTTGTTCGGAGTCTCGGATGGGATCCGGAATATCACGAGGAGATCCGGAATGGTCCGGAGAATAAGATTCATATAAGGAAAGTCCAATTCCAGAGTTCGGGAATGATTCCGGTGTTTTCACCGGAATGATCTAGAAGGGTCTAGAAGGTTCATTGGACCGGAAGGGGAAGGGTGCATGAATGTGTCATGACTAAGTGGAATGATTGCATCATGTCCTAGGTCACTTGGTTGGGCGTTTGAAAGAAAGAAATTAAACTCCAAATTGAAAGTCAAAAGACAAGTTTGAAAAGTCAAACTGGGACAATGTATCCTTGTGGAGGAAGGAAAGAATCTTTCTCTCCCTCCACCACAAGCCAAGTAGGAGAAGGAGTTGGGGAAGGATTCAAACTCCCCTCTCCCAAGCTGCCCTCCCTCTCATAAATAGAGGCGAGGGGTGCCCCAAGAGAGAACACCAGCCCCTCCCCACACCACCGCTGCATCGCCGCCACCACCCAGCGCTGTCGCCGCCGCCCTAGCCGCCGACTACCTCCTCCTCTCCAGCTTCTAAACCCTAGATATCCAGGGAAACTCTAATACTCGACCATAACTCGCTCCGGCTTAGGCGAAGCCCTACGAGATCTTCTCTCTACTTTCAACACCATGCCGTCGTGTTGCCGAAATTGCGAGGAGAGAACTATAACCTCCACTGCCTGCTGGAACAAGGGAGAGGAAGGTCTTCATCGAGTACCGAACGTGTGACCTACTGCGGAAGCTCTACCGGAATGCAGCGTCGGAAGGATCATATACGCGATCTTGAGATCAGCAAGTGTATGACTACATCACCCACGAGAATCTGCTCTCGTTAACCGCTTTGGAATCTTCAAGGGTGAGTACTCTAATTGACTCGTTACTACAATCTAGTAGATAGATCTTGGCTTGTTTGTGTTCATGCGGTTAATTTCCATGTTACAAACCCCTACACTTTACTCTCATCCAACTAAGCTACTGCGTGAGTACAATGTCTTCTACCATGACAATCGCCAGAAATAGTTCTACAGGGGAAGCTACTATTACGTCAGGGGCAAGCAAAACCCAAGACAGAAGTTCAGATGGACCTTGTGTGAGCTGACGCTGCTGGACAGGTCCTCCTCCGATGCTGTGATGCCAGACTTGAAGGGAATATGCCCTGAGAGGCAATAATAAAGTGTTTATTATGTGTATTCCAAGTATATGATATATGTTTATTTTGCATGCTATAATTGTATTAATACGGAAATGTTAATACATGTGTGTTTAATAAACAAACAGAAAGTTCCTAGTTATGCCTCTCTCATAAACTAGCTTGTTGATTAACAAGCTGATCAAGGTTTCATGATCATGGACATTGGATGTTGTTAATAACGAGGTCACAACATTAGTTTAATGGTGTGATGAACATTCATCCGAAGTATAGCATTACGATCATAAGTCATTGATTTTATATTTCTATAACAACTTACGAAGTGATCCTAATCCTTATACCATGAGATCATGTCAATCACTAACACCGGAAGAGTTTCTTGATAACATCAAATGTCACACCATAACTGGGTGATTATAAAGATGGGTTCATAACTACTAAAGTGTTATGTTGAGGCCCATGTATCGAGAGTGGAATTTGTTCATCCCAATGACGGATAGATATGCTCTGGGCCCTCTCGGTGATATCACATTGGTTAGCTTGCAAGCAAGTGATTTGATCACTAGAATGTTATATCACGGGAAAGAGAAAAGAGTGCATGTCAGTAACGAGATCAAACTAGGTATGGAGATACCGATGATCGAATCTCGGACATGTAATATATCACGAAACAAAAGGATTAAGATACTAGCATAAAAGGTTTCGACGATCATAAGAAAGTCATCATTGAATGTGTGGGAGTCAGTATGGGTTTCCAGATCCCGCTTCTGATTATTGATCAGAGAAGGTTCTCGATCATGTCCGCATTATTCACGAACCGTAGGGTGGCACACTTAAGAGACATCGACATCCATTTGCAGCAAAAGTTTCATGCCGGAAAGAATAACAAGCGCAGAAATTAATTTCATTAAATACCGAAACAGGTTTTCGGGTGAAATTGCAGAAAGTGTTTTTGCATGTGAAATGAAATACTAGCAAGGGTTTATATGTGAATTTTTGTCATTAAAGTAATTCACAAAATTCTGAATAAATAAAAGGATTTTTATTTAATGAGAGTTTGCATTAAATTTGGTGGAATTTAATTGGAATTTGAGTGTGATTTTGAGTGGAGGGAATTGAAAGGCATTTGAGTGAGTGGAGTGTCCACCCACATGAATGAAGGAGGGGAGGGGGCAACCCCCATGGACGGTGGCCATCCCCTTGGGTGCCCCCCTCCTCCTATAAAAGGATCCCCCTCTCCTCTCTCTCACTCACACCTCCTCGTGAAGGATCTCTCTCCCCCTCTAGTATTTATCCCCCATGGTCTCGGACTAGCGAGATACATGTTCCCGGTGGCTATTAGGCAAGATAGATTTGTGCTTACAATGCATCGCTGGAGCGAGGAGGCGAAGGTTGCTCGGTGCCTCGAACATGTGTGCGAGCACGGATGCACTGCTAAGTTGCGGTGCTAAGGACTTCCTCTCTATCTTGAGATCGACAAGAGATCGTCTACATCAACCACGAGTTTGACTCGTTAAGCTTTTTCGGTCTTCAAGGTATGTTCTCTACGGATATACATCCGCCCGTCGTAGGAAAAAATTTGTTTTCTATGCTGCGAACCCTACAATGGTATCAGAGCCGGATCTATGCGTAGATGCTTTACACGGGTAGTACACATATGAGTATGTGGGCGATGATGATCATGTTATTGCTTCTTGGTTGTACTTTTTATATTGGCGGCATAGTGGGATGAAGCGGCCCGGACAAACTTTACATGTCCTCGCACATGAGACATGTTCCAGGCTTGACATGCAACTAGTTTGCATAAGTGTCTAGCGGGTGTCTGTCTCTCCTACTATAGTCAATATCTATTTTGTAATGAGTTATCAACAATTTGGTTATCCTTGTTGTGGTTCATGTTCGTAGGTAAGAACGGTTCTATCTTCGAAAGCCCTAAGCCACGTAAAACTTGCAATGGATAAATTAGAGGCGTCTAGTTTAGATTGTTGTTGGGATAGTGTTATAATATGGTGATGTTGTAAGTAGAAGTACGAGATGATACTCTTACAACACACATAACGTGTAAGTTCCATAGACCTTGGCCTTACACATAGAGTTATGATAGTGATCATACCATGGTGCATATGATGGAGATCATATGCGGGAACCATATCATTTCACTTATAAACATGTGATGTTTGATTGCATCTTACATTGCTTGTTTGGCGTTTTATTAGCATAATAAGATGATCCCTCATTTAAATATCAAGTTAAGAATGTGTTCTTCCTTAAGTATGCACCAATTATGTTTCGTCGCTCCAAGACATCACGTGATGATCGGGTGTTCTTGGATCCATGACCATATTTCGTGTGTAAGACAGTTACACATGCGAATACTAAGATTCTTAGTTGGCGAGCCTAGCATGTACAGACATGGCCTCGGAACACGGACCAAAAGGTTAAGCATGAGTCATATGGTAGATATGATGCCCATTTGATGCTCGCCTTTGAAGCTACACCGACTCACGTGATGATCGGACTTGGTGTAGTGGATTTGGTTTGTGTAATCACCAAAAAGGCACGAGGGATGTCATTTTTGAGTGGGAGTTCATTCGTAATGTGGATTAGTTGAACTCAATCTATCATAAACTTAGTCTAAACTTTACAAATTCTGTTGTAGATGGCACCACCTGATTTTAATTTCAATGTGTTCATGGAGAAAGAGAAACTTGCAACGAACGGTAGCAACTTTACCGAATGGGCCATGAATTTGAGGATTCTCCTCTTTGCTGCACAAAAGCAATATGTGCTATAAGCGCCGCTAGGCCCCCCACCATTCGATGATGTCCCTGACAAGGAGAAGAATGTCTATCAGACTCGTCAGGAGGACCATAACTTAGTTCATTGCGGCATATTGTATGGCCTAGAGCCAGAACTTCGAAAGCGTTTCGAAAACGGCAATGCATTTGATACAATGGGTGAGTTGAAAATGATTTTCGACACACATGCTGTTGTAGTGATGACATGGTGGTGGCACGGCAGATGCCATGGGTAGGCTAAAGTATGGGGCCAATGGATGCTAGAGGGATCCGAGGAGGGATGATGTAGTGATTTCTACACTCAAATGACTAACAAGTAGCTCTTTATTCCTCCTCTCAAGGGCTACAAATGCTCCTTGAGCTGTATCAAAGGGAAGAAGAGAACTACTACGCGATCCCTTCGGCCTAGAATGAATCGATCCCCCTCTCTGGAGCCCGTACCCCTCCTTATAAAGGGGTTCCTTGACTCCTTCTAGGGCTGATGTGGCAAGCATATTCTTGTCCCAAAGTGGTAACTCGGCAGGCTCATTTCCATGTCCCCCTTCTATCAGTGGCAAGGTTCTATAGGCCCTCACATGTGCGCCTCGGGCTTCCTCACTGTCACCTCCATGACGCTTGTCTGCCCCTCTGCAGCTCTGCTCTTTGTCCTTAGCGCTTGGCTCTGTCTAGATTCCTCCTAGCCAGCGACTAGGGTTTGACTATAGGCTCCTCCTTCTCATGCATGTCTCACATTACTCGGCCTCATCTCGCATAACTCGGCTCGGCCTTCACCTGCATACAAGTCGATTAGCCTTACTCGGCCGACATAGCTCATACGTCGGCCGAGTAAGGCGTTACTCATCTTATATTTGCCAAATCTCAACTTATCTCGGTCGGATCTTGCATGATTCGTCCGACACAATTAGTAATTCGGCTTAAGGTAGGGGAGACTCCTTTCTTCTTTCCCCTATCTTGACCCTATCCGGGGTCACCCCCCCAACATTAGTCCTCGAAGCTGGTGCGGTCCTGCCGGAAACCTCGGTCGGACCACATCAGTTTCCAGACATTTATCTTCTTTCTTTATTTCCGTGGTATTTCTTAGCCGACATTCTTTTTCTGCTATCCTCTCCTTCATTTCATCCTTTTCCCACTATGGGCTACGCTCCGAGTTATCTCCTTTCGTTCGAGGTATTTGCTTGGCTTCCTGGGTAAGTCTTGTCCTACGTGTACCGGTCATCATTGTTCTCTAGTTTGTTGTTCCTCTACAATGTTCACTGACACGCTACAGTGATTATTGCTCCCGTCACGTCGGCACAATGACGCCTCGAGTGCCGCAGCAGTCAGGAGGCCCGATCCTTTGCTGTGGCCCCACTACCTGCGAGCGGTTAAGCGATACACGCGATTACACGGTTAGCGTGGCATAGCCACGATGCCACTACGGTTTACCCTACGCGGTTATAAAGAGGGGAGCGGGGCAGGATGATTCACTTTACCCCTTTCCATTCCCTTCGTCTTCTTCCCCGCGCCACCACCTCCACTTGTGTTCCTGTGGCCGTGCCACCGCCGTTCCCCCTCGACGGATACGCTGTGGTTTTCCGGCTCCCGTGACCTCACCGCAGCACCTCCGCTTTGGCGTTCTCACCGGTGAGTTTTATTACAGCGCCGCCGCTAGGTCCCAGCGTTAGGCATTCTTCTAATATTCCAAGATTCCCCACGACGGTGCTTTCTCTGCTCCGCCGCTGCGTTTGTCACCGTCGCGACGGGGCCCTGCATCTCTAGGCCTCTCCCCGCCGCCAGTTCTTCTTCGGTCGATTCCTCCGACAAGCCCATGTCTAGCTCCTCTAGCGGCGCTCTCGTTGGGGAATATGACCTTGCGGCCGGTCCAGAGCGTGGTTCCTGGCAGGGTTCCGCGATTACTCGCCGGGAGATATAGTGGCTAATCAAAACACGCCGAATTCCTGCCGAGGTAAGTTGTCACTTACCCGACAAAGAATCCTCCCCTATACTCAATGAGGGCGAGTACGTAGTTTTTATGTCCCACTTTGCTCGTGGATTTGGCCTCCCTTTTAGTGACTTCGCTAGGAGCTTCCTAGATTTCTTCGGCCTTCAACCGCATCACCTGCCGGCTAACGCCGTAGCCTCTCTGTCGGCCTTTATCTCGGCTTTGGAGGGGTATTTCATCCTCTGGCCTTCTGTAGACGTTTGGTCCAAATTCTTTCATATCCGAGCCAACATAGTGCCAGATAAATCTCTTCATCCTTCTGAAAAATCTCTCACCCAATGCGGGTCTCCATCCATTACACCTCGGAAAAACTCTGTGTTCCCCCGGGTCGCTGGCCTCGAATCTTGTAAGAAGTGGCACAAATCATTTTTCTATGTCAAGAATACTAGGAAAGAAGACAAGATTCGGCTCCCTGCTTTCTCTATCGGTCCTCCCTCAAAGAAGAACTGGATCTACAATCTGAGGAAAAGCCATGCTCTTGCCGAGGCATTTGAGATCCGGCTTAAGGAACTGACTCATGCTGGGCTCTAAAGTGAATATTTGATGACTGCTTTCGTCAGCAGCCGAATCTGCCCCTTCTAGCTTCGCTCTCGTAAGCTCTGTTATATGAGTGGTCCTTTGGATCCCAACCGAGTTTCTACGTTGAGCTTGATGATTATCAGATCTATAGACGTGTCCGGGCTATTTTCAAGACCGAGATGCCCGAGGAATGGAAATGGGGACTAAGGCCATTTTCTCGCGGGAATTCTCCTCCTCAGGTAAGTTAAACGCTGGTGTTTTCTTCCGAGTCATTTTCCATTGTTCTTTTGCTAACTCTTATTCACTTCTCTCGCAGAGGTTTACGGAGCAGAAGACAGAAGATGCTGAGGTTTTGGCTCTTCCTTGGACTGCTGACCGCAATACGCCGGACAATGGAGAACCTGACACGGAGGAGTTTGTCCCTAAGTTGGATGCTGCTCATGTTCGTCCCCGGAGCAAGACCTCGACCCGTGTGGATGAAGGTGACTCGGACGATGTCCAAAATCTTGAGGTAGTTGCCGTGGTGCCTATCTCTTAAGCATTTTCGGCTCCTTCTTTCCCAGCTAACCAAGCTGGCCAGGTGACCTCTTGCTTCCGAGGCTCCTGTTGCTTTGAAGAAGCGCACCGCTTTGACGGATCCTTCTGGTGCTGCCCCCAAGAAGTGAGTCAAGAAATCTACTCAGCATATCTCGAGGCGTAAGACCATGCCTGGGGTTACTGGGTGAGTTTATTTTTATTTGTATTTCTTGTTTCTCTCTTTCTATTTCTGACTCAGCTTTTACTCCCTTGTAGAGCTCCTCTTTCCGCAAAGCCAAGCGGTCCGAGTATGACAACCCATACTACTCGGCCGTCTTCTCCCCCACCTCCGGAGGATACTCGGGTTCCCAGTCCCTCTCGTGTTGATTCTCCTCCTGCGCCGACTAATGTATCACCTCAACAAGATGATCCCATTGCTCCCACCGTTGTTGCCGATGTAACCCCTACGCCGGATCACCCGGCCGAGCCTGCTGTCCTTCTTAAGACCCCCGAGGTTTCCCCCAATGATCCTTTGATCACAGCAGTTCCATTTCCTATTCCAATTCCTACCGAGGATACCACTACCTCGGTCCCTTCGAAAACTATAGTTCCTCCTGCCGCCAAGGACCTGATCCCCAGTGCTGAAGTTGTTGCCCCTACCAAAGTCTCTACTAAGAGCAAGAAGGTTGTTGTTACTAAACCCTCGACATCTCAGAAGGGGCCAACAAGCTCTTCTCAGCCTAGCATTGCTGCCGCCAAGGAGATTCTACCGCTAAACCCGGTGTCGCCCTTGCTGACGACACTCAACTTATTCTTCATAAGAGTCCGGCGGCGGCTACAGTTACTCAGCAGGCCCGAGGTAAAGTGTTGACCCGTACTGAGAGTGGGCATAGCCTCGGCTCACTGGTGGAATATGCAAACAACTGGAATGCCGCCGATCAACTTGAGGGCGATCCAAGTAGCCAACTATTTCAGCTTTCCTACATCAGCAGTCGTTTGCATATGGCTGCTAAGGTTGTTCTTGAAAGTGATAAGATGAACGAGGTAAGTGCCTTCGCCGATACTTTTTCTATTATTCAGATGATACTATATATACACTAGTCCCTGAAGCTTGCAACCGGATAGTTTATTGTTCGTTTGGAAGCTTCATCCTGTTTTAAATGCGTTACATGCTAAGTCAATTTGTTTCGTGATTCGGATTAACCGTGTTCTAGAATATCAAACCATCCAGCTCCGAGTCAAGTTTTACTTGATTCGGGTCTGACTTTCTTTTGAATATCCAGCCATCTAGATCCGAGTCAAGTTTTACTTGATTTGGATCTGTCTTACATTTGAATATCCATCCATCTAGATCCGAGTCAAGTTTTACTTGATTCGGATCTGTCTTACTTTTGAATATCCAGCCATCCAGATCCGAGTCAAGTTTTACTTGATTCGGATCTGTCTTACTTTTGAATATCTAGCCATCTAGATCCGAGTCAAGTTTTACTTGATTCGGATCTGTCTTACTTTTGAATATGCAGCCATCTAGATCCGAGTCAAGTTTTACTTGATTCGGATTTGTCTTAATTTTGAATATCCAGCCATCTAGATCCGAGTCAAGTTTTACTTGATTCGGATTTGTCTTACTTTTGAATATCTAGCCATCTAGATCCGAGTCAAGTTTTACTTGATTCGGATCTGTCTTTTCTTTGTGTAACTTGTTGCCATTTTTAGGTTGCCCATGATCACCGGACAACCGAATTTCAAAGGTTGCTCTTTTGCGCATAAGAAACTTCAAGATAAATATGAGCAAATTGTCCCTCTTGTGAATAAAAATGGTAAACTATCTAGTCCATTTAGTTTCTCTTACCTTTGTAAGAGATTTAGTTTTTGTTCTAACCTGCATTTTGCTGGTGCGCAGTTGGTATCAACAACCTGAATGCTCGCCTTACCAAGAAAGTTGGCATTCTTAAAGGTTAGTTACTCCTTTTGCCTTTTAATTTGTCGACTTTTTGTTCGAGGTAAATCTTGGGTTTCTTACGACCTTCTGGCTTTGGTATAGCCGAGTTATGAACACTTGCAGCATCGCATCAAGAATGCATATATATGCCTGATATGATGCTGCATTTTTTAGAACAAGCTGCCGCTCATTCGGTGCAACTCAAGGAAAAAGATGACGAGATAACCCGGTTGCGCGCCGAGGTTGAATCTCTTAAGCTTTCCCAGAAGTCTGAGTTAGAAAAAGTTGATCAAGAGTTCTCTGAAGAAAAGAACCGACTAAGTCTTCAGCTGCAGAAAGACAAGGAACTTCTTGATGCCGCCGAATTAAAGAACCGGGCGATGAGCAAGGAAATCATTCGCTTTGAGAAGAGTAGGACCGACTGGTCCTTGGGTCTCCATAAAATGTTGAGTTACATTCATCGTAAGTTTCTGTCTCTCGTCGAGTTATTCGTCCTCTTTTCTTATTTTAACTCATATAATGTTCTTTCGTGCAGATCATTTTCCAGAAGCTAAACCTGTGAGCTCCAAGGCTGTGATTTCTTCTCGCGAGCGCCGAGGTGTTCCCATTGCTTCGAGTCAAGAGTATTCCATGGCAGCTTTTCTGATTGCCGTCGGCGCTGCTATTGGACCAATGAAGATTATGGGAAGAGATCTGGTGCAAGCAGCTATTCGAGCCTACCATGTTCTCTGGCCGAATTCGCCGGATATTGATGAAGTTGAAGTGCTTATGGCGAGGCTAATGGCATCTCAAACTCAACTTAACCTCTAGAGGGAATCTGCTGGAAGGGATGGTGCTGATATGGCACTTAAAGCTGTTTTGTCTCGGTACGAGGATATGTCCCTCGATATTCTGATGAATCTGTGCACTGGCTCTCCTTGGGTTGAAAATCTAGAGTTCGTTGCTCGTCGTCAAGCCCGTGCCTTCCAGCTTATCGAGTATACTGATTTGCATCATTGGATCGAGGGGCCGAGTTTTCTTCCCAACCCAGCTGATGATGCCGAAGCTGAAGATGCATCGGGTGGTGACTCGGCTGATCAAGATGAATTGGAGGATGGTTCGGAAAATGCCAATGATTCCAATGACAGCTCAGATGGGGATGACAACGCGCGATCGTCTTCCAAAGGAACTGAAACCTCTCGAGCCCAAGTTGGCGTCTCCCAGCAGCCAGAGCTTGCCCCATAGGTTACAACGGCCTCCGTCGATACTGAGGTAACCTCTGCTAAGGCCCAAAAACGTCGGAGCGCCCAGTTCCTAAAGATACCCCTCTGAAGGAGATTGGGGTCATTCCGCCTGCGTCCGAGACACCCACGACTGACGCTCCTGATGCTGCTACTGCGCCTCATACGGGTGATTCGGCCTCTGCCGGTGTCTAGGTTCAAAAACTCTTAGTCGTTTAAGTCCCCGGTATGTCGGGTGTATGCTGTCTTTGAAACAATTATCCGCCTTTTGGTATAATGTGAACCCTTTTGCCTTTGGCCTCTGAGGCACTGGTAATGGTAATTGTTGTTAGTCTATCTAATTGAGTCTATGTTAATCGTATCTTTGCTTTGCCAAATTTTAACTTCATAGATCCGGATCATATTTTCTCATATGACTGATTTTCGTTTGGCATCCATCTTGTGTTTCTTATGTAAACTTGGTTGTAGAGTTGTTGTTTTCGCAACTTCTTCTTGAAGTACTATGTTCTAAGCCCATATATTGACTTACCACTCTCCCCGAGGTATTCATTGATAAAATGATATAGATAGGGTACTTCCCTCATTATACCTCGACTTGCTGACGTTGTCAGTCTTGTTACTATGATTTTAGAAATCGTTAGTTGTTTCCTCCTTGTTATTCCTCCGATGGCCGAGGCAAGCTTATATCGCATCTTGTGATTTATGATTGATAAGTCGAGGAAGTCCCCGAGTTTCTGCTTGAGTTACCGAACTCTTATGTGTATGACAAAAATTAGCGGGCAATATGAGTCAGTCCCCGAGTTATTGCTCGGGTTACTGAAGTTTCACACATTCTCAAAAAATATCAAACAACATGAAGCTGTCCCGAGTTATCACTCGGGTTGTCGAAATGTAACACATAATTCAACACAAAGAACATCATGGGCCAGTCCCCGAGTCACTGCTCGGGGTGCCGAAGTTTAATACATATTTCAAAATAAGAAATAACATGGGGCAGTCCCCGAGTCACTGCTCGGGGTGTCGAAGTTTGATACATAGTTCAAAATAAGAAATAATATGGGGCAGTCCCCGAGTCACTGCTCGGGGAGCCGAAGTTTGATACATAGTTCAAAATAAGAAATAATATGGGGCAGTCCCCGAGTCACTGCTCGGGGTGCCAAAGTTTGATACATAGTTCAAAATGAGAAATAATATGGACAGTCCCCGAGTCACTACTCGGGGTGCCAAAGTTTGATACATAGTTCAAAATGAGAAATAATATGGGCAGTCCCCGAGTCACTGCTCGCGGTGCCGAAGTTTGATACATAGTTCAAAATGAGAAATAATATGGGGTAGTCCCCGAGTCACTGCTCGGGGTGCAGAAGTTTGATACATGCTTGATATTCTGATTTGGTGCATCACGTCACAATATGCAATATAGGGCTTCTAAGTGTAGAACGGGCGAAGTAAGGCTATGTTCCATGTTCTTTTTGATTCATCTCCGGCCTTGTTTGCCTTGTTCTTTTCTGGTGGCTGAGCATCGATCAAGTACTATGCATCATTGTGCAATGATTTACTCACAATAAATGGTCCTTCCCATGGGGGTGAGAGCTTGTGCATGCCGGCTGTGAGTTGCACTAGCCGAAGAACTAAATCTCCTTCTTTAAAAACTCTTGGACTGACCTTTTTTCTATGATATCGTCTGAGCTCTTGCTGATAAATAGCTGATCTTGATAATGCCAATTCCCTTGCTTCCTCCAACAAATCAACATCGTCTTGCCGCGATATTTCGTTTATCTCGGCACTTGTGTACTCGACCACTCTTGGCGAGTCATGCATTATGTCAGCTGGAAGTACAGCTTCTGCCCCGTATACTAGAAAGAATGGGGTATACCCCGTTGATCTATTTGGGGTGGTCCTGAGGCTCCACAATACTGCTGGAAGCTCCTCAATCCAACACCCTGCCGACCTTTATAGTGGTTCGATTAGCCGAGGTTTTATTCCTGACAATACCAGTCCATTTGATCTTTCTACTTGCCCATTCGATGCCAGGTGAGCCACCGAGGCAACATCTAGTCTTATGTGTTTCTCTTGGCAGAATCTAGCAAAAGCTCCTTCAGCGAAGTTTGTGCCATTATCCGTGATAATACTGTGTGGGTATCCATATCTCAATATAATATCTTTGAGGAATTTCACCGATGTGGGTCTGTCACATTTTCTTATCGGTTTCACTTCTATCCACTTTGTGAATTTGTCCACCATGACCAGAATATGAGTCATTCCGCCTCGGGCAGGCATGAATGGACCTACCATATCCAAACACCATACAGAAAAGGGCCAAGTGATTGGTATTGTTTTTAACTCGGAGGAAGGCAGATGTATCTTGCTGGCGTATCTCTGGCAACCATTACACCTCTCTACCAATTATTTTGCTTCCTTCAGCGCAGTTGGCCAATAAAATCCATGCCTAAATTATTTGGCCACTAGGGCTCTGGATGAGGCGTGATTCCCACATTCTCCCTGATGTATATCCAAAAGTATTTCCTGCCCTTCTGCCGAGTCAATGCATCGTTGCAGTACGTTCGTGACACTTCTCTTATACAGCTCATTGTTTATGATCGTGTAGGCTTTTGCTCTTCTCACTATCTGTCTAGCCAGGACCTCATCACTCGGCAAGATTTCCTCTTTAAGGAATGAGAATATGGGTTGTGCCCATGTCGGCGTAACTTTCTCCGGGAAAACTATGTTGTCAATTTCCATAATTTCCGCCGACATAACATCTTTGGGCTTTTCCATGTTCACCCGTGGGTCGGCCGAATTAACCCTTAAATAATTCGGGTCATATTCTTTGTCAATTTCCATTGGGGCATTTCCTTCTGTCTGTTCTGCCGAGATACGAATTGACTCGGATTCTGGCGAAGGTGTAATCGATGGTTTTCTCAGGTGCTCCAGAGCTATGCCTGGGGGAATTGACTGCCTAGTCGATCCGAGTTTTGATAGTGTATCTGCAGCGTCATTTTCCGCCCGAGGTATGTGATGAAACTCACACCCGTCAAAATAACCACTGATCTTTTGCACATGAAACCTATACAGGGCCATATTCGCATCTAGTGCGTCCCAATTTCCTGTTACTTGCTGTACTACGAGGTTTGAATCCCCGTAACATAGAATCTGACGTATGCCAATCTCTTTTGCCATCTTTAGGCCATGGACCAGTGCTTCATAATCGGCAACATTATTTGATGCAGCGAAATGTATCTGCAGCACGTATTTCAGCTGATCTTTTTTTGGTGAGGTCAATACTATTCCTGCCCCTAGCCCATTTTTAGCTTGGACCTGTCAAAATGCATTGTCCAATAGTTCGGATCTGGTAATGGGGGCTCATACTGTACCTCGGCCCAATCCACAAAGAAGTCGGCCACTGCCTGCGACTTAATTGCATCTCGCCTATCAAATTGCAGAGCATAAGGTGATAAGTCAATTGCCCATTTTGGTATTCGGCCACTTGCATCTTTGTTGCTTAATATCTCGGCTATGGGTGCTTCACAAATCACTTTTATCGGATGTTCTTCGAAGTAGTGTTTGAGTTTTTTCGCCGACATTTATACTCCATCAGCCATCTTCTGGTAGTGAGGGTAGTTCTGCTTTGAGGCCGATAATACCTCACTTAGGTAATATACCAGCCTTTGTACTGATTTATCCTCTTCGTTCTGCTCCACGACAACTACCGCACTTACCACTCTGTTAGTAGCTTCCACATAGAGTAGCATAGGCTCTTTTGATAATGGAGAAGCCAAAATCGGTGCTGTGACCAACAACTTTTTTAACTCATGAAATGCATTATCGGCTTGCGGTGTCCAGATGAACTTGTCGGATTTTTTCATCAGTTGGTATAGAGGTAGTGCTTTTTCCCCTAGCCGACATACGAATCGACTCAGAGAAGCCAGACATCCTGTAAATTTGTGTACATCGTTCAGACACCTCGGTAGTTCCATTCTTTCAACTGCTCGGATCTTAGTTGGATTTGCCTCTATACCTCGGCTGGACACGAGGAAACTGAGTAATTTTCCAGCCGGCACACCAAAGGTACATTTTTCTGGGTTAAGTTTCATTCGGAACCTTCTCAGGTTTGTGAATGTCTGCCGAATATCTTCAAGGAGCGTTTTGCTCTCTTTGGTTTTTATAACCACATCGTGAACATACACTTGCACATTTTTTCCTATCTGGTCATGTAGACACTTTTGCATGCATCTTTGGTATGTCGCTCCTACATTACGCATGCCGAATGGCATTGTGCGATAGCAAAGCCCCGTACGGGGTAATAAACGCAGTCTTTATTTGATCATCCGGGTTTAACGGTATCTGGTGGAAACCAGAATACGCGTCTACAAATGATAACAACTCACAGCCTAAAGTTGAATCAATGACTTGGTCTATCCTAGGTAAAGGAAAAGGATCTTTGGGACACGCCTTATTGAGGTTCGTGTAATCGATGCACATTGGCCATACGACGACTACATTTGGGTCATCCTTTTTATTTTCTACCAACACCGGATTTGATAGCCAATCCGGGTGAAGCACTTCCATGATAAACCCGGCTGCAAGGAGCTCATCCCCTATTATCTTTCTCCTGTCTTCGGCGAAGCGGCGGAGAGGTTGCTTCACCGGCCTTGCTCCTGGCCTTACATGCAAAGAGTGCTCAGCCAACTCCCTCGGAACACCTTGCAGGTCCTGAGTTGACCATGCAAAGATATCCCGATTCTCACAGAGGAAGTTGGTGAGCTC
The DNA here is from genome assembly GCA_916181665.1 of Avena sativa. NCBI lineage: Eukaryota > Viridiplantae > Streptophyta > Magnoliopsida > Poales > Poaceae > Avena > Avena sativa. The sequence goes on along the minus strand of OV702298.1, from coordinate 38,204,199 downwards.
ACTTTCCTATTTTGCATCTAGGCCAGCACCAATCGTGATGGTGCGCTCTAGGAACTGATCATCAATCTGGATCTTCTTCGTCTCCTTAGTCGGCTGGAAAGATACACTCCCATGCAGATTGGCTAATGCCGGCATATTACGCTGTGCCGACTGATCTAGAGCTGCCACTTCCTGAATCCTTCTTTTCTCTCTTGCAATTACCAATGACTCGGCTAGGTTTGACCCGGCCGAAGCACATTCCATAGATTTTCTGTAATCCCCTGCCACTGTTATTACCCCCTGAGGCCCTGGCATCTTCATTTTCAAGTAGTTAATGTGGTAGCTGCTCATAAACTTTGGCCAAAGCTGGCCGTCCGAGTAAAGCATGATAGCAACTCTCTAGGTCTACCACCTCAAACTCCAGATTCTCAGCTCTGCAATTCTCTCTTGTGCCGAATAACACATCTACCCGAACCTTCCCAATGGGTTCGCAGGAGAGCCTCGGCACTATCCCATGGAATGTGGTCCTTGTGGGCTGCAACATATTCTGTGTTATTCCGAGCTTATGCATTGTATCCTTGTACATGATGTTGATACTACTTCCATTATCAATGAGTACCTTTGAGAACTTCACATTGATGCTAGGCCCGACAAACGTCGGATCCAGTACCAATGCGTACGATCCTGGGTTCGGCATTATCTTCGGGTGATCTTTTATGCTCCAGGTTATCTCTTGATTGGACCACGGCACGTACCTTGGTACTGCCAGCATAACTGCATTCACTTCCATATGCCGGCGATGTACGCTCTGCCTATCTTGCTGTTCTGTTGTGAACACACAATAGGATTGGTGATGTTCCCTGTAATCATTACGTCCATTGTTCCCGGGGTTTCCGGTTCCGTCTTGATTTTGATTTACCACTTGGTGTACTACATCCCTTCGGTCCGAGTTATCGTACCTCGGAGGGGGTGGCGGTAACATTAGCTGCTGCGCATTTGCCCCGGTTAGCTATGGCTGTTGCTGTTGATGTACTTGATGAGGAGGTGCTTGTATGCCCGCCGGGTTTCCCATTGGATTTTTCATCCAAGCACACTGGCGAGTAGTGTGGTTGGCTGGTTTGGCCGGGTTAGGCGTGTGGAACTTACACGGTTGATCCAAGATGGACTCAAATGTGTACTTTGGCCTTTCCTGCCATTGCTTCTTCTGTTCTGGCGTCCACTACTGAGGACCATTCTTCTGTCGCTGATTGTTCCCATGACTAGGCTGATCCTGCACAACTGCTGCCACCTGATTGGAAGCATATCTGTAATCCGGCCTCTCGTCCCTTCTTCTGCCTCAGTATTCGTTGCGCCGTGATGACCCGGCTCTGTCTCTAGCATAATGATCCTGCTGCTCCCGATGTTCTGCTGACATTACTCTGGTTGAGTCGGATCCCCTAAGGCGTACGAATCTGCTATCCTGATGGTTTCCGCCAATGTGGTTGGCATATCTCTCTGCAATCTCTGCCATAACACGCTTGCATATCTACAACCCTGAGCAAACCAGGCTATCGCTTGAGATTCTATGACCCCTTCACATGAGTTTCTGAGGTTGCACCACCGAGTCAAGAATTCTCGATCTGTTTCATTGGGCTTATGCTTGCACATTGCAAGCTGTTGTTGCCTGTTTGGCCTCTTATAAGTACTGGTGAAATTACTGACAAACATTTCTTCAAAATCCAACCAACAGTTGCTACTTCCTGTTGGTAAATTGTTCAGCCATACTCTGGCTGGTCCTTCCAGCATCTGTGGGACGTATCTTACCGACCATCGTAAATTTCCGCTAGCTATTTTCACTGTCGTGGCATAGTCAATTAACCAATCTTGTGGCTTCGTACTCCCATTGTATGTTTTCGTGCCCCTTGCCAACTAGAAGTTCAGCACGGGTGGTTCGCCCATGATCCGAGGTCCAAAGCACGCCGGACTAGGTGGACCCTGTTCTTCCAATAGCTCGGACCGATACAATCTGTCTAGCTTCAATCTTGTGTCGGTCGACGACAAGTTTCTATAGATTACTCTGTATTGTACTCCATAGTGATTTTGTCCTCCCTGCTCTGCATAATCCATATCCGAGTAACCATCATTGTATCTATCATTCGCCTTATTTTGTAGAGCTGGTCTCGCTTCTCGCTCTACCCGAGGCTCATTCCTCGGCTAGGGTTCCTGCGGGGGTACCTCCTCCCTTCCGTCGGGTTGTTATTCTCATGGTTTCCCCTTTCGGGGTTTCCGTGCTCTCTGTTTGCACGGCCGAGTTTCTATCACCGCTGTTACCTCGGCTCATATTGTCTCTATTCTCATTGACCTTCCCAGCCACCGCCGGGTCATACGGGACAATCTGATTATTTCTTTTTCCAGAAGTCACTGCTCTGTCTTTTCGCGCATTGTTTCCGGGTGAGGATGCTGCTGTCGCAGATAGTGCGGGGGCAGCTCCTACCGAATGAACCATACGAGAAGCTCCTGGCTTCGTCGGGTCAGCCCTAAGCATTTCCTCATTCTGCTGGTTCGCAATGTGTACCAGCTCATTTACTCTTTCTTGCTGTTTTTGTCGTGCTTCCCCGCTTACCCCTTCCAACTCCAGGGCTGCGGCATTCGCCGCCCTGAGGTTCTTTGTCGGGGTACTATACCTTGGTAAGCCTGGATCGACTGAATCATCTGGACGAGCCTCGTGCTCTTTGTTGATATCATTCATGAGGTTCTTTCCTCTTAATCTCAATTCATCTACTCGGTCAGGGGCCACATCTAGTTTGTTTGCCCTAGCGTACTCTCGCAGGGTCCTGTTTAAGGATTCCCGCAAAGCCGACACCTTTTTTGCCTCTACTAGCACTTTTTGTCTAGTTTCTTCTAACTCCGCCTGTGCGTTTGCCGGGTCAAGTATCGGCTCTACAGGCGTAGTTAGGTTATCTATAGTTGCCTGAAGGATATTCTCTGGTCTCTCTAGAGGTGGTCATCTTAACCTTGTCGCCTTTGGAGTCACATCCTGCACCTCTGCCGCCCTGATTGCTGGTGGATCTACCTCGGTGGTTTTTGGAGCTTCCTGCTTCGTGACTACCTATCCTCCTGTCGCGGGTCCTTGCTTGGTCCGGCGCCTGCTCCTGTTGCTGGTGCTGGCGCCGTCATCATCACCTCGACGCTGCCTGCAGGGCGTACTCCACGCGGACCGCTAGCAGCATAGAGGGGAGGTTCTCCCGCCTCGATAACTCGACGTGGGTAGACGCAGGAAGTGTTGACGCTGACGTAGACCTTGTGAGGGCCCAGGTTGATGAAGACGTCGTTGCGTGGGGGTGCTTTCCTCCTAAAGCTGCCAACGTTATCGCTGACATAGTCCCAGATATCAAATCTATGGACTAAGCCAGAAACAACCTACTCGCCTGTGTGGATGAAGTTTCTCGTCCGGATCTTGACTCCAGCTAGCACCGCTGCTGGCCCCACGGTGGGCGCCAACTGTCGTGGTGGTGGCACGACAGATGCCATGGGTAGGCTAAAGTATGGGGCCAATGGATGCTAGAGGGATTCGGGGAGGGATGATGTAGTGATTTCTACACTCAAATGACTAACAAGTAGCTCTTTATTCCTCCTCTCAAGGGCTACAAATGCTCCTTGAGCTGTATCAAAGGGAAGAAGAGAACTACTACGCGAGCCCTTCGGCCTAGAATGAATCGATCCCCCTATCTGGAGCCCGTACCCCTCCTTATAAAGGGGTTCCTTGACTCCTTCTAGGGCTGATGTGGCAAGCATATTCTTGTCCCAAAGTGGTAACTCGACAGGCTCATTTCCATGTCCCCCTTCTATCGGTGGCAAGGTTCTATAGGCCCTCACATGTGCGCCTCGGGCTTCCTCACTGTCACCTCCATGACGCTTGTCTGCCCCTCTGCAGCTCTGCTCTTTGTCCTTAGCGCTTGGCTCTGTCTAGATTCCTCCTAGCCAGCGACTAGGGTTTGACTATAGGATCCTCCTTCTCCTGCAAGTCTCACATTACTCGGCCTCATCTCGCATAACTAGGCTCGGCCTTCACCTGCATACAAGTCGATCAGCCTTACTCGGCCGACATAGCTCATACGTCGGCCGAGTAAGGCGTTACTCATCTTATATTTGCCAAAGCTCAACTTATTTCGGCCGGATCTTGCATGATTCGGCCGACACAGTCAGTAATTCGGCTTAAGGTAGGGGAGACTCCTTTCTTATTTCCCCTATCTTGACCCTATCCGGGGTCAACCCCCCAACAAGAGAGCTGCAATGTTTCAGAAAAGTTCTTTAGCTGCATGATGGAAGAGCACAGCTCCGTAAGTGAGCATGTACTCAAGATGTCGGGTTACGTCGATAAGCTTGTGTCCTTGGGAATATCGATTCCCATTGACTTAGGCATCCATCGTGTTCTGCAGTCTCTGCCACCTAGCTATAAGAGATTCATGATGAACTATAATATGCAAGGCATGAAGAAGTCTCTCCCTAAGCTTCTGTTAATGCTTAAAACTGCAGAAGTGGAGATCAAGAAAGAACATCAAGTGTTGATGATCAATAAGAACACTGGTTTCAAGAAAGAGAAGAAGGGAAAATGGAAGGGAAGTAAGGGCAGCAAGCTGGTTGCCGTGCCTGAAAAGAAACCCCGAGTTGGACCTAAGTATGATACCGAGTGCTATTATTATAAGGGGACTGGCCAGTGGAAGCGCAAATGCCCCAAATATTTGGCAGATAAGAAGGCCGACAAGGCAAACAAAGGTATATATGATATACATGTTATTGATGCGTACTTGACTAGTAATCGCAGTAGCACCTGGGTATTTGATACTGGTTCAGTTGCTAATATTTGTAAATCGAATCAGGGGCTACAGAACAAGCGACCGCTAGCAAGGGGTGAGGTCAAGATGCGTGTCAGCAATGGATCAAGTGTTGATGTGATTGTCGTCGGAACGCTACCTCTCCACTTACCATCGAGATTAGTAATAAACTTGAATAATTGTTATCTGGTGCCAGCACTGAGCATGAACATTGTATCTCGATCGTGTTTGATGCGAAGTGGTTATTCATTTAAATCCGAGAACAATGGTTGTTCTATTTATATGAATGAAATCTTTTGTGGTCATGCACCGATGATGAATGGTTTATTTCTATTGGATCTCGATAATAGTGTTACACATATTCATAATGTTGATGCTAAAAGGATTAAACTTAATGATGATATATCTGCATATGTGTGGCACTGCCGTCTAGGTCATATTAGTATTAAACGCATGAAGAAGCTCCATTCGTATGGAATTTTGGAATCACTTGATTTTGAATAATTTGATACATGTGAGCCATGCCTTATGGGCAAGATGACTAGAACGCCATTTTCCAGTTCAATGGAACGGGCGATAGATTTATTGGAAACCATACATTCTGATGTATGTGGTCCAATGAGTGTGTCGGCACGAGGTGGATATTGTTATTTTGTCACTTTCACGGATGATTTGAGTAGATATGGTTATATCTACTTGATGAAACACAAGTTTGAAACCTTTGAAAAGTTCAAGGATTTCAGAATGAACTGGAAAATCATCGTAATAGAAAGATCAAATTTCTACGGTCCGGCCGTGGAGGAGAGTATCTAAGTTACGAGTTTAGCACTCATATGAAAGAGTGTGGAATTTTTTCACAACTCACACTTGCCGGAACACCACAGTGAAATGGTGTGTCAGAACGTCGTAACCGTACTTTATTGGATATGGTTCGATCTATGATGTCTCTGACGGACTTGTCGTTGTCATTTTAGGGTTATGCACTAGAAACTGCTGCATTCACTCTAAATCGGTCACCATCTAAATCCGTTGAAAAGACACTGTATGAATTGTGGTTTGGAAACAAACCTAAGCTATCATTTCTTAAAGTTTGGGAATGCGATGTTTATGTGAAGAAACTTCAATCGGATAAACTCGAACCCAAAGCGGAAAAATGCGTCTTCATAGGATACCCTAAGGAAACAATTGGGTATTCCTTCTATCACAGATCCAAGGGCAAGGTTTTTGTTGCCAAGAATGGATCCTTTCTAGAGAAAGAGTTTCTCGTGAAAGGTGTGAGTAGTCAGAAGGTAGAACTCGAAGAGGTTATTGAACCTTCTCTTCAAAGTATGGCGAGTAGCGCAGCACCGGAAGTCGTTCCGGAGTTGGCTTCACCAGTTGAAGAGGGAACTAATGATAATGATCATGAAACTCCGAAAAAGAGTACTACCGAACCTCGCAGGTCTAGCAGGACACGTGCAGCTCCCAAGCTATACGGAAACCCTGTTATGAATTTCATGCTTGATGAAATTGATGATCCTGCGACGTATGAAGAAGCGATGATGAGCCCGGATTCCAAAAAATGGTTAGAAGCCATGAAATCCGAGATAGAATCCATGTATGAAAATCAAGTTTGGAACTTGGTGGACTTACCTCACGACCGGAAGGCCGTGGAGAATAAATGGATTTTCAAAAGGAAAAATGATGTTGATGGTAATGTGACCGTCTATAAAGATCGACTTGCCGCAAAGGGGTTTCGACAAATTCAAGGAGTTGACTACGATGAGACATTCTCTCCCGTAGCGATGCTAAAGTCAGTTAGGATTATGTTATCAATTGCTGCATATTTTGATTATGAGATATGGCAGATGGATGTCAAAACCGCATTCCTCAATGGTAATATTGAAAAAGAGTTGTATATGATATACCTAACAATAAAGAACGCAATGTTTCTGTCAACGGTCCGTCTGGTCTGGAAAAGACGATCTTGCCCCTGGAGTTCGCAGCTATTACAAGCAATGCCACCGCTTAGCTTCTCCCTGATTTGTTTCATCTACCCTAGGTGCGCCTCGAGCCTTGGAGGACGGCTAGCGGAGGAGACAGAGCCTCAAGCAAGGCCCCCATGGCGCTCGACCCAGACCTCTCGCGACAGCGCCCGCCGGCGTGTGTGGAATCTCCCCGATGGAGACGTCCCATGCCCACAGCGGCGGGCAGCGGCGTCCAACGCGGCTACCTGTGCGAGAGCGCGCACTCGCGGGCTCGTGGCAGTGCCCGACAGCGTCCGTGGCCTCGTAGTCGATGGCGATGTCCCGTCACAGTGGCGGCCGGCGGCCGCCACCCTCCGCGGCTACCTGTGCAAGAGCGCGCACTCGCGGCAGCGTCCGTGGCCTCGCAGTCGATGGCGATGTCCCGTCACAGCGCTGGCCGGTGGCGTTCAACGCGGCTTGGTGGTGATGGCAAGCGCCCTCCCGGGCAGTCCCCTTCGATGGCTGCCTCTCGAAGCGAATGCTAGATACGGGAAAGTCTCCGATCTAGAATCACACAGCAGAGATGGTCAATGGCTCAATGCAATGTCGTTTTGCAAAATGATCACTAGATTCACTTGAATTTGCAAATATGGCAATCAGTGGATAGTTTTTACATGCGTTTAGAACAGTAGATAGAAACATAAATAGAAGAGCAAATCTTAATTTTTCTATTAATAAAAATGATTTGGTTTACATGAATTGCCTTGCAAAAATTTGCTACTTTTTCTGATCTTTGTTGAACATTGTGATTTTTTGTTCTTCCCCAATATTATAAGTGTATTTAACGTGACGCCGTTGCAACGCACGGGCTTTGTGCTAGTGATACAACCAAAGGGTTTTGTCGATCCTAAGGATGCTAACAAGGTGTGCAAGCTTCAGCGATCCATCTATGGACTGAAGCAAGAATCACGAAGTTGGAATCTCCGCTTTGATGAGGTGATCAAAGAGATTGGATTTGTCCAAACTTATGGAGAAACTTGTATTTACAAGAAAGTGAGCGGGAGAAATGTGGTATTTCTGATATTATATGTGGATGACATATTATTGATTGTAAATGATATAGATCTTTTAAACAATGTTAAAAGTTATCTAAACAACAAATTTTCAATGAAGGACCTAGGTGAAGCGTCATACATATTAGGCATAAAGATCTATAGAGATAGATCTAGGCGCCTAATAGGGCTATTGCAAAGTACATACCTTCATAAGATTTTAAAGAAGTTTTGAATGGACGAAAGTAAGAAGGGGTTCTTACCTATGTTGCAAGGCAAGACATTGAGTAAGAATCAAAGTCCGGCTACGGCGGAAGAAAGAGAGATAATGGACAAAGTCCCCTATGCTTCAGCCATAGGCTCTATAATGTACGCCATGCTATGTACAATACCGTATGTGGCACATGCTATTAGTTTGAATAGTAGGTACCAACCGGATCCAGGTTCGGAACACTGAATAGCGGTCAAGAATATCCTTAAGTACTTGCGAAGAACTAAGGATATGTTTCTTGTGTATGGAGGTGAAGAAGAGCTCGTCGCTAAGTGTTATGTTGACGTTAGCTTTGACACCGATCCGGATGACTCTAAGTCTCAATCCGGATACGTATTTCTCATGAATGGCGGAGCGGTTAGTTGGAGGAGTTCCAAACAACCCGTGGTGGCGGGATCAACAACGGAGGCCGAATATGTTGCTGCTTCGGAAGCGGCTCAGGAAGCGGTTTGGATGAAGGAGTTCATATCCGAACTAGGCATGGTTGCAAGCGCGTTGGACCCAATGGTGATCTATTGTGACAACAATGGTGCCATTGACAATGCCAAAGAACCAAGGTCTCACAAGTATTCCAAGCATATTAAGCGCCGGTTTCACTCCATCCGTGAACATGTCAAGGATGGAGATATAAAGATTTGTAAAGTACATACGGATCTCAATGTATCAGATCCGTTGACTAAAACTCTCCCTAGAGCAAAACATGATCAACACCAGAACTCCATGGGTGTTAGATTCATCACTATGTACCAGATTATTGTCTCTAGTGCAAGTGGGAGACTGAAGGGAATATGCCCTGAGAGGCAATAATAAAGTGTTTATTATGTGTATTCCAAGTATATGATAGATGTTTAGTTTGCATGCTATAATTGTATTAATACGGAAACATTAACACATGTGTGTTTAATAAACAAACAGAAAGTTCCTAGTTATGCCTCTCTCATAAACTAGCTCGTTGATTAACAAGATGATCAAGGTTTCCTGATCATGGACATTGGATGTTGTTAATAACGAGGTCACAACATTAGTGTAATGGTGTGATGAACATTCATCCGAAGTATAGCATTACGATCAAAAGTCATTGATTTTATATTGCTATAATAACTTACAAAGTGATCCTAATCCTTAGACCATGAGATCATGTCAATCACTAACACCGGAAGAGTTTCTTGATAACATCAAACGTCACACCGTAACTGGGTGATTATAAAGATGGGTTCAGAACTACTAAAGTGTTATGTTGAGGCCCATGGATCGAGAGTGGAATTTGTTCATCCCAATGACGGATAGATATGCTCTGGGCCCTCTCGGTGATATCACATTGGTTAGCTTGCAAGCAAGTGATTTGATCACTAGAATGTTATATCACGGGAACAAGAAAAGAGTGCATGTCAGTAACAAGATCAAACTAGGTATGGAGATACCGATGATCAAATCTCAGACATGTAATATATCGCGAAACAAAAGGATTAAGATACTAGCGTAAAACGTTCCGACGATCACAAGAAAGTCATCGTTGAATGTGTGGGAGTCAGTATGGGTCTCCAGATCCCGCTTCTGGTTATTGATCGGAGAAGGGTCTCGATCATGTCTGCATTATTCGCGAACCGTAGGGTGGAACACTTAAGAGACACCGACATCTATTTGGACCAAAAGTTTCATGCCGGAAAGAATAACAAGCGTAGGAATTTATTTCACCCGATATCGAAACAGGTTTTCGGGTGAAATTGCAGAAAGTGTTTTTGCATTTGAAGTTTGTCATTAAAGTAATTGAAAAAATTCTGAATAAATAAAAGGAGTTTTATTTAATGAGAGTTTGCATTAAATTTGGTGGAAATTTAATGGGAATTTGAGTGGGATTTTGAGTGGAGAGAATTAAAAGGCATTTGAGTGAGTGGAGTGTCCACCCACATGAATGTGGGAGGGGAGGGGGCAGCCCCCATGGCCGACGGCCACCCCCTTGGGTGCCCCCCTCCTCCTATAAAAGGAGCCCACTCTCCTCTCTCTCTCTCTCACTCACACCTCCTCGTGAAGGATCTCTCCCCCTCTAGTATTTATCCCCCATGGTCTCGGACTAGCGAGATACATGTTCCCGGTGGCTATTCGGCAAGAAAGAGTTGTGCTTCTGCTGCATCGCTGGAGCGAGGAGGCGGAGGTTGCTCGGTGCCTCGGACGTGTGTGCGAGAACGGATGCGCTGCTGATTTGCGGCGCTAGGACTTCCTCTCGATCTTGAGATCGGCAAGAGATCGTCTACATCAACCACGAGTTTAACTCGTTAAGCTTTGTCGGTCTTCAAAGGTATGTTCTCTACGGATATACATACTCCCGTTATTTGTATCTAGTAGATAGATCTTGGTACATAGTTGTTCCCATCGTAGGAAAATTTTATTTTTCTATGCTGTGAATCGTACAAGACTATGAGGGTAAGAAGTGGGAAGGCATGACTAGAGATTGGATCGCCACTGTTGGCCTTGCCTGGAACTGGGAGCTTGTGAATGTGTTCGCTCGTCGTCGGATTCGTCTACCACCAATCTTCGACTTTGAGTCCACCTCCAAGGTACTTAAGTTTGTGGCTGCTGGTCAGCCAACTAATCTACTGAAGATAGCCATTTGTTGAGTTCCACAACTACTGGGAACTATACGGATTTCTCTGTTCTGGCCATCTTCGACATTGTAATTGCCTTCCTTGATGGTCTTCATGGTATCTAGATGGTTCTTGAGAACCATTTCAGCATGTTCAGCTACCATGATGCAATTATCCATAAGGGAGTTATCTATGTCGTAACTCAGATTGACAATGTTTATGCATGGGATCCTCGGGCATGGGTAAAATTTCAATCCTTAAATTTTTAGCTTCATCATTCAAATTTTGCCGAACTGACCTATGAATGTGCTTTTGTTGCAAGGTCCTATGCGTCTTCCAAGGTTTCCCGATTTTGACGGTAATCATGAGTACAGTCATGATCTGTGCTAGTTAGCAAGATCTCCTGATGGTGGTAGCCTTATTCTGATCAATAATGAGGGTGTTAGTGATAGGCGATATGACAGTACTTATGGTGGTTATCATGTCGCTGATAATATAATGTATCATCATGGTTGCACTATTCACACCTATTTTATTGGGTTTTTTGCCATGTTTTCTCAATTGACACTAGTAGGTTACTTTCACCGAGGCAATGGCGGAGGGTTTTTAACCTTGGAGCATTTTACATGTTCCTTGGATTGAACTATCTGATTACTATTCTAGTTGGCGCGACAGGACTTGGCCCTAGAGATCTAACGAGGAGCATCTATGTATACACCTCGCCGCATGCAGTTATCCTTGATGGATTTAATTCTCGTCTTAAAATATGCCAATTTAGTATGAATGCTCAAGATGCAGATGTTGGTTTCTCAACAAACATTGGCTAGAATTGGCGGCTGACTTTGTTGTGGTTCCTCCCAAGCTTGGCCAACACGAAGGATTGGAACCAGCATAATTAACAGTTCAAGGAAGAGGGGCTGAACATAGCGATCATATGGAATAGGGATTTGCGTATCTTGATTTTTTTTTCCTTTGCCTTATTTGTATCGCGTGGCCCTGAGCTGTTAACTTGTTCTAATAAAACACTCATTTTGCCGCAATGTAAGTGCAAGGCCTACAATTTGATCAAACTCCTTTTGTATGCAAGCGGTAGCTTTTGTCAGTGTGTGTCGATTATTTTGCAACTCATTACGTCTGCACCCCTTTATTTTTTGTTGTACTTTCGAGTTCTCAAAAAATGTGAAACAAATCAGAAACATTGGCTATGTTGTTTCACGTGCATCTACAATACTCGTTCCCGTAATATGATCTTACGTAACCTGTGTAAGAAAGGAAAAACCTAATCGAACGATATCTTCTGTTTTCATTTGTTAATTTTGTGGTGGCCATTCATGTAATATTTTGGGCTAGAAATTTAGAAACGAAATATACACGATATGTTCATGATTTATTTCACATTTTATAAAAAACTTGTAAGTGCGACATGCAACAACTAGTTATGGGTACAACTAGTTGCAAATTGTAATTTCCATCGTGGACGTCGCTAGTAGCTTCGAGCGCATGATGCATGCAGGTTATCACTGTCAAGTGGGGCCAACCTAAACTGGGCTTGCCTGTTAGTGATTCAGAGCCACATAAAGTCATGCATATTAAATCTTATGTCTGTACACGTAGCACACGTCTCTCATTTTACTACGCGGTTGCATGCTGGTCACGTGTAATTCCATGTATATATGAACATATGGAACATGCAAAAATTACCACGGACACACCTGTATGTGCATTGTATCCGGTGTATATATTTTTGGTCCTATACTACGACTTCTGCATGTAGGGGAACAAGGTGAAAGTACATGTGTTCATGTCACGGCTACTACTACAAGTAGTAGTTTGTCCTCCTATTTTCCGTTGAAAATACTATGTTGAAATGAAAGCTGTAAAAAGAAAACCCTCTAGTCAAACCGATATTACTAGACCATACCGCACCTCTGATATGTAGGAGTAGCTCTATGACGTGCAAGTCTAACATATAGTAAAGTCTAGGCGGCGGTGACATTCTCGATGTTATTGTTGACAGAGCAAATAAGTAAAATCTCCCTCCTCTCATTTTTTCTCTGCCTCTCCATCTTCTTCCCCAGTCCCCACTCCACCCACGACCTCCCCCATGCTCTCTCTTCTCACCCGTTTCTTGCATAACGCTCCCCCTCCTCCTCAAGAAAACCCCAATCGCACTTGCATCCGCCTACTATGCCTAAATCCATCTGGCCGTGATGTCCGATTCGAAGCTCAGCGGGTGATGCAAGTGGGATCAACTCGGCACGTACGTTGTCGATCTCATCATTCCGTGTCTGGACATTTCTAGCACCGTTAGGCTAGCCGCATGCTACAATATGTTGTACGATTGTATCGGCAACAACGAAGGTACGAAATGGACTTTGCACTATTGGAATGAACTATGCCTACTGATGCCTCAACCTGCTCATTGGTTCGATGCGCACTATGATGAGCTGATGGTAAATTGTCTGCACGACATGGTGTATGACGTGGTGCCCCTCGACCATCCTCAGTGCACCGCCATCCTACCCTTCATGCATGAATTTTTTAGGTGGACATGAACGGTGATTGGCTCGCTGCCATGGACCCGAGCGGGGTCTGGTGCTTAGTCATTAACCTTCCATCGACGGATACTTGTGGCATTGAGTGCAAGTCATTACCAATATATAACAGTCAATGCTACTAGCCATCCAGGGTTCCCACAGTTACCTTTACGCATTTCTATACTCATGCATATTTTAAAATTTTGTTTTTTTTCGAATCCATAGCTACGGAGGAAAGTATGAAAAGTCATAGGATGGATGTCTTGACCTGCTGAAGATCGTAATCTGCAGAGTACCCACGGAAGCTGGGGTTACATAGACTACAAGCTCCTCACGTTGTTCGACAATGAAATCGCCTACCTGGAAGGTGGTAGTGAAGTCTGGAGATGTCAGGACCATTCAGGTCATGGAAGACGACACTACCATGATGCCATTGAACACGGTGGCCTCATTTTTTGCGGTCGCATGTGAAGGCTGCACCTACTGCTGGAATCCCACATTGGAAGGTAATTCTAGTTCCATGATACATTGTGAGTGATTTACTAATGTTGTTACTTAACTACCTTTTTTATGTTATACCTTTCATATGACTGAATGATCACACCCTTTATGTCCTAAAAATATGGATGAACCATTGCTACCAATGAATTAGTACCAGTAATAAGTCTTTCAAAAATATAGTGTATGACGGCATCCCTACACTACAAAGTTTGTTCATCGTCAGAATATGAAAAGTATTAACTAGCATCTAAAATGTGAGGGCAACGCACTGAAGCCGGATTTCTTGATTTGTTTGTACTTTCAGGCCCTCCTCATATTGTAGGAATCACATAGGATTTTTGTAGGACACCAATCTTTTCCTTTAGATTGGCGTAGGATTTTTTTAGGATTTGGATCCTTAGGTTTTATTCTATAAATGTTGTTTGATTCAAAAGAGTATAATCCTTAGGAATTCCTTTAAAGGATTTGCACTCTATTTTGGAAGAAAATTTCCATCCACTCCAACCTCTTTGTACAATTCCTTCGGATTTTTTGTGCAATCAAACACTACACTTGATCTAAAATCCTATAGGTATCTAATCCTATAGGATTCAAGTGCACATGCCTCTATATCAATAAAAAGTGGCGTTGCCAGCGTTTTTTCTCATTCATGTGTTCATGTGATCCAAAGAGTCCCTCATTTATTCATATAACTAAAGGATCGGTCCCTCTTTTAGAACTTACAACAACTAGGAAAGTAAGATATGGAAGAAATCCAAATATTCAGAATAGCAGAATAAGAAAAATCAATTAGTAATCAGGATTTTCCTATTCACACTATTAGCATGAACAATGAAGAATGTTGGTGTTAGAATATGTATGCCAGTAACACGCTTTTTGTCTCCAATTCGGATGTTGCAGGAAACAAGGAGCTGGTGTTTGTATTCCCATCACCTATTCTGAATGATCGGCCAGGCATGTGGTTCCTCGCTCGATCGGCTGGCGGCAAATGCTTGATGATCATAATTATGATGTATGGCATGGGGGTTGCCCATGGCGAAGAGGCTGAAGTCATTCCCCATGCTCAAAATGGGACTAACCTATGCTTATACCCATCTGCTCGTCTCTATGTTTTTGAACATGATCCTAGCTATACTAGACCTCCAGGGGTCATCGTTTGGAGGCAGGTTAATAGTCTAGGCCACAACTCTATGTTTCTCGGTCTCAATTATCCAATAATTGACAAGATGATGAAGAAACGTGGATGCCAGACTCCTGATGGAACATTGTTCCCATTCATGAGGAAAAAATGTGTGTAACATATAGGAGGTTTCATGGAATACAATTCTCTCAGATTAAACGCTGCAACCTACAACCAAATGAAGGTGTGCATGTGACAATTATTAGCCTTCCCAAATATGGTTGGAACAGTGTGCAACAGGCAAAAATTTGGTTTATGCCTAGTTTAGATTTGGTAGGCTCGTTGTTCCATCTCTAGACTGAGCTATGCATCTTTCTCGTGTATCATCGTGTCATATTTTTTGCATCATGGTTCAACAGTTGACTGTTGTACACTGGTTTTATTGGCTAGTTTGAATCAGTTTATATGAGCCCTGTCATGCTTTTGTAATTAGTATTGCCTTCCATGTTATAGTCCATGTAGCGGTTCTTATCTCGTAGCGTCATTTCTATACTATATTTATCAGTAGTGTTACTGTGCAACTTTGTGTTTTTAGAGAAATATTCCTTCTGGACAGGAAAAGTAGGTCACCGCGGCCAAGAAGCAGGCCTTAACTGGGCCATAATCGATCTAGGATCGGTACACTAAAGCAGGCCGAGTCGTCCTAGGATGATAACCGCAAAAAAATGTTTATGTAGATTTTTTTAAAAAAATGTTTATGCAGACCCTTTCAAAAAACAAATGTTTACACAAACCCTATATTATTACTGATACATGGCATACTTTTGGCGTGGACTAAAATATTTTGGCGCTACCGTGAAATTACTTCTTTAATATGTATCCTCGCTCATCCTTCCACAGTCCACCACCCCAAATCAAATCCCCTGCCCCCTCACCACCACACACACATGACTCCATGTACCAAGCGTCGCCATCACTTCCATGCCGACCCCCTTCGACGACTCGAAAGCACTCTGGAACGGCGATCCCGATCTTCGTCCTGATCTTGGGCATTGTATTCTGTCGACGAATGCCAGCATGTTGGCATGGGACTATGAGTATGGCAGGTTAGCCCTCATGGCTACCGTGGAAGGCCCCCATCCTGCGAGGTCGTCGGATGACCTAGCAAAAGCTCTAGAGGCTATCCACTGCATTTAGTCTCATGACTTGCTTGTTGAAGTGTGTGCGCGCCCAACGGATTTTACGGTTACATTCCGGAGGGAAATTAAATGATGTCATGTGTTTAAGGAATCCCCCGTTCTCTGCCTGGGCGTGCAGGTTAGCTTCGCATGGTGGCACATAGGTTGGGGCGCCTCAGAGTGCTTCGAGTTACCCTTTTTAACGAAGCTAACCTTTGAGGCCCTATTGCGACGGGATTGGGGCCGCGAGACACTGAAGGAGCTGCTAAACAGCCTTGACGGTGAGCTGGTGAAGATCTTTCCTCTGAGAGATAGCTGGTGTGTATCGGCTGTTGCATGGTTGAAGGAACCTTCACACGTGCCGAAGGTCCTCTTTGTTGACTTGTTGGTGCATGAATCGATAATAGCCGATGGCATGCTGCAGTCGTCATTTGAGAGGGCACGACCTATGTTCAACCATCGTGTGCTCGTCCATGTTCAACATGTGCTCCACGACAATACTCACAATGGCATATGTTATGCTCTTTTGCCTGACATCTTCCCTATGTTGCTCGGAAGGGTGGACGGAACAGGACCCGCTCTTGTTCGTGATGGTGGCCACAGCTTCTATGGCTCAATGGGTCGGTCTGGGGTCTGATTCCGTAGTATATGAAATGAACAAGTCAAGCTCTAATGTGCAGACATTGTACTATGATGTACTAGTGTGCAAACTGTTTGTATTATTATATTCGAAACTATGAACTAAATGTGCGAATTCTTTGCCTTTTTGCATGATGATAGTGCTACATGTTGGCGCTAATTGTGGCATATATTAATTTGATCGTACTGAAGCATACAACTTCGAGTGATTGGTATAAGATGGTGCTTACCTGAGATGTCTGAAGCCGGGCAAGTCAAGGCCATTATCTCTCTATCACCTACATTTTAAATGGCATGATTACATGGTTTTGAGTACATCAATTCGATTGGGTAGATTCAAAGACAGCTAAACCATCTTGAAATATAACCTTTGCTAAAAAAGATGATTCCACGTTGCAAGACTTGATATGACACGATTTTATGTCAATTAGTCAAACTGCCTCTAGTACTTTTCATGTTCGAATCCTGCAATGCCAAAGTTCTTTGCTAGGTAGTTCATATCAAGTCTTACAATATTGTTCAATTTTCTCCCTTTCCAACTTCATTTTTTTTGGATGCGGCGTAGGTACAGCTAGGTCAGATGGACCATCGATCTTCAGTATAATGCATTTTTACTACTTAGTCTATGGAAATGAATTTTTCAAACCCACTTCGGACAAAAAACTTCCCATAATATTGTTTCAAAAAAAAATCTTCCCTTAATTAGCCTTTGGTGGTGAGAAGAGCAACCAAACCCCAGTACATTTTACCAACTATATTGAATTTTCACTAAGGATCTAACGAAAATATTGTACCTTCGACCCAAGTCTGGCCCAAAACATTGCAAATTCAGTGAGGAGCTCATTAGAAAATAGTACGCTCGACCAAACTCTGGCCCAAAATTTTGCTAATTTATCCTTATGGGGTCAGGTTGGTCGTGGGCTGGAAACCCTCAACACATTGTTACTTTTTTAATCATGAAGCACACTGAATAAGTTTCACTAAGGAGCCCACGGTAATAAGCCCATTTGTTCACAATATTGGACCCAAATTTTTTTTGCATCACCCAAAATCTTCTTAATTTAGCATTTTCCATTCAATTCTGATAAAGTATAGTGCAAGCTTTGTCTACCCAAGTTTTATTTATATAGACCATATAGAATTTTTATGGCAATTCGTCAGGATCGCTGCCTTCTCATTTTAAGTGATATCAATATTTCTAAACCTAATATTTTAGGAGAAGCATAGGTGGTTCTGGCGTAGTGGAAGCGCATGCGGTTGCCATTTGTTGAAGTCTGAGTTTGATTCAAATCCTAGGTTTATCAATATATATAATGTCTATCGTACTCATACATTTTTCCAACATACACGTTTTTTGCACAGAGAAGGCTGCATCTGGGACCCAACAACGTTACCAAGAACAAAAACCAGAGGAGGCGACTAAAAAAATTCCAACATACACACGTGTCCTCTATAGATGAGGCTGATATGTGGGACCCACCGGAGATACCTAATATAGAGGAGGCATCGAGCAATGTTGCCAAGTTCAAAACAGGGAGGCGCGAGTGAGAAAAAGTTCAGCATGCACACGTTTCTTTTAATGAGAGACTAACATGGGGGACCCACCAGCCTGTATAAATGACTGATGCATCGAGCAATGTTTCCAAGTTCGAAACAGGGAGGAGCGAGCATAAAAAATTTCAGCATGCACACGTTTCTTCTAATGAGAGGCTGACATAGGGACCCACCAGCCTGTATAAACGGTTGATGCATCGAGCAACATTGCCAAGTTCGAAACACAGAGGCGTGAGCGAAAAAAATCCAACATGCACATGTTTCTTCTAATGAGATGCTGACATGTGGGACTCGGCAACCTGCATAAACGGTTGATGTATCGAATAACGTTCCAAGTTTGAAACAGGAAGGCGCGAGCGAGAAAAAATTCCAACATGCACACATTTTTCTAATAAAATGGTAACAAGTGGGACCCAGCTGCATGATCAAATGGAAAATTCGTCGAGCAGCGCTATCTAGTTAGAAACATGGTAGCGCTAGAAAAGAAAAAAATTCAGTCATATACACACGATTCTTCTAATGTAAGGCTGACATATGTGACCCATCAGCCTGAATAAATAGCTGATGCAGTAAGCAACGCTATCAAGTTAATACGGAGGCGCGACTGAGGGCAAAAAATCCATCATACATATGTTTACTCTAATGAGAGAATGACATATGGGGCCCAGCTGCATGATAAATGGTAGATGCATCTAGCAGCGCTATCAAGATCGAAACAGGGTAGCAGGAGAGAATGAAAAAAATCCATCATACACACTATTTTTCTAATGAGAGGCTGGCATGTGGGACCCAACTGCGTGATTAATGGCTAAGAGATCGAGCAACTTTATCGAGTTCAAATCAGAAAAACGTGAGCCAAGGAAAAAATCCATCATGCACTTCTTATAATGAGAGGATGACATGTAGGGCCCAGCTGCATGATTAAACTATAGATGCATCTAGCAGCACTATCAAGTTCGAAACAGGGTAGCGGGAGCGAAGGAAAAATTCCATCATACACACGAATTTTTATAATGAGATACTGGCATGTGGTACCCAGTAGCGTGATTAACAACAAATAGATCGAGCAACGTTAACGAGTTCAAATGAGAGAGGAACGAGCCAAAGAAAAAAATCATCATGCACACGTTTCTTCTAGAATGAGGATGACACGTGGGGACCCAGCAGCCTGATTAAACGGCTGATGCATCGAGCAACACTATCAAGTTTGGAACAGGGAAGGAAAAAATTCCATCATATACACGATTTCTCTAATGAGAGGCAAACATGTGGGACCCAGCAGCCTAACTAAACGGAAGAGGCATCGAACAACATTATCGAGTTCAAATCAGGGAGGCATGACCGGCAAGTATGGTCTGCTAGAGTCACTGATGTCCAGGACCCACACGCCAAAAAATACTTCGGCGAGTCAACATCTCACGAGGAACCAAAAATCTTATTTCTGCCACGCTCCCTGATACGTCCAAAACGTATCTACTTTGCCGAACACTTTTGCTACTGTTTCTCCTCTAAACTTGTGTGATTTGGATACAAATAACACGGACCGACGCTGTTTTTAGCAGAATTACCTTTGTGTCTAGTTTTTTAGCAGAAAATCAACTATCATAAAAAATTCTGGAAAATATGCCAAAATCCTATTTCACCAGAAGACTCACGGAGCCAGAATAAGAGACAGAGTGGAGGCCTAAGGGGCCCACACCCCCCATCCGCGTGGGCCAGGCCTGGCCACGCCTGGAGGGGGTGTGGCCGCCCCAGGCACCCCCTCGGCCTCCCTCTTCGCCTATAAGGTTCCTTCTGACCTAAAAACTCAGGGGTTCAACATTTTTTCATAAAGAGTTCCGCTGCGCCGCTAGCACCAGAAACCACGATTCGGAACCAAAAACTCCGTTCTGGCACCCTGCCAGGACGGGGAATTTGGAGAGGATCGTCTCCATCATCATCAACAACGCCTCTCCATCAACCATCCAAGTTTCCCTCATCCATGAGTGAGTAATCCCCTGCTGTAGGCTATGGGGATGGTAGGGATTGGCTGAGTTATATCATGTAATCGAATAAGATTGTTAGGGCATGGTGCCTAGTATCTCTATTAGTGCTATTTAAATTTGTTGCAACTTGTTGTGCTTAATGCTTGTCACTAGGGCCCGAGTCCCATGATCTCAGATCTGGACTTATTATTGATTCCTTATGATAGTATTTTTTGTGATTTTATCTACAAGTTGTGTACACATATCATTGTCTGGATCCAAAGTCCCCGAAGTGACAGAAATTGGGACAACCGGAGGGGATGGCAGTGATGTGAGGATCACATGTGTTCATGGAGTGTTAATTCTTTGCTCCGGTGCTCTATTAAAAGGAGAATCTTAATTGCTAGTAGTTCCCTTGAGGCCCCGCTGCAATGGGCTGGTAGGACAAAAGATGTTGTGCAAGTTCTCATTGCGAGCATGCATGACTATATATGGAGCACATGCATATGATTATTTAGTACTTAGATGCTTTATCTTATTTATCTGCAATTGCCATAGATCTTGAATTTACATGTTTAGACTTGTCAATGCAACACCCGTCCATCCATCCCTATGCCTACCACACTCATATCCTATTGTTTTCTACTACTGTTACTATTGCTCTTGTTTTACTGCTGTTGTTGCTATTACAAAATTGTTGCTACTGATAAACTTCTGTGAGCAAGAACTATTTCCAGGTGCAGCTGAATTGACAACTCAGTTGTTAAGGCTTATAAGTATTCTTTGGCTCCCCTTGTGTCGAATCAATAAATTGGGTAATACTACCCTCAAAGATTGTTGCGATCCCCTATACTTGTGGGTCATCAAGACTATTTGTTGGCGTCGTTGTCGGGGAGCATAGATTTATTTGTAAGCTCAATTGGATCTATTATTGTTCACTGCTACTCCTTTCATCATGGGGAAGTCTCGTGATGGAAAGTTTCCTATTTCACCATCCACTACAAGAAGAGGTACTGTCCTAAACACCTCTGCTGCTCTTGATTCACCGCCTGTTATAAGTAAGTTTGTCACACCACCACCACACATGCTACACACACTGCTACTACTGGTGAATTTGAAATTGCTTCTGATACTCATGATGTTACTTCTACTGTGCTTGATGCAAGTGGTTCATTATGTCCTTTCCTAGATGCTACTATTGCTAGAACTATTTTGGGAAACACTGAAACTCCTAGTGAAGACACTACTACACCTCTTAGATCATCTGAGTCTAGAGAGAGATATGATATTAGTGATGGCTACATTGAAATGACTGATGAATTTATTGAAGAGTACCAATACACACATGGTACTAGTGCTATTAGGAGTCTCCTTGAGAGACGTACCATTATTCCTAAACTGTCTTCTGATGCTAAGTTTTCCACTTATCCCATAGATATTAAAGATGAAGATTATGATTTCTCTCTTGATTTATCCTATATAGACATTGTTGAGAAAGAACCTTTTTGTGGGACTGAGAGTAAGAGTGATGTGGCACATATGAATGAGCTTTCCACTATGAGTGCATTATTCTCTGATGTTTTTATGATGCACAGTACTTTGTTACTAAGATCTTCCCCTTTTCACTGAAAGGAGAAGCTAAAGCTTGGTTTAATAGATTACCTCCTGGATCCATTGATAGCCTTGATTGTTTGATTTCTTCTTTCTTCCAGAAATATTTTCCTCTTAGTGCTAGACATGCTTCTTTGCAGAAACTTTTTGATTTTAAACAGGGAGAAGAAGAGAAATTGCATGAGTCATGGACAAGGTTTTGTGCCTTGATTCATGCACATCCTGGATGTTCATTACCTAAAAATGAGCTTCTTGATATTTATTATTATAGACTAACTGATGATTCTAGGACATACCTAGATAGTTTTGCTGATTGTGTTTTCAGGAAAAGAACTCCAACCGATGCTGAAGAATTAATTGCTAAAATAAGCAAGAATTATGATGATTGGACTTCAATTGAGCTAAATACACCTGAGCCTATTACTCATGAACCAGCTGTGCTTGAACCAGTTCCAACACCAACACCAAAGAAGAGGGGAGTGATTGCATTAAATGATAAAGTGATGAAATAAGCTAAAAATGTCTAAAGGAGAAAGGTATCAGAGCTGAAGATGTGAAGAATCTACCTCCTATAGAAGAATTATGTAAGCCAATTCCCCACTCATCTAATATTGAGGTACACTCTCTCCACTTCGATGAAGGTGATATTCCCTATGGTAAGCTTCCTGATCAATGCTTAGATGAACTTGACACATTTATTGTTAAACAAGGTAATTTTAATAAACAAGTTCAGAATCATTTATTGGAAAACTCTAGAGCTATTAATGAGTTGAAAGATATTGTGGAAAGAACTGCTAATGATGTTAAAATTCTTTGTAAACACTTTCAAATAGTTCAAACTCAAATTGATCAACTTGCTAAGGTACAAAAAGATATGCTAGTTAATGCCTCGGGAGATAAACATGCTTATGGAATTAGAACTAGGAGTGGTACAGCTACTCAAGATCCTTTATATCCTAAAGGACACCCTAAAAGAATTTAGCAGGATTCTCAACAAGGTGAAAGTAGTGGTAGTCCTCGTAAGAGAAAGAAAAAATAAACATAAAATAGTTGAGGAACCCTCTGAACCTGCTGTAGATCCTAATAGTATATCAGTCTCTGATGCTAAAACTGAAAGTGGTGATAAAAATGATGCTCCTGACAAGGAGGAAGTTTAGGAAGAACCTGAGAAGCACATTAAGAACACTAGGTACACTAAGGAAGATTTTATTGCTAAAAAACATGGTAGCAAGAGAAAACCTTGGGTGCAGAAACCTATGCCTTTTCCCAATAAGAAACACAAGTCAAAGGAGGAAGAACACTACAACAAGTTTTATGAGTGGATGAAACCTTTATTTTTGCAAATTCCTTTGATTGATGCCATTAAGTTCCTCCTTATTCAAAGTATATGAAGGATATTGTCGCTAATAAAAGGAAGATTCCTAATGAGGAAATTTCTACTTTGCTTGCTAATTATTCCTTCAATGTTAAGGTTCCAAAGAAACTTGGTGATCCAGGTATACCAACTATTCCTTGCTCTATTAAGAATAATTATGTTAGAACTGCTTTATGTGATTTGGGAGCTGGAGTTAGTGTTATGCCTTTTTCTCTCTACAAGAGAATCCAGCTAGAAAATTGATACCAACTAATATATCTCTGCAAATGGCTGATGAGTCTACTGCTATTCCTGTTGGTATATGTGAGGATGTTCCTGTTCAAGTGGCTCATAATTTCTTGGTTTTAACTGATTTTGTTGTGCTTGAGATGCCTGAAGATGATAATATGTCTATTATTCTTGGGAGACCTTTTCTTAATACTGCAGGTGTTGTCATCAATTGTAATCAAGGAAAAGTAACTTTTAATATTAATGACAAAGAGCATACTGTCTATTTCCCCAAGAAGATTGATAAGAGCTATTTCCTGAATTCCATTGAAAATATTGAGAGCATCAAAGTTGGAAAAATATATTGTCCCATTCCATAAGAAAGTTTTGAAACTATTATGATTGGGACCACTGCTATCAAGTTTGAGGTAACATAATTACTTTGTGGAATGCAAAGTTTTGTTTCATATAAGATTGTTTTGGTAACAAGACTTGATCAACCTTGTTAACAAAGGGATTTTAATGAACAAAACAATGATTTCACAATGGTTATATCTGCTCACTTGTATTCTTCTCCTTCCTAGTCTTTGCTCTTTATCTTGTTAGCTTTAGTTTTGCTAGTTGTTTGCTTGTTAGAGTGTCTTAGAACTTCTGTAGTTTTGGTTTTTCTTTGCTTTTGCTTATTCTAAAAAAAACCTTTTCTGTGAGAAAATCAATTTTCATACCCTAAAAATTGGCCAAAAATAAAGTTTCCCGAAAAATCTAAGAAAATTCATATTAAATGTTTCCTCGAAAAAAGTGGCACAGGGACACCTGGAGTGGCCTAGGGGGACCCACCAGGATAGCACACCCCCTGGTGGCGCGACCAGCCCCCAGGGCGCGCCTGGCCTGGGTGGGGCCTACCTGTGGCCCTCCAAGTTGCCTCCTCCCAGCCACTTCTTTCTCTCTCCCGGAAAACACCAGAAAACTTCCTCAAGCTCGAGTTCCTGCTGTTTCTTTTCTTCTCTTGGTTTGTTTCTTTGCTTTTTAGCTTTGGTTTGCCTTATAAAAATCCAAAAAGAGTTTGATTTTTTTGCTTCTGCTTTGATTGTTTTTGCTTTGTGTGCTTGCTTTGAAAAATTGAAAACACCAAAAATATTTGTTGTTCTTCTTTGGTTTTGTGAATTTCTTTGCAGGGTTCAACAGTCCTCAGTGGAGTTCAGTTTCATGTTATTATTCAAGCCACACAAGTGAAGGGCAATAATGAAGATTAAGACAACTTGAGGTATGGTAAGAGGCTGGTAACGAACTCTATTTGTTTTCATTTTTGTACATATAGTCATCATTTTGAGCATGCTTAGTCTATACATGTAAGGTGTATGTTATTTATGGATGCTTAGTAGTTCTTGTTCTCTTGTGATTAGCTCCAGCCTTATAATAGTTTGTAGCATGTCATATGAATGTCTGCTTGCATTGTTTTATTCATAACTTGGTATGATATTCTGGTATCCTCCTCTAAATGTTTCATGTGAATCGACTTGGCACATGCTCACGCATGCATATGACTGAACAATAGTCAGTAAGCCTTGATGATTTATTTTGCCTCAAAATCCTTGTATCACTCTCATGCCATAATTAGTCATGTTTTGTTGCAAGCATGATTATGACAGTTATTGCTCTCTCGTTTGTTGCTCCCTCTCTATTGCTAGCCTTCACTTGCACTGAGTATGAGCTCTACTTGTGCATCCAACTCCCCAACACCAATATTTCCAACAATGTCCACCATACCTACCTATTAGCATCATTTGCTAATTCCATGCATATTTATTATGCCTTGTTTTCTTCCAAATATAATGTTTGACTGTTTTGAGAAAGTTAGTTAGTAAATCTCCCACGAACTTGATGGCACACTTTATTCCGTGTACTTAATAAACCTAAACCATTGTGACTGTCCATGAAATTTATATGCTTGCAAGTTATATGCTGGGAGTTAGCAGAACCGCGCTGTCACGAGGAACGATTTTAACACTTATGGATACATATCCAGTTGATATCATGCTCTTTTTTTTGCGGATGTCATTGGTGTGAAATAAAAGGGGAGCTTGTGTTAGAGAAAC
The DNA here is from genome assembly GCA_916181665.1 of Avena sativa. NCBI lineage: Eukaryota > Viridiplantae > Streptophyta > Magnoliopsida > Poales > Poaceae > Avena > Avena sativa. The sequence continues at coordinate 38,178,773 of OV702298.1, read as the reverse complement.
GGCTGGGCCGCTAGCCTAAGCCATGCCTAATCATGGTGGAAACTTGCAGTATAACCATAATGAGCAATCTGTGAAGCATCCTCAATAAAAACCTATGCAAATAGCAAATAAAAAGATCGCTGAGATGCTCATTGTCTGCTTGCCTTGCCATTTTGATTATGGGATAGCTCTTGTATCATGTGCAAGGGGTATCCCGTTGGCGGTTCTCTATGATACACATGTACTTACGATGACAAGAACTTACAGGTAACTAAAGTTGAGTAGCATGAGGAGCGGCCCTCGTACTCAAGGGACATGAGATTTCCAGTTTATGGTCTGTCAAGCATATAACTCATATTGGATCTCACTTTCACCATTAACCATTTAAAGATGCCTATGATAGGGGCAATGAGAGCTCAAAGATAATGAGTACCATAATTTTATCACTTGGAACCCTTTCAAACTTTTAAAAACCTTTTCACTTCCTAGTTGAGTCACCACTTATTCTATGAGCACCTTCTTGAGAGCATAGTTGTCATTCTTAGTGTAATGTGCTTATCTCAAAACTTGGTTAATTATGTCATGACTTTGATGCTTGTATCTCTGATATCTTTACTTCTAGTCTTCACTTGAACTTTAGAGGTGCCTTGGCATTTATGTTGTGCTCTACAAACAAAGGTAAGCGAGATACCACTCTATCATACCTTTTTATGAGCATTGCAATGTTGAGGTTTATGTTTCATGCTACTAATTATTATTGAGTCGGAATCTCTTCAGCGCTTGCAATGACTATTAAGTAGACTTAGTTGCATACTTCTTATTATGAATGGTCTAAGTATCTATTGTTGTGCTGAGAATATATACATCATATGAAGCAAATGTGTTCGTGTAAGTTCTTTTATCGCATTCAGTTTTCAACTGAATTGCTTGAGGACAAGCAATAAGCTAAGCTTGGGGGGAGTTGATACGTCCAAAACATATCTACTTTCCCGAACACTTTTGCTACTGTTTCTCCACTAAACTTGTGTGATTTGGATACAACAAACATGGACTGACGCAGTTTTAAGCAGAATTACCTTGGTGTCTAGTTTTTGTGCAGAAAATCAACAATCAGGAAAAATCCCGGAAAATATGCCAAAAATCCTATTTCACCAGAAGACTCACGGAGCCAGAATACGAGATGGAGTGGAGGCCTGAGGGGCCCACACCCCCCAGTCGCGCGGGCCAGGCCTGGCCGCGCCTGGAGGGGTGTGGCCGCCCCAGGCACCCCCTCGGCCTCCCTCTTTGCCTATAAGTTGCCTTCTGACCTAAAAACTCAGGGGGGGTTCGACATTTTTCCAGAAAGATTTCCGCTGCGCCGCCAGCACCAAAAACCGCGATTCGGAACCAGAAACTCTGTTCTGGCACCCTGCCGGGACGGGGAATTTGGAGATGATCATCACCATCATCATCAACAACGCCTCTCCATCAACCATCCATGTTTCCCTCATCCATGAGTGAGTAATCCCCCGTTGTAGGCTATGGTAATGGTAGGGATTGGATGAGTTCTACCATGTAATCGAATAAGATTGTTAGGGCATGGTGCCTAGTATCTCTATTAGTGCTATTTGACTTTGTTGCAACTTGTTGTGCTTAATGCTTGTCATTAGGGCCTGAGTTCCATGATCTTAGATCTGAACTTATTATTGATTCCTTATGATAGTATTGTTTGTGATCTTACCTGCAAGTTGTGTACACATATCATTGTTCGGATCCAAAGGCCCCGAAGTGACAAAAATTGGGACAACCGGAGTGGATGGCTGTGATGTGAGGATCACATGTGTTCATGGAGTGTTAATGCTTTTCTCCGGTGCTCTATTAAAAGGAGCACCTTAATTGCCAGTAGTTCCCTTGAGGCCCCACTGCAACGGGCTGACAGGACAAAATATGTTGTGCAAGTTATCATTGCGAGCACGCATGACTATATATGGAGAGCATTCCTATGATTGTTTAGTACTTGGATGCTTTATCTTATTTATCTGCAATTGCCCTAGATCTTGAAGTTACATGTTTAGACTTGTCCATGCAACGCCCGTCCATCCATCCATATGCCTACCACACTCATATCTTACTGTTTGCTACTACTGTTACTATTGCTCTTGTTTTACTGCTGTTGTTGCTAGTACAAAACTGTTGCTACTGATAAACTTCTGTGAGCAAGAACTATTTCCAGGTGCAGCTGAATTGACAACTCAGTTGTTACGGCTTATAAGTATTATTTGGATCCCCTTGTGTTGAATCAATAAATTGGGTAATACTACCCTTGAAGACTATTGCGATCCCCTATACTTGTGGGTCATCACGCCCGTCGAGCTTCGTCCATGATATTAGCAGTTTCGTCGTAGTAGAGGGGCACGAAACCGAAAAAGAAAGTTTTCCATCAGCCACGGTCGAGCCAAGAATTTCCTCGCGGAAGACGCGCCTTCTATGATGACCGACGGGCCAAGTCATTGTGGCAGGAAACATTTCTTGTAGTGTGTTTCCTCCTTTGGCGATATAGCAGGCCTCGAAAAAATCTTGAAGCCAAGTATCTGGCTGGGGCACACCGTCGTAGGGTTGAATTTTTTTTGTGATACCAAAGTCAACCGAAACTTCTGTTCTGCGGATGCGTGGACCAAAGCATTTGGGTCCCACATACACATCTACCTCCTTGTATCACGTACTTTGATGTTAGATTCAATGCGGTGGCGAGCGTCGTTTGGCGAGAGTAACCTTCGCCTTGGTTGCTCGTTGTTCCTGCGGGGCGCTGGAGTCAGATTTCGACATCTTCTCCTTCCATATCCTTCTCCTCCCCGACGGCTACCATCGCTATGATGATTGCCATTATGGTCACTTCTAGGTGGGGACGGTGGTTCTGGTGGGTTATTTCCGGCTTAGTGACGGCTGCCTTCCTGAGCTTTGTGATGTTGGTTCTAAGGTGAATCTTCATGATGTCAGCCGCTGTGCCGGCTTGGTCCCGGACAGTCTTCATCGTTTCTTCGTCCGTCGTTATCGTCGTTGCAACGGGGTTCAGCCATACAACTGGTGTGTCTAGAGGCGACATTTGCTTCCTATCCCGGTCTCGCCGGTGCTGTGCTTATGCTTCGTCCTCGTGGCCTCTATTTTGCTAACAATGGGATTTATGAGGGACCAGTTCCTTCATGGCGTCACGTGACACAATCGGAAGAACTTCTTCCCAGCGTCGCGCAACCCTGCGGTGATGGCCTCAAGAGACAGTTCTTGAATTATGATCATCCCTAGGTTTGGAGCGATAATGCTGCTTCGGATTCCTCCCGGGCCTTATATCAGCATTTTGGTTCACATCAGTGCAGCATTGTTTCGATTTCAAGGCGAGCTTTCCGCTGAAGGATGCAACTGTTTTCTATTGTTCTAAGCCTTTGTCGAGTAATGAAACTCACTATTGGACCTGTACATGAGATGAATTAATGGCATGGATAGCTCGAGCGGCCGCAGCATTTTCCACCGGAGTGTTGTAGACACGGTTTCCATTGCCATCTAGTCGGAACTGTCCCCCCAGCATATCCGTCGAAGAGAGATTTGTGGACTTATGGATTTCTGTTGGCCAGGACCGTACCACCCCTGGTTTTGTTATATGGTAGTCGCTTGTAATATGAATTGTACTGTGCAGGATCACAATTGATGTGTTGTTTTACTTCCACAATGCGAGTGGATTCTTCGAGCAAGATCAAATGTTGCTTCTCCAGTTTGTTAGCCCTTTTCTCCAGCTCCTCTGGTGTAAGATTCAAAGTAGTTGGGATTGGTGTTGTTAATGCTTCTCCGTAAAGCTGATGAGCACCTTGAGTAACTATGTGGCCATCAAGCGAAGGATTGTTCGAGTTGGGAATGGTCGGAGATCCGTCCGGTTTCTCCAATTCGAGTTCTTCGTCGACTTTTTCTTCGACAATCTCCTCTGTCGGTTGGACCAGCGTCGATTTTTTTGTTTTTCTTCTTCCTTGCAAGACCAACAACTTTAACTTGCATACCAGTGGCAAAGATGGCTTTAGGTCCGGTACCGGGAGATAATCTTCCATCAGTACTTTCATCCAAGGTTTGCTTAGACATTTGGACCCTAGAAGAATCTCCGGTGTCCATATCATCTTGTGAGGTGTAGTCTTCATCCATGCTATCATATGGACTTGGTGGTGTATCCTTGTCGTGGTATTGCTGACGAGTACGCCATGGAGGGTTCCTCATAGTGCGTGTTCAGAGACGTGGGGGAAGGCGGACAGTTGACGGGTACAAGGTTACACAGCTTACCCAGGTTCAGATCCCACAACGGTGGCGGAATCCTACTCCTGCTATAAATCACTATAATGGCAATACGCCGAGTTATAGGGATTGGTTCGTTGTGCGAGGTGTATGTTAATCGATACTAGGTTGTTCCCTAAAGGCTCCCATAGGCCCGACTGATGATGCTCGACGTGGCACTTCGTTGGTAACCCCAAGCGCAGGGTGTGTGAAGAGCAAGCAGCAAGTTTTCCCTCAGTTGAGACCGAGGTTATCGAACCAGAAGGAGGAAGGAAACGTCACACAGGTGTTGCAAACAACGTGGAGACCTGCACAACACAAACTCAAGACTTTGCCCCAATGAATCAGTGAGGTTGTCAAGCTCACAGGTTTGCTGTAACAAAGAATTAAAAGTATGGTGTGGAAGGTAATGTTTTGCAGCAAGTAAACAAGTAACGGCGGAAGATGTATCAATGGTAAATATTAGACCGGGGTCCATAGTTCACTAGAGGTGCTCTCCTTAGATAAACAACATGGCATGAAGGGTAAACAAATTACAGCGGGGCAAATGACAGGAACTGAGCAAGGCATAACAATGCAATTACTAGCCAGAAAGATCCTATGAGGTTGATTGTGCAATACAACAATATACATAGACCGTCATCCAACTGCATCTATGACTAGAAGTCCACCTTTAGGTTATCATCCGAACACCCTCCAGTATTAAGTTGCAAGCAACATATAACTGCTTTAAGCAAAGTGTGTAAGGTAAACAGTCCACATGTTCCATGAATAAGAGACCGTTGTTTTCTCCCTAGTAGCAATAGCACATCTACAACCGAAGAGATTATTGTCACTTCCCTTGGAAACTAGAGGCATGAACCCACTATTGAGCATAAATACTCCCTCTTGGAGTCACTAACAATTACTTGGCCAAGATAACCACTAGAAACAGAGAGCATGCAAGATCACAAACAACACAGACATGATAGAATCATAAAGATAAAAACATTAATCAAACTAACATAATAATCTCAATATCCATCGAATCCCTGCAAACACAACATGCATGATTACAAATAGATTAGATCTTGATCATGAACGGAGCTCACAAGATCTATACATGAAAGAACAAAGGAGGAGATACAACCATCTAGCTACTACATGGACCCATAGTCCAAGGTGGAACTACTCACGAATCATACCGAAGAGAAGGCCTCCGGGATGATCTCCCCTTCGGCAGGGTGCCGGGAAGAACTTCAGATCTCCCCGATCTAGGGACGATGGTGGCGGAGGCTACAGACGGTTTTGTGGATTTTTGATCGGGTACTTAGGTTTCTGCATCGGGGGCTTCTTATAGGCGAAGGGGCGAGACCGGGAGGCGGCCAGGGTGCCCAAACCCTAGCCAGGCGTGGGGCTGGGCCCACCCGTGCCTAGGGTGGGTCTGGCCCCCTGGCTGGCCTTCCCGGCTCCGCTCTGGACTTCTTGTTCCCCATGGAAAGTTATTGACTTTGTCCGTCGTCCCGTCCAATTCCGAGAATATTTCTTTACTAACTTTTCTGAAACCAAAAACAGAAGAAAACAGGCATCTGGCACTGTTGCAACTTGTTAATAGGTTAGTACCATAAAACATGTAAAAAGCACCTCAAAGTGTGGACAAGTAAAGCAAAGTAGATACTAAACAAGCATGGAGTTATAGATACGTTTCCAACGTATCAGCATCCCCAAACTTAACTCCTGCTCGTCCTCGAGTAGGTAAGTGATAAAAAGAATAATTTTTGAGGTGACATGCACCCTCACAATAAAGATCCAACCATTTGCAAGCATTGAAAGCTGGGATCAAATAACTCTAAACATGTGCATGAAAGATGGAGTTCTAACAATAATACATAGTAACTATGCATGCAACATGGCAAGCTACAAACAAAGATCATGAATAATATGCATTGAAAAACGTTTGTTTGTTTCACATGCAGAAAACATAGCATAGTGGCAGTCATCTTGTCCCTCATAGAGTAGCAATATAATGCATAGGACACCTGCAAAGTTCACAAGGGTGACTAGAAACAAATAGCACAAGAACAAGTAATATCACAATATGCATCAATCAATAAGCTTTGGAACACTGCACACAGAATGACAACTATGCTCTCTTAATGGTGCCTAAAGGTAGAAGGTGGAGACTCAACAAAGGTGGAAGAAAAGCCTTTTTGTAAAGGAAGCAGGGATTACAAGTTTCAAAAAGAGCTTCCAAAAATTATGGTACTAGTTAGCTTTCATCCCTCATTGCCCCTATCATAAGCATCTTGAAGTGGTTAAGGTTAAAGTGGAAAAGCTGGAGTATATGCTTGACGAAGTATAAGTTGGCAATCTCAAGCCCCTTGAATACGAGGGCCACACCTCATGCATACTCAACTTTGGGTCTAGGTAAGTTCTTGTCACTATAAGTATTTGCATATCATTGAGAACCGCCAACGGGGTACCCCTTGCACATGGCACAAGAGCTTTCCCATAACCAAAATGACAAGGCAAGCAGACAATGAGCATCTCAGCAATTCTTCTTATGTACCATGGGAATATGGTGATTTTTTCTCGCTTTCCTCTTTTCTCAATGTGTCTCTTTTTTTATAAGAAGAATGCTTCATAGATGTCACTATGGTGATGCTGCAAGTTTGCACCATGATTAGGCATGGCTTAGGCTAGCGGCCCAGGCATTTGCCTAACACAGGATACAAACTCCATGGACTTACAATTCCCCTATTTATTTCACACCGGTGACATCCATAGACAAAAGAACATGATATCAACTGAGTACAACAAAGTACAAGTGCAATGTTGAAAACTTTCCCCATGACAGCACGGTTCTGCTAATTCCAACTTATAAGTCCAAGCATATACAACAAAGTTGTCATAATGGTTCAAGTTTATTAGGGGCAAAGAATAAAGTGTGCCATCAAGTTCGTGAGGGCTTTAATCACTAAGTTTTCACATAACAAAATAGTTTTTAATTGGAAGATAGATGAAAACAAGAATATACTTGGAATGGTGTAACACACCATGCATAGGAATTTATAGTGGACACTTTGGAATAACTTGGTTTCTTGGGATTTGGAAGCATGAGTAGAACTTACTCATACAAGTGGAGGCTAGCAAAAGACTGGGAGCAACCAACTAAGAGAGCAATAATGGCCAAAATCATGCAATGCAACAAACAAAACTAATCAAAGCAAAGAGTGGTACTACAAGTCAAGGACTAAATGATCATAGAGGCTAATGGTAACTTTTCATAGTCATAACATGGTGTGAGCATGTGCCAATTCAACCCAAGCAAAACATCAAGGGAGAATACCACAATACTATGCTTTTGCATGCTAAAACAACGCATAATTTCTTCAAGGAACACTAAGCAATCCCAATTGTTTGGAACAATACATGATACAACAATAATCACTAAGCATAATGCTAAAAAACACCTAGCATGTCATGCTAAAGTCTAAGTCACAGTCAATGCAAGCTCCTCTTACACTTCAAGCAAGAACTTACTACTCATTTCCAAACACCAAGCAAACTTATTTGCAAAACAACACATCGAGAACGGGGGTCCAAAATACTAAAGCAAACTAAAAAAACTAAGCAAAGAAAACGAAAACTAAGACGCTCCAAGAACAACACAACTATGCATGAAACAATAAAAACGAAGTGTCTAGACAGACCTGAGCTTTTTATTGATGAAGAAGGGGATGTATTGGGCATCCCCAAGCTTTGACGCTTGTACCTCTTGGATATTTCTTGGGGTTACACCATGGTGGCATCCCCAAGCTTGATATTTTGTCCATTCTTCATCTCATTGCATCATTCTCTCTCTACACCTGAAATTTTTCCTTCCTACAAAACTTCACACAATCTTCATTAGCAATATTAGTGTATTTAAAAGATATTAGACCACTGGCAAAGCTTTGTAACAGCAAGTATTTTTACTAAAAACATAATATACTGTAGTAAATCCTTCAAATAAACTCAATTTACCCAAAGAGAGCTCAAAAAGGAATTAATAAGAAGCAAATGCAAATAATGGCAGAAATCTGTCAAAACAGACCAGCAGGTAGAAACGAATTTTTTCGAACATCTTATGTTGCTCCAATCAAAAAGTTTTGAACTAACTAAACTTATACAACATACTGGGGGATTTATTTGTAAATTTTGAGCTCAATACGAGTTACAGAGCCTCCTCACGATTTTTTTTTGGTGGAGTACAGAAATCTGTTTCGGGACAGCAACTCCCCAAATCTTACTTCCCTCTCATTAGAGGTCATTCTTGGCACAAAAAGCAAACAAAAAGGATAAGAAGAGGTCATTACTGAAGTAATAACTTCCAAGACTCAAGTAAACTCTTGGTTTATCTTCCAACAAGTAGTTTTCTTTAACGCCTTTAAGTTAGGCACAAGAAGCTTGAGAAGATGCTCACATAAGAACTATGAGTTGAAGCAAAATAGAGCATCAAGAAGTAAATTCAAAACACATTTGAGTCTAACCTAATTCCTATGCATAGGAATCTTGTAATAAAATAAATCAAAGAAGCACATAGTAACAAGAGTGGGTAGATAAAACAAGAGCAACTTCAAAACTTTTAGCACATAGAGAGGTGTTTCAGTACATGAAAACTTCTACAACCATACTTTCCTCTCTCATAATAATTTTCAGTAGCATAATGAATAAACTCAACAATATAGCTATCACATAAATCATGATTTTCATGATCTACAAACACATAATTTCTATCAAGCTCAAAAACAGTGGGATTAAAACCTTCATAGGTTTTACCCAAAGTAGATATTTCAAAATTATCCACAGGAACATAACATTCATCCTCCTTTGGTAAGCATGGGGGACAATCAAATAATGTAAGGGATAAAGAGTTACTCTCATTAGTAGGTAGGCATGGGTAGATAATCCATTCTTCCTCCTTTTGTTCATCACTCTCCCCCTCTTTTTCATCTAATGAGCTTCCAGTTTCAACAATTTCTTCTTCCATAGGCTCCTGCAAGGCATTAGTCTCTTCCATTTGTGGAAAGCATCTATTAAAATATTCAAGAATATAGCCATTTGCTTCCTTATAATTTTCAACGCAAAATTTAAGTATCTCATAAACCTCGTGTTCATAGGGTGCATCATCAGTATTTTCAAGCAAACTGGCAAGTTCAAATGCACCCTTGAAGGCAATAAACTCTTCAATCTGTTCCACATCATAAAAGTCATAATTTCCCTTAACATAAGAAGATATGGTAACATTATCATTATACTCACATTGAAAGGGTAGGTGTTTATACCTCCTTCAGCAACAAGCTTTATCAAAGCAATAAGTAACATTATAAGTAGAGCACACGTCTCTAGCAATAGTATTCAACCTATCAATTTGTTCCCATAAGTGTTTCCCTTTTTGTGACAAACGGTGTTCCTTATAATAATACTTTTGTTCTTACGTGAACCCACCTTGCCAATAAGAACTAGTTTCAAAGAAACCATCCACTGATAGAAAGCATGACCAAGTAAGGAAATAACAAACCGACAACTAGAGTAGGAAATAATTGTTTTGTGTTTTTGAATAAAGAAAGAAAACCAAGCTAGACTAATTTTTTGGGTTTTTTGAAAAGAGGCAAACAAAACCAAGCAAAATAAACAAAGCAAACTAAAAACAAAGTAAAGAGAAAGGAAGTGAAGGACTCCCCTAGTGAAGACGTCCTTAGCCTCCCCGGCAACGGCGCCAGAAAGTCTTAATGATGCTCGACGTGGAACTTCATTGGTAACCCCAAGCGCAGGGTGTGTGAAGAGCAAACATCAAATTTTCCCTTAGTTGAGACCGAGGTTATCGAACCAGAAGGAGGAAGGAAACGTCACACAGGTGTTGCAAACAACATGAAGACCTGCACAACACAAACTCAAGACTTTGCCCCAATGAATCAGTGAGGTTGTCAAGCTCACAGGTTTGTTGTAACAAAGGATTAAACGTATGGTGTCGAAGGTAATGGTTTGCAACAAGTAAACAAGTAACAATGGAAGATGTATCAATTGTAAAGATTGGACCGGGGTCCATAGTTCACTAGAGGTGCTCTCCTTAGATAAACAACATGGCATGAAGGGTAAACAAATTACAGCGGGGCAATTGACAGGAACTGAGCAAGGCATAACAATGCAATTACTAGCCAGAAAGATCCTATAAGGTTGATTGGGCAATACAACAATATACATAGACCGTCATCCAACTGCATCTATGACTAGAAGTCCACCTTCAGGTTATCATCCGAACCCCCTCCAGTATTACGTTGCAAGCAACAGACAACTGATTTAAGCAAAGTGTGTAAGGTAAACAGTCCACATGTTCCATGAACAAGAGACCGTTGTTTTCTCCCTAGTATCAACAGCACATCAACAACCGAAGAGATTATTTTCACTTCCCTTGGAAACTAGAGGCATGAACCCACTATCGAGCATAAATACTCCCTCTTGGAGTCACTAGCAACTACTTGGCCAAGATAACCACTAGCAACGGAGAGCATGCAAGATCACAAACAACACAGACATGATAGAATCATAAAGATAAAAACATTAATCAAACCAACATAATAATCTCAATATCCATCGGATCCCCGCAAACACAACATGCATGATTACAAATAGGTTAGATCTTGATCATGAACGGAGCTCACAAGATCTATACATGAAAGCACAAAGGAGGAGGTACAACCATCTAGCTAATACATGGACCCATAGTCCAAGGTGGAACTACTCACGAATCATACCGGAGAGAAGGCCTCCGGGTTGATCTCCCCTCCGGCAGGGTGCCGAGAAGAACTTCAGATCCCCCCGATCTAGGGACAATGGTGGCGGCAGCTACAGATGGTTTCGTGGATTTCTGATCGAGTACTCAGGGTTTCTGCATTGGGGGCTTCTTAGAGGCGAAGGGGTGAGACCGAGAGGCGGCCAGGGTGCCCAAACCCTAGCCAGGCACGGGGCTGGGCCCACCCGCGCCTAGGGTTGGTCTAGCCCCCCTGGCTGGCCTTCCGGGCTCCCCTCTGGACTTCTTGTTCCCCACGGAAAGTTATTGACTTTGTCCTTCGTCCCGTCCAATTTCGAGAATATTTATTTACTAAATTTTCTGAAACCAAAAACAACAGAAAATAGGCATCTGGCACTGTTGCAGCTTGTTAATATGTTAGTACCAGAAAACATGTAAAAAGCACCTCAAAGTGTGGACAAGTAAAGCAAAGTAGATACTAAACAAGCATGGAGCATCAAAAATTATAGATATGTTTCCAACATATCATCGACTTATATAGTCGCCAGGTCCTAGGGTTACAGAGAAAAGTCCTAGCCAGACAGGTTACAGAGTCCTGCACTGCTTACATCTAGTCTAGCGTGTCTTGTACTCCAAGGCTCCGGGTACGTTGGTGACTCCTCCGTAGCCTTCCTTTATCCGAAATGGGCCTCCCTTCTGGATCCATCTAACTGGGCAGCCAAGCAGGCCATGGGCCATGCTACCAAATGTGGGCCACCCGGGTTATCCGGATAGGAGACATGCTATGAGGATACCCATATAGCATATCCCCAACAGTAGCCCCTGGAGAACTCCGAGATCTTGCATCGTCTTGCCTCTTCAGGTTGAATGCTCCGTCTAGATGGATGTCGGCAAACCGTCAAGCAATATCTTGTAGTCCTCCCAATAACCCTGCAAGGTTTTCTCTGTCTTCAACTTGTAAGTCGGAAAATTGTTGAATATCATACTCTTCTGTAGCCGGACTGGATCCATCCATGCCGGAATATTCTGATGTGATGGTTCACCTGCTAGTGATAGCTAGGACGACGTAGACATAGGTCAGCGACGCCTCATAACTCACATATGCAGAGAACACAATCATGTCCGTTTTTCCCGCGCGAGCGATACAAACCGTTGGCGGTGACGGTTGGGAACATGGCGAAATTTCCACGCACATGCCCGCACCATTCGATCGTCTTGCACGAATCTTGACGCCAGGGGTTATAAATTGTAACTGTGGTGGATTTTTACTTTTCACCTCATTATCCTCCTGTGTCATCTTCTTCCTCCAGCTAGCACCTCATCGAGCTCTCCACGCGTTCGCCAAAAACCCTAGCCCCTCAATCCTTCCAGTCATCACCCCAACATTTCCAATGGAAAGTAGCAGCTTTGCTCCCTCCATGGCGGCGCCAAGCGATGCCGCGGCAAAGCCGGCGAGCACTGTTCATGTGCCCCCAGAGGGCCTGGTGATCCCCAAGTCTGTGGTGGTCGAATCCACCGGCGGCGACCATAATCCAGCGGCGCTGGAGTTGCTGGAAGAGGATAGTGATTCCCATAAAGGGGACTGGTGTGGCTCGAACATCACGGACCGCGACATCAAAGAACTGCTCGTCGAGGGCTACCTCCCTGCGACGGAGGGGCTCGTCTGGCGGGCAGCGCCGAGCGGCGAGGTCACCCCTTCTCCCCAAGACGGAGAGAAGGTGTACATTAAGGCCCAATTGGTACGCGGCGTTTCCTTGCCCATCTCCAATTTCTTTCTAGTTGTTCTTAGCCATTACAGAGTACAGCCTCAGAACCTCTCCCCGAATAGCATACTCGCGCTTAGCAACTATGCAATGCTCTGTGAGGGTTAATTAGGGATTAGGCCTAGGCTAGATCTCTTTATTTATTTCTTCACCGTCAAGAGGGACGCCGGTGCCGGCAAGGACGAGCTAAAGAACTGTGGGACTATTAGTTTTAAGATCCAGCTTGGCCGGCGGTTCCCCGACATTGTCGGCCATGAATCTTGCAAGAGCTGGCAATGGACATACTTCTACGGCCCAGATATCCCTCTGGCTGGCTGAGAAGAAACGTATCTGTACTTTGTCGATGGAGCCGCCGTCGAATCCCCGACATGGATGTCCCAAGCCACCCTTCCCTCTGACAACGAAGCCTCCCGCGCCATTAGGCGGATAGAGTGGTTCGTAGACACGGGTCTGACCAGGTTGGACCTAGCCATGTGCTGGTTCGTCAGGCGGATCCAGCCTCTGCAGCACCGCTCCAAGCTGATGCACGAGTACTCTAAGGAGAGGAAGGATAGCCTCCGCATCTCCGAGGACAACTTCTCGAGTGACTCCATCAAGCTCCGCCTCAAAGACATCGTCAAGGTGAAGGACAGGAAGCGTGGCTTCACCATCACCTATGACATGTTCGTGGAGGGACAGTGCCCAGAGGTACCTGTTTATTTTCCGTGTAGGACATATACTCCAGTTCTTCCGTCTAACCATTACCATCTCATCTAACACTTTTGGGATTTCTCTTAACAACTCAGCAGTCTAGAGGAGGTAGCATGGCTGTTCAAATCTATGACCCAAAGATGAAGGAAGTCACCGTCGTGTCCGACAACGATGTCCCGCTGGTGTGAAAGCGGAAGAGCTCCACCTCTGACGCTGCTGACGGAGGCAAGAAAAATAATACGGAGAGTGGAGTCTCCAAGAAGTCCACTACCGCCCTGGAGGCAGAGAAAAGAAGAGTTACCGGGATTCCTTTTGCCAAAGAAACCCCTGTTGTGTAAGCCTATTTCTCTCCGACATTTGTCCATTGCTCGTCTTCTTCCTGTACTTATACTATTTGCACGTTTCAGGAAAAAGGCCACTACTAGTTTGAAGAAGACCTCCAAAACTTTGGGGGCTTCTATAAATATTAAAGATATGTTTCACCGTGATGTGCCTCACCATGCATCTCCCGCCATCGCCCCTGCCACTGCCAGCATCCAGCCTACATCCGCCCTGACAAGCTCATAGGCCAAAGATGCATCTTGCCCTTCCCCCATGGAAGTAGACTCAGGTGCCTCCATGGAGCTCATCGTTGTCGGCGAATAGGCGACGCAAGAAAGTACCGCAATTCAAATGGCTGAAGCTCCGGCTAAGGATGCCATCAGTAGCGGTAAGGCGGTGGTGGTGGCTGGAACGTCAGCTGAAGACGGCGCCTCCGCACCCAGGACAACCACAGAGTTTCCAAAGATAGTCTTCCCGGCGCTCACGCCAAGAAGCTCATCTTTGGTTCCTGGTGCAGTGCCGACATCTCCAACATGCGGTCTTGAGGAGCTGCTCCGAAAAGCAGATATCTTGCAAGGAAACAGCCTTTCCTTCAGCAAGTTGCTTGCTGAGAGCGCTACCAACCTCAAGATCATCGCACTTGTAAGTTTTATGTGCCTTTTGCATTCCATATGAGTATCCCACTATAGCCCCCGAGGATTTAGACGAAAAACCATAGGTCTTTGTGTCTAAATGCTCTAAGAGTGACTAAGGTAGAAAACTTCTCACTGTTGCCCCCAAGTATTTAGTTTGAATGCATTATTTCGACTAGATACTTTCAGAGTAGCATACGCAGTGTTTATGAATTTCGATACTGTAGCCCCCAAGTCTCTTGTTGTAACTAGATTAGTTCCAACTAGATACTTAAAGAAAGACTAAGTATATGACTGGGTTAAAAACTTTATACTATAGCCCCCAAGCTTCTAGCTGAAAACTGAATAAGTTCCGACTAGATGCTTAAAGAAAGACTAAGAATATTGCCAAGTTAAACAACTCTCACTGTAGCCCCCAAGCCTCTAGGTGGATAGTTATCCGGCTAGATGCTCCAAGTAGACTAAACAGCTTTAAATTTTCTTTCCATAGAATGAGAATGCTCGGAGAGGCGTGGCCAATGAGAAGTTCCAAAAGATGCATGTGGATTTGGAAGCCGAAAAGGGTAAAACTGCCTTCTTGAAGGAACAAATCATCAAGAGCAAGCGTCTACTTTTTCTTTATTTTTTGTATTCCGACTTGGTCTTGTGCCAACATTCTCCGAGTACTCATTGTGTATTGTTCTTTCTCCGACTTGCAGAAGCCATTGACAAGGCCAAGGACATTGTGGAGCAATCCAAGCATATTCAGTTCCTGGACAGGAAAAACAAGATCCTTAAGCAGGAGAGGAAGGATATGCTAAAGATGCATGAAGACTCCATGAAGGTCCTGCAAGAATCCGATAACACGGAGATGAACCGCTTGAAGGAGGATATCGCGATGCTGAAAGAGCAGAAGAAAGATGCCGATGAGCAAAATCAGCGCAATCTTGAAGCATACAAGATCCTCCGACAAGAACAGGACTCCATGGCGGATACCCTCCAGCAGGCTGAGATTAGCATCTTTAGTAAGCGATTCTCTGCATTGTACTTCTCTAAGATAGATACTCTGAACTTTTTAGTGTTATTGAACTCATGCGTTCCTTTGTCAGAATTTTGCAGATCCTATTGGTTTGACCCAGTCGCCTCCTCCGCCAAAAGAATGCATGGTCCTTATCGGCAACTTTATCAACACCGCCATGAAGCAGGCCAAGGAGATAGCCAAGCCCCTCCAGATCAACATCAAAGCGGTGGATTCTGTGATGAAGTTCTCGGAGATCTTGCGCCAAGCCCCCGAGCGTATTGTAAGCTGGAAAGATTCATGTACCCGGGCTGGCGTGAGGATGGCGGTGTCAATGGTCAAGGCGCACTACAAAAACGTCGACATCGACACGGTGACCTCCGGTATCCCCGATGTGGACGATGATGGCCAGAAGATAGATCACAAAGCTATCTTGGCGTCGCTCGCGGGTTTTGATACCAGAGTCTCCGAGTTGGTCGACCCTAACGTCTTCGTGCCCATGGAGACTATTGACGGCGACAATCAAAGCTCCTCCGAGCCCTCAACACCACCGACTTTGAGGAGGATGGATATCCTGATGCTGATGATGCTGCGTCAAAGTCACTTGTGCCAGAGGAGTGAAAAAACATTATGTAATATTTGTTTCCTCTGGAATTTGTATGCAGAAAAAACTACATGTTAACATAAGGCGGAAAAATAATGGTTGTTATTTCCCGCTACTCAAGAAATGGTTCCAGCATGTATATATATTTTTAAGCAAGTGTTGACTTATCCATTACTTTGGTTTTTATGCTTGACCTTTCATGAGTCTAAAGACTCGTTGTCAAAACTATGCGCTCAAGCGATGATGCCCAATGGCACCGTCAATAACCTAAGCACAAAATCACCTACAATAAGTGCCGAAAGTCACTACTCCAGAATCCACGTAAAAACAACAAAGAACGTGTAGACCAGAAAACTTAAGCTAACGCCCGTAGGCAGAATTTTCACAAGTGCAATCGCAAAGCTTGTGCATAAAGGTTTTATACGATCCAAAAATGAACACTTGCTTTATTTCATTGATCATATAATAGGTACACAATAGATAAAAAATGCTAAGTGTAGAAAGGACGTAGTTGTGCTATGTTCCATGGCCGATCAAGCTCCGGGTAGTCATCATCCGGGTCACGTCGCTTACGTTTATGATCCTCGTTGGGTCTATCCTTCAGCTCGTGATTGTCAACGAGGTAGTAAGACCCATTTGGTAGCGCCTTGCTTATGATGAACGGTCCTTACCATGGCAGGGATAATTTGTGTGACTTCTTCTACTTAAGTCGGAGCACTAGGCCCCCCTCTTTAAACGAGCGATGACGAACACAGCGACTATGGTAGTTGCATAACTTCTGCTGGTAGATGGCAGATCTTTGGCATGCCAGTATGCGCTCTTCCTTGAGAAGGTCCACATCTAGGCGTCTGGATTCTTCAGCGTCATCTTCACCTAGGCGGCAACTCTTGGTGAATCGTGAAGGATGTCGGAAGGCAGGATGGCTTCTGCTCCATATACCATGAAATAAGGGGTGTAGCTGGAAGATCTGTTGGTTTTAGTTCGTAAACTCCACAACACAGATGGTAATTCCTCCGCCCAGGCTCCAGCTGCTCTATGCAACGGTGCTTCCAGACGTGGCTTGATTCCCTGCAGAATTAATCCATTGGCTCGCTCAACCTGACCATTGGACTGTGGATGTGCCACAGATGCAAGGTCAAGTCGGATGCCCTTCTCCCAACAATAAGCTTCCACTTCTCCAAGTGACAAGTTGCTCCCATTGTCAGTGATAATGCTATGTGGAAGACCAAATCTCACCACTAGATCCCAGAAAAATCTAAGGGTAGTTGCCCCATCGAGCTTTCTAATGGGTTTAGCTTCTATCCATTTGGTGAATTTATCAACTGCTACTAGCAGATGCGTAAACCCACATGGTGTCTTCTGCAACGGACCAACCATGTCCAGACCCTAGACTGCAAACAGCCAAGTTATTGGAATTGTTCGCAATTCTTCAGCTGGAACGTGTGGTTATCGAGAATAATACTGGCATACCATGCATGTCTGAACCAGCTTGTCAGCGTCCGCCTTCGCGGTCAGGCAGTAGAATACTTGCCAAAAGGCTACCAACGATCGAGGAGCGGCGTGATACCCGCAATCTCCGAGATGGATTTTGCTGAGCATTTCAATACCTTCTTACTGGGAAACACACTTAAGGTATACACCAGTAGTGCTTCTTTTGTAGAGCTGTCCAATGATTATGGTATAGCCCTTTGCTCGACATACTATTTGCCGTCTTTCGACTTCGTCATCGGGCAAAGTTTCGTGTACAATATATTCCATGGACGGTTTTGTCCAAGCCAGAGGGACTTTTGTCACCATGTGAACGAAAGATTCAACTCTATCCGGGTTGTCGAAGTATGCTCCCTTCATGGATGGTGTTCGTAGATGTTCCAGGAAAACACTAGGCGGAATTTGTTTACGCCCTGATCCAAGCTTATACAATAGATCAGCCGCCTCGTTTTGCTCCCTAGGTACATACTTGACCTCATAGCCCAAGAAGCTCTTGGCTATCTCGTCCACGTCGTCTCGATATGCCACCATCATAGGGTTTCGTGTGTTCTAGGTGCCATCCACCTGCTGAGCAACCAAGCCAGAATCTTTGGGACATGCGAGGCAAAGAAAACGGATCTTTGGGACATGCTTTGTTCAAGCCAGTGTAATCAACGCACATTCTTAATTCTTTGGTTCCCTTTTTAGGGACAAGTACAGGATTGGCCACCCATCGGGTGTGAAGGACTTCTCGGATAAAACTAGCCTTAAGTAACCTAGCTATCTCTTTGCATATGGCGCGTCTCTTCTTGTCTCTGAAGCGTCGTAGAGGTTGTTTCACTGGTTTACATTTTGGATCAATATTCAAGCTGTGCTCGGCAAGTTCCCTAGGTACACCTTTCATGTCGGCAGGTTGCCAGGCAAAGATTTCCCTGTTCTCACAGAGTAACTCGACGAGCGCGCTTTCCTATTTAGGGTTCTAGTTTGTCCCAATGGCGGTGGTCTTGGAGGCATCGCCTACCACAAGTTCCGCCGGCTTGGTCTCGATGGAGGCCTTGAATGCTGGGGTGGAGTCAGAAATCTGTTTCTTTGATGCGGGCATCTTCGAGGCATCGACCTTGCTCTGGATGTCCTTAAATTCTTCACTGTAGAGGACAGCTTCTGCAAAGGCTGCTTCTCCAATCTCGTAGTCCCTTGCCTTGGTAAAGCTTCTGGATACGATGATGACACCGTTTGGTCCGGGTATCTTGAGCTTGTTATAGACAAAGCATGGCTTCGCCATGAATGTGTGGAATATGTCACGGCCGAATATGACGTGGTACACGCTCTTGAAGGGGACCACCTCAAAGGTCATGTGTTCTTGGCGGTAATTATTGACATCGCCAAAAGCGACCTGGAGTGTGATGCACCCAAGGGACCGAGCCTCCCGTCCAGGAACTACGCCATGAAAGTTGGTGCTAGTCTGCCTTAGGTTTGCCTTCGTCAAGTTCATCTTGTGCAGTGTATCCAGGTACATGATGTTGATGCTGCTTCCACTATCCACCATACATTTGGTGAACTCATTGCCGTCAATCAGGGGGTTGATGATCATGGCGTATTGGTTCTCCGTAGGGATGAGGTCTGGGTGATCCTTCATGTGCCAAGTAATTGGAATTTCTGACCAGCGCAGGTATCGGGGAACTGGGGGTAGAGTGGCCATTAGTATCCTCATCGAGGTTTTCGGTTGTCGGACGATGGGGGTGCCAAGGAAAGTGTGGAAAACTACCGACTTCTTCTCGAAGGGGTTCTTGCCCTTGCCATCGCTCTTGGTGGAATGCTTGGGGTCAACGTCCTTGTCCACGTCGCTTGAATCCTTGGACTCCTCCTCCTTCTTCTTCCCCTTGCCCTTGCCTCGCCGTCTGTTCTTTAGACTTCGCTTGTAGCCGGACTCCGGGCCCTCCTTGAGGTTGTTGACGAACTCGCGATGGCGATTGGTGTGTGTGGCCTTGCCGTTGGCGTCGAGGTGTACGAGGCACGACATATCGCGATACTCCTCGTAGGTTTGGGGAATGCGGAGCGCTGCCGAGGTTGTTTCACTACCTCGTTGCTGTCCACGACCAGCCCCCCGTCCTCAGCCACGTTGTCCACTATCACCTCGTCCTGCAAAAGTCATGGCGACCATGTCAGAGGTTTGCTTTTCTTCTGGAGGGCTCTTCGCTTGGTGCTGCTGTTCCTCCGAGCTTGAGTTGGAATGGCCATTGCCGGCAGGGAGCCGCAAGCATCGACGTCGGCAGCCACGAACTCACTAGCCAGCTGGATCATCTGGTTGAGATCCAGCTGGTGGTTGTCCTACAAGCGCTTCAACGTATGTCGGAGCAACGTACCCCTTTCCAACCCATCGATGAAGGTGGACATGGCGGTCTGTGAGTGAACTCCTGCGCAGGAATTCTTCATATCTAGCCAGCAGGAGAGGTAGGCGCGAGATGACTCGTCTTTCTCCTGCACGCACCGCTGTAGGTCGCCAACAGTACAGGGACGTTTGTATGTACCCTCGAAGTTTTTGGTGAACGCTTCTTGCATGTCCAGCCAGTTGCAGATAGATTTCTCCGGCAAGTCATCGATCCATTGTCGGGCCATGCCCGCCAGCATCAATGGGAGGTACTTGACGGCAACGTTGGGGTTTCCCCTGGCGATCTCCACCGCATTGTCGTAATCCTGTAACCATGTAGCTGGCTTGGCGGTGCCGTCATAGGGCTTGATGGTCTTGTCAATCCGGAAACCCTTGGGGTAAGCTGCGGACCGTATTACAGGTCCAAAGAAGCATGGTCCCAGGTATGCTCCATCCAGGGCCTCGTGGATCATGTCCAGACGTGATCGTGTGTCATATGGCTCCGGGCTTCTTTTCTTCTTTTTGCCATCAGGGGATGGGTTGCGTGAACGATGCGGGCCTCCTCCTCCATGGTGGCTGCTGGGTGGCGACGGAGGCGGAGGTGGTGGTGGGTTAGCCTTCTTGATCTTACCCTACTGCGATGCCTCACACTTGTCGTGATTGCTTGTCGGATGCGGAGGGTCATGGCGCGACCTGCTCTTATGTCCTTGGCTGCGCTCCCCATCGTGACGGGTCTGCTCCGCGTTGTCATGGATGGCGATGCCGTGTTTCTTAGGTGGAGGCATGTCCGTACGATGGTGATCCTTGGGGTCTTCATGATGTCGGGGAGAGCGAGGCGGTGGAGATGGGCGACGAGGTTGAGCCTTGCCTCCATGGTCGGAGGATATGGGGATAGCATCTTTCCTGTTGCGCGCATCCCTCCGTCTTCGTTCTGACGAACCCGTCTGGGACCCGACATCAAGAGGAGATATGTCCCTTGGCGGCTTAAGCTGGCTAGATTGGCAAAACAATGGGTCAGACTCAAGCCTCTGGGAGGTGGCCTTTTCCTGTTGTTTCACCGCCTTGGCCACTAGGTCATAGACCTGGTTCACCGCTTCGGGTGATCTATCCTGCTCTAGTAGGGTCTTGGCGACGTCGAGGTTAAGAAGAGGGGTGGGAATCACCTGCCTACCTTCACTGTCAATGTATGGCTTGGCCTGTGCCGGTTTCGAGGGAGACCATCCTAGGTTTCGCCGTACACCAGGATCGTTGATGACGCGAGCCGGAGCTTTCTTAGCCTTGTGCTGCTGCAGCAGAGTCTTGTACTTGACCTCCATTGCTCTAGCTTTCTCTATTGACTTATGCATGTTGGCCAGATCTCGATCTAGCTTTGCGCCTTGCTCCACGATGTCCTGCGCTTCCTCCAGCAGTTGCTGACTCTTCTCGTCGAGCTGGACGACATTGCGAATATGAGCCATGGTCATAGGCTCGACGAGGAGATTGACGTACATCACTCTATCAGCTGGAGTGACTTGGGCCACAACAGACATAGACGCCAAAGGTGGCGGGTTTGCAGTGTTGTTGTTGCTCGGATTGGTGTCGAGTTCCTGCGGCTGCTGCACTGGGTTAGGCGGAGGGGGCATGACCTTTGTGTGATCATTGTTGGCAGCAACAGGTGGTCCCTTCCCTTTGTCCAGCGTTGTAGGCGGAGCTCGTACGGGATGATCTTCATCCATCTTCGTCCCAATGGTGAAGAACACCTCTCAGGACGTGATGGTGTTGTTGGCCTGCTAGTCGCGCTTGTAATCTTCCTCCATCTCCTGCATAGCAGAGTCTAGCTCCTCTGGGCTGAACTCTATCTCCTCTGAATCTGCGCTGATGTCGGTATAGAGCGCGTCAAGCACGGAGTCGGAGGGTGCCGGGGCTTCCTTGATGACGGTGGTGGTGGTGCAACAACAGCGATGATGACTGGAGGTGGTGGCGCAGCTGCGGCGACGACGACCAGAGGCAGTGGTGGCGGTGGCTGAGGCGGAGGGGCTCCGCCAATGAGCGCGATTTCCATGTGAGCTTCCTCCTCATACTCCGCATAGCTGTTGATGGTGTTCACCATGTTTTCGAAAGAGAGGCGTCCTGAAGCCTGCTGTCGCCTTAGCGTATGCCGGAGAAGCGTACCCTGGTCCAGTCCTTCCACAAAGTGATACATAGCATCATCATTGGGGTAGTGAGCCAGGTCGGCGCGTATACGGATCCATCTGGCAAGGTAATCGCGGGGGTTTTCTCCCTCTCTCTGGACACAGCGCCCCAGATCGAATATGCTGACCACACCGACGAACTTGGATCTCTGATGTCCATACGCACGGGCGGAGCCGACAGATTTGCAGCGATCTTCCACCATTATATCCAGCACAGGGGCGGTTTGGGTGGGCCTTGAATTTTTCCGATCTTTGTCGGCAAACTCCAAGGAGAGATCCGACATAGATCCTTCCGCGAACGTATCCTGCCCGTAGGTGGTCCGTGCGGGTCTTGATGCTCCTCCGACTCCCAAGGAACTAGTGCTCGAGTCGGTTTCACCGATGAAGAGGTGGATATCTCCGATGGGGATGATCAAGCACCACGTAGGGTTCGTATTAATCGAGATCGAGAATTCGTTGGGGGGACGATTGGAACGTTACCGGAGAAGAGAACGCGACCTGTAACATCCCAGCATTAAAGCTTAGAAATAAGCTGAACCCAGATGTGTGCATTGCATTCATGCATAGAAAATCCAAATAATTTTCGCGCTTTTGAATAAAACATGTCAAAGTGATTGAAGATTCTCTTAACTTGATGGAATTGAAGTATATCATCAAGTTGACTGCGATAAGTTTCAATATGACCTTTGTTAAAACCTTATTTTGGGTAAAGGGGATTTGATCTAAGGGTAGATCAAATGTAATAAAATTAAACCATAATACATTACTTAATGATTTATATTTGATCCTTAAGAAATCATATCCTAGTATTCATTACACAACTCATGAATACCAAGTTATAAATCGATCTATGTTAATCTCATCTACTTATACCATGAGTATCATGGTCATACCTCACCTTAACTCTTGAGTGAGATTGAGTAGGAACGAAACCAAGTCAAGACTATTCACCACATATCTTTCTTTCCATGTCAACCCTTATCATCTATATTGAATCTTATTCTAATATCTGTTGTTCATCAATGTTGAGTAATCAACTATTGATTCACCAATTCTTAACCTATCAATTCTTGACCTAGCAACTCATGTCCTCATCATAGCATTCACTTAAGTCCTTTAGAGATAGAAGTAAGAAGAGGTAGGTGGTAATGCCAGATTTAAATATCATCTATAGGAGGGGAATGTTGGAAGAGAATAAGATCAATATGATAATTGATAGGTTAACTTACTCTTGAATTGATAGAAGAGTTATTTGGAATATACAATTTTATGGTGATAAAGAAGATTACAAGGATGAATCCTGAAGATAGTTACCAGGAGTAATCCCATTGGATCAAGTAGGTATAGTCAATGAGTAATATCTCATAGTCAGGTAGAGATACTAAGAAGATAATTATAATACAACTGTAGTCTTGTATTGATGAAGCCTTAGTTAGCCAACAGGAAACCTAAACCATAAAGGATCAAAGGATTATAATGATGATGCTTTAGCCACCAAGATTGAATGCTTATATCATGTATAAGTGACATTGGTGGGTAGAACATGATTGAAACCTAGTATAGATATGTTATCCTAGGTTAGCCATGATAAGTCACCATGATATGATGTAAAGTCTGTATATAAGATACTAGAGTTAAGTAGATATAAGATAGTATAATTAAGCTGAAGCTAGAGTAGCATGGAGTTATTGAAGTAGTGTTATTCCTCTTAAAGAATATTAAGCTTTTGAGGAGAGTATTTTGATATATGAATCTACTGGAGTAATAATAGTGGTGGATGATTAAGGAAGAGTATAAGTGGAGTTAGAAGTAACTACTTATTGGATTGGAGGTTATCAGCAGTAGAGTAGTTGATATAACCCATTTATAGATATGAGAAGATTATGAAAGGCTTTAGTGTCAAGCTCATTGGATTTATAAATGGATTTAGAAGAATAAAAGGTGCATAAGAATATTCTTGTGAAGCAAAGCTGATCATGTTAACACATGATGATGGATATGAAGAAGTAGTATATCTAGGAAAGGAATTCCTTAATTAGAAGTCTAGGATTGTGAATTATGGAAGATAGGAATTCTTGGTAAACACTAAACCCTAAATCTATAATCAAGCTTAACATCCATCTCATATGTTGGATAATCATTTTATTTTCACAATGCTTTATAGGAATATTTTACTATAGCAAATCACGTAAGAACATCTCTGTCATTTCCAATTATCATAACCATATGTGCTTAGGAGTAATCTTTATCAAATCTTTTCCATCAGACATTCCAGATAATCACTTTCTATTTTAAAGGGTGATATCATTAAAAATCACAAACATAAAACAATATGTTTAGCCATTAATCTTTATTCACATCAACAAAAGTATATAAGTGTGTTAAGTATCCTAAACCCTAGAGTAAGCATTTATAACTTCAAACCCTAATTACTATGTTAGTTATAATAAAATATATACATTGCTATTTCCTAGATTCATGGGATTAATATTAACCATATTAATCCTTTAGAATATCATGCATCAAATAATGATATAGGATCATCATATTAAATTTCCCTCCAAACTATAAGTTAACTAGAATTAAGTTTATAAACAAATAAGGAAATATCCTAATATAAATCCATGGTTTATTATGGAGAGAAAAATCATCACAAAGATTATTACAAAATAATTAAAAAGAAAGGAATCTATATAAGAAAATAAAGAAGCTATAACACTATATAATAAAAGCTCACAAAATAACTTTAGATACCATTCTTTATTGGTGCAACTATTTGACAAACAAATTCTACAAATAAAATTTTCAAACAAATGAGTAATATACTAATCTGAAAGTAAAATACAAAACAAAAAAGAAGTAAAAACAACTAGAAAGAAAAATAAAGGAAACAGCTCCTGGCCCATGGCCCATTCCCTCCTTATCTGTCGCCCGCTAGCAGCCGCAGCAACCCATCTGGTAAACTTTGCCACGGCCCAACTGGCCCAATCCAGCCCAACTAGGCCCAATACCCCTTTGTCCCTCCTATCCGTCGTCTTCCTCCCAGTGACAAGTAGCTCGATGGCGTCGCCATCACCGTTCGCCAGCGTCGCGATGCTCGCCGCCGCCCTGAAGGGAATATGCCCTGAGAGGCAATAATGAAGTGTTTATTATGTGTATTACAAGTATATGATAGATGTTTATTTTGCATGCTATAATTGTATTAATATGGAAACGTTAATACATGTGTGTTTAATAAACTAGCTCGTTGATTGACAAGATGATCAAGGTTTCCTGATCATGGACATTGGATGTTGTTAATAACGGGATCACAACATTAGTGTAATGGTGTGATGAACATTCATCCGAAGTATAGCATTACGATCAAAGTCATTGAGTTTTTATTGCTATAACAACTTACGAAGTGATCCTAATCCTTAGACCGTGAGATCATGTCAATCACTAACACCGGAAGAGTTTCTTGATAACATCAAACGTCACACCGTAACAGGGTGATTATAAAGATGGATTCAGAACTAATAAAGTGTTATGTTGAGGCTCATGGATCGAGAGTGGAATTTGTTCATCCCGATGACGGATAGATATACTCTGGGCCCTCTCGGTGATATCACAATGATTAGCTTGCAAGTAAGTGATTTGATCACTAGAATGTTATATCATGGGAACGAGAAAAGATTGCATGTCGGTAACGAGATCAAACTAGGTATGGAGATACCGATGATCGAATCTCGGACATGTAATATATCGTGAAACAAAGGGATTAAGATACTAGCGTAAAAGGTTCCGACGATCACAAGAAAGTCATCGTTGAATGTGTGGGAGTCAGTATGGGTCTCCAAATCCCGCTTCTGATTATTGATCCGAGAGGGGTCTTGATCATGTCCGCATTATTCACGAACCATAGGGTGACACACTTAAGAGACACCGACATCCAATTGGAGCAAATGTTTCATGCCGAAAGAATAAACAAGCGCAGGAATTTATTTCACTAGATACCGAAACAGGTTTTCGGGTGAAATTGCATAAAGTGGTTATGCATGTGAAATGGAATTCTAGCAAGGGGTTATTTGTTAATGTTTGTCATTAAAGTAATTGACAAAATTCTGAATAAAATAAAAGAGTTTTATTTAATGAGAGTTTGCATTAAATTTGGTGGAAATTTAATGGGAATTTGAGTGGACTTTTGAGTGGAGGGAATTTAAAGGAATTTTGTGAGTGGAGTGTCCACCCACATGAAGAGGGGAGGGCAAGGGGCAGCCCCCATGCGCCGGCCACCCCCTTGGGGTCCCCCCTCCTCCTATAAAAGGAGCCCCCCTCCTCTCTTGTCTCTCACACCTCCACGTGAAGGATCTCTCTCCCCCTCTAGAATTTATCCCCCATGGTCTCGGACTAGCGTGATACATGTTCCCGGTGGCTATTCGGCAAGAAAGAGTTGTGCTTCCGCTGCATCGCTGGAGCGAGGAGGCGGAGGTTGCTCGGTGCCTTGAACGTGTGTGCGAGCATGGATGCGCTGCTGATTTGCGGCGCTAGGACTTCCTCTCGATCTTGAGATCGGGAAGAGATCATTTACATCAACCACGAGTTGAACGCGTTAAGCTTTGTCGGTCTTCAAGGGTATGTTCTCTACGGATATACATCCGATCGTTGTTTGTATCTAGTAGATAGATCTTGGTACATAGTTCCCATCGTAGGAAAAATTTTGTTTTCTATGTTGCGAACCCTACAGTGGTATCAGAGCCGGATCTATGCGTAGATGCTTTACACGGGTAGTACACATATGAGTATGTGGGCAATGATGATCATGTTGTTGCTCCTTTGTTGTAATTTTGGATATTGGTGGCATAGTGGGATGAAGCGGCCCGGACAAACTTTACATGTCCTCGCATATGAGACCTGTTCCACGCTTGACATGCAACTAGTTTGCATAAGTGGCTAGCGGGTGTCTGTCTATCCTACTATAGTCAATATCTATTTTGCAAGCGAGTTGTCAACAATTTGATTCTCCTCGTTGTGGTTTATGTTCGTAGGTAAGAACGGTTCTATCTCGAAAGCCCTAAGCCACGTAAAACTTGCAATGGATAAATTAGAGGCGTCTAGTTTAGATTGTTGCTGGGCTAGTGTTATGATATGGTAGTGTTGTAAGTAGAAGTATGAGATGATACTCTTACAACACACATAGCGTGTAAACTCCATAGACCTTGGATTTACCTATATAGGTATGATAGTGATCATACCACGATGCACATGATAGAGATCATATGCGGGAACCATAACATTTCACTAATAAACATGTGATGTTTGATAACATCTTATATTGCTTGTTTAGCGCTTTGTTAGCATAATAAGATGATCCCTCTTTTAAATATCAAGATAAGAATGTGTTCTTCCTTTAGTATGCACCAATTATGTTTCATCGCTCCAAGACATCACGTGATGATCGGGTGTTCTTGGATCCACGACCATATTTCGGGTGTAAAACAGTTACACACGCGAATACTAAGGTTCTAACTTGGCGAGCCTAGCATGTACAGACATGGCCTCGGAACACGGACCGAAAGGTTAAGCATGAGTCATATATTTGATATGATGCTCGCCTTTGAAGCTATACCGACTCACGTGATGATCGGACTTGGTATAGTGGATTTGGTTCATGTAATCACCAAAAAGGCACGAGGGATGTCGTTTTTGAGTGGGAGTTCATTCGTAATATGGATTAGTTGAACTCAATCTATCATACACTTAGTCTAAACTTTACAAATTCTGTTGTAGATGGCACCACCTGCTTTTAATTTCAATGTGTTCATGGAGAAAGAGAAACTAGCAACGAACGGTAGCAACTTTACCGAATGGGCCATGAATTTGAGGATTCTCCTCTCTGCTGCACAAAAGCAATATGTGCTAGAAGCGCTGTTAGGCCCCCCACCTTTTGATGATGCCCCTGACGAGGAGAAGAATGTCTATCAGACTCGTCAGGAGGACCACAACTTAGTTCATTGCGGCATATTGTATGGGCTAGAGCCGGAACTTCGAAAGCGTTTCGAAAATGGAAATGCATTTGATACAATGGGTGAGTTGAAAATGATTTTCGACACACATGCTACTGTAGAGAGCTACAACGCTTCAGAAAAGTTCTTTAGCTGCATGATGGAAGAGCACAGCTCCGTTAGTGAGCATGTACTCAAGATGTCGGGTTACGCCGATAAGCTTGTGTCTTTGGGAATATCGATTCCCATTGACTTAGGCATCCATCGTGTTTTGCAGTCTCTGCCACCTAGCTATAAGAGCTTCGTGATGAACTATAATATGCAAGGCATGAAGAAGTCTTTCCCCGAGCTTCTGTCAATGCTTAAAACTGTAGAAGTGGAGATCAAAAAGGAACATCAAGTGTTGATGATCAATAGGAACACTGGTTTCAAGAAAGACAAGAAGGGAAAACGGAAGGGAAGTAAGGGCGGCAAGCCTGTTGCCGTTCCTGAAAAGAAACCCCGAGTTAGACCTAAGTCTGATACCGAGTGCTACTATTGTAAGGGGACTGGCCACTGGAACCTCAACTGCCCCAAGTATCTGGCAGACAAGAAGGCCGGCAAGGCAAACAAAGGTATATATGATATACATGTTATTGATGTGTACTTGACTAGTGCTCGCAGTAGCACCTAGGTATTTGATACCGGTTCAGTTGCTAATATTTGTAACTCGAATCAGGGGCTACGGAACAAGCGACCGCTAGCAAGGGGTGAGGGCAAGATGCGTGTCGGCAATGGATCAAGCGTTGATGTGATCGCGGTCGGAACGCTACCTCTCCACTTGCCGTAGGGATTAGTTATAAACTTGAATAATTGTTATCTGGTGCCTGCACTAAGCATGAACATTGGTATCTGGATCGTGTTTGATGCGAAGTGGTTATTCATTTAAATCCGAGAACAATGGTTGTTCCATTTATATGAATGAAATCTTTTATGGTCATGCACCGATGATGAATGGTTTATTTCTATTAGATCTCGATGATAATGTTACACATATTCATAATGTTGATGCTAAGAAGATTAAACTTAATGATGATATATCTGCATATATGTGGCACTGCCGTCTAGGTCATATTAGCGTTAAACGCATGAAGAAGCTCCATTCGGATGGACTTTTGGAATCACTTGATTATGAATCATTTGATACATGTGAGCCATGCCTTATGGGCAAGATGACTAGAACGCCGTTTTCCGGTTCAATGGAACGGGCGACGGATTTGTTGGAAATCATATATTCTGATGTATGTGGTCCAATGAGTGTGTCGGCGCGAGGTGGATATCGTTATTTTGTTACTTTCACGGATGATTTGAGTAGATACTGTTATATCTACTTGATGAAACACAAGTCTGAAACCTTTGAAAAGTTCAAGGAATTTCAGAATGAAGTGGAAAATCATCGTAATAGAAAGATCAAATTTCTACGGTCCGACCGTGGAGGTGAGTATCTAAATTACGAGTTTAGCACTCACATGAAAGAGTGTGGAATTGTTTCACAACTCACACCTGCCGGAACACCACAGAGAAATGGTGTGTCGGAACGTCGTAATCGTACTTTATTAGATATGGTTCGATCTATGATGTCTCTGACGGACTTGCCGTTGTCATTTTGGGGTTATGCACTAGAAACTGCTGCATTCACTTTAAATCGGGCACCATCTAAATCCGTTGAAAAGACATCATATCAATTGTGGTTTGGAAACAAACCTAAGCTGTCTTTTCTTAAAGTTTGGGGATGCGATGTTTATGTGAAGAAACTTCAACCGGATAAACTCGAACCCAAAGCGGAAAAATGCGTCTTCATAGGATACCCTAAGGAAACTATTGGGTATTCCTTCTATCACAGATCCGAGGGCAAGGTTTTTGTTGCCAAGAATGGATCCTTTCTAGAGAAAGAGTTTCTCGCGAAAGGTGTGAGTAGTCGGAAGGTAGAACTCGAAGAGGTTATTGAACCTTCTCTTCAAAGTATGGCGAGTAGCGCAGCGCCGGAAGTTGTTCCGGAGTTGGATCCACCTGTTGAAGAGGGAACTAATGATAATGATCATGAAACTCCGAAAGAGAGTACTACCGAACCTCGCAGATCAAGCAGGACGCGTGCAGCTCCCAAGCTGTACGGAAATCCTGTCATGAATTTCATGGTTGATGAAAATGATGACCCTGCGACGTATGAAGAAGCGATGATGAGCCTGGATTCGAACAAATGGTTAGAAGCCATGAAATCCGAGATGGAATCCATGTATGAAAATCAAGTTTGGAACTTGGTGGAATTACCTCACGACCGAAAGGCCGTGGAGAACAAATGGATTTTCAAAAGGAAAACTGATGCTGATGGTAATGTGACCGTCTATAAAGCTCGACTTGTCGCAAAGGGGTTTCGACAAATTCAAGGATTTGACTACGATGAGACATTCTCTCCCGTAGCGATGCTAAAGTCAGTTAGGATTATGTTAGCAATTGTTGCATATTTCGATTATGAGATATGGCAGATGGATGTCAAAACCGCGTTTCTCAATGGTAATATTGAAGAAGAGTTGTATATGATACAACAAAAGGGTTTTGTCGATCCTAAGGATGCTGACAAGGTGTGCAAGCTTCAGCGATCCATCTATGGATTGAAGCAAGCATCACGAAGTTGGAACCTCCGCTTTGATGAGGTGATCAAAGAGTTTGGATTTGTCCAAACTTATGGAGAAGCTTGTATTTACAAGAAAGTGAGTGGGAGCAATGTGGCATTTCTGATATTATATGTGGATGACATATTATTGATCGGAAATGATATAGATCTTTTAAATAGTGTTAAAATTTATCTAAACAGCAAATTTTCAATGAAGGACCTAGGTGAAGCGTCATACATATTAGGCATAAAGATCTATAGAGATAGATATAGGCGCCTAATAGGGCTATCGCAAAGTACATACCTTGATAAGATTTTAAAGAAGTTTAAAATGGACAGAAGTAAGAAGGGGTTCTTACCTATGTTGCAAGGCAAGACATTGAGTAAGACTCAAAGTCCGGCTTCGGAGGAAGAAAGAGAGATAATGGACAAAGTCCCCTATGCTTCAGCCATAGGCTCTATAATGTACACCATGCTATGTACAAGACCGGATGTGGCACATGCTATTAGTTTGACTAGTAGGTACCAATCGGATCCAGGTTCGTAACACTAGATAGCGGTCAAGAATATACTTAAGTACTTATGAAGAACTAAGGATATGTTTCTTGTATACGGAGGTGAAGAAGAGCTCGTCACTAAGTGTTATATTGACGCTAGCTTTGACACCGATCCGGATGACTCTAAGTCTCAATTCGGATACGTTTTTCTCATGAATGGTGGAGCGGTTAGTTGGAGGAGCTCCAAACAACCTGTGGTAGCGGGATCAACAATGGAGGCCGAATATGTTGCTGCTTCAGAAGTGGCTCAGGAAGCAGTTTGGATGAAGGAGTTCATATCCGAACTAGGAGTGGTTGCAAACGGACCCAATGGTTATCTATTGTGACAACAATGGTGCCATTGCCAGTGCCAACGAACCAAGGTCTCACAAGCATTCCAAGCATATTAAGCGCCGGTTTCACTCCATCCGCGAACATGTCAAGGATGGAGATATAAAGATTTGTGAAGTACATACGGATCTCAATGTAGCAGATCCGTTGACTAAAACTCTCCCTAGAGCAAAACATGATCAACACCAGAACTCAATGGGTGTTAGATTTATCACTATGTAACTAGATTATTGTCTCTAGTGCAAGTGGGAGAATGAAGGGAATATGCCCTAAGAGGCAATAATAAAGTGTTTATTATGTGTATTCCAAGTATATGATAGATGTTTATTTTGCATGCTATAATTGTATTAATACGGAAACATTATTACATGTGTGTTTAATAAACAAACAGAAAGTTCCTAGTTATGCCTCTCTCATAAACTAGCTCGTTGATTAACAAGATGATCAAGGTTTCCTGATCATGGACATTGGATGTTGTTAATAACGGGATCACAACATTAGTGTAATGATGTGATGAACATTCATCCGAAGTATAGCATTACGATCAAAGTCATTGAGTTTATATTGCTATAACAACTTACGAAGTGATCCTAATCCTTAGACCATGAGATCATGTCAATCACTAACACCGGAAGAGTTTGTTGATAACATCAAACATCACACCGTAACAGGGTGATTAGAAAGATGGATTCAGAACTAATAAAGTGTTATGTTGAGGCTCATGGATTGAGAGTGGAATTTGTTCATCCCGATGACGGATAGATATACTCTGGGCCCTCTCGGTGATATCACATTGATTAGCTTGCAAGCAACTGATTTGATCACTAGAATGTTATATCACGGGAAGGAGAAAAGAGTGCATGTCGGTAACGAGATCAAACTAGGTATGGAGATACCGATGATCGAATCTCGGACATGTAATATATCATGAAACAAAGGGATTAAGATACTAGCGTAAAAGGTTCTGACGATCACAAGAAAGTCATCATTGAATGTGTGGGAGTCAGTATGGGTCTCCAGATCCCGCTTCTAATTATTGATCCGGGAGGGGTCTCGATCATGTCCGCATTATTCACGAACTGTAGGGTGACACACTTAAGAGACACCGACATCCAATTGGAGCAAATGTTTCATGCCGAAAGAATAAACAAGCGCAGGAATTTATTTCACTAGATACCGAAACAGGTTTTCGGGTGAAATTGCATAAAGTGGTTATGCATGTGAAATGGAATTCTAGCAAGGGGTTATTTGTGAATGTTTGTCATTAATGTAATTGACAAAATTCTGAATAAAATAAAAGAGTTTTATTTAATGAGAGTTTGCATTAAATTTGGTGGAAAT
The DNA here is from genome assembly GCA_916181665.1 of Avena sativa. NCBI lineage: Eukaryota > Viridiplantae > Streptophyta > Magnoliopsida > Poales > Poaceae > Avena > Avena sativa. The sequence continues at coordinate 38,145,860 of OV702298.1, read as the reverse complement.
TTAATGGGAATTTGAGTGGAGGGAATTTAAAGGAATTTTGTGAGTGGAGTGTCCACCCACATGAAGAGGGGAGGGCAAGGGGGCATCCCCCATGCGCCGGCCACCCCCTTGGGGTTCCCCCCTCCTCCTAGAAAAGGAGCCCCCTCCTCACTTGTCTCTCACACCTCCTCGTGAAGGATCTCTCTCCCCTTGTAGAATTTATCCCCCATGGTCTCAGACTAGCGAGATACATGTTCTCGGTGGCTATTTGGCAAGAAAGAGTTGTGCTTCCGCTGCATCGCTGGAGCGAGGAGGCGGAGGTTGCTCGGTGCCTCGAACGTGTGTGTGAGCATGGATGCGCTGCTGATTTGCGGCGCTAGGACTTCCTCTCGATCTTGAGATCGGCAAGAGATCGTCTACATCAACCACGAGTTGAACTCGTTAAGCTTTGTCGGTCTTCAAGGGTATCTTCTCTACGGATATACATCCGCCCGTTGTTTGTATCTAGTAGATAGATCTTGGTACATAGTTCCCATCGTAGGAAAATTTTTGTTTTCTATGCTGCGAACCCTACACGCCCGCCGTCTTCTGGAGAGGGGATAAGGACGCCATGGTGCTCTTCTTCGATCTCATCTGTAACTACCTCGGTGAATTACGCTCCTAGTTACAAGCCTGGATGAGCAGAAATGGTTGAAATAGTACGGTGGGGCCCAAATGCCACTCACAGGTAGACCTTTCGGCCGTCCCAACCATTTCCAAACATCGGGACAAGAACGGGCGGCGTAATCGGCAGGCGAAGGGATCAACTACATACACAAATGAGTATGTATGCAAGCCACCATACAATGGTTCTCAGAGTCATTCCATCTAAAAAGAAAGGAAATATTGCAACGCCATACGGCAAGATCCAAATATCCTAGATAGATATAATAGTTTAGGATATCTCCTTATACATCAAACATCAGAGTATCAAGCGGAAGCGGAAAACAAGATCCGAGTACGGATAAGAAGCAAGTCGGCATAAGATGCCCCATAAATAAACACATCCCGCCCACAGATCTCACGGATCCCCGTTCCCGGAATCTCTACACCAAATGATCGTTGCCCACATCGTCCGTCTCCTCCACCCAGTATCCATCTTGCGAGCTTACCTGTTCATCTGAATCAAACAATTTATCGTGTGAGACCCTAGGGGTACTCAGCAAGTCTTTATGCCTCTAAAGGGGACACAACCTGGGGTGACGCAATTGCAGCAAAAGATAATACCTAGCAATTCTATAGATACTCGCTAACCATCCGCCTAACCATAGATAGACGGATGTCCGTGAATTAATAACAACAGTTATAATGGTAATGTCCACAGATCCATCCTCCTCCTCGCTTACCGACGAGGAAGCGGACGAACAACCCCCCAATCCGTTGGCAGTTTTATTATCCATTCCATGAGTGTTGCACTATTTACTAGTCAGGTACTTAGTCAAATTAAAAGCGGTACTTTAGTTATAGTTGTCTATGATCGAGAAACTGTGCTCCAAGTCGTCCATAACCGCGGACACGGCTTTCAGAAAGTTTTACCCTGCAGGGGTGCACAAATAGCAACACACACTCGATCAACCTCGGAAAAAACAAATCAAAACCCAATGAGGCAGTCACGACAAAGCGATCACAAGATTCAGAAATATTTCAGGGGGCCACCCCATTAAGCTACCCGCGACGAAGCTGGCCGGCCACGAGACGGACTCAAGGTTTGTGGGGCCGGCTGTAAACGACTGGGAACCCAAAAATGTGACTGGGCTTGTCGATACAGCGAAAACGGGTCACGGACCTAAACAGTACAGGTGCAGTACCTCGCACAATTTTAAATAAAGCAGTAAAGCATGGCATAAGTACAGGATAGTAAATAAAACCTCAAACTAGTTTGTGGCCCCAAGAAATAAGAATGAATCAAGCTCTGGCTCAGGGGGGTTCATAAGCCTCCCGGATGTGGATAGCGCGAATATTCAAGGAACAGGAATCAAGTACTCGGGGTCCTACGGGACACAAGTGAGACTGAAAAACCAAATAGCGAATATGTCTCACCGATGCCACTTTCATTAGTTATCCCATTACTACTCAGGTTAAGTTGTTTAGGTACCTCGTTATCCATCAGACACTCACATACCCTACACATGTTGTTCTACGACTCGCATGGCTAAAACAACTCCTGTAGTAATGGCTCATGGGATGGAGGAACAAGCTTCGGTGGGGTTTAAAAAAATAAAGGCTATGCAATACTTGGGATTCAATTTAATGCAATCGCGACTCAATGATGCAAGAATAAGATAGAGGCAATAGGTACTATATGTATGCAAGCATGTGGTAGTGCTTGTCTGGCAGCTCAGTTGAAGCAAGGGATGGATCTGGGTAGTGCTCCTGGTTCTCTTGATATATCCCCTGCTCAGCGTCTATTTGAAGAAGAACCAAACAAACAAGGGCCAACATAAATAAAGTGCACAAGCATATGAATAAATGCGACAAGCAACCAATCATGCCATGATGAATGATGCACACTTTGCATGGCATTAAAGTAGCATGGCATGGGTGAGGTGTGGAATACAAGAATAAATTATTTTATTGAGTTTTAGCCTCATTTAAACCTCATATTAGTTGCTGTATACTTTATATTTATATGATGCATGCTGCAAAACAGATAATGGAATGCATAAACAGAAAGGTCTCGTCGAGCTAATCATTTTAGACATATCATTTGTTGAATTTGGAGTTATAAAACAAAAGTTATTAATTAATTAAGGCAAAAGGGCATTTTATTGTAATTTTAATCAACTTGCAATTTTAAATGTTCAAAATATACTTTGAAGGGCATATTTGAATTCCTCACATTTTTCTGATTCAAAAACATATATTATTTGTATTATTTGGATTTATATTTTAAAAGTTATTTGAAAACAGATTTGAAATTTGAATTTAAATTAATTTGGAAAAGTTTAAATTAAAACAGGAAACAGAGAAATCCTTTTATTACTCGGCCCAGACTTAGCCATAGTCAGTGACAAGTGGGGCCAAGCTGACCTGGTGAAACAGCGCACAGAAAGGGGTTCCTCACCGCGGCTGCTGCCAGCCACAGAGGCCGACAGGTGGGGCCAGGGCCACAGGGGTCCACGTGACAGCGGCGAGAGGGCAGGAACGGACAGGCGGGGCCGAGCTGGAGTGCGGGTTGAGGGGTGCTAAACTAGGGGGCCTATCTGCAAAGTGGTTCTACGGCTGACAGGTGGGCTCAGGCGGACCGCGGGTTTAGGAATAAAAAGGTTGGGGGGTTTTATGCAAAAAGACGACAAGACACTGTGCTTCTTCTCTGAACCCTGACGATGGGTCGATGCACGACAGGGCACGGGGAGCGGCGCGCGGGATTTGATCCCAGGACCTGGGGCTCGCGCGCGGAGGCGGCTACCGTTGCGGTGGCTTGAGGGTTGCTGGCAGGGAGTCGCTGGGCGGATAGATCTACCAAGGCGACGCCACGGTTTGGAAACGAGCGCGGACACCGGCGCGCATAGAGCATTCGATGGAACGTCCGGCGCGACCAGGGCAAGACGGCGACGACGAGGATGTCAACGAGGATTGGTGGCTCACCGAGGGGATGTTGGTGGTGTTCGATCGGCTTGGGGAGCATCGCAGCGGCGAGGATGCAGACGGCCACCGGCGTTAGGGTTTGGCGTCGGCTCGTCGGTGAACTTGACGCTGGTCCTTCTCCTCCTCCGCGATAGGTACTGGTCGAAGCAGAGGGACCTCCTCGTCCTCCCTGACCACCTCCACGTCGCGCTCGCCGGCTGGATCGAAGAAGCGCCGTTGGAGCAGACGGTGGCCGGCGTTGGGGTAGACAGTGGTAGGGGGGTAGACGGAAAAGGAGGGCGGTCTGGGGAGATCTAGAAGAGGCAGAGAGGTTGCGGGGCGGAGGGATAGGTGAGGGAGAGGCGTGGGTGCCGTGTGGGAGCAGGTAGGGTTAAAGGTGGCTCGGCCACCTTTTTCTCCTTCCTCCTTCACGTGCTCGGGTCGGGCAGGAGCAGGGCAGGCGCAGGGTAGGGAGCTGGCAGGTGGCCCAGGGAAGGAAGGAGAGGGTGGTGGGGCTAGGGTGGCAGAGAGAGAGCTAGAGAGAGGGAGGGGTAGGCTCGGGTGAGAGCTAGGGTTGGAGGGGAGGCTCGGCTAGGGTTTTGTACTAGGGTCGGGTTAGGGTTAGGTTTGGTAAGGGTTGGGGTGGGAGGTAGCTAGGGTGTGGCCAGGGAGAGAGGGTGGCCAGGTGGGTGAGAGAGGAGAGAGGCCGAGAGAGAGGAGAGGGGGTAGCTCGGGTTAGGGTTTTAGAGATTGGGGTATGGGTTAGATTAGGTATAGATTAGGAGAGAGGTTTAGAGAGAGAGGAGAGGTGAGATGAGAGAGAGATGAGGCCTAGGATTAGAGTTTCATATACTTGCATGCACCAAACTAGATCAAGCAATAATATGTGGAATAGGTGTAGGGTTTAGCAAACTCAAGCAAGATCAACAAAAAGGAGTGGAAGAGAGGGATAGAGGTGTGGTGGTGGATCTTAGCAAGACCAACTAGATCAAGCCAAAAGAGAGGTAGAGAGGGAGATGGATGATTCACCCAAAAATTCAAATAAAAACAAAGGAGGACCAAAGAAGGAGATGGTTGCATGGCCCATGCAAAATAATTAATGCCATGCTTATTCTTGTGAAAACAATATTATTAGCATGGCATTATTCTTATGCATTCCCAAAAGTGGAATTAAGCCAAGCAAAAGAATTTAAAATAAAGTTCCAAGTGGAGTAGATGGAGATGATCACATTTGATTATAATTGGGACTTGCTAGTGTGTATATTCCACTAGATGCCTACTAGTCCCAAAAATATTCCCACATGAGCATAAATCCATAATAATCCATATGGAAGCTAGGAAAAAGGGTTCCACTCACAAGGCATGCAAAGGTGGCCATGTGGCTCTCATATATCAATAATGTGAAAACAACATGATGCTAAGATGAGAGCATGTGGAAATAGAATTGGATCCATCCCAACCCATATGAGCTAGAGGTAAAACCCAAAAGAAAAACAATTGCAAGCTCATGGATAATGGAATGGTGGAAAGATGGGGTGATGACAAGAAAGGTGGTGGAGTTAAATAAAAGATATGCCCCCAACTCAACTTGGGCATTTAAACAATATATCAACAACCAAATACAATATCAAGATGCAAATACAATTAATAATGCATATGAGATAAGAACCAAATGAAAAGGGTTTTATATGATGCTCAAATGCAAGGTGGCATGATGACATGAGAATGATATAATGATGATGCAACAATTATATGTAGGAAGTAGCATCTATGTAGACTAGGCTAGTAGCATTGCAATTGTTAGACAATTGGGATGCTACAACTCTCCCCCACTAAACAAGAATCTCGCCCCGAGATTCCTAGGAAAAAGAAAACAACACAAAGAGAGGCGGGTGTTCGAACGAAGGTGACCTTAACGTTCCCAAGTTGATGAAGAACGGAATGGTGTGACCACTACACCTTGCAAAACTTGCTAGACTTGTTGCAAGTCTTGCGTTTTGCTTGAGAAACAACGGGTTAGAAGAATTGAAGGATTGTCGTGAGACAAGAAGGATAGGATGGACATAGCTCCGGTTTTCTCAAGAAACATGATAAAGAAAAGAACCACTTGAGAAAGAAAGGACAAGATGATGTAACATGGATATAGAAAGGCACACCGTTAAGATTAAAGATTTACTGATACTAGAGAGGATGGATCTTGTGTCGCCGGAAGAAAAAGAGCTAGATTTGAGAGGTTTTGAACCACTATGACAATAGCATCGTATCTTCTCTCGGATTGAGAAATGAAGTCCGGAGACAATATTGCCTTCAAACAACAGAGTCCCTTGATATCAACGGAAAGATTTAGTTAGACATCGTCGCATTAGATTCTTGTTGCGTCGGTAAGAACCAAAAGATCACACAATTGAGGTGTGCGGATTATCTTCCAGAGACGGATGTGAAGCCAGATCATGGTGGAATCCCGAGAAGCAAAGAATATGGAGGATCTGGAGTTTATCGTAGAGATACTTATTGCTTTCTTTAGCCTTGAGGCTAACGCAATAGATTTGCGGCTGATGGCATCAACCATAATTGGCTTTACCACAGAAAAAGAATTGATGAAACAAAGAGAGATAGTTTCCTTTCATCTTGTTTGGGGATGTCGAGCACCGGTAGAATGACGTGGACAGAAAAGAGTTTGCGTTTGTTTCCACCAGATAATTGAAGATTTTGCTCCATCTAGAATAGACAGACCACCAACAAGAGATCATTGATTACTTTCTTCGAGAGAGCACTCCGGAAAAACAAAGACGGAAGTAAAAGTATCGAGGGATAAAGGCCACTTCTAACTTCCGTGGAATGAGTGAAATCGCATTAATTCACCAATTCAATGTACAAGAGCGAATGATAAGAGTAGTGGTATGGTAGCTACTCCATCCCGCACTCAAAGCATTACTCCACACATGAATAAGAAAACCATGCAACCCAACTACCGAAACAGACTGAAGGTATTGACAATAACTCATGGAACTTCGTTAGAAAACAAGGATAGCTGCAAACGATTCACCGGATTCATAGATAGATAAAGATGATGATGTTTTCGTTATGTCGGAAGTACCAAGCCACCAGAAAGATATGAAGGAAGATTACGGAGAACAACTGCCAGATTCCACAGATAAAGAAAAAGATAGGACCACTTGCACATAAGGATTGCAAAAGATCTGAAAAATCTTCATGGCCTCCGGTGGATTGAGCATAGATGATAGAACGAGAGGGTTTCAAAAGATTACTTAACGAGATTGAGGTGAAAGAACTCCATGTTCTTCTTGAAATGATTGAGAGAGATTTAGCAGTCCTAAGGAAAATCTTTAGCGGAACGACGATGATAACTTGCCAACAAGGAACAACTCCGGATTGGTTGAAGATGGAGGATGAAATTAACAATGGACTTGCTAATTCCAGAATTGAAGCAATCTATTTAGCAGAAGGATGTGGCCGAGGTAGGTGACTTCAAAAAGTCAGAATTCTCACTTTGAGACTTTGCACACAGGCAGTGTTAACAAAGCTTGAGAGAAAGGGACACAGATGATCTTCCATGTTCTTTCATTGATATGGAATAGGCAAGCATATTATCAACATATACCACCATGGATTAACAAGATATTCCCCAGAATACCAAGTTCAAAAGGCGAGAGAAACGAACAAATGCTCGAACACTTCCTGAGCTCAACGCTCTTAGAAAGATCAATATTAAGAGCACGGGTTCGTGTTGAAGAAGATGCACTGGAAGAATAGATTATCTGGTCCTTCGGAAGAGAAAGAGATGTCACCTGGTTCACATTGTCGATCGGTTCACCGGTTACAAAGATAAAGAGATCTTGGATAAAGAAACGATGATAGCTCATACCTCAAGCAAAGCTAACAGAGACGACAAGATGCAATTCCCTCGTCTCAAAGAGAATTTTGCAGATATGGGGTTCCGAAAAGATGTGAAGCATGATAAACAGATGATAGACCACCGTAGTGCCTTGAGAAAACTCCGGATTGCCAAAGATACTTGAATATGCATAGATATGATCCTGGTGTACTCAAAATCACAGGAGATATCCGTCACCATTTGGAGGATAGCGTTGATAGCATTTTCCATATTCCACTCATGATAAGTGTCATATAGCTATGCCGAGAACCAAATTACAATCACCAGCATCGGATCGACACATGTTATGTAATTAGCCCAAGAGAATTGGAGATGAAATGAAACTCTAGGATTAAGCGCCGGTGACAAAAGGATGAGTTAGCATGGACATGCTGATAAAAGGGAGATAGATAATGTTTCACACACGACTTAAAGGAGTGTGGAAACACAGATGTATCAAAGAAAAAATTTCCGCATTTTTCGGCATTAAAATACCAATAGATGCGCAAAATCACTTATCAGGTAGGGATTAGCAACAGATGCTTTCACAGAATGTGGAGTTGCTAGAAGGAAGGACACCCTTAAGAAGATGGCACCGGTTAACAAGGAGTCAGATAGATCGCGCCGGTTTGCAAAAGCCTGTCAGTATGGAATGTACCAACAGTTGATAACCAAAGGCAGATGGTGATAACAAATTGGATGCAACAGATAGACAAGGAATTACACACACACACACACTTTCTATGGTACTACGGAAACCCAGAACACGTGAGTCCTAGTTTGAATTTTAAGAAGAGGATTGAAAACGTTGCACTTCCTTACCAGAAAAGGGTGGTGGGTGGGTAAGAAGGAAAAGTGGAAGCAGTCCTACTCTTGTGTTTTGTTTTTCCCTAGTATACATAGCTACCAAAAATATTTGCTAGACTGACAACGACCATTTGGCTGAGACCCTGAAGGGCGGGATGGCTCTGATACCAATTGTAACTACCTCGGTGAATTACGCTCCTAGTTACAAGCCTGGATGAGCAGAAATGGTTGAAATAGTACGGTGGGGCCCAAATGCCACTCACAGGTAGACCTTTCGGCCGTCCCAACCATTTCCAAACATCGGGACAAGAACGGGCGGCGTAATCGGCAGGCGAAGGGATCAACTACATACACAAATGAGTATGTATGCAAGCCACCATACAATGGTTCTCAGAGTCATTCCATCTAAAAAGAAAGGAAATATTGCAACGCCATACGGCAAGATCCAAATATCCTAGATAGATATAATAGTTTAGGATATCTCCTCATACATCAAACATCAGAGTATCAAGCGGAAGCGGAAAACAAGATCCGAGTACGGATAAGAAGCAAGTCGGCATAAGATGCCCCATAAATAAACACATCCCGCCCACAGATCTCACGGATCCCCGTTCCCGGAATCTCTACACCGAATGATCGTTGCCCACATCGTCCGTCTCCTCCACCCAGTATCCATCTTGCGAGCTTACATGTTCATCTGAATCAAACAATTTATCGTGTGAGACCCTAGGGGTACTCAGCAAGTCTTTATGCCTCTAAAGGGGACACAACCTGGGGTGACGCAATTGCAGCAAAAGATAATACCTAGCAATTCTATAGATACTCGCTAACCATCCGCCTAACCATAGATAGACGGATGTCCGTGAATTAATAACAACAGTTATAATGGTAATGTCCACAGATCCATCCTCCTCCTCGCTTACCGACGAGGAAGCGGACGAACAACCCCCCAATCCGTTGGCAGTTTTATTATCCATTCCATGAGTGTTGCACTATTTACTAGTCAGGTACTTAGTCAAATTAAAAGCGGTACTTTAGTTATAGTTGTCTATGATCGAGAAACTGTGCTCCAAGTCGTCCATAACCGCGGACACGGCTTTCAGAAAGTTTTACCCTGCAGGGGTGCACAAATAGCAACACACACTCGATCAACCTCGGAAAAAACAAATCAAAACCCAATGAGGCAGTCACGACAAAGCGATCACAAGATTCAGAAATATTTCAGGGGGCCACCCCATTAAGCTACCCGCGACGAAGCTGGCCGGCCACGAGACGGACTCAAGGTTTGTGGGGCCGGCTGTAAACGACTGGGAACCCAAAAATGTGACTGGGCTTGTCGATACAGCGAAAACGGGTCACGGACCTAAACAGTACAGGTGCAGTACCTCGCACAATTTTAAATAAAGCAGTAAAGCATGGCATAAGTACAGGATAGTAAATAAAACCTCAAACTAGTTTGTGGCCCCAAGAAATAAGAATGAATCAAGCTCTGGCTCAGGGGGGTTCATAAGCCTCCCGGATGTGGATAGCGCGAATATTCAAGGAACAGGAATCAAGTACTCGGGGTCCTACGGGACACAAGTGAGACTGAAAAACCAAATAGCGAATATGGCTCACCGATGCCACTTTCATTAGTTATCCCATTACTACTCAGGTTAAGTTGTTTAGGTACCTCGTTATCCATCAGACACTCACATACCCTACACATGCTGGTCTACGACTCGCATGGCTCAAACAACTCCTGTAGTAATGGCTCATGGGATGGAGGAACAAGCTTCGGTGGGGTTTAAAAAAATAAAGGCTATGCAATACTTGGGATTCAATTTAATGCAATCGCGACTCAATGATGCAAGAATAAGATAGAGGCAATAGGTACTATATGTATGCAAGCATGTGGTAGTGCTTGCCTGGCAGCTCAGTTGAAGCAAGGGATGGATCTGGGTAGTGCTCCTGGTTCTCTTGATATATCCCCTGCTCAGCGTCTATTCGAAGAAGAACCAAACAAACAAGGGCAAACATAAATAAAGTGCACAAGCATATGAATAAATGCGACAAGCAACCAATCATGCCATGATGAATGATGCACACTTTGCATGGCATTAAAGTAGCATGGCATGGGTGAGGTGTGGAATACAAGAATAAATTATTTTATTGAGTTTTAGCCTCATTTAAACCTCATATTAGTTGCTGTATACTTTATATTTATATGTTGCATGCTGCAAAACAGATAATGGAATGCATAAACAGAAAGGTCTCGTCGAGCTAATCATTTTAGACATATCATTTGTTGAATTTGGAGTTATAAAACAAAAGTTATTAATTAATTAAGGCAAAAGGGCATTTTATTGTAATTTTAATCAACTTGCAATTTTAAATGTTCAAAATATACTTTGAAGGGCATATTTGAATTCCTCACATTTTTCTGATTCAAAAACATATATTATTTGTATTATTTGGATTTATATTTTAAAAGTTATTTGAAAACAGATTTGAAATTTGAATTTAAATTAATTTGGAAAAGGTTTAAATTAAAACAGGAAACAGAGAAATCCTTTTGTTACTCGGCCCATACTTAGCCACAGTCAGTGACAAGTGGGGCCAAGCTGACCTGGCGAAACAGCGCATAGAAAGGGGTTCCTCACCGCGGCTGCTGCCAGCCACAGAGGCCGACAGGTGGGGCCAGGGCCACAGGGGTCCACGTGACAGCGGCGAGAGGGCAGGAATGGACAGGCGGGGCCGAGCTGGAGCGCGGGTTGAGGGGTGCTAAACTAGGGGGCCTATCTGCAAAGTGGTTCTACGGCTGACAGGTGGGCTCAGGCGGACCGCGGGTTTAGGAATAAAAAGGTTGGGGGGTTTTATGCAAAAAGACGACGCGACACTGTGCTTCTTCTCTGAACCCTGACGACGGGTCGGTGCACGACAGGGCGCGGGGCACGGCGCGCGGGATTTAATCCCAGGGCCTGGGGCTCGCGCGCAGAGGCGGCTACCGTTGCGGTGGCTTGGGGGTTGCTGGCAGGGAGTCGCTGGGCGGATAGATCTACCAAGGCGACGCCACGGTCTGGAAACGAGCGCGGATACCGGCGCGCATAGAGCGTTCGATGGAACGTCCGGCGCGACCAGGGCAAGACGGCGACGACGAGGATGTCAACGAGGATTGGTGGCTCACCGAGGGGATGTTGGTGGTGTTCGATCGGCTTGGGGAGCGTCGCAGCGGCGAGGATGCAGACGGCCACCGGCGTTAGGGTTTGGCGTCGGCTCGTCGGTGAACTTGACGCTGGTCCTTCTCCTCCTCCGCGACAGGTACTGGTCGAAGCAGAGGGACCTCCTCGTCCTCCCTAACCACCTCCACGTCACGCTCGCCGGCTGGATCGAAGAAGCGCCGTTGGAGCAGACGGTGGCCGGCGTTGGGGTAGACGGTGGTAGGGGGTAGACGGAAAAGGAGGGCGGTCTGGGGAGATCTGGAAGAGGCAGAGAGGTTGCGGGGCAGAGGGAAAGGTGAGGGAGAGGCGTGGGTGCCGTGTGGGAGCAGGTAGGGTTAAAGGTGGCTCGGCCACCTTTTTCTCCTTCCTCCTTCACGTGCTCGGGTCGGGCAGGAGCAAGGCAGGCGCAGGGTAGGGAGCTGGCAGGTGGCCCAGGGAAGGAAGGAGAGGGTGGTGGGGCTAGGGTGGCAGAGAGAGAGCTAGAGAGAGGGAGGGGTAGGCTCGGGTGAGAGCTAGGGTTGGAGGGGAGGCTCGGCTAGGGTTTTGTACTAGGGTCGGGTTAGGGTTAGGTTTGGTAAGGGTTGGGGTGGGAGGTAGCTAGGGTGTGGCCAGGGAGAGAGGGTGCCCAGGTGGGTGAGAGAGGAGAGAGGCCGAGAGAGAGGAGAGGGGGTAGCTCGGGTTAGGGTTTTAGAGATTGGGGTATGGGTTAGATTAGGTATAGATTAGGAGAGAGGTTTAGAGAGAGAGGAGAGGTGAGATGAGAGAGAGATGAGGCCTAGGACTAGAGTTTCATATACTTGCATGCACCAAACTAGATCAAGCAAGAATATGTGGAATAGGTGTAGGGTTTAGCAAACTCAAGCAAGATCAACAAAAAGGAGTGGAAGAGAGGGATAGAGGTGTGGTGGTGGATCTTAGCAAGACCAACTAGATCAAGCCAAAAGAGAGGTAGAGAGGGAGATGGATGATTCACCCAAAAATTCAAATAAAAACAAAGGAGGACCAAAGAAGGAGATGGTTGCATGGCCCATGCAAAATAATTAATGCCATGCTTATTCTTGTGAAAACAATATTATTAGCATGGCATTATTCTTATGCATTCCCAAAAGTGGAATTAAGCCAAGCAAAAGAATTTAAAAGAAAGTTCCAAGTGGAGTAGATGGAGATGATCACATTTGATTATAATTGGGACTTGCTAGTGTGTATATTCCACTAGATGCCTACTAGTCCCAAAAATATTCCCACATGAGCATAAATCCATAATAATCCATATGGAAGCTAGGAAAAAGGGTTCCACTCACAAGGCATGCAAAGGTGTCCATGTGGCTCTCATATATCAATAATGTGAAAACAACATGATGCTAAGATGAGAGCATGTGGAAATAGAATTGGATCCATCCCAACCCATATGAGCTAGAGGTAAAACCCAAAAGAAAAACAATTGCAAGCTCATGGATAATGGAATGGTGGAAAGATGGGGTGATGACAAGAAAGGTGGTGGAGTTAAATAAAAGATATGCCCCCAACTCAACTTGGGCATTTAAACAATATATCAACAACCAAATACAATATCAAGAGGCAAATACAATTAATAATGCATATGAGATAAGAACCAAATGAAAAGGGTTTTATATGATGCTCAAATGCAAGGTGGCATGATGACATGAGCATGATATAATGATGATGCAACAATTATATGTAGGAAGTAGCATCTATGTAGACTAGGCTAGTAGCATTGCAATTGTTAGACAATTGGGATGCTACATCATCCTCTTTTCCCCTTCCAAGCAACCTCCCTCTCGTCGGTTCCTCAAACCCGAAACCCTAAGTTGATGAATCATCGGCATTCCGAGCTTCCCCGTGGCAGTCCAAGCATACTGCAAGCACCGCCTTGCTCCCCTATGTCGATTAGCCGGAGGAATTGAGCTGAAGTTCTCGGAGTCGAACCCCCACGTCATTTCTTCCCGAACTCCGACTAAGCTCCGTCATGGCTCCATCGACGTTACAGGCCACCACAAGCCTCGCCATCAACCTCTTATGATTCCTGGTGAGCTCACGAATTCCCAGCGCTCTCTAGCTCGTTTCCCCGTGGTCTCTGAGCATGTCCGTGTCGTTAGACTTAGTGCACCGCCACCAGCCGTCACCGTACTCCCTGCTCCGATGACCATCAGTGGGCGGCGCTACCCCATAAGGGTTCTGCAAACTCCCCTGCATCGAAACCCTCTAGCCGCATCTACCAGAACCTCTCTGTCACCGTCCCTGGTTCATTTCCGGTGAAGCTCCGCTGAGCACATGTGGCAGCTGATGTGGCCAAGGGCCGATCTGTCTGTCTCTGTGTCTAGATTCGTTAGGAGTGTAAAAAGAATTATTGGTTCGTGATCAGCATGACGACACGCCTGCGTCAGCCTTGATCGAGTCTGCTGTTGACTTGTCCATGCCAGCGTGGCACACCAACGTGGCCCTGAGCCCCTGTCTGTGACTTGGGGTAGATCCAGTCTGGGTAAGAAAAGTATTCCATGTTTGTAATATTGTTTAGAATTTAATTAGAAAATGAATAAATCTTAAAAATTTAATAACTTTATCTTATAATTCAGAAAAATATGTTTAATATATGAAAATTTTCAGAAAAAAACTATAACATTAAACTATTATCAAACATTATTATGCCAACAATTTAAATTATTATTGTTTAATCAAGGTTTTATAAGTAATAATACTTTAATAATTCATATTTTAATATCGTTAAATGTTAAAAAAATATAAATAATATACCAAAAATCTTAGAAAAATAGGAACTATAATTTAAAACTATAAACATGAAATATTATATCACTTAACTAAATATTTATAATTTATTAAGTATTTATAAAGTAATAAAGATTATAAAAATCATATCTTATTATTTATAAATCACAAAAATAAATGTAATATACCAAAATAATCACACAAATAATACCTACATGTTAAGAATATAATATTTCACTTTTAAGGTAAATAAAAAATTTAAAACACTTTAACGACTTGAATTTAAATCTATTTCCTTAGTTGATAATTCATATAAGAGTAAATAAAAATTGATAATATTTCTAAAAATTAGTCAATTGAGTCTAATAAATAATATTAGTCTTAACTATTGATAATATGAAGTCAAAATGGTTCAACACATTTTAAATACAATTTTATTGAATTATCCTTCAACCATAAGTGTAGATTATTTTCTAAAAGGATCCTTATCCATTATAAAATCTTCAAGAATAATTGTGACTAAATAAAATCTTTCCCATTACTTCAACTACAAGTTTATAAACATATCACCACACTATAGTAAATCCATAAGTAGTTAAGTAATATTATTCCTTAGCTACAAATCAAAAACACACCTTTATAAGGAGATAAAAGCTTCTATTCCATTATAAAAATTAAGAAACCACTACTCAAATAAAAGTAATACCATCTCTATGTTACCTTTAAGAAACCTTATGAAGTGAACAAAGTACAATTATCATAAACATTACATCTTAAGTCCATCTATGTTCTTAAAGTTAACTTTAAGTCTACAAGATTTTAAATATAGTGCTAACACCTTGTTATGTGCTTTATAGTTAACTTTGGTCTGTTATAATTAAGTCATAAAGCATCTCAAGTCCAAACTATTCAAGCAAGCATAAACAACATCAATCACATTCTATCAATTATATTCTAAAAGCTATCAGGATTGTTTAAACCATAATAAAGAATTTCTTCAAAAGTTATTCGTTTTGCCACTTCAGTCAGCAGATGACAATTAATCGTAATCACATTACTTTATACTTTACTTGTATACTTAGAATTTTTAACACTTAAGTTACTTATAAATGTCAATACTTGTAAAGTAAGATTTGGAGATAAGGCAATTCTTATATAAGTAGTCTTTGAGTAGCATTCCACATTCGTGTATCTTATTGTTGTATACCATTATCATTACATGTTGTTTCACACACACTCACAAGCCTTAATAAGAATCACAAGTATGAAACTTATCTAAAAGGACAACACATTCTAAAAAAACCATTTCCAGTTTCCAAACCCTAGATCAATGTTATCCCTAGGATTCGAGTTTATCAACTTGCATTACATTACTTATGCATAAAAGCATATTTCTTCTTTAAACATTAGTCCTTACCGGACCAATGATGCTGATTTCAGATATTGGATCTTATATTGTCTCGAAGACCGTGAGTGCATAATCTTGCAATCACAAAAGACAAGTTCACACTTGCTCATGTCCTTTGATTATTTTCTGTAAAGTATTTTGCAATTCCAGTGTTGTCATCACCTGCATTTGAAAAAGGACAGAAAACACTATTTTTGATAATAATGTGAACTATCGGTTACTAATCCAGGGTGATCAGCTAATCTATTAAGTCTGGCAGTGGGAATACCACTCTATAGGACTATATCACCTAGGACTTAACAACCAATATCGCCAGTGATTCTTGCGTCGTATATTACGTGTTGACCATGAGATTTGGAATGAGACGGAGAAGTCAGCTGTATCTTTTCCCTCTCGCATGGATCCGGATGTGCGGACCGTGGCTATTATCACTCGTAGCATGCATATTAATTGGTAATTCATAGAGGATATGCAGTATATGGGTGGGATCCCTCAATGTCCCACGATAGTTCCGGCATCTGAACGGTCTATACTGCCAATTGCCATAATTCAATAGGTGGGCTGGCGTACACCAAGGAGACATGCGGGGTCGCCGAGAAGGCAGTGATTGTCTTGGATCGTAGGTTGGGCCTCAAACCAAGGAAGTTTGAACGGGAACATAATCTCGGTCATGCAACAAAGCCTAAGGTCTCTCATGGGTAAAGTGACGCACCTCTGCAGAGTGTAAGAATTGTAACTTGTTACTCCCTGTTCCGGGAAGGAGCTACGAACGGCGGGAAAGGAACTCCATGAAAGTTCTGGTAAACCCGTGAAGGCTGACGGACATAGCTTTTCCAAATAAAAGCAACCTTTGAAGAAATGTTTACAAAAACTTGCATTGCCTATGACCTATGGTCTGTGGATGTAGATATAGTGCATCAAACACTCCTTTTCTAGTGAACTTGCTGAGTACGCTCGTACTCAATGTATCTTCTTAACCCTTGCTAGATTTTGAAGCCATTAAGACGATGTTTACATCAAGTTATGCTCCAGGAGTAATCATCAAAAGCTCAAGCTCTTCAATGAAGTAAAGGAAGTCAACATATACATCAACTAAAGTGAAGACGAAGTTGCTGATTAGATAGAAATATAATCTCTAGCCATAGAACCTACTTCTGTAGAATATTGCAATAGCGGCAATGCAAGCCCAGTAGTTCAGATACTAGTTTTATAAGTATGGTAGATATGAGTTATTTATTCCTGATTCTTCTTTGTAAGAAGTTTCTTTATCTCTCTTTAACCTAGAATGTTCTCTGAATCTTGTGTAAAGAGTTGATTTGTAACCTATAGACATGTCTTGGACCTGCTGTGTTTCTGTTGTACCACTCTGAGGGATGTAATACTAGTGAACGGTGTTTCATTGGTGTTATGTCAACGACTATAGTGTACTACATCATGCAGTGGTATGCTGGGTCACCGCAGCTGGTATCAGAGCATATGCTTTGACCTTAGGATTAAAAACCTTTTAGGAAGATCTGTAGGTTGGATAGTGACTATAGGAGCCATCTTATCTAAACCAAATATTCTTATGACTTGTGATGAGTATCCACATGAGGATAACCTTGTCAGACTTAAGTTGGATGCTTTGGTCATCTTTCTTAAAAGTCGTTATCCATATTTTCTTGGTATAGTGCTAGTCCCAAGAGGGTAGAACACCATTAATATGTCTTAAAGTAAGCTAAAACAGTAATGTAGAATATGACTAAGTTTAGGATATCATATGGAGTAGTTATTCATCTTTTCTTAGTAAGGTGCTATTTAGTGTCTTCCGAAGGAGAAATAATCCACCAAGATACTTTAGAAAGCTAATTGGTCACAGTAGATTAGGATCAAGTTTAAGACACCAATTTAAGTACTCTTAATGGTGTAGACTAACCCTAGAATTCATGTAAGACAGTGGAATTGTATGGTTAGTTGATAACCAAAGTCAACATGTTGAATATCATTTGGATAAATGTTGATGTAATGAGTAGTAACCATGTGGGATTCACTTGAGAATTCTATGTGATGAAGTGAAATTATGTTAAGACTTAATGATAGAGTAAGAAAATAACATGGTAGAACTATGATAGAAGTCATAGGTATCATAAATTTTTAATAATCTCTGGTTTAAGAATCTGGTTAGTCCTTTGGAGATATTATGTGAGGTTATATTACTAAATAATGACTGGTTGGTTATATTATCCATTCCAAAAGCGATACTAAAGGTTAGTCAAAACCAAATTGAGACCACTTTGCTTAAATTTATCTTGTTGCAACTGAGCAATTAGGGTAAGTATTGAGACAAAGTATAGTTTGACCCTATGTGCTAAGTATCACAATGTAAACCTATACGAGGAGGTGTCATATACTAAACAACTAAGCCTGAATTCTAGAGATATTATACTCAACTACTATATTCTGGGCTTCGAATATTGTGTGTTATATGTACCACATTTGGATTTAATTGTTTTTCTTGAATCTTTTTGATTGACTAGATCTGTACATGAAGTTTGACTTGGTGTGCAAATGCATGTTGAAACATCCAGTTACTACTTGATGTTATAGACCTAGATAGAAATGGGAATTCGTGTTTCAAATACCAAGATGCAGACTTACATGAAGAATGAAGCCAAGTGTAAGGAGTAGCAACAAATTTGAAGGATGGATCAAATTCAGGTCATTCTTAGTCAGCAATGAGAAGGAAGATTAGTGTAGCAGATGTATGGAACAACTAGAAGTAATAAACTTAAGGTTCAATCAAAGTAGGTGATATTTCTAAGGAATTAGTGAAGTAGTAGTACCTAGTTCATGGAAGCATCATGAATTAGTACAAAGAAGAAGCTTTGGAACAAAATGGTATTTAAGCTCTGACAATTCAGAGAGAATTCTAGTAGTATGTCGGGAACCGTAGGGTAATCCATACACCCTAAGATGGTCCGCAGTTGGTAATGGTTCGCAGCTGATATTTGGTTGACCTAGTTAACTAGATTATCTTGATTGTTGAATAAAGAGCATAAAACTTGTCCTAAGTTAAGAAAGACATGAAGGAGTATAAACATTAAAGCGACCGTCTTTCGAGGCGCTTCGCGAAGTCAGACCTATCAAAGCGAAAATGTCCAAATAGTAAGTAAGACAAATAATCTTGGAAGATCTATCACGGAGAATCCACAATTGTGTGGGTATACCGTAAGCTCTTTCATAAAACCTTATAGAGGTAAAGAATAAGTTGGATAGAGACCAATATCCTAATTGCAGAGCCAATGGTTACTATATACGCAGTTTAGAGACTACTAGTAAACCCTAAGGGGGAGAGTAAACAACAAAATGAAAGTATTATTCTATGACTCTTAGAGTAAGTTTGGAGAAGAAGTACTGACCTATAATAGTATTAAACCTTATTTTCATAAGGACAAAAGAAGTCATTATTATAAAAGTACTCTTAGAAGTAGGTCTGGATGAAAGATAGAAGTTTATTTCAAGATAGTAGGATTCAAACCTTAAGTCAATTAATAAAGGTAAGTTGAAGAAGTATTGAAGGCAATAATAAGAGATTATCTAAAACCTGCTAAAGTAAAAGCTTGAGTGTGATAAAATAGATTAGTCCTAATAGACTAATTCCAAAGGTAATAACTCTTAAGTGATCCTTAAGAGGGAATAAGGCACATCCAATTGGACATATATATATATATATATATATATAGAGAGAGAGAGAGAGAGAGAGAGAGAGAAATAAGAAATTCCAATGGGTATGGACTAAATGTGTTCAAATCCAATCTTCGGAAGGACTATCAGTATGAACCATACAATAACAAATCAAAAGTTAGTCTTTTGACCATAATTATTGTTTAATAAAATTTAAAACCTTGTTTTAGTAAGAATTCCTAGACCTTATATAATATAGTAAGGAAGTTCGATGATTAAGTGAAAGGAGTTGGATTAGGATACCTAATCAGGATAAGAACTAAAGAAGAGATCCAATTTGAGGAGTTCATAATAAGGACATACCCCTAAGGGACAAAAGTAAAAGGAACTTTAGAGTATTGGAGACAACAAGTTGAAGATTGTCATGAAGGATGAGAATTCAAGGAAGGGAATTGGATATGGAATACTACAATTCTTTCCATTTAAGATTACCATGGAATTGAGAAATGTTGTAATCAACACAAATCAATTCCTTACTCTGAAATGTGAGAGTTTACGAACTTCTAGGACAAAGTTTATTTTAAGGGGGAGAGTCTATAACATCCCAGGATTAGAGCTTAGAAATAAGCTGAACCCAGATGTGTGCATTGCATTCCTGCATAGAAAATCCGAATAATTTTTGCGCTTTTGAATACAACTTGTCAAAGTGATTAAAGCTTCTCTTAACTTGATGGAATTGAAGTAGATCATCAAGTTGACTGCGATAAGTTTCAATATGACCTTTGTTAAAACCTTATTTTGGTAAAGAAGATTTGATCTAAGGGTAGAACAAATGTAATAAAATTAAACCCTAATACATTACTTAATGATTTATATTTGATCCTTAAGAAATCATATCCTAGTATTCATTACACAACTCATGAATACCAAGTTATAAATATAACTTAAGTAATAGTAATGTAACAACTAAATCTTGATCTATCTTAACCTCATCTACTTATACCATGAGTATCATGGTCATACCTAACCTTAACTCTTGAGTGAGAATGAGTAGGAAGGAAACCAAGTCAAGACTATTCACCACATATCTTTCTTTCCATGTCAATCCTTATCATCTCTATTGAATCTTATTTTAATATTTGTTGTTCATTAATTTTGAGTAATCAACTATTGATTCACCAATTCTTAACCTATCAATTCTTGACCTAGCAACTCCTATCCTCATCATAGCATTCACTTAAGTCCTTTAGAGATAGAAGTAAGAAGAGGTAGGTGGTAATGCCAGATTTAAATATCATCTATAGGAGGGGAGTGTTGGAAGAGAATAAGATCAATATGACAATTGATGGGTTAACTTACTCTTGAATTGATAGAAGAGTTATTTGGAATATATAATTGTATGGTGATAAAGAAGATTACAAGGATGAATCCTGAAGATAGTTACCAGGAGTAATCCTATTGGATCAAGTAGGTATAGTCAATGAGTAATATCTCATAGTCAGGTAGAGATACTAAGAAGATGATTATAATACAACTGTAGTCTTGTATTGATGAAGCCATAGTTAGCCAACAGGAAACCTAAACCATAAAGGATCAAAGGATTATAATGATGATGCTTTAGCCACCAAGATTGAATGCTTATATCATGTATAAGTGACATTGGTGGGTAGAACATGATTGAAACCTAGTATAGATATGTTATCCTAGGTTAGCCATGATAAGTCGCCATGATATGATGTAAAGTTTGTATATAAGATACTGGAGTTAAGTAGATATAAGACAGTATAATTAAGCTGAAGCTAGAGTAGCATGGAGTTATTGAAGTAGTGTTATTCCTCTTAAATAATATTAAGCTTTTGAGGATAGTAGTTTGATATATGCATCTACTAGAGTAATATTAGTGGTGGATGATTAAGGAAGAGTATAAGTGGAGTTAGAAGTAACTACTTATTGGATTGGATGTTATCAGCAGTAGAGTAGTTGATATAACCCATTTATAGATATGAGAAGATTATGAAAGGCTTTAGTGTCAAGCTCATTGGATTTATAAATGGATTTAGAAGAATAAAAGGTGGATAAGAATATTCTTGTGAAGCAAATCTCATCATGTTAACACATGATGATGGATATGAAGAAGTAGTATATCTAGGAAAGGAATTCCTTAATTAGAAGTTTAGGATTGTGAATTATGGACGATAGGAATTCTTGGTAAACACTAAACCCTAAATCTATAATCAAGCTTAACATCCATATCATCTGTTGGATAAATATTTTATTTTCACAATGCTTTATAGGAATATTTTCCTATAGAAAATCACTTAAGCACATCTCTGTCATTTCCAATTATCATAATCATATGTGCTAAGGAGTTATCTTTTTCAAATCTTTTCCATAAGACATTCTAGATAATCACTTTCTATTTTAAAGGGTGATATCATTAAAAATCACAAACATCAAGACAATATGTTTAGCCATTAATCTTTATTCACATCAACAAAAGAATATAAGTGTGTTAAGTATCCTAAACCCTAGAGTAAGCATTTATAATTTCAAACCCTAATTACTATGTTAGTTATAATAAAATATATACATTGCTATTTCCTAGATTCATGGGATTAATATTAAACATATTAATCCTTTAGAATATCATGCATCAAATAATGATATAGGATCATCATATTAAATTTCCCTCCAAACTATAAGTTAACTAGAATTAAGTTTATAAATAAATAAGGAAATATCCTAATATAAATCCATGGTTTATTATGGAGAGAAAAATCATCACAAAGATTATTACAAAATAATTAAAAAGAAAGGAATTTATATAAGAAAATAAAGAAGTTATAACACTATATAATAAAAGCTCACAAAATAACTTTATATACCATTCATTATTGTTGCAACTATTTAAAAAACAAATTCTAAAAATAGAATTTTCAAACAAATGAGTAATATACTAATCTAAAAGTAAAATACAAAACAGAAAAGAAGTAAAAACAACCAGAAATAAAAAAAATAAAGGAAACAGCTCCTGGCCCATGGCCCATTCCCTACTTCTTATCTGTCCCCTGCTAGCAGCCGCAACAACCCATCTGGTAAACTTTTCCATGGCCCAACTGGCCCAAGCCAGCCCAACTAGGCCCAATACCCCTTTGTCCCTCCTATCCATCGTCTTCCTCCCAGCGACAAGCACCTCGGTGGCGCTGTCGTCACCGTTCGCCAGCGTCGCGATACTCGTTGACGCCTGCCGTCTTCTGGACAGGGGATAAGGACGCCGTGGTGCTCTGCTTTGATCTCATCTTCTTTTCCCCCTCCAAGAAACCTCCCTCTCGTCGGTTCCTCAAACCCGAAACCCTAAGCTGATGAATCGCCAGCATTCCGAGCTTCCCCGTGGCAGTCCAAGCACGCTGGGAGCACCGCCTTGCTCCCCTACGTCAATTAGCCGAAGGAATTGAGGTGAAGTTCTCGGAGTCGAACCCCCACGTCATTTATTCCCGAACTCCGACCAAGCTCTGTCGTGGCTCCATCGCCGTTACTGGCCACCACAAGCCTCGCCATCAACCTCTTCTGATTCCTGCTGAGCTCACGAATTCCCAGTGCTCTCTAGCTCGTTTCCCCATGGTCTCTGAGCATGTCCGCGTTGTTAGACTTAGTTCACTGCCGCCAGCCGTCTCCGTACTCCCTGCTCCGATGACCATCAGTGGGCGGCGCTACCCCATATGGGTTCTGCAAACTCCCCTACATCAAAACCCTCTAGCTGCATCGCCCAGAACCTCTCTACCGCTGTCCCTGGTTATTACTGGTGAAGCTCCGGCAAGCACATGTGGCAGATGATGTGGACAAGGGCCCATTTGTCTGTCTGTGTGTCTAGATTTGTTAGGAGTGTAAAAAGAATTATTGGTTCGTGATGTCATCAGCATGACGACACGCCTACGTCAGCCTTGACCGAGTCTATTGTTGACTTGTCCACGCCAGCATGGCACACCAACGTGGCCCTGAGTCCCACCTGTCTGTGACTTGGGGTAGATTCAGTCTAGGTAAGAAAAGTATTCCATGTTTGTAATATTATTTAGAATTTAATTAGAAAATGATTCAGTCTTAAAATTTTAATAAATTTTATCTTATAATTCAGAAAAATATGTTTTATATATGAAAATTTTCAGAAAAATAAAATCTACAACATTAAACTATTATCAAACATTATTATCCAACAATTTAAATAATTATTGTTTAATAAATGTTTTATAAGTAATAATACTTTGATAATTCATATTTTAATATTGTTAAATGTTATAAAAATATAAATAATATACCAAAATCTTAGAAAAATAGGAACTATAGTTTAAAACTATAAACATGAATAATTATATCACTTAATTAAATATTCATAATTTATTAAGTATTTATAAAATAATAAATATTATAAAAATAATATCTTATTATTTATAAATCACAAAAATAAATGTAATATACCAAAATAATCACAAAAATAATACCTACATGTTAAGAATATAATATTTCACTTTTGAGGTAAATAAAAAATTTAAAACACTTTAACAACTTGAATTTAAATCTATTTCCTTAGTTGATAATTCATATAAGAGTAAATAAAAATTGATAATATTTCTAAAAATTAGTCAATTGAGTCTAATAAATAATATTAGTCTTAAATATTGATAATATGAAGTCAAAATGGTTCAACACATTTTAAATACAATTTTATTGAATTATCCTTCAACCATAAGTGTAGATTATTTTCTAAAAGGATCCTTATCCATTATAAAATCTTCAAGAATAGTTGTGACTAAATAAAATATTTCCCATTACTTCAACTACAAGTTTATAAACATATCACCACACTATAGTAAATCCATAAGTAGTTAAATAATATTATTCCTTAGATACAAATCAAAAACACACCTTTATAAGGAGATAAAAGCTTGTATTCCATTATAAAAATTAAGAAACCACTACTCAAATAAAAGTAATACCTTCTCTAAGTTACCTTTAAGAAACCTTATAAAGTGAACAAAGTACAATTATCATAAGCATTACATCTTAAGTCCATCTATGTTCTTAAAGTTAACTTTAAGTCTACAATATTTTAAATATAGTGCTAACACCTTGTTATGTGCTTTATAGTTAACTTCGGTCTGTTATAATTAAGTCATAAAGCATCTCAAGTCCAAACTATTCAAGCAAGCATAAACAACATCAATCACATTCTATCAATCATATTCTAAAAGCTATCAGGATTGTTTAAACCGTAATAAAGAAATCTTTTCTTCAAAAGTTATTCGTTTTGCCACTTCAGTCAGCAGATGACAATTAATCGTAATCACATTACTTTATACTTTACTTGTATACTTAGAATTGTTAACACTTAAGTTACTTATAAATGTCAATACTTGTAAAGTAAGATTTGGAGATAAGGCAATTTTTATATAAGTAGTCTTTGAGTAGCATTCCACATTCGTGTATCTTATTGTTATATACCATTATCATTACATGTTGTTTCACACACACTCATAAGCCTTAATAAGAAGCACAAGTATGAAACTTATCTAAAAGGACAATATATTCTAAAAAAACATTTCCAGTTTCCAAACCCTAGATCAACGTTATCCCCGGGATTCGAGTTTATCAACTTGCATTAAATTACTTATGCATAAAAGCATCTTGATTCTTTAAACATTAGTCCTCACCGGACCAATGATACTGATTTCAGATATTGTATCTTATATTGTCTCGAAGACCATGAGTGCATAATCTTGCAATCACAAAAGGCAAGTTCACACTTGCTCATGTCCTTTGATTATTTTCTGTAAATTATTTTGCAATTCCATTTTTGTCATCACGTGCATTTGAAAAAGGTCAGAAAACACTATTTTTGATAATAATGTGAACTATCGGTTACTGATCTAGGGTGATCAGCTAATCTATCAAGTATGGCAGTGGGAATACCACTGTACAGGACTATATCACCTAGGACTTAACAACCAATGTCGCCAGTGATTCTTGTGCCGTATATTACGCGTTGACCATGAGATATGGAATGGGACAGAGAAGTCAGCTATATCTTTTCCCTCTCGCATGGAGCCGGATGTGCGGGTCGTGTCTGTTATCACTCATAGCGTGCATATTAATTGGTAATTCGTAGAGGATATACAACATATGGGTGGGAGCCCTCAACGTCCCATGATAGTTCCGGCATCTGAACGGTCTGTACTGCCAATTGCTGTAATTCAATAGGTGGGCTGGCGTACACTAAGGAGACATGCGGGGTCACGGAGAAGGCAGTGATTGGCTTGGATCTTAGGTTGGGCCTCAAACCAAGGAAGTTTGAACGGGAACATAATCCTGGCCGTGCAACAAAGCCTAAGGTATCTCATGGGTAAAGTGACACACCTCTGCAGAGTGTAAGAACTATAACTTGTTACTCCCTGTTCCAGGAAGGAGCTACGAACGCGGTGGGAAAGGAACTCCATGAAAGTTCTGGTAAACCCGTGAAGGCTGACGGACATAGCTTTTCCAAATAAAAGAAACCTTTGAAGAAATGTTTACAAAAACTTGCATTTCCTATGACCTATGGTCTGTGGCTGTAGATATAGTGCATCAAACACTCCTTTTCTAGTGAACTTGCTGAGTACGCACGTACTCAACGTATCTTCTTAACCCTTGCTAGATTCTGAAGCCATTAAGACGAAGTTTACATCAAGTTATGCTCCAGGAGTAATCATCAAAAGCTCAAGCTCTTCAATGAAGTAAAGGAAGTCAACATATACATCAACTAAAGTGAAGACGAAGTTGCTGATTAGATAGAAATATAATCTCTAGCCATAGAACCTACTTCTGTAGAATATTAAAATAGCGGCAATGCAAGCCTAGTAGTTCAGATGCTAGTTTTATAAGTATGGTAGTTATGAGTTATTTATTCCTGATTCTTCTTTGTAAGAAGTTTCTTTCTCTCTCTTAAATCTAGAATGTTCTCTGAATCTTGTGTAAAGAGTTGAGTTGTAACCTATAGTCATGTCTTGGACCTGCTGTGTTTCTGTTGTACCACTCTGAGGGATGTAATACTAGTGAACCGTGTTTCATTGGTGTTATGTCAACGACTATAGTGTACTACATCATGTAGTGGTATGTTGGGTCACCGCACGACCGATGGCTACGGTTTTGCCAATTCCCGCGAAGATCTTAGTCCTCACCCGCTGGAGAGCCTGAAGCGCCTCTTGCCCCATGGTGGGCGCCAACTGTCGTGGTATTGCCAACGAGTATGCCTGGAGGGGTCCTCACATTGCGTGTTTAGAGACGTGGGGGAAGGCGGACGGTTGATGGGTACGAGGTTACACAGCTTACCCAGGTTCAGATCCCACAACGGTGGCGGAATCCTACTCCTGCTATAAATCACTATAATGGTAATACGCCGAGTTACAGGGATTGGTTCGCTGTGCGAGGTGTATGTTAATCGATACTAGGTTGTGCCCTAAAGGCTCCCATAGGACCGACTTATATAGTCGCCAGGTCCTAGAGTTACAGGGAAAAGTCCTAGCCGGACAGGTTACAGAGTCATGCACTGCTTACATATAGTCTAGCGTGTCTTGTACTCCAAGGCTCCGGGTACGTCGGTGACTCCTTCGTAGCCTTCCTTTATCCGGCATGGGCCTCTCTTCTGGATCCATCTAACTGGGTTGTCCAGCAGGCCATGGGCCATGCTACCAACTGTGGGCCACTCGGGTTATCTGGATAGGAGACATGCTATGAGGATACCCATATTTCATATCCCCAACAGTAGCCCCCAGAGAACTCCGAGATCTTGCACCGTCTTGCCTCTTCAGGTTGAATGCTCTGTCTAGATGGATGTCGGCAAATCGTTAAGCAATGTCGTGTAGTCCTCCCAAGAATCCTGCAAGGTTTTCTCTGTCTTCAACTTGTAAGTCGGAGAATTGCTGAATCTTCTATCGTACTCTTCCGTAGATGGACTGGATCCGTCCATGCTGGAATATTCCGATGTGATGGTTCACCTGCTAGTGACAGCTAGGACGACGTAGACATAGGTCAGCGACGCCTCGTAACTCACATATGCAGAGAACACAATCATGTCCGTTTTTCCCGCGCGAGCGATACGAACCGTTGGCGACGACGGTTGGGAACGTGGCGAAATTTCCGCGCACACGCCCGTACATGTCGTCCACACGCCGACCATTCGATCGTCTTGCACGAATCTTGACGCCAGGGGTTATAAATTGTAACTGTGGTGGATTTTTACTTTTCACCTCATTCTCCTCCCCGTCGTCTTCTTCCTCTAGCGAGCACCTCATCGAGCTCTCCGCGTATTCGCGAAAAACCCTAGCCCCTCAATCCTTCCAGTCATCACCCCAACCTTTCCAATTGCAAGCAGCAGCTCTGCTCCCTCCATGGCGGCGCCAAGCAATGTTGCGGCAAAGTCGGCGAGCACCGTTCATGTGCCCCCAGAGGGCCTGGTGATCCCCAAGTCTACGATGGTCGAATCCACCGGCGGCAACCACAATCCAGCGACGCTGGAGTTTCTGGAAGAGGATAGCAATTCCCATAAAGGGGACTGGCGCGGCTCGGGCATCACGGACCGCGACATCAAAGAACTGCTCGTCGAGGGCTACCTCCCTGTGATGGAGGGGCTCGTCTGGCGGGCGGCGCCGGCCGGCGAGGTCACCCCTTCTCCCCAAGCCGGAGAGAAGGTGTACCTCAAGGCCCAATTGGTACGCGGCGTTTCCTTGCCCATCTCCAATTTCTTTCTAGCTGTCCTTAGCCATTACCGAGTACAGCCTCAGAACCTCTCCCCCAGTAGCATCCTCGCGCTTAGCAACTACGCGGCGCTCTGTGAGGGTTACTTAGGGATTAGGCCTAGGCTAGATCTCTTTTATTTCTTCACCGTAAAGAGGAAATCCGGAGCCTACAAGGACGAGCTCAGGAACTATGGGACAATTAGTTATAAGATCCGGCCTGGCCGGTGGTTCCCCGACATTGTCGGCCATGAATCTTGCAAGAACTGGCAACGGACGTACTTCTACGGCCCAGATATCCCTCTGGCTGGCCGAGAAGAAACGTATCCAGACTTTGTTGATGGAGCTGCTGCCGAAGCCCCGACATGGAGGTCCCAAGCCACCCTTCCCTCCGACAACGAAGCCTCCCGTGCCATTATGCGGATAGAGTGGTTCGTTGACACGGGTCTGACCGGGTTGGACCTAGCCATGTGCTGGTTCGTCAGGCGGATCCAGCCTCTGCAGCACCGCTCCAAGCTGATGCAAGAGTACTCTAAGGAGAGGAAGGATAGCCTCCGCATCTCCGAGGACAACTTCTCGAGTGAATCCGTCAAGCTCCGCCTCAAAGACATCGTCAAGGTGAAGGACAGGAAGCGTGGCTTCACCATCACCTATGACATGTTCGTGGAGGGCCAGTGCCTAGAGGTACCTGTTTATTTTCCGTGTAGGACATATACTCCAGTTCTTCCGTCTAACCATTACCATCTCATCTAACACTTTTGGGATTTCTCTTAACAGCTCAGCAGTCTAGAGGAGGATAGCATGGTTGTTCAAATCTATGACCCAAAGATGAAGGAAGTCACTGTTGTGTCTGACGACGATGTCCCGTTGGCGCAAAAACGGAAGAGCTCCACCTCTGACGCAAGAAAAAGAAGATGTAGAGTGGAGTATCCAAGAAGTCCACTACCGCCCTGGAGGCAGAGAAAAGAAGAGTTACCGGGATTCCTTTTGCCAAAGAAACCCCTGTTGTGTAAGCCTATTTCTCTCCGACATTTGTCCATTGCTCGTCTTCTTCCTGTACTTATACTATTTGCACGTTTCAGGAAAAAGGCCACTACTAGTTTGAAGAAGACCTCCAAAACTTTGGGGGCTTCTAAAAATATTAAAGATATGTTGCACCGTGACGTGCCTCACCATGCATCTCCCGCCATTGCCCCTGCCACTCCCAGCGTCCATCCTACATCCGCCCTAACAAGCTCACAGGCCAAAGATGCATCTGGCCCTTCCGCCATGGAAGTGGACTCAGGTGCCTCCGCGGAGCTCGTCATTGTCAGCGAACAGGCGACGCAAGAAAGTACCACAATTCAAATGGCTGAAGCTCCATCTAAGGATGCCATCGGTAGCGGTAAGGCGATGGTGGTGGGTGGAACGTCTGCTGAAGGTGGCGCCTCCGCACCCAGGACAACCACAGAGTTTCCAAATATAGTCTTCCCTGCGCTCACGTCGAGCAGCTCATCTTTGGTTCCTGGTGTAGTGCCGACATCTCCAACCTGTGGTCTTGAGGAGCTTCTCTGACAAGCAGATATCTTGCGAGGAAACAGCCTTTCCTTAAGCAAGTTGCTTGCTGAGAGTGCTATCAACCTCAAGATCATCGCACTTGTAAGTTTTATTTGCCTTTTTCATTCCATATGAGTATCCCACTGTAGCCCTCGAGCATTTAGACGGAAAACCATAGGTCTTTGCGTCTAAATGCTCTAAGAGTGACTAAGCTAGAAAACTTCTCACTTGTAACACCCTCGCCTGATAAAGCTAAGTTCATGTGTATAGTGCCAATCCCTGGATCGGTTCACTGGCACACACAGTACAAAATGATACCAAATATAACTGTGCATCATAAATACAACGAATATAATCCAGAATTTACATTATTTATTCAAGTACACAGCGGAAAACGAATACAAGGTAGATCTCCATCCTTCAAATCTGCCACAGGCGAACAATTGTTGAGTGGAGTCTCGCGACCTATGAACGATCACTCAGATACGATATAACCTGCAACATGAAACGTTGCAGCCACGAATGGTCAATACACTGAATATATGGCAAGTAGGCTAAAGTGGTTAACAACAGATCTATCAACTACATGCTTATTTGGCCAAGTGGAGTTCAGGCTCATTTGCATAGAGCAACAGTTTTATCCTAACATTTGTAACAAAGTAGTTTTCCAATACGATAAATAGGACACTCTGGTTCACTCCCAGGTGCTCCTACCCAATTATGTTCACCCAACAAGTTTTAAGTAATCAAGAAATAAGGATGAGTGAGAAATATCATAGCATCAGTATCAGGTCGCTCAAATTTTCCATAACAGGGGACACTGCTAAGCACTTAGTTTATACACCCTACAGGGGTTAGTACACTTTACCCATGTGACTTGGCCAGCCCAGCTCGTACCACCACTCTCATATTGGGTGATGATAGGGAGAAGTCCAAGAAGGAACCGTTCGGGAAGTAGCTCCCCAATCCAGACGCGCACCGGTCCAACCTACACTATCTACATCTCTAGATACGCGGGTTCGAGTTACCACAATCTACTGAGTTCAGCCAACCGCCCATTTCATTATTGGCACATGGTTGCACACGAAAGCTTCCAAACAAAGAAACCAATCATTTCTTAGTGTCCTGGGTGCCTTTCCGCAATGATACCACCAAAAATTATCAATCCCATCACACCCAGGAGATTCATTGATTAAGTTGTTTTAGTTTTTGCAAACCAACACATTTAGAAACAACTTCAGTGATGTAACCCAGCCCTCATTCATCATAGCATGGCTAAGCACGTCTACCAACGGTGGCTCATAAACAAGGAATGCTAGGGAATAATATGGGACATAGCATAGCATATACACATCAATTCCTACATATGCAATTCTACAAAAACATCTATAATGCATAGGAAAACAATAGGACATTTATGACCAAGATAGAACCACTTGCCTTTGTTGTAGATGTAGTCGATTAGATAATCCTCACAATTCTCATAGATATAATGGTTGCTCTCGTCATAACCACAATACTTGCAATCATAGTAGTTGCAATCACACACGTTGCACTCCTCCCAATCTATCGATCAAACAATTGCATACAACATAAACAATAGCACATAGAGATCAAACAAATACAACAAATGCATGCATGACAATTTAATAAGTCACAATAGTTGTTACTTTAGTTCTAAACATAGTTAGATTACATGATGCATGTGGAAAGTCATTTAATGCACTAAAGCTTTTATTACTAAAGTTGTATCGATTTAATATGGTGTATACCACTTTAATTGAACTAAATATGTTTATGTCGTATTAAATTGTGAACTAGATGCTACTGGTTAGAGGTAATGCAATTTAGAGACAGTGGCAATTTGAATCACCTAAAAAGGAGTTATAGATATTTTCTTATGATTAAAACACTATTTCAATGGGTTTAAATATTTCTGTATGAATTTCTGTTTTAACAGTACCAAATAATTTTTTCATGCAATTTCTCTGTATAGATATTGTCAATACAAAACCTTAGCACTTGGATTCACCCTAATCGAAGTTATAGATCTTTTTGTATGATTTAAATAGTGTTTAATGGTTTTAAATGATTCATATAGTTTCTTTTCTCTAAAAATCAAACAAAAATTATATCTGTAATCTACACGGAATTGTGACTTCAGGGACATATTATTTGTAATTTTCTGAATAGTATTTATTTTCTTATGAATTTATTACTCTAAATAGGCCATTAAACCATTTAAATCTTCACGGCAAAACCTTACAGTAAAATTATGAACTAATTACATATTGATGATCTACATGGAACCAGCTTTCCATTGGTATATCATTTATATTTTTGTGACAAACAATTAATTTACTATGAATTTAATGATTTATAAAGCCATTAAAACTAATTAAATTGCTACGGGTTAAATAATCTGCAAAGGCTAGATCCAACCAGATATTATTAAAGTACATTATAGTAGCTTCAATTTGATATATTATTCATATTTTTCGGAGTTACAGATAATTTCTTATGAATTTATTAACCTAAAAGACCATTAAAACTAATTAAATTACTGCATTAACCACGTACAGTAAAATTTGAATCTATTCTGATAAGATGATTCTACGTAAAATTATCTCCAATTTGATATATTATACGCAATTTTTGGACGTGGTATGAATTTCTAATGAATTTTACAAGTTAGATCTATAATATGCAATTTTAAATTCGAACGGAATATTTCAGGGAATATTCCGCTGACTGGACAGGTTAACTTTGCATGCTGACTGGGACTAAATGTTGACCTGACGTTGACGTGGCGTTGATGAGGAAGCTGACCGGGTTGACGACATGGCACGCACCGGTTTGATTGGATCTCGACCGTCTGGATAGGATCCGGTGGCTAGAAGAAGAGATTGACCCGATTTTGGCTCAGAATAGACAAGAAACAGATCTGTGTTAGAGAGACAAATCCGTAGGTCAAATTGAAAAACTTAGAATATGAAAGTTGTGGGGAATCATTATTCCTACCTTCTCACCAAAGGAATTTGGATTTGAAGAAACGAGCGCGAGTACATCTTAGATTTACACCGTAAGATCTAAAATATTGCGATACGAAATTCTCCGGCTGTGGTGGATGAAAAGAGGTGAGGTTTGTCGGGATTGAAAGATTTCGACGATTCCTACTATTTTTGGTTTTTGACCGAAGGCAAATGACGAAGTATAGATGGGTTAAAAAGCGAAATAAGATTCAGGCATGTGTAGATTCAGGATTTCGAGAAGGAAAACTCATACCGTTGTGGCTCCACGAGTTTATATGGAGGTTTGGGACGGTGTAGAGATAGGCCTTAGAGTAGAGAACAAGTAGAAGCAAACGGAAGTTGATTCGGAGTTGTAGATAAAAAGTTATAAGAGTTTGAGTAGAGATAGGTTTAACAAAAACCGATTTGCACGCTTTTTAAAGCAAGGCTGGGTACGTGCGTGCGTGTAGCTGCTCCGGTCGGTCCGAGTGGGCCGGGCCGTTTAGGTTTTTTTTTACTTGTTTCCCTCATATCTTTTGCATACGAACTCCAAATGACACGATTCTTGTTTCTAAATTTTTCTAAAATCGAATAGATCATTGTAAGATCATATTTGTAATCTTTTTACTAGTTTGGAAGTAGTGGATTTACAAATCCTTGTATATTTAATTTTATTTATATCTTTATGTGTTTGTATTTATTTCATAACTTTTTCATACTAGCTCCAAATGAGCTCAATTTTTTTTCTAAAATTTTGTAGTATTAATTGGATCTCTTTAGGCTATAATTATCAATAATTTATGCCTTAGCAACAGTCGGTTTTAATAAGTCAATTTAATTACCCTTAGGAACATTTGGGCGAATCAACTATAGGATTTAGATACCAGGATTTGGATTTAGTTTGTGAGAACTTTGCATGGATGTAATGAAATGCTTATGAATGCTTCATGATTTTCATTTTGAAATCTTGCACACCAATTCTACAATCCATAATCAATCCATGCCCTTTTGCCTATATGGCTACTTAGGTCATAACAAAAGAATATAAGATTTTGAATTCAAGGTTGAGAGGATTTTATATTCAAAAAGTTTCTTCTCATTGAGAATTTTCAACATAGTCAAACAATCAATCAAACTTATTTATTTATTTCACACTCCAAAATTAGGAGAATTTTGGGATGTGACAGACTACCACCCTTAAAAGAGATCTCATCCCGAGATTTAGGAAGGCTAGAAAGAAAGAAGGTTCGGGATCCATTAGGATGCTACCACCCTTAAAAGAAAATTGACTAGGTCATTTCTCGAGGATTCACTTAGCTCAGATTGGTTCTCCTTTAGACTTTTATTGGCACAATGTCTCTAGCACATTCTAAACATCATGATTGATAGTTTCCGAGAAAGCTCTTCTTAAACTAGCAAAACTCTCATGGTGGTCAATTAGGGGATGTTTACTTCACGGTACCCATTAATCATGGTTGAGATTCATTCTTACCGTATATTCCTACGCTAAGCACTGGGTGCTTTTATAAAGGGGGAATATACCATTCTAAGGTCTAGGCTTAACGCCGGCTCTTTGCTAAGGTTGAAAAGACACTCAAGATCTGCAAAGCCAACAGTACAAGAGCGAATAATAAGAGTAGTAGGAATGGTGATCAATCCATCCTGCACCCAAATCATTACCCTGTATGAGGATAGGTGAATCACGTTTTTCTATCACTCAGGCATTCTCACTTGACTTGAAAAATGTTTCCATGTGAACGAACTAATGCTCTATGTATACTCCCATGTATTCAATCAACAAAGCTACTACTAAAACTAAACTATCGATACTTCAACTTTCAGGTTGCGTAATCTACTACATAACATCATTTCAACACTTCATACTCCCACATCTATTTTTTCTATTAGATAAAGCTTTCTCCTTCCTAAATGCATTATGTTGTCAAACCTTCCACTTAACACATCATTATATCTCCAAGGGTTCAAGATAGGGAAGAATAGATTCTATAGGAAAGAAACGACTAAGAAAATAATCCTACCCATAACTATATGAAGCAATCAATGTCACAAACAAGGAAACAATCATAAGGAATCAACACACAAGCAAACACTTGTATAATGACTTTACAGGTGTATAAACTTAGTAGTATATAACCACAAAATAGTTTGAAAGCATTGGGAACAATACTAGAGTAAAACATAGCAACATATAAGCAATAAACAAAATCTGTCAAAACGGTACAACAGACTTCACGAATTTTTCTGACCGACCTAAACTCGTCAGGAATTTTAGCCTATTTTTGTGCGTGTACTACAGGTAATTACGCTCCAGATCCAAAAAAATTTGATTTTTCTGAGTTACCAATAAAATATGAAAAATCACGCGGTACTACAGGTCAGGCAGAAACTACAGCAGTAATTCCACGAATTTCAATCAATTCACACCATTAAAATAATCTTAAAACCACACGAAAACTTTAGCAACTTTAGAGTTTCAAAACAACAGATCCTAAACAAGGCATCACATGATATGGTTCAGTACAAACAAGCAAGCAACCTATATTGTCTTACCACATAAGTTGGTAAGAACAATATGCTAACACGATAGCGATGATCTCCTAAAGAGATAAAATATGGTGGTCCAGACCTACCCAAACTTGGTGAGATGTTAAATTATGTCATGTTATTTGTTCTTTACTTGTAGGCCAACTTTCATATAGGTATCATAAGAATGGACAACTATAAATATTTGAATAGGAAGAGGTTCTAGAAAGGATAGATAAGGAATATAAGAACTCTAGTAAGTAGAAAATATGATAGTTCTCCTAATAGAGGTCTTCTATTACTAATCCATTTCTAAGGTCACGATCCTACAGTCAACACACAACTCTGATACCATCTTGTAACACCCTCGCCTGATAAGGCTGAGTTCATGTGTATAGTGCCAATCCCTGGATCGGTTCACTGGCACACACAGTATAAAATGATACCAAATATAACTGTGCATCATAAATACAACGAATATAATCCATAATTTGCATTATTTATTCAAGTACACAGCAGAAAACGAATACAAGGTAGATCTCCATCCTTCAAATCTGCCACAGGCGAACAATTGTTGAGTGGAGTCTCGCGACCTATGAACGATCACTCAGATACGATATAACCTGCAACATGAAAAGTTGCAGCCATGAATGGTCAATACATTGAATGTATGTCAAGTAGGCTAAAGTGGTTAACAATAGATCTATCAACTACATGCTTATTTGGCCAAGTGGAGTTCAGGCTCATTTGCATAAAGCAATAGTTTTATCCTAATATTTGTAACAAAGTAGTTTTCCTATACGATAAATAGGACACTTTGGTTCACTCCCAGGTTCTCCTACCCAATTATGTTCACCCAACAAGTATTAAGTAATCAAGAAATAAGGATGAGTGAGAAATATCATAGCATCAGTATCAGGTCGCTCAAATTGTCCATAACCGGAGACACGGCTAAGCACTTAGTTTATCCACCCTGCAGGGGTTAGTACACTTTACCCATGTGACTTGGCCAGCCCGGCTCGTACCACCACTCTCATATTGGGTGATGATAGGAAGAAGTCCAAGAAGGAACCGTTCGGGAAGTAGCTCCCCAATCCCGACGCGCACCATTCCAACCTACACTATCTACATCTCTAGATACGCGGGTTCGAGTTACCAAAACCTACTGAGTTCAGCCAATCGCCCATTTCATTATTGGCACATGGTTGCACACGAAAGCTTCCAAACAAAGAAACCAATCATTTCTCAGTGTCCTGTGTGCCTTTCCGCAATGATACCACCAAAAATTATCAATCCCATCACACTCAGGAGATTCATTGATTAAGTTGTTTTAGTTTTCGCAAACCAACACATTTAGAAACAACTTCAGTGATGTAACCCAGCCCTCATTCATCATAGCATGGCTAAGCACATCTACCAACGGTGGCTCATAAACAAGGAATGCTAGGGAATAATATGGGACATAGCATAGCATATACACATCAATTCCTACATATGCAATTCTACAAAAACATCTATAATGCATAGGAAAACAATAGGACATTTATGACCAAGATAGTACCACTTGCCTTTGTTGTAGATGTAGTCGATTAGATAATCCTCACAATTCTCATAGATATAATGGTTGCTCTCGTCATAACCACAATACTTGCAATCATAGTAGTTGCAATCACACACGTTGCACTCCTCGCAATCTATCGATCAAACAATTGCATACAACATAAACAATAGCACATAGAGATCAAACAAATACAACAAATGCATGCATGCCAATTTAATAAGTCACAATGGTTATTACTTTAGTTCTGAACATAGTTAGATTACATGATGCATGTGGAAAGTCATTTAATGCACTAAAGCTTTGATTACTAAAGTTGTATCAATTTAATATGGTGTATACCACTTTAATTGAACTAAATATGTTTATGTCGTATTAAATTGTGAACTAGATGCTACTGGATAGAGGTAATGCAATTTAGAGACAGTGGCAATTTGAATCACCTAAAATGGAGTTATAGATATTTTCTGATGATTAAAACACTATTTCAATGGGTTTAAATATTTCTGTATGAATTTATGTTTTAACAGTACCAAATAATTTGTCATGCAATTTCTCTGTATAGATATTTTCAATACAAAACCTTAGCACTTGGATTCACCCTAATCGGAGTTATAGATCTTTTTGTATGATTTAAATAGTGTTTAATGGTTTTAAATGACTCATATAGTTTCTGTTGTCTAAAAATCAAACTAAAATTATATCTGTAATCTCCACGGAATTATGATTTCAGGGACATATTATTTGTAATTTTCTGAAGAGTATTTATTTTCTTATGAATTTATTACTCTAAATAGGACATTAAACCATTTAAATATTCACGGCAAAACCTTACATTAAAATTCTGAACTAATTGCATATTGATGATCTACATGGAACCAGCTTTCCATCGGTATATCATTTATATTTTTGTGACAAGCAATTAATTTACTATGAATTTAATGATTTATAAAGCCATTAAAACTAATTAAATTGCTACGGGTTAAATAATCTGCAAAGGCTAGATCCAACCAGATATTATTAAAGTACATTATAGTAGCTTCAATTTGATATATTATTCATATTGTTCGGAGTTACAGATAATTTCTTATGTATTTATTAACCTAAAAGACCATTAAAACTAATTAAATTACTGCAGTAACCATGTACAGTTAAATTTGAATCTATTCTGATAAGATGATTCTGCATAAAATTATCTTCAATTTGATATATTATACGCAATTTTTGGACGTGGTATGAATTTCTAATGAATTTTACAAGTTAGATCTATAATATGCAATTTTAAATCCGAACGGAATATTCCAGGGAATATTCCGCAGACTGGACAGGTTGACTTTGCATGCTGACTGGGACTAGATGTTGACCTGACATTGACGTGGTGTTGATGAGGAAGCTGACCGGGTTGGCGACATGGCACGCACCGGTTTGATTGGATCTCGACCGTCTGGATAGGATCCGGTGGCTAGAAGAAGAGATTGACCCGATTTTGGCTCAAAATAGACAAGAAACAGATCTTTGTTAGAGAGACAAATCCGTAGGTCAAATTGAAAAACTTAGAACACGAAAGTTGTGAGGAATCATTATTCCTACCTTCTCACCAAAGGAATTTGGATTTGAAGAAACGAGCGCGAGTACATCTTGGATTTACACCGTAAGATCTGAAATATTGCAATACAAAATTCTCCGGCTGTGGTGGATGAAAAGAGGTGAGGTTTGTCGGGATTGAAAGATTTCGACGATTCCTACAACTTTCGTTTTTTGTCCGAAGGCAAACGACGAAGTATAGATGGGTTAAAAAGCGAAATAAGATTCGGGCATGTGTAGATTCGGGATTTCGAGAAGGAAAACTCATACCGTTGTGGCTCCACGAGTTTATATGGAGGTTTGGGATGGTGTAGAGATAGGCCTTGGAGGAGGGAACAAGTAGAAACAAACTGAAGTTGATTCGGAGTTGTAGATAAAAAGTTATGAGAGTTTGAGTAGAGATAGGTTTAACGAAAACCGATTTGCACGCTTTTTAAAGCAAGGCTGAGTAGGTGCGTGCGTGTAGCTGCTCTGATCGGTCCGAGTGGGCCGGCCCGTTTAGGTTTTTTTTTACTTGTTTCCCTCATATCTTTTGCATACGAACTCCAAATGACACGATTCTTGTTTCTAAATTTTTCTAAAATCGAATAGATCATTGTAAGATCATATTTGTAATCTTTTTACTAGTTTGGAAGTAGTGGATTTACAAATCCTTGTATATTTCATTTTATTTATATCTTTATGTGTTTGTATTTATTTCATAACTTTTTCATACTAGCTCCAAATGAGCTCAATTTTGTTTCTAAATTTTGTAGTATTAATTGGATCTCTTTAGGCTATAATTATCAATAATTTATGCCTTAGCAACAGTGGGTTTTAATAAGTCAATTTAATTACCCTTAGGAACATTTGGGCAAATCAACTATAGGATTTAGATACCAGGATTTGGATTTAGTTTGTGAGAATTTTGCATGGATGTAATGAAATGCTTATGAATGCTTCATGATTTTCATTTTGAAATCTTGCACACCAATTCTACAATCCATAATCAATCCATGCCCTTTTGCCTATATGGCTACTTAGGTCATAACAAAAGAATATAAGATTTTGAATTCAAGGTTGAGAGGATTTTCTATTCAAGAAGTTTCTTCTCATTGAGAATTTTCAACATAGTCAAACAATCAATCAAACTTATTTATTTATTTCACATTCCAAAATTAGGAGATTTTTGGGATGTGACATCACTGTAGCCCCTGAGTAATTAGTTTGAACGAATTATTTCAACTAGATACTTTCAGAGAAGCATACGCAGTGTTTGTGAATTTTGATACTATAGCCCCCAAGTCTCTAGTTGTAACTGAATTAGTTCCGACTAGATACTTAAAGAAAGACTAAGTATATGACTGAGTTAAAAACTTTATACTGTAGCCCCCAAGCTTCTAGCTGAAAATTGAATCAGTTCCGACTAGATGCTTAAAGAAATACTAAGCATATTGCCAAGTTAAAAAACTCTCACTGTAGCCCCCAAGGATCTAGGTGGATAGTTATCAGGCTAGATGCTCCAAGTAGACTAAACAGCTTTAAGTTTTCTTTCCGCAGAATGAGAATGCTCGGAGAGGTGTGGCCAATGAGAAGTTCCAAAAGATGCGTGCGGATTTGGAAGCTGAAAAGGGTAAAACTGCCTTCTTGAAGGAACAAATCATCAAGAGCAAGCGTATGTTTTTCCTTTATTTTTCATATTCCGACTTGGTCTTGTGCCAACATTCTCCGAGTACTCATTGTGTACTGTTCTTTCTCCGACTTGCAGAAGCCATTGACAAGGCCAAGGACATTGTGGAGCAATCCAAGCATATTCAGTTGTTGGATAGCGAAAACAAGATCCTTAAGCAGGAGAGGAAGGATATGCTGAAGATGCATGAAGACTCCATGAAGGTCCTGCAGGAATCTGCTAACACGGAGATGAACCGCTTGAAGGAGGAGATCGCGATGCTGAAAGAGTAGAAGAAAGCTGTCGATGAGCAAAATCAGCGCAATCTTGAAGCATACAAGATCCTCCGACAAGGACGGGACTCCATGGCAGATACCCTCCAGCAGGCTGAGATTAGCATCTTCAGTAAGAGATTCTCCGCCTTGTACTTCGGTAAGCTAGATACTCTGAACTTTTTAGTGATATTGAACTCATGGGTTCCTTTGTCGGAATTTTGCAGCTCCTATTGGTTTGACCCAGTCGCCTCCTCTGCCAAAAGAATGCATGGTCATTG
This sequence comes from Avena sativa, assembly GCA_916181665.1. NCBI lineage: Eukaryota > Viridiplantae > Streptophyta > Magnoliopsida > Poales > Poaceae > Avena > Avena sativa. The sequence goes on along the minus strand of OV702298.1, from coordinate 38,105,361 downwards.
CTAGTAACTTTATCAACACCGCCATCAAGCAGGCCAAGGAGATAGCCAAGCCCCTCCAGATCAACATCAAAGCGGTGGATTCCGTGATGAAGTTCTCGAAGATCTTGCGCCAAGCCCCCGAGCGTATTGTAAGCTGGAAAGCTTCATGTACCCGGGCTGGCGCGAGGATGGCGCTGTCAATGGTCAAGGCGCACTACGAAAACATCGGCATCGACATGGTGACCTCCGGTATCCCCGATGTGGACAACGATGGCCAGAAAATAGATCACAAAGCTATCTTGGCATCACTCATGGGTTTTGATACCAGAGTCTCCGAGTTGGTCGACCCTAACGTCTTCGTGCCCATGGAGACTATTGACGGCGATAATCAAAGCTCCTCTGAGTCCCTCAACACCGCTGACTTCGAGGAGGATGGCTCTCCTGCTGCTGATGATGTTGCGTCAAAGTCACCTGCGCCAGAGGAATGAAAAAACAATATGTAATTGTAACATCCCAGCATTAGAGCTTAGAAATAAGCTGAACATAGATGTGTGAATTGCATTCATGCATAGAAAATCCGAATAATTTTCGCGCTTTTAATTAAAAAACTTGTCAAAGTGATTGAAGCTTCTCTCAACTTGATGGAATTGAAGTAGATCATCAAGTTGACTGCGATAAGTTTCAATATGACCTTTGTTAAAACCTTGTTTTGGGTAAAGGATATTTGATCTAAGGGTAGATCAAATGTAATGAAAGTTAAACCCTAATATGTTATTTAATGATTTATATTTGATCCTTAAGTAATCATATCCTAGTATTCATTACCATCCCTCGTGAATACCAAGTTATAAATATAACTTAAGCAAAAGGAATGTAACAACTAAATCTTAATCTCATATACTTATACCATGAGTATTATGGTAATACCTAACCTTAACTCTTTAGTGAGATTGAGTAGGATAGAAACCAATTCAAGACCATTCACCATATATATTTCTTTCCATATAAATCCTTGTCATCTCTATTGAACCTTATTCTACTATCTGTTGTTCATCAATGTTGAGTAATCAACTATTGATTAACCAATTCTTAACCTATCATTTCTTGATCTACTAACTCTTGTCCTTATCATAACAATCACTCTTAAGTCCTTTAGAGAATGAAGTGAGAAGAGGTAGATGATAATGCTAGTCTTAGATATCATCTATAGGATGGAAGAGTTTGAAGAGAATGAAATCATTATGATAATTGATGGAGTTAACTCACTCCTAAATGGATAGAAGAGTTATTTGGAAGACATAATTATATGTGGTAACAAAGAGGATTATAAGGATGAATTATGAAGATAGTTACCAAGGAGTAATCCTATTGGATCCAGTAGGTATAGTCAATGAGTAATATCTCATGGTTAGATAGAGATATTAAGAAGATAAATATAATACAATTGTAATGTTGTATGGATGAAATCCTTGATTAGCCCACTTGAAACCTAAACCATAAATGATCAAAGGATTCTAATGATCATGCTTTAGTCACCAAGATTGAATGCTTATATCATGTATAAGTGACATTGGTGGATAGAACATGATTAAACCCTAGTCTAGATATATTATCCTAGATTAGTCATTACAAGTCACATTAATATAATGTGAGGTTGGAATATTAGATACTGGAGTTAAGTAGAGACAAGATAGTATGATTAAGATGATGCTAGAGCAACATTGGATAATAGAAGTAGTAGTTTCCTCTTGGGAAATACTAACACTTGAGGTAAAGTAGAATTTTATATATATATAATCAAACATAGATTTAGAAGAATAAAAGGTGGATCAGAATATTCTTGTAAAGTATAGCTCATCATGTTAACACATGATGATTGTAACATCCCAGCATTAGAGCTTAGAAATAAGCTGAACCCAGGTGTGTGCATTGCATTCATGCATAGAAAATCCGGGAAATTTTCGCGCAAAAGTAAAGAAGCTATAGAGGGATAGAGGTCTCTATTTTTATGATGGAAAGGTTAGGGCTAGTGCTCTGGATTTTGACATGACCTTGGTTGAATCCTTTGCATTACGGTGGAAGCAATTCGAATTTGAAGATTCAAATCATATATTTGAATTCAAGAGAAAATTAAAATTAAATTATAAATGAATAAATGAATAACAATAACAAATAGAAAAGAATGTTAATACAAATCAATACTAGAAAAGGACATAACAATAAAAAATAAAGGAAAAGAAATAATAGTACATCAATAATGTTACAAGAATTATTTATTCTGCACATGAACATATTACATTGTTCTTACAAGGAAAAGGAAATTGAAATTGTAATACCTATAAAATGAATTACAACAATAAATAAGAATTGAATTCACATTTATAAACCAGATATAAACTTTACAAGATTAAAATTAAAATTAAAATAAAAAAGTAACTTTATTAATAATATACAATATTACACTGTCAAATTACAATATCCAAGGTAAATAGGATTACAAGATAATATTAAAAAGAAAACCTAAACTAAATCTGGTATTTTCAATTCTTCTCATCCTTGTCTTGCACTTGTTTCCTGCAAAAAGAAATAGATAAAAAAAGGAAAGTGTGAGGGGTTAGTGTTAGTTGCACTCACAGGTTTTAGCAATGTGATGCATTGCTTTGCCTCATCATTGAGTGGTATTAAATAAAAAGGGGCCAATGTAAAATCAGTTCTTATCTAGAGTTTTTGCCTTAGGCTTGTGCATCATAGGCAGGGGCAAGTTTCACCAATTAATGGTATCTGTTCTTAATCAGATAAACTGCCTCAGTACCACTTCATTGGCATTCATATGTGGGGAAAGTTTCATCAGAGTAGTGGCAGTAAAAGAGTGGAATCAAGATATTTTTCCTTGCACTGATCCAAAACAGTGCAAGCAGCTCACACAACCATGCACAATGTTGTGTTGTCGACACAGTAGTAGAAGTAGCAGTAGTAGTGGTAATATAAGAGGATAGCCACAACAGCTAGCCAAAAAAGTATCCCACTCTTAGTTTGCAGACCACAAGACCAACACGTCATGATCCATTATATCACTACAAAAAACAAAAGGACTCATTTATCTTGAGAATTCATCACAGCCAATCCATATCTCACCAACCAAGACACTAGCCCAGATCACCACCACATCATTTGCACCATGGTTGCTTCAAGAACCCATCCAATGGCAAGAACAAGGTGGAGAAGGCCAGGCCAGTAATAGCAAAGAGTAACTGGTCATACACCAGTATCAGATCACAGGAGCAAGGGGAGAAGGTGGATCAAGCTTACAAGTGAATCCAGAAGTAGTTGTGATAAACCAAGCTTTCTAATAGGCAATAGACCACTTACCAGCAACAGGTAAAAATCGGCTGAACCATCCACCAGATTATACAGTAAATGTACTCATATCTTCCATATAAATCTGGGCATATAAGGACAATCAAATACATCAACTAGCTCTAGCTACTATTCCATTAGATTCTCATCTAAGGGGAATATATGGAGTTATGTTCTCAGAACTGCATGGAGGTTCCATGCAAGGTTCATCACTGAAGATTAAAGCCAACCAATCATATCTGTTTTTATCCCAAAGGATTTGGCCTCAGCCTTTGCATCACTGGCAAAACTTGGATAATAGTTGGATAAAGTACTAGTTTAACAGCAGATAACTTTATTTTAATCAATCCACTCATAAAAGCATCCATATGCTGATATATCATCCATCCATATAATCCAAATGATTTTAAATAATTGTCCTAGTTCAGTAAGATAGGAATCATTTTAGGATATGTGACTAATATCATTACTGAACCATAGGTTTAGTTCATCATGCACAATTCATATATAAATTCAACACTGAGACAAATACATCATTTGGTCTCAAAAAGAATCATGGCAATCAATCCAGCTAGCCATCTGCAGCACACAAGCTAGCTAAGCAAGTGGGTAGATGTGCATCTTCCAAGGAAGTACCACATAGCTTGCCATCATGCCTAGATAGTGACACATAAGTTACTAAGCTAGACTTAATCACCATATTCTTCTTTTAAAACCATCAGTACACATGAAATTTTTTATATCCTTAACAACCACTTGTTCATCATGTATGGACAAACAGGAAGAATAATAACCATCTCAAGGAAATCATTATCTCCATCAATCATCCCATAAAATCATACAAATCATCTTTGCACAAACCAGCAAGCAGGAAAGATTGCTAGGCACAAATCCAAAAGAATTAGAATTGCACCTCAGGCACAATCACTTACTCATAGTTTACTAGCCATTCCAGTTAATTAGTTGACATGTTAACTAAGATTAAACACTGTCAGGAATACCTAAAAATTACCATGGCATCAGACTCTTCACAATTCATCCACAGGAGAATTACATGGTAAACAATAAGGCAAATTATATACACTTACACAGATCAAAAGCCTGACAGGATTACTGCTGTTATGCAATGAGGCATTCGAACTACAATTTACCATATATTCCACATACTAACACACTTCTATTTCGAAGTCCAGATTAAAACAAAAGCTTTACTACTTTATTACACACTAAACAATTTGTAGATGATTGTTTACATGCTTTGGTATACCTACATGAGTTCATTCACACTCTTGCACAACATCTGTACATGAATTAAGTAAAATTAGTAGAAACTCTTCTAAATCGCACCATTCTACAGCAAATATCACATCTCAAGGCAAATTACTGCAATCTACTTATACATAGCACCCAACTAGGAGCATGAATAGCTCAAGCTCAATATCGAATAAAAAGGCTTGTCCCACAACAGAAGTAGCTCAAACAACACTACAAGCCACTAATATTCAAGCACATATACTCAACCAATAACCAAATCTCACAATATCCAACTCTAGAATTACAGAAATTCTAAACCTAAAAAAAATACTAGACCAGTTCATCGGCTCGAAGGCCGGTCCCATCATAATTACCTGGATTAGAATATAAGGAGTTGTAGAGGGACCATAGTAACCAAAACATACCAGGAAACAGACGTCGGGGTTGTAGAGAATACCATCCCGCTAGAGTCAGAGAAAGAAATAATCCCAGTACCGTCACCACTATCCACAATCCTCTTAGCCAAATTTAGGGGCAGAAAATCATGGTTGCCGGGGTTGCAGGCACCTCTGCCATCCCGCCGGAACCAAGGCCGAAGTAGACAAAATGAAGAGACAAAACCAAAGCACTAGAGTCCAAGAACACTAAGGAAGATCCCATGGTTATTCCTCAGCAGCAAAGGAGATGCGGGATCCAAAGAGAACCATCCAGGGCGAAGGGGACACCGGCGCATCTGACCTAGGTGGGCTAGAGAGCTAGGTTCTCCTTGGGTACGTGAAGAGGATGCATGCGTAGGCTATTGCGGCTAGGCAAATAGGGAGGATCTCGAGTCAAAGCTGGGACGGCGAGTGGCGGCGCTAGACTTAGCCGGCGACTGGCCGGAGTGGCGGCAGGCGGTTGTTGGAGATATGCCCTAGAGGCAATAATAAATATAGTTATTATTATATCTTTGTGTTTATGATAAATGTTTACATTCATGCTATAATGGTATTAACAAGGAAACATTAATACTTGTGTGATTTGTAGACCAAAATAAGAGTCCCTAGTAAAGCCTCTATATAATACTAGCTTGTTGGTTAATAGATGATTGTGGTTTCCCTATCATGAACATTGAGATGTTATTAACAACAAGATCATATCGTTAGGAGAATGATATGGTGGACATACTCCTATAGATAAGCGTAGCATAAAGATCAAGTCATTTTTAATAGTTCAATTGCTATATGCTTTCTGATACATAGTAATCTAATTCCTTCGACCATGAGATCATGCATATCACCTTTACCGGATGGATTCTTTGATGACATCAAACACCACACCGTAACTGGGTGGCTATAAAGGTGGCATTGAGTGTTCGGAAAGTATTGGTTGAAACACATGGATTAAGAGTGGGATTTGTCCATCCATATGACGGATAGATATACTCTGGGCCCTCTCGGTGAAATGTCATCCAATTAGCTTGCAAGCATGTGACTAGCTCACAAGGGATCACATATCACAGGAACGAGAAAAGAGTACTTATCAGTAACAAGGTTGAACTAGGTATGCAGAGATACCGACGATCATAACCTCGGATAAGTAAACTATCGTGAGACAAAGGGAAATTGATATCGTATGTAAGTGGTTCATTCGATCGCAAAGTAATCGTAGAAATATGTGGGAGCCATATGAATTTCCAGATTCCTCTATTGGTTATTGTTCGGAGAAGTGTCTCGATCATGTCCGCATAATTCACGAACCGTAGGGAGACACACTTAGGGATTCGACGTTGTTTGAGTAGTTATGGAATGATGAGAAAGAGTCCGAATATTGTTCGAAGTCTCGGATGGGATCCGGGATATCACGAGGAGATCCGGAATGGTCCGGAGAATAAGATTCATATAAGGAAAGTCCCGTTTCGGAGTTGGAGAATGGTTCCGGTGTTTTCATCGGGAATGTTCTAGAAGGTTCTAGAATGTCCGGCACTCCGGAGGGGAAGGGTACATGAATGTGTTATATCAAGTTGGTATGATTGCATCATGTACTAAGTGTCGTCGCTGAACAAAATAGAGGATTAATTCAAATCCTTGTTTGAAAAGTCAAACGACAAGTTTGAAAGTCAAACGGCTATTTTTGGGAAGTGGGAAAGGAGGAGGAAACCGAGTTGGGGAGGAGTCCCTCCTCCCCACCGCCGGCGCATGTCACATCCCAAGATTTTCCAAATCTTGTAATGTGAAAAATAAAATAAACAAAATAAATTTTTGTTGAAAATCAGGGTGAAAAGAAACTTTTGTTCTAAAAGGAAACTTAAAATCCCGTCTTGAACAAACTTTGGTTAAAGTTTGAATTCAACAAAAATCCAAATCAAGTGAAATGCATTCCTCAATGAATGTATCTGGAAATTTAAACATTTGGAAAATAAATCCAAACCCTAAACCCTAATGGAAGAAAATCCTTTTGCAAAGTTATCTCCAAATCCATGGATTTGATCCATACCAAAATTGATCAACAAATATTCACAAAGGATCAAGAAAGACCATAGAAGTTGGTTTCACTCAAATTGGAACCATAAATAAAATCTTATGCACTTAATAAGATAAGGAAATTGAATTTCCAAAGGTAATAAAGCCCTTACCAAAAACCCATACCAATTGGTGAACAAATAATCCTAAAGGGATTTAAAAAGGTAAACAAATAATAAAGAAAGTTTTCATAGTTGGAATTACTATTTTGGATCTTTAAAAATAAAAAGATTTGGTTTTCAAAAGCAAAGATAGAATTATAAATAAAGATTATATTTTAAAGAGCCAAATTAATTTTGGCCAAGCTTTTATAATAAAATATTTTGTTTTGATAAAATGAGTAAAGGTTTATCTAAATAAAATAATAAGGATTTAAATATCCAATTTTATCAAAGTAAAGGCTTTTTCTTTTTAAATAAACACTAAAACTTATTATTTTATTTTAATAAGTTTTACAAAGGTTTTTGAATAAAACCTACTGAAAAGGTTTTTGGTTTGGTTTATATTTCAAATAGAGTTTTAAAAATAAATTAAACCCTATTTTGAAAATAAAGACTAAAGTCTTTTTATTTAATTATTAATAGATCCTAAAAAGGATAAAAATTATTTTGTTTTTGACTTTGGTTTTATATTCTCAAATAAACTTACTAAAGTATTTTGGTTTTATTTTTAAATTTCAAAATAAATATTCTAATAAAACAAATCTTATTTGAAGTAAATGAATAAGGCCCATTTTATTTAATTATTAATGGACCCTATAGCAAAAATGTTATTTTGCTTTAAACAAGCTTTCCAAATATTCTTTATTTCCAAATAAAACCTACTGATTTGGTTTTTGAAAATATTTGGATTTCAAATGGAGATTTTATTAATTAAATCAAACCCTATTTTATTAATAAACTAAAGATCCATTCTATTTAAATAATAAATGGATCCTAAAATGAATAAAAAATATTATTTTATTTTGAGATTTGGTTTATGCTACTAAACAGAACCAAATTCATAGTGCAAGGTTTGGTGATTGTTTGATTTGTTTTGGACATTGTTTAGTTGTTTGAAATTTCAAAACAGAATTGGAAAATAGAAAAATAATCAGACAGAAAAAAAATAGTGCAAAGGACCAAGCCCAACAAGGCCCAGCAAGCATCCCAGCTCTCCCTCCCGAAGAAAACGGTCTGCACCAACTAATTGACCCACGCAGAGAATGACCAGTGGACCCTCCCCCTACTTTCTTTTCCCGCTGACGACTGGACCCCACTCCTCCCGTTCTTCACTCACACCCACGCGACCCTTTCTTCCTCCCTCGACACCGTTCCTTCCGAGGATTTCGCGGCCTTAATTCGCTTTAACTCGACCACCGTTACCAGCTTTGATCACGCAGGTTGAAACGCCCATGTCTCCTCTATATTTCCCCTCTGACACCCCGCGCTGGCACGCTCCAGACCTCCCCAATTTCCTCCCCGAGCATCCTCTGCTCCGACGAGGTTCGGCGTCGATTCCGGCCAAGTCTCACCACCCCTGGCCTCCCTGTGCAACCTAGAAGCTTCCCCACTCCCAGACGCACCTCCCAGCACTTTTAGTTTGACCACGGGCGCCCTAGAGCGTCGGCTCCGACAAGCTCCGAACGACGCCGCCGTCTGCAACCTCTCCGACGACCTTCCCCGGTAAGCACTGACCGCCCCGCGTTGTCTCGATCACGCAAACATCCTTGCTTTGGCCTTGCGCAGCTAACCAAGTCCTCCCTTTGTCTTCTCGTGGACCACAGCACAGCCCACGATGACCACCTGACGCACCCGACGCCGTCCTCCACCCCGGCGAGCAATCCTGCTAAGACCAGAACGCCCCTCGCCCGACCAACGCCTCCTCGAGCTTCACCGTGACCTCCTGAACCCGGTGAGCCTCTTCTCCTCCTCTCTCGCTTCCTAGACCACCGGCACCGTCCACACCTGACTGCGCCGCCAGTCGCCGCCGCATCAGCGCCGCCAGCTTCTGGTCAAGCACGCGCGAACCGTTCGATCTAGATCAGGCGAGCGAGATAGAATCACTTAGTCGCGAAGAGGTACGCACTCTGGACCACATGATCGATTAGATCCAACGCACCGCAACGCTGATCCGCACGAAGCGGTACCGTCCAGTGAAATCCCGCCGCGTGTCACCTGTTCTGTTTTAAAACAGATTTGAATCAAATTTATTTGCAAATTTCAAACCCTTATAACTTTGGATCCACACGTCCAAAAATTACAAATTTTATGTCGTTGGATTCAGGATAGCAGGACCTAACCAACCATGCCCTTGATTTAGCAAATAGTATCTGTTAGTTTGCTTGTTTTTGCAGATTCTTTTGTGAGCTTGTTTAGATTAGAAAAATTATTTAAAAATGATTTTAGGGTTAAAACTTTTGCAAAATGGATTGTTGTGACCTTACTGACCCTAGGAACCAACCCATGTTTTGGAAAATGAATTTGGAAAAGTTTAGAATAGATTAATTGGTTTAGTTCATTTCTAGCTAAATAAAACTATTGATTTGTTTATGAACATGGTTTTGAATGGAAAACTTTGGAGGAAATGTGTTGAACCAAACCTACTGACCATAGGAAACACTTTGTGGATTCAAAAATGAATTTGGTGAAACAAAATAAGGATTCCTTGAATTAAAACAATTTCTAGTCAAATAGAAATGTGGTTTAATTATTAAAAATGGTTTTTGAAGAAAACTTTTTGGGAAATGTTTTGTCTTAAAACCTCTGACCCTAAAAACCAAGTCTTGTGAATTGAAAACATATTGGGTGAACCCTATAGGTTAATGCCCTAGTAAAAATATTTCTACACCACATAAAATGATACTTTGTTTTGAAAATGGCTTATGAAGTGAAACCTTTTTGCAAATGACTTTGCCACCTTACAAAATGACCAATAAGTGTTTTCAAATGTTTTATGACTCATTAGGAACCACTTTTCCAAACAAAACAAAGCTTGGCATGTTTGCATGCATTACTTTGACTTTGTCATTTTATGTGTTGTTTTGCTTGATTGGTAGATTGAGTTTGTGCCTTGCTTGATTGATTTGTAGTGACTTGAAGAGTGTGATTGTTGCAAGGACAAGGAGAGAACCTATACTCTACCAAAAAGTCAAGTGATGCTTCATACTTTGTCCCATTATTTTCACTATGCATTAGTGATATTTCTAAGTAGGACTTGCATGGAATTTTTGCTAAGTATAAACTATGCTATGGGAAATCCTAGTAGATGAAACCTTAGTAGAATTTTCCTAAGTTAAGATTCCTACTACTATCATGCTTAGCTTAGCTAATAGAAAACAAGGGTGGAATATATATTCACACTATGGAAAAATTTCTAAGTCTGAGGACTTGTGTTTTGTTTAATAAAACAACTAAGTGAATGAATCACCTGGGTGGAAAGGGACTTGCTTGGTGGTTTTTGGTTGAGTGGTTACACAAGGCCCATTTTTATGGTTTACCTTGTGTATCACACTTGTGGATGGCCACCCAGGAACAAAGAGATTTGAGATGTCAAATGTTGAGAAGCTTCAAGTGCAGCCACTTGGCATTATGGGCTCTGCCTGGATCATATAGGTTGCAATAACTTAGCCAAATGGACAGTTGGTGGTAGGGGTTTGATAGGTTTGGAGCGCGTCCATTCTGGTCTAAGGGAAGGCTTCTGAAAGATCTTGTCTTGGTGAAACCAAGTCTTGTGGGGAAAGTGCACCACCTCTGCAGAGTGTAAAATCTAAGTACTTAGCCATGTCCCTGGCAAAGGACAATTTGAGCATCAAGACATGGAAGCTATCAAGAATCTCCTCATCCCAATTTCTAAGTAAAAACTTGTTGTTGAACAAGGGTTAAAGGATCTTCAATCTTTGATTGGTAGATGCCTTGGGTGATTTTTGCCAAACAAAAACTTAGTGTTTTCAAATGATAAGGAAAAATCTATTTTGAGCAATGCAAGCCTAAGCTCCACTTAGCCAAATGCATATAGATGATAGACTCCACTATACTACCATAGTATCAGTTGCCAATACATTTCAAATGTATTGACCCTTGTGGCTGTAACTTGTTATGTTGCAGGTTTGTTTGATATTAGAGAAGTTTATTGATTAGGATTACAAGTCTACAACCAACATGTCTGCCTGTGGCACTTTGAAGATGAAGGACCCCATGCTTATAGATATTCTGCTGCAATGTAATGTAATAGCCAAATGAGCTATGTAAGATGTAACAAATTATGTTATTCCTGGTTATAAAGTTGTATTATGACCTTTGTTTCTTGATATTACATCTTAACTGTGGATGCTAGCTATTGATCCAGGGACTAGCATTGTAAACACAGGGATCTCTACCTTATTAAAGGTTGGGAACTCTATAGATGGTATTAGAGCATTGTGTTGCCTGTAGGATTGTAACCCTAGGATTGGACAAAACCCCTTAGAAAAATAGGAGTTGTATTTGTTCCAAAATTTATTTACAAACAATCTTGTAAACTCTTTCATCAACCATTTTGGTTTTGATTCTACATCTCTTCTATTTCAACTTGATGGACAAAGCCTTCCATGACCAAAGACTTCACCATGTGCAAAGGACTTCATCAACTCTAATGACTTCAACATCTTCAACTCTAATGACTTCAACATCTTCAACATTTTCACCAAGAACTTCAAACTTGGATATCACTAAAGACTACAAGTGAGACAAGAAATGTTACTCAAGACTTGAAGACTAAGGAAAAACAACTTAGAAGGAACCATGACCACCATTGAAGTTTTGTGACCAAGACACAAGAATTCTCCAAGGATAAAAAGATCTCATTCAAGAAGAATCAACCAAGAAGGATGGAAAGATCACAAGTGAACCATATAGATGGACCACCATATTTTGTCTAAGTCAAACACACCAACTTAAGTGGTGTAACAAATATTTTGGTTGCCTAAAAATATGCTTGAAACTTGTTGTTTGAGTGAAATGTTTGGTAGTGATTGCTTGCACATTGCTTGTGTGAATTGTGATGTGTGTGGTTAGAACTATTTCCCTAGAAATCTTTTGCCTATTCTAATCCCAATCCAACCCAAACAGATGACTTCTCCAAGAGACTCCAACATCAAGGTTGGTGACAACAACAACAACAACAACCAAGAGGTCAACATGAGAGAACAACTACTAGCAAACCAAACCCAATTAAGCCAAGTGACAACTCAGTTTTTAGCCAACAATAATGGATTAGACCCAACCATGCAAAGGTTTTTAAAAACTCAATCCCAATTGTTGCAAAGGATGGCCACTCAAATGATCAACATGGGAGACAACTCTTCCCAAGGAGTTTGTGACAACAAGAATGACAAAGATGTTATTTTAGAAGGAACCCTAGCTTGCAATATTTGTGGAGACAAGGATCATACATCTAAGGAGCATGAAGATCAATGCCCCAATTGTGAAGAGAAACATCCAACAAATCAATGCCCCACATCCCAAGCTACTTGTTTCCTATGTGAAGGAAATAATCATGTCCCTATCCAATGCCCCATCTATCCTATAGTTCAACAAATGAAGCAAGATGGAATACATCAAATGTTTGGAAACCTCCATAAGGTAAAAACTTCTACCAAGATGGATGAAGGGAAAGTCAGAACCATGCCACATAAGGCTAAATCCAAGGTGATCACAAAGTGTTGCTACTCTTGTGAAGAAGAAGGTCATATCTCTAGTAAATGCCCCAAGAAGAGAGAAAGATTTCCCACCTTTGTGGTGAAATATGAAGAGCATGAACTAGAAGAACTCCTAGCTTTGGAGAAACCCAAGAAGAATAAGAAGAACCAAGGAAACAAACAAGAGGCAATGATGTCAAAGGAAAAGAAAGATATCATCCAAGTGATGTGTTTCAATTGCAAAGAACCAGGACACTATGCAAGCAATTGTCCAGAAAAGATGAAGCACAAGATAAACAAGCCTATGAAGGATCTCAGCCTCGTCACATGTTTCAAGTGTGGAAACAAAGGATACTATGCAGATGTTTGCCTAGAGAGATTTCAACAAGATCCCAAGGAAACCAAGATGTAATCTAGTTGGAAAATTTTAAGGGTGGTAGTACCCTAGATGCTTTGAGCCAACTTGTAACCCCTAGCCTCCCCAAATCTCGGGACGAGATTTATTTTAAGGGTGGTAGCCTGTCACATCCCAAGATTTTCCAAATCTTGTAATGTGAAAAATAAAATAAACAAAATAATTTTTTGTTGAAAATCAGGGTGAAAAGAAACTTTTGTTCTAAAAGGAAACTTAAAATCCCGTCTTGAACAAAGTTTGGTTAAAGTTTGAATTCAACAAAAATCCAAATCAAGTGAAATGCATTCCTCAATGAATGTATCTGGAAATTTAAACATTTGGAAAATAAATCCAAACCCTAAACCCTAATGGAAGAAAATAATTTTCCAAAGTTATATCCAAATCCATGGATTTGATCCATACCAAAATTGATCAACAAATATTCACAAAGGATCAAGAAAGACCATAGAAGTTGGTTTCACTCAAATTGGAACCATAAATAAAATCTTATGCACTTAATAAGATAAGGAAATTGAATTTCCAAAGCTAATAAAGCCCTTACCAAAAACCCATACCAATTGGTGAACAAATAATCCTAAAGGGATTTAAAAAGTAAACAAATAATAAAGAAAGTTTTCATAGTTGGAATTACTATTTTGGATCTTTAAAAATAAAAAGATTTGGTTTTCAAAAGCAAAGATAGAATTATAAATAAAGATTATATTTTAAAGAGCCAAATTAATTTTGGCCAAGCTTTTAAAATAAAATATTTTGTTTTGATAAAATGAGTAAAGGTTTATCTAAATAAAATAATAAGGATTTAAATATCCAATTTTATCAAAGTAAAGGCTTTTTCTTTTTAAATAAACACTAAAACTTATTATTTTATTTTAATAAGTTTTACAAAGGTTTTTGAATAAAACCTACTGAAAAGGTTTTTGGTTTGGTTTATATTTCAAATAGAGTTTTAAAAATAAATTAAACCCTTTTTTGAAAATAAAGAGTAAAGTCTTTTTATTTAATTATTAATAGATCCTAAAAAGGATAAAAATTATTTTGTTTTTGACTTTGGTTTTATATTCTCAAATAAACTTACTGAAGTATTTTGGTTTTATTTTTAAATTTCAAAATAAATATTCTAATAAAACAAATCTTATTTGAAGTAAATGAATAAGGCCCATTTTATTTAATTATTAATGGACCCTATAGCAAAAATGTTATTTTGCTTTAAACAAGCTTTCCAAATATTCTTTATTTCCAAATAAAACATACTGATTTGGTTTTTGAAAATATTTGGATTTCAAATGGACATTTTATTAATTAAATCAAACCCTATTTTATTAATAAACTAAAGATCCATTCTATTTAAATAATAAATGGATCCTAAAATGAATAAAAAATATTATTTTATTTTGAGATTTGGTTTATGCTACTAAACAGAACCAAATTCATAGTGCAAGGTTTGGTGATTGTTTGATTTGTTTTGGACATTGTTTAGTTGTTTGAAATTTCAAAACAGAATTGGAAAATAGAAAAATAATCAGACAGAAAAAAAATAGTGCAAAGGACCAAGCCCAACAAGGCCCAGCAAACAGCCCAGCTCTCCCTCCCGAAGAAAACGGTCTGCACCAACTAATTGACCCACGCAGAGAATGACCAGTGGACCCTCCCCCTCCTTTCTTTTCCCGCTGACGACTGGACCCCACTCCTCCCGTTCTTCTCTCACACCCGCGCGACCCTTTCTTCCTCCCTCGACACCGTTCCTTCCGAGGATTTCGCGGCCTTAATTCGCTTTAACTCGACCACCGTTACCAGCTTTGATCACGTAGGTTGAAACGCCCATGTCTCCTCTATATTTCCCCTCTGACACCCCGCGCTGGCACGCTCCAGACCTCCCCAATTTCCTCCCCGAGCATCCTCTGCTCCGACGAGGTTCGGCGTCGATTCCGGCCAAGTCTCACCACCCCTGGCCTCCCTGTGCAACCTAGAAGCTTCCCCACTCCCAGACGCACCTCCCAGCACTTTTAGTTTGACCACGGGCGCCCCAGAGCGTCGGCTCCGACAAGCTCCGAACGACGCCGCCGTCTGCAACCTCTCCGACGACCTTCCCCGGTAAGCACTGACCGCCCCGCGTTGTCTCGATCACGCAAACATCCTTGCTTTGGCCTTGCGCAGCTAACCAAGTCCTCCCTTTGTCTTCTCGTGGACCACAGCACAGCCCACGATGACCACCTGACGCACCCGACGCCGTCCTCCACCCCGACGAGCAATCCTGCTAAGACCAGAACGCCCCTCGCCCGACCAACGCCTCCTCGAGCTTCACCGCGACCTCCTGAACCCGGTGAGCCTCTTCTCCTCCTCTCTCGCTTCCTAGACCACCGGCACCGTCCACACCTGACTGCGCCGCCAGTCGCCGCCGCATCAGCGCCGCCAGCTTCTGGTCAAGCACGCGCGAGCCGTTCGATCTAGATCAGGCGAGCGAGATAGAATCACTTAGTCGCGAAGAGGTACGCACTCTGGACCACATGATCGATTAGATCCAACGCACCGCAACGCTGATCCGCACGAAGCGGTACCGTCCAGTGAAATCCCGCCGCGTGTCACCTGTTCTGTTTTAAAACAGATTTGAATCAAATTTATTTGCAAATTTCAAACCCTTATAACTTTGGATCCACACGTCCAAAAATTACAAATTTTATGTCGTTGGATTCAGGATAGCAAGACCTAACCAACCATGCCCTTGATTTAGCAAATAGTATCTGTTAGTTTGCTTGTTTTTGCAGATTCTTTTGTGAGCTTGTTTAGATTAGAAAAATTATTTAAAAATGATTTTAGGGGTAAAACTTTTGCAAAATGGATTGTTGTGACCTTACTGACCCTAGGAACCAACCCATGTTTTGGAAAATGAATTTGGAAAAGTTTAGAATAGATTAATTGGTTTAGTTCATTTCTAGCTAAATAAAACTATTGATTTGTTTATGAACATGGTTTTGAATGGAAAACTTTGGAGGAAATGTGTTGAACCAAACCTACTGACCATAGGAAACACTTTGTGGATTCAAAAATGAATTTGGTGAAACAAAATAAGGATTCCTTGAATTAAAACCATTTCTAGTCAAATAGAAATGTGGTTTAATTATTAAAAATGGTTTTTGAAGAAAACTTTTTGGGAAATGTTTTGTCTTAAAACCTCTGACCCTAAAAACCAAGTCTTGTGAATTGAAAACATATTGGGTGAACCCTATAGGTTAATGCCCTAGTAAAAATATTTCTACACCACATAAAATGATACTTTGTTTTGAAAATGGCTTATGAAGTGAAACCTTTTTGCAAATGACTTTGCCACCTTACAAAATGACCAATAAGTGTTTTCAAATGTTTTATGAGTCATTAGGAACCACTTTTCCAAACAAAACAAAGCTTGGCATGTTTGCATGCATTACTTTGACTTTGTCATTTTATGTGTTGTTTTGCTTGATTGGTAGATTGAGTTTGTGCCTTGCTTGATTGATTTGTAGTGACTTGAAGAGTGTGATTGTTGCAAGGACAAGGAGAGAACCTATACTCTACCAAAAAGTCAAGTGATGCTTCATACTTTGTCCCATTATTTTCACTATGCATTAGTGATATTTCTAAGTAGGACTTGCATGGAATTTTTGCTAAGTATAAACTATGCTATGGGAAATCCTAGTAGATGAAACCTTAGTAGAATTTTCCTAAGTTAAGATTCCTACTACTATCATGCTTAGCTTAGCTAATAAAAAACAAGGGTGGAATATATATTCACACTATGGAAAAATTTCTAAGTCTGAGGACTTGTGTTTTGTTTAATAAAACAACTAAGTGAATGAATCACCTGGGTGGAAAGGGACTTGCTTGGTGGTTTTTGGTTGAGTGGTTACACAAGGCCCATTTTTATGGTTTACCTTGTGTATCACACTTGTGGATGGCCACCCAGGAACAAAGAGATTTGAGATATCAAATGTTGAGAAGCTTCAAGTGCAGCCACTTGGCATTATGGGCTCTGCCTGGATCATATAGGTTGCAATAACTTAGCCAAATGGACAGTTGGTGGTAGGGGTTTGATAGGTTTGGAGCGCGTCCATTCTGGTCTAAGGGAAGGCTTCTGAAAGATCTTGTCTTGGTGAAACCAAGTCTTGTGGGGAAAGTGCACCACCTCTGCAGAGTGTAAAATCTAAGTACTTAGCCATGTCCCTGGCAAAGGACAATTTGAGCATCAAGACATGGAAGCTATCAAGAATCTCCTCATCCCAATTTCTAAGTAAAAACTTGTGGTTGAACAAGGGTTAAAGGATCTTCAATCTTTGATTGGTAGATGCCTTGGGTGATTTTTGCCAAACAAAAACTTAGTGTTTTCAAATGATAAGGAAAAATCTATTTTGAGCAATGCAAGCCTAAGCTCCACTTAGCCAAATGCATATAGATGATAGACTCCACTATACTACCATAGTATCAGTTGCCAATACATTTCAAATGTATTGACCCTTGTGGCTGTAACTTGTTATGTTGCAGGTTTGTTTGATATTAGAGAAGTTTATTGATTAGGATTACAAGTCTACAACCAACATGTCTGCCTGTGGCACTTTGAAGATGAAGGACCCCATGCTTATAGATATTCTGCTGCAATGTAATGTAATAGCCAAATGAGCTATGTAAGATGTAATAAATTATGTTATTCCTGGTTATAAAGTTGTATTATGACCTTTGTTTCTTGATATTACATCTTAACTGTGGATGCTAGCTATTGATCCAGGGACTAGCATTGTAAACACAGGGATCTCTACCTTATTAAAGGTTGGGAACTCTACAGATGGTATTAGAGCATTGTGTTGCCTGTAGGATTGTAACCCTAGGATTGGACAAAACCCCTTAGAAAAATAGGAGTTGTATTTGTTCCAAAATTTATTTACAAACAATCTTGTAAACTCTTTCATCAACCATTTTGGTTTTGATTCTACATCTCTTCTATTTCAACTTGATGGACAAAGCCTTCCATGACCAAAGACTTCACCATGTGCAAAGGACTTCATCAACTCTAATGACTTCAACATCTTCAACTCTAATGACTTCAACATCTTCAACATTTTCACCAAGAACTTCAAACTTGGATATCACTAAAGACTACAAGTGAGACAAGAAATGTTACTCAAGACTTGAAGACTAAGGAAAAACAACTTAGAAGGAACCATGACCACCTTTGAAGTTTTGTGACCAAGACACAAGAATTCTCCAAGGATAAAAAGATCTCATTCAAGAAGAATCAACCAAGAAGGATGGAAAGATCACAAGTGAACCATATAGATGGACCACCATATTTTGTCTAAGTCAAACACACCAACTTAAGTGGTGTAACAAATATTTTGGTTGCCTAAAAATATGCTTGAAACTTGTTGTTTGAGTGAAATGTTTGGTAGTGATTGCTTGCACATTGCTTGTGTGAATTGTGATGTGTGTGGTTAGAACTATTTCCCTAGAAATCTTTTGCCTATTCTAATCCCAATCCAACCCAAACAGATGACTTCTCCAAGAGACTCCAACATCAAGGTTGGTGACAACAACAACAACAACCAAGAGGTCAACATGAGAGAACAACTACTAGCAAACCAAACCCAATTAAGCCAAGTGACAACTCAGTTTTTAGCCAACAATAATGGATTAGACCCAACCATGCAAAGGTTTTTAAAAACTCAATCCCAATTGTTGCAAAGGATGGCCACTCAAATGATCAACATGGGAGACAACTCTTCCCAAGGAGTTTGTGACAACAAGAATGACAAAGATGTTATTTTAGAAGGAACCCAAGCTTGCAATATTTGTGGAGACAAGGATCATACATCTAAGGAGCATGAAGATCAATGCCCCAATTGTGAAGAGAAACATCCAACAAATCAATGCCCCACATCCCAAGCTACTTGTTTCCTATGTAAAGGAAATAATCATGTCCCTATCCAATGCCCCATCTATCCTATAGTTCAACAAATGAAGCAAGATGGAATACATCAAATGTTTGGAAACCTCCATAAGGTAAAAACTTCTACCAAGATGGATGAAGGCAAAGTCAAAACCATGCCACATAAGGCTAAATCCAAGGTGATCACAAAGTGTTGCTACTCTTGTGAAGAAGAAGGTCATATCTCTAGTAAATGCCCCAAGAAGAGAGAAAGATTTCCCACCTTTGTGGTGAAATATGAAGAGCATGAACTAGAAGAACTCCTAGCTTTGGAGAAACCCAAGAAGAATAAGAAGAACCAAGGAAACAAACAAGAGGCAATGATGTCAAAGGAAAAGAAAGATATCAGCCAAGTGATGTGTTTCAATTGCAAAGAACCAGGACACTATGCAAGCAATTGTCCAGAAAAGATGAAGCACAAGATAAACAAGCCTATGAAGGATCTCAGCCTCGTCACATGTTTCAAGTGTGGAAACAAAGGATACTATGCAGATGTTTGCCTAGAGAGATTTCAACAAGATCCCAAGGAAACCAAGATGTAATCTAGTTGGAAAATTTTAAGGGTGGTAGTACCCTAGATGCTTTGAGCCAACTTGTAACCCCTAGCCTCCCCAAATCTCGGGACGAGATTTATTTTAAGGGTGGTAGCCTGTCACATCCCAAGATTTTCCAAATCTTGTAATGTGAAAAATAAAATAAACAAAATAATTTTTTGTTGAAAATCAGGGTGAAAAGAAACTTTTGTTCTAAAAGGAAACTTAAAATCCCGTCTTGAACAAACTTTGGTTAAAGTTTGAATTCAACAAAAATCCAAATCAAGTGAAATGCATTCCTCAATGAATGTATCTGGAAATTTAAACATTTGGAAAATAAATCCAAACCCTAAACCCTAATGGAAGAAAATCATTTTCCAAAGTTATCTCCAAATCCATGGATTTGATCCATACCAAAATTGATCAACAAATATTCACAAAGGATCAAGAAAGACCATAGAAGTTGGTTTCACTCAAATTGGAACCATAAATAAAATCTTATGCACTTAATAAGATAAGGAAATTGAATTTCCAAAGCTAATAAAGCCCTTACCAAAAACCCATACCAATTGGTGAACAAATAATCCTAAAGGGATTTAAAAAGGTAAACAAATAATAAAGAAAGTTTTCATAGTTGGAATTACTATTTTGGATCTTTAAAAATAAAAAGATTTGGTTTTCAAAAGCAAAGATAGAATTATAAATAAAGATTATATTTTAAAGAGCCAAATTAATTTTGGCCAAGCTTTTATAATAAAATATTTTGTTTTGATAAAATGAGTAAAGGTTTATCTAAATAAAATAATAAGGATTTAAATGTCAAATTTTATCAAAGTAAAGGCTTTTTCTTTTTAAATAAACACTAAAACTTATTATTTTATTTTAATAAGTTTTACAAAGGTTTTTGAATAAAACCTACTGAAAAGGTTTTTGGTTTGGTTTATATTTCAAATAGAGTTTTAAAAATAAATTAAACCCTATTTTGAAAATAAAGACTAAAGTCTTTTTATTTAATTATTAATAGATCCTAAAAAGGATAAAAATTATTTTGTTTTTGACTTTGGTTTTATATTCTCAAATAAACTTACTGAAGTATTTTGGTTTTATTTTTAAATTTCAAAATAAATATTCTAATAAAACAAATCTTATTTGAAGTAAATGAATAAGGCCCATTTTATTTAATTATTAATGGACCCTATAGCAAAAATGTTATTTTGCTTTAAACAAGCTTTCCAAATATTCTTTATTTCCAAATAAAACCTCCTGATTTGGTTTTTGAAAATATTTGGATTTCAAATGGAGATTTTATTAATTAAATCAAACCCTATTTTATTAATAAACTAAAGATCCATTCTATTTAAATAATAAATGGATCCTAAAATGAATAAAAAATATTATTTTATTTTGAGATTTGGTTTATGCTACTAAACAGAACCAAATTCATAGTGCAAGGTTTGGTGATTGTTTGATTTGTTTTGGACATTGTTTAGTTGTTTGAAATTTCAAAACAGAATTGGAAAATAGAAAAATAATCAGACAGAAAAAAAATAGTGCAAAGGACCAAGCCCAACAAGGCCCAGCAAACAGCCCAGCTCTCCCTCCCGAAGAAAACGGTCTGCACCAACTAATTGACCCACGCAGAGAATGACCAGTGGACCCTCCCCCTCCTTTCTTTTCCCGCTGACGACTGGACCCCACTCCTCCCGTTCTTCTCTCACACCCGCGCGACCCTTTCTTCCTCCCTCGACACCGTTCCTTCCGAGGATTTCGCGGCCTTAATTCGCTTTGACTCGACCACCGTTACCAGCTTTGATCACGCAGGTTGAAACGCCCATGTCTCCTCTATATTTCCCCTCTGACACCCCGCGCTGGCACGCTCCAGACCTCCCCAATTTCCTCCCCGAGCATCCTCTGCTCCGACGAGGTTCGGCGTCGATTCCGGCCAAGTCTCACCACCCCTGGCCTCCCTGTGCAACCTAGAAGCTTCCCCACTCCCAGACGCACTTCCCAGCACTTTTAGTTTGACCACGGGCGCCCCAGAGCGTCGGCTCCGACAAGCTCCGAACGACGTCGCCGTCTGCAACCTCTCCGACGACCTTCCCCGGTAAGCACTGACCGCCCCGCGTTGTCTCGATCACGCAAACATCCTTGCTTTGGCCTTGCGCAGCTAACCAAGTCCTCCCTTTGTCTTCTCGTGGACCACAGCACAGCCCACGATGACCACCTGACGCACCCGACGCCGTCCTCCACCCCGGCGAGCAATCCTGCTAAGACCAAAACGCCCCTCGCCCGACCAACGCCTCCTCGAGCTTCACCGTGACCTCCTGAACCCGGTGAGCCTCTTCTCCTCCTCTCTCGCTTCCTAGACCACCGGCACCGTCCACACCTGACTGCGCCGCCAGTCGCCGCCGCATCAGCGCCGCCAGCTTCTGGTCAAGCACGCGCGAGCCGTTCGATCTAGATCGGGCGAGCAAGATAGAATCACTTAGTCGCGAAGAGGTACGCACTCTGGACCACACGATCGATTAGATCCAACGCACCGCAACGCTGATCCGCGCGAAGCGGTACCGTCCAGTGAAATCCCGCCGCGTGTCACTTGTTCTGTTTTAAAACAGATTTGAATCAAATTTATTTGCAAATTTCAAACCCTTATAACTTTGGATCCACACGTCCAAAAATTACAAATTTTATGTCGTTGGATTCAGGATAGCAGGACCTAACCAACCATGACCTTGATTTAGCAAATAGTATCTGTTAGTTTGCTTGTTTTTGCAGATTCTTTTGTGAGCTTGTTTAGATTAGAAAAATTATTTAAAAATGATTTTAGGGTTAAAACTTTTGCAAAATGGATTGTTGTGACCTTACTGACCCTAGGAACCAACCCATGTTTTGGAAAATGAATTTGGAAAAGTTTAGAATAGATTAATTGGTTTAGATCATTTCTAGCTAAATAAAACTATTGATTTGTTTATGAACATGGTTTTGAATGGAAAACTTTGGAGGAAATGTGTTGAACCAAACCTACTGACCATAGGAAACACTTTGTGGATTCAAAAATGAATTTGGTGAAACAAAATAAGGATTCCTTGAATTAAAACAATTTCTAGTCAAATAGAAATGTGGTTTAATTATTAAAAATGGTTTTTGAAGAAAACTTTTTGGGAAATGTTTTGTCTTAAAACCTCTGACCCGAATAACCAAGTCTTGTGAATTGAAAACATATTGGGTGAACCCTATAGGTTAATGCCCTAGTAAAAATATTTCTACACCACATAAAATGATACTTTGTTTTGAAAATGGCTTATGAAGTGAAACCTTTTTGCAAATGACTTTGCCACCTTACAAAATGACCAATAAGTGTTTTCAAATGTTTTATGAGTCATTAGGAACCACTTTTCCAAACAAAACAAAGCTTGGCATGTTTGCATGCATTACTTTGACTTTGTCATTTTATGTGTTGTTTTGCTTGATTGGTAGATTGAGTTTGTGCCTTGCTTGATTGATTTGTAGTGACTTGAAGAGTGTGATTGTTGCAAGGACAAGGAGAGAACCTATACTCTACCAAAAAGTCAAGTGATGCTTCATACTTTGTCCCATTATTTTCACTATGCATTAGTGATATTTCTAAGTAGGACTTGCATGGAATTTTTGCTAAGTATAAACTATGCTATGGGAAATCCTAGTAGATGAAACCTTAGTAGAATTTTCCTAAGTTAAGATTCCTACTACTATCATGCTTAGCTTAGCTAATAGAAAACAAGGGTGGAATATATATTCACACTATGGAAAAATTTCTAAGTCTGAGGACTTGTGTTTTGTTTAATAAAACAACTAAGTGAATGAATCACCTGGGTGGAAAGGGACTTGCTTGGTGGTTTTTGGTTGAGTGGTTACACAAGGCCCATTTTTATGGTTTACCTTGTGTATCACACTTGTGGATGGCCACCCAGGAACAAAGAGATTTGAGATGTCAAATGTTGAGAAGCTTCAAGTGCAGCCACTTGGCATTATGGGCTCTACCTGGATCATATAGGTTGCAATAACTTAGCCAAATGGACAGTTGGTGGTAGGGGTTTGATAGGTTTGGAGCGCGTCCATTCTGGTCTAAGGGAAGGCTTCTGAAAGATCTTGTCTTGGTGAAACCAAGTCTTGTGGGGAAAGTGCACCACCTCTGCAGAGTGTAAAATCTAAGTACTTAGCCATGTCCCTGGCAAAGGACAATTTGAGCATCAAGACATGGAAGCTATCAAGAATCTCCTCATCCCAATTTCTAAGTAAAAACTTGTGGTTGAACAAGGGTTAAAGGATCTTCAATCTTTGATTGGTAGATGCCTTGGGTGATTTTTGCCAAACAAAAACTTAGTGTTTTCAAATGATAAGGAAAAATCTATTTTGAGCAATGCAAGCCTAAGCTCCACTTAGCCAAATGCATATAGATGATAGACTCCACTATACTACCATAGTATCAGTTGCCAATACAATTCAAATGTATTGACCCTTGTGGCTGTAACTTGTTATGTTGCAGGTTTGTTTGATATTAGAGAAGTTTATTGATTAGGATTACAAGTCTACAACCAACATGTCTGCCTGTGGCACTTTGAAGATGAAGGACCCCATGCTTATAGATATTCTGCTGCAATGTAATGTAATAGCCAAATGAGCTATGTAAGATGTAATAAATTATGTTATTCCTGGTTATAAAGTTGTATTATGACCTTTGTTTCTTGATATTACATCTTAACTGTGGATGCTAGCTATTGATCCAGGGACTAGCATTGTAAACACAGGGATCTCTACCTTATTAAAGGTTGGGAACTCTACAGATGGTATTAGAGCATTGTGTTGCCTGTAGGATTGTAACCCTAGGATTGGACAAAACCCCTTAGAAAAATAGGAGTTGTATTTGTTCCAAAATTTATTTACAAACAATCTTGTAAACTCTTTCATCAACCATTTTGGTTTTGATTCTACATCTCTTCTATTTCAACTTGATGGACAAAGCCTTCCATGACCAAAGACTTCACCATGTGCAAAGGACTTCATCAACTCTAATGACTTCAACATCTTCAACTCTAATGACTTCAACATCTTCAACATTTTCACCAAGAACTTCAAACTTGGATATCACTAAAGACTACAAGTGAGACAAGAAATGTTACTCAAGACTTGAAGACTAAGGAAAAACAACTTAGAAGGAACCATGACCACCTTTGAAGTTTTGTGACCAAGACACAAGAATTCTCCAAGGATAAAAAGATCTCATTCAAGAAGAATCAACCAAGAAGGATGGAAAGATCACAAGTGAACCATATAGATGGACCACCATATTTTGTCTAAGTCAAACACACCAACTTAAGTGGTGTAACAAATATTTTGGTTGCCTAAAAATATGCTTGAAACTTGTTGTTTGAGTGAAATGTTTGGTAGTGATTGCTTGCACATTGCTTGTGTGAATTGTGATGTGTGTGGTTAGAACTATTTCCCTAGAAATCTTTTGCCTATTCTAATCCCAATCCAACCCAAACAGATGACTTCTCCAAGAGACTCCAACATCAAGGTTGGTGACAACAACAACAACAACCAAGAGGTCAACATGAGAGAACAACTACTAGCAAACCAAACCCAATTAAGCCAAGTGACAACTTAGTTTTTAGCCAACAATAATGGATTAGACCCAACCATGCAAAGGTTTTTAAAAACTCAATCCCAATTGTTGCAAAGGATGGCCACTCAAATGATCAACATGGGAGACAACTCTTCCCAAGGAGTTTGTGACAACAAGAATGACAAAGATGTTATTTTAGAAGGAACCCAAGCTTGCAATATTTGTGGAGACAAGGATCATACATCTAAGGAGCATGAAGATCAATGCCCCAATTGTGAAGAGAAACATCCAACAAATCAATGCCCCACATCCCAAGCTACTTGTTTCCTATGTGAAGGAAATAATCATGTCCCTATCCAATGCCCCATCTATCCTATAGTTCAACAAATGAAGCAAGATGGAATACATCAAATGTTTGGAAACCTCCATAAGGTAAAAACTTCTACCAAGATGGATGAAGGCAAAGTCAGAACCATGCCACATAAGGCTAAATCCAAGGTGATCACAAAGTGTTGCTACTCTTGTGAAGAAGAAGGTCATATCTCTAGTAAATGCCCCAAGAAGAGAGAAAGATTTCCCACCTTTGTGGTGAAATATGAAGAGCATGAACTAGAAGAACTCCTAGCTTTGGAGAAACCCAAGAAGAATAAGAAGAACCAAGGAAACAAACAAGAGGCAATGATGTCAAAGGAAAAGAAAGATATCAGCCAAGTGATGTGTTTCAATTGCAAAGAACCAGGACACTATGCAAGCAATTGTCCAGAAAAGATGAAGCACAAGATAAACAAGCCTATGAAGGATCTCAGCCTCGTCACATGTTTCAAGTGTGGAAACAAAGGATACTATGCAGATGTTTGCCTAGAGAGATTTCAACAAGATCCCAAGGAAACCAAGATGTAATCTAGTTGGAAAATTTTAAGGGTGGTAGTACCCTAGATGCTTTGAGCCAACTTGTAACCCCTAGCCTCCCCAAATCTCGGGACGAGATTTATTTTAAGGGTGGTAGCCTGTCACATCCCAAGATTTTCCAAATCTTGTAATGTGAAAAATAAAATAAACAAAATAAATTTTTGTTGAAAATCAGGGTGAAAAGAAACTTTTGTTCTAAAAGGAAACTTAAAATCCCGTCTTGAACAAACTTTGGTTAAAGTTTGAATTCAACAAAAATCCAAATCAAGTGAAATGCATTCCTCAATGAATGTATCTGGAAATTTAAACATTTGGAAAATAAATCCAAACCCTAAACCCTAATGGAAGAAAATCATTTTCCAAAGTTATATCCAAATCCATGGATTTGATCCATACCAAAATTGATCAACAAATATTCACAAAGGATCAAGAAAGACCATAGAAGTTGGTTTCACTCAAATTGGAACCATAAATAAAATCTTATGCACTTAATAAGATAAGGAAATTGAATTTCCAAAGCTAATAAAGCCCTTACCAAAAACCCATACCAATTGGTGAACAAATAATCCTAAAGGGATTTAAAAAGTAAACAAATAATAAAGAAAGTTTTCATAGTTGGAATTACTATTTTGGATCTTTAAAAATAAAAAGATTTGGTTTTCAAAAGCAAAGATAGAATTATAAATAAAGATTATATTTTAAAGAGCCAAATTAATTTTGGCCAAGCTTTTATAATAAAATATTTTGTTTTGATAAAATGAGTAAAGGTTTATCTAAATAAAATAATAAGGATTTAAATATCCAATTTTATCAAAGTAAAGGCTTTTTCTTTTTAAATAAACACTAAAACTTATTATTTTCTTTTAATAAGTTTTACAAAGGTTTTTGAATAAAACCTACTGAAAAGGTTTTTGGTTTGGTTTATATTTCAAATAGAGTTTTAAAAATAAATTAAACCCTATTTTGAAAATAAAGACTAAAGTATTTTTATTTAATTATTAATAGATCCTAAAAAGGATAAAAATTATTTTGTTTTTGACTTTGGTTTTATATTCTCAAATAAACTTACTGAAGTATTTTGGTTTTATTTTTAAATTTCAAAATAAATATTCTAATAAAACAAATCTTATTTGAAGTAAATGAATAAGGCCCATTTATTTAATTATTAATGGACCCTATAGCAAAAATGTTATTTTGCTTTAAACAAGCTTTCCAAATATTCTTTATTTCCAAATAAAACCTACTGATTTGGTTTTTGAAAATATTTGGATTTCAAATGGAGATTTTATTAATTAAATCAAACCCTATTTTATTAATAAACTAAAGATCCATTCTATTTAAATAATAAATGGATCCTAAAATGAATAAAAAATATTATTTTATTTTGAGATTTGGTTTATGCTACTAAACAGAACCAAATTCATAGTGCAAGGTTTGGTGATTGTTTGATTTGTTTTGGACATTGTTTAGTTGTTTGAAATTTCAAAACAGAATTGGAAAATAGAAAAATAATCAGACAGAAAAAAAATAGTGCAAAGGACCAAGCCCAACAAGGCCCAGCAAACAGCCCAGCTCTCCCTCCCGAAGAAAACGGTCTGCACCAACTAATTGACCCACGCAGAGAATGACCAGTGGACCCTCCCCCTCCTTTCTTTTCCCGCTGACGACTGGACCCCACTCCTCCCGTTCTTCTCTCACACCCGCGCGACCCTTTCTTCCTCCCTCGACACCGTTCCTTCCGAGGATTTCGCGGCCTTAATTCGCTTTAACTCGACCACCGTTACCAGCTTTGATCACGCAGGTTGAAACGCCCATGTCTCCTCTATATTTCCCCTCTGACACCCCGCGCTGGCACGCTCCAGACCTCCCCAATTTCCTCCCCGAGCATCCTCTGCTCCGACGAGGTTCGGCGTCGATTTCGGCCAAGTCTCACCACGCCTGGCCTCCCTGTGCAACCTAGAAGCTTCCCCACTCCCAGACGCACCTCCCAACACTTTTAGTTTGACCACGGGCGCCCCAGAGCGTTGGCTCCGACTAGCTCCGAGCGACGCCGCCGTCTGCAACCTCTCCGACGACCTTCCCCGGTAAGCACTGACCGCCCCGCGTTGTCTCGATCACGCAAACATCCTTGCTTTGGCCTTGCGCAGCTAACCAAGTCCTCCCTTTGTCTTCTCGTGGACCACAGCACAGCCCACGACGACCACCTGACGCACCCGACGCCGTCCTCCACCCCGGCGAGCAATCCTGCTAAGACCAGAACGCCCCTCGCCCGACCAACGCCTCCTCGAGCTTCACCGCGACCTCCTGAACCCGGTGAGCCTCTTCTCCTCCTCTCTCGCTTCCTAGACCACCGGCACCGTCCACACCTGACCGCGCCGCCAGTCGCCGCCGCATCAGCGCCGCCAGCTTCTGGTCAAGCACGCGCGAGCCGTTCGATCTAGATCGGGTGAGCAAGATAGAATCACTTAGTCGCGAAGAGGTACGCACTCTGGACCACACGATCGATTAGATCCAACGCACCGCAACGCTGATCCGCGCGAAGCGGTACCGTCCAGTGAAATCCCGCCGCGTGTCACTTGTTCTGTTTTAAAACAGATTTGAATCAAATTTATTTGCAAATTTCAAACCCTTATAACTTTGGATCCACACGTCCAAAAATTACAAATTTTATGTCGTTGGATTCAGGAGAGCAAGACCTAACCAACCATGACCTTGATTTAGCAAATAGTATCTGTTAGTTTGCTTGTTTTTGCAGATTCTTTTGTGAGCTTGTTTAGATTAGAAAAATTATTTAAAAATGATTTTAGGGTTAAAACTTTTGCAAAATGGATTGTTGTGACCTTACTGACCCTAGGAACCAACCCATGTTTTGGAAAATGAATTTGGAAAAGTTTAGAATAGATTAATTGGTTTAGATCATTTCTAGCTAAATAAAACTATTGATTTGTTTATGAACATGGTTTTGAATGGAAAACTTTGGAGGAAATGTGTTGAACCAAACCTACTGACCATAGGAAACACTTTGTGGATTCAAAAATGAATTTGGTGAAACAAAATAAGGATTCCTTGAATTAAAACAATTTCTAGTCAAATAGAAATGTGGTTTAATTATTAAAAATGGTTTTTGAAGAAAACTTTTTGGGAAATGTTTTGTCTTAAAACCTCTGACCCTAAAAACCAAGTCTTGTGAATTGAAAACATATTGGGTGAACCCTATAGGTTAATGCCCTAGTAAAAATATTTCTACACCACATAAAATGATACTTTGTTTTGAAAATGGCTTATGAAGTGAAACCTTTTTGCAAATGACTTTGCCACCTTACAAAATGACCAATAAGTGTTTTCAAATGTTTTATGAGTCATTAGGAACCACTTTTCCAAACAAAACAAAGCTTGGCATGTTTGCATGCATTACTTTGACTTTGTCATTTTATGTGTTGTTTTGCTTGATTGGTAGATTGAGTTTGTGCCTTGCTTGATTGATTTGTAGTGACTTGAAGAGTGTGATTGTTGCAAGGACAAGGAGAGAACCTATACTCTACCAAAAAGTCAAGTGATGCTTCATACTTTGTCCCATTATTTTCACTATGCATTAGTGATATTTCTAAGTAGGACTTGCATGGAATTTTTGCTAAGTATAAACTATGCTATGGGAAATCCTAGTAGATGAAACCTTAGTAGAATTTTCCTAAGTTAAGATTCCTACTACTATCATGCTTAGCTTAGCTAATAGAAAACAAGGGTGGAATATATATTCACACTATGGAAAAATTTCTAAGTCCGAGGACTTGTGTTTTGTTTAATAAAACAACTAAGTGAATGAATCACCTGGGTGGAAAGGGACTTGCTTGGTGGTTTTTGGTTGAGTGGTTACACAAGGCCCATTTTTATGGTTTACCTTGTGTATCACACTTGTGGATGGCCACCCAGGAACAAAGAGATTTGAGATGTCAAATGTTGAGAAGCTTCAAGTGCAGCCACTTGGCATTATGGGCTCTGCCTGGATCATATAGGTTGCAATAACTTAGCCAAATGGACAGTTGGTGGTAGGGGTTTGATAGGTTTGGAGCGCGTCCATTCTGGTCTAAGGGAAGGCTTCTGAAAGATCTTGTCTTGGTGAAACCAAGTCTTGTGGGGAAAGTGCACCACCTCTGCAGAGTGTAAAATCTAAGTACTTAGCCATGTCCCTGGCAAAGGACAATTTGAGCATCAAGACATGGAAGCTATCAAGAATCTCCTCATCCCAATTTCTAAGTAAAAACTTGTGGTTGAACAAGGGTTAAAGGATCTTCAATCTTTGATTGGTAGATGCCTTGGGTGATTTTTGCCAAACAAAAACTTAGTGTTTTCAAATGATAAGGAAAAATCTATTTTGAGCAATGCAAGCCTAAGCTCCACTTAGCCAAATGCATATAGATGATAGACTCCACTATACTACCATAGTATCAGTTGCCAATACAATTCAAATGTATTGACCCTTGTGGCTGTAACTTGTTATGTTGCAGGTTTGTTTGATATTAGAGAAGTTTATTGATTAGGATTACAAGTCTACAACCAACATGTCTGCCTGTGGCACTTTGAAGATGAAGGACCCCATGCTTATAGATATTCTGCTGCAATGTAATGTAATAGCCAAATGAGCTATGTAAGATGTAATAAATTATGTTATTCCTGGTTATAAAGTTGTATTATGACCTTTGTTTCTTGATATTACATCTTAACTGTGGATGCTAGCTATTGATCCAGGGACTAGCATTGTAAACACAGGGATCTCTACCTTATTAAAGGTTGGGAACTCTACAGATGGTATTAGAGCATTGTGTTGCCTGTAGGATTGTAACCCTAGGATTGGACAAAACCCCTTAGAAAAATAGGAGTTGTATTTGTTCCAAAATTTATTTACAAACAATCTTGTAAACTCTTTCATCAACCATTTTGGTTTTGATTCTACATCTCTTCTATTTCAACTTGATGGACAAAGCCTTCCATGACCAAAGACTTCACCATGTGCAAAGGACTTCATCAACTCTAATGACTTCAACATCTTCAACTCTAATGACTTCAACATCTTCAACATTTTCACCAAGAACTTCAAACTTGGATATCACTAAAGACTACAAGTGAGACAAGAAATGTTACTCAAGACTTGAAGACTAAGGAAAAACAACTTAGAAGGAACCATGACCACCTTTGAAGTTTTGTGACCAAGACACAAGAATTCTCCAAGGATAAAAAGATCTCATTCAAGAAGAATCAACCAAGAAGGATGGAAAGATCACAAGTGAACCATATAGATGGACCACCATATTTTGTCTAAGTCAAACACACCAACTTAAGTGGTGTAACAAATATTTTGGTTGCCTAAAAATATGCTTGAAACTTGTTGTTTGAGTGAAATGTTTGGTAGTGATTGCTTGCACATTGCTTGTGTGAATTGTGATGTGTGTGGTTAGAACTATTTCCCTAGAAATCTTTTGCCTATTCTAATCCCAATCCAACCCAAATAGATGACTTCTCCAAGAGACTCCAACATCAAGGTTGGTGACAACAACAACAACAACCAAGAGGTCAACATGAGAGAACAACTACTAGCAAACCAAACCCAATTAAGCCAAGTGACAACTTAGTTTTTAGCCAACAATAATGGATTAGACCCAACCATGCAAAGGTTTTTAAAAACTCAATCCCAATTGTTGCAAAGGATGGCCACTCAAATGATCAACATGGGAGACAACTCTTCCCAAGGAGTTTGTGACAACAAGAATGACAAAGATGTTATTTTAGAAGGAACCCAAGCTTGCAATATTTGTGGAGACAAGGATCATACATCTAAGGAGCATGAAGATCAATGCCCCAATTGTGAAGAGAAACATCCAACAAATCAATGCCCCACATCCCAAGCTACTTGTTTCCTATGTGAAGGAAATAATCATGTCCCTATCCAATGCCCCATCTATCCTATAGTTCAACAAATGAAGCAAGATGGAATACATCAAATGTTTGGAAACCTCCATAAGGTAAAAACTTCTACCAAGATGGATGAAGGCAAAGTCAGAACCATGCCACATAAGGCTAAATCCAAGGTGATCACAAAGTGTTGCTACTCTTGTGAAGAAGAAGGTCATATCTCTAGTAAATGCCCCAAGAAGAGAGAAAGATTTCCCACCTTTGTGGTGAAATATGAAGAGCATGAACTAGAAGAACTCCTAGCTTTGGAGAAACCCAAGAAGAATAAGAAGAACCAAGGAAACAAACAAGAGGCAATGATGTCAAAGGAAAAGAAAGATATCAGCCAAGTGATGTGTTTCAATTGCAAAGAACCAGGACACTATGCAAGCAATTGTCCAGAAAAGATGAAGCACAAGATAAACAAGCCTATGAAGGATCTCAGCCTCGTCACATGTTTCAAGTGTGGAAACAAAGGATACTATGCAGATGTTTGCCTAGAGAGATTTCAACAAGATCCCAAGGAAACCAAGATGTAATCTAGTTGGAAAATTTTAAGGGTGGTAGTACCCTAGATGCTTTGAGCCAACTTGTAACCCCTAGCCTCCCCAAATCTCGGGACGAGATTTATTTTAAGGGTGGTAGCCTGTCACATCCCAAGATTTTCCAAATCTTGTAATGTGAAAAATAAAATAAACAAAATAAATTTTTGTTGAAAATCAGGGTGAAAAGAAACTTTTGTTCTAAAAGGAAACTTAAAATCCCGTCTTGAACAAACTTTGGTTAAAGTTTGAATTCAACAAAAATCCAAATCAAGTGAAATGCATTCCTCAATGAATGTATCTGGAAATTTAAACATTTGGAAAATAAATCCAAACCCTAAACCCTAATGGAAGAAAATCATTTTCCAAAGTTATATCCAAATCCATGGATTTGATCCATACCAAAATTGATCAACAAATATTCACAAAGGATCAAGAAAGACCATAGAAGTTGGTTTCACTCAAATTGGAACCATAAATAAAATCTTATGCACTTAATAAGATAAGGAAATTGAATTTCCAAAGCTAATAAAGCCCTTACCAAAAACCCATACCAATTGGTGAACAAATAATCCTAAAGGGATTTAAAAAGGTAAACAAATAATAAAGAAAGTTTTCATAGTTGGAATTACTATTTTGGATCTTTAAAAATAAAAAGATTTGGTTTTCAAAAGCAAAGATAGAATTATAAATAAAGATTATATTTTAAAGAGCCAAATTAATTTTGGCCAAGCTTTTATAATAAAATATTTTGTTTTGATAAAATGAGTAAAGGTTTATCTAAATAAAATAATAAGGATTTAAATATCCAATTTTATCAAAGTAAAGGCTTTTTCTTTTTAAATAAACACTAAAACTTATTATTTTATTTTAATAAGTTTTACAAAGGTTTTTGAATAAAACCTACTGAAAAGGTTTTTGGTTTGGTTTATATTTCAGATAGAGTTTTAAAAATAAATTAAACCCTATTTTGAAAATAAAGACTAAAGTCTTTTTATTTAATTATTAATAGATCCTAAAAAGGATAAAAATTATTTTGTTTTTGACTTTGGTTTTATATTCTCAAATAAACTTACTGAAGTATTTTGGTTTTATTTTTAAATTTCAAAATAAATATTCTAATAAAACAAATCTTATTTGAAGTAAATGAATAAGGCCCATTTTATTTAATTATTAATGGACCCTATAGCAAAAATGTTATTTTGCTTTAAACAAGCTTTCCAAATATTCTTTATTTCCAAATAAAACCTACTAATTTGGTTTTTGAAAATATTTGGATTTCAAATGGATATTTTATTAATTAAATCAAACCCTATTTTATTAATAAACTAAAGACCCATTCTATTTAAATAATAAATGGATCCTAAAATGAATAAAAAATATTATTTTATTTTGAGATTTGGTTTATGCTACTAAACAGAACCAAATTCATAGTGCAAGGTTTGGTGATTGTTTGATTTGTTTTGGACATTGTTTAGTTGTTTGAAATTTCAAAACAGAATTGGAAAATAGAAAAATAATCAGACAGAAAAAAAATAGTGCAAAGGACCAAGCCCAACAAGGCCCAGCAAACAGCCCAGCTCTCCCTCCCGAAGAAAACGGTCTGCACCAACTAATTGACCCACGCAGAGAATGACCAGTGCACTCTCCCCCTCCTTTCTTTTCCCGCTGACGACTGGACCCCACTCCTCCTGTTCTTCTCTCACACCCGCGCGACCCTTTCTTCCTCCCTCGACACCGTTCCTTCCGAGGATTTCGTGGCCTTAATTCGCTTTAACTCGACCACCGTTACCAGCTTTGATCACGCAGGTTGAAACGCCCATGTCTCCTCTATATTTCCCCTCTGACACCCCGCGCTGGCACGCTCCAGACCTCCCCAATTTCCTCCCCGAGCATCCTCTGCTCCGACGAGGTTCGGCGTCGATTCCGGCCAAGTCTCACCACCCCTGGCCTCCCTGTGCAACCTAGAAGCTTCCCCACTCCCAGACACACCTCCCAGCACTTTTAGTTTGACCACGGGCGCCCCAGAGCGTCGGCTCCGACAAGCTCCGAACGACGCCGCCGTCTGCAACCTCTCCGACGACCTTCCCCGGTAAGCACTGACCGCCCCGCGGTGTCTCGATCACGCAAACATCCTTGCTTTGGCCTTGCGCAGCTAACCAAGTCCTCCCTTTGTCTTCTCGTGGACCACAGCACAGCCCACGATGACCACCTGACGCACCCGACGCCGTCCTCCACCCCGGCGAGCAATCCTGCTAAGACCAGAACGCCCCTCGCCCGACCAACGCCTCCTCGAGCTTCACCGCGACCTCCTGAACCCGGTGAGCCTCTTCTCCTCCTCTCTCGCTTCCTAGACCACCGGCACCGTCCACACCTGACCGCGCCGCCAGTCGCCGCCGCGTCAGCGCCGCCAGCTTCTGGTCAAGCACGCGCGAGCCGTTCGATCTAGATCGGGCGAGCGAGATAGAATCACTTAGTCGCGAAGAGGTACGCACTCTGGACCACACGATCGATTAGATCCAACGCACCGCAACGCTGATCCGCGCGAAGCGGTACCGTCCAGTGAAATCCCGCCGCGTGTCACCTGTTCTGTTTTAAAACAGATTTGAATCAGATTTATTTACAAATTTCAAACCCTTATAACTTTGGATCCACACGTCCAAAAATTACAAATTTTATGTCGTTGGATTCAGGAGAGCAAGACCTAACCAACCATGCCCTTGATTTAGCAAATAGTATCTGTTAGTTTGCTTGTTTTTGCAGATTCTTTTGTGAGCTTGTTTAGATTAGAAAAATTATTTAAAAATGATTTTAGGGTTAAAACTTTTGCAAAATGGATTTTTGTGACCTTACTGACCCTAGGAACCAACCCATGTTTTGGAAAATGAATTTGGAAAAGTTTAGAATAGATTAATTGGTTTAGTTCATTTCTAGCTAAATAAAACTATTGATTTGTTTATGAACATGGTTTTGAATGGAAAACTTTGGAGGAAATGTGTTGAACCAAACCTACTGACCATAGGAAACACTTTGTGGATTAAAAAATGAATTTGGTGAAACAAAATAAGGATTCCTTGAATTAAAACCATTTCTAGTCAAATAGAAATGTGGTTTAATTATTAAAAATGGTTTTTGAAGAAAACTTTTTGGGAAATGTTTTGTCTTAAAACCTCTGACCCTAAAAACCAAGTCTTGTGAATTGAAAACATATTGGGTGAACCCTATAGGTTAATGCCCTAGTAAAAATATTTCTACACCACATAAAATGATACTTTGTTTTGAAAATGGCTTATGAAGTGAAACCTTTTTGCAAATGACTTTGCCACCTTACAAAATGACCAATAAGTGTTTTCAAATGTTTTATGACTCATTAGGAACCACTTTTCCAAACAAAACAAAGCTTGGCATGTTTGCATGCATTACTTTGACTTTGTCATTTTATGTGTTGTTTTGCTTGATTGGTAGATTGAGTTTGTGCCTTGCTTGATTGATTTGTAGTGACTTGAAGAGTGTGATTGTTGCAAGGACAAGGAGAGAACCTATACTCTACCAAAAAGGCAAGTGATGCTTCATACTTTGTCCCATTATTTTCACTATGCATTAGTGATATTTCTAAGTAGGACTTGCATGGAATTTTTGCTAAGTATAAACTATGATATGGGAAATCCTAGTAGATGAAACCTTAGTAGAATTTTCCTAAGTTAAGATTCCTACTACTATCATGCTTAGCTTAGCTGCTAGAAAACAAGGGTGGAATATATATTCACACTATGGAAAAATTTCTAAGTCTGAGGACTTGTGTTTTGTTTAATAAAACAACTAAGTGAATGAATCACCTGGGTGGAAAGGGACTTGCTTGGTGGTTTTTGGTTGAGTGGTTACACAAGGCCCATTTTTATGGTTTACCTTGTGTATCACACTTGTGGATGGCCACCCAGGAACAAAGAGATTTGAGATGTCAAATGTTGAGAAGCTTCAAGTGCAGCCACTTGGCATTATGGGCTCTGCCTGGATCATATAGGTTGCAATAACTTAGCCAAATGGACAGTTGGTGGTAGGGGTTTGATAGGTTTGGAGCGCATCCATTCTGGTCTAAGGGAAGGCTTCTGAAAGATCTTGTCTTGGTGAAACCAAGTCTTGTGGGGAAAGTGCACCACCTCTGCAGAGTGTAAAATCTAAGTACTTAGCCATGTCCCTGGCAAAGGACAATTTGAGCATCAAGACATGGAAGCTATCAAGAATCTCCTCATCCCAATTTCTAAGTAAAAACTTGTGGTTGAACAAGGGTTAAAGGATCTTCAATCTTTGATTGGTAGATGCCTTGGGTGATTTTTGCCAAACAAAAACTTAGTGTTTTCAAATGATAAGGAAAAATCTATTTTGAGCAATGCAAGCCTAAGCTCCACTTAGCCAAATGCATATAGATGATAGACTCCACTATACTACCATAGTATCAGTTGCCAATACAATTCAAATGTATTGACCCTTGTGGCTGTAACTTGTTATGTTGCAGGTTTGTTTGATATTAGAGAAGTTTATTGATTAGGATTACAAGTCTACAACCAACATGTCTGCCTGTGGCACTTTGAAGATGAAGGACCCCATGCTTATAGATATTCTGCTGCAATGTAATGTAATAGCCAAATGAGCTATGTAAGATGTAATAAATTATGTTATTCCTGGTTATAAAGTTGTATTATGACCTTTGTTTCTTGATA
The DNA here is from genome assembly GCA_916181665.1 of Avena sativa. Classification (NCBI taxonomy): domain Eukaryota; kingdom Viridiplantae; phylum Streptophyta; class Magnoliopsida; order Poales; family Poaceae; genus Avena; species Avena sativa. Next base: position 38,067,996 of record OV702298.1, on the reverse strand, counting down.
TTACATCTTAACTGTGGATGCTAGCTATTGATCCAGGGACTAGCATTGTAAACACAGGGATCTCTACCTTATTAAAGGTTGGGAACTCTACAGCGCACCACCAAGCCGAGTTGGGGAGGGACTCCCCTCCCCTTGGCCGGCCCCCTCCACCTATAAAAGGAGGGGCAGGGCTCCCCTCCTATACACACAAGTTCCTACCTCTAAACCCTAGTACCAAGCCGCCGTCGCCTCCATAGCCGCCGCCGGCCCTAGGGTACTCGCCGCCGCCGCCTAGGTGAAACCCTAGCCGCCGGCCTAGCCCCCTCCTCGGCGTGTCTAAACCCTAGATCGTCGAGGGACTCTCTCATACTCCACCATACTCGCTCCGGCTTAAGGCGAAGCCCTGCGAGATCTCCCCTCTACTTCCGGTACCACGCCGTTGTGCTGCCGGAATCGCGAGGAGAGTGCTACAATCTCTGCTGCCTGCTGGAACAAGGGAGAGGAAGGTCTTCGTCGAGTACCGAACGTGTGACCGACTGCGGGAGCGCTGCCAGGAACGCAGCGATCGTCTACGCGATCTTGAGATCGGGAAGAGTACGACTACATCACCCACGAGAATCCGCTCTGGTTAAACACTTTGGAATCTTCGAGGGTGAGTTATTCCATCGACTCGTTGCTACAATCTAGTAGATAGATCTTGGCTTGTTTGTTTGTATGCGATAGAAATTTTTTGTTTTCCATGCTACGAATCCCTACAGTGGTATCAGAGCCAGGTCTATATGTAGATCTGTTGCACGAGTAGAACACAATGGTCATTGTGGGCGTTGATGCTTTTATTGTCGATTGCTTCTTGTGTACTTTGCATCTTGCGGGATGTTGGGATGAAGCGGCCCGGGCTAACCTTACATGACATCGTTCATAAGACTTGCTCCACGCTTGACATGCAACTTGTATTGCATAAGTGGCTTTGCGGGTGCCTGTTTCTCCTAGCATAGTTAAGATCCAATTTACAACGGGTGATTAACAATACTAGTATCAATGTTGTGGTTCATGTTCGTAAGTTATAACGACACTTATTGAAAGCCCCAAACCACGTAAAACATTCAAAGAAAGTAGAAGCGTCTAACTTTGTTTTGCAGGGGTGTGCTGTGATGTGATATGGTCATGATTGTGATTATATTTGATGTATGCAATGTTCCTTATTGTAAGTTGGCAACCGGCAGGAGCCGTATGGTTGTCTTTAATTTATGTGAAGACCCGCGTGTCTATTCAAAGTAGTTGTAATAGTTGAAGCCGGTGGACGACAACCATGGAGAAGCGTCATTGACCTTGATGCAATGCCGGTGGTGATGGTGATCATGTTCGTGCTAGAAGATGGAGATCGGAAGCACAAAAGAAGAAAGGCCATATCATATCACATATTATGAATTGCATGTGATGTTAATCCTTTATGCATCTTGTATTGCTTAGTAGACGACGGTAGCATTATAAGATGATCCCTCATGCACATGAATTTCAAGTCATAAAGTGTTCACCCTTAGTTAGCACCGTTGCTAAAGCTTGTTGTTTCGAAGCACCACGTGATGATCGGGTGTGTTAGATTCTGCAAGTGCATACAACGTGAGCAAGCCAGATTTGCTCATGCGGAAACTAAGGTTTGATCTTGACGAGCCTAGCATGTACAGACATGGTCTCAGAACACGGATCACCGAAAGGTAAAACATGAATCATATAGTAGATATGATGAACATGTCGATTGTTCGCCATTGAAACTATATCAACTCTCGTGATGATCGGTGTTGATGTGGTGGATATGGTTAGTGTGATCACTAAAACAATGTGAGGGATATTGTTTTGAGTGGGAGTTCACCTAGATTAATTTTATTATTAATTTGAACTCAATTTGTCATAAACTTAGTCTAAACTATTGCAAATATGTTGTAGATCAATGGAAGCCCCTACCATCAATTTTAATGCGTTCCTAGAGAAAGAAAAGTTGAAAAACAATGGAAGCAACTTCGCGGATTGGTTTCGCAATTTGAGGATTGTCCTCACAGCTGGTAATTTGACCTATGTGCTGGATGCACCGCTGGGTGACCCACCTGCAGCTAATGCTGCCGATGAAGTAAAGAATGTTTACCTCACTCGGAAGACTCGGTACTCCACAGTTCAGTGTGCTATCTTGTATGGTTTAGAATTGGAGCTTCAGAAAAGGTTTGAGAATTCAGACCCACATGATATTGTCGAGGATCTCAAATTGATCTTTGAGACTCATGCGGCAATTGAAAGCTATGAGGCTTCTGAAAAGTTCTTTAACTGCAAGATGGAAGAGGGCAGCTCCGTCAGTGAGCATGTGCTTAAGATGTCTGGGCACGCAAACAAACTTCAAAGCTTGGGTATAGTGATTCCTAATGCTTTGGGGATTTACCGCGTCCTCCAATCACTACCACCAAGTTACAAGAACTTTGTGATGAACTACAACATGCAAAACATGAACAAGACGTTGCCAGAACTCTTTGCCATGTTGAAATCTGCAGAAGTGGAGATCAGGAAAGAGCACCAAGTGTTGTTGGTCAATAAGACCACCAAATTCAAGAAAGGCAAGTCTAAGCAGAAGGGACACTTCAAGAAGGGTGGTAAGAAAGTTACCACACCGACGAAGAAGACCAAGGCTGGACCTAAGCCTGATACTGAGTGCTTTTACTGCAAGGGAGAAGGTCATTGGAAGCGGAATTGCCCAAAGTACTTGGCGGATTTGAAGAACGGCAACATCAAGAAGAAAGGTATATCCGATATACATGTTATTGATGTGTATCTCACTAGTACTCGTAGTAGTGCCTGGGTATTTGATACTGGTTCGGTTGCTCATATTTGTAACTCGAAACAGGTGTTGCAGAATAAACGGAAGCTAGCAAAGAACGAGGTGACGATGCGCGTTGGAAACGGATCAAAGGTTGATGTGATCGCGGTCGGCACGCTACCCCTTCATCTACCATCGGGATTAGTTTTATACTTAAATAATTGTTATTTGGTGCCTGCGTTAAGCATGAACATTATATCGGGATCTTGTTTATTGCGAGACGGTTACTTGTTTAAGTCCGAGAATAATGGTTGTTCGATTTATATGAGTAATATGTTTTATGCACATGCACCTTTGATAGATGGTCTATTCTTGTTGAATCTCGATAGTGGAAATACACATATTAATAACATTGAGGCTAAACGTTTGAAATCGAGCGATAACTCGACCTATATGTGGCACTGTCGTCTTGGTCACATTGGAGTGAAGCGCATGAAGAAACTCCATTCCGATGGACTTCTTGAATCACTTGATTTTGAATCACTTGAAAGATGCGAAGCATGTCTGAAGGGTAAAATGACTAAGACTCCATTTTCTGGTATGATGGAGCGAGCTACGGACTTGTTGGAAATCATACATACCGATGTGTGTGGTCCAATGAGTGTAGCATCGCGCAGTGGTTATCGTTATGTTCTTACCTTCACGGATGACTTGAGTAGATATGGGTATATCTATTTCATGAAACATAAGTCCGAAACTTTCGAGAAGTTTAAGGAATTTCAAAGTGAGGTTGAGAATCAACGTAACAAGAAGATTAAATTTCTACGTTCTGATCGTGGAGGTGAATATCTAAGCTACGAGTTTGGCGAGCATTTGAAGAAATGCGGAATACTTTCACAATTGACACCGCCGGGAACACCACAGCGTAATGGTGTGTCCGAATGTCGTAATCGAACTCTCTTAGATATGGTTTGTTCTATGATGTCACTTACAGATTTACCGCTATCATTTTGGGGTTATGCATTAGAAAAAGCCGCATTCACTTTAAATAGGGCACCATCTAAATCCGTTGAAACAACACCGTATGAATTATGGTTTGGGAAGAAACCTAGATTGTCGTTCCTTAAAGTTTGGGGTTGCGAAGCCTATGTAAAGAAGTTACAGCCGGACAAGCTTGAACCCAAAGCGGAAAAATGCGTCTTCATAGGATACCCGAAGGAAACTATTGGGTATACCTTCTATCATAGATCCGAAGGCAAAATCTTCATTGCCAAGAATGGATCCTTTCTAGAGAAGGAATTTCTCTCGAAAGAAGTGACTGGAAGGAAAGTAGAACTCGACGAGGTTGTCGAACCTTCTCTCGAAATTGCGAGTAGCGCAGCACCGGAAGAAGTTCCTATGGTGCCTGCACCAGTTAGAGAGGAAGCTAATGATAATGATCATGAAACTTCGGTTGAAGTTGCTACAGAGCCTCGCAGGTCAACGAGAACTCGTACCACTCCAGATTGGTATGATCCCGTTATGAGTGTCATGTTGGTGGACAACACCAATGAACCCGAGACATATGAGGAAGCGATGATGAGCCCAGATTCCAATAAATGGCAAGAATCCATGAAATCCGAGATTGGATCCATGTACGAAAACCAAGTATGGACTTTGGTGGACTTACCGGATGGCCGGAAGGCCGTCGAGAACAAATGGATCTTCAAGAAGAAAACAGATGTTGATGGTAATGTTACTGTCTATAAAGCTCGACTTGTCGCAAAAGGGTTTCGACAAATGCAAGGAGTTGACTACGATGAGACTTTCTCACCAGTAGCGAAGCTAAAGTCTGTGAGGATTATGTTAGCAATCGCTGCATATTATGATTATGAGATATGGCAGATGGATGTCAAAACAGCATTCCTCAATGGAGACATTGATGAAGAGTTGCATATGATGCAACCCAAAGGTTTTGTCGATCCTAAAGATGCTAACAAGGTATGCAAACTTCAACGGTCCATCTATGGATTGAAGCAAGCATCCCGAAGTTGGAATCAACGTTTTGATAAGGTGATCAAAAGTTTTGGTTTTATACAAACTTATGGAGAAGCTTGTATTTACAAGAAAGTGAGTGGGAGCTCTGTAGCATTCTTAATACTATATGTAGATGACATATTGTTGATTGGGAATGATGTAGACCTTCTTAATAGTGTCAAGGAATATTTGAATAATAGTTTTTCAATGAAAGATCTTGGCGAAGCAGCTTACATATTAGGCATAAAGATTTATAGAGATAGATCAAGAAGCCAAATATCATTGTCACAAAGTACATATTTGGACAAAGTTCTAAAGAGGTTTGGAATGGAAGATAGCAAGAAAGGATTCTTGCCCATGTTGCCCAATACGACCTTGAGTAAAACTCAAAGTCCGACATCGACAGAAGATAGAGAAAGGATGAGTAAGACTCCCTATGCCTCAGCCATAGGATCTCTAATGTATGCCATGCTATGTACTAGACCCGACATTGCATATGCTGTTAGTTTAACTAGCAGATATCAAAGTGATCCAGGAGTGGATCATTGGACAGCAGTTAAAAACATCCTTAAGTACTTGAGAAGAACTAAGGATATGGTTCTTTCTTATGGAGGTGATGAACAGCTCGTTGTAAATGGTTACACCGATGCTAGTTGGAACACCGATCCGGATGATTCTAAATCACAATCTGGATACGTATTTATTTTGAATGGTGCAGCAGTTAGCTGGAGGAGTGCAAAGCAAAGCGTTGTGGCGAGATCTTCAACTGAATCGGAATACATGGCTGCTTCGGAGGCTTCACAAGAAGCGATATGGATGAAAGAGTTCATTACAGAGCTGGGTGTGGTTCCTAGTGCGCTGGACCCAATGTCTATCTACTGTGATAACATGGGCGCCATAGCCAATGCGCAAGAACCAAGGTCACACAAGAAGCTGAAGCATATCAAGCTACGTTTTCACGCTATTCGAGAACATATCCAAGATGGGGATATAAATATTTGCAAAGTACACACAGATCTGAATGTGGTGGATCCGTTGACTAAACCTCTCCCGAGGGCAAAACATGACCAGCACCAAACTGCCATGGGTGTTCGATATATTACCATGTAATCTAGATTAGATGACTCTAGTGCAAGTGGGAGACTGTTGGAGATATGCCCTAGAGGCAATAATAAATATAGTTATTATTATATCTTTGTGTTTATGATAAATGTTTACATTCATGCTATAATGGTATTAACAAGGAAACATTAATACTTGTGTGATTTGTAGACCAAAATAAGAGTCCCTAGTAAAGCCTCTATATAATACTAGCTTGTTGGTTAATAGATGATTGTGGTTTCCCTATCATGAACATTGAGATGTTATTAACAACAAGATCATATCGTTAGGAGAATGATATGGTGGACATACTCCTATAGATAAGCGTAGCATAAAGATCAAGTCATTTTTAATAGTTCAATTGCTATATGCTTTCTGATACATAGTAATCTAATTCCTTCGACCATGAGATCATGCATATCACCTTTACCGGATGGATGCTTTGATGACATCAAACACCACACCGTAACTGGGTGGCTATAAAGGTGGCATTGAGTGTTCGGAAAGTATTGGTTGAAACACATGGATCAAGAGTGGGATTTGTCCATCCATATGACGGATAGATATACTCTGGGCCCTCTCGGTGAAATGTCATCCAATTAGCTTGCAAGCATGTGACTAGATCACAAGGGATCACATATCACAGGAACGAGAAAAGAGTACTTATCAGTAACAAGGTTGAACTAGGTATGCAGAGATACCGACGATCATAACCTCGGATAAGTAAACTATCATGAGACAAAGGGAAATTGATATCGTATGTAAGTGGTTCATTCGATCGCAAAGTAATCGTAGAAATATGTGGGAGCCATATGAATTTTCAGATTCCTCTATTGGTTATTGTTCGGAGAAGTGTCTCGATCACGTCCGCATAATTCACAAACCGTAGGGAGACACACTTAAGGATTCGACGTTGTTTGAGTAGTTATGGAATGATGAGAAAGAGTCTGAATGTTGTTTGAAGTCTCGGATGGGATCCGGGATATCACGAGGAGATCCGAAATGGTCTGGAGAATAAGATTCATATAAGGAAAGTCCCGTTTCGGAGTTGGAGAATGGTTCCGGTGTTTTCATCGGGAATGTTCTAGAAGGTTCCGGAATGTCCGGCACTCCGGAGGGGAAGGGTACATGAATGTGTTATATCAAGTTGGTATGATTGCATCATGTACTAAGTGTCATCGCTGAACAAAATAGAGGATTAATTCAAATCCTTGTTTGAAAAGTCAAACGCCAAGTTTGAAAGTCAAACGGCTATTTTTGGGAAGTGGGAAAGGAGGAGGAAACCGAGTTGGGGAGGAGTCCCTCCTCCCCACCGCCAGCGCACCACCAAGCCGATTTGGGGAGGGACTCCCCTCCCCTTGGCCGGCCCCCTCCACCTATAAAAGGAGGGGCAGGGCTCCCCTCCTATACACACAAGTTCCTACCTCTAAACCCTAGTACCAAGCCGCCGCCGCCTCCATAGCCGCCGCCGGCCCTAGGGTACTCGCCGCCGCCTAGGTGAAACCCTAGCCGCCGGCCTAGCCCCCTCCTCAGCGTGTCTAAACCCTAGATCGTCGAGGGACTCTCTCATACTCCACCATACTCGCTCCGGCTTAAGGCGAAGCCCTGCGAGATCTCCCCTCTACTTCCGGTACCACGCCGTTGTGCTGCCAAAATCGCGAGGAGAGTGTTACAACCTCCGCTGCCTGCTGGAACAAGGGAGAGGAAGGTCTTCGTCGAGTACCGAACGTGTGACCGACTGCGGGAGCGCTGCCGGAACGCAGCGCCGAAAGGATCGTCTACGCGATATTGAGATCGGGAAGAGTACGACTACATCACCCACGAGAATCCGCTCTGGTTAAACACTTTGGAATCTTCGAGGGTGAGTTATTCCATCGACTCGTTGCTACAATCTAGTAGATAGATCTTGGCTTGTTTGTTTGTATGCGATAGAAAATTTTTGTTTTCCATGCTACGAATCCCTACAGCGGTGGCGTACGCGCCTGGAGGGGAACGAGGAGAACGGGTCTGTGTGCGTGCATGGATGGTGTGGAGAGGGGTGGGTCGGTTTGTAGTGTCGGGCCTGGTCTAGCTGGGCCAGGCCAGCCCATGTGCCCAACCAAATAGACTAGAGTAAATAGAATGAGAAGTAAAACAAATGAATTACCAAAATACCCTATAAATAAAAAATTTAGCTCTAGAAAATTATAGAAAATCGTAACAATATATAAATAATGTTTTAAATCATCAAAAAAATAAGATATATTTAATAAAAATATAAATTTACTTGTTAAAGAAAAATATAAAGAAAATAAATATTAACACCATTAAATCCTAAGTGAAATTTCATAAAATAAGGAAAAATCCAAAAAAAATGAAAAAAGCATTTTTGTGTATAAAAATAAATACACTATTTTATAAAAATTCTAGCCTAATTTTTTTTCATTAATAAAATATGAAGTAAATATTCAAAGACATTTAATCCTTTATAGAATTTTGTAAACATAAGAAAATACCTAAAAATAAATAAAAAATCATTTTAAGATCTTGAATAAATTTATTACACAAAAAAATATATATTGAATATTAGTAGAAAAGTTTTTAATATTTTAAAATGATAAATCCTTATCTATTATCTATTTTTGGAAATTCTTTAAGAACATGTCTTAAGTAAAAAAATTATATTTCTTTAGAAATATTAAAACCTAAAAATCTAATAACCAAAGTTCTAAACCATAACTAAGATTTATAATAAAACTTAAGCATAAGTCATTAACTTTATAATATTCTTTTGAAACCTTAAATAAAAATTCAAAACCATAACCTTTAAGATAATTTTATACACCATTCACTGATATTAGGAGGGAAGGATCTTAATATCTAAATAATAATCAACATGACTTTAAATCTAACACATTAATAATATTATCCAAATTATACTTTCATTTCATAGTTGCATATTATTTTCATAATTGCAAAACAAATTTAATGTAATCATTCACATATAAAGTGAATAATTTCACACCTTAGTCATACTTATCATAAATCCAAAACTGGAGAATAATTAAAACCAAATCCACCTTAAGTTTATTTACCCTTTTAAAGTTAACTTTAGTCTCAAAAGCTTTTAAACATCATGTCTAATAAACTACTTATGTTTTTATAGTTAACTTTGGTCTATTTAAATTAAGACATAAAGCATCTCAACTCCATACTAATCAATCAAACACCAAAAGACATTGATCACGTTCTATTAACAATAAAGATTGTTTAAACCTTAGAAAAGAAATCTTTTCTTCAAATGTTATTCTTTTTGCCACTTCAAACAATAATCTTATAATAAGTTCTTCAATTCTTACACAATTCAATCCCAAGGATGTTTATCAGTAGTCACCAAATGACAATTAACCATAAATCACATTATTTTATACTTTACTTGTATATTTTGAATTGTTAACACTTATGCTCCCTTATAAAGTTCATTACTTATAAAGTAAAATTTGAAGATAAACCAACTCTTAAAAGAATTACCTAAACTCACTTCACTCAAAGTATTAGGGATTCAATTTGGGAGTTTTACAAAATGCATAGCATTACTTATGCATAACTTCATATTTCTTCTTTAAACATTAGTCCTTACCGGAACAATGATGCCGATTTCAGATATTGGATCTTATATAGTCTCGAAGACCGTGAGTGCATAATCTTGCAATCACAAAAGGCAAGTTCACACTTGCTCATGTCCTTTGATTATTTTCTATAAAGTATTTTGCAAATCCAGTGTTGTCATCACCTGCATTTGAAAAAGGTCAGAAAACACTATTTTCATAATAATTTGATTATAGGTTATTTACCATGAGGTAATAACCTACTATGAAAGTTCCAGTGGTAAATGAACATATTATCTAGGACTTAACAACCAATGTCACCAGTGATTCTTGCGCCGTATATTACGCGTTAACCATAAGATTTGGAATGGGACGGAGAATTCAGCTGGATCGGCTCTCTCTCGCATGCCAATGGATGACCGGGACATTGTTGCAACTCCTCTTGTAGAGGGCTAGCAAGTTATGGGTGGGATCCCTCAACGTCCCACGGCTTCTGGTATCTATGAGGGTTGTACACCTTAGGCTGATGATGGAAACAAGTTTTATCCTAGGCCTGATGTGCAATCCGTCGGGTATGCGGGGTCGTGGAGAAGGACAGTGATTGGCTTGGATCATCTACTGGGCCCCACACCATAGGAAGTGTGGACGGGAAAGATCACCCGGTTGTGCAACAAGGATTTGATCTCTCATGGGTAATGTAACGCACCTCTATAGAGTGTAAGAACTGTAACTTGTTACTCCCTGTTTCGGGAAGGAGCTACGAACGCGGCGGGAAAGGAACTCCATGAAAGTTCTGGTAAACCCGTGAAGGCTGACGGACATAGCTTTTCAGAATAAATGCAACCTTTGAAGAAATGTGTCACATCCCAAAATTTTCCAAATTTTGTAATGTGAAAAATAAATAAACAAAATAAATAATTGTTGAAATTTAGGGTGAAAAGAAACTTTTTGTTTCTAAATGGAAACTTAAAAATTCCATCTTGAACAAACTTTGGTTAATGTTTGAATACAACTAAATTCAAATCAAGTGAAATGCATTCTTCATAAATGCATCTTGAAAGTTAAACACTTGGAAGATAAACCAAAACCCTAAAACCCTAATGGGAGATTTCCAAGATATCTCTAAGACCATGGAGTTGATCCATATAAAATTTGCCAACAAATATTTATAAATGATCAATAATGACAAATAGAAATATTATAAAACCATAGGAATTGGTTTCACTTAATTTGGAGCCATAGATAAAATCTTATGAATTTAATAAGATAAGAAAATTGAATTTCCAAAGCTAATAAAGCACCTATCTAAAAATCCATACCAAATGGTGAGCAATTAACCCTAAAGAGATTTAAAAGGATAAATAAATATTAAACAAGATTTTACAAGTTGGAATCATTATTTTTGGATCCTTAAATAAAAAGATATGGTTTTTATAAGCAAAGGAAGAAATAAATAAATAAATAAATAAATAAGGACTATTTTAATAGGCCAAATTAAAACTTGGCCAAGTAAATAAAATAAAAGATTTTTGTTTAATAAAAATAGTAAAGGATTATTTAAATAAAATCATGAGGATTTATTATTATCCAATTTCATTTAAGTAAAGACATTTCCCATTTTAAATAAACATTAAAACATAATAGAGTATTTTAAATTATATTTCAAAGTGTTGTATTTTAAATAAAACCTACTGAAAAGGTTTTGGTAAAAATTTAGATTTCAAATAGAGTTTTAAAACCTATTAAATCCTATTTGAAATAAATACTAATGTCTATTTATTTTAATAATTAATAAACCCTAAAAATTATTTATTCTAAATTTGACTCTGGAGTGTATTAATAAACAGTATTAAAATATACACAAAATTTGGCAAAGATTTTGAATTCAAATAGTTGTTTAAAATGTTTAAACAAAATCAAAATAGGAAAAGAGAATAGAAAAAGAAAAATGAATCAGAATAAAAAAAGTAACAACCCAACGCACTAACTAGGCCCAGTAAGCCCATTTCCCTCTTCCCCGCAGAAAACAATTCATACTCGACAACGAACCCGCACGGTCACTGATCGCTGGACCCCACAGCAAACCTTTCTCTCTCGCTGATGAAACGGTCCCGCCAGTCAGTTTTCGTTTCCACCCGCCGCGACCACTTCTCCCCAAACCACGTCGCCGTTACAGACTTGATTCTGCGGCCGTAATTCCCCTTAACACCGTGACCATTACTCGCAGGAATCACGCCACTTAATCGCACCACCCTCCTCTCTCTTTTCCCTCTCGCACCCTGCCTAGCGAGCCACAAGACAACGCAATTTGGCTCTCGACCTCTCTGCTCCGACGACCTTCCTCAGCCGATTCCGGCCAGACACCGCCAGCCCCACTTCCCCAGAGCACACAAGCATGTTCCCCTGCATCTCCTGAATCTCCCAGTATCCCGAGCTCAGCCGCGCGAGCCCCCTAGCGTCGGCAACCTCAACGCTGCTTGCCACCGTCTTCGGCTTGGACTCCGGCGACCTCCCCAGGTGAACCCTGACCCCCCCCCCTCTCTCTCGATGACACTCCGAGGTTCTCTGATTCCACGCGGTTCTAACGCCCCCTCCCAATCACCTTCTCTTGGTCTGTAGCCCTGTCCCCGTCGACAATAGGACATGCCTGATGCCATCTCGAACTCCGACGAGAGATTGAAGACGACCTCGTGCGCCCCCTGCTCTCCTACGACCACGTTGAGCATCAGCATTCCACGGCGAACATGGTGAGCATATGCTCCCTCTCCCTCTCTTCCTGGAATAGCCAGAACATTGTAGCCCGAGCGTCGCCGCCGCGCGCCACCGTCGAGCGCCGCCAGTCTTTGGTCAATCACCTTTGAGCCGTTAGATCATCATCCGGTGGCTTTGATAGAACGACTAATCGAAGGGGTATGCGATGATCTGAGCCGCATAGGTCCCTTTTAATCCTGCGATCCATGTTGCTTGATCCGGACGAACCGGTACCAGCCTATCCGAACAAGACACGTGGCCCAGTCTGTTTTATAAAACCAGAATTGATCTATTAGATGTTCAAGTTTGTAAAATTCATAACTTTTGATCCACACGTCCAAATTTTGCAAATTTTATATCAATGGAATTAGCAGAACAAGTACTATCCAACCATGCAATTTGTTTAATGAATTGCTTCTGGTAAAATGCATGTTTTGTCAGAAACTTGTGTAGGCATAATTTGAATATAAAATTTATTCTAGGAATGTTTTTAAAGTACAATCTTTGGAAAATGGATTGTTTTGAACCTACTGGCCATAGAAACCAACTTGTGGATTCAAAAACATATTTTGTGAAGCAAGAGAATAAATCTTTGAATTAAAACATTTCTAGTAAAATAAAAATATTGTTCATAAGTTAAAATGCTTTTTAGAGAAAAACCTTTGGGGATTATTTTGATTTAAACTCTCTGACCCTAAACACCAAGTTTTAGAATTAAAAATATATTTGGTGAACCCTATAAAAATTATTGCTTTGCTAAAGGCATTTTCAACAACATAAAATATTGATTTAGTGTAAAATGGTTTATAGGTGAAACCTTTTGCAGATGGTTTTAATATTAAACACTTGACCATAAAACACCAACATTTGTGTTTAAAAAAATGTATTTGTCAAACACTAGAAAATATTACTTTGGTTTGAATGATTTCTAGCAAAATAAAAATGACTTAAAATGGCCATTTTCACTAACTTGATATCAAATGATTTTGCCACATTTACAAATGACCTTGCCACTTTTATAAATGACCAATAGATATTTTATGATGTCCATAACCTATTGGAAACAACTTTTCCAAATAAAACAATCTTTAGCATGCTTGCATGCATTGCTTTGTTTCTATTATTTTATGTGATGTTTGCTTGAATGGTAGATTGAATATTGCTTGCTTGGTTGAATTGTAGTGGAAATTGAAGAGTGTGAATATTGCAAGATCAAGGAGTGAACTTATAATTCACTACCAAAAAGGCAAGTGATGCTTCATACTTTTGTCCTATTATTTTCACTATGCATTAGTCATATTTCAAAGTAGGAATTGCATGGAATTTTTGCTAAGTATAAACTATGCCATGGTAAATCCTAGTAGATGAAACCTTAGTAGAATTTTCCTAAGTTAAGGTTCCTACTACCATCATGCTTAGCTTAGCTAGTAGAAAACATGGGTGGATTATATTCATGCTATGGAATATTTCTAAGTCAATGACTTGTGTTTTGTTTAATAAAACAACTAAGTGAATGAATCACCTGGGTGGAATGGAAAGAAAGGTTTGTGTTGAGTGGTTACACAAGTACAGTATACTGGGGAAAACTTGGGCATCACCAAGTCGAGTATACTGGGGAAAACTTGGTATCTCACTTGTGGAATGCCACCCAGAAACAAAGAGATTTGAGATGTAAAATGTTGATAAGCTTCAAGTGCAGCCACTTGGCATTATGGGCTCTACCTGGATCATATATGTTGCAATAACTTAGCCAAATGGACAGTTGGTGGTAGGGGAATGATAGGTTGGAACGCGTCCATTCTGGTCTAAGGGAAGGCTTCTGAAAGATCTTGTCTTGGTGAAACCAAGTCTTGTGGGGAAAGTGCACCACCTCTGCAGAGTGTAAAATCGAAGTACTTAGCCATGTCCCTGGCAAAGGACAATTTGAGAATCAAGACATGGAAGCTATCAAGAATCTCCTCATCCAAATTTCTAAGTTAAAAACTTGTGGTTGAACAAGGGTTTAAGGTTCACCAATTTCTATTGGTGGTTCCTTGGGTGATTTTTGACAAACAAAAATTTAGTGTTTTCAAATGATAAGGAAAATCTATTTTGATCAAAGCAAGCCTAAGCTCCACCTAGCCAAAATCATATAGATGATAGACTCCACTATACTACCATAAGTATCACTTGCCAATACAACTCAAATGTATTGACCCTTGTGGCTGTAACTTATTATGTTGCAGGTTTGTTTGATGTTAGTGAAGTGTGTGTTGATTAGGATTACAATTCTACAACCAACATGATTGTCTGTGGCACTTTGAAGATGAAGGAATCCATGCTATAGTTATTTCTGCTGCATTGTATTGAGATAGCCAAATGAGCTATGTAAGATGTAATGAATTATTTTGTTCCTGGTTATAAAGTTGTAATATGACCTTTGTTTCTTGATATTACATCTTAACTGTGGATGCTAGCTATTGATCCAGGGACTGGCATTGTAAACACAGGTATCTCTACCTTATTAAAGGTTGGGACCTCTACAGATGGTATCAGAGCACTGTGTTTCCTGTAGGATTGTAACCCTAGGATTGGACAAAACCCCTTAGAAAAGTAGGAGTTGAATTTGTTCCAAAACTTATTTACAAATAATCTTGTATACTCTGTCCTCAATCTTTTGGTTTTGATTCTACATATCTTCTATTTCAACTTGATGAGCAAAGACCTCAACCATGAGCAAAGACCTCAACTATGAGCAAAGGACTTCACCAACTCAAATGACTTCAACTTCAACATCATCAAGGACTTCAACTTTATTTTCACCAAGGACTTCAACTTGGACATCACTAAGGACTACAAGTGAGACAAGAAATATTACTCAAGACTTGAATACTAAGGAAACACAACTTAGAAGGAATCATCATCACCTTTGAAGTTGTGACCAAGACACAAAATCTCCCCAAGGATACAATGATCTCATTCAAGAAGAAACACCTAAGAAGTATGGAATGATCTCAAGTGAACCATATAGTTGGACCACCATATTTGGTTTAGATGAAACACACCAACTTATGTGGTGTAACACAAAAATATTTTGTTGCCTAAAAATGTGCTTAAAACTTGTTGTTTGAGTGGAATGTTTTTTTGTGATTGCTTGCACATTGCTTGTGTGAATTGTGATATGTGTGATTAGAACTATTTCCTTAGAGATCTTTTTCCTATTATAATCCCAATCCAACCCAAACAGATGACTACTCCAAGAAACTCCAACATCAAGGATGGTGACAACAATAACCAAGAGATGCACATGAGAGAATAACTACTAGCAAACCAAACCCAGTTGAATCAGTTGACAACTCAGTTTTTAGCCAACAACAATGGGTTAGACCCAACCATGCAAAAGTTTTTGGAAATTCAATCCAAATTGTTGCAAGGGATGACCACTCAAATGATCAACATGAAAGACAACCCTTCCCAAGGAGTTTGTGACAACAATGATGTCAAGGATGATATTTTAGAAGGAACTCAAGCTTGCAACATTTGTGGAAACAAGGATCACACCTCCAAAGAGCATGAAGATCAATGCCCTAATTATGAAGAGAAACATCCAACGAATCAATGGCCCACATCTCAAGCTACTTGTTTCCTATGTGAAGGAAATAATCATGTCCCTATCCAATGCCCCATCTATTCTATAGTTCAACAAAGGAAACAAGGTGGAGTGCATCAACAGTTAGTAAACCCCCATGAGGGAACAACTTCTACCAAGAAGTATGAAGACAAAGGAAAATCTCAGCTTGCACCTCCATGCAGTATGACTCACCTTTATGGATAGAAGAAGAGACATATGCATTATCCAAGGAAAAGATTAAGGAGACCAGGAGACTTTCCCACCTTTGAGGTGAGATATGAAGAGCATGAACTAGAAGAACTCCTAGCTTTGGAGAAACCCAAGAAGAAGAAAGACAAAAGCCAAGTACAATGTTGCAATTGCAAAGAGATGGGACACTATGCCAATGAATGTCCAGAGAAGAAGTATAAAGAAATTAGCCAAGTGTGGTGCAACAACTGCAAAGAGCTAGGCCATTATGTATCAACTTGTCCACAGAAGACATAAAGAACTCAACCTTGTCACATGTTACAATTGTGGAGATCAAGGACATTATGCAAGCAATTGTCCAGAAAATATGAAGCACAAGAAAAACAAGCCTATGAAGGATTCAGCCTTGTCACATGTTTCAAGTGTGGAAACAAAGGACACTATGCAGACGTTTGCCCAGAGAAGTTTCATCAAGACCCCAAGCAAGCCAGGATGTAATCTAGTTGGAAACTTTTAAGGGTGGTAGTAACCTAGTTGCTTTGAGCCAACTTTTAACCCTATCTTTCCTAAATCTCGGGACGAGATTTCTTTTAAGGGTGTTAGCCTGTCACATCCCAATATTTTCCAAATTTTGTAATGTGAAAAATAAATAAACAAAATAAATAATTGTTGAAATTTAGGGTGAAAAGAAACTTTTTGTTTCTAAATGGAAACTTAAAAATTCCATCTTGAACAAACTTTGGTTAATGTTTGAATCCAACTAAATTCAAATCAAGTGAAATGCATTCATCATAAATGCATCTTGAAAGTTAAACACTTGGAAAATAAACCAAAATCCTAAAACCCTAATGGGAGATTTCCAAGATATCTCTAAGACCATGGAGTTGATCCATATAAAATTTGCCAACAAATATTTATAAATGATCAAGAATGACACATAGAAATATTATAAAACCATAGGAATTGGTTTCACTTAATTTGGAGCCATAGATAAAATCTTATGAATTTAATAAGATAAGGAAATTGAATTTCCAAAGCTAATAAAGCACCTATCTAAAACTCCATACCAAATGGTGAGCAATTAACCCTAAAGAGATTTAAAAGGATAAATCATTATTAAACAAGATTTTACAAGTTGGATTCATCATTTTTGGATCCTTAAATAAAAAGATATGGTTTTTATAAGCAAAGGAAGAAATAAATAAATAAATAAATAAATAAATAAATAAGGACTATTTTAATAGGCCAAATTAAAACTTGGCCAAGTAAATAAAATAAAAGATTTTTGTTTAATAAAAAGAGTAAAGGATTATTTAAATAAAATCATGAGGATTTATTATTATCCAATTTCATTTAAGTAAAGACATTTCCCATTTTAAATAAACATTAAAACATAATAGAGTATTTTAAATTATATTTCAAAGTGTTGTATTTTAAATAAAACCTACTGAAAAGGTTTTGGTAAAAATTTAGATTTCAAATAGAGTTTTAAAACCTATTAAATCCTATTTGAAATAAATACTAACGTCTATTTATTTTAATAATTAATAAACCCTAAAAATTAATTATTCTACATTTGACTCTGGAGTGTATTAATAAACAGTATTAAAATCTACACAAAATTTGGCAAAGATTTTGAATTCAAATAGTTGTTTGAAATGTTTAAACAAAATCAAAACAGGAAAAGAGAATAGAAAAATAAAAATGAATCAGAATGAAAGAAGTAACAACCCAACACACTAACCAGGCCCAGCAAGCCCATTTCCCTCTTCCCCGCAGAAAACGATTCATACTTGACAACGAACCCGCACGGTCACTGATCGCTGGACCCCACAGCAAACCTTTCTCTCTCGCTGACGAAATGGTCTCGCCTGTCAGTTTTTGTTTCCACCTGCCGCGACCACTTCTCCCCAAACCACGTCGCCGTTACAGACTTGATTCCGCGGTCGTAATTCCCCTTAACGCCGCGACCATTACTCGCAGGAATCACGCCACTTAATCACACCACCCTCCTCTCTCTTTTCCCTCTCGCACCCTGCCTAGTGAGACACAAGACAACACAATTTGGCTCTCGACCTCTCTGCTCCGACGACCTTCCTCAGCCGATTCCGACCAGACACCGCCATCCCCACTGCCCCAGAGCACACAAGCATGTTCCCCTGCATCTCCTGAATCTCCTAGTATCCCAACATCAGCCACGCAAGCCCCCTAGCGTCGAAAACCTCAACACCGCTCGCCACCATCTTCGGCTTGGACTCCGGCGACCTCCCCGGGTGAACCCTGACCCCCTCTCTCTCGATGACACTCCGAGGTTCTCTGATTCCACGCGGTTCTAACGCCCCTCCCAATCACCTTCTCTCGGTCTGCAGCCCCGTCCCCGTCGACAACAGGACGTTCCCGACGCCATCTCGAACACCGGCGAGAGAATGAAGACGACCTCATGCGCCCCTGCTCTCCTACAACCACGTTGAGCATCAGTATTCCACGACGAACACGGTGAGCATATCCTCCCTCTCCCTCTCTTCCTGGAATAGCCAGAACGTCTTATCCCGAGCATCGCCGCCGCGCACCACCGTCGAGCGTCGCCAGTCTTTGGTCAATCACCTATGAGCCGTTATATCATCATCTAGAGGCTTAGATAGAACGACTAATCGAAGGGGTATGCGATGATCTGAGCCGCACAGGTCCCTTTTAATACTGCAATCCATGTTGCTTGATCCGGACGAACCGGTACCAGCCTATCCGAACAAGACACGTGGCCCAGTCTATTTTATAAAAACGAGAATTGATCTATTAGATGTTCAAGTTTGTAAAATTCATAAATTTTGATCCACACGTCCAAATTTTGCAAATTTTATATCAATGGAATCAGCAGAACAAGTACTATCAAACCATGCACTTTGTTTAATGAATTGCTTCTGGTAAAATGGATGTTTCTGCAGAAACTTGTGTAGGCATAATTTGAATATAAAGTTTATTCTAGGAATGTTTTTAAAGTAAAATGTTTGGAAAAAGGATTGTTTTGAACCTACTGACCATAGAAACCAACTTGTGGATTCAAAAACATATTTTGTGAAGCAAGAGAATAAATCTTTGAATTAAAACATTTCTAGTCAAATAAAAATATTGTTCATAAGTTAAAAATGCTTTTTAGAGAAAAACCTTTGGGAATTATTTTGATTTAAACTCTCTGACCCTAAACACCAAGTTTTAGAATTAAAGATATATTTGGTGAACCCATTAAAAATTATTGCTTTGCTAAAGGCATTTTCAACAACATAAAATATTGATTTAGTGTAAAAATGGTTTATAGGTGAAAACTTTTGTAAATGGTTTTAATATTAAACACTTGACCATAAAACACGAACATTTGTGTTTAAAAAATGTATTTGTCAAACACTAGAAAATATTACTTTGGTTTGAACCATTTTTAGCAAAATAAAAATGACTTAAAATGGCCATTTTCACTAACTTGATATCTAATGATTTTGCCACATTTACAAATGACCTTGCCACTTTTATAAATGACCAATAGATATTTTATGATGTCCATAACCTATTGGAAACCACTTTTCCAAATAAAACAATCTTTAGCATGCTTGCATGCATTGCTTTGTTTCTATTATTTTATGTGATGTTTGCTTGAATGGTAGATTGAATATTGCTTGCTTGGTTGAATTGTAGTGGAAATTGAAGAGTGTGAATATTGCAAGATCAAGGAGTGAACTTATAATTCTCTACCAAAAAGGCAAGTGATGCTTCATACTTTTGTCCTATTATTTTCACTATGCATTAGTGATATTTCTAAGTAGGACTTGCATGGAATTTTTGCTAAGTATAAACTATGCCATGGTAAATCCTAGTAGATGAAACCTTAGTAGAATTTTCCTAAGTTAAGGTTCCTACTACCATCATGCTTAGCTTAGCTAGTAGAAAACATGGGTGGATTATATTCATGTTATGGAATATTTCTAAGTCAATGACTTGTGTTTTGTTTAATAAAACAACTAAGTGAATGAATCACCTGGGTGGAATGGAAAGAAAGGTTTGTGTTGAGTGGTTACACAAGTACAGTATACGGAGGAAAACTTGGGCATCACCAAGTCCAGTATACTGGGGAAAACTTGGTATCTCACTTGTGGAATGCCACCCAGGAACAAAGAGATTTGAGATGTAAAATGTTGAGAAGCTTCAAGTGCAGCCACTTGGCATTATGGGCTCTACCTGGATCATATAGGTTGCAATAACTTAGCCAAATGGACAGTTGGTGGTAGGGGAATGATAGGTTGGAACGCGTCAATTCTGGTCTAAGGGAAGGCTTTTGAAAGATCTTGTCTTGGTGAAACCAAGTCTTGTGGGGAAAGTGCACCACCTCTGCAGAGTGTAAAATCTAAGTACTTAGCCATGTCCCTGGCAAAGGACAATTTGAGCATCAAGACATGGAAGCTATCAAGAATCTCCTCATCCAAATTTCTAAGTTAAAAACTTGTGGTTGAACAAGGGTTTAAGGTTCACCAATTTCTATTGGTGGTTCCTTGGGTGATTTTTGACAAACAAAAATTTAGTGTTTTCAAATGATAAGGAAAATCTATTTTGAGAAAAGCAAGCCTAAGCTCCACCTAGCCAAAAGCATATAGATGATAGACTCCACTATACTACCATAAGTATCACTTGCCAATACAATTCAAATGTATTGACCCTTGTGGCTGTAACTTATTATGTTGCAGGTTTGTTTGATGTTAGTGAAGTGTGTGTTGATTAGGATTACAAGTCTACAACCAACATGATTGCCTGTGGCACTTTGAAGATGAAGGACTCCATGCTATAGTTATTTCTGCTGCATTGTATTGAGATAGCCAAATGAGCTATGTAAGATGTAATGAATTATTTTATTCCTGGTTATAAAGTTGTAATATGACCTTTGTTTCTCGATATTACATCTTAACTGTGGATGCTAGCTATTGATCCAGGGACTAGCATTGTAAACACAGGGATCTGTACCTTATTAAAGGTTGGGACCTCTACAAAATGTTTACAAAAACTTGCATGGCCTACGACCTATGGTATGTGGCTGTAGATATAGTGCATCAAACACTCCTTTTCTAGTGAACTTGCTAAGTACGCTCGTACTCAACGTATCTTCTTAAGCCTTGCTAGATTCTGAAGCCATTAAGATGACGTCTACGTCAGGTCATGCTCCGGGAATCATCATCAAAAGCTAAAGCTCTTCAATGAAGTCAAGAAAGTCAACATATACACCAACTCAAGTGAATACAAAGTTACTGATTAGATAGGAATATAATCTCTAGCCATAGAACCTATTTCTGTAGTGTATTGTGATAGCAGCAATACCAGACCATTAGTTAAGATACTTGTCTTCATAGTATGATAGTTTTGAGTTTTTTATTTCTGATTCTTCTTTGTAAGAAGTTTCTTTCTCTCTCTTTAACCTAGAGTGTTCTCTACATCTTGTGTAAAGAGTTGAGTTGTAACCTATAGTCATGTCTTGGACCTGCTGTGTTTCTATTGTACCACTCTGAGGGATGTAATACTAGTGAACGGTGTTTTATTAGTGTTATGTCAATGACTATAGTGTACTACATCATGCAGTGGTATGCTGGGTCACCGCAGTTGGTATCAGAGCATATGCTTTGACCTTAGGATTAAAACCCTTTTAGGAAGATCTGTAGGTTGGATAGTGACTATAGAAGCCATCTTGTCTAAACCAAATATTGTTATGACTTGTGATGAGTATCCACTTGAGGTTAACGTCGTCACCAAATGCCATAATTATCTTTCTTTAGAGAAGTTATCTTTTCTCAGTATAGTGCTAATTAGCGTCTTCCGAAGGAGATACAAAACCACCAAGATACTATAGGAAAGCTAATTGGTCACAGTAGGTTAGGATCAAGTTTAAGACATCAATTGAAGTAGTCTTAATGGTGTAGCCTAATCATAGAATTTATGAAAGACAGTTAAATCTTATTGTTAATTGATAACACTAGATAGTATAATAGATACCATTTGGAGCATGTATAGTTGTAATGGGTAGTAAATCATGTGGGATTCACTTTAGAATTCTATGTGATGAAGTGAAATTATGTTAAGACTAAATGGTAGTAATGAGAAACAAAGTCATCATGGTGAGGTTAGCTCCAAAACCATGATATAAGTGTAAATATGACCAGTAATTAGTAAATCATTCTAAAGTAGAAGTAAGAAAATAGCATGATAGAACTATGAAAGAAGTCATAAGTGTCATAATTCTTGATAAAATTTAGTTACAGGTGTTCAATGGAAACTTATTAGTCATATTGAGAGTTCATGTGAGGTTTGTTTACTAATAAAGAAAGGTTGGTTATAGATAATCCTTTCAAAAGTGAGACAAAAGGTTAGCCGAAACCAAATTAAGATCACTTTGTTTAGAATTATCCTGTTGCAATTGAGCAATTTGGGTAAATACTGAAACAAAGAAATAGATTGACCCTAAGTGCTAAGTATCACAATGTAAACCTATATGAGGAGGTGTCATATATTACACAACTAAGCCTAAATTCTAGAGATACTATACTCAACTACTATATTCCGGGCTTAGAATATTGTGTGTTATATGTACCACATTTGGATTTATTGGTTTTTCTTGGATCTTCTTGATTGACTAGATCTATACATGAAGTTTGACCTGGTGTGCAAATGCATGTTGCAACATCCAGTCATTACTTGATGTTATAGATCTAGATAGAATAAGGGAATTCGTGTGAGGGGGTGACGAGTTCCAAAGATCAAGATGAAGGCTTACTTGAAGAGTGAAGCTAAGTATAAGATGTATCAACACAATTCGAAGGATGGATCAAGTTCAGATCATTCTTAGCCAGCTATAAGAAGGAAGATTAATATAGGAAATATAAGGAGCAACAAGAAGGGATGAAATTAATTTCACCCAGAATAGGTAATATTGCTAAGAAGTAACGGAGTAGTAGTACCATGTTCATGGAAGTATCATGAATTAGTGAAAAAAGAAGAAGTTTTGGAACCAAAATGGTATTCAAGCTCTGACAATTCAGAGAGAATGCCAATAGTATGTCAGGAACCATAGGGAAATTCATACACCCTAGAATGGTTCGCAGTTGGTATCCTGTCCGCAGCTAGTATTTGGTCCACTTAGTTAACCAGATCTTCTTAAAAGTTGTATAAAGAGCATAAAACTTGGCCAAAGTTAAGGAAAGCATGAAGGAGTATAAACATTAAAGCGACCGTATTTCGAGGCGCTTCGCGAAGTCAGACCTATCCAAGTGAAAATGTCCAAATAGTAAGACAAATAATGATAAAAGATTCGCTTCGGAGATCCACAATTGTGTGGATACACCGTATAATCTTTCATAAGACCTTAATTAGGTAAAGTATAAGCTGAACAAGGACCAACAATCTAATTATAAAGCCAATGGTTACTATATATGCAGTTCAGAGGCCATTAGTAAACCCTAAGGGGGAGAGTAAACAGTAAAAGAAAGTACTGCTATCCGAATTCCAAGTAAAGGTTGGATAAGAAATGCTAACCTATGACAACTTAAGCCTTATTTTCATAAGGATTCATTATTATTGAAGTATTTTCGGAAGTATGTCTGGATGCAAGATCGAAGTGTACTTAAAGGTAGTAGTACTCAAACCTTAAAGAAATTAATATAAGGAAGTTGAAGAAGTAATAAAGGTGATAATAATAGATTGTCTAAAGCCTGCTAAGGTAAAAGCTTGAAGGAGATAGCATAGATTAATTCTAACGAACTAATTCTAGAGGAAACAACTCTTAAATGATCTTTAAGAGTGAATAATCACATCAAATTAGACATGTATGGAGTAACAAGGAAATTCCAATGGGTATGGACTAAATGTGTTCAAATCCAATCTTTAGGAGGACTACCGGTATAAACCATACCATCACAGATCAAAGGTTAGTCTTTTGACTATTGTTATTGTTTAATAAAGTTAAAACCCTATTTTAGTGAGACTTCCTAAACCTTATATAGTATAGCAATGAAGTTTTATGATCAAGTAAAGGAGTTGGATTAGGATACCTAACCAGTTAAATGAAATAAAGAAGATACCCCAATTTAAGGATGTTATAATAAAGACATATCCCTAAGGGATGATAGTAAAAATAACTTTGGGATATGGAAGACAACTAGTTGGAGATTATTAAGTGTGATGAGAATTCCAAGAAAGAATTTGGATATGGGATACTATAATTATTCCCATTTTGAGGTTACCATGGAGTTGAAAATTGTGCGATCAACACAAGTCAATTCTTTACTCCGAAACGTGAGAGTTTACGAACTTCGGGGACGAAGTTTATTTTAAGGGGGAGAGTCTGTAACATCCTAGCATTAGAGCTTAGAAATAAGCTGAACCCAGGTGTGCGCATTGAATTCATGCATAGAAAATCCGGGAAATTTTCGTGCAAAAGTAAAGAAGCTATAGAGGGATCGAGATCTCTATTTTTATGATGGAAAGGTTAGGGATAGTGCTCTGGATTTTGACATGACCTTGGTTGAATCCTTTGCATTAGGGTGGAAGCAATTTGAATTTGAAGATCAAATCATATATTTGAATTCAAGAGAAATTTAAAATTGAATTATAAATGAATAAATGAATCACAATAACAAATAGAAAAGAATGTTAATACAGAACAATACTAGAAAAGGATATAACAATAAAAAATAAAGGAAAAGAAATAATAGTTAATACATCAATAATGTTACAAATATTATTTATTCTGCACATGAACATATTACATTGTTCTTACAAGGAAAAGGAAATTGAAATTGTAATACCTATAAAATGAATTACAACAATAAATAAGAATTGAATTCACATTTATAAACCAGATATAAACTTTACAAGATTAAAATTAAAAGAAAAAAAGTAACTTTATTAATATTATACAATATTGCACTATCAAATTACAATATCCAAGGTAAATAGGATTATAAGATAATATTTAAAAGAAAACCTAAACTAAATCTGGTATTTTGAATTCTTCTCACCCTTGTCTTGCACTTGTTTCCTGCAAAAAGAAATAGATAAAAAAAGGAAAGTGTGAGGGGTTAGTGTTAGTTGCACTCTCAGGTTTTAGCAATGTGATGCATTGCTTTGCCTCATCATTGAGTGGTATTAAATAAAAAGGGGACAATGTAAAATCAGTTCTTATCTAGAGTTTTTGCATCAGGCTTATGCATCATAGGCAGGGGCAAGTTTCACCAATTAATGGTATCTGTTCTTAATCAGATAAACTGCCTCGATACCACTTCATTGGCATTCATATGTGGGGCAAGTTTGACCAGAGTAGTGGCAGTAAAAGAGTGGAATCAAGATATTTTGCCTTGCACTGATCCAAAACAGTGCAAGCAGCTCACACAACCATGCACAATGTTGTGTTGTCGACATAGCGGTAGAAGCAGCAGTAGTAGTGGTAATATAAGAGGATATCCATAACAGCTAGCCAAAACAGTGTCCCATTCTTAGTTTGCAGACCACAAGACCAACACGTCATGATCCATTCTATCACTACAAAAAACTCAATAACTCATTTCTCTTGAGAATTCATCACAGCCAATCCATATCTCACCAACCAAGACACTAGCCCAGATCACCACCACATCATTTGCACCATGGTTGCTTCAAGAAGCCATCCAATGGCAAGAACAAGTTGGAGAAGGCCAGGCCAGTAATAGCAAAGAGTAACTGGTCATACACCAGTATCAGATCACAGGAGCAAGGGGAGAAGGTGGATCAAGCTTACAGCAAGTGAATCCAGAAGTAGTTGTGATAAACCAAGCTTTCTAACAGGCAATAGACCACTTACCAGCAACAAGTAAAAATTAGCTGAATCATCCACCAGATTATACAGTAAATGTACTCATATCTTGCATATAAATCTGGTCATATAAGGACAATCAAATACATCAACTAGCTCCAGCTACTATTCCATTAGATTCTCATCTATGGGGAATATATGGAGTTATGTTCTCAGAACTGCATGGAGGTGCCATGCAAGGTTCATCATAGAAGATTAAAGCCAACCAATCATATATGTTTTTATCCCAAAGGATTTGGCCTTAGCCTTTGCATCACTGGCCAAACTTGGATAATAGTATGATCAAGTACTAGTTTAACAGCAGAGAACTTTATTTTAATCAATCCACTCATAAAAGCATCCATAAGCTGATATACATTCCATTCATATAATCCAAATGATTTTAAATCATTTCCCCAGTTCAGTAAGCTAGGAATCATTTTAGGATATGTGACTAATATCATTACTAGACCATAGGTTTAGTTCATCATGCACATTTCATATATAAATTCAACACTAAGCCAAATACATCATTTGGTCCCAAAAACAATCATGGCAATCAATCCAGCTAGCCATCTACAGCACACAAGCTAGCTAAGCAAGTGGATATATGTGCATCTTCCAAGGAAGTACCACATAGCTTGCCATCATGCCTAGCTAGTGACACATAAGTTACTAAGCTAGACTTAATCACCATATTCTTCTTTTAAAACCATCAGTACACATGAAATTTTTTATATCCTTAACAACCACTTGTTCATCATGTATGGACAAATAGGAAGAATAATAACCATCTCAAGGAAATCATTATCTCCATCAATCATCCCATAAAAGCATACAAATCATCTTTGCACAAACTAGCAAGCAGGAAAGATTGCTGGGCACAAATCCAAAAGAATTGGAATTGCACCTCAGGCACAATCACTTACTCATAGTTTACCATCCATTCCAGTGATTTAAATGACATGTTAACTAAGATTAAACACTGTTAGGAATACCTAAAAATTACCATGGCATCAGACTCTTCACAATTCATCCACAGGAGAATTACACAGTAAACAATAAGGCAAATTATATACACTTACACATATCAAAAGCCTGGCAGGATTATTGTCGTTATGCAATGAGGCATTCGAACTGCAATTTACCATATATTCCACATACTCACACACTTATATTTCGAAGTCCAGATTAAAACAAAAGCTTTACTACTTTATTACACACTAAACAATTTGTAGATGATTGTTTACATGCTTTGGTATGCCTACATGAGTTCATTCACACTCTTGCACAACATCTGTACATGAATTAAGTAAAATTAGTAGGAACTCTTCTAAATCGCACCATACTACAACAAATATCACATCTCAAGGCAAATTATTGCAATCTACTTATACAAAGCACCCAACCAGGAGCATGAATAGCTCAAGCTCAATATCGAATCCAAAAGGCTTGTCCCACAACAGCAGTAGCTCAAACAACACTACAAGCCACCAATATTCAAGAACATATACTCAATCAATAACCAAATATCACAATATCCAACTCTAGAATTACATAAATTCTAAACCTAAAAAAATACTAGACCAGTACCATCCCCACTATCCATAATCCTCTTAGCCAAATTCAGGGGCAGAAAATCATGGCTACCTGGGTTGCAGGCACCTCTGCCATCCCGCCGGAACCAAGGCCAAAGTTAACAAAATGAAGAGACCAGACCAAAGCACCTGTAAAACCCCGCCTTTATAAAGGTAAAGGTCCCTGTGATTGCAATGCTAGTCCCTGGATCAAATGCTAGCATCCACAGTTTAATATGAAGTATACAGAAACAAACGTCATTATTACATCGTCATTCCAGAGATAACATAGTCTTTTACAACTCCATTTCCATAGGCTAGTACAAGAGTTTAACTTAACAATATAAATAAAAGTCTTCATCTTCATGTGCCATAGGCAAGCATGTTGAGTGTAGACTCATAACCCTAATCCTCGTCAGAGTAACCTGCAACATCACAAGTTACAGCCACAGTGGGTCAATACATTGGAATAGTATTGGCAAGTGATACCTTAGTAGAATAATAGTATCTAGCTTCTACATGAATTTGGCTAAGTGTAGCTTAGGCTTGCTTTGCTCAAAATAGGTTTTACCTATCAGTTGAAAACACTAAGTTTTTGTTTGGCAAAACTCCCAAGGAACCACCAATAGACATTGGTGAACCTTTACCCTTGTTCAACCACAAGTTTTTAACTTAGAAATTGGTATGAGGAGATTATTGATAGCTTCCATGTCTTGATGCTCAATTTGTCCATTTTTGGGGACACGGCTAAGTACTTAGATTCTTCCTTCTGTAGAGGTAGTGCACTTTCCCCACAAGACTCGACATGCATCGAGACAGGACCTTTCAGAAGCCTTCCCTTAGACCAAAATGGACGCGCTCCAAACCTATCACCCCCTACCACTAACTGTCCATTTGGCTAAGTTATTGTAACCTATATGATCCAGGCAGAGCTCATAATGCCATGTAGCTGCACTAGAAGCTTCTTAACATATGGCATCTCAAATCCCTTTGTTCCTGGGTGGCTTTCCACAAGTGTGATACACAAGGTAGACCATAGATATGGGCCTTGTGTAACCACTCAACATAACCCAAACATACCATTCCACCCAGGTGTTTCATCCACTTAGTTGTTTTATTAAGCAAAACACAAGTCAAAGACTTAGCAATATTTTTCCATAGCATGTATATAATCCACCCTTGGTTGCTACTAGCTTGGATAAGCATGGCAATGGCAAGTATCTTAACTTAGAGAAAATTCTAACCATTCTACAACTACTAGGATTTCCCAAGCATAGCATATAGATACTTAGCAAAAATTATCATGCAAGCCCTATACAAAATATCACTAATGCATAGTCAAAATATTGGGACAAAAACATGAAGCACCACTTTCCTTGGTAGTTGGGGGAGTAACAACAATCCTCACAGTCACAATCACCACTAGCACCAAAATCTACACATAAAATGATAGCACCAAATTCATATCTCAAATAATCAAGCAAAAATATATGAATGCATGCAAATGCCATGTGATGATTTTTCTAAACTAAACAAGACAAGTAAAACAGTACTGAACAATAAACTAAACATTTATACACCAAATAAACTTAATTTGGCTTTTAAAACATTTTCCAAATAATTTTTATACACAAAATAGGCCTACAAATGTCTCTGCATAAATTTCTATTTTAACAGAAGCAAATCACAAAACCAAGCCATTAGATGTGTAGGATTTATTTTTGTGATTCCAATGATATATTATTTGTATTTTTGGATAAACAGAACAAAAGTTATTGAATTTACAATTTTAAATAACTAATAGATTCAAAAACAGATTTTAATTTAAAAACCCAGACACGTGGGCATGTCTGATTGGCCCGTACCGGTTCGACTGGATTGATCAACGAGAGCTGTAGGATTTGAATAAAATCGCACGGGCCAGATCTAAAATTGTACCCCTTCGATAAGTGATCTAATCTAACGCGCTAGATCTAGATCCAACGGCCCAAGACGGCTTGGCCAAGAACTAGCGGCGCGTGTGGTTGCAGCGGCGGCGGAGCTACTGGCGGCGAAGGTCCGGCGAATACAGGAGGGGCTGGGGGTTGTGGTGTGGCTTACCAGACTCGCAGGAACACGAGGAAGCTCAACGTGTTGTTGGCGTGGACAGGGGCGGACTGTAGCAGAGGCTAGCGCTCGTCGGAGTTGCGGGTGGCATCGGGTTCGTGCAGACGGCGACGTTGACGATGTTCTGTATTGCCCTAGCACAAGCAAAGAGCATCAGTGCGTGCACAAGGACCAGGTTAACACGATAGGGTCAGGAAGAAGGCAAGGGGCGCTCGGGTTTTACCTAGATTGCTCGACGGAGTTGGGCGGCGGCTCGGTCGTTTGTAGAGGTGGACGGGGACGGCGACCTGGGTCACGCACAGGCAAACAAAAGTCATCCGAAGATGCACAAAGACACAAGGATCATGCTCGTTTGAACTAGAAGCGTGTAACATCCCAAAAATACTAAACTTGGATCATCAAACTCTACTCATCAAATTTAGGGTTAACAAAAACTTTTCTAAATAAAAATATGAAAGCATGCATGTGTGTATGCATCCCATTTTAAATTCTTTTGAATTGCCTTGTTTATGAGTTTATTTGCTTGTAAAATGTTTCTTAGGTGAAATAAACATCATCTAAACAATTCCCAAACTTTTCTCAAAGACAAATAAATCAAAACAAAGCTAAATGAGTGAATGGTCATTTTGACCAAATTAACTCCCATGCCTACTTTGGCTGTCTCAAACTTTCAGAACCTAACAGAAACTTTTCTGGATCCTTGCACCCCTTGATTGCACTCATAACAAAGCATCAAGGCCCACTTTGTGATCATCCAGAAACTTTCAAATGCATAGTTTAAATGATAGTTCAAAATTGAATCTTAATCATATGAGAAGATCCCACTTTTTCAAAAACCACTCAAACAAGCTCAACTTTCAAAACCCAAGCATCTGCAGACTCACCAGCACCAACCTAGCACACTCACCAAAAATCCTTTCAAATTTTAAAACTTGAATTCTTGCGGCCATTTCATCAAACACTTGGCAGACACAAATCAAACAAAATCCAAACACTATTGTGAGCAGTGATTCTTTCCTAACTTGTTCTCTCTCTAGCTCACAGCAACCTCAGTAGATCATCTATCTAACTAAACCAAGCACTAGCCCCACTGTAAGCTTGGCAATGCCATCAATGGTGAACAGCCGAAGCCACCCATGCCACCCCAGTGTAGACAGCAAGCTAGGAGAGAAACTAGCCGTGCCAACCTTGTCTAGAAGATCACCCATGCCTCGCCGCCCCCTCTCGACCAGCCCTGCCTCGAAGACATCAACCAGAGCACCCAGGAACGTTGCGCCCGTGCCTCTGTCAACCATGACGAGCATGCGCCAGAGCGCCACCCTCGACTGAAGCCCACAGACCGCGTGCTGCCCTCGCCGCGTGCATACATGATCACCACCGACCCAGGAGACCGCCAGACATCCCCGCTCGCCGCCCCATGCCGCACAACCACCGCTCGCCGTCGAAGACGCCACCTCTGCCGCGCAGAGCATTGCACGTTCCAGACCATTTGCCACCGCCCCTACATGCGCATTAAAGCCGTAGAGCATCGCCAGGAGACCACCAAGCGATCGCCACTGCCAGCCATGCCTCTAGCAGCCCGTAGCCATGTCGCCACCGTCGCCTGCCCATGCTGTTCGGTCTCGTCGTCGCGACTATAAATAGAGGCCACCCCAGCCGAATTGAGCACACCATCTCACTCCCCTCTCCTCACTGATCGTTCCACCCAGTTCCCGGAGCAAGGCGAGCAGCGCTTCGCCGGAATTTCACAGAAGTCTGCCGCTGCTGGAGAAGACGGGAGCCAGCGATTGGAGCCGCCCCAGGAGAAGCTTCCGGTACCAGGAGGTTCGCCGTCGTCGACTTCGTCGTTCGCCTGCCTCGCCGACCCTCGCCTGAACCCCGGTGATCCCCCAACAACCCCCACTGGCCGTGCTAGGTTTCTGTCTCGCCGGCGTAGCCCAACATCGACGATGACTCTCAGCCGTTGGATTAGAACCAGATCGAACGCACCACATCGCCCCATACCGCTTCGCACCCCCTCGTATCACTGACGCATGGGGACAGCCACTTAAACAGCCCGCGGAAGCGCTGTGCTTAGCAGGCCGGCCCAGTATCACTTCCCGCGTAGCCCAGTTATTTGAATTTAACCTTTTCCATTTTATTTCAAACACACTTCTGTACCCAATTTCAAAAATCAACCAAGGTCGATTCAATGCACCAAATCGAATGAAATCAATTTTGTTAGAAAGGTCTGGAAGTGCTGAATCCAAGCCCGTTGGATTCAAGTCATTTGGATCTATAGATCATCCATGGTAAAAATAACAATGCAGAAGCTTTTCTGCATTCAAAATTTTTTCAAATTTAAACCATAATAGCTTTTGAGTTGATTCCAACTCTCAAAAATCACATTTAACCATACCTTTCAGAATATATAAAAATATATAGGTTTACTTACAGAAATAATGTTCAAGTAATAAAAGAATGCCCCATAGGCATTTCTAACCACTTTAATTAATTAAAATAAAAGGGTAAAACCTTATTAAATTGTGACACCACTTTAAATCACATTCCCATGGACTAAAATATGTGGTGATGACATGTGTCAACATGATCCCATATTTGGTTTGGAGAATATTAAATCTTAAGTAGTTTTTCAATGAGTAGAAATTACTTTTCTAAAAATAAAAGGAATTAAACCAAACTCTATAGGACCCTTTTGTGTGATGATTGCAAGTAGTTGAGTATTGTTTGGTGATTGTGTACATCGTATTTATTTATAGACGCTAGTACCGACCAAGGATACGAGGAGGAAGGAGGATACTACGAAGAAGAAGCCGAGGAGAACTTCAACCACTGCTCTGCACAAGGCAAGCTTTACTAACCAAGTGGACCAATGCAAGCTAACACTTGCAAGATACCCTACTAATGCAAGCTTATACCGATACTTATGCAAGCTAATACCTGCTTGTTACCATGACCACTATATGCCTTAAGCATATGTGATCATATCCACTTGATAAACCAATCCTAGTTTTACTTATAAGCTTTATACTTTATTTCTTTATCAAAGCTCTTACTTAGAGTTTACTTAAGTGAATTGTAGATACTAGAAAGATATGTGAAGGTTGCATAAAGAGCATAAAATTTGGCCTAAGCTAGATAATCTTGATGTCATGCTAAGGCATGAGATTGAACTTAGTTAAAACTCCACTAGTTTACCACCCCTCATTAGTGCTTACCCCCACTTGTAGATGCTAGTGCTAAGCATAAAACTTGATCAACTTTAGATGGGAATACTTGGTGGAAAAATGGTTATGAAAACCTTGGAATGATGGATCATTCTATTGAAATGTTTTGGACATGTGTTTCCGAACACCTAATGATTTTGGTGATGAAAATGATGAGGCATGAGCCTTAGCCCTTTATAAAACTGATGGTTGTCTGGATGCGATACCATTCCAATTTTATCGTACAACCACAATACCCGAAGATTAGGTAGGGCTTGACTAGAAACTTATATACCTTAGTATTAGTTCCCTCACGGCCAAGGTCAGAGCTGAGGCTACCTTGTGAAGATTGTCCACCTGTGCAGTACCCAAGATGACAGTTGGTCATGGTTGGGAGGCCAAACTCACAGGAGAGGTGCTTATACTAGGGCGTGTAATTGAAAGGTTAGGATTGATTATCTGCATACTGAGTATGGTGAATTCAGGATTTGTTCCTGACGGATGTATCAAATGTTGTGGTGAAAGTGTACAATCTCTGCAGAGTGTCAAACTATTCGAATAGCCGCGTTCGCGGTTATGGACAGTTGGAGTGGCCATACTGTTCCTCCGTCAGACTTTTCAAAAGACTTGTGAAATGAATTGAGACTTTGACTTGACCACAACAAGGTTGTGGCATGAGATGCAAGTTCCCAGTTAGGTGTTATAAAACCTTAACTAGCATTCGTTGCTTCCAAACTTAGTAGAGATAAATCTGGATTTTGCAAAACAACCCTAGAGCCTAGTGTCCTATTATCCAAAAACCCTTTTTACTTGTTAGTATTAGTTTGCGAGTACTTAAAGAGTACTCATGCCTTTGTCCCTGGCTATTCCCATGGCCATACTATGAAGAGGAGTACCTGGAAGATGGACCCCAGGAAGGTTACGACAACTAGGATCATCTCCCATCGTCAGCATTGCCTGTGACCCCGAAGATGGAGCTTCGCCTATGCTACCGTTATTATTACGTATTCCGCTGCTTGAAGTTGTATTAAGAACTGGATCATGAGATCCTTATTTGTGTAAAACCTTATGTATGGTTTGTAATGGATGATGTACTGTGGTATCCAATTCTGTTATCTCACGCAAAAATGGTAATCCTGGGATTGCGATGTATGGCATAACAGGCATCTGGGGATTAAAAATCTGGGTGTTGACAAAGCGGAGGGGTGGTCGGGGCTCACCGGAATCAGTCGCCGGAGACGCTCGGTACCGCGGCGGTGTGAGCTCTAATACGAACAGCTTGGTGGCGCTTAGACACTGGTGACTGAGGGTAAAGATGCAGGGTGGCGAGGTGATTATGTAGCCAGAGCGAGGGCGTCAATTACACGCTGAATCAATGGGAATAAGCGAGGAATCAACGCGGTGTTTTTGGAGGAAACGGCGGTGGCGATGGAGTCTGCGTGCGTGGGGGTGGGGAAGAAGGTGTTGACCTGGCTTGGGCCCAGTGGCAGCGTCAGCAGGGCAGAGCGGGTGCGGCTGAGAGAGAGAGGAGAGGGGAACCCGGGTAGGCTGGCTTTTGGGCCGATTTTGCTGTTGGGTTGGAATGGTGGCACCGGCCTTTTCTTATTTTCTTATTCCTTTTCTATTTATGATTTCATTTTCTGAAATCATTTTTAAATGCTATTCAAATGAGTTTGAATTCAAACTTCCTCTGGATTTTTGTAAAGTGACCTAAGCACCTTTTTGTGTATAAAACATTGTTGTTTGCTCACAAATGCATTGGCCCATTGAAAAACATATTTAAAACCATGCCTTATTTAAATATTTATAATAGGCATACAAATGTTTTAAATTTAGATTCTTGTTTTGAAACTTTGGACAAGCTTTGAAATTAACATTCAAATCTTTCCTGGTTGAAACAAAGTGTTCTCATGATTTGAAAATGGAAATAAAGTCATTGCCTTTCTTACATAAAATAATAGGAAAACAATATGGCTTTTGTTTTGCAATCTATTTGAAAATAATTTAAATTGGATGAGGATGCATGAATAATGTGAAATCTTTATAAATCATGATTTTTGGGATGTTACAACACCAGAGGCCAAGAACACCGAGGAAGATCCCATGGTTATTGTCAACACCCGGATTTTTAATTCCAGATGCCTGTTATGCCATACATCGCAATCCCAGGATTACCATTTTTGCGAGACATAACAGATTTGGATACCATAGTAAATCATCCATTACAAACCATACATAAGGTCTTACACAAATAAGTATCTCATGATCCAGTTATTAATACAACTCAAGCAGCGGAATAACGTAATAATAAAGGTAGCGTAGGCGAAGCTCCATCTTCGGGGTCACAGGCAATGCTAACGATGGGAGATGATCCTAGTTGTCGTAACCTTCCTAGGTTCCATCCTCCTGGTACTCCTATTCATAGTCTGGCCACGGGAATAGCCATGGACAAAGCCATGAGTACTCTTTAACTACTCACAAACTAATACTAACAAGTGAAGGGGGTTTTTGTAGTAGGACACTAAGCTCTAGGGTTGTTTTGCAAAAAGCCAGATTTACCTCTACTAAGTTTAGAAACGAAGAAAGCTAGTTGAAGTTTGATAACACCTAAGTGGGAGCTTGAATTTCATATCACAACTCTGTTGTGGTCAAGTCAAAGTCTCAATTCATTTCACAAGTCATTTTGAGAACATATGACGGGGGAACAGTATGGCCACTCCAACTGTCCATAACCGCGGACGCGGCTATTCGAATAGTTTGACACTCTGCAGAGATTGTACACTTTCACCACAACATTCGATACATCCGTCAGGAACAAATCCTGAATTCACCATACTCAGTATGTGGATAATTAATCCTAACCTTTCAATTACACGCCCTAGTATAGGCACCTCTCCTATGAGTTTGGCCTCCCAACCATGACCAACTATCATCTTGGGTACTGCACAGGTGGACAATCTTCACAAGGTAGCCTCAGCTCAGACCTTGGACGTGAGGGAACCCATACTAAGGTATATAAATTTCCAGTCAAGCCCTACCCAATTTTCGGGTATTGTGGTTGTACGGTAAAATTGGAATGGTATCGCATCCAGACAACCATTAGTTTTATAAAGGGCTAAGGCTCATGCCTCAACATTTTCATCATCCAAATCAACTGGTGTTCGGAAACACATGTCAAAACATCTCAGTAGAATGACTCATCATTCTAAGGTTTTTATAACCACTTTCACCAAGTATTCCCATCTAAAGTTGATCAAGTTTTATGCTTAGCACTAGCATCTACAAGTGGGGTAAGTACTAATGAGGGGTGGTAAACAAGTGGAGTTTAACTAAGTTCAATCTCATGTCTTAGGATGACATAAAGATTATCTAGCTTAGGCCAAATTTTATGCTCTTTATGGAACCTTCAATTATCTTCCTAGAATCTACAAGTCACTTAAGTAAACTCTAAGAGAAAGCTTTGATAAAGAAATAAAGTATAAAGCTTGCAAGTAAAACTAGGATTGGGTTATCAAGTGGGTAAGATCACATATGCTTAAGGAATATAGTTGGCATGGTAACAAGCAAGTATTAGCTTGCATAAGTAGGGTTTCTTGCAAGGGTTAACTTGCTAAGTTAATAGCTTGCATAGGTCAACTTGGTTAGTAAGGCTTGCCTTGTGCAGAGCTGTGGTTGAAGTTCTCCTCGGCTTCTTCCTCGTAGTATCCTCCTTCCTCCTCGTATCCTTGGTCGGTACTAGCGTCTATAAATAAATATGAGGTACACAATCACCAAACAATACTTAACTATTGTCAATCATCACACAAAGGGGTACTATAGATGATCTAGTATCATCACTAACATTACAAGATTAAAGCTTTTATCTTATTTATTTTATTTTTAGAAAAGTAATTTCTACTCATTGAAAAACTACTTAAGATTTAATATTCTCCAAACCAAACATGGGATCATGTTGAAACATGTCATCACCACATATTTCAGTATATGGGAATGTGATTTAAAGTGATGTTACAATTTAATAAGGTTTAACCTTTTTATTTTAAATAAATAAAGTGACTAGAAATGCCTATGTGGCATTCTTTTATTACTTGGACATTATTTCTGTAAGTAAACCCATATATTTTTATATATTCTGAAAGGTATGATCAAATGTGATTTTTGAGAGTTGGAATCAACTCAAAAGCTATTATGGTTGAATTTTGAAAAATGTTTGAATACGGAAAAGCTTCTGACTTGTTATTTTTACCAAGGGTGATCTACAGATCCAAATGATTTGAATACAACGGGCTTGCATTAAGAATTTTAGTACCTTTCCAACACACTTGGTTTCATGCAATTTGGTTCATTGGATCGAGCTGGGTTGGTTTTTGAAACTAGGTACAGAACTTGGTTTGAATTAAAAAGAAAAAGTCTAAATTCAAATAGTTGGGTCGCGTGGGAGAGTTTAATGGGCCGGCCCAGTGTCACTCCGCAGCGCGGGGCTCAGCTGACAGGGGGGTTCTACTGGTCAGTGGCTCTTAAAATGCGAAGCAGTACGGGGCGATGTGGTGCGTTGGATTAGAATGAAGATCGACGGCTGAGGGTCGTAGTCGATGATGAACAAGTCACCAGCGAGCTCGAACCCTAGCGGCTTAGTGGGGGTGCATAGGGGGCATACCAGGGCTCCAGTGACGATGGCGAGGCGGGCAAATGACAAAGTCAACGACGGCGAACTCAGGGGTGGTCGCGGCAGCTCCAGGGGTGGACGAAATCAACGGCTCCTCTTCTCCTCTGCAGCGGCGAGCTCCGGCCAAATTCCGGCGATGCTCTGCTCGCCTTGCTCTGGCTAAGGGGTGGAATGATCAGTGAGGTGAGGGGAGTGAGATGGTGTGCTTCAATCGGCTGGGGGTCGCCTCCTTTTATAGGCTCGACGGCGAGACCGAGAGGGATGGGCAGACGACGGTGGCAACACGACTACGGGCGGCTAGAGGCATGGCCGAGGGTGGCGATCGATCGGTGGTCTCCTGGTGATGCTCTATGGTTTAAATGTGCGTGTAGGGGCGGTGGAAAACGGTCGGGAACGTGCGATGCTCTGCGAGGCAGAGGCGGCGAACTCCGCGGCAAGCGGTGGCTACGGGTACGGGCGGTGAAACGATCATGTCTGGTGGTCTCCTGGGATGGTGGGGAGCATGCTGGCGGGCGGCGAGGGCTCGAGGTGGCCGGGTTGCATGGGAACGGAGGGTGCTATGCGGTGCACGTCGTCATGGTCGATAGCGGCATGGGTGCGGCGTTCCTGGCAGTTCCGGTCGTGGTCTTCGAGCTAGGGCTGGTCGAGAGGGGGCGGTGAGACACGGGCTACCTCCCAGACAAGGTTGGCACGGCTAGTTCTTCTCCTAGCTTCCTGTCTACACTGGGGTGACATGGGTGCTCTCGGCCTGTTCACCATTGATGACATTAGCGAGCTTACAGTGGTGCTAGGGATTAGTTAAGGTTGTTAGATGCTCTACTAAGGCTAGTGGTGTCCAGAGAGGGAACAAGTTAGGCCCAAAACACTGCTCAACATAGTGTTTTGATTTTGTTTGATTTGCATCTGCAACCTGTTTGATGAAATGGCCGCATGAACTTAAGTTTTGAATTTTGAAAAGATTTTTGCAAACTAGCTTGATAACTGTTGTTGTAAGAAAATTCGGCGAACGGCAGACAGTCTTCCCACTTAGATCCATATTCTAACACACGTGCTCTCAGCATATCTTCGATTATTTGATTTACTCGCTCCGTTTGTCCATTGGTGTGAGGGTGATAAGCGGTGCTGAAATCTAGTCGGGTTCCTAACCTTCTTGGACTTTCTTCCAGAATCTTGAGGTAAACTTAGTTCCTCGATCCGATATGATGTTCTTGGGGACTCCGTGCAAACTGATGATTCTAGCGATGTATAACTCTGCTAGCTTCGAACTCTGATATGTGGTATTGACTGGTAAGAAATGGGCGACTTTGGACAATCTGTCCACTGTGACCTAGATAGAGTCATTTCCCCTACTAGAAGTAGGCAATCCAGTGATAAAGTCCATTCCAACGGAATCCCATTTCCATTCCGGAATCTGCAATGGTTGCAACAATCTAGCGGGTCTTTGATGTCCCGCCTTGACTCTCTGACATATATCACACTTGGCGATATAGCTTTCGATTTCTCTCTTCATCTTATGCCACCAAAATTGCTCTTTCAAATCCTGATACATCTTCGTTCCTCCGGGGTGGATAGAATAAAGAGTATCATGAGCTTCCTTCAGAATAACTTCTTTCAACTCTGAATCTGCTGGTACACAAAGGCGTCCTTTGTACCACAGAACTCCTTCTTCATCTTCGGTGAATCCGGGTACTTTGTCTGTACCGATACGACGCTTGATTCCATCAATACTAGCATTTCCTTTCTGCGCCTCTTTGATCTGGCTGATCAAAGTGGGTTGAAGTTCTATGCTAGCCAAAAATCCTTCACTCAGTAATTCCATTCGGAAATCTTCCATCTCTTTGTGCAAACTTGGTTGCTCCTTCAAAATCATGGAGTTCAAGCGGCACGGAAATCATCTAAGGGCATCTGCTACCACGTTGGCTTTACCGGGGTGATAGTGAATGTCCAGGTCGTAATCCTTGATTAGCTCAATCCATCTTCTCTGTCTCATATTCAGCTCCTTCTGTGTGAATATATACTTCAGACTCTTGTCATCCGAATAAATCTCGCAATGATTTCCCATCAGGTATTGCCTCCATGTCTTCAGGGCTAGAACTACGACTACGAGTTTGAGGTCATGGGTTGGGTAATTTTGCTCATCTTGTTTCAGTTGTCGAGATAGATAAGATATAACTTTGCCTTCTTGCATTAGCACACATCCGAGACCGATCTTGGATGCATCACAATACATGTCAAAGGACTTAGTGATATCCGGCATGATTAAGATTGGGGCTGAAATCAATCTTCTCTTGAGTTCTTGAAAACTAGCTTCACATTTGTCCGTCCATTCAAACTTCTTGTCCTTCTTCAGCAATTGGGTCATGGGTCAGGCGATACTCGAGAATCCTTCTACAAACTTGCGGTAGTATCCCGCCAATCTGAGAAATGCACGAACTTGGGTTTGAGTGGTTGGGGCTTGCCAATCTTCGACATCTTTCACCTTTGCAGGGTCAACGGCAATTCCTCCGGCCGATACAATGTGGCCGAGGAATCCTACCTCCTGCAACCAGAATTCACATTTGCTAAACTTGGCATACAACTGACGCTCTCTAAGGGTTCCAAGAATGGTCCTTAGGTGTGGCTCATGTTCTTCTTCTGATTTGGAATAAATCAGAATGTCGTCGATGAAAACAACGACAAACTTATCCAGGAAGTTCATAAAAATTCTTATTCATGAGATTCATGAAATAAGCGGGGGCATTGGTTAATCCAAAAGACATGACTGTATACTCGTATAATCCATATCTGGTGGTAAAGGCAGTCTTGGGGATATCCTTTGCACGAATCTTGAGTTGATGATAGCCGGTTCTAAGATCAATCTTAGAAAACACTTTGGCATCGGTCAACTGATCAAACAAATCTTCTATCTTGGGCAATGGGTATTTGTTCTTGATAGTGACATCATTCAACTTCCGATAATCCGTGCACAAACGGTTACCTCCATCCTTCTTGTCCACAAATAAGACAGGTGATCTCCATGGCGACGCACTTGGTTGAATCAATCCAATTTCCAACATGGCATCCAGTTGCTTCTTCAGTTCTGCTAGTTCAGACGGGTTCATACTATATGGTCTCTGGGCTATGGGTCCTGTTCCGGGGATTAGTTCGATGATAAACTCGATATCCCGATCTGGGGGCATACCGGGCAAAACATCTGGAAATACATCGGGGTATTCACAGACTATCCGGACTTGGTCAATGGTAGGTTAGTCTATACTCTTGTTGCACTTGAATTGACGAGGTAAGGTTTCAGATACATGCTCGACTGATATTCCGGCTGTACTGGTCATGGTTATGGCTTTCTTGGCACAGTCAATCAATCCTTTATGTTTGGACATCCAATACATTCCTAGTACTACTTCCAAACCTTTAGTTCCGAGTACTATCAGATTAGCATAAAAATCTATGCCATGGATTCGGATAGGGACGGCTTTGCAAATTTGCCTAGCTTTGGTGGTTGAACCGGGGATTTGAACAATCATAACATGTTTTAGTTTGGTTGGTTGAATCTTACTAGTGCATGCAAATTCTTCGGTGACAAATGAGTGTGATGCACCAGAATCAAACAACACTCTAGCAAGTACTAAATTAATAGAAAACATACCCAGCACGATGTCTGGCGCTTCCTGAGCTTCTTCAGCATGCATGAGAAAAAGACGGCCATTGCAGTTGAGCTAATTCCCTGGGGAAAACCTTCTTCCAGGCTGAACACGACGCTGCTGATGAGCTGGGGCATTTGCATTGGGGCCTGTTGCATTCTTCTTGTTGGGGCACTCGTTGGAGTAGTGACCCTTATTTCCACAGTCATAACAAGTCACTTGCGACTTGTCCTTCGCTGCAACAGGCACAGCATTGCTTCCAGTCCTCGGGGCAGTGTTGGTGTTGGCGGCATCATTGTTGTTGTTGAACTTGGGTGGTGCACGGTTGAAATTGCCAGAGTTGCCGGAGTTGTTGTGATTTCCTCCGGGCCTTGGGTTTCCACGGTTGGGATAGGTCGAATGGTTCATCGGGGGTCTGTTGGTTCTTGGGGCAAATCCTGGAGATGGGTTAGGGCGATACTTTGGGGTATGATGGGTTCCTGGCTGATGCATCATGCGACGCTTGCGGTTCTCATTGGCTTGGTTGATCTTTCCTTCCATCTGGATGGCAGAGTCGACAAGGGCTTCAATATCAGCAAAGGGGATATTGACCAACACAGTCTGCATCTCATCATGCAGACCATTCAAGAATCTCTCTTTCTTCTTGGCTTCGGTGTCGATCTCATCCAGGGCATACCTAGCTAATGACAATAATTTTTCATGGTATTCCACTACGGTCATTCTTCCTTGCTTCAGTTCTCTGAACTCATCTCTCATTCTCTTGATCAAACCCGGTGGCACATGGGTTCTGCTGAACTTGACCTTGAATTCCTCCCAGGTCATCATCTGTCCTCTGGTCATTGCACGAACGATGTTCCACCATGCTCTTGCATCTCCGGCTAGATAGTGGGTGGAGAACAGAACTTTCTCATTAGCTTCCACTCTGGCGACTTCTAGGTTGTTTTCCATGGTTTGCAGCCAATCATCAGCGTCTAAGGGATCTTCTGACTTAGTGAAAACAGGTGGGTTGGTGTTCAAGAAATTCTTGAGATTAGATCCATGGTTGTCCTGATTTCCGTGGCCTTGATTGTTGTGGGTTAGTTGAGCTATCTGCTGAAGGGTGGCTAAGTTAGCTTGACATTCCGATCTTTCAGCTTCGCGGTCAGAAACCAACATTTGCAAGATCTGCAACATCGGGTCCGGGGATGAACCACTTCCCTCGCATGGCATCTGAAGATTGAGATAGATCATGAGAAAAGAGGGAAATTTCTAAGGTTCAGGGACTTAGAAAAGTTTTTAAAGTTTGACTCGGATTTTTTTAGCAACTTGCTTTTCATTCATTCATTCATAGCAACCGATACAAACACACACCACAAAACAAGAAAAACATATGGTTTTAAGAACCATTCTGGAAACTACGATACAGTGGGACCGAATACCACTCACTATGCTAGTGATCAAGTGATACTACTCCTCGGAGTTGGTGTAGTCGTCATCCTCATCATCCTCATCAGTGAAGAAGTCCATAACCTGATCCTCCAAAAAATCATCATCATCGCTGAGATAGGAGTAGGGGTCTCCACGAAGATCCTCTCCGGCATTCTCCCTTTCCTCCAACTGCATGTCTCTCTCGTGGATGGTCTCCTCCAAATCCGTGATACGGTGGCAAAGACGGGCAATGATGCACTCTTTCTTGTCGAGCTGATGGCGGTGAGACTTGCGATCCTTCGCTAGCATGGCGATGGTTTGATCCTTCGTCTTGATGATGGCGGACTTGTGGTTGGAGTAGTCACGACAATTATCCAATTCCTGCTGACGATCATACATCATGAAGCTAAGGTGGTCCAACTGAGTCTTCAACTCGGGGTGGTATGGGGCTTCCAGTGGTTGTCCCATAGCGTCACGCCTTGGACAAAACTCAAAGCGGGTACCCTTGATTTGATTGATACTCTGCCCACACAGACGGGCAAGAGCTTCTTGCATGGCCCTGGCAAGTCCATCTAGCCAGTTGTTCTCTCTTAAGGTGAACTGAATTCCCTCAGCAGTGGGAGGTTCAATCTTCCCTCGGAGACTTGCAACAATTAGCCACTGCAGATCTTCTCATCCTTGATCATTGAGCTGAGCTCCGAAGAACTCGGGGTGCGGATGTTCCAGAAGTTCCGAAAGCTGGTCCAAATCCCGCTCAAATATAAGGTCTCCTCCATTCCCCAGCTGATAAAATTTGTTGTACTTCACGTCCATCTATAAGAATATAGGATGAGTAAGTTAGTAGAGTGATCAAGTGTGTCAAATTTTATATATTTTGCAAGAGTTTTTGAGGAACATGAATTTTCATGAAAGAATCAAAGTGATAAGAATGGGAATAAGTTTTTGTAAATATTTGCTTCCTTTGGCTTTGAAACTAAGTTTTTGATTCAAACGTCTAGTCTAAGTAGGGTCTCCTATGGTCAGGATGGCTTTGATACCAACTTGTCAACACCCGGATTTTTAATCCCAGATGCATGTTATGCCATACATCGCAATCCCAGGATTACCATTTTTGCGAGACATAACAGATTTGGATACCACAGTACATCATCCATTACAAACCATACATAAGGTCTTACACAAATAAGGATGTCATGATCCAATTATTAATACAACTCAAGCAGCGGAATAACGTAATAATAAAGGTAGCGTAGGCGAAGCTCCATCTTCGGGGTCACAGGCAATGCTAATGATGGGAGATGATCCTAGTTGTCGTAACCTTCCTAGGTTCCATCCTCCTAGTACTCCTATTCATATTCTGGCAACGGGAATAGCCAGGGACAAAGCCATGAGTACTCTTTAAGTACTCGCAAACTATACTAACAAGTGAAGGCGGTTTCTGTAGTAGGACACTAAGCTCTAGGGTTGTTTTGCAAAAAGCCAGATTTACCTCTACTAAGTTTAGAAACGAAGAAAGCTAGTTGAATTTTGATAACACCTAAGTGGGAGCTTGAATTTCATATCACATCTCTGTTGTGGTCAAGTCAAAGTCTCAATTCATTTCACAAGTCATTTTGAAAAAATATGACAGGGGAACAGTATGGCCACTCCAACTGTCCATAACCGCAGACGTGGCTATTCGAATAGTTTGACACTGTGCAGAGATTGTACACTTTCACCACAACATTCGATACATCCGTTAGGAACAAATCCTGAATTCACCATACTCAGTATGTGGATAATTAATCCTAACCTTTCAATTACACGCCCTAGTATAGGCACCTCTCCTGTGAGTTTGGCCTCCCAACCATGACCAACTATCATCTTGGGTACTGCACGGGTGGACAATCTTCACAAGGTAGCCTCAGCTCAGACCTTGGCCGTGAGGGAACCCATACTAAGGTATATAAATTTCTAGTCAAGCCCTACCCAATTTTCGGGTATTGTGGTTGTACGGTAAAATTGGAATGGTATCGCATCCAGACAACCATCAGTTTTATAAAGGGCTAAGGCTCATGCCTCAACATTTTCATCATCCAAATCAACTGGTGTTCGGAAACACATGTCAAAACATCTCAGTAGAATGACTCATCATTCTAAGGTTTTTATAACCACTTTCACCAAGTATTCCCATCTAAAGTTGATCAAGTTTTATGCTTAGCACTAGCATCTACAAGTGGGGTAAGTACTAATGAGGGGTGGTAAACAAGTGGAGTTTAACTAAGTTCAATCTCATGTCTTAGGATGACATAAAGATTATCTATCTTAGGCCAAATTTTATGCTCTTTATGGAACCTTCAATTATCTTCCTAGAATCTACAAGTCAC
Organism: Avena sativa; assembly: GCA_916181665.1. Classification (NCBI taxonomy): domain Eukaryota; kingdom Viridiplantae; phylum Streptophyta; class Magnoliopsida; order Poales; family Poaceae; genus Avena; species Avena sativa. The sequence continues at coordinate 38,023,147 of OV702298.1, read as the reverse complement.
TTAAGTAAACTCTAAGAGAAAGCTTTGATAAAGAAATAAAGTATAAAGCTTGCAAGTAAAACTAGGATTGGGTTATCAAGTGGGTAAGATCACATATGCTTAAGGAATATAGTTGGCATGGTAACAAGCAAGTATTAGCTTGCATAAGTAGGGTTTCTTGCAAGGGTTAACTTGCTAAGTTAATAGCTTGCATAGGTCAACTTGGTTAGTAAGGCTTGCCTTGTGCAGAGCCGTGGTTGAAGTTCTCCTCGGCTTCTTCCTCGTAGTATCCTCCTTCCTCCTCGTATCCTTGGTCGGTACTAGCGTCTATAAATAAATACGAGGTACACAATCACCAAACAATACTTAACTATTGTCAATCATCACACAAAGGGGTACTATAGATGATCTAGTATCATCACTAACATTACAAGATTAAAGCTTTTGTCTTATTTATTTTATTTTTAGAAAAGTAATTTCTACTCATTGAGAAACTACTTAAGATTTAATATTCTCCAAACCAAACATGGGATCATGTTGAAACATGTCATCACCACATATTTCAGTATATGGGAATGTGATTTAAATGTGGTGCGTTGGATTAGAATGAAGATCGACGGCTGAGGGTCGTTGTCGATGATGAACAAGTCACCGGCGAGCTCGAACCCTAGCGGCTCAGTGGGGGTGCATAGGGGGCATACCAGGGCTCCAGTGACGATGGCGAGGCGGGCAAACGACAAAGTCGATGACGGCGAACTCAGGGGTGGTCGCGGCAGCTCCAGGGGTGGACGAAATCAACGGATCCTCTTCTCCTCTGCAGCGGCGAGCTCCGGCCAAATTCCGGCGATGCTCTGATCGACTTGCTCCGGCTAAGGGGTGGAATGATCAGTGAGGTGAGGGGAGTGAGATGGTGTGCTTCAATCGGCTGGGGGTCGCCTCCTTTTATAGGCTCGATGGCGAGACCGAGAGGGATGGGCAGACGACGGTGGCGACACGGCTACGGGCGGCTAGAGGCATGGCCGAGGGTGGCGATCGATCGGTGGTCTCCTGGCGATGCTCTATGGTTTAAATGCGCGTGTAGGGGCGGTGGCAAACGGTCGGGAACGTGCGATGCTCTGCGAGGCAGAGGCGACGAACTCCGCGGCGAGCGGTGGCTACGGGGTACGGGCGGTGAAACGATCATGTCTGGTAGTCTCCTAGGACGGTGGGGAGCATGCTGGCGGGCGGCAAGGGCTCGAGGTGGTCGGATTGCATGGCAACGGAGCATGCTCTGCGGTGCACGTCGGCATGGTCGATAGCGGCACGGGCGCGGCGTTCCTGGCAGTTCTGGTCGTGGTCTTCGAGCTAGGGCTGGTCGAGAGGGGGCGGTGAGACACGGGCTACCTCCCAGACAAGGTTGGCACGGCTAGTTCTTCTCCTAGCTTGATGTCTACACTGGGGTGACATGGCTGCTCTCGGCCTATTCACCATTGATGACATTGGCGATCTTACAGTGGTGCTAGGGATTAGTTAAGGTTGTTAGATGCTCTGCTAAGGCTAGTGGTTGTAGGGTTCGCAGCATCGAAAACAAAAAAAATCCTACAATGGGAACTACGTACCAAGATCTATCTACTAGATACAAATGACGGGCGGATGTATATCCGTAGAGAACATACCCTTGAAGACCGACAAAGCTTAACGAGTTCAACTCGTGGTTGATGTAGAGGATCTCTTGCCGATCTCAAGATCGAGAGGAAGTCCTAGCGCCGCAAATCAGCAGCGCATCCGTGCTCGCACATACGTTCGAGGCACCGAGCAACCTCCTCCTCCTCGCTCCAGCGATGCAGCGGAAGCACAACTCTTTCTTGCCGAATAGCCACCGGGAACATGTATCTCGCTAGTCCGAGACCATGGGGGATAAATTCTAGAGGGGGAGAGAGATCCTTCACGAGGAGGTGTGAGAGACAAGTGAGGAGGGGGGCTCCTTTTATAGGAGGAGGGGAACCCCAAGGGGTGGCCGGCGCATGGGGGCTGCCCCCTTGCCCTCCCCTCTTCATGTGGGTGGACACTCCACTCACAAATCTCCTTTAAATTCCCTCCACTCAAAAGTCCACTCAAATTCCCATTAAATTTCCACCAAATTTAATGCAAACTCTCATTAAATAAAACTCTTTTATTTTATTCAGAATTTTGTCAATTACTTTAATGACAAACATTCACAAATAACCCCTTGCTAGAATTCCATTTCACATGCATAACCACTTTATGCAATTTCACCCGAAAACCTGTTTCGGTATCAAGTGAAATAAATTCCTGTGCTTGTTTATTCTTTCGGCATGAAACATTTGATCCAATTGGATGTCGGTGTATCTTAAGTGTGTCACCCTACGGTTCGTGAATAATGCGGACATGATCGAGACCCCTCTCGGATCAATAATCAGAAGCGGGATTTGGAGACCCATACTGACTCCCACACATTCAACGATGACTTTCTTGTGATCGTCGGAACCTTTTATGCTAGTATCTTAATCCCTTTGTTTCACGATATATTACATGTCCGAGATTCGACCATCGGTATCTCCATACCTAGTTTGATCTCGTTACCGACATGCACTCTTTTCTCGTTCCCGTGATATAACATTCTAGTGATCAAATCACTTCCTTGCAAGCTAATCAATGTGATATCACCGAGAGGGCCCAGAGTATATCTATCCGTCATTGGGATGAACAAATTCCACTCTCGATCCATGAGCCTCAACATAACACTTTATTAGTTCTGAATCCATCTTTATAATCACCCTATTACGGTGTGATGTTTGATGTTTTCAAGAAACTCTTCTGGTGTTAGTGATTGACATGATCTCATGGTCTAAGGATTAGGATCACTTCGTAAGTTGTTATAGCAATATAAACTCAATGACTTTGATCATAATGTTATACTTCGGATGAATGTTCATCACACCATTACACTAATGTTGTGATCCCGTTGTTAACAACATCCAATGTCCATGATCAGGAAACCTTGATCATCTTGTTAATCAATGAGCTAGTTTATGAGAGAGGCATAACTAGGAACTTTCTGTTTGTTTATTAAACACACATGTATTAATGTTTCCGTATTAATACAATTATAGCATGCAAAATAAACATCTATCATATACTTGGAATACACATAATAAACACTTTATTATTGCCTCTCAGGGCATATTCCCTTCAGTCTCCCACTTGCACTATAGACAATAATCTAGTTACATAGTGATAAATCTAACACCCATTGAGTTCTGGTGTTGATCATGTTTTGCTCTAGGGAGAGTTTTATTCAATGGATCTGCTACATTGAGATCTGTATGTACTTTACAAATCTTTATATCTCCATCCTTGACATGCTCGCGGATGGAGTGAAACCGGCGCTTAATATGCTTGGAATGCTTGTGAGACCTTGGCTCTTTGGCATTAGCAATGGCACCATTGTTGTCACAATAGATCACCATTGGGTCCAACGCGTTTGCCACCACTCCTAGTTCGGATATGAACTCCTTCATCCAAACTGCTTCCTGAGCCGCTTCTGAAGGAGCAACATATTCGGCCTCCGTTGTTGATCCTGCTACCACAGGTTGTTTGGAGCTCCTCCAACTAACCGCTCCGCCATTCATGAGAAATACGTATCCGGATTGAGACTTAGAGTCATCCGGATCTGTGTCAAAGCTAGCGTCGACATAACACTTAGCGACGAGCTCTTCTTCACCTCCGTATACAAGAAACATATCCTTAGTTCTTCGTAAGTACTTAAGGATATTCTTGACCGCTATCCAGTGTTCCGAACCTGGATCCAATTGGTACCTACTAGTCAAAGTAATAGCATGTGCCACATCCGGTCTTGTACATAGCATGGCGTACATTATAGAGCCTATGGCTGAAGCATAGGAGACTTTGTCCATAATCTCTCTTTCTTCCGCCGAAGCCGGACTTTGAGTTTTATTCAATGTCTTGCCTTGCAACATAGGTAAGAACCCCTTCTTACTTCCATCCATTTTAAACTTCTTTAAAATCTTATCAAGGTATGTACTTTGCGATAGCCCTATTAGGCGCCTAGATCTATCTCTATAGATCTTTATGCCTAATATGTATGACGCTTCACCTAGGTCCTTCATTGAAAATTTGCTGTTTAGATAACTTTTAACACTGTTTAAAAGATCTATATCATTTCTGATCAATAATATGTCATCCACATATAATATCAGAAAGGCCACATTGCTCCCACTCACTTTCTTGTAAATACAAGCTTCTCCATAAGTTTGGACAAATCCAAACTCTTTGATCACCTCATCAAAGCGGAGATTCCAACTTCGTGATGCTTGCTTCAATCCATAGATGGATCGTTGAAGCTTGCACACTTTGTTAGCATCCTTAGGATCAACAAAACCCTTTGGTTGTATCATATACAACTCTTCCTCAATATTACCATTGAGAAACGCGGTTTTTACATTCATCTGCCATATCTCATAATCGAAATATGCAGCAATTGCTAACATAATCCTAACTGACTTTAGCATCGCTACGGGAGAGAATGTCTCATCGTAGTCAACTCCTTGAATTTGTCGAAACCCCTTTGCGACAAGTCGAGCTTTATATACAGTCACATTACCATCAGCATCAGTTTTCATTTTGAAAGTCCATTTGTTCTCCACGGCCTTTCGGTCGTGAGGTAAGTCCACCAAGTTCCAAACTTGATTTTCATACATGGATTCCATCTCGGATTTCATGGCTTCTAACCATTTGTTGGAATCCGGGCTCATCATCACTTCTTCATACGTCGCAGGGTCATCATTTTCATCAACCATGAAATTCATGACAGGATTTCCGTACAGCTCAGGAGCTGCACGCGTCCTGCTTGACCTGCGAGGTTCGGTAGTACTCTCTTTTGGAGTTTCATGATCATTATCATTAGTTCCCTCTTCAACAGGTGGAGCCAACTCCGGAACAACTTCCAGCGCTGCGCTACTCGCCATACTTTGAAGAGAAGGTTCAATAACCTCTTCGAGTTCTACCTTCCGACTACTCACACCTTTCGCGAGAAACTTTTTCTCTAGAAAGGATCCATTCTTGGCAACAAAAACCTTGCCCTCAGATCTGTGATAGAAGGAATACCCAATAGTTTCCTTAGGGTATCCTATGAAGACGCATTTTTCCGCTTTGGGTTCGAGTTTATCCGGTTGAAGTTTCTTCACATAAACATCGCATCCCCAAACTTTAAGAAATGACAGCTTAGGTTTGTTTCCAAACCACAATTCATACGGTGTCTTTTCAACGGATTTAGATGGTGCCCGATTTAAAGTGAATGCAGCAGTTTCTAGTGCATAACCCCAAAATGACAAAGGCAAGTTCGTCAGAGACATCATAGGTCGAACCATATCTAATAAAGTACGATTACGACGTTCTGACACACCATTTATCTATGGTGTTCCGGCAGGTGTGAGTTGTGAAACAATTCCACACTCTTTCATGTGAGTGCTAAACTCGTAACTTAGATACTCACCTCCACGGTCGGACTGTAGAAATTTGATCTTTCTATTATGATGATTTTCCACTTCATTCTAAAATTCCTTGAACTTTTCAAAGGTTTCAGACTTGTGTTTCATCAAGTAGATATAACCGTATCTACTCAAATCATCCGTGAAAGTAACAAAATAACGATATCCACCTCGCGCCGACACACTCATTGGACCACATACATCAGAATGTATGATTTCCAATAAATCTGTCGCCCGTTCCATTGAACCGGAAAACGGCGTTCTAGTCATCTTGCCCATAAGGCATGGCTCACATGTATCAAATGATTCAAAATCAAGTGATTCCAAAAGTCCATCCGAATGGAGCTTCTTCATGCGTTTAACGCCAATATGACCTAGACGGCAGTGCCACATATATGCGGATATATCATCATTTAGTTTAATCCTTTTAGCATCAACATTATGAATATGTGTAACATTATCATCGAGATCTAATACAAATAAACCATTCATCATCGGTGCATGACCATAAAAGATTTCATTCATATAAATGGAACAACCATTGTTCTCGGATTTAAATGAATAACCACTTCGCATCAAACACGATCCAGATACAATGTTCATGCTCAGTGCAGGCACCAGATAACATTTATTCAAGTTTATAACTAATCCCGACGGCAAGTGGAGAGGCAGCGTTCCGATGGCGATCACATCAACGCTTGATCCATTGCCGACACGCATCTTGACCTCACCCCTTGCTAGCGGTCGCGTGTTCCGCAGCCCCTGATTCGAGTTACAAATATTAGCAACTGAACCGGTATCAAATACCCAGGTGCTACTGCGAGCACTAGTCAAGTACACATCAATAACATGTATATCATATATACCTTTGTTTGCCTTGCCGGCCTTCTTGTCTGCCAGATACTTGGGGCAGTTGTGCTTCTAGTGGCCAGTCCCCTTACAATAGTAGCACTCGGAATCAGACTTAGGTCCAACTCGGGGTTTCTTTTCAGGCACGGCAACAGGCTTGCCGCCCTTACTTCCCTTCCGTTTTCCCTTCTTGTCTTTCTTGAAACCAGTGTTCCTATTGATCATCAACACTTGATGTTCCTTTTTGATCTCCACTTCTGCAGTTTTAAGCATTGACAGAAGCTCGGGGAGAGACTTCTTCATGCCTTGCATGTTATAGTTCATCACGAAGCTCTTATAGCTAGGTGGCAGAGACTGCAGAACACGATGAATGCCTAAGTCAATGGGAATCGATATTCCCAAGGACACAAGCTTATCGGCGTAACCCGACATCTTGAGTACATGCTCACTAACGGAGCTGTGCTCTTCCATCATGCATCTAAAGAACTTTTCTGAAGCATTGTAGCTCTCTACAGCAGCATGTGTGTCGAAAATCATTTTCAACTCACCCATTGTATCAAATGCATTGCCGTTTTCGAAACGCTTTCGAAGTTCCGGCTCTAGCCCATACAATATGCCGCAATGAACTAAGTTGTGGTCCTCCTGACGAGTCTGATAAACATTCTTCTCCTCGTCAGGGGCATCATCAAAAGGTGGGGGGCCTAACGACGCTTCTAGCACGTATTGCTTTTGTGCAGCAGAGAGGAGAATCCTCAAATTCATGGCCCATTCGGTAAAGTTGCTACCGTTCGTTGCTAGTTTCTCTTTCTCCATGAACACATTGAAATTAAAAGAAGGTGGTGCCATCTACAACAGAATTTGTAAAGTTTAGACTAAGTGTATGATAGATTGAGTTCAACTAATCCATATTATGAATGAACTACCACTCAAAAATGACATCCCTCGTGCCTTTTGGTCATTACATGAACCAAATCCACTATACCAAGTCCGATTATCACGTGAGTCGGTATAGCTTCAAAGGCGAGCATCAAATGGGCATCATATCAACTATATGACTCATGCTTAACCTTTCGGTCCGTGTTCCAAGGCCATGTCTGTACATGCTAGGCTCGCCAAGTTAGAACCTTAATATTCGCGTGTGTAACTGTTTTACACCCGAAATATGGTCGTGGATCCAAGAACACCCGATCATCACGTGATGTCTTGGAGCGACGAGAACATAATCGGTGCATACTAAAGGAAGAACACATTCTTATCTTGATATTTAAATGAGGGATCATCTTATTATGCTAACAAAGCGCTAAACAAGCAATATAAGATGCTATCAAAACATCATATGTTTATTAGTGAAATGATATGGTTCCCGCAGATGATCTCTATCATGTGCATCGTGGTATGATCACTATCATACCTATATGTGTAAATCCAAGGTCTATGGAGTTTACACGCTATGTGTGTTGTAAGAGTATCATCTCATACTTCTACTTACAACACTACCATATCATAACACTAGCCCAGCAACAATCTAAACTAGACGCCTCTAATTTATCCATTACAAGTTTTATGTGGCTTAGGGCTTTCGAGATAGAACCGTTCTTACCTACGAACATGAACCACAACGAGGATAATCAAATTGTTGACAACTCGCTTGCAAAATAGATATTGACTATAGTAGGAGAGACAGACACCCGCTAGCCACTTATGCAAACTAGTTGCATGTCAAGCGTGGAACAGGTCTCATGTGCGAGGACATGTAAAGTTTGTCCGGGCCGCTTCATCCTACTATGCCACCAATATCCAAAATTACAACAAAGGAGCAACAACATGATCATCATCGCCCACATACTCATATCTGTACTACCCGTGCAAAGTATCTACGCATAGATGGCTCTGATACCACTGTAGGGTTCGCATCATAGAAAACAAAAATTTTCCTACGATGGGAACTACGTACCAAGATCTATCTACTAGATACAAACAACGGGCGGATGTATATCCGTAGAGAACATACCCTTGAAGATCGACAAAGCTTAACGAGTTCAACTCGTGGTTGATGTAGACGATCTCTTGCCGATCTCAAGATCGAGAGGAAGTCCTAGCGCCGCAAATCAGCAGCGCATCCGTGCTCGCACACACGTTCGAGGCACCGAGCAACCTCCGCCTCCTCGCTCCAGCGATGCAGTGGAAGCACAACTCTTTCTTGCCGAATAGCCACCGGGAACATGTATCTCGCTAGTCCGAGACCATGGGGGTAAATTCTAGAGGGGGAGAGAGATCATTCACGAGGAGGTGTGAGAGACAAGTGAGGAGGGGGGCTCCTTTTATAGGAGGAGGGGGGAACCCCAAGGGGGTGGCCGGCTCATGGGGGCTGCCCCTTGCCCTCCCCTCTTCATGTGGGTGGACACTCCACTCACAAATCTCCTTTAAATTCCCTCCACTCAAAAGTCCACTCAAATTCCCATTAAATTTCCACCAAATTTAATGCAAACTCTCATTAAATAAAACTCTTTTATTTTATTCAGAATTTTTTCAATTACTTTAATGACAAACATTCACAAATAACCCCTTGCTAGAATTCCATTTCACATGCATAACCACTTTATGCAATTTCACCCGAAAACCTGTTTCGGTATCTAGTGAAATAAATTCCTGCGCTTGTTTATTCTTTCGGCATGAAACATTTGCTCCAATTGGATGTCGGTGTCTCTTAAGTGTGTCACCCTATGGTTCGTGAATAATGCGGACATGATCCAGACCCCTCTCGGATCAATAATCAGAAGCGGGATTTGGAGACCCATACTGACTCCCACACATTCAACGATGACTTTCTTGTGATCGTCGGAACCTTTTATGCTAGTATCTTAATCCCTTTGTTTCACGATATATTACATGTCCGAGATTCGATCATCGGTATCTCCATACCTAGTTTGATCTCGTTACCGACATGCACTCTTTTCTCGTTCCCATGATATAACATTCTAGTGATCAAATCACTTGCTTGCAAGCTAATCAATGTGATATCACCGAGAGGGCCCAGAGTATATCTATCCGTCATCGGGATGAACAAATTCCACTCTCGATCCATGAGCCTCAACATAACACTTTATTAGTTCTGAATCCATCTTTATAATCACCCTGTTACGGTGTGACGTTTGATGTTATCATGAAACTCTTCCGGTGTTAGTGATTGACATGATCTCATGGTCTAAGGATTAGGATCACTTCGTAAGTTGTTATAGCAATAAAAACTCAATGACTTTGATCGTAATGCTATACTTCGGATGAATGTTCATCACACCATTACACTAATGTTGTGATCCCGTTATTAACAACATCCAATGTCCATGATCAGGAAACCTTGATCATCTTGTTAATCAACGAGCTAGTTTATGAGAGAGGCATAACTAGGAACTTTCTGTTTGTTTATTAAACACACATGTATTAACGTTTCCGTATTAATACAATTATAGCATGCAAAATAAACATCTATCATATACTTGGAATACACATAATAAACACTTTATTATTGCCCCTCGGGGCATATTCCCTTCAGTGGTGTCTAGAGAGGGAACAAGTTAGGCCCAAAACACTGCTCAACATAGTGTTTTGATTTTGTTTGATTTGCATCTACAACCTGTTTGATGAAATGGCCGCATGAACTTAAGTTTTGAATTTTGAAAAGATTTTTCGTGGGTATGCTAGGCATGTACTAGGGAGTGTGTGGATGCTTGGGTTTTGAAAATTGAGTTGGTTTGAGTGGTTTTTGAAATAGTGGGATCTTCCCATATGAGATAGATTCAATTTTAAACTGACATTTAAACTTATCATTTGAATGTTTTTGGATGATCACAAAGTGGGCCTTGATACCTTGATATGAGTACTATCAAGGGGTGCAAAGATCCATACATGTTTCTGTTAAGTTCTGAAAGTTAGGGATAGCCAAATTAGGCATGGGAGTTAAATTTGCCAAAGTGACCATTCACTTAATTTGTTTGTTTTGACTTGTTTGTCTTTGGGAAAAGTTTGGGGATTGTTTAGATGATGTTTATTTCATCTAAGAATCATTTTACAAGCAAAGAAACACATAATTATGGCAATTCAAAAGAATCCAAATTTCAATACACACACATATGAATGCTTTCATACTTTTAATTGGAAAAGTTTTTGTTAACCCTAATTTTGATGATTAGAGTTTGATGATCCAAGTTTAATATTTTTGGGATGTTACAGTTATTCCTCAGCAGCAAAGGAGATGCGGGATCCAAAGAGAAGCATCAAGGGCGAAGGGGGCACCGGCGCATCTGACCCAGGTGGAGCAGAGAGTTAGGGTTCGCCTTGGGTACGCGAAGAGGATGCAGGCGCAGGCTACGACGGCTAGGCAAATAGGGAGGAGGTCGAGGCAGAGCTGGGACGGCGAGTGGCGGTGCTAGACTTAACCGACGACTGGCTGGAGTGGCGGCAGGCGGTGACGTACGCGCTTGGAGGGGAACGAGGAGAAGTGGTCTGTGTGCGTGCGTGGATGGTGTGGAGAGGGGTGGTCGGTCTATAGTGCCGGGCCTGGTCTAGCTGGGCCAGGCCAGCCCATGTGCCCAACCAAATAGACTAGAGTAAATAGAATGACAAGTAAAACAAATGGATTACCAAAATACCCTATAAATAATTTTTTAGCTCTAGAAAATTATAGAAAATCCTAACAATATATAAATAATGTATTTAAATCATCACCAAAATAAGATCTACTTAATAAAAATATAAATTTACTTGTTAAAGAAAAATATAAAGCAAATAAATATTAACACCATTAAATCCTAAGTGAAATTTCATAAAATAAGGAAAAATCCAAAAAATGAATAAAAATCATTTTTGTGTATAAAAATAAATACACTATTTTATAAAAATTCTAGCCTAAATTTTTTTTATTAATAAAATATGAAGTAAATATTCAAAGACATTTAATCCTTTATAGAATTTTATAAACATAAGAAAATACCTAAAAATAAATAAAAAATCATTTTAAGATCTTGAATAAATTTATTACACACAAAAAAATATTGAATATATTAGTATAAAACTTTTTAATATTTTAAAATAATAAATCCTTATCTATTATCTATTTTTGGAAATTCTTTAAGAACATGTCTTAAGTAAAAAATAATAATTATATTTCTTTAGAAATATTAAAACCTAAAAATCTAATTACCAAAGTTCTAAACCATAACTAAGATTTATAATAAAACTTAAGCATAAGTCATTAACTTTATAATATTCTTTTGAGACCTTAAATAAAAATTCAAAACCACAACCTTTAAGATAATTTTATACACCATTCACTGATATTAGGAGGGAAGGATCTTAATATCTAAATAATAATCAACATGACTTTAAATCTAACACATTAATAATATTATCCAAATTATACTTCATTTAATAGTTGCATATTATTTTCATAATAGCAAAACAAATTTAATCTAATCATTCACATATAAAGTGAATAATTTCACACCTTAGTCATACTTATCATAAATCCAAAACTAGAGAATAATTAAAACCATATCCACCTTAAGTTTATTTACCCTTTTAAAGTTAACTTTAGTCTCAAAATCTTTTAAACATCATGTATAATAAACTACTTATGTTTTTATAGTTAACTTTGGTGTATTTAAATTAAGACATAAAGTATCTCAAGTCCATACTAATCAATCAAACACCAAAATACATTGATCACGTTCTATTAACAATAAAGATTGTTTAAACCTTAGAAAAGAAATGTTTTCTTCAAATGTTATTCTTTTTGCCAGTTCAAACAATAATCTTATAATAAGTTCTTCAATTCTTAAACAATTAAATCCCAAGGATGTTTATCAATAGTCACCAAATGACAATTAACCATAAGTCACATTATTTTATACTTTACTTGTATATTTTGAATTGTTAACACTTAAGCTCCTTTATAAAGGTCATTACTTATAAAGTAAAATTTGAAGATAAACCAACTCTTAAAAGAATTACCTAAACTCACTTCACTCAAAGTATTGGGGATTCACTTTGGGAGTTTTACAAAATGCATAGCATTACTTATGCATAACTTCATATTGCTCCTTTAAACATTAGTCCTTACCGGAACAATGATGTTGATTTCAAATATTGGATCTTATATAGTCTCGAAGACCATGAGTGCATAATCTTGCAATCACAAAAGACAAGTTCACACTTGCTCATGTCCTTTGATTATTTTCTGTAAAGTATTTTGCAAATCCAGTGTTGTCATCACCTGCATTTGAAAAAGGTCAGAAAACACTATTTTCATAATAATATGATTATAGGTTATTTACCATGAGGTAATAACCTAATATGAAAGTTCCAGTGGTAAAGGAACATATTATCTAGGACTTAACAACCAATGTCACCAGTGATTCTTGCGCCGTATATTACGGGTTAACCATGAGATTTGGAATGGGACGGAGAAGTCGGCTGGATCGGCTCTCTCTCGCATGCCAACGGATGATCGGGCCGTTGTTGCAACTCCTCTTGTAGAGGGTTAGCAGGTTATGGGTGGGATCCCTCAACGTCCCACGACTTCTGGTATCTATGAGGGTTGTACACCTTAGGATGATAATGGAAACAAGTTTTATCCTAGGCCTGATGTGCAATCTGTCGGGTATGCGGGGTCGCGGAGAAGGACACTGATTGGCTTGGATCATCTACTGGGACCCACACCATAGGAAGTGTGAAAGGGAAAGATCACCCGGTTGTGCAACAAGGATTTGATCTCTCATGGGTAAAGTAACGCACCTCTGCAGAGTGTAAGAACTGTAACTTGTTACTCCCTGTTCCGGGAAGGAGCTACGAACGCGGCGGGAAAGTAACTCCATGAAAGTTTTGGTAAACCCGTGAAGGCTAACGGACATAGCTTTTTAGAATAAAAGCAACCTTTGAAGAAATGTTTACAAAAACTTGCATAGCCTACGACCTATGGTCTGTGGCTGTAGATATAGTGCATCAAACACTCCTTTTCTAGTGAACTTGCTGAGTACGCTAGTACTCAAAGTATCTTATTAACCCTTGCTAGATTCTGAAGCCATTAAGATGACGTCTACATCAAGTCATGCTCCGGGAATCATCATCAAAAGCTAAAGCTCTTCAATGAAGTCAAGAAAGTTGACATATACACCAACTCAAGTGAAGACGAAGTTACTGATTAGATAGGGATATAATCTCTAGCCATAGAACCTATTTATGTAGTGTATTGCGATAGCAGCAATGCCAGACCATTAGTTTAGATACTAGTCTTAATAGTATGCTAGTTTTGAGTTGTTTATTTCTGATTCTTCTTTGTAAGAAGTTTCTTTCTCTCTCTTTAACCTAGAGTGTTCTCTAGATCTTATGTAAAGAGTTGAGTTGTAACCTATAGTCATGTCTTGGACCTGTTGTGTTTCTGTTGTACCACTCTGAGGGATGTAATACTAGTGAACGGTGTTTCATTAGTGTTATGTCAACGACTATAGTGTACTACATCATGCAGTGGTATGCTGGGTCACCGCAATGATGGATATGAAGAAGTAGTATATCTAGGAAAGGAATTCCTTAATTAGAAGTCCAGGATTGTGAATTATGGAAGATAGGAACTCTTGGTAAACACTAAACCCTAAATCTATGAGCAAGCTTAACATCCATCTCATCTGTTGGATAAATCATCTTATTTCCACAATGGTTTATAGGAGTATTTTCCTATAGCAAATCACTTAAGCACATCTTTGTCATTCCCAATTATCATCACCATATGTGCTTAGGAGTTATCTTTATCAAATCCTTTTCATAAGACATTCCAGATAATAATTTTCCATTTTAAAAGGTGGTATCATTATAGATTACAAACATAAAGACAATATGTTTAGCTATTAATATTAATTCACATCAACAAAAGGATATAAGTATATTAAGAACCCTAAACCCTAGGGTAAGCAATTATAATTCAAACCCTAACTCTTATGCTAGTTATAACAAAATATAAACCTTGGTATTTACTAGATTCATGGGAATGATATTAACCATATTAAATCCTTAGGATATCATGCATCAAATAATAATATAGGATCATTATATAAATTTTTCCCTCCAAACTATGAGCTAACTAAAATTAAGTTTTATAAACAAATAAGAAAATATCCTAAAATAAATCCATGGCTTATTATGGAAAGAAAATTAATAACAAAGTCTCTTACCAAATATTAGAATGATCTATATAAACAAAATAAAGAAATACAACATTAATTAAAAAAATCATAAAATGACTTTAATACCATTCATTATTGTTGTAACTATTTAACAAATAAATTCTCTAAAAGAAATTTGAAACAAATGCGTAATACACAAATCTGAAAACAAAACAGAAAAGAGAAAAGGAAACAGTGAGAAAAAAACTACAACCAGGTCGCAGCCCATTTCCCTCCTTATCTGTCGCCCACGAGCACCCCGCAATAGCCACATTTCGGCCCAACAACGCACTCAGCTCATCCACACCGTAACTGACGGGTGGGACCGAAGAAGGACTGCGGGTTAAGTTGGAAATTATGCCAGGGGGTTTTCTGCGAAATGTCCACCGTCGTCTTCCTCGCAACATCACAAGCAGCTGCCTGTCGGCATCGCCGCCGTCCGCCGTCGCGACATGACGTCCGCCTCCGTCCAGATTCAAGTCGCCGTTGTTCGTTGCCTATAAGAAGACCACTGACGCGCCGGATCCTTATCCTCACTCTTTCTTCCCAAATTTCCCCATTGAGCCGAAACCCTAGCTTCGGTTCACCGTCGATTGTCGCTGCTTCAAGCTCTCTCGTGCTCCATTGATCAAGCACATGGCTTCGCCTTGTCCCCTTGAACCTCCTGGTCAAAATAATTGAAGAAGGGCGCTGGGAATCGACGCCATGAGGTCATCTTCCCAAGCTTCGGTCGTTCTCCAACACGGTAGACGCCAGCGACTCTGACCTCCCCTAGCCACACAGACCTTCTCTACGCGTTCCGGGTGAGTTATTAAACACGTCGCTGGCCTCCTTTACTTTGTTCTCTTCCTATACCGAGCCACCATCGTGCGTCGTCATGCACAGCCGCCAGTCGCCGTCGTGCTCCACTCGCTAGTGACCAAAAACCAGCTGCGCCGCCTCTAGATTGCTCCCCTCGCTGTACTGATTCGAACGAGCACGCACGCGTCCTCTCCTGTACCCTCCGTCGCCGTCCTTGCCGCTCCTCTGCTGCTCCCCGGTGGTGTGATGTCAGCGTGACGTCACTGCACGTCGGTCAGATGAGTCAAACATGCGGCAGGCCCCACTTCGCTGAGGTGGTAACCAACGTGGCAGCGACCCCACATGTCTATGACTGTTGACAATGTTCTAAGTCTGTACCAAAAGTTTAATTCAAGTGACTTGTGTCATGCTGATGTCACAGTGACGCAGTAATTCTTTTTAATATTTTCAAAAATTGAATAAACATTATAAATTCAATACCTTTTGTTGTTTAATTCAGAAAATACATATAATATATCAAAAATTTCAGAAAAATAAAATCTATAGCATTAACCTATTATCAAACATTTTTATGCCAACAATTTAAATAATTATTATTTAATAAAGATTTTATAAGTAATAAAACTTTGATAATTCATATTTTAATAATGGTAAATGTTTAAAATATAAATAAAATACCAAAAATCTTAGAAAAATAAGAACTATAATTCAAATCTATAATCATACATTATTATTCCACTTAATTAAATATTTGTTATTTATTAAGTATTTATAAAGTAATAAATCTTATAAAAAGCATATCTTATTATTTATAAATCACAAAAATAAATGTAATATATCAAAATGATCACAAAAATAATATCTACATGTTACAAATATAATATTACACTTTTGATATTAAATAAAAAGTTAAACACTTTAATAACTTGAATTTAAACCTATTTCTTTAGTTAATAATTCATATAAGGGTAAATAAAATTTGCTAATATTCTAAAACTAACTAATTAAAGTCTAATAAATAGTATTAGTCTTGAATATTGATAATATGAAGTCAAAATGATTTAACACACTTTAAATACAATTTTATTGAATTATCCTTCAACCATAAGTGTAGATTATTTTATAAAAAGGATCCTTATCTAATATAAAATCTCCAAGAATATTTTGTAATAATATAAAACCTATTCCTTTACTTTAACCACAAGTTTATAAACAAATAAAAACCCTATAGTGAACCATAAGTAGTTAAGTAATGTCATTTCCCTGATTACCAATTATAACCATTCATTCACAAAAAGATAAATGATTCTATTCCATTATAAAATCAAGAAACCACTACACCAAATAAAAGTATAACCATTCTTAAGTGACTTTAAGGAAACATTATAAAGTACACAAGGTACAAATAACATAAGAAATATACTCTAAGTCCATATATGTCTTTAAAGTTAACTTTAGTCTATAATACTTTAAATACTATGCTAAAGACTTTGCTATGTGTTTTATAGTTAACTTTGGTATGTTATAATTAAGTTATAAAGCATCTTAATACCAAACTAACCAAGTTAAAAACCAAGATAGATAAGTCTCAAATACTACTAATATCATTATTCAAATAAAGCAATTCTTTCTTACTTAAAGACTATAACTTGAAAGAACACCTAATAAGGTTAATTTAAAATTTAAATACTTCTCCTTAGCTAAGTAAGATTTCTTCAAAAGTTATTCTTTTAAGGTACATTATAAAGCAAGACATAAGCATTTTTATGAAAGCTCTAAATGATGAACAAACCTTATATACACAGTCTACAGATACATTTCCCACTTGAGTATTCCATTATTGTGTGTGCTTTATTATACTTACATGTTGTTTCACACACACTCACAAGCCTTAATAAGAAGCACAAGTATGAAACTTATCTAAAAGGACAACACATTCTAAAGTAACCATTTCCAGTTTCCAAACCCTAGATCAATGTTATCCCCGGGATTCGCGTTCATAAAGTGCATTACATTACTTATGCATAAGAGCATTTTGCTTCTTTAAACATTAGTCCTTACCGGAACAATGATGTTGATTTCAGATATTGGATCTTATATTGTCTCGAAGATCGTCAGTGCATAATCTTGCAATCACAAAAGGCAAGTTCACACTTGCTCATGTCCTTTGATTATTTTCTGTAAAGTATTTTGCAAATCCAGTGTTGTCATCACCTGCATTTGAAAAAGGTCAGAAAACACTATTTTTGATAATAATGTGAACTATTGGTTACTGGTCCAGGGTGATCAGCTAATCTATTAAATCTGGTAGTTGGAATACCACTGTTCAGGACTATATCACCTAGGATTTAACAACCAATGTCGCCAGTGATTCTTGCACCGTGTATTACGCGTTAACCATGAGATTTGGAATGGTACGGAGAAGTCAGTTGTATCCTTTTCCACTCGTATGGAGGCAAGACGACCTTAACGTGATGTTGTGATTCCTTGTGCGGATCCAACATATGGGTGGGCACTCTTACGCCCCACACTTTTGGTGTCTAGATTATCTATGAATGGTGTTTAGGGATATATTCCATTTAAATGGTACTCGTCCGGGCATCACCAGGTCATAGAGTCTTCGGGAACTCATCAGGATTTTAGCCTGCCCGAAAGGGGGCTTAACGGAGGTGAGACGGCCCCGAAGGATCGTGCAGACATATGAGGTCGCGTTGAGGGCAGTGATTGGCTTGGATCTTAGACTGGGCCCCATACCAAGGAAGTATGGACAAGGTCATTACTTGGTTGTGCAACAAGGCTAAGGTCTCTCATGGGTAAAGTGACGCACATCTTCAGAGTGTAAGAACTGTAACTTGTTACTCCCTGTTCCGGGAAGGAGCTGCGAACGCGGCGAGAAAAGAACTCCATGAAAGTTTTGGTAAACTCGTGAAGGCTGGCGGACATAGCTTTCCAGAATGAAAGCAACCTTTTAAGAAATATTTATGAAAACTTGCATAGCCTACGACCTACGGTCTGTGGCTATAGATATAGTGCATCAAACACTCCTTTTCTAGTGAACTTGCTGAGTACGCTCGTACTCAATGTATCTTCTTAACCCTTGCTAGATTCTGAAGCCATTAAGACGACGTCTACATCAAGTTATGCTCCAGGAATCATCATCAAAAGCTAAAGCGTTTCAATGAAGTCGAGAAGGTCAACATATACACCAACTCAAGTGAAGACGAAGTTACTGATTAGATAGGAATATAATCTCTAGCCATAGAACCTATTTTTGTAGTGTATTGCGATAGCAGCAATGCCACACCATTAGTTAAGATACTAGTCTTAATAGTATGATAGTTTTTGAGTTATTTATTTCTGATTCTTCTATGTAAGAAGTTTCTTCCTCTCTCTTTAACCTAGAGTGTTCTCTAGATCTTGTGTAAAGAGTTGAGTTGTAACCTATAGTCATGTCTTGGACCTGCTGTGTTTCTGTTGTAACACTTTGAGGGATGTAATACTAGTGAACGGTGTTTCATTGGTGTTATGTCAACGACTATAGTGTACTACATCATGCAGTGGTATGCTGGGTCACCGCAGTAATATTTGTTTCCTATAGAATTTGTATGCGGAAAAAACTACTTGTTAACTTAAGGCGGAAAAACAATGGTTGTTATTTTCCGCTACTCAAGAACTGGTTCCATCATGTATATATTTTTTAAGAAAGTGTTAGCTTATCCATTACTTTGGTTTTTATGCTTGACCTTTCATGAGTCGGAAGACTCGTTGTTGGAACTATGCTCTCAGGAGATGATGCCAAATGGCACCACCAATAACCTAAGCACAAAATCGCCGACAATAAGTGCCAAAATTCACTACTCCAGAATCCACATAAAAACAACAAAGAACGTGTAGACCAGAAAACTTAAGCTAACGCCCGTAGGCAGAATTTACACAAGTGCAATCGCAAAGCTTGTGCATAAAGGTTTTATACGATCCAAAAATGAACACTAAAGGAGGTAAAAGACTTAGAAATATGAGTGAACCAGAGGGCTTTATTTCATTGATCATATAAGAGGTACACAATAGATAAAAAATGCTAAGTGTAGAAAGGACGTAGCTGTGCTATGTTCCATGGCCGATCAAGCTCCGGGTAGTCATCATCCAGGTCACGTCGCTTACGCTTATGATCCTCGTTGGGTTTATCCTTTAGCTCGCGATTGTCAACGAGGTAGTAAGACCCATTGAGTAGCGCATTGCTTATGATGAACGGTCCTTCCCATGACGAGGATAATTTGTGTGACTTCTTCTGCTTAAGTCAGAGCACCAGGTCCTCCTCTTTAAATGAGTGATGCCGAACGCGGAGACTAAGGTAGCTGCGTAGCTTCTGCTGGTAGATGGAGGATCTTTGGCATGCCAATACGCGCTCTTCCTCGAGAAGGTCCACATCTAGGCATCTAGATTCTTCAGTGTCATCTTCGTCGTAGGCGGCAACTCTTGGTGAATCGTGAAGGATGCCGGAAGGCAGGATGGCTTCTGCTCCATATACCATGAAATAAGGGGTGTAGCCGGTAGATCTGTTGGGTGTAGTTCGTAAACTCCACAACACAGATAGTAATTCCTCTGCCTAGGCTCCAACTGCTCTATGCAATGGTGCTTCCAGACGTGGCTTGATTCCCTGTAGAATTAATCCATTGGCTCGCTCAACCTGACCATTGGACTATGGATGTGCCACAGATGCAAGGTTTAGTTTGATGCCCTTCTCCCAACAATAAGCTTCCACTTCTCCAAGTGACAAATTGCTACCGTTGTCGGTGATAATGCTATGTGGGAGACCAAATCTCACCACTAGATCCCGGACAAATCTAAGGGCAGTTTCCCCATCGAGCTTTCTAATGGGTTTATCTTCTATCCATTTGGTGAATTTATCTACTACTACTAGCAGATGCGTAAACCCACATGGTGCCGTCTACAACGAACCAACCATGTCCAGCCCCCAGACTGCAAACGGCCAAGTTATTGTAATTGTTCGCAATTCTTCAGCTGGAACGTGTGGTTGTCGGGCATAATACTGGCATCCCATGCATGTCTCAACCAGCTTGTCGGCGTCCGCCTTCGCGGTCAACCAGTAGAATCCTTGCTGTAAGGATTTAGCGACCAACGACCGAGGAGTGGCGTGATGCCCGCAATCTCCGAGATGGATTTCGCTGAGGATTTCAATACCTTCTTACTGGGGAACACACTTAAGGTATAAACTAGTAGTGCTTCTTTTGTAGAGTTGTTCATTGATTATGGTATAGCCCTTTGCTCGATGTACTATTTGTCGTCTTTCGACTTCATTGTCGGGCAAAGTTTCGTGTACAAGATATTTCATGAATGGTTTTGTCCAAACCGGAGGGACTTTTGTCACCATGTGAATGAAAGAGTCAACTCTATCCGGGTTGTCAATGTCTGCTCCCTTCACGGATGGTGTCCGTAGATGTTCCAGGAAAACGCTAGGCGGAATTCGTTTGTGCCCTGATCCAAGCTTAGACAATAGATCAGCCGCCTCGTTTTGCTCCCTAGGTACATACTTGACCTCGTAGCCCAAGAAGCTCTTGGCTATCTCGTCCACTTCGTCTCGATATGCCGCCATCATAGGGTTCCGCGCGTTCCAGGTGCCAGCCACCTGCTGGGCAACCAAGTCGGAATCTCCACAGCAAACTATGCGCTTGATGCCAATATTCTTGGCTACGCGTAGTCCGTGAATGACTGCTTCATATTCCGCCATGTTGTTCGTAGCCTCGAAGTGGATATGTAGAACGTAGTGTAGCTTTTCCCCGGTTGGTGACTGTAGCAGTACACCAGCCCCCGAGCCATTGAGTAGCTTTGATCCGTCAAAGTGCATCACCCAGTATTCTGGCTCCCGCATTGGGGTAGCATCTGGCATCTCCGTCCAATCTGCGATAAAATCCACCAAGACTTGTGACTTGATAGCGTCGCGTCTCTTGTAGGTGATCTCGAAGGCGGCAAGTTCAATGCCCCACTTCGCGATCCTTCATGTAGTGTCGCTGTTGTTGATAATGTCGGACAGTGGAGCCTTGATCACCACTGTGATGGGGTGCTCCTGTAAGTAGTGTCGCAGCTTCCGAGAAGCAAGGAACACTCCATATGTTATCTTTTGGTAGTGTGGGTAACACTGCTTAGACTCCGTCAAGACCTCGCTTACATAGTAAACTGGCCGTTGAACTCCATATTCATAGCCTGGTTCTTTCCACTCAACCATGGCGACGATGCTGATTACCCGGTTGGTGGCCGCCATGTAGATTAACATGGGCTCCCCAGGCTTGGGTGCTACAAGGATAGGCGTTGAGGAAAGTATCTCCTTGAGCTGCTTCAATGTTTCATCTGCCTCGTCCGTCCATGTGAATTTGTACGCCTTTTTCAGCAACTTGTACAGTGGCAGAGCCTTCTCTCCAAGTCGGCTGACGAACCGGTTAACCGCTGTAACACAACCTGTTAGCCGTTGTATGTCCTTTAGGCATGTCAGACGGTTTATGTTTAAGATGGCCTTGATTTTCTCCCGGTTGACCTCAATTCCACGCTGGGAAACGATAAAGCCCAACAATTTTCCGGCTGGGACCCCGAAGACACACTTCTTAGGTTTAAGCATCATGTTGTATTTCATTTCTTTTAATTCGGAGATTAAGTTGTTTGACTTTTTGGACATCACCGCTATATCGTCCACATAGGCGTGAACGTTCCGACCAATTTGATCGTGTAGGCAACGCTGCATTGTCCGCCGGTACGTAGCACCTACATTTTTCAGCCCAAAGGGCATCGTGACATACTAGAACGTGTCGTAGGGTGTAGTGAATGAAGTGGCCAATTGGTCCGACTTCCTCATCTTGATCTGGTGGTATCCTGAGTATGCATCGAGAAAACACAAAAGCTTCGTGCCAGCCGTCGAGTCAATGACTTGGTCAATGCGAGGCAAAGCAAACGGATATTTGGGACATGCTTTGTTTAAGCCGGTGTAATCAACGCACATTCTTAATTCTTTGGTTCCCTTTTTGGGGACAAGTACAGGATTGGCCACCCATCGGGTCTGAAGGACTTCTTGGATAAAACTAGCCTTAAGTAACCTAGCTATCTCTTTGCCTATGGCGTGTCTCTTCTCTTCTCCGAAGCGTCGTAGAGGTTGTTTTACTAGTTTACATTTTGGATCAATAATCAAGTTGTGCTCGGCAAGTTCCCTAGGTACACCTTTCATGACGGCAGGTTGCCAGGCAAAGATGTCCCAGTTCTCATAGAAGAACTCGACGAGCGTGCTTTCCTATTTAGGGTCTAGGTTCGTCCCAATGGCGGTGGTCTTGGAGGCATCGCCTACCACAAGTTCCACCGGCTTGGTCTTGATGGCGGCCTTGAATGCTGGGGCGGAGTCAGAAATCTGTTTCTTTGACGCGGGCATCTTTTAAGCATCGACCTTGCTCTGGATTTCCTTAAATTCTTCGCTGTAGAGGACAGCTTCTGCAAAGGCTGCTTCTCCAATCTCGCAGTCCCTTGCCTTGGTAAAGCTTCTGGATACGGTGATGACACTGTTTGGTCCGGGTATCTTGATCTTGTTGTAGATGAAGCATGGCTTGGCCATGAAGGTGTGTAATATGTCGTGGCCGAATATGACGTGGTACATGCTCTTGAAGGGGACCACCTCAAAGGTCATGCGTGCTTGGCGGTAATTATTGACATCGCCAAAAGTGACCTGGAGTGTGATGCACCCAAGTGACGAGGATCGATCTCGTCAATGCCCATTGTTATGAGCTTGGGTTTTGGAGAAGATGGGGATGCTAGAGATCGCGGAAAGATTAACAGACAAACAACTAGGGGACACGAGATTTACCCAGGTTCAGGACCCAGGAGGGAAAACCCTACTCCTGCTTGTCTGCTCTTGATTACGGCGGAACCAAAAGTTACAGGGGTGCGCAGATGCAATCTGGCGTGGAGGTGTGTATGCGGTGGTATGCGAGGTGCCCTCCTCGTCATGCCCTCCTAGCCTTTATATAGAGGTAGGCAGGTCCCGGGCATAGATCGAGTCAGTTATAGGTTTAGAGTTTACCCCCTTTGAATATTCTATCTAATCTAGTCTTGCTCTCCAAGGATCCGAAGGCGTCATGGGCTTGGGCCACCCGAAAGTCTTCATGGGTCGTGTATATTTTCATGGGCCATCCTTGGGATGGACCAGGTATGCTGATATCGTGTACCCATAGGGTATAACCATGTCAGTAGCCCCCGAGTGTTAAGTCGAATCATAGATTCGGCTGAGGACTCTTCAATCTTTTGGGTGCAACTGTTTTCTGTTCATCAGAGAATGATTTTAGGGTGTATGGATTGTTGACGCATGTGCCTGACTCTCCCGACGGATCAGAGCCAGTTAACTGTCTTAGGACAAAACAACACGATCTTCTTCAGATTCAAGTCCCTCGACTCGAACCCGGAACAAATGCTGGCGTAATTCAACTCAGGCCGTTGAGGACTTACAGGAGTAGAATTCTAGTAATTTTCGAATGATGTACCCAACGCGTCCGTCTGGATTTTCATCGCGCCTGCTGGCATAGATTATTACTAGCAGAGCGCGGTCGTGTGCGTTTCTAGGACATTAGATGGTATATGTAGCTCTTATCTTTGCGTCACAGACACAGCATCCGAAATGTTATCACCGCGGAGGTGTTTCGGGTGTCCAAGGAGGATGTTTCTCACTTAGCGTTAATCGGGGCAAAGTTGCCGAAAAGTTTTTGCATTCTGATCCGAAGGATCGTACTCAAAGAATTCATAGGGTGCGCGACCAGCACTCCCTATGGGGGAGTAGCCCCCGAGTGTCTGTTCGAGTCGTAGACTCGAGCAGAGACTTTAATTCAGCCTTTGTATGTTTCAGGTCCGTAGGACACAATTTTTTCGGATGCTTGACCAGTCCTCCCTATGGGAGTAGCCCCCGAGTCCTTAGTGGAGTCGCAGACTCGGCGTAGGACTAGAAGTATAGTTCATCGGCGTAGTATGCTATTCATGCTTCGGGTGCACGGCTAGTGCTCCTGATAGGAGTAGCCCCCGAGTAGTTGCTCGAATTGTAGATTCGAGTGAGTACTTTAGCTTGTTGGAGCCAAAAATTTGTAACCGTTGCTAGTATAGCTTGAATGATATCAGTGTTGACGACCGGTGACCTCAAGCGTCTGCAGCGCCAGAGGTGACGCGACTGGATGAACGTGGGTCCCACTTTCTGACTTGGAGTTGACTGGTCACACGCGACGTGGATATAATTACGGCGTCTCCTCAGTTTCCGTGCTTAGTGGACGGCGTGCGAGCGATGGTTCGCTGTTGTGCTAACACGTGGACAACTTGGATTTGATGCTGGCTCTAGGGCTTCCCGATGAACGATCCCTGTTTATCGTCTTCGTCCTTATAATCTGTGGGGAAATTTTGTTTGTTTTCACCGCAGCCATTCGTGTTTCACTGCTTCCACTTTCTTGAGCTTTTCTCACCGCGCACTGGAAGTTCTTCGATCCTTCCCATCCTCATTTTTGCGCTCACGCCGCCGCCATCGTCGTACTAGAATGGGGAAACCAAAGAAGGCCTCCACCGCAGTGGGCACCAGCGCTCCTACCGGCGGAAAGAAGGGCACCGCCTCCACTCGCATCACCGACGGTGGCTGGCGACGGTCGGAGACGCGTAAGGGCGACCTGCGCAAACTTCGTGGGCAGGGTATGATCCCGCAGGACAAGGAGGCCGTCAAGATTCCCGGCGACGAGGTAATTCCCCGTCCACCTGCAGGGTTTCGGGTCATGTTCTTTGCTTTTGTCCTTCGGGGCCTCTCTCTCCCAGTCCACGATTTTCTCCGTGGGCTGCTTTTTTTCTATGGCATCCAACTCCATCATCTCTCCCCAAATTCTCTTCTCCACATCACCTCCTTCATCACCTTTTGCGAGTGCTGGCTCGGTATCGAGCCGCACTTTGGCCTTTTCTGAAAACTCTATTCCGTGAAGAGGCAATCTGGCTCCGACGGGGTTTATCCGATCAGCGGCTGTATCATCTCCCTTAAATACAATTTTCTCTTCTTCTCTTTTTCTATGTCCGAGTCCGTCCAATACTGGCGGAGGCGGTGGTTTTACATCCGCGATTCCACAGTGGACGGGCAAAATTTTGGCCTTGCCCCTTTTGACTCCACCCAGATAATCCAGTCGAAGAGGTCCTGGAAGAACCATATCTTGGATGGTGGGGTGGCGGAGATAGAGGAGCTCTACCGTCGGGTGGAGAACCTCCACGTGATTCCGGAGAAAGAGGTTAACGGTGTGGATATCATCTGCACCTTCCTCAAACGTCGGGTACAGCCGCTCCAGGCTAGGGCGCACCCGATGTTCCTTTACTCTAGTCGCCACGACCCGACGAGAGATGCGACTGAAGAGCTCTCCAGGGGGGATCTCGATAGAATCCTTCGACCGCTGCTAAAGTTCAAAGCTAAAGAGGACCTTCCGGGGAAGTCACTGACCCCTCCGTTCACTGCCTCTTGTCCGGTCCGCAGGTGTAGATCTGGGTCGTGCGCGTAGCACTATTTTCGAGTGCGTTTGTCTTGTACTTGCTTGTTCTGAAAGTTTGCTTTCTTTGTGCGGGAGTTCAAGGTACCGGGCATGGTGCCTCTACTACCCAAACGGTTTCCGGATGCGCCGGACAATGAGGTAGTGGACTCCATGTCCGAGCTTCCCTCGGCACGGTCATCGGCTGAAGCAACCTTTGAGTCGGGCGAGGAGCAGATTCGAAAGCAGACACGGAGCTCGAGCGAATCGTCGGATGCTCCGACTCCGCCGACGCCTAGGAACTCGCCATGCCTTGCGCGTCATAGTGGAGGTGATGGTGGTTCTTCCTCCCCTATTCCGGTCGTGCCTGTGTGGGCTGTAGCGTCGCAGCCACCGGCGAAGCGGAAGAAGGAAGAGAAGAAGGGCAAGAGGACCTTGCATGTCTTCAACTTGAGCGATATGGACTCGTAATTACCTTCGGTTGCATTTGGCTATCTTTCATTGTTGCATGCTTGTGTTTGACTGGTGTTTTCTTTTGTAGCCACTCCTCTGATGGCTCGTTTAGCGGTGGCACTCAGGAGATGGTGGGGGAGTCGAAGATTATGCCTCCTCCTTCTCAGACGGTGGCCACCTCTGGGGGCATTGCTCCGAACCCCTCTCCACAGGAGGCTCGGGTGATCGTCTCCTAGAAGACTACAGCCGGACCTTCGGAGTCTCTATTTGATAATGTAAGTATTTTTGTTCTTGACATGGGGGGAGCCCCCGAGCGTTTTTTGTATGATCTGCTGATCAGTGCTTCTATCTTGTGTGTGTCTCGGGGGGAGCCCCCGAGCGCTTTTTATGTGCTTGATTTTGTTTTGCTCGCTTCTTGGGCGCAGCCCCCGAGCCTTTTTCCTAATAAGTTGCGTATTCTCGCAGCCTTTTGTGCAAGGCTCCAACCAGCTGGTGAAGCAACATCTGGCATTGGAGGCCAGCCTCCAGCAGCTTCAAGGTACAACTGTAACTAGGTCTTCTACTTCTTCGTCTGCTTGCTAGCTTATAAAACTAACACATGTTCTTGTTGCTTTTTGCAGATGAGAATAATACGGCCCTCCGCGAGCTTGATGCTCTCAAAAAGAGCCTCGGGCAAGCGGAGAAAAAGGCCGAGGACGCTGTTGGCGCTAAGGAGCGCCTCGAGCAGGAGATAGCCAGCGTAGCTGCGGCCAAGGAGCGCCTGCAGCAAGAGGCCACGGACCGCGAGGAGCAGCTCGCCACCGCTGCGGCCTCGCACGAGAAGGAGGTAGCTGACAAGCTAATGGTCGCTGCCAAGGCTATTTCGGGTGAGTAGTTTCGTCTGTTACTTGTTCCTTTTCGGCTTCCTTGTATCTCTAGTTTTGTTTGATTCTCACTTTGCCTTTTCCATTTATCTAGATGCCACGGGCATTGAGTTTGACCGCAGTGCTCTGGAGCACGGAAGTGCTTTGGATGATGCTACTGCGGCGGTCGAAGACCGCTGCAGCACTGTGCTTGGCTCTCTTGCCAAATCCAAGGAGGTTCTCGGGCGCTTCTATAAGGAGCTCATCCCCAAGGGCACTACCCTCGAGGATGTCGACTTGTTGGCGGATGCGCTGTCAGCCGAGGCGCCTATGGCATACAAGCACAAGCAGAAGGGCATCGGCGCCTCCATGGGGCTAGCGATGGCCGTGGCGTCTGGAGCGGAGCTGGATCAGGTCACCTCCCAGATGCCGACGGCTCCCGACGGATATGAGGTAGCTTTTGCCCTCTATGTTGCCCGCTGTAAACGCTATGGGCCGAAGATGATTGACCTGCTGGCGGAGTATGCGGTGAGGCAGCAGGGGGAGGCCAAGAGCAGGCAATCCGGCTCCGAGGCCACTCAGGATGCAGCTGCTTAGGCCTTGTAGTTGTAGGATAGCTTTCGTCTGCTTTTGTTGTAATATATTTACAAACACTGCTTGGGCCATGCAGTGGCTTTTGCTGTATATAATGAATCTTTGAGTTGTTGCCCGTTCGTGTGTTTGTTCATATCCTTGCCTCTTTTCCTCTAGGGACCTTTGGGTGATGATCACGTCGATACTTCGTCTGCGCCGCAGCTGCGGCCATCCTTGGATGATGAGTCGCAGCTTGTATTTCTTCGTGACCGTCTCCGTAGTCTTGAGAACGAGTTGCTTGGCATCCGAGGCCACGCGGATGTTTGGAAGTCGAAGCCGGAGCGAGGCGCCGCCAGAGAGGAGTATCTGATAGGGGAGTTGCGGCGTTTGGCGAACAACTTTAGTGCAAGTTTCTTCGAGCTGCTGCTCATTTTTGGATGCGCCTGTTGGCTTGTCATCTTACTTTGTAGGTGTTGCAGGTGCTAACCTTGTTCCTAGGAAGGAAAAGGAGCGCGTTGTTGTTCGGATAAATTGCTTAACGCAGCAAGATATGGAAGCCGGTGGCTTTTTCTAGATGGACCGTGATCGTGCCATGGTCCTTGCGACTGTGCAGGATCCTGTTCACCAGGTGTCGCAGGTGCTGCGGCAAGTGAAGACTTCCTTGGCGTCAATTCTGCATGTAATGTTTCCCCTGGATGAGGTACCATCGACTCTTTGGGGCTTGCTGGCGAAGTTTCGAGATGTGTATCATGTCAGGGAGCTGGTGCGGCATCAGTTGGTTGCGGGGGTGAAGGCCGCGATTTCCCTCATGCGGCTGCATCGCCCTGATGTAGATCTTGCTGCTGTTGCGGCTGGGCCGCCTCCTCGGACAGATGGTGGCATGTGGGACATGCGTCCGCACTATTCGGTTGTAAGGCAGTGTGCCGAACAAGTTGTAGATCTCTTTGAGCATCATGCACAGGTGATTCTTAAGAATAGGTAGGACCTGTAAAAAAGATAGATGTAAAACTTGTATGTGTTCGACTGGGCGTGTTATGCCCCTTGCTGTAAAGGTTGATTGTTTTTAGCACGTGGTGCTTTGTTTGTATGCATGCCCTTTTCGTTAGCCTGACGTGATCGGCTACTCAGGTGTACATGCGTTATCCTCAGTCGATGAAGTCGTGAGGTGAGGGGGAGCCCCCGAGTGTGTCGTAGCATAAAGAAATGCAAGTGAAAGATAAATTTTGGGGCGAGACACTTAGCTTTTATTTATATCGTAATGAGGAGGTACATTGTTCGGCTGAGTAGCCTTATTGAAAGTAAAGGGGAGATAGCTAGGGGTAGAAGCGTCGCAGTTGTGCGACGTTCCATGGGTTGGAGTATGCGACTCCAGACTCCACGTGCTTCAGGCGATAGGCGCCACCTGGGATGACTTCAGTGATGATGTAGGGTCCTTCCCAGGGTGACTCGAGCTTCTTCGGTTGTTCTTGCTTGAGTCGTAAGACTAGGTCTCCTTCGACGAAGGACCTTGGACGCAGCCGGCGGCTGTGATAGTTGCGGAGGCTCTGCTGGTAGACCGTCGATCGGGCTGCAGCGATGTCGCGTGCCTCGTCGAGTGTGTCGACGGCGTCTTCGACTGCGGCTGTCGATTCGGCTTCATTGTAGGCGATGACCCGTGGGGCCTTGTGGCGTACTTCTGCATGCAACACAGCTTTGCCTCCGTGTACCATGAAGAAAGGCGTGTAGCCAGTTGAGCTATTTGGCATTGTGCACAGGCTCCAAAGGACGGAGGGTAGATCTTCTGGCTAGGCTCCCGCAAGTCGCTGGAGCGGGCTAATCAGGCGTTTCTTAATGCCGCCGCCGACAAGGCTGTTGGCCTTTTCGACCCGCCCGTTCGTTTGCGGGTGCGCCACTGAGGCGTATGTTATGTTGATCCCGAGGCCTTCGCAGAATTCCTGGAATTCTTTGGAGATGAAGTTCAACCCGTTGTCGGTGATGATGTTGTGCGGTACGCCGAACCTGTAGACTATGGATTCGAAGAATTTCACAGCTGTTTTACCCTTTTGATTAGTAACGGGCATGGCCTCTATCCACTTGGTGAATTTGTCGACTACGACCAGGAGGTAGACGTGGCCTCCTTTCGAGGACTTGGGCAGTTTGTCGATCATGTCGAG
The DNA here is from genome assembly GCA_916181665.1 of Avena sativa. NCBI lineage: Eukaryota > Viridiplantae > Streptophyta > Magnoliopsida > Poales > Poaceae > Avena > Avena sativa. The sequence goes on along the minus strand of OV702298.1, from coordinate 37,993,254 downwards.
GCCCCATTGGGCGAAGGGCCAGGCCAGGGGTATGGGCCTGAGCTCCGATCCGGGTGCGTGCAGTTTGTCTATGAACCTCTGGCATCCGTTACACTTTCGGACGATGTCCTTGACGTCGTTCATGGCCGTTGGCTAGTAAAACCCAGCTCGTAGAGCTTTGGCGATGAGGGCGCGGCTGCCCGCATGATGGCCGCAGATGCCCTCGTGGATGTCTTGGAGAATAGTTTTGCCGTCATCGATGGTGACGCACCTTTGGAGTACACCCGAAATTTTGCGCTTGTATAGCTCGCCTTTGATGATGGTGAAGGCCTTGGACCGGCGAGATATGCGTCGGGCATCTGTTGGGTCATCAGGCAGTTCCCTGTCTATCAGGTATCAGAGGTATGGCTATGTCCATGTTTCTTCGACTGCCATGACCTGCATCAGGTTGACCACTGCGACCTCTGTGTCGAGTTTTTCTTGTCCTTCCTGTCCTTCGGGTAGCGCAGCCCCCGAGTGTTCTGCTTCTACGGGTGATCCCTTGGGGAATTTCCTTTTGATGGATGGCACGCAGATCTGTTCAAGGAACACACCTGGTGGCACCCGCGCGCAGGTGGAGCCGATGTTGGCGAGTCTGTCGGCTTCTTCGTTGCTTTTCTCTTCCAACGTGTCGAAGCTCGCAGTCGTCGAAGTCTCCTTCAAGTGAGTTGTAGAGTGCGCGGTACGCGATCATGTTGGCGGCGTGCGTGTCACACTCGTTCATCGTCTGCTAGACGACGAGATGTGAGTCGTCCCAGATGACTAGGCGCGTTGCGCCGCAGATCTTGGCCATCGTCATGTCGTGGATGAGGGCCTCGTATTCGGCTTCATTGTTGGAAGCTCGAAATTTCATCCGAAGGACGTACTTCATCTTGTCGCCCTATGGGGATGTTAGTATGACCCCGGCTCCTGCTCCTGCCTCGCGCTTGGAGCCGTCGAAGTGCATCGTCCATGACTGTGTCATGTCCGGGGTATCCGGCAGCTGCAGCTCCATCCAGTGGACGAGGAAGTCCGGAAGGACCTGAGACTTGATCGCATGGCGCTTCTCATAGACTATGTCCAGAGGTGACAGCTCGATGCCCCACAGGGCCACGCGTCCTGTGGCCTCCGGGTTGTTCAGGATGTTGTTCAGGGGTGCTTCGTTGACGACCATCACCTGATGCTCCTGGAAGTAGTGGCTCAGCTGACGAGCCATCATGAACATGCCGTAGGCGAGTTTCTGGTAGTGAGGGTACCTCTGCTTTATCGGCGTCAATACCTCGCTGAGGTAGTAGATTGGGAGTTGGACCCCATGGGCCTTGCCATCTTCGGGTCGTTCGACCACGAGCACGGTGCTTACCACCTAGTGTGTAGCTGCTATGTATAGCAGTAGAGGGTCGCGCTCTTTTGGCGTGACCAAGACGGGCGAGGTGGAGAGCAGCCGCTTCAGATTTTCAAATGCGTCATCCGCTTCGGGCATCCACTCGAATTTTTCTGCCTTGCGTACCAGCTGACAGAAAGGCAGGGCTTTTTCGCCCATGCGGCTGATGAACCTGCTCAACGCCGTGATTCGCCCAGCGAGCTGCTGGACGCCTTTGAGGTTCTTCGGCTTCTCCATGGCCATTATGGCTCGGATTTTCTTTGGGTTTGCCTCGATCCCTCGCTGGAGATGACGTAGCCGAGTAGTTGGCCAGATGGGACGCCGAAGGCGCACTTTTCTGGGTTTAGCTTGATCTTGTATCGATCAAGGTTGTCGAACATCTTGCGGAGATTGTCGATCAGTGTCTTGGCCTCCCTTGTTTTGATTACTATGTCCTCGACATAGACTTGTATGTTGCGGCCGATCTGGTTCTTCAGGCATGCCTGCATGCACCGCCGGTACGTGGCACCTGCATTCTTCAGCCCGAAGGGCATTGTGTTGTAGCAGAACACTCCGAACAGTGTGATGAACACCGTTTTCTCCTGATCTTCGACCTTCAGTCGAATCTGGTTGTAGCCTGAGTAGGTGTCGAGGAAGGAGAGCTTCTCGCATCCTGCAGTCGAATCGATGATCTGATCGATCTGAGGGAGAGGAAAGTGATCCTTCGGGCAGTGCTTATTCAGCGATGTGAAGTCCACGCACATCCGTAGGATGTCCGTGTCCTTTTTAGGGACCACCACGGTATTGGCCAGCCACTCGCTCTCCTTGATCTCTCTGATGAAGTTAGCGTCGAGCAGTCTGTTGACCTCGACTCCGATGGCTTTAGCCCATGGCTCGGACAGTCGTCAGATGGACTGTTTGACGGGCTTGGCGTCTAGAAATACGTTAAGTGCGTTCTCGGCGAATTCCCTGGAAACTCCTGGCATGTCCCCAGGACACCAGGCGAAGATTTCCCAGCGCTCATGGAGGAATTCAACAAGCGCGCTTTCCTATGCGGGGCTGAGGTCGTTGGCGATCAGCGCCATCTTGGAGGCGTCCGTCGGGTGGACCTGCACCTTCTTTGTGTTGACTGTGGAGTCGAAGGACATGTTAGGTGCGTTCTGCCTTGAGACTAGGGGTGCCCTGTTGTCTGTCACTTCTCGGAGCCTTATGAGCTCCTCCTGCATGCCGAATGACTGGGAGATTCTATTGAAGTCCCTGTCGCAGTGATCTGATCGGGTGAAGCTCCTGTGGACCGTGATGACGCCCCTAGGTTCGGGCATCTTGAGTAGCAGGTACGCGTAGTGAGGTACTGCCAGGAACCGTGCGAATGCCACGCGCCTGAGGATGGAGTGGTAATTTGATGGCCAGTCCACCACTTCGAACTCGAGTCGTTCGCACCGAAAGTTATCGGGCTTGCTGAAGATGACGTTGAGCCATATCTTTCCCAGGGGGAATATGCCCTTCCCTGGGACGATGCCGTGGAACGTTGTGTCGGATTGTTCCAGGCTGCACAGCGGGATCCGTATTGCTGCCAAGGTGCTAGCGAACGTCAGATCGATGCCGTTGCCACCGTCCATGAAGACGCGGCTCATCTCGAACCCTTCGATCTACGCCTCGAGCACCAGGGCAGCATGACCTGGGTGAGGGACCTGGCGGGGTGATTCGAACGGCTGAACGTGATGTAGGACTCCGAACCGCTGAGGTACTCAGGGATGGTGGGTGGAGCGGTCACAGCCATACTGACCTAATGGGTGATTTTCTTTTGCACCCTGTTTGTTCGGCGCCCCTTTTGGATCATCAGTGACCCTTTCGGCATGGGGTACCGGTTTCCTCCATTGTTCTGTGCGGGTGAGATTAGGTGATTTGAAGGTCCCACGGGTGATGGTGGAGCAGCTCCATGGGCGATGTCACCTGGTGCGGGTGCGTTCCTGTACCCAGGGTTCGGGGCTTGCTGCCTCATCTGGGACATGCTCTCGCTGAGTTTCTGGAACTCGCGGCAGTCTTTGAGCATGTGGCTTGCCTTCTTTTTACCATCCTGCTTGTCGATGTAGAAGTGGATGGTGCATGGGCCCGACAACTTATCGTATGCCGAGAATCCGTCGTCGCGGCCGCGGCATTGCCATAACTGCGCTAGGCGTCCTCCATCGCGGAAGTTGTTTCCACGGTATCCGCTGCTGCTGCGTTGCCTTCACTGCGGAGGTCGGCGTAGCCAGCCGTGACCATGTCGGGTCCGTCGCGATCATTGTAGACGCACGATCTTCGCTTGCTACGGCGTTCACGTCGGCGGCCGTAGTCATCTTCCTCCTCTGAGTGTGCTTTGTGGATGGAGTCCTCACCATCTGCCCACCTGTTGGCGATGTCCATGAGGTGGTCGAGTGTCTTGGGCTTGACGCGCCCAAGTTCTTCCTTGAAGTCTTGGCGTTTGACGCCATCCTTGAAGGCGTCGATTGCTCTCTCCTCAGAGATGTGTGCCGCGAAGTTCTTGGTGTTGGACCAGCGTAGTATATACGAGCGAATGGATTTGCCCGTTCGCTGGGTATAGGCCCTCAGCTCTTCGATCGAGGCTGGCCTCTTGCTGGTGCCCTTGAAGTTTCGGCTAAAACTGTACGCCAGTTCCTCCCAGCTTCGGATGGATCCCGAGGATAGGTTGCTGAGCCAGATCCGGGCTGCGCCTGTCAGCTATAGCTGAAGGCATTGCAGGGCGGTGTTTTTGTTTCCGCTGTGCATCTTCACGGACGACAGGTGGTCGCTGAGCCACGCCTTAGGGTCCTGCGTGCCATCAAACTTCGGAGTGTCCGAAGGAAGCTTGAAGTTTTGCGGCATCCGCATCCATCGAATGGATCTGCTGAAGCATCGAGCTCCATAGAGTTCTCCTTCGTCGTCGTCCTCTTTGGATTTGGACGAGCATACGCGCTTGGCGCGTGCCTTATCGATCTTGCGTTGGGTGAGCTCGTTCGAGCGTCGTAGTCGCGACTGCGACGCCGCGAGCTTTTGTACTGTCGAGGTAGGTCGTGTTCTTCCTCGTCCGATGAGGGTGTGAGACTGCGGTTGAATCTAACCGCAACCTTCTTCTTCGGATATTCAGGGACTTCTCCGTGGAGCGCAGCTCTGACGAGTCCAAGTCCGGCTAGTGCAGAGTTGTGCATGGCCCTCTTCGGGTCCCCCACTGGAGGTGGATGGGACGCGAGGTATGTGGTGGCTGCCATGATTGCAGCCTGAGGCGTCTTCGGGATGATGTTGTCATTGGCATCCATCTCCATGAAGGATGTGTTGAGGGTTCGGGTCACCTCACGACGTGCAGCGGGGTCCATGTTCTCTACGCGAGAATGATGCTTGTTGGCGTGGTTGCCGTGCGAGCTGGAGCCGCCAACGGCAGAGAGCGCAGCTCGCCGCACGCTGGACTCCGAGGCTGCTTGCTTGCGTTTGTCAAGCACCTCTTGCATCTTCACCTGCTTTTTGTGCTCTTCAATGAGGAGCAGGTGGTATGCCATTAGTAGGTCCCGTGAGGCACCCACAGGCAGGATCTTGTTGCCCGCCAAGGCTTCGCCTGCTTGGTTCCATCCTTCCTCGTTGAGGTGCATTACCCGATTGGCATCGGTGTCATCCTCGTTGGGCGATGGGATTGGTCCCTCCTGTTTTCGCCATTTCTACCCTGCGGGTTGGGTTGGTGCTGATCCACGTTGCTCTAGATGACCACGGAGCATTGGTAGCATCCATAGGTTGGATCTCTACTGCCACAGCTTTCGGATCCAGAACCGTAGGTCCCTTCATCCGATGGCGGATCGCACAGATCTGAGTTGCAGCTGTTGCTGTCATAGGACTCATCTGTCGATGGTGATGTGCGTAGAACGGGATGCGGAGCCCATGAGGCGGGCCTGATTGATGGTGGTGGCACCCGCCCTGGGAGGCGGAGAGTGCCGGTCTGTCCCACCTGGAAGCAGAAGCTCCCAAACAGAATTTCGAGCCCGTCGCCTACGGGCTCGAAGTCCTTCATGGTGGCTGGCGAGTGGGCGGTGAAGTCGAAAGCGCCGAAGAGGAGATGGCTCTCCGTCGTCGAAGAATTATAGATCGCTTTGGTTGCGACCGTCAAGATCGCACAATCAGCGCCCCCAGTTCCCACAGATGGCGCCAATTGACGAGGATCGATCTCGTCAATGCCCATTGTTATGAGCTTGGGTTTTAGAGAAGATGGGGATGCTGGAGATCGCGGAACGGTTAACAGACAAGCAACCAGGGGACACGAGATTTACCCAGGTTCAGGCCCCCGGAGGGAAAACCCTACTCCTGCATGTCTACTCTTGATTACGGCGGAAACGAAAGTTACAAGGGTGCACAGATGCAATCTGGCGTGGAGGTGTGTATGCGGTAGTATGTGAGGTGCCCTCCTCGTCGTGCCCTCCTAGCCTTTATATAGAGGTAGGCAAGTCCCGGGCACAGATCGAGTCGGTTACAGGTTTAGGGTTTGCCCCATTTGAATATTCTATCTAATCTAATCTTGCTCTCCAAGGATCCAAAGGCGTCATGGGCTTGGGCCACCCGAAAGTCTTCATGGGCCGTGTATATTTTCATGGGCCTTCCTTGGGCTGGACCAGGTATATGCTGATACCGTGTACCCGTAGGGTATAACCATGTCACCAAGGGACCGAGCCTCCCGTCCAGGAACTACGCCATGGAAGATGGTGCTAGTCCGGCTTAGGTTTGCCTCCGTCAAATTCATCTTGTGTAGTGTATCCAGGTACATGATGTTGATGCCGCTTCCACTATCCACCATACATTTGGTGAACTCATTTCCGTTAATCAGGGGGTTGATGATCATGGCATATTGGTTCTCCGTAGGGATGAGGTCTAGGTGATCCTTCCTGTCCCAAGTAATTGGAATTTCCGACCAGTGCAGGTATTGGGGAACTGGGGGTAGAGTGGCCATTAGTATCCTCATGGAGGTTTTCTATTGTCGGATGGTGGGGGTGCCAAGGAAAGTGTGGCTTCTCGAAGGGGTTCTTGACCTTGCCATCGCTCTTGGCGGCATGCTTGGGGTCAACGTCCTCGTCCATATCGCTTGAATCCTTGGACTCCTCCTCCTTCTTCTTCCCCTTGCCCTTGCCTCGCGGTCTGTTCTTCTGACTTCGCTTGTAGCCAGACTTCGGGTCCTCCTTAAGGTCGTTGACGAACTTGCAATGGAGATTGGTGTGTGTGGTCTTGCCGTTGGCGTCGATGTGTACGAGGCATAGCATATCGCGGTACTCTTTGTAGGTTTAGGGAACGCGGAGCGCTGCCGAGGTTGTTTCACTACCTCGCTGCTCCCCACGACCAGCCCCCCGTCGTCGGCCACATTGTCTACTATCACCTCGTCCGGCAAAAGTCATGGCGACCATGTCGGAGGTTTGATTTTCTTCTGGAGGGCTCTTTCGCTTGGTGTTGTTGTTCCTCCGAGCTTGAGTTGGAATGGTCGTTGCCGGCAGGGAGCCACGAGCATCATCGTCGGCAACCGCGAACTCACTAGCCAGCTGGATCATCTGGTTGAGATCCAGCTGGTGGTTGTCCTGCAAGCGCTTCAACGTATGTTGGAGCAACGTACCCCTTTCCAACTCATCAATGAAGGCGGACATGGCGGTCTATGAGTGCACTCCTGCGCAGGAATTCTTCATATCCAGCCAGCGGGAGAGGTAGGCGCGATATGACTCGTCTTTCTCATGCACGCACCGCTGTAGGTCGCCAACAGTACAGGGATTTTTGTATGTACCGTTGAAGTTTTTGGTGAACGCTTCTTGCATGTCCAACCAGTTGCAGATAGATTTCTCCAGCAAGTCATCGATCCATTGCCGGGTCGTGCCCGCTAGTATCAATGGGAGGTACTTGAAGGCAACGTTGGGGTTCCCCCTGACGGTCTCCATCACGTTGCCATAATCCTCTAACCATGTAGCTGGCTTGGCGGTGCCGTCATAGGACTTGATGGTCTTGTCAATCCGGAAACCCTTGGGGTAAGCTGTGGTCCTTATTAAAGGTCCAAAGCAGCGCGGTCCTAGGTATGCTCCATCCCGGGCGTCATGGATCTTGTCCACACGTGATTGTGCGTCATATGGCTCTGGACTTCTTTTCTTCTTTTTGCCATCAGGGGATGGGCTGCGTGAATGACGCGGGCCTCCTCCGCCATGGTGGCTGTTGGGTGGCGATGGAGGCGGAGGTGGCGGTGGGTTAGCCTTCTTGATGTTACCCTCCTGCGATGCCTCACGCTTGTCGCGATTGCTTGTCGGACGCGGAGGGTCATGGCGTGACCTGCTCTTATGTCCTTGGTTGCGCTCCCCATCGTGACGGGCCTTCTCCGTGTTGTCACGGATGACGATGCTGCGTTGCTTAGGTGGAGGCATGTCCGTACGATGGTGAGCCTTGTGGTCTTCGTGATGTCGGGGAGAGCGGGGCGGTGGACATGGGCGATGAGGTTAAGCCTTGCCTCCATGGTCGGAGGATATGGGGATAGCATCTTTCCTGTTGCGCACATCCCTCCGTCTTCATTCTGACGAACCCGTCTGGGACCCGACATCAAGAGGAGATCTTTCCCTTGGCGGCTTATGTTGGCTAGACTGGCAAAACGCTGGGTCAGACTCAAGCCTCTGGGAGGTGGCCTTTTCCTGTTGTTTCACCGCCTTGGCCACTAGGTCATAGAACTGGTTCACCGCTTCGGGTGATCTATCCTGCTCCAGAAGGGTCTTGGCGATGGCGAGGTTAAGAAGACGGGTGGGCATCACCTGCCTGCCTTCATTGTCAATGTATGGCTTGGCCTGTGCCGGTTTCGAGGGAGCCCATCCTAGGTTTCGCCGTACACCAGGATCGTTGATGACGCGAGCCAAAGCTTTCTTAGCCTTCTGCTGCTGCAACAGAGTCTTGTACTCGGCCTCCATTGCTCTAGCTTTCTCTATTGACTTCTGCGCATTGGCCAGATCTCGATCTAGCTTTGCGCCTTGCACCACGATGGCCTGCGCTTCCTCAAGCAGCTGCTGGCGCTTCTCGTCGAGCTGGACGACATAGCGAATATGAGACACGGTCATAGGCTCGACGAGGATATTGCCGTACATCACTTTATCAGCTGGAGTGAGTTGGGCCGCAGCAGACGTAGACGCCGGAGGCGGCGGGTTTGCGATGTTGTTGTTGCTTGGACCGGTGCTGGGTTCCTGCTGCTGCTGCACTGGGTTAGGCGGAGGGGGCATGACCTTTGCGCGATCATTGTCGGCAGCAACAGGTGGTCCCTTCCCTTTGTCCAGCGCTCTAGGCGGAGCTCGTCCGGGCTGATCTTCATGCATCTCTGTCCCAATGGTGACGAACACCTCTCAGGACGTGATGGCGTTGTTGGCCTGCTCGTCACGCTTGTAATCTTCCTCCATCTCCTGCATAGCGGAGTCTAGCTCCTCTGGGCTGAAGTCTATCTCCTCTGAATCTGTGCTGATGTCAGCGTAGAACGCGTCAAGCACGGAGTCGTAGGGTGTCGGGGCTTCCTCGATGACGGGGGGTGGTGGTGCAACAGCAGCGACAATGACTGGAGGTGGTGGCACAGCTGCGGCGACGATGACCGGAGGCGGTGGTGGCGGTGGCTAAGGCGGAGGGGATCCGCCAATGAGCGCGATTTCCATGTGATCTTCCTCCTCAGCCTCCGCATAGCTGTTGACGGTGTTCACCATGTTTTTGAAAGTGAGGCATCCTGAAGCCTGATGCCGCCTTAGCGTATGCCAGAGAAGCGTACCCTGGTCCAGTCCTTCAACAAAGTGATACATAGCAGCATCATTGGGGTAGTGAGCCAGGTCGGCCCGTATACGGAGCCATATGGCAAGGTAATCACGGGGTTTTTCGCCCTCTCTCTGGACGCAGCGCGCCAGATCAAAGATGGTGACCACACCGACGAACTTGGATCTCTGTTGTCCAGACACACAGGCGGAGCGGCGGATTTGCAGCGATCTTCCACCATTATATCCAGCACAGGGGCGGTTTGGGTGGGCCTTGAATTTTTTCGATCTTTGCCGGCAAACTCCGATGAGAGATCTGACATCGATCCTTCTGCGAACGTATCCTGCCCGTAGGCGGTCCGTGCAGGTCTTGATGCTCCTCCGACTCCCAGGGAACTAGTGCCCGAGTCGGTTTCGCCGATGAAGAGGTGGATATCTCCGATTGGAAAGATCGAGCACCGCGTAGGGTTCGTCTTCGCCGGGATCCAGAATTCGTCAGGGGGACGATCGGAACGTTGCCGGAGAAGAGAACGCGACCGATCGTGCGGTGACCCAGCATACCACTGCATGTGTAGTACACTATAGTCGTTTACATGACATCCACAGAACACTGTTCTATAAATATCACATCCCTCAGAGTGGTACAACAGAAACATTGCGGGTCCATATTACAAAATTACACACATTATTATTATTACAATACCGGAAGTTCAAGGCTTCCAAAATACTCAACTTACAAACCAAAATATAAAGTGTTTCACCAGAATTTTAAAAGTAGCAACTCCGACTAGGAGTTGAGCTCAACAACTTATTATATAGAGTCCATGCTGCTTGGCTCCGTTCGTTACTACTAACTATGGATACTTAGTTGGACTCGTTATCATTGACACCATAGCAGATTTCGTAATCCACCCCTTCAACACCTCCGGACAGATCGGGTTCCTCGTAGAACACATTTTTCTTGACATTCAGCTGCATATATTGGCACGTCTTCGGGATCCTCAGAGTCTAAGCAAGGGATCAAAGGAAAGAATGAGTAACAGCGTTACCCAACAAGTTCATTATATGCAAGGTGGGAAGTTTGATGCTCTAACTACCACCTCAGATTATAATTCCTTGGCACTATGCAATTTTTTGTAAATCTTTCTTCAAAGATTGATTTTATTCTGAAAAACTATGACAATCAGCCTTCACAGGTTGACCAGAACTTTCATGGAGTTCCTTTCCTGTCGCGTTCGTAGCTCCTTCCCGGAACAGGGAGTAACAAGTTACAATTCTTACGCTCTGTAGAGGTGCGTTACTTTACCCATGAGAGATCAACTCCTTGTTGCACAACCGGGCGTACTTTCCCGTCCACAATTCCATGATGTGGGGCCCAGTAGTTGGTCCAAGCTAATCACTTTCCCCTTCGCGACCTCGCATGCCTCCTTGGTGTACACCATCCCCACATAATGAATTACGGCAATGGTTTGTACAAACCGTTAGATGCCAGAACTATCATGGCACGATGAGGGTTCCCACCCATATGCTGCATATCCTCTATGAATTAACAATTAATATGCACGCTATGAGGATAACAGCCACGATCTGCACATCTGGCTTCATGCGAGAGGAAGAAGATACAGCTGACTTCTCTGTCCCATTCCAAATCTCATGGCTAACACGTAATATACGGCGCTAGAATCACTGATGTCAGGGGTTATTAAGTCCCTACTTGATCATCATTGTTGCAAATAGAACCCTAAGTTATATTGCTATATTATATCACCACTTAGGATGATATCTATGATTTCTTTATTTGTGAAAATAATATTTTCTTTCTTTTATAGCATATATGATAACACACCATTTGCAAATACTTTGATAAAGACTCTTCAAAGGACATGAGCAAGTGATGAACTTGCCTTATGATGGCAAGGTAGTGAAGTTTGATGCTTGCACTGGACCTTGAGCTTCTATGTCTACAAAAACATCAGTATTGCCCGGTAAGGACAATATGTAAAGAAGCAAAATGATTATGCAAGTAATGTAATGCATCATTTGATATGCAGTTTCCCCATGATTATAATAATTCTTTTTAAATAACAAAGGATTTATAAATATTACTTTTTAATATTTATAATATATATTGAACTATTTTATTTTATTTTCCTTTATTTGACTTTTATTGTTTTAATAATTCTTTTAGGAATTATCACTTAAATATCAAAAATTGTTATTAAATATTTATTTAGTATTTTTCAAAAATACTACAATATTAATATATAATGAAAGTGATTTTTATTTATTTTTATCATCTTTCAATAATTTTGTAAAATTCCATAAGGCATATATGATTTACAAAATTCCTAATAAGATTTAAATGTCTAAAAATTTATATTTTAATTTATTTGGATAGTGTGGATTATTGTGAATCCAAAATATTTTATTTATAATTTTTAGACTTTTATTTTATTTTCTAGAATTTAATTAAGTCCAGGGGTATTTTAGTCTTTTCCTATTTATTAAAACAGGCCTGAAAGGTTTTTGGGCTGGTTTAATCTTATTAGGCCCTAGAGGCCCATTAGACACAGTCAAAATAACCACCCCGAAAGGTTCTGGACCAACTCAGCCCACTCCTCACCGCCTCTCTCCTTCGAGCTCACTCCTCTCCTCTTCTGCCCCCGACCCCGTGGTCGGTGATATCGTCGTCGGCGATTCCCGCCGTCGTGGGACGTTCTGGTTGCTACCGTGGTGCAACAGGAGGTTGTCGACAACACCCGTCCTTTCTATCCAACTGGATTTGAGTATGGGGCTCTCCTGCGACGGATCGATGCCGTCCCGAACCCTAGGTTTTGGGGGTTGGCGTGGATCTTAGTTGCCGCCGCCGTCGTGCGTTGTGGTGATTTGTCTCGCCTCTAGGCATGGTCAGGGTCGCTGCCATGGCGCCGTATGGGTTGCAGCGCCCCCTCTGGGGTGCTCCCCGTGCCTCCATGGTCGTCGGCCCCTCTGCTTCCTCTTCTAGTCTCCAGCGAGGACCTCTGGTGAGTTCTTTTCCTCTCCCCTTGTGCTCTCTGTGCTCGCTCATCCTATGTTGGATGTTGGCAATGACCTCTCTGGTGACTGTCTTGTCCTGATTAGGATGGTTTATTTCATTTAGGGTTCTTATCATGTGATTTATCATGTACTGGATGAATTAGATCATGTGTGGATGGTCTGTAAGCATGCTAAATGGTTATTAGTCTGAGGCTTGTTGCTTGAGATGAACTATAATGGTTCTGATGGCTTATTATATGATTTTATGCTTGGTTTGCATATGATTCAGATGGTATATATGCTTTGGAATCCATGCTTGGTAAAGTTAGTGGCTTGATAACTTTCCACTGTCATTTCTTGGTTTATGATCATGGTTATGGTGTGATGAAATCACTGTCTTAGTGCTTTTGGCTTAGAAATTAATAGATATCACAATGATCTCAAAAAGTACAGATAAACATTGGAATGTTTTAATTATGATTCCTAACAGGAAAATGATTAGTAGATTGATTTGTTGAACCTGTGATGATTGGATGTTTATCCTGATTCATATAGAATTGTTCTTGTGACACCATCTTGGTATGGCACACAAGATTGGTTCTAATCTATTGATTGGGTTGGTTTAAGCTTAAGACAAGCTTAGCTTTAAAAGATAAATGGAAAGGTTATTTTCTGAAATCCCTAAGACCAATGATGTTGGTTTGAGGCTTAGGGTTTTAGGCCTTATCTAATTGATTCATATAGATAGTCCTGGTAGTGGTACCAGCTATTGTTTCTTGAATCGAAGCTTGGAGAAAAATGATAGTAGGCTTGCTCATTATATGGATCCAAAAGATTAGTTTCTAAGGTGCTACCCTTACTTTAGGGATGTGCCTAGAAATTATATCTTAGCTATATTTATGCTTGAATTGTAATATATGGCTTGACAACCAAAGCAATGATGTTGTTCTGAGCTCTGGTTGGATCCTTGTACTTTGTTGTTTGCTTTTAGAGTTTAAAATATCTATGATGGATTCACCCCACTTGGGTGCTTTCTGAGAGTTTGTTCATAAAACAACACATGCTTCTGTCTAGATAATATGATTAGATCATATGTGAGGGTTTTATGATGCTCACCGCAAAATCTGATGATTGTGGAGTAAGGTGGTGATGTTGATCTTGTTTTGCTGAGCTCCTGTGCTTTACCTTGAGCTAGCCTGCTCCTCCTAGATCCTGGACTTGATCTTGTTGTCCACCTGATCCTTCCCCCCTCCTTATGTTACCATCCTGGTGATGAGATCTGGGGCTTTGGTTGGTTTGGTTACTGGCTGTTGTGCTTGGTTTAGCTAATGTCTAAGCTGGCTGTTCTTGTGTGTGTGCAGTGAAGAGATGAACTAGTGCCTCTCCACGGCTGTGCTGCTAGTTTTGTGAGTTTGGGATGTGCTGTGAATCTGACAGCACACCACATGCATTTAGTTGTGTGTCCTGCTTGTGTGCTTGCTGTGCACTTGTGGATATGCTTTGGCTTGAAAGTTACTTTGATCTGATTACTTTTACCTGGCTGGTGAAACTTGCCCCTCTTGGCTGTCATTTGACTTCTGGCTTAAAAATTATGGAATATTTATCTTTTCATATTGGTGAAACTTACCCCTTATATACTCAATGATGAAATATTGAACAGTGCACTTCACTATCAACTTCTGAGAGTAAAACAATACTAACCCTAACTTTCCTTTTTCTATTTAGTTTCTGTTTGTTTTGCAGGTACAGATTTAAAGTGAAGATTTTAGTTTAAGTTTAGTTATAGAACGATCCAATGTAATCTTCTTTATACTTTTGTAATTTTAGTTCTATTCTTTTGTAATCTTCTCTTTATTATTTTGTAATAAAGATTATACTATTATCAATAAAGAATATTCTTATTCTTTATTTATTTGCTTTTGTGAAGTTTGTGGATGATTTCAATAAGTTACAAATTTGTAACTTATTTATTTAAAATAAAAATAGGAAATAAGTTTTCATATTCTTAATTGTTTTTTTAGATAAAATTTGAGTTATAATAATTACTCTTAATTAAATCAAGATTCAAACCTTATTCCTAATTCATTTGAATTATAATTCAAACACTCAAGTTTAAAATTAAAATTCATTTTCCAAAACACATAATTCCTCAAAGATCATATCAAAGTTTATAGCAATCATACTTTAAGACTAAACCTAATCTCAAAGTATGAAAGAAACCTTGATTGCTTAAGGTTTTTATTTGGCGAAAAAATTTCCCACATTTTCACAGATGAATGCATGCAACATTCCAAATTCCTAAATCTACCCTTCGTTAGTTCCTAAATGCTGGGATGTTACAGACTTCCCCCTTAAATTAAACTTCGTCCCGAAGTTTGTGGAGATGTACCTTAATAGTTCTGGATAGGCTTTTCTTAAATCCTCTTCTTTCTCCCATGTGGCTTCCCTTTCAGGGTGATGTTCCCACTGTACCTTGCAATATTTGATTGCTTTGTTCCTTAATATTTTCCAGTTTTCTTCCATAATCTTACAGGGCTTTTCAATATAGGTCAGATCTGCTTGTAATTCTATCTCTTGATGTGTGATTGCATAATCTGGAACTTTTAAACATTACGAAGTTGTGACACATGGAAAACATTATGCACTTGAACTAATCTTGATGGTAACTCTAAAGCATAAGCTATAGTTTTGTTTTCACTCAGTATCTTGAATGGTCCGATGTATCTTGGACTCAATTTTCCTTTAACTCCGAACCTTTTCACCCCTTTCATTGGACTTACTTTCAAATAGACCATATCTCCTACTTCTGGATGCCATGATCTTCGAATTTGATCCGCATAACTTTTCTGCCTACTTTGAGCTATTTTCAGTCTATCCCTGATCTTATCAATGATGTCTTGTCTTTCCTTGATATAATCTGACGCAAATTCTTTGTTGCTTCCAGGTTCATACCAACATATTGGTGATCTACACTTCCTTCCATACAGAACCTGATATGGAGCTGCCTTCAGACTACTCTGATAGCTATTATTATAAGAAAATTCTGCCAATGGTAGATGATCTTCCCATGTTCCTCCAAAATCTAGTGCACAAGCTCTTAACATGTCTTCTAGTATTTGATTTGTTCTTTCAGTTTGACCTCCTGTCTCAGGATGATATGTTGTGCTGAAATCTAACTTTGAACCAAGTGCTTCATGCAGTTGACTCCAAAATGCTGAAGTAAACACTGACCCCCTGTCAGTTACGATCTTTTTGGGTACTCCATGCTTACTTACTATCTCTTTGGCATATACTTCAACTAACTTCTCGGCATTATCTTTTTGAAGCACTGGAATAAAATGTGCACTCTTAGTGAGTCTGTCCACAATTACCCATATCATATCCTTCCTTTTTGGTGTCATGGGCAATCCTGTGATGAAGACCATACCTATTTCCTCCCACTTCCATTTAGGAATTTCCAAGGGTTGTAATGGTCCTGCTGGACTTTGGTGTTTAGCCTTCACCCTTTGGCAAGTATGGCATTCATATAGATATTTAGCAATATCTCTTTTCATGTTATTCCACCAGAATAGTTCTTTCAAATCCATATACATCTTAGTACTCCCTGGATGTATAGAATATGGTGTTTCATGTGCTTCTCTGAGTATGACATCTCTAATCTCAGTCACATCTGGAACACATAGACGGTCATGAAACCATAAAGACTCATAATCCCCAAGGCGAAAAACTGATTTTTGCCATTGAATATCCTCTGAATTTCCTCAGCAATAAACGGATCTTCTGCTTGATGTCTAAAAATTTATTGTTTAAGATCACTGTCCTGCTCTGCAACTACCTGCATAGTAGCTAATCCTCCAAGAACCTCTGTTCTAAAGAATTGAAGTCCTAATCTTTCCAGGTCCATTTGTAACTCTTTTGGTAACTCCTGATTATTAGGCTGAATATCTGCACTCTTTCTGCTTAAAGCATCAGCTACAACATTAGCTTTTCCTGGAGTATAGTTGATTGTTAAATCATAATCCTTGATTAGTTCCAACCAACGCTTCTGTCTCATATTCAATTCCTTTTGAGTGAACAAATATTTGAGACTTTTGTGGTTAGTGTATAACTCACATCTGGCTCCATAAATAAAATGCCTCCATCCTTTCGGCGCAAAAACTACTATTGTTGGGGATATGCTATATGGGTATCCTCATAGCATGTCTCTTATCCGACTAACCCGGGTGGCCCATAGTCGGTAGCATGGCCTGTGGCCTGCTGGGCGTCCCAGTTAGGTGGACCCAGAAGAGAGGCCCATGCCGGATAAAGGAAGGCTACGGTGGAGTCACCAGCGTACCCGGAGCCTTGGAGTGCAAGATACACAAGACTAGTAATAGACGGTGTAGAACTCTGTAACCTGTCCGGCTAGGACTTTTCCCTGTAACCCTAGGACCTGGCGACTATATAAGTCGGGCCTATGGGAGCCTTTAGGGCACAATAACTTAGACTCTCTAGTCACCTCGCACAGCGAACCAATCCTTGTAACTCGGCGTATTGCCATTATAGTGATTTATAGCAGGAGTAGGATTCCGCCACCGTTGTGGGATCTGAACCTGGGTAAGCTGTGTAACCTCGTACCCGTCAACCGTCCGCCTTACCCCACGTCTCTAAACACGCACTGTGAGGACCCCTCCATGGCGTACTCGTCGGCAATACCACGACAGTTGGCGCCCAGCGTGGGGCAAGAGGCGCTTCAGGCTCTTCAGCGGGCGAGGACCAAGATCTTAGTGGGAATCGGTGAAACCGTTGCCATCGGTCGCGTTCTCTTCTTCGGCAACGTTCCGATCATCCCCCTCCCCCCGACGAGTTCTGGATCCCGGCGAAGACGAACCCTACGCGGTGTTCGATCGTTCCTATCAGAGACATCCACCTCTTCATCGGTGAAACCGACTCGGGACTAGTTCCCTGGGAGTCGGAGGAGCATCAAGACCCGCACGGACCGCCTACGGGAAGGACACGTTCGCAGAAGGGTCGATGTCGGATCTCTCTTCGGAGTTTGCCGGCAAAGATCGGAAAGCATCAAGACCCGCACGGACCGCCTACGGGCAGGATACGTTCGCGGAAGGATCGATGTCGGATCTCTCCTCGGAGTTTGCCGGCAAAGATCGGAAAAATTCAAGACCCACCCAAACCGCCCCTGTGCAGGATATAAAGGTGGAAGATCACTGCAAATCTGCCGGCTTTGCCCGTGCGTCTGGACAGCAGATATCCAAGTTCGTCGGCGTGGTTACCATCTTCGATCTGGCGCGCTGCATTCAAAGAGAGGGCGAAAACCCCCATGACTACCTCGCCAGATGGCTCCGCATACGGGCCGACCTGGCCAATTACCCCAATGATGATGCCATCTATCACTTTGTGGAAGGACTGGACCATGGCACGCTTCTCCGACATTCTCTAAGGCGGCAACAGGCGTCAGGCCGACTTACCTTCGAAGGCATGGTGAACGCCGTCAACAACTACGCGGAGGACGAAGCGGCAGCTCAGACAGCGCTTGCGCTCATTGACGGAGCCCCTCCGGTTCAGCCACCACCACCGCCTCCGGCCGCCATTGTCGCAGTAGCACCACCACCTCCAGTCATCGTCGAGGCTGTTGCACCTCCACCGCCCGTCATTGAGGAAGTCCTGGCACCCTCCGACTCTATCATTGACGCACTTTATGCTGATTTCAGTGCAAACTCAGAGGAGATAGACTTCAGTCCAGAAGAGCTAGACTCCGCTATGCAGGAGATGGAGGAGGAGTACTCGCGCGACGAGCAAGCTAATAACACCGTCATGTCCCGAGGGGTGTTCGTCACCATTGGGATAGCGATGGATGAAGACCAACCCGGGCAAGCTCCGCCTACGGCACTGGAAAAAGGGAAGGGGCCACTTATTGCTGCCGACAATGATCGCGCAAAGGTCATGCCCCCTCCGCCTAACCCAGTGCAGCAGCCGCAGGAACTCGGCACCGGTCCAAGCAACAACAACACCACAAACTTGCCGCCTCCAGCATCTACGTCGGCAGCAGCCCATGTTACTCCAGCTGATAGAGTGATGTACGGCAATCTCCTCGTTGAGCCACTAATCGTTGATCATATCCGGAACGTGACTCAGCTTGACGAGAAACGCTAGCAGCTGCTGGAGGAGGCGCAAGCCATCGCGGAGCAAGGCGCTAAACTAGATCGAGATCTGGTCAATGCGCAGAAGTCCATAGAGAAAGCTAGAGCAATGGAAGCCGAGTACAAGACTCTACTGCAGCAGCAGAAGGCTAAGAAGGCTCCAGCTCACGTCATCAACGATCCTGGGGTACGGCGCAACCTAGGATGGGCTCCCTCGAAGCCGGCACAGTCCAAGCCATACATTGATAGTGAAGGCAAGCAGGTGATGCCCACCCCACTCCTTAACCTCGCCGTCGCCAAGACCCTTCTGGAGCAGAATAGATCGCCTGAGGCAGTAGAACAGGTTTATGACCTAGTGGCCAAGGCGGTAAAGCAGCAGGAAAAGGCCACCTCTCAGAGGCTTGAGTCTGACCCAGCGCTCTGCCGATCTAGCCAGTACAAACCGCCAAGGGACAGATCTCAGGATGTCGGATCACAGACGGGTTCATCAGAACAAAGACGGAGGGATGCGCGCAACAGGAAGGATGTTATCCCCATATCCTCCGACCATGGAGAAAGAGCCCAACCTCGCCGCCCATCGCCACTGCCCCGATCCCCCCGATGTCAGGAAGACTACAAGACTCACCATCGCACAGATATGCCTCCACCAAAGCAGTGCGGCATCGTCATCCGCGACAACGCGGCACAGACCCGTCATGATGAAGAGCGCCACCAAGGACACAAGTGCGGGTCACACCACGACCCTCCGCGTCCGACAAGCAACCGCGACAGGCGTGGGGCGTCGCAGGAGGGTAACAGCAAGAGGGTGAACCCACTGCCACCTCCGCCTCCGTCGCTGCCAAGCAGTCACCATGGTAGAAGAGGCCCACGTCGTTCACGCAGCCCGTCCCCTGCCGACAACAAGAAGAAGAACCCGGAGCCATACGATGCACGTTCGTGGATTGATAAGATCCACGAGGCCCGGGAAGGACCATACCTGGGACCACTTTGCTTTGGACCTACAATACGGTCCACAACTTACCCCAAAGGTTTCCGAATTGAAAAGACCATCAAGCCCTATGACGGCACCGCCAAGCCCGCCACATGGTTGCAGGACTACGGCAACGCGGTGGAGATTGCCGGAGGCAACCCCAATCTCGCCGTCAAGTACCTCCTGTTAATGTTGACAGGCACGACCCGTCAATGGATCGACGACTTGCCGGAGAGATCTATCTACAACTGGCTGGACATGCAAGAAGCATTCACCAAGAACTTTGAAGGTACATACAAGCGTCCCTGCACTGTGGGCGATCTACAGCGGTGCGTGCAGGAGAAAGACGAGACATCTCGCGCCTACCTCTCCCGCTGGCTGGATACGAAAAATTCATGCGCAGGAGTGCACGCCCAGACCGCCATGGCCACCTTCATCGATGGGTTGGAAAGGGGAACGTTGCTCCGACATAAGCTGAAGCGCTTGCAGGACAATCATCAGCTTGACTTGAATCAGATGATTCAGTTAGCTAGTGAGTTTGCAGCGGCCAACAACGATGCTCGTGGCTCTTTGCCGGCAACAGCCGTTCCAACTCAAGCTCTGAGGAACAGCAGTACAAAGCGGAAAACCGCTCCAGAAGAAAAACAATCTACCGACATGGTCGCAATGACTTTTGCAGGACGAGGAGAAGGCGAACAACGTGGCCGAGGAAGGGGAGCAGGCCGTGGGCAGCAACGAGGAAGTGAAACCAACTCGGCGCCGCTCCGCGTTCCCCAAACCTACAAAGAGTACCGCGATATGCCGTGCCTCATACACCTCGACACCAACGGCAAGGCCACCCATACCAATCGACACTGCAAGTTCGTCAACGACCTCAAGGAAGACCCGGAGTCCGGCTATAAGCGAAGTCGGAAGAACAGACTGCGAGGCAAGGGCAAGGGGAAGAAGAAGGAGGAGGAGTCCAAGGATTCAAGCGACATGGACGAGGACGTTGACCCCAAGCACGCCGCGAAGAGCGACGACAAGGGAAAGAAGCCCTTCGCAAAGAAGGCCCCGGTCTACCACACTTTCCTTGGCACCCCCACCGTCCGACAACAGAAGACCTCTCTAAGGATCCTGATGGCAACTCTCCCCCCAGTCCCCCAATACCTGCGCTGGTCGGAGGTTCCAATAACTTGGGACAGGATGGACCACCCAGACCTTGTGCCCATGGAGAACCAATACGCCATGGTCATCAACCCATTGATTGACGGCGTGGAGTTCACCAAGTGCATGGTGGATAGTGGAAGCAGCATCAACATCATGTACCTGGATACACTGCAGAAGATGAACTTGATGGAGGCAAACCTAAGGCGGACCAACACCATGTTCCATGGCGTAGTTCCTGGTCGGGAGGCTCGGTCCCTTGGGTGCATCACACTTCAGGTAGCCTTTGGCGACGTTAATAATTACCGCCAAGAGCGCATGACCTTTGAGGTGGTCCCCTTCAAGAGCGTGTACCACGTCATATTCGGCTGCGACATATTCCACACGTTCATGGCCAAGCCATGCTTCGTCTACAACAAACTCAAGATACCCGGACCGAACGGTGTCATCACTGTATCCGGAAGCTTTACCAAGGCAAGGGACTGCGAGATCAATGAAGCAGCCGTTGCAGAAGCTGTCCTCTACAGCGAAGAATTCAAGGAGATCCAGAGCAAGGTCAATGACTCAGAGATGCCCGCGTCGAAGAAGCAGATCTCCGACTCCGCTCCTGTGTTCAAGGCCGCCATCGAGACCAAGCCGGTGGAACTTGTGGTAGGCGATGCCTCCAAGACCGTCGCCATTGGGACAAACCTAGATCCCAAATAGGAAAGCGCGCTCGTTGAGTTCCTCCGTGAGAATAGGGACATCTTTGCCTGGCAACCTACCGACATGAAAGGTGTACCTAGGGAACTTGCCGAGCACAGCTTAAACATAGATCCAAAATGTAAACCAGTGAAACAACCTCTATGACGCTTCGGAGATGAGAAGAGACGCGCCATTGGCAAAGAGATAACTAGGTTACTTAAGGCTGGTTTTATCCGAGAAGTCCTTCACACCTGATGGGTGGCCAATCCTGTACTTGTCCCCAAAAAGGGAACTACTGAATTAAGAATGTGCGTTGATTACACCGGCTTGAACAAAGCGTGTCCCAAAGATCCGTTTGCTTTGCCTCGCATTGACCAAGTCATTGACTCGACGGCTGGCTCGGAACTTTTGTGTTTTCTTGATGCATACTCAGGATACCACCAGATCAAGATGAGGAAGTCGGACCAATTGGCCACTACGTTCACTACCCCTTACGGCACGTTTTGCTATGTCACGATGCCCTTTGGGCTGAAAAACGCAGGTGCTACCTACCAGCGGACAATGCAACATTGCCTTCACGACCAAATCGGTCGGAACGTTCACGCCTATGTGGACGATATCGCGGTGATGTCTAAAAAGTCAAACGACTTAATCTCCGACTTAAAAGAAACCTTTGATAATCTCCGGAAATACAACATGATGCTTAACCCTAAGAAGTGCGTCTTCGGGGTTCCAGCCGGCAAACTATTGGGCTTCATCGTTTCCTAGCACGGAATCGAGGTCAACCCGGAGAAAATCAAGGCCATCTTAAACATAAACAGTCCGACATGCCTGAAGGACATCCAACGACTAACAGGTTGTGTTGCAGCAGTTAGTCGGTTCGTCAGCCGACTTGGAGAGAAGGCTCTGCTGCTGTACAAGTTGCTGAAGAAGGCGGACAAATTCACATGGACAGACGAAGCAGACACAGCATTGAAGCAGCTCAAGGAGATTCTTTCCTCAACGCCCATCCTTGCAGCACCCGAGCCTGGAGAGCCCCTGTTAATTTACATGGCGGCAACCAACCGGGTTATTAGCATCGTCATCGTGGTAGAGCGGAAGGAACCAGGCTACAAGCACGGAGTTCAATGACCAGTTTACTATGTAAGCGAGGTCTTAACGGAGTCCAAGCAGTGTTACCCGCACTACCAACAGATAGCTTATGGAGTATTCCTTGCTTCTCGAAAGCTGCGACATTACTTTCAGGAGCACCCAATCACAGTAGTGAGCAAGACTCCACTGTCCGACATTATCAACAACAACGACGCTACAGGAAGGGTCGCGAAGTGGGGCATTGAACTTGCCGCCTTCGAGATCACCTACAAGAGACGTGAAACTATAAAGTCACAAGCCTTGGCGGATTTTATTGCAGATTGGACGGAGATGCCAGATGCCACCCCGTTGCCAGAACCAGAGTACTGGGTGATGCACTTTGACGGATCAAAGCTGCTCAACGGCTCGGGGGCTGGTGTATTGCTACAGTCACCAAAAGGACACAAGCTACACTACGTTCTGCAGATCCACTTCGAAGCTACAAACAACATGGCGGAGTATGAAGCACTCATTCACGGACTGCGTGTAGCCAAGGATATTGGCATCAAGCGCATAGTTTGTTGTGGAGATTCCGGCTTGGTTGCCCAGCAGGTGGCTGGCACCTGGAATGCGCGGAACCCTATGATGGCGGCATATCGCGACGAAGTGGACGAGATAGCCAAGAGCTTCTTGGGCTACGAAGTCAAGTATGTGCCTAGGGAGAAAAACGAGGCGGCTGATCTACTGTCTAAACTTGGATCAGGGCGCAAGCAAATTCCGCCAGGAGTTTTCCTAGAGCATCTACGCACATCATCCGTGAAGGGTGCCGACATCGACAACCCGGATAGAGCTGACTCTTTCGTCAACATGGTGACAAAGATCCCTCCGGCTTGGACAAAACCGTTCATGGAATATCTCGAACACGGAACTTTGCCCGACGATGAAGTCGAACGATGGCAAATAGTACGGCGAGCAAAGGGTTATACCATAATCAATTGGCAACTCTACAAGAGGAGCACTACTGGTGTATACCTAAAGTGTGTTTCCCAGCTAGAAGGTATGGAAATCCTACGCGAAATCCATCTCGGAGATTGCAGGCATCACGCCGCTCCTCGATCGTTGGTCGCGAAAGCCTTCCGGCAGGGATTCTATGGGCTGACCGCGAAGGCGGACGCCGACAAGCTGGTTGAGACATGCACAGGATGCCAGTATTATGCCCGATAACCACATGTTCCTGCTGAAGAATTGCGAACAATACCAATAACTTGGTCGTTTGCAGTCTGGGGGCTAGACATGGTGGGGCCGTTACAAACGGCACCATGTGGATTTACGCATCTGCTTGTAGCAGTTGACAAATTCACCAAATCGATAGAAGCTAAACCCATTAGAAAGCTTGATGGGGCAACTGCCCTCAGATTTGTCCGGGATCTAGTGGTGAGGTTTGGTCTCCCACATAGCATCATCACCGACAATGGAAGCAACTTGTCACTCGGAGAAGTGGAGGCCTATTGCTGGGACAAAGGCATCTGACTTGACCTTGCGTCTGTGGCACATCCACAATCCAATGGTCAAGTTGAGCGAGCCAATGGATAAATTCTATAGGGAATCAAGCCACGTCTTGAGGCACCGCTACATAGAGAAGCTGGATCCTGGGCGGAAGAATTGCCATCTGTGTTGTGGAGTTTACGAACTACACCCAACAGATCCACCGGCTACACCCCTTACTTCATGGTATATGGAGTAGAAGCCATCCTACCTTCCGACATCCTCCACGATGCACCAAGAGTTGCCGCCTATGACGAGGATGACGCTGAAGAATCTAGACGCCTAGATGTGGACCTTCTCGAGGAGGAGCGTGTTTTGGCATTGCCAAAGATCCGCCATCTACCAGCAGAAGCTACGCAACTACCATAGTTGCCACGTTCGGCATCGCTCGTTTAAAGAGGGGGATTTGGTGCTCCGACTTAAGCAGAAGAAGTCACACAAATTATCCACGCCATGGGAAGGACTGTTCATCATAAGCAAGGCGCTGCTCAATGGGTCTTACTACCTTGTCGACAGTGAACTCAAGGACAGACCCAACGAGGGTCATAAGCGTAAGCGACGTGACCCGGATGATGACTACCCGGAGCTTGATCGGCCATGGAACATTGCACAGCTACGTCCTTTCTACACTTAGCATTTTTTATCTAATTGTGTACCTCTTATATGATCAATGAAATAAAGCTCTTTGGTTCACTCATTTTGCTGAGTCTTCTACCTCCTTTAGTGTTCATTTTTGGATCATATAAAACTTTTATGCACAAGTATTGCGATTGCACTTGTGAAAATTCTGCCTACGGGCATTAGCTTAAGTTTTCTGGTCTACACGTTCTTTGTTGTTTTTATGTGGATTCTGGAGTAGTGACTTTTGGCACTTGTTGTCGGCGATTTTGTGCTCAGGTTATTGACGGTGCCATTGGGCATCATCACCTAAGCGCATGGTTCCAACAACGAGTCTTCCGATTCACGAAAAGTCAAGCATAAGAACCAGAGTAATGGATAAGCCAGCACTTGCTTAAAAAATATACATGCCGAAACTTAATTCTTAAAGTAGCAGGATACGATAACCATTGTTTTCTGCCTTAAGATTACATCAACAAAGTTTTTCCCGCGCACACTCCAGAGGTGAAACAGAAATTACAAAGTGTTTTTCACTCTTTGGGTGCAGGAGACTTGGAGGCCGCATCATCACCAGCTGGAGAATCACCCTCAGCATCGGCGTTGTGGTGAGACTCGGAGGATTCCGGGTCGGCGTTGTCGAGAAAGTTCCTAGGCACGAAGACGTCAACATCTACCAACTCGGCAACTCTGGTATCATACCCCGCCGAGTGATGACAGGATGGCTTCATGATCGATCTCCTTGCCGTCATCATCTACGTCGGGAATGCCAGAGGTCACCGTGTCGATGTCGGCATCTTCATAGTGTGCCTTCACCATATACAGCACCATCCTTGCGCCAGCCCGTGCGCATGAAGCTTTCCAGCTCGCGACACGCTCGGGGGCTCGGCGCAGAATCTCCGAGTACTTCTTCACGGAGTCCGAGGCCTTGATATAAATCTGGAGGGGCTTGGCAATCTCCTTGGCTTGGGCGATGGCGGTGTTGATGAAGTTTCCGGCAAGAATCATGCATTCTTTGTCCGAAGGAGGCAAGCGGGTTAAACCCATAGGCGTTGAAAATTCCGACAAGAATTGCATGGGTTCAAAAAATTCTAAGTATCCAGACTACGGAACTACAAGGCGGAGGACACTTACTGAAGATGCTGGCCTTAGCCTGCCAGACGACGTCCGCCAAGGATTCCTTCTCTTGTTGGAGGAGCTTAAACGCCTCGCTATGGCGAAGGTTTTGCTCATCGGCAGCTTGCTTCTGATCCTTTAGGATCGCAAGCTCCTCCTTCAAGCGATTGATCTCCTCAGAGGCGGAATCCTGCAGGGCTTTCATGGAATCCTCGTGCATCTTCAGCATTTCTTCCCTCTCCTTCTTAAGGATCTTGTTCTCGTTGTCCACCTGCTGGATGGGCTTGGACTGCTCAACAATGTCCTTGGCCTTGGCGACATGCTCTGCAAGTCGGAGAAAACAAAGTACACATTGAGTACTCGGAGATTATGGGCACAACAGTAAGACGGAAATGTGCAAAAAGAAAACAGACTCT
This sequence comes from Avena sativa, assembly GCA_916181665.1. Classification (NCBI taxonomy): domain Eukaryota; kingdom Viridiplantae; phylum Streptophyta; class Magnoliopsida; order Poales; family Poaceae; genus Avena; species Avena sativa. Next base: position 37,967,428 of record OV702298.1, on the reverse strand, counting down.
TGTTTTTGATGATCTATTCCTTCAAGATGGCAGTTTTACCCTTTTCGGCTTCAAGATCTACGCGCATCTTCTGGTACTTGTCGTTGGCCATGCCCCTCTGAGCATTCTCGTTCTATGGAAACAAATACAAAGTCAAGTCGTTGTTTAGTCTGCTTGGAGCTTCTAGTCGGAGATTTTCCACCTAGATGCTCGGGGGCTACAGTGATATTTTTTAACTTAGCAATATGCTTAGCTTTTCTTTAAGCATCTAGTCAGAGCTAATTCAGTTCTCGACTACAGGCTTGGGGGATACAGTATAAAGTTTTTAACTCGGAAAATGCTTAGCTTTTCTTTAAAGCATCTAGTCGGAACTAATTCAGTTACAACTAGACGCTTGGGGGGCTACGGCACTGAAAAATATAAACACTATGTATGCTACTCTTAAAGCATCTAGTCGGAACAATTTCTTCCATCTAAATGCTTGGGGGCTATAGTGAGAGTTCTTTCTAACTTAGTCACTCTCAGAGCATATAGATGCAAAACCTATGGTTTTCCGTCTACATCCTCGGGGGCTACAGTGGGATACTCATAGGAAATGCAAAAGGTAAAGTGAAACTTACAAGTGCGATGATCTTGAGGCTTGTAGCGCTCTCGGCCAGCAGCTTGCCAAAGACAATGCTGTTTCCTTGCAAGATGTCTGCTTGCCGGAGTAGCTCCTCAAGACCGCATGTCGGAGATGACGGCACTCCTCCAGGAACCATAGTTGTGTTACTCGGCATGAGCGCCGGGTAAATAATCTTCGGGAACTCGAAGGGTTTCTGAGGAGTAGGGGCGCCGCCTTCGGCAGAAGTACCAGCTCCCACCACTGCCTTGCCGCTACCGATGGCATCCTTAGCCGGAGCTTCAGCCATTTGAAGAGCAGCACTCTCCTGCGTTGCCTGCTCGCCGACAACAGCAATCTCGGTTGAGGCGCCAGAGTCCACTTCCATGGCGGAAGGGCCTGGTGCCTCCTGGACTTGAGAGCTTGTCGGGGCGGAGGAGGGCTTGACGGTAGGAGTGGTACAGGTGATGGCGGGGGAGGAGTCGCGATGCAGCATATCTTTGATATTTCTAGAAGCCCCAAGAGTCTTGGAGGACTTCTTGAGGCTGGTTGTGGCTTTCTTCCTGAAACGTGCAAAATGCATAAGTACAGGAATAAGACAGATAAATGAGACAATGTCGGAGAATGAGAGGCTTACACTAGGGGGGCGCTTTGGCAAACATCCCGGTAGCTTTCTTCTTTTCCGCCTCCAGGGCGGCAGTACTCTTTTTGGAGGCTCCACCCTCTGACTTCTTCTTCTTACCTCCGTCGGCAGCGTCAGAAGTGGATCTCTTCCGCTTTCGCGCCAACGGGGCATCGTCGTCGGACACGACCGTGACTTCCTTCATCTTTGGATCGTAGATTTGGGCAGCCAGGTTGCCCTCCTCTAGATCGCTAAGCTATTAAGTAAGAAATCATCATGTTAGACAAGATGGTATTGGCAAGACGGAAAAACTGGAGCAATGTCATACACGAAAAATAAATATCTACCTTTGGGCACTTTCTGTCTACGAACATGTCGTAGGTGAGGGTGAAGCCACGCTTCTTATCCTTCACCTTGACGATGTCCTTGAGGCGGAACTTGACGGAGTCACTTGATAAGTTGTCCTCGGAAATCCGGAGGGTATCCCTTCGGTCGCCGGTGTACTCGTGCATATACTTCGTGCGGTGCTGCAGAGGTTGGATCCGCCTAATGAACCAGCACATGGCTAGGTCCAAGCCGGTTAGACCTGTCTCTACGAACCATTCGATCCGCCTTATTGCGCGAGAAGCGTCGAGGTTAGAGGGAAGGGAGGCATGGGACCGCCATGTGGAGACTTCAGCGGCAGCTCCATCCACGAAGTCCGGGTACGTTACTTCTCGGCCCGCCAAAGGAATGTCGGGGCCGTAGAAGTACGTCCGCTGCCAGTTTTTGCATGACTCGTGGCCGACTATGTCGGGGAACCGCCGGCTAGGTCGGATCTTGAAGCTTATGGTGCCGCAGTTCCTAAGCTCCTCCCTACTGTGTCCGGCTTCACGTTTGACGGTGAAGAAGTATACGAACAAGTCTAACCTAGGCCTAATCCCTAGGTAACCCTCACAAAGTGCCACGAAGTTGCTAAGCACTAAGATACTATTGGGGGAGAGGTTATGGTGTTGGACCTTGAAGTGATTCAAGACAGACAGAAAGAAGTGGGAGATGGGCAGAGAAACGCCGCGTACCAATTGCACCTTGAGGTACACTTTCTCTCCGGCTTGGGGAGAAGGCGTCACCTCGCCGGCCGGCGCCGCCCGCCAGGCGAGCCCCTCCGTCGCGGGGAGGTAGCCTTCGGCGACCATCTCTTGGATGTCACGGTCGGAGATGTCCGAGCCGCGCCAGTCGCCTTTGTGTGAATCTGGTTCCTCTTCTAGGGGCTCCAGCGCCGCCAGATTGTGGTCGCCGCCGGTGGTTTCAATCACCGCCGACGCGGGGATGACCAGGCCCTCTGGGGGCACGACAACGGAGCTCGCCGGCTTCGCCGTGGCTTCGCTCGGTGCCGCCATCGACGGGGTGGAGCTGCTGCTAGCCATGGAAGGAATGGAAGGAAGCGACTGGTGCAGAGAGAGGCTAGGGTTTCTCGAGGTTTTCCGCGTAGAGCTCGAGGAGGCGTGCGGCTGGAGGAAGAAGACGATGACGCGAGAGAATGGGGTGAAAAAGTGGCAAGTGTCCCACGGTTACTATTTATCTTACTCTGCGTCAAGATTCGTGCAGCTAATCGGACGGTTGCCGCGTAGACGACGTGTTCGTGAACGTGCGCGGTAATTTCTCCACGTCTCCAACCGCCGCTGCCAACGGTTCGCATCGCTCACACGGGAAAATCAGATATGATTGCGTTCTCTGCATGTGTGAGTTACGAGGCGTCGCTAACCTACAGCCTATGTCATCATAACTGACATGGTAGATGAGCCGTCCCATCGAAGATTCCGGCATGGACGGACTTAATCCGACAGCGGAAGCGTACGATGGAAGATTCAGCATTTCTCCGACTTACTCATAGAAGACGGAGAAACCTTTGCAGGGTTCTCTGGGAGGACTACAAGATATTGCTTGACGATTTGCCGAAATCCATCTAGACGGAGCATTCCACGGGAAGAGGCAAAATGGCGCAAGATCTCGGAGTTCTCCGGGGGATACTGTTGGGGATATGCTATATGGGTATCCTCATAGCATGTCTCTTATCCGACTAACCCGGGTGGCCCATAGTCGGTAGCATGGCCTGTGGCCTGCTGGGCGGCCCAGTTAGGTGGACCCAGAAGGGAGGCCCATGCCGGATAAAGGAAGGCTACGGTGGAGTCACCAGCGTACCCGGAGCCTTAGAGTGCAAGATACGCAAGACTAGTAATAGACGGTGTAGAACTCTGTAACCTGTCCGACTAGGACTTTTCCCTGTAACCCTAGGACCTGGCGACTATATAAGTCGGGCCTATGGGAGCCCTTAGGGCACAATAACTTAGACTCTCTATTCACCTCGCACAGCGAACCAATCCCTGTAACTCGGCGTATTGCCATTATAGTGATTTATAGCAGGAGTAGGATTCCGCCACCGTTGTGGGATCTGAACCTGGGTAAGCTGTGTAACCTCATACCCGTCAACCGTCTGCCTTACCCCACGTCTCTAAACACGCACTGTGAGGACCCCTCCATGGCGTACTCGTCGGCAATACCACGACAACTGTTGCCAACTCTAAATCATGAGTTGGATAGTTGACTTCATGTGGTTTCAGTTGTCTTGAACCATAATCAATCACTTTCCAATCTTGCATTAATAAACAACCCAAACCTTCTTTAGACGCATCACAGTATATGGTGAAGTCCTTCCCTGTTTCAGGAACTGCTAAGATTGGAGCTGTGATTAATCTAGTCTTCAACTCTTGAAAACTTGCTTCACATTTCTCATCCCACTTGAATGGTGTATTCTTCCTTAATAATTTGGTCATTTGTCCGGCTATTTTGAAGAAACCTTCAATGAATCTCCGATAATAACCAGCCATTCCTAAGAAACCTCAAATTTGCTTCACATTGGTCGATGCAGTCCACTCTAGTACTGACTGAACTTTAGATGGATTCACATCAATTCCATCCTTACTGATCACATGACCGAGGAATTCTACCTCATCAAGCCAAAATTCACACTTACTGAACTTAGCATAAAGTTTGTGTTCTCTTAAAGTCTGCAATGCTATTCTCAAATGATCAGCATGCTCTTCCTTATTCTTGGAATATATCAGAATATCATCAATAAAGACTATGACAAACTTGTCCAAATATGGCATGAAGATCTTGTTCATCATATTCATGAATATTGCCGGTGCATTGGTCAAACCAAATGGTACTACCAGATACTCATGGTGTCCATATCTTGAGACAATTTTTGTCTTTGTAACATCTTCCGGTTTGATTTTTATTTGATGGTATCCAGATCTTAAATCGATCTTTGAACATACCCCAACTCCTTTCACTTGATCAAACAAATCTTGGATTCTTGGTAAAGGATACTTATTTTTTATAGTAACGTTGTTTAGGTTTCTGTAATCACCACACATCCGTCTTCCACCATCTCTCTTATCCACAAATATTACTAGTGTTCCCCATGGAGATACACTTTCCTGAATAAATCCTTTTCTGGCTAACTCATCAATTTGCTCCTTGAGTTCTTTTAACTCTTTGGATCCCATTTTATATGGTGCTTGAGCTATTGGTGTTATACCAGGAATTAGGTCAATAGTAAACTCTATCTCCCGATCTGGTGGCATTCCTGGTATCTTTGCTGGAAAAACATCTTGAAATTCATTTACTATAGGAATCTCTTCCAATTTGACCTCTTTCATTGAGTTCAAATGCAGATCCACCATGATATGACTGTATTTATCTGCTTGGTAAACTATCCTTGCTCCATTGGGAGTTTTGATTGAGACAGTTTTCTCCTCACACTTTATCTGAGCTCCGTGTTCCATCATCCAATCCATCCCCAACACTACTGTAATTCCCTTCAAAGGAATCACATAAAGGTCTGCGAAATATGTACAACCACAGATCGAGATAACCTAATCTTGTTTTATGTGGCGTACAATCACATTCCCTCCTGCCGTAACTATGGTCATAGGACTTTCTAACGTTACCCTTCTAATCCCAAACTTATCACAAAATTCTTCAGAAATGTAGTTGCACCAGTATCAAATAGAACTTTGCCGGGATTGGTAAGGATATTAAGCGTACCTATCACTGCATGCTCTGAATTATCCACTTCCTCAACGGTTGCACAGTTCAGTTTCCCGATAGGTCGGTTCCTCTTGCCATTATTTCCTCCTTCATTGGGCTGTCCATTTCCTCCACTGGCTTGTCCTCCTCCCTTGGTAGGCCAACCTCCTGGTGGTTTGCTCGGACAATCGGGCTTGATATGCCCCTTCTGACCACAACCATAACAAATCACTACAGGCTTTTTGCATTCCCTCTAGAAATGCCCTGGAATTCCACAATTGTTACAAATAACATTCCTTCTCGGATTGGATTGATTTCCACCACTGCCTTTGTTATTGTTATTGTTATTGTTGCCATAATTCCTATTCCGAGGTTTGAACTCTAGGTTAGGTTTAGGTTTGCTTGCTTGAATCCTCTTGGTTTCCTTCTTGGCTCTCTTCCTCCGGTCCTCTTGGACATTCTTATAATCATCTTCAAAAGTAATGGCTGCATCCAACAACTGCTAATAAGTTTGCTTATTGGCTAGCCTTAGTTGCATCTTCACAAATGGATTTAATCCATGCAGGAAACGCTTCTTTCGCTTATCTTCAGTGTTGACATCCTCCTCGGCATAGCGAGACACTTGACTAAAGTCCCGGATGTACTTCATGACACTAGTATATCCTTGCTGAAGCTCCTTAAATTCTCTCCGCTTCAACTCCATAACACTTTCCGGAACATGATATTCACGAAATCTCTGCTTGAACTCTTCTCAGGTAAACTCCCTTCCTGGTTGTTGCATGGCTAATTGATTCTCCCACCATGATGCTGCAGGTCTAGTCAGAAGATGAGTTGCATACCTCAATTTCTCCTCATCATTGCAACCTACAGTTTTCAGCTTCCTTTCAGTATCTGATAGCCAGTCCTCTGCATTCCTTGGTTCAGGAGCTGATGCAAAAGGTAACGGTCTTGCATTATGAAAATCAGATAGACTCACTCCTCCACCTTCAGGTGCCCTCTGATTTGCTCGCCCTAGCAACTCTTCCATAAACTTGTTCTCGGTCTCTTGCATCATTTGCATGCACTGCATAAAGTTCTTCTCCATTAACGACCTCATTGGTGGTGGTGGTGGTAATGCTCCTTGATTTGCTGCATCTGCATCAGCCTTCTCCTTGGCCTCTCACTCCATCCGCTGCTGCTCAGTTTCCATTTCTACACCCGTATCCATGACCCTCTAGTCCTGCAACATAAAGCGAATACTCAGAATTACATCATGCACATGTGTTCTGAGCTCGACTTTACGCACAGAACTAGTCACACAATGAAGATCCAAAGAAAATCCAAATGTGCATTTCACATATGATACATACTATCATAATAATACAAAGTCATTACAACATATACCATATAGGTATAATCACAAAACTACCTTACTCATCTCACTATTTTATTTTTTTGGAGTACAATACACGGTACTTGATATCACTAACTAATTGCCTCCTTCTAGTAGTAACTACGCTCATCGTACATGCCTGATGTCCAACCGTGATGACGTGTTGTTCGTCGCACAGTTTGTGGAACATATGGCCTTCCAGAAGGAACATACTTTGTATCTGAAGTGTCAGAACTTGAGTCATTACTCAACCTGAGCGCATTGACTCCCTCCAGCTCAGCTGAAAAGTCTTCAAAAACATATTCAACATTATCGCCAGCCTGCATCTCCTGAGCTTCATTTCTTGAGTTGTCAACAGGATACGCAGATCCTGCTGCTTCCCAGGTGCTCTCCTGGGCAAGATAATTAAACAATGGATAATGTATATTCCCTGGGTTTTGAGAAGATGTTGATGATTTAAACACTCTCTCCTCAAGATCTTCTTCTTCATCCTGATTATCTATTGACATGGTATTTCTACTACTATTATTAGGGTTCATCCTTGCACCCATCCAACTAGATTATCCAACATTTCTGTCAGAACCATCTGTGGACATCTGGTGTTCATGAGATCCATTATATGATCCCATTCTCCAACCATCCAAATTCTCAATAGGAAATTCTGAGCCAGAACCATCCTCTGAGCCCTGTGGTACTGCATACCTCATATCCATAGTAGGATCATGTATAGGTTCAGGTCTTGGTGAATAAGGATATGGTACAAAAGATTCAGGATCTATAGGTATATCCTTAAAGATAGGTGTTGCACTACTACTTGCTTCCTTCTCTAACTGGAATGATAACTGCTTCCTCCTTTCCGGATCAGTTAGATCCTCTAACATATCATTTTTTCTTCAACAATCACTTGATGGGTCTTATAAAAAGACGCAATGAGTGTTCGATATCTATCCATAAACTTGGAAGCTAACTTAGGATACTTCTTAACCAAAGTAAGATGATCCGGTATAGGCTCCGAGTCTATAGAATCATGAGGTATCACAGAGAATGTGCTACCTTCTAGATCCTTGGTTTTCTGCTCCCGGATATTAGCTATCGCCTCCACAATAGGAACATGATATGCTGCTAAATGACTCCTACCTTCTCCTATAGGTAGATCGTGATATAATGCAAGCTTCTCTAGAAGTTGGATACTCACACGATACTTGGATAACATCCGGCCATCAAGGTAAGTGATAGTGTTCACTGGAATTCTAGTTGGACAACTAAAGAGATTTAAAAGTTGACGAAGTTGGTCTGTGAATGATCCTTGATAATCATCAAGAGTCTCCTCTTTCCTTACCAAAGTCTGTTTTGGAAACTTTGGTGCCATATTTTTATATATCAGAAAAATAATTTTGATTAGTATCAAATAACATATTGCATCATAACAAAGAATTATCGCACTAAAATATATAATGGAATATTCTCATTTGAATACCCATTATATTACTTTTAGAGAATTCTTTATTGTTGCTAATTTTCCTACATGTAATACCCTTTACTAGGTTTCCAACCTAAGGTCAAAGCAATTTGCTCTGATACCAACTGCGGTGACCCAACATACCACTACATGTGTAGTACACTATAGTCGTTGACATGACATCCACAGAACACCATTCTGTAAATATCACATCCCTCAGAGTGGTACAACAGAAACATTGCGAGTCCATATTACAAAAGTACACACATTATTATTATTACAACCGGAAGTTCAAGGCTTCCAAAAGACTCAACTTACAAACCAAAATATAAAGTGTTTCAGCGGACTTTTAAAAGTAGCAACTCCGACTAGGAGTTGAGCTCAACAGCTTATTCTATAGAGCTCATGCTGCTCGGCTCTGTTCATTACTACTAACTATGGATACTTAGTTGGACTCGTTATCATCGACACCATAGCGGATTTCTTAATCCACTCCTTCAACACCTCCGGACAGATCGGGTTCCTCGTAGAACACATTTTCTTGACATTCAGCTGCATACATTGGCACGTCTTCGGGATCCTCAGAGTCTAAGCAAGGGATCAAAGGAAAGAATGAGTAACAACGTTACCCAACAAGTTCATTATATGCAAGGTGGGAAGTTTGATGCTCTAACTACCACCTCAGATTATAATTCCTTGGCACTATGCAATTTTTTGTAAATCTTTCTTTAAAGATTGATTTTATTCTAAAAAACTATGACAAACAGCCTTCACAGGTTGACCAGAACTTTCAAGGAGTTCCTTTCCTGCCGCGTTCATAGCTCCTTCCCGGAACAGGGAGTAACAAGTTACAATTCGTACGCTCTGCAGAGGTGCGTTACTTTACCCATGAGAGATCAACTCCTTGTTGCACAACCGGGCGTACTTTCCCATCCACAATTCCATGATATGGGACCCAATAGTTGGTCCAAGCCAATCACTGCCCCCTTCGCGACCTCGCATGCCTCCTTGGTGTACACCATGCCCACATAATGAATTATGGCAATGGTTTGTACAAACCGTTAGATGCCAGAACTATCATGGGACGATGAGAGTTCCCACCCATATGTTGCATATCCTCTACGAATTACCAATTAATATGCACGCTATGAGGATAACAGCCACGACCTGCACATCCGGCTTCATGCGAGAGGAAGAAGATACAGCTGACTTCTCTGTCCCATTCCAAATCTCATGGCTAACACGTAATATACGGCGCTAGAATCACTAATGTCAGGGGTTATTAAGTCCCTACTTGATCATCATTGTTGCAAATAGAACCCTAAGTTATATTGCTATATTATATCACCACTTAGGATGATATCTATGATTTCTTTATTTGTGAAAATAATATTTTCTTTATTTTATAGCATATATGATAACACGCCATTTGCAAATAATTTGATAAAGACTCTTCAAAGGACATGAGCAAGTGATGAACTTGCCTTGTGATGGCAAGGTAGTGAAGTCTGATGCTTGCACTGGACCCTGAGCTTCTATGTCTACAAAAACATCATTATTGCCCGGTAAGGACAATATGTAAAGAAGCAAAATGATTATGCAAGTAATGTAATGCATCATTTGATATGCAGTTTCCCCATGATTATAATAATTCTTTTTAAATAATAAAGGATTTATAAATATTACTTTTTAATATTTATAATATATATTGAACTATTTTATTTTATTTTCCTTTATTTGACTTTTATTGTTTTAATAATTCTTTTAGGAATTATCACTTAAATATCAAAAATTATTATTAAAAAATTATTTAGTATTTTTCAAAAATACTACAATATTAATATATAATGAAAGTGACTTTTATTTATTTTTATCATCTTTCAATAATTTTGTAAAATTCCATAAGGAATATATGATTTACAAAATTCCTAATAAGATTTAAATGTCTAAAAATTTATATTTTAATTTATTTGGATAGTGTGGATTATTGTGAATCCAAAAATATTTTATTTATAATTTTTGGACTTTTATTTTATTTTCTAGAATTTAATTAAGTCTAGGGGTATTTTGGTCTTTTCCTATTTATTAAAACAGGCCTGAAAGGTTTTTGGGCTGGTTTAATCTTATTGGGACCTAGTGGCCCATTATACATAGTCAAAAGAACCACCCCGAAAGGTTCTGGCCCAACTAAGCCCACTCCTCACCGCCTCTATCCTTCGAGCTCACTCCTCTCCTCTTCTGCCCCCGACCCCGTGGTCGGTTATATCGCCGCCGGCGATTCCCGCTGCCGTGGGTCGTTCTGGTCACCGTCGTGGTGCAACAGGAGGTTGTCGACAACGCCCGTCCTTTCTATCCAACTGGATTTGAGTATGGGTCTCTCCTGTGACGGATCGATGCCGTCCCGAACCTTAGGGTTTGGGGGTTGGCGTGGATCTTAGCGTTGCCACCGTCGTCGTGCATTGTGGTGATTTGTCTCGCCTCTAGGCGTGATCATGGTCGTTGCCATGGCGTCGTATGGGTTGTAGCGCCCCCTCTGGAGTGCTCCCCGTGCCGCCATGGTCATCGGCCCCTCTGCTTCCTCTTCTAGTCTCCAGCGAGGACCTCTGGTGAGTTCTTTTCCTCTCCCCTTGCGCTCTCTGTGCTCGCTCATCCTATGCTGGATGTTGGCAGTGACCTCTCTGGTGACTGTCTTGTCCTGATTAGGATGGTTTATTTCATTTAGGGTTCTTATCATGTGATTGATCATGTACTGGATGAATTAGATCATGTGTGGATGGTCTGTAAGCATGCTAAATGGTTATTAGTCTGAGGCTTGTTGCTTGAGATGAACTATAATGGTTCTGATGTCTTATTAGATGATTTTATGCTTGGTTTGCATATGATTCGGATGGTATATATGCTTTGGAATCCATGCTTGGTAAAGTTAGTGGCTTGATAACTTTCCACTGTCATTTCTTGGTTTATGATCATGGTTATGGTGTGATGAAATCACTGTCTTAGTGATGTTGGCTTAGAAATTAATATGTGGTTTGAGATCACAATGATCTCAAACAGTACAGATAAACATTGGAATGTTTTAATTATGATTCCTAACAGGAAAATGATTAGTAGATTGATTTGTTGAACCTATGATGATTGGATGTTTATCCCGATTCATATAGAATTGTTCTTGTGACACCATCTTGGTATGGCACACAAGATTGGTTCTAATCCATTGATTGGGTTGGTTTAAGCTTAAGACAAGCTTAGCTTGAAAAGATAAATGGAAAGGTTCTTTTCTGAAATCCCTAAGACCAATGATGTTGGTCTGAGGCTTAGGGTTTTAGGCCTTATCTAATTGATTCATATAGATAGTCTTGGTAGTGGTACCAGCTATTGTTTCTTGAATCGAAGCTTGGAGAAAAATGATAGTAGGCTTGATCATTATATGGATCCAAAAGATTAGTTTCTAAGGTGCTACCCTTACTTTAGGGATGTGCCTAGAAATTAGATCTTAGCTATATTTATGCTTGAATTGTAATATGGCTTGACAACCAAAGCAATGATGTTGTTCTGAGCTCTGGTTGGCTCCTTGTACTTTGCTGTTTTCTTTTAGAGTTTAAAATCTCTATGATGGATTCATCCCACTTGGGTGCTTTCTGAGAGTTTGTTCATAAAACAACACATGCTTCTGTCTAGATAATATGATTAGATCATGTGAGGGTTTTATGATGCTCACCACAAAATCTGATGATTGTGGAGTAAGGTGGTGATGTTGATCTTGTTTTGCTGAGCTCCTGTGCTTTACCTTGAGCTAGCCTGATCCTCGTAGCTCCTGGACTTGATCTTGTTGTCCACCTGATCCTTCCCCCTCCTTATGTTACCATCCTGGTGATGAGATATGGGGCTTTGGTTGGTTTGGTTACTGGCTGTTGTGCTTGGTTTAGCTGTTTTCTAAGCTGGCCGTTCTTGTGTGTGTCCAGTGAAGAGATGAACTAGTGCCTCTCCATGGTTGTGCTGCTGGTTTTGTGAGTTTAGGCTGTGCTGTGAAGCTGACAGCACACCACATGCATTTAGTTATGTGTCTTGCTTGTGTGCTTGCTGTGCACTTGTGGATATGCTTTGGCTTGAAAGTTACTTTGATCTGATTACTTTTACCTGGCTGGTGAAACTTTCCCCTCTTGGCTGTCATTTGACTTCTGGCTTAAAAATTATGGAAGATTTATCTTTTCATATTGGTGAAACTTACCCCTTATATACTCAATGATGAAATATTGAATAGTGCACTTCACTGTCAACTTCTGAGAGTAAAACAATAATAACCCTAACTTTGCTTTTTCTATTTAGTTTCTGTTTGTTTTGCAGGTACAGATTTAAAGTGAAGATTTTAGTTTAAGTTTAGTTATAGAATAATCCAATGTAATCTTCTTTATACTTTTGTAATTTTAGTTCTATTCTTTTGTAATCTTCTCTTTATTATTTTGTAATAAAGATTATACTATTATCAATAAAGAATATTCTTATTCTTTATTTATTTGCTTTTGTAAAGTGTGTGGATGATTTCAATAAGTTACAATTTTGTAACTTATTTATTTAAAATAAAAATATGAAATAACTTTTCATATTCTTAATTGTTTTCTTTAGATAAAATTTGAGTTATAATAATTACTCTTAATTAAATCAAGATTCAAACCTTATTCCTAATTCATTTGAATTATAATTCAAACACTCAAGTTTAAAATTCAAATTCATTTTCCAAAACACATAATTCCTCAAAGATCATATCAAAGTTTATAGCAATCATACTTTAAGACTAAACCTAATCTCAAAGTATGAAAGAAACCTTGATTACTTAAGGTTTTTATTTGACGAAATTTCCCCCCACATTTTCACAGATGAATGCATGAAACATTCCAAATTCCTAAATCTACCCTTCGTTAGTTCCTAAATGCTGGGATGTTACAGATGGATACGGTTTCACCGATTCCCACGAAGATCTTAGTCCTCGCCCGCTGGAGAGCCTGAAGCGCCTCTTGCCCCACGGTAGGCGCCAACTATCATGCTATTGCCGACGAGTAAGCCATGGAGGGGTGCTCACAGTGCCTGTTTAGAGACGTGGAGGAAGGTGGACGGTTGACGGGTACGAGGTTACACAACTTACCCAGGTTCAGATCCCACAATGGTGGCAGAATCCTACTCCTGCTATAAATCACTATAATGACAATACGCCGAGTTACAGGGATTGGTTCGCTGTGCGAGGTGTATGTTAATCGATACTAGGTTGTGCCCTAAAGGCTCTCATAGGCCCGACTTATATAGTCGCCAGGTCCTAGGGTTACAGGAAAAAGTCCTAGCCGGACAGGTTACAGAATCCTGCACTGCTTACATCTAGTCTAGCGTGTCTTGTACTCCAAGGCTCCTGGTACGTCGGTGACTCCTTCGTAGCCTTCCTTTATCCGGCATGGGCCTCCCTTCTGGATCCATCTAACTAGGCCGCCCAGCAGGCCATGGGACATGCTACCAACTGTGGGCCACCCGGGTTATCCGGATAGGAGACATGCTATGAGGATACCCATATAGCATATCCCCAACACTCCTCTTCACCTTGCGATGTCTTGGAGTTGTATTCTGCACCATATGCCTCCATCTCCTTCTCAAACTCTCGAAGTTCTTTCGATATCAGTGATTCCTTAGGGGAAGCAGGTAAGTTGGTGTTTTCTTCGATCGCATCGAGGACCGAGTTGTTTTCGGCTCCAGCATCGACAGAGTCAAATCCAAAACCAATGTAACCCACGAATCAATGCTTATTCTTGTTGATAGATTTGAGGTAATGGAATAGACAACTCTCAGCGTTGGCCTCCTCGTAACTCAGGATCATGTCCGAGATTTCTTAGAAGTCGACGTGTGGGCGCTTCATCTTCTGGTTGATATTGTGCCTTAGTAGGGATTTTCCTATTCCATCATTGGTAAAATCGGATCCAGAGCGGCAATATTCCTCATCTGTGCATTCGATCTCACTAGAGAGAACAGATTCAGATTTTTCCTTCACCGCTACTTCCACTTCAGGAGTGGGTTGGGTGGGTTTAGGGTTTTCTGGGACCTTGAACTCTTCCGCCTTCGCAGATAGATTAGATCCGTATTGTTCTTCCGCCATGATCGCCACCTTAGGGGTGGGTTGGGCGGGTTCAGCAAAACTGAGAGAGATATCAATCTCGCTGACTGGCATGGTGGTGTAGGTCGTCATGGGCTCCTTGGCCGGAATCCAGGTATCATCGAGAAGAACATAGAGACGTCACTTGAGTAGAGAACGTGACCGATGGCGATTGTTTCAATAATTCCCGCACGTGCAGATTCTGCCCGGAACGAAGGTCCGAAGGTCACCAGGCCCACGGTGGGCGCCAACTGTCATTGGATTAATGACAAGTACGCCATGGGGGGTCCTAATAGCATTGACAAAGATGGGGCGTGAGCTATACGGTGTTCCGGGGACGGTGAACACACTAGTTTACCCAGGTTCAGATCCGACAACGATGATCGGATCCTACTCTTGCTAGCAACCCAGTAATATGTCGGCAGGGCCGAATGTTACAACGGATTACAAGAGAGGTTCGTTTGTGCGAGTAGATTATGGTCGTGCCCTAAAGGCTTGCCCCTAGGACAACTTATATAGTCATCTAGCCTAGGATTTATAGGAGAGACCTATCTGGCTATGTTATAGAGTCGGTACTAGTTACAACTTGGAATACAAGTAATACTACAAGTCTAAGTCGGTAAGTCTTTTGGGCCTTATCGTAGCTATAATTGACTCCATCTTCTTTCCTGATTGGGTCACCCATGGAGCAAAGCTCTAACCCTTTAGTGGGCCACTATGGTCAGTGAGTCATGTGGTTATACCCGGAAAGTATATCCCCAACATAACATCATAATCATTCTTGGTGAGAATGCAATATGTAGTAAGTGCATTATGATAGTCCCGAATCGTTTCAAATATGGTTCCTTCTGAAAGTCGAGGATCATCCCTGTTCCACTCAATTGTTGGCAAGTCATCACCGTCGTACTCCACTAAAACAAGGCTGTCATTGTTCTTCTCGTTCTCTTCATCACCAGTGTCATCAAATCTGGCACCATGGATCATTTCCTCCATGTATTGATCCTCCAGTGCCTTCTTACTAAATCTATCTATGAATTCAGGAAACATCAACTCATCCTCATCATCTAGAGGGGGCGCTGCATCGTTAGGCTCTACTTCGTACTCCACATCGGCCGCACGAGCGATTTGGCTTACACTTGCAACACGAACATATGGTACTACTGTGGACCTACAAGGAGTGCGGGGGCGCACACTATTAGTAGAGACAACAGAGACACATGATGCCCGACCACCTAATGATGCCTAACTACCAGATGATGCTTTATCCCTCTTTCCCTTGTGCTCAACTTTAGGTTGCACATGGATACGTATTTGACCAAAATGGTTGGCAACATACAAAGAGAAAAGCATTATCAGATCAGCTTTGCAAGTTAGTGAGAGCAATCTTTTCTCGCTAATATTGAAATATTACTGTCGCTGTATCTCGGATGCATCAATTTGAGATACGAGTGAGCGTCGATTTGGTGTGACTCAACGCCCGACAGCGATCAAGCAAGTCGGCGCATGCAAGGTGTTTGGTAAAATCATTGCAAGGTATGTCTTGCCACCGACTAGACGCTTTTGTTTTGTGAGTGTTGTTGCTAGTTAGATTAAGTCCAAAATTATAGATGAGTTCGTCCTATGATTTGTGTGATAAAGAATGGGCCCTTGAAGAAGAAGAAAACATAGCCTTGCTATTGGCTATGCACGTGAATAAATGGCTGAAACACGGTGGTTTCATGTTCGGTCGATAGAAGTTGTGAAGGGAAATGATCTAAGGTCATGACAAGTTGATGTAGAGCTACTTTGTGGAGAATCCAACATACACTGAGCCCTATTTTCATTGTCGTTTTAGGATGAGCATCAAGTTGCTCAAGAAAATCGTGTAGTGTATGATGAAGCATGATCATTTTTTTCATGAAATGAGGAATGCCATGGGATAACTTGGGCATATCACTTACCAAAAGGTGACCACCGCCTTGTGTATGATGGTATACAGTCTTTCGATGGATCTAGTTGATGACCACTTGGCAATGAGTGAGAGTCAAGCCATCAAGTGTGTCAAGCATTCTGCAGTTGCAATTGTGAAAGTGTTCGGTGAGAAATACTTGAGAGCCCCAATGTTCAAGACATGGCTTTGGATTTCAATAAAGGCCGGGGGTTTTCAGGTATGCTTGCGTGAGATCCTAGCACATGACTAAATATGATCGATGGGATATCCACACCAACAAGTTGCAACTTCTTTTCCAGGGCTCACCTTCAAAGGAACTCTAGGTTAAGCGTGATTAGCCTAGAGCAATTTAAGGATTGGTGACCGACCGACAAGTTATTTCCGGATGTGCACGAATGAAAAAAAAGTGCGCATAAAATACTAGTGTTGATTGGTGGGGCAAGTCTAGAAATCCTACAGAGTTGCCAAGGGTAACAACCACCGGGCTCGAGCTGGTCGGGTTGTTACAAGTGATATCAGAGCCGATCCTCGTGGTTACACAAGCATGTGCGGGTTAGGGGCGCGACCATGTGGCGCATGGCACATGTGACCGGTCGTGCCACATGACATGACACATGTGGCGGCACTGAACGCACAAACGTGTGCCAAGAAGGGAATTCCTGGATTGGGGTTAATCGATGAGGACTCAATCTTCTAAGTGTGGATGTATGTGGGATCCTGACGCAGAGCTAAATATGATTGATAGGATACCCATACCAACAAGTTGCAACTTCTTTTCCGGAGCTCATCTTTAAAGGAATTCCATGTTAAGCGTGCTAGTCCTATAGCAATTTAAGGATGAGTGACCAACCGGAAAGTTGTTCTTGGATACGCATGAGTGAGTATAAAATGCCCAAAAAAGACTAGTGTTGATAGGCGAGGCTAGTCTAGAAATCCTACAGAGCTGTCAGGGATAACAGCCAACGGTCCCGGGTGGTCTAGGTGTTATAGCTTGGCTCAATTGATTGCATGCATTAGAGTTGTAAGCATTATCCTGCGACATGGCATGGACAATTAAATGCCATAAAAGGATTCCATTATCATCCTTGAAGCTGTGGCCGTTTTTGAGACTTGGATTTAGCATGTTTTCTTCGAAATGCCTGTTTCTTGCAATGATATCAATGTTTTTCAATAGTCACCACTTATGACAAGGATTGCAATGGGTGAAGGTCCACCCGTGTAGTTTGTAGCAAAGGCCACACATACAACTACAACTACTATCTTACCGACGACATCTACCCAAGGTGTGACAAACATTTGTGAAGCCGGTACACAAACCACAAGGTAAGGAAGAACTTGGTTTTCATAATGCACAAGTGGTGGCTAGGAAAGATGTGGAGAGAGCATTTGGGATTTTGCAGCCCAATTTGCTATTATTAGAGGACATGCTAGATTTTGGGATCAAAAGATCCTTGGTATATCATAAACGCTTGTGTGCATAACATGCTCAACGTGGACAAGATTTAGACTACTTCTACTACAACTTAATGGAACAACCCGTGCAAGTGCATAGGAGATAAGAGAGGATGACCCGCTTTATAGCCTCGTACCATTCAATTCGAAAAATTGATATGCACGGGACATGGAATGGCCATCAAAACCAGTAGTTTCATCTTATTTATATGTTTGCTATATTGTTGAGAGACTATTTATCAAATCGTTGAGAAACTATTTGTTGTGTTGTGATAATAATGAAATTATTTATTGTTGATTTGTGTGTGTGTGTGTGATCTTTGTTGTTCTATATTTGTGTGTGTTTGGTGTTTGTGCTACCGCAAGCACATTGCATTTTATGGCGTCTGGTGCGGCGCTGCTTGCTGCGCGTGGAATTATAGCGCCCTGTAATCGCTGTCGCCTACTGTGCGCTATAAAACAGTTATTAAATCTATGTTTAATAATTTGTTTTCGCATGACAATTTATGCGTATGTCGGAGATGCTCCAATAATACCAACAATTCATCACCATGAAACTAATACTTTTACTCCCAAATGTAGTGGCATTAGACATAGTAATGTACTCAAAATAAAATACTCCATCCAATCCATATTAATTGATTTGGATTTATCAAAATTTAAATAAACCTATATACTAAATAGTGTTTAGATTCATTAAAATTTAGACAAATATGAGTCAATTAATATGGATCGGAAGGAGTATGTATTTTTTAAATAATGTCTCTTAATTTGCACCGTCGATTTTCCGATCAAAGGAAACGCAGAGCTCCCTTGGATCCGCACCCTCTTTTCGACCAGGGCGAGGGGTCAGAAACCGAAGAGCCAAGCCACCGAGCGCTACCAAAGCACACACACAACATTCTCAAAAAAAAAAAAAGCAAACACACAAGCAGAGCACAGTGGCCAAGCAAGTGAGCGAGCGAGCCCCAGTGAGTCACTCCCACCGCCGCTACCGATTCCCGCCGCCGCCGCCATCCGCGGCTCGAGCTTCTCCACCCGCCACCCCTGTTGCCCGCGATCTCCTCCCGAACCGCTGGCCGGAGCTGCTGCTCCGCTTGCTTCGCCCCTCTGGAGATCCGCCCGGAGCGGCATTTGTCTTTCTGGGTAAACCCTAGTCTCAGGTGATTTGTGTGTCCCTTTTGCCTGGGCTGCTAAAAATCGAGGCTTTTTGAGGGATTCCGGCCGCGTATTATGGAGGCTGCTGTTGCTTGTGTAAATCCGTCCGTGGGGGTTCTTCCGTCTGTGTCGGTGCGACCGCATCGTAGATTTCGGCGAGCGCATTTGACTCTCGTTGTATGCTTGGGATCTGGGAGCTCGTAGGATTCTCAATTCGAGCGTATAGCTGGGCGATGTGACAGAAACCTTTCTTTCTTTATTTATTATGATGAGATGCGCCAGAGAACTATTCGATCTTGCTGCCCTGAATGTGGTGCCATTTCTTTGCGGTCTTTTCAAGGTGTAGATTTATTGTTTCGATATCCATATTCACATCCATCCACGAAACCTCTCGGACCAAATATTTTTCTCTTCTGTAGTGTGTTTTGTTGGGAATACAAATGAAATATGTTGCTTAAGAGTTTGGACGCCTTTCTTCCCATTATTTCCCTCAAAGCAGCTGCATGCAAGAATTTAATTTAATTCTGCCACCCTTCATACTGTTTCAGGTAGTCTAGTGGTTGATTCGCTGGAAAAATTGGGGATATTAAAATGGTGATGTGAGCCACACAGAGAACTTGTTTCTCAGGGCTTAGCATTCTAGGGTATTCAACCATTTTGGGAAACCATGAATCATGGTTTTTAAGGCGGTAAGGTGTCCTAAGGCGTTCTACCCCTGCTCTGATGCCTAAGCGCTTAAAGCGGACAGATTTCCAAGGCGCTGCCTGGGCGCCTTATCGCCTAAGCGTCCTAAGGAGGACGCCTTAAAAACCATGGAACGAATCTCTAATTTCAAAACCATGGCACCTTACTATGTCATGGTTGTTCTTGTAAGTTGAAGCCATGGCCAAACAAGTGGGGTATTCTTGATATGATCATGTAAGGTTAAGCCAAATCCTAAGTAACTGAAGCCCCAGCGAGATTTAGCTTCTAGGACATGTAAAAATGAAGTTTTTATAGCTGGTTGATTGGAGAAGCTTAATCCTGTTCAAGGCCATAAACTCTTTGAATACAACAGTTTAGGTTTCCATATTCTACTTTTGAGATAGTGGAAACTGTAAACATATTTTCAGCTATGTTGTTTTTGGTAGGTCAATCGGTGATTTGGAATGTTTTTCCGAGCTGAAGCAGAGAATTCCTGGAGCTGGATAATAACATCCTTTTAGGGATATGCTCCAACCAAGGGAAGCTGATGTGCCTGTACTCTTTGTTGTATTTATAGTACTTCCGGTCATAGCTTATTTTCTTCTTGGGAGATGGCATGAGGCTGTAAATAAGAAAGCAAGGGTAGGTGTGCTTGCCCAGAAAGCTGCAGAAGAAGCCTTTGAAGTGGAAACAATGGCTTGTCCAGATGTTATATTGCCAGGACCCTCTCTGAGACCTATGCCTTATTTGAGATCTGTTCCTTTAAGATCCGAGTACCACGAGTGTGCTACTTGTCATGGCCCTGCGAAGACTAGGTGCTCCAGGTGCAAGTCTGTTAGATACTGGTAAGATTCTCACCTATTGTTCTTTGGTACTTTACTTAAACTCCAAATAACTGTGTAGGCACAGATAGCTGTTTGAATCTTACTTTTTGTCTGATGTTTGTTGATTATAATAAGTTCATTTACTGAAAAGGAACTATACCTCCACTTGGTCGCCCGGGTGGGTGAGCTATCTATTTGATTGTATTGGTGACATATCTAATTGTAGCTAAGATTGTCGGATTAAGTACCCTGTAGCTACATTCAATCCAGCACCTGACTGGAGCAAGCAACACATCTAATAACTTCAGCCTTTCTACAATCCCAAATTTGTGACTGATTTATCCCTGCACCATGACTTTGTTTATCGTGTGATATTTCTTATTCCTGTGATAATTGATGTTAAACTTATATTGCTCTGTTATTGCACTTTGTAATGCCAATTTGAATGTTTACAGCTCCGGAAAGTGTCAAATACTACACTGGAGGCAAGGGCATAAGCAAACATGCCAGCAATGGCATGTTAACGGTGGCAGCAGCTCTGGTGGGCTACCTACTACGGAGAGTTCTGAACAGATGCCTTTCTTAACCAACCTACATTCACCTCTTCCAGGGGGTGATGTTCACCTGCATGACATGAATTTTGACACAGTATCAGAGCCGTCTTTTGGGACAACTGATAGCTATAATCTTGATGCTGATCTATTCCCAACAGACAGAACCAACATGAATAAATCAAGCCAGAATCTTCATTCAACTGAAAATGGTGCTTCTGTTGCATCTTGTGAAAAGAGCAATTACAGTGTTGATGAAGAAGCCAATTCTTCTGAGATTCCATCAGCAAATAAGGTAACATATTTTGTAATTCAATTTTTATTCTCCAAATTTGGTTTATTCAGTGTTTTACTTTGTGCTTTCAGGTTTCAAACAACAGTTTTAGTTGTTCAGATGAGAAGAATGGCAACCATGATTTGGCTTATGCTCTCAGTGGTTCAGTACAACAACCCAATAGTTGTGCTCCTGAAACAAGAAAGCGGCCAAAAGCAAGCATCACGGTTTATGAACCCGACATGGGTGTCTATTTAACTTCTGATATGATCAGTTCTTGTGAGGGGCCATATGCTTCCTCAACAGCGTCACTACACAGGAGCAATTCATGTGGAAAATCTACTGGAAAGGGAAATCTGATTCATAAGAAGCCTCCATATCCACCAGGTAAGGTGGCTTCATCACAAAAACCACAGGAGGAGTCAACATCATATCAATACGATGGCCATGAGAAGAATCCTTACGGCAAACATGAGCAAAGTAAATATTTCTTTTCTGATGAAGTGAGCTACCTTTTTCTTATGGCTCCCTCTTTTATCTCATATATGCACACTATTGTGTAGGATCAGCAAAAGCAAATGTTTCAACAAACAACAATATACAAGGATGCACTGGAATCTCAAAATTAGGGGCATCCAAGGTTGAAGTCTTGAAGAAGCCCTCAAAATTTCTTAAAACCAGCCTGGTGGGTTTAATCAATGATAATAAGAGGAGCAAGGTTCGGAATCAGTTATGACAGATCTTTGTTGTAGTTACCTTGCTATTTCTGTATGTAATTACTTTGTTCTAAATTATTATTTCAGGTATTGTTTCGCTATGAGGATCTTGTCAAGTTCTTTCAGTACGAAGTACGGGGCATTTCTCCTAGAGGTCTTTTCAACTGTGGGAACAGGTATTACATTGTCTATGTTCAACTGTTGTGCTGCCGTAATTTGTTTGTTATTATATGTACTTTTTGTTAAGAAGATATGCATGCAGCATGTCTGAAAATAAAATATGTAAGTATCTTAACAGGAGGGATGCAACTGAATTTAATTAGGAATTTACAAGTATTAAGCACATACTTTGTTAGACTCAGGTCAGCAAATTTGAAGATAATGTGATGCAAAAATAGAATCAAATTGTACTACATGTGCAACTAGTTAAAATAAGGATAAATCCCAGTGTACCAAAAATGGCAGTGAAATAATTAGTTTATATAAGGAGTAATTTATTTAGTCAAGCAAACTGTGAGCCTAGTCTCTAGTGTTGTTTCTTTTGTCTGTAAATTAATAATTCTCTTAGTTCAGTTGTAGCTTGTCATTGGTTATATCTAATGACTATTATTCCTTTTTTGCAGCTGCTATGCCAACGCTGTTCTACAATGCCTTATGTGCACAAAACCCCTGATGATCCACCTGCTTCTGAGATTGCATTCTAAAGACTGTAATACTAAACCCCTAACATTTTCCCCTTCAATACTGTTGTTTACTCTGGCCCGTCTCATTTTGTATGTTATCTTATTTTAGGTTGCTCAAAGAACTGGTGTCTTATGTGTGAACTTGAGCAATATGCTTCAACTTTACGTGAAAGCGGCGGACCTGTGTCTCCTAGTAGAATCCTTTCTAATCTGAGGAATATCGGATGTCGCTTGGGTGGTGGAAGTCAGGAAGATGCTCATGAATTTTTAAGGTGTTCTAACTTAGATGCTAGATTTAGTTCCTCTCTTATTATTTAAAAAATGTGGTTCTTTGCTTTTTCCCAAATTCAGTTAGTCATAACGACAACTGAAGTTTGTTCTGAATTTCGTGAACTGATTGTCTGGTTGTTCGGTTATTCGGTTTAACTAAGATTTGGAAAACGGTCTAAGAATATCAGTCCAAAAAATCTCGTAGAATTCCTGGAACAACCTAGTCGTGCTAAATTCCTCCCTAAAACAGTAGCAGGAAATAAAATACTCTGAACTGGACTTACGTTGATAATTGCTCTGTTGCTGCTGCCATTGTTGTGCTTCTTGTGGTTGTGAAATACCATCACTGGTTGGGATGTTGTCATGTTGAGTTGAGCTTGGAGCCTGGTGCTCTGGGTAGAGAATTGCCAGCCAAGCGGTGTTGGATACCACAACCGCCACGTTGGAGTTCTGCTTTGCTCCGGTGGCTTAGAGACTTAGAGTCCTGAGGAGCAGCCTGCAGGGACTAAATGTTGGGCGTATCGGGGAACATGCGATGCACACAGGAGTGGCAAGGTTAGGGACGGTTTTGGGGAATTGGGCACGACTGCACATGGGATTGGGGTATTGGGCCAGGCACCTACCCTTACTCAGTGTCTAGTTTATCTTGTATGCCAATATTTTTTGTCTTTCTCCCTTAATCGTAGGCGAGAACTGAATTTAACAAACTTTTTTGGTAAGTCAATAGTAGAAGCCAAATTAACAACTGAAAACTGTACTACTGGCTAACTGGATTATTCGGTTTTAGTGTTGGTTTTGTCTTCGTTTCTTATGCACATCCCTAATTGGCTTGTTCTATTGACAAGGTAGCTTGATTGCAGTATGGAGGTGATTGTATGGAAACCTAGTCAAAACTTCTATTTTATACTTAAAAAAGCCTGTTATTCCATATTATTGCTTGAATAACATTATTATGCATATATTGCTATAAAATATTTTAATTTTCTTGATAAGGGAGGCAGAACCAGCAGTGTTATAAATTTAGCAGATATACTATCTCTTTTATGTTGATCATATGTCACGTTTTGTTCATAATGTGCTTGATTTTCAACATCATCAGGCATCTTGTGATGTCTATGCAAGCAGCATGCTTGGATGGACTGGGTGGTGAGAAGCAAGTAGAACCAAGCTTGCAGGAAACTACACTGATACAACAAATGTTTGGTGGACGCCTTAAATCTAAGGTAAATTTGTAAGTTTCTGGCTTGAGTTACATGTTTTTAATAATGATGCTAATTTACTTAATCTCATGCTCAAGTTGTTACAATGTATCTCTATTATTTTTCCCTGTATGTAAAAGATGCAGTCTCTTAATTTCCTTTTAGGCTTGTGCCAATTCTCTCGCTCGTGTGGCATGCATTATTCGTCTATCATGTACTAACTGATTTAATTTTTTTGATAAAGGTTAAGTGCCTCAGATGCCATCATGAATCTGAAAGATATGAGAATATAATGGACCTTACTTTGGAGATTCATGGTTGGGTGGAGTCATTGCAAGATGCTTTGACACAATTCACTTCTCCTGAAGATTTAGATGGGGATAACATGTATAAATGTGGAAGGTACCGTGACAACTAACACACTAGCTATCATTGGACCACAGCGTATTGAAGCCTCTTAATTTTATTGCAGGTGTTGTGCTTACGTTAAAGCAAGAAAACAACTAAGTGTGCATGAGGTGCCAAACATATTAACAGTAGTTTTGAAAAGATTCCAGGTATCGTTGGATTTCATCACTGCATCAATACTGATCTGTTCACACTTGTATGTAGGTGTAATGGGGCATGCGTTTGTCAGTATGATTTTTTTATGAACTTACTGATTTATATAGGACTAATTCAAGATGTTGTGTTTTGTGCATTCAAATTACAACCAAACCCACTTGAATACTAACTTAAACACGTCTTGAACAAGTTCCCATAGGATAGGAAATATAATTGGTTTGCTATTAATAATTAGTTTACAAGCATTCTGCAATCCCACAGTTGCCTGTATTTTTTTTAATGAAGGAGCTAATTTTTTTTTCTGCTTCAGACAGGAAAGTATGGCAAGATTAACAAATGTGTCACATTTCCTGATATGTTGGACATGGTTCCTTTTGTGACTGGGTCTGGCGATCACCCTCCTCTTTACTTCTTGTACGCTGTGGTCGTGCATGTGGATACAGAAAATGCATCATTCTCTGGTCATTATATATCATATGTCAAAGATATGCAGGGGACATGGTTGAGAATTGATGACTCGGAGGTACTAATAAATTTCCTTGGAAGTAGATTAAGAACCTTTGTACCTGTTGCTTTTTGAAGATGGTATAGATTTGTTATAAAGAAGCAAACACAATCACAAATTAGATGCACAACAGCTCGTAGTATACTCTTTTCAAGTACACTTATGGTGTAATCTTACTGTTTAGTGCTTATGGAAGCTATCATGAAATGAGGTCAGTTCCCTTTTAAAAAATGAGGTATTTTAGTGTGTTGTTGGCGACAAACATATCACATTGTGTTTAAAGGGGTGCTTAAGAAAATAAACCAACCATTTGCTTAAGCACTGGCGCTTAATTGTATAAGAAAGGTGCTTAGTCAGGCATCTTCCTAGCGTAAATAAGCACCAGTGCTTAAACAAAAACCGGCTAATTTTTTGAAGTGCCGATTTAAGCATCTTGCATTGTACATGCCCTTATAGTTCCATTTCAGTCATGGAAAATACAATCTGAAAATTTGCAAGAGCTGTTGTGGTAATTCGTGTCTTACTAAATGCAGGTCAAGGCTGTATCACTGAATCAAGTTATGTCCGAAGGTGCATATATGCTATTCTATTTGAGGTACCACCAACCTGCGATTTGTTTGAATTATTCCCTTGTCTTCACTAGTCTCATATTTGCAAAATCTCATTCAGATCTTTTCCACGCCCTCCGAGGATATACATTGAGAAAGGCCTATTGCCTGTTCCATCATCCTCAAAGCGTCACTCGTCAAAATCCTCGAAAGGCTCTAAACAAGATCAGAAGCAGACAGAATCACTCTTTGCTTCTAATGATCAAATCCGTGGTATTTATGATTTTAGACCGGACGAGGAAGGCTACATGCAAGATCAGCAGGCTGAGTTAGGGTCCAGAAATTTGTATCACATGGATGATGCTTTTACAGATTCAGTCAGCACAGACTTCTCGGACGCCACATCAAGTGAATGGTCGCTGTTTACCAGCTCTGATGAATCTTCATTTACCACTGAAAGCACTAGAGATTCATTCAGTGTCGTGGATTATGGCGACAATGCTGGCCTTGATCCAATCACCTCAATATTTGGGCCATATTACGCTCCTGACCATCCTGCTGGCAGTTTTGCCTCATGTACAAGGTTCTCGCCTTCCAATCCGCAAACAAGATACCATTCGGAAAGCACAGGCTTCGTCTCAGATTCTTCCTTGCCAACCCACCCATACGGCAATGTACATAGAGGAAGATATCCAGACCGGGCCTGCGCATCTTCAGCTGAACCTCTTGCTTTGGCGAACCAGCGAAGCGTGTATGGTAGGTATGGCCACAGTAGAGATGGTTTTGTTCAAACATCTGGGTTTTGTCACATGTAATGGTCTCTACATCTGGTAGTTTTAGCTGGAGCTCGGCGGCTGTGATTAGCAGCTGCTCGTTAATATGGCCTCATGTTTTATTTCAGATGAGGCATATTTAATCTTAGCTGCTTATTCTAGAGGTAGGTGCCCTGTGTAGCGAAGTAAACTAGATTTCTGTCTAGATGCTTAGCGTTTGGGAAGACATGTTAGAACTTGGGGACAGGCCCCTGTGCAATCCTTGTTCAATCTAAATATGGTCAAGCAATTTATTTATTGTGTGGAGGAAGGTTCCATTTTCTTGAGGTTTCTGACATTCTTTGAGCAAAGGAAAAGAGTTCACCGTGAAGATATGGCTGATTTGAGCCTCTGGAGTCATTTTTTTTCAGAAAAATGAAGTTTGTGGTTTGTAGCTGGTTGTAACCTGGCGTTATACTCGGTATCTTTCACCGCTTCATTCTTTAGTACTTCCTCTGTTCACAATTATAAGATATTTTAGTTTTTTCTTCTAAAATACATATGTATCTGCCCACGTTTTAGCGACACACAAGCTAAAGAGAAGGAGCATTGTTCATGAATTTATTCTGGTAGATCATGAACAAGAAGGAACAACACGACCAATAAACCAATTATTGTGGCAAGGAAGATAACATGATACAAATGTACTGCTTGAACATTGTTGTTGTTATTATTAGTATTATTGTTGTTGTTATTATTATCTCTTGTAGTAACTCTTACTAACCTATGAACTATGCCTAGGCATGGACAGATCAGCCCAACAACCCGACTAGAAAGCCCGACGTTCGGGCTATGCTTAGGCTCCACTTTTCTTCGTGGAACCCAACCCAAAAGCCTAAGAAATCCTAAAATATGGGAAGGTGTCGTACCTCTTTCGAGGCACACCGTGCGTGTTGATATAGGAGGTTTCACCAACAACCCCAAAAGGATTTACATAGAGTTTGTTACAACAAGGACTCTTAGATAAATCTATCTAACCACTCAAAGCCTCATCAATATTGGCCGGTGGGAACAACTCAATCAACACGCATGTATACAAAGCTGGACACGCTAGCTAACACTCCCCCTCAATCATAACTTATCTAAGTTAAGATTGTTTCTAAAACTTTCAAGTTGATGAACTGTAAGAGGTTTTGTAAATCCATCTGCAACTTGATCTCCTATTGGAGTAAATTTTATGTCCAATAATTTCGATTTACTCGTTCCCGAACAAAGTGATAATCAACTTCAATATGTTTAGTTCTAGCATGAAAAACTGGATTAGCTGAGAGATAGATTGCACACATGTTATCACACCATAATTATGCTGCTGGAGGATGTGGAATCCTTAGTTCACTAAGCAAAGTTTGCACCCACATAACTTCTGCTGTGGCATTTGCAAGTGACTTATATTCTGCCTCTGTACTTGATCTTTGTGGCGCCCCGCAAAAACCACTACTAGAAAATCGCGGTGTTTCTGTGCATTGCATCATCATGACCGCATGCTCATGTCATCATGCCACATTGCATTTGAGCATCGTCATCATCATGCATTTGTTTGTCTGAAACTATTTTCGAAAAAAAAACATATTTTGTTTTCTAAATACCCCGCCTTTATTTTAAATCCAAAACCCGGGACTCCGGATTATTTTGTTTCGTCTACCAATGGATTTCAAAAGCCCGTTTTAAATAATAAAATATTTATTTTTTATTTTTCTGGGGGCAGCCGTACCGGGCCGATCCGACCCAGTCGGCCACCCCCGGTACAAAAACCAGACTACCTAAACCCTTTTCCTACCCAACCTAATCTACCCAGCCCCCCCTCCACCTCACCCCCTCCAATCCCATGTCGACACCTCACCTCTCCCTTCCCCCCATCCAATCCCAGCCCGCCACCTCAGCCGGCCGCCCCAACACCACCTCGCTAGCCCCACCTGCCGCCCGACCCACTCCCCCTGGACCCGGTCCCACCGACCCCGCCCGGCCCCACCACCCCCCACGCGCCTGTCCCATCTCTCTCTCTTCCTCCCCACCTCCACCTGCCCCTCCTCTGCCTCGCGACCGCCTCACCGCCGCTGCCCTCTGCCTCGCCTTCTCGCCTCCTTCCCCTATCCACGCAGCAACCGCCGCCGCCGACCTCGCCGTGCGCCGCCTCGCTCGCCCCGTCTCCAGCCCTTCCACCCACCGCGAGCCTCGCCGCCCCAACCTCCTCGAGCCCCGCCGCCGGCGTCCCCGCCGCCACCGAGCTCCGCTTCCGCTCACCCCGGCCCGTCCTCGACCTCCGGCCGGATCTCCCGCGTCGCCCCGCCCCGAGCGCCGTGCAGCCCCGCTGCCGTGGGCAGGCCCGCGAGCCCCGTCCCCGCGCCCCCTCTCAGCCGCCGCCAGGTGCCATGGCCACCGCCTGCGCCTCCTCGCGCCCGACGGCGCGCGACCCCGCCTCTGCCGCCAGAGCGTCCGCGTCGGCCTCCTCGTCATCTGTGCCTCCCCCGCCGTTGAGCCGCCCCATCCGCCTGCGAGCCTGAGCCGCAGCGCCGCCTCGGGCCCGCTCCACTCCGGCCGAGCCCGCCCCCCTCCTCCGCCCGTCGACTCCACGCGCCCGCCGCCCGAGCCCGCCGCGTCGCCCAGCTCCTCTTCCTCCTCGGGTCGATGCCGCTGCTGCCCGCCTCTCCCTAGTGCCCTCCTTCCTGCTGCTGTTTCCACAGGGGGCCCCTCCCGAGCGACCCTGCACCCCCGCGTCTCTACAGCGCCTTGTCCCAGAGCCTCCCCGCCCTAGCGCGTCTCCCAAGGTCGCCTGCGCCTCTGCCTCCCTGTTTCTGGAACATGCTGGAGACAGAGCACTGTGAGGAGTTTCGTGAGGCCCGGTGTTGAGTCTGAAGTGTCACGTTGATGTAAAGTGCACCAGTGAACTGTTGGTATGGTGATGATGGCGTGGAGATGTTGGTGTTGTTGATCAAGACCTCGGTGTGAACAAGTACCAAGTTTGGGCAATGATAACGATGATGCTCGGATGACCCTGACGGGGACCCCCCATGCCAAGATCTTCCGAAGAACATGCCATCCGACAAGTTCGTCATCGACCACCGTGACGCCAAGGTCGTCTACACGGAGCGACAAGACCGCCCAAGTGGAGCCGAAGAACCCCGGACCCGAGAACGCCTTTATGGACCCCGAGGACCAATCCATCGGATGCGACGAGACCTCCTTCTCGGTACCACCAAGTTCTTCATCCCGCACGCCAAGTACCTCCTCGAGGACGCCAAGTACTTCACCCCAGACGCCGAGCCCTGAACGATCAGTTCTCCTTCCCGGAAGCATTGACGCCCGTGCGACAAGATCTTCTTCCCGGATCCGAAGACCCGGTACCCGATCCACTCAAGTTTGCCATCGACGACAAGATCGGCACCGACCAGGGCGGATCCGATGTGCCCCGATGCCAACCAAGTTCTTCTTCTCGGATGCGACAAGATCGACCTCTGTTATCCGAGAACAATCCCGCCGAGACCGAACCCCAGATCCGGACCCTGAGACCCGACCCTGAACCCCTCGGAGCCAAGTTCGCCGAACCCTAATGTGTGACCCCTTTATCCGAGACCCTATTTTTATAATATTACATTATCACCTTGTTGCATTAAATCATTCATGTCGCATACATGTGTGTGGTTTGGGGGCTTTATGCCGATTCACCTAAATTAAATATGGGATCCATATGCGGACTTTTCTAGCCTCACATTGGTTCCATTTAAATTTGTGTAGCGAACCGGTGATATATTTTGCCATGATGAGACAACATTTAAATTGCGGGGTATCTAAACAACTTGAACCTATTAAATAATTGCCGGGACCCCGGTTCCGCTTAATGTGGCCTAGTTGCATCGCACATTTGCCATGTCATACATCATACATGCATCATGCCCGATCTTTTACTGTAGTATTAAATATTGCATCCGGTGTTTCTTCTAGTGTTTTGCTTCTTCGCGGATTAGGCCGATGAGTTGATGCGAGTGTCGACCCGACCTTCGGTTGAACCTTCGGCAATGTTTTCAGGCGAGCACCTCCCCCTTTCTACCTATCTTACTTTTATAGTATTTATTCCCCTCTGTTGATCTATTGCTATCTGTGTTGCGATGCTCTAGTTTTCGTACCCGGGATATCCCTTGCAGCCTTATATTGCCTTGGACACATCCTATTACTTGTTGATTGGTAGATAGCTGGACTTGCGTGTCGTAGTTGCTTACTCAAGTGCTGTTGTGTGTCGTCAAGTACCACAGTTGTTGGAGTATTGCCGCATGTTTAATGTTGGAGATGATCATGGCTTTAATTATTGTTTAATAACTAAAATTGAAGTAGGTAAATGCAGAGGCACAGGTGGGCAATAGATGTTATTTGGTTGTTAACCGTCCACTTGTGTCCCGTAGGACCCCGAGTTCTTGACACCTGTTCCGAGATCGAGCGCGCTAACCACAGGTGGGGTGTGTGGGCACCCCCATCGATTAGTACCTGATTTGAAAGTATTGTACCGGGGGCCACAATTAGTTTGGGGCTTTATTACTATCCTGTACTTATGCCATGCTTTACTGCTTTATTTAAAATTGTGCGAGGTACTGCACCTGTACTGTTTAGGACCGTGACACGTTTTCGCTGTATCGACAAGCCCAGTCACACTTTCGGGTTCCCAGTCGTTTACAGCCGTCTACACAAACCCTGAGTCCGTCTCGGAGACCGGCCGACTTCGTTGCGGGTAGCTTAGTGGGGTGGCCCCCATGTACTTGCTTTGGGTCTGGGAAACGTCATGACTTAGGCCCCGCCGACATACCGATGGGTGTATGTTAACTGATCTGGCAAAAAGGGTCGAAGTGCGTGTGGATACTTTGGTGCACCCCTGCAGGGTTAAATCTTTTCGAAAAGCCGTGTCCGCGGTTATGGACGACTTGGAGCACAGTTCTCGATCATAGACAACTATAACTAAAGTTTACTATTATAAATTGACTTGTATCCGATATGACTAGTAATCAGCTCCGCTGCAACGGAATGGCTAAATAAAAGTACCAACAGCTGCTGGGTTTTGGGATATCTCATGCTAATTGTATCTGACTAGTAAGTGTTGCAACTACAATGGAATGGTTAACTAAAAGTGCCCACTGCTTATTATATCAGGATGACTATCTATATTTGACTAGTAATTGCCGCAACTACAACGGAATGAATAAAACTGCCAACTGTGTGAGTTCCTCGGTTGACTTCCTCGTTTGGTCTCGAGGGGGAAATACCAGGATGGGTATGTTTGGTGGTAGAATCAGGTTGGTTCCGAATAGGTCTTTCTTATCCCTCCCTGATAGCCGACAGTTATCTCGAGTCGCTATAGGTTGTTTAGTGTATGCCGCGCTGCCGCTCAGTCCACCATACCTATGTAGGCGAGGACCGCCGAATTCTAGTCTCGCCGTGTACTGGCCTCAGTACTGACCGCTCTCTCTTTTTCCTTTGCCCTTTGTCGGCACCCCTTTTGTTTAAGCAGGTTTTAAGATCGACGTCGTTAGCAGGGTTACCCTTCCGGCTTGGCCTGGGCAGGGTTATGGACGCCATTGGTTATTCTTCAGGGCTCTTAGCCCCATTTGCATCTTGTCCGTAGTCGGACGCTCTACCGTTTTCAAGGTGATTTGGATCTTTGTACTGTATATCTGTATCCTTGACTCATGGAGTCGTTGTTGTATATATCTGTTCTGTGGGTTCCATCGTGGACTATTGTGTAATGGTATTACTTCGTTTTTCCACCCGCACGCAAGTGCCTGGTGGGCACCTTTGAATCGTTTCTATGCGGGTTTAGCGGGAATCGCTAAAACTTGCATAGGGCCGATTCTGAGGGTGTTACAGAGTGGTATCAGAGCTCAGCAGTTGCGATACCCCACAAGTCCAGCCTGTAGGATAACCTAGCTAACGGCCGAAGTAGAGTGTCAAAACTATTTTTGCAAAATCGGTTGGATAGATCTGATTAGATCTATTTTTACTCCTTACCCCTCTGCTATTCTCCTCTTACCTCTGCGTGTTTTGGATCTGTTCTTTCCCCTTCTTCTAGTCCAGGATTTCTCGTGGTTGGGTTTTCCGTCGTACCTTCAGGGTTCCGCTTCCTCCTTTGGTAACGATGCTTCTACATCCGGTCTTCGTGCTATCTGAGGAATCCTTCATCTGTTGGATTTCTCTCTGTTCCTTGTTGTGCCTTCCGGTGTTTTCCGACGCGACGACATCATCTACGCCAGATCCGATGCAGAGTCTGCATCACTCCTTTGTTTTTGAACCTCGATTGTCGAGATCTTCAGTCTGATTCCGAGAATGGTTGCACGCTTTTCTACTGATTGTGCAGAGTAATAGTTTGGGTGCGTGATGGATTGGCCCCCATGCCGACTACTCACTCTATTCGCTTGTGTACATTGAAGTGGATGAGAATGCATCGGTTCCCTCTTTCTATCGAAGCTAGAGGTGGCTTTATTTGTTGATACCTCTACCTTTAACCTTTTGTTCCCGGAGTGTTCTCTCGACGATCTCGGACAACGACCTCATTGTTAGTGGTGTCGCGAGGATCTACACGATGCGAGAAGATTCAGATCGCCGCCCTTCTTCCCGGTACCATGAGGCGGATCTCGAGGGCGAGATCCATTGTTAGTGGTGTCGAATTGTGGCGCCCCGCAAAAACCACTACTAGAAAATCGCGGTGTTTCTGTGCATTGCATCATCATGACCGCATGCTCATGTCATCATGCCACATTGCATTTGAGCATCGTCATCATCATGCATTTGTTTGTCTGAAACTATTTTCGAAAAAAAAAACATATTTTGTTTTCTAAATACCCCGCCTTTATTTCAAATCCAAAACCCGGGACTCCGGATTATTTTGTTTCGTCTACCAATGGATTTCAAAAGCCCGTTTTAAATAATAAAATATTTATTTTTTATTTTTCTAGGGGCAGCCGTACCGGGCCGATCCGACCCAGTCGGCCACCCCCAGTACAAAAACCAGACTACCTAAACCCTTTTCCTACCCAACCTAATCTACCCAGCCCCCCTCCACCTCACCCCCTCCAATCCCATGTCGACACCTCACCTCTCCCTTCCCCCCATCCAATCCCAGCCCGCCACCTCAGCCGGCCGCCCCAACACCACCTGGCTAGCCCCACCTGCCGCCCGACCTACTCCCCCTGGACCCGGTCCCACCGACCCCGCCCGGCCCCACCACCCCCCACGCGCCTGTCCCATCTCTCTCTCTCTTCCTCCCCACCTCCACCTGCCCATCCTCTGCCTCGCGACCGCCTCATCGCCGCGCTGCCCTCTGCCTCGCCTTCTCGCCTCCTTCCCCTTTCCACGCAGCAACCGCCGCCGCCGACCTCGCCGTGCGCCGCCTTGCTCGCCCCGTCTCCAGCCCTTCCATCCACCGCGAGCCTCGCCGCCCCAACCTCCTCGAGCCCCGCCGCCGGCGTCCCCGCCGCCACCGAGCTCCGCTTTCGCTCGCCCCGGCCCGTCCTCGACCTCCGGCCGGATCTCCCGCGTCGCCCCGCCCCGAGCGCCGTGCAGCCCCGCTGCCGTGGGCAGGCCCGCGAGCCCCGTCCCCGCGCCCCCTCTCAGCCGCCGCCAGGTGCCATGGCCACCGCCTGCGCCTCCTCGCGCCCGACGGCGCGCGACCCCGCCTCTGCCGCCAGAGCGTCCGCGTCGGCCTCCTCGTCATCTGTGCCTCCCCCGCCATTGAGCCGCCCCATCCGCCTGCGAGCCTAAGCCGCAGCACCGCCTCTGGTCCGCTCCACTCCGGCCGAGCCCGGCCCCCCCTCCTCCGCCCGTCGACTCCGCGCGCCCGCCGCCCGAGCCTGCCGCGTCGCCCAGCTCCTCTTCCTCCTCGGGTCGATGCCGCTGCTGCCTGCCTCTCCCTAGTGCCCTCCTTCCTGCTGCTGTTTCCACAGGGGGGCCCTCCCGAGCGACCCTGCACCCCCGCGTCTCTACAACGCCTTGTCCCAGAGCCTCCCCGCCCTAGCACGTCTCCCAAGGTCGCCTCTGCCTCTGCCTCCCTGTTTCTGGAACGTGCTGGAGACAGAGCACTGTGAGGAGTTTCGTGAGGCCCGGTGTTGAGTCTGAAGTGTCACGTTGATGTAAAGTGCACCAGTGAACTGTTGGTATGGTGATGATGGCGTGGAGATGTTGGTGTTGTTGATTAAGACCTCGGTGTGAACAAGTACCAAGTTTGGGCAATGATAACGATGATGCTCGGATGACCCTGACGGGGACCCCCCATGCCAAGATCTTCCGAAGAACATGCCATCCGACAAGTTCGTCATCGACCACCGTGACGCCAAGGTCGTCTACACGGAGCGACAAGACCGCCCAAGTGGAGCCGAAGAACCCCGGACCCGAGAACGCATTTATGGACCCCGAGGACCGATCCATCGGATGCGACGAGACCTCCTTCTCGGTACCACCAAGTTCTTCATCCCGCACGCCAAGTACCTCCTCGAGGACGCCAAGTACTTCACCCCAGACGCCGAGCCCTGAACGATCAGTTCTCCTTCCCGGAAGCATTGACGCCCGTGCGACAAGATCTTCTTCCCGGATCCGAAGACCCGGTACCCGATCCACTCAAGTTCGCCATCGACGACAAGATCGGCACCGACCAGGGCGGATCCGATGTGCCCCGACGCCAACCAAGTTCTTCTTCTCGGATGCGACAAGATCGACCTCTGTTATCCGAGAATGATCCGGCCGAGACCGAACCCCAGATCCGGACCCTGAGACCCGACCCTGAACCCCTCGGAGCCAAGTTCGCCGAACTCTAATGTGTGACCCCTTTATCCGAGACCCTATTTTTATAATATTACATTATCACCTTGTTGCATTAAATCATTCATGTCGCATACATGTGTGTGGTTTGGGGGCTTTATGCCGATTCACCTAAATTAAATATGGGATCCATATGCGGACTTTTCTAGCCTCACATTGGTTCCATTTAAATTTGTGTAGCGAACCGGTGATATATTTTGCCATGATGAGACAACATTTAAATTGCGGGGTATCTAAACAACTTGAACCTATTAAATAATTGCCGGGACCCCGGTTCCGCTTAATGTGGCCTAGTTGCATCGCACATTTGCCATGTCATACATCATACATGCATCATGCCCGATCTTTTACCGTAGTATTAAATATTGCATCCGGTGTTTCTTCTAGTGTTTTGCTTCTTCGCGGATTAGGCCGATGAGTTGATGCGAGTGTCGACCCGACCTTCGGATGAACCTTCGGCAATGTTTTCAGGCGAGCACCTCCCCCTTTCTACCTATCTTACTTTTATAGTATTTATTCCCCTCTGTTGATCTATTGCTATCTGTGTTGCGATGCTCTAGTTTTCGTACCCGGGATATCCCTTGCAGCCTTATATTGCCTTGGACACATCCTATTACCTGTTGATTGGTAGATAGTTGGACTTGTGTGTCGTAGTTGCTTACTCAAGTGCTGTTGTGTGTCGTCAAGTACAACAGTTGTTGGAGTATTGCCGCATGTTTAATGTTGGAGATGATCATGGCTTTAATTATTGTTTAATAACTAAAATTGAAGTAGGTAAATGCAGAGGCACAGGTGGGCAATAGATGTTATTTGGTTGTTAACCGTCCACTTGTGTCCCGTAGGACCCCGAGTTCTTGACACCTGTTCCGAGATCGAGCGCGCTAACCACAGGTGGGGTGTGTGGGCACCCCCATCGATTAGTACCTGATTTGAAAGTATTGTACCGGGGGACACAATTAGTTTGGGGCTTTATTACTATCCTGTACTTATGCCATGCTTTACTGCTTTATTTAAAATTGTGCGAGGTACTGCACCTGTACTGTTTAGGACTGTGACACGTTTTCGCTGTATCGACAAGCCCAGTCACACTTTCGGGTTCCCAGTCGTTTACAGCCGTCTACACAAACCCTGAGTCCGTCTCGGAGACCGGCCGACTTCGTTGCGGGTAGCTTAGTGGGGTGGCCCCCATGTACTTGCTTTGGGTCTGGGAAACGTCATGACTTAGGCCCCGCCGACATACCGATGGGTGTATGTTAACTGATCTGGCAAAAAGGGTCGAAGTGCGTGTGGATACTTTGGTGCACCCCTGCAGGGTTAAATCTTTTCGAAAAGCCGTGTCCGCGGTTATGGACGACTTGGAGCACAGTTCTCGATCATAGACAACTATAACTAAAGTTTACTGTTATAAATTGACTTGTATCCGATATGACTAGTAATCAACTCCACTGCAACGGAATGGCTAAATAAAAGTACCAACAACTGCTGGGTTTTGGGATATCTCATGCTAATTGTATCTGACTAGTAAGTGTTGCAACTACAATGGAATGGTTAACTAAAAGTGCCCACTGCTTATTATATCAGGATGACTATCTATATTTGACTAGTAATTGCCGCAACTACAACGGAATGAATAAAACTGCCAACTGTGTGAGTTCCTCGGTTGACTTCCTCGTTTGGTCTCGAGGGGGAAATACCAGGATGGGTATGTTTGGTGGTAGAATCAGGTTGGTTCCGAATAGGTCTTTCTTATCCCTCCCTGATAGCCGACAGTTATCTCGAGTCGCTATAGGTTGTTTAGTGTATGTCGCGCTGCCGCTTAGTCCACCATACCTATGTAGGCGAGGACCGCCGAATTCTAGTCTCGCCGTGTACTGGCCTCAGTACTGACCGCTCTCTCTTTTTCCTTTGCCCTTTGTCGGCACCCCTTTTGTTTAAGCAGGTTTTAAGATCGACGTCGTTAGCAGGGTTACCCTTCCGGCTTGGCCTGGGCAGGGTTATGGACGCCATTGGTTATTCTTCAGGGCTCTTAGCCCCATTTGCATCTTGTCCGTAGTCGGACGCTCTACCGTTTTCAAGGTGATTTGGATCTTTGTACTGTATATCTGTATCCTTGACTCATGGAGTCGTTGTTGTATATATCTGTTCTGTGGGTTCCATCGTGGACTATTGTGTAATGGTATTACTTCGTTTTTCCACCCGCACGCAAGTGCCTGGTGGGCACCTTTGAATCGTTTCTATGCGGGTTTGGCGGGAATCGCTAAAACTTGCATAGGGCCGATTCTGAGGGTGTTACAATCTTGAAACAGTGGCTTGTTTTTTGCACTCCATGATATCAAGTTTGGGCCAAGAAAGACAGCAAATCCACCTGTAGACCTTCTGTCATCTGGACAGCCTGCCCAATCTGCATCTGAAAATGCACTAACACGCATGGAGGGAGACTTGATGATTCGTAGCCCAAGGTTAGAGGTATTTTAAGATATCCTAGAATTCTTTTAACAACAGTCTAGTGTGATGTGGTAGGTGCATGAAGGAATTGACATACTTTATTAACAGAAAAGGAAATATCTGGTCTTGTAAGTGTCAAATATTGTAATGCACCAACAATACTTCTCTACCTTGTGGCATCCTCAAGTTCAAGAGGGCTTCCTTCATGTGCAGACAATTTCTCGCTTGTTGACATGGGTGTATTTGTAGGCTTGCATTGTGATATACCTACTCTTTTCAGCACATCATTAGTGTACTTCTCATGTGTCAAAAGCAAGCCTTCTCTCATCTTTTTGACTTCTATGCCAAGTAAATAATGAACATTACCAAGATCCTTTAAGGCAAACTCGTCTTGAATATCTCTAAGAAGAGCTGCAATTGCATTTTGACAAGAACTGGCAACAATTATGTCATCAACATAAATAAGCACAAAAATGGTAATACTCTCTTTGGAGTAAAATAATAATGATGTATCAGCCTTAGAAGGACAAAAACCAAGTGTTTCCAATTTTGTGCTTAGCCTTGAGAACCATGCTCGTGGGGCCTGCTTCAGTCCATACAAGGCCCTGTCAAGTTTGCAGATATATTGAGCTTTTCCTTTGACTTCATATCCAGGTGGTTGCCTGATGTAGACATTTTCCTCAAGAATGCCATGAAGAAACACATTCTTCACATCTAGCTGTCGAAGGCTCCATCCTTTGGACACTGCAATAGATAGCACAAGACGAATGGTAGCTGTCTTAACTACGGGACTGAAAGTGTCCTCGTAGTCAATGCCATATCTTTGTTTAAAACCTTTGGCAACTAACCTAGCCTTATATCTATCTATGCTACCATCAGCTTTCTATTTAATTTTATATACCCATTTACAATCTATGACATTTTTGCCTGATTGATGTGGTGGAATTAAATGCCAAATTTTATTCTGCATAAGTGCTAAGTGCTCCTCGTCCATGGCTTCTTTCCATCTTCTATTTTCTCGAGCTTATTCTAAATTATTTGGCTCTCCTGATGTGGTAAGATTTGCATACCTGATCATGTTGCGATATTGCTTAGCTTGTATTTTACATGTTTGTAGTCGTGTCCTCATACACTGCATAGGAGGGTCATTAGGCACAGATGGAGTAGAAGATCCAGCACCTGGAGGTGCCCTTGCGCCAGGGCGATCCGATCCTGAAAGATCCTCCTCGGGATCGCTAGATGAATTGTCCTCAGGGTCGCTGTCGGATGCAGGCGATCCGGTCTCCTCCGTGTGACGCGACAGAGACTCGAGAGAAGCCGTAGAGGATCCCATGGAGTTGGTCGCTTCACGTGGGCGGAGACCACCTCGGGCGACACCGCGCTCTCGCACGAGCTGTCGTGCTAGCAGGTTGCACGCTGATTGGCTGCAACAGGACGCGGTTTCTGCATGCTGGCCAGCGTTAGGGTCCACGTGACCCTGGGCTTTCGTGCCGTGTCGTGGTGTGAGCATAAAATCATGCCCTGGAGAGTTGCTTTGCACTGCACCTTGGTCTGGTTCTGCACTGTTTTCTCCTCTGTTTTCTACTGTCTCAGTGAAACGGTTAGCAGCAGGGTTAACAGAATCATTAGTCACAATTGGATCACTGTTATTCTCGCCCCATGTCAAATTTGTGTGGATTAAGGAGATGTGGTGGTAAACGAAGAATTTTAGAACGAAGGCGTACTCCAGCATTAGGATGGAGTTTGGAGAAGGGAAAAATTGTTTCATCAAAGATAACATCGCGAGTTATGTAGATACAACCAGAATTAATATCTAAACACTTGAATCCTGTGCGAATATTACTGTGACCAAGGAATATACACTGAACTGAGCGATACTCTAACTTTCTAGCATTGAAGGGTCACAGGTTGGGATAGCAAGCACAACCAAAAGTGCGCATGGATTGATAATCTGGTTTAATATTTTCAAGAACTTCTAAAGGAGTAGAGAATTCAAGTAGTTTAGTAGGAAGAGGATTATTAGATATACCGCAGCAATAAAGGCTTCATCCCAATATTTCAAGGGCATGAATGCATGGGCAAGGAGAGACATGCCAACCTCGACAATGTGGTGATGTTTTCTTTCAGCGGAGCCGTTCTGCTGATGAGCATGAGGACAATAAACATGGTGAGTAATGCCAACTTGTTTAAAAAAGGAATTCAACCATTCATATTCTCCACCCCAGTTGGATTGTAAGGTGATAATTTTTCGTTCAAAACGTCTTTCAACAAGGGCTTGAAATTGATGAAAATATTGAAAACTTCAGAACGATGTCTGATCAAATAGATCCATGTGAATTTGCTAAAATCATCAATGAAACTAACATAATAGTTTTTGCGACCAAAAGAATCGGGGTCAGGACCCTATACATCAGAAAAGATTAATTCTAGGGGATGGTGTGATACACTAGAGGATATAGGATAAGACAATTGATGATTCTTTGCCTTTTGACATGCTTCACACACCATCTCATTATTATCATTAGAACAAGGGAGTTATTTTTGCTAATGATTTTTTGAACAATAGGGGAGGCCGGATGGCCTAGACGACTATGCCATCTATGATGGGATGGCTTGGAGACTCCATAAACTTGCTTGGATGATGAAGATGATTACTCGGGGAGAGGATATAGGCCGTCCTTACATGGTCCATCAAGTAGAACCTTCCTCGTGACCTGGTCCTTTATGCAAAAGAATTTAGGATGAATTTTAGTGAAAGCATTATTATCAGTAGTGAGACAATGTGCAGAGACTAGATTTTTGCTAGCATCAGGAACATGAAGTACATCTTTGAGTAGAAGATTTTGATCATGGGTTCTAATAGTAGAGTCACCAATGTGAATAATGTTGATACCTGTGCCGTTTGGTAACATGAACTTGGTCATTGCCTTGGTAGCGCTCATGCACATGGAGTCTTTCTAGCTCACTTGTGACATGGTTGGTGGCGCCGATGTCCATGACCTAGCCACCACCATTGTTGTTGTAGTTGCCGTTGTTACCGTTGCCGTTGTTGTAGTTGACGTGGGCGACAGTCCTCTCCCTCGGGACGAAGTCCTCATCGTAGCGGTACCAACAGTCCTTGACCATATGGCCTGAGACGTTGCAAAGTTGGCACCGTGGGCGGTCACCACCGCCCTTGCCGGCCGTTGTTGTTGTAGTTGCCGCAACCGCGACCATTGGTGTTGTTCTGGCCTCCTGGTCCACCGTTACCGCCTCCATGTGGATTGTCGCGGCCTTGGTAGCCACGGCCTCTTCCACCACGACCGTCAAAG
Source organism: Avena sativa (assembly GCA_916181665.1). NCBI lineage: Eukaryota > Viridiplantae > Streptophyta > Magnoliopsida > Poales > Poaceae > Avena > Avena sativa. The sequence continues at coordinate 37,926,475 of OV702298.1, read as the reverse complement.
CGACCGCGTCCACCGCGCATGGCGGTGTTTACAAAGGACCGCGAGGGGCTGGTGCCGTGAAGCATGTGTTGGTGGCTCTCATAAGACAAAAGTTGTGAATATAATTCGCTCACCATGATCGGTTCAGTCCTTGCAAGGATGGCGACGACGAGGGAGTCATAGGTGGAGTCGTGTAGGCCGGCGATGATGTAGGAGACCATGTCCTCGTCTTCGAGAACTTTGCCGACGGAGATCATCTTGAAGGGAATATGCCCTGAGAGGCAATAATAAAGTGTTTATTATGTGTATTCCAAGTATATGATAGATGTTTATTTTGCATGCTATAATTCTATTAATACAGAAACGTTAATACATGTGTGTTTAATAAACAAACAGAAAGTTCCTAGCTATGCCTCTCTCATAAACTAGCTCGTTGATTAACAAGATGATCAAGGTTTCCTGATCATGGACATTGGATGTTGTTAATAACGGGATCACAACATTAGTGTAATGATGTGATGAACATTCATCCAAAGTATAGCATTACGATCAAAGTCATTGAGTTTATATTGCTATAACAACTTACGAAGTGATCCTAATCCTTAGACCATGAGATCATGTCAATCACTAACACCGGAAGAGTTTCTTGATAACATCAAACGTCACACCATAACAGGGTGATTATAAAGATGGATTCAGAACTAATAAAGTGTTATGTTGAGGCTCATGGATCGAGAGTGGAATTTGTTCATCCCGATGACGGATAGATATACTCTGGGCCCTCTCGGTGATACCACATTGATTAGCTTGCAAGCAAGTGATTTGATCACTAGAATGTTATATCACGGGAACGAGAAAAGAGTGCATGTCGGTAACGAGATCAAACTAGGTATGGAGATACCGATGATCGAATCTCGGACATGTAATATATCGTGAAACAAAGGGATTAAGATACTAGCGTAAAAGGTTCCGACGATCACAAGAAAGTCATTGTTGAATGTGTGGGAGTCAGTATGGGTCTCCAGATCCTGCTTCTGATTATTGATCCGAGAGGGGTCTCGATCATGTCCGCATTATTCACGAACCGTAGGGTGACACACTTAAGAGACACCGACATCCAATTGGAGCAAAAGTTTCATGCCGAAAGAATGAACAAGCGCAGGAATTTATTTCACTAGATACCGAAACAGGTTTTCGGGTGAAATTGCATAAAGTGGTTATGCATGTGAAATGGAATTCTAGCAAGGGGTTATTTGTGAATGTTTGTCATTAAAGTAATTGACAAAATTCTGAATAAAATAAAAGAGTTTTATTTAATGAGAGTTTGCATTAAATTTGGTGGAAATTTAATGGGAATTTGAGTGGACTTTTGAGTGGAGGGAATTTAAAGGAGATTTGTGAGTGGAGTGTCCACCCACATGAAGAGGGGAGGGCAAGGGGTCAGCCCCATGCACCGGCCACCCCCTTGGGGTTCCCCCCTCCTCCTATAAAAGGAGCCCCCCTCCTCACTTGTCTCTCACACCTCCTCGTGAAGGATCTCTCTCTCCCTCTAGAATTTATCCCCCATGGTCTCGGACTAGCGAGATACATGTTCCCGGTGGCTATTCGGCAAGAAAGAGTTGTGCTTCCGCTGCATCGCTGGAGCGAGGAGGCGGAGGTTGCTCGGTGTCTCGAACGTGTGTGCGAGCACGGATGCGCTGCTGATTTGCGGCGCTAGGACTTCCTCTCGATCTTGAGATCGGCAAGAGATCGTCTACATCAACCACGAGTTGAACTCATTAAGCTTTGTCGGTCTTCAAGGGTATGTTCTCTACGTATATACATCCGCCCGTTGTTTGTATCTAGTAGATATATCTTGGTACGTAGTTCCATCGTAGGAATTTTTTTGTTTTCTATGCTGCGAACCCTACAGTGGTATCAGAGCCGGATCTATGCGTAGATACTTTGCACGGGTAGTACACATATGAGTATGTGGGCGATGATTTTGATGTTGTTGCTCCTTTGTTGTAATTTTGGATATTGGTGGCATAGTGGGATGAAGCGGCCCGAACAAACTTTACATGTCCTCGCACATGAGACCTGTTCCACGCTTGACATGCAACTAGTTTGCATAAGTGGCTAGCGGGTGTCTGTCTCTCCTACTATAGTCAATATCTATTTTGCAAGCGAGTTGTCAACAATTTGATTATCCTCGTTGTGGTTCATGTTCGTAGGTAAGAACGGTTCTATCTCGAAAGCCCTAAGCCACGTAAAACTTGCAATGGATAAATTAGAGGCGTCTAGTTTAGATTGTTGCTGGGCTAGTGTTATGATATGGTAGTGTTGTAAGTAGAAGTATGAGATGATACTCTTACAACACACATAGCGTGTAAACTCCATAGACCTTAGATTTACACATATAGGTATGATAGTGATCATACCACGGTGCACATGATAGAGATCATATGCGGGAACCATATTATTTCACTAATAAACATATGATGTTTGATAGCATCTTATATTGCTTGTTTAGCGCTTTGTTAGCATAATAAGATGATCCCTCATTTAAATATCAAGATAAGAATGTGTTCTTCCTTTAGTATGCACCGATTATGTTTCGTCGCTCCAAGACATCACATGATGATCGGGTGTTCTTGGATCCACGACCATATTTCGGGTGTAAAACAGTTACACACGCGAATACTAAGGTTCTAACTTGGCGAGCCTAGCATGTACAGACTTGGCCTCGGAACACGGACCGAAAGGTTATGCATGAGTCATATAGTTGATATGATGCCCATTTGATGCTCGCCTTTGAAGCTATACCGACTCACGTGATGATCAGACTTGGTATAGTGGATTTGGTTCATGTAATCACCAAAAAGGCACGATGGATGTCATTTTTGAGTGGGAGTTCATTCATAATATGGATTAGTTGAACTCAATCTATCATACACTTAGTCTAAACTTTACAAATTCTGTTGTAGATGGCACCACCTGCTTTTAATTTCAATGTGTTCATGGAGAAAGAGAAACTAGCAACGAACGGTAGCAACTTTACCGAATGGGCTATGAATTTGAGGATTCTCCTCTCTGCTGCACAAAAGCAATATGTGCTAGAAGCGCCGTTAGGCCCCCCACCTTTTGATGATGCCCCTGACGAGGAGAAGAATGTCTATCAGACTCGTCAGGAGGACCACAACTTAGTTCATTGCGGCATATTGTATGGGCTAGAGCCGGAACTTCGAAAGCGTTTCGAAAATGGCAATGCTTTTGATACAATGGGTGAGTTGAAAATGATTTTCGACACACATGCTGCTGTAGAGAGCTACAATGCTTCAGAAAAGTTCTTTAGCTGCATGATGGAAGAGCACAGCTCCGTTAGTGAGCATGTACTCAAGATGTCGGGTTACGCCGATAAGCTTGTGTCCTTGGGAATATCGATTCCCATTGACTTAGGCATCCATCGTGTTCTGCAGTCTCTTCCACCTAGCTATAAGAGCTTCGTGATGAACTATAACATGCAAGGCATGAAGAAGTCTCTCCCCGAGCTTCTGTCAATGCTTAAAACTGCAGAAGTGGAGATCAAAAAGGAACATCAAGTGTTGATGATCAATAGGAACACTGGTTTCAAGAAAGACAAGAAGGGAAAACGGAAGGGAAGTAAGGGCGGCAAGCCTGTTGCCGTTCCTGAAAAGAAACCCCGAGTTGGACCTAAGTCTGATTCCGAGTGCTACTATTGTAAGGGGACTGGCCACTGGAAGCGCAACTGCCCCAAGTATCTGGCAGACAAGAAGGCCAGCAAGGCAAACAAAGGTATATATGATATACCTGTTATTGATGTGTACTTGACTAGTGCTCGCAGTAGCACCTGGGTATTTGATACCGGTTCAGTTGCTAATATTTGTAACTCGAATCAGGGGCTGCGGAACAAGCGACCGCTAGCAAGGGGTGAGGTCAAGATGCGTGTCGGCAATGGATCAAGCGTTGATGTGATCGCCGTCGGAACGCTGCCTCTCCACTTGCCGTTGGGATTAGTTATAAACTTGAATAAATGTTATCTGGTGCCTACACTGAGCATGAACATTGTATCTGGATCGTGTTTGATGCGAAGTGGTTATTCATTTAAATCCGAGAACAATGGTTGTTCCATTTATATGAATGAAATCTTTTATGGTCATGCACCGATGATGAATGGTTTATTTCTATTAGATCTCGATGATAATGTTACACATATTCATAATGTTGATGCTAAAAGGATTAAACTAAATGATGATATATCCGCATATATGTGGCACTGCCGTCTAGGTCATATTGGCGTTAAACGCATGAAGAAGCTCCATTCGGATGGACTTTTGGAATCACTTGATTATGAATCATTTGATACATGTGAGCCATGCCTTATGGGCAAGATGACTAGAACACCGTTTTCTGGTTCAATGGAACGGGCGACAGATTTATTGGAAATCATACATTCTGATGTATGTGGTCCAATGAGTGTGTCGGCGCGAGGTGGATATCGTTATTTTGTTACTTTCATGGATGATTTGAGTAGATACGGTTATATCTACTTGATGAAACACAAGTCTGAAACCTTTGAAAAGTTCAAGGAATTTCAGAATGAAGTGGAAAATCATCGTAATAGAAAGATCAAATTTCTACGGTCCGACCGTGGAGGTGAGTATCTAAGTTACGAGTTTAGCACTCACATGAAAGAGTGTGGAATTGTTTCACAACTCACACCTGCCGGAACACCACAGCGAAATGGTGTGTCAGAACGTCGTAATCGTACTTTATTAGATATGGTTCGATCTATGATGTCTCTGACGGACTTGCCGTTGTCATTTTGGGGTTATGCACTAGAAACTGCTGCATTCACTTTAAATCGGGCACCATCTAAATCCGTTGAAAAGACACCGTATGAATTGTGGTTTGTAAACAAACCTAAGTTGTCATTTCTTAAAGTTTGGGGATGCGATGTTTATGTGAAGAAACTTCAATCGGATAAACTCGAACCCAAAGCGGAAAAATGCGTCTTCATAGGATACCCTAAGGAAACTATTGGGTATTCCTTCTATCACAGATCCGAGGGCAAGGTTTTTGTTGCCAAGAATGGATCCTTTCTAGAGAAAGAGTTTCTCGCGAAAGGTGTGAGTAGTCGGAAGGTAGAACTCGAAGAGGTTATTGAACCTTCTCTTCAAAGTATGGCGAGTAGCGCAGCGCCGGAAGTTGTTCCGAAGTTGGCTCCACCTGTTGAAGAAGGAACTAATGATAATGATCATGAAACTCCGAAAGAGAGTACTACCAAACCTCGCAGGTCAAACAGGACGCGTGTAGCTCCCGAGCTGTACAGAAATCCTGTCATGAATTTCATGGTTGATGAAAATGATGACCCTGCAACGTATGAAGAAGAGATGATGAGCCCGGATTCCAACAAATGGTTAGAAGCCATGAAATCCGAGATGGAATCCATGTATGAAAATCAAGTTTGGAACTTGGTGGAATTACCTCACGACCGAAAGGCCGTGGAGAACAAATGGATTTTCAAAAGGAAAACTGATGTTGATGGTAATGTGACCGTCTATAAAGCTCGACTTGTCGCAAAGGGGTTTCAACAAATTCAAGGAGTTGACTATGATGAGACATTCTCTCCCGTAGCGATGCTAAAGTCAGTTAGGATTATGTTAGCAATTGCTGCATATTTTGATTATGAGATATGGCAGATGGATGTAAAACTGCGTTTCTCAATGGTAATATTGAGGAAGAGTTGTATATGATACAACCAAAGGGTTTTGTCGATCCTAAGGATGCTAACAAGGTGTGCAAGCTTCAGCGATCCATCTATGGATTGAAGCAAGCATCACGAAGTTGGAATCTCCGCTTTGATGAGGTGATCAAAGAGTTTGAATTTGTCCAAACTTATGGAGAAGCTTGTATTTACAAGAAAGTGAGTGGGAGAAATGTGGCATTTCTGATATTATATGTGGATGACATATTATTGATCGAAAATGATATAGATCTTTTAAACAGTGTTAAAAGTTATCTAAACAGCAAATTTTCAATGAAGGACCTAGGTGAAGCGTCATACATATTAGGCATAAAGATCTATAGAGATAGATCTAGGCGCCTAATAGGGCTATCGCAAAGTACATACCTTGATAAGATTTTAAAGAAGTTTAAAATGGACGGAAGTAAGAAGGGGTTCTTACCTATGTTGCAAGGCAAGACATTGAGTAAGACTCAAAGTCCGGCTTCGGCGGAAGAAAGAGAGATAATGGACAAAGTCTCCTATGCTTCAGCCATAGGCTCTATAATGTACGCCATGCTATGTACAAGACCAGATGTGGCACATGCTATTAGTTTGACTAGTAGGTACCAATCGGATCCAGGTTCGGAACACTGGATAGCGGTCAAGAATATCCTTAAGTACTTACGAAGAACTAAGGATATGTTTCTTGTATACGGAGGTGAAGAAGAACTCGTCGCTAAGTATTATGTTGACGCTAGCTTTGACACCGATCCGGATGACTCTAAGTCTCAACCCGGATACGTTTTTCTCATGAATGGTGGAGCGGTTAGTTGGAGGAACTCCAAACAACCTGTGGTAGCGGGATCAACAACGGAGGCCGAATATGTTGCTGCTTCAGAAGCGGCTCAGGAAGCAGTTTGGATGAAGGAGTTCATATCCGAACTAGGAGTGGTGGCAAACGCGTTGGACCCAATGGTGATCTATTGTGACAACAATGGTGCCATTGCCAATGCCAAAGAGCCAAGGTCTCACAAGCATTCCAAGCATATTAAGCGCCGGTTTCACTCCATCCGCGAGCATGTCAAGGATGGAGATATAAAGATTTGTAAAGTACATACGGATCTCAATGTAGCAGATCCGTTGACTAAAACTCTCCCTAGAGCAAAACATGATCAACACCAGAACTCAATGGGTGTTAGATTTATCACTATGTAACTAGATTATTGTCTCTAGTGCAAGTGGGAGACTGAAGGGAATATGCCCTGAGAGGCAATAATAAAGTGTTTATTATGTGTATTCCAAGTATATGATAGATGTTTATTTTGCATGCTATAATTGTATTAATACAGAAACGTTAATACATGTGTGTTTAATAAACAAACAGAAAGTTCCTAGCTATGCCTCTCTCATAAACTAGCTTGTTGATTAACAAGATGATCAAGGTTTCCTGATCATGGACATTGGATGTTGTTAATAACGGGATCACAACATTAGTGTAATGATGTGATGAACATTCATCCAAAGTATAGCATTACGATCAAAGTCATTGAGTTTATATTGCTATAACAACTTACGAAGTGATCCTAATCCTTAGACCATGAGATCATGTCAATCACTAACACCGGAAGAGTTTCTTGATAACATCAAACGTCACACCATAACAGGGTGATTATAAAGATGGATTCAGAACTAATAAAGTGTTATGTTGAGGCTCATGGATCGAGAGTGGAATTTGTTCATCCCGATGACGGATAGATATACTCTGGGCCCTCTCGGTGATACCACATTGATTAGCTTGCAAGCAAGTGATTTGATCACTAGAATGTTATATCACGGGAACGAGAAAAGAGTGCATGTCGGTAACGAGATCAAACTAGGTATGGAGATACCGATGATCGAATCTCGGACATGTAATATATCGTGAAACAAAGGGATTAAGATACTAGCGTAAAAGGTTCCGACGATCACAAGAAAGTCATTGTTGAATGTGTGGGAGTCAGTATGGGTCTCCAGATCCCGCTTCTGATTATTGATTCGAGAGGGGTCTCGATCATGTCCGCATTATTCACGAACCGTAGGGTGACACACTTAAGAGACACCGACATCCAATTGGAGCAAAAGTTTCATGCCGAAAGAATGAACAAGCGCAGGAATTTATTTCACTAGATATCAAAACAGGTTTTCGGGTGAAATTGCATAAAGTGGTTATGCATGTGAAATGGAATTCTAGCAAGGGGTTATTTGTGAATGTTTGTCATTAAAGTAATTGATAAAATTCTGAATAAAATAAAAGAGTTTTATTTAATGAGAGTTTGCATTAAATTTGGTGGAAATTTAATGGGAATTTGAGTGGACTTTTGAGTGGAGGGAATTTAAAGGAGATTTGTGAGTGGAGTGTCCACCCACATGAAGAGGGGAGGGAAAGGGGGAAGCCCCATGCGCCGGCCACCCCCTTGGGGTTCCCCCTCCTCCTATAAAAGGAGCCCCCCCTCCTCACTTGTCTCTCACACCTCCTCGTGAAGGATCTCTCTCCCCCTCTAGAATTTATCCCCCATGGTCTCGGACTAGCGAGATACATGTTCCCGGTGGCTATTCGACAAGAAAGAGTTGTGCTTCTGCTGCATCGCTGGGGCGAGGAGGCGGAGGTTGCTCGGTGCCTCGAACGTGTGTGCGAGCACGGATGCGCTGCTGATTTGCGGCACTAGGACTTCCTCTCGATCTTGAGATCGGCAAGAGATCGTCTACATCAACCACGAGTTGAACTCGTTAAGCTTTTTCGGTCTTCAAGGGTATGTTCTCTACGGATATACATCCGCCCGTTGTTTGTATCTAGTAGATAGATCTTGGTACGTAGTTCCATTGTAGGAAATTTTTTTGTTTTCTATGCTGCGAACCCTACACATCTCGTTCTCCAGCAACTTCATGTGGGCGACGTACTCACCCATCATTTTGTTGCCCTTCTCTGCATTGGCGAGGGTGATGTGTGTGTTGGTGGTGTGTGCGCGAGACCGCGCCGCGTACATCTCCTGGAGAGTTCCCTAGAGCTCGGATGCCGTCTTGGTGGCAACGGCGCAAGGCAGAACCTCCCGCGAGAGGGAGGAGATGAGGAAGCTCAAGACTTTCTGATCTTGTGCCTCCCATTCTTCATAGTTGGGGTTGATCTTGCTGACGATTTTGTCTCCCCGCTTGACCTTGATCTCCTTCTAGGGTGCTTTGGCTGTCCCATCGAGGAAGCCCGTGAGACGAGCACCCTTGACCGCCGGCAGCACCTGGGCCTGCCATAGGATAAAGTTTCCTTTCCCAAGCTTCTCGGTTACGCCGAAGCCGAAGGAGGTGCCGACAAGATTTGCAGAGGAGGAGGAGGTCGCCATCTTGGTGATCCCGGAGGCGATCGATCTATTTGTCGCTAGATGTGTTTTAGGAGGGGATAGGCTTTGATACCATGTGAAAATATGGGAAGGTGTCGTACCTCTTTCGAGGCACACCGTGCGTGTTGATATAGGAGGTTTCACCAACAACCTCAAAAGGATTTACATAGAGTTTGTTACAACAAGGACTCTTAGATAAATCTATTTAACAACTCAAAGCCTTATCAATATTGGCCGGTGGGAACAACTCAATCAACACGCATGTATACAAAGCTGTACACGCTAGCTAACACATTGTTCATGAAATTTATTCTGGTAGATCATGAACAAGATGTAGGGGTTCGTAGCATGGAAAACAAAAAATTCTACCGCATGCACACAAACAATCCAAGATCTATCTATTAGATTGTAGGAATAAGTCGATTAGAGTACTCACCCTCGAAGATTCCAAAGCGGTTAACGAGAGCAGATTCTCATGGATGATGTAGTCGTACACTTGCCGATCTCAAGATCGCGTAGACGATCCTTCCGGCGCTATGTTCCGGCAGTGCTTCCGCAGTCGGTCACAAGTTTGGTACTCGATGAAGACCTTCCTATCCCTTGTTCCAGTAGGCATCGGAGGTTCTAGTTCTCCCCTTGCGATTCTGGCAGCACGACCGCGTGGTGTCGGAAGTAGAGGGAAGATCCTGCAGGGCTTCGCCTAAGCTAGAGCAGGTTATGGTGAATCTAGGGTTTCCGGCGATCTGGGGTTTAGAGGGCCAGAGAGGAGGAGGTGTGGCCGGCGGCGGCTAGGGTGGCGACGGAGAGCCGGCAGCGGCACGAGGCGGCGGCGACGCGGCGGTGGCGGCTAGGTGGGTAGGGGATGGTTGTGTGTCTACTTGGGGCACCCCTCCCCTCTATTTATGAGAGGGAGGACATCTTGGGAGAGGGGATTTTGAATCCTTCCCCAACTCTCTCTCCTAGTTGGCTTGTGGTGGAGGGAAAGAAGGATTCTTTCCTTCCTCCACTAGGATACGTTGTCCCAGTTTGACTTTTCAAACTTGCCTTTTGACTTTCAATTTGGAGCTTAATTTCTTCCTCGCAAATTCCCAACCAAGTGACCTAGGATATGATTCAATCATTCCACTTATCCATGACACATTCATGTACCCTTCCCATTCCGATCCGATGAATCTTTTAGACCCTTCTAGAACCCCTCCGATGAAATTATCGGAATCATTCCTGAACTCCGGAATTGGGTGGTGGCGGCGATGCAGCGGCGGTGTGGGGAGGGGCTGGTGTTCTCTCTTGGGGCACCCCTCCCTTCTATTTATGAGAGGGAGGGCAGCTTGGGAGAGGGGAGTTTGAATCCTTCCCCAACTCCTTCTCCTACTTGGCTTGTGGTGGAGGGAGAGAAAGATTCTTTCCTTCCTCCACGAGGATACATTGTCCCAGTTTGACTTTTCAAACTTGTCTTTTGACTTTCAGTTTGGAGTTTAATTTCTTTCTTTCAAACGCCCAACCAAGTGACCTAGGACATGACGCAATCATTCCACTTAGTCATGACACATTCATGCACCCTTCCCCTTCCGGTCCAATGAACCTTCTAGACCCTTCTAGATCATTCCGGTGAAAACACCGGAATCATTCCCGAACTCTGGAATTGGACTTTCCTTATATGAATCTTATTCTCCGGACCATTCCAGATCTCCTCGTGATATCCCAGATCCCATCCGAGACTCCGAAGAACATTCGGTCTCCCTACTTGCATTCCATATCTACTAAACAACATTGAATCCTTAAGTGTGTCTCCCTATAGTTCGTGAATTACGCGGACATGATCGATACACCTCTCTGATCAATAACCAATAGAGGAATCTAGAAATTCATATGTATCCCACATATTTCTATGATTACTTTGCGATCGAATGAACCACTTACATACGATACCAATATCACTTTGTCTCGCGATAGTTTACTTATCCGAGGTCTGATCGTTGGTATCTCTGCATACCTAGTTCAACCTCGTTACTGATAAGTACTCTTTTCTCATTCCCGTGATATGTGATGCCTTGTGAGCCAGTCACATTCTTGCAAGCTAATTGGATGACATTCCACCGAGAGGGACCAGAGTATATCTATCCGTCATATGGATGGACAAATCCCACTCTTGATCCATGTGCCTCAACACATACTTTCTGAACACTCAATGCCATCTTTATAACCACCCAGTTATGGTGCGGTGTTTGATGTCATTAAAGCATACTTTCAGTGATGGTGATTAGCATGATCTCATGGTCGAAGGAATTAGGTTACTATGTATCAGAAAGCTTATAGCAAACAAACTATTGAAATGACTTGATCTTTATGCTACGCTTTATCTATAGGAGTATGTCCATCACATTATTCTCCTAATGATATGATCTTATTGTTAATCACATCTCAATGTTCATGATCTGGAAACCACAATCATCTATCAACCAACAAGCTAGTATTACAAAGAGGCTTTACGAGGGACTCTAATTTAGCTTACAAATCACACAAGTACTAATGTTTCCGGTTAATACTATTATAGCATGAATGTAAACATTTATCATAAACACAAAGATATAATAATAACTACTTTTATTATTGCCTCTAGGGCATATCTCCAATAGTCTCCCACTTGCACTAGAGTCAACTAATCTAGATTACATGGTAATATACCGAACACCCATGGAGGTTTGGTGCTGGTCATGTTTTGCCCTCGGGAGAGGTTTAGTCAACGGATCCGCCACATTCAGATCTATGTGTACTCTGCAAATCTTTATGTCACCATCTTGGACATGCTCTCGAATAGCATAAAAACACAGCTTGATATGCTTCAGCTTCTTGTGTGACCTTGGTTCTTGCGCATTGGCTATGGCGCCCATGTTATCACAATAGATAGACATTGGGTCCAGCGCACTGGGAACCACACCAAGCTCTGTAATGAACTCTTTCATCCATATCGCCTCTTGTGAAGCCTCCGAAGCAGCTATGTATTCCGATTCAGTTGAAGATCTCGCTACAACGCTTTGCTTTGCACTCATCCAGCTAACTACTGCACCATTCAAAGTAAATACGTATCCATATTGAGATTTAGAATCATCCGGATCGGTGTTCCAACTAGCATCGGTGTAACCATTAACAATGAGTTGTTCATCACCTCCATAAGAAACAACCATATCCTTAGTTCTTCTCAAGTACTTAAGGATGTTTTTGACCGCTGTCCAATGATCCACTCCTAGATCACTTTGATATCTGCTAGTCAAACTAACAACATATGCAATGTCGGGTCTAGTACATAGCATGGCATACATGATAGATCCTATGGCTAAGGCATATGTAATCTTACTCATCCTTTCTCTATCTTCTGCCGTAGCAGGACTTTGAGTTTTACTCAAGGTCGTATTGGGCAACATGGGAAAGAACCCTTTTTTGCTATCTTCCATTTCAAACCTCTTTAGAACTTTGTCCAAATATGTACTTTGTGACAATGATATTAGGCGTCTCGATCTATCTCTATAAATCTTTATGCCTAATATGTAAGATGCTTCGCCAAGATCTTTCATTGAAAAACTATCATTCAAATAATCTTTGACACTATTAAGAAGGTCTACATCATTCCCAATAAAAAATATGTCATCCACATATAGTACTAGGAATACTACATAGCTCCCACTCACTTTCTTGTAAATACAAGCTTCTCCATAAGTTTGTATAAAACCAAAACTTTTGATCACCTTATCAAAACGTTGTTTCCAACTTCGGGATGCTTGCTTCAATCCATAAATGGACCGTTGAAGTTTCCATACCTTGTTAGCATCTTTAGAATCGACAAAACCTTTGGGTTGTACCATATACAAATCTTCATCAATGTCTCCATTGAGGAATTCTATTTTGACATCCATCTGCCATATCTCATAATCATAATATGCAGCGATTGCTAACAAAATCCTCACAGACTTTAGCTTCGCTACCGGTGAGAAAGTCTCATCGTAGTCAACCCCTTGAATTTGTTGAAACCCTTTTGCGACAAGTCGAGCTTTATAGACAGTTACATTACCATCAGCATCTATTTTCTTCTTGAAAATCCATATGTTCTCGACAGCCTTCCGGCCATCTGGTAAGTCCACCAAATTCCATACTTGGTTTTCGTACATGGATCCAATCTCGGATTTCATGGCTTCTTGCCATTTATTGGAATCTGGGCTCATCATTGCTTCCTCATATGTTGCAGGGTCGTCGGTGTTGTCCACCAACATGACACTCATAACGGGATCATACCAATCAGGAGTGGTCCGAGTTCTTGTTGACCTGCGAGGTTCCGTAGTAACTTCAACCGAAGTTTCATGATCAACATCATTAGATTCCTCTCTTATTGGTGTAGGTGCCACAGGAAGTACTTACGGTGTTGCGCTACTCTCAAGTCTGAGAGAAGGTTCGACAACCTCGTCGAGTTCTACTTTCCTTCCAGTGACTTCTTTCGAGAGAAACTCCTTCTCTAGAAAGTATCCATTCTTAGCAACGAAGATTTTTCCTTCGGATCTATGATAGAAGGTATACCCTATAGTTTTTTCGGGTATCCTATGAAGGCGCATTTTTCTGCTTTGGGTTCAAGCTTGTCAGGCTATAACTTCTTTACATAAGCTTCGCAACCCCAAACTTTAAGGAACGACAATTTAGGTTTCTTCCCAAACCATAATTCATATGGTGTCGTTTCAACGAATTTAGATGGTGTCCTATTTAAAGTGAATGCGGCTGTTTCTAACGCATAACCCCAAAATGATAGCGGTAAATCTACAAGTGACATCATAGAACAAACCATATCTAAGAGAGTTCGATTACGATGTTCAGACACACCATTACGTTGTGGTGTTCCCGGCGGTATCAATTGTGAAAGTATTCCACATTTCTTCAAATGCTCGCCAAACTCATAACTAAGGTATTCACCTCCACGATCAGATTGTAGAAACTTAATCTTCTTGTTACGTTGGTTCTCTACTTCACTTTGAAATTCCTTAAACTTCTCGAAAGTTTCGGACTTATGTTTCATGAAATAGATATACCCATATCTACTCAAGTCATCCGTGAAGGTAAGAACATAACGATAACCACAGAGCGATGCTACACTCATTGTGCCACACACATCGGTATTTATGATTTCCAATAAGTCCATAACTCGCTCCATCATACCAGAATGGAGTCTTAGTCATTTTACCCATCAGACATGCTTCACATTTTTCAAGTGATTCAAAATCAAGTGATTCAAGAAGTCCATCGGAATGGCGTTTCTTCATACGATTCACTCCAATGTGACCAAGACGACAGTGCCACATATAGGTCGAGTTATCGCTCAATTTCAAATGTTTAGCTTCAATGTAATTAATATGTGTATTACTACAATCGAGATTCAACAAGAATAGACCATCTATCAAAGGTGCATGTGCATAAAATATATTACTCATATAAATCGAACAACCATTATTCTCGGACTTAAACAAGTAACCGTCTCGCAATAAACATGATCCAGATATAATGTTCATGCTCAACGCAGGCAGCAAATAACAATTATTTAAGTATAAAACTAATCTCGATGGTAGATGAAGTGGTAGCATGCCGACCGTGATCACATCAACCTTTGAACCATTTCCAACGCACATCGTAACCTCGTTCTTCGCTAGTTTCCTTCTATTCTACAATACCTATTTCGAGTTTCAAATATGAGCAACCGAACCAGTATCAAATACCCAGGCACTACTACGACTACTAGTGAGATACACATCAATAACATGTATATCGGATATACCTTTCTTCTTGATGTTGTCGTTTTTGAAATCCACCAAGTACTTAGGGCAATTCCGCTTCTAGTGACCTTCTCCCTTGCAGTAAAAGCACTCATTATCAGGCTTAGACCCAGCCTTGGTCTTCTTCGCCGGTGCGACAACTTTATTACCGCCCTTCTTGAAGTTTCCCTTTTTCTTAGACTTGCCTTGCTTCTTGAATTTGGTGGTCTTATTGACAATCAACACTTGGTGCTCTTTATTGATCTCCACTTCCGCAGACTTTAACATGGAGAAGAGTTCGGGCAACGACTTGTTCATGTTTTGCATATTGTAGTTCATCACAAAGTTCTTGTAACTTGGTGGTATTGATTGGATGACGCGGTGAATCCCCAAAGCATTAGGAATCACCATACCCAAGCTTTGAAGCTTGCTTGCGTGCCCAAACATCTTAAGCATGTGCTCACTGACGAAGCTTCCCTCTTCCATCTTGCAGTTAAAGAACTTTTCAGAAGCCTCATAACTCTCAACTGCCGCGTGAGCCTCAAATATCATTTTGAGTTCACGGACAATATCATGTGGTTCATGGTTCTCAAACCTTTTCTGAAGCTCCGATTTTAAACCATACAAGATAGCACACTGAACCGTGGAGTACTGATTCTTCCGAGAGAGGAAAACATTCTTTACCTCATCGGTAGCATCAGCTGCAGGTGGGTCACCCAACGGTGCATCCAGCACATAGATCAAATTACCAGCATTGAGGACAATCCTCAAGTTGCGGAACCAATCCGGGAAGTTGCTTACATTTTTTTCAACTTTTCTTTCTCTAGGAACGTATTAAAATGGATGGTAGGGGCCGCCATTAATCTACAGCATATTTGCAATAGTTTAGATTAAGTTTATGACAAATTGAGTTCTAATTAATAGTTAAATTAATCTAGGTGAACTCCCACTCAAAACAACATCCCTCACATTGTTTTAGTGATCACACGAACCAAATCCACCACATCAAAACCGATCATCACGAGAGATGATGTAGCTTCAATGGCGAACAATCAACATGTTCATCATATCTACTATATGACTCATGCTTTACCTCTCGGTGATCCGTGTTTCGAGACCATGTCTGTACATGCTAGGCTCGTCAAGATCAAACTTTAGCTTCCGCATGAGCCAATCTGGCTTGCTCCCGTTGTATATACTCTCAGAATCTAACACACTCGATCATCACGTGGTGCTTCGAAACAACGAGCTTTAGCAACGGTTCCTACTAAGGACGAACACTTTATAACTTGATATTTTGTGAGAGGGATCATCTTATAATGCTACCATCACGAACTAAGCAATACAAGATGCATAAAAGGATTAACATCACATGAAATTCAAAATATGTGATATGATATGGCCTTTCTTCTTGTGCTTTCGATCTCCATATTCAAGCACGAACATGATCTCCATCATCACCGGCGTGGCTTCAAGGTCAATGACACCGCTCTATGGTTGTCTTCCACCAGCATCAACTATTACAACTACTTTGAATAATAGACACGCAGGTCTTAAAGAAATTAAAAGACAACCATAAGGCTCCTGCCAGTTGCCGACTTACAATAAGGAACATTGCATATGATGGGGATATGCCTACCGGGGTATACCCAGCAGGACGTTTTCCGACTGGCCTAGGAACTGGCGAGTGGGCCTGCAAGACGACGACGATCAAGACCTGGCGTGGATCCAAGCGACTGGAAGCTGAAGGCCTAGGAGAGTAGATAGGCCCAGTCGGATGAGGTTAAACGAGTACCGAAACCTTAACTGATTCGGTTGAGATATGTAAACCCTAGGGGGAGGTGAGTCTATATAAACCTCCCTACAGGGCGTGTAGAGGCACGTTCCATCATCCACCCAAGCGACTCGCCGCCTAGCCGTCGAGCTCGCCCCATTGTATCTCCATCATAATACAATCTACCAGGAGTAGGTCTTTACCCTCCGGGGGGGCGAACCTGGGTAAAACCCCGTGTCTCCGCCCTCATCTCGCACCGTAGATGGCTGGCTGCCCTTGCCCTTCGTTCTACTACTCTCTGCCGATTGTAGCATCTGCCGTGGTCATTCCCACGATAGTGGCGCCCACCGTGGGGCCTGGCCGGTCTGGCCGGTGTTCTGCGGAGAGATCCAATCTGCCCATCAACGAGTCGATCGCCACCGGCCGCATGATAGCGATCGGCGAGATGCTTCAGATCTTGCCGAGCAGCTACATCCCGGCGGCGCGACCCATCACGCACAGCATGATCTTGCCAGTCGGCACGATCAGCCTCTTCGTCGGCCTCACCGACGTCATCGTCTCGGAGGACTCGGCTCGCATCCGCGAATCGCCGCCATGCGACCGGCTCTCCGAGAGCCAGGTCCGCACGATCCATCGCCTCGCCTCTGAGTACAACTCGGCCCTCAACGACGACGCCGACTCGGCGTCCCCGGCGTCACTCGCCGGATCCATCACCGCGGCTTCGCCCGCAGGCTCCATCACCCAGGTCTCCAACGTGGGAGACTTCGAGGATCCCTCCATCCTTGGGATCTTCGACTTTGACTCCGGGTTGGAAAACTCCGCCGACCTCCGCGACGGGACTGGTCGCCACGCCGCGACCTACATGGCGACTGGCACCGGTCCGCCGGAGGACCCCTTCTCCACCCCGATCCCTCCTAATGCCACGGCAACGGAGGTCGAGGAACTCCGCCTGAAGCTGGCGGAGGCAGTCCGCAAGGAGCAAGCCGAGCGCGAAATTTTTTGCCTCGAGCAGGTGACGGCGTAGGAGCTGTCGCGCTACCACCAGCAGCGAATCAGGTCGCGCTTGAACCCCACCGTCCAGGGGCGCGCCCTGAACTTCGACGATGAGAACGACCCGGCCCGCGTGGCCGAGCGCGCGATCTGCGAGAACGCGCCACTAGGAGGAAGCACCCGGCCCCCACCAGGGTCGACGGCGAACGGCGCCCCACCTCCACCCAACCGCACACCCCCCAGGGATCAGCCGCGGATAGTGGTCTCCTCACGAGAGCGAGACGCAAACGGCCTACCACTGTTCTCCACCCCGATGGACAACCTCATGGCGGGTCGAGCATCGGCCGACAACATCACGGCCACCGGTGACGGCGCCCTACAGATCCAGTACGCCAGGGCTCTGCTCGCAAAGGCGGTCGAGCAGCAAAACGCAGGCGCCGACTCACAGGGTCGGGTGTACTCGCGTTCTTCGGGCAGTAGAGCGGCCTCAAGCGGCCGCCCATTGGCGGCAAACACCCTCAATTGCTCGCCACCCGAACCTCTACAGCTCCAACACCGACCCGTGAACGCGACACTCTCCACCAACGACCCCCGGCCAGCGACCAACTTCGTCGCCGCCAACGGTCAGCCCATCGACGCCCGCACCCACATCATCAACAACCAAAGCTGGCGCGCACGCCAGCCCGACGACCTGCGACACACCCTAACCAATCGCCGCGACGGCGAGCCGATGGGGTCGCTAAGCCGACTCGGGCCCATGTGCTTCGGACCGATGATCCGAGGCAAAAAATACCCGGCGAACTTCAAAGCGCCGAAGGAAATATAGAAGTACGACCCTTCGTACGACCCCTCCGTGTGGCTGGACACATACCTCATGGCGATGGGGATCGCTGGCCACACCGACCTGCTAGCCGCCCGCTACCTCCCCCTGATGATGGAGGGAACGTGCAGGCAGTGGATCAACACCCTCCCTCAGGATAGCATCGACTCCTGGGAAGAGATGCGAGATGACTTCGTCGGGCACTTCGAGTGCTCCTACACCCGCGCCACCACCATCGAGGACCTGGAACGATGCGTCCAGGGACCCCGCAAGTCGACCCGCAACTGGGTCCAGCGGTGGCAAGAACTATGGTACAACGCGCTCGGCATCCACCCGGAGACCGCGATCCACTGCTTCAAGACCTCGTGCCGCTACGAGCCCTTGGTCGCCAAGCTCAAACGACATTCCCGCACACTCGACAACATACCGGACCTCCTTGAGATCACCAAAAGATACGCGGAGGAAGACCCAAACCAGGAAACCGACGACGAGTCGGGAGGTCAACACCGCACGAGCGGCAACGACAACGGACGACGGTCCGACCTACGCTACAGCAACACTCGCCTCACCGGCAAACGCCGCAGTGACGGGTGAGTCGACTTTGTCGCCAACGCCGGGCACGTGCAGCGCGAGCCCAAGAGCTTCCGCCGCGACGGAGGGCAACGCCGCGACGGCGGCAACTACAAGGCGAAACCAAGGTTCGACCCCGCGGCCCTCCTTAACCAGCCTTGTGTGTTTCACAGCAGGGAAGGGAAGCCCGCCACGCACACGACCGCCGACTGCCACTCTCTCAAGGAGATCGAGAAGGCACGGCGAGCGCGGGAGGACCCCGACAACAACCCGCCAAACGGCGGAAAATTCGGCAGTGTGGCCGGCTCGCTCCACACCTTCATAGGCTTCAACACGAAGTGCGAGAAGAAGGTCATCGCCCGCGCCGTCGCCATCAACGCGGTGGCCCAGGTGGACGTTCCCCAGTTCCTCAACTGGTCGGAGCAGCCCGTCACCTAGAGCCGCCAGGACCACTCGCCACGCATCGAGTACCCAGGCCGAGTCGCCCTGGTGATCAAGCCCAAGGTGGGAGACTACTGGCTCCCCAAGACATTGATGGACGGCGGCAGCTCCATCAACATCCTGTACCTGGACACCTTCAGGCGACTGCGGCTCCCGCAGTCGATGGTCGAAACGACCTACACCATGTTCCACGGCATCGTCCCCGGTCGGAAGGCGTACCCGATCGGCAAGGTCACGCTGCCAGTCACCTTCGGCACACCAGCAAACTTCCGCACCGATCGGATCGTCTTCGAGCTGGTACCCTTCGACAGCCCCTACCACTACGTCCTGGGGCGCCAGACGTTCGCCAAGTTCATGGCAGCGCCCCACTAAGCGTACAACGCGATGAAACTCCCCGGGCCACGCGGCGTCATCACCATCAACGGCGACCCCGACATGGCCGCCGAGTGCGAGGCCAAAGGAGCCGAGCTCGCCGACACCGTCATTGCGGCAGAGGCCAACCACGCTGATGAGCTCGCTAAGTATGCGAGCGGGGTCAACAACGACGACCCCACCATACTCAAGAAGCCCAATTCGGAGGGTGCCAACACCTCAGCCTTCGAGGCAACGACGCACACCTGCACCGTCGAGCTGGTCCCAGGCGACTCCAGCTAGACGCTGACGATCAGGACGGGCATGAGCCCAGCCTAGGAAGGCGCGCTCATCGAGTTCCTCCGTGAGAACAGGGACATCTTTGCATGGAAGCCCTCTGACATGCCTGGTGTCCCTAGGGAACTCGCTGAGCACAAACTAAACGCCGACCCCAAAGTGCGACCCATCAAGCAGTCGCTATGGCCCTTCAATGAAGAGCGCCGCCGAGCCATCGCCGAGGAGGTGCAGCGTCTACTCGCTGCAGGCTTCATCCGGCCAATCAAATACTCCAAGTGGCTGGCAAACCCAGTCTAGGTCGAGAAGAAAAATGGGACCTAGAGGATGTGTATCGACTACACAAACTTAAACAGCGCCTGCCCGAAGGAGCAGTTCGTCCTCCCGCGGATCGACCAAATAATCGACTCCACCACGGGCTCGGAGTCGCTGTGTTTCCTCGATGCCTACTCTGGGTACAACCAGATCAAGATGGCTGTCGAGGACGAGAAAAAGACGTCGTTCATCACGCCATTCGGAGCCTTCTGCTACACCGCCATGACCTTCGGCCTTAAGAACGCCGGGGCGACCTACCAGCGGTGCATGCAGGAATGTCTTGCGAGCCAAATTGGTCGCAATATCCACGTATACATCGACGACGTGGTAGTGAAGTCCGCTCGCCAGGGCGATCTACTCGCCGACCTGGAAGAAACATTCGCCAACCTGCGAAAATACAAGATAAAGCTCAACCCAGGAAAATGCACCTTCGGTATACCAGCAGGGCAACTACTAGGGTACGTCGTCTCCAAGCACGGGATCGAGGCGAACCCCACCAAAATCGACACGATCGCTCGACTCGGCAAACCCGAGTGCCTGCGCGACGTCCAGAAGCTGGCCGGGCGAGTCGCGGCTCTCAGCCGCTTCATCCCCCAATTGGGCGAAAAGGCGATGCCCCTATACCGCCTGATGCGAAAGAACCCCACCATCCAGTGGGAAAAGGAGGCGGACGACGCACTCCGCGACCTCAAGAAGGTGCTACTCTCAGCACCACTACTCGCCACCCCCGTCGACAAAGAACCCATGCTGGTCTACGTCGCGGCTTCCGAGCGCGTCGTCAGTGCCATCATGGTCGTCGAGCGGCCGGAGGAGGGAAAGGAGCGCCCGGTACAGCGACCGGTGTACTACATCAACGAGGTCCTCACCGAGTCGCGCCAGCGATACCCGCAATACCAGAAACTGGTATACGCGGTCTTCAGAGCACAGCGGCGACTGCCGCACTACTTCCCGGAGCACCCGATCACGGTCGTCTCCTCAGCACCGCTGCAGGACATCATTCGCAACCGCGAGGCGACCAGGCGAGTCGCCAAGTGGGCCGTCGAAATCGGCGTCCACAACATCAAATACGAGCCACGAAAAGCGATCAAGTCGCAGGCTCTCGCGGACTTCATCGCCAACTGGGAAGAGGCCCAGCAGCCGGAAAAGCTGCCATACCTCCACTACTGGAGCCTGCACTTCGACGGCTCCAAGAACGCGGACGGTGCAGGAGCAGGGATCGTGTTGACTTCACCAAAGGGCGACAAGCTCCGCTACGTCCTCTGCCTCGACTTCACCCCATGCACCAACAACATGGCCGAGTACGAGGCACTACTCCACGGCATGCGAGCTGCCAAGGAGATGAATGTTAACCGCCTATGTTGCTACGGAGACTCCAACCTCGTCGCTGGGCAAGTCGCCGGTACTTGCGACGCCGTCTCTCCCACCATGGCGACATACCGCCAAGCAGTGGACAAGCATGGCAGGCTACTCCGTCGAGTGGATCGACAGGCGGAAGAACGAGGAGGCCGACACACTCTCTTGCATCGGGTCGGCTCGACTCGCACCACCCGCCGGCGTCTTCCTCGACACGATCACCAAGCGACCAGTCTCTCCCCCAAGGGAGATTGACATTGGAGTCCCACTGCAACCAGAGGCAGCCCTGGTCGCACTCATCGCCAAGCCAGACGACTGGACCAAGCCGTACATTGCCTACCTGGCGGCTGGCACGTTGCCGGCAGACGAGACATATGCCTGGATGATTGCACACCGATGCAAATCCTTCACCATCCTCGACGGCGAACTCCACAAGCGCAGCGTGACCGGCGTGTTCCAACTCTGTGTCCAACCCGCCGAAGGACGTAAGATCCTCCACGACATCCACTCCGGCGACTGCGGCCACCATGCCGGAGCCCGCTCTCTGGTCGCAAAGGCCATGCGGCACGACTTCTACTGGCCCACCGCACACGCCGATGCCGTCGACATTGTCCAACGGTGCGCCGGGTGCCAGGAGTACGCCAACCAGACACACGTGCCGAGCCCAGCGCTCAAGACAATCCCCATCACCTGGCCATTCGCCGTGTGGGGTATGGACATGGTAGGCCCTTTCAAAAAGGCCCCCTCCGGCTTCACCCACCTCCTGGTCGCGGTCAACAAATTCACAAAGTGGGTGGAGGCCAAGCCAGTCCGGAAATGCGATGGGAAGACCGCCACCAAATTGTTGGAGATATGCCCTAGAGGCAATAATAAATGTAGTTATTATTATATCTTTGTGTTTTTGATAAATGTTTACATTCATGCTATAATAGTATTAACAAGGAAACATTAATACTTGTGTGATTTGTAAACTAAAATAGAGTCCCTAGAAAAGCCTCTTTATAATACTAGCTTGTTGGTTAATAAATGATTGTGGTTTCCCTATCATGAACATTGAGATGTTATTAACAACAAGATCATATCATTAGGAGAATGATATGGTGGACATACTCCTATAGATAAGCGTAGCATAAAGATCAAGTCATTTTAATAGTTCAATTGCTATATGCTTTCTGATACATAGTAACCTGATTCCTTCGACCATGAGATCATGCATATCACCTTCACCAGAAGGATGCTTTGATGACATCAAGCACCACACCGTAAATGGGTGGCTATAAAGGTGGCATTGAGTGTTCAGAAAGTATTGGTTGAGACACATGGATCAAGAGTGGGATTTGTCCATCCATATGACGGATAGATATACTCTGGGCCCTCTCGGTGGAATGTCATCCAATTAGCTTGCAAGCATGTGACTGGCTCACAAGGGATCACATATCACGGGAACGAGAAAAGGGTACTTATCAGTAACAAGGTTGAACTAGGTATGCAGAGATACCAACGATCATAACCTCGGATAAGTAAACTATCGTGAGACAAAGAGAAATTGGTATCGTATGTAAGTGGTTCATTCGATCGCAAAGTAATCGTAGAAATATGTGGGAGCCATATGAATTTCCAGATTCCTCTATTGGTTATTGTTCGGAGAAGTGTCTCGATCATGTCCGCATAATTCACGAACCGTAGGGAGACACACTTAAGGATTCGACGTTGTTTGAGTAGTTATGGAATGATGAGAAAGAGACCGAATGTTGTTCGGAGTCTCGGATGGGATCCGGGATATCACGAGGAGATCCGAAATGGTCCGGAGAATAAGATTCATATAAGGAAAGTCCTGTTTCGGAGTTGGAGAATGGTTCCGGTGTTTTCATCGGGAATGTTCTAGAAGGTTCCGGAATGTCCGGCACTCCGGAGGGGAAGGTTACACGAATGTGTCATACCAAGTTGGAATGATTGCATCATGTACTAAGTGTCATCGCTGAACAAAATAAAGGGTTTAATCAAATCCTAGTTTGAAAAGTCAAAACGCCAATTTGAAAAGTCAAACGACTATTTTGGGAAGTGGAGGGGAAGTGGGAAACCGAGTTGGGGAGGAGTTCCTCCTCCACCGCCGGCCCACTAGGGATCCGAGTTGGGGAGGGACTCCCTCCCCTTGGCCGGCGCCTCCCACCTATAAAGGGAGGGGCAGGGCTGCCCCTCCTAACACACAAGTTCTCCACCCCAAAACCCTAGCCCGGCGCCGCCACCTCCTGTTGCCGCCGCCTAGGGCTCCCCTAGCCGCCGACTTGGGCAAGCCCCAAGCCCTAGCTGCCGGCCCTAGCACCTACTCCTTGGTGTGTCTAAACCCTAGATCGCCGAGGAGCTCTCTCATAGTCCACCATACTCGCTCCGGCTTAAGGCGAAGCCCTGCGAGATCTCCCCTCTACTTCCTGTACCACGCCGTTGTGCTGCAGAAATCGCGAGGAGAGTGCTACAACCTCCGCTGCCTGCTGGAACAAGGGAGAGGAAGGTCTTCGTCGAGTACCGAACGTGTGACCGACTGCGGAAGCGCTGCCGGAATGCAGCGCCGAAAGGATCGTCTACGCGATCTTGAGATCGGGAAGAGTATGACTACATCACCCACGAGAATCCTCTCTCGTTAAACACTTTGGAATCTTCGAGGGTGAGTTATTCCATCAACTCGTTGCTACAATCTAGTAGATAGATCTTGGCTTGTTTGTTTGTATGCGGTAGAATTTTTTTGTTTTCCATGCTACGAAACCCTACAGTGGTATCAGAGCCGTGTCTATATGTAGATCTGTTGCACGAGTAGAACACAATGGTCATTGTGGGCGTTGATGCTTTTATTGTCGATTACTTCTTGTGTACTTTGCATATTGCGGGATGTTGGGATGAAGCGGCCCGGGCTAACCTTACATGACATCGTTCATGAGACTTGCTCCACGCTTGATATGCAACTTGTATTGCATAAGTGGCTTTGCGGGTGCCTGTCTCTCCCAGCATAGTTGAGATTCAATTTACAACGGGTGCTTGTAAATACTAGTATCAATGTTGTGGTTCTTGTTCGTAAGTTAGAACGACACTTATTGAAAGCCCCAAACCACGTAAAACATGCAAAGAAAGTAGAGGCGTCTAACTTTGTTTTGCAGGGGTGTGCTGTGATGTGATATGGCCATGATTGTGATTATATTTGATGTATGCAATGTTCCTCATTGTAAGTTGGCAACCGGCAGGAGCCATATGGTTGTCTTTAATTTTGTTAAGACCCACGTGTCTATTCAAAGTAGTTGTAATAGTTGAAGCCGGTGGACGACAACCATGGAGAAGCGTCATTGACCTTGATGCAATGCCGGTGATGATGGAGATCATGTTCGTGCTTGAAGATGGAGATCGGAAGCACAAAGAAGAAAGGCCATATCATATCACATATTATGAATTGCATGTGATGTTAATCCTTTATGCATCTTGTATTGCTTAGTTAACGACGGTAGCATTATAAGATGATCCCTCATGCACATGAATTTCAAGTCATAAAGTGTTCACCCTTAGTTAGCACCGTTGCTAAAGCTTGTTGTTTCGAAGCACCACGTGATGATCGGGTGTGTTAGATTCTGCAAGTGTATACAATGTGAGCAAGACAGATTTGCTCATGCGGAAACTAAGGTTTGATCTTGACGAGCCTAGCTTGTACAGACATGGTCTCGGAACACGGATCACCGAAAGGTAAACCATGAATCATATAGAAGATATGATGAACATGTCGATTGTTCGCCATTGAAACTATATCAACTCTCGTGATGATCGGTGTTGATGTGGTGGATTTGGTTCGTGTGATCACTAAAACAATGTGAGGGATATTGTTTTGAGTGGGAGTTCACCTAGATTAATTTAACTATTAATTAGAACTCAATTTGTCATAAACTTAGTCTAAACTATTGCAAATATGTTGTAGATCAATGTCGGCCCCTACCATCAATTTTAATGCGTTCCTAGAGAAAGAAAAGTTGAAAAACAATGGAAGCAACTTCACGGATTGGTTCCGCAATTTGAGGATTGTCCTCACAGCTGGTAATTTGACCTATGTGCTGGATGCACCGCTAGGTGACCCACTTGCAGTTACTACTACCGATGAAGTAAAGAATGTTTACCTCGCTCGGAAGACTCAGTACTCCACAGTTCAGTGTGCTATCTTGTATGGTTCAGAATCAGAGCTTCATAAAAGGTTTGAGAATTCAGACCCACATGATATTGTCCGTGATCTCAAATTGATCTTTGAGACTCACGCGGCAATTGAGAGCTATGAGGCTTCTGAAAAGTTCTTTAACTGCAAG
The DNA here is from genome assembly GCA_916181665.1 of Avena sativa. Classification (NCBI taxonomy): domain Eukaryota; kingdom Viridiplantae; phylum Streptophyta; class Magnoliopsida; order Poales; family Poaceae; genus Avena; species Avena sativa. The sequence goes on along the minus strand of OV702298.1, from coordinate 37,900,375 downwards.
ATGGAAGAGGGCAGCTCCGTCAGTGAGCATGTGCTTAAAATGTCTGGGCACGCAAACAAACTTCAAAGCTTGGGCATAGTGATTCCTAATGCTTTGGGGATTTACCGTGTCCTCCAATCACTACCACCAAGTTACAAGAACTTTGTGATGAACTACAATATGCAAAACATGAACAAGCAGTTGCCAGAACTCTTTGCCATGTTGAAATCTGCAGAAGTGGAGATCAAGAAAGAGCACCAAGTGTTGATGGTCAATAAGACCACCAAATTCAAGAAAGGCAAGTCTAAGCAAAAGGGACACTTCAAGAAGGGTGGTAAGAAAGTTACCGCACCGACGAAGAAGACGAAGGCTGGACCTAAGCCTGATACTGAGTGCTTTTACTGCAAGGGAGAAGGTCACTGGAAGAGGAATTTCCCAAAGTACTTGGCGGATTTGAAGAACGACAACATCAAGAAGAAAGGTATATCCGATATACATGTTATTGATGTGTATCTCACTAGTACTCATAGTAGTGCCTGGGTATTTGATACTGGTTCGGTTGCTCATATTTGTAACTCGAAACAGGTGCTGCAGAATAAACGGAAGCTAGCGAAGAACGAGGTGACGATGCGCGTGGGAAACGGATCAAAGGTTGATGTGATCGCGGTCGGCACGCTACCCCTTCATCTACCATCGGTATTAGTTTTATACTTAAATAATTGTTATTTGGTGCATGCGTTAAGCATGAACATTATATTGGGATCTTGTTTATTGCGAGACGGTTACTTGTTTAAGTCCGAGAATAATGATTGTTTGATTTATATGAGTAATATGTTTTATGCACATGCACCTTTGATAGATGGTCTATTCTTATTGAATCTCGATAGTGGAAATACACATATTAATAACATTGAGGCTAAACGTTTGAAATCGAGCGATAACTCGACCTATATGTGGCACTGTCGTCTTGGTCACATTGGAGTGAAGCGTATGAAGAAACTCCATTCCGATGGACTTCTTGAATCACTTGATTTCGAATCACTTGAAATATGTGAAGCATGTCTGATGGGTAAAATGACTAAGACTCCATTTTCTGGTATGATGGAGCGAGCTACGGACTTATTGGAAATCATACATACCGATGTGTGTGGTCCAATGAGTGTAGCATCGCGCGGTGGTTATCGTTATGTTCTTACCTTCACGGATGACTTGAGTAGATATGGGTATATCTATTTCATGAAACATAAGTCCAAAACTTTAGAGAAGTTTAAGGAATTTCAAAGTGAGGTAGAGAATCAACGTAACAAGAAGATTAAATTTCTACGTTCTGATCGTGGAGGTGAATATCTAAGTTACGAGTTTGGCGAGCATTTTAAGAAATGCGGAATACTTTCACAATTGACACCGCCGGGAACACCATAGCGTAATGGTGTGTCCGAACGTCGTAATCGAACTCTCTTAGATATGGTTCGTTCTATGATGTCACTTACAGATTTACCGCTATCATTTTGGGGTTATGCATTAGAAACAGCCGCATTCACTTTAAATAGGGCACCATCTAAATCCGTTGAAACGACGCCGTATGAACTATGGTTTGGGAAGAAACCTAAATTGTCGTTCCTTAAAGTTTGGGGATGCGAAGCCTTTGTAAAGAAGTTACAGTCGGACAAGCTTGAACCCAAAGCGGAAAAATGCGTCTTCATAGGATACCCGAAGGAAACTATTGGGTATACCTTCTATCAAAGATCCGAAGGCAAAATCTTCGTTGCCAAGAATGGATCCTTTATAGAGAAGGAATTTCTCTCGAAAGAAGTGACTGGAAGGAAAGTAGAACTCGACGAGGTTGTCGAACCTTCTCTCGAACTTGCGAGTAGCACAGCACCGGAAGTAGTTCCTGTGACGCCTGCACCAATAAGAGAGGAAGCTAATGATGATGATCATGAAACTTCGGTTGTAGTTGCTACAGAGCCTCGCAGGTCAACGAGAACTCGTACCACTCCTGATTGGTATGATCCCATTATGAGTGTCATGTTGGTGGACAACACCGATGACCCTGCGACATATGAGGAAGCGATGATGAGCCTAGATTCCAATAAATGGCAAGAAGCCATGAAATCCGAGATTGGATCCATGTACGAAAACCAAGTATGCACTTTGGTGGACTTACCGGATGGCCGGAAGGCTGTCGAGAACAAATGGATTTTCAAGAAGAAAATAGATGCTGATGGTAATGTTACTGTCTATAAAGCTCGACTTGTCGCAAAAGGGTTTCGACAAATTCAAGGAGTTGACTACGATGAGACTTTCTCACCAGTAGCGAAGCTAAGTCTGTGAGGATTATATTAGCAATCGCTGCATATTATGATTATGAGATATGGCAGATGGATGTCAAAACAACATTCCTCAATGGAGACATTGATGAAGAGTTGTATATGATGCAACCCAAAGGTTTTGTCGATCCTAAAGATGCTGACAAGGTATGCAAACTTCAACGGTCCATCTATGGATTGAAGCAAGCATCCTGAAGTTGGAATCAACGTTTTGATAAGGTAATCAAAAGTTTTGGTTTTATACAAACTTATGGAGAAGCTTGTATTTACAAGAAAGTGAGTGGGAGCTCTGTAGGATTCTTAATACTATATGTAGATGACATATTGTTGATTGGGAATGATGTAGACCTTCTTAATAGTGTCAAGGAATATTTGAATAATAGTTTTTCAATGAAGGATCTTGGCGAAGCAGCTTACTTATTAGGCATAAAGATTTATAGAGATAGATCGAGACGCCTAATATGATTGTCACAAAGTACATATTTGGACAAAGTTCGAAAGAGGTTTGGAATGGAAGATAGCAAGAAAGGGTTCTTGCCCATGTTGCCCAATACGACCTTGAGTAAAACTCAAAGTCTGACAACAACAGAAGATAGAGAAAGGATGAGTAAGACTCCCTATGCCTCAGCCATAGGATCTCTAATGTATGCCATGCTATGTACTCGACCCGACATTGCATATGCTGTTAGTTTAACTAGCAGATATCAAAGTGATCCAGGAGTGGATCATTGGACAGCGGTCAAAAACATCCTTAAGTACTTGAGAAGAACTAAGGATATGGTTCTTTCTTATGGAGGTGATGAACAACTCGTTGTTAATGGTTACACCGATGCTAGTTGGAACACCGATCCGGATGATTCTAAATCACAATCTGGATACGTATTTACTTTGAATGGTGCTGCAGTTAGTTGGAGGAGTGCAAAGCAAAGCGTTGTGGCGAGATCTTCAACTGAATCGGAATACATGGCTGCTTCGGAGGCTTCACAAGAAGCGATATGGATGAAAGAGTTCATTACAGAGCTGGGTGTGGTTCCTAGTGCGCTGGACCCAATGTCTATCTACTGTGATAACATGGGTGCCATAGCCAATGCGCAAGAACCAAGGTCACACAAGAAGCTGAAGCACATCAAGCTACGTTTTCACGCTATTCGAGAACATGTCCAGGATGGGGACATAAAGATTTGCAAAGTACACACAGATCTGAATATGGCGGATCCGTTGACTAAACCTCTCCCGAGGGCAAAACATGACCAACACCAAACTGCCATGGGTGTTCGGTATATTACCATGTAATCTAGATTAGATGACTCTAGTGCAGGTGGGAGACTGTTGGAGATATGCCCTAGAGGCAATAATAAATGTAGTTATTATTATATCTTTGTGTTTATGATAAATGTTTACATTCATGCTATAATAGTATTAACAAGGAAAAATTAATACTTGTGTGATTTGTAAACTAAAATAGAGTCCCTAGTAAAGCCTCTTTATAATACTAGCTTGTTGGTTAATAAATGATTGTGGTTTCCCTATCATGAACATTGAGATGTTATTAACAACAAGATCATATCGTTAGGAGAATGATATGGTGGACATACTCCTATAGATAAGCGTAGCATAAAGATCAAGTCATTTTAATAGTTCAATTGCTATATGCTTTCTAATACATAGTAACCTGATTCCTTCGACCATGAGATCATGCATATCACCTTCACCAGAAGGATGCTTTGATGATGTCAAACACCACACCGTAACTGGGTGGCTATAAAGGTGGCATTGAGTGTTCGGAAAGTATTGGTTGAGACACATGGATCAAGAGTGGGATTTGTCCATCCATATGACGGATATATACTCTGGGCCCTCTCGGTGGAATGTCATCCAATTAGCTTGCAAGCATGTGACTGGCTCACAGGGGATCACATATCACGGGAACGAGAAAAGGGTACTTATCAGTAACGAGGTTGAACTAGGTATGCAGAGATACCGACGATCATAACCTCGGATAAGTAAACTATCATGAGACAAAGGGAAATTGGTATCATATGTAAGTGGTTCATTCGATCGCAAAGTAATCGTAGAAATAGTGGGAGCCATATGAATTTCCAGATTCCTCTATTGGTTATTGTTCGGAGAAGTGTCTCGATCATGTCCGCATAATTCACGAACCGTAGGGAGACACACTTAAGGATTCGACGTTGTTTGAGTAGTTATGGAATGATGAGAAAGAGACCGAGTGTTGTTCGGAGTCTCGGATGGGATCTGGGATATCACGAGGAGATCCGGAATGGTCTAGAGAATAAGATTCATATAAGGAAAGTCCTGTTTCGGAGTTGGAGAATGGTTCTGGTGTTTTCACCGGGAATGTTCTAGAAGGTTCCGGAATGTCCGGCACTCCGGAGGGGAAGGTTACATGAATGTGTCATACCAAGTTGGAATGATTGCATCATGTACTAAGTGTCATCGCTGAACAAAATAAAGGGTTTAATCAAATCCTAGTTTGAAAATTCAAAACGCCAATTTGAAAAGTCAAACGACTATTTTGGGAAGTGGAGGGGAAGTGGGAAACCGAGTTGGGGAGGAGTTCCTCCTCCACCCCCGGCCCACTAGGGATCCGAGAAGTTCTCCACCCCCAAAACCCTATCCCGGCGCCGCCATCTCCTGTTGCCGCCGCCTAGGGCTCCCCTAGCCGCCGACTTGGGCAAGCCCCAAGCCCTAGCCGCCGGCCCTAGCACCTCCTCCTTGGTGTGTCTAAACCCTAGATCACCGAGGAGCTCTCTCATAGTCCACCATACTCGCTCCAGCTTAAGGCGAAGCCCTGCGAGATCTCCCCTCTACTTCCGGTACCACGCCGTTGTGCTGCCGGAATCGCGAGGAGAGTGCTACAACCTCCGCTGCCTGCTGGAACAAGGGAGAGGAAGGTCTTCATTGAGTACCGAACGTGTGACCGACTTCGGAAGCGCTGCCGGAACGTAGCGCCGGAAGGATCGTCTACGCGATCTTGAAATCGGGAAGAGTACGACTACATCACCCACGAGAATCCGCTCTCGTTAAACACTTTGGAATCTTCGAGGGTGAGTTATTCCATCGAGTCGTTGCTACAATCTAGTAGATAGATCTTGGCTTGTTTGTTTGTATGCGGTAGAAATTTTTTGTTTTCCATGGTACGAAACCCTACACAAATTCCTACGCGAGCTCATATATCGCTACGGGTTCCCAAACAGCATCATCACGGACAACGGCACCAACTTCCCCAAAGGAGCCATGGCCGAGTTCTGCAAGGAACACCACATCCGGCTCGACCTCGCGTCAGTCGCCCAGCCGGAGTCCAATGGCCAGGCGGAACGGGCCAACCAGAGCATCCTCCACGGCCTGAAGCCGCGGCTCCAAGTACCGCTCGAGCGCACTGCTGGGTGCTGGGTCGAGGAGCTACCCTCCGTCATCTGGGGCATCCGCACCTCAATCAATAGGTCGACATGGTTCACCCCCTTCTTCATGGTGTACGGCGCCGAGGCAGTCATGCCCACCGACCTCGAGCACGACTCGCCAAGGGTCGTCCACTACACGGAGGCGGCGAACGAACTCGCACGTCAGGACGGAGTCGATCAACTCGACGAGGCACGCGACCTAGCTCGCTCTCGCACTGCCATCTACCAGCAAGGACTCCACCGCTACCATAGCCGGCGGGTGAAGACTCGCACCTTCCAGGAAGGCGACCTGGTGTTGCGCCTTATCCAGGACAAGAAGGGCATGCACAAGCTCTCCCCCCCATGGGAGGGACCATTCGCCATCGGGCGAGTACTCGGCAACGACGCCTACTACCTCATCGACGTCCGTGGGGACGGCAAACTCGACGTCAAGCGACCATGGAATGTAAACCTCCTACGGAAGTTCTACTCCTAGAACTCCACATATGTATCCTCCAGTCGCTATGAAATAAAAAATATTGGTTACCGCAAATTGCGTCTACTCTCCGTGTCTTGTGCCACTCGCACTCATAGTAACAGCATCAAGCTAACTGCAGAAGTCAACCTCTGGTACAGCGATCGGCACGGCCAAGTAGTGTGCTACAAGGGCACTGGGTTACCCCAGGTCTTGTAACGTCCACGAAAAATGCCTACCTAGAGCCCCATTGGAGTCGCCTAGCTCGACTGGCTTAAACGAGCCAAGACAACTGCCTTCGCTTCTTACAGCGACCATGATCCTCCACATCCTCGACATAGCGACTCGAACGGCCAAGTACCACGCTCGGGGACTGACGACCAGTTCAGCGCGAGCGGCTAGGGAAAACGCCAAGTATGAGAGCATGCCCAGGACTCGCCATGCGACTAACCCAACGGGCCAGGCAGGAGTGATGCGCTTACTCTAACGCGCCCAGTCCTCACCCACCCTAGAGTTGCGCCTAGAACAACCAAGTACCACGCTCGGGGACTCGGCTACCCGACCTCGTTCGTGCAAGGGAAAACGGTGAAGTACAGAGCACTCATGGGAGTCGCCTTGCGACTAGCTTTCCGAGCTCGGGCGAGTCGACATCAATAACAACACGTTCAAAATCACGAACACATAAACAAACGAGGTAAACCCCATAAAAAGGGTGGACGCGCTCGGGGACTCGTTTAACCCTCAATCAGAAACACACGACAATTCACAAAATAACACGATGTCTCATTACAGCAGATCACAATCGTTACAAAGTACAATGTGCGCCCAATGGCCGAACTGCTACTAACGCCCCAGGGCACAATGTCTTATTCCGAAGGCTTCGATGACGACTCGCCACCACCCTTGCGATTGCGAATGAAGGGAGTGTACGGGTTCGAAGGGTACGTCGTCAACTCACCCGCCATGGCCGCACGAAAGGGCTGCTCGATCTTGAAGTCCCGGTGCTGCGGCTCGGGGTCGTTGGGTGCGACGATTGTCTCCTGATAAGGAAGGAGGTCGCCCATCGCCCAGACGCTCTCGGAGTATACCGCGGTGCGGTCCGTTAGCTTCAGCACCTCGGCGATCTCCACCGAGCCAGTCGACGATGGGTAGCCACTCGTCACGTCGTCCAGGTCGAAATCCTCCGGGAAGTGGGCGAGCCCAAGGCTAAGCGCCGTCGCCGCCTCGCGCCGGAACGCCGACCGCGTCATGAACTCGACGACCGACGGCGCCTTCTCCAAGTATCGCCACACCTCGACGAGGTCGCTGGGAATCACTTCCGTGGGTGACATCTCCTGAAGATACGCCCGAATACACGCCGCGGACAACGTGGCCGAGTCGACCAGCGTGGCTACACATTGCCGCGCGTCGAACGACTGCGCCTCTTCCGCGCTGTCGATGATCCGACCTGTGGACAGAGGGTGACAGTGAATACATCAAAGATTACACAATGCAAATATTACAGGCAGAGGCAGGCACACTTACCAATCAAAGGACGGGAGAGATCCGTGATGAAGCTTTGAAGAGAGGAGTAGTCGTCTTGAAGCCCAGCAACAAGGGCGTCAGAGAACTTATGCTCCTCAGCGGCGGCTGTAACAGCAGCCTTGGATCGCCCATCTGCTGAACTCGCCTCCTCCTTCGCTTCCTTCAGCTCGCGCTCAAGGTCGGCGATCCGCTTCTCAGCCGATTCAAAGCAGATTGAGCTGCCGTCAATTCACTCGCTGGGACAAGGCCCTGGCGGACCTCCTTTGCCTTCACAGCAATCGCCTGGAGTCCCTTGTTTGCCTCTTGGACGGCGGCAAGTTCCTTCTCCGTGCGACGTTTCGCAGCAAGCCGGTTGGCTGACTCACGTTGCAAACCCTGCGCAAAAGTTAAACAGTTAACAAAAACGAAGTCCTAAGTGCCCACCCGCTGAAATTCAGTGAGTAGGCACTCGGGGACTGGAGACCAAAAATCCTAAGTGCCCACCCGCTGAAATTCAGCGAGTAGGCACTCGGGGACTAGATACCAAAAATCCTAAGTGCCCACCCGCTGAAATTCAGCGACTAGGCACTCGGGGACTGGACGCGAGAAATAAAAATGAGACACTAAAAGAATCCGACCACTACAACTCAGCGGCCCGATCCCCGGGGACTGGACATACCTGGATGGCTGCGCCAAGCATGCCATGAAGCTGTATCGCGTCCACGGATGCGAGAAGAGCCGAAGAAGTGTGCCCGCGACGCTGCTCGACCTCCGTCTCGGCGACCCCAGGTGCGCGGCTCGAGGGCGTGGTACCACTCGCCGTAGCCGCTCTGGCCATGAAGCGCGGGAAGGTCGCGATGGATGCGCCGACACCAAAAGAGGCCGGCTCGGCCACCCCAGGCGAGGGAGCACCCTCCTTGATCGCCGAGGCCGCCCCCGCCACAGGATCACTCGGAGCCATCGTCGTGTCGTCAGACACCGTGACGACCTCGTCGCTCTTGGCCTTCTTGGCACTATCTGTGGGGGCAGCGACCTCATCAACCTTCCTCTTCCGAGAGGGGTCCTCCTCGGCGATGACTGGCGGCACCTTGGACACAAACGGATGGCCTATCTTTTTAACTCCAGTCCTGCAAATTGGTTACATGAGCAAAGTGGTTCGAGTACGATGAAAAACAAGACAGGTGAATAAAACTCACTTGGCGACTGGTATGAACCGCAGTCCCGTGCGGATGCCAGCCGGCTTCTCCAGTTCGGGGCCCAGTTTACGACTGAGACCCATCTCCAGGACATCATGCGCCCAAGACACGGACGGCTTCTTCGTTGTCGAGGCCGCGACAGGAGCCTCCGAAACATTTTCGGCGGGAGCTTCCCTAGGAGGCGAAGCTACCGCGACCGGAGCAGCCCCCGACCCAGAGACTGGGCGAACGGGGGGGGGGGATCGAAGCCAGAGGTACTTCACTCAGGACGGTGGTGGCGTCCGGTGCTGCTATCGTCTGCGCCGCTTCATCCCTGGCCAGGCTGGTCGCATCGGAACTACTTGCCGAACGAGGCGGAGATGCCTGTTTCGCCGGCATCGTCTTCCTCTTCGGAGGGGCCTTCGCTTCCTTCTTCCTCTTATTTTTCGATGGAGTGGCCTCGCGACGCAAGGTGTGTTCGGGAAGTTTGTCGTCATCATCGTCATGACGTTCGAGGCTTCTACTCGCCTCGAGTTCGTGCTGACGCTGCCCGCGAGTTTTGCGAACCAGCGGGGCGACCTCTTCCTCGGACTCATCATCGTCGTCATCGCTCCTGTCGCTTTTGACGCCGCCCTTGGCAGGAGGCGACTCGCCCCCGTCCTGGACGGACGAGCTTGAATTCTCGTCGTCTGCGGGCGGAAGCCACCCTTCCACCACTTGAAATAACTGCAATAAGCATAAGACAGTGTCAGTATAACCGCGACAACATTAACTGCGACTGCGAATGATAGAAAGTGACTTACCGTTGGGGCTGGATGCTTCGCGGTGTAGGGGGCGACCCCGCCTTCGCGTCCAGGTACACCGCCTGGGTGATCTTCTTCAATGCCAGAATGTAATCCTCGAGTTTCCACTCAGCGAGGCAGGATTTCGTCGAGTCCTCCCGCCCCGTGTACTCGTACATATAATGGTCACGACGGGCCAGGGGAATGAGTCGCCGCCCGAGCCAGCAGTTGTACAAGTTGATGGTTTGAAGACCCTTCTTCTTCAGGTCGCGGATGGTTTGAAGCATCTCATCCACGACCATCCGCTGGTCTGTTGGGAGCTTGCCGACTTGGAGTCGGCGCGGTTCGGGCCGGTCGGCGGAGTATCTTGGGATTGCCACCTCGCCCTCTGGAGTCACCTCGGTGACGTAAAACCAAGACTTCTTCCACTCCCTCGCCGCCTTGGCGGGTAGCATCAGATCAAAAAAGGAGGCCTTCGACTTCAATTGAAACGTCAAGCCACCCGTAGCGAGCATTGGGCCGCCCGCTTCTTCGCGACTGATCCTCCTGTGGAACAGATCTTGCCACAGGGGGAAGTAGGGCCTGCAGCCCAGGTAGCATTCGCAGAACGCCACGAAAATGGCGAGCTGCTCGATGCTGTGCGGGCCCAGGTCCGACGGCTGGATCCCGTAGAAGGCGCAGAAGTGTCGAAAGAAAAGATATGTGGGGAATCCCAGCCCCCGTTCCAGGTGGCTGGTGAAGCAGACGAACTCTCCCTTGCGCGGGTCCGGAGTCACCTCTCCGGCCGCGGGGATGCGCCATCTGCCGGCGCGCAGGATCCCGGCCTCCTCGAAAGACGCCAGTAGCACTCTCGTACACTTGGAACTGCCCCATGGTTCGGTGGAGGGGGCCATTGGCGACAAGGTTCGTGGAGGTCGGAGGATTTTGGATCAGCTGGATCGCGATGCGTAGGAAAACGGAGGTGCGCGCAATCGGAGGAAATGACGAGGGGGTGGATTTCTGATCGCCTACCATTCCCTTTATATAGCGGTTGTTACCCGCCAAATCAGGAAGCCGTTACTACACGGTGATTACGCCTAAAGTTACCATTGGATTACCCCAACGGCTATTTTTGACTGCGTTTGATGGTCCAACTTCAGCCACTTGGCTCGCCGACCCGATCACTACAACAGTGACTAAATATTTCGCCGACCCGTTCGCCAAAGCTGCGACCAGAATGACTAGTTTTCTCCTTTATTCAGGGGCCCGCCACCGATTCGACTGGATGTCCGCATTGGACCCGTATGCTCCGACTGCCAGCAACCACCTGCGCCCAATCGACGACGGCCTCGGGGACTACTGATGGGGATATGCCTACCGGGGTATACCCAGCAGGACGTTTTCCGACTGGCCCAAGAACTGGCGAGTGGGCCTGCAAGACGTCGACCGGATCAAGACCTGGCGTGGATCCAAGCGACTGGAAGCAGAAGGCCTAGGAGAGTAGATAGGCCCAGTCGGATTAGGTTAAACGAGTACCGAAACCTTAACTGGTTCGGTTGAGATATGTAAACCCTAGGGGGAGGTGAGTCTATATAAACCTCCCTACAGGGCGTGTAGAGGCACATTCCATCATCCACCCAAGCGACTCGCCGCCTAGCCGTCGAGCTCGCCCCATTGTATCTCCATCATAATACAATCTAGCAGGAGTAGGTCTTTACCCTCCGGGGGGCGAACCTGGGTAAAACCCTGTGTCTCTGCCCTCATCTCGCACCGCAGATGGCTGGCCGCCCTTGCCCTTCGTTCTACTACTCGCTGCCGATTGCAGCATCTGCCGTGGTCATTCCCACGACAGCATACATCATATATAATCACAATCATGGCCATATCACATCACATCCCTGCAAAACAAAGTTAGACGCATCTAATTTTGTTTGCATGTTTTACGTGGTTTGGGGCTTTCAATAAGTGTCTTTCTAACTTACGAACAAGAACCACAACGTTGATGCTTGAACTATCAAGTGCCCGTTGTAAATTGAATCTATACTATGATGGGAGAGACAGACACCCACAAAGACACTTATGCAATACAAGTTGCATGTTGAGCGTGGAGCAAGTCTCCTGAACAATGTCATGTAAGGTTAGCCTTGGCCGCTTGATCCCATCATACCGCAAGATGCAAAGTACACAAAAGGCAATTGATAATAAAAGCACCACCACCCACAATGACCATTGTGTTCTACTCGTGCAATAGATCTACATATAGATACGGCTCTGATACCACTGTAGGGGTTCGTAGCATGGAAAACAAAAAATTTCTACCGCATGCACACAAACAAGCCAAGATCTATCTACTAGATTGTAGCAAGAGTCGATTAGAGTACTTACCCTCGAAGATTCCAAAGCGTTTAATGAGAGCAGATTCTCCTGGATGACGTAGTCGTACACTTTTCGATCTCAAGATCACGTAGACGATCCTTCTGACACTGTGTTCCGGCAGCGCTTCCGCAGTCGGTCACACATTCGGTACTCGATGAAGACCTTCCTCTCCCTTGTTCCAGCAGGCAGCGGAGGTTTTAGTTCCCCCTCGCGATTCCGGCAGCATGACAATGTGGTGTTGGAAGTAGAGGGAAGATCTTGTAGGGCTTCGCCTAAGCCGGAGCAGGTTATGGTGGATCTAGGGTTTCCGGCGATCTAGTGTTTAGAGGGCCGAAGAGGAGGAGGCGCGGCCGGCGGCTGGCGGCGACACGACAACTAGGTGGGGAGGGGATGGTTATGTGTCTCCTTAGGGCACCCCCTACCCTATATTTATGAGAGGGAGGGCATCTTGGGAGAGGGGAGTTTGAATCCTTCCCCAACTCCCTCTCCTAGTTGGCTTGTGGTGGAGGGAAAGAAGGACTCTTTCCTTCCTCCACTAGGATACATTGTCTCAGTTATACTTTTCAAACTTGCCTTTTGACTTTCAATTTGGAGCTTAATTTATTCCTCGCAAATGCCCAACCTAGTGACCTAGGACATGATTCAATCATTCCACTTATCCATGACACATTCATGTACCCTTCCCATTCCGGTCCGGTGAATCTTTTAGACCCTTCTAGAACCTCTTCGATGAAATCATCGGAATCATTCCCGAACTCCGGAATTGGACTTTCCTTATATGAATCTTATTCTCTGGGCCATTCCGGATCTCCTCGTGATATACCGGATCCCATCCGAGACTCCGAACAAACAACATTGAATCCTTAAGTGTGTCTCCCTACGGTTCGTGAATTACGCGGAGATAATCGCGACGCTTCTCTGATCAATAACCAATAGAGGAATCTGGAAATTCATATGGCTCCCACATATTTCTACGATTACTTTGCGATCGAATGAACCACTTACATACGATACCAATTTCCCTTTGTCTCGCGATAGTTTACTTATCCGAGGTCTGATGGTTGGTATCTCTGCATACCTAGTTCAACCTCGTTAATGATAAGTACAATTTCTCGTTCCCGTGATATGTGATCCCTTGTGAGCCAGTCACATGCTTGCAAGCTAATTGGATGAATTCCACTAAGAGGGCCCAGAGTGTATCTATCCATCATATGGATGGACAAATCCCACTCTTGATCCATGTGCCTCAACACATACTTTCCGAACACTCAATGCCATATTTATAACCACCTAGTTATGGTGCGGTGTTTGATGTCATCAAAGCATGCTTACGGTGATGGTGATTAACATGATCTCATGGTCAAAGGAATTAGGTTACCATGTATCAAAAAGCTTATAGCAAACGAGCTATTGAAATGACTTGATCTTTATGTTATGCTTTATCTATAGGAGTATGTCCATCACATCATTCTCCTGATGATATGATCTTGTTGTTAATAACATCTCAATGTTCATGATCTGGAAACCACGATCATCTATCAACCAACAAGCTAGTATTACAAAGAGGCTTTACCAGGGACTCTAATTTAGTTTACAAATCACACAAGTACTAATGTTTCCGGTTAATACTATTATAGCATGAATGTAAACATTTATCATAAACACAAAGATATAATAATAACTACTTTTATTATTGCCTCTAGGGCATATCTCCAACACAAGAAGGAACAACACGATAAATAAACCAATTACTCCGGTAAGGAAGATAACATGATACAAATGTACCACTTGAACATTGTCGTTGTTATTATTAGTATTATTATTGTTATTATTATCTCTTGTAGTAACTCTTATTAACCTATGAACTACGCCTAGGCATGGACAGATCAACTCAACAACCTGACTAGAAAGCCCGACGTTCGGGCTATGCTTAGGCTCCACTTTTCTGCATGGAACCCAGCCCAAAAGCCTACGGAATTCCAAAATATTGTGAAACTAGTATATTTCTGAAATGATAGGTGCAATAATGTATTTTATATCCCAAAATTAATTAAATAGTGTTTTGCAACATGAAGATATCTCTGTTTTACTGTTTCAGGCTCCGGCTAGTATTATATTTCCGGGATTTTCAAAGCGCGACACAAAACCTAGCCTGGCGTGAGGATGTGCAGGTCCACTCTAAACCTGTTATTTTCATGTTGCTAAAGAAGGTAAAAGTTTTTCTAGCACATGAGCTCCAATGATCCCCTCCATAGTAAAAAGTAAATAAAAAGTCATATTTATAAATTTCAATAAAATTTGAAAAAATTTCTAGATGTTGTCAATGTTGTATCGAACAAGCATGAAAAATCTCAATTCAGAAATTATTTTGATTATGGACTACTGAAAGTGTAAGATGGTTAACCTAGAGGGGGGATGAATAGGTTTCTACAAAATTCTTTGTAATCTTTTGCAAGGTTTAGGCTTTACAGAAAATAAGTGAGCGTAATTGCAAACTAGGTGAGGCAACCTAGATGATGATGCAAGATACTTCATGCTCGAAAGCTATCACAAGGTAAACAACACAAGTAAGAGATCGTTTAAGGAATAACCGAAGCATGCGGAGACGAAGAAGTATTCCCGTGTTCACCATGTTTGGGAAGGGGGCTATGTCACGTTGGAGAGGTGCGAGGTTCCACGAAGGATTCCTCATGCGCCACAAAGGATCACCTTCTTCTCCGAGCCTCTCCCACGAAGGAATAGCTCACTTACTTGTGGTAGACTTTAAGGTAGTCTCCAAACCCTCACAAACTTTCCACGGAGCAAATCACAAGCCGAATGCCTTCGAGCGACCCTAGCCGCCTAGGGTTTCCCACAAACCCAAGAGTAACAAGCTAACTCGATGAACTCAAGGGGGAATGAACTTTGTCTTGGTGGAAACATAGACCGGGACCTCCTCTTCCTTTCTACCAAAGGGATTTGGATTTGGTTGGGTAGAATGGGAGATGCTCAAGCTTTTGTGTTTCAACAATGGAGAGAGGGAGAGCATCAAGAAGGATATAAACTGAATGCGTAACCTGCTCAAGGTGGAAGAAAAGATATTTATACTCAATAGAAAAAACTAGCCGTTTCAAGTCATTTTCGCAGGGTCCGGTTTTAAGTTCGGTTGGACCGGCCTACACACTAGATGGTATGGTTCTCAGCCTGGAAAACCGTACTTCAACCGAATCTGGTTACTGACTCCAGTCTCGGCTAGACTCGGAGTAAGTAAACCGGAAAATCCGGTTGAGGTTCAGATTTCCGGTCCTGACACCAGACGGTCCGGTCTGTGAGCCGGTTCAACCGGCCTGTACACCGGATCTGCAGAAAAGGCTCGATAGATAGGTTTTCTTCTCCTCTCTCTTTGGTGATGGATCAAGTAGGAGTATGGGATGTGTATATGGCTTAGAAATTCATCCCCAACAAGCTCATCGAGAGAACCCCTCTTAATAGTGCGGAGTTCCTAACCGGACTCAAGTTACATAAAAAAGGAAAAGTCCATTGCGAAGCTTCGTTATCAAAATGGGGGGGGGTCTCTGATGACCTTCCATCACACCATCGGACTAAAACCTGTGTAAGACACTAGAAGTACCATTAGTCCGCTCTAACCACGGTTTCATTGTCAACCAAAAATAGTATAGGGTAAAATACCCTTTCAATCTCCCCCTTTTTGGTTGGCGATGACAAACCGAGATAGAGTTCACAAGGATGTTATAAACAACAATAGACATAGTCATAGCATGATATAAATATTCATGGTTCACACACGTAGCACAAACTTGTCCAACAGACGGAACGAAAGCAAATAGTTCACACACAAATCAAAGGGGAAAGCACAATGCCATAAGAAGCAATGAGAAAGCGAGGGGCATTGTGCTAACAGGAACCCCAGAAAACCTCGGCAAGGAACCCATAGAACTCTACTTTTCTCCCCCATTGGCATCGAGACACCAAAAAGGAAGAGGAGGAGAGCGATGCTAGCGCAGCCCAACTAGAAGAACGTAGACGGCAGAGGAGGCGGAACTGGTACATATTCCTCTTTAGGGTACTCCTCACTATCAGCATCATCATCAATGTCCTCATCATCATCGTCATCATGAGCAGAGGGACCACTGGGACCACTGGGACCAACAGGAGCAAACTAACCGGGAAAGTAGCCATAGAACATAGCATCATCAAGAGGCGGCATCTCATAGTTGACATAAGGATCAGGAGCCATCTCAGGACCATCCGATGGAGGAGTGACATTTTGGGTCGTGATAAACTCATTGTGCCGGCGCCGAGTCTCCTGACTCATCTCCAAAGCCTTGTGGATCACATCATAGGAAGAATGACACATCTAAAAAAGCCTCTTGAAGAACTTGGCAGCACCACCCTTGGGCCTTAGGTGAGAGGAGGACTCACCAAGAGAATGACGAGAACCAGCCCGAGTAGAAAAAGACGGCCGAGGGTCATGAGCAGCTTTGGTGCGGTGCTCAGGAGGCCACATCCCAGGACCCTCAGGAGTTTGGGCACGGAGACAGAGATTAAGCATTTCTTGTTCCTCTCGCTCGCCCACCATCACACCAGGCGGCACCACCCGATTGAGAAGCTTTTGTACATATACTCAGAAGGTGGGAGTCATTCTATCCAAAGCAGCCCGCCGCAGCTCACAGTACACAAAGTCACATCCATCAATCTTCCTTAGTCGATCAGGGTGACAGTAGTACAAAAGGTTGGGAAAATACCCACGGTAGTTAGTGGAATCTCCAACATGGGGAACAATGGACTGACGGAAGATACTGGCGAAGGTATGATAGTAGTAATACATGCCAGTCATGCACGGAGGACTCCATTGAGAATCCCTAGGATAGCAGAAAGCAACAGTCTCAGCAGGCTTGACCTTCTCACTGTGAACACGGAAGCCTCCTCCCCTACCTTTGTAGCCCATGACATCAACCAAATCATCATAGGTAGCTTGAAACCGCCACGTGCCAGTCATCCAAGTCATAGTGCGGTCCTCATCATCATGAAAATAGACCGTGCAAAAGAACTGGCAAATAAAGTCAGGGAAGTAGTCCTCCTTGAGACAGATGAGGTCGAACATATCCATTTTCATTAGATCATCATCAATATAGAAGTAATCAGAGGCTGCATACATATTGAACCACTCCAGATTGAAAGCTGCAATGTGACCACAAGGAGTGAACCGGAACTGAGTGTAAATGTGATCCCACATCATAGCTTAAGTATCAGTCCAAAACTTCTTGTCAGATCCTGTATAGGTGAGATGCTTGAAATGATAGGGATTCTGCTTGTAGAGATCCCAGTATTGACCAATCTCCATACTCTTCAGATTTTGACTAGGCACATCCTCAGCCTTGGCCTGAGAAGCTTCCTGCTTGCCCCTATTAGCCTTGAGTTTGATGTGCCTAGAACGAGTGCTACCCTCAGGCTCACGCTGCACAGACTGATTGGTGCGACGAGCCCGCTTGCTCCTGTTAGCTACCTCAGGCACATACTCACTACTAGGCACATACTCATCACCAGCAGAATCAGCGTCTTCATCTGTGAAAAAGAGAGAGAGGTTGGGGAGCATAGAGATAAGCACACATGCCAAAGAGAAAGAGGGGGAGAGAAAAAACTTGGATTTGGGCAAGTGCATGGTAAAACATGTAACATTGCAGAGAGGTCCGGCGCTACGGCCGGATGAACCGGTTCCAGAACCGGATGGTTCGGTGCCAGGGTCGATGGATCGAATGTAAAACCGGACTGTACGGTGTCAGAGCCGAAAAACTGGACTCAGACCGGACGGTCCGGTTGTACAGCTGGAGCAACCGGATTCCAAACCGAGAGACAGGATGGCCAACTATGCAATGTAGAAATTTTTACCAATGACTCAAGTACTTGCACAAATACAGTTTTAAGCAGAAAGGAGGATATGGTGGAACGTGGGTGGTAGACAAGAGCAAGGTGGACCCCTAACTTGTCAAATCCAACAAAATGTATAGCAAAACATGGGGATTTGAGAAACACAAGAGGACTGGGAGCAAATGAATTACCCGAGGACATGGCTTCCCTTGGGGGAAGCACCAAAGAACCCTTGAGGAAGAAGAACACCAAAAGGCTCCCAAACTACCGCGTGATGAAGAAATTAATTCGGTGAAAACCCTCCAAAGGTCCTTCTACATGAAATGGTGGCCTTATCTGTGGATCCTAGGGGTGGAAACACCCTAGGAGAGGAGGGGAGGGAGGGGGGCGACAATGGAGGAGGTAGGGGTCGAGGGAAGTGAAAGGAAACTATTGGAGGGAGGGGGAGGGCATGGAATAAGAAGGATAAACAGATCTGAAACTCGATTTTAAGTCCGGTTCAACCGAGATCCAAACCGAAAGACCCGGTCCACATGTCGAAAAACCGAAAGTCAACCGGAATGCGGTACTGACCCGAGATTCGGATAGACTTGGTATAGTATAACCGGAATTTCCGGTTCAAGTTCGGTTTTTCGATGCTGGGGCCGGACCGTCTGGTCTGAGAGCCGATTAAACCGGGCCAAAAACCGAAAATCAGAAAAGACTCCGAAAAAAATTTCAGGAAAATTTTCGAGGATGGCATGTGCATGTAGAGGAAGATAGTAAACTCCAAAAGGGTAAAGGAAGCAGGTGATCTAGGCATGCCTATTGGAAAGAACCAATTTCAACCGCACAAATAGCAACAATAGGCATGATTCGAGGATATCAAGAGTCAGAAAGAAATTCGACAAAAACTCAGAAAGCCTCAAGAAGGAAACCATTGAGATGCAAAGGAGGCTAGAAGTTGGCGGAGGATTTCTCCCCCTATGTTTAAGCACATGTCTCATGGCGCCTCAAATATAGATGCTTGGACCCATATCATGACACGAGATCAATTTATGCTGCACACATAGGTATGCATCAAACCAAGACATGTTAAGATGGCTATCCCTACATGTGCTGCACGACTAGGCTATATAGCACGTTAAGAGCAAGAATATAGTGCAAGAAGTAAATCAATCCAAGTTTTGAGGATCTAGGATACTGAGTTCTCGCCTCAACATGACAAACCGGGCTTCATCCAAAGGCTTCGTGAGATATCGGCCAATTGGAACATCGTACCCACATGAGTGAGGTTGATGTCACCATTTGCGACATGGTCATGTAGGAAGTGGTGGCGAATGTCAATATGTTTGGTGCGATAATGTTGGACAGGGTTATTGGAGATATTTTTTGCGCTTTCATTGTCACATAGAAGAGGCACTATACCAAGAGACGCACCATGGTCTTTCAAGGTTTGCCTCATCCATAACAATTGAGCACAACAAGATGTCGCGGATATGTACTCGGCTTCGGTGGTGGATAGGGCTGTGGAGTTTTGTTTCTTGGAATACCAACTCACTAATGATCGGCCAATGAATTGGCAAGCCCCAGAGGTTGATTTCTGGTCAACCTTATCACCTTCCCAATCGACATCTGAATAGCCAACAAGATCAAAGGTTGACCCCTTTGGATACCAAAGCCCGAGAGTAGGAGTGAGAACAAGGTACCTAAAAATCCGTTTGACCGCCATCAAGTGGCACTCCTTGGGAGCGGATTGAAAATGAGCACACATTCCAACACTTAACATGATATCCGGCCTAGAAGCACAAAGGTAGAGCAAGGAACCAATCATAGAATGATATACCTTTTGATCCACATCCTTCTCACCAACTCCAAGGCCAAGTTGTCCATTTAGTGTCATGGGTGTCTTCATGGGATTAGCCTTGGCCATCTTGAACTTATTGAGCATGTCCTTAATGTACTTCTCTTGAGAGATGAAAGTGTTGTGAGGAAGTTGCTTTATAATGAAGCCTAGAAAGAACTTCAACTCCCCCATCATGGACATCCTAAATTTCATAGTTATCAACTCGACAAAAGCTTTATTGTGAGATTCGTTAGTTCCACCAAAGATAATATCATCAACATAAATTTGAACAATGAATAAGCCACCCCCTTTAACCCGTTTGGTGAAAAGGGTGGAATCTACCTTACCCACGCTAAACCCATCCATGAGTAGGAAATACCTAAGGTGCTCATACCAAGCACGAGGAGCTTACTTTAGTCCGTAGAGAGCCTTATGGAGTAGATACACATGGTTGGGATAGCGTGTGTTTTTGAAACCCGGGGGTTGAGCTACATATGCAACCTCTTTCAAGGGACCATTAAGAAATGCACTTTTCACATCCATTTGATAAAGCTTGAAGTTATGAAAAGATGCATAAGCAAGCAAGAGACAAATAGCTTCAAGACGAGCAACGGGTGCAAAAGTGTCCTCATAGTCAATACCTTATATTTGGGCATACCCTTGCGCCACTAACCTTGCTTTGTTTCTTTTGACGACCCTGTTTTCATCTTGTTCTTGAACACCCTTGTTCTTGAACACCCACTTATTTGGGCATACCCTTGTTCTTGAACACCCACTTGGTCCTAATGACATTGATGCGATGATCTTTAGGCCTCTCCACTAGAGACCAAACTTCATTGCGGGTGAAACACTTGAGTTCTTCTTGCATGGCAATGACCCAATCCGGATCCTCCAAAGCCTCATGAACCTTGAGGGGCTCAAAGTTGGACACAAAAGCATGATGCCCACAAAGGTTGTGAGGTTCTTCTTCTTGGCACGTGTCTCGATCCCTCTTGATATGCTTCCAAGGATATTGTTGACTTGGAGTCCACTTGCAATGGAGGCGGACTTGATCTTCCGAATTGTGCCTTCATGATCAACGAATTCATCTTTTGAGGGGCCTTGATCATTGACACCATCTTGAGATTGACCTTGGGATGGAGGAGATTGATCTTCTACTTGGTCTTGCTCAAAGGGTTGAGGGCTTGGTTCTTGTTATTCGGTTTGCATGGCATCTTGAGTAAGATGTTGATCTTGTGGTGCATTTGATGGCTCAACTTGGGTAGAGCTTGGCTCTTCTTGAGTTGAGCTTGATTCTCCCCCATCATCTTGTTGAACATGAATGTGAGACTCGGTGGTCAAGATATGCCCAATACCCATCAACTTGATGACTTGAGAGGAATCACCATCACCTACATCACGTGAAGCAACTTGCCCCTCATGGGGGCCATTATTCTCCAAAAACTCCATGTCACAAGATACTTCAACACAACCATTGGTTTTTTTGTAGTATCTATAGGCATGAGAGTTTTCCGTATAACCAACAAAGATACCCTCTATAGTTCTATATTCGAATTTACCGAGCTTTTCCTTTTCAAAGACATGAAAGTAGTTGACATTGGGCTTCTTACTTGTGAGAATATCGTATGGAGTCATGTCAAAGGGATCTCGGAGGAAGAGCCGGTTAGTGTAGTGGACCGCGGTAGCAATGGCTTCTCCCCAAAAGTGGTGGGTGACTTGAATTCACTCAACATTGTTCTTGCCATCTCAATGATTGTCCGGTTCTTCCTTTCAACAACACCATTTTGTTGAGGGGTATAGGGAGCTGAGAACTCATGCTTGATCCCCTCATCTTCAACAAACTCTTGCATGGTGTAGTTCTTGAACTCGGTGCCATTGTCGGTTATAATGGTCTTGATCTCCACTCCATGAGTGCGTTGAGCTTGCTTGCGAAGATCATGAATTCCTTGTAGGTCTCATCCTTTGACTTGAGAAGAAATACCGAAGTATACCTTGAGTAATCATCAACAATGACAATACCATATCTTCTTCCACCAAGGGATTCATACGTTGACGGCCCGAAGATATCCAAATGGAGAAGCTCCAAGGGTCTTGACATGGCCACCTTGGCTACAGAAGGATGATGCTTCCCAATTTGCTTTCCTGAAATGCAAGCACTACACACATGATCTTTGTCAAAGGAGACACCGGTTAGTCCAATAATATGCTCACCCTTTAGGAGTTGATTGAGATTTCTCATGTTGACATGACCTAGGAGACGATGCCAAAGCCATTCCTTGTTAGCCTTGGCCATTAGACATGTATGAAGACATTGGCTCTCTTTCGAGAGGTCGACCACATAAAGGTCATCTTCCACATGTCCAATAAGAACCAAGCTGAGATCATCACCCCTAAAGACCTTCACAAAAGTTCTAGAGAAATAGGAGTCATAGCCGGCATATGAAGGTGTTTAATTTAAAGCAAGTTGTAACCAAGGTTTTCAACAAGTAAGACAGTCTCTAGAGTCAAAACCTTGGAGATCACCAACTTACCATAACCTAGTACCTTTCCTTTAGAGTTATCTCCAAAAGTTATGCTTGACGTTGAGTTGACATCGTGAATGATTTGGTCAAGCCCACTTCTACCTCCGGTCATGTGATTGGTGCATCCACTGTCAAACACCCATTTTGATCCACCGGAGGCATAACCGTACAAAATCAATTCTTTGATTTAGGAACCCATTGAGTAATGGGTCCCCTAGCATTAGCAACAAGATCCTTTGGTACCCAAATTGAGTACCATCTATAAGCATAACCATTTAGAGGGCCAACATTTTGGCATATACATCTCCTTGAGTGCCCTTACATAGCACATATGAAGGATTAGATTTTCCCGCATATTTATGATCGGGATTACCCCTCATGGCTCCCCCATTCACAACACTCTTCTTGACTTGGCCAACCACCTTGTCACCTTCTGTTACAAAGGTTATGTTCTTTTGTGGAATGGCATTATTCTTGTTGTTCTTTGGATACCGACACCTTCATTGGAAACCCTCGTCTTTTGACGGGATATAATCTCGTCTAGAATCTTTCCCTTGGAAGTGGGTGCATGGCGTTCTTTCTCAAGTTTATCTTTCAACTTATTATTTTCCTCAATGAGGAGAGTTTGATCAAAGGTAGAGTTAGAGTAAAAATAATCATTCTCAACAATAATTGGATCCTTCAATGTACCAAGAGCCTTCTCATAGGTCACCCGAAGTTGGTCATGGTTCTCTCCAAGTTTTATGAGCTCACACTTGACAAGCAAACTAGCCTTTTCAAGGTGCTCAAGGTCCTTGGTAAGAGAAGCATGAGAAACCTCAAGCTCTTTATTTGAGGCATCAAGATCTTGGGACAAAGAGTTAGACCTATCAATAGTGTCCATGTCTTTTGCTTTATCAAGTTCAAAAATTTCAATTTGTAGTTTAAGAAATGAATTGGTATTCTTTTCCTCACAAATCTCTTGCTCAAGAAGATTGAATCTTCGTTTGTCATCATCAATATGAGATTCCAAGCTATCAATGGCCTCATCACGTGAGCTAACAAGTTCCATTAATTGCTTGACTCTAGCATGAGCAATGGGAGGAAGAGACTTCATGATAGCATACATTTATTTTATATATTCTTCACCAAATTCATCAATATCACTATCATTATCATTATCATGGTTACTCACAAGATCATCCAAGACGCTAGATAGGGATGGAGGAGAGGAGATTACTGTAAGACCCCAGTTTTAGCTAATCCTCAATTAGGGTTTGTTTGTGCATTCATGAGCATCATAATTTAAATTGCATGCATTGAAGAAATGGAACAAAACCCTAAACCCTAGATTTCCCTCTCTCTCTCTCTCTCTCTTTGAAAACCATTCAAATGTTTTTGTATTTTGCAAAGTACCAAAATTGTGGAGCCCAAATAGATTACAAGGGCCCTGCAATACTTTCTATATTTTACAAATCCTCTAGTACTTTTGAAATGCCAAAAACAGATTTGGAAATGGTTTGCAAAAGAGAGAAAACCAAAAAAAAAATTGAAAAGGGTTTTGCTAAAAAAAATATAGCAGCAGCTAACCTATCTAGGCCGGCCCAGCTAACCCACCTCAGTCTCCTCTCTTCCTTGTCGCCAGCGCACAACAAACCGCAGCCCACCTCGGCCCAGCCTAGCCCGGTACCCCTTCAGTTTCTTTTCCTCTTTCTTCTTTGTTCAGCCAGAAGGACGACGACAACCTCTCGCGTGTCGCCGCCGGATCTGTCCGCCGTCGCCGCGATGACCTCCTCATCAAGATGCATGCGACCACCGCTCTTGCCGCCTATAAGGACCCCATACCCGTAGAGAACGAGCCCCATTTCTCCTTCTCCCTCGCTCCCCTTATCCACTGAAACCCTAGCTCGGACCTTGTCGGCGTCCTGCCATTCCTCACTGTCCTGGACCGAGCCAAGCATGCCACGAGCTCCGTCTCCTCCCTATTAACATTCCCGACCAAGCTTGCAATCCTGGAGTCTCCCAAACATCGTAATTGGAACCTCCTTCCCGAGCTCCGGCCATCGTTGTCCCCATCAATTCTGACCTCACATGGCTTCACCGACCGCACCATCGCGCTCCTGGTGAGATGGTGATCCTCCTGGTAGCCTTACCTTGCTTCCTCGCGTTCTGTAGATCGCTAGGGCCACGCTCCACCATCGACCGCCGCTTGGCTATGTCTCCGGCAAGTCACTGGTGGCTAAATGATAGTTCCTCCGCCAGTTTTAGGTCTCTCTCGATGCCCTGGAACGAACGGGATAGGTCCCATAGCCCTGCATCGCCTCCTGCGCCGTCCCTGTCGCCGATCTAGGAGCCACCAGCGTGGTGATGTCATCGTGATGTCAGCGCGCGTGGGTCAGCAGTGGTCAAACCCGCTGTGGGCCCGTCCCCGCCCACGTGGCAGCTGAGGTGGCCTATGGCCCCTCTATCGGCCACTGTGGGTAGACACTACCCCGGTGAAAAACTACCCTCACCCATGTGTTGATGTCACAGTGACGCAATTAACCTATTTAATATGGTTTAATAATTCCAGAAAATGATTTAAATCTTGTAAATTCAATAACTTATTATTTATAAGTCAGAAAAATACAAATAATATATCAAAATGTTCAGAAAAATGAGAACTATCTATTAGAGCTATAATCATGCATTGTTAATCAACTTCCAAGACAAGTTTAATTAGATAATAAAACCAACCCCTCTCATGTGTATCTGGAGTTCTCCAGAATTAGGGTTTATGCCCCTCAAAACCCCGATTAAACTGTCAAGCATGTATTAGGGTTACATTTTAGTACCATTTAACTTGTCATATCATCATCCTTGCTTGAGCATTGCATCAATGCCATGTGTTGATTGTTTCCCTTTCTTTCCGGTGTTTGGTTCTTCCCGGTAGAATCCGATATCGATATCAAGATCGAATACCGAGATCAAGACCATCGAAGATCGACGAACAATACTTGACCAACTGTAATCAAGTCAAGTACAAGGCTCCTGAAGATCTGCTTATTGGTTATCAACAGGCAAAGGCAAGCATAGCCCCACCATGATATAATCCTATGATTTTGAAAGCATTTCAATTCCTGCCATGATGCATACGATTCTACTGTGGTCTTTTATCAATAGATAGAGTATGCTATCTGTTGCATTACTCTCTTTGAGCTTATTTTACCTGATCCACTGCTCCTAGCATATCTAGGTTTGGCTTGTGTGCACTGCTAGAGCTTATATCTATGTCCTGCTTAGACATGCTTAGCTGTCAGTGCTGGTCCATTTGGATGTTGTATCAGATGCAGAGAATCTAGTATGACAGGAGAAAATGATGAGATGAGATCAGAGGTGATATGAGGTTAAACATGCTAAGGCTTGTATGGGAGGCCACTGTAGGATGTGGTTTTTCTAGTCCCATGCTCACCACCACTAGGAACCGAGTTATTGCCTTTGGAACCGAGACGAGCGTACAACCACACGGGGCCTGGAAAACCTCATGAGCAACTAACTTGCCTAGTAGATTCCATGAGTCACATAGTTCGGGCGTTCCATTCAACATGCATTCTGGATCTTCTTGAAGGCGGTGAAGGAGGTGCATTCATAATAGGTAGGTAAGTGTGGCCTGGGTTGCTTGGGGTGGATGGAGCCCCTGGTAAACCAACCTCGCCTCACATCTCTAGGGACCGGGTTTGGGACTTGACCCGTTATGGAGGAACCATCCTTAGGGCGTGACTCATGGTCTCGGCGAAAGCAAGGTAAAGGTTGTGTCTAACCACCCTCTGTCGGCCTTCCAAGGAAGATGGCTAATCATGTGGCATTAAGAGAAGGTTAGTACATGTGGGTAAAGTTGTACACCCCTGCAGGGTTAAATCTTTTTGAAAAGCCGTGTTCACGGTTATGAACACTTAGTGACCAGATTCTAAGATCATAGAGAACTATAACTTAATCATAAAACTTGGCAGATCAACCTATGCTTAAGGATGCTTCCTCATGAGTACGAGGGGGTGATCCTAGATAGGGTTCATATGATGATGAATTGGTAGATATCAGAAGGTGATTATCAATATTTTGGAGATGTCGCTCTCTTATCCCCTTTTAAAATATTCTGAATAGACGAGCTTATTCTCTCTCTTGTTTTATAAACAAAGATGGATTTATGCAGAACAACTCCACCAGCCAGAAGTTTTGCGGATTACACCCTATAGTCACCCTTGCTTTGCTGATACTTTTGGCAGAGTAAGTGTTCCTTAAAGATCAGTTTGGTACTACATCGACATCGACGAGTAGCTTGGGGTTCTCGGCCGGCAGCCTGGAATCTATGGGCTGGGACGTCATCGTTATGCTTCAGGCCTCTTAGGCCATTTGTTAAGTTTTCTATACTTAATAGCATAATTTGCCTTCCGTTGTTTTATGTTTGTGGTCAGTGACCTTTGCTTGTAATAATTTGGTTCTCTGCTTAGTTATGAGCTTGCTGTAATAAATTTTGTGTCGTAGGGTCACTGCCATGTTATCAATTCTTCATTGGATATCCTTTTGCTCAAGGTTAAGCTTATGACATACGGAGGTCTAGGATTTGTTTACTCCTGATCTCGGGGGTGTCACAATTACCTTGGAGCTTCTTTCCATAAGACAAGAGACGTCGATCTTGGGAATAGGAGAACTCTCGATGTAGTCCTTGGCGTAGTCGTAGGTGAGAGGTGATCCGAGATTTACATATGCCAAATAGGTCACACCCACCAGTTTCTCCTCATCCCCACACTCCATGTAGGACTCGTCCTTGGAGATCCTTGCCATGAGACAAGTGGCAGTGACCTTGGGAGTAGGAGAGTCGTCGGTGTAGTCCTTGGTGTAGTCATAGGTGAAGAGAGACCCGGGTTCGGCGAAGGCCAAACCGGCCACTCCAACAACCTTCTCTTGATCCTCTCCCTCCTTGTCGGATAAGTATTCTTGACCTAGGAAGCCATTGCCATCACGCCTATTGTTTCTCTTGTATCTTTCATTGATGGGGTTGGGCTTCAATCTTGGTTTGGCACCCTCTTCATACTTGGGCTTGTCAAGCCTCTTATCATATGGGAATTTATCGGCAAAGTGGCTCGACTCATCACAATTGTAGCACGTCCTATTCTTCTCACTTGATCCCATTGAACTTCTCCTTCTTTGGAACTTCATGTTCTTGGTGAAGAGAGCAAGTTGAGAGAGCATATCATCAACTCCATCAACATCGCTTTCTTCATCACTTGCAACATCTTCTTGCACATGCTTGGCCTTTAGTGCTAGAGAGTGGGAGGACCCAATAGCACGGTTAATCTCCTTGATCTTTTGCCCTTCATCCGCCAAGTTATCTGTAGCAACAAGATAAGAGACTAGATCATCGGCAGTGAATTGATTAGCTCTATCAAGGAGTTGCAAGTTCAAGACAAGCTTCTTATCGGTGACCACGATCATAGAGACAATCTTGGACTTGATGATCTCATCATTCAAATTGAATCCATCATCATATTTTCACATCCTAGGCACCCAATCTTCACGTGGAGGGCAACAAGTATCTTGTATGCTTCGGCGATGGTCTCACCATCATGGTTCATGAACATGTTCATCTCCGACTTGGCAGCTTCATACTTGGATTTTTGGATAAGAGATGTTCCCTCTTGGAGAATGACAATCCTATCCCAAAGATCCTTTGCGGTGGGGATGTCGATGACTTGATCATGGAGAGTGCGGTGAATGACACTCCTTATATTGTCACAAGCCATTGCATTTAGTTGATGGTCATAGTACTCTCCCGGAGTGAGATTGTTGGAATCTTGAGGGTGGAAACTGGTGCACACGATCTCCCAAAGCTCAACGCCGCAGCTGCGAAGATGAGATTCCATAGAAGCTTTCCAATGAGAGAAATGAGTTCCATCATAATGAGGTGCAGGACCCGAACCATTAATGTGAGGCATGGTGTTCTTTTGCTTAGGATAAACATAAGGAAATTGATTAGAGGGCGCGGAGGTTTTTGACGAGCTGCTCTCATGAGCGGACTCGGCATCCTTCTCCTTTCTGGTGTCCATTGGTCTCCCTTGAGGTACTACCAATGGGTTACCAAGAAAAACCCCATCGCTAATGGCCTTAATTTGTCCTTCTAGGTAACTCATTCGAACAAGGAGATCGGAATCATCCTTGGCCTTTTCAAGGGCACCCTTGGCTAAGATTTTGCGAAGCTCCTTGACCGAATAAGTCTTATCATCCTCCTCATCAGATAAAACCATCTTTTCTCTTAGGCGGTAAAGCCCTTAAAAGAGACCTTGGCTCTGATACCAATTGAAAGTGTAAGATGGTTAACCTAGAGGGGGTGAATAGGTTTCTACAAAATTCTTTGTAATATTTTGCAAGTTTTAGGCTTTGTGGAAAATAAGTGAGCCTAAGTTAAAACTAGGTGAGGCAACCTAGATGATGATACAAGATACTTCAAGCTCGAAGGATATCACAAGGTAAACAACACAAGTAAGAGATTGGTTAAGGAATAACCGAAGCTCACAGAGACGAAGATGTATTCCCGTGTTCATCACCTTTGGGAAGGGGGCCACGTCACGTTGGAGAGGTGTGAGGTTCCACGAAGGATTCCTCACGCGCCACAAAGGATCACCTTCTTCTCCGAGCCTATCCCACGAAGGAATAGCTCACTTACCCGTGGTAGACTTTAAGGTAGTCTCCAAACCCTCACAAACTTTCCACGGAGCAAATCACAAGCCGAATGCCTCCGGGCGACCCTAGCCGCATAGGGTTTCCCACAAACCCAAGAGTAACAAGCTAACTCAATGAAATCAAGGGGGAATGAACTTTGGCTTGGTTGAAACGTAGATCGGGACCTCCTCTTCCTTTCTACCAAAGGGATTTGGATTTGATTGGGTAGAATGGGATATCCTCAAGATTTTGTGTTTCAATAATGGAGAGAGAGAGCTTCAAGAAGGATATAAACTGAATGCCTAACCTGCTCAAGGTGAAAGAAAGGATATTTATACTCAAGAAGAAAAACTAGCCGTTTCAAGTCATTTTTGCAGGGTCCGTTTTAAGTTCGTTTGGACCAGCCTACACACCGAACGGTCCGGTTCTCAGCCCGGAAAGCCGGACTTCAACCGAATATGGTTATTGACTCCAGTCTCAGTTAGACTCGGAGTAAGTAAACCAGAAAATCCGGTTGAGGGTCAGATTTCTGGTCCTGACACTGGACGGTCCGGTCTGTGAGCCGGTTCAACCGGCCTGTACACCGGATCTACAGAAAAGGCTCGATAGATAGGTTTTCTTCTCCTCTCTCTTTGGTGATCGATCAAGTAGGAGTATGGGATGTGTATATGGCTTAGAATTTCATCCCCAATAAGCTCACCGAGAGAACCCCTCTTAATAGTGCGGAGTTCCTAACCGGACTGAAGTTACATAAAAAAGGAAAACTCTGGTGCGAAGCTTCGTTATCAAAATGGGGGGGGGGTCTCTGATGACCTTCCATCACACCATCGGACTAAAACCTGTGTAAGACACTAGAAGTACCATTAGTCCGCTCTAATCACGGTGTCATTGTCAACCAAAAATAGTATAGGGTAAAATACCCTTTCAACTACATAAAAATAAAAAAGTCTTATATTTTATGGAGATTTGAAAATGTGATACCTAGATCGGTTGTTTTATCATTTTTGTGTAGCTAAAAATGAACATTATTTCCAATTGATAATTTATACGTTTGTGGTATACATCTGTGACTACATCCTTATTTGTTTTCAGGTCTTTTTTTGAATGGCACAATGGGGGGCAAAATGCCCACCTAAATTTTTCATTAAAAGGCGACAGAGAGCCCAGCTGCGGGGGTGGGTTACATTTTTATGGGGTGGGGGGTTACATTATTTTCTCTTTCAGCTACAGAGGGAGACACACCACTCCTCTACGAGCCGGAAACACACACGGGCGGGCACCCGAACACGTCACAGTCGTAGGTGCTCAACGACTTGCTCGAGGATCGCCGACAGAGGGAGGCAGACGGACTCGAAGACCGTCCTATTCCTGGTCTTCCAGACGACCCAGAGGACACTGGATAGGATAGTGCTGCAGATAGGAGCACCCCATGTGGGATTGCTGGCCTGGAGCGACACCCATGAGGCATCAACAATCGCGGGGAGGGCGCATCGGCAGGGACCAAGCACGCGACGCAAGAAGAGGCGGAGGCGAGGGCAAGCAAAGAAGAGATGGTCAATCGTCTCTGGCGCACGGGGACAGAAGGGGCACAACCCATCCCGCAGATACCCGATGTGAAGAAGGAGAGCACGTGTGCACGTCTTACCATGCCGCATAATCCATACAAAGACCTTGACTTTGAGAGACGCAAAACCTGCCCAGTTGAGATCCTGTCACGCACTCGGAGTTTTTCAACATTCTATACACCCGCGCCGGCATTGAAACTGCCCCCACCCCAAGCCAAGGATTTATCATCTTCTGTGTCCGAGCCAGGACCGAGCAGCTGATCGAGTGCGCAATGAAGCATACATAGCATGGGTGAGCACCCATGCGCAATCGGCGAGGGCATCAGCGACAGACCCAGCGGGGCGAACCATGTGGGAGTAGGCCGCAGGCAAGGCCCCCGAAAGGGCACCCAACGATGTCCAGTTGTCCTCCCAGCTTTGGAGAATGAAAAAAATCTTAAATATAACTTTTGTTCTTTTAAAAGAGATGCATGTGTCCGAGTGCACCAAATCTCCATTCTAAAAAAATCGTTTTCTTTGTAAACCCAGAAGTCAGGATCCCTAAAAAGGACCGTTTTCTTTCTAAACCTTGAAGTCAGGATCCAGTTGCTAACACACACGAGCCGTTTCAAAGATGCACGAAACCAGCGAAGGTTACCAGTCAAAGACGTTTAGTGAGCCGCTCGGTGCAGCCAAGATCATGAGGACCAGGACCCAGAAAAACCTCAGGACCCCAAATATAGCCGCATGGGATCCGGGCCGAAACGTGGACTGCGCCAGCGCTGTGCATGGTTCACACCGGCGTGGCCCCATCCGTAGCCCGATCGCCGCGGTGACGTGCCCTCGTCTAGATGATCCCCCCGTCCTGCTCTGACCGAGACTCGCGCCTACCGATTCTCGCTCGCCCAACTACCCGCACAGTTCATCGTTTTTCATTCTCCAAATTTTTATTTTTAATTTTTATCTCCGGAAGAAAAATATGTGTCACTACAAAATACGTTGGAAATATCCGTAGCCTCTCACCCTGTGTTTTCCTATTTGGCTCACTATTTTTTTTACAAGCAAAAATGCCATGGTAATATACAAAGGAAAAATATTACCACCGGGTGCTGCTACATATATAAGCAACTCCGGGAAAGCGATCGCCTCTCACATCTCTTCATTCACACCCCAGGCTAGAGCAGCACCCACCTGCACAACACTGTTACCGCCGGAGCAGAGAAGAGAGGGAGACAAATCCCTCCGGCGTATATAATACAGTAGTACTACTCGAGTTGATCTCTTCCTTGCTGCAGCGAGGTGGAATAAGAGGCAATAATGGTGGCCGTGGAGGTGGCGAAGGCGCCGACTGTGGTGGTGGCGGGAGAGGGCCCGATCCGGGCAGAGGCGGAGACGGAGGTGAGGGGTGACGCAGCGGTGGCGGAGGCGGAGGCGGAGGAGGAGAGGGAGTACAAAAGCGACATGAGGAAGCTGGAGGAGCTCATGTCCAAGCTCAACCCCTGCGCGCAGGAGTTCGTGCCGTCGTCGCGCCGCGCCGCGCCGGCGCCGGCGCCCGCGCCGGGGGCAGGGCTCTCTGCCGATGCGCCGGTGTTCGTGTCCACCGCCGAGCTCTTCGGTGGGCAGCTGCAGGCGGGAGCTGGCGGCGGCGGGAGGGACTCCAGCAGCGACGGATCCAGCAACGGCGGCGGGCAGCCGCAGAATCGCCGGGTGGGTGAGCCGTGAATTGTCATTTATTTCTTCGGGCTTACCGTTTTTTATGGGGGGTTTGCGTGTTAATGGAGTACTTGTTTAATTGACGGCCTTGTTTTGACTACTAGTTTGCATTCATGATCGCCGGAGTATCCGGTGGTTTGGCCATTCCGGTAGCCTGATATACGGGCTCCGGTGCTAGGATCGGGATGGGTTCGCTAGGATTCAGAGGCATTTAGGCGATGGCGATAAACTTTTTATCTGCAACAGTTTTTACTTATTGTTCCAAAAGGAACCATCTCAGATTGTCAAATGTACTTTTTTCACCAGAGTCGAAACCTTTTAAGGCTGATAATTCGGATCAAATGTTTGATCGGTGGTATTAAATGATCCGTGGTAGTAGTAGTAGGTGGTACGCTGATTGTTGCCAAGAATTCGGTTAAATAATTTATGTGATGGGATAGGCATTGTGTCCCTTGATGTTTACAACTGGTTTGGTGTACCTCTGTTTTGGTTTTCAGTTTTCAGAGCGAACGTTATGATGATAGTGACAATTGTCCTTGCTTTTCCTGATAACAGAGAAGGAGTGCCTCCTTCAACCAGGGGAGGAGAAGGATGGGAGTCCGGACACGGCAATCTGATCGCGAGGATAGTGTGCGACGGACTGTTTATGTTTCTGATATTGATCAGCAAGTAAGCATACAAAATATAAATAGGCGGTGTTGTCTTATTTGTCTTGTTGTTTAGTTATGATCCTGCTGCTCTGTAGGTGACTGAACAGAAGCTGGCTGAGGTGTTTTCTAACTGTGGACAAGTAAGTGTCAAGATTCATTCAATGAGATATGTGGTAGTTTACCTTTCCTGCTTGGCGAAACAGCTTTCATTACCTTAAAATAGTAAATAGATATCACGATTAGCGGTCCCTAGGGGTTTCAGAGTTTGTCGGAAGATATTTATTATGGTTTGGATGCTAGCATGGTCTTAAAATAGTCGACCGTCCTGAAAAGTACGGATAGATCTCAGTTCACTAAGTAAAATTAGTGCCTCAAGGCATGAGGAACTAGATAACAAGGCTAGCAGCACTGTTTGCCATGAGCTAGTATTAAGGACAGTGAATCTAAACTTGTTTTCGGAAGGTGGGGGAGGGTGAGTGGGCGATAACCATATTTCACTATATACAAAGTTGCCCTCTGTTTCTAACCATGAAAGTTTTAACTGAAAAGTGTAGGCTTCTGCTACCTGTTGCCTTTGCTGTTCCTGTAGGTTTTTCTTTTATTACTGCATAGGTTTTTCTTTTATTCAGGTGACGACTACTTGCTTTAGAATGAACTTAGTACTTTAAATGATAAGTTGTCTGAAATCAAGTTCCACCCCAGCTACGGGAAATGCCATAAATGCATTCTTTTTTTGTAACTTCTTTTAGCTGCCGTGAAGCTCAGCTTCCTAGTCAAATTCAGGTGGGTGCCTTTTCAAATGTATACTTGCCTGAACAAAAATAGCACCTTGAACAATAACTATCTAAGACTATGCGGCATTTTGGGTATTGACATCCATTCAGTTATACATGCATACTGAAAGTTGACGAGATCACTACGTTTTCTTTCGGGTTGTGTGTTCTCTAAATATAACTAGTCTAGCTCTTTGTAATACAATATTATGTTTTACCATACTCATCTTCTTATCTTTAACTGTAGGTGGTAGACTGCCGTATCTGTGGTGACCCCCATTCGGTCCTGCGTTTTGCTTTCATTGAGTTTGCTGATGATGGTAGCCCCTTCAAGACTAACCCCCCTTCTGTAGTCTTGTATATGGATAAACAACAAAGCTGAAGTTCTCTATTGTGTGCAGCTGGTGCAAGGGCAGCACTAACACTTGGGGGAACCATGCTTGGTTACTATCCTGTTAGAGTTTTACCTTCTAAAACAGCGATTCTACCAGTGAACCCTAAGTTCCTTCCTCGAGTAAGTATATGATTGGATTGCATACTTCCATTTACTTGGGGCTTTACACTGTCAATTCCTCATTTTCATGTCATTTCTAACCAAAGTTGTTTGCAATGCTCTTTCCTCTACAGACGGAAGATGAGAAAGAAATGGTCTCAAGGACTGTATATTGTACTAACATAGATAAGAAGGTTTGTGAATCTTATTTATTTGATTTTAAGGTGTAGGACTTATATGTTATTGTTCTATTTTCATGTCTGTCAAGCTGCTTTGCTTAGTTGTCTTCTTTATCGTGCAGGTTACGGAAGATGATGTAAAGGTTTTCTTTCAACGGTTATGTGGAAAGGTATTTCATACATGTATATCTTTATATTTCACATAAACCTTTTCGTAAAACATGTTACCTTCGTTTCAGGTTTCTCGGCTGAGACTCCTTGGTGATTATGTACACTCCACATGCATTGCTTTTGTTGAGTTTACTCAGGTAATTAAAACAGGACATTGTATTGTTGAAGTGATCAAGGGTTCATTATTTAATGTTCAAGGTGCTACTGATAGTCAGTACATCCAGTAATTATCTGGAAAGTTTATAACAATATCAAATGACAATGGCAAACGGAAAGAAACAGCTTGTATACAGCTTATATACGTAAAAAGCAGTTCCAGAAGTTAGGGAAACATCTGATAATTTTTTGTACATACTGGACTTAGATGTTCATTTTTTATTTCTTGTGCTCTTTATCCAAACTATTGTTTGCTTGAAATACAAATTAGTTGGAATACTTATTCATAACGACCTGCATCCATGTCCATGAATTGAATCTTTCTATTGGTGTTTTATTTGGGGCTTTGACTAGGTGGAACTGTAGAAGAATATGGGTTTCACAACTGGATACTTCTAAAACCTCAAGTTTGGTTAAAAATTAATGCTCACTGATCATATTAAAAGAATACTTGGTCGTATTTTCTCTACATCTTGTGACTGCAGAACTCATTTCTCTCTCCGTCTGAGCTTTATTATTATTTTGCTTCCCTCCTTTCTGCTTTAGCTGCATTTCATTTGACAGCAAACTATCAGAAATGGGATAACTACTGGAAGTTTAGTTTAATCCTGTGCTGAATTATGCGACTCACCTTTTTCAAATACACCCTTTGCAGGCAGAAAGTGCAATTCTGGCCCTGAACTTCAGCGGTATGGTCCTTGGCTCCCTTCCAGTCAGGTAAAGTGTGGACTAATCCATGTCTGTAGTCCCTTCTACCCAGAATCGTCATGTTCTTAATCATATCATCCTCATTTGTGCAGGGTGAGCCCCTCAAAGACACCAGTGCGTCCGCGGTCGCCCCGTGTGATGTCGAACTGAGCTCTGTCTCGTTCGTTCCTTCTGCGTCTGTCATCAATGTCGGGCATCCCAGGTGGAGCTTCTGGTGGGCTATGGCCTCATCAGAACTCTCGCCTCGCGGATCAGTAAACTGTCATTCCGAGAGTACTCCAGTACCTAGTCTAGTTGCTAAAATGCTAATGTTCGTCTGTTCGTTCGTCAAATACCCATCATGTGTTGGGAGAGGGCGACGTTTCCATTTCTTTCATTCGATGTCCTTTTTATCATTTGTGGTTGGATGGAATTTATAACAGCCTTTGCAGGCAGTTGAAGAATAATGTCTATGGTTTTTCTATGTTTGTTCTGTATTGGGAAAAGATATCCTGTGATTCAGTCTTCTTGCCTTTTGATTGCGACGTTGATCGATCGTTTTAGTTGCTGACGTCAATACAGGGAAGATTAGTTCGGATGTATTCTGTTCTACTTTCAGAACGAGACAAAAAAACAGAGGTTACAGAGCTGCTGTCTTCGGTTAAAGAAAAAGGAGTTATATAACATGAAAAAAGAGAGAGGCTGATAGTCCTAGAGACAACCTAGTACAAGGTAATATAGACGCTAATAATGTTCAGCAAACTTAATAAAAGCTTCATTAGGAATGCAGCTCCGAGTATATTTTCCTTTTAGCTCCGTGAACTAGGAGGGATATCTCCTCTCTAAAGTTCTTCATGCATTTGTAGAGATAGGGAGAAATTACTTTGAAAATGCAATTATTAATTGACTTCCAAATTTCCCATGTAACAAGGATAATCTCCATATAGTGAGCCAAGTGCATTGACTGCTTTAAGCTCGTGATATGATCTTGAACATTCACTGTCTCTAGGATGGACAGAGGTAATTCCAACAGGATGCTGCACAAGGGCATTGGAAGAAGAGTTGATATCTACTCCCTCCGTTTTAAAATATAAGATGTTTTAACTTTGTGAAGAGAATGTATCTAGACTACTCTTAGTATATAGGTTCACTCATGTTTGGAGTGAATCTACACACTAAAACAAGTCTAGATACATTTCTCTTCATAAATCTAAAACATCTTATATTTTAAAACAGAGGGAGTAGATTCTGTTACTGCATTAATATACATGATGCAGTTATAATCATGAATAAAGATGTTTTTCTTTTGGAGGGGCTCTCTTGTGTTTAGTTGGTATGTTGTAATTACTAGAAAGAACACCTTTTATGTTTTTTTACTGAGAGTCGGATATTCACATACAAACAATGTAGTAGATGAGGATGTAGATGTTATGACTGGCATAACCTACAGCCAGAAGAAGCCCATTAGTAGGCTAATTAGGGGATTAGCCTAGTTTATCTTTATTATATAAAAAGTTGTAATCAGATATTTGGAATTAAGCAATAAACATATTTGTTGCCGATTCCCTCAGAAGTCGGAGTCCTAAACCGTAGTCGCCTCTCCCTGCGCCACCACCGCCTCCTCCAACCACGCGGCCACGGCGCCGTCTCGTCATCGTCCGCGCCAAGCCCCTCGCCATCCTCCCTTCCAACCCTACAACCTATGCCCCAGACCTGGTAGGATAGTTGATTCTACCAATTTGGTATCAGCTGTCTCGAGATCAATCATGTCGTCCGCCCTGCCCACCACCACCACCGCCGGCTCACCGATGACCTCTGTAGGGACCGCTCCAGCCAACTCCGGGCCGCTCTCTTCTGTCGTCCTGCCGTCGTCGCTCGACCCCTCCATCGTCCTCACCCCGATAGAGATGACTTCGGCCATTCGCAACCTCACGCAGGCGGTCACGGGCATCCGCATGTTCCTCGCGAGCCTCTACGGGCCGCCGCCGAGTCCTATGACCTCGGCCCCGCCATCTGATGTCTACGCATGCTTCTATTCCTGTAGACAGTGTTGGGCCTCCAAGTGCATAGGTTTATAGCACAACAGCAAGTTTCCCTTAAATGGATCACCCAAGGTTTATCAAACTTAGGGAGGAAGAGGTCAAAGGTATCCCTCTCAAGCAACCCTACAATCAAGATACAAGAAGTCTCTTTTGTCCCCAACACACCCAATACACTTGTCAGGTGTATAGGTGCACTAGTTCGGCGAAGAGATAGTGAAATACAAGTAATATGGATGATTATAAGTGTAATTGCAATCGGAAATAAAAATGGCAGCAAGAAAATATGTAGCAGGAATGATTGTAAACGGTGATTCAATGCTTAGAAACAAGGCCTAGGGATCATACTTGCACTAGTGGACACTCTCAATAAACATATAATATCTTCTCTTCACTATGCTAACCTAAACTACTCTCCGGTTGGACGGTGTAGGGCTACAAGAGCACTCCTTAAAGTCCGCATTCCCCATCTAGGTAACTCCTCACTATCACCTTGAGCGCTAGATGGTTCCAACAAACACCACAATCTCATAGAGACATCCAACTCAAATTATAACTCATGAAAAGTATTTCTGTAATCTTTAGACTAAGTTCCACGCACCGTGTGCACACTGTCATCCTTCACACACGTGGGGATAAGCGGAGATTACATTAATTAAAGCACTTGAGTAGCAGAGTAGCATATACTTATTCAACTAGATTATAAAGCTCATGATCACAATAAGATCACGCATAGAGAGAGAGAGAGAGAGAGAGATGAACACATAGCTACCGGTAGAGCCCTTAGCCTCAGGGGAGAACTACTCCCTCCTCATCATGGGAGTCAGCAATGGCGATGGAGATGGCTCCGGGGGCAATTCCCCGTCCCAGCAGGGTGCCGAAACAGAGACTTCTGTCCCCCGAATCTCGTCTTCGGTGGTGGCAGCGCTGCGAAACTTTTCGTGAATTTCTGATCTCGTATTTAGGGTTTTATCCCCCGGGGGAATATATAGCCGAAGGGACAAGGTCGGTGGAGGCCTGAGGGGCCCACACCATACGGTGGCGCGGCCAGGGGGCCCGTGCCACCAGGTGGTGTGGCTACCTCGGTGCCCCCTCCTTCTCTTCTTTGGACTCCGTCTTGTGTTGGGAAAATAGGAACTTTGGTTTTTGTTTCGTCCAATTATGAGAATATTTTTTTACTAGTTTTTCTGAAACCAAAAACAGCAGAAAACAGGAACTGGCACTGTGACATCTTGCTAATAGGTTAGTTCTAAAAAATGTATAAAAATGCCTCAAAGTGTAGACAAAACATAGGATAGTTGGTACAAAACAAGAATGGAGCATCAAAAATTATAGATACATTAACGACGTATCAAACATCCCCAAGCTTAACTCCTGCTCATCCTCGAGTAGGTAAGTGATAAAAAGAATAATTTTTTAGGTGACATGCACCATCACAATCTTGATCAAGGTATTGTAAAGCATTGATAGTTGGGATCAAAGTACTCTTAACATAAGCATGAAAGATATATTTCTAACAATAAGACATAGCAACTATGTTGCAACATGAAAAGGTACGAACAAAAGATCATGAATAACACTGCATTGAAAGATATTTGTTTGTTTCACATATAGAAAACATATCATGAGTGGTATTCAACTTGTCCTTCATGGATTAGCAAAACATAAATGCATAGGACACCTTCAAAGTTCATAAGGGTGACTAGATACAAATAATTTAAGAACAAGCAATACCATAATTATGAATCAATCAACAAGTTTTGGGACAATGCACATTGAATTAAGAATGACAACTATGCTCTCTTAGCTGGTGCATAAAGATAGAAAGTGGAGACTCAACAAAAAGTAAAAAGAAAGGCCCTTCATAGAGGGAAACATGGATTTCAAGTTTCATAAAGACCTTCCAAAAATTATGGTACTTACTAGCTTTGATCTCTCATTGCCCCTATCATTGGCATCTTGAAGTGATTAAGGTTAAAGTGACACAAATATGAGTATATGCTTGACAAATTATAAGTTGAAAATCTCATGCCCCTTGCGTACGAGTACCGAACCTCACGCTACTCAACTTTGGTCACAAGCAAGTTCTTGTTATTGTAAATATATGTATATCATAGAGAACCTCCAACGGGGTACTCCGTTCCCCATGACACAGGATCTATCCCATATCAAAATGACAAGGCAACAAACAATGAGCATCTCAGTGATCTTTTTATTTGCCATTTGCATAGTTTTTTATTGAGGATGCTTCACAGAATGCTCATTATGGTTATGCTGCAAGTTCCCACCATGATTAGGCATGGCTTAGGCTAGCCGCCCAGGCATTTCTCTAACACATATACAAACTACATGAGCTTACAAGCTCCCCTTTTTGTTGGGGGATGACCCTAGGTAGGGTCAATATAAGTAAAAAGGGGAAAACCCTCATGGACTTAGACCGTATCAAGGAATGATCCGACCGAGTCATATAGAGTTCGTCCAGATAGGGTCCAACTTATTCCGAGTCAGGTAGCTAAAGCTTGATTCGGCCGACATATGAGTTATGTCGGATTACAGCTATTATGCATCATACATGCAGGTTGAGGTTAGGCCGAGCCAGGGGAAGCTTGCTCGAGAAGGAGAAGGCGAATCCCGAAGTCAACACTATGCACTGTCTCTTCTCAGGAATCTGCACAGTGCCAACCACTACAGACAAGATATAGAACGACAGAGGAGCAAAAGAAGGTCACGAGGTGGCAGTTCTCAAGCCCGAGGCTCACATGTGGTGGACTCTGAGTCTTTGCCATCGATAGAAGGGGGACACGGAAAGAAGCTCGTCGAGTTACTATTTTGGTACAAGCATATTCCACGAATATGCTTGGCCACATCAGCCCTAGAAGGAACCAG
Organism: Avena sativa; assembly: GCA_916181665.1. Lineage (NCBI taxonomy): Eukaryota > Viridiplantae > Streptophyta > Magnoliopsida > Poales > Poaceae > Avena > Avena sativa. The sequence continues at coordinate 37,860,194 of OV702298.1, read as the reverse complement.
GCCACTCCTTTATAAGGAGGGGCAGGGTTTCCCTAGGAGGGGATCGATTCATTTTTTACTGAGCACTTGTAGTAGCTTCTTCTTCCTCTCGCTCAAACAACTCGAGGAGCAAGTGTAGCTCCATTGGTGTTGAATAAATATCAAGTTCTAGTGTTCTGAGTGTAGAAACCACTACATCTTCCCTCCCTAGATCCCACTAGCATCCATTGGCCCCCAAGTTAAGCCTACCCATGGCATCTGCCGTGCCACCACCAAGAAAATTGGCACCCACTGTGGGGCCAGCAGCGGTGCTAGCTGGAGTCAAGATCCAGACGGGAAACTTCATCAACACTGGCGAGCGCGTCGTCTCCGGCTTAGTCAAGAGATTCGACATATGAGACTACGTCAGCGACAACGCTGGCAGCTTCGGAGCAAGGCCACCCCCGCGCAACGGTGTCTTCATCAACCTTGGCGCCCACAAGATCTATGTAGGCATCGACACGTCTCGCGTCTACCCGCGCCGAGTCATCCTCGTGAGAGAGCCTCCCCTCAGTGCTGCTAGCGTCCCGCGTATCACTTGCCCCGCAGGCAGCGTCGAGGTGATGATGAAAGCACTAGCACCAGCAGCAGGAGCAGGAGCTGGAACAAGCAGGAACCCGACGACAACAGATCCGGCAGCTGCAAAGCAGGCAACAGCAGATCCGCCAGCGGAAAATGCACCCGAGGTGCATGAGGTAACCCCCAAGGCAGCTAGAGTAAGGTGGCCACCTCTGGAAAGGCCGGAGAATATCTTGCATGCAGCCATAGATAACCTGACAACACCTGTAGAACCCATTGTAAACCCAGAAAACGCACAGGCCGAGTTAGAAGAGACTAGGTTAAAGATATTAGAAGAGTCTAAGAAAGTATCTGCACTATAGGAGTCCTTTAATCGGACCTTGCGAGAGTATGCTAGGGAAAACAAGCTAGACACCACTCTAACTCAGATGGATGATGTGAGAATGAAGGGGAAGAATATCCTTAGTGACATTAACAATGAGCATGAGCCTCAACAGGGTGATTTGGCTGACCCGGGGCTGCCGAGGTATAGTACCCCAGCAAAGAACCTTAGGGCGGAAAATGCCGCAGCTTTAGAGTTGGAGGGATTGACCGGTGAAGCCCGGCAAAAGCAACAATAAAGAGTGAATGAGCTGGTACACATCACGAACCAGCAAAATGAGGAGATACTTAGGGCCAACCCGACAAAGTTGGGAGGTTCGCGTTTGGTTCATTCGGCTGGAGCTGCCCCGACATTGTCAGCTGCCGCGACATCTTCACCCGGAAATGGATTACAAAAGGATAAGGCAGTAACCTCGGGGAAAAGGAGCAAACAAATTGTTCCATATGATCCGGTAGTGGCCAGAAAAGCAAATGAAAACAGAGGTAATGGAAGCTGAGGTAACAATGGCGATAGAAACCTCGGTCGTGGCAACAGAGAACATGGGGACCTCGGAAGAGGAAATCCCGAAAATAATAACCCGGTTGAAGGGAGGCATTACCACCCGCAAGATCATCAGCCGAGGCATGAACCCCGGCAAGGAAGGGATGTAGGGCATGTTCCACATAACCCGATGCAGAACGGATATAATGATGGTTATTCAGAAATGGAGAATGCCGGATTTGCTAGGCAAAACCACCATACGGTGGAACAAAGAGATGCATATAGAAATTTGCCGCCGAATGATGCAAGGATAAAACTGGATAGGTTGTACAGATCCGAATTATTAGAAGAACAAGGTCCTCCTGGTCCAGCTTGTTTTGGGCCCTGAATCATGAGCGAACCACCTGTCCCAAACTTCTAGCTGGCGAGAGGCACAAAAACATATAACGGAAGTACCAAGCCACAAGACTGGTTGATCGATTATGCCACAGTGAAAATTGCAGGGAGAAACTTGAGATGGGTTGTGAGATATGTGCCCCAAATGTTGGAGGGGCCGGCCAGGGTGTGGCTGAACAACTTGCCAACAGGCAGTATCAATTACTGGTTGGACTTTGAGGAGATGTTTATCAGCAACTTCACCAGCACGTACAAGAGGACAAATAGGCCTCAACAGCTGGCAATGTGCAAGAAGAGACCTAATGAGACCGATAGAGAATTCCTAATATGGTGTGTAACCTCAGAAACTCTTGCGAAGGGGTGATCGAGTCACAAGAGATTGCTTGGTTTGCACAAGGTTGCAAATATGCAAGTGTGTTATGGCAAAGGCTACAAAGAGATATGCCGACTACGTTGGCCGAGACAATCAGAATAGCCGACTCATACGCACTAGGTGATCCGACTCGCCCGAGCTTATGTCGGTAGAGCATCATGAGCAGCATGACCATTACACTCGTGATGGCGCCAGATCATCCAGGCGGAATGAGTTCCGAAGTAGAAGAAGACAGGACATGCCGGATTATAGGTACAGTTCAAACCAGGTAGCACCCGTGACTCAGGATCAGCCAGGTATAGGGGGCAATCAGTGCCAGATAAACGGTCCTCAGCAATGGACACCGAGGAATGATGAAAAAACAATGGACTCCTGAACAGAAGAAGCAATGGCAGGAGAGGCCAAAGTACACATTTGAGTCGATGCTGGATCAGCCGTGTAAGTTCCACACTCCAAACCTGGCAAAACCAGCCAACCACACAACTCGTCAGTGTGCATGGATGAAGAATGCAATGGGAAACTCAGCAGTGATGCAGACACCACAGCAGCAACCGCACCATTCACAACAACCGCAGCTTACAAGAGGAAATGCGCAACAATTGATGCTACCCCCACCACCTCCGAGGTATGAGAGTCATGACCGAAGGGATGCGGTTCACCATGTGGCGAATCAAGGCCAAGATGGCAGAGGCAACCCCGGTAACAATGGGCGCAATGAGTACAGAGAGCACCATTAGTCATACTGTGTATTCACCACGGAACAACAAGACAGACAGAGCGTCCAACGCTGGCATATGGAAGTGAATGTAGTTATGCTGACAGTTCCGAGGTATATGCACTGGTCAGATCAAGAGATAACTTGGAGCATCAGGGATCATCCCAAGATCATGCCAAACCTCGGGTCATATGCTTTAGTGCTTGACCCGACGTTTGTCGGACCCAGTATTAATGTGAAATTTTCAAAGGTGCTGATAGATAACGGCAGCAGCATCAACATTATGTACAAAGATACAATGCACAAACTCAGCATTTCTCCGAATATGCTACATTCAACCAAGACAACTTTTTATGGAATAGTCCCAGGACAATCCTATGAGCCCATTGGGAAAGTCCAAGTAGACGTCTTATTCGGCACAAGGGAGAATTGTAGAGCAGAGAATTTGGAATTTGAGGTGGTAGATCTAGAGAGTTGTTACCACACATTACTCGGACGGTCGACATTGTCAAAATTTATGACCAGCTGTCACATTAGTTACTTCAAGATGAATATGCCAGGCCCACAAGGAGTAATCACAATAGCCGGAGACTACAGGAGATTGATGGAGTGTGCCTCGACCGGATCAAATATGGCCGAGTCTTTGGTGATCATGAGGGAGAAAAAAAGAATTCAGGAGGTCGCATCCTTAGCTCAGTCGGCACATCTTAACATGTCGGCACTTGCTAACCCACATGGAAGTGTGTCCTTCCAGCCAACTAAGGAGACAAAGAAAATCCAAATTTACAATCAATTCCCAGAGCGCAACATCACCATTGGTGCCGACCTGAATGGTAAATAGGAAAGCGAGCTCACCAACTTCCTCCGTGAGAATTGGGATATCTTTGCATGGTCTACACAAGATCTGCAAGGAGTACCGAGGGATTTGGCTGAGCACTCTTTGCATGTAAGGCCAGGAGCAAGGCCGGTGAAGCAACCTCTTCGCCGCTTCGCCGAAGACAGGAGAAAAATCATAGGGGATGAAATAGCTCGGCTCCTTGCAGCCGGGTTTATTATGGAAGTGCTTCATCCGGATTGGCTGCGGTTTTGGTTGAGAAAAATAAGGATGATCTGAATGTAGCTGTCATTTGGCGTATGTGCATCGATTACACGAACCTTAACAATGCGTGTCCCAATGATCCTTTTACTTTGCCTAGGATAGACTAAGTTATTGATTCAACCGCAGGTTGTGAACTGTTATCATTTGTAGACGCATATTCTGGCTTCCACCAGATACCGTTAAACCCGGCTGATCAAATAAAAATTGCGTTTATTACTCCGTATGGGGCTTATTGTCATCGTACCATGCCATTCGGCCTGCGCAATGCAGGAGCCATGTACCAAAGGTGTATGCAAAAATGCTTACATGATCAGATTGGAAAAAATATCCAAGTGTATGTTGATGATGTGGTGATAAAAATCAAAGAGATCCACACGCTCTTGTAATATATCCGGCAGACATTCGCGAATCTAAGAAGATTCCGAATGAAGCTTAACCCGGAAAAATATACCTTTGGTGTACCAGCCGGAACATTACTCGGTTTCCTCGTATCTAGCTGAGGCATAGAGGCAAATCCGACTAAAATTCGGGCAATAGAAAGGATGGAACTGCAGAAGTGCCTTAATGATGTACAAAAATTTACCGTATGCCTCACATATTTAAGTCGGTTTATGAGTTGGCTGGGTGATAAAGCATTACCTTTGTATCAGTTGATGAAAAAATCCGATAAATTTACCTGGACGCCTCAGACTGATAATGCCTTCCATGAGATAAAAAATATGCTAGCCACAGCGCCAATTTTAGCCTCGCCGCTATCAAAAGAGCCTATGTTGCTCTATGTAGCGGCAACAAACCGAGTTGTAAGTGCTGTGATAGTGGTCGAGCGAGATGAGGAAGGTAAGTCGGTACAAAGGCCAGTTTATTACTTAAGTGAGGTACTATCAGCCTCGAAGCAAAATTATCCACATTACCAAAAAATGGCCTATGGAGTGTATATGTCGGCCAAAAAGTTGAAGCATTATTTTGAAGAACACCCCATCAAGGTGATTTGTGAGGCACCAATAGCCAAGATAATGAGCAATAAAGATGCAAGCGGTCGAATAACAAAATGGGCAATTGAGTTATCCCTTATGATCCACAATTTGATAGACGAGATGCAATCAAATCTCAGGCAGTGGCTGACTTTTTTGTCGATTGGGACGAAATACAATATGAACCCCCGCTGCCTGATCCAAATTATTGGACGATGCATTTTGATGGATCCAAACTAAGAAATGGGTTAGGAGAAGGAATAGTATTAACCTCTCCAAAGAAAGATCAACTGAAGTATGTATTACAAATACACTTTGCTGCATCAAACAATGTAGCCGAATATGAGGCACTTGTCCATGGTCTAAAAATGGTGAAAAAATTGGCATACATCAGATTTTATGCTTCGGTGATTAGGATCTCGTAGTCCAGCAAGTATCAGGCAATTGGGATGCATTGGATGCAAACATGGCCTTATATAGGTTTCATGTACAAAAAATTAGTGGTTATTTCGATGGGTGCGGATTTCATCATGTACCTCGGGTAGAAAACGACGCTGCAGATACCTTGTCTAAGCTTGGATCGACCAGATAGTCAATTCCACCCGGTATCGCCATAGAGCACCTGAGAAAGCCATCAATCATACCTTCCCTAGAATCCGAATCAATCTGTCTCTTGTCAGATCAAAGATATGAGATTGTCTCAGTGGAAATTGATAAGGGAAATGAGCCGAATAACCCGGGGACTGACTAGGCGAACCCGGGGACTAATTAGGGAAATTTGGCAGAAATCATGTCAGGTGAAGTAATGGAAATTGATGAAACAGTTACCCCAGTGCATGAAGTGCCAGAATGGGCACAACCAATATTTATATTACTTCAAGATGATATCCTAACGAATGATGAGGTCCTAGCTAGGAAAACAGTAAGAAGGGCAAAGGCTTACATGATAATCAATAGAGAGTTATATAAAAGAAGTGTAACAAATGTACTGCAAAGATGTGTTAGCCCGGCGAAAGGACAAGAAATCCTTTTAGACATACATCAAGGGGAATGTGGGCATCATGCTTCGTCCAGAGCCCTTTGATGTAGCGCTAAGTTGATGTAGGAGCGCTTCGTTGGGAACCCCAAGATCAAGGTGTGAAGCAGCACAACAACAAGTTTTCCCTCAGTAAGAAACCGAGGTTATCGAACCAGTAGGAGGAAGGAAACGTCACACAGGTGTTTCAAGCAACGCGGAGACCTGCACAACACAAACTCAAGACTTTGCCCCAACGAATCAGTGAGGTTGTCAAGCTCACGGTTTGCTGTAACAAAGGATTAAACGTATGGTGTGAAAGGTAATGGTTTGCAGCAAGTAAACATGTAACGGTGGAATATGTATCAATGGTAAATATTGGACCGGGGTCCATAGTTCACTAGAGGTGCTCTCCTGAGATAAACAACATGGCATGAAGTGCAAACAGATTACAGCAGGGCAATTGACAAGAACAGAGCAAGGCATAACAATGCAATACCAGACAAAAAGATCCTATGAGATTCGATTAAGCAATACAACAATATACATAGACCGCCATCCAACTGCATCTATGAATAGAAGTCCACCTTCAGGTTATCATCCGAACCCCCTCCAGTATTAAGTTGCAAGCAACAGACAACTGCTTTAAGAAAAGTGTGTAAGGTAAACAATCCACTTGTTCCATGAACAAGAGACCGTTGTTTTCTCCCTAGTAGCTACAACACATCTACAACCTAAGAGATTTCTGTCACTTCCCTTGGAAACTAGAGGCATGAACCCACTATCGACCATAAATACCCCCTCTTGGAGTCACTAGCAACTACTGGCCAAGATAGCTACTAACAACGGAGAGCATGCAAGATCACAAACAACACAACCATGATAGTAATCAATCTGACATAGTAATCTCAATATCCATCGGATCCCTGCAAACAGAACATGCATGATTACAAATAGATTAGATCTTGATCATGAACGGAGCTCACAAGATCTATACATGAAAGCACAAGGAGGAGATACAACCATCTAGCTACTACATGGACCCATAGTCCAAGGTGGAACTACTCACGCATCATACCGGAGAGAAGGCCTTCGGGATGATCTCCCCTCCGACAGGATGCCGGGAAGAACTTCAGATCCCCCCGATCTAGGGACGACGATGGCGGCGGCTACATAAGGTTTCGTGGATTTTTGATCGGGTACTTAGGGTTTCTGCATCGGGGGCTTCTTATAGGCGAAGAGGCGAGACCGGGAGGCGACCAGGGGGGCCACTCCCTGCCCATGCACGGGGCAGGGCTCACCCGCGCCTAGGGGGGGGGTTTGGCCGCCCTGGTTTGCGTCTCTGTCTCGTCTTCTGGATTCGTGTCCCTCACGGTAAAATATTGACTTTGGCTTTTGTCCCGTCCAATTTCGAGAATATTGATTTTCGCCTTTCTGGAACCAAAAAACAGAAGAAAACAGACAACTGGCACTGTGGCAACTTGTTAATAGGTTAGTTCCAGAAAAGATATAAAAACACCTCAAAGTGTAGACAAAGCAAAGCAAAGTAGATACTAAACAAGCATGACGCATCAAAAATTATAGATACGTTTCTGACGTATCAAGCATCCCCAAGCTTAACTCCTGCTCGTCCTTGAGTAGGTAAGTGATAAAAATAATAATTTTTGAGGTGACATGCACCGTCAAAACCAAGATCAAACCATTTGCAAGCATTGAAAGTTGTGATCAAAGAACTCTAAACATGTGCATGAAAGATGGAGTTCTAACAATAAGACAAAGTAACTATGCATGCAACATGACATGCTACAAATAAAGATCATGAATAACATGCATTCAAAACGTTTATTTTTTCACATACAGAAAACATGGCATAGTGGCATTCAGCTTGTCCCTCATAGAGTAGCAAATAGATGCATAGGACAACTTCAAAGTTCACAAGGGTCACTAGAAACAAGTAGCACAAGAGCAAGTAATATAACAATATGCATCAATCAATAAGTTTTGGAACACTGCACACAGAATGACAACTGTGCTCTCTTAATGGTGCCTAAAATTAGAAGGTGGAGACTCACATAATGGTGGGAGAAAGGCCTTTCATAAAGGGAAGCAGGGATTTCAAGTTTCAAAAAGAGCTTTCAAAAATTATGGTACTTGTTAGCTTTCAGCCCTCATTGCCCCTATCATAAGCATCTTGAAGTGATTAAGATTAAAGTGAACAAAGATGGAGTATATGCTTGACAAAGTATAAGTTGGCAATCTCAAGTCCCTTGAATACGAGGGCCACACCTCATGCTACTCAACTTCAGTCACCTGCAAGTTCTTGTCATTGTAAGTACATGCGTATCATAGAGAACCGCCAACGGGGTACCCCTTGCACTTGGTACAGGAGCTATCCCATAACCAAAATGACAAGGAAAGCAGACAATGAGCATCTCAACGATCTTTTTATTCACTATATGCATATCTTTTTAATGAGGATGCTTCATAGATAGCTCACTATGGTGATGCTGCAAGTTTCCACCATGATTAGGCATGGCTTAGGCTAGCGGCCTAGGCGTTTCTCTAACACAAAATACAAACTCCATGGACTTACAATTTCCCTCTTTATTTCACATTGGTGACATCCATAGACAAAAGAGCATGATATCAACTGAGTACAAAGTACAAGTGCAATGTTGAAAACGTTCCCCATGACAGCATGGTTCTCCTAATTCCAACGTATAAGTGCAAGCATATACAACATAGATGACACAATGGTTCAAGTTTATTAGGGGCAAAGAAGATAATATAAAGTGTGCTATCAAGTTCGTGAGGGCTTTGATCACTAAGTTTTCACATAACAAAATAGTTTTTAATTGGAAGATAGCTGAAAACAAGAATATACTTGGAATGGTGTAACACACCATGCATAGGAATTTATAGTGGACACTTTGGAATAACTTGGTTTCTTGGGAGTTGGAAGCATGAGTAGAACTTACTCATACAAGTGGAGGCTAGCAAAAGACTAGGATCAACCAACTAAGAGAGCAATAATGGCCATAATCATGCAGAGCAACAAAACATTACTAATCAAAGCATAGAGTGGTACTACAAGTCAAGGACTAAATGATCATAGAGGCTATGCTGACTTTTTCATAGTCATAACATGGTGTGAGCATGTGCCAAGTCAACCCAAACAAAGAATCAAAGGGGAATACCACAATACTATGCTTTTGCATGATAAAACAACGCATAATTCTTTCAAGGCATACTAAGCAATACCAATTGTTTGGAACAAGACATGCTACATAAATAATCACTAAGCATAAGGTCAAGACAACACCTAGAGTGTCATGCTGAAGTCTAAGTCACAGTCAATGCAAGCTCCTCTTGCACTTACAAGCAAGAACTTACTATTCCTTTCCAACACCAAGCAACTTATTTGCAACAACACAACGAGAGCGGGGGTCCAAAATACTTTATTCAAGCAAACTAAACAAACTAAGCAAAGCAAATGAAAACTAAGACGCTCCAAGAACAACACAACTATGCAAGAAATAATAAAAACGAAGTGTCTAGACAGACCTGAGCTTTTTATTGATGAAGAAGGGGATGCCTTGGGCATCCCCAAGCTTTGACGCTTGTACCTCTTGGATATTTTTTGGGGTGACACCGGGGTGGCATCCCCAATCTTGAACTTTTGTCCATTCTTCATCTCATTACATCATTCTCTCTTTACACCTGAAAATTTTCCTTTATACAAAACTTCACACAAACTTCATTAGCAACATTAGCTTATTCAAAAGATATTAGACCCCTGGAAAAGCTTTGGAACAGCAAAACTTTTCACTAAAAACACAAGCTACTGTAGCAACTCCTTCGAAAAGCTCAATTCACCTAAAGAGAACTCAAAGAGGAACCAATAAGAAGCAAATGCAAATAATGGCAGAAATCTGTCAAAACAGACCAGCAGGTAGAACCGATTTTCTCGAACATCTTCTGTTGCTCAAATCAAAAAGTGTTGAAATAACTAAAGTTAGCTAACATACTGGGAGATTTTTTCGTAAATTTTGAGCTTAATCCGAGTTACGGAGACTCCTCACAAAGTTTTTTGGTGGAGGACAGAAATCTGTTTCGGGACAGCAACTCCCCAAATCTTAGTTCCCTCTCATTAGAGGTCATTCTTGGCACAAAAAGCAAAGAAAAAGGATAAGAAGAGGTCATTACTAAAGTAATAAATTCCAAGACTCAAGGAAACTCTTGGGTTATCTCCCAACAAGTACTTTTCTTTAACGCCTTTAAGTTAGGCACAAGAAGCAAGAAGAATCAAGTATTTTCAAATAAGGAAGCATTAACATCAAACCTTGATTTCAAAGGAGGAGCAAAAAACAACTTCTATCTCCTCATAGGGAAGTGTTCAATACCTTTCTTGAATGGAAAATGATATTTAATGGTGCCTTATTTCATATCAATGATGACACCAATAGTTCTAAGAAAAGGTCTTCCCAAAGTAATAGGACAAGAAGCATTGTATTTGAAAGGATACGGATGTCGCCTAGAGGGGGGTGAAGAGGCGATTAAAACTTTTCCTAGAGTGGATCAACAAAGGCGGAATAAAACCAGCGTTTACTTTGTCAAGCACAACCTAGAACAACTAGGGTTCACCTATGTGCACCAAAAACTTATGCTAAGCAATACAAGCAACAATGTGATAGCAAGATATAGATTACTTCAAGCACGAAGGCTATCACAATGTAAAGTGCATAAGTAAAGAGCTCGGGTATAGAGATAACCGAGGCACGCGGGGACGACGATATTTTACCGAGTTTCTCCCAACATGGAGTACGTCTCGTTTGGAGAGGGGGTGGTATCAAACCACCAACACCAAAAAAGGCCTCCCTGATTCTCCGGTGAATCTCACCCCAACGGGATCGATCCATGCTTCCATTATCGGTGCACTTGTCAATGGCAACCGGAACCTCTCACAAGGTTGGGGCACTTCTCCACAACTTAATTGGAGGCTCCCAACAAACGCCACCAAGGCCACAAAACCGTCTATGGTTCCAAGAACCCAAGAGGGACAAGCTCCAATGAGTAACTCAAACCAAATCTTCCGAGGAGAACACAAACCGATGCACCGAATGCAAATGGCAAGAACACCACAAAGATGCTCCAATCCCTCACTCTCAAGTTCCAACAAAGCTACTAAAGCTATTGGGGGAACAAGAGCGGAGGAATCAAAGAGGGACACAAAATCCCCCAAAATCTAGATCCCCAAAGATACACTCACAAAGAGATAAATCGGTTAGGTCAAAACGTGGATCTAGATCTCCTCTCTCTTCCGCTCAAATATGGTCAAGAATCATCGGAGGGTAAGAGATTAGGCAAGCTTCAAAATATAGAGCAAGTGTGGACAAAGCTTAGCCTAATAGAAGAGGAAGAAGCAGTTTTGAAGCAAAACGGACAAAGCTATATATAGAGACGGACAAAATCTGGCCGTTGGGGCAAAATAAACTAGACCGGCCGGTAGTACCATTTTGGTCCGGTACTAAAACAGCAAACAGAAAAAACGAAGCAGCAGCGCATGCGAGCGGGGCCAGCGCGGGACCCAGCGGAGCAGCAGCAGCAGCGCAGGCAACATCATGCGCAGGAGCTGGTCAAAGCGGCCATGCTCGCGGGAATTGGCGGCAGGGCGCGCGCGCAGGCGAGCTGCGCGGGGCCCAGGCGGTCAACGCAGGCACGCGGGCAAGCAGGAGGCGGGCCAGCATGCGTGCGCGCGGGCGAATCTGGGGAGATGTGGCGGCTTGCGAGCGAGCATGCGCGCGCGAGGAAACAAGCAGGCGCGGCGGCAGCGCGCGAGAGTCAACGCGCAAGAATGGCCCAAGGCGAGCGGTGGCTGCGGATGCAGATAAGCTGGGCCTGGAGGCGGCCCGGTACTACCGGTCGCCCAGGGCGGTTGTGCCGCATGGGCCGGTAGTGCCGACCAGAACTACCGGGCAGGCCAGCAGGTGAGCTGTGCGTAGCCAGGCGCGTCCGGTACCGGGCCCGGTAGTACCGGACGGCCTAGCAAACAACTTTTTTTTTCTTTTATAAATCAAATACGCAGAAATATTCAAACGGTCATAACTTTTGAATGGTGACTCCGATTGACCCGATTCCAATTGCGTTGGATAGAGGACGACAAGAGCTTCCTAATACAAAGTGGAAATATTGGTTATAACCAAGTGAGAATGTATCAAGTAATATAATGTGAGATACCTCACTTGGTGAGACACCGGAAAACCGCCAAGATCAAAATCGCAACAAGATATATACGGGAGATCCGATTTTGATGAACAAAAGCTTGTTATGGAGATTACCATAATCTCTATATCCTCACATGGATAATACCAAATAACAACCAAATACGATGATGCAAGTATGCAAAGGTTTGATCTCTCTTCGAACGATGTGACCGAGTTACTCATTTGAGAGCCCCTCTTGATAGTACAGTTATCTATCCTAAACCCGGTCTCCCAACAAACATGAGACTGGCAAAAGGGAAAACCTATCAAGGTTATACCTTTGCCTTGAGCAATCCACTTGAGCTCGATGTTGACGAACTTGACCTTCTCAAGATGGACCGCCTTTCTTGATTCCTTATCATCGATCCATGATCACCGAGGATGGCAAGCATTAAACATGATATCTTCTGTAGATGGTGCATATTGATCTTGCAAAGCATATCTTCTTCGCAATTCATCGACCTTGAAGCCAACACATGCTCCAAGCGATGCCAATGAACAAATCCTACAAGTGAAACTTAATACACACATTAGTCCATAAAGATTGTCATTAATTACCAAAACCACACATGGGGGCCCACATGTTCTTTCAGTATTCAACATCCAAAACATAGAAATCAACAGGGACATAAGCATTGTTAACCATATTGAGAACATCATTAATACTCCCCATTAGTTTCTTTTTAGCAATATCATTGAGTGGAACATCCAAATAACAATCTTCCAAAGGTGGCAAATCAAGCATTTCATAAATCTTCCTAGGCATAATAGAGACACTAGAACCAAGATCACATGAAGCTTTGAGATCAAAGTCATTCACTTGCATATTAATAATGGGTTCCCAACTATCTTATACTTTCCTAGGAATAGAAACTTTGTGTTTTAGCTTCTCTTCCTTAATCTTAACAAGAGCATCTGTAATGTGTTTGGTGAAAGCAACATGCATATCACTAGCATCAGGACTTCTAGCAAGATTTTGTAGGAACATAATCACTTCATAAATATTGCAACCATCAATATCAAAATCAAACTTAGCATCACTAGTAGTAGGATCAATAGGCTTAGGCATAGTAGGAGGAGGAACATGGACTACTTGGGTTTTAGTGGTGATGGTGCACACACTATTGTTTCTATCAATTTCAGCTTCCCTTTCCCACTTAGCATGAAGTTGAGATAACAACCTAACATTTTCATCAATAGTAACTTGTACAAGGAGGATAAGGCCTATAATTACCATAAGTATTGTTGCCAAAATTGTTGTTTCTAATGAAGTTCACATCGACTTGCTCTTCTTGAGCAACCAAAGAGGCTAAGGGAACACTATTAGGATCTAAAGGAGCTTTCCCATTAACAAGCATAGCCATAATAACATCAATCTTATCACTCAAAGAGGAGGTTTCCTCAACAGAATTTACCTTCTTACCATGTGGATCTCTCTTAGTGTGCCATTCAGAGTAATTAACCATCATATTATCAAGGAGTCTAGTTGCAGCACCCAAAGTGATGATCATAAAAGTACCTCCAGCAGCCGAATCCAACAGGTTTCTTGAGGAGAAGTTCAAATCTGCATAAAAAGTCTGGATAATCCTCCAAGCAGTGAGTCTATGAGTGGGACAATTCTTAACCAAAGACTTCATTCTTTCCCAAGCTTGAGCAACATGTTCATTATCAAGTTGTTTAAATTTCATAATGTCACTTCTCATAGATATAATCTTAGCAGGAGGGTAGTACTTTCCAATAAAAGCATCTTTGCACTTAGTCCAAGAATCAATACTATTTTTAGGAAAAGATAGCAACCATTCTTTAGCTTTTCCTCTCAAGGAGAAAGGAAATAGCTTGAGCTTAATAATATCTCCATCTACATCCTTATACTTTTGCATATCACAAAGTTCAACAAAGTTATTGAGATGGGCAGCAGCATCATCAGAACTAGTACTAGAAAATTGCTCTCTCATCACAAGATTCAACAAAGCAGGCTTAATTTCATAAAAGGTAGCATCAGGAGCAGGTGGAGCAATAGGAGTGCTTAGGAAATCATTGTTGTTGGTGCTAGTGAAGTCACACAACTTGGTGTTCTCTGCAGAGTTCATTTTGGCAAAGGTGGGCAAGCCAAAAACAGCAGCAACAGCTAGAGCAGGAACTATTTTTTGAGTTTTTGAATAAAGCAAGCAAACCAAACTAGACTAATTTTTTTTGGAGTTTTTGAAAAGAGGCAAACAAAGCCAAGCAAAATAAACAAAGAAAACTAAAAACAAAGTAAAGATAAAGGAAGTGAAGGACTCCCCTTGTGAAGACGTCCTTAGCCTCCCCGCCAACGGCGCCAGAAAATCCTTGATGCAGCGATGAGTTGATGTAGGAGCGCTTCGTCGGGAACCCCAAGAGCAAGGTGTGAAGAAGCAAAGCAACAAGTTTTCGCTCAGTAAGAAATCGAGGTTATCGAACCAGTAGGAGGAAGGAAACGTCACACAGGTGTTGCAAGCAACGCGGATACCTGCACAACACAAACTCAAGACTTTGCCCCAATGAATCAGTGAGGTTGTCAAGCTCACCGGTTTGCTGTAACAAAGGATTAAACGTATGGTGTGGAAGGTAATGGTTTGCAGCAAGAAGACAAGTAACAATGCAATTACTAGTCAGAAAGATCCTATGAGATTCGATTGGGCAATACAACAAGATACATAGACCGCCATCCAACTGCATCTATGACTAGAAGTCCACCTTCAGGTTATCATCCGAACCCCCTCCAGTATTAAGTTGCAAGCAACAGACAACTGCTTTAAGCAAAGTGTGTAAGGTAAACTATCCACTTGTTCCATGAACAAGAGACCGTTGTTTTCTCCCTAGTAGCAACAACACATCTACAACCGAAGAGATTATTGTCACTTCCCTTGGAAACTAGAGGCATGAACCCACTATCGAGCATAAATACCCCCTCTTGGAGTCACTAGCAACTACTTGGCCAAGATAGCTACTAACAATGGAGAGCATGCAAGATCACAAACAACACAGACATGATAGAATCATAAAGACAAAACCATTAATCAATCTGACATAGTAATCTCAATATCCATCGGATCCCTGCAAACACAACATGCATGATTACAAATAGATTAGATCTTGATCATGAACGGAGCTCACAAGATCTATACATGAAAGCACAAGGAGGAGATACAACCATCTAGCTACTACATGGACCCATAATCCAAGGTGGAACTACTCACACATCATACCGGAGAGAAGGCCTCCGGGATGATCTCCCCTCCGACAGGATGCCGGGAAGAACTTCAGATCCCTCCGATCTAGGGACGACGGTGGCGGCGGCTACAGAAAGTTTCGTGGAGTTTTGATCGGGTACTTAGGGTTTATGCATCAGGGCTTCTTATAGGCGAACATGCGAGACCGGGAGGCGACCACGGGGGCCACACTCTGCCCAGGCATGGGGCAGGGCCCACCCGTGCCTAGGGGGTTTGGCCAACCTGGTTTGCGTCTTCGTCTCGACTTCTGGATTCGTGTCCCTCACGGTAAAATATTGACTTTGGCTTTTGTCCCGTCCAATTCCAAGAATATCGATTTTCTGCCTTTCTGGAACCAAAAACAGAAGAAAACATGCAACTGGGACTATGGCAACTTGTTAATAGGTTAGTTCCAGAAAAGATATAAAAACACCTCAAGTGTAGACAAAACAAAGCAAAGTAGATACTAAACAAGCATGGAGCATCAAAAATTATAGATACGTTTCCGACGTATCACCCTTGTGGCCAAAGCATTTCGACACGGATTCTATTGGTCGAGTGCGCTAAAGGAAGCAAAAGAATTGGTAGCAAGATGCAATGGTTGCCAGAGATATGCCAACAAGATACATATGCCCTCTTCCAATTTAAAAACAATACCCATCACTTGGCCATTTTATTTATGGTGCCTGGATATGGTAGGTACGTTTAAGCCGGCTCGCGGTGGCATGACTCACATTTTAGTAATGGTTGCCAAATTCAGAAAATAGATAGAGGTAAAACCAATAAGAAAATTTTATGGGCCCACAACGGTGAAATTCCTTAAAGATATCATTCTGAGATATGGATATCCACATAGTGTCATTACAGATAATGGCACAAATTTTGCTGAGGGAGCTTTTGCTCGATTCTGCCGAGATAAGCACATAAGACTCGATGTTGCATCAGTAGCACATCCAGTATCAAATGGACAAGTGGAAAGATCAAACGAACTTGTATTGTCCGAAATAAAACCTCGGCTCATAGAGCCACTCCAGAGGTCGGCGGGTTGTTCGATTGAGGAACTCCCAGCCGTTCTATGGAGCCTAAGAACCACCTCGAATAGATCAACAGGATACACTCCATTTTTTCTTGTATATGGGGGTAGAAGCTGTGATACCATCCGACATAGTGCACGACTCGCCTAGAGTCACCCAATACACAAACGCCGAGGTATATGAAGTATCTTGGCAATACGATGTCGACTTATTAGAAGAGGCAAGAGAATTGGCATTATCCAGATCAGCTATTTATCAACAAGACCTCAGACGCTACCATAGCAAGAAAGTAAACCCCAGAGTCTTTCAGGAGGGGGATCTAGTGCTTTGGCTCGTGCAACGCATAGCCGACATGCATTAGTTGTCACCTCCATGGGAGGGCCCGTTCATTGTGAGCAAAGCACTACATAACAACACATACTATCTCATAGATGCTCAAGCACTAGAGAAAAATAAGGCGAACAAATCTGGAGACGAATCAAAAAGACCATTGTATCCCGTACTATCATATGTCGGCTTTGTATGTCGGAAATGAATCAATGAATGAAACCTCGGTAACTCGAGCAGTGACTCGGGGACTGCCCCATATTATTTATCCTTATGTTATATATGGGATATGTCAATTGGCTTATATGTTCAATCCCAAATTCGAGTTAGTAATGTGTTGACGCCAAAGGCCAAATCTCTGACTTATTGTTGTATAGAAAAGGGCTTCACGATAAGCAAGATAAGAGCCAACGGAAGGTCAAACATGTGAAAAAACGACTAAAGAATGAACCATACGCGAGCCGACTCATGTTTTATTATCTTTTTTACTATTGTTGTAGTATATTGACCCAAACGCTCATCCTCAAACATCACTCATGATCTCTAAAACATGAATAATCAGAGCTATTCGTTTTGAACCCACAAATTAGAAATCGCAAATAGTGTTGCACGCCAAATAATTAACTCAAAACAGTAACAACTTAACGATAAGCATAACATATGAAAGAATCCAAAGTTATACAGACCACATAGTACCAAAAGGAGCAAATTGTCTTCAAACAACATACGCCTGGCATACCGGGGACTTAGCGAATAAAAAGTTTTCGAGATCAAGCATTTGTCATAGCCGGGTCATTGGCAGGGGGAGAAACGATAACTACAGGTGCATGGGATTCCAAAGTGGATATATCAGTTACCACCGGAGGCACCTGGCCCTTCATAGAAGCAACAACTTTAGGAGAAGGGGTCCCCGAGGTTACCTGACCCTCCGCGGAAGTTACCTCGGCTTCAACCGGAGCTACCGTGGTATCTTGAACATCGGTTGCTTTGTGCAGAACTCTATCCTGAGCATGGGAAGCTTCAGTCCCCTTGGAGGAAGACCGAGCTTCAGCGCTTTTCTCCAATTCATCCCCTAATTCATCCGAACTTCTGGAATATTCATCGGAATCATTTTCGTCACCAGAGTCTCCTTCAGATTCATCGCCCTCAGCAGCCTCGACATTCTCTTCGGCCTCATCTGAAAGGAAACTTGTCCCCTCGTTCCATTGATGCATGTTGGCATACTCAATAAATTAATAAGCACGGGCTTGGTGGCAAGCGATATGGTCCGGGTCTTCGATCCAAGGAGAACCAGTGTGCAAGTTCATCAAAATATCAAGGGAGATGTCCTCATACCATGGCAAAACAACTGTGAGCGCCATATCAGCCCCGGCTCGCCATGCGGATTCCCTCCAAAGATTCAACTGGGTTTGGCAACCCATCAACTTATCAGCAAGAACTTCGACCTTGGTGATATCCGGCTCATTCGGCCAGAGTACATGGAATAATCGAATGGCAGCATCCACTAGGTCCTTGCCCATAACCTTCATGGGATTGATGGCAACAACAACAACAATTAAGAAATCTTCCATGTAATACTCCTGATTCGGCTCATTGGGAACACCTCGACGAGCACGGGCATCAACCAAAGATTTACTGCTCACAGATGTAGACTACGGAAAATAATCTATAATACAAAGCATAACATAATTCAATACAAGCAATAGTCAAGAATAATTCGGTTAATCACCAAAATATGATAAGAGAACTTACAATGAATATATCGCAACATTTTTTGAAGATTGCCGGCCCATTGAACTCGTTTCTTTTCAAACCGAACAATATCCTTAGTCATGGACTTATTCGATGACTCGGTTGCGTCGAGAAGTGATTGCCTGTCAGAGAGGCCTTTGTTGGGAACCCCAAGAGCAGGGTATGATGACCACAACAGCAAGCTTTCCCTCAGTAGAGACCAAGGTTATTGAACCAGAAGGAGGAAGGAAACGTCACACAGGTGTTGCAAGCAACGCGGATACCTGCACAACACAAACTCAAGACTTTGCCCCAATGAATCAGTGAGGTTGTCAAGCTCACCGGTTTGCTGTAACAAAGGATTAAACGTATGGTGTGGAAGGTAATGGTTTGCAGCAAGAAGACAAGTAACAATGTAATATGTATCAATGGTAAAGATTGGACCGGGGTCCATAGTTCACTAGAGGTGCTCTCCTTAGATAAACAACAGGGCATGAAGGGTAAACCAATTACAGCAGGGCAATTGACAGGAACTGAGCAAGGCATAACAATGCAATTACTAGTCAGAAAGATCCTATGAGATTCGATTGGGCAATACAACAAGATACATAGACCGCCATCCAACTGCATCTATGACTAGAAGTCCACCTTCAGGTTATCATCCGAACCCCCTCCAGTATTAAGTTGCAAGCAACAGACAACTGCTTTAAGCAAAGTGTGTAAGGTAAACAGTCCACATGTTCCATGAACAAGAGACCGTTGTTTTCTCCCTAGTAGCAACACCACATCTACAACCGAAGAGATTATTGTAACTTCCCTTGGAAACTAGAGGCATGAACCCACTATCGAGCATAAATACCCCCTCTTGGAGTCACTAACAACGGAGAGCATGCAAGATCACAAACAACACAGACATGATAGAATCATAAAGACAAAACCATTAATCAAACCAACATAATAATCTCTATATCCATCGGATCCCCGCAAACACAACATGCATGATTACAAATAGATTAGATCTTGATCATGAACGGAGCTCACAAGATCTATACATGAAATAAGAAAGGAGGAGATACAACCATCTAGCTACTAAATGGACCCATAGTCCAAGGTGGAACTACTCACGCATCATACCGGAGAGAAGGCCTCCGGGATGATCTCCCCTCCGGTAGGGTGCCGGGAAGAACTTCAGATCCCCCCGATCTAGGGACAACAGTGGCGGTGGCTACATAAGGTTTCGTGGAGATTTGATCGGGTCCTTAGGGTTTCTGCATCGGGGGCTTCTTATAGGCGAAGAGGGAGGACGAGGAGGCGGCCAGGGGGGTCAAACCCTACCTAGGCATGGGGTAGGGCCCACACGCGCCTAGGGGAGGTTTGGCAGCCCTGGCCCGTTTCCTCGTCTCCCCTCTGGAATTCTTGTTCCCCATGGAAAGTAATTGACTTTGACGTTTGTCCCGTCCAATTCCGAGAATATTTCTTTACTAGCTTTTCTGAAACCAAAAACAACAAAAAATAGGCAACTGGCACCGTGGCAGCTTGTTAATAGGTTAGTACCAGAAAACATGTAAAAAGTACCTCAAAGTGTAGACAAAGCAAAGCAAAGTATATACTAAACAAGCATGGAGCATAAAAAATATAGATACGTTTCCGACGTATCAAGCATCCCCAAGCTTAACTCCTGCTCGTCCTCGAGTAGGCAAGTGATAAAAATAATAAATTTTGAGGCGACATGCACCCTCACAATAAAGATCCAACCATTTGCAAGCATTGAAAGCTGGGATCAAAGAACTCTAAACATGTGCATGAAAGATGGAGTTCTAACAATAGGACATAGTAACTATGCATGCAACATGACAAGTTACAAACAAAGATCATGAATAACATGCATTGAAAAATGTTTGTTTGTTTCACACATAGAAACATAGCATAGTGGCAATCAGCTTGTCCCTCATAGAGTAGCAAATAGATGCATAGGACACCTTCAAAGTTTACAAGGGTGACTAGAAACAAGTAGCACAAGAGCAAGTAATAACACAATATGCATCAATCAATAAGCTTTGGAACATTGCACATAGAATGACAACTATGCTCTCTTAATGGTGCCTAAAGGTAGAAGGTGGAGACTCAAATAATGGTGGAAGAAAGACCTTTTATTAAGGAAGCAGGGATTTCAAGTTTCAAAAAGAGCTTTCAAAAATTATGGTACTTGTTAGTTTTCATCCCTCGTTGCCCCTATCATAAGCATCTTGAAGTGATTAAGGTTAAAGTGACAAAGATGGAGTATATGCTTGACGAAGTATAAGTTGGCAATCTCAAGTTCCTTGAATACGAGGGCCACACCTCATGCTACTAAACTTTGGTCACCTGTAAGTTCTTGTCATTGTAAGTATTTGCATATCATTGAGAACCGCCAACGTGGTACCCCTTGCACATGGTACAGGAGCTTTCCCATAACCAAAATGACAAGGCAAGCAGACAATGAGCATCTCAGCAATCTTCTTATTTACCATGGGAATATGGTGCTTTTTTATCTCTTTCCTCTTTCTCAATGTGTCTCTCTTTTTTTATAAGAAGAATGTTTCATAGATGTCACTATGGTGATGCTGCAAGTTTCCACCATGATTAGGCATGGCTTAGGCTAGCGGCCCAAGCGTTTCTCTAACATAGGATACAAACTCCATGGACTTACAAGTTCCCTCTTTATTTCACAGCGGTGACATCCATAGACAATAGAGCATGATATCAACTGAGTACAAAGTACAAGTGCAATGTTGAAAAAATTCCGCGTGACAGCACGGTTCTGCTAATTCCAACGTATAAGTGCAAGCATATACAACATAGATAACACAATGGTTCAATTTTATTAGGGGCAAAGAATATAAAGTGTGCCATCAAGTTTGTGAGGGATTTAATCACTACGTTTTCACATAACAAAATAGTTTTTAATCGGAAGATAGTTGAAAACAAGAATATACTTGGAATGGTGTAACACACCACGCATAGGAGTTTATAGTGGACACTTTGGAATAACTTGGTTTATTGGGAGTTGGAAGCATGAGTAGAGCTTACTCATACAAGTGGAGGCTAGCAAAAGACTAGGAACAATCAAATAAGAGAGCAATAATGGCCATAATCATGCAGTGCAACAAAGAATTACTAATCAAAGCAAAGAGTGGTACTACAAGTCAAGGACTAAATGATCATAGAGCTAATAGTGACTTGTCATAGTCATAACATGGTGTGAGCATGTGCCAAGTCAACCCAAGCAAAGCATCAAAGGAGAAAACCACCATACTATGCTTTTGCATGCTAAAACAACACATAATTTCTTCAAGGCACACTAAGCAATACCAATTGTTTGGAACAAGACATGCTACATCAATAATCACTAAGCATAAGGTCAAAACAACACCTAGCATGTCATGCTAAAGTCTAAGTCACAGTCAATGCAAGCTCCTCTTGCACTTACAAGCAAGAACTTACTACTCCTTTCCAATACCAAGCAACTTATTTGCAAAACAACACGGCGAGAACGGGGGTCCAAACTACTCAAGCAAACTAAACAAACTAAGCAAAGCAAACGAAAACTAAGACGCTCCAAGAACAACACAACTGTGCATGAAACAATAAAAATGAAGTGTCTAGACAGACCTGAGCTTTTTATTGATGAAGAAGGGGATGCCTTGGGCATCCCCAAGCTTTGATGCGTGTACCTCTTGGATATTTCTTAGTGGTGACACCATGGTGGCATCCCAAAGCTTGAGCTTTTGTCCATTCTTCATCTCATTGCATCATTCTCTCTCTACACCTAAATTTTTTCCTTCATACAAAACTTCACACAATTTTCATTAGCAACATTAGCTTCTTCAAAAGATATTAGACCTCTGGCAAAGTTTTGAAACAGCAAGGCTTTTCACTAAAAACACAAGATACTGTAGTAAATCCTTCAAAAATCTCAATTGACCTAAAGAGAACTCAAAAAGGAATCAATAAGAAGCATATGCAAATAATGGCAGAAATCTGTCAAAACAGACCAGCAGGTAGAAACCGATTTTTTGAACATCTTCTATTGCTCAAATCAAAAGGTGTTGAACTAACGAAAGTTTTCTAACATACTGGGGGATTTATTCGTAAATTTTGATATAAATCCGAGTTACAGAGGCTCCTCACGAATTATTTTGGTGGAGGACAGAAATCTGTTTTGGGACAGCAACAGCCCAAATCTTACTTCCCTTTCATTAGAGGTCATTCTTGGCACAAAAAGAAAACAAAAAGGATAAGGAGAGGTCATTACTGAAGTAATAACTTCCAAGACTCAAGGAAACTCTTGGGTTATCTCCCAATAAGTACTTTTCTTTAACGCCTTAAATTTAGGTACAAGAAGCAAGAAGAATCAAGTATTTTCAAATGAAGAAGCATTAACATCAAACCTTGCTTTCAAAGGAGGAGAAAAAAGCAACTTCTCTCTCCTCATAGGGAAGTTTTCAATACCTTTCTTGAATGGAAAATGATATTTAATGGTGCCTTCTTTCATATCAATGATGGCACCAACTATTTTAAGAAAAGGTCTTCCCAAAGTAATAGGACAAGAAGCATTGTATTCAACATCCAAAACATAGAAATCAACAGGGACATAAGCATTGTTAACCATAATGAGAACATCATTAATACTCCCCATGAGTTTCTTCTTTGCATTATCATTGAGTGGGACATCCAAATAACAATCTTCCAAAGGTGGCAAATCAAGCATTTCATAAATCTTACTAGGCATAATAGAGACACTAGAACCAAGATCACATGAAGCTTTGAGATCAAAGTCATTCACTTGCATATTAATAATGGGTTCCCAACTATCTTCTACTTTCCTAGGAATAGAATCTTTGTGTTTTAGCTTCTCTTCCTCAATCTTAACAAGAGAATCTGGAATGTGTTTAGTGAAAGCAACATGCATATCACTAGCATCAGGACTTCTAGCAAGCTTTTGTAGGAACATAATCACTTCAAAAATATTGCAACCATCAATATCAAAGTCAAACTTAGCATCACTAGTAGTAGGCATAGTAGGAGTAGGAATAGGGACTACTCGAGGTTTAGTGGCGATGGTGCACACACTATTGTTTCTATCAGTTTCAGCTTCCCTTTCCCACTTAGCATGAAGTTGAGCTAACAGCCTAACATTTTCATCAGTAGTAACTTGTATGGCATGGGCAGTAGCAAAGGTATTTTCCATAGTTTCAGGTTTAGCAGTCATTTTATTAACCAAAGAAGTTTGAGCTTCAGACAAAGAGGATATATTTTTCTCAACAGTTAAAAACTTTTCCTCTATAGTCTTATTGAAAGTGATTTATTTACTAATAAAGTCTTTAAGCATGACTTCAAGTTCAGAGGGGACACTCCTAACATTGTTGTAAGAGTTTCCATAGGAATTTCCATTATTAGGAGGATAAGGCCTATAATTGTTGTTACCACCAAAATTATTCCTATAGGCATTGTTGTTGAAATTGTTGTTTCTAATGAAGTTCACCATCAACATGCTCTTCTTGAGCAACCAAAGAGGATAGGGGAAAAATATTAGGATCTAGAGGAGCTTTCCCATTAACAAGCATAGCCATAATAACATTAATCTTTTCACTCAAAGAGGAAGTTTCCTCAACAGAATTTACCTTCTTACCATGTGGAGCTCTTTCAACATGCCATGCAGAGTAGTTAACCATCATATTATCAAGGAGCCTTGTTGCAGCACCCAAAGTGAGGCCCATAAAGGTACGTCCAGCAGCAGAATCCAATAGATTTCTTGAGGAGAAGTTCAAACCTGCATAAAAAGTCTGGATAATCATCCAAGCAGTGAGTCCATGAGAGGGGCAATTCTTACCCAAAGATTTCATTCTTTCCCAAGCAGGAGCAACATGTTCACTATCAAGCTGTTTAAATTTCATAATGTCACTTCTCATAGATATAATCTTAGCAGGAGGATAGTATTTTCCAATAAAAGCATCTTTGCACTTAGTCCAAGAATCAATACTATTTTTAGGCAAGGATAGCAACCATTCTTTAGCTTTCCCTCTCAAGGAAAAAGGAAAAAGGAAAAAGCTAGAGCTTAATAATATCTCCATATACATCCTTATACTTTTGCATCTCACAAAGTTCAACAAAGCTATTGAGATGGGCAGCAGGATCATCAGAACTAGCACCAGAAAATTGCTCTCTCATAAAAAGATTCAACAAAGTAGGCTTAATTTCATAAAAGGTAGCATCAGGAGCAGGTGGAGCAATAGGAGTGCTTAGGAAATCATTGTTGTTGGTGCTAGTAAAGTCACACAACTTGGTGTTCTCAGCAGAGTTCATTTTGGCAAAGGTGGGCAAGCCAAAAACAGCAGCAGCTAGAGCAGGAACTGTTTTTTTGTGTTTTTTAATAAGGCAAGCAAACCAAACTAGACTAATTTTTTGGCGTTTTTTGAAAAGAGGCAAACAAAACCAAGCAAAAGAAACAAAACAAACTAAAAGCAAAGTAAAGAGAAAGGAAGTGGAATACTCCCCTAGTGAAGACGTCCTTAGCCTCCCTGGCAATGGTGCCAAAAATCTTGATTGCATGTCAGAGGGGCCTTTGTTGGGAACCCCAAGAGCAGTGTATGATGAGCACAACAGCAAGCTTTCCCTCAGTAGAGACCAAGGTTATCGAACCATAAGGAGGAAGGAAATGTCACATAGGTGTTGCAAGCAACACGGAGACCTGCACAACACAAACTCAAGACTTTGCCCCAACGAATCAGTGAGGTTGTCAAGCTCACCGGTTTCCTGTAACAAAGGATTAAACGTATGGTGTGGAAGGTAATGGTTTGTAGCAAGTAAACAAGTAACAATGTAATATGTATCAATGGTAACGATTGGACCGGGGTCCATAGTTCACTAGAGGTGCTCTCGTTAGATAAACAACATGGCATGAAGGGTAAAAAAATTACAGCAGGGCAATTGATAGGAACTGAGCAAGGCATAACAATGCAATTACTAGTCAGAAAGATCCTATGAGATTAGATTGGGCAATACAACAAGATACATAGACCGCCATCTAACTGCATCTATGACTAGAAGTCCACCTTCAGGTTATCATCCAAACCCCCTCCAGTATTAAGTTGCAAGAAACAGACAACTGCTTTAGGCAAAGTGTGTAAGGTAAACAGTCCACATGTTCCATGAACAAGAGACCGCTGTTTCTCCCTAGTAGCAACAACACATCTACAACCAAAGATATTATTGTCACTTCCCTTGGAAACTAGAGGCATGAACCCACTATCGAGCATAAATACCCCCTCTTGGAGTCACTAGCAACTACTTGGCCAAGATAGCTACTAACAACAGAAAGCATGCAAGATCACAAACAAGACAGACATGATAGAACCAGAAAGAAAAAACCGTTAATCAAACCAACATAATAATCTCAATATCCATCGGATCCCCGCAAACACAACATGCATGATTACAAATAGATTAGATCTTGATCATGAACGGAGATCACAAGCTCTATACATGAAAGCACAAAGGAGGAGATACAACCATCTAGCTACTACATGGACCCATAGTCCAAGGTGGAACTACTCACGCATCATACCGGAGAGAAGGCCTCCGGGATGATCTCCCCTCCAGCAGGGTGTCGAGAAGAACTTCAGACCCCCCCGATCTAGGGACGACGGTGGTGGCGGCTACAGAAGGTTTCGTGGAGATTTGATCGGGTCCTTAGGGTTTCTGCATCGGGGGCTTCTTATAGGCGAAGGGGGAGGCCGAGGAGGCAGCTAGCGGGGTCAAACCCTACCCAGGTGTAGGGTAGGGCCCACCCGCGCCTAGGGGAGGTTTGGCCGCCCTGGCCCGCTTCCTCGTCTCCCCTCTGGGTTTCTTGTTCCCCACGGAAAGTAATTAACTTTGACGTTTGTCCCGTCTAATTCCGAGAATATTTCTTTACTAGCTTTTCTAAAACCAAAAACAGCAGAAAACAGTCAACTGGCACTGTGGTAGCTTGTTAATAGGTTAGTACCAGAAAACATGTAAAAAGTACATCAAAGTGTATACAAAGCAAAGCAAAGTAGATACTAAACAAGCATGGAGCATCAAAAATTATAGATACGTTTCCGAAGTATCAAGAAGCTCCTTATTTTTCTGGAGCTGGAGAGTTAACAGATTCTTCTCCTTGGATAATTCTTGGTCGATCTTCTCCAACTCGGATTTATGTGCCAGTTTCAAGGAGTCAACCTCGGCACGAAGCCGAGCTATCTCATCGTCTTTTTCCTTTAGTTGCGCCGAATGAGTCCTGGCTTGTTCTAAAAAATGCAAATCATATCAGGCATGGGTATGCACTCTTGATGCGATGCTATGGAGTTTTATAATTTGGCGGAGCCGAGGGAAGGGTACCATAAGATACTCGGCAAAAAATTCGGGAAAGGAGGGAAGCGAGTAAAATGAGGGTGGCCAACTAATCTTCAAGACTGGCAATCTTCTTCGTTAGCACAGTATTTTGAGTATCAATGTTGGCTAAATAAATATGAATCAGAAGTCAGTTGATAACCAGAGACTTGAACAAAAAAATTTAGTATACACGGCGAATGACTTACCTGTTTTCTTCAGAATAGGAACCATTTTCTCATACTTGACCTGGAGTTTCCTATGAGAAAAGAGCAACTTCTGGAATTCGGCGGTGCATCGATTATGAGGAACCTAAAATAACAGATCGTTATACAGGGAGAAATACGCAAAGTTAAACATCAAAGATCTGAATCAAGCAAAACTTGACTCGTATCTAGAGGGCTAGATATTTGAAGCTAAACCTCAAAGATCCAAATCAAGAAAAACTTGACTCGGATCTAGAGGGCTGGATATTTGAAGCTAAATTTAAAATATCCGAATCAAGTAAAAACTTGACTCGAATCTAAGTGGCTGGATATTCGAAGCTAATCCTCAAAGATCCGAATCAAGCAAAACTTGACTTAGATCTAGATGGCTGGATATTCAAAGCTAAACTTAAACAATCTGAATCAAGTGAAACTTGACTCGAAACTAGATGGCTTGTTACATGCGTAAGTAACTATGCTTTAATAGTAAAAGCTTAAGGCCGAATGACAAGGTCATTCGGTCGAAAGATCGGGGACTAGTGGGCATATAGTATATTGTGCGATGAAAATAAAGCATAGACTGAAGCACATACCTCGTTCATTTTGTCACTCTCAAGAACAACTTTAGCGGACAAATGCAAACGGCTACTAATATCGGATAGCTGGAAAGTCTGATTACTCGGGTTACCCTCGACTTGGTCGGCTTTGTTCTAGTTATTGGAATATTCTACCATAGATCCAAGACTCTCGCCGCTCTCCGTGCACGTTAGCACTTTGCCTTTGGCTTCTCGTGCCGCATGGGAAGCTACCTCGGCCGCTGGGCTCTTATGAAGCACAATCTATGTGCCGGCGGCAGGGGCAAACCAAGATTTAGAGACATAGGCTCCCCTATGAAGCATGTCAGTGACGGTCGGTTGAACGGAGCCCGACTTAGATTTATGGGCTGGTTTTGGTTTGGCAGTTGTATCCTTCTTGGCCTTAACGGAAGCCTCGATAGCAGATCGAGACTGGGCGGGCTAAGCTGAACTTGGAGCACTGGTCTGCAAAACCGAGGCAGCAACACCTGGAGCAGGAGCCGAGGGAATAGGAACTCTGGCAGAAGTTGCCTTAACAGGAGAAGTCTTGGAGACATCGGTGGTAGGTGCTGGATCATTCGATTGATCCGGCATAGCAACATCGACGCCTTGATCAGATGCAACCTCAACCGCCTCCCGCCGAGGTGGACTATTAGTCAGCATTGGAGGAGGATCGTCGCGAGCAGAACTTGGGGCCTGGACATTATTTTACGTAGGTGGTGAGGATGGCCGAGTAACCTGAGAGGTCATACTCGAGCCACTCGTTTTGGCAGAAAGTGGGGCCCTGATGAGGTAAACATATAACAAAATCAGAGACAGAAAGAGAGAAACAAGAAATACAAATTTAGTCCGAATAAAGTGACTTATGGAGAAACTCCGGGCATGACTTTCCGCTGCGGATGTTTCTGGGCGGACTTCGTGATTTGTTTCTTGGGAGCTGCTTCGGAGGGATCGTTTAAAGCAGCACATTTCTTTGACGGAGGAGGAGCTTCGGTGGCAAGGGGATTGGCCTCTTGCACCTGGCCAGCCGGGTTAGCTGGGAAAGAAGGAGCCGGCATGCGTAAGAGATAGGCACCACGACAACTACCTCAAGAATTTGGATGTCGTCTGAGTCACCTTCGTCACCACGGGCAGAGGCTTTTCCCCGAGTACGAGTAAGAGCAGCTTCGTGTTTGGGGATAAACTTCTCCAAATCTGGTTCCCCATTATCCGGGGTACCACGATCGTCGCTCCAAGGAAGAGCGAGCACCTCCGTATCTTCCGAAGCTTGTTCATCAAATTTCTGCAAAAAGGATGAACAAATGTTAACAAAACGATCAACAGGGCAAAGGAAGATAACTCAGATAGAACAACTCAAATTCAAGTTACCTGAGGAGGGGGGTAATCACGGGAAAAGGGCTTCATGCCTTCAGTCTTGAAGATAGCTCGGACGCATTTCCGAATCTAGGCATCTTCAAATTCGGCTGTGCATACTCGGTTGGGGTCCAGAGGACCACTCATATAGCAAAACTTATGAGACCGCCGTTGGAAAGGGCAGATCCGGCTGCTAATAAAAGCGCCCATAAGTCTTCGCTGTGGAGCCCCGCCCAAATCAACTCTTTAAGTCAGAGCTCGAATTCCTTGGCAAGAGCATCGGTCCTCTTCAGATTATAGTTCCAGTTTTGCTTAGAAGGAGTACCGACTGAGAAGGTAGGGAGCCGTATCTTAACCTCCTGGCTAGTATTTTTCACATAGAAGAACGATCTATGCCATTTCTTGCAGGACTCCAAGCCTGTGACTCCGGGGAACAGAGTTTTTCCGGGGTGTGATGGACGCAACCCTGCATTGAGTCAGAGATTTCTCGGAAGGATGCAGAGATTTATCCGGCACGACGTTGGACCGGATCTGGAAAAATTTGGACCAAAATACTATGGAAGGCCAAAGGCCAAAGTATCCTCCAGAAGCTGAAATAAAAGCCAACAGAGAAGCAATTGCATTAGCCGACAAGTGATGAGGCTGAAGGCCAAAGAACTCTAGGAAACCTTTGGCAAAGTCGCTAAGGGGTCGAATCCTCTAGCAAAATGTGACATAAAGACTACATATTCACCATCCTTGACTATAGGGATGGACTCTTTGCCGGGTAAGCAACACTGTACCTCGGAGGGAATTCAGCGAGTCTTGCCGAGCCATTCGATTTCTTGATGGGTGACCGTGGATCCCTGCCACGAACCTCGCTCTAGGCCCACGACGATATCTTCATCTCCGATGAGGGCGCCACTATGCGAGATCGACATAGGCTCGTCGGAGGAGCCAACCGAGGAAGAATCACCGGCAGCGAGAAGCGATCTTGAAGTCCAAGGCCCCATCGCAGTGACGGTGAGCGCGGCGACGGCAGAGAGAAGGAACCGCAACAGACACTCGATGCGGAGACAAGGCACGGCAAAATAAGACCAAATAGCGGCGGCGCGGTCACGAGAACTAGAGCACTGTGGCGGCGGCGCACGGAGGACAACAAAGAAGATGGGAATGGGGAAAGTGAACAAACCCTTTACCACTCCCCCCATTTATAACCGCACACATCAAGCGATAGTGGGATCGCAGGTGCGCAGCGGTTACCGCGTAAACACGTGTATCGTGTGTTGGCGATCGATGATTGGAGCCACAGAAGAGGTCACACGGCGCAGGAGGAGATCCGGCCGCCATGACCGTTGCGGCGATCGAAGAGTCACTGCGTCGATATGACCGCCCATAGTAATCACTGTAGCAATGTCACTGAACACTATAGCGGAACAAAAAATGAGGCAAAAAGGTAATGATTGAGACACGTAGGATGAAGCTTATAAGAGAAGCTAAGGAGATGGTTCAGATAAGAATGAGTGACTCGGGTAATGGGTTATATCTTGGAATAAGAAAATGAGTCAAGAAAAGATAAATCGAGTGAAGCACCGACTAAAAAATGAGTCAGAGACATGAACATTACAACCGAATAACTGAAACCTGATGTGATCTAGCCAAAATATATCGACAAGATCGCACCAGCTTCGGGGACTAATGTTGGGGGGGGTGACCCTAGGTAGGGTCAAGATAAGTAAAAAGGGGAAAACCCTCATGGACTTAGACCGGATCAAGGAACGATCCGGCCGAGTCATATAGAGGTCGGCCAGATAAGGTCCGACTTATTCCGAGTCAGGTAGCTAAAACCTGATTCGGCTAACATATGAGTTATGTTGGATTATAGCTATTACGCATCATACATGCAGGTTGAGGTTAGGCCGAGCCATGCGGGTAAAGGCCGAGTAAGGGGAAGCATGCTCGAGAAGGAGAAGGCAAATCCCAAAGTCAACACTACGCATCATCACTTCTCAGGAATCTGCATAGTGCCAAGCACTACGGACAAGAGACAGAGCGGCAGAGGAGCAGAAGAAGGTCACCGAGGTGACAGTTCTCAAGCCCGAGGCTCAGATGTGGTGGACTCTGAGTGTTTCCCATCGATAGAAGGGGGACACGGAAAGTAGCCCACCGAGTTACTATTTTGGGACAAGCATATTCCACGAATATGCTTGTCTACGTAAGCCCTAGAAGGAACCAGGCCACTCCTTTATAAGGAGGGGCAGGATTTCCTAAGGAGGGGATCGATTCATTTTTTTTACTAAGCACTTGTAGTAGCTTCTTATTCCTCTCGCTCAAACATCTCATGGAGCAAGTGTAGCTCTATTGGTGTTGAATAAAGATCGAGTTCTAGTGTTCTGAGTGTAGAAACCACTACATCTTCCCTCCCTGGATCCTGATACATCGGAAACGTATCTATAATTTTTGATGCTCCATGCTTGTTTAGTATCTACTTTGCTTTGCTTTGTCTACACTTTGATGTGTTTTTATATCTTTTCTGGAACTAACCTATTAACAAGTTGCCACAGTGCCAGTTGCCCGTTTTCTTCTATTTTTGGTTTCAGAAAGGCAGAAAATCAATATTGTCGGAATTGGACAGGACAAAAGTCAAAGTCAATATTTTACCGTGAGGGAAAGGAATCCAGAAGATGAGACGGAGACGCAAACCAGGGCGGCCAAACCCCCTTAGGCGCGGGTGGGCCCTGCCCCACATCTGGGTAGGGTGTGGCCCCCCTGACCGCCTCCCAGCCTCGCCTCTTCGCCTATAAGAAGCCCCCGATGCAGAAACCCTAAGTACCCGATCAATATTCCACGAAACCTTCTGTAGCCGCCGCCACCGTCGTCCCTAGATCGGGGGATCTGAAGTTCTTCTCGGCACCCTGCCGAAGGGGAGATCATCCCGGAGGCCTTCTTTCCGGTATGATGCGTGAGTAGTTCCACCTTGGACTATGGGTCCATGTAGTAGCTAGATGGTTATATCTTCTCCTTGTGATTTCATGTATAGATCTTGTGAGCTCCGTTCATGATCAAGATCTAATCTATTTGTAATCATGCATGTTGTGTTTGCGGGGATCTGATGGATATTGAGATTACTATGTCAAATTGATTAATGGTTTTGTCTATTTGATTCTATCATGTCTGTGTTGTTTGTGATCTTGCATGCTCTCCGTTGTTAGTAGCTATCTTGGCCAAGTAGTTGCTAGTGACTCCAAGAGGGGGTATTTATGCTCGATAGTGGGTTCATGCCTCTAGTTTCCAAGGGAAGTGACAGAAATATCTTCGGTTGTAGATGTGCTGTTGCTACTAGGGAGAAAAGAACAATCTCTTGTTCATGGAATAAGTGGATTGTTTACCTTACACACTTTGCTTAAAGCAGTTGTCTGTTGCTTGCAACTTAATACTGGAGGGGGTTCGGATGACAACCTGAAGGTGGACTTCTAGTCATAGATGTAGTTGGATGGCGGTCTATGCATCTTGTTGTATTGCCCAATCGAATCTCATAGGATCTTTTTGTCTAGTATTGCATTGTTATGCCTTGCTCAGTTCCTGTCAATTTCCCTGCTGTAATTTGTTTACCCTTCATGCCATGTTGTTTATCTAAGGAGAGCACCTCTAGTGACCTATGGAACCTGGTCCAATCTTTACCATTGATACATCTTCCACTGTTACTTGTTTACTGGCTGCAAACCATTACCTTCCACACCATACGTTTAATCCTTTGTTACAGCTAACCGGTGAGCTTGACAACCTCACTGATTCGTTGGGGCAAAGTCTTGAGTTTGTGTTGTGCAGGTTTCCGCGTTGCTTGCAACACCTGTGTGACGTTTCCTTCCTCCTACTGGTTCTATAACCTCGGTTTCTTACTGAGGGAAAACTTTCTGTTGTGCTTCCTCACACCTTCCTCTTGGGGTTCCCAACAGGCTTCATGTTAGCCATCAAGCTCTTTCTGGGAGATAACCCAAGAGTTTCCTTGAGTCTTGGAAGTTATTAATTCAGTAATGACCCCTCGTTATCCTTTTTGTTTGCTTTTTGTGCCAAGAATGACCTCTAATGAGAGGGAACTAATATTTGTGGAGTTGTTGTCCCGAAACAGATTTCTGTCCTCCACCAAAAAAAATCGTGAGGAGTCTCTGTAACTCGGATTGAGCTGCAAATGTATGAATAAATCCCCCAGTATGTTAGCTAACTTTCGTTAGTTCAACACTTTTTGATTTTAGCAACAGAAGATTTTCAAAAAAAATCGGTTTCCACCTACTGGTCTGTTTTGAAAGATTTCTGCCATTATTTGCATTTGCTTCTTATTGATTCCTTTTTGAGTTATCTTTAGGTGAATTGAGCTTTTTGAAGGAGTTTCGACAGTAGATTGTGTTTTTAGTGAAAAGCCTTTTTGTTCCAAAGCTTTGCCAGAGGCCTAATATCTTTTGAATACACTAATGTTTCTAATGAAGATTGTGTGAAGTTTTGTATGAAGGAAAATTTTCAGGTGTAAAGAGAGAATGATATAATGAGATGAAGAATGGACAAATGCTCAAGCTTGGGGATTCCACCCCTGTTTCACCCCAAGAAATATCCAAGAGGTAAAAGCGTCAAAGCTTGGGGATGCCCAAGGCATCCCCTTCTTCATCAATAAAAAGCTTAGGTCTGTCTAGACACTTCGTTTTTATTGTTTCATGCAAAGTTGTGTTGTTCTTGGAGCATCTTAGTTTTCGTTTGGTTTGCTTAGTTTTTTAGTTTGCTTGAATAAAGTAGTTTGGATCCTCGTTCTCGCTGTGTTGTTTGCAAATAAGTTGCTTGGTGTTGGAAAGGAGTAGGAAGTTCTTGCTTGATAAGTGCAAGAGGAGCTTGCATTGACTGTGACTTAGACCTTAGCATGAC
The DNA here is from genome assembly GCA_916181665.1 of Avena sativa. Lineage (NCBI taxonomy): Eukaryota > Viridiplantae > Streptophyta > Magnoliopsida > Poales > Poaceae > Avena > Avena sativa. The sequence continues at coordinate 37,826,223 of OV702298.1, read as the reverse complement.
ATGCTAGGTGTTGTTTTGTCCTTATGATTAGTGATTATTGCTGTAGCATGTCTTGTTCCAAGCAATTGGGATTGCTTAGTGTGCCTTGAAAAAATTATGCGTTGTTTTAGCATGCAAAAGCATAGTATTATGGTATTCTCCTTTGATGCTTTGCTTGGATTAACTTGGCACATGCTCACACCATGTTATGACTATGGACAAGTCACCATATCCTCTATGATCATTTAGTCCTTGACTTGTAGTACCACTCTATGCTTTGATTAGTAATGTTTTGTTGCTCTGCATGATTATGGCCATTATTGCTCTCTTATATGGTTGCTCCTAGTCTTTTGCTAGCCTCCACTTGTATGAGTAAGCTCTACTCATGCTTCCAACTCCCAAGAAACCAAGTTATTCCAAATTTTCCACTATAAATTCCTATGCATGGTGTGTTACACCATTCCAAGTATATTCTTGCTTCCAGCTACCTTCCAATTAAAAACTATTTTGTTATGTGAAAACTTAGTGCTTAAAGCCGTCACGAACTGGATGGCACACTTTATATTCTTTGCCCCTAATAAACTTGAACCATTGTGTCTTTTATGTTGTATATGCTTGCACTTATACGTTGGAATTAGCAGAACCGTGCTATCACAGGGAATGTTTTCAACATTGCACTTGTACTTTGTACTCAATTGAAGTCATGCTCTTTTGTCTATGGATGTCACCGGTGTGAAATAAAGAGGGAACTTGTAAGTCCATGGAGTTTGTATTTTGTGTTAGAGAAACTACTGGGCCGCTAGCCTAAGCCATGCCTAATCATGGTGGAAACTTGCAGCATCACCATAGTGAGCTATCTATGAAGCATCCTCAATAAAAAGCTATGCATATAGTAAATAAAAAGATTGCTGAGATGCTCATTGTCTGCTTTCCTTGTCATTTTGGTTATGGGATAGCTCCTATACCATGTGCAAGGGTACCCCGTTGGCGGTTCTCTATGATACGCATGTACTTACAATGACAAGAACTTGTAGGTGACTAAAGTTGAGTAGAATGAGGTGTGGCCCTCGTATTCAAGGGACTTGAGATTGCCACACTACTAGGGAAATGGCAATAGGTAATCAGCACATCTGTGGCTCACATGGTTGAAGTGCCCCACAGCTAAAACAGGCGTGGCTCACCTATGGGCAGTGCCCTACTAGTAACTAGAACAACCGTGGCGCACATGACCATAGTGCGCCACAGATATGTGTGGGCCAGGGCCCTGTTGGCCGCACGCCAGACATCCATAGCGCACATAGGGTAGGTGCGCTACGGTTGTTAGTGTCAACCATGGCGCACATGGAGGGGGTGCGCTACGCCTAAGCGCATGCCCCTCTATTCTTTAAAACGGCCAGACACATCTGTGGCGCACTATGGAATGTGCGCCACGGATGTTACTAATCCCTGTGGCGCATTGGGGACGAGTGCGCCACGGATGTGGCGATTTTTTTGGCAGCTCCACTTTATGTGCACATGTGTGATCATCCACCACCCCACACTTCACTTTCCCCTTCTTCTTCCTCCTTAGATCTAGTCGGGATCTTCTCCTTCCCACCTCAATTTCTCCACCCATTCACCATTTTTAGCATGTAGAACTTGCCTTGGATGTTACATAAGTAATAGAGGAAGATCTCCGGTCTCTCATCTCCTTCTCCGGTCTCGCACGCACCTCTCCTTTCCATCTTTCTCGCCATTGGTCTATCATCTCGGTAAGTTGTCCATGGAAGGATGTGTTCATGTGTATATGGATGATATGCTCATATGTATGTAGATGATCGATGCTCATGATGTGTGTATGAGAGGATCGATGGTCATATGTGTGTGTATATGGAGAGTATCGATGATGCTCATGCATGTGTGTATGGAGTGGATAATGATATGTTCATGTGTGTATGGATCAGTCTCTCTCTCTCTCTTGTGTTTGTATGTGAACAAGTTGCCATTTGTTTTGCCAAAATGTTGATTCATTTCCATTTTGGCAAGACTTTGGCATTTCGCAAAGGTCCTAATTTTAGGATACGTCATGCCGAAATTTTCTATCGACCATTGCATGCATGCATTGATTATGTGGTTCTAATAGACTTCTAATTGTACCGTGTACACCGTGCAGGCAAAAATGGTGCTCATAATGAGCGAATACATTGTGGCTAGATTTTTGAAATGTGCGACGACCGACATGATACGAAATAACAAGACGGAGATAAGATGTCTGTGCAGAAGATGCAAACTCAACTGGGTGATCGACCCAGATTCCGGGAATCTGCAGGCGCACCTGCTCCTCCATGGTTTCATGGATGGATACACTCGTTGGATAAGCGATGACGAAGACGATGGAGACGGTGAAGGTGGGAAACATGACGATGATCATCATCACGGCGAGAACGGGCGAGATGATGAAGAGTCTCCTGGAGATGGTGAAGGTACGGAAGCAGACCGGGATGATGATGATCTAGATGCCGGAGGAGGAAACGACAATGGAACAACGTCAGGCTGGGTGCGGGACCCTTATGTGCAAGAGCTGCTTCTCAAGCAGACGAGTAACGCCAGGGCTGCCGCTAGAGAGAAAGCCAAGCTTGCGCAACTTGATAAAGACGTGGTTACTCCATTGTATGAAGGATGCAGGCCCGATGATACCCGGTTGAATGTAACGCTCAAGGCTATGGAGATGAAGGCAAAACACAAATTGAGCGACGCAAGCTTCGACGATATGATGGCATTCTGGCACGATCGTCTCCCGGAGGGGAACACATGTCCAACTAGTATCGAGGACGCCAAGAAAATCGTCTGTCCTCTCGATCTACCGCATGTTAGATATCACGTATGCATCAATGATTGCATCATTTATCGGGGCGAGGACACGGAGAAAACCACATGTCCGGTGTGCGGCGTGAGTCGATACAAGAAAGGGAAGAAAGCACCTCGAAAAGTGGTATGGTACTTTCCTATCACTCCTCGTCTGCAGCGTTATTTCGCGGACCCTAAGGAAGCGAAGCTCATGCAATGGCATGCGGAAAGGAAGAAGCCAGGAGATGATGATGACCCCGAAAAGGATGAGCTGCTGATGCACCCTTCAGATGCTAGCCAGTGGAAAGCATTGGACCTCGAATTCCTAGAATTTGGTGGAGATTCGAGGAACATCAGGCTTGGTGCGAGCACCGATGGACTCAATCCGTTCGGTAGCCAGAGCAGCACGCGCAGCACTTGGCCCGTGTTTGTATGGATGTATAACCTCCCTCCATGGTTGTGCATGAAGAAGAAGTACATACAAATGAGTATGCTAATTCAAGGGCCGAAACAACCTGGTACCGACATCAATCTGTATCTCGGGCTGTTGAAAGAGGAGCTAGCCACATTATGGGAATCTGGAGCCAATACTTACGACGCCATCACACAAGATTATTTCACTATGAGAGCCGCGTTGGTCACTACGGTGCAAGACTATCCAGGTTGCGGGTATATCTCGGGGCAGGTTATCCAAGGATTCTGCGCATGCGTTAGGTGCATGGATCACACAAGCTATCTCCAACTAGAGAAAGATCCAGGGTCATCGAAAACCGTGTTCATGGCGCACCGGAGGTGGCTCGGCAAGAATGATCCATGGAGAAAACGTGGAGACCTGTTCGATGGCAAATCCGAGACCCGAGGAATCCCAGAGCATAGGAGCAGCAAAGAAGTGGAAGAGTTGCTGAAAAACTGGAAAGATTGTCCTAAGCCTGGAAAGAAGCAAAAGAGGCAGCAACAAGACAAGCCGCTGATGAAGGTATGGAAAACAAGGTCTGTTTTCTGGGAGTTGCCATACTGGAAGTTTCTCCGCACGCCTCATAGCCTCGACATCATGCATATCATGAAAAATGTGTGCGAGAGTCTGGTCGCCACCATAATCAACATGCCAGATAGGACGAAAGATGGTCCGAAAGCAAGGCACGACCTGATATGCTTGGGTATCCGGAAGGAGCTTCACGGAGGACGCACTACTCCTGATGATCAGGAAGATGACGATGATCATGAGTCGGAGACGACACAAGGTTGTCGGAAGGGTAAAAAGTTCAAGAAGAACGAATATTACTGCCCTCCTTCTTGCTTCACTCTAAGCCAGGATGAGATCAAACAGTTTTTCAAGTGCCTTCTAGGAGTCAAATTTCCTTACAGCTACGCGGGCAAGATAAGCAGATACCTAGACGAGGCGAAGCAGAGGTTCAGTGGCATGAAGTCTCACGACTATGTCGTGATAATGACGCAGGTACTTCCGGTCGCACTAAGAGGGATAATGGATGAGCACGTCCGTGAAACGTTATTTGGCCTATGCAAGTTTTTCGACGTCATCTCTAGGAGGTCGATTGGCGTGAATCAGCTTGGGAGGCTATAGGAGGAGATCGTGGTGATACTATGTGAGCTTGAGGTCTACTTCCCACCCGCATTCTTTGACATTATGGTGCATCTACTGGTCCATGTCGTGGAGGACATCGTACAACTCGGGCCGATGTTCCTCCGCAGCATGATGGCATTCGAAAGGATGAACGGACACATCAAAGGATAAGTTCGCAACAGGTCCTGTCCAGATGGAAGCATAGCCAAGGGCTTTCTGGCCGAAGAGTGCATCTCTTTCTGCACGAATTATCTAGACATCGAGAACCCTGTCGGTCTTCCCGTCAACAGGCACCTTGGCAAGCTCGATGGATCTGGTCACCGAGAGGGTTGTCGCATACTGCATGCAGACTTCGATTTTCGACGCACAGACTTTGATCGAGCAAACCTCGTCGCGCTATAGCATTTAGAACTGGTCGATCCTTGGGTACAGAAGCACAAAAGGTTAATCGAGAAGAAGTACAGTGACCGGGGCATACAGAGGAAGCAGGGAGAAATAATCAAAGAGCACAACTTAGATTTCATGCGTTGGTTTAGGCAGACGCTCCTTGATAATCCCCCGCGATCGCATTCTTCTGACACGGAAAAGATCATATTCACCTTGTCGTAGGGACCGATGCAAAACCTGGTGACCTATCAGGCGTATGATATCAACAGCTACACATTCTACACGGAGGAAAAGGACAACAAGTGTGATTATCAGAACTCAGGCATAACGTCGGAATTCTACACCGATGACAACGTGAAGGAAAGATTCTACGGAAGAATCGAGGAGATCTGGGAGCTCGACTACTGTGGAGAAAAGGTGTCGATGTTCCATGTCAGATGGGCAAAGAGCGTCGAAAGAGAAGACCGGTATTTCACAACCATGGTTATACCCGAAGCAGCCAAATCCAAGGCCGTCGGTGCGAACGTGGCCGCGAAAAATGAACCGTGGGTACTGGCTACCAAAGTGGACCAATGTTTTTTCATTACCGATCTGACAAAGCCTAGCCATGTTGTCGTGAGGAGAGGAAAAAGAAACATCATCGGAATGGATGAAGTCGCCAACGAGCAAGACTTCGACCAGTATGGCGATCCAAAGATTAAAGATGACGACGACTACGATGTAGCAACATACATCACAAGAAGAAAAAGGACAACCCTACCCAAAAAAGGTAGCCCGTTCGAAAGAAGAAACATTAAAGTGCCGGGGCTAAATTATTCAACCGCGACAAAGAAGGGAAAAAAGATTGTAAAACGCTAACTCAAAAAATATTGTAAAACGCGTGGTCGAAAACGATTGTAATATTCATGGACAAATTATTATGAAATTTAGTTATACTTTGAATCATATTTGTACCACTTTTTGACATATATTATCACTTTTGGGCATTTTTTGGAATATTTAAAAGTATTTTAAAATAAAAACAAAACTTCTATGGCATATATCACCACTTTTGGGCATTTTTTGGAACATTTAAAAGTATTTTTGAAATAAAACAAAAAAGTGGGCACTAGGATTCGAACCTGGGTGCTCACAAGTTTAGAATAGAGCTAAGGGCGGAACCAGTGGGATAGGCTAGTGTAGTTGTTAGAGAGTGGGGCTGCAGTTTTCTTATACAGTCGTTAGAAGACGATAGGCGTAGCGCCCTAGCTAGAGTGCGCTACAGATATCCGTAGCGCACTATGCCCAAGTGCGCTACGCCTAACTGGCTTTATCCACACGTGCGCTCGACCCCCCCCCCTCTCTCATCCCCATCTCTCCATCTCATCTCGAGCACGAGCCCCCCCTCGCGCCGCCGCCGCTCTCGATCCGCCGCCTCGCCAGCTCTACCAGCAGCCGCCGCGTCTGAGGAGGAGGCCTGCCCACGTCAGAGGAGGAGGAGGTCCGCCCGTGTCCGAGGAGGAGGAGGCCCGCACGTGTCTCGGGAGGTGGAGGCTACCGTCGTCTGCCTGCCGTCGTCCGCCCGTCGTCGTCCGCCCGCCATCGTCGTCCCTGTCCCAGAGGTGAGCGTCGCCCCTCCCTTCTCTCCCTATCTCTCCCTCTCTCCCTCTCTCTCCCTCTCTCCCCTCTCTCTGCAGGCCATGGTTAGGGTTCAGAGAAGTGAACTATTGGCCAAATTGAATTTAACTTAATTTGATTGAACAACTAGCTGAATTGAGGTGCTAATAAACATTTCAATCGGAAACTCTCCCACTGTTTTGCCAGAAAAAGCTAGATTGGTGCCTGGTGAATCCAGATGATAACTGTAAATGCCCATTGCTTGATGTGGCTGGGCATGTTGATGCATTCTTAACCAATGTGTTTTCTACCTAGATGTTTTTGTGGTGAGTTTTTATGAATCACTCAATGTACTGATTTTTATTGCTTTATACATAAGATAAAAACCTGAACATCTGAACTCCATTGCATTTACAAGGTCATTGCGACAGATCTAACTTGAAGTCTCTACGGGTATTCTATGACTATATAGTCAATTCCAATGTGCAAATTACTGCAATCTAGGTGGTTCTTAGTTGTGCCTTAAGACCACTAAAGCTAAGCAAATTACTAGTTCATATTCCTAGTATTTTGTATTTTGTTTCAGTTGCTTAAGCTTTGGTAGGTCCAAGTAGGATCTAGGCTAGAGGAGGGGTGAGGGACACTCATGGACAGATGAAATAGGAGGATGGTGAGATGTGGGTGTGTTAAGTTGAGGAAGACCAAGATTATGTTGCTACCACAAGAATACAATTTTCTGATCCCAAATTTGTGTGTAGAGAGATCCTTCCCAAACAACTCCTTAAATTATCAGGGCCAAGATTTGTGTGTAGAGACCAAGATTGAATTTTGTACATCAATGCACATCACTCATGTTCTTCTTGTACTATAGCAACATTATAGCTTGATATCTTGTCTGAATTATAACAGAATGTTCTTATCTGAATGGTAGCTTGTAGCTTGTAGCTTGTAGCTTGTAGCTTGTCCAAACCTAAACATCAGTTCAGGACTTCTTATGTGCTTCTAAGTCCAAACCTAAAACTGTTGTTTATCCTATGTGAAACTTCTTATTCAGCATTATAGTTAGCCATTTTATGCTTGCTGAAACCTGAAACTGCTAAGTCCAAACCTGAAACTGCTAAGTCCAAACCTGAAACCTGAAACTGCTAAGTCCAAACCTAAAACCTGGCCATTTATGCTTGATGTACTGTTGTGTGTTGGCCATTTATTCTGGTTGCTCCATTTTTTCCTGAAACCGAATCTGCTTGATGTACTGGTTGTGTTGGCCATTTATGTGCTGGCTGTGTTGGCCAGATTATCCTATGTGACCAGATTATGTGCTGGCTGTGTTGGCTATTTATTGTGTGCTAGTTGTGCTGGCTATGCTGGCCATTTATTGTGTGCTGGCTATGCTGGCCATATATATGCGGGTTCTTGTATGAAATGAGTCCCGATTTTTGCCGGAATGTTGATTAACTTCCATTTCGGCAGAAATCGGGCACTCCTAGTTTAAGAAAATTAGCAAAGGTCATGCCGGATTTTTCCATGCATTTAACCAATTATTTGTTTTTATTAGTGCAAAGATGTGTGACAACGACGAGGCTGGATGTTCTAAGCGCATCAGCGCTGAAGGAGAACTCAGACCTCCGAATAAACAATTGACATTCTGGGAGGCGGCCCAGCGGCTAGAAGACGATGAAGAATACCATCCTTCGGAGAGCGAGGATGATGAGATGGAAGACGCGGAGGAAGAGGCCGAAGGAACGGCGGGTGATGAAACAACTGATGGCGGCGAGGGCACAGGGAGTGGTAGCAATCCTCCTAAGAAGAAGAAGAAGCCGAAGGACCGGCGCCCGAACATGGTCGGCACCGTCAGGAAGGAAATTACCGAAGTGAGCCCATCAGGGGTTCCTTTGGAGCCTGCCCTTGTCGTCAAAGGGTACGGTGGGCACGTGGCGGCGATCACCCGGACAACCATCTCGATCAACACCGAGAATCTCCGGCATAAAGATAATGGCCACTTGCGCACACTCCTCTTCGAGAAGCTGCACGCAAGATACAAGTTCCCCGCTAAGTATCAGAACACAAATTATCATGGGAACGAAGTAAACAAATCCTCCCTCACAAAGATGAGCACCGCCCTGTCCAGCTGGAGAACCCGGATAAAGAAGAGATCTATAAAGAAGGCAAAAGTCTCGAGGAGATCCAGAAGATTGACCCGCAGATCACCGAAGATCAGTTCCGGGAGTTCAAGGAGAGGTGTGAATCCGAAAGAGCCCTGGCCAATAGTAATCGGGGAAAGGTGCTGCAGGCGATGAATATAGGTCATCACCATCTCGGATCTGGTGGATACAGAACCGCGGAGGCCAAATGGAATAAGGAGGACGAAGAGTATAGATCCAAGGGGATAGAAAACCCCTTTGCAAAATTCGAACCCGGGCAGGTTCGAAACTTCATCAGGGCCCGTTACCATGTGGACCAAAAAACCAAATAACTCACCGCGTTTCCTGCGGTGAAGGAATTCAAGGAAATTGTGGTAAGTATAATCTAATTACTGCGGATCAACTCGATTGCAATCTAATCGATGATCTAAACGATTCACTGTTACTTCTTCTGCAGGAGGAGGAAATTGTTGCTAGTAATGGATCCCAGGGTTCCTCATCCCAGGGGTCGACGGCGGCCACCCGGTGGGATAACCCTTTTAACAGGGCGATGAACTGGGCCAAGAAAATAGAGCTGGTTACGAAGAAGCCGTCGTCGGCTGGCCGTCTGGCCGGCCTCGGGGGTAAGAATTGGGTGGATCATTTTGGTCCACCGCCGAGGACGCATGTGGTGCCGTCGGGAAGGAGCGAGGTGGAAAACCGCGAGGTTCAAGAACTTAAGGAACAAGTGGCGCGGTGGCATATCGTCCAAGAAAACCTGGCAATCACCCTCACGTCCTTCCTGCCTACCTTGGTGGAATCAATAGCGAACTGGAGTGCGGGTGGTCGAGTAGGGACGTGCCCGATTCCAAGCATGGTCAGCAGCCACTCGAACAACGCGGCACCGAAGAATCAGGTGAACTACGTGTTCGTGACTCCGCCCGCTAGCACCGCGGCGCCGCAAGTGTTGGTGACTCCCCCTGCCATCACCGCGGCGCCGGAGTACATGTTGGTGCCCCCCTGCCATCGTCGCGGCGACACCGGAGCTCCAAGCACCCGTCGGTAGGGAGAATACACCGGCGGCCAGCACCGCGCCATCAAGCAGCCCTTCCATCTCTTGCACGCCCGTCGCCGTATGCGGTGCGTCGACATTAGCCGATCTCGACGTCATCATGGTAAACAAATTGCTTTACCGCCTTTCACGCCATCTATTACTCTTATGGCATCTCTGACGATGCCGTACATGTTTTCCGCAGACGGATGTTCCTTGCACTCTCTTATGCTACGTGAACAACGAGCTGAGGGATGTTGCCAAGGGTACCACCGTTCAACCCTTGCAGTGCATGTTCCACTCAAGGCCGATGCCAGATAGCGTGCACAGGGTTAAAATTAGTCGGGTGCTAAGGGGATGCGACGACCTAGAACCTCCCATTCAACCCCCAGGAGCGGATGAAGAAGAGCCGGCTGTCCTCAGAACTTGCTTCGACTTATTCTTGCTATGGCCAAAGAGCATGATCCGTTTGGGGACGGCGGGGGCCATCACTCCACAGACAACAGCACCGCCTGTCGTGCCAGCGACAAGCGGTGGCAAGGCCCCCTTACCGCCCTCGCCGTCACCTCCACGCGGTGGGTCGGATGATCATGTTGATGATATGCACATGGCGCAGGATCCAGCTGAGGACGACGGAGATTGGAATGATCACTTCTTCAACACTCAGTTTAGCAACGAAGACCTAGCTGGTGGCCCCACAGAGAAAGCCACTATCACCAAGCGTCTGTTTGGTTCTCAGGAGACGCCTCCAGCTTGCGTACAGAGCCAACTGATACAACCAACCGGCCCTTTATTCTAAGCCCTGACACACTACATAGGGCGGCCGGTGCTCAGATTGCGGTGCCTGTCCGCTCTCCAAAAGGAAAAAAAGGGCAGGAAAAGAAAATCTAGCAGCTCGAGCCAGCTGGTGGCGTCAACAACTGCGAATCCGATTAGGTTTCGGGACGGGCCACCAAGACCCGAGGGTATTATGTGGAGGATTCATGTGGCGGGTGAGCCCATGCTACCTAAAAATTTGCGAAAGCTCGCCAGTTCAGAACTGTAGAGTGTGCATGACGGCGTGCTGACGATAGAGAGACGCCTTCTATCGGAGAAAGATCCCTCGCACCCGGTATTCGTGGTTAAGGTGCCACCAGGCTTGGGCTTCGTCGACAATGCCCCTACGGATCTGTTCTTCCTGCGGTTCGACGATATCTTCAATATGTTCCACCTATACCCGCTGCACTATACCATGGTCCGTCTGTTTTCTCTCAGCCTGGCCATGCAGATCATTAGAGAGAACACACCGGGCATCGCTATAGTGGACCCCTACTACATGCGTGACGGCTGCTTGGGTTCCCCCGCCGAACGACGTATCGTGGCCTCGTACCTAAAAAGAATCCTCGTGGCGAACAAGACAAAGGAATACATTCTCGTGCCTTACTTTCCCGAGTAAGTCGTTATTCACTCGCCACCGTCGATTGGCTTTATTAAATTATCATCATTCTTTTTCCAACACATTCCATTTGAATTTTTTGCGCAGAGATGAACACTGCACGCTCATCTCCTTATCGCCGAAGCATTACCACACCACGTATTTCGACTCGGGGAGTCTAGAAAAGAAGAAAAACTACGACAAGATCAAGGAAGTTCTGGATGATGCTCTCACTGGCTTTGCCTCGACGAAAGGCACCACCTTCGTGCGTACGAAGGTCAAGTTCGGCAGGCACGTCTTCAACCACGTAACGGAGTTCCCCCGCGTGAAGCAGCCGGAAAACAGTAAGAAGGAAGCCTACTACGCACTCCATCACATGAGGGCGTTCCTACTTGACCAGCAGAATTCTACGCTGCCAGATCATCTCAAACAGTGGGCCAAAGCAAAGGCTAAGATCACTGATTCAGATATTAGACAAGAGATGTATCACATCCAGCAGCAGTTTGGGGCAATCATCTTTCGTGATGTCATGACTTTGGGGGGGGGGGGGGATCTTCTACGGAGGAAATATCCCGAATAACCGTGACATAGAAGATCGCCTAGAGATGCAGGGTGACTATAGGAAGTTCATGACGAGACAAGGCGTCCTCCCGTTCCCTAAGCCGAGCCAGAAGGCTTGATGTTGGCCTAGTTGTAGTTACAAACTATAGATGACCTTTGTGTGTGTGTGGACAAGTGTACATTCTACTATACTTATCTTATTAGGTTTATGAATCATCGCTTACTTCTTTTGCTTATTATTATATATAAATCAATGCTTGGTTTTTTTGCTTACTCTTTGGTCCTTTGCTCACTTTGGTCCTTTTTTCCTTACTCTTTTTTCGAGAATAATGCCGATGATTGAAATGTCGTGGCACACTATATATGTGAATGTGCTACGATGGGATTGTGAGCCTTGTGATATGCACAAGTCCAGGTCTTGTGTATCCTACTTGGCTCACGGTTCCATCGTAGCATATTCCTGTGTCCAACGACCTATGTATATATATGAGGCATTCTTTTCGAGTTATTTTTGTCTTTTTCGAGAATAATGCCGATGATTGAAATGTCGTGGCATAATATATATGTGAATGTGCTACGACGGGATAGTTAGCCTTGTGATATGCACAAGTCCAGGAATTGTGCATCCTACTTGGCTAACTGTTCCGTCGTAGCATATTCCTGTGTCCAACGACCTAGCTAGTTATATATGAGGCATTCTTTTCGAGCTACTTTGGTATTTTTCGAGAATAATGCCGATGATTGAAATGTCGTAGAACAATATATATGTGAATGTGCTACGACGGGACTGTAAGTCTTGTGTTATGCACAAGTCTAGATGTTGTGCATCCTACTTGGCTTACGGTTCCATCGTAGCATATTCCTGTGTCCAACGACCTATGTATATATATGAGGCATTCTTTTTGATTTACTTTGGTCTTTTTCGAGAATAATGCCGATGATTGAAATGTCTTGGCACAATATATATGTGAATGTGCTACGACGGGATTGTGAGCCTTGTGATATGCACAAGTCCAGGTCTTGTGCATAGCTACTTGGCTCACAGTTTCATCGTAGCATATTCCTGTATCCAACGACCTATGTATATATATATATGAGGCATTCTTTTCGAGTTACTTTGGTATTTTTCGAGAATAATTCCGATGATTGAAATGTCGTGGCACACTATATGTGAATGTGCTGCGATGGGATTGTCCGCCTTGTGCTATGCACAGGTCTAGGTGTTGTGCATCCTACTTGGCGAACAGTTCCATCGTAGCATATTCCTGTGTCGAACAACCTAGTTATATATGAGGCATGCTTTTTTGAGTTTGGTCTTTTTGATTTAGGAGTACTTTCTATAAGTGTATCTTCATATGCGACTTTAATTATATATGTTTTTTTCAATCATCGGTTAATTATTATTGTCAACTTATAGATGACGTGGTACGTCGTGTACAAGGGACGGGTTCCCGGAGTCTACGATGATTGGAAAGACTGCCGAAGACAGGTGCACCATTTCAGCGGCAATAGCTACAAAGGGTACAACACTATGGCGGAGGCGGAAGCTAGATACACGCGCTATCTAGCGGGAGTTAGGACAAGGAACCGGATGAAGACCTACACCTTCATCGCGGCGGTGATCATGCTTATCTTCTTTGGTTGTTTATCCTGCGTTTGTGTCTAGCTAGTTTAGATGTCTAGGCGAGCTTCCGAGCTCTAACTTGTTTGATCGACACATGTATTCGCATGTCGCCAACTACTTTGTAACTTGATCGAAACAATGTAACTTATACTATGTATTCATGTATGAGACTTATCTATATGTATTTGTTTCAACCTTGTTTTTCAAATTGTGTATTTATATATATAATTGTATATCTTGTATCTGTGTGTGTATATCTGCCTGTAATATTGTATATAATCTGTATTGTATATAATCTGGCTCTGAAATAAAAAAACAAAAAAAACACCTATGGCGCACATGACCTAGCTTTTGTGGTGCACTAATTCTAAAGCGCACCTCAGCAGCTTAGTGGCGCACTGGGACGTGCGCCACAGAAGATCCAACGCGTAGCGCACCTGCCCATATAGCTGTGGCGCACTAGCAGGTGCGCTACGCCTATCTCGACACAACCGTGGCGCACTAGGCAGTGCGCCATGGCTAGGAGTTAGCCGCGGCGCGTGGCTAGTGGCGCACGGCTAGTGCGCCAGGATGGCCATTCCACGTGTGCCACAAACAGGCATTTTCCTAGTAGTGCCAACTTATACTTTGTCAAGCATTTACTCCATCTTTGTTAACTTTAACCTTAATCACTTCAAGATGCTTATGATAGGGGAATGAGGGATGAAAGCTAAAAGTACCATAATTTTTGGAAGCTCTTTTTGAAACTTAAAATCCCTGCTTCCTTTATGAAAGGCCTTTCTTCCACCATTATTTGAGTCTCCACCTTCTATTTTTAGGCACCATTAAGGGAGCATAGTTGTCATTCTGTGTGCAGTGTCCCAAAACTTATTGATTGATGCATATTGTGATATTACTTGTTCTTGTGCTACTTGTTTCTAGTCACCCTTGTGAACTTTGAAGGTGTCCTATGCATCTATTTGCTACTCTATGAGGGACAAGCTGAATTCCACTATGCCATGTTTTCTATATGTGAAACAAACAAACGTTTTCAATGCATGTTATTGTAGAGGTCCCAACCTTTAATAAGGTAGAGATCCCTATGTTTACAATTCTAGTCCCTGGATCAATAGCTAGCATCCACAGTTAAGATGTAATATCAAGAAACAAAGGTCTAATACAACTTTATAACCAGGAATGAAATAATTCATAACATATTACATAGCTCAACTGGCTATCTTATTACAATGCAGCAGAGGTAACTATATAGCATGGAGTCCTTCATCTTCAAAGTGCCACATGCAGTCATGTTGGTTGTAGACTTGTAATCCTAATCAACACACTTCACTAACATCAAACAAACCTGCAAAATAATAAGTTACAGCCACCAGGGTCAATACATTTGAATTGTATTGGCAAGTGATACTATGGTGGAATAGTGGTATCTATCATCTATATGCATTTGGCTAAGTGGAGCTTAGGATTGCTTTGCTCAAAATAGATTTTCCTTATCATTTGAAAACACTAAGTTTTTATTTGTCAAAATCATCCAAAGCATCTACCAATAGACATGGGTGATCCTTTCCCCTTGTTCAACCACAAGTTTTTAACTTAGAAATTGGGATGATGAGATTCTTGATAGCTTCCATGTCTTGATGCTCAAATTGTCCTTTGCCAGGGACATGGCTAAGTACTTAGATTTTTACACTCTGTAGAGGTGGTGCACTTTCCCCACAAGACTCGACATGCATCGAGACAAGATCTTTCAGAAGCCTTCCCTTAGACCAAAATGGACGCGTTCCCAAACCTATCACCCCTACCACCAACTGTCCATTTGGCTAAGTTATTGCAACCTATATGATCCAGGTAGAGCCCATAATGCCAAGTGGCTGCACTTGAAGCTTCTCAACATTTGACATCACAAATCTCTTTGTTCCTGTGTGGCTTTCCACAAGTGTGATACACCAGGGTAGTCCATTGAAATGGGCCCTGAGTAACCACTCAACAGAAACCATTCTCAGCATTCCACCCAGGTGATTCATTCACATAGTTGTTTTATTAAGCAAAAACACAAGTCATTGACTTAGAAATATTTCATAGCATGAATATAATCCACCCTTGTCTTCTAATAGCTAAGCTAAGCATGATAGTAGTAGGGATCTTAACTTAGGGAAAATTCTACTAAGGCATCATATACTAGGATTTCCCAAGTCATAGCATACTTAGTAAAAATTCCATGCAAGTCCTACTTATAAATATCACTAATGCATAGTGAAAATAATGGGACAAAAGTATGAAGCACCACTTTCCTTTTTTTGGTAGAGAATATAAGTTCACTCCTTGATCTTGCAATAGTCACACTCTTAAAATTTCACTACAACTCAATCAAGGCACAAATTCAATCTACCATTCAAGAAATTCATCACATAGAATGATAAAAACAAAGCAATGCATGCAAGCATGCCAAAGATTGTTTTATTTGGAAAAGTGGTTTCTATTAGGCTATAAACATCCATTGGTCATTTATAAAAGTGGCAAAACCATTTGAAAACAAGTTAGTGAAAATGGCAACTTTAAATCATTTTTGTTTTGCTAGGAATGATTTAAATCAAAGGAATATTTTCTAGTGTTTGCCAAATATATTTTTAAACACAAATTTTAGTGTTTATGGTCAATGTGTTTTAAAACAAAATTATTTACATAAGGTTTCACTCAAAAACCATTTTTAAATCTAGCACCATTTATTTTGTTAGAAATTCCTTTGAACAAAGTAATAATTTTACTAGGGTTAATCAAATACATTTTAAAATACAAAACATGGCGTTTAGGGTCAGAGATTTTAATTCAAACCATTTTCAAAAGGTTTTACTCAAAAAGCATTTTTAAAACATATTCGATATTTTTATTTAACTAGAAATGTTTTAATTCAAAGGAATAATTCCTAAGTGTCACAAAATATATTTTTAAATTCAAAAGTTGGTTTCTACAGTAGGTTCAAAACAATCCATTTACAAAAGATTTTACCCTAAAAACATTTTTAGAATAATTTTTATATTCAAAATATGCCTACACATGTTTCTGCAAAAACAACTAATTTTTAAGAAGCAATTCATTAAACAAAGGGCATGGTTGGAAAGGATTATTTTTCCTGATTGCATTGATATAAAGTTTGCAAAATTTGGACGTGTAGATTTAAATTTATGAATTTTTCAAATCTAACCATCTAATAGAAATGTTTATGTCTATTTAATCAAAAGTTGGCCACGTGGAGTGATCTTATTGGCTCGTACCTGTTCACATGGATCAGGCTCTCTGCGTCGTCATATTTAAAGTGCATCGCACGGCTCTGATTGAACATAACGGTTCGTTTAAGTCAATCTATCGCAACGCTTGGATGGAAATCTAACGGCTCAGACGGTGATGACCACAGATGGGCGGCGCTGCGACGGTGTCTGGCGGCGGAGCGGTCTGGCAGTGGCGTCGCCGGAGATGCAGGCGGCGAAAGAAGGAGGGGAGAAGCTCACCGAGTTCGCCATGATGTGATGACTCTCAACGTGCCCTTGGTTGGTGAAGGGGAGCTCAAGGACGTCAGGGATTTCTCGCCGGAGTTCGTGTCTGCGTCGGGCTCGTTTGTTTTTCGTCGGAGGCGAGGGTACGGGTCACGCTAAGACAAATAAACTATGCCGTTAGATGCATGCAAGAAAGGCGAACACGTGAGTAACAGTTAGAGGGGAGGGGGCGGTCAGATGCTACCAAGGGGTGTCGCTGGAGTTGAGGTAGACAGTGGCGACGCCCTGTCGAAGTCGTTGTCGAGGCTACGGGGCACGCGGCCAAGCGGGCAGTACTGGGTGGTGCAGGAGATGCTGGGGACACACTCGTGTGCTCTAGGGGCAGTGGGGCTGGCGGTGGTGGCCAGAATTGGTCGGGGATCTTGTCGGAGCCGTGGGTGTTCAAGCGTGGAATCGAGGCAGCCTGGAGGCGATCTTGTGCGAGCGAGCGAGGGGAAATGGAGAGGATAGACATGCGATTAAATGGGCGTGATCACGGTGAGTTATGGCCATGGCGTTAAGGCGTATTACTCCGCGGAAATCAAGCTAGAAACAGCGACGAGGGAGGAAGGACTGGGCGCGGTGGGTGAGGAAGACGACTAGCAGGTGGGGTCGGCTGGTCAGCGAGTGAGGGGATTTCGCGGTGGGGTCTACAGATCAGCGACTGAGTGGGTACGTTGCTGAGTGCGAAACGTTTTCCTGCGGGGAGAGAAAAAATGGGCTAGTTGGGCCTGGTGGCTTTGCTGGGCTAGGTTGGCTTATTTCCATTTTTTTCTTCTCTATTTCTTTTTCTTTTTCCAATTTGATTTTCTGTTTTGAATTTCAAACCACCATTTGAATTCAGGTTTCCTTTTCAAATCTTTTCCAAACATTCAGTATGTTTCTATACTGTTTTAAATATGTATTTAAAGTCCATTTTTGAATAATTATTTTATTCCTTTAAGTTGAGCATTTGTTTTTATTCAAATAAAATCAAATATGGTTTTAACTCCATATAAATTTTATTTAAATGATTATTTTATTCCATTTAAGTTAATGAAATAACTTTTATTCCACTTGGGAAAATTCCAATTATTATCTTTCCATGATTTAATCAATCATTTACTTAAGGGATTTTATCTTTATTCAAATATAATTAGAATATGGTTTAATCCTATATGTTTTTATTTGAATATTCTTTATCCATTCATTTTATTTGGATTTGGATTATCTTTATTCTATTTGCTTATAGATTTGGCCAAGATTTAATTTGTCTTTAAAATATTCCTTATTTATTTATTCCTTTCTTTGCCTTATAAAATCCATATCTTTTATTTAAAGATCCAAAATTGGTGATTCCAATTTGTATATTTTTATTTAATATTTGTTTATCCTTTTATATCTCTTTAGGATTATTTTGCTCACAATTTTAGTATGGATCTTTAGATAGGAGCTTTATTAGCTTTCGAAATTATTTCCTTTTACCTTATTAAATTCATAAGTTTTTATCCATGACTCCAAATTAAGTGAAACCAATTTCTATGGTTTTATAATATTTTTATTTATTTTTGATCATTTATAAAATGATTGTTGCTGAATTTTTATATGGATCAAATCCATAGTATTAGAGAGATCTTGGTAGGGATTTATTCCATTTAGGGTTTTTGGGATTTTGGCTTAACTTTTCCAAGTGTTTAAATTTCAAGATACATTCATCAATGAATGCATTTCACTTGATTGAAATTTTGTTGGATTCCATTTTATTCAAAGTTTGTTCAAGATGGGTTTTGATGTTTCCATTTAGAAACAAAAAGTTTCTTTTCACCCTAAATTTCAACAATTATTTATTTTATTTATTTATTTTTCACATTTCAAAATTTGGAAAATTTTGGGATGTGACAGTTATTCATGATCTTTGTTTGCAGCCTTTCATGTTGCATGCATAGTTACTATGTCCTATTGTTAGAACTCCATCTTTGATGCACATGTTTAGAGTTCTTTGATCCTAGCTTTCAATGCTTGAAAATGGTTTGATCTTGGTTTTGACGGTGCATGTCACCTCAAAAATTATTCTTTTTTATCACTTACCTACTCGAGGACGAGCAGGAGTTAAGGTTGAGGATGCTTGATGCGTCAGAAACGTATCTATAATTTTTGATGCTCCATGCTTGTTTAGTATCTACTTTGATTTGCTTTGTCTACACTTTTGAGGTGTTTTTGTATCTTTCCTGGAACTAACCTATTAACAAGTTGCCACAGTTCCAGTTGCATGTTTTCTTCTGTTTTTGGTTCTAGAAAGGTAGAAAATCAATATTCTCGGAATTGGACGGGACAAAAGCCAAAGTCAATATTTTACCGTGAGGGACACGAATCCAGAAGACGAGACGGAGACGCAAACCAGGGCAGTCAAACCCCCCTAGGCGCGGGTGGGCCTTGCCCCATGCCTGGGTAGGATGTGGCCCCCCTGGCCACCTCCCAGCCTTGCCTCTTCGCCTATAAGAAGCCCCCATGCAGAAACCCTAAGTACCCGATCAATATTCCAAGAAACCTTCTATACCTGCCGCCACCGTCGTCCCTAGATCGGGGGGATCTGAAGTTCTTCTCGGCACCCTGCCGGAGGGGAGATCATCCCAGAGGCCTTCTCTCCGGTATGATGCGTGAGTAGTTCCACCTTGGACTATGGGTCCATGTAGTATCTAGATGGTTGTATCTCCTCCTTGTTGCTTTCATGTATAGATCTTGTGATCTCCGTTCATGATCAAGATCTAATCTATTTGTAATCATGCATGTTGTGTTTGTAGGGATCCGATGGATATTGAGATTACTATGTCAGATTTATTAATGGTTTTGTCTATTTGATTCTATCATGCATGTGTTGTTTATGATCTTGCATGATATCACAAGTCAAACACTAAATGATCATACAGGCTATGGTGACTTTTTTATAGTAATAACATGGTGTAATCATGTGCCAAGTCAACCCAAATAAAGCATCAAAGGGGAATACCACAATATTATGCTTTTGTATGCTAAAACAACACATGATTCTTTCATGGCACATTAATCAATCTCAATTGTTTGAAACAAGTCATGCTAAATCAATAATCACTAAGCATATGGTCAAAGCAACATCTAACATGACATGATAAAGTCTAAGCCACAATCAAAACAAGCTTCTTTTTGTACCACCATAAGCATGAAACATTCTACTCTTTTTCCAACACCAATCAACTTATTTGAAACAACCAGAGAGCATGTCTCAATAAATACCAGAGAGCATGTCTCACCTAACTACAAAGAAGAACTAAAAAGTTCTAAGCAAAAAGAAGAAGAAAACTAAAGCTAAATGCAGTGATATCAAAAGAAGAACACTCACAGAATAATAAGAGTGAAAACTAGAGTGTTCTAGACAATGAAGAACTAGGTGTGACTTCTCTAAAATAGGTGTGTTGTGGTCTGGACAAATTATTGCTACAAACAAAACAAAATAAAACTAAAGACAAAAACAAAGACGCGCCAAGAACAACACATAGTGCATCAAGCAAAAAATATAGTATCTTGAAAGAAAACCTGAGATTTTTGTTGATGAAGAAGGGGATGCCTTGGGCATCCCCAAGCTTTGACGCTTGTACCTCTTAAATGTTTTTTGGGGTGACACAGGTGGCATACCCAAGCTTGAGCTTTTGTCCATACTTCATCTCATCATATCATTATCTCCCTACACTTGAAAACTTCCTTCATACAAAACTTTACACAATCTTCATTAGCAACATTAGTGTATTCAAGATAATAAGCCTTTGGGTTCAGTTTCAAATCAAGTAAAACCATTTATTAAAACATAAGCTACTGTAGCAACTCCTTTTAAAAGCTCAGGTGATCAAACAGAACTAAAAAAGAAACTGATTAAGAGGCAAATGCACATAATGGCTGAAATATGTCAAAAACAGACCAGCAGGTAAAGACCGATTTTTTTGAAAATCTTCTATTGCTCAAATCGAAAAGTGAAAAACTAAGGAAAGTTATATAATACCCTCGGGCATGTGCATAGAAAATTTCAGCTCAATACGACGTATTGGGATTTTTCATGATGTTTTACAGCGAAGCACAGAAATCTGTTTCGGGACAGCAACTTCCCCAAATCTTACTTCCCTCTCATTAGAGGCTATTCTTGGCATAAAAACCAAAAAAATGATAAGCAGAGGTCATTACAAAGGCAATAACTTCCAAGACTCAAAGAAACATAAATAAACTGAAAGAAAAAATATAATGGGTTGTCTCCCAAAAGCTCTTTCTTTATACCCATTAAGATAGGCATGATAATTTCGATGATGCTCACATAAGAAATATGAATTTAGGTAAAATAGAGCATCAAGAAGAAAATATAAAACAAGTTTAAGTCTAACCCACTTACTATGAAAAATAATCTTGTAAGGAAACAAGTCATGAAAGCACAAAGCAACAAGCATAGGAAAGAAAAACAGGTGCAACTTCAAAATTTTCAACATAAAGAGGGGAAACTTAATATTATTGAGATGCATAAAACCATGTTTCCCTCTCTCATAATAACTTTCAGTAGCATCATGAATAAAATTAACAATATAACTATCACATAAAACATTCTTATCATGAGCCACATGCATATAATAATTATTACTCTCCACATAAGCATAGTCATTCTTATTAATTGTAGTGGGAGCAAATTCAACAAAATAGCTATCATTATTATTCTCATAACCATAATCATCAAATATAGGAGGCATATTGTAATCATAATTAATTTTCTCCTCAATAGTAGGTGGACTGAAAATATCATATTCATTGTGATCATCATAAATTGGAGGTATAGTATCATCATAAGCAATAGAATAGCTATCTTCCAAGGTGTATTCATTTGTAAACATATCATCATTGGAAGGGACATGGATAGTACTAATAGTACAGAAATTATTAACATCATTATTTTCAGAATTGGTACCGAAGAGATTTTCAATATCAAAAGTAGTGTGCTTTTACCAATCATGATCACTACTATAGGTAACATGCATAGGAACATCATCGAGTTCGACTCATCAGCAAAAACTATAATCGGAGAAACATGCTTAGGGGAAAATACCGTTTCCTCTCTCCTTTTACTCCTCCTCTTCTTCTTCTTCTTCTTCTTCTCCTCTTTAGGAGGGAGAGGCTTGAAAGGAAGCTTCTCCACATACCCTGGTTTATTGTTAGAGACAATAGAAGAAACTTTGGAGGATTCCTCCTTTTTATTAATAAGAACAAAATGCATATGAGTCCTGCCATATTTTGGTAAAATCTCATCTTTTATATTATTTTGTATGTAAGTATTTGTGTGTCAGTTATCAACACAGTAAAGATGACAACCATGCAAGACACTATTCATATCAAAAGCACTGATATCTACCAAGGAAGTTTTACTTGATAACTCTTCACACCCCAAAAATAATGTAAGTTCATCATGTTGATTAAAAGTGATCATGTTATCACAATACAAACCTGCAAAACTCATTGGATTAGAAAGGCCATTATTATGGCATGAGCATTGAAAATTGAAATGACCCACTTCAAAGCAAAGTTCACAAATAAAAGGATAGAGGGCACAAACTTTTTTACCAAGATCATTTAAAGCCCTATACCACGTTCTAGTTTTTCATTCCTGTGGGTGATACAATATTCTTCTTCAATTTTATTATTTTCACAAGGTCTATGTACTCCACAAAAATTAACATGCTTATAAGAAATAGTACTTTCAGAGGTTTGAGCATGTTTATTGCTATCATTAATAACAATTTCATTTTTCATGCAAGTGTCTTTAAAAGGTTCATGATACATGTCCCATTTTTTCTTTAGGAGCATTAGTATGAGAAGCAAAGGATCCACAACAATCAATAAGAATTTGAGGATCAAGACCATATTTAGCACTAAGCTCTTGAAAATCAGCAGTTTCAGCGAAAGACTTAATGCAATCATACTCATAGTTTATACCTGGTTCTTTACCTTTGTTGTTATCCCAATCTTCGGTATTGCTTTGAATTGTTTCAAGAAGACCCCACTTAGCTTTTACCTCCTTACTTGTGAAGGATCCCTCTAAACAGGTATCTAGATAGTCCTTGTAATGTCCTGAAAGCCTTGCATAAAAATTATTAATAACAATATTACTGGGGAGCTCATTAATGGGACATTTGAGCATTAGTGACTTCCCCCATGCTTGGGCAATACTTTCTCCATCATGAGGATGAAAATTATAAATATAATTCCTATCTTTATGAATTTCATGAGGAGGATAAAATTTAGAGTAAAAGAGAGATTCAAGTTCCTTCCACTCAACATGATGAGGATCATCTAGTAGCTCATACCACTCCCTTGCTTTGTCCCTAAGTGATAAAGAGAATAGCTTTCTCTTAACTTGGTCCATTGAAATATTTGCACACTTGAACAACTCGCATAATTCATGTATAAAGAGTAAATGATCACTAGGATGGACAGTTCCATCTCCAAAATAGCAGTTATTCATAACACGTTCAACAATTTCCATAGGTATTTTAAAAGAGACACTTTCAGTATGTGGATTTAAAATATCACAAGCATCATCAAAATTACGACATATGGGAGATAAAGTATTATCAGAGCAAATTTTCTCCTCTAAAGCAGAGGAACTAAGAAAATCATTTTCATTAAGACTAGCTTCCCCAAGCTTAGACGTTTCCATAGCATTAGTAACAAAGGTGTTTGAAAAATTCATACTAATAACATTGCTATTAGCATGCAAGAAAGTTCCATAGGTTTTTCAATTTTCTTTTCAAACCATTTACTACCTCCATCCCAAGGCTTAAGGCCTATATTTTTTTTGAGAAGTCAAACTATGTCAAGTTTGACCAAGTTTTTATCAAAAAATATTAATATGCAAAATACATAATCAATATCATTAGATAGGTAATGAAATATATTTTCATATGATGTCTACAAAATATCATGTTTATTGATAATTTTTTCTAAAAGTTTGGTCAAAGTTCAGTTGGTTTGACTTTTTAAAAAAATATAGGCCTTAAGCCTTGAGATGGAGGGAGTATGTTCTAACTCAGGAAAAATACTAAAAAGCTCTCTAATTTTGTTATTGTTTTCCATTAAGCGTAACTAGTGAAAATAAAAACAAGAAACAAAAAGATATAATTGCAGAATCTAAAGGACATAACTTCGAGCACTCACACACCAACAACAGTACTAGAAGATAGCTTAGTAGCCAGAGGATGTGGGTATCTTTTACCTTACTTCCCTGGCAACGGTGCCAGAACAGAGCTTGATGTCTACGCACGCTTTTATTCTTGTAGACAGTGTTGGGCCTCCAAGTGTAGAGGTTTGTAGAACAGCAACAAGTTTCCCTTAAGTGGATCACCCAAGGTTTATCGAACTCAGGGAGGAAGAGGTCAAAGGTATCCCTCTCAAGCAACCCTGCAATCAAGATACAAGAAGTCTCTTGTGTCCCCAACACACCCAATATACTTGTCAGGTGTATAGGTGCACTAGTTCGGCGAAGAGATAGTGAAATACAAGTAATATGGATGATTATAAGTGGTAATTGCAATCTGAAATAAAAATGGCAGCAAGCAAACATGTATCAGGAATGATTGTAAATGGTGTTTCAATGCTTAGAAACAAGGCCTAGGGATCATACTTTCACTAGTGGACACTCTCAATAAATATATAATATCTTCTCTTCACCATGCTACCTTGAACTACTCTCCGGTTGTACTGTGTAGGGATACAAGAGAACTCCTTAAAGTCCGCATTCCCCATCTAAGTAAGCCCTCACTGTCACCTTGAGCGCTAGATGGTTCCAACAAACACCACAATCTCATAGAGACATCCAACTCAAATTATAACTCATGAAAAGTATTTCTGTAATCTTTAGCCTAAGTGCCACGCACAGTGTGCACACTGTCATCCTTCACACACGTGGGGATAAGCGGAGATTACATTAATTAAAGCACTTGAGTAGCAGAGTAGCATATACTTATTCAACTAGATTACAAATCTCATGATCACAATAAGATCACGCATAGAGAGAGAGAGATGAACACATACCTACCGGTAGAGCCCTTAGCCTCAGTGGAGAACTACTCCCTCCTTATCATGGGAGTCAGCAACAGTGATGGAGATGGCGGTGGATTCAATGGAGATGGCTCCGGGGGCAATTACCCGTCCCGGCAGGGTGCCGAAACAGAGACTTCTGTCCCCTGAATCTCGTCTTCGGTGGCGGCGGCGCTGCGGAACTTTTCATGGATTTTTGATCTCGTATTTAGGGTTTTCTCCTCGGGGGGAATATATAGGCGAAGGGACAAGGTCGGTTGAGGCCTGAGGGGCCCATACCATATGGTGGCGCGGCTAGGGGGCCCGCGCCACCAGGTGGTGTGGCCACCTCGGTGCCCCCTCCGTCTCTGCTTTGGACTCCGTCTTGTGTCGGAAAAAATAGGAACTTTGGCTTTTGTTTCGTCCAATTCCGAGAATATTTCTTTACTAGTTTTTCTAAAACCAAAAACAACAGAAAACAGGAACTGACACTGTGGCTTCTTGTTAATAGGTTAGTTCCAGAAAATGTATAAAAATTCCTCAAAGTATAGACAAACATAGGATAGTTGGTACAAAACAAGCATGGAGCATCAAAAATTATAGATACGTTTATGGCGTATCACCATTGCAACAGTTGCCCACGGCGTACGTGCCACCAGCGCCGGCCGCCGTCGCACACAAGCCCCCCTCGCGACGGCCCAAGGGGTGTCGATCAACCAGAACTGGTTTCCCCCGTCGCCGTCACCGCTTCCTGCATGGCTCGCCACGCCAGTCTACACGACGACCCCCATCCAACCAACTATGATGCAGCCAATGATGCCTCCCTCGACCTTGCCCTTCGGCGGCTTCGCGGGCTATGCCGAACCCTCCACTAGCGTTCATGGACACCTGTTCTAGGGAGGCCCTCTGATGCCCACCTACTCAACCCCAATGTCATCGGTGCTCTGTCATGATGGGGTGTACTCCGCCGTTCCCCCGGCCAGCAGCTGTCTCGCTTCACCAAGTTGGAGTTCAACATCTACGATGGCACCATCGACCCCCTCAACTGGCTCAACCAGTGTGGCCAGTTTTTCCGGGGGCAACGCACCCTGGCATCTAACCGCACTTGGATAGCTTCCTATCACCTCCAGGGTGCTGCGCAGACATGGTATTACGCCCTCAAGCAGGACGAGGGCTCCATGCCTCCGTGGGAGCGATTCCGCGACCTCTGCCTCCTACACTTTGGGCCCTGATAAGAGGGATCCGGCTGGCAGAGTTGGGTCGTCTACCCTTCACCTCCTCGGTGCAGGACTTCGTGGACCGTTTCCAGACCCTGGCATGCCATGCGCATGGTGTCACGGCTCACCAGCGTGCAAAGCTATTCGTATGCGGCCTTCCGGATCACATCCGCGTCGATGTGGAGCTACGGGAACCCCAGGACCTGCAGACGTCCATGTACTATGCCCGCGCCTTCGAGCAGCAAGCGCTGGCCATGCAATAGACTTTTTCGTACAGAGGCATGCGGCCACCTTCCCGCCCTCCACCGAAACCACCGGGCTAGGCATGCCGACCCCTTCCGCCCGCAGGGCCCTCCGCTATGCCCGCAAAGCGTCCGTTCTGTCGGCTAACCATAGCCGAACAGCTCGAGCGTCGCCTTAAAGGGTTGTGCTTCAACTACTACGAGCCCTACATACCGGGCCACGTGTGCCCCCGCCTGTTCTACTTGGAGACTTTCGACAATGCTAACGTTGATGGCGTCACAGCGAAGCTCGAGGCCACGGCCATCTTCGAGGCCGACACTGCTGCCCAAGGGCCGGCCCGGCTGGCCCAAGCCAACGCCTTCGTCATCTCCCTCCACGAACTTGCAGGAATCAGGACGGAGAAGACCATGCTACTGCCGGTGACGATCAACGTCGAGCGCCTACTCGTGCTCCTGGACATGGGCTCCACGCACAACTTCCTGTCCGGGGTTGCCATGCGCCTCCTGACGCTACAGTCGTCTGACACGGAGCAATTCAGCGTTACCGTTTCTAACGGGATCGCCTTGCATGTCAGGGCATTGCTCGACAGGTCCCCATCCTCATCGGCGACGAGATCTTCTCCATCACTTGCGTTGGCATTGACTTTGGCTGCTTCGACTTCATCCTCGGTGTTGACTTCTTACACAAGCTGGGCCCCATCCTCTGAGACTTGGACGCCCTGACACCTATCGTCTGGCGCCAGGGTCATCATGTCCGGTGGGAGGGCGTCGGCGGCGCCCACCCGACGAATCCTCAGCCCTAGCTGACGGCGGCAGCTCTCGACGAGGCGCATCCCCTCCTGGCTGACCAACTGCACCAACACGATGACCTCTTCGACGAGCCGCAGGGCCTTCCGCCCGCTCGCCCCTACGATCATCACATCCACCTACTGCCGGACACAACCCCTATGGCCGTACGGCCGTACCGCTACCCCCAGCTGCAGAAGGACAAGCTTGAACGCCAGGTTGTGGTCATGCTCGCTCAGGGCATCATTTGGATCTCGATGTCTCCGTTCTCCGCGCCGGTACTCCTCCTGGGCAAACCCGATGGCTCCTGGCGTTTGTGCATCGACTACCGCGCTCTCAACGCCAAGGCATCCAAGGAAAAGTTCCCTATTCTAGTCGTGGATGAGCTCTTGGATGAGCTGAACGGGCGCGGTTCTTCACCAAGCTCGACCTCCACTCCGGTTATCATCAGGTGTGGATGCATCCGGACGATGTCACGAAGAGGGTTTTCCGCACCCACCATGTCCACTTCGAGTTCTTGGTGATGCCCTTTGGCCTCTCCAACGCTCCGGAAACGTTCCAGGCACTGATGAACGATGTGCTCCAGCCCTACTTGCACCGGTTATGCTTGTTTTATTTGATGACATTCTGATCTACAACGCATCCTGGGCGGAGCACCTACATCACGTGGACATCGTCTTCAACGAGCTTTGAGCACATCGTATCCACCTCAAGCGCTCAAAGTGCTCGTTTCGCACGACGTACGTGGCTTACCTCAGACACGTGATCTCAGCAGACGATGTCTCCATGGATGCCGACAAGGTCGAGGCGGTCGCAGCGTGGCCCATGCCTTAGTCGCCTCGGGCTCTCCGAGGGTTCCTCAGCCTTGCCGGATACTACCGGAAGTTCATCCGTGATTTCGGCCTCATCGCCGCACCCCTGACGTGCCTCCTTCGCCGTGACGCTTTCACCTGGGATGCGGAAGCGACCGAGGCGTTCCAAACCCTCAAACATGCCCTCACCACGGGTCCAGTCCTCCAGATGCCCGACTTCAAAAAGCTCTTCATGTCTCAAGTTAAATGAGTAGTTTGCCTTGTTTAATGTATTAACTTGTTATTACTTAGTTTTAGACTGTAATTATTGTTATCGCCACCAAAGAGGGGGCTGCAATATCATGTCTCAAGTTTCTTTTCCAATGTCACACTCAAAAGGGAGATGCAGGTGATGGAGAAAGCAAATTGAGGACTGCTATTAACTTGATTGTCAACTGAAATGCTGATTTTTCTTTCCCTTAAATTAATAATATGTAATAATTTTAAGTAGTTTGCATTTGATGTAATATCTAGACTAACTGTATATGCCATGTAGGCATTTAGTTGATGTCATCCACACATAGTGGTAGGCGGTACCGTACCTGCGCTAGCCAGGTAGATTATGATATAGTATCGTGTTTTGTATTTGCCCGTCTTATATTAGACCGACGATGAACACTAAAAACATGCTCACAAGTTGTACCACTTTTATGGTATCGAAATAGGCTCAAATGCAGAAACTGTAAAAGACCATAAAAGTAGCGGGACCGACCCACATGCGAGATTAGTAACATTAATGATACGTAACAGGCTGAAATAGTAACATGTCGAAACAGTAACAACCCATAACAGTAACATCTCTAAACAGTACATGTCAGAACAGTAATAGGCCGAAACAATAACACTCGAAACAGTAAGGGACCAGAAAAGAAACAGACCAGACCTTAAATGGCCAAAACAGTAATGGGCCAGAATAGTAGCAGGCCAGGTCAGAAAAATGCCAGACCATAACAGTAACAAGACGAATTTGCACCAGATCGAAATAGTAACAGGCCGAGCGGGTCAGAACATGGGCCGGATATTTACGTGCATGAACAGTAACGGGCCCGAAGTATATGTGCATGTTTCGAACCGTACGTAGCTATACAGTAACGGGCCAGAAAAGTTTATAGGCCAAAACGGCCTGGCCAAACAGGCCCATTTTAAATCGGTGCATGGCGGAAAATTAACGGGCATGGACATTTATGAGCCGTGCAAACGGCCAATTTTAAACAGTGCATGTGGAAACAATAACGGACCGGAAAGTTTACGGGCCACCTACGGCAGCACAGGTGGGACCATTTGTAACAGTGCAAGATGAAACAATAACGGACCATGATCCTATTGAGATCTCGTAATATACCGACCCACTTAATAATAATCAGGCCTTGGTTGGGCCTAGCTTCTACCACGGTTTCATTGACAGTTCACGACGTTAATTGGCCATTAACGACATTTTCCTCATGGTAGTTTGCATGATGTCAGCAGTCAACGTGGCTGGCGAACAGATCTACGACGGAACGAATTTTCGTGGCCGAAAGGTGCGATCTGCCACAGTCGAAAAAAATCTGTGGTAGAATCATTTGTGACGGGGTTCTACCACGATGGTCATCTGTCATAGAAGTCTTTTCAACCACGAAAAACGGACCTTCAACCACGAAAATCGTCCGTCATAAAAGGACATTTTTTTGTAGTGAATGGATCTCCTTGTCTTAGCCCTTTTTTGGTCTGAAAGTATTTGCCAACATCGTCATTGACTTTAATGGCAACACTACCTTCCGACACAAAGCTATTGATTAAAGCACGCCACTCAGATAAAAAAACCTTTTATTCTAAGAGTCTGTTGAATAAAAGACCATTTGAATTTATCATAGGTTTTCTCAAATTCAATTTTTAGAATGACTCCATTCAATTTCTTTCTATGTAGTTCATGCACTGTTTCATATAAGGTAACCACACCGTGAAGTATGTTGCAACCTTGCATGAAGGCGGTTTGCAAAGGGCGACTGAATTTAATCTGATAGTAGTGAGTTTGGTGAAAATCTTAAAACTAACATTAAGAAGTCAGATCGGTCTATATTATTGGATTCACTCTGCTTCATTAATCTTAGGTAATAAAATTATCTCTCCAAAATTCAATCAAAACAAATCTAATTGTCCAGCATGCAAAGCAATAAACATGTCCATAAGATCTGTTTTGATAACATCCCAAAAGGTTTGATAAAACTCAGCTGGGAATCCATCAGGACCAGGGGCCTTATTGTGTTCCATTTGGAAAACAGCCTTCTTGACCTCGTCCTCGGTATAGGGAGCAGTCAATAGATTGTTTTCCTCAACAGAAATCTGGGGTACATCGTCTGTTTGGGACGCATCCAGGGAGAAGGTACCTTCTTCTGGTTCCCCAAACAAACCTTTGTAGTAATTTTTAATGTAATATTTCAACTGCTCATACCCCTCAATCGTTCTAGCACCATCTTGCGTTAAGGAGCGAATAAGTTTTTTCTTGTGTCTGCCATTGGCCGCACTATGGAAGTATCTAGTATTTGAATCCCTGTGCAAAATAAATTGAGTCTTGGAACGTTGGTACCATTTGAGTTTCTCTTCGCGTAGAAGACGTGCTATCTCCGCATTCGATTGGCTTTTAAGCTTAATTTCATGCGAAGTTAACAATTAAATTTTTGCTAAAGCTTCGAGTTCATCAATAGTAGACGAGAGCCTTTGTTTTTATTTTTTAAGAATACCGGTTGTGTGACGTGCCCAACCCCCGAGGTGTTTGTGTGTCGCTCACACTTTATTATTCCACCTCTAGATTGGGGTAACCCATAAGTAGTTTTTCCCAAACAGCTTTGACCATATTCTGGAAACCATCACGATGTAACCATTCAAGTTCAAATTTTAATGGACGAGAACATCGTTTCCTAGGTATACCAGTAGTCAGCAAAATGGGAGCATGGTCTGACAGAGCCTCAATACGTTCTCGAGCACGTATCGAGACTAGGGGAAAATGTTTTTCCCAATCTAAGTCCATCAGTACGCGATCAAGTTTTTCGTATGTAGGTTTTGGAAGACTATTTTCTCAAGTAAATTGTCGTCCAATCATTGTTACCTCTTTTAGATCCAAACTATCTATGACATCATTGAATAAAAAGGCCAATGATCGTCAAACCGACCTTTACTCTTCTCAAATGAAAATCGAAGCAAGTTAAAATCACCCCCTATGAGAATAGGGTATGGATTGTCCTTTGCTAAGTTTACCAATTCTCGAAGGAAATCAGCTTTAAACTCGCCTTGAGCCGCACCATACACAACAACAAGACTCTATATGAAATTATCAGCTTTATTATAGATATAGTGTTTGATGCGAAACTCACCCTCCGAACAAGCCAAAACCTCCATGGTGTCATACCTTATGCCAAGTAAAATGCCAGCAGAACGACCACATGATAGGCGTGAATGCCATACAAAATTTATACCTCCCGATATACGGTCTAGCAGACTTGTAGAGAATTCACGGCTACCCGATCGGTGGTGGCTGATTGGTGGTGGCTTATATTTAATCATCGACGGGGCCGAGGAGTAAATAAAAAATCCCCTCTAATGCGGTTGGGGAATCCATGAGTTGCCACTTAGAGGAGTAAAACCAACCGTTTATTGGGGTCGGCTAGAGAGGAGCAAAGGGCGCGCACGGCTGCAATGGTGCAACACGCAAAGCCGTGAAAATCTTTCTAGAAGGGCGAAGAATTTAGCCCTGATTTCCATGTGACCTGGAGCCGGCAGCCAAATTTGACTTCTCCACTTTGACTTTGAGCTAGCTTTTGGTAGCTCGAGGGCGACAGCACATACGTACTCCCATGCCCGTATTGTGATAGTTTATGTCGCGTACTTGCGAAACGAGAATGGAAGCGAGAAAGGTCGACAGGCCACCAACCCAGCCTTGCCGTGTACGACCACGCACTAGCTTAGGAGAGGCTCGTTCAACTTCAAACGCGCGCGTAGAACTATTCAACCCCGACATCCAATTCCCATTCCACGAACCTGCCTGCCGCGTGCAACTTCTTGGCTGTGTATAAAGGTCCCGTGTCCGGCACCTCAGCAGAAACACACACAAACCCCGCCAAGGATCAGCTACATCTGGCTTTGTACCTCCTCTGCTTGCTCCTTCCAGAGTTCCAGTTCCCGTTCCGACAGCGCGCAATGGCTGCTGCCATGAAGATCACTCTCCTTGCCGTGGCCGCGATGGCTCTCCTCAGCACCGCGTCGGCGGTGACATACGACGTCGGCGCACCGTCCGGCGAGTGGGATCTGAATACCGACTACGGCAGCTGGGTGTCCGACAAGAAGTTCGTCCCTGGTGACAGTATCGTCTTCAAGTACACCCCGCCGCAACACGACGTGCTCGAGGTCAGCAAGGCCGACTACGACTCCTGCAACACCGCTAGCCCCATCAACACCTACACTACCGGCAACGACGCCGTCGACCTATCCGCCACTGGCACCCGCTACTTCATCTGCGGCATCCCTGGCCACTGCAAAACCACCGGCAACGGCGGCATGAAGGTCCAGATCGACATCGTGGCAGCCTCCTCTCCAGCGCCGCCCACGCCAGCCAGCGGTCCCAGCGCCAGCAACTCACCACCCACACCAGCCAGCGGTCCCGGCGCCAGCAACTCTCCCCCGCCCCCGGAAACGCCCTCCGCCGCTACCTCCGTCCGGGCCACAGCAGGCCTTGGCCTTGTCGTCCTGCTTGCGGGTCTCATGGCTTGAGCGCAGATGTCTGCTGCCATACGCACGCACATATGAGCTTCTATATTGTCATATTGTTTGTAACTAGTTTTTTTTCGTTAATACATGTAATTCTTTTACATAGGGAGAGTGGATGTGATAACTACTTGTATTTCTATGCCATATTGGTTTTAGACGATTAATTAATAAAGGTGATTTGACCTAACCAAACTTCTATTTTGGAGGGAGTTATATATTCTTTTGCATGAGATCATCCATGAGATTGATAGTGAATTGATGGAATGATTTATTTTTAAGATTGATTTTGAAAATGCTTAAGATAAAGTTAAGTGATACTCCCTCCGTTTCAAAATATAAGATGTTTAAGATTTGTAAAATAAATATATCTAGACTATTTTTAGTATCTAGGTCCACTCAGGTTTAAAGTGAATCTAAACACTAAAAGAAGTCTAGATACATTTTCTTTACAGACCTAAAACATTTTGTATTTCTATGCCATATTGGTTTTAGACGATTAATTAATAAAAGGTGATTTGACCTAACCAAACTTCTATAATGTCTTGATGACATATTATGGAGGGAGTTATCCTTTTGCATGAGATTGATAGTGAAATGATGGACTAGGTTATTTTTAAGATTGACTTTGAAAAATCTTAAGATAAAGTTAAGTGATATTTTCTACTGTAAACTTAAACATGTAGAGATCTGCCCAATCGCTGCAAGTGGGGAGGAGTTGCAATTCGTGCAGGAAGCACTAGTATAGAGCGGGTCAAAACCCCTTTGGCAACGGTTTTCTCTTTTGTCCATTTGCATAAAGTGGAACTCAACAGTTACATAATTTGCTTCCACTCTTTTGCACTAATTTTTTTGTGTTTACATAAGAGAAATATATATATATGGCACAAGCATTAAAACTGCCACCGATCTCATTCATCATCATTACATTCATACAATAATATCACATATTACAATTATTGTGTCAATAGTAAGAACACCCCAACTTTTTGAGAGAAGGAAAATGTCAATAAAATGTCTCATTGCCTTGGTAAAAGGACAGAAAGAATTACAATTTCTACTCTCAATCTTTTTAACCAATCCCTACCGGCGCTAGTTTATCCGTCTCGTCTCATCTCAACTTCTTGAGAGAATGATGTAGACATGATGGAAATTGATGTCAGGAGAACAACCTACTGAATATAGATAGACTGAAACGCTAACTTATCTACGACTTGACACAACTAGAAAAGTGTAGTGACGACGCACCGTCATGGCCCGTCACCATCAATAATCATATACCGATGGCGCGCTACTGTCAAACGCAACACCACCATCATGTGGGACCCAACATATCGCCAAGCCAAAATTATTGACTACAAGGCAGCATAAGTGAACGCCTCTACTAAGAGTTCATAGGTGTCGTACCGCTTGCCAAAGCCGCTAGTAGTGAGGGGATACGCGTAGGCTACACTAGCGCAAATCAAAAAAATTCTACCGCGTAAACCAGAAATACTGTTATCATAGATCTCGGTATTACCACTAGACGCGCAGTTGCGGAACTTGATGAAGCGCGTCAAGGCAGTGTAGGTGTTCTACGTCTCCCCCTCTTCCTCGTCCCACGAGCAGCCCCTTACACGGCTCGTCCAAGTACTACAGTTGCAGCATCTCTGAGGTATCCACACGTCCGGAGAAAGCGTCAGACGCCGAACTGCTAGGTCCGCATGTGCAACACAGGCGTGAGGGGAGTGACGGCTGGGTGGAATGCTCAACACTATTCAGCTTTCCCTACCCTCTCTTATATAGGCGTCCCTAGTAGGCTTCTACATTAGCAGCTCATTAGTAGCCTAAGCCTGGTTTAATTCGGATTCAATCCTCATTAGGCTTCCAGCCCTTTAAGTGTATGACCCTATAGGTTCATACACGTGTAGACATGACACAAGTACACTTACTCCATCAATAGTTGGTAGCGGCCTCTAGCAAGACGTGCCAACTCCTAAACGCATACAAAGATCATTCGGACGAATCATCACAAGGTTAAGTACATGTCTTTCCATTTGTCTCACGATATTTGGTCTAGCTCCAAGCTGACCTTTCTTTCTCGATACTGTGATTCGGAATCCCTTTACCAGGTTAACTCTTAACCTTATGTAGCACGGGCATGCATTTCTGGATTCGATCATTCGAGGGGCCTAGAAATATGTCTCTCAAGTAGAGAGAGGCAAATCCCATCTTGATTGACCAATGTCTTGCAGCATGCTTCAGGACAAACCCAAAAGCTACCTTTATAACTACCCAGTTACAGCGGTTGATAGCCCTAAAGTAGGTCAATCCACATCTCAAGTACATGCGACAATCTCAGGTCTAAGGATAAAACGTACACGATGTATAGTGAGAGCTGCAAGTGTAATTGCCAGTCTCAAGTTGGGTCAGTCCAACCCCACATTTATAACATGTGTCCACATCATTGGTTTGACATCTCCATGTCTATGACTTGCGAAACATAGTCATCAACCAACCGACATGCTAGTATAATACTCACATGTGTCCTCACATGAACTCCGACTAGGGACAACTATTATATAACCATACAATTAAAGAGTTTGACAAACAATTCACATAATTGCCAATCAATACAAGTTGTCTGATATGGATATTCAATGAACATTACAATAACTCATGGACACACAAGAAATATAATCATCTCTATGATTACCTCTAGGACATATTTCCTTCAGTCTTCCACTTGCACTAGAGTCAATCTAGATTGTATCTAATACCTATTGCTCTTGTGTGCGCTTCATGTGCAGGCTGCGGGAGTGGCTTTGTAAAGGGATCAACAACATTTGAGTCCGTATGTATTTTGCATATCATGAAACTACCATCCTCAACGAAACCACGAATCTAATGGTAATGTATGCAAATATGTTTGTTCTCCTGGTGATGTCTAGGTTCCTTGGTTTGTGCAATAGCACCATTGTTGTTACAATAAACGTCCATGGGATTGGATGTGCCCTAAACCACACCAAGAGAGATCAGGAAATTCCTAATCCAAATAGCTTCCTTTGCAGCCTTTGAGGCGGTAATATATTCATCTTATGTTGAAGAGAAGGCCACCATATCTTGCTTGAAACTTTTCCAGCTCAAAACACCATCATTCATGACAAACACATAACCAGATTGCGATCTAGAGTCA
The DNA here is from genome assembly GCA_916181665.1 of Avena sativa. Classification (NCBI taxonomy): domain Eukaryota; kingdom Viridiplantae; phylum Streptophyta; class Magnoliopsida; order Poales; family Poaceae; genus Avena; species Avena sativa. Next base: position 37,790,490 of record OV702298.1, on the reverse strand, counting down.
TCTGAGTCGTTAAGGTAACTCGCATCTGTGTAACCCTTTACACCGAGTTCATCCTTATCTCCATAAACTAGGAACACATCCTTAGTCCTTTTCAAGTACTTAAGGATATTCTTTACCGCCGTCCAGTGGCTTTCACCTAGATCAGCCTGGTACCTGCTCGTAACACTTAGAGCATAGGAAACATCTGGGCAAGTATATATCATTGCATACATGATGGATCCAATAGCCGAAACATATGGAACCGTACTCATGCGCTCACGCTCATCAGTAGTTGAGGGACACTGAGTCTTGCTGAGCTTAATGCTGTGAGACATGGGCAAGAACCCCATCTTATCCTCTTCCATGCTGAACCGTTTCAACACTTTGTCAATGTATGTACTCTGTCTTAATCCAATTAGCCTCTTTGATCTATCTCTATAGATCTTAATACCCAGAATATATGCCGCTTCTCCTAAGTCCTTCATAGAAAAACTATTTTTCAATGAGGTCTTAAAAGACTTGAGCATAGGAATGTCATTTCCAATCAGCAATATGTCATCTACATATAAGATTAGAAATACGAGCGCTCTCCCACTTTCCTTCTTGTAAACACAAGGTTCTTGTTCATTTTTGATGAAGCCAAACTCATTTACAACTTCATCAAATCAAATGTTCCAACTCTGAGATGCTTCCTTCAGCCCGTAAATAGACTTTAGAAGTTTGCATACCTTTCCAGCATTGTTTGGATCGACAAAACCTTCGGGCTGCATCATATACATATCCTGAGTAAGGATTGCATTTAAGAAAACCGTCTTGACATCCATCTGCCATATCTCATAGTCAAAATGTGCAGCAATGGCTAGAATGATCCGTATAGATTTAAGCATCACTACGGGCGAGAAAGTCTTATCGTACTCAACTCCTTGAACTTGTTGAAAACCTTTTGCAACAAGTCGAGCTTTATGAATGTGAACATTTCCATCCATATCAATCTTATTCTTATAGATCCATTTGCACTTGATGGCTTAAAAACCATCAGGCGGGTCAACCAAGTTACAAACTTGATTGTCTCCTATGGACTCTATCTTGAATCTCATGGCGATTAGCCATTTCTCAGAGTCTAGGTCCACCGTCGCTTCTACATAGGTCGCAGGCTCATCATTATCTAACAATAATAATTCCTGCATTTCGCGGAGCCTCACCAACCTTCGTGGTTGTGGTGCTTCTATTTTCATGGGTTTCTCAACCTGTTCTACTAAAATAGCATCACTTGTAGAAGCATCCCCGACTAGCTCATCTTGAACTTCTTCAAGTCGCACCGACCTTTCACTCGTTCCTTTTGTGAGAAACTTTTTCTCTAGAAAAACACCGCTACGAGCGACAAATACTTTGCCCTCTTCTCGGTTGTAGAAGTAATACCCTAAGGTTTCCTTCGGATATCCCACAAAAATGCACTTATATGATTTGGGTGTTAGCTTGTCCGACTGAAGTCGCTTGACAAATGCATCACAACCCCAAATATTTAGAAAAGACAAACTGGGATTCTTTTCAGTCCACATCTCATATGGTGTCTTAACTACGAATTTAGATGGTACCCTATTAAGTGTGAAAGCTGTAGTTTCTAGAGCGTAACCCCAAAATGATAATGGTAAATCCGACTAGCTCATCATCGATCGAACCATGTCCAACAGAGTTTGATTGCTCCATTCGGAGACCCTGTTTCTTTGAGGCGTTCCGGGCGGCGTGAGCTGTGGAACAATTCCGCAACTCTTAAGATGATTGCTAAATGCGTGACTCAAATATTCACCTCCACGATCAGATTGCAGGGCCTTTATTTTCTTGCCACGTTGATTCTCTACCTCACTCTGAAACTCCTTGAACTTTTCAAAAGTTTCAGACTTATGCTTCATCAAGTAGACATAACCATATCTATTGAAATCATCAGTGAAAGTAATGAAGTAGTGATATCCTCCCCTAGCTGTCGTGTTCATTGCTCCACACACATCAATACGTATGAGTTCCAACAAGTTCATCGCTCTCTCGGGTAAACCCTAAAAAGGCGACTTGGTCATCTTTCCAAGTAAACAAGCTTGACATGTCTCGTATGATTCAAAATCAAACGAAGTTAGAAGACCATCATCATGGAGCTTCTTCATGTGCTTTTCACTTATATGCCCCAAACGACAATGCCATAAATAGGCAGGACTCAAATTATTAGGCCGAAGCCTTTTAGCACTAACATTGTAAACAGATGCATCATCAAGATTTAAAATAAATAACCCATTCAAAATGGGAGCATCAACCATAAACATATCATTCTTAGAGATTATGCAACCATTATTCATAATTGCGAATGAATATCCATCCCTCATCAAACATGAAGGTGATAAAATGTTTTGACCCATACTAGGAATGTAATAACAATTATTCAACTCCATAATAAATCCTGACGGAAGGTGAAGTTGCATGACGCCGACGAACAATGCAGGAACCCTTGCCTTATTTCTGATGCGAAAATCCACTTCGCCTTTCTGCACTTCTCTAGTCCTTATTAGCCCCTGCATCGAATTTAAAATATGAGCAAACGATCCGGTATCAAATACCCAAGAGTTAATATAGGAATCAGCGAGAAGAATGTCCACAACATTTACAACAAGTGTACCTGAGTGAGAAGGACTCATACTTCCACTCTTCTTCAAAGAAGCCTGGTACTTGCTGCAGTTTCTCTTCTAGTGGCCATGTTCATGACAAAAGAAGCACTCAGTGTCTTCTACAGGTCCAACCTTTTTCTTGGGTGCAGGCTTTGGCTTAGGGATCGTATCCTTAGCTTTCCCTTCTTCTTCTGTCAAGAAATGCCCTTTTTCTTGAAGCTAGGATTGTTTTGCACAGCCATCACATGTCTATGCCCTGCACACTTCTTAATGTCACTTTCGGTTGTTTTCATCATCCCACATAACTCATTAAGGCCCTTCTCCACCCCATGCATATGGTAGTTTGAAATGAAATGCCCATAGGTAGATGGAAGAGACGCCAAAATGAAATCAGTAGCCAACTCTTGGCCTAGTGGAAAACTAAGCTTTTTCAAAGTCTGACTGTAACCAACCAATTTGATCACATGGGGACCTACAGCTGCTCCCTCTGCCAGCTTGCATTCCACAAAGGACTTGGCGACATTGTACCTCTCAGTCCTTGCCTGAGTATGGAACATGTCTCTAAGCGCGACAATCATATCGTATGCTTCCTGGTCCTCAAACTGCTTTTGGAGTTCAGGTTCCATGCATGCAAGCATAAGACAACTAACCTCAAGAGAATCATCACATGCTCTCTTGTAGGCATTCTTAAGAGCAGCAGTTGCATTATCAGCAGGTTCATCGGGGATCAGGGTATCCAGAACAATTTCCTTTTTATTATCTCTGAGAACAATTCTCAGGTTACGGGCCCAGTCCAAATAGTTTGTTCCATTTAGTTTATCTTTGTCAAGACTCAAACGCAAAGAAAATGGTGATGCAGTGTTTGGTGCCATTGATCTACAACAGAAAATATGCAAAATACTAAGCCATGTATGCATGAACGATTAAAATATATTAAACAATTTAATAGAATATACTCCCACTTAAATAAACATCCCTCTATTGATACTAAGTGATTCAAGATCCACAATTAACAAGTCGACTAGTGAGATTTAGCATCACTGCTAGAAGACAAGGTAAATCGGTAAGCAACTCTTGCTAATCATATCATATATGACTATTGTTGTTGGGTGACATCTCTATGTCTAAACTAGGCGCCCAACCTTTATGCCCCAAGGTCCTTAACTATTAAGATGACCTTGTCAAGCTCACCAACCCTTAAGCATGTAGGTATCCGATACAAACCCATCCAGCCAAGGAAAACCGCGACACCCTAATTTTATAGGCCCACCAACGATTGTACAGGGCATAGGATGGTGCAATGTTTGGTTGGGAGGGCATGGTTTAACTTAAACTTTGTGAGGGATCGTTCTATTTCTATCATCTAAGCATGCATAGTAGTAAAACGCATAAGAATAACATTCACATAGATGTGACACATTATGGCCCATTTTATCATGGTGATCTCCATCACCATAGAACCTGTCCACCATGATGATCTCCATCTTCATGTTCCATGTGAGCCATCCTCCAAGTGATGAGTCCTCCAAGAACCAATACAAGCTATTACTCCTAACAACTAGTAATCAAAATTACATAGTATTGGGATCATCACAAGTTGGCATACATACCATTATAATAAATGACAACACATATGGCTCCAACCATGTTGCCGTACTCACGACACGCGGGTCATGATAAAAATATATACATGCATCACATACATATAAGGGCCATACTGATCACATACATCCTGTAAAAACAAGTTATGCATAGAATCGCATTCTACTGGATCATGTGAAATCGTATCACCTAGTTACCTTAACGATATACAATATGGGCTACGACTAAGGGGGTGTAGGGGGTCTCCCCCTGCGGGGTTCGAAGGGGCAGCGCCCCTCGTGGTATCTACACAACGAGAGATCGAATCTACACAATTTTCTTTAAGGATTTTGATCGGCAAATCAAATTTACCATAAAAATCGACTATTGTTCCGATTCGACCAAACTCCTTTGATCACGGTACATCGATTTTATATCTAGGTTCCGATTCGATCAATAATATTGATTTTCGCGTGATTCAACAGGATTTATGTGTCACTGTCTACCCCGATGGTGGAAACCGACCGGTAGGGGTAAGTCGTTCGATGACCTCAGAATCACGATCACAGAAAGCAAGATCATAGATCAATTCCTGAACCACCGCAATACAAACGATCACATCATTCATATCAATCTGCATATCACCATATGCAAACATCCAAAATACCACTGAAGGGATACGGGTAGGCTACACTAGCTGACATGGTTATACCCCACGGGTACAAGATCTCAGCATACCTGGTCCAGCCCAAGGAAGGCCCACGACAATTATACGCCAGCCCATGAAGATTTTCGGGTGGCCAAGGCCCATGACGCTTTCGGATCCTTGGAGAGCAAGACTAGAGTAGATAGGACATTCAAAGGGGTAAAACCCTAGAACTTGTAACCGACTAGGTCTATGCCCGGGACCTGCCTGAGTCTATATAAAGGCTAGGAGGGCCGACCTAGATTTCCTCCTCATACTTTCGCATACACACCTCCACGCCAGATTGCATCTGCACACCCCTGTAACTTTCGGTTCCGCCATAATCAAGAGCAGACAAGCAGGAGTAGGGTTTTCCCTCCGGGGGCCTGAACCTGGGTAAACCTTGTGTCCCCGTGTTGCTTGTTTGCTAACCGTTCCGCGATCTCCAGCATCCCCATCTTCTCCAAAACCCAAGTCCATAACAATGGGCATTGATGAGATCAAACCTCGTCACTAGCTCAAATTAAAAAAATTCTACCGCGTAAACCAGGAATACTGTTGTCATAGATCTCGGGATTACCACTAGACGCGCAGTTGCAGAACTTGATGAAGCCCGTCGAGGCAATGTAGATGTTTTATGTCTCCTCCTCATCCTCGTCCCAGGAGCAGCCCCCTTGCACGGCTCGTCCAAGTGCTATAGTTGCAGCACCTCCGAGGTATCCACACGTCTAGGGTGGAAGCGTCAGACGCCGGACTGCTAGGTCCACGCGTGCACCACATGGGTGAGAGGAGTGATGGCTGGGTGGAATGCTCAACCCTATTCAGCTCACCCTACCCTCTCTTATATAGGCGTCCCTAGTGGGCTTCTACATTAGCAGCCTAAGCCTGGTTTAATTCGAATCCAATCTTCATTAGGCTTCCAAACCTTTAAGTGTGTGACCCTATGAGTTCATACATGTGTAAACATGATACGGGTACACTTCCTCCGTCAATAATTGGTAGAGGCCTCTAGCAAGACGTGCCAACTCCTCAACTCATACAAAGATCATTCAGACGAACCATCACAAGGTTAAGTACATGTCTTTCCCTTTGCCTCACGATATTTGGTCTAGCTCCAAGCTAACCTCTCTTTCTCGATACTGTGATTCGTAATTCCTTTACTAGGTTAACTCTTAACCTTATGTAGAACGGCCATGCATTTCTGGATCCGGTCACTCGAGGGGCCCAGAGATATCTCTCTCAAGTAGAGAGGGGCAAATCCCATCTTGATTGACCAATGCCTTGCAACATGCTTCAGGACAAACCCGAAAGCTACCTTTATAACTACTCAGTTACGGAGCAGTGATTGATAGCCCCAAAGCAGGTCCATCCACATCTCAAGTACATGCGACAATCTCAGGTATAAGGACAAAACGTACACGATGTATAGAGAGAGCTGCAAGTGTAATTTCTAGTCTCAAGTTGGGTCATTCCAACCCCATGTTCATAACATGTGTCCACATCATTGGTTTGACATCTCCATGTCTATGACTTACGAAACATAGTCATCAACCAACCGATGTGCTAGTCTAATATTTACGTGTGTTCTCACATGAACTCCGACTAGGAACAACTATTAGATAACCATACAAGTAATGAGTTTCACAAAAAATTCACATAATTTCCAATCAATACAAGTTGCCTGATATGGATATTCAAGGAACATTATAATAACTCATGGATACATAAGAAATATAATCATGTCTATGATTGCCTCTAGTGCATATTTCCTTCAAGTAGGGGGCTTCTAGCAGCGTCGCCAGGTCCTACAATGTCGTCCCGACTGTTAACTGCACATGTGATAGTGCCCTAGCACACACGTCGCTGCTTGAGAGTAAGCATTTGATGATTTTAAGAAATCCATAGCTTAGGGTTTTTTCTAGTTGTTAGGACAATAGTACTAGTTTTATTTCTTTGCTTAGCATGGTTCTTGTGATGTATACTATAGCTATGTACTGTAGTGGGTTCTACTTATGAATTCTAGCTATGGACTGTTGATGGTTCTTTTGATGGTTTAGGTTTTACTTGTACTGCTGACAGCTACTGTCACTTCTACCATGGTATGCCAATGACTAGTTATCCTATGCTTACTGCTATTTCTAGCTTCCTGTAGCTCTACTAAGATGTTTATTTTGGTCAAGTTGGTTTGTTGGTTCCTTTACTTCCTACTGGTTTTTCCCTCATAGTGTTTGGGTTTTTCTGTTGTATTAGAATTTGATGTTAGTGATCAATTGCTACTGGTTTAAGACACTACTCTTGGGTTTTGATCATAATCTACTCTGACTTCTGACTCTATTGTTTTTTGTTTTTCAACCCCTAGGCATGGGTTTCAGGACAAGTTCCTGGGACTCAAAGTTGGATTCCATATTGATTGGTTTCACCTTAGGGTGAAACCTAAATTTTAAACCATGAAAATGGTTCTTTTTGTTTTGTTATTTTGCAGGTTCAGGCAAGGATAAGAAGTTAGAATGAAGATGAATATAAAGATGAGAATAGATAGGTTTAGATTAGGTTCTTATCCTTTTTAGTTTGTGTTAAGGTTTTCTTCTTATTCTTGTAATCTTTCTTTAGTATTTTTTCTTGTACAAACCATGTATGGAAATTGTAATGAATAAATGTTAAATTCTTGAGATTGTCTTATGTTCCATCTATTTTTAGGAATTTCTTCCAATTTAATATATTTTTGGTGAATTTGAACTCAAGTTTGACTAAGTCAACCCTCAAATTTGATTTCAAATGCTAAGATTTGGATTCTAAGTTTCTTAGTCTTTATTATCATGTATTGATGTATGTGTAATAGTGTTATCTCTTCAAATTGTAATTTGACTCAATTTATTTTGTTCAAGATCATATTTGAAATTTGAATCTCAAATCCTAGTGTTGACTTGAGTCATACTCAAAACTAGAGCCAAATCTCAATCACTTGTTATTCAAACGACAAAAATTTAAATTCTCCCTCATTTAAAACATATCCAATACAGTTGCACTGTTCACACATCTATCATTTCCCCTTCCTATTCTTCGAGATGTTACAACTACCAACCGATGGTGCTTCGTAGGTGGAGGTGCTACGAGCCAGCAGCAACACTACTACCAGAGGCATGCGGTGGTTCTACGAGTTGGCAGGTGGATGTGCTACCATAGGCATGGGGAGATGCTACGAGCGGCCGCCAATGCTCCTACCAGAAGCATCTAGTGATGCTACAAGCAGCTAGAGGAGGTGCTATCATAGGCATGCGAAGCTGCTACGAACTGCTACCAACGTTTTGTGGTTTTTGAAAAAAACATTTGTGCTACTACTGTTCTTCCGATTTGCATTGGATTTGCATTGTAGAAAGAATTTTTTGCCACAACCATCTGTTATGCATCATAAAGGGTTTCATCAGAGGAGCTCACCTTTTTTTCTATGTTTATTTTGCAGTTTTGCTACTATACTATAATTTTTTTGCTACATGGTCTTCAGCAAAATCGGCTGTGATTTCACATCATAAATCTCATTCTAGGATCTTGTTGGATTTTTTTGCTACAATGTTACTGTAGAACATTTTTTTTGCTACCATCATTATGTGGTCTTCCTAGAAATTATAAAGTTTTGGTGTGACGTCTATAGTGAGGTCCGTTTTCCTACAATAGCATTTTTTTTGCTTTGACGTCTCTAGCGAGGTCTCCGGTATACATGTACACGAGCCGGACCAAGCTAGCTCGCCGGCGAGCCACAAAAAGCTCGAGCTTTTTGGGCGACCCCGAGCCAGCTCGAAGCTGCCGACGAGCCTCCAAATGGAGCTCGACCCGAGATTCTCCCGAACTCAGTTTATCTCGGTCCGGCTCGTGAGCCTGGCGCCAATAGACACTGACGGGTGGGGCCATTTTTCTGGGCAACGTCGCAAGGCGACGATAGTACGGGGCGGCGGCGGTGCAGAGCGAGGTTAGCACGATGCTGCCGAGGGACAACAAGCGGCAGTGAGGGGAGGGGCAAGCATGGCGGCAACGATAGGACGAGGCTAGCATGGCGGCAGTAGCAATGTGGGGCTTGCTTCGCTGAGGAAGACGATAGATACATGCGTACATGGATTCTAAAACCAGCCCAACACCTCTCAATTTGGCCCATTGCTAACTTAGAAAAAGGGCGAGCTGACGAGCCAGCCCGACATGGCTGCGGTCCAGCATCGCAAGTTCGGCTTGGTCCAGTAGCGCCAGGTACAGTCCCCGATGAGTCCACGGGTGAGACCTGTCCTTTTTATTTATTTTATGGTGATTTTTTTGCTAGATGCAGCAAATCTGTGAGGTCTTTTTTTACTACATGTAACAAAAACGGAATACAGGCCCAACAAGACACGTGTCAGCTTTAGAAAGCCGGAGGTTGGAAAGTTTCATAATGTGTTTGGGTGTCCCTTTTGTTTTTTTTAAAGGACTAGGAAAAATACCCGTGCGTTGCACCGGGTGTTGCGTCGTGGAAATCAAGACCCTCGAAAAGTTTAGTACTTATAGAGCCGGATGAACAAATACTCAAACGCTCACCGGCATCGTTGCACCGACTGGTGACATCCTTAATTGATGATGCTCGTGTTTGCCAACCGGGCTCCTCGCTTGAAAATTACTTCTCCTTGAGGGCTCCTATCTGCTCCTCGCGCATCATACAGTTGGGTGATCACGATAACTCCTTTAATTATGCCTACAATTCCTCCGTTTAATTAGCACATGTGGCTAGCTTCTTGTTAATCTCCGAGTTGCCTTGTAGAAACTTATGAATTAGCATCAATAACTGTAATGCGAGTCGTACCATGTCTTACTTACACCTGACCACCGTCGAAGTAAGGGTGTGTAGAATTGATCTTGCGCCTTGGCCCATGTTTACACCGACGTAGGGTCCGGCTGCTTGGGGTCATGGGCGGCCGGCCGGCCGGCCGGCTTTGCTGCTGGTAGTGGTCGTCTATATGCCCGCGTGAAGTCGTCAAATCCAGCACAGGATGCTTACCTGCACTGTCCCCTATCTCCTGTCCCCGCCTGTAAAAAGTAGTGTGATAGTGTCTATCTGAACGGGCTTTTCTATTAAGATTTTCAGATCAGATACTTTGGTACAGAAGGAGAGAGCCTCAGCAGAATAACAGCACGCGCTTGCGAAAGCAACAACAGCCTGGCAACGCGCGAGCGGTGGCCTATCATGACGCGGGAATGGGTAGCTAGCGCATGAGGCAGCGGGCACCCTGTCAGCGCATGGCGGCAGCATCCAAGTAGCCCGCGGGGTGGTATATATCCAGGTTCGCATGGGACACAACTCGAGGTAGCCGGTAGCGGGATGGCGCACAGAGACAGGCGTGACGCCGGGAGATTGGCGCCGAGGTGGGAACCAGTGCGGCGGCTAACGACCAGAAATCGCAAGCGGACTGGCTCGACGGCCGTGAATCAGGAGCCCGCGCGGAGACCTCAGTCCGTGAGGAGAGCGGCGGTGCGTGTGGTTGTCATGGGGACCAAGTCGATGGGAGGATTTGAGGAGTTCGTGGCCCGTGATTCATAGAGCGACGGCCTCCAGATCTGCTTTTTGCGGGGACCTCCGGCGCGGCCTCCCGAAAGGCAGCGGCGCCCTACGGAGCGCGGTGCCACGGACCCTTGGCTAGTTCAATTCCCGGCCGGCGATGAGCAGGGACCAGCACGAGACACAACCGGCGGCGAGCAGGGACCAACCGTGAGGCCATAGCGGACTGGTCGAGGGGGATTCAGGCGTGAGAGAAGATAAAGACCAGAGAGAGAGTCCTGACCGAGGCGGCGTGGCCGCGCCCTAATCCGCATCCTCTATCTCGCGTCTATGACTAACCGGTGGCAGTGCCTGTAATATTTCCAAACTTGCGAAGCTAAAAGAGTAATTTCCAGACAGACCGTTGACAGAAACCTTACGTTCTTTATTATTATCTCTACTATATAATTTATCTAGAGGTGGTTTTCGCTGCCCCAATTTTCGTACGTCGCCCGGGAGTCCTGTCATCGTAATCGTAAAGATTGCCAGGTTGTGATCGCGGTCCGTTTTCTATCCAAATACGTCCGCCACGCTAGGAGATTGAAACGGATTTCTCCCTCCCATCCATATATAGCCAGCAAAGGCTCATGGAAGCGATGGAGCCGAGCCCCATGTTCCTCTAATCCCGCCGGGGAAAAGCGCCGCTGTCGCTGACACACGTCGTCTTGAGCCGCGACGCCGAAACGCTCCATGGACGTGATGGAGTCGAGCCCCATGCTCCTCTAATCCCTGCCCGCGAAAAGCGCCGCCATCGACGACCAGCGCCTTTCCCCTCCACTCGGTCTGCTGCCCTATTTCTCCGTTAAAATCCCCTCACCCTTCCTTGTCGAGCCGGTGGGCGACGTGATGGATCGGGACTGGCGCATGCTCCGCGAAGACTTTCCAATCTCCGTGTCGTCGACAAGGTTGGGTACGGGACACCGACGCCAATCCTGATAGCCTCCGTGCCGTCCGGTGTCACACTAGATGGGCTCCGGCAAGACCGCTGCCTTTGTGCTCTGCATGCCGCCGATCGTCAGCGAGGCGGAATGGCGGATACAACCGAGGGTGCATACGTGCTCTTCTGGCGCCGTCCCGCGAGCTCGCCCAGCAGATTGAGATGAAAATAGCCAAGTTTACGTGGTAATCGGCATAGTGTGGCCAGACCCAGAAAAACTCGTGGCTTCTCGATCCTCTACCTTTCCGATGCATCGTTTCCTAGCGGTAGTCTCAGCGGAGCCTGCTTTTGGTGATAGCTGTTCAGGTCTTGTATGCATTTTTCATAGCTGCTTTCATAAAATGTACCTATTCAAAATTATCTTGGGAAGCCAATTTGGCACAGTCGGCTTAGTTTGTATTGTTTCAGTTTCAAGTGTTCAGGAGCAACTTGTCTTCGCCGCCTTATTACTACGTTCCTCCTGATACGTGAATATACATTTCCTTCATCTTTTTTCACTTTGCAAGAAACCCTGCCAAGATCAATATTTCTTTTGTTGTAGTTTCCGGTGTTGTTGATCAAAAATTGTGCATGTGTGCATGACTGGTACACTTTTAATTTCTTATGAAGGAGACGCTGAAGGATCTGTGGAGCACATCTTTCAGCAGCACTTCCTGCAATAGCAGTAATCTCCTCGGCCACACGGAGGCTCAACACACAGTCAGTTTACATGATGATGGCGACAACGAAACCACGGAGAGAGGTGGTGAACAGAGAAGTAGAGCGACAACTGAGATAGATCCCGTCGATAGCCATGCTTTCTAACTTCCACCATCAGATATAGACTGGACCGTCCGACTAGCAAGAACAAGTTAGATTAGGTGACTACCATGACCGTGACAGCGCACGGGCATTCAACTAGTATATATATATATTACATTCTTTATTATTATATATTATATTATATAGATATAGATATAGATATAGATTACGATTAACCCGGTCAGACACCTTTTGGATCATGTCTGACTTCCAGATAGTGTACGGCAAGTAGCGTAAACCGCGTTAATATCAAAGCAGAAATTGAACGAGCCGTCAACCGTCAGCAATGAGAAAGCCAACTAGCCGTCCCGGTCTCGCGGAGGTGCATGACCACTGACCAGGTAGTGCTGGTAGGGTGCTGGTATTAGCATGTGTTCCACCTCCAACATACACTAGTGTAAGACTTCTTCAGCCCCATAATCAAATACCATTCCACGAACCTGCTGCGCACCAACCGCCCTAGGCTGCCCTCTTGCTTGCTTGTATATATACAGTCCGGCACCGCGGCAAAATCAAAGAACAGAAAGCCCCTCCTTACGTTCAACAGACCATAGTGCCTATCTCCTCTGCTTGCCTTGCTCCTTCCAGTTCAAGTTCCAACCTCGCGATATGGCAGCTGCCATGAGAATCACTCTCCTTGCCGTGGCGGCGATGGCCGTCTTGAGCACCGCGTCGGCGGCGACATACGACGTCGGCGAGCCGGCCGGCGCGTGGGACTTGGGCATCAACTACGGCAGCTGGGCGTCCTCCAAGAAGTTCCTCCCCGGTGACACTATCGTCTTCAAGTACTCCCCGCTGGCGCACGACGTGGTCGAGGTCAGCAAGGCCGACTACGACTCCTGCAGCGCCGCGAGCCCGATCACTACCCTCAAAACCGGCAACGACGTCGTCTCCCTGTCCGCCACTGGCATCCGCTACTTCATCTGCGGCTTCACTGGCCACTGTGCCGCCGGCATGAAGGTCACCATCGACGTCGGGTCAGCTGGCTCCTCCCCTTCGTCACCCGCACCAGCCAGCGGTCCCAGCGCCAGCAACTCTCCCCAGCCATCGCAAACGCCCTCCGCAGCCACATCCGTCCGGGCCACGGTAGGCCTTGGCCTTGCTGTCCTGCTTGCCGGTCTCATGGCTTGATCGAATGCATATGTGTGCTGCAACACGAACATATGAGCTTATGTACAGTTAACTATATTTGCTTGTGTATTCTTTTTGAGAGAGAGAGAGAGAGAGAGAGAGAGAGAGAATGCGACATTATATGTAAGTTTTGCATAGTATTCATTTTAGAGGATATATCAATAAAGGTACATACCTGGCAGGCACTAGCCTTGTTTCAATTCAGAAATGAAATGTTCATTTTCCTTGTATAGAAGTCGGAGTGGTGTGATTGAATAAGTTGTACTCTCTCCGTGTGGAAATAAGTGACTCATATTTTATTATATTCGCAATTATCTTGATGCGTCTGAGTGTGTAGATACATGTATTTTTACATAAATTCGAGTCATTTATTTCTGGACTGAGGAAATACATTTTTAACAGTTAGAATACGGCTAAAAATATTTATAAGTTGGGTAGAAGTCTTCCCCCCCTATCATCTTATGATACGGGTGTTCTTAGGATCAAACAGAATAAAATATATCCATAAATATATTCATGTTGTGTCAAGATTTTATCCATTTGTGGTCCGAGCCCGTGAGCCTAGTATGAGCTTGGTTGTGAGCTTAGCCCCCATGTCCCATGTCCTCAAGATCACCAACCATGAAAAGATACCCACCATTTCACCATTGGTCCTAAGACGAGAGTGTGGAAAATATTGATATTGATCCCTATAATTTTGTGTTGTTTGATCTGACTCTTTGGGGGATTTATATAGAGTTACACGAGGGTAGGAAGAGATTTGGAGTACAAGTTGTAGAGTCCTAGTCTATCTCTAGCCTATACATATAGTTACTCTAACATTCTCCCTCAGTCGGAGCGGGAGTGAAGCGGACGCTTGCGACTGGATTTGAAGTCTTGCGTTTCCGTCGTCTTCACCTCCTTGTCATCATCACCTGCGTGGACATGATCATAATTGTCACCTAGGGGAGGTGACTCCGTCCCCTTCTAGTGCCTCTCTTCCCTCCCGCAGTCACAGCGGGAGTGACATGAACGCAAGTGACGATGCGGACGCTGTTGACTGGAGTTCTTGAGTTGCTGTAGACGTTGTTCTTGATGTCGATGTCGAGGTAGGCGGTCATGATGTAGCCGTGGTCGAGGATGTCGTGGTCATTGTAGCCGCGCTATAGGCGCAAAAAATTTGCACGGTTTGTGTCGTAGGGTTTTAGGTTTTGTGCGGCGGCGGCAGGGATCTGCGGCGGCGACGAGTTTTTGGTTGTAGGTTTTTGTAGGCGGCGGTCGGGGCACAAGGCAAGCGGCGGCGGCAAGGTTTTTATGGCGGCGGCGGATCGCATAGGATCAGCGGCGGCGGCGGGTTTTTGACCAGGCGGGCGAGGCGATTGTGGGATCGCCCTAGCAAATCGCCGGGCTGCGGTGGACCACGTGATGTTGACCTTGGTGATGATTTTTGTTGGCGATGTAGAACTTGACAAAGATCTTGGTGTAGTCGTACAACTTGAAATTGTAATTTGGGTCGATGTAGCTTGGCTCGGTGCAGTGCAGATCTTGGTGTCGGTGAAGTCGCGTCTCGAAGCAGTGCAAATCTTGGTGTGGGTGTAGTCATGTCTCAGAGGGGTGTAGATCGGTGCGGCTCGATGTATATGGAGCGCGATAGCAGCAGCAATCATGGATGCGAATGAATGCTTATAGGCCTCGTCTTGATTCTCACGTGAGATCCTTGCCTTCGAACTTGATCTGCAAGTATGTGGACTCACGTGTCCGTGTACATCAGAAATTGCACGGGATCAGATTGGATCCGGCAAGCACCGCCTGATGATGATTGGGTTTTGGATCTAGGTATTTATTTAGCTATAGTTGAATCTAATCTATGGAAATGAAGAACTTGAAATTGGATCTAATCTAGTCTAAAGAAGCGATCAGATCTTTGATCTAGATCGGGTGCCGCGCCCCCGAGGAGTAATCTCCCCGGGGACGGCGCGTTGCGGAAGTGGTGGAAGAACCTAGGACCAGCGTCGTGAGGCAAACTGCCCTGATACCATGTGGAAAATATTGATCCCTAAAATATTGTGTTGTTTGATCTGACCCTTTGGGGGGGTTTATATAGAGTTATACGAGGGTAGGGGAAGACTTAGAGTATAAGTTGTAGAGTCCTAGTCTATCTCTAGTCTATACATATAGTTACTCTAACAGAGCTCGAGCTAACGCACTTCACAATGGGGTGAAGTTGTTCCTAAATTCATATGATATTGACCTCTTATGAATGGCTTACTATCTCAAGAGGATGTGCTTTGTGTACTAATATATGAGCACCAAGAACTACGTCAACCAATCAGAAAAAGAGAAAGAAAAAGAAGCAAAGGAGATCATGAAGCATGCCCTGACATGCAAAACAAAACAAAAATTACCACCACTAAGATCCAGTTTCAATATGCAGGTGGCGAGATTATACCTTTGATGATCACACAATGTAGAGGATATTGCAACATAGTAAGTGAAGTCCTCCAACTCCCATGGCTAGGTAATATCTCACATCCACGAGAGTTATCATGTCAAAAAATCTCGCATGGTTGAGCGTCAAAGTAGACGACACCTCTGAGGTATCCACATGTGGTGGAGAAGCATCGATATATTGATGTGTGATCCGGCACAAGGGGTGGCTAGAAATTGACAAGGTAGAGAAGCGACATTTAGATGCACCGCTAGATCTAGAGAGGAGGAGAGAGTGGTGACTCGGTGAGCAAGGGTGCTTGGGAAACCATGGTCAGCACCCCCATCCCGTTATATTGGCTAGGTGGGCTTCCCGTATAAGGAGTTCTACTCAACCTAGGGTTGCCCTAGTTGAGTTGGACTGCAACTAAGGGTCCCATCCCCTCCCCCCTTGTGGGTTCCTTTACCCCAAGGCAAGCCCTAGGGGTATGTACGTCCTAGCAGGGGTGCCTTTCGGAATGCTCCTTCATGTTCTAAAACCTTCCAGAACTTTTGGAACCTTCAACAAATTTCTAGAAGCTTCTAATACCTTGTGGAACACTTCCAAATATAATTGAAATCATATCCAGACCTTTAAGAAAACTTACGAAATCCTCCTAAACACTTTATGTGCCACTATCATTCTCATTTCCATCATAGCATTCCTTACATGTTGCTAAACTGTTAAGCACGTGACCCTACATGTTTGACCGTATGTGGACATATTTATAAAACTTCATGTCAATAATCGTTAGTAGTATCTAGACATGCATAATGACTCCCAACATATCATCTAAGATCTTTCAAGCAAACCTTTTGTTCTCACTTACAATTCATTTTGCTTCATGGTACATTACACAACCTGAGGCGGGACTTCGGTAGGATTCCCATGGTTAATTTCTTGATCACTATACCTAGTTATCCGTATTACTGGTTTGTACTCTTTACTCCCCACCACTAACACTTAGTAACAATGGCGGGTGAGGCAATGTTGGGCACCATAATACCAAGCGGGACCAGATTTATCTCTCATCACCGAAGGACTAAATCCTAGTCTTGACATATCTAGCACCACAACATACATTTTGATGTACGTGAAAGCCACTTTTATAATTACCCAGTTTTGGTGTAACGTTGATGAATCCTAAGTAACCATTCGGATCTAGGTATATGATTTTCTCATGTTTTATGAACACAAGTAAATGATAACACTGGCTGAGAAAGTAACGATAACATATTGACGATTATCTCGTGATATATCAATAGGGTCTATCCAGCACCACTTTTATCCTATCATTGTGCTCTAGTTATTGCCGGCATCCTCGTAACATTTAGTATGCCCATGGTTAGTAAAACATGACCAATCAATAATACATGACGTGCTCCAGAGTCCTCCCTATGGATGTGGTTGATCTTTATTATTCGACACATGCACTTATGTTTTCCTCCAAAACTCATATTTAGGAACTAATGCAATTTAAAACATAGAACATAAACATAATAATAAATATGTAAATAGAGTAATAATAACATCAATATTTCCTCTATGACGTATTTCCAATAGTTGGTCGTGATCTTAATCCCTACCTTGTCGGACCATGTCACATGCCTTTACCATCACGAAGACCTCCATTATCACATCGTACATCATCGTGTGGGCGATCTCCACGACTAATTTAACCACCATAACATATATTGCCACTGCCACATATCCGCTCCTCACATCTGCATCCAACACCGACGCCGATGCATGTCCATCCAAGCATGCATGAAATAGACTGTAACCGCATGCACCGTGGATCCGGTCAGTCTGACGGTGTCTTCCATGACCCTCCTACCCAAGACCTTGCTCACTTTATCATGCTTTCATAGTCCATCCAGATAAGTAGATCCCAACTTGGTTGGTGCAGGATCGCATGGAATTCCAGTAGATATGTTCTTTGTGGCTATCTTTGGTGAAAATCTTGTAAGTTCCGATATCAAGATCATGATTGGAACATGTCCAGGAGTGAAAATCCGCAGTTTGGTGGTTGTACACAACAATGACACACATTATTCATTATATTGTTGAATGTCTTGTCTTTGTGTCCTTTTCCTTGTGTTGAATGGTTGAACCCAACATGCATGATGAAATGCCTTGGTCTACCCATCATAAAATGGAATTGGCGACGTCAAACACTGATGTCTTTCCCCTTATTTAAGTCATAGTTGTGGAAGAATGACAACACAATCAACATATGTTTAGATCATGGCATGTCATGGTTCTACCACTTCGTGTAGTCAATGTACTCTGCTAGCTATTTGATGTTTTGGGATTATTTCCTTGCATTAAATATAATTGAACAATTGTTTCTAGATATGCAGATGAGGGGCAATGAGCTATGGATTTCATTTTCTAAAAGCTCTTATATTACTATATGCTTATCTAATTATATTTGTTGGTCCTCGCAGGACAATATTGAAGTGGAACTTTCTCTTAAAAATAGAAAGAGTTTCATAATTTTCTAAAAAACACTGAAACCATACAAAAGAGTTATACCATGGTATCATGATTTAAGCGGATATAATTTTGAACTTTGAAACATGCTATGTTGGGCAATAACTAGGACATGTGTCACAAGGACGGTGATGGGATGAAATATGGTAGAAGGAAGCGATCTTGGATAACTTACCACCAACTCTAAAAATTGCAAGTGCTCGGTGGCTTGTCTATGCAAACACTACAGGAAAATGGCGAGCCGCCCGACTCCTACGCCGATGGCTTTTAGCCGGGGTCGTCAGTGTAGGCCCCAAGCTAAGCAACCCAGCAACAAGACCATCGGCCTAGTTTAGCTATCGGTGTAGGACCATATGGGCTGAGGGCCGCCATCATCATAGCTCGGTCGTCGGCGTATCTAGAGCTAGGCCGAGAGTGGCCGTCAGCATAGATAGGCCGAGAGTGGTCGTCGGCGTAGGTTACAGACACGTGGAGTTGGCACATGCGGTTGACGGAGGTTTGACAACATAGGAGCTACGCCGACGCATTGCCGTCGGCACAACTATTTTACCTTTTTCCAAATTAATCATATAAAAATCATAACTAAATCATTTTGATTCATAAAATACAAATAATATATCAAAAATTGCAAAAAAACACTATCTATCTACACTTAAATATTGCACATTTGTTTTGAATAAAAATTAAGTATAACATAAAACAATACATGTACTTTCATATAACACATTTTAAAAGATATTCAAAATAGAAAATATGGTGGAATACCTCAAAAAATCCCACAACGGGACAACCAGAGTGGATCTTGTTGTAGAATAGTCTCATCCTTTGTTTTCCGTATAGGTATGGAATAAAAAATAAAGATAAAAGTATATTTGTCAACAATTGTTGGAGGCCGGTCAAGGGGGTAGATCTACGGGGTCCTTGCTCTAGGGTTTTGGTGGAAACCGACCACCGGAGCGCCGGAATACCTCAAAAAATTGTATGTGACTCTAGCATATGTGTAAAAGTGTGGTGAATGTTCATATAGGCAATATATAGCTCCCGGGTGTGACCATGTTCACATACATGCGGTAGTAGTTAGTGAAGTTCTAGACGAGAGGTGGAAACTCCCGCTATGGAGCAACCGGAGTGGATATTATGGTAAAATGGTCTCATCCTTTGTTTTCCATGTAGGTATGGCCTAAACAAAAAATTGAAGATAAAATTACATTGGTAAACCATCGTCGGAGGTCGGTCAAAGGGGTAGATCTATGGGGACCTGATCTAGGTTTTCGGTGGAAACCGACCACCAGAGCACTAGAATACCTCAAAAACTTACATGTGGCCCTCGAATATGTGTAAAAGCATGGTGCAATGTTAATAGAGGCAATATATAGATCCCCTCTGTAACCATGTTTACATACATGCGGTAACGGGTTAGTAAAGTTCTTGAAGGGAATATGCTCTGAGAGGCAATAATAAAGTTCTTATTATGTATATTCCAAGTATATGATATTTATTTATTTTGCATGCTATAATTGTGTTAATACGGAAACATTAATACATGTGTGTTTAGTAAACAAATGGAAAGTTCCTAGTTATGCCTGTCTTATAAACTATCTCATTGATTAACAAGATGATCATGGTTTCCTGATCATGGACATTGGATGTTGTTAATAACGAGGTCACAACATTATTAGAATGGTGTAATGAACATTCATCCAAAGTATAGCATTACGATTAAATTCATTGTGTTTATATTGCTATAACATCATAAGAAGTAATCATAATGCTTAGACCATGAGATCATGCCAATCACTAACACTAGAAGAGTATCTTGATAACATCAAACGTCAAACCATAATAGGGTGACTATAAAGATGGGTCAATGCTACGAAGGTGCTATGTTGAGGCTCATGGACCAAGAGTGAAAATTTTCCATCCCGATGATGGATAGATATACTCTGGGTCCTCTTGGTGATATCACATTAGTTAGCTTGCAAGCAAGTGATTTGATCACTAGAATGTTATATCACGGGAACGAGAAAAGAGTACATATTGGTAACAAGATCAATCTAGGTATGGAGATACCGATGATCGAATCTCGAACATGTAATATATCACGAGATAAAGAGATTAAGTTACTAGCGTAAGAGGTTCTCACGATCACAAGGAGTCATCGTTAAATGTGTGGGAGTCGGTATGGATCTCCAGGTCCCGCTTCTGATTATTGATCTGAGAGGGGTCTCGATCATGTCCGCATTATTCACGAACTGTAGGGTGACACACTTAAGAGACACTGACACCATTTGGAACAAATAGTTTCTAGACGAAAAGATTTAGAAAGCGCAGGAATTTATTTTACTAGACACCGGAATTGTTTTGGGTGAAATTGCTGAAATTGTTTCTGCATGTGAAATAGAATACTAGCAAGGGGTTTTATGTGAATGTTTATTAATTAATGTAATTAACAAAATTCTGAGTAAATAAATAAAATGAGTTTTATTTAAAGTGAGATTATATTAAATTTGGTGGAAATTTAATGAGACTTTTTGAGTGGGATTTTGAGTGGAGAAATGAAGGGTCATTTTGTGAGTGGGAGCTCCACCGACTTGAATGGAGGAAGGGGTGGGGGAAGCCCCCCCCCCATGCGCTGGCCATCCCTTTGGGGTTCCCTCTCCTCTTATAAAAGGACCCCCTCTCTCTCATACTCACACCTCCTCGTGAAGGATCTCTCGCCCCCTCTAGTTTATCGCCCACCGTCTCGGACTAGCAAGATACATGTTCCCGGTGGATTTTAGTTTGGAAAGAGTTGTTGCTTCTGCTGCATCGCTGGAGCAATGAGGCGGAGGTTGCTCGGTGGCTTGGACATGCGTTCGAGCACGGATGCGCTGCTGATTTGCGGCGCTAGACTTCTTCTCGATCTTGAGATCAGCAAGCGTTCGTCTACATCATCCACGAGTACAACTTCATTAAACTTTATCGGTCTACACGGATATATTCTCTATGGATGTATATCCACCCATTGCTTGTATCTAGTAGATAGATCTTGGTACTTAGTTGTTCCCATCGTAAGAAAATTTTTGTTTTCTATGTTTCGAACCCTACAGTGGTATCAGAGCTGGATCTATGCGTAGATGCTTTGCACGAATAGTACACATATGAGTATGTGGGCGATGATGATCATGTTATTGCTTCTTGTTTGTACTTTGGATATTGGTGGCATAGTGGGATGAAGTGGCCCGAAAAACATTACATGTCCTTGTTTTTTTTTCTTTTTTTAGATTGTATCCTTGTCGGAGATATGCCCTAGAGGCAATAATAAAAGTAGTTATTATTATATCTTTGTGTTTATGATAAATGTTTACATTGATGCTATAATAGTATTAATCGTAAACATTAATATTTATGTGATTTGTAAACTTATTAGAGTCCCTAGTAAAGCCTCTTTATAATACTAGCTTGTTAGTTGATAGATGATCATGGTTTCCTAATCATGAACATTGAGATGTTATTAACAACAAGATCATATCATTAGGAGAATGGTGTGATGGACACACTCCTATAGATAAGTGTAGCATAAAGATCAAGTCATTTCAATAGTTCGTTTGCTATAAGCTTTCTGATACATAGTAACCCGATTCCTTCGACCATGAGATCATGCTAATCACCATCACCGGATGGATGCTTTGATGACATCAAACACCAACTCGTAACTTGATGGTTATAAAGGTGGCATTGAGTGTTCAGAAAGTATGTATTGAGGCATCAAGAGTGGGATTTGTCCATTCATATGACTGATAGATATAATTTGGGCCCTCTGGGTGGAATGTCATCCAATTAGCTTGCAAGCATGTGACTGGCTCACAAGGGATCACATATCACAGGAACGAGTAAAGAGTACCTATCGGTAACGTGGTTGAACTAGGTATGCGGAGATACCGACGATAAGACCTCACATAAGTAAAATATCGCGAGACAAAGGGAGATTGGTATCGTAAGTAAATGGTTCATTCGATCACAAAGTAATCGTAGAAATATGTGGGAGCCATATGAATTTACAGATTCCTCTATTGGTTATTGATCGGAGAAGAGTCTCATTCATGTCTGCATAATTCACGAACCGTAGGGAGACACACTTAAGGATACGATGTTGTTTAGTAGATATGGAATGTAAGTAGGAAGACCGAATGTTGTTCGGGGCCTCGGATGGGATCTGAGATATCACGAGGAGATCCAGAATGGTCCGGAGAATAAGATTTATATAAGGAAAGTCCAATTCTGTAGTTCGGGAATGATTCCTATGTTTTCACCGGAATGATCTAGAAGGGTCTAGAATGTTCACTGGACCGGAAGGGGAAGGGTACATGAATGTGTCATGACAAAGTAGAATGATTGCATCATTTCCTAGGTCACTTGGCTAGGCATTTGAAAGAAAGAAATTAAACTCCAAAATTGAAAGTCAAAATCAAAGTTTGAAAAGTCAAACTGGGACAATGTTTCCTACTGGAGGGAGGAGAGGAAACCTCCTCTCCCTCCACCAATGATACGTCGGAAACGTATCTATAATTTTTTATGTTCCATGCTTGTTTAGTATCTACTTTGCTTTTCTTTGTCTACACTTTGAGGTGTTTTTATATGTTTTCTGGTACTAACCTATTAACAAGATGCCATAGTGCCAATTGCCTGTTTTCTTCTATTTTTGGTTACAAAAAAGCTAGTAAGGAAATATTCTCGGAATTGGACGGGATAAAACCCAAATTCAATATTTCACCGAGGAGAACACGGAGTCCAGAGGAGATATGGAGGGGAGCCACAGGGCGGCCGCACCCCCCAGGCGCGGGCCCACCCTAGGTCGTGCCTGGGCAGGATGTGGGCCCCCTGGCCGCCTCCCTGCCTCACCTCTTCGCCTATAAGAATCCCCCGATGCCTAAACCCTAAGTACCCGATCAATATTCCATGAAACCATCTGTAGATGCCGCCACCATCATCCCTAGATCGGGGGGGATCTGAAGCTCCTCCTGGCACCCTACCGGAGGGGAGATCATCCCGGAGGCCTTCTTCTTCATCATGCCAGCCTCCGATATGAATCTTGAGTAGTTCCACCTTGGACTACGGGTCCATGTAGTAGCTAGATGGTTGTATCTCCTCCTTTGTGTTTTCATATCTAGATCTTGTGAGCTCCGTTCATGATCAAGATCTCATCTATTTGTAATCATGCATGTTGTGTTTGCGGGGATCCGATGGATATTGAGATTACTATGTCAGATTGATTAATGGTTTTGTCTTTTTGATTCTATCATGTCTGTGTTATTTGTGATCTTGCATGCTCTCTATTGTTAGTAGCTATCTTGGACAAGTAGTTGCTAGTAACTCCAAGAGGGGGTATTTATGCTCTATAGTGGGTTCATTCCTCTATTTAATCTAAGGGAAGTGACAGAAATATCTAAGGTTGTAGATGTGTTGTTGCCACTAGGGAGAAAACAACGGTCTCTTGTTCATGGAATGAGTGGATTGTTTACCTTACACATTTTTCTTAAAGCAGTTGTCTGTTGCTTGCAACTTAATACTGGAGGGTGTTCAGATGATAACCCAAAGGTGGACTTCTATTCATAGATTTAGTTGGATGGAGGTCTATGTATCTTGTTGTATTGCCCAATCAAATCTCATAGGATCTTGATGTCTAGTATTGCATTGTTATGCCTTGCTCAGTCCTGTCAATTGCCCTGCTGTAATTTTTTACCCAGCATGCCATGTTTGTTTATCTAAGGAGAACACCTCTAGTGAACTATGGACGTCGGTCCAATCTTTACCATTGATACATCTTCCACTGTTACTGCTTACTTGTTGCAAACCACCATTACCTTCCACACCATACAGTTAATCCTTTGTTATAGCAAACCAGTGAGATTGACAACCTTGCTACTCGTTGGGGCAAAGTCTTGAGTTTGTGTTGTGCAGGTCTCCAAGTTGCTAGCAACACCTTTGAGTCGTTTCCTTAATCCTACTGGTTCGATAACCTCGGTTTCTTACTGAGGTAAATCTTGCTGATATGCTCATCATACCTTGCTCTTGGGGTCTCCCAACGAGGCGTTGATCACGCCATCAAGCTTATTCCTGGCGCTATTGCCGGGGAGGCTAAGGACGTCTTCACAAGGGGAGTCCTTCTCAACCTTTCTCTTTACTTTGTTTTTTCTTTGCTTAGTTTCTTTTTCTTGGTTTTGTTTGCCTCTTTTTATCAAAAACACAAAAAAATAGTTCCTGCTCTAGTTGTTGTTGTTGTTGTTGGCTTGCTCCACTTTTGCCAAAATGAACTCTGCTGAGAACACCAAGTTGTGTGACTTCACTAGCACAAACAACAACGATTTACTAAGCACTCCTATTGCTCCACCTGCTCTTGATGCTACCTTTTATGAAATTAAGCCTGCTTTGTTGAATCTTGTGATGAGAGAACAATTTTCTGGTGCTAGTTCTGATGATGCTGCTTCCCGTCTCAATAACTTTGTTGAACTTTGTGAGATGCAAAAGTATAAGGATGTAGATGGAGATATTATTTAGCTCAAGTTGTTTCCTTTCTCCTTGAGAGGAAAAGCTAAAGAATGGTTGATATCTTTGCCTAGAAATAGTATTGATTCTTGGATTAAGTGCAAAGATGCTTTTATTGGAAAGTACTACCCTCCTGCTAAGATTATATCTATGAGAATTGATATTATGAAATTGAAATAACTTGATAATTAATATGTTGCTCAAGCTTGGGAAATAATGAAATCTTTGGTAAAGAATTGTCCATGGACTTACTGCTTGGATGATTATCCAGACTTTTTATGCAGGTTTGAAATTCTCTTCAAGCAACCTATTGGATTCAGCTGCTGGAGGTACCTTTATGACCATCACCTTGGGTGCTGCGATAAAACTCCTTGATAATATGATGGTTAATTATTCTGAATGGCATACTAAGAGAGCTCCACATGGTAAGAAGGTAAATTCTGTTGAAGAAACCTCCTCTTTGAGTGATAAGAGTGATATTATCATGGCTATGCTTGTTAGTGGGAAAGCTCCTTTAGATCCTAATAATGTTCCCTTAGCCTCTTTGGTTGCTCAAGAAGAGCAAGTTGATGTGAACTTCATTAGAAACAACAATTTGAACAACAATTCCTATATGAATAATTTTGGTAGTAACAACAATCATAGGCCTTATCCTCCTAATAACGGCAATACCTATGGAAACTCCTACAACAATACTAGAAGTGCCCCCTCTGAACTTGAAGTTATGCCCAAAGACTTTATTAGCAAACAAACCACTTTCAACAAGACTGTGGAGGAAAAGCTTTTGAATGTAGAGAAAAATATTTCCTCTTTGTCTGAAGCACAATCCTCTTTGATTAATAAAATGGCTGCTAAACCTGAAACCATGGAAAGTACCTTTGCTGCTACTCATGCCATACAAGTTACTATTGATGAAAATGTTAGACTGTTAGCCCAACTTCATGCTAAGTGGGAAAGGGAAGCTAAAATTTCTAGAAACAATAGTGTGTGCACTATCACCACCACCAATATGGATGCCACTAAACCACAAGAAGTCCCTATTCCTCATCCTACAATGCCTAAGTCTAATGAGTCTACTACTAGTGATGCTAAGTTTGATTTTGATCTTGATGGTTGCAATATTTCTAAAGTGATTATGTTCCTACAAAAGCTTGCTAGAAGTCCCGATGCTAGTGATATGCATGTAGCTTGCACCAAACACATTACATATGCTCTTGTTTAAATTAAGGAAGAGAAGTTGAAACACAAAGCTTCTATTCCTAGGAAAGTAGAAGATAGTTGGGAACCCATTATTAATATGCAAGTGAATGACTTTGATCTCAAAGCTTCATGTGACCTTGGTTCTAGTGTCTCTATTATGCCTAGAAAGATTTATGAAATGCTTGATTTGCCACCTTTGGAAGATTGTTATTTGGATGTCCCACTTAATGATAATGCTAAGAAGAAACTCATGGGAAGTGTTAATGATGTTCTCATTATGGTTAACAATTCTTATGTCCCTATTGATTTCTATGTTTTGGATGTTGAATACAATGCTTCTTGTCCTATTACTTTGGGAAGACCTTTTCTTAGAACAGTTGGTGCCATCATTGATATGAAAGAAGGCACCATTAAATATCAATTCTCAGTCAAGAAAGGTATTGAACATTTCCCTATGAGGAGAGAGAAGTTGCTTTTTGCTCCTCCTTTGAAAGAAAGGTTTGATGTTAATGCTTCTTCATTTGAATATACTTGATTTCTTGCTTCTTGTGCCTAACTTAAAGGCGTTAGAGAAAAGTACTTGTTGGGAGATAACCCAAGAGTTTTCTTGAGTCTTGGAAGTTATTACTTCGGTAATTACATCTCCTTATCCTTTTTGTTTGCTTTTTGTGCCAAGAATGACCTCTAATGAGAGGGAAGTAAGATTTGGGGAGTTGCTGTCCTGAAACAGAATTTTGTGCTCCACCATAAAAATTCGTGAGGAATCTCTATAAGTAGGATTGCACTGAAAATTTACTAATAGATCCCCCAGTATGTTAGATAACTTTCGTTAGTTCATCACATTTTGATTTGAGCAATAGAAGGTCTTTGAAAAAATCGGTTTCTACCTGCTGGTCTGTTTTGACAGATTTCTGCCATTATTTGCATTTGCTTCTTATTGATTCCTTTTTAGGTTCTTTTTGGGAAATTGAAATTTTTGAGGGAATTGCTACAATATCTTGTGTTTTTAGTGAATTTTTTTGCTGTTCTAAAGCTAAACCCAAGGGTCTATTATCTTTTGAATATACTAATGTTGCTAATGAAGATTGTGTGAAGTTTTGTGTGAAGGAAAAATTTCAGGTGTAGAGAAAGAATGATGTAATGAGATGAATAATGGACAAAAGCTCAAGCTTGGGATGCCACCCCAGTGTTATTCCAAGGAATATCCAAGAGGTACAAGCATAAAAGCCTGGGGATGCCCAAGGCATCCCCTTCTTCATCAATAAAAAGGTCAGGTGTTTCTAGACACTTCATTTTTATTGTTTCATGCACTGTTGTGTTGTTCTTGAAGCATCTTAGTTTTCATTTTCTTTGATATTGTTTAGTTTGCTTGAATAAAGTAGTTTGGACCCCCGTTCTTGCTGTGTTGTTGCATATAAGTTGATTGGTGTTGGAAAGGAGTAGAAAGTTCTTGCTTGAAATAGTGCAAGAGGAGCTTGCTTTGACTGTGACTTAGACTTTAGCATGTCATGCTAGGTGTTGTTTTGACCATATGCTTAGTGATTATTTATGTAGCATGACTTGTTCCAAAAAATTGGGATTGCTTAGTGTGCCTTGAAAGAATCATGCGTTGTTTTAGCATACAAAAGCATAGTATTGTGGTATTCTCCTTTGATGCTTTGTTTGGGTTGACTTGGCACATGCTTACACCATGTTATGACTATGAAAAAGTCACCATAGCCTGTATGATCATTTAGTCCTTGACTTGTAGTACCACTTTATGCTTTGATTAGTAATGTTTTGTCGCTCTGCATGATTATGGCCATTATTGCTCTCTTAGTTGGTCGCTCCCAGTCTTTTGCTAGCCTCCACTTGTATGAGTAAGCTCTACTCATGCTTCCAACTCCCAATAAACCAAGTTATTCCAAAGTGTTCACTATAAATTCCTATGCATGCTGTGTTACACCATTCCAAGTATATTCTTGTTTTCAGCTATCTTCCAATTAAAAAGTATTTTGTATGTGAAAACTTAGTGATTAAAGCTCTCACAAACTTGATTGCACACTTTATTTTTCTTGCCCCTAATAAACTTGAACCATTGTGTCATCTATGTTGTATATGCTTGCACTTATACATTGGAATTAGCAGAATCGTGCTGTCATGGTGAACGCTTTCAACATTGCACTTGTACTTTGTACACAATTGATATCATGCTCTTTTGTCTATGGATGTCGTCGGTGTGAAATAAAAGGGGAGCTTGTAAGTCCATAGAGTTATGTATTTTGTGTTATAGAAATGCCTGGGCCGCTAGACTAAGCCATGCCTAATCATGGTGGAAACTTGTAGCATCACCATAATGAGCAATCTGTGAAGCATCCTTAATAAAAACCTATGCAAATAGCAAATAAAAAGATCGTTGAGATGCTCATTGTTTGATTTCCTTGTCATTTTGATTATGGGATAGCTCCTGTATCATGTGCAAGGGGTACCCCGTTGTCGGTTCTCTATGATACACATGTACACTATGACAAGAACTTACGGGTGACTAAAGTTGAGTAGCATGAGGAGCGGCCCTCATATTCAAGGGACATGAGATTGCCAACTTATACTTTGTCAAGCATATACTCCATAGTTTGTTCACTTTAACCTTAATCACTTCAAGATGCTTATGATAGGGGCAATGAGGGCTGAAAGCTAACAGGTACCATAATTTTTGGAAGCTCTTTTTGAAAATTGAAATCCCTGCTTCCCTTTATGAAGGGTCTTTCTTCCACCATTATATTGAGTCTCCACCTTCTACCTTTAGGCACCAGTTAAGAGAGCATAGTTGTCATTCTTAGTTCTATGTGCATTGTCCCAAAACTTATTGATTGATGCATATTGTTGATATTACTTGTTCTTGTCCGGTTTATATCTAGTCACTCTTATGAACTTTGAAGGTGTCCTATGCATCTATTTGCTACTCTATGAGGGACAAGCTGATTGCCACTACGCCATGTTTTCTGTATGTGAAACAAACAAACGTTTTTCAATGCATGCTATTCATGATCTTTGTTTGTAGTCTTTCATGTTGCATGCATAGTTACTTTGTCTTACTGTTAGAACTCCATCTTTCATGCTCATGTTTAGAGTTCTTTGATCCTAGCTTTCAATGCTTGCAAATGGTTTGATCTTGATTTTGATGGTGCATGTCACCTCAAAAATTATTCTTTTATCACTTACCTACTCGAGGACGAGCAGGATTTAAGCTTGGGTATGCTTGATACGTCGGAAACGTATCTATAATTTTTGATGTTCCATGCTTGTTTAGTATCTACTTTGCTTTGCTTTGTCTACACTTTGAGGTGTTTTTATATGTTTTCTAGTACTAACCTATTAACAAGATGCCACAGTGCCAGTTGCCTGTTTTTTTTCTGTTTTTGGTTCCAGAAAAGCTAGTAAGGAAATATTCTCGGAATTGGATGGGACAAAATCCAGAGTCAATATTTCACTGAGGAGAAGACGGAGTCTAGAGGATAGACGGAGGGGAGCCACAGGGAGGCCGCACCCCCCAGGCGCGGGCCCACCCTAGGCCGCGCCTGGGCAGGGTGTGGGCCCCCTGGCCGCCTCCCTGCCTCGCCTCTTCGCCTATAAGAAGCCCCCGATGCATAAACCCTAAGTACCCGATCAATATTCCACGAAACCGTCTATAGCCGCCGCCACCATCGTCCCTAGATCAGGGGGATCTGAAGCTCTTCCCAGCACCCTGATGGAGGGGAGATCATCCTGGAGGCCTTCTTCTTCATCATGCCAGCCTCCGGTATGAAGCGTGAGTAGTTCCACTTTGGACTACGGGTCCATGTAGTAGCTAGATGGTTGTATCTCCTCCTTTGTGATTTCATGTATAGATCTTGTGAGCTTCGTTCATGATCAATATATCATCTATTTGTAATCATGCATGTTGTGTTTGCGGGGATCCAATGGATATTGAGATTACTATGTCAGATTGATTAATGGTTTTGTCTTGTTGATTCTATCATGTCTGTATTGTTTGTGATTTTGCATGCTCTCCGTTGTTAGTAGATATCTTGGACAAATAGTTGCTAGTGACTCCAAGAGGGAGTATTTATGCTCGATAGTGAGTTCATGCCTCTATTAAATCTAAGGGAAGTGACAGAAATCTCTAAGGTTGTAGATGTGTGATGCGTCGGAAACGTATCTATATTTTTTTATGTTCCATGATTGTTTAGTATCTACTTTGCTTTGCTTTATCTAAACTTTGAGGTGTTTTTATGTTTTTATGGACTAACCTATTAACAATATGCCACAGTGCCAGTTGCCTGTTTTCTTCTGTTTTTGGTTCCAGAAAAGCTAGTAAGGAAATATTCTCGGAATTGGACGGGACAACAGCCAAAGTCAATATTTCACCGAGGGGAACACGGAACCACAAAGTAGAGACGGAGGAAGGCCTCCGGGGGCCCACACCCCCTGGCCACGCGGGACAGGCCTGGCCGCGCCTGGGAGGGGGTGTGGCCACCCCGGGCACCCCCTCGGCCTCCCCTTTCGCCTATATATACGTCACTTCGGGACGTAAACCCTAACACGGGCAAAAATCCAGAAAAGGTTCCTTTGCGCTGCTGCCACCGAAGGGGAGATTCAGGGATAGAAAGTCTCTGTTCCAGCACCCTGCCAGGATGGAGAAGTGCCCCCAGAGCCATCACCATCGATCTCCACCGCCATCTTCATCACCGTTGTTGATTCCCATGATGAGGAGGGAATAGTTCTTCCTCGAGGCTAAGGGCTCTACCGGTAGCTATGTGTTCATCTCTCTCTCTATGCATGATCATATTGTGGTCATGAGCTTTGTAATCAAGTAGATCTACCTTGCTACTCAAGTGCTTTAATAGATATCTGCTCTCCCCATGTGTGTGAAAGTGACAGCGTGCACGCCATGGTGGCACTTAGGCTAGAGCCTACATAAATACTCATCGTGCTTTAATAGATCTATGCTTTTCCCCACGTGTGTGAAAGTGACAGCGTGCACACCACACCATGTGTGGCACTTAAGTTAAGTTACATATATATTTATCATGATTATATTTTGAGGTGGTCTTCTCTATGAAATCGTGGTGTTTGTTGGAACCATCTAGCGCTCAAGGTGACAGTGTGGGGTTATCTATATTGGGAAAGGCAGACTTTGAGGTGTGCTATTATAGCCCTACCATGGATTAGAGTGTCCAACCGGAGAGTAGTTAAGAGTAGTATCATTAAGAGAAGATATTTATATGAGAGAGTGTTCACTAGTGAAAGTATGATCCCCAGGCCTTGCTTCTAAACATTGAAACAACATTGACAACTAGATATGTTGCATGTTTGCTTGCTTCCATCTTTATTTCAGTTTGCCTTCTGTCTCTTCCTCACCGTCAAGCTCTTTTCTGGCACCACTACCACTTGTATTTCACTATCTCTTCGTCGAACTAGTGCACCTATACACCTGACAAGTGTATTGGGTGTGTTGGGGACACAAGATACTTCTTGTATCTTAATTGAAGGGTTGCTTGAGAGGGATACCTTTTACCCCTTCCTCCCTGAGTTCGACAAACCTTGAGTGATCCACTTAAGGGAAACTTGCTGCTGTTCTACAAACCTCTGCACTTGGAGGCCCAACAACTGTCTACAAGAATAGAAGTGGGTAGACATCAAGATATTTTCTAGCGCCGTTGCCGGGGAGGTAAGGTAAAAGGCACTCTCACACTCTCTCCCACGTGAACAGCAAGCCAGAAAGCTATTTTCTAGCCCCGTTGCTAGGGAGGTAAGGTAAAAGGTACTCACATCCTTCGGTGTGAGTGCTCGAAGTTATTTCCATTATATTCTGCATTTTTGTCTTCTTGTTTCTTGTTTTCACTTGTTAGGCTTAATGGAAAACAACAAAAAAATTAGAGAGCTTTATAGTGTCTATCTTGAGTTAGGACATGAAGTGTTTGAAGAGAAAATTAAAAAACCTATGGAACTTTATTTGCATGCTAATAGAAATGTTATTAGTATGAATTCTTTGGACACCATTATTGCTAAGGCTATGGAAACGTCTAAGCTTGGGGAAGCTAGTTTTTATGAAAATGATCTTTTTAGTCCCCCGGCTTTGGAAGATAGCTATTCTATTGCTTATGATGATACCAAACCTCCAATATATGATGATTACAATGATGAATATGATATTTTCAGTCCACCTACTATTGAGGAGAAAATTTATTGTGATTACAATATGCCTCCTATATTTGATGATTATGGTGATGAGAATAATAATGATAGCTATTTTGTTGAATTTGCTCCCACTACAATTATTAAGAATGACTATGCTTATGTGGAGAGTAATAATTATTTTATGCATGTGGCTCATGATAAGAATGTTTTATGTGATAGTTATATTTTTAATTTTTTCATGTTGCTACTGAAAGTTATTATGACAGAGGGAAACATGGTTTTATGTATCTCAACAATATTAAGTTTCCCCTCTTTATGTTGAAAATTTTGAAGTTGCACTTGTTTTGCTTTCCTATGCTTGTTGCTTTGTGCTTTCATGAATTGTTTCTTTACAAGATTCCTATGCATAGAAAGTGGGTTAGACTTAAATGTGTTTTGAATTTGCTTCTTGATTCTCTCTTTTACTTCAATTCATATTTCTTATGTGAGCATCTTCTCAAACTATCATGCCTAACTTATAGGCGTTAAAGAAAAGTACTTGTTGGGAGATAACCCAAGAGTTTTCTTGAGTCTTGGAAGTTATTACTTCAGTAATGACCTCTCCTTGTCCTTTTTGTTTGCTTTTTGTGCCAAGAATAACCTCTAATGAGAGGGAAGTAAGATTTGGGGAGTTGCTGTCCTGAAACAGATTTTTGTGCTCCACCGTAAAAATTCGTGAGTAATCTCTGTAAGTATGATTGAGCTAATATTTTGTGAATAAATCCCCCAGTATGTAATATAACTTTCGTTAGATCAACACTTTTTGATTGAGCAATAGAAGGTCTTCGAAAAAATTGGTTTCTACCTGCTGGTCTATTTTGACAAATTTCTGCCATTATTTGCATTTGCTTCTTATTGGTTCCTTTTTGTGTTATTTTTGGGAAATTGATATTTTTGAGGAATTTCTATAATAGCTTGTGTTTTTAGTGGAAGTTTTACTATTCTAAATCTAAACCCAAAGATCTATTATCTTTTGAATACACCAATGTTGCTAATGAATATTGTGTGAAGTTTTGTATGAAGGAAAATTTTCAGGTGTAGAGAAAGAATGATGTAATGAGATGAAGAATGGAAAGAATATCAAGCTTGGGGATGCCACCCCATGTCACCCCAAGAAATATTCAAGAGGTACAAGCGTGAAATCTTGGGGATGCCCAAGGAATCCCCTTCTTCATCAATAAAAATCTCAGGTCTTTCTAGACACTTTATTTTTATGGCATCATTCACTATTGTGTTGTTCTTGGAGCATATTAGTTTTTTTTTGGTTTTAGTTTGCTTGAGTAAGTTGGTTGGATTAAAGGACATTTCTTTTTGAGAGACACACGCTCTATTTTCATTGCCTAGAACACTCTAGTTTTCATTCTTATTGTTCTGTGAGTGTTCTCTTTTGCTAGCACTGTGTTTAGCCTTAGTTTTCTTGTGCTTTCAGCTTAGAACTTTTTAGTTCTTCTTTTGTATTTGTGAGACATTCTCACTGATCTTTATTGATATTATCTTTGTGAGTTGTTTCAAATAAGTTGATTGGTGTTGGAAAAGAGTAGGAAGCTTCATGCTTAGTGGTACAAAAGGAAGCTTGTTTTGACTGTGAATTATACATTACCATGTCATGCTAGGTGCTGTTTTTACCTTATGCTTATTGATTATTGCTGTAGCATGACTTGTTCCAAACAATTGGGATTTCTTAGTGTGCCTTGAAAGAATCATGCGTTGTTTTATCATACAAAAGCATAGTATTGTGGTATTCTCCTTTGATGTTTTATTTGGGTTGACTTGGCACATGCTCACACCATGTTATGACTATGAACAAGTCACCATATCCTCTATGGTCATTTAGTTTTCTGACTTGTGGTACCACTTTATGCTTTGATTAGTAATGTTTTGTCGCTCTGCATGATTATGGCCATTATTCCTCTCTTAGTTGGTCGCTCCCAGTCTTTTGCTAGCCTCCACTTGCATTAGTAAGTTCTATTCATGCATCCAACTCTCAAGAAACCAAGTTATTCCAAAGTGTTCACTATAAATTCCTATGCATGGTGTGTTACACCATTCCAAGTATATTCTTGTTTTCATCTATCTTCCAATTAAAAAGTATTTTGTTATGTGAAATCTTAGTGATTAAAGCTCTCACAAACTTGATGGCACACTTTATTTTTCTTGCCCATAATAAACTTGAACCATTGTGTCATCTATGTTGTATATGCTTGCACTTATACGTTGGAATTAGCAGAACCGTGCTGTCACGGGGAGCACTTTCAACATTGCACTTGTACTTTGTACACAGTTGATATCATGCTCTTTTGTCTATGGATGTCGCTGGTGTGAAATAAAAGGGGAGGTTGTAAGTCCATGGAGTTATGTATGTGTGTTAGAGAAACGCCTGGGCCGCTAGCCTAAGCCATGCCTAATCATGATGGAAACTTGCAGCATCACCATAATGACATCTATGAAGCTTTCTTCTTATAAAAAAGAGACATATTGAAAAGAGGAAAGAGTGAAAAAACACCATATTCCCATGGTAAATAAGAAGATTGCTGAGATGCTCAATGTCTGCTTGCCTTGTCATTTTGATTATGGGATAGCTCCTGTATCATGTGCAAAGGGTACCCAGTTGTCGGTTCTCTATGATACACATGTACTTACTTTGACAAGAACTTATAGGTGACTAAAGTTGAGTAGCATGAGTTGCGGCCCTAGTATTCAAAGGAGATGAGATTTTCAACTTATACTTTGTTAAGCATATACTCCATAGTTTCTTCACTTCAACCTTAATCACTTCAAGATGCTTATGATAGGGGCAATGAGAGCTGAAATCTAACAAGTACCATAATTTTTGGAAGATCTTTTTGAAACTTGAAATCTCTGCTTCCCTTTTTGAAGGGCCTTTCTTCCACTATTATATTGAGTATCCACCTTCTACCTTTAGGAACCAGGTAAGAGAGCATAGTTTCCATTCTTAGTTCTATGTCCATTGTCCCAAAACTTATTGATTGATGCATATTGTTGTTATTGCTTGTTCTTGTGCTATTTGTATCTAGTCACTCTTATGAACTTTGAAGGTGTCCTATGCATCTATTTGATACTCTATGTGGGACAAGCTGATTGCCACTATGCCATGTTTTCTGTATGTGAAACAAACAAACAAACATTTTACAATGCATGCTATTCATGATATTTGTTTGTAGCCTTTCATGTTGCATGCAAAGTTACTTTGTCTTACTGTTAGAACTCCATCTTTCATGCTCATGTTTAGAGTTCTTTGATCCCAGCTTTCAATGCTTGCAAATGGTTTGATCTTGATTTTGATGGTGCATGTGTTGGATATATGCCCTAGAGGCAATAATAAAAGTAGTTATTATTATATCTTTGTGTTTATGATAAATGTTTACATTCATGCTATAATAGTATTAACCGGAAACATTAATACTTGTGTGATTTGTAAACTAAATTAGAGTCCCTGGTAAAGCCTCTTTATAATACTAGCTTGTTGGTTAATAGATGATCGTGGTTTCTCGATCATGAAGATTGAGATGTTATTAACAACAAGATCATATCATTAGGAGAATGGTTTGATGGACATAGTCCTATAGATAAGCGTAGCATAAAGATCAAGTCATTTTAATAGTTCGTTTGCTATAGGCTTTCTGATACATAGTAGCCTAATTCCTTCGACCATGAGATCATGCTAATCACCATCACCGGAAGGATGCTTTGATGACATCAAACACCACACCGTAACCGGGTGGCTATATAGGTGGCATTGAGTGTTCAGAAAGTATGTGTTGAGGCACATGGATCAAGAGTGGGATTTGTCCATCCATATGACGAATAGATATACTCTGGGCCCTCTCGGTGGAATGTCATCCAATTATCTTGCAAGCATGTGGCTGGATCACAAGGGATCACATATCACAGGAACGATAAAAGAGTACTTCTCGGTAACGAGGTTGAACTAGGAATGCAGAGATACTGAAGATCAAAACCTCGGATAATTAAACTATCGCGAGGCAAAGGGAAATTGGTATCATATGTAAGTGGTTCATTCGATCACAAAGTAATCGTAGAAATATGTGGGAGCCATATGAATTTCCAGATTCCTCTATTGGTTATTGACCGGAGAAGTGTCTCGGTCATGTCCGCATAGTTCACGAACCATAGGGAGACACTCTTAAGGATTCGATGTTGTTTAGTAGATATGGAATGTAAGTAGGGAAACCAAATGTTGTTCGGAGTCTCGGATGGGATCCGGGATTTCAAGAAGAGATCCAGAATGGTCCGTATAATAAGATTCATATAAGGAAAGTCTGATTCCCGAGTTCGGGAATGATTTCGATGTTTTCATCGGAGAGGTTCTAGAAGGTTCACCGGACCGGAAGGGGAATGGTCCATGAATGTGTCATGGGTGAGTGGAATGATTGGATCATTTCCTAGGTCACTTGGTTGGACATTTGCGAGAGATAATTAAAGCTCTAAATTGAAAGTCAAAAGGGAGGTTTGAAAAGTCAAACTGGAACAATGGTTTCCTAGTGGAAGAAGGAAATAGTCCTTCCTCCTATCCAACTTGGGTTTGGGTATGGATTCAAACTCCCCTCTCCCAAGGCTGCCCCTCTCATAAATAGAGGGGGAGGGCTGCCCCAAGACCACAAGCACTAGCCCTCCCCACCCCGTGCGCCTCGCCTTGTGCCGCCGCCGGCCCGTCGCCGTCGCCCTAGCCGCCGCCGACAATACCTCCTCCTCTCTGGCTTTCTAAACCTAGATCACCGGAAAACCCTAGATCCACCATAACTCGCACCAGCTTAGGAGAAGCCCTGCGGGATCTTCCCTCTACTTCCGACACCACGCCATCATGCTACCTGAATCGCGAGGGAGAACTACAACCTCCACTGCCTGCTGGAACAAGGGAGAAGAAGGTCTTCATTGAGTACCGAACATGTGACCGACTACGGAAGCGCTGCTGGAACGCAGCGCCAGAAGGATTCTACGCGATCTTGAGATCGACAAGTGTACGACTACATCACCCATGAGAATTTGCTCTCGTTAACCGCTTTGGAATCTTCGAGGGTGAGTACTCTAATCGACTCGTTGCTTAAATATAGTAGATAGATCTTGGCTTGTTTGTATGCATGCGGTAGAAATTTTTTGTTTTCCATGCTACAAACCCCTACAGTGGTATCAAAGCCGTGTCTATATGTAGATCTGTTGCACGAGTAGAACACAATGGTCATTTTGGGCGTTGATGCTTTGTTGTCGATTGCTTCTTGTGTGCTTTGCATCTTGCGGGATGGTGGGATGAAGCGGCCCAGGCTAACCTTACATGACATCGTTCATGGGACTTGCTCCACGCTTGACATGCAACTTGTATTGCATAAGTGGCTTTGCGGGTGCCTGTTTCTGCCAACATAGTGAATATTCAATTTACAACGGATAATTGACAATACTAGTATCAACGTTATGGTTCTTGTTCGTAAGTTAGAACGACACTTATTGAAAGCCCCAAAACACGTAAAATATGCAAAGAAAATTAGAGGCGTCTAACTTTGTTTTGCAGGGGTGTGATGTGATGTGATATGGCCATGATTGTGATTATATATGATGTATGCAATGTTCCTTATTGTAAGTCAGCAACTGGCAGGAGCCATATGGTTGTCTTTTAATTCTGTTAAGACCTGCGTGTCTATTATTCAAAGTAGTTGTAATAGTTGATGCTGATGGACGACAACCATGAAGCGGCGCCATTGACCTTGACGCCATGCCGGTGATGATGGAGATCATGTTCGTGCTTGAAGATGGAGATCGGAAGCACAAGAAGAAAGGCCATATCATATCACATATTATGAATTGCACGTGATGTTAATCCTTTTATGCATCTTGTATTGCTTAGTTCGCGACGGTAGCATTATAAGATGATCCCTCTAGCACAAAAATTTCAAGTTATAAAGTGTTCATCCTTAGTAAGCGCCGCTGCTAAAGCACATTGTTTCGAAGCACCACGTGATGATCAGGTGTGTTAGATTCTGCAAGTGTATACAACGGGAGCAAGCCACATTTGCTCATGCGGAAGCAAAGGTTTGATCTTGACGAGCCTAGCATGTATAGACATGGTCTCGGAACACGGATCACCGAAAGGTAAAGCATGAGTCATATAGTAGATATGATGAACATGTTGATTGTTCGCCTTTGAAGCTATATCAGCTCTCGTGATGATCGGTTTTGATGTGGTGGATTTGGTTCGTGTGATCACTAAAACAATGTGAGGGATATTGTTTTGAGTGGGAGTTCACCTAGATTAATTTAACTATTAATTAGAACTAAATTTGTCATAAACTTAATCTAAACTATTGCAAATATGTTGTAGATCAATGGCGTCCCCTACCATCAATTTTAATGTGTTCCTAGAGAAAGAAAAGTTGAAAAATAATGGAAGCAACTTCGCGGATTGGTTCCGCAATTTGAGGATTGTCCTCAATGCTGGTAATTTGACCTATGTGCTGGATGCACTGTTGGGTGACCCACCTACGGCTGATGCTACCGATGAGGTAAAGAATGTTGTCCTTGCTCGGAAGAATCAGTACTCCACAGTTCAGTGTGCTATCTTGTATGGTTTGGAATCAGAGCTTCAGAAAAGGTTTGAGAACCATGACCACATGATATTGTCTGTGAACTCAAAATGATATTTGAGGCTCACGTGGCAGTTGAGAGTTGTGAGGCTTCTGAAAAGTTCTTTAACTGCAAGATGGAAGAGGACAGCTTCATTAGTGAGCACATGCTTAAGATGTCTAGGCACGCAAGCAATCTTCAAAGCTTGGGTATAGTGATTCCTAATGCTTTGGGGATTCATCGTGTCCTCCAATCACTACCATCAAGTTACAAGAACTTTGTGATGAACTACAATATGCAAAACATGGACAAGTCGTTGCCCGAACTCTTCTCCATGTTAAAGTCTACGGAAGTGGATATCAAGAAAGAGCACCACGTGTTGATGGTCAATAAGACCACCAAATTCAAGAAGCAAGGCAAGTATAAGAAAAAGGGAAACTTCAAGAAGGGCGGTAAGAAAGTTACCGCGTCGGAGAAGAAGACCAAGGCTGGGCCTAAGCCTGATACTGAGTGCTTTTACTGCAAGGGATAGGGTCACTGGAAGCGGAATTGCCCTAAGTACTTGGCGGATTTGAAGAACGGCAACATCAAGAAGAAAGGTATATCCGATATACATGTTATTGATGTGTATCTCACTAGTACTCGTAGTAGTTCCTGGGTATTTGATACTGGTTCGGTTGCTTATATTTGTAACTCGAAACAGGTGCTGCAGAATAGACGGAAGCTAGCGAAGAACGAGGAGACGATGCGCGTTGGAAATGGATCAAAGGTTGATGTGATCGCGGTCGGCACGTGTAACATCCCTAAAATCATGATTTCAAAGATTGCATATCATACATGCATGCATATATATTTTGAGATCATTTTCCAACTCATTTCAAGAAAACAGAAACACATAGTGCTATTATTTTATGTGAGCAAACATAAATCAAATGCTACCCTCAATTGAGAGCATAAGTGTTTTAAACCAAGTTTTGTTTGCTTCCTTGTTGATTGGATTGAGTGTGGAGTTTGGACAAAAATTCACAAAACAAATGTGGTTTCAAAACCATTTTCAAAACATTTCCAAACCAAGTGCTATAGCACTGTTTATTTTGTTCATCAAAAGAACCAAGCTTGAACAGAGAGACCACATGTTTTTATGCCCAGATACATGAATGTTGCATACTACAAAAACCCTGAAAAGATTTGAATTCAAATAGGATTTGAAATCATTGGAATTTGGTTCCTGAAATCGAAAACAGAAAAAGAAAAGGATTAGAGAAAAGGAAAAGGGCCGGCGCCAGGATTCTGGCCCATCAGACGAAGCAGCCGTTAGCCAGCCCACCCGAGTTTCCCCCTCTCCCTCTGTTTCTCACCCGCGCGCGTGTACCCACTCGCTGACAGCTGGGCTCTCACTGCCGAGTCACCCTTCGTCCTCAATCAACGCCGACGACCAGCTCGCCGCTGCCATTTCCCCACACTGATGCCGCACTTAAATTGCATTGATACGGCGACAGAATTACGCCCCCGCTCTGGCTATAAGACCACCTCCCCTCGCCGCCCATTTCCCCTCACCTAGCACAGACGCCATGCCACCAGGCTGCCCACAATTCGCCAAACACTGCCGCGGTACCGACGAACATCGGCATCCAATTCCGGTGAGCTCCCCGCGCCCATTGACCTCTAGCCTTGCCAGTACAATCTCTGCAACCATGCGCATCTCCTGACCTCTCTGGTGCATGCTAGGATCGTTCAGAGCCTCGGCAACATCGACGACGGCACGAGTCAGACGACACCATCAACTCCGGCAAGCCTTCCTGGTTAGTTCTGACCGCGCCTTGCTCTCTCTTTGACACTCGCATGACCAGCATCACTCCGCGCATCTGACGCACTGTCTATTTTGCCCTGGCATGATCTGTATCTTCGCCAACATCGACGAGCAGCCGTACCCGACGCATTCGCGAACTCCGGCGAGGAATCCCTGACAACTCCGAGCGCCCCTTCGCCAACCAAGGGCAAGTTGAGCTTCTCCTCGTCGTTGCGAACCTG
Source organism: Avena sativa (assembly GCA_916181665.1). NCBI lineage: Eukaryota > Viridiplantae > Streptophyta > Magnoliopsida > Poales > Poaceae > Avena > Avena sativa. The sequence goes on along the minus strand of OV702298.1, from coordinate 37,749,684 downwards.
GTGAGCATCCTCCCACCTTCCCGGGCGACCTTATTCACCAGCTCCGCCACTGACAGAGCGTGTCGCTGCCTGTCGCCGCCGCCAGCGCCGCCACTTGATGGTCGGATGCTGAGCACCGTTAGATCTAGATCTAGTGGTCACGTTAGAACCTAGCTGAAGCGATATGATTCAATCAGAGCCGCGCGATTAAGTTAGATCCAACGACTCAGAAGCGTGATCCGACGCAAAGCGGTACCGGCCAATAGAATAGCGCCGCGTGGCACAGAGTTCGTTTTAAAAATTTGAATTAGATCTATTAGTGTTCAAATTTGTTTTGGCTATAACTTTTGATCCCCACATTAGAATTTGACAAATTTTATACCGTTGGAATCAGGAGAGCAAGCCCTTTCTAATTATGTAATGTGTTTAATGGTTTGCTTCTGTTAAAATGGTTTTATTTGCATAAACTTGTGTAGGGATAATTTGAGTATATGAAATGTTTAGGGAATGATTTAAGGTTTAAATAAAATGTTGTTTGGCAAGTTTTTAACTTGTTTATGAATCAGTACTGTGTACTTGCTTTGTTGAGTTTTAAAAATCATCACATATCATTTTGCATGCATGCATATATTTTTGATTGTATATGTTTTGTATGTGATTGTGGCTATGATTCTTTGTGTAGATTTTGGTGCTAGTGATTGTGATTGTGAGGAGTGTAGCTACTCTCCAAACTACCAAGGCAAGTGGTACTTCATGAATATTTCTATCCCTATATTTTATACTAAGCATTAGAAATACTTTGCTAAGTCTTGCATGTTATTATTATTTTTGCTTATGCCATGTTGGGAAATCCTAGTAGATGTAGAATTGCTAGGGAATTTCTAAGTTAAGTTACTATCTATGCCATGCTTAGCCTAGCTAGTAGAAAACAAGGGTTGGTGAAATATACATGCTATGATGAAAATATTTCTATGTCTTTGGACTTGAGTTTTACCTAATAAAACAACTAAGTTAATGAAACACCTGGGTGGGATGGAAGGTTTGGTTTATGTTGAGTGGTTACACAAGGCCCATTTCTATGGTTTACCTTGTGTATCTCACTTGTGGTAAGCCACCCAGGAACAAAGAGATTTTAGAGGCCAAGTGTTAAAAAGCTTCTAGTGCAGCCACTTGGCAATATGGGCTCTGCCTGGACCACATAGGTTGCTAGAACTTAGCCATTTGGACAGTTGGTGGTAGTGGGAATGATAGGTTGGAGCGCGTCCATTTGGTCTAAGGGAAGGCTTCTAAAAGGTCCTGTCTTGGTGAAACCAAGTCTGGTGGGGAAAGTGCACAACCTCTGCAGATGGAAAAATCTAAGTACTTAGCCAAGTCCATGGCAATGGACAACTTGAGCCTCAAGACATGGAAGCTATCAAGAATCTCCTCATCCCAATTTCTAAGTAAAAAACTTGTGGGTGAACAAGGGTGAAGGACCTCAATGTCTATTGATGGTTCCTTGGGAAAGTTTTGACAAAGTAAATACTTAGTGTTTTCAACTAATAGGCAAAAATTATTTTGAGCAAAGCAAGCCAAGCTACACTTAGCCAAAATTGCATATAGTATCTAGTCCACCTAAATTATACTATGGTATCACTTGCCAATACTATTCCAATGTATTGACCCATTGTGGCTGTAACTTGTGATGTTGCAGGTTACTCTGATGAGGATTAGGTGTCATGAGTCTACACTCAACATGTTTGCCTGTGGCACATGAAGATGAAGACTTTTATTTATTTACTTATTCAAACTCTTGTATTAGGCCTGTGGCCTTGGAGTTGTAAAGACTATGTTTATCTCCGGAATGGCTGTAATAATGACCTTTGTATCTGTGTACTTCATCTTAAACTGTGGATGCTAGCAATGATCCAGGGACTAGCATTGCAATCACAGGGATCCTTTTCCTTTATAGAGGAGGGATCTTACAGATGGTATCAGAGCACCGTGTTTCCTGTAGGATTATGACCCTAGGATTGGAAACCACTAAGGAAAAATTTTCAACTTCTACACTTGTCTATTCTTCTCGTAAACTTTTCTAATCTTCCTTCTCATCTCTATTTGTAGATGAACTCCATCAACGAAGCCATAAGGAAAGGACCACTCATGATAATGACTTTGGAGTGTGAGACAGAATTCCCCAAGGCTCTCAAGGACCTCATGGTTGCATTAGAGATACAAGGTGTAGCTGTGTACAAAGGTTTTCCTGTGATGGATGAAGGAGTTGAATACTGGTGGGTGCAACTTCACTTGTATGAAAACAAGGAAGATAACCACCAGGAAAAAGGATTCTGCATGTTCACCAATTCAGTGGTGCACACTACATTCTTTGAATCAGCAAAGGATGCAGCTTGGAAGACCATCAAAGAACTTGGTGATAGAGTCAAGTGCAGAATGCTCAACCTCCAAAATGATCTCAAGGAAGAGAAGAAACATACCCAAGAGTTGGAAGCTACCAACCAAACCTTAAGAGGAGACATTATAGACTTAGTGATGGAGTCATGTGAGCAAGATAGGCTAATTGCTTCTAGAAACATTGTGTTAGCCAACAGATCCAGTGAGATAGGATTGTAAGCGTACTTCGTTAGTTGACCACCACTTATCACCTTATTTTCCAAATGATGCTTTAAAATAAGTTGAACCTTGGTTATTGTAATGGATCCATGTGTGCCATGACTTGTGTGTTTTGAATTCCAAGGATTTGCATGTGATGTTTTTCCTTGTATTTTATCTTGAATTGTGTAGTTCTAACTTTTTTCTATCTTATAAATAGATGCCTACTGTTACCTTCAACACTGTTGAGGAGTTCCAGGGAACTCGCTTTGGTCCTCGTATTGTTGAGCTTACTACTTTGCTCAATCTCCCTCTTCCTACCATCATGGTGCTTCCCCTCACCAAGTTTGAGAGGAAAGACCTTTGGGGCTTCAAGGTCAACCAGCCTGGACGCCAGACAGAGCCTACCACGGAGGCCATCATCTTCAAGCTCATGCATGATGACAAGGAGAGAGGCCTTGAGGTAGTCATGCAGGATCTGATAGGACGTCTGCTAGGGAGACACTCCCGACAGGTTAGAGGTACTCACTTCCACGTCTTCGGTAGACGTGACGAGGATGGAGAGTCCATTGACTTTGAGGATGATTCGAGGGACACAACAGAGCCGATTCGTCTATACCTCCAGGACTTAGAGTTTCTCATTAGGCACGTGGACACTGATAGGACCAATGTCATGCTCAACAATGACGAACTCCAGGTGCAGCTTCACGAGAAGGACAAGCTCTTCATGGAGCAAGATGGGATAGTCAAGGAGATGGAGGCGAAGTTCGAGAGACAGGACAGGAAGTTCAAGAGTCAGGAGAAGCGAGTACAGGATAGGAACAAGAAGATCCGGGACATGACTGAAGAACTGCAGACCAAGGACTTCGATCTCGAGCATCAGCAGACGGTGATTGAGAGGCTTCGTTCCCAGAAGAGGGCTCTCAAAGCCAAGGTAGAGACCTTGACCACTAGTGTCGAGGAATACAAGACCGCGATGGAGAACGCAGGTCTTACCTTTGTCGAGAAGGAGGTTGATGCCGAGGAGTAGATTGACTACCCATTTATCATTTATTATCGTACTTGTTGCTTGAGAACTTGTTATTTGACCATCCGACATGTGGATGGCTTGTTATTGGTGTGTGTTTTACTTTGCGAACTTATTATCTGGTTGTTGAATCTTTATCATTTTGTTGCATGCTTTGTGTTTGTTTATGTGATGTATTGTGCATGAAAGCATCTACGGGTATCTCATTCTTATCTCTGTTGAACAAACCACAGATGCCTCCCCGTCGTGCAAACCCCAACCCCAACAACAACAACAACATCACTCCAGAAATGCAGCAAATGATGACCGCTCAAACTCAGCTGATACAGATGATGACGACGTTCATACAGAACCAAAACAACAACAATAACAACAACAACCCACCGGGTTTTGACGTGCTTACCAGGTTCTTGAGATTGAGGCCAGCAAAGTTCTCAGGGACGACTGATCCCATGGTGGCCAATGATTGGCTACGCTCTGTGAACAAGGACTTGGTAACCGTGGGCTGTACTGATGCTGAAAAGGTCAGATTTGCAGCACATTTGCTGGAAGGGCCAGCCGCCACTTGGTGGGATAACTTCCAGATCACCACTCCCATAGAAGATGTGACATGGGCTATCTTTGAGGATGGCTTTCGTACTGCTCATATCTCATCTGGAGTGATGAGTCTGAAAAAGAAGGAGTTCCATAACCTGAAGCAGCGCCACCACAGCGTGGCTGAATATATTGAGGAGTTCAACAATCTGGTGCGATATGCACCGGATGAAGTTGACACTGATGCTAAGAGGAAAGAAAAGTTCCTCGAAGGGTTGAATGATGATCTGAATCTGCAGTTGGCTGTGGCCTATGTTCCCACTTATCAGTCTCTCTATGACAAGGCTGCTATTTTGGAGAACAGAATAAAGCAAGTTGAAAGCAGGAAGAGGAAACACTCTGACAAGCACAACTCGGGATCATCACACAAACGATCCCATTATGATGACAGTGGAAGCTCAGGATCCCACAAGCATGGGAAATTCAACAAGCACCACAACCACAACCGTTATGACAACAAGCATCACCGTAGTCATGACAATGACAAGTACAAGAACCACAAGGGTGGATACAAGAGTCACCATAGTGGAAATGGAAGTGGAAGTGGAAGTCAGCCTGTCAAGAAGGACATTAGTCAGGTTGAATGCTTCAAGTGCAATAAGATGGGGCATTATGCAAATGAATGCCCAGAAAATAAAGTTGAAGGACCCAACAAGCCCAACCCTTTTCAGAAGGGACAGGTTAACCACATCAATGTGGAGGAAGTCTATGAGGAGCCTGATGCTGTTGCTGGTAAGTTCAGACTCAATTCTATTCCAGCATTTGTTCTTTTTGATACTGGAGCATCGCATTCATTCATATCAAAAGCATTTGTTGATAGAAATGAGTTTCCAACTGAAAACATTGGGTGTCCAATAAAAGTTAGTTCTCCGGGTGGAGATATGATAGTAAGTCTTGTATGCCGGGATCTAGTAATAGAGTTTGGAAAGCATAAATTTCTAGTGAGTCTGATAATCCTAGATTCCCAAGGACTGGACATAATATTGGGAATGGATTGGATGGCTAAGTATGAAGGAGTACTAGATTGTGCTAATCGTACTGTTGCACTCACAACCTCGGAAAGAAAACGGATTAAATTCAAGTCCAACTTTGAATCAAAAGGGAGTAAGCTAAATTCTCTTAAGGGGGTTAGCATAGACAGTGTGCCAATTGTGAGGGAATATCCGAATGTGTTTCCGGAAGAATTGCCGGGAATGCCACCAGATAGACATGTGGAGTTTCTTATAGATTTGGTACCAAGGTCTGGACCAATAGAAAAGAGACCATATAAGATGTCAGTTGATGAACCGAAAGAACTCAAGAAACAACTTGGAGAACAGCTGCAAAAAGGATTTATTCAACCAAGTTCTTCATCTTGGGGAGCCCCAGTTTTGTTCGTGGAGAAGAAAGATAGAAGTCAAAGGTTATGCATAGATTACCGTTCACTCAACGAGGTGACTATCAAGAACAAATACCCTTTGCCTAGAATCAACGACTTGTTTGATCAGCTAGAAGGAGCTTGTGTGTTCTCAAAGATTGATCTCCGGCCAGGTTATTTTCAACTCAAGATAAGGGAACAAGACATACGTAAAACAGCTTTCACTACAAGGTATGGATTGTATGAGTATACCATAATGCCATTTGGTTTAACCAATGCTCCAGCATAATTCATGAATATGATGAACAAGGTGTTCATGGAATTCTTTGACAAGTTTGTTGTCGTCTTCATCGATGACATTTTAGTCTACTCCAAGAGAAAAGAAGAACATGAAGGACATTTGCGTTTGATACTTGAGAAGTTAAGAGAGCATAAACTTTATGCCAAATTCAGCAAGTGTGAATTCTGGTTGAATGAAGTTGGTTTTCTTGGACATGTTATGACAAAGGATGGTGTAGCAGTTGATCCTGCTAAAGTTTCAGCTGTGATTGAATGGGAATCTCCCAAGTCAGTGAAAGAGGTTCGTAGTTTCCTTGGCTTAGCAGGTTACTACCGAAGGTTCATTGAAAATTTCTCCAAGGTAGCTAAGCCCATGACGGAATTGCTAAAGAAAGACAAGAAGTTTGCTTGGTCTGAAGGTTGTGAACTCAGCTTTCAGGAATTGAAGAAGAGACTTGTGACAGCACCAGTCTTGTGTTTGCCAGACTTGGAAAAAGATTTCCAAGTATATTGTGATGCATCTCATCATGGTTTGGGAGCAGTACTTATGCAAGAAGGAAAAGTTGTGGCATATGCCTCGAGACAACTCAAAAATCATGAAGTGAACTATCCTACTCATGATTTAGAGTTATCCTCTGTTGTCCATGCACTCAAAACATGGAGGCACTATCTTTTGGGAAAGCGTTGTGAAGTGTTCACAGATCACAAGAGTTTGAAGTATATCTTCACCCAGAAGGAAATTAATATGATACAAAGGAGATGGCTAGAACTTATCAAGGACTATGACTTAAGTTTGCAATACCACCCCGGTAAAGCAAATGTTGTAGCAGATGCTCTAAGTCGTAAGGTTTTTGTGAATGGCCTTACCAAAGGAGAATTGCCAGATGATTTGTGTGCCTAATTCAGAAAACTCAGATTGGAGATTGTGCCTGAAGGACATCTCATGTCTTTGGATGTTCAACCCACTTTGTTGGACAAGATCAAAGAAGCCCAGAAGATTGATAAAGAAATAGAAGAGATTAAAGAAAAGATTGCAAAGGAAAAGCCAAAGGGTTCCATGAAGACGAACAGGGTACGTTATGGCATGGGAAACGTATCTGTGTTCCACAAGATCCGGAGCTGCGGAAACTGATTTTGCAAGAAGCACACAACTCACCGTATTCCATTCATCCGGGTAACACCAAAATGTACAGGGACATGAAGGAAAGATTTTGGTGGAATAATCTCAAGAAGGACATCGCCGAACATATTGCTTTGTGTGATGTGTGTAGTAGAGTTAAGGCGGAACATCAGAAACCAGCAGGTTTGCTTCAACCACTACCTATTCCTGATTGGAAGTGGGACAAGATTGGTATGGATTTCATTACCGGATTACCAAGGACCCGGCCAGGATACGATTCTATTTGGGTAGTAGTGGATCGCCTAACTAAAGTGGCTCATTTCATACCCGTGAAGACAACCTATACAAGTGCTAAGTTGGCCAAAATCTATATGAGTCGAATTGTGTGTCTACATGGAGTACCCAAGAGTATTGTGTGTGATAGTGGAACTCAATTCACTTCCCATTTTTGGAGACAGCTACATGAGTCATTGGGAACGAGGTTGGAATTCAGTACTGTTTTTCATCCTCAAACTGATGGACAAACAGAAAGGACCAATCAGATTCTTGAAGACATGTTGAGGGCATGTGCCCTAGATTATGGAGCCAGTTGGGATGAAAGTCTGCCTTACGCAGAATTTTCTTATAACAACAGCTATCAAGCCAGCATTGAGATGGCCCATTTGAGTTTCTCTACGGAAGAAAGTGTACCACCCCATTGTTATGGAATGGTGTGGGAGAAAGAAGTTTATTCGGACCAGATCTTATCAAAGAAGCCGAAGAGAAGGTCAAGTTGGTTAAGGACAGGTTGAAGATAACATAGTCCCGACAGAAAAGCTACACGGATCCTAAGCGTAGAGAAGTCACCTACGAAGTTGGTGATAGAGCTTATCTTAGAGTGTCACCACTTCATGGAGTGAAGAGGTTCGGAGCCAAAGGAAAATTGGCACCAAGATATGTTGGACCATTCAAGATTCTGAGTCGTAAAGGAGAAGTTGCTTATGAAATTGAATTGCCAGAATCTTTGTCAGCTATTCATAATGTGTTTCATGTGAGTCAGCTTAAGAAATGTCATCCAGAAATGGAAGAAACTTCTTTGAAGGATACTATACCTTTGGAGGAGGTTCAATTGGAAAGTGATCTTACTTACGAAGAGAAGCCTATCGAGATTCTTAAGACTGTAGAAAGAGTCACACGGACTAAGACTATCAAGTTTTGCAAGGTTCAGTGGAACCATCATTCTAAAGAGGAAGCAACATGGGAAAGAGAAGATGATCTTTGGAAAGACCACCCTCACCTATTTGCTATCCAATCCGAATCTCGAGGGCGAGATTCACCTTAAGGGGGTTAGATTTGTAACATCCCTAAAATCATGATTTCAAAGATTGCATATCATACATGCATGCATATATTTTGAGATCATTTTCCAACTCATTTCAAGAAAACAGAAACACATAGTGCTATTATTTTATGTGAGCAAACATAAATCAAATGCTACCCTCAATTGAGAGCATAAGTGTTTTAAACCAAGTTTTGTTTGCTTCCTTGTTGATTGGATTGAGTGTGGAGTTTGGACAGAAATTCACAAAACAAATGTGGTTTCAAAACCATTTTCAAAACATTTCCAAACCAAGTGCTATAGCACTGTTTATTTTGTTCATTCAAAAGAACCAAGATTGAACAGAGAGACCACATGTTTTTATGCCCAGAAACATGAATGTTGCATACTACAAAAACCCTGAAAAGATTTGAATTCAAGTAGGATTTGAAATCATTGGAATTTGGTTCCTGAAATCGAAAATAGAAAAATAAAAGGATTAGAGAAAAGGAAAAGGGCCGGCGCCAGGATTCTGGCCCATCAGACGAAGCAGCCGTTAGCCAGCCCACCCGAGTTTCCCCCTCTCCCTCTGTTTCTCACCCGCGCGCGTGTACCCACTCGCTGATAGCTGGGCTCTCACTGCCGAGTCACCCTTCATCCTCAATCAACGCCGACGACCAGCTCGCCGCTGCCGTTTCCCCACACTGATGCCGCACTTAAATTGCATTGATACGGCGAGAGAATTACGCCCCCGCTCTGGCTATAAGACCACCTCCCCTCGCCGCCCATTTCCCCTCACCTAGCACAGACGCCATGCCACCAGGCTGCCCACAATTCGCCAAACACTGCCGCGGTACCGACGAACATCGGCATCCAATTCCGGTGAGCTCCCCGCGCCCATTGACCTCTAGCCTTGCTAGTACAATCTCTGCAACCATGCGCATCTCCTGACCTCTCTGGTGCATGCTAGGATCGTTCAGAGCCTCGGCAACATCGACGACGGCACGAGTCAGACGACACCATCAACTCCGGCAAGCCTTCCTGGTTAGTTCTGACCGCGCCTTGCTCTCTCTTTGACACTCGCATGACCAGCATCACTCCGCGCATCTGACGCACTGTCTATTTTTCCCTGGCATGATCTGTATCTTCGCCAACATCAACGAGCAGCCGTACCCGACGCATTCGCGAACTCCGGCGAGGAATCCCTGACAACTCCGAGCGCCCCTTCGCCAACCAAGGGCAAGTTGAGCTTCTCCTCGTCGTTGCGAACCTGGTGAGCATCCTCCCACCTTCTCGGGCGACCTTATTCACCAGCTCCGCCACTGACAGAGCGTGTTGCCGCCTGTCGCCGCCGCCAGTGCCGCCACTTGATGGTCGGATGCTGAGCACCGTTAGATCTAGATCTAGTGGTCACGTTAGAACCTAGCTGAAGCGGTATGATTCAATCAGAGCCGCGCGATTAAGTTAGATCCAACGGCTTAGAAGCGTGACCCGACGCGAAGCGGTACCGTCCAATAGAATAGCGCCGCGTGGCACAGAGTTCGTTTTAAAAATTTGAATTAGATCTATTAGTGTTCAAATTTGTTTTGGCTATAACTTTTGATCCCCACGTTAGAATTTGACAAATTTTATACCGTTGGAATCAGGAGAGCAAGCTCTTTCTAATTATGTAATGTGTTTAATGGTTTGCTTCTGTTAAAATGGTTTTATTTGCATAAACTTGTGTAGGGATAATTTGAGTATATGAAATGTTTAGGGAATGATTTAAGGTTTAAATAAAATTTTGTTTGGCAAGTTTTTAACTTGTTTATGAATCAGTACTGTGTACTTGCTTTGTTGAGTTTTAAAAATCATCACATATCATTTTGCATGCATGCATATATTTTTGATTGTATATGTTTTGTATGTGATTGTGGCTATGATTCTTTGTGTAGATTTTGGTGCTAGTGATTGTGATTGTGAGGAGTGTAGCTACTCTCCAAACTACCAAGGCAAGTGGTACTTCATGAATATTTCTATCCCTATATTTTATACTAAGCATTAGAAATACTTTGCTAAGTCTTGCATGTTATTATTATTTTTGCTTATGCCATGTTGGGAAATCCTAGTAGATGTAGAATTGCTAGGGAATTTCTAAGTTAAGTTACTATCTATGCCATGCTTAGCCTAGCTAGTAGAAAACAAGGGTTGGTGAAATATACATGCTATGATGAAAATATTTCTATGTCTTTGGACTTGAGTTTTACCTAATAAAACAACTAAGTTAATGAAACACCTGGGTGGGATGGAAGGTTTGGTTTATGTTGAGTGGTTACACAAGGCCCATTTCTATGGTTTACCTTGTGTATGTCACTTGTGGTAAGCCAACCAGGAACAAAGAGATTTTAGAGGCCAAGTGTTAAAAAGCTTCTAGTGCAGCCACTTGGCAATATGGGCTCTGCCTGGACCACATAGGTTGCTAGAACTTAGCCATTTGGACAGTTGGTGGTAGTGGGAATGATAGGTTGGAGCGCGTCCATTTGGTCTAAGGGAAGGCTTCTGAAAGGTCCTGTCTTGGTGAAACCAAGTCTGGTGGGGAAAGTGCACAACCTCTGCAGATGGAAAAATCTAAGTACTTAGCCAAGTCCATGGCAATGGACAACTTGAGCCTCAAGACATGGAAGCTATCAAGAATCTCCTCATCCCAATTTCTAAGTAAAAAACTTGTGGGTGAACAAGGGTGAAGGACCTCAATGTCTATTGATGGTTCCTTGGGAAAGTTTTGACAAAGTAAATACTTAGTGTTTTCAACTAATAGACAAAAATTATTTTGAGCAAAGCAAGCCAAGCTACACTTTGCCAAAATTTCATATAGTATCTAGTCCACCTAAATTATACTATGGTATCACTTGCCAATACTATTCCAATGTATTGACCCATTGTGGCTGTAACTTGTGATGTTGCAGGTTACTCTGATGAGGATTAGGTGTCATGAGTCTACACTCAACATGTTTGCCTGTGGCACATGAAGATGAAGACTTTTATTTATTTACTTATTCAAACTCTTGTATTAGGCCTGTGGCCTTGGAGTTGTAAAGACTATGTTTATCTCTGGAATGGCTGTAATAATGACCTTTGTATCTGTGTACTTCATCTTAAACTGTGGATGCTAGCAATGATCCAGGGACTAGCATTGCAATCACAGGGATCCTTTTCCTTTATAAAGGAGGGATCTTCCAGCTCGATACCTCTTCATCTACCATCGGGATTAGTTTTATACTTAGATAATTGTTATTTGGTGCCTGCGTTGAGCATGAACATTATATCCGGATCATGTTTATTGCGAGACGGTTACTTGTTTAAGTCCGAGAATAATTGTTGTTGATTTATATGAGTAATATGTTTTATGCACATGCACCTTTGATAGATTGTCTATTCTTATTGAATCTCGATTGTAGAAATATACACATTAATAACATTGAAGCTAAACGTTCGAAATTGAGTGATAAGTCGGCCTATATGTGGCACTGTCATCTTGGTCATATTGGAGTGAAACGTATGAATAAATTCCATTACGATGGACTTCTTGAATCACTTGAAAGATGCAGAGCATGTCTGATGGGTAAAATGACTAGGACTCCATTTTCTGGTATGATGGAGCGAGCTATGGACTTATTGGAAATCATACATACCGATGTGTGTGTCCCAATGAGTGTAGCATCACGCGGTGGTTATCGTTATGTTCTTACCTTCATGGATGACTTGAGTAGATACGGGTATATCTATTTAATGAAACATAAGTCCGAAACTTTCGAGAAGTTTAAGGAATTTCAAAGTGAAGTAGAGAATCAACATAACAAGAAGATTAAATTTCTACGATCTGATCATGGAGGTGAATATCTGAGTTACGAGTTTGGTGAGCATTTGAAGAAATGCGGAATACGTTCACAATTGACACCGCCGGGAACACCACAACGTAATGGTGTGTCCGAACATCGTAATCGATCTCTCTTAGATATGGTTCGTTCTATGATGTCACTTATAGATTTACCGCTATCGTTTTGGGGTTATGCATTAGAAACAGCCGCATTCACTTTAAATAGGGCACCATCTAAATCCGTTGAAATGACACAATATGAGTTATGGTTTGGGAAGAAACCTAAATTGTCGTTCCTTAAAGTTTGGGGTTGCAAAGCTTATGTAAAGAAGTTACAGCCAGACAAGCTTGAACCCAAAGTGGAAAAATGCGTCTTCATAGGATACCCAAAGGAAACTATTGGGTATACCTTCTACCATAGATCCGAGGGAAAAATCTTTGTTGCCAAGAATGGATCCTTTCTAGAGAAGGAGTTTCTCTCAAAAGAAGTGACTGGAAGGAAAGTAGAACTCAACGAGGTTGTTGAACCTTCTCTCGAACTTGAGAGTAGCGCAACACTGGAAATGGTTCCTGTGGCGCCTACACCAATAAGAGAGGAAGCTAATGATGTTTATCATGAAACTTTGGTTAAAGTAACTACAGAACCTCGCAGGTCAACGAGAAATCGTACCACTCCTGATTGGTATGATCCCGTTATGAGTGTCATGTTGGTGGACAACACCAATGACCCTGCGACTTATGAGGAAGCAATGATGATCCCAGATTCCAATAAATGGCAAGAAGCCATGAAATCCGAGATTGGATCCATGTACAAAAACCAAGTATGGACTTTGGTGGACTTACCGGATTGCTGGAAGGCTGTCGAGAACAATAGATTTTCAAGAAGAAAACAGATGCTGATGGTAATATTACTATCTATAAAGCTTGACTTGTCGCAAAAGGGTTTCGAAAAATTTAAGGGAGTTGACTACGATGAGACTTTCTCACCAGTAGCAAAGCTAAAGTCTGTGAGGATTTTGTTAGCAATCGCTGCATATTATGATTATGAGAATGGCAGATGGATGTCAAAACGGCGTTCCTCAATGGAGACATTGATGAAGAGTTGTATATGGTACAACCCAAAGGTTTTGTCGATCCTAAAGATGCTAACAAGGTATGCAAACTTCTGTAGGGTTTCGTAGCATGGAAAATAAAAAATTTCTACCGCATACAAACAAACAAGCCAAGATCTATCTACTAGATTTTAGCAACGAGTCGATGGAATAACTCACCCTCGAAGATTCCAAAGTGTTTAACGAGAGCAGATTCTCGTGGGTGATGTAGTCGTACTCTTCCCGATCTCAAGATCGTGTAGACGATCCTTCCGGCGCTGCGTTCTGGCAGCGCTTCCGCAGTCGGTCACACGTTCGGTACTCGACGAAGACCTTCCTCTCCCTTATTCTAGCAGGCAACGAAGGTTGTAGTACTCTCCTCGCGATTCCGGCAGCACGATGGCGTGGTACCGGAAGTAGAGGGGAGGTCTTGCAGGGCTTCGCCTTAAGCCGGAGCGAGTATGGTGGACTATGAGAGAGCCTCGGTGATCTAGGGTTTAGACACACCAAGGAGGAGGTGCTAGGGCCGGCGGCTAGGGATTGGGGCAGCCCAAGTCGGTGGCTAGGGGAGAAACCCTAGGCGGCGGCTATGGTGGGTGGCGGCTAGGGTTTAGGTTTAGAGGGGCGTGGTGTTGTGTCTTGGAGGGGCAGCCTTGCCCCTCCTTATATAGGTGGAGGGGGCGCGCCAAGGGGAGGGGAGTCCCTCCCCAACTCGGTCTCCAAGTGGGCCGGCGGTGGAGGGAGGGAAATCCTCCCCAAGTAGGTTTCCTACTCTCCCTCCACCTCACAAAATAGCCGTTTGACTTTTCAAATTGGCGTTTGACTTTCAAACTAGGATTTGATTAAACCCTTTATTTTGTTCAGCGATGACACCTAGTATATGATGCAATCATTCCAACTTGTGATGACACATTCATGTACCCTTCCCCTCCGGAGTGCCGGACATTCCGGAACCTTCTAGAACATTCCCGATGAAAACACCGGAACCATTCTCCCACCCCGAAACAGGACTTTCCTTATATGAATCTTATTCTCCGGACCATTCCAGATCTCCTCGTGATATCCCGGATCCCATCCAAGACTCCGAACAACATTCGGTCTCTTACTCATCATTCCATAACTACTCAACAACGTCGAATCCTTAAGTGTGTCTCCCTACGGTTTGTTGTCACATCCCAAAATTTTCCAAATTTTGACATGTGAAAATAAATAAACAAATAAACAATTGTTGATTTTCAGGGTGAGAATAAACTTTTGATTCCAATTGGAAACATCAAAACATATTTTGATCAAATAAAATCCTAAAGGGATTTAAAAAGATAAACAATTAATAAAGAAAGTTTTAATAATTGGAATCACTAATTTTGGACCTTTAAATAAAAAGATATGGTTTTCATAAAGCAAAGGTAGAATTATAAATAAGGATTATTTTATAAAGCCAAATTAAAACTTGGCCAAGCTTTTGAAATAAAACATTTCTATTTGATAAAAGAAGTAAAGGTTTATTTAAGTAAAATAATGAGGATTTATTAATATCCATTTTTATTAAAGTAACGGCTTTTCCATTTTAATTAAACACTAAAACTTGTTAATTTATTTTAAATAAGATTTCCAAGTGTTTTATTTATTCAAATAAAACCTACTGAAATGATTTTGGTATTATTTTAGATTTCAATTAGAATTTTAAAATAAATCAAATCCTATTTGAATTAATAACTAAGGACTATTTATTTAATTATTAAATGGATCCTAAGAAGAATAAAAATTATTTTGTTTGACTTTGATCTGTGTTGTTAAACAGAATTAAAAACTATACAAAGTTTGGTGGAAGTTTGAATTCATTTGGTGTTTGAATTGTTTGATTGAAAATCAAAACAGAAAATCAAATAGAAAAAGAAAAAGCTTACAGAATAAAAAAAGAGAAGAATCAAACCCAACCCAACAGGCCCAGCAGCCCAATAGCCAGCCCAACTAACTCACCCACGGCGAAACGTTTTCTCACGCGAATATAAACCCGCTGAGTCACAGACAGCAGGACCCCACTCCCTCTCTCTCTCCCTCACTGACAGGCAGGCCCCACGCCAGCGTGTCATCGTCTTCAACCCACGACCGTTCTTCCCCTGCCATTGATGCCTATTGAATGCGGCGTTGAATTCGCATAAATGACTGCGTTAATCCTGCCTACGACCATGCATGTATAAGCACCCCACTCCCCTCTCTCTTTCCCCTCAAACACCGCCTCCTCTCCGCCACCAGGCTGCCTCAAATCGCCTTTGCACCGCCGCTGCTCCGGCGAGCGTCTCCGAACAATTCCGGCCACACCCCGCTGCCTCTCGCCTCCCACTGCACAAGAGCTCGCTCCTCACCTCCTGGTGCATCTCCCCGTGCCACTTGTTCGCTCGCGCGCGCTCCGAAACATCGACTTCGTCTTCATCTGAGCGCCACCGCCGTCTGCCATTGCTCCGTCGAGCTTCCCAGGTGAACTCGATCCTCCCCTCTCGTTCCCGATGATACTCCCATATTCCCCATGCTCGTACGCATATAACACACCCTCCCACTTGCCTCGGCGTGATCTGCAGCCTCGCCCTCGACGACCTCCAGAGCCACCCGCCGCTCGCAGCAACTCCGGCGAGCAATTTCCTTCATCCCCGTGCGCCCCCTGCCTCCTCGTGAACGGGTTGAGCATCAACACGTCAAGGCGAACACGGTGAGCCCTCTACCCCTCTCCCTTGCGTCCTGTATCACCGGCGACGACCACGTCTGAGCGCTGCCGCCAGAGCGCCGCCGTCAGCGCCGCTCGAATTAGGTCGAGTGGTTTTACACCGTTAGATGTTAATCCAGTGGATGAGAATAGAACTTAGACGAAGGGGTATGTGTGCATCTGCGCCACACAATCTCACTTAGATCCAACGGTTCGCAGAGGCTGATCCGTGTGAACCGGTACCGGCCAGTAGAATCACGCCGCGTGGCACTGACTCCGTTTTAAAAACAGAAAATGATCTATTAGGTATGAAATTTTGTAAAATTCATAACTTTAAATCTACACGTCCAAATTTTGCAAATTTTATATCAATGGAATCAGTAGAACAAGTACTTTGCAACCATGCACTTTGTTTAACGATTTGCTTCTGGAAAATTGGTTGAAATTGCAGAAACATGTGTAGGCATATTTTGAATATAAAAATTGTTCTAGATATAATTTTAATGTGAAATCTTTGCAAAATGGTTTGTTGTGAACCTACTGACCCTAGGAACCAACTTATGGATTTAAAAATGAATTTTGTAAAGTTAGGGAATAAATAATTGGATTAGCTCATTTCTAGTCAAATAAAAATATTGATTTTGTTTTAGAAATGATTTTTTGAGTAAAATCTTTGGGAAATGATTTGGTTCAAACCTTATGACCATAAATACCAAGTTTGTGACTTAACAACTTATTTGATGAACAATATAAAATTATTACTTTGATAGAAACATTTTCAACCACATAAAATAATGATTTGATTTAAGAAATGGTTTATAGATAAAACCCTTTTGCAAATGGTTTTACCACTTTAGTAAATGACCACTTTTGAACTTTATAATGTTTAGAGCCGAGTAGAAACCACTTTTGCAAACCAAACTATCTTTTGCATGCTTGCATGCATGACCTTGTTTCTATTATTTTATGTGTGATAAATTGTTTGAATATTGGTTGGAATGCTAGTTGAATCTATGTTTGATTGATTGAATTGTAGTGGAATTAGAAGAGTGTGATATTTGCAAGATCAAAAAGTGAACCAACATTCTCTACTAAAAAGGCAAGTGACACTATCATCCAAGTCCTATTATTTTCATTGCACTTAGTGGATTTTTGTAACATGCATGAAAAGGATTTCTATATTTTGTGCTATGCTAAATCCTAATAGGATACCTTTATATATTCCTTAGTGGAAACAATGTAGTTGTAGTAAGCTTAGCCCTGCTATATATTGGGATGGGATACATGATATGATTATATGAAGTATTGAAAAGACATATGTTTTATATAATAAAACAAGTACTCAATGAACCACCTGGGTGGACAAGGATACTCAAGTTTTGGACAAGGTGGCAACAAAAGGAACCATGTTTATATGGCAATCTCTTTTTGTTGTGCACTAGAAGAAAACCACCCAGGGACTTAGAGATTGAACATGTTTCTCATACAGTGGCTTCCGTGTACAGCCACATGCTAAATGGGCTCTGGCTTAGTCAACTACATAGTGGAAGATCCATGCATTGGCATCTTCAGGTTAACTAGAATTGTGTAAGGGAACTTGAAACCCTACATTGGTGCCTGGATGACAAGCTAGCATTGTGTATTGGGAGGACTTCTATGGAAAGACTTTGTCACATTCTCAATCTGCCAGTACTCCATCTTGGTGAGTACTTATCCAACGGCCACTGGTGGCATCAAGATGAGATTGTGTCATGTGGGTAAAGTGTACAACTTCTGCAGAAGATCAAATTCTAAGTACTTAGCCGTGTCCCTGGTTATGGACAATACTGAGCAACTAAGGCCTGAAGTTATGGAAGATCTCGACATTCCAATTTCTCAAAGTTAAAACTTGAGGGTGACAACAAGGGATTTGAAGCACTTGGAGTTTTCCAAGAAGTTCAAAAGATTTGACAAAGAACAAAAACTATTTTGAAAAGATAGGATAAAACTATATTGCTTTCTGCAAATGAGCCTGAACCCCACTTAGCCAAATATGCATGTAATGATAGGATCCACATATTTCTACTTAGTAGCGAAACTTGCCAATACAATTCAAATGTATTGACCTTGTGGCTGCAACTTATTATGTTGCAGGTTTGTTTGATGTTAGTGAAGTGTGTTGAATTAGGATTACAAGACTACAACCAACATGACTGCCTGTGGCACTTTGAAGATGAAGGACCCCATGCTTATAGATATTCTGCTGCAATGTAAGGTGATAGCCAAATGAGCTATGTAAGATGTAATGAATTATTTTATTCCTGGTTATAAAGTTGTATTATGACCTTTGTTTCTTGATATTACATCTTAACTGTGGATGCTAGCTATTGATCCAGGGACTAGCATTGTAAACACAGGGATCTCTACCTTATTAAAGGTTGGGAACCTTACAGATGGTATCAGAGCACTGTGTTGCCTATAGGATTGTAACCCTAGGGTTGGACAAAACCCCTTAGAAAAATAGGAGTTGTATTTGTTCCAAAACTTATTTACAAACAATCTTGTAAACTCTTTCCTCAACCTTTTTGGTTTTGATTCTACACCTCCTCCTTTCAACTTGATGGATAAAGCCTTCACCATGACCAATGACTTCAACTTTAGTTTCACCAAGGACTTCATCAAACTCTAATGACTTCAACATCTTCAAGTAATTTCAACCTTAGTTACACCAAGGAATTCAACTTAGACATCACTAAGAACTACAAGTGAAAACCAAGAGACATTAGATTGCCTACCAAAGACATTGACATCAAGTTAGAGTATGGATCATATTGACCTATGAGGTATGACTATACTAAGTTATTATTTTAAGAAAACTTGTTGTTTCCTTCAACTCATGAGTTAAGCTCATAAGTTGTTAAGTGAATAGTTGCTTGTTGATTGTTTGAGTTTTTGATTGAACTTGGTTGGTTTTGAGTTGTGTGATAGAACTTCTTAAAAACATATCCACCAATACTTATCCCTATCAAACCAACAGATGCCTCCTCGTCGTGCCAACCCCAACCAAAACAACAACATTCCCCTTGAGATACAGCAGATGTTGGCAGTTCAGACACAATTGATGCAGGAGATGACCACACTCATACAGAATCAGAACAACAACAACAACAATCAGAATAATCCTCCAGCACTTGACATGCTCACCAAGTTTCTGAAACTTAGGCCTGCAAGGTTCTCTGGAACAACTGATCCAATGGAAGCTGATGATTGGTTACGTTCAGTGAACAAAGACCTAGTGACTGTTGGCTGCACCGATGAAGAAAAAGTTAGGTTTGCAGCATTTCTGTTTGAAGGACCAGCAGCAACATGGTGGGACAACTTTCAGATCACCACTCCCATTGAAGATGTAACTTGGGCTATTTTTGAGGATGGATTCAGAACAACTCACATCTCACCTGGAGTGATGTACTTGAAGAAAAAGGAGTTTCACAATCTGAAACAGCGTCACCTCAGTGTGGCTGAGTATATTGAAGAATTTAACAATCTGGCACGCTATGCACCAGATGAAGTTGATACAGATGCTAAGAGAAAAGAAAAATTTCTTGAAGGACTTAATGATGAGTTGAACCTACAGCTAGTTGTTGCCTATGTCCCAACCTATCAATCACTCTGTGACAAAGCCACCATTTTGGAAAATAAGATGAATCAAGTTGAGAACAGAAAGAGGAAGCATAAACTCAAGAATCACTCAGGATCATAAAAAAAGAAGCATTCATTCAAAAAGAGCAATGAGGATTCTGAACCACATCAGCATCACCACAACAACAATGGAAGTGAGAATAATGGAAATGATACTGACAATGGAGATGACCTTGGTCAGAACCAACATGACACTTTCAGGAAGAAAGACATTAGCCAGTTGCAATGCTATAATTGCAAGGAGCTTGGACACTATGCATCAGACTGTCCTGAGAAGGAAAAGAAAAAGGATGTTAGAAGAGCCAATGGAAATGACTCCAATGTGACCCAGAAAGGACATGTGAACCACATTGATATGAATGGAAACTTTGAAGAGATAGAAGAAGTGGATGCCAGGATTTAGATAACTCAGTTGAGTCAAATAAGGATTCCTTGTCTGGTTATCAAGTGTTGAACCCATAGTCAAGTGAACCATCAATGTAACCCTATGAGACTTTATTTTTAAGGGTGGAATTACCCTAGTTGCCTTGAAGCCAACTTGTAACCTTTAGCCTTCCCAAATCTCGGGACGAGATTTATTTTAAGGGTGGTAGCCTATCACATCCCAAAATTTTCCAAATTTTGAAATGTGAAAAATAAATAAACAAATAAACAATTGTTGATTTTCAGTGTGAGAAGAAACTTTTGATTCCAATTGGAAACATCAAAACCTATTTTGATCAAATAAAATCCCAAAGGGATTTAAAAAGATAAACAATTAATAAAGAAAGTTTTAATAATTGGAATCACTAATTTTGGACCTTTAAATAAAAAGATATGCTTTTCATAAAGCAAAGGTAGAATTATAAATAAGGATTATTTTATGAAGCCAAATTAAAACTTGGCGAAGCTTTTGAAATAAAACATTTCTATTTGATAAAAGAAGTAAAGATTTATTTAAGTAAAATAATGAGGAATTATTAATATCCATTTTTATTAAAGTAAAGGCTTTTCCATTTTAATTAAACACTAAAACTTGTTAATTTATTTTAAATAAGATTTCCAAGTGTTTTATTTATTCAAATAAAACCTACTGAAATGATTTTGGTATTATTTTAGATTTCAATTAGAATTTTAAAATAAATCAAATCCTATTTGAATTAATAACTAAGGACTATTTATTTAATTATTAAATGGATCCTAAAAAGAATAAAAATTATTTTGTTTGACTTTGATCTGTGTTGTTAAACAGAATTAAAAACTATACAAAGTTTGGTGGAAGTTTGAATTCATTTGGTGTTTGAATTGTTTGATTGAAAATCAAAACAGAAAATCAAATAGAAAAAGAAAAAGCTTACAGAATAAAAAAAAGAGAAGAATCAAACCCAACCAACAGGCCCAGCAGCCCAATAGCCAGCCCAACTAACTCACCCACGGCGAAACGTTTTCTCACGCGAATATAAACCCGCTGAGTCACAGACAGCAGGACCCCACTCCCTCTCTCTCTCCCTCACTGACAGGCAGGCCCCACGCCAGCGTGTCATCGTCTTCAACCCACGACCGTTCTTCCCCTGCCATTGCTGCCGATTGAATGCGGCGTTGAATTCGCGTAAATGACTGCGTTAATCCTTCCTGCGACCATGCGTGTATAAGCACCCCTCTCCCCTCTCTCTTTCCCCTCAAACACCGCCTCCTCTCCGCCACCAGGTTGCCTCGAATCGCCTTTGCACCGCTGCTGCTCCGGCGAGCGTCTCCGAACAATTCTGG
Organism: Avena sativa; assembly: GCA_916181665.1. Classification (NCBI taxonomy): domain Eukaryota; kingdom Viridiplantae; phylum Streptophyta; class Magnoliopsida; order Poales; family Poaceae; genus Avena; species Avena sativa. The sequence goes on along the minus strand of OV702298.1, from coordinate 37,728,370 downwards.
CCACACCCCGCCGCCTCTCGCCTCCCACTGCACACGAGCTCGCTCCTCACCTCCTGGCACATCTCCTCGTTCCACTCGTTCGCTCGCGCGCGCTCCGAAACGTCGACTTCGTCTTCATCTGAGCGCCACCGCCGTCTTCCATTGCTCCGTCGAGCTTCCCAGGTGAACTCCGTCCTCCCCTCTCGTTCCCGATGATACTCCCGTATTCCCCATGCTCGTACGCATCTAACGCACCCTCCCACTTGCCTCGGCGCGATCTGTAGCGTCGCCCTCGACAACCTCCAGAGCCACCCGCCGCTCGCAGCAACTCCGGCGAGCAATTTCCTTCATCCCCGTGCGCCCCCTGCCTCCTCGTGAACGGGTTGAGCATCAGCACGTCAAGGCGAACACGGTGAGCCCTCTCCCCCTCTCCCTTGTGTCCTGTATCACCGGCGACGACCACGTCTAAGCGCTGCCGCCAGAGCGCCGCCGTCAGCGCCGCTCGAATTAGGTCGAGTGGTTTTACACCGTTAGATGTTAATCCAGTGGATGAGAATAGAACTTAGACGAAGGGGTATGTGTGCATCTGCGCCACACGATCTCACTTAGATCCAACGGTTCGCAGAGGCCGATCCGTGCGAACCGGTACCGGCCAGTAGAATCACGCCGCGTGGCACTGACTCCGTTTTAAAAACAGAAAATGATCTATTAGGTATGAAATTTTGTAAAATTCATAACTTTAAATCTACATGTCCAAATTTTGCAAATTTTATATCAATGGAATTAGTAGAACAAGTACTTTGCAACCATGCACTTTGTTTAATGATTTGCTTCTAGAAAATTTGTTGAAATTGCAGGAACATGTGTAGGCATATTTTGAATATAAAAATTGTTCTAGATATAATTTTAATGTGAAATCTTTGAAAAATGGTTTGCTGTGAACCTACTGACCCTAGGAACCAACTTATGGATTTAAAAATGAATTTTGTAAAGTTAGGGAATAAATAATTGGATTAGCTCATTTCTAGTCAAATAAAAATATTGATTTTGTTTTAGAAATGATTTTTTGAGTAAAATCTTTGGGAAATGATTTGGTTCAAACCTTCTGACCCTAAATACCAAGTTTTGGGACTTAACAACTAATTTGATGAACAATATAAAATTATTACTTTGATAGAAACATTTTCAACCACATAAAATAATGATTTGATTTAAGAAATGGTTTTACCACTTTAGTAAATGACCACTTTTGAACTTTGTAATGTTTAGAGCCTAGTAGAAACCACTTTTGCAAACCAAACTATCTTTTGCATGCTTGCATGCATGACCTTGTTTCTATTATTTTATGTGTGATAAATTGTTTGAATATTGGTTGGAATGCTAGTTGAATCTATGTTTGCATGATTGAATTGTAGTGGAATTAGAAGAGTGTGATATTTGCAAGATCAAGAAGTGAACCAACATTCTCTACTAAAAAGTCAAGTGACACTATCATCCAAGTCCTATTATTTTCATTGCACTTAGTGGATTTTTGTAACATGCATGAAAAGGATTTCTATATTTTATGCTATGCTAAATCCTAATAGGATACCCTTATATATTCCTTAGTGGAAACAATGTAGTTGTAGTAAGCTTAGCCCTGCTATATATTGGGATGGGATACATGATATGATTATATGAAGAATTGAAAAGACATATGTTTTATATAATAAAACAAGTACTCAATGAACCACCTGGGTGGACAAGGATACTCAAGTTTTGGACAAGGTGGCAACAAAAGGAACCATGTTTATATGGCAATCTCTTTTTGTTGTGCACTAGAAGAAAACCACCCAGGGACTTAGAGATTGAACATGTTTCTCGTACAGTGGCTTCCGTGTACAGCCACATGCTAAATGGGCTCTGGCTTAGTCAACTACATAGTGGAAGACCCATGCATTGCCATCTTCAGGTTAACTAGGATTGTGTAAGGGAACTTGAAACCCTACATTGGTGCCTGGATGACAAGCTAGCATTGTGTATTGGGAGGACTTCTATGGAACGACTTTGTCACATTCTCAATCTGCCAGTACTCCATCTTGGTGAGTACTTATCCAGCGGCCACTGGTGGCATCAAGATGAGATTATGTCATGTGGGTAAAGTGTACAACTTCTGCAGAAGATCAAATTCTAAGTACTTAGCCATGTCCCCGGTTATGGACAATACTAAGCAACTAAGGCCTGAAGCTATGGAAGATCTCGACATTCCAATTTCTCAAAGTTAAAACTTGAGGGTGACAACAAGGGATTTGAAGCACTTGGAGTTTTCCAAGAAGTTCAAAAGATTTGACAAAGAACAAAAACTATTTTGAAAAGATAGGATAAAACTATATTGCTTTCGGAAAATGAGCCTGAACCCCACTTAGCCAAATATGCATGTAATGATAGGATCCACATATTTCTACTTAGTAGTGAAACTTGCCAATACAATTCAAATGTATTGACCCTTGTGCTGCAACTTATTATGTTGCAGGTTTGTTTGATGTTAGTGAAGTGTGTTGAATTAGGATTACAAGACTACAACCAACATGACTGCCTGTGGAACTTTGAAGATGAAGGACCCCATTCTTATAGATATTCCGCTGCAATGTAATGTGATAGCCAAATGAGCTATGTAAGATGTAATGAATTATTTTATTCCTGGTTATAAAGTTGTATTATGACCTTTGTTTCTTGATATTACATCTTAACTGTGGATGCTAGCTATTGATCCAGGGACTAGCATTGTAAACACAGGGATCTCTACCTTATTAAAGGTTGGGAACCTTACATTCGTGAATTATGCGTACATGATCGAGACACTTCTCCGAACAATAACCAATAGAGGAATCTAGAAATTCATATGGCTCCCGCGTATTTCTACGATTACTTTGCGATCTAATGAACCACTTACATACGATACCAATTTCCCTTTGTCTCACGATAGTTTACTTATCCGAGGTTATGATCGTCGGTATCTCTGCATACCTAGTTCAACCTCGTTACTGATAAGTACTCTTTTCTCGTTCCCATGATATGTGATCCCTTGTGATCCATTCACATGCTTGCAAGCTAATTGGTTGACATTCCACCGAGAGGGCCCAGAGTATATCTATCCGTCATATGGATGGACAAATCCCACTCTTGATCCATGTGTCTCAACCAATACTTTCCGAACACTCAATGCCACCTTTATAGCCACCCAGTTACGGTGTGGTGTTTGATGTCATCAAAGCATCCTTCCGGTGAAGGTGATATGCATGATCTCATGGTCGAAGGAATTAGGTTACTATGTATCAGAAAGCATATAGCAATTGAACTATTAAAATGACTTGATCTTTATGCTACGCTTATCTATAGGAGTATGTCCACCATATCATTCTCCTAACGATATGATCTTGTTGTTAATAACATCTCAATGTTCATGATAGGGAAACCACAATCATTTATTAACCAACAAGCTAGTATTATAAAGAGGCTTTACTAGGGACTCTATTTTAGTTTACAAACCACATTAATACTTGTGTGATTTGTAAACTAAGTTAGAGTCCCTCGTAAAGCCTCTTTATAATACTAGCTTGTTGGTCAATAGATGATCGTGGTTTCTCGATCATGAACATTGATATGTTATTAACAACAAGATCGTATCATTAGTAGAATGGTGTGATGGACATACTCCTATAGATAAGCGTAGCATAAAGATCAAGTCATTTCAATAGTTTGTTTGCTATAAGCTTTCCGATACATAGTAACCTAATTCCTTCGACCATGAGATCATGCTAATCACCATCACCGGAAGGATGCTTTGATGACATCAAACACCACATCGTAATTGGTTGGCTATAAAGGTGGCATTGAGTGTTCAAAAAGTATGTGTTGAGGCACATGGATCAAGAGTGGGATTTGTCCATCCATATGACAGATAGATATACTCTAGGCCTTCTGGGTGGAATGTTATCCAATTAGCTTGCAAGCATGTGACTGGCTCACAAGGGATCACATATCACGGGAACAAGAAAAGAGTACTTATCGGTAACGAGGTTGAACTAGGTATGTAGAGATACCGATGATCAAAACCTCGGATAGGTAAACTATCGCGAGACAAAGGGAAATTGGTACCGTATGTAAGTGGTTCATTCGATCGCAAAGTATTCATAGAAATATGTGGGAGCCATATGAATTTCCATATTCCTCTATTGGTTATTGACCGAAGAAGTGTCTCGGTCATGTCCGCATAATTCACGAACCGTAGGGAGACACATTTAATGATTCGATGTTATTTAGTAGATATGGAATGTAAGTCGGGAAAGCGAATGTTGTTCGGAGTCTCGGACGGGATCCGAGATATCACGAGGAGATCCGAAATGGTCTGGAGAATAAAATTCATATAAGGAAAGTCCGATTCCGGAGTTCGGGAATGATTTCGATGTTTTCATCAGAGAGGTTCTAGAAGGTTCACCGGACCGGAAGGGGAATGGTCCATGAATGTGTCATGCGTAAGTGGAATGATTGGATCATGTCCTAGGTCACTTGGTTGGGCATTTGCAAGAGAAAATTAAAGCTCTAAATTGAAAGTCAAAAGGGAGGTTTGAAAAGTCAAACTGGAACAATGGTTTCCTAGTGGAAGAAGGAAAGAGTCCTTCCTTCTATCCAACTTGGGTTTGGGTATGGATTCAAACTCCCCTCTCCCAAGGCTGCCCCCTCTCATAAATAGAGGGGGAGGGATGCCCCAAGACCACAAGCACTAGCCCTCCCCACCCCGTGCACCGCCGTTGCCTAGCCGCCGCCAGCCCGTCGCCGTCGCCCTAGCCACCGCCGACAACACCTCCTCCTCTCCGACTTTCTAAACCTAGATCGCCAGAAAACCCTAGATCCACCATAACTCGCACCGGCTTAGGCGAAGCCCTGTGGGATCTTCCCTCTACTTCCGACACCATGCTGTCATGCTGCCGGAATCGCGAGGGAGAACTACAACCTCCACTGCCTGCTAGAACAAGGGATAGGAAGGTCTTCATCGAGTACCGAACGTGTGACCGACCGTGGAAGAGCTGCCGGAACGCAGCGCCGGAAGGATCGTCTACGCAATCTTGAGATCGGCAAGTGTACGACTACATCACCCACAAGAATCTGCTCTCGTTAACCGCTTTGGAATCTTCGAGGGTGAGTACTCTAATCGACTCGTTGCTTCAATCTAGTAGATAGATCTTGGCTTGTTTGTATGCATGCGGTAGAATTTTTTTGTTTTCCATGCTACAAACCCCTATAGCATGTCACCTAAAAAATTATTCTTTTAACACTTACCTACTCAAGGACGAGCAGGAGTTAAGCTTGGGGATGCTTGATACGTCGGAAACGTATCTATATTTTTGATGTTCCATGCTTGTTTAGTATCTAATTTGCTTTTCTTTGTCTACACTTTGAGGTGTTTTTATATGTTTTCTGGTACTAACCTATTAACAAGATGCCACAGTGCCAGTTGCATGTTTTCTTCTGTTTTTGGTTCCAGAAAATCTAGTAAGGAAATATTCTCGGAATTGGACGGGACAAAAGCCAAAGTCAATATTTCACCGAGGAGAACACAGAGTGTCGTGGGAATGGCCACGGCAGATGCTGTAATTGGCAACGAGTAGTAGAACAAGGGGCAAGGGCGGCCAGCCATCTGCGTTGCGAGATGAGGGCTGAGACACAAGGGTTTACCCAGGTTCCCCCCCCGGAGGGTAAAGACCTACTCCTGGTAGATTGTATTATGGAGAGAGTACAAGGGCAAGCTCGACGACTAGGCGGTGAGTCTCTAGGGTGTATGATGGAACGTGTCCTCTATGCGTATCCTAGGGAGGTTTATATACGCTCACCTCGCTAGGGTTTACAGATCTACAACCGAATTGGTTAAGGATTCGGAGGGTCCTTGAACTAACCCGACTGGTCCTAGCTACGCTTCTGGGCCTCCAGCTTCCAGTCGCCCGGGTCCTTGCCAAGTCTCGATCCAGTCGTCGTCCTGCAGGCCCACTTGCTGGCGGCTTGGGCCAATAGGAAACGTCCTGCTGAGCATAACCCGGTAGGCATATCCCCATCAGTAGTCCCCGAGGCATTCATTGATTCGTCGCAGGTGTTCGTTGGCAGTCGGAGTACGTGGGTCCAATTCGGACGCCCAGTCGAATCAGCGGTGGACTCCTAAACAAAACAAAGAACTAGTCATTTTAGTTGCAATAACGGCGACTAACCAGATCGCAGCTCGACGATTTAAGTCACTGTTGTAGTGAAGTCACTATTGTAGTGATCAGGTCGGCGAATCGTCAAATCTCTGAAGATAGCGAGTCGAGTGGATGAAGTTGTACCGTCAGTGCAGGTCAAACTAGCCGTTGGGTAATCCAACGGTAATATCGGCGTAATTACCGCGTGGTAACGACTCCCCGAAAATGGCGGGTAACAACTACTATATAAGGAGAGTGACAGGTGAGGGAAAGCACTTCCCTCACCTCCTCTGATCTCGTGCATCCTTAATCCTCCATTCCGCACAGTGACCAGAGCGACCCAGAGCGATTCACAGCCCCAGATCCCTCGATCGATGGCCCCTCCCGCGGAACCATGGGGCAGATCCAAGTGTATGAAGGCTCTACTGAAATCATTCGAGGAGGCAGGGATCCTCCGCGCCGGGAGATGGCGCATCCCCGCGGCCGGAGAGGTGATCCCAAATCTGCGCGAGGGGGAATTCGTCTGCTTCACTAGCCATCTCGAGCGGGGGCTCAGATTCCCCACCTCCCTCTTCTTCCGCTGCTTCTGCGCCTACTATGACATCCAACCGCCAGACCTGGGGCGGCACAGCATCGAGCAGCTCGCCATCTTCGTGGCGTTCTGCGAGTGCTACCTGGGCTGTCGACCATACTTCCCCCTATGGCAAGATCTGTTCCATGGGAGGATCAACCGCGAAGAGGCAGGCGGCCTGATGTTAGCCGTGGGCGGCCTGACCTTCCAGCTGAAGTCGAAGGCGTCGTTCTTCGATCTGATGTTGCCCGCCAAAGCAGCGAATGAATGAAATAAGAGCTGCTTCTATGTGACCGAGTCGCCGCCGGGCGATGAGATGGCTCTGTTGGGGATATGTTATATGGGTATCCTTATAGCATGTCTCTTATACAGCTAACCCGGGTGGCCCACAGTTGGTAGCACGGCCTATGGCCTGCTGAGCGGCCCAGTTAGATGGATCCAGAAGGGAGGCCCATGCCGGATAAAGGAAGGCTACGGTGGAGTCACCAGCGTACCCGGACCCTTGGAGTGCAAGATACACAAGACTAGTAATAGATAGTGTAGGACTCTGTAACCTGTCCGGCTAGGACTTTTCCCTATAACCCTAGGACCTGGCGACTATATAAGTCGGGCCTACGGGAGCCTTTAGGGCATAACCTATTATCAATTCACACAACCTCGCACAGTGAACATATCTCTGTAACTCGGCGTATTGCCCTTATAGTGATTTATAGCAGGAGTAGGATTCCGCCACCGTTGTGGGATCTGAACCTGGGTAAGCTGTGTTACCTCGTACCCGTCAACCGTCCGCCTTACCCTGCGTCTCTAAACATGCACTGTGAGGACCCCTCCATGGCGTACTCGTTGGCAATACCACGACAGTTGGCGCCCACTGTGGGGCAAGAGTCGCTTCAGGCTCTTCAGCGGGCGAGGACCAAGATCTTCGCGGGAATTGGCGAAACCGTAGCCATCGGTCGCGTTCTCTTCTCCGGCAACATTCCGATCGTCCTCCTTGACGAGTTCTGGATCCCGGCGAAGACGAACCCCACGCGGTGTTCGATCATTCCTATCGGAGACATCCACCTCTTCATCGGTGAAACTGACTTGGGCACTAGTTCCCTGGGAGTTGGAGGAGCATCAAGGACCGCACGGACCGCCTACGGGCAGGATACGTTCGCGGAAGGATCGATGTCGGATCTCTCTTTAGAGTTTTCCGACAAAGATCGGAAAGCACCAAGGCCCCCACGGACCGCCTATGGGTAGGATACGTTTGTGGAAGGATCGATGTTGGATCTCTCCTCGGAGTTTGCCGGCAAAGATCGGAAAAATTCAAGGCCCACCCAAACCACCCCAGTGCAGGATATAAAGGTGGAAGATCACTGCAAATCTGCCGGCTTCATTCGTGCATCTGGACAACAGAGATCAAAATTCGTCGGCATGGTTACCATCTTCGATCTGGCGCGTTGCATTCAGAGAGAGGGCGAAAACCCCCACGATTATCTAGCCAGGTGGCTCCGCATACGAGCCGATATGGCCCACTACCCCGATGATAACGCTCTGTATCACTTCGTGGAAGGACTGGACCGTGGCACGCTTCTCCGACATTCTTTAAGACGGCAGCAGGCAACAGGGCGCCTTACCCTCGAAGAGATGGTGAGCACCATCAACAACTACGCGGAGGCCGAAGCGGCAGCTTAGACAGCGCTTGCGCTCATTGACGGAGCCCCTCCGATTCAGCCACCGCCACCACCGCCTCCGGCCGCCATCGTCGTAGCAGCACCACCACCTCCAGTCATCGTTGAGGCCGTTGCACCTCCACCGCCCGTCATCGAGGAAGTCCTGGCACCCTCGACTCTGTCATTGATGCGCTTTATGCTGATTTCAGTGCAGATTCAGAGGAGATAGACTTCAGTCCATAAGAGCTAGACTCCGCTATGCAGGAGATGGAGGAGGAGTACTCGCGCAACGAGCAAGTCAACAACACCATCACATCCCGAGGGGTGTTCGTCACCATTGGGACGGCGATGGATGAAGATCAACCCGGACAAGCTCCGCCTACAGCGCTGGAAAAGGGGAAGGGACCACTTATTGCTACTGACGTTGATCGTGCAAAGGTGCCTCCTCCGCCTAACCCAGTGCAGCAGCCGCAGGAACTCGGCACCGGCCCGAGAAACAATAACACCGCAAACTTGCCGCCTCCAGCATCTACGTCGGCAGCAACCCATGTTACTCCAGCTGATAGAGTGATGTACGACAATCTCCTCGTCGAGCCCACTAACCGTTGCTCATATCCGGAACGTGACCCAGCTTGACGAGAAGCGCCAATAGTTACTGGAGGAAGCGCAGGCCATCGCGGAGCAAGGCGCTAAACTAGATCGAGATCTGGTCAACACGCAGAAGTCCATAGAGAAAGCTAGATCAATGGAGGCCGAGTACAAGACTTTGTTGCAGCAGCAGAAGGCTAAGAAAGCTCCGGCTCGCGTCATCAACGATCCTGGTGTACGGCGCAACCTAGGATGGGCTCCCTCGAAGACGGCACAGGCCAAGCCATACATTGACAGTGAAGGCAAGCAGGTGATGCCCACCCCACTCCTTAACCTCGCCGTCGCCAAGACCCTTCTGGAGCAGGATAGATCGCCTGAGGCAGTAGAACAGGTCTATGACCTAGTGGCCAAGGCGGTGAAGCAGCAGGGAAAAGCCACCTCTCAGAGGCTTGAGTCTGACCCAACACTCTGCCGATCTAGCCAGTACAAGCCGCCAAGGGACAGATCTCCTCAGGATGTCGGGTCCCGGACGGGTTCATCAGAACAAAGACAGAGGGATGCGTGCAACAGGAAGGATGATATCCCCATATCCTCCGACCACGGAGAAAAGGCCCGACCTCATCGCCCATCACTACCGCCCCGATCCCCCCGATGTCACGAAGACTACAACTCTCACCATCGTACGGATATGCCCCCACCAAAGCAGTGCGGCATCGTCATCCGCGACAACGCGGCACAGACCCGTCATGACAGAGAGCGCAACCAAGGAAATAAGAGCAGGTCACACCATGACCCCCCGCGTCCGACAAGCAGCCGTGACAGGCGTGAGGCGTCGCAGGAGGGTAACAGCAAGAAAGCTAACCCACCGCCACCTCCGCCTCCGTCACCACCAAGCAGTCACCATGGCGGAAGAGGCCCGCGTCGTTCACGCAGCCTATCCCCTGTTGACAAAAAGAAGAACCCGGAGCCATACGATGCACGTTCGCGGATCGACAAGATCCACGAGGCCCGGGAAGGACCATACCTGGGACCACGTTGTTTTGGACCTGCAATAAGGTCCGCAACTTACCCTAAAGGTTTCCGGATTGACAAGACCATCAAGCCCTATGACGGCACCGCTAAGCCAGCCACATGGTTGCAGGACTACGGCAACACGATGGAGATTGCCAGAGGCAACCCCAACGTCGCCGTCAAGTACCTCCCGTTAATGTTGGCGGGCACGGCCCGTCAATGGATCGACGACTTGCCGGAGAAATCTATCTACAACTGGCTGCACATGCAAGAAACGTTCACCAAGAACTTTGAGGGTACATACAAGCGTCCCTACACCGTGGGCGATCTACAGCGGTGCGTGCAAGAAAAAGACGAGACATCTCGCGCCTACCTCTCCCGTTGGCTGGATATGAAGAATTCCTGCGCAGGAGTGCACGCTCAGACCGCCATGGCCGCCTTCATCGATGGGTTGGAAAGGGGTACGCTGCTCCGACATAAGCTGAAGCGCTTACAGGACAATCACCAGCTTGACTTAAATCAGATGATTCAGTTGGCTAGTGAGTTCGCAGCTGCCGACGACGATGCTCGTGGCTCTTAGCCGCAACGGCCGCTCCAACTCAAGCTCGGAGGAACAGCAGTACAAAGCGGAAAACCGCTCCAGAAGAAAAGCAATCTACCGACATGGTCGCCATGACTTTTGCAGGACGAGGAGAAGGCGGACAACTGTAACACCCTCAGAATCGGACCTATGCAAGTTTTAGCGAAACCCGCCAAACCCGCATAGAAACGATTCAAAGGTGCCCACCAGGCACTTTCGTGCGGGTGGAAAACGAAGTAATAACATTACACAACAGCCCTCGATGGGACCCACAGAACAGATATATATAACAGCGACTCAATGAGTCAAGAATACAGCTATAATATACAAAGATCCAAATCACCTTGAAAATGATAGGGCGTCCGACTACGGACAAGATGCAAATGGGACTAAGAGCCCTGAAGAATAACCAATGGCGTCCATAACCCTGCCCAGGCCAAGCCGGAAGGGTAACCCTGCTAACGACGTCGATCTCAAAACCTGCTTAAACAAAAGGGGTGCCGACAAAGGGCAAAGGAAAAAGAGAGAGCGGTCAGTACTGAGGCCAGTACACGGCGAGACTAGAATTCGGCGGTCCTCGCCTACATAGGTATGGTGGACTGAAGCGGCAGCGGCAGCATGCACTAGACAACCTATAGAGACTCGATACAGCTAGCGACTATCAGAGAGGGGAAAGAAAGGCCTATTCGGAACCAACCTGGTAATAACACCAAACAAACCCATCCTGGTGTTTCCCCCTCGAGACCAAACGAGGAAGTCAACCGAGGAACTCACACAGTTGGCAGTTTTATCTATTCAGTTATCGTTGCAGCAATTACTAGTCAGGTATAGGTAGTCATCCTGAGAAAATAAGCAGTGGGCACTTTTAGTTAACCATTCCGTTATAGTTGCATCACTTACTAATCAGATACAGATAGCATGAGATAAACCCAAACCCAGCAGTTGTTGGTACTTTTATTTAGCCATTCCGTTATAGTTGCAATACTTACTAGTCAGATACAATTGTCGCAAGCGACAACCCAAACAAGCAATTGTTGGCAGTTTTATTTAGCCATTCCATTATAGTGAAACTGATTACTAGTCATTATAAAGTCAACTTTATAGCACTACTTTAGTTATAGTTGTCTATGATCGAGATACTGTGCTCCAAGTCGTCCATAACCGCGGACACGGCTTTCAGAAAGTTTTACCCTGCAGGGGTGCACAAATAGCAACACACACTCGATATGCCTCGGAAAAACCAAATCAAAACCCAACGAGACAGTCACGACAAAGCAATTACAGGATTCAGAAATATTTCAGGGGGCCACCCCTTTAAGTAGATCCCGCAACGAAGCCGGCCGGCTCCGAAACGGGCTTAAGGTTGTGGAGGCGGCTGTAAACGACTGGGAACCCGAAAGTGTGGCTGGGCTTGTCGATACAGCGAAATCGGGCCACGATCCTAAACAGTACAGTGTGCAGTACCTCGCACAATTTAAATAAAGCAGTAAAGCATGGCATAAGTACAGGATAGTAAATATAACCTCAAACTAGTTTGTGGCCCCAAGAAATAGGAATGAATCAAGCTCTAGCTCAGGGGGGTCCATAAGGTCTCCCGGATGTGGATAGCACGAATATTCTTGGAACAGGTATCAAGTACTCGGGGTCCTACGGGACACAAGTGGACGGTTAACAACCAAATAACATCTATTGCCCACCTGTGCCTCTGCTTACCTACTTCAATTTTAGTTATTAAACAGTAATTAAAGTTAACGGTAAATAAAGCCAAGATCATCTCCAACCTCGAACAGGCGGCAATACTCCAACAACTGTGGTACTTAACGACACGCAACAGCACTTGAGCAAGCGACTACGACGCGCGGGTCCGACTATCTACCAAACAACAGGTAATAGGAGGTGTCCAAGGCAATATAGGCTGCAGGGGATATCACGGGTACGAAAACTAGAGCATCGCAACTCAGATAGCAGTAGATCAACAGGAGGGAATAAATACTATAAAAGTAAGATAGGTAGAAAAGGGGAGATGCTCGCCTAAAAACATTGTCGAAGGTTCAACCGAAGATCGGGTCGAAGCTCACATCAACTCAACGGCCTTATCCGCGAAGAAGCAAAACACTAACAGAAACACCGGATGCACTATTTAATACTATGGCAGAAGATCGGGCATGATGCATGCATGGTGTATGACATGGCAAAGATGCGATGCAATTAGGTCATATTAAGCGGAACCGGGGTCCCGACAATTTATTAAACGGTTCAAGTTATTTATCTACCCCGCAAATTAAATGTTGTAATAACATGGCAAAAATATATCCCCGGTTCGCTACACCAATTTAAATGAGGCCAATATAAGGCTAGATTTGCCCGCATATGGGCCCCACATTTAATTATGAGGTGAATCGGCCTAAGGCCCCCAAACCACAGACAAATATTCATGCAACATGACAATTTAATATGCAACAATTTATATAGAGGGCATTTATTAAAATAGGGGCTCGGAAGAAGGTTCACACATTAGGGTTCGGAAGATCTTGGTTCTGGGGGTCGGGGTTCGGTCTCAGGGTTCAGGGTTCGACGGGATCGGTCTCGGCGGGATCGTTCTCGGATAACAGAGTAGATCTTGGCGTCGGGGTGCATCGGATTCTTCCGGGTCGGTGTCGTACTTGTCGCATTCGTGGAGACCTTGTCGGGTCCGCGGGTCGGGTCGGACTTGGCGTTCGGGGTGAAGAACTTGGCCTTCTGCGTCGGTGTCCTTACCGTCCGGGTTCTCGAGTATCGCATCCGGGAAGGAGTACTTGTCGTATTCGCATCGGCGACCTTGGCGGTTATCGGGTTCGGTCGTCGAATCCGTGAGGGAGATCTTGACGTGGCGTCGGGTCCAGGAAGGAGTTCTTGTGGTTTTCCGAGATAGAGGACTTGACGTTCTGCGACAGGGATCCTCGGGTTCAATTCTTGTGGGTTCCAACTTGTAGCTCTTGACAGCGGTCTTCATGATCAACTGCATCTCCCCAGCACGCTATCGTGACTCCACCAGGACGTTCATCAAGCAACACCGAATGCCGAAACAAAACATTGCGAACAGGGGCAGCGAGCAGGAGGGTGGCCATGACGCTGGCGACGAGCTCGACGGGGTCCGGGGCTCTCGGAGGACGCGCGCGGGACATGGGGCAGAAGCGGTGGCGAGCCGGGGCCGGGGCCAGGCGGAGGAGGGGCCGACGGCGGCGCGCGGGCCGCGTCGTCGTCGGGAGGGGACGCCGGCGCGCAGACGAGGAGGCGGGTCGACGCGAACTTGGGGCCGGAGTGGCGCGGGCTCGTCCGCGGGGCGGCGGCGACGGTAGGTGCCCAGGGCGGCGCAGGCGCAGAGAACGTGGGGGGGGGGGGCGGCGACCGGGTGTGGAGCTTGGCGGGGCGCGGATCTCGGGGCGAGCTCGGCCGCGGCCGAGGCTAGCGGTGGCGAGGCTCTGCAGGGGGGAGGCCGGACGGGGGCGGCGCTGCACAGGGGGAGGCGGGGTCGTCGGGCGGTGGAGCACGGGCGTCGAGGGGCGAGGTCGAGGCGGGCTCGCCGGCGGCGGAGGGAGGTCGGCGGCGCTCGGCCGGAGCTGGGAGGAGGGAGGAGCGGCGCCTCGATGTAGAGGACGCGGCGCTCGGGAGAGGAGGGAGCGTGGGGGAGGAGGTCGGTGGGGGTGGGTCCGAGCGTGGGGACAGGTGGTTGCGGGGTCGACGCGGGGTCGGGCTGGCGCGTGGGACCCGCGGGACAGGGAGAGGAGAGGGTGGGCAGAGATGGGGAGGCTGGTGGGACGTGTGGGCTAGGGAGTGGGGTGGGGCCAGGGTGTAAGTGAGGGGGGGTAAGAAGGGACTAGGTGAGAAAGAGGGAGAGGGGAAAAGTGGTGGATTGGTGAGGTGGCAGGGTGGGTAGGAATTTGGGGGAGGGGTGAGGTGGCACGCTGCGGTTGGTGGGTAGCATCGGTTTTGGTAGTTTTAGGATTTAGGTGGGACTGGTTGGCTGGACCGATTTTATTCCGGGTGGTCGACCGGGTCGAATCAGCCCGTTCGACTGCCCCACTAAAAATAATTAAATATTTTATTTATTTCAAACAGGGCTTTTGCAAACCGATAACAAACAAAATAAAATAATCCAGAGACCCGGGTTTTGCGTTTGAACGAAGACGGGGCGTTTAGAAAACAAATTAGGTTTTTCTGCAAATAGTTTGATGCAAGCAAATGCAAGATGATGACGATGCTCAAATGCAATGTGGCATGATGACATGAGCATGCGGTCATGACGATGCAATGCACAAAAACAACGCGATTTTTTAGTAGTGGTTTTGCGGGATGCCACAACAACGTGGCCGAGGAAGGGGAGCTGGTCATGGACAACAACGAGGAAGTGAAACCACCTCGGTGCCGCTCCGAATTCCCCAAACCTACGAAGAGTACCGCGATATGCCGTGCCTCGTACACCTCGATGCCAATGGCAAGGCCACCCACACCAATCGACACTGCAAGTTCGTCAATGACATCAAGGAAGACCTAGAGTCTGGCTACAAGCAAATTCGAATGAACAGACCACGAGGCAAGGTCAAAGGGAAGAAGAAGGAGGAGGAGTCCGAGGATTCAAGTGACATGGACGAAGACGTTTACCCCAAGCACGCCGCCAAGAGAGACGACAAGGGAAAAAAACCCTTCGCAAAGAAGGCTCCAGTCTACCACACTTTCCTTGGCACCCCCACCGTCCGACAACAGAAGACCTCCCTGAGGATCTTGATGGCCACTCTCCCCCCAGTCCCCCAGTACCTGCGCTGGTCGGAGGTTCCAATAAATTGGGACAGGACGGACCACCCAGACCTTGTGCCCACGGAGAACCAGTACACCATGGTCATCGACCCCTTGATTGACGGCGTGGAGTTCACCAAATGCATGGTGGATAGTGGAAGCAGCATCAACATCATGTACCTGGATACACTGCATAAGATGAACTTGACGGAGGCAAACCTAAGGCGGACCAACACCATCTTCCACGGCATAGTTCCTGGTCGGGAGGCTCGGTCCCTTAGGTGCATTACACTTCAGGTTGCCTAAGGCGATGTTAATAATTACCGCCAAGAGCGCATGACCTTCGAGGTGGTCCCCTTCAAGAGCGTGTACCACGTCATATTCAACCGCGACATATTCCACATGTTCATGGCCAAGTCATGCTTTGTCTACAACAAACTCAAGATACCCGGACCAAACGGTGTCATCATCGTATCCGGAAGCTTTACCAAGGCAAGGGACTACGAGATCAATGAAGCAGCCGTTGCAGAAGCTGTCCTCTATAGCGAAGAATTCAAAGAGATCCAGAGCAAGGTCAATGACTCAGAGATGCCCGCATCGAAGAAGCAGATCTCCGACTCCGCTCCTGCATTCAAGGCCACCATTGAGACCAAGCCCGTGGAACTTGTGGTAGGAGATGCCTCCAAGACTGTCGCCATTGGGACGAACCTGGATCCCAAATAGGAAAGCACGCTCGTAGAGCTCCTCCGTGAGAATAGGGACATCTTTGCCTGGCAACCTGCCGACATGAAAGGTGTAACTAGGGAACTTGCCGAGTATAGCTTAAACATTGACCCAAAATGCAAACCAGTGAAACAACCTCTACGACGCTTTGGAGATGACAAGAGACGCGCCATTGGCAAAGAGATAGCTAGGTTACTTAAGGCTAGATTTATCCGAGAAGTCCTTCACACCCAATGGGTGGCCAATCCTGTACTTGTCCCCAAAAAGGGTACCAATGAATTAAGAATGTGCGTTGATTACACCGGCTTGAAAAAAGCATGTCCCAAAGATCCGTTTGCTTTGCCTCGCATTGACCAAGTCATTGACTCGACGGCTGGCTCGGAACTTTTGTGTTTTATCGATGCATACTCAGGATACCACCAGATCAAGATGAGGAAGTCATACCAATTGGACACTTTGTTCACTACCCCATACGGCACGTTTTGCTATGTCACGATGCCCATTGGGCTGAAAAACGCAGGAGCTACCTACCAGCGGACAATGCAACGTTGCCTTCACGACCAAATTGGTCGGAACGTTCACGCATATGTGGACGATATCGTGGTGATGTCTAAAAAATCAAACGACTTAATCTCTGACTTAAAAGAAACCTTTGTTAATCTCCGGAAATACAACATGATGCTCAACCCTAAGAAGTGCGTCTTCGGGGTTCCAGCCGGCAAATTGTTGGGTTTCATCGTTTCCTAGCGCGGAATCAAGGTCAACCCGGAGAAAATCAAGGCCATCTTAAACATAAATCGTCCGACATGCCTAAAGGACATTCAATGACTAACAGGTTGTGTTGCAGCAATTAGTCGGTTCGTCAGCCGACTTGGAGAGAAGGCCCTGCCGCTGTACAAGTTGCTGAAGAAGGCGGACAAATTCACATGGACGGATGAAGCATACGCAACATTGAAGCAGCTCAAGGAGATTCTTTCCTCAGCGCCCATCCTTGCAGCACCCGAACCTAGAGAGCCCCTTTAATTTACATGGCAGCAACCAACCGGGTTATCAGCATCGTCGTTGTGGTAGAGCGGAAGGAACCAGGATATGAGCACGGAGTTCAACGACCAGTTTACTATGTGAGCGAGGTCTTGACGGAGTCCAAGCAGCGTTACCCGCACTATCAAAAGATAGCTTATGGAGTATTCCTTGCTTCTCGGAAGCTGAGGCATTACTTTCAGGAGCACCCAATTATAGTGGTGAGCAAGACTCCACTGTCCGAAATTATCAATAACAGCGACGCTACAAGAAGGGTCGCGAAGTGGGGCATCGAACTTGCCGCCTTCGAGATCACCTACAAGAAACGCGACGCTATCAAGTCACAAGCCTTGGCGGATTTTGTTGCAGATTGGACGGAGGCGCCAGATGTTACTCCGTTGCCGGAACCAGAGTATTGGGTGATGCACTTTGATGGATCAAAGCTGCTCAACGGCTCAGGGGCTGGTGTATTGCTACAGTCACCAACAGGAGACAAGCTAGACTACGTTCTGCAGATCCACTTCGAGTCTACAAACAACATGGCGGAGTATGAAGCAGTCATTCACGGACTGCGTGTAGCTAAGGATATTGGCATCAAGCGCATAGTTTGCTGTGGAGATTCCGACTTGGTTGCCCAGCAGGTGGCTGGCTCCTGGAATGCGCGGAACCCTATGATGGCGGCATATCGAGACGAAGTGGACGAGATAGCCAAGAGATTCTTGGGCTACAAAGTCAAGTATGTACCTAGGGAACAAAACGATGCGGCTGATCTGCTGTCTAAGCTTTGATCAGGGCGCCAGCGAATTCCGCCAGGAGTTTTCCTAGAGCACTTGCGCATACCATCCGTGAAGGGCGCCGACATCGACAACCCGGATAGAGCTGACTCTTTCGTCAACATGGCGACTAAGGTCCCTCCGGCTTGGACAAAACCATTCATGGAATATCTCGAACACGGAACTTTGCCCGACGACGAAGTCAAAAGACGGCAAATAGTACGAGGAGCAAAGGGTTATACCATAATCAATGGGAAACTCTATAAAAGGAGCACTACTGGTGTATACCTAAAGTGTGTTTCCCAGCTAGAAGGTATGGAAATCCTGCGCGAAATCCATCTCGGAGATTGCGGGCATCACGCCGCTCCTCGATCGTTGGTCGCGAAAGCCTTCCGGCAAGGATTCTACTGTCTGACCGCGAAGGCGGACGCCGACAAGCTAGTTGAGACATGCATGGGATGCCAGTATTATGCCCGACAACCACATGTTCCTGCTGAAGAATTGAGAACAATACCAATAACTTGGCCGTTTATAGTCTAGGGGCTGGACATGGTGGGACCGTTATAGACGGCACCTTGTGGGTTTACGCATCTGCTTGTAGCAGTTGACAAATTCACCAAATGGATAGAAGCTAAACCCATTAGAAAGCTTGATGGGGCAACTGCCCTAAGGTTTGTCCAAGATCTAGTGGTGAGATATGGTCTCCCACATAGCATTATTACCGACAACGGAAGCAACTTGTCACTCAGAGAAGTGGAGGCTTATTGCTAGGAGAAAGGCATCCGACTTGACCTTGCATCTGTGGCACACCCACAATCCAATGGTCAGGTTGAGCGAGCCAATGGATTAATTCTGCAGGGAATCAAGCCACGCCTTGAGGCACCGCTACATAGAGCAGTTGGAGCCTGGGCGGAAGAATTGCCATCTATGATGTGGAGTTTACGAACTACACCCAACAGATCTACCGGCTACACCCCTTATTTCATGGTATATGGAGCAGAAGCCATCCTGCCTTCCGACATCCTCCACGATGCACCAAGAGTTTCCTCCTACGACGAGGATGACGCTGAAGAATCCAGACGCCTAGACGTGGACCTTCTCGAGGAGGAGCGCGTTTTGGCATGCCAAAGATCCGCCATCTACCAGCAGAAGCTATGCAGCTACCATAGTCCCTGCGTTCGGCATCGCTCGTTTAAAGAGGGGGATTCGGTGCTCCGACTTAAGCAGAAGAAGTCACACAAATTATCCCCGCCATGTGAAGGACCGTTCATCATAAGCAAGGCGCTACTCAATGGATCCTACTACCTTGTTGACAATCGTGAACTAAAGGATAGACCCAACAAGGATCATAAGTGTAAGCGACGTGAACCGGATGATGACTACCCGGAGCTTGATTGGCCATGGAACATAGCACAGCTACATCCTTTTTACACTTAGCATTTTTTATCTAATTATATATCTCTTATATGATCAATGAAATAAAGCTCTCTGGTTCACTCATATTTCTGAGTCTTTTACCTCCTTTAGTGTTCATTTTTGGATCATGTAAAACCTTTATGCACAAGTCTTGCATTTGCACTTGTGAAAATTCCGCCTACGGGCGCTAGCTTAAGTTTTCTGGTCTACATGTTCTTTGTTGTTTTATGTGGATTCTGGAGTAGTGACTTTCAGCACTTATTGTTGGTGATTTTGTGCTCAGGTTATTGGCAGTGCCATTGGTCATCATCACCTAAGCGCATGGTTTCGACAACAAGTCTTCCGACTCACGAAAAGTCAAGCATAAGAACCAAAGTAATGGATAAGCCAGCACTTGCTAAAAAAATATATACATGCTGGGAATTAGTTCTTAAGTAGCAAGACATAACAACCATTGTTTTCCGCCTTAAGTTACATCACCAAGCTTTTTTGCGCGCATACACCAAAGGTGAAACAAATATTACAAAGTTGTTTTTTCACCCCTTTGGCACAGGAGACTTGGAAGTAGCATCTTCACCAGCCGGAGAGTCACCATCAACGTCGGCACTATGGTGAGACTCGGAGGAATCTTGGTTGACGCTGTCGATGGTGTTCATGGGCACGAAGACGTCGATGTCCACCAACTCGGCAACTCTGGTGTCATAACCCGCGAGTGACGACAGGATGGCTTCATGATCAATCTCTTTGCCGTCATCGTCAATGTCGGGGATACCAGAGGTCACAGTGTCGATGTCAGCACCTTCGTAGTGTGCTTTCACCATTGACAGCGCCATCCTTGCGCCAGCCCGTGCACATGTAGCTTTCCAGCTTGTGACACGCTCAGGGGCTCGACGCAGAATCTCCGAGTACTTCGCCATGGAGTCCGAGGCCTTGATGTATATCTGGAGGGGCTTGGCAATCTCTTTGGCCTGGGTGATGGCGGTGTTGATGAAATTGCCGGCAAGAACCATGCATTCCTTGTCCGAAGGAGGCGAGCGGGTTAAACCCATAGGAGCTGCAAATTCCGACAAGGAGCACATGACTTCAATAAATCCAAAGTATCCAGACTGCAGAAATACAAGGCGGAGGAAACTTACTGAAGATGCTGGCCTTAGCCTGCCAGAGGGTGTCTGCCAAGGATTCTTTCTCTTGTTGGAGGAGCTTAAACGTCTCACTGTGGCGTTGGTTTTGGTCATCAGCAGCTTGCTTCTGATCTTTTAAGATCGCAAGCTCCTCCTTCAAGAGATTGATTTACGCGGAGGCGGAGTCCTGCAGGGCCTTCATGGAATCCTTGTGCATTTTTAGCATTTCCTTCCTCTCCTCCTTAAGGATCCTGTTCTCGCTGTCCAGTTGCTGGATGTGCTTGGACTGCTCGATAATGTCCTTGGCCTTGGCGACATGCTCTGCAAGTCGGAGAAAACAAAGTACAAAGTGAGTACTCGGAGAATGAAGGCATAGAAACAAGACGAAATGCGCAAAAAAGAAAACAGACTCTTGTTTTTTATGATCTGTTCCTTCAAGAAGGCAGTTTTACCCTTTTCAGCTTCAAGATCTGCACACATCTTCTGGTACTTGTCATTGGCCATGCCCCTCCGAGCATTCTCGTTCTATGGAAAAAAGAAAACAGTTAAACCGTTGGTTACTTGGAGCATCTAGTCAGAAATTTTCCACCTAGACGCTCGGGGGCTACATCGAGAGTTTTTTACTTAGCAATATGCTTAGCTTTTATTTAAGCATCTAGTCAGAACTAATTCAGTTTTTGATTAGAAGCTTGGGGGCTACAGTATAAAGTTTTTAACTCGGAGTCTGCTTAGCTTTTTTTTAAGCATCTAGTCGGAACTGATTCAGTTACAACTAGAGGCTTGGGGGCTACAGTATTGAAAATTATAAACACTGTGTATGCTACTCTTAAAGCATCTAGTCGGAATAGTTCATTTCATCTAAATGCTTGGCGGTTACAGTGAGAGTTTTTTCTAACTTAGTCACTCTTAGAGCATATAGATGCAAAACCTATGGTTTCTTGTCTACATCCTCGGGGGCTACAGTGGGATACTCATATGAAATGCAAAAGGCAAAGTAAAACTTACAAGTGCAATGATCTTGAGGTTTGTAGCACTCTCGGCTAGCAGCTTGCCAAAGGAGATGTCCGCTTGTCGGAGGAGCTCCTCAAGACCGCATGTCGGAGATGTCGTTACTCCTCCAGGAACCAGAGTCGTGTTACTCGGCGTGAACGCCGGTAAACTATCTTTGGGAACTCAAAGGGTTTCTGGGGAGCAAGGGCGCCGCCTTCGGCAGAAGTACCAGCTTCCACCACCACCTTGCCGCCATCGATGGCATCCTTAGCCGGAGCTTCAGCCATTTGTTGAGCGGTGCTCTCCTGCGTCGCCTGCTCGCCGACAACAGCGAGTTAAGTAGAGGCGCCAAAATCCACTTCCATGACGGAAGGTCCTGGTGCCTCCTTAGCTTGTGAGCTTGTCAGGGCAGACGAGGGCTTGACGGCAGGGGTAGCAGGGGCGATGGCGGGGGAGGCGTCGCGATGCAGCATGTCTTTGATATTTCTAGAAGCCCCCAAAGTTTTGGAGGTCTTCTTGAGGCTGGTCGTGGCTTTCTTCCTGAGACGTGCAAAATGCATAAGTACAGGAACAAGACAGATAAATAGACAATGTCGGAGAATGAGAAGCTTACACTAGGGGGGTGCTTTGGAAAAGATCCCGGTGGCTTTTCTCTTTTCCGCCTCCAGGGCGGCGGTAGTGTTCTTGGAGGCTCCACCCTCCGTCTTCTTCTTCTTGCCTCTGTCGGCAGCATCAGAGGTGGAGCTCTTCCGCTTTCGTGCCAACGGGACATCGTCGTCGGACACGACTGTGACTTCCTTCATCTTTGGATCGTAGATTTGGGCAGCCAGGTTGCCCTCATCTAGATCGCTAAGTTGTTAAGTAAGAAATCACCGTGTTAGATAAGATGGTAGTGGCATAACGGAAAAACTGGAGTATAGGTCATATACGGAAAATAAATACCTACCTTTGGGCACTTGCCGTCTACGAACATGTCGTAGGTGATGGTGAAGACACGCTTCTTATCCTTCACCTTGACGATGTCCTTAAGGCGGAGCTTGACGGAGTCGCTCGAGAAGTTATCCACAGAGATACGGAGGGTATCCCTTTGGTCGCTGGTATACTCGTGCATATACTTTGCACGGTGCTGTAGAGGTTGGATTCGCCTGATGAACCAGCATATGGCTAGGTCCAAGTCGGTCAAACCCGTCTCTACAAACCATTCGATCCGCCTTATGGAGCGAGAAGCGTTGAGGTCGGAGGGAAGGGAGGCTTGGGATCTCCACGTGGAAACTTCAGCGGCGGCTCCATCCGCGAAGTCCGGGTACGTTACTTCTCGGCCCGCCAGAGGAATGTCGGGGCCGTAAAAGTATGTCTGTTGCTAGTTCTTGCAGGACTCGTGGCCGACGATGTCGGGGAACCGCCGGCCAGGTCGAATCTTGAAGCTTATGGTGCCGCAATTCCTAAGCTCCTCCTTACTATGTCCGGATTCGCGTTTGACGGTGAAGAAGTACACAAAAAAGGTCTAACCTAGGCCTTATCCCTAAGTATCCCTCGCAAAGTGCCGCAAAGTTACTAAGTACTAGGATACTGTTGGGGTAAAGGTTGTGGGGCTAGACCTTGTAGTGGTTTAAGACGGAGTGGAAGAAGTGGGAGACGGGCAAGGAAACTCCGTGTACCAGCTGAGCCTTGAGGTACACCTTTTCTTCGGCTTGGGGAGAAGGTGTCACCTCGCCGGCTGGCGCTGCCCGCCAGGTGAGCCCCTCCGTCGCGAGGAGGTAGCCTTCGGCGACCATCTCTTGGATGTCGCGGTCGGTGATGTCCGAGCCGCGCCAGTCGCCCTTTTGCGAGTCTGGCTCCTCCTCCAGTGGCTCTAGCGCCGCCAAATTGTGGTCGCCACTGGTGGACTCGATCAGCGCCGATGCGGGGATGACCAAGCCCTCTGGGGGCACGACGACAGAGCTCGCCGGCTTCACCGCGGCTTCGCTCGACGCCGCCATCGATGGGGAGGTGCTGCTGCTAGCCATGGAGTGAAGGGTGGATGTGACTGGTGCAGATGGGAGCTAGGGTTTTCGAGGTTTCTCACGGAGAGCTTGAGGAGACACGCGGCTGGAGGAAGAAGACGATGCGAGAAGAATGAGGTAAAAAGTGGAAATTTCCCCATGGTTACTATTTATCATCCTCGGCGTCAATATTCGTGCAGCTTAATCGGACGGTTGCCGCGTAGACGACGTGTTCACGAACGTGTGCGGAAATTTTGCCACGTCTCCAACCGTCACCGCCAACGGTTCGCATCGCTCGCGCGGGGAAATCGGATATGATTGCGTTCTCTGCATGTGTGAGTTACGAGGCGTCGTTGACCTAAGCCTGCGTCGTCCTAACTGACATGGGTAGATGAGCCGTCACATCAAAGATTTCGACATGGACGGATTCAATCCGACTACGGAAGAGTATGATGGAAGATTCAGCATTTCTCCGGCTTACAAGTCGAAGACGGAGAAAGCCTTGCAGGGTTCTTTGGGAGGACTACAAGATGTTGCTTGACGATTTGCCAACATCCTTCTAGACGGAGCATTCCACGTGAGGAGGCAAGACGTCACAAGATCTCGGAGTTCTCCGGGGGCTACTGTTGGGGATATGCTATATGGGTATCCTTATAGCATGTCTCTTATCCGGCTAACCCGGGTGGCCCACAGTTGGTAGCACGGCCTATGGCCTGCTGGGCGGTCCAGTTAGATGGATCCAGAAGGGAGGTCCATGCCGGATAAAGGAAGGCTACGGTGGAGTCACCAGCGTACCCGGAGCCTTGGAGTGCAAGATACACAAGACTAGTAGTAGACAGTGTAGGACTCTGTAACCTGTCCGGCTAGGACTTTTCCCTGTAACCCTAGGACCTGGCAACTATATAAGTCGGGCCTACCGGAGCCTTTAGGGCATAACCTAGTATCGATTCACACAACTTCGCACAGCGAACATATCTCTGTAACTCGGCGTATTGCCCTTGTAGTGATTTATAGCAGGAGTAGGATTCCGCCACCATTGTGGGATCTGAAACTGGGTAAGCTGTGTTACCTCGTACCCGTCAACCGTTCGCCTTACCCCACGTCTCTAAACACGCACTGTGAGGACCCCCTCCGTGGCGTACTCGTCGTCAATACCACAACAGGCTCTTCCGACGTACTTCGCCGACCGGCCCGAGCCGCGTCGGCTCCAAGTCACCAAGCTTCCACTGGACCAGCGGATGGTCATCGACGAGATGTTGCAGACCATCCACAACCTGAAGAAGAAGGGCCTCCAAACCATCAACCTCTACAACTGCTGGCTCGGGCGACGGCTCGTGCCTCTGGGCAGCCGCGCCCACTATATGTACGAGTATACAGGCAAGGATGACCCAACAAAGTCCTGCCATGCCGAGTGAAGACTCAATGATTACACCCTGGCCTTAAAGAAAATCACCCAGGCGGTGTATCTTGATGCAAAGGCCAGGGTCGCACCTTACACCACGAAGCGCCAAGCCCCAATGGTGAGTTCTTTTATTTCTCATGCACTCGCAGTCACAGTTTTGCATTCACAGTTGTGCTGATTTTTCTTGGTTGTTGTAGCTTTTCCAAGTGGTGGAGGGTTGGCTTCCACCCGCAGATGACGAGAACTCGAACTCGTCCGCTGAAGATGAGAGTAAATCCTCACCTAATAAAGGTGATGCCAGAAGTGACGGGGGCGGTGGTGACGATGATGACGATGATGGAGACGAACCCGTGGAAGTCGCTGCACCCACGGTCCGCAAGACCCGTGGGCAACATCAACGTGAGATCGAAGCTATCAAGAGCCTCGAGGTCCATGATGATGACGACGAGCTGCCTGAGCACACCTCACAGTGCGAAGCCACACCATCAAAGAAGAAGAAGCCGCCGCCACCAAAGAAGAAAATGAAGCCGGCTAAGGAGGTGTCTCCGCCTCGGTCTGCGAGTAGCTCTGATGCTACCTGCATGGCCGAAGAGGCAGCAACGCACGTGGCCGTGGCGGCTGGTGCGACTGTCATGGAGGACGAGGTGCCATTGGCATCACTACCGCCACCGTTCGTCCCAGTTATTGGGCTGGCGGCCACTCCAGCCGCTGGGGCCTCGCCGCCGAGAGGAGCCCCCACGGCAATTGCCATCGATCCTCCTGCCGCGGCCTCGTCCTCAAAGAAGCCGTCGGTGTCTTGGGCATAGAGCGTGTTCGAGACAGGCCTCAGTCGGAAACTGGGGCTAGAGCTAGAGAAACCGACCAGTATTCGTACTGGCCTGCGATTTATCCCAGTCGCTAAGTAAGTTTTTCTCAATCCTTTCATCTATCTCTCTGATGTATGTCTGACTGGCGAGTCTTCTGACGTAATTCTCGCGCAGGACTGGACTGAAGAAGATTGGTCACCCTTCAGTGGCCAAGGTTCCCTCGGGTGCCACGGAAGCACCAGCTGACCCCTCGAAGAAGAGGAAGGGCGACGAGACTGAGGTGCCCGCTGAAGGCGCCAAGAAAGCAAAGGGCGACGAGGTCGTCACAATCTCGGAAGAGCCAGCAGTTGCCCCGAGTAAACCTCCGAGTGCGATAGACGTAACTCCGAGGACCACGGAGGACGCGGATTCGCAGCGGGCGGCACCCATGGCCTCGGTTGAGGCGACCGGCCCTCCTTCGCGTGGTGCGGGAGCCGTGGTGGCGACGTTCCCTCGCTTTGTAGCGAGGGCCTCCACGGCGAGTGCCTCGGTGCCATCAAGCCAAATGCCTGGGGCCGCCGGTACGGAGGTCGAACAGCGTCGCGGGCATACTCCATTCATGCTCTCGTCAGTGGACGCGATGGAACTTCACGGCATGCTAGGTGCCGCCATCCAGGTATGTCCAGTCCCCGAGGATCGGGCCACTGAATTTCAGTGGTCGGATTCTTACTTTTTTCTCCATCCAGTCCCTGAGTGTCTAATCGCTGAATTTCAGTGGCTAGGCACTTAGGAATTTTTGTCGTCCGGTCCTCGAGTGGCTAGTCGCTGAATTTCAGCGGCTAGGCACTTAGGAACTTTTGTCGTCCAGTCCCCAAGTGGCTAGTCACTGAATTTAAGCGGCTAGGCACTTAGGAACTTTTGTCGTCCAGTCCCCGAGTGGCTAGTCGCTGAATTTCAGCGGCTAGGAACTTAGGAAATTTTGTCGCTGACACTTTCATTGTTGCATAGGGCCTGCAGCGCTAGTCGGCAGAGAGGCTGGCTGCCAAGCATCGTGTGTAAAAGGAGCTCCTCGCTGTTCAGGACACGAATGAGCAACTTCGAGTGAATGCAGGTGAGTGTTCGTCATGCTTGTCACTAGTCATAAGCTTGTTACGTTTGTAATCCTTTTGTTGTTGAAGCAGAGGATAGCACGGACGCGGTGGAGAAGGCTCGCCAGGGCCTTATTCTGGCGAGTGAGTTGACGGCTGCCCAGTCGTCCTTGAGCGCCACAGAGAAGCGAATAGCTGAACTGGACCATGAGCTCATGGAGGCGAAGGCGGAGGCGAGTTTGGCAGACGAATGGGACAAGGCGGCCGTTGCTTCTACTGCCGAGGAGCGGAAAGTGTCGGACGCACTTGTCGCCGGGCTGCAGAATGACTTCTCCGCTCTTCAAAGTTTCATCACGGATCTCTGTCGCCCACTTATTGGTGAGTTTTCCTTCAGCAACTCCTCGAGCACGTGAACCGCATTGTTTTGCTGGTGCTTCCCTTACTGTTTGCTTGTGTGTTGCAGGCCTGATCACTGATAGCTCTGAAGAGGCGCAGTCGTACGACGCGCGGCAATGCGTCACCACTCTGGTCGATTCTGCCGTGCTGCCAGCGACCTACCTCCAGGCGTATCTTTAGGAGATCTCGCCCATGGAGGTGATCCCCAGCGACCTCGTCGAAGTCTGGTGCTATTTGGAGAAGGCCCCATCGGTTGTGGAGTTCATGACGCGGTCGGCCTTCCGTCGTGGAGCGGCGACTTTGCTGAGCCTTGGGCTCGCGCATTTTCTCGACGACTTCAACCTTGACGACGTCACGAGTGGGTACCCTTCGTCGACGGGCTCAGTCGAGATCACCGAGGTGCTGAAGCTAACGGAGCGAGCCGCAGTGTACTTCGACCGTGTGTGGGCGATGGGCGACCTTATTCCTTATCAGGAAACGGTCGTCGCCCCCAATGAGCCCGAGCCAGCGCATCGCAACTTCAAGGTGGAGCAACTGTTTCGTGCGGCCATGGCGGGTGATCTCACGACGTATCCGTCGAACCCTTGGGTTCCCTTCATCCGCAGCAGCAAGGATGGTGGTGCCTCCTCGTCAATGCCTTCGGAGTAGAATATTTTACCACTCGGTGTTACCTTAAGATAAATATGTAATTCTCCTTGTACGCGAACAAATTTTGCTGCTATGAAGGAATGCAGGGGTTCTTTTGTCACTGTTTTTGTGGTTTGGTTGTTGGTTGTGCGAGTTCCCGAGCGTGCCCGCCCTTTTTATGGGGTTAACCTCGTTTTTATATGTTGTTTGAACTGTTAGTGAATTAGGGTCGACTCGCCATGGCTCGGGAAGCCAGTCGCATGGCGAATCCAAGGGGTGCTATTTACTTGGCCGTTTTCCCGGGCACGAACGAGGTCGGGTCGCCGAGTCCCTGAGCGTGGTACTTGGTCATTCTAGTCGCATGCCCAAGGTAGGTGAGCACTAGGCGCGTTGTGTTAGGCGCGTCACTCCACCTGATCCGTAAGACCAGTCACGTGGAGAGTCCAGGGCGCGCTCTCTTACTTGGCGTTTTTCCCTAACCGCTCTTCTTTGGGCTGCCGTCAGTCCCTGAGTGTGGTACTTTGTCGTTCGAGTCGCTGCATCGTGGATGTGGAGGATTGGGTCGCTGTGGGAAGCAAATGCAGTTGTCTTGGCTCGGGAAGCCAGTCGAGCAGGGCGACTCCAATGGGTCTCCGGGTTAGCTTTTTTCATGGACGGTACGAGGCCTGAAGTTTTTCCAGTGCCCTTGTACCGCACTACTTGGATGTGCCGGTCGCGTCACCAAAGGTTGACTTCTGCGAATAGCATAACGCTGTTATTACGAGTGCAAGTGGCACAAGGTACAGAGAGTGGACACAATTTTTATGAATCGATCTTCTTTATTTCATAGCGGGTAGGAGGTACATGTCTGGAGTTCTATGAGTAGAACTTCCGTAGAAGGTTTACATTCCATGGCCGCTTGACGTCGAGTTTTCCGTCGCCTCGGACGTCGGTGAGGTAGTAGGCGTCATTGCCCAGGGCTCGCCCGATGGCGAATGGTCCCTCCCAAGGGGGAGAAATCTTGTGCATTCCTTTCTTGTCCTAGATCAGTCGCAGTACCAGGTCGCCTTCCTAGAAGGTGTGAGTCCGTACTCGCCGGCTATGGTAGCGGCGAAGCCCTTGCTGGTAGATGGCGGCGCGGGAGCGAGCAAGATCGCGCGCTTCGTCGAGCTGGTCGACTCCGTCCTGGCGTGCGAGCTCATTGTCGGCCTCCGTGTAATTGACCACCCACGGTGAATCGTGCTCGAGGTCGGTTGGCATGACGGCCTCGTCACCGTACACCATGAAGAAGGGAGTGAATCCTGCCGACCTATTGATGGAGGTGCAGATGCCCCAGATGATAGAGGGGAGCTCTTCGACCCAGCACCCGGGAGTTCGCTCGAGTGGGACTTGTAGTCGCGGCTTCAGGCCGTGGAGGATGCTCTGGTTGGCGCTTTCCGCCTGGCCGTTGGCCTCCGGGTGGGCGACTGAGGCGAGGTCGATTCGAATATTGTGCTCCTCGCAGAACTCGGCCATGGCTCCATTGGCAAAGTTGATGCCGTTGTCCGTGATGATGCTGTTTGGGAACCCGTAGCGATAGATGAGCTCGCGTAGGAATTTTGTAGCGGTCTTCCCGTCGCACTTGTAGACTGGCTTGGCCTCCACCCATTTTGTGAATTTATCGACTGTGACTAGGAGGTGGGTGAAGCTAGAGGGGGCCTTCTTGAAGGGGCCTACCATGTCCATGCCCCATACGGCGAATGGCCAGGTGATGGGGATGGTCTTAAGCGCCGAGCTCGGTACGTGAGTCTGGTTGGCGTAATTTTGGCACCCGACGCATCGTTGGACGATGTCAACCGCGTCGGCGTGTGCGGTGAGCCAGTAGAAGCCATGTCGCATGGCCTTGGCGACCAGGGAGTGGGCACCAACATGGTGGCCGCAGTCGCCAGCGTGGATGCCTTGGAGGATCTTTCGTCCTTCTGCGGGTTGGACACAGCGTTGGAACACGCCGGTCACGCTCCGCTTATGGAGCTCGCCGTTGATGATGACGAAGGATTTGCAGTGGCGTGATATCATCCGGGCCTCCGTCTCGTCAACGGGTAGGGTGCCTCCCTCCATGTAAGAGACATATGGCGTGGTCCAGTCGCTTGGCTCGGCGATCAGTGCGACCATGGCTGCGTCTGGTTGCAGCGGAATTCCGATGTCGATCTCCCTCAAGGGGGAGACGGAAGTCTTGGTGATGGTGTCGAGGAAGATGCCGACGGGTGGTGCGAGTCGATCCTAGCCGATGCGGGAGAGTGCGTCGGCCTACTTGTCCTTCCTCCTGTCGATAAACTCGACAGAGTAGCCTGCGAAGTGGCCTCCCAGCTAGTCCACTGCTTGGCGGTATGCCGCCATGTTGGGGGAGACTGTGTCGCAGATGCCGACGACTTGCCCGGTGACAAGGTCGGAGTCTCCGTAGCAGCGCAGGCGATTGATGTTCATCTTCTTGGCTGCCTGCATGCCGTGGAGTAGCGCCTCGTACTCAGCCATGTTGTTGGTGCAGGGGGTGAAGTCGAGGTAGAGGACGTAGCGTAGCTTGTCGCCCTTCAGAGATGTGATCACGATCCCTGCCCCTGTGCCGTCTGTTTTCTTGGAGCCGTTGAAGTGTAGGCTCTAGTAATGGAGGTATGGCAGTTTCTCTGGCTGTTGGGCCTCCTCCCAATCGGCAAGAAAGTCTGCGAGAGCCTGCAACTTGATCGCCTTGCACGGCTCGTGCCTAATGTTGTGGACGCTGATCTCGACGGCCCACTTGGCGACTGGCCCGGACGCTTCACGGTTGCGGATGATGTCCTGCAACAGTGCTGAGGAGACGACCCTTATTGGGTGCTCCTGGAAGTAGTGTGGCAGTCGCCGCTGTGCTCTGAAGACCGCATATACCAATTTTTGGTACTGCGGGTAGCGCTGGTGAGACTCAGTGAGGACTTCGCTAATGTAGTATACAGGTCGCTGCACCGGGCGCTCCTTGCCCTCCTCTGGTCGTTCGACGACCATGACAGCGCTGACGACGCGCTCGGAAGTCGCGACGTAGACGAGCATGGGATCCTTGTCGACTGGGGTGGCGAGTAGTGGTGCCGCGAGTAGCACCTCCTTGAGAGCGTGGAGTGCGTCGTCTGCCTCTTTGTCCCACTAGAAAGTGGGATTTTTGCGCATTAGGCGGTAGAGAGGCATCGCCTTCTTGCCTAGCTGGGGGATGAAGCGACTGAGAGCCGCGACTCGCCCGACCAGCTTCTAGACATCGCGTAGGCACTCGGGTCGGCCGAGCCGGGAGATCGTGTTGATATTGGCGGGGTTCGCCTTGATTCCTCACTTGGAGACGATGTACCCCAGCAGCTGTCCAGTAGGTACACCGAAGGTGCACTTTGCTGGGTTTAGCTTTATCTTGTACCTCCGCAGGTTGGCGAAGGTTTTCGCCAGGTCGGCGAAGGTTTTCGCCAGGTCGGCGAGTAGATCTCCCTATCGAGTGGACTTTACCACCACGTCGTCGATGTAGACATGGATGTTGCGGCCGATTTGGCTCGCAAGGCACTCCTGCATGCACCTCTGGTAGGTCGCCTCGGCGTTCTTGAGGCCGAAGGTCATGGCGGTGTAGCAAAAGGCTCCGAACAGCGTGATGAACGCCGTCTTTTCCTCATCCTCGACTGCCATTTTGATCTGGTTGTACCCAGAGTAGGCATCGAGGACGCATAGCGACTCCGAACCCGTAGTCGAGTCAATGATTTGGGCGATCCACGGGAGGACGAACTGCTGCTTCGAGAAGGCGCTGTTGAGGTTTGTGTAGTCAATACACATTCTCCAGGTCCCTTTTTCTTCTCGACCAGGACTGGGTTTGCCAGCCACTTGGAGTATTTGATTGGCCGAATGAAGCCTGCAGCGAGTAGACGCTGCACCTCCTCGGCGATTGCTCGGCGGCGATCTTAATTTTAGGGCCGCAGCGACTGCTTGACGGGTCGCGCTTTGGGGTCGGCGTTGATTTTGTGCTCAGTGATTTCCCTCGGGACACCAGGCATGTCGGATGGCTTCCATGCGAAGATGTCTCGATTCTCACGTAGGAACCCGATGAGCGCGCCTTCCTATGCTGGGCTCATGCCCGTCCTGATCGTCACCGTCTGGCTAGGGTCGCCGTGGACCAACTCGACGGTGCGGGTGTGTGTCGTTGCTTCGAAGGCGGTGGATCCACCACCCTCCGAGTTGGGCTTCTTGAGTATCGTGGGGTCTTCATTGTTGACCCCGCTCGCATATTTGGCGAGATCCTCTGCGTGATTGGCTTCTGCCGCTATGACGGCGTCGGCGAGCTTGGCACCTTTAGTCTCGCACTCTATGGCCATGTCGGGGTCGCCACGGACAGTGATGATGCCGCATGGCCCGGGGAGCTTCATCGCGTTGTATGCATAGTGGGGCGATGTCATGAATTTAGCGAATGCCTGGCGTCCCAGGACACAGTGGTAGGGGCTGTTGAACGGTACCAGCTCGAAGACGATCCGCTTGGTGCGGAAGTGTGCCGGTGTGCCGAAGGTGACTGGGAGCATCACCTTGCCGAGCGGGTACGCCTTCCAACCAGGGACGATGCCGTGGAAGGTGGTGTAGGTCGTCTCGATCATCGACTGCGGGAGCCGCAGTCTCCTAAACGTGTCCAGGTACAGAATGTTGATGGAGCTGCCGCCGTCCATCAGCGTCTTGGGGAGCCAGTAATCTCCCACCATGGGCTTAACCACCAGGGCAACTCGGCCCGGATATTCGACCCGTGGCGAGTGGTCCTCGTGGCTCCAAGTGATTTGGTGCTCGGACCAGTTGAGGAACTGGGGGATGTCGATCTGGGACACTGCGTTCACGGCAACAACATGGGCGATGACCTTCTTCTCGCGCTTCGTGTTGAAGCTAGTGAAGGTGTGGAGCGAGCCGGCGTCGTTGCCGAATTTTCCGCCGTTTGGCAGGTTATTTTCGGGGTCTTCCCTTGTGCGCCGTCCCTTCTCGATCTCCTCAGGGAGTGGCAGTCGGCGGTCGAGTGCGTGGCGGGTTTCCCCTCCCTGTTGTGGAACACGCAGGGCTAGTTGATGAGATCTGCGAGGTCGAACCGTGGCTTTGCCTTGTAGTTGCCTCCGTCGCGGCGCTGGCCTCCGTCGCGGGGGAAGCTCTTGGGCTCGCGTGGGGAGTACCCGTTGTTGGAAACAAAGTCGACTCGCCCGTCACCGCGGCGCTTGCCAATGAGGCGAGTGTTGTTGTACTGTAGCTCGGGTCGCCTCCCGTTGTCGTGGCCGCTCGTGCGGCGATTCCCTCCCGACTCGTCGTCGGTTTCTTGGTTTGGGTCTTCCTCCGCGTACCGCTTGGCGATCTCGAGGAGGTCCGGTATGTTGTCGAGTGTTTTGTATACCCGCTTGAGTTTGGCGACCAGGGGATCATAGAGGCACGAGGTCTTGATGCAGTGATTCATGGTATCCGGGTGGATTTCGGCCGCGTTGTACCATAGGTCTTGCCACCTTTGGACCCAGCTGCGGGTCGACTTGCAGGGTCCCTGGACGCATCGCTCCAGGTCCTCGATAGTGGTGGAGCGGGTGTATGAGCCCTCGAAGTGCCTGACGAAGGCATCGCGCATTTCCTCCCAGGAGTCGATGTTGTCTGCGGGGAGGGTGTTGATCCATTGCCGGCACACTCCCTCCATCATCAGGGGAAGGTAGCGAGCGACGAGCCAGTCGGTGTGGCTGGCGATTCCCATCGCCATGAGGTAGGTGTCCAGCCACACAGATGGATCATACGAGGGGTCGTACTTCTCGATCTCCTTTGGCGCCTTGAAGTTCGCCGGGTATCTTTCGCCTCGGATCATTGGTCCGAAGCACTGGGGTCCGACTCGTCTCAGCGAACCCCTTGGTTCGCCATCATGGCGGTTGTTGATGGTGTGCCTCAAGTCGTCAGGCTGGCGTGCGCGCCAGCTCTAGTTGTTGATGATGTGGGTGCGCGCATCGACTGGCTACCCGTTGGCGGCGACAAAGTTGTTCGCCGGTCGCGGGTCGTTGGTGGAGAGTGCCGCATGTGCGGGTCAATGTTGGAGCTGCAGGGTCTCGGGTGGTGGGCAGTTAAGGGTGTTTGCCACCACTGGGCGGTCGCTCGAGGCTGCCCTGCTGCCTGATGAACGCGAGTACATGCGACCCTGTGAGTCGGCACCCGTGTTTTGCTGCTCGACTGCTTTGGCGAGTAGAGCCTTGGCGTACTGGATCTACAGGGCGCCTTCCCCGGTCACGGTGATGTTGTCGACTGTAGCTCGTCTTGCGACGATGTTGTCCATCGGGGTGGAGAACAACGGGAAGACATTTGCGTCTCACTCCCACGAAGAGACTAGGATTCTCGGCTGATCCCCGGGGGGCGTGCGGCCGGGTGGTGGTGGGGCGCCGTTAGCCGTCGCGTCTGGCGGTGGCCGGGAACTGCCTCCTGGCGGCGCGTTCTCGCAGATCGCGCACTCGGCTATGCGAGCCGGGTCATTTTCATTGTCAAAGTTCAGGGCACATCCTTGAACGGTGGGGTTCAGGCGCGACCTGATGCAGAGTTAGTGGAAGCACAAAAGCTCCTACGCTGTCACCTGCTCGAGGCGAAATTTCTCACGCTTGGCTTGTTCCTTAGGAACTGCCTCCTCTAGCCGCAGGCGGAGTTTCTCAAGATCCGTCGCCGTCGCGGTCAGCGGGATCGGCGTGGAGAAGGGGTCTGGCGGGGGGGTCCGCTCCATTCACCATGTATGACGCGATGTTGCGGCCAGATCCGGCGTGGAGGTCGCCGGAGTTCTCCAACCCGGAGTCGAAGTCGAATATCCCAAGGATGGAGGCGTCCTTGAAGTCTCCTATGTTGGAGAAATATGTGATGGAGCCCGCGGGTGACGCGGTGACGATGGATCCGGCGGCCGACACCGGGGTCGCCGAGTCGGTGTCGTCGTTGAGAGCCGCGTTGTCCGCGACCATGGTGGTTCTGGCCACGTCGTTGTTGGCCGAGTCATACTCGGGTAGTGTGGACCTGGCTCTCGGAGAGCCGGTCACGTGGTGGCGACTCACAGATGCGAGCCGAGTCTTCCAATATGATGGTGTCGGTTAAGCCGACGAAGAGGCTGATCGTGTCGACCGGCATTATCACGCTGTGCGTGACAGGGCGCGCCACCGGGATGTAGCTGCTCGGCAAGATCTAGAGGATCTCGCCGATCACGATCATGTGGACGGTGGCGATCGTCTCGTTGATGGGCAGATTGGATCTCGCCGCAGAACACCGGCCTGACCGGCCAGGCCCCACGGTGGGCGCCACTGTCGTGGGAATGGCCACGGCAGATGATGCAATCGGCAGCGAGTAGTAGAACGAGGGGCAAGGGTGGCCAGCCATCTGCGGTGCGAGATGAGGGCTGAGACACAAGGGTTTACCCAGGTTCGGCCCCCGGAGGGTAAAGACCTACTCCTGATAGATAGTATTATGGAGAGAGTACAAGGGCAAGCTCGATGACTAGGCGACGAGTCGCTAGGGTGTATGATGGAACGTGTCCTCTATGCGTACCCTAGGGAGGTTTATATAGGCTCACCTCGCTAGGGTTTACAGATCTAAAACCGAATTGGTTAACGATTTGGAGGGTCCTTGACCTAACCTGACTAGTCCTAGCTATGCTTCTGGGCCTCCAGCTTCCAGTCGCCCGGGTCCTTGCCAAGTCTCGATCCAGTCACCGTCCTGCGGGCCCACTCGTTGGCAGCTTGGGCCAATAGGAAACGTCCTGCTGAGCATACCCTGGTAGGCATATCCCCATCACGGAGTCCATAGGAGAGACGGAGGGGAGCCACAGGATGTCCGCACCCCCCAGGCGCGGGCCTACCCTAGGCCATGCCTGGGCAGGGTGTAGGCCCCCTGGCCGCCTCCTTTCCTCGCCTCTTCGCCTATAAGAAGCCCCTGATACCTAAACCCTAAGTACCTGATCAATATTCCACGAAACCATCTATAGTCGCTGCCACCATCGTCCCTAGATCGGGGGGATCTGAAGCTCTTTCCGGCACCCTGCCGAAGGGGAGATCATCCCGGAGGCCTTCTTCTTCATCATGCCAGCCTCCGGTATGAAGCGTGAGTAGTTCCACCTTGGACTACGGGTCCATGTAGTAGCTAGATGGTTGTATCTCCTCCTTTGTGCTTTGATGTCTAGACCTTGTGAGCTCTGTTCATGATCAAGATCTCATCTATTTGTAATCATGCATGTTATGTTGGCGGGGATCTGATGGATATTGAGATTACTATGTCAGATTGATTAATGGTTTTTTCTTATTGATTCTATCATGTTTGTATTGTTTGTGATCTTGCATGCTCTCCGTTGTTAGTAGCTATCTTGGACAAGTAGTTGCTAGTGACTCCAAGAGGGGGTATTTATGATCAATAGTGGGTTCATTCCTCTTTTTAATCTAAGGGAAGTGACAGAAATCTCTAAGGTTGTAGATGTGTGATGCGTCGAAAACGTATCTATAATTTTTGATGTCCCATGCTTGTTTAGTATCTAGTTTGATTTGCTTTTGTCTACACTTTGAGGTGTTTTTATATGTTTTTCTGGACTAACCTATTAACAAGATGCCACAATGCCAATTGCCTGTTTTCTTCTGTTTTTTGTTCCAGAAAAGGCAGAAAATGAATATTCTCGGAATTGGACGGGACAAAAGCCAAAGTCAATATTTCACCGAGGGGAACACGGAACCACGAAGTAGAGACGGAGGAGGGCCTCCGGGGGCCCACATCCCCTAGCCGCGCCTGGGGGTGTGGCCACCCCGGGCACCCCCTCGGCCTCCCCTTTCGCCCAAATATACGTCTCTTCGGGACGTAAACCCTAACGCGGGCAAAAATCCAGAAAAAGTTCCGCTGCGCTGCCGCCACCGAAGGGGAGATTCGGGGATAGAAAGTCTCTGTTCCGGCACCCTGGAGGGATGGGGAAGTGCCCCCGGAGCCATCTCTATCGATCTCCACCACCATCTTCATCAACGTTGTTGATTCCCACGATGAGGAGGAAATAGTTCTTCCTCGAGGCTAAGGGCTCTACCGGTAGCTATGTGTTCATCTCTCTCTCTATGCATGATCATATTGTGGTCATGAGCTTTGTAATCAAGAAGATCTACCTTGCTACTCAAGTGCTTTAATAGATCTCTGCTCTCCCCATGTGTGTGAAAGTGATAGCATGCACGCCATGGTGGCACCTAGGCTAGAGTCTACATAAATACTCATCGTGCTTCAATAGATCTATGATTTTTCCCACGTGTGTGGAAGTGACAGCGTGCGCACCATGTGTGGCACTTAAGCTAGGTTACATATATATTTATCATGATTATATTTTGAGTTGGTCTTCTCTATGAAATTGTGGTGTTTGTTGGAATCATCTAGCGCTCAAGGTGACAGTGTGGGGTTATCTAGAATGGGAAAGGCGGACTTTGAGGTGTGCTGTTATAGCCCTACCATGGATTAGAGTGTCCAACCGAAGAGTAGTTAAGAGTAGTATCATTAAGAGAAGGTAATTATATGAGAGAGTGTCCACTAGTGAAAGTATGATCCCTAGGCCTTGTTTCTAAACATTGAAACACCATTCACAACTAGATATGTTGCATGTTTGCTTGCTTCCATCTTTATTTCAGTTTGCCTTCAGTCTCTTCCTCACCGTCAAGCTCTTTTCTGGCACCGTTACCACTTGTATTTCACTATCTCTTCGCCGAACTAGTGCACCTATGCACCTGACAAGTGTATTGGGTGAGTTAGGGACACAAGAGACTTCTTGTATCTTGATTGCAGGGTTTCTTGAGAGGGATCCCTTTGACCACTTCCTCCCTGAGTTAGATAAACCTTGGGTGATCCACTTATGGGAAACTTGCTGTTGTTCTACAAACCTCTGCATTTGGACGCCCAACAACTATCCACAAGAATAGAAGTGCATACACATCAAAGTGATGTTGCCACTAGGGAGAAAACAACGGTCTCTTGTTCATGGAACAAGTGGATTTTTTACCTTACACACTTTGCTTAAAGCAGTTGTTTATTTCTTGCAACTTAATACTAGAGGGGGTTCGGATGATAACCCAAAGGTGGACTTATAGTCATAGATGCAGTTGGATGGCGGTCAATGTATCTTGCTGTATTGTCCAATCGAATCTCATAGGATCGTGATGTCTAGTATTGCATTGTTATGCCTTGCTCAGTCATGTCAATTGCCCTGCTGTAATTTGTTTACCCAGCATGCCATGTTTGTTTATCAAAGGAGAACACCTCTAGTGAACTATGGATCCGGTACAATCTTTACCATTGATACATCTTCCACCGTTACTATTTACTTGTTGCAAACCACCATTACCTTCCACACCATAGAGTTAATCCTTTGTTACAGCAAACCAGTGAGATTGACAACCTTGTTGTTCATTGGGGCAAAGTCTTGAGTTTGTGTTGTGCAGGTCTCCAAGTTTCTAGCAACACCTTTGAGTCGTTTCCTTCCTCCTACGGGTTCAATAAGCTCGGTTTCTTACTGAGGGAAATCTTGATGTTGTGCTCATCATACCTTGCTCTTGGGGTCTCCCAATGAGGCGTTGATCATGCCATCAACCACGCTCCTAGTAGGAGAGGGAGTTGGGGAAGGATTCAAACTCCCCTTTCCTAGCTGCCCCTCCCTCTCATACATAGAGGGGAGGGGGTGCCCCCCAAGACCACCACAAACCCAAGCCCCCAAGCCGCCGCCCTAGTCTCCATCGGCCCCAACTCCTCCTCTCATGCTTCTAAACCCTAGACGCCGAGGAACCCTACTACTCCACCATAACCCGCTCCGTCTTAAGGCGAAGCCTTGCGGGATTTCCCCTCTAACTCCGACACCACGCCGTCGTGCTGCCAGAATCGCGAGGAGAGAACTACAGCCTCCGTCGCCTGCTGGAACAAGGGAGAGGAAGGTCTTCATCAACTACCAAACGTGTGACCGACTGCAGCGCTGCTAGAAGGCGGCGCTGGAAGGATCGTCTACGTGATCTTAAGATCGGCAAGTGAATGACTACATCACCCACGAGAATCTTCTCTCGCTAACCGCTTTGGAATCTTCGAGGGTGAGTACTCTAATCGAATCGTTGCTACAATCTAGTAGATAGATCTTGGCTTGTGTGTGCTCATGCGGTAGAATTTTTTTATTTTCCATGCTACGAACCCCTACAGTGATATTAGAGTCGTGTCTATATGTAGATCTGTTGCATGAGTAGAACACAATGGTCATTATGGGCGGTGATTCTTTTATTATCAATTGCTTTTTGTGTACTTTGCATATTGCGGTATGGTGGGATGAAGCGGCCTGGGCTAACCGTATATGACATCGTTCATGAGACTTTCTCCACGCTCAACATGCAACTTGTATTTCATAAGTGGCTTTGCAGGTGTTTGTCTCTCCCATCATAGTAAAGATTTAATTTACAACGGGCACTTGATAGTTCAAGCATCAACATTGTGGTTCTTGTTCGTAAGTTAGAACGGTACTTATTGAAAGCCCCAAACCACGTAAAATATGCAAAGAAAATTAGAGGTGTCTAACTTTGTTTTGCAGGGATTTGTTGTGATGTGATATGGCCATGATTGTGATTATATATGATGTATGCAATGTTCCTTATTGTAATTCGGCAACCGGCAGGAGCCTTATGGTTGTCTTTTAATTTCGTTAAGACCTGCGTGTCTATTATTCAAAGTAGTTGTAATAGTTGATACTGGTAGAAGACAACCACGGAGCGATACCATTGACCTTAGCGCCATGTCGGTGATGATGGAGATCATGTTCTTGCTTGAATATGGAGATCAGAGGCACAAGAAGAAAAGGCCATATCATATCACATATTTTGAATTGCATGTGATGTTAATCCTTTTAAGCATCTTGTATTGCTTAGTTCACGATGGTAGCATTATAAGATGATCCCTCTCACAAAATATCAAGTTATAAAGTGTTCGTCCTTAGTAGGTGAGACGCCCAATTTGCATCACCTTTCTATATCATAATTTACCTCTATTCATTGATATTTGTCTTATTATGAGGTATTACTTATGGCTTTTTCATCTGTTTATGCATGTTGGATGATTCTTGGAGGATGGACTACCGGAGTCTGGATTCTGATGGAAAAGAAGGCGTTTCGGTGCAATTTCGCAAAGATCAGAAAAATACAAGAAAAATATGGAAACATATTATTTTAACAGAAGACGAAGGAAGCCAGAAGGAGGGACGAAGTGGGGCCTCAGGGGGCCCACACCCCTAGGCGTGGGCCCACATGACCTCGCGCCTAGGGCAGGTGTGGCCCACCTTCCCGGCCTCCGACTCTGCCCCTTCTCCTATATCTTCCCTACGGAACTCTAAGTCTCGGGGAGCAACCACAAATAGATTTCTGCTGCCTCTGGGGGCGGAAAACACCGAGAGAGAAAGATCTCTCCGGTAGATAGATTTCTGCCGGGGGAATTCCTTCCCGGAGAGGGGAGACCGTCGCCATCAACACCGTCATCAAGATAGGCTTCATCGGGATCATCATCATCATCCACACCATCATCTCCACCAGCACCATCACCACCATTCCGTCCCCTTGAAACAATTGTGTTGGATATTTCTTTAGTTCTTAGGGGAAACTTTCCCGGTGTTGATTACTATTGTAGTTGATGCTTGTGAGTGGAACCATTGGATTATTCTTTATGTTCAGATTGTTATCCATTATCA
Source organism: Avena sativa (assembly GCA_916181665.1). NCBI lineage: Eukaryota > Viridiplantae > Streptophyta > Magnoliopsida > Poales > Poaceae > Avena > Avena sativa. The sequence continues at coordinate 37,687,990 of OV702298.1, read as the reverse complement.
TATCATCTTTGATCTTGATCCATATGATGTCTTGTGAGTAGTTCGTCTAGTTCTTGAGGACATGGGACAAGTCATGTTGTTAGTAGTGAATCTGTGATGAGTTATTATTCAATGGTTTAGTATTTAAGTTGTGGTGCTATTATTCTAGTGGTGTCATGTGAACATCGACTACATGACACTTCACCATTTATGGGCCTAGGGGGATGCATTGTGTATTTGGCTACTAATCATGGGGTTGCCGGAGTGACAGAAACCTGAACCCTCGTTAGGACACCTTTGCACAAGGGAGTGTAGGATCTCAGAGTTTAAGGTTGTGGTTAGATTTATATCTTAATTACTTTCCTGTAGTTACAGATGTTTGCAGGGGGTTTAATCACAAGTATGTATTAGTCCTAGGAAGGGCGGTATGTTAGCACAGGTTCACCCACACAACACTTACAAACATCAAAAGAAGAGTACTCAGCTATTTGAAGCAAAAGCACTTGACAAAATTCCCATGTGTCCTCGAGAACGTTTGGTCCTTATAAGTATTTCCACTGGCTTGTCCTTTGCTAAGAAAGGATTGGGCTACTTGCTCCGTTTGTTCCTTACCTTTGTTACTTGCTCCTTGTTTTATTGCCTTGTCAGAAAACCACTAAAAATCCGTTTGCTAAGTATTCATAGAGATTTCCTGCTCCATACCATTGTTCAGCACCTTCTTCTCCTTGTTGGGATCGACACTCCTATTTATCAAAAGTACTAAGATACACCCCCTATACTTGTGGGTCATCAAGACTATTTTTGGCGCCGTTGCCGGGGAGTGAAGCGCTATTGAAGAGTGGAACTGGTAAGGGAAACTTTTACTGTGAGTATTGCTTTTGTTACTGCTTGTTACTTTGTTTCCAATATGGATAACCCACTTGGTTTTCTGTTTGGGAAAACTACTACCACTGCTAGGGTAGTAGATGAACCACCTCCTGTTGAGATAGATCCTTTTAAGATACCTACAAGCATTGTTAATCGTGTTATGGATAGTTATTATTTTGGGGATGGAACTGTCCATCCTGGTGATCACTTGCTTTTTATCCATGAATTATGCGCGTTGTTTAAGTGTGCAGGTATAACAACTGGACAGGTAAAGAAGAAGTTACTCTCCATATCCTTGAAAGGGAGAGCTGAAGAATGGTATAAGCTGCTGAAGAATGGACAATTCATGGAATGGGAGGAGATTGCATCTCTCTTTTACTCTAAATTTTATCCTCCCAGTGAGATTCATAAGGATAGAAATCTTATATATAAAGTTTGGCCTCTTGATGCAGAGAGTACAGCTCAAGCTTGGGGGAGATTGAAGTTACTAATGCTTAAATGTCCTATTCATGAACTCCCTAACAATATTATTCCCACTAACTTTTATGCTAGGCTTTCTCTCCATGATAAAGATTTACTAGATGCTTCTTGTGCTGGATCATTCACACGTATGAAGGAAGAAGCTAAATGGGATCTCTTAGACCGTATTCAAGATAATACTGAAGCTTGGGAGAATGACAAAGGAAGAAAGTCAGGTATAAATTATGATTATGAATGCATTAAATCTTTTATGGGAACTGATAACTTTTGTGATATTAGTAATGAGTTTGGTCTTGATTCCTAATGTATTGCCAACTGTTTCAAGGCCTTTGCCTCTTACATAGAAATTCCAAACAAGAAGTGGAATAAGTACCATGGTCCTTATAAAGATGTTGTGATCATGTTCCAGTTACAAGTACTCAAGTTTGTACCACTAATCATATTGTGCCTGAACCTCATGTTGAGAAAATTCCTTTCCCAGCTAAGGTAAAGGAGTATTCTATGATTATTAGTGCAAATAACAAAGGTACAAGGAAAACTGTGGAGCCTGGTAAGAAATTGAATATTGAACCTATGGTTGATATTGTGAAAGACAGAGTCACTAGAAATAGAGGGGATGAGCACATTTTCTTCTGTGAAGATGCTTCTAATATTATCTCTCATCCTAGTAAGTCTAGAAAAGCTAGTGTTCATGTGCTTTCCGTTAGATTTGGTGATCATTTCTACTATGGTTTATGTGATATTGGTGCTAGTTCTAGTGCTATTCCTTATGAGCTTTACAGGGAAATTATGCATGAAATTGTTCCTTGTGAGCTTGTGGACATTGATGTGGTTATTCACCTTGCTAATAAGGAAACCATTTGTCCCATTGGCATTGTAAGAGATGTGGAGGTTCTATGTGGTAAGATTAAGTATCCTGCTGATTTTCTAGTGCTTAATTCAGCAGGTAGCAAAACTTGTCCTATCATTTTTGGTAGACCTTTCTTAAACACTTGTGGAGCTATTATTGATTGTAAGAAGGAAAAAGTTTTAACTAAGTTTGATGGAGATTCTTATGAGTTTAACTTTTCCAAATTTGCTAAAGCTCCTTGTGGAAATAGCTTGCCTAATAAATATTTCAGGATGGAACAACTTGCTTCTATTGATCTAGTCTATGACCTTGGACCTCTTTTTGGTGACAGTAAGTATGCTTACTTAGATGATAAAGTTGTTACCAGTGATAGTTATATTGTCAAATTTATTCATAGTGCTACTGAAGGTTATTTTTAGAGAGGGAAACATGGTTTTATGCATCCCAATGATGTTAAGTTTCCCCGTTTTATGTTGAAAGCTTTGAAGTTGCATCTGTTTTGTCTTACTATGCTTGTGGATTTTTTTTTCAACAATTTGTTTTCTCATGACCCTCCCATGCATAGGAAGTGGGTTAGACTCAAGTGTGTTGGTTATTTGCTTCTTGATGCTCTCTTTCATTTCAGATTTATATCTCCTTTGTGAGCATCTTTGGAAGTTTCAAGCCTAACTTAAAGGCATTAAAGAAAAGTACTTGTTGGGAGATAACCCAAGAGTTTTGTCGAGTCTTGGAATTTATTACCTCTGTAATAACCGCTCCTTATCCTTTTTGTTTTGGTTTTTTGTGTCAAGATTAACTACTTTTGTGAAGTAGAGGAGTTGTGAAAAGTGGCTGTCCTGGGACAGATTTTTGTGCTGCATTGTAAAAATTAGTGAGGAAACTCAGTACTTAGGATGGAGCTGCATTTTTATGTGCTTGTTCTCCAGGTTGTTACCCAACTTTCATCAGTTCTGCACTTTTTGATTTCAGCAACAGAAAGTCTTCAAAAAAATCAATCTTTACCTGCCGGTCTGTTTTGATAGATTTCTGCCATCATTTGCATTTGCCTCTTACAGAAGCTTTTGTTTTGATGGGTTTTCAGTTGAAGTGTGTACCAAAGGTTTATTGTTTTTGCTTACACTAATGTTATCATTGAGTTTGTGCAAGGGTTTTGTAAGAAGGAAATTTTCAGGAGAAAGAGAAAAGGAATCTGCAGAGTTCATCTTTGAATAGGTAAAAGTGGTGAAAACAGAAGGTTCGTGAAACTCCGATATTTTTATATTTTTGATGTTTTTAATACATAAGGGAAGTTACGATACAAAACTGAAGAGGAAACGGAGCCCGGGGTGGACAGACCCACCCCAGGCGCGGGCCTAGCCTGGCCGCGCTTGAGGGGGGTGTTCCCCCCTCTAACTCCGTCTCCGCCTTGTTTCCATGTCAAAACCTTCCTTATGCATTGAAACTTTGTAATATATAACCCCTCGGATCCCCCAAGGTTTGTGCATCGTGTTCTCGTCGTGTTTTCGTTTCGATCTGTTTCTGTCAGGAAATCTTATCAAGTTTAGAGCACCATGGCCTCCGCCAACGACAAAGGCAAGAAGCCCGAGGAAGAAGAACCTCAAGTCCCCAAGGAGGAGGAGATTTCGGTAGGGTATGAAGGTGACATGGAGGAGGACAAGAAACCGGATACTCCCGCTACCATCACAAGCATTGGAGTGGTGGCAACCCCTATCAAGCCTAAGAGGACATCACGGGTGTCCATAGGAGGGAAACCTCCATGTATCTTCTACAATCCACGGTCATCTCCTCCATGTAACAAGTGACCCTTCCATACACTTATACATGAATATCAATACCAACAAGTGCCCAAAGGGAACTTGCCTTCGGTTTGGGATATGCCCCGTTCTAACAATGCAGAGAAGGATCATGCTAAGGATGAAGAGTGGGGAAAGAATAACAAGGACTGGGATTCTCGGTCTGACATGATCATGAACCGTATAGAGCAAAACTCGGAGCTAATCCGTACTCTTACTTTTGAGTTTGAGGAACTAAGATGATTGAGGAGATTATCAAGAGAACACCACCGCCACCAAAGGAATAATTCGTCATCAGGTTTGGCATCCCCTTGGCTTGTTCCAAGCTTGGGGGAGTGTCGCGGTATCACCACCATTATCTTTTATCTTTTACCTTTTTAGTGGATTCATATCTGTGGTAGAGGGGGTTATCTTATAGTTCGGTTTGCTTGTGGAAGTATCTCTCCTTTAGTTGATTATCTATGTATCCCTTGGTGTGAGTGCCTTTATTGGAATATTAATGAGAAGTCTCATCTTTTACTTTTTGCACTTCTTATTTTAGTTTGCAATCTCTATTATATGATGGATCTTGTTGATCAGTATTGGCACCACTTTGGGATCATCAAGTGGATCTAAATTGGTTTTTGGCAAACCGAGTTCTGGTCAGTAGAATTACTATGAAAGAGAAAAAGAAAGAAAAAGCTTACAGGTATTTTGTATCATTTGTTTTCTTTCTTATTGTATCATAAGCTTAGTATTCTTTATTTAAGATTCTTTTGTGTCTTCAAGGAAGATTGCATGTTTGGCTTTATTACTTGTATGTTTGCTTGTTTCTTTCAACTCTCTTGTTTGCTACCCAGCTTTGCTAGCCAAAACCTGTTTTGAGAAGGGATGCTTCTCATGTTTCCAAAACCCTTTGAACCAAAACTTTTGCCACTTGTGTCCACCATATCTACCTAGTAGCACTTTTGCTATTCCTAGCAAATTCTCAAGCTTCATCTACCTTTCGAATTAAAAATTATTTTGTTATGTGAAAACTAGTTAGTAAAGCTCTCATGAACTTGATGGCACACTTTATTTCTTTGTCCCTAATAGACTTGAACCATTGTGAACATCGAAGTTGTATATGCTTTCATCTATACGTTGGAATTAGCAGAACCGTGCTGTCACAGAGAACATTTTCAACATTGCACTTGTACTCTATACACAGTTGATATCGAGCTCTTTTGTCTATGGATATCAATGGTGTGAAATAAAGAGGGAACTTGTAATTCCATGGATTTTGTATCTTGTGTTAGAGAAACGCCTGGGCCACTAGCCTAAGACATGCTTAATCATGGTGGAAACTTGCAGCATCACCATAGTGAGCTATCTATGAAGCATCCTCAATAAAAAGCTATGCATATGGTAAATAAAAAGATTGCTGAGATGCTCATTGTCTGCTTGCCTTGTCATTTTGGTTATGGGAAAGCTCCTGTACCATGTGCAAGGGGTACCCCATTGGCTGTTCTCAATGATATGCAAATACTTACAATGACAAGAACTTACCTGGGCCCAAAGTTGAGTATGCATGAGGAGTGGCCCTCATATTCAAGGGACATGAGATTGCCAACTTATATTTCGTCAAGCATATACTCCATCTTTGTTCACTTTAACCTTAATCATCTCAAGATGCTTATGATAGGGGCAATGAGGGCTCAAAGCTAGTAAGTACCATAATCTTTTGGAATCTCTTTATGACTTGTAATCCCTGCTACCCTCTATAAAGGGACCTTTCTCCTAGTTACCAGTTGAGTCAGTAAACCTACTTCCTCTCTATCTCCAGCAAGCATTTGAGTTGTTGTGTTTCAAGCATTCATATGGTGATTTATTCAATCATGTTCTTTATCTTTCTTGTTTGAACGAAAATCTTATCTATTGAGTACTACTTTGAAATACTTCACTTGTGAAAAAACCTTTTTGAGCAAAGAGTGCTCCTGTTTAGAAACTTCTACAAAAAGCTTTTGTGAAACTGTTTTCCAGGTGTTCTCTGACCAAGAACAAAGTTTGCCAATTCCAATTATGATTCATCTTTATTCATCTCTATTGTGACCGTTGTACTTGGTTGCAAGCTAAGTTATATAATTGTGAGTTGTCTTCTATGAGTTGTGCAATGGTAAGTGTGATGCTTCTTGTTCGTATTCTTTTATCGACACTGCACTCCATAAACCCGTGGACATACTGAGCTTAGTATTCGCTTGGGGACAAGCGAAGTCTAAGCTTGGGGGAGTTGATATGCCCAATTTGCATCACCTTTCTATATCATAATTTACCTCTATTCATTGATATTTGTCTTATTATGAGGTATTACTTATGGCTTTTTCATCTATTTATGCATGTTGGATGATTCTTGGAGGATGGACTGCCAGAGTCTGGATTCTGATGGAAAAGAAGGCGTTTCGGTGCAATTTCACAAATATCAGAAAAATACCAGAAAAATATGGAAACATATTATTTTAACAGAAGACGAAGAAAGCCAGAAGGAGGGACGAAGTGGGGCCTCAGGGGGCCCACACCCCCTAGGCACGGGCCCACCTGACCCCTCAATAGGGAAGGTGTGGCCCACCTGCCCGGCCTCCGACTCTGCCCCTTCGCCTATATCTTCCCTACAGAACCCTAAGTCTCGGGGAGCGACCACAAATAGATTTCCACCGCCTCTGGGGGCGGAAAACACAGAGATAGAAAGATCTCTCCGGCAGACAGATTTCTGCCGGGGGGATTCCTTCCCGGAGAGGGGAGACCATCGCCATCAACACCGTCATCAAGCTAGGCTTCATCGGGATCATCATCATCATCCACACCATCATCTCCACCAGCACCATCACCACCACTCTGTCCTGCTGTAACAATTGTGTTGGATATTGCTTTAGTTCTTAGGGGAAACTTTCTCGGTGTTGATTACTATTGTAGTTGATGCTTGTGAGTGGAACCATTGGATTATTGTTTATGTTCAGATTGTTATACATTATCATATAATCTTTGATCTTGATACATATGATGTCTTGTGAGTAGTTCGTCTAGTTCTTGAGGACATGGGAGAAGTCATGTTGTTAGTAGTGAATCTGTGATGAGTTATTATTCAATGGTTTAGTATTTAAGTTGTGGTGTTATTCTTCTAGTGGTGTCATGTGAACGTCGACTACATGACACTTCAACATTTATGGGCCTAGGGGGATGCATTGTGTATTTGGCTACTAATCGTGGGGTTGCCGGAGTGACACAAACCTGAACCCCCGTTAGGACACCTTTGCACAAGGCAGTGTAGGATCTCAGAGTTTAAGGCTGTGGTTAGATTTATATCTTAATTACTTTACTATAGTTATGGATGTTTGCAGGGGGTTTAATCACAAGTATGTATTAGTCCTAGGAAGGGCGGTATGTAAGCACAGGTTCACCCACACAACACTTACAAACACCAAAGAAGAGTACTCAGCTATTTGAAGCGAAAGCACTTTACAGAATTCCCATGTGTCCTCGAGAACGTTTGGTCCTTATAAGTATTTCCACCGGCTTGTCCTTTTCTAAGAAAGGATTGGGCCACTTGCTCCGTTTGTTCGTTACCTTTGTTACTTGCTCCATGTTTTGTTGCCTTGTCAGAAAACCACTAAAAATCCATTTGCTAAGTATTCATAGGGATTTCCTGCTCCATACCACTGTTCAGCACATTTTTCTCCTCGTTGGGATCGACACTCCTATTTATCGAAAGTACTATGATGCACCCCCTATACTTGTGGGTCATCAGTAGGCACCGTTGCCAAGACTCGTTGTTTCGAAGCACCACATGATGATCGGGTGTGTTAGATTCTACGAGTGTATACAACGGGAGCAAGCTAGATTTGCTCATGCGGAAACTAAGGTTTGATCTTGCCGAGCCTAGCATCTATAGACATGGTCTCGGAACACGGATCACCAAAAGGTAAAGCATGAGTCATATAGTAGATATGATGAACGTGTTGATTGTTTGCCTTTGAAAGTACATCATCTCTCGTGATGATCGGTTTTGATGAAGTGGATTCTGTTCGTGTGATCACTAAAACAATGTGAGGGATGTTGTTTTGAGTGGGAGTTCACCAAAGTTAATTTAACTATTAATTAGAACTCAATTGTTCATAAACTTAGTCTAAACTATTGTAAATATGTTGTAGATCAATGGCGGCCCCTACCATCAATTTTAATGCGTTTCTAGAGAAAGAAAAGTTAAAAAATAGTGGAAGCAACTTTGTGGATTGGTTATGCAATTTGAGGATTGTCCTCAATGCTGGTTACTTGACCTATGTGTTGGATGCACCGCTGGGTGAACCACCTGCAGAAGATGCTACCGATGATGAGAAAAATGGTTTCCATACTCGGAAGAATCAGTACTCCACGGTTCGGTGTGCTAACTTGTATGGTTTGGAATCGGAGCTTCAAAAGAGGTTTGAGAACTTTGACCCACATGATATTGTCCGTAAACTCAAAATGATATTTGAGGCTCATGCGGCAGTTGAGAGTTATGAAGCTTCTGAAAAGTTTTTTAACTGCAAGATGTAAGAGGAGAGCTCCGTCAGTGAGCATGTGCTTAAGATTCCTAGACACGCTAATAAGCTCCAGGGCTTGGACATAATAATTCCTAATGCGTTCGGGATTCACCGTGTCATCCAATCACTATCACCAAGTTATAAGAACTTTGTGATGAACTATCACTACAAGAAATATGCTCACTAGTGACCTTTTAATAACGACCATAGATTTTTGGTCATAGATCTATGATCATTCTAAACCAACTGGTCGTAAGGCATTTGACAGGGTCCAAACCGTGAAAAACTACGACCAATTTTGTTAAAAAGGTCATATTTTCCAAACACGAAGAGGTCATATACGGACAGCACTAGTTTATGGCCTTATATTTAAGGCACTACGACCAATTTAAATGGTCATGGCCACTGATTTTTGTTGCTTTAAAATGATTGGTCGGCCACATCAATAATTTTTTCTACGTGTCAACTTCTGCTGATCGTGTCCACACAAGTCGTCACCTTGCGTGCAGGAATAATATGGAAAAAAGGGCATACCAAGAGCTTGAACCCACCACCTCCTCCACTCACGGAACCAACCAAACCACCACACCACCAAGTGGTTTGTGTCTAACTATCGCAGCATAATCTATTTAAATATATGTCCGTGTTGTGCCATGGAATAATTGGAAAAAATAGGAGAAAGGGACACTCAAAACCGCGACATGTTACTGTGCACCACAACACATGAACAAAACCACAAAACCAAGCGATCCTTCTTGTCGACTAAACCCGTATCACACTATTTGTATGAGACGAACTCGTGTTGGGCCTGGACCGCAAACAAAGCCTCTTCCTTTTTTTCCTCAAATATTTCAGCCGACCGGCTGGCTTAACAGCCCAATAGACGATTTGCTGCTCGATTTTACTGTAATTATGGGCTTCTTGTAAAGTTTGAGTCCACATGAATAGACACGCATTATTTTTTTTCCAGAAAGTCTAAAAACGTAATTTTCCCATAATTTGTGCACATGACCTCGGATTAAGATGATATAAAAATCAATTTGGTTTATCTTTAGGATGTGCATAACATTATTTTCATATAACATTATGAAATGCGACTAATTCTATTTTTAGTGCTTTTTAAATTATGTTATGCCAATTTCAAGATGCAGTCAAAACGGCATGCATGACTCGTCTAGGTGTTGAGTCTTACTAAAAATTTAATGTATCTATGAAAATATCATATTGTGTATCTAAAAATATTTTTTGCAAAAAATCATGAGTATTAAATAATGTACATGTAATTCAAATCGGACCCACTTCCTACCGATTCGGCAGACATTTGTCTTTTTCGCGAGGATGTCTTTGTCTTTAAATAATAATGTACATGAGTAAGGTGGTCTATTATTTTTGAAAAATATGGTTTTAGCATTTTAAATTAACCATTTGGTCGTTGCTTCACAAAACACCCTGTTTTTAGCACTCGGGAAATGAAAAATACATTTTCTGTGCGACGAAAAGGAAAACTTTCTCCTGCAATATTGTTCGCCATTTCAAGATGCACATGAGTGCATAATATGGGCACATTATCACAAAATATGACGCAATTCTGGACATAACATCAGTCGTTTGGCCCGAAAGCCATGAAACCTCGAACATGATAGGTCATTTTTGTGAAGGTTTTTTTGAGCTTGCAAATATGACGCCAAGCGAAGGTTTTACATTGTTTGAACTATTTTTGAAATTTTTATGTCCGTTTCAAACTATGATCAAAACGGCGGGCATGAAGGTTCTTAGCTAGGGCATGCTCCTCGCTAAAATCTCAATGGATCTCTGAAGAAACAACATATTGTGAGTCTAAATGAATTTTGCAAAAAAATCACGAGCATTAGATCATGTACATGTAGTTCAAAGCGGACCCACTTCCTCTCGATTCGGCGTACATTTGTCTTTTTTGCCAGGGGTGGAAGAAATGGTTTGAGATATAGTACTTAGGACATTGTCCATGTAAGGTGGTCTAGTATTTTTGAAAAATATAGTTTTAGAATTTTGAATTAACCATTTGGTGGTTGCTTCATAAAACGCCCCGTTTTTAGCACTCATAAAATGAAAAATGCATTTTCTATGCGACAAAAAGGAAAACTTCCTCCTACAACATTGTTCGTCTTCCCAAGATGCACATGAGTGCATAATATGGGCACATTATCACAAACTATGCCGCGATTCTAGACATAACATCGGTCGTTTGGTCCGAAAGCCATGAAACCTTGAACATGATAGGTCAATTTTATGATGGTTTTTTTGAGATGTTCGCAATATACCAAGTTTGGTATTTTTCCTTGCAAATATGTCGCATAATATGATGCCACGTGAAGGTTTTACATTTTTTGGACCGTTTTTGAAATTTTTATGCCCGTTTCAAACTATGGTCAAAACACAGGCATGAAGGTTCTTAATTAGGGGATGCTCCTCGATAAACTCTCAATGGATCTCTGAAGAAACAGCATATTGTGAGTCTAAAAATGAATTTTGCAAAAAATTACGAGCATTAGATCATATACATGTAGTTCAAACCGGACCAACTTTCTATTAATTCGGCAGACATTTGTCTTTTTCGCCAAGGGTGGAAGAAATGGTTTCATATATCCTACTTGGGACATTGTCCATGTAAGGTGGTCTACTATTTTTGAAAAATATGGTTTTAGCATTTTGAATTAACAATTTGGTGGTTGCTTCATAAAACGCCCCATTTTTAGCACTTGGAAAATGGAAAATGCATTTTCTATGCGACGAAAAGGAAAACTTCCTCCTGCAATATTGTTCTCCATCCCAAGATGCACATGAGTGCACTATCACAAACTATGCCACGATTCTGGATATAACATCGGTCGTTTGGCCCGAAAGCCATGAAACCTCGAACATGATAGGTTATTTTTGTGAAGGTTTTTTCAAGATGTTCGCAATATACCAAGTTTGGTAATTTTTTCTTGCAAATATGTCGCATAATATGACGCCAAGTGAAGGTTTCTCATTGTTTGGATCGTTTTTTAAATTTTTATGCCTATTTCAAACTATGATCAAAATGGCGGGCATGAAGGTTCTTAGATAGGGGATGCTCCTCGCTAAAATCTCAATGGATCTCTAAAGAAACAGCATATTGTGAGTCTAAAAATGAATTTTGCAAAAAATCAGGAGCATTAGATCATGTACATGTAGTTCAAACCGTACCGACTTCCTATCGATTCGGCAGACATTTGTCTTTTTCGCCAAGGGTGGAAGAACTGGTTTGAGATATCCTACTTGGGATATTGTCCATGTAAGGTGGTCTAGTATTTTTGAAAAATATGGTTTTAGCATTTTGAATTAATCATTTGGTGGTTGCTTCACAAAACGCCCTGGTTTTAGCACTCGGAAAATGGAAAATGCATTTTCTGTACGACGAAAAGGAAAACATCCTCCTGCAACATTATTCGTCATCTCAAGATACACATGAGTGCACAATATGGACACATTATCACAAACTATGTCGCGATTCTGGACATAACATCGGTCTTTTGGCCCAAAAGTCATGAAACCTCGAACATAATAGGTCATTTTTGTGAAGGTTTTTTTAGATGTTTGAAATATACCAAGTTTGGTATTTTTACTTGCAAATATGTCGCATAATATGACGCCACGCGAAGGTTTTACATTGTTTGGACCGTTTTTGAAATGTTTATGTCTGTTTCAAACTATGGTCAAAACGGCGGGCATGAAGGTTCTTAGATAGGAGATGCTACTCGCTAAACTTTCAATGGATCTCTGAAGAAACAGCATATTGTAAGTCTAAAAATGAATTTTGCAAAAAAATCATGAGCATTAGATCATGTACATGTAGTTCAAAGAGGACCCACTTCCTATCGATTCGGCGAACATTTGTCTTTTTTGCCAGGGGTGGAAGAAATGGTTTGAGATATCCTACTTGGGACATTGTCCATATAAGGTGGTCTAGTATTTTTGAAAAATATGGTTTTAGCATTTTGAATTAACCATTTGGTGGTTGCTTCACAAAACGCCCTGTTTTTTGCACTCGGAAAATGGAAAATGCATTTTCTGTGCGACGAAAAGGAAAACTTCCTCCTGCAACATTGTTCGCCATCCCAAGATACACATGAGTGCACAATATGGGCACATTATCACAAATAAAATGATTTTCCATTTTATTTGTTTTTATGTACTTGCGTCGGTTTCAAGATTTAGTGATAGAGACGGCCAATCAAAATAGAAAACCACACAGTCCACGGATCACCCCACCAAAGCAGATCTCAGATGTTCACATGACCTCTATCCAACGCCAAAATTTCATCTTCTATTAAATTTTCTCTTGCGCTTCCCGTTTGAATGACTGAAACCACCCTTCTTTCGACAGTCTAGCACCGCAGCGCTGGAGAGGGGTATTTTCATAACATCCTCTCCCTAAACCCTAGTTCCCCCGCTCTTCTCGCACCTCTTCCCAGACCCCAACGCTACAGCCTCTCTCTCGCTCGACAGCCTCCCTCTCTCTGCTCCCCGCCGCCACTTCTCCTCTCGCGCGAGCGAGAGCTCTCCAGCGCCAAATCCCACCTACCAGAAAACCTAGCCCCTCGCTCGATTGATGCAGCGGCCACCCTAGGAACCATGACGCCATGGCTAGACACCATGCGGGATGAGATCCGGCGGTGTCACGGTGGTCTTGCTCGCCGGCGCGCGCATTCCCCACTGGTGCCAGCACCGCCGTGGAGCTCGCTGGCGTCACCGCCCGTTTCGTAGCGTCAACCTCCACGTTCCCCTGCTAGTGGTCGCGGCCTGCCCGAGCTGCTGCTGCCGCATGACTTCCCCGGCCACAACCATTAGGCGGGAACAACGCCACCAACCGTTAGGTACTCTTCCTTTGCTCTGATCCCGAACCACAGATAGTTGTTCCCTCTAGCTAGAGCTGCATTGATACTAAATTCCTTGTGCAAGGAGATCTCTCATCAAGCCCGTCTTCCAAATCCGTCACAGCGTCGCCCAGGGTGTGGAGGAGCTGCAAATAGACCAAGGTAGCAGGTTCGCTGGTTCGGATGCAGGAAAGTTGCCCACCCCCTCGTGCTCGACAAGGTCACCTATGACGACAACTCTGATGCGACCTTGCTCCCCGACACCATGGAGAGGCTATAGCTCTTCGGCTCAAGGTACGCTACAATTCCCCTGCTTGGGATGCCAATCTTATGGTGTTGTGCGCAGTTCATAGAGCAGACCATGCTCGGTAGCATTTGTCTCGTGTTGGTCACTCCGATTAGCTCGGGTCGCTGCAAATTTAGCTTGTTTTGGTATTCAGATTGTTACCACCTTGGTATGATGTAACGTTGTTTGATTTCTGATAAAATGTCTGGTTGCATACATATTTGATATTTGTTCGGGGCGTAGTCAATACACAATACAGTTATACTATTACATGTTTATGGTCCAAACCCGAGAACTCGAGTTGCTAATATGGACAACAATCTAGAAATTTCTGGTATTATTGCTGTGATTCCATATATGTAGAGATTGTATTGGTTCTTTGTGGTTCGCATAATGAAATTTGTGATACATGTATATCAATACTGGTCTAATATGTTTCCTCGATGTTTTGAGTAAGAATGCATATATCCTGTCACACATATATTAGAGTTGTCTAATTTGTCTCGTATGAAACTTGCCTGTTATCATTTATTAGTGCATCATCAGATTTGTAGATGAGCTAAAGATTTGTGGCCCTTCCAGCTTTATCTGCACTGATAGTGTGCTCTAGGCCGACATCCAGCACGCAAACACACTGTGAGCCCCTCTCCTCTCCTAATCCCCTTCCCCAATACTGCATTGTGTATTGATGCACCTGTGATACACTAATACTAATCTAGTTTCCATCCATGTATGCTCTACAACTAATGCATTTTGTTAGTTTGAAATCTAGTTCCTTGATCTGATTGATAGTCAATAGGGACTGATGTTGTTTTAGTGAGCTTATTCATCGTTGGGACTAGGTAATTCTAAATACTACATGGGCCATTTAAGCTACAGCAGATGTGCACCCTTATCTGTTATTGCTCTATTATGGGAGTTTATTTAAGCTACAGCAGAGGTTTTACTATTTATGGAGTTATTCATGGTCTCTATGTTCTACATATAATGCATCTAGTGTTAACCAAATGATCATTGCTTATTTGGCATAGAAGAAAATTGGATCTATGCATGTCATACAATCTTAGTCAAATTATGGAACTGTATGGCTGTGCTCTTCATTTGGACAGTGTGGTGGTTCCTTATTCATTGCTTCCAGCAACACTAATGGAACACAACCATGCAATGTAGGTCACTACAATTCTCTCGTTTGCTGCATCATGCTCTGACGGTGGTGTGGTAGTTCTTTGTGAAGCGGAATGGTGCCGCGGCCTACACCGTATGCAGCTCCAAGATGCAGTAGGTAGGATCAAGGACGGACTACATGTATGATAGTTTGTTGTTGGGTCAATTTAAGGTAGACATGTTGTATCATTGATGAATGAAAATATTGACATGGTTATGCTATTTGGTCATGCCAGAATGTCAAGGTTGTCTTTGACACCGCCATCAAGGTCTGGATGAACTAGGCGAAGCTCTGGATGCTCCATCAAGTAAGAATCCACTTCCTATCACTCTGCTATGTATGGTCTGTGCGAACTATCCTTCAGATTTGACCGACATATTTACTACAATAACTTGTTTGTTAATGGTGTATATGTGCTGTGAACTATGAACGTTAGTGCTATCAATTCAGCTTTGAAATTGTTTGCTCGTTGTTGTTGTCGTGTTGGCTAGTAAGTTGGTTATCAGTGCCTTAAAAGTTGTGTTTGTATAGTAGTAGTATCTTTGGAATCAAATAATTTAAGGACTTGTTCGTGTTCAGTAAAATGCCAAAGGTGAGTGGCATGGTGGTTGATGACTGCGTGAACACTTCGTTGGGAGACCCCCAAGAGGAAGGTATGATGAGCACAGCAGCAAGTTTTCCCTCAGTAAGAAACCGAGGTTATCGAACCAGTAGGAGGAAGGAAACGACTCAAAGGTGTTGCTAGCAACTTGGAGACCTGCACAACACAAACTCAAGACTTTGCCCCAACGAATAGTGAGGTTGTCGATCTCACTGGTTTGCTTTAACAAAGTATTAACTGTATGGTGTGGAAGGTAATGGTGGTTTGCAACAAGTAAACAGTAACAGGGGAAGATTTATCAATGGTAAAGATTGGACTGGGGTCCATATTTAACTAGAGGTGTTATCCTTAGATAAACGAACATGGTATGCTAGGTAAACAAATTACAGCAGGGCAATTAACAGGACTGAGCAAGGCATAACAATGCAATACTAATCATTCATGATCCTATGAGATTCGATTGGGTAATACAGCAAGATACATAGACCGCCATCCAACTGCATCTATGACTAGAAGTCCACCTTTGGGTTATCATCCGAACCGCCTCCAGTATTAAGTTGCAAACAATAGACAACAACTTTAAGCAAAGTGTGTAAGATAAACAATACACTTGTTCCATGAACAAGAGACCACTGTTTTCTCCCTAGTGGCAACAACACATCTACAACCTTAGAGATTTATGTCACTTTCCTTAGATTAAATAGAGGCATGAACCCACTATATAGCATAAATACCCCCTCTTGGAGTCACTAGCATCTACTTGGCCAAGATAGCTACTAACAACGGAGAGCATGCAAGATCACAAACAACACAGACATGATAAAATCAATAAGACAAAACCATTAATCAATCTGACATAGTAATCTCAATATCCATTAGATCCCCGCAAACACAACATGCATGATTACAAATAGATGAGATCTTCATCATGAACGGAGCTCACAAGATCTAGACATGAAAGCACAAAGGAGAAGATACAACCATCTAGCTACTACATGGACCCGTAGTCCAAGGTGGAACTACTCACGCTTCATACCAAAGGCTGGCATGATGAAGAAGAAGGCCTCCGGGATGTGATGACGCCTAGTACTTGTCGTGGAATGCTTCGTTGGAAACCCCAAGAGAAAGGTATGAAGCAGCACAGCAACAAGTTTCCCTCAGTAAGAAACCGAGGTTATCGAACCAGTAGGACGAAGAAAACGTCATACAGGTGTTGCAAGCAACGCGGAGACCTGCACAACACAAACTCAAGACTTTCCCCAACGAATCAGTGAGGTTGTCAAGCTCACTGGTTTGCTGTAACAAAGGATTTAACGTATGGTGTGGAAGATAATTGTTTGCAGCAAGTAAACAGGTAACAGTGGAGGATGAATCAATGGTACAGATTGGACTGGGGTCCATAGTTGACTAGAGGTGCTCTCCTTAGATAAACAACATGGCATGACGGGTAAAAAAATTACAGCAGGGCAAGACAGGAATTAAGCAAGGCATAACAATGCAATTACTAGCCAAAAAGATCCTATGAGGTTGATTGGGCAATACAACAATATACATAGACTGTCATCCAACTGCGTCTATGACTAGAAGTCCACCTTTAGGTTATCATCTGAACCCCCTCTAGTATTAAGTTGCAAGCAACAGACAACTGCTTTAAGCAATGTGTGTAAGGTAAATAGTCCACATGTCCCATGAACAAGAGACCGTTGTTTTCTCCCTAGTAGCAACAACACATCTACAACCGAAGAGATTATTGTCACTTCCCTTGGAAACTAGAGGCATGAACCCACTATCGAGCATAAATACTCCCTCTTGGAGTCACTAGCAACTACTTGGCCAAGATAACCACTAGCAACGGAGAGCATGCAAGATCACAAACAACACAGACATGATAGAATCATAAAGATAAAACCATTAATCAAACCAACATAATAATCTCAATATCCATCGGATCCCCGCAAACACAACATGCGTGATTACAAATAGATTAGATCTTGATCATGAACGGAGCTCACAAGATCTATACATGAAAGCACAAAGGAGGAGATACAACCATCTAGCTACTACATGGACCCATAGTCCAAGGTGGAACTACTCACGAATCATACCGGAGAGAAGGCCTCCGGGATGATCTCCCCTCCGGCAGGGTGCGGAGAAGAGCTTCAGATCCCCCCGATCTAGGGACGATGGTGGCGGCGGCTATAGACGGTTTCGTGGATTTCTGATCGGGTACTCACGGTTTCTGCAACCGGGGCTTCTTATAGGCGAAGGGGAGAGACCGGGAGGTGGCTAGGTCCACCAAACCCTAGCTAGGCGCGGGCCCACCTGCCCACGCTCCTGGGGTGGGTCTGGCCCCCTGGCCGGCCCCTCCGGCTCTCCTCTGGACTTCTTGTTCCCCACGGAAAGTAATTGACTTTGGCGTTTGTCCCGTCCAATTTCGAGAATATTTCTTTACTAACTTTTCTAAAACCAAAAACAACAGAAAACAGGCATCTGGCACTGTTGCAACTTGTTAATAGGTTAGTACCAGAAAACATGTAAAAAGCATCTCAAAGTGTAGACAAGCACAACAAAGTAGATACTAAACAAGCATGGAGCATCAAAAATTATAGATACGTTTCCAACGTATCAGGATGATCTCCCCTCCGGCAGGGTGCCAGGAAGAGCTTCATATCCCCGCCGATCTAGGGACGATGGTGGCAGCGGATATAGACAGTTTCGTGGAATATTGATCCGGTACTTAGGTTTTATGCATCGGTGGGTCTTTATAGGCGAAGAGGAGAGGCGGGGGGCGGCCAGGGTGGTCACACCCCCTAGGCGCGGCTAACCCTAGCACGCTCCGCCAGGGGGTGTTGACCCCCGATGTCTCCCCTCCGTCTCGTATTCTGGCTCCATGTTCCCCACGGTAAAATATTGACTTTGGCTTTTGTCCCGTCCAATTCCGAGTATATTGATTTTCTACCTTTCTGGAACCAAAAACAGAAAAAACAGGCAACTGGCATTGTGGCATCTTATTAATAGGTTAGTACCAGAAAATATATAAAACACCTCAAAGAAAGAAAAGTAGATACTAAACAAGCATGGAACATCAAAAATTATAGATACATTTCCGACGTATCAAGCATCCCTAAGCTTAACTCCTGCTTGTCCTCGAGTAGGTAAGTGATAAAAAGAATAATTTTTGAGGTGACATGCACCATCAAAATCAAGATCAAACCATTTGCAAGCATTGAAAGTTGGGATCAAAGAACTCTAAACATGAACATGAAAGATGGAGTTCTAACAGTAAGACAAAGTAACTATGCATGCAACATGAAAGGCTACAAACAAAGATCATGAATAACATGCATTGAAAAACGTTTGTTTGTTTCACATACAAAAAACATGGCATAGTGGCATGCAGCTTTTCCCTCATGGAGTAACAAATAGATGCATAGGACACCTTCAAAGTTCATAAGAGTGACTAGATAAAAATAGGACAAGAACAAGTAATATCAACAATATGCATCAATCAATAAGTTTTGGGACAATGCACATAGAACTAAGAATGGCAACTATGCTCTCTTAACTGGTGCCTAAAGGATAGAAGGTGGAGACTCAATATAATGGTGGAAGAAAGGCCCTTCATACAGGGAAGCAGGGATTTCAGGTTTAAAAAAGAGCTTCCAAAATTATGGTACTTGTTAGCTTTTAGCCCTCATTGCCCCTATCATAAGCATCTTGAAGTGATTAAGGTTAAAGTGAACAAACTATGGAGTATATGCTTGACAAAGTATAAGTTGGCAATCTCATGTCCCTTGAATACGAGGGCCGCTCCTCATGCTACTCAACTTTAGTTACCTGTAAGTTATTGTCATAGTAAGTACATGTGTATCATAGAGAACCGCCAACGGGGTACCCCTTGCACATGGTACAGGAGCTATCCCATAGCCAAAATGACGAGGCAAGCAGACAATGAGCATCTTAGCAATCTTCTTATTTACCTTGGGAATATGGTGCTTTTTATCTCTTTCCTCTTTTCAATGTGTCTCTTTTTTTATAATAAGAAAGCTTCATAGATGTCATTATGGTGATGTTGCGAGTTTCCACCATGATTAGGCATGGCTTAGGCTAGCGGCCTAGGCATTTCTCTAACACACATACATAACTCCATGGACTTACAAGCTCCCCTTTTATTTCACACTGGCGACATCCATAGACAAAAGAGCATGATATCAACTGTGTACAAAGTACAAGTGCAGTGTTGAAAGCGTTCCCCGCGATAGCACGGTTCTGCTAATTCCAACATATAAGTGCAAGCATATACAACATAGATGACACAATGGTTCAAGTTTATTAGGGGCAAGAAAAATAAAGTGTGCGATAAAGTTTGTGAGAGCTTTAATCACTAAGTTTTCACATAACAAAATACTTTTTAATTAGAAGATAGATGAAAACAAGAATATACTTGGAACGGTGTAACACACAATGCATAGGAATTTATAGTGGACACTTTAGAATAACTTGGTTTCTTGGGAGTTGGAAGAATGAGTAGAGCTTACTCATACAAGTGGAGGCAAGCAAAAGACTGGTAGAAACCAACTAAGAGAGCAATAATGGCCATAATCATGAAGAGCGACAAAACATTACTAACCAAAGCATAAAGTGGTACTACAAGTCAAGGACTAAATGATCATAGAGGATATGGTGACCTTTTCATAGTCATAAAATGGTGTGAGCATGTGCCAAGTCAACCCAAGCAAAGCATCAAAGGAGAATACCACAATACTATGCTTTTGTATGCTAAAACAACGCATGATTCTTTCAAGGCACACTAAGCAATCCCAATTGTTTGTAACAAAACATGCTACAGCAATAATCACTAAGCATAAGGTCAAAACAATACCTAGCTTGACATGCTAAAGTCTAAGTCATAGTCAAAGCAAGCTCCTCTTGCACTATTCAAGCAAGAACTTTCTACTCCTTTCCCAACACGTACCAATCAACTTATTTGAAACAACACAGCAGGAACGGGAGTCCAAACTACTTTATTCAAGCAAACTAAGAAAAGAAAACATAAACTAAGACGCTCCAAGAACAACACAACAGTGCATGAAACAATAAAAACGAAGTGTCTAGAAAGACCTGAGATTTTTATTGATGAAGAAGGGGATGCCTTGGGCATCCCCAAGCTTTGACGCTTGTACCTCTTGAATATTTCTTGGGGTGACATGGGGTGGCATCCCCAAGCTTGAGCTTTTGTCCATTCTTCATCTCATTACATCATTCTCTCTCTACACCTGAATTTTTTTCCTTCATACAAAACTTCACACAATCTTCATTAACAACATTAGTTTATTCAAAAGATAATAGACCCTTGGGTTTAGCTTTAGAACAGAAAAACTTTCACTAAAAACACAAGTTACTTTAGCAATTCCCTCAAAAAGCTCAATTTCCCAAAAAGAACCCAAAAAGGAATCAATAAGAAGCAAATGCAAATAATGGCAGAAATCTGTCAAAACAGACAGCATGTAGAAACCGATTTTTTAGAAGACCTTATGTTGCTCAAATAAAAACGTGATGAACTAACGAAAGTTATCTAACATACTGGGGGATTTATTCGCAAAATATCATCTCAATATGACTTACATATATTCCTCACGAATTTTTACGGTGGAGCATAAAATCTGTTTCGGGACAGCAACTCCCCAAATCTTAGGTCTTTCACAATGGGGGTTTATTAACTCCATATCCTAGGCACTTTGCTTATGTGTTACTATAGTTAATGAGGAAAGATATTGAGGTTGTATCTTAGCTAAGAAACACCACTTGCACGGAACCATAGGAAAAAAACATTGCTAGACCAATCACATGCATGCATGTCCTCTAAATCATTAAATATAGAGACCCCACTTAAGAAACAATGCATTGTACTAGTTGTTTCTTAAGTTTTAATTGCTCATATGAAAACGTGCTAAGATACAACCCATTGTGAAAGGCCTTACTTCCCTCTCATTAGAGGTCATTCTTGGCACAAAAAGCAAACAAAAATGATAAGGAGAGGTCATTAATGAAGTAATAACTTCCAAGAGTCAATAAAACTCTTGGGTTATCTCCCAACAAGTACTTTTCTTTAACTCCTTTAAGTTAGGAATAAGAAGCAAGAATCAAGTATTTTTAAATGAAGAAGCATTAACATCAAACCTTGCTTTCAAAGGAGGAGAAAAAAACCACTCTCTCCACATAGGGAAGTGTTCAATATCTTTCTTGAATGGAAATTGATATTTAATGGTGCCTTCTTTCATATTAATGATGGCACCAATAGTTCTAAGAAAAGGTCTTTCCAAAGTAATAGGACAAGAAGCATTGTATTCAACATCCAAAACATAGAAATCAACAGGGGCATAAGCATTTTTAACCATAATAAGAACATCATTAATGCTCCCCATGAGTTTCTTATTGGCATTATCATTAAGTGGGACATCCAAATAACAATCTTACAAAGGTGGCAAATCAAGCATTTCATAAATCTTCCTAGGCATAATAGAGACACTAGAACCAAGATCACATGAAGCTTTGAGATCAAAGTCATTCACTTGCATATTAATAATGGGTTCCCAACTATCTTCTACTTTCCTAGGAATAGAAGCTTTGTGTTTCAACTTCTCTTCCTTAATTTTAATAATAACGTCTGTAATATGTTTGGTGAAAGCCACATGCATATCACTAGCATCAGGACTTCTAGCAAGCTTTTGTAGGAACATAATCACTTCAGAAATATTGCAACCATCAAGATCAAAATCAAACTTAGCATCACTAATACTAGACTCATTGGGCTTAGGCATTGTAGGAGGAGGAATAGGGACTTCTTGTGGTTTGGTGGCATCCATATTGGTGGTGGTGATGGTGCACACACTATTGTTTCTAGCAATTTCAGCTTCTCTTTCCCACTTAGCATGAAGTTGGGCTAACATTCTAACATTTTCATCAATAGTAAATTGTATGGCATGAGTAGCAGCAAAAGGTACTTTCCAAGGTTTCAGGTTTAGCAGCCATTTTATTAATCAAAGAGGATTGTTCTTCAAACAAACAGGAAATATTTTTCTCAACATTCAAAAGCTTTTCCTCCACAGTCTTGTTGAAAGTGGTTTGTTTCCTAATAAAGTCTTTGAACATGACTTCAAGTTCAGAGGGGGCACTTCTAGTATTGTTGTAGGAGTTTCCATAGGTATTACCATTATTAGGAGGATAAGGCCTATAATTGTTGTTACCACCAAAATTATTCCTATAGGCATTGTTGTTGAAATTGTTGTTTCTAGTGAAGTTCACATAAACTTGCTCTTCTTGAGAAACCAAAGAGGCTAAGGGAACATTATTAGGATCTAAAGGAGCTTTCCCATTAACAAGCATATCCATGATAACATCAATATTATCACTCAAAGAGGAGGTTTCTTCAACAGAATTTACCTTCTTACCATGTGGAGCTCTCTCGGTGTGCCATTCAGAATAATTAACCATCATATTATCAAGGAGTTTTTTTTCAGCACCCAAGGTGATGGTCATAAAGGTACCTCCAGCAGCTGAATCCAACAGGTTTCTTGAGGAGAAATTCAAACCTGCATAAAAAGTCTGGATAATCATCCAAGCAGTAAGTCCATGAGTGGGACAATTCTTAACCAAAGATTTCATTCTTTCCCAAGCCTGAGCAACATATTCATTATTAAGTTGTTTAAATTTCATGATATCACTTCTCATAGATATAATCTTAGCAGGAGGATAGTATTTTCCAATAAAAGCATTCTTGCACTTAATCCAAGAATCAATACTATTTCTAGGCAAGGATAGCAACCATTCTTTAACTTTTCCTCTCAAGGAGAAAGGAAACAACTTGAGCTTAATAATATCTCCATCTACATCCTTATACTTATGCATCTCACAAAGTTTAACCAAGTTATCGAGGTGGGCAGCAGCATCATCAGAACTACCACCAGAAATTTTTTCTCTCATCACAAGATTCAACAAAGCAGGCTTAATTTCATAAGAGGTAGCATCAGGAGTAGGTGGAGCAATATGAGTTCTAAGGAAAACATTGTTGTTTGTGCTAGTGAAGCCACACAACTTGGTGTTCTCAGCAGAGTTCATTTTGGCAAAAGTGGAGCAAGCCAACAGCAGCAGCAACTAGAGCAGGAACAATTTTTTGTGTGTTTTTGATAAGGGAAACAAAACCAAACAAAATAAGCTAAGCAAAACAAAAACAAAGTAAAGAGAAAGGTTGAGGAGGACTCCCCTTGTGAAGACGTCCTTAGCCTCCCCGGCAACGGCGCCAGAAAAAGGCTTGATGAGTGCATGAACACTTTGTTGGGAGACCCCAAGAGGAAGGTATGATGAGAATAGCGGCAAGTTTTCCCTTAGTAAGAAACTGAGGTTATCGAACCAGTAGGAGGAAGGAAACAAATCAAAGGTGTTACTAGCAACTTGGAGACCTGCACAACACAAACTCAAGACTTTGCCCCAACGAAGAGCGATGTTGTCAATCTCACTGGTTTGCTATAATAAAGGATTAACTATATGGAGTGGAAGGTAATGGTGGTTTGCAACAAGTAAACAGTAACATCAGAAGATGTATCAATGGTAAAGATTGTACCCGGGTCCATAGTTCACTAGAGGTGTTCTCCTTATATAAACAAACATGGCATGCTGGGTAAACAAATTACAGCAGGGCAATTGATAGGACTGAGCAAGGCATAACAATGCAGTACTAATCATTCATGATCCTATGAGATTCGAATGGGCAATACAACTAAATGCATAGACTACCATCCAAATGCATCTATGACCAGAAGTCCACATTTGGATTATCATCCGAACCCCCTCCAGTATTAATTTGCAAGCAACAGACAAATGCTTTAAGCAAAGTGTCTAAGGTAAACAATCCACTTGTTCCATGAACAAGAGACCGTTGTTTTCTCCCTTGTGGCAATAGCACATCTACAACCTTAGAGATTTCTGTCACTTCCCTTAGATTAAATAGAGGCATGAACCCACTATCGAGCATAAATACCCCTCTTGGAGTCACTAGCATCTAGTTGGCCAAGATAGCTACTACTAACGGAGAGCATGCAAGATTAGAAACAACACAGACATGATAGAATCAATAAGACAAAACCATTAATCAATTTGACATAGTAATCTTAATATCCATCGGATCCCCGCAAACACAACATGCATGATTACAAATAGATGAGATCTTGATCATGAACGGAACTCACAAGATCTAGACATGAAAGCACAATGGAGGAGATAAAACCATCTAGCTACTACATGGACCCGTAGTCCAAGGTGGAACTACTCACGCTTCATACCGAAGGCTGGCATGATGAAGAAGGCCTCCGGGATGATCTCCCCTCTGGCAGGGTGCCAGGAAGAGCTTTAGATCCCCTCCCCTGATCTAGGGACGATGGTGGAAACGGCTACAGACAGTTTTGTGGAATATTAACCGGGTACTTAGGGTTTAGGCATCGGGGGATTCTTATAGGCGAAGAGGGAGGCCGAGGGGGTGCCCGAGGCGGCTGCTCCCTCCCCCCCCAGGCGCGGGCCAGGGGTGTGGCCCCCTCGAGGCCCTCCTCTGTCTCGTCTTCTGGCTCCGTGTTCCCCACGGTAAAATATTGACTTTGGCTTTTGTGCCGTCCAATTCTAAGAATATTGATTTTCTGTCTTTTTAGAACCAAAAACAGAAGAAAACATGCAACTGGCACTGTGGCATATTGTTATTAAGTTAGTACCGGAAAACATATAAAAACACCTCAAAGTGTAGACAAAGCAAAGCAAAGTAGATACTAAACAATCAGGGAACATCAAAAATTATAGATACGCTTCCTACGTATCAGTGGTACTAGAGTAAATTGCCAAACTTTAGATTCACTAGTGTTTACAATAGAAGCTTTTCTTATTTTTATTTGAAAAGTATATAAATCTATAATTTTCTTGGATCCGTGCAATTATTTGTAGATGACAATGGAGACATTGTGCTTGCGTGCAGGAGTCTTCCATGCTGAAGGGCTTCGGAAGAAGTTGGAATTGTAGCTACAGTTTGACATTTTGTTGTAGTTTTTTTAGCTCGATACATAGTGTGCACAATTGTAATGTATTGTTATCTGATATGTACCTAAAGTATTGTTGCCTGACGTGTACTATTATCTGAATGAATCATTTTTTGCGAATACGAATCAAAATATTTGTGTGCATTCTTGTCATGATGAAAATATTAGTTGTTAACTACTGTCCGAGGTGGGAACTAAAAGCTGATTAGCGGAAGCAATGGTACAATATAAGTGACAAGTGGGACCTAGTTGCTTGCGCAACCTGGAAATTGGGACCCATTGAAACAGATCAAAATAAAATGCTGAAATTTAAATTAAAATGTTTTTGGTAAAAGGGCCATGACCCAACAATAAAAGCGGGCTTGCCCTTAATAGGCCGAGTTGATAGGCTGAGCCCATAGAAACCATTGAACTGGACTGGGCTGATTTTGATCTACGACGATTTGATTTGGTTAAGATTTTCCACGTAGGATTCGCCACATAGGATCTGATGTGGACATGATAGATATTCTATGACCAGAACATTTGGTCATACAATCTATGACCATCTATATTGGTCATAGACATCTACGACCAATGCATAGAAAAGATCTCTATTGTCCGTCAGTGACTCTCAGCTTTTGACTATCTATTTTTGGTCACAAGAAGGTCACAAATGAAGAACAATGACCATCTAGTGACCAATATGAAGGGTCAAAAATTACCACATTTCTTGTAGTGTAAAACATACAGCGCATGGATAAGACGTTGCCAGAACTCTTATCTATGTTGAAGTCTGCATAAGTGGAGATCAAGAAAGAGCACCAAGTGTTGATGGTCAATAGTACCACCATTTTCAAGAAGAAAGGCAAGCCTAAGAAAAGGTAAAATTCAAGAAGGGCGGTAACAAAGCTACCGCACCGGTGAAGAAGACCAAGGATGCACCTAAGCCTCATACTGAGTGTTTTTACTGCAAGGGAAAAGGTCACTAGAAGCGGAATTGTCCTAAGTACTTGGAGGATCTGAAGAACAACAACATCAAGAAGAAAGGTATATCTGATATACATGTTATTGATGTGTACCTTACTAGTAGTCATAGTAGTGCCTGGGTATTTGATACTGGTTTGGTTGCTCATATTTGTAACTCAAAACAGGTGCTATAGAATAGACGGAAACTACCGAAAAACAAGGTGACGATGCATATTGGAAATGGATCAAAGGTTGATGTGATCGCGGTCGGTGTAAGATCCCACCTTTATAAAGTTAAAGATCCCTGTGATTGCAATTCTAGTCCCTGGATCAATTGCTAGCATCCACAGTTTAATATGAAGTACACAGAAACAAAGGTCATTATTACATCGTCATTCCAGAGATAACATAGTCTTTTACAACTCCATAGCCATAGGCTAGTACAAGAGTTTAACTTAACAATATAAATAAAAGTCTTCATCTTCATGTGCCACAGGCAAGCATGTTGAGTGTAGACTCATAATCCCTAATCATCATCAGAGTAACCTGCAACATCACAAGTTATAGCCACAGTGCGTCAATACATTGGAATAGTATTGGCAAGTGATACCTTAGTAGAATTTTAGCATCTAGTTACTACATGAATTTCGCTAAGTGTAGCTTAGGCTTTCTTTGCTCAAAATAGGTTTTACCTATCAGTTGAAAAATACTAAGTTTTTCTTTGGTAAAAACTTTCCCAAGGAACCACCAATAGAAATTGGTGAACCTTCACCCTTGTTTAACCACAAGTTTTAAATTAGAAAATTGGGATGAGGAGATTCTTGATATCTTCTATGTCTTGATGCTCAAATTGTCCAATACCAGCGACATGGATAAGTACTTAGTTTCTTCCATCTGCAGAGGTTGTGCACTTTCCCCACAAGACTTGATTTTCACCAAGATAGGACCTTTCAGAAGCCTTCCCTTAGATCAAAATGGACGCGCTCCAAACTTATCATTCCCCTACCACCAACTATCCATTTGGCTAAGTTATTGCAACCTATATGATCCAGGCAGAGCCCATAATACCATGTGGCTGCACTAGAAGCTTCTTAACATTTGGCATCTCAAATCCCTTTGTTCCTGGGTGGCAATCCATAAGTGAGATACACAAGGTAAGCCATAGAAATGGGCCTTGTGTAACCACTCAACACAAACCATTCTTTCCATTCCACCCAGGTGTTTCATTCACTTAGTTGTTTTATTAAGCAAAACATAAGTCAAGTCTTAGAAATATTTCTCATAGCATGTATATATAATCCACCCTTGGTTACTACTAGCTAGGCTAAGCATGGCAATAGCAAGTATCTTAACTTAGATGAAATTCTAACAATTCTACCACTACTAGGATTTCCCAAGCATAGCATATATATACTTAGCAAAATTATTCATGCAAGCCCTATACAAAATATTTCTAATGCATAGTCAAAATATTGGGATACAAACATGAAGCACCACTTGCCTTGGTAGTTGGGGGAGTAGCAACAATCCTCACAATCACAATCACCACTAGCACCAAAATCTACATATAAAATGATAGCACCAAATTCACATATCAAAATATACAAGCAAAAATTATATGAATGCATTAAAATGCCATGTGATGATTTTCTAAATCAAACAAGACAAGTGAAACAGTACTAAATCATAACAAAACAATTCTACACTAAATACAATTCATTTGGCACTTAGAACATTTTCCATACAATTTTTATATACAAAATAAGCTTATAAATGTCTCTGCAAAACCAACCCATTTTACAGATGCAATTTATTAAACAAAGTGCATAATTGGATAGAATTCTTTCTCCTGATTCCAATGATATAAAATTTGCAAAATTTGAACGTGTGGATCAAAACTTATGAATTTTGCAAGTTAGAACAACTAATAGATCTATTTCCAGATTTTAAATTTAAATTCTAGCCACGCAGCGCTTTCTGATTCGCTGGTACCGTTTCGCACTGGATCACGCTCGCAGGCCGTTGGATCTAATTAACTAAGCACGGCCCAGATCTACATACCCCTTCGCGGGTTGATCTAATCGCATCCGCTGGATCCAGATCCAGCGGACCACGTTGCTCTGACCAACAGCGGGCGGCGCGGCGAGACCAGAGGGCCAGGGCAAGGGGGATGGTGCTTACCGAGGTCGCGGAGACACGGCGAAGCTCAACGTGCAGCTGGACAAGGTCGGGGCGCATGGACACAGTGGGGATTCCTCGTCGGAGTGAAGCCTGTCGTCGGGTGCTCACGGTCATCATCGAAGGCGATGCTCTGGTGCAAAATAAAGCAAACGGCGAACGTCAGGAGATGCGCAAGGTGATAGCAGACAAGCTTGCATGAACCAGAGAGCGAGGCACACACGAGGCTTACCACAATCGGTCGCTGGAGTTCGATGGGACAGCGGCGTTGTGGAGAGAAAAGCGAGCAGCCTGGCGGCGTTCAGAGGGAATTGAGTGGGGGAAAATGGAGCGGGGACTGTGGGGTTTAAGTAGCCGGAGATAGGCGAGGAGTTACTCGGCGAAACCACGGAAATAACTCGCGCAATCAACGGCAGTGGCTCGGGGAGGAAACGGCGGAGGGCTCGGTCGTGGGCGGGGTTTGGGGACGACGATGACGGGACAGGTGGGTCTGGGGCGTCAGTGGGAGGGGGGTGCTCGCGCGGGTGAGAATCAAAGGGAGAAGGGACTGTCCCGGGTGGGATGGTTCTGTTGTTGGCCCAAAATGCTGGCGCCAGCCCATTTGTATTTCTTTAATCTTTTTCTTTTTGCATTTTGATTTTCAGGAACGAAATTCAAATGAGTTTCAAATGAGTTTGAATTCAAACCACTTCTGGATTTTTGTACAGTGAAACTAGTACACAATTGGCTACAGAACAATGTTGTACACTTGAAAACGCATTGACACATTGGAAAAATAAACAATGCCTTTATCAATTGCTTAGTAAAGACATAAAAAATGGTTTTAAATTTATACTTTGTTTTTAAATCTCTGTCCAAGCTTTGGAAAACATCAATCAACCATAGGATCAAATATCTTTGGTTCAAATAATCTCATACTAGAGAGTAGCATTGGGCCAATGCCTTGCTTACATAAAATAATATACATTCAAATGCTTCTGTTTTGAAATGACATTGAAAATGATCCCAAAATGAATATGAATGCATGGATGATATGCAAACTTTGAAATCATGATTTTTGTAATGTTACAGTCGGCATGCTACCTCTTCATCTACCATCGGGATTAGTTTTATACTTAAATAATTGTTATTTGGTGCCTGCGTTGAGCATGAACATCATATCCGGATCATGTTTATTGCGAGACAGTTACTTGTTTAAGTCCGACATTAATGGTTGTTCGATTTATATGAGTAATTTGTTTTATGCACATGCACCCTTGATAGATGGTCTATTCTTTTTGAATCTCGATTGTAGTAATACACATGTTAATAACATTGAAGCTAAATGTTTGAAATTAAGCGATAACTCAACTTATATGTGGCATTGTCTTCTTGGTCATATCGGAGTGAAGTGTATGAAGAAACTCCATTCTGATGAATTTCTAGAATCATTTGATTTCGAATCACTTGAAATATGCGAAGCATGTCTGATGGATAAAATGACTAAGACTCCATATTTTGGTATGATGGAGCAAGCTACGGACTTGTTGGAAATCATACATACCGATGTGTGTGGCCCAATGAGTGTAGCATCGCACGGTCATTATCGTTATGTTCATAATTTCACGGATGACTTGAGTAGATATGGGTATATCTATTTCATGAAACATAAGTCCAAAACTTTCGAGAAGTTTAAGGAATTTAAAAGTGAAGTATAGAATCAATGTAACAAGAAGATTAAGTTTCTACGATCTGATCGTGGAGGTGGATATCTAAGTTATGAGTTTGGCGAGCATTTAAAGAAATGTGGAATACTTTCACAATTGACACCGCCGGGAACACCACAACGTAATGGTGTGTCCGAACATTGTAATCGAACTCTCTTAGATATGGTTCATTCTATGATGTCACTTACAGATTTACCTTTATCATTTGGGGGTTATGCATTAGAAACAGCCGCATTCACTTAAAATAGGGCACCATCTAAATCCGTTGAAACTACACCGTATGAATTATGGTTT
The DNA here is from genome assembly GCA_916181665.1 of Avena sativa. Taxonomy (NCBI): domain Eukaryota; kingdom Viridiplantae; phylum Streptophyta; class Magnoliopsida; order Poales; family Poaceae; genus Avena; species Avena sativa. Next base: position 37,657,355 of record OV702298.1, on the reverse strand, counting down.
GGGAAGAAACGTAAATTGTCATTCCTTAAATTTTGGGGTTGCGAAGCTTATGTAAAGAAGTTACAGCCCGACAAGCTTGAACCCAAAGAGGAAAAATGCGTCTTCATAGGATACCCGAAGGAAACTATTGGGTATACCTTCTATCATAGATCCGAAGGCAAAATCTTCGTTGCCAAGAATAGATCCTTTCTAGAGAAGGACTTTCTCTTGAAAGAAGTGACTGGAAGAAAAGTAGAACTCGACGAGGTTGTCTAACCTTATCTCGGATTTGAGAGTAGCACAGCACCGGAAGAAGTTCCTGTGGCACCTACACCAATAGGAGAGGAAGCTAATGATAAAGATCATGAAACTTCGGTTGAAGTTCCTACGGAACCTCGTAGGTCAACGAGGACTCATACCACTCCCGATTGGTATGATCCCGTTATGAGTGTCATGTTGGTGGACGACACCGATGACCCTGAGACATATGAGGAAGCAATGATGAGCCTAGATTCCAATAAATGGCAAGAAGCCATGAAATCCGAGATTGGATCCATGTACAAAAACCAAGTATGGACTTTGGTGGACTTATCGAATGGCCGGAATGCTTTCGAGAACAAATGGATTTTCAAGAAGAAAACATATGATGATGGTAATATTACTGTCTATAAAGCTCGACTTGTCGCAAAAGGGTTTCGACAAATTCAAGGAGTTAACTACTATGAGACTTTCTCACCGGTAGCGAAGCTAAAGTCCATGAGGATTTTGTTAGCAATCGCTGCATATTATGATTATGAGATATGGCAAATGGATGTCAAAACAGCGTTCCTCAATGAAGACATTTATGAAGAGTTGTATATGGTACAACCCAAAGGTTTTGTCAATCCTAAAGATGCTAACAAGGTATGCAAACTTCAAAGGTCCATTTATGGATTGAAGCAAGCATCCCGAAGTTGGAATCAATGTTTTGATAAGGTAATCAGAAGTTTTAGTTTTATAAAAACTTATGGAGAAGCTTGTATTTACAAGAAAGTGAGTGAGAGCTCTGTAGCATTCCTAGTACTATATGTGGATGACATATTGTTTTTTGGGAATGATATAGACCTTCTTAAAAGTGTCAAAGATTATTTGAATAATAGTTTTTCAATGAAGGATCTTGGTGAAAATCTGCTTACATATTAGGTATAAAGATTTATAGAGATAGACCAAGACGCCTAATATCATTATCACAGAGTACATATTTGGACAAAGTTCTAAAGAGGTTTGGAATGGAAGATAGCAAGAAAGGGTTCTTGCCCATGTTGCCCAATACGACCTTGAGTAAAACTCAAAGTCCTGCTATGGCAGAAGATAGAGAGAGGATGAGTAAGACTCTCTATGCCTCATCCATAGGATATATCATATATGCCATGCTATTTACTAGACCCGACATTGAATATGCTGTTAGTTTGACTAGCAGATATCAAAGTGATCCAGGGTTGGATCATTGGACAGCGGTCAAAAACATACTTAAGTACTTGAGAAACACTAAGGATATGGTTCTTTCTTATGGAGGTGATGAACAGCTCGTTGTTAATGGTTACACCGATCCTAGTTGGAACACCGATCCGAATGATTGTAAATCTCAATCTGGATACATATTTACTTTGAATGGTGCAGCAGTGAGCTAGAGGAGTGCAATGCAAAGTGTTGTGGCGAGATCTTCAACTGAATCGGAATACATAGCTGCTTTGGAGGCTTCACACGAGGAGATATGGATGAAGGAGTTCATAACAGAGCTCGGTGTGGTTCCCAGTGCGCTGTACCCAATGTCTATCTATTATGATAACATGGGCGCCATAGCCAATGCGCAAGAACCAAAATCACACAAGAAGATGAAGCATATCAAGCTGCGTTTTCACGTTATTCGAGAGCATTTCCAAGATGGTGATATAAAGATTTGCAAATTACACATAGTCTGAATGTGGCGGATCCGTGGACTAAACCTCTCCCGAGGGAAAAACATGACCAGCACCAAACCGCCATGGGTGTTCGGTATATTACCATGTAATCTAGATTAGTTGACTCTAGTGCAAGTGGGAGACTGTTGGAGATATGCCCTAGAGGCAATAATAAAAGTAGTTATTATTATATATTTGTGTTTACGATAAATTTTTACATTCATGCTATAATTGTATTAACCAGAAACATTAATACTTGTGTAATTTGTAAACTAAATTAGAGTCCCTAGTAAATCCTCTTTATAATACTAGCTTGTTAGTTGATAGATGATCATGGTTTCCTGATCATGAACATTGAGATGTTATTAACAACAAGATCATATCATTAGGAGAATGGTGTGATGGACACACTCCTATAGATAAGTGTAGCATAAAGATCAAGTCATTTGAATAGTTCGTTTACTATAAGCTTTCTAATATATAGTAACCTGATTCCTTCGACCATGAGATCATGCTAATCACCATCACTGAATGGATGCTTTGATGACATCAAACACCACTTCATAACTGGGTGGTTATAAAGGTGGCATTGAGTGATCGGAAAGTATGTGTTGAGACACATGGATCAAGAGTGGGATTTGTCCATCCATATGACAAACAGATATACTTTGGGCCCTCTCGGTGGAATGTCATCCAATTAGCTTGCAAGCATGTGACTGGCTCACAAGGGATCACATATCATAGGAACAAGTAAAGAGTACTTATCGGTAACGAGGTTAAACTATGTATGCAGAGATACCGACGATCAGACCTCAGATAAGTAAAATATCGCGATACAAAGGGAAATTGGTATCATATGTAAATGGTTCATTCGATCGCAAAGTAATCATAGAAATATGTGGGAGCCATATGAATTTCCAATTTCCTCTATTGGTTATTGATCGGAGAAGAGTCTCGTTCATGTCTGCATAATTCACGAACCGTAGGGAGACACACTTAAGGATTCGATGTTGTTTAGTATATATGGAATGTAATTAGGAATACCGAATGTTGTTCGGAGCCACGGATGGGATCCGAGATATCATGAGGAGATACGGAATGGTCCGAAGAATAAGATTTATATAAGGAAAGTTCAATTCAGGAGTTCAGTAATGATTTCGGTGTTTTCACCGAAATGATCTAAAGGGTCTAGAAGGTTCATCGGACCGGCAGGGGAAGGGTACATGAATGTGTCATGACAAAGTATAATGATTGCATCATGTCCTAGGTCACTTGTATGGGCGTTTAAAAGAAAGAAATTAAACTCCAAAATTGAAAGTCAAAAGGCAAGTTTGAAAAGTCAAACTGGGACAATGTTTCCTGGTGGAGGGAGGAGAGGAAACTTCCTCTCCCTCCACCACGCGCCTAGTAGGAGAGGTAGTTGGGGAAGGATTCAAACTCCCCTCCCCTAGCTTCCCCTCCCTCTCATATATAGAGGGGAGGGGGTGCCCCCAAGCCCTCCAAGCCGCCGCCGCCGCATTATCATCGCCGCCCTAGTCGCCGCCAGCCCCACCTCCTCCTCTCTAGCTTCTAAACCCTAGATGCCGCGGAACCCTACTACTCCACCATAACCCGCTCGGGCTTAAGCGAAGTCGTGCGAGATTTCCCCTCTAACTTCGACACCACGCCGTCGTGCTGCCGGAATCGCGAGGAGAGAACTACAACCTTCGCTGCCTGCTGGAACAAGCGAGAGGAAGGTCTTTATCGAGTACTGAACGTGTGACCGACTGTGGGAGTGCTGCCGGAACGCGGCACCGGAAGGATCGTCTACGCGATCTTGAGATCGACAAGTGAACGACTACATCACCCACGAGAATCTGCTCTCGTTAACCGCTTTGGAATCGTTGAGGGTGAGTACTCTAATCGACTTGTTGCTACAATCTAGTAGATAGATCTTGGCATGTGTGTGTTCATGTGGTAGAAATTTTTTGTTTTCCATGCTACGAAACCCTATAGTCCTCACACATGAGACATGTTCCACGCTTGACATGCAACTAGTTTTGCATAAGTGGCTAGTGGGTGTATGTCTCTCCTACTATAGTCAATATCTAATTTACAACAGGTTGTTAATAATTTGGTTATCCCCATTGTGGTTCCATGTTCGTAGGTAAGAATGGTTCTATCTTCAAAATCCCTAAGCCACATAAAATTTGCAATGGATAAATTAGAAGCGTCTAGTTTAGATTGTTGTTGGGGTAGTATCATGATATGGTAATGTTGTAAGTAGATATATATTTGATACTCTTACATCACACCTAACATGTAAGTTCCATAGACCTTGGCCTTACACACAAAGGAATGATAAAGATCATTCAACGATGCACATGATAGTGATCAAGTGCAAGAACCATATCATTTCACTTTTCACATATTATGTTGTTGCATCGTATATTGCTTGTTTGGCGTTTTATTAGCATAATAAGGTGATCCCTCATTTAGATATAAAAAAATGTGTTCTCCCTTAAGTATGCACCGATTATGTTTCGCCGCTTCAAGACATCACGTGATGATCGGGTGTTCTTGAATCCACGATCATATTTCGAGCGTAAGACAGTTTTACACATGCTAAATACTAAGGTTCTTACTTGGCGAGCCAAGCATCTACAGACATGGCCTCGGAACACGGACTGGAAGGTTAAGCATGAGTCATATATTTGATATGATGCCAATATAGATGCTCGCCTTTGAAGCTACACCGACTCACGTGATGATCATTCTTGGTGTAGTGGATTTGGTTCATGTAATCACCAAAAAGACACAAGGGATATCATTTTTGAGTGGGAATCATTCATAATTTGGATTAGTTGAACTCGATCTATCATAAACTTAGTCTAAACTTTACAAATTCTATTGTGGATGACACCACCTTTTTTTAATTCAATGTGTTCATGGAGAAAGAGAAACTTGCGACGAATGGTAGAAACTTTATCGACTGGGCCATGAATTTGAGGATTCTCCTCTCTGCTGCACAAAATCAATATGTGCTAGAAGTGCCGCTAGGCCCCCCACAATTCGATGATGCCCCTGACGAGGAAAAGAATGCCTATCATTCTCGTCAGGAGGACCACGACTTAGTTCATTGCGGCATACTATATGGGTTAGATCCAGAACTTCGAAAGCGTTTCGAAAACGGCAATGCTTTTCACACAGTGGGTGAGTTGAAAATGATTTTCGACACCCATGTTGCTGTAGAGAGTTATAATGCTTCTGAAAAGTTCTTTAGCTACATGATGGAAGAGAACAACTCCGTTAGTGAGTGCGTACTCCAAATGTCTGGGTACACCGATAAGCTTGTGTCCTTGGGAATATCGATTCCCATTGAATTAGGCATACATCATGTTCTCCAATCTCTGCCACCTAGCTGCAAGAACTTTGTTATGAACTATAACATGTAGGGAATGAAGAAGTCTCCCCCGAGCTTCTATCAATACTTAAGACTGCAGAGGTGGAGATTAAGAAATAACATCAAATGTTGAAGATCAATAAGACCATCAGTTTCAAGAAAGGCAAGAAGGGTAAGCAGAAGGGAAAGATGGGCGGAAAATCTGTTCCCACGCTTGAAAAGAAATCCCGAGCTGGCCCTAAGTCTGATACCGAGTGCTATTATTGTAAGGGGACTGACCATTGGAAGCGCAACTGCCCCAAGTATTTGGCAGACAAGAAGGCTGGCAAGGCAAACAAAGGTATATATGATATACATGTTATTGATGTGTACTTGACTAGTACTCGCAGTAGCACCTGGGTATTTGATACCGGATCGGTTGCTAATATTTGTAACTTAAATCAGGGGCTACGGAACCAGCGACCGCTAGCAAGGGGTGAGGTCAAGATGCGTGTCAGCAATGGATCAAGTTTTGATGTGATTGCCATTGGAACGTTGCCTCTCCATTTACCGTCGGGATTAGTTATAAACCTAAATAATTGTTATTTGGTGTCTGCACTGAGCATGAACATTGTATCCGGATCGTGTTTGATGTGAAGTGGTTATTTATTTAAATTTAAAAATAATGGTTGTTTGATTTATATGAATGATATCTTTTATGATCATGCACCTGTGATAAATGGTTTATTTCTGTTGGATATCGATAATAGTGTTACACACATTCATAATATTGATGCTAAAAGGATTAAAATTGATGAGGATATATCCGCATATATGTGGCACTGGCGCCTAGGTCATATTGGCATTAAACGCATCAAGAAACTCCATTCAGATGAACTTTTGGAATCACTTGATTTTGAATCATTTGATACATGTGAGCCATGCCTTTGCATGTGACTCTGACATATGTGTACAAGTGTGGTGAAATGTTCATAAAGGCAATATATAACTCCAGGGTGTGACCATGTTCACATACATGCGGTAACAATTAGTAAAGTTCTAGACTGAGAGGTGGAAACTCCCGCTATGAGGCAATTGTAGTAAATCTTGTGGTAAAATGGTCTCATCCTTTGTTTTCCATGTAGGTATGTCCCGAACAAACAAATATGAAGATAAAAGTCTATTGGGCAACTATCTTTGGAGGCCGGTCAAAGGGGTTGTTTTGGGCGATACCCTCTCCCATGGGCCCCGTGGGCCTACCCCTAAGTTCTTGTTTGTTTAGTCCATAGTAACATGGATATACACCTTAGAGCCCAAGAACTTCCAAGATTGCCTCCGATTGACCCAACGCTGGAGTTTTCCAAACGTATGTCTAGAACCTTCCTAAGTGACATCTGATGTCTGTGAAACGGTACATGTCGGGAGATAGGTTTGGGGAATTTTAATATTCAACCACACTTAGCTACACATATTAGGGCCACATGCAAGAGTTTTTATATGATTTTTTGGAGATTTGGACACTGTTAAATGAATTTTCCTTGAAAAACCTTACTGTACACTATTAAAAAGACACGATGCATGATTAAAAATATGATATGAATGTCATATTTGTATTCCTCTCATTTTGCTAATCAATTTAGACATAATATTTGTTGAATTCTGATATATGGATTTGTAGATATGAAGTATTCAATATTAAATGGAAAAAAGGCAAAAAAATCATTTTATTGTTATTTGAATTCATGATTATTATTAATTATTCTATTTTATTTACTTAAATTATTTTTTGGAATTCAAAAAAAGTTTGACATCATGGCCCAAGGGATACTATTATCAACAAAGTATAACTTCTTTCTCGGAAGCTCATTGGGAAGTAATGAAGAAGTTAAGCGTGTTAGGACTGCGGTATTCTAAGGATGACTAATCAACCAGGAAGTGTGACTAAGAGTAAGTGATTTGACTTGAAATTATGTCCAAATGCGATTAACCGGCCAAACAATTCAAATATTTTGAAATTTTTAAAGAAAAAAATTGAAATAAAAATTCCGACAGTCGTTGGTGCAGGTCTAAGACTAGGCCGACGGCTACCTGCTGCCAACGCCAAACGGCCGTTAGCCGGGTTCATGGGGCCCATCTAGCCTAGGCTGATGGCTTGGTTTGGCCGTTGGCCTACTGTCTACGTTGACGGCTTTCTCTGCGCCGACTACAAATATGACTGAGTCGGTGTCGTGTTACGCCAACGGTTGCCATCGGCATATTCTACACGAACAGTAAACATGGTTATGCCGACGGATTCTGGCCGTCGGCGTCTCGCTTGGTTCCTCTAGTGACGTAGATGTTGTGACGGTTGCCCCGGATCCTGCTAGCATGACGATTATTTGGTAACGATGATCGTGCCAAGCAAAGTTAATTATGAACATATACTTCCTCCGTCCTAAAAAGATGTCAAGATCTGTCTAAATTTAAATATATCTAAACACTATTTAGTATTAGCGCTGGCTAAATACATGAGCGAGCCAATAATTTGAGAATATCTCAATTGATCTTTAGCAGTCCTTCGATTCTTTCGAAGTAGCACACTCGGATCATAAAGCATTGGAGAAGAATTGCAGTCGCTATACCCGAAGCAACTCAATATCTTTTCCACATAGTGAGACTGAAGCAATGTAATCCCACAATTGTCATCCTTTAGTAGCTTAATGTTTAAAATTTCATCAGCCACTCCCAAGTCCTTCATCTCAAAGCAGCGAGATAGGAACTCTTTGACCTCCTCGATAACAACAAGGTTTGTCCCAAATATCAATATGTCGTCAACGTAGAGACACATAATAACTCCCTCACCCCCACCATGGCGATAGTACACACATTTGTCAGCTTCATTTACAACAAAGCTTTCAGCAGTTAAAGTTCTTTCAAACTTCTCGTGCCACTGCTTAGGAGCTTGCTTAAGACCATACAAAGACTTCACTAACTTACACACCTTTTCTTCTTGACCATCTACTACAAATCCGTCAGGCTGCTCCATATAAATTTCCTCATCTAGATATCCATTTAGAAAAGCTGTCTTAACGCCCATTTGATGAACGAGAAGAACATGTGAGGCAGCCAAGGAAAGCAGTACTCAAATAGTGGTCAGTCTGGCTACAGGTGAGTAGTTATTGAAGAAGTCTTCACCTTCCTTTTGGGTATAACACTTAGCCACAATACGTGCCTTGTATTTTTCAATAGTACCATCAGGTCTAAGCTGTTTCTTGAACACCCACTTACATCCTACAGATTTGCACCCATAAGGACGATCAGTGACTTCCCAAGTACCATTAGCTAAGATGGAGTCCATCTCGCTTCGGACAGCTTCTTTCTAGTAGTCAGCATCTTGAGATGCATAGGCTTCTGAAATAGAAGTGGGAGTATCATCCACAAGGTACACAATGAAATCATCACTAAATGACTTTGCAGTCCATTGTCTCTTGCTCCTTTTGGGAGCTTCATTGTCATCCTCCACAGGATCATCAGAGTGTTCTATCGGCATAGTGGGTTCAGGAATTATAGAAAATTCCTAACTAGATGAACTAGTCATCTCCTGATTTGATGATCTAGACATACCTTTCATAGGAACGATGTCCTCAAATAAAGTCGCATCATTCCACTCCATAATTGTACCAACATGCATGTCAGATAACTCAGATTTTACTATCAAAAATCTATAGCCAATTCTATGAGAAGCATATCCCAAAAAAACACATCAACAGTTTTTGGTCCAAGCTTTCGCTTCTTGGGTATTGGAATATTGACTTTCGCCAAACAAACCCAAGTTCATAAGTAAGAGAGTTTAAGCCTTTTCTTTTCCCATTCCTAAAATGGAGTCATGGTTTTATCCTTTACAGGAACACGGTTTAGGACATGACACGCAGTCATTAGCACCTCCCCCACCATTCCTTGGAAAAACCCGATGTATCTAACACGGTGTTAACCAAATCAGTTAGAGTGTGGTTCTTCCTTTCGGCCACCCCATTTGACTGAGGTGAGTAGGGAGGCGTCCTCTCATGTATAATACCATGTTCTTGCTTAGCCGCTTGATTCTAAGATCAAGTTGGTTTTCTGCCTCAACTTTATAGATTTTGAAGTAGTTCAAAGCTTCATCTTTAGATTTCAGAAGATAAACATACCATTATCTAGTGGAGTCATCAATCAACGTCATAAAGTATCTTTTACCACCTTTTGTCAACACACCATTCATCTCACACAGATCTGAATGTATAAGTTCTAGCGGTGCTAAGTTTCTTGGTTCCGCGGCCGTATGAGACTTGCGGGGTTGCTTTGCTTGCACACAAACTTGTCACTTAGAACCTTTGACAGTGGTAAATTTCGGAATTAAACTCATATTGGTTAGCCGCATCATGCAACCAAAGTTAATATAACAGAGTCGTGAATGCCAAACATTGGACTCATTATCATTGTAAACATGATTAATAACTTTAGTATATGAGTCTGACAAAGACAAGCGGAACAGACCTCCGCACTCATAACCCTTTCCAACAAATTGTACATACTTATAAATTACAACTTTATTGGACTCAAAAACCAACTTAAAGCCATCTCGACATAAAAGCGATCCGCTGACGAGATTCTTATTGATGGAGGGAACATGCTACACATTTTTTAGCTGTACGGTCTTCCCCGAAGTAAACTTCAGATTTATCATACCAACACCATGAACAGAAGCACGTGAGCCGTTTCCCATCAGCACGGAAGAAGTCCCTGAGACCTGATAAGAGGAAAACATGGAAATATCAGAACATACATATGTATTAGCACCTGTGTCTATCCACCAATCGGGAGAATGACATACTGAAAGTATAGTAGGTAAAATACCGTACCCAGCATCCTTCATCTCAGTATCGCTAATAACAACATTAGCGGCATTGCCGATGTTCCCATGTTGACGCTTGTCAAAGCGATTAGGGCAGCTAGGAGCCCAATGACCAGGATCACCACAGACGTGGCAAGAGCCTTTCCTCTTATCATTTTTCTTCTTGAAGTTCGTTGAGTGCGTGGTCTTGTTATTGCCATCAAACTTCCTCTTTCCTTCAGTTTTGTTCTTATTATTGAACTTGTGGGATTGGAAATTTTTCCTCTGCACTAAATTGGCAGTAGAACCTCCCTCAAATCCTCGAGCAGTTTTGTCCTTTGCTCTCGCCTTCTCTTCCACATGAAGAGACCCAATGAGATCCGTAACGGAAAAATCTTGTCTCTTATGTTTCAGAGAAGTAGCAAAGTTCCTCCACGAGGGAGGAAGCTTGGCAATAATGCCACCGGCCACAAATTTGTTCGGTAAGGAACACTTGAACTTCTCAAGTTCTTTGGCAAGTGATTGTATCTCATGAGCTTGCTCAACGATGGAGCGCTCATCAACCATTTTGTAGTCATAGAATTGCTCCATAACATACAACTCAGTGCCAGCGTCCGAGACCCCAAACTTGGCCTCGAGCGCTTCCCACGCGTCCTTGCCATTATCAAATGACATATACGGGTCAACAATGTTGTCCCCAAAAACACTGAATAAAGCCGCCATAAATATGGTATCGGCTTTCTTAAAGGTCACTTCCTGCTCAGCAAAAAGATCTCCTTCAGGCTTGCCAAGAGTGGCGCTATAGCAGTTTAGGTTTTCAAACCATAGGACTGCTCTCTTGCGCCATCTCTTATAGTGCATGCCATCAAAAGGAGGCGGCCTAGTAGCCGCGGCTACACCAGTGGAATTCAGTTGCCTATAATCAGGTTTTTGGATTGTTGGAAATATAAGCAATAATCCATATGATTTAATCCGAATAATAAACTGATAAAGCATAATCATGCAAACAGTAGTAAAATCAATCATGTAGATCAACAAAGTAGATGAACAGATTACATCTATACAAAACAAACCTATCACATCTACACCAAACGCTAGAACTAGAAACTCTAGCAAGATCCGAAAGATAGAGATTAGAAACACATACGATGCAGTTGCGGCAGTAGCAGCAGCAGAGCTGTCGCCCATGTTGAGGTTGCCGAAGAGGTCGTTGACGTCCGGGAAAAAGTCGTCGTTCGGGAACTCGTCGTCGAACGACGTCGTGGTTGCCATTAGTTGCGCTTCAGCGCTCCCTAAAAACCTGATCGCCCCTCATCCATACAGGTTCACGAGAGGCGGGGTTCCGGAGGCCTACTGTCCCGATCTGTGGTGCACACCGCAAGCCGGGATGGGAAAGATGAAAGCGACGGCGCAAGGTTCTGGAGGTAGACGCGTGTGTGTGGATTGATTCACCGATTAGGTTTAGCGCAGACGCTTATATAGTGCAGGTTAGGAAGACCGTGGGCTCAGCCCACGTCCGAGTCTGTAACAGTCCACGTCCATAAAAAACTAGAAACGGTTGTAATTAACGCGTTCGTTAATGACTCATAATTAGTTTTTTCCAACTAGCAAAATAAAGCTCGGCTCGGCGAGATTCCCACAACCCGCGGCGCGCGCGCGTCGTGACGAGGCGAGGCGGGCGGCGTCGGAGGAGGAGTGCGCAAGTGCTTCTCTCCTTATCACACCTTAGTGAGTGGTGCAACACTCTACTATATAAGGTGGTCCAACTCCCCTTCAACTAGCAATGTAGGACTAAACTTTAGCATCACTAGCACAGCCATATGCTGTCATATACAAGTGCGTCAAAGTGAATTTCAGAATTTGTCTAATGGGCCAACAGCCCAATATACACCAGATTCCAATAATAAGGTGAGCGAGGAAGGGCGGGGGGTAAATTCGTGCGTGCTCGGGCTCAGGTGGGGACTAGGGGTGCTCGGACACGAGATCGAGACACGCGGGACCGTTTTTTCGGGATGAATTCAGCAGGGCCGAAGAACAAAGCTCGATTTCGGCTTCGCTAGTGGGCAGTGCCCAGAGCACGGACCCGATCTACCAAACACATAAATTTCATCTAAGGTGAGAAATTCTGAGTAGATGCACCCTACCAAACACACCCTAAATTGGCTGGGGATGCCATGTTGGTTCTTTTCTCAGCTGTGTGTGTGTGAGTTTTCTTTGGTAGCCACGTTGGCTAGGGATGCCATGTTGGTTCTGGTTGGCCATTGGGCTTGTTGAAATTTGTTTTTGTCTGGTTTCCCTCCAATCAGGGTAATTATCTTCCCGCCACCGGCACTCGCTACTTCATCTGCGGCTTCACTGGTCACTGCACCGCCGGCATGAAGGTCATGATCGATGTCGGGTCAGGATCCTCCCCTTGGTCACCCGCACCAGCCAGTGGTCCCAGCGCCAGCAACTCTCCCCAGCCATCGCAAACGCCCTCCACCGCTACATCCGTCCGGGCCACAGCAGGCCTTGTCCTTTTTGTCCTGCTTGCCGGTCTCATGGCTTGAATGCAGATGTCTGCTGCCGCACAAACATATGTATAGTCAAATATATTGCTGATTATTATTCCTTTTAGAGAGAGTGAGACATTATATGGAGTATGTTTTGCATATTCATTTTAGAACATATCAATAGAAGTGCATATCTGGCAGGAACTAGCCTCGTTTCAATTCGGAAACCAAAGTTATATCGGAAGTCCCTCCGGCTCAAATTAGTTGTCTAAGATTAGTCTAGATACGGGACAGATTTAAGACAACTAATTTGAGTTGGAAGGATATATTTTTTTTAAAAAGTTGGAATGCTGAATAGTTGGATCCTTGAATGAGGAATTCTCCCGTGCTTGGGAGGTACTTGAAAGTACCGGTACCTCCTGCCACGAAACAGTACCTCCATCAACATCCACCATTGATTCCTGTGAGGGTCTTTTAAGTTTTATTTCGTTTAACTCGCCTGGTCCGGCCTGATGATGGCAACCACCACACCTTGCTTGTCCACGTTATGCCAGTGACTAGCCTCAACTGTGGTTGCAGCGAGGCCGATGGCGGTTCTTGGCTCCTGTGGTGGAGGCATGGGGTATCCAGTCACTAACATAGACAAGGCTTCTCGCAGAAGTCCGACAATGGGGGCCTCGAAGGAGTTGTCGGTCTCGTGGTGCCCGTGTACATGTTTGAGGTGTATGTGTAACATGTTGGCCACAAGTTGTTCTAAGAGATCTTGCCTTTGAACTTTTTTATAAAGTTGGTAGCAAGGTGTCGCATGAATTCTCTATGCTCGTATAACATGAACAACAACATCTAGCCTTTAAATGCATCAATGTGAAGCCATCAGGGTGACTAATCACTGTATGTGGTCTCTCCATGAACTATATCCAGTTTTTGTTAGATTCATCTTCAACAATAGCATAAGCTACAGGAAATAGCCAATTATAGGCAGTCATATCACATGTTGTCGCAAGATATCTTTTAAATTTCTATGGTAAAAAAGTAACGTATATTGCCAAGTATGGCCTACAATCCTCTAGAAACTCCTTCTACCACGCCTTCAAAAAGACAAAACATCTCATAAAACACTTTTTATCCTCCATCTTGTAAATCTTCCTTGTTAAACTCTTAGGAGATTCCCTTTTGTACCTCACCTTTGAAATTATACAACAAGTGGAAAAAATCATTCCACTTGATTTGAATTATATCCAAAGTCATCATCTTCCCATCAAAAACTATGTGGTACGAAATTAGAAAGTTAAACTTATCGTTAATATTTTTATATGATTTCACCAGGTCCAATGTTATTATTATGTCTCGCCTAATCAAGTACAGTAGCATCAGTCCACTTGGTTGAAGCAAGTCCTATTTTATCACTTAATGAAGTATGAGAGAAGTTGTGTTTCTTAGTGTTTAACTTGATCTTCATTCTATAATAAATTAAATTAAAACATATTTTAGAAAATATGAAAAAATAAATATAATTTAGTTATTGCAACCTGAAATGGATGTCCACTCCTTATTGGAGATATGCATGCAGTCCCCATTTACACACTATACTTTCCCTACAATATATTTTTAGTCTTTTTTGGTCACTCTTTTTTATTATATATTCAAACACAACGTTTATTGTAAAGGTAGCAATTGCATATCTGCAGTGTTGGGGTTCCTGTGCAGAAAACAAAAAAATTCCTACGTCGGATCGCCCTACTGCCCAAGATCTATCTACTAGTAATGCAGTAACGACCGAGAGATTTCGGATACATACACTTATAGTCCGAAAGCGGTTAACGTTCCGCGGGAAACGTGGCTGAAGTAGTCGTGCTTGTAGCCGACCTCAAGGTCGTGAAGCTCCTCACAGGTCACCCCTTGCTCCATCACCGTGCAACAGTTCGACTCACGACATTCAAAGTGCCTCAAGTATTGCACCTCATGACTTCGTACACATACGGTGTACGATGATACCTCTGTCTCCCTTGATCCCGGCCGGGAGTGCGGAAGATCTCTGGCTCTTGGAATCCCCGCAGAGCAACAACATGCTGCAAGTGTATCGTCTCTTGCACGAACAACCATGGGCCATGCCAACGCGTGGAGACAACTAGAGAGAGAGAGATCCAATTGTATTGTTGTGTACCTTCAAGGGGGAGGGGCCTCTTTATATAGGGGTGGAGGGGTAGGCTTTCCCCTCCCGCAAACCAACCAGGCGGCAGCCAAGGAGGGAGAGGTGGCGGCCAAGGAAGGGGGTAGCCCTAGGGAGCCTCTAGACCCTAACCCTAGCCTCCGACCAAGGGAGGGGGCAGCCCTAGGCGCCCACCAAACCCTAAGCACATGGGCTTGGTCCCTCTCTCTTTGTTTTTCCCTCATGGGCCCTTTTTCCCGAGGAAACTTGGCCCATTAGTGGAATAACCTTTAAAATTAGATTTTAATATTAATTACATTAATTAATATGTAAATACATATTAACAAATAGGATTTGACCTGAAACACCTTTCGGTTTCCCTTCTATATCCTCTGAACAACTTTGGAACTTCCCGGAATGATTCCGGTCCTCTCATAGAACTTTTCCGGTTTCCTTTCTTTCTTCGAACAACTTCGGATCTATCTCCACGGAATAGTTCTAGCTTTCTCTTTCTCTACTATGATTCCAACTTACAGATAATCTCCATCTCATCGTACCCTTAAGTGGATTCCCTCACGGCTCGGAAATGGCATAGACATGATCTCTATCAATGAACAACAACGGGACCGGGATGCCCATGATGACCCCGGTACATTCCAGATGACGATGTCGTTTGAACCGTAAATGTCGAGTCCAATTCCCTTTGTTTCTTCGATACTACTTGTCCGAGATCTGATCGTTTGGTATCTCCATACCTTGTTCAATCTCGTTACCGACAAGTACCGTCACACTTGTTACCGCGATATTACATCCCCGTGACCTGGTCACATGTTACAACATTATGGATGTAATCTCACCAAGTCAGCCTAACTGTATCTTACCCGTCATTGGGTGAATAAATCCCGGTCTTGATTCATAGGCCTCAACCCGTATATCTAAAATACCCAACATACACCTTTATAACCACCATTTTATTGAGTGATGTTCTGTAGTTAAAGTAGCCTCAAGAGACAGTGATTAATATGATATCACGGTCTAAGGAGAAGGAGACTTTGTTTCTGACTATTGCAACGATGAACTTCGTGACTTGATCGTGTCGCAATCTTTGAGGAATGTCCAATGATATGATCGTGTTATCACTATAGCTCTATCACTCATGATCACAAAACATTGATCATCTGTTTCCTAATGAACTAGTATCAATAGAGGCTACTAGGTACTTATGTTTCATATTACACATGTATCAATGTTTCCACTTGATACAGTTATAGAATAATATGAAACTATTACAAACTCATTGGGATATAAAAATAATAAACCTTTTATTATTTTCCTCTAGGGCATATTCTCTTCAGTCTCCCACTTGCACTAGAGTATATATAATCTAGCTTGCATTTAGTAATCATAAACCATATCTCATATGCTTTATTGATCATGCACGCTCATGGTAAACGCCTTGTCCCTGTTCTATTTTACCAGATCAGTATGTCTCTTGCAAATCATTAATGTCTTCCTAATTTTGACATTCCCTCTATTATCTCATAATGGGTCGATGTATTCGTTTTGGCTAGTGATACTTTGTTTTATTATTTACAATGACGCTCGTTGAGTGAATTTAACTTTCATTTTTATCATGCTAACCTTTGAAACACACTTAGCATAAGTCGAACTTCTTTAGCCAAAATATGCTTCTATCTTTATGTAGATCCTAGTGCATAATATGAAACTATGTGCCAAATTTTGCTTCTTTCCATTTAAGAACAAACTTAACTATGGTATAGTGATGAACTCAGGAATCACCTCAAGACATGTTATTCCAACGAGATCCTTAGGTCATATTATGTCGAGTATACAATATGGTTATATAGAAGAACCTATGACTCAGGCATAGGAGATGCAACACATCTGTTTCTTTATTTTAACCATAGCTGTAATACTGAGACTAACTAAATGCTTCATACAAGTAAGAACCACTTTCTTATATTGTTCCATTCTGAACTCCTTTAGAATCTTACCTAGGACACTCTAAACATGTTCAGAATCAAGTCCAAGAAGTATTCAACAATAATGTTTATTAAACTTACCAATCTATCTCGATAGATTCCATTGTTTAATAACTTATTCAACTTCATCCACATTTACTAACTTAAATATTATTAATACCAATCACATCATTCATATATGACATCCATATATTTCAGAATGATGATAAGCTCCCACTCAAATATGGCATCCATATATGAGATCCAGGGATTTCACTTATCTCTCACTCAAAATATGTCTCCTACATATTGAGTCTTAGCCAAGCCATTAAGCTCCCACTCAAATGCAAGTCCTCTCAATAATATTGGACATTCCAAAATTCTTTGATCATCATCAAATTGAGAATTCCAGCTGTGAGTTCCGAATATCCATATATTGCTGGTGTAAATCCAATAGACTCAAGCATAGCTATATTTGTAGTCAATTCCTTGAATTTGTCCAAACATCCTTTGTGACAAATCGATCTTTATGTCTTTCCATTAAGTTTCATTTCCTTCTTATGACTTTGCTGTCACTTAGAAATATCAAGTAAACACCTTTACTTAATAAGATCAAGTAACATATTACTTTTCAATCTCAAATGTAGCTTAAAATGGGATTTTATGACTCCCATTCATTTCTCGCATTTAGGTCCATCACGCTTCTTTGTATTTCGTAGGTATGTCTAGCTCAAAAACATGACAAGTGAATCAATAATATAATTCTCCTGACCTGCATAATATATTCTTGAATCCTACTTTCTTTTGTAAAAAGTATTCGCTAAAAATTTATGATCATTATCATTAGTTTCTCCTCTATTTACAAACTTTGGTTTCAAGAAACAAATTTCCTGCGCTACTCAGCAATCAGGAAGTAAGGTCCAATACCTTGTTTTGATCTTTTACTTTCTTCCAACATTATCTCCATCAAAACACATTAACTTAGGATAACAGTAGGCTTGCCCTTTGTGGAACATGTATTCCTAAGAATACACTACAAAGACTTTTTTATTCGCCACGATTTAGAATCATCGAAATCTCCAAAAATTTGAACCTTCCATAACTCTTATGGTGTTGTTTCCACAAATCTTTAGATGTTCCTATGTATTTCAAATGAGTGTTTGCTTATTTCTATCTTTAACTCTAAACGATAACAATAACCCTGATAAGAGATAATATTAGACCATATGTATCTAATACAAAATGATTATCCTATTTAGACATATCAACACCTTGATTTTGTCCAATTATCATAATTTTTGAAACATATTTCACAAGTCCCTTTATGCCAAAACTTAACATAAATACTTTAGTCATATCGATCAAATCGAAAATACTTTGTATTCCTGTTAATTCCATATCCCACTTTGTTTTGAACTCATTTGAACATTTCAAATCCTTTCAAAAGTTCTGTTTCATTAAGTGTAACATCCCAGCATTTAGGAACCAACGAAGGGTAGATTTAGGAATATGTGCAATTGCATGCATTCATCTGTAAAAATGTGGGTAATTTTTTTGCCAAATAAAAACCTAAAGTGATCAAAGTTTCTTTCACTCTTTAAGATTAGGAATAGCCTTGAAGAATGCTCGTTATAAACTTTGATATGATCTTTGTGGATTAGTGTGTTTTGGGTAATGAAATTTGAATTCAAACTTGAGTGTTAGATTTATAATTTAAAAGGATTTAGAATTATGTTTGAGTAATTTGATTTAATCAAGAGTTAACAATTAGTAACTCAAAATTTAAATAAATAACATAATCAAGAAAATGAATATTCATCCCATATCTTTATTCAATAAATAAGTTACAAAATGTAACTCATAATAGTAATCAAGAATCTTTACAATAGTAAATGAAATAAAAGAACATTTATATATTGAGTAATATTACAATCTTTATTACAAAAGGATAAAATAAAGATTACAAAAGAATAAAATAAATATTACAATGGACTATTCTATAAAGAAAAAGAAAACCTAATCTAAATCTTGAATCTCCAAGTCTTGTACCTGCAAAATAAATCTGAAACTAAAAGAAAGAAAATCAAGGATTAAGATATGTTACTCTCAGTATTGACAGTGAGTTGCACTGTTCAATTTTACATCACTGAGTAATCTTTAAGGGGCAAGTTTCACCAATATGAAAGAACTAAATCTTTCATAAATTTTAAGTCATAATTCAAATAACTCCAAACAGCAAGAGGGGCAAGTTTCACCAGACAGATAAGTGTAATCAGATAAAAGGTAACTTTCATTCCCTGAACATATCCACAAGGGTGCAGCAAGCACACAGGCTGCACACACACCTAAATGCATGGTGTGTGCTATCAACACAGGAACAACAGCCCATACAAATAAAAGTGCTTAGTACAGCCGTGGGAAGCACCGCCCCCAACACCATTTCCTTGTTCATACACATCAAGCACAGCAGCCAAACCAAACCAAACCAGATCACACCAACCACACACTTGATCATCTCACCAAGATGGTAACATAAGGAGGGGTAGATCATGTGGATAGCAAGAACAAGGTCAAGCCAACAGGACCAGGAGGTGGATAGCAAGATCAAGGACAAGTTCCAGGAGCTGGAAGTAGCAGGGGTAGCATCAGGAGAAGCATCAGATCAGGCTAGCCACACAACCAGCAAGATCAAGCCACAAGATCAACAAGTTGCAACCCCAACAACTCCACTGTTGTGGTGAGTAGTAAAATACCATCACATGATTTATCTATCTAAGATAGACAAGCATTCATGAGTTGTCCCATACTCAACTTCTCAGAAAAACACCCAAGTGGGGTGAGTCCATCATTGAAGTTTTTCAAACACTAAAAGCAATCAGAAAACTATATAGATCCAACTAGGATCTCAGAGCAACCTCATTGATCCTAGCTATAAAGCCATATTTTAAAATTCCAAGAATAAATATAGCTAAGATATGGACTTCTAGGCACATCTCTTAAACAGGAGTAGAACCTTAGAATTTCTAGATCTTATGGATCTATATAACATAATAAGCCTACAAATCATTTTTCCCAACTTTGACTCAGGAATCAGTAGCTGGTATCACTACCAGAACAGATCCATGAGGAACAACAAAATAAGGACCTAGTCCCTAAACCTCAGACCAACATCATAGGCTTTAGGGTTCAAGGAAAGAAGTTTCCACTTATCTCTGATATCAAGCTAATATTAAGCTTAAACAAAATCAATCCAAGTAATAGAACCTAGTCTTGTGTGCCATATTAGGATGGTGTCACAAGAACAACTTCTAAACCAAGAAGATTAAGCATCTAGCTTTCACAGATAAACTCATAGATAACCACAAATCATTTTCCTGATACTAATCACAGGAATCATTTCCAGGAATATACATATACATAACATCACTGTAAGAGACCAATTAATCTCAAACTGTATATGAATCCATAAGCCAACAACTACAGATACAATGATTTCATCACTCAAAAATCACTATCAATCACCAAGTAATGACAGTGGTGAGATCTCAAATCACTAGAATCTCCAAGTAATGATTCTACAGTAACATTATCATCTGAACCATATCAAATTAACCAATGGAATCACTCTGGTAAGACACTAGCCTCACCAAAGCCAACTATAAGTAGTAATCCACATCAAATAATCAATCATCATGCTTAGGGATCATCATTACTAGATCCAAATCATTACATCTATGATCAACAGAGGGATATGAACCCTAATCAGAACCAAAAACCCTAATTAGGATATGAACCCTAATCAGGACATGACCACTAGACAGGAGTAGCCACTACAAACACATAGCACAGGGTGGCATAGCATAGAGGACACGAGGGGAAGAAAGGACTACTTACTGAAGGTTGTCGTTGTGAGCGAGAAGAGGAAGCAGAGGGTGTCGACGAGCATGGCGGCACGGGGAGCACCCCAAGGGGGCGCTGCGACCCGCACCACGCCGAGGCGACGACCATAGCCATGCCTAAAGGCGAGGAACACCACCACAGCACACGAGAGAAGCGGCAGCGACAACACCAGTACCACCCTAAACCCTAGGGTTCGGGACGAAGCCGGTCTGGCCACGAAGGGGGGCCCCAGGTCCAAATCGAGATGGACAGGAAGGAGGAGCAGGGTCAGAAACCACCCCATACATCACGGCGGCGGCCGGGGAGGTCCACGGCGGTGTGAATCACCGGCAGTGGCATCGCCGACCACGGGGTCGGGGGAGGAGAAGAAGAGAGATGAGAACGAGAGAGTGATAGAGAGAGTGTGGGCTGGTTGGGCGAGGACCCCTTCGGGGAGTCATTTTGGTTCTTACCAATTGGGCCAAAAGGGCCCAATAAACCCAACACAGCCAGCCCAATCACCTAAAGCAAGTTTTAATAATTAAGAAAAGACCAAAATGCCCCTGAAATTAAATAAATTCTAGAAAATCAAATAAAAATCCAAAAATTATAAATAAAATATTTTTGGATTCACAATAATTCAATCTATCTAAATAAATTAAGAAATAAAATTTTAGGCATATAATTTTTATCAAGAATTTTATAATATATATTCCTTATGGAATTTTATAAAATTATTGAAAGATGATAAAAATAAATAAAAATCACTTTCAATATATATTAATATTGTAGTATTTTATAAAAATACTAAATAAATATTTAATATCAATTTTGGTATTTAAATGATAATTCTTAAAGGAATTATTAAATAAATAAAATTTAATTAAAAATAAATAAAATAAAAGAATACAATATTCAATAAATAATAAAAATTAATATTTATAAATTCTTTAATATTAAAAAGAATTTTTATAACTTAAATAATAGGGGAGAGTACACACAAAACTAAATAATGCATTACATTACTATGCATAATCATTTTGCTTCTTTAAATATTGTCCTTACCAGGCAATAATGATGTTTTGTAGACATAGAAGCTCAAGGTCCAGTGCAAGCATCGGACTTCACTACCTTGCAATCACAAGGCAAGCTCATCACTTGCTCATGTCCTTTGAAGAGTCATTATCAAATTATTTGCAAATTGTGTGTTATCATATATACTCCAAACAAAGAAAATATTATTTTCACAAATAAAGAAATCTTAGATATCATCCTAAGTGATGATATAATGGAGAAAAAGAACTTAGAGTTCTATTTGCAACAAAGATGATCAACTAGGGACTTAATAACCCATGACATTAGTGATTCTAGCGATGTATATCACGCGTTAGCCATGAGATTTGGAATGGGACAGAGAAGTCAGTTGTATCTTCTTCCTCTCGCATGTAGCCGGATGTGCAGGTCGTGGCTGTTATCACTCGTAGCGTTCATATTAATTGGTAATTCATAGAGGATATGCAGCATATGGGTGGGAACCCTCAACATCCCACGATAGTTCTGGCATCTAACGGTCTGTACAAACCATTGTCGTAATTCAATATGTGGGCATGGTGTACACCAAGGAGGCATGTGAGATTGCAAAGGGGGCAGTGATTGGCTTGGATCACCTACTAGGCCCCACATCATGGAATTGTGGACGAGAAAGTACGTTCGGTTGTGCAACAAGGAGTTGATCTCTCATGAGAAAAGTAACGCACCTCTGCAGAGTGTAAGAATTGTAACTTGTTACTCCCTGTTCCGGGAAGGAGCTAAGAATGCAGCAGGAAAGGAACTCCATGAAAGTTCTGGTCAACCTGTGAAGGCTGATGATCATAGATTTTCATAATAAAATTGCATATTGCCAAGGATTTACAAAAACTGCATATTGCCAAGGACTTATAGTCTGAGGTGGTAGTTAGAACATCAAACTTCCCACCTTGCATATAATGAACTTGCTGGATAACGCTGTTACTCATCCTTTTCTTTGATCCCTTGCTTAGACTCTGAGGATCCCGAAGATACGCCAATGTATGCAGCCGAATGCCAAGAAGATGTGTTCTACGAGGAGCCTGACCTATCAGGAGGTGTTAAAGGAGTGGATTACGAAATCCACTATGGTGTAGATGACAACGAGTCCAACTAAGAACCCTAGTTAGTAGTAACCGACGAAGCCAAGCAGCATGAACCATATAGAATAAGCTGCTGAGCTCAACTCCTAGTTGGAGTTGTTACTTTTGAATTCCACTAAAACACTTTATATTTTGGTTTGTAAGTTGAATCTTTTCGAATTCTTGAACTTTTGGTATTGTAATAAGAATAATGTGTGAATGTTTATAATATGGACCCGCAGTGTTTCTGTTGTACCACTCTAAGGGATGTGATATTTATAGAACGGTGTTCTGTGGATATCATGTCAATGACTATAGTGTACTACACATGTAGTGGTATGCTGGGTCACCGCATTAAGTCCATAATGGAATAATGATTTCCATTATTTGTTGAAAATACAATGCATCACTATGTATAAAATTCAACATTTCTTTGCATATCACCGTTTTAACAAAATGCGGAGTTTTAGCCATCTTGCCAAACTAGGTCAAATATCTAAGACCCCGATTTTTCGTCTAAGTGAAAAACATGCAATAACCATCATGACTTAAAAAATATTTTCATTTCATTATTAACATTTTGATATCTTTTAGCATTCTAATCTTTATAAATTCTTAACCTATTATCATTAAAATAGTGTGGCGCCCCGCAAAAACCACTACTAGAAAATCGCGTTGTTTTTGTGCATTGCATCATCATGACCCCATGCTCATGTCCTCATGCCACATTGCATTTGAGCATCGTCATCATCATGCATTTGTTTGTCTGAAACTATTTTTGAAAAAACATATTTTGTTTTCTAAATACCCCGCCTTTATTTCAAATCCAAAACCCGGGTCCCCGGATTATTTTGTTTCGTCTACCAATGGATTTCAAAAGCCCCGCTTTAAATAATAAAATATTTATTTTATTTTTCAGGGGGCAGCCGTACCGGGCCGATCCGACCCAGTCGGCCACCCCCAGTACAAAAATCAGAGCCTACCCAAACCTTTTCCTACCTACACCTAATCTACCCAACCTTCCTCCACCTCATCCCACCCAATCGGTGCTCGCCACCTCAGCTATCATCCCTCCTTCAGCCAACCACCACCTTCCACATCACATGACCCAATCCCCCACCCACTCACACCGCGACACCTCACCCCACTCCCCATCTCCACACGTCGCCCACCATCCTGGCCCCACTCCCCCGGTCCCACCACCCACCAACCTCCCCAGAAATCCCGCACCCGACCCCGCGCCTGGCCCACCTGTCTCCCCTCCCCGTCCCTGGCCCTCTCCTCGAGCCCGCGTGGCCGCCTCTGCCTCCCCGGCAGCGCCGCCCTCTCCACCCCGTTGATCCGCCGCCGCCGCATGCGCCTGCCTCCTCTCAGCTCGCCGCCCCCTCTCCAACCTCGGCCGGCGTGCCGCCCGGCCTGCAACCCCGCTTTCCTCCTGCAACCACCGCCCCGGCGTGCCTCGGTCCCCGCCTCACCGAGTCGCCGGCCGCCGACCCTCCCTTTCGCCCTAGCCACCTCCCTCGCCCTGCAGAGCGCCGCGACCACCTCGCTCCCCCGACCCCGTCCGCCTCTCTGCATCGCGCCCCGGCGCCCGGCCTCCTCCTCCCGCGTCTGCCTCCCGCCATCCTCGCGCTCGCCCGCGCCTCCCCGTCCCCAAGATCCTCGCGGCCTCGCTTGAGCTGCAAGCCGCCGCGGCCCTCGCCTCGCCTTGCCTAGCGCCGGTGGCCCCCTCGCCCCTCTCTACGCATCCCCGCGACCGCCACCCCCGCCTCCTCGCCCGCGCCTCCCTGGTGCTCAGGCCCGTAGCCGCCGAGCCCCGCCTCTTCTCTGTCCGCTGCAGGGAACTGCCGCTGTGGCCCCTTTGCCTTCATCGCCCACCACCCCTCCGCGTCGGCCTCTGTAAGCCTCGACCCGGCCTACTCCCGCCGAGCTTCCCCTGCCCGACCTCGGACTCCTCCGCCCCGATGTTCTACAACCGCGAGCACGCCTCTGTATCCCTGCCGCCACGTTTCGTGCGAGCGTCCGCGCCGCCTTCGAGTCGTGCGGGCACCCGTGTGCTGGTGCCGGTTCGTGTTGTGTAGCAGGTGTTTGTGCCCGTGTGGCCTTTTTCCTCCTGCGATGATCGGGTGATGTGAAGAGATGGTGTTTTGGCATGTTGATTCCCAAGTTTTTGCCCTTGACATGGATGAGAGGACCCCATGAGGATAGTGCGAGACCGATCCGACAACGACGCATCGAGGTGATCCGCAACCCCACAAGATCTCGATTGCACCTACAGCGACCATGTCGAGAACTCCTGCCCGGACCCGAAGACCGAACCCGGGCATGCCAAATTCTTCGACCCGAAGGCCACAAATGCGACAAGTACATCTTCCCGGATCTGATGCCCGAGAACCCGGACGCCCAGGTCGTCGAGACGGATACGCCAAGTACTTCCTCGAGGACGCCAAGTTCTTCACCCCGAATGCCAAGATTGACTCGATGGCGCGGACCCGACAAGATCTTCGCAACGACAAGATCGACACCGACCAGGACGAATCCGATGTGCCCCGACGCCAACCAAGTTCTTCTTCTCGGATGCGACAAGATCGACTTCCGTTGTCCAAGACCGTTCTCGTCGAGCCGTTCTCCCGTCGAATCCTGAGACCGGACCCCGAACCACATCGAACGCCAAGATCGTCGATAACCCTATGTGTGAACCTTTTCCCGAGGCCCTATTTTATAAATGCTATATATAAAACTTGTTGCATATTAATGGTTCTTTCCGCATGCATATCATGTGGGTTGGG
Source organism: Avena sativa (assembly GCA_916181665.1). Lineage (NCBI taxonomy): Eukaryota > Viridiplantae > Streptophyta > Magnoliopsida > Poales > Poaceae > Avena > Avena sativa. The sequence goes on along the minus strand of OV702298.1, from coordinate 37,631,788 downwards.
GGCATTATGCCGAGTCACCTCATAATTAAATATGGGGCCCATATGCGGACAAATCTAGTCTTATACTGGTCCCATTTAAATTTGTATAGCGAACCGAAGCCATGTTTTGTCTTGCTAATCCAACATTTAATTTGCGGGGTAGATAAATAACTTGAACCGTTTAATTAAATGTCGGGACCCCGGTTCCGCTTAATATTGCCTAGTTGCATCACATCTGTGCCATGCCATGCATCATATCATAATCATGCCGGATCTTCTGCCGTAGTATTAAATATTGCATCCGGTGTTTCTTCTAGTGCTTTGCTTCTTCACGGATTAGGCCGATGAGTTGATGCAAGTGTCGACCCGATCTTCGGATGAACCTTCGACAATGTTTTCAGGCGAGCACCTTCCCCTTTCTACCTATCTTACTTTTATAGTATTTATTCCCCCTGTTGATCTATTGCTATCTGTGTTGCGATGCTCTAGCTTTCGTACCCGTGATATCCCTTGCAGCCTTATATTGCCTTGGACACATCCTATTACCTGTTGATTGGTAGATAGTTGGACTTGCGCGTCATAGTCGCTTGCTCAAGTGCTGTTGCGTGTCGTCAAGTACCACAGTTGTTGGAGTGTTGCCGCATGTTTAAGGTTGGAGATGATCATGGCTATAATTACCGTTTAATAACTAAAAATTGAAGTAGGTAAATGCAGAGGCACAGGTGGGCAATAGATGTTATTTGGTTGTTAACCGTCCACTTGTGTCCCGTAGGACCCCGAGTTCTTGACACCTGTTCCGAGATCGAGCGCGCTAACCACAGGTGGGGTGTGTGGGCACCCCCATCGATTAGTACCTGATTTCAAAGTATTGTACCGGGGGCCACAATTAGTTTGGGGCTTTATTACTATCCTGTACTTATGCCATGCTTTACTGCTTAATTTAAATTGTGCGAGGAATGCACCTGTACTGTTTAGGACCGTGACACGTTTTCGCTGTATCGACAAGCCCAGTCACACTTTCGGGTTCCCAGTCGTTTACAGCCGTCTACACAAACCCTGAGTCCGTCTCGGAGACCGGCCGACTTCGTTGTGGGTAGCTTAGTGGGGTGGCCCCCATGTACTTGCTTTGGGTCTGGGAAACGTCATGACTTAGGCCCCGCCGACATACCGATGGGTGTATGTTAACTGATCTGGCAAAAAGGGTCGAAGTGCGTGTGGATACTTTGGTGCACCCCTGCAGGGTTAAATCTTTTTGAAAAGCCGTGTCCGCGGTTATGGACGACTTGGAGCACAGTTCTCGATCATAGACAACTATAAGTAAAGTTTACTGTTATAATTTGACTTGTATCCGATATGACTAGTAATCAGCTCCACTACAACGGAATGGCTAAATAAAAGTACCAACAACTGCTGGGTTTGGGGATATCTCATGCTAATCGTATCTGACTAGTAAGTGGTGCCACTACAACGGAATGGTTAACTAAAACTGCACACTGCTTATTATATCAGGATGACTCATGCTACCTATATCTGACTAGTAATTGCCGCAACTATAACGGAATGAATAAAACTGCCAACTGTGTGAGTTCCTCGGTTGGCTTCCTCGTGTGGTCGCGAGGGGGAAACACCAGGATGGGTATGTTTGGTGGTAGTATCAGGTTGGTTCCGAATAGGTCTTTCTTATCCCTCTCTGATAGCCGACAGTTATATCGAGTCTCTATAGGTTGTTTAGTGCATACTGTGCTGCCGCTGCAGTCCACCATACCTATGTAGGCGAGGACCGCCGAATTCTAGTCTCGCCGTGTACTGGCCTCAGTACTGACCGCTCTCTCTTTTTCCTTTGCCCTTTGTCGGCACCCCTTTTGTTTAAGCAGGTTTTGAGATCGACGTCGTTAGCAGGGTTACCCTTCCGGTTTGGCCTGGGCAGGGTTATGGACGCCATTGGTTATTCTTCAGGGCTCTTAGCTCAATTTGCATCTTGTCCGTACTCGGACGCTGTATCGTTATCAAGGTGATTTGGATCTTTGTACTGTATATCTGTATTCTTGACTCATGGAGTCGTTGTGGTATATATATCTGTTCTGTGGGTTCCATCGTGGACTATTGTGTAATGGTATTACTTCGTTTTCCACCCGCACGAAAGTGCCTGGTGGGCACCTTTGAATCGTTTCTATGCGGGTTTGGCGAAATCGCTGAAACTTGCATAGGGCCGATTCTGAGGGTGTTACAGATAGTGATGAGAAAAATCATTTATAATCATAATGTGACTATAAAGGTATTACTCATAAGAACAGTACAACTGGATTGTAACTTATTCATATGAATAATTGTTTTGCCAAAAGCAAGACACACAAATAAGAATTTTAAATTTTATTCAAGTCCACTAATCCAAATGATAAACTTTGAGGGAAGGAGTGATTTCGGCCATCAACTAATTTGCTTGCCTTCATCAAGCCACACTGCCTCAGTTCTAGCAATTCTCAAGCAAACTATCCTGTTTTCACAAATTAGGACAAGTATCCAATACTTTGTAAAATGCAATGCGTTTTGCAAGAATCACATATATAACTTTTTATATCTCTCACATATACTCTTTTCATCCATGACCTCCATTACAATCAAGCCCTTTTGAGAGTTCTCAACTCTAATGCAAGATTGCTAAGTGATTTTCCAAATATTCTGTTTTCATCCATCATGGAGGAAAACTCATCCAACGGCTCCTACTTTATGTGCCTTATCTTGGAGAATAAAAAATGGTAGCCCAACTCTCCATCGAATGGAGAATGGCGCCTTTTGGATGATTTATGGAGAAAACACAAACTTTGTGGAGTCATTGGATTATCTCCTAATTGCTATTGTATCAAGAAGAGAAGATCAGATTATTACGAGGATATACCTCGGGCGTGGGTATTAATCTATGAAGTTGGACCCTTTTGCTAAGTTCTATTTTTTGCAAGAAATTTCTCATGGTCGTACATGACCTCAGTGAGATAGTCCATGATCTACTAAGTTATTTGCAAACATACATCTAGACTTAGTTCATAATATGAGTTCAATTCATAATTGAACTTCCACTGAAATGGTCATCCCCTGGACAATTTCAGTGATCACACGATCCCAATTCACTATGCAACTCCCGATCGTCATGGTCGGCAACATAGCTTCAAAGGTATACATTCTCCAACGCCAATCACATCATCCATGTGACTCATGCTTGATTTTTGATCTCTTGTGTTCTGAGGCCATGTATGTACATGCTAGGCTTGCCAACTCAAACTTGTGTGTATTTCAGTGTAAATTTTCTTACACCCATTGTATGTGAACGTAGATATGTATAGCCCTCGATCATCACGGCCAGTTTCATAACGAAGAACTTTCTTGGTTGTGCACACACAAGGGGAACACTATCATTGGAATTTAATAGGGATCATCTTGTATATGCTGTTGTTGAGTATTTAGTACTATCACACAATAAGATGTAAAACATGTATCAACATCATATGTATATTTATGATATTATATGGTCCTTCTTGCGCCCTGATCTCCATCGAGCGCTCCGGCATGATCTCCATCGTGCCACCGGTTTTGACGCCAAGTCCACGGTGCCACCAGTAGGTCGTCCATCGAAGCGATGACTATTACTACACAATTTAGTAACATAAAAGTAAACTACTTTACCTTCGTAACGACCATGACCATATCAAATCATATGCCCCTCCTGCAAAATAAAGTTTGACGCCTCTACTTTCTCTATTTTAAGTTTTACGTGTTTGTTAGATATTTCTTAATAGAACCGTTTCTAATCTACGAACTTTCCAACCACAACATGGATCCATATCGTTATCTCTACTACACCCCTTTCGGGACCCTCCATTGTAAATGTTATATCAACTATTGTAAGAGATACAGACACCCACTAGCCACTTATATGGAACAAGACGTATGTCGAGCGTGGAACCATAGCTTCAAAGGTATGGATCACACGATCCCAATTCACTATGCAACCCCCGATCATCACGGTCGTCAACATAGCTTCAAATGTATACATTCTCCAACGCCAATCACATCATCCATGTGACTCATGCTCGATTTTTGATCTCTTGTGTTCCGAGGCCATGTCTGTACATGCTAGGCTTGCCAACTCAAACTTGTGTGTATTTTAGTATAAATGTTCTTACACCCACTGTATGCGAACGTAGATATGTCTATGAAGGTAATATGCCCGAGAGGCAATAATAAAGTGGTCATTATCGTATTCATTATTTATGATAAATGTTTATTTTGCAGGCTATAATTGTATTAATATGGAAACGTTAATACATGTGTGTTTAATGAAAAAAATCCTAGTTATGCCTCTCTTATAAACTAGCTCGTTGATTAACAAGATGATCAAAGGTTTCCTGATCATGGATATTGGATGTTGTTAATAACGAGGTCACAACATTGTTGGAATGATGTGATGAACATTCATCCAAAGTATAGCATTACGATCAATATCATTGTGTTTATATTGCTATAACATCATACAAAGTAATCTTAGTACTTAGACCATGAGATCATGCCAATCACTAACACCGGAAGAGTCTTGATAACATAAAACGTCACACCGAAACAGGGTGACTATAAAGATGGGTTCAGTGCTACGAAGGTGTTATGTTGAGGCTTATGGATCAAGAGTGGAATTTTTCCATCCCGATGATGGAGAGATATACTCTGGGCCCTCTCGATGATATCACATTAGTTAGCTTGCAAGCAAGTGATTTGATCACTAGAATGTTATATCACAGGAACAAGAAAAGAATACATGTCGGTAACAAGATCAAACTAGGTATTGGAGATATTGATGATCGAATCTCGGACATGTAACATATCGCGAGACAAAGGGATTGAGTTACATGCATATAAGGTTTACACGATCACAGAAGTCACCATTGAATGTGTGGGAGTCAGTACAGATCTCCAGGTCCCGCTGCTGAATATTGATCGGAGAGGAGTCTCGATCATGTCTACATTATTCGCGAACCGTAGGGTGACACACTTAAGGGATACCGACACTATTTGGAGCAAATTATATGCCAGAGAAAGAAAAAGAAAGCGCAGGAATTTATTTCACTAGACACTGGAATCGTTTCGGTTGAAATTGCTAAAACTGGTTCTGCATGCGAAATTGAAATGTTATAAGGGGTTTTATGTGAATTTTTGTTAATTAGAGTAATTAACAAAATTCTGAATAAAATAAATAAAAGAGTTTTATTAAATGAGAGCTTGCATTAATTTTGTTGGAAAATTAATGCATGTGAGTGGAATTGTGAGTGGAGGTGTGTTTATGTGAGTGGAGCTTCCACCACATGAATGAGGGAGAGGTGGGGGCACCCTCCTTGGCCGGAGGCCATGCCCCCTTGGGCTCCCCCTCCCCTATAAAAGTATCCCCTCCTCTTACTTCTCACTCACACCTCTTCGTGAAGGATCTCTCTCCCCCTTTAGAATTTCCCCATGGTCTCGGATCAGCGAGATACATGTTCCCGATAGCTTTCTCTGGAAGGATTTGTTGCTTCCGCTGCTTCGCTGGAGCGAGGGCGCGTAGGTTGTTGGGGTACTCGCACGTGTGTGCGATCACGGATGCACCACTGCTTTGCGGTGTTGTACTTGATGGTGCTGGACCGGATGGACCAGATGGACTTCATCACGATCTTGAGATCGGCAAGCGTTCGACTACATCATCCACAAGTACAACCTCGTTAATGTTATTCGGTCTTCGAGGATATGTATTCTATGGATGTATATCCACTCGTTGCTTGTATCTAGTAGATAGATCTTGATACTTAGGGTGTGTTTGGTTGAGCTGTAGATTTCTGAAAATCAGCTGTACCAAATCTACGGTTGGAAAGCTGCTGTGCGCTGACAGCTGTGGAAAATCTAGAAGTTGTTTGGTTGTAACAACTATCAACTGAGGATTCGATATGAAATATCAGTAATGCCCCTGAAGCATTGAACAACGATCCATACACGAGTAGACATTCAAATAATCATTTTGGAAAGGAAAATATGTATTGTATATGTCGTGATAGGCGGCATCTTTAAATTATTAATGACCATATATAATCATTCCGAAATACATATGAAAACTAGAAGTTTTCAATCAAACAAAACGCCAATCAATAACCAGAGATAAATATTTATTGCATTTAGAAGGTACAACATGAGCTTACACACAATAATATACGTCAACACTGAGAACATTTCATTGAAATTTCTTTCGTGTCTACATTAACTATGGATTGCACTCGCAAGCAAATATAAAAGAACGCTAGTGTATAGTGAATTATGTTCCTTATACTCGGTCACTTGGGGCAGTTAGCTCGTTGCCTTGAAGAAATCGGGTGGACATGTCTCTCCTAATCAAACGTGTTCTTTAACTGCAATGCTCCTAACCCTGTCCCATGAAGAACCAAACTTTGACGGACAGGGACAGTGTATGGAGGGAGGAAGAAGATATCAAATAGGGAGAGGATACGAGAGGAGGGAATAAGCTTCATGCTGGTGGCGAGCACGTTCTAGGAGGCAGTGCGGCGGGCCAAGTGATGCTGGCAGCGACGGCGGCCGGCCTGCTGGGGTGTTGGCGTCTAGCTTCTCACGAGGCTGAGTACCAGAGGGAGGAGGAACACACAGGATGGAAAAAATCTATTCTGGTCGGAGCGTTGCCAGTAGACGGCGGAGTAGGCTGGCGAGGCAGAATCCTAGCCAGTGCTCTCCTGTGTGCGTGTAGAAAGAGTTGGCCGGCGGGTTTGACAAGGAACATATGAGGAAGCTCGGGTTAGAGAAGAAAACACTACGATTGAAACGTTTTCACTTAGGAATGGCATCGGCGGGTAATTTTTTTATAGGCAACTCGACGCAACGCACTGGAATCTGGGGTTGGGGCAGATTTTGGTTTACACGTAGTAAATCTGGTGCGTCTCAGAATCTGGCCAAGGTGAAAAAATCGTTTGGTTCAGATTCTAGCTTCAGCAACGTGAATCTGGTTGGAAAATCTCAACCAAACAGAGCCTTAGTTTTCATCGTAGGAATTTTTTGTTTTCTTTGCTGCGAACCCCTTCAGTGGTATCAGAGCCGGATCTATGCGTAGATGCTTTGCAAGGAGAAGTACACATATGAATATGTGGGCGCTGATGGTCATCTTATTACTTCTTCCTTGTACTTTAGATATTGGTGACATAGTAGGATGACGCGGCCCGAACAAACTTTACATGTCCTCGCACATGAGACATGTTCCACGCTTGACATGCAACTAGTTTTTCATAAGTGGCTTGCGGGTGTCTGTCTCTCCTACTATAGTCAATATCAAATTTACAATGAGTTGTCAATAATTTGATTATCATCGTTGTGGTTCCATGTTCGTAGGTAAGAACGGTACTATCTCCGAAAGCCCTCAGCCACGTAAAACTTTCAATGGATAAATTAGAAGAGTCTAGTTTAGATTGTTGTTGGGCTAGTTTCATGATATGGTGATGTTGTAAGTAAAAGTATAAGTCAATACTCTTACAACACACATAACGTGTAAGTTTCATAAACCTTGGCCTTACACATAGAGGAATGATGACGATCATACCATGATGTACATGATGGAGATCAAGTGTAAGAACCATATCATTTCACTTTTCACACAAGAAGTTCTGTTGCATCTTATATTGATAGTTTGGCGTTTTATTAGCATAATAAAATGATCCCTCATTTAGATATCAAGATAAAAATGTGTTCTTTCTTAAGTATGCACCGACAATGTTTCGTCGCTTCAAGACATGACGTGATGATCGGGTGTACTTGAATCCACGAGCATATCTCAGGTGTAAAACAGTTTTACACACGCGAATACTAAGGTTCTTACATGGCGATCCTAGCATGTGCAGACATGGCCTCGGAACACGGACCGAAAGGTTAAGCCTGAGTCATATGTTTTGATATGATGACCATATGGATGCTCGCCTTTGAAGCTACACCGACTCACGTGATGATCGGACTTGGTGTAGTGGATTTAGTTCATGTAATCACTAAAAGACACGAGGGATGTCGTTTTTGAGTGGAAGTTCATTTATAATTTTGATTAGTAGAACTCAATTTATCAAAAATTAAATCAAAGTGAATTTGCATAATTTTTTGTAGTCATTGGCATTCGTTCACCATCTTATGCTTAGTTGTAATTGAGATAATAGAACTATAGAATTCTGGATATTTACTTTGTGAACTGGTATCGTATTGTGTTGAGTGTCAATCTAAAGTTTAAAGTCCTATTGCAAACTTTCAGCAAACTCTGTTTACTCCGTGAAATTTAATAATTGGTATTAAATCGAGAGTAACAATTCCAGTGTTAGTATCTTAAGTATCATGTTTGTCTCCATGATTCTTGATTGTTTTTAATATCAAGTTTATCTAGGAGCTGAAAGAATTGTTTCAGAAACCATAATGTGTGGCAGATATAACGATACCTGAAACAATGTTTTGGTTGCAATATGATAGAGTATAGTGTATGTTCTCATAATTGGATGAGAATTTGCAAAGGTTGGAGATGCTAGACATCCTAATCATCCACAAGGGTTTTGGAAAGTAACATTATACTCACGATTCACCTTTATAAGATACATTAGCTTGATCATGAAAGTCGTCATGATAAGGATGAATAGAAGATGTATGTAAAGTGTTTACTACACTAAAAGATTACTAAAGAATGGATTTGAAAGAACACCAATCAATTGATGATGGTGATCTACTTCAAAGTGCAAATCCAAAGGTATTAGTATTTGAATATACATGCTTTGTACTATGTGTCATGTATATGGCGCCACTTTTGATGTTGATAGATTCTTTTAAAAAGGAAAAGGAAATGCTGAAAGAGAATCTATAAAATATATTTGGCAGAAAACAAAAGACTGGAAATATCCAGTTTAGGTATATAGATGATATACATGTTATGGTTGTATTCTTTGCTTGTTAAACAATGTGGTTCTTGGGTATTGAATACCGAATTGGTTGATATGAAATTTCATACAGAACGACGCAATTCATGAACCATAATGGCCTAAGTAACTAGCAAGAGAATATGTGATGATGTTCATCGAAAACAAAGTTTGTATTTATCGTTGACATTAAATCTTGCCTTCCAGATTTGTTTTAATAATCGTTATTTCAATCAGGTATTATGAGAACAAAGATTGTTCAAATAATTACCGTATTCCATATAAGATGGATGATTTACAAATCTAGTTGTACAAATAACATACATAAAAACTAATGCTAAAATGTTGCAAGACAAATGATTGAAAGATCACTTACGAAGTGACATCGCCGTATAAATTATATTGGAAAGAAAACATGAATAATCTCCATATTCATGGATTTTTGGAGTCTTTGATATGGTCAAGTAACGCTTGTGAGACTTTCCTCGGGATAATTAAAACTTCGTTCAAAGGCCAAAGAAGAACGATCGACTAAATTATTGGAATTTATACATATCGATGTATGTAGTCCATTATGTGTAGTCGTAAGCGATGGATTTCAACTTCATATGCTTTCTCCGGAAATTTGAGTGAATATTCACTTAATGAGAAGGAAGTATGAAATATTTGAAAACGTTCAAAGACTTTCAAGATGAAGTGGAAAATCATTGTAACAAGAAAATAAATAATTTATGATTTTATCATAAAGGTATTTATTTGAGTTGCAAGTGTAACAAGAAAATAAATGATTTATGATTTATCATAAAGGGATTTATTTGAGTTGCAAGTTTAGCAAAACACCTAGATTTACATCTCCTGAAACACCATAGGAATATGGAGTGTTTGAGATTTGTAATGAAACCTTGTTTGACATGGTTGGATCAAAGGTATTATTTATAAAACTGTCATTATATTTAAAAGATTAAAGCTTTAGAGACTACTGCTTTTACAGTGAAAATAACTCCATCTTGATCCATTGAAATGACACCATGTAAGTTATGGTTTGGGGTAAAACCCAAGTTGTCCTTTCTTAAATTTTGGTATGCTAAGCATAAGTAAGATGTTTACAACCAAAGTCGGATGAGCATGTCTTTGTAGGTTGTTTAGAATAACCATTGGGTATTCCTCCATAACACCGAGGATAAAAGGGTTTGTTGCTTGAAACATGAAGTTTCTTGAAAAAGTAATTTTTCACAAAAAGTTAAGTGGGAGGACAATAGAACTTTGATAAGGTTAACGAACCTTAGCTATATGTGCTGAGTTGCACAGCACCGGAAAAATGTTCCGGAGGTAGCCACAATGCTCATGGCTCACGTGCCTCAAAGGTTGCGGTCATGGAGGTCTAAGTTCCTATTAAACCAAATAGGTCGGATAAACAATCAAATGCTGAGATTTGAGAGTAAATCATTTTTGTTTGACAATGATGAACCGACTACATGCAAAGAAGCGATGATGGGCCCTGACTCCGTCAAATGGCTTGAAGCCATAAAATCCGTGATAGTTCCATACATGAGAAATCAAGTTTTTTGAACTTGGAAGACCCTCCGGAAAGGTGTAAAAACCTATCGGTCGTATTTGGATCTATAAAGAAATAGACATGGATGTTTCATATCTATGAAATAGTCGACATGTCGGTAAAGTTTTTACGACAATGTTCAAGGAGTTGACTATGACAAGATTTGATCTTTCATAGTGATATTTAGTCTGGACGGATTAACATAGGAACCACTACATATAATTTTCGTATATGGTAGATGAATAAACAAAACAAAGTTCTTCTAATAGAATGGTTACCTAGAACGTGTGCATGACACGGTCCAAAGGGTTTTGTTAAATTCAAAGGATGCTAAAAGGGCATGCAAACTTCAGGAGACGATGAAGATGCTTGCATTTGCAAGAAATTAAGTGGGAGCGCTAAGACATATTTGTAATACATTATGTGGAGGACATCTTATTGATTGGAAATGATGTATCTTTTATTGAAAGGTTAAGAATTTCATTTCGATGAAAGACTTAGGGAAAACCCGAATATTTAGCATGTATGTCTACATGGATAGAATGTGATGCTAATATGGTTATGCCAAATGTACATATATGAGATATTGAAGGGCTTCAATATAGAAACGATAATAAAAGTATCTTGTCGCATGGAAAAGAATTGAATCAAGATTCAAGTGTATCGACACTTGATAAGTGAAAAAATATTCAAGTGCTTTGACACTTGATGAGTGAAATCACAAAATTGTTTTGATCAATCATACCATGATATGTACATATCCAGATATGTCCTATGCTCTAGGTGTTATGAGCATATACCAGAATGAATCATAAAATGATCATTGGACGATAGCAAGGATATTCTTATAATCTTTTGGAAGAATTAAGAATATATTATATTGGTATAAGAGACAAATAGTTCATTGAAAAATGATACTAGTTTTGTCATGAGATACAAATTAAGTTTATCTCAATTTAAACTATGGGTGGCACAATGTAATGGAAAGGAGATTCCATGATGGATTTGGATGAATTCCAAAGTTAATACATTGTGACAGATACTACAACAAAAGGCTAAGTATATGACTGCTATTGTAGCAGCAAAGGGGGGAATTTGTGTCAAGTATTTTGTTATCAAACTAAGGTGTGGTTCACAATGGGCTAACACTAAAGATAAATTGTATGACAATAGTATCGACATGATTTAACCCCAAGGAACTAAAGGTCTCACCAAAAGACCAAATTTATACAATGCCATCTCATTAGAGAAATGAGTGATGCGTGGAGACGCAAAGACATGCAAATACACACGGACCTAAAAGCTTCAGATCCGTAGATTATTTAACCACTTGCAATCGCGTATATGGAACACCAGAAAGCCATAGGTGTTCAATACGCAAAGTTTCTAAACTAGATTATTGTCTCTAGTGCAAGTGGGAGACTGAGGGGAATATGCCCGAGAGGCAATAATAAAGTGGTTATTATCGTATTCCTTATTTATGATAAATGTTTATTTTGCATGCTATAATTGTATTAATACGGAAATGTTAACACATGTGTGTTTAATGAACAAAAAGAAAGTTCCTAGTTATGCCTCTCTTATAAACTAGCTCATTGATTAATAAGATGATTAAAGGTTTCCTGATCATGGACATTGGATGTTGTTAATAACGAGGTCACAACATTGTTGGAATGATGTGATGAACATTCATCCGAAATATAGCATTACGATCAAGGTCATTGTGGTTATATTGCTATAACATCATACGAAGTAATCTTAGTCCTTAGACCATGAGATCGTGTCAATCACTCGGAAGAGTATCTTGATAACATCAAACATCACACTGTAACAGGGTGACTATAAAGATGGGTTCAGTGCTACGAAGGTGTTATGTTGAGGCTAATGGATCAAGAGTGGAATTTGTCCATCCTGATGACAGAGATATATACTCTGGGCCCTCTCGGTGATATCAAATTAGTTAGCTTGCAATCAAGTGATTTGATCACTAGAATGTTATATCACGGGAACGAGAAAATAGTACATGTCGGTAACGAGATCAAACTAGGTATGGAGATACCGATGATCGAATATCAGACATGTAACATATAGCGAGACAAAGGGATTGAGTTATGATGACCCACAAGTATAGGGGGTGTATCGTAGTGCTTTTGATAAATAGGAGTGTCGATCCCAACGAGGAGCAGAAGGTGTTGAACAGTGGTATGGAGCAGGAAATCCCTGTGAATACTTAGCAAATGGATTTTTAGTGGTTTTCTGACAAGGCAACAAAACAAGGAGCAAGTAACAAGAGTAACGAACAAATGGAGCAAGTGGCCCTATCCTTTCTTAGCAAAGGACAAGTCGGTGGAAATACTTATAAGGACCAAACGTTCTCGAGGACACATGGGAATTCTGTCAAGTTCTTTCGCTTCAAATAGCTGAGTACTCTTCTTTGGTGTTTGTAAGTGTTGTGTGGGTGAACCTGTGCTAACATACCGCCCTTCCTAGGACTAATACATACTTGTAATTAAACCCCCTGCAAACATCCGTAACTACAGGAAAGTAATTAAGATATAAATCTAACCACAGCCTTAAACTCTGAGATCCTACACTCCCTTGTGCAAAGGTGACCTAATGGGGGTTCAGGTTTCTGTCACTCTGGCAACCCCACGATTAGTAGCCAAATACACAATCCATTCCCCTAGGCCCATAAATGGTGAAGTGTCATGTAGTCGACGTTCACATGACACCACTAGAAGAATAGCACCACAACTTAAATACTAAACCATTGAATAATAACTCATCACAGATTCACTACTAACAACATGACTTCTCCCATGTCCTCTAGAACTAGACGAACTACTCACAAGACATCATATGGATCAAGATAAAAGATGATATGATAATGGATAACAATCTGAACATAAACAATAATCCAATGGTTCCACTCACAAGCATCAACTACAATAGTAATCAACACCGGGAAAGTTTCCCCTGCTGAACTAAGCAATATCCAACACAATTGTTACAGCGGGACGGAGTGGTGGTGATGGTGATTGTGGAATGATGGTGTGGATGATGATGATGATCCCGATGAAGCTTAGCTTGATGACGGTGTTGATGGCAACGGTCTCCCCTCTCCGGGAAGGAATTCCCCCGGTATAAATCTGTCTGCTGGAGAGATCTTTCTCTCTCGGTGTTTTCTGCCTCTAGAGGCAGCAGAAATCTATCTGTGGTCGCTCCCCTGGTATTAGGGTTCCGTAGGGAATATATAGGCGAAGGGGCAGAGTCGGAGGCCGGGCAGGTGGGCCACACCTGCCCTAGGCACGGGGTCAGGTGGGCCCGCGCCTAGGGGTCCATCCCTCCTTCTGCTTCCTTCGTCTTCTGGTAAAATAATATGTTTCCATATTTTTCTGGTATTTTTTTGATCTTCGTGAAATTGCACCAAAATGCCTTCTTTTCCATCAGAATCCAGACTCCGGCAGTCCATCCTCCAGGAATCATCCAACATGCATAAACATATGAAAAAGCCATAAGTAATACCTCATAATAAGACAAACATCAATGAATAGAGGTAAATTATGGTATAGAAAGGTGATGCAAATTGGGCGTATCAACTCCCCCAAGCTTAGACTTCGCTTGTCCCCAAGCAAATACTAAGCTCAGTAAACATGTCCACAGGTTTATGGAGTGAAGTGTCGATAAAAGAATACGAACAAGAAGCATCACACTTACTGTTGCACAACACATAGAAGAAAGCAACTCACCATTATATAACTTAGCTTGCAACCAAGTACAGTAGTCACAATAGAGATGCATCAAGATAAATCATAATTGGAATTGGCGAACTTGTTCTTGGTCAGAGAACACCTGGTAAACAGTTTCACAAAAGCTTTTTGTAGAAGTTTCAAAATAGGAGCACTCTTTGCTCAAAAAGGTTTTTCACAAGTGAAGGATTTCAAAGTAATACTCAATAGATAAGAGTTTTGTGCAAACAAGGAAGATAAAGAACATGCTTGAATAAATCACCATATGAATGCTTGATACACAAAGACTCAAAAGCTTGCTAGAGATAGAGAGGAAGTAGGTTTACTGACTCAACTGGTAACTAGGAGAAAGGTCCCTTCTTAGAGGGTGGCAGGGATTTACAAGTCATAAAGAGCTGCCAAAAGATTATGGTACTTACTAGCTTTGAGCCCTCATTGCCCCTATCATAAGCATCTTGAGATGATTAAGGTTAAAGTGAACAAAGATGGAGTATATGCTTGACGAAATATAATTTGGCAATCTCATGTCCCTTGAATATGAGGGTCACTCCTCATGCATACTCAACTTTGGGTCCAGGTAAGTTCTTGTCATTGTAAGTATTTGCATATCATTGAGAACCGCCAACCGGGTACCCCTCGCACATGATACAGGAGCTTTTCCATAACCAAAATGACAAGGCAAGCAGACAGTGAGCATCTCAGCAATCTTTTTATTTACCATATGCATAACTTTTTATTGAGGATGCTTCATAGATGACTCACTATGGTGATGCTACAAGTTTCCACCATGATTAAGCATGGCTTAGGCTAGCGGCCTAGGCGTTTCTCTAACACAGAATACAAACTCCATGGACTTACAGGTTTCCTCTTTATTTCACACTGTTGACATCCATAGACAAAAGAGCACGATATCAACTGAGTACAAAAGTACAGGTGCAATGTTGAAAACGTTCCCCGTGACAGCACGGTTCTGCTAATTCCAATGTATAGATGCAAGCATATACAACTTCTATGTTCACAATGGTTCAAGTTTATTAGGGGCAAAGAAATAAAGTGTGCCATCAAGTTCGTGAGAGATTTACTAACTAGTTTTCACATAACAAAATACTTTTTAATTCGAAAGGTAGATGAAGCTTGAGAATTTGCTAGGAATAGCAATAGCTACTAGGTAGATATGGTGGACACAAGTGGCAAAAGTTTTAGTTAAAGGGTTTGGAAACATGAGAAGTATGCCTTCTCAAAACAGGTATTTGGCTAGCAAGCAAGACAGTTGAAAGAAACAAGCAAACATACAAGTAATAAATCCAAACATGCAATCTTCCTTGAAGACACAAAAGGATCCTAAATAAAGAATACTAAGCTTATGAGTCAACAAGAAAGAAAACAAATGATACAAAATACCTGTAAGCTTTTTCTTTCTTTTTATCTTTCATAGTAATGCTACTGACTAGAACTCGGTTTGCCAAAACCAATTTAGATCCACTTGATGATCCCAAAGTGGTGCCAATACTAATCAAAAAGATCCATCATATAATAGGGATTGCAAACTAAAATAAGAAGTGCAAAAAGTAAAAGATGAGACTTCTCATTAATATTCCAATAAAGGCACTCACACCAAGGGATATAAAGATAATCAACTAAAGGAGACATACTTCCACATGCAAACCAAACTATAAGATAACCTCTCTACCAAAGATACGAATCCACTAAAAAGGTAAAAGATAAAAGATAATGGTGGTGATACCGCGGCACTCCCCCAAGCTTGGAACAAGCCAAGGGGATGCCAAACCTGATGGCGAATTACTCCTTCGGTGGTGGTGGTGTTCTCTTGTCATCGGTCAGGAAATCTTCCAGCATCTTACGAAGCCTGTTATTTTCCTCTTGAAGCATATCCACCTTTATCCTCAAAGCACGGTACTTATCACAAAACTCGTTGGTGGTTCGAAGGGCTTCCGCTGCCTCAGGGAAGTATATGAGTTTTGGACCGAAGGCTATGATTCCCTGCATGTGACGAGAAAAAGCATCTGCAGTGTTAGTTGCTCCTACAAAAGTAGGTCTCCTTCCTTTTGTTCCTGTGGTGGTTTGTTCTTCCAACTCCATCTCTACGGGATTCTTGCTTTTGTTGTTGGCGGAGGCCATGGTGCTCTAAACTTGAGAAGATTTCCTAACAGAAACAGATCGAAACGAAAACACGACGAGAACACGATGCACGAACCTCGGGGGATCCGGGGGTTATATATTACGAAGTTTCAATGCATAAGGAAGGTTTTGACACGGAAACAAAGCGGAGACGGAGTTCGAGGAGGGGACACCCCCCCTCAGGCGCGGCCAGGCTGAGCCCGCGCCTAGGGTGGGTTTGTCCACCCCGGGCTCCGTTTCCTCTTCAGTTTCATCTCGTAACTTCCCTTATGTATTAAAAACATCAGAAATATAAAAATATCGGGGTTTCATGAACCTTCTGTTTTCACCACTTTTACCTATTCAAAGACGAACTCTGCAGATTCCTTTTCTCTTTTTCCTGAAAATTTCCTTATTACAAAACCCCTTGCACAAACTCAATGACAAAATTAGTGTAAGAAAAAACAATAAACCTTTGGTAAACACTTCAACTGAAAACCCACCAAAACAAAAGCTTCAGTAAGAGACAAATGCAAATGATGGCAGAAATCTGTCAAAATAGACCAGAAGGTAAAGATTGATTGCTCAAATCAAAAAGTACAGAACTGATGAAAGTTGGGTAACAACTTGTAGAACAAGCTCAGAAAAATTCAGCTCCATCTGACATACTGATCTTCCTCATGAATTTTTACAATACTGCACAAAAATCTGTCCCAGGACAGCCACTTTTCACAACTCCTCTATTTCACAAAAGTAGTTGAACTTGACACCAAAACCAAAACAAAAGGATAAGGAGCGGTTATTACAGAGGTAATAACTTCCAAGACTCGACAAAACTCTTGGGTTATCTTCCAAAAAGTACTTTTCTTTAATGCCTTCAAGTTAGGCTTGAAACTTCCAAAGATGCTCACATAGGATAAATATATCTGGAGTGAAAAAGAGCATCAAGAAGCAAATAACCAACACACTTGAGTCTAACCCACTTCCTATGCATGGGGGTATCATGATAAAACGAATTGTTGAAACAAAAAGCTACTAGCATAGGAAGACAAAACAGATGGAACTTTAAAGCTTTCGGCATAAAACGGGGAAACTTAACATTATTGAGATGCATAAAACCATGTTTCCCTCTCTCAAAATAGCCTTCAGTAGCACTTTGAATAAAGTTGACAATATAACTATCACTAGAAACAACTTTATCATTAGAGTAAGCATACTTACTATCATTGAAAAGAGGTCCAAGGTCATAAACCGGATCAATAGAAGCAAGTTGTTCCATCCTGAAATCTTTATTAGGCAAACTATTTTCACAAGGAGCTTTAGCAAATTTGGAAATTTTGAACTCATAAGAATCTCCATCAAACTTAGTTAAAACTTTTTCCTTCTTACAATCAATAATAGCTCCACAAGTGTTTAAGAAAGGTCTACCAAAAATGATAGGACAAGTTTTGCTAGCTGCTGAATTAATCACTAGAAAATCAGCAGGATACTTAATCTTACCACAAAGAACCTCCACATCTCTTACAATGCCAATGGGGCAAATGGTTTTATTATTAGAAAGGTGAATAACCACATCAATGTCCTCAAGCTCACAAGGACCAATCTCATGCATAATTTCCATGTAAAGCTCACAAGGAATAGCACTAGAACTAGCACCAATATCACATAAACCATAGTATCAATGATCACCAATTTTAACAGAAAGCACAGGAACACTAGCTTTTCTAGCCTTACTAGGATGAGAGATAATATTAGAAGCATCTTCATAGAAAACAATGTGCTTATCCTCTATATTTCTAGTGACAGTGTCTTTCACAGTAGCTACCACAGGTTCAATATTCAATTGCTTGCTAGGCTCCACAGTTTTCATTGTACCTTTGTTATTTGCACTAATAATCATAGAATACTCCTTTACCTTAGCTAGGAAAGGAATTTTCTCAACATGAGGTTCAGGCACAGTATGATTAGTAGTACAAACTTGAGTACTTCTAACTGGAACATGACTAACAACATCTTTATACGAGCATGGTACTTATTCCACTTCTTCCTGGGAATTTCTATGTAAGAGGCAAAGGCCTTAAAACAACTGACAATACTTTGGGAATCAAGACCAAACTCATTGCGAATATCATGGAAGTTATCAGTACCCATAAAATATTTAATGCATTCATAATCATAGTTTATACCTGACTTCCTTCCTTTGTCATTCTCCCAAGCCTCAGTGTTATCTTGAATACGGCTTAAGAGATCCCATTTATCTTCTTCCTTCATATGTGTGAATGATCCAGCACAAGAAGCATCTAGTAAATCTTTATCATGAAGAGAAAGCCTAGCATAAAAGTTATTGAGAATAATATTGTTAGGGAGTACATGAATAGGACATTTAAGCATGAGTAACTTCAATCTCCCCCAAGCTTGAGTTGTACTCTCTCCATCAAGAGGCCAAAAGTTATATATAAAACTTCTATCCTTATGGATTTCACTGGGAGGATAAAATTTAGAGTAAAAGAGAGATGCCATCTCCTCCCATTCCATGGATTATCCATTCTTCAGCAGCTTATACCATGCTTCATCTCTCCCTTTCAAGGATATGGAGAGTAACTTCTTCTTCACCTGTTCAGTTGTGATACCTGCACACTTGAACAACCCGCATAATTCATGGATAAAAAGCAAGTGATCACCAGTATGGACAGTTCCATCCCCAAAATAATAATTATCCATAACATGATTAACAATACTTGTAGGTATCTTAAAAGGATCTATTTCAACAGGAGGTGGTTGATCTACTACCCTAGCAGCGGTAGTAGTTTTCCCAAATAGAAAACCAAGTGGGTTATCCATATTGGAAACAAAGTAAGAAGCAGTAACAAAAGAAATACTCACAGTAAAAGTTTCCCTTACCAGTTCCACTCTTCAATGGCGCTTCACTCCCCGACAACGGCGCCAGAAAATAGTCTTGATGACCCACAAGTATAGGGGTGTATCGTATTACTTTCGATAAATAGGAGTGTCGATCCCAACGAGGAGCAGAAGGTGCTGAACAGTGGTATGGAGCAGGAAATCACTGTGAATACTTAGCAAACGGATTTTTCGTGGTTTTCTGACAAGGCAACAAAATAAGGATCAAGTAACAAGAGTAACGAACAAACGGATCAAGTGGCCCAATCCTTTCTTAGCAAAGGACAAGGTGGTGGAAATACTTATAAGGACCAAATGTTCTTGAGGACACATGGGAATTATGTCAAGTGCTTTCGCTTCAAATAGCTGAGTACTCTTCTTTGGTGTTTGTAAGTGTTGTATTGGTGAACCTGTGCTAACATACCGCCCTTCCTAGGACTAATACATACTTGTTATTAAAACCCCTGCAAACATCCGTAACTACAGGAAAGTAATTAAGATATAAATCTAACCACGGCCTTAAACTCTGAGATCCTACACTCCCTTGTGCAAAGGTGTCCTAACGGGGGTTCATGTTTCTGTCACTCCGGCAACCCCACGATTAGTAGACAAATACACAATGCATTCCCCTAGGCCCATAAATGGTGAAGTGTCATGTAGTCGACGTTCACATGACACCACTAGAAGAATAGCACCACAACTTAAATACTAAACCATTGAATAATAACTCATCACAGATTCACTACTAATAACATGACTTCTCCCATGTCCTCAAGAACTAGACGAACTACTCAAAACATATCATATGGATCAAGATCAAAGATGATATGATAATGGATAACAATCTGAACGTAAACAATAATCCAATGGTTCCACTCACAAGCATCAGCTAGAATAGTAATCAACACCGGGAAAGTTTCCCCTAATGAACTAAGCAATATCCAACACAATTGTTACAGCGGGGTGGAGTGGTGGTGATGGTGCTGGTGGAGATGATGGTGTGGATGATGATGATGATGATCCTGATGAAGCCTAGCTTGATGACGGTGTTGATGGCGACGGTCTCCCCTCTCCGGGAAGGAATTCCCCCGGTAGAAATCTGTCTGCCGGAGAGATCTTTCTCTCTCGGTGTTTTCCGCCCCCCAGAGGCGGCGGAAATCTATCTGTGGTCGCTCCCCTGGTATTAGGGTTTCGTAGGGAAGATATAGGTGAAGGGGCCCGCGCCTAGGGGGTGTGGGCCCCCTGAGGCCCATCTCCGTCCCTCCTTCTGGCTTCCTTCGTCTTCTGGTAAAATAATATGTTTCCATATTTTTCTGATATTTTTCTGATCTTCGCGAAATTGCACCAAAACGCCTTCTTTTCCATCAAAATCCAGACTCCGGTGGTCCATCCTCCAGGAATCATCCAACATGCATAAAAAGATGAAAAACCATAAGTAATACCTTATAATAATACAAACATAAATGAATAGAGGTAATTATGATATATAAAGGTGATGCAAATTGGGCGTATCAAGTTACATGCGTATAAGGTTCACACGATCACAGAAGTCATCGTTGAATGTGTGGGAGTTAGTACAGATCTCCAGGTCCCACTGTTGATTATTGATCGGAGAGGACTCTTGATCATGTCTATATTATTCGCAAACCGTAGGGTGACACACTTAAGGGTTACTGACACCATTCGGAGCAAATGATATGCCAGAGAAAGAAAAAGAAAGCGCAGGAATTTATTTCACTAGACATCGGAATCATTTCGGTTGAAATTGTTAAAACTGGTTCTGCATGTGAAATTGAAATGTTATAAGAGGTTTTATGTGAATGTTTGTTAATTAGAGTAATTAACAAAATTCTGAATAAAATAAATAAAGGAGTTCTATTAAATGAGAGCTTTCATTAATTTTGGTGGAAAATTAATGCATGTGAGTGGAATTGTGAGTGGAGGTGTGTTTATGTAAGTGGAGCTTCCACCACATGAATGAGGGAGAGATGGGGGCACCCTCCTTGGCCGGCGGCCATGCCCCCTTGGGCTCCCCCATCCCCTATAAAAGGACCCCCTCCTCTCACTTCTCACTCACACCTCCTCGTGAAGGATCTCTCTCCCTCCTTTAGAATTTCCCCATGGTCTTGAATCGGCGAGATACATGTTCGTGGTGGCTTTTTCTGGAAGGATTTGTTGCTTTCGCTGCTTCGCTGGAGCGAGGGAGCAGAGGTTGTCGGGGTACCCGGACGTGTGTGCGATCACTGATGCACCACTGCTTTGCGGTGCGGGACTTGATGGTGCTGGACCGGCTGGACCAGATAGACTTCATCACGATCTTGAGATCGGCAAGAGTTCGACTACATCATCCACGAGTACAACCTCGTTAACACTATTCGGTCTTTGAGGGTATTTATTCTATGGATGTATATCCACCCGTTGCTTGTATCTAGTAGATAGATCTTGGTACTTAGTTCCCATCGTAGGAAAAAAATTGTTTTCTATGCTGCGAACCCTTTAGTCTAGCCCTCAATCGTCACGACCAGTTTTATAACGAGGAACTTTCTTGGTGGTGCACACACAAGGGGAACACTATAATTGGAATTTCATAGGGATCCTCTTATCTATGTTGTTGTTGAGTATTTAGTACTATCACACAATAAGATGTAAAACATGTATCAACATCATACGTATATTTTTGATATTATATGGTCCTTCTTGCGCCTTGATCTTCATTGAGCGCTCCGGCATGATCTCCATCGTGCCACCGGTTTCGACGCCAAGTCCACGTCGCCACCAGTAGGTCGTCCATCAAAATGATGGCTATTACTACACAACTTAGTAACATAAAAGTAAACTACTTTACCTTCATAACGACCATGACCATATCAAATCACATGCCCCTCCTGCAAAATAAAGTTCGACGTCTCTACTTTATCTATTGCAAGTTTTACGTGATTGTTAGGGATTTCTTAATAGAACTGTTTCTAATCTACGAACTTTCCAACCACAACATGGATCCATACCGTTGTCTCTACTACAGCCCTTTCGGGACCCTCCATTGTAAATTCTATATCAACTTTGTAAGAGATACAAACACCCGCTAGCCACTTATGGAACAAGCCGTATGTCGAGCGTGAAATCAGTCTCGCGTAAGAGTACGCATAAGGTCGGTCCGGGCCGCTTTATCAAACAATCCTGCAATACAAACAAGTACACATGGGAGGGTAACAACTATAGCCTCAATTCCTACACAACACATGTGCATACTGGCTGTACAGCATTACTATGCATAGATCGGCTCTGATACCACTATTGGGTTTTTAGTGTAGAAAACAAAAAAATTCCTACGTCGGATCGCCCTACTGCCCAAGATATATCTACTAGTAATGCAGTAACGCCCGAGAGGTTTTGGATACATACCCTTGTAGTCCGAAAGCGGTTAACATTCCGAGAGGAACGGTTGAAGTAGTCGTGCTCGTAGCCGACCTCAAGGTCATGAAGCTCCTCGTAGGTCACCCCTTGCTCCATCACCGTGCAGCAGTCCGGCTCACGACATCCATAGTGCCTCAAGTGTAGCACCTCATGGATTCATACACATACGGTGTACGACGATACCTCTGTTTCCCTTGATCCCTTCCGAGAGTACGGAAGTAGATCTCCGGCTCTTGGAATCCTTGCAGGGCAACATCGTGCTATAGGTGCATCATCTCTTGCACGAATATTCCTGGGCCATGCCAACGTGTGGAGACAACTAGAGAGAGAGAGAGATTGGATAGGAGGAGGAGGAGAGCTCCCAACTCATGGGATCTAATTGTATTGGTGTGTACCTCCAATGGGGAGAGGGGGCCTCTTTATATAAGGGTGGAGGGGTAGGCTTGCCCCTCCCCCAAGCCAACCAGCCGGCGGCCAAGGAGGGAGAGGCAACGGCCAACGAAGGAGGGCATACCTAGGGCACCCCCAGACCCTATCCCTAGCCGTCGACCAAGGGAGGGGGCGGCCCATCAAACCTTAAGCGCATGGGCTTGGTCCCTCTCTCTTGGTTTTTCCCTCATGGGCCATTTTTTCCTAGGAAACTTGGCCCATTAGTGGAATAAACTTTCAAATTAGACTTTAATATTATATTTAATATTAATTACATTAATTAATATGTAAATACATATTATCAAATACGATTTGACCCGAAACATCTTTCGGTTCCCCTTCTATATCCTCCGAACAACTTCGAAACTTTCCGGAACGATTCAGGTCCTCTCATGGAATCATTTCTTTCTCCGAATAACTTCGGATCTCTCTCCGAGGAGCAATTCCGGATTTCTCTTTCTCTACTATGATTCCAACTGACGGATAATCTCCAGCTCATTGTATCCTTAAGTGGATCCCCTCACGGATCGGGAATAGCACATACATGATCTCTATCAATGATCAACAGCGGGACCGGGATGCCCATGATGACCCCTGTACATTCTAGATGACGATGTCGTTTGAACCATAAACGTCGAGTCCAATTCCTTAGTTTCTTTGATACTACTTGTCCGAGATCCGATCGTTAGGTATCTCCATACCTTGTTCAATCTCGTTACCAACAAGTACTGCTCACTTGTTACCACGATATTACATCCATGTGACCTGGTCACATGTTGCAACATTATGGATGTAATCTCACCAAGTCGGCCTAACTGTATCTTACCTGTAACTGGGTGAACAAATCCCGGTCTTAATTCTTAGGCCTCAACCTGTACCTCTAGAATACCCAACATACACTTTTATAACCACCATTTTACTGAGTGACATTTGATGTAGTTAAAGCAGCCTCAGGAGACAGTGATTAATATGATCTCACAGTCTAAGAAGAAGGATACTTCGCTTCTGACTATTGCAACGATGAACTTCGTGACTTAATCGTGTCGCAATCTTTGAGGAATGTCCAACATATCATTCAGCAATGATATGATCTCGTTGTCAACTAGCTCTATCAGTCATGATCAGAAACCTTGATCATTTGTTGCCCAACGAACTAGTATCAATAGAGGCTACTAGGGACTTATGTTCCATATCACACCTGTATCAATGTTTCCACTTGATATAGTTATATCATAATATGAAAATATTACGAACTTATTGGGATATGACAATAATAAACCTTTTATTATTTTCCTCTAGGACATATTCCCTTCATGCAGTGCTTGACATTCTCAAAGACAGTGCCCTCATCAATTGTAGGTTTGTACCTGACAAATTATATTATTGGTATGTCATTGTATTTATCATCATATTTCTGCATCTTTAGCATCCTCATCCTCATTAGTCCCATAGACAGGCTCAAAGTTCTGATCAACCAAATATTCCATAGTTTCCATCCTTTCAGGATCGATAGCCCCATCTGGATATGTTTTTCATCGAAATCATACAAAAAAGAAAATCATCCTTCGCTCCCATATTTCAACGTCTTCATGCTGACTTGACAATGCATCATGCTCAAGGACAAGTTGCGTGGTTCTTCTTGGTTGAGCAACAAGATACTGCTCCATTATTGTTGGTTGAGTTGTGTGCATAGATGATGGTCTAAAATCATTGATGATTGTCTCTTCTTGGGTCTCTTTGTTAATAATATGAATAGACATCAACACAATTCATGTGACTGGTGTTTAGCCCACATCATGGCCAACGCATATCAGCTTTAATGTCCCAGAAATTCTTAGAACTTGTGTCCTAGTACCTAGGTATGAATTCCTCGTGTGTTCCAATGGGGAATTTGCCAAATTTCATGTGCAAGTCACATACATTTAAGTCCACCAAATCTATCGTCAATCGATAATCAAAACCAAAGATAACTATCGGGCATGTTTCAGTTCAACACCCATCGAATCTTTAGTAGAAATCCGAAAGAAGGAGACATCCTAGGGTTGTCAACACATATCCTTGTGATTTGTCGTGACTCGAATCAGTAACTGGGAAATCCAAAGGAATTCCAGTTTTTACTCTTTTGGAAGGATGCACGGAACGTTCACAGGGCTCCAGAGCTACAATGCTTCGTTCCCCACATGCACTGCCCATGCGCCACCTTCTCCCATGCTCTCCAGCCTCGCAAGATTCATCTCCGTGCTATGTAGCCTTGAAGGATCCATATTCGTGCTTTCTAGCGGTGCATGATACATCTATGTGCTAGATCCATCGTAGGTGTGCAACCAATAGCCAGCTCACGGTTTTCAGCTCCATCCACCTAAGATATTGAAATGTCAGGGCAGGGCACAAGCAGACAAGATATAGGGAGGGATGGGATAACGGCGAGGATGGCGAATAGAGGCCCAAGGGGCAGGCGTGGGGGCGGTGAATGACATAACAATGTGGCAGTGGGAGGATCAGGGTAGTGGAGTGGAGCGAGCAAGCGTCAAAATCTGGGAAATTGTATAACAGTGGGGGCTCTAATCCTCGAACCTGGGATGCGCGCTCCGTAGTTTTGAGGTGGTGGGGACTGCTCATCAGAATAACGATAAAAATAATGACCGAGCCAGATGGGACCCACATGTAAGAAAATGAGTCAAACATATAACAAGTTAGCCAAAGCAAACGACAACCGACATCAAGCGGATCCAAGGGTATAAACACAACGAGTTCACAAGAGGTGATGGCACTTTTCCAATTAGACGAATCATAGTGGCAGAGTCACAATTTCGGTAAGACCTGGAGGACAATTCGTAATAAACCCATTTTAAAAAGCTCCTTTCTTACTCTATTCTTATTCTATAATATTTGTTGGGGCTCCAAGGTCAAAGATGTCTATTGAAGTGGGACTTAAGCTTAAAATTACCAAGGGTTTGATGGTTTGCTAAAATCACCAAAACCAAACAAAAAGTTGGACCATGGTATCATGATTGAAGCAGGAATAATTTTGAACTTTGAAAACATGCGATGTTGGGCACTAAGTAGGAGATGCATCACAACGAGGGTTATGGGAGGAAATACGGTAGAATGAAGCGATCTTGGAGAACTTACCACCAACTCTAAAATTTTCAAGTGTTCAGTGGCTTGTCCGGGGACATGGTTGCTGATGCGGTTTCCCCAGAACCTTAGCATGACGATTGTTTGGTAACGATGATGGCATCAAGCCGAGTTTGGTCATGGGTATGGGCTTCATAGTCGGCTTTACCGTCGTGTTCGCTTGACCTCTCATGCTTAATTTTTCATTGTGGAGTTAGGCCTCAGTGTGACCATTATGTATGGAGGGTGTTTGTTTGTGGAAATTTAACTGTCGTGAGGATTACAACTTGGTGGTTGTCCATGGCAAGTTGGAGTTCCCAGACTAGAGTAGATCGAATGGTGGTGATGCTTATGAATAGCCTTGATAATTGTTCTATTCTCGTGGTGTGTGAGTAGCCAAGGTTGGTTGGAGATGCCATGTTGGTGTTGGTCGGCCATTGGGCATGTTGTAACTTGATTCCATCGGGTTTATCCCCAATCAATCTTCTTCTTAATCAATATAAAAATAACAAGTATGTTTTGTCTTATTTAAATAATTACAAGTAAAATAGATGATGATATAAAATCTGTCGATCGTGATCATGGAGAGATTAGGGGTGTAGTAATTAATTTCCTCAGCATTATTGGAACGATACAGTGAAGATTAGCATGGCCTCTGCGCAAGGATGACACACACACAAAAAAAATATTCAAGCCTACACCAATCAAATAGCGAATCCTGCTCTTGCACTACATGAAAACGCATACTCGGCAAAATACCGTGTACCAATAAAGAAATACCCAAAAACGTACATAATAAAATAGACAAATACACTCGGTAAAGCCAAACTACATATCAATGAGTTTTTCGCTATTCAAAACGGAGGGAGTACTAGTCAAAGATACGTTTTTTCGTAGTGTTGGTGGTCTGCTATCGTACTCAGTTAGAAGCTTTGTGTTGCTTCTGACTGGTGGAGTAGATATATTTTACATGTCTTTTTCTCTTGCTTTGTGTTGAAAGCTTACGAGACGCAGTTAGAAGCTTTGATTTGGATCATGTCTTACTTCTATTTTTTTTTAGGGGGTCTTATTTCCAGATAGTCTACGGCAAGTAGCGTAAACCGCGTTGATACGAAAAGAGAAACTGAACGGGCCTTGATTTGTTAGGAATCAGCAGGCCAACTACCGGGAGGTGTATCAGCATTGACCTGGTAGTCATGGACTCATGGTATTAGCCTGTGTTCCGAGTTCCCACATGCAGTACAGTAGTGTAAGACTTCTTCAGCATTGATACTGCCGCGTGCGCGCGCGCCAACCGGCGTAGGCTGGCTGCTTGCTTCTATATATAGAGTCTGGCACCGCGGCAAATTAATCACAGAACAGAAAACACCTCCCTAGGGATCAACAGACACCAACATTACCTGACGATCTCATCTGCTTGTGTTGCTCTCCCAATTGCAACCGAAATGGCAGCTGCCATGAGAATCACTCTCCTTGTCGTGGCCGCGATGGCCGTCTTGAGCACCGCGTCGGCGGCGACATACGATGTCGGCGCGCCGGCCGGCGCGTGGGACTTGGGCATCAACTACGGCAGCTGGGCGTCCTCCAAGAAGTTCCTCCCCGGTGACAGTATCGTCTTCAAGTACTCCTCTCAGGCGCACGACGTGGTCGAGGTCAGCAAGGCCGACTACGACTCCTGCAGCGCCGCAAGCCCAATCACCACCCTTAAAACCGGCAACGACGTCGTCGCCCTGTCCGCCACCGGCACCCGCTACTTTATCTGCGGCTTCGCTGGCCACTGCGCCGCCGGCATGAAGGTCACGATCGACGTCGGGTCAGGCTCCTCCCCGTCGTCACCTGCACCAGCCAGCGGTCCCAGCGCCGGCAACTCTCCCCAGCCGTCGCAAACGCCCTCCGCCGCTACATCCGTCCGGGTCACAGCAGGCCTTGGCCTTGTTGTCCTGCTTGCCGGTCTCTTGGCTTGAATGCAGATATCTGCTACCCGCTCAAACATATGAGCTTATGCATAGTCAAATATATTATAGGTGTATTCTTTTTTAGTGAGAGAGAGAATGAGACATTATATGTAAGTTTCGCATATTCATTTTAGAGGATATATCAATAAAGGTGCATAGCTGAGAGGCACAGCCTCGTTTCAATTCAGAAATGAAATGGTCACTCGTTGGAGTATAATTTTAAGGAAAATTTGGAACGAGGAAAAGATTTTTTTCGATAAAGGACATTTTTATTACTTAAAGAGTATTAAGCATTACTCCCGACTTTTTCATAGCTAGAATGCACACGGCCGACAAAATCCCAAATCACCCATAGTAAAACCAAATAAAAAAGACGAATTACATATCATAATGAGAAATGTAAAAACGCCTAAGATAGACGGCCTTGGGCCTACCCATTATGTGTTCCCGCTACACCATGGTCTCTCTAGGTCCATCCATTAGAGCCAAAGTCACCTAAGTCGCAGGGATCTCGCAACTTTGTCCATGTCGAGAACTCCAAGACCCCCAAACTTGGTTGATCTACATATTATCTTCCAATTGACTTTGCATTTTCCATTGCTAGACTTTTCCTTGCCGGTCCAAAGGAAGACTCTATCAGTTTTCTCCGTGTAATCCAAAATCCCTTTAGGTATAAGGAGGGTTGTGATGTAAAAAATAAGTTTTTTTATAGGTCTGAAGTGAAAAATAAGTTGGGCTGCAATAACCGGCTTCAACTAAAGTGGCGCGGCCGACCGTTGTTATGTCCCTCTCATGCCATGTTGGCATCTTTGTTGTAATTTTCCTTCGAGATATTGAAGGTCAGCGCCTATTAGCCTATGCATGGAGAAGGGAAGGTTGCGGTTTCAAATAGGAAAGGAAGATTGCACGGCCGAAAAACATTGAAGGACATGTTCAATGTCTATATCATTGCAAGGTATGAGCCCAACCAAAGATTCCTAAAATTTTGTAACCAAGCTAGTGACTTCCCCAAAGCCCAAGAGAATTGTGGAGAGTTGATCAATGCTATGTTGGGCGATAAGTATGAGATGCGGAATGAAGCCGGCGATCGATGGGAAGAAACACGGTAGGAGGAAGCAACCTCGGAGAACTTACCATCAACTCTAAAATTTACAAATAGAAATAAGACGACATAAAATTTATCGATCGTGGAGAGATCCAGGGTAGAGGAGATAGTCAAGTTCCATAGAGGAGATAGGCAAACTATCTTTCACATTTTTCAACTTCTGTTTAACTACACTTATGCTATCCATAGAGGAGATAGGCAAGTTCCAAGCTCTATCCACCCTAGTTAGAAAATTAGGGTGGGACAACCAAGTTTTTTCAAATCTAAATTCTTTTGATTTAGTTCCATGTATCTCACCAATGTCAATCACCAAGGGATTGCAGTCAGACATAATCCTAGGATTTTTTCTAGCATTAGTTAGTGGAAACATGTTTTCCCATTTAGAGTTAATCAAGATTATA
Source organism: Avena sativa (assembly GCA_916181665.1). NCBI lineage: Eukaryota > Viridiplantae > Streptophyta > Magnoliopsida > Poales > Poaceae > Avena > Avena sativa. The sequence continues at coordinate 37,602,117 of OV702298.1, read as the reverse complement.
TCTAACTTCTCAAGAGTAAGCATCTGATGATTACTTTACCAAGTATATTGTCCTCGAGATAATCTAATCTCCCTAAGAGTATAGGAATTAATGATGGCATTAAACATCATAGAGAATTTTGTTGTTCCTCCTTTCTTATTTTTCTCATTCTAAAATGTGAAAATCCCCACCAATGAGGGTAGGGATTACCATATCAGTACAAATATTTGCCAAGTCACACAGGAAAACTTCTTTTTCATTATCCTAAGCTGCCGCATAAATCACAATAAGAAATATAGTATGTTGAAGCTTTTTATCAAACACTCTTGCTTACACAAAATGTCTCCCAAGTTGAACATTTATACCATCAAACCTTGAGCATTTAATGCCACAAAGAATACCCCCAGAACTCCCGTAGAGGGTGACCAATGCCATGTATAACTTTGTCATGATCAAATTTTCTACAAACATAAACATCAATTTCTTTCTTCATAGTTTCTTGAAGCCCAATGAAGTCTAAACTATATTCTGACATAATATCTCTAAGGAAAAAAGAGAAACCTTTCTTCCCCACACCCCTATAATTCATAAAGAGACCTATCATTTATATTCTATGTTCCGAATTCTAGTCCTAGGACCAACCAAGATATCACTCAAAGGATAATTCTTGTCTGTCCTACAAGGGTTTTTTTTCTGCCACTGAGGGGCACACCCTGAGATTTTTTACCAGATCCTTTCTTTAAAAGTTTCTTGTTCTTTTTGGAAATAATAGGGCTAAAATCATCTTCCTCAATCATATACTCCGTCCATCCCAAGGCTTAAGGCCTATTAACTTTTTTGAAAAGTCAAGCCATGTAAAGTTTAACCAAACTTTTAGAAAAAACTATCAAGAACTATTATATTATATAGATACCATGTGAAAATATATTTTATGATGTATAAAAGGGTATGGATTACGTATTATAAATATTAATATTTTTCTCTAAAAACTTTGTCAAACTTTAGGTAATTTGACTTTTGAAAAAAATTAGATGCCTTAACCCTTGGACGGAGGTAGTATTCTTTATCAATGAAATCATCAGGATGTTGAACTTCTTCTGTCCCAAGCAAATTGTGCATATTAATGGCCTTACCTTGGTCAGCATTATTTAGAAAAGCGTTTTTCTTAGTAGTAAGATTGTCTCTAGCACACTCCAAATCTCTCATCATATGAACAGTTTCAACGGGAAGGGATTTAATATCAACGCCACATTCTAAAGATTTAACATAAATGGAATCATCTGAAAGAACATAAAAAGAATTTGCTGAGTGAATGAGCTTATTACCTCCATCATCTCTAGCACGAATATGATCTATGGCCCTTTGAAGAATATCTCTTGGTGGGTCTGCCAAAGATATGTTTTCTCTGTGTTCTTTTTTCTTTTTCTTTGTGTTGAAAAGCTTACGTTCACGCAGTCAGAAAGATTTGGTTTGGATAATGTCTTACTTCCAGATAGTCCACGGGAAGTAGGTTAAACCGTGTTTGTATGAAAACAGAAATGAAGCGAGCCGTGAGTTGTCAGCAATCAGCAGGCCAACTACCATTGACCAGGCAGCAACAGTGGTAGCTTTGTGTTCCAACGTAGTCTAAGACTTCTTCAACACCATAATCGAATACCAATTCCACGAACCTGCTGCGTGCGCGCGCATCAACCGCCCTAGGCTTGCCGTTTGCTTGTATATATATATGGTCCGGCACGACGGCAAAATCACAGAGCAGAGCAGGATCAACACAAAGAAAGTACCCAACTATCTCCTCCGCTTGCTTTTCTCCTTGGAATTCCAACCGCAATGGCAGCTGCCATGAGAATCGCTCTCCTTGCCGTGGCGGCGATGGCCGTCTTGAGCACCGCGTCGGCGGCGACATACAACGTCGGCGAGCCGGCCGGCGCGTGGGACCTCGGCATCGACTACGGTAGCTGGGTGTCCTCCAAGAAGTTCCACCCCGGCGACACCGTCGTCTTCAAGTACTCCCCGCAGTCCCACGACGTGGTCGAGGTCACCAAGGCCGGCTACGACTCCTGCAGCACCGCCAGCCCCATCGCCACCCTCAAAACTGGCAACGACGCCATCACCCTCACCAGCACCGGCACCCGCTACTTCATCTGCGGCTTCGCCGGCCACTGCACAACCACCGGCACCGGCGGCATGAAGGTCCAGATCGACGTCGTGGAAGGCTCCTCCCCAGCGTCGCCCGCACCAGCCAGCGGTCCCAGCGCCGGAAACTCTCCCCCGCCGCCGGAAACGCCCTCCTCCGCTACCTCTGTCGGGGCCACGGCGGGTCTTGGCCTTGTCGTCCTGCTTGCCGGTCTCATGGCTTGAGTGTCACTACCGCAGGAACATATGTATAGTGAAATATAGCTGGTGTATTCTTTTTAGCGAGAGAGAATGACACGTTACCTGTACGGTTTGCAAATTCATTTTAGTGTGTAAATTAATTAATAAAGGTACTACTACAGTAGCATATTTTCAATTTGGAAGTGGAATGTTTCACTCGTTATATCGGAAGTTGGAGTAGTGAGATTGAATGAGTTGTACTGCAAAGCACAAGATTCAGAAGTTGGACCCTTGAATCTAACAGAATCGAGTCTAAAAGATTAAGGGTCAAGGCTCTTCTCCCTTCCTTATTGACTCGGTGATCACACTAATTCACTCCATGCCCAGTATCACTCTGTTCCATCACATTGAGCGTTCTGTCAAACTAAAATAGTTTGCCAAAATCTTGCCGCTTGGTGGCTGCATATCTAAGATCACCCCAAAGGAAAAAAACAAGAACTAGTACAATGTAATCGTGATCTATTGATCTACATCATATACAATTGAGAGTAACAGAGGTAAAATCAAAGCTGTCTTCCATGTTAGAAACACAGTAGTAGTAGCTGTCTTCGATATACAGTGGAGTACTATATTACTATGCAGGAGAAAAGCATACTATTAGATACATGAGAATATCATTGTTCCATATTTTATTTGGATCAGGCTTAAACAGCCTTGACATTTAGATCAAGTACATACACAGAAGGCACGTAATCAAGCGGCAAATTCCTCCAGGGTTCACTAGCATTGGCGAACTAGCTACACATATTCACCCCCATCTGACGGAAGACATTATTCCAATAAGCAGACTGGCCTAGCCTGTGTTCTGCATTCCAGCAGCAATGCCCTTCATGGTCAAAATGAGGGTGTCCTCCAGGCCCGGGGCGTACTCGCTCCCGCGGTTCAGTTGCACCAGCTCAGCAGGCTCCTTCTCATCGGCGAACTCCTTCGACAGCGGTGCCTGCTGCGGTGTCACCTCGAAGCTAGGGTCTCTTATCCGCTTCAGGGTGTAGGCTTGGCAAACGTTCAGGGTTGTGATGTATGACTCACGCAACCGCAGACGCTGCTTCAGGTAAGGATCCCCTTCAAGAACGTCCTTGTGACCAGCAACCTGCAGAGATTGATAATTGGTTAGGATTTGGCACGGTAAGGGGGTAATCCCTTCTAGGCTGTGATAATTTAAGCCATGGGCAGATCCAAGACGTGCGGAGACTCATTGTTATTTCTTCGAGATGTTTGGTGTGTCCTCTTATTTACAGGAAATTAGTAACTACTACTCCCTCCGTTTCAAAATATAAGATGTTTTAGGTTTGTGAAGCAAATGTATCTAGACTACTTTTAGTACGTAGGTTCACTCAGTTTTGAAATGAATCTACACACTAAAAAAGTCTAGATACATTTTCTGCACAAACTTAAAACATCTTATATTTTGAAACGGAGGGAGTAGTTTTTTCCTCAATGGTTCAGAACAAGTTAGTTTTATGTCAAATAAACTGAAAACATTTTCAAGAAACCCATTCAACTACTCATTTTGTCTCCCTCTGAAAATAGGAGTATATCATAAAGAATTCAAATAACCATGCATTCTTATTGCCAAATTGCAAATATTTCCTACAAATACAAAGTAATCTGAAATGTGAGCAAAACTAAACATAAAAACCAACCTACTCCCTTAGTGTCACAGTGAATGTTGTTTCAGTCTCCAAGGTTTACTTTTGGACGTGAGTTTAGAAACCAAACTAAATGTAAGTGTTATCGGTTTGGTGGAGCAGATGTGAATTTCCTATATTGATAGTCAAAACCTATGATGTTTTACTGGGAGACTCTAAAACAACATGTATTGTGGCATGGAGAAAGTATTTCGATATTTTAGCACTTTACTTGAAGGATTAACTGTGGACTCAAACAACATGTATGGTGGCAGAGAGAGTATTTAGATATTTTAGCACTTTACCTGAAGGAGTAACTGTTTTGTCTCTTCAAAGTTGTTTCTCAGCTGCTCCCCAAAGGGATGCAGATCTTCAGACACAAGCAATTTGTCATATAAAGCAGCAATTCCTGGATCTCCCTTGGCAAAAACCATCTCAAGTAAGTCAAGGGTGACCCTAAAGAATGGCCACTCATTGTACATTTCTTTCAGAGTATGGATGTTCCTAATGTCCTTTTGCATTATATGTTTGAATGCTGCACCAAATCCAAGCCATACAGGAAGATGAAACCTTGTCTGTGTCCAAGCAAAGATCCATGGAATTGCACGGAGCGATTCTATTCCTCCACTAGGCTTTCTCTTCGATGGCCGGCTACCAATATTCATCCGACCATATTCAGTCTCAGGTGTTGCCTGAAACAGCAGATGAACAAGTACATAATCAAGTGTTCTTATTCTACAGCAAGTTCTAGGCCAGCTTGACAGAAAGCACTGGATATGTATGAGAGTTTAACAATAGAAAAACATGGACATCAAGCTCAAAATATCATAGTCACAAACCTTTGCCTGCAGCTTTGAAACAAACCATTACGTACTTCATGCTAATGTTATGTGCAAAATGTTTAATAATAGTGGACAAAGGTTAACTTACAGAGCGGAAGTATTCGACAAAGCGTGGTTCTTGGAAGACAATTGATCGATATTCTTTTGTTGCCACAACAGCCATCTCATCCATTATAGCACGCCATTCTGGCTTGGGTGAAATTGGGGGATGCATTCCATGCTCAAGAGTAGCTGCAGTGAAACGTTGCAGAGTTCTAAAGCACAAGTGTTCCTCCCCAAACGAGTGCTCTATGACCTCTCCTTGAACTGTTACACGAAGTGATCCTTGTATCGTGTCCGGTGGTTGAGATAATATAGCAAGATGACTGGGGCCACCTCCTCTGCCAACCGTTCCACCTCTTCCATGAAACATTGTCAATTTTACTCCGTACTGCTTTGCCACCTTTATGAGGTCTTCTTGTGCTTTATACATTTGCCACGCTGCAGAGAGACGCCCAGCATCCTTGCCAGAGTCTGAGTATCCAATCATGACCTCCTGCTTGCCATTGATTCTGTTCATGTACCAGTCTATTGAAAATAGTCGTGCAACAGATGCTGGAGCTGCTTCAAGATCTGCAAGCTTCTCAAATAGTGGAACAACTCTCAATGGTTGTTTTATATGGCACTCCCGCTGTAAAAGCTCAACAGCAAGCACATCAGATGGGGCAGTTGCCATTGAGATGATATAAGCACCAAAACAATCTGCTGGGAGCTCTGCAAGGACGTGAAATGTGTTTAAAACATCAGCAACTTCTTCAGTCTGGGGAAGATCTGAACCGAACAATGGGCGTTTCCCCCTTAGTTCGGACAACAGCCACTCCTGGCGTTTCTCCTCGGACCATTCAGCATAGGATCCGATCCCAAGATGTGTCGTTATAGCATCAAGGACATCAGTGTGTCGATCAGATTCCTGCCTGATATCAAGTTTCACAAGAGCAAGCCCGAAAGTTGATACTTGACGCAAGAAATCAAGAAGGCTTCCATCAGCTATAGCTTTGTCACCACAAGCAGATAAGGATCTGTAGCACAGCTCAAGAGGTTCCAGAAACTGCAACATATAGGAGGATAATTAGACAAATAATGACATTATATTCACGAAGTCTCCATCATCATCAGCATAATAATAATAATAATAATAATAATAATAATAATAATAATAATAATAATAAGATCTCACCAGTTCAACATTAGTAAAAGTTAACTCCTCTGGAATGTCTGAAATTCCAGTTGTCAATATGTGGCGAGAACGTTCACGTGTATAGTACAATTTATCCCTGACATCGCCAAGTATGACACGATAAGGTTCATTTGGAGGAACTTGCTTCCAGAACTCTGCAGCAATTACATTTCTTAGTAACAGGCAGATCCAACAAGCAGATCATTGTTTGCAAGAAAGGGAGTAAAATCAAGAATTCATACAACTACTAATGATTTTTGGTGCCAAAGCTGCTGAAAGAAAAGGACCAATCAAATGGACATAAATAAACATGACTACAAGATAGCGTTGTTGACGTTTCTAGTCCATGGTAACCATGTCTACTTGTTATGGGCACACTGTGCGGCCAGCCTATGGAGGCATGTAGCAGTCTTACCAGATGGTAAAGAAAGATGAGGATTATTTAGTTAAGGAAGACAATTATCATGTTATGAAAGATATCAGATTACTCGCGAAGAAAGAGATGGAGATCGGAGTGACTCGGATTTGTCTAGATTCGTATGTATCAAAACACGTCTACATACATACGAATCTAGACAAATATGAGTCAAGTTTTATGGAACAGAGGGAGTAGGTTTCAAGTCTGCCTTGTCTACAAAAGGAAAACCAATGCAACAACGCAGGGGATTAGGCTCTGAAGGCAGGTATATTGGGCTGAGTGCTATATTTCTGTTTCTCTCACAGCACTACATGATTGATGTTTTCAATGAGACCTTCCACGGCCTCAATGAACATCAACACCCTATCTATCTAAAATAAATAATATCAACAGTTTAATCTCGCCTACCAATGTACAACAGTTTTAAATCAGATTAACGTGCCAGACAGTACCATAAGATTCTAGCAGTTTTGATCTAGCAGATATACTTGCCAAATTATCCTGCGAGCTAAATTTCAATGACAGCATCCACAACATATAGTAAACTATAAAAAGCAATAGGGATGCACTTGCACATGTGCAAAGCAACTAAAGCGTATGATTTTAAAGTACACATTCTTATAAGTAAGTCGATGTGGTTAAACTAACGAAACAGGCTAAATATTGAAAAGAGAAGCTGCACAGAATTTCTTAGGGGAGCATTTGGATTTGACTCTGTTGTTGAAGTGGTTACTTTATGAGTCAAAAGCAAAGCAAGAACAGAAAAGATCCTCAAGTTTTCCCTTTAGCTGGTCAACAAGTATGCAAAATGATCCAAAATACTTATTTCAAGAATCATATTCATGTTACCTATGTAATGCTTTGCAGATTTTTTTGAGGACCGATGTACTTCATCTGCACGGACCCTAAGTTCATCACTGCAGCGCCACATAGAGAGCTAGAAAAACATCTTATGCTGTTAATATTGGAAAATAAGTATTGCAGGAGTTCCTTTAAGATGTAAAAGTACTGCTTCTACAATACCTCAAACATCAGATCTTCTATCTGAGAGAAGTACAAGTTAGCAGCCATCATCCTTGCTAACAAGCAAACATCACGTGTAACCTCCGGTGTAACTCTTGGATTTCCTAAAAAAGAGGCATTCTACCATTATTCATGGACAGGAAAACAGACTCCGGTTCAACCTTAAATATTAAGGCCTATGGCTGTACTTTACAGGAAAATGAAAAAGAAGTTCAGTTAACTTTACAAATGAAGAATAGATAACATACTAATTGCTAGCAGAATACACATCAATGTTATTTCGAGGACACACAACTCAATCTTCTTTCACATGTACCACTAAGAAGTATGTTATGCGTGACAGAAAAACTGGTCCAAGTGGGATAGGAGAAAGTACCATCACGGTCACCACCCATCCAGGAGGAGAACTGAATGAGAGGGGCGTTGTAAGGAAGCCGCTCATTAATCCCAATATTTTTCAGAGCAGTGTCAATACGACGCAAGAATTTTGGTACACCCTTCCATATAGTTTCATGGAAGTAACTCATCCCAGCACGCATTTCATCCTGGGGAGTGGGAGGTGTCCTGCGGATTTCATCAGTTCGGAAGGCAGCTTGAATCTGAGAAATGTGACAGGCGATAAATCAGAAGAAAAATCGTGGTGGAACAGAACGGTAGAAACAGGAAGTGATTTTCAACATATGTTTTAACTGATTATTTATATGTTTCACCGATGATTATCAATCGTGGTGAATGCATCATAACAGAAAGCTATCACAGGTGTGTGGTTGTTCATAACAGTTATTAAGAATTAATATGGATACACGCTACATATTCGAAAACAAAACATAATCCAAAGGTGTGGTTTACAATTGATACGTAGAAACGTCAATATTCACTTTATAATATAATATTTTAATCTAAATGTGAAAATTTCCTATAAATTACCTCCCTCTGCAGAGCCTCATCAAGCTCTTGCTTGTCATCAGCAGTGATGTCCTTCGCATACAACTGCTTCAGACAATTCCGGATCCTGCACAGAAAGTCAGCCACAAACATTCAGCGCCTCAACGCAGGCAAAATCAACAGGCGAAGAAGATCATTGGCTACCGCCGCACCTCCCGTGCTTCTGGAGCAGGGACCTCCTGACGGACTGCGTGGGGTGCGCGGTGAACACGAGGTCGACAGTCTGGTTCTTGAGTGCATCGAACACCTCCTCGCGGGACTTTCCGAGGTCGGAGACAAGCCGCTTGAGCGTCTCCTCTATGTCGGACTCGGTGGGCGCCGATGCCTCGTCACCGAAGTCCCCCCGCTTGAGCTTGGTCCGGCGGCGGTTGGCGATCTGCACCTCCTCGGCGAGGTTGGCGAGGTTGAGCATGTGCGAGAAGGAGCTGGAGATGACGATGGAGTCGGCAGGGGACAGGCTGGTGAGCTTGGCCCCGAGCTCGGCGATCCTGGCCTCGTCCCGGTCGGTCTCGTACTCCGCCGAGAGCTCGTAGCACTCCTGCACCTGCAGAGCAGAAGAGAGAGAAGCAATCCATGTGAGCATGCCGTCGAACAGGTAGTGTGCGGATCTGGGAAGTAGACGAGACGGGACGGGACGGGCGTACGAATTCGCGGAGGTGGGGGCCGTGCAAGTCCTGGAGGATGTCGAGGAAGCGGTCGACGAGGAGGGCGTCGTACTCGACGAGCTTGTCGTCCTCGGAGACCTTGCCGGGGACGAGGAGCCGCAGCTGCGCGTCGATCGACTGGTGCCGCTCCATTGCGGCCTTCCCCGACGGCGGCGCGGCCATCGCTGGCTGCGGGCGCGCGCGCTTGCGCTAAACCAAGCGGGTCCCCCACCAGAGGGGGAGTCTGCGGGGTGCCGGCTAGGCTGTAGCGGACGCAGGGGCGCGTGCTCGAACGTGAGGGCGGCGGTGGAGTCTCGTCGGCGTCAGATGGGGCCGCGGAACTATAGGTAGGTAGGCAGAGATCGGAGCTGAAGTGTGTTATTTATGGGAGAGCGATGGCGAGATTGCTGCGGAGGGATCAATTCGTTTTGATGAAGGTCACATGTTTGGAATCTAGTGGAGAGCGGGTTTTGCGAAGGTGTACTCGTAGGATTCCGGATTTACAAGAAGGGTTTCCATGGATTAATAATGTGATTTTTAAATTATTTTGTTCAATTTTCAGCTAATTTTAATAAAATTTAACCAAATTTATTTTGATTTAGTTTGAATATAGCTCAAAAGTTTCAACTAAATTTTATCACATACCTCACTTATTAAGGAAGATGCTAATTGCTCAGTTAATTAGCAAAGAACCGAGCTCGTGGAACATGACAATGCATAGGACGCGTCACTTGCTGACTTGGCTACAACATATCTTCGGACACGCTGGAAAGCCGAATACCAAAGTTGTGTCATGACCAAACCATCGCTCTTCATTGTCATCGTTTCCATCCAAATCGCCACATGGACCTCCCCCGATGTCCGCATGTCTTTTTCCAATCATGATGCCAGACACACACACGTATGGCCTCAAGAATACATAAAATGGCTCAAAGGTCTTAAAAATGATGACCCTGCAAGGTAGCGACATCCCCAAACGACGTTGTCTGATTTGGCAGCCAACATCTTAGGTTTTCATCTGATGACCAAAAATCATGAATGGAAGACATCTCAAGGATGTACAGCGATGCCTCAAATGAGAAAACAATATGTTTGCATACAACAACGGCATCACTGGAACCCACATGATCCAATTGAGCAACTAATCAAGGTTTTCGCTGGGAGCACCTTGGCCAAAATTTACCAAGGCAGGAGCTGCTAGACAAAATCCATAGCCTAAAGACTATGATAGGCAGCCCAAGGACCCCACAACCTCCAACACACACACACATGTTAGTCACACGCATCCCCTAACATTATGTGCACCGCCACCATGGAGGATAAACCTAGATTCGTCGTGTCGTTCATATTGCCACGCTCTCCGACCTTGACTAAGATCACCCTTGGACCAACATTGTGGTATCATACAACCCGAGAAGCTTGATCCCTTCCCACCAAGGTCGGGTCGGCACCATATCTGCCAATATCATGTTCTTGTTGTTGTAGATATGTGACTTAGGATCCTCTACGATCACTGCAGCAAGATACTTGCATAGAGACGTCACCACTCTGCATATATGTTTTCGTGGCGCCAAGATCCGCCGCATCCAGAGAAGGTGTCCCGAGGCCACAAGTCTTCGGCGTGCATGCTACGACCACCACATTGGATGATACTCTTCTTTGTATGAGTGTCGGCCCCTGGCATGTATGACGAACGGTGAAACAAATGGTTCCACCTTGAATAATAACATGTTGCGGGATCCTTTCGGTACTACTCGAGCAAATACACTCTTTCCTAAAAACACATAAATGCAAAGTAATGAATAAAATTGATCCTAGACAACATGTTAAGCTGGTCATAATGGGTACTATCATATAGTAGTATCATGCAATACTCCCTTCATACCGGTTACTGGGCTACTAGCAGAATTAGAAAAATCCCAAAAAATTAGGCTAGATTTGTTACTTAACACATGGTTTAATTGCCTTGATTGCCTTGATTCTTGGAAATCAGCCGGTGGCAACCTTTTATGCATGCCTCCATGAGGCTGGTCCTAGTGCTAGTATCATAAGGTGTATCATGCATGCCAACTTGGCAAAAATCTGATGTGGCGCCATAATTAATGAAGAGAGAGGTGGTTAGTGTATCATAGGTAGATACCGTATCATAGCACGTAAAGCTAAAAAATCATAATGACAAGTAAATCTTGTACACACATTTTACATAGAGATTCTACAAATCAATAAATATAACACTACTATGATACTACTATATGATACAATGCACTAAAGACATAGTATCATGCACTAGTATCATATGCATGATACTAGTAGTATGATACTACCATTAGGACCAGCCTGATACTATCCTATGCATGATACTACTCTTAGTAATTAATTGCCATAGTTAAAGAGAGGAAATTGGTGATTACAACCCGTCTATGCGATTTTTCTCCACCAATGGAATCCCACCTTCATCACAGAGTTGCTCGTATTAAGCTCAGTAAATCGGTATGAAGGGAGTATGATATTATGTATTATACTATCTTAATAATATATGGTATCATACAGAGGAGTATCATAGTCTCATAATATTTATTAATTTACAGAACCTTAATGTAAATTTATGTAGTACAAGACCTAATTAATATAATTTTTCTAATTTTGCGTGCTATGGTATGGTATGTACCTATGGTTTCAGTATAATCTCTCACCATTAATTACATCCACATATAAGTTTTTTGCATACATGCATTGCATGATAGTGATACCCATTATGGATAGTCTCAGTGTTCCATACCAACCGGCCAGCCCAGTCCTTCCATAACCTCACTCTCTTTTCTTGTTAAGCATAACTGAAAGGATACGGATGTCGCCTAGAGGGGGGTGAATAGGCGATTAAAACTTTTTCTAGAGTGGCTCAACAAAGGCGGAATAAAACTAGTGTTTACTTTGTTAAGCACAACCTAGAACAACTAAGGTTCATCTATGTGCACCAACAACTTATGCTAAGCAATACAAGCCAACAAAGTGATAGCAAGATATATATTACTTCAAGCACGAAGGCTATCACAATGTAAAGTGCATAAGTAAAGAGCTCGGGTATAGAGATAACCGAGGCACGCGAGGACACCAATATTTTACCGAGTTCCTCCCAACATGGAGTACGTCTCGTTTGGAGAGGGGGTGGTATCAAACCACCAACGCCACAAAAGGCCTCCCTTATTCTCCGGTGAAACTCACCCCAATGGGATCGATCCACGCTTCCATTATCGGTGCACTTGTTGGTGGCAACCGGAACCTCTCACAAGGTTGGGGCACTTCTCCACAACTTAATTGGAGGCTCCCAACAAACGCCACAAAAGGCCTCAACAAATGCCACCAAGGCCACAATGCCACCAAGGCCACAAAACCGTCTAGGGTTCCAAGAACCCAAGAGGGACAAGCTCTAATGAGCAACTCAAACCAAATCCTCCGAGGAGAACTTAAACCGATGCACCAAATGCAAATGGCAAGAACACCATAAAAGTGCTCAAATCCCTCACTCTCAAGTTCCAACAAAGCTACTAAAGCTATTGGGGGAACAAGAGAGGAGGAATCAAAGAGAGACACAAAATCCCCCAAAATCTAGATCCTCAAAGATACACTCACAAAGAGATGTTTTGGTTTGGTCAAAACATAGATCTAGATCTCCTCCAACTACCCCTCAAATATATGCAAGAATCAATGGAGGGGTGAGTAGAAATCAAGCTCAAGGAGTAAGGCAAATAGGGGCAAATCTTAGACAAAAATAGGAGGAAGAAGTAACCCTAAAAGACAAATGGGCAAAGCTATTTAAAGGGCTAGGCAAAATATGGCTGTTGGAGCCTTAATGTAGCGGTAGTACCGGAAGTTCAAGCGGTACTACCGGAGGACTCCGGTAGTACCGGACCAGGTACCGGACTTGGTACCAGAAGACCAATATTCAAACTTCATAAGCCCTGGCCACAGCGGTACCACACTTGGTGCTACCGTAAAGCGGTAGTACCGCAAGTGGCAACCGGTACTACCGGAGGCGCAGTGGAATCGGCAACTTGGTCGAGAAAACTCTCTGTCACGCCAGGTAGCAAAATGCGGTAGTACCGCATTTTGCTACCTAAGCAGCCAGTGGCTTTTGCCAACATACAAAAGGCTACTGCCACGCCAGGTAGTAAAATGCGGTACTACCGCATTTTAGTACCAGGGTGAGCAGTGGCCTTTTATCGGTTGGAAAGGGGTTCTGCTGCGCACGGTACTGAAATCCGTTACTACCGCATTTTAGTATCGGAGCGGGCAGTAGCTTTTGACAAGTGGTTAAAAAGCTACTGTCGCGCTAGGTACTAAAATGCGGTACCACCGCTTTTTAGTACCTAGCCCGGCAGAAAGAAAACGGGCCGTTTTCAGGAGCGGGCGATAGTACCGGCCCGCCCGGGCGGTACTACCGCTCGGCCCAGAAAACAGATTGACAGGCAAATATTCAAACGGCAATAACTTTTGACTAGAAGCTCCGATTGACCCGATTCCAATTGCGTTGGATAGAGGACCACAAGGGCTTCCCAATAAAAAGTGGAAATATTGATTATCATCAAGTGAGAAAGTATCAAGTAGAATAATGTGATATACCTCACTTGGTGAGAAACCGAAAAGCCGCATAAATCAAAATCTCAACAAGATACAAAAGGGAGATCCGATTTTGATGAACAAGAGCTTGTTATGGAGATTACCACAAGCTCTATATCCTCACATGGATAAGACCAAATAACAACCAAAAACGATGGTGCAAGTATGCAAAGGTTTGAGCTCTCTCCAAACGATGTGACCGAATTACTCATACGAGAGACCCTCTTGATAGTACGGTTATCTATCCTAAACCCGGTCTCCTACACACAACAAGAGACCGGCAAAAGGGAAAACCTATCAAGATTATACCTTTGCCTTGAGCATTCCACTTGAGCTCGATGTAGACGGTCTTGCCCTTCTCAATATGGAACGCCTTTCTTAATTCCTCATCATCGACCTCGCATATTGAGCTTGCACAACATATCTTCTTTCCATTTCATCGACCTTGAAGACAACACATGCTCCAAGCGATGCCAATGGACAAATCCTACAAGTATAACTTAATACACACATTAGTCCATAAAGATTGTCATTAATTAACAAAACCACACATGAGGGCCCAACATGTTCTTTCAATAACCTCACTCGTAATGGCAGCATGAGAGCATTGCATGTTACTAGTCACATGCCCGGTGCATGACAACAAAGTGATTAGTGGAATTGAATACTTGCTAGTAGCTACATGCACCCGATCTCTAAATTCATTCTTTAGAGAGGAGAGAACGAATAGAATTCGCATCCTATAATTCTAATCATCAAGTCCATGACCCATCACCTCGTATACAAAATTAATCACATACAATATCTTCTTCTTTAGATCGCTCATACTCTCTTTGTTCGGAAATAAATGACCTAAGTTTCTCTAGATCCGTGTGTATCTATATCCTATAACTCATCTAGATACATGTGAATATAGAAAACCCAGATCACTTGTTTCCAGATAAAGAAAGTATTATCTTTACGAATAGTACATTTTGGATGTTATAGGTTTCAACGGTATAAGGTATTGTTTGGTACTAGAGTATTTATGGGGATTAAAGGAGATAATCCCAGGAAACCTCAAATCCCCACTTATTTCAAATAATATGTTTGGTTCTAGAGTATTGGACTGATTCAATACCCACTAATCCCCATTTTACCTAAGTTCTAGTGTATTTTTTCTATATTCCATGCATTACCCATACCCCGTGGATTGTTGGGATTGGGGTTATATGAGGATTAGAGGGTTTTGGGTGTATGTGGGGTTTCACCCAACCCCCCGAGGATTATCCCTTCTAATCCCCACTAAAACACTAATACCAAACAAGGCCTAATTGGTTTCTCTATGCAAGGTCCATGGTTTTAGGCATGTGCAGGAGAGGACACGTTCCGGGAATAGTTGAGGGTGTGTTTGGTAGCCCGGGTGCCCTATCTCACCTCATACATGCTCAATGTAGCTATGTGGAGTACATATAAGTGTGTTTTTATTGTTGTGTTTGGTATGTCGTGTGAGGTGGGATCTTCTCTGTTGAGATTATGTTTGTTGTCTCATATCTCATGAGCTAGGCCAGAAAATCATTAAATAGCAATCAGGTCCTTGGATAAAAAGATAAAAAGCAATCGGGTCCCTAGGAGGTCGTCGGCGTCATTGCTGGCGAGAGGAGCCGCCGTCGGCTGCCGGCGAGATGCTTTCCTGCCGCCACGATGTTGCGCCTCTCCATCCTCGCCGCCAGGAGGCCGAGCTTCGACTCGCTGCCGCCGCCAGGAGGCCGTGCACATCTGCCTCTGTAGGGAGACGAGCTCCGACTCGAGGGGACTGGGACGCTGGAGCTAGACGGGGACGCCCCCGCGCGTCGTCGTCGTGCACCGCAACTCGCCGCCGCCACTCACTACTCTGTGGCCGGCAAGGAGCTATCGTTGTGAGGCCTGGAGAGGCAGTGTGCCCTGTCGCTGCTCCACACGCGGTGAGGCCGGGAGAGGCAGCGTGCCCAGCAATGTGATGAGGAGCTGTCGTTGCTCCAAGACCTCGTCGGCGGCGACACTGGGTAGCAGGCGTGCGTGGAGACAAGGTGAGGACTAGGCGGCGGCGGTTGCAAAAGAGGAAGGACGGGAGCACCAGGGAGAGAGGTGGGGGAGAAGAGTTAAATATAGTAACAGTCCCTGTACTTGTAGGGCTGGCTCGATTTGGTCCTCGTACTTGGGATTTGCTGAATTTTGTCCATGTACTTGTGAATTGGACTCGATTTAGTCCAATTTAATGTTGGCCGTGAAATTTGTGCTAACGCAGATGACACGTGGACTGGAATTCTGCAAGAACACCCTCTAGCATCTAAGAAAATTGCAAAAAAGCAAATGAACGTTAGACACCGACCCTTTTCTCTCTATTCATCCTATTCTTCTTTTTTCCTTAATCCCTTCATCTCCCTCATCCCCATTGTTAATCCTTCCTCCGGCCGGAGCTCGGTGAGGTTTCCCAACTCCATGTAGCTCGTGGGCCGCCCCTCCCCTCTACTTGAGCTTGCATAGAAACACCCCTGCCATGCAACCCCGTTGGCAGCGCACTGATGGTTTGCGAGTGAGGTGCGAGGCCGTGCGGCGACCCAGCATACCACTGCATGTGTAGTACACTATAGTCATTGACATGACATCCACAGAATACCGTTCCGTAAATATCACATCCCTCGGAGTGGTACAACAGAAACATTGCGGGTCCATATTACAAATATACACACATTATTATTATTATACCGGAAGTTCAAGACTCCCAAAAGATTCAACTTACAAACAAAAATATAAGTGTTTCAGCGGAAGTTTCAAATTTTAAAACTTAAACTCCAAATTGAGCTCAATAACTTATTGCTATATATTGTTCATGTTGCTCGGCTCAAGTGGCTACTAGAACTATAATAATTATTCGGACTCTTGGAACTCTCCTCCGTATATGATATCATAGTCCTCCACTTCTATGGCTCCATACAGGTTGGGCTCTTCATAGAAGACCTCCTCTTGGCTCTCGGCTGCATACATTGGAGTATCTTCGGGATTCTCAGAGTCTAAGCAAGGAATCAAAGGAAAGGATGAGTAACAGCGTTACCCAACAAGTTCATTATATGCAAGGTAGGAAGTTTGATGCTCTATATACCACCTTGGACTATCAGTCCTTGGCACTATGCAATTTTCGTAAATCTTTCTTCAAGGATTGATTTTATTATGAAAATCTATGACCATCAGCCTTCACAGGTTGACCAGAACTTTCATGGAGTTCCTTTCCTGCCGCGTTCGTAGCTCCTTAACGGAACAGGGAGTAACAAGTTACAATTCTTACACTCTGCAGAGGTGCGTTACTTTTCCCATGAGAGACCAACTCCTTGTTGCACAACCGGGCGTACTTTCCCGTCCACAATTCCATGATGTGGGGCTCAGTAGTTGGTCCAAGCCAATCACTGCCCTCTCCGTGACCTCATATGTCTGCATGATCCTTCAGGGCTGGCTCACCTCCATTAAGCCCCCTTTCGGGCAGGCTAAAACCCTGATGAGTTCTCGAAGACTCTATGACCTAGTGATGCCCAGAATAGTACCATTTACATGGACTATATTCCTAAACAACATTCATGGATAATCTAGACACCAAAAGTGTGGGGCATAAGGGTTCCCACCCATATGTTGGATCCGCACAAGGAATCACAACGTCACGTTAAGGTCGTCTTGCCTCCATACAAGAGGAAAAGGATACAGCTGACTTCTCCATCCCATTCCAAATCTCATGGTTAACGCATAATATACGGCGCTAGAATCACTGATGTCATGGGTTATTAATCCCTAATTGTTCATCATTATTGCAATTAGAAACCTAAGTTTTATTGCTCCATCATATCATCACTTAGGATGATACCTAAGATTTATTATTTTGAGAAAATAACATTTTCTTTTTCTATAATATAGATGATAACACACAATTTGCAAATATTTTAATAAAGACTCTTCAAAGGACATGAGCAAGTGATGAACTTGCCTTGTGATTGCAAGGTAGTGAAGTCGGATGCTTGCACTGGACCTTGAGCTTCTATGTCTACAAAACCATCATTATTGCCCGGTTAGGACAATATTTAAAGAAGCAAAATGATTATGCAAAGTAATGTAATGCATTATTTAGCTTTATGTGTATTCTTCCCCATTATTTAAGTTATAAAAATTCTTTTAAAAATAAAGATTTTATAAATATTAATTTTTAATATTTATTGAATATTGTATTCTTTTATTTTATTTCATTTTATTAATTTAATAATTCCTTTAAGAATTATCATTAAATACCAAAAATTGTTATTAAATATTTTTTTAGTATTTTTCTAAAATACTACAATATTAATATATAATGAAAGTGATTTTTATTTATTTTTATCATCTTTCAATAATTTTATAAAATTCCATAAGGAATATTTATATTACAAAATTCTTAATAAAATTTATATGTCTAAAATTTTATTTCTTAATTTATTTGGATAGTTTGCATTATTATGAATCCAAAAATATTTTATTTATAATTTTTGGATTTTTATTTTATTTTCTAGAATTTATTTAAGTTTAGGGGCATTTTGGTCTTTTCTTATTTATTAAAATCTGTCTTTTGGTAAATGGGATGCCTGTGTTGATTTATTGGGCCCTTCTGGCCTAATAGGACAGAACCAAAACCACACCCCGAAGGGGTTTTGGCCCAGTCCAGCCCACACTCCCCTGTCATCCTTTCGTTCTCATCTCCCTTCTCCTCTTCGACCCCGTGTCGATGGCGCCGTTGCCGTGCGCTGCTCGTCGTTGTGGTCCTCCCTGGCCGCTGCCGTGATGCATGGCGAGGTTGTTGACCATGCTCCACCTTCCTGTACAATTCGATTTGGACCTGGAGCTTCCCGTGGCCAGACTAGCTTCGTCCCGAACCCTAGGGTTTGGGGTGGCGCTGGTGCTGTTGTCGCCGCTGCTGCTGTGTGATGTGGTGATGTTCCGCGCCTTAGGCGTGGCTATTGTCTCTGCCTCGGTGTGGTGTGGGTCGCAGCACCCTCTTGAGGTGCTCCCCGTGCCGCCGTGTTCATCATCGACCCTCTGCTTCCTGTTCTAATCTACATCGAGGACCACAGGTGAGTTGGTCCTTGGTTATCACCCGTGCCTCTACCTCCTCTAAGTTCATATGTGTGTAACTAGTGGCAATTCCTAATTAGGGTTCATATTGGTTCTAGGGTTCTTCCCTGGTTCTAGGATTCATTCCTCTTTATGCTTGTAAGATGATGATTTGATCTGGTAATGAGCCCTAATGAAGATTGTGCTCATTGTACTTCAGTGCTTTCTGTCATGTTTTGATTATTTGATGCTATTGTTGACCTGATGCTAGTGATTCAGTAGTGTTGCCTCTAATTGGTGATAAATCTTGGTTAAGCTGATGGTGTAACTGTGAAACCTGGTTGGTTAGGTTGATGCTTAGTGTGTCTCTCTACTGTTAGTACTCTAGTACTGATGGTAGGACTGTCAGTGATGATTCACTGCACCAGTAAATGTTGGCTTAAATATTCAGATACAGTTTGAGATCAAATGGTCTCTTACAGTGATGATATATATATGAAGATTCCTAATTATGATTCCTGTGATTAATAGCAGGAAATGATTTATAGTTAGCTGTGGTTGTATCTATGAAGATTGGATGCTTAACCTGCTTAGATTAGAAAATGTTCTTATGACACCATTCTAATATGGCACACAAGACTAGATTCTATTGCTTGGCTTGGTTTTTGTTCAAGCTTAAGATTAGATTGGCATCAGAAATAAATGGAAACTTCTTTCTTTGAATCCTTAGAACCTATGATGTTGGTCTGAGGTTTTAGGGACTAGGCCCTTGTCCTGTTGTTTCTCATGGATTGGTTCTGGTAGTGATACCAGCTACTGATTCTTGAGTTAGAGTTGGAAAAATGATTGGTTTGCTTATAGCTTAATGTTGGTGCATATAGTTTATGAAATCTGAGGTGCTACTCCATTAGGAGATGTGCCCAAATTTTATAAGCTATTTGAGAACATTTTGGAATATATATGAGTTGTTGATGATCACCAGGATCTATGATGCTGGTCTGAGATTCTGGTGGTTTTGGTAGAGTTTACTGTTAGCCTTTATATTTCAAATTTCCTCTATGATAGGTTTACCCCACTTGGGTGATCACTGAGAGGTTTAACTTGTAAGACAACACATGCTTTTCTGTTTGATTAAGATGAATAGAATATGTGGATGTTTTATGATACTCACCATACTTGAGTGTTGTTGTTGCAAGTTGTTGATCTTGTGGTTGTGTGGCTAGCTTGATCTTGCTGCTCCTCCTGATACTTCCAGCTTCTGGACTTGTCCTTGATCTAGCTCTCCACCTCCTGGTCCTGGTGGCTTGATATTTTCCTTGCTATCCACTTGATCTACCCCCTCCTTATGTCACCATCTTGGTGATATGATCAAGGTTGTGTTTTGTGTGATCTGGTTTGGCTTTGCTAACCTGAGTGTGTTCTTGGTGTGTAAGAACAGGGAAATGGTGTTGGGTGGCTTCCCACGGTTGTGCTGAGTAGTTTTGTGTGTGTGGCCTGTTGATGCTGTGCCGACAGCACACACCATGCAGTTTGGTGTGTATGCTGCCTGTGTGCCTGCTGCACCATGTGGATATGCTCTGAGTATGAAAGTTACTTTTATCTGGTTACATTTACTTGGCTGGTGAAACTTGCCCCTCCTTGCTATTTATTTGACTCATGGCTTGAATTTGTGAAAGATATAGTTCTTTCATATTGGTGAAACTTGCCCCTTAAAAATTACTCAATGATGAACCTTGAACAGTGCACCTCACTGTCAATACTGAGAGTAAAACATTTTTAACCTTAACTTTCTTTCTTTTAGTTTGTTTTTGTTTTGCAGGTACCAGACTTGAAGATTCAAGATTTAGATTAGGTTTTCCTTTTCTTTATAGATAGTTACTTGTAAAATTTCTCTTATTCAATTATAATCTTTATTTTATTCTTTTGTACTTTTTATTTTATTCTTTTGTAATAAAGATTGTACTATTACTCAATATATAAAGATTATTCTTTTATTTAATTACTATTGTAAAGATTGTTGATCAGTTTCATAAGTGTAACATCCCAAAAATACCAAACTTAGATCATCAAACACTAATCAGCAAGATTAGGGCTAACAAAAACTTTTCTAAGTAAACCCATGAATGCATGTATATGTGTATGCATGGATTTTGAATTTCTTTAAAAACCACCTTGTCTGTGTGATCCATTGCTTGTAAAATGTTTCTTAGGTGAAATGAACATCATCTAAAACATTTCCCACACTGTTCCTAAAGACAAGTAAATCAAAACAAATATATTAAGTGAATGGTCATTTTGACCAATTTAACTCCCATGCCTACTTTGGCTGTCTCAAACTTTCAAAACCTAACAGAAACTTTTCTGGATCTTTGCACCCCTTGAATGTACTCATAACAAAGTATCAAGGCCCACTTTGTGATCATCCAGAAACTTTCAAATGCATAGTTTAAATGACAATTCAAAATTGAATCTTCTTCATATGGGAAGATCCCACTTTTTCAAAAACCACTCAAACAAGCTCAACTTTCAAAACCCAAGCATCTGCAGACTCACCAGAACCAATCTAGCAAACCCACCAAAAATCATTTCAGAATTCAAAACTTGATTTTATGCGGCCATTTCATCAAACAGGTTGCAGACACAAATCAAACAAAACATCAAACACTATAGTGTGCAGTGATTCTTGCCTAACTTGTTCCCTAGTTAGCTCACACACAGCCCAGTAGATCATCTAGAAAGATTAGTCCAACACTAGCACCTCTGTGAGCTTGCCATTGCCATTAATGGTGAACAGCCGAGCACCTCAATGCCACCCCATAGTCGACAGCAGGCTAGAGGAAGAACTAGCCATGCCAACCTTGTCTAGGAGGCAGCCCACCGTCCACCGCCACTCCATGTCCCAGCCGCGAGCGTTGCCAAGCCCTGGACCACGCGCACAAGCCGCGCCCAGACCATGCCGAGCGTGCGCTAGAGCGCCACCCTCGATCAGCATCCACAGACCGCGCGCCGCCCTCACCGCGTGCACACGCAATCACCACCGACCCAGGAGACCGCCAGACATCCCCGTTTGCCGCCCCGTGCCATACAGCCACCGCCCGCCGTCGAAGACGTCGCCTCTGCCGCGTAGAGCACCGCCCGTTCCAGACCAAACCACACCGCCCCATGCCTCGCGACCATGTCGTTGAGCATCGCCAGGAGACACAGCACCGTCCCCTACCCTTGCCCATGCCATTAGCCGCCTGTAACGTCGCTCTCGACGAGCTCACCGTGCACCCCGACGGTCCCCTCGCTCGACTATAAATAGAGGCCACCCCCGCACGATTTCTTCACACCATCTCACTCCCCTCTCCTCACTGACCGTGCCACACCATTCTTAGAGCAAGGCGAGCACCACCTCGCCGGAATTTCACCAGAGCCTGCCGCCTCTGGAGAAGAAAGGAGCCAGTGATTGGAGCCGCCCCAGGAGAAGCCACCGATACCAGGAGGTTCGCCGTTGTCGACTTTGTCGTTCGCCCGCCTCGCCGACCCTCGCCCGTACCCCGGTGAGCCCCAGCACCCCTCACTGGCCGCGCTAGGTTTCATTCTCGCTGGAGCTGTCTCGCGTCGACGATGACCCACAGTCGTTGGATTAGAACTAGATCGAACGATCCACGTTGCCCCATACCGCTTCGCCCAGCCCCGTGTCACTGATGAGTGGGGCCACCCACTTAAGCAGCCCGCAGGAGCACTGCGCTTAGCAGGCCGGCCCAGTAACATTTCCCGCGCAGCCCAACATTTCAAATTAAACCTTTTCTTTTTAAATTCAAACACACTTCTGTACCCAACTTCAAAAATCAACCCAGATCGATTCAGTGCATCAATTTGAATGAAACCAATTTTGTTGGAAAGGTCTGTGAATGGTTAATCCAAGCCCGTTGGATTCAAGTCATTTGGATCTGTAGATCACCCATAGTAAAAATAACAAGGCAGAAGCTTTTCTGCATTCAAACATTTTTCAAATTTAAAGCATAAAAGCTTTTGAGTTGATTCCAACTCTCAAAAATCACATTTAACCATACCTTTCAGAATATATAAAAATATATAGGTTTACTTGCAGAAATAATGTTCAAGGAATAAAAGAATGCTTCATAAGCATTTCTAGACACATTAATTAATTAAAATAAAAGGGTAAAACCTTATTAAATTGTGACACCACTTTAAATCACATTCCCATGGACTACAATATGTGGTGATGACAGGTGTCAACATGATCCCATGTTTAGTTTGAAGAATATTAAATCTTAAGTAGTTTTTCAATGAGTAGAAATTACTTTTCTAAAAATAAAAAGATTTAAACCAAGCCTTAACCTTGTAATGTTAGAGATGATTCTAGATCATCTATAGGACCCTTGTGTGTGATGATTGCAAGTAGTTAAGTATTGTTTGGTGATTGTGTACCTCGTATTTATTCATAGACGCTAGTACCGACCAAGGATACGAGGAGGAAGGAGGATACTACGAAGAAGAAGCCGAGGAGAACTTCAACCACTGCTCTGCATAAGGCAAGCTTTATTAACTAAGTGGACCAATGCAAGCTAGTAACTATGCAAGCTTATACTCATATTGATGCAAGCCAACCCTTGCCAGATACCCTACTGATGCCACAAACCCATACTTGTGATATGAATACTATATGCCTTAAGCATATGTGATCATACCCACTTGATAAACCAATCCTAGTTTTATGTGCAAGCTTCTTATTTTATTTCTTTATCAAAGCTTACTTAGAGTCTACCTAAGAGTTTGGTAGATACTAGACAGTTGTGCTGAAGGTTGCATAAAGAGCATAAAATTTGGCCTAAGCTAGAACCTTGATATCAGCCTAAGATATAAGGTTGGACTTAGTGAAACTCCACCAGTTACCACCCCTCATCAGTACTACCCCCACCTGTAGATGCTAGTGCTAAGCATAAAACTTGATCAACTTTATATGGGAATACTTGGTGGAAAAATGGTTATGAAAACCTTTGAATGATGGATCATTCTATTGAAATGTTTTGGACATGTGTTTCCAAACACTTGATGATTTTGGTGATGAAAATGTTGAGGCATGAGCCTTAGCCCTTTATAAAACTGATGGTTGTCTGGATGCGATACCATTCCAATTTTATCGTACAACCACAATACCCGAATATTGGGTAGGGCTTGACTGGAAACTTATATTCCTTAGTATTAGTTCCCTCACGGCCAAGGTCTGAGCTGAGGCTACCTTGTGAAGATTGTCCACCTGTGCAGTACCCAAGATGACAGTGAGTCATGGTTGGGAGGCCAAACTCATAGGAGAGGTGCTTATACTAGGGCGTGTAATTGAAAGGTTAGGATTGATTATCCGCATACTGAGTATGGTGAATTCAGGATTCGTTCCTGACGGATGTATCGAATGTTGTGGTGAAAGTATACAATCTCTGCAGAGTGTCAAACTATTCGAATAGCCGCGTCCGCGGTTATGGACAGTTGGAGTGGCCATACTGTTCCCCCGTCAGGCTTTTCAAAATGACTTGTGAAATGAATTGAGACTTTGACTTCACCACAACAGAGTTGTGACCTGAATTACAAGATCCCACTTAGGAGTTATAAAATTGTGACTAGCTTTGGAACTTAGTAGAGATAAACCTGGCTTTTTGCAAAACAACTTTAGAGCCTAGTGTCCTATTATCCAAAAACCCCTTACCTGTTAGTATTAGTTTGCGAGTACTTAAAGAGTACTCATGGCTTTGTCCCTGGCTATTCCCATGGCCAGACTATGAATAGGAGTACCTAGAAGATGGACCCCAGGAAGGTTACGACAACTAGGATCATCTCCCATCGTCAGCATTGCCTGTGACCCCGAAGATGGAGCTTCGCCTACGCTACCGTTATTATTACGTATTCCGCTGCTTGATGTTGTATTGAGAACTGGATCATGAGATCCCTATTTGTGTAAGAACTTATGTATCGTTTGTTATGGATGAAGTACTATGGTATCCAATTCTGTTATGTCTCGCAAAAATGGTAATCCTGGGATTGCGATGTATGGCATAACAGGCATCTAGGATTGAAAAATCCGGGTGTTGACAAGTTGGTATCAGAGCCACCCTGACCATAGGAGACCCTAGTTAGATTGGACGTTGAACCAAAAACTTAGTTTCAAAACCAAAGAATAAAAAAAATATTTACGAAAACTTATTCTCATTCTTACCTCTTTAATTCTTTCATAAAACCTCATGTTCCTCAAAAACTCTTGCAAAATAGATAAAATTTTGACACACTTGATCACTCTGCTAATCTACTCATCCTCTATTTTTATAGATGGACGTAAAGTACAGCAAGTTTTACCAACTTGGGAATGGAGGAGACCTTATCTTTGAGAGGGATCTGGATCAGCTTTCGGAACTTCTGGAGCGTCCGCACCCCGAGTTCTTCGGAGCTCAGCTCAATGATCAAGGAGGAGAAGATCTGCAGTGGCTAATTGTTGCAAGTCTCCGAGGAAATATTGAACCTCCCACTGCGGAGGGAATTCAGTTTACCTTGAGGGAAAACAACTGGCTCGATGGACTTGCCAGAGCAATGCAGGAAGCTCTTTCCCGTCTGTGTGGGCAGAGCATCAATCAGATCAAGGGTACTCGCTTTGAGTTTTTCCCAAGACGTGATGCAAATGGACAACCCCTGGAAGCCCCATACCACCCCGAGCTGAAGACTCAATTGGACCACCTTAGCTTCATGATGTATGATCGTCAGCAGGAATTGGACAACTGTCGTGACTATTGCAACCACAAGTCTGCCATCATCAAGACGAAGGATCAGACCATCGCCATGCTAGCAAAGGATCCAAGTCTCGTCGCCGTCAGCTTGACAAGAAGGAGCGCATTATTGCCCGTCTTCGCCATCGCATCTCATCTCTGGAAGAGACCATCCACGAGAGAGACATGCAGTTAGAGGAAAGGGAGAATGTCGGAGAGGATCTTCGTGGAGACCCTTACTCCTATCTCAGCGATGATGATGATTTTCTGGAGGATCAGGCCATGGACTTCTTCACCGATGAGGATGATTTCGCCTTCATCGATGATGCTGAAGATGATGAAGCCATAGACTCCGAGGAGTAGTAGCACTGAACACTAGCGTAGTGAGTAGTAGTCGGTCCCACTGTATCGTAGTTTCCAGAATGGTTCTTAAAACCATCTGTTTTTCCTTGTTGTGGTGTGTGTTGTACTGTGTGCTATGAATGAATGAAAAAGCAAGTTGCTAGAAAAACCTGAGTCAAACTTTAAAAACTTTTCAAAAACCCAAAACCTTAGAAATTTCCCTCTTTTCTCATGATCTATATCAATCTTCAGATGCCACATGGAGGAAGTGGTTCAGCCCCGGACCCGATGTTGCAGATCCTGCAAATGTTGACTTCTGACCGCGAAGCTGAAAGAGCAGAACGTCAAGCCAACCTAGCCACTCTGCAACAGATAGCCCAGCTAGCCCATAACAACCAAGGCCATGGAAATCAGGACAACCACGGATCTAAGCTCAAGAATTTCCAGAATACCAACCCACCCGTTTTCACCAAGTCAGAAGAACCCCTAGATGCCGATGATTGGCTGCAAACCATGGAAAACAACTTAGAAGTAGCAGGAGTGGAAGCCAACAAGAAAGTCCTGTTCGCCACCCATTATCTAGCCGGAGATGCCAGGGCATGGTGGAACAGTGTTCGTGCAATGACCGGAGGCCAGATGATGACCTGGGAGGAATTCAAGGTCAAGTTTAGCAGAACCCATGTGCCACCAGGTTTGATCAAGAGAATGAGAGACGAGTTCAGAGAGTTGAATCAAGGAAGGATGACTGTAGTGGAATACCGTGACAAATTTTTGTCATTAGCTAGGTATGCCCCGGATGAAATAGACACCGAAGCCAAGAAGAAAGAAAGATTCATGAATGGTCTGCATGACGAGATGCAGACAGTGTTAGTCAATATCCCCTTTGTTGATATTGAAGCCCTTGTCGATTCAGCCATCCAGATGGAAGGAAAGATCAACCAGGCCAATGAGAACCACAAGCATCGCATGATGCATCAACCAGAAACCCATCAGACCCCAAAGTATCGTCCCAACCCATCTTCAGGATTTGCCCCAAGAACCAACAAACCCCCTATGACCCGTCCGACCTATCCCAACCGTGGAAACCCTAGACCCGGAGGGAATCACAACAACCCCAGCAACTCTAGCAATTTCACCCGTGCCCCACCCAAGTTCAACACCAACAATGCTACCGCCAACCCCAACACTGCCCCGAGGACTGGAAGCAATGCTGTGCCTGTCGCAGCCAAGGACAAGTCACAAGTGACCTGTTATGACTGTGGAAATAAAGGCCACTATTCCAACGAGTGCCCCAACAAGAAGAATGCTACAGCCCCCAACGCCAATGTCCCAGCTCAGCAGTAGCGTCGTGTCCAGCCAGGAAGGAGATTTGCCCCAGGGAATTCACTCAACCGCAATGGCCGTATTTTTCTCATGCATGCTAAAGAAGCTCAGGAAGCACCAGACGTCGTGCTGGGTATGTTTTCTGTTAATTCAGTACTTGCAAGAGTGTTGTTTGACTTTGGTGCATCGCATTCATTTGTCACCGAAGAATTTGCCTGCACTAGTAAAATTCAACCAACCAAACTGAAGCATGTGATGATTGTGCAAATTCCCGGATCAACCACCAAGGCTAGGCAAATTTGCAAAGCCGTCCCTATCCGAATCCATGGCATAGATTTTTATGCTAACCTAATAGTACTCAGAACTAAAGGTTTGGAAGTAGTACTAGGAATGGATTGGATGTCCAAACATAAAGGATTGATTGACTGTGCCAAGAAAGCCATCACCATGACCAGTACCACCGGAATATCAGTCGAGCATATATCTGAAACCTTACCTCGCCAATTCAAGTGTAACAAGAGTATAGCCCAGCCTACCATTGACCAAGTCCGGATAGTCTGCGAATACCCCGATGTATTTCCAGATGTTTTGCCCGGTATGCCCCCAGATCGGGATATCGAGTTTATCATCGAACTAATCCCCGGAACAGGACCCATAGCCCAGAGACCCTATAGTATGAACCCGTCAGAACTAGAAGAACTGAAGAAGCAACTAGATTCCATGTTGGAAATCAGATTAATTCAACCAAATGCGTCCCCATGGAGATCACCTGTCTTGTTTGTGGACAAGAAGGATGGAGGTAACCGTTTGTGTACGGATTATCGGAAGTTGAATGATGTCACCATCAAGAACAAGTACCCCTTGCCTAAGATAGAAGATTTGTTTGATCAGTTGACCGGTGCCCAAGTGTTTTCTAAGATTGATCTTAGGACTGGCTATCATCAACTCAAAATTCGTGCAGAGGATATTCCAAAGACTGCCTTTACCACCAGATATGGATTGTACGAGTATACAGTCATGTCTTTTGGATTAACCAATGCCCCTGCTTATTTCATGAACCTCATGAATAAGATTTTTATGGACTTCCTGGATAAGTTTGTCGTTGTTTTCATCGATGACATTCTGATTTATTCCAAATCAGAAGAAGAACATGAGCTACACCTAAGGACCATTCTTGGAACCCTTAGAGAGCATCAGCTGTATGCAAAGTTTAGCAAATGTGAATTCTGGTTACAGGAAGTAGGATTCCTCGGTCACATTGTATCAGCCGGAGGAATTGCCGTTGACCCTGCCAAAGTGAAAGATGTAGAAGATTGGCAAGCCCCAACCACTCAAACCCAAGTTCGTGCATTTCTCGGATTGGCGGGATATTACCGCAAATTTGTAGAAGGATTCTCTAGTATCGCCCGACCCATGACCCAATTACTGAAGAAAGACAAGAAGTTTGAATGGACCGACAAATGTGAAGCGAGTTTTCAAGAACTCAAAAGGAGATTGATTTCAGCCCCAATCTTGATCATGCCGGATATCACGAAGCCCTTCGATGTGTATTGTGACGCATCCAAGATTGGTCTCGGATGTGTGCTAATGCAAGAAGGCAAAGTTATATCTTATCTATCGCGAAAATTGAAGCAACATGAACAAAATTACCCAACCCATGACCTCGAACTCGCAGCCGTAGTTCTAGCCCTGAAGACATGGAGACATTACCTGATAGGAAACCGTTGTGAGATTTACTCGGATCACAAGAGACTAAAGTATATATTCACTCAGAAGGAGCTGAATATGAGGCAGAGAAGATGGATTGAGCTAATCAAGGATTACGACCTGGACATTCACTATCACCCTGGTAAAGCCAATGTGGTAGCCGATGCCCTTAGCAGATTGCCGTGCCGCTTGAACTCCATGATTTTAGAGGAGCAACCAAGTCTGCACAAAGAGATGGAAGATTTTCGAATAGAATTAGTAAGTGAAGGATTTTTGGCTAGCATAGAACTTCAGCCCACTTTGATCAGTCAGATTAAGGAGGCGCAGAAAGGAAATGCTAGTATCGACGGAATGAAGCGTCGTATCGGTACAGGCAAAGTACCCTGATTCACCGAGGACGAAGAAGGAGTTTTGTGGTACAAAGGACGCCTTTGTGTACCATCAGATTCTGAGTTAAAGGAAGTTATCTTGAAGGAGGCTCATGATACTCTTTATTCTATCCATCCCGGAGGAACTAAGATGTATCAAGATTTGAAAGAGCAATTTTGGTGGCATAAGATGAAGAGAGAAATCGGAAGCTATATCGCCAAGTGTGATATATGTCAGCAAGTCAAGGCAGGACATCAAAGACCCGCTGGATTGTTGCAACCTTTGCAAATTCCGGAATGGAAATGGGATTCTGTAGGAATGGACTTTATCACTGGACTACCTACTTCTAGTAGGGGAAATGACTCTATTTGGGTCATAGTGGACAGATTGTCCAAAGTCGCCCATTTCTTGCCCGTCAAAACCACCTATCAGAGTTCGAAGCTAGCGGAGTTGTACATCGCTAGAATCGTTAGTTTGCATGGAGTCCCCAAGAACATAGTATCGGATCGAGGAACTCAGTTTACCTCGAGGTTCTGGAAGAAAGTCCAAGAAGGTTTAGGAACCCGCCTAGATTTCAGTACCGCGTATCACCCTTAGACCGATGGACAAACAGAGCAAGTAAACCAAATACTCGAAGATATGCTTAGAGCATGTGTGTTAGAATATGGATCCAAGTGGGAAGACTGTCTGCCGTTTGCAGAATTTTCTTACAACAATAGTTACCAAGCCAGTTTGCAAATGGCCCCATTTGAATTCATGTACGGAAGAAAGTGCCGCACCCCTTTGAACTGGTCGGAAGTAGGAGAGAGTCAGCTTTTCGGACCCGACATCCTACGAGAAGCAGAAGAGAAGGTTCACAAGATTCGTGAGCACCTCAAGATAGCCCAATCCCGACAGAAGAGTTACGCCGACAAGAGACGTCGATACCTCGCCTTCAATATAGGAGATTTTGTTTATCTGAAAGTGTCGCCATTGAAGGGAATGCAGCGTTTCCAACTCAAAGGAAAGTTAGCCCCTAGATATATCGGACCTTTCAAAATTCTAAACCGTCGAGGAGAAGTATCGTATCAACTGGAACTATCAGAAGAGATGTCAGCTGTGCACAATGTGTTCCATATCTCGTTACTTCGCAAGTGTCTCGAAGTCCCCGAGAAGACCGAAGTGTTCAAGAATATCGATCACCGGACCATAGAGATCAACGATGACCTAACCTATCCCGAAGTGCCCATACGCATTTTGGAAGAAGCTTATTGAACTACCAGAACCCGAAGCATCAAGTTTCTCAAGATTCAGTGGAGCAACCACACAGAAGAGGAAGCTACCTGGGAGCGCGAAGATCACATCAGGACGGAGTTTCCCGATCTCTTCAAATCCTAGGTAATCTTTTCGTCCTTTTTCAAATCTCGGGACGAGATTTTGTTTAAGGGGGGAAGGTTTGTAATATCCCAAAAATACCAAACTTAGATCATCAAACACTAATCAGCAAGATTAGGGCTAACAAAAACTTTTCTAAGTAAACCCATGAATGCATGTATATGTGTATGCATGGATTTTGAATTTCTTTAAAAACCACCTTGTCTGTGTGATCCATTGCTTGTAAAATGTTTCTTAGGTGAAATGAACATCATCTAAAACATTTCCCACACTGTTCCTAAAGACAAGTAAATCAAAACAAATATATTAAGTGAATGGTCATTTTGACCAATTTAACTCCCATGCCTACTTTGGCTGTCTCAAACTTCCAAAACCTAACAGAAACTTTTATGGATCTTTGCACCCCTTGAATGTACTTATAACAAAGTATCAAGGCCCACTTTGTAATCATCCAGAAACTTTCAAATGCATAGTTTAAATGACAATTCAAAATTGAATCTTCTTCATATGGGAAGATCCCACTTTTTCAAAAACCACTCAAACAAGCTCAACTTTCAAAACCCAAGCATCTGCAGACTCACCAGAACCAATCTAGCAAACCCACCAAAAATCATTTCAAAATTCAAAACTTGATTTCATGCGGCCATTTCATCAAACAGGTTGCAGACACAAATCAAACAAAACATCAAACACTATAGTGTGCAGTGATTCTTGCCTAACTTGTTCCCTAGTTAGCTCACACACAGCCCAGTAGATCATCTAGAAAGATTAGCCCAACACTAGCACCCCTGTGAGCTTGCCATTGCCATTAATGGTGAACAGCCGAGCACCTCAATGCCACCCCATAGTCGACAGCAGGCTAGAGGAAGAACTAGCCGTGCCAACCTTGTCTAGGAGGCAGCCCACCGTCCACCGCCACTCCCTGTCCCAGCCGCGAGCATTGCCAAGCCCTGGACCACGCGCACAAGCCGCGCCCAGACCATGCCGAGCGTGCGCCAGAGCGCCACCCTCGACCAGCGTCCACAGACCGCGCGCCACCCTCACCGCGTGCACATGAAATCACCACCGACCCAGGAGACCGCCAGACATCCCCGTTTTCTGCCCCGTGCCATACAGCCACCGCCCGCCGTCGAAGACGCCACCTCTGCCGCACAGAGCACCGCCCGTTCCAGACCAAACCACACCGCCCCATGCCTCGCGACCATGTCGTTGAGCATCGCCAGGAGACACAGCACCGTCCCCTACCCTTGCCCATGCCATTAGCCACCTGTAATGTCGCCCCCCACGAGCTCACCGCGCGCCCCGACGGTCCCCTCGCTCGACTATAAATAGAGGCCACCCCCGCACGATTTCTTCACACCATCTCACTCCCCTCTCCTCACCGACCGTACCACACCATTCTTAGAGCAAGGCGAGCACCACCTCGCCGGAATTTCACCGGAGCCCGCCGCCTCTGGAGAAGAAAGGAGCCAGCGATTGGAGCCGCTCCAGGAGAAGCCACCGGTACCAGGAGGTTCGCCGTCGTCGACTTCGTCGTTCGCTCGCCTCGCTGACCCTCGCCCGTACCCCGGTGAGCCCCCAGCACCCCTCACTGGCCGCGCTAGGTTTCATTCTCGCCGGAGCTGTCTCGCGTCGACGATGACCCACAGCCGTTGGATTAGAACTAGATCGAACGATCCACGTTGCCCCATACCGCTTCGCCCAGCCCCGTGTCACTGACGAGTGGGGACACCCACTTAAGCAGCCCGCGGGAGCACTGCGCTTAGCAGGCCGGCCCAGTAACATTTCCCGCGCATCCCAACATTTCAAATTAAACCTTTTCTTTTCAAATTCAAACACACTTCTGTACCCAACTTCAAAAATCAACCCAGATCGATTCAGTGCACCAATTTGAATGAAACCAATTTTATTGGAAAGGTCTGTGAATGGTTAATCCAAGCCCGTTGGATTCAAGTCATTTGGATCTGTAGATCACCCATAGTAAAAATAACAAGACAGAAGCTTTTCTGCATTCAAACATTTTTCAAATTTAAACCATAAAAGCTTTTGAGTTGATTCCAACTCTCAAAAATCACATTTAACCATACCTTTCAGAATATATAAAAATATATAGGTTTACTTGCAGAAATAATGTTCAAGGAATAAAAGAATGCTTCATAAGCATTTCTAGACACATTAATTAATTAAAATAAAAGGGTAAAACCTTATTAAATTGTGACACCACTTTAAATCACATTCCCATGGACTACAATATGTGGTGATGACAGGTGTCAACATGATCCCATGTTTAGTTTGGAGAATATTAAATCTTAAGTAGTTTTTCAATGAGTAGAAATTACTTTTCTAAAAATAAAAAGATTTAAACCAAGCCTTAACCTTGTAATGTTAGAGATGATGCTAGATCATCTATAGGACCCTTGTGTGTGATGATTGCAAGTAGTTAAGTATTGTTTGGTGATTGTGTACCTCGTATTTATTCATAGACGCTAGTACCGACCAAGGATACGAGGAGGAAGGAGGATACTACGAAGAAGAAGCCGAGGAGAACTTCAACCACTGCTCTGCACAAGGCAAGCTTTATTAACTAAGTGGACCAATGCAAGCTAGTAACTATGCAAGCTTATACTCATATTGATGCAAGCCAACCCTTGCCAGATACCCTACTGATGCCACAAACCCATACTTGTGATATGAATACTATATGCCTTAAGCATATGTGATCATACCCACTTGATAAACCAATCCTAGTTTTATGTGCAAGCTTCTTATTTTATTTCTTTATCAAAGCTTACTTAGAGTCTACCTAAGAGTTTGGTAGATACTAGATAGTTGTGCTGAAGGTTGCATAAAGAGCATAAAATTTGGCCTAAGCTAGAAACCTTGATATCAGCCTAAGATATAAGGTTGGACTTAGTGAAACTCCACTAATTACCACCCCTCATCAGTACTACCCCCACCTGTAGATGCTAGTGCTAAGCATAAAACTTGATCAACTTTAGATGGGAATACTTGTTGGAAAAATGGTTATGAAAACCTTGGAATGATGGATCATTCTATTGAAATGTTTTGGACATGTGTTTCCAAACACTTGATGATTTTGGTGATGAAAATGTTGAGGCATGAGCCTTAGCCCTTTATAAAACTGATGGTTGTCTGGATGCGATACCATTCCAATTTTATCGTACAACCACAATACCCGAATATTGGGTAGGGCTTGACTGGAAACTTATATTCCTTAGTATTAGTTCCCTCACGGCCAAGGTCTGAGCTGAGGCTACCTTGTGAAGATTGTCCACCTGTGCAGTACCCAAGATGACAGTGAGTCATGGTTGGGAGGCCAAACTCACAGGAAAGGTGCTTATACTAGGGCGTGTAATTGAAAGGTTAGGATTGATTATCCGCATACTGAGTATGGTGAATTCAGAATTTGTTCCTGACGGATGTATCGAATGTTGTGGTGAAAGTGTACAATCTCTGCAGAGTGTCAAACTATTCGAATAGCCGCGTCCGCGGTTATGAACAGTTGGAGTGGCCATACTGTTCCCCCGTCAGGCTTTTCAAAATGACTTGTGAAATGAATTGAGACTTTGACTTCACCACAACAGAGTTGTGACCTGAATTACAAGATCCCACTTAGGAGTTAGAAAATTGTGACTAGCTTTGGAACTTAGTAGAGATAAACCTGGCTTTTTGCAAAACAACCTTAGAGCCTAGTGTCCTATTATCCAAAAACCCCTTACCTGTTAGTATTAGTTTGCGAGTACTTAAAGAGTACTCATGGCTTTGTCCCTGGCTATTTCCATGGCCAGACTATGAAGAGGAGTACCTGGAAGATGGACCCCAGGAAGATTACGACAACTAGGATCATCTCCCATCGTCAGCATTGCCAGTGACCCCGAAGATGGAGCTTCGCCTACGCTACCATTATTATTACGTATTCTGCTGCTTGATGTTGTATTAAGAACTGGATCATGAGATCCCTATTTGTGTAAGAACTTATGTATCGTTTGTAATGGATGAAGTACTATGGTATCCAATTCTATTATGTCTCGCAAAAATGGTAATCCTGGGATTGCGATGTATGGCATAACAGGCATCTAGGATTGAAAAATCCGGGTGTTGACAATAAGTTACATTTTTGTAACTTATTTCTTGAATAAAATTTATGGAATAAATATTCATTTTATTGATTATGTTCTTTATTTAAAGTTTGAGCTACTAATTATCATCTCTTGACTAAATCAAAAATACTCAATCATAAATCTAAATCCTTTTGAATTATAAATCCAACACTCAAATTTAAATTCAAATTTCATTTCCCAAAACACACTAATCCATAAAGATCATATCAAAGTTTATCACAATCATTCTCCAAGACTATTCCTAATCTTAAAGCATGAAAGAAATTTTGATCACTTTAGGTTTTTATTTGGCGAAAAAATTACCCACATTTTTACAGATGAATGCATGCAATTTCACCGATTCCTAAATCTACCCTTCGTTGGTTCCTAAATGCTGGGATGTTACAGGTCGCGCCCTTGTTCACCCGCATGTGCACACCTGACGGAAACAAGGCGGGCGCGTCTCCGCCTGCGTGCCAGGAGGCGCGACTGCCTTTGTTGTATGTATAGATTTTTCCAAGCACCGTCGCCGCCATTGCTCCGATGAGCAATTGTCTCTGGAGTAAGCTCCTCTACCGGAAGAGAACTACCCTATATGCCCCACGGAGCAACTCGTGTAATGACCGCCTCGTATTTTTTAAGCCATATCCCCAATTATGGTTTTTTGTAATTTTCTCGGATGCGGTAGGGTGTTCTTGCAAGATTCTAGTCCATGTGTCGTTTGTGTCAGGTACAATTCGATGACAAACATTGAATTGGACTAAATTGAGCCTGATTTATAAGTATATGGGCAACATTCAGCAAATTCCGAGTACGAGGACTAAATCGAGAAAGCCCGACAAGTATAAGGATTGTTGGTGTATTTAACTCGGTGGAGAATGACTCGCTCGAGGGAGTGCGGGGCCGTGACCCCTGCGGGTTGGAGCGCGCATGCGAAGCTCGATCTAAGCTTTACAAATGGACAAGGCTAAGGGATGTTTTTTATATGAAGTAGACACCGCCGACCGAAGCCGACTCGAGATCTAACAAACAACGAAAGATAGAATGAGAAGAGAATATCTCAGTTCGCCGGGCCACCAAACACGTCCTGAGTGGACAGCCTCTAGGTTTATGTGCTTTGAAAAATCGTCCCCACATTACACTTGACGTTTCTTCCCTGGAATTATGTTTAGCAAAACAAAATCAATTATGTCTTGCCGTTTGCCACGCTGGGAACTGTTGGAAGTATAGACGACAACAAACTTTTTAAAGAAGACATACGGCGACTATCAAATACTCTATCTATTTCAAAATATAAGATGTTTTAGCTTTGTGAACTAAATGTATCTAGACTTTTTTTTAGTACGTAGGTTCATTCATGTTTGGAGTGAATCTACACACTAAAATAAAGTCTAGATACATTCTCTTTACAAACCTAAAACATTTTATATTTTAAAACGGAGGAAGTACTAAGCTGCACAGTGGTCGTTTTCGAGCGCAGCAGCACATGAACTTCTAATAATAAGAGTATATTGACCATTATTGTATTACATTAACGGAAGTATATAATACAACCAACTACTCTCTCTGTTTCAAAATATAAGATGTTTTTGTTTTGTGAAGCAAATGTATCTAGACTTTTTTTACTATGTAGATTTACTCAGTTTTGGAATGAATCTAGACACTAAAAAAAGTCTAGATACATTTTTTTTACAAAATCTAAAATATCTTATATTTTGATACGGAGGGAGTATAAGAATGGTGTATTTTAGTTGCTTATTATTGAGGGGACTATCGGTTTGGAAGTCGAAGTCAGGATGTGTCTGGAGTAGAATAACTGAGCAAAGAAGGGCAGCTTCTCAACTTCATTTCCTCCTCTATTATGTTATTTGTTTTTAGCTTACCAGCTGCAGGCTTTGCCGCTTTGCATTTCTTCATCTAATTTGCATAGAGTACGCTACATATTTTTCATCCTTTATTAGTAGTAGATTATTTTCTTTGCAAAAATTTCTAGTAGAACCAGATGTACGTAAGTTGACTAATCCGTGTATGATGCATAAAGCATGCAATAATGCAATTAAATAACATGTGCATACTTCATAGTCGTCTCTCACACATAGTAAAATGATGTGTGCTGACTATACGGGGTTTACAAATTGTATCCTGATTCGCAATGGACCAAATGTTACTTCAGATTTTCAGTCCTGCGCGCGCAGCTAGCGGGCCAAACACACAGGTCTAATTGTGGTTCACTGATCAGATCATCATTACATCTAGCTCCACATCGGATTCAGATGACATGATCCGTCCCCCGCGGCCTTCATTTTCCTACTCTATAACGTGAGTCCATGTGACGTGGTTTGTCACGCCGAGCTAGCGCCGGTTTAGGTGACATGCTTTATGCATAAAGGAAAGTTTAGGTGACATCAGATCCAGAGGGTTCCTTTTCTAAAAGCACTCGAAAGCAAATTCCTAATCCTGCTTCAACTTCGTCAGAGTACTTAAAATATAACATGTTCACGTTGGCGCCTGTCACCGTCTGTCTGCAAACTGAAAATACGTACACGCCAACATTTCACGAGGGCCATCGTGTAAATCTAACGTTCGGCGTGGGGTCGTATGCAAGATGGCCGCGAACGAGATCTTCTTCCATCGGGCCAGTGGCCGAGGAGGGAGGGACCTGCTCGGGATTCGAGGGGAATCTTGATCGGATATCCCGCCATGATGACAGTGCCAGACGCGGCCCGCGATCGCCGAGCCGATCTCGCTTCTGGGCGCTCGATCGTGCCAAACCTTCCTTCCATGCCGGTCAATCGTGGCGCGCGCGCACGACGCCAATACGCCCGTCGCTCTCGCGTCACAGGCGAGCACGCACGCCGTACGGAGGCGCGCACGTGTCCCTCTCCGTCTCACCAAACTAGGCGTCACCTAAATGGCATCTTCGGTAAATCCGTCTGCTTGGTCTTGGTCGTTTGCGGAGAGCTTCCGAATCGGTGATGTGAGAGGCAACGACTGTTGAGCAACTTACATCGGTATCATCGGCCACGAGAGACGTACGATGTTGCGACTTGGAAGGACAAAAGCTATACGCGGTGTACTACGGCTGAAGCATCATCGATCTATGTTTGGACAGTACATTACTATTTATGTTTCCGACACAGATTTCGGCCTATATCTTGGGAGCCCAGGTTCAGTGACTTTGAAAGGCCGTCATCGTTCTCATGTATCCAACGTGTGTATCCAACGTACTCCAGATTTATCTATACCAGGAGAAAAGGCCGTGTCATCTTCATTTCGTTTCAACACAACATGCTTGGCGTGGTAGAAATATGCATATTTCCTTATTTTTAAGACGGTGTTTCTCACAATCGATTTACAACAACGGATATGTAGCTCCAAGAAGGGGTGTCGTCCGCGGTGCTCTAGGGTAGGTGGGTCAGCGGCAATTTACTTATCGTTCCTAGGTTGAGAGAGAAAGATAAGGAACATACAACAGGTAGAATAGAAACGACCACTGTGTCTCAGTCCAAGTTCTATTTTAGTCGGGAAAAAAACGACTCATCCGCGTCGTCCCCCGCAGGCGACCTGGCGGGTGCTCGCACCCTTCTTCCCCTCCGCCCCTCTTCCCTCCCTCCCCCGCCGCCGGGCTAAGCCCGCGCGGTGCTGGCGGCGGCGGGCCTCTCTCGTCCGTGTTCCTGGGGCTCTGCGCGGGGCAGTGGCGGCCGATGGCGGGGCTGTCCGATGGCGCTCGTTCCTCGGCGGCGACGGGTGCCCACGGCGGCGGGTGGCGGCGAGGACGACCGGAGGCGGGTGCTTCGGGGCTGGAAGATGCAGCGGGCGGCAGGGGGTGCCGCGGCGTGGCCTCGCCGGCCAGATCTGGGCCAGGCGGGCCCGATCTGGGCCTGGCGGGCCGAGGCCAGCAACAGCTCCCCTTCCTTGGCCGTGCGTGGCAGGGCCAGTTGCAGGCCAAGTGGGCCCTACGTTGGTGCCGCCAGACAGAACCGGCTGGGTTCTGAAGGGCATGACTAGCCGATGTCGCGGAGGCGCCGTGTATGCTATGCGGGTCGGCCTTCTGCCTTCATGCTTGGAGTTATCGTCCCTCTTCGTCCATGTCGTCGGACTCGTCAAAGTGGGGACTAGCGTTGTTGGCCCAGGTGGGGTTTCTCAGACCGGCGGCGGTCCGGCGGGGCCGGGTGAGCACGGTGGCGACGGCGTTGCTGCTTGGCGGCGGGGATCTGTGGTGGCGGCAGATCCTCTGGTGGGCGGAGGAGTAGGAACTGGAGCTAGGGTCGGCGGCCGCGGTGACACCCTTGCTGCAATGTGGTGGCAGGGCTTCACGAGGCAGTTTAGGCTCGGTCAGGCCAGCGAGGGCCTGGTTTGTCCCTGTGGCTACATTCTGTCGGCTATCGCCTCCCGGCGGTGGAGGTTGTTCCCTCCTGTGTGTTACTGTACTACCGACCCCTGCCAAGGTCGCCTCTTCTCGGGTCTACCAGCCTCACACCATGGGTCACGGTGAGATGATGGGGGTGACGGCAAAACCGTGGGGGTGTATGCTGGTGGGCGGTGAGCTTGGTGGAGCAATTCGAAGCGGCTGGGAGCGTGGTTTTTTGGGGGGTCGGGAGAAATCCTTGTCGTCTTGACACCGACGTGACATCATCTGTGGATGTCGCCATCCTTCTTGAAGGGTGTCGGGTGTATCTCTTCCCCACCTTCCATAGCGTATCGGGGGAAACCCTAGGACCAGTCCGGGCAGCAGCGTCGTTGTCGTCGCTTCTTTCTTGAAGGTGTTGCTTGATACGCGATGCGTCGGAGCGCTAGGAGCGTGGTGGGAATTCTTCAGAGGGCGCAACAGTTGCGGGTCATCCCTGTTTTCGTTGAGCCACTATTGTCGGCTTTCTTTTCTCTTCCTTTTCTTTTTCTTTTTCTTTTCTTTTTTATTTTTCTTTGTTGTTTCATTTGGGTGATGTGCTGTCTGGCCCAGCAGCCGTCTCAATCGTGGTTGCTATATTTATATAGCTGGACGTATGCCTGTTTCGAGGAGTTCTATTTTAGCCGAGTGGCAGTAAGGCATTTCCGGTTAAGCAAATACCTTTCCTCCCGTCTAATTTTTTTTTGGCATGTAATTTGAGAGACTCACCTTACGGTTACAACACAATTTGTTCATTGGCCCAGATTGATGGCTAGATTAATTGGTTATCCACGATCCAATGGTCCACAAAGCTGCGAGCGGGGAAGCGATGAGGAGGCTTGCCTGTCACCAGGATTAAGTTATAGAAGAATTTGAACTCAAATTTTCAAAGCGTTCATTTTTTAAAGTAATAAATCAACTAATATCACAAATCACTTTCCATATGGATTGAAACTTTCTTAGAACGTCCGATGTAGCTTTATTCTATAAAGCAGGACGAAAGCCTATTTTGAGAAACTTTCTTAGAATATAGGTCGATTTAGTATGTGTGATCCAAAATAAACGACTGAGGATAGTAACTTGCCTCGGTGGCTTTGCTTTTCAAAGTACCAGATATTCTTTTTTTTTTTGCAAAGAAAAGTACCAGATATTCGATACTTCGTTCGAAAATGCATGAAATTTCGTGCCCAGCTCCGTTTCTTCTCCTCTACCCTCTATCGTTCAAGGGTGCAAAGGAAAGAAATGATTGATCTTTTGTGGTTGACAAATCGAAATTCTGTCGAGAATACACAAAACGGCAGAATTTATATCTGGGGCTACTAAATATAATATAATTATGATAAATAAAAGAGCAGTAGTATTGTTCATCATCCACCCGCATCTTTCCACCCTGTCTACGTCTACAATGGCAGCACGTTAGGCTTGGGAGCCAAACAACCAATTGGTTTGGCATTTGGGCCATGTTCAGTAATTTGTACTTTGCCTCAGGATCATTGCACTCGTGAGTCCCTCCTTTCTTGCAACTTGCAGTCCAGCCTTGAAGACATCTTCACGAACGTACGTGTGTGCGCCTTCGGTGGTCATGGTCCCTTGTCTGTTTAGCTTTTGCGTCATGTTCTGAGTACGTGTACTCTGTACTATTCGTTAGAGTGGTGTCGCCATTTAGTTGGTCATGTGTCCATGACTATCAACTGTAACCGGCCAACATGCAAACTGTCATCTTGGTCTCCCACTTGATCTGCAATAAACAAGGATAAAAGCTCTTTGTGAAAGAGACAGAGAAAGCGAAAGGATGGGGACAAATTAGAGTTCATTTTTTTTTCCAAAATGGTGACAAATTAAAGTTCTATAGTAGTTGTCAATTATAAAAAGCGGTGCATGTTTCTTATTTCACTCTCTCCCCCTCTCATTTTCCAAGAAAATTGATCTGCTTGATGGTGAAAAACTTGTTCTTCTCTTTAGCAACTTTGCCTCGTTGGATCGCGAGGTGGAGAGAAAGAGAATTTTGAGATAATAAGACCGTACTAGTGGAAACGAAGCCTTTTGTTGATCCTGGAAATGGGCTTTAACACCGGTTTTTCTACGAACCGGTGTTAAAAGGGGGCCCGTACCAGCGTGGCCCGTGCAGCAAAAAGGAGACCCCCTTTAACACCGGTTCGTGACACGAACCGGTGTTTAAGGACCCTGCACCAGTGGCCCGCGCAGCCCCCCCTTTAACACCGGTTCGTGGCTTGAACCGGTGTTAAAGAGGGGGGCTATATAAGACACCGCAACCCACATCCCACTTTTTCATTTTTTTCACTATCTCATTTTGGAGCCTAGCAAGAGGGTGTGAAGTGTGCGAGTTTGTGTTTTTTTCATATGCACAAGAGGTGTTCGGTGAAATGCCCGAGAGCTCAAAATAAGTTTTCTCGTTGCTCTATCCTTCTCGGTCGAGGTCGACAACTATCCTTTCATGTGTCATTGATGTACTATAAATGGTCATCTCCCTATTAATTTTTGATATATACTATATATTAATGCAGATGAACCGACAATGGATGTATGGTGACCGTCGCACTTCCGAGTACATTACGGGCCTCCAAAATTTCATCGTTGTGGCTAATGCAAACTGTGGTCACAATGGTTTTATGTGATGTCCGTGTGTTCACTGTCAGAACAAGAAAGACTACTCAAATACCAGAACCATTCACGCCCACCTGCTTCGATCCGGTTTCATGCCCAGCTATAATTGTTGGACCAAGCACGGAGAAAAAGGGGTTGTGATGGAAGACAACGAAGAAGAAGAGGATGATGACACTATCATAATATGTATCCTGAATATGATGATACTGCAACGGGGGTAGATAAAGAAGATCAAGAGGCAGCAGATGGGCCCGCTAATGACGATCTTGGTCAGGCCATTACCGATGCAAAGGAAGAATGTGAAACTGAAAAGGAGAAAGAGAAGCTGGAGCAGATGTTAAAGGATCACAAAACATTGTAGTATCCAACTTGCGAAGATGGCCACAAAAATCTAGGTACCACACTGGATTTGCTGCAATGGAAGGCAGAGAACGGTGTGACTGACAGCGCATTTTCAAAGTTGTTGGTAAAAATGAAGAATATTCTTCCAAGAAATAATGAGTTGCCCGAAAGTACATACCAAGCAAAGAAGGTTGTCTGCCCTCTAGGATTAGACGTGCAGAAGATACATGCCTGCATTAATGACTGCATCCTCTACCGCGGTGAGAAGTACGAGAATTTGGATGCATGCCCGGTATGCACTGCACTGCGGTATAAGATCAGACGAGACGATCCTGGCGATGTTGAGGGTGAGGCCCCTAGGAAGAAGGTTCCTGCCAAGGTTATGTGGTATGCTCCTATAATACCACAGTTAAAACGTCTCTTCAGAAATAAAGAGCATGCCAAGTTGTTGCGATGGCACATGGAAGACCGTAAGAAAGACGCGATGTTGAGACACCCCGCTGATGGGTCATAGTGGAGAAAAGTCGAGCGAGAGTACCCGGACTTCGCACGTGACGCAAGGAACTTAAGGTTTGGTATAAGTACAGATGGCATGAATCCTTTTGGTGAGCAGAGCTGCAGTCACAACATCTGGCCTGTGACTATGTATCTATAACCTTCCTCCTTGGTTGTGTATGAAGAGGAAGTTCATTATGATGTCAGTGCTCATCCAAGGCCCGAGGCAACCCGACAACGACATTGATGTGTACCTAAGGCCATTAGTTGAAGAACTTTTATAGCTGTGGGCCAAACCAGGTGTACGTATGTGGGATGAGCACAAAGGGGAGCCATTTGACCTACGAGCATTGCTTTTCGTAACCATCAATGATTGGTCTGCTCTTAGTAACATTTCAGGGCAGATAAACAAGGGATAGAATGCATGCACACACTGTTTATATGAGACTGAAAGTGTATATTTGGATAAATGTAAGAAGGTTGTGTACCTAGGGTATTGCCGATTTCTTCCAAACCTGCATCCAGTAAGAAACAAATGCAAGCATTTCAAACGTCTGGCAGAACCCCGGAGGAAGCCTGTCCTCCGTACCGGTGAGGAGGTATTTGGTATGGTCAAGGACCTAAAAGTAATCTTTGGAAAAGGTCCTGGCAGTCTATCTGTTCCGAATGACGATGCCGGGCACGCGCCCATGTGGAAGAAGCAATCTATATTTTGGGACCTACCCTATTGGAAAGTCTTAGAGGTCCGCTCTTCAATCGACGTGATGCACGTGACGAAGAATATTTGCGTGAACCTGCTAGGCTTCCTAGGAGTGTATGGGAAGACAAAAGATACGCCGGAAGCACGGCAGGACCAGCAACGTCTGAAAGACCCTGAAGAGCCTATGCATCTAGAGAACGAGAAGGGTAAACGATGCCACTTAACTCCTGCCAGCTACGCTCTTACCAAAGCGGAGAAGGAAATCTTTTTTGAATGTCTGAGCAGTATCAAGGTCCCGTCTGGCTTCTCGTCGAATATAAAGGGAATAATAAATATGGCAGAGAAAAAATTCCAAAACCTGAAGTCTCATGACTGCCACGTGATTATGACACAATTGTTCCGATTGCATTAAGGGGGCTTCTACCTGAAAATGTTCGAGTACCCATTGTAAAGCTATGTGCATTCCTCAATGCAATATATCAGAAGGTAATCGATCCAGAAAGCGTACCAGGGTTACAGACAGATGTGGCCCAATGTCTTGTCAGCTTTGAGTTGGTGTTCCCACCATCCTTCTTCAATATTATGACGCATCTCCTGGTTCACCTAG
This sequence comes from Avena sativa, assembly GCA_916181665.1. Lineage (NCBI taxonomy): Eukaryota > Viridiplantae > Streptophyta > Magnoliopsida > Poales > Poaceae > Avena > Avena sativa. The sequence continues at coordinate 37,558,194 of OV702298.1, read as the reverse complement.
TAGAAGAGATTGCCATTCCCGGTCCTGTATTTCTACATAATATGTTCCCCTTTGAGAGGTACATGGGAGTCTTAAAGAAATATGTTCATAACCGTGCTAGGCCAGAAGGAAGCATCTCCAAGGGCTATGTAACAGAGGAGGTCATTGAGTTCTGTGTTGATTTTATTCCTGACCTTAAGGCGATTGGTGTTCCAGAATCACGACATGAGGGGAGACTGCGTGGAAAAGGCACCCTAGGATGTAAAGCAATGATATGTAGGGACGGGCATTCTCTCAATCAAGCACACTACACGGTTATACAAAGATCTATCTTGGTTGTCTCGTATATCAATGAACACAAGAATTTAATATGCCTCAAACACCCGGGACAGTCTGATGAATGGATTATAAGTGAACACATGGCGAGTTTTGGCGGCTGGCTGCAAAGACTTCTCATGAATAACACCACTGTTGGGGATCAGCTGTACTTGTTGGCCAGGACACCATCTTCGAATGTATGTACTTTCCAAGGGTACGAGATAAATGGGAATACATTTTACACGATAGGCCAAGATAAAAAGAGCACGAACCAAAATAGTGGTGTCCGCTTCGATGCAGCAGAAGACAATGGGCAAAAGACCACGTATTATGGGTTCATAGAGGAGATATGGGAACTTGACTATGTACCTAATTTTAAGGTCCCCTTGTTTCGATGCAAATGGGTCAAGCTAACAGGAGGAGGGGTTGAGGTAGACAAGAAGTACGGAATGACAACGGTGGATCTCAACAATCTTATGAAGGTAGATAAGAACTTAGACGAACCATTCGTCCTAGCCAATAATGTGGCTCAGGTTTTCTATGTGAAGGACATGTCCTCCAGACCAAAAAAAAAAAGAAAAAATATGCAAACGAATACATCATATGATGAGCCAAAGCGTCACATAGTTCTTTCAGGGAAAAGAAACATCGTGGTAATCGAGGACAAGACAGACATGTCAAAAGATTATAATAAGTTTGATGAAATTCTGCCCTTCACAGTGAAAACTGACCCAATCATTCCGTTAAGTAAAGAAGATGCTCCATGGTTACGTCTGAAGCGATCATAAGGAAGGACATATGCCAAGAAGTTCATGCTCATATTATGTAACTCTAGTTCATGTCTTTCGCGGTTTGTGGCTTGACCGAAGGATATCTTTCGTGGTTTGTGGATTGATCGGGACTATATATAGGGGGGCCTTTAGTCCCGGTTTTGTAGTCTCAGTTTTTAATATTAATAAATGTCTTGAGTGTTAGTCCTGTTTTGTGGCTGGACCGGGACTATGAAGAAGTTGTCTCGATTCGTACTTACCATTAAGATCTGATCTCCAAACACGCGCGGTCACATATTAGGGAGTGCCTCTATGACCAGTTTCTTGGAGATGTCGGAGGACTGGGCTTCGTCGGCATCTCCCTGAAACTGGCCGTAGTGGTGTCCCTGCTCTCGAAAACCATCTTGCAGCTTGTAACTTCTCTAACTAGATCAATACGCCTGGGAGCTAACTAATTTCACATATTAGGGAGTGCCTCTATGACCAGTTTCTCGGAGATGCCGGAGGACTGGGCTCCGTCGGCATCTCCCTGAAACTGGCCGTAGTGGTGTCCCTGCTCTCGAAAACCATCTTGGAGATGCCTCAAACTGGCTGGAGGACTGGACTCACAAGGATGCCTATTTATAGTACAAGCAGCTCGGCATAGTGTCGACACTTACGAAATAATGTCGACACTCACCCCTATTATTAGTACTGACTCGTGTTTTGTCCCGGTTGGTGTCTCCAACCGGGACTAAAGGTTTATCTTTAGTCCCGGTTGGTGACACCATTCGGGACAAGGTACACGCCGCACGACATAATATCGACACTCACCCCTATCATTAGTGCTGCCTGGCCCAGCCTGCTGAAATCTCTCCAACCGTCCCATTTTTAGAACAATGTCATATTTCTTCTGTTAACAGTATATGTATTAAATGAGCCATTTTTCTTCCTTCTATTTCTTCCCTCCATTTTTCTTCCCGCCATTTTTCTTCCCGCCATTTTTTCCCGCCATTTTTCCCGCCATTTTTCTTCCCGCCATTTTTCTTCCCGCCAGTTCTTCCCTTCAGTTCTTCCCGTCAGTTCTTCACTATATATATGTAGGGTTGGCCTCCATTGTCATTGCACATCTCTAGACTCATATCTGCAACCTCATCACTCTTTCCCATGGCTTCCACCATAGCACTAACCCCCAGGGAGGCGGAGGCGCTTTGCGCCTCGAACTACCCCTGCCCGCCGGGCTACTGTGTCCCCGTCGGCTGGATGCTGAGCGTCGGAGGCGTGCCGGTTCCTCCTGTCCCTCTAGGTGTGGCGCGCCGGATGGCCATCACGAACCACTACTACTTCGAGCTCACGCCGGAGCAGTGGAGGAATCCCAGATGGCATCCCGACTATTTCCCTACTTGGGAAGCCTTCTTCGTGGATCGGCGTGAGAGGGCGCTCGCCAGGCACGAGGAGGACGGCCCACCTCCTCCGAACTTCAACGAGGCCGGCCGTCGGCTATGGTGGCGCGGTCGGACTCTCCAGAGCGTCATGGCCTATGACACTGCCGCCGACTCTAACCCTCGTCTGCGCTACCCTCAAGTCCAGCCCACGCGTACTCGGCCTTCAAGGTTCAATTACGGCGACCCCGACGACGACAGCGATGACGGCAGCGGCGAGTACGACGACTACAGTGGCAAGTATTACAGGTGTAGGCAGGAGCATGACTGAATCACTCCAACATTCCGAAACAAGTTCGGCCGATTGTTACTTAATCTGGCCATGTATCTTAATTTTTAGTCGTGCTTTATGTAACTTACTATTAGTTGCATTCTGTATTTTAATTCCAGTTCTATATCCTTCACAAAATGACCTATCTCATTCGAGGTTTCTTGGCTTTCAGGTCAAATGACCAATGTTATGGCTAGAATCAAGGCATAGTTTGTGATAATATGGCCATATTGTGCATACATGTGCATCATGGCATGGAAAACAATGTTGCAAGAGGAAGTTTTCCTTTTTATCGCACCAAAAAGGCATTTTTCATTTTCCGAGCATAAAAAACGGACGGTTTTGTGAAGCAACCACCAAATGGCTAATTCAAAAAACCAACACATTTTACAAAAATACTAGACCACCTTATATGGACAATGTACCAACAGGGGATCTGAAACCTTTCCGTCCACCTCTGGTGAAAAAGACAAATTCCTGCTGAATCGGTAGGAAGTGGGTCAGATATGAACTACAGGTACATGATACGATGCTCATGATTTTTTACAAAAATCATTTTTAGGTTCACAATATGCTATTTTATCAAAAATCCAATGCAAGTTGAGCGAGGCTTGGCCCCGAGCTAAGAATCTTCATGCCCGTTGTTCGACAAAGTTTGACGATAGTTTAAAACGGGGATAAAAAATAAAAAAAGATCTAAACAGTGCGAAACCTTCGCGTGGTGTTATATTATGTGACATAGTTAGAAGGAAAAATCCTAAACTTGGTATATTGATTATGTCTCAAAAAAACCTTCACAAAATGACCTATCTCATTCGAGGTTTCTTGGCTTTCGGGTCAAATGACCAATGTTATGGCTAGAATCAAGGCATAGTTTGTGATAATATGACCATATTGTGCATACATGTGCATCATGGCATGGAAAACAATGTTGCAAGAGGAAGTTTTCCTTTTTATCGCACCAAAAAGGCATTTTCCATTTTCCGAGCATAAAAAACGGACGTTTTGTGAAGCAACCACCAAATGGCTAATTCAAAAAACCACCACCACATTTTACAAAACACTAGACCACCTTATATGGACAATGTACCAATAGGGGGATCTGAAACCTTTCCGTCCACCTCTGGTGAAAAAGACAAATTCCTGCCGAATCGGCAGGAAGTGGGTCAGATATGAACTACAGGTACATGATACGATGCTCATGATTTTACAAAAATCATTTTTAGGTTCACAATATGCTGTTTTATCAAAAATCCAATGCAAGTTGAGCGAGGCTTTGTCAGATTCAAGTGTATACAAAAGATGCGGCATTTAAATATCCAATCAATTCAAAAATGTTAATACAAAATAAAATATGATTTGCTCTAATAAAATAGGGTTAGATTCCTTTTTAGATGCTTAATATTTCTTATGTTCAAAGTTTTAGGATTTGACAATTTATTTTTATTTGAATTGAATAATCAAAATTTATATGTAAGTGTTTTAATCATTTTGAAAATTTTCATCTAAAGTAAATATAAAATGTTTTTACATGAATGGATAGATATTATTTTTCTGAAAATTATGATATATTATTCATATTTTTCTGAGTTGAAATGAATAAGATATGAATTTTCTAAATTCATATCCTATTTTTTGAATTATAAAATGCCCCCACCCCTTTAATGCATGAAACAAATGCCCCCCTTTAACACCGGTTCCAGACACGAACCGGTGTTAAAGGGGGGGTTATATATACGCGCCTTCCCCTTCCTTCTTCCCCCCAGCCAGATCGAAATCGCGCGCGTAGAGGAAAGCAGAGGAGATCGCCGGCGCCGTCCAGCCGTCACCGTCGAGCCCTCGCCGTCGCCGCCCTCGCCGTCGCCATCCCGCGGGAGCGCCGTCGCCCCCCTCGCCGCGTGCGAGCCGTCGCCGTCGCAGTCGACGCCCCTCGCCGCGCCAGCACCGTCCGCCACCGTGCGCGCCCGCGTCGGCCGCCACCCCCGTCGTCGCCGCTCGCCGTCCAGCCGTCGCCGTCCAGCCGTCGTCGTCCAGCCCTCGCCGCCGCCGCCAACCCCGCGTCCACGACCGCTGCCGCCTACCCCATTCGCGAGTTGCCGCCACCGGCGGTGAGCTCTCTGTTTGTGTTTTGGAGATATTAGATATTGGTTGTAAATGTTATTTCTGTGTATATTGGATAAATGTTGCATATATGTATATGTATTGTTGTGTATGAATAATTTTATTTGTGTATAATTGCATATATATATATATATATTGTTGCATATATATATGTTGTATATATTGTTGCATATATGTATATAATTAGTTATTAGTATTTTATAAGTGTGTAGTTTAGTGTGTATTATTAGTAGTTTAGTGTTAGTATTAGTTTAGGGTTATTAGTTTAGGGTTTATTTAGTTTAGGATTATTAGTTTAGGGTTATTTATTTAGTTTAGGGTTATTTAGTTTATGGTTATTTATTTAGTGTAGTTTAGTGTATTTAGTTTAGGGTTATTTAGTGTATTTTATAGTTAGTATTAGTTTAGGGTCGTCACCTCACTGCTCTGCAAGCGCCGACGCTGGCCGTCGTCGTTAACGTCGCTCCGGTGACCCCTAGGTAGTGGCGCCGCCCGTTTTAGGTAGGCCGCATCATGCTGAGGCGAACCCGCTACCTCGCGCGCCCTAGGTCGCTCTCCAGCGCCGCCAGCCGCCGCTTTCTGGAGCATCCTCCGGTCAGCCACTGTAGCTAGACCTCTCATATGCATCCGGGATTTCTCCGAATTAGGGTTTGGACCCCTCAGAACTCGTTTAAAATGATCAAGCATCCTTAGGGTTTTAATGTCATTTGTGTATTTATTTGTGTATTTTTGTATGAATAATATGTATATTTGTGTATGAATCCAAGTCCACTTGAATGTGTATTCTCTTACTCTAGATAATATTATTGTTTTAGAAACTATGGATCCACTTAGTATAAACCTTGAAGAAGAAGAAATAATGGAGAATATTATCGATGAGGACACCTCATAATATCTGAACTTGGAGGGACATGATGACAGCTCAAGTAGTCATGGAGAAGATGAAGACTCCGGTGAACGCAATTTAGTGATTACAAAGTCCGACGAGGTATATGCATTGATTAAGCTTCTGCTAACTTCCACCAACAATCTTCTTCTACATGTATTAATTAACACTTCTTTCTTCTTTTAGCCCTCTGGATCGACCAGCCAGCAACCATCTTCTTCTACGAAAAAGAGCAAGCGAGGCGCGAGCCATCGGTTGAAAGATCGTGCAAAGTTCATGATCGAAGCAGTCCATGTTGATGGTAGGCCGATGGAGTCCAGGAAGACCGCAGACAAATTTGTACGTCAGGCCGGAGTTCTTGTTAGGGACCAAATCCCAATCATAATTGAATATTGGAATAAGCCAAAGAAGGGCGACGGTACCTTTGTCGATGAAAGATCCAAACAAACGCTTTGGAATTCGTTGTTGGTAAATTTCACCCTTCCGCCAGAGGAGGATGAAAACAAACCGGTTATAAAGGAAAAGGTCAAAGAGTGGACTCTAAAGAAGATGGCTGACGCTTTCCGCAACTGGAAGACAAAATTGAACAAATTTGTCAAATCTCGCGAGACTCCAAATTTCGAAGACGCATATTATGCGAAGATAAGACCTCACTGGCCCGAATTTGTGGATTATAAGGAAGGTGCTATAGCTAAAAAGAGGTCAGAAACCAATACGCCAAATGCCCAGAAGAAGGAATATCACCAGAGGACGGGGTCAGGTGGCTACATATCTCAGAGGCCTAAGTGGGAGGAAGCTGAGGAGGCCCTGCGTGCTAGAGGGATCACACCCGAGACAGATGGGTGGGACCTACGTGCAAAGACTTGGTTCTACGGAATCGGGGCAAGGTTGGACCCAGAAACAGGATTGTGTATCTTCCCAACCCTCCTTGCCAAACCCGTCACTGAACTCATCATGGCATACGAGGAAACAGCCGCCAGGACCTTCCATCCCGACAGAGAGAATGACCAGCTCACATGCGCCATCGGTAAAAAAGAACACCCTGGACATGCACGAGGCACAGGGGGTATGACGTGAAAGGATGGGTTTGCCGAGTGGAGCGACTCTTACAGATGGCGCGGCAGAAAAGAAAAAGAGCGCACAGAGCGGATGACACAGATAGAACATGCACTTGTGGCGCTGCAGGCGCAAGTGAATGCACAACAGAGCCATCAAGCTACCGGCCCATCTCAGCGGCACGAAGAGCCTGCATTGGAAGCTGCCGGCGGCCCAGACTCTGCGCACTCTGCGCGGAAAAGCAGCGTGGCTTCCACGGAGAACGTGCAGCCCACGCTTGAAATGACGGGTCCTCGATACCCTGTGGATGAGATCACGGAGAGCGAACACGCTGAGCTGCATGTGAGATTAATGGGCTTATCCATTAAGGTGGTTGTCGGCTATGCCTTACCTTCTATAGCTGGTGGAACTTACAACTGCCGACCGATTCCAGATGGCTATGCTATTGTCGGGGTGGATGAGGTTGTGAAGGAATATGAGGAAGCACAGCTTGACCATGCTACGGGTGAAGGGGAAACTCAACTCAAATTTGCAGTGAAAACAACCATTATTTGGAAGAAGGAACACATCGTGCTTCCAAATTAGAGGACACTGGCACCCCCACCGTCTCCGCAGTGTCAACAGTCTGAGCCGCTTCAGCCATCTCCTGCGCGGCAGCCATCTCCGACGCTTCAGCCATCTCCTGCGCGGCAGCCATCTCCGGCGCGACAGCCATCTCCTGCCCGTCAGCCATCTCCGGCGCTTCAGCCATCTCCTCAGCGTAAGCGGAAGAGCACTGCCACGAAGAGAATCACTAGCACTGCCACAAAGAAATCCGCAGGAAACCGTACGCCAAAGAGTTCAAAAAACTACGTCCCGCAGCCTTCCGCCAAGCCATTGCCGGTTTTACCGTGGAATCGCAGCGACGAGGAGACCAATAGGATCTCGGAAGAAGAGGTCAAGAAATTCTTTGCACCTAGACGGGCCGAGCCAAAGGAGAAAATAGATCCGGCGGTGGTGGAGAAGTTTTACAAAAATCTTTTGAAACCTGAAACCCCACTTGTGCCGGACTACGAGCGCCAGATTTTGAAGGGGGATGCAAGGCGCCGTAGGGAGACTGAAAGTAGCAGTCGTGCGGCACCCCAGAAAACAGTTCCCATGCTCGGAGAGCAGGAAAACCAATCATGCGCCCCGCTCCAAGTGTTCGACACACTGGATGCTCCTCCCGTAAATGATTACGAGGCAGAGCTACAAAGAAAGGCCAATGAGATGGGGATGACTTACATTGCATACTTGAACATCATGGGAGACAACTTGCCCAAATGCGATGCCAACCCCATACAACCATGGAAGTATGGGAAGAATCTCGTCAAGAAAGAGAAGCTCAAGAATCTACCAACAAAGATGCGAAGATTGCACAAGTGGTACCTTGATTTCTGCAAGACGAGAAAGGAAGAGTGGATCACGGCGCATATAAGAGATCAGATTTTCTTGTGCGGAGACGACAAGATCGACTTCAACATTCAAGACTTGCATTTTCTATTCAATCAAAAGGAACTCGACAAAGCTGCCATCAACCATTATTGTGTGTAAGTACTATTTCTGTAATTTCTATCTCATCTCATTCACTTTATTAATTGCATGTATATATATATGCTTACCATATATGTATATACTATTATGCAGGAAAAAGGTTATGGAATGCATGAAAGGAGGCCCTTTTGACATTGGGTTCGTTGACCCAAATAGAGTTCATGAAGAAATGGTAAGAACCAAATCCGGGCAAACAGAAGATTACTTGCTAAGGTCTTTACTGAGACAACAAACCAAAAGGAAAATACTATTGCCTTACAACTTCTCGTGAGTACTGTTACCCTCTCTTGTACACATTCTGTTTCGGCTTACTCGATATTAAGTGTAACTGATGATGAGTTATACGTGCGTAGGTTCCACTTTATTCTGCTAGTCATTCAACCCGACTCAGGAAAAGTCCTTGTCATGGACTCGTTACGAAAAGAAAAAGAGCTATGGGCAGACTTTAGAGAGATGCTCCAGAGGTAATTTCAATCATATTATCGCACTAGATCGGCAACTTTCGTGACAACAAGTAATTAATTACTCCTTTATCCATTTTCTTTGCCGGACAGGGTTTGGAAAAGGTTCACGGACAGGGCCGTGGGTGAATGGTCAGAAGAACTAAAATTTGTAGACCAAAATGTAAGTAATACTAGCTAGCTAGGTCTGCGTATCTCTTTGATTCTGCTTCCAATTCCATTATATCATGCTTTATTGATTATTATTTTGATTGAACTCTCTATTCTCGTAAAGTGCGCGCATCAGGGACACGGCAATAACTTATGTGGGTACTATGTTTGCGAGTTCATTCGCAACACGATATGTGCGACGGGCCAAGCCGCACTAGAACAACTTAGAGTAAGTAAACAAAGTACACAATATTATTTTATTACCATCAATTGTGTTAAGTTTTATTCTTATATATATATTGACCCCATTCTTCATATATATTCAGATCGAACGGATGCGGGACCAACTCCTACCATTTGACCGCATACGAGCCATTCAAGAGGAATTGGCGGGGTTCATACTTGATGAGGTCGTCACGCCTGGCGGAGAACTCTTTAGATATCCATCAAAATAAACGTTGTATATATGCTTGAACGTGTTTGTCTTGTACTTGATGCTTCAACGTTTACGGAGAATACCACACAATGACGATGTTGTGTATAATAATAGTTGCTTAATTATTTATGTACTCGTATGTACCAATGACGATGTATGTGTATACCGCTCCCGATCGATTCCCCCTCCCCGTCCCCGCCGCGCCGCAGAAATACGCCCAGAACGGGGCAGGGGCAGAACTCTGTCGCGACAGAGATTTAGGCTGTTTTCCTGCCGCGGCAGAAAACCTTTAACACGAACCAGTGTTAAAGGGGGGGGGCCTGAGCGCTGCGGCAGCCTCACGTGCGCCACCCTTTAACACCGGTTCGTATAAGAACCGGTGTTAAAGGGGGGGCCCCCTCTAACACCGAACCCTCAACAGCGGTTCTACAACCGTTGTTAGAGGGCCCTCCAAACCGGTGTTAGAGAGGGGGGTGTGCACTAGTGCCGGGTGACCGAGAGATGAAGACGATCTGAAACACACGATAATTTGTTGAAGAAAAGAATATAATCCAATGATGGCAAAATCTGAAGAGGTTTGTGGTTGCAGCGGTACAGGCCGAATTTTCTACTAAGGCCTTGTTCGGTTACGCCCATCCCTGGGTGGATTGACCGGGTTTCGCCGGGGTCATCCTGACAGGGACAAAATCCCGGCCCAGCCGAATTTTCGCATTCGGTTATACCTGGCCGGGCTGGATCCCCAGCCCAAACCCTGCCCACCCCGTCCAATCCCCACGGGAAAAAATAATCGAGTCTCCACCCGTGTAAATAACCCCGAGAGAAGCGAGCGAACGGAGCGTGACACGACGGGATCGGCGGCATCGTCTCGTCCGGCGGCGGCCTAGGGGCAGGTCATCTATGTAGCGCATCCACACGAGGCAGGGCACCACTCTCGCCCTACCCGGAAGAAGCGGGAGGTCCTTCCCTCCCCACTCCCCTGATGGCGACAGACACATCGGTGCCCGACGAAGTCCAGATTTGCAACCTCCGACAATGACGAAGATGGCGGCGGCATATTCTTTCTCTCCGGTAAAACTCCCCCTCCTCCTCTTCATCCGGCTCCGGCGAAAAACCAGTCCTAGTCTCAATCTACCATCTGCCCGTTGGTAAGCATCTCTTTTTCTTGCAAGGTAGGGCCATTCTTTCCCCCTTTCATCTCATATCTTTGTTCCGTCGACATTAGCTCCATGGATTTGGTAGTAGATCTGCTGAGGTCTGAACTTTAACACCACCCTTTAGAACAATATATAACATTGTCTATTTGTCTCTTTTTGTTTGTGAGAAACATCATCGCCTAATGGGTGTGTTTCAGAAAACGAAGGAGACATTTGTGGTTGATAGAGTGTGCATTGAAGGTTGCACCATGTTAAAATAATTTCAATCATAGTTTCAGCAATCTCTGTTTTGTTTATATCCTTATGGTCAAAGGGACAATGAAGTAATCATGTCTAGGTGTTTGTTTGTTAGAGGTACATTCTACTTCAAATGATAGAGCATTCTTGGGCCGATTCTTGGTGTTAACTAATTACATGGAATTATTGTATAACACTGATGGTTTGATCGATACCTATTGGTTAGAATGGTCACTCACTTGGACATGAGTTCAAGTTAATAAGGTTGTTCATTAGTACTCACTATCAACTCAAGAAAATGTTTCAGACATTGTGCTATGCTGTGTTTACTTTATTAGCTTAGTTAATTATATTGTAGGGCCCAACTCATCAGAAATTCTAGTACGCAGATCTTGACACTACCACTTACTTCAAGCTATCCATTTTTGGGTAGTAAGTTGTCCATCTTATTTTCTAGAACAAATATTTGAGTGTATAGAGATCTTAATTTTCAAGTCAGTGCAGAGATCGTACATTTTTTCTAGTATGCAGATCTTGACACTACCACTTATTTCAAGTTCTTTCTAAGTGAGTGCAGATATCGTACTTATTATCCAGAACAAATATTCGAGTGTGTAGAGATATTAACTTTTCCCTATTATCGATTAGATTCCATGTTTTCATTGAAGCATTTGAAATTTTTGTTTACCCATTGTCGCTCTGAAATCCAACCATGTTCTGAACAAACGAGCAATTGTGGAAGAAATTAACCTCTGGTCATGTTTTTATTTGAATAGTGGCCCTGTTCTTTTAATGTCTATTTTCTTAACGTAGTTTTAATCATGGTGATAGAATTTTTTTGCTCCTAATTCGAATCAAATTTCAAGTTTGGCAAAAAGATGGAAGGAACAAGCTTCGGTTCAGCACCATGCTACTTCTAGTAGAGCAGTTTTTTTTGGAACTTTCGACTGCTATAGTACTACTAGTTAAGTGGTCTGTACTACACAAACAATTTTTCATCAGGATGCTATATGCGCTCCATATCCTGACCGTCTCACTCACTGCAGATCAAAGATCTCTTGGGCTTGCAGGGCTATCAACGACCTGATGGAATTGGGACAGATCAGGAGGTGCCATTTCATTAGAGGCAGAAGATCTGCACCAGGGCCACAAACACTTCATTGCTCATGTGTTCACTTCCTGTTATCTAGTAAATTAGACTAAGTTGTTTATGTTTTGTTGATATTTATTTATTCTGAACTTAAATTACACATTGTAAGTTCATTTAGTATACTGCACAAAGCATTGACATCTTTTATACCGACAACTTGTCTAGACATGATCGATCTTGTTTTTTTAGATGGAGATTGATCTTGTTTATGTAAGTGAAATGGATGGCTATATGTTTTTTTAATGCTACCGGTGTTGGTCGCATAAAAACTGCATGTTGCACTGCCTGCTGTTCAAAGTGGAATGACCGAAGGATGTAACAATGTGGGGTATTTGAGTGGCTGGAGGTATTCAATCCACAAGGGGGTTTGGGTGGAGGGACGTGGATCACTCCAAACCCTGTGGGGGTTGGTTCCACGTGGGGTTAATACCCTGGCAACCGAACAAGGCCTAAAGAGTCTAGTCCCTCCATTCCGGTGTATAGGGATGGCTTCGATTTTCTGCATGTTCCGTTTTAAATTAGTACGGAGTATTGCATTTGGAGTTTTGAACAAGAAAGGAGGGATGTTCCCGGTTCAAGTACGGTTTGGAACTTTGGATAAAATCCGTACAAACGGATAGTTCACTCTTTTGTACTGCTTTCGTCGCTCACGCTTCACTCAACGAGACTCAATGCTCGTCGTTTGGAACTTTGGATAAAATCCGTACAAATCCGTACAAACGGTTTGGAACTTTGGATATAATCCGTACAAACGGATAATTGAACAAACTCAATGCTCGTCGTTTTTGACAGTTTGAATCCAAACCATATTTTAACACCCGCACGAAGGAAGAGTATTCAGCTCTAATGATGATAACCCCACTACAATACAGTATGGCAGTATCTTTTATACATTGTTAATATCTTTGTTTTTTTGAAAATCATAGAATACCACTTGCTAGCTTGGACCAAAGGTTAGCCAACAATTTTGACGCTGACGATGGATTAGACAACTGCAAAAGTTGGCAAAGTACTTTGGTCCTTTGCAGTTAACAAGATAGAATTATGCACAAAAGTGATGCAGCTGCAATCAGAGCCCTGCAACATTGTGAACCAACCAGGCAAAGCTTGTGTGTATTCCATATTCCCCGCGTCTCATATTTCATAAAATAGCCGCTGATCAATTGACAATTCAGTGGCGAAGGGCAATCCTCACCTACCATCGTTACACCACCCACGTAACGCAACGTTCTCACGATTTCAGTTTAAGTGTAGAGCATCTTGGCAACAAAGGAATGATCAACTGCCCAATTCCTCCAATGATGTAATCCTTTTTAACAGTTCAAGGCTTACATCTTACTACTAGAACGGAGGTAGTACTTTGTGTATTTTTCTTGTACTGCTGCAGTGGTTAATTATTCCGTCGGAACAGTGGGGAGGCAAAAAGAACCCAACAAATATCATGCTTCATGTTGCTGATCAGATTCATCATCCATAGGTATATACCGTATATTGATGACATCAAGGTAGGTTCATGAGAAAAGGTAGGCTCGTGAAGTTCTTCTTGATCTAGAAATTCACTGAAACTTAGAGCATCTCCACTCGTTGGGCGTTCCCAAGACGAAATCCGGATCAAACTTTGGTCGGATGAAACACGTTTTCGGTCTGGGAACGCCGAGGTCCCCACTCGCGTTTCTAGGCCGAGTTTTCGGGACGTTCTTTTCCCCCTAAATTTGGCTTAAATTCGTCCAAATTTAGGCATAGTTCGGCACAATACAAATGCAGAACATTGTTCCGCCTAGTTCGGCATACATTCAACCATAGTTCGGCAAAATTTTAAACATAGTTGCGTAAGTTTAAACATAGTTCGGCCTGCAGTAAAAATACAACATATTTTGGCCTAGTTCGGCCAGTTCATGCTCGGCATCTACGTATTGCCCCTGCTTATCCATATGTGCTCAACAAGATCATCCTGCAGCTGTTGATGCACCGTCGGATCTCGGATCTTCTGACAGATGGCGATGAAGGCAGCCCAGGTTGGAGGCACCTGATGATCAGGCAAGAGGTCCCTGTCTATAGTATGGCTCGTTCTGCTCGAGCAAATTCACTGGATCCTTCCTCTCATCCCTAATGATCATGTTGTGCAAGACCACACAACAGTTCATCACTTTCCCCATCTGATCTTTCGACCAGGTCATACCAGGAAACCGGACAACTACAAATCTCTGTTGGACCACACCGAATGTCTGCTCCACGTCCTTCCTGCAAGCTTCCTGTTCCTTGGCAAACTGAGAATGCTTGGGAAGCATTGGGTTTGAGATAGTCTTCACAAATGTTGGCCATCTTGGATAGATGTCATCTGCTAGATAGTATCCCTTGTTGTAGTGGTGCCCGTTGATCTCAAATTCCACAAAAGGGAGCATGACCTTCAACAAGCTTGGCAAAGACATTTGAGGAGTTGAAGACGTTGATGTCGTTGTTCGATCCTGCCATGCCAAAGAAGTGCCAGATCCAAAGATCATGTATAGCAACTGCCTCGAGTATCACAGTGCAACCTTCTTTGTGGCCTTTGTATATTCCCTGCCATGCAAATAGACAGTTCTTCCACTGCCAATGCATGCAGTCTAGGCTTTCAAGCATACCAGGAAATCCTTTACTTTCATTGACTGCGGATCCGAGTAGTGTCTTCAGCAGTGGGTGACCTCAAATATTGTTTCCCAAACACTGCAATCACTGCCCTGCAGAACCTGTACAAGCAATCGATGGCGGTGGAATCGGCCATGCGGAGATAGTCATCGGCACTATCACCCGGCGCTCCGTACGCAAGCAACCTCATCGCCACTGTGCACTTCTGCAGTGAGGAAAACCCAACCATGCTGGTGCAGTCCTTCTTGCAAAGGAAATAGGGGTCGAACTCCCGGATGGCATGCACGATCTTGAGGAAGAGCTTCCGGCTCATCCTGAAACGACGTCGAAACACGGCCTCTCCGTGGAGTGGCTCGTCGGCGAAGTAGTCGGCGTACGACAAGCAATAGCCCTCTATCCTTTGCCATCTGCAGGTACAGCTGGACGAGGGAGGCGAGGATCTCCATGTGCTCTGCATCTTCGGCGATCTCAGAGTTCTCCTCCTCCAGCAGTACGACGAGTGTCTGCTCGTCGTCGGAGTCCATGTCCGAACCGGCCAAATGCCGAACACTTGGCGGGCGTGGTGGTGGGAGCTCGCAGCGAAGCCGTGCTACGACGAAGTTCGGGCGGCGGAAGCGGCGGCAGAATGGGTGGTGGAGTGGGCGACGACTACGGCGAGCATATCTAGAGGCGTGGGCATGTCTCGATGTGGAGGAGCTCCGCCGGTGAAGTCATGGCGACAGAGGCGCTGAGAGCTCTTTGCCGCAATCTAGGCGAGTGGAGTAGGGGGAAATTTGACTGTGTTTTCGCTCAGTCCAACGTTCCTAGGGCGTTCCCGGGATCCTGAGAATGGCCTGAGAAGTCTGGACCAAAGTTGGTCCAAACCCGGACTTAAAGAGGTTCCTAGAAACGCGTCTAGGCCGATTTTCGACGTCCGGACCTATTTTCGACGTGCTGGGTAGCCAAGTGGAGATGCTCTTATCATCTCAATTTCTCTTATTCACAGTTTTTCTCCACAGAAGTTGTAATACCATTTCATAGTGCCTGCTGAAAACAAATCCCATTTCTTATTTACAATAGTTAAGTAGATGTGTGGCGATGTTGGCTACGTTAACTCACACGGACCTCGACGACGGTGCACCTTCGCTGCCGCCAAGTCCTCACCGGCGAGAGGCGTTGTATACCTCTTGACTCTTGTCTCAGGCTGCGGAATAAGGAGATCATTTTTTTTGAGAAATATTTTTTTTGAACAAACATATATTGAGTCAGCAGGCTGTCTCGTTAAAAATCTTCCAGTCCCTTTCGATACCCTGAAAGGAAAAGAGTGCATCTGGGACCTGCTTCTCCACAATCACAGTAGTGTTACATCATTCACTAATTGTGGATATAGAAAAATAGACGGGCTCTCAAGCCAAAAAATTACATTATCACTATCTACTATCCTAGCTACGAGATCCGCTGCTTTGTTGGCTTCCCTGGGGCAATGGCGTAGGGTCGCAGAGCTAAACCCTACCATCATCATCCGACATTCATCCAAGAAAGCCCCTCCAGCAATTCTGTTCTCCAAGGAATTATGGAAGGCATTGACCACCTCGAGAGAATCTGTTTCAATATCAATATTAGCACAGACAATGTGTTCTGCCAACTGGAGTCCATCATGCAGTGCTTGAGCTTCAGCAGTTGTAACATCAATAACACCCTCGATCTCCACTCTACAAACAGTTAGGAACTGACCTTGGGAATCCTGAATAATACATCCCGTCGAGGCCATCCTAGTATCCAGGTTAACAGCCGCATCAGTATTTAGCTTAACTTTTCCACTTGGAGGTTTAGTCCATCCTTTTCTTATTATTTCACTCTTGTTCTTATTTGCCCAGAGGCTGTTGGACACCATCGCCTTGATTGATAGCGCCAACCTGCTGAGGGTAGGAGCTGTCCCATTGTGCTCGAGTTCCCTACTTCCCTTCGCCGCCACCAAATGAACCAAGCCATTGTAACAATAACCTCTTTAACTTCTAACCCGCTCAGAACTGGGGTCGCTGGTTGTCTCGACCGAAGAAGGTGTTCCAGCACCACGCTCCCTAATCGGTCTTCTAGAACTGCACTCTGAATGATCTTGGTTAAGTCGGACGCCTCCCATACTTCAAGAGTACGATCACACTTGAACAACATATGCGTAATGTCCTCTGCACCCCAATCACATACATGGCATTGACCAGTTCCACCAATATGTCTATTAGCAAGGGTACACATACATGATATGATTCCATGAAGAGCCCTCCACGTGAATATCCTCACCTTGGCTGAAACTTTCAGTTTCCAGCAGTGTTAGGGATATGCTATATGGGTATCCACATAGCATGTCTCTTATCCGACTAAATAGGGTGGCCCATAGTCAGTAGCATGGCCTATGGCCTGCTGGGCGGCCCAGTTAGGTGGATCCAGAAGGAAGGGCCATGCCGGATAAAGGAAGGCTACGGTGGAGTCATCAGCGTACCCGGAACCTTGGAGTACAAGATACACAAGACTAGAGATAGACGGTGTAGGACTCTGTAACCTGTCTGGCTAGGACTTTTCCCTGTAACCCCAGGATCTAACAACTATATAAGTCGGACCTGTGGAGCCTTTAGGCACAATCTCAGACGATAACTTAGACTCTCTAGTCACCTCACACAGCGAACCTAATCCCTGTAACTCGGCGTATTGCCATTATAGTGATTTATAGCAGGAGTAGGATTCCGCCACCGTCGTGGGATCTGAACCTGGGTAAGCTGTGTTACCTCGTACCTGTCAAACGTCCGTCTTACCCCACGTCTCTAAACACGCACTGTGAGGACCCCTCCATGGCGTACTCGTCGGCAATACCACGACAGTTGGCGCCCACCGTGGGGCAATAGGCGCTTCAGGCTCTTCAACGGGAGAGGACCAAGATCTTCGCGGGAATTGGCGAGACCGTAGCCATCGGCCGCGTTCTCTTCTCCGGCAACATTCCGATCGTCCCTCCCGACGAATTCTGGATCCCGGCGAAGACGAACCCTACGCGGTGCTCGATCGTTCCTATCGGAGACATCCACCTCTTCATCAGTGAAACCGACTCGGGCACTAGTTCCCTGGGAGTCAGAGGAGCATCAAGACCCGCACGGACCGCCTACGGGCAGGATACGTTCGCGGAAGGATCGATGTCGGATCTCTCTTTGGAGTTTGCCGACAAAGATCGGAAAGCATCAAGACCTGCACGGACCGCCTACGGGCAGGATACATTCAGGGAAGGATCGATGTCGGATCTCTCTTTGGAGTTTGCCGGCAAAGATCGGAAAAATCCAAGGCCCACCCAAACCGCCCTTGTGCAGGACATAAAGGTGGAAGATCACTGCAAGTCCGCCGACTTCGTCCGTGCGTCTGGACAGCAGAGATCCAAGTTCGTCGGCATGGTTACCATCTTCGATCTAGCGCGCTGCGTTCAGAGAGAGGGCGAAAACCCCCGCGACTACCTCGCCAGGTGGCTCCGTATACGAGCCGACCTGACCAACTACCCCAATGATGATGCCATCTATCACTTTGTGGAAGGACTGGACCACGGCACGCTTCTCCGACATTCTCTAAGACGGCAACAGGCGTCAGGACGCCTCACCTTCGAAGGCATGGTGAACACCGTCAACACCTACGCGGAAGCTAAAGCGGCAGCTCAAGCAGCGCTCGCACCCATTGACGGAGTCCCTCCGATTCAGCCACCACCGCCTCCGGCCGCCATCGTCGTAGCAGCGCCACCACCTCCAGTCATCGTCGAGGCCGTTGCACCTCCACCGCCCGTCATCTAGGAAGTCCTGGCACCCTCCGACTCCGTCATTGACGCACTTTATGCTAATTTCAGTGCAAATTCCGAGGAAATAGACTTTAGTCCAGAAGATCTTGACTCCGCTATGCAGGAGATGGAGGAGGAGTACTCGCGCGACGAACAAGCTAATAACACCGTCATGTCCCGGGGGGTGTTTGTCATCGTTGGGACAGCGATGGACGAAGATCAGCCCGGGCAAGCTCCGCCTACCGCGCTGGCAAAAGGGAAGGGGCCACTTATTGCTGCCGACGATGATCGCGCAAAAGTCATGCCTCCTCCGCCTAAACCAGTGCAGCAGCCGTAGGAACTCGGCACGGGTCCGAACAACAACAACACCGCAAACTTGCCGCCTCCAGCATCTACATCGGCAGCAGCACATGTTACCCCAGCTGATAGGGTGATGTACAGCAACCTCCTCGTCGAGCCACTAACTGTTGATCATATCCGGAACGTGACCCAGCTTGACGAGAAGCGCCAACAACTACTGGAGGAAGCGCAAGCCATCGCGGAGCAAGGCGCTAAACTAGATCGAGATCTGGTTAACGCGCAGAAATCCATAGAGAAAGCAAGAGCAATGGAAGCCGAGTACAAGACTCTGCTGCAGCAGCAGAAGGCTAAAAAAGCTCCGGCTCGCGTTATCAACGATCCTGGTGTACGGCGCAACCTAGGATGGGCTCCCTCGAAGCCGGCACAGGCTAAGCCATACATTGACAGTGAAGGCAAGCAGGTGATGCCCACCCTACTCCTCAACCTCGCCGTCGCCAAGACCCTTCTGGAGCAGGATAGATCACCTGCGGCAGTAGAACAGGTCTATGACTTAGTGGCCAAGGCGGTAAAGCAGCAGGAAAAGGCCACCTCTCAGAGGCTTAAGTCTGACCCAGCGCTCTGCCGATCTAGCCAGCACAAACCGCCAAGGGACAGATCTCCTCAGGATGTCGGATCACGGACGGGTTCATCAGAACAAAGACGGAGGGATGCGCGCAACAGGAAGGATGCTATCCCCATATCCTCCGACCATGGAGAAAGAGCCCAACCCCGCCGCCAATCGCCATCGCCCTGATCCCCTCGACGTCACGAAGACTACAAAGCTCACCACCGTACGGATATGACCCCACCAAAGCAGTGTGGCATCGTCATCCGCGACAACACGGAGCAGACCCGCCATGATGGAAAGCACAACGAAGGACACAAGAGTAGGTCACGCCATGACCCTCCACGTCCGACAAGCAACCGTGATAGGCGTGAGGCGTCGCAGGAGGGTAACAGCAAAAAGACTAACCCACCGCCACCTCCGCCTCCGTCGCCACCAAGCAGTCACCATGGCGGAAGAGGCCCGCGTCATTCACGCAGCCCATCCCCTATTGACAACAAGAAGAAGAACCCGGAGCCATATGACGCACGTTCACGGATCGATAAGATCCAAGAAGCCCGGGAAGGACCATACCTGGGACCACGTTGCTTTGGACCTGGAATTCGGTCCGCAACTTACCCCAAAGGTTTCCGGATTGACAAGACCATCAAGCCCTATGACAGCACAGCCAAACCTGCCACATGGTTGCAGGACTACGACAACGCGGTGGAGATTGCCGGAGGCAACCCCAACGTCGCCGTCAAGTACCTCCCGTTAATGTTGGCGGGCACGACCCGTCAATGGATCGACGACTTGCCGGAGAAATCTATCTACAACTGGCTGGACATGCAAGAAGCGTTCACCAAGAACTTTGAGGGTACATACAAGCGTCCCTGCACTGTGGGTGATCTACAGCGGTGCGTGCAAGAGAAAGACGAGAAATCTCGTGCCTACCTCTCCCGCTGGCTGGATATGAAGAATTCCTGCGCAGGAGTGCACGCCTAGACCGCCATGGCCGCCTTCATCGATGGGTTGGAAAGGGGCACGTTGCTCCGACATAAGCTAAAGCGCTTGCAGGACAATCATCAGCTCGACTTGAATCAAATGATTCAGTTAGCTAGTGAGTTCGCAGCTGCCGACGACGACGCTCGTGGCTCCTTGCCGGCAACGGCCGTTCCAACTCAACCTCGGAGGAACAGCAGTACAAAGCGGAAAACCGCTCCAGAAGAAAAGCAATCTACCGACATGGTCGCTATGACTTTCGCAGGACGAGGAGATGGTGGAAAACATGGCCGAGGAAGGGGAGCAGGCCGTGGGCAGCAGCGAGGAAGTGAAACCAACTCGGCGCCGCTCCGCGTTCCCCAAACCTACAAAGAGTACCGTGATATGCCATGCCTCGTACACCTCGACGCCAACGACAAGGCCACCCATACCAATCGACACTGCAAGTTCGTCAATGACCTCAAGGAAGACCCGGAGTCCGGCTACAAGCGAAGCCGGAGGAACAGACCGCGAGGCAAGGGCAAGGGGAAGAAGAAGGAGGAGAAGTCCAAGGATTCAAGTGACAAGGACGAGGACATTGACCCCAAGCACGCCGCCAAGAGCGACGACAAGGGCAAGAACCCCTTCGCAAAGAAGGCTCCAGTCTACCACACTTTCCTTGGCACCCCCACCGTCCGACAACAGAAGACCTCTTTAAGGATCCTGATGGCTACTCTCCCCCAGTTCCTCAATACCTGCGCTGGTCGGAGGTTCCAATCACTTGGGACAGGACGGACCACCCAGACCTTGTGCCCACGGAGAACCAGTACGCCATGGTCATCAACCCATTGATTGACGGCGTGGAGTTCACCAAGTGCATGGTGGATATTGGAAGCAGCATCAACATCATGTACCTGGATACACTGCAGAAGATGAACTTGACGGAGGCAAACCTAAGGCGGACCAACACCATGTTCCATGGCGTAGTGCCTGGTCGGGATGCTCGATCCCTTGGGTGCATCACACTTCAGGTAGCCTTTGGCGATGTTAATAATTACAGCCAAGAGCGCATGACCTTTGAGGTGGTCCCCTTCAAGAGCGTGTACCACGTCATATTCGGCCGCGACATATTCCACACGTTCATGGCCAAGCCATGCTTCGTCTACAACAAGCTCAAGATACCCGGACCAAACGGTGTCATCACCATATCCAGAAGCTTTACCAAGGCAATGGACTGCGAGATCAATGAAGCAGCCATTGCAGAAGCTGTCCTCTACAGCGAAGAATTCAAGGAGATCCAGAGCAAGGTCGATGACTCAGAGATGCCCGCGTCGAAGAAGCAAATCTCTGACTCCGCTCCTGCGTTCAAGGCCGCCATCGAGACCAAGCCGGTGGAACTTGTGGTAGGCAATGCCTCCAAGACCGTCGCCATTGGGACGAACCTGGATCCCAAATAGGAAAGTGCGCTCATCGAGTTCCTCTGTGAGAATAGGGACATCTTTGCCTAGCAACCTGCCGACATGAAAGGTGTACCTAGGGAACTTGGCGAGCACAGCTTAAACATAGATCCAAAATGTAAACCAGTGAAACAACCTCTACGACGCTTCGGAGATGAGAAGAGACGCGCCATTGGCAAAGAGATAGCTAGGTTACTTAAGGCCGGTTTTATTCGAGAAGTCCTTCACACCCGATGGGTGGCCAATCCTGTACTTGTCCCCAAAAAGGGAACCAATGAATTAAGAATGTGCGTTGATTACACCGGCTTGAACAAAGCATGTCCCAAAGATCCGTTTACTTTGCCTCGCATTGACCAAGTCATTGACTCGACGGCTGGCTCGGAACTTTTGTGTTTTCTCGATGCATACTCAGGATACCACCAAATCAAGATGAGGAAGTCGGACCAATTGGCCACTTCGTTCACTACCCCATACGACACGTTTTGCTATGTCACGATGCCCTTTGGGCTGAAAAACGCAGGTGCTACCTACCAGCGGACAATGCAACGTTGCCTTCACGATCAAATTGGTCGGAACGTTCACGCCTACGTGGACGATATTGCGGTGATGTCTAAAAAATCAACCGACTTAATCTCCGACTTAAAAGAAACCTTAGATAACCTCCAGAAATACAACATGATGCTCAACCCCAGGAAGTGCGTCTTCGGGGTTCCAGCCGGCAAATTGTTGGGCTTCATCGTTTCCCAGTGTGGAACCGAAGTCAACCCGGAGAAAATCAAGGCCATCCTAAACATAAATCATCTGACATGCCTCAAGGACATCCAACGACTAACAGGTTGTGTTGTAGCAGTTAGTCGGTTCGTCAGCCGACTTGGAGAGAAGGCCCTGCCGCTGTACAAGTTGTTGAAGAAGGCAGACAAATTCACATGGACGGATGAGGCAGATGCAGCATTGAAGCAGCTCAAGGAGATTCTTTCCTCAGCGCCCATCCTTGCAGCACCCGAGCCTGGAGAGCCCCTATTAATTTACATGGTGGCAACCAACCGGGTTATCAGCATCGTCGTCGTGGTAGAGCGGAAGGAACTTTGCTATGAGCACGGAGTTCAACGGCCAGTTTACTATGTAAGCGAGATCTTGACGGAGTCCAAGCAGCGTTACCCGCACTACCAAAAGATAGCTTATGGAGTATTCCTCGCTTCGCGGAAGTTGAGGCATTACTTTCAGGAGCACCCAATCACAGTAGTGAGCAAGACTCCACTGTTCGACATCATCAACAACAACGACGCTACAGGAAGAGTTGCGAAGTGGGGCATTGAACTTGCCGCCTTCGAGATCACCTACAAAAGACGCGACGCTATCAAGTCACAAGCCTTGGCGGATTTTATCGCAGATTGGACGGAGATGCCAGATGCCACTCCGTTGCCGGAACCAGAATACTAGCTGATGCACTTTGACGGATAAAAGTTTCTCAACGGCTCGGGGGCTGGTGTATTGCTACAGTCACCAAAAGGAGACAAGCTACACTACGTTCTGCAGATCCACTTCGAGGCTACAAACAACATGGCGGAGTATGAAGCACTCATTCACGGACTGCGTGTAGCCAAGGATATTGGCATCAAGCGCATAGTTTGCTGTGGAGATTCCGACTTGGTTGCCCAGCAGGTGGCTGGCACCTAGAATGCGCGGAACCCTATGATGGCAGCATATCGAGATGAAGTGGACGAGATAGCCAAGAGCTTCTTGGGCTACGAAGTCAAGTATGTACCTAGGGAGAAAAACGAGGCGGCTGATCTATTGTCTAAACTTGGATCGGGGCGCAAGCAAATTCCGCCAGGAGTTTTCCTAGAGCATCTACGCACACCATCCGTGAAGGGCACCGACATCGACAACCCGGATAGAGCGGATTCTTTCGTCAACATGGTGACAAAGATCCCTCCGGCTTGGACAAAACCGTTCATGGAATATCTCGAACACGGAACTTTGCCCGACGACAAAGTCGAAAGACGGCAGATAGTACGACGAGCAAAGGTTTATACCATAATCAATGGACAACTCTACAAGAGGAGCACTACTGGTGTATACCTAAAGTGCATTTCCCAGCTAGAAGGTATGGAAATCCTACGCGAAATCCATCTCGGAGATTGCGGGCATCACGCCGCTCCTCGATCTTTGGTCGCGAAAGCCTTCCGACAAGGATTCTACTAGCTGACCGCGAAGGCGGACGCCAACAAGCTGGTTGAGACATGCACAGGATGCCAGTATTATGCCCGACAACCACATGTTCCTGCTGAAGAATTGCGAACAATACCAATAACTTGGCCGTTTGCAGTCTGGGGGCTGGTCATGGTGGGACCGTTGCAAACGGCACCATGTGGATTTACGCATCTGCTTGTGGCAGTTGACAAATTCACCAAATGGATAGAAGCTAAACCCATTAGAAAGCTTGATGGGGCAACTGCCCTCAGGTTTGTCCGGGATTTGGTGGTGAGATTTGGTCTCCCACATAGCATCATCACCGACAATGGAAGCAACTTGTCACTCGGAGAAGTGGAGGCCTATTGCTGGGACAAAGGCATCCGACTTGACCTTGCATCTGTGGCACACCCACAATCCAATGGTCAAGTTGAGCGAGCCAATGGATTAATTCTGCAGGAAATTAAGCCACGTCTTGAGGCACCGCTACATAGAACAGCTGGAGCCTGGGCGGAAGAATTGCCATCTATGCTGTGGAGTTTACGAACTACACCCAACAGATCCACCGGCTACACCCCTTACTTCATGGTATATGGAGCAGAAGCTATCCTACCTTCCGACATCCTCCACGATGCACCAAGAGTTGCCGCCTATGACGAAGATGACGTTGAAGAATCCAGACGCCTAGATGTGGACCTTCTCGAGGAGGAGCGCGTTTTGGCATGCCAAAGATCCGCCATCTACCAACAGAAGCTACGCAGCTACCATAGTCGCCGCGTCCGGCATCGCTCGTTTAAAGAGGGGGATTTGGTGCTCCGACTTAAGCAGAAGAAATCACACAAATTATCCCCGCCATAGGAAGGACCGTTCGTCATAAGCAAGGCGTTGCTCAATGGGTCTTACTACCTTGTAGACAATCGTGAACTCAAGGATAGACCCAACAAGGATCATAAGCGTAAGCGACATGACCCGAATAATGACTACCCGGAGCTTGATCGGCCATGGAACATAGCACAACTACGTCCTTTCTACACTTAGCATTTTTTATCTAATCGTGTACCTCTTATATGATCAATGAAATAAAGCTCTTTGGTTCACTCATATTGCTGAGTCTTTTACCTCCTTTAGTGTTCATTTTTGGATCATATAAACCTTTATGCACAAGCTTTGCAATTTCACTTGTGAAAAATACTGCCTACGGGCATTAGCTTAAGTTTTCTGGTCTACACGTTCTTTGTTGTTTTTATGTGGATTCTGGAGTAGTGACTTTTGGCACTTATTGTCGGCGACTTTGTGCTAAGGTTATTGACGGTGCCATTGGGTATCATCGCCTAAGCGCATGGTTCCGACAACGAGTCTTCCGACTCACGAAAAGTCAAGCATAAAAACCAGAGTAATGGATAAGCCAACACTTGCTTAAAAATATATACATACTGGGCAATAATTCTTAAAGTAGCAGGATATGACAACCACTGTTTTCCGCCTTAAGGATTACATCATCAAGTTTTTTCCACGCACACGACAAAGGTGAAACAAGAATTACAAAGTGATTTTCACTCCTTGGGTGCAGGGGACTTGGAGACCGCATCATCACCAGCCGGAGATTCACCCTCAGCGTCGCCACTGTGAGGAGACTCGGAGGATTCAGGCTCGGCGTTGTCGATAAAGTTCCTAGGCACGAAGACGTCGACGTCCACCAACTTGGCAACCCTGGTGTCATAGCCCGCGAGTGATGACAGGATGGCTTCGTGATCAATCTCCTTGCCGTCATCATCCACGTCGGGGATACCAGATGTTACCGTGTCGATGTCGGCACCGTCATAGTGTGCCTTCACCATAGACAACGCCATCCTTGCGCCAGCCCATGCACATGAAGCTTTCCAGCTTGCGACACGCTCGGGGGCTCGGCGCAGAATATCCGAGTACTTCACCATGGAGTCTGAGGCCTTGATGTAAATCTGCAGGGGCGCGGCGATCTCCTTGGTCTGGGTGATGGCGGTGTTGATGAAGTTGCCGGCAAGAATCATGCATTCCTTGTCCGAAGGAGGCGAGTGGGTTAAACCCAGGGGCACTGAAAATTCCGACAACGATTGCATGAGTTCAAAAATTCTAAGTACCCAGACTACAGAGCTCCAAGGCGGAGGATACTTAATGAAGATGCTGGCCTTAGCCTGCTAGACGACGTCCGCCAAGGATTCCTTCTCCTGTTGGAGGAGCTTAAACGCTTCGCTGTGGCGAAGATTTTGCTCGTCGGCAGCTTGCTTCTGATCCTTGAGGATCGCAAGTTCCTCCTTCAAGCGATTGATCTCAGCGGAGGCGGAGTCCTGCAGGGCTTTCATGGAATCCTCGTGCATCT
Organism: Avena sativa; assembly: GCA_916181665.1. Lineage (NCBI taxonomy): Eukaryota > Viridiplantae > Streptophyta > Magnoliopsida > Poales > Poaceae > Avena > Avena sativa. The sequence continues at coordinate 37,531,936 of OV702298.1, read as the reverse complement.
TCAGCATTTGTTCCCTCTCCTTCTTAAGGATCTTGTTTTCGCAGTCCAGCTGCTGGATGTGCTTGGACTGCTCGACAATATCCTTGGCCTTGGCTACATGCTCTGCAAGTCGGAGAAAACAAAGTACACCGTGAGTACTCGAAGAAGGAAGGCATAAAAGTAAGACAGAAATGCGCAAAAAGAAAACAGACTCTTGTTTTTGATGATCTGTTCCTTCAAGATGGCGGTTTTACCCTTTTCAGCTTCAAGGTTCGCGCGCATCTTCTGGTACTTATCATTTGCCATACCCCTCCGAGCATTCTCGTTCTGTGGAAACAAATATAAAGTCAATTCGTTGTTCAGTCTACTTGGAGCCCCTAGTCGGAGATTTTCCATCTAGGCGTTGGGGGGCTACAGCGAGAGTTTTTTAACTTGGCAATATGCTTAGCTTTTCTTTAAGCATCTAGTCGGAACAGATTCAGTTCTCAACTAGAAGCTTGGGGGCTACAGTATAAAGTTTTAACTCGGAAAATGCTTAGCTTTTCTTTAAGTATCTAGTCGGAACTAATTCAGTTACAACTAGAGACTTGGGGGCTACAACACTTAAAATTATGAACACTGTGTATGCTACTCTTAAAGCGTCTAGTCGGAATAATTCATTCCATCTAAATGCTTGGGGGCTACAGTGAGAGTTTTTCTAACTTGGTCACTCTTAGAGCATATAGATGCAAAACCAATGGTTTTCCGTCTACATCCTCGGGGGCTATAGTGGGATACTCATATGAAATGCAAAAGGTAAAATAAAACTTACAAGTGCGATGATCTTGAGGTTCGTAGCACTCTCGGCCAGCAGCTTGCCAAAAGAAGCGTTGTTGCTTCGCAAGATGTCTGCTTGACGGAGTAGCTCCTCAAGACCGCACGTCGGAGATGACGGCACTCCTTCAGGAACCGTAGTTGTGCTACCCGGCGTCAGCACCGGGAAGATAATCTTTGGAAGTTCCAAGGTTTTCTGGGGAGCAGAGACGCCGCCTTCGGCAGATGTACCAGCAACCACCACCGCCTTGCCACTACCGATAGCATCCTTAGCCGGAGCTTCAGCCATTTGAAAAGCAGTGCTCTCCTGCGTCGCCTGCTCGCCGAAAATTGCGAGTTCGGTAGAGGCTCCAGAATCCACTTCCATGGTAGAAGGGCCTGGTGCCTCCTGGACTTGGGAGCTTGTCGAAGCGGAGGAGGGCTTGACGGCAGGAGTGGCAGGGGCGATGGCGGGGGAAGAGTCGTGATGCAGCATATCTTTAATATTTCTAGAAGCCCCAAGAGTCTTGGAGGACTTCTTGAGGCTGGTTGTGGCTTTCTTCCTGAAACGTGAAAAATGCATAAGTACAGGAATAAGACAAATAAACAAGACAGTGTCGGAGAATAAGAAGCTTACACTAGGGGGGAGCTTTGGCAAACATCCCAGTGGCTTTCTTCTTTTCCGTCTCCAGGGCGGCAGTACTCTTTTTGGAGGCTCCACCCTCCGTCTTCTTTTTCTTGCCTCCGTCGGCAGCGTCAGAGGTGGAGCCCTTCCGCTTTCGCGCCAACGGGGCGTCATCGTCGGACACGACCGTGACTTCCTTCAACTTGGGATCGTAGATTTGGGCGGCCAGGTTGCCCTCCTCTAGATCGCTAAGCTGTTAAGTGAGAAATCACCATGTTAGACAAGATGGTATTAGCAAGACGGAGAAACTGGAGTAATGTCATACACGGAAAATAAATACCTACCTTTGGGCACTCTCCGTTTACGAACATGTCGTAGGTAAGGGTGAAGCCACGCTTCGTGTCCTTCACCTTGACGATGTCCTTAAGACGAAACTTGACGGAGTCGCTCGAGAAGTTGTCCTCGGAGATCCGGAGGGTATCCCGTCGGTCGCCGGAGTACTCGTGCATGACCTTCGTACGGTGCTGCAGAGGTTGGATCCGCCTGATGAACCAGCACATGGCTAGGTCCAAGCCGGTCAGACCCGTATCTACAAACCATTCGATCCGCCTTATTGCGCGAGAAGCGTTGAGGTCGGAGGGAAGGGAGGCATGGGACCGCCATGTGGAGACTTCAGCGGCGGCTCCATCCACGAAGTCCGGGTACATTGCTTCTCGGCCCGACAAAGGAATGTCGGGGCCATAGAAGTACGTCCGCTGCCAGTTCTTACACGACTCGTGGCCGACAATGTCGGGGAACCGCCGGCCAGGTCGGATCTTGAAGCTTATGGTGCCGCAGTTTCTAAGCTCCTCTTTGCTGTGTCCGGCTTCACGTTTGACGGTGAAGAAATAGACAAACAGATCTAACCTAGGCCTAATCCCTAGGTAACCCTCGCAAAGTGCCGCGAAGTTGCTAAGCACTAGGATACTATTGGGGGAGAGGTTGTGGGGTTGGACCTGGAAGTGATTCAAGACGGACAGGAAGAAGTGGGAGATGGGCAAAGAAACGTCGCGTACCAGTTGCGCCTTGAGGTATACCTTCTCTCCGACTTGGGGAGAAGGGATCACCTCACCGCCCGGCGCCGCCCGCCAGGCGAGCCCCTCCGTCGCAGGGAGGTAACCCTCCGCGACCATCTCTTGGATGTCGCGGCCGGTGATGTCCGAGCCGCGCCAGTCGCCTTTGTGCGAATTAGGCTCCTCTTCCAAGGGCTCCAGCGCCGCCAAGTTATGGTCGCCGTCGGTGGTTTCTATTACCGCCGATGCGTGGATGACCAGACCCTCTGGGGGCACGAAGACGGAGCTCGCCGGCTTCGCCGCGGCTTCGCTCGACACCGCCATTGAGGGAGATGAGCTGCTGCTGGCCATGGAGGAAGGAAAAGGGCACGACTGGTGTAGGCAAGAGGCTAGGGTTTCTCAAGGTTTTCGCGGAGAGCTCGAGGAGGTGCGCGGCTGGAGGAAGAAGACAATGACGCGAAGGAATGAGGTGAAAAAGTAACAAGTGTCCCACGGTTGCTATTTATCCTAATCTGCGTCAAGATTCGTGCAGCTAATCGGACGGTTGCCGCGTAGACGACGTGTTTGTGAACGTGCGCGGTAATTTCGCCACGTCTCCAACCGTCGCCGCCAACGGTTCGTATCGCTCGCGCGGGAAAATCGGCTATGATTGCGTTCTCTGCATGTGTGAGTTACGAGGCGTCGCTGACCTACAGCCTACGTCGTCATAACTGACATGGTAGATGAGCCGTCCCATCGAAGATTCCGGCATGGACGGATTTAATCCGACAACGGGAGCGTACGGTGGAAGATTCAGCATTTCTCCGACTTACTCATAGAAGACGGAGAAAACCTTGCAGGGTTTTTTGGGAGGACTACAAGATATTGCTTGACGATTTGCCGACATACATCTAGACGGAACATTCCACATGAAGAGGCAAGACGGCACAAGATCTCGGAGTTCTCCGGGGGCTACTGTTGGGGATATGCTATATGGGTATCCGCATAGAATGTCTCTTATCCGACTAACCAGGGTGGCCCATAGTCGGTAGCATGGCCTATGGCCTGCTGGGCGGCCCAGTTAGGTGGATCCAGAAGGGAGGCCCATGCCGGATAAAGGAAGGCTACGGTGGAGTCACCAGCGTATCCGGAGCCCTGGAGTACAAGATACACAAGACTAGAGATAGACGGTATAGGACTCTGTAACCTGTCCGGCTAGGACTTTTCCCTGTAACCCCAGGATCTGACGACTATATAAGTCGGACCTGTGGAGCCTTTAGGGCATAATCTCAGACGATAACTTAGACTCTCTAGTCACCTCGCACAGCGAACCTAATCCCTATAACTCGGCGTATTGCCATTATAGTGATTTATAGCAGGAGTAGGATTTCGCCACCGTCGTGGGATCTGAACCTGGATAAGCTGTGTTACCTCGTACCCGTCAACCGTCCGCCGTACCCCACGTCTCTAAACACGTACTGTGAGGACCCCTTCATGGCGTACTCGTCGGCAATACCACGACAAGCAGATGTCCCAGACAGGGTTCGTCTCAGAGCTCCCTGCCGCATCTTTTCTCCTTGCCCTGCTACCATATTGATGTTGCCACTCCATATAATAAGCCGATTTTACTGAAACAATCCCGTTTTTGGTACCATGCCATGCAATAGAGTCCCCAACCTCCCACGGTGGTAGGGGTATAGCCTGGATTCGTCTCACATCGATTGGGTAGAAATTGTCCTCCAAAAGCGTCTGGGGGCGGAGTTGTGCCTGGTGCGCTACCTGATCTGTAATACCGGTCAGGTCAATTAGGCAAGACACCAGGGTAGTATGTGTTTGATCGAGACATGCGAATGATAAGTTGTACACTTGTGCTCTCTCCCTCAGGGCCGCTCGAGAACTACCACGGCCGGCCTGGCCCAGTAGCTACACGCAAAATCGGCCCGCTAAAAAAGGCGATGGCAGTTCACAGGTTCCAGCCTCTCCAGGTTTTCTTTGCAATCTGGTTGTTTATGGCTCCCCACTATTTTGGCGGAACCATTGAGTTTCTCTGCTCAGGTTTCTCCTAGAGTCCTACGAGAAGCACACTCATGTGCTGTGTTCGAAAAAAAGGAGTTATTGTACAGTACTAGTATTTTGGTTTAGGTAGACACATGCTCTAAGGAAAACCAGCAAGCACAGTGTAGCAACTGGAACAGGGAGCAAGAGGGCATACCATGGACTCAATTGTTCAACCAACCGTGAAAAGGCCTGAATGCTTTCTTCTCACTGGGAAAAACGTCTGAAGTTGTTTGCTCAGCAACAGCTACCAAAATTTACCACTGTTTGCTGGCAAAATGGTGGCACACATACGTGATTATCAGAAAGAATAAGGACAAGAAGATCCAGTAGAGGTTGAGAGTACACAAATGCATACTATTGGAGATTCCATCCGAAACAATCAGTCATTCCACCCGAAAAATGATGCTTTTGGAGATTCCATCTACAGTCCATATTCTTTCTCAGCTTAATATTGTCGAACTTAGAAAGTAACTGTAGAATTGTATACTCCCTCCGGTCCATATTAATGGCCTCAACTTTATCTAGATTTGTATGTATCTAGTCGCTTACGGTCGGAAACATGTAGGTTGAGAGGTTCTATCACACAAATGCATATTGAGCCACAAAACAATCAATCATTCCACCCGAAAAATGATGCTTTTGGAGACTCAATCTACAGTCCATATTCTTTCTCAGCTTAATATGGTCAAACTTACAAAGTAACTGTAGAATTGTATACTCCTTCCTGTCCATATTAATGGCCTCAACTTTATGTAGATTCGTATGTATCTACATCGCTTACAGTCAGAAAGATGTAGGTTGACATGTTCTATCACATGTATGCATTGATCGGTTACCAAACAATTATTATTGCATGGGAACTTGCCAGGACCATAGTGCTCAATCTACCTATGGACTGATATTGCAGTGCATGCCACGGCGCTCTAGGTCAGAAATACATCATATATGGTTACTTTGATCTAACGAAATTTAGCCCAGGGCAATGTCAAAGTCCAACATGACCATATCACACGACATAGATTAAAAAAAACATTATATCCAATGATATCACACATATCTGATGATTCTCCAAATCAATGCCATAAGTAATAACAACATGCTACATGATTCAAAGTTCAGACAGCAGCATAAATGCAAAAGGACCAATAAAGCACCTGAAAGCATTACAAGATTACCACACAAACAAGTCAAATTGTCTAAATTCGACCATCGTTTTGATTTATTACTTACTTTCCATGCATACTGATGGTAAGCCAAACACGATATTCGTTAGATATAGAAACTTGCCAAGGGACCATTGCCTGATCAGTAATTCAGATACAATGAAGAATACAAAAGGAGAGGAAATACTTAAATTTAAAAAGCTTAAATAACTCAAACTCCATACCAGGAATTTAGATAACAGACCCTATTCTTATCATAGTGAGCCAAGAATCCTAAATTTAGCAACTCCAAATACCAACATCAACAAAGGGCAACAGCATGGCATTTCCACAGCATTAAACCACATAAAAGCTACAGGATGTAGTAATCGTTAAGGTGACTAACTAAAATTATAACTACACATTTAAACCCAATGTGATAACATATCACAGACCCCAATATGAAAACATAGCATAGATCTGTTCAAACTGCATGAAATTCCCGCTTTTTTCTGTTAGATCAAAGTTCAACATATTACTACCGTTGGTTACCAAGATGGGCAAGATTGTTACTTCAGGACAATCAGAATCCACAAAGAAAACATATACCAATATAAAAATGTCCATTCCCGAATTGTATGATCTAGATTTGATATTCTTCTCAACATTTGTAACTCATGGTCCATATGAGGATTCTATAATTCATCTGTCATTTTATGTAATATAACTATATAAGTTTCCGTACTTTTTGTATGCGGCAAACTATATCATGTCTATAATAAGTATATGACAAACTAATATAAGTATATAATAAGTACATAATAATGCACCAGAACCATCTAGCTTCTGGAAATAATAATACTCCCTCCGACCCATATTAGTTGACATAGATTTATCTAGATACGAATGTATCTAGTCAAGTTTTAGTGCTAGATACGAATATCTAGACAAATTTGAGTCAACTAATATGGGTCGGGGGGAGTAGCTATATTTGTTTGGTTTGAGCTGAGCTGGAACAGGTTTGCATGAATGCAGCTTGATTGTGGAGCTTAACTAACTATCCATGCACTCTACTTAACAGCACAATAGTCTCACTTATGTCCATCTAAACATTGAAACCACCGAATATCCACTACCAAGATCAAAACTCGAACGCATTTTTTCCTAACGCCAACATCTATAAATTCTAAAGATACCAGCTATAGCAAGTAGTGGCAATGTATCAGACAGTCCAACTCAACATAGAAAGAACTTCACCAGTTTGCGGTGATATCATTATTCCAACTTCAACACACTAGGTGCTTACTTCAATATATTAGTACTAGTATAACAATGTAAAACTCCCAAATGGCCAGACATGATACAGATTGACATACCAAATGTGTTTTGTTACATTGCTCTGGGATCACTCCCAAATGGCCAGACATAAATCATCTCATCCCACCCGGTGCTGGCGAGCAGCCCCTCGGTGAGCACACTCATGTCTATCCCAGCTACAAACTCAGTGTGGTGACCATGCCTTGCAAGGAGGGCGTCCTCTTTCCGGTAATCCCACATACAGACCGTCATGTCGTAGGAGCAGGACATAATCATGCCCTGTTGATGCGGCGAGAACTTGACGCGCTTGACGGCATACCCGTGCCCTGCGAGCTGGGCAAGGGGCGCCCGCGGCGAGCGTACGTCCCAGACGCGGATCGACTTGTCAACGGAGCCGGTGGCTAGGATGGAGGGGTCGTACTTGTCCCAATCGAGGGAGAGCACCTCGTGGTCGTGAGCCGGGATGACGAGTGTGGGCGCCGGCTCGCGCACGTCCCACACGCGGGCCGTGCGGTCGCCTGATGCGGACGCGAAGACGTCGGGGTGGCGCGCGGACCACGCGGCGGCGTAGACGCAGTACTCGTGGCCGCGGAAGGTGCGGACGGAGGCGGGGCGGTCGGGGGACCAGAGCTTCAGGGTGTCGTCCCAGGAGGCCGAGAGGAAGGCGTCGCGGCGGACGGGATTCCAGTCGATGCCGTGTACCTCCCGCGCATGCTCCCGGAAGAGGCGGACGGGGTTCTGAGCGGGCGGCAGCGTGACGTCGAAGAGGCGCACGGAGCCGTCCCCCGAGGCGGCGGCGCAGAGGGAGTCGTGGGACTCGGACCAGGCGCAGTCGAAGAGCGCGTCGGAGGTGGGGAAGGAGAAGAGCGGCGCGAGGCCGGGGCCGCCGGGGCCGGCGGCGGAGAGGTCGAGGACGAGGAGGTGGCCGTTGCCGACGAGACCGAAGTGCTGCGAGGTGGCGGCAAGGAGGCGGTTCTCGTGGAACGGGCTGAAGCGGACGGAGAAGCCCGGCGCCGGGGCCTTGAACGCCGGCATCGCGGCGGTGGTGTGGATCCGGGACGGGGATAGATGGGAGGGTTGGTGGAGGACTTGCAGAGACTAGCCTTCGCGTTTTTTCGTGGTATTTTTCGGAGCATTTTTTTCCTGGTTGTGCTGGTGTGGGCCTGGAATTCGGATGGGGTTCTTCTGTTGGCCTGCAAGAAACTGTGAGCCCGATTACGTCAGCGCAGAAGTGACTGCTAGGGAGTTTCTCCGCAGAGGACTCGCGGCAGCCGGAGCTGCCTTGCCTCTGCTTCAGATGGCCGAAAGGCGGCTCTCCCAAGCCACTTGTTGCTGGCTGTGCTTCAACCTTCAGGCATGATGCCATTACGAAGGCTATCTCTTCGCTTTGCCCCGGCGCTTCCCGGTGTTCCCGTCCCAAGTGGTTCGTCCCCTGGCGGTGAGGCTGGCCATATCGTAGACGCGCATGTTTGGTGGAGAAGGATCCCATTGCTTTTTTCAGATATTTTCAGGGTCCTTTGTGTAAAAGTGTAGGTCCTTGTTGCAATTTCTGTTTATTTCAGGGCCTCTTTGTAATCTGTAACCCACCGCTGAATGAAAGCAGTTCCTAGGGCCTTCTAGGCCCTTTTCCGTTCAAAAAAAAAATCAGAAAATCGTATTTTTCCAAACTATAAATACATATTAGCTACCACATCTTGCTAACCTGGGACGTTTTAGTTTCAGATGTTGCAAATTGAACAAGTCAGTATCAAAACGTGCATTGGGAAGACACTTTTAGTTTGAGCTGATCGCGCGTTGACATTTGGCTGCCAAGGTGTACAATATAATTTGCAAAAAAAAAACCTAATTTTTTATTATCGTTAATTATTCTGAATTGGATACATAGCATCACAAGACGATACATGGGACATATTCACACCCATGCTTGAGACAATTTTCTGTAAGATTCTACAAAGAACAAAAACCAAGCAGAGAGAAGCTACCAAGTGGATATGAAGAATTTGTCCCAAGATTAACAAGTTAGATAAATTCATAGATTAGAGTCGTGAGTGTGGTGTTGTTGGGGATATGCTATATGGGTATCCTCATAGCATGTCCTCTATTCGGATAATCCGGGTGACCCACAGTTGGTAGCATGACCCATGTCCTGCTGGGCGGCCCAGTTAGATGGATCCAGATGGGAGGCCCATGCCGGATAAAAGAAGGCTACGGTGGAGTCACCGACGTACCCGGAGACTTGGAGTACAAGACACATAAGACTTGTAATAGACGGTGTAGGACTCTGTAACCTGTCCGGCTAGGACTTTTCCCTGTAACCCTAGGACCTAGCGACTATATAAGTCGGGCATATGGGAGCCTTTAGGGCACGACTAAGTAACGATCATAGACAACTTCAGACAACCTCGCACAACGAACCTATCTCTGTAACTCGGCGTATTGCCATTATAGTGATTTATAGCAGGAGTAGGATTCCGCCATTGTTGTGGGATCTGAACCTGGATAAGTTGTGTTACCTTGTACTCCCTCCGTTTCAAAATATAAGATGTTTTAGATTTGTGAAGAGAATGTATCTAGACATCTTTTAGTGTATAGATTCACTCTAAACCTGAATGAACCTAAACACTAAAAATAGTCTAGATACATTTGCTTCACAGAGCTAAAACATCTTATATTTTAAAACAGAGGGAGTACCCGTCAACCGTCTGTCTTCCCCCACGTCTCTAAACACGCACTGTGAGGACCCCTCCATGGCGTATTCGTCGGCAATACCACGACAGTTGGCGCCCACCATGGGGCAAGGGCGCTTCAGGCTCTTTAGTGGGCGAGGACCAAGATCTTCACGGGAATCGGCGAAACCGTAGCCATCGGTCGCGTTCTCTTCTCCGGCAACATTCCGATCGTCCCTCCCGACGAGTTCTGGATCCCGGCGAAGACGGACCCTACGCGGTATTCGATCGTTCCTATCAGAGACATCCACCTATTCATTGGCGAAACCGACTCGGGCACTAGTTCACTAGGAGTCGGAGGAGCATCAAGGACCGCACAGACTGCCTACGGGCAAGATACGTTCGCGGAAGGATCGATGTCGGATCTCTCTTTAGATTTTGCCGACAAAGATCGGAAAAATTCAAGGCCCACCCAAACCGCCCATGTGCAGGATATAACGGTGGAAGATCACTACAAGTCCGCCGGCTTCGTCCGTGCGTCTGGACAACAGCTATCCAAGTTCGTCGGCGTGGTTACCATCTTCGATCTGGCGCGTTGCGTTCAGAGAGAGGGCGAACCCCCCGCGATTACCTGGCCAGGTGGCTCCACATACGAGCCGATCTGGCCCACTACCCCAATGATGATGCCATGTATCACTTTGTGGAAGGAGTGGACCACGGCACGCTTCTCCGACATTCTCTAAGACGGCAGCAGGCGTCGGGACGCCTTACCTTCGAAGGCATGGTGAACACCGTCAACAACTACGTGGAGGCTGAAGCGGCAGCTCAGACAGCGCTTGCGCTCATTGACGGAGCCCCTCTGATTCAACCACTGCCACCACCGCCTCCGGCCGCCATCGCCGTAGTCGCACCGCCACCTCCAGTCATCATCGCTGCTGTTGCACCTCCACCGCCCGTCATCGAGGAAGTCCTGGCACCCTCCGACTCTGTGATTGATGCGCTCTATGCTGATTTCACTGCAGACTCAGAGGAGATAGATTTTAGTCTAGAGGAACTAGACTCCGCCATGCAGGAGATGGAGGAGGAGTACATGCGCGACGAGCAAGCCAACAACGCCGTCACGTCTCGAGAGGTATTCATCACCATCGGGACGGTGATGGATGAAGACCAACCCGGACGAGCTCTGCCTACGACACTGGAAAAGGGGAAGGGGCCACTTATTGCTGCTGACGATGATCGCGCAAAGGTCATGCCTCCTCCGCCTAATCCAGTGCAGCAGCCGCAGGAACTCGGCACCGGCCCGAGCGACAACAACACCGCAAACTTGCCGCCTCCGGCATCTACGTCTGCTGCTTCCCAAGTTACTCCAGCTGATAGAGTGATGTACGGCAATCTCCTCGTTGAGCCGCTGACCGTAGCTCATATCCGGAACGTGACTCAGCTTGACGAGAAGCACCAGCAGCTGCTGGAGGAAGCGCATGCCATCACGGAGCAAGGCGCTAAGCTAGATCGAGATCTGGTCAACGCGCATAAGTCCATAGAGAAAGCTAGAGCAATGGAGGCCGAGTACAAGACTCTGCTGCAGCAGCAGAAGGCCAAGAAAGCTCCGGCTCGCGTCATCAACGATCCTTGTGTACGGTGAAACCTAGGATGGGCTCCATCGAAGCCGGCACATGCCAAGCCATATATTGACAGTGAAGGCAAACAAGTGATGCCCACTCCACTCCTTAACCTCGCCGTCGCCAAGACCCTTTTGGAGCAGGATAGATCGCCCGAGGCAGGTCACCTCTCAGAGGCTTGAGTCTGACCCAGCGTTCTTCCAGTCTAGCCAGCATAAGCCGCCAAGGGACAGATCTCCTCTTGATGTGGGTCCCAAACGGGTTCATCAGAACAAAGACGGAGGGATGCGCACAACAGGAAGGATGCTATCCCATATCCTCCGACCACGGAGAAAAGGCCCGACCTCGCCGCACATCACCACCGCCCCGATCCCCCCCGACATCGCGAAGACCCCAAGGCTCACCATCGTACGGATATGCCCCCACCAAGGCAGAGCGGCATCGTCATCCGCAAAAACGCGGAGCTGACCCGTCATGATGGAGAGCGCAACCAAGGACACAAGAGCAGGTCGCGCCATGACCCTCCGCGTCCGGCAAGCAATCGTGACAAGCGTGAGGCATCGCAGGAGGGTAATAGCAAGAAGTCTAACCCACCGTCACCTCCGCCTCCGTCGCCACCTAGCAGTCACCATGGCGGAGGAGGCCCGCGTTGTTCATGCAGCCCGTCCCCTGTTGACAAGAAGAAGAAGAACTCGGAGCCGTACGACGCACGTTCGCGGATCGATAAGATCCAAGAGGCCCGGGAAGGACCATACCTGGGACCATGTTGCTTTAGACCTGCAATACGGTCCGCGACTTACCCTAAAGGTTTCCGGATTGACAAGACCATCAAGCCCTACGACGGCACCGCCAAGCCAGCCACATGGTTGCAGGACTACGACAACGCGGTGGAGATTGCCGGAGGTAACTCCAACGTTGCCGTCAAGTACCTCCCTCTGTTGTTGGCGGGCACGGCTCGTCAATGGATTAATGAATTGCCTGAGAAATCCATATGCAATTGGTTGGACATGCAAGAAGCGTTCACCAAGAACTTCGAGGGTACGTACAAGCGTCCCTGTACTGTTGGCGATCTATAGTGGTGCGTGCAAGAGAAAGACGAGACATCTCGCGCCTACCTCTCCCGCTGGCTGGATATGAAGAATTCCCGCACAGGAGTGCACGCTCATACTGCCATGGCCGCCTTCATTGATGGGTTGGAAAGGGGCACGTTGCTCCAACATAAGCTGAAGCGCTTGCAGGACAATCACCAGCTTGACTTGAACCAGACGATTCAGTTGGCTAGTGAGTTCGCAGATGCCGACAACGACGCTCGCGACTGTCTGCCGGCAACGGTCGTTCCAACTCAAGCTCGAAGGAACAGCAGCACAAAGCGGAAAACCGCTCCAGAAGAAAAGCAAACTCCTGACATGGTCGCCATGACCTTTGCAGGACGAGGTGATGGCAGACAACGTGGCCGAGGACGGGGAGCTGGTCATGGGCAGCAGCGAGGAAGTGAAACTACCTCGGCACCGCTCCGCGTTCCCCAAACCTACAAAGAGTACCGCGATATGCCGTGCCTCGTACACCTCGATGTCAATGGCAAGGCCACCCATACCAATCGACACTGCAAGTTCGTCAATGACCTCAAGGAGGACCCGGAGTCCGGCTACAAGCAAAGTCGGAAGAACAGACCGCGAGACAAGGGCAAGGGGAAGAATAAGGAGGAGGAGTCCAAGGATTCAAGTGATATGGACGAGGATGTTGACCCCAAGCACGCCGCCAAGAGAGACGACAAGGGCAAGAACCCCTTCGTGAAGAAGGCGCTAGTCTACCACACTTTCCTTGGCACCCCCACCATTCGACAACAGAAGACCTCTTTGAGGATACTGATGAATACTCTACCCCCAGTTCCCCAGTACCTGCGTTGGTCGGAGGTTCCAATTACTTGGGACAGGACGGATCACCCAGACCTTATTCCTACGGAGAACCAATACGACATGGTCATCAACCCCTTGATTGACGGCGTGGAGTTCACCAAGTGTATGGTGGATAGTGGAAGCAGCATCAACATCATGTACCTGGATACACTGTAGAAGATGAACTTGACGGAGGCAAACCTAAGGCGGTCCAACACCATCTTCCACGGCGTAGTTCCTGGTCGGGAGGCTCGGTCCCTTGGGTGCATCACACTTCAGGTTGCCTTTGGCGATGTTAATAATTACCGCCAAGAGCGCATGACCTTTGAGGTGGTCCCCTTCAAGAGCGTGTACCACGTCATATTCGGCCGCGACATATTCAACACCTTCATGGCCAAGCCATGCTTCGTCTATAACAAACTCAAGATACCCGGACCAAACGGTGTCATCACCGTATCTGGAAGCTTTACCAAGGCAAGGGACTGCGAGATTAATGAAGCAGCCTTCGCGGAAGCTGTCCTCTATAGCAATGAATTCAAAGAGATCCAGAGCAAGGTCGATGACTCAGAGATGCTCGCGTCGAAGAAGCAGATCTCCGACTCCGTTCCTGCATTCAAGGCCGCCATCGAGACCAAGCCGGTGGAACTTGTGGTAGGCGATGCCTCCAAGACCACCGCCATTGGGACAAACCTGGATCCCAAATAGGAAAGCGTGCTCGTCGAGTTCCTCCGTGAGAACAGGGACATCTTTGCCTGGCAACCTGCCGGCATGAAAGGTGTACCTATGGAACTTGCCGAGCATAGCTTAAACATTGATCCAAAATGCAAACCAGTGAAACAACCTCTACGATGCTTCAGAGACAAGAAGAGATGTGCCATTGACAAAGTGATAGCTAGGTTACTTAAGGCTAGATTTATCTGAGAAGTCCTTCACACTCGATGGGTGGCCAATCCTGTACTTGTCCCTAGAAAGGGAACCAAAGAATTAAGAATGTGCGTTGATTACACCGGCTTGAACAAAGCATGCCCCAAAGATCCGTTTGCTTTGCATCCCATTGACCAAGTCATTGACTCGACGGCTGGCTCGGAACTTTTGTGTTTTATCGATGCATACTCAGGATACCACCAGATCAAGATGAGGAAGTCGGACCAATTGGCCACACTTCGTTCACTACACCATACGACACGTTTTGCTATGTTACGATGTCCTTTGGGATGAAAAACGCAGGTGCTACGTATCAGCGGACAATGCAACATTGCCTTCATGACCAAATTGGTCGGAACGTTCACGCCTATGTGGACGATATAGCGGTGATGTCTAAAAAGTCAAATGACTTAATCTCCGATTTAAAAGAAACCTTTGATAATCTCCGGAAATACAACATGATGCTTAACCCTAAGAAGTGCATCTTCGGGGTTACAACCGGCAAATTGTTGGGCTTCATCGTTTCCCAGCGTGGACCGAGGTCAACCCGGAGAAAATCAAGGCCATCTTAAACATAAACCGTCCGACATGCCTAAAGGACATTCAACGACTAACAGGTTGTGTTGCAGCAGTTAGTCGGTTCGTCAGCCGACTTGGAGAGAAGGCTCTGCCGCTGTACAAGTTGCTGAAGAAGGCGGACAAATTTACGTGGACGGACGAAGCAGATGCAGCATTGAAGCAGCTCAAGGAGATTCTTTCCTCAACGCCCATCCTTGCAGCACCCAAGTCTGGAGAGCCCCTATTACTCTACATGGCAGCAACCAACCGGGTAATCAACATCGTCGTCGTGGTAGAGCGGAAGGAACCAGACTATGAGCACGGAGTTCAACGACCAGTTTACTATGTGAGCGAGGTCTTGACGGATTCCAAGCAGCGTTACCCGCACTACAAGAAGATAGCTTATGAAGTATTCCTTGCTTCTCGGAAGCTGAGGCATTACTTTCAGGAGCACCCAATCACAGTGGTGAGCAAGACTCCACTGTCCGACATTATCAACAACAGCGACGCTACGGGAAGGGTCGCGAAGTGGGGCATTGAACTTGCCGCCTTCGAGATCACCTACAAGAGACGCGACGCTATCAAATCACAAGCCTTGGCGGATTTTATCGCAGATTGGATGGAGATGCCAGATGCTACTCCGTTGCCGGAACCTGAGTACTGGGTGATGCACTTTGACGAATCAAAGCTGCTCAACGGCTCAGGGGCTGGTGTATTGCTACAGTCACCAACAGGAGATAAGCTACACTACGTTCTGCAGATCCACTTCGAGGCTACGAACAACATGGCGGAGTATGAAGCACCCATTCACGGATTACGCGTAGCCAAGGATATTGGCATCAAGCGCATAGTTTGCTATGGAGATTCCGACTTGGTTGCCCAGCAGGTGGCTGGCACCTGGAATGCGCGGAACCCTATGATGGCGGCATATCGAGACGAAGTGGACGATATAGCCAAGAGCTTCTTGGGCTACGAAGTCAAGTATGTACCTAGGGAGCAAAATGAGGCGGCTGATCTACTGTCTAAGCTTGGATCAGGGCGCAAACAAATTCCGCTAGGAGTTTTCCTAGAGAATCTACGAACACCATCCGTGAAGGGAGCCGACATCGACAACCCGGATAGAGTTGACTCTTTCGTCCAGATGGTGGCAAAGGTCCCTCCGGCTTGGACAAAACCGTTCATGGAATATCTCGAACACGGAACTTTGCCCGACGACAAGGTCGAAAGACGACAAATAGTACGACGAGCAAAGGGTTATACCATAATCAATGTACAACTCTACAAAAGGAGCACTACTGGTGTATACCTAAAGTGTGTTTCCCAGCATCTCGGAGATTGCGGGCATCACGCCGCTCCTCGATCGTTGGTCGCGAACGCCTTCCGCCAAGGATTCTATTGGCTGACCGCAAAAACGGACGCCGACAAGCTGGTTGAGACATGCATGGGATGCCAGTATTATGCCCGACAACCACATGTTCCTGCTGAAGAATTGCAAACAATACCAATAACTTGGCCGTTTGCAGTCTGGGGGCTAGACATGGTGGGACCGTTACAAATGGCACCATGTGGGTTTACGCATCTGCTAGTAGCAGTTGATAAATTCACTAAATGGATAGAAGCTAAACCCATTAGAAAGCTTGATGGGGCAACTGCCCTCATGTTTGTCCGGGATCTAGTGGTGAGATTTGGTCTCCCACATAGCATTATTACCGACAACAGCAGCAACTTGTCACTCGGAGAAGTGGAGGCTTATTGTTGGGAGAAGGGCATCCGACTTGACCTTGCATCTGTGGCACATCCACAATCCAATGGTCAGGTTGAGCGAGCCAATGGATTAATTCTGCAGGGAATCAAGCCACGTCTTGAGGCACCGCTACATAGAGCAGCTGGAGCCCGGTCGGAAGAATTGCCATATGTGTTGTGGAGTTTACGAACTACACCCAACAGATCCACCGGCTACACCCCTTACTTCATGGTATATGGAGCAGAAGCTATCCTACCTTCCGACATCCTCCACGATGCACCAAGAGTTGCCGCCTACGACGAAGATGACGTTGAAGAATCCAGACGCCTAGATGTGGACCTTCTCGAGGAGGAGCGCATTTTGGCATGCCAAAGATCCGCCATCTACCAGCAGAAGCTACGCAACTACCATAGTCGCCGCGTTCGACATCGCTCGTTTAAAGAGGGGGATTTGGTGCTCCGACTTAAGCATAAGAAGTCGCACAAATTATCCCCGCCATGGGAAGGACCGTTCATCATAAGAAAGACGCTACTCAATGGGTCTTACTACCTCATTGACAATCATGAACTGAAGGATAGACCCAACGAGGATCATAAGCGTAAGCGACGTGACCCGGATGATGACTACCCGGAGCTTGATCCGCCATGGAACATAGCACAGCTACGTCCTTTTTACACTTAGCATTTTTTATCTAATTGTGTACCTCTTATATGATCAATGAAATAAAGCTCTCTGGTTCACTCATATTTCTGAGTCTTTTACCTCCTTTAGTGTTCATTTTTGGATCATATAAAACCTTTATGCACAAGCTTTGCGTTTGCACCTGTGAAAATTCCGCCTACGGGCGTTAGCTTAAGTTTTTTGGTCTACACGTTCTTTGTCGTTTTTATGTGGATTTTGGAGTAGTGACTTTTGGCAGTTATTGTCGGCGATTTTGTGCTTAGGTTATTGACGGTGCCATTGGGCATCATCGCCTGAGCGCATGGTTCCGACAATGAGTCTTCCGACTCACGAAAAGTCAAGCATAAGAACCAAAGTAATGGATAAGCCAACACTTGCTTAAAAATATAAACATGCTGGAACTAGTTCTTAAGTAGCAGGACATACATCATTATTTTCTGCCTTAAGTTAATACATAGTTTTTTCCGCATACGCATCAAAGATGAAACAAATATTACAAGTTGTTTTTCATTCCTTTGTCGCAGGCGACTTGGAAGCAGCGTCATCGGTAGCAGGAGAATCACCCTCAAAGTCGGCAGTGTGAAGAGACTCGGAGGAGCTTTGGTTGCCGCCATCGATGGTGTTCATCGGCACAAAGACGTTGACATTGACTAACTCAGCAGCTCTGGTGTCATAACCCGCGAGTGATGACAAGATGGATTCATGGTTTATCTCCTTGCCATTGTCATCTACGTCGAGAATGCCAGAGGTTACCGTGTCAATGTGGGCATCTTCGTAGTGTGCCTTTACCATGGACAGCGCCATCCTTGCACCGGCCCGTGCACATGAAGCTTTCCAGCTTGTGATACGCTCGGGGGCTCGGCGTAGGATCTCCGAGAACTTCGCCATAGAGTCCGATGCCTTGATGTTGATCTGAAGGGGCTTGGCAATCTCTTTGGCTTGCGCGATGGCGGTGTTGATGAAGTTGTCGGCAAGAACCATGCATTCCTTTGCTGGAGGAGGCGACCGGGTTAAACCCATAGGAGCTGCAAATTCCGACAAAGGAGCACATGAGTTCAAAAGTTCAAAGTATCCAGCTTATAGAAATCCAAGACGGAGAATCACTTACTGAAGATGCTAGCCTCAGCTTGCCAGAGGGTACCCGCCATGGAGTCCCGTTCTTGTCGGAGGAGTTTGTACGCTTCATGATGGCGTTGATTTTGCTCATCAGCAGCTTTCTTCTGCTCTTTCAAGATAGCGATTTCCTCCTTCAAGCGGTTCATCTCCTCGGTGGCGGAGTCCTACAAGGCTTTCATTGATTCCTCATGCATTTTCAGCATGTCCTTCCTCTCCTGCTTAAGGATTTTGTTCTCGCTATCCAGCTCTTGAATGTGCTTGGATTGCTCGACAATGTCCTTAGCCTTGGCAATGGTTTCTGCAAGTCGGAGAAAGCAAAGTACACAGTGAGTACTCGGAGAATACACAAGTTCAAGTCAGAATACGAAAAAGAAAGGAAAAACAGACGCTTGCTCTTGATGATCTGTTCTTTCAAGAAGGCAGTTTTACCCTTTTCGGCTTCCAAGTCAGCGTGCATCTTCTGGTACTTGTCGTTGGCCATGCCCCTCCGAGCATTCTCGTTCTGTGAAAAAAGAAAAATTAAACATTGTTTGGTCTACTTGGAGCATCTAGCCGGAAAATTTCCACCTAGATGCTCGGGGCTACAGCGAGAGTTTTTAACTTAGCAGTATTCTTAGTCTTTCTTTAAGCATCTAGTCGGAACTAGTTCAGTTTTCGATTAGAAGCTTGGGGGCTACAGTATAAAGTTTTTAACTCATATATATTCTTAGCTTTTTCTTTAAGCATCTAGTCGGAACTAATTCAGTTACAACTAGAGGCTTGGGGGCTACAATATTGAAATTTATAAACACTGCGTATGCTACTCTTAAAGCATCTAGTCGGAATAATTTATTCCACCTATATGCTTGGGGGCTACAATGAGAAGTTCTCTACTTTAGTCACTCTTAAAGCATTCAGACGCAAAGACCTATGGTTTTCCGTCTAAATCCTCGCGGGCTACAGTGGGATACTCATATGAAATACAAAAGGCAAATAAAACTTACAAGTGCAATAATCTTGAGGTTGGTAGCACTCTCGACCAGCAGCTTGCCAAAGGATATGCTGTTTCCTTGCAAGATCTCTGCTTGTCGGAGGAGCTCCTCTAGACCGCACGTCGGAGATGTCGGCGCCGCGCCAAGAACCAAAGCAGTGCTACCCGGTGTAAGTACCGGATAGACTATCTTTGGATACTCTATGGTTTTCTTGGGTGCGGGGCGCCGCCTTCGGCAGAAGTACCAGCTTCCACCACTGCCTTACCGCTATCGATGTCATCCTTAGCCGGAGCTTCAGCCATTTGGTGTGCGGCACTCTCCTGCGTCGCCTGCTCACCGATGACAACAATCTCGGTAGAGGCACCTAAGTTTACTTCCATGGCGTAAGGGCAGATGCTTCCTTAGCTTGTGAGCTTGTCAGAGCGGATGAGGGCTTGACGATGGGAGTGACAGGGGCGATGGCGGGAGATGCGTCGCGATGCAGCATGTCCTTGATGGTTCTAGAAGCCCTGATGTTTTGGAGGTCTTCTTCAAGCTGGTCGTGGCTTTCTTCCTGAAACATGCAAAATGCATAAGTATGGGAATAAAACAGATAAATAGACAATGTCGGAGAGAAAGAAGCTTACACAAGAGGGGGTGCTTTGGCAAAGGGGATCCCAGTAGTCTTTCTTTTCTCCGCCTCCAGGGCGGTGGTAGTCTTTTTGGAGGCTCCATCCTCCGTATTCTTTTTCTTGCCTCCGTCAGCAGCGTCGGAGGTGGAGGTCTTCCGCTTTCGCGACAATGGGACATCGTCGTCGGACACGCCCGTGACTTCCTTCATCTTTGGATCATAGATTTGGACAGCCATGCTATCCTCCTCTAGATCGCTAAGCTGTTAAGTGAGAAGTCACCGTGTTAGATGAGATGGAAATGGCTAGACGGAAGAACTGGAGTATATGTCATACACGGAAGATATACAGTTACCTTTGGGCACTTGCTCTCTACAAACATGTCGTAGGTGATGGTGAAGCCACGCTTCTTGTCCTTCACCTTGACGATGTCCCTGAGCCGAAGCTTGACGGAGTCGCTCAAGAAGTTGTCCACGGAGATGCAGAGGCTATCCCTTCTATCGTTGGTATACTCGTGCATCAGCTTCGAGCGGTGCTGCAGAGGCTGGATTGGCCTGATGAACCAGCACATGGCTAGGTCCAAGCTGGTCAAACCCGTCTCTACGAACCATTCTATCCACCTTATAGCGCGGGAATCTTCGATGTCGAAGGGAAGGGAGGCCTGGGATCTCCATGTCGAGGCTTTGGCGGCGGCTCCATCGACGAAGTCCGGGTACGTTACTTCTCGGTTAGCCAGAGGGATATCTGGGCCATAGAAGTAAGCACATTGCCAGTTCTTGCAGGACCCGTGGCCGACGATGTCGGGGAATCGCCGGCTAGGACAGATCTTGAAGCTAATGGTGCCGCAATTTCTAAGTTCATCCTTGATGGCCCCGGATTCGCGCTTGACGGTGAAGAAATACACAAAGAGATCTAGCCTAGGCCTAATCCCTAGGTAACCCTCGCAAAGCTCCGCATAATTGCTAAGCGCTAGGATACTGTTGGGAGAAAGGTTTTGGGGTTGTACTCGGTAGTGGTTCAAGACGGCAAGGAAGAAGTTAGAGATGGGCAGGGAGACGCCGCGTACCAATTGTGCTTTGAGGTACACCTTTTCTCTGGCTTGGGTAGAAGGTGTGACCTTGCCGGCCGGCGCCGCCCGCCAGGCGATCCCCTCCATCGCGGGGAGGTAGCCCTCGACGATCAGCTCCTTGATGTCGCGGTCCGTGATGTCCGAACCGCACCAATCGCCTTTGTGGGAGTGGTTGTCCTCCTACAGCAGCTCCAGCGCCGCTGGATTGTGGTTGCCGCTGGATTGTGGTTGCCACCGGTGGACTCGACCACCGCAGAGACGTGGATGAATAGGCCCTCTGGGGGCACGACGATGGAGCTCGCCGGCTTCCCCTGACGCCGCCATCGAGGGAGAAGAGCTGCTGCTGGCCATTGCGTGTGTTTGGAGGTGACTGGTGAGATTGGGATTTAGGGTTTTTCGCAAGGTTGCGCGGAGAGCTCGAGGGGGCGCTCGCTGGAGGAAGAAGATGATGCGAGGAGAGAATGAGGTGAAAAGTAAATTTTTCACCACAGTTACTATTTATGTTCTCTAGCATCGAGATTCATGTAGCTTGATCGGACGGTTGCCGCGTAGACAACGTGTGTGCGGACGTGCGCGGAAATTTCGCCACGTCCCAACCGTCGCCGCCAACAGTTCGTATCGCTCGTTCGGGAAAATTGGACATGATTGCGTTCTCTGCATGTGTGAGTTACGAGGCGTTGATGACCTACGTCTACGTCGCCCTAGCTGACATAGGCAGATGAACCATCACATCAGAAGATTCCGGCATGGATGGATCCAGACCGGCTATGGAAGAGTACGATGGAAGATTCAACAATTCTTCGACTTACAAATTGAAGACGGAGAAAACCTTGCAGGGTTCTTTGGGAGGACTACAAGATATTGGTTGATGATTTGCCGACATCCATCTAGATGGAGCATTCCACATGAAGAGGCAAGACGGTGCAAGATCTCTGAGTTCTCCGGGGGCTACTGTTGGGGATATGCTATATGGGTATCCTCATAGCATGTCCTCTATCCGGATAACCCGGGTGGCCCACATTTGGTAGCATGGCCCATGGCCTGCTAGGCGGCCCAGTTAGATGGATCCAGAAGGAAGGCCCATGCCGGATAAAGGAAGGCTACGGTGGAGTTACCGACGTACCCGAAGCCTTGGAGTACAAGACACACAAGACTAGTAATAGACGGTGTAGGACTCTGTAACCTATTTGGCTAGGACTTTTCCCTGTAACCCTAGGACCTGGCGACTATATAAGTCGGGCCTATGGGAGCCTTTAGGGCACGACCAAGTAACGATCATAGACAACTTCAGACAACCTCGCACAGCGAACCTATCTCTGTAACTCGGCGTATTGCCATTATAGTGATTTATAGCAGGAGTAGGATTCCGCCATCGTTGTGGGATCTGAACCTGGGTAAGCTGTGTTACCTCGTACCCGTCAACCGTCCGCCTTCCCCCACGTCTCTAAACACGCACTGTGAGGACCCCTCCATGGCGTACTCGTCGGCAATACCACGATAGGTGTTACTCCTGCAGATAATTATCTTTACTCTGTCACCAGTCATGAGCTTGAGAAAGATTATATTGTCAATTTTCAAGCTAGAATATGTGATTACAAAAGGTGGCAACTTAATGGCATTCCTTGTCACCATGCTATAGCTTGTTGCATAAAGAATAACATCAATCCTAAAAATCTTGTGCATTAATGCTACAGTATTGATGCATACTATAGAGCATATGGATTCAACTTGGTGCCAATGAGAGGGAGAGACTTTTGGGGGAAATGAATGGACCAACCATTCATCCTCCTCTCTTTAACAAAGTCATGGGAAGGCCTAAGAAGAATAGAAAGAAGGCACCCGAGGAGAAAATAAAGGAAGGAGTGAAAGTTTTCACAAAGGCATGGGTTACTATTCACACCCACAATGTGGGAAAGGCAGGTCACAACAAGAAGGGTTATCAAAAAATATATGGATAACCTAGCAGAGCAAAGGAGAAATGGTATTGTTTGTAACTACCTCGGTGAATTACGCTCTTAGTTACAAGCCTGGATGAGCGGAAATGGTTAAAATAGTACGGTGGGGCCCAAATGCCACTCACAGGTAGACCTTTCGGCCGTCCTAACCATTTCCAAACATCGGGACAAGAACGAGTGGCGTAATCGGCAGGCGAAGGGATCAACTACATACACAAATGAGTATGTATGCAAGCCACCATACAACAGTCCTCAGAGCCATTCCATCTAAAAGAAAAAGAAATATTGCAACGCATACGACAAGATCCAAATATCCTAGATAGATATAATAGTTTAGGATATCTCCTCATACATCAAACATCAGAGTATCAGGCGGAAGCGGAAAACAAGATCCGAGTACGGATAAGAAGCAAATCGGCATAAGATGCCCCATAAATAAACACATCCCGCCCACAGATCTCACGGATCCCCGTTCCCGGAATCTCTACACCGAGTGATCGTTGCCAACATCGTCCGTCTCCTCCACCCAGTATCCATCTTGCGAGTTTACCTGTTCATCTGAATCAAACAATTTATCGTGTGAGACCCTAGGGGTACTCAGCAAGTCTTTATGCCTCTAAAGGGGACACAACCTGGGGTGACGCAATTGCAGCAAAAGGGAATACCTAACAATCCTATAGATACTCGCTATCCATCCGCCTAACCAAAGATAGACGGATGTCCGTGAATTAATAACAACAGTTATAACAGTAATATTAACAGATCCATCCTCCTCCTCGCTTACCAACGAGGAAGCGGACGAACAACCCCCCATCCGTTGGCAGTTTTATTATCCATTCCATGAGTGTTGCATTATTTACTAGTCAGGTACTTAGTCAAATTAAAAGCGGTACTTTAGTTATACTTGTCTATGATCGAGAAACTGTGCTCCAAGTCGTCCATAACCGCGGACACGGCTTTCAGAAAGATTTACCCTACAGGGGTGCACAAATAGCAACACACACTCGATCAACCTCGGAAAAACCAAATCAAAACCCAACGAGGCATTCACGACAAAGCGATCACAGGATTCAGAAATATTTCAGGGGGCCACCCCATTAAGCTACCCGCTACGAAGTTGGCCGGCTCCGAGACGGACTCAAGGTTTGTGTCAATGGCTGTAAACGACTGGGAACCCGAAAGTGTGACTGGGCTTGTCGATACCGCGAAAACACTCCGCATCCAAAACAGTACAGGTGCTCCTCGCACAATCTTAAATAAAGCAGTAAAGCATGGCATAAGTACAGGATAGTAATAAAGCCCCAAACTACTTGTGGCCCCAAGAAATAAGAATGAATCAAGCTATGGCTCAGGGGGGTTCATAAGCCTCCCGGATGTGGATAGCGCGAATATTCAAGGAACAGGAATCAAGTACTCGGGGTCCTATGGGACACAAGTGAGCATGAAAAACCAAATAGCAGATATTGCTCACCGATGCCACTTTCTTTAGTTATCCCATTACTACTCAGGTTTAGTTGTTTAGGTACCTCGTTATCCATCAGACACTCACATACCCTACACATGCTGTTCTACGACCCACATGGCTCAAACAACTCCTGTAGTAATGGCTCATGGGATGGAGGAACAAGCTTCGGTGGGGTTTAAAAGTAAAGGCTATGCAATACATGGGAATCAGTTTAATGCAATCGCTACTCAATGATGCAAGAATAAGATAGAGGCAATAGGTACTATATGTATGCAAGCATGTGGTAGTGCTTGCCTGGCAGCTCAGTTGAAGCGAGAGAAGGATCTGGGTAGTGCTCCTGGGTTTCTTGATATATCCCCTGCTCAGCGTCTATTCGAAGAAGAACCAAACAAACAAGGGCCAACATAAATAGAGTGCACAAGCATATGAATTAAATGCGACAAGAAACAATCATGCCATGATGAATGATGCACAATTTGCATGGCAATAATGTAGCATGGCATGGGTGAGGTGTGGAATACAAGAATAAAGCCTTTTATTGAGTTTTAGTCACATTTTAACCTCATATAAGTTGCTGCATACTTTATATTTATATGATGCATGCTGCAATTCAGAACAAGGAACGCATAAACAGAAAGGTCTCGTCGCGCTGATCGATTTAGACATATTATTTGTCAAATTCGGAGTTATAAAACAAAAGTTATTAATTAATTAAGGCAAAGGGCATTTTATTGTAATTTTAATCAACTCGAAATTTTAAATGTTCAAAGTATATTTTGAAGGGCATATTTGAAATCCTCACATTTTTCTGATTTCAAAACATATATTACATGTTTAATTTGGAATTATAATTCAAAAGTTATTTAAAAACAGATTGAATTTGAATTTAAAACAAATTTGAAAAGTTTTAAATTTAAACAGAAAACAGAAAACCTTTTCATACTCAGACAAACCTAGCCATAGACACAGACAAGTGGGGCCGATGCTGACTGGGCGAACTGGCGCGGCGAAAACTTTTTACACCGCAGGAGTGGCCAGCCTCGGAGACAGACAAGTGGGGCCAGCGGGCTCGCAGGTCCACTTGCCAGCGGGGGAAATGGACACAGCCACGTGGCGTAGAGGGGAGTGCGGGTTGAGGGGCGGTAAACTGGGGTGCCTATCTATAAAAAGAACAGGAGGCTGACCGGTGGGGCCCGGTGTACCGCAGGTGGAGAGCGAATTAAAAAGGGGGGTTATTGTAAAGTGACCATAGGCCCACTGTTCTTCTCCTACTCTGAATCGACCGACAGATCCATGATCGATAGGTGAACGCGCGACAGGCGAACGCGCGACGCGCGCGGTGCGGGGGTTCGACCCCGCGACCTGCGGTGTGCGCGACGAGGGCTGGAACCAGTGCGGCTGGTGAGGGGAGGTTGACAGAAGGGAGAGCGGGGCATAGCTAAGGTGTGATGCGACACGGAGACGAGCCGAAGCCAATGCTGCCGGCGCACAGAGCGTGTTCGACACGACGACCGGCGAGACCAGAGGGTGTTAGCGAGGGAGGGGATGTCAGGGAGGTGGATCAGCTCACCACGAGTTCGACGGAGAGGTCAGATCGGGCCGAGGAGTAGCAGAACAGCGACGACATAGAGACCGGTCGGAGCTAGGGTTTGCGGTGGCCGTCAGCGATCAGCAACGCAGGGATCGGCTCCTCCTTGCTGGTGTGTACGGGGGTGATGCAGTGGTCCCTGCTGGTCTTCCCCGACAGCCACGACACCACGCCCGCCTCCTTGATCTGCAGGTGGAAGACGAAGCCGAGAGTGGCAGCCGGCGTTGGAGAAGAAGTGGAGCAAGGGGATCTGGGGAGAAAAAGGGTTGGCGCAGGGCCAGGGGAGGGGCACTGGGACACGGCAGAGGCGAGAGGGGTGAAGATAAGGACGGGGGTAGGAGGGGGATGCCGTGGGGGCTCGGGGTGGAAAAAGGTGGCTCGGGTGGTCACCTTTCCCTCCTTCCTCACGTGCTGGGCATGGGGAGGCCAGGCAAGCAGCTGCAGGTGGGGCTAGGACGAGGTTGAGGAGGGGACTGGCTCGGGTGCCCCTTTGTGACAGAGAGAGAATGGAGAGGGGGAGGCTCGGGTTTATCTAGGGTGGGTGGCTAGGGTTAGCCTCGGCTAGGGTTTAGGAGGGCTCGGGTTAGGGTTGGTCTTAGGTTAGAGAGGGGTAGGTAGGCCCAGGTTAGGGTGGTGCCTCGGCATGGAGAGAGGAGGTTGGTGAGGTGAGGTGTGGTTAGAGGGGAGGGATTAGAGAGAGGGGGTGGTATGGTAGGGTTAGCTAGAAAGGGGGCTTGGTTAGGGTTTTGGTTTAGGTTAGGGGGAGGGGTGAGGTGAGGTGTGGTTAGGGTTAGATAGAAATAGAGAGAGGGGTTTTAGGGTTTAGATGAGGTGTTAGGTGTTTGGAGAGAGGATTAGAGAGAGAGATGTGGTGGTGACTTTTTAGCAAGACCAAACTAGATCAAGCAAAAGGAGTGGTAGAGAGGGATAGAGGATGCTTCACTCAAAATCAAAATAAAACAAAGGAGGACAAAAGATGGAGATGGTTGCATGGCCCATGCAAGATAATTAATGCCATGTGTTATTCTTGTGAAAACAATAATATTAACATGGCATTATTCTTATGCATTCCCAAAGTGGAATAAAAGCCAAGCAAAAGAATTTGTAGAAGTAGATCCATCCTATCTCCCATGAGCTAGATTAAATACCAAGAGAAAATAAAATACAAGCTCATGGATAATGGGATGGTGGAATTATAAGGTGGTGAAAGAAAAGGTGGTGGAGTGGAATAAAAGATATGCCCCCAACTCAACTTGGGCATTTAAACAATATATCAATAACCAAATACAATATCAAGAGGCAAATACAATTAATGATGCATATGAGAGAAGAACCAAAACAAAAGGGTTTTATATGATGCTCAAATGCAAGGTGGCATGATGACATGAGCATGATATAATTATGATGCAACAATTATATATATGAAGTAGCCATTATATTACTAGACCAAGTAGCATTACAATTGTTAGACAATTGGGATGCTACATTGTTGCAGAGGATGATGAGATAGACATTCCAGAACTTATGGAGGTACATATTGCTTTTTCAGAAAACTATATTACTATTAGGAAATTTTTATACCAGCTTTAATATGTGATAAACACAATTTTATTCTTCACCGGCATGTGATCCCACATGTCCCTCATTTATCAGTGGACCCTACAAACCAAAAAGACATCATAGTGTTCAGAATGCAACCAGAGGTTTATTTTTAATTGACATTTCATATTTCATACCAACTTACAATTATGCATTATACATATGTGTTCAATTATTTTGACTGGAAATAGAACATGTGCCTATGGACAGATTCCTTGTCCCATTGCCATGAAGTGCATTTGTTGTCAATGCAAGAGACAGTATTCCAGCACAAAGAAAAAGAATGACAACAACTTCAAGCATAGGACAATTGAGGGGAAGAGGGGGAAGAGGCAGAGGTAGAGGAAAAAGGCCAACAAATCCAGAATCAAGAAATACCAGCAAAAGAGGGAGAGCAAGTGTAAAGTCTAGACAAGCACATGATCATGATACCCGAAGAAGTGCTATACAAGACCTGAATCAACAGTTAAATGATTCTAAAGTTGAGGAATTTACTAGTCAGAATGCACCACAAATTTAGTGTAATGTTTAGAAAATAATGCCATACAACAATTCCTATGTGTTTTTATGGATTTCTATGGATTTGTGTAGATTTGTGTTGGTTATGTCCAATTATATGTGTTTGGGTGGATTATATACATTTCTATGTGTTTTTGTGGATTATAGTCAATTTAAGTGGATTTTGCTAGATTTCTGTTGATTATATGGATTTATATGTGTTTTGTGTGGATTTATTGCTATGTAATGTTTAGGAAATAATGCTATACAACAATTTCTATGTGTTTCTATGGATTTGTGTGGATTTGTTTTGGTTATATCCAATTCTATGTGTTTGGGTGGATTATATACATTTCTATGTGTTTTGTGGATTATAGTCAATTTAAGTGGATTTTGCTAGATTTCTATTGATTATATGGATTCATATGTGTTTTGTGTGGATTTCTGTTGCTATGTAACATTTAGGAAATAATGATATACAACAATTTCTATGTGTTTGTATGGATTTGTGTGGATTTGTTTTGGTTATATCCAATTCTATGTGTTTGGGTGGATAGCCACCTATGAAGTCACAGACAATTTGTGTCACAGGCAAACAGTATGACTTCGACGAATTTTAGAATTGGGAACCATTTGTTATTTCATAAAGAACAAACTGATACATTGTTCACAACAGAACATTCTCATTTTCTTCCCCTATTCTACTAAGTAGAAACACACAAACACACACACTAAATTCTGTACTTCTTATTAGCTATCTTCAGTACTCATCCTTCATCGTCCTTTTCCAACTTCTCCAATTTCTTGATCATTCTTCTCCATTCGCCTTCTTCCCCTCTTCTCTGCAATTGAACAAATGCACACATCTGTAAGCAAATGCAACACCAAATCCACAGAAAATTGGAGCTAACCAATGACAAGCATAAGGACAGTGCCCATGACAGAATGCACACATCTGTAAACAACTGAAGGCAGAGCTTACCCATGACAGTGCGCAAAGCTCAATGATCGGCCCTCCCTCGCGTCCAACCTGCCTTGTTGGATGTACACCTGCATCTCCATGCTCATGTTGATAGGGAGCTCTGGCCGCCGACACGTTGGCGGCGCCATCCGCTCCCTGTCCTCCGGCGACGTGAGCTGCCAATGCAGATGTATGAGCTTGTGATACAACGGGTGATGTCGCTGCTATGCCACCACCATCGCAGCCTCCAACACCTCGTCTACGTACTCCTCAGCATCCGCCTGAGTCCGGAACAACGGCCCTCCACTCCTGGTACATTGCTGCTCCTCTGTCGCCCCTCCCGGACTCGTCCCTCCAATTGGAGCTTGTTGGGGAGGTGACCCCGGATAGGGTCAAGACAGGGGAAGATAAAAGGAGTTTCCCCTGTCATATGCCGAGTTACTGTTTATATCGGCCGAGTCCTATAAAAGTCGGCCGAGATAAGCACGACCATGATACCTACGAAGGGAGCGATACCTGATCCGGCCAACATACGAGTTAAGTCGACCGAGTATATATGTACAACTTGAATGCAGGTAAAGGTCGAGCCGAGTAATCCAAGACAAAGCCTAGTAACATGAAGCTTGAGGGAGAAGGAGGTGCCTAAGGTCAAACCCTAGGTGCTATAGGAGGAATCTAGACAGAGCCAAGCGCTAAGGACAAAGAGCAGAGATGCAGAGGGGCAGACAGGCGTCACGGAGGTGACAGTGAGGAAGCCCAAGGCGTACATGTGAGGCCCTCTGGAACCTTGCCGCCGATAGAAGGGAGACACGGAAAGGAGCTCGCCGAGTTACCACTTTGGGACAAGCATATTCCAAGAATATGCTTGCCACGTCAGCCCTAGAAGGAGCCAAGGAACCCCTTTATAAGGATAGGCATGGACTCCTGAGAGGGGGATCGATTCATTCAACACCGCAAGGCTCGTGTAGTTCTTCTCTTCTTCCTACAAACAGCTCGAGGAGCACTTGTAGACCAAGAAAGGAGAAATAAAGATCTGTATGTTAGTCATTTGTGTGTAGAAGTAACTACATCTACCCTCCCCGGATCCCTCTAGCATCCATAGGCCCCATACTTTAGCCTACCCATGGCATCTGCCGTGCCACCACCACGACAGTTGGCGCCCACCATGGGGCAAGCAGCGGTGCTAGCTGGAGTCAAGATCCGGACGGGAAACTTCATCCACACCGGCGAGCGCATTGTCTCTGGCATAGTCCAGAGATTTAATCTCTGTGACTAAGTCAGCGATAACGCATGCAGCTTCAGTAGAAAAGCTCCTCCGCGCAACGATGTTTTCATTAACTTGGGCATGCACTAGATCTACGTCGGTGTTGACACCTCCTGCATTTACCCTCACCGAGTTATTGTTGCAGGAGAGCCCCCCTCAGCGCCGCAAACGGTCCGCGTGGAGAATGCCCCGCCAGCAGCGTCGAGGTGATGGTCGCAGCCAGGGCACAAGCAGCAGCAGTGATGGAGGGGTTAACCTCTTGGGTGCCCGATCTTCACGGATCTCATGGTCAAATCGATGGGAAAGCGAGGGGAAAGGGAGAAGGTAGCGGAAGCGAACACACACCTCGCGAAGAACACGATGAACACACGCAAAACTCACACGATACAAGGCCGATTTCTCCCGAACGGCGGCCACCGGTCCGATAGAATCCTCGCAAGGAAAGATCGGTCAACGTGCTCCCTCAAATCCACATCGGAGAGGGAAGAACACCTTGGGGAGGGTCTTGACAACTTGGAGACGAGACATCGAACTCCAAGGCCTTGTTCAACGATGGATGCGTGATGCAAAGTACAATCGAGGTTGGTGACGATAGTCGGTCCCCTTGGTAAAGGGGATGAGGCAAAACTAGAGATTCCACAATGGGGTTTTTCTTTAGTCTATCATCTATGCCTCAGGGATACATGAGGGGTGGGGGCTCTATTTATAGGCCAGCCACTAAACAAGGGTAGTTTGGGGATAAACTAGGCGAATAGGTAAGTAAAGGGGAATACATGGGCTGTGGCCCAACTGGTGCGCGCAGGCAGACATGACCGGTAGTACCGGTCATCACCGGTAGTACCGCTCTGGGACCGGTAGTACCGCTTGCGGTCTTGGAGCATCCGTTGGAGCCGTCAGTAGCGAGCAGTAGAAGGGGGCGGTAGTACCGCTGACCGGTAGTACCGGTTCCGACAACCGGTAGTACCGCTTGGACCTGGCAGCTGCCGACCTGTCTTCTTCCGTCTCCTCTTCCAAGCCTCCGTCTTGTCGGGCTTGATGTTCCGGGCTTCCTCCCTTGCCTCCGTACTGGTCGATGTGAACCTATCATGCATATGTGACGGAGTATGAAGTAGCATACCATTCAATAGGGTAGGAAGTGAGCTTGCATAGAGGAACGGATTCACCTTTGGAGTCCATGGCGACTTGGCGTAAGTTGGAGACCTTGATGTAGTAACGACCGTAGGTCAGGCTACATCAGCTCCCCCCCTTCAAAAAGAGTCGTCCTCGACTCTACATGCTCATCACAAAGTAGAAGCGGTCGAGAGACCTTCTTGATCCTAGGGTTCACCTTATAGTCGTCCTCGGGAAGATTGACTTGACAACACTTCAATGTTCCTTCACCTTCCTTGAAGCCTACAAAGCTCACAACAAAAGCAAAGCAACACTCAAAGCGTAGCCAATTCATGAAGATTATAGCATGAGTCCTCAAGTAGAAGGAAGTCACCTTAGCTTGTAGAGATATCTCGATGAAGGGTAGCCATAGGTAACTCTCTTCGGTTCTTCTTGTCAACATATAGTCCATAGAGGTTGACGTGTATGCATTTGTACCTTCATACAACAAAGACCAAGCAACATATGTTTGTGTGTGATTTAGGAGCATGTCATTTGTGGCATGTCCATTCTTGTTCACAACACGATTAGCACAACTCAAGTATAGCAAACGGGATGCATATGCAAGGTCAAAGTGCATGGAAATCGTTTGAACATCATCCAAATGTGGAAACTCAAAAACTCCATATAACATAGTAGTGGGGCACTCAAAGCATTGGATCCAAATTTCAAACAACATCTTTGATGCAAGAATAGAAGAATTTGGCAAAAACACAAAAGTAAGAATATCCAAAGCAACATCATTATGTGTGCAAACCAACCATTGGAAAGAGAAATTGTTCGACATGTTGGATGTCACACACAAATCATCGAAAGCAAATATCATGGGAAAATGAGTATCCCAAGCGGAAGACAAAGTAACGTGTTTGCAAATAAACCAAATGAAATAGCAAGTGGTCCTTATGTTTGTTGCAACAACAAGATGAGATTCTTGGAAGCTCTCATGACAATACATGTTCTTAATGGAATTGTGGTTGCACGCAAAACATCAGAAAGGTAAATTGTTCAACATTTTTGTTGCAACACACAAAGCATCATTATCTAATAGCAAAGAAACATGAATGTCACAAGGGAATATAATACGATTAACATGCTTGCAATCAAACCATAGTAAAGAGCAATTTGCCAACATGAAAGATGCAAAGCATGCAAAAGGTATCAGAGCTAGGTTCGATCTTGAACTCACTTGTGGGATGCTCTCTAGAGCTCTTTTTGTCAACTCGTGCTCAACCGAGGTTGACATTCTCGTGCGGGTACCTACACACATCATATGTAAAAGGAAGAACGTGTGTGCATGGTAGAGATACACATCATCCATCATGACGTATCTCTTCTTGTGCACATCACCATTAATTTCAATCAAGTATGAAATAGATGCATGGTGAGTATGCAAGTGGGGAACATGCTTATCATGGCAATCATCAAAATCTCCAAAAATTGAGAAATCTATGGGGGCCATCTCATTAGAACGCATATGATCAATATTGTTGCAAGCAAAACAAGTGAAATAGAAAGCATTCATCTTATCGCAAGCAACGGGAGAAATTGAATGACTAGCATGACAAGGCAAGTCCAAAGCAATTGGAGGAAACACACAAGATGCATAGCAAGGCATGTTTATGGCAATGATATCGCAATCAAACAATTCCACATGATCAATATTATGCAAAGGCAAAGCATCACATGGGAATGTGGATGAAGCATATGTAATGTCACAAGTATCATCCATAGCATGCATATCCTCACAATTCATCATGTCCACTAGTGGGATCATGGCATCATCAACACCCTTATTGGTACCTTGGTCATACCTCTCATATGAAGTGGGTGTTGTGGAAGTAGTGGCCTCCTTGTGGACGACTTCATCTTCTTGATGTATCCATGGTGTAGCATCTACCATGTACATCTTCTCCATTCGAGGCATCATTGCTTCATAGCATCGGGCGTCTTCCTCCATGGAACCTAGCACAACACAAGAGAACACACTAGAGGTAGAGGGTAAGTTGTTAGAAATCGAAATGGTCTCACTTGACCTATCAACTACCACTCTCAACTCACTAGGAGTATCACTCATGCCCTCCAAGTGGAAGCACTGAATCTCACATAAGGTGGAGTCACTCATCTCACTCTTGTTCTCACTCAAGTGGGCTAAGTGGCTCTCATACTCACATGGGATTGGTACCACATCATCACTCAAGCATATGGGGGTAGGCTCGGTTTCCTCAACTCCATGCGCCAACTTTGGTGAAGGGAAAATCCCATGCTCACCATTCTTGACCTTGTCGCCTTCAAGGTTGGATGCCATAAGGTGGGCATCATCGCTCTCCTCCATGGTCGAAGGGAAAATCCCATGCTCGACCGTCTCGTGGCCATCGCGTAGTAGTGGTGGAGGTAGGCTCATGCTATCCAACTTGGCGAAGTAGAGGTATACATTTTCCTCGTTGGCGAGGTTGTGGAAGTCAAGCGTAGGCATTGAAGCTTTATGGCGTTTTTTTAAGGTGACATTGTGGTGGTGGCACGAGTAGTTGAAGGTACCCTATGATGGTGTCGACGGAGGTCATTGGCGTGCCTTGCCGATGGTTAATGTAGGTGGCGCACTTGGTCGTTCACATGATGCTCACGACGGTGATCATTTGCCCTGGCACTCTTCTTGTGCTTGTGGAGCCTTCTTGAGCTTGCTTGAGCATTATGGTTGGTGCTCATCACGAATTCTTCTTCTTGGTGGCGAAGATGCCTTTGACGATGTCTTGTATCCTCTTTATGGTGGCGAAGCTCATGAGAGGATGTTTGTCGATGAAGATTCTTGTTTCTTGGCGCCTCTTGATGTATATGATGTTTGGACGCCACTCTTGTTTGGATAGGAGGTGGATCTTGGCGCCTTGGAGGTGATGTAGCTTGGCGCCTTGGAGATGGTGGAGCTTGACGCCTTGGAGGTGATGGAGCTTGGCGCCTTGGAGATGGTGGCGCTTGACGCCATCTAGGTAGTGGCACTTGTCGCCTTGGAGGTGGATCATCGAAGTAGGTGGTGCCCTTTGGTGGGGCACACTTGGCCTTGAAGGTCATGGAATCTTGATGATGCGCCTCCTCTTGCTTGGCGTAGTAGGCTTCCATCTCCATGCGGTGGAGGAATTCTTCATGGCTCGTGGAGGAGCCATCAAACTCGATGAAGTTCTCCGTGTCCTCCATGCTTGGCGAGGCGTCGTCGATGTCTCACTCGAAGTCATCCATGCTTGGGGAGTAATTGTTGGTGTAGTACTCCATATCACCCAAGCATGTGGAGCCATTGTCGGTGTAGTGCTCCATAGTCTCCATGCATGAGGAGCCATTATCGATGTAGAGCTCCATGTCTTCCATGCATGTGGAGTCGTCGTAGGTGTAGTGCTCCGGATCCTCAAAGCATGCGGAGCCATTGTCGGTGTTGTGCTCCGTCATGTCCTCTATACTTGTGGAGTCGTAGTCATGGTGGCTCATCATGGATTCTTCATAGATATCATCCTCGGTTCTGGAGTCCCTAGACATGATGCACAAGACCAAGCGGTGTATATGGAAGTGGTAGTGGGAGTTACGGATACAACGTCAAACCTTACTTTACCTTGGAAGATCGTATCGTGCAAGTGGCCACACTTGAGAGCAATAAACCAAGCAAAGTGAAGTTCACGCGGAACACCAAAACCAACTACTAACCAAAAAACACACACACACAAGGCCTATGGTGGATAGGTATGGAAAGTGGCATGTCAAGAAACAATCCGAAATCAAGATATTGTAATGGCAAGTAAAGAACCACAATGATCACAAAGCAAACAAGTCAATCCACAAGATAGGAAATATGTACAAGGAAACACACACGGTGGGATAAATGGGACTTGTGCGACGGAGAAAGTGAGCTAAGAATCAAATGATTACCTAGCGAAGACTATAAGCTCGTGTCACACAAGTACAAGGAGAGACGCTAGTTCGATTGCACAAGATTGGTGGGCTACAAGATATGCACAATAAGTACCACCTATATGATGTTCATCGAGCTTGCGCTTCCTATTCTATGAGGCACATGTATATCTCTTTCTTTTTCTTTTCTTCTTTTTTCCTATTTTTTTCTTTCTATTTTTCTCTTTTTCTTTCTATTTTTCTTTTCACTTGCCTCTTCCTTGTGCCAACAACTATACAAGATAACTATATGAGATAGCGCTCACAATGTTTGCTCGGAATCTATAAGGTATCAAATGTGCATAGCCCAAGCAATCATAAGAGGAACTAGTCTCAATAGGTGTTTGTTGCTCACAAAGATATTGGGGTTCACAAAGGAATGCAAGTGGGGAAAAGTCGTGGGATGTTTATACCTTTCGTCGACGATCTTCACCCTTTATTGTTGGATTCTACATTTCTCACAGAATTTGGATGGAGTAGATAGCATGAACAACATGGATGATTATGTAGATCTCCTTCTCCTCTTCGAAACGAGCTAAAGAACACCAAAATCCGAGTTCGAATGCAAAAGTTATGCTCAAAACGGTAAGAGGCTGAAATCTGGGAACCTGCTGTTTTTGATCAGTACCGAGCGGTAGTACCGGGTTTTTGAGCGGTAGTACCGGTTGTACGAAGGCCCGGTAGTACCGTTTAGGTACCGGGGAGGTGCGGTAGTACCGGGCTTTGAGCCTGGTAGTACCGGGCGGCGGTAGCACCGTAGATTTGGAGCGGTAGTACCGCTCGAGACAGAGAAACCCAGATCCGACGCGTTTTCGCGATTTTGGGGTGATTTGGGCGGAAAAGCTTCAAGAAAAACACCAAATCGACGGGAGAAATCAAGGAATTAGGCCATGGGAACGCAAAGGAAGGTAGATCAACAAGTTTAGCAAGTAATCCATGGATCAAAACCTACCAAAACGCACTCAAATCACAGATCGATCCAAAACACGAATTGGGGCTATTTTTGGTGGAATTTTCAAATTTATGGGGAAAAGACCAAATCGATGAGAAATCCGTGGCAACCAAAAGCTGCTGATACCAGATGATGGAGGGGTTAACCTCTTGGGTGACCGATCTTCACGGATCTCGTGGTCAAATCGATGGGAAAGCGAGGGGAAAGGGAGAAGGTAGCGGAAGCGAACACACACCTCGCGAAGAACACGATGAACACACGCAAAACTCACACGATACAAGGCCGATTTCTCCCGAACGGCGGCCACCGGTCCGATAGAATCCTCGCAAGGAAAGATCGGTCAACGTGCTCCCTCAAATCCACATCGGAGAGGGAAGAACACCTTGGGGAGGGTCTTGACAACTTGGAGACGAGACATCGAACTCCAAGGCCTTGTTCAACGATGGATGCGTGATGCAAAGTACAATCGAGGTTGGTGACGATAGTCGGTCCCCTTGGTAAAGGGGATGAGGCAAAACTAGAGATTCCACAATGGGGTTTTTCTTTAGTCTATCATCTATGCCTCAGGGATACATGAGGGGTGGGGGCTCTATTTATAGGCCAGCCACTAAATAAGGGTAGTTTGGGGATAAACTAGGCGAATAGGTAAGTAAAGGGGAATACATGGGCTGTGGCCCAATGGTGCGCGCAGGCAGACATGACCGGTAGTACCAGACTTAGGACCGGTAATACCGCTCTAGGACCGGTAGTACCGCTTGCGGTCTTGGAGCATCCGTTGGAGCCATCAGTAGCGAGCAGTAGAAGGGGGTGGTAGTACCGCTGACCAGTAGTACCGGTTCCGACAACCGGTAGTACCGCTTGGACCTGGCAGCTGCCGACCTGTCTTCTTCCGTCTCCTCTTCCAAGCCTCCGTCTTGTCGGGCTTGATGTTCCGGGCTTCCTCCCTTGCCTCCGTACTGGTCGGTGTGAACCTATCATGCATATGTGACGGAGTATGAAGTAGCATACCATTCAATAGGGTAGGAAGTGAGCTTGCATAGAGGAACGGATTCACCTTTGGAGTCCATGGCGACTTGGCGTAAGTTGGAGACCTTGATGTAGTAACGACCGTAGGTCGGGCTACATCAAGCAGGAGGCGCCGGATCAAGCAAGGACCCAACGACGGGAGGACATGTGACCACAAAGCAAGCATCTCCATAGCCCACCGAGGTAGATCCTTCAGCAGCCAAGCCAGCCGAGGTGCAGGAGACAACCCCGAAGGCACCAAGGGTAAGATGGTCACCTCTGGAAAGACCAGAAAATATTCTCCAGGCAACTATAGATAATCTGACCACGCCTGTAGCGCTGATACTTGATCCGGCTAATGCTCAGGCAGAGTTAGAAGAGACCAGGCAAAAGTACTGGTAGAGGCAAAAAAGGTGTCGGCCTTGCGGGAGTCCCTGAACAGGACCCTGCGAGAATATGCCAAGGCAAATAAGCTAGATATTGCCCCAGAGCGAGTAGATGAGTTAAGATTGAGAGGAAAAAATCTCATGAATGATATCAACAAAGAACATGAGACTCACAAGGCAGACTCAGTAGACCTAGTCTTGCCGAGGTATAGCACCCCGACAAAGAACCTAGGGCGGCTAATGCCGCTACATTAGAGTTGGAAGGACTAACCGTCGAAGCCCGGCAAAAGCAACAAGAAAGAGTGAATGAGCTGGTACGCATTGCGAACCAGCAAAATGAAGAAATGCTTAGGGCTGACCCGACGAGACTGGGAGCCTCGCGCATGATTCATTCGGGTGGAGCAGCACCTGTCCTATCAATGGCAGCAGCATCCTCACCCGGAAACAACGGGCGAAAAGATAAAGCAGTAACTTTAGGAAAAAGAAATAAGCAAATTGTACCGTATGATCCAGCGGTAGCTGAAAAGGTCAATGAGAACAGAGGCAATGGAAGCCGAGGTAACGGTGGCGAAAGAAACCCCGGCCGTGCCAATAAAGACAACGGAAGCCGAGGTAATAGAGACCTCGGGAGAAGAAATCATGGGAATGAAATCCCGGCGGAAGGAAGAAGGGACCCGCCGCCCAATCCTCAGCCGAGGTATGAACCTCGACAAGAACGAGAAGTGAGACCAGCTCACCATAATCACGCAAATGAGAGGTACAATGATGGTTACTCAGATATGGAGTATGCTGGGCATGGTGGAAATAACCATTATGGAATGCAGGAGAGAATCATGTATAGAGACTTACCGTCAAATGATGCAAGATTAAAACTAGACAGGTTGTATCGGTCCGAGTTGTTAGAAGAGCAGGGTCCGCCTGGTCCGGCATGTTTTGGACCTCGGATCATGGGCGAACCACCAGTGCCGAACTTTCAGCTGGCAAGGGGCACGAAAACATACAATGGGAGCACCAAACCACATGATTGGTTGATTGACTATGCTACTGCAGTAAAGATAGCTGGTGGGAACTTGCGATGGGCAGTAAGATATGTCCCGCAAATGCTGGAAGGACCAGCCAGAGTATGGTTGAACAATCTGCCAGCAGGAAGTATCAACTACTGGCTAGATTTTGAAGAGATGTTTGTTAGCAACTTCACCAGTACTTACAAGAGACCAAACAGGCCACAACAGCTTGCAATGTGCAAGCAGAGACTGAATGAGACAGACAGAGATTTTTTAACTCGGTGGTGTAACCTTAGGAACTCATGCGAGGGAGTTATAGAATCTCAAGAGATAGCTTGGTTCGCTCAAGGATGCCGATATGCCAGTGTCTTGTGGCAGAGACTGCAAAGAGATATGCCAACCACTTTGGCAGAAACCATCAAGATAGCAGCTTCATATGCATTGGGTGATCCGACGCAACCAGAACTGATGTCGGTGGAGCATCGGGAGCATCAAGACCAGTATGCAAGAGATGCGGCCGGATCATTGAGGCGCAACGAGTTCAGAGGTAGAAGAAGAGAGGAAAGACCGGATTACAGATATGCCTCCAATCAGGTGGCAGCGGCAGTGCAAGATCAACCGAGTCACGAAAACAGTCAGCGACAGAAGAATGGTCCTCAGCAATGGACACCAAGGAATGAAAGGAAGAGATAGTGGACACCAGAACAGAAGAAGCAGTGGCAGGAAAGGCTGAAGTACACGTTTCAATACATGTTGGATCAACCGTGTAAGTTTCACACTCCAAACCCGGCCAAGCCGGCTAATCATACAACTCGGCAATGCGCCTAGATGAAAAATGCAATGGGGAACCCAGCGGGCATGCAAGCACCTTCTCATCAGTCACATCAGCAGCACCAGCCGCAATTGACTGGGGAAAATGCACAACAGTTAATGTTACCACCTCCTCTCCCGAGGTATGATAACTCGGACCGGAGAGATGTAGTGCATCAAGTGATAAATCAGGGTCAGGATGGAAGGACAAACCCCGGAAATAATGGACGCAATGATTACAGGGAACATCATCAATAATATTGCATGTTCACAACAGAACAACAAGACATGCAAAGTGTACAGCGCCGACATATGGAAGTGAATGCAGTTATGCCGGCAGTACCAAGATATGTACCTTGGTCAGATCAAGAAGTAACTTGGAGCATAAAGGATCACCCCAAAATAATGCCGAATCCAGGGTCGTATGCACTCGTAGTAGATCCGACTTTTGTCGGGCCCAACATTAATGTGAAATTTTCAAAAGTACTCATTGACAATGGGAGCAGTATCAATATCATGTACAAAGATACAATGCATAAACTCGGAATATCGCAGAATATGCTGCAATCGACGAGAACCAAGTTCCATGGAATAGTGCCGGGACTTTCATGCGAACCCATTGGGAAGGTTCGAGTAGATGTATTATTCGGCACAAGGGATAACTGCAGAGCGGAAAATTTGAAGTTTGAGGTGGTGGATCTACAAAGTTGCTATCATGCTTTACTCGGGCGGCCGGCATTGGCCAAATTCATGAGCAGCTGCCACATCACTTACTTGAAAATGAAGTTACCCGGACCACAAGGGGTGATAACAGTAGCAGGAGATTACAGGAAGTCGATGGAATGTGCTTCGGCCGGATCAAACCTGGCCGAGTCATTGGTGATCGCAAGAGAAAAAAGAAGGATTCAAGAAGTAGCGGCTCTTGCTCAGTCGGCACAACTGAATATGCCAGCGTTAGCCAACCCACATGGAAGTGTTTCTTTCCAGCCGACTAAAGAAACAAAAAAGGTCCAGATAGATGAGCAGTTCCCGGAGCGTAGCATCACCATTGGTGCCGGCCTAGATGCCAAATAGGAAGGCGAGCTCACCAACTTCCTTCGTGAGAATCGGGATATCTTTGCATGGTCAACTCAAGACCTGCAAGGTGTGTCGAGGGAGTTGGCTGAGCACTCTCTGCATGTAAGGCCAGGAGCAAGGCCAGTGAAGAAACCTCTCCACCGCTTCGCCGAAGACAGGAGAAAAATAATAGGGGATGAGATAGCTCGGCTTCTGGCGGCCGGGTTCATCATGGAAGTGCTTCATCCGGATT
This sequence comes from Avena sativa, assembly GCA_916181665.1. Classification (NCBI taxonomy): domain Eukaryota; kingdom Viridiplantae; phylum Streptophyta; class Magnoliopsida; order Poales; family Poaceae; genus Avena; species Avena sativa. Next base: position 37,491,269 of record OV702298.1, on the reverse strand, counting down.
GGCTATCAAATCTAGTATTGGTAGAAAAGAAAAAGGATGACCCAAATGTAGCCGTCGTATGGCGAATGTGTATTGATTACACGAACCTAAACAAGGTGTGTCCCAAAGATCCTTTTCCTTTACCTAGGATAGACCAAGTCATTGATTCGACCGCTGGTTGTGAGCTGTTGTCATTTGTAGACGCGTATTCTGGTTTCCACCAGATACCGTTAAATCCGGCCAATCAAATAAAGACTGCGTTTATTACACGGTACGGGGCTTATTGCTATCGCACCATGCCATTCGGCCTACGCAACGCAGGAGCAACATACCAGAGATGCATGCAAAAGTGTCTATATGACCAGATAGGGAAAAATGTGAAAGTATATGTGGATGATGTGGTTATAAAAACCAAAGAAAGTAAAACACTCCTGGAGGATATTCGGCATACATTCGCAAACCTGAGAAGATTCCGAATGAAGCTTAACCCGAAAAAATGTACCTTCGGTGTCCCGACTGGGAAATTACTCGGTTTTCTCGTATCCAGCTTAGGTATAGAGGCAAATCCAACTAAAATACGAGTAGTTGAAAGAATGGAATTGCCGAGGTGTCTAAATGATGTACAAAAATTCACGGGTTGCCTGGCCTCGCTTAGTCGATTTGTATGTCGGCTGGGGGAAAAGGCATTACCTCTATATCAACTGATGAAAAAATCTGATAAGTTCATTTGGACACCGCAAGCAGATAACGCATTTCATGAATTAAAAAAGATGTTGATCACGACACCAATTCTGGCCTCTCCATTATCAAAGGAGACTATGTTACTTTATGTAGCTGCCACTAACAGAGTGGTAAGCATGGTGGTTGTCGTGGAACGAAATGAAGATGATAAGTCGGTACAAAGTCCGGTATATTACCTAAGCGAGGTACTATCAGCCTCAAAACAAAATTACCCGCACTACCAAAAGATGGCTTATGGAGTATACATGTCGGCGAAAAAACTTAAACTTCACTTCGAGGAACATCCGATAAAAGTGATTTGTGAAGCACCCATAGCCGAGATATTGAGCAATAAAGATGCCAGTGGCCGAATAGCAAAATGGGCAATCGAGTTATCACCTTATGCCCCGCAATTCGATAGGCGAGATGCAATCAAATCTCAGACGGTGGCAGACTTCTTTGTGGATTGGGCCGAGGTACAATATGAGCCACCATTACTAGATTTGAATTATTGGACAATGCACTTTGACGGTTCCAAGCTGAGGAATGGCTTGGGGGCAGGGATAGTGTTAACCTCGCCAAAAAGAGATCAGCGGAAATATGTGCTGCAAATACATTTCGCCGCGTCAAATAATGTAGCCGAGTACTAAGCACTCGTCCATGGGTTAAAGGTGGCAAAAAAGATTGGCATACGTCGGATCCTATGTTACGGGGATTCAGATCTAGTAGTACAACAAGTATTAGGCAATTGGGACGCGCTAGATGCGAATATGGCCTTATATAGATTCCATGTGCAAAAAATCAGTGGATACTTCGATGGATGTGAGTTTCATCATATACCTAAGGCAGAAAATGACGCTGCAGAAACACTGTCAAAACTCGGATCAACTTGGCAATCAATTCCCCTGGGTATCGCCCTAGAGCACCTGAGAAAACCATCAATAGCACCATCACCAGAGTCTGAATCCATTTATATCTCGGCAGAACCAAGAGAAGATAGTATGCCAATGGAAATTGACAAAGAATGTAACCCGGAATTTCCGAAAGTGAACCCGGCCATCGCACAAATGGATATGGAAAAATCCGAGGCTGTTATGTCAGCGGAAAATATGGAAATAGATAGTAAAATTATCCCAGAGAAAATCATGCCAACATGGGCGCAACCCATATTTTCCTTCCTTAAGGATGCAATTTTGCCGAGTAATGAGGTACTGGCTAGACAGACAGTGAGAAGAGCAAAAGCTTATACAATCATAAACAATGAGCTGTATAAAAGAAGCATCACAAGCGTGCTGCAAAGATGTGTTGACTCGGCGGAAGGCCAGGAAATCCTCCGAGATATACATCAGGGAGAATGCGGGCATCACGCCTCGTCCAGAGCTTTAGTGGCCAAAGCATTCAGGCATGGATTTTATTGGCCGACGGCGTTGAGAGAGGCCAAAGAATTGGTAGAAAAATGTAATGGTTGCCAGAGATACGCCAGCAAGATACATATGCCATCGTTCGAGTTAAAGACGATACCAATTACTTGGCCATTTTCTGTATGGTGCTTGGATATGGTGGGACCATTCAAGCCAGCCCGGGGCGGGATGACTCACATTTTAGTCATGGTGGATAAGTTCACAAAGTGGATTGAAGTAAAACCAATAAAAATGTGATGGACCAACAACAGTAAAATTCCTCAAAGATATTATCTTGAGATATGGTTATCCACATAGTGTTATTACAGACAATGGCACAAACTTTCCTGAAGGGGCTTTTGCTAGATTCTGCCAAGAAAAACACATAAGACTAGATGTCGCCTCGGTGGCTCACCCAGCATCAAATGGGCAAGTAGAAAGATCTAATGGACTAGTATTGTCCAGAATAAAACCCCGACTTGTCGAACCTCTGCAAAGGTCGGCAGGATGCTGGATCGAGGAACTACCAGCAGTACCATGGAGCCTCAGAACTACCCCAAACAGGTCAACAGGGTATACCCCATTTTTTCTGGTATATGGGGCAGAAGCCGTGCTTCCAGCCGACATAATACATGATTCACCAAGAGTAACCCAGTATACAACTGCCGAGGTAAACGAGGTAGCTCGGCAAGATGATGTCGATTTGATAGAAGAGGCCAGGAAGTTGGCACTATCAAGGTCAGCTATTTATCAGCAAGACCTACGACGATATCACAGCAAGAAAGTCAATCCAAGAGTGTTTAAAGAAGGAGATTTGGTTCTTCGGCTAGTGCAACGCACAGCCGGCATGCACAAACTATCACCCCCATGGGAGGGGCCATTCATCGTGATTAAAGCATTGCACAATGATGATATTACCTAATCGATGCTCAGTCACCAGAAAAGAACAAGGCAAACAAAGCCGACGAAGAATCGAAAAGACCATGGAACATAGCTTTACTTCGTCCATTTTACTCGTAGGAGCCATCTATGGTACTTTGTAATATGACGCTTCAAGTCGAAGTATCAACTATGTATTAAACCTCGGCACCTTGAGCAGTGACTCGGGGACTGCCCTATGTTATTTCTTATTTTGAGTTATGTATTAAACCTCGGCACGTTGAGCAGTGACTCGGGGACTGCCCTATGTTATTTCTTATTTTGAGTTATGTATTAAACCTCGGCACTTTGAGCAGTGACTCAGGGACTGCCCTATGTTATTTCTTATTTTGAGTTATGTATTAAACCTCGGCACCTCGAGCAGTGACTCGGGGACTGCCCCATGTTATTTCTTATTCTGAGTTACGTATTGAACCTCGGCGCCTCGAGCAGGGACTCGGGGACTGTGCCGTGTTATCTCTTATTCACGAATCACATGTTAAGTTTCAAGACCTCGGGCAGGGACTCGCAGACTGCGCCGTATTATCCCTTATCTGGAGTCATGCATTAAACCCCGGTGCATTGAGCAATGACTCGGGGGTTACCCTGTAAGATTCTCTGCATTAACCCATGAAATATATTTCGGCAATTAGGTTTGCAACTCGGAGACGACCACACGGTCCAAGGTAATTCTTTGAGCACACGCAAGAACTCGATAGCCCAAGTGATAACTTGGGGAATAGTGGGTTTAATCGATTATTTGTCGCTAGACATATAAAAGTTCCATAGCTCAGCAAACAAAGATCTCTAAGAATGATGCAAAAAGAGTAACACTCCCAGCGAAACAAAGTATGATAAGGGAGGCAACTTATTGTTTCACTTTGCCAGATATGGGCTTCGGGCTTTATATTTCGGATAGAGGTCAAAAACACAATGGCCAGGACGTCGAATTTATAAAGACCAGGCAATATAAGCGCCGGACTAAGGTCAACCACATGAAAACATACGATCCGAACTTATGAGATTGAAGGTCGCCAAAGCAAAAAATATAAAGCAACAAGATCTGTTTAGACAAACTAATAATGATCACCATCACCCATGCCTCTTGGCAAAAGGCAAAAAGGGTTCGTACCACACAGAAAGTCGGACAATTGTTTCACACACATCATACGCCCGGCATACCGGGGACTGGAAATAATTTAAGAAGTTTTTTGAACCTAAGAGGCAGCGGCATGATCATGCACTGGGCACTCCGAGGTAGACGGCGCCTCGGCCGAAGTTACTTCGCCTTCCACAGAAGCAATGGTAACTTCGGGAGAAGTCCTGGGCTGCCGAGAAACATGAGTTTGAGCTTGAGAGTGCCTAGTCCCTTTGGAAGATGATCGCGCGTTGCCGTCCCCATCCGAGCTTGCGCTGGAATCACCAGAGTTGTCCGAGTCGCCCTCACCCTCATCCTGATCGGCCGAATCATTATCAGAGGCATCTTCGATTTCAACGTCATCTGCTGGGTTCGGAAGAAAGCTCGGCCCTTCAATCCAGTTATGCACATCAGCATACTCAACAAGCTGGAAGGCACGAGCTTGGCGGCGAGCGACAAATTCTGGATCCTCAACCCAACGGGAGCCAGTGCGCAAGTTTATCAAAGTGTCGAGCGAAATGTCCTCGTACCAAGACATAATGACTGTGAGCGCCATATCAGCACCAGCCCTTCCAGCGGATTCCCTCCAGAGATTTAACTGGGTCTGGGATGCCATTAATCTTTCCACAAGTATCTTGATCTCGTCAATATCAGGAGTTCCAGAAGTATTCGGCCAGAGAACATGGTAGGCCCGAATGGCTGCTTGCACCAAATCCCTGCCCATAATCTTCATTGGCCCAATAGCAGTGCCAACGGCAACCAAGAAGTCTTCCATTGAATATTCTGGACTCGAATTTGCGGGGACACCTCGGCGCTGGCGAGCAGTAATCACCGCTCTAGAGATCACGGGCCTAGCTTCCGGAAAATGATCTATGCAAAATAAAAGTATATCAGTTAAAAGTAAGAAAGAGAAGAAGATAACTCGGCCACGGTCAGAAACTTACGATGAATATAGCTCAACATTTTCTGGAGATCCTGAGTCCAGTCAACCTTAGTCTTCTCAAAGCGAGTGATTTCCTCGCTCATCGCCCGATTCTTAAGTTTGGCAGCCTCAAGGAGTTCTTTATCTTTCTGCAGTTGCATACTTAGCCGATTCTTTTCTTCGGAGAACTCCTGATCAACTTTCTCTAACTTGGATTTCTGAGAAAGCTTGAGGTACTCCACCTCGGCACGCAACTGGGTTATCTCGTCATCTTTCTCTTTCAGTTGCGCCGAATGAGTGGCGTCTTGCTCTAAAAATGCAGCATCATATCCGTCATGGGTATGAATCTTCATGCGACGCTGCAAGAGTTTGTAACTCGGCTATACCAAAGCCAGAAGGTTATAAGAAACCCAGGATAAGTCTTGAACAAAAATCAATAGAGGAAAAGAATAACTAACCTTCCAGAGCTTTGACTTTCTTCTCAAGACGGATATTAAGATTATTGATATTACCTGTTTACCAGCAAAATGGGTTAGCACCTCAAGTCGAAATTATTAAGAACTTAAGGGACAATACAAAGATTTGTTAAGTTACCAGCTTTCTTCACCATGGGAAGAACTTTCTCATACTTCTCTTGCAATTTCTTATGCGCGAAAAGCAGCCTTTGGAATTCGGCTGTCCGCCGATCATGGGAAACCTAAGCGACAAAATAAATTACACAGTCAGATATTCAAAGCTAAAACAGATCCGAATCAAGCAGAGCTTAACTCGGATCTAGGTGGCTGGATATTCGAAGCTAAGACAGATCCGATCAAGCAAAGCTTAACTCGGATCTAGGTGGCTGGATATTCAAAGCTAAGACAAATCCGAATCAAGCAAAGCTTAACTCGGACCTAGGTGGCTAGATATTCAAAGCTAAACAGATCCGAATCGAGCTAAACTTATCTCAGACCTAAATGACTGGATAATCAAAGGCGAAATAGATCCGGATTCAGCAAACGCTTAATATGGAATACAAATGAACCACGATGAGTCAAAGTCATACAGGGAATTTACTCGGCGAATAACGCACTTTAAGCTTAATAAAGCATCCAAACGAACAACAAGTTATTCGGTTACAAGCTTCGGGGACTAGGGTATATATACTACCATTTGAATAACTAACCAGATATCAACGGAAGCAATTACCTCGTTCATCTTATAGCTGTCAAGAACGATCTTGGCAGCCATATGCAAACGACTGCTGATGTCGGAAAGCTGAAATGGCTGATTGCTCGGATTGCCCTCAAGCTGATCAGCAGCGTTCCAATTATTGGCGTACTCCACCAAAGAGCCGAGGTTGTTCCCGCTCTCAGTACGGGTTAGCACCTTACCTCAGACCCGTTGTGTAACCACCGCTGCCGCGGGGCTCTTGTGAAGAGTGAGCTGAGTATCAGCGGCCGGGGTGACAACAGGTTTAGCAGAAGAAATCCCCTTGCGGAACGCATCAGAAATTTTGGGTTGTGAAGAGCTAGGCGGCCCCTTCTGAGATGATGAAGGTCTGGTAACAACAACCTTCTTAGCCTTAGAAGAGATGTCGGCAGGGGCCGCAACCTCGACACTCGGAGTGGCATCTTTGGGGGCCGGAGGAATTATAGTTTACGAGGGCGCCGAGATGGTAATATCCTCGGCTGGAGTTGGAGTTGCAGTTGGAATTGTGGGGGTCAAAGAAATCTCGGGGGAAACTTCGGGGTTCGCAACGGAGGCAACAGGTTCGGTAGGAGGATCTACTGGCGGGGTTATATTGGCATCAGCAATGGAGACCGCGGGTACATCTTGCCGAGGTGATGTCTGAGTCGGCGCAGGAGGAGAGTCAATGCAAGCAGGACTAGGAGCTCTAGTATCTTCAGGAGACGGAGGAGAAGGCAGCCGAGTTGTATGACTCATCATACTCGGACCACTCGGCTTAACAGAAAGAGGAGCGCTGCAAAAGCACAGAAAGTTAAATCAAAATACAGAAAGAGAGAAACAAGAAATACAAATGAAAATGAACTCACCCAGTAACTCCGGGCATGGTTTTACGCTTTGGAAGGTGCTGAGATGACTTCTTTGTTCGCTTCTTGGGAGCGGGTTCGGAAACACCTGCTGGAGCGGTACGCTTCCTCGAAGAAGAAGGAGGTTGGGAGGCGAGAGGCTCGGCGTCGTGCACCTGACTGGCCTGATTGGCTGGGGAAGTAGAAGCCGGAAATGCATAAGAGATAGGCATTGCGGCAACTACCTCAAGAATTTGGACATCGTCCGAATCACCTTCCTCCCCATGGGCCGAGGTCTTTCCACAGGCGCGAGCCGGAGCGACGTCTGACTTGGGAACAAACTCTTCTGAGTCAGGCTCCCCGCTGTCCAGGGTGTTCCGATCTGCGGTCCACGGGAGGGCCAGAACCTCGGCATCCTTGATCTTTTGCTCCGCAAATCTCTACAAGAAAGGAGACGAAGAGGAATCAGCAAAAGGAGTCACACATGCGATTAGGAAACAAAACACAAATACGTTAACTTACCTCGGGAGGGGGATTCCCGCTGGTGAACGGCTTAAGCCCCCAGGTCCAGTCCTCCAGCATATCAGCCTTGAAGATAGCTCGGACATGCTTGAAAATAAGATAATCCTCAAGCTCAACCGTTGAGACCCAGTTGGGATCGAGAGGACCGCTCATGTAACAGAGCTTGTGCGTCCGACGCTGGAAAGGGCAGATTCGGCTGCTGACGAAGGTGGTCATCAGATCCTCGCCGCGTAGCCCGGCGCGGATCAACTCCTTCAGCCGAATCTCGAAGGCCTCGGCCAAAGCATGGCTCTTCCTGGGGTTGTAGGTCTAGTTCTTCTTGGAAGGGGGGCCGATGGAGAAGGCAGGGAGCCGAATCTTGTCTTCCTTTCCAGTGTTCTTGACATAGAAAAACGATCTATGCCACTTCTTGCAAGACTCGAGACCAGCAACACAAGGGAACTCAGATTTTCTCCGAGGTGTGATGGACGTGGCTCCACACTGGGTAAGGAACTTCTCAGAGGGCTGAAGGGATTTGTCTGGAACGACGTTAGATCGGATCTGGAAGAATTTGGACCATACATGCACAGACGGCCAGAGGCCGAAGTATCCTTCCGAGGCTGAGATAAAAGCGGATAGGGAGGCGATGGCATTAGCCGGAAGGTGATGCGGCTGAAGGCCGAAGTAATCGAGTAAATCCCTAGCGAAATCGCTAAGGGGAAGACCGAACCCACGAGAAAAGTGGGACATGAAGACGACATACTCGCCGTCGTTGAGTACAGGAGAAGATTTGTTGCTAGGTAAGCGACAACCTACCTCGACAGGAATCCGGCGAGTCCTAATTAGCCACTCGATCTCACGACGAGTGACGGAGGAACCCTGCTAGGAGCCCCGCTCTAGACCAGACGCTACGTCGTCGTCTTCGACGAGTGCGCCACTAACTGAACTCGACATAGGGTCACCGGAGGAATCAACGGAAGAAGAACTAACGACGGAGCTGGGCTTAGAGGCGCAGGTCCCCGTCGTGGTTCTAAGCGAAGACGGCAGTGGAGCAGAAAAGAGCCGCACGGGAAATCTGGAGAACGGCGGATGCGTCTAGGGAGAGAGCCTAGCAGTGGGACCGTAGAAAAACTCATCGGCAACGGCGCCGGAGCAGGCGCACGGCGATGGGATCGATGGAGCAGAGGAACTGTGGCCTTGCCGTCGAAGATGTCGACGATGGCGCAACCGCAGGAGCACGAGCAGATGCACGGGTGCAAGGAGGAAGAAGAGCAACGGTAAGCGAAGGGGGAAAGTGAACCCTCTAGCCCCGTGCCCCTGTTTATAACCGCGCGGCCCTGGCAGTAGTGGGATCGTGCGTGCGAGCGTTAACCGTATAGATCGTGCGTGCGGCGGAACCGCTCGCGGCTGAGTGGAGCCACACCGAAGACCACACGACTTAGAAGATGATCAGGTCTCCTGACCGATGCGGTGCGCGAGGCGTCGCAGCACCGACACGACAGGCACAGTAATCACTGTAGCTTGTCAGTGGGCACTGTAGAGGAACAAAAAACTAGAAAAATAATGATGAGTGTTACACGTAGGACGAGGCATGCACGAGAAGCAGCGCGGATACGTCGAACATGAAAAAGTAACTCGGAGATGAGGAGAAATGAATATAGGGAAACTGATGTGGCCCGGCCGAGGTTACGGGCATGACCACACCAGCTTCGGGGACTAATGTTGGGGAGGTGACCCCGGATAGGGTCAAGACATGGGAAGATAAAAGGAGTTTCCCCTGTCATATGCCGAGTTACTGTTTATATCGGCCGAGTCCTGTAAAAGTCGGTCGAGATAAGCACGACCATGATACCTACGAAGGGAGCGATACCTGATCCGGCCGACATACGAGTTAAGTAGGCTGAGTATATATGTACAACTTGAATGCAGGTAAAGGTCGAGCCGAGTAATCCAAGACAAGGCCGAGTAACATGAAGCTTGCGGGAGAAGGAGGTGCCTAAGGTCAAACCCTAGGTGCTATAGGAGGAATCTAGACAGAGCCAAGCGCTAAGGACAAAGAGCAGAGATGCAGAGGGGCAGATAGGCGTCACGGAGGTGATAGTGAGGAAGCCCGAGGCGTACATGTGAGGCCCTCTGGAACCTTGCCGCCGATAGAAGGGAGACACAGAAAGGAGCTCGCCGAGTTACCACTTTGGGACAAGCATATTCCAAGAATATGCTTGCCACGTCAGCCCTAGAAGGAGCCAAGGAACCCCTTTATAAGGAGAGGAATGGACTCCTGAGAGGGGGATCGATTCATTCAACACCGTAAGGCTCGTGTAGTTCTTTTCTTCTTCCTGCAAACAACTCGAGGAGCACTTGTAGCCCAAGAAAGGAGAAATAAAGATCTGTATGTTAGTCATTTGTGTGTAGAAGTAACTACATCTACCCTCCCCAGATCCCTCTAGCATCCATAGGCCCCATACTTTAGCCTACCCATGGCATCTGCCGTGCCACCACCACGACAGAGCTTCAGACGTGGGCGCCGCCCATCCGCGTCGAGCTACTGGTGAGGGCTCCTTTGCACCGGCGCGTCGAGCTGCAGGCGAGGTCCTGCCTCCCCGAAGCCAAGCCCCCCCTCCAGGCGATGACCTCGCCGTGCTGTCAAGTGAGACGCCCCTCCTCATCCACCATGCCCATTCGAGTTGCGTCTGCGCGTGGAGGATTCCGGCGGCAAGTGGGGGATTTCGGTGGCCCGTGAGGGATTTCGGCAGCGGTGTGGCACAGAGCGTGGGAGGGGCGGCGGCGTGGCACAGACCGTGGGTGTGAATAGGTCACATGTATCGTCTTGTGATGCTAGGTACCCGATTTAGAATAATTAACGATAAAAAAAATTTCTAGGGTTTTTTTGCAAATTATCGTGTACACCTTGACAGCCACATGTCAACGCGCGATCGACTGGGACTAAAAGTGTCTCCCGGATACAAGTTCTGGTACTAACTTGTTCGATTTGCAACATCTGGGACTAAAACATCCCGGGTTAGCAAGATGTGGTACCAAATATGTATTTAGCTCTATTTTCCACCTAAAATATCACCGTCAGGAGCAGTTTGTTATTAGTACCTCTTTCTCATTTATGGCATTGTATTTTTATAAAAAATCCCTGTCGTATTATGAGAGCCATCAATAACATCTAAGGTCCATCAATCACTATGTTATTTATTTATTGATCAATTAAGTGTTATAAAGGACACATCGTCCACGTATCGTGTCTTCAAAATATCGTTCCAATAGAATATCTACTCACTGATTTTTATTATTGTAGTTTCATTATCCTAAAATACATCTTGTTCATGATTAGCTCTCTTACTTGAAAAAACGAAAGTAATATTTTAGATAATTTCAAACCATTCTAAATATAGTAGAGGCCTCTAACTTTATTTTGCATAAGGACAAGTGATATGTGTGGTTTTAGGTAAGTGTTTATGGGATGAACAGCCGAATGCAAGGTGGCATCATGAACCTGGTGAAAATGTCAGTGCTCTCGATGGAGATCAAGACGCGACAATCACCACATATTACACATATATAAATATTTACATTAGATGTTGATTGTTGTGGGAATCTTGTTCTGCTAGTATTAGACTTGCGACGATAGTATAATAAGATAATATCTCATACTATAATTCCAATATTCTTGTTCTCCCACAAGTGTGTATCACCAAGAAAATTCGCAGTTATGCAACATGTTATGACAATCGGATGCTAGACATCTCTGCGTTCGCATACGGTGGGTGGAAGCCATGTATGCACTGCAATACACTATGGTTAAAATTGGCGAGCCTAGGATGTATAGACATGCAATTGGAATACAGATGACCAAAAGGTTAAGCATGAATCACATGTGATGTGACCGATATGGTGATACCTATCCTGGCAGCTGCATCAAAGGCCATGATGATCGGGATGATGCGGTGTAAAGGATCGTGTAATCACCAAATGAATGTTGAGGGATGTTAATTTGAGTGGGAGTTATGGTATTTTAGTTTGACTAAATAAGAACCCATATTATGAACATAAGATTAACTATTTTGCAAACACTATCGTAGATGTCTCGCCATACCTTTAACCTTGGCCCCTTCCTTGATAAAGAAAAGCTCAAAACAAACTTCAATACCTGGTTCCGCAATATGAGGATTCTCCTCGTTCCCTAGAAGCTCTACTACATACGTGAGGCCTCTATAGGTGACCAACCCGCTGCCAGTCCCTCTTAGGCTGATAAAAATGTTTATCAGTAGAAGGCATGATGGGGTTCGTTGTTTCCTACGGTTGCAACTGCCAAGATCGAATCTAGACGATACTTATAATGGTTTTAGAAGGACTCACCATTTAAGACCGTAAGCGAGATAATGTTCCCGCAAACAAACGTGGTTGGTGTAGATTGTACACGATCGTCCTCAAGGACGTGCATACGATCAGCGCCACAAAGGGTAGCACCTCCGTAATTGGTCACACATACAGTGTGCCGACGACTCCTGTCCCTTGCTCCATGTTGGGTAGCAGAAGTAGTGGATCCTTGGGAACTCCAACAACACTATGACATGGTAGTGGTGGTGGTGGAGAAGATTTTGAGCAGGGCTTCTCCTAAGCACCTTGCTCGTATCAATGGACAAGCTAGCAAGGAGAGAAAGATGCCAACCAAAGGGCATATGAGAGAGATGGAATGGTGTGTGGAGAGGGGGTATCCACCTCATTTTATAGGAGAGGGGGCTGCACCCAAGAGTAATGCACCAGCCCCTAGTGGTGCTCCCACATCTCCCCTCTTGATGGTAGTGGAGTCTCCACTCACACAAATCAAAGGGTCACCATAATTCCATTAATTCTCACTTAAAAATCAAAGGTGTTTCAATTAAAGCACTTCAATTCACTTGATTTAATGCCAATCAATTTAATGAACACTTCATTTAATAAGTACTTCATTTAATGAACACATTAATAATTTAATCCCTTGCAATATTTCGATATCCCGAAACCATTTCGGTAGATTCGACAGAACAAATTCCTGCGATGTCCAGTATCTTCTCCTGCGTTCCCTATCCACACAATTGCGTCAACTACCCTTAAGTGTCTCTCCCTATGAGTTCGAGAACTATGTGGATATGATCAAGACTTTCTCTGATCAATAATCATTAGCGGGACCTGGAGATCCATAATGACTCCCACTAGCTCCACGAAAATCCAATGATCGTCTAAACCTTTTTTGCTATAATCAAATTCCTTTTGTCTCGCGATATTTTACTTGTTCGAGATCCGATCATTCGGTATCATCCATACCTTGTTTAATCTTGTTCCCAATAAGTACTGTTTTTCTCGTTCTCGTGATATAACATTCTAGTGATCAAATCACTTGCTTGCAAGCTATGTTCATGTGATATCACCGAGAGGGCCCTGAGTATCTCTCTCCATCATCTGGATGGACAAATCCCACTCTTGATCCACGAGCCTCAACTAACACTTTCCAAGTACCTTATGACACCTTTATAATCACCCTGTTATGGTGTGACATTTGATGGAATCAAAGTACTTTTCTGGTGGAAGTGATTAACGTGATCTCATGGCAATATAAACTTGAGGACTTGATCGTATTGCTAAATCTGCTGCGGGTGACTATTCATCATATCATTCTCCAATGATACGACCTTGTCATTAACAACATCCAATATTCATGATCAAGAAACCTTTGATCATCTGTTAATCAACAAGCTAGTATTAAGAGAGACATTACTAGTAACCTTTTTTGTTTATAAATCACACATGTATTAACATTTCCGGTTAACACAATTATAGCATGAGAAATAAACATTTATCATAAACATGGAATAATATAATAACCACCTTATTATTGCCTCTCAGGCATGCTCCTTTCAAGGCAGATGATAACGCATGTGTCTAAAGTGGCATGCTCTACCCTATGGAGGCCGTCCTACATAAACACTTTGAGAACAAGATCACCTTTGAGATCATCTATGATATCAAGGCCATCTTTGAGCCCTAGACTCGGTCTGAGAGGTATGAGGTTTCAAACCTCTTCTTCTCAGATAATATGGAAGAGCACAACAACTTGAGCGAGCATGTGGTCAAAACGTCTGGCTACGTTCAACACCTGAATGACCTTGACTGCAAAATCAATGACGAGCTGGTGATTGATAGGGTGTTGCAGTCTCTGCCCGTAGCTACAAGAGTTTTGTGCTGAACTACAATATGCAGGGAATGACCAAAACCCTTGTTTGAGTTGTTCGCCATGCTCAAGAACGCTAAGGTGGAAATCAAGAAGGAGCACACCTTCTTGATGGTCAACCAGATTGTTGACTTCAAGAATCCACCAAAAAGGGAAAAGGCAAGAGGGGCAAACCCAAGAGGGATGGCAAGCCTGTTGCCTCTTCCTCCAGAGCACCCAAGGTCAAGCCCGGCTAAAAGTGCAACAGACGTCACCTAGGGAGGGTGAATAGGCTTTTAAAATAATTATGGTTTAAGCTCTAATAAATGCGGAATAAAACTAACATTTAATTTATGGAGCACAAAATCTAAAACCACCAGGCTCAATTAAGTGCACCAACAACCTATGCTAAGCAAGACAAGCAACAGGGTGATAGAAATATATAATACTTCAAGCATGATGGCTATCACAATGTAAATTGCATAAGTAAAGGGCCCGCTTGAGAGATAACCGATGGACATGGAGACAATGATGTTTCCCTAAGTTCACTTCCAAAGAGGCTACGCCTCTGTTGGAGAGGTGTGATGTCGCAATGCTCTATGAACGCCACAAATGGCTCACCTCGAGGTGTGGGGGCTCGATGCTCACCCAATGCCACACAAGGCCTCACCCCAAGGTGCAAAGGCACGCAACTCAATGATGCCACAACAGGCTCACCATATTATCCCATGAGGTCACCACAAAGTCCTACTCACGATCCACTATGGGAAACTTGAGGTCGGTCACCGAACCCGTATAAGGAAGGGGCTATCTGCACAACTCGATTGGAGGCTCACAATGATCACCACAAAGGCCTATAGCTTTAGGAAACTCCACAACTCAATTGGACTCCCCAGGGGTATCACACCACAACTACACAACTGTCTAGGGTTCCAAGAACCTAAGAGAAACAAGCCCACAAGCTTGAACTCGCTGAATCTCCGAGGAGAACTCAAACCTATGCACCAAATGCAAGGGCAAGTTCTTCACTCCCAAATTCCACAAAATCTACAAAAGCTATTGGGGAAATAATGGAGGAAGAAAACAAGAGGAGAACACAAAACTATACAAAATCTAGATCCTAATGATTCATTTACAAATAAGGCATTTGGTTTGGTGGGGGTGTAGATCTAGATCTCCTCTCGCAAATCTATCAAAAAGATGCAAGAATCATAGGAGGAGGGAAGGGGAGAGGAAATCTCTTCAAGGTCAACAATGGAGAGAGAGAGCAAAAAACCAACCAAAGAGCTTCCCCCATGAAAGTGAAAAGGATCCCTGATGGTGCTGCGTCAACGTGGAGCGCTTTGTCGGGAAATCCCAAGAGCAAGGTATGATGCATCACAACAACAAGTCTTCCCTCAATAATAAACCGAGGTTATCGAACCAGTAGGAGGAAGGAAACGTCTCAAAGGTGTTGCAAGCAATGTGGAAACCTGCACAACATAAACTCAAGACTTTGCCCCAACTAACAGTGAGGTTGCTCACCAGTTGCTGTAACAAAAGATTAACTGTCTGGTGTGGAAGGTGATGGTGGTTTGCAGCAAGTAAACAGTAACAATGGAAGATGTATCAATGGTAAAGATTGGACCGAGGTCCATAGTTCACTAGAGGTGTTCTCCTTATATAAACAAACATGGCATGCAGGGTAAACAAATTATAGCAGGGCAATTGACAGGACTGAGCAAGGCATAACAATGCAATACTAGACATAAAGATCCTATGAGATTCGATTTGTCAATACAACAAGATACATAGACCGCCATCCAACTGCATCTACGACTAGAATTCCACCTTTGGGTTATCATCCGACCCCCCTCTAGTATTAAGTTGCAAGCAACATACAACTACTTTAAGGAAAGTGTGTAAGGTAAACAATCCACTTGTTCCATGAACAAGAGACCGTTGTTTTCCCCTAGTGGCAACAACACATCTACAACCTTAGAGATTTCTGTCACTTCCCTTGATTAAATAGAGGCATGAACCCACTATCGAGCATAAATACCCCCTCTTGGAGTCACTAGCAACTACTTGGTCAAGATAGTGATGACTCCTTGTTGGCGCCAGAAAACTTGGTGGCTGATGTGGAGTCTTGTTGGGAACCCCAAGAGCAAGGTGTGAAGAGTACAACAACAAGTCTTCCCTCAGTTGAGACCGAGGTTATCGAACCAGTAGGAGGAGGGAAATGTCACACAGGTGTTGCAAGCAACGCGGAGACCTGCACAACACAAACTCAAGACTTTGCCCCAACGAATCAGTGAGGTTGTCAAGCTCACCGGTTTGCTGTAACAAAGGATTAAACATATGGTGTGGAAGGTAATGGTTTGCAGCAAGTAAACAAGTAACGGTGGAAGATGTATTAATGGTAAAGATTGGACCGGGGTCCATAGTTCACTAGAGGTGCTCTCCTTAGATAAACAACATGGCATGAAGGGTAAACAAATTACAGCGAGGCAATTGACAGGAACTGAGCAAGGCATAACAATGCAATTACTGGCTAGAAAGATCCTATGAGGTTGATTGGGCAATACAACATTATACATAGACCATAATCCAACTACATCTATGACTAGAAGTCCACCTTCAGGTTATCATCCCAACCCCCTCCAGTATTAAGTTGCAAGCAACAGACAACTGCTTTAAGAAAAGTGTGTAAGGTAAATAGTCCACATGTTCCATGAACAAGAGACCGTTGTTTTATCCCTAGTAGCAACAACACATTTACAACCGAAGAGATTTCTGTCACTTCCCTTGGAAACTAGAGGCATGAATCCACTATCGAGCATAAATACTCCCTCTTGGAGTCACTAGCAACTAGGCCAAGATAACCACTAGCAATGGAGAGCATGTAAGATCACAAACAACACAAACATGATAGAATCATAAAGATAAAACCATTAATCAAACCAACATAATAATCTCAATATCCATCGGATCCCCGCAAACACAACATGCATGATTACAAATAGATTAGATCTTGATCATGAACGGAGCTCACAAGATCTATACATGAAAGCTCAAAGGAGGAGATACAACCATCTAGCTACTACATGGACCCATAGTCCAAGGTGGAACCACTCACGAATCATACCGGAGAGAAGGCCTCTGGGATGATCTCCCCTCTGACAGGGTGCCGAGAAGAACTTCAGATCCCCCAGATCTAGGGACGATGGTGGCGGCGGCTATAGGCGGTTTCATGGATTTCTCATCGTCTACCGAGAGTTTCTGTATCAGGGGCTTCTTATCGGCGAAGGGGCGAGTCCGGGAGGCGACTAGGGTCGCAAAACCCTACCCAAGCGCGGGTCCACCTGACCACGCGCCTAGGGTGGGTCTGCCCCCTTGGCCAGCTCCTCCGGCTCTCCTCTAGACTTCTTGTTCCCCACGAAAAGTAATTGACTTTGGCGTTCGTCCCGTCCAATTCCGAGAATATTTCTTTACTAACTTTTCTGAAACCAAAAACAATAGAAAATAGGCATCTGGAACTGTTGCAACTTGTTAATAGGTTAGTACCAGAAAACATGTAAAAAGCACCTCTAAGTGTAGACAAGTAAAGCAAAGTAGATTCAAAACAAGCATGGAGCATCAAAAATTATAGATACGTTTGCAACGTATCAGCATCCCCAAGCTTAACTCCTGCTCGTCCTCGAGTAGGTAAGTGATAAACAGAATAATTTTTGAGGTGAACATGCACCCTCACAATAAAGATCCAACCATTTGCAAACATTGAAAGATGGGATCAAAGAACTCTAAACATGTGCATGAAAGATGGAGTTCTAATAGTAGAACATAGTAATTATGCATGCAACATGTCAAGCTACAAACAAAGATCATGAATAATATGTATTGAAAAACGTTTGTTTGTTTCACATGCAGAAAACATAGCATAGTGGCAATCAGTTTGTCCCTCATAGAGTAGCAATATAATGCATAGGACACCTGCAAATTTCATAAGGGTGACTAGAAACAAATAGCACATGAACAAGTAATAACACAATATGCATCAATTAATAAGCTTTGGAACATTGCACACAGAATGACAACTATGCTCTCTTAATGGTTCCTAAAGGTAGAAGGTGGAGACTCAAATAATGGTGGAAGAAAGGCTGTTTTGTAAAGGAAGCAGGGATTACAAATTTCAAAAAGAGCTTCCAAAAATTATGGTTCTTATTAGCCTTCAGCCCTCATTGCCCCTATCCTAAGCATCTTGAAGTGGTTAAGGTTAAAGTGGCAAAGCTGGAGTATATGCTTGACAAAGTATAAGTTGGCAATCTCAAGTCCCTTGACTATAAGGGCTACACCTCATGGATACTCAACTTAGGGTCCAGGCAAGTTCTTGTCACTGTAAGCCGCCAACGGGGTACCCCTTGCACATGGCACAGGAGCTTTCCCATAACCAAAATGACAAGGCAAATAGACAATGAGCATCTCAGCAATTCTTCTTATGTACCATGGGAATATGGTGCTTTTTTCTCTCTTTCCTCTTTTCTCAATGTGTCTCTCTTTTTTTATAAGAACAATGCTTCATAGATGTCACTATGGTGATGCTGCAAGTTTCCACCATGATTAGGCATGGCTTAGGCTAGTGGCCCAGGAGTTTATCTAAATAAGAATACAAACTCCACGGACTTACAAGTTCCCACTTCATTTCACACCGGTAACATCCATAGACAAAAGAGCATGATATCAACGGAGTACAAAAAATACAAGTGCAATTTTGAAAATATTCCCCGTGACAGCACAGTTCTACTAATCCCAACTTATAATTGCAAGCATATACAACAAAGTTGCCTCAATGGTTCAAGTTTATTAGGGGCAAAGAATATAAAGTGTGCCATCAAGTTCGTGAGGGATGTAATCACTAAGTTTTCACATAACAAAATAGTTTTTAATTGGAAGATAGTTGAAAACAAGAATATACTTGGAATGGTGTAACACACCATGCATAGGAGTTTATAATGGACACTTTGGAATAACTTGGTTTCTTGGGAGTTGGAAGCATGAGTAGAACTTACTCATACAAGTGGAGGCTAGCAAAAGACTGGGAGCAACCAACTAAGAGAGCAATAATGGACATAATTATGCAATGCAACATAGCAAACTAATCAAAGAAAAGAGTGGTACTACAAGTCAAGGACTAAATGATCATAGAGGCTAATGCTGACTTGTCTTATTCATAACATGGTGTGAGCATGTGCCAAGTCAACCCAAGCAAAACATCAAAGGAGAATACCACAATACTATGCTTTTGCATGCTAAAACAACACATAATTTCTTCAAGGCACACTAAGCAATCCCAATTGTTTGGAACAAGACATGCTACAAAAATAATCACTAAGCATAATGAAAAAACAACACCTATCATGTCATGCTAAAGTCTAAGTCACAGTCAATGTAAGCTCCTCTTGCACTTCAAGCAAGAACTTACTACTCCTTTCCAAACACCAAGCAAACTTATTTGCAAAACAACATAGAGAGAGCGGGGGTCCAAACTACTAAAGCACACTAAACAAACTAAGTAAAGCAAACGAAAACTAAGACGCTCCAAGAACAACACAACTGTGCATGAAACAATAAAATTGAAGTGTCTAGACAGACCTGAGCTTTTTATTGATGAAGAAGGGGATGCCTTGGGCATCCCCAAGCTTTGACGCTTGTACCTCTTGGATATTTCTTGGGGTTACACCATGGTGGCATCCCCAGGCTTGAGATTTTGTCCATTCTTCATCTCATTGCATCATTCTCTCTCTACACCTGAAAATTTTCCTTCATACAAAACTTCACACAATTTTCATTAGCAACATTAGCTTATTCAAAAGATATTAGACCACTGGAAAAGTTTTGGAACAGCAAGGATTTTAACTAAAAACACAAGATACTGAAGTAACTCCTTCAAAGAAACTCAATTTACCCGAAGAGAGCTCAAAAGGGAATCAATAAGAAGCAAATGCAAATAATGGCAGAAATCTGTCAAAACAGACCAGCAGGTAGGAACGAATTTTTTAGAACATCTTATGTTGCTCAAATCAAAAAGTGTTGAACTAATGAAAGTTATCCAACATACTGGGGGATTTGTTCATAAATTTTGAGCTCAATCCGAGTTACAGATCCTCCTCACGAATATGTTTGGTGGAGGATAGAAATCTGTTTCGGGACAGCAACTCTCCAAATCTTAGTTCCCTCTCATTAGAGGTTATTCTTGGGACAAAAAGCAAACAAAAAGATAAGGAGAGGTCATTACAGTAGTAATAACTTCCAAGACTTAAGGAAACTCTTGGGTTATCTCCCAACAAGTACTTTTCTTTAACGCCTTTAAGTTAGACACAAGAAGCAAGAAGAATCAAGTATTTTCAAATAAAGAAGCACTAACATCAAATCTTGATTTCAAAGGAGGAGAAAAAACAACTTCTCTCTCCTCATAGGGAAGTCTTCAATACCTTTCTTAATGGAAATTGATATTTGATGGTGCCTTCTTTTATATCAATGATGGCACCAACTGTTCTAAGAAACGGTCTTTCCAAAGTAATAGGACAAGAAGCATTGTATTCAACATCCAAAACATAGAAATCAACAGGGACATAAGCATTGTTAACCATAATGAGAACATCATTAATACTACCCATGAGTTTCTTCTTAGCATTATCATTGAGTGGGACATTCAAATAACAATCTTCTAATGGTGGTAAATCAAGCATTTCATAAATCTTCCTAGGCATAATAGAGATACTAGAACCAAGATCACATGAAGCTTTGAGATCAAAGTCATTCACTTGTATATTAATAATGGGTTCCCAACTATCTTCTACTTTCCTAGGAATAGAAGCTTTGTGTTTTAGCTTCTCTTCCTTAATCTTAACAAGAACATCTGTAATGTGTTTGGTAAAGGCAACATGCATATCACTAGCATCAGGACTTTTAGCAAGCTTTTGTAGGAACATAATTACTTCAGAAATATTGCAACCATCAATATCAAAATCAAACTTAGCATCACTAGTAGTAGGATCAATAGGCTTAGGCATAGTAGGAGGAGGAATAGGGGCTACTTGTGGTTTAGTGGTGATAGTGCACACACTATTGTTTCTATCAAATTCAGCTTCCCTTTCCCACCTAGCATGAAGTTGAGCTAAAAGCCTCACATTTTCATCAATAGTAACTTGTATGGCATGAGCAGTAGCAAAGGTGTTTTCCATAGTTTCAGGTTTAGCAGCCATTTTATTAACCAAGGAAGTTTGAGCTTCAGACAAAGAGGATATATTTTTCTCAACAGTTAAAAGCTTTTCCTCTATAGTCTTATTGAAAGTGGTTTGTTTACTAATAAAGTCCTTGAGCATTACTTCAAGTTCAGAGGGGGCACTTCTAGCATTATTGTAAGAACTTCCATAGGAATTGCCATTATTAGGAGGATAAGGCCTATAATTGTTGTTGCTACCAAAATTATTCCTGTAGGCATTGTTGTTGAAATTGTTGTTTCTAATGAAGTTCACATCAAATTGCTCTTCTTGAGCAACCAAAGAGGCTAAGGGAACACTATTAGGATCTAGAGGAGCTTTCCCATTAACAAGCATAGCCATAATAACATCAATCTTTTCACTCAAAGAGGAAGTTTCCTCAACAGAATTTACCTTCTTACCATGTGGAGTTCTCTCAACATGCCATTCAGAGTAGTTAACCATCATATTATCAAGGAGCCTTGTTTCAGCATCCAAAGTGAGTCCCATAAAAGTACCTCCAGCAGTAGAATCCAACAGGTTTCTTGAGTAGAAGTTCAAACCTGCATAAAAAGTTTGGATAATCATCCAAGCAGTGAGTCCATGAGTAGGGCAATTTTTAACCAAAGATTTCATTCTTTCCCAAGCAGGAGCAACATGTTCACTATCAAGATGTTTAAATTTTATAATATCACTTCTCATAGCAATAATCTTAGCAGGAGGGTAGTATTTTCCAATAAAAGCATCTTTGCACTTAGTCCAAGAATCAATACTATTTTTAGGCAAAGATAGCAACCATTCTTTAGCTTTTCTCCTCAAGGATAAAGGAAAAAGCCTGAGCTTAATAATATCTCCATCTACATCCTTATACTTTTGCATCTCACAAAGTTCAACAAGGCTATTAAGATGGGCAGCAGGATCATCAGAACTAACACCAAAATATTTCTCTCTCATCACAAGATTCAACAAAGCAGGCTTAATTTCATAAAAGTCAGCATCAGGAGCAGGTGGAGCAATAGGCGTGCTTAGGAAATCACTGTTGTTGGTGCTAGTGAAGTCACACAACTTAATGTTCTCAGCGGAATTCATTTTGGCAAAGGTGGTCAAGCCAAAAACAGCAGCAGCAGCTAGAGCAGGAACTAATTTTTATGTGTGTTTTTGAATTAAGCAAGCAAACCAAAACTAGACTAAGTTTTTTTATTTTTTTGAAAAGAGGCAAACAAAACCAAGCAAAAGAAACAAAGCAAACTAAAAAGAAAGTAAAGAGAAAGGAAGTGAAGGACTCCCCTAGTGAAGACGTCCTTAGCCTCCCCGGCAACGGCGCTAGAAAACTTGTTGATGACTCCTTGATGGCGCCAGAAAACTTGGTGGCTGATGTGGAGTCTTGTTGGGAACCCCAAGAGCAAGGTGTGAAGAGTACAACAACAAGTCTTCCCTCAGTTGAGACCGAGGTTATCGAACCAGTAGTAGGAAGAAAACGTCACAAAGGTGTGGCAAGCAACACGGAGACCTGCACAACACAAACTCAAGACTTTGCCCCAACGAATCAGTGAGGTTGTCAAGCTCATCGGTTTGCTGTAACAAAGGATTAAACGTATGGTGTGGAAGGTAATGGTTTGCAGCAAGTAAACAAGTAACGGTGGAAGATGTATTAATGGTAAAGATTGGACCGGGGTCCATAGTTCACTAGAGGTGCTATCCTTAGATAAACAACATGGCATGAAGGGTAAACAAATTACAGCGAGGCAATTGACAGGAACTGAGCAAGGCATAACAATGCAATTACTAGCTAGAAAGATCCTATGAGGTTGATTGGGCAATACAACATTATACATAGACCGTAATCCAACTGCATCTATGACTAGAAGTCCACCTTCAGGTTATCATCCCAACCCCCTCTAGTATTAAGTTGCAAGCAACAAACAACTGCTTTAAGAAAAGTGTGTAAGGTAAACAGTCCACATGTTCCATGAAAAAGAGACCATTGTTTTCTCCCTAGTAGAAACAACACATCTACAACCGAAGATATTTCCGTCACTTCCCTTGGAAACTAGCATGAACCCACTATCGAGCATAAATACTCCCTCTTGGAGTCACTAGCAACTACTTGGCCAAGGTAACCACTAGCAACGGAGAGCATGCAAGATCACAAACAACACATACATTATAGAATCATAAAGATAAAACCATTAATCAAACCAACATAATAATCTCAATATCCATCGGATCCCCACAAACACAACATGCATTATTACAAATAGATTAGATCTTGATCATGAACAGAGCTCACAAGATCTATACATGAAAGCACAAAGGAGGAGATACAACCATCTAGCTACTACATGGACCCCTAGTCCAAGGTGGAACTACTCACGAATCATACCGGAGAGAAGGCCTCCGGGATGATCTCCCCTCCGACAGGGTGCCAGGAAGAACTTCAGATCCCCCCGATCTAGGGACGATGGTGGCGGCGGTTACAGACGGTTTCGTGAATTTCTGATCGGGTACTTAGAGTTTCTATATCAGGGGCTTCTTATAGGCGACGGGGCGAGTCCTGGAGGCGACCAGGGTCGCCAAACCCTACCCAGGCGCGGGTCCACCTGACCCCGCGCCCGTGGTGGGTCTGGCCCCCCTGGCCAGCCCCTCCGGCTCTCCTCTGGACTTCTTGTTCGCCACGAAAAGTAATTGACTTTGGCGTTCGTCCCGTCCAATTCCGAGAATATTTCTTTACTAACTTTTCTGAAACCAAAAATAGCAGAAAACAGGCATCCGGCACTGTTGCAACTTGTTAATAGGTTAGTACCAGAAAACATGTAAAAAGAACCTCAAAGTGTAGACAAGTAAATCAAAGTAGATACAAAACAAGCATGGAGCATCAAAAATTATAGATACGCTTCTAACGTATCAGATAGCTACTAACAACGGAGAGCATGCAATATCACAAACAACACAGACATGATAGAATCAATAAGACAAAACCATTAATCAATCTGACCTAGTAATCTTAATATCCATCAGATCCCTGCAAAAACAACATGCATGATTACAAATAGATGAGATCTTGATCAAGAACGAAACTCACAAGATCTAGACATCAAAGCACAAGAGGAGATATAACCATCTAGCTACTACATGGACCCGTAGTCCAAGGTGGAACTACTCACGCTTCATACCGGAGGCTGGCATGATGAAGAAGAAGGCCTCTAGGATGATCTCCCCTCCGGCAGGGTGCCGGGAAGAGCTTCAGATCCCCCCTATCTAGGGACGATGGTGGCAGCTATAGATGGTTTAGGCATCAGAGGCTTCTTATAGGCGAAGAGGCGAGGCTAGGAGGTGTCCAGGGGGCCCACACCCTGCCCAGGCGCGACCTAGGGTGGGCTCCTGCCTGGGGGGTGCGGCCGCCCTATGGCACCCCTCCGTCTCTCCTCTAGACTCTGTGTTCTCCTCTATGAAATATTGAATTTGTCTTTTGTCCCATCCAATTCCAAGAATATTTCCTTACTAGCTTTTCTGGAACCAAAAACAGCAGAAAACAGGCAACTAACACTGTGGCAACTTGTTAATAGGTTAGTGCCAGAAAACATATAAAAAGCACCTCAAAATGTGGACAAAGCAAAGCAAAGTAGATACTAAACAAGCATGGAACATCAAAAATTATAGATACGTTTCTGACGTATCAAGCCTCCCCAAGCTTAACTCCTGCTCGTCCTCGATTAGGTAAGTGATAAAAATAATAATTTTTGAGGTGACATGCACCATCAAAACCAAGATCAAACCATTTGCAAGCATTGAAAGCTGGGATCAAAGAAGTCTAAACATGAGCATGAAAGATGGATTTCTAACAGTAAGACAAAGTAACTATGCATGTAACATGAAAGGCTACAAACAAAGATCATGAATACCATGCATTGAAAAACATTTGTTTTTTCACATACATAAAACATGGCATAGTGGCATTTAGCTTGTCCCTCGTAGAGTAGCAAATAGATGCATAGGACACCTTCAAAGTTCATAAGAGTGACTAGATACAAATAGAACAAGAAAAAGCAATATCAACAATATGCATCAATCAATAAGTTTTGGGACAATGCACATAGAACTAAGAATGGCAACTATGCTCTCGTAACTGGTGCCTAAAGGTAGAAGGTGGAGACTCAATATAATAGTGGAAGAAAAGGCCCTTCATAAAGGGAAGAAGGGATTTCAAGTTTCAAAAATAGCTTCCAAGAATTATGGTACTTATTAGCTTTCAGCCCTCATTGCCCTATCATAAGCATCTTGAAGTGTTAAAGTTAAAGTGAACAAACTATGGAGTATATGCTTGATAAAGTATAAGTTGGCAATCTAATGTCCCTTGAATGTGAGGGCCGCACCGCATGCTACTCAACTTTAGTCACCTGTAAGTTCTTGTCATAGTAAGTACATGTGTATCATAGAGAACCACCAACGGGGTACCCCTTGCACATGGTACAGGAGCTATCCCATAACCAAAATGACAAGGCAAGAAGACAATGAGCATCTCAACGATCTTTTTATTTGCTATTTGCATAGGTTTTTATTAAGGATGCTTCATAGATTGATCATTATGGTGATGCTGCAAGTTTCCACCATGATTAGGCATGGCTTAGGCTAGCGACCCAGACATTTCTCTAACACAAAATACATAACTCCATGGACTTACAAGCTCCCTTTTTATTTCACACCGACGACATCCATAGACAAAAGAGCATGATATCAACTGTGTACAAAGTACAAGTGTAATGTTGAAAACGTTACCCATGACAACATGGTTCTGCTAATTCCAACGTATAAGTGCAAGCATATACAACATAGATGACACAATGGTTTAAGTTTATTAGGGACAATAAATATAAAGTGTGCCATCAAGTTTGTGAGAGCTTTAATCACTAAGTTTTCACATAACAAAATATTTTTTAATTGGAAGATAGATGAAAACAAGAATATACTTGGAATGGTGTAACACACCATGCATAGGAATTTATAGTGGACACTTTAGAATAACTTGGTTTATTGGGAGTTGGAAGCATGAGTAGAACTTACTCATACAAGTGGAGGCTATCAAAAGACTGGGAGCAACCAACTAAGAGAGCAATAATGACCATAATCATGCAGAGCGACAAAACATTACTAATCAAAGCATAGGGTGGTACTACAAGTCAAGGAATAAATGATCATAGAGGCTATGGTGACTTGTTCATAGTCGTAACATGGTGTGAGCATGTGCCAAGTCAACCCAAACAAAGCATCAAAGGAGAATACCACAATACTATGCTTTTGTATGCTAAAACAAGACATGATTCTTTCAAGGCATACTAAGCAATCCCAATTGTTTGGAACAAATCATGCTACATCAATAATCACTAATCATAAGGTCAAAACAACACCTAGCATGTCATGCTAAAGTCTAAGTCATAGTCAAAGTAAGCTCCTCTTGCACTATTCAAGCAAGAACTTTCTACTCCTTTCCAACACCAGTCAACTTATTTGAAACAACACAGCAAGAACGGGAGTCCAAACTACTTTAGTCAAGCAAACTAAACAAACTGAGCAAAGCAAACGAAAACTAAGATGCTCCAAGAACAACACAACAGTGCATGAAACAATAAAAACGAAGTGTCTAGAAAGACCTGAGCTTTTTATTGATGAAGAAGGGGATGCCTTGGGCATCCCCAAGGTTTGACGCTTGTACCTCTTGGATATTTCTTGGGGTGACACCAGGGGTGGCATCCCCAAGCTTGATCTTTTGTCCATTCTTCATCTTATTACATCATTATCTCTCTACACCTAAAATTTTTCCTTCGTACAAAACTTCACACAATCTTCATTAGCAACATTAGTGTATTCAAAAGATAATAGACCCTTGGGTTTAGCTTTAGAACAGCAAAACTTTCACTAAAAACACAAGCTACTGTAGCAACTCCTTCAAAAAGCTCAATTTCCCAAAAAGAACCCAAAAAGGAATCAATAAGAAGCAAATGCAAATAATGGTAGAAATCTGTCAAAACAGACCAGAAGGTAGAAACCGATTTTTTAGAAGGCCTTATTTTTCTAAAATCAAAGAGTGTTGAACTAACTAAAGATAGATAACATACTGGGGGATTTATTTGTAAATTTCAGCTCAATCCGACTTACAGAGACTCCTCACGAATTTTTATGGTGGAGGACAGAAATCTGTTTCAAGACAGCAACTCCCCAAATCTTACTTCCCTCTCATTAGAGGTCATTCTTGGCAAAAAAAGCAAACAAAAAGGATAAGGAGAGGTCATTACAGAAGTAATGACTTCCAAGACTCAAGAAAACTCTTGGGTTATCTCCCAACATGTACTTTTTAACGCCTTTAAGTTAGGCATAAGAAGCAAGAAATCAAGTATTTTCAAATGAAGAATTAAGATCAATACTTGCAAACTCTTCAACTATGAAGGGTATCTCATCCAAATGAGTTTTGGAGGATCCCTTCTCATCTCTATTTGGTTCACTACTTTCATCAAAAGGATTTTCAGGAACAATCCAATCAAAATTATTTTCAATTCATGCATTCCAACAAGCTTAGAGGGTATGGGTATCTTAATTTCCTCTCTAGGTTTAGTTTTATCTAGAGTACCCACAACATATACACATGAGCCTAGCATATTAAAATGCTCAAAGACATTTTTTGGCTTCCTTGGCAACATCATGGAACTCTTTTAGTAAAGTTTGAAGAATAAATTCTCTCTTTTCAGCATTCTTTTCTTCTTTTAGTTTAAGGAACAAAATTTGCATCATGGGGTTAAGGCTAACAAACCTAGCCACAAACATATGAACTAAAGAAGCTGCAGCAATTTCATAATTAGGAGAAAGTTCTGCTATAGATCTATCCTCAATATCCTCATGTTTGCTAACATGATTAAAGAATTCTTTAATATTTTCTTTCCCAATTATAGAGCCACTACCTATCGAAAGGTCTTTCAGGGTGAACTTGGGAAAAACGTGGTGAGCTAGAGCAAGGTGGCAACTAGAGCAGGAACTAATTTTTTTGTGTTTTTGATAAGAGAAAGCAAACCAAACTAAACTATTTTTTTTGGAGTTTTTGATAAAAAGAGGCAAACAAAACCAAGCAAAAGAAACTAATAAAACCAAAAACAAAGTAAAGAGAAAGGTTTAGGAGGACTCCCCTTGTGAAGACGTCCTTAGCCTCCCCGGCAAAGGCGCCAGAAAATCTTGATGGCGCCGCGTCAACGTGGAGCGCCTCATCGGGAAACCCCAAGAGCAAGGTATGATGCAACACAACAGCAAGTCTTCCCTCTGTAAGAAACCGAGGTTATTGAACTAGTAGGAGGAAGGAAATGTCCCAAAGGTGTTGCAAGCAACGTGGAAAACTTCACAACACAAACTCAAGACTTTGCCCCAACTAACAGTGAGGTTGTCAATCTCACCGGTTGCTGTAACAAAGGATTAACTGTATGGTGTGGAATGTGATGGCGGTTTGCAGCAAGTAAACAGTAACAGTGGCAGATGTATCAATGGTAAAGATTGTACTGGGGTCCATAGTTCACTAGAGGTGTTCTCCTTAGATAAACAATCATGGCATGCAGGGTAAACAAATTACAGCAGGGCAATTAACAGGACTAAGCAAGGCATAACAATGCAATACTAGACATAAAGATCCTATGAGATTCGATTGGGCAATACACCAAGATACATAGACCGCCATCCAACTGCATCTATGAATAGAAGTTCACCTGTAACATCCCAGTATTAGAGCTCCGAAATAAGATGAACCCAGATGTGTGCATTGCATTCATGCATAGAAAATCTGAATAATTTCACGCCTTTGAACAAAACTTGTCAAAGTGATTGAAGCTTCTCTTAACTTGATAGAATTGAAGTAGATCATCAAGTTGACTGCGATAAGTTTCAATATGACCTTTGCTAAAACCTTATTTGGGTAAGCATGATTTGATCTAAGGGTATATCAGATATAATAAATGCTACTCATAACACATTGCTTAAATAATTAATATCTGATCCTGAAGGGATTCTATCATCATATTCAACACAACAATTCATAAGTGCCAAGTTAAGATTACAAACTAAAGTAATATAAATGTAATGACTAATCCTGACCTATCTTATTCTTATCTATTCTTACTATGAGTATCATAGTAATACCTAACTTTAAACTCTTTAATGAGTTTGAGTTGGAAAGAGACTAAGTCAAGATCATTCACCATATATCTTTCTTTCCATATCAATTTTTATGAAACTTATCTTAATATGTGTTGTTCATCAATGTTGAGTAATCCACTAGATTTAAAAATTCTTTAACTATCAATCCTTGATCTACTATTTCTTGATCTTATCATAACATCTACTTAAATCTTTTAAAGAGGCCATAGTCCATGAATAACCTTAATCCAATATGAGATACTAAGAAGATA
Source organism: Avena sativa (assembly GCA_916181665.1). NCBI lineage: Eukaryota > Viridiplantae > Streptophyta > Magnoliopsida > Poales > Poaceae > Avena > Avena sativa. The sequence continues at coordinate 37,461,804 of OV702298.1, read as the reverse complement.
ATTTCAATACAATTGAAAAGTAGTATTGATAAAGCCTTGTTTAGCCAACTAAGAATTTAAGCTATAAATAAATGATTATATTGATCATGCCTTACTCACCAGGATGGTTTACCTATATCTAGTATAAAAGTTATTGGTGGGTAGAACATGATTGAAAACCCTAGTAGATATAAGTTATCCTAGAGTAGTCATTACAAGCCACATTAATATAATGTGAGGTTGGAGTGTGAGTTATTAGAGTAAAGTAAATGTAGGATGATACTATTCAATTAAAGCTAGTTTAGCATAGAGTTATGGAAGAAGTGTTATTCATGTTAAAGGATAGTAAGCCTTAGAGAAAGGTAGTTGGATACATACATACATCTGATGAAGAAATATTAGTGATGGATGTTTAAGGAAGATTATGAGTGGAGTTTGAACGAACTACTTGTTGGATTGAAGATTATCAACAATAGAGTAGTGGGTATAACCAAGCAAAGATTTGAGAAAACTATGAAATGATTAAGTGTCAAACTCATTGGATTCATCCATGAGTTTAGAAGAATAAAAGGTGAATAAGAACATTCTAGTGAAGTAAAGCTCATCATACTAATTATGATGATGGATAGGAAGAAGTATTACATCTAGGAAATGAATTCCTTAATTAAAGGTCTAGGATGGTGAAGAATGGAAAAATAGACATTCTTGTTAAACAACCAACTCTAAATCTTAAAACAAGTTTAATGTCCATTCAGGGAATTGATTCATCATCTTATGTTAATATCACTTATAGGAACATTTTCCTATAACAAATCACATAAGCACATCTTTGCCAATTCCAACCATCATAATTATATGTGCTCAGGAGTATCTTTATCAATTTATTTCTATAAAACATTCTAAATATAACTTTCTAGTCCTAGGGTGATGTCATCAAATATCCCAAACAGAAAATAATATGTTTAGTTATTAAATCTTTACCACATCCATAAGGGAATCTAAGTACATTAAAAACCCTAAACCCTAGGGGTAAATAATCATAATCCAAAATCCTAAACTTCTTTGTTTATCATAATAGAAATATACATTGCCATTTTCCAAATTAATGGAAGTAGTAATAACCATATTAATTTCTTTTATATTTCATGCATCAAATAATGATATAGGATTATTATACATATAAAAATTTCTAATAAAAACTATGAGCCAACTAGAGTTAAGTTTTATAAACAAATAAGAATGTATCATTTAATAAATCCATGGTTAAAAGTGGAAAGAAAACAATAATAAGAAAAGTCTCTACAAATTATTAAAAAGGGGTTCATATAGAGAAAATAAAAGAAATATAAAAAGATTATATAATAAAAGTTCAGAAAAGATACTAAATATATTTTAGTATTACTACAATTATCCAGCAAATAAATTCTAGAAAGAAAAGTTCAAATTAAAGATTATATACAAATCTGAAAAGGAAAACATAAAATAGAAAAAATAGAAAACAAATAAAAAACAAGACCTGGCCGTGACCCACCTCCTCTTTCCTTATCTGACGCCCATGTGCAACCCACAATAGCCCAGCAACCAGCCTAGCTCGTTTGCATCTGTGACTGACAAGTGGGACCAAAGAAGGACCGCGAGTTGAGCTGAAAGGATCGCTAGGGGGTTTTCCGCAAAAGTTACATCGTCGTCATCGTCACGCACACAGGCAACTCGCTGGAGGAGCTCGCCGCCGCCCGATGCCGTCGTCGTCAGCCGTGCGTCAAGATTCTCGCCGTCGTTCTAGAGGAGGATAAGAAGGCCACTGCGACACCCTGCCTCAATTCCTATCCACAATCCCTCCTTATCCTCTCCGATGCAAATGGGGCCAAAACCCTAGCTCACCGGAGCCACATCTCGCCGTCGAACCACATCTCCCCACACTCTTCAAAGTAGCCATGGAGAAGCCCCGTCCTCCATAGATCCTCTGAGTAGAATCTTGCATCAAGGGGAGCACTGGAGAGAGTGAATTTTGCCGTTCCTCTTTGCTGTAGTTCGTCGGAATCCTCGTTGGTGAGCTTGCCTCGGACCACGCATGTCCTCACCGACCTCTCTATCATCATCAGGGTGAGTTCCTGAACACTCCACTATCCCTAAATCGCTGTATCTCGTTGTTAAACGCCGTCACACCTTCTGTCACCGTCGGCCACCGTCGGAGCTGAGGCTCCGATGACTATTTTCGAGCGGCGCCGCCACTTTAAGGTTCAGCGAGTTACGCTGATTCGAACTAGGTTAATTTCTTTTGCTAGGGCGCAGTAGATCGTCGCCGTCGACCAACCACTGACGGCGGTGGTGGTGCTGACGCCATAGCTACGTCACGCCGACGCCACCCTGGACCCAGTACCCTGTTTGACCTGGTATTTGTCTCACGTGGCATGTGACATGGCCTAGGGCCCATACTGGGGGGTAACCAATCAGTCGGTAATAAATGCATTTTCTTTAACCTGTGCGCTGAGATGGCCACTGACCCACTGATGAGTGACTCAAGCTAGGTGTTGGTACGGTGTAAAAAGTTAATTCCTATTTAAGAAAATAAATAAAATGTTATAAGCTCAATTATTAATATTCCAGAAATTAAATAAATGGTTAAATCTTGTTTAAGTAATAAATTTTGATTTATAATTCCGAAAAATGTGTATAATATATGAAAATTTGTAGAAAAATAAAATCTACAACTTAAAATTATTATCAAATATTAATATAATGATTATTTAAATAAATATTATTTAATAAAGGTTTTATAAGTAATAAAACTTTGATAATTCAAATTTTAATAATGGTAAATGTTAAAAATATAAATAGAATACCAAAAATCTTAGAAAAATAAGAATTATAATTTAAAATTATAATCACATATTATAATTCAACTTAATTAAGTATTTGTTATTTATTAAGTATTTATAAAGTAATAAATCTTATAAAAATCATATCTTATTATTTATAAATCACAAAAATAAAATGTAATATACCAAAATGATCACAAAAATAATATATACATGTTAAAAATCTAATATTCCACTTTTGAGTTAAATAAAAACTTAAATATTTTAATAACTCAAATTTAAACTTATTTACTTAATTAATAATTCATATAAGGATAAATAAAATTTGTTAATATTCCTACAATGGGTCAATTAAGTCCAATAAATAGTATTAGTCTTAAATATTAACAATATAAAGCCATAATTGTTTAAAACATTACAAACACCTTTTTATTAAATTATCTTCAACCTTAAGTGAAGATTATATTCTTAAAGGATTCCAATTCATGATAAAAACCTTAAAGAACAACTTGTGAATAAATCAGATCCTTTCTATCTACTTTAACCACCAGATTACAAAAACTACCACAACACTATTGTAAGTCCATAAGTAGTTAAGTAATATTATATCTTGGTTCATAAACTATAACCCCTCCTCTATAAAAAGGTAAATGATACTATTCCATTATAAACTCAATAAACCACTACACCAAGTAAAAGTATAATCATTCTTAAGTAACCTTAAGGAAACATTACCAGGTACACAAGATACAAATATCATAAGCATTATACTTTCAAACTATCTTTGTTTTAAAGTTAACTTTAGTCTACAAGAATCTAAATATAACACTATAAGCATTATTATATGTTTTATAGTTAACTATGGTCTGAACTAGTTAAGTAATAAAGCATCTCAAGCCAAAACTATTCAAGCAAACACAAATAACATCGAACACCACTAACTAACCACAAAGATTGTTTAGACCTTAGAAAATGAATCTTTTCTTCAAAAGTTATTCGTTTTGCCACTTCAAACAATATATGACAAATAAACAAGATCACATTACTTCATACTTCACTCGTATACCTAGGAGCAATAACACTTAAGCTGTTTATAAGTGACTCTACTTATAAAGTAAAGTTTGGCGATAAACTATTAAAGTGTAAACAACTATGAATAGCATTTCATAGATATATATTTTATTGCTGCATAAATATGTGCTGTTCACACACACTCACAAGCCCTAATAAGAAGCACATGTGTGAAACTTATCTAAAAGAACAACACATTCTAAAGTAACCATTTCCGGAATCCAAACCCTAGAACAACGTTATCCCCGGGATTCACGTTTATAACGTGCATCACATTACTTATGCATAAGAACATATTGCTGTTTTAAACATTAGTCCTTACCGGACCAATGATGCTGATTTCAGATTTTGGATCTTATACTAACTCGAAGACCGTGAGTGCATAATCTTGCAATCACAAAAGGCAAGTTCACACTTGCTCATGTCCTTTGTTTATTTTCTGTAAAGTATTTTACAAATCCAGTGTTGTCCTCATCTGCATTTGAAAAAGGTCAGAAAACACTATTTTCTATAATATTGTGAACTATTGGTTACTGATCCAAGGTGAACAGCTAATCTAGTAAATCTGACAGTTGGAATACCACTGTTTAGAACTATATCACCTAGGACTTAACAACCAATGTCGCCAGTGATTCTTGCACCGTATATTACGCGTTGACCATGAGATTTGGAATGGGACGGAGAAGTCAGCTGTATCGTCTTCCTCTCGCATGAAGCCGGATGTGCAGGTCGTGGCTGTTATCCTCGAAGCGTGCATATTAATTGGTAATTCGTAGAGGATATGAAGCATATGGGTGGGAACCCTCAACGTCCCACGATAGTTCTGGCATCTAATAGTTTGTACAAACCATTGGCGTAATCCAATATGTGGGCATGGTGTACACCAAGGAGGCATGCGAGGTCCCGAAGGGCCAGTGATTGGCTTGGATCATCTTCTAGGCCCCACATCATGGAATTGTGGACGGGAATAAGCTGCCCGATTGTGCAACAAAGAGTTGATCTCTCATGGGTAAAGTGACGCACCTCTGCAGAGTGTAAGAACTGTAACTTGTTACTCCCTGTTCCGGGAAGGAGCTGCGAACGTTGCGGGAAAGGAACTCCATGAAAGTTCTGGTAAACCCGTGAAGGATGACGGACATAGCTTTTCAGAATAAAAGCAACCTTTGAAGAAATTTTTATGAAAACTTGCATTGCCTATGACCTATGGTCTGTGGCTATAGTTATAGTGCATTAAACACTCCTTTTCTAGTGAATTTGCTGAGTACGCTCGTACTCAAAGTATCTTCTTAACCCTTGCTAGATTCGGAAGCCGGGATAGACAACATCTGCATCAAGTTATGCTCTAGGACTCATCATCCAAAGCTAAAGATCTTCAATGAAGTCAAGGAGGTCAACATATACATCAATTCAAATGAAGACGAAATTACTGATTAGATCGGAATATAATCTCTAGCCAAAAAACCTAATTTTGTAGAGTATTGCAATAGTAACAATGCCAATCCCTTAGTTAAATACTAGTTTTAATAATATAATAGTTCTTGCGTTGTTTATCTTTGATTCTTCTCCGTAAGAAGTTCTTTCTCTCTCTTTAACCTAGAGTGTTCTCTGGATCTTGTGTAAAGAGTGAGTTGTAACCTTTAGCCATGTATTGGACCCGCTGTGTTTCTGTTGTGCCATTCTGAGGGATGTAATACTAGTGAATGGTGTTTCATTGGTGTTATGTCAATGACTATAGTATACTACATCATGCAGTGGTATGCTGGGTCACCGCATCACCTTTGGGTTATCATCCGAACCCCCTCCAGTATTATGTTGCAAGAAACATACAACTGCTTTAAGCAAAGTGTGTGAGGTAACAATCCACTTGTTCCATGAACAAGATACCGTTGTTTTCCCCTAGTGGCAATAACACATCTACAACCTTAGAGACTTTTGTCACTTCCCTTGATTAAATAGAGGCATGAACCCACTATCGAGCATAAATACCCCCTCTTGGAGTCATTAGCAACTACTTCGCCAAGATAGCTACTAACAACGGAGAGCATGCAATATCACAAACAACACATACATGATAGAATCAATAAGACAAAACCATTAATCAATCTGACATAGTAATCTCAATATCCATCGGATCCCCGCAAACACAACATGCATGATTTCAAATAGATGAGATCTTGATCATGAACAGAGCTCACAAGATCTAGACATGAATGCACAAAGGATGAGATACAACCATATAGCTACTACATGGACCCGTAGTACAAGGTGGAACTACTCACGCTTCATACCAGAGGCTCGCATGATGAAGAAGAAGGCCTTCGAGATGATCTCCCCTCTGGCAGGGTACCGGTAAGAGCTTCAGATTCTCCCGATCTAGGGACGATGGTGACGGTGGCTACATATGGTTTTGTGGAATATTGATCGGGTGCTTAGGGTTTAGTCATTGGGGGCTTCTTATAGGCGAAGAGGCGAGGCTGGGAGGCGGCCAGGGGGCCCACACCCTGCCCAGGCATGGCCTAGGGTGGGCCCGCGCTTGGGGGGGTGCGGCCGCCCTATGGCGCCCCTCCTTCTCTCCTCTGGACTCCGTGTTCTCCTCGGTGAAATATTGACTTTGGCTTTTGTCCCATCCAATTCCGAGAATATTTCCTTACTAGCTTTTCTAGAACCAAAAACAGCAGAAAACAGGCAACTGACACTGTGGCAACTTGTTAATAGGTTAGTACCAGAAAACATATAAAAAACACCTCAAAGTGTGGACAAAGCAAAGGAAAGTAGATACTAAACAAGAATGGAACATCAAAAATTATAGATACATTTCTGACGTATCAATCCCCTTTTAAAGGGCTCCCAAAATCTCACTGTTTGGGAAATTTGCATGCCTGGCCAGTAGTACCAGTGAGCCACCGGATGTTCCAGTTAGCCATGCTCCAACAGCTTGAAAGCAGTGGAGAAACCAAGTTGTACATGCCAGAAGTTCCACCGACGCAGGCCAGAACTTCTGGCCGGTACTACTGGTGTACTACCGGCCAAGTACTGATAAATAAAACGTGACCAAACAGAGAGATGACTAGGGGGTGTCACGGGTTGAGCGGAACTGAGCCAGAATTTCCACTGGTACTACCGGCGGAAATATATGCGTGAGTGGTACTTCCGGTGCATGGCTAGTACTTCCGGCCGCGCTGCTTCAACGACTCTTCCGACCGGTACTACTGCCAAACTTCCAGTCAACCACCAATAATTAGACCTGACCAAAAAGAAAGGTTACTGAAGGGTGACATGGGATGAGAGGAAGTAGCCCGGTATTTGACTTGGTACTACCGGCGGCAAAAATTCCCTAACAGTACTACCAGTGGTGTGTTAGAACTTTCGCCCATGGAAACTTCAGAACCAAAACTGCAATAAATTTCGCATCTAAACTCCAAACGATATGAAACCAATTTTGTTGGAAAGATAACGACGTGTTCCAACAAGGGAAAAAAATCAAGTACCTATGTGTGAGATATACCTCCCTCGGTGTGGAGCTAGAAAATCCTCAAGATAAAAAACGCAATAATATATGCAAGGAAAATCCATATTTGATGAAGTAGAGCTTGTTATGAAGATAACCACAATCTCTAGATCCTCACATGGACAAGATCCAAAACTAGCAACAACCAAGAAAGTTGATGCAAGAATGCAAAGGTTTGAGCTCTCTTCGAAAGATGTGATCAAGTCATTCACTCGAGAGCCCCTCTTGATAGTATGGCAATCTATCCTAAACCCGATCTCCCACCTAACAATATGATACCGTCAAAAGAGAAACCTTATCAAGATCATACCTTTTCCTTGAGCATTCCACTTGAGATTGATGTAGACCGTCTTGTCCTTATCAAGATGGAACACCTTTATTGATTGCTCTTGATCTCTCTTGCTTGATGAAGACTTGCAAAATTTCTTCCTCATACACCATAGGGGACCTCTTTCTTGAACTTGTCTTCATCAATCCTTGATCATCGAGGATGTCAAGCTTCAAGCATGAGATCTTCTAGAGATGGTGCATCTTGAGCTTGCACTTCATTTCTTATATCCCCATAAGGATGATGTCTTGAATATGCACATGAGGAACTCCATATTCTTGTTCAAGACACTCTTGATCTTCTTATTCTTCATTTTGTTTACCTTGAAACCAACGCATGGTCCAAGCAATGTGTAATCCCCTGGACCCTACGCTCTAAACATAAGCTGGTATAACTCAAAAGTGGATAAGGTGTGCTACCATGGAGGCGGTAGAACATCCCACCCGTTGGTAGTTTTATTAATCATTCCATGAATATTGCACTAGTTACTAGTCATGTTTAGTCAAATTAAGGGTGGTACTTTAGTTACAGTTGTGTATGATTGAGAAACCGTGGTCCAAGTAGTCCATAACCGTGGTCATGACTTTTAGAAAGATTTATCCTGCAGGGGTGGACAAATAGTAACACACGCACGATTAACCCCAGGAAGAACCAAATAAAAAGCAACAAGGCATCACGATAAAGCATTCACAAGATTCAAAAATGATTTTAGGGGGCCACCCCACTAAGCTACCCGCTAATAAGTCGGCCGGCTCCATGACGGACCTAGCATGTGTGGCGATGGCTGTAAACGACCGAGAACCCAAAAGTGTGACTGGGCTTATCGATATAGCGAAAATGTGGCACGGGGTTCCTAAACAGTACAATAGTAAATGCTCCTCGAGCAATAGTAGTAAATAAAGCATTAACATGTCATAAGTACATGAGAGTAATAAAGCCCCAAACTAATTATGGCCCCAAGAAATAAGATGTGAATCAAGCTCGAACAAAGGAGATTCATGGTCCCAAGTGTGATAGTCAAGGAACAAAAACAAGTATTTGGGATCTACGGGGCACATATGAGCGGGTAAAAACTAAATAATAGCTATTTCCCACCGGTCCTCTTTATTTAGTTATCCCATTACTACTCAATTCAGTTGTTTAGATATCTCGTTATTCAAAGACTCTCACGAACCCTACACATGTAGTTCTATGACTCGCATGGCTCAAACAATTCCTATAGTAATGACTGATAGGATTAAGGGTACACGCTTTAGTGGGGTTTAAAAGTAAAGGCTATGCAGTACTTGGGATTACAATTTAATCTGGGACGTGACTTATGATGCAAGAATAAGATAGATGCAATAGGTACTATATGTAGTGCAAGCATGGGGTCTCCTGATAGTTCCCTTGCTCGGCGTCTATCCGGATAAAAACCAAACACACAAGGGTCATAATAAATAAAGTGTGCAATCATATGAAGCATATGCAAAGAGCAAAACAAGGTATGCCATGATGGAATGATGCACAAATACATGGTATAACATAGCATGGCAAGGGTGAGGTGGAAGAACAAGAATAAAGCATTTTTATTAATTATTTAGTCATGTTTTGCTCCCATAAACCTTACTGCCTATTTAATATTTATATGATGCATGGTTTTATTTATATCATGGAATGCATAGATGGAAAGGGCTCGTTGCGCTGATCGATTTAGACATATTATTTGTCAAATTGGGACTTAAGGAATTAAAGTTATGATTAAACAAGATAAATGCATTTAATAATTCGAAAATTTTAAATGCACATAATTTATTTTAAATAGCCTATTCATTATCCTAGCATTTTTCTGATTCAAAAACATATACATTTGTATTATTTGAAATTATGAATTGAAAACAATATTAAATGCAAAATTAATCAAATATGGTCAAAGCCAAAGGTTTGACTAGTTTGAATCAATTTTGAAAATATTTGATATAAGATTTGAATTGACATAAAAACATATTTTGTATTAAGTTTGAATTCAAATTACAAATCATTTAGAAGTTATGAATTAATTTGATATATATTTGTTTATTTTTTTATTTTTTTGAATTTAGAGAAACTCATAACCTTTTTCTTACTCGGGTTAGGTCTACACATAGTCAATGACAAGTGGGGACAGGGTCTTAGAGGGGCCACATCATGCGCGCCCAACGGGGAGACGACATGTGTGATGTCTAGGGGTTGCGGTTTGAGTTAGAAAATTCTTGGGGTACCTTTTTATATATCTTCTTGGACGATGAGAGTTAGAGAGGCTAGCAAGTGGTCCTGCAACTGGACCGCGGCTTGAAGAAACAAAATGAGTAGCGGGTTTTGTGCAAAACATCGGGTGCTAGCTGGTCTGTGCAGTTTGTCTTCTTCCTGACAAAACTAATGGATGCGGCATAGTGTAGTAAAAATACAGAGGCCGCGGGGCTCGATCTAGTGAGCTATGGCATGGCTGGACGGGCGGTGCCACTGTGGTGGCTGCGAGTTGGTGTTGGGTTAGGTCACAACTCAGGGTTAAGGTGCAGTGGTTTGGCATCATCACTCATAGGCGCGCGACAGAGACATGACCAACACGTCCGTGTCAGGCACGCGGCCAGGTGGGTTCCCGGTCACGGCGAGGAGCTAGGCGATGGGGCGCATCCAGGCCGACATGGTAGCGCACGCGAACAGCAGCGGGGAGCTTCATAGAGATTGCACGCAAGGGCGGTAGCCACACGTGACGACGCAGGAGAGGTGTTCGTCGAAAAGCTACGGCGTTCTAGTAATCAAGCAATGCGGGAGCATGTCTGGGAGGCACAGTAGCTCACCGAGGGTCTAGTGGCATGGTCAAATGGGCTCAGGGCAATGGAGATCTGCGGTGTGTCTCGCGGGCGGTGCAACTAGGGTTTTAGTGCGGCTTGCTCCGGTTCTTCTTGTTCCAGCCCCCTTCTTACTCTCCATGTACTGGCGGGGCATAGCGGTCCTTATGGCCTTCCTTTACTCCTTTATCCTCTCCTCCTTCACTCGCATGCGCCAGATCAAGCCCATACCCGAGGTGGTGGCTATGGTGGATAGGTGGATTAGCAGAGGGGATGGGGAGGGATAACAGGTGCTGGGAAGAGCCCCTATGAGATCTAGATCGACTAGGAGGGGGCTGGGCAAGTATATAAAGACAGGGGAGAGGGGAGATCGGGTTAGGTTAGGGACAAATCAACCCTAGTTGCTTTTCCTTCTCTTTTCTCCTCTCTCTCTCGGGGTGGACGATAGTGAGGGTTACCGGGGTTGGTTAAGGGAGGGGGTGACCAACTTGGGCAGCAAGAGAGGGGGACGGGTTGGTCTAGCTTGATTAGGTGGTGGTGGCACATGGGCATGGCACATGCCACATGCCGTGCCTCGGGTTAGGGTTTAGGTTAAGGGTGGATTGTTGGATTAGAAGGGTGAGGTGGTGGTGTTGTGGTTTGGTTCCAACCAAACCATCAAGAAAGGAAGGCTCGGGTTAGTAATAGGGTAGTTCGTTAGTTAGGTTTAAATTTGAATAATTTAAGCATTTTCAAAGTTTGATTCATACCAAGCAACACTTTGTGTTACAAGCTTTGGAAACAAGAAACAAACAAAAGAACAATAGAGAGGAGATGGGTCACTTGTTGGCATAGAGGTGATCATGTGGTTGGTATCCGCCAAAATTCAATAGAATTCAAATGAACTCAAATAAGATTTAGGAATAAAAAGGTGGAGATGTTGCATGTGCCATGCATGGATCATAAATTACCACTAGTATTAGTTGTGAAAACACATCTAGATATCAATATGCCCATATATTCATGCATGCATTAAAATATTTGAATTATGGCCCAACAAAAGAATGGATCTTGCCTCCCATATGGCTTAGGTGGAATATGTACATATGAGAATATATAATTGGCCATGCTAGTGTGTGTGTCCCACTATATGCATAAATAGCCCCAATATATTCAAACATGAGCATACATTCAAATAAAACACATATGGAAGCTTGAAAAAGGAATTCTACTCACATAGCTTGCAAAGGTGGCCATGTGGATCCACATATTTAACATTGTAAAAACAATATGAATCATGCATGGGAGTGTGTAGAAATAGAAGTGGATCCACCCCAAAACACATGAGCTTGATTTAAATACCACTTAAAAGCAATGGCTCATATATGACTAGGGTGGTGGAATTTAGAGATAGAACCAAATAAAGGTGGTGGAGTTGAAAGAGATATGCCCCAAATCAACTTGGGCATCAAGAAATATATCAAGATCCAACTACAATATATCAAGAGGCACATACAAGTAATACAATACAAATGCATATGTAAGAAGAACCAAATGGAAGGGGTTTTATATGATGCTCAAATGCAAGGTGGCATGGAGACATGAGCATGATATGTTGGAAACGTATCTATAATTTTTGATGCTCCATGCCTGTTTTGTATCTAGTTTGCTTTACTTGCCTACACTTTGAGGTGCTTTTTACATATTTTCTGGTACTAACCTATTAACAAGTTGCAACAGTGCCAGATGCCCGTTTTATGCTGTTTTTGGTTTCGGAAAAGTTAGTAAAGAAATATTCTCGGAATTGGACGGGACACGTCAAAGTCAATTACTTTCCGTAGGGAACAAGAAGTCCAGAGGAGAGCCAAAGGGGCCATCCAGGGGGGCCAGCCCCACCCCAGGCATAGGGGAAGGTGGGCCCGCGCCTGGCTAGGGTTTGGTGGCCCTGGCCACCTCACGGTCTTGCCCCTTCGCCTATAAGAAGCCCCCGATGCAGAAATCCTAAGTAACCGATTAGAAATCCACGAAACCGTCTGTAGTCACCGCCACCATCGTCCCTAGATCAGGGGGGATCTGAAGTTCTTCCCGGCACCCTGCCAGAGGGGAGATCATCCTGGAGGCCTTCTCTCCGGTATGATGCGTGAGTAGTTCCACCTTGGACTATGGGTCCATGTAGTAGCTAGATGGTTGTATCTCCTCCTTTGTGCTTTCATGTATAGATCTTGTGAGCTCCGTTCATGATCGAGATCTAATCTATTTGTAATCATGCATGTTGTGTTTGTGGGGATCCGATGGATATTGAGATTATTATGTTGGTTTGATTAATGGTTTTATCTTTATGATTCTATCATGTCTGTGTTTTTGTGATCTTGCATGCTCTCCGTTGTTAGTAGCTATCTTGGCCAAGTAGTTGCTAGTGACTCCAAGAGGGGGTATTTATGCTCGATAGTGGGTTCATGCCTCTAGTTTCCAAGGGACGTGACATAAATCTCTTGGGGTTCTAGATGTGCTGTTGCTACTAGGGATAAAACAACGGTCTCTTGTTCATGGAACATGTGGACTATTTACCTTACACACTTTGCTTAAAGCAGTTGTCTGTTGCTTGCAACTTAATACTGGAGGGGGTTCGAATGATAACCTGAAGGTGGACTATTAGTCATAGATGTAGTTGGATGGCGGTCTATGTATATTGTTGTATTGCTCAATCAGCCTCATAGGATCTTTCTAACTAGTAATTGCATTGTTATGCCTTGCTCAGTTCCTGTCAATTGCCCCACTGTAATTTGTTTACCCTTCATGCCATGTTGTTTATCTAAGGAGAGAACCTCTAGTGAACTATGGACCCCGGTCCAATCTTTACCATTGATACATCTTCCACTGTTACCTGTTTACTTGCTACAAACCACCATTACCTTCCACACCATACGTTTAATCCTTTATTATAGCAAACCGGTGAGCTTGATAACCTCATTGATTCGTTGGGACAAAGTCTTGAGTTTGTGTTGTGCATGTCTCCGTGTTGCTTGCAACACCTGTCTGATGTTTCCTTCCTCCTATTGATTCGATAACCTCAGTTTCTTAGTGAGGTAAACTTGTTGCTGTGCTGCTTCATACCTTGCTCTTGGGGTTTCCAACGAAGCGTCCCACGACAAGTACTGGGCGCCATCAAGCTATTTTCTGGCGCCGTTGCCGGGGAGGCTAAGGACGTCTTCACTAGGGGAGTCCTTCAATTCCTTTCTCTTTACTTTGTTTTTAGTTTTCTTTGTTTCTTTTGCTTGGTTTTGTTTGCCTCTTTTAAAAAAAAACCCAAAAAATTAGTCTAGTTTGGTTTGCTTGCCTTATTCAAAAACACAAAAAAACTAGTTCCTGCTCTAGTTGCCACCTTGCTCTAGCTCACCATGTTTCTCCCCCAGTTCGTTCTGAAAAATCTTGCAATAGGTAGTGGCTCCATAATTGGGAAAGATAATATTGAAGAATTCTTTAATTATGTTAGCAAGCATGAGGATATTGAGGATAAATCTATAGAAGAGCTTGCTCCTAATTATGAGATTGCTGCAGGTTCTTTAGCTCATATGTTGGAGGCTAGGTTTGTTAGCCTTAACCCCTTCATAACATTCTAGAAGAGAAAAATGTTGAAAAAAGGGAATTCATCCTTGAAACTTTATCAAAAGAATTCCATGATGTTGCTAGGGAAGCCAAAAAGGTTTTTGAACGTTTCAATATTCTAGGTTCAAGTGTATATGTTGTGGGTATTTCTGATAAAACTAAGCCCAGAGAGGAATTCAATATACCCATACCCTTCAAGCTGGTTGGAATGCATGAAGCTTTTGAAAAGAATTTTGATTGGATTGCCCCTGAAAATCTTTTTGATGAAGGTATTAGACCTAAGAGAGATGAGAAAGGATCCTCCAAAACCCATTTGGATGAGATACCTTTCATAATTGAAGATTTTGCAAGTACGAATGTTAATGCTTCTTCATTTGAAAATACTTGATTCTTCTTGCTTCTTGTGCCTAACTTAAAGGCATTAAAGAAAAGTACTTGTTGGGAGATAACCCAAGAGTTTCCTTGAGTATTGGAAGTTATTACTTCTGTAATGACCTCTCCTTATCCTTTTTGTTTGCTTTTTGTGCCAAGAATGACCTCTAATGAGAGGAAAGTAAGATTTGGGGAGTTGCTGTCCCGAAACAGATTTCTGTCCTCCACCAAACAAATTCGTGAGGAGGCTCTGTAACTTGGATTGAGCTCACAATTTACGAATGAATCCCCCATTATGTTTTCTAACTTTCGTTAGTTTAACACTTTTTAATTTTAGCAACATAATATGTTCGAAAAAATTGGTTTCTACCTGCTGGTCTGTTTTGACAGATTTCTGCCATTATTTGCATTTGCTTCTTATTGATTCCTTTTTGAGTTCTCTTCAGGTAAATTGAGATTTTTGAAGGAGTTACTACAATAGATTTTGTTTTTAGTGAAAAGCCTTGCTGTTCCAAAGCTTTTCCAGTGGTCTAATACCTTTTGAATAAGCTAATGTTGCTAATGAAGATTGTGTGAAGTTTTGTATGAAGGAAAAAAATTCAGGTGTAGAGAGAGAATGATGCAATAAGATGAATAATGGACTAAAGCTCAAGCTTGGGGATTCCACCATGGTGTCACCCCAAGAAATATCCAAGAGGTACAAGTGTCAAAGCTTGGGGATGCCCAAGGCATCCCTTTCTTCATCAATAAAAAGCTCAGGTCTGTCTAGACACTTCGTTTTTATTGTTTAATGCACAGTTGTGTTGTTCTTGGAGCATGTTAGTTTTAGTTTGATTTGCTTAGGTTGTTTAGTTTGATTGAATAAAGTAGTTTGGACCCCCATTCTCGCTGTGTTGTTTGCAAATAAGTTTCCTTGGTGTTTGGAAAGGAGTAGTAAGTTCTTGCTTGAAGTGCAAGAGGAGCTTGCATTGCCTGTGACTTAGACTTTAGCATGACATGCTAGGTGTTGTTTTGACCTTATGCTTAGTAATTATTTCTGTAGCATGTCTTGTTTCAAACAATTGGGATTTCTTAGTGTGCCTTGAAGAAATTATGCGTTGTTTTAGCATGCAAAAGCATAGTATTGTGGTATTCTCCTTTGATGTTTTGCTTGGGTTGCCTTGGCACATGCTTACACCATGTTATGACTATAAAAAGTCAACATTAGACTCTATGATCATTTAGTCCTTGACTTATTGTACCACTCTTTGCTTTGATTAGTTTGCTTTGTTGCATTGCATGATTTTGGCCATTATTGCTCTCTTAGTTGGTTACTCCCGGTCTTTTGCTAGCCTCCACTTGTATGAGTAAGTTATACTCATGCTTACAACTCCCAAGAAACCAAGTTATTCCAAAGTGTCCACTATAAACTGCTATGCATGGTGTGTTACACTATTCCAAGTATATTCTTATTTTCAACTATCTTCCAATTAAAAACTATTTTGTTATGTGAAAACTTAGTGATTAAAGCCCTCACGAACTTGATAGCACACTTTATTCTTTGCCCCTGAAAAACTTGAACCATTGTGACAACTTTGTTGTATATGCTTGCACTTATAAGTTGGAGTTAGCAGAACCGTGCTGTCACGGGGAACGTTTTCAACATTGCACTTGTACCTTGTTGTACTCAGTTGATATCATGTTCTTTTGTCTATGGATGTCACCGGTGTGAAATAAAGAGGGAACTTGTAAGTCCATGGAGTTTGTATACTGTGTTAGAGAAACGCCTGGACCGCTAGCCTAAGCCATGCCTAATCATGATGGAAACTTCCAGCATCACCATAGTGACATCTATGAAGAATTCTTCTTATAAAAAAAGAGACACATTGAGAAAAGAGGAAAGAGAGAAAAAAGCACCATATTCCCATGGTACATAAGAAGAATTGCTGAGATGCTCATTTTATGCTTGCCTTATCATTTTGGTTATGGGAAAGCTCCTGTACCATGTGCAAGGGGTACCCCATTGGCGGTTCTCAATGATACGGAAATACTTACAGTGACAAGAACTTAACTGGACCCAGAGTTGAGTATGCATGAGGTGTGGCCCTCGTATTGAAGGGGCATGAGATTGCCAACTTATACTTCGTCAAGCATATACTCCAACTTTGCCACTTTAACCTTAACCACTTCAAGATGCTTATGATAGGGGCAATGAGGGCTGAAAGCTAACAAGTACCATAATTTTTGGAAGCTCGTTTTGAAACTTGTAATCCCTGCTTCCTTTACAAAAAGGCCTTTCTTCCACCACCATTGAGTCTGCACCTTCTACCTTTAGGCACCATTAAGAGAGCATAGTTGTCATTCTGTGTGAAGTGTTCCAAAGCTTATTAATTGATGCATATTGTGTAATTACTTGCTCTTGTGCTACTTGTTTCTAGTCACCCTTGTGAACTTGGTAGGTGTCCTATGCATTATATTGGTACTCTATGAGGGACAAGCTGATTACCACTATGTTATGTTTTCTGCATGTGAAACAACACAAACGTTTTTCAATGCATGTTATTCATGATCTTTGTTTGTAGCTTGTCATGTTGCATGCATAGTTACTATGTCCTATTGTTAGAACTCCATCTTTCATGCACATGTTTAGAGTTCTTTGATCCCAGCTTTCAATGCTTGTAAATGGTTGGATCTTTATTATGAGGGTGCATGTCACCTCAAAAATTATTCTGTTTATCACTTACCTACTCGAGGACGAGCATGAGTTAAGCTTGGGGATGCTGATACGTTGGAAACGTATCTATAATTTTTGATGCTCAATGCCTGTTTTGTATCTACTTTGCTTTACTTGTCTACACTTTGAGGTGCTTTTTACATGTTTTATGGTACTAACCTATTAACAAGTTGCAACAATGCCAGATGCCTGTTTTCTGCTGTTTTTGGTTTCAGAAAAGTAAGTAAAGAAATATTCTCGGAATTGGACGGGACAAACGACAAAGTCAATTACTTTCGTAGGGAACAAGAAGTCCATAGGAGAGCCGGAGGGGCCAGCCAGGGGGGACAGACCCACCCCAAGCGCGGGGGCAGGTGGGCTCGCGCCTGGCTAGGGTTTGGTGGCCCTGGCCGCCTCCCGGTCTTGCCCCTTAGCCTATAAGAAGCCCCCAATGCAGAAACCCTGAGTACCCGATCAGAAATCCACGAAATCGTCTATAGCCACCGCCACCATCGTCCCTAGATCAGGGGGGATCTGAAGTTCTTCCCGGCACCCTGCCGGAGGGGAGATCATCCTGGAGGCCTTCTCTCTGGTATGATGCGTGAGTAGTTCCACCTTGTACTACGAGTCCATGTAGTAGCTAGATGGTTGTATCTCCTCCTTTGTGCTTTCATGTATAGATCTTGTGTGCTCCATTCATGATCAAGATCTAATATATTTTTAATCATGCATGTTGTGTTTGCGGGGATCCGATGGATATTGAGATTATTATGTTGGTTTGATTAATGGTTTAATCTTTATGATTCTATCATGTCTGTGTTGTTTGTGATCTTGCATGCTCTCCGTTGTTAGTAGCTATCTTGGCCAAGTAGTTGCTAGTGACTCCAAGAGGGGGTATTTATGCTCGATAGTGGGTTCATGCCTCTAGTTTCCAAGGGAAGTGACATAAATCTCTTGGGGTTCTAGATGTGATGTTGCTACTAGGGATAAAACAACAGTCTCTGGTTCATGGAACATGTGGACTATTTACCTTACACACTTTGCTTAAAGCAGTTGTCTGTTGCTTGCAACTTAATACTGGAGGGGGTAAGCATGATAACCTGAAGGTGGACTACTAGTCATAGATGCAGTTGGATGGAGGTCTATGTATGTTGTTGTACCGCCCAATCAGCATCATAGGATCTTTCTAACTAGTAATTGCAATGTTATGCCTTGCTCAGTTCCTGTCAATTGCCCCGCTGTAATTTGTTTACCCTTCATGCCATGTTGTTTATCTAAAGAGAGCACCTCTAGTGAACTATGGACCACGGTCCAATCTTTACCATTGATACATCTTCCACTGTTACCTGTTTACTTGCTGCAAACCACCATTACCTTCCACACCATACGTTTAATCCTTTGTTACAGCAAACTGGTGAGCTTGACAACCTCACTGATTCGTTGGGGCAAAATCTTGAGTTTGTGTTGTTAGGTCTCCGCGTTGCTTGCAACACCTGTGTGACGTTTCCTTCCTCCTACTGGTTCGATAACCTCGGTTTCTTACTGAGGGAAACTTGCTGCTGTGCTGCTTCATAACTTGCTCTTGGGGTTTCCAACGAAGCGTCCCATGACAAGTACTGAGCGCCATCAGAGCACACTACAAGAAATGTTTCCTTCCGCAACAAAACGGCCCGTCGGTTGTCGTAGAAGGCGTCTCTTCCGTGATGAAAATCTTGGCTCGACCATGGCCGATGCAAAACTTTTTTTCTGGTTTAGCGCCCCTCTACTATGACGAAACCGCTAAAAACATGGAGAAAGCTCGTCGGGCGCGTGGCAAAAGTAAGATTTCCGCTTCCTTGCGAGATGTTGACTCACCGAAGTATTTTTTTGCGTGTGGGTCCTGGGCATCAGTGAGTCTAGCGGACCAATCTTTTCGGTCGCGCCTCCCTGATTTGAACTTGATAATGTTGTTTGATGCCTCTTACGTTCAGTCAGGCTGCTGGGTCCCGCATGTCTGCCTCACATTAGAGGAATCATGTGTATGATGGAATTTTTTCCTTCCTTGTTTCGAACTTGATAGTGTCGCTCGATGCATCTGTTGTTTAATCAGGATGCTGGGTCCCACGTGTCATCCTCACACTAGAAGAAACGTTTGCATGATGGATTTTTTCCCTTGGCTCGTGCCTTCCTTATATAAACTCGATAACGTTGCTCGATCTATCTGCCGTTAATCACGATGCTGTGTCCCACATGCTAGCCTCTCATTACAAGAATTGTGTGTATGATGGAAATTTTTTCCTTCACTCCCGCTACCATGTTCCAAACTTGATAGTGCTGCTAGATGCATCTACAGTTTAATCACGCAGCTGGACCCCACATGTCATCCTCTCAACAGAAGAAACATGTGCATGATGATTTTTTCCTTGGCTCGTGTCTCCCTGATTTGAACTCGATAACATTGCTCGAACTATCTGTCGTTAATCACGATGCCGGTTCCCACATGCCAGCCTCTCATTAGAAGAATCGTGTGTATGATGGAATTTTTCCCTTCGCTCCCGCTACCGTATTCCGAACTTGATTGCGTTGCCGTTTAATACTTCCAAAACGTATCTACTTTCCCAAACACTTTTGCTATTGTTTCTCCTCTAAACTTGTGTGATTTGGATAAAACTAACACGGACTGACGCTATTTTCAGCAGAATTACCTTGGTGCCTAGTTTTTGAGTATAAAATCAACTATCAGGAAAAATCCTGAAAAATATGCCAAAAATTCTATTTCACCAGAAGACTCACGGAGCCTGAAGATGAAACGGAGTGGGGCCCTGGGCGGCCCACACCCCCCATCCGCGCGGGCCAGGCTTGGCCGCGCCTGGAGGGGGTGTGGCTACCCCAGGCACTCCCTCGGCCTCCCTCTTCGCCTAAAAGTTTCCTTCTGACCTAAAAACTCAGGGGGGTTGACGTTTTTCCAGGAAGAGTTCCGCTGCGCCGCCACCACCAGAAACCGCGATTGGGAACCAGAAACTCCGTTCTGGCACCCTGCCGGGATCATCGCCATCATCATCACCAACGCCTCTCCATCAACCATCCATGTTTCCCTCATCCATGAGTGGGTAATCTCCTACTGTAGGCTATGGGGATGGTAGGGATTGGATGAGTTCTATCATGTAATCGAATAAGATTGTTAGGGCATGGTGCCTAGTATCTCTATTAGTACTATTTGACTTTGTTGAAAATTGTTGTGCTTAATGCTTGTCACTAGGGCCCGAGTGCCATGATCTCATATCTGAACTTATTATTGATTCATGATGATAGTATTGTTTGTGATCATATCTGCAAGTTGTGTACACATATCATTGTCCAGATCCAAAGGCCTCGAAGTGACAGAAATTGGGACAATCTGAGGGGATGGCTCTGATGTGAGGATCACATGTGTTCATGGAGTGTTAATGCTTTGCTCCGGTGCTCTATTAAAAGGAGCACCTTAATTTCCAGTAGTTCCCTTGAGGCCCGCTGCAACGGGCTGGAAGGACAAAATATGTTGTACAAGTTCTCATTGCGAGCACGCATGACTATATATGGAGCACATGCCTATGATTGTTTTGTATTTGGATGCTTTACCTTATTTATCTGCAATTGCCCTAGGTCTTGAGGGTACATGTTTAGACTCGTCCATGCAACGCCCGTCCATCCATCCCTATTCCTACCACGCTTATATCCTACTGTTTGCTACTACTGTTACTATTGCTCATGTTTTGCTGCTGCTGTTACTTTGGTATTGCTACTACAAAACTATTGCTACTGATAAACTTCTGTGATCAAGAACTATTTCCAGGTGCAGCTGAATTGACAACTCAGTTGGTAAGGCTTGCAAGTATTCTTTGGCTCCCCTTGTGCCGAATCAATAAATTGGGTAATACTACCCTCGAAGACTGTTGCGATCCCCTATACTTGTGGGTCATCAAGACTATTTTCTGGCACCGTTGCCGGGGAGCATAGCTTTATTTGTAAGTTCACCTGGATCTATTATTGTTCCATGCTATTCCTTTCATCATGGGGAAGTCTCGTGATGGAAAGTTTCCTATTTTACCATCCACTACAATAAGAGGTAAAGTCCTAAACACCTCTGCTGCTCTTGATTCACCGTCTGTTATAAGTAAGCTTGTTACACCACCACCACATACTCATGCTACACACACTGCTACTACTGCTGAATCTGAAACTGCTTGTGATACTCATTACTTCTACTATGCTTGATGTGAGTGGTTCATTATGTCCTTTCCTAGATGCTACTATTGCTAGAACTATTTTGGGAAACACTGAAACTCCTAGTGAAGACACTGTTACACCTGTTAGCTCACCTGAGTCTAGAGAGAGATATGATATTAGTGATGGTTACATTGAAATGACTGATGATTTTATTGAAGAGTACCAAAACACACATGGTGCTAGTGCTATTAGGAGTCTCCTTGAGAGACGTACCATCACTACAAGAAATGTGTCAATCTATGACCTTTTGATAGTGACCGTGGACAAAATCGTCATAGAGTTATGATGGTTTCATACCAGATGGTTGTAAGCCGTTTGTGAGAGCCAAAAACCTAAGTAATTAAGACGATTTAGGTCAAAATCGTCATAGTTCATTAGGTGAAATCGTCATAACCTAGTTCTAGGCCACTAGACATAAGGGAGGGCAATTCTAGCCATTGGATGTGAACATGATGGACGGATGAGATACTTCTATGTGGAAACTTGGCGTGGATCGATGACCTGGCATCCCACTCGTCGCGCGACCCAAGGAATATTTCCCTTTGGCGCCCCACCCCGCGCGCAGACCAAAAATTGGGTCCAACAGGCGCCACCGCGTGAGACGACCCAAAACCAGTAACCAACTCCCAGCGAGCCAAATCCGACTAGACCCCATCCCCAGTCGACACCGGGGCGATTCCCAGCCGCGCCGCCGCTCGGCCCTCTCACCCCTGCTCTCGCCGCCGCTGCTGCTGGCCTCTGGCCGTGTTGGCGGCAGGCCCCGCTGCCTAAGGTAGCGGGGGTGCCTTCTCTCTGTCGTGGAGGCCATTGGAGGCTGGCAATCGTGGTTGGGGGCGGCGACCGGAGCTCGGAGCGAGTGGAGGCCGTGGCGGCGGCCCCGGAGCATGGTGTCGGTGACGCCTTTCTAAGTGGTGCTGCTGTGCTGCAGCGCGGTCTGGTTCGTGGCGGATCGAGGGATCCAGCGCCAGATCTACGGTCGGTGGCGTGTGGGATGGGGCTCCGGCTCCGGCGGAGGACCTGCTGGGCGTTTGGAGCGGCACAAGGCACGTCATGGTCTGGCCATGGTGGCCAGGGGAGTTGTGGTGGTCGCAGCCTAGGTCGGTGACGATGGCAGAACTACAAGGGTCCGACCCAGGTCGGTGACGGTGGCTGATTTGGCATGTGCTGCTGGCGGCAGAGCATGCTCGGCGGTCTTGGCCGGGGGTCGTCGGTGTGGAGGATGCCGGGTTGCGGGCCCGGGACTAGGCTCGGCGTATGACGCTCGGCCAGGAGATTGCAGTAGCATCCACAAGGTATGCTCCCTACCTCATCTCTCTCCCACCCTAGCTTTCCAGCGACGGCAGTGAAGCACTTCTCAAATCACTGTGGCTACTTGATCAGATCTCCATTGTCTCTAATCTTTCAATATTTCCTACACGATGAAATTAGACTGGGGACATAGGTTAGAAAAGATATACAATATATACGACTGTTCTAATCTTTCTTTGTTCATCTTTCCTGCCAAGAATTTATGTAGCTTAACAAGATTTGTTTATGCTGATACCCAGTTTTGCATCAGTGAAGCCAACAGGCACATTCTGGTGTGGTACAGTGGTACCTAACATATTATGTCTTGCATCAGGTTGGACCTTTTGGACCTCTGGTAAGATGGTCTGCCAATTAACTCCTGGTATTTTTGTTCTATCGTATTGCTAGGCAAAGTTTTCTTTGTTATACATCAAATTACATGGCATACATATTAGAAATATGATGGACTTACTATGAGATGCTCAGTATATATAGACTGCAGTTATGGTTCTATTTTTCCATACATGAATTTAATTTTTCCTATTTGCCATAAACATAAAAATAACAATCTGTTTTTTAAAGCATGGACATACATTGGATGTTGTCTTCCTTAGTTGAGGCAATTTTCATCTGCTATTATTAACCGATTATCAAAGATCCCTAATTTTCTTTAGTATGGTACTGTTTCCTTCGTGATAGATCCTGATGCAAAAAATTACATGTTTTTAGTATTTTTTTCCATCAGGCTTCCTTCTTGAGTTATCTTTCCTGTTGTGATTTCTTGAGTATAGATCAGTTGAAGGCCAAAGGGGACAGCGTGAAATCGTGTGAGTAATACTCTATTGTTGAAGTGTTTTCACGTATTGAGTAATAGATCAGTTGAAGTGCTGAGAAGAGAGGTGAGGTGATACTACTGATGCGTCATGTCTTTTGGCTGATCATTTGTTTTCACAATGATCTATTTCTTGAGTAATAGATCAGTTGAAGTGCTGGGAAGAGAGGTGAGGTGATACTACTGATGCGTCCTGTCTTTTGGCTGTGACAGGGCAGGGCAGGGCAGGGGGAGTCAGGGATATGTTGCATGGACTGAGACTTGCAAAGCACTCTTTCACAGGAGGCCCCCGCAAGGTCTGTAATCGTAAGTACAAGGTTTCTCACTGTCCCGGTCCTCTCTGCTCCTTTGACTATGTGTCATGTTTTACTCAAATAGTATTGTTCGCTTGTGTAATCCTGCTTGTGTAATCAGTAGTCTGCATTACAAATGCCATTAGGGGGTTTTCACGTGTTGGCAGGTTCATTGTTGTCCTTAAGCAGATCCTCTATTTTTCTTCTCTACTACTAGCTGGCAGGTTCATTGTGAGTTTGTTTAAGTTGGTAAATAAAGTGACCAACCAACTATTCTAATGGAGCATTGTATCATAAATACCATCAGTGGTTAATATCTACTTGGTGCTGAATGTGAGTTTGTTTAAGTTGGTTCTATTATCTTTAAACTGAAATGAACACGACATATGTTCAATTAGATTAGAACCAACATAGGTTGTATGTGTTTTGATGTAGTGAGAAACCTGTTTGTATTGTTTTCATTCTCACGAGAAAACTTGGCATCCTTTGTTTAATGTTGATGGGCTTGTGTATATGAAACTTATCTGTTGTGTTAAATTTTGTTAAGGTTGTGCCTGCATCCCACTTTATTTAGTTTTGACATGATGACCCTCACAGTGTATATATCTGGGGTTGTTGAGGAGTTGAGCATCTCATACATGATGACAAAACAGTAGCAGTAGCAGTAAACTAGCAAATGACCTCTATCTTAAGGAGCAATGTAGTTTGTAGTTAGCAATGACCTATACAAAATGTTAGATGTTCTGCTTGTCTATTTTATTAAGGTTTAAGAGTCATTTGCAGATCTTTACTAAAACATTACCTAGTAATACCTCATGATACCTTTCAGCTCTCTTATCTGAGGAATGAATCTGTTTGTGTTATATGCCAAGTGTTAAGGATGGATGGTTACTTCTCTGTTAGAGTACTTGTGTGCAAGGATGGGGACTTCCCTTTGTTTAGCTCTCTTATCTGAGGAATGAAACATTCTTTTAGGTTTCAAAACCATATTGTATACTGAAACATGCACATCAATTATAATTGCACATTTACATATTTTCATGGTTCATAATCATGCTCCATCTTATTTTTAGGTCAAGTATAATTACATTAGTTGGTTATATATTTTATTAATGCAATGTCAAAGTCATGAATTTCTTGGATAAGTACATGTTTGGGTGCTCAAACTCATTCCTGATGGTACTCTGGACAATAGTTCAACAAAGATGTTAGGTTCCTTTGAGTTGACTTCTACAGGACCATGTATGTTAGAATGACCAGCAGCTGCCATCAGGATTCAGGCTTCAGCTAAGCAAGCTACCACTACATGTGCCATGTAGTGGTAGCTTGCTTAGCTGAAGCCTGAATCCTGATGGAAGCTGCTGGTCATTCTAACATACATCATAAGAACTATAGCATACTTGCATTCTTTAGGTCCTTCTAATCCTGATGGAAGCCTGAATCCTGATGAATCCTTTTGTGGTTGCTTTATTGAGCCAAAACCAAGATTCCCTGTTCCCTCCTTTTGCATTCTTACATATCTGGAAGAGATCCATTTGCAATGTGTTATTTATTCCCGACCACACAACCTTACATCCCTGTTCAGAACATGGTGAGTACATGCTAATCACACTATTACGTTACAGTAATATGGCAGTAGTGAAATGCAGATGGTAGTACTTCCTCTCCTTTTTCTTTAGATAAAGTGGCATGGTTTGGATTCTTTTAATTCTTTCTAGAAGTTCCGCTCCTTTTTCCTTAGATAATGGAAGGTTAAAATATCGGTTGCTACATCATAAGATGTGCATAATTTAGTCCTCATTTGAATCTCTGATGTTATTTGTAACTACAGGTATATATCTTCCTCTATCATTTTTCATGTCTACGTCTAATTAATCATGGTTATGTGATTAGTTACTTCTATTGTATTTCTTTTCTATGCCTAGTCTACTCCTATTTATCCAGTCTGTGTAGAGTCTATACTCCAAGTAGTGCTTGTAGAAGTACTGTAAGTACTGAAACTTTATTACTCCATATAACCACACTGAATTTAGTACAACACTGAGACTCAATTGTTTCTCATGCTAAAATGAGTACACAGACATTCAGTTTTAGTTCAGAAGTTGCAAGGAAACGTTCGTGAAAACTCATTTTAAACCTGTTTCACAGTAGTAGTACAAACTTGTTTCATAGTAGGAGTAGTACAAACTGTTTTAGTAGAAATTGACTGTTTTATTTATGCTACGCCAGTGTTGTTTCTGCTTGTACAACAATTTCATTGTTTCTACTTGGTTAATCTGACGTCTTTTTGCTGCTCTTTGTTTAGGTATGGGTCTACTGCTACTATGATATGCTGCTTCTCCTTATTTAGACATGAGGTTGCTGCTG
Organism: Avena sativa; assembly: GCA_916181665.1. Lineage (NCBI taxonomy): Eukaryota > Viridiplantae > Streptophyta > Magnoliopsida > Poales > Poaceae > Avena > Avena sativa. The sequence continues at coordinate 37,435,616 of OV702298.1, read as the reverse complement.
TTGTGACTGCTGGTCTTTGTTTAGGTATGGTCTGCTGCTACTCTCTGTGCAAGGAACACCTGGGCGTCGAGGCGCTAGTGAGGAAGAACCTGGGAGCTGCGTGAGGAAGAACCTAGGCGCTGGTGGTCAAGAGGATGAGGCAGGAAGGGGACAATGCCGAGGAGAGGAGACAGTGCTGCCGAGGAGCTGACTGGCCGACGGTCTACTCCTGCTGGGTGAGGGCCAGCGGCCGGTGAGCTACTGGGTGGGGGCCGGTAGCGGCCAGCAGCCGGAGATCGCTGGTGATCTAGTGCTAGGTGGTGCAGCGAGGAAGACACGAGGAGCAGGGCATGGTACAGCCTACAGGTGAGCTGATGGTGATTGATTCTGGGAGGGATTTTCGTAGGAAATAATCCTGGAGCTTGGACATGGTGTATTCCTTGGTTAACTTATTGTTGCCTAGCAGATCTTGCAATTGGTGCTATTTGCTAATAATTTAATGTAAATACTGAATTGTAATCTTGGATGTGCATTTGTGAGCCTGCAATTTGCTGATAAATTATCTGCATGTTGTGTATTTGCTGAAAATGGTGTATTTTCTTGATTTATTTGAAAACTCTCATGTATTTTCTTGATTTATTGCATGGATGGAGCAATTCCAGAAATGAAAATGAAAATTCTAGTTAAAAAATAGAAGAAATCTGGACTGGATGAAATGTATTTGGGCTCTAAAACGGCTGTGGCCCAAAATATATTGTAACAAATATGAAAATAAATAAGTGGACAGTAAGAAGGAAAGGCCCAAAAGAGACAAACCTAAACAGGCCAAGGCCTAGCAAATAAAAGGCTATAATTATTGGGCTAGCCCATTTAGATCACTAAAATGGATTGGGCTGATTTTGATTTAAGACGATTTCATTTCCTCACAATTTTGCCACGTAGGATTGGCCACGTAGGATCTGAGCTGGCCTGGCTAAATGGTCCATGACGATATTGGATCGTCATAGACGTTATGACGATTCAATATCGGTTATGACGATTTTACCAAAAACGTCGTTATAGTTCATTTGCGACGCCCAGCTTTCGACGATCTCAAAATCGTCATAGAATCGTCATAAACGGACTACTATGACGATTCTGTGACGAAAATTGAGGGTCATATATAGCCAGATTCCTTGTAGCGCATTATTCCTAAACTGTCCTCTGATCCTAAGTTTGCCACCTCTCCTATAGATATTAAAGATGAAGATTATGATTTATCTCTTGATTTATCCTATTTAGATATTGTTGAGAAAGAACCTTTTTGTGGGACTGAGAGTGAGAGTGTTGTGGCACATATGAATGAGCTTTCCACTATGAGTGCCTTATTCTCTAATGATTTTAAGATGCGCAAGTACTTTGTTACTAAGATCTTCCCCTTTTCACTAAAAGGAGAAGCTAAGGATTGGTTTAATAGACTCATCTACTATTGAGGTACACTCTCTCCACTTTGATGAAGGTGATATTCCCTCTAGTAAGCCTCCTGATCAATGCTTAGAGGAACTTGACACATTTATTGTTAAGCAAGGTAATTTTAATAAACAAGTTCAGAATCATTTATTGGAAAACCCTAGAGCTATAAATGAGTTGAAAGATATTGTGGAAAGAACTACTAATGATATTAAAATGCTTTGTAAACACTTTCAAATGGTTCAAACTCAAATTGATCAACTTGCTAAGGTACAAAAGGATATGTTAGTTAATGTCTTAGGAGATAAACATGCTTATGGAACTAGAACTAGGAGTGGTATAGCTACTCAAGATCCTTTATATCCTGAAGGACACCCTAAAAGAATTGAGCAGGATTCTCAAGTAGGTGAAAGTAGTGGTAGTCCTCGTAAGAGAAAGAAAAAGAAACATAAAATAGTTGAGGAACCCTCTGAACCTGCTGTAGATCCTAATAGTATATCTGTCTCTGATGATGAAACTGAAAGTGGTGATAAAAATGATACTTGTGATAAGGAGGAAGTTGAGGAAGAACCTGAGAATCACACTAAGAACACTAGGTACACTAAGGAAGGTTTTATTGCTAATAAACATGGTAGTGAGAGAGAACCTTGGGTGCAGAAACCTATGCCTTTTCCAAATAAGTAACACAAGTCAAAGGAGGAAGAACACTATAACAAGTTTTGTGAGTGGATGGAACCTTTATTTTTGCAAATTCCTTTGACTGATGCTATTAAGTTGCCTCCTTATTCAAAGTATATGAAGGATATTGTCTCTAATAAAAGGAAGATTCCTAATGAGGAAATTTCTACTCTGCTTGATAATTATTCATTCAATGGTAAGGTTCCTAAGAAACTTGGTGATCCAGGTATACCAACTATTCCTTGCTATGTTAACAATAATTATGTCAGAACTGCTTTATGTGATTTGGGAGCTGGAGTTAGTGTTATGCCTTTTCTCTCTATAAGAGGATCCAATTATAAAAGTTGATACCAACTGATATATCTTTGCAAATGGCTGATAAGTCTACTACTATTCCTGTTGGTATATGTGAGGATGTTCCTGTTCAAGTGGCTCATAATTGCTTAGTTTTAACTGATTTTTTTGTGCTTGATATGCCTAAAGATGATAATATGTCTATTATTCTTGGGAGACCTTTTCTTAATATTGAAGGTGCTGTCATCAATTGTAATCAAGGAAAGGTAACTTTTAATATTAATGACAAAGAGCATACTGTCTATTTCCCCAAGAAGATTGATAAGAGCTATTTCCTGAATTCCATTGAAAATATTGAGAGCATCAAAGTTGGAGAAATATATTGTCCCATTCCACAAGAAAGTTTTGAAAATATTATGATTGGGACTATTGCTATCAAGTTTGAGGTAACATAATCACTTTGTGGAATGCAAAGTTTTGCTTCATATAAGATTGTTTTGGTAACAAGACTTGATGAACCTTGTTAACAAAGGGATTTTAATGAACAAAACAATGCTTTCGCAGTGGTTATACTTGCTCACTTTTATATTTCTCCTTCCTAGTCTTTGCTCTTTCTCTTGTTAGCTTTAGTTTTGCTAGTTCTTTGCTTGTTAGAGTGCCTTAGAACTTCTGTAGTTTTGGTTTTTGTTTGCTTTTGCTTCTTCTATAAAAAAATCTTTTCTGCGAGAAAAATCAATTTTCATATCCTCAAAATTGGCAAAAAATAAAGTTTTCTAAAAAATCCCAAAAAATTCATATTAAATTTTTCCTCAAAAAAAGAGGCAGAGGGACACCTGGAGTGGCCCAGGGGGACCCACCAGGCCAGCACACCCCCTGGTGGCACGGCCAGCCCCCAGGGCGCGCCTGGCCTGGGTGGGACCCACCTGTGGCCCTCTATGTTGCCTCCTCCCATCCACTTCTTTCTCTCTCCCGAAAAACATCGGAAAAATTTCTCAAGCGCGAGTTCCTGCTGTTCTTGCTCCCGATTTTTGATCTCCTTGCTCAGCCCATCTTTGTTGCTGATTTTTGGAGGGATTGCTCCTTGGTATGTGCCTCCTCCGCTTGTCCAATTAGATTTTTGATTGGTAGATTGTATCTTGAGTATTTTGCTGCTATAGGTGTCAGGTTGTGTGAGCTTGCTTGCTTGCTTGTTATATGCTTAGAGATTTCATTTTGATGCATGTTTAGCCCTCTAGCAAGTTCCTATAGTAGTTTCTCATCATTTATCAACTTGGAAATCACTTGGTTTGATGTTTGCCTAAAAATTTCAGAAAGGAAGATGAGTGCACACCCACTGAATCAATATGATTTGATGGTACCTGAGCCAATTAAAGTCCATCGTGAGGAAGGAGTCTTCCCTTCCATATATCCATGCCCTGAATTTATGAGAGCCGCAGGAATCTTCCAAGATTTCCAAACTATGATTACTAATGTAGGGTTAAAACACTTTTTTGAGGAATAACCATATCAGTATGTTAATCTAACCATGGCTGTGGTGCAAGACTTCCGGTTTACTTCGTCCTCATCTAACCCCATGGTCCATTATAAAATATACAATATATCCGTCGACCTGCGTTTTGCTGATTTCTGTGCAGCTATTAGAGTGCCCCATTGGTGATCTTGTGAGAAGATCAAGGAGAGGCCTAAGTCGCTTATGGATTTATATGCTAAAATTTGCCAAGGTTTTGACTTCTCAAAGAAAAGTGGTAAAATTCGAAAACATTCAGTTCCCATCCATTAGATATTTTGCCTATTTCATTACCAAGTCTGTTCTTGCTAGAAAGATTGCTATAAAATTATCTTCATTTGATCTAGCTTTTATCTCATCGGCTTTGAATAGGGATAGAACTTATAACTTGGGTGCTTTGATAGCTTACCATATTACCACCAACTACGAGAAGGGTGGAATTTGTGGAGGTCTCATTGCCTCTAGGTTGCTAGCTTTCCATGGTTTAGAGCCCCCCATTCAGAATATCGGTTCCCCATAGAGAGACTTGATCTCGATTCCATGGTTCAGCATAATTTTGTTTCCTCTTTGGCTACTATGAGAAGTTTCCCATTTGAATTATCCTTTGTCAAGCGTGGTTGGAGAGGGGTAGGACTGAGAAAGTAGTCTATTTGCCTGCACCTGCTTTGTTTAATTTTGATAATATGCAAGGATGGTCGCTCACGGAGGAGGAGTTTGACACATACGTGGCGGAGCTATCCCAGCAAGAGGAGAATGTTGGAGAGGATGCCGAAGATGATTCAGTTCAGCCCTCCAACATGGGAGAGTCTTCATACCAGCAGCCTTCCTATGATTGGGGCGCGTCTTCTTCTTCATCGCGAGGGCCTGACTATGATCATTCATATGATGACCACCAGCTTGGGGTTACTACCCGCGCTATTGAACCCCACTTAGGCCAAAAGCCTAATCTTCGGGGGAGGTTGTCAACACCCGGATTTTTAATCCCAGATGCCTGTTATGCCATACATCGCAATCCCAGGAATACCATTTTTGCGAGACATAACAGAATTGGATACCACAGTACATCATCCATTACAAACCATACATAAGGTCTTACACAAATAAGGATCTCATGATCCAGTTCTTAATACAACACAAGCAGCGGAATACGTAATAATAACGGTAGCGTAGGCGAAGCTCCATCTTCGGGGTCACAGGCAATGCTGACGATGGGAGATGATCCTAGTTGTCGTAACCTTCCTGGGGTCCATCAGCCTGGTACTCCTCTTCATAGTATGGCCACAAGAATAGCCAGGGACAAATCCATGAGTACTCTTTAAGTACTCGCAAACTAATACTAACAAGTGAAGGGGGTTTTTGTAATAGGGCACTAGGCTCTAGGGTTGTTTTGCAAAAAGCCAGATTTACCTCTACTAAGTTCAGAAGCAAGAGAAAGCTAACTGAAGTTTTACAACACCTAAGCAGGAACTTGTATCTCAAGCCACAACTCTGTTGTGGTCAAGTCAAAGTCTCCGATTCATTTCACAAGTCATTTTGAAAACATCTGACGAGGGAACAATATGGTCACTCCAACTGTCCATAACCGCGGACGCGGCTATTCGAATAGTTTGACACTCTGCAGAGATTGTACACTTTCACCACAACATTCGATACATCCGTCAGGAACAAATCCTGAATTCACCATACTTAGTATGCGGATAATCAATCCTAACCTTTCAATTACACGCCCTAGTATAAGCACCTCTCCTGTGAGTTTGGCCTCCCAACCATGACCAACTGTCATCTTGGGTACTGCATAGGTGGACAATCTTCACAAGGTAGCCTCATCTCAGACCTTGGCCGTGAGGGAACTAATACTAAGGTATATAAGTTTCCAGTCAAGCCCTACCCAATCTTCGGGTATTGTGGTTGTACGATAAAATTGGAATGGTATCGCATCCAGACAACCATCAATTTTATAAAGGGCTAAGGCTGATGCCTCAACATTTTCATCACCAAAATCATCTGGTGTTCGGAAACACATGTCAAAACATCTCAGTAGAATGATCCATCATTCTAAGGTTTTCATAACCATTTTCCACCAAGTATTCCCATCTAAAGTTGATCAAGTTTTATGCTTAGCACTAGCATCTACAAGTGGGGGTGAGTACTAATGAGGGGTGGTAAACTAGTGGAGTTTCAACTAAGTTCAATCTTATTCCTTGGAATGACATCAAGATTATCTAGCTTAGGCCAAATTTTATGCTCTTTATGCAACCTTCAAGTATCTTTCTAGAATCTACAATTCACTCAAGTAAACTCTAAGTAAATGCTTTGATAAAGAAATAAAGTAGAAAGCTTGCAAGTAATACTAGGATTGGGTATCATCACATGTGTCTAACCAAGCATGCTTAGTGCATTGCATAGGTTAACTTGATTAGCAAGGCTTGCATCAGTATCATTATAAGCTTGCTAAGTTAATAGCTTGCAAGTATTGGCTTGCATCAGTATCAGTATAAGCTTGCTAAACTACAAGTGTTAGCTTGCCTTGTGTAGAGCAGTGGTTGAAGTTCTCCTCGGCTTCTTCTTCGTAGTATCCTCCTTCCTCCTCGTATCCTTGGTCGGTACTAGCGTCTATGAATAAATACGAGGTACACAATCACCAAACAATACTTCACTACTTGCAATCATCACACACAAGAGTTCTATAGATGATCTAGCATCATCACTAACATTACAAGATTAAAGCATTTGTCTTATTGATTTCATTTTTAGAAAAGTAATTTCTACTCATTGAAAAACTACTTAAGATTTAATATTCTCCAAACCAAACATGGGATCATGTTGACACATGTCATCACCACATATTTTAGTCCATGGGAATGTGATTTAAAGTGGTGTCACAATTTAATAAGGTTTTACCCTTTTATTTTAATTAAATAAAATGGCTAGAAATGCCTATGTGGCATCCTTTTATTACTTGAACATTATTTCTGTAAGTAAACCCATATGTTTTTATATATTCTGAAAGGTATGATCAAATGTGATTTTTGAGAGTTGGAATGAACTCAAAAGCTATTATGATTTAAAATTGAAAAATGTTTGAATGCAGAAAAGCTTCTGCCTTGTTATTTTTACCAAGGGTGATCTACAGATCCAAATGATTTGAATCCAACGGGCTTGGATTCAGCATTTCAAGACCTTTCTAACAAAATTGGTTTCATTCAATTTGGTTCACTGAATCGAGCTGGGTTGATTTTTGAAACTAGGTACATAACTATGTTTGAATGAAATGGAAAAATCCAAATTCAAACGAATGGGCTGCGCGAGAAGTGTTAACGAGCCGGCCCAGTGTCACTCTGCGGCGTGGGGATCAACTGACAGGGGGGTTCCACCAGTCAATGGCTCTTTAAAGGCGAAGCGATACGGGGCAATCTCATCGACACGATCTAAGTCTAATCGAACGGCTGCTACTCATCGTCCACGTCGGGCGGCGCCGGCGAGACAGAAACCTAACGCGGCAGGTGGGAGTCGTCAGGGGCTCACCGGGGCTCAGGCGAAGGTCGGCGATGCGGGCGAACGACGAAGTCGATGACGGCAAATCTCCTGGTACTGACAGCTTCTCCTGGGGCGGCTCTAATCGCTGGCTCCCTTCTTCTCCAGCAGCGGTGGGCTCCGGTGAAATTCCGGCGATGTGCTGCTCGCCTTGCTCTGGGAACAGGGTGGAACGATCAGTGAGGAGAGGGGAGTAGAATGGTGTGAAGAGTTTGAGCGGGGGAGGCCTCTATTTATAGTCTCGACGACGAGACCGAACGGGATGGGCAGGCGACGGTGGTGACATGGCTACGGGCTGCTAGAGGCATGGTCGGCGGTGGCGATCGATCGGTGGTCTCCTAGCGATGCTCTATGGCTTTAATGCGCATGTAGGGGCGGTGGCAAATGGTCTGGAACATGCGATGCTCTGCGCGACAGAGGCGGCGTCTTCGACGGCGAGCGGTGGCTATGAGGCATGGGGCGGCGAACGGGGATGTCTGGCGGTCTCCTAGGACGGTGGTGATCGTGTATGCATGCGGCGAGGGCGGCGCGCGGTCTGTGGGCACGTGTCGAGGGTGGCGCTCTGGCGCATGCTCGGCATGGTTGACAAAGGCACGGGCGCGGCGTTCCTGGTGGTTTTGGTTGCTGTCTGCGAGGCAGGGCTGGTCAAGAGGGGGCGGTGAGGCATGGGCTACCTCCCAGACAAGGTTGGCATGGCTAGTTCTTCCTCTAGCTTGTTGTACACACTGGGTGACATGGGTGGCTTTGGCTGTTCACCATTGATGACATTGCCAAGTTTACAGTGGGGCTAGTGCTTAGTTAAGTTTGCTAGATGATCTACTGAGGTTGCTGTGAGCTAGAGAGGGAACCAGTTAGGCTCAAATCACTGCTCACTATAGTGTTTAGATTTTGTTTGATTTATATCTGCAAGGTGTTTGATGAAGTGGCCGCAAGAATTCAAGTTTTGAATTTTGAAAAGATTTTTGGTGGGTGTGCTAGGCATGTGCTGGTGAGTCTGTGGATGCTTGGGTTTTGAAAGTTGAGCTTGTTTGAGTGGTTTTTGAAAAAGTGGGATCTTCCCATATGATAAAGATTCAATTTTGAACTGTCCTTTAAACTATGCATTCAAATGTTTTTGGATGATCACAAGGTGGGCCTTGGTACCCTGTTATGAGTACTATCAAGGGGTGCAACGATCCAAACAAGTTTCTGTTAAGTTTTGAAAGTTAGAGACAGCCAAAGTAGGCATGGGAGTTAAATTGGCCAAAATGACCATTCCCTTATTTTGTTTGTTTTGATTTATTTGTCTTTGGGAAAAGTGTGGGGATTGTTTAGATGATGTTTATTTCACCTAAGAATCCATTTACAAGCAAAGAAACACATAAACAAGGCAATTCAAAAGAATCCAAAATGGAATGCATACACACATGTATGCTTTCATATTTTTATTTAGAAAAGTTTTTGTTAACCCTAATTTTGAAGATTAGAGTTTGATGATAACCAGTTTTATATTTTTAGGATGTTACAGAGGTACACCAACATCACACTCATCTATATATCATGTTCCATCGGTTCTTTGTATATCCATTGTTTTGCTTTCTTTTTGGTTTTTGCTTCTTCTTTCTTAAAACACAAAAATACCAAAAATATTTTCGTTGTTTCTCTTGGTTTTTTATTTGCTTTTTAGCTTTGGTTTGCCTTAAGAAAAATCCAAAAAGATTTTGCTTTGTTTGTTTTTGCTTTGTGTGCTTGCTTTAAATAATCGAAAACACCAAAAATATTTGTTGTTCTTCTTTGGTTTTGTGAAGTTATTTGCAGGGTTCAACAGTCCTCAGTGGAGTTTGGTTTCATGTTATTATTCAAGCCACACAAGTGAAGAGCAATAATGAAGATTAAGACAACTTGAAGTGTGGTAAGAGGCTGGTAATGAACTCTATTTGTTTTCATTTTGTACATATACTCATCACTGTGAGCATGCTTAGTCTGTTCATGTAAGGTGTATGTTATTTATGGATGCTTAATAGTTCTTGCTCTCTTACGATTAGCTCCAGCTTGCTAATAGTTTGTAGCATGTCATATGAATGTTTGTTTGCATTGTTCTATTCATAACTTGGTATGATATTGTGGTATCCTCCTCTGAATGTTTCATGTGAATCGACTTGGCACATGCTCACGCATGCATATGACTGAACAATAGTCAGTAAGCCTCGATGATTTATTTTGTCTCAGAGTTCTTGTATCACTTTCATGCCATAATTAGTCCTGTTTTGTTGGAAGCATGATTATGACAGTTATTTCTCTCTCGTTTGTCTCTCCCTCTCTATTTCTAGCATTCACTTGCACTGAGTATGAGCTCTACTTGTGCATCCAACTCCCTAAAACAAATATTGCCACAGTGTCCACCATACCTACCTACTAGCATCATTTGCTATTCAGTGCATATTCATTATGCCTTGTTTTCTTTCAAATAAAATGTTTGACTGTTTTGAGAAAGTTAGTTAGTAAAGCTCTCACGAACTTGATGACACACTTTATTTCTTGCACTTAATAAACCTAAACCATTGTGACTGTCCATGAAAGTTATATGCTTGCAAATTATAGGCTGGGAGTTAGCAGAACTATGCTGTCACGAGGAACGCTTTCAACACTTGTGGATATATATCCAGTTGATATCATGCTCTTTTATTTGCGGATGTCGTTGATGTGAAATAAAAGGGGAGCTTGTGAGTTCATGGAGTTATATATATGTGTTAGAGAAACGCCTGGGCCACTAGCCTAAGACATGCCTAATCATGGTGGAAACTTGCATCATAACCATAATGAGCAATCTGTGAAGCATCCTCAATAAAAACCTATGCAAATAGCAAATAAAAAGATCCCTGAGATGCTCATTGTCTTCTTTCCTTGTCATTTTGATTATGGGATAGCTCCTGTATCATGTTCAAGGGGTACCCCGTTGGCGGTTCTCTATGATACGCATGTATTTACGATGACAAGAACTTATAGGTAACTAAAGTTGAGTAGCATGAGGAGAGGCCCTCATACTCAAGGGACATGAGATTTCTAGTTTATGGTCTATCAAGAATATAACTCATATTGGGCCTCACTTTCACCTTTAACCATGTAAAGATGCCTATGATAGGGGCAATGAGATCTCAAAGCTAATGAGTACCATACTTTCAGCATTTGGAAGCCTTTCAAACTTTTCAAAACCTTTTCACTTCCTTGTTGAGTCACCACTTATTCTATGAGAACCTTCTTGAGAGCATAATTGTCATTCTTAGTGTAATGTGCTTGTCTCAAAACTTGGTTAATTATGTCATGACTTTGATGCTTATATCTCTGATATCTTTACTTCTAGTCTTCACTTGAAACTTTAGAGGTGCCTTGGCATTTATTTATTTATGTGCTCCACCATCAAAGGCAAGTGAGATACCACTCTATCATACCTTTTATGAGCATTGCAATGTTGCTTATGTTTATGTTTCATGCTACTTATTATTATTGAGTTGGAATCTCTTCATAGCTTGCAATGACTATTGAGTAGAGTTAGTTGCATACTCATTATTATGAATTGTCTAAGTATCTACTCCTGTGCTGAGAATATTTACATCATATGAAGCAAATGTGTTCGTGAAAGTATTTTATCGCACTTAGTTTTTAACTGAATTGCTTGAGGACAAGCAATAAGCTAAGCTCGGGGGAGTTGATATGTCCAAAACATAACTACTTTCTCGAACACTTTTGCTATTGTTTCTCCTCTAAACTTGTGTGATTTGGATACAACTAACACGGACTGACGCTGTTTTCAGCAGAATTACCTTGGTCTCTAGTTTTTGTGCAAACAATCAACTATCAGGAAAAATCCCGGAAAATATGCCAAAAATTCTATTTCACTAGAAGACTCATGGATCCAGAAGACGAGATGGAGTGGGGCGCCACGCGGGCCAGGCTTGGCCGCGCCTGGAGGGGGTGTGGCTGCCCCAAGCACCCCCTAGGCCTCCCTCTTCGCCTATAAGTTGCCATTTGACCTAAAAACTCAGGGAGGGGTCGACGTTTTTCTAGAAAGTGTTCTGTTGCGCCACCACCACCAGAAACCGCGATTCAGAACAAGAAACTCCATTTTGGCACCCTGCCGGGACGGGGAATTTGGAGAGAATCATCGCGATCATCATCACCAACGCCTCTCCATCAACCATCCATGTTTCCCTCATTCATGAGTGAGTAATCCCCCGCTGTAGGCTATGGGGATGGTAGGGATTGGATGAGTTCTATCATGTAATCGAATAAGATTGTTAGGGCATGGTGCCTAGTATCTCCATTAGTACTATTTGACTTTGTTGCAACTTGTTGTGCTTAATGCTTATCATTAGGGCCCGAGTGCCATGATCTCAGATCTGAACTTATTATTGATTCATGATGATAGTATTATTTGTGATCTTATCTACAAGTTGTGTACACATATCATAGTCTGGATCCAAAGGCCCTGAAGTGACAGAAATTGGGACAATCTAAGGGGATGGCTGTGATGTGAGGATCACATGTGTTCACGAAGTGTTAATGCTTTGCTCTAGTGCTCTATTAAAAGGAGCACCTTAATTGCCAGTAGTTCCCTTGAGGCCTCGCTGCAACGGGCTAGCAGGACAAAAGATGTTGCAAGTTCTCATTGCGAGGACGCATGACTATATATGGAGCACATGCCTATGATTGTTTAGTACTTGGATGCTTTACCTTACTTATCTCCAATTTCCCTAGGTCTTGAGGGTACATGTTTAGACTCGTCCATGCAACGTCCGTCCATCCATCCCTATGCCTACCGCGCTCATATCCTACTGTTTGCTACTACTGTTACTATTGCTCCTGTTTTGCTGCTGTTGTTACTTTGCTATTGCTACTACAAAACTGTTGCTACTGATAAACTTCTGTGATCAAGAACTATTTCCAGGTGCAGCTGAATTGACAACTCAGTTGTTAAGGCTTGCAAGTATTCTTTGGCTCCCCTTGTGTTGAATCAATAAATTGGGTAATACTACCCTCGAAGACTGTTGCGATCCCTTATACTTGTGGGTCATCAAGACTATTTTCTAGAAAATATTGTTGGCGCTCTGTCGACGTGGAGCGCTTCATTGGGAAACCCCAAGATCAACGTGTGAAGAGCACAACAATAAGTTTTCCCTCAGTAATAAACCGAGGTTATCGAACCAGTAGGAGGAAGGAAACGTCTCAAAGGTGTTGCAAGCAACTTGGAAACCTGCACACACAAACTCAAGACTTTGCCCCAACAAACAGTGAGGTTGTCAATCTCACCGGTTGCTGTAACAAAGGATTAACTGTATGGTGTGGAAGGTAATAGTGGTTTGCAGAAAGTAAACAGTAATAGTTGAGGATGTATCAATGGTAAAGATTGTACCGGGGTCCATAGTTCACTAGATGTGTTCTCCTTAGATAAATAAACATGGCATGTTGGGTAAACAAATTACATTAGGGCAATTGACAGGAGGGAGCAAGGAAAAAATGCAATACTATACACCATGATCCTATGATATTCGATTGGGCAATACAACAAGATACATAGACCGCCGTCCAACTGCATCTATGACTAGAAGTCCACCTTTGGGTTATCATCCGTACCCCCTCCAGTATTAAGTTGCAAGAAACACACAACTGCTTTAAGCAAAGTGTGTAAGGTAAAAAATCCACTTGTTCCATGAACAAGGGACCATTGTTTTCTCCCTAGTGGCAACAACACATCTACAACCTTAGATATTTCTGTCACTTCCCTTGCATGAACCCACTATCGAGCATAAATTCCCCCTCTTGGAGTCACTAGCAACTACTTGGCCAAGATAGCTACTAACAACGGAGATCATGCAAGATCACAAACAACACAGACATGATAGAATCAATAAGACAAAACCATTAATCAATATGACATAGTAATCTCAATATCCATCGGATCCCCGCAAACACAACATGCACGAGTACAAATAGATGAGATCTTGATCATGAATGGAGATCACAAGATCTAGACATGAAGGAACAAAGGAGGAGATACAACCATCTAGCTACTACATGGACCCGTAGTCCAAGGTGGAACTACTCACACTTCATACCGGAGGCTGGCATGATGAAGAAGAAGGCCTCCAGGATGATCTCCCCTCCGGCAGGGTGCCGGGAAGAGCTTCAGATCCCACCGATCTAGGGACGATGGTGGAAACGTCTACAGACGGTTTCGTGGAATATTGAACGGGTCCTTAGGGTTTAGGCATCGGGGGCTTCTTATAGGCGAAGAGGCGAGGCAGGAGGGCGGCCAGGGGGCCCACACCCTGCCCAAGAGCGGCCTAGGGTGGGCCCGCGCCTGTGAGGGTGCGGCCGCCCTGTGGCTCCCCTCCGTCTCTCCTCTGGACTCCGTGTTCTGCTCGATGAAATATTGACTTTGGCTTTTGCCCTGTCCAATTCCGAGAATATTTCCTTAATAGCTTTTTTGGAACCAAAAAACAGAAGAAAACATGCAAATGGCACTGTGGCATCTTGTTAACAGGTTAGTACCAGAAAACATATAAAAAACACCTCAAAGTGTAGACAAAGCAAATCAAAGTAGATACTAAACAAGCATGGAACATCAAAAAATTATAGATACGTTCCGATGTATCAAGCATGCATCTGTACCCACATGTCATCCTCTCATTAGAAGAAACGTGTGTATGATGGATTTTTTGCCCTCGGTCGCGCTACCCTATTCCGAACTTGACAGCGCTACCAGATGCATAATCACGCAGCTGGGCCCGACGTGCCATACTCTCGTTAGAAGAAACGTGTGTATGATGGAATTTTTGCCCTCGGTCGCTCCTCCGTGTTAACTTGATAGCGTTGCTCGCTGCATCAGCCGTTTATACATGCTGGTGGGTCCCATATGTCAGCCTCACATTAGAAGAATAGTGTGTATATGCTGGAATTTTTTTCTTCTCTAGCGTTACCCTGTTCCGAATTAGATAGCGTTGCTCGACTAATCGGTCGTTTGGTCATGCTACTGGGTCCCACATGTCAGCATCTCATTATAAGAACGTGTGAATCTTAGCCTTTTTTCTCGCTCGTGCCTACCTTATTCGAACTTGGCAACGTTGCTCGATGCAGAACCTATATAAATATCTCTGGGGGGTCCCACATGTCAGCCTCTCCGTAAATGAAACATGTTATGATGGACTTTTTTCGGCTGCCTCCGTTGTTCAGACTTTGGTCCATAGCTGGGTCCCAGATGTCAGCATCCTCTATGCAGGAAACGTGTCTATGCTAGGTCCCAGATGTCAGTCTCTATTTAAAATAAACATGTATATATTAGACTGTTTTTTTGGGTTGAGTCCGCTGTTCTGACCTTGATAATATTGGTGGATTTTTTTTAGGGGAAACATGTCTATGATGCAACAGCAGTTTACCTGGACCCTAGATGTCAGCCTTATAGAGTACAAAAAATGTTAATCTACACTCTGATGCTGGGTCTCATATGTCAGCCTTCTATGTACAGGAAACGTGTCTATGCTGGGTCCCACATTGTAGCCTTCTCTGTGCAGGAAACGGGTCTATGCTGGGTCCCACATGTCAGCCACTATTTGAATTAAACATGTCCATGCTGGGTCCCACATGTTAACCTCTATTTGAATTAAACATATGTATATATGATGGACTGTTTTTCGTGTCGAGTCCATCGTCCTGACCTTGCCAACATTGCTAGATGCATCATCAGTTTATCTGGGTCCCACATGTCAGCCACTATTTGAATTAAACGTGTCCATGCTGGTTCCCACATGTAAGCCTCTATTTCAATTAAACTTGTGTAGATATATTGGACTGTTTTTTGGGTCGAGTTCGCCGTACTGACCTTGGGAACATTGCTAGATGTAGCAGCAGTTTATTTGGGTCCCAGATGTCAGCCTAAGAGTACAAAAACTAACTCAATATTAACACAATTGCCTAGGATTCGAACTCGAGACCTCACCATCGGTTGACCGGGTATCTTGCCACTACGGCAGAAACAACTAATTGAATAGAATCGTAAGCCTTGCTATTATAACTTATTGATTTGTCTCCTTAAATAGACTTTTTGAACATTTTTATCTCCGATCACATAATAAGGCGGCGCTCCTGGCAGCTAATCTAAAAACTGCAGGCCCTGTAAAAAAATCTACAAGCAGAGTTTTTTAAAAAATATTGAGAGGTGGGGGGCAATGCCCAAAAGGCCGAATTAAAAAGAGTTTGCTATTCTACATGAGCTATACTCCATAGGCTATTCTCCATGGACTGGTTTCTTAAATTTCCCTGGGCTATGGTCAGCAGTCCTCTTATACCCCTAAAAGGCCGAATTAAAATGTTCTAGGCTAAAGAGGGGCCGAATGAGATAGATTTCTTCTCCTGGTATATAAAAATTGCATTTTGCCATGGCACGGCCGGATTCGAAACAAAGATCTTAGAGAGGGAGGGAAAGAAATCGATAATTCTTTTTGGTAGATATTTATATAAACTCTGCAGTACAGAATAAGATAGAAAAATTATCGACAGATTCGCAGTTCACATTCAGCAGCACTTAACCAATTCAACGACATTTCAAAGTGAGCGATTCTGCAATAGACACTGAAATACAATAGTGGTACAGAGAGAACCAGTTCTTGTTTCAGCTGTCATAACCTTGTCACCTGATCAGTTTGCCCTTTTCTCCAAACACACTCGACCATTGGAGCATGCAAAACTGATGATCAAGTCTACTTTGAGTACCTTCTTCTCATATCAAATGCCTGTGTGACCCCCCTATGCTACCCAAAATGCCCGTCTCATCTAGATTGTGTCAAGGCCATGTTTCAAAACAAAAGCAAGACTATATACTGCCCTTGATTTAAACAAGTACCAGTACATCAGTATTAGTTCCACAAAATTCTTTAGTAATAGCAAGGATAGAATAATTGAGAGGTTCAGTAGCTTTCTTGCTTGAAATCCAATAGCAGTACAAAGAGAATCGGTTCTTGTTCCAGCTAAAAAAACCTTCGCGCACGATTAGTTTGCCCTGTTCTCCGAATAGACTCGATGGTTGGAGCAAGCAAAACTGACGATCAAGTCTGCTTCTGTGTGAATACCT
Source organism: Avena sativa (assembly GCA_916181665.1). Classification (NCBI taxonomy): domain Eukaryota; kingdom Viridiplantae; phylum Streptophyta; class Magnoliopsida; order Poales; family Poaceae; genus Avena; species Avena sativa. The sequence goes on along the minus strand of OV702298.1, from coordinate 37,419,072 downwards.
CCTCCTCACGTTAATGCATGTGTGACCCCTATATGCAACCGAAAATACCCAAGACGCATCTAGATAATTGTGATAATGCAAAGTTTCAAAAGAAAAGCAAGACAATCTGCTACAATTGATCTAAAAAAGTACTCCAATTACATCATAGTTAGTTGTCAAAATATTGTACTAGTAGTAACAACAGAACATTTCACAGATTCAGCAGTACAGAATATGATCGCAAAAATATCGACAGATTGCCAGTTCATATTCAGCAGCACTTGACAGATTCAGCAGCATCACAAACTGACCGATTAGAAGTACATATGCAATAACCATAAGAATTGATAGATTCAGCAAGACCTGATTCAAAAGAAAAGCGAGACCATATTATGCACTCGATAGGTCGATCTGAACAAGTACCATAACATGGTTATTCCTGTAAAATAGATTAGCAGAGGAAGAACTCCATACAAAATACTCATAACTACCTTAAGCCAGGAACTACTATTCTTACTAGCATTTGAAATTTTCAGCGGTACAAAATAAGAAATAAAAATATAGACATATACCCAGTTCGTAATCAGACGCACTTAACATGTTCAACATCATTTCAAAGTGGCCGATTCAGCAATACAGAAAGTGAAATTCAATAGCAGTACAGAGATAATCAGTTCTTGATTTAGTTTGTCCTTTTCTCCGAACACACTCTATCATTGGAGCATGCAAAACTGATGATCAAGACTGTTTTCTGTGCATACCTCGTTATTACATCAATGTCAGTGTGACCAACATATATGCAACCCAAATTTCCCAAGCCTCATCTAGATTGTGACAAGGCCATATTTCAAAAGAAAAGTAAGACCGGACATCTACTGCCCTTGATCTAAACATGTACCAGTACATCAGTACTAGTTGTACAAAATACTTTAGTAATAAAAATGACAAAACATTTGACAGATTCACTAGCATTTGAAATATTCGGTGATACGGAATAAAACAAAAAAATATCAATAGATTCCCATTACATAATCAGTGGCACTTGACAAATTCAACAGCATTTCAAAGTGACCGATTTAGCAGTACAAATAATGACCAAAAGAATTTACAGATTTAACAATGCAGACATTAAAATTCAATAGATGTAGCAAGGCCACAATTCAAATTGTTGGGGAGGTGACCTCGGATAGGGTAAAGACGGGGAAAGACGAAAGGATGTTCCCCGTCCAGTTTCCGAGTTACATTCTGAGTCGGCCGAATCCTGTAGAGGTCGGCCGAGATAGGAAAGGGCAGGACCCTTATGATAATGGCAAGGCATTACCCGGCCGAGATACTGCGTAAGTCGGCCGGGTTAGCCCGAGTAATCTTAACGCAGGTGAAGGACGAGCCGAGTTATGCGAGGCAGGGCCGAATGATACGAAGCTTGCAGGAGAAGGAGAAGCCTAAAGTCAAACTCTAGCCAGAGGCTAGGGAGAATCTGAGCAGAGCCAAGCACAAGGGGCAAGGGCGCAGAGCGACAGAGGGGCAGAAGGAGGTCACGGAGGTGACAGTCCTGAAGCCCGAGGCACGCAGGAGGGGCCCTCTAGAACCTTGCCGTCATTAGAGGGGCGACAGGGAAAGGAGGTCGCCGAACTACTATATTGGGACAAGCATATTCCTCAAATATGCTTGCCACGTCAGCCCTAAAGGAACCCAAGGCTCTCCTTTATAAGGGGAGGCTTGGACCCTGAGGAGGGCATCGGCTCATTTTAGTACTGTTAGGCTGGTAAAGTTCCCCCTTTCTCCTTGTATACAGCTCAAGGAGCACTTGTAGCCCAAGGAAGGAGAAATAAAGATCTTTACCTTAGTCTCTTATGTGTAGAATCAACTACATCTTCCCTCCCCAGATCCCTCTAGCATCCATTGGCCCCAAACTTTAGCCTACCCATGGCATCTGCCGTGCCACCACCACGACAGTTGGCGCCCACCGTGGGGCCAGCAGCGGTGCTAGCTGGAGTCATGATCCGGACGGGAAACTTCATCAACACTGGCGAGCGCATTGTCTCTGGCTTGGTTCGGAGACTTGATCTCTGTGACTACGTCAGCAACAACGCAAGCAGCTTCAAGGGAAAAACTCCTCCGTGCAACAGCGTCTTCATCAACTTGGGCATGCACCAGATTTACGTCGGCGTCGACATCTCTGGCGTTTATCCTCACCAGGTTGTTGTTGCAGGAGAACCTCCCCTTAGCACCACGAGCAGTCCGCGCGGAGCGCGCCCTGTCAGCAGCGTCGAGGTGATGGTCGCAGCCGGGGTACAGGCGGGAGTAGCAGGCGCCGGATCAAGCAGAGACCCTGCGGCGGGCGTGCAGGTCGCGCCCAGGCAGACAACTCCACAAACCACCGAGGTAATTCCTTCAGTGGCCAACCAGGCCGAGGTGCAGGAGACAACCCCAAAGGCACCAAGGGTAAGAGGGCCACCTCTGGAAAGACCAGAAAACATTCTTCAGGCAACTATAGATACTCTGACTACCCCTGTAGCGCCAATACTTGATCCGTCTAATGCTTAGGCAGAGTTGGAGGAGACTAGGCAAAAAGTGCTGGTAGAGGCAAAAAAGGTGTCGGCCTTGCGGGAGTCCTTAAACAGGACCCTGCGAGAATATGCCAGGGCAAATAATCTTGACGTCGCCCCCGAGCGGGTTGACGAGTTGAGATTAAGAGGAAAGAACCTCATAGATGATATCAACAAGGAGCATGATGCTCATAAGGCAGAATCTGTTGATCTAGGCTTGCCGAGGTACAGTACCCCGGCAAAGAACCTGAGAGCAGCAAATGCAGCAGCATTAGAGTTAGAAGGATTGACCGGTGAATCCCGGCAGAAACAGCAAGAAAGAGTGAATGAGCTGGTGCGCATTGCGAACCAGCAGAATGAAGAGATGCTTAGAGCAGACCCGGCAAGGCCAGGTGCCTCGCCGGAGGGAGTGGCACCTGCCTTATCTGTGGCAGCAGCATATTCACCCGGAAACAATGCACGAAAATACAAAGCGGTAACTTCGGGAAAGAGAAATAAGCAAATTGTTCCATATGATCCAGCGATAGCCGGAAAAGCAAATGAGAACAGAGGCAATGGAAACCGAGGTAATAGTAGAGAGAGAAACCCCGGCCGTGCCGAGAAGGGCGGCGGAAGCCGAGGCAATGGAGATCTCGGAAGAGGAGAACTCGGAAGAGGGAATCACGAGAACAATATCCCAGTAGAAGGAAGGAGAGAACCACCACCGAACCCGCAGCCGAGACATGAACCTCGGCAGGAAAGAGAAGTAAGACCAGTTCGCCACAATCAGGTGAATGAGAGGTATAATGATGGTTATTCCGAGATGGAGTATGCGATTCATGGTGGGAATAACCACTATGGAATGCAGGAAAGGGTTCTGTACAGAGATTTACCGTCAACTGATGCCAGAGTGAAGCTGGACCGGCTGTACCGGTCTGAACTGCTAGAAGAACAGGGTCCTCCAGGTCCGGCATGCTTCGGACCTCGGATCATGGGCGAGCCGCCTGTGCTAAACTTTCAGCTGGCGAGAGGCACAAAACATATAATGGGAGTACCAAACCACAAGATTGGTTGATCGATTATGCCACTGCTGTGAAAATAGCAGGTGGAAACTTACGATGGGCAGTAAGATATGTCCCGCAAATGTTGGAGGGACCAGCTAGAGTATGTTTGAATAACCTGCCTGCAGGCAACATCAACTGTTGGTTGGACGTTGAAGAAATGTTCGTTAGCAACTTCACCAGTACTTACAAAAGGACAAACAGGCCGTAGCAGTTAGCCATGTGCAAGCAGAGGCCGAATGAAACAGATAGAGAATTTTTAACTCGATGGTGTAACCTGAGAAATTCGTGCGAGGGAGTTATAGAATCACAGGCAATAGCCTGGTTCGCCCAAGGATGCCGCTATGCCAGTGTACTCTGGCAGCGACTGCAAAGAGATATGCCAACCACATTGGCAGAAACCATCAGGATAGCGGATTCCTATGCATTGGGAGATCCGACGCAACAAGAATTAATGTCGGCAGATCATCGGGAACATCAAGATCAATATGCAAGAGATGTGGCCGGGTCATCCAGGCGCAATGACTTCAGAGGAAGAAGAAGAGAAGAGAGACCGGATTATAGATATGGTTCAACTCAGGTGGCAGCAGTAGTGCAAGATCAGCCGAGTCACGGAAATAGTCAGCGGCAAAAGAATGGTCCTCATCAATGGACACCAAGGAATGAAGGGAAAAGACAGTGGACACCAGAGCAAAAGAAGCAGTGGCAAGAGAGGCCGAAGTACACGTTTGAGTCTATGTTAGATCAGCCGTGTAAATTTCACACGTCAAACCCGGCCAGGCCGGCTAACCATACAACCCGCCAATGTGCATGGATGAAAAATGCAATGGGTAACCCATCAGGCATACAGGCAGCGCCTCTCCAGGAACATCAGCAGCATCAGCCACAGCTGACTGGAGCAAATGCACAGCAACTGATGTTACCGCCTCCTCCCCCGAGGTATGAAAACTCGGACCGGAGAGAAGCGGTGCATCAAGTGATAAACCAAGGTCTGGATGGAAGGAAAAATCCAGGAAATAATGGATGCAATGATTACAGAGAACATCATCAGTCGTATTACGTATACACAATAGAACAACAAGACAAGCAGAGTGTACAGCGCCGACATATGGAAGTAAATGCTGTTATGCTGGCAGTACCAAGATATGTGCCTTGGTTGGATCAAGAAATAACTTGGAGCATAAAGGATCACCCCAAGATAATGCCGAGTCCGGGGTCGTATGCACTCGTGTTAGATCCGACATTTGTCGGACCAAGCATTAATGTGAAATTTTCAAAGGTACTCATTAACAATGGGAGCAGTATCAATGTCATGTACAAAGATACAATGCATAAACTCGGAATATCACAGAACATGCTGCAATCCACGAGGACCACTTTCCATGGGATAGTACCAGGGCTTTCGTGCGAACCCATTGGTAAGGTTCGAGTGGATGTCTTATTCGGCACAAGAGATAATTGCAGAGCAGAAAATTTAGAGTTTGAGGTGGTGGATCTAGAGAGTTGCTATCATGCTCTACTCGGACAGCCAGCATTGGCCAAATTCATGGGCAGCTGCCATATAAGTTATCTGAAAATGATGTTACCCGGACCACAAGGGGTGATAACAGTAGCAGGGGATTACAGGAAGTCTATGGAGTGTGCTTCAGCCGGATCAAATCTGGCCGAGTCATTGGTAATAGCAAGAGAAAGAAGAAGGATTCAGGAGGTGGCAACCCTCGCTTAGTCGGCACAATTGAATATGCCGGCATTAGCCAACCCGCATGGAAGTGTCTCTTTTCAGCCGACTAAAGAAACAAAAAAGTTCCAGATAGATGAGCAGTTCCCAGAGCGCACCGTCACCATTGGTGCCGGCCTAGATGCTAAATAGGAAAGCGAGCTCACCAACTTCCTCCGTGAGAATCGATATATCTTTGCATGGTCAACTCAGGATCTGCAAGGTGTGCCGAGGGAGTTGGCTGAGCACTCTCTGAATGTAAGGCCAGTGAAGCAACCTCTCCGCCACTTCACCGAAGACAGGAGAAAAATAATAGGGGATGAAATAGCTCGGCTCCTCGTGGCCGGGTTCATCATGGAGGTGTTGTATCCGGATTGGTTATCAAACCCGGTGCTAGTGGAAAAGAAGAAGGATGATCCAAATGTAGCCATTGTATGGCGAATGTGTATCGATTACACGAACCTGAACAAGGCGTGTTCAAAAGATCCTTTTCCTTTACCTAGAATAGACCAAGTCATTGATTCGACCGCTGGTTGTGAACTATTATCATTTGTAGACGCGTATTCTGGTTTTCACCAGATACCGTTAAATCCGGCCGATCAAATAAAGACTGTGTTTATTACCCCGTACGGGGCTTATTGCTATCGCATCATGCCATTCGGCCTGCGCAACGCAGGAGCAACGTATTAGAGATGCATGCAAAAATGTCTACATGACCAGATAGGGAAAAATGTACAAGTATATGTAGATGATGTGGTTATCAAAACCAAAGAAAGCAAAACGCTACTGGATGATATCCGGCAGACTTTCGCGAACCTGAGAAGGTTCCGAATGAAGCTTAACCCGGAAAAATGCACATTTGGTGTGCCAGCGGGAAAATTGCTCAGTTTTCTCGTATCTAGCCGAGGTATAGAGGCCAACCCAACTAAGATAAAAGCAGTGGAAAGGATGGAATTGCCAAGATGTCTAAATGACGTACAAAAGTTCACAGGTTGTTTAGCCTCGCTCAGCCGATTTATAAGTCGGCTGGGAGAGAAAGCACTACCACTTTATCAGCTGATGAAAAAATCGGATAAGTTCATTTGGACTCCACAATCAGACAATGCATTTCATGAATTGAAAAAGATGTTGGTCACAGCGCCGGTCTTGGCTTCTCCATTATCTAAAGAGCCTATGTTACTTTACATAGCAGCCACCAACAGAGTAGTGAGCGCTGTGATCGTGGTGGAATGAATTGAAGATGATAAATCAGTACAAAGGCCAGTGTATTACCTAAGCGAGGTACTATCAGCCTCAAAACAAAATTACCCACATTATCAGAAGATGGCATATGGGGTGTACATGTCAGCAAAGAAACTTAAACATTACTTCGAAGAGCACCCCATCAAGGTGATTTGTGAAGCACCCATAGCCGACATAATGAGCAACAAAGATGCAAGTGGCCGAATAGCAAAATGGGCAATTGAATTTTCACCTTATGCTCCGCAATTCGATAGGCGAGATGCAATCAAATCTCAGGCTATGGCCGACTTCTTCGTAGATTGGGACGAGGTACAATATGAGCCACCATTACCAGATCCGAACTATTGGATTATGCACTTTGACGGTTCCAAACTAAGAAATGGTTTGGGGGCAGGAATAGTGTTAACCTCGCCAAAAAGAGACCAGCTGAGATATGTGCTGCAAATACATTTTGCCGCGTCAAACAATGTAGCCGAATATGAAGCACTAGTCCATGGATTGAAGGTGGCGAAAGAGATTGGCATACGCCAAATCTTGTGCTATGGAGATTCAGATCTAGTAGTACAGCAAGTCTCAGGCAATTGGGATGCGTTAGATGATAATATGGCCTTATATAGGTTTCATGTGCAAAAACTCAGTGGGTACTTCGATGGATGTGAGTTTCATCATATACCTCGGGCAGAAAACGACGCCGCAGACACATTGTCATAACTCGGATCAACCAGACAGTCAATTCCCCCAGGTATCGCCCTAGAGCACCTGAGGAAGCCATCAATAACACCATCTCCAGAGTCCGAATCCATCTTTATTCCAGCAAAATCAAGAGAGGATAATTGCCGATGGAAATTGACAAACAATGTAACCCGGAATTTCCAAAAATAAAGCCAGCCGATGCAAGGATGAGTATGGAGAAATCCGAGGTAGTTATGTCGGCAGAAAATATGGAAATAGATAGTGAGACTACACCAGAGAAAATCACACCAACATGGGCACAACCCATATTCTCTTTCCTTAGAGATGCGATTTTGCCGAGTAACGAGATATTGGCAAGACAGACAGTGAGAAGAGCTAAAGCTTATCCAATCATAAACAATGAGCTGTATAAAAGGAGTGTCACAAGTGTGTTGCAAAGATGTGTGAGCTCGGCGGAAGGCCAGGAGATCCCCCTAGATATACATCAAGGAGAATGCGGACATCATGCCTCTTCCCGAGCTTTAGTGGCCAAAGCATTCAGGCATGGGTTTTATTGGCCAACAACGTTGAAAGAGGCCAAAGAACTGGTCAAATGTAATGGTTACCAAAGATATGCCAGCAAGATACATATGCCTTCGTCCGAGTTAATAACGATACCAATTACTTGGCCATTTTCTGTATGGTGCTTAGATATGGTGGGACCATTTAAGCCAGCCCGAGGCGGGATGACCCACATATTAGTCATGGTGGACAAATTCACAAAATGGATTGAAGTGAAACCAATAAGAAATGTGATGGGCCCACAGCAGTGAAATTCCTCAAAGATATTATCTTAAGATATGAGTACCCACACAGTGTTATAACAGACAACGGTACAAACTTTGCAGAAGGAGCCTTCGCTAGATTCTGTCAAGAAAAGCACATAAGACTAGATGTCGCCTCTGTGGCTCACCCAGCATCCAATGGGCAAGTAGAAAGATCTAATGGACTAGTACTGTCCGGAATAAAACCACGACTCGTCGAACCGCTGCAAAGGTCGGTAGGATGCTGGATTGAGGAACTACCAGCGGTACTATGGAGCCTCAGGACTACCCCAAACAGATCAATAGGTTATACACCATTTTTTCTAGTGTATGGGGCAGAAGCTGTGCTTCCAGCCGACATAATACATGGCTCGCCAAGGGTTACCCAGTATACAACCGCTGAAGTAAATGAGGTATCTCGGCAAGATGATGTCGATCTGCTAGAAGAAGCCAGAGAGCTGGCACTATCAAGATCAGCTATCTATCAGCAGGACTTGCGACGATATCACTGCAAGAAAGTGAATCCAAGAGTGTTTAAAGAAGGAGATTTGGTTCTCCGGCTGGTGAAACGCACGGCCGGCATGCACAAGCTGTCGCCTCCATGGGAAGGAACATTTATCATGAGCAAAGCATTGCACAATGATGCGTATTACCTAATCGATGCTCAATCACCAGGAAAGAACAGGGCAGACAAAGCCCGCGAAGAATCGAAAAGACCATGGAACGTAGCTTTACTTCGTCCATTTTACTCGTAGGAGTCATCTATAACACATTGTAAAATGATGCCTCAGGATGGAGCACCAACTATGTATTGAACCTCGGCGTCCAGAGCAGCGACTCGGGGACTGCCATATGTTGTTTTTAATTTCATGTTATGTATCGAACCTCGGCGTCCAGAGCAGTGACTCGGGGACGGTCATATGTTGTTTTTAATTTCATGTTATGTATCAAACCTCGGCACCTTGAGCAGTGGCTCGGGGATTGCACTATATTGTTTTTAAGTTTGGTTTATGTATTAAACCCCGGCACCTTGAGTAGTGACTCGGGGACTGCCCCATATTGTTTCTAAGTTTGATTCATGTATTGGACCTTGGCGCCAAAGCAGTGGCTCGGGGACTGACATATATTGTTTTTAATTTTGTGTCATGTATTAAACCTCGGCACCTTGAGCAGTGACTCGGGGACTGGCCTATATTGTTTCTAAGTTTGGTTTATATATTAAACCTCGGTGCCTTGAGCAGTGGCTCGGGGACTACCTATATTATTTCTAAGTATGGGTTATCCCTTGTTACAAGAGTGGGTATCAAACTTAGGCTCCCAGAGTGATATTACTTCGCTCTCCCCAAATACGGCTTTCGAGGTTTACGCCCAGATTAACAGTCCAAACCACAGTGGTCAAGTTGCAAAGCTTGTCAAAGTCAGGCAAAATTGGACGCTGGACTACGGGAGAACAAAGGCAAATATATACTCCAAACTCAAGAAATTGAAGGCCGCCAAAGCAAGGATTCAGACAAACAGGACCAGTTAAACAAAGTAATAACGATTACAACCACATGTGTCTCAGCGGCACACGGCAAAAGAAATTCATACCGCACAAAAGACGGACAAATGTTTGACGTACATCATACGCCCGGCATACCAGGGGTAAGAAAGGACTTAGAGTTTTTTAGCTGGAGAGGTAGTGACTTGGTCAGGGGCTGGGCACTCCGAGGTAGGTGGAACTTCGACCGAGGTTTCCTCACCCTCCACAGAGCCAGGAGCGACTTCGGAGGAAGCCCGAGGCTGTTGAGGAGCGTCAGCTTGCGCAGTGGAATGCCCAGTACCTTTGGAGGAGGATCGTGCATCGCCGTCACCATCCGAGCTCGAACTGGAATCACCATAAGTAGCTGAGTCACCCTCATCTTCGCCCTGTTCAGCTGAGTTATCATCCGAGGCATCCTCAACTTCGACCTCGTCCTCCGGGTTAGGAAGGAAACTCGGACCTTCATTCCAGTTATGCACGTCGGCATACTCAACAAGCTGGAAGGCACGAGCTTGCCGGAGAGCGACAAAGTCTGGGTTCTCAACCCAACGGGAACCAGTGCGCAAATTTCTCAAAGTATCAAGAGAAATATCTTCATACCATGACATATTGACAGTGAGAGCCATATCAGCACCAGCTCATCCGGACGATTCCCTCCAAAGACTTAGCTGTCTCTCAGATGCCATTAATCTTTCCACCAATACTTTGACCTCATCAATATCAGGAGTCCCAGAAGTATTCGGCCAGAGAACATGGTAGGCTCGGATAGCTGCCTGCACCAAATCCCTGCCCATAATCTTCATCGGACCAACTACAACGCCAACAGCAACCAAGAAATCTTCCATCGAGTACTCTGAGTCCGCATCAGCAGGAACACCTCGGCGCACACGCGCATTAATCACCGCTTTAGAGCTCACGGGCTTAGCTTCTGGAAAATGGTCTGCGCAAAACAGAAGTGCGTCGGTCAACAGTAAGCAAGGGAAAAGATAACTCGGCCTAGATCAGAAGCTTACGATGAATATAGCGCAGCATTATCTGAAGATCGTTAGCCCAGTCACTCTTGCTCTTTTCAAAGCGTGTGATCTCCTCGCTCATCCCCCGTGTCTTCAGTTCGACAGCCTCAAGGAGCTCTTTATTTTTCTGCAATTGCAGAGCTAGCCGATTCTTCTCCTCGGAGAACTCCTGGTCGACTTTTTCTAATTCAGACTTCTGAGAGAGCTTAAGGGACTCCACCTCGGCATGCAAGCGAGCTATCTCGTCATCTTTATCCTTCAGCTGCGCCGAGTGAGTAGCGCTTTGTTCTAAAAAATGCAGCATCACATCAGGCATAAGCGTGCAATCTTGGTGAGACGCTGCAAAGGTTTGTAACTCGGCTTTACCAAAGCCAAAAGAGTTCAAAGAAACTTAGTGCACATTTCAAAGGGGAGTATATAAAGTAAAAGAGTAACTAACCTTCCAGGGCCTTGACCTTCTTCTCAAGACGGATGTTAAGATTATTGATGTTCCCTGTTTACCAACAAAGTGAGCCAACATCTCATGTACAAAACAATAAGAGCTTCGGAGATGATGCAAGAGTTTGTCGACTTACCAGCTTTCTTCACCACAGGAATAACCTTCTCGTACTTTTCTTGCAATTTTTTATGCGCAAAAAGCAGCCTTTGGAATTCGGCGGTCCGCCCGTCATGCACAACCTAGGCAATAAAGCAAATAGTAATAAGATATTCGAACCTAAGATAGATCCGAGTCAAGCAAGATTTAACTCGGATCTAGGTGGCTAGATATTGAAAGCTAAGATAGATCCAAGTGAAGCGAGATTTAACTCGGATGTAGGTGGCTGGATATTCAAACCTAAGATAGATACGAGTCAAGCAAACCTTAACCCGGATCTAGGTGGCTGGATATTCAAAGCTAAGACAGATCCGAGTCAAGCAAAACTTAACCTGGATCTAGGTGGCTGGATATTCAAAGCTAAGACAGATCCGAGTCAAGCAAAACTTAACTCGGACCTAGGTGGCTGGATATTCAAGGTTCAGACAGACCCAAATCAAGCAGAATTTGATGCAGATCTAGTTGGATGGAGGTTCGAACTCTAAGACAAAACTGAACTAAGTAAAGCATCATAAAACTTCCAAACGAATAACAAGTTATTCAGTTGCAAGCTTAGGGGACTAGAGTATATATAATAGCATCCGGAGGACTAATCAAAACTCCATAAAAACAATTACCTCATTTATCTTGTCACTGTCAAGAACGATCTTGGCAGCCAGATGTAGGCGGCTGCTGATGTCGGAGAGTTGAAAAGGCTGGCTGCTTGGATTACCCTCGAGCTGATCGGCAGCGTTCCAATTGTGGGCATACTCGACCAACGAGCCGAGACTGTTCCCACTCTCCGTGCGAGTCAGAACTTTACCTCGGGCATCTTGAGTAGCCACCACTACCGCGGGACTCTTATGGAGGGCAAGCTGTGTATCAGCAGCCGGGGTAATAATGCTCTTGGCAGAGGAAGCCCCCTTGCGCAGCGCAGCGCATCAGCAATTGTAGGTTGAGATGAGCTGGCAAGTCCTTTCTGAGAGGACGCAGGCTTGGTAACAACGATCTTTCTTGCCTTAGGAGGAGCGTCAGGAGGAGCTGATACCTCGGCACTTGGAGTGGCATCTTTGGGAGCCGGAGGGATTACGGTTGTAGAGGGCGCCGAGATATTGATATCCTCGGCTGGAGTTGGTGTTGCAGTAAAGACTGCGGGGGTCGAAGGAACCTCAGCAGAAACATCGGGGTCCGCGGAGGAGGCAGCGGGTTCTGTAGGAATGTCTGTTGGCCGAGGTGTATCGGCATCAATAGGAGAAATCTCAGGCACATCATGGCGAGGTGGCGTTTGATTCGGAGCAGGAGGAGAAGCAACGCGAGCAGGACTCAGAACTCTGGTATCCTCAGGAGGCAGAGGAGAAGGCGGCCGAGTCGTACGACTCGTCATGCTGGGACCGCTGGGCTTAACAGAAAGAGGAGCCCTGCAAAGATAGAAAAGGTCAAGTCAAAAAGGGAGAAAGAGAGAAACAAGAAATACAAACAAAAGCAACTCACCCAGTAACCCTGGGCATAGTTTTGCGCTTTGGAGGATGCTGGGCTGACTTCTTCATCCGTTTCTTCGGAGCCGCTTCTGAGGCACCAGCGGGAGCGCTGCGTTTCCCCGAGGTAACAGGAGGCCGGGAGGCGAGAGGCTCGGCGTTGTGAACCTGACCGGCCGGATTAGCTGAGAAAGTAGAAGCCAGAAATGCATAAGAAATTGGCATTGCGGCAACTACCTCTAGAACTTGGACCTCGTCCGAATCACCTTCCTCCTCGTGGGTCGGGGCCTTGCCGCGAACGCGAGCCGGAGCGAGATCCGACTTGGGAACGAACTCTTCTGAGTCTGGCTCCCTGCTGTCCGGAGTATTCCGATCCGCAGGCCACGGGAGTGACAAAAACTCGGCATCCTCAGTTTTCTGCTCCTCAAACTTCTGCAGGACAAGAAAGAGAAAAATTAGCAAAAAGAGTTACGAACGCGATTAGGAAGCAAAACACAAATGCGTAAACTTACTTCGGGAGGGGGATGCTCATGGTGAAGGGGTTCGCGGCATAGTAAATCAAAATTTTCTACGGATGCGAACAGAGGGAAAGCCAAGATCTAATCTAGGAGATGCAAACAACAAGAGAGATTGGATTAGATCTTCATACCCTTGAAGATTCGCACAGCGGAATGTTCGTCGGAACGTGGGTGATGTAGTCGTACTCGCTTCTCCTCCTCACGATCCGATCTGATCTAGCACCACAAGTGGCGATGCCTCCATGAGATGCACACGTGCAGCACCTCGACGTCTCCTCCTTCCTTGGTCCAGCAAGTATGGTGGAGAGATAGTTGGATCTACAATGCGACGGCGCGGTGCAATTGGTGGAGAATTTCTGCAGCAGGGCTTCGCCTACAAGCAGTCGGGAGGGAGAGAGGAGGGCAACAGGGCGGCTAGGGTTGGAGGGGAAGGTGTGAGGGGTTGGTGTGCCCCCACCCCTCTTTATATAGAGGGGGGGTGCAGCCCTAGCCCCTCCCCAAGCCCAAACCGGCGGCCCCAAAGGATAAGGAGTGGGGGGCAAGGAAACCCCCCCTTCTAGAAGGTCTATCTCGAGTTTAAAACCCCTTTGGCCGGCTGGGCCCTATGGGGCCTTGTGCCCCTGGCCCAATGCGGCCAGGGCACTCCCTCATAGGCCCATGCCCCCTCACGGAAGGTGGGGCCACGTTGGTCCCCTTCCGGAAGGTTCTAGAAGCTTCCGGTACAATACCGATTAACCCGGAACAATTCCGAACTCCAAAAACTGCACTGCCTTATATGAATCTTATTCTCCGGACAACTCCGGAACCTCTCGTGATGTCCCGGATCCCATCCAAGACTCCGAACAAAAACTCATAAACCAATTATGCAATCTATCCTAGCGTCGAGACACGTTAAGTGTGTGACCCTGCGGGTTCGAGAATATGTAGACATGATCTTCTATCAATAATCAACAGCGGGGTCTGGAAACCCATATTGACTCCCACACATTCATCGATGATCATATCGGATGAACCACGATGCCAGGATTCAATCAATCCCATATATATATTCCCTTCGTCTCGCGATATTTTACTTGCCCGAGATTCGATCGTCGGTACCGTCATACCTAGTTCAATCTCGTTCACAGCAAGTACTTTACTCGTTCCGTAATCCGATATCACTTTGTGATTAACTCCTTAACCACATACTTGCAAGCGGTGTTGATATCGATTACCGAGTGGGCCCGAATTATATCTCTCCGACTTGGGAGGGACAAATCCCATCTCGATACATACAACCCAACAGATACTTTCCGATCACCTGAGAGACACCTTTATGATCACCCTCTCATAGGATGACGTTTGATGACCTCAAAGCTTTCTTCCGATAACAGGGAGTTGTATTATCTCATGGTCTAAGGAATACAATATTTGACATAAGAAAAGCTTTGCAAAGACGAACACGATGACACGATCTAATTGCTTCGCTTAGTTTGGGTCTGTCCACCATATCATTCTCCCAATGATATGATCTCATTATTAATTGACAACTCATGTCCATGGTTAGGAAACCTTAACCATCATTAATCAATGAGCTAGTCCATAGAGGCATACTAGGGACATGGTGTTGTTCACAAACCACACAAGTATTAAAGTTTCCGCTTAATACAATTCTAGCATGGAATATAAACATTATCATGAACAAGAATTATAATAATAACAGCTTTATTATTGCCTCTAGGGCATAATTCCAACAGTCTCCCACTTGCACTAGAGTCAATGATCTAGTTTACATCTGGCAACAATCTCACACCCAAGACACTGAGGTGCTGATCATGTTTTACACGTGGAAGAGGTTTAGTCAATGGATCTGCGACATTCAGATCTATATGTACTTTGCTAATCTTCAAATCTCCATCTGCTATATAATCTCGGATTATATGAAACTTGCGGTTGATATGCTTGGTCTTTGGATGATATCTTGGTTCCTTAGCGAGTGCTATGGCGCCAGTGTTGTCACACAATATCTCCAGTGGGTCCAATGCACTTGGAACCACGCCAAGCTCAGTGATGAAGTTTCTGATCCAAACTCCTTCACTTGACGCTTCTGCAGCAGCCATGTATTCCGCTTCTACTGTAGATCCCGCGATCACGCTTTGCTTGCAGCTTCTCCAGCTCACAGCTCCTCCATTCAAAATATAAACGTATCCTGTCTGAGATTTAGAATCATCCTTGTCGGTGTCAAAACTAGCGTCGACGTAACCTTTTACGACAAGCTGTTCATCACCCCCATAGACTAAGAACATTTGTTTAGTCCTATTTAGGTACTTTAGGATGTTCTTCACGGCTGTCCAGTGTTCCACTCCTGGATCACTTTGATATCTGCTCGTCAAACTAAGAGCATTGGACACATCCGGTCTAGTACACAGCATGGCATACATGATAGAACCTATGGCCGAGGCATAAGGCACTTTGCTCATAGCTTCCCTATCATTTACCGTAGCTAGACACTGAGCCTTCCTCAATATCTTACCTGACAACATAGGCACTGAACCTTTCTTTGCCTTATCCATTCTGAACCTTTTCAGAACTTTGTCTAGGTATGTACTCTGGCTTAAAGCTATCAGGCGTCTTTGTCTATCTCTATAGATCTTGATGCCCAATATATAAGCAGCTTCACCTAGGTCTTTCATTGAAAAACACTTGTTCAAATAACTCTTCACATCGTTAAGCATGTTGATGTCATTTCCAATAATCAATATGTCATCCACATATAGTACCAGAAATGTCACCGAGCTCCCACTCACTTTCCTGTAGATACAAGCTTCGTAGCAATTTGGATCAAATCCAAAACTCTTGATCACTTGATCAAAACGAAGGTTCCAACTCCGAGATGCTTGCTTCAGTCCATAAATGGAACGCTAAAGTTTGCATACTTTATCAGCATCCTTAGGATCGACAAAACCTTCGGGTCGCATCATATACAACTCTTCATTAATGTTGCCATTGAGGAAAGCAGTCTTGACATTCATCTGCCATATTTCATAATCATGAAACGCAGCAATTGCTAATAAAATCCGAATGGACTTAAACATCGCTACGGGAGAGAAAGTCTCATCGTAGTCAACACCTTGAACTTGTCAAAAACCTTTCGCGACAAGCCGTGCTTTATAGACGGTAACATTACCATCCGCGTCCGTTTTCTTCTTGAAGATCCACTTGCACTCAACGGCCTTTCGGTCGCTAGGACGGTCCACCAAAGTCCATACTTGGTTTGCGCTCATGGATCCCAATTCGGATTTCATGGCTTCTAGCCATTTCTCAGAGTCTGGGATCATCATCGCTTCCTCATAGTTCGTAGGTTCACTGTCTTCTACTAGCAAGACAGTCACGACAGGGTTGCCATACCACTCAGGAGGGGCACGCGACCTTGTCGACCTGCGACGTTCAGTAGCAGCATCGTCCGAAGCTTCATGATCCTTGTCATTAGCTTCCTCTATTGTTGGTGCAGGCGGCACTAGAACAATTTCAGGTGCTGTGCTACTCTCCAATTCAAGAGAAGGTTCAATAACCTCGTCTAGATCTACTTTCCTCCCACTCACTTCTTTCGAGAGAAACTCCTTCTCAAGAAAGGAACCGTTCTTTGCGACAAACACTTTGCCTTCAGTTCTGTGATAGAAGGTATACCCAATAGTTTCCTTAGGGTATCCTATGAAGACACATTTCTCCGCTTTGGGTTCGAGCTTGTCCGGCATCAACTTCTTGACGTAAGCTTCGCATCCCCAAACTTTAAGAAACGACAACTTAGGTTTAGCACCAAACCACAGTTCATACGGTGTCGTCTCAACGGATTTAGATGGAGCCCTATTTAAAGTGAATGCAGCGGTTTCTAATGCATAACCCCAAAATGATAACGGCAAATCAGTAAGAGACATCATTGATCGGACCATATCTAATAGGGTTCGATTCCGGCGTTCAGACACACCATTGTGCTGTGGTGTTCCGGGTGGCGTGAGTTGTGAAACGATTCCACTTGCTTTAAGATGCGTGAGAAAATCATAACTCAAATATTCACCTCCACGATCGGATCGTAGAAACTTAATCTTTCTGTTATGATGGTTCTCCACTTCATTCTGAAATTCTTTGAACTTTTCAAACGTTTCAGATTTATGTTTCATTAAATAGATATACCCATATCTACTTAAGTCATCGGTAAAAGTGAGGAAATAGCGATATCCACCGCGCGTCGAAACACTCATCGGTCCGCATACATCGGTATGTATGATTTCCAACAAATCCGTTGCTCGCTCCAACGTACCAGAGAACGGTGTTTTGATCATCTTGCCCATGAGGCATGGTTCGCATGTGTCAAATGATTCAAAATCAAGAGACTCCAAAAGTCCATCAGAATGGAGTTTCTTCATGCGCTTTACACCAATATGACCTAGACGACAGTGCCACAAATAAGTAGTATTATCACTATCTACTTTGCATCTCTTAGCCTCAATGTTATGGATGTGTGTTTCATCCCTTTCGAGATTTAGAAGAAATAAACCATTCACAAGAGGTGCATGACCATAAAAGATGTTACTCATATAAATAGAACAACCATTATTCTCCGATTTAAATGAATAACCGTCTTGCAATAAACACGATCCAGAAATGATGTTCATGCTCAACGCAAGCACATAATAACATTTATTAAGGTTTAAAACTAATCCCGAAGGTAAAACTAAGGAGAGCGTGCCGACGGCCATCACATCAACTCTTGATCCGTTGCCAACGCGCATCGTCACCTCATCCCTCGCAAGCCGCCGTCTATTCCGTAGCTCCTGTTTCGAGTTACAAATATTAGCAACTGAACCAGTATCAAATACTCAGGCACTACAATGAGGGCTAGTAAGGAAAACATCAATAACCTGTATATCAAATATACCTTTGATGGTGCCAGCCTTCTTGTCCGCTAAGTACTTCGGCCAGTTGCGCTTCCAGTGACCCTTGTCCTTGCAATAGAAGCACTCAGTGTCCGGCTTAGGACCAGACCTGAGCTTCTTCTCAGCAGGGGCAACGCGCTTGCCGCCTTTCTTGAAGGGCTTCTTTGCACCCTTACCTTTCTTAAAGGTGGGTGGCTTGTTGACCATCAACGCATGATTATTTTTCTTAGTATCCACCTCCACAACTTTCAGCTTAGCGAAGAGCTCAGTGATCATATCAGTGGAACCAATCTGATTGTGAGCAACTACAAAACTTTTGTAGCTAGTAGGGAGTGATTGCATAACTCTGTCAATCTTGAGCTGTTCTGGAATCTCGCAGTCCAGTTGCTCAAGGCGTTGAGTGTAGCCCGACATCTTAATGGCGTGCTCACTAATGGAACTCCCTTCCTCCATCTTGTAGTTAAATAATTTCTTAGAGATCTCATATCTCTCAGAACGGGCTTGAGTCTGAAACATGTTTTTCAGCTCCTCGAGAATCTCAAAGGGCCGGGCGAACTCCTCAAAACGATTTTGAAGATCCGATTCCATAGCATACAACATGGTGATCTTAATCAAATCATAATCATCCTTGCGCGACTGATAAACAGCTTTTTCATCAGCCGACGCATCTACAGCAGGGGCGTCACCTAGCGCTTTCTCAAGGTGCATACTTGGGGAGAACACAGTTTTATCTTGATATTTAAGTGAGGAATCATCTTATAATGCTAACGTCGCGATCTAAGCATGATAAGATACATAAAAGGATAAACATCACATGCATATAACTTTAATGTGACATGGTATAGCCAATCTTCGCGCAATGATCTCCATCTTGTGCGTGCCGGCATGATCTCCATCACTCCACCATGATTGCCTCCACCACGAATAGCAACTACAACTATTGCTAACTACTTAGCGATAAAGTGAAACTATTACATGGCGTATAAGAAGTTGACACACAGGTCATACACAATTATAAAGACAACCATATGGCTCCTGCCGGTTGTGTACTCATCGACATGCAAGTCGTGAAACATTACAAAACATGATCATCGCATACATTATACACATCACATCTTGGGCCATACCATATCACAGAAAACACTCCCTGCAAAAACAAGTTAGACGCCTCTACTTTGTTGTTGCATGTTTTACATGGCTTATGGGAGTAGATGCTAAGAACAATTCTTACCTACGGAAAGCCACAACGGTGATATTATGGTTGCCAAACTCCGGTGTTAATCCCATGACAACTATAGTGAGAGAAACTGGCATCCACCAGCCGCATGTGTGGAACAAGCCACACGTCAAGTGCGGAGCCGGTCTCGCGAATGACGTCGCGCAAGGTTGGCCTGGACCGCTTCAATCTCACTATCCCGTGTCATAAGAAGAACACAAACAAGAGGCTTGCAACAGAAAACATCAACGCCCGCAACAACCATGTTGCGTTCTACTCGTGAAACACATCTACGCATAGATCTAGCTCTGATACCACTGAAGGGGTTCGCGGCATAGTAAATCAAAATTTTCTACGGATGCGAACAGAGGGAAAGCCAAGATCTAATCTAGGAGATGCAAACAACGAGAGAGATTGGATTAGATCTTCATACCCTTGAAGATTCGCACAGCGGAATGTTCGTCGGAACATGGGTGATGTAGTCGTACTCGCTTCTCCTCCTCGCGATCCGATCCGATCTAGCACCACAAGTGGCGATGCCTCCGTGAGATGCACACGTGCAGCACCTCGACGTCTCCTCCTTCCTTGGTCCAGCAAGTATGGTGGAGAGATGAGTTGGATCTACAACGCGACGGCGCGGTGCAATTGGTGGAGAATTTCTGCAGCAGGGCTTCGCCTACAAGCAGTCGGGAGGGAGAGAGGAGGGCAGCAGGGCGGCTAGGGTTGGAGGGGAAGGTGTGAGGGGTTGGTGTGCCCCCACCCCTCTTTATATAGAGGGGGGGCGCAGCCCTATACCCTCCCCCAAGCCCAAACCGGCGGCCCCAAAGGATAAGGAGTGGGGGGCAAGGAAACCCCCCTTCTAGAAGGTCTATCTCGAGTTTAAAACCCCTTTGGCCGGCTGGGCCCTATGGGGACTTGTGCCCCTGGCCCAATGCGGCCAGGGCACTCCCTCATAGGCCCATGCCGCCTCCCGGAAGGTGGGGCCATGTTTGTCCCCTTCCGGAAGGTTCTAGAAGCTTCCGGTACAATACCGATTAACTCGGAACAATTCCGAACTCCAAAAACTGCACTGCCTTATATGAATCTTATTCTCCGGACCACTCCGGAACCTCTCGTGATGTCCCGGATCCCATCCGAGACTCCGAACGAAAACTCATAAACCAATTATGCAATCTATCCTAGCGTCGAGACACGTTAAGTGTGTGACCCTGCGGGTTCGAGAATATGCAGACATGATCTTCTATCAATAATCAACAGCGGGGTCTGGAAACCCATATTGACTCCCACACATTCATCGATGATCATATCGGATGAACCACGATGCCAGGATTCAATCAATCCCATATATATATTCCCTTCGTCTCGCGATATTTTACTTGCCCGAGATTCGATCGTCGCTACCGTCATACCTAGTTCAATCTTGTTCACAGCAAGTACTTTACTCGTTTCGTAATCCGATATCACTTTGTGATTAACTCCTTAACCACATGCTTGCAAGCGGTGTTGATATCGATTACCGAGTGGGCCCAAAGTATATCTCTCCGACTTGGGAGGGACAAATCCCATCTCGATACATACAACCCAACAGATACTTTCCGATCACCTGAGAGACACCTTTATGATCACCCTCTCATAGGATGACGTTTGATGACCTCAAAGCTTTCTTCCGATAACAGGGAGTTGTATTATCTCATGGTCTAAGGAATACAATATTTGACATAAGAAAAGCTTTGCAAAGACGAACACGATGACACGATCTAATCGCTTCGCTTAGTTTGGGTCTGTCCACCATATCATTCTCCCAATGATATGATCTCATTATTAATTGACAACTCATTTCCATGGTTAGGAAACCTTAACCATCATTAATCAATGAGCTAGTCCATAGAGGCATACTAGGGACACGGTGTTGTTCACAAACCACACAAGTATTAAAGTTTCCGCTTAATACAATTCTAGCATGGAATATAAACATTATCATGAACAAGAATTATAATAATAACAGCTTTATTATTGCCTCTAGGGCATAATTCCAATACATGGGTGAACGGCTTCAATCCCCAGGCCCAATCCTCCGGCATCTCCGTCTTAAAGATAGCCCGGACACGCTTGAAGATGAGGTAGTTGTCCAGCTCCACCGTCGAGACTCGGTTGGGATCGAGAGGACCGCTCATATAGCAGAGCTTGTGTGTGCGTTTCTGGAATGGGCAGATCCGGCTGCTGATGAAGGTAGTCATCAGATCCTCACCGCGTAGCCCGGAGCGGATCAGTTCCTTCAGTCGAATCTCAAAAGCCTCGGCCAGAGCATGAGTTTTCCTCGGATTATAGGTCCAGTTCAGCTTGGAAGGAGGGCCGATGGAAAAAGCAGGGAGCCAAATCTTATCCTCACTCCCAGAGTTCTTGACATAAAAGAATGACTTATGCCACTTCTTGCATGATTCTAGACCTGCAATGCGAGGAAATACGGATTTCCTCCAAGGTGTGATGGACGTGGCAACGCATTGGGTGAGCAACTTCTCGGAGGGTTACAGAGATTTGTCTGGGACGACGTTGGATCGAATCTGAAAAAACTTTGACCAAACATGCACAGATGGCCATAGGCCGAAGTATCCCTCCGAGGCGGAGATGAAGGCAGAAAGAGAGGCGATGGCGTTAGCAGGAAGATGATGCGGCTGAAGGCCGAAGTAATCAAGGAACTCCCTAGCGAAATCGCTGAGAGGGAGACCAAACCCGCGAGCAAAATGAGACATGAAGACTACATATTCGCCCTCCCTAAGAACTGGAGAGGATTCGCTGCCGGGTAAGCGACAAGCTACCTCGGCAGGAATCCGACGAGTTTGGATTAGCCACTCAACCTCTCGGCGGGTGATAGAAGAGCCCTGCCACGAGCCCCGCTCGGGCCCAGAGGCAGCATCATCATCCTCAATAAGGGCACCGCTGACGGAGCTCGACATGGGGTCACCGGAGAAATTTACGGAGGAAGAACTAGCGGCGGAGGAAAACTTAGAATTGCACGGCCCCGTCGTGATTTTACGCGGAAACGGCGGCGGAGCAGCGAAGGAACTACCGCGCGAAAACGAAAGGGAAACAGAGGAGTCTAGAGGAGAGCCTAGGCGATGGGACCGGAAGAACTCACCGGCGGCGACGCCGGAGCAAGCGAACAGGGACGAGGCAGACGGAGCAGTGCGGCGGGATCCTTGCCGTCGGAGACCTAGATGAACGCATGGCGGCGGAGTCGCGAACGGGCGCAGGGGCGAGAGGAAGAAGAAGGGCGCAGGTGAGCGGAGGGGGAAAGTGAATCTCCCAGCCCCGTGCCCCTCTTTATAACCGTGCCGCCTGCGAGGTAGTGGGATCGTGGGTGTGGCGGTTGACCGTGTAGATCGTGTGCGCTGCATGACCGCACGCCGCTAAGTGGAACCGCACCAAGGACCACACGGTGGAAAAGAAGGTCACGATCCCTGACGGAAACGGCACACGAGGCGTCGTAGCACCGACACGACAAGCGCAGTAATAACTGTAGCCTGTCAGTAAATACTGTAGAGGAACAAAAAACTAGAGAAACAATGATGAGTATGACACGTAGGACAAGGCGTACGCGAGAAGATATGATGATACCTCGAACGAGAAAAAGATCACTCAGAAACAATGCAGAACGAATATCATGAAACTGATACGGCCCGGCCGAAGTTGTTGGCGGGGCCATACCAGCTTCGGGGACTAATGTTGGGGAGGTGACCTCGGATAGGTAAAGACGGGGAAAGACGAAAGGATGTTCCCCGTCCAGTTTCCGAGTTACAGTCTGAGTCGGCCAAATCCTGTAGAGGTCGGCCGAGATAGGAAAGGGCAGGACCCTTATGATAATGACAAGGCATTACCCGGCCGAGATACTGCGTAAGTCGGCCGGGTTAGCCCGAGTAATCTTAATGCAGGTGAAGGACGAGTCGAGTTACGCGAGGCAGGGCTGAATGATACGAAGCTTGCAGGAGAAGGAGAAGCCTAAAGTCAAACTCTAGCCAGAGGCTAGGGAGAATCTGAGCAGAGCCAAGCACAAGGGACAAAGGCGCAGAGCGACAGAGGGGCAGAAGGAGGTCACGGAGGTGACAGTCCTGAAGCCCGAGGCACGCAGGAGGGGCCCTCTGGAACCTTGCCGTCATTAGAGGGGCGACAGGGAAAGGAGGCCGCCGAACTACTATATTGGGACAAGCATATTCCTCGAATATGCTTGCCAGGTCATCCCTAAAGGAACCCAAGGCTCTCCTTTATAAGGGGAGGCTTGGACCCTGAGGAGGGCATCGGCTCATTTTAGTACCATTAGGATGGTAAAGTTCTCCCTTTCTCCTTGTATACAGCTCAAGGAGCACTTGTACCCCAAGGAAGGAGAAATAAAGATCTTTACCTTAGTCTCTTGTGTGTAGAATCAACTACATCTTCCCTCCCTAGATCCCTCTAGCATCCATTGGCCCCAAACTTTAGCCTACCCATGGCATCTGTCGTGCCACCACCATGACACAAATGGGAAAAGAGACCATATTGTGGCCATGATGTTCCAAAAGAAGAGGAAGACCATCTACTATGCTTGATCTAAACAAGTACTAGTACATCACTATTAGTTCTAAAAAATACTTTAGTAATAGCAACAGAACATTTGATAGATTCACTAGCATTTGAAAGATTCAGAAGTAGAATAAGAAAGAAAAATATCGACAGATTCCTAGTTCATATCTAGTGGCACTTGACAGACTGATCAGCATTTCAAAGTGATCGATTCAGTTTGTCTTTTTCTTGGAACACTCGATTATTGGAGCAAGCAATACTGACAATCAAGTCTGCTTTTGTGTGCATACCTCCTTCTCACATCAATGCATGTGTGTGTGACCTCCATAGGCAACTAAAAATGCCCAAGCCTTGTCTAGATTATGAGTTTATGACAAGGACAACTTACAAAAGAAAAGCAAGACAAATCTGCACTTGATCTAAACAAGTACCAGTACATCAGTATTAGTTCTATAAAATACTTTAGTAATAGCAATGACAGAACAAAGGAAAAGAAGTACCATCTCCTGCCCTTGATCTAAACAAGTATCAGTATATAGTAAAAAATACTTCGAAATACAAGACCTAGTACTATACTAGTATTACTTTGCAGCCAAAATAGTTCAACATGGCTAATACTAACTAAACTATCCTATTACATAGTATTACGAGTACTTACGGTAGCTAGGTTCCAATCCTGGGCATTGGCGAAGCTCAGGATGAACCATAATGGAGTCTCCGGAGATTTCCATACAACGTTGGTTGAGAAACCAATAGTTGCTTCTTTAGTATTTAGACTGAAGCAGCATATTTCAGGAAACGACGTATATCCAAGTCCTATTGCATGGTGGGAGGTGTAGTCATAGTTGCTTCTTGTCAGATATCCCCGGGCAACATCTGCACCGCCTACTACAATGTTAATCGGATAGTTCAATCCAAGGAAAAGGGAATATGCTCCCAGGTCAGCGATCGGTATCCATGGCTTAGGTGGAAATAAGTAAGCAGTGTCCTTTGAGTACACCTTGCAGCCAAACCCAGTAGCATAGGTGCCAAAAGTGCGACCACAACGATCAACACTATGATCAGCAACAAGATTGCCATGGCCATAATAAGTACCGCCATAAAACTCCTCATCAGTTACGTCCTCAGTATGGATAAGAAGAAGGCGAGATTCGTTTGCAGATATTGCTAAGAACCATAAACCAGGTTCGTACTCCTCATCATCCATGTCATCAAGGTTTCCCTCCCCAAGATGCGTGATAGGTGGTGCCGGGAGTAGAATAGGACCTTGAAAAAGAAATGACGGCCAAATCAGCCAAAACTAGTCTACATCCATAAAAACTAAAACTAGTGATTACAATAGGTGTGGATCAAACTTACCAAAATACAGATGATTCCAGACATAAACACTACCACTATCAGTGGTTGCAAACACCAGACCCTTATGGATAACTGCATCGCTGTATCTGAAAAAGTACTGGAACTGGTTCCCAAGAACTGTCCATGTATACTCATCGCATCAAGGGTAGCAATTGAGTAAGAGAAATTTAAATAATCTGCAATAGCTATGGGAGCTCGGCAAATAGCAATCTTCCGGAGGATAATGGTGCGATCATTATGCATGAATGTAAATGGATCGTTGGTCGGTACAAACTCCTGGACTTGTGGAAGAGGAATGCATTGATGAGTATACAAATTGACAAGCTCCCACTAAAACTCACACCCAACAGTGGCGATCTAATCTCCATTGGCACCTACCCAATGTTTACCCATAGAATTCGGGAACACAACGTCAGAGGAGAACCTGTCCAACAGCATCAACTTGCATATCATGCCCTTGCCCTCGAAGTACTCATTGCATTCCCATGGTTTCTTAGTTGGGTGAGAATGAAGAACACATGTGAGGCCAAACGGCTGAGAAGCATGTAAAGTTGCACTATATTTTTCCGAGTCAAGAAGATGTTTGGACGAACCGATGAGGCTCGCGTCGGTGATGACGTCGCATCTCATTATGAGTTCTTCAAGCGGGCCTTCAGTAAAAACCTCCTAGAATAGCTCAGAATCATCACTGTCCTTTCTCGGTCCTGCCATCACAAGGGAGCTGCTGGAAGTTGGGATGATGGCTTGATTTGGTTTTCTGGTAAAGAGGGAAGATCGATGGCGGCAAGCGGGATAGGAAGAAGAACAAACACTCTCATACTGTGCGGTGGACAGGATCGAAAAGCGACATGGTGGAGGAGCAGAATGGCGACGCTTGGCATAGAGGTAGGGGAATGGGTAACTGGGGATCGAGAGTAGTATAGGGGAGGTTGAATAAAATGATTAAAATGGACGCATGCTACTCTTCTCTAGTTCCCTTTAGATTAGTATGAATGCAGGGGTAGCTGCAGGACTAACTGTTGTGTAATTTCTGATCAAATTTTTAGGTCCTTGATGTAAAATGTACTCCCACCGTCCGTGTAAAATTTTAAACTAAAAGTGTTAAAATTTAAACAAATTTAAGCTTAGTTGTCAATGAGTATGAACATTATTGGATTTCAAGCCTAAAGACCAAGGTCATGGTCATATCTACATCATACTTTATGTGGATGATCCATAGGGCTCGACTATCGAGCAAATCGACTCGTTAAGGCTCGGATAATTCAACTCGTTAAGGATATGAGAAAAAAGTAAATCCTGGCTCGTTTTGTACTCATTGACAACTAGTAAAATTCTAACCTTAAAATACGTGGTAAAATCAAAACAAAATTAATCTTAGTTGTCAATGAGTATGAACGTTCTTGGATTTCAATCCAAACGAACACAACCATGGCAATATCTACAACATACTTCATGTTGATGATCCCATATCCAATATTTGCATGCCGACAAATCTGGCCATATTTTGAAAACACTCAAAGAGGAAGTAGTATGAAGAGTATGGCTCGACCATCTACTCTCTCGAGGAGGCAAAACCGATTGTTTTCCTTGCTTGATTATTTTAGGGTCCTTTGTGCTGAATGTATGGACCTCGATGTAATTTTCTTATTTTTAGGTCCTTGGTGTAAAATGTACTCCCGTCACCCATGGAAAATTTTAACCTAAAGTAAGTGGTAAAATCTAAATGAATTTAAGCTTACTTGTCAATGAGTATGAACATCCTTGAATTTCAAGACGGATAACCAAGGTCATGGCAATATCTACATCATAGTTTATATCGATGATCCCATGTCCAAGAATTTTCATGCCAACAAATTTGGCCATATTTTGGAAACAATTGAAGAGGTAGTATTTAGAAGAGTATGGCTCGATCGGCTGGTCTCGCGAGAAGGAGCCAAACCTGACTGCTTTCCTTGCTTAACTAATTTAGGTTCCTTTGTGCTAAAATGTATGGACCTTGATGTATTTTTCCCTATTTTATCTTCTTTTATATAGGATGTACTCCCATCGCCCGTGTAAAATTCTAACTTGAAAGTATGTGGTAAAGTCAAAAAGAATTTAAGTTTAGTTCTCAATGAGTATGAACATTCATGGATTTCAAGATGAACGACCAGGGTGAAGGCCATATCTAATGTTGATAATCCCATATCCAATAATATGCATGCTCAAAAATTTGGCCATATTTTGAAAACAATCTAAGAGGTAGTAGTACAAAGAGTATGGCTCGATCAGCTGCTCTCTCGAGAAGGATCTGAACCTGATTGTTTTCCTTACTTAATTATTTTAGGGCTTTGTTCTAAATATATGGACCTCGATGTAATTTTCCTATTTTTTAGGTCCTTGATGTAAAATATACTCCCGTCGCTCGTGTAAAATTTTAACCTAAAAGTAAGGGGTAAAACTTAATGAATCTAAACTTAGTTTTGACCGAGTATGTATGAAAATTCTTGGATTTCAAGCTGAACGACCAAGGTCATGGCCATTGATACATTGCAAACGTATCTATAATTTTTGATGCTCCATGTTTGTTTTGCACCAATTATATTATGTTTTGTCCACACTTTGTGGCATTTTTATGAATTTTCTGGAACTAACCTATTAACAAGATACCACGGTGCAAGTTCCTGTTTTCTGTTGTTTTTGGTTTTAGAAAAACTAGTAAATAAATATTCTTGGAATTGGATGAAACAAAAGCCGAAGTTCCTATTTTTCCCGACATGACACGAAGCCCGAACGAGAGGGGGAGGCACACCCTAGGGCGGCCACACCTAGGCCAGTCGTGTCCAGGGGCGCGCCGCCCTAGGGTGTGGTCCCCTGGTGCTCCACCGACCTTGCCCCTTCGCCTATATATCCCCCCGAGACGAAAACCCTAAGTACCCAATCTAAATTCCATGAAAAAGTTGGTAGCTACCGCCACCGTCGTCCCTAGATCGGGAGGGATGTGAAGCTCTTCCCGGCACCCTGCCAGAGAGGGGAGATCATCCCGGAGGCTTTCTTCATCATCATGCCTGCCTGCGGAGTGATGTGTGAGTAGTTCATCCTTGAACTATGGGTCGATAGCAGTAGCTAGATGGTTGTTTCTCCTATTTGTGCCACCATGTTTAGATCTTGTGAGCTGCCTATCATGATCAAGATCATCTTATTGTAATGATACATGTTGTGTTTGCAGACATCCAATGGATATTGAGTATTATGTCAGATTGATTATTGTTCTATCATGTCTATGTTATTTGTGATCTTGCATGCTCTTCGTTGCTAGTAGTTACTCTGGCCAAGTATTTGCTTGTGACTCCAAGAGGGAGTATTTATGCTAGATAGTAGGTTCATGCCTCTAGTAATATGGGAAGTGATAGAAACTTCTAAGATTGTGGATGTGCTGCTGCTACTAGGGAGAAAACAACAATCCTTTTCCCAAGGGCAATTGTATTGTTTACATTACACACTTTTCTTAATGCAATTATCTGTTGCTTGCAACTTAATACCCGAGGGTTGTTCAGATGATATCTCGGACGTGGATTATTAGTCATAGATGCAGTTGGATTACGGTCTATGTATAATGTTGTAATGCCCAAGTGAATCTCATAGTTATCATCATGTCATGTACATGCATTGTTATGCATTCTCTATTTGTCAATTGCTCCGCTGTAATTTGTTCACCCAGCATGTTATTTATCTTATGTAGAAAACACCTTTAGTGAACTGTGGACCCTGGTCCATTCCTTCCCATTGATATTCTATCTACGGTTTACTGTTTACTTTCTGCAATTACTACAAGAAACTACTTTCTTCCACACTATACGTTTAATCCTTTATTTTCAGCAAAACCAGTGAGCTTGACAACCTCACTGATAAGTTGGGGAAAAGTATTTTGGTTGTGTTGTGTGCAGGTTCCATGTTGATAGTGTAGGGTTTGCAGCATAGAAAACAATTTTTTTCCTATGATGGGAACAACTATGTACCAAGATCTATCTACTAGATACAAGCAACGGGCGGATATACATCTGTAGAGAACATACCCTTAAAGACTGACAAAGCTTAACAAGGTTGAACTCGTGGTTGATGTAGACGATCTCTTGCCGATCTCAAGATCGAGAGGAAGTCCTAGCGCCGCAAATCAGCGGCGCATTCGTGCTCGCACACACGTCCGAGGCACCGAGCAACCTCTGCCTCCTCGCTCCAGTGTTGCAGCGGAAGCACAACTCTTTCTTGCCGAAAATCCACCGGGAACATGTATCTCGCTAGTCCAAGACCATGGGGGATAAATACTAGAAGGTGAGAGATCCTTCACGAGGAGGTGTGAGTGAGAAGTGAGGAGGGGGCTCCTTTTATAGTAGGAGGGGGTCACCCAAGGGGTTGGCCGCCGGCCATGGGGGCTGCCCCCTCCCCTCCTTCATTCATGTGGGTGGAATATCCACTCACAAAATACCCCTTCAATTTTCTCCACTCAAAACCCCACTCAAAGTCCCATTAAATTTCCACCAAATTTAATGCAAACTCTCATTAAATAAAACTCCTTTTATTTATTCAGAACTTTTTCAATTACTTTAATGAAAAACATTCACATATAACCCCTTGCTAGTATTTCATTTCACATGCAGAAACACTTTCCAAATAATCAGTTCGCGAATAATGCGGACATGATCGAGACCCCTCTCAGATCAATAATCAGAAGCGGGACATGGAGATCTATACTGACTCCCACACATTCAATGAGGACTTTCTTGTGATCGTGAGAACCTTTTACGCTAGTATCTTAATCCCTTTGTTTCGCGATATATTACATGTCCGAGATTCGATCATCGGTATCTCTATACCTAGTTTGATCTCGTTACTGACATGTACTCTTTTCTTGTTCCCGTGATATAACATTCTAGTGATCAAATCACTTGCTTGCAAGCTAATCAATGTGATATCACTAAGAGGGCCCAGAGCATATCTATCTGTCATCGGGATGAACAAATTCCACTCTCTATCCATGGGCCTCAACATAACACCTTAGTAGTACTGACCCCATCTTATAATCACCATGTTATGGTGTGACGTTTGATGTTATCAAAATACTCTTCGGTGTTAGTGATTGACATGATCTCATGGTCTAAGGATTAGGATCACTTCTTATGTTGTTATAGCAATATAAACTCAATGACTTTGATTGTAATGCTATACTTCGGATGAATGTTCATCACACCATTCCAATAATGTTGTGACCTTGTTATTAACAACATCCAATGTCCATGATCAGGAAACCTTGACCATCTTGTTAATCAACGAGCTAGTTTATGAGAGAGGTATAACTAGGAACTTTCTGTTTGTTTATTAAACACACATGTATTAACGTTTCCGTATTAATACAATTATAGCATGCAAAATAAACATCTATCATATATTTGGAATATACATAATAACCACTTTATTATTGCCTCTCGGGCATATTCCCTTCAGCTAGCAACACCTTCAGAAGTTGTTTCTTTCTCCTACTGGTTCGATAACCTTGGTTCCATAAATGAGGGAAAACTTGCTGCTGTGCTCATCATACCTTGTTCTTGGGGTTCTGTAGAGGTCCCAACCTGATAAGGTAGAGATCCCTGTGTTTACAATGCTAGTCCCTAGATCAATAGCTAGCATCCACAATTTAACATGTAATATCAAGAAACAAAGGTCATAATACAACTTTATAACTAGGAATAAAATAATTCATTACATCTTACATAGCTCATTGGGATATCTCATTACAATGCAGCAGAAATAACTATATAGCATGGAGTCCTTCATCTTCAAAGTGCCACAGACAATCATGTTGGTTGTAGACTTGTAATCCTAATCAACACACTTCACTAACATCAAACAAATCTGCAACATAATAAGTTACAACCAAAAGGGTCAATACATTTGAATTGTATTGGAAAGTTTCACTACTATGTGGAAATAAGTTGGAACCTATCAATATATGAATATTTGGCTAAGTAGGGTTTAGACTCATTTGCAGAAAGCAATATGGTTTTATCCTATCTTTTCAAAATAGTTTTGATCTTTTAACAAACTTTCTGAACTCCTTGGCAAACTCCAAGTGCTTCTAATCCCTTGTTGACACCATCAAGTTTTACTTTGAGAAATTGCAATGTCGAGATCTTCCATAGCTTCAGGCCTTAGTTTCTCAGGGTTGTCCGTAACCGGGGACACGGCTAAGTACTTAGAATTTTGATCTTCTGCAGAAGTTGTACACTTTACCACATGACATAATCTCGTCTTGATGCCACCAGTGGCCGCTGGATAAGTACACACCAAATGGAGTACCGGCAGATCGAGAATGTGAAAAAGTCTTTCCATAGAAGTCCTCCCAATACACAATGCTAGCACGTCTACTAGGCACCAATGTAAGGATATACTTCCAATACACAATTCTAGTTAACCTGAATAGGTACCAATGCAAGGGTCTTCCCCTATGTAATTGACTAAGCCAAAGCCCATTTAGCATGTGGCTGTACACGGAAGCCACTGTACGAGAAACATGTTCAATCTCTAAGTCCCTGGGTGGTTTTCTTCTAGTGCACATACAAAAAGATAGCCATATAAACATGATTCCCTTTGTTGCCACCTTATCCACAATTGAGTATCCACATTGCACCCAGGTGATTCATTGAGTACTTGTTTTATTATATAAAACATATATTTTTCCAACACGTCATATAATCATATCATGTATTCCATCCCAGGTCTATAGCAGGGCTAAGCATACTACATATATGATGTTTTCACTAAGGAAGATATAAAGGGTTTCCTAATAGGATATAGCATAGCATAGTAACATAGTAGCCCTATCATGCATACTACAAAAATACCACTAAGTGTAATGAAAATAGTAGGACATAGATGATAGTGCCACTTGCCTTTTAAGTACAGAATATTGGTTCACTCCTTGATCTTGCAACAATCACACTCTTCAAATTTTACTACAATTCAATCAAGCAAGCACATATTCAAACTAGCATTCCAACAATTCACCACATAAAACAATAAAAACAAAGCAATGCATGCAAGTATGCAAAATATTTTTTTATTTGTAAAATTGGTTTCTAATAGGCTATAAACATTTTAAAACACCTAAAGGTCATTTATAAATTTGGCAAAATCATTTGAAACCAAGTTAGTGAAAATGGGCCATTTAAATCATTTTGTTTTGCTAGAAATGATTTTAATCAAAGTAATATTTTGTAGTGTTAGCCAAATATATTTTTAAAAACAAATGTTAGTTTTTATGGTCAAAGTATTTAATATTAATCTATTTGCAAAAAGGTTTCACCTAAATGCCATTTTTAAATCAATGCAATATTTTTATTTTCTAGAAATGCCTTTAACAAAATAATAATTTACTAGGGTTCATCAAAGATATTTTTAAATCCTAAAACTTGGTGTTTAGGGCCAGGGAGTATAAATCAAACCATTTTCAAAAGGTTTTACTCAAAAAGCATTTTCAAACCATAAACAATATTTTTATTTAACTAGAAATGCCTTTATTCAAGGATTAATTTCTTAGTGTCACAAAGTATACTTTTAAAACCAAAAGTTGGTTTTTATGGTCAGTAAGTTAAAAAACATTTACAAAATATTTTACCCTAAAATCATTTTTAGAATAAATTTTATGCACAAAATAAGCCTAAATATGTTTCTGCAAAAACAACCAATTTTACAGAAACAAAATACTAAAATAATGATATGGTTGCAATGTTTGCATTTTTTTGATTCCAATGATATAAAATTTGTAAAATTTGGCCAAGCAGAACAATAATTATGATTTTTGCAAGTTTAATCAAACAAAATCATTTTCTGAATTTTATCAGATAGACTCAGGACACGTGTCTTAATCTTATTCGCTGGTACCAGTTCGCACGGATCGCGCTCTGTGGACCACATGATCTAAAGTGAATCGCATGGCACAGATCGCTTCATACCCCTTCGTTAAGTTATCTATCGCATCCAGCCGATCTAAATCGAACGACTCAAACGGTGGCGACCACAGATGGGTGGCGCTGTGACGGTGGCGAGCGGCGGAGTGCTCTGGCGGTGGTGTTGCCGATGAATCAGGAAGCACGAGAGAGGGAGGAGGCCATTACCGAACTCGCCGTGATGAGGAGAAGCTCGAGGTGGTGGCCATTCGTCAAGGGGCGCACGGGAATAGCGGCGATTGCTCACTAGAGTTGGTCCAGGAAACGGGCACGCTCATGTGTGGTTGTTGCTAATGCTACAAGGCATAAAAAGGCGAGGCAGAGGGATTGTTAGACACGGGCGAGTGTGGAGAACACGTGAGAATCATCGAGAGGAAGAGGCGAGGTCAGAGTTACCGGGGAAGGATCGCCGGAATTGAGGCAGACGCTGTCGTTGCTCAGGTGTTGTCCTTGCCGACGCTCCAAAGCGCACGCGGGCTAGCTGGGACCACTGGTAGATGCGTAAGGTACGGGGGAGTGCGCTCGCGTGCACAAGGAGGTGGAGTACGGTCAGGCGTTGCCGGAATTGGATGAAAAGCTCGCCGGAGCCAGTGGCGTTGCAGCAAGCAATTCGGGCAGCCTAGGGGCAAAGAGGGATTGGTGTCTGGGGGGAAAGGGAGAGGGGGTGATGGCGTTTAAGAGGGTGTGGTCACCGATGAGGATTGATCATGCATTCACGCGAATTTATGAGAGTTCATCGCGGTAGAAACGACGAGGTGCGAGGGGGGTAACGATCACGGCGGGTGAGGGAGATGATGACCTGGCGGTGGGGAAGCGTCGTTAGTGAGGTGAGCATTCGCGTGTGGGGTCGCAGCGTCAGCGAGGGTGCGGGTTAGCTCGCGGGTGAGAAAAGAAAACGTTTCGGGGGAGAGGGGAAGGTGGGCTGCGTTGTTGGGCTGGACTGGGCCTGGTTTCTGGGCTGGGTTTGTTTCCTTTTTTATTCTGAATCTTTTCTTTTTCTTTTTCCTTTTCTATTTTTCTGTTTTGATTTTTGTTCAAATAATTCAAACACCATTTGAATTCAAACCTTTACCAACTTTCAGCAAGCTATTATTACTGTTTATTATTGTATTTTAAAGACTATTTTGGAATAATTCTTTTATTCATTTATGGTTTATTATTTATTTAAAATAGACACTTGTCTTTATTTTAAACAAGATTTAAATACGGTTCTATTCCATATTATTTATTCAAATAACTTATTTTATTCTTTTTAAGTCAATTAGATAACCTTTAATCCTCTTTGGTAATTTCAATTATTTTTCCCATGATTTATTTAATCATTTTATTAGGGATTTTTGTCTTCATTAGAATATGGTTTAATCCCATATACTTTTATTTGAATATTATTTATCCCTTTATTATATTTGTATTATATTTATTCCATTTTCTTATGGATTTGGCCAAGATTTAATTTGGATTTTAAATATTCCTTATTTATTTCTTTCTTTCTTTGCCTTATAAAATCCATATCTTTATATTTAAAGATCCAAAATTGGTGATTCCAATTTGTTTAGTTTTATTTAATATTTTTTTATCTTTTCAAATCCTTTTAGGATCACTTTGCTCAAGATTTGGTTATGGATTTAGATAGTTGCTTTTATTAGCTTTGGAAAATATTTCATTTTAACTTATTAAATTCATAAGTTTTTATCTATGGCTCCAAATTGAGTGAAACCAATTTCTATGGTTTTATAACACTTTTATTTATCATTATTGATCATTTTAAAATGATTGTTGCTAAATTTTTATATGGATCAAATCCATAGTCTTAGAGAGATCTTGGAAATGATTTTCTTCTATTAGGATTTTAGGGTTTTGGTTTAACTTTTCCAAGTGTTTAAATTTCAAGATACATCATTGATGAATGCATTTCACTTGATTGAATTTTTTTTGATTCCCTTTTCATTCAAAGTTCGTTCAAGATGGGTTTTGATGTTTCCATTTGGAATCAGAAAGTTTCTTTTCACCCTAAATTTCAACAATTATTTATTTTGTTTATTTATTTTTCACATTTCAAAATTTGGAAAATTTTGGGATGTGACAGGTTCCCAGCAGGCTCTACATCAACCGAGCCATCATCAGCCATATCTACATCATACTTTATATTGATGATCCCATGTCCAAGAATTTTCATGTCGGCAAATTTGTCCATATTTTGAAAAAAATCAAAGAGGAAGTTGTATTTAGAAGAGTATGGCTCGATCAGCTGGTCTCACGAGGAGGAGCCGAAACCGACTATTTTCCTCCCTTAATTATTTTAGGGTCCTTTGTGCTACATGTATAGACCTTGATGTAATTTTCCCTATTTTGGGTCCTTGGGCTAAAACATACTCCCACCGCTCGTGTAAAATTCTAACTTGAAAGTACGTGGTAAGATCTAATCGAATTTATGCTTAGTTGTCAATGGGTATGATCATTATTGAATTTCAGGCCGGGTGACTAAGTTCATGGCCATATCATACAACATAATTTATGTTGATGATCCCATGTCCAAGAATTTTCATGCCGACAAATGTGGCCATATTTTGAAAACAATCGAAGAGGAAGTAGTATCAAGAGTATAGCTCGATCAGCTGGTC
This sequence comes from Avena sativa, assembly GCA_916181665.1. Classification (NCBI taxonomy): domain Eukaryota; kingdom Viridiplantae; phylum Streptophyta; class Magnoliopsida; order Poales; family Poaceae; genus Avena; species Avena sativa. The sequence goes on along the minus strand of OV702298.1, from coordinate 37,383,302 downwards.
TCTCGAGGAGGAGTCGAAACCGACTGTTTTCCTCCCTTAATTATTTTAGGGTCCTTTGTGCTACATGTATGGACCTCGATGTAATTTTCCCTCTTTTTGGGTCCTCGGCATAAAATGTACTCCCACCGCTCGTGTAAAATTCTAACCTGAAAGTACGTGGTAAGATCTATTCGAATTTATGCTTAGTTGTTAATGGGTATGATCATTATAAGATTTCAAGCCGGACGACCAAGGTTATAGCCATATCTACAACATACTTTATGTTGATGATCCCATGTCCAAGAATTTGCATGCCGACAAATCTGGCCATATTTTGAAAAACAATCAAAGAGGAAGTAGTATGAAGAGTATGGCTCGATCAGCTACTCTCTCGAGAAGGAGCCGAACCCGATTGTTTTCCTTGATTAATTATTTTAGGGTCCTTTGTGCTAAGTGTATGGACCTCGAAGTAATTTTCCTGTTTTTAGGTCCTTGATGTAAAATGTACTCCTACCGCCCGTGTAAAATTTTAACCTAAAGTAAGTGGTAAAATCTAAATAAATTTAAGCTTAGTTGTCAATGAGTATGAACATTCTTTGATTTCAAGCCGAACGAACAAGGGCATGGCCATATCTACATCATACTTTATATTTATGATCCCATGTCCAATAATTTTCATGCCAACAAAGTTGTCCATATTTTGAAAACAATCGAAGAGGAAGTAGTATTTAGAAGAGTATGACTTGATCAGCTTCTCTCTCGAGAAGGATGTTTTAGTTTGCTTAATTATTTTAGGGTCCTCTATGCTAAATGTATGGACCTCGGTGTAATTTTCTCCTTTTTAAGGTCCTTGATGTAAAATGTACTCCCACCACCCGTGTACTTAAAATTTTAACCTAAAAGTAAGTTGTGGTAAAATCTTGTCATGGTAAAAAATATTGCCACTAGGAGTTTCCCTTGTTGAAAAAATGAGAGCGAGAAGGGAACGAGAGGCGAGAGCATAGAGGAGGTAGCCCGAGAGAAGCGAAAAGGAGGATTTGAAGGTGGTGCGATGTCAGAGCAAAGCTGATGGGTTTCTGACATGAGGTACGGTGGGTAGTACACTAGTACTACTACACAAAACAAATTGTGTTTTCTCCCTCCTTCACTACCTCATCACCATCCACACACTCCGGCCGGCTGATCTCTTCCTCGTCCACAACATGGCGCCATGCATGTGCGTCGACCAGCCTCATGTCAGCGGCTCCGTGTATGTGTCTGGCATGTTCGTCATCTGCGTTGGTGCGAACCATTTTGGGCCTTGTCTGGAGTAGTAGAGTAGCAATTCAAATTTTCCCGGTTTCCAAATTTTCACTTCCTTCCCCAAACATCCGGGGGAAGGATATTCAAAATATCATCATTCGTAGTACTAATACTAGTACTTAGTACACTACTTAAAGTGATGGACAAGGGGTGCGTTGATACTACCGTATGTCCCATCACATTGGATTTTGATGCACACCATTATGATCTTTTTATTTTTATTTTGCGGGGGACACCACTATGATCTGGCCAGCCTTCCTATTCCCAACTACTCCACCTCCATTCATTCCATTTCACACCCTAGGAAGAGGAAGCACCAAGCACACACCCAACAAGCTGGTTCGAAAGTAAGGAGCCCTCTTTTTTAGGGCCTGTTTGGTTTCTAGCCATAATTTGCCAAGCCAAAGTTTGGTAAAGTATGGCAGCCACAAAGTGTGGCTAAGAAATTGGACGCCAAACTTTGGTAAAAATTGGCAAGAAACTTAACTCGACAAGTGGGCCATATAATTAATGAACTGTGGCAAACTACAAGTGTGGCAAAAACCAAACACAAGTCAAACAACTTCTAACTGCCAAAGTTTGGCTTGGCAAACTGTGGCTGGGAACGAAACGAGACTTTGTTCACGAAGCAAAACTAGCACTCCCTCCTTCCCAAAGAATTTAAGCCAATTTTCCAATATTATGTAAAATTTGAAATACGATTAAGTGGTAGATTGCTCTTAAAGTTCTATAGCTATCTTTTGACGGTAGCCACCATACAATCAATGTACAGAAAACCTACGAGATTTTTGAAAGATTCGATTTCTTGCTAAGAATTTGCATGTTGACAATCACGAGTGTTCACAACTTTTGAAAAAAATCTGCCGATGATACCATATCCAAGAATTTACATGCCGACAAAATCTGGCCATATTTTGAAAACAGTCGAGAGAGGAAGTAGCGTCAAGAGCATGGCTCGATCAACTGCTCTCTCGAGAATGAGCAGAATTTTTTTATTGCTTAATTATTTTAGCGTCCTCTGTGCTAAATGTATGGACCTCGATGTAAATTTTCCTTCTTTTTAGGTCCTTGATGAAAAATGTACTGTCATCACCCATGTAAAATTCTAACCTAAAAGTTATTGGTAAAATCTATACGAATTTAAGCTTAGTTGTCAATGAGTATGAACATTCTTGGATTTCAAGCCAAACTACCAAGGCCATGGCCATATCAACATCGCACTTTGTGTTAATGATCCCATATCCAAGATTTTGCATGGAATTAAATATGGCCATATCTTGAAAACAATCGAAGAGGAAGTGGCGTCAAGAGTATGGTTCGATGAGCCGCTCTCTCGAGAAGGAGCCAAACCTGACTGTTTTCCTTGCTTAATTACTCTAGGGCCCTATGTGCTAAGTGTATGAACCTCGATGTAATTTCGGTTCTTTTTAGGTCTTTGAAGAAAAATGTACTCCCATCATGCGTGTAAAATTTAACCTAAAAGTAAGTGGCAAGATCTAAACAAATTTAACCTTAGTTGTCAACGAGTATAGACATTCTTGGATTTCAAGCCGAACGACCAAGGTCATGGCCATATCTACATCTTAGTTTATGTTGATGATCCCATATCCAAGAATTTGCATGCCGATAAATCTAGCCATATTTTAAAAACAATCAAAGATGAAGTAGCATGAAGAGCTATGCCTCGATCAGTTGCTCTCTCGACAAGGAGACAAGCCCGATTGTTTTCCTTGCTTAGTTATTTTAGGGTCCTTTGTGCAAAATGTATGTACCTCAATATAATTTTTCTTTTTAGGTCCTTGATGTAAAATGTACCCCCGCTGCACATGTAGAATTTTAACCCAAAAGTAAGTGGTAAAATCTAAACAAATTTAAGCTTAAATGCAATGAGTGTGAACATTCTCGGATTTCTAGCAGAACGACCAAGGTCATGGCCATATCTACATCATACTTTACATTGATGATCCCATATCCAAGAATTTGTAGGCCGAGAAATCTAGCCATATTTTGAAAACTATCGAAGAGGAAGTATCATGAAGAGTATGCCTTGATGGGCTGGTCTATCGAGAAGAAGGATCTAAACCTGACTATTTTCCTTGCTTAATTATTTTAGGGCCTTTGTGATAAATGTATGGACATCGATGTAATTTTCCCCTTTTTAGTTCCTTGATGTAAAATGTACTCCCACCGCACATGTAAAATTGGAACCTAAAAGTAAGTGGTAAGATCTAAACGAATTTAATCTTAGTTGTCAATTAGTATGAACATTCTTGGATTTCAATCCAAACGACCAAGGTCATGGCCATATCTACATTATACTTTATATTGATGATCCCAATAACCAAGAATTTACATGTCGACAAATATGTGCATATTTTGAAAACAATCAAAGAGGAAGTAGTATTTAGAAGAGTATGCCTCGATAAGCTGCTCTCTCGAGAAGGAGCCGAACCCGATTGTTTTCCTTGCTTAATTATTTTAGGGCCCTTTGTGCTAAATGTATGGAACCTCGATGTAATTTTCCCTTTATTTAGGTCCTTGGTGTAAAATATACTCCCACCACGCGTGTAAATTTTTAACCTAAAAGTAAGTGGTAAAATCTAAACAAATTTAATCTTAGTTGTCGATGAGTATGCACATTCTTGGATTTGAAGCGAACGACCAAGGCCATGGCCATATCTACATCATATACATTATATGGATGATCGCATATCCAAGAATTTGCATGCCTCCATGAAATTTTAGGGTCCTTTGTGCTAGATGTATGGACCTCAGTGTAATTTTTCTCCTTTTTAGGTCCTTGGTGTAAAAGGTACTCCCACAGCCGGTTTAAAGTTCTAAACGAATTTAAGCTTAGTTGTCAATGAGTATGCACATTCTTGGATTTGAAGCCAAGCGACCAAGGTCATGACCATATCTACATCATATACATTATATTGATGATCCCATATCCAAGAATGTGCATGCCTCGATGTAATTTTAGGGTCATTTGTGCTAGATGTATGAACCTCGATGTAATTTTTCTCCTTTTTAGGTCCTTGGTGTAAAAGGTACGCCTACGACCGGTTTAATTATTCTAACCTAAAAGTAAGTGGTGGTAAAATCTTGTCATGGTAAACAATATTGCCACTTGGAGTTCCCCCTATTGAAAAAAAACTAGGAGGGAGAAGGCACTGAGAGCATAGAGGAGGCAGCGCGAGAGCAACGAAGAGGAGGTTTTGAAGGCAGTGCGATGTCAGAGCAAAGCTGCGATGAGTTTCTGACATGAGGTACACGTACAGTGAGTAGTAACTAGTAAATTTCAGGGGTGAAGGATCGTCAAAAGATTGCCATGCGCAGTACTTGTACTACTACTTAAAGTGGTGGACAAGGGGTGTCCCATCGCATTAGATGCACACCATTATGATCTTTTATTTTTATTTTTGTGGGGTACACCACTACGATCTGGCCAGCCTTCCTACCCAGAACTACTCCACCTCCATTCGTTCCACCCTAGGAAGAGAAAGCACCAGGCAGACATGCAGCAAGCTGGTTCGAAAGTGAGGAGTGCCTTTTCTCACCAAGCAAGTAGTAGTATTCCCTCCATCCTATAGAATTTAAGCCGATTTGCCAATATTATGTAAAATTTGAAATACGAGTAAGTGGTAGATTGCTCTTAAAGTTCTACAGTTATTGTTTGACGATAGCACCCAACGAGATTTTTGAAAGATTAGATTTCTTGCTAAGCATTTGCATGTTGACAATCACTAGTCTTCACAACTTTTGAAAAAATAGATCTGCTTGGCAATATGGCCTACATTATATGAACATTCTTAGGCTTCAAGCCGAATAACATGGGTGAATATATGGCCATATATGTACATGATACTTTATGGAAATGTTCCGATGTTTGGTAGATGGGTGCATCTTGGCATGGTGAACCATAATGCTGCCAATAATGGAAGTTTTCAACTTTTAGGAATAAAACATTTTTGTATTTTCATTGTAAAAATAATGTGTTTTACTTTAAATTAAAGCAAATACAAAGAATATGGCTCAGAATACCACACGCCCATTTTCGAGACAAAGTTTGGACCATGTTTCACTTATGTTTACACGAGGTTTAACAAGTTCTTAAGCTTCCTAGCTAAGTTCGCCCATTTAAACGAATTTAAGCTCTATTCTCAATGTTAGGTGTAATTTTAATCTAAAAGTATGTGGTAGATTGCTCTCAAAGTTCTACAAATAAAATATCTTTTGACGGTTGTACCCACCAAGCATTCTATATATTGAAAACCATGGAGGTTATTTTTGAAATATTTCACATCTTGCTAATAATTTGCATGTAAATTTTTTTGTCCTTGTTAGGAAAGAAATCAAACATCATACTTTGTGTTGATGACCCCATATCCAAGAATTTGCATGCCGGAAAATGTGGCCATGTTTTGAAAACAACCGAGATATGAAGTAGCATGAACAACATGGCTCGATCAACTGGTATCTCGAGAATGATCTGAACCCGACTGTTTTCCTTGCTTAAATATCTTAGGGCCCTTTCTGTTAGATATATGGACCTCAATGTAACCCCCTTTTTAGGTCCTTGATTAAAATGTACTCCCATAGCCCGTGTAAAATTCTAACCTAAAAGTAAGTGGTAAAATCTAAACAAATTTAAGCTTAGTTGTCGATGAGTATGAACATTCATAGATTTCAAGCCGAACGACCAAGGACATGGCCATATCTACATTGCACTTTGTGATGATGATCCCATATCCAAGATTTTGCATGGCGTCAAATCTGGCCATATCTTGAAAACAATCGAAGAGGAAGTGGCGTGAAGAGTATGGTTCGATGAGCTGCTCTCTCGAGAAGGAGCCGAACCCGACTGTTTTCCTTGTTTAATTACTCTAGGGCCCTCTATGCTAAGTGTATGGACCTCGATGTAATTTTGGTTCTTCTTAGGTCTCTGAAGAAAAATGTACTCCCACCGCGCATGTAAAATTTAACCTAAAAGTATGTGCAAATATCTAAACGAATTTAAACATAGTTGTCAACAAGTATGGACATTATTGGATTTCAAGTCAACTGACCAAGATCATGATGCCCATATCTACATCTTACTTTATGTTGATGATCATCCCATATCCAAGAGTTTGCATGCCGAAAAATCTAGCCATATTTTGAAAACAATCAAAGAGGAAGTAACATGAAGAGTTATTATGCCTCGATCAGTTGCTCTCTCGAGAAGGAGCCGAACCCGATTGTTTTCCTTGCTTAGTTGTTTTAGGGCCCTTTGTGCTAAATGTATGGACCTTAATGTAATTTTCCTTTCTAGGTCCTTGATGTAAAATGTACTACCGCTGCACGTGTAGAATTTTATCCATTTAAGCTTAGTTTTCAATGAGTGTGAACATTCTTGGATTTCAAGCAGAACGACCAAGGTCATGGCCATATCTATGATACGTCGTAAACGTATCTATAATTTTTGATGCTCCATGCTTGTTTTATATTATCTTTGCTATGTTTTGTCTACACTTTGAGGTATTTTTACACATTTTCTAGAAGTAACCTATTGACAAGATGCCATAGTGCCAGTTGTATGTTTTCTGCTATTTTTGGTTTCAGAAAGCTAAAAAATGAATATTCTCGGAATTGTCGGGACAAAAGCCAAAATTCATATTTTCCCTGAACGATACAGAAAATCGAAGATGAGATGGAGGAGGACACCATGGTGGCCACACCCTAGGTGGGTGCGTGGCCCACCCTGGCCACGCCCACAGGGGGTGTGGGCCCCCTGGCTGCCTCCTCGCCTTGCCTCCTTCGCCTATAAAAGCCTCCCGGGGAGGAAACCCTAAATAATCCATCATACTTCCAGAAAAAGTTCCGCAGCTCCGCCGCCACCGAAGGGGGGATTCATGGGACATAAAGTCTCTGTTCCGGCACCCTGCTAGGACGGGGAAGTACCCCCGGAGCCATCTCCATCGATCTCCATCGCCATCTTCATCAACGTTGCCGATTCCCATGATGAGGAGAGAGTAGTTCTTCCTCGAGGCTAAGGGCTCTACCGGTAGATATGTGTTCATCTCTTGCTCTATGCATGGTCATATTGTGATCATGAGCTTTCTAATCAAGTAGATCTACCTTGTTGCTCAAGTGCTTTAATAGATCTCTGCTCTTCACATGTGTGTGAAAGTGACAGCGTGCACGCCATGGTGGCACTTAGGTTTGAGTCTACATAAATACTCTTTGTGCTTTAATAGATCTATGCTTTTCCCCACGTGTGTGAAAGTGACAACGTGCACACCATGTGTGGAACTTAAGCTAGGTTACATATATATATTTATCATGAGTATATTTGGAGTTGGATGTCTCTATGAAATTGTGGTGTTTGTTGGAACCATCTAGCGCTCAAGGTGACAGTGTGGGATTATCTAGATGGGGAAGGCGGACTTTGAGGAGTGTTGTTATAGCCCTACCATGGATTAGAGTGTCCAACCGGAGAGTAGTTCAGGGTAGCATCATGAAGAGAATATATTTATTGAGAGTGTTCTATAGTGAAAGTATGATCCCTAGGCCTTGTTTCTAAACATCGAAACACCGTCTGCATCTAGATATGTTACATGTTTGCTTGCTTCCATCTTTTTGCCTTTAGTCTTTTCCTCCCCGTCAGAAGCTCTTTTCTGGCACCGTTACCACTTATAATCATCCATACCACTTGTATTTCACTATCTCTTCGCCGAACTAGTGCACCTATACACCTGTCAAGTGTATTGGGTGTGTTGGAGACACAAGATACTTATTGTATCTTGATTGCAGGGTTGCTTGAGAGGGATAACTTTGACCACTTCCTTCCTGAGTTCGATAAACCTTGGGTAATCCACTTAAGGGAAACTTGCTGCTATTCTACAAACCTCTGCACTTGGAGGACCAACAACTGTCTACAAGAATAGAAGTGCGTAGACATCAAGATATTTTCTGGCGCCGTTGCCGGGGAGGTAAGGTAAAAGGTACTCACATCCTCTTGGTGTGTGAGTGCTCGAAGTTATTTACTTTAGATTCTGCAATTTTGTCTTTTTGTTTCTTGTTTTCACTAGTTAGGCTTAATGGAAAACAACAACAAAATTAGAGAGCTTTATAGTGTCTATCTTGAGTTAGGACATGAATTGTTTGAAGAGAAAATTAAAAAACCAATGGAACTTTATTTGCATGCTAATAGAAATGTTATTAGTATGAATACTTTAAACACCATTATTGCTAATGCTATGGAAACATCTAAGCTTGGGGAAGCTAGTTTTTATGAAAATGATCTTTTTAGTTCCCCAGCTTAGGAAGATAGTTATTCTATTGCTTATGATGATACCAAACCTCCAATATATGATGATTACTATGATGAATATGATATTTTCAGTTTACCTAATATTGAGGAGAAAATTAATTGTGATTACAATATGCCTCCTATATTTGATGATTATGGTGATGAGAATAATAGTGATAGCTATTTTGTTGAATTTGCTCCCACTACAATTAATAAGAATGACTATGCTTATGTGGAGAGTAATAATAATTATATGCATGTGGCTCATGATAAGAATATTATATGTGATAGTTATATTGTTAATTTTATTCATGATGCTACTGAAAGTTATTATGAGAGAGGGAAACATGGTCTTATGCATCTCAACAATATTAAGTTTCCCCTCTTTATGTTGAAAATTTTGAAGTTGATTTTGTTTTGCTTTCCTATGATTGTTGCTTTGTGCTTTCATGACTTGTTTCTTTACAAGATTCCTATGCATAGGAAGTGGGTTAGACTTAAATGTGTTTTGAATTTGCTTCTTGATGCTCTCTTTTACTTCAATTCATATTTCTTATGTGAGCATCTTCTCAAACTATCAAGCCTAACTTAAAGGCGTTAAAGAAAAGTACTTGTTGGGAGATAACCCAAGAGTTTTCTTGATTCTTGGAAGTTATTACTTCAGTAATGACCTCTCCTTATCTTTTTTGTTTGCATTTTGTGCCAAAAATGACCTCTAATGAGAGGGAAGTAAGATTTGGGGAGTTGCTGTCCCGAAACAGATTTTTGTGCTCCACCGTAAAAATTCGTGAGGAATCTATGTAAGTCGGATTGAGCCGATGTTTCGGGAATACATCCCCCAGTATGTTAGATAACTTTTGTTAGTTCAACACTTTTTGATTTGAGCAACATAAGGTCTTCGAAAAAATCGGTTTCTACCTGCTGGCCTATTTTCACAAATTTCTGCCATTATTTGCATTTGCTTCTTATTGATTCCTTTTTGGGTTATTTTTGGGAAATTGAGCTTTTGAGTGAATTGATACAGTAGATCGTGTCTTTAGTGAAAGTTTTGCTGTCTTGAAACTAAACCCAAAGGTTTATTATCTTTTGAATACACTAATGTTGCTAATGAAGATTGTGTGAAGTTTTGTATGAAGGAAAATTTGCAGGTGTAGAGAAAGAATGATGTAATGAGATGAAGAATGGACAAAAGCTCAAGCTTGGGGATGCCCAAGGCATCCCCTTTTTCATCAATAAAAATCTCAGGTCTTTCTAGACACTTTGTTTTTATTGTTTCAAGCTTTATTGTGTTATTCTTAGAGTGTCTTAATTTTCATTTTTGGTTTTTGTTTGCTTGGTTTGCTTGCTGCAATAAGTTGGTTGATCCCAACACACTTCTTTTGGAGAGAGACACACTCTGTTTTTGTTGCCTAGAACACTCTAGTTTTCATTCTTATTGTTTTGTGAGTGTTCTCTTTTGCTAGCACCGTGTTTAGCCTTAGTTTTCTTGTGCTTTTAGCTTAGAAATTTTTAGTTCTTTGTTGTGGATTTGTGAGACAAGATCACTGATCTTTGTTGATTATTATCTTTATGAGTTGTTTCAAATAAGTCGATTGGTGTTGGAAAAGAGTAGGAAGCTTCATGCTTATAGTTGTACAAGAAGGAGTTTGCTTTGACTGTGACTTAGACTTTATCATGTCATGCTAGGTGTTGTTTTGAACTTATGTTTAGTGATTATTGCTGTAGCATGAATTTTTCCAAACAATTAGGATTGCTTAATGTGCCTTGAAAGAATCATGCGTTGTTTTAGCATACAAAAGCATAGTATTGTGGTATTCTCCTTTGATGCTTTGTTTGGGTTGACTTGGCACATTCTCACACCATGTTATGACTATGAACAAGTCACCATAGCCTCTATGATCATTTAGTTTTTGACTTGTAGTACCACTTTATGCTTTGATTAGTAATGTTTTGTCGGTCTACATGATTATGGCCATTATTGCTCTCTTAGTTGGTCGCTCCCAGTCTTTTGCTAGCCTCCACTTGTATGAGTAAGCTCTACTCATGCATCCAACTCCCAAGAAACCAAGTTATTCCAAAGTGTCCACTATAAATTCTTATGCATGGTGTGTTACACCGTTCCAAGTATATTCTTGTTTTCATCTATCTTCCAATTAAAAAGTCTCTTTGTTATGTGAAAACTTAGTGTTTTCCAAACCGAATGTTTTGCTTGCTTAATTATTTTAGGGCCATTTGTGCTAAATGTATGGAACCTCGACGTAATTTTCCCCTTTTTAGGTACTTGATGTAAAATGTACTCCCATCGCATGGGTAAAATTTTAACCTAAAAGTAAATGGTAAAATCTAAACGAATTTAAGTTTAGTTCTCAATGAGTATGAACATTCTTAGATTTGAAGTCGAATGACCAAGGTCATGGCCATATCTACATCATACTTTATATTGATGATCCAAATATCCAAGAATTTGCATGCCAACAAATATGGCCATATTTTGAAAACAAAACGAAGATGAAGTAGCATGAAGAGCATGGCTCTATCTGTTGGTCTCTCGAGAAGGAGCCGGACACGACAATTTTCCTCCCTTAATTATTTTGGGTCCTTTTTCATAAATGTATGGACCTCGATGTAATTTTCCCTCTTTTTTAGGTCCTTGGCTTAAAAAGTACTCCCACCGCCCGTGTAAAATTCTAACCTAAAAGTAAGCGGTAATATCTAAATGAGTTGATTATCAACAAGTATGAACATTCTTGGATTTCAAGCCGAACGACCAATGTCATGGCCATATCTACATCATACTTTATGTTGATTATCCCATATCCAAGAATTTGCATGCCGATAAATATGGCCATATTTTGAAAACAATCGAAGAGGAAGTGGTATGAAGAGTATGGTTCGATCAGGTGCTCTGTCGAGAAGGAGACGAACCCGACTATTTTCATTTCTTAATTATTTTAGGGTCCTTTGTGCTACATGTATGGACCTTGCTGTAATTTTCCTTATTTTTAGGTCCTTGATGAAAAATGTACTGCCACCGCTCGTGTAAAATTTTAACCTAAAAGTAGGTGGTAAAATCTAAACGAATTTAAGCTTAGTTGTCAATGAGTATGAACATTCTAGGTTTTGAAGCCGAACGAGCAAGGTCATGGCCATATCTACATCATACTTTATATTGATGATCCAATATCGAAGAATTTGTATGCCGACAAATTTGGCCATATTTTGAAAATAATCGAAGAGGTAGTAATATGAAGAATATGGCTCTCTCGAGTAGGAGCGGACCCAAATGTTTTTCTTGCTTAATTTTAGGGTCCTTTATGCTAAATGTATGGACCTCGATGTAATTTTCCCTTTTTAGGTCCTTGATGTATAATGTACTTCCAGCGCTCATGTAAATTTTTAACCTAAAAGTAAGTGGTGAAATCAAAACATATTTATGGTTAGTTCCTACTCAGTAGGAGTATTAGGGTGAAGAGACTATGAGCACAAAGGTTCCGCTATATACGATTGGGGCAAAAACGTGGAACTGAATGGCTACATTTTTACTCATAATTACCTTTTTTGTCCAAAACTGACTAGCTAACAGCTGAACAGAGATCATCTTGTATCAAAATCGGAATACACGTAAGGCAAATCAGATGAATCGAGGCACAAATCAGATCAATCGAGGCAAAATCCAATGGATAGCTAGCCTAAAATCAAAATACACCGTATCTAGACAAATCCACGTCAATTAATTTGGATCGAAGGGAGTAGCACCAACCGCCAGCGCGTGCTTGCGCCGCCGCCGGCGTGTTGTCAACAGCTGTGCCGCCCGCGTGCCTGCTGTTCCTCCGCGTGTGTCTGCTTGCGCCGCTTGTGTGCCTGTTGCGCCTCCTCGCGTGCTTGCCACGGCCGCCGATGGTTTGCGAGGCATTTTATTTCCTTTGACAACCCTTGTTAGCTAAGGTTCATTGGTTATCATCTCAAAAGAAACTTCATTCAACCATTAACATAACATCACGAGTTTACATATATAGGACTCGCTGCTGAACTACTGCAGGTCCGGTGCCTCCTAACACCTATTATCGTGCCACCAGCGGCAGCTTGTTAGACACCAGCAGCAATGACAGCTCCAGCGCCGCCGCCGGCTCCTAACCTGGCGGCACCTTCGGATAAGCCGGCGGCACCTCCTGCGCCATCGACAGCTTCGGGACGACCCCGTGGATGAAGTTGCCGTTGTTGGCGAATTGGTCCCAGTAGTTGGTGAAGATGTTGGCGCTGGTGAACACCACCATCTCGCAGCCGCGGTGGAAGGCCTGGCCATAGAGGAGACGGGCGTCCCTAAAGTTGACAAACTTGACCATCAACATCCCGCCATCCGAAGTGCTGTGGAGGACGTACATACGGTACTTGAGGTGACCATAGCCAGCGTCTAGGAAGGAGCATGCCATCTGCCACGGTGTTCTCCACGGGGAGAAGGCCCAAATGCATAGGGCATTGTCCTCCTATGCGGCGACGTTGATGTCTTTCCGCTCCAGTACGGCGGGCGGCAGCCGGAAGGTGGCCATGGATGACTGATGGGGACATAGACGGTTGCTAGAAGCTAGGGATTGGAGATGCTTTGGTGCTCTAGGATCATGTTGAAGGAGAGAGAATAGTAAATAAGAAGGAGGTGATCCAAGATTGATGTGGAAGATTAGCCGAACCGAGGGGGAAATAAATGTCGCTGATGAAACCGATGTGTGTGGCAAATGTGGATGACGAAGACTAGGGTAAGCCGATGGGACGGAACGCTGCCTCTGCTTCTCGCACTCGATGGGCACAGTCATAATTTTGGGGTGCCTCCGAGGCGACCGCGACCGCCTCGTCATCCACCCTCCACTAGCCATGGCACGGCTTGACATGCACATCATGGAACGGCTTCTCCATTCTTCCATGCTTAAAATATTCCAACTTACATTTTTTAATTCACTTCATCAGGACCTGGCCAACCTTCCTATATTTTACTCTTGTATACTGAAGTTATTCCATTTCTGACCATGCACCGAGGAAGAAACGACCGCATTCACATGGACCCGGCGTATGTTGGTACTCTTATATACTCAAGTCCATTCTTTTTTTACTCATTGATTATCGACGGTCGTATAAAAAGAAGGGCACGACTCGAGGCCGGATCAGAGAGTCCACATTTCCCCCTCCCAAATCGCAATGCTTGGAACGCTTACTCTGCAAATGGAAGCCACCATGCTCAACTGTTCCTCCTGCTTCCAGCCCCTTAAGCCCTGACGGGTCTATAAGGTTGCTCCCTTTATCCCTCACAAATCCATTTATTTTTCTTTTGTTGGTTCGTCCATGCAATTATCTTATTTTTCAAACTTCCATTTCTCCAGTGCGTAGATATTCATATAATCTGCCATAGCTGTCCACAAGATCACCTCCTGCCAGAAGTGCGAGTACCCTAGCGGCGGATTTGCCCATGAGCACGCCATGGATGTCGTTCTATCAGCGGCTAGGGTCGAGTTCACCCACAAAGGCTGCGGGAGCTTGCTGCCCTACTACGAAGTCCACCAACATGAAAGCATGTGCTGGCACGCCCCCTACACTTGCACGGAGACTGGCTGCAACTTCACCGCCCCGCCGCCAGCGCTCGTCGCCCACCTCGTAGCGGTCCACTCGATCCAAGTGCACAAGATCCAATATGCCACCAACAAAGCGTTGCAGGAGTCGGTACCGCTAGCGGGCGAGGCGTCCCTCCGGCTTGTCCTCGCCGGGGAGCAGGACGCACTGTGTTCCTCCTGATGATTTGCATGCTAGACATGATGGTCCTTAGCCCGACAAAGAAGATGAAGACACAAGCTAGGGGACGAGTGTGGTGACCCAGCATTCCACTTCTTGTTGTAGTATAATATAGTCGTGGACATAACACTCACGGAGCACCATTCCATAAATATTACATCCTTAGAGTGGTACAAAAGAAACAAAGCGGGTCCACAACATACATTATCATTATTACAACCAGAAATTACATGACGACTTCGAGATCCTCTTAGGTCCATAGACGTATCCCGATGACTCGGGGATAAACTATAATAACTCAGAGAACAAGATGAAGAAGCAAACCAAACTTTAAGGTTTATACGATATTTAATATAGATAAAGGATAGAGATCTATGCTACTGGACTTGATCACTGTATGTGATACATCTACACTTCAGGTACTCCGGTCTCCATTCCATAGATGTTTTCGTAATTGTCCCCTTCTACACTTCCGGATACTTCTGGTTCTTCATAGCGGAATTCTTCTTGGTCATCAATTGGATATAGTATTTCCTCTTCCTGATCTTTAATGTCTTTAGAATCTAGCAAGGGTTAATAAGATACGTTGAGTACGAGTGTACTCAGCAAGTTCACTAAAAGGAGTGTTTGATGCACTATATCTACAGCCACAGACCATAGGTCGTAGGTAATGCAAGTTTTCGTACACATTTCTTCAAAGGTTGCTTTTATTCTGAAAAGCTATGCCCGTCAGCCTTCACAGGTATACCAGAACTTTCATGGAGTTCCTTTCCTACAGCGTTCGCAGCTCCTTCCCGGAACAGGGAGTAACAAGTTACATTTCTTACACTCTGTAGAGGTGCGTTGCTTTACCCATGAGAGACCTTAGCCTTGTTGCACAACCAAGTCATGAGCTTGTCCACACTCCCTTGGTATGGGGCCCAGTCTAAGATCCAAGCCAATCACTGTCCTTCTCCGCGACCCCGCATACAGCGCAATTGTTGTATGTCCAAACTCAAGGTAGACCTTTCCCAGTATAAAACGGCTATACCTTAGTTGGATACACACAACAACCATTAACACTAGAAATCTGGCTTTTGTAAGCCCAGATCCACAGTAGACCTTTCCCCGTATAAAACAGCTATACCTATGATCTGCAACTTACAAATGCCTAGAACAGTGTCCAATGCATGCGAAAGGGAGCCGATCCAGCTGACTTCTCCGTCCCACTCCAAATCTCATGGTTAACGCGTAATATATGGCACGAGAATCACTGACGACATTGGTTTTTAAGTCCTAGATAATATGTTACTTTACCACTGGAACTTTCATAGTAGGTTATTACCTCATGGTAAATAACCTATAATCTTATTATTATGAAAATAATGTTTTCTGACCTTTTTGAAATGCAGGTGATGACAACACTGAATTTGAAAAATACTTTACAGAAAATAATCAAAGGACATGAGCAAGTGTGAACTTGCCTTGATAAAGTGAAGTATTGTAGTCGAATGTATCGACTTGACC
Source organism: Avena sativa (assembly GCA_916181665.1). Taxonomy (NCBI): domain Eukaryota; kingdom Viridiplantae; phylum Streptophyta; class Magnoliopsida; order Poales; family Poaceae; genus Avena; species Avena sativa. Next base: position 37,367,446 of record OV702298.1, on the reverse strand, counting down.
CTGGACCTCGGGTTCTACAAAAATATCATCATTTCCCGGTAAGGCCAATGTTTAAAGAAGCAATATGCTATTATGCATAAGTAATGAGATGCATGATGTAAAATCCCAAGTAATCCCCCAAAATTACAAGTGAGATGGATTTAGATGATTTATTTTAAGGTTTGATTTATTTTCAAGTTTACTTCACAAAAGAGTGTGGTTGGAAGGATTTTGAGACAAAGATATAAGATATGAAAAGTAAGTACAATCATAATACAATTATAAGATTCAAACGTATTATGTAATTATTACAAAGTTCATGTTTTAAGTTGTTATGGCTTAAAGGAAATGGTATATTGTTTCTTTTTAAGTGAAAACAAGAATAACATTTGAAGAAATTATTATTTATGTTAAGTTAATCAACTCTGAAGATTAATAGGATTGAAGCTATGTTTTTTGATAAGGTTTAAATGATTTTGAGTCATTGTATTCCTAGCTTAAAGTATATTAGATCAAAGTAAACTATCAAAATTTATTTGGACTTGAAATATGACATTTGTAGCATTATCAATTATTAGGGTTTTTCCTAAGCATAATCAAAGATGAAATCTTATAATTGGGAAACTTTGCCTTAAGGATTTATATCTGACATGTGTAATATTTATAAATTATATGAATACCGAGTTTGACGAGGTTTAATCTTGTCAATGCCCATTGTTATGAGCTTGGGTTTTGGAGAAGATGGGGGTGTAGGAGATCGCAGAACGGTTAACAGACAAGCAACCAGGGGACATGAGATTTACCCAGGTTCAGGCCCCCGGAGGGAAAACCCTACTCCTGCTTGTCTGCTCTTGATTACGGCAGAACTGAAAGTTACAGGGGTGCGCAGATGCAATCTGGCGTGGAGGTGTGTATGCGGTAGTATGAGAGAGATCCTCCTCATCATGCCCTCCTAGCCTTTATATAGAGGTAGGCAGGTCCCGGGCATAGATCGAGTCGGTTACAGGTTTAGGGTTTGCCCCTTTGAATATTCTATTTGTTCTAGTCTTGCTCTCCAAGGATCCGAAGACGTCATGGGCTTGGGCCACCCGAAAATCTTCATGGGCCGCATATATTCTTGTGGGGCTTTCTTGGGATGGACCAGGTATGCTAATGTCGTATACCCGTAGGGTATAACAATGTCAGTAGCCCCCGAGTGTTCAGTCGAATCGTAGATTCGGCTGAGGACTCTTCAATCTTTCGAGTGCAGCTGTTTCTGCTTATCAGAGAATGATTTTAGTATGTAGGGATTGTTGATATGTGTGCCTGACTCTCCCGACGGATCAGGGTCAGTTAACTGTCTTAGGAAAAAACAACACGACCTTCTTCAGATTCGAGTCCCTCGACTCAAACCCGGAACAGATGCTGGCGTGATTCGACTCAGGCCGTTGAGGTCTTACAGGAGTCGAATCCCAGAAGTTTTCGAATGATGTACCCAACGCGTCTGTCGGGATCTTCATCGCGCCTGTTGGCACGAATTTTTACTAGTAGAGCATAGTCGGGTGCGTTACCAGGCTATCAGACGATATCTGTAGGTCTTATCTTTGCGTCGCAGACACAACATCCGAAATTTTATCACCGCGGAGATGTTTCGGGTAGCCAAGGAGAGCATTACTCACTTAGCGTTGGTTGGGGCAAAGTTGCCGAAAAGTTTTTGCATTCTGATCCGAAGGATCGCAGTCGAAGAAATTCATAGGGTGCGCGACCAGCACTCCCTATGGGAGTAGCCCCCGAGTGTCTGTTTTAGTTGTAGGCTCGAGCAAAGACTTTAATTCAGCCATTGTTTGCTTCAGGTCCGTAGGACTCAATTTTTTTGGATGCTTGAATCAATCCTCCCTATGGGAGTAGCCCCGGAGTCCGTAGTGGAGTCGTAGACTCAACGTAGGACTCGAAGAATAGATCATTGGCGTAGTACCTTATTCATGCTTCGGGTGTGCGGCCAGCGCTCCTGATAGGAGTAGCCCCCGAGTAGTTGCTCGAATTGTAGGTTCGAGTGAGTACTTTAGCTATTTAACCGAAGATTTGTAACCATTGCCAGTATGACTTTGATGATGTCAGTGCTGAAGATCAGTGACCTTAATCGCCTGTGGCACCAGAGGTGACGTGACTGGATGAATGTGGGTCCCACTTTCTGACTAGATGAACGTGTGTCCCACTTTCTGAACGTGGTTATGCACGACGTGGAGACAATTACGGCGTCTCCTCGGTTTCCGTGCGTAGTGGGCGGCGTGCGAGTGACGGTTCGCTGATGTGCTGACACGTGGATGGTTGGATTTGATGCTGGCGCTAGGGCTTCCAGATGAACGGTCTCTGTTCATCATCTTCGTCCTTCTAACTATGGGGAAAAATTGTGGTTTATTTTCACCGTAGCCACTTGCTTTCTACTGCATCCATTTTCTTGAGCTTTTCTCTCTGCGCGCTGGAAATTCTCCGATCATTCCCTTCCTCTTTCCTGCGCTTGCACCGTCGCTGTCGTCGTGCTACCATGGGGAAATCAAAGAAGACCTCCACCAGTGCTGCTGCCGGTGGCAAGAAGGGCACCGCCGCCACTCGTGTCACCGATGGTAGGTGGCGGCGTACAGAGACGCGTGAGGGCGACCTGCGTAAGCTTCGTGAGCGGGGTTTAATCCCGCAGGACAAGGAGGCCGTCAAGATCCCCGACGACGAGGTAATTCCCCGTCCACCCGTAGGGTTTCGAGTCATGTTTGTCACCTTTGTTCTTCGGGGCCTCTCGCTCCTAGTCCACGATTTTCTCCGTGGACTGTTGTTTTTCTATGGCATCCAACTCCATCATCTCTCGCCCAATTATCTTCTCCACATCGCCTGTTTCATCACTTTTTGCGAGTGCTGGCTCGGTATCGAGCCACACTTTGGCCTCTTCCGGAAGATCTATTCCGTGAAGAGGCAATCCGGCTCCGACAGAGTTTATCCGATCGGTGGCTGCATCATTTCCCTTCGATCCAATTTTCTCTTCTTTTCTTTTTCTATGTATGAGTCCGTCCAATACTGGCGGAAGAGGTGGGTTTATATCCGTGATTCCACAGTGGACGGGCAGGACTTCGGCATTTCCCCTTTCGACTCCACCTAGAAAATCCTGCCGAAGAGGTCCTGGAAGAACCATATCCTGGAGGGCGAGGTGGAGGAGATAGAGGAGCTCTACCATCGTGTGGAGGACCTCCAGGTGATTCCAGAGAAGGAGGTGAACGGTGTGGATATCATCCGCACCTTCCTCAAACGTCGGGTGCAACCACTCTGGGCTAGGGCGCACCCGATGTTCTTTTATTCTGGCCGTCGCGACCCAACGAGAGTTGCGGATGAGGAGCTCTCCAAGGGGGATCTCGACAGAGTCCTTCGGCCGCTGCTGAAGTACAAAGCTGACGAGGACCTTCCGGGTAAGTCGCGGACCCCTCCGTTCAGTGCCTCTCGACCAGTTCCGTAGGTGTAGATCTGGGATGTCCGCGTAGCGCCTTTTTCGAGTGCATTTTCTTGTACTTTCCTGTTCTGAAAGTTTGTCTTCATTGTGCAGGAGTTCAAGGTACCTAGCATGGTGCCTCCACTACCCGAATGGTTTCCGGATGCGCCGGACAATGAAGTCATGGACTCCGTGTCCGAGCTTCCCCCGGCGCAGTCACCGACTGAGGAAGCCCCCAAGGCAAGCGAGGGGCAGACCCGAAAGCGGGCACGGAGCTCGAGCGAATCTTCGGATGCCTCGACTCTGCCAACGCCTAGGGACCCGTCGTTCCTTCTTAGCCACAGTGGAGGTGATGGTGCCTCTTCCTCTCCTATCCTGGCCGTTCCTGTGCGGGATGTAGCGCCGTAGCCGCCGGTGAAGAGGAAGAAGGAAGAGAAGAAAGGCCAGAGGGGCCTGCCTGTTTTTAACTTGAGCGACATGGACTCGTAAGTGCCTTCAAATGCCTTTTTCTTCTTTTCTTGTATTCTTGTCTTTTGACTGGTGCTTTCCTTTGCAGCCACTGTTCTGAGGGCTCCTTTAGCGATGCCACTCAGGAGATGTTAAGGGAGTCGAAGATGACGCCTCCTCCCTCTCAGACGGTGGCCACCTCTGGGGGCGCTGCTTCGAACCCCTCTCCGCAGGAGGCTCGGGTGATCGTCTCCCAGAATACTACAGCCGGACCTTCGGAGTCTCCGTCTGAGCATGTAAGTGTTTTCTCTCTTGCTGTGGGTGTGCCCCCGAGCCATATTTTCGTATGATCTGCTGATCGTTGCTTCTTTTTGCATGTCTCAGGGGGGATCCCCCGAGCGTTTTCCATGTGTTTGATCTGTTGCTGGTTTCTTGGGCGCAGCCCCCGAGCCCTTGACTTGACAAGTTGTTTCTTCTTGCAGCCTTTTGTGCAAGATGAGAACCAGCTGGTGAAGCAGCACCTGGCGTTGGAGGCCAGCCTGCGGCACACTAGTAGAGAAAACCTTATAGCCAGCACTCCTTACCGCCGGTGAAGTGGGCCCAGGCTCGCCGGCGATAAGGACTTTCAGGCCTGCGTAAAATTACCGCCGGCGACACTGACTGTGCACGCCGGGGCTAGCACAAATAGCGCCGACGAACTAGGCCTGTGCACGCTAGGAATCAGGAGGGCCGTGTGCCCTCAGATGGGCCGCCACTTACTGCTGGCGAAATGGACTGCGTTCGCCGGGGCTACGGGCTGATACCACCGGCGAAACGGGCTGCGTTCGCCGGGGCCGCCACATTTGCTCCAACCACACGCACGTTACCCCTCCCTCTCGGGAGCCACACAACCGCACGCACCAATCCCCCTCCCTTACCCTCCCCTCCCCTCCCTCTCGATCCCATCCCACCATCCCCGTCGCCGGCAGATCCTGGCCGACTCTGGACACCCCTGCCGCCGACGACCACCGCATCGGATCCCCCTCGTCATCCTCTACCTGTAGCAAGGCGTGGAACCGCCCAATCGAAGCCCCACCCCAAACCCTAACATGGCATAAGCGGCGGCGGCGCCTCCCCACCATCCACGACGTCGCGCTGGGCTTGATCCATGCCAGAGATCCACCCGTGCTGGGGCCGCCACGCGCTGCTCTGCATCATGCCCAGCTGCTGCAGCGCGCGCTGCTGCCGGAGCTGATGGTCGATGTACCGGAGCCTCGACCCGACGCCACACCCGTCGCCGGAGCCCACGTCGGCGTCCTCCTCGCCCAGGGCGTGGCACGCCGCGCGAACCTACGAGGCGATGGCGTCGCGGAGGCACGGGAACTGCCGCGAGATGGTGCGCAGCGCTGGGGACGTGTACGTCCGCGCTGACCCGGCTCCCGCTGCCGCCTCAAACGACAACGAAACCGACGCCAACTACTAGTGGTACTGACGGTACCGCTGCTCCACCTGCCATTCATTCCACACAAGAGATGATCGACCGGTTAGCTAGCTCGTGAATTGATTAACACTACTTCACCGTTAACCGCCGCAACAACAATTATCTGCTTGATTGATTGTATCAGACTGGTCGTAAAGCTCAGATCACCGGAATCATAGACCAATAGAAAATCCAAACTGGCTTTTGCTCGCTTCTGAAGAAGCTAGCACCAGCCGGGCCAAACAGTGCAGAGCTACTTTTTCTGCTGCCACTGTTCAAGATGCTGAGTGAGCTAAGAGCAAGGATAATAGCTATAGCCCGTTGTTAGCTATATACCATGCCATGTCACCTAAAGCTATTATAGAGTAAGCATGCATATAACAAGATGACTATTAAGTTGGCTATACTGAATATTTTAATATTTAAATGCTTACACCTGCATATGATCTGCTGTGATTCATTGTAAATTACATCTCTGTGGTCTATTCAACCAGTGTACATATATATGCCTTCTATGCCATAAGAATATACCAAGAAAAAACATTTAATATTCACACAAACTGAATTTTAAGCAAGGAACAGAAAAATGTCAGATAGCACCATGACAACCACACTTAATTATAAGTCTTCACAAGTCTTAAGCATTAACCAAACATAACAAATCAGATCACTGGCAAACAAGCCGTTAGTTTTGATCTAGACAATGATAAGCAATAAATTGGGTGGCACATAGCACCACGACATCGATACTTAAACATTACATAAGACTTTAACAAAGATACAGAATAAGATCTTCAGCAAAAGACAAGCCACAAAACATAGTCGGAACTTCGGTAGAAAGGAGCAACCACTCATTTGCATCAATAAACTTTAGTCACTGTATGGGAAAAGGAAAAAGAAGGATATATTTAGTGAGTGCTCTTTACTTAATAAACACTAGTTCAGATCAGAGGATGCATACCTCCAAGTAGCACCTATAGCAATCACCAAGTCATATCTTAGTCCTGAAATAATATAAAACGCATGTAAGATGTCATGTTGGTCACACATGTTACAGAAAAAAAGGACCATGAACATGCAAACATCAGTATCCCACCATGATTAATTATGATGGCGATTTCGAAACATATGCCAAATATGCCCAATCAAATCATTTTTGAGCTGGGTATGTTGTGAACGAGCACGAATTGTAGCTTTTCTACGCAGCACGTCAGCAAAGCAGAGATTACCGCCAACATTCACTTCAGGAGGTAGAGCAATTGAAGCGCCTGGAATCTCATTCAAGTCAATATGAATGGCAGCTTGCTCTTTCTCATCTTCGACTATCATATTGTGGAGGATCACACAGGCTAACATGATTCTTCCAACACTCTTTCTCTTCCATAGACGTGCAGGTCGGCGGACAATGCTAAAACGGGACTGCAATACCCCAAAAGCACGCTCGACATCTTTTCTTGCCCCTTCTTGATGCTTTGCAAACAGCTTGTGCTTATCTGTCTGGGGAGTGGTATAGTCTTCATAAAGGCAGCCCATTCTGGATATATACCATCAGCAAGGTAATAACCTGTGGTATACTCATTCCCATTGACAGAAAACTGAACTTGAGGGGCTTCTCCTTTCAATGCATCAAAAAATAGTGGGGACTGGTTGAGCACATTAAGATCATTATTCGACCCGACAACTCCAAAGAAAGCATGCCAAATATGTAGGTCCTGGGAAGCAACAACTTCTAGGACCATTGTTGGTACGCCATAATCACCACGGGTGAACTGTCCTCTCCATGCTAAAGGACACTTCTCCCACCGCCAGTGCATGCAATCGACACTTCCTAGCATTCCAGGGAAACCACGAGACTCATTAACTTGAAGTAGACGCTCGACATCCTCCCGTTTGGGGCGTCGCAAGTACTCCCCACCGAACACTTGAATCACCCCCTGTGCAAACTTGTCCAAGCACTCTAATGCGGTGCACTTCCCAATCTTCAAGTACTCATCAAGAGCATCTGCAGGGGTGCCATATGCTAGCATGCGCATGGCTGTTGTACACTTTTGCAATGGTGAGAGCCCTACTCGACCAGAACAATCTGCCCTATAAGTGAAATAGGGAGACCACTGACCAAGGGCATTCACAATGCGTAGGAAGAGATCTCTATTCATACGAAATCTTGTACGAAACATACTCTCGGGGTAGAGTGGTTGTTCAGCAAAGTAGTCCTCCACTAGACGATGATGAGCACCTTCATGATCCCTCTGAATGCGCTTCCTTCAACTGAATCGTCGCTGAGATAATCCATCTCTGAGCCTAGCCTTGATTTTTATCATGAGCCTCTCAGCAAAGGAGTCCAGTACATTTTGCTCAGCAACATAGGCTTCCATGATTTTGGATGGGGCTAGCTCATCGGAATCATCTGTGTTTGGAGATGATTCTGACATGGTGGGTGAGGAATATGGGCTGGTAGGCTTGAGTAGGAAGATGAGAGGTAAAGGAAGGTTGGTTTCGGTGGATGAGTCTGAAGAGAAGAGAGAGCATTATATAGGTGTCCTGTTTCCTTGGGTGTAATAACTATTCTGCATGGTTATCTGTATTACATTGTAATTAAGTGTAGTTGGACCATTGACTACATGATTTTGCACTTCCTGCATGGTTATCTGGAGTGCATTGCATTTAGTATAATTAGACTATTGACTACACGAATATTTCAGCACTTCCTGCATGGTTATCTAGAGTGCATTGCATTTAGTGTAATTAGACTATTGACTACAGGAATATTTCAGCACTTCCTGCATGGTTATCTGGAGTGCATTGCATTTAGTGTAATTAGACTATTGACTACAGGAATATTTCAGCACTTCTTGCATGGTTATCTGGAGTGCATTGCATTTAGTGTAATTAAATTGCATTTAGTGTAATTAAACTAGACAGTGGACAGTAGGAAGTACCTTAGTCAGTTTTCCCAAATAACCTCTCCCTGAAACACTTCAATGCCAACACATGCTCGGATCTCACATCTTCGGGCATCCCAGTTGTATCTTGCATCATCAACGATCGGTATGTTTCTAGCATGACCGACTCCTTGTGATCTTTTGCTGCAAGGCACGCAAGCTTCCGAGCTTCAAGATTATCACTAGACACACGCCTTTGAGTCTCTAACATCTCTTTGCGGCCTTCATTTGCTGCATTCTGAGCATCTACAAACTTACTAAGCTCATCTTCAAGATCTATTATACAATCTTGATCCTTTCTTTTCCGTTTCCGCAGATCCTTAGCTTGCTTGCCACCTGGTGGTCGATCATCTCGAGCATCATCTAGAGTAAAACGCTTCCCAACTTCATCATCAACACTAAACTTCCTCTTTTCCGGCTCCAGATCTTCTAGGCGTTCCAAATATGCAGCCCATTTTGGTTCCTTCTTTAGAACCTCCCAACAATGCTCAAACATAAATGGACCATCTCCTTTGTGATCTGCCTCATAAGTTTGCATTGCCCTCTTCTTTAAATCCACATCAGATTCACCACTCGCATACAAAGCATTAGCCTCCTTCCAGCTTGCACAAAACCATGCAACCTTTTTCTTTATTTTAGCAAATCGATCCTTTACTTGCTTAATTAGCCTTTCCCTGTTTTTTGGGGTGGTACTGTTGTAAACAACTGCAACATCTTTCCAATATTGCTCATTCTTCTTGTAATTGGATTGAATTGGGTCATTTGAATTATTCAACCAAGCACTGACCTACAATATTACCAGAAGAGATTATTGTTGTGATAGTAATGTAACATATGTAGTAAGCACGCAAATAACTTACCAATCTAAGATCCTTCACTTTTGTCCATTGCAAGCGTTTTTCAGTCCTTTCACAATCGGCACCACTCGTATCATCACCAACATTGATTGGCTGGGATGAAGTCCCATTTACAACAGCTTGTGGGTGGCTTGGTGTGTTCTTAAATAGACTAAGAAAACCACCAGGTGGGTGAGAATCCAATCCCCTGCTCAAGTAATAGATGATAAAGCAGTTAACTTCATATCAACAACAGAAAAAATTATAACATCAATTAGTCAGCACAGAGCTAGGCGTTTCACAAATATTTTATACTCCCTTCGACCCATATTAGTTGACTTGCATTTGTCTAGATTCGGATGTATCTAGCACTAAAACATGTCTAGATACATCCGAATCTAGACAAATCCAAGTCAACTAATATGGGTCGGAGGGAGTACAACAATCCTATGTTCAAGATAAGTAAAACCTATACCACAATCTTGATTTATAGTAACTTGGTGACAACAGTTCTAAGTCCAAGATAAAGTGTTCATGTATGAAAGAATCCTACATACGGCATATGTACCTAGCAACACGAGTGTAGCAACCAGATTGTAGATGGAAAAGCAATTAAGAATCCATACCATGCTTCCAGACTTGCGTCATCAATATTCTCAGGCGAGTACCAACGAGATGGAGAGCCACCAATGCTTCCAGTTGGTGCCCAACAAGAGCCTTGAGCTGCAACACCTGGTACTTTGGGTTGCTGCAGACTAGCGGGCCAGCTTGGTGCAGGAGAGGCCGCCCCAGACTGTGGTGGTCGTGCGGGGATCCAAGTCCCCGGTCCCTGTGTGGAAGGTAAGATCGTTGGTGGCAGAGGCGGGACGAGCTGGGGGAGCGGCGACATGAAGAGATGAGGCGCTGCTGGCAGGACGTGGTGAGGCACCGACGAAGGGACCTCCAGAGGCTCCGGCGCACGCGTCCTTTTGGACTGCCGTCCCATCTCCTTGATGTGGCGCCGGCCATCGGCGGCAGTTCAAGGTTTGGGAGATGGCGATTTGGGGACGATTTGGGAGCTATTTTTCTAGGGTTCAGACAGTGATTTGGAGACCTCTTCGATTTGGCGCGCAAGAAGTGATTAGCGGGGAGGGAAGGCAGGATTTGGCGCGCGATGAGAAGGAAGAAGCGCGGGAGGCACGGGACGCACAAGAAATCTGGAGAGCCGGCGGTACCGCCCGTATCTGGCTACAAGCAGGCGACAGTATCTCGTATATTGTGCTATCGCCGGGCGATACACGAAGCGTTCGCTTGCTTCTCTTTCCTTCCTTCTCTCCCCTCCACCTAGAAATTTGTTGACGTGGAATAGTCTGTAGCCTGCTGACTCAGCTCTATTATACTTGCTCTAAAAGAATGGATTTGCTGTCGCTGGTAGAAAAATCAGAGTAAAGCTTGCCATTCAACGTGCACCACTAAAGGAACATTGAGGGTGACGATGACGGTGACATCAACATGGGTGATGAGATTGTAGAGGCACCATGAAGATGGAGGAGTTGAGGGCGAGGGATCATTGTTCCTGGTATCATTGTTCCTGGTTACTAGATGTGGTCGAGATTATGCATCTTGTTTAGTATTTAGTCGAGATTACTGGCCTATGGCTACTACTGTTATTGATACTGTATTTTGTTATTGTTCTCTTTAAACTAGTATGCCTACTGTGTATCTATTTGCATTTTGTTATTGTGCTTTTTAAACTAGTATGCCTACTGGGCATCTATTTTATCGTTGGTGCCTAGTTGAATAAAATAGATGGATTGAGTTGTGTGTGTAGCTGAATTTTTTTAATCCTAGTACTGACGAACTGGTCATGCATCGGGGGTAAGTTGCGTTACCGCCAGCGCTTTCGGCTTGTTTGCCGGGGGTAACTTAAAATACCGCCGGCGAACAGTCTCATGTGCCTAGGTAACTCCAAATACCGCCGGCGAACAGGCTACACGCCGACAGTAATGTTGAGCTCATGTGCGTTCTTTGTTGCTTTTTTGCAGATGAAAATAACACTGCTCTCCGCGAGCTTGATGCTCTCAAAAAGAGCCTTGGGCGAGCGGAGAAGAAGACCGAAGATGTCGTTGGGGCGAAGGAGCGTCTCGAGCAGGAGCTAGCTGACGCAGCTGCGGCCAAGGAGCGCCTGCAACAGGAAACTATGGACCGCAAGGAGCAGCTTGCTACCGTCGCGGCTTCGTGCGAGAAGGAGGTGGCCGAGAAGCTGAAGGCTGCTGCCAAAGCTATTTCAGGTGAGTGATTTCGCCTGTATGTTTTGTTTCGGCTGCCTTGTCTTTGTGCGTTTGTTCGATTCTTACTGTACTTTTTCCGTTTCTCTAGATGCCACATGCATTGATTTCAACCGCAGTTCCCTGGAGCATGGTAGTGCTTTGGATGATGCTACTGCAGCAGGTCGAAGACCACTGCAGTACTGTGGTTGTCTCTCTTGCCAAAGCCAAGAAGGTCCTCGGGCGCTTCTACAAGGAGCTCGTTCCCAAGGGCGTTGCCCTTGAGGATGTTGACTTGTTGGCGGATACGCTGTCAGTGGTGCTCCTGCAGCCTATAAGTGCAAGCAGAAGGACATCGGCGCGTCCATGGGGATGGCAATGGCCAGGGTGTCTGAAGCAGAGCTAGATCTTCATCAGGTCACCTCCCAGATGCCAACAGCCCCCGAGGGTTCCGAGGTAGCCTTCGCTCTCTTCGCTGCTCGCTGTAAGCGCTATGGGCCGAAACTTATTGACCTCCTGGTGGAGTATGCGGCGAAGCAGCAGGAGGAGGTCAAGGGCAGGCGCTCTGGCTCCGAGGCCACTCAGGATGCAACTGCTTAGGCTTTGTATTTGTAGTTCTAGGATAGTTACGTTCTACCTTTGCTGTAATATCTTGATGAACACTTCTTGTGCCACGCAGTGGCTTTTTATTGTATATAATGAGCCTTCGAGCTGTTGCCCAATCGTGTGTTGTTTATATCCTTTCTGTTTTCCTTAGGAACCTTCGGGTGATGACCCCATCGATCCTTCGTCCGCTCTGCAGCCGCGACCATCCTTGAATGATGCGTCGCAGCTTGTTTTTCTTCGTGACCGCGTCCGCAGTCTTGATAAGGAGTTGCTTGGCATCCGAGGCCATGCGGACGTTTGGAAGTCGAAGGCGGGGCGAGGTGCCACCAGAGAGGAGTATCTGATGGGGGAGCTGTGGCAGTTGGCCGAGCAACTGCAGTGTAAGTTTCTTCAAGCTGATGCTCATTTTCGGATGCACCTGTTGGTGGGCCATCTTACTTTGTAGTTGTTGCAGGTGCCAACCTTGTTCCGAGGGAGGAGAAGGAGCGCGTTGCGGTTCGGATCAACTGTCTGACCCAGCAAGATATGGAAGCCGGTGGCTTTTTCTGGATATATCGCGACCGTTCCACGGTTCTTGCGACTGTGCAGGATCGTGCACCAGGTGTCACGGGTGCTGCGGCAGGTGAAGACTTCCCTGGCGTCGATTCTGCACGTCATGTTTCCCCTTTGATGAAGCGCCATTGACTCTCTGGGCTTGCTGACAAAGTTTCGAGACGTGCGTCATGTCACGGAGTTGGTGCGACACCAGTTAGTTGCGGGGGTGAAGGCCGCCCTTTTCCTCGTGTGGCTGCATCGCCCTGATGCGGATCTTGTGGCTGTGGCGGCTGGGCCGCCCCCTCGACCAGATGGTGGCCTATGGGACATGCGCCCGCACTATGCGGCTGTTAGGCAGTATGCCGAAGAAGTTATAGATCTTTTTGAGCATCGCGCAGGTGATCCTTCAGAATAGGTAGTTCCTGTAAAAAAGATAGATGTAAAACTTGTATATATTTCGACTGGGCGTGTGGTGCCCTTTATTTGTAAAGGTTCGATGTGTTAGCACGTGGTGCTTGGTTGTATGCATGTCCTTTTCGTTAGCCTGACGTGGTCAGCTACTCAGGTGTACATGCGTTATCCTCAGTCGACGAGGTCGTGAGGTGAGGGGGAGCCCCCGAGTGCGTTGTAGCATAAAGAAATGTGAGTAAAAGATAAATTTTCGGGCGATACACTTACACCTCGTTCGGGTGTTCAAATTGGAGCTAGATATTGGGTATTCGGGTGCTGCCAGTCCCGAATACACGAATGTCAGTTGTTCGGATGGTTGAGGTATTGAACCTAGGTATTGGAGCTCGATATAGAGGCCACGGGCGGACGACAAAAATATGGGTGGCCTGATGTCGATGCTAACCCCTCGAGATTGCTATGTATTCGGCGCACCGCTTCGTTTGGACTGTCTAAAAAAAAGCTTCTCCTCCGCGCGCGCGGAAGTCCTTGGCGGCGGCGGCGATGGTAGTCCTCCCTCACGTCCTTCCCCTCCTTCTCTAGCTGGGAACACCCTCCCGTCCTATCTGTCTCCCGCCCTCCTTCCTAGCAGCCCTCTCCTGTTCGCCCTCTCTCTTCTGCCCCTCTCGTCTCTCTACTCTGTGCAGGACGACGGTGATTGGGCCTGCTCCAGCGTCCGGCGAACTAGCCTCCCGAGCTCCGGCGTCCGGCAAAGTATGTTGCTGCAGGATCTGCCCCTCCCCCTGAGCTAGAACGTATGGCCATATGCCCATATCCTATCTCCATGTATCCTCTTGATCTTGATCAGCTTCTGTTGTGTGATGTTGTAGCTGTAAAAATGGCCTGCGTATGGCTTATGGAGAACTGCCTCCCGATCTGAATTTGTTGGTGTGTGATGAGCTGGTACGTGATGTGCTGTTGAATGTGATGATGGTGTGTGGTTATGTGCTACGGACCGTGTCGGCTTACTCCTCCCTCCCATGTCTTCTCTCGATCTGATGGTGTGTGAATGTGATGTGCTGCTGGATATATGTATATAAAAATAAACACTATATAATGATCAAATTCTCGTTAAACTGCAATTCATCACTTTTACATCCAAACAAGATTTGGCATTTAACCTCGATATCTTGTTCTATTTCGAATATCTAACGCATCCAAACAGAAATATTGGCATTTAAGCTCAATATCAATATTCTAGGTATTGGATATTCAACCCAATATAATGCCAAGCCTCCCAATACAAACATCAGAACGAAGCGTTAGCTTTATTCATATCGTAATGAGGAGGTACATTGTTCGGCTGAGTAGCCTTGGCTGAATAGCCTTATTGAAAGTAAGGGGGATAGCTAGGGGTAGAAGCGTCGCAGTTGTGCGACGTTCCATGGGTTGGATTATGCGACTCCAGACTCCACGTGCTTGAGGCGGTAGGCGCCACGTGGGATGACTTCGGTGACGACATATGGTCCTTCCTAGGGCGACTTGAGCTTTTTCGGCCGCTCTTGCTTGAGTCGTAAGACAAGGTATCCTTCGACGAAGGACCTTGGTCGTAGCCGACGTCTGTGATAGTTGCGGAGGCTCTGCTGGTAGACCGCCGATCAAGCCGCGGCGATGTCGCGTGCCTCGTCGACTATGTCGACGACGTCTTTGAGTGCGGCTGTCGATAAGGCTTCGCTGTAGGCGACGACCTGTGGGGCCTTATGTCATACTTCTACAGGAAACACGGCTTCGGCTTCGTGCACCATGAAGAAAGGCGTGTAGCCAGTTGAGCTGTTTGGCATTGTGCGCAAGCTCTAGAGGACGGAAGGTATCTCTTCTTCCCATGCTCCCGCAAGCCGCTCGAGTGGGCTCAGTAGGCGCTTCTTGATGCCACCGCCTACGAGGCCATTGGCCTTTTCGACCTGCCCATTGGTTGGAGGGTATCCTACGGAGGCATAGGATATGTTGATCTCGAGGCCTTCGCAGAAGTCCTGGAATTCCTTGGAGATGAAGTTCAACCCGTTGTCGGTAATGATGTTGTGTGGCACGCCGAACCGGTAGACTATGGATTGGAAGAACTTCACGGCCGTTTTACCCTTTTGGTTGGTAACGGGCATGGCCTCGATCCACTTGGTGAACTTGTAGATTGCGACCAAGAGGTAGACGTGGCCTCGTTTCGAGGACTTGAGCAATTTGCCGATCATGTCGAGACCCAATTGGGCGAAGTGCCAGGCCAAGGGTATGGGCCTAAGCTCTGATCCTGGTGCGTGCGGTTTGTCTGCGAACCTCTGGCACTCGTTGCACCTTCGAACGATGTCCTTGGCGTCATTCATGGCCATTGGCCAGTAGAACAAAGCTCGTAGAGCTTTGGCGATGAGGGCGCGGCTGCCCGCGTGATGGCCGCATATTCTCTCGTGGATATCTTGGAGGATGGTTTTGCCGTCACCGATGGTGACGCACCTTTGGAGCACACCTGAAATGCTGCGCTTGTACAACTCGCCATTGATGATGGTGAAGGCCTTGGACCGGCGAGATACGCATCGGGCATCTGTCGGGTCATCAGGCAGTTCCCTGTTTATCAGGTACCGCAAGTACGGCTGCGTCCATGTTTCTTCGACTGCCATAACTTGCATCAGGGTGACCACTGCGACCTCTGTGTCGAGCTTTTCGGGTCCTTCCTGTCCTTCGGGTAGCGCAGCCCCCGAGTGCTCTTCCTCTTCGGGTGATCCCTTGGGGAATTTCCTTTTGATGGATGGCACACAGATCTATTCGAGGAACACACCTGGTGGCACCCATGCACAGGTGGAGCCTATGTTGGCGAGTATGTCGGCTTCCTCGTTGCTTTCTCTTCCAACATGCCGAAGCTCGCAGCCGTCAAAGTCTCCTTCGAGTGAGTTGTAGAGCGTGCGGTACGCAATCATGTTGGCTGCATGTGCGTCACACTCGTTCATCGTCTGCTGGACGATGAGGTTCGAGTCACCGTAGATGACGAGGCGCGTTGCGCTGCAGATCTTGGCCATCCTCATGCCATGGATGAGGGCCTCATATCCGTCTTCATTGTTGGAAGCTCGAAATTTCATCCGGAGGACGTACTTCATCTTGTCACCCTGTGGGGATGTCAGTATGACCCCGGCTCCTGCTCCAGCTTCGCGCTTGGAGCCATCAAAGTGCATCGTCCATGACTGTGTCATATCCGGGGTGTCCGGCAGCTACAACTCCATCCAGTGGATGAGGAAGTCTGGCAGGACCTGAGATTTGATCGCATGGCGCTTCTCATAGACTATGTCTAGAGGGGATAGCTCGATGACCCACAAGGCCACGCGTCCTGTGGCTTCCGGGTTATTCAGGATGTTGTTCAGGGGTGCCTCGTTGATGACCATCACCTGATGCTCCTGGAAGTAGTGGCCCAGCCGACGAGCCGTCATGAACACGCCGTAGGCGAGTTTCTGGTAGTGAGGGTACCTTTGTTTTGTCGGTGTCAATACCTCGCTGAGGTAGTAGATAGGGCGTTGGACCCCACGAGTCTTGCCATCTTCGGGTCGTTCGACCACGAGAACGGTGCTTACCACCTGATGCGTGGCTGCTATGTATAGCAGTAGAGGCTCGCGTTCCTTTGGCGTGACCAGGACGGGCGAGGTGGAGAGCAGCCGCTTCAGATCTTCGAATGCGTCGTCCGCTTCAGGTGTCCACTCGAATTTGTCTGCTTTGCGTAGCAGCTGGTAGAAAGGCAGGGCCTTCTCACCCATGCGGCTGATGAATCTGCTCAGCGCCGCGATGCATTCGGCTAGCTGTTGGACGCCTTTGAGGTTCTTCGGTTTCTCCATGGCCATTATGTCCCAGATTTTCTTCGGGTTCGCCTCAATCCCTCGCTGGGAGATGAAGTATCCAAGAAGTTGGCCAGATGGTACGCCGAAGGCGCACTTTTCTAGGTTCTGCTTGATCTTGTAGCGATCAAGGTTGTCGAACGTCTCGTAGAGATCGTCGATCAGTGTCTTGGCCTCCCTTTTTTTATTACTATGTCGTCGACATAGACATATATGTTGCGGCTGATCTGGCTCTTCAGGCATGCATGCATGCATCGCTGGTACGTGGCACCTGCGTTCTTCAGCCCGAAAGGCATTGTGTTGTAGCAGAACACCCTAAACTATGTGATGAACGCCGTTTTCTCCTGGTCTTCGACCTTCAGTTGAATCTGATTGTAGCCTGAGTAGGCGTCGAGGAAGGAGAGTTTCTCGCATCATACAGTCGAATCGATAATCTGATCGATCCGAGGGAGAGGGAAGTGATCCTTTGGGCAGTGCTTGTTCAGGGATGTGAAGTCCATGCACATCCGCAAGATGTCCGTGTCCTTTTTAGGGACCATCACGATGTTGGCCAGCCACTCGCTTTCCTTGTTCTTCCTGATGAAATCAGCGTCAAGTAGTCTATTGACTTCGACTCCGATGGCTTCGGCCCGTGGCTCGGACAATCGTCGGATGGACTATTTTACAGGCTTGGCATCTGGGAACACATTGAGTGCGTGCTCGGCGAATTCCCTGGGGCCTCCTGGCATGTCCGCAGGATACCAGGCGAAGATTTCCCAGCGCTCAGGGAGGAATTCGACGAGCGCACTTCCCTATGCGGGGCTAAGGTCGTTGGCGATCAGCATCGTCTTGGAGGCGTCCGTCGGGTGGACCTGCACCTTCTTCGTGTTGACTGTTGAGTCGAACGACATGTCAGGTACGTTCTTCCGTGAGACTGGGGGTGCCCCGTTGTCTGTGACCTCTCGGAGCCTTATGAGCTCCTCCTGCATGCCGAATGACTGGGAGATTCTGTTGAAGTCCCTGTCGCAGTGATCCGACCGGGTGAAGCTCCCGTGGATCGTGATACCGCCCCTAGGTCCTGGCATCTTGAGTAGCAGGTACGCATAGTGCGGTATTGCCAGGAACCTTTCGCATGCCACGCGCCTGAGGATGGCGTGGTATTGTGATGGCCAGTCCACCACTTCGAACTCGAGTCGCTCGCACCGAAAGTGGTCGGGCTTGCCGAAGATGACATCGAGCCATATCTTTCCCAGGGGAATATGCCCTTCCCTGGGACGATGCTGTGGAACGTTGTGTTGGATTGTTCCAGGCTGCATAGCGGGATCCGCATTGTTGCTAAGGTGCTAGCGAACATCAGATTGATGCTGCTGCCACCGTCCATGAAGACGGGGCTCATCTCGAACCCTCCGATCTGCGCCTCGAGCACCATGGCAGCATGACCTGGGCGAGGGATCTGGCGGGGGTGATCCGAACGGCTGAATGTGATGCAGGACTCCAAACCGCTAAGGTACTCAGGGATGGTGGGTGGAGCGGTCACAGCCAAGCTGACCTGGCGGGTGATCTTCTTTTGCACCCTGTTTGTTGGGCGCCCCTTTTGGATCATCAATGACCCTTTCGGCGTGGAGTACCCGTTTCCGCCGTTGTTCTGCGCGGGTGCGATCGGGTGATTCGAAGGTCCCACGGGTGGTGGTGGAGGAGCTCCGTGGTCGATGTCACCTGGTGCGGGTGCGTGCCCGTACCCAGGGTTCAGGGCTTGCTATCTGATCTGGGACAGGCTCTCGCTAAGTTTCTGAAACTCGTGGCAATCCTTGAGCATATGGCTGGCCTTCTTTTTGCCATCCTGCTTGTCGCTATAGAAGTGGATGGTGCATGTGCCCGACAATTTGCCAGATGTCGAGGGCTCATTGTCGCGGCCACGGTGTTGCCACGTTTGCGTTGGGCGTCCTCCATTGCGGAAGTTTTTTCCATGGTATCCGCCGCTGCTGCGGTTGCTTTCGTTGCGGCGGTCGGCGTAGCCAGCCGCGACCATGTTGGGTCCGTCGCGATCGTCATAGACGCGCGATCTTCACTTGCTACGGAGCTCGCGTCAGCGGCCGTAATCATCTTCCTCCTCCGAATGTGCTCGGTGGACGGAGTCCTCGCCATCTGCCCATCTGTTGGCGATGTCCATGAGGTGGTCGAGTGTCTTGGGCTTGACACACCCAAGTTCTTCCTTGAAGTCCTGGTGTTTGACACCATCTTTGAAGGCGTCAATTGTTCTCTCCTCAGAGATGTGTGCCGCGGAGTTCTTGATGTTGGACCAGCGTAGTATGTACGAGCAAATGGATTCACCCGTTCGTTGGGTGCATGCCCGCAGCTCTTCGATTGAGGCTGGCCTCTTGCTGGTACCCTTGAAGTTTCGGATGAAACTGTACGCCAGTTCCTCCCAGCTTCGGATGGATCCTGAGGATAGGCTGCTGAGCCAGATCCGGGCTGCACCTGTTAGCTGGAGATGAAGGCATTATAGGGCGGTATTTTTGCTGCCACCATGCAGCTTGACGGACGACAGGTGGTTGCTGAGCCACGCCTTAGGGTCTTGCGTGCCGTCAAACTTCGGAGTGTCCGAGGGAAGCTTGAAGTTCCTTGGCATCCGTGTCCGCCGAACAGATCTGCTGAAGCATCGATCCCCGCAAAGTTCTCCTTCATCGCCATCCTCTTCGGATTCGGATGAGCACACACACTTAGCGCGTGCCTTGTCGATCTTGCGTTGAGTGAGTTCGCTTCGAGCGTCGTAGTCGTGGCTGCGACGTCGTGAGCTCTTGTGTCATCGAGGTAGGTCGTGTTCCTCCTCGTCGGATGAGGGTGTGGGGCTGCGGTTGAACCTGACCGCAGCCTTCTTTTTCGGCTCTGCAGGAGGTTCCCCGTGGAACGCAGCTCCAACGAGTCCGAGTCCGGCTAGTGCGGAATTGTGCATGGCCATCTTCGGGTCCCCCACCGGAGGTGGATGAGACGCAAGGTATGTGGTGGCTGCCATGATCACAGCTTGTGGCATCTTCGGGATGACGTTGCCGTTGGCGTCCATCTCCATGAAGGACGTGTTGAGGGTTTGGGTCACCTCGTGACGTGCAGCGGGGTCCATGTTCTCTATGCGAGAATGATGCTTGTTGGCGTTGTTGCCGTGCGAGCTGGAGCCACCAACAGCGGAGAGCGCAGCTCACCGCGCGCTAGACTCTGAGGCCGCTTGCTTTCATTTGTCGAGTACCTCTTGCATCTTCACCTGCTTTCTGTGCTCTTCGATGAGGAGCAGGTGGTATGCCATCAGTAGGTCCCATGAGGCACCCACAGGAAAGATCTTGTTGCCCGCCACGGCTTCGCGTGCTTGGTTCCATCCTTCCTCGTTGAGGTGGATTACTCGATTGGTGTCAGGATCATCTCCGTTGGGCGGGGGGATGGCTACCTCCTATTTTCGTCGTTTCTACCCTGTGGGTTGGACGGCGGCGCGTGTGCACCCGATTCTGGTGGTTGCTCCACGTCGCTTTGGATGACTGCGGCGCATTGGTAGCGTCCATAGGTTGGATCGCTGCTGCCGCAACATTCGGATCCGGAACCGTAGGTCCCCTCATCCGACGGGGGATCGCATAGATTTGAGTTGCAGCTGCTGCTATCGTATGACTCATCTACCGATGTTGGAGTGCGCAGCACGCTGGGATGCGGAGCCCACGAGGCGGGCCTGGTCGATGGCAGAGGCACCCGCTCTGGGAGGCGGAGAGTGTCGTTCTGTCTCACCTGGAAGCAAAAGCTCCCGAACAGGATCTCGAGCCCGTCGCCTACGGGATCGAAGTCCCTCAGGGTGGCTGGCGAGTGGGCGGTGAAGTCGAAAGCGCCAAAGAGGAGATGGCTCTCTGTCACGGAGGAGTTTTAGATCGCTTTGGTCGGGACCGTCACAATCGCACAATCAGCGCCCCCAGTTCCCACCGACGGCGCCAATTGATGAGGTTTAATCTCGTCAATGCCCATTGTTATGAGCTTGGGTTTTGGAGAAGATGGGGGTGCTAGAGATCGCGGAACGGTTAACAGACAAGCAACCATGGGACACGAGATTTACCTAGGTTCAGGCCCCCGGAGGGAAAACCCTACTCCTGCTTGTCTGCTCTTGATTACGGCAGAACTGAAAGTTACAGGGGTGCACAGATGCAACCTGGCGTGGAGATGTGTATGCGGTGGTATGAGAAAGATCCTCCTCGTCGTGCCCTCCTAGCCTTTATATAGAGGTAGGCAGGTCCCGGGCATAGATCGAGTCAGTTACAGGTTTAGGGTTTGCCCCTTTGAATATTCTAACTGTTCTAGTCTTGCTCTCCAAGGATCCGAAGATGTATGGGCTTGGGCCACCCGAAAATCTTCATGGGCCGCGTATATTATTGTGGGCCTTCCTTGGGCTGGACCAGGTATGCTAATGTTGTATACCCGTAGGGTATAAGCATGTTAGAGTTTGCTAAATATTATTATTTATGAATTGAGATCACTTACTTCTAATATAAGTTAATGATTTGCAAAAATAAATTTGTAAATCTTTGAATTATAGTTAGTTAAAGATTTTAAAGGATTACTATAAAGTTGATTGTTTCCACCTGGATAGTATTCTAGATTATAATTATGGGTTTAGTCTATTTAGAGTTACTAGATTGGGTTTTGAATATGATTATTTCTTACTTAGGAAATAGTTTTAAATAATTTAATGAAACAATTATCTCATTCTAATAATTTAGATGATTTAAGAAGTTTAAATTTTTTTAGAGTAGTATATTTTGTATTATCCTAGTAAGTATTCTAACTTCAAATCTTAAAATTGAATTTTATTTATTTTTAGGTATTATCTTTATTTTTTTATAAAATTTCTCAATTATTGAATGTCTTTAAATATTTGTTTTCAGTTTTATTTGTAAAGTTTTTAAGTTAGTATTTTTATGAGATAAGAGATTTCTTTTTATGCATAAGAGTGATTTTTATTTATTTTTAGGAATTTTTTAAATTTATTAAATTTCATTTAGATATTTAAGGGTGTTAATATTTATTTGCATTTTATTAAACTTAAATAAATATTATTATATTTTTCTTAGGTGGATATTATTTTAATAAACATTTTGATGTATTAAATATATTTTTAGGATTTTTCTACATTTTTCTAGAGATTGAAATGTTCAGAGGGTATTTTGGTCATTAAATATTTAGCTTAATTTTATTTTTCTCCTTTAATACCCTGGCTTGGTTCTTGGGCTAGCCCAGCCCATTTGGTTGGACTAGACCACATGGTCCACTAGGTCGGGTGTGACTGACCACATGCTCTCCTCTCTCCCTCGCTGCTCGGCTTCGGCGTGCTCCGACCTCCTCGGCCACCGCCGTGCTAGCCAACTAAATAAGATCCGGTGCATCGATTAGTCCGCTTCGATTTGAAGGGCGTGTCCTTTCTTGACCACGCGTAACCCTATCTGGTGCCTAGGGTTTCTGTACTTACCACCCTGAGGTGCTTCCATGGAGATTTGGTGGTTCTTTGGTGTTGATCTGTTGCCGCCTTGATGCTTTGTCGATGGACGACTGCTCGAGCGGCTCAGCACGGTTTAAGTGCCTCGGTGCTTCTCATGCCGCTGTTTATTGTGCCCTCCGTCGCTGGTCTACTTCCTCTTCTCGAGCTTAAGCGAGGACCACCAGTAAGTTTCTCCTTTCCCCTCTATGCCTCTTTTTTCTTTCTCTTCCTCATTGATCTGTATGAATCCTAAATAGGGTTCCCCCTCTGTAATCCTATTAATGGCCCTCTAGAATCTGGCCAACAATGTTGTTGAGCATATCTTTCTCAGCAAGATTTATCCTAATACCTTCTAAAATTCCATTAGTCAGATGCTATGTTGTTAGTTTAATTGGAGTTCATATTATACTCATGCAATAGATGGCCTTTCTTCTAAATTGGTTACAGAAGAAATGCTTGGATTCCACCATGTGTCTAAATTCAATTAAGTGAACTCCTTGTGTATTTAAATGGATTGATATTCGAGTCTAAAGTACTGTAGCTTTGCTTTACTGAGTAGTTCCTGGGATCTACTATATCTGCATGGCTTAAATGACTATCCCCTAAATAGAATGAATGACATGGGTGACTATGGATTTGTATCCAAAGATGATTCCTAGTATTATTCCTAGGAAAATGATTTGTTCTTTTATTTGATATGATTCCTAGTGACCAACACTAAGAAAATGATTTGGCTTTTAGGTATAATTGGATGTGAACTAGTGGTTTATTTAGTTAATATGAATGGTGGCTTCTGCTAATATGGTCATGCTATTGTGATGCCTCATTGGAGTGTACACAATAGCCTGATCGTTCCTAGCATGATTAGTTGTCATTTATTTGTCTAAGTTTGATGATATTCATAAGATAAGACATGGAAAGAAAATTATTTCTGTCTCTTCCCATGATATCTAAGTTGAAGCTTTAAGTTTGTAAGATTAAGCATGGAAGTAAGATGCTTTGTTTGGGATCTTAAGAAAGAAATGATCCTACTGTAATTTTGTACAGTGAAGTAATGTGTATATCTGATTCCTAGAACATTTACTAGGAAAATGATTTGTGTTGATTGAGTTGCCATTGTTGCTAGAAAGTGAGCTTCTGTAATATGTCTAAGCTGTTGTGGAACCTCCTTGAGAGTGAGCACGACAGCATAGATCATTTACATGATCTGTTATACTTTTATTTAATAGAATGTTGGTCTATGTCCTTGCCAATGATGCCAAGTCTGAGGCTTTACTTGTGTTGCACATGATCATATATCATTTTTGCCTTGCAACTGATTTGGCTAATGTCTAACTACTGTCATTAAGGCATTGTCTTATGATTCCTAGATGTATCTATCTAGGAAAATGATTATGTGGTGCTATCCTGTTGTTTTGTGTAGATTCACTAGTGAGAT
Organism: Avena sativa; assembly: GCA_916181665.1. Taxonomy (NCBI): domain Eukaryota; kingdom Viridiplantae; phylum Streptophyta; class Magnoliopsida; order Poales; family Poaceae; genus Avena; species Avena sativa. The sequence continues at coordinate 37,343,779 of OV702298.1, read as the reverse complement.
GCCACTGTGATGCCTCCATTAAGATGGAACACATTGGTTTCCCCTACTGGATCTTTTTTAAATTTGCCAAGTAGAGTGTGGAAAAATGATATCATCCAGTTTGGATGATCTAGATGCACCATCCTAACATTTGATCTTGGTCAGTGATGCACAGGGCTGAGACTCAGATCTTAACAAGATCAGATACTGTTTGTTCCTTTAGGCTCAATGATGATTTTCATAGCACCTATGCATCATAAGAACTCTCTGTCCCTCCTAATAACTGTCTTGGGCCAAAATTGATATGTGCAGATGCTTATGATAAATACTAAGGATTAATTTACCTGTTAAGAAGGGTGGACAAACTGTCTTGTTGCTAATGCAGATGATCTTGTGGTGATTTTATTTTGTTGCTAGATCTAATTCTTGCCCTGCTCCTCCTTGCACTCCTGGCCTGCTCCTCCTTGCTTCTCACTTGGCTTGCTCCTCCTTATACTTGATCTTCTCTTGGATGTAAGCAGACATATGTTGATTGGGTGATGGATTGGATATATGTTTGGGTGATGAACTAAAATAATATGTGTAGATCTTGGTGGTGTCCTGAAAACATTGTGTTTCATAGATGTGGAAATAGAAAGATGGGATATGAGCTTGTACAGTTTGGCTAGTGTGTTCTGTTGGTTCTCTAGAGAAGCTGAGGTTGGGCTCACTAGCTACGGCTGGTTTGCCTCATATCACTACGTTTTGCTTGCTCTCTAGTGTTGACAGCACATCCACATGCAGCTGTGTGTGAGCTTCTTGCAAGTGGGACCTTCAGGTCCAAGTTTCAATGGATACAGATCTTTATCTTGAGGATGAGCTCAAGTAGAAACTTGATATTTCTTGTTGTTTTACCTTTTCCCTTTTATCTGACTTGGTGAAACTTGCCCCTCTCTTGTCTATGATGTTGTTCTGAGACAAGTAATCTACTGATAAGAACAAATATTGTTTTGGTGAAACTTGCCCCTTATTAACTCTGCTCAAGGATGTAATGAACAGTGCACCTCACGGTTAGACTAAGAGCAACCCTTTTTGTTTTTATCGTCAATTTATTAGTTTTGCAGGAATCAAAAGGATGTCCAAAGATATCAAGACTAGATAGGAATTTAGTTTTAGGTGTTTTCTTTTTATCCATTTTTGTAATTCCCTTTACTGTCAAGAAATAATGTAAGAACATTGTAAGGCATTAGTTTATCTTATTATAATTATTGTAACCATTTCTTATTATTTCTTTATTGTAGAAGGATAATGTGATATATATTCTCTTAATAAAGAGTTCTTCTATTTGTTTCATTGTTATAATTCATTTTCTATTTTCTTTATCCATTTTATTGTTTATTAAAATCTTTCCTTTATTCTTTTATTGTAAAAGAATAATGTAATGTTGGTCTTAAATAATCTTTATACTTTTGTTTAAAATTCTTGTATTTGTCTTATTGTGATTCATTATTTATAGTTCAAATTTCTCCCCTCATAATTCCAGAAAACAATAGAGGTTATGTCAAAATTCATCACACCCCCCCTTAGATGACACTAAACCTAATTCATTAGAGTGAGAATTCTGATCACTCTAGTCTTTTAATTTGGCGAAAAATTTACCCGGATTTTCAGATGCATGCATGCAGATGTACAAAATCCTAAATCGACCCTTCGTTTAGTCCTAAATGCTGGGATGTTACAACGAGAATTCACGGTCTCCCTCATGTCTGTGGTATGCATTAGGCCCACGCTGTCCGACTCGCTAGTGTACATGGTGAGGATTGATACGTCAGAAACGTATCTGTAATTTTCGATGCTCCATGCTTGTTTAGTATCTACTTTGCTTTTCTTTATCTACACTTTGAGGTGTTTTTATATATTTTCTGGAGCTAACCTATTAACAATTTGCCATAGTGCCAGTTGCCTGTTTTCTTCTGTTTTTGGTTCCAGAAAGCTAGAAAATAAATATTATCGGAATTGGACGGGACAAAAGCCAAAGTCAATATTTTACCGTGGGGGACACGAAGACAGAAGACGAGACGGAGAGGCGAACCAGGGTCGGCACACCCCCCTAGGCGCGGGTGGGCACACCCCCTAGGCGCGGGTGGGCACACCCCGCGCCTGGGTAGGGTGTGGGCCCTACGGCCACCTCCTAGCCTCGCATATTCGCCTATAAGAAGCCCTCGATGCAGAAACCCTAGGCACCCAATCAAAACTCCATGAAACCTTATGTAGCCGCCACCACCATCGTCCTAGATCGAGGGGATCTGAAGTTCTTCCTAGCACCCTGCCGGAGGGGAGATCATCCCGGAGGCCTTCTTCTCCGGTATGAAGCGTGTGTAGTTCCACCTTGGACTATGGGTCCATGTAGTATCTAGGTGGTTGTATCTCCTCCTTGTGCTTTCATGTATAGATCTTGTGAGATCCGTTCATTATCAAGATCTAATCTATTTGTAATCATGCATGTTGTGTTTGCGGGGATCCGATGGATATTGAGATTACTATGTAAGCTTGATTAATGGTTTTGTCTATTTGATACTATCATGTCTGTGTTGTTTGTGATCTTGCATGCTCTCCGTTGTTAGTAACTATCTTGGCCAAGTAGTTGCTAGTGACTCCAAGAGGGGGTATTTATGCTTGATAGTGGGTTCATGCCTCTAGTTTCCAAGGGAAGTAACAGAAATATCTTTGGTTGTAGATGGGTTGTTGCCACTAGGGAGAAAACAATGGTCTCTTGTTCATGGAACGAGTGGATTGTTTACCTTACACACTTTGCTTAAAGAAGTTGTTTGTTGCTTGCAACTTAATACCGGAGGGGGTTCGGATGATAACCTGAAGGTGGACTTCTAGTCATAGATGCAGTTGGATGGCGGTCTATGTATATTGTTGTATTTCCCAATCGAATCTCATAGAATCTTTTTGTCTGGTATTGCATTGTTATGCCTTGCTCAGTTCCTATCAATTGCCCTGCTGTAATTTGGTTACCCTTCTTGCCATGTTGTTTATCTAAGGAGAACACCTCTAGTGAACTATGGACCCCGGTCCAATCTTTACCATTGATACATCCTCCACTGTTACCTGTTTACTTTCTGCAAACCATTACCTTCCACACCATACGTTTAATCCTTTGTTACATCAACCGGTGAGATTGACAACCTCACTATTAGTTGGGGCAAAGTCTTCAGTTTGTGTTGTGCAGGTTTCCACATTGCTTGCAACACCTATGTGACGTTTCTTTCCTCCTACTGGTTCGATAACCTCGGTTTCTTACTGAGGTAATACTTGCTGCTATGCTGCTTCACACCTTGCTCATGGGGTTCCCAACAGGCTCAACATCAACTAAGCCATCAACAAGTTTTCTGGCGCCATTGCCGGGGAGGCTAAGGACGTCTTCACAAGAGGAGTCCTCCTCAACCTCTCTCTTTACTTTATTTTTAGTTTGCTTAGTTTTGTTTGCTTGGTTTTGTTTGCCTATTTTCAAAAACTCCAAAAAAGTTAGTCTAGTTTGGTTTGCCTTCTCTTATCAAAAACACAAAAAATTAGTTCCTACTCTAGTTGCTGGTCTGTCATTGCCTTGCCTGGTCATGCTTTCTAGCAATGGATGGTTTCTTTGAAACTAGTTCTTATTGGCAAGGTGAGTTCACAGAAGAACAAAAGTATTATTATAAGGAACACCATTTGTCACAAAAGGGGAAACACTTATGGGAACAAATTGATAAGTTGAATACTATTGCTAGAGACGTGTGCTCTACTTATAATGTTACTTATTGCTTTGATAAAGCTTGTTGCTGTAGGAGGTATAAAAATCTCCCTTTTCAGTGTGAGTATAATGGTAATGTTACCATATCCTCTTATGTTAAAGGAAATTATGACTTTGATGATGTGGACCAAATTGAAGAATTTATTGCCTTCAAGGGTGCATTTGAACTTGCTAGTTTGCTTGAAAATACGGATGATGCACCTTATGAATCTGAGGTTTATGAGATACTTAAATTTTGTTTTGATAATTACAAGGAAGAAAATGGCTATATTCTGGAATATTTTAATAGATGCTTTCCACAAATGGAAGAGACTAATGCCTTGTAGGAGCCTATGGAAGAAGAAATTGTTGAAACTAGAAGCTCACTAGATGAAATAGAGGAGGATAGTGATGAACAAAAGGAGGAAGAATGGATTATCTAGCCATGCCTACCTTCTAATGAGAGTAACTCTTTATCCCTTACATTATTTGATTGTCCCCCATGCTCACCAAAGGAGGATGAATCTTATGTTCCTGTGGATCCTTTTGAAATATCTACTTTGAGTAAAACCTGTGAAGGTTTTAATCCCACTATTCTTAAGCTTGATAGAAATTATGTGTTTGTAGATCATGAAAATCATGCTTTATGTGATAGTTATATTGTTGAGTTTATTCATGATGCTACTGAAAATTATTATGAGAGTAAAATATGGTTGTAGAAGTTTTGATGGTATTGAAACACATCTCTATGTGCTGAATGTTTTGAAGTTACTCTTGTCTTATCTTCCTATGCCTGTCACTTTGTTCTTTGTGAATTTATTTTCATACATTATTCCTACGCATAGGAAGCGGGTTAGACTTAAATGTGTTTTCAATTTGCTTCTAGATGCTCTTTTTTACTTCAACTCATAGTTCTTTTGTGAGCATCTTCTCAAATTATCAATGCCTAACTTAAAGGCGTTAAAGAAAAGTACTTGTTGGGAGATAACCCAAGAGTTTCCTTGAGTCTTGGAAGTTATTACTTCAGTAATGACCTCTCCTTATCCCTTTTGTTTGCTTTTTGTGCCAAGAATGACCTCTAATGAGAGGGAATTAAGATTTGGAGAGTTTCTGTCCCGAAACAGATTTCTGTCCTCCACCATAAAAATTCGAGAGGAGTCTCTGTAGGTCATATTGATCTGAAAATTTACGAATAAATCCCCTAGTATGTTATATAACTTTTTCTAGTTCAACACTTTTTGATTTGAGCAACACAAGATTTTCTAAAAAATCAGTTTCTACATGCTGGTCTGTTTTGACAGATTTCTGCCATTATTTGCATTTGTTTCTTATTGATTCCTTTTTGAGTTCTATTTTGGTGAATTGAGATTTTTGAAGGAGTTTCTACAGTAGCTTGTGTTTTTAGTAAAAAAAATTTCTGTTCCAAAGCTAAACCTAAAGTTTTATTATCTTTTGAATACACTAATGTTGCTAATGAAGATTGTGTGAAGTTTTCTATGAAGGAAAAAATTCAGGTGTAAAGAGAGAATGATGTAATAAGATGAAGAATGGACAAAAGCTCAAGCTTGGGGATGCCACCCCGGTGTCACCCCAAAAACTATCCAAGAGGTAGAAGCGTCAAATCTTGGGGATGCCCAAGGCATCCCCTTCTTCATCAATAAAAAACTCAGGTCTGTCTAGACACTTCGTTTTTATTGATTTATGCACTGTTGTGTGGTTCTTGGAGCGTCTTAGTTTTCATTTGGTTTGCTTAGTTTGTTTAGTTTTCTTGAATAAAGTAGTTTGGACCCCCATTCTCGCTGTATTGTTTCAAATAAATTGCTTGGTGTTGGAAAGGAGTAGAAAGTTATTGCTTGATAAGTGCAAGAGGAGCTTGCATTGACTGTGACTTAGACTTTAGCATGACATGCTAGGTGTTGTTTTGACCTTATGATTAGTGATTATTTCTGTATCATATCTTGTTCCAAACAATTGGGATTTGTGCCTTGAAAGAATTATGCGTTGTTTTAGCAGGCAAAAGCATAGTATTGTGGTATTCTCCTTTGATGCTTTGTTTGGGTTGACTTGGCACATGCTCACACCATGTTATGACTATGAAAAAGTCACCATATCCTCTATGATCCTCTAGTCCTTGACTTGTAGTACCACTCTATGCTTTGATTAGTAATGTTTTGTTGCTCTGCATGATTATGGCCATTATTGCTCTCTTAGTTGGTTTTTCCCAGTCTTTTGCTAGCCTCCACTTGTATGAGTAATCTATACTCATGCTTCCAACTCCCAAGAAACCAAGTTATTCCAAAGTGTCCACTATAAACTCCTATGCATCGTGTGTTACACCATTCCAAGTACATTCTTGTTTTCAGCTATCTTCCAATTAAAAATATTTTGTTATGTGAAAACTTAGTGATTAAAGCCCACACAAACTTGATGGAACACTTTTTATTCTTTGCCCCTAAAATGAAACATTGTGTCACCTATGTTGTATATGCTTGCACTTATACGTTGGAATTAGCACAATCGTGCTGTCACGGGGAACATTTTCAACATTGCACTTGTACTTTGTACACAGTTGATATCATGCTCTTTTGTCTATGGATGTCACCGGTGTGAAATAAAGAGGGAGCTTGTAAGTCCATGGAGTTATGTATTTTGTGTTAGAGAAACGCCTGGGCCGCTAGCCTAAGCCATGCCTAATCATGGTGGAAACTTGCAGCATCACCATAATGAGCTATCTGTGAAGCATCCTCAATAAAAAGATATGCGCATAGTAAATAAAAAGATCACTGAGATGCTCATTGTCCGCTTGCCTTGTCATTTTAGTTATGGGATAACTCCTGTACCATGTGCAAGGGGTACCCCGTTGGCGGTTCTCTATGATATGCATGTACTTACAATGACAAGAACTTACATGTGACTGAAGTTGAGTAGCATGAGGTGTGTCCCTCGTATTCAAGGGACTTGAGATTGCCAACTTATACTTTGTCAAGCATATACTTCATAGTTTGTTCACTTTAACCTTAATCACGTCAAGATGCTTATGATAGGGGCAATGAGAGCTGAAAGCTAACAAGTATCATAATTTTTGGAAGCTCTTTTTGAGACTTGAAATCCCTGCTTCCCTTTATGAAGGGCCTTTCTTCCACTATCATATTGAGGCTCCACCTTCTACCTTTAGGCACCACTAAGAGAGAATAGTTGCCATTCTGTGTGCAGTGTCCAAAAACTTATTGATTGATGCATATTGTGATATTACTTGTTCTTGTGCTATTTGTATCTAGTCACTCTTATGAACTTTTAAGGTGTCCTATGCATCTATTTGCTACTCTATGAGGGACAAGCTGTATGCCACTATGCCATGTTTTCTGTATGTGAAACAAACAAACATTTTTCAATGCATGTTATTCATGATCTTTGTTTGTAGCCTTTCATGTTGCATGCATAGTTACTTTGTCTTATTGTTAGAACTCCATGTTTCATTCACATGTTTAGACTTTTTTGATCCCAGCTTTCAATGCTTGCAAATGGTTTGATCTTGGTTTTGACGATGCATGTCACCTAAAAAAATATTCTTTTTATCACTTACCTACTCGAGGACGAGCAGGAGTTAAGCTTGGGGATGCTTGATACATCAAAAACGTATCTATAATTTTTGATGCTCCATGCTTGTTTAGTATCTACTTTGCTTTTCGTTGTCTACACTTTGACGTATTTTTATATCTTTTATGGAACTAACCTATTAACAATTTTCCATAGTGCTAGTTGCCTGTTTTCTTCTGTTTTTGGTTCTAGAAAGGCAGAAAATCAATATTCTCGAAATTGGACGTGACAAAAGCCAAAGTCAATATTTTACCGTGGGGGTCAGGAAGCCAGAAGACGAGACGGAGAGGCAAACCAGGGCCACCACACCCCCTAGGCATGGGTGAGCCCACCCCGCTCCTGGGTAGGGTGTGGGCCCTCTGGCCGCCTCCCAGCCTCGGCTCTTCGCCTATAAGAAGCCCCCGATGCAGAAACCCTAGGCACCCGATCAAAACTCCACAAAACCTTCTCTTGCTGCCGCCACCATCTTCCCTAGATCGGGGGGGGGGGGGTCTGAAGTTCTTTCCGGCACCCTGCCAGAGGGGAGATCATCCCGGAGGCCTTCTTATTCGGTATGAAGCGTGATTAGTTCCACCTTGGACTACGGGTCCATGTAGTAGCTAGACTGTTGTATCTCCTCCTTTTGCTTTCATGTATAGATCTTGTGAGCTCCATTCATGATCAAGATCTAATATATTTGTAATCATGCATGTTGTGTTTGCGGGGATCCGATGGATATTGAGATTACTATGTTAGATTGATTAATGGTTGTGTCTATTTGATACTATCATGCATGTGTTCTTTGTGATCTTGCATGCTCTACATTGTTAGTAGCTATCTTGGCCAAGTAATTGCTAGTGACTCCAAGAGGGGGTATTTATGCTCGATAGTTGGTTCATGCCTCTAGTTTCCAAGGGAAGTGATAGAAATCTCTTCGATTGTAGATGTGCTGTTGCCACTAGGGAGGAAACAACGGTCTCTTGTTCATGGAACAAGTGGATTGTTTACCTTACACACTTTGCTTAAAGAGTTGTCTATTGCTTGCAACTTAATACTGGAGGGGATTCAGATGATAAGCTGAAGGTGGACTTCTAGTCATAGATATAGTTGGATGGCGGTCTATGGATATTGTTGTATTTCCCAATCAAATCTCATAAGATCTTTTTGTCTGATATTGCATTGTTATGCCTTGCTCAGTTCCTGTCAATTTCCCTCCTGTAATTTGTTTACCTTCATGCCATGTTGTTTATCTAAGGAGAGCACCTCTAGTGAACTATGGACCCCGGTCCAATCTTTACCATTGATACATCCTCCACTATTACCTATTTACTTGCTGCAAACCATTACCTTCCGCACCATACATTTAATCCTTTGTTACAACAACCGGTGAGATTGACAACCTCAATGTTAGTTGGGGCAAAGTGTTGAGTTTGTGTTGTGCAGGTTTCCATGTTGCTTGCGACACCTGTGTGACATTTCCTTCCTCCTACTGGTTTGAGAACCTCGGTTTCTTACTGAGGGAAGACTTGCTACTGTGCTGCTTCACACCTTGCTCTTGGGGTTCCCAACAGGCTCCACATCAACTGAGCCATCAAGGATGTGGGCCGAATGCCTGTCGGTGCTCTCCTCTCCTCATGGCAGGAGGATGACTGACACTGTGACTGTGGATCTCGAGGGGGCATCGAGCTCCACTAAGTCGGGCGATGTCACGATCGAGGACGTTACGTCTTACCTGCCAGCGCTGCAGCATTACCTGCTCGGTCCTGCTACGGCAAAGGAGATTCATTTCTTCATTTGCGTCAAATTTTAGTGGCTATGTAACCTGTTGTTAATTGGCTTAGTTGTAGAAAGATCGTTGGCATACGAGGAAGGGTGGATTTTTGAGTAGTAGTAAGCTATATGGAGTACATAGTTAATTAGTGGTAGTACGGTAGTGGAGTAGTAGCTGTTGTAGTTTGGTTGGAAGAAATCACAAACTTTCCACAATAGGGATGGTGGTATTTTGCTTGTAGTACTAGAAGGTATATATGTTTAATACTTGACATACATTCGGCCAATCGTCAAAAGTTCATCTTGTTGTTCTACTGCTATTGTTTTTTGTATGAGTCTTCCCTCTTGTACTCCAGTTCACACTGCTACTACTCCTTCCGTAGTATAATAAATGGAATTACTCAAAGAAAGTCTCTACCACGAATTAAAAGAAAATGTTGTGATTCCTTGCAGTGTGGTGGCGTGCTACGATGCCTAAATGTAACATCCCAAAAATATTGAACAATGATTATCAAATTCCAATCACCAAAATTAGGGTTAACAAAAACTTTTGTTAATTTAAAATCATATGAATGCATGTGTGTATGTGATGATTGTATGAATGCATGAATGGACTTGGTGTAATTGTTCTAAATATCAAGGAATTGTTTAAATATGAAAACAACATCATATAAAACATTTCCAAGCAGAAACAAATCAAGAGAAAATAAAAAACAATCAAAACAAGCAAATGGTCATTTTTGCCAATCTTGCTCACTAGGCCACTTTGAGTGTTTCTAGTCCAAGATTTCAAACAGAAACAATACCATTTATTTTCACCCCTTGCTAGACCAAGTAAAAGTGCACCCAAGCCCACCTTTCAAACTTACAGAAACATTTGGCAACTTGATTCAAATGACAATTCAAAATTGAATCTTTAACATATGTGAAGATCACCAATTCTCAAAAACCAACCAAACCAATTCACCTTGACCTTTCCAACTAACCAGAGACTACCTAGTATGTAACTAGTACACCCACCAAGTTTGAACCAAAAATTCAAATTCAAATCTCTTTCGGCCATTTCATCAAACTATAGGGTTCGTAGCATAGAGAACAAAAATTTCCTACGATGGGAACATCTAAGTACCAAGATCTATCTACTAGATACAAGCAACAGGTGGATTTACATCCATAGAATACATACCCTCGAAGAACGAATAGAGTTAACGAGGTTGTACTCGTGGATGATGTAGACGAACGCTTGCCGATCTCAAGATCGTGATGAAGTCCATCTGGTCCAGCCGGTCCAGCACCATCAAGTCTAGCACCGCAAAGCAGTGGTGCATCCGTGATCGCACACACGTCCGGGTACCCCGACAACCTCCGCCCCCTCTCTCCAGAGAATAAGCGGAAGCAACAAATCCTTCCAGAAAAATCCACCGGGAACATGTATCTCGCTGATCCGAGACCATGGGGAATTCTAAAGGGGGGAGAGAGATCCTTCGCGAGGAGGTGTGCTTTGAGAGGAGAAGAGGGGGACTTTATAGGGAGAGGGGGGCACCCAAGGGGCCATGCGCCCAGCCATGGTGGTCTACCCCCACCTCTTCCACATTCATGTGGGTGGAGCTCCCACTCAAAATGAAAATCCTCCACTCCCATTAAAAAGCCTCCACTAAAAAATCCACTCACATGCATTAAATTTCCACCAAATTTAATGCAAGCTCTCATTTAAATAAAACTCTTTAATTTATTTGTTCAGAATTTTGTTAATTACTTTAATTAACAAACATTCACATAAAACCCCTTGCTAGTATTCAATTTCACATGCAGAACCAGTTTCAGCAATTTGAACCGAAACAGTTTCGGTGTCTAGTGAAATAAATTCCTGCGCTTTCCTTTTTCTTTCTCTGGCATATTATTTGCTCCAAATGGTGTCGGTATCCCTTAAGTGTGTCATCCTACGGTTCGTGAATAATGCAGACATGATCGAGACCCCTCTCCAATCAATAATCAGCAGCGGGACCTAGAGATCCGTACTGACTCCCACATATTCAACAATGACTTCTGTGATCGTGTGAACCTTATACGCATGTAACTCAATCCCTTTGTCTCGCGATATATTACATGTCCGATATTCGATCATCGGTATCTCCATACCTAGTTTGATCTCGTTACCGACATGTACTCTTTTCTCGTTCCCATGATTTAACATTCTAGTGATCAAATCACTTGCTTGCAAGCTAACCAATGTGATATCACCGAGAGGGCCCAGAGTATATCTCTCCATCATCGGGATGGACAAATTCCACTCTTGATCCATGAGCCTCAACATAACACCTTCGTAGCACTGAACCCATCTTTATAATCACCCTGTTATGGTGTGACATTTGATGTTATCAAGATACTCTTTCAGTGTTAGTGATTGACATGATCTCATGGTCTAAGGACTAAGATTACTTCGTATGATGTTATAGCAATATAAACACAATGACCTTGATCGTAATGCTATACTTCGGATGAATGTTCATCACATCATTACACTAATGTTGTGACCTCGTTATTAACAACATCCAATGTCCATGATCAAGAAACCTTTGATCATCTTGTTAATCAACGAGCTAGTTTATAACAGAGGCATAACTAGGAACTTCCTTTTTGTTTATTAAACACACATGTATTAAAGTTTCCGTATTAATACAATTATAGCATGTAAAATAAACATTTATCATAAATAAGGAATACGATAATAACCACTTTCTTATTGCCTCTCGGGCATATTCCCTTCAGTCTCCCACTTGCACTAGAGACAATAATCTAATTTGAAAACTTTGCGTATTGAACACATATGGCTTTATGGTGTTCGATATACGCAACTGCAAGTGGTTAACATAATCTACGAATCTGACGCTTCAGGTCCGTATGTATTTGCATGTCTTTGCATCTTCATGCATCACTCGTTCTCCAATGAGATGACATTGTATAAATTTGGTCTTTTGGTGAGACCTTTAGTTCCTTGGGGTTAAATCATGTCGATACTATTGTCGTACAATATATCTTTAGTGTTAGCCCGTTGCGAACCACACCTTAGTTTGATAACAAACTACTTGACCAAAATTTCCTCCTTTGCTGCTACTATAGCAGTCATATACTTAGCCTTTTGTTGTAGTATTCGTCACAATGTCTTAACTATGGATTTCATCCAAATCCATCATGGAATCTTCTTTCCATTACATTGTGCCACCCATAGTTTAAATTGAGATAAATTTAATTTGTATCTTGTGACAAAACTAGTATCAATGTAACGCTTTACAATGAACTATTTGTAATTGTTTGTCACCTCTACACAAATATATTCTTAGTTCTTCCAAAAGATCATAAGAATATTCTCACTATCGCCCAATGATCATGTTATGATTCATTCTGGTATATGCTCATAACACTTAGAGCATAGGACATATCTGGATGTGTACATATCATGGTATGATTGATCAAAGACATTCTTGTGATTACACTCATGAAGTATCAAAACACTTGAATCTTGTTTCACTTATTAAGTGTCGATACACTTGAATCTTGATTCAATTCCTTTCCATGCGCCAAGGACCATTTCTTGTCGTTTCTATATTGAACTCCTTCAATATCTCATATATGTACGTTTGGCACAACCATATTAGCGTCACAGTCTATCCACTATAGACATTCATGCTAAATATTCGGGTTTTGCCTAAGTCTTTCATCGAAATGAAATTATTAACCTTCGTCAATAAAAATTACATCATTTCTAATCAACAAGATGTCCTCCACATAATGTATTAGAAATATGTCTCAGCGCTCCCACTTAATTTCTTGCAAATGCAAGCATCTCCATCGTCTCCTGATGAAAACTCCTTTTCATCACGGTGAAGATTCCAACTCCGCGATGCTTACTTTAACCATTCAAGTTTGCATGCCCCTTTTAGCATCCTTTGAATTAACAAAACCCTTTGGACCGTGTCATGTACATGTCCTAGGTAACCATTCTATTAGAAGAACTTTGTTTTGTTTATTCATCTACCATATACCAAATTATATGTAGTGGTTGCTACTTTAATCCATCCAGACTAAATATCGCTATGAAAGATCAAATCTTGTCATAGTCAACTCCTTGAACATTGTCATTAAAATACTTTACGACATGTCGATTATTTCATAGATGTGAAACATCCATGTCTGTTTCTTTATAGATCCAAATACGGCCGATAGGTTTTTACACCTTTCCAGAGGGTCTTCCAAGTTCAAAACTTGATTTCTCATATATGGAACTATCACGGATTTTATGGCTTCAAGCCATTTGACAGAGTCAGGGCCTATCATCGCTTCTTTGCATGTAGTCAGTTCATCATTGTCAAACAATAATGATTTACTCTCAAATCTTAGTATTTGATTGTTTATCCGACCGACTTGGTTCAATCAGAACTTAGATCTCCATGACCACAACCTTTTAGGCACATAATCTATGAGCATTATGGCAGCCTCAGGAACAATTTCCGGCGCTGCGCGACTCAGCACATATATCTAAGGTTCGTTAACCTTATCAAAGTTCTATTGTCCTCCCACTTAACATTTATGAAAAATTCCTTCTTCAAGAAACTTCACGTTTCAAGCGACAAACCCTTTTGTCCTTGCTGTTATGGAGGAATAACCAATTGTTATTCGAAATAACCTACAAAGACATGCTCATCCGACTTAGGTTGTAAACATCTTACTTATGTTTAGCATACCAAAATTTAAGAAATGACAACTTGGGTTTTACCCAAAACCATAACTTCCATGGTGTCATTTCAACGGATCAAGATGGAGCTCTTTTTAGTGTAAAAGCGTTAGTCTCTAAAGCTTTAATCTTTTAAAACATAATGGCAGTTTTATGAATAACGCCTTTGATCCAACCATGTCAAACAAGGTTTTATTACAAATCTCAAACACTCCATACTCCTATGGTGTTTCGGGAGATGTAAATCTAGGTGTTTTGCTAAACGTGCAACTCAAATAAATCCCATTATGATAAAATCATAATTCATTTATTTTCTTGTTACACTTGTAACTCAAATAAATCCCTTATGATAAAATCATAAACCATTTATTTTCTTGTTACAATGATTTTCACTTCATCTTGAAAGTCTTTGAAACGTTTTTCAAATATTTCATACTTCTTTCTCATTAAGTGAATATTCACTCAAATTTCTGGAGAAATTATATGAAGTTGAAACCCATCGCTTACGACTACACATAATGGACTACATACATCGATATGTATAAATTCCAATATTTTAGTCGATAGGTCTTCTTTGGCCTTTGAACGAAGTTTTAATTATCCCGAGGAAAGTCTCACAAGCGTCACTTGATCAAATCAAAGACTCCAAAAATCCATGAAAATGGAGATTATTCATGTTTTCTTTCCAATATAATTTAAACGGTGATGTCACTTCGTAAGTGATCTTTCAATAATTTGTCTTGCGACATTTTAGCATTAGTTTTTATGGATGTGATTTCTCCAACTAGATTTGTAAATCATCCATCTTATATGGAATACGGTAATTATTTGAATAACCTTTGTTTTCATAATACCTGATTTAAATAACAATTATTAAAACAAATCTTGAAGGCAAGCTTTGATGTCAACGAGAAATACAAACAACGGTTTGTTTGTTTTCGATGAACATCATCACATATTCTCTTGCTAGTTACTTAGGCCATTGTGGTTCATGAATTGCGTTGTTCTGTATGACATTTCATACCAACCAATTTGGTATCCAATACCCAAGAACCACATTGTTTAACAAGCAAAGAATACAACCATAACATGTATATCATCCATATACCTAAATTGGATATTTCCAATCTTTTCTTTTCTGCCAAATATATTTTATAGATTCTCTTTCAGCATTTCCTTTTCCTTTTAAAAGAATCTATCAACATCAAAAGTGGCATCATATACATGACACATAGTCCAAAGTGTGTATATTCAAATAATAATACCTTTGGACTTGCACTTTGAAGTAGATCACCATCATCAAAATGATCGGCATTCTTTCAAAATCCATTCTTTAGTAATCTTTTAGTGTAGTAAACACTTTACATACATCTTCTATTCACCCTTATCATGACGACTTTCATAATCAAGCTACTATAGCTTATAAAGGCGAATCGTGAGTATAACATTACTATCCAAAACCTTTGTGGATGATTAGGATGTTTAGCATCTCCAACCTTCGCAAATTCTCATCCAATATGAGAACATATATTATACTCTATCATATTGCAACCAAAACATTGTTACAGATATCGTTATATCTGCCACACATGATGGTTTCTGAAACAATTCTTTCAGCTCCTAGATAATCTTGATATTTAAATCAAGAATCATGGAGGCAAACATGATACTTAAGATACTAACACTGGAATTGTTAGTCTTGATTTAATACCAATTATTAAATTTCACGGAGTAAACATAGTTTGCTGAAAGTTTGCAATAGGACTTTAAACTTTGGATTGACACTCAATACAATACGATACCAGTTCGTAAATTAAATATCCAGAATTCTATAGTTATATTATCTCAATTACAACTATGCATAAGGTGGTGAACGAATGCCAATGACTACAAAAAATTATGCAAATTCACTTTGATTTAATTTATGATAAATTGAGTTCTACTAATCCAAATTAGAAATGAACTCCCACTCAAAAACGACATCCCTCGTGTCTTTTTGGTGATTACATGAACCAAATCCACTACACCAAGTCCGATCATCACGTGAGTCGGTGTAGCTTCAAAGGCGAGCATCCATATGGTCATCATATCAAAACATATGACTCATGCTTAACCTTTCGGTCCATGTTCCGAGGCCATGTCTGTACATGCTAGGCTCGCCAAGTAAGAACCTTAGTATTCGCGTGTGTAACTGTCTTACACCCGAGATATGCTCGTGGATTCAAGTACACCCGATCATCACGTGATGTCTTGAAGCGACGAAACATTGTCGGTGCATACTTAAGGAAGAACACATTCTTATCTTGATATCTAAATGAGGGATCATCTTATTATGCTAATAAAATGCCAAACAAGCAATATAAGATGCAATCAAACATCACATGTTTATAAGTGAAATGATATGGTTCCCGCATATGATCTCCATCATGTGCACCGTGGTATGATCTCTATCATACATCTATGTGTAAGGCCAAGGTCTATGGAACCTACACGTTATGTGTGTTGTAAGAGTATCATCTCATACTTCTACTTACAACATCACCATATCATAACACTAGCCCAGCAACAATCTAAACTATACGCCTCTAATTTATCCATTGCAAGTTTTACGTGGCTTAGGGCTTTCGAAGATAGAACCGTTCTTACCTACGAACATGAACCACAACGAGGATAACCAAGATGTTGACAACTCATTGCAAATTAGATATTGACTATAGTAGGAGAGACAGACACCCGCTAGCCACTTATGCAAAACTAGTTGCATGTCAAGTGTGGAACAGGTCTCATGTGCGAGGACATGTAAAGTTTGTCCGGGCCGCTTCATCCCACTATGCCACCAATATCCAAAGTTCAACTAAGAAGAAATAAAATGATCATCATCACCCACATACTCATATGTGTACTACCCGTGCAAAGCATCTACGCATAGATCTGGATCTGATACCACTGTAGGGTTCGCAGCATAGAAAACAAAAAATTTCCTACGATAGGAACATCTAAGTACCAAGATCTATCTACTAGATACAAGCAACAGGTGGATTTACATCCATAGAATACATACCCTCAAAGACCGAATAGCGTTAACGAGGTTGTACTGGTGGATGATGTAGACGAACGCTTGCCGATCTCAAGATCGTGATGAAGTCCATATGGTCCAGCACCATCAAGTCTAGCACCGCAAAGCAGTGGTGCATCCGTGATCGCACACACGTCCGGGTACCCCGACATCCTCCGCGCCCTCGCTCCAGCGAAGCAGCGGAAGCAACAAATCCTTCCAGAAAAAGCCACCGGGAACATGTATCTCGCTGATCCGAGACCATGGGGAAATTCTAAAGGTGGAGAGAGATCCTTCGCGAGGAGGTGTGCTTTGAGAGGAGGAGAGGGGGGACTTTTATAGGGAGAGGGGGGAAACCAAGGGGCCATGCTCCCAGCCATGGTGGGCTGCCCCCACCTCTTCCACATTCATGTGGGTGGAGCTCCCACTCAAAATGAAAATCCTCCACTCCCATTAAAAAGCCTCCACTCAAAAATCCACTCACATGCATTAAATTTCCACCAAATTTAATGCAAGCTCTCATTTAAATAAAACTCTTTTATTTATTTGTTCAGAATTTTGTTAATTACTTTAATTAATAAACATTCACATAAACCCCTTGCTAGTATTCAATTTCACATGCAGAACCAGTTTCAGCAATTTCAACCGAAACAGTTTCAGTGTCTAGTGAAATAAATTCCTGCGCTTTCCTTTTTCTTTCTCTGGCATATTATTTGCTCCAAATGGTGTCGGTATCCCTTAAGTGTGTCATCCTACGGTTCGTGAATAATGCAGACATGATCGAGACCCCTCTCCAATCAATAATCAGCAGCGGGGCCTGGAGATCCGTACTGACTCCCACATATTCAACAATGACTTCTGTGATCGTGTGAACCTTATACGCATGTAACTCAATCCCTTTGTCTCGCGATATATTACATGTCCGATATTCGATCATCGGTATCTCCATACCTAGTTTGATCTCGTTACCGACATGTACTCTTTTCTCGTTCCCATGATATAACATTCTAGTGATCAAATCACTTGCTTGCAAGCTAACCAATGTGATATCACCGAGAGGGCCCAGAGTATATCTCTCTGTCATCGGGATGGACAAATTACACTCTTGATCCATGAGCCTCAACATAACACCTTCGTATCACTGAACCCATCTTTATAATCACCCTATTACGGTGTGACGTTTGATGTTATCAAGATACTCTTCTGGTGTTAGTGATTGACATGATCTCATGGTCTAAGGACTAAGATTACAGCAATATAAACACTTCGTAATGATGTTATAGCAATATAAACACAATGACCTTGATCGTAATGCTATACTTCGGATGAATGTTCATCACATCATTACACTAATGTTGTGACCTCGTTATTAACAACATCCAATGTCCATGATCAGGAAACCTTTGATCATCTTGTTAATCAACGAGCTAGTTTATAAGAGAGGCATAACTAGGAACTTCCTTTTTGTTTATTAAACACACATGTATTAACGTTTTCGTATTAATACAATTATAGCATGTAAAATAAACATTTATCATAAATAAGGAATACGATAATAACCACTTTATTATTGCCTCTCAGGCATATTCCCTTCACAAACACCTTGCAAACACAAATCAAACAAACAACAATAACTATAGTGAGCAGTGATTTGGCCAGCCTTGTCCCCTCTCTGGCTCACAACAGGCTATTAGTAGATCATTTAGGTTAGTTATCAAGCTCTAGCACCACTGTGAGCTTGCCATTGCCATCAATGGTGACCATGCCGAGCCTCACCTTGCCACCCCTTGGTCGAAAGAAAGCTAGGATCAACACCAAGCCTAGACACCTTGTCTGAGACATTGACCACCGTCCACCGCCACCCCCTGTCCAACGCCAACGATCAGCAAGCCACTGGACCACTCTAGAATCGCCGCGCCCTATGCCTCTGCGCCATGCCGAGAGCGCGCCAAAGCACCGCACTCGACACGCGCCCACAGACCGCGCGCTGCCCTCGCCACGTGCAATTGTGATCACCACCATCCCAGGAGATAGCCAGACAACCCCGTTCCCCGCCGCACGACCCATAGCCGCGGCGCGCCATTAAAATGCCCGTCGGACCCACCCAGAGCATGGCAACGTTCCGACCGTCTCGCACCGCCCCACGCCCCGTGACCATGCCGTTGAGCTTCGCCAGGGAGCACAGCACCGCCCCTTACCATCACCCATGCCATTAGCCCACTGTGCCGACGACCACGATGAGCTCCACCTACGCCCTTCGGTCCCCTTCTGGCACTATAAATAGAGGCCACCCCACTCGATTTCTTCACACCAACACACTCCCCTCTCTCTTAGAACCACCCCCACTCATTCTCGGAGCGAGGCGAGCAGCAGGTCGCCGGAATTTGGCCGGAGTCTGTCGCGGAGGAGGAAGAAAGGAGCCAGCGATTGGAGCCACCCCAGGAGAAGCCGTCGGTACCAGGAGGTTCGCCGCCGTCGACTTTGTCGTTCGCCCCCATCGCCGACCCTCCCTTGTCCCTCGGTGAGCCCCCGCAGACCCCCACTGGCCACGCTAGGGTTCTGTCTCACCGGCATTGCCCGACGGAGACGACAAGCCCTAGCCGTTAGATTAGATGTTGATCGTGCGGTCCACATCACCCCGTACCGCTTCGCATCCCTATCTCGCTGACTGGTGGTGACACCCACTTAAACTCACCTGCGCGCGCTGTGCACCGTGGGACGGCCCAGTTAAATTCCCGCGTGACCCAGTAGTTTGAATTTAAGTTTATTCTTTTTAGTTTCAAACTCAGTTATGTACCTAGATTAAAAAATCAACCCAGGTTGATTCACTGAACCAAATTGCATGAAACCATTTTTTTAGAAAGGTACTGGAATTCTTAATCCAAGCCCGTTGGATTCAAACCATTTGGAATTATAGATCACCTATAGTAAAATTAACAAGGCAGAAGCTTTTCTGCATTCAAACATTTTTGAAAATTCAACCACATCTTTTGAGTTGATTCCAACTCTCAAAAATCACATTTACCCAGACCTTTCTAAATATATAAAATTTTCTAGGTTTACTTGCATAAATAATGAACAAGTAATAAAAGAATGCCCCATAGGCAATTCTAGTCACATTATTGAATTAAAATAAAAAGGTTAAACCTTGTTAAATTATGACACCACTTTAAATCACATTCCCAAGGACTGAAATATGTGGTGATGACATGTGTCAACATGATCCCAGGTTTTAGTTGGAGAATATTAAATCTTAAGTAGGTTTTCAATGAGTAGAAATTACTTTTCTAAAATAAAAGAAATAAAACTATTGCCTCAATCTTTGTGATGTTTGTGATGATACTAGATCATCTAGTGAAAACCTTGGTGTGATAAATAGAATTAGTTAAGTATTGTTTGGTGATTGTGTACCTCGTAGTACCGGCGAAGGATACAAAGAGGAAGGAGAATACTACGAGGAAGAAGCCGAGGAGAACATCAACCACTGCTCTTCACAAGGCAAGCTAAAACTTGCAACTGTGAAAACTATATGATCTATGCAATGCATTAGGCATGCCTTGGTTATACCCCTTGATGACACATAATCCTAGTTTTACTTGGAAGCTTAGTTATTTTATTTCTTTATCAAAGCTTTATATTGAAGTTTACTTAGTGACTTGTAGATTTTATAAGGATATTTAAAGGTAGCATAAAGAACATAAACCTTGTCCTAAGTTAGATAATCTAGATGTCACCCTGAGGCATGAGATTGAATTTATATAAGTCACACTAGATTACCACCCCTCCTAAGTGTTCACCCTCAATTGTAGATGCTAGTGCTAAGCATAAAACTTGATCACTTTAGATGGGAATACTTGGTGAAAATGGTTATGAAAACCTTAGAATGATGAGTCACTCTACTGAAATGTTTTGACATGTGTTCTTGAAACACTAGATGATTTTGATGATGAAAATGTTAAGGCATGAGCCTTAGCCCTTTATAAAACTGATGGTTGTCTGGATGCGATACCATTCCAATTTTACCGTACAACCACAATACCCAAAATTTGGGTAGGGCTTGACTAGAAATTTATATACCTTAGTATGGGTTCCCTTGTGGCCAAGGTTTGAGCTGAGGCTACCTTGTGAAGATTGTCCACCTGTGCAGTTCCCAAGATGACAGTTGGTCATGGTTGGGAGGCCAAACTCACAGGAGAGGTGCCTATACTAGGGCATGTAATTGAAAGGTTAGAATTGCTTATCCGCATACTGAGTATGGTGAATTCAGGATTGTTCCTAATGGATGTATCAAATGTTGTGGTGAAAGTGTACCACCTCTAAAGAGTGTCAAACTATTCGAATAGCCGCGTCTGCGGTTATGGACAGTTGGAGTGGCCATATTGTCTATCGTTAGATGTTTTCCAAAATGACTTGTGA
This sequence comes from Avena sativa, assembly GCA_916181665.1. Classification (NCBI taxonomy): domain Eukaryota; kingdom Viridiplantae; phylum Streptophyta; class Magnoliopsida; order Poales; family Poaceae; genus Avena; species Avena sativa. Next base: position 37,322,494 of record OV702298.1, on the reverse strand, counting down.
AATGAATCATGACTTTGACTTGACCACAACAGGATTGTGATATGAAACTCAAGTTCCCACTTAGGTGTTATAAAAATTTCAACTAGCTTTCTTTGCTTCTGAACTCAGTTAAGGTAAATCTGGTTTTTTGCAAAACAACCTAGAGCTTAGTATTCCTAGTCAAAACCACCTCACTTGTTAGTCTTAGTTTGCGTGTACTTAAAGAGTACTCATGGCTTTGTCCCTGGCTATTCCCGTTGCCAGACTATGAAGAGGATTATCAGGAGGACAGACCGCAGGAAGGTTACGACAACTAGGATCATCTCCCATCGTCAGCATTGCCTGTGACCATGAAGATGGAGCTTTGCCCATGCTACCGTTATTATTATGTTTTTCCGCTGCTATAATTGTATTAAGACTGGATCATGAGATCCTTTATTTGTGTAAGACCTTATGTATGGTTTGTAATGGATGATGTACTGTGATATCCAATCTGTTATGTCTCGCAAAAATGTTAATACTGGGATTGCGATGTATGGCATAACTGGCATCTGGGATTAAAAATTCGGGTGTTGACACTAAACCTGCACCCCTAGCACTCTGCAGTGAAATTAAAAGAAACTGATGTGATTCCTTGCATCTAATTCTTACCTCCGCCCCTTGCATGATGTAGTACTACTCCTGTACTCTTATTATAGTATATATACTACATGCATTAACTTGTATGGAGTATCATGCAAGGATATAGCGAAATGCAAATATAGTACTCGTATGTCTCACATGGTGTACCATTTTGAATCTTGTTCTTTGGTCTGCTTGCGCTTGCCCTTTCCCTTCTTCTTTAGTTGTTTCTTTTTGTTGAACATTTCAAGAGTTTGTTGACCCCTCTCAAAGTTCACTATCCGCATGTATACCTAGTAGGTCGCGTAGGCGTCGAGGCTTGCATACTAGATATGCTCTTAGGTTAGGGGCATGTTCTCCCACTGCTTGTGGTCCACATCCTTCTTTGTCTCCTTCATGACATTGTAATGGCTGTCTATGAGGGCCATAACGTAGTCAGCCAAAGAATCCTTTTCATTCGTGGAGCCGGCGGGCTTCCACCTCTTCTGGATATCCACGGAGTTCGTCACTGGCACTAGAGAATGCCTGAGCCTGATACTGTTGTTGCCGATGTCGATGCCGGCAAAGGAAATGTTAGGGTCCGCGAGGAACTATTCTAGCTTGGAGCATGGCTTGTCGGCCTGGCAGATCTAGTAGACCAGGAAATCTGTGCCCACACATAGTTGGTCGATGATTGCTCGTTGGTGTACTCGGCATCGAGGCCAACAATCTTTTCGTTCGCTTTCTCCAAGAGCGGTTGGATTTTCTCGATGTAATCGTTCACCGCCGACGCTCTGTTGGTATACGCCACCCGTAGTATGGTGGTGTTGCGGGGGTCCAGGAAGGAGTACAGCTTGCCGAATGGCAGTACCATGGACGATGATTGGCGGCTTCTTTTGTTTTGCAGAGGTTCGACTAGGTGAGGAAAATGCCAGAAAATGGATGAGATCGAGAAGATGAAAGGAACCGCTAGAAATATTGGGAGATGCATGCATGCATGAGTGGTTGTGAAAACGAAGGGTATGCAGTTTTCCCAGGCCGTGCCCACGTACTCATGTGAAATATTTAAGGATTAGTTTTAGGGGCACAGTTTACTGTACATTTTTGTACGGAAGCAGTAGTACTCTCTCCATTTATATTTAGATTGTATTCTTCTCAAAGCACATCTTATCTTACCACCTAGTATGATTTTATGTAAAAAATGATATGTCATATTTCTATTATCTGATTCTCACACATGTGCAAGGCATGCGCAACTTACTAGAGAAAAGCATCACATCGCACTTTTCAATGCAAAATGTGTCTAGTGTAAAAAATACTAGTACATACAAAATACTAGTAGTATAACCGATAACATATGCATAATCCAAGTTACCACTCTTACCAGCCTTAGGCCTTTCATCACAATACTGGGAGTCTCTTAGTGCAGTATCATAGGCTAAATAAGTAACTATAGTTACCGATGAGGAGTACTCAGGTAGTACTACTAGTACATTAGCTAGACTAGTTTTCTTGCACACAGGTATAGACAAAAAACAATTTCTAGTAGCCGAATCACATGCATGCATGTAAGTGATATTAATCCATTGTTGAATGTAATGACAGAGTGTTACTACTAGTTCATGTTAGTACTACTACCTTTATAGTGGGTAACATGTGTGTTCGTAATTAAGTCGAAGGAAGAGACCCTATTTGTGCATAAAAGGGTCCAGAAATACTCTGTACCTACAAAGGGTAGAACATTACAGTAAACTAGTACTATTTTTTCTCGTCCTTGGAGTAGGTTATTATTTTTTTTATATTTTGTACTATATAGCCAAATTCAAAATCTCAGAGCACCAAATTCTCCTGCCACACCTCTATCGAAATATTTTGAGTGATCACGCGCCAAGTTTTAGCCGTACGAAATTCCTTTTCTACCCCTGACAACAGCCTAACTACAAATGTCGGGTCATGGGTATCTTTCGTAATTTTTATCCCCCCGGTCCCCATAGCTCTGAAGCTTGGTAGTCCACCTTCCACCGACGCCATTTCCCCCATAGCACTCTGAAAAACCCTAACCCCTATCTCACCTCTGGCTCCTGCACCACCGCACCGGAGCATCCCGCCGCGCTTCGCCGGCCTACACGCCACCCAACCCCTATCTCACCTCCATCTCCTGCACCATCGCACCAGAATATCCCACCATAGTCCGCCGTCCTACTAGCCACCCAACCCCCTATCTCACATGCAGCTCCTGAACCACCGCATCGGAACATTGCTGCCGCACTTCGTCGGTCCACATGCCACCCCAAGCCCCCTATCCCACCTCCGGCTTCTGCACCGTCGCACTTCACCGGCCTGCACGCCATACCTCGCGATAACACATACTCCTCACCAGTCTACCGGATTAGCCGACGTCCTCCTTTCCGAACTTAGTTCGCTGACTCCCTCGTCCACATCACCTAACCTGCTTCACCTACGCTGGTGTGCGCTACATTCGATCTGCTTCACGGACTCAACAATCCACTACACCAGATCTACTTCACCGACTCTCTTGAGCATTGCCTCGAGTCCATAATTGGTAGTAACAGATCCTCTCCACCGACAATGCCGTGTGATACGTTGCAAATGTATCTATATTTTTTATGCTCCATGCTTGTTTTGCACCAATTATATTATGTTTTGTCCACACTTTGTTGCATTCTTATGCATTTTCTGGAACTAACCTATTAACAAGATTCCATAGTGCCAGTTCCTTTTTCCTGCTGTTTTTGGTTTTAGAAAAAGTAGTAAAAAAATATTCTCGGAATTGGATGAAATAAAAGACGAAGTTCCTATTTTTCTCGACACGACACAGAGTCCGAAGGAGAGACGAAGAGGCGCCACGAGGCAGCCACACCAGGGGGCCACACAGGCCCACCCTAGGCCGCGCCTGGCTATGGTGTGGGCCCCCTGGCGCTCCACCCACATTGCCCCTTCGCCTATATATTCCCCCGAGACAAAAACCCTAAGTACCTGATCAGAATTCTACAAAAAAGTCCATAGCCACCGCCACCGTCGTCCCTAAATCGGGAGGGATCTGAATCTCTTCCCGGCACCCTGCCAAAGAGGGGAGATCATCCCGGAGGCCTTCTTCATCACCATTCCAGCCTCCAGAATGATGTGTGAGTAGTTCATCCTTGGACTATGGGTCCATAGCAGTAGCTAGATGGTTGTTTATCCTATTTGTGCCACCATGTTTAGATCTTGTGAGCTGCCTATCATGATCAAGATCATCTTATTGTAACACTACATGTTGTGGTTGCGGGGATCCGATGGATATTGGGTATTATGTTAGATTGATTATTGTTCTATCATGTCTATGTTATTTGTGATCTTGCATGCTCTCTGTTGCTAGTAGTTACTTTGGCCAAGTATTTGCTTGTGACTCCAAGAGAGAGTATTTATGCTCGATAGTAGGTTCATGCCTCTAGTAATCTTGGAGAGTGATAGAAACTTCTAAGATTGTAGATGTGCTGTTGCTACTAGGGAGCAAACAACAATCCTTTTCGCAAGGGAAATTGTATTGTTTACATTACACACTTTTCTTAATGCAATTATCTGTTGCTTGCAACTTAATACCCGAGGGTTGTTCGGATGATATCCCGGAGGTGGATTATTAGTCATAGACGCTGTTGGATTACGGTCTATGTATCATGTTGTAATGCCCAAGTGAATCTCATAGTGATCATCATGCCATGTACATGCATTGTTATGCATTCTCTATTTGTTAATTGCCCCGCTGTAATTTGTTCACCCAGCATGTTATTGATCTTATGGAGAAAACACCTCTAGTGAACTGTAGACCCCGGTCCATTCCTTCGCATTGATATTCTATCTACTGTTTATTTTCTTCAATTACCACAAGCAATTACTTTCTTCCACACTATACGTTTAATCCTTTGTTTTCAGCAAAACCAGTGAGCTTGACAACCGCATTGATAAGTTGGGGTTAAGTATTTTGGTTGTATTGTGTGCAGGTTCCACGTTCCTAGCAACACCTTTGAAAGTTGTTTATTTCTCCTACTGGTTCGATAACCTTGGTTCCATAACTGAGGAAAAACTTGCTACTGTGCTCATCATACCATTCTCTTAGGGTTCCCAATAGGCTCAACATCAACCGAGCCAACATCACCGTGCACTACACTACATATCCTCTAGTGGCAATCTTATCAAGCAAGTGAGACCCATCAACAACCTCCACAGATCTGCTTCACCGACGCCGCCGTGATCTATCTTCTTCAGATGGACTCACCACAATTGGGCACACTCGGCGTCCTTAACGTGACCCGCTAAGATGCCGTGTATGCGTAGACGACGCTGTGACCTAGGTAAACCAGATCTACTTGTTCGTTTTAGTATAGTAGGTATAAGCCTGTGACAGTGAACTTCATTTCCATATTGCTGGTAAATTCCTACCTCAATACTAGCTTTATTAATATCCGACTCTCCCTTAATAAATCCGATGTAGTCTAGGTTAAATCCAGGCATTAAACTACTCCCTCTGTTTCAAGGAATAAGGCGTCCTTGTTTTCCGTATTTTTTCTTTGACCAACAATTACTCTTAATATATAAACAATTTTGGTAGTACAAAACTAGCATCATTGGAGCTCATTGTTGTTATGCAGTTCATGGCAAATATTAATTCACTAAACATCGAAAGCTGCCTACATGTTCTACAAGTTCGCAAGTTATGTCATCATAATGTGCATTTGCTTTGTCCGTAGCTACAACATCGACTGCATGTAATTTTGGAGTTCATTGGTAGTTTTAATACACTGAACATGTAGGTTCTACAAGTTCAGAATTTATGCTATTTAAATTTCAATCTGGTTTATACTAAGCAACCACAGTAACTGCCTTCTTTTATGTAATTCATCGCAAATTTTATGTCACTGAACTTGTTGGTTTTGCATTCCCTTTGCAAGGTATGCCATTATTATTTCTATCTCATTTCAATTAAGCTCCGACAGTAGCTGCCTCCTATTATATACTACATTTGTTCCATAAAAGAAGGCCTATACTTTTTAAAGTCAAATAATGATGACTTTGACTAGGAAGATATAAATATATTAACGATTAATTTGTATCATTTGTGACTAAAAATACATGTCCTGATGTATCGAATGGTATTGGTTTGGCATGGTAGATGTTCCTTGTATATTCTACAAACTTGGTCGAGTTTTGCATCGACTGACTTGTGAAAAATTTACATTCCTTAGTTTTTGGATTAGATGTAGTATTAGATGGGAAGTTTTAAGACACTTAACATGGTTATCTGCATGCCCTGCTCTATAAATTCAAGTTTATCAATTATAAATTCTGGAGCAGCAGTATCTACCTTCTATTATGTTGTTCATGGCATTTTAAGTCACTTCACATGTGTTTGCATTCCCTGCTCTATAAGTTAACGAGGTACACCATTGTAATGTCTATCTTGTTTGTCCTAATGTTAATATAGTATCTGCCTCCTCTGTAGATCATGGCAAATTTTATGGCACTTCACATATTTGTTTGCAATCCTATTTCACAAGTTAAAACTATTTTCCATTGTAATTTGTCTCCTGTTCATGCTAAGAACCGAATGTATCTGCATTCTATTTTGCCGCCATGGCAAACATTATGTCATTAAAATGTTTGATTATATTCCACCATTCCCTGCTCTACTTATTCACAAGTGGAGAACCAGGCGCTGGCCTAGTAGCTGATACTCCGGTTATGGACGCCAGCCCGCCTGGGTTCGAGTCCCAGCATGGGTATACTTTCGAGTTGCCACTAAGGCATGAATAAACCGGGTGTCTCACCTACCTAACAATGTATAACCAACGAAGGTACCATTCCCCTGTTGGCAACGTTTTTACTTATTCACAAGTGATTATACTATAATGTCTATCTAGATCTTTGTAAATAATAACACCCACTATCTGATATTATTTCCTCTCATAGGGAACATAGAGAATCGTAGAGTGAATCGCCCCTATAATCTTGTTAGTACCTGTTGCTTTCTATTGCTGGATGCAAACCTGTTTTATGTTAATGATTGGCCGGAACCTATATGCAGAGGAGCAACAATAAAGTAGATGAATCGGCTATCCTAGTGCTGGATGCGGTGGATGTCTTCAACGAACGAACTGGCAACGAGATGTCCTCCAACGGGACTGTACAAAGAGAAATAGTAAGTCACTTGTTTCTACCGAGATGTTCTTAGTGTCAGATGCTTGTTTGTATGAGGCACCACATGAGTCGGCTAATGATTAGAACAATATTGACCTTAAACAAGACTAGGCAAAAACCCAACATGAATCCCTCGATTATAATTCAATGTGCTCACTCGATCATGGCGCTAATCTATTCTTTCTGTATTTGACTTATGTTCATCTATCTATCTATATATATATATACGTTAACTAGACCATGATTTGGTATTGGTGATTTATCTATATCCACTTTTATGCTATATTTTTCTGCTATGTAAGAAAGACCAAATGTAAATATCTTAATTTGTAATTCAATTATCTCACTCAATCATGGTGATGCTTTATTATTTGCTATATTTGACTCACCATCAATCAATCTATCTATGCGTTAACTAAACTATTATTAGGTGATGGTAATTTAAATATATCCACTTTTATGATAATTTATAGTCTATTGTAGTATTTTCTGCTATTAAGAGTTTGTACGAACCCTGGAGGTAGTCACATTGTCTAGTTTTTACACCACATTAGTTGGCCAATGATTAGAACAAGATGAACATTAACGCAATATTCTCCCTGGATATAAAAAGCATAATTCGGCTTTGTATGATACTTAGTTACTATATATATGCACTATAATCATCTTACTATGATCTGGAAGTCTATCGTGCACCTGGTGTTTTATTGCTTAATTCATTACCTCACTAGCTACTCTACATAGGCACATATATATTCTATTGCCAATTTGATTCTTTAGTTTCCTAATGGTTAAAGTAGTGTCATGATTTTCTTAACTTAAATGATGGCAATTTCTTTAAGAATACAATTGTTGATTACTAAGAAACATGAGACATTATGCATATGTTCCGACTCATTCTGCTCGATTTAATCTATAGATGATCAGATGATCTTGCTAGTAATATTATCAACTAGATGGTTCAATTGGTTATGAGTCTTTTGCATGTTTAGTTGACTTGTGATTGCAACAATGCGATATTGTGTTGTGGTTTCTATGGATATAATATGGATAACAGAGCTCGTACATGTTTACTTGACATTATATATTTTGGATACCTTTTTTTCAAATAGCAGTTTATTTGATGCATACGCGTTGCTACATTTCCTAGCTACCAACTCTATATGATGAACAAACTGCTTCTATCGAAAGAATGTCACATTCTTCTTAATTTTATCTTCCACTTCATACCAGCCATACATTGTTAAAATACTTCATTGATCTTGCAAGGTGCACAATGTATCAGTTGCTTGTTTGTCTACTCAATTTTCTTAGTTGCCTGGTTATATGCACAGTGATACTGTCAGCAGTTGGAAATACAATAGTTGTAGGCATTACAAAGAAGGTTTCTGTTACTTTTTGGCTGCATCCAACTATTGTTTTGGCAGCAAATGACTCATCTCTTTGTTTCTCTTCTTTTTTATATACTGGTCCGACGATCAAAATATTTGGATGATCTGGCTACTGAAAAGCAGTGGTTGATATCTTGTTTCTCTGAAAATATGCTGGTATTCTATTTAAGACACACACTTGTTCTATTGCTTGTTTTTCCAAGATACTATCATAGTTTGTGGATGATTAAATCAATGTCACCTTCTGTGGTTGGAGGTCCAACCATATTTTCTCGAACTACATACTGATATGGCTAGTTGTACAATAGACCATTTCTAAACGCTTTTTATATTATAGGTTAATGCTTGTTGTCTTGACCAATTCTAAGCAACTCAAGGGATCCCAGGCACCTCTTTTTGTTATATTTTCTATATTTCCATTGGGCAGTGATATGATTTTTTATGAGGGAAATAGTAGTTGCTTGGTTCATTACATTCACTTCCAAACAAGTTTAGTTAGACTGCATGAGACACATGTTGATTGCTTGATTTGTTATATTAGGACAATACTAATTTTGAAAATCTTTGACAACAATCATAGTGTTTCTTCGCCTGCTTTGCTGCACTAACTTAATATGTATTAGTTTCATCCTGCAAATAATCTGTATTTGTTTGTTCCACAGAGCGGCTGTGATACAGGCACATGCTCGCATTGGTCGAGGACGTCGACTGTTCCTGTTATTCTGGAAAGAGATGTACGAGGCACATCATTGATTGTTCCTGGCCAATGATGCATTACAATTCTTTTAAATGTAAGTTGGTGCCAGTTTGCTGGTATGCTGTGCTGACTTGTTTTCTTTGTTTCAGGCTGCACATGAAGTTATGGAGGCAGAAGCGAACACTCCTTCATTAAGTATTGACGTTATTTCACAAAGTAGCAGTGACATTATTATTGCTTGCATCGGCCTACTGTTCCAGTTATTCCAGCACAAAGAGGTATTACATCTGTACTCGAAACAATTAATTTAATTGAACAAGAAACAGATAAAACTGGACTGATCGTCTACTTGATAATCTCTTCTGAAACTGTCATGGTAAGCCTGTTGTTACTTGTATGGCGATGCAAGCTCTAGCAGAAACCCTGTTCCAACCCATGAATGACGATGTCTGTGTAATGTATCTTTTTGTTTCTGTTAAATTCTGGTCTGCAATAAATTTTAGTATTTTCTGCTGATGTAATATGCTGATTCTTGCGCCGCATTAATGAGACGAAATATTAACGAACTATTTTAAAGAAGAATTGCACAATAATTGTAGAATATGATATGCCAACTAGCAGATGGGCTCAATATACAGTAAAAGGCCTGAATCACGGCAAGCCGCAAAAGCTGCCATACGCCTTAAATTTTACCTGCCAAAAAAATTACGGGCCAATATCAAAAGAGAAACAGGCCAAAACAGTAACAAGACAAAATAGTAACATGCCAGAAAAGTAACAGTCCTTAACAGGACAGAGCAGAATAGGAGCAGGACAGAACAGTAGCAGGTCGTAACAGTAACAGGCTGGAAATCCTTCCTGGTTTAGAACAGTAACAGGCCATAAAATGAGCAGGACGCGTTATGAGTCATAACAGTAACATGCCTTCCTACAAATGGGTTGTTAGTTGGTAGCACATTACGGTCTATAAGAACAGTGTCAGGCCGATCGTAGGCCTTAACAGTACATGGCTGACTTTGCGCTAGCCGCTAATGGGCCGCATAGTAGCGAGCCCAGTGGGCCTTCACTAGGCCGAAACAGTGAAGGGCCCGAAAGTATATGGGAAGTGACCGATAGCACAAATGGGACGAATTCAAACAGTGCATAACATAACATTAATGGGCTAGAAAGTGCACGGGCTGCATATGGCTGCACCAATGGACCTATTTATAACAGTGCATGTCGAAACAATAATGGGCCACTATCCTGTTGGGCTTCCTTAATAGGCCGGCCCACTTAATAATTACCAGGCCTTGGCTGGGCCTGGCTTCTATCATGGTTTCATTGACAGATAACCGTGTTAACTGTATGTTAACGTTACTCGCCACGTGGCAGTTTGCATGATGTCGGCAGTCGATGCAGATGGCGAACACATCTACGACGGAACGACTTTTCGTGGCTAAAGGGTGTGATCCGCCACGGTCAAAAAACACCATGGTAGAATCATTTGTGATGGGGCTTTTACCACAAAGGGCATCCGTCATAGAAGGCTTTTTAGCCACGAAAAACGGGCCTTCAACCACGAAAATCGTCCGTTGTAAAAGGACATTTTTCTTGTAGTGGCATGATATAACGATGATACAATAAATGACGTGTAGGAAGTAGCATTTTATTAATATCTATGTAGCATTACAGTTGTTAGACAAATGGGATGCTACATAATGCCAATAGAGAAAACCTACAAGTAAAACTCAATTTATACATTAGTCCATAGATATTGTCATTAATTACCAAAACCACACATGGGGCCATGTCTTTCACCGGTGCCACGTGCTTCTACTACAAGGGTGAGGGTCACTGGAAGCACAACTGCCCCAAGTACCTAGATGATAAGAAGGCTGGCAAGACCGTTGTCAAAGAGAAAGGTTTATACGATATACATGTTATTGATGTTTTCCTCACTAGTGCCATGAGCAATACATGGGTATTTGATACTGGTTCTATTGCTCATATATGTAGCTCTCTCAACAGGAGTTGTGGAATAAGTGGCATATGGTGAAGGATGAGGTGACGATGTGCATTGGCAATGGAAATAGAGTTGAAGTCATGGATGTTGGCACCCTCCCTCTATGTCTCCCTTCATGCTTCGTTTTAATTTTGAATAATTATTACTATGTACCGGCTTTGAGCATGAATATTGTCAGTGGGTTTTGCTTGTTGCAAGACCATTATTCGTTTCAATTAGATACAAGTGGTTGTTCTATTTACATGAATAATGTGTTTTGTGCTCATGCGCGACAAAGTAAAGGATTATTCTTATTGAATCCTGATTGTGAGGACACTCACATCCATAACATAGATGCCAAGCGATGCAAGCATGATAGAGATAATTCCATGTACATGTGGCATTATCGGTGATGACTACAAGTGCAAAGATCAATTGTAGCTAGTGTCTAAATAAGAGTATCAAACCCACGGAGAGCTAGTTGGTTAGGGTCTTTATGCCCCTCGTTAGTATCTACCAAAGGATACTTGTAGGCTGCCTTTGATTTCAAGTAAAGGGTGTTTGAAAGGTTTTTGGGTTGAATGCAAGAAAGTAAATAAAATAAGTAGAAAGAAAGCAAGTAACAAGAGCGTTTGGAATGGTGGTTGAACTCAATAGGGCTAAGAAGTTCTTGGGGTGTAGGATACACCACTAGCATGTTGTAATTAATCATAATTAGGATAACCTATTTCTTGTGTCATGATATGTGTGGAGAGATTTTCGTAATAAGATGTTCACTACAGGGCTCATGGGCAGTCGCTTTGTTGAGCCAAGAATGAGGTCATCTCTAAATAACCACTGCGATTCCTGTGAGCAGTCGCCATGCAGACCATCGCAGTTAAGGGTTTCCCCATGGATATCGTAATTACCTCAGTGAACCTCTCTTTGTTCCCCCTTCGACCGTGCTGGTAGCTAGCGGCGCTTCTAGTCACAATAGCTTCTGACATGCTTCTAGACACATCCAAAGGGTTGCACCCTCTTCTTTAGACCCGAAGGCAAATGATATGTGGCCGACTACACATACCATCTAAAGGGAGAGATCAAACACACACCATAGATCAATGGATAATATACACAAGTAATAGATCATATTTATTTCATTTCATAACAATGCTAGGGTTTCTCCATCTCCCCAAGAACGAAGGGAACTACTCACACATGGAAGCAATCAACAACATCATCATAATCAAATGGATGGATAAAGGTAATGGGATGAATCTAGTGCAAACCACAATTGAATCTGGAATTACGACAAGATCTAATGAATGAAAGATGGGGGTAGAGATTGTTGGAATTATGCCCTAGAGGCAATAATAAAGATGTTATTATTATAATTCTTGTTCATGATAAAGTTTGTATTCCATGCTAGAATTGTATTAAGCGGAAACATTAATACTTGTGTGGTTTGTGAACAACACCGTGTCCCTAGTACGCCTCTATGGACTAGCTCATTGATCAATGATGGTTAAGGTTTCCTAACCATAGACATGAGTTGTCAATTGATAATGAGATCATATCATTGGAGAATGATATGGTGGACAGACCCAAACTAAGCGAAGCAATTAGATCGTGTCATTGTGTTCATATTTGCGAAGCTTTTCCTATGTCAAATATTGTATTCCTTAGACCATGAGATAATGCAACTCCCTGGTATCGGAAGAAAGCTTTGAGGTCATCAAACGTCATCCTATGAGAGGGTGATCATAAAGGTGTCTCTCAGGTGATCGGAAAGTATCTGTTGGGTTGTATGTATCGAGATGGGATTTGTCCCTCCCAAGTCGGAGAGATATACTTCGGGCCCACTCGGTAATCGATATCAACACCGCTTGCAAGCATGTGGTTAAGGAGTTAATCACAAAGTGATATCGGATTACGGAACGAGTAAAGTACTTGCTGTGAACGAGATTGAACTAGGTATGACGATACCGACGATCGAATCTCGGGCAAGTAAAATATCGCGAGACGAAGGGAATATATATATGGGATTGATTGAATCCTGGCATCGTGGTTCATCCGATATGATCATCGATGAATGTGTGGGAGCCAATATGGGTGCCCAGACCCCGCTGTTGATTATTGATAGAAGATCATGTCTGCATATTCTCGAACCCGCAGGGTCACACACTTAACGTGTCTCGACACTAGGATAGATTGGATACTTGGTTTATGAATTTTTGTTCGGAGTCTCGGATGGGATCCGGGACATCACGAGAGGTTCCGGAATGGTCCGAAGAATAAGATTCATATAAGGCAGTGCAGTTTTTGGAGTTCGGAATTGTTCCGGGTTAATCGGTATTGTACCGGAAGCTTCTAGAACCTTCCGGAAGGGGACCAACGTGGCCCCACCTTCCGGGAGGGGGCATGGGCCTATGAGGGAGTGTCCTGGCCGCATTGGGCCAGGGGCACAAGGCCCCATAGGGCCCAGCCGATCCTAGAGAGTTTAAATCGTTTAAACTAGAGATAAGATAAGATAGGATTTCTAGATAAGGGAGAGTTTAAATTGTTTAAACTAGAGATAGGCTTGGAGGAGAGGCTAGGGCTGGCCGCCCCCCTCTATAAATAGAGGGCTGGTGCGCCTCCCTCCCTACACACACACACACCTTCCTCCAACCCTAGTTGCCCTGCTGCCCTTCCTCTCTTCCTCCCGACTGTTTGTAGGCGAAGCCCTGCGGCAGAAATTCTCCACCATATACACCACGCCGTCGTGTTGTAGATCCAATCTATCTCTCCACCCTACTTGCTGGTCCGAGGAAGGAGGAGACGTCGAGGTGCTGCACGTGTGCATCTCACGGAGGCACCGCCACTTGTGGTGCTAGATCGGATCGGATCGCGAGGAGGAGAAGCGAGTACGACTACATCACCCACGTTCCGACGAACGTTCCGCTGTGCGAATCTTCAAGGGTATGAATATCTAATCCAATCTCTCTCGTTGTTTGCATCTCCTAGATTAGATCTTGGCTTTCCCTCTGTTCGCTTCCGTAGAAATTTTGATTTACTATGCTGCGAAACCCTTCAGAGATGGTGATGGAGATGCAGCGGTTGATGAGGTAGGGGATGATGCGTTGTCCTCCAATGATCTGTGCAACAACAAGGATTTTCCCTTCTCCAAGTTCCTCCTTTAGATCCCTTTCTAGTGTGGTTTTTTGTGGCTGGAGGTTTTTATGAATTTCGGATCTGTGATCCATCTTTGCGAGGTGGAAGTATTTCACGAGGCGGTCCTGATGCCGGGGCGGACGGGTGGATGGTACGGGCAGGCTCCGCCCATACCACTAGTCGTTACGCGTGCTAGAACCTCCTAGGCGCAAAAAATTCCTCCAGGTACGAAGACAAATCAATAAAATGACTTTTATCACTTAAAAATATCATATTATAGTGTAATATGATAGTCTCAATTGATATGTTCATAATAGACTTAATAAATTGGGATCCTATTGAAACAAGGACAAAAGGGTGCACGCAAATGCGGTAAAATACTAAAAACCCTACCCTACTTATGCAAAAACAATAAGTAAAATGTTGGGTTCGTAGCATAGAAAACAAAAAAATTCCTACGATGGGAACTATTAATCACCAAGATCCATTTACCTAGATACAATCAACAGGTGGATATACATCCATAGAATACATACCCTTGAAGAGCGACAAAGCTTTACGAGGTTGGACTCGTGGATGATGTAGTCGTTTGCTTTCTGATCTCAAGATCATGTAGAAGTCTAGCACCGCAACTTAGCGAAGCATCCGTGATTGCACACATGTTTAGTCCTTCGATAACCTCCGTGTCCTCGCTCTAGAAATGCAGCGGAAGTAGAAAATCCTTCCTCTATAAAAGCCATCGAGAACATGTATCTCGCTAAGCCGAGACCATGGGGGAATATTACTAGAGGGGGACAGAGATCCTTCACGAGGAGGTGTGAGTGAGAAGTGAGGGAGGGGTGCCTTTTATAGGCGGAGGAGGGCAGCCCCTCCCATGGACGGCAGCCAAGGTGGTTCCCCAACTCTCTCCTCATTCATGTGGGGTGGAGCTCCTGTTGGAGATATGCCCAAGAGGCAATAATAAAGTGGTTATTATTATATCTTTCTGTATTTGATAAATGTTTACATCCCATGCTATAATTGTATTAATAGGAAACACTAATACTTGTGTGTTTTGTAAACATAAAAGAGTCCCTAGTAAGCCTCTTATTAAACTAGCTTGTTGATTAATAGATGATCATGGTTTCCTAATCATGAACATTGGATGTTATTAATAACAAGATCATATAATTAGGAATGATGTGATGGACACACACCCATAGTAAGCATAGCATAAGATCAAGTCATTAAGTTTGTTTTGCTACAAGATTTCAAATACATAGTAACCTAATCCTTTGACCATGAGATCATGTTAATCACCATCACTAGATGAGTGCTTTCATGACATCAAACGCCACTTCATAATTGGGAGGTTATAAAGGTGGCATTGGGTATTCTAAAAGTATGTGTTAAAGCGCATGGATAAAGAATGGGATTTGTCCATACAAATGATGGATAGATATACTTTGGTCCCTCTCGGTTGAGTGTCATCCCATTGGCTTGCAAGCTTGTGACTAGGTCACAAGGGATGTCATATCACGGTACAAGTAAAGAGTACTTATCGGTAACGAGTTTGAACTGGGTATAGGGATACCGATGATCAAACCTCGAATAAGTAAAGTATTGCGTGACAAAGGGAATCGGTATCGTATGTTAATGTTTCTTTCGATCATGAAGTCATCGTTGAATATGTGGGAGACATTATGGATCTCTAGGTCCCGCTATTGGTTATTGATCAGAGAGGTGTCTCGATCATGTCTGCATAGTTCACGAACCATAGGGTGACATAGTTAAGGTTTAATGTTGTTTAAGTAGATATGGAATGCGAGTTGGAAACCGAATGTTGTTCGAAGTCTCAAATTGGAACTAGGACATCACGAGGAGGTATGGAGAATAAGATCCATATAAATGGAAGTCATCTTCGAGGATTTAGAAAAGTTTTCGATGTTTTGACCAAAGCTTCTAGAAGGTTCTAGAGGCCCACCCATGGGCCCACAACCCCGGGTGGGGCCACATGGGCTGAGGGAATGTTGCGGGGCCCCATGGTCCAGCCACACCAGGCCCAAGAAGCCCAACTGGCCAGCCCCAAAGGGATAAGAGCAAATCCCTAGAAAATAGGGGATAGACTTGGGGGGAGGGAGAAAACTTCCCCCATACCCTTGCCCCGGACCTAGAGGTGGAGGGGAAATGGGGGAGCCCTAGCCACACCCTCCCTTTATAAATAGAGGGGAGTAGTGGCCGCCCCCTTTCCCCTTCACTCAACCCTAGCCACCACCTCTCCTCCCTCCTCTTCCTGCTCCATCTTAGGCGAAGCCCTGTAGGAACTCTCCTCCACCACCACCACCACGCCATCATGATGCTGGGATTTCGAGGGGATCTACTACCTCTGCTGCCTGCTGGAATAGGGAGAGGAAGGTCTTCATCGACTCCGTACGTGTGACCGAGTGCGGAAGCGCTGCCGGATCGCAGCACCGGAAGGATCGTCATCATCAACCACGAGATTATATCTCATTAAGGCTTTGTATCTTCAATGGTTAGTTCTCATCTATCTCGTTGCACCTATCTCGTAGATTAGATCTTGGCTTTTACATAGATTGGATCTTGGTTTTATTCGTTCTTGCGGTAGAATTTTTTTGTTTTCTATGCTGCAAACCCTACAGTGGTATCAGAGCCGTGTCTATGCGTATATCTGTTGCACGAGTAGAACACAATGGTTTTGTGGGAGTTGATGCTCTTGTTTTCGTTTTGTTTTCGTGTACTTTGCATCTTGTGGGATGGTGGGATGATGCGGCCCGGGCTAACCTTACATGTCAGCGCACATGAAACTTATTCCATGCTTGACGTGCAACTTGTATTGCACAAGTGGATTTGTGGGTGTCTGTCTCTCCCACCATAGTTAAGATCCAATTTACAATCTGCACCTGACAACACTTTTATCGATGTTGTGGTTCTTGTTTGTAGGTTTTTTTTGAACGGAAAGGCCCAGAAGGGCCTAGAGAGTGCTGCATTAATTTAGAGCGGCGGTACAATTACAACAAGGACCCCAAAGAAAAAAAGGAATTACTGCATGGTCCTGGAATAACACACAGAGGACCTCAAGAACTTTTG
This sequence comes from Avena sativa, assembly GCA_916181665.1. NCBI lineage: Eukaryota > Viridiplantae > Streptophyta > Magnoliopsida > Poales > Poaceae > Avena > Avena sativa. The sequence continues at coordinate 37,305,429 of OV702298.1, read as the reverse complement.
AGCAAACGCGATCCGGTCCCTCTGCCTCGCCGACGGAAAACTGGGACGGAATCCACCGATAGCCATCGACTTCCTCGCCGGGGACGACACCACTTGGGAGGAGGAGGATGAGAAACGCCATCGCTGATCCATCGATGAAGGGCCTCCTTGAACGGAGGTTAAAGAAACGCCTCTCAGGCATTGCAGGATGCCTTCCAACGGCATCAAAGATCGGTGTTCCTCTTGGAATCACCGTGGCACATCCAGAGAACGCAGCACGAACTCCATGGCTTGACGAAGCTCCAGCTTGCAGCACGCCCACACCAGCACTTCTCCCCTCGCCACCACGGCCGTCCAGAGAATATCGGCAAGGTTGCACCGCAAGAACGAACCCACCAAGCCAACTGACCTTATCAAGGGAGCCACCAGAGTCAAAGTTCACCACCGCCTCTGTCTCCGACCATAGGAGCACCAGAGTGGAGCTCTTCTTCACCAGCCGATGCCAAATCTGGTCAGAACGATCGAGCGCCAAACTCCCACGCCGCCTCTTGCAACCTGTAGCCACCGCCTCGTCCTCCTCCCACCCATCGCCACCAAGGCCGGCCAGGGAGAGTCGGACCATGCTAGGCTCCCAGATCCAAAGGAAGCCGATGCACTTATTCAGAGGGCCTCCATCCACAGCAGCAACTTTGGCGCACTCCAACCTCAGAAGCTCGCCAAAGCATTGCAAGGACGACCGGTCGGAGCCGTGCAGCAACGCCGTCGGGGACAGGCCAGTCGGCATCTCGCCAAACGCCACAAAGGCAAACACAGAAAACCCTAAACCTAGACCTACGACACCTACGACGATAAGCCACAAACCTAGACTACTATGGGGGCCTCGCCTCCACCGCTCTCCGGCGGCAGCGCCGCCGGAGAGGGCCTCGGCTCGGCCAGAAACTGGAAGAAGGAGGCGCAGCTATAGAGAGAGGGAGAGGAGAGGGAGAGTTTGTTTGTAGGTAAGAACGATTCTTATTCGAATGCCCGAAGCCACGTAAAATATGCAAAGAAAATTAGAGGTGTCTAACTTGTTTTTGCAGGGGCATGTGATGTGATATGGCCATGATGAGATTGTGATTATATTTGATGTATGAGATGATCTTTACTGCATTATGGCAACCGGCAGGAGCCTAATGGTTGTCTTTAAATTTGTTAAGACCTGTGTGTCTATTCATCATGTAATAGCTTTATTCCAAGTAGTTGTAGTAGTTGCTATTAGTGATGGACAACCATGAAGCGGCGCCACTAACCTTGACGCCATGCTGGTGATGATGGAGATCATGTCCGTGCATTGGAGATGGAGATCAAAGTCACAAGAAGAAAGGCCATATAATATCACATATTATGAATTGCATGTGATGTTAATATTTTGTGCATCTTATATTGCTTAGATCATGACGGTAGCACTATATGATGATCCCTCTCACTAAATTTCAAGTAATAAAGTGTAGAGGTCCCAACCTTTAATAAGGTAGAGATCCCTGTGTTTACAATGCTAGTCCCTGGATCAATAGCTAGCATCCACAGTTAAGATGTAATATCAAGAAACAAAGGTCATAATACAACTTTATAACCAGGAATAAAATAATTCATTATATCTTGCATAGCTCATTTGGCTATCACATTACAATGCATCCGAAATAAATATAGCATGGAGTCCTTCATCTTCAAAGTGCCACAGGCAATATGTTGGTTGTATACTTGTAATCCTATTCATCACACACTTCACTAACATCAAACAAACCTGCAACATATTAAGTTGCAGCCACAAGGGTCAATACATTTGAATTGTATTGGCAAGTTTCACTATTATGTAGAAATAAGTGGATCCTATCATTACATGCATATTTGGCTAAGTAGGGTTTAGGCTCATTTGCAGAAAGCAATATAGTTTTATCCTATCTTTTCAAAATAGTTTTGATCTTTTGTCAAATCTTTCTGAACTCCTTGGAAAACTCCAAGTGCTTCTAATCCCTTGTTGTCACCATCAAGTTTTACTTTGAGAAATTGGAATGTCGAGATCTTCCATAGCTTCAGGCCTTAGTTGCTCAGAGTTGTCCATAACCGGGGACACGGCTAAGTACTTAGAATTTGATCTTCTGCAGAAGTTGTACACTTTACCCACATAACACAATCTCGTCTTGACTTCACCAATGGCCGCTGGATAAGTACACACCAAATGGAGTACCGACAGATCGAGAATGTGACAAAGTCTTTCTATAGAAGTCCTCCCAACACACCATGCTAGCTTGTCTACCAGGCACCAATGTAGGGATATATTTCCATACACAATTCTAGTTAACCTAAAGATGACAATGCAAGGGTCTTCCACTATGTAGTTGACTAAGCCAGAGCCCATTTAGCATGTGGCTGTACACCGAAGCCACTGTACGAGAAACATGTTCAATCTCTAAGTCCCTGGGTGGTTTTCTTCTAGTGCACATACAAAAAGATAGCCATATAAACATGGTTCCTTTTGTTGCCACCTTGTCCAAAAGTGAGTATTCTCTTTCCACCCAGGTGGTTCATTGAGTACTTGTTTTATTATATAAAACATATATTTTTCCAACACTTCATATAATCATGATATGATATTCCACCCCAAGTCTACAGCAGGGCTAAGCATACTACAACTATGATGTTTTCACTATGGAAGATGGATTTCTTAATAGGACATAACATAACATAGAAATATAGTAGCCCTATCATGCATACTACAAAAATCCAGTAAGTGTAATGAAAATAGTATGACATGGATGATAGTGTCACTTGCCTTTTTAGTAGAGAATATTGGTTCACTCCTTGATCTTGCAAATATCACACTCTTCTAACTTCACTACAATTCAATCAAGCAAACATATATTCAACTAGCATTCAAACAATTCACCACATAAAATAATAAAACCAAGCAATGCATGCAAGCATGCAAAAGATTATTTTATTTGGAAAAAGTGGTTTCTAGTAGGCTATAATCATTTTAAAGCTCCTATTGGTTATTTACAAAAGTGGTAAAACCATTTAAATTCAAGTTGGTGAAAAATGGTCATTTAAATCATTTTGTTTTGCTAGAAATGGTTTAAATAAAACTAATAATTTTTAGGGTTATCCAAATATATTCTTTAAACACAAATGTTAGTGTTTATGATTTAAGGGTTTAATATTAATCCATTTGCAAAAAGGTTCCACCTAAATTCCATTTTTAAATCAAACAATATTTTTATTTGCTAGAAATGTTTTTAACAAGTAATAATTTACTAAGGTTCATCAAATATGTTTTCAAGTCCCAAAACTTGGTGTTTAGGGTCAGAGAGTTTAAACCACATCATTTTCCAAAAGGTTTCACTTTAAAAGCATTTTTAAACCATAATCAATATTTTTATTTAGCTAGAAATGCTTTTATTCAAATATTTACTTCCTAAGTGTCACTAAATATACTTTTAAATCTACAAGTTGGTTTATTTGGTCAGTAGGTTCAAAAAAATCCATTTACAAAAGTTTTTACCTTAAAAACATTTTTAGAATTAATTTTATATTCAAAATAAGCCTGAATATGTTTCTGCATAAACAACCAATTTTACAGAAGCATTATACTAAACAAAGTCCATGTTTGGAAATGTTTTGTTCTCCTGATTCCAATGATATAAAATTTGCAAAATTTGGACGTGTGGACTAAAGGTTATGAATTTTGCAAGTTTGTATATCTAATAGATCAAATTTCTGTTTTAAAACAAAACACTGACCACGTGGCGCTATCCTTTTGGACGGTACCGCTTCGTTTGGATCGACTGATGTGGTGCGTTGGATCTACTTAAATCGCACGACACACAACGTCTAATACCGCTTCGCTTAGATCTAATCTGAGCCATGCGATGCAGATCTAACGACTACATTGCACCTGCTAGGAACTAGCGGCGCTAGCCGCGGCGGACGGCGGCACGCGCTCAGAGCGTGGGGTTGCCAACGAACCAGGAGGCTCAGGAGAGGGAGAGGATGCTCACCAGACTCTTCGGGAAGCATTGATGCTCGAGGTGGGGTCAGTTTGTCGATGGGCGCTCGGGGGTAGCGGCGATTGCTCGTCGGAGACGGCGTCGGCGTTGGGCACGCTCTGTTGATTACGGGGGCAAGGCTGCAGACCACGAGAAGGCGATTGGGAGGGGTCATTAGAATCGCGTGGCAACAGGGAACATCTGAGCGTCAACTAGAGAGTGAGGGGGGTCAGGGTTCACCTAGAGAGGTCGCCGGAGCGATGGCAGACATGGCGACGCTCGGGTGTCGAAGTTGTCGAGCCTCTGGGGCACACGCGGGCGAGCGGGGGTTATGGGCGGGTGCGCCTGATGATGGGGATAAAGCTCGAAGAAACTGGGAGGCAAGAGGAGGCGAGGGGAGGCCGGAATTGTCGCCGGAGTGCGTCGAAGCTGCGGCGGCGCGGGTCCAATTCAGGGCAGCCTGGGGGCTCTCTGATGCAGAGAATTGGGAGGATACAGAGGGGGTTAAGATAGCATGGTCGAGGGGGAGGATTAGTCGCGCAATCAAACGAATTCATGAAGATTAAATGCGTTAGTAAACGGCGAGTTTGCGAGGGGAACGGTCGACGCGGGTGAGACAGATGTCTGACAGCGTGGGGCCTGGCTATCTGCGAGAGAGAGGGAGTGGGTGTGGGGTCGCAGCGTCAGTGAGGGTGTGGGTCGAGGCCGTGGTGAGAAATGAATGGGCAGGGAGAGGGGGAGTGCCGGGTGGGCTTTTTGCTGGGCCAGATGGCTGGTTGGGCTAGGTTCGTTTCTCTTTTTGTATACAGAAACTTTTTCTTTTTTCCTTTTCTATTTATCTGTTTTGATTTTTATTCAAATAATTCAAACCCCATTTGAATTCAAACCTTTACTAAACTTTGAGTGTATTTTAATACTGTTTATTAACATTTTCTAAAGTCAAATTTAGAATATTTTTTTAATTCTTTTTAGGGTCTATTATTTATTTTAAAAATAGACATTTGTCTTCATTTCAAATAGGTTTTAAATATGTTTTAAAACTCTATTTGAATTCTAAATTTTACCAAACCTTTTCAGTAGGTTTTATTTAAAATTAATTCACTTTTAATTATAATTTAAAATACTTTAATATGTTTTAATGTTCATTTAAATTGGGAAATGTCTTTACTTAAATAAAAATGGGTATTAATAAATCCTTATGATTTTATTTAAAGAATCCTTTACTCTTTTTATTAAACAAAAATCTTTCATTTTATTTGCTTGGCCAAATTTCAATTTGGCCTTTTAAAATAGCCCTTATTTATTTATTTATTTATTACTTCCATTGTTTATAAAATCCATATCTTTTTATTTAAAGATCCAAAAATGGTGATTCCAACTTTTAAAATTTTATTTAATATTTGTTTATCTTTTTAAATCCCTTTTCATTCAAAGTTTGTTCAAGATGGGTATTTGATGTTTCAATTTGGAACCAAAAAGTTTCTTTTCACCCTAAATTTCATTAATTATTTATTTTGATTATTTATTTTTCACATTTCAAAATTTGGAAAATTTTGGGATGTGACATAAAGTGTTCGTCCTTAGTAGGCACCGTTGCCAATACTCGTCATTTAGAAGCATCACATGATGATCGGGTGTTATAGATTCTACGTGTGAATACAACAGGTGCAAGCCACATTTGCACATGCAGATACTAAGGTTAAACTTGACGAGCCTAGAATGTACAGACATGGCCTCGGAACACGGAATACCGAAGGGTAAAACATAAGTCATATGAATGATATGATGAACATGTTGATTGTTTGCTTTTGAAACTACACCTTCTCTCATAAAAATCGGACTTGGTGTAGTGGATTTGGTCATGTAATCACTAAGGCAACATGAGGGATGTTGTTTTGAGTGGGAGTTCACCTAGTTAATTCAAGAATTAAATTTGAACTCATTTTATCATAACCTTAGCCTAAATTCTTTGCAAATATGTCGTAGATCATGGCGACCCCTTCCATCAATTTTAATGCATTCCAAGAGAAAAAAACTGAAAAAAATGGAAGCAACTTCATGGACTGGTTCTATAACATGAGGATTATCCTCAATGCTAGTCATTTGAACTATGTGCTCGATGCATTGCTAGGTGACTCACCTGTAGAGGATGCTACCGATGAGGTTAAAAAAGTTTTCCTCACTCGGAAGAATCACTACTCCACAGTTCAGTGTGCCATCCTATACGGTTTAGAATCAGAGCTTCAGAAGCGCTTTGTGAACTGTGACCCTTGTGATATTATCAATGATCTCAAAATGATATTTGAAACTCATGTGACCGTGGAAAGCTATGAAGCTTCCGAGAAGTTATTTAACTATAAGATGGAAGAGGGTAGCTCTATTAGCGAGCATGTGATCAAAATGTCTGGGCATGCGAACAAACTCCAAATTTGGAAATAACGATTCTTAATGCGTTGGGGATTCATCGTGTCCTCCATTCATTGCCACATAGTTACAATAAGTTTTTGATGAACTACAACATTAAGTGCATGAATAAGACGTTACCTGAACTCTTCTCGATGCTGAAAACTGCTGAAATGGAAATTAAGAAAGATCACCAAGTGTTGATGGTCAATAAAACACCAATTTGAAGAGGCATGGAAAGCCTAAGAACAAGGGAAACTTCAAGAAGGGAGGCAAGAAAGCTGCCATGCCTAAGAAGCCCAAGGATGGCCCTCAGCCTGCTACTAAGTGCTTTTACTGCAGGGGTGATGGGCATTGGAAGCGTAATTGCCCCAAGTACCTTGCAGATCTGAAGAATGACAACATCAAGAAGAAAGGTATATTTAGATGTTATTGATGTATATCTTACTAGTAATCGTAGTAGTACCTGGGTATTTGATACTGGTTCAGTTTATCATATTTGTAACTGGAAATAGGAACTGCGGAATAAAGGAAGACCGTCGAGAGATGAGGTGACGATGCACGTTGGAAATGGCTCCAAGGTTGATGTGATCGCCGTTGGCACACTCCCTCTTCATCTACCTTCGGAATTAGTTTTAAATTTGAATAATTGTTATTTGGTGCCTGCGTTAAGCATGAACATTATATCTGGATCTTGTTTATTGCGAGATGGTTATTCATTTAAGTCTAAGAATAATGGTTGTTTAATTTATATGAGTAATATCCTTTATGGTCATGCACCTGAGATGAATGGTTTATTCTTATTGAATCTCAATAATAGTGATACACATGTTCATAATATAGATGCTAAACGAATAAAACTAAATGATAATTCCACATACATGTGGTACTATCGTCTTGGTCACATTGGAGTTAAGTGTATGAAGAAACTCCATTCCTATGGACTTCTTGAATCACTTGATTTTTAATCACTTGAAATATGCGAAGCATGTCTAATGGAAAAATGACTAAGACTCCATTCTCAGGGATAATGGAGCGAGCTTGTCGGGGGGATAACCCCCGATAGGGTCAAACATAGTGCAGCTGGGTTGGATCCGAGTAAAGAAAGAACCCGGCTGGGTAAGAATGGCCGGGAAAGATAAGCATGAAAGCCGACATACAAACTATGTCGGCCCGCATAGGACAAAGTTGTAACCCTTGCAGGAACCAACGAGCCGAGTCAATCAAGGAAAGGCCGGGTCAAGGAGGACACATGGCACCTTTCCGAGTAAGGTTCAGGAGGGACCATGGTAAAGCATGGTCAAAAGAGAAGGGCGACGCCAGCTGACACGACAGGAGCCGGGTGACGCCCAAAGCATGCGCTGACGTACAAAGTAACAGCATGACGCCAAAAAGAACAAGAAGCAGCGTACCAGAAGACCGTTAGATGTCAAGATTTATGGACCAGGCCACTGGGCTTAGGGCAAGCCCATAACCCAGCCCATATTGTAGGGACCAAGATCCAAACAGTAAACCCTAGAACCCAAAGGGGTATTAGCTAGCTAGCACTGCCTATATAAGAGAGGGCATAGCAGTAGTAGAAGGAGGTTGGACCAAGTAGGGAACTAGGGTTGTGTACTCAAGCCTAAACAGCTCAAGGAGCACTGGTAATCTTTGGGGTATCAATCAAATTGACAAGTCTAGAGAGTTCTTCTTGTTATTCGTGCATGGCTCGACCGTGCACTCCCTCCCCGGTGACCACAAGCACCCAGTTGACCCCTAACTTAAGCCTACCCATGGCATCTTCCGTGCCACCACCACGACAGTTGGCGCCCACCGTGGGGCACAAGTAGGTGCTTGATGGAGTCTTCATCCGGACGGGCAACATCATCGCAAAGACCGGCGAGCGCGTCTACTCCGGCCTCATCTAGAGGTTTGGAGCGCTCAACTTCGTCAGCGAAAACTCGGGCTGCTTCGGGACCAAGACGTTCCCTAGGGACGGTCGCTTCATCAAGTTCGGCGAGCACCAGGTCTACGTCGCGGTGCGCATGGAGCGCGCATATCCTGAGCACATTGTCTTGGCGCCGGATCCTCCGACGGCTCCTGTCGCTAGGAAAGCTCACCAACTCGTCTCCATGGAGGTAATGATGATGGCCCCAAATCCCACAGCTCCCCCAGTAGCTCTAGTAGTGAATGAGAACGCAGAGGGAGGAAATAATGAGGAAACGTGAAGGGCTGCAAGAACAACAAAGGCGCCGCTGGAAAAACCAGAGAACATAGCTAGGAGCAAAAGGGCTAAGGAGCTGCAGGAGGCAATACACAAGTTGGCAGAGCCAGTGGCATAAGCGGCTGACCCGGCGCGTGTGCAAGCCGAGTTGGAAGAAGCCAGGATAAAAGTCCTGGAGAAAGCCAAGGAGCTAGCACAGTTACAGCTGGACGTGGATATCACTATCCGAGAGCTTAACTCGGCAAATCGAGTCAAGGGCGCAAAGACCTGGCTTGATGCAACGAGATTGATAGGAAGGAACCTCAATGAAGAGCTGGCAGATGCGACATCAAAGATAACACCAGAGAACAGCAATGAGACGGCCATGCGTCCAACGTACAACACAACAACAACTAATCTGCGAGCAGCAGAAGCAGCAATGGCAGAATTACCCCACTTGGAGGGGGAAGCAAAGAAAAGGCAGCAAGAACGAGTGAATGAGTTAGTAAAAGCAGCCAGCATGCTGAATGAGGCATATTACAGAGCAAATCCGGGTATAGCAGGGAGGTCACAGCTAGTTCACTCGGCGACTCCTGTCCCGACAAGATCGGCTGGGCACACAGCATCCTCACCCGGAGCGGCACCCAGGCCGAGAAAAGAAAAAAGTGTGGATTCTGGAAGAAACAAGCAGATGCTTTCCTATGTCTCGGCAGTGGCTCAAGGAAACCCGGCGCATGCGCAAGGGGCAAAAAGATATAATCCCCGAGAAAATGAAAACCAGAAAAAGTTGGGCAGAGAAATGACAACGGAGGGAAAATTTTTGCACCTCATGCTAGGCACGGAACTCACTCGGCAGGAGGAGGAAATCCAGCTCTGAATAACGCACCAGCTCAGCCGGAAAGAAGACAACAAAGCACGGGCAAAGTAGTTCAAAAGCTTGCTGACCCGAATGCGAATAAGTACAATGATGGTTACTCGGCTATGGTAAATGACGGGTATGAGCTGCCGGATCATGCATATCAGGCAGTGGGATCAAGATTTGGACGAAGGAACCTTCAGCCGGATGATGCAAGGCTGAAGCTTGACCGCATAAAAATGGAAGAGATAATTGAATCACAAGGTCCACAGGGTCCACCGTGTTTTGGCCCAAGGATTATGAAGGAGCCACCGGTGCCAAATTTCCAGCTGGCCAGAGGGACAAAAACGTATGATGGAAGCACAAAGCCAGAGGACTGGCTCATAGATTATGGAACCGCTGTGAAAATCACACAGGGAAACTTGAGATGGGTAGTACGTTACGTACCACAGATGCTAGAAGGACCAGCTCGGGTATGGTTGAACAATTTGCCACCCGGAAGCATCAACAGTTGGATCAATTTTCACGACGCTTTCGTGAGCAATTTAGCACTTACAAGAGGCCGAATCACCCACAACAACTAGCAATGTACAAGCAAAGACCGAATGAGACAGACAGGGAATTCCTCACAAGGTGGTGTACGATGCGTAACTCTTGTGAAGGGGTAATCGAGTCACAAGCAATCGCATGGTTTGCACAAGGATGTAGACATGGGAGTGTGCTGTGGTAGAGGTTACAAAGATATACGCCGACAAGCCTAGCAGAGACGATAAGAATCGCCGACTCGTATGCGTTAGGAGATCCGACTCAGCTGCTGCTCATGTCGGCGGACGAGATGACTGAGACTCAGATCTATAACGCTGTCGGGTCGCAAAGGCGCCAGGAAAGATCCGAATACAGAAGCAAGAGAAGAGACGAGAGGCCGGATTAAAGGTATGGTTCGACTCAAGTTGCGGACGTGAGTCAGGATCACCCAGATGCTGGAAGCAGTCAGCGTTAAAGGACAAATGGTCAACAACAATGGGTGCCAAAGAATGATGGCAAAAGGCCATACGATCAGAGAAAGCAATATCAGGACCGACAAAAATACACCTATGAGATGATGCTGGATCAGCCGTGTAAGTTTCACATGCCTAGTCCGAGTAAGCCGGCAAATCACTCAACAAGGCAATGCACTTGGTTTTATAAAGGAGACAGAGTGAACTCCCCGAATAAGCAGCTTCCACCACCTCCTCATCCACCACTTACAGGAGGAATGCTCAAGCAGTAGGGGCAGATAATAGATATGAAAACAGGCAGCCGAGATATCAAAATCAAGAAAGAAGAGAAGCTGTGCACCAGGTTCACAATCCAAGAGGTGACGACGCGCATGTCGGCCAGGGAACCAGAAATGAGTACAGAGAACATCACCAGAGCTATGTTGTCTTTGTCATAGAGCCAAATGACAAAAAGAGTTAGCAGCGACGAATGATGGAAGTGAATGCCACGATGCAGGCAATTCCAAAGTACATGCATTGGTCTGAGCAAGAGATAACTTGGAGTATAAAAGATCACCCCAAGATCATGCCAACCCCTGGAGGATACGCTCTGGTTTTGGATCCAACATTCATGGGCCCAGATATCAACATGAAGTTTTCAAAAGTATTGATTGATGGTGGCAGTAGCATCAACATTATGTATAAGGATACAATGCTCAAGTTAGGCATTACCATGAACATGCTGGAGCTGACTAAGACCACTTTCCATGGTATTGTGCCGGGATTGTCCTGTGAGCCAATTGGCAAGATCTGGGTTGACGTCTTATTCGGCAGCAGAGAAAATTGTTGCACTGAAGCTATAGAGTTCGAGGTGGTAGATCTGGTCAGCTCATATCACGCCTTACTCGGCAGGCCGGCTATGGCAAGATTCATGGCTACTACCCATATGGTTTACTTAAAAATGAAGCTGCCAGGCCCATGTGGGGTGATCACAGTGGAAGGAGATTACAAAAGATCTATTGCTTGTGCCTCAGCTGGATCTTCACTGGCCAAGTCACTCGTCATGGCACAAGAGAAAAGTGAGATGTTGGAAGTGGCAGCATTGGCCAAAGCAGCACAAATGTCCATGCCGGCACTCACTAACCCGCATGGCAGCGTGTCATTTCAAGCTACCAAGGAAACCAAGAAGGTGCAGGTGGATGAAACTTTCCCAGAGCGCACAGTTACCATTAGGGCTGGCCTTACAGAAAATAGGAAAGCGAGCTCACCAGCTTCCTCCATGAGAATCAGGACATCTTTGCATGGTCCACCCAAGATCTGCAAGGAGTTCCGAGGGAGATGGCTGAGCACTCTCTTCATGTAAGATCAGATGCAAAGCCGGTGAAGCAACCCCTCCGCCGCTTCGCCAAAGATAGGAGGAAAGTAATACCTGCCGAGATTGCAAGACTTTTAGCTTCTGGATTCATCATGGAAGTGCTGCACTCGGACTGGTTGTCAAATCCAATCTTGGTCAAGAAGAAGAAAGATGACCCGAACGTGGCAGTGGTATGTTGCATATGTATTGATTACACGAACCTTAATAAGGCGTGCCCAAAAGATCCATTTCCTCTGCCTCAGATCGATCAAGTCATAGATTCTACTACTGGGTGTGAGCTGTTGTCGTTTGTGGATGCGTATTCAGGATTCCATCAGATTCCACTGAATCCAAATGATCAAATAAAGACAGCTTTTATCACCCCGTACGGGGCTTATTGCTATCGCACCATGCCATTCAGATTGAGAAATGCTGGCGCAACATATCAAAGATGCATGCAGAAATGCTTGCAAGATCAATTGGACAAAAATGTTCAAGTATACGTCGATGACGTGGTAATAAAAACCAAGCAAAGTCATACTCTAATTGAGGACTTGCATCAAACATTCGCAAACTTGAGAAGATTCCGGATGAAACTTAACCCGGAAAAATGTATATTTGGTGTCCCGGGTGGCAAGTTACTCGGATTCGTTGTGTCCAGCCGAGGAATCGAAGCTAACCCGACAAAGATCAGGGCCATCGAAAGAATGGAATTGCAAAAAACCCTCAATGATGTCTAGAAGTTTTCTGGATGCCTGACATCATTGAGAAGGTTTGTTAGTCGGCTAGGCGAAAAAGCCCTACCACTATATCAGCTGATAAAGAAATCAGACAAATTCACATGGACACAGCAAGCTGATAGCGCTTTCCATGAATTAAAGAAAATGTGGGCAACAGCACCAATATTAGTGTCACCGCTATCCAAGGAGCCAATGTTGCTCTATGTCGCCGCAACCAATAGAGTTGTAAGTGCAGTAATAGTGGTTGAACGTGAAGAAGGGGGCAAATCAGTCCAAAGACCAGTGTATTACTTGAGCGAAGTTCTCTCTATCTCGAAACAGAATTAGCCGCATTATCAGAAGATGACATATGGGGTATATATGATAGCAAAGAAGCTGAAACATTATTTTCATGAACACCCAATCCGGGTAATATGCGAGGCACTTATCTCGGATATATTGGGTAGCAAAGATGCCAGCGGCCGAGTCGCCAAATGGGCCATCGAACTGGCACCATACACTCTACAATATGATAGGAGATATGCAATAAAATCTTAAGCCGTTGCATATTTCCTTGTAGAATGGATGGAAATGTTGTATGAACCACCACTGCCAGATCCGAATTACTGGAAAATGCATTTTGACGGGTCCAAGACAAGAATGGGTCTGGGCGCCAGGATAGTGCTCACATCTCCAAAGAGGGATCAACTAAGGTATGTGTTGCAGATTCATTTTGCTGCTTCTAACAACGTTGCCGAGTATGAAGCACTTGTCCATGGCATTAAAGTAGCCAAGGAAATTGGTATCAAAAGGGTCATGTGTTTTGGTGATTCAGCAAGTGTTTGGACATTGGGATGCGCTGGACGCAAACATGGCATTATATCGTTTCCACGTACAACAAATTTCGGGATATTTTGACGGTTGTGAGTTTCATCACATTCCTAGAGCAGAAAATGAGGCATCAGATGTATTATCCAAACTAGGATCATCTAGACAAGCAATACCACCAGGGGCAGCGTTGGAGCATCTCAGGAAGCCATCGATCAAGGCGTCACCGGAGTCCGAATCAATCAGGGTCATCTCGCCGAGTCAGGAATCAGAGGTAGTGCCAATGGATATCGACTCAGGGGTAGGTTCGAGTCACTTGGGACTAAACCATTCAATTCAGAGGTCGCCGAATCACACTCGGGGACTCCTCAGGTTATGTCAGCAGAGCATATCTCGGCGGAACCAATGGACATTGATGTTGAAGCAAACCCGGAACCACTAATACCAACGTGGGCACAACCAATATTCAGTTATTTGAAAGATGGAACCTTGCCGAGTGATTAAAAATTGGCAAGGCAAACAACACAAAGGGCAAAAGCATACACCATAATCAACAAGGAACTCTACAAGTGAAGTGTGACAAGTGTACTGCAGCGTTGTATCAGCTCGGAGAAAGGCCAGGAGATCTTATTGGATATCCATCAAGGAGAGTGCAGGCACCATGCATCATCAAGAGCATTGGTAGCCAAGGCATTCCGACATGGATTATACTGGCCAAGCGCATTGGCACAAGCGCAAGAGTTAGTCGGAAGATGCAGTGGTTGTCAACACTATGCGTCCAAGTCACATTTACCAATGTCTGAATTAAAGACTATACCAATCACTTGGCCATTTGCAGTATGGTGCCTAGATATGGTAGGACCATTCAAACCAGCAAGGGGAGGCATGACTCATATCTTGGTCATGATTGATAAGTTCACTAAGTGGATAGAAGTGAAACCAATCAAGAAATTGGACGGTAAAACAGCTGTTACATTCTTAAGAGATATAATCCTCAAATACGGTTACCCACACAGTGTGATCACTGACAATGGCACAAACTTTGCCGAAGGAGCCTTTGCTCGCTTCTGTGGGAAACACTGAATAAGACTCGATGTAGCATCAGTCGCCCATCCAGAATCAAATGGACAAGTTGAACGGGCTAATGGCTTAGTTCTGTCCGGGATAAACCCTGCTTAATGGAACCACTACAGAGATCACCTGGTTTTTGGATAGAGGAACTACCCTCAGTACTGTGGAGCCTAAGAACAACTCCGAATCGATCAACTGGGTATACACCATTTTTCGTTGTATATGGGGCTGAAGCAGTTTTGCCTGCCGACATAGAACATGACTCGCCAAGGATAAGGCAATACTCGGAAGCCGAGGTAAAAGAGGCCCGAGAAGATGGAGTAGATTTACTCGAAGAAGCAAGGGAACTGGCATTCTCCAGATCCACTATATATCAACAAAATCTCAGACGCTACCATAGCCGGAAAGTGCAACCTCGTGTTTTTCGAGAAGGAGATATGGTGCTAAGGCTAGTGCAGCGCACAGCAGGAATGCATAAATTATCACCTCCATGGGAAGGTCCATTCATTGTAAGCAAAGCATTGCACAATGACTCCTACTATCTCATAGACGCTCGAGAAGCGCAAAAGAACAAGGCGGACAGGTCAGGAGATGAAACCAAAAGTCCATGGAATGTGGCACTGCTTCGTCCCTTCTACACTTAGGAGAAGCAGTGCATGTTTCACTCGAAATCTCATAGGTCGGACATGTTTGCCGGCTATGTGCTAATAATAAAATGGTATGATTCGAAAAACTGACTCGAGGACTACCCCTTATGTTTTCCATTTCAATCATTTTACGTCGGCTGGCGCGATACTCAAAATTTATCTCGGAACAAGTAGTGTTTACTCGGAAGAAATAAACTCTTCGACTATGCTGTTGTCCGAAAACACGGCTTCATGGCAAGCAAGATAAAAAGATGTAAGACGGGTAAACACGAACGCCGGATAAGTACAAGGGAGAAACGCGAGTCGGCTTTAGATTTTGCCTAACTCTCTGCAGGTCGTGTTATACTACGTGTTGAGTAATCTCGGACAAGTTATCCAAGTTTCATACCCGCTAACTATATCCTTCGTACTTTGAGATCCTAATGTCGAACACCGAAAAAGGTAGACAAGGGCCAAAGGCAAGGAAAGGTGACACTGCAAAATGAAACTCGGGAACTTGTCCTTGAGTGATTCGCACTCAGAGCATAACGCAAATATATAAAGCCCATTGACAGGCACAAAATCAAGCTTAAAGTGCAATGTACGCTACATATGTACCCGACATACCGGGGATCTAATAAAAGTTCGAGTATTTGTTGGCCTAAGGAGAAGGAGAATTCGGAGGAGCATTCTCGGAGGCAGGAGTAGTGCTTGGAGCATCGGCGGGTGAGGGGCATCTGGAGCCGGGTCATATGGATCATCTGACTCGGTCGCCTCGCTGTCACCACCCTCTTCAGCAGCAACCTCGACGAGCGGGTCGCCAAGGTCGAGGAACCTGGGCCCTTCACACCAAGCGTGCACCATGGTGTACTCGATCATGGCATAAGCTCACTCCTGGCGCTTCCGGGTCATTCAGCCACTTGCCGTCTCCCCTTATGCGAGCAAGAACGTCGAGGTTGATGTCCTCATACCATGAAAGCACGAAGGATAGAGCCTTATCCGCTGCATCTCGGCCGGTCGACTCACGCCATTGATCTAGCCGGTCTTCAGTAAGGAGTAATCTGTCGGCGAGTGTCTCGATGAGTTCGGGCGGGTCTTCATCCGACCAGAGCATGAGAAACGCATGGATAGCCGATTTGAGCAAGTCCACACCGCAAGATCTGAGGGTCTTGACTCGTTTAGACACCGATGTGAGGAGCTCTTCCATAGACACCTCGCCGTCAGTGGGAGCACCAGCTTTGGCTCTCACCTTCTTCATGGCTCGGATGGCAAACATGTTGGCCTTAGGGAAATTCTCTGCAAGCAAAAAGTGAAAGTTAGCAAATAGCAAGGGCAGATGGGAAAAAATCCAAGAAGGACTCTACAGTGCGTAAAGAGTAAGAACTCACTACCGAGAAAGAAATTGATGGCGGGGAGTTTGCTATGCCAAGTCTTGGTCTTGGCTTGAAGGGCGTCAAAGTTCTAGTTTGCTAACTCAACCGATGACTCGGCCTCATCGAGCAACCTCTTGGTCTTCTCGGCGTTGGCAGCCTGTTGCTCGCTCTTCTCGGCAAGCTCTTCCTTCAGCCCTTTCACCTCGGCCAAGTGCTTCTGCTCTGTCTCGGCCATTAATTTCTTCAGCCGAGTCACCTCATCTCGCTCCTTCTGGAGTTTGGCTTGGTGCTTCTCTGCTTATTCAGAACAAATATTTGTCAGTACCAACAGAAAAATTTCAGCAATTGGCTTAGGGAGGCAAGAAATTTACTCTCGGCCTCGCTGATTTGCGAGTGAAGATCGTTGATGGTAGACTGAGCAGTGGCTATGAAACAAAGAGTGAGATAGAAAATGAGAAGATGAACCAAGGAAAATTACACCAAATAGAAAAGAGGAAGAGCAAAGATATTACCTTGGCCAAAGGTGTCAGTCTGTAGCTTCTCGTAGGCGAGTTCGAGCTTGCGATGGGCCAGGACGAGAGCCTGATGCACCTTGGTGTGCTCGTTATGTGTGAGATGATCAAAGAATAAAGACAATAAGGAGGAGTCAGGTCAGGCAACCTGCCAAATCAAAGAGATTAAGAGCTTGCAGCCGCGTAAGTTCCTTACTCGGCAGTAACCTCGAGGGCTAGGGATCGAAGTTCTAACATATAGCCTTGGAGTAAAGGATTTAAAGGCTAAGTGACTATGGAAGAGCTTACAGCCGAGTAAGTTTCTTACTCGACTGCAACCTCGGGGACTAGGTGATATGTATAAAGGAAAATACTCAATAACACAAAAGAGTAAGAAGTTAATTTACCTCGTTCACTTCGTCGGCGCGGACCATCAGAGCAATGGCCTGCTGGGTCATGTCAGAGACGGCCTTGGGACCCTGCTTCAGCTTCTTGCCGGCACAAGTGCTGACCTCCTGCTCGCCTGCTGCATTCCATGCCACGGCATAAGGCTCAGCCGAACCAAGGCTCTTGCCACTCAGCATCCGAGTGAGAACTCGACCCATTTTCAGGGCAGTTCCCACAGTGGCACGGGTCGCAGCGACAGAAGTTTGGAGGGTAACAGCCCTGGATTCATCACCTGACCCGGCAGCCGCGGATTCGTCCCCTTACCCATTGAAGCGAACCTTGGCGCTAGAGCCGGAGGCCGGATCTGAGGAGCAGAACCCGAAGCGCAGACTAGAGTTGTCTGCTTGGAAGAGGTGGATTTGCCAGATTAGGGGCGATTAGAGCCAGAAGCCTTAGGCTGGGTCTGGCCCTTTGACAGATTTGGAGAGCGAGCAGAAGGATTTGGAGAAGATCGTGGAGCCCCCTGACCGGGCTCAACAGTTTTGCTGGCTCCAAGATCAGGAAGTTGTTCATTCACATCATCTTGAGGGCTGATGCCAGAGGAACTGGTGGCAGAGGCTTTCTCGGTGCCAGACTTGTGGGCACCAAGATCAGGAAGTTTTTCCTGGCCAGCGCCAGGGGCGCTAGCCGAGTGACCCATCGGGTCTTTTCTGACACTGAGAAGCGTGAGCCTCAACAGTGTGAGCCTCAACCCGGACGGGACTCGGAGCCGCCGAGTCAGATGGAGGAGGTGCAGGCCTAAGCGGCGAGGCAATGCTAGAAGCAGCCTTATTCGCCGTCAAAGGTGCAACGCTGAAAACAAGAAGACATATATAAGAGAACAGCAGTGATGAAAAAGGAAAGAACAGAGAAGGCAAAGTGCAAAAACTTACCCGGTGACAACCGGGTCACGGATGACTCGGCGTGTTACTCGGCGCCCAGCAGCTTGGCGAGTCTCACCCAGGCTGACAGCAACAGAGGTAGCAGGAGCTACCAGACTGGGCTTGTTCTTCTTAGCCAGCTGAGTGCTGGAGGAGGTTCCGCGTCGCTTCGGCTTAGCGACGGGGATCTTGCCAACTCCGCCATGGCGAGAGGAGGAACGTCATGTACCTGGCCAGCTGCATAAGTAAATGACGGGCTTACTCGGATAAGCAAAGAGATTAAGCTCAAAAGGCATATACCTTCAAAAGCGCACAATCATCATCCTCATCATCGTCAGATCAATCTTGTAAGGGATTGCGAGATTGACTCTTACCCGAAGCCGAAGCGGCTGCAGTGTGCGGGATCGGCATGAAGCACTCCAGGTCATACTCGACCTCATCCGAGTCGGAGCGGTCCCCATGATAACCAGAAGGAGGGACAACACTGTCATCAACCTGGTGAAGGATATTCAGCGAAAGAGAAACAGAATGAGAGACTAAAAACTAAGCTAAGAGTGGCAAAAGAGCTAAAGCCTACTCGGCGAGAAAGTAATCTGGAAACTTACCCAGGGGGCAGGCCTAACCCGGCTAAACAGAGGGCAACTCCAAGCCCAATCATCCGCCAAGTTCAGTTTAAATATTGAGCTTACTCGGCGGGCAATGGATTCATGGGTGAGCTCCTTAGTGGAATACCGAGTGGGATCATGGGACCCGCTCATGAAGCACATCTTGTGGCTCCTGGATTGGATGGGGCTTACCCGGCGTGAGATGAAGGTGCACATGAGGTCAGAGTCGGCGAGATGAAAGTTTTCATTCGACGACAGCAGCCTTTCCAGGATAGCGTTTGCTTCGTTCACCACAGCGTCTTGGTCGCGTGGGTCAAGCTGCCAGTGCTTCTTGTGGGGGACCTCATCTGAGAAAGGGGGAAGCCGGATGTTGTCAGTGGACCCACTGTTTTTGACATAGAAAAAGGTTCTATGCCACTTCTTGCAAGAATCGATACTAGCAACCCGAGGAAAGATGGAATCCCTCCTGGGCGTGATGCTGGCAGCACCGCACCGAGTTGGCTTCTTCTCGGCACGGGGAACTTCAGGCTGAGGAACAACCTGAACTTTGAAGCGAAAATACTTGGCCCACAGAAGAACTGTAGGCTAAATCCCAGGATAGGCCTCGCAGGCAGAGATGAAGCAAGAAAGAGAGCCAATCGCGTTGGCAGGAAGATGGTGGGTCTGCAAACGGAAGGTAGAAAGAAATAAGGAAAAGAAGGTGCTCACAGGAAGAGCAAAACCGCGTTCAAAGTGTGAAAGAAAAACCACCCGCTCGCCATCTTGAGGTTTGGGGGAGATCTCACCGGCGGGGAGACGGCAATCCACTTGCAGTGGGATGCGTCTGGTGGACCGGAGCCACTCTACCTCTTCGGTGGAGACCTCTGAGCCTTCCCATCCACCGCTCTTGCCGGCGGGGATCTCCTGCTCCTCGGCGCCATCAGCACCGTCACGAATGTCCATGAGGTCGTCGGAGTCTGTCTCCTCCTCGGAAAGGAGAGGCTTGGAATAGCGAGGACCCGTGCTGGAATGGAAAGAGGACAGGGACAATCACAGCGCAAGAGCAAGAGGAAGAAGGAACTGCAAAGGGGGCAGTTCGATTTTGCGGGCGCAAGGAAGAAGAAAGGCTAAGGAAAACTAAACGGGCATGGGGGAAGTGGAAACCCCCAACCCCTACTTAAGGGCAGTAAAACACCCCGTCGTGGGATTTATCTGTGCCGTGTGGCCGGCGTGTGGCCGTGTACCGGGCCGGGAGAGCCAATCAGCAAGCGCCACGTAGCCAAGGATAGACGAAAAATCCAGTGCCACGTCACGGCTAGAAGGACAAGAGGCGCAGGTCGATGGGACTGCCACAGTGACGGCAAATAACTGCACAGCCGTCACTATGCCGCCAGAGCTTGGAACAAAAATTGAGGCAAGTAATCATGATTACCAGCTGTCAGTGACTGAAGCGCGCCGAAAATGACCCGGAATTGGCCAAAGTAACTCAGCTCGAGGCAAGAATGATCCAAGAAGTCAAAGAATTGACCCGAAATTGTCAGACTAACCCGGCGAGGTGCAAAATTAAGATAGATAAAAGACAAAAACTAAGTTCCATTCACACAAAAGGAACCTGGAGACGCCTAATAGCTTGAACTGCTAGAACTCACCAGCTTCGAGGACTAATGTCGGGGGGATAACCCCCGGTAGGGTCACGAGAGGGGAAACACAACGCAGCTAGGTTGGCTCCGAGTAAAGAAAGAACCCGGCCAGGTAAGAATGGCCGGGAAAGATAAGCATGAAAGCCGACATACAAACTATGTCGGCCCGCATAGGACAAAGTTGTAACCCTTGCAGGAACCAATGAGCCGAGTCAATCGAGGAAAGGCCGGGTCAAGGAGGACACGTGGCACCTTTCCGAGTAAGGTTCAGGAGGGACCATGGTAAAGCATGGTCAAAAGAGAAGGGCGACGCGGGGTGACACGAAAGGAGCCGGGTGATGCCCAAAGCATGCGCTAACGTACAAAGTAACAGCGTGACGCCAAAAAGAACAAGAAGCAGCGTACCAGAAGACCGTTAGCTGTCAATCTTTTATGGACCAGGCCACTGGGCTTAGGGCAAGCCCATAATCCGGCCCATGTTGTAGGGACCAAGATCCAAACAGTAAACCCTAGAAACCAAAGGGGTATTAGCTAGCTAGCACTACCTATATAAGAGAGGGCATAGCAGTACTAGAAGGAGGTTGGACCAAGTAGAGAACTAGGGCTGTGTACTCAAGCCTAAACAGCTCAAGGAGCACTGGTAATCTTTGGGGTATTAATCAAATTGACAAGTCTGGAGAGTTATTCTTGTTCTTCGTGCATGGCTCGATCGTGCACTCCCTCCCCGGTGACCACAAGCACCCATTCGGCCCCCAACTTAAGCCTACCCTGGCATCTGCCGTGCCACCACCACGATAGAGCTACAGACTTATTGGAAATAATACATACCTATGTGTGCGATCCAATGAGTGTAGCATCACATGGTGGATATCATTATGTTCTTACTTTCATGGATGACTTGAGTAGATATGGGTATATATACTTTATAAAACATAAATCCGAAACTTTCGAGAAGTTTAAGGAATTCCAAAGTGAAGTAGAAAGTTAGCATAACAAGAAGATTAAGTTTCTGCGTTCTAATCATGGAGGTGAATATATGAGTTACTAGTTTGGCATTCATTTAAAGAAATGTGGAATACTTTCGCAATTGACACCGCTGGGAACACCACAACGTAATGGTGTGTCCGAACATCATAATCGAACTCTCTTAGATATGGTTCGGTCTATGATGTCTCTTACAGATTTACCATTATCATTTCGGGGTCATGCATTAGATATAACCACATTCACTTTAAATAGGGCACCATCTAAATCTGTTGAAACGACACCGTATGAATTATGGTTTGGTAATAAACCTAAGTTGTCGTTCCTTAAAGTTTGGGGTTGTGAAGCATATGTAAAGAAGTTAAAACCTGACAAGCTTGAACCCAAAGAAGAAAAATACGTCTTCATAGGATACCCTAAAGAAACAATTGGTATACCTCCAATCATAGATCCGAATGCAAAGTTTTTGTTGCCAATAATGGATCATTTCTTGAAAAGGAGTTTCTCTTGAAAGATGTGACCGGTGTGACACCCCCTGCCACATCCCAAATTTTAGATTTGGTACTGCATATCATACATGTCATTGCATCATGAGCATCATTGCAAAAAAATTCAGTTTCAAACTTTTTGCCAAAATCCCACTTGCATGCTTTTGTCACATACACTTGATTTCTCGATTTCTGTCGTGCATCTGCTAGAATGGTTTAGTTAAGTTATTTGTAAGGAACAGGTGCATGAGGGTTCCGACACGAACCCGTAGCACTTTGAATCGCCTCAATCGAAGCTACGGTTCAAAAGTTATTGCAAACTGAATTTTTGGTAAAAATCTGGACAGTTTCAGATATTAGTTTCAGTCCAGAAAACACTCAGGAAAAAGAAAAAGAATTGGCAAAAAACGGACGCCAGCCACGGCCCACCCGGCCGGCCCAGCTGGGGCCTGCTTGCATTGCAGCCAGCGGCAGTGGCTGTGCACGACCGTGCGTGCGGAGGGTGGCTATGCGCCGCCCACCTAGCCCCGCACCACTGACGGATGGAGCCCGCCTGTCATCCCTTCCTGGCGATGGGGAGAGCCCCCGACGAGCATGAGTCCGTGCCACGATTCTTCGCGCGATTGATCCGGTTTCTTTTCGGATTCTCCCCCCGCATCTTAGCTCCTAAAACGCCGCCACCCTCCTCGTTCTTGTTTTCCAGCCCTTCTTGAACCCTAGCCGCCCTTGAGCTAGCTCGTTCCACCGCCGCCTTGACTCTCGGTGAGAGCTCACTCTCACCAAAACGGCCGCCCCCTCGCACGCTGTCGACCTCCCTACCTTCCCTGCGCTCGACAATGTCGCCTCGCCTTTTTCCCCATTTGCAGCTCGTCGAACGCCGTGGAATTGCTCGCCGGATCCCGAGCTCCATCGCCGCCTCCAGCCGCCTACTGTCGCCATTTGGGGAAACGAAGGGAGCAGCCCGAGAAACACCCGTGACCGCCGCCTCCTACTGAACCTCGTCGCACCCCTCCCCTCTGCCGGTGACCGCCGAAGAAGTCGCCACCGTCATTGCCGAGTCGCTGCCGCCGTCGTCGACCACCAGGTGAGCGCCGCCAGCCGTAGCCCTTCGATCTGTGATGGACGGCCCAGATGGCCCGTGGACCGGCGCTTTGACCGCTGACCAGTCAGCGCTGTGCCACGTCAGTGCGGAAAAGTCAACTAACTTTGACTGTCTAATTAAATCGATTTAAATTGGCAGAAAATAGCTGAAACTTGTAAAATCAATAGAAACTAAAATACTGGGCCAAAAATTGCAAATAAGATATTGTTGGATTCAGTTTTTCTCGTAGAATATTTTTGTACAATTGTTTCAGACTTTTGCAGCAAGGTTTTGCCGTGATTAATTAAATAGTTTAATGTCCTATTTAAGGTAATAAATTCATAAGAAAAGTTCTACAACTTAGAAAATTGCAAATGAGGTGTCCCTGGAATCAATAGAACAAGTAGATTCTGTTTGGGAATTAAAAGGGTAACCTTACAGTACTGGAAGTTACAGGAACAATTAAAATGCTTTCTAGAGTATTTTAATTGTATAAAAAGTTCTATAACTCATTTTCGAGTGATTCCAGTTGGTATTGGTTCTATTTTAGGTTGCCTACATAGTAGATATTTTTCCACGATTTTACAACCTAGTTGACAGCAGTGTTTTAATAATTGGACTAGAGCTCCATTATTTGGCCATTTAAAATTACATGCTTTGTTTTCAATGCTTTTAAAATGTTTCCCATGCATGCATACGGTAGGTATACTGAACAAAGTTGTAGAAAGCTACTGTAGCATTGTTCAACTTGTCATGCATGCATCTTGCATTGTTATGTTTATATATGATTGTTTATGTGTTGCAATTGTGTATCGTGTAGACTGTGACGTGTGCAATGCTTGCTTCTGTGAGGACTGTACTCTCGACTCCTACCATCAAGGAAAGTAGTTGCTATTTTGATCATGAATTTGTCCTACTATTTTCCCTTGTGCATTTGTAGTGTATTTTTGTAGCTATATTACTATGCTATGCTATGTCCTATGTATTGTGGTAGGTAAATCCTTTGTACTTGAGCTCCCGTATGGTAGATGTGCTTAGCATTGTTGTAGATACGAGGAAGAGATCATGCTTTGGTAAAGTGAAGGCTTTGTTCTACTCAAACAACATAATGTCAATGAACTACCTGGACGGAGTGGCTGGATTAGTCATCGGAGTGTGAATATTGGTGAGGAATGCCGCCCAGGGCACTGAGAAGGATTAGTTGTATTTATTCCAGTAGCTTACGTGTGCAACCATGTGCCAGTAAGAAATGGGTGGCTGGTTGGACTTAGTAGGTCGTGGTGACCCGAACCCAGCGTAGCCAGAGATGTAGTGAATGGTAGGTTGGGACCGGTGGGCAGTGGGGTTTGGGGATCTACTTCCCGAACGGTCTCTTCTTGGGCTTCTCCCTATCATCACACAATATGAGTGTGGTGGTACGAGCTGGGTTGTCCAAGTCACATGGTTAAAGTGTACAGACCCCTGCAGGGTGTATGATCTAAGTGCTTAGCCATGTCCCCGGTTATGGACAAATGATTTGTTTGATTAGTTGGAAGGAGCAAAGGTGTTTTCCAAGATTGATCTGAGATCAGGATATTTTGAACTGAAGATCCAGGAGGAGGACATACCGAAAACTGCTTTCACCACTAGGTATGGTTTATATGAGTATACGCTTATGTCTTTTGGACTAAGAAATGCTCCGTCATATTTCATGACCATGATGAACGAGGTATTCATGGAGTACTTGGACAAGTTCGTGGTAGTGTTCATCGATGGCATATTGATATACTCCAGAAATGATGAGGAGCATGAGAAGCATTTGCGGATGATAATGGAAAAGCTGAGGGAACACAAGCTATATGCCAAATTCAGCAAGTGCGAGTTTTGGTTGAACACTGTGGGATTTCTAGGACATGTG
Organism: Avena sativa; assembly: GCA_916181665.1. NCBI lineage: Eukaryota > Viridiplantae > Streptophyta > Magnoliopsida > Poales > Poaceae > Avena > Avena sativa. The sequence continues at coordinate 37,280,561 of OV702298.1, read as the reverse complement.
GTGTTGGGAGAAGGAGTCGCAGTTGATCCAAGCAAGGTATCATCGGTTACAGAATGGGAGGTGCCCAAGAATGTGGGCGATATTCGTAGTTTCTTGGGACTTGCTGGATATTACAGAAGGTTCATAGAGAATTTCTCCAAGATTGCAAAGCCAATGCTGGAATTGTTGAAGAAGGAGAAGAAGTTTGAATGGACCGAAGAATGCAAAGATAGTTTCCAGGAAATGAAGTGTTACCTAGTGACCGCACCTATTCTGTGATTGCCTCGTCTACAGAAGGATTTCCAAGTATATTGTGACACATCTCGACAAGGTCTGGGTAGTGTGTTGATGCAAGATGGAAGAGTGGTGTCATATGCCTCGCGCCAGCTTAAGCACCATGAGCAGAACTAGCCCACACATGATTTGGAATTAGCATCATTCGTGCACGCACTCAAGGTATGGAGGCACTATCTGATGGGAAAGCACTATGATGTATTCACACACCACAAGAGCTTGAAGTACATATTCACCCAGAAGGAACTGAACATGAGGCAAAGAAGATGGTTGGAACTCATAAAGGATTATGACATGAGTCTGCAATATCACCCAGGAAAGGCAAATGTAGTGGCCGATGCACTAAGCCGCAAGGTTTATGCAAATGGACTAAGCGTGGGAAATTTGCCAAGGGATTTGTGCGAGCAATTCAAGGACCTGAGATTAGAGGTAGTATCCGAGGGATATTTGGCAGCAATGGAGATCAAGCCCACACTTCAGGAAAAGATTGGTGAAGCTCAGAAGGAGGACACTAAGCTGAGGAGGATAAAGGAAAACATACCCAAGGGCAAAGCGGAGGGTTTTCGCGAGGATGAGCAAGGAAACCTATGGTATGGTGATCGTCTGTGTGTGCCTAACGATCCGAAAATAAGGAAGTTGATTCTCTAGGAAGCCCATGACTCGCCATACTCGATACATCCAGGAAATACCAAAATGTATATGGATCTAAAGGAAAGGTTCTGGTGGAACAATATGAAGGTGGATATCGCCGAGCATATTGCCTTATGCGATGTGTGTAGTAGAGTGAAGGCTGAACATCAGAAGCCAGCGGGATTACTGCAGCCATTGCCGGTACCGGATTGGAAGCGGGAAAAATTGGGGATGGATTTTATCACAGGACTGCCTAGGACCAGGTCTGGTTATGATTCTATATGGGTAGTGGTGGATCATTTGACCAAGGTAGCTCACTTTATACCTGTGAATACCACTTACACCAGTGCCAAGCTAGCCAGGATCTATATGAACAGGATTATGTGTTTGCACGGTGTGCCCAAGAGCATTGTGTTGGATAGAGGTACTCAATTCACCTCTCACTTTTGGCGCCAGCTGCATGAGTCATTGGGAACCAGATTGGAATTCAGCACATCATTCCACCCTTAGACAGATCGATAGACAGAGAGGGTGAATCAGATTTTGGAGGATATATTGAGAGCTTGAGCTCTAGCTCATGGCTCTAGTTGGGATGAGAATTTTCCCTATGCTGAGTTTTCCTACAACAACAGCTACCAGTCCATCATCAATACGTCGCCGTTTGATGTGTTGTATGGTAAGAGGTGTAGAACACCATTGCTATGGGATGGTGTAGGTGACCGTCAACTGTTTGGGCCTGATTTGATCAAGGATGCCGAGGAGAAGGTCAGTTTGATTCGGGACAGGCTGAAGGTAGCACAATCAAGACAGAAAATCTACGCTGACGCGAAGCGCAAGGAAGTGGTGTATGATATCGGATATCGAGCATACCTTAGAGTATCGCCACTGCGTGGAATTAAGAGATTTGGAATAAAGGGTAAGCTGGCACCTCGATTCATAGGACCATACCGGGTCTTAGCACACAAGGGAGAAGTTACATATTAGTTGGAGTTGCCAGAGGTTCTGTCCGCTGTTCATGTCATGTTCCACGTGTCCCAGCTGAAGAAGTGCCATCCGGAGATGGTGGATACACCATTGAGAGACATTGTGCCACTAGAGGAGGTTCAGCTAGAGAGTGACTTGACATATGAGGATAAGCCGGTCAAGATACCGGAGACAGCGGAGAGATTTACCCGTACCAAGACAATCAGTTTTTGCAAGGTGCAATGGAGCCACCACACGGTAGAAGAAGCCACTTGGGAGCGAGAGGATGACCTCCGAGAGGACCATCCGCACCTATTTGCTAGCTGCGTCGAATCTCGAGGACGAGATTCATCTTAAGGGGGTTAGTCTTGTCATATCCCAAATTTTAGATTTGGTACTGCATAGTATACATGTCATTTCATCATGAGCATCATTGCAAAAAAATCAGTTTCAAACTTTTTGCCAAAATCCCACGTGCATGCTTTTGTCACATACACTTGATTTTTCGGTTTCATCCTTGCATCTGCTAGAATGGTTTAGTTAAGTTTTTTGGAAGGCACAGGTGCGTAGAAGGTTCCGACATGAACCCGTAGCACTTTGAATCGCCTCAATCGGAGCTACGGTTCAAAAGTTATTGCAAACTGAATTTTTGGTAAAAATCTGGATAGTTTCAGATATTAGTTTCAGTTCAGAAAAAACACCCAGGAAAAAGAAAAAGAATTGGAAAAAAGAAACCGGACACCATCCGCGGCCCACCCGGCTGGCCCACCCGGGGCCTACTCGCATCGCAGCCAGCGGCAGCGGCTGCGCGCGACCGCGCGTGCGGAGGGTAGCTATGCGCCGCCCACCTAGCCCCGTGCCACTGACGGGTGGAGTATTTTAATTGTATAAAAAGTTATGTAACTCCTTTTTTGAGTGATTCCAGTTGGTACTGGTTCTATTTTAGGTTGTCTACACAATAGCTATTTTTCCACAATTTTACAACCTAGTTTACAGCAGTGGCTTAATAATTGGACTAGAGCTCCATTATTTGGCCATTTAAAATTGCATGCTTTGTTTTCAATGCTTTTAAAATGTTTCCCATGCATGCATACAGTAGGTATACTGAACAAAGTTGTAGAAAGCTACTGTAGCATTGTTCAACTTGTCATGCATGCATCTTGCATTGTTATGTTTGTATATGATTGTTTATGTGTTGCAATTGTGTATCGTGTAGATGTGATGAGTGCAACGCTTGCTTTTGTGAGGACTGTACTCTCGACTCCTACCGTCAAGGAAAGTAGTTTCTATTTTGATCATGAATTTGTCCTACTATTTTCCCTTGTGCATTTGTAGTGTATTTTTGTAGCTACATGTGTAGGTATTACTATGCTATGCTATATCCTATGTATTGTGGTAGGGAAATCCTTTGTAGTTAAGCTCCCGTATGGTAGATGTGCTTAGCATTGCTGTAGATACGAGGAAGAGATCATTCTTTGGTAAACTGAAGGTTTTGTTCTACTAAAAATATAATTTCAATGAACTACCTGGGCGGAGTGGCTGGATTAGTCATCAGAGTGTGAATATTGGTGGGGAATGCCGCCCAGGGCACTGAGAAGGATTAGTTGTATTTATTCCGGTAGCTTACGTGTGCAACCAGGTGCCAGTAAGAAATGTGTGGCTGGTTGGACTTAGTAGGTCATGGTGACCCGAATCCAGTGTAGCCAGAGATGTAGTGAATGGTAGGTTGGGACCGGTGCACAGTGGGGTTTGGGGATCTACTGAACGGTCTCTTTTTGGGCTTCTCCCTATCGTCACACAATATGAGTGTGGTGGTACGAGCTGGGCTGTCCAAGTCAGATGGGTAAAGTGTACAAACCCCTGAAGGGTGTATGATCTAAGTGCTTAACCATGGCCCCTAATGATGTGAACAGGGTTTGAGATTACGGATGCCGGGCATCTCCCATTCCCTGCCAGAATGCACCTCCTTCACCTCCTTCGAGAAGAGCCAGAATGCGTATGTCGAATGGAATGCCTGAACTATGTGGATCATGAAATCTACTCGGCAAGTTAGTTGGTCGAGGGGGTTTCCAGGCCCTCGTGTGGTTGTACGGTCATCTTGGACCATAGGCAAGAACTCAGGTCTTAGTAGTGGCAAATACGGGACTACAAAAACCACAACCCACTATGGTCTCCCATACAAGCCTTAGCATTTTTAACTTTCATCTCTGATCTTACCACGTCATCATGTCATACTAGGTTCATTCGCAGCTCTGATTCATCAACCGGATGGACCAGTAGTAAAAATTAAGCATGGCTAAGCACAATAGATATAATAGCTCTAGCAACGCTTCACAAGCCAAACCCTAGTTATGCTAGGAGCAGTGGATCAGGGATTATAGGCTTCAAAGGTAACATGCATCAGATAGGATTACTCCATCTATCGATAAAAGACTTTGGAATCGTATGCACATGGCAAGAATTGAAATGCTTGAAAACATAGGATTATATCATGTGTGGGGATTCGCTTGCCTTTGCCAATTGATATCATGTGTGGGGCTTCGCTTTGCTTGCCTTTGCCAATTGATATCCAGGAATTGATATCCAGAAACCAATATAAATTGCTAGGAATCTCAGATAGCCCATCATTACACACACACAATATTCCTGAGCGCGAACAGCTTAGGGGAAGGGTGGTTAGAATGTGTGAGAGTAACACTTCATTAAGAGGGGCATGAGACTCAGCCCGATCTCTTAGTATAGAAAGGATGTGATACATTAAGGTAGAACAGAACGTAAGCTAATCAACACTTACTGATTCTGTGGATTACAACACTTTGACCTGGTCTTAGAAATAATGAGGTACTGGATTTTGTTTCTCCTGACATCCGTAACTGGTTTGTCATGATGGACCACAAGAGTATCTTGCATCGGAAGACACCAATGCACATTTACTACTTGGCTACCAATTGGTAGACAAAGGTCGGAAAACAATAAGGGTAAGGAGCATGCTCAGAATAGAATCCCGAGATGTAGATGCATAAGTCAACAATCTTTAGAAAACCAATGCATAGAAAAGGAAGGTTTGGCAGAGTCACGAGCACAGATGTGATACTCTCGAGGAGTACCCTTGTCGTGATCTATTTGGTTCCATTGAAGAACATCTGCCATAACATGTGGTAGGGGAAGTCCTTTACCGTCACTGTTCAGTAGCGACAGTATCCACAAGCTTGAAGGCTATACTAGAAGGTACTAGCCATCCTGGGGTAATTTGTAAACATTAACAACAGGGGTCAACAATGGATCTTGGGTTAAAGGTCAGCTTCATGTACAAGATTCACAACACCGGAATCCAGCAGAATCGGGGATCTTAGGTTCAAGTCCAAAGGTTAAAACACAGAGAAAGAGGTAATTACTACTTGAGTGACAAAGCGTACACTGCAAGCTAGCAATCACAATGTAGCTTCTGAAAGAATAAACAACTTCTGAAGTACCCGAACAAATAAAAAGGAGGCACACGAGGCGAAAGGAAACCTCGAGACCTAGAACAAGACATTAAGGAACCGTCAACATGATGTTGTGGGCTCATAAGACAGAGAGATTATGATCGAAAGAAGTCTCTCAAGTGAAACGGAACAAGGGAATCATGGAATACACACGCCATACTCTAGAGAACTTAACACTAGGTCAAATGGTTGAGAAACGACATGCCTAAAAAGTCACCTAAGCTTTGAAGAAAGAGACGAGATAGCAAAACTTTTCCAAATCAACACAAGATAAGGTAACCTAGAGCTAGAACGAAACTAGATAAGGAGAAAAAGAAGCATACCAGAGTTTTCGAACATAATTTTCATCTTTGAAAATAGTTTTCACAAGTACTAGACTCAACATCGACCAATAGAAAGGTTTTCCTACAGTCGGTACTGCTCTAATACCAAAACCTGTGACACCCCCGGGATTAAGGCTACACAAATCACAGACCTTCTTCTTAACATAAGCCTAACCTAATATTGAAAGCTTACAGAGAGAGAATTGATAACACAACAGTGACCCTATGACACAAAAATTATTACAGCAAGCTCATAACTGAGCGAAGAACCAAAATATTACAAGCATAGGTCACTGACCACAAACTTAACAAATGTACTAAGAGGCCTGAAGCATAATGATGACGTCCAATCCATAGATCCCAGACTGCTGACTGGGAACTCCAAGATACTCATCGATGTCGATGCCATGAAGAACTCATATTTTATGGTAACACTTACTCTGCTGCAAAAGTATCAACGAAGCAAGGGTGAGTATAGGGTGTACTCTGCAAGACTTATGATTGGTGGAGTTATTTTGCATAAAGCCATCTTTTTTTGTAAAACAAGAAGGAGAAGAATCTCAACTAATCAGAATATTTTAAAAGGGGATAAGAGAGTGGTATCACTAGCTTTGATCATCATTTGATATCCACCGAATCTTAATTAGCTAAACCTATCTAGGATCACCCCCTCGATCCCTGAGGAAGCATCCTTAAGGACACATTATTTAACTTGCCAAGTTTTATGATTAGGTTCCAGTTCTCTATGATCTTAGAATCTGGTCACCAAGTTCGTCCATAACCGTGGACACGGCTTTTTGAAAATATTTAACCCTACAGGGGTGTACAACTTTACCCACACGTACTAACCTTCTCTTAATGCCAGTACATTAGCCCTCTTGGAAGGATGACAAAGGGTGGTTAGACACGACATTTACCTTGCTTTCGCCGAGACCATGAGTCACGCACTAGGGAGATGCCGTCGTAACGGGTCGAGTCCCGAAGTTGGTCCCTAATGATGTGAACAGGGTTTGAGATTATGGATGCCGGGCATCTCCCATTCCCTGCCACGCTTACCTACATGTATGAATGCACCTCCTTCACCTCCTTCGAGAAGAGCCAGAATTCATATGTCGAATGGAACGCCCGAACTATGTGACTCATGGAATCTACTCAGCAAGTTAGTTAGTCAAGGGGGTTTCCAGGACCCCGTGTGGATGTACGCTCATCTTGGACCATAGGCAAGAACTCAGGTCCTAGTAGTGGCAAATATGGGACTGCAAAAACCACAACCCACTGTGGCCTCCCATACAAGCCTTTGCATGTTTAACTTTCATCTCTAATCTTACCACGTCATCCTGTCATACTAGGTTCATTCACAGCTCTGATTCATCAACCGGATGGACCAGTAGTAACAACTAAGCATGGCTAAGCGCAACAGATATAACAGCTCTAGCAACGCTTCACAAGCCAAACCCTAGCTATGCTAGGATCAGTGGATCAGGGATTATAGGCTTCAAAGGTAACATGCATCAGATAGGATTACTCCATCTATCGATAAAAGACTTTGGAATCATATGCACATGGCAAGAATTGAAATGCTCGAAAACATAGGATTATATCATGTGTGGGGCTTCGCTTTCCTTTGCCAATTGATATCCAGAAAGCAGAGCTTTGGACATCTGGTACTTTACTTGATTACAGTTGGTCAAGTATTGGTCTTCGAGCTTCGACGGTGTTGATCTCGGTCTTCAATCTCATTCCCGATTCCGATATCGTATTCTACCGGAGAAAAACTAAACACCGGAAAAAGAGGGAAACAATCAACACATGGCATCGATGCAATGCTCAATCAAGTATGATGATATGATAATTTAAAAGTTATTGAAATTGAAACCCTAAACATGCTCGACCATTTTAAACAGGGTCCGAGAGGTGCAAACCCTAGAATAGGGGGATCCTCGGAATCACCTGTGGGGTTCATTTTGTTTTTCTAATTATACTTGCCATGAGAGTTGCTTAACAATGCATGATTATAGCTCTATTGGACAACTCTTATTTTTCTAAACATTTTGGTATATTATTTGTATTTTTCTGATTTAAAATGAATTAGTTATGAATTTCTCCAATTTTAATTCATTTTTTGAGTATTATAGAAATAGTTTATATTTTGGAATTACTTATGTATTTTTATTAATCAGAAACATTTCTGAAAAATGTTTATTTGACTTACCGGATGGACCCACCTGTCAGGTATTTTCCTTTACTGAAATAATTATAGAAATGTATTACAAAAACATTAAAAAGAAAAGGGGACAGATTATTGCATCAGCATGAGGTCATGCTGACATCAGCAATGGAGGGGAGCTCCAGATCGAGCTCGGGCTCGGCTATAGAGCGCGCGCGGAGCTGCGAGAGGGGGTACGCTGGACGCGGGGCGCTGCGCTGGACCAACTAGTGGCGCCGCCGCCCAGGAATGGTCGCTGGAGTGTCGGCATCGATGACGAACAGCGGCGACGAGTGGTGGTGCTCATCGGGGAGGAGCTAGAGAGTGAGAGGGAGAGCGCGGTAGACCTGGCGAAGGGATCGGAGGAGGGCGGTAGCATCGGCTATGTCAACGATGAAGCGGTGGAGATCGACGACGGCGGCGCTGCCACATAGCTGCTTGGTGTCGTCATCAAAGACGACGAAGAACAGAGGATGTCGAACAGGTATGCTCCAGTGTTGGGCTGGCATGGGCCATGGACGGGTTGCTGGGCGGCTAGGGGAGAGGAGAGAGGAGCTGGGCTCGGCCTAGTTAGGGTTAGAAACAGTTTTTCTTTCTAAAATTCTTTTCTATTTCTGTTTTGTATTTACTCTTTTGCATTTTCATTTTCAAATCGGTTTTGGTATATTTTAAAAATACCAGAGGCCTTTATAAAATATACAAAATACTTAGGGACCCCTTTAATCAATTTGGGCTCCATTAATTTTGTGATTTCAAAATTCAAAACCATTTTGAATGTGTTTCAAATAGAGAGGGAAAGCTAGGGTTTAGGGTTTTGTGATTATTTTCCCTTGCATGCATTTTAAATGATGATGATCATGAATGCACAAACAAACCTTGATTACTATTTAATAAAACTAGGGTTGTTACAACCAGAAGGAAAGTAGAACTCGACGAGGTTGTTGAACCTTCTCTTGGATTTGAGAGTAGCACAACACTAGAAGATGGTTCTATGCCGCCTTCACCAATAAGAGAGGAAGCTAATGATGATGATCATGAAACTTTGAACGGAGTGCTGCTGAACCTCGCAGGTCGACGAGGGTTCGTACCACTCCTGATTGGTATGACCCTGTCTTGAATGTCATGTTGGTAGATAACACCGATGACCCTGCGATGTATGAGGAAGCAATGATGAGCCAAAATTGCAACAAATGGCAAGAAGCCATGAAGTCCGAAATGGGATCCATGTACGAAAACAAAGTGTGGACTTTGGTGGACCTACCTAATGGCCACAATGCTATCGAGAACAAATGGATTTTAAAAAGAAAAACAGACACTGATGGAAATGTTTTTGTCTATAAAGCTCGACTTGTCACGAAAGGGTTCATGCAAATTCAAGGAGTTGATCACGATGAGACTTACTCACCGGTACCGAAGCTAAAGTCTGTGAGGATTTTGTTAGCAATCGCTGCATTTTTCGATTATGAGATTTGGCAGATGGATGTCAAAACGGCCTTCCTTAATGGTGACATTGAGGAAGAGTGGTATATGGTACAACCCAAGGGTTTTGTCGCTCCTAAATATGCTGACAAGTGATACGTCATAAACGTATCTATAATTTTTGATGCTCCATGCTTGTTTTGTACCAACTATCTTATGTTTATCTACACTTTGAGGCATTTTTATACATTTTTTGGAACTAACCTATTAACAAGATGCCATAGTGATAGTTGCCTATTTTTTGCTGTTTTTGGTTTTAGAAAAGCTAGTAAAGAAATATTCTCGGAACTGGACGGAACAAAAGCCGAAGTTCCTATTTTTTCCGACACAAGACGGAGTCCAAAGCAAAGACGGAAGAGAGCCACGAGGCTGGCAAACCACCCCTAGGCGCGGGACCACCCACGGCCGCGCCTAGGCATGGTGTGGGCCCCTCGGGCGGCCATCGACCTTTCCCCTTTGCCTATATAAGCCCCTCGAGGCAGAAACCCTAAGTACCCAATAAAAAATCCATGAAAAAGGCCATAGTCGCCACCACCATCGTCCCTAGATCAGGAGGGATCTGAAGCTCTTCCTGGCACCCTTTCGGAGAGAGGAGATGTCACATGCCAAAATTTTGCAAATTTTGAAATGTAAAAAAATAAACAAACGAAAGAAACAAATGCTGAAATTTAGGGGGAAAAGAAACTTCTTCTTTCTACATGGAAACATCAAAACCTTATTTGATCAAAATTTAAATGAAAACCAACAAACAAATTTTCAAACAAATCAAATGCATTCATGCATGGAATGTATCTTGATTCTAAGCACTTGGAAAAGTTGAACCAAAAACCTAAACCCTAAACCCTAATAAAATAAATCATCATCAAGATCACTCCAAGACTATGGATTTGTTCCATATTTAACAACAACATTCCTAAATGACCAATAATGGTAAACCACAAAATTACAAAACCATGGGAATTGATTTCACTCAATTTGGAGCCATTGATAAAAAGATATAATTTTTATAAGATAAAAGAAAGTATTCCAAGGCTAATAAAGCTAATAGATAAAATCAATACCAATTTGTGAACAAAGTAATCCTAAAAGATACAAAAAGATAAATAATTATCAAATATAATTATACAAATTGGAATCACTATTTTTGGAGCTATAAATAAAAAATATGAATTTTATAAGACAAAGAAAGAAATAAATAAGAATTATTGCAAAGACAATTAAAACCATAGCTAAATCCATAAGTAAATGGAATAAAGTAATTTAAATTATTTAAAAGGATAAAAGTTTATTGAAATAAAATTTTATGGGCTTATGAACCATATTGAAATTTTATTTGAATAAATACCTATATGCATCACTTAATTTTAAATGAATATTAATTGATAAATATTTGAATTGGACTAAATAACCAACTTGGTTTTTCTATAAAACCTACCGAAAAGGTTTGGTGAAGTTTTGAAATCAAATTGAAGTTTAAATCATTTGGTTTGTTTAAAAACAAAAAATAAAAACAGAAAAAGAATTAAAGAGGAAAAAACTTACCTGCCAGCTAAACTAAAATGGCCCAACACCCCAGCCCACCAAAAGCCCACCCGGGCCACTCCTCTCTCCTCTCTGCTTCCTTTTCTCACCCGCGCACCCCTGCACCCCTCACTGACCCCCTGGCCCCACTGCCACGCTGTCATCGTCGTCTCCAGCACGTTGAACCCGCCTTCCCCCTCTTTGCCGTTTATGGCCATCTTAATTCGCGTAAATTCCAATGATTTCGCGAGTAAATCTCTCCCCTGACTCCGCCCTCTTATTCCCCTCTCCCTCCTCTCTGTTTTCCCTCACTTTCCCTCATGAGAGAGCCACTAGGCTGCTCGGATTTTAGCTTAAACCGACGCGACCACCAACGAGCTCCACCGTGGACTCTGGCAAGCACATGCCCCCCTTGCCCTAGTTCACACTAGCTTGCTCTCCAACTCCATATGCACCTGCTGATGTTTCTCGTGTGCTCGCATGCGCCCCAGAGGCTCGGCTCCGTGCCCAACTGTGAACCACCAACGCCGAGCACTACTCCGACGACAAAATTCGGTGAGCCTCGACTCCGCCTTGTTCCCTGTTTTGCACTTCCGCATTCACTATCCTCGTGCACACTCATTGATGCCCTTATTTTGCTTGCTCGTGGCCCAGATGCTCGGCAACATCTCCGTCTACAAGCACCCACCAATGGGAGCTACTCCGGCGAGCAATAACGGCCAAACCAGTGCGCCCCTCCGTCAACAGTGACCACTAGCGCGACCACCTAGACCACGCGAGCTAGGTAATGCCCTGCATCCCTCCCCTCACCCCCTAGCGCTGCCAGAGCACCTCCGCCCGACGCGCCGCCGCCGCAGCTCGCCAGCAGCGCTGCTAGTTCTTTGCCACACGCTCTGGTCCGCAGGATCTTGATCTAAAGGTTAGGATTAGATTAGATAGCGAAGGGGTATTGACAGATATGAGCCGAGTGTTTTTAGTTAGATACAATGGCCTGCGATGCGTGATCCCGCCGAAGCGGTACTAGCCAATCAGAACACACCACATGGCCAGGCTTTTGATTTAAAAATCAGAATTGATCTATTAGATGTTTAAACTTGCAAAATTCATAACTTTTGTTCTCTAAATCCAAAAATTACAAATTAGGTGTATATGGATTCGGAAAAATGTGTAATTTGTACCTGTGGCCTTACTTTAGTCTTTTGCTTTGGAAAAATTAGAGTTTTATGCAAAGACTTGTTTAGGGTTATTTTGGCTATAAAAATTGTTCTAAAAATTATTTTTGAGTAAATTATTTTGCAAATGGTTTTTGTGAACCCTCTGACCATAAACACTAACATTTGAAATTAAAAATATATTTTGTTGACCCTAGGAATTACCCTTTGAATAAAATCTTTCTAACAAAGGAAAAATGTTAAATGACTTATTTTCACTAACTTGGTTCCAAATGAAATTCCACATTATAAAAGGACCAGTAGGTATTTGTAATGTTTAGAATCTTGTTAGGAACAAATTTTTCAATAAAATAACCTTTTGCATGCTTGCATGCATTTCTTTGTGTTCTTGTTTTGTTTTCATTTGTTGTTTTGTGATGCTAGTTTTGAATGTGTGCTTTGGTTGATTGTGTTGTAGTGAACTTTGAGGAGTGTGACATTTGCAAGATCAAGGAGAATACCTAGATTTTCTACTAAAAAAGGCAAGTGATACTTTGGTCATCAAAAGTCCTATCTTTTCAATATTGCATTAGTGATATTTTTGTAGTATGCATGATAGGACTATTTTAAATATTTCTATGCTATGAAAATCCTATAGTATCTACCTTGGTAGTATTTCCTAAGGATAGGAGACATGGTAAGTTTAGAATGCTTAGTCTGGCTATGTAGAATTATGGGTGGAAATCATGATATGATGTCTTATGAAAATACAAGTATCGTTTTTGGACTAATGAAAACAACTGATGTTAATGAAACACCTGGGTGGAAATTGGAATTGTATGGATGGATTTTTTTTGAGTGGTTACCCAGGGACCATGTGTATGGTTTACACTGTATATCTCACTTGTGGATGGCCACCCAGGAACAAAGATATTGAAGACATTCTTGTCGCGAAAGCTTCCAATACAGCAACATTGCATATGGGCTCTGCCTTGACCAACTAAGTTGCAAGAACTCAGCCAGATGGAAAAAAGGTGGCAGTGATGATACGATGGGACGTGTCCATGGTGGTCTGAGGGATTGCTTCTGAAAAGTCTCATCTCGACGCATGTCGAGTCATGTGGGGAAAGTGCACCACCTCTCGAGAGTGAAAATCTCAGTACTTAGCCGTGTCCCCGGTTATGGACAATTTTGAGAAATTAAGACAGTGAAGCAGTTCAAGAATCTCATCATTCTAATTTCTCTAAGTTAAAACTTGTTGGGTTAACAAGGGTAGCACCTGGTGTGTATCTAGTGTGCCATGTTTCATCAAGTGTTTTGAAAAAGAGAAAAACTATTTTAAAAAGGATAGGGAAAACTTATTTTATGCAAAGGCCAGCCAAAACTCCACTTAGCCATATATTCATGTAGATGTTAGATTCTTCATATCAATATGATATCACTTGCCAATACAATTCAAATGTATTGACCCTTGTGGCTGTAACTTATCATGTTGTAGGATTACTTGTTGTTAGTGAAGTTTGTTGAGTAGGGATTACAAGTCTACAACCAACATGATTGCCTGTGGCACATGAAGATGAAGGACTCCATGCTTTATAGTTATATCTGCTGCTCTATAATAAGATAGCCATATAAGCTATGTAAGTTGTAATGAACTATTTTATTCCTGGTTATGAGTTGTAATATGACCTTTGTTTCTTGATATTACATCTTAAACTATGGGTGCTAGCTATTCGATCCACAGACTTGCACTGTAAACACAGGGACTTGTACCTTATTGGGTTCAGGCCTCTACAAATGGTATCAGAGCACTGTGTTTCATGTAGGATTGTAACCCTAGGATTGGACAAAACCCCATAGAAAAATAGGAGTTGTATTTGTTCAAACTTATTTACAAACAATCTTGTAAACTCTTTCCTCAGCATTTTGTTTTATTTCTATACCTCTCCCTTTTCCAACTTGGTCGACAAAGACTTCAACAGAAGCAAGGACTTCAACATCACCAATGACTTCATCTTAAACATCTCAAAGGACTTCATCTTTAGTTTCACCAAGGACTTCAACTTGGACATCACTAAGGACTTCAAGTGAGATAAGAATAATACTCAAGACCCGAAGACGAGGGAAAATCAACTTAGGAGGAACCATTATAGACATTCCCTTTGAACTTTGTGACCAAGATGCAATAATTATTCCAAGGAAACCATGATCTTGTTCCTGATGTAATAGCTAAGAAGAAGGATTGAATGATCTCAAGTGATACCTTATAGTTTGACCACCATACTAGTGTTCCATTTAAAAATCGATTTGCTGATCATTTATTGATCATACAAACCTATGTGGTATGGCAATAATATTTTGTTTGCCTAAGTTATGCTTAGACTTTGTTGCTTGAGTGGAATGCATGATTGATATTGCTTGCATATTTCTTTGTGTGAATTGTTGTGTATGAGTAGAATTCTTTCCCTAGAAATATTTGGTCTATTCTAATCCCAACCCAACCGAAGCAGATGACTTCTTCAAGGAACCACAACTCCAACATCAAGGATGGTGACAACAACAACCTCGAGATGCACATGACATTGCAGCTACTAGCAACCCAAACTAAGTTGAATCAAGAGACAACCCAGTTTTTAGCCAACAACTGCAACCACCTTGAGTTAGACCCAGCCATGCTAAAGTTCTTGGGATCCCAATCCCAATTGTTGCAAAGGATGACCAATCAGATGATCAACATGAGAAGCAACCCTTTTCAAGGAGATTGTGACAACAATGATTTCAAGGATGATATTATGGAAGGAACACAAGCTTGCAAAGTCTATGGAGACATAGGACACATTTATAAAGAACATATTGACCAGTGCCCAAATTGTGATGAGAACCATCCAGCTAGACCATGCCCCACATCTGAAATTACATGTTTCGTATGTGAACGAACTAATCATATCCCTGTCCAATGCCACATCTATTCTATAGTTCAACAGATGAAACATCAATCTAAGGATGGAATAAATCAAGTCTTTGGAAACATCCATGAAGGTACAACTTCCACCAAGAATGATGAAGACAAAGTCAAATCTCAGTATGCACCTCCATACAATGTAACCAACTTTGGTGAGCAAAAGAGGAAACATGGACATTATCCTAGGAACCATTCTAATAACCGAGGAAGTTTTCCTACATTTGTAGTGAATTACGAAGAACATGAACTAAGAGACCTCCTAGCCTTGGAGAGACCCAAAAATAAGAAGGGCCAAGGAAACAAACAAGAGATAGTGATACCAAGAATAAAAAGGGATATTAGCCAGGTGATGTGCCACAAATGCAAAGAGCTAGGCCATTATGCATCAAATTTTCCAGAAAAGGAGAAGAACAATACAAGCAAACTTGGAAAGGATCTCAACCTTGTCACGTGTTGCAAATGGGGTAATAAGGGACACTATGCAAACAACTATCAAGAGAAGTTACATCAAGACACCAAGTAAGCCAAGATGCAATCTAGTTAAAATCCTTTTAAGGGTGGTAGTACCCTAGTTGTCTTGAAACCAACTTGTTGCTTCTAGCCTTCCCGAATCTCGGGACGATATTCCTTTGAAGGGTGGTAGTCTATCACATCCCAAAAATTTGCAAATTTTGAAATGTGAAAAAAATAAACAAACAAAAGAAACAAATGTTGAAATTTAGGGAGAAAAGAAACTTTTTGTTTCTAAATAGAATCATCAAAACCTTATTTGATAAAAATTTCAATGAAAAAGCAACAATTTTTTTCAAACAAATCAAATGCATGGAATGTATCTTGATTTTAAGCACTTGGAAAAGTTGAACCAAAAACCTAAACCCTAAACCCTAATAAAATAAATCATCATCAAGATCACTCCAAGACTATGGCTTTGTTCCATATTTAACAACAACATTCCTAAATGACCAATAATGGTAAACCACAAAATTACAAAACCATGGGAATTGATTTCACTCAATTTGGAGCCATGGATAAAAAGATATGATTTTTATAAGATAAAAGAAAGTATTCCAAGGCTAATAAAGCTCATATCTAAAATCAATACCAATTTGTGAACAAAGTAATCCTAAAAGATATAAAAAGATAAATAATTATTAAATAGAATTATACAAATTGGAATCACTATGTTTGGAGCTATGAATAAAAAAACATGAATTTTATAAGACAAAGAAAGAAAGAAATAAATAAGAATTATTGCAAAGACAGTTAAAACCATAGCTAAATCCATAAGAAAATGGAATAAAAGTAATTTAAATAATTTAAAAGGATAAAATTTTATTTAAAAAATTTTTATGGGCTTATGAACCATATTGAAATTTTATTTAAATAAATACCTATATGCATCACTTAATTTTAAATGAATATTAATTGATAAAAATATTTGAATTGGACTAAATAACCAACTTGGATTTTGTATAAAACCTATTGAAAAGGTTTGGTGAAGTTTTGAAATCAAATTGAAGTTTAAATCATTTTGTTTGTTTAAAAACAGAAAATAGAAAATAGAAAGAGAAAAAGAAAAAGAATTAAAGAGGAAAAAACTTACCTGCCAGCTAAACTAAAACGGCCCAACACACCAGCCCACAAAAAACCCACCCGGGCCACTCATCTATCCCCTCTGCTTTCTTTTATCACCCGCGCACCCCTCACTGACCTCCTGGCCCCACTGCCATGCTGTCATCGTCGTCTCCAGCACGCTGAACCCGCCTTCCCCCTCTCTACCGTTTATGGCCGTCTTAATTCGTGTAAATTCCATTGATTTCGCGAGTAAATCTCTCCGACGACCCCGCCCTCTTATTCCCCTCTCCCTCCTCTATGTTTCCCCTCACTTTCCCTCATTAGAGAGCCACCAGGCTGCTCGAATTTTAGCTTGCACCGCTGCGGCCACCAACGAGCTCCGCCGCGGATTCCGGTGAGCACAGGCCCCCCTTGCCCTAGTTCACACTAGCTTTCTCTCCAAATCCGTATGCACCTACTGACGTTTCCCGTGTGCTCACGCGTGCCCCAAAGGCTCGGCTCCGTCCCTAATTGTGAACCAGTGACGCCGAGCACTACTCCGGCGACAAAATTCATTGAGCCCCGACTCCGACTTGTTCCCTGCTTTGCACTGCCGCATTCTCTGTCCTCGTGTGCACTCATTGTTGCCCTTCTTTTGCTTGCTCGTGGCCCAGATGCTCGGCAACATCTCCGTCTGCAAGCACCCGTCGATGGGAGCTACTCTGGCGAGCAATAACGGCCAAACCAGTGCGCCCCTCCGTCAAGGATGACCACCAGCACGACCACCTCGACCACACGAGCTAGTTAATGCCCTGCAACCCTCCCCTCACCCCTAGCGCCGCCAGACCACCGCCGCCGCAGCTCGCCAGCAGCGCCGCCAGTTCTTGGCCACACGCTCTGGTCCACAAGATCTTGATCTAAAGGTTAGGATTAGATTACACAGTGAAGGGGTATTAATAGATCTGAGCCAAGAGTTTTCAGTTAGATCTAACGACCCGTGATGCGTGATCCCGCCGAAGCGGTACCAGCCAATCAGAACACACCACGTGGCCAGGCTTTTGATTTAAAAATCAGAATAGATCTATTAGATGTTTAAACTTGCAAAATTCATAACTTTTGTTCTATAAATCCAAAAATTACAAATTAGGTGTCTATGGATTTAGAAAAATGTTTACTTTGTACCTGTGTCCTTACTTTAGTCTTTTTATTAAAGAAAATTATAGTTTAATGCAGAGACTTGTTTAGGGCTATTTTGGCTATAAAATTGTTCTAAAAATTATTTTTGAGTAAATACTTTTGCAAATGGTTTTGTTTTGAACCCTCTGACCATAAACACTAACATTTGAAATTAAATATATATTTTGTTGACCCTAGGAATTATCACTTTGAATAAAAGCTTTTCTAACAAAAAAATGATTAAATGACTTATTTTCACTAACTTGGTTCCAAATGAAATTCCACTTTTATAGAAGGACCAGTAGGTGTTTGTAATGTTTATAGCCTTTTTAGGAACAACTTTTTAAATAAAATAACCTTTTGCATGCTTACATGCATTTCTTTGTGTTCTTGTTTTGTTTTGTTTTGTTTTTTTGTGATGCTAGTTTTGAATGTGTGCTTTGCTTGATTGTGTTGTTGGGAAATTTGAGGAGTGTGACATTTGCAAGATCAAGGAGAATACCTAGATTTTCTACTAAAAAGGCAAGTGATACTTTGGTCATCAAAAGTCCTATCTTTTCAATATTGCATTAGTGATATTTTTGTAGTATACATGATAGGACTATTTTAAATATTTCTATGCTATGCAAATCCTATAGTCTCTACCTTGGTAGTATTTCCTAAAGATAGGAGACATGGTAAGTATAGAATGCTTTGTCTAGCTATGTAGAATTATGGGTGGAAATCATGATATGATGTCTTATGAAAATACAAGTATTATTTTTGGACTAATGAAAACAAATGATGTTAATGAAACACCTGGGTGGAAATGGGACTTGTATGGATGGATTTTTGTTGAGTGGTTACCCAGGGCCCATGTCTATGGTTTACCCTGTGTATCTCACTTGTGGATGGACACCCAGGAACAAAGAGATTGGAGACATTCTTGTCGCAAAAGCTTCCAGTGCAGCCACATGGCATATGGGCTCTACCTTGACCAACTAAGTTGCAAGAACTCAGCCAGGTGGACAGAAGGTGGTAGTGATGATAGGATGGATCGCGTCCATGGTGGTATGAGGGATTGCTTCTGAAAAGTCTCGTCTCGATGCCTGTCGAGTCTTGTGGGGAAAGTGCACCGCCTCTCGAGAGTTAAAATCTAAGTTCTTAGCCGTGTCCTCGGTTATGGACAATTTTGAGCAATCAAGACAGTGAAGCAGTTCAAGAATCTCATCATTCTAATTTCTCTAAGTTAAAACTTGTTGAGTGAACAAGGGTAGCACCTGGTGTGTATCCAGTGTGCCATGTTTGATGAAGTGTTTTGAAAAAGAGAATAACTATTTTACAAAGGATAGGGAAAACTTATTTTATGCAAAGGCCAGCCAAAATTCCACTTAGCCATATATTCATGTAGATGTTAGATTCTTCATATCAATATGATATCACTTGCAATACAATTCAAATGTATTGACCCTTGTGGCTGTAACTTGTCATGTTGCAGGATTACTTGTTGTTAGTGAAGTTTGTTGAGTAGGGATTACAAGTCTACAACCAACATGATTGCCTATGGCACATGAAGATGAAGGACTCCATGCTTTATAGTTATATCTGCTGCTCTGTAATAAGATAGCCACATGAGCTATGTAAGTTGTAATGAACTATTTTATTCCTGGTTATGAGTTGTAATATGACATTTGTTTCTCGATATTACATCTTAAACTGTGGGTGCTACCTATTCGATCCACGGACTAGCATTGTAAACACAGGGACTTGTACCTTATTGGGTTTAGGCCTCTACAGGAGATCACCCTAGAGGCCTTCTTCATCACCATGCCAGCCTCCAGTGTGATGCGTGAGTAGTTCATCCTTGGACTATGGGTCCATAGTAGTAGTTAGATGGTAGTTTCTCCTCCTTTGTGCTATCATGTTTAGATCTTGTGAGATGCCTATCATGATCAAGATCATCTATTTGTAATCCTATATGTTGTGTTTGTTGGGATCCGATGGATATTGAGTACTACGTCAAGATTGACTATTGATTCTATCAGGTCTATGTTGTTTGTGATCTTGCATGATCTCTGTTGCTAGTAGCTACTATGGACAATTACTTGCTTGTGACTCCAAGAGGGAGTATTTATGCTCGATAGTAGGTTCATGCCTCTAGTAATCTGGGAGAGTGACAAAAACTTCTAAGGTTGTAGATGTGATGTTGCTACTAGGGAGAAAACAACAATCCTTTGTCCATGGGGCAATTGTGTTGTTTAGTTTACACACTTTGCTTAATGCAATTATCTGTTGCTTGCAACTTAATACTGGAGAGGGTTCGGATGATAACCTGAAGGTGGATTATTAGTCATAGATGCAGTTGGATTATGGTCTATGTATTATGTTGTAATGCCCAAACGAATATCATAGCGATCATCATGACATGTATATGCATTGCTATGCTTTCTATATCCTGTCAATTGCCCAACTGTAATTTGTTCGCCCAGCATGCTATTTATCTTATGGAGAAACACCTCTAGTGAACTATGGACCTCGGTTCATTCCTTTCCAATGATATTCAATCTACTGCCTACTATTTACATTCTACAATTCCTACAAAGCAAATATTTTCTTCCACACTATATGTTTAATCCTTTGTTTTTAGCAAATTTGTGAGATCTACAACCTCACTATAAGTTGGGGCAAAGTATTTTGGTTGTGTTTTTCATGTTCCAAGTTGCTAGCAACACCTTGGGAGTTGGTTCTTTCTTCTACTGGTTCGATTTCCTTGGTTTCATAACTGAGGGAAACTTGTTATTGTGCTCATCATACCTTCCACTTGGGGTTCCCCAATGAACTCTACATCATTTGAGCCATCAACAAGGTATGCAAACTTCAACGCTCCATTTAGACTAAAGCAAGCATCCCAGAGCTGGAATCAATGTTTTGATAAGGTGATCAAAATCTTTGGATTTATACAAACTTTTGGAGAAGCTTGTATTTACAAGAAAGTGAGCAGGAGCTCTATAGCATTCCTTCTACTATATGTGGGTGACATATTTTTGATTGGGAATGATATAGAACTTCTTGAAATTGTAAAAGGCTATTTGAATAATAATTTTTCAATGAAGGATCTTGGCTTTTAGGCATCAAGATTTATAGAGATAGATCAAGACTCTTAATAGG
The DNA here is from genome assembly GCA_916181665.1 of Avena sativa. Lineage (NCBI taxonomy): Eukaryota > Viridiplantae > Streptophyta > Magnoliopsida > Poales > Poaceae > Avena > Avena sativa. Next base: position 37,259,691 of record OV702298.1, on the reverse strand, counting down.
GATTTCACATAGTACATACCTGGACAAGGTTCTAAAGAGGTTTTGAATGGAAGAAAGCAAGAAATGGTTCTTGCCCATGTTGCCAGGTAAAACCTTGAGTAAGACTCAAAGTCCAACTACGACAAAAGAAAGAGAAAGGAAGAGAAAGGAAGAGAAAAATCCCCTATGCCTCGGCCATAGGTTCTATCATGTATGCCATGTTGTGTACGAGACCGGATATCGCACATGATGTTAGTTTGACCAACAGATATCAAAGTGATCCTGGAGTGGAACACTGGACAGTGGTCAAAAATATCCTGAAGTACTTGAAGAGTACTAAGGATATGTTTCTTTCTTATGGAGGTGATGAAGAGCTCGTTGTAAACAGTTACACCGATGCTAGTTGGAACACCGATCCGGATGACTCAAAGTCATAGTCTAGATTCGTATTTATTTTGAATGGTGCAGCGGTTAGCTGGAGGAATGCCAAGCAAAGCATTGTGGCGAAATCTTCAACTGAATTAGAATACATAGCTACTTCGGAGGTGACAAAAGAAGCGATATGGATGAAGGAGTTCATTACTGAGCTTGGTGTGGTTCCTAGTGCGTTGGACCAGATGGCCATCTATTGTGACAACATGGGTGCCATAGATAATGCACAGGAGACAAGGTCACACAAGAAGTTGAAGCACATCAAGCTACGTTTTCATTCTATTCGCGAGATGTCCAAGATGGTGACATAATGATTTGCAAAGTACACATAGATCTAAATGTGGCAGATCTGATAACTAAACCTCTCTCTAGAGCAAAATATGACCAACACCAGAATGCCATGGGTGTTAGGTATATTACCATGTAATCTAGATTATTGACTCTAGTGCAAGTGGGAGACTGTTGGAGATATGCCCAAGATGCAATAATAAAGTGGTTATTATTATATATTTGTGTTTATGATAAATGTTTACATCCCATGCTATAATTGTATTAATAGGAAACACTAATACTTGTATGTTTTGTAAACATAAAAGAGTCCCTAGTAAGACTCTTGTTAAACTAGCTTGTTGATTAATAGATGATCATGGTTTCCTGATCATGAACATTGGATGTTATTAATAACAAGATCATATCATTAGGAGAATGATGTGATCGACACACACCCATAGTAAGCATAGCATAAGATCAAGTCATTAAGTTCGTTTTGCTACAAGCTTTCAAATGCATAGTAACATAATCCTTCGACCATGAGATCATGTTAATCACCATCACCAGATGAGTGCTCTGATGACATCAAACGCCACTTCATAACTGGGTGGTTATAAAGGTGGCATTGGGTATTCTGAAAGTATGTGTTGAAGCGCATGGATCAAGAATGGGATTTGTCCATCCAAACGGTGGAATGTCATCCAATTGACTTGCAAGCATGTGACTAGGTCATAAGGGATGTCATATCACGATACAAGTAAAGATTACTTATATGCAACGAGTTTGTACAGGGTATGGAGATACCGATGATCGAACCTCGGATAAGTAAAGTATCGCGTGACAAAGGGAATCAGTATCGTATGTTAATGGTTCTATTGATCAAGAATTCATTGTTGAATATGTGGGAGCCATTATGGATCTCCAGGTCCTGCTATTGGTTATTAATCGGAGAGGTGTCTCGATCATGTCTGCATAGTTCGCGAACCGTAGGGTGACACACTTAAGGTTCGATGTTGTTTAAGTAGATATGGAATGTGAGTTGGAGACTGAATGTTGTTTGAAGTCTTGTATGGGATCCATGACATCACGAGGAGGTCCAGAATGGTCCGGAAAATAAGATTCATATAATGGAAGTCATCTTTCGGGGTTTGGAAAAGTTTTCGTTGTTTTGACCGGAGCTTCTAGAAGGTTCTAGAGGGCCCCCCACGGGCTGAGGGAATGTTGCGGGGCCCCATGGGCAGCCACACTAGACCCAACAAGACCAACCGGCCAGCCCCAAAGGGATAAGAGCAAATCCCTAGAAAATAGGGGATAGACTTGGGGGAAGAAACTCCCCCTCCCTTTGCGCCGACCCTATGAGGTGGAGGGCAAAGGGAGAGCCCCAGCCGCACCCTCCCTCTATAAATAGAGGGGAGGGGTGGCTGGCCCCCTTTCCCCTTCACCCAACCCTTTCCGCCACCTCTCCTCCCTCCTCCTTCTTTCTGCTCTAGCTTAGGCGAAGCCCTGCAGTAATTCTCCTCCACCACCACAACCACGTCACTGTACTGCTGGGATTCCGAGGGGATCTACTACCTCTACTGCCTGCTGGAACAAGGAGAGGAAGGTCTTCATCGACTCTGTATATGTGACTGAGTGCGAAAGCGCTGCCAGATCGCAGTGTCGGAACGATCGTCATCATCAACCACAAGATTAGATCTCGTTAAGGCTTTGGATCTTTCAGGGTTAGTTCTCATCTATCTTGGGTTTTCCATAGGTTGGATCTTGGTTTATTCATTCTTGCAGTAATTTCTTTTTGTTTTCTATGCTACAAACCCTATAGCTCCCACTCAAATAATAAGCCTCCACTCACATAAACCATTTCTCCACTCAAAATTCCACTCACCTTCATTAAATTTGCACCAAATTTAATGCTCTCTCATTTAATAAAACTATTTTATTTATTTTATTCATAATTTTGTTAATTACATTAATTAACAAACATTCACATAAAACCCCTTGTTAAATTTCAATTTCACATGCAAAACCAGTTTCAACAATTTCACCCAAAACAATTCTGGTGTCTATTGAAATAATTCTAGCGCTTTGATATTCTTTCTCTAGCATTTCATTTGCTCCAAATGGTGTCGATATCCCTTAAGTGTGTCACCCTATGGTTCACGAATAATGTAGACATGATCGAGACCCCTCTCCGATCAATAATCAGTATCAGGACCTGGAGATCCGTACTAACTCCCACACATTCAACGATGACTTCTTGTGATCGTGTGAACCTTTAATGTTCTAACTAAATCCCTCTGTCTCGCGATATTTCACATGTCTGAGCTTCGATCATCGGTATCCCCATACCTAGTTTGCTCTCGTTACCGACACATACTCTTTTCTTGTTCCCATGATATAACATTCTAGTGATCCTCATCACTTGCTTGCAAGCTATATCAATGTGATATCACTGAGAGGGCCCATAGTATATCTCTCCGTCATTTGGATGGACAAATCCCACTCTTGATCCATGTGCCTCAACATAACACTTCTACAGTACCCAAACCCACCTTTATAGTCACCCTGTTATGGTGTGATGTTTGATGTTATCAAATGTCAACACCCGGATTTTTAATCCCAGATGCCTGTTATGCCATACATCGCAATCCCAGGATTACCATTTTTGCGAGACATAACAGATTTGGATACCACGGTACATCATCCATTACAAACCATACATAAGGTCTTACACAAATAAGGATCTCATGATCCAGTTCTTAATACAACTCAAGCAGCGGAATACGTAATAATAATGGTAGCGTAGGCGAAGCTCCATCTTTAGGGTCACAGGCAATGCTGACGATGGGAGATGATCCTAGTTGTCGTAACCTTCCTAGGGTCCTTTGTCCTGGTACTCCTCTTCATAGTCTGGCCACGGGAATAGCCAGGGACAAAGCCATGAGTACTCTTTAGGTACTCGCAAACTAATACTAACAAGTGAAGGGGGTTTTTGTAGTAGGACACTAAGCTCTAGGGTTGTTTTGGAAAAAGCTAGATTTACCTCTACTAAGTTCAGAAGCAAGAAAATCTAGTTGAAGTTTTATAACACCTAAGTGGGAACTTGAATTACATATCACAACTCTGTTGTGGTCAAGTCAAAATCTCAATTCATTTCACAAGTCATTTGAAAACATCTAACGGAGGAACAGTATGGCCACTCCAACTGTCCATAACCGCGGACGCGGCTATTCGAATAGTTTGACACTCTGCAGATATTGTACACTTTCACTACAACATTCGATACATCCGTCAGGAACAAATCCTGAATTCACCATACTCAGTATGCGGATAATCAATCCTAACCTTTCCATTACACGCCCTAGTATAGGCACCTCTCCTGTGAGTTTGGCCTCCCAACCATGACTAACTGTCATCTTGGGTACTGCACAGGTGGACAATCTTCACAAGGTAGCCTCAGCTCAGACCTTGGCCATGAGGGAACCAATACTAAGGTATATAAGTTTCCAGTCAAGCCCTACCCAATTTTCGGGTATTGTGGTTGTACGGTAAAATTGGAATGGTATCGCATCCAGACAACCATTAGTTTTTTATAAAGGGCTAAGGCTCATGCCTCAACATTTTCATCATCCAAATCATCTGGTGTTCGGAAACACATGTCAAAACATCTCAGTAGAATGATCCATCATTCCAAGGTTTTCATAACCATTTTGCACCAAGTATTCCCATCTAAAGTTGATCAAGTTTTATGCTTAGCACTAGCATATACAAGTGGGGGTACGTACTAATGAGGGGTGGTAAACTAGTGGACTTTAACTAAGTTCAATCTCATGTCCTAGGATGACATCATGATTATCTCGCCTAGGCCAAATTTAATGCTCTTTATGCAACCTTCCATTATCTTCCTAGAATATACAATTCACTTAAGTAAGCTCTAAGTAATATCTTTGATAAAGAAATAAAGTATAAAGCTTGCAAGTAAAACTAGGGATGGGGTTATCAAGTGGGGATGATCTCATATGCTTAAGGCATATAGTTGGCATGGTAACAAGCAAGTATTAGCTTGCATACGTCAACTTGATTAGTAAGGCTTGGATCAGTATCAATATAAGCTTGCTAAAGTAGAGTATCTTGCAAGTGTTTGCTTGCCTTGTGCAGAGCAGTGGTTGAAGTTCTCCTCGGCTTCTTCTTTGTAGTATCCTCCTTCCTCCTCGTTTCCTTGGTCGGTACTAGCGTCTATGAATAAATACGAGGTACACAATCACCAAACAATACTTAACTACTTTCAATCATCACACAAAAGGGTTCTATAGATGATCTAGCATCATCACTAATATCACAAGAATAAAGCATTTGTCTTATTTATTTATTTTTAGAAAAGTAATTTCTACTCATTGAAAAACTACTTAATATTTAATATTCTCCAACTCAAACATGGGATCATGTTGACACATGTCATAACCACATATTTCAGTACATGGGAATGTGATTTAAAGTGGTGTCACAATTTAATAAGGTTTAACCTTTTTATTTTAAATAATTAAAGTGACTAGAAATGCCTATGTGGCATTCTTTTATTACTTGAACATTATTTTGGTAAGTACACCCATATGTTTTTATATATTCTGAAAGGTATGATCAAATATGATTTTTGAGAGTTGGAATCAACTCAAAAGCTATTATAGTTTAAATTTGAAAAATGTTTGAATGCAGAAAAGCTTCTGCCTTGTTATTTTTACCAAGGTTGATCTATAGGTCCAAATGTTTTGAATCCAACGGGCTTGGATTAAGCATTTCAATATCTTTCTAAAAAAATTGGTTTCATTCTATTTGGTTTACTGAATCGAGATGGGTTGATTTTTCAAACTAGGTACAGAACTGAGTTTGAAAATAAATAGAAAAAGCTAAATCCAAACGAGTGGGATGCGCGGGAAGGGGTAATGGGCCGGCCCAGTGTCACTCGGCAGCACGGGGCACAACTGACAGGGGGGTCTACTGGTCAGTGGCTCTTTAAACGCGAAGCGGTACGGTGCGGTGTGGTCTGTTGGATTAGAATGAAGATCGACGGCTGAGGGTCGTCGTCGATGATGAACAAGTCACCGGCGAGCTCGAACCCTAGCGGCTCAGTGGGGGTGCATAAGGGGCATACCGGGGCTCCAGTGACGATGGCGAGGTGGGAAACGACGAAGTCGATGACGGCGAACTCAGGTGTGTTCGCGGCAGCTCCGGGGGTGGTCGAAATCAACGGATCCTCTTCTCCTATACAGCGGCGAGCTCCGGCCAAATTCCGGCGATGCGCTGCTCGCCTTGCTCGAGCTAAGGGGTGGAGTGATCAGTGAGGTGTGGGGAGTGAGATGGTGTGAAGAAATCGAGTTGGGATCGTCTGCTTTTATAGGCCCGACGGCGAGACCGAGAGGGATGGGCAGGCGACGGTGGCGACACGGCTACGGGAGGCTAGAGGCATGGCCGAGGTTGGCGATCGACGGGCGGTCTCCTGGCGATGCTCTAAGGTTTAAATGCGCGTGTAGGGGGCGGTGGAAAACGGTCGGGAACGCGCGATGCTCTGCGAGGCAGAGGCGGCGAACTCTGCGGCGAGAGGTGGCTACGGGGTACGGGAGGTGAAATAGGCATGTCTGGTGGTCTCCTGGGACGGTGGGGTGCATGCTGGAGGGCGGCGAGGGCTCGAGGTGGTCGGGTTGCGTGGGAACGGTGCATGCTCTGCGGTGCACGTCGGCGTGGTCGAAAGCGGCACGGGCGTGGCGTTCCTGGCAGTTCTGGTCGCTGTCTGCGAGCTAGGGCTGGTCGAGAGGGGGCGGTGAGGCATGGGCTACCTCCCAGACAAGGTTGGCACGGCTAGTTCCTCTCCTAGCTTGCTGTCCACACTGGGGTGACATGGGTGCTCTCGGCCTATTCACCATTGATGACATTGGTGAGCTTACAGTGGTGCTAGAGCTTAGTTAAGGTTGCTAGATGATCTAATGAGGCTAGTGTAACCAGAGAGGGAACAAGGTTGGCTCAAAACACTGCTCAAAATAGTGTTTGTGATTTTGTTGATTTGAATCTGCAACCTGTTTGATGAAATGGCCGCATGAACTTAAGTTTTGAATTTTGAAAAGATTTTTGGTGGATGTGCTAGGCATGTGTTGAGGGTTCTGTGGATGCTTGGGTTTTGAAAATTGAGCTTGTTTGAGTGGATTTTGAAATAGTGGGATCTTCACCATATGAAATAGATTCGATTTTAAACTGTCATTTAAACTAAGCATTTGAATGTTTTTGGATGATCACAAAGTGGGACTTGGTACCTTATTATGAGTACTATCAAGGGGTGCAAAGATCTATATATGTTTCTATTAAGTTTTGAAAGTTAGAGATAGCCAAAGTAGGCATGGGAGTTAATTTGGCCAAAGTGACCATTCACCTAATTTGTTTATTTTGACTTGTTTGTCTTTGGGAAAAGTTTGGGGATTCTTTAGATGATGTTTATTTTACCTAAGAATCATTTTACAAGCAAAGAAACACAGAACCATGGCAATTCAAAAGAATCCAAATTTTAATACACACACATATGGATGCTTTCATATTTTTAATTAGAAAAGTTTTTGTTAACCCTAAATTTGATGATTAGAGTTTGATGATCCAAGTTTAGTATTTTTGGGATGTTACAAACCTTCCCCCCTTAAACAAAATCTGGTCCCGAGATTTGAAAAAGGACGAAAGAGATTACCTAGGATTTGGAGAGATCGGGAAACTCCGTCCTGATGTGAGCTTCGCGCTCCTAGGTAGCTTCCTCTTCTGTGTGGTTGCTCCACTGAATCTTGAGAAACTTGATGCTTCGGGTTCTGGTAGTTCTGAAAGATTCTTCCAAAATATGGATGGGTACTTCAGGATAGGTCAGGTCATCATTGATTTCTATGGTCCGGTGATCAATATTCTTGAACACTTCGGTCTTCTTCAGGACTTCGAGGCACTTGCGAAGTAATGAGATATGGAACACATTGTGCACGGCTGACATCTCTTCGGGAATTTCCAATTGATACGACACTTCTCCTCGTCGGTTCAGAATCTTGAAGGGGCCGATATATCTGGGGGCTAACTTTCCTTTCAGCTGGAAACGCTGCATTCCTTTCAATGGCAACACCTTCAGATACACAAAATCTCCTATGTTGACGGCGAGGTCTCGACGTCTCTTATCGGCGTAACTCTTCTGTCTAGACTGGGCTGTCTTGAGGTGCTCATGAATCTTGTGAAACTTCTCTTCTGCTTCTCGTAGGATGTCGGGTCCAAAAATCTGACTCTCTCCTACTTCTGACCAATTCAAAGGGGTGCGACACTTCCTTCCATACATGAATTCAAATGGGGCCATTTGCAAACTAGATTGATAACTGTTGTTGAATGAAAATTCTGCGAACGGCAGACAGTCTTCCCACTTAGATCCATATTCTAACACACAGGCTCTCAGCATATCTTCGAATATTTGATTTACTCGCTCCGTTTGTCCATCGGTCTGACGGTGATACGCGGTGCTGAAATCTAGGCCGGTTCCTAAACCTTCTTGGACTTTCTTCCAGAATCTCGAGGTAAACTGAGTTCCTCGATCCGATACGATGTTCCTGGGGACTCCATCCAAACTGACGATTCTAGCGATGTATAACTCCGCTAAATTCGAACTCTGATATGTGGTCTTGACGGGTAAGAAATGGGCGACTTTGGACAATCTGTCCACTATGACCTAGATAGAGTCATTTCCCCTACTAGAAGTAGGCAATCCGGTGATAAAGTCCATTCCAACGGAATCCCATTTCAATTCCGGAATCTGTAATGGTTGCAACAATCCAGCGGGTATTTGATGTCCTGCCTTGACTCGCTGACATATATCACACTTGGCGATATAGCTTTCGATTTCTCTCTTCATCTTATGCCACCAAAATAAATTGCTCTTTCAAGTCCTGATACATCTTTGTTCCCCCGGGGTGGATAGAATAAAGAGTATCATGAGCTTCCTTGAGAATAACTTCTTTCAACTCGGAATCTACTGATACACAAAGGCGTCCTTTGTACCACAGAACTCCTTCTTCGTCTTCGGTAAATCCAGGTACTTTGCCTGTACCGATACGACGCTTGATTCCGTCGATACTACCATTTCCTTTCTGTGCCTCCTTGATCTGGCTGATCAAAGTGGGTTGAAGTTCTATGCTATCCAAAAATCCTTCATTCACTAATTCCATTCGAAAATCTTCCATCTCTTTGTGCAAGCTTGGTTGCTCCTTTAAAATCATAGAGTTCAAGCGGCACGGCAATCTGCTAAGGGCATCTGCTACCACGTTGGCTTTACCGGGGTGATAGTGAATGTCCAGATCGTAATCCTTGATTAGCTCAATCCATCTTCTCTATCTCATTTTCAGCTCCTTCTGAGTGAATATATACTTCAGACTCTTGTGATCCGAATAAATCTCACAACGGTTTCCCATCAGGTAGTGCCTCCATGTCTTCAGGGCTAGAACTACGGCTGCGAGTTCGAGGTCATGGGTTGGGTAATTCTGCTCATGTTGTTTCAGTTGTCAAGATAGATAAGATATAACTTTGCCTTCTTGCATTAGCACACATCCGAGACCGATCTTGGATGCGTCACAATACACATCAAAGGGCTTCGTGATATCCGGCATGATTAAGATTGGGGCTGAAATCAATCTCCTCTTGAGTTCTTGAAAACTCGCTTCACATTTTTCTGTCCATTCAAACTTCTTGTCCTTCTTCAGCAATTGGGTCATGGGTCTGGCGATACTCGAGAATCCTTCTAAGAACTTGCGGTAGTATCCCGCCAATCCGAGGAATGCACGAACTTGGTTTTGAGTGGTTGGGGCTTGCCAATCTTCGACATCTTTCACCTTTGCCGGGTCAACGACAATTCCTCCAGCTGATACAATGTGGCCTAGGAATCCTAACTCCTACAACCAGAATTCACATTTGCTAAACTTGGCATACAACTGATGCTCTCTAAGGGTTCCGAGAATGGTCCTTAGGTGTAGCTCATGTTCTTCTTCTTATTTGGAATAAATTAGAATGTCATCGATGAAAACAACGACAAACTTATCCAGGAAGTCCGTAAAAATCTTATTCATGAGGTTCATGAAATAAGTGGGGGCATTGGTTAATCCAAAAGACATGACAGTATACTCGTATAATCCATATCTGGTGGTAAAGGTAGTCTTTGGAATATCCTCTGCAGGAATCTTCAGTTGATGATAGCCTGTTCTAAGATAAATCTTAGAAAACACTTTGGCACCGGTCAACTGATCAAACAAATCTTCTATCTTGGGTAATGGGTACTTGTTCTTGATAGTGACATCATTCAACTTCCGATAATCCGTACACAAACGGTTACCTCCATCTTTCTTGTCCACAAATAAGACAGGTGATCTCCATGGTGACGCACTTGGTTGAATTAATCCAATTTGCAACATGGAATCCAGTTGCTTCTTCAGTTCTTCTAGTTCAGACGGGTTCATACTATATGGTCTCTGGGCTATGGGTCATGTTCCGGGGATTAGTTCGATGATAAACTCGATATCCCGATCTGGGGGCATACCGGGCAAAACATCTGGAAATACATCGGGGTATTCACAGACTATCTGGACTTGGTCAATGGTAGGTTGGGCTATACTCTTGTTGCACTTGAATTGACGAGGTAAGGTTTCCGATATATGCTTGACTGATATTCCGGCTGTACTGGTCATGGTTACGGCTTTCTTGGCACAGTCAATCAATCCTTTATGTTTGGACATCCAATCCATTCCTAGTACTACTTCCAAACCTTTAGTTCCAAGTACTATCAGATTATCATAAAAATCTATGCCATGGATTCGGATAGGGACGGCTTTGCAAATTTGCCTAGCTTTGGTGGTTGAACCGGGAATTTGAACAATCATAACATGCTTCAGTTTTGTTGGTTGAATCTTACTAGTGCATGCAAATTCTTCGGTGACAAATGAGTGCGATGCACCAGAATCAAACAACACTCGAGCAAGTACTGAATTAACAGAAAACATACCAAGCACGACGTCTGGCGCTTCCTGGGGTTCTTTAGCATGCATGAGAAAAAGATGGCCATTGCGGTTGAGTGAATTCCCTGGGGCAAACCTTCTTCCGGGCTGAACACGACGCTGCTGCTGAGCTGGGGCATTTGCATTGGGGGCTGCGGCATTCTTCTTGGGGCACTCATTGGAGTAGTGACCCTTATTTCCACAGTCATAACAAGTTACTTGCGACTTGTCCTTTGCTGCAACAGGCACAACATTGCTTCCAGTCCTCGGGGCAGTGTTGGTGTTGGCGGTAGCATTGTTGTTGTTGAACTTGGGTGGTATACGGTTGAAATTTCCAGAGTTGCCGAGGTTGTTGTGATTTCCTCCGGGCCTCGGGTTTCCACGGTTGGGGTAAGTCGTACGGTCCATCGGGGGTCTATTGGTTCTCGGGGCAAATCCTGGAGATGGGTTAGGGTGATACTTTGGGGTCTGATGGGTTCCTGGCTGATGCATCATGCGACGCTTGCGGTTCTCATTGGCTTGGTTGATCTTTCCTTCCATCTGGATGGCAGAGTCGACAAGGGCTTCAATGTCAGCAAAGGGAATATTGACCAACACAGTCTGCACCTCATCATGCAAACCAGTCAGGAATCTCTCTTTCTTCTTGGCTTCAGTGTCGATCTCATCCGGGGCATACCTAGCTAATGACAAGAATTTGTCATGGTATTCCACTACGGTCATCCGTCCTTGCTTCAGTTCTCTGAACTCATCTCTCATTCTCTTGATCAAGCCCGGTGGCACATGGGTTCTGCTGAACTTGACCTTGAATTCCTCCCAGGTCATCATCTATCCTCCGGTCATTGCACGAACGCTGTTCCACCATGCTCTTGCATCTCCGGCTAGATAGTGGGTGGCGAACAAAACTTTCTCGTTAGCTTCCACTCCGGCGACTTCCAGGTTGTTTTCCATGGTTTCCAACCAATCGTCTGCATCTAAGGGCTCTTCTGATTTAGTGAAAACAGGTGGGTTGGTGTTTTGGAAATTCTTGAGATTAGATCCATGGTTGTCCTAATTTCCTTGGCCTTGATTGTTGTGGGCTAGCTGAGCTATCTACTGAAAGGTAGGTTGTCTTGACGTCCGGCTCTTTCAGCTTCACGGTCAGAAACCAACAATTGCAGGATCTGCAACATTGGGTCCAGGGATGAACCACTTCCTCTGCATGGCATCTGAAGATTGAGATAGATCATGAGAAAAGAGGGAAATTTCTAAGGTTCAGGGTCTTTGGAAAGTTTTCAAAGTTTGACTCAATTTTTCTAGCAACTTGCTTTTCATTCATTCACTCATAGCACACGATACAAACACACACCACAACAAAGGTAAACCGATGGTTTTAAGAACCATTCTGGAAACTACGATACAGTGGGACCGAATACAACTCACTACGCTAGTGCTCAAGTGCTACTACTCCTCAGAGTCGGTGTAGTCGTCATCCTCATCATCATCGTCGTCATTGATGAAGGCGAAGTCATCCTCATCGGTGAAGAAATCCATAGCCTGATCCTCCAGAAAATCATCATCATCACTCAGATAGGAGTAGGGGTCTCCACGAAGATCTTCTCCGGCATTCTCCCTTTCCTCCAACTGCATGTCTCTCTCATGGATGATCTCCTCCAAATCCGAGATACGGTGGCGAAGGCGGGCAATGATGCGCTCCTTCTTGTCGAGCTGAAGACGGCGAGACTTGCGGTCCTTCGCTAGTATGGCGATGGTTTGATCCTTCGTCTTGATGATGGCGGACTTGTGGTTGGAGTAGTCACGACAATTGTCCAATTCCTGCTGACGACCGTACATCATGAAGCTAAGGTGGTCCAACTGAGTCTTCAGCTCGTGGTGGTATGGGGCTTCCAGTGGCTGTCCCATAGCATCACGCCTTGGACAAAACTCAAAGCGGTTACCCTTGATTTGGTTGATACTCTGCCCACACAGACGGGCAAGAGCTTCCTGCATGGCCCTGCAAGTCCATCGAGCCAGTTGTTCTCTCTTAAGGTGAACTGAATTCCCTCAGCGATGGGGGGTTCAATCTTTCCTAGGAGACTTGCAACAATTAGCCACTGCAGATCTTCTCCTACTTGATCATTGAGCTGAGCTCCGAAGAACTTGGGGTGCGGACGCTCCAGAAGTTCCGAAAGCTGGTCCAAATCCCGCTCAAAGATGAGGTCTCCTCCATTCCCCAACTGATAAAATTTGTTGTACTTCACGTCCATCTATAAGAATATAGGATGAGTAATTTAGTAGAGTGATCAAGTGTGTCAAATTTTAGGTATTTTGCAAGAGTTTTTGAGGATCATGAATTTTTATGAAAGAATCAAGGTGATAAGAATGGGAATAAGTTTTTGTAAATATTTGCTTCCTTTGGTTTTGAAACTAAGTTTTTGATTCAAACGTCCAGTCTAACTAGGGTCTCCTATGGTCAGGATGGCTCTGATACCAACTTGTCAACACCCGGATTTTTAATCCCAGATGCCTGTTGTGCCATACATCGCAATCCCAGGATTACCATTTTTGCGAGACATAACAGATTTGGATACCACAGTACATCATCCATTACAAACCATACATAAGGTCTTACACAAATAAGGATCTCATGATCTAGTTCTTAATACAACTCAAGAAGCGGAATACGTAATAATAATGGTAGCATAGGCGAAGCTCCATCTTCGGGGTCACAGGCAATGCTGACGATGGGAGATGATCCTATTTGTCGTAACCTTCCTGGGGTCCTTCGTCCTGGTACTCCTCTTCATAGTCTGGCCATGGGAATAGCCAGAGACAAAGCCATGAGTACACTTTAAGTACTCGCAAACTAATACTAACGAGTGAAGGGGGTTGTTGTAGTAGGACACTAAGCTCTAGGATTGTTTTGCAAAAAGCCAGATTTACCTCTACTAAGTTCATAAGCAAGAAAAGCTAGTTGAAGTTTTATAACACCTAAGTGGGAACTTGAATTTCATATCACAACTCTGTTGTGGTCAAGTCAAAATCTCAATTCATTTCACAAGTCATTTTGAAAACATCTGACGGGGGAACAGTATGGCCACTCCAACTGTCCATAACCGCGGACGCAGCTATTCGAATAGTTTGACACTCTGCAGATATTGTACACTTTCACTACAACATTCGATACATCCGTCAAGAACAAATCCTGAATTCACCATACTCAGTATGCGGATAACCAATCCTAACCTTTCCATTACACGCCCTAGTATAGGCACCTCTCCTGTGAGTTTGGCCTCCCAACCATGACTAACTGTCATCTTGGGTACTGCATAGGTGGACAATCTTCACAACGTAGCCTCAGCTCAGACCTTGGCCGTGAGGGAACCAATACTAAGGTATATAAGTTTCCAGTCAAGCCCTACCCAATTTTCGGGTATTGTGGTTGTACGGTAAAATTAGAATGGTATCGCATCCAGACAACCATCAGTTTTTTATAAAGGGCTAAGGCTCATGCCTCAACATTTTCATCATCCAAATCATCTGGTGTTCGGAAACACATGTCAAAACATCTCAGTAGAATGATCCATCATTCCAAGGTTTTCATAACCATTTTACACCAAGTATTCCCATCTAAAGTTGATCAAGTTTTATGCTGAGCACTAGCATCTACAAGTGGGGGTAAGTACTAATGAGGGGTGGTAAACTAGTGGACTTTAACTAAGTTCAATCTCATGTCCTAGGATGACATCATGATTATCTCGCCTAGGCCAAATTTAATGCTCTTTATGCAACCTTCCATTATCTTCCTAGAATATACAATTCACTTAAGTAAGCTCTAAGTAATAGATTTAATAAAGAAATAAAGTATAAAGCTTGCAAGTAAAACTAGGGATGGGGTTATCAAGTGGGGATGATCTCATATGCTTAAGGCATATAGTTGGCATGGTAACAAGCAAGTATTAGCTTGCATAGGTCAACTTCATTAGTAAGGCTTGCATCAGTATCAGTATAATATTGCTAAAGTAGAGTATCTTGCAAGTGTTAGCTTGCCTTGTGCAGAGCAGTGGTTGAAGTTCTCCTCGGCTTCTTCTTCGTAGTATCCTCCTTCCTCCTCGTATCCTTGGTCGGTACTAGCATCTATGAATAAATATGAGGTACACAATCACCAAACAATACTTAACTACTTTCAATCATCACACAAAAGGGTTCAATAGATGATCTAGCATCATCACTAATATCACAAGAATAAAGCATTTGTCTTATTTATTTATTTTTAGAAAAGTAATTTCTACTCATTGAAAAACTACTAAAGATTTAATATTCTCCAACTCAAACATGGGATCATGTTGACACATGTCATCACCACATATTTCAGTACATGGAAATGTGATTTAAAGTGGTGTCAGAATTTAATAAGGTTTAACCTTTTTATTTTAAATAATTAAAGTGACTAGAAATGCCTATGTGGCATTCTTTTATTACTTGAACATTATTTCTGTAAGTACAATCATATGTTTTTATATATTCTGAAAGGTATGATCAAATATGATTTTTGAGAGTTGGAATCAACTCAAAAGCTATTATAGTTTAAATTTGAAAAATGTTTGAATGCAGAAAAGATTCTGCCTTGTTATTTTTACCAAGGTTGATCTATAGGTCCAAATGATTTGAATCCAACGGGCTTGGATTAAGCATTTCAATATCTTTTTAAAAAAATTGGTTTCATTCAATTTGGTTTACTAAATCGAGCTGGGTTGATTTTTGAAACTAGGTACAGAACTGAGTTTGAATATAAATAGAAAAAGCTAAATTCAAGCGAGTGGGCTGCGCGGGAAGGGGTAATGGGCCGGCCCAGTGTCACTCCGCAGCACGGGGCGCAACTGACAGGGGGGTCTACTGGTCAGTGGCTCTTTAAATGCGAAGCGGTATAGGGCGGTGTGGTGCGTTGGATTAGAATGAAGATCGACGGCTGAGGGTCGTCGTCGACGATGAACAAGTCACCGGCGATCTCGAACCCTAGCGGCTTAGTAGGGGTGCATAGGGGGCATACTGGGGCTCCAGTGATGACGGCGAGGCGGGCAAACGACAAAGTCGACGACGGCAAACTCAGGGGTGGTCGCGGCAGCTCCGGGGGTGGTCGAAATCAACGGCTCCTCTTCTCCTCTCCAGCGGCGAGCTCCGGCCAAATTCCGTCGATGCGCTGCTCGCCTTGCTCCAGCTAAGGGGTGGAACGATCAGTGAGGTGTGGGGAGTGATATGGTGTGAATAAATTGAGCTGGGATCGTCTCCTTTTATAGGCCCGACGGCGAGACCGAGAGGGATGGGTAGGCGACGGTGGCGACATGGCTACGGGCAGCTAGAGGCATGGCCGAGGTTGGTGATCGATGGGCGGTCTCCTGGCGATGCTCTAAGGTTTAAATGCACGTGTAGGGGCGGTGGCAAACGGTCGGGAACGCGCGATGCTATGCGAGGCAGAGACGGCGAACTCTGCGGCGAGCGGTGGCTACGGGGTACGGGCGGTGAAATGGGCATGTCTGGTGGTCTCCTGGGACGGTGGGGTGCATGCCGGTGGGCGGCGAGGGCTCGAGGTGGTCGGGTTGCGTGGGAACGGTGCGTGCTCTGCGGTGCGCGTCCGCATGGTCGACAGCGGCACGGGCGCGGCGTTCCTGGCAGTTCTGGTCACTGTCTGCGACCTAGGGCTGGTCGAGAGAGCGCGGTGAGGCATGGGCTACCTCCCAGACAAGGTTGGCACGGCTAGTTCCTCTCCTAGCTTGCTGTCCACACTGGGGTGACATGGGTGCTCTCGGCCTGTTCATCATTGATGACATTGGTGAGCTTACAGTGGTGCTAGAGCTTTGTTAAGGTTGTTAGATGATCTACTGAGGCTAGTGTAACCAGAGAGGGAACAAGGTTGGCTCAAAACACTGCTCAAAATAGTGTTTGTGATTTTGTTGATTTGAATCTGCAACCTGTTTGATGAAATGGCCGCATGAACTTAAGTTTTGAATTTTGAAAAGATTTTTGGTGGGTGTGCTAGGCATGTGTTGAGGGTTCTGTGGATGCTTGGGTTTTGAAAATTGAGCTTGTTTGAGTGGTTGTTGAAATAGTGGGATCTTCACCATATGAAATAGATTCGATTTTAAACTGTCATTTAAACTAAGTATTTGAATGTTTTTGGATGATCACAAAGTGGCACTTGGTACCTTATTATGAGTACTATCAAGGGGTGCAAAGATCTATATATGTTTCTGTTAAGTTCTGAAAGTTAGAGATAGCCAAAGTAGGCATGGGAGTTAATTTGGCCAAAGTGACCATTCACCTAATTTGTTTATTTTGATTTGTTTGTCTTTGGGAAAAGTTTGGGGATTGTTTAGATGATTTTTATTTTACCTAAGAATCATTTTACAAGCAAAGAATCAAAGAACCATGGCAATTCAAAAGAATCCAAATTTTAATACACACACATATGGATCCTTTCATATTTTTAATTAGAAAAGTTTTTGTTAACCCTAAATTTGATGATTAGAGTTTGATGATCCAAGTTTAGTATTTTTGGGATGTTACATCAAAGTACTCTTCCGGTGTTAACAATTAACATGATCTCATGGTCTAAGGACTAAAGTTACTTTGTAACGATTTTATAGTAATTTAAACATAATGGCTTTGATCTTATTACCATACTTCGGATGAATGTTCATCACATCATTCCACCAATGTTGTGACCTTGTTATTAACAACATCCAATGTCCATGATCAGGAAACCTTGATCATCTTGTTAATCAACGAGCTAGTTTATATGAGAGGCATAACTAGGAACACTTTATTTGTTTATTAAACACACATGTATTAACGTTTCCTTTTAATACAATTATAGCATGCAAAGTAAACATCTATCATATACTTGGAATACGAGAATAAAAACTTTATTATTGCCTCTCGGCCATATTCCCTTCATAAAAATGCTCCAATTTCGGACTCATCAACTCCCCCAAGCTAGACTCTTGCTCGTCCGCGATAAAGACAGTGGATTATGAACAAGATGATCATATTTATGAGGCATGAGTCGTTACAATAAATGAGGCAAAAATTGAAACATGGGTACAATATCGGATGTAGAGTTACATTGAGAGATTTATCAACTTTTACGCATCACATGACTTAGAGGCTTCCCCACCTTTTTGTATTAATGCTATTATAAGAAGCTATTAGTGATTGAACATATTATGAAATCATAAAGTTAAAAAATGGTTGAGCACTTGATTTAGTAATGACGATTCATGATCATCTCTTTTTCTCTTTCTTTCTTCTTCTCTCTCTTCTTTTTTATAATATCGTACTCTTTCTTTTTCTTTGAGTTTTTTCTTGATAGCAAATCTTTTGTATCTTTATATTTGTTCTCTTCCTTCTTATCTTTTTTTAGGACAGCTATGTGATCATGCTCACTACTATGGATTTTATAACCCAAACCTGTGACTATAATATGCTACCAAGATTTTACTTCTCATAATTTAATCAATACTTTTATTGGTGTAGAAGACCCTAAAATTATAATAGTTGTACAAGTATCACAACACTCGACATAGTTCAATCATTTAATATAATAATAATGATTCAAAAGAATAACTTCAAATATCATAAAGTCTTGAAACTCAATGAATATAATTCTTCTCTTGAACAAGGGGATTAGAAGATGATGCAACTAATGCAAAGCTCTTTAATAAAAATCTAACATACATGTAGTAAAGTAAACATTCTAAAACTGTAAGATAGATTACAAGGTGTTATAGATCTCCCCCAAGCTTGGGATCAAGCCGGCAGGATCTAATAATCCCTTGCGATTATTCGATATCATGGCACCGTTCAAGGCGAAGGAGTGTTGTTGGAGACAACCGCATGAAGTTTCTTGTTTGTTTCCTCTAGGGAAGATATGCGATGAAGGCTCTTCTGTAGATCTGAACGCAAGCAGAACATACCTTCGTCGACCATGTTTAGCAAGTCATGGAGTTCCTTATTGCTTGATCGAAGAGACTCTTGCGCACAATCTCCCAATGCATGAGTTCTTCCTTCGGATCCTTGTCGATCTTGCGAAGATGTTGTTCAGTTTCTAGGACGTGCTTCTAGACAGGCACGTCCAGAAGTTTGAACTCCCAATCCTCTTGACGCTTAACGCTCGTGCGCATGTTTATGGTGATCTTCTTTGTTGTGGACGTGTGTGCCATGGTCTTCTCATAAGTTCCTACATCAGCTCGGTTTGGTTTCTTACACTTGGGTGAAGATTAGTTGGTGGAGATAAACTTGAGAGACTCCGTGCACCCCTTCCCATGGGGTTTCGTTGCTTCTTCTTCATCTTAGGGCCTCACCATGGCTAGATATTCTGGATGCTTCCATCCTCCCTATGTTTTCTCCATGAAGATCTCAAATTCCTCATCGTCATCCTCATCATCGGAGTCATAAGCATACCTCTTGTTCTTTAGGCTTAAGACCCGAGCTTCACGATCATCGGCTTCAATGGCGGAAGTCTAGAAAGTATCCCACGAGGGATCCATGAGGCCAAGAGGTTTGCCTATAACTGGGTAATGCATCAAGTAGATTCGATATGTTGATATAAGAGGGAGGAAGACCTTTGGGAGGCTCAAGAATAGTTAGAAATATGTAAATACTCATACTGGAAGAAAAAGAATTGGCCAAAAAAGGTCCCAATAAATAAGGAAGGAAATAAGAAAAAAAAGGAAGAAAGCAAATCCGTAGTGAACTCTGGTATGGGTGTACGCCCGTATGGCGTTCCTGAAAATCGCCTCTTTGAAATCGGTAAGAATTCAACCTACCCAACAGTACGGGCGGGTCCTGCCCATACGGCCCGGTCGTACTGGCTCGGTTACTGCCTTCAATTTCTTTTATGAAAACGTTCGGAAGAACTTTGTGGAAATAACGACCTACGGTATAGGCCCGCGCGCCCGTATGACGCGGTCGTACCAAATCGCTTGAAAAAGCACCAGGTATACTGGCAGCTTAATAAGCAGTAGTATAGGCGGGTCCACTCGTACCAGCCTCGCTAGACTAGCAGTAACCTCGGAAAAACCTAAGGAAATCAAAAATTCAAAAATAAAAAGAAAAAGGACAACTAGAAGGAAAATAAAACAAAGTTTCAATTATATTATTCGTCTCAAGAGTATGAATTTAATTGAGTACCTTCCTGTTCCTTCCATTCCTGAACTAATTTCTTCTTTTTTCCTTTAAATAAGGTTGGTAGCAAGAAATTGCTAATACCATTGCAAAGAGAAATTGAAAATTTTCTTTTAGGATTCGAATTACCAGAGGATATGCATATGGATGACACTTCTCTGGGTGGTTGGATTTCCTCAATGTTCATGGGCTCGTCCTTTAGTTCTTATTTTCTTTGGAGGATCTGCAAATCAATTTCTTGCAAAAGTAGAGTCGAATGGATCATCTGTGGCTGAACATCAGTTCTTTCAAGGATTTCTTCTAAGCCAATGTGATCCGTATGCACCCTTTCTTTAGAGTCAATAATATAAGATCTAAACTTATCACAAGAATAAACCATAGCGAAAAATTCTTTTTCTACCATGGGGTAATTCTTTTGAGCACCATTTAAGGTGCGGCTAGCATGATGAATGATATTAAGTTCATCACCATTATATTGGCAAAGATTTGCTGCAACAGCTTCATGGCTAGCCTCACAAAAAAATTTAAAGGGTTTCTTCCAATTAGGGGGTTTTATAATAGGATATTTAAGAAGAGCTTGCTTTAAAATGTTGAAGGCAGTAAGACAACTTTCATCAAAATTAAAAGCAACATCCTTCTATAGAAGGTTAGTTAGAGGTCTAGCAGTTTTAGAGAAATTCTTAGTGAATCTTTTATAAAACCCAGCGTGACCTAAGAAACTCCTAATACCTTTTATGTCTCGACGAGGGGGAAGCCTTTCTATTGCTTCGATTTTTGCTTTATCAACTTTTATGCCTTTACCTGAAATTTTGTGACCAGGCACTATTCCTTCTTGAACCATGAAGTGACATTTTTGCCAATTTAAGACTAGAGTATCCTCACATCTCTACAATACTTTATGAAGGTTATGAAGACAATGATTAAATGAAGTTCCATAAACAGAAAAGTCATCCATGAACACTTCCATAATACTTTCAACATAATCATCACATATAGCAGTCATGCATCTTTGGAAGGTAGCGGGGGCATTACAAAGACCAAAAGGCATAAGGCGATAAGAATATAACCCATAAGGACAAGTGAAGGTTGTTTTAAGTTGATCATCAGGGTGGACAGAAATTTGAGAAAATCCAAAGTAACCATCTAAATAGCAAAAAATGCATAGCAAGACTCTCTAAAGTTTGATCTATAAACGGTAAAGGGTAGTAATCCTTTTTTGTCTCCATATTAAGTTTTCTATAATCAATGCACATCATATGACCAATAACAGTTCTAGTTGGTATTGGCTCATTGTGTCCGTTTTAAACAACGGAAACGCACCTTTCTTAGGAACACAATGAACATGACTTACCCAATCACTCTCCTCCACATGAAAGATAATTCATGTATCTAATAGACGTATTACCTCCTTCCTCACCTCTTCTTTCATGTGGGGGTTTTAATCGTCTCTGGAAATCTGCAACAGGCTGGGGTTCTTCTTCCATGAATATCCTATAAGTGGAGCATTGAGGGACTAATCCCCTTCAAGTCACTCATCCAATACCCAAGAGCATTCCAATGCATTCTGAGAACCATCATCAAATTTTCCTCTTCTCTTTCTGCAAGGTTAGAAATTATAATAACAGGGAAATTATTGTTAGCTTCATCGAGAAACCTGTATTTTAACTCCTTGGGTATGGTTTTAAGTGTAGGACGTGGAGGTTCCTCATCTCCTCTTCTTATGGGTTCTTCATAATTTTGACTTATCTCGGGATCCACCTCGGGTGTAGAGTCAAGATAATCATCCATTTCAATTTTATCCATATCTTGAGGCATATCATCATTAGAAACTAAACTCCTAAATAAATCATCATCGAGAGTTTCAATGACTATAGAGGCAAGATTAATCATATTACCTTCTTCCTATTTCCCATACTCATATTCATCTAAGTCCTCAATAGTAGGTTTATGTTGGAATTTTGATAAATGAAATTCCATTTTCTCTTTACCGAACTTGAGAGATACAGTTTCTTTCTTTCAATCAATGTTTGCTCCTGAAGTGTTCAAGAAAGTTCTTCCAAAAATAATTGGACAATAAACAATCAGTAGGCATATCAACAAGTACAAAATCAATGGGGTACTTGTAGGGTACAATACAAATTGGGACATCTCTAATTACTCCCATAGGAACTCTGAGTGTTTTATCTGCAAGCATTATTGTCATACCCATATCTTCTAATTCGGCAGGGGCTAGTTCTTTTTGGATTTTTAAATAAAAATTAAAGTGGATTACACTAACTGTTGTTCCTATATAACAAAGACCATAATAAGAAGATCAACCAAAAGTGCAAGGGAGAATAGGTTTATCAACTTCTTTAGCTTTTACCTTTCCTTCAACAAATTGTGAAGCCTCTATGTCCAGCTATATTACGTCGCAATGTGCAAACATGGTTAAGATATCTTATTTTGTTGGTTCCCCGGTTTCCTCCTTACTTACCTCATTATTTTTTTTCTTGCATGTGCCTCTTCTTATAGCATTTTAAGGAACATTATTTCTTCCTCACGTTGATCTTCGAGTTGTTGGGCCATCATATATTTCCTCGCATTCCTTTGAAAAGGAAGGGACTGCAGTTTTCATATCAACATGTTTGACTGGCTCAGGAGTATAATGAAGCCAGTTTTTCTTGGGATCTTCAATGTGTTCTGTAAACAACTAAAGGATTTGCACAATAATATATATCATCATCAACTTGAAGCTCATTAGAAGTTTCTTTTATCTTACTGGATTCCTTATAAGGATTGAGACAAATATATTCAATTTCTACTCCTCCTTCGCCACCTAAATCAAATCCCCGTGTTTCTCTATTGTGGCGAATACGTTCTAGGAGTTACCGAGCTTTAGTTATAGATAACTCCATGAAGGAGCCTTTGGATTTTGTATCAATCTCATGTTTAATTTCTTGATTAAGTCACCCATAGAAGATGTGTAAAACATACCATTCCGGTAAATCATGGTGGGTAAATTTATTAAGGATAGATTTGTACCTTTTGAAGGCCCTTACCAAGCCTTCACCTAGACGATTCTTAAAGTTTGTAATTGCCCTTCTCGCTTCAGTAGTGTTTACCTTGGGAAAGAATTGGAATACAAATTCTTCTCTGAGCTTTTCCTAGGTATCAAGTTTCTCTATGTGGCAAATTCTATACCAAGCTAAAGCAATGTTGGTTAGTTATTGGCTAAACAATTTAAGTTTCAGTTCATCATCAGAATAACCTCTAAATTTAAGTGTCCAACATAACTCGGTAAAATGCATCAAATGATTGTAGGGATCCTCATCCTATCATGTGAATGGCCATGGCAGTCGCTACCAGGGGTAGCGATTGAGTCGAAGTAGGGAAAGAGCAAGTCGTCATCCGCGGATCAAGATTGGGGCAATACATAGGGTTTACCCAGGTTCGGCCCCCATAGGGTAAAGACCTACTTCCTGCTTGCTTGTATTTGTGGTGAATTAGATTACAAGGTGGGCGAACTTGGCGTATGGGCAGCGAGTCGCAAGGATGGGGTAGCTAACAGCTCGTGAGTACAATGGGAACCCTAGGGAGGCTTATATAGGGGTGCCTCTCTAGGGTTTTTAAGATATCAACTGAATCAGTAAGGGTTTCAGGAGGTTAACCTAATTCGACTGGGCCTAGGTACGGTCTTGGGCTTTCGCGTCTAGTCGCCAGTCTTTATTGAAGCCTTCTTTCCAGTTGCCATCATTGCTGGCCCGCTGGGCTAGTTGCTCCCTTCCTTCGTGGATACCCCGATTGGCATAACTTCATCAGTAGTCCCCGAATGCGCAAGGGGTTCGGCGTAGGAGTCAGCTTGGCAATCGGAGTAGGCGAATCCAGGTGGACGCCCAATCTAATCAGTGATGAACTCCTCCAATGAATCCTTTATTCTTCAATCGCAGTTTTAGCGAACCATTTTTCTTCAAGTTGCCTCGCTCAGTCGATTGGAGTAAGTGAGCGACACAGGCGAGTGGTCAAGTTTACTGAAGTTGGACCATCAGCATGGTCAAACTAGCTATTAGTTAATTTCTAGCAATAACTTCAACGATTTTACCGTGAAGTAACCGCTAATCCCGTGATTACTAGGGGTATGGCGCTATAAATGGCGAGCAGAGGAGGAAAATGAGGATCTCATCACGCCATTTTTTTCTTTCTTTCTTCTCCATTCGTGCCCGCCTCCAATCCGCATTTCAGATCTCAATGAGCCTGTCCTGATGGCTCCCTTATGGTCTAAGTCTAAATGCACCACAACCACCCTACCATCCTTTCAGGATGCGGGAATCCTCACCAAGGGAAACTGGAGAGCTCCGCCTTCCTGCGAGAGCGAGCCCAAACCGCGGCCCGGCGAATTTATCTCGTTCATTAGCCACCTAGAACATAAACTAGGTTTCCCCACTTCTCTCTTCTTCAGGTACTTTCTCCATTTCTATCAGATCAAGCCCTTCGATCTATGGCCCCATAGCATCAAGAAGATCGTGGTTTTCATCACTTTATACCAATCGTATCTGGGGTGCCGACCCTATTACTCCCTCTGGCTCAAGCTGTTCAACGACCGAGACACCTGCGAGGGGAAGAATGGGCCTTTGTTGGTGGCAGGAGGCATCACCTTTTAGGTGAAGTCTCACGCCAAAATTTTTCAAACTGATGCCGCCGAAGAAGGCGGCTAGCAACTAGAAGAATTCGTGGTTCTATATCAAGGAGTCGACCCCAAACAGAGAGGTGGCGATCCCGACATACACCATGGAGCGGAGCAATCCGCGACGGTTGTCGGTGAAAGAACTACCTCTCTCACAGAGGGTGGTCATGACGGAGATGATCGCTCGGATGACCAAGCTGGAGGAAGAGGGATTGAAAATGATCAATCTCTTTAACTGTTGGCTCGGTCATCGGCTGGTTCCTCTGATGAACAGGCCGACGCTGATGTGTGACTACACGGCGCGCTCCGACCCATCAAGGATGAGATCAACACAGTGGGTCAAAGAGGACTACATCGCAGCCCTCAAGAACATCATGGAGGCGACATATGCTGGTATGGCCGACGTATTCCCCCCGTACAGGCCGGACGAGACACCGGCACCCACAGTGAGTGACTTCATGTTTCCTTTTTCAATCATACCTCATGGACTCGCCTGACTAACATATTCGCTCACAGACATTCAAGATCCTTGAGCACTAGTTGCCCCTGCTGGATGAGGAGGTGGCACAAGAGCTTCTCCACAAAGAAGCGGGGGACTCCTATGCCAAAGAGTGGGAGGAGGAGGAAGAGGTCATCGAAGAAGAGTGCGAGCCGCCTTTAGCGACTCGCAAGACACGTGTCCAGAAGTGCTACAAGACCGAGGCTAGTCGTAGCCTCGACGAGGAAGACATCGACCTGGAGGTCGTCGTGGAGGAAAGGTCCAAGCGGGCTCCGACGCCATCCAAGCCCATGGCCGACCCGAAGGACACGCCAAAGAAGTAGCGCCAGCCGAGCTTGCTGGACATGGGGCTGTCATGGCCCATCAGGCCGTTGTTAGAGAAACCCACGCACATCACTACTGGGCTATGAGCCATCCCGGTCGCCTAGTAAGTGCTGACATCCTTTTCCTTTAAGCCTTTCCTACTTGTTTGAATTCCCGATTTTGTGAATCATCGTGTTTTGTAGGGGAGGCCCGAAGAAGATCAAGCGCAGATCAGTAGCGAAGGTCGTGGCCGAGCCAGCCGTGGTAGCAGAGGAACCTTCCATGATGAGGAAGGACGGCTCTGCCGATGTTGTAGGGTTCGCAGCATAGAAAACAAAAAAATTCCTACGATGGGAACAACTATGTACCAAAATCTATCTACTAGATACAAGCAACGGGTGGATATACATCCATAGAATACATACCCTCGAAGACCGTATAGTGTTAACGAGGTTGTACTCATGGATGATGTAGTCGAACGCTTGCCGATCTCAAGATCGTGATGAAGTCCATCTGGTCCAGCCGATCCAGCACCATCGCGTCCAGCACCGCAAAGCAGTGGTGCATCTGTGATCGCACACACGTCCGGGTACCCCGACAACCTCCACGCCCTCGCTCCAGCGAAGCAGCGGAAGCAACAAATCCTTCCAGAAAAAGCCACCGGGAACATGTATCTCGCTGATCCGAGACCATGGGGAAATTATAAAGGGGGGAGAGAGATCCTTCGCGAGGAGGTGTGCTTTGAGAGGGTGAGAGGGGGCCTTCTATAGGGAGAGGGGGGAACCCCAACTGGCATGGCGCCCAGCCATGGTGGCTGCCCCCACCTCTTCCACATTCATGTGGGTGGAGCTCCCACTCAAAATAAAAAGGCCCCACTCCCATAAAAGAGCCTCCACTCAAAAATCCACTCACATGCATTAAATTTCCACCAAATTTAATGCAAGCTCTCATTTAAATAAAACTCTTTTATTTATTTATTCAGAATTTTGTTAATTACTTTAATTAACAAACATTCATATAAAACCCTTACAGCATTTCAATTTCACATGCAGAACCAGTTTCAGCAATTTCAACCGAAATAGTTTCAGTGTCTAGTGAAATAAATTCTTGCGCTTTCCTTTTTCTTTCTCTGGAATATTATTTGCTCCAAATGGTGTCGGTATCCCTTAAGTGTGTCACCCTACGGTTCGCGAATAATGTAGACATGATGGAGACGCCTCTCCGATCAATAATCAGCAGCGGGACCTGGAGATCCGTACTAACTCCCATATATTCAACGATGACTTCTGTGATCGTGTGAAACTTATACGCATGTAACTCAATCCCTTTGTCTCGCGATATATTACATGTCCGAGATTCGATCATCGGTATCTTCATACCTAGTTTGATCTCGTTACCGATATGTACTCTTTTCTTGTTCCTCTGATATAACATTCTAGTGATCAAATCACTTGCTTGCAAGCTAACTAATGTGATATCACCGAGAGGGCCCAGAGTATATCTATCCATCATCGGGATGGACAAATTCCACACTTGATCCATGAGCCTCAACATAACACCTTCGTAGCACTGAACCCATCTTTATAGTCACCCTGTTACGGTGTGAAGTTTGATGTTATCAAGATACTCTTCCGGTGTTAGTGATTGACATGATCTCATGGTCTAAGGACTAAGATTACTTCGTATGATGTTATAGCAATATAAACACTATGAACTTGATCGTAATGATATACTTCGGATGAATGTTCATCACATCATTACACTAATGATGTGACCTCGTTATTAACAACATCCAATGTTCATGATGAGGAAACCTTTGATCATCTTGTTAATCAACGAGCTAGTTTATAAGAGAGGCATAACTAGGAACTTCCTTTTTGTTTATTAAACACACATGTATTAACGTTTCCGTATTAATACAATTATAGCATGCAAAATAAAAATTTATCATAAATAAGGAATACGATAATAACCACTTTATTATGCCTCTCGGGCATATCCCCTTCAGTCTCCCACTTGCACTAGAGACAATAATCTAGTTTGAAAACTTTGCGTATTAAACACATATGGCTTTCTGGTGTTCCATATACGCAATTGCAAGTGGTTAACATAATCTACGGATCTGACGCTTCAGGTCCTTGTGTATTTGCATGTCTTTGCGTCTCCACGCATCACTCATTTTCTAATGAGATGGCATTGTATAAATTTGGTATTTTTGTGAGACCTTTAGTTCCTTGGGGTTAAATCATGTCGATACTACTGTCATACAATATATCTTTAGTGTTATCCCATTGCGAACCACACCTTAGTTTGATAACAAACTACTTGACACAAATGTCGCCTTTGCTGCTACTATAGCAGTCATATACTTAGCCTTTTTTTGTAGTATCTGTCACAATGTCTTAACTTTGGACTTCATCCAAATCCGTCATGGAAACACCTTTCCATTTCATTGTGCCACCCATAGTTTAAATTGAGATAAACTTAACTTTGTATCTTGTGACAAAACTTGTATCAATGTAACGCTTTACAATGAACTATTTGTAATTGTTTGTCACCTCTACACAAATATATTCTTAGTTCTTCCAAAAGATCGTAAGAATATCCTCACTATCGTCCAATGATAATTTTATGATTCATTCTGGTATATGCTCATAACACTTAGAGCATAGGACATATCTGGATGTGTACATATCATGGTATGATTGATCAAATCACATCCTTGTGATTACACTCATGAAGTGTCAAAACACTTGAATCTTGTTTCACTTATCAAGTGTCGATACACTTGAATCTTGATTCAATTCCTTTCCATGTGACAAGAACCGTTTCTTGTTGTTTCTATATTGAACTCCTTCAATATCTCATA
This sequence comes from Avena sativa, assembly GCA_916181665.1. NCBI lineage: Eukaryota > Viridiplantae > Streptophyta > Magnoliopsida > Poales > Poaceae > Avena > Avena sativa. The sequence continues at coordinate 37,231,480 of OV702298.1, read as the reverse complement.
TATGTACGTTTGGCACAACCATATTAGCGACACAGTCTATCCACTATAGACATTCATGCTAAATATTCGGGTTTTGCCTAAGTCTTTCATCGAAATGAAATTCTTAACCTTTGTCAATAAAAGATACATCATTTCCAATCAATAAGATGTCCTCCACATAATGTATTAGAAATATGTCTCAGCGCTCCCACTTAATTTCTTGCAAATGCAAGCATCTTCATCGTCTCCAGATGAAAACTCCTTTTTCATCACGGTGAAGATTCCAACTCCGCGATGCTTACTTCAACCATTGAAGTTTGCATGCCCTTTTAGCATCCTTTGAATTTAACAAAACCCTTTGGAACGTGTCATGTACACGTCCTAGGTAACCATTCTATTAGAAGAACTTTGTTTTGTTTATTCATCTACCATATACCAAATTATATGTAGTGGTTGCTACTTTAATCCGTCCAGACTAAATATCGCTATGAAAGATCAAATCTTGTCATAGTCAACTCCTTGAACATTGTCGTAAAATACTTTACCGACATGTAGACTATTTCATAGATGTGAAACATCCATGTCTGTTTCTTTATAGATCCAAATACGACCAATAGGTTTTTACACCTTTCCGAAGGGTCTTCCAAGTTCAAAACTTGATTTCTCGTATATGGAACTATCACGGATTTTATGGCTTCAAGCCATTTGACGGAGTCGGGGCCCATCATCACTTCTTCGCATGTAGTCGGTTCACCATTGTCAAACAATAAAGATTTACTCTCAAATCTCAGTATTTGATTATTTATTCGACCGACTTGGTTCAATAAGAACTTAGATCTCCGTGACCACAACCTTTGAGGCACATAAGCTATGAGCATTATGGCAGCCTCTGGAACAATTTCCGATGCTGCGCAACTCAGCACATTTAGCTAAGGTTCGTTAACCTTATCAAAGTTCTATTGTCCTCCCACTTAACTTTTGCGAAAAATTCCTTTTTCAAGAAACTTCACATTTCAACCGACAAATCCTTTTGTCCTCGGTGTTATGGAAGAATATCCAATGGTTATTCCAAATAACTTACAAAGACATGCTTATCCTACTTTGGTTGTAAACATCTTACTTATGCTTAGCATACCAAAATTTAAGAAAGGACAACTTGGGTTTTACCCCAAAACATAACTCATATGGTGTCATTTCAACGGATCAAGATGGAGCTCTTTTTAGTGTAAAAGCGGTAGTCTCTAAAGCTTTAATCTTTTAAAACATAATGGCAGTTTTATAAATAACACCTTTGATCAAACCATGTCAAACAAGGTTTCATTACAAATCTCAAACACTCCATATTCCTATGGTGTTTTGAGAGATGCAAATCTAGGTGTTTTGCTAAACTTGTAACTCAAATAAATCCCTTTATGAAAAAATCATAAATCATTTATTTTCTTGTTACAATGATTTTCCACTTCATCTTGAAAGTCTTTGAACGTTTTCAAATATTTCACACTTCTTTCTCATTAAGTGAACATTCACTCAAATTTCCGGAGAAAGCATATGAAGTTGAAATCCATCGCTTACGACTATACATAATGGACTACATACATCGATATGTATAAATTCCAATATTTTAGTCATTCATTCTTCTTTGGCCTTTGAACGAAGTTTTAATTATCCTGAGGGAAGTCTCACAAGCGTCACTTGATCAAATCAAATACTCCAAAAATCAATGAAAATGGAGATTCTTCATGTTTACTTTCCAATATAATTTAAACGACGATGTCACTTCGTAAGTGATCTTTCAATCATTTGTCTTGCGACATTTTAGCATTATTTTTTATGGATGTGATTTCTTCAACTAGATTTGTAAATCATCCATCTTATATGGAATATGGTAATTATTCGAACAACCTTTGTTCTCATAATACCTAATTTAAATAAAAATTATTAAAACAAATCTTGAACTCAAGCTTTGATGTCAACGAGAAATACAAACAACGGTTTGTTTGTTTTCGATGAACATCATCACATATTCTCTTGCTAGTTACTTAGGCCATGGTGGTTCATGAATTGTGTCGTTCCGTATGAAATTTCATACCAACCAATTCGGTATCCAATACCCAAGAACCACATTGTTTAACAAGCAAAGAATACAACCATAACATGTACACATCCATATACCTAAATTGGATATTTCCAATCTTTTCTTTTCTGCCAAATATATTTTATAGATTCTCTTTCAGCATTTCCTTTTCCTTTTTTTGAAGAATCTATCAACATCAAAAGTGGTGCCATATACATGACACATAGTCCAAAGCGTGTATATTCAAAAAATAATACCTTTGGACTTGCACTTTGAAGTAGATCACCATCATCAAATGATCAGTATTCTTTCAAAATCCATTCTTTAGTAATATTTTAGTGTAGTAAACACTTTTACATACATCTTCTATTCATCCTTATCATGACGACTTTCATGATCAAGATAATGTAGCTTATAAAGGCGAATCATGAGTATAATGTTACTTTCCCAAACCTTTTTGGATGATTAGGATGTCTAGCATCTCCAACCTTCGCAAATTCTCATCCAGTATGAGAACATACATTATACTCTATCATATTGCAACCAAAACATTGTTTTAGATATCGTTATATCTGTCACACATGATGGTTTTTGAAATAATTCTTTCATCTCCTAGATAATCTCGATATTTAAATCAAGAATCATGGAGGCAAACATGACAATTAAGATACTAACACTCGAATTGTTACTCTCGATTTAATACCAATTATTAAATTCCACGGAGTAAACAGAGTTTGCTGAAAGTTTGTAATAAGACTTTAAACTTTAGATTGACACTCAACACAATACGATACCAGTTCGTAAAGTAAATATCCAGAATTCTATAGTTCTATTATCTCAATTACAACTATGCATAAGGTGGTGAGCGAATGCCAATGACTACAACAAATTATGCAAATTCACTTTGATTTAATTTATGATAAATTGAGTTCTTCTAATCCAAATTAGAAATGAACTCCCACTCAAAAACGACATCCCTCGTGCCTTTTTGGTGATTACATGAACCAAATCCACTACACCAATTCCGATCATCACGTGAGTCGGTGTAGCTTCAAAGGCGAGCATACATATGGTCATCATATCAAAACATATGACTCATGTTTAACCTTTTGGTCCGTGTTCCGAGGCCATGTCTGTACATGCTAGGCTTTCCAAGTAAGAACCTTAGTATTCGCGTGTGTAACTGTCTTACACCCGAGATATGCTCGTGGATTCAAGTACACCCGATCATCACGTGATGTCTTGAAGCGACGAAACATTGTCGGTGCATACTTAAGGAAGAACACATTTTTATATTGATATGTAAATGAGGGATCATCTTATTATGATAATAAAATGCTAAACTAGCAATATAAGATGCAATCAAACATCACATGTTTCTAAGTGAAATGATATGGTTCTTGCACTCGATCTCCATCATGTGCATCGTGGTATGATCACTATCATACCTCTATGTGTAAGGACAAGGTCTATGGAACTTACACGTTATGTGTGTTGTGAGAGTATCAAATTATACTTCTACTTACAACATCACCATATCATGACACTAGCCCAACAACAATCTAAACTAGACACCTCTAATTTATCCATTGCAAGTTTTACGTGGCTTAGGGCTTTCGAAGATAGAACCGTTCTTACCTACGAACATGAACCACAAGGAGGATAACCAAATTGTTGACAACTCGTTGAAAATTAGATATTGACTATAGTAGGAGAGACAGACACCCGCTAGCCACTTATGCAAAACTAGTTGCATGTCAAGCGTGGAACATGTCTCATGTGCGAGGACATGTAAAGTTTGTCCGGGCCGCTTCATCCCACTATGCCACCAATATCCAAAGTACAACTAAGAAGCAATAAAATTATCATCATCACCCATATACTCATATGTGTACTACCCGTGCAAAGCATCTACGCATAGATCCGGCTCTGATACCACTGTAGGGTTCGCAGCATAGAAAACAAAAAATTTCCTACGATGGGAACAACTATGTACCAAGATTTATCTACTAGATACAAGCAATGGGTGGATATACATCCATAGAATACATACCCTCGAATACCGTATAGCATTAACGAGGTTGTACTCGTGGATGATGTAGTCGAACGCTTGCCGATCTCAAGATCGTGATGAAGTCCATCTGGTCCAGCACCATCACGTCCAGCACCACAAAGCAGAGGTGCATCCGTGATCACACACATGTCGGGGTACCCCGACAACCTCTGCACCCTAGCTCCAGCGAAGCAGCGGAAGCAACAAATCCTTCCAGAAAAAGCCACCGGGAACATGTATCTCGTTGATCCGAGACCATGGGGAAATTCTAAAGGGGGGAGAGAGATCCTTCGCGAGGAGGTGTGCTTTGAGAGGATGAGAGGGGGGCCTTTTATAGGGAGAGGGGGCACCCCAAGGGGCATGGATCCCAGCCATTGTGGCTTCCCCCACCTCTTCCACATTAATGTGGGTGGAGCTCCCACTTAAAATGAAAAGCCTACACTCCCATAAAAGAGCCTCCACTCAAAAATCCACTCACATGCATTAAATTTCCACCAAATTTAATGCAAGATCTCATTTAAATAAAACTCTTTTATTTATTTATTCAGAATTTTGTTAATTACTTTAATTAACAAACATTCACATAAAACCCCTTACAACATTTCAATTTCACATGCAGAACCAGTTTCAGCAATTTCAACCGATACAGTTTCGGTGTCTAGTGAAATAAATTCCTGCGCTTTCCTTTTTCTTTCTCTGGAATATTATTTGCTCCAAATGGTGTCGGTATCCCTTAAGTGTGTCACCCTATGGTTCGCGAATAATGTAGACATGATCGAGACCCCTCTCCGATCAATAATCAGCAGCAGGACCTCGAGATCCGTACTGACTCCCACATATTCAACGATGACTTCTGTGATCGTGTGAACCTTATATGCATGTAACTCAATCCCTTTGTCTCGCGATATATTACATGTCCGAGATTCGATCACCGGTATCTCCATACCTAGTTTGATCTCGTTACCGACATGTACTCTTTTCTTGTTCCTGTGATATAACATTCTTGTGATCAAATCACTTGCTTGCAAGCTAACTAATGTGATATCACCGAGAGGGCCCAGAGTATATCTATCCATCATCGGGATGGACAAATTCCACTCTTGATCCATGAGCCTCAACATAACACCTTTATAGCACTGAACCCATCTTTATAGTCACCCTGTTACGGGGTGACGTTTGATGTTATCAAGATACTCTTCCGGTGTTAGTGATTGACATGATCTCATGGTCTAAGGACTAAGATTACTTCGTTTGATGTTATAGCAATATAAACACAATGAACTTGATCGTAATGCTATACTTCGGATGAATGTTCATCACACCATTACACTAATGGTGTGACCTCATTATTAACAACATCCAATGTCCATGATCAGGAAACCTTTGATCATCTTGTTAATCAACGAGCTAGTTTATAAGAGAGGCATAACTAGGAACTTCCTTTTTGTTTATTAAACACACATGTATTAACGTTTCCGTATTAATACAATTATAGCATGCAAAATAAACATTTATCATAAATAAGGAATACGATAATAACCACTTTATTATTGCCTCTCGGGCATATTCCCTTCAGATGCGCCCGAAGCGGGCGCCAAGAAGAAGAAAGTCGACCCTCCAGTAGCGGGGGCGGCATCAGCGACCGATGCTGGTGCGGCGCACCTCAAGCGATGGGGTCATACTCTAAGGGGGTCGATGTCACCGAGGTAGATCCTCTTGTCAAGTCCAAACTAGTGGCGAACGAGGCGCCCGTGGTGAAGCCTGCTTCCTTCCCGCGATTCCTCGCGAAGGTCATGGGCGCCCACTCGCCTATAGTGCCCGAGGTCAATGATAACCGCGCCGAATTGGCGTCCTAGTGTCAGGGCGGCAGGATGAGGAGGTGCAAGAGCTTCTCCACGAAGAAGCGGGGGACTCCTATGCCAAAGAGTAGGATGAGGAGGAAGAGGTCATCGAAGAAGAGTGTGAGCCGCCTTCAGCGACTCGCAAGACACGTGTCTAGAAGTGCTGAAAGACCGAGGCAAGTCATAGCCTTGGCGAGGAAGACAACGACTTGGAGGTCGTCGTGGAGGAAAGCTCCAAGCGGGCTCTGATGCCATCCAAGACCGTGGCCGACCCGAAGGCCCCTCCAAAGAAGTAGCGCCAGCCGAGCCTGCTGGAAATGGGGCTGTCGTGGCCCATCAGGCCGTTGTTAGAGAAACCCACGCACATCACTACCGGGCTACGAGCCATCCTGGTCGCCAAGTAAGTGCTGAAATCCTTGTCCTTTAATCCTTTCGTACTTGTTTGGATTTCCGAGTTTGTTAATCATTGTGTTTTGTAGGGGAGGCCCGAAGAAGATCAAGCGCGGCTTTGTAGCGAAGGTCGTGGCCGAGCCCGCCGTGGTAGCGGAGGAACCTTCCATGAAGAGGAAGGACGGCTATGTCGATGCGCCCGAAGCGGGAGCCAAGAAGAAGAAAGTCGACCCTCAAGTAGCGGGTGCGGCATCAGCGACTGATGCTGGTGCGGCGGCACCTCAATCTAAGGGGTCGTCTTCTAAGGGGGTTGATGTCATGGAGGTAGATCCTCTTGTCAAGTCCAAACCAGTGGCGAATGAGGCGCCCGCGGTGAAGCCTTCTTCCTTCCCGCGATTCCTCGAGAAGGTCATGGGCGCCCAGTCGCCGATAGTGCCCGAGGTCATTGACAGCCGCGCCGAATTGGCGTCGCAGTGTCAGGGGGTGGGACGACTCCGGTGTCTTCCCTAGGTGCTATTGAGATTCACCGCCTTCTAGGTAATCCTAGTCCCCGAGGGTCCGGTCGCTAATTTTTGGTGACTAGGCACTTAGAGATTGCAGTCCCTAGTCCCCGAGGGTCGGGTCACCAGGAACGGGCGACTCGAGTCTGTACAAAATTGTACCGATGTTAAATTTATTGTTGTATTCCAGAACGAAGCGGCCAACCGGCGATACGTAGAACAACGAATGGAAAAGAAGTTGGGGGCAGCGTAAGAGGAGGCAAGCCAACTGAAGGCTTCAGTGGGTAAGTTTTATCTTGAATTGTTTGTAGTTGTCTGGCAACTCAGGTGTTAACGGTTTTGCACATTCTGCAGAGAACCAAACCGCCGAGCTGGCGAAAGCTCGTGAAGGTGACGTGCTAGTCACTGATCTTGAATCAGTGAAGGCCGCGCTCGCTACAGCGGAAGAGAAGGCGAAAGTAGCAATAGTAGTGGTGGACTCGGACCGTGAGGCGTCCAACTCCGTCATTGTGGACCTACAAGCGAAATTATCCAATTTGGATAAGCTCGTCAAGTCGATCTGCCACCGCCTCCTTGGTGAGTATTCTTGTGGTTTTTCTTTGTAGCAGGGGAAGTCCCCGAGTGGGTCTAGTCCTCGAGGGGGTCGTTGCAGCCTTAGACTCATTTTTTGATACATTCTGAATTTGTAGATGTTGTATGCCAAGGTGACGCATCCGTTTAGGATTTCACCGCCGAGCATTGCATGCACGCGGTGCTGAACACCCCAATGGAGTCATTGTCATGCGTTCACGCCATTCTCCAGAATATTACCTCGAATGAGGTGGTGCCCATGCGATTCATGGACATGTGGCAGTATCTGGAGTTGGCACCCGCGATGGTGGAGTGGATGCCGCGGTCCTCCTTCCGTCGCGGGGCGACTGCGGTGCTAAGCCTTGGGCTCGCCCATTTCCCAAAAGACTTCGACCTTGACAACGTCACGATCAGGTACACATTGATTACTGGGACAGTGGAGACCTCCGAGGTCCTTGCCCTTCAATCTAAGGTGGCTCCATATGTGGAGAGGGTACTGGTGATGAGCGACCTCCTGCCCTACGATGCGACGGAGGTAGCGCCAGGCGATGCCGAGCTAGAGCATCAAGACTTTCCCTCAGAGCACCCGTTTCGGTCAGCGAGGGAGAAGAAGCTGTTGACGTACCCGACCAAGCCTGTCAAGGTGACCAAGGCTGCGAGTGATACTTCAGGTGCACAGCCTGCAAAGTAAAAGGTCTAACCATGTAACAGGGTTAGTGTTGATTGGCTGTGTAAAAACTTTGTGTTTATATGAATGCATGGTGTTTTGTCGTGAAGTGGCTATGATGTATGATTGAATGATTTCTTTATGACTTGAGTGTGTCGGGGGTAGCTAGTCCCCGAGCATGTTGATTAATATTTTCACACACATGTCTAACGATTGAGTGTGTGTGGGAGCTGTCTGAGTAGCTCTTAGTCGACTTGTCATGGCTCGAGGAGTCAGTCGCGTGGCGACCCCAAAGGATCCGTTGTACTTGGCGTTTTTCCCTACACGCATGAGGGTTCATGTTTGATGAGTCCCCGAGCATGGTACTTAGCTTTTCGAAGTGCTGATCCTAAGGTAGGAAGGATTTTTGTTGTGATGTTTGATTGTAGTGCGTCATCCCTCCTGGATCGAAGAGCCAGTCATTGGGCTACTCCAAGGCGAGCTCTGTACTTGGTGTTTTCACGAGGCACGTGCGGGTCCGTGTCATAACGAGTCTGAAGCGTGCTACTTAACCATTCGAGTCGCTCTACCAAGGATGAGGGAGACGAGGTGTTGTGAGAAGCACGGCCGGTCGTCTTGGCTCGGTGGGCCAGTCGAGCGAGGCGACTCCAATGGGGGCTCACACTTGGCGTTTTTCGTGGACAGCACAAGGCTCGGGTTTCCCTGAAGCCCTTGTGCTGCACTACTTGGCCTTGTCGAGCCGCTCTCCCAAGGGTTGATGACAGGTATGAAGTATATGCATTTTACGAGTGCGATTTGCACAAGATAAGGCGAGTGAACACGATTTGCGGAACAGTAGCTTTATTCATTAGAGAGGGGAGTGCACAATTTGTTGTACAAAATGGGGGACGAAGTGTAGGACTTGCATGATGTGCTTGTTTGCTGGGTGCTATTGCCGCATGCGTTAGGTGTCGCGCGTGGCTTCCTATGGTCTTGTTGTTCGCTCGGCGAGTTGACCTAGCTATGGATCTCGGGCGAGTCGTGCTTAGAACAGGTTGGTGTAGTCGATACACATTCTCCGAGTGTCGTTTTTCTTGCGCACCAAGAATGGTTCCGTCAACCAGTCAGAGTATTTATTGGGGAGAATGAACCCTGTAGTGAAGAGTCATCGTATCTTTTCAGCGAGTGATTGGACACGCTCTGCATTGCGAGGTAGTAGTGGTTGCTTGTCATGCCGAGCCTTTGGGTCGGCGTCTTGTTTGTGCTCAGTGAGATCCTCCATGATGCCTGGTTTGCTGGGAGTATCCCGGGCTGGGGCGTCCTGGTTCTCACACCGGGTCTCGCTGAGCACGCTTTCCTATGCACGGATAAGGTCTGCCTCTGGTGCTCCCTGCTGGCCCGGCTCATTGTGGGCGAGCTCGTCTTGGGGGTATGTTCTGGAGCCTCGGAGGTGCCAGGAAGGAAGCGGGCCGTTTCTTGTTTCTTCAGGACTATGGGGTCGTCCTGGTTGGAGCCTCTCGCAAATTTGGCGAGTTTGTCTGTGTGCTACGCCTCTTTGGCGATGACTGCATCGGCCATCTTTGCGTTGTTGTCTTCGCACTCGACTGCCATGTTCGGGTCACCGTGCATGGTGATTATGCCATGGGGACCCGGAAGCTTCATCATCTTGTAGGCATAGTGTGGGGTCGCCATGAATTTCGTGAATGCCTGCCTCCCGAGTATGCAGTGGTACGGGCTTATGAAGTTCACCAGTTCGAAGACGATCCATTCCATGCGGAAGTTGGATGGTGTGCCAAAGGTGACTGGCAGTGTCACCTTCCTAATCGGGTATGCCTTCCGACCCGGAACTATGTCGTGAAGGTGCAGAGGGTGGATTCCACCATATATTGCGGTAGCTGTAGTCGCCTGAACATGTCTAGGTACATGATGTTGATAGAGCTACCCCCGTCCATGAGTGTCTTTGGCAGCTAGTAGTCATCCACTTTAGGCCCGACGACCAAGGCGACTCGCCCTGGGTACTCGATCATGGGCGTGTGGTCCTCGTGGCTCCAGGTGATGCTTTGCTCTAACCAATTTAGCCAACACAGGATGTCGACTTGCTGCACCGCATTGACGGTGACAGCGCGGGAAAGTACTTTCTTCTCGCATCGCTTCCCCACATCGGTGAAGGTGTGGAGTGAACCGACGGAGTTTCCGAATGCGCTGCCGTTGTCGTTGTGATGCGGATGGTCGGGATTCGGGTCCTCCCTGGCGCGCCTTGCCTTCTCGATCTCTTTGAGAGAGTGGAAGTCGGCGATTGAGTGGGTGGAAGGGTTTCCCTCCCTGCTATGGTAGACGATGGGTTAATTCAGCAAGGCGACGGGGTCGAATTTCGGCCGGGCCGCAATATTTCAGCGTGGATTGTTCCTCTCATGGCGGTAGTTCTTGGGGTCACGTGGGCTATAACTGGCGTTGGCGATGAAGTCCATCCTTCCATCGCCGTGACGCTTTGTTGCTTGATGGGTGTTATTGTAGTTGAGCTCGCGGTTGTGACCGCTTGTGCGGCACCTTCCGCCCGACTTGTCATCAGACTCTTGGATCGAATCTTCCTTCGGGTAGCTCTTGGCGATTTCAAGGAGGTTCAGGATGTTTTCGAGCATTCGGTGAACTCGCTTGATCTTTACGACCAAGGGTTCATACCCGCACACGTTCTTGAAGGAGTGGATGGCCGTATCCGGGTGGATCCCTATGGCGTTAATCCACAGATCCTGCCAGCACTGGACCCAGTGTCGGGTCCACTTGCTGGGACCCTGGACACATTTCTCCAGGTCTTCGATCATGGTGGCGCATGAGTAGAAGCCTTCGAAGTGTTTGATGAAGGCCGCACACATCTCCTCCCACGAGTTGATGCTTTTTTTGAAGAGGGTGTTGATCCACTGGCGAGTTGCACCCTCTATCATCAGGGGGAGGTAACGAGTGGCCAGTAGCTCATTGTGGCCGGCGATCCCCATCTCCATGAGGTAGGTATCGATACATACTTTGGGATTGAGTGTGGGGTCGTACTTCTTCATGTATTTTGGCCCTCGGAAATTTGGAGGGTAGTTCTCGCCTCATACCATTGGTCCAAAGCATGGTGGGCCGACCCGGCTGAGGTCGCCAAGGTTAGAGAGTGTGTGGCGGAGGTCGTATGGCTGATGAGCTCACTAGGATTGGGTGTTGATGAACTGGCCTCACATGTCGACTGGCTAGCCGTTGGTAGCGACCATGTTGTACTGAGGTCGTGGGTCATTAGTGGAGACGGTGGGGTTGGTGACCACCAGTTGTTGTGGCCGTGGCTCTAGGGGCGGGCAGTTGGCAATGTGGGCGATTATCCGTTGGCCTAGGCGGTTGGACGGTGCTGCCCTGCTATTGGTGGATCGTGAGTAGACCCACACCTGCGAGTCTCGTCCTGCGTTCTGCTGCTCGACACCTTTGGCGAGCATGACTTGGGCTTATTTAATCTGGATCGCACCATCACCTGTGGGGTTCAGGTTGGTGACTATAGCATGGCTCACGATGATATTGTCCATGAAAGTCGAGTATAGGGGGAGGCCATTGGCGTCATATTCCCGCATGATGATTGTTACCCGTGGCTTTTCTGAAGGAGGTCCATAGTGGGGTGGTGGAGGTGCTCCATGCACGGTCAACCCGGCTGGTGGGTGATTGCCTTCGGGTGGAGCGTTCTTGCATACATCATGGTTGGCCGCACACGCGGGATCATTCATTGAAGTTCAAGACTCGCCCTGCATGGAGAGATTGAGTCGCCGCGTCACACGACGCTGATAGTACGCCGAGAGATATTGTGTGATGTCTTGCTCGAGGAAAAAAATCGCGCTCAGCCTTTTCTATCTCCCTGGCCTCGTTCCGGGCTAGACGGTGCCGCTCGATCTCGTCAATAGTCGCGCTTGGAGGGAGAGGTGGTGAAGGGATCCACTAATGGCCCGTTGTTGTTCGCCATGTAGATGGCATGGTGGACAACGGGGTAGATCTCATCTAGATATTCCGACCCCGAGTCATAGTAGAGGAGCTGAAGGATCAAGTCATCCTTGTAGTCCCCAATGTTAGAGACCTTCGTGATGGAGCTGGCCTATTCCGCGGGGACGGTAGGTTTCGCAGACGGAGCTAGCGTCACCGAGTCGACATTGTCGCAGAGGATGGAGTTTCTCTTGATAGAGTCGTCCTCCTCTAATTCATACTTGGAGGCGAGGAGGGAGATGGATCGGATCTGCTCCTCCGAGAGCAGATCATGTGGAGGTGATCCAAGGCTGGTGGCGAATCCGGCGGGATTTGCCGGGTCGATGGCGTCGATGAAGCCGACGAATAGGTTGATGGAGCTGATTGGTATCATGGCGGCGTGCATGATAGGATGCGAAGCCGACACGTAGCTACTCGGCAGGATCTAGAGAAATCCGCCGGTAGCGATCAAGCGACCGGTAGCGAAGGGTCGGCGAGTTGGAGTGTAGGGTCTCGCCGCAGATCTGAGGCTTGACTCACCATGCCCCACGATAGGCGCCACTATCATGGGAATGGCCACGGAAGTCACTACCAGGGGTAGCGATTGAGTCGAAGTAGGGAAAGAGTGAGTCGCCATCCATGGATTGAGATTGGGTCAAGACATAGGGTTTAACCAGGTTCGGCCCCCCGTTGGGTAAAGACCTACTTCCTGCTTGCTTGAGCGGTGAATGATAATACAAGGTAGGCAAACTTGGCGTATGGGCAGCGAGTCGCAAGTATGGGGTAGCTAACATCTCGTGAGTATAATGGGAACCCTAGGGAGGCTTATATAGGGGTGCCTCGCTAGGGTTTTACAAGATCTCAACCGAATTAGTAAGGGTCCGGGAGGTTTGCCTAATCTGACTGGGCCTAGCTACGGTCTTGGGCCTTCGCGTCCAGTTGCTGGTCTTCATTGAAGCCTTCTTTCCAGTCGCTGTCATTACTGGCCCGCTCGACATCGTCTTGGGCCAGTCGCTTCCTGCCTTCTTGGATACCTCGATTGGCATATCCCCATCACATCCGGATCATCTCCTGCAAAAGTTTTTTCTTTAATAATAGCAATAAAATGAGGGTTAACCTCGTACTCAGGTTCAACCCCACTCGGGAATTCTTTGACAAGTCCTCGATTAAATTTCCCGACGTGTTCGGCTGCATCAAGTTGATTCATTAGTTCAAGTGTAGCCATGATATTTACCTGCAACTAGTAAACAAGTTTAGTAAATACAATTACTAGAATTAGCACCTAAGAACAAAGACCAGAAGCTCTTAGATACCCGGTAACAGTGCCAGAAAATAGATTGATGATTGCAAGTGCATAGATCAATTGTAGCTACTTTCAAAATAAGAGTACCGAACCCATAGAGAGCTAGTTGCTTAGGGTCTTTATGCCCCTCGTTTCTATCTACCAAAAGATACTTGTAAGCTGCCTTTGATTTCAAGTAAAGGGTGTTTGAAAGGTTTTTGGGTTCAATGCAAGAAAGCAAATAAAACAAGTAAAAAGAAAGCAACTAACAAGAGCGTTTGGAATGGTGGTTGAACTCAATAGGGCTAAGACGTTCTCAGGGGTGTAGGATACACCACTAGCATGTTGTAATTAATCATAATTAGGATAACCTATTTCTTGTGTCATGATATGTGTGGAGAGAATTTTGTTATAATATGTTGACTACAAGACTCGTGGGCAGTCACTTTGTTGAGCAAAGAATGAGGTCATCTCTAAATAACCACTGCGATGCCTATGAGCAGTCACCATGCAGACCACCGGAATTAAGGGTTTCCCCGTGGATATTGTAATTAGCTTAGTGAATCTCTCTTTGTTCCCTCTTCAACCGTGCTGGTAGCTAGCTGCGCTTCTAGTCACAATAGCTTCCGGCATGCTTCCAGACACGTCCAAAGGTTTTCACCCTCTTCTTTAGACATAAAGGCAAATGATATGTGGCCGACTACACATACCATATAAAGGGAGAGATCAAATACACAGCATAGATCAATGGATCATATACACAAGTAATAGATCATTTTTATTTCATTTCATAATAATTCTATAGTTTCTCCATCTCCCCAAGAATGAAGGGAACTACTCACACATGGAAACAATCAACAACATCATCATAATCAAATGGATGGATAAAGGTAATGGGATGAATCTAGTGCAAACCACAATTGAATCTGGAATTACAACAATATCTAATAAATGAAAGATGGGGGTAGAGATGGTGATGGAGATGCAGCGGTTGATGATGTAGGGGATGACGCGTTGTCCTCTAATGATCCATGCAGCAGCAAGGATTTCCCTTCTCCAAGTTACTCCTTCAGATCCCTTTTCTGGTGTGGTTTTTCATAGCTGGAGGTTTCTCTGAATGTCAGATCGATGATCTATCTTAGCGAGCTGGAAGTATTTCACAAGGCGGTCCCGATGCCGGGTTGTATGGGCGAATGGTATGGGCAGGCTCTGCCCATACCACTGGTCGTTATGTGTGCTGGAACCTCCTGGGCGCAAGCAATTCCTCCAGGCGCGAAGACAAATCAATAGAATGACTTTTATCACTTAAAAACATCATATTATAGTGTAATGTGATAGTCTCAATTGATATGTTCATAATAGACTTAATAAATTGGGATCCTGTTGAAACAAGGACAAAAGGGTGTGTGCAAACATGGCAAAATACTAAAAACCCTACTCTACTTATGCAAAAACAATAAGTAAAAATACTCCAATTTTGGCTAGGTCACATCGGTGTAAACGCATGAAGAAGCTCCATTCCGATGGACTTCTAAAACCGTTAGATTTTGAATCCCTTGATGGATGCGAACCATGCTTCATGGGCAAAATGACCAATACGCCGTTCAATGGTATGATGGAATGGGTTGAAGACCTATTGGGAGTCATACATTCTGATGTATGCGGACCAGTGAGCATCTCGACATGCAATGGTTATCGTTATTTTGTCACCTTCACTGAAGATTTGAGTAGATACGGGTATATCTACTTAATGAAGCACATGCATGAAACCTTTAAATAGTTCAAAGAATTCCAGAGTGAATTTGAGAATCAACTCGACAAGAAAATCAAGCACCTTCGTACTGATTGAGGGGGCGAGTATTTGAGTTATGAGTTTGGCACACATCTTAAGGCTTGTGGCATTGTACCACAACTTACGCCATCTGGAACACCATAGCATAATGGTGTGTCGAACGACGTATCACACCCTATTGGATAGCATACGGCCTATGATGTCTCTCAATGACTTATCTGTATCTTTCTCGGGATATCCACTTGAGACTGCTGCATTCATTTTAAATAGAGTGACATCCAAGTCCATGAAAACAACACCGTATGAGATATGGCATGGCACGAAGCCAAAGTTATCTTTCCTGAAGGTTTGGGGATGTGAGGCCTATGTTAAGAAACTACAACCTGACAAACTCAAACCGAAAGCAGAAAATGCATCTTTGTAGGATATCCAAAGGAGACTATTGGATATACCTTCTACAACCAACCTAAGGAAAAAATGTTTGTCGCGAAGAATGGTACCTTCCTCGAGAAAGAGTTTCTCACGAAAGGTGTAAGTGGAAGGAATATAGAACTCGATGAGATTATTGACCCTTATCTTCAAATACCGAGTGTCGCAATGGAAGTTGTTCTGGAGCCACCCTCTTAAATGGAAGTGGGAGATAATGATGACGATCATGGACCTCATGAGGAGATAGCTATCGAACCCCGTAGGTCAACAAGAAAATGTGTCACCCCTGTATGGTATAGTTATCTTGTGAACATGGTCATGACTATAGAAAATGATGAACCTGCAACCTACATGGAAGCAATGGAAGGCCCTGAACATGAGAAATGGAAAATATCCATGGAATCCGAAATGAAGTCCATGTATGACAACCAGGTATGGACCTTGGTGGATATTCCCGAAGGCCGAAAGGCTGTATAGAATAAGTGGATATTCAAGAAAAAGATGGATGCTGACGAAAACGTCACTGTCTACAAAGATCGACTTGTCGCAAAAGGTTTCCGACAAATTCAATGAATATACTCTGATGAGACATTCTATCCTATATCGAAGCTAAAGTCTATTCGGATTCTACTAATAGTTGGTGCACATTTTGATTATGAAATATGGCAGATGTACATGAAAATTGCCTTCCTAAATGGCAACATTGAGGAAGAGTTGTATATGATGCAACCGGAGGGTTTTGTCAGTCCAGGGGATGCTATTAAAGTATGCAGGCTTTATAGGTCCATTTATGGCCTTAAGCGGGCATCTCGGTGCTGGAATCTTTGATTTGATGAAGTCATCAAAAAAT
Organism: Avena sativa; assembly: GCA_916181665.1. Classification (NCBI taxonomy): domain Eukaryota; kingdom Viridiplantae; phylum Streptophyta; class Magnoliopsida; order Poales; family Poaceae; genus Avena; species Avena sativa. The sequence goes on along the minus strand of OV702298.1, from coordinate 37,215,102 downwards.
TTGGATTTATCCAAAATGAATAAGAAGCCTGTATCTATAAGAAATTGAATGAGAAGTGAGTGGCATTCCTGGTACTATATGTGGAAGACATATTGTTAATAGGGAATGACATGAATCTTCTGCAAAGCGTGAAAGATTATTTAAACAGTAAATTCTCTATGAAGGACAGGGGTGAAGTTGCCTACATATTAGGCATTAAGATCTATAGAGATAGATCAAAGTGTCAGCTGGCACTTGGCAAAGCACTTACCTAGAGAAGATTTTGAAGCATTTTGGAATGGATCAGGCAAAGAAAGGTTCGTTGCCAATCATACAAGGTAATAAGTTGAGTGTGACTCAATGCCTAGAAACGGAGCATGACAAGGAAGCAATGAAAGGCATTCCCTATGCCTCAGACATTGGCTCCATCATGTATGCCATGCTGAGCTCTAGACCGGATGTAGCCTTGGCTCTTATCTTGGCGAGACGTTACCAAAGCAACCCTGGATCGGTTCATTGGAACATAGGATATGCCTTTAGTATTTGGAGAACATATCTGAAAAGAACCAACGGATAAGCTTTTAGTCTCTGGAGGACATGAATAAGAACTAGACTTAACAGGTTACATGGATGCAAGCTTCTGCACTAATCCAGATGACTCAAAGTCTCAAATAGGGTACATGTTCATGGTTAATGGTGGGCGGTGAGTTGGAGGAGCAGAATAAAAGGTCGATGGCTCAATCTACAATGGACTCGGAGTACATGGATGCCGGTGAAGCGGCAAATGAAGCTATTTAGATGAAGAAATTCATCACAGAACTTGGAGTGTTCCCAAGTGCGCAAGACCCTTTGTGCATCTACTGCGACAACATGGGGGACATTGCAAATGCGAAGGACCAGAGGTCCCACTCGATGGCCAAGCACATACTCCAATATGACCATGTAATAAGAGATTACGTTGCTGAGGGTAACATTCGAAATTGCAAAGTACATACAAATTTGAATGTAGTTGATCAATTCACCAAGCCTCTTCCACAAGAAAAGAATGATCAATACCAGGATCCGATTGGTGTTAGATTACTGCCTATTATAAACTAGTGTAATTATACTCTAGGGAAAGTGGGAGAATGAAGGACGTATGCCCTAGAAGACAATAATAAAGTTGTTTTATTGTTATATATCTCTAGTGTTCATAATAGTTTCGTATCATGCTATAATTATATTAAGCGGAAACATTAATACATGTGTGGTATATAAATAACCAAGTCCCTAGTATCCTCTAGTACTATTTTGTTGGGTAGCTGATCATCGAGGTTTCTCGATCATGGACTGACACAAACGTAAACTGACAACAAGGTCACTTAATAAAGTGATGGACACACCCGACCATAGAATTTCAATGTGATCTAGTCACAGTGTTCAGCGTTGTGATATCTAGCAAAGCGTAGTAACTTAATCCTTCGATCATGAGATCATGTTTAATCACTATCTACCACGACTGCTTTGATCACATCAACCATCATGATCGTAACTGGGTGGCCATAAAGGTGTGTGTCAGGTATTCTAGAGGGTAGTTGAGGCTTATGTATCGAGATAGGGATTTGCCTATCCGAGTGAGAGATAGATACTCTGGGCCCACTCGGTGAGATCACATGAATGAGCTTGCAAGCATGTGACTAGGTCACGGGGATGTGATACCTCAGGAACGAGTAAATGTGTTTATCAGTGATTAAACTGTATATGGATACATGAAATCAGGTCTTGGACAAACGAGGTATCATTTTGCAAAGGGAATAAGACTCAGACATTTAGAAGGTTCAAGCGAACAACCAAATTCGTGGAATGTGAAGGGAACATCATGTGTTTCCATATATCGTTATTGATCATTGATCGGAGAGATGTCATCTTCATGACTAAACATTCACGAACCATAAGGGTGTCACGCTTAAGGTTAATATATGCTACGGGTTGATCTGCAACCGAAAGAGAAATAGGAAGAGAGAATCAAAAGTGTTCTAGAGAGATACCAAAGTGTTCGGAAGACATTCAAAAGGAGTTTTGAATGAGAGAAATTAAATAACAGGTATCTAATATTTAATTAATTAATTAATATTAAATATATATTTATTTAATAAAATAAAAAATCCACATGGGCCATTCCTAGGAGGGAGAAGGCCCAAGAGGGAAGGCACCTAGGGCCAAGAGGGCCAAGCGGCCAAGGTGGGGGGCTCCCACCCAATGGCCACCCTAGGTGGCCTTGGCGCGTGGGTGGCGCCCATGCCAGCTGGTGGCCATCCCTCCTCCCAAGTTTAGTACCACCCCGGGACTTGGAGAGGTGGGAGTACCTAGTTTTTTCCTATATATAGGGGTGCATTCCTCCACCAAATCTCATCCCACAATTGGTCTCTCTGTGTGTCCCCAAGAATGGAACATGCTCCACGAGGTAGAGAGTTCTCCACCCAGCGCACGCCTTCGTGTTGCTGGAATCATTTCATGATCTTCTTCCGTTGCCTCACTAGACCAGGGCCTAGGAGATGTCTTTTACACCGGATGTGTGTAAAACTTGATGAGGCACTGCCATTAGTGGTGTTGTACGCTTGAATCCTTCCAGACCTCAAGGTCTGCTATGCTCGGCTTCACTAGTAATGTTTGTGTGGGAACATAATCCTGCGTACGGTATTCAAAGGTATGAATATCGTATCCTGCTCCTTATTATACTTCTCCATAGATAGATCTTGGGTTGGTGTTTTCTCATAGTAGGAATGTTTTCAGCCACGAAACCCCTTTAGTGCATTGGTCAAGATGCAGCTCAAGCCTCTTGAGAATATCTCAAAGACTTCAAGCAGCGCTACCCTGAATAGAAGCTTGCGGACGACCTGCTTGTAGAAGGGGGGAGTGATGTCATGTGGGGCTGGGTTTGTAGCCGCCTCAAGAAGGAAACAATGGCTTGGCCCTGAGTCAGGCTTGGACCACACGGTAGGATCTGTATCAGGATAAGTTAAATTTCCTAAGTTTGTTAGTGTTTTCCTTGTCCTTCAGATTCGTTTCAAGCTTTCATTTCCTCAAAAACTTCTATATAACAGAGGTCACATTGTAACCAGGAGTTACCAAATAAATAAACCCTAAAGGAGATTAGACTCTCAACTAGCATGTGACAGTATGATGTCCATGGTGCGCAGCGGCCTCAAATGCAGTCATCATTGTTGTACTTTACTCTAGATTTGTTTTGTACACCCTAATTATAGTCAACATTATTGTATTTTACTATAGATTTTCGATCTAGAATTAGATACTAAACCTTTTAGGGTATCCTTATATGATCAGTTCAATCAAATAAATAAATTAATAACTATATAGCTAAAATACCCATCAAAATGTATTATATTTTAGGAGGCATTAGATTTTAGCAGTTTAGTTCACTTTACTAAACTAAGGGCGCACCCAAAAATTCCCACCTCGTCCCACCTTTTCTTGTTTGTTAGATCGGGTCGTTTCCACCGGGCAGTGCGCACCTCATGCGAAAATAGCCCCTCAGCCATGTCCGGTTGTGAAGCTCGAATCGAGCTTCGCAACTCGGCAGTGCTGAGTCCATCCCGCGCGTGTGACGTGGCGGCACCAGCCCGACAGGGGTCGAGGCCCCGCACCCGCATTCACCCCCTCCCTCAGCGACGCATCCCCCCATCGAGCGCTCCCGCCCCCGTCCACATCGAACGCCAGCGCCCCTGTCCCCAGCGAACGCCACCGCCCATGTCCCCATCGAATGCCACCATCCTTCCCGTCGAGCTCCACCATCCCCGTCGAGCTAGGGGATCCTCTCTCTGTCTCGTCTGTGCTACAGAGGCGTGACGGCGCGCGGGGACGCTTGCTACTGGTGGCGGCGCGTCGAGTCGGAGCCTGATCTCCTGGCGGCAGGGCAGGAGGAGTTCGGTATCCTGGCGGCGCTAGAGCCTGGCAGCGGCGCTCCTCTCGCCGGCAGCGGCGCCGGCGATCTTAGCTGAGCACATCCCGCTGGCAGGACCCGATTGCTTTTTATATTTTCAGCCAGAGACCTGATTGCTGTTTAATAATATTTGGCATAGCTCATGTGATACAGGACACCAAACACAACCTCAACTGAGCACATCTCAACTCATTCAACCTACCAAACACATCAAATAAAACACACATGTATGAAGTGGACATAGCTGGACTCAGCTTATGTGAGGTGAGATAAGCCACCCGGGCTACCAAACAAACCCTAAATGACGCCTCTGAATAAATATTAAGACAAGCCATGTTTATCAGACCCATCAACTACGGCCAAAGAAAGAGAAATCATAGATGTTGTTGGGTCCTTTATCTTCTTTGATAGGTCCCCGCCTCCTTTGCTTGCCACTATGGCGTCATGAGGGGATGGGGACGTCAGGCATGCGCTCGACGCTTAAGTTATGTACCTAAATATACGATTTGATCAACCAACATTGAAGCTATGATGGTTCCCCGACTCCTCGTCCACCTTGTCGGCGGCGATCTTGTCGGTCGTGTTGAGGAGCGCGGGGAATTTCTTGACATTACTCCATTAGTACTAGACCTTGTGTTTTATCTACGTGTATTGCATGTTTGGTCTTACGAGATTCAAATCAATTCAAGGGTTTAATGCTGACATCTTGGACTCTAGGTCTTTGCTTCTTAGGGACATGTGCACAACCACGGGTGGGTGTGTCTAGATCTGTCCCATCCTTTGATTCTTCTTCTCCTACCTCCCCCACTGGATCATGGGATGACGATGGGGCGTCGAGATGTGGGATTAAAGGTGTACTAGGTGGACATGCGTGCTTTGCCGTATCGTCTACAATGCGTTTTTAAATTATATTATATAGTCGTGATGGACTCGTTTGACTTGTAACACACTTGTTTTTGTATTAGTGCCACCTGCAAATAAATTTATTATAATTTGCAGGAATTAAATATATAAGAATGTGTGGGATAGAGCCAAAATCAGTTTTCATTTGTAGATGGGTGTGCCTTTTATGTGTCACATGCCTAAGAGGTGTGAGGAGTTTCCTTTATACGCATAAAGCATGCCTTTATTTTCATTTTGAAACTCATAAGAATTATAGGGATGTGGTTCTTCAAGTAAAAAGGTATATCATGCAAATATATATATTAAAAAAATACAGTGAGCTATGGACCGAGTTTAGTACCACAAGCAACAGGTAGGTTATTTGATCAACGCAATAACCTAATAAGATCACACAAAATTGATGGTTGCAACTTGTTGGATTGCACAGCTCCGAGGAAAGTTTCTTAAAGTTCACCCGAGCCAAATTTGGACTTGTGTCCTGCTCCAACAATGACAAAAATAGGGATTTATATTTTTATGATCCTGGTTCCTTAGTTGTACTCGCTTTTCCCTAGACGCTTAACTTTTTCTCACTTTTGCCCATCTCCTTCTCATAAACTCATAAAATAACTCGAATGGCAGTTGTCGTCAGGTTAACCATTGGTTGACGTGTGGGACTGCGTGGTGGTGGACCATGTGGGGTTGGTTGGTCAGGAACGCGTTATGCTAACGTGTGGGGCTATGCCATGTGGGACCGTGTGGGGCCGGTTGGTTGGGACCGCGTTATGCTGACGTGGGAGGCATAGTATGGGACCATGTGGGGCGCGTTTGGTAGTTACACGCACACTTGTTGTGTAAATTGGAAGTTTTTTTTATTATTGTTATGATTAGCCTTTTTAAGAGCGTATTTTCCCTCTCTCGCTAACAGTTGTGTTTTTTATCCAAAAAGGTAGCGAATCTAGAGCAGCTTCTCTCTTTATCCATTGTTCCTTTTAGCCCTCGTTTATTCCCAATCTGCTAGCAAATATAGAGCAGTAAATCTAACCAGTACCACAAATACATTAAGTAAACAAATCAGATGTAGATAAAGCAACTAATATAGTATATATAGTATGGTACTTAACGAGGTTCGAAATTAGGCTACTCGGCAGCAGCAGTGGACAAGTTCAACACAAACAATATGAAAGAAGCTGCTTTACAACAACAGCAGCATCACAAGATCAGTGGCCCCTCTTGGGCTCCGCCTCCTCCCTCTGGCGCTTCCTCCACTTCTTGCTACCCAGTCACTGGACCTTGGGCACCTTGGGCTTGATTGGGGGCATGCGACCCTCTTCGATGGCCACCTTCTGGAGGTTGCAAAGGTGAAATCCAAGCGCCTTGTGCTTGACTCTAAAGGCATTGATGTTCACAGACTGGCCACATGTGGTTGCATCCTCGGGATGCTTCAGGAGGGAGTTGAAGTCGGTGGCGAGGAGTCTCCTACTGCAGAAGGGGCAGTTGTAGACGTCAAAGGCGAAGTAGTCATCGTACTGGTCGGACTATAGCCTCCTCAGCACCTGACGAATCTTGGTGTGCTTGGACTCATCGTTGCTACAAACATCGATGCTATCCACCTGTTGGAAAAAACAGTAGCATGCAATAAGGACATGATTGAGATACCTTGATTACCGGGATTGATTATTTGCATAAATTAAGGATAGAAATCCCCTGATTATTCGCATAAATTAACCAAGTGGGTTAAATTCACCGATCCCCAAATCTCAAACAAAATCAAATACTGATCCCATCTATAGATTGGCACTAGTACTAACTAGGGAATCCCTTAACTACAATTCGGAGGACAAATAAAATAGGATTGAAATACGAACAGGAAGATTTATCGAAATACGAGATCTAACACAAGAGGATTAGATTTTGTAAAAATACCTAGCATCCAACGATTGGAAATACGAACAGTCGAACCCTAATAACACACGATCTAGCATCCAACAATGGAAATGGGGTAAGAATAAGGGAAGGGGAGAAAACCCTAGTTACCTCCAACCATGAGTCGAAGATGCTAGTGTCATAGGGGTTGTCTGGCCTGATGTACTCCTCCTTCTCATAGGGGTCCCAGCCGAGCGGGTTCTTCCCGAGACCGGCGGGGGCCTCCTCACTGGCGGCTATGGCAGAAGCGGGGACGGGGGCCTGGACAGGGATGGGGGCTTCCTTCGATGCCTCAACAGGGGCCTGTACGGGGACGGGGGCCTCCTCGCCGTTGGCCTTGGAGGCAACGATGGCCACCGCGCCATTCTTCTCAATCGCTGGCGTGGTTGGGGTTTTCTTGGGGGTTTGCATAAGATGATGGGCAGTGGAGACGGTTGCGTGAGCGAGGGAGTGAGTGATGAGTGAGATGAGGAGGCCTCTATAAAGGTGAAGGGAAGGGACATTTTGTTGCACCACCGTGCACCGCGTAAACGTGTATGCTACTGCACCGTGAACGGCCACACACGTCCGCTATCGCCCCGTGCACCATGACATGCGTACCGTGTGTCACTTTTTTCCCTCGTGTCAAACCCTGGTGACTTAGGTGTACTCGGTTATACCCTCAAGAGTAGCACTAGCAATTTGGTTGTACACAACTCCAGTACTACCACTGCCGCATGAAATATACTCAGTTTTCTCCTCTGGTGGCTGGTCAACAGAGAGTCAACGAATGGGTTTTAGCTAGCTAATTGAGTCATTTTATGCACAAAAAAATTAAAAAGATCAAAACATAGTGGCACCTACCCGGAAAGTCTGCTTATGTGACCTGCCACGATAATAAATGTATAAAAATCAAGTTTTAACCTAAATCACCACTTCTCAAATCACCTACTATCTATGAAGGTTCATGGCTTTCTACTTAAGCCTCTTCCCAAAAGAACCCTCCAAAAACATAGTTTGTCTGAATGAGACAATAATTGTCACACTCATGTATATTTGAATTGCAAATAGTTTGATGGATGCCAAGATGTATTTTATTGTATAAAAGATGCATTTTCCATTTTTTAAATCTCTATCTATTTTATATTTGAATTCCTTTGTCAGTTTTTCCCTTGGTTTTTATGTTCTACTCAGTTTTCCCCTCTCTCTTATTCACAAACTCTCACACATGTGCTCATCTTGGCTGCTACTCTCTGATTAGTCGAGAAAGTTATCATGTAGATCGTGTCCACCAACTATTGATCCTCTACGATCTAGAGGACATGATAACTCCTATATCTATCGGGGGGCACCCCTCTATCCATGCAAAATAACGAGTTTGCCACTGGTACTTTAACTCCATAAACAAATGATTTTGAATATAATTTGAAGGGAAATTGTTCAAAGGTGTATAATTTTTTTATATGCAAGTTTATGCATTACATTCCACTCTATGAAAATTATAATCTCTCAAAATTTTGTTAGCACAACATTATCACGTATTAAGTGAGATTACACAGTGTTTAAAGGTGTATAATTCTTGTACATGCAAGTTTATGCATTACATTCCACTCTATGAAAATGATAATCTCTGAAAATTTTGTTAGCACAACATTACCACATATTAAGTACGATTTCATAGTGTTCAAAGGTGTATAATTTTCATATACGCAAGTTTATGCATTATATTTCACTCTATAAAAATGATGAACTCTCAAGATTTTGTTAGCACAATATTATCATGTCCTAAGTGCGATTTCACAGTGTTCAAAGGTGTATAACTTTCGTATATGCAAATTTATGTATTATATTTCACTCTATGAAAATGATAAACTCTCAAGATTTTCTTAGCCCAACATTATCATATCCTAAGTGTGATTTCACAGTGTTTAAATGTGTATAATTTTCGTATACGCAAGTTTATGCATTATATTTCACTCTATGAGAATGATAAACTCTCAAGATTTTCTTAGCACAACATTATCATGTCCTAAGTGCAATTTCACAATGTTCAAAGGTGTATAATTTTTGTATATCCAAGTTTATGCATTATATTTCACTATATGAAAATGATAAACTCTCAATATCTTCTTAGCACAACATTATCATGTTATATGGTGGAGTTTGATAAAGAAGATAGTGATGACGAAGTGTGCAATGAGGAGCAGGAGAAGGATAAAAATGACTCAAAAACTTTTGTTGGGGAGGAGCAAGATCCTATATAGTTCCCTGCAACTCCAATTGAGGTGATGCAGCGAGTGGGCCTGGAGCTGGGGATTGGACCTGAGAAACTCACTAAGGAGCACATTGAAGGTGACTCTTCTTCTGCTGACAGTACAGGACGTAAAAAATGATTAGTTGCTGCACAATGTTGGTGCTACTGTTGGGTTTGGTTTGGGTCAGTGTTATGGTGTTTCTCTACAATGGGGATATGAGTGTTAGGGGTGTGTCTTGGGTCAGATGTGTGGTCTGGGTCTGGTGTTGGGTCAGTTGGGCTTGCATGTCAGACATTATGTATTGTCAGTTATTTTGGTGTGATCACTTGGTGTCTTGTAATAATATCTTTGAAGGTTGGTGCTATGCACCCTGCCTATTTGTCACTCTTTGTCATGGTGTTCAATGTGTGTGATTTCTAGAAGATCCTCACGTGTGCTTTGCTGGAATGTTAGAGGCCTAAACTCTGATGATAGGCAACGTGCTATTCGTTCTAAAATTGATGAAAGTGCATGTGATATTACCTTCTTGCAAGAGACAAATTGTGAGAGTTTTGATTGGAAATTTATCATAAAGTTTGTCCCAAAACTCTTTGACTGTTTTACTTTCTCACCCTCTCGTGGTGCCTCTGGTGGCATTGTTGTGTTATGGAATTCATCGGTTTTTTTGGGCTTACTGGTGAAAGTCAAGAAATTTGGCATGATAATTAATTTTACCTCAGTACAAAATAACTCTATGTGGGTTTTATTGTGTGTTTATGGTCCTTGCCAGGGAGTAGAACGAGATAACTTTGTCTCTTGGCTGTACAACATTATAATTCCGCCCACTAAGAATTGGCTGATGATTGGGGATTTTAACTTTATGCGAGCTCAAGACAATCGTAATATTTCGGGTGGTAACGTTAATGATATGTTCCTATTTAATGAAATCATTGGTCATTTGGGTTTGTTAGAATTGCCTCTAAAGGCAAGATCGTTCGCTTGGTCTAATATGCAGCGGGTGCCGCTCCTAGAGCAGTTAGATTGGTTCTTCACTAGTTCAAACTGGATCTCTGACTTCCCAAACTCTGTTGTTCTACCTATGGACAAAACAGGCTCTGATCATTTGCCTTGCGTGGTCACAATTGATACGAGCATTCCTAAATGCAAACTCTTCCGATTTGAAAATTATTGGGTGCATATGCTTGGTTTTGCTGAGTGTGTTTCAAAGTGCTGGTCTGTTTCTTCAAACAAGCGCCACAGTTCGGCAATTTTTGCAGATAAGTTGAAAACCCTTCGATATGAGCTGAAGAAGTGGCATATTAGTCTGTCAAAACTGAAGGGTTTGATTTTAAGTGCAATCAAGTGATTCTCTGCCTAGACACGCTTGAAGAATATAGGCCTTTGTTCACGGCTGAGTTTAATTTCAAGGTGGTGGTCAAGTTATATTTGGAGGAACTTCTTTTAGCCGAGTGCAATTATTGGAAAAAACGTTGCACGATCATATGAATCAAACAGGGTGAGGACAATACCAAAAAAATTCATGCCATGGCTTCAGAGGGATATCGTCAGAACTACATTGCTATGTTAAAGGATGAGTCTGTCAATGATATTTTCGATCATGATGCTATGGCTAGGCTTTTATGGACCAGTTATAAGCAAAGGTTAGGCCATTCGGAGGGTATCAACATGCAGTTTGATTTGGCATCCTTGTTGCAAACAGTCGATGGTCTAGATGAGTTGACTATTCCTTTTACTACGGAAGAGATGGATAATGTGATTAAGGATATGCCGCCGGATAGAGCCCCTGGGCTAGATGGTTTTAATGGGCTTTTTTTTAAATGTTGGCCCATGATTAAAAGTGATTTTTATCGTCTAGCCTCTGATTTCCAGAATGATACACTGAATTTGGAAAATATTAGTGGATCATACATTACTTTGGTTCCAAAAAAGCAAGCTCCAGTTGAGGTCAATGATTTTCGCCCTATTTCTCTCACTAATGTTTGCCTTAAGTTCCTAACTAAGTTGGTAGCTAATAGGCTTCAGGGTAAAATTCTAAAATATTTGCACAAGAATCAGTATGGATTTTTGAGGTCTAGATCCATTCATGACTATGTGGCTTGGGCACTGGAGTATCTATATTTGTGCCACTTGTCTAAGAAGCCTATAGTTATTCTCAAGCTTGATTTTGCGAAAGCTTTCGACACCGTTGAGCATGATGTGATTATCGAAATCATGAAGCATAAAGGGTTTAATGAAAGGTGGCTTGTTTGGGTAAGATCAATTCTTTCCTCGGGGATTTCTTCCGTTTTACTGAATGGCATCCCGGGAAAACAATTTGTATGTAAAAGAGGTGTACGTCAGGGAGACCCTTTATCACCATTGTTGTACTCGTTTGGATCTGATTTGCTCCAGTTAGTGGTAAATGATTTGGTACAGCAGAATGTTCTTTCTAGGCCTATTGAAACAAATGATCCTGATTTTCCTATCATTCAATACGCCGATGACACTTTGCTCATTGTGCCAGCGGATAGATCCTAGTTGAGAGCTCTTAAAGTGGTGCTCCACAAGTTTTCTTTATCTACTGGGCTGAATATAAACTATGATAAATCTAGTATGGTCCCCATTAATGTGCCTGGTGATCTCATGACTGAGTTGTCCTCTGAATTTGGATGTAAAATTGGCAGCATGCCGTTCACTTATATTGGTCTACCACTGGGCACTTCAAGACCTACCATTAGTGAGTTGATGCCATTGGTTTATAGACTAGAAAGGAAATTAACTTCCAGTTCCCGTTTTCTGTCTCAGGGTGCTAGGCTTCAGCTCATTAACTCGGCTTTGGCCTCTATGTCGTTACACTTTCTCTGTACCTTGAGTCTTCCAGTTGGTCTTACGGTTCAGGTGGATCGAATTCTTCGATAGTGTCTTTGCAGGAGGAAATATGATGAACCAAAACAATCCTTGGCTGCCTGGAAAATGGTGTGTAAGCCGAAAAATGGGGGTTTGGGAATTGTGAATTTTCAGAATCAAAATGTCGCTTTCTTGATTAAATTTCTAGACAATTTTTATAATCACAAGGATGTTCCGATGCTGGAAAGTTCTGTGGATCATATTGGTGGAGAGATGTATTGAAACAGGTGGATAATTACATAGGGGTCTCGGCTCTGCAACTGGGCAGAGGTGACACATTCCTTTTCTGGCTAGATAACTGAATTGTGAATGGGAGTACAACTCCAATGCAGTTGAGATATCCACACCTTTTTTCGTTTGTCTTAGATGATAATCTGTCGGTGGCAGAAGTTTATGATTCTGATGATATTACTGGACTCTTTTATCTACCAATGTTGTCAATAGCATTTTAGGAACTTGAGGAGTTGAACCTTATCATGCAAAAGGCTTAACGATCTGATCAGGATGATGTTTGGTCTTACTATTGGGGTGATAGTTACACGGCACCTCAATTCTATAAGAAAATTCATGACCACATTATGGTTCCCAGTGTGTACAAATGGCTATGGAAGTCTGCCTGTATGATGAAGTCTACGGTTTTTGCTTGGCTACTACTTTCTGACAGACTAAACACGAGAGATTTGCTTCAGCGGCGGCATTGGAATGTTACGTATGATACATAATGCATTCTCTGTCCTCTCAAGGCCTATGAAGATCGCTCACATTTGTTTTTTCAGTATAACTTTAGTGTGAGAATTTGGAATTACCTTCAGATTGAGTGGCAATCAAATGATAACATACAGGCTGTGGTGTCTCATGCCCGTGCTAGTTTTGGTCATCCTTTTTTCATAGAAGTTTTGATAACGGTGTGCTGGAATATCTCGATCTTGAGGAATGGAAAGATTTTCAATGATGAGAAGTCTAGTTTTGGAAAATGGAAAGGCGGGTTCATTCATGACATCTCTATGTTGAAATATAGAATTAAAGCAAAGCATAGGGATAAGTTGATGGCCTGGGTGGCAACCCTACCCTGATTATGGTGTTGATTGCTTTTCTTCTTCTGTACATATTTTGTATAGTTTGCTGGCACCTGTTTTCTGTTTCTGTAAATATTCTGTAATTTCCTAAACTCTTTATATTTTCAATAAAATGCTGGGGGGCGTTGCCCCACAGTCCTTATGCTCAAAAAAACATTATCATGTTCTAAGTGCGATTTCACAGTGTTCAAAGGTGTATAATTTTCGTATATCCAAGTTTATGCATTATATTACACTTTATGAAAATGATAAACTCTCAAGATTTTCTTAGCACAACATTATCATGTCCTAAGTGCGATTTTAGTGTTTAAATGTGTATAATTTTCATATATCCAAGTTTATGCATTATATTTTACTCTATGAAAATGATAAGCTCTCAAGATTTTCTTAGCACAACAGTGTCATGTCCTAAGTGTGATTTCACAGTGTTCAAAGGTGTATAATTTTCATATACACAAGAGGCATAAAGATTTGGGAAGATTTTAGTTTAGGGATCCCTTTAGTTTGTGCATTACTTTTCACGCTCTAAAAATGGTAAGCTCTTAAGATTTTCTTAGGACAACATTATCATGTCCAAATTGTAATTTGAAAGTGCTCAAGAGTTGTGTCAATTATAAACTCTCTTTTATATTAAGAGTTGTATAATTTTTTTTAATTTGAATGGATCCTCTGTCGTCTGCATTCTCCATAGCAAGCGTGCACCCAGTTGAGCTCCCGACTTGCGCCAATTGATTGTACACAACAAGCATCCCCCTATAATTAGAACAATTTGGTTTGAGATCTAACCTTCTATATGCACGGTTGCCATTGTCATCCTCCATACAAGTCAATGAGACGACACCATACTGCGGCCATTGTCTACTACGGGGCTGATACTTCCAATTTGCATCACCATTCTATATCATAATTTGCCTCTATTCATTGATATGTGTCTTATTATAAGGTGTTATTTATGTATTTTCCTCTGTTTTTGCATGTTGGATGATTCTTGGAGGATGGACTGCCAGAGTCAGGATTCTGATAGGAAAAGAGGTGTTTTGATGCAATTTCGCGAAGATCAAAGAAATACCAGAAAAATATTGGAAAATTATATTTTCCCAGAAGACGAAGGACGCTAGAAGGGGAGGCGTTGCTGGGCCACAGGGGCCCACACCCCCCCCCAGGCGCGGGTCCCCCTAGGCCACGCCTAGGGAAGGTGTGGCCCACCTGGCCGGCCTCCGACTCCGCCCTCTCGCCTATATCTTCCTCTTGAAACCCTAATACCAAGGGAGCGACCATAGAAAGATTTCCATCGCCTCTGCGGGACGGAAAACACCGAGATAGAAAGGGATCTCCGGTAGACAGATTTCTGCCAGGGGAATTCCTTCCCGGAGAGGGGAGATCGTCGCCATCAACATTGTCATCAAGCTAGACTTTGTCGGGATCCTCATCATCCACACCATGATCTCCACTAGCACCATCATCACCACTCCATCCCGCTGTAACAATTGTGTTGGATCTTGCATTAGTTCTTAGGGGAAACTTTCTCGGTGTTAATTACTATTGTAGTTGATGCTTGTGAGTGGAACCATTGGATTATTGTTTATGTTTAGATTGTTATCCTTCACCATATCATCTTTGATCTTTATCCATATGATTTCTCGTGCGTAGTTCGTCTAGTTCTTGAGGACATGGGAGAAGTCATGTTGTTAGTAGTGGATTTGTGTTGAGTTATTATTCAATGGTTTAGTATTTAAGTTGTGGTGCTATTCTTCTAGTGGTGTCATGTGAATGTCGACTACATGATACTTCACCATTTATGGGCCTAGGGGAATGCATTGTGTATTTGGCTACTAATTGTGGGGTTGCTGGAGTGACAGAAACCTGAACACCCATTAGGACACCTTTGCACAAGGGAGTGTAGGATCTCAGAGTTTAAGGATGTGCTTAGGTTTATATATTAATTACTTTCCTGTAGTTGTGGATGCTTGCAGGGGGTTTAATCATAAGTATGTATTAGTCCAAGTAAGGTCGGTACATTAGCACAAATTCACCCACACAACACTTACAACACCAAAGAAGAGTACTCAGCTATTTGGAGCGAAAGCACTTGACAGAATTCCTATGTGTCCTCGAGAACGTTTGGTCAAGTATTTCCACCAGCTTGTCCTTTGCTAAGAAAGGATTGGGCCACTTGCTTAGCAAACATTTGGTCAAGTATTGGCCCAATCCTTTCTTAGCAAAGGACAAGCTGGTGGAAATACTTGACCAAACGTTCTCGAGGACACATGGGAATTCTGTCAAGTGCTTTCGCTTCAAATAGCTGAGTACTCTTCTTTGGTGTTGTAAGTGTTGTGTGGGTGAACCTGTGCTAATGTACCGACCTTACTTGCACTAATACATACTTATGATTAAACCCCCTGCAAACATCTGTAACTACAGGAAAGTAATTAAGATATAAATCTAACCACAGCCTTAAACTCTGAGATCCTACGCTCCCTTGTGCAAAGGTGTCCTAAAAGGGGTTCAGGTTTCTGTCACTCCGGCAACCCCACAATTAGTATCCAAATACACAATGCATTCCCCTAGGCCCATAAATGGTGAAGTGTCATGTAGTCGACGTTCACATGACACCACTAGAAGAATAGTACCACAACTTAAATACTAAACCATTGAATAATGACTCAACACAAATCCACTAATAACAATATGACTTCTCCCATGTCCTCAAGAACTAAACGAACTACTCACAAGACATCATATGGATCAAGATCAAAGATGATATGATAATGGATAACAATCTAAACATAAACAATAATCCAATGGTTCCACTCACAAGCATCAACTACAATAGTAATTAACACCGGGAAAGTTTCCCCTAAGAACTAAAGCAATATCCAACACAATTGTTATAGCGGGACAGAGTGGTGATGATGGTGCTGGTGGAGATGATGGTGTGGATGATGATGATGATCCCGATGAAGCCTAGCTTGATGATGGTGTTGATGGCAATGATATCCCCTCTCCGAGAAGGAATTCCCCTGGCAGAAATCT
This sequence comes from Avena sativa, assembly GCA_916181665.1. NCBI lineage: Eukaryota > Viridiplantae > Streptophyta > Magnoliopsida > Poales > Poaceae > Avena > Avena sativa. The sequence goes on along the minus strand of OV702298.1, from coordinate 37,199,146 downwards.
GTTTGTCAGAGAGATCTTTCCCTCTCAATGTTTTCCGCCCCCTAGAGGTGGCGGAAATCTATCTGTGGTCGCTCCCCTAGCCTTAGGGTTTCGTAGGGAAGATATAGGCGAAGGGGCAGAGTCGGGAGCTGGGCAGGTGGGCCACACGTGCCCTAGGCACGGCCCGGGGTGGGCCCGCGCTTAGGGGGTGTGGGGCCCCTGCGACCCTTATTCGTCCCTCCTTCTGGCTTCCTCAACCTTCTAGAAAAATAATATTTTTCCATATTTTTCTGGTATTTTTCCGATCTTCGCGAAATTGCATCAAAACGCTCGCTTTTCCATCAGAATCCAGACTCCGGCAGTCCATCCTCCAAGAATCATCCAACATGCATAAATAGTAGAAAAGACATAAGTAATACTTCATAATAAGACAAATATCAATGAACAGGGGTAGATTATGATATAGAAAGGTGATGCAAATTGGGCGTATCAACTCCCTCAAACTTAGACCTTCTCTTGTCCCCAAGCGAAAACTGAGCTCAGTAAACATGTCCACAGGTTTATGGAGTGAAGTGTCGATAAAAGAATACGAACAATAAGCATCACACTTACCATTACACAACTCATAGAAGAAAGCAACTCACCACTATATAAATTAGCTTGCAACCAAGTACAACAGTCACAATAGAGATGCATAAATATAGATCATAATTGGAATTGGAAAACTTGTTCTTGGTCAGAGAACACCTGGCAAACAGTTTCACAAAAATCTTTTTGTAGAAGTTTTATAACAGGAGCACTCTTTGCTCAAAAAGGTTTTTCACAAGTGAAGGCTTTCAAAGTAATACTCAATAGGTAAGAGTCTTGTGCAAACAAGGAAGATAAAGAACATGATTGAATAAATCACCATATGAATGCTTGAAACATAACAACTCAAATGCTTGATGGAGATAGAGAGGAGGTAGGTTTACTAACTCAACATGATAAATAGGAGAAAGGTCCCTTCATAGAGGGTAGCAGGAATTACAAGTCATAAAGAGCTTCCAAAAGATTATGGTACTTACTAGCTATGAGCCCTCATTTCCCCTATCATAGGCATCTTGAGATGATTAAGGTTAAAGTGCACAAAGATGGAGTATATGCTTGACAAAATATAAGTTGGCAATCTCATGTCCCTTGAATATGACGGCCACTCCTCATGCTACTCAACTTTGGTCACCGGTAAGTTCTTGTCATTGTAAGTACATGCCTATCATAGATAACTGCCAACGGGGTACCCCTTACACAGGGTACAGGAGCTATCCCATAACCAAAATGACAAGGCAAGCAGACAGTGAGCATCTCAGCGATCTTTTTATTTATTATGTGTATAGCTTTTTATTGAGGATGCTTCATAGATAGCTCACTATGGTGATGCTACAAGTTTCCACCATGATTAGGCATGGCTTAGGCTAGCGGCTCAGGCGTTTCTCTAACACAACATACAAACTGTCACATCCCAAGATTTTCCAAATCTTGTAATGTGAAAAATAATTGAATAAAATAAAACTTTGTTGATTTTCAGGGTGAGAAGAAACTTTTTGAATCCAATTGGAAACCTTCAAACCAATTTGGATCAAATAAAATCCTAAAGAGATTTAAAAAGATAAACATTTGATAAAGGAAAATAAAAATAGTTTAAATTACTATTTTGGAGCTTTTAAATAAAAATATTTGGTTTTCAAATGAAATAGAAGTTTTACAAATTATAAACCAAATTAAAATTTTGCCAAGCTTTTGAAATAAAATATTTCCACTTGAGAAAAATAGTAAAAGGTTTGTTTAAATAAAATAATAAGGTTTTTATATCAAATTTTATTTAAATAAAAAGGTTTTACCATTTTAAATAAAACATCAAAACTTATTAAATTATTTTAAATAAGTTTCCAAGTGTTTTATATTCTCAAATAAAACCTACTAATTTGGTTTTGGAAATAATTTGTTTTCAAATGGAGATTGTAAATAAAACAAATTCTATTTTGTTTATTAAACAAGGTATTTATTTAATTAATTATGGACCCTAAAATAAAATTGTTATTTTATTTTGGACTTTGGTTTATGTGTTAAACAGAACCAAATTCAAATAAAAAGTATGGTGATTGTTTGAATTGTTTTGTTTGTTGAATTGGTTGTTTGAATTTCAAAACAGAAATTAGAATTAGAAAAAGAAAAAAAGCCATCAGGAAGAAAAAATAAATAAGGATTTGGTCGACCCAACCCAGCAGCCCAACAAAGCCCAGTACCAACCCACTCCCACTCTCCTCTTATTCATCTATTAACTGACCCGCAGAGCAACTGACTGGTGGACCTCCTTTCCTTCTCGCTTCCTCGCTGACCAGCCGACCCCACCCCCTCTTATTCATCGTCTTCAAGCTCGACGACCACGCTGGCCGTTTCCTGCCACTAACGCCGCGGTTGAATTCGCTTCAATGCCGCGCCTTAACCTCGCTGCGACCACGTCCTATTAATCGCCAGCGTCTCCTCCTCCTTTCTCCTCTGTCACCCCACATTAGCACGCCCCCAGGCCGCCCTGATTCTTCTCCGAACCTCACTGCCACCGACGAGCTTTTCCCTCGATTCCGGCCGTGTCCTGCCACCCCTCGCCTCCTTGACCACACTCACATACTCTCCTAGCCTTGGCGCTTCTCCCGGCGCTTTCCATTCACCCGCGAGCACACCAGAACGACGACAACAACAACAACCGCCGCCGCCGCCGTCTGGTTCTTCTCCGACGACCTCCCCCTGGTAAGCTAGACCACTCCGCGCCTCCTCCTTCACGCTCGCACCACCGCAATGACTTTGCGCGTCTAACGCACCCTCTACCTTGCTTCGGCATGCTCTGCAGCCTCGCCCTCGACCACGACCACGCGCAACCGACGCCAGCAGGAACTCCGGCGAGCAATCCACGTCGGACCAGAGCGCCCCTTGAATCCTTGAGAACACGTTGAGCTTCCCCAGACTTCTGCGAACGCGGTGAGCACCTCCTCAACCACTCTAGCTTCCTGTATCGCCGGCGCCGCTACCGTCTGGCCGCTTCGCCGCCAGTAGCCACCGCAGTGCCGCCCATCTATGGCTGGCACGCTGTACACCGTAGGATTTTGATCCGACGCTCACGATAGATCTTTAGTCGAAGGGGTATGATTAGTTCTATGCCGCACGATTCACTTTAGATCCTGCGTTCCACGTTACAAATTTGATATCATTAGAATCAGTGGAACAAGCCCTAGCCAACCCTGCAATTTGTTTAGTAAATAGTATCAGTTAGATTGTTTGTTTTTGCAGATACATTTGTATGCTTGTTTAGATTAGAAAAATTGTTCAAAAATGGTTTTAGAGTTAAAACCTTTGCAAATTAGTTTGTGGTGAACTTACTGACCCTAGGAACCAACCCATAGTTTTGAAAATGGATTTGGTAAAGTTTAGGATGGATTAATTGGTTTAGCCCATTTCTAGCCAAATAAAAATAATGGTTTTGTTATGAAAATGGTTTTGGAGTAAAAACTTTGGGAAAATGTTTTGGATCAAACCTACTGACCCTAAACACCAAGTTTTGAGAAACAACAACTTATTTGGTGGACAACTTAAAGTTGTTGCTTTGATAAAAATATTTTCCACCACATAAAATAATGTTTGGATTTAAAAAAAACGGTTTATGGACAAAACCCTTTGAAAATGACCTTGCCACTTTGGAAAATGACCACCTTGAACCTTACAAAGTTTATAAGCCTAGTGGATACCATCTTTGCAAATAAAACTATCTCTTGCATGCTTACATGCATGACTTAGATCCCATAGTTTTATGTGTGTGAAATTGTTTGATTGATTATTGGTTTGGAATGCTAGTTGATTTTGTGTTTGCTTGATTGATTGTAGTGAAGTTAGAAAAGTGTGAGACTAGCAAGATCAAGGAGTGAACCAACATTCCCTACCAAAAGAAAGGCAAGTGACACTATCATCTAAAGTCCTATTATTTTCATTATACTTAGTGGATTTTGAAAACATGCATGAAAAGAAATTTCTATACTTATGTTATACTAAATCCTAATAGGATACCCTATACATTCCTTAGTGAAAACAATGTAGTTGTTACATGCTTAGCCATGCTTTATTTTGAAAAGAGATACATGTTGAGATTTTATGAAGTTGAGAAAAGGACTTGTGATTTTATATAATAAAATAAGGACTCAATGAACCACCTGGGTGGACAAGGATACTTTGAGTTTTGGAGAAGGTGGCAACAAAAGGAACCATGTCTATGGCAATCTCTTTGTGTTGTGCTCCAAAGGAAAAACCACCCAGGAAACTTAGAGATGGAACATGTTTCTCCAATTGTGGCTTTCGTGTGCAACCACATGCTATTTATGGCTCTGGCTTAGTCAACTACATTGGGAAGACCCATGCATTGTCTTCAGTTTACTGGACATGAGGACCTGGAATCCTACATGGGTACTGAAGACAAGCTAGCAATGGTGTATGGGAGGACCCTCTGGAAAGACTTCGTCACATTCTCAATCTGCCGGTACTCCATCTTGGTGAGCACTAATCCAGTGGCCACTGGTGGCAACAAGATGGGATTGTGACATGTGGGTAAAGTTTACTACTTCTGCAGAAGATAATAAAATCTAAGTACTTAGCCGTGTCCCCGGTTATGAACAATACTGAGCAACTAAAGTTTGAAGCTATGGGAAATCTCGACATTCTAATTTCTAAAAGAAAACTTTTAAGACTTGATGCACTTGGGGGTACCAAGGAGCTCAAGAGATTTTGATAAAACTTGATGCACTTGGGGGTACCAAGGAGCTCAAGAGATTTTGATAAAACTTGATGCACTTGGGGTTACCAAGGAGCTCAAGGGATTTTTGACAAGGACTTGAACACTTGGGAATTTACCAAGGAGTTCAAGGGATTTTGAAAAAAGAGATTTGACAAAGGACCAAAACCATTTTGAAAAGATAGGATAAAATTTTGCTTCTGCAAATGAGCCTTAAACCCTACTAGCCAAAATGCATGTAATGATAGGATCCACTTATGTTCTACCTAGTAGTGAAACTTGCCAATACAATTCAAATGTATTGACCCTTATGGCTGTAACTTGTAATGTTGCAGGTTTGATTGATTTTAGTGAAGATTGATTGATTAGGATTACAAAGTCTACAACCAACATGTCTGCCTGTGGCACTTTGAAGATGAAGGACCCCATGCTTATAGTTATTCCGCTGCAATGTATTGTAATAGCCAAATGAGCTATGTAAGATGTAATAAAATTATGTTATTTCTGGTTATAAAGTTATATTATGACCTTTGTTTCTTGATATTACATCTTAACTGTGGATGCTAGCTATTGATCCAGGGACTAGCATTGTAAACACAGGGGACTCCACCTTAAATATTAATAAAGGTTGGGACACTCCCTCTACACAAACTCCATGGACTTACAAGTTCCCTCTTTATTTCACACTATTGACATCCATAGACAAAAGAGCATGATATCAACTGTGTACAGAGTACAAGTGCAATGTTGAAAACGTTCCCCGTGACAGCATGGTTCTGCTAATTCCAACGTATAGATGCAAGCATATACAACTTCGATGGCACAATGGTTCAAGTATATTAGGGGCAAGAAAATAAGGCGTGCCATCAAGTTCGTGAGAGCTTTACTAACTAGTTTTCACATAACAAAATACTTTTTAATTCCAAAGGTAGATGAACATTGAGAATTTGCTTGGAATAGCAAAAGCTACTGGGTAGATATGGTGGACACAAATTGCAAAGGTTTTGGTTCAAAGGGAATTGGAAACATGAGAAGTATGCCTTCTCAAAACAGGTTTTTGGCTAGCAAGGTTGGGTAGAAAGCAAGAGAGTTGAAAGAAATAAGCAAACATACAAGTAATAAAGCCAAACATGAAATCTTCCTTGAAGACACAAAAGATCTTAAATAAAGAATAATAAGCTTATGAGCCAACAAAAAAGAAAGTAAATGATACAAAATACCTGTAAGCTTTTCTCTTTTTCTTTCAAACCTCAAAAAGTATTGCTACTGACCAGAACTTGGTTTGCCAAAACTAATTTAGATCCACTTCATGATCCCAAAGTGGTGCAAATACTGATCAACAAGATCCATCATATAATAGGGATTGCAAACTAAAATAAGAAGTGCAAAAAGTAAAAGATGAAACTTCTCATTAATATTCCAATAAAGGCACTCACACCAAGGGATACATAGATAATCAACTAAAGGAGAGATACTTCCATATGCAAACCAATCTATAAGATAACCTCCCTACCAAAGATATGAATCCACTAAAAAGGTAAAAGATAAAAGATAATGGTGGTGATACCGTGGCACTCCCCCAAGCTTGGAACAAGCCAAGGGGATGCCAAACCTGATGACAAATTACTCCTTCGGTGGTGGTGGTGTTCTCTTTTTAAGCTCATCAATCAGCTTCTTCAAATCCTCAATATTGAAGGTTAGAGTACGAATCAACTCCGAATTATGCTCAATGCAGCTCATGATCAATTCGGATCGAGGATCCCAGTCCTTATTATTCTTCCTCCACTCTTCCTTCTTAGAGTGTTCCTTCCCTGTAAGGTTAGAATGAGTGGTACAAGGAGGAAGTGTCCGGGGAGAGAGGATATGACGTGGAGGTTTCCCTCCTATAGACATCCGTGTTGTCCTCTTAAGCTTGGTAGGTTTTGCCACAAATCCAATGCTTGCGACGGTAGCGCGGGTGTCCGGTTGCTTTTCCTCCTCGATGTATCCTTCATAACCTACCAAAATGTCCTCCTCCTTGGGTTTGTGAGGATCGTCCTCATCGGGCTTCTTGCCTTTGTCATTGGCGGAGACCATGGTGCTCTAAATTTGCGAAGTTTTCCTGACAGAAACAGATTGAATCGAAACGAAAACACGACGAGAACATGATGCACGAACCTCAGGGGATCCGTGGGGTTATATATTATGAAGTTTCAAAGCTTAAGGAAGGTTTTGGCACGGAAACGAGGCGGAGTCGGAGTTCGGGGGTGGCACACCCCTCCAGGCGCGGCCAGGCAGGGGCCCGCGCCTGGGGTGGGTTTGTCCACCCCGGACTCCGTCTCCTCCTCTGTTCCGTCTCATAACTTCCCTTATGTATTAAAAATTCAAAAAATATAAAAAGATTGGGGTTTTACGAACCTTCTATTTTCACCACTTTTACCTATTCAAAGACGAACTCTGCAGACTCCTTTTCTCCTTTCCCTGGAAATTCCTTTTCTCTCAAGGCAATACACAAACTTCAATGGCAACATTAGTGTAAGCAAAAACAATTAACCTTTAGGTACACACTTCAACTAAAATCCATCAAAACAAAGGCTTCTATAAGAGGCAAATGCAAATGATAGCAGAAATATGTCAAAACAGACAGCAGGTAAAGATTGATTTTTTCGAAAACCTTATGTTGCTCAAATCAAAAAGTGCAGAACTAATGAAAGTTGGGTAGAAACTTGGAGAACAAGATCAGAAAAATACAGCTCCATCCGACATACCGATCTCCCTCACGAATTTTTACAATGCAGCACAAAAATCTGTCCCAGGACAGCCACTTTTCACAACTCCTCTACTTCACAAAAGTAGTTAAACTTGACACAAAAACCAAAGCAAAAGAGGATAAGGAGCGGTTATTACAGAGGTAATAACTTCCAAGACTCGACAAAACTCTTGGGTTATCTCCCAACAAGTACTTTTCTTTAATGCCTTTAAGTTAGGCTTGAAACTTTCAAAGATGCTCACAAAGGAGATATAAATCTGGAGTGAAAACGAGCATCAAGAAGCAAATAACCAACACACTTGAGTCTAACCCACTTCCTATGCATGGGGGAATCATGAGAAAACAAATTGTTGAAACAAAAAATCCACTAGCATAGGAATACAAAACAAATGCAGCTTCAAAGCTTTCAACATAAAACGGGGAAACTTAACATTATTGAGATGCATAAAACCATGTTTCCCTCTCTCATAATAACTTTTAGTAGCACTTTGAATATAATTGTCAAAGGAATCAATTTTATCACAAGGATGAACATACTTACAGTCACCAAAAAGAGGCCCAAGGTTATAAACTCGATCAATAGAAGCAAGTTGTTCCATCCTGAAATCTTTATTAGGCAAGATATTTTCACAAGGAGATTTAGCAAATTTGGAAAAGTTGAACTCATAAGAATATCCATCAAACTTAGTTAAAACTTTCTCCTTCTTATAATCCATAATAGCTCCACAAGTGTTCAAGAAAGGTCTACCAAAAATGATAGGACAAGTTTTGCTAGCTGCAGAATTAAGCACTAAAAAATCAGCAGGATACTTAATCTTACCACAAAGAACCTCCACATCTCTTACAATACCAATAGGGCAAATGGTTTCCTTATTTGCAAGGTGGATAACCACATCAATGTCCTCAATCTCACAAGGACCAATTTCATGCATAATTTCCCTGTAAAGCTCATAAGGAATAGAACTAGCACCAATATCACATAAGCCATAGTAGTAATGATCACCAATTTTAACAGAAAGCACATGAATACTAGCTTTACTAGGATAAGAGATAATATTAGAAGCATCTTCACAGAAGACAATGTGCTCATCCTCTATATTTCTAGTGACAGGGTCTTTCACAATAGCTACCACGGGTTCAACATTCAATTGCTCAATAGGCTCCATAGTTTTCTTTGCACTTTTGCTATTTGCACTAATCATCATAGAATACTCCTTTACCTTAGCTGGGAAAGGTATTTTCTTACCATAAGGTTCAGGCACAATATGATTAGTAGTACAAACTTGAGTACTTCTAACAGGAACATGACTAACGACATCTTTATAAGGTGCATGGTACTTATTCCACTTCTTCTTGGGAATTTCTATGTAAGAGGCAAAGGCCTTAAAACAGTTGGCAATACTTTGGTAATCAAGACCAAACTTACTAATATCACGGAAGTCATCAGTTCCCATAAAAGATTTAATGCATTCATAATCATAATTTATACCTGACTTTCTCCCTTTGTCATTCTCCCAAGCTTCAGTGTTCTCTTGAATATGGTCTAGTAGATCCCATTTAGCTTCTTCATTCATACTCGTGAATGATCTAGCACAGGAAGCATCTAGTAAATCTTTATCTTGAAGAGAGAGCCTAGCATAAAAGTTATTGATACTAATATTGTTAGGGAGTTCATGAATAGGACATTTAAGCATTATTAACTTCAATCTCCCCCAAGCTTGAGCTGTACTCTCTCCATCACGAGGCCCAAAGTTATATATCAGATTTCTATCCTTATGGATCTCACTGGGAGGATAAAATTTAGAATAAAAGAGAGATGACATCTCCTCCCATTCCATGGATTGTCCATTCTTCAGCAGCTTATACCATTCTTCAGCTCTCTCTTTCAAGGATATAGAGAGTAACTTCTTCTTCACCTATTCAGTTGAGATACCTGCACACTTAAACAACCCGCATAATTCATGAATAAAAAGAAAGTGATCACCAGGATGGACAGTTCTCGAGGAACAAAACAAAGTGCAAGTAACAAAGAACAAACGCAGCAAGTGGCCCAATCCTTTCTTAGAAAAGGACAAGCCGGTGGAAATACTTATAAAGACCAAACATTCTCGAGGACACATGGGAATTATGTCAAGTGCTTTCGCTTCAAATAGCTGAGTACTCTTCTTTGGTGTTGTAAGTGTTGTGTGGGTGAACCTGTGCTAATGTACCGACCTTACTTGGACTAATACATACTTTTGATTAAACCCCTGCAAACATCCGTAACTACAGGAAAGTAATTAATATATAAATCTAACCATAGCCTTAAACTCTGAGATCCTACGCTCCCTTGTGCAAAGCTGTCCTAACGGGGGTTCAATTTTCTATCACTCCGGCAACCCCACAATTAGTAGCCAAATACACAATGTATTCTCCTGGGCCCATAAATGGTGAAGTATCATGTAGTCGACGTTTACATGGCACCACTAGAAGAATAGCACCACAACTTAAATACTAAACCATTGAATAATAACTCAACACAAATCCACTAATAACAACATGACTTCACTCATTTCCTCAAGAACTAAACGAACTACTCACAAGACATCATATGGATCAAGATCAAAGATGATATGATAATAGATAACAATATGAACATAAACAATAATCCAATGGTTCCACTCACAAGCATCAACTACAATAGTAATTAACACCGGGAAAGTTTCCCCTAAGAACTAAAGCAATATCCAACACAATTGTTATAGCGGGACGGAGTGGTGATGATGGTGCTGGTGGAGATGATGGTGTGGATGATGATGATGATCCTGATGAAGCCTAGCTTGATGATGGTGTTGATGGCGACGATCTCCCCTCTTCGGGAAGGAATTCCCCCGGCAGAAATCTGTCTACCGGAGAGATCTTTCTCTCTCGGTGTTTTCCGCCCCCAGAGGCGGCGGAAATCTATCTGTGGTCACTTCCCTAGGGAAGATATAGGCGAAGGGGCGGAGTCAGGAGCCGGACAGGTGGGCCACACCTGCCCTAGGCGCGGCCTAGGGTGGGCCCACGCCTAGGGGGTGTGGCCCCTTGCGGCCCTTCTTCGTCCCTCCTTCTGGCTTCCTCAACCTTCTGGAAAAATAATATTTTCCCATATTTTTCTCGTATTTTTCTGATCTTCACGAAATTGCATCAAAACGCCGTCTTTTCGATCAGAATCCAGACTCCGGCAGTCCATCCTTCAAGAATCATCCAACATGCATAAACAGTGGAAAAGACATAAGTGATACCTCATAATAAGACAAATATTAATGAATAGAGGTAGATTATGATATAGAAAGGTGATGCAAATTGGGCGTATCAGCTATAACAACCCATACTTTCCTCGACCAAGGGCACTCCAGGATTAAGTGGGTGGGTGTCTCTAGGATCCTCAGGCAAAGGGCACAAAAATAGTTATTCTCCCATCCTTGCCTCTGTAAGGTGTCGGCCGTGATTATGAGGTCCAGGGCCGCTGTCCACATGAAGAATTTACATTTTGCCGGTGCCCAACCTTTCCATATTGTGGAGCAAACATCTGTCGAAGTGGCTCCGACGAATTGGATTAGGTAGGATGATTTAGCTGTGTATTCTCCCGAGGCCTCAAAGCGCCATCGAATGGTGTCAGTGATATTCTCTTGCAGTTGAACACCATCAATCAATGTTGATAGCCTCAGTAATTCTCGAAGCATGTCATACGTTAGCCCTCTGCTTAGGTCATTAATCCATTTGCCATTGTGCATGGTGTCTCGGACTGTCTTGTTCTTGCGTGTTGCAATAGCATATAGGGAGGGGGCAACCTCCTTTGGAGCAAGGTCTTGAAGCCATCTGTCCCGCCAAAAATTTGCAATGGCTCCATTCCAATGGTTATTTTAGTGGCCGCGGCGAAAAGGCTCCTATCCGTTTCATCACACGGCAGCGGAGAGCCCACCCAAGGCCGTGTGGGTGATTTACAAGCTCTCCAAAGCCAGCAGAGTCGTACCCAAATTTTGTTAAGTCGTGCACACCTAAGCCGCCAAGTTCCTTTGGTCTACCGACAACTGACCATTTGACTCTGCAGTGCCCGTCGTTGCACGATCCTTCTCCTCTCCAAAGCCATGCTCTGCATTTCTTTTCTATTTGTTCTATTACCCACGCTGGAACTCTGTGCGTCGTCATCATGTAAATAACCATCAAGGAGAGCGTGCTCTTCAACAAAACGAGACGCCCTTCCCATGACATGAGGGAGCCTTCCATGTGTCAAGCAATGCATCAATTCTGTCAAGGAGTTCCTGGTAGTGACCCTTCCGCAGGTGCTGCAGCGATAAGGGCATACCAAGGTACTTGCAAGGAAAGGTCCTAACCACAATCTTTAGTGGTTGAAGGATATGTTCTAAATTCAGACCACCACATCTGATTGGCAATGCTGAGCTCTTGTTTAGGTTAGTAACAAGTCCTGTGACCTCTGCAAATAGGTCTAGTACGTGCTTTATCATTTTTGCATTATGCCGTGATGGGTTGATGAAAAGGACGACATCATCAGCATAGATTGAGGCGCGCAGCGCCGTGCGCCGTTCGGGAAGTTTGGAGAGTACGCCTTCATTCGTTGCAAGGTTTAGGATTCTTTGGAGCGGGTCCATGGCAAGGATGAACAGGAAAGGGCTTAGTGGACCACCTTGCCGGACACCACGGCGGTGGAGGACGAAGTCGGAAGGCACACCGTTGATCAGTATTTGCAAGGAGGAAGTAGCGAGAATCATGGCAAGCCATTCTCTCCACCTCGCACCAAACCCTCTCACTTTGAGCATATCCAGCAGATAAGACCAAGAGATGATGTGAAAGGCTTTTGCTAGGTCAAGTTTGAGAAGGATTGATGGTTTCTTGGTTTTGTGGAAGAACCTTGCTGTATTCTGGACGTATAGGAAGTTTTCTTGGATACATCTTTGTTTAACAAAAGTGCTTTGACAGTGGTCAACAAGTTCCTCAAGCCTTGGAGCTAGCCTTGATGCCAAGATCTTGGAGAATATCTTGATGGTGCTATGTATAAGGGAGATTGGTCTGAAGTTTTTTAATTCATCTGCCCCCTGGTCATTGGGAATTAAAGCAATGAGCGATGTGTTGACTCTTTTGAGGCCACGCCGATCCATGTGATATAGTTGGTTTAGTGCCGCGTGCAAGTCCAGTTTGATTATGTCCCAGCAGGTACGAAAAAAAGCCTCGGAGAAACCATCCAGCCCTGGCGCCTTGTCAACTGGCATGTCATCGATGGCACGCTTGATCTCTTCGAGGGTGAACGGCAACTCTAGAGTGGCAAGGTATGGGCGCGAGAGACAGAGCGAGTCCCAGTTAAAGCAGGACGTGGTCGGAGGTCAAGTACCAAGGATATCTTCAAAATATGTCTGGGCGAGGTCAAGAAGCGCCGGCATGCCTATGACAAGGCCGCCCTCAGATTGCAAGGCATGCACAGTATTTTTCTTGTGCCTCGCATTGGCCTTTTGATGGAAGAAACTTGTGTTAGCATCACCCACTTTCAACCAAGTAACTCTGCTTCTCTGTCTATGTTTAATCTTAAGCAAATCTTAAGCAGTACATCAAGACCTAGAGTGCGAGACTTGACAGTTTTCCTGAGCATGGATTCATCGCTGTTAAGGGACCTATGATCCTAGGTTGTATCAAGTTGCAGGATGATTTCATCAGCTATGCATAGTTGTTTCTAAATGTCGCCCACGTGAAGCCTGCTCCAAAGTTTTAAAGCCTTTTTTGTTTCTCTGAATTTTAGGTCTAGTGCCGCAAGGGGGCTTCTATTGCCTGTATTGACAGCCCAGGCCTGCGACACTACGTTGTTGAAACCTTCAACATATTGCCAATAAGATTCAAAATGAAAACGCCGGACCATTTTGATAGGAGCATCATTGACGAGGATCAGGGGACAATGATCTGAGTACCCAGATGACTGCGGCAACAGTCAACCCCTTGTCAAACAGCAGTTGTGCCTGAGCTTTTTCCCCTACTCCCCCCTCACCATCCGCCTCATCTCTAGAGCTCAAAGCCATCGGGCAGTGGTGCTCACCTTTTGAGGTGCATGGAGTATAGAACCTGAAGTGTAGGATCTAAGAATTGGAGCTAAACGCTCAATGTGCCAGCTACAATGGTACACCTTCCTAGCCCGCTTTGACTGGAGGTCAACTGTAAAGATGCCATCACATTCCTGCATGCTCACGAAGACAGTACTTGCTCCCTCGGCAAAGCCAATCAGAAATGTTGTCAGGTCTTGGGACGTCGAGCACCAGACATCTAAGAGCGAATCTTCAAGGTAGATTACCCCATGTCTTACCCACTCTGTATCACCACCTTCAGTCACCTCTCTTGACAACAGGCAGAGACAATCACACCTCGCACCATCAGCAAATCCTTGTTCATAATGGTCCATAACTCCAAGACCACCATCCTTCGCCTGCACGAGTATCATCCTCTTGAACATTGCGTTACCGGGTCATGTTCCAATGGGTCGATCGTAACCATGCTATGTCGGGCCACGTCGTACTCAAGAATGGATCCACAGTTGGAAAGGAAGTACAGCAAAGATTTCCCTACCAGCAAGGCAGGAGCATCATAGATCAAGGATATTTTGGATGGGCTATCGCAGGGATGAAGAGGAGATGAACTCCATACCTAGATCGGCCCCTCCTCCGCGTGTTGTCTTGATCGGCACTGCCAGCGTAGATCCACGCGCGACAGTGCTCCACTCCGGCGACTCCACCACCACGCTCAACACCCACTAGGACCCGATGGTGCCGGATCCATCCTCCATGCGCGTCGTCGTCCCGAGCAACGACCCAAGCCACCGCAAGAAGCGAACCGAGGGCACCCTGCCCAAATCCCGCAGCGGATGAACCGAGCTCACCGGCCAGTCCTCCCTCATCGCCCCGCAAGCCTTCGAGCGCCGCCGGACTCCTCCGTGTAGATGCAGGGAGCGGTGTGGTGAGGGGTTAGTCGATGGGGCGCTGCGATAGGGGCTGGGTCGGGGTCGGGTTGGCTCTGGTGTTGATAATCGCCTAAAACATTTAGGCCCATGTATATTTCAGATTTTTTCTAAATCTCAAAACCCAGGTTTGTGGCAGCCCATATGTGTTTGGACCCATATTTGTGGCAGCTCAAGTTTAGTCCCACATGGAAAGTTGAAGGAGAGTTGCACCACCTTATAAGATGGAGTGTTGCACCACTTTGTAAGTGTGACACCCCCGGAATCAGGGCTAAACATATCCTAGACCTTCGTCTGACATAAGCTTAACCTTGAGTTCGAGAATATCCAGTGAAGAATCGGTAACATGGCAGTGAACCTACGACACAAAATTTATTATAGCAAGCTAATAACTGAGCAAAGAACCAAAATATTACAAGCAGGGGTCACTGACCACAAACATCAAACAACGGAAGGCAAATTATGCTATTAAGTATAGCAAACTTAACAAATGGCCTAAGAGGCCTGAAGCATAACGATGACGTCCCAGCCCATAGATTCTAGGCTGCCGGCCTGGAACCCCAAGCTACTCGTCAATATCGATGTAGTACCAAACTCATCTTCAAGGAACACTTACTCTGCCAAAAGTATCAACAAAGCAAGGGTGAGTACAGGGTGTACTCCGCAAGACTTATGGCTGGTGGAGTTGTTTTGCATAAAACCATCTTTGTTTATAGAACAAGAGAGAGAAGAAGATCGTCTAATCAGAGCATTTTAAAAGGGGATAAGAGAGCGACATCTCCGAAATATTGATCATTATCTTTTGATATCCACCAAGTCATCATCTGAACCCTATCTAGGATCACCCCCTTTACCCATGAGGAAGCATCCTTAAGCACACGTTGATCTACCAACTTTTAAGATTAGGTTATAGTTATCTATGATCTTGAGTCCGGTCGCCAAGTCGTTCATAACCGTGAACACGGCTTTTCGAAAATATTATTACCATGCAGGGGTGTACAACTTTACCCACACATACTAACCTTCTCTTAATGCCAGAATCATTAGCCCTCTTTCTTGGAAGGCCGACAGAGGATGGTTAGACACGACCTTTACCTTGCTTTCGCCGAGACCATGAGTCAGGCAATAAGTATGGTCCGCCGTAACGGGTCAAATCCCGAAGTCGGTACTTAAAGATGTGAGGCCAGGTTGGTTCACCAGGGACGCTATCTACCCCAAGCAACCCGGTCCACGATTCCCTACCTGTTATGAATGCACCTCCTTCACCCCCTCTTTCGAAAACATTTTCAATGCGTATGTCGAATGGAACGCCCGAACTATGTGACTCATGGAATCTACTAGGCAAGTTAGTCACTCATGAGGTTTTCCAGGCCCTGTGTGGTTGTACGCTCGTCTTGGTTCCAAAGACAAGAACTCGGTTCCTAGTGTGGCGAGCATGGGACTAGAAAAACCACATCCCACTGTGGCCTCCCATACAAGCCTTATCAAGTTTAGGCCTCCCATACAAGCCTTATCAAGTTTAATCTCAAATCACTGATCTCATCTCATCACGTTCTCTTGTCATACTATATTATCTGCATCTGATACATCATCTGGATGAACCAGGCTCAACAGCTAAACATGGCTAAGCAAGACACAGATATAAGCTCTAGCAGTGCACACAAGCCAAACCTAGTTATGCTAGGAGCAGTGGATCAGGTAATATAAGCTTAAAGGGAGTATGCAATAGATAGGATACTCCATCTATCGATAAAAGACCACAGTAGAATCGTATGCATCATGACAATAATTGAAATGCTTTCGAAACCATAGGATTATATCATGGTGGGGCTATGCTTGTCTTTGCCAGTTGATAACCGATAAGCGGATCTTTGGGAGCCTTGTACTTGACTTAGTTATAGTTGGTCAAGTATTGTTCGTCGATCTTCGAACTTCGACGGTGTTGATCTCGGTCTTTGATCTCGATCTCGATCTTGATATCGTATTCTACCGGGAAGAACCAAACACCAGAAAAAGAGGGGAAACAATCAACACATGGCATCGATGCAATGCTCAAGCAAGGATGATGATATGACAAGTTAAATTTTATCGAAATGTAACCCTAAGGCATGCTTGGTAGTTTAAACGGGGTTCCGAGGGGTGAAAACCCTAACTCGGGGAAACTCCGGATGTATATGAGAGAGGTTACTATGTTCTTCTAATTAAACTTGTATTGAAAGTTTTTGAACAATGCATGGTTATAGATTTAATAGATAGGTCTCATTTTTCTGAACATTTTGATATATTATACATATTTTTCTGACTTATAATTTATTAGTTATTGAATTCATAAGATTTATTCAATTTCTGGAAATTATTAAAGCCTTTTTAATTGATTACTGCGTCATGCTGACATCAGCCTAAGCAGTATAAACATTTTACACAAGGGGTTGGGCTAGCCACAGTGGCTGACCGGTGGGCCTCAGAGCCACATCGGCCTCCACGTGGACAAGTGGGACCCGAGGGGGTTTGACCAGGAGCTGACCGTGCGCGCTGCGTCACGACGACATCACACTGGCGGTGACCTCCCAGGTGACGCATGGGGACGGCAAAGGAGCGCACAAGGGGATGAGAAACCTAGTCTAATCGAATCAGCACAACGAGACGAGCGCAAAGGTGGCGGCGCCGCTGTGTTTTGGTTGCCGGAGGCATGGCATTGACGGTGCCCGACGGCGGCGGGCGGAGGCGCGTGAGGCGAGAGAGAACCAGAGCGAGAGAGGAAGAACGGAGGGGTCCTGAAGGACCAGAGGCTCACCATCGACGCGTTACGGTTGCTAGACTGGCCGGAGGGGGTCGAGGTTGACGACGTTGTCGCGGCGGAGGATGGTCGGCCACGGAGAAGATGAAGTCGATGGCGATGATTGAAGACACATGGCGTCGATTCCTTCTATGAGGGAGCTCAACTCGACGAGGCGGTTCTTCTAGCGTGCTCAGCGGAGCTCGGGGGCGGTCAGAACAGCGACGATCGGCGGCTAGGGTTCGGGCTCTCGCACGGGAGGGAAGAGAGAGGTCGCTGGAGAGGGGGAAAGTGGATGAGGGCGACGGGGACGTGGCCGCTTCGTTATTATCCACGCTCGGGGCTCGACGGACGGCCGGGAGGAGGCGGCGGGGATCGACAGCATCGGTGACGACAGGAAGCTCCCTACCTGTCTGGAGGAAGACGACGACAGGCGGGGGCGAAGGGGTACGAGCCGCACCTTGGCTAGCATGGGCCGCTGTTGGTCCTTAGCTGTTGCGTGTTGGCGACAGGGAGGAGAGGAGAGGGATGGGCCGGCCTGTTTGGCTGTTGCTGCCCTTTTTTCTGAGAAATTGTTTTTCCAATTCTGTTTCTATTTCTCTTTATAACTTTCATTTTCAAACTGTTTTGGATCATTTGAAAAATACTAGAGAGGTTTGCAAAGTATGTAAAATACTCAAGATCCCTTATATTTAGTTTGGGCCCATTGTTTTTGTCATTTCAAAATTTAAAACCATTTTGAATTGCTTTCAAAGAGAGAGGGAAATTAGGGTTTAGGGTTTATCTTTATTTCCTTTTGCATGAATTTTGATAAGATGATGCTCATGAATGCAAAAACAACCCTAATTATTGATTAACTAAAACTGGGGTGTTACAGCTCTATCCCCCTTACGAGAATCTCGACCCGGGATTCCAAAGGTAGGAAGAGAGACAGAGAGAGAAAGAAACAGGGCCACTCTAAAGATAAGAGGGGAACACACTAAACAACACATAGAGTATCTCATGGTCAACTCATGGATGTAGTGTTCAGAAACAACTCTGATATGACGACATGGAACACACCAAGGTAATGGAGGAAACAAGAGGAGAAGGTTTCAAGTTGTTAGATATATGGTCTTCATAAAGATTGAGACCATGAAACTTACAGAAGAATTTTGAAGCTTCTAAGAAATAAGGCTTCCAGCAGAAAGAACATAACACATACTTCGATAAAGAATCTCTATTAAAAGACTTAAGTAGAGATTTCGGGTTGCAGAGGCATGAATCAACAAAACCAAGCTGTTGAACTACTTTTGACACAAAAGGTCACTTTTTCATTCAACAGAAGGCCAAGACAGAAAGGTGTTTTATATCGAGGACTCATAGGAGTCACAAAGTAACATGTATACAGAGGAACTGTTGATTACCAAAATCATAGTCACTCTTAAAACATGATTGAGAGAATGGAGGAAACTCTTTATTCATCCAGATTTATCAAAATCTTTGCCAAGATCATGATATCACTTTACACCACTAAGATGAATAGTTAAGAAGATTCCTGATGACATGAGAAGAAAGAAACTTCATTCTCGGACTTCAATTATTTGGCACAACCAAAATGATTGCCAACATAAAAGGGTTTGGAGGATCGATCGAGAGACATTTGACAAAACTACTTTAAATGTTCTCCTTGATGTTCGGAAAAAATCAAACATCAAGTAAAGGTCAGACTTCGAATACAAAGGAAACCATAAGCACAACTCCTATAATAAACCATAGAAGATGCCTCATGAAGAGTGGTTGTTATTGCTGAATCAAGGAATATGACAATAGGTCTTTTTGGCTAAGCATGTCAACCATTACATCATTCTTGCCATATTTACAAAGAGACCTATGTCAAAACCTTGAGGAACACAAACCATCATTACTGCTTGAGATTCAACTTTGGTTAGGTGGGATGATACTTCAGACTCAGCATGCCGAATAGAAAGTCTGCAACATTTACCACAAAGGTAAAGTTACTAGATCCTCAAGATATGGACTACTGTGTAAAGCTCCAAAAGAGTGAGCTAAATTGTTAGACCCATGTATTTACAACTTGTCGAGAGACAACTGCTCACACATAAAGTACTAACAATAAAACACACATGTGTCTTTAGGGAATGGAGATAACTCTACTCGAATCCACTGCGACATCTTTCAACATTTGCATGTGAACCGGAGAAGGTTACTTCTAACATCAAGAACACATACTTCGAGATGACTCATAGACGGTTATTGAAAGTTTCCAACATTAGTGCCAAATGTTCCATATGAATCAAATCTAGCATGGAGAAGATAAGGATGTCATCGATGGGCTCAACAACAAACTTATTGAGACACTCCAAGAAGATGGACTCATATGTTGCATGGACAAGATATAAATACTGGTCAGATCAAAGGACACCAAGATTTACTAAAGTGAAACATCACATGAAGAAACATCATCGAGATAATCCTTGGAACTGAGTTTGATTTGACGATAACCCAAATCAAATCAAAAGTGGGGGAAGATAACATATACAAAGGAAATACTATCTTTCTTCAACACAAACAAAACTAGACATCCCTTGTAGGAAGAACTGAGTCGGATAGAACTTTTGTCTTACAAGTCTCCAAGTTGTTGTTTAAGCTCAACCAACTAGTTCAGGGGTATCCAGTATGGATCCTTGGAGAAAAGAGCAGTTCAGAGTACTTGCTTTCTCAAGAATTTGACAACACGGTCATGTGGCAACATGGCGATTCTTCTAGTAGACATCTAGAGTATCACGGACCACCGATATGTCACTTTGTTCGGGAGGAAACTTGCTTGGTAAGGCAAGAAGACATAGTTTTAGAGCTTCGGCACAAGCCTAACTCTTTGACCGAAGAGAGTGTACCAGAGTAACGGACTTGGTATCATAATCATCCTTTGCTTAGTGAAAGGATTAACCAATCACGCTAAGGATGACACAAATGTCCTTGGAGTTCAAAGCAATAAGAATTGCTAAGAATCTCAGATGGCCACATTATTACGCACACGCATCATTCACGATCGCGAAAGATCGGAAGAAGGGTGGTAAAGATGTGTATAAGCATCACTTCATTAAGGGGTCAAGAAACTCGGCACGACCTCTTAGTACTAAAGAGTGTGATACTTTAAGATGGAACAGATAGAAACAATCAATGCCTCTTAATCTGCGGATGCGGTGACCCAACATACCACTGCATGATGTAGTATACTATAGACGTTGACATAACACCAATGAAACACCGTTCACTAGTATTACATCCCTTAGAATGGCACAACAGAAACACAGCGGGTCCAATACATGGCTAAAGGTTACAACTCACTCTTTACATAAGATCCAGAGAACACTCTAGGTTAAAGGGAGAGAAATAACTTCTTACGGAGAAGAATCAAAGATAAATAACACAAGAACGATTATACTATTAAGTCTAGTATTCTGGCTAAGAGGTTGGCATTGCTGCTATTGCAATGCGCTACAGACATAGGTTCTTTGGCTAGAGATTATATTCCTATCTAATCCGTAACTTCGTCTTCACTTGAGTTGAGGTATATGTTGTCTTCCTTGTCTTCATTGAAGAGCTTAAGCTGGCTTGATAAGTCCTAGAGCATAACTTGATGAAAATGTCATCTTAATGCTTCAGAATCTAGCAAGGGTTAAGAAGATACTTTGAGTACGAGCGTACTCAGCAAATTCACTAGAAAAGGAGTATTTGATGCACTACAACTACAGCCACAGACCGTAGGTTGTAGGCAATGCAAGTTTTCATAAACATTTCTTCAAAGGTTGCTTTTATTCTGAAAAGTTATGTCCGTCAGCCTTCACGAGTTTACCAAAACTTTCATGGAGTTCCTTTCCCGCCGCGTTCGCAGCTCCTTCCCGGAATAAGGAGTAACAAGTTACAGTTCTTACACTCTGCAGAGGTGCGTTACTTTACCCATGAGAGATCAACTCTTTGTTGCACAACCGGGCAGCTTATTCCTGTCCACAATTCCATGATGTGGGGCTCAGAAGATGATCCAAGCCAATCACTGCCCCCTTCGCGACCTCGCATGCCTCCTTGGTGTACACCATGCCCACATATTGGATTACGGCAATGGTTTGTACAAACCGTTAGATGCCAGAACTACCGTGGGACGATGAGGGTTCCCACCCATATGCTGCATATCCTCTACGAATTACCAATTAATATGCACGCTTCGAGGATAACAACCACGACCTGCACATCCGTCTTCATGCGAGAGGAAGAAGATACAGCTGACTTCTCCTTCCCATTCCAAATCTCATGGTCAACGCGTAATATACGGCGCAAGAATCACTGGCGACATTGGTTGTTAAGTCCTAGGTGATATAGTTCTGAACAGTGGTATCCAACTATCAGATTTAATAGATTAGCTGATCACCCTGGATCAGTAACCAATAGTTTACATTATTATGAAAATAGTGTTTTTAGATCTTTTTCAAATGCAGG
The DNA here is from genome assembly GCA_916181665.1 of Avena sativa. NCBI lineage: Eukaryota > Viridiplantae > Streptophyta > Magnoliopsida > Poales > Poaceae > Avena > Avena sativa. The sequence continues at coordinate 37,177,362 of OV702298.1, read as the reverse complement.
TGATAACAACACTGGATTTGTAAAATACTTTATAGAAAATAAACAAAGGACATTAGCAAGTGTGAACTTGTCTTTTGTGATTGCAAGATTATGCACTCACGGTCTTCGAGTCAGTATAAGATCCAAAATCTGAAATCAGCATCATTGGTCCGGTAAGGACTAATGTTTAAAGAAGCAATATGCTTTTATGCATAAGTAATGTGATGCACGTTCTAAGCGCAAGTCCCGGGGATAACGTTGTTCTAGGGTTTGGATTCCGAAAATGGTTACCTTGGAATGTGTGGTCCTTTTAGATAAGTTTCACCTTTGTGCTTTTATTAGAGCTTATGAGTGTGTGTGAGCAATACGTATTTATGTAGCAATAAAATATACATCTATGAAATGCTAGTCAAGATTGCTTATACAAGAGTTCTTGTTTCAAGTGGCAAAAAGGATAACCTTCAAAGAAAAGTTTTCTCTTCTAAGGTCTAAACAAGCTTTGTGGTTAGTTGGTGGTGGTTGATGTTATTGGTTTGCGCAAATGGTTTGGCTTGAGTTGCTTTATCACTTAACTACTTCAGACCAAAGTTAACTATAAAATATATAGTAATGTTATTGTATTATGTTTTGATTCGTGGAGACTAAAGTTAAATTTAAAATATAGATAGTTTTGAAAGTATGGTACTTACACATTTGTATCTTGTGTATCTGAAATGTTTTCTTTAGGTTACTTAAGAATGGTCATTCTATTTATTTGGGTAATGGTTTCTTGATTCTATTATGGAGTAATATCATCTATCTTTTATAGATGAGTGAGTATAGTTTATAATCTAAAACATATTATTACTTAACTACTTATGGATTTATATAATGTTGTGGTAGTTTTTGTAATTAGGTAGTTAATATAGATGGAAAAGGTTTGGTGTATTCATAAGTTGTTCTTTAAGGTTTTTATTATAAATGGAAATATTTTTAGAATAAAACCTTCATTTAATGTTGAATATAATTTAATAAAAGGCTATTTATAATGTTTTAAACCATTAAAGATTAATTTTATTAATATTTAGGATTAATACTATTTATAAAACTTAATTTACTCATTTTAGGAATATTAATAAATTTTATTTATCCTTATATGAATTATTAATGAAGTAAATAAGTTTAAATTTGAGTTGTTAAAATATTTGAATTTTTTATTTAACTCAAAAGTAAAATATTAGATTTTTAATATGTAAATATTATTTTTTTCATCATTTTTCTATATTACATTTATTTTTGTGATTTATAAATAATAAGATATGATTTTTTACAATTCTTATTACTTTATAATTACTTAATAAATGATAAGTATTTACTTAAGTGAAGTAATAATACATAATTATAGTTTTATATTATAATTATTATTTTTCCAAGATTTTTGGTATTTTATTTATATTTTTAAATATTTACCACTATTAAAATATGAATTATCAAAGCTTTATTACTTATAAAACTTTTATTAAATAATATTTATTTAAATAATCATGATAGTAATATTTGATAATAAGTTTAAGTTGTAGATTTTATTTTTCTACAAATTTTCATATATTATACATATTTTTCTGAATTGAAAATCAAAAGTTATTAATTAAACAGATTTAATCATTTATTAGATTTCTAGAATATTATTAATTGAATTGTAACATTTTATTTAACTCTTAACAGAAAATAGTTTTTACACCACACCTAGAGCTAGCCCCAGTCACTGACTAGTGGGCCAGTGTCCACCTCATCTCACTGGTTAAAGAAAATACATTTGTTACTGACCTTCTCTCTACTCTCAGTGACACATGGGCCCTGGGCCACGTCACTTGCCACGCGGGACAAAGACCAGGTCAAACAGAGAACTGGGTCCAGGCTGACCCCAGCACGTCGTCACGCTGACGTCAGCGCGACCTCCACCACCAGATCAAGGTCGCCGGCGATGATCTATGGTGTTTTAGCATGCATGGTTTAGTGTGTTGGGAATAGGGTGCAACAACGAGTCGAACTATGGTTGCGCCACCCTGGAATGGTCACCGGAGCACTAGCCCCAACGAGCTTCGACGGTGACAGGCTCGGGTGCATGCGTACAAGGCGCTACAGATGACCAGGATCAAATCGGAGAGAATGAGCAGAAGTAGAAGCTCACCAGGAAGCTTGTAGTGGCAATGAAAAGGGGAGGCGAGCTCAGACGACATCGCCATGGTCGACGGCGAACGACAGACAGACGAACTCGATGCACATGGTTGCAGGCTTCTCGGCTCGATTCCTCCTCCTAGCAGACGAAGTCCATCATGGCGATGCTAGTGGAACCTTCAGTTGGCCTTGGGGTGGTCTTGAACAACGACAACGAGCAACTCTGGCGACTTAGGGTTTCGGCATGGTTGGGGAAATTTTAGAGAGAGCACGAGAGAGAGTGATTCGGGTATGAATGGATAGAAGAGCTCGCGGGCGTTCTTATCCCCCTCCTCACTAACGGCGGCGCGCATCATAACGTGTCGGAGATCGACGACCGCCGTGATGCCACGCAGCTGCTTTCGCCGGCGAGGAAGACGACGAGAAACAGAAGGCCGAAGCGGTACGGGCTACTGGTGGGCTGGTCGCGGGCCAAAGTGGGGTGCACCTGGGTGTCAGGTAAGCAGGTAGGTTTGGGCTGCGGCCAGGTTTAGTTTTTTTATTTGTTTTATCCTTTTTATATTTTCTGTTTTCTTATTCAGATTTGAATTTGATTTATACTTTGAACCTTTCTTTGTATAATTTAGTTGCTGGATATTTACAACAATACTAAAATATATCTTGTATCATTTGTGAATTTTTATTATATCATCTTTTTGTATTTCTTTTATTTTGCTCAATATGAACCCCCTTGTTAATAGTTTATAGAAACTTTTCTTATTATTTTTCTCTTGTATTTTAATTAGGGTATGTTGAATGATATATTTTTATTTGTTTATAAACTTAACTCTAATTGGCTCATAGTTTGTATAGAAACCTTTATATGTATAATGATCCTATACCATTATTTGATGCATGAAATATAAAGACATTGATATGGTGATTACTACTCCCATTAATTTGGAAAATGGCAATGTATATATTCTATTGTGATAAACAAAGAAGTTAAAGGTTTTGGATTATGAATATTTACCCTAGGGTTTAGAGTTTTTAATATACTTAGATTGCTTTATGGATATGAGTAAAGAATTATTAACTAAGCATATTGTCTTCTGTTTGTGATATTTGATGACATCACCTTTTATAATAGAAAGTTGTGATTAGAATGTTTTATAGAAAGCAATTGGTAAAAATATTCTTATAGGATTTGCTATAGGAAAATATTCCTATGAAGTGATATTGGACATAAGATGATAGATCAACAACATGAGATGGATATTATGTTGATCTGGATTTAGAGTTGGTTGTTACCAATAATGTCTATTTTTCCTAATTCATAATTCTGGATCTTTAAATAAGGAATTCCTTTCCTAGATATACTACCTCTTCCTATCCATCATCATGATTAACATGATGAGCTCTACTTATTTAAATCTTCTTATTCATATATCATTCTTCTAAACTCATGGATGAATCCAATGAGTTTGATAATAAAGCATTTCATAGCTTTCTTATATCCTTGCTTGATTATACCCACTATCCTACTATTGAAAATCTTCAGTCCAACAAGTAGTTCTTTCCAACTCCACTCATGACCTTCCTTAATCATCCATCACTAATATTTCTCTAATAGCTGTATGCATCCAACTACCTTTCTCTAAAGTTGACTATCCTTTAAGATGAATAACACTACTTCTATAACTCTATGCTATACTAGATTTAATTGAATAATATCATCTATATGCACTTTACTCCAACCCTAATAATATTTATGTGGCTTGTAATGACTACTCTAGAATAACTTACCTCTACTAGGGTTTCAATCATGTTTTATCCACCAATACCACTTATTCATGACATAGGTACTCAATTTTGGTGAATAAGGCTTGATCATTATAACCTTTTGATCCATTATGGTTTGGGTTTTTTCAGTTGGCTAACCAAGGCTCCATCAATACAACATTACAGTTGTATTATAATTATCTTCTGTTTAGCTCTATTGGATTAAGAGATTAAATTCATTAACTATACCTACTTGATCCAATAGGACTACTCCTAGTAACTATCTCCAGACTTCATCCTTGTAATCTTCTTTTCTATCAAGGAAGGATTTGGCTCCACCAACTCTCCTATTGATTGGATTCTTTTCAATCATTCTTATCAAAATAAATGACATCTGAAACTAGCATCACTATTCACCCCTTCCCAGTTGTTTCTTTGTAGACACTTATTTGTAGGTTGTGTTAAGATCAAATACTTGATAGGTTGAGAATGGATGAATCAATAATTGATTTCTCAACATTGATGAATAACATACATGGAAATATAACTCAACAGAGATGATAAGAATTGATATGGAAAGAAAGATATAGGGTAAATGATCTAAGTTTAGTTCCTTTCCTACTCCATCTTACTTAAGAAGTAGGGTTAGGTATTACCATGATACTCATGGTATATGTAGATGAGATTAAGATATAGTTGTTACATTTTTGTTATTTGTGTTATATCCTTAAATTGGTACTCATGAGTGATTATAGTGAATACTATAATATGATCACCTAAAGATCAAATATGAATCATAATGTATTAGGTTTTATCTTTTATTTCATTTGATCTCCCCTTAGGTTAAATCTCCCTGATCCAAAGTAGGGTTTTAGCAAAGTCCTATTGAAACTTATCGCAGTCAACTTGATGATCTACTTCAATTCCATCAAGCTAAGAGAAGCTTCAATCACTTTGACAAGTTTTGTTTAAAAGCGCGAAAATTATTCGGATTTTCTATGCATGAATGCAATGCACACATCTGGGTTCAGCTTATTTCTAAGCTCTAATGCTGGGATGTTACAGCGGATTACAACACTTTGACATGGTCCTAGATATGACAAGGTACTGGAGTTTGTTTCTCTTGACATCCCGAAGTGGTTTGTCATAACGGACCACAAGAGTATCTTGCATCGGAAGACGCCAATGCATATTTACTACTTGGCTACCAACTGTTAGGCAAAGGTCAGAAAACAACAAGGGGAAAGGAACATGCTCGGGATAGAATCCCAAGATGTGGATGCATGGATTATCCATCTTCCGGAAACCAATGCAAAGAAGGGTAAGGTGTGGCAGAGTCACAGACATAGATGGGAGACTCTCGAGGAGTATTATTGTCGTGATCTATTTGGTTCCATTAAAGAACATCTGCCATAGCTAGTGGTAGTGGAAGTCCTTTGTTGTCACAATGCAATCGCGACAAAGACCACAAGCTTGAAGGCTAGAATTGTAATACCAGCCATCCTGGGGTAATGTATGAACATTAACAACAGGGGTCAAAGGAATGGATCTTGGGTTAAAGGTCAGCTTCATGTACAAGATTCACAACACCTGAATCCAGCACAATTGGGGATCTTCGGTTCAAGTCCGAGGGTTAAAACCCGAGAAAACAATAATTACTATTTGAGTGACATGGCGTACACTGCAAACAAACAAAACAAAAAGGAGGAACACCTTATGAAGTACCCAAACAAACAAAAAGGAGGCACATGAGGTGAAAGGAAACCTCGAAGCCTAGAACAGAACACTACAGATCCAACAATATAATATTGTGGGTCCAAAAATAGAGAGATCATGATAGAAAGGAATATCTCAGATGAATAGGAGCAAGGGGAACAAGGGATACACAACACACACAACTCTAGAGAACTCAAGACTAGGTCACCTGGCTTAGAAACGACATGCACAAAAGGCACCTAAGCTTTGAAAGACTAGAAGAGATATCAAAACTTTTCAAAAATCAACACCAGATAAGATAACCCAGAGTTAGAGCGAAACTGGATAAGGAGAAAAAGAAGCATACTAGAGTTTTTGCAAATACTTTTTAGCTTTTAAAATAGTTTTCACAAACACTAGAGTCAAAATAGACCAATAGCAAGGTTTTCCTACGGTTGGTACTGCTCTGATACCAAGACCTGTGACACCCCCAAGGTCAGGGCTAAACATATCCCAGATCTCCGTCTGACATAAGCTTAACCTTGAGCTCGAGAATATCCAGTGAAAAACGGTAACATGGCAGTGACCCTACGACACAAAATTTATTACAGCAAGCTCATAACTAAGCAAAGAACCAAAATATTACAAGCAGAGGTCACTGACCACAAACATCAAACAACGGAAGGCAAATTATGCTATTAAGTATAGCAAACTTAACAAATGGCCTAAGAGGCCTGAAGCATAACGATGACGTCCCAGCCCATAGATTCTAGGCTGCCGGCCTGGAACCCCAAGCTACTCGTCAATATCGATGTAGTACCAAACTCATCTTCAAGGAACACTTACTCTGCCAAAAGTATCAACAAAGCAAGGGTGAGTAAAGGGTGTACTTTGCAAGACTTATGGCTGGTGGAGTTGTTTTGCATAAAGCCATCTTTGTTTATAAAACAAGAGAGAGAGAGAGGAAGCTCGTCTAATCAGAGCATTTTAAAAGGGGATAAGAGAGCGAAATATCCAAAATATTGATCATCATCTTTTGATATCCACCAAGTCATCATCTGAACCCTATCTAGGATCACCCCTCGTACCCATGAGGAAGCATCCTTAAGCACACGTTGATCTACCAACTTTTAAGATTAGGTTATAGTTCTCTATGATCTTGAGTCCGGTCGCCAAGTCGTTCATAACCGTGAACACGGCTTTTTGAAAAGATTATGGCCCTGCAGGGGTGTACAACATTACCCACACGTACTAACCTTCTCTTAATACCAGAATCATTAGCCCTCTTCCTTTGAAGGCCGGCAAAGGGTGGTTAGACACGACCTTTACCTTGCTTTCACCGAGACCATGAGTCACGCAATAAGTATGGTTCCGTCGTAACGGGTCAAATCCTGAAGCCGGTACTTAAATATGTGAGGCGAGGTTGGTTTACCAGGGGCGCTATCTACCCCAAGCAACCTGGTCCACGATTCCCTACCTGTTATGAATGCACCTCCTTCACCTCCTCTTTCGAAAACATTTTCTATGCGTATGTCGAATGGAACGCCCAAACTATGTGACTCATGGAATCTACTAGGCAAGTTAGTCACTCGTGAGGTTTTCCAGGCCCCGTGTGGTTGTACGCTCGTCTTGGTTCCAAAGGCAAGAACTCGGTTCCTAGTGGTGGCGGGCATGGGACTAGAAAAAACACATCCCACCGTGGCCTCCCATACAAGCCTTAGCAAGTTTAATCTCATATCATTGATCTCATCTCATGACGTTCTCCTGTCATACTAGATTATCTGCATCTGTTACATCATCTGGATGAACCAGGCTCAACAGCTAAGCAAGACAAAGATATAAGCTCTAGCAGTGCACACAAGCCAAACCTAGTTATGCTAGGAGCAGTGGATCAGGTAATATAAGCTCAAAGGGAGCATGCAATAGATAGGATACTCCATCTATCAATAAAATACCACAGTAGAATCGTATGCATCATGGCAAGAACTGAAATGCTTTCGAAACCATAGGATTATATCATGGTGGGGCTATGCTTGCCTTTGCCAGTTGATAACCGATAAGCGGATCTTCGGGAGCCTTGTACTTGACTTAGTTACAGTTGGTCAAGTATTGTTCGTCGATCTTCGAACTTCGACGGTGTTGATCTCGGTCTTCAATCTCGATCTCGATCTTGATATCGTATACTACCGGGAACAACCAAACACCAGAAAAAGAGGGGAAACAATCAACACATGGCATCGATGCAATGCTCAAGCAAGGATGATGATATGAAAAGTTAAATTGTATCGAAAGGTAACCCTAAGGCATGCTTGGTAGTTTAAACGGGGTTTCGAGGGGTGAAAACCCTAACTCGGGGAAACTCCAGATGTATATGAGAGGGGTTACTATGTTCTTCTAATTAAACTTGTATTGAAAGTTGTTGAACAATGCATGGTTATAGATTTAATAGATAGGTCTCATTTTTTTGAACATTTTGATATATTATACATATTTTTCTGACTTATAATGAATTAGTTATTGAATTTATAAGATTTATTCAATTTCTGGAAATTATTAAAGCCTTTTTAATTGATTACTGTGTCATGCTGACATCAGCCTAAGCAGTATAAACATTTTACACAGGGGGCTGGGCTAGCCACAGTGGCTGACCAGTGGGCCTCAGAGCCACATCGGCCTCCAGGTGACGCACGGGGACGGCGAAGGAGCGCACAAGGGGATGCGAAACCTAGTATAATCGAATCAGCGCAACGAGGCGAGCGCAAAGGTGGCGGCGCCGCTGTGTTTTGGTTGCCGGAGGCATGGCGTTGACGGTGCCCGATGGCGACGAGCGGTGGCGCGCGAGGCGAGAGAGAACCAGAGCGAGAGAGGAAGAACGGAGGGGTCCTGAAGGACCAGAGGCTCACCCTCGACGCATCACGGTTGCTAGATGGGCCGGAGGGGGTCGAGGTCGACGACGTGGTCGCGGCGGAGGATGGTCGGCCGCAGGAAAGATGAAGCCGATGGCGATGATTGAAGACACGCGACGTCGATTCCTTCTACGAGGGAGCTCAACTCGACGAGGCGGTTCTTCTAGCATGCTCAGCGGAGCTCGGTGGCGGTCGGAACGGCGACGAGCGGCGGCGGCAAGGGTTCGGGCTCTCGCACGGGTGGGAAGAGAGAGGTCGCTGGAGAGGGGGAAAGTGGATGAGGGCGACGGGGACGTGGCCGCGTCGTTCTTATCCACGCTCGGGGATCGACGAACGGCCGGGAGGAGGCGGCGGGGATCGACGGCGTCGGTGACGACAGGCAGCTCCCTGCCTGTCTGGAGGACGACGATGACAGGCAGGGGCGAAGGGGTACGGGCCGCACTTGGGCTGGCCTGGGCCGCTCCTGGGCCTTATCTGCTGCGTGTTGGCGAGAGGGAGGAGAGGAGAGGGATGGGCCGACCTGTTTGGCTATTGCTGCCCTTTTTTCTGAGAAATTGTTTTTCCAATTCTGTTTCTATTTCTCTTTATAACTTTCATTTTCAAACTATTTTGGATAATTTGAAAAATACCATAGAGGTTTGCAAAGTATGTAAAATACTCAAGATCCCTTATATTCAGTTTGGGCCCATTGTTTTTGTCATTTCAAAATTTAAAAACATTTTGAATTGCTTTCAAAGAGAGAGGGAAATGAGGGTTTAGGGTTTATCTTTATTTCCTTTTGCATGCATTTTGATAAGATGATGCTCATGAATGCAAAAACAACCATAATTATTGATTAACTAAAACTGGGGTCTTACAGTAAGTGAGTGGCAATAAGAGAGATACACGTGCGCGCTCCTCGGATGATGACGCCGCCCTTCTCGTGCCGAGCCGAGCTTTATTTTTCCGATTAGGAAAATTGTGAGGTTTTCACAGATGTGTCAAACAGTTAGCTTATTCGGGCCGCTCCCAAATCGTGGGCTATTGTTACTGACTCGAACATGCGCAATATGGATTCGGCCACGTTCGCCTCTGTTAGGGTTTTCTGAGCCGCTCTATATAAAGTCCTACAGGGCTACCGCCACAACACACCAAAAAAGCAATCTAGGGTTTTGCCTCCTCTCTGCTTGCGTTGCCACCATAGTCTACTCCATCCCGCTTGCCGACATGCACCGGCGGACGGGAGAGCAGGTCTCAGAAACCACTCGCCTTTGCGATCCTGTACAAGAGAGGGCGAATAAGGTTTTTAGAAAGCGCTCCGCGCGACTGCTCGAGTTCTTCATTCACGGGTAGTCTTCCATCCAAGTCAGGCGGTGCTTCCTATCGTCGTCTTTGCCGCCTTCAGCTTCGATCAGTTTTCCCCAAAGTTACTACTGCGACAAGTGAACGGTACGTGCGACGTGCTCCTGTTTGATTATTAATCATGATCTATGAATACATGTTTAGCTGGTACTTGTTTCCATTCATCCTGTTATTTAGTACATCTAGTACGTTCGAGCTACATTAGCTAGTAACTAGTTTCGTCATGTTTAATATTCTGGAATTAACCATGGAAATCATGCCTAATATACCAACACGTCGATCCCCAGACATCTAAGAGCGAATCTTCAAGGTATATTACCACATGCCTTACCCACTCTGTATCACCACCTTCAGTCACCTCTCTTGGCAATAGGCACAGACAATCACACCCCGCACCGCACCATCAGCAAATCCTTGGTCACAATGGTTCGGGTGCACGATCACAACTCCAAGACCACCATCCTCCGCCTGCACGAGTATCATCATCTTGAACATTGCGTCACCGGGTCATGTTCCAGTGGGTCGATCATAACCATGCTATGCTGGGCCACGTCGTACTCGAGAATGGATCCATAGTTGGAAAGGAAGTACAACAAAGATTTCCCTACCAGCAAGGCAGGAGCATCATAGATCAAGGATATTTTGGATGGGCTATCGCAGGGATGAAGAGGAGATGACCTCCATACCTAGATCGGCCCCTCCTCCGTGTGCTGTCTTGATCGGCGCTGCCAGCATGGATCCACAAACGACACTGCTCCACTCCGGCGACTCCACCACCGCGCTCAACACCCGCTTGGACCCGATGGCGCCGGATCCGTCCTCCTTGCGCGTCGTTGTCTCAAGAAACGACCCAGGCCACCACAAGAAGCGAGCCAAGGGCACCCTGCCCAAATCCCGCAGCGGTGGAACCGAGCTTGCCGGCCAGTCCTGCCTCATCGCCCCGCAAGCCTCAGAGCGCTGTTGGCCTCCTCCGTGTATATGCGGGGAGCGGCGTGGTGAGGGGTTAGTCGATGGGGCACTGCGATAGGGGATGGGTCGGGGTCGGGTTGGCTCCGGTGTGGAACTGGACGACCACGGGTTTCGGTGGGCATAGGCCCACAGGGCATACCAGAAGGCCAGATGGGCGCGCGCAAGTACTCTCAGAATGCTCACAACTGACCACGCTTAAGGCCAACTCCAATGGCATACCGCAGATCATACACCGGATTTGTACGATTTGATCCGTTCGCGGGGTGAGTCCGTCGGGTGTCCGGCCCAAATTAGTATGTATCCCCAACGGTGTTTCTCCCTGCATACGGACAGCCGTTTCTAGCAGCACGCTATCATCGGAGTCGTCACCCTCGACGGCCAACAATAGGTCCACGACGTCCACCACACCCGCGTGCGCCATCGCCCAACTCGTCCCTGCTGCCGGCAGGCACCACGACCACGTAGTGGGGTTCCGCTGCTTTGCGAGCTCGGCGGGGCGGGGCGACGTGCGTCTCGGCGAGCGGCATGTGTGAGCACCACTGCCGCGTGCAGTGGAAGGCGTCGGGCGGCGCGCGGGTCAGCGGGGCGGGACGATGCGCGGGGCAGTGAGGCGGCATGCTGTAACACCCTTAGTTTTATTAAATGCTAACAAGGATTTGTTTGTGCATTCATGAGCATCATCATCATCTTAAAATGCATGCAAGAAATAATCATAAAACCCTACACCCTATCTCTATGCAAAAGCATTCAAAATGGTTTTGAATTTTGAAAAGTGCAAAACTTATGGAACCCAAATGGTTATAAAGGGTCCCTGCAATATTTTAATATGTTTACAAAAGTTCTAGTATTTTGAAATATTCAAAAACATTATTGGATTTGAAATAAAAAACAGAGAAAAGAAAACAGAAATAGAAAAAGATTTTGCTAATAAAAACATTCCCCTAACCTCTCTGGGCCGCAGCCCAGCTCTTCTCTTCTCTCCCTTTGCCGCCAGCGCCGCGCGCAGCGGCCCAGCAGCCGGTCCACTCCCGGCCCATGCACATCCCAAGCCGGATCGATACCGCTTTGGCCTTGTTTCCCGTTTGTCGTCTTCCTTGACGACGAGGAAGCTGCTCGCTGGCGCGCCTGCCGCCGTCCACAGCCGGAGATGCGCGGCGATTCATGCCGCCTCCCGCTAGCGCCTACAAGTACTGCACCGACGCCGCCGGAGAACCCTGGCATGCCACTCTTTCCCTCCATCTTATCCTTTTCTTGCCATGGCCGAAACCCTAGCTCTGGCCACCGTGTTACCTCGTCGTCCCCGGCCACCCCACATCATCTTGAGGCCACCGTTGGAAGCACCACGTCTTCCTCATCCTTTTTCGTGAAGCGTGCAAGCAGGGGAGCTTCCCCTCACCGGAATCGACCTCGACACATCGTCGGCCACCGATGTTGCCGCCATCGATTCGCCACCATTTTGGCCTCGCCTCGCCTCGCCTTCCCGACCCCTCCATCGCGTTCGTGGTGAGACGATGGTGCTCCAGCACCTCCCAAACGTCTCCATCCCTCTCTGTAGCTTGCTCCCAACGACCACCTGCATCCGCCAATGTTCCACTTCGTCGACGGCCGTGCTTCGGTGACCAAAAAGAGCGGCCCCACTATCTTTTGGTTCGCCAGGGTCGACTGCATCGAACGCGGGTCTCCTCACTGCCCCACGCGCCCTCTATCTTCGGCCCCGTGCTCCATCTGGGAAGGGCACCATTGATGACATCATCATGACGTCACCATGATGTCATTTTCCTTTTTCTTTTTCTTTAAACATTTCTGTATTTCATTTCTGTAATTATTTTGTAACTAAAAAAGCTGACATGTGGGCCCTATCTCTAAGTTAGATAAACATTTCCATAAATGTTTTATGATTAATAAAAATTTAAAAGTAATTTCAGAATGTAACTTGTTTTTATAATATCCCAAAAATGATTTAAAATGAATAAAAATGGAGAAATACATAATTAATTCATTTTAAATCAGAAAAATACAAATAATATATCAAAATGATCCGAAAAATGAGATCTACCTCTTTAACCTATAATCATGCATTGATAAGAAACTTCCATTACAAGTATAATTAGAACAACAATATAACCCCTCTCATATGCCTCCGAGGTTTTCCTGAATTAGGGTTTGTACCCCTCGGGACCCTAATTAAATTGCCAAGCATGCCTTAGGGGTTTATTTCAATGCAATTTAACCTGTCATATCATCATCTTTGCTTGAGCATTGCACCGATGCCATGTGTTGATTGTTTCCCTCTCTTTACGGTGTTTTTGCTTCTTATCGGTAGTCCTCGGAGATGAAAGTGAGAAACAAGATCGATTCCAAGAATGATGATCGAGATCAACACCATCGAAGGTTATCGACGAACAAGTCAAGATGATGTACCTGAAGATCTATATCTGAGTATCAACTGGCAAAGGCAAGCGAAGCCCCACACATACATATGAATCCTATGCTTTCAAAGTATTTATATTCTTGCCATGTGCATACGATTCTAAAGTCTTTTATCGATATATAGATTAATCCTATATAATGCATGTTACCTTTGTAGCCTATAATCCGTGATCCACTGTTCCTAGCATAACTAGGGTTTGGCTTGTGAAGCGCTGTTAGAGCTATTATATCTGTTGTGCTTAGCCATGCTTAGCTGTTACCGCTGGTCCATCCGGTTAATAAATCAGAGCTGTGAATGAATCTAGTATGACAGGATAACATGGTATGATCAGAGATGAAAGTTAAACATGCTAAGGATTGTATGAGAGGCCACGGTGGTTTGTGGTTTTTGCAGTCCCATACTTGCCACTATTAGGACCTAAGTTCTTGCCTCTTGAACCAACACGAGCGTACAGCCACACGGGGGCCTGGAAACCCCCTCGACCAACTAACTTGTCGAGTAGATTCCATGAGTCACATATTTTGGGCAGTCCATTTGGCATACGCAATTTGGTTCTTCTCGAAGGAGGTGAAGGAGGTGCATTCATAATAGGTAGGTAAGCATGGCCAGGAACAAGAGAGGAACAGCCTCCGTAATATTGAACCATGCACACATCATTAGGTACTGGCTTTGGGACTTGATCCGTTATGGCCGCATCTCCCTAGCGCGTGACTCATGGTCTCGGTGAAAGCAAGGTAAAGGTCATGGTCAACCACTCTCTGCCGACCTTCTAAGGAAGAGGGCTAATGTTAACTGGCATTAAGAATCGGTTGGTACGTGTGGGTAAAGTTATACACCCCTGCAGGGTATTAATATTTTCGAAAAGCCATGTCCGCGGTTATGGACGACTTGGGAACAGATTCTAAGATCATAGAGAACTTTAACCTAATCGTAAAACTTGGTGGATCAATGTGTGCTTAAGTATGCTTCCTTAGGGATCGAGGGGGTGAACCTAGGTAGGTTCAGCTGATAAAGATTCGGCGGATATCAAGAGATGATCAAAGCTAGAGTTACTGCTCTCTTATCCCCTTTTAAAATATTTTGATTAGTCGAGATTCTTCTCCCTCTTGTCTTACAAACAAAGATGGCTTTATGAAAAATAACTCCACCAGCCATAAGTCTTGCGGAGTATACCCTGTACTCACCCTTGCTTCATTGACACTTTTGCAGCAGAGTAAGTGTTACTATAGAAGAAGAGTTCTTTATGGCATCGACATTGACGAGTAGCTTGGGGTTCCCAATCGGCAGTTTGGGATGTATAGATTGGACGTCATCGTTATGCTTCGGGCCTCTTAGGCCATTTGCTAAGTTTGCTATACTTAATAGCATAATTTGCCTTCTGTTGTTTGATGTATGTGGTCAGTGAACTCTTCTTGTAATAATTTGGTTCTTCGCTCAGTTATGAGCTTGCTATAACAATTTTGTGTCGTAGGGTCATTGTTGTGTTATCAATTCTCTCTCTATACGCTTTTGAGGTTTAGGTTAGGCTTATAACAGATAGAGATATAGGATTTGTCTAGCCCTAATCCTAGGGGTGTCACGGGTTTTGGTATCAGAGCAGTACCGACTGTAGGAAACCCTTTCTATTGGTCGATGTTGAGTCTAGTGTTCGTGAAAACTATTTCAAGGATGAAAATTATGTGCGAAAACTCTAGTATGCTTCTTTTTCTCCTTATCCAGTTTTTCTCTAACTCTGGGTTCATCTTATCTTGTGTTGACTTTGAAAAGTTTTGCTATCTCGTTTCATCCTTCAAAACTTAGGTGCCTCTTCAGGCATGTCGTTCCTCAACCATTTAACCTAGTGTAAAGTTCTCCATAGTCTGGTGTGTGTGTTCCTTGTTTCCCTTGTTCCGTTTCACTTAAGAGATTTCTTTCCATCATAAACTCTCTATTTTATGGGCCACAACATCATGTTTATGGTTCCATAATGTATGTTCTAAGCTTTGATGTTTCATTTCGCCTTGTGTGCCTACTTTTTGTTTGTTCGGGTACTTTAGAAGTCATTATTCTCTTGGAAGCAACCTTGTGATTGCTAGCTTGTAGTGTATGCTTTGTCACTCAAGTAGTAGTTACTCTTTCTTTGGGTTTTAACCCTCGGACTTGAACCGAAAATCCCTGATTGTGCTGGATTTTGGTGTTGTAAACCTTGTACATGAAGCCGACCTTTAACCCAGATCCATTTTGTTGACCCAAGTTGTTAATGTTTAAATGTTACCTCGGGATGGCTAACCTCTGGTGTAGCCTTCAAGCTTGGGGTTTTTGTCGCGATTGAATTGTGACAACTAAGGACTTCCCCTACCACATGCTATGGCAGATGATCTTCAATGGAACCAATAGATCACGACAAGAGTACCCCTCGAGAGTACCACTTCTATACTCGTGACTCTGCCACACCTCCCTTTTCTACATTGGTCTCCGGAAGATTGTTGCCTTATGCATCCACATCTCGGGGTTCTATTCTGAGTATGTTCCTTTCCTCTTGTTGTTTTCCGACCTTTGTCTACTAGTTGGTAGCCAAGTAGTAAATGCACTGATGTCTTTCGATGCAAGTTACTCTTGTGGTCCATCATGACAAACCATTTCGGGATGTTAGGAGAAACAAACTCCAGTACCTCATCATTTCTAGGACCAGTCACAGTGTTGTAATCCACAAATCAAGAGGCATTGAATAGCTTCTTTTTGTCCTGCCTTAAAGCATCGCACTCTTCTATACTAAGAGATCATGTTGAGATTCATGACCCCTTAATGAAGTGGTGTTTTTACACATATTTACATGCCCTTCCTAGAGCTTTCGTGCTCGTGAATGATGCGTGTGCGTAATAATGTGGTCATCTGAGATTATTAGCAATTGTTATTGCTTTGAACTCAAAGGACATTTGTATCATTCTTAGTGTGATTGGTTAATCCTATCACTAAGCAAAGGATGATTGTGGTACCAAGTCCATTATTCTGGTACACCCTCTTCAGTCAAAGAGTTAGGCTCATGCCGAAGCTCTGAGACTATTTCATCTTTCCTTACCAAGCAAGTTTACTATCGAACTAAGTGGCATATCGGTGGTTCATTGCGGTGACCCATCATACCACTGCATGTGTAGTATACTATAGTCGTTGACATGACATCCATAGAGCACCGTTCCGTAAATATCACATCCCTCGGAGTGGTACAACAGAAACATTGCGGGTCCATATTACAAAAGTACACACATTATTATTATTACAATACCGGAAGTTCAAGACTTCCAAAAGATTCAACTTACAAACCAAAATATAAAGTGTTTCAGTGGAATTTGAAAGTAACAACTCCGACTAGGAGTTGAGCTCAACAGCTTATTCTATAGAGTTCATGCTGCTCGGCTCCGTTGGTTACTATTAACTAGAGATACTTAGTTGGACTCATTATCATCGACACCATAGCGGATTTCGTAATCCACTCCTTCAACTCCTCCGGACATATCGGGTTCCTCGTAGAACACATCTTCTTGACACTCGGCTACATACATTGGCACGTCTTCGGGATCCTCAGAGTCTAAGCAAGGGATCAAAGGAAAGAATGAGTAACAGTGTTACCCAACAAGTTCATTTTATGCAAGGTGGGAAGTTTGATGCTCTAACTACCACCTCGGATTATAAATCCTTGGCACTATGCAATTTTTGTAAATCTTTCTTCAAAGATTGATTTTATTCTGAAAAACTATGACAATCAGCCTTCACAGGTTGACCAGAACTTTCATGGAGTTCATTTCCTGCCGCGTTCGTAGCTCCTTCCCGGAACAGGGAGTAACAAGTTACAGTTCTTACACTCTACAGAGGTGCGTTACTTTACCCATGAGAGATCAACTCTTTGTTGCACAACCGGGCATACTTTCCCGTCCACAATTCCATGATGTGGGGCCCAATAGTTGGTCCAAGCCAATCACTGCCCCCTTCGCGACCCCGCATGCCTCCTTGGTGTACACCATGCCCACATAATGAATTACGGCAATGGTTTGTACAAACCGTTAGATGCCAGAACTATCGTGGGACGTTGAGGGTTCCCACCCATATGCTGCATATCCTCTACGAATTACCAATTAATATGCACGCTTCGAGGATAACAGCCACGACCTGCACATCCGGCTTCATGCGAGAGGAAGAAGATACAGCTGACTTCTCTGTCTCATTCCAAATCTCATGGCTAACGTGTAATATACGGCGCTAGAATCACTGATGTCAGGGGTTATTAAGTCCCTACTTGATCATCATTGTTGCAATTAGAACTCTAAGTTCTATTGCTCCATCATATCACCACTTAGGATGATATCTATAATTTCTTTATTTGTGAAAATAATATTTTCTTTCTTTTATAGCATATATGATAACACACAATTTGCAAATACTTTGATAAAGACTCTTCAAAGGACATGAGCAAGTGATGAACTTGCCTTGTGATGGCAAGGTAGTGAAGTCTGATGCTTGCACTGGACCTTGAGCTTCTAGTTCTACAAAAACATCATTATTGCCCGGTAAGGACAATATTTAAAGAAGCAAAATGATTATGCAAGTAATGTAATGCATTATTTAATTCTATCTGCATTTTCTATGTAAGGTGCCTTTTAATAAACCATTTATAAATATATTTTTTATATTTATAGCATATATTGAATTATTTTATTTTATTTCCTTTTTTATTTGACTTTTATTGATTTAATAATTCTTTTAGGAATTATTAATTATACATTAAAATTGTTATTAAATATTTATTTAGTATTTTTCAAAAATACTATAATATTAATATATAATGGAAGTGATTTTTATTTATTTTTATCATATTTCAATAATTTTGTAAAATTCCATAAGGAATATATAAATTACAAAATTCTTATAAAAATTTAAATGTCCAAAATTTTATATTTTATTTTTTTTGGATAGAGTGGATTATTTTGAATCCAAAAATATTTTATTTATAATTTTTGGAGTTTTATTTTATTTTCTAGAATTTTATTGAGGTCAGGGGCATTTTGGTCTTTTCCAATTGATTAAAACTGTTTTTTAAACACTTGGGCTGGCCTTTTGGGCTTATTGGGCCAGTGTGGCCCAATAGGACAGGGTCAAAATCATCACCTCGAGGGGTTTTGGCCCACCTAGCCCACTCTCTCTGCCTCCCCATCATTCTCACCTTTCCTCTCCTTCGACCCCGTGGGCTCTGGCGCCGCCGCTGGCGATGGCCGCCATTGTGGCGTCCCCTGGCCGCTGTCGTGGTGCAGCGCGAGGTTTGTAACTATGGTTGTTCATCTGGTCCAACTCGATTTGACTTTGGGGCTTCCCCGTGGCCAGGTTCACCCCGTTCCCGAATCCTAGGGTTAGGGAAAAGTGCTGCCGCCGCCGCGGTCCCGCCTATTGCTGTGGCGCCGCCGTGGCTGGTGCAGGTTGAGGCGCCCTCTGGGTGCTCCCTATGTCGCCGCGGGTTCGTCGGCCAATCTGCGTCCTCTTCAATTCGTCAGCGAGGACCCCGGGTAAGTTGCCTCTGTGGGTCTTGTTCATGCTACCACCATGAATCTCTCTGTGTGTATCTAGTGGCTTCTCGTGCCTAGTGACTATGTTCTAATTAGGGTTCATCTCCTAATTAGGGTTCTTGTTCTGATTAGGGTTCATAACCCCATGTTGATCATATCCATGATGCTTTAGATCTAGTGGTGATCATACTTAAGCATGAGAAATGATTGTTTGATGTGGATCATTATTTGTAGTGGGCTTTGATGATGCTAGTGGCTTGTCAGATTTATTCCAGTGGTAATTCACTATGATACCATATTAGTGTTTCTATGGAATCCCTGATTGGAAATGTTGTTAATCTGAGAACTTACTCCACTGTCAGAATGCTTATACTAACAGTAGTTCTCTCAGTAGTTGCTTACTGCAATTATAATGGTAGGCTTGTATACATGTTAATGATTTTCTATGGATGTATAGATGAATTTGATGTTGATTCCTGGCACTTGGCTTCAGGAAGATGATATTTATTGGCTTGTCCCTTTTATTTGTGGAATCTAAATAAAGATTGGTTTTAGCTCATTTAGAACTTGTCCTTGTGATACCATTATGATCTGGCACACAAGTGACTGAGTTTTATTTTTGGGCTTAGCTTTTACAATACTTGTGATTAATACTGGCAAGATAAAATGAAAGCTTTTCTTAACTCTCCTGCCTATGATGTTGGTCTGAGGCTCTAGGATTTTAAGTCCTAGTTAGTTGAGCAAATAGTTTGTTTGTAACTTGTAAGATTAGACGTGATACTCTCTCTAGGAGATGTCCCCTAATCTGATAAGAACAAATGAAGAATGATTCAAGTTGCAGATGTTAACACTAAACTCTGTGATGCTGGTCTGAGAGATTGGTGCTTTTGGTTGAGTTTGATTTCTTATCTTTATACTTGGAATCTCTAGGATAGATTCACCTCACTTGGGTGATTATTGAGAGATTGTTTCATAAAGCAACACATGCTTTTGTGTAGATACTATGATTGAATCATGTGATGGTTTTATGAGGCTCACCACAAAATCTGATGATGGTGGAGTAAAGTGGTGATGATCTTGATCTGGTGTTGCTGAACTCCTGTGCTTGACCTTGAGCTAGCCTACTCCTCCTAGCTCCTGGACTTGGCCTTGCTGTCCACCTGATCCTTCCCCCTCCTTATGTCACCATCCTGGTGATGAGATTTGGGCTTTGGTTGGTTTGGTTGCGGGTTGTTATGCTTGGTTTAGCTGCTATATATGCTGGATGTTCTTGGGTGTGTGTAGTGGAGAGATGCACTAATGTGCCACTCCACGGCAGTGCTTGTGGTTTTGTGAGTTTGGGGTTGTTCTGTGGGGTTGACAACACACCACATGCATGTTGGTGTGTGTCCTGCATGTGTGCTTGCTGTGCACTTGTGGATGTGTTCAGAATTTTGAAACTTACTATCACCAGGTTACTTTCACCTGGCTGGTGAATTTGTACCTCCTGGCTGTCATTTGACTTCTGGCTTTAAATTTATGAAAGATGGATTCTTTCATATTGGTGAAACTTGCCCCTTTTTATAATTTCTCAATGATGAATTTGTCTAGTGCACTTCACTGACATGTCTGAGAGAAAATACTACTAACATTAACCTTTTAATTTTCTATTTAATTTTCTGTTTTGTTTTGCAGGTATAGATATAAAGATGAAGATTTAGTTTAGGTTTAGATATAGAATAGTTATAGAATAATCCAATGTAATTTTCTTATTCTTTTGTAATTTTCTTTTTATTATTTTGTAATCTTCATTTTATTCTGCTTTAATAAAGATTACATTATTATTAATAAAGAATATTCTTATTCTTTATATATTTGCTTTTGTGAATTGTGTGGATGATTTCAATAAGTTATAATTTTGTAACTTGATTATATATTGATGATATGAAATAAGTTTCATATTCATTATTGTTTTTCTTTGGATAGAATTTAAGTTATAATACTTATTTCTTAATTAAATTAAGATTCAAAACTTATCCCTAATTTATGTGAATTACAATTCAAACACTCAAGTTTAAAATTCAAATTCATTTTAAATCACACATAATCCCTTAAAGATCATATCAAAGTCTATAGCAATCACCCTTTAATACTAAACCTAATCTCAAAGTATGAAAGAAACATTGATCACTTAAGGTTTTTATTTGGCGAAAATTTTACCCACATTTTCACAAATGAATGCATGCAACATTCCATATTCCTAAATCTACCCTTCGTTAGTTCCTAAATGCCGGGATGTTACAGACTCCCCCCCTTAAATTAAACTTCGTCCCGACGTCTGTGGAGATGTACCTGAATAGTTCTGGATAGGCTTTTCTTAAATCCTCTTCTTTCTCCCATGTGGCTTCCCTTTCAGGGTGATGTTCCCACTATACCTTGCAATATTTGATTGCTCTGTTCCTTAATCTTTTCCAGTTTTCTTCCAGAATCTTACAAGGCTTTTCAATATAGGTCAGGTCTGCTTGTAGTTCTATCTCTTGATGTGTGATTGCATCGTCTGGAACTTTCAAACATTTGAGGAGTTGTGACACATGGAAAACATTATGCACTTGAGCCAATCTTGATGGTAACTCTAAATCATAAGCTATAGTTCTATTTTGACTCAGTACCTGGTCTGATGTATCTTGGACTCAATTTCCCTTTAACTCCGTATATTTTCACCCCTTTCATTGGACTTACTTTCAAATAGACCATATCTCCCACTTCTGGATGCCATGATCTTCGACTTTGATCTGCTTAACTTTTCTGCCTGCTCTGGGCTATTTTCAGTCCATCCCTGATCTTATCAATGATATCTTGTCTTTCCTTGATATAATCTGGTGCAAACTCTTTGCTGCTTCCAGGTTCATACCAACATATTGGTGATCTACACTTCCTTCCATACAGAACCTGATCTGGAGCTGCCTTCAGACTACTCTGATAGCTATTATTATATGAAAATTCTGCCAATGGTAGATGATCTTCCCATGTTCCTCCAAAATCTAATGCACAAGCCCTTAACATGTCTTATAGTATTTGATTTGTTCTTTCAGTTTGACCTCCTGTCTCAGGATGATATGCCGTGCTGAAATCTAACTTTGAACCAAGTGCCTCATGCAATTGCTTCCAAAATGCTGAAGTAAACACTGATCCCCTATCAGTTACGATCTTTTTGGGTACTCCATGCTTACTTACTATTTCTTTGACATATACTTCAACTAACTTCTCGGCATTATCCTTTTGATTCACCAGAATAAAATGTGCACTCTTAGTGAGTCTGTCCACAATTACCCATATCATATCCTTTCTTTTTGGTGTCATAGGCAATCCTATAATGAAGTCCATACCTATTTCCTCCCATTTCCATTCAGGAATTTCTAAGGGTTGTAATGGTCCTGCTGGACTTTGATGTTCATCCTTCACCCTTTGGCAAGTATGGCATTCAGATACATATTTAGCAATATCTCTTTTCATGTTATTCCACCAGAATAGTTCCTTCAAATCCATATACATCTTAATACTCCCTGGATGTATAGAATATGGTGTATCATGCGCTTCTTTGAGTATGACATTTCTAATCTCAGTCACATCTGGAACACAAAGATGGTCTTGAAACCATAAAGACCCATAATCTCCAAGGCGAAAAACTGATTTTTGCCCTTGAGATATCCTCTGAATTTCCTCAGCAATAAAAGGATCTTCTGCTTGATGTCTAAAAATTTCTTGCTTAAGATCACTATCCGGCTCTACAACTACCTGCATAGTAGCTAATCCTCCAAGAACCTCTATTCTAATGAATTGAAGTTCTAATCTTTCCAAGTCCATTTTTAACTCTTTTGGTAGCTCCCTATTGCTTGGCTGAATATCTGCACTCTTTCTGCTTAAAGCATCTGCTACAACATTTGCTTTCCCTAGGGTGTAATTGATTGTTAAATCATAATCCTTGATTAGTTACAACCAACGCTTATGTCTCATATTCAATTCCTTTTGAGTGAAGAAATATTTGAGACTTTTATGGTCAGTGTATAACTCACATCTGGCTCCATAAAGAAAATGCCTCCATCCTTTCAGTGAAAAAACTACTGCTGCTAACTCTAAATCATGAGTTGGATAGTTGACTTCATGTGGTTTATGTTGTCTTGAACCATAAGCAATCACTTTCTGATCTTGCATTAATACACAACCCAAACCTTATTTAGACGCATCACAGTATACTGTGAAGTCCTTCCCTGTTTCAGGAACTGCTAACATTGGAGCTGTGGTTAATCTAGTCTTCAACTCTTGGAAACTTGCTTCACATTTCTCATCCCACTTGAATGGTGTATTCTTCCTTAATAATTTGGTCATTGGTCCGGCTATTTTGGAGAAACCTTCAATGAATCTCTGATAATAACCAACCATTCCTAAGAAACCTCGAATTTGCTTCACATTGGTCGATGCAGTCCACTCTAGTATTGACTGAACTTTAGATGGATTTACAATAATTCCATCCTTACTGATCACATGACCGAGGAATTCTACCTCATCAAGCCAAAATTCACATTTACTGAACTTAGCATAAAGCTTATGTTCTCTTAAGGTCTGCAATGCTATTCTCAAATGATCAGCATGCTCTTCCTTATCCTTGGAATATATCAAAATATCATCAATAAAGACTATGACAAACTTGTCCAAATATGGCATGAAGATCTTGTTCATCAGATTCATGAATATTGCCGGTGCATTGGTTAAACCAAATGGTACTACCAGATACTCATGGTGTCCATATCTTGAGACAAATGTTATTTTTGGAACATCTTCCGGTTTGATTTTTATTTGATGGTATCCAGATCTTAAATCGATCTTTGAAAATACTCTAGCTCCTTTCACTTAATAAAAAAAATCTTGAATTCTTGGTAAAGGATACTTATTCTTGATAGTCACACTGTTCAGATTTGTATAATCACCACACATCCGTCTTCCACCATCCCTCTTATCCACAAAGATCACTGGTGTTCCCCATGGAGATACACTTTCCTGAATAAATCCTTTTCTAGCTAACTCATCAATTTGCTCTTTGAGTTCTTTCAACTCTTTGGGTCCCATCTTATATGGTGCTTGAGCTATTGGTGTTGTACCAGGAATTAGGTCAATGGTGAACTCTATCTCCCGGTCTGGTGGCATTCCCGGTAGCTCTGTTGGAAAAACATCTTGGGATTCATTAACTATAGGAATCTCTTCCAATTTAACTTCTTTCATTGAATTCAACTGTAGATCCACCATGATATGACTATGTTTATCTGCTTGGTAAACTATCCTTGCTCCACTTGGAGTTTTGATTGATATAGTTTTCTCCTCACAATTTATCTGAGCTCCGTGTTCCATCATCCAATCCATCCCTAGCACTACTGCAATTCCCTTCAAAGGAATCACATAAAGGTCTATGAAATATGTACAACCATAGATCGAGATAACCTGATCTTGTTTTATGTGGCGTACAATCAC
Organism: Avena sativa; assembly: GCA_916181665.1. NCBI lineage: Eukaryota > Viridiplantae > Streptophyta > Magnoliopsida > Poales > Poaceae > Avena > Avena sativa. Next base: position 37,153,090 of record OV702298.1, on the reverse strand, counting down.
ATTCCCTCCTGCCGTAACTACTGTCATAGGACTTTCTAACATTGCCCTTCTAATCCCGAACTTACCACAAAATTCTTCAGAAATGAATGAAGTAGTTGCACCGGTATCAAAGATAACTTTGCCGGGATTGGTAAGGATATTGAGCGTACCTATCACTGCATGCTCCGAATTATCCACCTCCTCGAGGGTTGCACAGTTCAGTTTCCCGGTAGGTCGGTTCCTCTTGCCATTGTTGTTCTTGCCATTATTTCCTCCTTTATTGGGCTGCCCATTTCCTCCACTGGCATGTCCTCCTCCCTTGGTAGGCCATCCTCCAGGTGGTTTGCTCGGACAATCTGGCTTGATATGCCCCTTCTGACCACAACCGTAATAGATCACTACAGGCTTTTTGCATTCCCTCTGAAAATGCCCTGGAATTCCACAATTGTTACAAATAACATTCCTTCTCGGATTGGATTGATTTCCACCACTGCCCTTTTTATTGTTATTGTTGTTGTTGCCATAATTCCTATTCTGAGGTTTGAACTCCAGGTTAGGTTTAGGTTTGCTTGCCTGAATTCTCTTGGTTTCCTTCTTGGCTCTCTTCCTCCGATCCTCTTGGACATTCTTGTAGTCATCTTCAAAAGTAATGGCCGCATCCAACAACTACTGATAGGTTTGCTTATTGGCTAACCTTAGCTGCATCTTCACAAATGGATTTAATCCATGCAGGAAACGCTTCTTCCGCTTCTCTTCAGTGTTGACATCCTCCTCAGCATAACGAGACAGTTGACTAAACTCCCGGATGTACTTCATGACACTAGTATATCCTTGTTGAAGCTCCTCAAATTCTCTCCGCTTCAACTCCATAACACTTTCCGAAACATGATATTCACGGAATCTCTGCTTGAACTCTTCCCAGGTAAACTCCCTTCCTGATTGTTGCATGGCTAACTGATTTTCCCACCATGATGTTGCAGGCCCAGTCAGAAGATGAGTTGCATACCTCAATTTCTCCTCATCATTGCAACCTACAGTTTTCAGCTTCCTTTCTGTATCTGCTAACCAGTCTTCTGCATCCATTAGTTCAGGAGCTGATGCAAAAGGTAACCGTCTTGCATTCTGGAAATTAGATAGACTCACTCCTCCACCTTCAGCTGCCCTCTGATTTGCTCATCCCAGCGGCTCTTCCATGAAATTGTTCTGGGTCTCTTGCATCATTTGCATGCATTGCATAAAATTATTCTCCATTAACGGCCTCATTGGTGGTGGTGGTAATGCTTCTTGGTTTGCTGCATCTGCATCGGCCTTTTCCTTGGCCTCTCGCTCCATCCGTCGCTGCTCAGTTTACATTCCTACACCCGTATCCATGACCCTCTAGTCCTGCAACATAAAGCGAATACTCATAATTACATCATGCACATGTGTTCTGAGCTCGACTTTACGCACAAAACTAGTCACACAATGAAGATCCAAAGAAAATCCAAATATGCATTTCATATATTTTACATAATATCATAATGATACAAAGTCATTACAACATATACCATATAGGTATAACCACAAAACTACCTTATTACTCGGGGTACAATACACGGTACTTGATACTACTAACTAATTGTCTCCTTCTAGTAGTAACTACGCTCATCATACATTACTGATGTCCAACCGTGATGACGTGTTGTTCGTCACACGGTTTGTGGAACATATGGCCTTCCAGAAGGAACATACTCTGTATCTGAAGTGTCAGTACTTGAGTCTCAACCTGAGCGCATTGACTCCCTCCAGCTCAGCTGGAAAGTCTTTAGAAACATATTCGACATTATCTCCAGCCTGCATCTCATGAGCTTCATTTCTTGAGTTGTCAACAGGATACGCAGATCCTGCTGCTTCCCAGGTGCTCTCGTGGGCAAGATAATTAAACACTGGATAATGTATATTCCCTAGGTTTTGAGAAGATGTTGTTGATTCAAACACTCTCTCCTCGGATCTTCTTCTTCATCCTGATTATCTATTGACAATGTATTTCTACTACTATTATTAGGGTTCATCCTTGCACCCATCCAACTAGATTATCCAACATTCCTGTCAGAACCATCTGTGGACATCTGGTGTTCATGAGATCCATTATATGATCCCATTCTCCAACATCCGAATTCTCAATAGGTAGCTCTGAGTAAGAACCATCCTCTGAGCCCTGTGGTACTGCATGCCTCATATCCATAGTAGGATCATGTATAGGTCCAGGTCTTGGTGAATAAGGATATGGTATAAAATATTCAGGATCTATAGGTATATCCTTAAAGATAGGTGTTGTACTACTACTTGCTTCTTTCTCTAGCTGGAATGCTAACTGCTTCCTCCTTTTCGGATCGGTTAGATCCTCTAACATGTCATTTTTGTCTTCAACAATCACTTGATGGGTCTTATAAAAAGACGCAACGAGTGTTCGGTATCTATCCATAAACTTGCAAGCTAACTTAGGATGCTTCTTAACCAAAGTAAGATGATCCGGTATAGGCTCCGAGTCTATAGAATCATGAGGTATCACGGAGAATGTGCTACCTTCTAACTCCTTAGTTTTCTGCTCCCGGATATTAGCTATCGCCTCCACAATAGCAACATGATAGGCTGCTAAATGACTCCTACCTTCTCCTATAGGTAGATCGTGATATAATCCAAGCTTCTCTGGAAGTTGGATACTCACACGATACTTGGATAACATCCGACCATCCAGGTAAGTGATAGTGTTCACTAGAATTATAGTTGGACAACTAAAGAGCTTTAAAAGTTGACGAAGTTGGTCTGTGAATGATCCTTGATAATCATCAAGAGTCTCCTCTTTCCTTACCAAAGTTTGTTTTGGAAACTTTGGTGCCATATCTCTGTATATCAGAAAAATAATTTTGATTAGTATCAAATAGTATATTGCATCATAACAAAGAATTATCGCACTAAAATATATAACGGAATATTCTCATTTGAATACCCGTTATATTACTTTTAGAGAATTCTTTATCGTTGCTAAATTTTCCTACAGGTAATACCCTTTACTAGGTTTCCAACCTAAGGTCAAAGCAATTTGCTCTGATACCAACTACGGTGACCCAGCATACCACTGCATGTGTAGTATACTATAGTCGTTGACATGACATCCACAAAGCACTATTTCGTAAATATCACATTCGTCAGAGTGGTACAACAGAAACATTGCGGGTCCATATTACAAAAGTACACACATTATTATTATTACAATGCCAGAAGTTCAAGACTTCCAAAAGATTCAACTTACAAACCAAAATATAAAGTGTTTCAGCGGAATTTAAAAGTAACAACTCCGACTAGGAGTTGAGCTCAACAGCTTATTCTATAGAGTTCATGCTGCTCGGCTCCGTTGGTTACTATTAACTAGAGATACTTAGTTGGACTCGTTATCATCGACACCATAGCAGATTTCGTAATCCACTTCTTCAAATCCTCCGGACAGATCGGGTTCCTCGTAGAACACATCTTCTTGACACTCGGCTGCATACATTGGCATGTCTTCGGGATCCTCAGAGTCTAATCAAGGGATCAAAGGAAAGAATGAGTAACAGCATTACCCGACAAGTTCATTTTATGCAAGGTGGGAAGTTTGATGCTCTAACTGCCACCTCGGATTATAAATCCTTGGCATTATGCAATTTTTGTAAATCTTTCTTCAAAGATTGATTTTATTCTGAAAAACTATGACAATCAGCCTTCACAGGTTGACCAGAACTTTCATGGAGTTCCTTTCCTGCAGCGTTCGTATCTCCTTCCCGGAACAGGGAGTAACAAGTCACAGTTCTTACACTCTGCAGAGGTGCGTTACTTTACCCATGAGAGATCAACTCTTTGTTGCACAACCGGGCGTACTTTCCCGTCCAGAATTCCATGATGTGGGGACCAATAGTTGGTCCAAGCCAATCACTGCCCCCTTCGCGAGCCCACATGCCTCCTTGGTGTACACCATGCCCACATAATGAATTACGGCAATGGTTTGTACAAACCATTAGATGCCAGAACTATCGTGGGACGTTGAGGGTTCCCACCCATATGCTGCATATCCTCTATGAATTACCAATTAATATGCACGCTTCGAGGATAACAGCCACGACCTGCACATCTGGCTTCATCGAGAGGAAGAAGATACAGCTGTCTTCTCTGTCCCATTCCAAATCTCATGGCTAACGCGTAATATACGGTGCTAGAATCACTGATGTCAGGGGTTATTAAGTCCCTACTTGATCATCATTGTTGCAATTAGAACTCTAAGTTCTATTGCTCCATCATATCACCACTTAGGATGATATCTATAATTTCTTTATTTGTGAAAATAATATTTTCTTTCTTTTATAGCATATATGATAACACAAAATTTGCAAATACTTTGATAACGACTCTTCAAAGGACATGAGCAAGTGATGAACTCGCCTTGTGATGGCAAGGTAGTGAAGTCTGATGCTTGCACTGGACCTTGAGCTTCTAGTTCTACAAAAACATCATTATTGCCCGGTAAGGACAATATTTAAAGAAGAAAAATGATTATGCAAGTAATGTAATGCATTATTTAATTCTATCTACATTTTCCCTATATAAGGTGCCTTTTAATAAAGCATTTATAAATATTATTTTTTATATTTATAGCATATATTGAATTATTTTATTTTATTTTCTTTTTAGTTGACTTTTATTGATTTAATAATTCTTTTAGGAATTATAATTATACATTAAAAAAATATTAAATATTTATTTAGTATTTTTCGAAAATACTATAATGTTAATATATAATGAAAGTGATTTTTATTTATTTTTATCATATTTCAATAATTTTGTAAAATTCCATAAGGAATATATGAATTACAAAATTCTTATAAAAATTTAAATGTCCAAAATTTTATATTTTATTTTATTTGGATAGAGTAGATTATTGTGAATCCAAAAATATTTTATTTATAATTTTTGGACTTTTATTTTATTTTCTAGAATTTTATTGAGGTCAGGGGCATTTTGGTCTTTTCCAATTGATTAAAACTGTTTTTTAAACGACTTGGGCTGGCCTTTTGGGCTTATTGGGCCAGTGTGGCCGAATAGGGCAGGGTCAAAATCATCACCCCGAGGGGTTTTGGCCAACCCAGTCCACTCTCTTTGTCTCCCCATCGTTCTCACCTTTCCTCTCCCTCGACCCCGTGGGCTCTAGCGCCGCCGCTGGCGATGGCCGCCGTTGTGGCTTCCCCTGGCCGCTGTCGTCGTGCAGGGCAAGGTTTGTGACTATGCTCATTCATCTGGTCCAACTCGATTTGACTCCGAGGTTTCCCTGTGGCCAGGTTCACCCCGTTCCCGAATCCTAGGGTTAGGGAAAAGTGCTGCCGCCGTAGCCGCGGTCCCGCCTATGGTGGTGTGCTGGGTTCGTGTGCTGCTGTGGCCGCCGTCGTGGCTGGTGCAGGTTGCAGCGCCCTCTGGGTGCTCCCTGTGTCGTCGCGGGTTCGTCGGCCAATCTGCCTCCTCTTCAATTCATCAGCGAGAACCCCGGGTAAGTTGCCTCTGTGGGTCTTGTTCATGCTACCACCATGAATCTCTCTGTGTGTATCTAGTGGCTTCTCGTGCCTAGTGACTGTGTTCTTATTAGGGTTCATCTCCTAATTAGGGTTCTTGTTCTGATTAGGGTTCATAACCCCCTATTGATCATATCCATGATGCTTTAGATCTAGTGGTGATCATACTTAAGCATGAGGAATGATTGTTTGCTGTGGATCATTATTTGTAGTGGGCTTTGATGATGCTAGTGGCTTGTCAGATTTATTCCAGTGGTAATTCACTATGATCCCATATTAGTGTTTCTATGGAATCCCTGATTGGAAATGTTGTTGATCTGAGAACTTACTCCACTGTCAGAATGCTTATACTGACAGTAGTTCTCTCAGTAGTTGCTTACTGCAATTATAATGGTAGGCTTGTATGAGATTATACATACTGAATATAATCATTACATGTTAATGATTTTCTGTGGATGTATAGATGAATTTGATGTTGATTCCTAGCACTTGGCTTCAGGAAGATGATATTTATTGGCTTGTCCCTTTTATTTGTGGAATCTAAATAAAGATTGGTTTTAGCTCATTTAGAACTTGTCCTTGTGATACCATTATGATATGGCACACAAGTGACTGAGTTTTATTTCTGGGCTTAGGTTTTACAATACTTGTGATTACTGGCAAGATAAAATGAAAGCTTTTCTTAACTCTCCTGCCTATGATGTTGGTCTGAGGCTCTAGGATTTTAAGTCCTAGTTAGTTGAGAAAATAGTTTGTTTGTAACTTGTAAGATTAGAGGTGCTACTCTCTCTAGGAGATGTCCCCTAATCTGATAAGAACAAATGAAGAATTATTCAAGTTGCAGATGTTAACACTAAACTCTGTGATGCTGGTCTGAGAGATTGGTGCTTTTGGTTGAGTTTGATTTCTTATCTTTATACTTGGAATCTCTAGGATAGATTCACCTCACTTGGGTGATTATTGAGAGATTGTTTCATAAAGCAACACATGCTTTTGTGTAGATACTATGATTGAATCATGTGATGGTTTTATGAGGCTCACCACAAAATCTGATGATGGTGGAGTAAAGTGGTGATGATCTTGATCTGGTGTTGCTGAACTCCTGTGCTTGACCTTGAGCTAGCCTGCTCCTCCTAGCTCCTGGACTTGGCCTTGTTGTCCACCTGATCCTTCCCCCTCCTTATGTCACCATCCTGGTGATGAGATCTGGGCTTTGGTTGGTTTGGTTGTTGGCTGTTGTGCTTGGTTTAGCTGCTATCTATGCTGGATGTTCTTGGGTGTGTGTAGTGGAGAGATGCACTAATGTGCCACTCCACGGCAGTGCTTGTGGCTCTGTGAGTTTGGGGCTGTTCTATGGGGTTGACAACACACCACATGCATGTTGGTGTGTGTCCTGCATGTGTGCTTGCTGTGCACTTGTGGATATGTTCAGAAATTTGAAACTTACTATCACTAGGTTACTTTCACCTGGCTGGTGAATTTGTCCCTCCTGGCTGTCATTTGACTTCTGGCTTTAAATTTATGAAAGATGGATTCTTTCATATTGGTGAAACTTGCCCCTTTTTTATAATTTCTCAATGATGAATTTGTCTAGTGCACTTCACTGACATGTCTGAGAGAAAATACTACTAACACTAACCTTTTATTTTTCTATTTAATTTTCTGTTTTGTTTTGCAGATATCTGATATAAAGATGAAGATTTAGTTTAGGTTTAGATATAGAATAGTTATATAATAATCCAATGTAATTTTCTTATTCTTTTGTAATTTTATTTTTATTATTTTGTAATCTTCATTTTATTCTGCTATAATAAAGATTACATTATTATTAATAAAGAATATTCTTATTATTTATATATTTGCTTTTGTGAATTGTGTGGATGATTTCAATAAGTTATAATTTTGTAACTTTATTATATATTGATGATATGAAATAAGTTTCATATTCATTATTGTTTTTCTTTGGATAGAATTTAAGTTATAACAATTATTTCTTAATTAAATTAAGATTCAAAACTTATCCCTAATTTATTTGAATTATAATTCAAACACTCAAGTTTAAAATTCAAATTCATTTTAAAACACACATAATCCCTTAAAGATCATATCAAAGTCTATAGCAATCACCCTTTAAGACTAAACCTAATCTCAAAGTATGAAAGAAACATTGATCACTTAAGGTTTTTATTTCGCGAAAATTTTACCCACATTTTCACAAATGAATGCATGCAACATTCCATATTCCTAAATCTACCCTTCGTTAGTTCCTAAATGCTAGGATGTTACATTCATGATATTCTAGATATCTACTAGAAGTATCGCCATGTTGCTACATGACCGTGTTCTTAAGTTATTGAGCAAGCAAGTTCTCTGAACTTATATTTTCTCCAAGGATCCGTACTGGATACCCCTGAACAAGTTGGTTGAGCCTAAACAACAACTTGGAGAGTTGTAAGACAAAAGTTCCATCAAACTCAGTTCCTTCTTAAAGGGATTTCTAGTTTTGTTCGTGTGGAAGTAAGATAGTATGTCCTTTGTGGACATGTTATCTTCCCCGTCTTTGATTTTATTTGGGTTATCGTCAAATCAAACTTAGTCTCAAGGACTATCCTGATGGTGTATCCATCTATGATGTTTCACTGGAGTACATCCTCATGTCTTTGGTCTGACCAATGTCTATGCCTTATTCATACAACATATGAGTCCATCTTCTTGGAGTGTCTCAATAAGTTTGTTGTTGAACCCATCGATGACATCCTTATTTTCTCCATGCTAGATTAGATTCATATGGAACATTTGGCATTAATGTTGGAAACTTTTGAGAACCATCTTTGTTCCATCTCGAAGTATGTGTTCTGGAATTTAGAAGCAACCTTCTCTGGTTCACGTGCAAATGTTGAAAGATGTCGCCATGGATTCGAGTAGAGTCGACTTTGTTTCCTCGGGAATCATTTCAAGTTAGTCAAGCATGTGTGAGGTATTCTTGATATGGTAGGTTGGTACCTTCACATCTCGAGAAGATTCTCCAAGCATACTAAGCCACTGATTGATTTGTTCACGGAAGATAAGAAGTCCAACAAAACTTTGATATCCTCCTAATGTTTCCCAACAAGGATTCAGCTGTGATTCGTTGCAAACAAATTATGTAGGTGCAATTGTCTTTTGATAACTTGCTATCACATGGGTTCCGCAATCTAGCTCATCTTTTGGAGCTTGACATTGAAGTTCGTGTCTTGAGAATCTAGTGACTTTACCTCTGTGGTAAATGTTGCACACTTTCTATTTGGACATGTTGAGTCTGAAGTATCTCTCCACTTAACCAAAGCTTTATCTCAAGCAGCAATAATGGTTGGTTTTCCGCAAGGTTTTGACATAGGTCTCTTTATACATCTGGCAAGATTGATGTAATGGTTGTCACAATTAGTCGGAAGACCTATTGTCACATTATCTTGAATCAGCAATAACAACCACTCCTCGTGAGGCTTCTTCTATAATTTATGATAAGAATTGTGCTTATGGTTTCCTTTGTATCCAAAGTCCGACCTTTACTTGATGAATAATTAAAGACTTGTCAGAAGTCTGGTATTGGTGTTTCGAACATCAAGGAGAACATTTAAAGTAGAGTTGCTAAATGTCTCTCAGTCGATCATCTAGACCCTTTTATGATGGAAAGCATCTTGTTATGCCAAGTACTTGGAGTCTGAGAATGAAGTTTCTTTCTTCTCGTTTCATCGGGAATCTTCTTATCTATTCATCTTGGTGGTGTGAAGTGATATCACTATCTTCAACAAATATGTGGATAAACCTGGATGAATAAAGAGTTTCCTTCGTTTTCAACCATGTTCAAAGAGCGACTATGATTTTGGTAATCAGAAGTTCCTCTTGTTACATGTTCTTTGTGACTCCTATGAGTCTTATCCACAAAAAACCTCTCTATCTTGGCCTTCTGTTGAGTGAAAGAGCGACTCCTATCTTTTAAAAGTAGTTCAACAGCTTGGTTTTGTTGGTATCTATCTCTACCACCTGTGAAGCTCTACTTAAGTTGTTTAGTAGAAGTTTACCTCTTGAAGTATGTGGTCATGTTCCATCTGTTGAAAGTTCCTTCCCTTAGAAGTTTACCCTCTTCTACAAGTTCCATGGTCTCAATCCTTATGAAGACCAGTTATTTGTTACCTTGAAAACCATTTCCTTTCGTTTTATCCGTTACCTTGGCATGTTTCATGTCTGTTGGCTGTAGAGATGTTTGTGAAACATCTATCCATGAGTTAACCATGAGATACTCAGTTTGTGGTTCCGTGTCATTCCCTCTCATCTTCAGTGTGAGCAGCCACCTCAAAATTTACAAAGCGCTTCGTCCACTCGTCATGGTGGCATGGATCAACCTCTTCGAGAAGATCATTAAAGTCTAGTGTAACCCTGTTCCTTCTATCTTCCTACCCAATAATCTCAGGTCAAGATTCTTTTAAGGGGGATAGAATTGTAACACCCTTAGTTTTATTAAATACTAACTAGGATTTTTTTTGTGCATTCATGAGCATCATCATCATCTTAAAATGCATGCAAGAAATAATCATAAAACCATAAAACCCTACACCCCTCTCTCTATGCAAAAGCATTCAAAATGGTTTTGAATTTTGAAAAGTGCAAAACTTATGGAACCCAAATGGTTATAAAGGGTCCCTGCAATATTTTAATATGTTTACAAAAGTTCTAGTATTTTGAAATATTCAAAAAAATTATTGGATTTGAAATAAAAAAGAGAGAAAAGAAAACAGAAATAGAAAAATAATTTGCTAATAAAAACATTCCCCTAACCTATCTGAGCTACATCCCAGCTCCTCTTTTCTCTCCCTCTGCCGCCAGTGCCGCGCACAGCAGCCGGCCCACTCCCGGCCCATGCACAACCCAAGCCGACCCGATACCGCTTATGCCTTGTTTCCTGTTCGTCGTCTTCCTCAATGACGAGGAAGCTGCTCGCTGGCGCGCCCGCCGCCAGAGATGCGCCGCGGTTCGTGTCGCCGCCCGCCAACGCCTACAAGTACTTCACCGTCGCTTCCGAAGAACCCTAGCACGCCACTCTTCCCATCCATCTTATCATTTTCTCGCCATGGCCGAAACCCTAGCTCCGGCAACCGTGTTACCTCGCAGTCCCCGACCACCCCACGTCGTCCTGAGGCCACCGTTTGGAAGCGTCGCGTCTTCCTCATCCTTCTCCGTGAAGCGTGCAAGCAAGGGAGCTTCCCCCTCGCCGGAATCGACCTCGACACATCATCGGCCGCCGACATTGCCGCCGTTAATTCGCCCCCATCTGGCCTCGCCTCGCCTCCCCGACCCCTCCAGCGCGTTCGTGGTGAGCCGCTGGTGCTCCAGCACCTCCAAACGTCTCCCTCCCTTTATGTAGCTCGCTCCCAACGACCACCTGCATCTGTCGTCGTTCTTCTTCGTCGATGGCCGTGCTCAAGTGACCAAAAAGAGGCGGCCCTGCTATCTTTTGGTTCTCTAGGGTCGACTGCGTTGAACGCGGGTCTCCTCGATGCCCCGCGCGCCCTCTATCATCGGCCCCGTGCTCCATCTAGGAAGGGCGCCCTTGATGACGTCACCATGACATCATTTTCCATTTTCTTTTTCTTTAAATATTTCTATAATTATTTTGTAACTGGAAAATGCTGACATGTGGGCCCTATATGTAAGCGAGATAAACATTTCCATAAATGTTTTCTGATTAATAAAAAATTAAAAGTAATTCCAAAATGTAAATTGTTTTTATAATATCCCAAAAAATGATTTAAAATTAATTTAAAAATGGAGAAATTCATAACTAATTCATTTTAAATCAGAAAAATACAAATAATATATCAAAATGATCAGAAAAATGAGATCTACCTCTTTAAGCTATAATCATGCATTGATAAGCAACTTACATTACAAGTATAATTAGAACAACAATATAACCCCTCTCATATACCTCCGAGGTTTTCCAGAATTAGGGTTTGTACCCCTCGGGACCCCGATTAAATTGTCAAGAATGCCTTAGGGGTTTATTTCAATGCAATTTAACCTATCATATCATCATATTTGCTTGATCATTACATCGACGCCATGTGTTGATTGTTTCCCTCTCTTTCCGTTGTTTTTGCTTCTTATCGGTAGTCCTCGGAGATGAAAGCGAGAAATGAGATCAATTCCAAGAATGATGATCGAGATCAACACCATCGAAGGTTATTGACGAACAAGTCCAGATGATGTACCTGAAGATCTATATCTGAGTATCAACTGGCAAAGGCAAGCGAAGCCCCACACATACATATGAATCCTATACTTTCAAAGTATTTACATTCTTACCATGTGCATACGATTCTAATGTCTTTTATAGATAGATAGAGTAATCCTATATGCATTTTACCTTTGTAGCCTATAATCCCTGATCCACTTCTCCTAGCATAACTAGGGTTTGGCTTGTGAAGCGTTGCCAGAGCTATTATATCTGTTGTGCTTAGCCATGCTTAGTTGTTACCCTGGCCCATCTGGTTGATGAATCAGAGCTGCGAATGAACCTAGTATGACAGGATGACATGGTATGATCAGAGATGAAAGTAAAACATGCTAAGGATTGTATGGGAGGCCACGATGGGTTGTGGTTTTTGCAGTCCCATACTTGCCACTACTAGGACCTGAGTTCTTGCCTCTTAAACCAAGATGAGCGTACAGCCACACGAGGGCTTGGAAACCCCCTCGACCAACTAACTTGCCGAGTAGATTCCATGAGTCACATAGTTTGGGCGTTCCATTTGACATACGCATTTTGGTTCTTCTCGAAGGAGGTGAAGGAGGTGCATTCATAACAGGTAGGTAAGCATGGTCGAGAACAAGAGAGGCACGGCCTCCATAATCTTGAACCCTGCACACATCATTAGGGACCGGCTTTGGGACTCGACCCGTTACAGCGGCATCTCCCTAGTGTGTGACTCATGGTCTCGGTGAAAGCAAGGTAAAGTTCATGGTCAACCACTCTCTGCCGACCTTCTAAGGAAGAGGACTAATGTTAACTGGCATTAAGAATTGGTTGGTATGTGTGGGTAAAGTTGTACACCCCTGCAAGGTATTAATATTTTCGAAAAGACGTGTCCACGGTTATGGACAACTTGGGAGCGGATTCTAAGATCATGGAGAACTTTAACCTAATCATAAAACTCGGTGGATCAATGTGTGCTTAAGGATGCTTCCTCAGGGATCGAGGGGGTGATCCTAGGTGGGTTTAGTTGATAAAGAATCGGTGGATATCAAGAGATGATCAAAGCTAGAGTTTCCGCTCTCTTATCCCCTTTTAAAATATTCTGATTAGTCAAAATTCTTCTCCCTCTTGTCTTACAGACAAAGACGGTTTTATGAAAAATAACTCCATCAGCCATAAGTCTTGCGGAGTACACCCTGTACTCACCCTTGCTTCGTTGACACTTTTGTAGCAGAGTAAGTGTTACCATAGAAGAAGAGTTCTTTACGGCATTGACATCGATGAGTAGCTTGATGTTCCCAGTCGACAGTCTGGAATCTATGGATTGGACGTCATCATTATGCTTCGGCCTCTTAGGCCATTTGTTAAGTTTGCTATACTTAATAGCATAATTTGCCTTCTGTTGTTTGATGTATGTGGTCAGTGACCTCTCCTTGTAATAATTTGGTTCTTCACTTAGTTATGAGCTTGCTGTAACAATTTTTGTGTCGTAGGGTCACTGTTGTGTTATCAATTCTCTCTCTGTACGCTTTCGAGGTTTAGGTTAGGCTTATAACAGACAGAGGTCTGGGATTTGTCTAGCCCTAATCCCGGGGTTGTCACACATGCGGGGCAGCGCACGGCTCGGTGGGATGGGGAAGCGACGTGAGCTCGCCGACGGGAGCTTGAGGAGGAGATGGTGAAGGGCGGCGACGCACGCGGTGGGAGGTGGGGAAGGGTGGCGGTGCGATGTCGGCCAGGGAGAAAGGGTAGGCGCGCGGCATGGAGCTCGCCGATGGTCAGGAGGATGGGCGGCGGCGGCCAGTAGGAAGGGCCGCTCGTCGGGAGGAGAGAGAGAGAGAGAGAGAGAGAGAGAGAGAGAGAGAGAGGTGTTTTTCTGTGGGACTGATTTGTGGGGCAGGCCGAACAAACGAATGGACGGTGGACAACATTTTTCTGTCCATGTCCTCCCCCCCCCCCCCCCCTTTCGTCCGAAAAACTGGGACCGGTTTGCGTTAAAATGGACAGTCCGGCCACAAATTGTCCGTTTACATGCTTCCGTTGGGCCTTGATTTTTGTCCTTTTTAGTCCGTTTGCGAGGTGTCGTTGGCGATGTCCTAAGCTATAGTAAATGCGTTTATGCCTTAGCTGCACTACCAGATCCATGTGGATTGTTTGACTTGTCTGTCGCCACTCCCTATCCTATTCCCCTTCCTTTCCAATAAAATTGGGGTCGCACATGTACTCCCCCTTTCTGCTCAGTTTGCTACGTCCATGGTGGCCGAAGCGAGTATTGTGAAGGTGGTTTTGTGGCTAGGGCTAGTGGAGCTCTCTATACTGGTGCTCCCGCCCGTTCTGGCCATCACGATGGCAGAACAAGGGCAATGTCGCAATGAGTGAGGATCTGGAGCTCCTCCGTAAAGGGCCTTATCTTATCTTACGGACATGATTCATGACCGAAGAGGCAACCACTCCATGCTTTGATGCCTTCGTGACACCCCAGTTATTTCTTCCACCAGGCCGACGTGCCGCAAGGGAGGATCTTCGACTTTGACACAGCGCAGTCCCGACCAACGTCCGACGGGGTGGGTGGCCGTGTCTTGAGGTCTCAGTGCGTGATCCATGAAGAAGAGAAAATTGCAGCTCACACCATCATTTGTGGGAATCGTTGCACCAAACACAGAAACAAACATTTTTTTCAGCTAGCACAAGTTTGTGCCTTAATTGTTACAGCAAGCCCAAATAAACTAAGTCGTGGTGTTAACAAGGTTCCTGACTTGATATCAATGAAGAGGCCAAGAAGTTGGCATATAACACAAAAAATAGGACAAATGTGATAAACTGACTTTTAAATAGTATTAATTCGATTCTGAGTTTTGGCCATCTATTAACCGAAACAGTCAATAAAAATAACGTGAAAAAGCTTAATAATTCTATTCAAGCATCCACTAACCTCCGTACATGCAAAAGCCCTATAATTTTAATTTCTTTCAACGTACGCGCATGCACGTATATATACATCCATGATCAATGTTACCTTTTCCTATGAACGAGACTGACCGTTACGTACCCCCGCCGACAGGGAAAGGCAATAGGAAGAAGAGAAAATCCATCTAGGGTTTCACCCCTCGCCGGCGATATCGTCGGTCTGCTTCGCCTCTGTCAAAGTGGATCCTTATTCGTTGGTTTGTTTTCAGGTCAGTGTCTTTCGATCTACAACAAGTTTTGCGAGGCTTCGCTGGTGGAGAGGCGAGGACAATGGCGTATCTTTGACTTGTGTTAGTGTTTATAGTCATCATTAGGTGGTCCAATGACTTATTTGTAATTTTTATTATTTTTAGACCTCTTTATACTGCTACTGATGATCATTAATAGATTGGTGGAAATTCACAAAAAGGAGAGCTCATATTATAAAATAAAGGTCGTATTTGAGATGCACATATTGCTTCAGCTAGTCGGTCCTTGTCGACCTAGAGTTAACTTCCGGGGAGTGGCTAGCTCTTTTGGACCTGATATATAGATGTAAATTGCTGCCCGGTGTTATTATTTGACTTATTTCCTTATAGTCTGGTTTTATTTTTAACCAAACATCAAACCCAATTAATTAAAAAATCGTGATAATTTTTTATGTCTATTTTGTATAATCTGCATTAAAAAACCGAACCAGAATGAGCTGTGGGAGCAACAGGCAGTGTTAACGAGTTAACAGATTTGTTTAGGAAAGGTGTAATGATTAAGCACAAACATGTGCTAGCTGTAATAGAACATTTGTTTCTGGTTCCGTGCAACGGTTGTCACAAAGAGTGGTGGTGTTTCCTGCAATTTTCTTTATGAAAAAGGATCTGATTATTATACATTTTATATTCTCTTTGTAGGTCCCATTTGTAAATGACAAGGACCATGTTATCTTTTTTAATATCCTCGGGGTCGTCCTTATAATTTTCCACCGTTTAATATAGCTTCGTTCCAGCCTTATACTGCCCTTAAAAAAAAGGAAGGTCGTCTTCTCGCAGGCGTAGTGTCCAAGGAAAGGAATCCGGCCGATGGAGTCGTTGACCAGCACAGGCGCCGAGCGAGCGGCATCCACCGAGCAGCCGCGGCCGCACGTTGTGCTGCTCGCCAGCCCCGGCGCCGGCCACCTCATCCCGCTGGCGGAGCTGGCGCGGCGGCTCGTCGAGCACCACGGCTTCGCAGCCACCCTTGTCACCTTCACCGATCTGATCTCCTCACCGGAAGTCCTATCCGGCATCCCTGCCTCCGTCTCCACCGCCGCGCTCCCATCCGTCCCACTCCACGACCTCCCCGCTGCCACGCCCATTGAGACCGTCCTCTTCGAACTCGTCCGTCGCTCTCTCCCGCACCTCCGCACCCTCCTCCGCTCCGCCGCACACCTCGCGGCTCTGGTGCCGGATTTCTTCTGCTCCGCGGCGCTTCCCCTCGCCGCCGAGCTCGGTGTCCCGGCTTACGTCTTCATCCCTACCAACCTCACCTCGCTCACCGTCATGCGCCGCACCGTGGACCTCCACGACGGCGTGCCACAGGGCGAGCACCGCGACCTCCCAGATCCTCTCGAGCTTCCTGGGGGCGTGTCGCTGCGCCGCGCCGACCTCCCGCACGCGTTCCAGAGCAGCCACGAGCCGGTGTACGCGTACCTCCTCGAGGAGGGCCGGCGTTACCGCCATGCTGACGGCTTCCTGATGAACACGTTCTACGAGATGGAGCCCGCCGCCGTGGAAGAGTTCAGGCAGGCGACAACGGAAGGAGCATGGCCTCCAGTGTTCCCCGTGGGGCCGTTCGTCCGGTCTGGCTCGGACGAAACCGGCGAGTCCGCCTGCATAGATTGGCTGGATCGCCAGCCAACTGGATCTGTTGTGTACGTCTCCTTCGGGAGCGGCGGCTCGCTCTCCGTGAAACAGACGGCCGAGCTCGCTGCCGGGCTGGAGGCGAGCGGCCACAGGTTCCTTTGGGTCGTGCGCATGCCGAGCATGGACGGCGAGGTGGAGGAGGACGGAGGTGACAAGAACAACAACCCACTGGCGTGGCTCCCAGAGGGCTTCCTGGAGCGGACAAGGGACAAGGGTCTTGCCGTGGCGGCGTGGGCGCCTCAGGTGCGCGTGCTGTCTCACCCGGCGACGGCGGCCTTCGTGTCGCACTGCGGCTGGAACTCGACGCTGGAGAGCGTGTCATGCGGGGTGCCGATGATCGCGTGGCCGCTCTACGCGGAGCAGAGGTTGAACGCCGTGTTGCTGGAAGGGAGCGTCGGGGTGGCGCTGCGTGTGGGTACGCGCGCTCGGGACGCCGACGGCGATGGCATGGTGGTGACGCGCGGCGAGATCGCGGATGTCGTGAGGGAGCTCATGGAGGGGGCGGAGAAGGGGCGGGCCGTGCGGCGCCAGGCCGGGGACATTCAGCAGGGGGCGGCGCGCGCGTGGGCGCCGGAGGGTTCGTCGCGCCGGGCGCTGGAGAAAGTCGCCGTCACGTGGAAGGCGTGGCGCGGCTGGCGAGGAGAAGTAACGGACGTGCCTGCGAGCGGCGAGCGGTGATGGACGTGCGTCCAAAGTTTGCCTTCATCATCGGACTTTGTTCTTTCTAGATGATCGTACTTTGTTGGTATCTCGTGCATGGTGTGTCCGTGTGTGAATAATAAAGGCTTGTCTGGTCTACGACGCTACTAGCACGAACGGTAGAGAAATACCAGACTAGCTCAGATTTTCCAGGCCTATCGTTCCTCACTTCTACTAGTACTTCTAACTTCATTTTAAGAATAATTCGAACAAGAAAATCTACTATTATAAAAAAATTGAACAAGAAATCTTTAAAGGAACTAGAAGTAAATAATTTTGAACAAGAAACTTAAAATATCAAAATTTGAATAAGAAATCTTAAAATGAACTAGTGAGACACTGACGGGATGTACCTTGCATCTTTAGCATATCTCTTGTCAACTGAGATATACATTGTCGTGTGTATAGCATCTTCATACCAAGTTAGGTAGTAGGATATGTTCTTTCATTTTTTTTGTTGGTTTGGTTTCTTTTCTTTTTGCCCTGGCTTGTTGTAATTAGGGCGATTTTGAGGTTACAGCTTTTTCTTTTTTGGCTTTTCTTTTTCTCGCTCTACAGAGTTGTATAGTATTTTTTTCGACTCTTTGGTTTCTGTAAGGATTGAAAAAATAGACAACGAGAGAGTAAACGAGAGAATGAAATCGATCTTCTTTATTGATGAATGATCTCGACTTAAGTCGGTTCGCAACACGTGACACTCTATAGATGTTGGTGGCGCACTACAACACGCGACGGCTACGCCGACGGCAAAAAGCCCTCGGCGTAGCCCACTTTGCCGTCGGCATACGCTACGTCGAGGGCTGTCGTCGGCGTAGCCCCCTCGGCGAAGGTCTCCCCCGGCGGAGCAAAAATGGCCGTCGGCGTAGAGCTACGCCGACGGCCGAGGCGGGCCCGTCGGCGTACCAGCCGTCGGCGAAAGGCGTCGTCGCCGTTACACGGCCAGCTAATGGCGCGGCCCGTACGCCGGTGGCCGCGACCCTCGGCGTAGCACGGGCACGTGGCGGCTATTGGGCCTCCCCAGGAAATGGGCTAGGCCGACGGCCGCGTCCCTCGGCGTAGCGCCACACGTGGCAGCTGCTGGCCTCCCTAGGACGCGGGCTGGGCCGACGGCGTAGCTCTACCTGGTTCTACCCCGATCCAAGCAGAATTTCGGCAGCACCTCCCCGCTGCTCTCCCGATACACGTCTCGACAAAAAGCCAAGAGGATGTGCATCCGGAGAACAACGAGGAGGCGCCACCGAAATCCTGTCTCGAATCGAGGTAGAGACAGGGAGAACCAAACCCAACTACGAATCCGCCGACTGCCCGATAAAATCCATAAGCGTTACGGTCCAAAATATGCGAGACCACTAATGCATATTAAGTCGCGTAACACTTACGGTCGGAATGACGCCTAGGTGACGCGACATACTTGGTGATCTAGACACGAAAATAAACCTAGGTACAAGAAAGGCGAACGGATTCTCACCCTCAAAGCGTGATCAAATCGTAGAAGATGATCCGGGACCAGTCGTTGAAACACTCCCCACGCTCACCCTCCGGTAACTACAAACAACATACCATATACAACATATATTTAGCAAATTTCATCTATTTTACTAAACATGAACTATTGTTTTGCATAGTACAAACTACAAACTACCTCTAGATACTACAACCTACTACTACAAACTACTAGTACATAAGAAAAACTACATACTACAAACTATAAACTACTACTACAAACTACTACTACAAACTAAAACCACAAACTACAATTAGTACAAACTAAAACTAAAACTACAAACTACTACAAACTAAAATAAAAACAAGAACAATTTTTTTTTAAAACTAACCAATGGAGGGAGGGTGTGCTCAGTGGAGGAGTGGGGCAGTGGGGGAGGGGTGGGGCAGTGCCGAAAGGGGTGGAGCAGTGGGGGAGGTGGCGGGGCAGTGGGGTTGGGGGTGGGGAAGTGGGGGAGGGGTGGGGCAGTAGGGGTGGCGGCGGGGTGGTGGTGGCGGCGGGGCAGTGGGGGTGGTGGCGGCGGTACTGGGGGAAGCGGCGGGGCAGTGGGGAAGTGGGGGTGGCGGCGGGGTAGTGGGGGTGGGGAAGTGGGGAAGGTCTCGCAGGAGGGAGAGAGGGGGGCTAGCGGCGGCGGCCCCGAGCTCGGGGACCGGCGGCGGGGTGGTGGGTGGTGGTGGCGGCAGGGTGGTGGGGGTAGGGAAGTGGGGGAGAGGGCCGGGGTGGGGAAGTGGGGGAGGGCTCGCGGGAGGGAGAGAGGGGGGCTGGCGGCGGCGGCCCCGAGCTCGGGGACCGGCGGCGGGTGGCGGCGGGTCGGGGCGTGGGGAGGGGGTTGGGAGGCGGGAGGTGGGAAGGGGGGTGGGGATAGATTGACGATGGGAAACGAGTGGCCCGGGGTGGGCCGCGGGTCAAAAAAACGGGTGAGGCTACGCCGACGGCTAGGCATACGCCGAGGGCAGCCGTCGGCGTAGCTAGGGCGATTTTTTTTGTTAAAATTTTTTTTACAAGAAACTTTATTTGATGTTTACTAATATAACAAATGAAGATATATTATTTGGTGTCTACTATTATAGAAGAAACATGCAAGTTTTCATCTTATTCCGTTTCACCTAAACGGGGAGATTCCCCCCTTATACGGGTCCGGCGAAACCCTGATCTCTCTGCACACTCGGATCGTCTACCCCCCTAGACGTTCCTCTCACAGGGGTAGCCCGGCGTAGATCTCTCTTGTTTTGTGTTTGTTTATGTCATAGGGTGATGTAAACCCATGTTGGTTCATAAGTTGGGGCACTATCCTACCCGGTTTCACCTAAACGGGAAGATTCCCCCCTTATACGGGTCCGGAACCTTCGCCTCTAGGTTAGAGCGCATGCATGCGAGGGGGGACACATGCAAGCACCTATACCAACCTCTCACCAAACTCACACACATATGCTAGGGACACATGCGAGTTTTCATCTGATTCCGATGTTCTCGTGATCTTCCTCCGGCGAAACCCTGATCTCTGTGCACACTCGGATCATCTACCCCCTAGACGTTCCTCTCACAGGGGTAGCCCGGCATAGCTCTCTCTTGTTTTGTGTTTGTTTAGGTCATAGGGTGATGTAAAACCATGTTGGTTCGAAAGTTGGGGCACTATCCTACCCGGTTTCACCTAAACGGGGAGATTCCCCCCTTATACGGGTCCGGAACCTTCGCCTCTAGGTTAGAGCGCATGCATGCGAGGGGGGACACATGCAAGCACCTATACCAACCTCTCACCACACTCACACACATATGCTAGGGACCCATGCAAGTTTTCATCTGATTCCGATGTTCTCGTGGTCTTCCTCCGGCGAAACCCTGATCTCTGTGCACACTCGGATCGTCTACCCCCCTAGACGTTCCTCTGACAGGGGTAGCCCGGCGTAGCTCTCTCTTGTTTTGTGTTTGTTTAGGTCATAGGGTGATGTAAAACCATATTGGTTCACAAGTTGGGGCACTATCCTACCCGGTTTCACCTAAACGGGGAGATTCCCCCCTTATACGGGTCCGGAACCTTCGCCTCTAGGTTAGAGCGCATGCATCCGAGGAGGGACACATGCAAGCACCTATACCAACCTCTCACCACACTCACACACATATGCTAGGGACACATGCAAGTTTACATCTGATTCCGATGTTCTCGTGGTCTTCCTCTGGCGAAACCCTGATCTCTGTGCACACTCGGATCGTCTACCCCCCTAGACGTTCCTCTGACAGGGGTAGCCCGGCGTAGCTCTCTCTTGTTTTATGTTTGTTTAGGTCATAGGGTGATGTAAAACCATGTTGGTTCACAAGTTGGGGCACTATCCTACCCGGTTTCACCTAAACGGGGTGATTCCCCCCTTATACAGAACCTTCGCCTCTAGGTTAGAGCGCATGCATGCGAGGAGTGACACATGCAAGAACCTATACCAACCTCTCACCACACCCACACCCATATGCTAGGGACACATGCAAGTTTTCATCTGATTCCGATGTTCTCGTGGTCTTCCTCCGGCGAAACCCTGATCTCTGTGCACACTCGGATCGTCTACCCGCCTAGACGTTCCTCTCACAGGGGTAGCCCGACGTAGCTCTCTCTTGTTTTGTGTTTGTTTAGGTCATAGGGTGATGTAAAACCATGTTGGTTCACAAGTTGGGGCACTATCCTACCCGGTTTCACCTAAACAGGGAGATTCCCCCCTTATACGGGTCCGGAACCTTCGCCTCTAGGTTAGAGCGCATGCATGCGAGGAGGGACACATGCAAGCACCTATACAAACCTCTCACCACACTCACACACATATGCTAGGGACACATGCAAGTTTTCATCTGATTCCGATGTTCTCGTGGTCTTCCTCCGGCGAAACCCTGATCTCTGTGCACACTCGGATCGTCTACCGCCTAGACGTTCCTCTGACAGGGGTAGCCTGGCGTAGCTCTCTCTTGTTTTGTGTTTGTTTAGGTCATAGGGTGATGTAAAACCATGTTGGTTCACAAGTTGGGGCACTATCCTACCCGGTTTCACCTAAACGGGGAGATTCCCCCTTATACGGAACCTTCGCCTCTAGGTTAGAGCGCATGCATGCGAGGAGTGACACATGCAAGCACCTATACCAACCTCTCACCACACTCACACCCATATGCTAGGGACACATGCAAGTTTTCATCTGATTCCGATGTTCTCGTGGTCTTCCTCCGGCGAAACCCTGATCTCTGTGCACACTCGGATCGTCTACCCGCCTAGACGTTCCTCTTACATGGGTAGCCCGGCGTAGCTCTCTCTTGTTTTGTGTTTGTTTAGGTCATAGGGTGATGTAAAACCATGTTGGTTCACAAGTTGGGGCACTATCCTACCCGGTTTCACCTAAACAGGGAGATTCCCCCCTTATACGGGTCCGGAACCTTCGCCTCTAGGTTAGAGCGCATGCATGCGAGGAGGGACACATGCAAGCACCTATACCAACCTCTCACCACACTCACACACATATGCTAGGGACACATGCAAGTTTTCATCTGATTCCGATGTTCTCGTGGTCTTCCTCCAGCGAAACCCTGATCTCTGTGCACACTCGGATCGTCTACCCCCCTAGACGTTCCTCTAACAGGGGTAGCCTGGCGTATCTCTCTCTTGTTTTGTGTTTGTTTAGGTCATAGGGTGATGTAAAACCATGTTGGTTCACAAGTTGGGGCACTATCCTACCCGGTTTCACCTAAACGGGGAGATTCCCCCCTTATACGGGTCCGGAACCTTCGCCTCTAGGTTAGAGCGCATGCATGCGAGCAGGGACACATGCAAGCACCTATACCAACCTCTCACAACACTCACACACATATGCTAGGGACACATGCAAGTTTTCATCTGATTCTGATGTTCTCGTGGTCTTCCTCCGGCGAAACCCTGATCTCTGTGCACACTCGGATCGTCTACCCCCCTAGACGTTCCTCTGACAGGGTTAGCCCGGCGTAGCTCTCTCTTGTTTTGTGTTTGTTTAGGTCATAGGGTGATGTAAAACCATGTTGGTTCACAAGTTGGGGCACTATCCTACCCGGTTTCACCTAAACAGGGAGATTCCCCCCTTATACGGGTCCGGAACCTTCGCCTCTAGGTTAGAGCGCATGCATGCGAGGAGGGACACATGCAAGCACCTATACAAACCTCTCACCACACTCACACACATATGCTAGGGACACATGCAAGTTTTCATCTGATTCCGATGTTCTCGTGGTCTTCCTCTGGCGAAACCCTGATCTCTGTGCACACTCGGATCGTCTACCGCCTAGACGTTCCTCTGACAGGGGTAGCCTGGCGTAGCTCTCTCTTGTTTTGTGTTTGTTTAGGTCATAGGGTGATGTAAAACCATGTTGGTTCACAAGTTGGGGCACTATCCTACCCGGTTTCACCTAAACGGGGAGATTCCCCCCTTATACGGAACCTTCGCCTCTAGGTTAGAGCGCATGCATGCGAGGAGTGACACATGCAAGCACCTATACCAACCTCTCACCACACTCACACCCATATGCTAGGGACACATGCAAGTTTTCATCTGATTCCGATGTTCTCGTGGTCTTCCTCCGGCGAAACCCTGATCTCTGTGCACACTCGGATCGTCTACCCGCCTAGACGTTCCTCTTACATGGGTAGCCCGGCGTAGCTCTCTCTTGTTTTGTGTTTGTTTAGGTCATAGGGTGATGTAAAACCATGTTGGTTCACAAGTTGGGGCACTATCCTACCCGGTTTCACCTAAACAGGGAGATTCCCCCCTTATACGGGTCTGGAACCTTCGCCTCTAGGTTAGAGCGCATGCATGCGAGGAGGCACACATGCAAGCACCTATACCAACCTCTCACCACACTCACACACATATGCTAGGGACACATGCAAGTTTTCATCTGATTCCGATGTTCTCGTGGTCTTCCTCCGGCGAAACCCTGATCTCTGTGCACACTCGGATCGTCTACCCCCCTAGACGTTCCTCTAACAGGGGTAGCCTGGCGTAGCTCTCTCTTGTTTTGTGTTTGTTTAGG
Source organism: Avena sativa (assembly GCA_916181665.1). Lineage (NCBI taxonomy): Eukaryota > Viridiplantae > Streptophyta > Magnoliopsida > Poales > Poaceae > Avena > Avena sativa. Next base: position 37,129,228 of record OV702298.1, on the reverse strand, counting down.
TCATAGGGTGATGTAAAACCATGTTGGTTCACAAGTTGGGGCACTATCCTACCCGGTTTCACCTAAACGGGGAGATTCCCCCCTTATACGGGTGCGGAACCTTCGCCTCTAGGTTAGAGCGCATGCATGCGAGCAGGGACACATGCAAGCACCTATACCAACCTCTCACCACACTCACACACATATGCTAGGGACACATGCAAGTTTTCATCTGATTCTGATGTTCTCGTGGTCTTCCTCCGGCGAAACCCTGATCTCTGTGCACACTCGGATCGTCTACCCCCCTAGACGTTCCTCTGACAGGGTTAGCCCGGCGTAGCTCTCTCTTGTTTTGTGTTTGTTTAGGTCATAGGGTGATGTAAAACCATGTTGGTTCACAAGTTGGGGCACTATCCTACCCGGTTTCACCTAAACGGGGAGATTCCCCCCTTATACGGGTCCGAAACCATCGCCTATAGGTTAGAGCGCATGCATGCGAGGAGGGACACATGCAAGCACCTATACCAACCTCTCACCACACTCACACACATATGCTAGGGACACATGTAAGTTTTCATCTGATTCCGATGTTCTCGTGGTCTTCCTCCGGCGAAACCCTGATCTCTATGCACACTCGGATCGTCTACCCGCCTAGACGTTCCTCTGACAGGGGTAGCCCGGCGTAACTCTCTCTTGTTTTGTGTTTTCTTAGGTGATAGGGTGATGTAAAACCATGTTGGTTCACAAGTTGGGGCACTATCCTACCCGGTTTCACCTAAACAGGGAGATTCCCCCCTTATACGGGTCCAGAACCTTCGCCTCTAGGTTAGAGCGCATGCATGCGAGGAGGGACACATGCAAGCACCTATACCAACCTCTCACCACAATCACACACATATGCTAGGGACACATGCAAGTTTTCATCTGATTCCGATGTTCTCGTGGTCTTCCTCCGGCGAAACCCTGATCTCTGTGCACACTCGGATCGTCTACCCCCCTAGACGTTCCTCTGACAGGGGTAGCCTGGCGTAGCTCTCTCTTGTTTTGTGTTTGTTTAGGTCATAGGGTGATGTAAAACCATGTTGGTTCACAAGTTGGGGCACTATCCTACCCGGTTTCACCTAAACGGGGAGATTCCCCCCTTATACGGCTCCGGAACCTTCGCCTAGGTTAGAGGGCATGCATGCGAGGAGGGACACATGCAAGCACCTATAACAACCTCTCACCACACTCACACACATATTCTAGGGACACATGCAAGTTTTCATCTGATTCCAATGTTCTCGTGGTCTTCCTCCGGCGAAACCCTGATCTCTATGCACACTCGGATCGTCTACCCCCCTAGACGTTCCTCTCACAGGGGTAGCCCGGCGTAGCTCTCTCTTGTTTTGTGTTTGTTTAGGTCATAGGGTGATGTAAAACCATGTTGGTTCACAAGTTGGGGCACTATCCTACCCTGTTTCACCTAAACGGGGAGATTTCCCCGTTATACGGGTCCGGAACCTTTGCCTATAGGTTAGAGCGCATGCATGCGAGGAGGGACACATGCAAGCACCTATACCAACCTCTCACCACACTCACACACATATTCTAGGGACACATGTAAGTTTACATCTAATTCCGATGTTCTCGTGGTCTTCCTCTGGCGAAACCCTGATCTCTGTGCACACTCGGATCGTCTACCCCCCCTAGACGTTCCTCTGACAGGGGTAGCCCGGCGTAGCTCTCTCTTGTTTTATGTTTGTTTAGGTCATAGGGTGATGTAAAACCATGTTGGTTCACAAGTTGGGGCACTATCCTACCCGGTTTCACCTAAACAGGGAGATTCCCCCCTTATACGGGTCCGGAACCTTCGCCTCTAGGTTAGAGCGCATGCATGCGAGGAGGGACACATTCAAGCACCTATACCAACCTCTCACCACACTCACACACATATGCTAGGGACACATGCAAGTTTACATCTGATTCCGATGTTCTCGTGGTCTTCCTCTGGCGAAACCCTGATCTCTGTGCACACTCGGATCGTCTACCCCCTAGACGTTCCTCTCACAGGGGTAGCCTGGCGTAGCTCTCTCTTGTTTTGTGTTTGTTTAGGTCATAGGGTGATGTAAAACCATGTTGGTTCACAAGTTGGGGCACTATCCTACCCGGTTTCACCTAAACGGGGAGATTCCCCCCTTATACGGAACCTTCACCTCTAAGTTAGAGCGCATGCATGCGAGGAGTGACACATGCAAGCACCTATACCAACCTCTCACCACACTCACACCCATATGCTAGGGACACATGAAAGTTTTCATCTGATTCCGATGTTCTCGTGGTCTTCCTTCGGCGAAACCCTGATCTCTGTGCACACTCGGATCGTCTACCCCCCTAGACGTTCCTCTCACAATGGTAGCCCGGCGTAGCTCTCTCTTGTTTTGTGTTTGTTTAGGTCATAAGGTGACGTAAAACCATGTTGGTTCACAAGTTGGGGCACTATCCTACCCGGTTTCACCGAAACAGGGAGATTCCCCCCTTATACGGGTCCGGAACCTTCGCCTCTAGGTTAGAGCGCATGTATGCGAGGAGGGACACATGCAAGCACCTATACCAACCTCTCACCACACTCACACACATATGCTAGGGACACATGCAAGTTTTCATCTGATTCCGATGTTCTCGTGGTCTTCCTCCGGCGAAACCCTGATCTCTGTGCACACTCGGATCGTCTACCCCCCTAGACGTTCCTCTGACAAGGGTAGCCCGGCGTAGCTCTCTCCTGTTTTGTGTTTGTTTAGGTCATAGGGTGATGTAAAACCATGTTGGTTCACTAGTTGGGGCACTATCCTACCCGGTTTCACCTCAACGGGGAGATTCCCCCCTTATACGGGTCCGGAACCTTCGCCTCTAGGTTAGAGCGCATGCATGCGAGGAGGGACACATGCAAGCACCTATACCAACCTCTCACCACACTCACACACATATGCTAGGTACACATGCAAGTTTTCATCTGATTCCGATGTTCTCGTGGTCTTCCTTCGGCGAAACCCTGATCTCTGTGCACACTCGGATCGTCTACCCCCCTAGACGTTCCTCTGACAGGGGTAGCCCGGCGTAGCTCTATCTTGTTTTGTGTTTGTTTAGGTCATAGGGTGATGTAAAACCATGTTGGTTCACAAGTTGGGGCACTATCCTACCCGGTTTCACCTCAACGGGGAGATTTCCCCCTTATACGGGTCTCGAACCTTCGCCTCTAGGTTAGAGCGCATGCATGCAAGGAGGGACACATGCAAGGACCTATACCAACCTCTCACCACACTCACACACATATATTAAGGACACATGCAAGTTTTCATCTGATTCCGATGTTCTCGTGGTCTTCCTCCGGCGAAACCCTGATCTCTGTGCACACTCGGATCGTCTACCCCCCTAGACGTTCCTCTCACAGGGGTAGCCCGGCGTAGCTCTCTCTTGTTTTGTGTTTGTTTAGGTCATAGGGTGATGTAAAACCATGTTGGTTCACAAGTTGGGGCACTATCCTACCCTGTTTCACCTAAACGGGGAGATTTCCCCGTTATACGGGTCCGGAACCTTTGCCTATAGGTTAGAGCGCATGCATGCGAGGAGGGACACATGCAAGCACCTATACCAACCTCTCACCACACTCACACACATATTCTAGGGACACATGTAAGTTTACATCTAATTCCGATGTTCTCGTGGTCTTCCTCTGGCGAAACCCTGATCTCTGTGCACACTCGGATCGTCTACCCCCCCTAGACGTTCCTCTGACAGGGGTAGCCCGGCGTAGCTCTCTCTTGTTTTATGTTTGTTTAGGTCATAGGGTGATGTAAAACCATGTTGGTTCACAAGATGGGGCACTATCCTACCCGGTTTCATCTCAACGGGGAGATTCCCCACTTATACGGGTCCAGAACCTTCGCCTCTATGTTAGAGCGCATGCATGCGAGGGGGGACACATGCAAGCACCTATACCAACCTCTCACCACACTCACACACATATGCTAGGGACATATGCAAGTTTTCATCTGATTCCGATGTTCTCGTGGTGTTCCTCCGGCGAAACCCTGATCTCTGTGCACACTCGGATCGTCTACTCCCCTAGACGTTCCTCTGACAGGGGTAGCCCGGCGTAGCTCTCTCTTGTTTTGTGTTTGTTTAGGTCATAGGGTGATTTAAAACCATGTTGGTTCACAAGTTGGGGCACTATCCTACCCGGTTTCACCTAAACGGGGAGATTCCCCCCTTATACGGGTCCGGAACCTTCGCCTCTAGGTTAGAGCGCATGCATGCGAGGAGGGACACATTCAAGCACCTATACCAACCTCTCACCACACTCACACACATATGCTAGGGACACATGCAAGTTTACATCTGATTCCGATGTTCTCGTGGTCTTCCTCTGGCGAAACCCTGATCTCTATGCACACTCGGATCGTCTACCCCCCTAGACGTTCCTCTCACAGGGGTAGCCTGGCGTAGCTCTCTCTTGTTTTGTGTTTGTTTAGGTCATAGGGTGATGTAAAACCATGTTGGTTCACAAGTTGGGGCACTATCCTACCCGGTTTCACCTAAACGGGGAGATTCCCCCCTTATACGGAACCTTCACCTCTAAGTTAGAGCGCATGCATGCGAGGAGTGACACATGCAAGCACCTATACCAACCTCTCACCACACTCACACCCATATGCTAGGGACACATGAAAGTTTTCATCTGATTCCGATGTTCTCGTGGTCTTCCTTCGGCGAAACCCTGATCTCTATGCACACTCGGATCGTCTACCCCCCTAGACGTTCCTCTCACAATGGTAGCCCGGCGTAGCTCTCTCTTGTTTTGTGTTTGTTTAGGTCATAAGGTGACGTAAAACCATGTTGGTTCACAAGTTGGGGCACTATCCTACCCGGTTTCACCGAAACAGGGAGATTCCCCCCTTATACGGGTCCGGAACCTTCGCCTCTAGGTTAGATTGCATGTATGCGAGGAGGGATACATGCAAGCACCTATACCAACCTCTCACCACACTCACACACATATGCTAGGGACACATGCAAGTTTTCATCTGATTTCGATGTTCTCGTGGTCTTCCTCCGGCGAAACCCTGATCTCTGTGCACACTCGGATCGTCTACCCCCTAGACGTTCCTCTGACAAGGGTAGCCCGGCGTAGCTCTCTCCTGTTTTGTGTTTGTTTAGGTCATAGGGTGATGTAAAACCATGTTGGTTCACTAGTTGGGGCACTATCCTACCCGGTTTCACCTCAACGGGGAGATTCCCCCCTTATACGGGTCCGGAACCTTCGCCTCTAGGTTAGAGCGCATGCATGCGAGGAGGGACACATGCAAGCACCTATACCAACCTCTCACCACACTCACACACATATGCTAGGGACACATGCAAGTTTTCATCTGATTCCGATGTTCTCGTGGTCTTCCTTCGGCGAAACCCTGATCTCTGTGCACACTCGGATCGTCTACCCCCCTAGACGTTCCTCTGACAGGGGTAGCCCGGCGTAGCTCTATCTTGTTTTGTGTTTGTTTAGGTCATAGGGTGATGTAAAACCATGTTGGTTCACAAGTTGGGGCACTATCCTACCCGGTTTCACCTCAACGGGGAGATTTCCCCCTTATACGGGTCTCGAACCTTCGCCTCTAGGTTAGAGCGCATGCATGCAAGGAGGGACACATGCAAGGACCTATACCAACCTCTCACCACACTCACACACATATATTAAGGACACATGCAAGTTTTCATCTGATTCCGATGTTCTCGTGGTCTTCCTCCGGCGAAACCCTGATCTCTATGCACACTGGGATCGTCTACCCCCTAGACGTTCCTCTGACAGGGGTAGCCCGGCGTAGCTCTCTCTTGTTTTGTGTTTGTTTAGGTCATAGGGTGATGTAAAACCATGTTGGTTCACAAGTTGGGGCACTATCCTACCCGGTTTCACCTCAACGGGGAGATTCCCCCCTGATACGGGTCCGGAACCTTCGCCTCTATGTTAGAGCGCATGCATGCGAGGGTGCACACATGCAAGCACCTATACCAACCTCTCACCACACTCACACACATATGCTAGGGACACATGCAAGTTTTCATCTGATTCCGATGTTCTCGTGGTCTTCCTCCAGCGAAACCCTGATCTCTATGCACACTCGGATCGTCTACCCCCCTAGACGTTCCTCTGACAGGGGTAGCTCGGCGTAGCTCTCTCTTGTTTTGTGTTTGTTTAGGTCATAGGGTGATGTAAAACCATGTTGGTTCACAAGTTGGGGCACTATCCTACCCGGTTTCACCTCAACGGGGAGATTCCCCCCTTATACGGGTCCGGAACCTTCGCCTCTAGCTTGGAGCGCATGCATGCGAGGAGGGACACATGCAAGCACCTATACCAACCTCTCACCACACTCACACACATATGCTAGGGACACATGCAAGTATACATCTGATTCCGATGTTCTCGTGGTCTTTCTCTAGCGAAACCCTGATCTTTGTGCACACTCGGATCGTCTACTCCCCTAGACGTTCCTCTGACAGGGGTAGCCCGGCGTAGCTCTCTCTTGTTTTGTGTTTGTTTAGGTCATAGGGTGATGTAAAACCATGTTGGTTCACAAGTTGGGGCACTATCCTACCCGGTTTCACCTCAACCGGGAGATTCCCCCCTTATACGGGTCCGGAACCTTCGCCTCTAGGTTAGAGCGCATGCATGCGAGGAGGGACACATGCAAGCACCTATACCAACCTCTCACCACACTCACACACATATGCTAGCGACACATGAAAGTTTTCTTCTGATTCTGATGTTCTCGTGGTCTTCCTCCGGCGAAACCCTGATCTCTGTGCACACTCGGATCGTCTACCCCCCTAGACGTTCCTCTGACAGGGGTAGCCCGGCGTAGCTCTCTCTTGTTTTGTGTTTGTTTAGGTCATAGGGTGATGTAAAACCATGTTGGTTCACAAGTTGGGGCACTATCCTACCCGGTTTCACCTAAACAGGGAGATTTCCCCCTTATACGGGTCCGGAACCTTCGCCTCTAGGTTAGAGCGCATGCATGCGAGGAGGGACACATGCAAGCACCTATACCAACCTCTCACCACACTCACACACATATCCTAGGGACACATGCAAGTTTTCATCTGATTCCGATGTTCACGTGGTTTTCCTCCGGCGAAACCCTGATCTCTGTGGACACTCGGATCGTCTACCCCCCTAGACGTTCCTCTGACAGGGTTAGCCCGGCGTAGCTCTCTCTTGTTTTGTGTTTGTTTAGGTCATAGGGTGATGTAAAACCATGTTGGTTCACAAGTTGGGGCACTATCCTACCCGGTTTCACCTAAACGGGGAGATTCCCCCCTTATACGGGTCCGGAACCTTCGCCTCTAGGTTAGAGCGCATGCATGCGAGGGGGGACACATGCAAGCACCTATACCAACCTCTCACCACACTCACACACATATGCTAGGGACACATGCAAGTTTACATCTGATTCCGATGTTCTCGTGGTCTTCCTCCGGCGAAACCCTGATCTCTGTGCACACTCGGATCGTCTACCCCCCTAGACGTTCCTCTGACAGGGGTAGCCTGGCGTAGCTCTCTCTTGTTTTGGGTTTGTTTAGGTCATAGGGTGATGTAAAACCATGTTGGTTCACAAGTTGGGGCACTATCCTACCCGGTTTCACCTAAACGGGGAGATTCCCCCCTTATACGGGTCCGGAACCTTCGCCTCTAGGTTAGAGCGCATGCATGCGAGGAGGGACACATGCAAGCACCTATACCAACCTCTCACCACACTCACACACATATGCTAGCGACACATGAAAGTTTTCTTCTGATTCTGATGTTCTCGTGGTCTTCCTCCGGCGAAACCCTGATCTCTGTGCACACTCGGATCGTCTACCCCCCTAGACGTTCCTCTGACAGGGGTAGCCCGGCGTAGCTCTCTCTTGTTTTGTGTTTGTTTAGGTCATAGGGTGATGTAAAACCATGTTGGTTCACAAGTTGGGGCACTATCCTACCCGGTTTCACCTAAACAGGGAGATTCCCCCCTTATACGGGTCCGGAACCTTCGCCTCTAGGTTAGAGCGCATGCATGCGAGGAGGGACACATGCAAGCACCTATACCAACCTCTCACCACACTCACACACATATGCTAGCGACACATGAAAGTTTTCTTCTGATTCTGATGTTCTCGTGGTCTTCCTCCGGCGAAACCCTGATCTCTGTGGACACTCGGATCGTCTACCCCCCTAGACGTTCCTCTGACAGGGTTAGCCCGGCGTAGCTCTCTCTTGTTTTGTGTTTGTTTAGGTCATAGGGTGATGTAAAACCATGTTGGTTCACAAGTTGGGGCACTATCCTACCCGGTTTCACCTCAACGGGGAGATTTCCCCCTTATACGGGTCCGGAACCTTCGCCTCTAGGTTAGAGCGCATGCATGCGAGGAGGGACACATGCAAGCACCTATACCAACCTCTCACCACACTCACACACATATGCTAAGGACACATGCAAGTTTTCATCTGATTCCGATGTTCTCGTGGTCTTCCTCCGGCGAAACCCTGATCTCTGTGCACACTTGGATCGTCTACCCCCCTAGACGTTCCTCTGACAGGGGTAGCCCGGCGTAGCTCTCTCTTGTTTTTTGTTTGTTTAGGTCATAGGGTGATGTAAAACCATGTTGGTTCACAAGTTGGGGCACTATCCTACCCGGTTTCACCTCAACGGGGAGATTCCCCCCTTATACGGGTCCGGAACCTTCGCCTCTAGGTTAGAGCGCATGTATGCGAGGGGGGACACATGCAAGCACCTATACCAACCTCTCACCACACTCACACACATATGCTAGGGACACATGCAAGTTTTCATCTGATTCCAATGTTCTCGTGGTCTTCCTCCGGCGAAACCCTGATCTCTGTGCACACTCGGATCATCTACCCCCTAGACGTTCCTCTCACAGGGGTAGCCCGGCATAGCTCTCTCTTGTTTTGTGTTTGTTTAGGTCATAGGGTGTTGTAAAACCATGTTGGTTCGAAATTTGGGGCACTATCCTACCCGGTTTCACCTAAACGGGGAGATTCCCCCCTTATACGGGTCTGGAACCTTCGCCTCTAGGTTGGAGCGCATGCATGCGAGGGGGGACACATGCAAGCACATATACCAACCTCTCACCACACTCACACAAATATTCTAGGGACACATGCAAGTTTTCATCTGATTCCGATGTTCTCGTGGTCTTCCTCCGGCGAAACCCTGATCTCTGTGCACACTTGGATCGTCTACCCCCCTAGACGTTCCTCTGACAGGGGTAGCCCGGCGTACCTCTCTCTTGTTTTTTGTTTGTTTAGGTCATAGGGTGATGTAAAACCATGTTGGTTCACAAGTTGGGGCACTATACTACCCGGTTTCACCTCAACGGGGAGATTCCCCCCTTATACGGGTCCGGAACCTTCGCCTCTAGGTTAGAGCGCATGCATGCGAGGAGGGACACATGCAAGCACCTATACCAACCTCTCACTACACTCACACACATATGCTAAGGACACATGCAAGTTTTCATCTGATTCCGATGTTCTCGTGGTCTTCCTCCGGCGAAACCCTGATATCTGTGCACACTTGGATCGTCTACCCCCCTAGACGTTCCTCTGACAGGGGTAGCCCGGCGTACCTCTCTCTTGTTTTTTGTTTGTTTAGGTCATAGGGTGATGTAAAACCATGTTGGTTCACAAGTTGGGGAACTATCCTACCCGGTTTCACCTCAACGGGGAGATTCCCCCCTTATACGGGTCCGGAACCTTTGCCTCTAGGTTAGAGCGCATGTATGCGAGGGGGGACACATGAAAGCACCTATACCAACCTCTCACCACACTCACACACATATGCTAGGGACACATGCAAGTTTTCATCTGATTCCGATGTTCTCGTGGTCTTCCTCCGGCGAAACCCTGATCTCTGTGCACACTCGGATCATATACCCCCTAGACGTTCCTCTCACAGGGGTAGCCCGGCATAGCTCTCTATTGTTTTGTGTTTGTTTAGGTCATAGGGTGATGTAAAACCATGTTGGTTCGAAATTTGGGGCACTATCCTACCCGGTTTCACCTAAACGGGGAGATTCCCCCCTTATACCGGTCTGGAACCTTCGCCTCTAGGTTGGAGCGCATGCATGCGAGGGGGGACACATGCAAGCACCTATACCAACCTCTCACCACACTCACACACATATTCTAGGGACACATGGATGTTTTCATCTGATTCCGATGTTCTCGTGGTCTTCCTCCGACGAAACCCTGATCTCTGTGCACACTCGGATCGTCTACCCCCCTAGACGTTCCTCTGACAGGGGTAGCCCGGCGTAGATCTCTCTTGTTTTGTGTTTGTTTAGGTCATAGGGTGATGTAAAACCATGTTGGTTCACAAGTTGGGGCACTATCCTACCCGGTTTCACCTCAACGGGGAGATTCCCCCCTTATACGGGTCCGGAACCTTCGCCTCTATGTTAGAGCGCATGCATGCGAGGGGGGACACATGCAAGCACCTATACCAACCTCTCACCACACTCACACACATATGCTAGGGACACATGGAAGTTTTCATCTGATTCCGATGTTCTCGTGGTCTTCCTCCGGCGAAACCCTGATCTCTGTGCACACTCGGATCGTCTACCCCCCTAGACGTTCCTCTGACAGGGGTAGCTCGGCGTACCTCTCTCTTGTTTTGTGTTTGTTTAGGTCATAGGGTGATGTAAAACCATGTTGGTTCACAAGTTGGGGCACTATCCTACCCGATTTCACCTCAACAGGGAGATTTCCCCCTTATACGGGTCCGGAACCTTCGCCTCTAGGTTAGAGCGCATGCATGCGAGGAGGGACACATGCAAGCACCTATACCAACCTCTCACCACACTCACACACATATGCTAGGGACACATGCAAGTTTTCATCTGATTTCGATGTTCTCGTGGTCTTCCTCCGGCGAAACCCTGATCTCTGTGCACACTTGGATCGTCTACCCCCCTAGACGTTCCTCTGACAGGGGTAGCCTGGCGTAGCTCTCTCTTGTTTTGTGTTTGTTTAGGTCATAGGGTGATGTAAAACCATGTTGGTTCACAAGTTGGGGCACTATCCTATCCGGTTTCACCTCAACGGGGAGATTCCACCTTATACGGGTCCGGAACCTTCGCCTCTAGGTTAGAGCGCATGCATGCGAGGGGGGACACATGCAAGCACCTATACAAACCTATCACCACACTCACACACATATGCTAGGGACACATGCAAGTTTTCATCTGATTCCAATGTTCTCGTGGTCTTCCTCCGGCGAAACCCTGATCTCTGTGCACACTTGGATCGTCTACCCCCCCTAGACGTTCCTCTCACAGGGGTAGCCCGGCGTAGCTCTCTCTTGTTTTGTGTTTGTTTAGGTCATAGGGTGATGTAAAACCATGTTGGTTCACAAGTTGGGGCACTATCCTACCCAGTTTCACCTCAACGGGGAGATTTCCCCCATATACGGGTCCGGAACCTTCGCCTCTAGGTTAGAGCGCATGCATGCGAGGAGGGACACATGCAAGCACCTATACCAACCTCTCACCACACTCACACACATATGCTAGGGACACATGCAAGTTTTCATCTGATTCCGATATTCTCTTGGTCTTCCTCTGGCGAAACCCTGATCTCTGTGCACACTCGGATCGTTTACCCCCCTAGACGTTCCTCTCACAGGGGTAGCCCGGCGTATCTCTCTCTTGTTTTGTGTTTGTTTAGGTCATAGGGTGATGTAAAACCATGTTGGTTCACTAGTTGGGGCACTATCCTACCCGGTTTCACCTAAATAGGGAGATTCCCCCCTTATACGGGTCCGGAACCTTCGCCTCTAGGTTAGAGCGCATGCATGCGAGGAGGGACACATGCAAGCACCTATACCAACCTCTCACCACACTCACACACATATGCTAGGGACACATGCAAGTTTTCATCTGATTCCGATGTTCTCGTGGTCTTCCTCCGGCGAAACCCTGATCTCTGTGCACACTTGGATCGTCTACCCCCCCTAGACGTTCCTCTGACAGGGGTAGCCTGACGTAGCTCTCTCTTGTTTTGGGTTTGTTTAGGTCATAGGGTGATGTAAAACCATGTTGGTTCACAAGTTGGGGCACTATCCTACCCGGTTTCACCTAAAGGGGGAGATTCCCCCCTTATACGGGTCCGGAACCTTCGCCTCTAGGTTAGAGCGCATGCATGCAAGGAGGGACACATGGAAGCACCTATACCAACCTCTCACCACACTCACACACATATGCTAGGGACACATGAAAGTTTTCATCTGATTCTGATGTTCTCGTGGTCTTCCTCCGGCGAAACCCTGATCTCTGTGCACACTCGGATCGTCTACCCCCCTAGACGTTCCTCTCACAGGGGTAGCCCGGCATAGCTCTCTCTTGTTTTGTGTTTGTTTAGGTCATAGGGTGATGTAAAACCATGTTGGTTCGAAATTTGGGGCACTATCCTACACGGTTTCACCTAAACGGGGAGATTCCCCCCTTATACGGGTCTGGAACCTTCGCCTCTAGGTTGGAGCGCATGCATGCGAGGGGGGACACATGCAAGCACCTATACCAACCTCTCACCACACTCACACACATATGCTAGGGACACATGCATGTTTTCATCTGATTCCGATGTTCTCGTGGTCTTCCTCCGGCGAAACCCTGATCTCTGTGCACACTCGGATCGTCTACCCCCTAAACGTTCCTCTGACAGGGGTAGCCCGGCGTAGATCTCTCTTGTTTTGTGTTTGTTTGGGTCATAGGGTGATGTAAAACCATGTTGGTTCACAAGTTGGGGCACTATCCTACCCGGTTTCACCTCAACGGGGAGATTCCCCCCTTATACGGGTCCAGAACCTTCGCCTCTATGTTAGAGCGCATGCATGCGAGGGGGGACACATGCAAGCACCTATACCAACCTCTCACCACACTCACACACATATGCTAGGGACACATGCAAGTTTACATCTGATTCCGATGTTCTCGTGGTCTTCCTCCGGCGAAACCCTGATCTCTGTGCACACTCGGATCGTCTACCCCCCTAGACGTTCCTCTGACAGGGGTAGCTTGGCGTAGCTCTCTCTTGTTTTGTGTTTGTTTAGGTCATAGGGTGATGTAAAACCATGTTGGTTCACAAGTTGGGGCACTATCCTACCCGATTTCACCTCAACAGGGAGATTTCCCCCTTATACGGGCCCGGAACCTTCGCCTCTAGGTTAGAGCGCATGCATGCGAGGAGGGACACATGCAAGCACCTATACCAACCTCTCACCACACTCACACACATATGCTAGGGACACATGCAAGCACCTATACCAACCTCTCACCACACTCACACACATATCCTAGGGACACATGCAAGTTTTCATCTGATTCCGATGTTCTCGTGGTCTTCCTCTGGCGAAACCCTGATCTCTGTGCACACTTGGATCGTCTACCCCCCCTAGACGTTCCTCTGACAGGGGTAGCCTGACGTAGCTCTCTCTTGTTTTGGGTTTGTTTAGGTCATAGGGTGATGTAAAACCATGTTGGTTCACAAGTTGGGGCACTATCCTACCCGGTTTCACCTAAAGGGGGAGATTCCCCCCTTATACGGGTCTGGAACCTTCGCCTCTAGGTTAGAGCGCATGCATGCGAGGAGGGACACATGCAAGCACCTATACCAACCTCTCACCACACTCACACACATATGCTAGGGACACATGAAAGTTTTCATCTGATTCTGATGTTCTCGTGGTCTTCCTCCGGCGAAACCCTGATCTCTGTGCACACTCGGATCGTCTACCCCCCTAGACGTTCCTCTCACAGGGGTAGCCCGGCGAAGCTCTCTCTTGTTTTGTGTTTGTTTAGGTCATAGGGTGATGTAAAACCATGTTGGTTCACAAGTTGGGGCAATATCCTACCCGGTTTCACCTAAACAGGGAGTTCCCCCCTTATACGGGTCCGGAACCTTTGCCTCTAGGTTAGAGCGCATGCATGCGAGGAGGGAAACATGCAAGCACCTATACCAACCTCTCACCACACTCACACACATATGCTAGGGACACATGCAAGTTTTCATCTGATTCCAATGTTCTCGTGGTCTTCCTCCGGCGAAACCATGATCTCTGTGCACACTCGGATCATCTACCCCCTAGACGTTCCTCTCACAGGGGTAGCCCGGCATAGCTCTCTCTTGTTTTGTGTTTGTTTAGGTCATAGGGTGATGTAAAACCATGTTGGTTCGAAATTTGGGGCACTATCCTACACGGTTTCACCTAAACGGGGAGATTCCCCCCTTATACGGGTCTGGAACCTTCGCCTCTAGGTTGGAGCGCATGCATGCGAGGGGGGACACATGCAAGCACCTATACCAACCTATCACCACACTCACACACATATTCTAGGGACACATGCATGTTTTCATCTGATTCCGATGTTCTCGTGGTCTTCCTCCGGCGAAACCCTGATCTCTGTGCACACTCGGATCGTCTACCCCCCTAGACGTTCCTCTGACAGGGGTAGCCCGGCGTAGATCTCTCTTGTTTTGTGTTTGTTTGGGTCATAGGGTGATGTAAAACCATGTTGGTTCACAAGTTGGGGCACTATCCTACCCGGTTTCACCTCAACGGGGAGATTCCCCCCTTATACGGGTCCAGAACCTTCGCCTCTATGTTAGAGCGCATGCATGCGAGGGGGGACACATGCAAGCACCTATACCAACCTCTCACCACACTCACACACATATGCTAGGGACACATGCAAGTTTTCATCTGATTCCGATGTTCTCGTGGTCTTCCTCCGGCGAAACCCTGATCTCTGTGCACACTCGGATCGTCTACCCCCCTAGACGTTCCTCTGACAGGGGTAGCTTGGCGTAGCTCTCTCTTGTTTTGTGTTTGTTTAGGTCATAGGGTGATGTAAAACCATGTTGGTTCACAAGTTGGGGCACTATCCTACCCGATTTCACCTCAACGGGGAGATTTCCCCCTTATACGGGTCCGGAACCTTCGCCTCTAGGTTAGAGCGCATGCATGCGAGGAGGGACACATGCAAGCACCTATACCAACCTCTCACCACACTCACACACATATGCTAGGGACACATGCAAGTTTTCATCTGATTCCGATGTTCTCGTGGTCTTCCTCCGGCGAAACCCTGATCTCTGTGCACACTCGGATCATCTACCCCCTAGACGTTCCTCTCACAGGGGTAGCCCGGCATAGCTCTCTCTTGTTTTGTGTTTGTTTAGGTCATAGGGTGATGTAAAACCATGTTGGTTCGAAATTTGGGGCACTATCCTACACGGTTTCACCTAAACGGGGAGATTCCCCCCTTATACGGGTCTGGAACCTTCGCCTCTAGGTTGGAGCGCATGCATGCGAGGGGGGACACATGCAAGCACCTATACCAACCTCTCACCACACTCACACACATATGCTAGGGACACATGCATGTTTTCATCTGATTCCGATGTTCTCGTGGTCTTCCTCCGGCGAAACCCTGATCTCTGTGCACACTTGGATCGTCTACCCCCCTAGACGTTCCTCTGACAGGGGTAGCCCGGCGTAGCTCTCTCTTGTTTTGTGTTTGTTTAGGTCATAGGGTGATGTAAAACCATGTTGGTTCACAAGTTGGGGCACTATCCTATCCGGTTTCACCTCAACGGGGAGATTCCACCTTATACGGGTCCGGAACCTTCGCCTCTAGGTTAGAGCGCATGCATGCGAGGGGGGACACATGCAAGCACCTATACAAACCTATCACCACACTCACACACATATGCTAGGGACACATGCAAGTTTTCATCTGATTCCAATGTTCTCGTGGTCTTCCTCCGGCGAAACCCTGATCTCTGTGCACACTTGGATCGTCTACCCCCCCTAGACGTTCCTCTCACAGGGGTAGCCCGGCGTAGCTCTCTCTTGTTTTGTGTTTGTTTAGGTCATAGGGTGATGTAAAACCATGTTGGTTCACAAGTTGGGGCACTATCCTACCCAGTTTCACCTCAACGGGGAGATTTCCCCCATATACGGGTCCGAAACCTTCGCCTCTAGGTTAGAGCGCATGCATGCGAGGAGGGACACATGCAAGCACCTATACCAACCTCTCACCACACTCACACACATATGCTAGGGACACATGCAAGTTTTCATTTGATTCCGATATTCTCTTGGTCTTCCTCTGGCGAAACCCTGATCTCTGTGCACACTCGGATCGTTTACCCCCCTAGACGTTCCTCTCACAGGGGTAGCCCGGCGTATCTCTCTCTTGTTTTGTGTTTGTTTAGGTCATAGGGTGATGTAAAACCATGTTGGTTCACTAGTTGGGGCACTATCCTACCCGGTTTCACCTAAATAGGGAGATTCCCCCCTTATACGGGTCCGGAACCTTCGCCTCTAGGTTAGAGCGCATGCATGCGAGGAGGGACACATGCAAGCACCTATACCAACCTCTCACCACACTCACACACATATGCTAGGGACACATGCAAGTTTTCATCTGATTCCGATGTTCTCGTGGTCTTCCTCCGGCGAAACCCTGATCTCTGTGCACACTTGGATCGTCTACCCCCCCTAGACGTTCCTCTGACAGGGGTAGCCTGACGTAGCTCTCTCTTGTTTTGGGTTTGTTTAGGTCATAGGGTGATGTAAAACCATGTTGGTTCACAAGTTGGGGCACTATCCTACCCGGTTTCACCTAAAGGGGGAGATTCCCCCCTTATACGGGTCCGGAACCTTCGCCTCTAGGTTAGAGCGCATGCATGCGAGGAGGGACACATGCAAGCACCTATACCAACCTCTCACCACACTCACACACATATGCTAGGGACACATGAAAGTTTTCATCTGATTCTGATGTTCTCGTGGTCTTCCTCCGGCGAAACCCTGATCTCTGTGCACACTCGGATCGTCTACCCCCCTAGACGTTCCTCTCACAGGGGTAGCCCGGCGTAGCTCTCTCTTGTTTTTTGTTTGTTTAGGTCATAGGGTGATGTAAAACCATGTTGGTTCACAAGTTGGGGCACTATCCTACCCGGTTTCACCTAAACAGGGAGTTCCCCCCTTATACGGGTCCGGAACCTTTGCCTCTAGGTTAGAGCACATGCATGCGAGGAGGGACACATGCAAGCACCTATACCAACCTCTCACCACACTCACACACATATGCTAGGGACACATGCAAGTTTTCATCTGATTCCAATGTTCTCGTGGTCTTCCTCCAGCGAAACCATGATCTCTGTGCACACTCGGATCATCCACCCCCTAGACGTTCCTCTCACAGGGGTAGCCCGGCATAGCTCTCTCTTGTTTTGTGTTTGTTTAGGTCATAGGGTGATGTAAAACCATGTTGGTTCGAAATTTGGGGCACTATCCTACATGGTTTCACCTAAACGGGGAGATTCCCCCCTTATACGGGTCTGGAACCTTCGCCTCTAGGTTGGAGCGCATGCATGCGAGGGGGGACACATGCAAGCACCTATACCAACCTCTCACCACACTCACACACATATGCTAGGGACACATGCATGTTTTCATCTGATTCCGATGTTCTCGTGGTCTTCCTCCGGCGAAACCCTGATCTCTGTGCACACTCGGATCGTCTACCCCCCTAGACGTTCCTCTGACAGGGGTAGCCCGGCGTAGATCTCTCTTGTTTTGTGTTTGTTTGGGTCATAGGGTGATGTAAAACCATGTTGGTTCACAAGTTGGGGCACTATCCTACCCGGTTTCACCTCAACGGGGAGATTCCCCCCTTATACGGGTCCAGAACCTTCGCCTCTATGTTAGAGCGCATGCATGCGAGGGGGGACACATGCAAGCACCTATACCAACCTATCACCACACTCACACACATATGCTAGGGACACATGCAAGTTTACATCTGATTCCGATGTTCTCGTGGTCTTCCTCCGGCGAAACCCTGATCTCTGTGCACACTCGGATCGTCTACCCCCCTAGACGTTCCTCTGACAGGGGTAGCTTGGCGTAGCTCTCTCTTGTTTTGTGTTTGTTTAGGTCATAGGGTGATGTAAAACCGTGTTGGTTCACAAGTTGGGGCACTATCCTACCCGATTTCACCTCAACGGGGAGATTTCCCCCTTATACGGGCCCGGAACCTTCGCCTCTAGGTTAGAGCGCATGCATGCGAGGAGGGACACATGCAAGCACCTATACCAACCTCTCACCACACTCACACACATATGCTAGGGACACATGCAAGCACCTATACCAACCTCTCACCACACTCACACACATATGCTAGGGACACATGCAAGTTTTCATCTGATTCCGATGTTCTCGTGGTCTTCCTCCGGCGAAACCCTGATCTCTATGCACACTTGGATCGTCTACCCCCCCTAGACGTTCCTCTGACAGGGGTAGCCTGACGTAGCTCTCTCTTGTTTTGGGTTTGTTTAGGTCATAGGGTGATGTAAAACCATGTTGGTTCACAAGTTGGGGCACTATCCTACCCGGTTTCACCTAAAGGGGGAGATTCCCCCCTTATACGGGTCTGGAACCTTCGCCTCTAGGTTAGAGCGCATGCATGCGAGGAGGGACACATGCAAGCACCTATACCAACCTCTCACCACACTCACACACATATGCTAGGGACACATGAAAGTTTTCATCTGATTCTGATGTTCTCGTGGTCTTCCTCCGGCGAAACCCTGATCTCTGTGCACACTCGGATCGTCTACCCCCCTAGACGTTCCTCTCACAGGGGTAGCCCGGCGTAGCTCTCTCTTGTTTTGTGTTTGTTTAGGTCATAGGGTGATGTAAAACCATGTTGGTTCACAAGTTGGGGCAATATCCTACCCGGTTTCACCTAAACAGGGAGTTCCCCCCTTATACGGGTCCGGAACCTTTGCCTCTAGGTTAGAGCGCATGCATGCGAGGAGGGACACATGCAAGCACCTATACCAACCTCTCACCACACTCACACACATATGCTAGGGACACATGCAAGTTTTCATCTGATTCCAATGTTCTCGTGGTCTTCCTCCGGCGAAACCATGATCTCTGTGCACACTCGGATCATCTACCCCCTAGACGTTCCTCTCACAGGGGTAGCCCGGCATAGTTCTCTCTTGTTTTGTGTTTGTTTAGGTCATAGGGTGATGTAAAACCATGTTGGTTCGAAATTTGGGGCACTATCCTACACGGTTTCACCTAAACGGGGAGATTCCCCCCTTATACGGGTCTGGAACCTTCGCCTCTAGGTTGGAGCGCATGCATGCGAGGGGGGACACATGCAAGCACCTATACCAACCTATCACCACACTCACACACATATTCTAGGGACACATGCATGTTTTCATCTGATTCCGATGTTCTCGTGGTCTTCCTCCGGCGAAACCCTGATCTCTGTGCACACTCGGATCGTCTACCCCCCTAGACGTTCCTCTGACAGGGGTAGCCCGGCGTAGATCTCTCTTGTTTTGTGTTTGTTTGGGTCATAGGGTGATGTAAAACCATGTTGGTTCACAAGTTGGGGCACTATCCTACCCGGTTTCACCTCAACGGGGAGATTCCCCCTTATACGGGTCCAGAACCTTCGCCTCTATGTTAGAGCGCATGCATGCGAGGGGGGACACATGCAAGCACCTATACCAACCTCTCACCACACTCACACACATATGCTAGGGACACATGCAAGTTTTCATCTGATTCCGATGTTCTCGTGGTCTTCCTCCGGCGAAACCCTGATCTCTGTGCACACTCGGATCGTCTACCCCCCTAGACGTTCCTCTGACAGGGGTAGCTTGGCGTAGCTCTCTCTTGTTTTGTGTTTGTTTAGGTCATAGGGTGATGTAAAACCATGTTGGTTCACAAGTTTGGGCACTATCCTACCCGATTTCACCTCAACGGGGAGATTTCCCCCTTATACGGGTCCGGAACCTTCGCCTCTAGGTTAGAGCGCATGCATGCGAGGAGGGACACATGCAAGCACCTATACCAACCTCTCACCACACTCACACACATATGCTAGGGACACATGCAAGTTTTCATCTGATTCCAATGTTCTCGTGGTCTTCCTCCGGCGAAACCATGATCTCTGTGCACACTCGGATCATCTACCCCCTAGACGTTCCTCTCACAGGGGTAGCCCGGCATAGCTCTCTCTTGTTTTGTGTTTGTTTAGGTCATAGGGTGATGTAAAACCATGTTGGTTCGAAATTTGGGGCACTATCCTACACGGTTTCACCTAAACGGGGAGATTCCCCCTTATACGGGTCTGGAACCTTCGCCTCTAGGTTGGAGCGCATGCATGCGAGGGGGGGCACATGCAAGCACCTATACCAACCTCTCACCACACTCACACACATATTCTAGGGACACATGCATGTTTTCATCTGATTCCGATGTTCTCGTGGTCTTCCTCCGGCGAAACCCTGATCTCTGTGCACACTCGGATCGTCTACCCCCATAGACGTTCCTCTGACAGGGGTAGCCCGGCGTAGATCTCTCTTGTTTTGTGTTTGTTTGGGTCATAGGGTGATGTAAAACCATGTTGGTTCACAAGTTGGGGCACTATCCTACCCGGTTTCACCTCAACGGGGAGATTCCCCCCTTATACGGGTCCAGAACCTTCGCCTCTATGTTAGAGCGCATGCATGCGAGGGGGGACACATGCAAGCACCTATACCAACCTCTCACCACACTCACACACATTTGCTAGGGACACATGCAAGTTTTCATCTGATTCCGATGTTCTCGTGGTCTTCCTCCGGCGAAACCCTGATCTCTGTGCACACTCGGATCGTCTACCCCCCTAGACGTTCCTCTGATAGGGGTAGCTTGGCGTAGCTCTCTCTTGTTTTGTGTTTGTTTAGGTCATAGGGTGATGTAAAACCATGTTGGTTCACAAGTTGGGGCACTATCCTACCCGATTTCACCTCAACAGGGAGATTTCCCCCTTATACGGGTCCGGAACCTTCGCCTCTAGGTTAGAGCGCCTGCATGCGAGGAGGGACACATGCAAGCACCTATACCAACCTCTCACCACACTCACACACATATGCTAGGGACACATGCAAGTTTTCATCTGATTCCGATGTTCTCGTGGTCTTCCTCCGGCGAAACCCTGATCTCTGTGCACACTTGGATCGTCTACCCCCCTCGACGTTCCTCTGACAGGGGTAGCCCGGCGTAGCTCTCTCTTGTTTTGTGTTTGTTTAGGTCATAGGGTGATGTAAAACCATGTTGGTTCACAAGTTGGGGCACTATCCTACCCGGTTTCACCTAAACGGGGAGATTTCCCCCTTATACGGGTCCGGAACCTTCGCCTCTAGGTTAGAGCGCATGCATGCAAGGAGAGACACATGCAAGCACCTATACCAACATCTCACCACACTCACACACATATGCTAGGGACACATGCAAGTTTTCATCTGATTCCGATGTTCTCGTGGTCTTCCTCCGGCGAAACCCTGATCTCTGTGCACACTCGGATCGTCTACCCCCCTAGACGTTCCTCTCACAGGGGTAGCCCGGCGTAGCTCTCTCTTGTTTTTTGTTTGTTTAGGTCATAGGGTGATGTAAAACCATGTTGGTTCACAAGTTGGGGCACTATCCTACCCGGTTTCACCTAAACAGGGAGTTCCCCCCTTATACGGGTCCGGAACCTTTGCCTCTAGGTTAGAGCACATGCATGCGAGGAGGGACACATGCAAGCACCTATACCAACCTCTCACCACACTCACACACATATGCTAGGGACACATGCAAGTTTTCATCTGATTCCAATGTTCTCGTGGTCTTCCTCCAGCGAAACCATGATCTCTGTGCACACTCGGATCATCCACCCCCTAGACGTTCCTCTCACAGGGGTAGCCCGGCATAGCTCTCTCTTGTTTTGTGTTTGTTTAGGTCATAGGGTGATGTAAAACCATGTTGGTTCGAAATTTGGGGCACTATCCTACATGGTTTCACCTAAACGGGGAGATTCCCCCCTTATACGGGTCTGGAACCTTCGCCTCTAGGTTGGAGCGCATGCATGCGAGGGGGGACACATGCAAGCACCTATACCAACCTCTCACCACACTCACACACATATGCTAGGGACACATGCATGTTTTCATCTGATTCCGATGTTCTCGTGGTCTTCCTCCGGCGAAACCCTGATCTCTGTGCACACTCGGATCGTCTACCCCCCTAGACGTTCCTCTGACAGGGGTAGCCCGGCGTAGATCTCTCTTGTTTTGTGTTTGTTTGGGTCATAGGGTGATGTAAAACCATGTTGGTTCACAAGTTGGGGCACTATCCTACCCGGTTTCACCTCAACGGGGAGATTCCCCCCTTATACGGGTCCAGAACCTTCGCCTCTATGTTAGAGCGCATGCATGCGAGGGGGGACACATGCAAGCACCTATACCAACCTATCACCACACTGACACACATATGCTAGGGACACATGCAAGTTTACATCTGATTCCGATGTTCTCGTGGTCTTCCTCCGGCGAAACCCTGATCTCTGTGCACACTCGGATCGTCTACCCCCCTAGACGTTCCTCTGACAGGGGTAGCTTGGCGTAGCTCTCTCTTGTTTTGTGTTTGTTTAGGTCATAGGGTGATGTAAAACCATGTTGGTTCACAAGTTGGGGCACTATCCTACCCGATTTCACCTCAACGGGGAGATTTCCCCCTTATACGGGCCCGGAACCTTCGCCTCTAGGTTAGAGCGCATGCATGCGAGGAGGGACACATGCAAGCACCTATACCAACCTCTCACCACACTCACACACATATGCTAGGGACACATGCAAGCACCTATACCAACCTCTCACCACACTCACACACATATGCTAGGGACACATGCAAGTTTTCATCTGATTCCGATGTTCTCGTGGTCTTCCTCCGGCGAAACCCTGATCTCTATGCACACTTGGATCGTCTACCCCCCCTAGACGTTCCTCTGACAGGGGTAGCCTGACGTAGCTCTCTCTTGTTTTGGGTTTGTTTAGGTCATAGGGTGATGTAAAACCATGTTGGTTCACAAGTTGGGGCACTATCCTACCCGGTTTCACCTAAAGGGGGAGATTCCCCCCTTATACGGGTCTGGAACCTTCGCCTCTAGGTTAGAGCGCATGCATGCGAGGAGGGACACATGCAAGCACCTATACCAACCTCTCACCACACTCACACACATATGCTAGGGACACATGAAAGTTTTCATCTGATTCTGATGTTCTCGTGGTCTTCCTCCGGCGAAACCCTGATCTCTGTGCACACTCGGATCGTCTACCCCCCTAGACGTTCCTCTCACAGGGGTAGCCCGGCGTAGCTCTCTCTTGTTTTGTGTTTGTTTAGGTCATAGGGTGATGTAAAACCATGTTGGTTCACAAGTTGGGGCAATATCCTACCCGGTTTCACCTAAACAGGGAGTTCCCCCCTTATACGGGTCCGGAACCTTTGCCTCTAGGTTAGAGCGCATGCATGCGAGGAGGGACACATGCAAGCACCTATACCAACCTCTCACCACACTCACACACATATGCTAGGGACACATGCAAGTTTTCATCTGATTCCAATGTTCTCGTGGTCTTCCTCCGGCGAAACCATGATCTCTGTGCACACTCGGATCATCTACCCCCTAGACGTTCCTCTCACAGGGGTAGCCCGGCATAGCTCTCTCTTGTTTTGTGTTTGTTTAGGTCATAGGGTGATGTAAAACCATGTTGGTTCGAAATTTGGGGCACTATCCTACACGGTTTCACCTAAACGGGGAGATTCCCCCCTTATACGGGTCTGGAACCTTCGCCTCTAGGTTGGAGCGCATGCATGCGAGGGGGGACACATGCAAGCACCTATACCAACCTATCACCACACTCACACACATATTCTAGGGACACATGCATGTTTTCATCTGATTCCGATGTTCTCGTGGTCTTCCTCCGGCGAAACCCTGATCTCTGTGCACACTCGGATCGTCTACCCCCCTAGACGTTCCTCTGACAGGGGTAGCCCGGCGTAGATCTCTCTTGTTTTGTGTTTGTTTGGGTCATAGGGTGATGTAAAACCATGTTGGTTCACAAGTTGGGGCACTATCCTACCCGGTTTCACCTCAACGGGGAGATTCCCCCTTATACGGGTCCAGAACCTTCGCCTCTATGTTAGAGCGCATGCATGCGAGGGGGGACACATGCAAGCACCTATACCAACCTCTCACCACACTCACACACATATGCTAGGGACACATGCAAGTTTTCATCTGATTCCGATGTTCTCGTGGTCTTCCTCCGGCGAAACCCTGATCTCTGTGCACACTCGGATCGTCTACCCCCCTAGACGTTCCTCTGACAGGGGTAGCTTGGCGTAGCTCTCTCTTGTTTTGTGTTTGTTTAGGTCATAGGGTGATGTAAAACCATGTTGGTTCACAAGTTTGGGCACTATCCTACCCGATTTCACCTCAACGGGGAGATTTCCCCCTTATACGGGTCCGGAACCTTCGCCTCTAGGTTAGAGCGCATGCATGCGAGGAGGGACACATGCAAGCACCTATACCAACCTCTCACCACACTCACACACATATGCTAGGGACACATGCAAGTTTTCATCTGATTCCAATGTTCTCGTGGTCTTCCTCCGGCGAAACCATGATCTCTGTGCACACTCGGATCATCTACCCCCTAGACGTTCCTCTCACAGGGGTAGCCCGGCATAGCTCTCTCTTGTTTTGTGTTTGTTTAGGTCATAGGGTGATGTAAAACCATGTTGGTTCGAAATTTGGGGCACTATCCTACACGGTTTCACCTAAACGGGGAGATTCCCCCTTATACGGGTCTGGAACCTTCGCCTCTAGGTTGGAGCGCATGCATGCGAGGGGGGACACATGCAAGCACCTATACCAACCTCTCACCACACTCACACACATATTCTAGGGACACATGCATGTTTTCATCTGATTCCGATGTTCTCGTGGTCTTCCTCCGGCGAAACCCTGATCTCTGTGCACACTCGGATCGTCTACCCCCATGGACGTTCCTCTGACAGGGGTAGCCCGGCGTAGATCTCTCTTGTTTTGTGTTTGTTTGGGTCATAGGGTGATGTAAAACCATGTTGGTTCACAAGTTGGGGCACTATCCTACCCGGTTTCACCTCAACGGGGAGATTCCCCCCTTATACGGGTCCAGAACCTTCGCCTCTATGTTAGAGCGCATGCATGCGAGGGGGGACACATGCAAGCACCTATACCAACCTCTCACCACACTCACACACATTTGCTAGGGACACATGCAAGTTTTCATCTGATTCCGATGTTCTCGTGGTCTTCCTCCGGCGAAACCCTGATCTCTGTGCACACTCGGATCGTCTACCCCCCTAGACGTTCCTCTGATAGGGGTAGCTTGGCGTAGCTCTCTCTTGTTTTGTGTTTGTTTAGGTCATAGGGTGATGTAAAACCATGTTGGTTCACAAGTTGGGGCACTATCCTACCCGATTTCACCTCAACAGGGAGATTTCCCCCTTATACGGGTCCGGAACCTTCGCCTCTAGGTTAGAGCGCATGCATGCGAGGAGGGACACATGCAAGCACCTATACCAACCTCTCACCACACTCACACACATATGCTAGGGACACATGCAAGTTTTCATCTGATTCCGATGTTCTCGTGGTCTTCCTCCGGCGAAACCCTGATCTCTGTGCACACTTGGATCGTCTACCCCCCTCGACGTTCCTCTGACAGGGGTAGCCCGGCGTAGCTCTCTCTTGTTTTGTGTTTGTTTAGGTCATAGGGTGATGTAAAACCATGTTGGTTCACAAGTTGGGGCACTATCCTACCCGGTTTCACCTAAACGGGGAGATTTCCCCCTTATACGGGTCCGGAACCTTCGCCTCTAGGTTAGAGCGCATGCATGCAAGGAGGGACACATGCAAGCACCTATACCAACATCTCACCACACTCACACACATATGCTAGGGACACATGCAAGTTTTCATCTGATTCCGATGTTCTCGTGGTCTTCCTCCGGCGAAACCCTGATCTCTGTGCACACTTGGATCGTCTACCCCCCTAGACGTTCCTCTCACAGGGGTAGCCCGGCATAGCTCTCTCTTGTTTTGTGTTTGTTTAGGTCATAGGGTGATGTAAAACCATGTTGGTTCACAAGTTGGGGCACTATCCTACCCGGTTTCACCTCAACGGGGAGATTTCCCCCTTAAACGGGTCCGGAACCTTCGCCTCTAGGTTAGAGCGCATGCATGCGAGGAGGTACACATGCAAGCACATATACCAACCTCTCACCACACTCACACACATATGCTAAGGACACATGCAAGTTTTCATCTGATTCCGATGTTCTCGTGGTCTTCCTCCGGCGAAACCCTGATCTCTGTGCACACTTGGATCGTCTACCCCCCTAGACGTTCCTCTGACAGGGGTAGCCCGGCGTAGCTCTCTCTTGTTTTTTGTTTGTTTAGGTCATAGGGTGATGTAAAACCATGTTGGTTCACAAGTTGGGGCACTATCCTACCCGGTTTCACCTCAACGGGGAGATTCCCCCCTTATACGGGTCCGGAACCTTCGCCTCTAGGTTAGAGCGCATGTATGCGAGGGGGGACACATGCAAGCACCTATACCAACCTCTCACCACACTCACACACATATGCTAGGGACACATGCAAGTTTTCATCTGATTCCAATGTTCTCGTGGTCTTCCTCCGGCGAAACCCTGATCTCTGTGCACACTCGGATCATCTACCCCCTAGACGTTCCTCTCACAGGGGTAGCCCGGCATAGCTCTCTCTTGTTTTGTGTTTGTTTAGGTCATAGGGTGTTGTAAAACCATGTTGGTTCGAAATTTGGGGCACTATCCTACCCGGTTTCACCTAAACGGGGAGATTCCCCCCTTATACGGGTCTGGAACCTTCGCCTCTAGGTTGGAGCGCATGCATGCGAGGGGGGACACATGCAAGCACATATACCAACCTCTCACCACACTCACACAAATATTCTAGGGACACATGCAAGTTTTCATCTGATTCCGATGTTCTCGTGGTCTTCCTCCGGCGAAACCCTGATCTCTGTGCACACTTGGATCGTCTACCCCCCTAGACGATCCTCTGACAGGGGTAGCCCGGCGTACCTCTCTCTTGTTTTTTGTTTGTTTAGGTCATAGGGTGATGTAAAACCATGTTGGTTCACAAGTTGGGGCACTATCCTACCCGGTTTCACCTCAACGGGGAGATTCCCCCCTTATACGGGTCCGGAACCTTCGCCTCTAGGTTAGAGCGCATGCATGCGAGGAGGGACACATGCAAGCACCTATACCAACCTCTCACTACACTCACACACATATGCTAAGGACACATGCAAGTTTTCATCTGATTCCGATGTTCTCGTGGTCTTCCTCCGGCGAAACCCTGATATCTGTGCACACTTGGATCGTCTACCCCCCTAGACGTTCCTCTGACAGGGGTAGCCCGGCGTACCTCTCTCTTGTTTTTTGTTTGTTTAGGTCATAGGGTGATGTAAAACCATGTTGGTTCACAAGTTGGGGCACTATCCTACCCGGTTTCACCTCAACGGGGAGATTCCCCCCTTATACGGGTCCGGAACCGTTGCCTCTAGGTTAGAGCGCATGTATGCGAGGGGGGACACATGCAAGCACCTATACAAACCTCTCACCACACTCACACACATATGCTAGGGACACATGCAAGTTTTCATCTGATTCCGATGTTCTCGTGGTCTTCCTCCGGCGAAACCCTAATCTCTGTGCACACTCGGATCATATACCCCCTAGACGTTCCTCTCACAGGGGTAGCCCGGCATAGCTCTCTATTGTTTTGTGTTTGCTTAGGTCATAGGGTGATGTAAAACCATGTTGGTTCGAAATTTGGGGCACTATCCTACCCGGTTTCACCTAAACTGGGAGATTCCCCCCTTATACCGGTCTGGAACCTTCGCCTCTAGGTTGGAGCGCATGCATGCGAGGGGGACACATGCAAGCACCTATACCAACCTCTCACCACACTCACACACATATTCTAGGGACACATGGATGTTTTCATCTGATTCCGATGTTCTCGTGGTCTTCCTCCGACGAAACCCTGATCTCTGTGCACACTCGGATCGTCTACCCCCCTAGACGTTCCTCTGACAGGGGTAGCCCGGCGTAGATCTCTCTTGTTTTGTGTTTGTTTAGGTCATAGGGTGATGTAAAACCATGTTGGTTCACAAGTTGGGGCACTATCCTACCCGGTTTCACCTCAACGGGGAGATTCCCCCCTTATACGGGTCCGGAACCTTCGCCTCTATGTTAGAGCGCATGCATGCGAGGGGGGACACATGCAAGCACCTATACCAACCTCTCACCACACTCACACACATATGCTAGGGACACATGGAAGTTTTCATCTGATTCCGATGTTCTCGTGGTCTTCCTCCGGCGAAACCCTGATCTCTGTGCACACTCGGATCGTCTACCCCCCTAGATGTTCCTCTGACAGGGGTAGCTCGGCGTAGCTCTCTCTTGTTTTGTGTTTGTTTAGGTCATAGGGTGATGTAAAACCATGTTGGTTCACAAGTTGGGGCACTATCCTACCCGATTTCACCTCAACAGGGAGATTTCCCCCTTATACGGGTCCGGAACCTTCGCCTCTAGGTTAGAGCGCATGCATGCGAGGAGGGACACATGCAAGCACCTATACCAACCTCTCACCACACTCACACACATATGCTAGGGACACATGCAAGTTTTCATCTGATTCCGATGTTCTCGTGGTCTTCCTCCGGCGAAACCCTGATCTCTGTGCACACTTGGATCGTCTACCCCCCTAGACGCTCCTCTGACAGGGGTAGCCCGGCGTAGCTCTCTCTTGTTTTGTGTTTGTTTAGGTCATAGGGTGATGTAAAACCATGTTGGTTCACAAGTTGGGGCACTATCCTATCCGGTTTCACCTCAGCGGGGAGATTCCACCTTATACGGGTCCGGAACCTTCGCCTCTAGGTTAGAGCGCATGCATGCGAGGGGGGACACATGCAAGCACCTATACAAACCTATCACCACACTCACACACATATGCTAGGGACACATGCAAGTTTTCATCTGATTCCAATGTTCTCGTGGTCTTCCTCCGGCGAAACCCTGATCTCTGTGCACACTTGGATCGTCTACCCCCCCTAGACGTTCCTCTCACAGGGGTAGCCCGGCGTAGCTCTCTCTTGTTTTGTGTTTGTTTAGGTCATAGGGTGATGTAAAACCATGTTGGTTCACAAGTTGGGGCACTATCCTACCCAGTTTCACCTCAACGGGGAGATTTCCCCCATATACGGGTCCGGAACCTTCGCCTCTAGGTTAGAGCGCATGCATGCGAGGAGGGACACATGCAAGCACCTATACCAACCTCTCACCACACTCACACACATATGCTAGGGACACATGCAAGTTTTCATCTGATTCCGATATTCTCTTGGTCTTCCTCTGGCGAAACCCTGATCTCTGTGCACACTCGGATCGTTTACCCCCCTAGACGTTCCTCTCACAGGGGTAGCCCGGCGTATCTCTCTCTTGTTTTGTGTTTGTTTAGGTCATAGGGTGATGTAAAACCATGTTGGTTCACTAGTTGGGGCACTATCCTACCCGGTTTCACCTAAATAGGGAGATTCCCCCCTTATACGGGTCCGGAACCTTCGCCTCTAGGTTAGAGCGCATGCATGCGAGGAGGGACACATGCAAGCACCTATACCAACCTCTCACCACACTCACACACATATGCTAGGGACACATGGAAGTTTTCATCTGATTCCGATGTTCTCGTGGTCTTCCTCCGGCGAAACCCTGATCTCTGTGCACACTCGGATCGTCTACCCCCCTAGATGTTCCTCTGACAGGGGTAGCTCGGCGTAGCTCTCTCTTGTTTTGTGTTTGTTTAGGTCATAGGGTGATGTAAAACCATGTTGGTTCACAAGTTGGGGCACTATCCTACCCGATTTCACCTCAACAGGGAGATTTCCCCCTTATACGGGTCCGGAACCTTCGCCTCTAGGTTAGAGCGCATGCATGCGAGGAGGGACACATGCAAGCACCTATACCAACCTCTCACCACACTCACACACATATGCTAGGGACACATGCAAGCACCTATACCAACCTCTCACCACACTCACACACATATGCTAGGGACACATGCAAGTTTTCATCTGATTCCGATGTTCTCGTGGTCTTCCTCCGGCGAAACCCTGATCTCTGTGCACACTTGGATCGTCTACCCCCCTAGACGTTCCTCTGACAGGGGTAGCCCGGCGTAGCTCTCTCTTGTTTTGTGTTTGTTTAGGTCATAGGGTGATGTAAAACCATGTTGGTTCACAAGTTGGGGCACTATCCTATCCGGTTTCACCTCAGCGGGGAGATTCCACCTTATACGGGTCCGGAACCTTCGCCTCTAGGTTAGAGCGCATGCATGCGAGGGGGGACACATGCAAGCACCTATACAAACCTATCACCACACTCACACACATATGCTAGGGACACATGCAAGTTTTCATCTGATTCCAATGTTCTCGTGGTCTTCCTCCGGCGAAACCCTGATCTCTGTGCACACTTGGATCGTCTACCCCCCCTAGACGTTCCTCTCACAGGGGTAGCCCGGCGTAGCTCTCTCTTGTTTTGTGTTTGTTTAGGTCATAGGGTGATGTAAAACCATGTTGGTTCACAAGTTGGGGCACTATCCTACCCAGTTTCACCTCAACGGGGAGATTTCCCCCATATACGGGTCCGGAACCTTCGCCTCTAGGTTAGAGCGCATGCATGCGAGGAGGGACACATGCAAGCACCTATACCAACCTCTCACCACACTCACACACATATGCTAGGGACACATGCAAGTTTTCATCTGATTCCGATATTCTCTTGGTCTTCCTCTGGCGAAACCCTGATCTCTGTGCACACTCGGATCGTTTACCCCCCTAGACGTTCCTCTCACAGGGGTAGCCCGGCGTATCTCTCTCTTGTTTTGTGTTTGTTTAGGTCATAGGGTGATGTAAAACCATGTTGGTTCACTAGTTGGGGCACTATCCTACCCGGTTTCACCTAAATAGGGAGATTCCCCCCTTATACGGGTCCGGAACCTTCGCCTCTAGGTTAGAGCGCATGCATGCGAGGAGGGACACATGCAAGCACCTATACCAACCTCTCACCACACTCACACACATATGCTAGGGACACATGCAAGTTTTCATCTGATTCCGATGTTCTCGTGGTCTTCCTCCGGCGAAACCCTGATCTCTGTGCACACTTGGATCATCTACCCCCCCTAGACGTTCCTCTGACAGGGGTAGCCTGACGTAGCTCTCTCTTGTTTTGGGTTTGTTTAGGTCATAGGGTGATGTAAAACCATGTTGGTTCACAAGTTGGGGCACTATCCTACCCGGTTTCACCTAAAGGGGGAGATTCCCCCCTTATACGGGTCCGGAACCTTCGCCTCTAGGTTAGAGCGCATGCATGCGAGGAGGGACACATGCAAGCACCTATACCAACCTCTCACCACACTCACACACATATGCTAGGGACACATGAAAGTTTTCATCTGATTCTGATGTTCTCGTGGTCTTCCTCCGGCGAAACCATGATCTCTGTGCACACTCGGATCGTCTACCCCCCTAGATGTTCCTCTGACAGGGGTAGCTCGGCGTAGCTCTCTCTTGTTTTGTGTTTGTTTAGGTCATAGGGTGATGTAAAACCATGTTGGTTCACAAGTTGGGGCACTATCCTACCCGATTTCACCTCAACAGGGAGATTTCCCCCTTATACGGGTCCGGAACCTTCGCCTCTAGGTTAGAGCGCATGCATGCGAGGAGGGACACATGCAAGCACCTATACCAACCTCTCACCACACTCACACACATATGCTAGGGACACATGCAAGTTTTCATCTGATTCCGATGTTCTCGTGGTCTTCCTCCGGCGAAACCCTGATCTCTGTGCACACTTGGATCGTCTACCCCCCTAGACGTTCCTCTGACAGGGGTAGCCCGGCGTAGCTCTCTCTTGTTTTGTGTTTGTTTAGGTCATAGGGTGATGTAAAACCATGTTGGTTCACAAGTTGGGGCACTATCCTATCCGGTTTCACCTCAACGGGGAGATTCCCCCCTTATACGGGTCCGGAACCTTCGCCTCTATGTTAGAGCGCATGCATGCGAGGGGGGACACATGCAAGCACCTATACCAACCTCTCACCACACTCACACACATATGCTAGGGACACATGGAAGTTTTCATCTGATTCCGATGTTCTCGTGGTCTTCCTCCGGCGAAACCCTGATCTCTGTGCACACTCGGATCGTCTACCCCCCTAGATGTTCCTCTGACAGGGGTAGCTCGGCGTAGCTCTCTCTTGTTTTGTGTTTGTTTAGGTCATAGGGTGATGTAAAACCATGTTGGTTCACAAGTTGGGGCACTATCCTACCCGATTTCACCTCAACAGGGAGATTTCCCCCTTATACGGGTCCGGAACCTTCGCCTCTAGGTTAGAGCGCATGCATGCGAGGAGGGACACATGCAAGCACCTATACCAACCTCTCACCACACTCACACACATATGCTAGGGACACATGCAAGTTTTCATCTGATTCCGATGTTCTCGTGGTCTTCCTCCGGCGAAACCCTGATCTCTGTGCACACTTGGATCGTCTACCCCCCTAGACGTTCCTCTGACAGGGGTAGCCCGGCGTAGCTCTCTCTTGTTTTGTGTTTGTTTAGGTCATAGGGTGATGTAAAACCATGTTGGTTCACAAGTTGGGGCACTATCCTATCCGGTTTCACCTCAGCGGGGAGATTCCACCTTATACGGGTCCGGAACCTTCGCCTCTAGGTTAGAGCGCATGCATGCGAGGGGGGACACATGCAAGCACCTATACAAACCTATCACCACACTCACACACATATGCTAGGGACACATGCAAGTTTTCATCTGATTCCAATGTTCTCGTGGTCTTCCTCCGGCGAAACCCTGATCTCTGTGCACACTTGGATCGTCTACCCCCCCTAGACGTTCCTCTCACAGGGGTAGCCCGGCGTAGCTCTCTCTTGTTTTGTGTTTGTTTAGGTCATAGGGTGATGTAAAACCATGTTGGTTCACAAGTTGGGGCACTATCCTACCCAGTTTCACCTCAACGGGGAGATTTCCCCCATATACGGGTCCGGAACCTTCGCCTCTAGGTTAGAGCGCATGCATGCGAGGAGGGACACATGCAAGCACCTATACCAACCTCTCACCACACTCACACACATATGCTAGGGACACATGCAAGTTTTCATCTGATTCCGATATTCTCTTGGTCTTCCTCTGGCGAAACCCTGATCTCTGTGCACACTCGGATCGTTTACCCCCCTAGACGTTCCTCTCACAGGGGTAGCCCGGCGTATCTCTCTCTTGTTTTGTGTTTGTTTAGGTCATAGGGTGATGTAAAACCATGTTGGTTCACTAGTTGGGGCACTATCCTACCCGGTTTCACCTAAATAGGGAGATTCCCCCCTTATACGGGTCCGGAACCTTCGCCTCTAGGTTAGAGCGCATGCATGCGAGGAGGGACACATGCAAGCACCTATACCAACCTCTCACCACACTCACACACATATGCTAGGGACACATGCAAGTTTTCATCTGATTCCGATGTTCTCGTGGTCTTCCTCCGGCGAAACCCTGATCTCTGTGCACACTTGGATCATCTACCCCCCCTAGACGTTCCTCTGACAGGGGTAGCCTGACGTAGCTCTCTCTTGTTTTGGGTTTGTTTAGGTCATAGGGTGATGTAAAACCATGTTGGTTCACAAGTTGGGGCACTATCCTACCCGGTTTCACCTAAAGGGGGAGATTCCCCCCTTATACGGGTCCGGAACCTTCGCCTCTAGGTTAGAGCGCATGCATGCGAGGAGGGACACATGCAAGCACCTATACCAACCTCTCACCACACTCACACACATATGCTAGGGGCACATGAAAGTTTTCATCTGATTCTGATGTTCTCGTGGTCTTCCTCCGGCGAAACCCTGATCTCTGTGCACACTCGGATCGTCTACCCCCCTAGACGTTCCTCTCACAGGGGTAGCCCGGCGTAGCTCTCTCTTGTTTTTTGTTTGTTTAGGTCATAGGGTGATGTAAAACCATGTTGGTTCACAAGTTGGGGCACTATCCTACCCGGTTTCACCTAAACAGGGAGTTCCCCCCTTATACGGGTCCGGAACCTTTGCCTCTAGGTTAGAGCGCATGCATGCGAGGAGGGACACATGCAAGCACCTATACCAACCTCTCACCACACTCACA
The DNA here is from genome assembly GCA_916181665.1 of Avena sativa. Classification (NCBI taxonomy): domain Eukaryota; kingdom Viridiplantae; phylum Streptophyta; class Magnoliopsida; order Poales; family Poaceae; genus Avena; species Avena sativa. The sequence continues at coordinate 37,094,953 of OV702298.1, read as the reverse complement.
CACATATGCTAGGGACACATGCAAGTTTTCATCTGATTCCAATGTTCTCGTGGTCTTCCTCCGGCGAAACCATGATCTCTGTGCACACTCGGATCATCTACCCCCTAGACGTTCCTCTCACAGGGGTAGCCCGGCATAGCTCTCTCTTGTTTTGTGTTTGTTTAGGTCATAGGGTGATGTAAAACCATGTTGGTTCGAAATTTGGGGCACTATCCTACACGGTTTCACCTAAACGGGGAGATTCCCCCCTTATACGGGTCTGGAACCTTCGCCTCTAGGTTGGAGCGCATGCATGCGAGGGGGGACACATGCAAGCACCTATACCAACCTCTCACCACACTCACACACATATGCTAGGGACACATGCATGTTTTCATCTGATTCCGATGTTCTCGTGGTCCTCCTCCGGCGAAACCCTGATCTCTGTGCACACTCGGATCGTCTACCCCCCTAGACGTTCCTCTGACAGGGGTAGCCCGGCGTAGATCTCTCTTGTTTTCTGTTTGTTTGGGTCATAGGGTGATGTAAAACCATGTTGGTTCACAAGTTGGGGCACTATCCTACCCGGTTTCACCTCAACGGGGAGATTCCCCCCTTATACGGGTCCAGAACCTTCGCCTCTATGTTAGAGCGCATGCATGCGAGGGGGGACACATGCAAGCACCTATACCAACCTCTCACCACACTCACACACATATGCTAGGGACACATGCAAGTTTACATCTGATTCCGATGTTCTCGTGGTCTTCCTCCGGCGAAACCCTGATCTCTGTGCACACTCGGATCGTCTACCCCCCTAGACGTTCCTCTGACAGGGGTAGCTTGGCGTAGCTCTCTCTTGTTTTGTGTTTGTTTAGGTCATAGGGTGATGTAAAACCATGTTGGTTCACAAGTTGGGGCACTATCCTACCCGATTTCACCTCAACGGGGAGATTTCCCCCTTATACGGGCCCGGAACCTTCGCCTCTAGGTTAGAGCGCATGCATGCGAGGAGGGACACATGCAAGCACCTATACCAACCTCTCACCACACTCACACACATATGCTAGGGACACATGCAAGTTTTCATCTGATTCCAATGTTCTCGTGGTCTTCCTCCGGCGAAACCCTGATCTCTGTGCACACTTGGATCGTCTACCCCCCCTAGACGTTCCTCTCACAGGGGTAGCCCGGCGTAGCTCTCTCTTGTTTTGTGTTTGTTTAGGTCATAGGGTGATGTAAAACCATGTTGGTTCACAAGTTGGGGCACTATCCTACCCGGTTTCACCTAAACGGGGAGATTTCCCCCTTATGCGGGTCCGGAACCTTCGCCTCTAGGTTAGAGCGCATGCATGCGAGGAGGGACACATGCAAGCACCTATACCAACCTATCACCACACTCACACACATATGCTAGGGACACATGCAAGTTTTCATCTGATTCCGATGTTCTCGTGGTCTTCCTCCGGCGAAACCCTGATCTCTGTGCACACTTGGATCGTCTACCCCCCTAGACGTTCCTCTGACAGGGGTAGCCCGGCGTAGCTCTCTCTTGTTTTGTGTTTGTTTAGGTCATAGGGTGATGTAAAACCATGTTGGTTCACAAGTTGGGGCACTATCCTATCCGGTTTCACCTCAGCGGGGAGATTCCACCTTATACGGGTCCGGAACCTTCGCCTCTAGGTTAGAGCGCATGCATGCGAGGGGGGACACATGCAAGCACCTATACAAACCTATCACCACACTCACACACATATGCTAGGGACACATGCAAGTTTTCATCTGATTCCAATGTTCTCGTGGTCTTCCTCCGGCGAAACCCTGATCTCTGTGCACACTTGGATCGTCTACCCCCCCTAGACGTTCCTCTCACAGGGGTAGCCCGGCGTAGCTCTCTCTTGTTTTGTGTTTGTTTAGGTCATAGGGTGATGTAAAACCATGTTGGTTCACAAGTTGGGGCACTATCCTACCCAGTTTCACCTCAACGGGGAGATTTCCCCCATATACGGGTCCGGAACCTTCGCCTCTAGGTTAGAGCGCATGCATGCGAGGAGGGACACATGCAAGCACCTATACCAACCTCTCACCACACTCACACACATATGCTAGGGACACATGCAAGTTTTCATCTGATTCCGATATTCTCTTGGTCTTCCTCTGGCGAAACCCTGATCTCTGTGCACACTCGGATCGTTTACCCCCCTAGACGTTCCTCTCACAGGGGTAGCCCGGCGTATCTCTCTCTTGTTTTGTGTTTGTTTAGGTCATAGGGTGATGTAAAACCATGTTGGTTCACTAGTTGGGGCACTATCCTACCCGGTTTCACCTAAATAGGGAGATTCCCCCCTTATACGGGTCCGGAACCTTCGCCTCTAGGTTAGAGCGCATGCATGCGAGGAGGGACACATGCAAGCACCTATACCAACCTCTCACCACACTCACACACATATGCTAGGGACACATGCAAGTTTTCATCTGATTCCGATGTTCTCGTGGTCTTCCTCCGGCGAAACCCTGATCTCTGTGCACACTTGGATCGTCTACCCCCCCTAGACGTTCCTCTGACAGGGGTAGCCTGACGTAGCTCTCTCTTGTTTTGGGTTTGTTTAGGTCATAGGGTGATGTAAAACCATGTTGGTTCACAAGTTGGGGCACTATCCTACCCGGTTTCACCTAAAGGGGGAGATTCCCCCCTTATACGGGTCCGGAACCTTCGCCTCTAGGTTAGAGCGCATGCATGCGAGGAGGGACACATGCAAGCACCTATACCAACCTCTCACCACACTCACACACATATGCTAGGGACACATGAAAGTTTTCATCTGATTCTGATGTTCTCGTGGTCTTCCTCCGGCGAAACCCTGATCTCTGTGCACACTCGGATCGTCTACCCCCCTAGACGTTCCTCTCACAGGGGTAGCCCGGCGTAGCTCTCTCTTGTTTTTTGTTTGTTTAGGTCATAGGGTGATGTAAAACCATGTTGGTTCACAAGTTGGGGCACTATCCTACCCGGTTTCACCTAAACAGGGAGTTCCCCCCTTATACGGGTCCGGAACCTTTGCCTCTAGGTTAGAGCGCATGCATGCGAGGAGGGACACATGCAAGCACCTATACCAACCTCTCACCACACTCACACACATATGCTAGGGACACATGCAAGTTTTCATCTGATTCCAATGTTCTCGTGGTCTTCCTCCGGCGAAACCATGATCTCTGTGCACACTCGGATCATCTACCCCCTAGACGTTCCTCTCACAGGGGTAGCCCGGCATAGCTCTCTCTTGTTTTGTGTTTGTTTAGGTCATAGGGTGATGTAAAACCATGTTGGTTCGAAATTTGGGGCACTATCCTACACGGTTTCACCTAAACGGGGAGATTCCCCCCTTATACGGGTCTGGAACCTTCGCCTCTAGGTTGGAGCGCATGCATGCGAGGGGGGACACATGCAAGCACCTATACCAACCTCTCACCACACTCACACACATATGCTAGGGACACATGCATGTTTTCATCTGATTCCGATGTTCTCGTGGTCTTCCTCCGGCGAAACCCTAATCTCTGTGCACACTCGGATCGTCTACCCCCCTAGACGTTCCTCTGACAGGGGTAGCCCGGCGTAGATCTCTCTTGTTTTGTGTTTGTTTGGGTCATAGGGTGATGTAAAACCATGTTGGTTCACAAGTTGGGGCACTATCCTACCCGGTTTCACCTCAACGGGGAGATTCCCCCCTTATACGGGTCCAGAACCTTCGCCTCTATGTTAGAGCGCATGCATGCGAGGGGGGACACATGCAAGCACCTATACCAACCTCTCACCACACTCACACACATATGCTAGGGACACATGCAAGTTTACATCTGATTCCGATGTTCTCGTGGTCTTCCTCCGGCGAAACCCTGATCTCTGTGCACACTCGGATCGTCTACCCCCCTAGACGTTCCTCTGACAGGGGTAGCTTGGCGTAGCTCTCTCTTGTTTTGTGTTTGTTTAGGTCATAGGGTGATGTAAAACCATGTTGGTTCACAAGTTGGGGCACTATCCTACCCGATTTCACCTCAACAGGGAGATTTCCCCCTTATACGGGCCCGGAACCTTCGCCTCTAGGTTAGAGCGCATGCATGCGAGGAGGGACACATGCAAGCACCTATACCAACCTCTCACCACACTCACACACATATGCTAGGGACACATGCAAGCACCTATACCAACCTCTCACCACACTCACACACATATGCTAGGGACACATGCAAGTTTTCATCTGATTCCGATGTTCTCGTGGTCTTCCTCCGGCGAAACCCTGATCTCTGTGCACACTTGGATCGTCTACCCCCCCTAGACGTTCCTCTGACAGGGGTAGCCTGACGTAGCTCTCTCTTGTTTTGGGTTTGTTTAGGTCATAGGGTGATGTAAAACCATGTTGGTTCACAAGTTGGGGCACTATCCTACCCGGTTTCACCTAAAGGGGGAGATTCCCCCCTTATACGGGTCTGGAACCTTCGCCTCTAGGTTAGAGCGCATGCATGCGAGGAGGGACACATGCAAGCACCTATACCAACCTCTCACCACACTCACACACATATGCTAGGGACACATGAAAGTTTTCATCTGATTCTGATGTTCTCGTGGTCTTCCTCCGGCGAAACCCTGATCTCTGTGCACACTCGGATCGTCTACCCCCCTAGACGTTCCTCTCACAGGGGTAGCCCGGCGTAGCTCTCTCTTGTTTTTGTTTGTTTAGGTCATAGGGTGATGTAAAACCATGTTGGTTCACAAGTTGGGGCAATATCCTACCCGGTTTCACCTAAACAGGGAGTTCCCCCCTTATACGGGTCCGGAACCTTTGCCTCTAGGTTAGAGCGCATGCATGCGAGGAGGGACACATGCAAGCACCTATACCAACCTCTCACCACACTCACACACATATGCTAGGGACACATGCAAGTTTTCATCTGATTCCAATGTTCTCGTGGTCTTCCTCCGGCGAAACCATGATCTCTGTGCACACTCGGATCATCTACCCCCTAGACGTTCCTCTCACAGGGGTAGCCCGACATAGCTCTCTCTTGTTTTGTGTTTTTTAGGTCATAGGGTGATGTAAAACCATGTTGGTTCGAAATTTGGGGCACTATCCTACACGGTTTCACCTAAACGGGGAGATTCCCCCCTTATACGGGTCTGGAACCTTCGCCTCTAGGTTGGAGCGCATGCATGCGAGGGGGGACACATGCAAGCACCTATACCAACCTATCACCACACTCACACACATATTCTAGGGACACATGCATGTTTTCATCTGATTCCGATGTTCTCGTGGTCTTCCTCCGGCGAAACCCTGATCTCTGTGCACACTCGGATCGTCTACCCCCCTAGACGTTCCTCTGACAGGGGTAGCCCGGCGTAGATCTCTCTTGTTTTGTGTTTGTTTGGGTCATAGGGTGATGTAAAACCATGTTGGTTCACAAGTTGGGGCACTATCCTACCCGGTTTCACCTCAACGGGGAGATTCCCCCCTTATACGGGTCCAGAACCTTCGCCTCTATGTTAGAGCGCATGCATGCGAGGGGGGACACATGCAAGCACCTATACCAACCTCTCACCACACTCACACACATATGCTAGGGACACATGCAAGTTTTCATCTGATTCCGATGTTCTCGTGGTCTTCCTCCGGCGAAACCCTGATCTCTGTGCACACTCGGATCGTCTACCCCCCTAGACGTTCCTCTGACAGGGGTAGCTTGGCGTAGCTCTCTCTTGTTTTGTGTTTGTTTAGGTCATAGGGTGATGTAAAACCATGTTGGTTCACAAGTTGGGGCACTATCCTACCCGATTTCACCTCAACGGGGAGATTTCCCCCTTATACGGGTCCGGAACCTTCGCCTCTAGGTTAGAGCGCATGCATGCGAGGAGGGACACATGCAAGCACCTATACCAACCTCTCACCACACTCACACACATATGCTAGGGACGCATGCAAGTTTTCATCTGATTCCGATGTTCTCGTGGTCTTCCTCCGGCGAAACCCTGATCTCTGTGCACACTCGGATCGTCTACCCCCCTAGACGTTCCTCTCACAGGGGTAGCCCGGCGTAGCTCTCTCTTGTTTTTTGTTTGTTTAGGTCATAGGGTGATGTAAAACCATGTTGGTTCACAAGTTGGGGCACTATCCTACCCGGTTTCACCTAAACAGGGAGTTCCCCCCTTATACGGGTCCGGAACCTTTGCCTCTAGGTTAGAGCGCATGCATGCGAGGAGGGACACATGCAAGCACCTATACCAACCTCTCACCACACTCACACACATATGCTAGGGACACATGCAAGTTTTCATCTGATTCCGATGTTCTCGTGGTCTTCCTCCGGCGAAACCCTGATCTCTGTGCACACTTGGATCGTCTACCCCCCTAGACGTTCCTCTGACAGGGGTAGCCCGGCGTAGCTCTCTCTTGTTTTGTGTTTGTTTAGGTCATAGGGTGATGTAAAACCATGTTGGTTCACAAGTTGGGGCACTATCCTATCCGGTTTCACCTCAACGGGGAGATTCCCCCCTTATACGGGTCTGGAACCTTCGCCTCTATGTTAGAGCGCATGCATGCGAGGGGGGACACATGCAAGCACCTATACCAACCTCTCACCACACTCACACACATATGCTAGGGACACATGGAAGTTTTCATCTGATTCCGATGTTCTCGTGGTCTTCCTCCGGCGAAACCCTGATCTCTGTGCACACTCGGATCGTCTACCCCCCTAGATGTTCCTCTGACAGGGGTAGCTCGGCGTAGCTCTCTCTTGTTTTGTGTTTGTTTAGGTCATAGGGTGATGTAAAACCATGTTGGTTCACAAGTTGGGGCACTATCCTACCCGATTTCACCTCAACAGGGAGATTTCCCCCTTATACGGGTCCGGAACCTTCGCCTCTAGGTTAGAGCGCATGCATGCGAGGAGGGACACATGCAAGCACCTATACCAACCTCTCACCACACTCACACACATATGCTAGGGACACATGCAAGTTTTCATCTGATTCCGATGTTCTCGTGGTCTTCCTCCGGCGAAACCCTGATCTCTGTGCACACTCGGATCGTCTACCCCCCTAGACGTTCCTCTGACAGGGGTAGCCCGGCGTAGCTCTCTCTTGTTTTGTGTTTGTTTAGGTCATAGGGTGATGTAAAACCATGTTGGTTCACAAGTTGGGGCACTATCCTATCCGGTTTCACCTCAGCGGGGAGATTCCACCTTATACGGGTCCGGAACCTTCGCCTCTAGGTTAGAGCGCATGCATGCGAGGGGGGACACATGCAAGCACCTATACAAACCTATCACCACACTCACACACATATGCTAGGGACACATGCAAGTTTTCATCTGATTCCAATGTTCTCGTGGTCTTCCTCCGGCGAAACCCTGATCTCTGTGCACACTTGGATCGTCTACCCCCCCTAGACGTTCCTCTCACAGGGGTAGCCCGGCGTAGCTCTCTCTTGTTTTGTGTTTGTTTAGGTCATAGGGTGATGTAAAACCATGTTGGTTCACAAGTTGGGGCACTATCCTACCCAGTTTCACCTCAACGGGGAGATTTCCCCCATATACGGGTCCGGAACCTTCGCCTCTAGGTTAGAGCGCATGCATGCGAGGAGGGACACATGCAAGCACCTATACCAACCTCTCACCACACTCACACACATATGCTAGGGACACATGCAAGTTTTCATCTGATTCCGATATTCTCTTGGTCTTCCTCTGGCGAAACCCTGATCTCTGTGCACACTCGGATCGTTTACCCCCCTAGACGTTCCTCTCACAGGGGTAGCCCGGCGTATCTCTCTCTTGTTTTGTGTTTGTTTAGGTCATAGGGTGATGTAAAACCATGTTGGTTCACTAGTTGGGGCACTATCCTACCCGGTTTCCTCCGGCGTATCTCTCTCTTGTTTTGTGTTTGTTTAGGTCATAGGGTGATGTAAAACCATGTTGGTTCACTAGTTGGGACACATGCAAGTTTTCATCTGATTCCGATGTTCACGTGGTTTTCCTCCGGCGAAACCCTGATCTCTGTGGACACTCGGATCGTCTACCCCCCTAGACGTTCCTCTGACAGGGTTAGCCCGGCGTAGCTCTCTCTTGTTTTGTGTTTGTTTAGGTCATAGGGTGATGTAAAACCATGTTGGTTCACAAGTTGGGGCACTATCCTACCCGGTTTCACCTAAACGGGGAGATTCCCCCCTTATACGGGTCCGGAACCTTCGCCTCTAGGTTAGAGCGCATGCATGCGAGGGGGGACACATGCAAGCACCTATACCAACCTCTCACCACACTCACACACATATGCTAGGGACACATGCAAGTTTACATCTGATTCCGATGTTCTCGTGGTCTTCCTCTGGCGAAACCCTGATCTCTGTGCACACTCGGATCGTCTACCCCCTAGACGTTCCTCTGACAGGGGTAGCCCGGCGTAGCTCTCTCTTGTTTTGTGTTTGTTTAGGTCATAGGGTGATGTAAAACCATGTTGGTTCACAAGTTGGGGCACTATCCTACCCGGTTTCACCTAAACGGGGAGATTCCCCCCTTATACGGAACCTTCGCCTCTAGGTTAGAGCGCATGCATGCGAGGAGTGACACATGCAAGAACCTATACCAACCTCTCACCACACTCACACCCATATGCTAGGGACACATGCAAGTTTTCATCTGATTCCGATGTTCTAGTGGTCTTCCTCCGGCGAAACCCTGATCTCTGTGCACACTTGGATCGTCTACCCCCCTAGACGTTCCTCTCACAGGGGTAGCCCGGCATAGCTCTCTCTTGTTTTGTGTTTGTTTAGGTCATAGGGTGATGTAAAAGCATGTTGGTTCACAAGTTGGGGCACTATCCTACCCGGTTTCACCTCAACGGGGAGATTTCCCCCTTATACGGGTCCGGAACCTTCGCCTCTAGGTTAGAGCGCATGCATGCGAGGAGGGACACATGCAAGCACCTATACCAACCTCTCACCACACTCACACACATATGCTAAGGACACATGCAAGTTTTCATCTGATTCCGATGTTCTCGTGGTCTTCCTCCGGCGAAACCCTGATCTCTGTGCACACTTGGATCGTCTACCCCCCTAGACGTTCCTCTGACAGGGGTAGCCCGGCGTAGCTCTCTCTTGTTTTGTGTTTGTTTAGGTCATAGGGTGATGTAAAACCATGTTGGTTCACAAGTTGGGGCACTATCCTACCCAGTTTCACCTCAACGGGGAGATTTCCCCCATATACGGGTCCGGAACCTTCGCCTCTAGGTTAGAGCGCATGCATGCGAGGAGGGACACATGCAAGCACCTATACCAACCTCTCACCACACTCACACACATATGCTAGGGACACATGCAAGTTTTCATCTGATTCCGATGTTCTCGTGGTCTTCCTCCGGCGAAACCCTGATCTCTGTGCACACTTGGATCGTCTACCCCCCCTAGACGTTCCTCTCACAGGGGTAGCCCGGCGTAGCTCTCTCTTGTTTTGTGTTTGTTTAGGTCATAGGGTGATGTAAAACCATGTTGGTTCACAAGTTGGGGCACTATCCTACCCAGTTTCACCTCAACGGGGAGATTTCCCCCATATACGGGTCCGGAACCTTCGCCTCTAGGTTAGAGCGCATGCATGCGAGGAGGGACACATGCAAGCACCTATACCAACCTCTCACCACACTCACACACATATGCTAGGGACACATGCAAGTTTTCATCTGATTCCGATATTCTCTTGGTCTTCCTCTGGCGAAACCCTGATCTCTGTGCACACTCGGATCGTTTACCCCCCTAGACGTTCCTCTCACAGGGGTAGCCCGGCGTATCTCTCTCTTGTTTTGTGTTTGTTTAGGTCATAGGGTGATGTAAAACCATGTTGGTTCACTAGTTGGGGCACTATCCTACCCGGTTTCACCTAAATAGGGAGATTCCCCCCTTATACGGGTCCGGAACCTTCGCCTCTAGGTTAGAGCGCATGCATGCGAGGAGGGACACATGCAAGCACCTATACCAACCTCTCACCACACTCACACACATATGCTAGGGACACATGCAAGTTTTCATCTGATTCCGATGTTCTCGTGGTCTTCCTCCGGCGAAACCCTGATCTCTGTGCACACTTGGATCGTCTACCCCCCCTAGACGTTCCTCTGACAGGGGTAGCCTGACGTAGCTCTCTCTTGTTTTGGGTTTGTTTAGGTCATAGGGTGATGTAAAACCATGTTGGTTCACAAGTTGGGGCACTATCCTACCCGGTTTCACCTAAAGGGGGAGATTCCCCCCTTATACGGGTCCGGAACCTTCGCCTCTAGGTTAGAGCGCATGCATGCAAGGAGGGACACATGGAAGCACCTATACCAACCTCTCACCACACTCACACACATATGCTAGGGACACATGAAAGTTTTCATCTGATTCTGATGTTCTCGTGGTCTTCCTCCGGCGAAACCCTGATCTCTGTGCACACTCGGATCGTCTACCCCCCTAGACGTTCCTCTCACAGGGGTAGCCCGGCATAGCTCTCTCTTGTTTTGTGTTTGTTTAGGTCATAGGGTGATGTAAAACCATGTTGGTTCGAAATTTGGGGCACTATCCTACACGGTTTCACCTAAACGGGGAGATTCCCCCCTTATACGGGTCTGGAACCTTCGCCTCTAGGTTGGAGCGCATGCATGCGAGGGGGGACACATGCAAGCACCTATACCAACCTCTCACCACACTCACACACATATTCTAGGGACACATGCATGTTTTCATCTGATTCCGATGTTCTCGTGGTCTTCCTCCGGCGAAACCCTGATCTCTGTGCACACTCGGATCGTCTACCCCCTAAACGTTCCTCTGACAGGGGTAGCCCGGCGTAGATCTCTCTTGTTTTGTGTTTGTTTGGGTCATAGGGTGATGTAAAACCATGTTGGTTCACAAGTTGGGGCACTATCCTACCCGGTTTCACCTCAACGGGGAGATTCCCCCCTTATACGGGTCCAGAACCTTCGCCTCTATGTTAGAGCGCATGCATGCGAGGGGGGACACATGCAAGCACCTATACCAACCTCTCACCACACTCACACACATATGCTAGGGACACATGCAAGTTTACATCTGATTCCGATGTTCTCGTGGTCTTCCTCCGGCGAAACCCTGATCTCTGTGCACACTCGGATCGTCTACCCCCCTAGACGTTCCTCTGACAGGGGTAGCTTGGCGTAGCTCTCTCTTGTTTTGTGTTTGTTTAGGTCATAGGGTGATGTAAAACCATGTTGGTTCACAAGTTGGGGCACTATCCTACCCGATTTCACCTCAACAGGGAGATTTCCCCCTTATACGGGCCCGGAACCTTCGCCTCTAGGTTAGAGCGCATGCATGCGAGGAGGGACACATGCAAGCACCTATACCAACCTCTCACCACACTCACACACATATGCTAGGGACACATGCAAGCACCTATACCAACCTCTCACCACACTCACACACATATCCTAGGGACACATGCAAGTTTTCATCTGATTCCGATGTTCTCGTGGTCTTCCTCTGGCGAAACCCTGATCTCTGTGCACACTTGGATCGTCTACCCCCCCTAGACGTTCCTCTGACAGGGGTAGCCTGACGTAGCTCTCTCTTGTTTTGGGTTTGTTTAGGTCATAGGGTGATGTAAAACCATGTTGGTTCACAAGTTGGGGCACTATCCTACCCGGTTTCACCTAAAGGGGGAGATTCCCCCCTTATACGGGTCTGGAACCTTCGCCTCTAGGTTAGAGCGCATGCATGCGAGGAGGGACACATGCAAGCACCTATACCAACCTCTCACCACACTCACACACATATGCTAGGGACACATGAAAGTTTTCATCTGATTCTGATGTTCTCGTGGTCTTCCTCCGGCGAAACCCTGATCTCTGTGCACACTCGGATCGTCTACCCCCCTAGACGTTCCTCTCACAGGGGTAGCCCGGCGAAGCTCTCTCTTGTTTTGTGTTTGTTTAGGTCATAGGGTGATGTAAAACCATGTTGGTTCACAAGTTGGGGCAATATCCTACCCGGTTTCACCTAAACAGGGAGTTCCCCCCTTATACGGGTCCGGAACCTTTGCCTCTAGGTTAGAGCGCATGCATGCGAGGAGGGAAACATGCAAGCACCTATACCAACCTCTCACCACACTCACACACATATGCTAGGGACACATGCAAGTTTTCATCTGATTCCAATGTTCTCGTGGTCTTCCTCCGGCGAAACCATGATCTCTGTGCACACTCGGATCATCTACCCCCTAGACGTTCCTCTCACAGGGGTAGCCCGGCATAGCTCTCTCTTGTTTTGTGTTTGTTTAGGTCATAGGGTGATGTAAAACCATGTTGGTTCGAAATTTGGGGCACTATCCTACACGGTTTCACCTAAACGGGGAGATTCCCCCCTTATACGGGTCTGGAACCTTCGCCTCTAGGTTGGAGCGCATGCATGCGAGGGGGGACACATGCAAGCACCTATACCAACCTATCACCACACTCACACACATATTCTAGGGACACATGCATGTTTTCATCTGATTCCGATGTTCTCGTGGTCTTCCTCCGGCGAAACCCTGATCTCTGTGCACACTCGGATCGTCTACCCCCCTAGACGTTCCTCTGACAGGGGTAGCCCGGCGTAGATCTCTCTTGTTTTGTGTTTGTTTGGGTCATAGGGTGATGTAAAACCATGTTGGTTCACAAGTTGGGGCACTATCCTACCCGGTTTCACCTCAACGGGGAGATTCCCCCCTTATACGGGTCCAGAACCTTCGCCTCTATGTTAGAGCGCATGCATGCGAGGGGGGACACATGCAAGCACCTATACCAACCTCTCACCACACTCACACACATATGCTAGGGACACATGCAAGTTTTCATCTGATTCCGATGTTCTCGTGGTCTTCCTCCGGCGAAACCCTGATCTCTGTGCACACTCGGATCGTCTACCCCCCTAGACGTTCCTCTGACAGGGGTAGCTTGGCGTAGCTCTCTCTTGTTTTGTGTTTGTTTAGGTCATAGGGTGATGTAAAACCATGTTGGTTCACAAGTTGGGGCACTATCCTACCCGATTTCACCTCAACGGGGAGATTTCCCCCTTATACGGGTCCGGAACCTTCGCCTCTAGGTTAGAGCGCATGCATGCGAGGAGGGACACATGCAAGCACCTATACCAACCTCTCACCACACTCACACACATATGCTAGGGACACATGCAAGTTTTCATCTGATTCCGATGTTCTCGTGGTCTTCCTCCGGCGAAACCCTGATCTCTGTGCACACTCGGATCATCTACCCCCTAGACGTTCCTCTCACAGGGGTAGCCCGGCATAGCTCTCTCTTGTTTTGTGTTTGTTTAGGTCATAGGGTGATGTAAAACCATGTTGGTTCGAAATTTGGGGCACTATCCTACACGGTTTCACCTAAACGGGGAGATTCCCCCCTTATACGGGTCTGGAACCTTCGCCTCTAGGTTGGAGCGCATGCATGCGAGGGGGGACACATGCAAGCACCTATACCAACCTCTCACCACACTCACACACATATGCTAGGGACACATGCATGTTTTCATCTGATTCCGATGTTCTCGTGGTCTTCCTCCGGCGAAACCCTGATCTCTGTGCACACTTGGATCGTCTACCCCCCTAGACGTTCCTCTGACAGGGGTAGCCCGGCGTAGCTCTCTCTTGTTTTGTGTTTGTTTAGGTCATAGGGTGATGTAAAACCATGTTGGTTCACAAGTTGGGGCACTATCCTATCCGGTTTCACCTCAACGGGGAGATTCCACCTTATACGGGTCCGGAACCTTCGCCTCTAGGTTAGAGCGCATGCATGCGAGGGGGGACACATGCAAGCACCTATACAAACCTATCACCACACTCACACACATATGCTAGGGACACATGCAAGTTTTCATCTGATTCCAATGTTCTCGTGGTCTTCCTCCGGCGAAACCCTGATCTCTGTGCACACTTGGATCGTCTACCCCCCCTAGACGTTCCTCTCACAGGGGTAGCCCGGCGTAGCTCTCTCTTGTTTTGTGTTTGTTTAGGTCATAGGGTGATGTAAAACCATGTTGGTTCACAAGTTGGGGCACTATCCTACCCAGTTTCACCTCAACGGGGAGATTTCCCCCATATACGGGTCCGAAACCTTCGCCTCTAGGTTAGAGCGCATGCATGCGAGGAGGGACACATGCAAGCACCTATACCAACCTCTCACCACACTCACACACATATGCTAGGGACACATGCAAGTTTTCATTTGATTCCGATATTCTCTTGGTCTTCCTCTGGCGAAACCCTGATCTCTGTGCACACTCGGATCGTTTACCCCCCTAGACGTTCCTCTCACAGGGGTAGCCCGGCGTATCTCTCTCTTGTTTTGTGTTTGTTTAGGTCATAGGGTGATGTAAAACCATGTTGGTTCACTAGTTGGGGCACTATCCTACCCGGTTTCACCTAAATAGGGAGATTCCCCCCTTATACGGGTCCGGAACCTTCGCCTCTAGGTTAGAGCGCATGCATGCGAGGAGGGACACATGCAAGCACCTATACCAACCTCTCACCACACTCACACACATATGCTAGGGACACATGCAAGTTTTCATCTGATTCCGATGTTCTCGTGGTCTTCCTCCGGCGAAACCCTGATCTCTGTGCACACTTGGATCGTCTACCCCCCCTAGACGTTCCTCTGACAGGGGTAGCCTGACGTAGCTCTCTCTTGTTTTGGGTTTGTTTAGGTCATAGGGTGATGTAAAACCATGTTGGTTCACAAGTTGGGGCACTATCCTACCCGGTTTCACCTAAAGGGGGAGATTCCCCCCTTATACGGGTCCGGAACCTTCGCCTCTAGGTTAGAGCGCATGCATGCGAGGAGGGACACATGCAAGCACCTATACCAACCTCTCACCACACTCACACACATATGCTAGGGACACATGAAAGTTTTCATCTGATTCTGATGTTCTCGTGGTCTTCCTCCGGCGAAACCCTGATCTCTGTGCACACTCGGATCGTCTACCCCCCTAGACGTTCCTCTCACAGGGGTAGCCCGGCGTAGCTCTCTCTTGTTTTTTGTTTGTTTAGGTCATAGGGTGATGTAAAACCATGTTGGTTCACAAGTTGGGGCACTATCCTACCCGGTTTCACCTAAACAGGGAGTTCCCCCCTTATACGGGTCCGGAACCTTTGCCTCTAGGTTAGAGCACATGCATGCGAGGAGGGACACATGCAAGCACCTATACCAACCTCTCACCACACTCACACACATATGCTAGGGACACATGCAAGTTTTCATCTGATTCCAATGTTCTCGTGGTCTTCCTCCAGCGAAACCATGATCTCTGTGCACACTCGGATCATCCACCCCCTAGACGTTCCTCTCACAGGGGTAGCCCGGCATAGCTCTCTCTTGTTTTGTGTTTGTTTAGGTCATAGGGTGATGTAAAACCATGTTGGTTCGAAATTTGGGGCACTATCCTACATGGTTTCACCTAAACGGGGAGATTCCCCCCTTATACGGGTCTGGAACCTTCGCCTCTAGGTTGGAGCGCATGCATGCGAGGGGGGACACATGCAAGCACCTATACCAACCTCTCACCACACTCACACACATATGCTAGGGACACATGCATGTTTTCATCTGATTCCGATGTTCTCGTGGTCTTCCTCCGGCGAAACCCTGATCTCTGTGCACACTCGGATCGTCTACCCCCCTAGACGTTCCTCTGACAGGGGTAGCCCGGCGTAGATCTCTCTTGTTTTGTGTTTGTTTGGGTCATAGGGTGATGTAAAACCATGTTGGTTCACAAGTTGGGGCACTATCCTACCCGGTTTCACCTCAACGGGGAGATTCCCCCCTTATACGGGTCCAGAACCTTCGCCTCTATGTTAGAGCGCATGCATGCGAGGGGGGACACATGCAAGCACCTATACCAACCTATCACCACACTCACACACATATGCTAGGGACACATGCAAGTTTACATCTGATTCCGATGTTCTCGTGGTCTTCCTCCGGCGAAACCCTGATCTCTGTGCACACTCGGATCGTCTACCCCCCTAGACGTTCCTCTGACAGGGGTAGCTTGGCGTAGCTCTCTCTTGTTTTGTGTTTGTTTAGGTCATAGGGTGATGTAAAACCATGTTGGTTCACAAGTTGGGGCACTATCCTACCCGATTTCACCTCAACGGGGAGATTTCCCCCTTATACGGGCCCGGAACCTTCGCCTCTAGGTTAGAGCGCATGCATGCGAGGAGGGACACATGCAAGCACCTATACCAACCTCTCACCACACTCACACACATATGCTAGGGACACATGCAAGCACCTATACCAACCTCTCACCACACTCACACACATATGCTAGGGACACATGCAAGTTTTCATCTGATTCCGATGTTCTCGTGGTCTTCCTCCGGCGAAACCCTGATCTCTATGCACACTTGGATCGTCTACCCCCCCTAGACGTTCCTCTGACAGGGGTAGCCTGACGTAGCTCTCTCTTGTTTTGGGTTTGTTTAGGTCATAGGGTGATGTAAAACCATGTTGGTTCACAAGTTGGGGCACTATCCTACCCGGTTTCACCTAAAGGGGGAGATTCCCCCCTTATACGGGTCTGGAACCTTCGCCTCTAGGTTAGAGCGCATGCATGCGAGGAGGGACACATGCAAGCACCTATACCAACCTCTCACCACACTCACACACATATGCTAGGGACACATGAAAGTTTTCATCTGATTCTGATGTTCTCGTGGTCTTCCTCCGGCGAAACCCTGATCTCTGTGCACACTCGGATCGTCTACCCCCCTAGACGTTCCTCTCACAGGGGTAGCCCGGCGTAGCTCTCTCTTGTTTTGTGTTTGTTTAGGTCATAGGGTGATGTAAAACCATGTTGGTTCACAAGTTGGGGCAATATCCTACCCGGTTTCACCTAAACAGGGAGTTCCCCCCTTATACGGGTCCGGAACCTTTGCCTCTAGGTTAGAGCGCATGCATGCGAGGAGGGACACATGCAAGCACCTATACCAACCTCTCACCACACTCACACACATATGCTAGGGACACATGCAAGTTTTCATCTGATTCCAATGTTCTCGTGGTCTTCCTCCGGCGAAACCATGATCTCTGTGCACACTCGGATCATCTACCCCCTAGACGTTCCTCTCACAGGGGTAGCCCGGCATAGTTCTCTCTTGTTTTGTGTTTGTTTAGGTCATAGGGTGATGTAAAACCATGTTGGTTCGAAATTTGGGGCACTATCCTACACGGTTTCACCTAAACGGGGAGATTCCCCCCTTATACGGGTCTGGAACCTTCGCCTCTAGGTTGGAGCGCATGCATGCGAGGGGGGACACATGCAAGCACCTATACCAACCTATCACCACACTCACACACATATTCTAGGGACACATGCATGTTTTCATCTGATTCCGATGTTCTCGTGGTCTTCCTCCGGCGAAACCCTGATCTCTGTGCACACTCGGATCGTCTACCCCCCTAGACGTTCCTCTGACAGGGGTAGCCCGGCGTAGATCTCTCTTGTTTTGTGTTTGTTTGGGTCATAGGGTGATGTAAAACCATGTTGGTTCACAAGTTGGGGCACTATCCTACCCGGTTTCACCTCAACGGGGAGATTCCCCCTTATACGGGTCCAGAACCTTCGCCTCTATGTTAGAGCGCATGCATGCGAGGGGGGACACATGCAAGCACCTATACCAACCTCTCACCACACTCACACACATATGCTAGGGACACATGCAAGTTTTCATCTGATTCCGATGTTCTCGTGGTCTTCCTCCGGCGAAACCCTGATCTCTGTGCACACTCGGATCGTCTACCCCCCTAGACGTTCCTCTGACAGGGGTAGCTTGGCGTAGCTCTCTCTTGTTTTGTGTTTGTTTAGGTCATAGGGTGATGTAAAACCATGTTGGTTCACAAGTTTGGGCACTATCCTACCCGATTTCACCTCAACGGGGAGATTTCCCCCTTATACGGGTCCGGAACCTTCGCCTCTAGGTTAGAGCGCATGCATGCGAGGAGGGACACATGCAAGCACCTATACCAACCTCTCACCACACTCACACACATATGCTAGGGACACATGCAAGTTTTCATCTGATTCCAATGTTCTCGTGGTCTTCCTCCGGCGAAACCATGATCTCTGTGCACACTCGGATCATCTACCCCCTAGACGTTCCTCTCACAGGGGTAGCCCGGCATAGCTCTCTCTTGTTTTGTGTTTGTTTAGGTCATAGGGTGATGTAAAACCATGTTGGTTCGAAATTTGGGGCACTATCCTACACGGTTTCACCTAAACGGGGAGATTCCCCCTTATACGGGTCTGGAACCTTCGCCTCTAGGTTGGAGCGCATGCATGCGAGGGGGGACACATGCAAGCACCTATACCAACCTCTCACCACACTCACACACATATTCTAGGGACACATGCATGTTTTCATCTGATTCCGATGTTCTCGTGGTCTTCCTCCGGCGAAACCCTGATCTCTGTGCACACTCGGATCGTCTACCCCCATAGACGTTCCTCTGACAGGGGTAGCCCGGCGTAGATCTCTCTTGTTTTGTGTTTGTTTGGGTCATAGGGTGATGTAAAACCATGTTGGTTCACAAGTTGGGGCACTATCCTACCCGGTTTCACCTCAACGGGGAGATTCCCCCCTTATACGGGTCCAGAACCTTCGCCTCTATGTTAGAGCGCATGCATGCGAGGGGGGACACATGCAAGCACCTATACCAACCTCTCACCACACTCACACACATTTGCTAGGGACACATGCAAGTTTTCATCTGATTCCGATGTTCTCGTGGTCTTCCTCCGGCGAAACCCTGATCTCTGTGCACACTCGGATCGTCTACCCCCCTAGACGTTCCTCTGATAGGGGTAGCTTGGCGTAGCTCTCTCTTGTTTTGTGTTTGTTTAGGTCATAGGGTGATGTAAAACCATGTTGGTTCACAAGTTGGGGCACTATCCTACCCGATTTCACCTCAACAGGGAGATTTCCCCCTTATACGGGTCCGGAACCTTCGCCTCTAGGTTAGAGCGCCTGCATGCGAGGAGGGACACATGCAAGCACCTATACCAACCTCTCACCACACTCACACACATATGCTAGGGACACATGCAAGTTTTCATCTGATTCCGATGTTCTCGTGGTCTTCCTCCGGCGAAACCCTGATCTCTGTGCACACTTGGATCGTCTACCCCCCTCGACGTTCCTCTGACAGGGGTAGCCCGGCGTAGCTCTCTCTTGTTTTGTGTTTGTTTAGGTCATAGGGTGATGTAAAACCATGTTGGTTCACAAGTTGGGGCACTATCCTACCCGGTTTCACCTAAACGGGGAGATTTCCCCCTTATACGGGTCCGGAACCTTCGCCTCTAGGTTAGAGCGCATGCATGCAAGGAGAGACACATGCAAGCACCTATACCAACATCTCACCACACTCACACACATATGCTAGGGACACATGCAAGTTTTCATCTGATTCCGATGTTCTCGTGGTCTTCCTCCGGCGAAACCCTGATCTCTGTGCACACTCGGATCGTCTACCCCCCTAGACGTTCCTCTCACAGGGGTAGCCCGGCGTAGCTCTCTCTTGTTTTTTGTTTGTTTAGGTCATAGGGTGATGTAAAACCATGTTGGTTCACAAGTTGGGGCACTATCCTACCCGGTTTCACCTAAACAGGGAGTTCCCCCCTTATACGGGTCCGGAACCTTTGCCTCTAGGTTAGAGCACATGCATGCGAGGAGGGACACATGCAAGCACCTATACCAACCTCTCACCACACTCACACACATATGCTAGGGACACATGCAAGTTTTCATCTGATTCCAATGTTCTCGTGGTCTTCCTCCAGCGAAACCATGATCTCTGTGCACACTCGGATCATCCACCCCCTAGACGTTCCTCTCACAGGGGTAGCCCGGCATAGCTCTCTCTTGTTTTGTGTTTGTTTAGGTCATAGGGTGATGTAAAACCATGTTGGTTCGAAATTTGGGGCACTATCCTACATGGTTTCACCTAAACGGGGAGATTCCCCCCTTATACGGGTCTGGAACCTTCGCCTCTAGGTTGGAGCGCATGCATGCGAGGGGGGACACATGCAAGCACCTATACCAACCTCTCACCACACTCACACACATATGCTAGGGACACATGCATGTTTTCATCTGATTCCGATGTTCTCGTGGTCTTCCTCCGGCGAAACCCTGATCTCTGTGCACACTCGGATCGTCTACCCCCCTAGACGTTCCTCTGACAGGGGTAGCCCGGCGTAGATCTCTCTTGTTTTGTGTTTGTTTGGGTCATAGGGTGATGTAAAACCATGTTGGTTCACAAGTTGGGGCACTATCCTACCCGGTTTCACCTCAACGGGGAGATTCCCCCCTTATACGGGTCCAGAACCTTCGCCTCTATGTTAGAGCGCATGCATGCGAGGGGGGACACATGCAAGCACCTATACCAACCTATCACCACACTCACACACATATGCTAGGGACACATGCAAGTTTACATCTGATTCCGATGTTCTCGTGGTCTTCCTCCGGCGAAACCCTGATCTCTGTGCACACTCGGATCGTCTACCCCCCTAGACGTTCCTCTGACAGGGGTAGCTTGGCGTAGCTCTCTCTTGTTTTGTGTTTGTTTAGGTCATAGGGTGATGTAAAACCATGTTGGTTCACAAGTTGGGGCACTATCCTACCCGATTTCACCTCAACGGGGAGATTTCCCCCTTATACGGGCCCGGAACCTTCGCCTCTAGGTTAGAGCGCATGCATGCGAGGAGGGACACATGCAAGCACCTATACCAACCTCTCACCACACTCACACACATATGCTAGGGACACATGCAAGCACCTATACCAACCTCTCACCACACTCACACACATATGCTAGGGACACATGCAAGTTTTCATCTGATTCCGATGTTCTCGTGGTCTTCCTCCGGCGAAACCCTGATCTCTATGCACACTTGGATCGTCTACCCCCCCTAGACGTTCCTCTGACAGGGGTAGCCTGACGTAGCTCTCTCTTGTTTTGGGTTTGTTTAGGTCATAGGGTGATGTAAAACCATGTTGGTTCACAAGTTGGGGCACTATCCTACCCGGTTTCACCTAAAGGGGGAGATTCCCCCCTTATACGGGTCTGGAACCTTCGCCTCTAGGTTAGAGCGCATGCATGCGAGGAGGGACACATGCAAGCACCTATACCAACCTCTCACCACACTCACACACATATGCTAGGGACACATGAAAGTTTTCATCTGATTCTGATGTTCTCGTGGTCTTCCTCCGGCGAAACCCTGATCTCTGTGCACACTCGGATCGTCTACCCCCCTAGACGTTCCTCTCACAGGGGTAGCCCGGCGTAGCTCTCTCTTGTTTTGTGTTTGTTTAGGTCATAGGGTGATGTAAAACCATGTTGGTTCACAAGTTGGGGCAATATCCTACCCGGTTTCACCTAAACAGGGAGTTCCCCCCTTATACGGGTCCGGAACCTTTGCCTCTAGGTTAGAGCGCATGCATGCGAGGAGGGACACATGCAAGCACCTATACCAACCTCTCACCACACTCACACACATATGCTAGGGACACATGCAAGTTTTCATCTGATTCCAATGTTCTCGTGGTCTTCCTCCGGCGAAACCATGATCTCTGTGCACACTCGGATCATCTACCCCCTAGACGTTCCTCTCACAGGGGTAGCCCGGCATAGCTCTCTCTTGTTTTGTGTTTGTTTAGGTCATAGGGTGATGTAAAACCATGTTGGTTCGAAATTTGGGGCACTATCCTACACGGTTTCACCTAAACGGGGAGATTCCCCCCTTATACGGGTCTGGAACCTTCGCCTCTAGGTTGGAGCGCATGCATGCGAGGGGGGACACATGCAAGCACCTATACCAACCTATCACCACACTCACACACATATTCTAGGGACACATGCATGTTTTCATCTGATTCCGATGTTCTCGTGGTCTTCCTCCGGCGAAACCCTGATCTCTGTGCACACTCGGATCGTCTACCCCCCTAGACGTTCCTCTGACAGGGGTAGCCCGGCGTAGATCTCTCTTGTTTTGTGTTTGTTTGGGTCATAGGGTGATGTAAAACCATGTTGGTTCACAAGTTGGGGCACTATCCTACCCGGTTTCACCTCAACGGGGAGATTCCCCCTTATACGGGTCCAGAACCTTCGCCTCTATGTTAGAGCGCATGCATGCGAGGGGGGACACATGCAAGCACCTATACCAACCTCTCACCACACTCACACACATATGCTAGGGACACATGCAAGTTTTCATCTGATTCCGATGTTCTCGTGGTCTTCCTCCGGCGAAACCCTGATCTCTGTGCACACTCGGATCGTCTACCCCCCTAGACGTTCCTCTGACAGGGGTAGCTTGGCGTAGCTCTCTCTTGTTTTGTGTTTTTTTAGGTCATAGGGTGATGTAAAACCATGTTGGTTCACAAGTTTGGGCACTATCCTACCCGATTTCACCTCAACGGGGAGATTTCCCCCTTATACGGGTCCGGAACCTTCGCCTCTAGGTTAGAGCGCATGCATGCGAGGAGGGACACATGCAAGCACCTATACCAACCTCTCACCACACTCACACACATATGCTAGGGACACATGCAAGTTTTCATCTGATTCCAATGTTCTCGTGGTCTTCCTCCGGCGAAACCATGATCTCTGTGCACACTCGGATCATCTACCCCCTAGACGTTCCTCTCACAGGGGTAGCCCGGCATAGCTCTCTCTTGTTTTGTGTTTGTTTAGGTCATAGGGTGATGTAAAACCATGTTGGTTCGAAATTTGGGGCACTATCCTACACGGTTTCACCTAAACGGGGAGATTCCCCCTTATACGGGTCTGGAACCTTCGCCTCTAGGTTGGAGCGCATGCATGCGAGGGGGGACACATGCAAGCACCTATACCAACCTCTCACCACACTCACACACATATTCTAGGGACACATGCATGTTTTCATCTGATTCCGATGTTCTCGTGGTCTTCCTCCGGCGAAACCCTGATCTCTGTGCACACTCGGATCGTCTACCCCCATGGACGTTCCTCTGACAGGGGTAGCCCGGCGTAGATCTCTCTTGTTTTGTGTTTGTTTGGGTCATAGGGTGATGTAAAACCATGTTGGTTCACAAGTTGGGGCACTATCCTACCCGGTTTCACCTCAACGGGGAGATTCCCCCCTTATACGGGTCCAGAACCTTCGCCTCTATGTTAGAGCGCATGCATGCGAGGGGGGACACATGCAAGCACCTATACCAACCTCTGACCACACTCACACACATTTGCTAGGGACACATGCAAGTTTTCATCTGATTCCGATGTTCTCGTGGTCTTCCTCCGGCGAAACCCTGATCTCTGTGCACACTCGGATCGTCTACCCCCCTAGACGTTCCTCTGATAGGGGTAGCTTGGCGTAGCTCTCTCTTGTTTTGTGTTTGTTTAGGTCATAGGGTGATGTAAAACCATGTTGGTTCACAAGTTGGGGCACTATCCTACCCGATTTCACCTCAACAGGGAGATTTCCCCCTTATACGGGTCCGGAACCTTCGCCTCTAGGTTAGAGCGCATGCATGCGAGGAGGGACACATGCAAGCACCTATACCAACCTCTCACCACACTCACACACATATGCTAGGGACACATGCAAGTTTTCATCTGATTCCGATGTTCTCGTGGTCTTCCTCCGGCGAAACCCTGATCTCTGTGCACACTTGGATCGTCTACCCCCCTCGACGTTCCTCTGACAGGGGTAGCCCGGCGTAGCTCTCTCTTGTTTTGTGTTTGTTTAGGTCATAGGGTGATGTAAAACCATGTTGGTTCACAAGTTGGGGCACTATCCTACCCGGTTTCACCTAAACGGGGAGATTTCCCCCTTATACGGGTCCGGAACCTTCGCCTCTAGGTTAGAGCGCATGCATGCAAGGAGGGACACATGCAAGCACCTATACCAACATCTCACCACACTCACACACATATGCTAGGGACACATGCAAGTTTTCATCTGATTCCGATGTTCTCGTGGTCTTCCTCCGGCGAAACCCTGATCTCTGTGCACACTTGGATCGTCTACCCCCCTAGACGTTCCTCTCACAGGGGTAGCCCGGCATAGCTCTCTCTTGTTTTGTGTTTGTTTAGGTCATAGGGTGATGTAAAACCATGTTGGTTCACAAGTTGGGGCACTATCCTACCCGGTTTCACCTCAACGGGGAGATTTCCCCCTTAAACGGGTCCGGAACCTTCGCCTCTAGGTTAGAGCGCATGCATGCGAGGAGGTACACATGCAAGCACATATACCAACCTCTCACCACACTCACACACATATGCTAAGGACACATGCAAGTTTTCATCTGATTCCGATGTTCTCGTGGTCTTCCTCCGGCGAAACCCTGATCTCTGTGCACACTTGGATCGTCTACCCCCCTAGACGTTCCTCTGACAGGGGTAGCCCGGCGTAGCTCTCTCTTGTTTTTTGTTTGTTTAGGTCATAGGGTGATGTAAAACCATGTTGGTTCACAAGTTGGGGCACTATCCTACCCGGTTTCACCTCAACGGGGAGATTCCCCCCTTATACGGGTCCGGAACCTTCGCCTCTAGGTTAGAGCGCATGTATGCGAGGGGGGACACATGCAAGCACCTATACCAACCTCTCACCACACTCACACACATATGCTAGGGACACATGCAAGTTTTCATCTGATTCCAATGTTCTCGTGGTCTTCCTCCGGCGAAACCCTGATCTCTGTGCACACTCGGATCATCTACCCCCTAGACGTTCCTCTCACAGGGGTAGCCCGGCATAGCTCTCTCTTGTTTTGTGTTTTTTTAGGTCATAGGGTGTTGTAAAACCATGTTGGTTCGAAATTTGGGGCACTATCCTACCCGGTTTCACCTAAACGGGGAGATTCCCCCCTTATACGGGTCTGGAACCTTCGCCTCTAGGTTGGAGCGCATGCATGCGAGGGGGGACACATGCAAGCACATATACCAACCTCTCACCACACTCACACAAATATTCTAGGGACACATGCAAGTTTTCATCTGATTCCGATGTTCTCGTGGTCTTCCTCCGGCGAAACCCTGATCTCTGTGCACACTTGGATCGTCTACCCCCCTAGACGATCCTCTGACAGGGGTAGCCCGGCGTACCTCTCTCTTGTTTTTTGTTTGTTTAGGTCATAGGGTGATGTAAAACCATGTTGGTTCACAAGTTGGGGCACTATCCTACCCGGTTTCACCTCAACGGGGAGATTCCCCCCTTATACGGGTCCGGAACCTTCGCCTCTAGGTTAGAGCGCATGCATGCGAGGAGGGACACATGCAAGCACCTATACCAACCTCTCACTACACTCACACACATATGCTAAGGACACATGCAAGTTTTCATCTGATTCCGATGTTCTCGTGGTCTTCCTCCGGCGAAACCCTGATATCTGTGCACACTTGGATCGTCTACCCCCCTAGACGTTCCTCTGACAGGGGTAGCCCGGCGTACCTCTCTCTTGTTTTTTGTTTGTTTAGGTCATAGGGTGATGTAAAACCATGTTGGTTCACAAGTTGGGGCACTATCCTACCCGGTTTCACCTCAACGGGGAGATTCCCCCCTTATACGGGTCCGGAACCGTTGCCTCTAGGTTAGAGCGCATGTATGCGAGGGGGGACACATGCAAGCACCTATACAAACCTCTCACCACACTCACACACATATGCTAGGGACACATGCAAGTTTTCATCTGATTCCGATGTTCTCGTGGTCTTCCTCCGGCGAAACCCTAATCTCTGTGCACACTCGGATCATATACCCCCTAGACGTTCCTCTCACAGGGGTAGCCCGGCATAGCTCTCTATTGTTTTGTGTTTGCTTAGGTCATAGGGTGATGTAAAACCATGTTGGTTCGAAATTTGGGGCACTATCCTACCCGGTTTCACCTAAACTGGGAGATTCCCCCCTTATACCGGTCTGGAACCTTCGCCTCTAGGTTGGAGCGCATGCATGCGAGGGGGGACACATGCAAGCACCTATACCAACCTCTCACCACACTCACACACATATTCTAGGGACACATGGATGTTTTCATCTGATTCCGATGTTCTCGTGGTCTTCCTCCGACGAAACCCTGATCTCTGTGCACACTCGGATCGTCTACCCCCCTAGACGTTCCTCTGACAGGGGTAGCCCGGCGTAGATCTCTCTTGTTTTGTGTTTGTTTAGGTCATAGGGTGATGTAAAACCATGTTGGTTCACAAGTTGGGGCACTATCCTACCCGGTTTCACCTCAACGGGGAGATTCCCCCCTTATACGGGTCCGGAACCTTCGCCTCTATGTTAGAGCGCATGCATGCGAGGGGGGACACATGCAAGCACCTATACCAACCTCTCACCACACTCACACACATATGCTAGGGACACATGGAAGTTTTCATCTGATTCCGATGTTCTCGTGGTCTTCCTCCGGCGAAACCCTGATCTCTGTGCACACTCGGATCGTCTACCCCCCTAGATGTTCCTCTGACAGGGGTAGCTCGGCGTAGCTCTCTCTTGTTTTGTGTTTGTTTAGGTCATAGGGTGATGTAAAACCATGTTGGTTCACAAGTTGGGGCACTATCCTACCCGATTTCACCTCAACGGGGAGATTTCCCCCTTATACGGGTCCGGAACCTTCGCCTCTAGGTTAGAGCGCATGCATGCGAGGAGGGACACATGCAAGCACCTATACCAACCTCTCACCACACTCACACACATATGCTAGGGACACATGCAAGTTTTCATCTGATTCCGATGTTCTCGTGGTCTTCCTCCGGCGAAACCCTGATCTCTGTGCACACTTGGATCGTCTACCCCCCTAGACGCTCCTCTGACAGGGGTAGCCCGGCGTAGCTCTCTCTTGTTTTGTGTTTGTTTAGGTCATAGGGTGATGTAAAACCATGTTGGTTCACAAGTTGGGGCACTATCCTATCCGGTTTCACCTCAGCGGGGAGATTCCACCTTATACGGGTCCGGAACCTTCGCCTCTAGGTTAGAGCGCATGCATGCGAGGGGGGACACATGCAAGCACCTATACAAACCTATCACCACACTCACACACATATGCTAGGGACACATGCAAGTTTTCATCTGATTCCAATGTTCTCGTGGTCTTCCTCCGGCGAAACCCTGATCTCTGTGCACACTTGGATCGTCTACCCCCCCTAGACGTTCCTCTCACAGGGGTAGCCCGGCGTAGCTCTCTCTTGTTTTGTGTTTGTTTAGGTCATAGGGTGATGTAAAACCATGTTGGTTCACAAGTTGGGGCACTATCCTACCCAGTTTCACCTCAACGGGGAGATTTCCCCCATATACGGGTCCGGAACCTTCGCCTCTAGGTTAGAGCGCATGCATGCGAGGAGGGACACATGCAAGCACCTATACCAACCTCTCACCACACTCACACACATATGCTAGGGACACATGCAAGTTTTCATCTGATTCCGATATTCTCTTGGTCTTCCTCTGGCGAAACCCTGATCTCTGTGCACACTCGGATCGTTTACCCCCCTAGACGTTCCTCTCACAGGGGTAGCCCGGCGTATCTCTCTCTTGTTTTGTGTTTGTTTAGGTCATAGGGTGATGTAAAACCATGTTGGTTCACTAGTTGGGGCACTATCCTACCCGGTTTCACCTAAATAGGGAGATTCCCCCCTTATACGGGTCCGGAACCTTCGCCTCTAGGTTAGAGCGCATGCATGCGAGGAGGGACACATGCAAGCACCTATACCAACCTCTCACCACACTCACACACATATGCTAGGGACACATGGAAGTTTTCATCTGATTCCGATGTTCTCGTGGTCTTCCTCCGGCGAAACCCTGATCTCTGTGCACACTCGGATCGTCTACCCCCCTAGATGTTCCTCTGACAGGGGTAGCTCGGCGTAGCTCTCTCTTGTTTTGTGTTTGTTTAGGTCATAGGGTGATGTAAAACCATGTTGGTTCACAAGTTGGGGCACTATCCTACCCGATTTCACCTCAACAGGGAGATTTCCCCCTTATACGGGTCCGGAACCTTCGCCTCTAGGTTAGAGCGCATGCATGCGAGGAGGGACACATGCAAGCACCTATACCAACCTCTCACCACACTCACACACATATGCTAGGGACACATGCAAGTTTTCATCTGATTCCGATGTTCTCGTGGTCTTCCTCCGGCGAAACCCTGATCTCTGTGCACACTTGGATCGTCTACCCCCCTAGACGTTCCTCTGACAGGGGTAGCCCGGCGTAGCTCTCTCTTGTTTTGTGTTTGTTTAGGTCATAGGGTGATGTAAAACCATGTTGGTTCACAAGTTGGGGCACTATCCTATCCGGTTTCACCTCAACGGGGAGATTCCCCCCTTATACGGGTCCGGAACCTTCGCCTCTATGTTAGAGCGCATGCATGCGAGGGGGGACACATGCAAGCACCTATACCAACCTCTCACCACACTCACACACATATGCTAGGGACACATGGAAGTTTTCATCTGATTCCGATGTTCTCGTGGTCTTCCTCCGGCGAAACCCTGATCTCTGTGCACACTCGGATCGTCTACCCCCCTAGATGTTCCTCTGACAGGGGTAGCTCGGCGTAGCTCTCTCTTGTTTTGTGTTTGTTTAGGTCATAGGGTGATGTAAAACCATGTTGGTTCACAAGTTGGGGCACTATCCTACCCGATTTCACCTCAACAGGGAGATTTCCCCCTTATACGGGTCCGGAACCTTCGCCTCTAGGTTAGAGCGCATGCATGCGAGGAGGGACACATGCAAGCACCTATACCAACCTCTCACCACACTCACACACATATGCTAGGGACACATGCAAGTTTTCATCTGATTCCGATGTTCTCGTGGTCTTCCTCCGGCGAAACCCTGATCTCTGTGCACACTTGGATCGTCTACCCCCCTAGACGTTCCTCTGACAGGGGTAGCCCGGCGTAGCTCTCTCTTGTTTTGTGTTTGTTTAGGTCATAGGGTGATGTAAAACCATGTTGGTTCACAAGTTGGGGCACTATCCTATCCGGTTTCACCTCAGCGGGGAGATTCCACCTTATACGGGTCCGGAACCTTCGCCTCTAGGTTAGAGCGCATGCATGCGAGGGGGGACACATGCAAGCACCTATACAAACCTATCACCACACTCACACACATATGCTAGGGACACATGCAAGTTTTCATCTGATTCCAATGTTCTCGTGGTCTTCCTCCGGCGAAACCCTGATCTCTGTGCACACTTGGATCGTCTACCCCCCCTAGACGTTCCTCTCACAGGGGTAGCCCGGCGTAGCTCTCTCTTGTTTTGTGTTTGTTTAGGTCATAGGGTGATGTAAAACCATGTTGGTTCACAAGTTGGGGCACTATCCTACCCAGTTTCACCTCAACGGGGAGATTTCCCCCATATACGGGTCCGGAACCTTCGCCTCTAGGTTAGAGCGCATGCATGCGAGGAGGGACACATGCAAGCACCTATACCAACCTCTCACCACACTCACACACATATGCTAGGGACACATGCAAGTTTTCATCTGATTCCGATATTCTCTTGGTCTTCCTCTGGCGAAACCCTGATCTCTGTGCACACTCGGATCGTTTACCCCCCTAGACGTTCCTCTCACAGGGGTAGCCCGGCGTATCTCTCTCTTGTTTTGTGTTTGTTTAGGTCATAGGGTGATGTAAAACCATGTTGGTTCACTAGTTGGGGCACTATCCTACCCGGTTTCACCTAAATAGGGAGATTCCCCCCTTATACGGGTCCGGAACCTTCGCCTCTAGGTTAGAGCGCATGCATGCGAGGAGGGACACATGCAAGCACCTATACCAACCTCTCACCACACTCACACACATATGCTAGGGACACATGGAAGTTTTCATCTGATTCCGATGTTCTCGTGGTCTTCCTCCGGCGAAACCCTGATCTCTGTGCACACTCGGATCGTCTACCCCCCTAGATGTTCCTCTGACAGGGGTAGCTCGGCGTAGCTCTCTCTTGTTTTGTGTTTGTTTAGGTCATAGGGTGATGTAAAACCATGTTGGTTCACAAGTTGGGGCACTATCCTACCCGATTTCACCTCAACAGGGAGATTTCCCCCTTATACGGGTCCGGAACCTTCGCCTCTAGGTTAGAGCGCATGCATGCGAGGAGGGACACATGCAAGCACCTATACCAACCTCTCACCACACTCACACACATATGCTAGGGACACATGAAAGTTTTCATCTGATTCCGATGTTCTCGTGGTCTTCCTCCGGCGAAACCCTGATCTCTGTGCACACTTGGATCGTCTACCCCCCTAGACGTTCCTCTGACAGGGGTAGCCCGGCGTAGCTCTCTCTTGTTTTGTGTTTGTTTAGGTCATAGGGTGATGTAAAACCATGTTGGTTCACAAGTTGGGGCACTATCCTATCCGGTTTCACCTCAACGGGGAGATTCCCCCCTTATACGGGTCCGGAACCTTCGCCTCTATGTTAGAGCGCATGCATGCGAGGGGGGACACATGCAAGCACCTATACCAACCTCTCACCACACTCACACACATATGCTAGGGACACATGGAAGTTTTCATCTGATTCCGATGTTCTCGTGGTCTTCCTCCGGCGAAACCCTGATCTCTGTGCACACTCGGATCGTCTACCCCCCTAGATGTTCCTCTGACAGGGGTAGCTCGGCGTAGCTCTCTCTTGTTTTGTGTTTGTTTAGGTCATAGGGTGATGTAAAACCATGTTGGTTCACAAGTTGGGGCACTATCCTACCCGATTTCACCTCAACAGGGAGATTTCCCCCTTATACGGGTCCGGAACCTTCGCCTCTAGGTTAGAGCGCATGCATGCGAGGAGGGACACATGCAAGCACCTATACCAACCTCTCACCACACTCACACACATATGCTAGGGACACATGCAAGTTTTCATCTGATTCCGATGTTCTCGTGGTCTTCCTCCGGCGAAACCCTGATCTCTGTGCACACTTGGATCGTCTACCCCCCTAGACGTTCCTCTGACAGGGGTAGCCCGGCGTAGCTCTCTCTTGTTTTGTGTTTGTTTAGGTCATAGGGTGATGTAAAACCATGTTGGTTCACAAGTTGGGGCACTATCCTATCCGGTTTCACCTCAGCGGGGAGATTCCACCTTATACGGGTCCGGAACCTTCGCCTCTAGGTTAGAGCGCATGCATGCGAGGGGGGACACATGCAAGCACCTATACAAACCTATCACCACACTCACACACATATGCTAGGGACACATGCAAGTTTTCATCTGATTCCAATGTTCTCGTGGTCTTCCTCCGGCGAAACCCTGATCTCTGTGCACACTTGGATCGTCTACCCCCCCTAGACGTTCCTCTCACAGGGGTAGCCCGGCGTAGCTCTCTCTTGTTTTGTGTTTGTTTAGGTCATAGGGTGATGTAAAACCATGTTGGTTCACAAGTTGGGGCACTATCCTACCCAGTTTCACCTCAACGGGGAGATTTCCCCCATATACGGGTCCGGAACCTTCGCCTCTAGGTTAGAGCGCATGCATGCGAGGAGGGACACATGCAAGCACCTATACCAACCTCTCACCACACTCACACACATATGCTAGGGACACATGCAAGTTTTCATCTGATTCCGATATTCTCTTGGTCTTCCTCTGGCGAAACCCTGATCTCTGTGCACACTCGGATCGTTTACCCCCCTAGACGTTCCTCTCACAGGGGTAGCCCGGCGTATCTCTCTCTTGTTTTGTGTTTGTTTAGGTCATAGGGTGATGTAAAACCATGTTGGTTCACTAGTTGGGGCACTATCCTACCCGGTTTCACCTAAATAGGGAGATTCCCCCCTTATACGGGTCCGGAACCTTCGCCTCTAGGTTAGAGCGCATGCATGCGAGGAGGGACACATGCAAGCACCTATACCAACCTCTCACCACACTCACACACATATGCTAGGGACACATGCAAGTTTTCATCTGATTCCGATGTTCTCGTGGTCTTCCTCCGGCGAAACCCTGATCTCTGTGCACACTTGGATCATCTACCCCCCCTAGACGTTCCTCTGACAGGGGTAGCCTGACGTAGCTCTCTCTTGTTTTGGGTTTGTTTAGGTCATAGGGTGATGTAAAACCATGTTGGTTCACAAGTTGGGGCACTATCCTACCCGGTTTCACCTAAAGGGGGAGATTCCCCCCTTATACGGGTCCGGAACCTTCGCCTCTAGGTTAGAGCGCATGCATGCGAGGAGGGACACATGCAAGCACCTATACCAACCTCTCACCACAC
Source organism: Avena sativa (assembly GCA_916181665.1). Lineage (NCBI taxonomy): Eukaryota > Viridiplantae > Streptophyta > Magnoliopsida > Poales > Poaceae > Avena > Avena sativa. Next base: position 37,062,640 of record OV702298.1, on the reverse strand, counting down.
TCACACACATATGCTAGGGACACATGAAAGTTTTCATCTGATTCTGATGTTCTCGTGGTCTTCCTCCGGCGAAACCCTGATCTCTGTGCACACTCGGATCGTCTACCCCCCTAGACGTTCCTCTCACAGGGGTAGCCCGGCGTAGCTCTCTCTTGTTTTTTGTTTGTTTAGGTCATAGGGTGATGTAAAACCATGTTGGTTCACAAGTTGGGGCACTATCCTACCCGGTTTCACCTAAACAGGGAGTTCCCCCCTTATACGGGTCCGGAACCTTTGCCTCTAGGTTAGAGCGCATGCATGCGAGGAGGGACACATGCAAGCACCTATACCAACCTCTCACCACACTCACACACATATGCTAGGGACACATGCAAGTTTTCATCTGATTCCAATGTTCTCGTGGTCTTCCTCCGGCGAAACCATGATCTCTGTGCACACTCGGATCATCTACCCCCTAGACGTTCCTCTCACAGGGGTAGCCCGGCATAGCTCTCTCTTGTTTTGTGTTTGTTTAGGTCATAGGGTGATGTAAAACCATGTTGGTTCGAAATTTGGGGCACTATCCTACACGGTTTCACCTAAACGGGGAGATTCCCCCCTTATACGGGTCTGGAACCTTCGCCTCTAGGTTGGAGCGCATGCATGCGAGGGGGGACACATGCAAGCACCTATACCAACCTCTCACCACACTCACACACATATGCTAGGGACACATGCATGTTTTCATCTGATTCCGATGTTCTCGTGGTCCTCCTCCGGCGAAACCCTGATCTCTGTGCACACTCGGATCGTCTACCCCCCTAGACGTTCCTCTGACAGGGGTAGCCCGGCGTAGATCTCTCTTGTTTTCTGTTTGTTTGGGTCATAGGGTGATGTAAAACCATGTTGGTTCACAAGTTGGGGCACTATCCTACCCGGTTTCACCTCAACGGGGAGATTCCCCCCTTATACGGGTCCAGAACCTTCGCCTCTATGTTAGAGCGCATGCATGCGAGGGGGGACACATGCAAGCACCTATACCAACCTCTCACCACACTCACACACATATGCTAGGGACACATGCAAGTTTACATCTGATTCCGATGTTCTCGTGGTCTTCCTCCGGCGAAACCCTGATCTCTGTGCACACTCGGATCGTCTACCCCCCTAGACGTTCCTCTGACAGGGGTAGCTTGGCGTAGCTCTCTCTTGTTTTGTGTTTGTTTAGGTCATAGGGTGATGTAAAACCATGTTGGTTCACAAGTTGGGGCACTATCCTACCCGATTTCACCTCAACGGGGAGATTTCCCCCTTATACGGGCCCGGAACCTTCGCCTCTAGGTTAGAGCGCATGCATGCGAGGAGGGACACATGCAAGCACCTATACCAACCTCTCACCACACTCACACACATATGCTAGGGACACATGCAAGTTTTCATCTGATTCCAATGTTCTCGTGGTCTTCCTCCGGCGAAACCCTGATCTCTGTGCACACTTGGATCGTCTACCCCCCCTAGACGTTCCTCTCACAGGGGTAGCCCGGCGTAGCTCTCTCTTGTTTTGTGTTTGTTTAGGTCATAGGGTGATGTAAAACCATGTTGGTTCACAAGTTGGGGCACTATCCTACCCGGTTTCACCTAAACGGGGAGATTTCCCCCTTATGCGGGTCCGGAACCTTCGCCTCTAGGTTAGAGCGCATGCATGCGAGGAGGGACACATGCAAGCACCTATACCAACCTATCACCACACTCACACACATATGCTAGGGACACATGCAAGTTTTCATCTGATTCCGATGTTCTCGTGGTCTTCCTCCGGCGAAACCCTGATCTCTGTGCACACTTGGATCGTCTACCCCCCTAGACGTTCCTCTGACAGGGGTAGCCCGGCGTAGCTCTCTCTTGTTTTGTGTTTGTTTAGGTCATAGGGTGATGTAAAACCATGTTGGTTCACAAGTTGGGGCACTATCCTATCCGGTTTCACCTCAGCGGGGAGATTCCACCTTATACGGGTCCGGAACCTTCGCCTCTAGGTTAGAGCGCATGCATGCGAGGGGGGACACATGCAAGCACCTATACAAACCTATCACCACACTCACACACATATGCTAGGGACACATGCAAGTTTTCATCTGATTCCAATGTTCTCGTGGTCTTCCTCCGGCGAAACCCTGATCTCTGTGCACACTTGGATCGTCTACCCCCCCTAGACGTTCCTCTCACAGGGGTAGCCCGGCGTAGCTCTCTCTTGTTTTGTGTTTGTTTAGGTCATAGGGTGATGTAAAACCATGTTGGTTCACAAGTTGGGGCACTATCCTACCCAGTTTCACCTCAACGGGGAGATTTCCCCCATATACGGGTCCGGAACCTTCGCCTCTAGGTTAGAGCGCATGCATGCGAGGAGGGACACATGCAAGCACCTATACCAACCTCTCACCACACTCACACACATATGCTAGGGACACATGCAAGTTTTCATCTGATTCCGATATTCTCTTGGTCTTCCTCTGGCGAAACCCTGATCTCTGTGCACACTCGGATCGTTTACCCCCCTAGACGTTCCTCTCACAGGGGTAGCCCGGCGTATCTCTCTCTTGTTTTGTGTTTGTTTAGGTCATAGGGTGATGTAAAACCATGTTGGTTCACTAGTTGGGGCACTATCCTACCCGGTTTCACCTAAATAGGGAGATTCCCCCCTTATACGGGTCCGGAACCTTCGCCTCTAGGTTAGAGCGCATGCATGCGAGGAGGGACACATGCAAGCACCTATACCAACCTCTCACCACACTCACACACATATGCTAGGGACACATGCAAGTTTTCATCTGATTCCGATGTTCTCGTGGTCTTCCTCCGGCGAAACCCTGATCTCTGTGCACACTTGGATCGTCTACCCCCCCTAGACGTTCCTCTGACAGGGGTAGCCTGACGTAGCTCTCTCTTGTTTTGGGTTTGTTTAGGTCATAGGGTGATGTAAAACCATGTTGGTTCACAAGTTGGGGCACTATCCTACCCGGTTTCACCTAAAGGGGGAGATTCCCCCCTTATACGGGTCCGGAACCTTCGCCTCTAGGTTAGAGCGCATGCATGCGAGGAGGGACACATGCAAGCACCTATACCAACCTCTCACCACACTCACACACATATGCTAGGGACACATGAAAGTTTTCATCTGATTCTGATGTTCTCGTGGTCTTCCTCCGGCGAAACCCTGATCTCTGTGCACACTCGGATCGTCTACCCCCCTAGACGTTCCTCTCACAGGGGTAGCCCGGCGTAGCTCTCTCTTGTTTTTTGTTTGTTTAGGTCATAGGGTGATGTAAAACCATGTTGGTTCACAAGTTGGGGCACTATCCTACCCGGTTTCACCTAAACAGGGAGTTCCCCCCTTATACGGGTCCGGAACCTTTGCCTCTAGGTTAGAGCGCATGCATGCGAGGAGGGACACATGCAAGCACCTATACCAACCTCTCACCACACTCACACACATATGCTAGGGACACATGCAAGTTTTCATCTGATTCCAATGTTCTCGTGGTCTTCCTCCGGCGAAACCATGATCTCTGTGCACACTCGGATCATCTACCCCCTAGACGTTCCTCTCACAGGGGTAGCCCGGCATAGCTCTCTCTTGTTTTGTGTTTGTTTAGGTCATAGGGTGATGTAAAACCATGTTGGTTCGAAATTTGGGGCACTATCCTACACGGTTTCACCTAAACGGGGAGATTCCCCCCTTATACGGGTCTGGAACCTTCGCCTCTAGGTTGGAGCGCATGCATGCGAGGGGGGACACATGCAAGCACCTATACCAACCTCTCACCACACTCACACACATATGCTAGGGACACATGCATGTTTTCATCTGATTCCGATGTTCTCGTGGTCTTCCTCCGGCGAAACCCTGATCTCTGTGCACACTCGGATCGTCTACCCCCCTAGACGTTCCTCTGACAGGGGTAGCCCGGCGTAGATCTCTCTTGTTTTGTGTTTGTTTGGGTCATAGGGTGATGTAAAACCATGTTGGTTCACAAGTTGGGGCACTATCCTACCCGGTTTCACCTCAACGGGGAGATTCCCCCCTTATACGGGTCCAGAACCTTCGCCTCTATGTTAGAGCGCATGCATGCGAGGGGGGACACATGCAAGCACCTATACCAACCTCTCACCACACTCACACACATATGCTAGGGACACATGCAAGTTTACATCTGATTCCGATGTTCTCGTGGTCTTCCTCCGGCGAAACCCTGATCTCTGTGCACACTCGGATCGTCTACCCCCCTAGACGTTCCTCTGACAGGGGTAGCTTGGCGTAGCTCTCTCTTGTTTTGTGTTTGTTTAGGTCATAGGGTGATGTAAAACCATGTTGGTTCACAAGTTGGGGCACTATCCTACCCGATTTCACCTCAACGGGGAGATTTCCCCCTTATACGGGCCCGGAACCTTCGCCTCTAGGTTAGAGCGCATGCATGCGAGGAGGGACACATGCAAGCACCTATACCAACCTCTCACCACACTCACACACATATGCTAGGGACACATGCAAGCACCTATACCAACCTCTCACCACACTCACACACATATGCTAGGGACACATGCAAGTTTTCATCTGATTCCGATGTTCTCGTGGTCTTCCTCCGGCGAAACCCTGATCTCTGTGCACACTTGGATCGTCTACCCCCCCTAGACGTTCCTCTGACAGGGGTAGCCTGACGTAGCTCTCTCTTGTTTTGGGTTTGTTTAGGTCATAGGGTGATGTAAAACCATGTTGGTTCACAAGTTGGGGCACTATCCTACCCGGTTTCACCTAAAGGGGGAGATTCCCCCCTTATACGGGTCTGGAACCTTCGCCTCTAGGTTAGAGCGCATGCATGCGAGGAGGGACACATGCAAGCACCTATACCAACCTCTCACCACACTCACACACATATGCTAGGGACACATGAAAGTTTTCATCTGATTCTGATGTTCTCGTGGTCTTCCTCCGGCGAAACCCTGATCTCTGTGCACACTCGGATCGTCTACCCCCCTAGACGTTCCTCTCACAGGGGTAGCCCGGCGTAGCTCTCTCTTGTTTTTGTTTGTTTAGGTCATAGGGTGATGTAAAACCATGTTGGTTCACAAGTTGGGGCAATATCCTACCCGGTTTCACCTAAACAGGGAGTTCCCCCCTTATACGGGTCCGGAACCTTTGCCTCTAGGTTAGAGCGCATGCATGCGAGGAGGGACACATGCAAGCACCTATACCAACCTCTCACCACACTCACACACATATGCTAGGGACACATGCAAGTTTTCATCTGATTCCAATGTTCTCGTGGTCTTCCTCCGGCGAAACCATGATCTCTGTGCACACTCGGATCATCTACCCCCTAGACGTTCCTCTCACAGGGGTAGCCCGACATAGCTCTCTCTTGTTTTGTGTTTTTTAGGTCATAGGGTGATGTAAAACCATGTTGGTTCGAAATTTGGGGCACTATCCTACACGGTTTCACCTAAACGGGGAGATTCCCCCCTTATACGGGTCTGGAACCTTCGCCTCTAGGTTGGAGCGCATGCATGCGAGGGGGGACACATGCAAGCACCTATACCAACCTATCACCACACTCACACACATATTCTAGGGACACATGCATGTTTTCATCTGATTCCGATGTTCTCGTGGTCTTCCTCCGGCGAAACCCTGATCTCTGTGCACACTCGGATCGTCTACCCCCCTAGACGTTCCTCTGACAGGGGTAGCCCGGCGTAGATCTCTCTTGTTTTGTGTTTGTTTGGGTCATAGGGTGATGTAAAACCATGTTGGTTCACAAGTTGGGGCACTATCCTACCCGGTTTCACCTCAACGGGGAGATTCCCCCCTTATACGGGTCCAGAACCTTCGCCTCTATGTTAGAGCGCATGCATGCGAGGGGGGACACATGCAAGCACCTATACCAACTTCTCACCACACTCACACACATATGCTAGGGACACATGCAAGTTTTCATCTGATTCCGATGTTCTCGTGGTCTTCCTCCGGCGAAACCCTGATCTCTGTGCACACTCGGATCGTCTACCCCCCTAGACGTTCCTCTGACAGGGGTAGCTTGGCGTAGCTCTCTCTTGTTTTGTGTTTGTTTAGGTCATAGGGTGATGTAAAACCATGTTGGTTCACAAGTTGGGGCACTATCCTACCCGATTTCACCTCAACGGGGAGATTTCCCCCTTATACGGGTCCGGAACCTTCGCCTCTAGGTTAGAGCGCATGCATGCGAGGAGGGACACATGCAAGCACCTATACCAACCTCTCACCACACTCACACACATATGCTAGGGACGCATGCAAGTTTTCATCTGATTCCGATGTTCTCGTGGTCTTCCTCCGGCGAAACCCTGATCTCTGTGCACACTCGGATCGTCTACCCCCCTAGACGTTCCTCTCACAGGGGTAGCCCGGCGTAGCTCTCTCTTGTTTTTTGTTTGTTTAGGTCATAGGGTGATGTAAAACCATGTTGGTTCACAAGTTGGGGCACTATCCTACCCGGTTTCACCTAAACAGGGAGTTCCCCCCTTATACGGGTCCGGAACCTTTGCCTCTAGGTTAGAGCGCATGCATGCGAGGAGGGACACATGCAAGCACCTATACCAACCTCTCACCACACTCACACACATATGCTAGGGACACATGCAAGTTTTCATCTGATTCCGATGTTCTCGTGGTCTTCCTCCGGCGAAACCCTGATCTCTGTGCACACTTGGATCGTCTACCCCCCTAGACGTTCCTCTGACAGGGGTAGCCCGGCGTAGCTCTCTCTTGTTTTGTGTTTGTTTAGGTCATAGGGTGATGTAAAACCATGTTGGTTCACAAGTTGGGGCACTATCCTATCCGGTTTCACCTCAACGGGGAGATTCCCCCCTTATACGGGTCCGGAACCTTCGCCTCTATGTTAGAGCGCATGCATGCGAGGGGGGACACATGCAAGCACCTATACCAACCTCTCACCACACTCACACACATATGCTAGGGACACATGGAAGTTTTCATCTGATTCCGATGTTCTCGTGGTCTTCCTCCGGCGAAACCCTGATCTCTGTGCACACTCGGATCGTCTACCCCCCTAGATGTTCCTCTGACAGGGGTAGCTCGGCGTAGCTCTCTCTTGTTTTGTGTTTGTTTAGGTCATAGGGTGATGTAAAACCATGTTGGTTCACAAGTTGGGGCACTATCCTACCCGATTTCACCTCAACAGGGAGATTTCCCCCTTATACGGGTCCGGAACCTTCGCCTCTAGGTTAGAGCGCATGCATGCGAGGAGGGACACATGCAAGCACCTATACCAACCTCTCACCACACTCACACACATATGCTAGGGACACATGCAAGTTTTCATCTGATTCCGATGTTCTCGTGGTCTTCCTCCGGCGAAACCCTGATCTCTGTGCACACTTGGATCGTCTACCCCCCTAGACGTTCCTCTGACAGGGGTAGCCCGGCGTAGCTCTCTCTTGTTTTGTGTTTGTTTAGGTCATAGGGTGATGTAAAACCATGTTGGTTCACAAGTTGGGGCACTATCCTATCCGGTTTCACCTCAGCGGGGAGATTCCACCTTATACGGGTCCGGAACCTTCGCCTCTAGGTTAGAGCGCATGCATGCGAGGGGGGACACATGCAAGCACCTATACAAACCTATCACCACACTCACACACATATGCTAGGGACACATGCAAGTTTTCATCTGATTCCAATGTTCTCGTGGTCTTCCTCCGGCGAAACCCTGATCTCTGTGCACACTTGGATCGTCTACCCCCCCTAGACGTTCCTCTCACAGGGGTAGCCCGGCGTAGCTCTCTCTTGTTTTGTGTTTGTTTAGGTCATAGGGTGATGTAAAACCATGTTGGTTCACAAGTTGGGGCACTATCCTACCCAGTTTCACCTCAACGGGGAGATTTCCCCCATATACGGGTCCGGAACCTTCGCCTCTAGGTTAGAGCGCATGCATGCGAGGAGGGACACATGCAAGCACCTATACCAACCTCTCACCACACTCACACACATATGCTAGGGACACATGCAAGTTTTCATCTGATTCCGATATTCTCTTGGTCTTCCTCTGGCGAAACCCTGATCTCTGTGCACACTCGGATCGTTTACCCCCCTAGACGTTCCTCTCACAGGGGTAGCCCGGCGTATCTCTCTCTTGTTTTGTGTTTGTTTAGGTCATAGGGTGATGTAAAACCATGTTGGTTCACTAGTTGGGGCACTATCCTACCCGGTTTCACCTAAATAGGGAGATTCCCCCCTTATACGGGTCCGGAACCTTCGCCTCTAGGTTAGAGCGCATGCATGCGAGGAGGGACACATGCAAGCACCTATACCAACCTCTCACCACACTCACACACATATGCTAGGGACACATGCAAGTTTTCATCTGATTCCGATGTTCTCGTGGTCTTCCTCCGGCGAAACCCTGATCTCTGTGCACACTTGGATCATCTACCCCCCCTAGACGTTCCTCTGACAGGGGTAGCCTGACGTAGCTCTCTCTTGTTTTGGGTTTGTTTAGGTCATAGGGTGATGTAAAACCATGTTGGTTCACAAGTTGGGGCACTATCCTACCCGGTTTCACCTAAAGGGGGAGATTCCCCCCTTATACGGGTCCGGAACCTTCGCCTCTAGGTTAGAGCGCATGCATGCGAGGAGGGACACATGCAAGCACCTATACCAACCTCTCACCACACTCACACACATATGCTAGGGACACATGAAAGTTTTCATCTGATTCTGATGTTCTCGTGGTCTTCCTCCGGCGAAACCCTGATCTCTGTGCACACTCGGATCGTCTACCCCCCTAGACGTTCCTCTCACAGGGGTAGCCCGGCGTAGCTCTCTCTTGTTTTTTGTTTGTTTAGGTCATAGGGTGATGTAAAACCATGTTGGTTCACAAGTTGGGGCACTATCCTACCCGGTTTCACCTAAACAGGGAGTTCCCCCCTTATACGGGTCCGGAACCTTTGCCTCTAGGTTAGAGCGCATGCATGCGAGGAGGGACACATGCAAGCACCTATACCAACCTCTCACCACACTCACACACATATGCTAGGGACACATGCAAGTTTTCATCTGATTCCAATGTTCTCGTGGTCTTCCTCCGGCGAAACCATGATCTCTGTGCACACTCGGATCATCTACCCCCTAGACGTTCCTCTCACAGGGGTAGCCCGGCATAGCTCTCTCTTGTTTTGTGTTTGTTTAGGTCATAGGGTGATGTAAAACCATGTTGGTTCGAAATTTGGGGCACTATCCTACACGGTTTCACCTAAACGGGGAGATTCCCCCCTTATACGGGTCTGGAACCTTCGCCTCTAGGTTGGAGCGCATGCATGCGAGGGGGGACACATGCAAGCACCTATACCAACCTCTCACCACACTCACACACATATGCTAGGGACACATGCATGTTTTCATCTGATTCCGATGTTCTCGTGGTCCTCCTCCGGCGAAACCCTGATCTCTGTGCACACTCGGATCGTCTACCCCCCTAGACGTTCCTCTGACAGGGGTAGCCCGGCATAGATCTCTCTTGTTTTCTGTTTGTTTGGGTCATAGGGTGATGTAAAACCATGTTGGTTCACAAGTTGGGGCACTATCCTACCCGGTTTCACCTCAACGGGGAGATTCCCCCCTTATACGGGTCCAGAACCTTCGCCTCTATGTTAGAGCGCATGCATGCGAGGGGGGACACATGCAAGCACCTATACCAACCTCTCACCACACTCACACACATATGCTAGGGACACATGCAAGTTTACATCTGATTCCGATGTTCTCGTGGTCTTCCTCCGGCGAAACCCTGATCTCTGTGCACACTCGGATCGTCTACCCCCCTAGACGTTCCTCTGACAGGGGTAGCTCTCTCTTGTTTTGTGTTTGTTTAGGTCATAGGGTGATGTAAAACCATGTTGGTTCACAAGTTGGGGCACTATCCTACCCGATTTCACCTCAACGGGGAGATTTCCCCCTTATACGGGCCCGGAACCTTCGCCTCTAGGTTAGAGCGCATGCATGCGAGGAGGGACACATGCAAGCACCTATACCAACCTCTCACCACACTCACACACATATGCTAGGGACACATGCAAGTTTTCATCTGATTCCAATGTTCTCGTGGTCTTCCTCCGGCGAAACCCTGATCTCTGTGCACACTTGGATCGTCTACCCCCCCTAGACGTTCCTCTCACAGGGGTAGCCCGGCGTAGCTCTCTCTTGTTTTGTGTTTGTTTAGGTCATAGGGTGATGTAAAACCATGTTGGTTCACAAGTTGGGGCACTATCCTAACCGGTTTCACCTAAACGGGGAGATTTCCCCCTTATGCGGGTCCGGAACCTTCGCCTCTAGGTTAGAGCGCATGCATGCGAGGAGGGACACATGCAAGCACCTATACCAACCTATCACCACACTCACACACATATGCTAGGGACACATGCAAGTTTTCATCTGATTCCGATGTTCTCGTGGTCTTCCTCCGGCGAAACCCTGATCTCTGTGCACACTTGGATCGTCTACCCCCCTAGACGTTCCTCTGACAGGGGTAGCCCGGCGTAGCTCTCTCTTGTTTTGTGTTTGTTTAGGTCATAGGGTGATGTAAAACCATGTTGGTTCACAAGTTGGGGCACTATCCTATCCGGTTTCACCTCAGCGGGGAGATTCCACCTTATACGGGTCCGGAACCTTCGCCTCTAGGTTAGAGCGCATGCATGCGAGGGGGGACACATGCAAGCACCTATACAAACCTATCACCACACTCACACACATATGCTAGGGACACATGCAAGTTTTCATCTGATTCCAATGTTCTCGTGGTCTTCCTCCGGCGAAACCCTGATCTCTGTGCACACTTGGATCGTCTACCCCCCCTAGACGTTCCTCTCACAGGGGTAGCCCGGCGTAGCTCTCTCTTGTTTTGTGTTTGTTTAGGTCATAGGGTGATGTAAAACCATGTTGGTTCACAAGTTGGGGCACTATCCTACCCAGTTTCACCTCAACGGGGAGATTTCCCCCATATACGGGTCCGGAACCTTCGCCTCTAGGTTAGAGCGCATGCATGCGAGGAGGGACACATGCAAGCACCTATACCAACCTCTCACCACACTCACACACATATGCTAGGGACACATGCAAGTTTTCATCTGATTCCGATATTCTCTTGGTCTTCCTCTGGCGAAACCCTGATCTCTGTGCACACTCGGATCGTTTACCCCCCTAGACGTTCCTCTCACAGGGGTAGCCCGGCGTATCTCTCTCTTGTTTTGTGTTTGTTTAGGTCATAGGGTGATGTAAAACCATGTTGGTTCACTAGTTGGGGCACTATCCTACCCGGTTTCACCTAAATAGGGAGATTCCCCCCTTATACGGGTCCGGAACCTTCGCCTCTAGGTTAGAGCGCATGCATGCGAGGAGGGACACATGCAAGCACCTATACCAACCTCTCACCACACTCACACACATATGCTAGGGACACATGCAAGTTTTCATCTGATTCCGATGTTCTCGTGGTCTTCCTCCGGCGAAACCCTGATCTCTGTGCACACTTGGATCGTCTACCCCCCCTAGACGTTCCTCTGACAGGGGTAGCCTGACGTAGCTCTCTCTTGTTTTGGGTTTGTTTAGGTCATAGGGTGATGTAAAACCATGTTGGTTCACAAGTTGGGGCACTATCCTACCCGGTTTCACCTAAAGGGGGAGATTCCCCCCTTATACGGGTCCGGAACCTTCGCCTCTAGGTTAGAGCGCATGCATGCGAGGAGGGACACATGCAAGCACCTATACCAACCTCTCACCACACTCACACACATATGCTAGGGACACATGAAAGTTTTCATCTGATTCTGATGTTCTCGTGGTCTTCCTCCGGCGAAACCCTGATCTCTGTGCACACTCGGATCGTCTACCCCCCTAGACGTTCCTCTCACAGGGGTAGCCCGGCGTAGCTCTCTCTTGTTTTTTGTTTGTTTAGGTCATAGGGTGATGTAAAACCATGTTGGTTCACAAGTTGGGGCACTATCCTACCCGGTTTCACCTAAACAGGGAGTTCCCCCCTTATACGGGTCCGGAACCTTTGCCTCTAGGTTAGAGCGCATGCATGCGAGGAGGGACACATGCAAGCACCTATACCAACCTCTCACCACACTCACACACATATGCTAGGGACACATGCAAGTTTTCATCTGATTCCAATGTTCTCGTGGTCTTCCTCCGGCGAAACCATGATCTCTGTGCACACTCGGATCATCTACCCCCTAGACGTTCCTCTCACAGGGGTAGCCCGGCATAGCTCTCTCTTGTTTTGTGTTTGTTTAGGTCATAGGGTGATGTAAAACCATGTTGGTTCGAAATTTGGGGCACTATCCTACACGGTTTCACCTAAACGGGGAGATTCCCCCCTTATACGGGTCTGGAACCTTCGCCTCTAGGTTGGAGCGCATGCATGCGAGGGGGGACACATGCAAGCACCTATACCAACCTCTCACCACACTCACACACATATGCTAGGGACACATGCATGTTTTCATCTGATTCCGATGTTCTCGTGGTCTTCCTCCGGCGAAACCCTGATCTCTGTGCACACTCGGATCGTCTACCCCCCTAGACGTTCCTCTGACAGGGGTAGCCCGGCGTAGATCTCTCTTGTTTTGTGTTTGTTTGGGTCATAGGGTGATGTAAAACCATGTTGGTTCACAAGTTGGGGCACTATCCTACCCGGTTTCACCTCAACGGGGAGATTCCCCCCTTATACGGGTCCAGAACCTTCGCCTCTATGTTAGAGCGCATGCATGCGAGGGGGGACACATGCAAGCACCTATACCAACCTCTCACCACACTCACACACATATGCTAGGGACACATGCAAGTTTACATCTGATTCCGATGTTCTCGTGGTCTTCCTCCGGCGAAACCCTGATCTCTGTGCACACTCGGATCGTCTACCCCCCTAGACGTTCCTCTGACAGGGGTAGCTTGGCGTAGCTCTCTCTTGTTTTGTGTTTGTTTAGGTCATAGGGTGATGTAAAACCATGTTGGTTCACAAGTTGGGGCACTATCCTACCCGATTTCACCTCAACGGGGAGATTTCCCCCTTATACGGGCCCGGAACCTTCGCCTCTAGGTTAGAGCGCATGCATGCGAGGAGGGACACATGCAAGCACCTATACCAACCTCTCACCACACTCACACACATATGCTAGGGACACATGCAAGCACCTATACCAACCTCTCACCACACTCACACACATATGCTAGGGACACATGCAAGTTTTCATCTGATTCCGATGTTCTCGTGGTCTTCCTCCGGCGAAACCCTGATCTCTGTGCACACTTGGATCGTCTACCCCCCCTAGACGTTCCTCTGACAGGGGTAGCCTGACGTAGCTCTCTCTTGTTTTGGGTTTGTTTAGGTCATAGGGTGATGTAAAACCATGTTGGTTCACAAGTTGGGGCACTATCCTACCCGGTTTCACCTAAAGGGGGAGATTCCCCCCTTATACGGGTCTGGAACCTTCGCCTCTAGGTTAGAGCGCATGCATGCGAGGAGGGACACATGCAAGCACCTATACCAACCTCTCACCACACTCACACACATATGCTAGGGACACATGAAAGTTTTCATCTGATTCTGATGTTCTCGTGGTCTTCCTCCGGCGAAACCCTGATCTCTGTGCACACTCGGATCGTCTACCCCCCTAGACGTTCCTCTCACAGGGGTAGCCCGGCGTAGCTCTCTCTTGTTTTTGTTTGTTTAGGTCATAGGGTGATGTAAAACCATGTTGGTTCACAAGTTGGGGCAATATCCTACCCGGTTTCACCTAAACAGGGAGTTCCCCCCTTATACGGGTCCGGAACCTTTGCCTCTAGGTTAGAGCGCATGCATGCGAGGAGGGACACATGCAAGCACCTATACCAACCTCTCACCACACTCACACACATATGCTAGGGACACATGCAAGTTTTCATCTGATTCCAATGTTCTCGTGGTCTTCCTCCGGCGAAACCATGATCTCTGTGCACACTCGGATCATCTACCCCCTAGACGTTCCTCTCACAGGGGTAGCCCGACATAGCTCTCTCTTGTTTTGTGTTTTTTAGGTCATAGGGTGATGTAAAACCATGTTGGTTCGAAATTTGGGGCACTATCCTACACGGTTTCACCTAAACGGGGAGATTCCCCCCTTATACGGGTCTGGAACCTTCGCCTCTAGGTTGGAGCGCATGCATGCGAGGGGGGACACATGCAAGCACCTATACCAACCTATCACCACACTCACACACATATTCTAGGGACACATGCATGTTTTCATCTGATTCCGATGTTCTCGTGGTCTTCCTCCGGCGAAACCCTGATCTCTGTGCACACTCGGATCGTCTACCCCCCTAGACGTTCCTCTGACAGGGGTAGCCCGGCGTAGATCTCTCTTGTTTTGTGTTTGTTTGGGTCATAGGGTGATGTAAAACCATGTTGGTTCACAAGTTGGGGCACTATCCTACCCGGTTTCACCTCAACGGGGAGATTCCCCCCTTATACGGGTCCAGAACCTTCGCCTCTATGTTAGAGCGCATGCATGCGAGGGGGGACACATGCAAGCACCTATACCAACCTCTCACCACACTCACACACATATGCTAGGGACACATGCAAGTTTTCATCTGATTCCGATGTTCTCGTGGTCTTCCTCCGGCGAAACCCTGATCTCTGTGCACACTCGGATCGTCTACCCCCCTAGACGTTCCTCTGACAGGGGTAGCTTGGCGTAGCTCTCTCTTGTTTTGTGTTTGTTTAGGTCATAGGGTGATGTAAAACCATGTTGGTTCACAAGTTGGGGCACTATCCTACCCGATTTCACCTCAACGGGGAGATTTCCCCCTTATACGGGTCCGGAACCTTCGCCTCTAGGTTAGAGCGCATGCATGCGAGGAGGGACACATGCAAGCACCTATACCAACCTCTCACCACACTCACACACATATGCTAGGGACGCATGCAAGTTTTCATCTGATTCCGATGTTCTCGTGGTCTTCCTCCGGCGAAACCCTGATCTCTGTGCACACTCGGATCGTCTACCCCCCTAGACGTTCCTCTCACAGGGGTAGCCCGGCGTAGCTCTCTCTTGTTTTTTGTTTGTTTAGGTCATAGGGTGATGTAAAACCATGTTGGTTCACAAGTTGGGGCACTATCCTACCCGGTTTCACCTAAACAGGGAGTTCCCCCCTTATACGGGTCCGGAACCTTTGCCTCTAGGTTAGAGCGCATGCATGCGAGGAGGGACACATGCAAGCACCTATACCAACCTCTCACCACACTCACACACATATGCTAGGGACACATGCAAGTTTTCATCTGATTCCAATGTTCTCGTGGTCTTCCTCCGGCGAAACCATGATCTCTGTGCACACTCGGATCATCTACCCCCTAGACGTTCCTCTCACAGGGGTAGCCCGGCATAGCTCTCTCTTGTTTTGTGTTTGTTTAGGTCATAGGGTGATGTAAAACCATGTTGGTTCGAAATTTGGGGCACTATCCTACACGGTTTCACCTAAACGGGGAGATTCCCCCCTTATACGGGTCTGGAACCTTCGCCTCTAGGTTGGAGCGCATGCATGCGAGGGGGGACACATGCAAGCACCTATACCAACCTCTCACCACACTCACACACATATGCTAGGGACACATGCATGTTTTCATCTGATTCCGATGTTCTCGTGGTCCTCCTCCGGCGAAACCCTGATCTCTGTGCACACTCGGATCGTCTACCCCCCTAGACGTTCCTCTGACAGGGGTAGCCCGGCGTAGATCTCTCTTGTTTTCTGTTTGTTTGGGTCATAGGGTGATGTAAAACCATGTTGGTTCACAAGTTGGGGCACTATCCTACCCGGTTTCACCTCAACGGGGAGATTCCCCCCTTATACGGGTCCAGAACCTTC
This sequence comes from Avena sativa, assembly GCA_916181665.1. Lineage (NCBI taxonomy): Eukaryota > Viridiplantae > Streptophyta > Magnoliopsida > Poales > Poaceae > Avena > Avena sativa. Next base: position 37,046,706 of record OV702298.1, on the reverse strand, counting down.
GCCTCTATGTTAGAGCGCATGCATGCGAGGGGGGACACATGCAAGCACCTATACCAACCTCTCACCACACTCACACACATATGCTAGGGACACATGCAAGTTTACATCTGATTCCGATGTTCTCGTGGTCTTCCTCCGGCGAAACCCTGATCTCTGTGCACACTCGGATCGTCTACCCCCCTAGACGTTCCTCTGACAGGGGTAGCTTGGCGTAGCTCTCTCTTGTTTTGTGTTTGTTTAGGTCATAGGGTGATGTAAAACCATGTTGGTTCACAAGTTGGGGCACTATCCTACCCGATTTCACCTCAACGGGGAGATTTCCCCCTTATACGGGCCCGGAACCTTCGCCTCTAGGTTAGAGCGCATGCATGCGAGGAGGGACACATGCAAGCACCTATACCAACCTCTCACCACACTCACACACATATGCTAGGGACACATGCAAGTTTTCATCTGATTCCAATGTTCTCGTGGTCTTCCTCCGGCGAAACCCTGATCTCTGTGCACACTTGGATCGTCTACCCCCCCTAGACGTTCCTCTCACAGGGGTAGCCCGGCGTAGCTCTCTCTTGTTTTGTGTTTGTTTAGGTCATAGGGTGATGTAAAACCATGTTGGTTCACAAGTTGGGGCACTATCCTACCCGGTTTCACCTAAACGGGGAGATTTCCCCCTTATGCGGGTCCGGAACCTTCGCCTCTAGGTTAGAGCGCATGCATGCGAGGAGGGACACATGCAAGCACCTATACCAACCTATCACCACACTCACACACATATGCTAGGGACACATGCAAGTTTTCATCTGATTCCGATGTTCTCGTGGTCTTCCTCCGGCGAAACCCTGATCTCTGTGCACACTTGGATCGTCTACCCCCCTAGACGTTCCTCTGACAGGGGTAGCCCGGCGTAGCTCTCTCTTGTTTTGTGTTTGTTTAGGTCATAGGGTGATGTAAAACCATGTTGGTTCACAAGTTGGGGCACTATCCTATCCGGTTTCACCTCAGCGGGGAGATTCCACCTTATACGGGTCCGGAACCTTCGCCTCTAGGTTAGAGCGCATGCATGCGAGGGGGGACACATGCAAGCACCTATACAAACCTATCACCACACTCACACACATATGCTAGGGACACATGCAAGTTTTCATCTGATTCCAATGTTCTCGTGGTCTTCCTCCGGCGAAACCCTGATCTCTGTGCACACTTGGATCGTCTACCCCCCCTAGACGTTCCTCTCACAGGGGTAGCCCGGCGTAGCTCTCTCTTGTTTTGTGTTTGTTTAGGTCATAGGGTGATGTAAAACCATGTTGGTTCACAAGTTGGGGCACTATCCTACCCAGTTTCACCTCAACGGGGAGATTTCCCCCATATACGGGTCCGGAACCTTCGCCTCTAGGTTAGAGCGCATGCATGCGAGGAGGGACACATGCAAGCACCTATACCAACCTCTCACCACACTCACACACATATGCTAGGGACACATGCAAGTTTTCATCTGATTCCGATATTCTCTTGGTCTTCCTCTGGCGAAACCCTGATCTCTGTGCACACTCGGATCGTTTACCCCCCTAGACGTTCCTCTCACAGGGGTAGCCCGGCGTATCTCTCTCTTGTTTTGTGTTTGTTTAGGTCATAGGGTGATGTAAAACCATGTTGGTTCACTAGTTGGGGCACTATCCTACCCGGTTTCACCTAAATAGGGAGATTCCCCCCTTATACGGGTCCGGAACCTTCGCCTCTAGGTTAGAGCGCATGCATGCGAGGAGGGACACATGCAAGCACCTATACCAACCTCTCACCACACTCACACACATATGCTAGGGACACATGCAAGTTTTCATCTGATTCCGATGTTCTCGTGGTCTTCCTCCGGCGAAACCCTGATCTCTGTGCACACTTGGATCGTCTACCCCCCCTAGACGTTCCTCTGACAGGGGTAGCCTGACGTAGCTCTCTCTTGTTTTGGGTTTGTTTAGGTCATAGGGTGATGTAAAACCATGTTGGTTCACAAGTTGGGGCACTATCCTACCCGGTTTCACCTAAAGGGGGAGATTCCCCCCTTATACGGGTCCGGAACCTTCGCCTCTAGGTTAGAGCGCATGCATGCGAGGAGGGACACATGCAAGCACCTATACCAACCTCTCACCACACTCACACACATATGCTAGGGACACATGAAAGTTTTCATCTGATTCTGATGTTCTCGTGGTCTTCCTCCGGCGAAACCCTGATCTCTGTGCACACTCGGATCGTCTACCCCCCTAGACGTTCCTCTCACAGGGGTAGCCCGGCGTAGCTCTCTCTTGTTTTTTGTTTGTTTAGGTCATAGGGTGATGTAAAACCATGTTGGTTCACAAGTTGGGGCACTATCCTACCCGGTTTCACCTAAACAGGGAGTTCCCCCCTTATACGGGTCCGGAACCTTTGCCTCTAGGTTAGAGCGCATGCATGCGAGGAGGGACACATGCAAGCACCTATACCAACCTCTCACCACACTCACACACATATGCTAGGGACACATGCAAGTTTTCATCTGATTCCAATGTTCTCGTGGTCTTCCTCCGGCGAAACCATGATCTCTGTGCACACTCGGATCATCTACCCCCTAGACGTTCCTCTCACAGGGGTAGCCCGGCATAGCTCTCTCTTGTTTTGTGTTTGTTTAGGTCATAGGGTGATGTAAAACCATGTTGGTTCGAAATTTGGGGCACTATCCTACACGGTTTCACCTAAACGGGGAGATTCCCCCCTTATACGGGTCTGGAACCTTCGCCTCTAGGTTGGAGCGCATGCATGCGAGGGGGGACACATGCAAGCACCTATACCAACCTCTCACCACACTCACACACATATGCTAGGGACACATGCATGTTTTCATCTGATTCCGATGTTCTCGTGGTCTTCCTCCGGCGAAACCCTGATCTCTGTGCACACTCGGATCGTCTACCCCCCTAGACGTTCCTCTGACAGGGGTAGCCCGGCGTAGATCTCTCTTGTTTTGTGTTTGTTTGGGTCATAGGGTGATGTAAAACCATGTTGGTTCACAAGTTGGGGCACTATCCTACCCGGTTTCACCTCAACGGGGAGATTCCCCCCTTATACGGGTCCAGAACCTTCGCCTCTATGTTAGAGCGCATGCATGCGAGGGGGGACACATGCAAGCACCTATACCAACCTCTCACCACACTCACACACATATGCTAGGGACACATGCAAGTTTACATCTGATTCCGATGTTCTCGTGGTCTTCCTCCGGCGAAACCCTGATCTCTGTGCACACTCGGATCGTCTACCCCCCTAGACGTTCCTCTGACAGGGGTAGCTTGGCGTAGCTCTCTCTTGTTTTGTGTTTGTTTAGGTCATAGGGTGATGTAAAACCATGTTGGTTCACAAGTTGGGGCACTATCCTACCCGATTTCACCTCAACGGGGAGATTTCCCCCTTATACGGGCCCGGAACCTTCGCCTCTAGGTTAGAGCGCATGCATGCGAGGAGGGACACATGCAAGCACCTATACCAACCTCTCACCACACTCACACACATATGCTAGGGACACATGCAAGCACCTATACCAACCTCTCACCACACTCACACACATATGCTAGGGACACATGCAAGTTTTCATCTGATTCCGATGTTCTCGTGGTCTTCCTCCGGCGAAACCCTGATCTCTGTGCACACTTGGATCGTCTACCCCCCTAGACGTTCCTCTGACAGGGGTAGCCTGACGTAGCTCTCTCTTGTTTTGGGTTTGTTTAGGTCATAGGGTGATGTAAAACCATGTTGGTTCACAAGTTGGGGCACTATCCTACCCGGTTTCACCTAAAGGGGGAGATTCCCCCCTTATACGGGTCTGGAACCTTCGCCTCTAGGTTAGAGCGCATGCATGCGAGGAGGGACACATGCAAGCACCTATACCAACCTCTCACCACACTCACACACATATGCTAGGGACACATGAAAGTTTTCATCTGATTCTGATGTTCTCGTGGTCTTCCTCCGGCGAAACCCTGATCTCTGTGCACACTCGGATCGTCTACCCCCCTAGACGTTCCTCTCACAGGGGTAGCCCGGCGTAGCTCTCTCTTGTTTTTGTTTGTTTAGGTCATAGGGTGATGTAAAACCATGTTGGTTCACAAGTTGGGGCAATATCCTACCCGGTTTCACCTAAACAGGGAGTTCCCCCCTTATACGGGTCCGGAACCTTTGCCTCTAGGTTAGAGCGCATGCATGCGAGGAGGGACACATGCAAGCACCTATACCAACCTCTCACCACACTCACACACATATGCTAGGGACACATGCAAGTTTTCATCTGATTCCAATGTTCTCGTGGTCTTCCTCCGGCGAAACCATGATCTCTGTGCACACTCGGATCATCTACCCCCTAGACGTTCCTCTCACAGGGGTAGCCCGACATAGCTCTCTCTTGTTTTGTGTTTTTTAGGTCATAGGGTGATGTAAAACCATGTTGGTTCGAAATTTGGGGCACTATCCTACACGGTTTCACCTAAACGGGGAGATTCCCCCCTTATACGGGTCTGGAACCTTCGCCTCTAGGTTGGAGCGCATTCATGCGAGGGGGGACACATGCAAGCACCTATACCAACCTATCACCACACTCACACACATATTCTAGGGACACATGCATGTTTTCATCTGATTCCGATGTTCTCGTGGTCTTCCTCCGGCGAAACCCTGATCTCTGTGCACACTCGGATCGTCTACCCCCCTAGACGTTCCTCTGACAGGGGTAGCCCGGCGTAGATCTCTCTTGTTTTGTGTTTGTTTGGGTCATAGGGTGATGTAAAACCATGTTGGTTCACAAGTTGGGGCACTATCCTACCCGGTTTCACCTCAACGGGGAGATTCCCCCCTTATACGGGTCCAGAACCTTCGCCTCTATGTTAGAGCGCATGCATGCGAGGGGGGACACATGCAAGCACCTATACCAACCTCTCACCACACTCACACACATATGCTAGGGACACATGCAAGTTTTCATCTGATTCCGATGTTCTCGTGGTCTTCCTCCGGCGAAACCCTGATCTCTGTGCACACTCGGATCGTCTACCCCCCTAGACGTTCCTCTGACAGGGGTAGCTTGGCGTAGCTCTCTCTTGTTTTGTGTTTGTTTAGGTCATAGGGTGATGTAAAACCATGTTGGTTCACAAGTTGGGGCACTATCCTACCCGATTTCACCTCAACGGGGAGATTTCCCCCTTATACGGGTCCGGAACCTTCGCCTCTAGGTTAGAGCGCATGCATGCGAGGAGGGACACATGCAAGCACCTATACCAACCTCTCACCACACTCACACACATATGCTAGGGACGCATGCAAGTTTTCATCTGATTCCGATGTTCTCGTGGTCTTCCTCCGGCGAAACCCTGATCTCTGTGCACACTTGGATCGTCTACCCCCCTCGACGTTCCTCTGACAGGGGTAGCCCGGCGTAGCTCTCTCTTGTTTTGTGTTTTTTTAGGTCATAGGGTGATGTAAAACCATGTTGGTTCACAAGTTGGGGCACTATCCTATCCGGTTTCACCTCAACGGGGAGATTCCACCTTATACGGGTCCGGAACCTTTGCCTCTAGGTTAGAGCGCATGCATGCGAGGAGGGACACATGCAAGCACCTATACCAACCTCTCACCACACTCACACACATATGCTAGGGACACATGCAAGTTTTCATCTGATTCCAATGTTCTCGTGGTCTTCCTCCGGCGAAACCATGATCTCTGTGCACACTCGGATCATCTACCCCCTAGACGTTCCTCTCACAGGGGTAGCCCGGCATAGGTCTCTCTTGTTTTGTGTTTGTTTAGGTCATAGGGTGATGTAAAACCATGTTGGTTCGAAATTTGGGGCACTATCCTACACGGTTTCACCTAAACGGGGAGATTCCCCCTTATACGGGTCTGGAACCTTCGCCTCTAGGTTGGAGCGCATGCATGCGAGGGGGGACACATGCAAGCACCTATACCAACCTCTCACCACACTCACACACATATTCTAGGGACACATGCATGTTTTCATCTGATTCCGATGTTCTCGTGGTCTTCCTCCGGCGAAACCCTAATCTCTGTGCACACTCGGATCGTCTACCCCCCTAGACGTTCCTCTGACAGGGGTAGCCCGGCGTAGATCTCTCTTGTTTTGTGTTTGTTTGGGTCATAGGGTGATGTAAAACCATGTTGGTTCACAAGTTGGGGCACTATCCTACCCGGTTTCACCTCAACGGGGAGATTCCCCCCTTATACGGGTCCAGAACCTTCGCCTCTATGTTAGAGCGCATGCATGCGAGGGGGGACACATGCAAGCACCTATACCAACCTCTCACCACACTCACACACATATGCTAGGGACACATGCAAGTTTTCATCTGATTCCGATGTTCTCGTGGTCTTCCTCCGGCGAAACCCTGATCTCTGTGCACACTCAGATCGTCTACCCCCCTACACGTTCCTCTGATAGGGGTAGCTTGGCGTAGCTCTCTCTTGTTTTGTGTTTGTTTAGGTCATAGGGTGATGTAAAACCATGTTGGTTCACAAGTTGGGGCACTATCCTACCCGATTTCACCTCAACGGGGAGATTTCCCCCTTATACGGGTCCGGAACCTTCGCCTCTAGGTTAGAGCGCATGCATGCGAGGAGGGACACATGCAAGCACCTATGCCAACCTCTCACCACACTCACACACATATGCTAGGGACACATGCAAGTTTTCATCTGATTCCGATGTTCTCGTGGTCTTCCTCCGGCGAAAGCCTGATCTCTGTGCACACTTGGATCGTCTACCCCCCTCGACGTTCCTCTGACAGGGGTAGCCCGGCGTAGCTCTCTCTTGTTTTGTGTTTGTTTAGGTCATAGGGTGATGTAAAACCATGTTGGTTCACAAGTTGGGGCACTATCCTACCCGGTTTCACCTAAACGGGGAGATTTCCCCCTTATACGGGTCCGGAACCTTCGCCTCTAGGTTAGAGCGCATGCATGCAAGGAGGGACACATGCAAGCACCTATACCAACATCTCACCACACTCACACACATATGCTAGAGACACATGCAAGTTTTCATCTGATTCCGATGTTCTCGTGGTCTTCCTCCGGCGAAACCCTGATCTCTATGCACACTCGGATCGTCTACCCCCCTAGATGTTCCTCTAACAGGGGTAGCCCGGCGTATCTCTCTCTTGTTTTGTGTTTGTTTAGGTCATAGGGTGATGTAACACCATGTTGGTTCACAAGTTGGGGCACTATCCTACCCGGTTTCACCTCAACGGGGAGATTCCCCCCTTATACGGGTCCGGAACCTTCGCCTCTAGGTTAGAGCGCATGCATGCGAGGAGGGACACATGCAAGCACCTATACCAACCTCTCACCACACTCACACACATATGCTAGGGACACATGCAAGTTTTCATCTGATTCCAATGTTCTCGTGGTCTTCCTCCGGCGAAACCATGATCTCTGTGCACACTCGGATCATCTACCCCCTAGACGTTCCTCTCACAGGGGTAGCCCGGCATAGCTCTCTCTTGTTTTGTGTTTGTTTAGGTCATAGGGTGATGTAAAACCATGTTGGTTCGAAATTTGGGGCACTATCCTACCCGGTTTCACCTAAGCGGGGAGATTCCCCCCTTATACGGGTCTGGAACCTTCGCCTCTAGGTTGGAGCGCATGCATGCGAGGGGAGACACATGCAAGCACCTATACCAACCTCTCACCACACTCACACACATATTCTAGGGACACATGCATGTTTTCATCTGATTCCGATGTTCTCGTGGTCTTCCTCCGGCGAAACCCTGATCTCTGTGCACACTCGGATCGTCTACCCCCCTAGACGTTCCTCTGACAGGGGTAGCCCGGCGTAGATCTCTCTTGTTTTGTGTTTGTTTAGGTCATAGGGTGATGTAAAACCATTTTGGTTCACAAGTTGGGGCACTATCCTACCCGGTTTCACCTCAACGGGGAGATTCCCCCCTTATACGGGTCCGGAACCTTCGCCTCTATGTTAGAGCGCATGCATGCGAGGGGGGACACATGCAATCACCTATACCAACCTCTCACCACACTCACACACATATGCTAGGGACACATGCAAGTTTTCATCTGTTTCCGATGTTCTCGTGGTCTTCCTCCGGCGAAACCCTGATCTCTGTGCACACTCGGATCGTCTACCCCCCTAGACGTTCCTCTGACAGGGGTAGCTCGGCGTAGCTCTCTCTTGTTTTGTGTTTGTTTAGGTCATAGGGTGATGTAAAACCATGTTGGTTCACAAGTTGGGGCACTATCCTATCCAGTTTCACCTCAACGGGGAGATTCCACCTTATACGGGTCCGGAACCTTCGCCTCTAGGTTAGAGCGCATGCATGCGAGGGGGGACACATTAAAGCACCTATACCAACCTCTCACCACACTCACACACATCTGCTAGGGACACATGCAAGTTTTCATCTGATTCCAATGTTCTCGTGGTCTTCCTCCGGCGAAACCCTGATCTCTGTGCACACTTGGATCGTCTACCCCCCTAGACGTTCCTCTCACAGGGGTAGCCTGGCGTAGCTCTCTCTTTTTTTGTGTTTGTTTAGGTCATAGGGTGATGTAAAACCATGTTGGTTCACAAGTTGGGGCACTATCCTACCCAGTTTCACCTCAACAGGGAGATTTCCCCCTTGTACGGGTCCGGAACCTTCGCCTCTAGATTAGAGCGCATGCATGCGAGGAGGGACACATGCAAGCACCTATACCAACCTCTCACCACACTCACACACACATATGCTAGGGACACATGCAAGTTTTCATCTGATTCCGATGTTCTCGTGGTCTTCCTCTGGCGAAACCCTGATCTCTCTGCACACTCGGATCGTTTACCCCCCTAGAAGTTCCTCTCACAGGGGTAGCCCGGCGTAGCTCTCTCTTGTTTTGTGTTTGTTTAGGTCATAGGGTGATGTAAAACCATGTTGGTTCACTAGTTGGGGCACTATCCTACCCGGTTTCACCTAAATAGGGAGATTCCCCCCTTATACGGGTCCGGAACCTTCGCCTCTAGGTTAGAGCGCATGCATGCGAGGAGGGACACATGCAAGCACCTATACCAACCTCTCACCACACTCACACACATATGCTAGGGACACATGCAAGTTTTCATCTGATTCCGATGTTCTCGTGGTCTTCCTCCGGCGAAATCCTGATCTCTGTGCACACTCGGATCGTGTACACCCCTAGACGTTCCTCTGACAGGGGTAGCCTGACGTAGCTCTCTCTTGTTTTGGGTTTGTTTAGGTCATAGGGTGATGTAAAACCATGTTGGTTCACAAGTTGGGGCACTATCCTACCCGGTTTCACCTAAATGGGGAGATTCCCCCCTTATACGGGTCCGGAACCTTCGCCTGTAGGTTAGAGCGCATGCATGCGAGGAGGGACACATGCAAGCACCTATACCAACCTCTCACCACACTCACACACATATGCTAGGGACACATGCAAGTTTTCATCTGATTCCAATGTTCTCGTGGTCTTCCTCCGGCGAAACCATGATCTCTGTGCACACTCGGATCATCTACCCCCTAGACGTTCCTCTCACAGGGGTAGCCCGGCATAGCTCTCTCTTGTTTTGTGTTTGTTTAGGTCATAGGGTGATGTAAAACCATGTTGGTTCGAAATTTGGGGCACTATCCTACCCGGTTTCACCTAAGCGGGGAGATTCCCCCCTTATACGGGTCTGGAACCTTCGCCTCTAGGTTGGAGCGCATGCATGCGAGGGGAGACACATGCAAGCACCTATACCAACCTCTCACCACACTCACACACATATTCTAGGGACACATGCATGTTTTCATCTGATTCCGATGTTCTCGTGGTCTTCCTCCGGCGAAACCCTGATCTCTGTGCACACTCGGATCGTCTACCCCCCTAGACGTTCCTCTGACAGGGGTAGCCCGGCGTAGATCTCTCTTGTTTTGTGTTTGTTTAGGTCATAGGGTGATGTAAAACCATTTTGGTTCACAAGTTGGGGCACTATCCTACCCGGTTTCACCTCAACGGGGAGATTCCCCCCTTATACGGGTCCGGAACCTTCGCCTCTATGTTAGAGCGCATGCATGCGAGGGGGGACACATGCAATCACCTATACCAACCTCTCACCACACTCACACACATATGCTAGGGACACATGCAAGTTTTCATCTGTTTCCGATGTTCTCGTGGTCTTCCTCCGGCGAAACCCTGATCTCTGTGCACACTCGGATCGTCTACCCCCCTAGACGTTCCTCTGACAGGGGTAGCTCGGCGTAGCTATCTCTTGTTTTGTGTTTGTTTAGGTCATAGGGTGATGTAAAACCATGTTGGTTCACAAGTTGGGGCAGTATCCTATCCAGTTTCACCTCAACGGGGAGATTCCACCTTATACGGGTCCGGAACCTTCGCCTCTAGGTTAGAGCGCATGCATGCGAGGGGGGACACATTCAAGCACCTATACCAACCTCTCACTACACTCACACACATCTGCTAGGGACACATGCAAGTTTTCATCTGATTCCAATGTTCTCGTGGTCTTCCTCCGGCGAAACCCTGATCTCTGTGCACACTTGGATCGTCTACCCCCCTAGACGTTCCTCTCACAGGGGTAGCCTGGCGTAGCTCTCTCTTGTTTTGTGTTTGTTTAGGTCATAGGGTGATGTAAAACCATGTTGGTTCACAAGTTGGGGCACTATCCTACCCAGTTTCACCTCAACAGGGAGATTTCCCCCTTGTACGGGTCCGGAACCTTCGCCTCTAGATTAGAGCGCATGCATGCGAGGAGGGACACATGCAAGCACCTATACCAACCTCTCACCACACTCACACACACATATGCTAGGGACACATGCAAGTTTTCATCTGATTCCGATGTTCTCGTGGTCTTCCTCTGGCGAAACCCTGATCTCTCTGCACACTCGGATCGTTTACCCCCCTAGAAGTTCCTCTCACAGGGGTAGCCCGGCGTAGCTCTCTCTTGTTTTGTGTTTGTTTAGGTCATAGGGTGATGTAAAACCATGTTGGTTCACTAGTTGGGGCGCTATCCTACCCGGTTTCACCTAAATAAGGAGATTCCCCCCTTATACGGGTCCGGAACCTTCGCCTCTAGGTTAGAGCGCATGCATGCTAGGAGGGACACATGCAAGCACCTATACCAACCTCTCACCACACTCACACACATATGCTAGGGACACATGCAAGTTTTCATGTGATTCCGATGTTCTCGTGGTCTTCCTCCGGCGAAATCCTGATCTCTGTGCACACTCGGATCATGTACACCCCTAGACGTTCCTCTGACAGGGGTAGCCTGACGTAGCTCTCTCTTGTTTTGGGTTTGTTTAGGTCATAGGGTGATGCAAAACCATGTTGGTTCACAAGTTGGGGCACTATCCTACCCGGTTTCACCTAAATGGGGAGATTCCCCCTTATACGGGTCCGGAACCTTCGCCTGTAGGTTAGAGCGCATGCATGCGAGGAGGGACACATGCAAGCACATATACCAACCTCTCACCACACTCACACACATATGCTAGGGACACATGCAAGTTTTCATCTGATTCTGATGTTCTCGTGGTCTTCCTCCGGCGAAACCCAGATCTCTGTGCACACTCGGATCGTCTACCCCCTAGACGTTCCTCTGACAGGGGTAGCCCGGCGTAGCTCTCTCTTGTTTTGTGTTTGTTTAGGTCATAGGGTGATGTAAAACCATGTTGGTTCACAAGTTGGGGCACTATCCTACCCGGTTTCACCTCAAAGGGGAGATTTCCCCCTTATACGGGTCTGGAACCTTCGCCTCTAGGTTAGAGCGCATGCATGCGAGGAGGGACACATGCAAGCACCTATACCAAACTCTCACCACACACACACATATGCTAGGGACACATGCAAGTTTTCATCTGATTCCGATGTTCTCGTGGTCTTCCTCCGGCGAAACCCTGATCTCTGTGCACACTCGGATCGTCTACCCCCCTAGACGTTCCTCTGACAGGGGTAGCCCGGCGTAGCTCTCTCTTGTTTTGTGTTTGTTTAGGTCATAGGGTGATGTAAAACCATGTTGGTTCACAAGTTGGGGCACTATCCTACCCGGTTTCACCTCAACGGGGAGATTCCCCCCTTATACGGGTCCGGAACCTTCGCCTCTAGGTTAGAGCGCATGCATGCGAGGGGGACACATGCAAGCACCTATACCAACCTCTCACCACACTCACACACATATGCTAGGGACACATGCAAGTTTTCATCTGATTCCAATGTTCTCGTGGTCTTCCTCCGACGAAACCATGATCTCTGTGCACACTCGGATCATCTACCCCCTAGACGTTCTTCTCACAGGGGTAGCCCGGCATAGCTCTCTCTTGTTTTGTGTTTGTTTAGGTCATAGGGTGATGTAAAACCATGTTGGTTCGAAAGTTGGGGCACTATCCTACCCGGTTTCACCTAAACGGGGAGATTCCCCCCTTATACGGGTCTGGAACCTTCGCCTCTAGGTTAGAGCGCATGCATGCGAGGGGGGACACATGCAAGCACCTATACCAACCTCTCACCACACTCACACACATATGCTAGGGACACATGCAAGTTTTCATCTGATTCTGATGTTCTCGTGGTCTTCCTCCGGCGAAACCCTGATCTCTGTGCACACTCGGATCGTCTACCCCCCTAGACGTTCCTCTGACAGGGGTAGCCCGGCGTAGCTCTCTCTTGTTTTGTGTTTGTTTAGGTCATAGGGTGATGTAAAACCATGTTGGTTCACAAGTTGGGGCACTATCCTACCCGGTTTCACCTCAACGGGGAGATTCCCCCCTTATACGGGTCCGGAACCTTCGCCTCTATGTTAGAGTGCATGCATGTGAGTGGTGACACATGCAAGCACCTATACCAACCTCTCACCACACTCACACACATATGCTAGGGACACATGCAAGTTTTCATCTGATTCCGATGTTCTCGTGGTCTTCCTCCGGCGAAACCCTGATCTCTGTGCACACTTGGATCGTCTACCCCCTAGACGTTCCTCTGACAGGGGTAGCCCGGCGTAGCTATCTCTTGTTTTGTGTTTTATTAGGTCATAGGGTGATGTAAAACCATGTTGGTTCACAAGTTGGGGCACTATCCTATCCGGTTTCACCTCAACGGGGAGATTCCACCTTATACGGGTCCGGAACCTTCGCCTCTAGGTTAGAGCGCATGCATGCGAGGGGGGACACATGCAAGCACCTATACCACCCTCTCACCACACTCACACACATATGCTAGGGACACATGCAAGTTTTCATCTGATTCCAATGTTCTCGTGGTCTTCCTCCGGCGAAACCCTGATCTCTGTGCACACTTGGATCGTCTACCCCCCTAGATGTTCCTCTCACAGGGGTAGCCCAGCGTAGCTCTCTCTTGTTTTGTGTTTGTTTAGGTCATAGGGTGATGTAAAACCATGTTGGTTCACAAGTTGGGGCACTATCCTACCCAGTTTCACCTCAACGGGGAGATTTCCCCCTTATACGGGTCCGGAACCTTCGCCTCTAGATTAGAGCGCATGCATGCGAGGAGGGACACATGCAAGCACCTATACCAACCTATCACCACACTCACACACACATATGCTAGGGACACATGCAAGTTTTCATCTGATTCCGATGTTCTCGTGGTCTTCCTCTGGCGAAACCCTGATCTCTGTGCACACTCGGATCGTTTACCCCCCTAGACGTTCCTCTCACAGGGGTAGCCCAGCGTAGCTCTCTCTTGTTTTGTGTTTTTTTAGGTCATAGGGTGATGTAAAACCATGTTGGTTCACTAGTTGGGGCACTATCCTACCCGGTTTCACCTAAATAGGGAGATTCCCCCCTTATAGGGGTCCGGAACCTTCGCCTCTAGGTTAGAGCGCATGCATGTGAGGAGGGACACATGCAAGCACCTATACCAACCTCTCACCACACTCACACACATATGCTAGGGACACATGCAAGTTTTCATCTGATTCCGATGTTCTCGTGGTCTTCCTCCGGCGAAACCCAGATCTCTGTGCACACTCGGATCGTCTACCCCCCTAGACGTTCCTCTGACAGGGGTAGCCCGGCGTAGCTCTCTCTTGTTTTGTGTTTGTTTAGGTCATAGGGTGATGTAAAACCATGTTGGTTCACAAGTTGGGCACTATCCTACCCGGTTTCACCTCAACGGGGAGATTCCCCCCTTATACGGGTCCGGAACCTTCGCCTCTAGGTTAGAGCGCATGTATGCGAGGGGGGACACATGCAAGCACCTATACCAACCTCTCACCACACTCACACACATATGCTAGGGACACATGCAAGTTTTCATCTGATTCCGATGTTCTCGTGGTCTTCCTCCGGCGAAACCCTGATCTCTGTGCACACTCGGATCGTCTACCCCCCTAGACGTTCCTCTGACAGGGGTAGCCCGGCATAGCTCTCTCTTGTTTTGTGTTTGTTTAGGTCATAGGGTGATGTAAAACCATGTTGGTTCACAAGTTGGGGCACTACCCTACCCGGTTTCACCTCAACGGGGAGATTCCCCCCTTATACGGGTCCGGAACCTTCGCCTCTAGGTTAGAGCGCATGCATGCGAGGGGGACACATGCAAGCACCTATACCAACCTCTCACCACACTCACACACATATGCTAGGGACACATGCAAGTTTTCATCTGATTCCAATGTTCTCGTGGTCTTCCTCCGACGAAACCATGATCTCTGTGCACACTCGGATCATCTACCCCCTAGACGTTCTTCTCACAGGGGTAGACCGGCTTAGCTCTCTCTTGTTTTGTGTTTGTTTAGGTAATAGGGTGATGTAAAACCATGTTGGTTCGAAAGTTGGGGCACTATCCTACCCGGTTTCACCTAAACGGGGAGATTCCCCCCTTATACGGGTCTGGAACCTTCGCCTCTAGGTTAGAGCGCATGCATGCGAGGGGGGACACATGCAAGCACATATACCAACCTCTCACCACACTCACACACATATGCTAGGGACACAAGCAAGTTTTCATGTGATTCCGATGTTCTCGTGGTCTTCCTCCGGCGAAACCCTGATCTCTGTGCACACTCGGATCGTCTACCCCCCTAGACGTTCCTCTGACAGGGGTAGCCCGGCGTAGCTCTCTCTTGTTTTGTGTTTGTTTAGGTCATAGGGTGATGTAAAACCATGTTGGTTCACAAGTTGGGGCACTATCCTACCCGGTTTCACCTCAACGGGGAGATTCCCCCCTTATACGGGTCCGGAACCTTCGCCTCTATGTTAGAGCGCATGCATGTGAGTGGTGACACATGCAAGCACCTATACCAACCTCTCACCACACTCACACACATATGCTAGGGACACATGCAAGTTTTCATCTGATTCCGATGTTCTTGTGGTCTTCCTCCGGCGAAACCCTGATCTCTGTGCACACCTGGATCGTCTACCCCCCTAGACGTTCCTCTGACAGGGGTAGCCCGGCGTAGCTATCTCTTGTTTTGTGTTTGTTTAGGTCATAGGGTGATGTAAAACCATGTTGGTTCACAAGTTGGGGCACTATCCTATCCGGTTTCACCTCAACGGGGAGATTCCACCTTATACGGGTCCGGAACCTTCGCCTCTAGGTTAGAGCGCATGCATGCGAGGGGGGACACATGCAAGCACCTATACCAACCTCTCACCACACTCACACACATATGCTAGGGACACATGCAAGTTTTCATCTGATTCCAATGTTCTCGTGGTCTTCCTCCGGCGAAACCCTGATCTCTGTGCACACTTGGATCGTCTACCCCCCTAGATGTTCCTCTCACAGGGGTAGCCCGGCGTAGCTCTCTCTTGTTTTGTGTTTGTTTAGGTCATAGGGTGATGTAAAACCATGTTGGTTCACAAGTTGGGGCACTATCCTACCCAGTTTCACCTCAACGGGGAGATTTCCCCCTTATACGGGTCCGGAACCTTCGCCTCTAGATTAGAGCGCATGCATGCGAGGAGGGACACATGCAAGCACCTATACCAACCTATCACCACACTCACACACACATATGCTAGGGACACATGCAAGTTTTCATCTGATTCCGATGTTCTCGTGGTCTTCCTCTGGCGAAACCCTGATCTCTGTGCACACTCGGATCGTTTACCCCCCTAGACATTCCTCTCACAGGGGTAGCCCAGCGTAGCTCTCTCTTGTTTTGTGTTTGTTTAGGTCATAGGGTGATGTAAAACCATGTTGGTTCACTAGTTGGGGCACTATCCTACCCGGTTTCACCTAAATAGGGAGATTCCCCCCCTTATAGGGGTCCGGAACCTTCGCCTCTAGGTTAGAGCGCATGCATGTGAGGAGGGACACATGCAAGCACCTATACCAACCTCTCACCACACTCACACACATATGCTAGGGACACATGCAAGTTTTCATCTGATTCCGATGTTCTCGTGGTCTTCCTCCGGCGAAATCCTGATCTCTGTGCACACTCGGATCGTCTACCCCCCTAGACGTTCCTCTGACAGGGGTAGCCTGACGTAGCTCTCTCTTGTTTTGGGTTTGTTTAGGTCATAGGGTGATGTAAAACCATGTTGGTTCACAAGTTAGGGCACTATCCTACCCGGTTTCACCTAAACGGGGAGATTCCCCCCTTATACGGGTCCGGAACCTTCGCCTCTAGGTTAGAGCGCATGCATGCGAGGGGGGACACATGCAACACCTATACCAACCTCTCACCACACTCACACACATATGCTAGGGACACATGCAAGTTTTCATCTGATTCCGATGTTCTCGTGGTCTTCCTCCGGCGAAACCCTGATCTCTATACACACTCGGATCGTCTACCCCCCTAGACGTTCCTCTGACAGGGGTAGCCCGGCGTAGCTCTCTCTTGTTTTGTGTTTGTTTAGGTCATAGGGTGATGTAAAACCATGTTGGTTCACAAGTTGGGGCACTATCCTACCCGGTTTCACCTCAACGGGGAGATTCCCTCCTTATACGGGTCCGGAACCTTCGCCTCTATGTTAGAGCGCATGCATGCGAGGGGGGACACATGCAAGCACCTATAACAACCTCTCACCACACTCACACACATATTCTAGGGACACATGCAAGTTTTCATCTGATTCCGATGTTCTCGTGGTCTTCCTCCGGCGAAACCCTGATCTCTGTGCACACTCGGATCATCTACCCCCTAGACATTCCTCTGAAAGGGGTAGCTCGGCGTAGCTCTCTCTTGTTTTGTGTTTGTTTAGGCCATTGGGTGATGTAAAACCATGTTGGTTCACAAGTTGGGGCACTATCCTACCCGGTTTCACCTCAACGGGGAGATTTCCCCCTTATACGGGTTCGGAACATTCGCCTCTAGGTTAGAGCGCATGCATGCGAGGAGGGACACATGAAAGCACCTATACCAATCTCTCACCACACTCACACACATATGCTAGGGACACATGCAAGTTTTCATCTGATTCCGATGTTCTCGTGGTCTTCCTCCGGCGAAACCCTGATCTCTGTGCACACTTGGATCGTCTACCCCCCTAGACGTTCCTCTGACAGGGGTAGCCCGGCATAGCTCTCTCTTGTTTTGTGTTTGTTTAGGTCATAGGGTGATGTAAAACCATGTTGGTTCACAAATTGGGGCACTATCCTACCCGGTTTCACCTCAAAGGGGAGATTCCCCCCTTATACGGGTCCGGAACCTTCGCCTCTAGGTTAGAGCGCATGCATGCGAGGGGACACATGCAAGCACCTATACCAACCTCTCACCACACTCACACACATATGCTAGGGACACATGCAAGTTTTCATCTGATTCCAATGTTCTCGTGGTCTTCCTCCGGCGAAACCATGATCTATGTGCACACTCGGATCATCTACCCCCTAGACGTTCCTCTCACAGGGGTAGCCCGGCATAGCTCTCTCTTGTTTTGTGTTTGTTTAGGTCATAGGGTGATGTAAAACCATGTTGGTTCGAAAGTTGGGGCACTATCCTACCCGGTTTCACCTAAACGGGGAGATTCCCCCCTTATACGGGTCTGGAACCTTCGCCTCTAGGTTAGAGCGCATGCATGCGAGGGGGACACATGCAAGCACCTATACCAACCTCTCACCACACTCACACACATATTCTAGGGACACATGCAAGTTTTCATCTGATTCCGATGTTCTCGTGGTCTTCCTCCGGCGAAACCCTGATCTCTGTGCACACTCGGATCGTCTACCTCCTAGACGTTCCTCTGACAGGGGTAGCTCGTCGTAGCTCTCTCTTGTTTTTTGTTTGTTTAGGTCATAGGGTGATGTAAAAACATGTTGGTTCACAAGTTGGGGCACTATCCTACCCGGTTTCACCTCAGCGGGGAGATTTCCCCCTTATACGGGTCCGGAACCTTCGCCTCTAGGTTAGAGCGCATGCATGTGAGGAGGGACACATGCAAGCACCTATACCAACATCTCAACACACTCACACACATATGCTAGGGACACATGCAAGTTTTCATCTGATTCCGATGTTCTCGTGGTCTTCCTCCGGCGAAACCCTGTTCTCTGTGCACACTTGGATCGTCTACCCCTCTAGACGTTCCTCTGACAGGGGTAGCCCGGCGTAGCTCTCTCTTGTTTTGTGTTTGTTTAGGTCATAGGGTGATGTAAGACCATGTTGGTTCACAAGTTGGGGAACTATCCTACCCGGTTTCACCTCAACGGGGAGATTCCCCCTTATATGGGTCCGGAACCTTCGCCTCTAGGTTAAAGCGCATGCATGCGAGGGGGGACACATGCAAGCACCTATACCAACCTCTCACCACACTCACACACATATGCTAGGGACACATGCAAGTGTTCATCTGATTCCAATGTTCTCGTGGTCTTCCTCCGGCGAAACCCTGATCTTTGTGCACACTCGGATCGTCTACCCCCCTAGACGTTCCTCTAACAGGGGTAGCCCGGCGTAGCTCTCTCTTGTTTTGTGTTTGTTTAGGTCATAGGGTGATGTAAAACCATGTTGGTTCACAAGTTGGGGCACTATCCTACCCGGTTTCACCTCAACGGGGAGATTCCCCCCTTATACGGGTCCGGAACCTTCGCCTCTAGGTTAGAGCGCATGCATGCGAGGGGGACACATGCAAGCACCTATACCAACCTCTCACCACACTCACACACATATGCTAGGGACACATGCAAGTTTTCATCTGATTCCGATGTTCTCGTGGTCTTCCTCCGGTGAAACCCTGATCTCTGTGCACACTCGGATCGTCTACCCCCCTAGACGTTCCTCTCACAGTGGTAGCCCGGCATTGCTCTCTCTTGTTTTGTGTTTGTTTAGGTCATAGGGTGATGTAAAACCATGTTGGTTCACAAGTTGGGGCACTATCCTACCCGGTTTCACCTCAACAGGGAGATTCCCCCCTTATACGGGTCCGGAACCTTCGCCTCTAGGTTAGAGCGCATGCATGCGAGGGGGACACATGCAAGCACCTATACCAACCTCTCACCACACTCACACACATATGCTAGGGACACATGCAAGTTTTCATCTGATTCCAATGTTCTCGTGGTCTTCCTCCGGCGAAACCATGATCTATGTGCACACTCGGATCATCTACCCCCTAGACGTTCCTCTCACAGGGGTAGCCCGGCATAGCTCTCTCTTGTTTTGTGTTTGTTTAGGTCATAGGGTGATGTAAAACCATGTTGGTTCGAAAGTTGGGGCACTATCCTACCCGGTTTCACCTAAACGGGGAGATTCCCCCCTTATACGGGTTTGGAACCTTCGCCTCTAGGTTAGAGCGCATGCATGCGAGGGGGGACACATGCAAGCACCTATACCAACCTCTCACCACACTCACACACATATGCTAGGGACACATGCAAGTTTTCATCTGATTCCGATGTTCTCGTGGTCTTCCTCCGGCGAAACCCTGATCTCTGTGCACACTCGGATCGTCTACCCCCCTAGACGTTCCTCTGACAGGGGTAGCCCGGCGTAGCTCTCTCTTGTTTTGTGTTTGTTTAGGTCATAGGGTGATATAAAACCATGTTGGTTCACAAGTTGGGGCACTATCCTACCCGATTTCACCTCAACGGGGAGATTCCCCCCTTATACGGGTCCGGAACCTTCGCCTCTATGTTAGAGCGCATGCATGCGAGGGGGGACACATGCAAGCACCTATACCAACCTCTCACCACACTCACACACATATTCTAGGGACACATAAAAGTTTTCATCTGATTCCGATGTTCTCGTGGTCTTCCTCCGGTGAAACCCTAATCTCTATGCACACTCGGATCGTCTACCCCTAGACGTCCCTATGACAGGGGTAGCTCGGCGTAGCTCTCTCTTGTTTTGTGTTTGTTTAGGTCATAGGGTGATGTAAAACCATGTTGGTCCACAAGTTGGGGCACTATCCTACCCGGTTTCACCTCAACGGGGAGATTTCCCCCTTATACGGGTCCGGAACCTTCGCCTCTAGGTTAGAGCGCATGCATGCGAGGAGGGACACATGCAAGCACCTATACCAACCTCTCACCACACTCACACACATATGCTAGGGACATATGCAAGTTTTCATCTGATTCCAATGTTCTCGTGGTCTTCCTCCGGCGAATCCCTGATCTCTGTGCACACTTGGATCATCTACCCCCCTAGACGTTCCTCTGATAGGGGTAGCCCGGCTTAGCTCTCTCTTGTTTTGTGTTTGTTTAGGTCATAGGGTGATGTAATACCATGTTGGTTCACAAGTTGGGGCACTATCCTACCCGGTTTCACCTCAACGGGGAGATTCCCCCTTATATGGGTCTGGAACCTTCGCCTCTAGGTTAGAGCGCATGCATGCGAGGGGGGACACATGCAAGCACCTATACCAACCTCTCACCACACTCACACACATATGCTAGGGACACATGCAAGTTTTCATCTGATTCCAATGTTCTCGTGGTCTTCCTCCGGCGAAACCCTGATCTCTGTGCACACTTGGATCATCTACCCCCCTAGACGTTCCTCTCACAGGGGTAGCCCGGCGTAGCTCTCTCTTGCTTTGTGTTTGTTTAGGTCATAGGGTGATGTAAAACCATGTTGGTTCACAAGTGGGGGCACTATCCTACCCGGTTTCACCTAAACGGGGATATTTCCCCCTTATACGGGTCCGGAACCTTCGCCTCTAGGTTAGAGCGCATGCATGCGAGGAGGGACACATGCAAGCACCTATACCAACCTCTCACCACACTCACACACATATGCTAGGGACACATGAAAGTTTTCATCTGATTCCGATGTTCTCGTGGTCTTCCTCCGGCGAAACCCTGATCTCTGTGCACACTCGGATCGTCTATCCCCCTAGACGTTCCTTTGACAGGGGTAGCCTGGCGTAGCTCTCTCTTGTTTTGTGTTTGTTTAGGTCATAGGGTGATGTAAAACCATGTTGGTTCACAAGTTGGGGCACTATCCTACCCGGTTTCACCTCAACGGGGAGATTCCCCCCTTATACGGGTCCGGAACCTTCGCCTCTATGTTAGAGCGCATGCATGCGAGGGGGGGACACATGCAAGCACCTATACCAACCTCTCACCACACTCATACACATATGCTAGCGACACATGCAAGTTTTCATCTGATTCCGATGTTCTCGTGGTCTTCCTCCGGCGAAACCCTGATCTCTGTGCACACTCGGATCGTCTACCCCCCTAGACGTTCCTCTGACAGGGGTAGCCCGGCGTAGCTCTCTCTTGTTTTGTGTTTGTTTAGGTCATAGGGTGATGTAAAACCATGTTGGTTCACAAGTTGGGGCACTATCCTACCCGGATTCACCTAAACGGGCAGATTCCCCCCTTATACGGGTCCGGAACCTTAGCCTCTTGGTTAGAGCGCATGCATGCGAGGAGGGACACATGCAAGCACCTATACCAACCTCTCACCACACTCACACACATATGCTAGGGACACATGCAAGTTTGCATCTGATTCCGATGTTCTCGTGGTCTTCCTCCGGCGAAACCCTGATCTCTGTACACACTCAGATCGTCTACCCCCCTAGACGTTCCTCTGACAGGGGTAGCCCGGCGTAGCTCTCTCTTGTTTTGTGTTTGTTTAGGTCATAGGGTGATGTAAAACCATGTTGGTTCACAAGTTGGGGCACTATCCTACCCGGTTTCACCTAAACGGGGAGATTCCCCCCTTATACGTAACCTTCGCCTCTAGGTTAGAGCGCATGCATGCGAGTAGTGACACATGCAAGAACCTATACCAACCTCTCACCACACTCACACACATATGCTAGGGACACATGCAAGTTTACATCTGATTCCGATGTTCTCGTGGTCTTCCTCTGGCGAAACCCTGATCTCTGTGCACACTCGGATCGTCTACTCCCCTAGACGTTCCTCTGACAGGGGTAGCCCGGCGTAGCTCTCTCTTGTTTTGTGTTTGTTTAGGTCATAGGGTGATGTAAAACCATGTTGGTTCACAAGTTGGGGCACTGTCCTACCCGGTTTCACCTAAACGGGGAGATTCCCCCCTTATACGGGTCCGGAACCTTCGCCTCTAGGTTAGAGCGCATGCATGCGAGGAGGGACACATGCAAGCACCTATACCCACCTCTCACCACACTCACACACATATGCTAGGGACACATGCAAGTTTTCATCTGATTCCGATGTTCTCGTGGTCTTCCTCCGGCGAAACCCTGATCTCTGTGCACACTCGGATCGTCTACCCCCCTAGACGTTCCTCTGACAGGGGTAGCCCGGCGTAGCTGTCTCTTGTTTTGTGTTTGTTTAGGTCATAGGGTGATGTAAAACCATGTTGGTTCACAAGTTGGGGCACTATCCTACCCGGTTTCACCTAAACGGGGAGATTCCCCCTTATACGGGTCCGGAACCTTCGCCTCTAGGTTAGAGCGCATGCATGCGAGGAGGGACACATGCAATCACCTATACCAACCTCTCACCACACTCACACACATATGCTAGGGACACATGAAAGTTTTCATCTGATTCCGATGTTCTCGTGGTCTTCCTCCGGCGAAACCCTGATCTCTGTGCACACTCGGATCGTCTATCCCCCTAGACGTTCCTCTGACAGGGGTAGCCTGGCGTAGCTCTCTCTTGTTTTGTGTTTGTTTAGGTCATAGGGTGATGTAAAACCATGTTGGTTCACAAGTTGGGGCACTATCCTACCCGGTTTCACCTAAACAGGGAGATTCCCCCCTTATACGGGTCCGGAACCTTCGCCTCTAGGTTAGAGCGCCTGCATGCGAGGAGGGACACATGCAAGCACCTATACCAACCTCTCACCACACTCACACACATATGCTAGGGACACATGAAAGTTTTTATCTGATTCTGATGTTCCCGTGGTCTTCCTCCTGCGAAACCCTGATCTCTGTGCACACTCGGATCGTCTACCCCCTAGACGTTCCTCTGACAGGGTTAGCCCGGCGTAGATCTCTCTTGTTTTGTGTTTATTAAGGTCATAGGGTGATGTAAAACCATGTTGGTTCACAAGTTGGGGCACTATCCTACCCGGTTTCACCTAAACGGGGAGATTCCCCCCTTATATGGGTCCGGAACGTTCGCCTCTAGGTTAGAGCGCATGCATGCGAGGAGGGACACATGCAAGCACCTATACCAACCTCTCACCACACTCACACACATATTCTAGGGACACATGCAAGTTTACATCTGATTCCGATGTTCTCGTGGTCTTCCTCTAGCGAAACCCTGCTCTTTGTGCACATCGGATCGTCTACGCCCCTAGACGTTCCTCTGACAGGGGTAGCCCGGCGTAGCTCTCTCTTGTTTTGTGTTTGTTTAGGTCATAGGGTGATGTAAGACCATGTTGGTTCACAAGTTGGGGCACTATCCTACCCGGTTTCCCCTCAACGGGGAGATTCCCCCCTTATACGGGTCCGGAACCTTCGCCTCTAGGTAAGAGCGCATGCATGCGAGGGGGGGGGGACACATGCAAGCACCTATACCAACCTCTCACCACACTCACACACATATTCTAGGGACACATAAAAGTTTTCATCTGATTCCGATGTTCTCGTGGTCTTCCTCCGGCGAAACCCTGATCTCTATGCACACTCGGATCGTCTACCCCCTAGACGTTCCTCTGACAGGGGTAGCCCGGCGTAGATCTCAATTGTTTTGTGTTTGTTTAGGTCATAGGGTGAT
The DNA here is from genome assembly GCA_916181665.1 of Avena sativa. NCBI lineage: Eukaryota > Viridiplantae > Streptophyta > Magnoliopsida > Poales > Poaceae > Avena > Avena sativa. The sequence goes on along the minus strand of OV702298.1, from coordinate 37,022,556 downwards.
GTAAAACCATGTCGGTTCACAAGTTGGGGCACTATCCTACCCGGATTCACCTCAACGGGGAGATTCCCCCCTTATACGGGTCCGGAACCTTCGCCTCTAGGTTAGAGCGCATGCATGCGAGGAGGGACACATGCAAGCACCTATACCAACCTCTCACCACACTCACACACATATTCTAGGGACACATGAAAGTTTTCATCTGATTCTGATGTTCTCGTGGTCTTCCTCCGGCGAAACCCTAATCTCTATGCACACTCGGATCGTCTACCCCCCTAGACGTTCCTCTGACAGGGGTAGCTCAGCGTAGCTCTCTCTTGTTTTGTGTTTGTTTAGGTCATAGGGTGATGTAAAACCATGTTGGTTCACAAGTTGGGGCACTATCCTACCCGATTTCACCTCAATAGGGAGATTTCCCCCTTATACGGGTCCGGAACCTTCGCCTCTAGGTTAGAGCGCATGCATGCGAGGAGGGACACATGCAAGCACCTATACCAACCTCTCACCACACTCACACACATATGCTAGGGACACATGCAAGTTTTCATCTGATTCCGATGTTCTCGTGGTCTTCCTCCGGCGAAACCCTGATCTCTGTGCACACTTGGATCGTCTACCCCCCTAGACGTTCCTCTGACAGGGGTAGCCCGGCGTAGCTCTCTCTTGTTTTGTGTTTGTTTAGGTCATAGGGTGATGTAAAACCATGTTGGTTCACAAGTTGGGGAACTATCCTATCCGGTTTCACCTCAACGGGGAGATTCCACCTTATACGGGTCCGGAACCTTCGCCTCTAGGTTAGAGCGCATGCATGCGAGGGGGGACAGATGCAAGCACCTATACCAACCTATCACCACACTCACACACATATGCTAGGGACACATGCAAGTTTTCATCTGATTCCAATGTTCTCGTGGTCTTCCTCCGGCGAAACCCTGATCTCTGTGCACACTTGGATCGTCTACCCCCCTAGACGTTCCTCTCACAGGGGTAGCCCGGCGTAGCTCTCTCTTGTTTTGTGTTTGTTTAGGTCATAGGGTGATGTAAAACCATGTTGGTTCACAAGTTGGGGCACTATCCTACCCAGTTTCACCTCAACGGGGAGATTTCCCCCATATACGGGTCCGGAACCTTCGCCTCTAGGTTAGAGCGCATGCATGCGAGGAGGGACACATGCAAGCACCTATACCAACCTCTCACCACACTCACACACATATGCTAGGGACACATGCAAGTTTTCATCTGATTCCGATATTCTCTTGGTCTTCCTCTGGCGAAACCCTGATCTCTGTGCACACTCGGATCGTTTACCCCCCTAGACGTTCCTCTCACAGGGGTAGCCCGGCGTAGCTCTCTCTTGTTTTGTGTTTGTTTAGGTCATAGGGTGATGTAAAACCATGTTGGTTCACTAGTTGGGGCACTATCCTACCCGGTTTCACCTAAAGAGGGAGATTCCCCCCTTATACGGGTCCGGAACCTTCGCCTCTAGGTTAGAGCGCATGCATGTGAGGAGGGACACATGCAAGCACCTATACCAACCTCTCACCACACTCACACACATATGCTAGGGACACATGCAAGTTTTCATCTGATTCCGATGTTCTCATGGTCTTCCTCCGGCGAAACCCTGATCTCTGTGCACACTTGGATCGTCTACCCCCCCTAGACGTTCCTCTGACAGGGGTAGCCTGACGTAGCTCTCTCTTGTTTTGGGTTTGTTTAGGTCATAGGGTGATGTAAAACCATGTTGGTTCACAAGTTGGGGCACTATCCTACCCGGTTTCACCTAAAGGGGAGATTCCCCCCTTATACGGGTCCGGAACCTTCGCCTCTAGGTTAGAGCGCATGCATGCGAGGAGGGACACATGAAAGCACCTATACCAACCTCTCACCACACTCACACACATATGCTAGGGACACATGAAAGTTTTCATCTGATTCTCATGTTCTCGTGGTCTTCCTCCGGCGAAACCCTGATCTCTGTGCACACTCGGATCGTCTACCCCCCTAGACGTTCCTCTCACAGGGGTAGCCCGGCGTAGCTCTCTCTTGTTTTGTGTTTGTTTAGGTCATAGGGTGATGTAAAACCATGTTGGTTCACAAGTTGGGGCACTATCCTACCCGGTTTCACCTAAACAGGGAGTTCCCCCCTTATACGGGTCCGGAACCTTCGCCTCTAGGTTAGAGCGCATGCATGCGAGGAGGGACACATGCAAGCACCTATACCAACCTCTCACCACACTCACACACATATGCTAGGGACACATGCAAGTTTTCATCTGATTCCAATGTTCTCGTGGTCTTCCTCCGGTGAAACCATGATCTCTGTGCACACTCGGATCATCTACCCCCTAGACGTTCCTCTCACAGGGGTAGCCCGGCATAGCTCTCTCTTGTTTTGTGTTTGTTTAGGTCATAGGGTGATGTAAAACCATGTTGGTTCGAAATTTGGGGCACTATCCTACACGGTTTCACCTAAACGAGGATATTCCCCCCTTATACGGGTCTGGAACCTTCGCCTCTAGGTTGGAGCGCATGCATGCGAGGGGGGACACATGCAAGCACCTATACCAACCTCTCACCACACTCACACACATATTCTAGGGACACATGCATGTTTTCATCTGATTCCGATGTTCTCGTGGTCTTCCTCCGGCGAAACCCTGATCTCTGTGCACACTCGGATCGTCTACCCCCCTAGACGTTCCTCTGACAGGGGTAGCCCAGCGTAGATCTCTCTTGTTTTGTGTTTGTTTAGGTCATAGGGTGATGTAAAACCATGTTGGTTCACAAGTTGGGGCACTATCCTACCCGGTTTCACCTAAACAGGGAGTTCCCCCCTTATACGGGTCCGGAACCTTTGCCTCTAGGTTAGAGCGCATGCATGCGAGGAGGGACACATGCAAGCACCTATACCAACCTCTCACCACACTCACACACATATGCTAGGGACACATGCAAGTTTTCATCTGATTCCAATGTTCTCGTGGTCTTCCTCCGGTGAAACCATGATCTCTGTGCACACTCGGATCATCTACCCCCTAGACGTTCCTCTCACAGGGGTAGCCCGGCATAGCTCTCTCTTGTTTTGTGTTTGTTTAGGTCATAGGGTGATGTAAAACCATGTTGGTTCGAAATTTGGGGCACTATCCTACACGGTTTCACCTAAACGAGGATATTCCCCCCTTATACGGGTCTGGAACCTTCGCCTCTAGGTTGGAGCGCATGCATGCGAGGGGGGACACATGCAAGCACCTATACCAACCTCTCACCACACTCACACACATATTCTAGGGACACATGCATGTTTTCATCTGATTCCGATGTTCTCGTGGTCTTCCTCCGGCGAAACCCTGATCTCTGTGCACACTCGGATCGTCTACCCCCCTAGACGTTCCTCTGACAGGGGTAGCCCAGCGTAGATCTCTCTTGTTTTGTGTTTGTTTTGGTCATAGGGTGATGTAAAACCATGTTGGTTCACAAGTTGGGGCACTATCCTACCAAGTTTCACCTCAACAGGGAGATTTCCCCCTTATACGGGTCCAGAACCTTCGCCTCTAGATTAGAGCGCATGCATGCGAGGAGGGACACATGCAAGCACCTATACCAACCTCTCACCACACTCACACACACATATGCTAGGGACACATGCAAGTTTTCATCTGATTCCAATGTTCTCGTGGTCTTCCTCCGGTGAAACCATGATCTCTGTGCACACTCGGATCATCTACCCCCTAGACGTTCCTCTCACAGGGGTAGCCCGGCATAGCTCTCTCTTGTTTTGTGTTTGTTTAGGTCATAGGGTGATGTAAAACCATGTTGGTTCGAAATTTGGGGCACTATCCTACACGGTTTCACCTAAACGAGGATATTCCCCCCTTATACGGGTCTGGAACCTTCGCCTCTAGGTTGGAGCGCATGCATGCGAGGGGGGACACATGCAAGCACCTATACAAACCTCTCACCACACTCACACACATATGCTAGGGACACATGCAAGTTTTCATCTGATTCCGATGTTCTCGTGGTCTTCCTCTGGCGAAACCCTGATCTCTGTGCACACTCGGATCGTCTACCGCCTAGACGTTCCTCTGACAGGGGTAGCCTGGCGTAGCTCTCTCTTGTTTTGTGTTTGTTTAGGTCATAGGGTGATGTAAAACCATGTTGGTTCACAAGTTGGGGCACTATCCTACCCGGTTTCACCTAAACGGGGAGATTCCCCCCTTATACGGAACCTTCGCCTCTAGGTTAGAGCGCATGCATGCGAGGAGTGACACATGCAAGCACCTATACCAACCTCTCACCACACTCACACCCATATGCTAGGGACACATGCAAGTTTTCATCTGATTCCGATGTTCTCGTGGTCTTCCTCCGGCGAAACCCTGATCTCTGTGCACACTCGGATCGTCTACCCGCCTAGACGTTCCTCTTACATGGGTAGCCCGGCGTAGCTCTCTCTTGTTTTGTGTTTGTTTAGGTCATAGGGTGATGTAAAACCATGTTGGTTCACAAGTTGGGGCACTATCCTACCCGGTTTCACCTAAACAGGGAGATTCCCCCCTTATACGGGTCTGGAACCTTCGCCTCTAGGTTAGAGCGCATGCATGCGAGGAGGCACACATGCAAGCACCTATACCAACCTCTCACCACACTCACACACATATGCTAGGGACACATGCAAGTTTTCATCTGATTCCGATGTTCTCGTGGTCTTCCTCCGGCGAAACCCTGATCTCTGTGCACACTCGGATCGTCTACCCCCCTAGACGTTCCTCTAACAGGGGTAGCCTGGCGTAGCTCTCTCTTGTTTTGTGTTTGTTTAGGTCATAGGGTGATGTAAAACCATGTTGGTTCACAAGTTGGGGCACTATCCTACCCGGTTTCACCTAAACGGGGAGATTCCCCCCTTATACGGGTGCGGAACCTTCGCCTCTAGGTTAGAGCGCATGCATGCGAGCAGGGACACATGCAAGCACCTATACCAACCTCTCACCACACTCACACACATATGCTAGGGACACATGCAAGTTTTCATCTGATTCTGATGTTCTCGTGGTCTTCCTCCGGCGAAACCCTGATCTATGTGCACACTCGGATCGTCTACCCCCCTAGACGTTCCTCTGACAGGGTTAGCCCGGCGTAGCTCTCTCTTGTTTTGTGTTTGTTTAGGTCATAGGGTGATGTAAAACCATGTTGGTTCACAAGTTGGGGCACTATCCTACCCGGTTTCACCTAAACGGGGAGATTCCCCCCTTATACGGGTCCGAAACCATCGCCTATAGGTTAGAGCGCATGCATGCGAGGAGGGACACATGCAAGCACCTATACCAACCTCTCACCACACTCACACACATATGCTAGGGACACATGTAAGTTTTCATCTGATTCCGATGTTCTCGTGGTCTTCCTCCGGCGAAACCCTGATCTCTATGCACACTCGGATCGTCTACCCGCCTAGACGTTCCTCTGACAGGGGTAGCCCGGCGTAACTCTCTCTTGTTTTGTGTTTTCTTAGGTGATAGGGTGATGTAAAACCATGTTGGTTCACAAGTTGGGGCACTATCCTACCCGGTTTCACCTAAACAGGGAGATTCCCCCCTTATACGGGTCCAGAACCTTCGCCTCTAGGTTAGAGCGCATGCATGCGAGGAGGGACACATGCAAGCACCTATACCAACCTCTCACCACAATCACACACATATGCTAGGGACACATGCAAGTTTTCATCTGATTCCGATGTTCTCGTGGTCTTCCTCCGGCGAAACCCTGATCTCTGTGCACACTCGGATCGTCTACCCCCCTAGACGTTCCTCTGACAGGGGTAGCCTGGCGTAGCTCTCTCTTGTTTTGTGTTTGTTTAGGTCATAGGGTGATGTAAAACCATGTTGGTTCACAAGTTGGGGCACTATCCTACCCGGTTTCACCTAAACGGGGAGATTCCCCCCTTATACGGCTCCGGAACCTTCGCCTAGGTTAGAGGGCATGCATGCGAGGAGGGACACATGCAAGCACCTATAACAACCTCTCACCACACTCACACACATATTCTAGGGACACATGCAAGTTTTCATCTGATTCCAATGTTCTCGTGGTCTTCCTCCGGCGAAACCCTGATCTCTGTGCACACTCGGATCGTCTACCCCCCTAGACGTTCCTCTCACAGGGGTAGCCCGGCGTAGCTCTCTCTTGTTTTGTGTTTGTTTAGGTCATAGGGTGATGTAAAACCATGTTGGTTCACAAGTTGGGGCACTATCCTACCCTGTTTCACCTAAACGGGGAGATTTCCCCGTTATACGGGTCCGGAACCTATGCCTATAGGTTAGAGCGCATGCATGCGAGGAGGGACACATGCAACCACCTATACCAACCTCTCACCACACTCACACACATATGCTAGGGACACATGTAAGTTTACATCTAATTCCGATGTTCTCGTGGTCTTCCTCTGGCGAAACCCTGATCTCTGTGCACACTCGGATCGTCTACCCCCCCTAGACGTTCCTCTGACAGGGGTAGCCCGGCGTAGCTCTCTCTTGTTTTATGTTTGTTTAGGTCATAGGGTGATGTAAAACCATGTTGGTTCACAAGTTGGGGCACTATCCTACCCGGTTTCATCTCAACGGGGAGATTCCCCCCTTATACGGGTCCGGAACCTTCGCCTCTATGTTAGAGCGCATGCATGCGAGGGGGGACACATGCAAGCACCTATACCAACCTCTCACCACACTCACACACATATGCTAGGGACATATGCAAGTTTTCATCTGATTCCGATGTTCTCGTGGTGTTCCTCCGGCGAAACCCTGATCTCTGTGCACACTCGGATCGTCTACTCCCCTAGACGTTCCTCTGACAGGGGTAGCCCGGCGTAGCTCTCTCTTGTTTTGTGTTTGTTTAGGTCATAGGGTGATTTAAAACCATGTTGGTTCACAAGTTGGGGCACTATCCTACCCGGTTTCACCTAAACGGGGAGATTCCCCCCTTATACGGGTCCGGAACCTTCGCCTCTAGGTTAGAGCGCATGCATGCGAGGAGGGACACATTCAAGCACCTATACCAACCTCTCACCACACTCACACACATATGCTAGGGACACATGCAAGTTTACATCTGATTCCGATGTTCTCGTGGTCTTCCTCTGGCGAAACCCTGATCTCTGTGCACACTCGGATCGTCTACCCCCTAGACGTTCCTCTCACAGGGGTAGCCTGGCGTAGCTCTCTCTTGTTTTGTGTTTGTTTAGGTCATAGGGTGATGTAAAACCATGTTGGTTCACAAGTTGGGGCACTATCCTACCCGGTTTCACCTAAACGGGGAGATTCCCCCCTTATACGGAACCTTCACCTCTAAGTTAGAGCGCATGCATGCGAGGAGTGACACATGCAAGCACCTATACCAACCTCTCACCACACTCACACCCATATGCTAGGGACACATGAAAGTTTTCATCTGATTCCGATGTTCTCGTGGTCTTCCTTCGGCGAAACCCTGATCTCTGTGCACACTCGGATCGTCTACCCCCCTAGACGTTCCTCTCACAATGGTAGCCCGGCGTAGCTCTCTCTTGTTTTGTGTTTGTTTAGGTCATAAGGTGACGTAAAACCATGTTGGTTCACAAGTTGGGGCACTATCCTACCCGGTTTCACCGAAACAGGGAGATTCCCCCCTTATACGGGTCCGGAACCTTCGCCTCTAGGTTAGAGCGCATGTATGCGAGGAGGGACACATGCAAGCACCTATACCAACCTCTCACCACACTCACACACATATGCTAGGGACACATGCAAGTTTTCATCTGATTCCGATGTTCTCGTGGTCTTCCTCCGGCGAAACCCTGATCTCTGTGCACACTCGGATCGTCTACCCCCCTAGACGTTCCTCTGACAAGGGTAGCCCGGCGTAGCTCTCTCCTGTTTTGTGTTTGTTTAGGTCATAGGGTGATGTAAAACCATGTTGGTTCACTAGTTGGGGCACTATCCTACCCGGTTTCACCTCAACGGGGAGATTCCCCCCTTATACGGGTCCGGAACCTTCGCCTCTAGGTTAGAGCGCATGCATGCGAGGAGGGACACATGCAAGCACCTATACCAACCTCTCACCACACTCACACACATATGCTAGGTACACATGCAAGTTTTCATCTGATTCCGATGTTCTCGTGGTCTTCCTTCGGCGAAACCCTGATCTCTGTGCACACTCGGATCGTCTACCCCCCTAGACGTTCCTCTGACAGGGGTAGCCCGGCGTAGCTCTATCTTGTTTTGTGTTTGTTTAGGTCATAGGGTGATGTAAAACCATGTTGGTTCACAAGTTGGGGCACTATCCTACCCGGTTTCACCTCAACGGGGAGATTTCCCCCTTATACGGGTCTCGAACCTTCGCCTCTAGGTTAGAGCGCATGCATGCAAGGAGGGACACATGCAAGGACCTATACCAACCTCTCACCACACTCACACACATATATTAAGGACACATGCAAGTTTTCATCTGATTCCGATGTTCTCGTGGTCTTCCTCCGGCGAAACCCTGATCTCTGTGCACACTCGGATCGTCTACCCCCCTAGACGTTCCTCTCACAGGGGTAGCCCGGCGTAGCTCTCTCTTGTTTTGTGTTTGTTTAGGTCATAGGGTGATGTAAAACCATGTTGGTTCACAAGTTGGGGCACTATCCTACCCTGTTTCACCTAAACGGGGAGATTTCCCCGTTATACGGGTCCGGAACCTTTGCCTATAGGTTAGAGCGCATGCATGCGAGGAGGGACACATGCAAGCACCTATACCAACCTCTCACCACACTCACACACATATTCTAGGGACACATGTAAGTTTACATCTAATTCCGATGTTCTCGTGGTCTTCCTCTGGCGAAACCCTGATCTCTGTGCACACTCGGATCGTCTACCCCCCCTAGACGTTCCTCTGACAGGGGTAGCCCGGCGTAGCTCTCTCTTGTTTTATGTTTGTTTAGGTCATAGGGTGATGTAAAACCATGTTGGTTCACAAGATGGGGCACTATCCTACCCGGTTTCATCTCAACGGGGAGATTCCCCACTTATACGGGTCCAGAACCTTCGCCTCTATGTTAGAGCGCATGCATGCGAGGGGGGACACATGCAAGCACCTATACCAACCTCTCACCACACTCACACACATATGCTAGGGACATATGCAAGTTTTCATCTGATTCCGATGTTCTCGTGGTGTTCCTCCGGCGAAACCCTGATCTCTGTGCACACTCGGATCGTCTACTCCCCTAGACGTTCCTCTGACAGGGGTAGCCCGGCGTAGCTCTCTCTTGTTTTGTGTTTGTTTAGGTCATAGGGTGATTTAAAACCATGTTGGTTCACAAGTTGGGGCACTATCCTACCCGGTTTCACCTAAACGGGGAGATTCCCCCCTTATACGGGTCCGGAACCTTCGCCTCTAGGTTAGAGCGCATGCATGCGAGGAGGGACACATTCAAGCACCTATACCAACCTCTCACCACACTCACACACATATGCTAGGGACACATGCAAGTTTACATCTGATTCCGATGTTCTCGTGGTCTTCCTCTGGCGAAACCCTGATCTCTATGCACACTCGGATCGTCTACCCCCCTAGACGTTCCTCTCACAGGGGTAGCCTGGCGTAGCTCTCTCTTGTTTTGTGTTTGTTTAGGTCATAGGGTGATGTAAAACCATGTTGGTTCACAAGTTGGGGCACTATCCTACCCGGTTTCACCTAAACGGGGAGATTCCCCCCTTATACGGAACCTTCACCTCTAAGTTAGAGCGCATGCATGCGAGGAGTGACACATGCAAGCACCTATACCAACCTCTCACCACACTCACACCCATATGCTAGGGACACATGAAAGTTTTCATCTGATTCCGATGTTCTCGTGGTCTTCCTTCGGCGAAACCCTGATCTCTATGCACACTCGGATCGTCTACCCCCTAGACGTTCCTCTCACAATGGTAGCCCGGCGTAGCTCTCTCTTGTTTTGTGTTTGTTTAGGTCATAAGGTGACGTAAAACCATGTTGGTTCACAAGTTGGGGCACTATCCTACCCGGTTTCACCGAAACAGGGAGATTCCCCCCTTATACGGGTCCGGAACCTTCGCCTCTAGGTTAGATTGCATGTATGCGAGGAGGGATACATGCAAGCACCTATACCAACCTCTCACCACACTCACACACATATGCTAGGGACACATGCAAGTTTTCATCTGATTTCGATGTTCTCGTGGTCTTCCTCCGGCGAAACCCTGATCTCTGTGCACACTCGGATCGTCTACCCCCTAGACGTTCCTCTGACAAGGGTAGCCCGGCGTAGCTCTCTCCTGTTTTGTGTTTGTTTAGGTCATAGGGTGATGTAAAACCATGTTGGTTCACTAGTTGGGGCACTATCCTACCCGGTTTCACCTCAACGGGGAGATTCCCCCCTTATACGGGTCCGGAACCTTCGCCTCTAGGTTAGAGCGCATGCATGCGAGGAGGGACACATGCAAGCACCTATACCAACCTCTCACCACACTCACACACATATGCTAGGGACACATGCAAGTTTTCATCTGATTCCGATGTTCTCGTGGTCTTCCTTCGGCGAAACCCTGATCTCTGTGCACACTCGGATCGTCTACCCCCCTAGACGTTCCTCTGACAGGGGTAGCCCGGCGTAGCTCTATCTTGTTTTGTGTTTGTTTAGGTCATAGGGTGATGTAAAACCATGTTGGTTCACAAGTTGGGGCACTATCCTACCCGGTTTCACCTCAACGGGGAGATTTCCCCCTTATACGGGTCTCGAACCTTCGCCTCTAGGTTAGAGCGCATGCATGCAAGGAGGGACACATGCAAGGACCTATACCAACCTCTCACCACACTCACACACATATATTAAGGACACATGCAAGTTTTCATCTGATTCCGATGTTCTCGTGGTCTTCCTCCGGCGAAACCCTGATCTCTATGCACACTGGGATCGTCTACCCCCTAGACGTTCCTCTGACAGGGGTAGCCCGGCGTAGCTCTCTCTTGTTTTGTGTTTGTTTAGGTCATAGGGTGATGTAAAACCATGTTGGTTCACAAGTTGGGGCACTATCCTACCCGGTTTCACCTCAACGGGGAGATTCCCCCCTGATACGGGTCCGGAACCTTCGCCTCTATGTTAGAGCGCATGCATGCGAGGGTGCACACATGCAAGCACCTATACCAACCTCTCACCACACTCACACACATATGCTAGGGACACATGCAAGTTTTCATCTGATTCCGATGTTCTCGTGGTCTTCCTCCAGCGAAACCCTGATCTCTATGCACACTCGGATCGTCTACCCCCCTAGACGTTCCTCTGACAGGGGTAGCTCGGCGTAGCTCTCTCTTGTTTTGTGTTTGTTTAGGTCATAGGGTGATGTAAAACCATGTTGGTTCACAAGTTGGGGCACTATCCTACCCGGTTTCACCTCAACGGGGAGATTCCCCCCTTATACGGGTCCGGAACCTTCGCCTCTAGCTTGGAGCGCATGCATGCGAGGAGGGACACATGCAAGCACCTATACCAACCTCTCACCACACTCACACACATATGCTAGGGACACATGCAAGTATACATCTGATTCCGATGTTCTCGTGGTCTTTCTCTAGCGAAACCCTGATCTTTGTGCACACTCGGATCGTCTACTCCCCTAGACGTTCCTCTGACAGGGGTAGCCCGGCGTAGCTCTCTCTTGTTTTGTGTTTGTTTAGGTCATAGGGTGATGTAAAACCATGTTGGTTCACAAGTTGGGGCACTATCCTACCCGGTTTCACCTCAACCGGGAGATTCCCCCCTTATACGGGTCCGGAACCTTCGCCTCTAGGTTAGAGCGCATGCATGCGAGGAGGGACACATGCAAGCACCTATACCAACCTCTCACCACACTCACACACATATGCTAGCGACACATGAAAGTTTTCTTCTGATTCTGATGTTCTCGTGGTCTTCCTCCGGCGAAACCCTGATCTCTGTGCACACTCGGATCGTCTACCCCCCTAGACGTTCCTCTGACAGGGGTAGCCCGGCGTAGCTCTCTCTTGTTTTGTGTTTGTTTAGGTCATAGGGTGATGTAAAACCATGTTGGTTCACAAGTTGGGGCACTATCCTACCCGGTTTCACCTAAACAGGGAGATTTCCCCCTTATACGGGTCCGGAACCTTCGCCTCTAGGTTAGAGCGCATGCATGCGAGGAGGGACACATGCAAGCACCTATACCAACCTCTCACCACACTCACACACATATCCTAGGGACACATGCAAGTTTTCATCTGATTCCGATGTTCACGTGGTTTTCCTCCGGCGAAACCCTGATCTCTGTGGACACTCGGATCGTCTACCCCCCTAGACGTTCCTCTGACAGGGTTAGCCCGGCGTAGCTCTCTCTTGTTTTGTGTTTGTTTAGGTCATAGGGTGATGTAAAACCATGTTGGTTCACAAGTTGGGGCACTATCCTACCCGGTTTCACCTAAACGGGGAGATTCCCCCCTTATACGGGTCCGGAACCTTCGCCTCTAGGTTAGAGCGCATGCATGCGAGGGGGGACACATGCAAGCACCTATACCAACCTCTCACCACACTCACACACATATGCTAGGGACACATGCAAGTTTACATCTGATTCCGATGTTCTCGTGGTCTTCCTCCGGCGAAACCCTGATCTCTGTGCACACTCGGATCGTCTACCCCCCTAGACGTTCCTCTGACAGGGGTAGCCTGGCGTAGCTCTCTCTTGTTTTGGGTTTGTTTAGGTCATAGGGTGATGTAAAACCATGTTGGTTCACAAGTTGGGGCACTATCCTACCCGGTTTCACCTAAACGGGGAGATTCCCCCCTTATACGGGTCCGGAACCTTCGCCTCTAGGTTAGAGCGCATGCATGCGAGGAGGGACACATGCAAGCACCTATACCAACCTCTCACCACACTCACACACATATGCTAGCGACACATGAAAGTTTTCTTCTGATTCTGATGTTCTCGTGGTCTTCCTCCGGCGAAACCCTGATCTCTGTGCACACTCGGATCGTCTACCCCCCTAGACGTTCCTCTGACAGGGGTAGCCCGGCGTAGCTCTCTCTTGTTTTGTGTTTGTTTAGGTCATAGGGTGATGTAAAACCATGTTGGTTCACAAGTTGGGGCACTATCCTACCCGGTTTCACCTAAACAGGGAGATTTCCCCCTTATACGGGTCCGGAACCTTCGCCTCTAGGTTAGAGCGCATGCATGCGAGGAGGGACACATGCAAGCACCTATACCAACCTCTCACCACACTCACACACATATCCTAGGGACACATGCAAGTTTTCATCTGATTCCGATGTTCACGTGGTTTTCCTCCGGCGAAACCCTGATCTCTGTGGACACTCGGATCGTCTACCCCCCTAGACGTTCCTCTGACAGGGTTAGCCCGGCGTAGCTCTCTCTTGTTTTGTGTTTGTTTAGGTCATAGGGTGATGTAAAACCATGTTGGTTCACAAGTTGGGGCACTATCCTACCCGGTTTCACCTAAACGGGGAGATTCCCCCCTTATACGGGTCCGGAACCTTCGCCTCTAGGTTAGAGCGCATGCATGCGAGGGGGGACACATGCAAGCACCTATACCAACCTCTCACCACACTCACACACATATGCTAGGGACACATGCAAGTTTACATCTGATTCCGATGTTCTCGTGGTCTTCCTCTGGCGAAACCCTGATCTCTGTGCACACTCGGATCGTCTACCCCCTAGACGTTCCTCTGACAGGGGTAGCCCGGCGTAGCTCTCTCTTGTTTTGTGTTTGTTTAGGTCATAGGGTGATGTAAAACCATGTTGGTTCACAAGTTGGGGCACTATCCTACCCGGTTTCACCTAAACGGGGAGATTCCCCCCTTATACGGAACCTTCGCCTCTAGGTTAGAGCGCATGCATGCGAGGAGTGACACATGCAAGAACCTATACCAACCTCTCACCACACTCACACCCATATGCTAGGGACACATGCAAGTTTTCATCTGATTCCGATGTTCTAGTGGTCTTCCTCCGGCGAAACCCTGATCTCTGTGCACACTTGGATCGTCTACCCCCCTAGACGTTCCTCTCACAGGGGTAGCCCGGCATAGCTCTCTCTTGTTTTGTGTTTGTTTAGGTCATAGGGTGATGTAAAACCATGTTGGTTCACAAGTTGGGGCACTATCCTACCCGGTTTCACCTCAACGGGGAGATTTCCCCCTTATACGGGTCCGGAACCTTCGCCTCTAGGTTAGAGCGCATGCATGCGAGGAGGGACACATGCAAGCACCTATACCAACCTCTCACCACACTCACACACATATGCTAAGGACACATGCAAGTTTTCATCTGATTCCGATGTTCTCGTGGTCTTCCTCCGGCGAAACCCTGATCTCTGTGCACACTTGGATCGTCTACCCCCCTAGACGTTCCTCTGACAGGGGTAGCCCGGCGTAGCTCTCTCTTGTTTTTTGTTTGTTTAGGTCATAGGGTGATGTAAAACCATGTTGGTTCACAAGTTGGGGCACTATCCTACCCGGTTTCACCTCAACGGGGAGATTCCCCCCTTATACGGGTCCGGAACCTTCGCCTCTAGGTTAGAGCGCATGTATGCGAGGGGGGACACATGCAAGCACCTATACCAACCTCTCACCACACTCACACACATATTCTAGGGACACATGCAAGTTTTCATCTGATTCCAATGTTCTCGTGGTCTTCCTCCGGCGAAACCCTGATCTCTGTGCACACTCGGATCATCTACCCCCTAGACGTTCCTCTCACAGGGGTAGCCCGGCATAGCTCTCTCTTGTTTTGTGTTTGTTTAGGTCATAGGGTGTTGTAAAACCATGTTGGTTCGAAATTTGGGGCACTATCCTACCCGGTTTCACCTAAACGGGGAGATTCCCCCCTTATACGGGTCTGGAACCTTCGCCTCTAGGTTGGAGCGCATGCATGCGAGGGGGGACACATGCAAGCACATATACCAACCTCTCACCACACTCACACAAATATTCTAGGGACACATGCAAGTTTTCATCTGATTCCGATGTTCTCGTGGTCTTCCTCCGGCGAAACCCTGATCTCTGTGCACACTTGGATCGTCTACCCCCCTAGACGTTCCTCTGACAGGGGTAGCCCGGCGTACCTCTCTCTTGTTTTTTGTTTGTTTAGGTCATAGGGTGATGTAAAACCATGTTGGTTCACAAGTTGGGGCACTATACTACCCGGTTTCACCTCAACGGGGAGATTCCCCCCTTATACGGGTCCGGAACCTTCGCCTCTAGGTTAGAGCGCATGCATGCGAGGAGGGACACATGCAAGCACCTATACCAACCTCTCACTACACTCACACACATATGCTAAGGACACATGCAAGTTTTCATCTGATTCCGATGTTCTCGTGGTCTTCCTCCGGCGAAACCCTGATATCTGTGCACACTTGGATCGTCTACCCCCCTAGACGTTCCTCTGACAGGGGTAGCCCGGCGTACCTCTCTCTTGTTTTTTGTTTGTTTAGGTCATAGGGTGATGTAAAACCATGTTGGTTCACAAGTTGGGGAACTATCCTACCCGGTTTCACCTCAACGGGGAGATTCCCCCCTTATACGGGTCCGGAACCTTTGCCTCTAGGTTAGAGCGCATGTATGCGAGGGGGGACACATGCAAGCACCTATACCAACCTCTCACCACACTCACACACATATGCTAGGGACACATGCAAGTTTTCATCTGATTCCGATGTTCTCGTGGTCTTCCTCCGGCGAAACCCTGATCTCTGTGCACACTCGGATCATATACCCCCTAGACGTTCCTCTCACAGGGGTAGCCCGGCATAGCTCTCTATTGTTTTGTGTTTGTTTAGGTCATAGGGTGATGTAAAACCATGTTGGTTCGAAATTTGGGGCACTATCCTACCCGGTTTCACCTAAACGGGGAGATTCCCCCCTTATACCGGTCTGGAACCTTCGCCTCTAGGTTGGAGCGCATGCATGCGAGGGGGGACACATGCAAGCACCTATACCAACCTCTCACCACACTCACACACATATTCTAGGGACACATGGATGTTTTCATCTGATTCCGATGTTCTCGTGGTCTTCCTCCGACGAAACCCTGATCTCTGTGCACACTCGGATCGTCTACCCCCCTAGACGTTCCTCTGACAGGGGTAGCCCGGCGTAGATCTCTCTTGTTTTGTGTTTGTTTAGGTCATAGGGTGATGTAAAACCATGTTGGTTCACAAGTTGGGGCACTATCCTACCCGGTTTCACCTCAACGGGGAGATTCCCCCCTTATACGGGTCCGGAACCTTCGCCTCTATGTTAGAGCGCATGCATGCGAGGGGGGACACATGCAAGCACCTATACCAACCTCTCACCACACTCACACACATATGCTAGGGACACATGGAAGTTTTCATCTGATTCCGATGTTCTCGTGGTCTTCCTCCGGCGAAACCCTGATCTCTGTGCACACTCGGATCGTCTACCCCCCTAGACGTTCCTCTGACAGGGGTAGCTCGGCGTACCTCTCTCTTGTTTTGTGTTTGTTTAGGTCATAGGGTGATGTAAAACCATGTTGGTTCACAAGTTGGGGCACTATCCTACCCGATTTCACCTCAACAGGGAGATTTCCCCCTTATACGGGTCCGGAACCTTCGCCTCTAGGTTAGAGCGCATGCATGCGAGGAGGGACACATGCAAGCACCTATACCAACCTCTCACCACACTCACACACATATGCTAGGGACACATGCAAGTTTTCATCTGATTCCGATATTCTCTTGGTCTTCCTCTGGCGAAACCCTGATCTCTGTGCACACTCGGATCGTTTACCCCCCTAGACGTTCCTCTCACAGGGGTAGCCCGGCGTATCTCTCTCTTGTTTTGTGTTTGTTTAGGTCATAGGGTGATGTAAAACCATGTTGGTTCACTAGTTGGGGCACTATCCTACCCGGTTTCACCTAAATAGGGAGATTCCCCCCTTATACGGGTCCGGAACCTTCGCCTCTAGGTTAGAGCGCATGCATGCGAGGAGGGACACATGCAAGCACCTATACCAACCTCTCACCACACTCACACACATATGCTAGGGACACATGCAAGTTTTCATCTGATTCCGATGTTCTCGTGGTCTTCCTCCGGCGAAACCCTGATCTCTGTGCACACTTGGATCGTCTACCCCCCCTAGACGTTCCTCTGACAGGGGTAGCCTGACGTAGCTCTCTCTTGTTTTGGGTTTGTTTAGGTCATAGGGTGATGTAAAACCATGTTGGTTCACAAGTTGGGGCACTATCCTACCCGGTTTCACCTAAAGGGGGAGATTCCCCCCTTATACGGGTCCGGAACCTTCGCCTCTAGGTTAGAGCGCATGCATGCAAGGAGGGACACATGGAAGCACCTATACCAACCTCTCACCACACTCACACACATATGCTAGGGACACATGAAAGTTTTCATCTGATTCTGATGTTCTCGTGGTCTTCCTCCGGCGAAACCCTGATCTCTGTGCACACTCGGATCGTCTACCCCCCTAGACGTTCCTCTCACAGGGGTAGCCCGGCATAGCTCTCTCTTGTTTTGTGTTTGTTTAGGTCATAGGGTGATGTAAAACCATGTTGGTTCGAAATTTGGGGCACTATCCTACACGGTTTCACCTAAACGGGGAGATTCCCCCCTTATACGGGTCTGGAACCTTCGCCTCTAGGTTGGAGCGCATGCATGCGAGGGGGGACACATGCAAGCACCTATACCAACCTCTCACCACACTCACACACATATGCTAGGGACACATGCATGTTTTCATCTGATTCCGATGTTCTCGTGGTCTTCCTCCGGCGAAACCCTGATCTCTGTGCACACTCGGATCGTCTACCCCCTAAACGTTCCTCTGACAGGGGTAGCCCGGCGTAGATCTCTCTTGTTTTGTGTTTGTTTGGGTCATAGGGTGATGTAAAACCATGTTGGTTCACAAGTTGGGGCACTATCCTACCCGGTTTCACCTCAACGGGGAGATTCCCCCCTTATACGGGTCCAGAACCTTCGCCTCTATGTTAGAGCGCATGCATGCGAGGGGGGACACATGCAAGCACCTATACCAACCTCTCACCACACTCACACACATATGCTAGGGACACATGCAAGTTTACATCTGATTCCGATGTTCTCGTGGTCTTCCTCCGGCGAAACCCTGATCTCTGTGCACACTCGGATCGTCTACCCCCCTAGACGTTCCTCTGACAGGGGTAGCTTGGCGTAGCTCTCTCTTGTTTTGTGTTTGTTTAGGTCATAGGGTGATGTAAAACCATGTTGGTTCACAAGTTGGGGCACTATCCTACCCGATTTCACCTCAACAGGGAGATTTCCCCCTTATACGGGCCCGGAACCTTCGCCTCTAGGTTAGAGCGCATGCATGCGAGGAGGGACACATGCAAGCACCTATACCAACCTCTCACCACACTCACACACATATGCTAGGGACACATGCAAGCACCTATACCAACCTCTCACCACACTCACACACATATCCTAGGGACACATGCAAGTTTTCATCTGATTCCGATGTTCTCGTGGTCTTCCTCTGGCGAAACCCTGATCTCTGTGCACACTTGGATCGTCTACCCCCCCTAGACGTTCCTCTGACAGGGGTAGCCTGACGTAGCTCTCTCTTGTTTTGGGTTTGTTTAGGTCATAGGGTGATGTAAAACCATGTTGGTTCACAAGTTGGGGCACTATCCTACCCGGTTTCACCTAAAGGGGGAGATTCCCCCCTTATACGGGTCTGGAACCTTCGCCTCTAGGTTAGAGCGCATGCATGCGAGGAGGGACACATGCAAGCACCTATACCAACCTCTCACCACACTCACACACATATGCTAGGGACACATGAAAGTTTTCATCTGATTCTGATGTTCTCGTGGTCTTCCTCCGGCGAAACCCTGATCTCTGTGCACACTCGGATCGTCTACCCCCCTAGACGTTCCTCTCACAGGGGTAGCCCGGCGAAGCTCTCTCTTGTTTTGTGTTTGTTTAGGTCATAGGGTGATGTAAAACCATGTTGGTTCACAAGTTGGGGCAATATCCTACCCGGTTTCACCTAAACAGGGAGTTCCCCCCTTATACGGGTCCGGAACCTTTGCCTCTAGGTTAGAGCGCATGCATGCGAGGAGGGAAACATGCAAGCACCTATACCAACCTCTCACCACACTCACACACATATGCTAGGGACACATGCAAGTTTTCATCTGATTCCAATGTTCTCGTGGTCTTCCTCCGGCGAAACCATGATCTCTGTGCACACTCGGATCATCTACCCCCTAGACGTTCCTCTCACAGGGGTAGCCCGGCATAGCTCTCTCTTGTTTTGTGTTTGTTTAGGTCATAGGGTGATGTAAAACCATGTTGGTTCGAAATTTGGGGCACTATCCTACACGGTTTCACCTAAACGGGGAGATTCCCCCCTTATACGGGTCTGGAACCTTCGCCTCTAGGTTGGAGCGCATGCATGCGAGGGGGGACACATGCAAGCACCTATACCAACCTATCACCACACTCACACACATATTCTAGGGACACATGCATGTTTTCATCTGATTCCGATGTTCTCGTGGTCTTCCTCCGGCAAAACCCTGATCTCTGTGCACACTCGGATCGTCTACCCCCCTAGACGTTCCTCTGACAGGGGTAGCCCGGCGTAGATCTCTCTTGTTTTGTGTTTGTTTGGGTCATAGGGTGATGTAAAACCATGTTGGTTCACAAGTTGGGGCACTATCCTACCCGGTTTCACCTCAACGGGGAGATTCCCCCCTTATACGGGTCTAGAACCTTCGCCTCTATGTTAGAGCGCATGCATGCGAGGGGGGACACATGCAAGCACCTATACCAACCTCTCACCACACTCACACACATATGCTAGGGACACATGCAAGTTTTCATCTGATTCCGATGTTCTCGTGGTCTTCCTCCGGCGAAACCCTGATCTCTGTGCACACTCGGATCGTCTACCCCCCTAGACGTTCCTCTGACAGGGGTAGCTTGGCGTAGCTCTCTCTTGTTTTGTGTTTGTTTAGGTCATAGGGTGATGTAAAACCATGTTGGTTCACAAGTTGGGGCACTATCCTACCCGATTTCACCTCAACGGGGAGATTTCCCCCTTATACGGGTCCGGAACCTTCGCCTCTAGGTTAGAGCGCATGCATGCGAGGAGGGACACATGCAAGCACCTATACCAACCTCTCACCACACTCACACACATATGCTAGGGACACATGCAAGTTTTCATCTGATTCCGATGTTCTCGTGGTCTTCCTCCGGCGAAACCCTGATCTCTGTGCACACTCGGATCATCTACCCCCTAGACGTTCCTCTCACAGGGGTAGCCCGGCATAGCTCTCTCTTGTTTTGTGTTTGTTTAGGTCATAGGGTGATGTAAAACCATGTTGGTTCGAAATTTGGGGCACTATCCTACACGGTTTCACCTAAACGGGGAGATTCCCCCCTTATACGGGTCTGGAACCTTCGCCTCTAGGTTGGAGCGCATGCATGCGAGGGGGGACACATGCAAGCACCTATACCAACCTCTCACCACACTCACACACATATGCTAGGGACACATGCATGTTTTCATCTGATTCCGATGTTCTCGTGGTCTTCCTCCGGCGAAACCCTGATCTCTGTGCACACTTGGATCGTCTACCCCCCTAGACGTTCCTCTGACAGGGGTAGCCCGGCGTAGCTCTCTCTTGTTTTGTGTTTGTTTAGGTCATAGGGTGATGTAAAACCATGTTGGTTCACAAGTTGGGGCACTATCCTATCCGGTTTCACCTCAACGGGGAGATTCCACCTTATACGGGTCCGGAACCTTCGCCTCTAGGTTAGAGCGCATGCATGCGAGGGGGGACACATGCAAGCACCTATACAAACCTATCACCACACTCACACACATATGCTAGGGACACATGCAAGTTTTCATCTGATTCCAATGTTCTCGTGGTCTTCCTCCGGCGAAACCCTGATCTCTGTGCACACTTGGATCGTCTACCCCCCCTAGACGTTCCTCTCACAGGGGTAGCCCGGCGTAGCTCTCTCTTGTTTTGTGTTTGTTTAGGTCATAGGGTGATGTAAAACCATGTTGGTTCACAAGTTGGGGCACTATCCTACCCAGTTTCACCTCAACGGGGAGATTTCCCCCATATACGGGTCCGAAACCTTCGCCTCTAGGTTAGAGCGCATGCATGCGAGGAGGGACACATGCAAGCACCTATACCAACCTCTCACCACACTCACACACATATGCTAGGGACACATGCAAGTTTTCATTTGATTCCGATATTCTCTTGGTCTTCCTCTGGCGAAACCCTGATCTCTGTGCACACTCGGATCGTTTACCCCCCTAGACGTTCCTCTCACAGGGGTAGCCCGGCGTATCTCTCTCTTGTTTTGTGTTTGTTTAGGTCATAGGGTGATGTAAAACCATGTTGGTTCACTAGTTGGGGCACTATCCTACCCGGTTTCACCTAAATAGGGAGATTCCCCCCTTATACGGGTCCGGAACCTTCGCCTCTAGGTTAGAGCGCATGCATGCGAGGAGGGACACATGCAAGCACCTATACCAACCTCTCACCACACTCACACACATATGCTAGGGACACATGCAAGTTTTCATCTGATTCCGATGTTCTCGTGGTCTTCCTCCGGCGAAACCCTGATCTCTGTGCACACTTGGATCGTCTACCCCCCCTAGACGTTCCTCTGACAGGGGTAGCCTGACGTAGCTCTCTCTTGTTTTGGGTTTGTTTAGGTCATAGGGTGATGTAAAACCATGTTGGTTCACAAGTTGGGGCACTATCCTACCCGGTTTCACCTAAAGGGGGAGATTCCCCCCTTATACGGGTCCGGAACCTTCGCCTCTAGGTTAGAGCGCATGCATGCGAGGAGGGACACATGCAAGCACCTATACCAACCTCTCACCACACTCACACACATATGCTAGGGACACATGAAAGTTTTCATCTGATTCTGATGTTCTCGTGGTCTTCCTCCAGCGAAACCCTGATCTCTGTGCACACTCGGATCGTCTACCCCCCTAGACGTTCCTCTCACAGGGGTAGCCCGGCGTAGCTCTCTCTTGTTTTTTGTTTGTTTAGGTCATAGGGTGATGTAAAACCATGTTGGTTCACAAGTTGGGGCACTATCCTACCCGGTTTCACCTAAACAGGGAGTTCCCCCCTTATACGGGTCCGGAACCTTTGCCTCTAGGTTAGAGCACATGCATGCGAGGAGGGACACATGCAAGCACCTATACCAACCTCTCACCACACTCACACACATATGCTAGGGACACATGCAAGTTTTCATCTGATTCCAATGTTCTCGTGGTCTTCCTCCAGCGAAACCATGATCTCTGTGCACACTCGGATCATCCACCCCCTAGACGTTCCTCTCACAGGGGTAGCCCGGCATAGCTCTCTCTTGTTTTGTGTTTGTTTAGGTCATAGGGTGATGTAAAACCATGTTGGTTCGAAATTTGGGGCACTATCCTACATGGTTTCACCTAAACGGGGAGATTCCCCCCTTATACGGGTCTGGAACCTTCGCCTCTAGGTTGGAGCGCATGCATGCGAGGGGGGACACATGCAAGCACCTATACCAACCTCTCACCACACTCACACACATATGCTAGGGACACATGCATGTTTTCATCTGATTCCGATGTTCTCGTGGTCTTCCTCCGGCGAAACCCTGATCTCTGTGCACACTCGGATCGTCTACCCCCCTAGACGTTCCTCTGACAGGGGTAGCCCGGCGTAGATCTCTCTTGTTTTGTGTTTGTTTGGGTCATAGGGTGATGTAAAACCATGTTGGTTCACAAGTTGGGGCACTATCCTACCCGGTTTCACCTCAACGGGGAGATTCCCCCCTTATACGGGTCCAGAACCTTCGCCTCTATGTTAGAGCGCATGCATGCGAGGGGGGACACATGCAAGCACCTATACCAACCTATCACCACACTCACACACATATGCTAGGGACACATGCAAGTTTACATCTGATTCCGATGTTCTCGTGGTCTTCCTCCGGCGAAACCCTGATCTCTGTGCACACTCGGATCGTCTACCCCCCTAGACGTTCCTCTGACAGGGGTAGCTTGGCGTAGCTCTCTCTTGTTTTGTGTTTGTTTAGGTCATAGGGTGATGTAAAACCATGTTGGTTCACAAGTTGGGGCACTATCCTACCCGATTTCACCTCAACGGGGAGATTTCCCCCTTATACGGGCCCGGAACCTTCGCCTCTAGGTTAGAGCGCATGCATGCGAGGAGGGACACATGCAAGCACCTATACCAACCTCTCACCACACTCACACACATATGCTAGGGACACATGCAAGCACCTATACCAACCTCTCACCACACTCACACACATATGCTAGGGACACATGCAAGTTTTCATCTGATTCCGATGTTCTCGTGGTCTTCCTCCGGCGAAACCCTGATCTCTATGCACACTTGGATCGTCTACCCCCCCTAGACGTTCCTCTGACAGGGGTAGCCTGACGTAGCTCTCTCTTGTTTTGGGTTTGTTTAGGTCATAGGGTGATGTAAAACCATGTTGGTTCACAAGTTGGGGCACTATCCTACCCGGTTTCACCTAAAGGGGGAGATTCCCCCCTTATACGGGTCTGGAACCTTCGCCTCTAGGTTAGAGCGCATGCATGCGAGGAGGGACACATGCAAGCACCTATACCAACCTCTCACCACACTCACACACATATGCTAGGGACACATGAAAGTTTTCATCTGATTCTGATGTTCTCGTGGTCTTCCTCCGGCGAAACCCTGATCTCTGTGCACACTCGGATCGTCTACCCCCCTAGACGTTCCTCTCACAGGGGTAGCCCGGCGTAGCTCTCTCTTGTTTTGTGTTTGTTTAGGTCATAGGGTGATGTAAAACCATGTTGGTTCACAAGTTGGGGCAATATCCTACCCGGTTTCACCTAAACAGGGAGTTCCCCCCTTATACGGGTCCGGAACCTTTGCCTCTAGGTTAGAGCGCATGCATGCGAGGAGGGACACATGCAAGCACCTATACCAACCTCTCACCACAGTCACACACATATGCTAGGGACACATGCAAGTTTTCATCTGATTCCAATGTTCTCGTGGTCTTCCTCCGGCGAAACCATGATCTCTGTGCACACTCGGATCATCTACCCCCTAGACGTTCCTCTCACAGGGGTAGCCCGGCATAGTTCTCTCTTGTTTTGTGTTTGTTTAGGTCATAGGGTGATGTAAAACCATGTTGGTTCGAAATTTGGGGCACTATCCTACACGGTTTCACCTAAACGGGGAGATTCCCCCCTTATACGGGTCTGGAACCTTCGCCTCTAGGTTGGAGCGCATGCATGCGAGGGGGGACACATGCAAGCACCTATACCAACCTATCACCACACTCACACACATATTCTAGGGACACATGCATGTTTTCATCTGATTCCGATGTTCTCGTGGTCTTCCTCCGGCGAAACCCTGATCTCTGTGCACACTCGGATCGTCTACCCCCCTAGACGTTCCTCTGACAGGGGTAGCCCGGCGTAGATCTCTCTTGTTTTGTGTTTGTTTGGGTCATAGGGTGATGTAAAACCATGTTGGTTCACAAGTTGGGGCACTATCCTACCCGGTTTCACCTCAACGGGGAGATTCCCCCTTATACGGGTCCAGAACCTTCGCCTCTATGTTAGAGCGCATGCATGCGAGGGGGGACACATGCAAGCACCTATACCAACCTCTCACCACACTCACACACATATGCTAGGGACACATGCAAGTTTTCATCTGATTCCGATGTTCTCGTGGTCTTCCTCCGGCGAAACCCTGATCTCTGTGCACACTCGGATCGTCTACCCCCCTAGACGTTCCTCTGACAGGGGTAGCTTGGCGTAGCTCTCTCTTGTTTTGTGTTTGTTTAGGTCATAGGGTGATGTAAAACCATGTTGGTTCACAAGTTTGGGCACTATCCTACCCGATTTCACCTCAACGGGGAGATTTCCCCCTTATACGGGTCCGGAACCTTCGCCTCTAGGTTAGAGCGCATGCATGCGAGGAGGGACACATGCAAGCACCTATACCAACCTCTCACCACACTCACACACATATGCTAGGGACACATGCAAGTTTTCATCTGATTCCAATGTTCTCGTGGTCTTCCTCCGGCGAAACCATGATCTCTGTGCACACTCGGATAATCTACCCCCTAGACGTTCCTCTCACAGGGGTAGCCCGGCATAGCTCTCTCTTGTTTTGTGTTTGTTTAGGTCATAGGGTGATGTAAAACCATGTTGGTTCGAAATTTGGGGCACTATCCTACACGGTTTCACCTAAACGGGGAGATTCCCCCTTATACGGGTCTGGAACCTTCGCCTCTAGGTTGGAGCGCATGCATGCGAGGGGGGACACATGCAAGCACCTATACCAACCTCTCACCACACTCACACACATATTCTAGGGACACATGCATGTTTTCATCTGATTCCGATGTTCTCGTGGTCTTCCTCCGGCGAAACCCTGATCTCTGTGCACACTCGGATCGTCTACCCCCATAGACGTTCCTCTGACAGGGGTAGCCCGGCGTAGATCTCTCTTGTTTTGTGTTTGTTTGGGTCATAGGGTGATGTAAAACCATGTTGGTTCACAAGTTGGGGCACTATCCTACCCGGTTTCACCTCAACGGGGAGATTCCCCCCTTATACGGGTCCAGAACCTTCGCCTCTATGTTAGAGCGCATGCATGCGAGGGGGGACACATGCAAGCACCTATACCAACCTCTCACCACACTCACACACATTTGCTAGGGACACATGCAAGTTTTCATCTGATTCCGATGTTCTCGTGGTCTTCCTCCGGCGAAACCCTGATCTCTGTGCACACTCGGATCGTCTACCCCCCTAGACGTTCCTCTGATAGGGGTAGCTTGGCGTAGCTCTCTCTT
Source organism: Avena sativa (assembly GCA_916181665.1). Classification (NCBI taxonomy): domain Eukaryota; kingdom Viridiplantae; phylum Streptophyta; class Magnoliopsida; order Poales; family Poaceae; genus Avena; species Avena sativa. Next base: position 36,996,569 of record OV702298.1, on the reverse strand, counting down.
GTTTTGTGTTTGTTTAGGTCATAGGGTGATGTAAAACCATGTTGGTTCACAAGTTGGGGCACTATCCTACCCGATTTCACCTCAACAGGGAGATTTCCCCCTTATACGGGTCCGGAACCTTCGCCTCTAGGTTAGAGCGCCTGCATGCGAGGAGGGACACATGCAAGCACCTATACCAACCTCTCACCACACTCACACATATGCTAGGGACACATGCAAGTTTTCATCTGATTCCGATGTTCTCGTGGTCTTCCTCCGGCGAAACCCTGATCTCTGTGCACACTTGGATCGTCTACCCCCCTCGACGTTCCTCTGACAGGGGTAGCCCGGCGTAGCTCTCTCTTGTTTTGTGTTTGTTTAGGTCATAGGGTGATGTAAAACCATGTTGGTTCACAAGTTGGGGCACTATCCTACCCGGTTTCACCTAAACGGGGAGATTTCCCCCTTATACGGGTCCGGAACCTTCGCCTCTAGGTTAGAGCGCATGCATGCAAGGAGAGACACATGCAAGCACCTATACCAACATCTCACCACACTCACACACATATGCTAGGGACACATGCAAGTTTTCATCTGATTCCGATGTTCTCGTGGTCTTCCTCCGGCGAAACCCTGATCTCTGTGCACACTCGGATCGTCTACCCCCCTAGACGTTCCTCTCACAGGGGTAGCCCGGCGTAGCTCTCTCTTGTTTTTTGTTTGTTTAGGTCATAGGGTGATGTAAAACCATGTTGGTTCACAAGTTGGGGCACTATCCTACCCGGTTTCACCTAAACAGGGAGTTCCCCCCTTATACGGGTCCGGAACCTTTGCCTCTAGGTTAGAGCACATGCATGCGAGGAGGGACACAGGCAAGCACCTATACCAACCTCTCACCACACTCACACACATATGCTAGGGACACATGCAAGTTTTCATCTGATTCCAATGTTCTCGTGGTCTTCCTCCAGCGAAACCATGATCTCTGTGCACACTCGGATCATCCACCCCCTAGACGTTCCTCTCACAGGGGTAGCCCGGCATAGCTCTCTCTTGTTTTGTGTTTGTTTAGGTCATAGGGTGATGTAAAACCATGTTGGTTCGAAATTTGGGGCACTATCCTACATGGTTTCACCTAAACGGGGAGATTCCCCCCTTATACGGGTCTGGAACCTTCGCCTCTAGGTTGGAGCGCATGCATGCGAGGGGGGACACATGCAAGCACCTATACCAACCTCTCACCACACTCACACACATATGCTAGGGACACATGCATGTTTTCATCTGATTCCGATGTTCTCGTGGTCTTCCTCCGGCGAAACCCTGATCTCTGTGCACACTCGGATCGTCTACCCCCCTAGACGTTCCTCTGACAGGGGTAGCCCGGCGTAGATCTCTCTTGTTTTGTGTTTGTTTGGGTCATAGGGTGATGTAAAACCATGTTGGTTCACAAGTTGGGGCACTATCCTACCCGGTTTCACCTCAACGGGGAGATTCCCCCCTTATACGGGTCCAGAACCTTCGCCTCTATGTTAGAGCGCATGCATGCGAGGGGGGACACATGCAAGCACCTATACCAACCTATCACCACACTCACACACATATGCTAGGGACACATGCAAGTTTACATCTGATTCCGATGTTCTCGTGGTCTTCCTCCGGCGAAACCCTGATCTCTGTGCACACTCGGATCGTCTACCCCCCTAGACGTTCCTCTGACAGGGGTAGCTTGGCGTAGCTCTCTCTTGTTTTGTGTTTGTTTAGGTCATAGGGTGATGTAAAACCATGTTGGTTCACAAGTTGGGGCACTATCCTACCCGATTTCACCTCAACGGGGAGATTTCCCCCTTATACGGGCCCGGAACCTTCGCCTCTAGGTTAGAGCGCATGCATGCGAGGAGGGACACATGCAAGCACCTATACCAACCTCTCACCACACTCACACACATATGCTAGGGACACATGCAAGCACCTATACCAACCTCTCACCACACTCACACACATATGCTAGGGACACATGCAAGTTTTCATCTGATTCCGATGTTCTCGTGGTCTTCCTCCGGCGAAACCCTGATCTCTATGCACACTTGGATCGTCTACCCCCCCTAGACGTTCCTCTGACAGGGGTAGCCTGACGTAGCTCTCTCTTGTTTTGGGTTTGTTTAGGTCATAGGGTGATGTAAAACCATGTTGGTTCACAAGTTGGGGCACTATCCTACCCGGTTTCACCTAAAGGGGGAGATTCCCCCCTTATACGGGTCTGGAACCTTCGCCTCTAGGTTAGAGCGCATGCATGCGAGGAGGGACACATGCAAGCACCTATACCAACCTCTCACCACACTCACACACATATGCTAGGGACACATGAAAGTTTTCATCTGATTCTGATGTTCTCGTGGTCTTCCTCCGGCGAAACCCTGATCTCTGTGCACACTCGGATCGTCTACCCCCCTAGACGTTCCTCTCACAGGGGTAGCCCGGCGTAGCTCTCTCTTGTTTTGTGTTTGTTTAGGTCATAGGGTGATGTAAAACCATGTTGGTTCACAAGTTGGGGCAATATCCTACCCGGTTTCACCTAAACAGGGAGTTCCCCCCTTATACGGGTCCGGAACCTTTGCCTCTAGGTTAGAGCGCATGCATGCGAGGAGGGACACATGCAAGCACCTATACCAACCTCTCACCACACTCACACACATATGCTAGGGACACATGCAAGTTTTCATCTGATTCCAATGTTCTCGTGGTCTTCCTCCGGCGAAACCATGATCTCTGTGCACACTCGGATCATCTACCCCCTAGACGTTCCTCTCACAGGGGTAGCCCGGCATAGCTCTCTCTTGTTTTGTGTTTGTTTAGGTCATAGGGTGATGTAAAACCATGTTGGTTCGAAATTTGGGGCACTATCCTACACGGTTTCACCTAAACGGGGAGATTCCCCCCTTATACGGGTCTGGAACCTTCGCCTCTAGGTTGGAGCGCATGCATGCGAGGGGGGACACATGCAAGCACCTATACCAACCTATCACCACACTCACACACATATTCTAGGGACACATGCATGTTTTCATCTGATTCCGATGTTCTCGTGGTCTTCCTCCGGCGAAACCCTGATCTCTGTGCACACTCGGATCGTCTACCCCCCTAGACGTTCCTCTGACAGGGGTAGCCCGGCGTAGATCTCTCTTGTTTTGTGTTTGTTTGGGTCATAGGGTGATGTAAAACCATGTTGGTTCACAAGTTGGGGCACTATCCTACCCGGTTTCACCTCAACGGGGAGATTCCCCCTTATACGGGTCCAGAACCTTCGCCTCTATGTTAGAGCGCATGCATGCGAGGGGGGACACATGCAAGCACCTATACCAACCTCTCACCACACTCACACACATATGCTAGGGACACATGCAAGTTTTCATCTGATTCCGATGTTCTCGTGGTCTTCCTCCGGCGAAACCCTGATCTCTGTGCACACTCGGATCGTCTACCCCCCTAGACGTTCCTCTGACAGGGGTAGCTTGGCGTAGCTCTCTCTTGTTTTGTGTTTGTTTAGGTCATAGGGTGATGTAAAACCATGTTGGTTCACAAGTTTGGGCACTATCCTACCCGATTTCACCTCAACGGGGAGATTTCCCCCTTATACGGGTCCGGAACCTTCGCCTCTAGGTTAGAGCGCATGCATGCGAGGAGGGACACATGCAAGCACCTATACCAACCTCTCACCACACTCACACACATATGCTAGGGACACATGCAAGTTTTCATCTGATTCCAATGTTCTCGTGGTCTTCCTCCGGCGAAACCATGATCTCTGTGCACACTCGGATCATCTACCCCCTAGACGTTCCTCTCACAGGGGTAGCCCGGCATAGCTCTCTCTTGTTTTGTGTTTGTTTAGGTCATAGGGTGATGTAAAACCATGTTGGTTCGAAATTTGGGGCACTATCCTACACGGTTTCACCTAAACGGGGAGATTCCCCCTTATACGGGTCTGGAACCTTCGCCTCTAGGTTGGAGCGCATGCATGCGAGGGGGGACACATGCAAGCACCTATACCAACCTCTCACCACACTCACACACATATTCTAGGGACACATGCATGTTTTCATCTGATTCCGATGTTCTCGTGGTCTTCCTCCGGCGAAACCCTGATCTCTGTGCACACTCGGATCGTCTACCCCCATAGACGTTCCTCTGACAGGGGTAGCCCGGCGTAGATCTCTCTTGTTTTGTGTTTGTTTGGGTCATAGGGTGATGTAAAACCATGTTGGTTCACAAGTTGGGGCACTATCCTACCCGGTTTCACCTCAACGGGGAGATTCCCCCCTTATACGGGTCTAGAACCTTCGCCTCTATGTTAGAGCGCATGCATGCGAGGGGGGACACATGCAAGCACCTATACCAACCTCTCACCACACTCACACACATTTGCTAGGGACACATGCAAGTTTTCATCTGATTCCGATGTTCTCGTGGTCTTCCTCCGGCGAAACCCTGATCTCTGTGCACACTCGGATCGTCTACCCCCCTAGACGTTCCTCTGATAGGGGTAGCTTGGCGTAGCTCTCTCTTGTTTTGTGTTTGTTTAGGTCATAGGGTGATGTAAAACCATGTTGGTTCACAAGTTGGGGCACTATCCTACCCGATTTCACCTCAACAGGGAGATTTCCCCCTTATACGGGTCCGGAACCTTCGCCTCTAGGTTAGAGCGCATGCATGCGAGGAGGGACACATGCAAGCACCTATACCAACCTCTCACCACACTCACACACATATGCTAGGGACACATGCAAGTTTTCATCTGATTCCGATGTTCTCGTGGTCTTCCTCCGGCGAAACCCTGATCTCTGTGCACACTTGGATCGTCTACCCCCCTCGACGTTCCTCTGACAGGGGTAGCCCGGCGTAGCTCTCTCTTGTTTTGTGTTTGTTTAGGTCATAGGGTGATGTAAAACCATGTTGGTTCACAAGTTGGGGCACTATCCTACCCGGTTTCACCTAAACGGGGAGATTTCCCCCTTATACGGGTCCGGAACCTTCGCCTCTAGGTTAGAGCGCATGCATGCAAGGAGGGACACATGCAAGCACCTATACCAACATCTCACCACACTCACACACATATGCTAGGGACACATGCAAGTTTTCATCTGATTCCGATGTTCTCGTGGTCTTCCTCCGGCGAAACCCTGATCTCTGTGCACACTTGGATCGTCTACCCCCCTAGACGTTCCTCTCACAGGGGTAGCCCGGCATAGCTCTCTCTTGTTTTGTGTTTGTTTAGGTCATAGGGTGATGTAAAACCATGTTGGTTCACAAGTTGGGGCACTATCCTACCCGGTTTCACCTCAACGGGGAGATTTCCCCCTTAAACGGGTCCGGAACCTTCGCCTCTAGGTTAGAGCGCATGCATGCGAGGAGGTACACATGCAAGCACATATACCAACCTCTCACCACACTCACACACATATGCTAAGGACACATGCAAGTTTTCATCTGATTCCGATGTTCTCGTGGTCTTCCTCCGGCGAAACCCTGATCTCTGTGCACACTTGGATCGTCTACCCCCCTAGACGTTCCTCTGACAGGGGTAGCCCGGCGTAGCTCTCTCTTGTTTTTTGTTTGTTTAGGTCATAGGGTGATGTAAAACCATGTTGGTTCACAAGTTGGGGCACTATCCTACCCGGTTTCACCTCAACGGGGAGATTCCCCCCTTATACGGGTCCGGAACCTTCGCCTCTAGGTTAGAGCGCATGTATGCGAGGGGGGACACATGCAAGCACCTATACCAACCTCTCACCACACTCACACACATATGCTAGGGACACATGCAAGTTTTCATCTGATTCCAATGTTCTCGTGGTCTTCCTCCGGCGAAACCCTGATCTCTGTGCACACTCGGATCATCTACCCCCTAGACGTTCCTCTCACAGGGGTAGCCCGGCATAGCTCTCTCTTGTTTTGTGTTTGTTTAGGTCATAGGGTGTTGTAAAACCATGTTGGTTCGAAATTTGGGGCACTATCCTACCCGGTTTCACCTAAACGGGGAGATTCCCCCCTTATACGGGTCTGGAACCTTCGCCTCTAGGTTGGAGCGCATGCATGCGAGGGGGGACACATGCAAGCACATATACCAACCTCTCACCACACTCACACAAATATTCTAGGGACACATGCAAGTTTTCATCTGATTCCGATGTTCTCGTGGTCTTCCTCCGGCGAAACCCTGATCTCTGTGCACACTTGGATCGTCTACCCCCCTAGACGATCCTCTGACAGGGGTAGCCCGGCGTACCTCTCTCTTGTTTTTTGTTTGTTTAGGTCATAGGGTGATGTAAAACCATGTTGGTTCACAAGTTGGGGCACTATCCTACCCGGTTTCACCTCAACGGGGAGATTCCCCCCTTATACGGGTCCGGAACCTTCGCCTCTAGGTTAGAGCGCATGCATGCGAGGAGGGACACATGCAAGCACCTATACCAACCTCTCACTACACTCACACACATATGCTAAGGACACATGCAAGTTTTCATCTGATTCCGATGTTCTCGTGGTCTTCCTCCGGCGAAACCCTGATATCTGTGCACACTTGGATCGTCTACCCCCCTAGACGTTCCTCTGACAGGGGTAGCCCGGCGTACCTCTCTCTTGTTTTTTGTTTGTTTAGGTCATAGGGTGATGTAAAACCATGTTGGTTCACAAGTTGGGGCACTATCCTACCCGGTTTCACCTCAACGGGGAGATTCCCCCCTTATACGGGTCCGGAACCGTTGCCTCTAGGTTAGAGCGCATGTATGCGAGGGGGGACACATGCAAGCACCTATACAAACCTCTCACCACACTCACACACATATGCTAGGGACACATGCAAGTTTTCATCTGATTCCGATGTTCTCGTGGTCTTCCTCCGGCGAAACCCTAATCTCTGTGCACACTCGGATCATATACCCCCTAGACGTTCCTCTCACAGGGGTAGCCCGGCATAGCTCTCTATTGTTTTGTGTTTGCTTAGGTCATAGGGTGATGTAAAACCATGTTGGTTCGAAATTTGGGGCACTATCCTACCCGGTTTCACCTAAACTGGGAGATTCCCCCCTTATACCGGTCTGGAACCTTCGCCTCTAGGTTGGAGCGCATGCATGCGAGGGGGGACACATGCAAGCACCTATACCAACCTCTCACCACACTCACACACATATTCTAGGGACACATGGATGTTTTCATCTGATTCCGATGTTCTCGTGGTCTTCCTCCGACGAAACCCTGATCTCTGTGCACACTCGGATCGTCTACCCCCCTAGACGTTCCTCTGACAGGGGTAGCCCGGCGTAGATCTCTCTTGTTTTGTGTTTGTTTAGGTCATAGGGTGATGTAAAACCATGTTGGTTCACAAGTTGGGGCACTATCCTACCCGGTTTCACCTCAACGGGGAGATTCCCCCCTTATACGGGTCCGGAACCTTCGCCTCTATGTTAGAGCGCATGCATGCGAGGGGGGACACATGCAAGCACCTATACCAACCTCTCACCACACTCACACACATATGCTAGGGACACATGGAAGTTTTCATCTGATTCCGATGTTCTCGTGGTCTTCCTCCGGCGAAACCCTGATCTCTGTGCACACTCGGATCGTCTACCCCCCTAGATGTTCCTCTGACAGGGGTAGCTCGGCGTAGCTCTCTCTTGTTTTGTGTTTGTTTAGGTCATAGGGTGATGTAAAACCATGTTGGTTCACAAGTTGGGGCACTATCCTACCCGATTTCACCTCAACAGGGAGATTTCCCCCTTATACGGGTCCGGAACCTTCGCCTCTAGGTTAGAGCGCATGCATGCGAGGAGGGACACATGCAAGCACCTATACCAACCTCTCACCACACTCACACACATATGCTAGGGACACATGCAAGTTTTCATCTGATTCCGATGTTCTCGTGGTCTTCCTCCGGCGAAACCCTGATCTCTGTGCACACTTGGATCGTCTACCCCCCTAGACGTTCCTCTGACAGGGGTAGCCCGGCGTAGCTCTCTCTTGTTTTGTGTTTGTTTAGGTCATAGGGTGATGTAAAACCATGTTGGTTCACAAGTTGGGGCACTATCCTATCCGGTTTCACCTCAGCGGGGAGATTCCACCTTATACGGGTCCGGAACCTTCGCCTCTAGGTTAGAGCGCATGCATGCGAGGGGGGACACATGCAAGCACCTATACAAACCTATCACCACACTCACACACATATGCTAGGGACACATGCAAGTTTTCATCTGATTCCAATGTTCTCGTGGTCTTCCTCCGGCGAAACCCTGATCTCTGTGCACACTTGGATCGTCTACCCCCCCTAGACGTTCCTCTCACAGGGGTAGCCCGGCGTAGCTCTCTCTTGTTTTGTGTTTGTTTAGGTCATAGGGTGATGTAAAACCATGTTGGTTCACAAGTTGGGGCACTATCCTACCCAGTTTCACCTCAACGGGGAGATTTCCCCCATATACGGGTCCGGAACCTTCGCCTCTAGGTTAGAGCGCATGCATGCGAGGAGGGACACATGCAAGCACCTATACCAACCTCTCACCACACTCACACACATATGCTAGGGACACATGCAAGTTTTCATCTGATTCCGATATTCTCTTGGTCTTCCTCTGGCGAAACCCTGATCTCTGTGCACACTCGGATCGTTTACCCCCCTAGACGTTCCTCTCACAGGGGTAGCCCGGCGTATCTCTCTCTTGTTTTGTGTTTGTTTAGGTCATAGGGTGATGTAAAACCATGTTGGTTCACTAGTTGGGGCACTATCCTACCCGGTTTCACCTAAATAGGGAGATTCCCCCCTTATACGGGTCCGGAACCTTCGCCTCTAGGTTAGAGCGCATGCATGCGAGGAGGGACACATGCAAGCACCTATACCAACCTCTCACCACACTCACACACATATGCTAGGGACACATGGAAGTTTTCATCTGATTCCGATGTTCTCGTGGTCTTCCTCCGGCGAAACCCTGATCTCTGTGCACACTCGGATCGTCTACCCCCCTAGATGTTCCTCTGACAGGGGTAGCTCGGCGTAGCTCTCTCTTGTTTTGTGTTTGTTTAGGTCATAGGGTGATGTAAAACCATGTTGGTTCACAAGTTGGGGCACTATCCTACCCGATTTCACCTCAACAGGGAGATTTCCCCCTTATACGGGTCCGGAACCTTCGCCTCTAGGTTAGAGCGCATGCATGCGAGGAGGGACACATGCAAGCACCTATACCAACCTCTCACCACACTCACACACATATGCTAGGGACACATGCAAGTTTTCATCTGATTCCGATGTTCTCGTGGTCTTCCTCCGGCGAAACCCTGATCTCTGTGCACACTTGGATCGTCTACCCCCCTAGACGTTCCTCTGACAGGGGTAGCCCGGCGTAGCTCTCTCTTGTTTTGTGTTTGTTTAGGTCATAGGGTGATGTAAAACCATGTTGGTTCACAAGTTGGGGCACTATCCTATCCGGTTTCACCTCAACGGGGAGATTCCCCCCTTATACGGGTCCGGAACCTTCGCCTCTATGTTAGAGCGCATGCATGCGAGGGGGGACACATGCAAGCACCTATACCAACCTCTCACCACACTCACACACATATGCTAGGGACACATGGAAGTTTTCATCTGATTCCGATGTTCTCGTGGTCTTCCTCCGGCGAAACCCTGATCTCTGTGCACACTCGGATCGTCTACCCCCCTAGATGTTCCTCTGACAGGGGTAGCTCGGCGTAGCTCTCTCTTGTTTTGTGTTTGTTTAGGTCATAGGGTGATGTAAAACCATGTTGGTTCACAAGTTGGGGCACTATCCTACCCGATTTCACCTCAACAGGGAGATTTCCCCCTTATACGGGTCCGGAACCTTCGCCTCTAGGTTAGAGCGCATGCATGCGAGGAGGGACACATGCAAGCACCTATACCAACCTCTCACCACACTCACACACATATGCTAGGGACACATGCAAGTTTTCATCTGATTCCGATGTTCTCGTGGTCTTCCTCCGGCGAAACCCTGATCTCTGTGCACACTTGGATCGTCTACCCCCCTAGACGTTCCTCTGACAGGGGTAGCCCGGCGTAGCTCTCTCTTGTTTTGTGTTTGTTTAGGTCATAGGGTGATGTAAAACCATGTTGGTTCACAAGTTGGGGCACTATCCTATCCGGTTTCACCTCAGCGGGGAGATTCCACCTTATACGGGTCCGGAACCTTCGCCTCTAGGTTAGAGCGCATGCATGCGAGGGGGGACACATGCAAGCACCTATACAAACCTATCACCACACTCACACACATATGCTAGGGACACATGCAAGTTTTCATCTGATTCCAATGTTCTCGTGGTCTTCCTCCGGCGAAACCCTGATCTCTGTGCACACTTGGATCGTCTACCCCCCCCTAGACGTTCCTCTCACAGGGGTAGCCCGGCGTAGCTCTCTCTTGTTTTGTGTTTGTTTAGGTCATAGGGTGATGTAAAACCATGTTGGTTCACAAGTTGGGGCACTATCCTACCCAGTTTCACCTCAACGGGGAGATTTCCCCCATATACGGGTCCGGAACCTTCGCCTCTAGGTTAGAGCGCATGCATGCGAGGAGGGACACATGCAAGCACCTATACCAACCTCTCACCACACTCACACACATATGCTAGGGACACATGCAAGTTTTCATCTGATTCCGATATTCTCTTGGTCTTCCTCTGGCGAAACCCTGATCTCTGTGCACACTCGGATCGTTTACCCCCCTAGACGTTCCTCTCACAGGGGTAGCCCGGCGTATCTCTCTCTTGTTTTGTGTTTGTTTAGGTCATAGGGTGATGTAAAACCATGTTGGTTCACTAGTTGGGGCACTATCCTACCCGGTTTCACCTAAATAGGGAGATTCCCCCCTTATACGGGTCCGGAACCTTCGCCTCTAGGTTAGAGCGCATGCATGCGAGGAGGGACACATGCAAGCACCTATACCAACCTCTCACCACACTCACACACATATGCTAGGGACACATGCAAGTTTTCATCTGATTCCGATGTTCTCGTGGTCTTCCTCCGGCGAAACCCTGATCTCTGTGCACACTTGGATCATCTACCCCCCCTAGACGTTCCTCTGACAGGGGTAGCCTGACGTAGCTCTCTCTTGTTTTGGGTTTGTTTAGGTCATAGGGTGATGTAAAACCATGTTGGTTCACAAGTTGGGGCACTATCCTACCCGGTTTCACCTAAAGGGGGAGATTCCCCCCTTATACGGGTCCGGAACCTTCGCCTCTAGGTTAGAGCGCATGCATGCGAGGAGGGACACATGCAAGCACCTATACCAACCTCTCACCACACTCACACACATATGCTAGGGACACATGAAAGTTTTCATCTGATTCTGATGTTCTCGTGGTCTTCCTCCGGCGAAACCCTGATCTCTGTGCACACTCGGATCGTCTACCCCCCTAGACGTTCCTCTCACAGGGGTAGCCCGGCGTAGCTCTCTCTTGTTTTTTGTTTGTTTAGGTCATAGGGTGATGTAAAACCATGTTGGTTCACAAGTTGGGGCACTATCCTACCCGGTTTCACCTAAACAGGGAGTTCCCCCCTTATACGGGTCCGGAACCTTTGCCTCTAGGTTAGAGCGCATGCATGCGAGGAGGGACACATGCAAGCACCTATACCAACCTCTCACCACACTCACACACATATGCTAGGGACACATGCAAGTTTTCATCTGATTCCAATGTTCTCGTGGTCTTCCTCCGGCGAAACCATGATCTCTGTGCACACTCGGATCATCTACCCCCTAGACGTTCCTCTCACAGGGGTAGCCCGGCATAGCTCTCTCTTGTTTTGTGTTTGTTTAGGTCATAGGGTGATGTAAAACCATGTTGGTTCGAAATTTGGGGCACTATCCTACACGGTTTCACCTAAACGGGGAGATTCCCCCCTTATACGGGTCTGGAACCTTCGCCTCTAGGTTGGAGCGCATGCATGCGAGGGGGGACACATGCAAGCACCTATACCAACCTCTCACCACACTCACACACATATGCTAGGGACACATGCATGTTTTCATCTGATTCCGATGTTCTCGTGGTCCTCCTCCGGCGAAACCCTGATCTCTGTGCACACTCGGATCGTCTACCCCCCTAGACGTTCCTCTGACAGGGGTAGCCCGGCGTAGATCTCTCTTGTTTTCTGTTTGTTTGGGTCATAGGGTGATGTAAAACCATGTTGGTTCACAAGTTGGGGCACTATCCTACCCGGTTTCACCTCAACGGGGAGATTCCCCCCTTATACGGGTCCAGAACCTTCGCCTCTATGTTAGAGCGCATGCATGCGAGGGGGGACACATGCAAGCACCTATACCAACCTCTCACCACACTCACACACATATGCTAGGGACACATGCAAGTTTACATCTGATTCCGATGTTCTCGTGGTCTTCCTCCGGCGAAACCCTGATCTCTGTGCACACTCGGATCGTCTACCCCCCTAGACGTTCCTCTGACAGGGGTAGCTTGGCGTAGCTCTCTCTTGTTTTGTGTTTGTTTAGGTCATAGGGTGATGTAAAACCATGTTGGTTCACAAGTTGGGGCACTATCCTACCCGATTTCACCTCAACGGGGAGATTTCCCCCTTATACGGGCCCGGAACCTTCGCCTCTAGGTTAGAGCGCATGCATGCGAGGAGGGACACATGCAAGCACCTATACCAACCTCTCACCACACTCACACACATATGCTAGGGACACATGCAAGTTTTCATCTGATTCCAATGTTCTCGTGGTCTTCCTCCGGCGAAACCCTGATCTCTGTGCACACTTGGATCGTCTACCCCCCCTAGACGTTCCTCTCACAGGGGTAGCCCGGCGTAGCTCTCTCTTGTTTTGTGTTTGTTTAGGTCATAGGGTGATGTAAAACCATGTTGGTTCACAAGTTGGGGCACTATCCTACCCGGTTTCACCTAAACGGGGAGATTTCCCCCTTATGCGGGTCCGGAACCTTCGCCTCTAGGTTAGAGCGCATGCATGCGAGGAGGGACACATGCAAGCACCTATACCAACCTATCACCACACTCACACACATATGCTAGGGACACATGCAAGTTTTCATCTGATTCCGATGTTCTCGTGGTCTTCCTCCGGCGAAACCCTGATCTCTGTGCACACTTGGATCGTCTACCCCCCTAGACGTTCCTCTGACAGGGGTAGCCCGGCGTAGCTCTCTCTTGTTTTGTGTTTGTTTAGGTCATAGGGTGATGTAAAACCATGTTGGTTCACAAGTTGGGGCACTATCCTATCCGGTTTCACCTCAGCGGGGAGATTCCACCTTATACGGGTCCGGAACCTTCGCCTCTAGGTTAGAGCGCATGCATGCGAGGGGGGACACATGCAAGCACCTATACAAACCTATCACCACACTCACACACATATGCTAGGGACACATGCAAGTTTTCATCTGATTCCAATGTTCTCGTGGTCTTCCTCCGGCGAAACCCTGATCTCTGTGCACACTTGGATCGTCTACCCCCCCTAGACGTTCCTCTCACAGGGGTAGCCCGGCGTAGCTCTCTCTTGTTTTGTGTTTGTTTAGGTCATAGGGTGATGTAAAACCATGTTGGTTCACAAGTTGGGGCACTATCCTACCCAGTTTCACCTCAACGGGGAGATTTCCCCCATATACGGGTCCGGAAACTTCGCCTCTAGGTTAGAGCGCATGCATGCGAGGAGGGACACATGCAAGCACCTATACCAACCTCTCACCACACTCACACACATATGCTAGGGACACATGCAAGTTTTCATCTGATTCCGATATTCTCTTGGTCTTCCTCTGGCGAAACCCTGATCTCTGTGCACACTCGGATCGTTTACCCCCCTAGACGTTCCTCTCACAGGGGTAGCCCGGCGTATCTCTCTCTTGTTTTGTGTTTGTTTAGGTCATAGGGTGATGTAAAACCATGTTGGTTCACTAGTTGGGGCACTATCCTACCCGGTTTCACCTAAATAGGGAGATTCCCCCCTTATACGGGTCCGGAACCTTCGCCTCTAGGTTAGAGCGCATGCATGCGAGGAGGGACACATGCAAGCACCTATACCAACCTCTCACCACACTCACACACATATGCTAGGGACACATGCAAGTTTTCATCTGATTCCGATGTTCTCGTGGTCTTCCTCCGGCGAAACCCTGATCTCTGTGCACACTTGGATCGTCTACCCCCCCTAGACGTTCCTCTGACAGGGGTAGCCTGACGTAGCTCTCTCTTGTTTTGGGTTTGTTTAGGTCATAGGGTGATGTAAAACCATGTTGGTTCACAAGTTGGGGCACTATCCTACCCGGTTTCACCTAAAGGGGGAGATTCCCCCCTTATACGGGTCCGGAACCTTCGCCTCTAGGTTAGAGCGCATGCATGCGAGGAGGGACACATGCAAGCACCTATACCAACCTCTCACCACACTCACACACATATGCTAGGGACACATGAAAGTTTTCATCTGATTCTGATGTTCTCGTGGTCTTCCTCCGGCGAAACCCTGATCTCTGTGCACACTCGGATCGTCTACCCCCCTAGACGTTCCTCTCACAGGGGTAGCCCGGCGTAGCTCTCTCTTGTTTTTTGTTTGTTTAGGTCATAGGGTGATGTAAAACCATGTTGGTTCACAAGTTGGGGCACTATCCTACCCGGTTTCACCTAAACAGGGAGTTCCCCCCTTATACGGGTCCGGAACCTTTGCCTCTAGGTTAGAGCGCATGCATGCGAGGAGGGACACATGCAAGCACCTATACCAACCTCTCACCACACTCACACACATATGCTAGGGACACATGCAAGTTTTCATCTGATTCCAATGTTCTCGTGGTCTTCCTCCGGCGAAACCATGATCTCTGTGCACACTCGGATCATCTACCCCCTAGACGTTCCTCTCACAGGGGTAGCCCGGCATAGCTCTCTCTTGTTTTGTGTTTGTTTAGGTCATAGGGTGATGTAAAACCATGTTGGTTCGAAATTTGGGGCACTATCCTACACGGTTTCACCTAAACGGGGAGATTCCCCCCTTATACGGGTCTGGAACCTTCGCCTCTAGGTTGGAGCGCATGCATGCGAGGGGGGACACATGCAAGCACCTATACCAACCTCTCACCACACTCACACACATATGCTAGGGACACATGCATGTTTTCATCTGATTCCGATGTTCTCGTGGTCTTCCTCCGGCGAAACCCTGATCTCTGTGCACACTCGGATCGTCTACCCCCCTAGACGTTCCTCTGACAGGGGTAGCCCGGCGTAGATCTCTCTTGTTTTGTGTTTGTTTGGGTCATAGGGTGATGTAAAACCATGTTGGTTCACAAGTTGGGGCACTATCCTACCCGGTTTCACCTCAACGGGGAGATTCCCCCCTTATACGGGTCCAGAACCTTCGCCTCTATGTTAGAGCGCATGCATGCGAGGGGGGACACATGCAAGCACCTATACCAACCTCTCACCACACTCACACACATATGCTAGGGACACATGCAAGTTTACATCTGATTCCGATGTTCTCGTGGTCTTCCTCCGGCGAAACCCTGATCTCTGTGCACACTCGGATCGTCTACCCCCCTAGACGTT
This sequence comes from Avena sativa, assembly GCA_916181665.1. Classification (NCBI taxonomy): domain Eukaryota; kingdom Viridiplantae; phylum Streptophyta; class Magnoliopsida; order Poales; family Poaceae; genus Avena; species Avena sativa. The sequence goes on along the minus strand of OV702298.1, from coordinate 36,980,989 downwards.
CCTCTGACAGGGGTAGCTTGGCGTAGCTCTCTCTTGTTTTGTGTTTGTTTAGGTCATAGGGTGATGTAAAACCATGTTGGTTCACAAGTTGGGGCACTATCCTACCCGATTTCACCTCAACGGGGAGATTTCCCCCTTATACGGGCCCGGAACCTTCGCCTCTAGGTTAGAGCGCATGCATGCGAGGAGGGACACATGCAAGCACCTATACCAACCTCTCACCACACTCACACACATATGCTAGGGACACATGCAAGCACCTATACCAACCTCTCACCACACTCACACACATATGCTAGGGACACATGCAAGTTTTCATCTGATTCCGATGTTCTCGTGGTCTTCCTCCGGCGAAACCCTGATCTCTGTGCACACTTGGATCGTCTACCCCCCCTAGACGTTCCTCTGACAGGGGTAGCCTGACGTAGCTCTCTCTTGTTTTGGGTTTGTTTAGGTCATAGGGTGATGTAAAACCATGTTGGTTCACAAGTTGGGGCACTATCCTACCCGGTTTCACCTAAAGGGGGAGATTCCCCCCTTATACGGGTCTGGAACCTTCGCCTCTAGGTTAGAGCGCATGCATGCGAGGAGGGACACATGCAAGCACCTATACCAACCTCTCACCACACTCACACACATATGCTAGGGACACATGAAAGTTTTCATCTGATTCTGATGTTCTCGTGGTCTTCCTCCGGCGAAACCCTGATCTCTGTGCACACTCGGATCGTCTACCCCCCTAGACGTTCCTCTCACAGGGGTAGCCCGGCGTAGCTCTCTCTTGTTTTTGTTTGTTTAGGTCATAGGGTGATGTAAAACCATGTTGGTTCACAAGTTGGGGCAATATCCTACCCGGTTTCACCTAAACAGGGAGTTCCCCCCTTATACGGGTCCGGAACCTTTGCCTCTAGGTTAGAGCGCATGCATGCGAGGAGGGACACATGCAAGCACCTATACCAACCTCTCACCACACTCACACACATATGCTAGGGACACATGCAAGTTTTCATCTGATTCCAATGTTCTCGTGGTCTTCCTCCGGCGAAACCATGATCTCTGTGCACACTCGGATCATCTACCCCCTAGACGTTCCTCTCACAGGGGTAGCCCGACATAGCTCTCTCTTGTTTTGTGTTTTTTAGGTCATAGGGTGATGTAAAACCATGTTGGTTCGAAATTTGGGGCACTATCCTACACGGTTTCACCTAAACGGGGAGATTCCCCCCTTATACGGGTCTGGAACCTTCGCCTCTAGGTTGGAGCGCATGCATGCGAGGGGGGACACATGCAAGCACCTATACCAACCTATCACCACACTCACACACATATTCTAGGGACACATGCATGTTTTCATCTGATTCCGATGTTCTCGTGGTCTTCCTCCGGCGAAACCCTGATCTCTGTGCACACTCGGATCGTCTACCCCCCTAGACGTTCCTCTGACAGGGGTAGCCCGGCGTAGATCTCTCTTGTTTTGTGTTTGTTTGGGTCATAGGGTGATGTAAAACCATGTTGGTTCACAAGTTGGGGCACTATCCTACCCGGTTTCACCTCAACGGGGAGATTCCCCCCTTATACGGGTCCAGAACCTTCGCCTCTATGTTAGAGCGCATGCATGCGAGGGGGGACACATGCAAGCACCTATACCAACCTCTCACCACACTCACACACATATGCTAGGGACACATGCAAGTTTTCATCTGATTCCGATGTTCTCGTGGTCTTCCTCCGGCGAAACCCTGATCTCTGTGCACACTCGGATCGTCTACCCCCCTAGACGTTCCTCTGACAGGGGTAGCTTGGCGTAGCTCTCTCTTGTTTTGTGTTTGTTTAGGTCATAGGGTGATGTAAAACCATGTTGGTTCACAAGTTGGGGCACTATCCTACCCGATTTCACCTCAACGGGGAGATTTCCCCCTTATACGGGTCCGGAACCTTCGCCTCTAGGTTAGAGCGCATGCATGCGAGGAGGGACACATGCAAGCACCTATACCAACCTCTCACCACACTCACACACATATGCTAGGGACGCATGCAAGTTTTCATCTGATTCCGATGTTCTCGTGGTCTTCCTCCGGCGAAACCCTGATCTCTGTGCACACTTGGATCGTCTACCCCCCTCGACGTTCCTCTGACAGGGGTAGCCCGGCGTAGCTCTCTCTTGTTTTGTGTTTTTTTAGGTCATAGGGTGATGTAAAACCATGTTGGTTCACAAGTTGGGGCACTATCCTATCCGGTTTCACCTCAACGGGGAGATTCCACCTTATACGGGTCCGGAACCTTTGCCTCTAGGTTAGAGCGCATGCATGCGAGGAGGGACACATGCAAGCACCTATACCAACCTCTCACCACACTCACACACATATGCTAGGGACACATGCAAGTTTTCATCTGATTCCAATGTTCTCGTGGTCTTCCTCCGGCGAAACCATGATCTCTGTGCACACTCGGATCATCTACCCCCTAGACGTTCCTCTCACAGGGGTAGCCCGGCATAGGTCTCTCTTGTTTTGTGTTTGTTTAGGTCATAGGGTGATGTAAAACCATGTTGGTTCGAAATTTGGGGCACTATCCTACACGGTTTCACCTAAACGGGGAGATTCCCCCTTATACGGGTCTGGAACCTTCGCCTCTAGGTTGGAGCGCATGCATGCGAGGGGGGACACATGCAAGCACCTATACCAACCTCTCACCACACTCACACACATATTCTAGGGACACATGCATGTTTTCATCTGATTCCGATGTTCTCGTGGTCTTCCTCCGGCGAAACCCTAATCTCTGTGCACACTCGGATCGTCTACCCCCCTAGACGTTCCTCTGACAGGGGTAGCCCGGCGTAGATCTCTCTTGTTTTGTGTTTGTTTGGGTCATAGGGTGATGTAAAACCATGTTGGTTCACAAGTTGGGGCACTATCCTACCCGGTTTCACCTCAACGGGGAGATTCCCCCCTTATACGGGTCCAGAACCTTCGCCTCTATGTTAGAGCGCATGCATGCGAGGGGGGACACATGCAAGCACCTATACCAACCTCTCACCACACTCACACACATATGCTAGGGACACATGCAAGTTTTCATCTGATTCCGATGTTCTCGTGGTCTTCCTCCGGCGAAACCCTGATCTCTGTGCACACTCAGATCGTCTACCCCCCTACACGTTCCTCTGATAGGGGTAGCTTGGCGTAGCTCTCTCTTGTTTTGTGTTTGTTTAGGTCATAGGGTGATGTAAAACCATGTTGGTTCACAAGTTGGGGCACTATCCTACCCGATTTCACCTCAACGGGGAGATTTCCCCCTTATACGGGTCCGGAACCTTCGCCTCTAGGTTAGAGCGCATGCATGCGAGGAGGGACACATGCAAGCACCTATGCCAACCTCTCACCACACTCACACACATATGCTAGGGACACATGCAAGTTTTCATCTGATTCCGATGTTCTCGTGGTCTTCCTCCGGCGAAAGCCTGATCTCTGTGCACACTTGGATCGTCTACCCCCCTCGACGTTCCTCTGACAGGGGTAGCCCGGCGTAGCTCTCTCTTGTTTTGTGTTTGTTTAGGTCATAGGGTGATGTAAAACCATGTTGGTTCACAAGTTGGGGCACTATCCTACCCGGTTTCACCTAAACGGGGAGATTTCCCCCTTATACGGGTCCGGAACCTTCGCCTCTAGGTTAGAGCGCATGCATGCAAGGAGGGACACATGCAAGCACCTATACCAACATCTCACCACACTCACACACATATGCTAGAGACACATGCAAGTTTTCATCTGATTCCGATGTTCTCGTGGTCTTCCTCCGGCGAAACCCTGATCTCTATGCACACTCGGATCGTCTACCCCCCTAGATGTTCCTCTAACAGGGGTAGCCCGGCGTATCTCTCTCTTGTTTTGTGTTTGTTTAGGTCATAGGGTGATGTAACACCATGTTGGTTCACAAGTTGGGGCACTATCCTACCCGGTTTCACCTCAACGGGGAGATTCCCCCCTTATACGGGTCCGGAACCTTCGCCTCTAGGTTAGAGCGCATGCATGCGAGGAGGGACACATGCAAGCACCTATACCAACCTCTCACCACACTCACACACATATGCTAGGGACACATGCAAGTTTTCATCTGATTCCAATGTTCTCGTGGTCTTCCTCCGGCGAAACCATGATCTCTGTGCACACTCGGATCATCTACCCCCTAGACGTTCCTCTCACAGGGGTAGCCCGGCATAGCTCTCTCTTGTTTTGTGTTTGTTTAGGTCATAGGGTGATGTAAAACCATGTTGGTTCGAAATTTGGGGCACTATCCTACCCGGTTTCACCTAAGCGGGGAGATTCCCCCCTTATACGGGTCTGGAACCTTCGCCTCTAGGTTGGAGCGCATGCATGCGAGGGGAGACACATGCAAGCACCTATACCAACCTCTCACCACACTCACACACATATTCTAGGGACACATGCATGTTTTCATCTGATTCCGATGTTCTCGTGGTCTTCCTCCGGCGAAACCCTGATCTCTGTGCACACTCGGATCGTCTACCCCCCTAGACGTTCCTCTGACAGGGGTAGCCCGGCGTAGATCTCTCTTGTTTTGTGTTTGTTTAGGTCATAGGGTGATGTAAAACCATTTTGGTTCACAAGTTGGGGCACTATCCTACCCGGTTTCACCTCAACGGGGAGATTCCCCCCTTATACGGGTCCGGAACCTTCGCCTCTATGTTAGAGCGCATGCATGCGAGGGGGGACACATGCAATCACCTATACCAACCTCTCACCACACTCACACACATATGCTAGGGACACATGCAAGTTTTCATCTGTTTCCGATGTTCTCGTGGTCTTCCTCCGGCGAAACCCTGATCTCTGTGCACACTCGGATCGTCTACCCCCCTAGACGTTCCTCTGACAGGGGTAGCTCGGCGTAGCTCTCTCTTGTTTTGTGTTTGTTTAGGTCATAGGGTGATGTAAAACCATGTTGGTTCACAAGTTGGGGCACTATCCTATCCAGTTTCACCTCAACGGGGAGATTCCACCTTATACGGGTCCGGAACCTTCGCCTCTAGGTTAGAGCGCATGCATGCGAGGGGGGACACATTAAAGCACCTATACCAACCTCTCACCACACTCACACACATCTGCTAGGGACACATGCAAGTTTTCATCTGATTCCAATGTTCTCGTGGTCTTCCTCCGGCGAAACCCTGATCTCTGTGCACACTTGGATCGTCTACCCCCCTAGACGTTCCTCTCACAGGGGTAGCCTGGCGTAGCTCTCTCTTTTTTTGTGTTTGTTTAGGTCATAGGGTGATGTAAAACCATGTTGGTTCACAAGTTGGGGCACTATCCTACCCAGTTTCACCTCAACAGGGAGATTTCCCCCTTGTACGGGTCCGGAACCTTCGCCTCTAGATTAGAGCGCATGCATGCGAGGAGGGACACATGCAAGCACCTATACCAACCTCTCACCACACTCACACACACATATGCTAGGGACACATGCAAGTTTTCATCTGATTCCGATGTTCTCGTGGTCTTCCTCTGGCGAAACCCTGATCTCTCTGCACACTCGGATCGTTTACCCCCCTAGAAGTTCCTCTCACAGGGGTAGCCCGGCGTAGCTCTCTCTTGTTTTGTGTTTGTTTAGGTCATAGGGTGATGTAAAACCATGTTGGTTCACTAGTTGGGGCACTATCCTACCCGGTTTCACCTAAATAGGGAGATTCCCCCCTTATACGGGTCCGGAACCTTCGCCTCTAGGTTAGAGCGCATGCATGCGAGGAGGGACACATGCAAGCACCTATACCAACCTCTCACCACACTCACACACATATGCTAGGGACACATGCAAGTTTTCATCTGATTCCGATGTTCTCGTGGTCTTCCTCCGGCGAAATCCTGATCTCTGTGCACACTCGGATCGTGTACACCCCTAGACGTTCCTCTGACAGGGGTAGCCTGACGTAGCTCTCTCTTGTTTTGGGTTTGTTTAGGTCATAGGGTGATGTAAAACCATGTTGGTTCACAAGTTGGGGCACTATCCTACCCGGTTTCACCTAAATGGGGAGATTCCCCCCTTATACGGGTCCGGAACCTTCGCCTGTAGGTTAGAGCGCATGCATGCGAGGAGGGACACATGCAAGCACCTATACCAACCTCTCACCACACTCACACACATATGCTAGGGACACATGCAAGTTTTCATCTGATTCCAATGTTCTCGTGGTCTTCCTCCGGCGAAACCATGATCTCTGTGCACACTCGGATCATCTACCCCCTAGACGTTCCTCTCACAGGGGTAGCCCGGCATATCTCTCTCTTGTTTTGTGTTTGTTTAGGTCATAGGGTGATGTAAAACCATGTTGGTTCGAAATTTGGGGCACTATCCTACCCGGTTTCACCTAAGCGGGGAGATTCCCCCCTTATACGGGTCTGGAACCTTCGCCTCTAGGTTGGAGCGCATGCATGCGAGGGGAGACACATGCAAGCACCTATACCAACCTCTCACCACACTCACACACATATTCTAGGGACACATGCATGTTTTCATCTGATTCCGATGTTCTCGTGGTCTTCCTCCGGCGAAACCCTGATCTCTGTGCACACTCGGATCGTCTACCCCCCTAGACGTTCCTCTGACAGGGGTAGCCCGGCGTAGATCTCTCTTGTTTTGTGTTTGTTTAGGTCATAGGGTGATGTAAAACCATTTTGGTTCACAAGTTGGGGCACTATCCTACCCGGTTTCACCTCAACGGGGAGATTCCCCCCTTATACGGGTCCGGAACCTTCGCCTCTATGTTAGAGCGCATGCATGCGAGGGGGGACACATGCAATCACCTATACCAACCTCTCACCACACTCACACACATATGCTAGGGACACATGCAAGTTTTCATCTGTTTCCGATGTTCTCGTGGTCTTCCTCCGGCGAAACCCTGATCTCTGTGCACACTCGGATCGTCTACCCCCCTAGACGTTCCTCTGACAGGGGTAGCTCGGCGTAGCTATCTCTTGTTTTGTGTTTGTTTAGGTCATAGGGTGATGTAAAACCATGTTGGTTCACAAGTTGGGGCAGTATCCTATCCAGTTTCACCTCAACGGGGAGATTCCACCTTATACGGGTCCGGAACCTTCGCCTCTAGGTTAGAGCGCATGCATGCGAGGGGGGACACATTCAAGCACCTATACCAACCTCTCACTACACTCACACACATCTGCTAGGGACACATGCAAGTTTTCATCTGATTCCAATGTTCTCGTGGTCTTCCTCCGGCGAAACCCTGATCTCTGTGCACACTTGGATCGTCTACCCCCCTAGACGTTCCTCTCACAGGGGTAGCCTGGCGTAGCTCTCTCTTGTTTTGTGTTTGTTTAGGTCATAGGGTGATGTAAAACCATGTTGGTTCACAAGTTGGGGCACTATCCTACCCAGTTTCACCTCAACAGGGAGATTTCCCCCTTGTACGGGTCCGGAACCTTCGCCTCTAGATTAGAGCGCATGCATGCGAGGAGGGACACATGCAAGCACCTATACCAACCTCTCACCACACTCACACACACATATGCTAGGGACACATGCAAGTTTTCATCTGATTCCGATGTTCTCGTGGTCTTCCTCTGGCGAAACCCTGATCTCTCTGCACACTCGGATCGTTTACCCCCCTAGAAGTTCCTCTCACAGGGGTAGCCCGGCGTAGCTCTCTCTTGTTTTGTGTTTGTTTAGGTCATAGGGTGATGTAAAACCATGTTGGTTCACTAGTTGGGGCGCTATCCTACCCGGTTTCACCTAAATAAGGAGATTCCCCCCTTATACGGGTCCGGAACCTTCGCCTCTAGGTTAGAGCGCATGCATGCTAGGAGGGACACATGCAAGCACCTATACCAACCTCTCACCACACTCACACACATATGCTAGGGACACATGCAAGTTTTCATGTGATTCCGATGTTCTCGTGGTCTTCCTCCGGCGAAATCCTGATCTCTGTGCACACTCGGATCATGTACACCCCTAGACGTTCCTCTGACAGGGGTAGCCTGACGTAGCTCTCTCTTGTTTTGGGTTTGTTTAGGTCATAGGGTGATGCAAAACCATGTTGGTTCACAAGTTGGGGCACTATCCTACCCGGTTTCACCTAAATGGGGAGATTCCCCCCTTATACGGGTCCGGAACCTTCGCCTGTAGGTTAGAGCGCATGCATGCGAGGAGGGACACATGCAAGCACATATACCAACCTCTCACCACACTCACACACATATGCTAGGGACACATGCAAGTTTTCATCTGTTTCTGATGTTCTCGTGGTCTTCCTCCGGCGAAACCCAGATCTCTGTGCACACTCGGATCGTCTACCCCCTAGACGTTCCTCTGACAGGGGTAGCCCGGCGTAGCTCTCTCTTGTTTTGTGTTTGTTTAGGTCATAGGGTGATGTAAAACCATGTTGGTTCACAAGTTGGGGCACTATCCTACCCGGTTTCACCTCAAAGGGGAGATTTCCCCCTTATACGGGTCTGGAACCTTCGCCTCTAGGTTAGAGCGCATGCATGCGAGGAGGGACACATGCAAGCACCTATACCAAACTCTCACCACACACACACATATGCTAGGGACACATGCAAGTTTTCATCTGATTCCGATGTTCTCGTGGTCTTCCTCCGGCGAAACCCTGATCTCTGTGCACACTCGGATCGTCTACCCCCCTAGACGTTCCTCTGACAGGGGTAGCCCGGCGTAGCTCTCTCTTGTTTTGTGTTTGTTTAGGTCATAGGGTGATGTAAAACCATGTTGGTTCACAAGTTGGGGCACTATCCTACCCGGTTTCACCTCAACGGGGAGATTCCCCCCTTATACGGGTCCGGAACCTTCGCCTCTAGGTTAGAGCGCATGCATGCGAGGGGGACACATGCAAGCACCTATACCAACCTCTCACCACACTCACACACATATGCTAGGGACACATGCAAGTTTTCATCTGATTCCAATGTTCTCGTGGTCTTCCTCCGACGAAACCATGATCTCTGTGCACACTCGGATCATCTACCCCCTAGACGTTCTTCTCACAGGGGTAGCCCGGCATAGCTCTCTCTTGTTTTGTGTTTGTTTAGGTCATAGGGTGATGTAAAACCATGTTGGTTCGAAAGTTGGGGCACTATCCTACCCGGTTTCACCTAAACGGGGAGATTCCCCCCTTATACGGGTCTGGAACCTTCGCCTCTAGGTTAGAGCGCATGCATGCGAGGGGGGACACATGCAAGCACCTATACCAACCTCTCACCACACTCACACACATATGCTAGGGACACATGCAAGTTTTCATCTGATTCTGATGTTCTCGTGGTCTTCCTCCGGCGAAACCCTGATCTCTGTGCACACTCGGATCGTCTACCCCCCTAGACGTTCCTCTGACAGGGGTAGCCCGGCGTAGCTCTCTCTTGTTTTGTGTTTGTTTAGGTCATAGGGTGATGTAAAACCATGTTGGTTCACAAGTTGGGGCACTATCCTACCCGGTTTCACCTCAACGGGGAGATTCCCCCCTTATACGGGTCCGGAACCTTCGCCTCTATGTTAGAGTGCATGCATGTGAGTGGTGACACATGCAAGCACCTATACCAACCTCTCACCACACTCACACACATATGCTAGGGACACATGCAAGTTTTCATCTGATTCCGATGTTCTCGTGGTCTTCCTCCGGCGAAACCCTGATCTCTGTGCACACTTGGATCGTCTACCCCCTAGACGTTCCTCTGACAGGGGTAGCCCGGCGTAGCTATCTCTTGTTTTGTGTTTTATTAGGTCATAGGGTGATGTAAAACCATGTTGGTTCACAAGTTGGGGCACTATCCTATCCGGTTTCACCTCAACGGGGAGATTCCACCTTATACGGGTCCGGAACCTTCGCCTCTAGGTTAGAGCGCATGCATGCGAGGGGGGACACATGCAAGCACCTATACCACCCTCTCACCACACTCACACACATATGCTAGGGACACATGCAAGTTTTCATCTGATTCCAATGTTCTCGTGGTCTTCCTCCGGCGAAACCCTGATCTCTGTGCACACTTGGATCGTCTACCCCCCTAGATGTTCCTCTCACAGGGGTAGCCCAGCGTAGCTCTCTCTTGTTTTGTGTTTGTTTAGGTCATAGGGTGATGTAAAACCATGTTGGTTCACAAGTTGGGGCACTATCCTACCCAGTTTCACCTCAACGGGGAGATTTCCCCCTTATACGGGTCCGGAACCTTCGCCTCTAGATTAGAGCGCATGCATGCGAGGAGGGACACATGCAAGCACCTATACCAACCTATCACCACACTCACACACACATATGCTAGGGACACATGCAAGTTTTCATCTGATTCCGATGTTCTCGTGGTCTTCCTCTGGCGAAACCCTGATCTCTGTGCACACTCGGATCGTTTACCCCCCTAGACGTTCCTCTCACAGGGGTAGCCCAGCGTAGCTCTCTCTTGTTTTGTGTTTTTTTAGGTCATAGGGTGATGTAAAACCATGTTGGTTCACTAGTTGGGGCACTATCCTACCCGGTTTCACCTAAATAGGGAGATTCCCCCCTTATGGGGGTCCGGAACCTTCGCCTCTAGGTTAGAGCGCATGCATGTGAGGAGGGACACATGCAAGCACCTATACCAACCTCTCACCACACTCACACACATATGCTAGGGACACATGCAAGTTTTCATCTGATTCCGATGTTCTCGTGGTCTTCCTCCGGCGAAACCCAGATCTCTGTGCACACTCGGATCGTCTACCCCCCTAGACGTTCCTCTGACAGGGGTAGCCCGGCGTAGCTCTCTCTTGTTTTGTGTTTGTTTAGGTCATAGGGTGATGTAAAACCATGTTGGTTCACAAGTTGGGCACTATCCTACCCGGTTTCACCTCAACGGGGAGATTCCCCCCTTATACGGGTCCGGAACCTTCGCCTCTAGGTTAGAGCGCATGTATGCGAGGGGGGACACATGCAAGCACCTATACCAACCTCTCACCACACTCACACACATATGCTAGGGACACATGCAAGTTTTCATCTGATTCCGATGTTCTCGTGGTCTTCCTCCGGCGAAACCCTGATCTCTGTGCACACTCGGATCGTCTACCCCCCTAGACGTTCCTCTGACAGGGGTAGCCCGGCATAGCTCTCTCTTGTTTTGTGTTTGTTTAGGTCATAGGGTGATGTAAAACCATGTTGGTTCACAAGTTGGGGCACTACCCTACCCGGTTTCACCTCAACGGGGAGATTCCCCCCTTATACGGGTCCGGAACCTTCGCCTCTAGGTTAGAGCGCATGCATGCGAGGGGGACACATGCAAGCACCTATACCAACCTCTCACCACACTCACACACATATGCTAGGGACACATGCAAGTTTTCATCTGATTCCAATGTTCTCGTGGTCTTCCTCCGACGAAACCATGATCTCTGTGCACACTCGGATCATCTACCCCCTAGACGTTCTTCTCACAGGGGTAGACCGGCTTAGCTCTCTCTTGTTTTGTGTTTGTTTAGGTAATAGGGTGATGTAAAACCATGTTGGTTCGAAAGTTGGGGCACTATCCTACCCGGTTTCACCTAAACGGGGAGATTCCCCCCTTATACGGGTCTGGAACCTTCGCCTCTAGGTTAGAGCGCATGCATGCGAGGGGGGACACATGCAAGCACATATACCAACCTCTCACCACACTCACACACATATGCTAGGGACACAAGCAAGTTTTCATGTGATTCCGATGTTCTCGTGGTCTTCCTCCGGCGAAACCCTGATCTCTGTGCACACTCGGATCGTCTACCCCCCTAGACGTTCCTCTGACAGGGGTAGCCCGGCGTAGCTCTCTCTTGTTTTGTGTTTGTTTAGGTCATAGGGTGATGTAAAACCATGTTGGTTCACAAGTTGGGGCACTATCCTACCCGGTTTCACCTCAACGGGGAGATTCCCCCCTTATACGGGTCCGGAACCTTCGCCTCTATGTTAGAGCGCATGCATGTGAGTGGTGACACATGCAAGCACCTATACCAACCTCTCACCACACTCACACACATATGCTAGGGACACATGCAAGTTTTCATCTGATTCCGATGTTCTTGTGGTCTTCCTCCGGCGAAACCCTGATCTCTGTGCACACCTGGATCGTCTACCCCCCTAGACGTTCCTCTGACAGGGGTAGCCCGGCGTAGCTATCTCTTGTTTTGTGTTTGTTTAGGTCATAGGGTGATGTAAAACCATGTTGGTTCACAAGTTGGGGCACTATCCTATCCGGTTTCACCTCAACGGGGAGATTCCACCTTATACGGGTCCGGAACCTTCGCCTCTAGGTTAGAGCGCATGCATGCGAGGGGGGACACATGCAAGCACCTATACCAACCTCTCACCACACTCACACACATATGCTAGGGACACATGCAAGTTTTCATCTGATTCCAATGTTCTCGTGGTCTTCCTCCGGCGAAACCCTGATCTCTGTGCACACTTGGATCGTCTACCCCCCTAGATGTTCCTCTCACAGGGGTAGCCCGGCGTAGCTCTCTCTTGTTTTGTGTTTGTTTAGGTCATAGGGTGATGTAAAACCATGTTGGTTCACAAGTTGGGGCACTATCCTACCCAGTTTCACCTCAACGGGGAGATTTCCCCCTTATACGGGTCCGGAACCTTCGCCTCTAGATTAGAGCGCATGCATGCGAGGAGGGACACATGCAAGCACCTATACCAACCTATCACCACACTCACACACACATATGCTAGGGACACATGCAAGTTTTCATCTGATTCCGATGTTCTCGTGGTCTTCCTCTGGCGAAACCCTGATCTCTGTGCACACTCGGATCGTTTACCCCCCTAGACATTCCTCTCACAGGGGTAGCCCAGCGTAGCTCTCTCTTGTTTTGTGTTTGTTTAGGTCATAGGGTGATGTAAAACCATGTTGGTTCACTAGTTGGGGCACTATCCTACCCGGTTTCACCTAAATAGGGAGATTCCCCCCCTTATAGGGGTCCGGAACCTTCGCCTCTAGGTTAGAGCGCATGCATGTGAGGAGGGACACATGCAAGCACCTATACCAACCTCTCACCACACTCACACACATATGCTAGGGACACATGCAAGTTTTCATCTGATTCCGATGTTCTCGTGGTCTTCCTCCGGCGAAATCCTGATCTCTGTGCACACTCGGATCGTCTACCCCCCTAGACGTTCCTCTGACAGGGGTAGCCTGACGTAACTCTCTCTTGTTTTGGGTTTGTTTAGGTCATAGGGTGATGTAAAACCATGTTGGTTCACAAGTTAGGGCACTATCCTACCCGGTTTCACCTAAACGGGGAGATTCCCCCCTTATACGGGTCCGGAACCTTCGCCTCTAGGTTAGAGCGCATGCATGCGAGGGGGGACACATGCAACACCTATACCAACCTCTCACCACACTCACACACATATGCTAGGGACACATGCAAGTTTTCATCTGATTCCGATGTTCTCGTGGTCTTCCTCCGGCGAAACCCTGATCTCTATACACACTCGGATCGTCTACCCCCCTAGACGTTCCTCTGACAGGGGTAGCCCGGCGTAGCTCTCTCTTGTTTTGTGTTTGTTTAGGTCATAGGGTGATGTAAAACCATGTTGGTTCACAAGTTGGGGCACTATCCTACCCGGTTTCACCTCAACGGGGAGATTCCCTCCTTATACGGGTCCGGAACCTTCGCCTCTATGTTAGAGCGCATGCATGCGAGGGGGGACACATGCAAGCACCTATAACAACCTCTCACCACACTCACACACATATTCTAGGGACACATGCAAGTTTTCATCTGATTCCGATGTTCTCGTGGTCTTCCTCCGGCGAAACCCTGATCTCTGTGCACACTCGGATCATCTACCCCCTAGACATTCCTCTGAAAGGGGTAGCTCGGCGTAGCTCTCTCTTGTTTTGTGTTTGTTTAGGCCATTGGGTGATGTAAAACCATGTTGGTTCACAAGTTGGGGCACTATCCTACCCGGTTTCACCTCAACGGGGAGATTTCCCCCTTATACGGGTTCGGAACATTCGCCTCTAGGTTAGAGCGCATGCATGCGAGGAGGGACACATGAAAGCACCTATACCAACCTCTCACCACACTCACACACATATGCTAGGGACACATGCAAGTTTTCATCTGATTCCGATGTTCTCGTGGTCTTCCTCCGGCGAAACCCTGATCTCTGTGCACACTTGGATCGTCTACCCCCCTAGACGTTCCTCTGACAGGGGTAGCCCGGCATAGCTCTCTCTTGTTTTGTGTTTGTTTAGGTCATAGGGTGATGTAAAACCATGTTGGTTCACAAATTGGGGCACTATCCTACCCGGTTTCACCTCAAAGGGGAGATTCCCCCCTTATACGGGTCCGGAACCTTCGCCTCTAGGTTAGAGCGCATGCATGCGAGGGGACACATGCAAGCACCTATACCAACCTCTCACCACACTCACACACATATGCTAGGGACACATGCAAGTTTTCATCTGATTCCAATGTTCTCGTGGTCTTCCTCCGGCGAAACCATGATCTATGTGCACACTCGGATCATCTACCCCCTAGACGTTCCTCTCACAGGGGTAGCCCGGCATAGCTCTCTCTTGTTTTGTGTTTGTTTAGGTCATAGGGTGATGTAAAACCATGTTGGTTCGAAAGTTGGGGCACTATCCTACCCGGTTTCACCTAAACGGGGAGATTCCCCCCTTATACGGGTCTGGAACCTTCGCCTCTAGGTTAGAGCGCATGCATGCGAGGGGGACACATGCAAGCACCTATACCAACCTCTCACCACACTCACACACATATTCTAGGGACACATGCAAGTTTTCATCTGATTCCGATGTTCTCGTGGTCTTCCTCCGGCGAAACCCTGATCTCTGTGCACACTCGGATCGTCTACCTCCTAGACGTTCCTCTGACAGGGGTAGCTCGTCGTAGCTCTCTCTTGTTTTTTGTTTGTTTAGGTCATAGGGTGATGTAAAAACATGTTGGTTCACAAGTTGGGGCACTATCCTACCCGGTTTCACCTCAGCGGGGAGATTTCCCCCTTATACGGGTCCGGAACCTTCGCCTCTAGGTTAGAGCGCATGCATGTGAGGAGGGACACATGCAAGCACCTATACCAACATCTCAACACACTCACACACATATGCTAGGGACACATGCAAGTTTTCATCTGATTCCGATGTTCTCGTGGTCTTCCTCCGGCGAAACCCTGTTCTCTGTGCACACTTGGATCGTCTACCCCTCTAGACGTTCCTCTGACAGGGGTAGCCCGGCGTAGCTCTCTCTTGTTTTGTGTTTGTTTAGGTCATAGGGTGATGTAAGACCATGTTGGTTCACAAGTTGGGGAACTATCCTACCCGGTTTCACCTCAACGGGGAGATTCCCCCTTATATGGGTCCGGAACCTTCGCCTCTAGGTTAAAGCGCATGCATGCGAGGGGGGACACATGCAAGCACCTATACCAACCTCTCACCACACTCACACACATATGCTAGGGACACATGCAAGTGTTCATCTGATTCCAATGTTCTCGTGGTCTTCCTCCGGCGAAACCCTGATCTTTGTGCACACTCGGATCGTCTACCCCCCTAGACGTTCCTCTAACAGGGGTAGCCCGGCGTAGCTCTCTCTTGTTTTGTGTTTGTTTAGGTCATAGGGTGATGTAAAACCATGTTGGTTCACAAGTTGGGGCACTATCCTACCCGGTTTCACCTCAACGGGGAGATTCCCCCCTTATACGGGTCCGGAACCTTCGCCTCTAGGTTAGAGCGCATGCATGCGAGGGGGACACATGCAAGCACCTATACCAACCTCTCACCACACTCACACACATATGCTAGGGACACATGCAAGTTTTCATCTGATTCCGATGTTCTCGTGGTCTTCCTCCGGTGAAACCCTGATCTCTGTGCACACTCGGATCGTCTACCCCCCTAGACGTTCCTCTCACAGTGGTAGCCCGGCATTGCTCTCTCTTGTTTTGTGTTTGTTTAGGTCATAGGGTGATGTAAAACCATGTTGGTTCACAAGTTGGGGCACTATCCTACCCGGTTTCACCTCAACAGGGAGATTCCCCCCTTATACGGGTCCGGAACCTTCGCCTCTAGGTTAGAGCGCATGCATGCGAGGGGGACACATGCAAGCACCTATACCAACCTCTCACCACACTCACACACATATGCTAGGGACACATGCAAGTTTTCATCTGATTCCAATGTTCTCGTGGTCTTCCTCCGGCGAAACCATGATCTATGTGCACACTCGGATCATCTACCCCCTAGACGTTCCTCTCACAGGGGTAGCCCGGCATAGCTCTCTCTTGTTTTGTGTTTGTTTAGGTCATAGGGTGATGTAAAACCATGTTGGTTCGAAAGTTGGGGCACTATCCTACCCGGTTTCACCTAAACGGGGAGATTCCCCCCTTATACGGGTTTGGAACCTTCGCCTCTAGGTTAGAGCGCATGCATGCGAGGGGGGACACATGCAAGCACCTATACCAACCTCTCACCACACTCACACACATATGCTAGGGACACATGCAAGTTTTCATCTGATTCCGATGTTCTCGTGGTCTTCCTCCGGCGAAACCCTGATCTCTGTGCACACTCGGATCGTCTACCCCCCTAGACGTTCCTCTGACAGGGGTAGCCCGGCGTAGCTCTCTCTTGTTTTGTGTTTGTTTAGGTCATAGGGTGATATAAAACCATGTTGGTTCACAAGTTGGGGCACTATCCTACCCGATTTCACCTCAACGGGGAGATTCCCCCCTTATACGGGTCCGGAACCTTCGCCTCTATGTTAGAGCGCATGCATGCGAGGGGGGACACATGCAAGCACCTATACCAACCTCTCACCACACTCACACACATATTCTAGGGACACATAAAAGTTTTCATCTGATTCCGATGTTCTCGTGGTCTTCCTCCGGTGAAACCCTAATCTCTATGCACACTCGGATCGTCTACCCCTAGACGTCCCTATGACAGGGGTAGCTCGGCGTAGCTCTCTCTTGTTTTGTGTTTGTTTAGGTCATAGGGTGATGTAAAACCATGTTGGTCCACAAGTTGGGGCACTATCCTACCCGGTTTCACCTCAACGGGGAGATTTCCCCCTTATACGGGTCCGGAACCTTCGCCTCTAGGTTAGAGCGCATGCATGCGAGGAGGGACACATGCAAGCACCTATACCAACCTCTCACCACACTCACACACATATGCTAGGGACATATGCAAGTTTTCATCTGATTCCAATGTTCTCGTGGTCTTCCTCCGGCGAATCCCTGATCTCTGTGCACACTTGGATCATCTACCCCCCTAGACGTTCCTCTGATAGGGGTAGCCCGGCTTAGCTCTCTCTTGTTTTGTGTTTGTTTAGGTCATAGGGTGATGTAATACCATGTTGGTTCACAAGTTGGGGCACTATTCTACCCGGTTTCACCTCAACGGGGAGATTCCCCCTTATATGGGTCTGGAACCTTCGCCTCTAGGTTAGAGCGCATGCATGCGAGGGGGGACACATGCAAGCACCTATACCAACCTCTCACCACACTCACACACATATGCTAGGGACACATGCAAGTTTTCATCTGATTCCAATGTTCTCGTGGTCTTCCTCCGGCGAAACCCTGATCTCTGTGCACACTTGGATCATCTACCCCCCTAGACGTTCCTCTCACAGGGGTAGCCCGGCGTAGCTCTCTCTTGCTTTGTGTTTGTTTAGGTCATAGGGTGATGTAAAACCATGTTGGTTCACAAGTGGGGGCACTATCCTACCCGGTTTCACCTAAACGGGGATATTTCCCCCTTATACGGGTCCGGAACCTTCGCCTCTAGGTTAGAGCGCATGCATGCGAGGAGGGACACATGCAAGCACCTATACCAACCTCTCACCACACTCACACACATATGCTAGGGACACATGAAAGTTTTCATCTAATTCCGATGTTCTCGTGGTCTTCCTCCGGCGAAACCCTGATCTCTGTGCACACTCGGATCGTCTATCCCCCTAGACGTTTCTTTGACAGGGGTAGCCTGGCGTAGCTCTCTCTTGTTTTGTGTTTGTTTAGGTCATAGGGTGATGTAAAACCATGTTGGTTCACAAGTTGGGGCACTATCCTACCCGGTTTCACCTCAACGGGGAGATTCCCCCCTTATACGGGTCCGGAACCTTCGCCTCTATGTTAGAGCGCATGCATGCGAGGGGGGGACACATGCAAGCACCTATACCAACCTCTCACCACACTCATACACATATGCTAGCGACACATGCAAGTTTTCATCTGATTCCGATGTTCTCGTGGTCTTCCTCCGGCGAAACCCTGATCTCTGTGCACACTCGGATCGTCTACCCCCCTAGACGTTCCTCTGACAGGGGTAGCCCGGCGTAGCTCTCTCTTGTTTTGTGTTTGTTTAGGTCATAGGGTGATGTAAAACCATGTTGGTTCACAAGTTGGGGCACTATCCTACCCGGATTCACCTAAACGGGCAGATTCCCCCCTTATACGGGTCCGGAACCTTAGCCTCTTGGTTAGAGCGCATGCATGCGAGGAGGGACACATGCAAGCACCTATACCAACCTCTCACCACACTCACACACATATGCTAGGGACACATGCAAGTTTGCATCTGATTCCGATGTTCTCGTGGTCTTCCTCCGGCGAAACCCTGATCTCTGTACACACTCAGATCGTCTACCCCCCTAGACGTTCCTCTGACAGGGGTAGCCCGGCGTAGCTCTCTCTTGTTTTCTGTTTGTTTAGGTCATAGGGTGATGTAAAACCATGTTGGTTCACAAGTTGGGGCACTATCCTACCCGGTTTCACCTAAACGGGGAGATTCCCGCCTTATACGTAACCTTCGCCTCTAGGTTAGAGCGCATGCATGCGAGTAGTGACACATGCAAGAACCTATACCAACCTCTCACCACACTCACACACATATGCTAGGGACACATGCAAGTTTACATCTGATTCCGATGTTCTCGTGGTCTTCCTCTGGCGAAACCCTGATCTCTGTGCACACTCGGATCGTCTACTCCCCTAGACGTTCCTCTGACAGGGGTAGCCCGGCGTAGCTCTCTCTTGTTTTGTGTTTGTTTAGGTCATAGGGTGATGTAAAACCATGTTGGTTCACAAGTTGGGGCACTGTCCTACCCGGTTTCACCTAAACGGGGAGATTCCCCCCTTATACGGGTCCGGAACCTTCGCCTCTAGGTTAGAGCGCATGCATGCGAGGAGGGACACATGCAAGCACCTATACCCACCTCTCACCACACTCACACACATATTCTAGGGACACATGCAAGTTTTCATCTGATTCCGATGTTCTCGTGGTCTTCCTCCGGCGAAACCCTGATCTCTGTGCACACTCGGATCGTCTACCCCCCTAGACGTTCCTCTGACAGGGGTAGCCCGGCGTAGCTGTCTCTTGTTTTGTGTTTGTTTAGGTCATAGGGTGATGTAAAACCATGTTGGTTCACAAGTTGGGGCACTATCCTACCCGGTTTCACCTAAACGGGGAGATTCCCCCTTATACGGGTCCGGAACCTTCGCCTCTAGGTTAGAGCGCATGCATGCGAGGAGGGACACATGCAATCACCTATACCAACCTCTCACCACACTCACACACATATGCTAGGGACACATGAAAGTTTTCATCTGATTCCGATGTTCTCGTGGTCTTCCTCCGGCGAAACCCTGATCTCTGTGCACACTCGGATCGTCTATCCCCCTAGACGTTCCTCTGACAGGGGTAGCCTGGCGTAGCTCTCTCTTGTTTTGTGTTTGTTTAGGTCATAGGGTGATGTAAAACCATGTTGGTTCACAAGTTGGGGCACTATCCTACCCGGTTTCACCTAAACAGGGAGATTCCCCCCTTATACGGGTCCGGAACCTTCGCCTCTAGGTTAGAGCGCCTGCATGCGAGGAGGGACACATGCAAGCACCTATACCAACCTCTCACCACACTCACACACATATGCTAGGGACACATGAAAGTTTTTATCTGATTCTGATGTTCCCGTGGTCTTCCTCCTGCGAAACCCTGATCTCTGTGCACACTCGGATCGTCTACCCCCTAGACGTTCCTCTGACAGGGTTAGCCCGGCGTAGATCTCTCTTTTTTTGTGTTTATTAAGGTCATAGGGTGATGTAAAACCATGTTGGTTCACAAGTTGGGGCACTATCCTACCCGGTTTCACCTAAACGGGGAGATTCCCCCCTTATATGGGTCCGGAACGTTCGCCTCTAGGTTAGAGCGCATGCATGCGAGGAGGGACACATGCAAGCACCTATACCAACCTCTCACCACACTCACACACATATTCTAGGGACACATGCAAGTTTACATCTGATTCCGATGTTCTCGTGGTCTTCCTCTAGCGAAACCCTGCTCTTTGTGCACATCGGATCGTCTACGCCCCTAGACGTTCCTCTGACAGGGGTAGCCCGGCGTAGCTCTCTCTTGTTTTGTGTTTGTTTAGGTCATAGGGTGATGTAAGACCATGTTGGTTCACAAGTTGGGGCACTATCCTACCCGGTTTCCCCTCAACGGGGAGATTCCCCCCTTATACGGGTCCGGAACCTTCGCCTCTAGGTAAGAGCGCATGCATGCGAGGGGGGGGGACACATGCAAGCACCTATACAAACCTCTCACCACACTCATACACATATGCTAGGGACACATGCAAGTTTTCATCTGATTCCGATGTTCTCGTGGTCTTCCTCCGGCGAAACCCTGATCTCTATGCACACTCGGATCGTCTACCCCCTAGACGTTCCTCTGACAGGGGTAGCCCGGCGTAGATCTCAATTGTTTTGTGTTTGTTTAGGTCATAGGGTGATGTAAAACCATGTCGGTTCACAAGTTGGGGCACTATCCTACCCGGATTCACCTCAACGGGGAGATTCCCCCCTTATACGGGTCCGGAACCTTCGCCTCTAGGTTAGAGCGCATGCATGCGAGGAGGGACACATGCAAGCACCTATACCAACCTCTCACCACACTCACACACATATTCTAGGGACACATGAAAGTTTTCATCTGATTCTGATGTTCTCGTGGTCTTCCTCCGGCGAAACCCTAATCTCTATGCACACTCGGATCGTCTACCCCCCTAGACGTTCCTCTGACAGGGGTAGCTCAGCGTAGCTCTCTCTTGTTTTGTGTTTGTTTAGGTCATAGGGTGATGTAAAACCATGTTGGTTCACAAGTTGGGGCACTATCCTACCCGATTTCACCTCAATAGGGAGATTTCCCCCTTATACGGGTCCGGAACCTTCGCCTCTAGGTTAGAGCGCATGCATGCGAGGAGGGACACATGCAAGCACCTATACCAACCTCTCACCACACTCACACACATATGCTAGGGACACATGCAAGTTTTCATCTGATTCCGATGTTCTCGTGGTCTTCCTCCGGCGAAACCCTGATCTCTGTGCACACTTGGATCGTCTACCCCCCTAGACGTTCCTCTGACAGGGGTAGCCCGGCGTAGCTCTCTCTTGTTTTGTGTTTGTTTAGGTCATAGGGTGATGTAAAACCATGTTGGTTCACAAGTTGGGGAACTATCCTATCCGGTTTCACCTCAACGGGGAGATTCCACCTTATACGGGTCCGGAACCTTCGCCTCTAGGTTAGAGCGCATGCATGCGAGGGGGGACAGATGCAAGCACCTATACCAACCTATCACCACACTCACACACATATGCTAGGGACACATGCAAGTTTTCATCTGATTCCAATGTTCTCGTGGTCTTCCTCCGGCGAAACCCTGATCTCTGTGCACACTTGGATCGTCTACCCCCCTAGACGTTCCTCTCACAGGGGTAGCCCGGCGTAGCTCTCTCTTGTTTTGTGTTTGTTTAGGTCATAGGGTGATGTAAAACCATGTTGGTTCACAAGTTGGGGCACTATCCTACCCAGTTTCACCTCAACGGGGAGATTTCCCCCATATACGGGTCCGGAACCTTCGCCTCTAGGTTAGAGCGCATGCATGCGAGGAGGGACACATGCAAGCACCTATACCAACCTCTCACCACACTCACACACATATGCTAGGGACACATGCAAGTTTTCATCTGATTCCGATATTCTCTTGGTCTTCCTCTGGCGAAACCCTGATCTCTGTGCACACTCGGATCGTTTACCCCCCTAGACGTTCCTCTCACAGGGGTAGCCCGGCGTAGCTCTCTCTTGTTTTGTGTTTGTTTAGGTCATAGGGTGATGTAAAACCATGTTGGTTCACTAGTTGGGGCACTATCCTACCCGGTTTCACCTAAATAGGGAGATTCCCCCCTTATACGGGTCCGGAACCTTCGCCTCTAGGTTAGAGCGCATGCATGTGAGGAGGGACACATGCAAGCACCTATACCAACCTCTCACCACACTCACACACATATGCTAGGGACACATGCAAGTTTTCATCTGATTCCGATGTTCTCGTGGTCTTCCTCCGGCGAAACCCTGATCTCTGTGCACACTTGGATCGTCTACCCCCCCTAGACGTTCCTCTGACAGGGGTAGCCTGACGTAGCTCTCTCTTGTTTTGGGTTTGTTTAGGTCATAGGGTGATGTAAAACCATGTTGGTTCACAAGTTGGGGCACTATCCTACCCGGTTTCACCTAAAGGGGAGATTCCCCCCTTATACGGGTCCGGAACCTTCGCCTCTAGGTTAGAGCGCATGCATGCGAGGAGGGACACATGAAAGCACCTATACCAACCTCTCACCACACTCACACACATATGCTAGGGACACATGAAAGTTTTCATCTGATTCTCATGTTCTCGTGGTCTTCCTCCGGCGAAACCCTGATCTCTGTGCACACTCGGATCGTCTACCCCCCTAGACGTTCCTCTCACAGGGGTAGCCCGGCGTAGCTCTCTCTTGTTTTGTGTTTGTTTAGGTCATAGGGTGATGTAAAACCATGTTGGTTCACAAGTTGGGGCACTATCCTACCCGGTTTCACCTAAATAGGGAGTTCCCCCCTTATACGGGTCCGGAACCTTTGCCTCTAGGTTAGAGCGCATGCATGCGAGGAGGGACACATGCAAGCACCTATACCAACCTCTCACCACACTCACACACATATGCTAGGGACACATGCAAGTTTTCATCTGATTCCAATGTTCTCGTGGTCTTCCTCCGGTGAAACCATGATCTCTGCGCACACTCGGATCATCTACCCCCTAGACGTTCCTCTCACAGGGGTAGCCCGGCATAGCTCTCTCTTGTTTTGTGTTTGTTTAGGTCATAGGGTGATGTAAAACCATGTTGGTTCGAAATTTGGGGCACTATCCTACACGGTTTCACCTAAACGAGGATATTCCCCCCTTATACGGGTCTGGAACCTTCGCCTCTAGGTTGGAGCGCATGCATGCGAGGGGGGACACATGCAAGCACCTATACCAACCTCTCACCACACTCACACACATATTCTAGGGACACATGCATGTTTTCATCTGATTCCGATGTTCTCGTGGTCTTCCTCCGGCGAAACCCTGATCTCTGTGCACACTCGGATCGTCTACCCCCCTAGACGTTCCTCTGACAGGGGTAGCCCAGCGTAGATCTCTCTTGTTTTGTGTTTGTTTTGGTCATAGGGTGATGTAAAACCATGTTGGTTCACAAGTTGGGGCACTATCCTACCCGGTTTCACCTCAACGGGGAGATTCCCCCCTTATACGGGTCCAGAACCTTCGCCTCTATGTTCGAGCGCATGCATGCGAGGGGGGACACATGCAAGCACCTATACCAACCTCTCACCACACCCACACACATATGCTAGGGACACATGCAAGTTTTCATCTGATTCCGATGTTCTCGTGGTCTTCCTCCGGCGAAACCCTGATCTCTGTGCACACTCGGATCGTCTACCCCCCTAGACGTTCCTCTGACAGGGGTAGCTTGGTGTAGCTCTCTCTTGTTTTGTGTTTGTTTAGGTCATAGGGTGATGTAAAACCATGTTGGTTCACAAGTTGGGGCACTATCCTACCCGATTTCACCTCAACGGGGAGATTTCCCCCTTATACGGGTCCGGAACCTTCGCCTCTAGGTTAGAGCGCATGCATGCGAGGAGGGACACATGCAAGCACCTATACCAACCTCTCACCACACTCACACACATATGCTAGGGACACATGCAAGTTTTCATCTGATTCCGATGTTCTCGTGGTCTTCCTCCGGCGAAACCCTGATCTCTGTGCACACTCGGATCGTCTACCCCCTAGACGTTCCTCTGACAGGGGTAGCCTGACGTAGCTCTCTCTTGTTTTGGGTTTGTTTAGGTCATAGGGTGATGTAAAACCATGTTGGTTCACAAGTTGGGGCACTATCCTACCCGGTTTCACCTAAATGGGGAGATTCCCCCCTTATACGGGTCCGGAACCTTCGCCTCTAGGTTAGAGCGCATGCATGCGAGGAGGGACACATGCAAGCACCTATACCAACCTCTCACCACACTCACACACATATGCTAGGGACACATGAAAGTTTTCATCTGATTCTGATGTTCTCGTGGTCTTCCTCCGGCGAAACCCTGATCTATGTGCACACTCGGATCGTCTACCCCCCTAGACGTTCCTCTGACAGGGGTAGCCCGGCGTAGCTCTCTCTTGTTTTGTGTTTGTTTAGGTCATAGGGTGATGTAAAACCATGTTGGTTCACAAGTTGGGGCACTATCCTACCCGGTTTCACCTCAACGGGGAGATTTCCCCCTTATACGGGTCCGGAACCTTCGCCTCTAGGTTAGAGCGCATGCATGCAAGGAGGGACACATGCAAGCACCTATACCAACATCTCACCGCACTCACACACATATGCTAGGGACACATGCAAGTTTTCATCTGATTCCGATGTTCTCGTGGTCTTCCTCCGGCGAAACCCTGATCTCTGTGCACACTCGGATCGTCTACCCCCCTAGACGTTCCTCTAACAGGGGTAGCCCGGCGTAGCTCTCTCTTGTTTTGTGTTTGTTTAGGCCATAGGGTGATGTAAAACCATGTTGGTTCACAAGTTGGGGCACTATCCTACCCGGTTTCACCTCAACGAGGAGATTCCCTCCTTATACGGGTCCGGAACCTTCGCCTCTAGGTTAGAGCGCATGCATGCGAGGGGGACACATGCAAGCACCTATACCAACCTCTCACCACACTCACACACATATGCTAGGGACACATGCAAGTTTTCATCTGATTCCAATGTTCTCGTGGTCTTCGTCCGGCGAAACCATGATCTCTGTGCACACTCGGATCATCTACCCCCTAGACGTTCCTCTCACAGGGGTAGCCCGGCATAGCTCTCTCTTGTTTTGTGTTTGTTTAGGTCATAGGGTGATGTAAAACCATGTTGGTTCGAAATTTGGGGCACTATCCAACCCAGTTTCACCTAAACGGGGAGATTCCCCCTTATACGGGTCTGGAACCTTCGCCTCTAGGTTGGAGCGCATGCATGCGAGGGGAGACACATGCAAGCACCTATACCAACCTCTCACCACACTCACACACATATTCTAGGGACACATGCATGTTTTCATCTGATTCCGATGTTCTCGTGGTCTTCCTCCGGCGAAACCCTGATCTCTGTGCACACTCGGATCGTCTACCCCCCTAGACGTTCCTCTGACAGGGGTAACCCGGCGTAGATCTCTTTTGTTTTGTGTTTGTTTAGGTCATAGGGTGATGTAAAACCATGTTGGTTCACAAGTTGGGGCACTATCCTACCCGGTTTCACCTCAACGGGGAGATTCCCCCCTTATACGGGTCCGGAACCTTCGCCTCTATGTTAGAGCGCATGCATGCGAGGGGGGACACATGCAATCACCTATACCAACCTCTCACCACACTCACACACATATGCTAGGGACACATGCAAGTTTTCATCTGATTCCGATGTTCTCGTGGTCTTCCTCCGGCGAAACCCTGATCTCTGTGCACACTCGGATCGTCTACCCCCCTAGACGTTCCTCTGACAGGGGTAGCTCGGCGTAGCTCTCTCTTGTTTTGTGTTTGTTTAGGTCATAGGGTGATGTAAAACCATGTTGGTTCACAAGTTGGGGCACTATCCTACCCGATTTCGCCTCAACGGGGAGATTTCCCCCTTATACGGGTCCGGAACCTTCGCCTCTAGGTTAGAGCGCATGCATGCGAGGAGGGACACATGCAAGCACCTATACCAACCTCTCACCACACTCACACACATATGCTAGGGACACATGCAAGTTTTCATCTGATTCCGATGTTCTCGTGGTCTTCCTCCGGCGAAACCCTGATCTCTATGCACACTTGGATCGTCTACCCCCCTAGACGTTCCTCTGACAGGGGTAGCCCGGCGTATCTCTCTCTTGTTTTGTGTTTGTTTAGGTCATAGGGTGATGTAAAACCATGTTGGTTCACAAGTTGGGGCACTATCCTATCCGGTTTCACCTCAACGGGGAGATTCCACCTTATACGGGTCCGGAACCTTCGCCTCTAGGTTAGAGCGCATGCATGCGAGGGGGGACACATGCAAGCACCTATACCAACCTCTCACCACACTCACACACATCTGCTAGGGACACATGCAAGTTTTCATCTGATTCCAATGTTCTCGTGGTCTTCCTCCGGCGAAACCCTGATCTCTGTGCACACTTGGATCGTCTACCCCCCTAGACGTTCCTCTCACAGGGGTAGCCTGGCGTAGCTCTCTCTTGTTTTGTGTTTGTTTAGGTCATAGGGTGATGTAAAACCATGTTGGTTCACAAGTTGGGGCACTATCCTACCAAGTTTCACCTCAACAGGGAGATTTCCCCCTTATACGGGTCCAGAACCTTCGCCTCTAGATTAGAGCGCATGCATGCGAGGAGGGACACATGCAAGCACCTATACCAACCTCTCACCACACTCACACACACATATGCTAGGGACACATGCAAGTTTTCATCTGATTCCGATGTTCTCGTGGTCTTCCTCTGGCGAAACCCTGATCTCTGTGCACACTCGGATCGTTTACCCCCCTAGAAGTTCCTCTCACAGGGGTAGCCCGGCGTAGATCTCTCTTGTTTTGTGTTTGTTTAGGTCATAGGGTGATGTAAAACCATGTTGGTTCACTAGTTGGGGCACTATCCTACCCGGTTTCACCTAAATAGGGAGATTCCCCCTTATACGGGTCCGGAACCTTCGCTTCTAGGTTAGAGCGCATGCATGCGAGGAGGGACACATGCAAGCACCTATACCAACCTCTCACCACACTCACACACATATGCTAGGGACACATGCAAGTTTTCATCTGATTCCGATGTTCTCGTGGTCTTCCTCCGGCGAAATCCTGATCTCTGTGCACACTCGGATCGTCTACACCCCTAGACGTTCCTCTGACAGGGGTAGCCTGACGTAGCTCTCTCTTGTTTTGGGTTTGTTTAGGTCATAGGGTGATGTAAAACCATGTTGGTTCACAAGTTGGGGCACTATCCTACCCGGTTTCACCTAAATGGGGAGATTCCCCCCTTATACGGGTCCGGAACCTTCGCCTCTAGGTTAGAGCGCATGCATGCGAGGAGGGACACATGCAAGCACATATACCAACCTCTCACCACACTCACACACATATGCTAGGGACACATGCAAGTTTTCATCTGATTCTGATGTTCTCGTGGTCTTCCTCCGGCGAAACCCAGATCTCTGTGCACACTCGGATCGTCTACCCCCTAGACGTTCCTCTGACAGGGGTAGCCCGGCGTAGCTCTCTCTTGTTTTGTGTTTGTTTAGGTCATAGGGTGATGTAAAACCATGTTGGTTCACAAGTTGGGGCACTATCCTACCCGGTTTCACCTCAACGGGGAGATTTCCCCCTTATACGGGTCCGGAACCTTCGCCTCTAGGTTAGAGCGCATGCATGCGAGGAGGGACACATGCAAGCACCTATACCAACCTCTCACCACACTCACACACATATGCTAGGGACACATGCAAGTTTTCATCTGATTCCGATGTTCTAGTGGTCTTCCTCCGGCGAAACCCTGATCTCTGTGCACACTCGGATCGTCTACCCCCCTAGACATTCCTCTGACAGGGGTAGCCCGGCGTAGCTCTCTCTTGTTTTGTGTTTGTTTAGGTCATAGGGTGATGTAAAATCATGTTGGTTCACAAGTTGGGGCACTATCCTACCCGGTTTCACCTCAACGGGGTGATTCCCCCTTATACGGGTCCGGAACCTTCGCCTCAAGGTTAGAGCGCATGCATGCGAGGGGGACACATGCAAGCACCTATACCAACCTCTCACCACACTCACACACATATGCTAGGGACACATGCAAGTTTTCATCTGATTCCAATGTTCTCGTGGTCTTCCTCCGACGAAACCATGATCTCTGTGCACACTCGGATCATCTACCCCCTAGACGTTCTTCTCACAGGGGTAGCCCGGCATAGCTCTCTCTTGTTTTGTGTTTGTTTAGGTCATAGGGTGATGTAAAACCATGTTGGTTCGAAAGTTGGGGCACTATCCTACCCGGTTTCACCTAAACAGGGAGATTCCCCCCTTATACGGGTCTGGAACCTTCGCCTCTAGGTTAGAGCGCATGCATGCGAGGGGGGACACATGCAAGCACCTATACCAACCTCTCACCACACTCACACACATATGCTAGGGACACATGCAAGTTTTCATCTGATTCCAATGTTCTCGTGGTCTTCCTCCGGCGAAACCCTGATCTCTGTGCACACTCGGATCGTCTACCCCCCTAGACGTTCCTCTGACAGGGGTAGCCCGGCGTAGCTCTCTCTTGTTTTGTGTTTGTTTAGGTCATAAGGTGATGTAAAACCATGTTGGTTCACAAGTTGGGGCACTATCCTACCCGGTTTCACCTCAACGGGGAGATTCCCCCCTTATACGGGTCCGGAACCTTCGCCTCTATGTTAGAGCGCATGCATGCGAGGGGGGACACATGCAAGCACCTATACCAACCTCTCACCACACTCACACACATATGCTAGGGACACATGCAAGTTTTCATATGATTCCGATGTTCTCGTGGTCTTCCTCCGGCGAAACCCTGATCTCTGTGCACACTCGGATCGTCTACCCCCTAGACATTCCTCTGACAGGGGTAGCTCGGCGTAGCTCTCTCTTGTTTTGTATTTGTTTAGGTCATAGGGTGATGTAAAACCAT
Organism: Avena sativa; assembly: GCA_916181665.1. Classification (NCBI taxonomy): domain Eukaryota; kingdom Viridiplantae; phylum Streptophyta; class Magnoliopsida; order Poales; family Poaceae; genus Avena; species Avena sativa. The sequence goes on along the minus strand of OV702298.1, from coordinate 36,951,839 downwards.
GTTGGTTCACAAGTTGGGGCACTATCCTACCCGGTTTCACCTCAACGGGGAGATTTCCCCCTTATATGGGTCCGGAACCTTCGCCTCTAGGTTAGAGCGCATGCATGCGAGGAGGGACACATGCAAGAACCTATACCAACCTCTCACCACACTCACACACATATGCTAGGGACACATGCAAGTTTTCATCTGATTCCGATGTTCTCGTGGTCTTCCTCCGGCGAAACCCTGATCTCTGTGCACACTTGGATCGTCTACCCCCCTAGACGTTCCTCTGACAGGGGTAGCCCGGCGTAGCTCTCTCTTGTTTTGTGTTTGTTTAGGTCATAGGCTGATGTAAGACCATGTTGGTTCACAAGTTGGGGCACTATCCTACCCGGTTTCACCTCAACGGGGAGATTCCCCCTTATAAGGGTCCGGAACCTTCGCCTCTAAGTTAGAGCGCATGCATGCGAGGGGGGACACATGCAAGCACCTATACCAACCTCTCACCACACTCACACACATATGCTAGGGACACATGCAAGTGTTCATCTGATTCCAATGTTCTCGTGGTCTTCCTCCGGCGAAACCCTGATCTCTGTGCACACTTGGATCATCTACCCCCCTAGATGTTCCTCTCACAGGGGTAGCCCGGCGTAGCTCTCTCTTGTTTTGTGTTTCTTTAGGTCATAGGGTGATGTAAAACCATGTTGGTTCACAAGTTGGGGCACTATCCTACCCGGTTTCACCTAAACGGGGATATTTCCCCCTTATACGGGTCCGGAACCTTCGCCTCTAGGTTAGAGCGCATGCATGCGAGGAGGGACACATGCAAGCACCTATACCAACCTCTCACCACACTGACACACATATGCTAGGGACACATGCAAGTTTTCATCTGATTCCGATGTTCTCGTGGTCTTCCTCCGGTGAAACCCTGATCTCTGTGCACACTCGGATCGTCTACCCCCCTAGACGTTCCTCTCACAGTGGTAGCCTGGCGTAGCTCTCTCTTGTTTTGTGTTTGTTTAGGTCATAGGGTGATGTAAAACCATGTTGGTTCACAAGTTGGGGCACTATCCTACCCGGTTTCACCTCAACGGGGAGATTCCACCCTTATACGGGTCCGGAACCTTCGCCTCTAGGTTAGAGCGCATGCATGCGAGGGGGACACATGCAAGCACCTATACCAACCTCTCACCACACTCACACACATATGCTAGGGACACATGCAAGTTTTCATCTGATTCCAATGTTCTCGTGGTCTTCCTCCGGCGAAACCATGATCTATGTGCACACTCGGATCATCTACCCCCTAGACGTTCCTCTCACAGGGGTAGCCCGGCATAGCTATCTCTTGTTTTGTGTTTGTTTAGGTCATAGGGTGATGTAAAACCATGTTGGTTCGAAAGTTGGGGCACTATCCTACCCGGTTTCACCTAAACGGGGAGATTCCCCCCTTATACGGGTTTGGAACCTTCGCCTCTAGGTTAGAGCGCATGCATGCGAGGGGGACACATGCAAGCACCTATACCAACCTCTCACCACACTCACACACATATGCTAGGGACACATGCAAGTTTTCATCTGATTCCGATGTTCTCGTGGTCTTCCTCCGGCGAAACCCTGATCTCTGTGCACACTCGGATCGTCTACCCCCCTAGACGTTCCTCTGATAGGGGTAGCCCGACGTAGCTCTCTCTTGTTTTGTGTTTGTTTAGGTCATAGGGTGATGTAAAACCATGTTGGTTCAAAAGTTGGGGCACTATCCTACCCGGTTTCACCTCAACGGGGAGATTTCCCCCTTATACGGGTCCGGAACCTTCGCCTCTAGGTTAGAGCGCATGCATGCGAGGAGGGACACATGCAAGAACCTATACCAACCTCTCACCACACTCACACACATATGCTAGGGACACATGCAAGTTTTCATCTGATTCCGATGTTGTCGTGGTCTTCCTCCGGCGAAACCCTGATCTCTGTGCACACTCGGATCGTCTACCCCCTAGACATTCCTCTGACAGGGGTAGCTCGGCGTAGCTCTCTCTTGTTTTGTGTTTGTTTAGGTCATAGGGTGATGTAAAACCATGTTGGTTCACAAGTTGGGGCACTATCCTACCCGGTTTCACCTCAACGGGGAGATTTCCCCCTTATACGGGTCCGGAACCTTCGCCTCTAGGTTAGAGCGCATGCATGCGAGGAGGGACACATGCAAGAACCTATACCAACCTCTCACCACACTCACACACATATGCTAGGGACACATGCAAGTTTTCATCTGATTCCGATGTTCTCGTGGTCTTCCTCCGGCGAAACCCTGATCTCTGTGCACACTTGGATCGTCTACCCCCCTAGACGTTCCTCTGACAGGGGTAGCCCGGCGTAGCTCTCTCTTGTTTAGTGTTTGTTTAGGTCATAGGGTGATGTAAAACCATGTTGGTTCACAAGTTGGGGCACTATCCTAACCGGTTTCACCTCAAAGGGGAGATTCCCCCCTTATACGGGTCCAGAACCTTCGCCTCTAGGTTAGAGCGCATGCATGCGAGGGGGACACATGCAAGAACCTATACCAACCTCTCACCACACTCACACACATATGCTAGGGACACATGCAAGTTTTCATCGAATTCCAATGTTCTCGTGGTCTTCCTCCGGCGAAACCATGATCTATGTGCACACTCGGATCATCTACCCCCTAGACGTTCCTCTCATAGGGGTAGCCCGGCATAGCTCTCTCTTGTTTTGTGTTTGTTTAGGTCATAGGGTGATGTAAAACCATGTTGGTTCGAAAGTTGGGGCACTATCCTACCCGGTTTCACCTAAACGGGGAGATTCCCCCCTTATACGGGTCTGGAACCTTCGCCTCTAGGTTAGAGCGCATGCATGCGAGGGGGACACATGCAAGCACCTATACCAACCTCTCACCACACTCACACACATATGCTAGGGACACATGCAAGTTTTCATCTGATTCCGATGTTCTCGTGGTCTTCCTCCGGCGAGACCCTGATCTCTGTGCACACTCGGATCGTCTACCCCCCTAGACGTTTCTCTGACAGGGGTAGCCCGGCGTAGCTCTCTCTTGTTTTGTGTTTGTTTAGGTCATAGGGTGATGTAAAACCATGTTGGTTCACAAGTTGGGGCACTATCCTACCCGGTTTCACCTCAACGGGGAGATTCCCCCTTATACGGGTCCGGAACCTTCGCCTCTATGTTAGAGCGCATGCATGCGAGGGGGGACACATGCAAGCACCTATACCAACCTCTCACCACACTCACACACATATGCTAGGGACACATGCAAGTTTTCATCTGATTCCGATGTTCTCGTGGTCTTCCTCCGGCGAAACCCTGATCTCTGTGCACACTCGGATCGTCTACCTCCTAGACGTTCCTCTGACAGGGGTAGCTCGGCGTAGCTCTCTCTTGTTTTGTGTTTGTTTAGGTCATAGGGTGATGTAAAACCATGTTGGTTCACAAGTTGGGGCACTATCCTACCCGGTTTCACCTCAACGGGGAGATTTCCCCCTTATACGGGTCCGGAACCTTCGCCTCTAGGTTAGAGCGCATGCATGCGAGGAGGGACACATGCAAGCACCTATACCAACCTCTCACCACACTCAGACACATATGCTAGGGACACATGCAAGTTTTCATCTGATTCCGATGTTCTCGTGGTCTTCCTCCGGCGAAACCCTGATCTCTGTGCACACTTGGATCGTCTACCCCTCTAGACGTTCCTCTGACAGGGGTAGCCCGGCGTAGCTCTCTCTTGTTTTGTGTTTGTTTAGGTCATAGGCTGATGTAAGACCATGTTGGTTCATAAGTTGGGGCACTATCCTACCCGGTTTCACCTCAACGGGGAGATTCCCCCTTATAAGGGTCCGGAACCTTCGCCTCTAGGTTAGAGCGCATGCATGCGAGGGGGGACACATGCAAGCACCTATACCAACCTCTCACCACACTCACACACATATGCTAGGGACACATGCAAGTGTTCATCTGATTCCAATGTTCTCGTGGTCTTCCTCCGGTGAAACCCTGATCTCTGTGCACACTTGGATCATCTACCCCCCTAGACGTTCCTCTCACAGGGGTAGCCCGGCGTAGCTCTCTCTTGTTTTGTGTTTGTTTAGGTCATAGGGTGATGTAAAACCATGTTGGTTCACAAGTTGGGGCACTATCCTACCCGGTTTCACCTAAACGGGGATATTTCCCCCTTATACGGGTCCGGAACCTTCGCCTCTAGGTTAGAGCGCATGCATGCGAGGAGGGACACATGCAAGCACCTATACCAACCTCTCACCACACTGACACACATATGCTAGGGACACATGCAAGTTTTCATCTGATTCCGATGTTCTCGTGGTCTTCCTCCGGTGAAACCCTGATCTCTATGCACACTCGGATCGTCTACCCCCCTAGACGTTCCTCTCACAGTGGTAGCCTGGCGTAGCTCTCTCTTGTTTTGTGTTTGTTTAGGTCATAGGGTGATGTAAAACCATGTTGGTTCACAAGTTGGGGCACTATCCTACCCGGTTTCACCTCAACGGGGAGATTCCACCCTTATACGGGTCCGGAACCTTCGCCTCTAGGTTAGAGCGCATGCATGCGAGGGGGACACATGCAAGCACCTATACCAACCTCTCACCACACTCACACACATATGCTAGGGACACATGCAAGTTTTCATCTGATTCCAATGTTCTCGTGGTCTTCCTCCGGCGAAACCATGATCTATGTGCACACTCGGATCATCTACCCCCTAGACGTTCCTCTCACAGGGGTAGCCCGGCATAGCTATCTCTTGTTTTGTGTTTGTTTAGGTCATAGGGTGATGTAAAACCATGTTGGTTCGAAAGTTGGGGCACTATCCTACCCGGTTTCACCTAAACGGGGAGATTCCCCCCTTATACGGGTTTGGAACCTTCGCCTCTAGGTTAGAGCGCATGCATGCGAGGGGGACACATGCAAGCACCTATACCAACCTCTCACCACACTCACACACATATGCTAGGGACACATGCAAGTTTTCATCTGATTCCGATGTTCTCGTGGTCTTCCTCCGGCGAAACCCTGATCTCTATGCACACTCGGATCGTCTACCCCCCTAGACGTTCCTCTGATAGGGGTAGCCCGACGTAGCTCTCTCTTGTTTTCTGTTTGTTTAGGTCATAGGGTGATGTAAAACCATGTTGGTTCACAAGTTGGGGCACTATCCTACCCGGTTTCACCTCAACGGGGAGATTTCCCCCTTATACGGGTCCGGAACCTTCGCCTCTAGGTTAGAGCGCATGCATGCGAGGAGGGACACATGCAAGAACCTATACCAACCTCTCACCACACTCACACACATATGCTAGGGACACATGCAAGTTTTCATCTGATTCCGATGTTGTCGTGGTCTTCCTCCGGCGAAACCCTGATCTCTGTGCACACTCGGATCGTCTACCCCCTAGGCATTCCTCTGACAGGGGTAGCTCGGCGTAGCTCTCTCTTGTTTTGTGTTTGTTTAGGTCATAGGGTGATGTAAAACCATGTTGGTTCACAAGTTGGGGCACTATCCTACCCGGTTTCACCTCAACGGGGAGATTTCCCCCTTATACGGGTCCGGAACCTTCGCCTCTAGGTTAGAGCGCATGCATGCGAGGAGGGACACATGCAAGAACCTATACCAACCTCTCACCACACTCACACACATATGCTAGGGACACATGCAAGTTTTCATCTGATTCCGATGTTCTCGTGGTCTTCCTCCGGCGAAACCCTGATCTCTGTGCACACTTGGATCGTCTACCCCCCTAGACGTTCCTCTGACAGGGGTAGCCCGGCGTAGCTCTCTCTTGTTTAGTGTTTGTTTAGGTCATAGGGTGATGTAAAACCATGTTGGTTCACAAGTTGGGGCACTATCCTAACCGGTTTCACCTCAAAGGGGAGATTCCCCCCTTATACGGGTCCAGAACCTTCGCCTCTAGGTTAGAGCGCATGCATGCGAGGGGGACACATGCAAGAACCTATACCAACCTCTCACCACACTCACACACATATGCTAGGGACACATGCAAGTTTTCATCTAATTCCAATGTTCTCGTGGTCTTCCTCCGGCGAAACCATGATCTATGTGCACACTCGGATCATCTACCCCCTAGACGTTCCTCTCACAGGGGTAGCCCGGCATAGCTCTCTCTTGTTTTGTGTTTGTTTAGGTCATAGGGTGATGTAAAACCATGTTGGTTCGAAAGTTGGGGCACTATCCCACCCGGTTTCACCTAAACGGGGAGATTCCCCCCTTATACGGGTCTGGAACCTTCGCCTCTAGGTTAGAGCGCATGCATGCGAGGGGGACACATGCAAGCACCTATACCAACCTCTCACCACACTCACACACATATGCTAGGGACACATGCAAGTTTTCATCTGATTCCGATGTTCTCGTGGTCTTCCTCCGGCGAGACCCTGATCTCTGTGCACACTCGGATCGTCTACCCCCCTAGACGTTTCTCTGACAGGGGTAGCCCGGCGTAGCTCTCTCTTGTTTTGTGTTTGTTTAGGTCATAGGGTGATGTAAAACCATGTTGGTTCACAAGTTGGGGCACTATCCTACCCGGTTTCACCTCAACGGGGAGATTCCCCCTTATACGGGTCCGGAACCTTCGCCTCTATGTTAGAGCGCATGCATGCGAGGGGGGACACATGCAAGCACCTATACCAACCTCTCACCACACTCACACACATATGCTAGGGACACATGCAAGTTTTCATCTGATTCCGATGTTCTCGTGGTCTTCCTCCGGCGAAACCCTGATCTCTGTGCACACTCGGATCGTCTACCTCCTAGACGTTCCTCTGACAGGGGTAGCTCGGCGTAGCTCTCTCTTGTTTTGTGTTTGTTTAGGTCATAGGGTGATGTAAAACCATGTTGGTTCACAAGTTGGGGCACTATCCTACCCGGTTTCACCTCAACGGGGAGATTTCCCCCTTATACGGGTCCGGAACCTTCGCCTCTAGGTTAGAGCGCATGCATGCGAGGAGGGACACATGCAAGCACCTATACCAACCTCTCACCACACTCAGACACATATGCTAGGGACACATGCAAGTTTTCATCTGATTCCGATGTTCTCGTGGTCTTCCTCCGGCGAAACCCTGATCTCTGTGCACACTTGGATCGTCTACCCCTCTAGACGTTCCTCTGACAGGGGTAGCCCGGCGTAGCTCTCTCTTGTTTTGTGTTTGTTTAGGTCATAGGCTGATGTAAGACCATGTTGGTTCATAAGTTGGGGCACTATCCTACCCGGTTTCACCTCAACGGGGAGATTCCCCCTTATAAGGGTCCGGAACCTTCGCCTCTAGGTTAGAGCGCATGCATGCGAGGGGGGACACATGCAAGCACCTATACCAACCTCTCACCACACTCACACACATATGCTAGGGACACATGCAAGTGTTCATCTGATTCCAATGTTCTCGTGGTCTTCCTCCGGTGAAACCCTGATCTCTGTGCACACTTGGATCATCTACCCCCCTAGACGTTCCTCTCACAGGGGTAGCCCGGCGTAGCTCTCTCTTGTTTTGTGTTTGTTTAGGTCATAGGGTGATGTAAAACCATGTTGGTTCACAAGTTGGGGCACTATCCTACCCGGTTTCACCTAAACGGGGATATTTCCCCCTTATACGGGTCCGGAACCTTCGCCTCTAGGTTAGAGCGCATGCATGCGAGGAGGGACACATGCAAGCACCTATACCAACCTCTCACCACACTGACACACATATGCTAGGGACACATGCAAGTTTTCATCTGATTCCGATGTTCTCGTGGTCTTCCTCCGGTGAAACCCTGATCTCTGTGCACACTCGGATCGTCTACCCCCCTAGACATTCCTCTCACAGTGGTAGCCCGGCGTAGCTCTCTCTTGTTTTGTGTTTGTTTAGGTCATAGGGTGATGTAAAACCATGTTGGTTCACAAGTTGGGGCACTATCCTACCCGGTTTCACCTCAACGGGGAGATTCCACCCTTATACGGGTCCGGAACCTTCGCCTCTAGGTTAGAGCGCATGCATGCGAGGGGGACACATGCAAGCACCTATACCAACCTCTCACCACACTCACACACATATGCTAGGGACACATGCAAGTTTTCATCTGATTCCAATGTTCTCGTGGTCTTCCTCCGGCGAAACCATGATCTATGTGCACACTCGGATCATTTACCCCCTAGACGTTCCTCTCACAGGGGTAGCCCGGCATACCTCTCTCTTGTTTTGTGTTTGTTTAGGTCATAGGGTGATGTAAAACCATGTTGGTTCGAAAGTTGGGGCACTACCCTACCCGGTTTCACCTAAACGGGGAGATTCCCCCCTTATACGGGTTTGGAACCTTCGCCTCTAGGTTAGAGCGCATGCATGCGAGGGGGGACACATGCAAGCACCTATACCAACCTCTCACCACACTCACACACATATGCTAGGGACACATGCAAGTTTTCATCTGATTCCGATGTTCTCGTGGTCTTCCTCCGGCGAAACCCTGATCTCTGTGCACACTCGGATCGTCTACCCCCCTAGACGTTCCTCTGATAGGGGTAGCCCGGCATAGCTCTCTCTTGTTTTGTGTTTGTTTAGGTCATATGGTGATGTAAAACCATGTTGGTTCACAAGTTGGGGCACTATCCTACCCGATTTCACCTCAACGGGGAGATTCCCCCCTTATACGGGTCCGGAACCTTCGCCTCTATGTTAGAGCGCATGCATGCGAGGGGGGGGACACATGCAAGCACCTATACCAACCTCTCACCACACTCACACACATATGCTAGGGACACATGCAAGTTTTCATCTGATTCCGATGTTCTCGTGGTCTTCCTCCGGTGAAACCCTAATCTCTATGAACACTCGGATCGTCTACCCCCTAGACGTCCCTCTGACAGGGGTAGCTCGGCGTAGCTCTCTCTTGTTTTGTGTTTGTTTAGGTCATAGGGTGATGTAAAACCATGTTGGTTCACAAGTTGGGGCACTATCCTACCCGGTTTCACCTCAACGGGGAGATTTCCCCCTTATACGGGTCCGGAACCTTCGCCTCTAGGTTAGAGCGCATGCATGCGAGGAGGGACACATGCAAGCACCTATACAAACCTCTCACCACACTCACACACATATGCTAGGGACACATGCAAGTTTTCATCTGATTCCGATGTTCTCGTGGTCTTCCTCCGGCGAAACCCTGATCTCTGTGCACACTTGGATCATCTACCCCCCTAGACGTTCCTCTGATAGGGGTAGCCCGGCTTAGCTCTCTCTTGTTTTGTGTTTGTTTAGGTCATAGGGTGATGTAAGACCATGTTGGTTCACAAGTTGGGGCACTATCCTACCCGGTTTCACCTCAACGGGGAGATTCCCCCTTATATGGGTCTGGAACCTTCGCCTCTAGGTTAGAGCGCATGCATGCGAGGGGGGACACATGCAAGCACCTATACCAACCTCTCACCACACTCACACACATATGCTAGGGACACATGCAAGTGTTCATCTGATTCCAATGTTCTCGTGGTCTTCCTCCGGCGAAACCCTGATCTCTGTGCACACTTGGATCATCTACCCCCCTAGACGTTCCTCTCACAGGGGTAGCCCGGCGTAGCTCTCTCTTGTTTTGTGTTTGTTTAGGTCATAGGGTGATGTAAAACCATGTTGGTTCACAAGTGGGGGCACTATCCTACCCGGTTTCACCTAAACGGGGATATTTCCCCCTTATACGGGTCCGGAACCTCCGCCTCTAGGTTAGAGCGCATGCATGCGAGGAGGGACACATGCAAGCACCTATACCAATCTCTCACCACACTCACACACATATGCTAGGGACACATGAAAGTTTACATCTGATTCCGATGTTCTCGTGGTCTTCCTCTGGCGAAACCCTGATCTCTATGCACACTCGGATCATCTACTCCCCTAGACGTTCCTCTGACAGGGGTAGCCCGGCGTAGCTCTCTCTTGTTTTGTGTTTTTTTAGGTCATAGGGTGATGTAAAACCATGTTGGTTCACAAGTTGGGGCACTATCCTACCCGGTTTCACCTCAACGGGGAGATTCCCCCCTTATACGGGTTCGGAACCTTCGCCTCTATGTTAGAGCGCATGCATGCGAGGGGGGGACACATGCAAGCACCTATACCAACCTCTCACCACACTCATACACATATGATAGGGACACATGCAAGTTTTCATCTGATTCCGATGTTCTCGTGGTCTTCCTCCGGCGAAACCCTGATCTCTGTGCACACTCGGATCGTCTACCCCCCTAGACGTTCCTCTGACAGGGGTAGCCCGGCGTAGCTCTCTCTTGTTTTATGTTTTTTTAGGTCATAGGGTGATGTAAAACCATGTTGGTTCACAAGTTGGGGCACTATCCTACCCGGATTCACCTAAACGGGCAGATTCCCCCCTTATACGGGTCCGGAACCTTCGCCTCTTGGTTAGAGCGCATGCATGCGAGGAGGGACACATGCAAGCACCTATACCAACCTCTCACCACACTCACACACATATGCTAGGGACACATGCAAGTTTGCATCTGATTCCGATGTTCTCGTGGTCTTCCTCCGGCGAAACCCTAATCTCTGTACACACTCGGATCGTCTACCCCCCTAGACGTTCCTCTGACAGGGGTAGCCCGGCGTAGCTCTCTCTTGTTTTGTGTTTGTTTAGGTCATAGGGTGATGTAAAACCATGTTGGTTCACAAGTTGGGGCACTATCCTACCCGGTTTCACCTAAACGGGGAGATTCCCCCCTTATACGTAACCTTCGCCTCTAGGTTAGAGCGCATGCATGCGAGTAGTGACACATGCAAGCACCTATACCAACCTCTCACCACACTCACACACATATGCTAGGGACACATGCAAGTTTACATCTGATTCCGATGTTCTCGTGGTCTTCCTCTGGCGAAACCCTGATCTCTGTGCACACTCGGATCGTCTACTCCCCTAGACGTTCCTCTGACAGGGGTAGCCCGGCGTAGCTCTCTCTTGTTTTGTGTTTGTTTAGGTCATAGGGTGATGTAAAACCATGTTGGTTCACAAGTTGGGGCACTATCCTACCCGGTTTCACCTAAACGGGGAGATTCCCCCCTTATACGGGTCCGGAACCTTCGCCTCTAGGTTAGAGCGCATGCATGCGAGGAGGGACACATGCAAGCACCTATACCAACCTCTCACCACACTCACACACATATGCTAGGGACACATGCAAGTTTTCATCTGATTCCGATGTTCTCGTGGTCTTCCTCCTGCGAAATCCTGATCTCTGTGCACACTCGGATCGTCTACCCCCCTAGACGTTCCTCTGACAGGGGTAGCCCGGCGTAGCTGTCTCTTGTTTTGTGTTTGTTTAGGTCATAGGGTGATGTAAAACCATGTTGGTTCACAAGTTTGGGCACTATCCTACCCGGTTTCACCTAAACGGGGAGATTCCCCCCTTATACGGGTCCGGAACCTTCGCCTCTAGGTTAGAGCGCATGCATGCGAGGAGGGACACGTGCAATCACCTATACCAACATCTCACCATACTCACTCACATATGCTAGGGACACATGAAAGTTTTCATCTGATTCCGATGTTCTCGTGGTCTTCCTCCGGCGAAACCCTGATCTCTGTGCACACTCGGATCGTCTATCCCCCTAGACGTTCCTCTGACAGGGGTAGCCTGGCGTAGCTCTCTCTTGTTTTGTGTTTGTTTAGGTCATAGGGTGATGTAAAACCATGTTGGTTCACAAGTTGGGGCACTATCCTACCCGGTTTCACCTAAACAGGGAGATTCCCCCCTTATACGGGTCCGGAACCTTCGCCTCTAGGTTAGAGCGCATGCATGCGAGGAGGGACACATGCAAGCACATATACCAACCTCTCACCACACTCACACACATATGCTAGGGACACATGAAAGTTTTCATCTGATTCTGATGTTCTCGTGGTCTTCCTCCGGCGAAACCCTGATCTCTGTGCACACTCGGATCGTCAACCCCCTAGACGTTCCTCTGACAGGGTTAGCCCGGCGTTGCTCTCTCTTGTTTTGTGTTTATTTAGGTCATAGGGTGATGTAAAACCATGTTGGTTCACAAGTTGGGGCACTATCCTACCCGGTTTCACCTAAACGGGGAGATTCCCCCCTTATACGGGTCCGGAACCTTCGCCTCTAGGTTAGAGCGCATGCATGCGAGGAGGGACACATGCAAGCACCTATACCAACCTATCACCACACTCACACACATATTCTAGGGACACATGCAAGTTTATATCTGATTCCGATGTTCTCGTGGTCTTCCTCTAGCGAAACCCTGCTCTCTGTGCACACTCGGATCGTCTACGCCCCTAGACGTTCCTCTGACAGGGGTAGCCCGGCGTAGCTCTCTCTTGTTTTGTGTTTGTTTAGGTCATAGGGTGATGTAAGACCATGTTGGTTCACAAGTTGGGGCACTATCCTACCCGGTTTCCCCTCAACGGGGAGATTCCCCCCTTATACGGGTCCGGAACCTTCGCCTCTAGGTAAGAGCGCATGCATGCGAGGGGGGGACACATGCAAGCACCTATACCGACCTCTCACCACACTCATACACATATGCTAGGGACACATGCAAGTTTTCATCTGATTCCGATGTTCTCGTGGTCTTCCTCCGGCGAAACCCTGATCTCTATGCACACTCGGATCGTCTACCCCCTAGACGTTCCTCTGACAGGGGTAGCCCGGCGTAGATCTCAATTGTTTTGTGTTTGTTTAGGTCATAGGGTGATGTAAAACCATGTTGGTTCACAAGTTGGGGCACTATCCTACCCGGATTCACATAAACGAGCAGATTCCCGCCCCGGAACCTTCGCCTCTAGGTTAGAGCGCATGCATGCGAGGAGGGACACATGCAAGCACCTATACCAACCTCTCACCACACTCACACACATATGCTAGGGACACATGAAAGTTTTCATCTGATTCTGATGTTCTCGTGGTCTTCCTCCGGCGAAACCCTGATCTTTGTGCACACTCGGATCGTCTACCCCCCTAGACGTTCCTCTGAAAGGGGTAGCCCAGCGTAGCTCTCTCTTGTTTTGTGTTTGTTTAGGTCATAGGGTGATGTAAAACCATGTTGGTTCACAAGTTGGGGCACTATCCTACCCGGTTTCACCTAAACGGGGAGATTCCCCCCTTATACGGGTCCGGAACCTTCGCCTCTAGGTTAGAGCGCATGGATGCGAGGAGGGACACATGCAAGCACCTATACCAACCTCTCACCACACTCACACACATATTCTAGGGACACATGAAAGTTTTCATCTGATTCTGATGTTCTCGTGGTCTTCCTCCGGCGAAACCCTGATCTCTGTGCACACTCGGATCGTCTACCCCCCTAGACGTTCCTCTGACAGGGGTAGCCTGGCGTAGCTCTTTCTTGTTTTGTGTTTGTTTAGGTAATAGGGTGATGTAAAACCATGTTGGTTCACAAGTTGGGGCACTATCCTACCCGGTTTCACCTAAACAGGGAGATTCCCCCCTTATACGGGTCCGGAACCTTCGCCTCTAGGTTAGAGCGCATGCATGCGAGGAGGGACACATGCAAGCATCTATACCAACCTCTAACCACACTCACACACATATGCTAGGGACACATGCAAGTTTTCATCTGATTCCGATGTTCTCGTGGTCTTCCTCCGGCGAAACCCTGATCTCTGTGCACACTCGGATCGTCTACCCCCCTAGACGTTCCTTTGACAGGGGTAGCCTGGCGTAGCTCTCTCTTGTTTTGTGTTTGTTTAGGTCATAGGGTGATGTAAAACCATGTTGCTTCACAAGTTGGGGCACTATCCTACCCGGTTTCACCTAAACAGGGAGATTCCCCCCTTATACGGGTCCGGAACCTTCGCCTCTAGGTAAGAGCGCATGCATGCGAGGAGGGACACATGAAAGCACCTATACCAACCTCTCACCACACTCACACACATATGCTAGGGACACATGAAAGTTTTCATCTGATTCCGATGTTCTCGTGGTCTTCCTCCAGCGAAACCCTGATCTCTGTGCACACTCGGATCGTCTACCCCCCTAGACGTTCCTTTGACAGGAGTAGCCTGGCGTAGCTCTCTCTTGTTTTGTGTTTGTTTAGGTCATAGGGTGATGTAAAACCATGTTGGTTCACAAGTTGGGGCACTATCCTACCCGGTTTCACATAAACGGGGAGATTCCCCCCTTATACGGGTCCGAAACCTTCGCCTCTAGGTTAGAGCGCATGCATGCGAGGAGGGACACATGCAAGCACCTATACCAACCTCTCACCACACTCACACACATATGCTAGGGACACATGAAAGTTTTCATCTGATTCTGATGTTCTCGTGGTCTTCCTCCGGCGAAACCCTGATCTCTGTGCACACTCGGATCGTCTACCCCCTAGACGTTCCTCTGACAGGGTTAGCCCGGCGTAGCTCTCTCTTGTTTTGTGTTTGTTTAGGTCATAGGGTGATGTAAAACCATGTTGGTTCACAAGTTGGGGCACTATCCTACCCGGTTTCACCTAAACGGGGAGATTCCCCCCTTATACGGGTCCGGAACCTTCACCTCTAGGTTAGAGCGCATGCATGCAAGGAGGGACACTTTAAAGCACCTATACCAACCTCTCACCACACTCACACACATATTCTAGGGACACATGCAAGTTTACATCTGATTCCGATGTTCTCGTGGTCTTCCTCTGGCGAAACCCTGATCTCTGTGCACACTCGGATCGTCTACTCCCCTAGACGTTCCTCTGACAGGGGTAGCCCGGCGTAGCTCTCTCTTGTTTTGTGTTTGTTTAGGTCATAGGGTGATGTAAGACCATGTTGGTTCACAAGTTGGGGCACTATCCTACCCGGTTTCACCTCAACGGGGAGATTCATCCCTTATACGGGTCCGGAACCTTCGCCTCTATGTTAGAGCGCATGCATGCGAGGGGGGGCACATGAAAGCACCTATACCAACCTCTCACCACACTCATACACATATGCTAGGGACACATGCAAGTTTTCATCTGATTCCGATGTTCTCGTGGTCTTCCTCCGGCGAAACCCTGATCTCTGTGCACACTCGGATCGTCTACCCCCCTAGACGATCCTCTGACAGGGGTAGCCCGGCGTAGCTCTCTCTTGTTTTGTGTTTGTTTAGGTCATAGGGTGATGTAAAACCATGTTGGTTCACAAGTTGGGGCACTATCCTACTTGGATTCACCTAAACGGGCAGATTCCCCCCTTATACGGGTCCGGAACCTTCGCCTCTTGGTTACAGCGCATGCATGCGAGGAGGGACAAATGCAAGCACCTATACCAACCTCTCACCACACTCACACACATATGCTAGGGACACATGCAAGTTTACATCTGATTCCGATGTTCTCGTGGTCTTCCTCTGGCGAAACCCTGATCTCTGTGCACACTCGGATCGTCTACCCCCCTAGACGTTCCTCTGACAGGGGTAGCCCGGCGTAGCTCTCTCTCGTTTTGTGTTTGTTTACGTCATAGGGTGATGTAAAACCATGTTGGTTCACAAGTTGGGGCACTATCCTACCCGGTTTCACCTCAACGGGGAGATTTCCCCCTTATACGGGTCCAGAACCTTCGCCTCTAGGTTAGAGCGCATGCATGCGAGGAGGGACACATGCAAGCACCTATACCAACCTCTCACCACACTCACACACATATGCTAGGGACACATGCAAGTTTTCATCTGATTCCGATGTTCTCGTGGTCTTCCTCCGGCGAAACCCTGATCTCTGTGCACACTCAGATCGTCTACCCCCCTAGACGTTCCTCTCACAGGGGTAGCCCGGCGTAGCTCTCTCTTGTTTTGTGTTTGTTTAGGTCATAGGGTGATGTAAAACCATGTTGCTTCACAAGTTGGGGCACTATCCTACCCGGTTTCACCTAAACAGGGAGATTCCCCCCTTATACGGGTCCGGAACCTTCGCCTCTAGGTAAGAGCGCATGCATGCGAGGAGGGACACATGCAAGCACCTATAACAACCTCTCACCACACTCACACACATATGCTAGGGACACATGAAAGTTTTCATCTGATTCCGATGTTCTCGTGGTCTTCCTCCGGCGAAACCCTGATCTCTGTGCACACTCGGATCGTCTACCCCCCTAGACGTTCCTCTAACAGGGGTAGCCCGGCGTAGCTATCTCTTGTTTTGTGTTTGTTTAGGTCATAGGGTGATGTAAAACCATGTTGGTTCACAAGTTGGGGCACTATCCTACCCGGTTTCACATAAACGGGGAGATTCCCCCCTTATACGGGTCCGGAACCTTCGCCTCTAGGTTAGAGCGCTTGCATGCGAGGAGGGACACATGCAAGCACCTATACCAACCTCTCACCACACTCACACACATATGCTAGGGACACATGAAAGTTTTCATCTGATTCTGATGTTCTCGTGGTCTTCCTCCGGCGAAACCCTGATCTCTGTGCACACTCGGATCGTCTACCCCCCTAGACGTTCCTCTGACAGGGGTAGCCCGGCGTAGCTCTCTCTTGTTTTGTGTTTGTTTAGGTCATAGTGTGATGTAAAACCATGTTGGTTCACAAGTTGGGGCACTATCCTACCCGGTTTCACCTCAACGGGGAGATTCCCCCCTTATACGGGTCCGGAACCTTCGCCTCTGTTAGAGCGCATGCATGCGAGGGGGACACATGCAAGCACCTATACCAACCTCTCACCACACTCACACACATATGCTAGGGACACATGCAAGTTTTCATCTAATTCCAATGTTCTCGTGGTCTTCCTCCGGCGAAACCCTGATCTCTGTGCACACTCGGATCGTCTACCCCCTAGACGTTCCTCTGACAGGGGTAGCTCGGCGTAGATCTCTCTTGTTTTGTGTTTGTTTAGGTCATAGGGTGATGTAAAACCATGTTGGTTCACAAGTTGGGGCACTATCCTACCCGGTTTCAACTCAACGGGGAGATTTCCCCTTTATACGGATCCGGAACCTTCGCCTCTAGGTTAGAGCGTATGCATGCGAGGAGGGACACATGCAAACACCTATACCAACCTATCACCACACTCACACACATATGCTAGGGACACATGCAAGTTTTCATCTGATTCTGATGTTCTCGTGGTCTTCCTCCGGCGAAACCCTGATCTCCGTGCACACTCGGATCGTCTACCCCCTAGACGTTCCTCTGACAGGGGTAGCCCGGCGTATATCTCTCTTGTTTTGTGTTTGTTTAGGTCATAGGGTGATGTAAAACCATGTTGGTTCACAAGTTGGGGCACTCTCCTACCCGGTTTCACCTCAACGGGGAGATTCCCCCTTATACGGGTCCGAACCTTCGCCTCTAGGTTAGAGCGCATGCATGCGAGGAGGGACACATGCAAGCACCTATACCAACCTGTCACCACACACACACATATGCTAGGGACACATGCAAGTTTTCATCTGATTCCAATGTTCTCGTGGTCTTCCTCCGGCGAAACCCTGATCTCTATGCACACTTGGATCGTCTACCCCCCTAGACGTTCCTCTGACAGGGGTAGCCCGGCGTAGCTCTCTCTTGTTTTGTGTTTTTTTAGGTCATAGGGTGATGTAAAACCATGTTGGTTCACAAGTTGGGGCACTATCCTACCCGATTTCACCTCAGCGGGGAGATTCCCCCCTTATACGGGTCTGGAACCTTCGCCTCTATGTTAGAGCGCATGCATGTGAGTGGTGACACATGCAAGCACCTATACCAACCTCTCACCACACTCACACACATATGCTAGGGACACATGCAAGTTTTCATCTGATTCCGATGTTCTCGTGGTCTTCCTCCGGCGAAACCCTGATCTCTGTGCACACTCGGATCGTCTACCCCCCTAGACGTTCCTCTGACAGGGGTACACCGGCGTAGCTCTCTCTTGTTTTCTGTTTGTTTAGGTCATAGGGTGATGTAAAACCATGTTGGTTCACAAGTTGGGGCACTATCCTACCCGGTTTCACCTCAACGGGGAGATTTCCCCCTTATACGGGTCCGGAACCTTCGCCTCTAGGTTAGAGCGCATGCATGCGAGGAGGGACACATGCAAGCACCTATACCAACCTCTCAACACACTCACACACATATGCTAGGGACACATGCAAGTTTTCATCTGATTCCGATGTGCGCGTGGTCTTCCTCCGGCGAAACCCTGATCTCTGTGCACACTCGGATCGTCTACCCCCCTAGACGTTCCTCTGACAGGGGTACACCGGCGTAGCTCTCTTGTTTTGTGTTTGTTTAGGTCATAGGGTGATGTAAAACCATGTTGGTTCACAAGTTGGGGCACTATCCTACCCGGTTTCACCTCAACGGGGAGATTTCCCCCTTATACGGGTCCGGAACCTTCGCCTCTAGGTTAGAGCGCATGCATGCGAGGAGGGACACATGCAAGCACCTATACCAACCTCTCACCACACTCACACACGTATGCTAGGGAAACATGAAAGTTTTCATCTGATTCCGATGTGCTCGTGGTCTTCCTCCGGCGAAACCCTGATCTCTGTGCACACTCGGATCGTCTACCCCCTAGACGTTCCTCTGACAAGGGTAGACCGGCGTAGATCTCTCTTGTTTTGTGTTTGTTTAGGTCATAGGGTGATGTAAAACCATCTTGGTTCACAAGTTGGGGCACTATCCTACCCGGATTCACCTAAACGGGCAGATTCCCCCCTTATACGGGTCCGGAACCTTCGCCTCTAGGTTAGAGCGCATGCATGCGAGGAGTGACACATGCAAGCACCTATACCAACCTCTCACCACACTCACACCCATATGCTAGGGACACATGCAAGTTTTCATCTGATTCCGATGTTCTCGTGGTCTTCCTCCAGCAAAACCCTGATCTCTGTGCACACTCGGATCGTCTACCCCCCTAGACGTTCCTCTCACAGGGGTAGCCCTGCGTAGCTCTCTCTTGTTTTGTGTTTGTTTAGGTCATAGGGTGATGTAAAACCATGTTGGTTCACAAGTTGGGGCACTATCCTACCCGGTTTCACCTCAACGGGGAGATTCCCCCCTTATACGGGTCCGGAACCTTCACCTCTATGTTAGAGCGGATGCATGTGAGTGGTGACACATGCAAGCACCTATACCAACCTCTCACCACACTCACACACATATGCTAGGGACACATGCAAGTTTTCATCTGATTCCGATGTTCTCGTGGTCTTCCTCCGGCGAAACCCTGATCTCTGTGCACACTCGGATCGTCTACCCCCCTAGACGTTCCTCTGACAGGGGTAGCCTTGCATAGCTCTCTCTTGTTTTGTGTTTGTTTAGGTCATAGGGTGATGTAAAACCATGTTGGTTCACAAGTTGGGGCACTATCCTACCCGGTTTCACCTAAACGGGGAGATTCCCCCCTTATACGGGTCCGAAACCTTCGCCTCTAGGTTAGAGCGCATGCATGCGAGGAGGGACACATGCAAGCACCTATACCAACCTCTCACCACACACACACACATATGCTAGGGACACATGCAAGTTTTCATCTGATTCCGATGTTCTCGTGGTCTTCCTCCGGCGAAACCCTGATCTCTGTGCACACTCGGATCGTCTACCCCCCTAGACGTTTCTCTGACAGGGGTAGCCAGGCGTAGCTCTCTCTTGTTTTGTGTTTGTTTAGGTCATAGGGTGATGTAAAACCATGTTGGTTCACAAGTTGGGGCACTATCCTACCCGGTTTCACCTAAACGGGGAGATTCCCCCCTTATATGGGTCCGGAACCTTCGCCTCTAGGTTAGAGCGCATGCATGCGAGGAGGGACACATGCAAGCACCTATACCAACCTCTCACCACACTCACACACATATGCAAGGGACACATGCAAGTTTACATCTGATTCCGATGTTCTCGTGGTCTTCCTCTGGCGCAACCCTGATCTCTGTGCACACTCGGATCGTCTACCCCCCTAGACGTTCCTCTGACAGGGGTAGCCCGGCGTAGCTCTCTCTTGTTTTGTGTTTGTTTAGGTCATAGGGTGATGTAAAACCATGTTGGTTCACAAGTTGGGGCACTATCCTACCCGGTTTCACCTCAACGGGGAGATTCCCCCCTTATACGGGTCCGGAACCTTCGCCTCTATGTTAGAGCGCATGCATGTGAATGGTGACACATGCAAGCACCTATACCAACCTCTCACCACACTCACACACATATGCTAGGGACACATGCAAGTTTTCATCTGATTCCGATGTTCTCGTGGTCTTCCTCCGGCGAAACCCTGATCTTTGTGCACACTCGGATCGTCTACCCCCTAGACGTTCCTCTGACAGGGGTAGCCCGGCATAGCTCTCTCTTGTTTTGTGTTTGTTTAGGTCATAGGGTGATGTAAAACCATGTTGGTTCACAAGTTGGGGCACTATCCTACCCGGTTTCACCTCAACGGGGAGATTCCCCCTTATACGGGTCCGGAACCTTCGCCTCTAGGTTAGAGCGCATGCATGCGAGGGGGGACACATGCAAGCACCTATACCAACCTCTCACCACACTCACACACATATGCTAGGGACACATGGAAGTTTTCATCTGATTCCAATGTTCTCGTGGTCTTCCTCCGGCGAAACCCTGATCTCTGTGCACACTTGGATCGTCTACCCCCTAGACGTTCCTCTCACAGGGGTAGCCCAGCGTACCTCTCTCTTGTTTTGTGTTTGTTTAGGTCATAGGGTGATGTAAAACCATATTGGTTCACAAGTTGGGGCACTATCCTACCCGGTTTCACCTAAACAGGGAGATTCCCCCCTTATACGGGTCCGGAACCTTCGCCTCTAGGTTAGATCGCATGCATGCGAGGAGGGACACATGCAAGCACCTATACCAACCTCTCACCACACTCACACACATATGCTAGGGACACATGCAAGTTTTCATCTGATTCTGATGTTCTCGTGGTCTTCCTCCGGCGAAACCCTAATCTCTGTGCACACTCGGATCGTCTACCCCCTAGACGTTCCTCTGACAGGGGTAGCCCGGCGTAGCTCTCTCTTGTTTTGTGTTTTTTAGGTCATATGGTGATGTAAAACTATGTTGGTTCACAAGTTGGGGCACTATCCTACCCGGTTTCACCTAAACGGGGAGATTCCCCCCTTATACGGAACCTTCGCCTCTAGGTTAGAGCGCATGCATGCGAGGAGTGACACATCCAAGCACCTATACCAACCTCTCACCACACTCAAACCCATATGCTAGGGACACATGCAAGTTTTCATCTGATTCCGATGTTCTCGTGGTCTTCCTCAAGTGAAACCCTGATCTCTGTGCACACTCGAATCGTCTACCCCCTAGACGTTCCTCTCACAGGGGTATCCCGGCGTAGCTCTCTCTTGTTTTGTGTTTGTTTAGGTCATAGGGTGATGTAAAACAATGTTGGTTCACAAATTGGAGCACTATCCTACCCGGTTTCACCTAAACGGGGAGATTCCCCCCTTATACGGGTCCGGAACCTTCGCCTGTAGGTTAGAGCGCATGCATGTGAGGAGGGACACATGCAAGCACCTATACCAACCTCTCACCACATTCACACACATATGCTAGGGACACATGCAAGTTTTCATCTGATTTCGATGTTCTCATGGTCTTCCTCCGGCGAAACCCTGATCTCTGTGCACACTCGGATCGTCTACCCCCCTAGACGTTTCTCTAACAGGGGTAGCCAGGCGTAGCTCTCTCTTGTTTTGTGTTTGTTTAGGTCATAGGGTGATGTAAAACCATGTTGGTTCACAAGTTGGGGCACTATCCTACCCGGTTTCACCTAAACGGGGAGATTCCCCCCTTATATGGGTCCGGAACCTTCGCCTCTAGGTTAGAGCGCATGCATGCGAGGAGGGACACATGCAAGCACCTATACCAACCTCTCACCACACTCACACACATATGCAAGGGACACATGCAAGTTTACATCTGATTCCGATGTTCTCGTGGTCTTCCTCTGGCGCAACCCTGATCTCTGTGCACACTCGGATCGTCTACCCCCCTAGACGGTCCTCTGACAGGGATAGCCCGGCGTAGCTCTCTCTTGTTTTGTGTTTGTTTAGGTCATAGGGTGATGTAAAACCATGTTGGTTCACAAGTTGGGGCACTATCCTACCCGGTTTCACCTCAACGGGGAGATTCCCCCCTTATACGGGTCCGGAACCTTCGCCTCTATGTTAGAGCGCATGCATGTGAATGGTGACACATGCAAGCACCTATACCAACCTCTCACCACACTCACACACATATGCTAGGGACACATGCAAGTTTTCATCTGATTCCGATGTTCTCGTGGTCTTCCTCCGGCGAAACCCTGATCTTTGTGCACACTCGGATCGTCTACCCCCTAGACGTTCCTCTGACAGGGGTAGCCCGGCATAGCTCTCTCTTGTTTTGTGTTTGTTTAGGTCATAGGGTGATGTAAAACCATGTTGGTTCACAAGTTGGGGCACTATCCTACCCGGTTTCACCTCAACGGGGAGATTCCCCCTTATACGGGTCCGGAACCTTCGCCTCTAGGTTAGAGCGCATGCATGCGAGGGGGGACACATGCAAGCACCTATACCAACCTCTCACCACACTCACACACATATGCTAGGGACACATGGAAGTTTTCATCTGATTCCAATGTTCTCGTGGTCTTCCTCCGGCGAAACCCTGATCTCTGTGCACACTTGGATCGTCTACCCCCTAGACGTTCCTCTCACAGGGGTAGCCCAGCGTACCTCTCTCTTGTTTTGTGTTTGTTTAGGTCATAGGGTGATGTAAAACCATATTGGTTCACAAGTTGGGGCACTATCCTACCCGGTTTCACCTAAACAGGGAGATTCCCCCCTTATACGGGTCCGGAACCTTCGCCTCTAGGTTAGATCGCATGCATGCGAGGAGGGACACATGCAAGCACCTATACCAACCTCTCACCACACTCACACACATATGCTAGGGACACATGCAAGTTTTCATCTGATTCTGATGTTCTCGTGGTCTTCCTCCGGCGAAACCCTAATCTCTGTGCACACTCGGATCGTCTACCCCCTAGACGTTCCTCTGACAGGGGTAGCCCGGCGTAGCTCTCTCTTGTTTTGTGTTTTTTAGGTCATATGGTGATGTAAAACTATGTTGGTTCACAAGTTGGGGCACTATCCTACCCGGTTTCACCTAAACGGGGAGATTCCCCCCTTATACGGAACCTTCGCCTCTAGGTTAGAGCGCATGCATGCGAGGAGTGACACATCCAAGCACCTATACCAACCTCTCACCACACTCAAACCCATATGCTAGGGACACATGCAAGTTTTCATCTGATTCCGATGTTCTCGTGGTCTTCCTCCAGTGAAACCCTGATCTCTGTGCACACTCGAATCGTCTACCCCCTAGACGTTCCTCTCACAGGGGTATCCCGGCGTAGCTCTCTCTTGTTTTGTGTTTGTTTAGGTCATAGGGTGATGTAAAACAATGTTGGTTCACAAATTGGAGCACTATCCTACCCGGTTTCACCTAAACGGGGAGATTCCCCCCTTATACGGGTCCGGAACCTTCGCCTGTAGGTTAGAGCGCATGCATGTGAGGAGGGACACATGCAAGCACCTATACCAACCTCTCACCACATTCACACACATATGCTAGGGACACATGCAAGTTTTCATCTGATTTCGATGTTCTCATGGTCTTCCTCCGGCGAAACCCTGATCTCTGTGCACACTCGGATCGTCTACCCCCCTAGACGTTCCTCTGACAGGGGTAGCCCGGCGTAGCTCTCTCTTGTTTTGTGTTTGTTTAGGTCATAGGGTGATGTAAAACCATGTTGGTTCACAAGTTGGGGCACTATCCTACCCGGTTTCACCTAAACGGGGAGATTCCCCCCTTATACGGGTCCGGAACCTTCGCCTCTAGGTTAGAGCGCATGCATGCGAGGAGGGACACATGCAAGCACCTATACCAACCTCTCACCAGACTCACACACATATGCTAGGGACACATGCAAGTTTTCATCTGATTCCGATGTTCTCGTGGTCTTCCTCCGGCGAAACCCTGATCTCTGTGCGCACTCGGATCGTCTACCCCCCTAGACGTTCCTCTGACAGGGTTAGCCCGGCGTAGCTCTATATTGTTTTGTGTTTGTTTACGTCATAGGGTGATGTAAAACCATGTTGGTTCACAAGTTGGGGCACTATCCTACCCGTTTGCACCTAAACGGGGAGATTCCCCCCTTATACGGGTCCGGAACCTTCGCCTCTAGGTTAGAGCGCATGCATGCGAGGAGGGACACATGCAAGCACCTATACCAACCTCTCACCACACTCGCACACATATGCTAGGGACACATTCAAGTTTTCAACTGATTCCGATGTTCTCGTGGTCTTCCTCCATCGAAACCCTGATCTCTGTGCACACTCGGATCGTCTACCCCCCTAGACGTTCCTATGACGGGGTTAGCCCGGCGTAGCTCTCTCTTGTTTTGTGTTTGTTTAGGTTATAGGGTGATGTAAAACCATGTTGGTTCACAAGTTGGGGCACTATCCTACCCGGTTTCACCTAAACGGGGAGATTCCCCCCTTATACGGGTCCGAAACCTTCGCCTCTAGGTTAGAGCGCATGCATGCGAGGAGGGACACATCCAAGCACCTATACCAACCTCTCACCACACTCACACACATATGCTAGGGACACATGCAAGTTTTCATCTGATTCCGATGTTCTCGTGGTCTTCCTCCGGCGAAACCCTGATCTCTATGCACACTCGGATTGTCTACCCCCCCTAGACGTTCCTCTGACAGGGTTAGCCCGGCGTAGCTCTCTCTTGTTTTGTGTTTGTTTAGGTCATAGGGTGATGTAAAACAATGTTGGTTCATAAGTTGGGGCACTATCCTACCCGGTTTCACCTAAACGGGGAGATTCCCCCCTTATACGGGTCCGGAACCTTCGCCTCTAGGTTAGAGCGCATGCATGCGAGGAGGGACACATTCAAGCACCTATACCAACCTCTCACCACACTCACACACATATGCTAGGGACACATGCAAGTTTTCATCTGATTCCAATGTTCTCGTGGTCTTCCTCTGGCGAAACCGTGATCTCTGTGCACACTCGGATCGTCTACCCCCCTAGACGTTCCTCTGACAGGTGTAGCCCGGCGTAGCTCTCTCTTGTTTTGTGTTTGTTTAGGTCATAGGGTGATGTAAAAAAATGTTGGTTCACAAATTGGAGCACTATCCTACCCGGTTTCACCTAAACGGGGAGATTCCCCCCTTATACGGGTCCGGAACCTTCGCCTCTAGGTTAGAGCGCATGCATGCGAGGAGGGACACATTCAGGCACCTATACCAACCTCTCACCACACTCACACACATATGCTAGGGACACATGCAAGTTTTCATCTGATTTCGATGTTCTCATGGTCTTCCTCCGGCGAAACCCTGATCTCTGTGCACACTCGGATCGTCTACCCCCCTAGACGTTCCTCTGACAGGGGTAGCCCGGCGTAGCTCTCTCTTGTTTTGTGTTTGTTTAGGTCATAGGGTGATGTAAAACCATGTTGGTTCACAAGTTGGGGCACTATCCTACCCGGTTTCACCTAAACGGGGAGATTCCCCCCTTATACGGGTCCGGAACCTTCGCCTCTAGGTTAGAGCGCATGCATGCCAGGAGGGACACATGCAAGCACCTATACCAACCTCTCACCAGACTCACACACATATGCTAGGGACACATGCAAGTTTTCATCTGATTCCGATGTTCTCGTGGTCTTCCTCCGGCGAAACCCTGATCTTTATGCGCACTCGGATCGTCTACCCCCCTAGACGTTCCTCTGACAGGGTTAGCCCGGCGTAGCTCTATCTTGTTTTGTGTTTGTTTACGTCATAGGGTGATGTAAAACCATGTTGGTTCACAAGTTGGGGCACTATCCTACCCGGTTTCACCTAAACGGGGAGATTCCCCCCTTATACGGGTCCGGAACCTTCGCCTCTAGGTTAGAGCGCATGCATGCGAGGAGGTACACATGCAAGCACCTATACCAACCTCTCACCACACTCGCACACATATGCTAGGGACACATTCAAGTTTTCATCTGATTCCGATGTTCTCGTGGTCTTCCTCCAGCGAAACCCTGATCTCTGTGCACACTCGGATCGTCTACCCCCCTAGACGTTCCTATGACGGGGTTAGCCCGGCGTAGCTCTCTCTTGTTTTGTGTTTGTTTAGGTCATAGGGTGATGTAAAACCATGTTGGTTCACAAGTTGGGGCACTATCCTACCCGGTTTCACCTAAACGGGGAGATTCCCCCCTTATACGGGTCCGGAACCTTCGCCTCTAGGTTAGAGCGCATGCATGCGAGGAGGGACACATGCAAGCACCTATACCAACCTCTCACCACGCTCACACACATATGCTAGGGACACATGCAAGTTTTCATCTGATTCCGATGTTCTCGTGGTCTTCCTCCGGCGAAACCGTGATCTCTGTGCACACTCGGATCGTTTACCACCCTAGACGTTCCACTGACAGGTGTAGCCCGGCGTAGCTCTCTCTTGATTTGTGTTTTTTTAGGTCATAGGGTGACGTAAAACCATGTTGGTTCACAAGTTGGGGCACTATCCTACCCGGTTTCACCTAAACGGGGAGATTCCCCCCTTATACGGGTCCGGAACCTTCGCCTCTAGGTTAGAGCGCATGCATGCGAGGAGGGACACATTGAAGCACCTATACCAACCTCTCACCACACCCACACACATATGCTAGGGAAATATGCAAGTTTTCATCTGATTCCGATGTTCTCGTGGTCTTCCTCCGGCGAAACCCTGATCTATGTGCACACTCGGATCGTCTACCCCCTAGACGTTCCTCTGACAGGGGTAGCCCGGCGTAGCTCTCTCTTGTTTTGTGTTTGTTTAGGTCATAGTGTGATGTAAAACCATGTTGGTTCACAAGTTGGGGCACTATCCTACCCGGTTTCATCTAAACGGGGAGATTCCCCCCTTATACGGAACCTTCGCCTCTAGGTTAGAGCGCATGCATGCCAGGAGTGACACATGAAAGAACCTATACCAACCTCTCACCACACTCACACCCATATTCTAGGGACACATGCAAGTTTTCATCTGATTGCGATGTTCTAGTGGTCTTCCTCCGGCGAAACCCTGATCTCTGTACACACTCGGATCGTCTACCCCCCTAGACGTTCCTCTCACAGGGTTAGCCCGGCGTAGCTCTCTCTTGTTTTGTGTTTGTTTAGGTCATAGGGTGATGTAAAACCATGTTGGTTCACAAGTTGGGGCACTATCCTACCCGGTTTCACCTAAACGGGGAGATTCCCCCTTATACGGGGCCGGAACCTTCGCCTCTAGGTTACAGCACATGCATGTGAGGAGGGACAAATGCAAGCACCTATACCAACCTCTCACCACACTCACACACATATGCTAGGGACACATGCAAGTTTTCATCTGATTCCGATGTTCTCGTGGTCTTCCTCCGGCGAAACCATGATCTCTGTGCACACTCGGATCGTCTACCACCCTAGACGTTCCTCTGACAGGTGTAGCCCGGCGTAGCTCTCTCTTGTTTTGTGTTTGTTTAGGTCATAGGGTGACGTAAAACCATGTTGGTTCACAAGTTGGGGCACTATCCTACCCGGTTTCACCTAAACGGGGAGATTCCCCCCTTATACGGGTCCGGAACCTTCGCCTCTAGGTTAGAGCGCATGCATGCGAGGAGGGACACATTCAAGCACCTATACCAACCTCTCACCACACTCACACACATATGCTAGGGACACATGCAAGTTTTCATCTGATTCCGATGTTCTCGTGGTCTTCCTCCGGCGAAACCCTGATCTCTGTGCACACTCGGATCGTCTACCCCCTAGACGCTCCTCTCACAATGGTAGCCCGGCGTAGCTCTCTCTTGTTTTGTGTTTGTTTAGGTCATAGGGTGATGTAAAACCATGTTGGTTCACAAGTTGGGGCACTATCCTACCCGGTTTCACCTAAACGGGGAGATTCCCCCCTTATATGGGTTCGGAACCTTCGCCTCTAGGTTAGAGCGCATGCATGCGAGGAGGGACACATGCAAGCAGCTATACCAACCTCTCACCACACTCACACATATGCTAGGGACACATGCAAGTTTTCATCTGATTCCGATGTTCTCGTGGTCTTCCTCCGGCGAAACCCTGATCTCTGTGCACACTCGGATCGTCTAACCCCCTAGACATTCCTCTGACAGGGGTAGCCCGGCGTAGCTCTCTCTTGTTTTGTGTTTGTTTAGGTCATAGGGTGATGTAAAACCATGTTGGTTCACAAGTTGGGGCACTATCCTACCCGGTTTCACCTCAACGGGGAGATTCCGCCCCTTATACGGGTCCGGAACCTTCGCCTCTAGGTTAGAGCGCATGCATGCGAGGAGGGACACATGCAAGCACCTATACCAACCTCTCACCACACTCACACACATATGCTAGGGACACATGCAAGTTTTCATCTGATTCTGATGTTCTCGTGGTCTTCCTCCGGCGATACCCTGATCTCTGTGCACACTCGGATCGTCTACCCCCCTAGACGTTCCTCTGACAGGGGTAGCCCGGCGTAGCTCTCTCTTGTTTTGTGTTTTGTTAGGTCATAGGGTGATGTAAAACCATGTTGGTTCACAAGTTGGGGAACTATCCTACCCGGTTTCACCTCAACAGGGAGATTCCCCCTTATACGGGTCCGGAACCTTTGCCTCTAGGTTAGAGCGCATGCATGCGAGGGGGACACATGCAAGCACCTATACCAACCTCTCACCACACTCACACACATATGGTAGGGACACATGCAAGTTTTCATCTGGTTCCGATGTTCTCGTGGTCTTCCTCCAGCGAAACCCTGATCTCTGTGCACACTCGGATCGTCTACCCCCCTAGACGTTCCTCTCACAGGGGTAGCCCGGCGTAGCTCTCTCTTGTTTTGTGTTTGTTTAGGTCATAGGGTGATGTAAAACCATGTTTGTTCACAAGTTGGGGCACTATCCTACCCGGTTTCACCTAAATGGGGAGATTCCCCACTTATACGGGTCTGGAACCTTCGCCTATATCTACAAGAGAAACTATCGTCCGCTCCTCATTAGGGTTGACAGAACCACTTGCGATAAAATCATTCAATCTTTGAACAGCTTCTCCAAAATGTGTGATACATAAAATTCACACACACTTCATGTGGGCGTGGTGAGTGCTATTCAGAACCACATGCGATAATAACACTTACAAACATATAGAAATTTCTCGGGGTGTGAGAAGATTCGTAACGACATTTCATGTGGGCGTGTAGACCGCTATTCAGAGGGTACGAAATCATCCAATTAATAAAAAAAGAACTTAAATAATTGATACAAATATAAAATAAGTAAAAAATGCAGAAGCCTACGCCGAGGGTGACCGTCGGCGTACGTGGCGGGTACGCCGAGGGTCGCCGTCGGCGTATAGTATGCCGAGGGTCGCCGTCGGCCTAACGGACGGCACCGTTAGCGCGCCGTCCGTGCTGGCCGGTATGTGCCACGCGTCTGCTTGCTATGCCGAGGGCCTCCACTACGCCGAGGGTGACCGTCGGCGTAGAGTATACTACGCCAACGGCTTGGCTACGCCGAGGGCTGGCCAGTTGGGCTGGCCTGGTCCGGTCCTACGCCGACGACTCCGACGTTTGGCTGTCGGCGTAGCAAACGGCCGTCGGCGCATCTGACCATTCCTGTAGTGACGGTTTTCATGGGAACCGCATGTGTGAGAATAAGGGGATCACCCCGAATAACTACAAGAGTTATTTTGATTGCACAACTTTCATCATCTTGATTAAGACTTATTCAAAAACCCTATAAAAAAATATGAGGAGAATGCTAGCATATGCGGTCAAAACTTCTTCAAACCCAATGGAAAAATAAGTAGAAAATGACACAACATGTAATGATTATTGCCAACTTGATATGAAGTAAGGATGGCAATTTTATTCATGGGTACGAGTACCCGCATGGGTAGGATATGGGCATAATTTATACCTATGAGTTATCCATACCCTGTCCGTGAAGTATGGGCACGGGTATAAGGTTATACCCGTAGGTACACTCATATCCTGTCCATTTAAACTGACTTTTAAACTTATCTGTAGAGTTTCAACCTATGCGGCAGAGTAGCCTAGGACAAGTATGAGATTACGATTTCTAAACTTTGATAATTGTCATTTACTTATATACCTATTAAGAGATACTTATTTTTTTTGTCAAATATGATATTGATGAATATAAAATTGTGAATAACTTGTGTACTATTTGATCTACCCGTCTGGTATCCAATGGGTATGGATACCCGTCGGGTATAGGCATGGGTAAAGATTTATACCCGCGGTACGGGTATGGGTAAAGTTTTCTACCCATTTACTACATGGGTATGGGTATGACATTGCTCTACTCTGCCCATTGCCAATAAATAAGTTGTTTACACCTTCCTAAAAACGATGGGGAAATGGATAGTATGACATATGATCTTATGTTGATATTATCTCATTAAAAACCTTAATGAGAACCTGTAAAGTAAACTCATTAAGTGAAAAAGGCGTGTAATATGATTCTTTGACCAGGAATAGTTCAGCAAGATGATCCCCTAATTCTTGCATATCTCGAAGCCGTTGCATACCAATTCCATAAATGTATTTTGGAATGTTGAAGTTGGTAGAGAATTCGTAAATAAGTTAGCAAGATTATCGCATGATTTGACTTGCAAGATGTTTATTCCCTACTTTTCTAGAGCTCATGAGGATAAAACAACTTAGGGGCAATATGCTTAGTGATATTGCTCTTAATGTATCACGTTTGCATCTGTGCAACACAAGTCACATTATCCTCATAGATAATGGTAGGTGATTCGATAGAACCAATTCCACATGATTATTATATGTGGTTTATTATTTTGTGAAGCCACGCACATTCGTGTGATGCCTCTTATAATGCAATTATTTCAGAATGATTGGTAAGTGGCTACCAGAGTCTGTTTCAAAGACTTCTGTGATATAGCAGTTCCACCATATAGGAACACAAAGCCAGACTGTAATCTGGCATTTTGGGGATCAGATAAGTAGCCACCATCAGTGTATCCAATCATATTGAAGTCCATGTTTCTCTGTAATAAAAAAAGGCTAAGATCCTTTGTGCCTTGGAGATACTGAAAGACATTCTTGACTCTCGATCAATGGCGTTTGGTGGGAGTTATGCTATGTATAGCAAGTAGATTCACTACAAATGAGAGGTCAGTTCTCGTGTAATTTGCAAGATACATGAGCGCTCAAATGGCACTGAGATATGGAACCTCGGGTCCCAACATCTCTTCTCCATCATCTCTTGTCCTGAACGGATCTTTCCATACGTCTAGAGAACAAACCACCATGGGAGTTTTTAGATGGATAGGATTTGTACATATTGAATTTATCCAATATTTTCTGGATATAGGCAGCTTGGTGTACCATTATTCATGAGGGAAGGTGATCGAGTTGGAGACCCAAGCAAAAAATGGTTTGACACAAATCCTTCATCTCAAATTCTTTCTTTAGATGATTACATGCTTCATCAATATCTTGTGCATTGCCAATGATGTTGAGATCATCGACGTACACTGAAATGATGCAAAATCCTGAAAAGGTCTTCTTGATAAAGACACATGGACAATCATCATTGTTGGAGTAACCCTTCTGAAGAAGGAACTCACTAAGTCGGTTGTACCATATCCATCCCGACTGATTCAAGCCATACAAAGACTTGTTCGGTTTTACACAGTACATGTTGTATTTTGCATTGGCATCTAGGACAGAGACTCCATCAGGAACCTTCATCTATATATCTGAATCTAGTGACATGTAAAGATATGTGGTCACGACATCCATCAACTGCATAGATAGATGATTTTGTACTACCAAAGATATTAAATATCAGAAAGTGATACCACTCATTAACGGAGAATATGTCTCACTGAAATCAATGTCGGGTCTCTGTGTGAAACCCCTTGTGCTACAAGACTTTCCTTGTATCTCACCACCTCATTTTTCTCATTCTGTTTCCGGAGGAAAACCCATTTGAATCCCACGGGGAAAATCTCGGGAGGTGTTGGTATTGCTTTAGTGAATACCTTCCTTTTATTAAGCGAGGCAAGTCCTGTTGTATCGCACTCTTCCATTGAGGCCGGTCATAGCATTTTTCACAGTCAACGATACTCCTTCGATCATGATCATTGAGAAGGGTATTTATAATTGTAGCAAAAAATAAGTGTCGACAATCGTAGACTTACAGCTAAAATATTCTCGAGAATCGATATAGTTGGTGGATATCTCCTGCACCCTTGGTGACTCTTCGTGATTTCTCAATACGCGTGAGTCTGGATGTTCCGATGTTCTAGCCAATATGTGCAAGCTGGAGCTGGGTTGTGGAGGTTGTCATTCCACTGGGTCTATACTACCCAATACCCATAAGGTGTTTGCCAACATTGAGCTGACTTGCATTTACTGATTTTGATGACTTTCTCATCTCTCTCCTTTGCTCCTTGCGAGAAGAGGGTTCTAGGTCAGAGGCCGTACTACTCCCCCTCTTTTTCGGTATGGGGAGTTGAGTGGTTTAGTTGGTACCTTCACTCTTTCAAGCGCATTTCTGGCCGGAATCAAGGATTTTGTAACACCTTTTAGATCAGTAAATGAATTTGAAAAATTATTTGCAAGATGTTGCAAATTAATGATTTTTCAAACTTGGAGTTTGTCTTTTGGGTACATGGATCTGAGGTTGAAATGGCGATAGCATTCCAATCAATTTCTAGGCATTCTTTCTGATACTTGAAATCCCCTAATGCCAGAAAAATGTTCCTCATCAAATATGCAATCAGCATGACAGGCTCTGAATAGATCCCAGTAAGGGGAACCAGGTACTTAATAATCGACGAAGATTTGTATCCCACATAGATCCCTAGTTTTCTATGTGGGCCCATGGATGTCCGCTGAGGTGGTGAGATCGAGACGTATGTAGCACATCCAAACTTACTCATATGGGAAATGCTGGGAGGATTTCCACGTACCAATTGCAGAGGAGAAGTATTGTGATATGCAGTAGGTCGCAATTATATTAGGTCAGCAGCGTGTAAAACTGCGTGATCTCAACATGAGGTTCACAAGCTGCAATTAATTAACAAAGTTCTTGCAATGAGTTTGATCCTCTTGATTAGATATTCAGCTAAACCATTTTGAGTATGGACATATGGAACAGAGTGTTGAACTTCAATCTTCAAGGCCATGCAATAGTCATTTAAGGCACGTGAAGAGAATTATATAGTATTATCCATGCAAATTGATTTAATTCAAATTTATGGATAATGGGCCTGTAACTTAATTACTGCCCTCATTATCTTGGAAAATACATGATTTTATGTGCAAAGAAGACACATATGTGATCATCGTGTAGATGTGTTAATCAAAACCATGAAATACCTGAATAGACCAGATAATGGTTGGATAGGACCAAAAATATCACTTTGAATTCTTTCAAGGAACTTAAGTGCTTTAGGTTGTATTTTGAGGTGTGAAGGCTGCAAAATTAGCTTCCCTTAAGGGAATTTTGATTCATGCAAACTGTGACCAATGGAATTGCTAGTAATCTTTCTCATCATCTCGATGTTGGCATGATGCCAAGTTTGGAATGCGTCAACATTCTGGAAGATTACCATGTAAGTAACATGTTATACGGGCTTGATGTATGATACGTCCAATTTGCATCACCACTCTCTATCATAATTTACCTCTATTCATTGATATTTGTCTTATTATGAGGTATTACTTATGGCTTTTCATCTGTTTATGCATGTTGGATGATTCTTGGAGGATGAACTACCGAAGTCTGATTCTAATGGAAAAGAAGGCGTTTTGGTGCAATTTCGTGAAAATCAGAAAAATACCAGGAAAATATGGAAACATATTATTTTACCAGAAGACGAAGGAAGCCAGAAGGAGGAGCGAAGAGGGACCGCAGGGGGCCCACACACCCCCTAGGCGCGGTCCCACCTGACCCCGCGCCTAGGGCAGGTGTGGCCCACCTGCTCGGCCTCCGACTCTCCGCCTTCGCCTATATCTTCCCTATGGAACCCTAAGTCTTGGGGAGCGAGCACAGATAGATTTCCACCGCCTCTAGGGGGCGGAAAACACCGAGAGAGAAAGATCTCTCCAGCAGACAGATTTCTATCGAGGGAATTCCTTCTCGGAGAGGGTAGACCATCGCCATCAACACCATCATCAAGCTAGGCTTCATCGGAATCATCATCATCATCCACACCATCATATCCACCAGCACCATCATAACCACTCCGTCCCGCTGTAACAATTGTACTGGATGTTGCTTTAGTTCTTAGGGGAAACTTTCCCGGTGTTGATTACTATTGTAGTTGATGCTTGTGAGTGGAACCATTGGATTATTGTTTATGTTCAGATTGTTATACATTACCATATCATCTTTGATCTTGATCCATATGATGTCTTGTGAGTAGTTCGTTGTGTTCTTGAGGACATGGGAGAAGTCATGTTGTTAGTAGTGAATCTGTGATGAGTTATTATTCAATGGTTTAGTATTTAAGTTGTGGTGCTATTCTTCTAGTGGTGTCATGTGAACGTCGACTACATGATACTTCACCATTTATGGGCCTAGGGGAATGCATTGTGTATTTGGCTACTAATTGTGGGGTTGTCGGAGTGACAGAAACCTGAACCCCGGTTAGGACACATTTGCACAAGGGAGCGTAGGATCTCAGAGTTTAAGGCTGTGGTTAGATTTATATCTTAATTACTTTCCCGTAGTTACGGATGTTTGCAGGGGGTTTAATCACAAGTATGTATTAGTCCAAGTAAGGTCGGTACATTAGCACAGGTTCACCCACACAACACTTACAACACCAGAGAAGAGTACTCATCTATTTGAAGCAAAAGCACTTGAAAAAATTCCCATGTGTCCTCGAGAACGTTTGGTCCTTATAAGTATTTCCACCGGCTTGTCCTTAGCTAAGAAAGGATTGGGACACTTGCGCCATTTGTTCGTTACCTTTGTTACTTGCTCCTTGTTTTGTTGCGTTGTCAGAAAACCACTAAAAATCCATTTGCTAAGTATTCATAGGGATTTCCTGGTCCATACCACTGTTCAGCACCTTCTTTTCCTCGTTGGGATCGACACTCCTATTTATCGAAAGTACTACGATATACCCCCTATACTTGTGGGTCATCAAGACTATTTTCTGGCGCCGTTGCTAGGGAGTGAAGCACTATTGAAGAGTGGAACTGGTAAGGAAAACTTCTACTGTGAGTGTTGCTCTTGTTACTGCTTGTTACTTTGTTCCTAATATGGATAACCCACTTGGTTTTCTGTTTGGGAAAACTACTACCACTGCTAGGGTAGTATATGAACCACCACCTATTGAGATAGATCCTTTTAAGATACCTACAAGTATTGTTAATCGTGTTATGGATAATTATTATTTTGGGTATGGAATTGTCCATCCCGGGGATCACTTGCTTTTTATCCATGAATTATGCGGGTTGTTTAAGTGTGAAGGTATCACAACTGAACAGGTGAAGAAGAAGTTACTCTCCATATCCTTGAAAGGGAGAGTTGAAGAATGGTATAAGTTGCTGAAGAAAGGACAATCCATGGAATGGGAGGAGATGGCATCTCTCTTTTACTATAAATTTTATCCTCCCAGTGAGATTCATAAGGATAGAAATCTTATATATAACATTTGGCCTCTTTATGGAGAGAGTACGGCTCAATCTTGGGGGAGATTGAAGTTACTAATGCTTAAGTGTCCTATTCATGAACTCCCTAACAATATTATTCTCAATAACTTTTATGCTAGGCTTTCTCTTCATGATAAAGATTTACTAGATGCTTCTTGTGCTGGATCATTCACACGTACGAAGGAAGAAGCTAAATGGGATCTCTTAGACCGTATTCAAGAGAACACTGAAGCTTGGGAGAATGACAAAGGAATAAAGTCAGGTATAAACTATGATTATGAATGCATTAAATCTTTTATGGGAACTGATAACTTCCGTGATATTAGCAATGAGTTTGGTCTTGATTCCCAAAGTATTGCCAACTATTTTAAGGCCTTTGCCTCTTACATAGAAATTCCCAAGAAGAAATGGAATAAGTACCATGCTCCATATAAAGATGTTGTTAATCATGCTCCCGTTAGAAGTACTCAAGTTTGTACTACTAATCATATTGTGCCTGAACCTCATGTTGAGAAAATTCCTTTCCCAGCTAAGGTAAAGGAGTATTCTATGATTATTAGTGCAAATAACAAAGGTACAATGAAAACTATGGAGCCTGGTAAGCATTTGAGTGACAAACTTGTGGTAGCTATTATGAAAGACACTGTCACTAGAAATATAGAGGATGAGCATATTGTTTTCTGTGAAGATGCTTCTAATATTATCTCTCATCCTAGTAAGGCTAGAAAAGCTAGTGTTTCGGTGCTTTCTGTTAAAATTGGTAATCATTGCTACTATGGTTTATGTGATATTGGTGCTAGTTCTAGTGCTATTCGTTATGAGCTTTACAGGGAAATTATGCATGAGATTGGTTCTTGTGAGCTTGAGGACATTGATGTGGTTATCCACCTTGCTAATAAGGAAACCATTTGCCCCATTGGCATTGTAAGAGATGTGGAGGTTCTCTGTGGTAAGATCAAATATCCTGTTGATTTTCTAGTGCTTAATTCAGCAGCTAGCAAAACTTGTCCTATCATTTTTGGTAGACCTTTCTTGAACACTTGTGGAGCCATTATTGATTGTCAGAAGGAAAAAGTTTTAACTAAGTTTGATGGATATTCTTATGAGTTTAACTTTTCCAAATTTTCTAAAGCTCCTTGTGAAAATAGCTTGCCTAATAAAGATTTCAGGATGGAACAACTTGCTTCTATTGATCTAGTCTATGACCTTGGACCTATTTTTTCCGACTATAAGTATGCTTACTCAGATGATAAAGTTGTTTCCAGTGACAGTTATATTGTCAAATTTATTCAAAGTGCTACTGAAAGTTATTATGAGAGAGGGAAACACGGTTTTATGCATCTCAATGATGTTAAGTTTCCCAGTTTTATGCTGAAAGCTTTAAAGTTGCATATGTTTTGTCTTCCTATGCTAGTGGATTTTTGTTTCAACAATTCGTTTTCTCATGGTACCCCCATGCACAGGAAGTGGGTTAGACTCAAGTGTGTTGGTTATTTGCTTCTTGATGCTCTCTTTCACTTCAGATATATATCCTTTGTGAGCATCTTTGGAAGTTTCAAGCCTAACTTAAAGGCATTAAAGAAAAGTACTTGTTGGGAGATAACCCAAGAGTTTTATCGATTCTTGGAAGTTATTACCTCAGTAATAACCGCTCCTTATCCTTTTTGTTTTGTGTCAAGTTCAACTACTTTTGTGAAGTAGAGGAGTTGTGAAAAGTGGTTGTCCTGGGACAGATTTTTCTGCTGCATTGTAAAAATTCTTGAGGAAGCTCAGTACTTCGGATGGACCTGAATTTTTCTGACATTGTTCTCCAAGTTGTTACCCAACTTTCATCAGTTCTGGACTTTTTTATTTGAGCAATAGAAGGTCTTCGAAAAAATCAATCTTCACCTGCTGGTCTGTTTTGACAGATTTCTTCCTTGATTTGCATTTGCCTCTTACAGAAGCTTTTGTTTTGATGGGTTTTCAGTTGAAGTGTGTACCTAAAGGTTTACTGTTTTTGCTTACACTAATGTTGTCATTGAGTTTGTGCAAGGGTTTTGTATGAAGGAAATTCTCAGGAGAAAGAGAAAAGGAGTCTGCAGAGTTCGTCTTTGAATAGGTAAAAGTGGTGAAAATAGAAGGTTCGTGAAACCCCAATATTTTTATATTTTCGATGTTTTTAATACATAAGGGAAGTTGCGATATGAAACTGAAGAGGAAACAGAGTCCAGGGTGGACAAACCCACCCTAGGAGCTGTTGGAGATATGCCCAAGAGGCAATAATAAAGTGGTTATTATCATATCTTCATGCTTATGATAAATGTTTACATACCATGCTATAATTGTATTAACCAGAAACATTAATACTTATGTGATTTGTAAACATAAAAGAGTCCCTAGTAAAGCCTCTTGTTAAACTAGCTTGTTGGTTAATATATGATCATGGTTTCCTGATCATGAACATAGAGATGTTATTAACAACAGGGTCATATCATTAGGAGAATGATGTGATGGACATACTCCTATAGTTAAGCGTAGCATAAAGATCAAGTCATTTAATATAGTTCATTTGCTATAAGCTTTCTGATACATAGTAACCTAATTCCTTCGACCATGAGATCATGCATATCACCTTTACCGGAAGGATGCTTTGATGACATCAAACACCACACCGTAACAGGGTGGCTATAAAGGTGGCATTGAGTGTTCGAAAAGTATTGGTTGAGACACATGGATCAAGAGTGGGATTTGTCCATCCATATGACGGATAGATATACTCTGGGCCCTCTCGGTGGAATGTCATCCAATTAGCTTGCAAGCATGTGACTGGCTCACAAGGGATCACATACCACGGGAACGAGAAAAGAGTACTTATCAGTAACGAGGTTGAACTAGGTATGCAGAGATACCGACGATCATAACCTCGGATAAGTAAAATATCGTGAGACAAAGGGAAATTGGTATCATATGTAAGTGGTTCATTCGATCGCAAAGTAATCGTAGAAATATGTGGGAGCCATATGAATTTCCAGATTCCTCTATTGGTTATTGATCGGAGAAGTGTCTCGATCATGTCCGCATAATTCACGAACCGTAGGGAGACACACTTAAGGATTCGATGTTGTTGAGTAGTTATGGAATGATGAGTAAGAGACTGAATGTTGTTCGGAGTCTCAGATGGGATCCGGGATATCACGAGGAGATCCGGAATGGTCCGGAGAATAAGATTCATATAAGGAAAGTCCCGTTTCAGAGTTGGGGAATGGTTCCGGTGTTTTCATCGGGAATGTTCTAGAATGTTCCGGAACGTCCGGCACTCCGAAAAGGGGGGAAGGGTACATGAATGTGTCATTACAAGTTGGAATGATTGCATCATGTACTAAGTGTCATCGCTGTCCAAAATAAAGGGTTTATTCAAATCCTAGTTTGAAAAGTCAAACGGCTAGTTTGAAAAGTCAAACGGCATTTTTTGGAAAGAGGAGGAAGAGGTGAAACCGAGTTGGGGAGGGAGTCCTCCTCCCCAAGCTGGCGCACCACCCAAGCCGAGTTGGGGAGGGACTCCACTCCCTCCCCTTGGCCGCCGGCCCCTCCACCTATATAAGGAGGGGCAGGGCTCCCTCCTAGTACACACAAGTCCCTCTCCTCTAAACCTAAACCCTAGCCACAGCCTAGGGATTTCTCCCAAGCCGTCAAGTTAGAGCTTCTAATTGCCCTAGCCTCCGGTTTAGAGCCTTCTAATTGGTGTGTCTAAACCCTAGATCACCAAAGCTCTCTCATACTCCACCATACTCGCTCCGGCTTAAGGCGAAGCCCTGCGAGATCTCCCCTCTACTTCCGGTACCACGCCGTTGTGCTGCCGGAATCGCGAGGAGAGTGCTACAACCTCCGCTGCCTGCTGGAACAAGGGAGAGGAAGGTCTTCATCGAGTACCGAACGTGTGACCGACTGCGGGAGCGCTGCCGGAACGCAGCGCCGGAAGGATCGTCTACGCGATCTTGAGATCGGAAAGAGTACGACTACATCACCCACGAGAATCTGCTCTCGTTAAACGCTTTGGAATCTTCGAGGGTGAGTTATTCCATCGACTCGTTGCTACAATCTAGTAGATACATCTTGGCTTGTTTGTTTGTATGCGGTAGAAAATTTTTGTTTTCCATGCTACGGAACCCTACAGTGGTATCAGAGCCGTGTCTATATGTAGATCTGTTGCACGAGTAGAACACAATGGTCATTGTGGGCATTGATGCTTTTATTGTCGATTGCTTCTTGTGTACTTTGCATCTTGCGGTATGTTGGGATGAAGCGGCCCGGGCTAACCTTACATGACATCGTTCATGAGACTTGCTCCACGCTTGACATGCAACTTGTATTGCATAAGTGGCTTTGCAGGTGCCTGTTTCTCCTAGCATAGTTAAGATCCAATTTACAACGGGTGATTAACAATACTAGTATCAATGTTGTGGTTCATGTTCGTAAGTTAGAACGACACTTATTAACAGCCCCAAACCACGTAAAATATGCAAAGAAAGTAGAGGCGTCTAACTTTGTTTTGCAGGGGTGTGCAGTGATGTGATATGGCCATGATTGTGATTATATTTGATGTATGCAATGTTCCTTATTGTAAGTTGGCAACCGGCAGGAGCCATATGGTTGTCTTTAATTTCTGTTAAGACCCGCGTGTCTATTCAAAGTAGTTGTAATAGTTGAAGCTGGTGGACGACAACCATGGAGAAGCGTCATTGACCTTGATGCAATGCCGGTGATGATGGAGATCATGTTCGTGCTAGAAGATGGAGATCGGAAGCACAAAGAAGAAAGGCCATATCATATCACATATTATAAATTGCATGTGATGTTAATCCTTTATGCATCTTGTATTGCTTAGTAGACGACGGTAGCATTATAAGATGATCCCTCATGCACATAAATTTCAAGTTCTAAAGTGTTCACCCTTAGTATGCACCGTTGCTAAAGCTTGTTGTTTCGAAGCACCACGTGATGATCGGGTGTGTTAGATTCCGCAAGTGTATACAACGTAAGCAAGCCAGATTTGCTTATGCGGAAGCTAAGGTTTGATCTTGACGAGCCTAGCATGTACAGACATGGTCTCAAGAACACGGATCACCGAAAGGTTAAGCATGAGTCATATAGTAGATAGGATGAACATGTTGATTGTTCGCCATTGAAGCTACATCAACTCTCGTGATGATCGGTTTTGATGTGGTGGATTTGGTTCGTGTGATCACTAAAACAATGTGAGGGATGTTGTTTTGAGTGGGAGTTCACCTAGATTAATTTAATTATTAATTAGAACTCAATTTATCATAAATTAAATCAAAGTGAATTTGCATAGTTGTTGTAGTCATTGGCATCCGTTTACCACCTTGCGCTTAGTTTTAATTGAGATGATAGAACTATAGAATTCTGGTTAGTTACTTTACGAACTGGTATCGTATTGTTTTGAAGTGTTAATCTAAAGTTTAAAAGTCCTATTGCAAACTTTCAGTAAGTTCCGGTTACTCCATAAAGTTTAATAATTGGTATTAAATCAAGAGTGACAATTCCAAGTGTTAGTGTATGATTATCGTGTTTGTCTCCATGATTCTTGATATTCAAAGGATTGTCTTAATATCAAGGTTATCTAGGATCTGAAAGAGTTGTTTCAGAAACCATGATGTGTGGAAGATATTGTGATATCTGAAACGAAGTTTTGGTTGCAACATGATAGAGTATAATATGGCAAAGTTCATGTTTCTCATACTTTGATGAGAATTTGCAAAGGGTTGGAGACACTTGTTGTCCTAATCCTCCAAAATGTTTTGGAGAGCAACATTATACTCGTAATTCATCGTTATAAGCTAAAAGTAGCTTGATCATGGACGATTCCATGATAAAGGTGAATATTTGATGTAGGTAAAATGTTTACTACACCAAGAGATTACTAAAGAAAGGAACTTGAAAGCACACCAAACATTTGATGATGGTGATCTACTTCAAAGTGCAAGTCCAAAGACATTGGTATTTAACTATATACCCTTTGGAATATGTGTCATATGTATGACTCCACTGTTGATAGATTCTTTCAAACAGAAAATAAATACTGAAAGAGAATCTCATAAATATATGGCAGAAAAGACTAGAATTGTTCAGTTTAAGTATATAGATGATATACATGTTATGGCTATATTCTTTGCTTATTAAACAATGTGGTTCTTAAGTATTTGATACTGAATTTGTTGGTGTGAATCGTCATACAAAACAACACAATTCATGAACTACAATGGCCTAAGTAACTAGCAATAGAATATGTGATGATGTTCATCGAGAACAAATAAAGGGTTATTGTGTTGCTCGTTAAACATCAAAGCTTGCCTTCAAGATTTGTTTTATCAGGTGTTATGAGAACAAAAGGGTTGTTCAAATAATTGTCGTAATCCATAAAAGATGGATGATTCACAAATCTCATTGGATAAATCACATCCATAAAACTAGTGCTAAAAATGTCGAAAGACAAATTGATTGAAAGATCACTTAGGAAGTGACATCGCCGTTTAAATTATATTGGAAAGAAAACATGAAGAAACTCCATGTGGATGGAATTTTGGAGTCTTTTGATTTTTTGATCACATGACGCTTGTGAAACTTTCCTAGAGATAATTAAAACTTCGTTCATAGGCCAAAAGGGAACAAATGACTAGCTTATTGGAACTTGTACATATTATTGTATGAAATCCATTATATCTAGTCAAGAGCGATGGATTTCAACTTCATATGCTTTCTCCGAAAATTTGAGTGAATATATGAATATTTACTTAATAAGGATGAAGTATGAAACATTTGAAAAAGTTCAAAGTCTTTCAAGATGAAGTGCAGAATCATTGTAATAAGAATATAAATAGTTTATGATAAAGATCATAAAGGAAGATATTTGAGTTACAAGTTTAGCATAATACCTAAGGTTTAAGGAATCGTTCTGTGGATTTGCATTTCCCGAAACACCATAAGAGTATGGAGCGTTCGAGATATGTAATTAAAACCTTGTTTGACATGATAAGATCAAAGGTGTAATTCACAGAACTGCCATTATATTTTAAAGATTAAAAGCTTTAGAGACTACCGTTTTCCACTGAAAAGAGCTCCATCATAATCCGCTGAAATGACACCATATAAAGTTATGGTTTGGGATAAAACCCAAGTAGTCCTTTCTTAAACATTGGTATGCTATGCATAACAAAGATGTTTGCAACCAAAGTCGGATGAAACTGTCTTTGTATTACTGTTAAGTATTCCTCCATAAACACCGGAGACAAAAGTATTTGTCACTTAGAACGTCAAGTTTCTTTGAGAAGGAATTTTTCGTGAAAAGATAAGTGGGAGGACAATAGAACTTTGATAAGGTTAAAGGAACCTTAGCTATATGTGCAAAGTTGCGCAGCGCCGAAAAGTGTTCCGGAGGCAGCAACAATGCTCATGGCTCACGTGCCTCAAAGGTTGCGGTCACGGAGGTCTAAGTTTCTATTTGAACCAAGTAGGTCGAGTAAACAATCAAATAACAAGATTTGAGAGTTGAATCATTATTTGAGAATAATGAACGGACTACATACAAAGAAGCGATGATGGGCCCTGACTCCGTCAAATGGCTTGAAGCCATAAAATCCGTGATAGTTCCATACACGAGAAATCAAGTTTTGAACTTGAAGGACCCTCAAGAAAGGTGTAAGACCTTACAGTTGTGTTTGGATCTATAAAGAAGTAGACATGGATGTTTCACATCTATGAAATAGTCGACATGTTGGGAAAGAGTTCACAACAATGTTCAAAAATTGACTATGACAAAATTTGATCTTTCATAGCGATATTTAGTCTAGACGGATTAATGTAGCAACCACTACATATAATTTTGTTATGTGGTAGTAGAATATACAAAACAAGTTCTTCTAATAGAATGGTTACCTAGGACGTGTGCATGACACGGTCCAAAGGGTTTTGTTAATTCAAAGGATGCTAAAT
Organism: Avena sativa; assembly: GCA_916181665.1. Lineage (NCBI taxonomy): Eukaryota > Viridiplantae > Streptophyta > Magnoliopsida > Poales > Poaceae > Avena > Avena sativa. The sequence goes on along the minus strand of OV702298.1, from coordinate 36,908,085 downwards.
GCATATGCAAACTTCAATGGTTGAAGTAAGCATAGCGGAGTTGGAATCTTCACTATGATGAAACTGTTAAAAGAGTTTAATTTCATCGGAGACAATGAAGTTGCTTGCATTTGCAAGAAATTAAGTGGGAGCGCTAAGACATATTTCTAATACATTATGTGGAGGACATATTGTTGATTAGAAATGATGTATCTTTTATTAACACATATTAAGAATTTCATCCTGATGAAAGACTTAGGCAAAACCCAAATATTTGGCATCAATAGACGCTAATATGGTTGTGCCGAAAGTACATAGATGATGTATTGAATGAGTTCAATATAGAAACTACAAGAAAGGTTCTTGTCACACAGAAAGGATTGAATGAGTTCAATATTGATGATATATTCAAGTGTATTGACACTTGGTAAGTGAAACAAAAATTCAAGTATAGATTGATACTTGATGTATGAAATCACAAAGAGTATTTATATCAATCATACTGTGATACGTACAAATCCAGATATGTCCTATGCTCTAAATGTTATGAGAATATACCAGAATGATTCATAAGATGATCATTGGACGATAGTAAGGATATTCTTATGATCTTTTGGAAGAACTAAGAGTATATTATTTGTAGAAGTGGCAAATAAATGGTTAAGTTCATTGTAAAAGTATTACATTGATACTAGTTTTGTCACAAAGTACAAATTAAGTTTATCTCAATCTAAACTAAGGGTGGCACAATATAATGGAAAGTAAGTTCCATAATGGATTTGGATGAGTTCCAAAGTTAAGACATTGTGACAGATACTACAACAAAAGGCTAAGTATATGACTGCTATAATAGCAGCTAAAGAGGGCATTTGTGTCAAGTAGTTTGTTATCAAACTAGGTGTAGTTCACAGCGGGATAATACTATGAAGATATATTGTACAACAATATTATCAACATGTTTTAACCCCAAAGAACTAAAGGTCTCACCAAAGGACAAAAATTATACAAAGCCATCTCATTAGAGAATGAGTGATGCGTAGAGACGCAAAGACATGCAATTACACACGGACCTGGAAGTGTCAGATCCGGAGATCAGTTGACCACTAGCAATCGTGTACATACAACACAAGAAAGCCATAGGTGTTGAATACACAAAGGTTTGAAACTAGATTATTGACTCTAGTGCAAGTGGGAGACTGTTGGAGATATGCCCAAGAGGCAATAATAAAGTGGTTATTATCATATCTTCATGCTTATGATAAATGTTTACATACCATGCTATAATTGTATTAACCGGAAACATTAATACTTGTGTGATTTGTAAACATAAAAGAGTCCCTAGTAAAGCCTCTTGTTAAACTAGCTTGTTGGTTAATATATGATCATGGTTTCCTGATCATGAACATAGAGATGTTATTAACAACAGGGTCATATCATTAGGAGAATGATGTGATGGACATACTCCTATAGTTAAGCGTAGCATAAAGATCAAGTCATTTAATATAGTTCATTTGCTATAAGCTTTCTGATACATAGTAACCTAATTCCTTCGACCATGAGATCATGCATATCACCTTTACCAGAAGGATGCTTTGATGACATCAAACACCACACCGTAACAGGGTGGCTATAAAGGTGGCATTGAGTGTTCGGAAAGTATTGGTTGAGACACATGGATCAAGAGTGGGATTTGTCCATCCATATGACGGATAGATATACTCTGGGCCCTCTCGGTGGAATGTCATCCAATTAGCTTGCAAGCATGTGACTGGCTCACAAGGGATCACATACCACGGGAACGAGAAAAGAGTACTTATCAGTAACGAGGTTGAACTAGGTATGCAGAGATACCGACGATCATAACCTCGGATAAGTAAAATATCGTGAGACAAAGGGAAATTGGTATCGTATGTAAGTGTTTCATTCGATCGCAAAGTAATCGTAGAAATATGTGGGAGCCATATGAATTTCCAGATTCCTCTATTGGTTATTGATCGGAGAAGTGTCTCGATCATGTCCGCATAATTCACGAACCGTAGGGAGACACACTTAAGGATTCGATGTTGTTGAGTAGTTATGGAATGATGAGTAAGAGACCGAATGTTGTTCGGAGTCTCAGATGGGATCCGGGATATCACGAGGAGATTCGGAATGGTCCGGAGAATAAGATTCATATAAGGAAAGTCCCGTTTCAGAGTTGGGGAATGGTTCCGGTGTTTTCATCGGGAATGTTCTAGAATGTTCCGGAATGTCCGGCACTCCGAAAAGGGGGGAAGGGTACATGAATGTGTCATTACAAGTTGGAATGATTGCATCATGTACTAAGTGTCATCGCTGTCCAAAATAAAGGGTTTATTCAAATCCTAGTTTGAAAAGTCAAACGGCTAGTTTGAAAAGTCAAACGGCATTTTTTGGAAAGAGGAGGAAGAGGTGAAACCGAGTTGGGGAGGGAGTCCTCCTCCCCAAGCCGGCGCACCACCCAAGCCGAGTTGGGGAGGGACTCCACTCCCTCCCCTTGGCCGCCGGCCCCTCCACCTATATAAGGAGGGGCAGGGCTCCCTCCTAGTACACACAAGTCCCTCTCCTCTAAACCTAAACCCTAGCCACAGCCTAGGGATTTCTCCCAAGCTGTCAAGTTAGAGCTTCTAATTGCCCTAGCCTCCGGTTTAGAGCCTTCTAATTGGTGTGTCTAAACCCTAGATCACCAAAGCTCTCTCATACTCCACCATACTCGCTCCGGCTTAAGGCGAAGCCCTGCGAGATCTCCCCTCTACTTCCGGTACCACGCCGTTGTGCTGCCGGAATCGCGAGGAGAGTGCTACAACCTCCGCTGCCTGCTGGAACAAGGGAGAGGAAGGTCTTCATCGAGTACTGAACGTGTGACCGACTGCGGGAGCGCTGCCGGAACGCAGCGCCGAAAGGATCGTCTACGCGATCTTGAGATCGGAAAGAGTACGACTACATCACCCACGAGAATTTGCTCTCGTTAAACGCTTTGGAATCTTCGAGGGTGAGTTATTCCATCGACTCGTTGCTACAATCTAGTAGATAGATCTTGGCTTGTTTGTTTGTATGCGGTAGAAAATTTTTGTTTTCCATGCTACGAAACCCTACAGGAGCGGGCCCATCCTGGTCGCGCCTGAGGGGGGTGTTCCCCCCCCCTCGAACTCCGTCTCCGCTTCGTTTCTGTGTCAGTACCTTACTTATGCATTGAAACTCCGTAATATATAACCTCCCAGATCCCCCGAGGTTAGTGCATCGTGTTCTCTTAGTGTTTTCGTTTCAATCTGTTTCTGTCAGGAAATCTTCTCAAGTTTAGAGCGCCATGGCCTCCGCCAACGACAAAGGCAAGAAGCCCGTGGAGATAGAGTTGGAAGAACAAACCGCCGCAGGAACAAGGGGAAGGAAACCTACTTTTGTAGGAGCAATTAACACTGTGGATGCTTTTTCTCGTCACATGCAGGGAATCGTAGCCTTTGGTCCAGACTTCAGATACTGCCCCGAGGCAGCGGAAGCCCTTTGAACCACTGATGCGTTTTGTGAAATATATCGTGCTTTGAGGATAAAGGTGGATGAACTTCAAGAGGAGAACAACAAGCTTCGTAAGACGCTGGAGGGTTTTATTATTCTAAACAAGGGGGCAACACCACCACCAAAGGAATAATTCGTCATCAGATTTGGCATCCCCTTGGCTTGTTCCAAGCTAGGGGGAGTGCCGCGGTATCACCACCATTACCTTTTATCTTTTACCTTTTTAGTGGATTCATATCTGTGGTAGAGAGGTTATCTTATAGTTTGGTTTGCATGTGGAAGTATCTCTCCTTTAGTTGATTATCTATGTATCCCTTGGTGTGACTGCCTTTATTGGAATATTAATGAGAAGTCTCATCTTTTACTTTTTGCACTTCTTATTTTTAGTTTGCAATCTCTATTATATGATGGATCTTGTTGATCAGTATTGGCACCACTTTGGGAGCATCAAGTGGATCTAAATTGGTTTTGGCAAACCGAGTTCTGGTCGGTAGCAATACTTTTTGAAGTTTGAAAGAAAAAGAGAAAATGCTTACAGGTATTTTGTATCATTTGTTTTCTTTCTTGTTGGCTCATAAGCTTAGTATTCTTTATTTAAGATTATTTTGTGTCTTCAAGGAAGATTGCATGTTTGGATTTATTACTTGTATGTTTGCTTGTTTCTTTCAACTCTCTTGCTTGCTACCCAGCCTTGATAGCCAAAAACCTGTTTTGAGAAGGCATACTTCTCATGTTTCCAAAATCCTTTGAACCAAAATTTTGCCATTTGTGTCCACCATATCTACCTAGTATCATTGTTGCTATTCCAAGCAAATTCTCAAGCTTCATCTACCTTTCGAATTAAAAAGTATTTTGTTATGTGAAAACTAGTTAGTAAAGCTCTCACGAACTTGATGACACACTTTATTTCTTGCCCCTAATAGACCTAAACCAATGTGCCATCAAAGTTGTATATACTTGCATCTATACGTTGGAATTAGCAGAACTGTGCTGTCACGGGGAACGTTTTCAACGTTGCACTTGTACTCTGTACACAGTTGATATCGTGCTCTTTTGTCTATGGATGTCAACAGTGTGAAATAAAGAGGGAACTTGTAAGTCCATGGAGTTTGTATCCTGTGTTAGAGAAACGCCTGGGCCCCTATCCTAAGCCATGCCTAATCATGGTGGAAACTTGCAGCATCACCATAGTGAGCCATCTATGAAGCATCCTCAATAAAAAGCTATGCACATAGTAAATAAAAAGATCGCTGAGATGCTCATTGTCTACTTGCCTTGTCATTTTGGTTATGGGAAAGCTCCTGTACCATGTGCAAGGGGTACCCCGTTGGCGGTTCTCAATGATATGCAAATACTTACAATGACAAGAACTTACATGGGCCCAAAGTTGAGTAGCATGAGGAGTGGCCCTCATATTCAAGGGACATGAGATTGCCAACTTATATTTCGTCAAGCATATACTCCATCTTTGTGCACTTTAAACTTAATCATCTCAAGATGCCTATGATAGGGGCAATGAGGGCCCAAAGCTAGTAAGTACCATAATCTTTTGGAAGCTCTTTATGACTTGTAATCCCTGCTTCCCTCTATAAAGGGACCTTTCTCCACTTCCAAGTTGAGTCAGTAAACCTACTTCCTCTCTATCTCCTGCAAGCTTTTGAGTTGTTGTGTTTCAAGCATTCATATAGTGATTTATTCAATCATGTTCTTTATCTTCCTTGTTTGCACAAAACTCTTATCTATTGAGTATTACTTTGAAAGCCTTCACTTGTGAAAAACCTTTTGAGCAAAGAGTGCTCCTGTTTTGAAACTTCTACAAAAAGCTTTTGTGAAACTGTTTTCCAGGTGTTCTCTGACCAAGAACAAGTTTGCCAATTCCAATTATGATTTATCTTTATGCATCTCTATTGTGGCTGTTGTACTTGGTTGCAAGATAAGTTATATAATGGTGAGCTGCTTTCTTCTATGAGTTGTGCAATGGTAAGTGTGATGCTTCTTGTTTGTATTCTTTTATCAACACTTCACTCCATAAACCTGTGGACATGTTTACTGAGCTCATTTTTTGCTTCGGGACAAGCGAAGTCTAAGCTTGGGGGAGTTGATACGTCCAATTTGCATCACCACTCTCTATCATAATTTACCTCTATTCATTGATATTTGTCTTATTATGAGGTATTACTTATGGCTTTTCATCTGTTTATGCATGTTGGATGATTCTTGGAGGATGAACTACCGGAGTCTAGATTCTGATGGAAAAGAAGGCGTTTTGATGCATTTTCGCGAAGATCATAAAAATACCAGAAAAGTATGGAAACATATTATTTTACCAGAAGACGAAGGAAGCCAGAAGGAGGAGCGAAGAGGGGCCGCAGGGGGCCCACACCCCCCTAGGCGCGGGCCCACCTGACCCCGCGCCTAGGGCAGGTGTGGCCCACCTGCCCGGCCTCCGAATCTCCCCCTTCGCCTATATCTTCCCTATGGAACCCTAAGTCTCGGGGAGCAACCACAGATAGATTTCCGCCACCTCTGGGGGCGGAAAACACCAAGAGAGAAAGTTCTCTCCGGCAGACAAATTTCTGTCGGGGGAATTCCTTCCCGAAGAGGGGAGACCGTTGCCATCAACACCATCATCAAGCTAGGCTTCACCGGGATCATCATCATCCACACCATCATCTCCACCAGCACCATCATCACCACTCCCTCCCGCTGTAACAATTGTATTGGATATTGCTTTAGTTCTTAGGGGAAACTTTCACGGTGTTGATTACTATTGTAGTTGATGCTTATGAGTGGAACCATTGGATTATTGTTTATGTTCAGATTGTTATCCATTACCATATCATCTTTGATCTTGATCCATATGATGTCTTATGAGTAGTTCGTTGTGTTCTTGAGGACATGGGAGAAGTCATGTTGTTAGTAGTGAATCTGTGATGAGTTATTATTCAATGGTTTAGTATTTAAGTTGTGGTGCTATTCTTCTAGTGGTGTCATGTGAACGTCGACTACATGATACTTCACCATTTATGGGCCTAGGGGAATGCATTGTGTATTTGGCTAATAATTGTGGGGTTGCCGGAGTGACAGAAACCTAAAACCTGTTAGGACACCTTTGCACAAGGGAGCGTAGGATCTCAGAGTTTAAGGCTATGGTTAGATTTATATCTTAATTACTTTCCTATAGTTATGGATGTTTGCAGGGGTTTGATCACAAGTATGTATTAGTCCAAGTAAGGTCGGTACATTAGCACAGGTTTACCCACACAACACTTACAACACCAGAGAAGAGTACTCAGCTATTTAAAGCGAAATCACTTCACAGAATTCTCATGTGTCCTTGAGAACGTTTGGTCCTTATAAGTATTTCCACCGGCTTGTCCTTTGCTAAGAAAGGATTGGGCCACTTGCTCCATTTGTTCGTTACCTTTGTTACTTGCTCCTTGTTTTGTTTCCTGATCAGAAAACCACTAAAAATCCTTTTGCTAAGTATTCACAGGGATTTCCTGCTCCATACCACTGTTCAGCACCTTCTGCTCCTCGTTGGGATCGACACTCCTATTTATCAAAAGTACTACGATACACCCCCTATACTTGTGGGTCATCAATGTACGTATAGTATAGTTCAGACGATAGATAAGGAATTTTTGAAGTACTTTATTGCCATATTGTAACACCCCGGTATCTTTGAACCAGTGGATGTCACTCCTGGCAGCTCAATAGGATCTCTAGACTAACCCCACAAACTAACACTAATCTTTTCTACGTACTTTGTCCTCACTCATGCGCACCCAATACCCACTTCCCAGTTGGTCATCTCAAATTGCTCTAGGCCAAGCACTCTTAGCCTCAGAGTTCTTTTTAGATGAGCTTCTGGAAAAGAAGTTGCAACTTGTTAGTATAGGTATACTATCAATCCTATTAAACCATGCGCCAGGGTCTCACATACACCCACCCTTAGAAGATTAGTGGTGAGTTACTTTCCTATAGTTACGGATGTTTGCAGGGGGTTTGATCACAAGTATGTATTAGTCCAAGTAAGGTCGGTACATTAGCACAGGTTTACCCACACAACACTTACAACACCAGAGAAGAGTACTTAGCTATTTAAAGCGAAAGCACTTGACAGAATTTCCATGTGTCCTCGAGAACGTTTGGTCCTTATAAGTATTTCCACCGGCTTGTCCTTTGCTAAGAAAGGATTGGGCCACTTGCTCCGTTTGTTCGTTACATTTGTTACTTGCTCCTTGTTTTGTTGCCTGATCAGAAAACCACTAAAAATCCTTTTGCTAAGTATTCACAGGGATTTCCTGCTCCATACCACTGTTCAGCACCTTCTGCTCTTGAGGACATGGTAGAAGTCATGTTGTTAGTAGTGAATCTGTGATGAGTTATTATTCAATGGTTTAGTATTTAAGTTGTGGTGCTATTCTTCTAGTGGTGTCATGTGAATGTCGACTACATGATACTTCACCATTTATGGGCCTAGAGGAATGCATTGTGTATTTGGCTAATAATTGTGGGGTTTCCGGAGTGACAGAAACCTAAACACCTGTTAGGACACCTTTGCACAAGGGAGCGTAGGATCTCAGAGTTTAAGGCTATGGTTAGATTTATATCTTAATTACTTTCCTATAGTTACGGATGTTTGCAGGGGCTTTGATCACAAGTATGTATTAGTCCAAGTAAGGTCGGCACATTATCACAGGTTTACCCACACAACACTTACAACACCAGAGAAGAGTACTCAGCTATTTAAAGCGAAAGCACTTGACAGAATTCTCATGTGTCCTCGAGAACGTTTGGTCCACAAGCCAGGAAAGTTCCCTCTTGGCATACGTTTGTGCGTCCAGTGCTGGCACATGTGTCATGCCATTTCACTCCGGGCCACACACGCCATGCTCCACATGTTTTTCAGTGACCCGCACACGCCCGTGTAACCGCGAGGGTCGGCTCTAATACCACTTGTAACACCCCGTCCTCTCTGGACCAGCGGCTCTCACGCCTGGCAGCTCAATAGGATCTCTTGACTAACCCAGAGACCAACACTAGATTTTTTGCACACTTTGTCCTCACTCATGCGCACCTAGTACCCACTTCCCGGTAGGTCACTCATCCTCAAATTCCTCTAGGACAAGCACGCTTAACCTCGCAGTTCTTTTCAGATGAGCTTCTGGAAAAGAAGTTGCAACTTGTTGGTATGAGTATACTATCAATCCTATTAAGCCATACGTCAGGGTCTCACACATATCCATAATCTTTTGTGAAGAGTAGATACTCCTCTTTCTTATCTTCATGGGTTTCAATGTGAAAACCATTCTTACGGATATCTCGATAGCTGATTAAGGTACACTGATTAAGGAGATATGCCCTAGAGGCCAATAAATAAAGTGTTTTATTGTTATATCTCTAGGTGTGGTATATAAACAACTAGGTCTCTAGTATCCTTTAGTACTAATTCATTGGGCAGATGATGATCGAGATTTCTTGATCATGGACTTGACGCAAAATAATCAACTGACAACGAGGTCACTTATGACGTGATGGACACACCCGACCATAGAATTGCAATATGATCCAGTCATAATGTTCAACATTGCGATATGTTGCAAAGCGTAGTGACTTAATCCTTCGACCGTGAGATCATGTTTAATCACTATCTCCTGTGGCTTGTGTGATCACATCAACCACTATGTCTGTAATTAGTGTTGGGGTTCGTAGTATGGAAAACAAAAAAATTCTACCGCATGCACACAAACAAGCCAAGATCTATCTACTAGATTGTAGCAATGAGTCGATTAGAGTACTCACCCTAGAAGATTCCAAAGCGGTTCACGAGAGTAGATTCTCGTGGGTAATGTAGTCGTACACTTGCCGATCTCATGATCGTGTAGACGATCCTTCTGGCGCTGCATTCCAGCAGCGGTTCCGCAGTTGGTCACATGTTCGGTACTCGATGAAGACCTTCCTCTCCCTTGTTCCAGCAGGCAGCGGAGGTTGTAGTTCTCCCATCGCGATGCCGGGAGCACAACGGCGTGGTGTCGAAAGTAGAGGGAAAATCCCGCAGGGCTTCGCCTAAGTCGGTGCGGGTTATGGTGGATCTAGGATTTCCGACGATCTAGGTTTAGAAGGCCAGAGAGGAGGAGGTGGAGTCGGCGGCGGCTAGGGCGACGGCGACGGACCAGCGGCGGAGCGAGGCGGCCGCGGCAAGCGGTTTGGAGGTGGGGAGGGCTGGTTGTGGTGCTTTGGGGTAGCCCCTCCCTTCTATTTATGAGAAGGAGGGCAGCTTGGGAAAGGGGAGTTTGAATCCTTCCCCAAACCCAAGTTGGAGAGAAGGAAGCACTCTTTCCTTCTTCCAGTAGGAAACCATTGTTCCAGTTTGACTTTTCAAACCTCCCTTTTGACTTTCAATTTAGAGCTTTATTTCTCTCTCGCAAATGCTCAACCAAGTGACCTAGGATATGATCCAATCATTCCACTTAACCATGAAACATTCATGAACCATTCCCCTTCTGGTCCGGTGAACCTTCTAGACCCTTCTAGAATCTCTCCGATGAAAACATCGAAATCATTCTCGAACTCCGGAATCGGACTTTCCTTATATGAATATTATTCTCTGGACCATTCCGGATCTCCTCGTGATATCTCGGATCCCATCCGAGACTCCAAACAACATTCGGTCTCCCTACTTACATTTCATTTCTACTAAACAACATCGAATCCTTAAGTGTGTCTCCCTACGGTTCGTGAATTATGCGGACATGACCAAGACACTTCTCCGATCAATAACCAATAGAGGAATATGGAAATTCATATGGCTCCCACATATTTTTACGATTACTTTGCGATCGAATGAACCACTTACATACGATACCAATTTCCCTTTGTCTCGCGATAGTTTACTTATCCAAGGTTTGATCGTCGGTATCTCTGCATACCTAGTTCAACCTCGTTACCGATAAGTACTCTTTTCTCGTTCCCGTGATATGTGATTCCTTGTTATCCAATCAAATGCTTGCAAGATAAATGGATGGCATTCCACCTAGAGGGCCCAGAGTATATCTATCTGTCATATGGATGGACAAATCCCACTCTTGATCCATGTGCCTCAACACATACTTTCCGAACACTCAATGCCACCTTTATAGCCACCCAGTTATGGTGTGGTGTTTGATGTCATCAAAGCATCCTTCGAGTGATGGTGATTAGCATGGTCTCATGGTCGAAGGAATTAGGTTACTATGTATCAGAAAGCTTATAGCAAACGAACTATTGAAATGACTTGATCTTTATGCTACGCTTATCTATAGGAGTATGTCCATCATACCATTCTCCTAATGATATGATCTTATTATTAATAACATCTCAATGTTCATGATCGAGAAACCACGATCATCTATTAACCAACAAGCTAGTATTATAAAGAGGATTTACAAGGGACTCTAATTTAGTTTACAAATCACACAAGTATTAATGTTTCCGGTTAATACTATTATAGCATGAATGTAAACATTTATCATAAACACAAAGATATAATAATAACCACTTTTATTATTTCCTCTAGGGGATATCTCCAACAGTCTCCCACTTGCACTAGAGTCAACTAATCTAGATTACATGGTAATATACCGAACACCCATGGAGGTTTGGTGCTGGTCATGTTTTGCCCTCGGGAGAGGTTTAGTCAACGGATCTGGCACATTCAGATCTATGTGTACTTTGCAAATTTTTATATCACCATCTTGGACATGCTCTCGAATAGCATGAAAACGCAGCTTGATATGCTTCAGCTTCTTGTGTGACCTTGGTTATTGCACATTGGCTATGGCGCCCATGTTATCACAGTATATAGACATTGGGTCCAGCGCACTTGGAACCACATCGAGCTCTGTAATGAACTCCTTCATCCATATCGCCTCTTGTGAAGCCTCCGAAGCAGCTATGTATTCTGATTCATTTGAAGATCTCGCCACAACACTTTGCTTTGCACTACTCCAGCTAACTGCTGCACCATTTAAAGTAAATATGTATCCAGATTGAGATTTATAATCATCTGGATCGGTGTTCCAACTAGCATCGGTGTAACCATTAACAACGAGTTTTTCATCACCTCCATAAGAATGAACCATATCCTTAGTCCTTCTCAAGTACTTAAGGATGTTTTTGACCGCTATCCAATGATCCACTTTTGGATCACTTTGATATCTGCTAGTCAAACTAACAGCATATGCAATGTCGGGTCTAGTACATAGCATGGCATACATGAGAGATTCTATGGCTGAGGCATAGGGAGTCTTACTCATCCTTTCTCTATCTTCTGACCGTTGCAGGACTTTGAGTTTTACTCAAGGTCGTATTGGGCAACATGGGTAAGAACCCTTTCTTGCTATCTTCCATTCCAAACCTCTTTAGAACTTTGTCCAAATATGTACTATGTGACAATGATATTAGGCGTCTTGATATATCTCTATAAATCTTTATGCCTAATATGTAAGCTACTTCGCCAAGATCTTTCCTTCAAAAACTATTATTCAAATAATCCTTGACACTATTTAGAAGGTTTACATCATTCCCAATCAGCAATATGTCATCTGCATGTAGTATTAGGAATGCTACAGAGCTCCCACTCACTTTCTTGTAAATACAAGCTTCTCCATAAGTTTGTATAAAACCAAAGCTTTTGATTACCTTATCAAAATGTTGATTCCAACTTCAGGATGCTTGCTTCAATCCATAAATTGACCGTTGAAGTTTGCACACCTTGTTAGCATCTTTTGGATCGACAAAACCTTTGGGTTGTACCATATACAACTCTGCATCAATGTCTCCATTGAGGAGCGCCGTTTTGACATCCATCTGCCATATCTCATAATCATAATATGTAGCGATTGCTAACAAAATCCTCACAGACTTTAGCTTCGCTACCGGTGAGAAAGTCTCATCGTAGTCAACTCCTTGAATTTGTCGAAACCCTTTTGCGACAAGTCGAGCTTTATAGACAGTAACATTACCATCAGCATCTGTTTTCTTCTTGAAAATCCATTTGTTCTCGACAGCCTTCCGGCCATCCGGTAAGTCCACCAAAGTCCATACTTGTTTTTCGTACATGGATCCAATATCGGATTTCATGGCTTCTTGCCATTTATTTGAATCTGGGCTCGTCATCGCTTCCTCATATGTCGCAGGGTCATCGGTGTTGTGTACCAAAATGACACTCATAACGGGATCATACCAATCAGGAGTGGTACGAGTTCTCGTTGACCTGGGAGGTTCCATAGTAACTCCAACCGAAGTTTCATGATCAACATCATTAGCTTCCTCTCTTATTGGTGTAGGCGCCACAGGAACTACTTCTGGTGCTGCACTACTCTCAAGTCCGAGAGAAGGTTCAACAACCTCATCGAGTTCTACTTTCCTTCTAGTCACTTCTTTCGAGAGAAACTCCTTCTCTAGAAAGGATCCATTCTTGGCAACGAAGATTTTGCAATCGGATCTATGATAGAAGGTATACCCAATAGTTTCCTTCAGGTATCCTATGAAGACGTATTTTTCTGCTTTGGGTTCAAGCTTGTCAGGCTGTAACTTCTTTACATAAGCTTTACAACCCCAAACTTAAGGAACGACAATTTAGATTTCTTCCCAAACCATAATTCATACAGTGTCATTTCAATGGATTTTGATGGTGCCCTATTTAAAGTGAATGCGGTTGTTTCTAATCCATAACCCCAAAATGATAGCGGTAAATCTGTAAGCGACATCATAGAATGAACCATATCTAAGAGAGTTTGATTACGATGTTCGGACACACCATTACGCTGTGGTGTTCCCGGCGGTGTCAATTGTGAAAGTATTCCGCATTTCTTCAAATGCTTGCCAAACTTGTAACTTAGATATTTACCTCCACGATCAGATCGTAGAAACTTAATCTTCTTATTACGTTGATTCTCTACTTCACTTTGAAATTCCTTAAACTTCTCGAAAGTTTCGGACTTATGTTTCATGAAATAGATATACCCATATCTACTCAAGTAATCCGTGAAAGTAAGAACATAACGATAACCACCGCGCGATGCTACACTCATTGGACCACACACATCGGTATGTATGATTTCCCATAACTCCGTAGCTCGCTCCATCATACCAGAAAATGGAGTCTTAGTCATTTTACCCATCAGACATGCTTCGCATCTTTCAAGTGATTCGAAATAAAGTGATTCAAGAATTCCATCAGAATGGAGTTTCTTCATACGCTTCACTCCAATGTGACCAAGACGCCAGTGCCACATATAAGTCGAGTTATCGCTCAATTTCAAATGTTTAGCTTCAATGTTATTAATATGTGTATTACTACAATCGAGATTCAACAAGAATAGACCATCTATCAAAGGTGCATGTGCATATTACTCATATAAATCGAACAACCATTATTCTCGGACTTAAACAAGTAACCGTCTCGCAATAAACATGATCCGGATATAATGTTCATGCTCAACGATGGCACCAAATAACAATTATTTAAGTATAAAACTAATCCCGATGGTAGATGAAGAGGTAGCATGCCGACCGCGATCACATCAACCTTTGATCCATTTCCAACGCGCATCGTCACCTCATTCTTTGCTAGTTTCCGTCTATTCTACAGCACCTGTTTCGAGTTACAAATATGAGCAACCGAACCAGTATCAAATACTCAGGCACAACTACAACTACTAGTGAGATACACATCAATAACATGTATATCGGATATTCCTTTCTTCTTGATGTTGCCGTTCTTCAAATCCGCCAAGTACTTAGGGCAATTATGCTTCCAGTGACCTTCTCCCTTGCAGTAAAAGCACTAGTATCAGGCTTAGGCCTAGCCTTGGTCTTCTTTGCCAGCGCGGTAACTTTCTTACCGCCCTTCTTGATCTCCACTTCCACAGACTTTAACATGGAGATGTAAAATCCCACCTTTATAAAGGTAAAGATCCCTGTGATTTCAATGCTAGTCCCTGGATCAATTGCTAGCATCCATAGTTTAAGAATGAAGTATACAGAAACAAAGGTCATTATTACATCGTCATTCCAGAGATAACATAGTCTTTTACAACTCCATAGCCATAGGCTAGTAGAAGAGTTTATCATAACAATATAAACAAAGTCTTCATCTTCATGTGCCACAGGCAAGCATGTTGAGTGTAGACTCATAACCCCTAATCATCATCATAGTAACCTGCAACATCACAAGTTACAGCCATAGTGGGTCAATACATTGGAATAGTATTGGCAAGTGATACCTTAGTAGAATTTCTAGCATCTAGTTACTACATGAATTTGGCTAAGTGTAGATTGGGCTTGCTTTGCTCAAAATAGGTTTTACCTATCAGTTGAAAACACTAAGTTTTTGTTTGGCAAAAACCTTCCCAAGGAACCACCAATAGAAATTGGTGAACCTTCTCCCTTGTTCAACCACAAGTTTTAACTTAGAAAATTCGGATGAGGAGATTGTTGATAGCTTCTCGAAAACGATAAAGCTTACTTTCACAAGCATAGCAATCCCAAATCAATAGATAGTTTGACACATAAGACTTTCCTCAAATTTTCCAATACCAGGGACATGGCTAAGTACTTAGTTTCTTCCATCTGCAGAGGTGCTGCACTTTCCCCACAAGACTTGGTTTCACCAAGACAGGGCCTTTCAGAAGCCTTCCCTTAGACCAAAATGGACGCGCTCCAAACCTATCAATCCCCTACCACCAACTGTCCATTTGGCTAAGTTATTGCAACCTATATGGTCCAGGCAGAGCCCATAATGCCATGTGGCTGCACTAGAAGCTTCTTAACACTTGGCACCTCAAATCCCTTTGTTCCTGGGTGGCAATCCACAAGTGAGATACACAAGGTAAACCATATAAATGGGCCTTGTGTAACCACTCAACACAAACCATTCTTTCCATTCCACCCAGGTGTTTCATTCACTTAGTTGTTTTATTAAGCAAAACATAAGTCATAGACTTAGAAATATTTCTCATAGCATGTTTATATAATCCACCCTTGGTTACTACTAGCTAGGCTAAGCATGGCAATAGCAAGTATCTTAACTTAGAGGAAATTCTAACAATTCTACCACTACTAGGATTTCCCAAGCATAGCATATAGATACTTAGCAAAATATTCATGCAAGCCCTATACAAAATATTTCTAATGCATAGGCAAAATATTGGGACAAAAATATGAAGCACCACTTGCGGTAGTTGGGGGAGTAGCAACAATCCTCACAATCACAATCACCACTAGCACCAAAATCTACACATAAAATGATAGCACCAAATTCACATATCAAAATAAACAAGCAAAAATATATGAATGCATGCAAATGCCATGTGATGATTTTTCTAAATCAAACAAGACAAGTGGAACAGTACTGAGTTATAAACAAAACAATTATACACTAAATAAACTTTATTTAGTCTTTAAAACATTTTTCAAATAATTTCTATACTCAAAATAAGCCTACAAATGTTTCTGCAAAACCCACAATTTTAACAGATGCAATTTATTAAACAAAGTGTATGGTTGGATATAATTCTTTCTCCTGATTCCAATGGTATAAAATTTACAAAATTTGAACGTGTGGATCAAAAGTTATGAATTTTGCAAGTTTGAACAATTAATAGATCTAATTCCAGATTTTAAATCAAAACACAGACACGCAGCGTGTTCTGATTGGCTGATACCGTTTCGGCTGGATCGATCAACGAGAGCCGCAGGATTTAAATGAAATCGCACGGGCCAGATCTACTCATACCCCTTCATTAAGTGATCTAATTCTACGCGCTAGATCTAGATCCAAGGGCTGTCGAGCATGCGACCATGGATGGGCGGCGCTAGCGACGGCGGCGTGGTGGCGGCGCACTGCCAGCGGTGTTCCGGCGGCTACGGATGGGGCTGGGGTTGGCAGAGACGCTTACCAGACTCGCGAGGTCGCGCTGATGCTCAACGACTCGCTGGTGTGGACGGGGGCGTGTTGTGTTGGCCGGAGAAGCTCGTCGGAAATCTTGCAGACGTCGGGTGCACGGTGACGAAGACGATGGTGACGCTCTGGAGCGCCCTAGCACAAACCAATTGTATCAGGAGGTGCGCAAAGTCATGGCGAACACGACAGGGTCAAAGAGGGGACAAGGAGCGCTCGAAGGTTACCAGTATTTCTCGACGGAGTTGAGCGGCGGCTCGGTTGTTTGCAGAGGTGGACGGAGGCGACGTCCTGGTGCATTACAAAGAAAACGAATGGTATGAGATGATGCGCAGGAACTAGGCGAACACACTCGCATGGACCAGAGGTGAAGGGGCACTGTACTCACCGGAATACGTTGCCGGAGACGCTCGGTACTGCGGCGCTGCAAATGGAATTGCGGGCAGCCTGGTGGCGGAGAAGGGGCGCTGAGTGAGGGGAAGGATGCGGAGAGGAGAGGGGGTTAAATATCCAGTGAGGGGCGAGGAGATTACGCAGCATTGATCGGCAATTAAGCCCGCTTCATTCACGGCAGTGATGGTGGTAACGGCGGCGACGACGGGGTCGGGGGGTGCAGGGTTTGGGGACGATGATTGCGTGGCGTTTGGGTCCACCGGTCAGTGAGCGTGGGGTAAGCTTGCGTCACGTGAGAGAGAGAGAGAGAGGGGGGGGAAAGGCACATGTGGGCTTGCTGGGCTGATTCTGCTGTTGGGTCGAAAGGCTGGCGCAGGCCTTTTCTGTTTTCTTTTATCCTTTTCTATTTCTATTTTGAATTTCTGAAATCCTTTTCAAATGTTTATCAAATGAGTTTGAATTCAAACCTTCTCTGGATTTTTTTGTAAAGTGAAATAGATACATTTTTTGTAGGGGTTCGTAGCATGGAAAACAAAAAAATTCTACCGCATGAACACACGATCAAGATCTAATCTATGATCAAGCCAAGATCTATCTACTAGATTGTAGCAACGAGTCGATGGAATACTAACCCTAGAAGATCCAAAGCGGTTAACGAGAGCAGATTCTCGTGGGTGATGTAGTCGTACACTTGCTGATCTCAAGATCGCGTAGACGATCCTTCCGGCGCTGTGTTTCGGCAGCGCTCTCACAGTCGTTCACACGTTCGGTACTCGATGAAGACTTTCCTCTCCCTTGTTCCAGCAGGCAGCAGAGGTTGTAGCACTCTCCTCGCGATTCCGGCAGCACGACGGCGTGGTACCGGAAGTAGAGGGGAGATTTCGCAGGGCTTCGCCTTAAGCCGGAGCGAGTATGGTGGACTATGAGAGAGGCCTCGGTGATGTAGGGTTTAGACACACCAAGGGGAGAGGGCTAGGCCGGTGGCTAGGGCAATTAGAAGCCCCAACTCGGCGGCTTGGGAGAAAACCCTAGGGCGGCGGCGGCTGCAGGAGGGCCGGCGGCTAGGTCTAGGGTTTTGGGTGGTGGAGGTGTAGGTAGAGGGGGCACCCCTGCCCCTTCTTTTATAGGTGGGAGGGCGCCGGTTGGGAGGAGAGAGTCCTTCCCCAACTCAGCCTCCTTGGCCGGCGGGTGGAGGGAGGAGGACTTCCTCCCCAAGTACGTTTCCTACTCTCCCTCCACCAAGCAAACTTGTCGTTTGACTTTTCAAATTGGCGTTTGACTTTTCAAACTAGGATTTGATTTCTTCCTTTATTTTTCCCAGCCATGATACCTAGTACATGATGCAACCATTCCATATGGTCATGACACATTCATGTACCCTTCCCCTCCGGAGTGCCGGACCTTCCGGACCCTTCTAGAACATTCCCGGTGAAAACACCGGAATCATTCCTCAACTCTGAAACAGGACTTTACTTATATGAATCTTATTCTCCGGACCATTCCGGATCTCCTCGTGATATCCCGGATCCCATCCGAGACTCCGAACAACATTCGGTCTCTTACTCATCATTCCATAACTACTCAACAACATCGAATCCTTAAGTGTGTCTCCCTACGGTTCGTGAATTATGCGGACATGACCGAGACACTTCTCCGATCAATAACCAATAGAGGAATCTGGAAATTCATATGGCTCCCACATATTTCTACAATTACTTTGCGATCGAATGAACCACTTACATATGATACCAATTTCCCATTGTCTCATGATAGTTTACTTATCCGAGGTTTTGATCGTCGGTATCTCTGCATACCTAGTTCAACCTCGTTACTGATAAGTACTCTTTTCTCGTTCCCGTGGTATGTGATTCCTTGTGAACCAGTCACATGCTTGCAAGCTAATTGGATGACATTCCACCGAGAGGGCCCAGAGTATATCTATCCATCATATGGATGGACAAATCCCACTCTTGATCCATGTGCCTCAACCCATACTTTCCGAACACTCAATGCCACCTTTATAGCCACCCAGTTACGGTGTGGTGTTTGATGTCATCAAAGCATCCTTTCGGTGATGGTGATTAACATGATCTCATGGTCGAAGGAATTAGGTTACTATGTATCAGAAAGCTTATAGCAAATGAACTATATTAAATGACTTGATATTTATGCTATGCTTAACTATAGGAGTATGTCCATCACATCATTCTCCTAATGATATGACCCTGTTGTTAATAACATCTCTATGTTCATGATCAGGAAACCATGATCATATATTAACCAACAAGCTAGTTTAACAAGAGGCTTTACTAGGGACTCTTTTATGTTTACAAATCACACAAGTATTAATGTTTCCTGTTAATACAATTATAGCATGGTATGTAAACATTTATCATAAGTATGAAGATATGATAATAACCACTTTATTATTGCCTCTTGGGCATATCTCCAACAGTCTCCCACTTGCACTAGAATCAATAATCTAGTTTCAACCCTTTGTGTATTCAACACCTATGGCTTTCTGGTGTCGTATGTACACGATTGCTAATGGTCAACTGATCTCCGGATCTGACACTTCCAGGTCCGTGTGTAATTGCATGTCTTTGCGTCTCTACGCATCACTCATTCTTTAATGAGATGGATTTGTACAAATTTGGTCCTTTGGTGTGACCTTTAGTTCTTTGGGGTTAAAACATGTTGATAATATTGTCGTACAATATATCTTCATAGTATTATCCCTGCTGTGAACTACACCTAGTTTGATAACAAACTACTTGACACAAATGCCCTCTTTTGCTGCTATAATAGCAGTTATATACGCAGCCTTTTGTTGTAGTATCTGTCACAATGTCGTAACTTTGGAACTCATCCAAATCCATTATGGAACTTACTTTCCATCATATTGTGCCACCCTTAGTTTAGGTTGAGATAAACTTAACTTGTACTTTGTGACAAAACTAGTATCAATGTAATTCATTTACAATGAACTAACCATCTATTTGTCACTTCTACAAAATAATATATTCTTATTTCTTTTACAAGATCATAAGAATATCTTTACTATTGTCCAATAATCATCTTATGAATCATTCTGGTATATGCTCATAAAATTTAGAGCATAGGACATATCTGGATTTGTACACATCACAGCATGATTGATAAAATACTCTTTGTGATTGTATCTATCAAGTATCAAAAATACTTAAATCGTTATTCAATCCTTCCTGTGCAACAAGAACCTTTCTTGTAGTTTCTATATTGAACTTATTCAATATCTCGTCTATGTACTTCTGGCACAACCATATTGGCGTCACAATTTATCCATATAGACATTGATGCCAAATATTCGGGTTCTGCCTAAGCCTTTCATCGAGATGAAATTCTTATCATGTGTTAATAAAAGATACATTATTTCCAATCAACAATATGTCTTAGCGCTCCCACTTAATTTCTTGCAAATGCAAGAATCTTCATTGTCTCCAATGAAATTAAACTCTTTTAACAGTTTCATCATAGTGAAGATTCCAACTCCGTGATGCTTACTTCAACCATTGAAGTTTGCATATGCTTTTAGCATCCTTTGAATTAACAAAAAACCTTTGGACCGTGTCATCCATGCGTCCTAGGTAACCATTCTATTAGAAGAACTTGTTTTTGTTTATTCAACACATAACAAAATTACATGTCGTGGTTGCTACATTAATCCGTCTAGACTAAATATCGCTTAATGAAAGATCAGATCTTGTCATAGTCAACTCTTTGAACATTGTTGTGAACTCTTTCCCAACATGTCGACTATTTCATAGATGTGAAACATCCATGTCTATTTCTTTATAGATCCAAATACGACTGTAAGGTCTTGTACCTTTCCAGAGGGTCTTTCAAGTTCAAAGCTTGATCTCTCGTATATGGAACTATCACGGATTTTATGGCTTCAAGCCATTTGACGGAGTCAGGGCCCATCATCGCTTCTTTGCATGTAGTCGGATCATTATTGTCAAATAATGATTTAACTCTCAAATCTTGGTATTTGATTGTTTATCCGACCTACTTGTTTCAATAGGAACTTAGACCTCCATGACCATAACCTTTGAGGCACGTGAGCCATGATCATTGTTGCTGCCTCCGGAACACTTTTCGGCGCTGCACAACTTTGCACATATAGCTAAGGTTCTTTTAACCTTATCAAAGTTCTATTGTCCTCCCACTTAACTTTTCACGAAAAATTCCTTCTCTAAGAAACTTGACGTTTTAAGCGACAAACATTTTTGTCTCCGATGTTATGGAGGAACAGTTATTCGAAATAACATACAAAGACAGGTTCATCTGACTTTGGTTGAAAACATCTTTCTTATGCATAGCATACCAATGTTTAAGAAAGGACAACTTGGGTTTTATCCCAAACCATAACTTTATATGGTGTCAATTCAACGGATTATGATGGAGCTCTTTTCAGTGGAAAACCGGTAGTCTCTAAAGCTTTTAACCTTTAAAATATAATGACAGTTTTATGAATTACACCTTTGATCTTACCATGTCAAACAAGGTTTAATCACATATCTCGAACGCTCCATACTCTTATGGTGTTTCGGGAAATGCAAATCCATGGAACGATTCCTTAAATCTTAGGTATTATGCTAAACTTGTAACTCAAATATCTTCCTTTATGATCTTATCATAAACTATTTATATTCTTGTTACAATGATTTTGCACTTCATCTTGAAAATCTTTGAACTTTTCAAATGTTTCATACTTCATCCTTATTAAGTAAATATTCATATATTCACTCAAATTCGGAGAAAACATATGAAGTTGAAATCCGTCCCTCTTGACTACACATAATGGACTTCATACAACAATATGTACAAGTTCCAATAAGCTAGTCATTCGTTTCCTTTTGGCCTATGAACGAAGTTTTAATTATCTCTAGGAAAGTTTCACAAGCGTCATTTGATCAAAAATCAAAAGGACTCCAAAATTCCATCCACATGGAGTTTCTTCATGTTTTCTTTCCAATATAATTTAAATGGCAATGTCACTTCCTAAATGATCTTTCAATCAATTTGTCTTTCGACATTTTTAGCACTAGTTTTATGGATGTGATTTATCCAACGAGATTTGTGAATCATCCATCTTTTATGGATTACGACAATTATTTGAACAACCCTTTTGTTCTCATAATGCCTGATAAAACAAATCTTGAAGGCAAGCTTTGATGTTTAACAAGCAACACAATAACCCTTTATTTGTTCTTGATGAACATCATCACATATTCTTTTGCTAGTTACTTAGGCCATTGTAGTTCATGAATTGTGTTGTTTCGTATGACGATTCACACCAACAAATTCAGTATCAAATATTTAAGAACCACATTGTTTAATAAGCAAAGAATATAGCCATAACATGTATATCATCTATATACCTAAGCTGAACAATTCTAGTCTTTTCTTTTCTGCCATATATTTATGAGATTCTCTTTTAGTATTTCCTTTTCTGTTTGAAAGAATCTATCAACATCAATAGTGGAGCCATATACATGACACATAGTCCAAAGCATGTATAGTAAAATACCAATGTCTTTGGACTTGCACTTTGAAGTAGATCACCATCATCAAATGTTTGGTGTTCTTTCAAAT
Source organism: Avena sativa (assembly GCA_916181665.1). Lineage (NCBI taxonomy): Eukaryota > Viridiplantae > Streptophyta > Magnoliopsida > Poales > Poaceae > Avena > Avena sativa. The sequence goes on along the minus strand of OV702298.1, from coordinate 36,885,596 downwards.
TCCTTTCTTTAGTAATCTCTTGGTGTAGTAAACATTTTACTTACATAAAATTTTCACCCTTACCATGGAATTATCCATGATCAAGCTACTTTTAGCTTATAACGGTGAATCGCGAGTATAATGTTGCTCTCCAAAACCTTTTGGAGGATTAGGACAACTAGTGTCTACAACCTTTTGCAAATTCTCATCAAATATGAGAACACGACTTTTGCCATATTATACTCTATCATGTTGCAACCAAAACTTCGTTTCAGATATCACAATATCTTCCACACATCATGGTTTCTGAAACAACTCTTTCAGATCCTAGATAACCTTGATATTAAGACAATCCTTTGAATATCAAGAATCATGGAGACAAACATGATACTCATATACTAACACTGGAATTGTCACTCTTGTTTTAATACCAATTATTAAACTTCATGGAGTAACCGGAACTTACTGAAAGTTTGCAATAGGACTTTTTTTAAACTTTAGATTAACACTTCAAAACAATACGATACCAGTTCATAAAGTAACTAACCAGAATTCTATAGTTCTATCATCTCAATTAAAACTAAGCGCAAGGTGGTAAACGGATGCCAATGACTACAACAATTATGCAAATTCACTTTGATTTAATTTATGATAAATAGTGTTCAACTTTTAATCATATTGCCGTTGAACTCCCACTCAAAACAATATCCCTCACATTGTTTTAGTGATCACACGAACCAAATCCACCACATCAAAACCGATCATCACGAGAGTTGATGTAGCTTCAATGGCGAACAATCAACATGTTCATCATATCTACTATATGACTCATGCTTTACCTTTCGGTGATCCGTGTTCCGAGACCATGTCTGTACATGCTAGGCTCGTCAAGATCAAACCTTAGCTTCTGCATGAGCAAATCTGGCTTGCTCACGTTGTATACACTTGCAGAATCTAACACACCCGATCATCACGTGGTGCTTCGAAACAACAAGCTTTAGCAACGGTGCTTACTAAGGATGAACACTTTAAAACTTGAAATTTGTGTGCTTGAGGGATCATCTTATAATGCTACCGTCGTTAACTAAGCAATACAAGATGCATAAAGGATTAACATCACATGCAATTCATAATATGTGATATGATATGGCCTTTCTTCTTTGTGCTTCCGATCTCCATCTTCAAGCACGAACATGATCTCCATCATCACCGGCATTGCGTCAAGGTCAATGGCGCCTCTCCATGGTTGTCATCCACCAGCATCAACTATTACAACTACTTTGAATAATAGACACGCAGGTCTTAATGTAATTAAAATACAACCATATGGCTCCTGCCGGTTGCCGACTTACAATAAGGAATATTGCATACATCATATATAATCATAATCATGGCCATATCACATCACAACACACTCCTGCAAAACAAAGTTAGACGCCTCTAATTTTCTTTGCATATTTTACGTGGTTTGGGGCTTTCAATAAGTGTCGTTCTAACTTACGAACAAGAACTACAACGTTGATGCTTGAACTATCAAGTGCCCATTGTAAATTGAATCTATACTATGATGGGAGAGACAGACACCCGCAAAGCCACTTATGCAACTATTACAACTACTTTGAATAGAAACGCAGGTCTTACTTAGTTATTAATTTTAGCTATTAACTAGATTCTAAATTTTAAGTTCTACTTAATCTTATAAAAAAACTAAAACTTCTTAAAGACAAAGTTACCTTGATATGCTTAACTAGAAGATATCTTTAAATAAAATTTAAAAATTTATTGAATTTTATTTTTATTTCTCTAATTCGCAAATCCATTTTTCTATATAGAATAGAATTGATTCCTATTTCTATAATGGAATTGGATTTCAGATATTTTCAATTTGATATGGCTCCGATGAATAATCTAATACATAGAAAAGAATAATATATATGAAAGATATAATAAAGAGAAAATGCAACTTTATTGGCATTTTCATTCGATCATTATCGACTTTTTTTTTGAGATATTTTTTTATTTGTTAATAATTTTAGAATTCCTATTTCACTAAGGGGGACATAGAGTCATAGCAAATAAAATAGCTAATTCTTATTAGAAAAAAAAAGAATGAATATCAAGCGTTAGAATTTAAAGACAACCATATGGATCTTGCCGGTTGCCAACTTACAATAAGGAACATTGCATACATCAAATATAATCACAATCATGGCCATATCACATCACAGCACACCCCTGCAAAACAAAGTTAGACGCCTCTAATTTCTTTGCATGTTTTACGTGGTTTGGGGCTTTCAATAAGCGTCGTTCTAACTTACGAACAAGAACCACAACATTGATACTAGTATTGTCAATCACCCGTTGTAAATTGAATCTTAACTATGTTGGGAGAAACAGGCACCCGCAAAGCCACTTATGCAATACAAGTTGCATGTCAAGCGTGGAGCAAGTCTCATGAACGATGTCATGTAAGGTTAGCCCGGGCCGCTTCATCCCACCATCCCGCAAGATGCAAAGTACACAAGAAGCAATTGACAACAAAAGCATCAACGCCCACAATGACCATTGTGTTCTACTCGTGCAACAGATCTACATATAGACACGGCTCTGATACCACTGTAGGGGTTCGTAGCATGGAAAACAAAAAAATTCAACCGCATGAACACACAATCAAGATCTAATCTATGATCAAGCCAAGATCTATCTACTAGATTGTAGCAACGAGTCGATGGAATACTAACCCTCGAAGATCCAAAGCGGTTAACGAGAGCAGATTCTCGTGGGTGATGTAGTCGTACACTTGCCGATCTCAAGATCGCGTAGATGATCCTTCCGGCGCTGTGTTCCGGCAGCGCTCCCGCAGTCGGTCACACGTTCGGTACTCGATGAAGACCTTCCTCTCCCTTGTTCCAGCAGGCAGCGGCGGTTGTAGCACTCTCCTCGCTATTCCGGCAGCACGACGGCGTGGTACCGGAAGTAGAGGGGATATTTCGCAGGGCTTCTCCTTAAGCCGGAGCGAGTATGGTGGACTATGAGAGAGGCCTCGGTGGTCTAGGGTTTAGACACACCAAGGGGAGAGGGCTAGGCCGGTGGCTAGGGCAAGTAGAAGCCCCAACTCGGCGGCTTGGGAGAAAACCCTAGGGCGGCGGCGGCTGCAGGAGGGCCGGCGGCTAGGGCTAGGGTTTTGGGTGGTGGAGGTGTAGGTAGAGGGGCACCCCTGCCCCTTCTTTTATAGGTGGGAGGGCGCCGGTTAGGAGGAGGGAGTCCTCCCCCAACTCAGCCTCCTTGGCCGGCGGGTGGAGGGAGGAGGACTTGCTCCCCAAGTAGGTTTCCTACTCTCCCTCCACCAAGCAAACTTGCCGTTTGACTTTTCAAATTGGCGCTTGACTTTTCAAACTAGGATTTGATTTCTTCCTTTATTTTGCCCAGCCATGATACCTAGTACATGACGCAACCATTCCATATTGTCATGACACATTCATGTACCCTTCCCCTCCAGAGTGCCGGACCTTCCGGACCCTTCAAGAACATTCCCGGTGAAAACACCGGAATCATTCCCCAACTCCGAAACAGGACTTTCCTTATATGAATCATATTCTCCGGACCATTCCGGATCTCCTCGTGATATCCCGAATCCCATCCGAGACTCCGAACAACATTCGGTCGCTTACTCATCATTCCATAACTACTCAACAACATCGAATCCTTAAGTGTGTCTCCCTACGGTTCGTGAATTATGCGGACATGACCGAGACACTTCTCCGATCAATAACCAATAGAGGAATCTGGAAATTCATATGGCTCCCACATATTTCTACGATTACTTTGCGATCGAATGAACCACTTACATACGATACCAATTTCCCTTTGTCTCACGATAGTTTACTTATCCGAGGTTTTGATCGTCGGTATCTCTGCATACCTAGTTCAACCTCGTTACTGATAAGTACTCTTTTCTCGTTCCCGTGGTATGTGATCCCTTGTGAACCAGTCACATGCTTGCAAGCTAATTGGATGATATTCCACCGAGAGGGCCCAGAGTATATCTATCCGTCATATGGATGGACAAATCCCACTCTTGATCCATGTGCCTCAACCCATACTTTCCGAACACTCAATGCCACCTTTATAGCCACCCAGTTACGGTGTGGTGTTTGATGTCATCAAAGCATCCTTTTGGTGATGGTGATTAACATGATCTCATGGTCGAAGGAATTAGGTTACTATGTATCAGAAAGCTTATAGAAAATGAACTATATTAAATGACTTGATCTTTATGCTATGCTTAACTATAGGAGTATGTCCATCACATCATTCTCCTAATGATATGACCCTATTGTTAATAACATCTCTATGTTCATGATCAGGAAACCATGATCATATATTAACCAACAAGCTAGTTTAACAAGAGGCTTTACTAGGGACTCTTTTATGTTTACAGATCACACAAGTATTAATGTTTCCTGTTAATACAATTATAGCACGGTATGTAAACATTTATCATAAGTATGAAGATATGATAATAACCACTTTATTATTGCCTCTTGGGCATATCTCCAACATTTTTGTGTATAAAGTATTGTTGTTCACTCAAATTTACATTGGCCCTTTGATGTTTAAAATAAACCTTGCCTCTAATATTAATTTGAATAAGACATGAGAATGGTTTTGAATTTTCATAATTTGTTTTGAAAACTTTAACCAAGCCCTAGAAACAACACTCAAACTTATGTTCAAAAAATTTCTGGTTAACACAAGTGTTTTCCTATTAGAAAGTAATAATAAGGCCATAGTCTTGCTTACATAAAATGATAGACATCAAATGCTTCTGTTTTTGAAATCCCATTTGAAAATAACCCTAAAATGATTATGAATGCATGAATGATATGCAAGCTTTGAAATCATGATTTTGGGATGTTACAAATCTAACCCCCTTAAGGTGAATCTCGCCCTCGAGATTCAGATTGGCTAGCAAATAGGTGAGGGTGGCTTTCTGAAGGTCATCTTCTCTTTCCCATGTTGCTTCTTCTTCGGAATGATGGTTCCACTGTACTTTGCAGAATTTGATAGTCTTTGTTCGAGTAACTCTTTCTGCAGTCTCAAGAATTTTGATAGGCTTTTCCTCATAGGTGAGATCACTTTCCAATTGGACCTCCTCCAAAGGTATAATATCCTTTAAAGAAGTCTCTTCCATTTCTGGATGGCATTTCTTTAACTGACTCACATGGAACACATTGTGAACGGCAGACAATGATTCAGGCAGTTCAATCTCATAAGATACTTCTCCTTTACGACTCAGAATCTTGAACGGTCCAACATATCTTGGGGCCAATTTTCCTTTGACTTCGAATCTCTTCACTCCACGAAGTGGTGACACTCTAATATAAGCTCTATCACCAACCTCCTAGGTGACTTCTCTACGCTTAGGATCTGCATAGCTCTTCTGTCGGGACTGTGCTATCTTCAATCTGTCCTTTACTAGCTTGACTTTCTCTTCAGCCTCTTTGATTAGTTCTGGCCCGAACAAGTTTCTTTCTCCCACACCATTCCATAGTAATGGGGTAGTACACTTCCTCCCATAGAGAAACTCAAACGGTGCCATCTCAATACTGGTTTGATAGCTGTTGTTATAAGAGAATTCTGCGTAAAGCAGGCTTTCATCCCAACTAGCTCCATAGTCTAGGGCACATGCCCTCAACATATCCTCTAGAATCCGTTTGGTCCTTTCTGTCTGTCCATCAGTCTGGGGATGAAAAGCAGTGCTAAATTCTAATCTCGTTCCTAATGACTCATGTAGTTGCCTCCAAAAATGAGAAGTGAACTGAGTTCCCCTATCAGACACAATACTCTTGGGTACTCCATGCAGACACACAATCCTATTCATATAGATCTTGGCCAACTTAGCACTTGTGTAGGTTGTCTTCACGGGTATGAAATGAGCCACTTTAGTTAGGCGATCCACTACTACCCGAATAGAATCATATCCTGACCTGGTCCTTGGCAATCCGATAATGAAATCCATGCCAATCTTGTCCCACTTCCAATAAGGAATAGGTAGTGGTTATAACAATCCTGCTGGTTTCTGATGTTCCGCTTTCACTCTACTACATACATCACACAAAGCAATATGTTCGGCGATGTCCTTCTTGAGATTATTCCACCAAAATCTTTCCTTCATATCCATGTACATTTTGGTGTTACCCGGATGAATGGAATATGGTGAGTTGTGTGCTTCCTGTAAAATCAGTTTTGAAGCTCCGGATCTTGCGAAACGCATATACGTTTTCCATACCATAAAGTACCATGTTCGTCTTCATGGAATCCTTTGGCTTTTCCTTTGCCAATCTTTTATTTAATCTCTTCAATTTCCTTGTTCGTCCTTTGGGCTTCCTTGATTTTGTCCAACAAGGTGGGTTGAACATCCAATGACATGAGATGTCCCTCAGGCACAATCTCCAATCTAAGTTCTCTGAATTGGGCACATAGATCATCTGGCAACTCTCCCTTAGTAAGGCCATTTACGAATACCTTACGGCTTAGAGCATCTGCTACAACATTTGCTTTACCGGGGTGGTATTGCAAACTCAAGTCATAGTCCTTGATGAGTTCTAGCCATCTTCTTTGTCTCATGTTGATTTCTTTCTGAGTGAAGATATACTTCAAACTTTTGTGATCTGTGAACACTTCACACCGCTTTCCCAAAAGATAATGTCTCCATGTTTTGAGTGCATGGACAACAGAGGCTAACTCTAAATCATGAGTAGGATAATTCACCTCATGAGTTTTGAGTTGTCTCGAGGCATAAGCTACAACTTTCCCTTCTTGCATCAGAACTGCACTTAATCCATGATGAGATGCATCACAATAAACTTGGAAATCCTTCTCCAAATCTGGCAGACATAAGATTGGTGATGTCACTAGTCTCTTCTTTAATTCTTGGAAACTGAGTTCACATCCTTCAGACCAAGAAAATTTCTTGTCTTTCTTTAGTAGGTCCGTCATTGGCTTAGCTACCTTGGAGAAATTTTCAATGAATCTTCTATAGTATCCTGCCAAGCCAAGAAAACTACTAACCTCTTTCACTGACTTAGGAGATTACCACTCAGTTACAACTGACACTTTTGCGGGATAAACTGCTACACCATCTCCTGACACAATGTGTCCAAGAAATCCAACTTCATTCAACCAGAATTCACACTTGCTGAATTTGGCATACAGGTTATGTTCCCTAAGCTTCTCAAGTATCAAACACAAATGTCCTTCATGCTCTTCTTTGCTCTTGGAGTAGATCAAAATGTCATTGATGAAAACGACAACAAACTTGTCAAGGAACTCCATGAACACCTTGTTCATCATATTCATGAAGTAAGCCGGTGCATTGGTCAAACCAAATGGCATCACGGTGTACTCATACAATCCATACCTAGTGGTGAAAGTTGTCTTAGGTATGTCTTGTTCCCTTATCTTAAGCTCAAAATAACCTGACCGGAGATCAATCTTTGAGAACACACAGGCTCCTTCTAACTGATCAAACAAGTCATTGATTCTGGGCAAAGGATATTTTTTTTTGATAGTCACCTCATTGAGTGAACGATAATCTATGCATAACCTTTGACTCCTATCTTTCTATTCCACAAACAAGACTGGTGCTCCCCAAGATGAAGAACTTGGTTGAATAAATCCTTTCTGCAACTGTTCTCCAAGCTGTTTCTTGAGTTCTTTCAACTCATCAACTAACATCTTGTAAGGTCTCTTTGCTATTGGTCCTGATCCCGGCAGCAAGTTAATCAAAAATTCCACATCTCTATCTGGTGGCATTCCCGGCAATTCTTTCGGAAACACATCCGTATATTCACTCACAATTGGAACACTGTCTATGCTAACCCCCTTAAGAGAATTTAGCTTACTCCCTTTTGATTCAAAGTTAAACTTGAATCTTATCCGTTTCTTTTCCGGGGTTGTGAGTGCGACAGTACGATTGGCACAATCTAGTACTCCCTCATACCTGGTCATCCAGTCCATACCCAAAATTACATCCAGTCCTTGGGAATCTAGGATTATCAGACTCACTGGAAACTTATGCTTTCCAAATTCTATCACTAGATCACGACATCCAAGACTTACTATCATATCTCCACCGGGAGAACTTACTTTTATTGGACACCCAATATTTTCAGTTGGAAACCCATTTCTATCAACAAATTCTTTTGATATGAATGAATGTGATGCACCAGTATCGAAAAGAACAAGTGTTGGAACAGAATTAAGTTTGAACTTACCAGCCACAGCATCAGGTTCCTCATAAATCTCTTCCACATTGATGTGGTTCACCTGTCCCTTCTGGAAAGGGTTGGGCTTGCTGGCACCTTCAACTTTCTTTTATGGGCACTCATTAGCATAGTGCCCCATATTCTTAAACTTGAAGCATTCAACCTGACTGAGATCTTTCTTGACAGGCTGACTTCCACTTCCATTGTGGTGGCTCTTGTATCCACTCTTGTGGTTCTTATACTTGTCATTATCATAACTACGGTGATGCTTGTTGTCATGATGGTGGTTGTGGCCGTGGTAGTTGTTGTACTTTCCATGTTTGTGGGATCCCGAACTCCCACTATCATCATGATGGGAACGCTTGTGAGACGATCCCGAGCTGTGCTTATCAAAGCTGTGCTTCCTCTTTCTGCTTTCAGCCTGTTTCATCTTGTTCTCCAAGATGGTAGCCTTGTCACAGAGTGATTGGTAGGTGGGGACATAGGCCACAGATAACTGCAGATTCACTTCAGCATTCAGTCCTTCGAGGAATTTCTCCTTCCTCTTGGCATCAGTATCAACTTTATCCGGTGCATATCGCGCCAGATTATTGAACTCCTCAATATATTCAGCCACGCTGCGGTGACACTGTTTCAGGTTATGGAACTCTTTCTTCTTCAAATTCATCACCCCGGATGAGATGTGAGCTGTGCGGAAACCATCCTCAAAAATAGCCCAAGTTACATCCTCAATGGGTTTGGTGATCTGGAAGTTATCCCACCAAGTGGTTGTTGGTCCTTCCAATAGATGTGCTTCAAACCTGACCTTCTCCTCGTCGGTGCAGCCTACAGTTACCAAATCCTTGTTCACCGAACGTAGCCAATCATTGGCCACCATTGGATCAGTGGTTCCTGAGAACTTTGCAGGCCTCGGTCTTAGGAATCTGGTAAGCATGTGAAATCCTGGCGGATTATTCTGGTTGTTGTTGTTATTGTTGTTGTTGTTCTGATTCTGGTTCTGAATAAAGGTGGTCATCATCTGCATTCGTTGAGTTTGTGTTGTTATCAACTGCTGCATCTCTGGAGTGACATTGTTGTTGTTTGGGTTGGGGTTGGCACGTCGAGGAGGCATCTGTGGTTTTTATAAGGATAAGAATGAGATACCCATAGATGCTTAACATGCACAATACATCACATAGTCAACCACCATAATCAAGCATCAAAATGACATAGAGTTTGAACGACAAAAACAACAAGTTTGGAAATGCAAACACACCATAGCAAGCCACCCACATGTTGGATGGTCATTGCGACTCAATAATCAATATATGATAGATGAAAGTAAATCGAGTAGTCTACTCTACTCCTCCGCATCAACCTCCTCGTCAACAAGTGTAAGATCTGCACTCTCCATGGCGGTCTTGTACTCATCAACACTAGTAGTCAAGGCCTCTATCTTGGTCCTAAGAGCCCTCTTCTGTGAGCGAAGCCTCTAAATCACTCCTTCTTGATGCTCGAGCTCGAAGTCCTTGGCCTCTAGCTCTTCATTCATCTTCCGGATCCTCTTGTTCCTATCTTGGACTCTTTTCTCTTGACTCTTGAACTTCCTATCCTGGCTCTCAAACTTGGCCTCCATTTCCTTGACTATCTCATCTTGCTCCGTGAAGAGCTTGTCCTTCTCACGAAGCTGAACCTGGAGCTCGTCATTGCTAAGCATGACGTTGGTCCTATCAATATCTAGGTGCCTAATAAGAACCTCTAGGTCCTGAAGGTAAAGACGAACCGGCTCCACCGTCTCTCTAGCAGCATCCTCGAACTCAATAGCCTCACCCTCCTCGTTGTGTCTCCCGAAGGGGTGAAAGTAAAGACCTCTAAGCTCTCTGGAGTGTCTCCCTACTAGGCGCCCAAGTAACTCCTGCATGACTACATCTAGGCATTTCTCCTTGTCATCGTGCATCAGCTTGAAAGTGATGGTCTCCGTGGTTGGCTCTGCCTGGCGTTCGGGCTGAGTGACTCTGAAGCCCCAAAGGTCCTTCCTCTCAAACTTGGTGAGGGGAAGCGTCATGATGCTAGGAAGTGGAAGGTTGAGCACACTAGTGAGCTCAATGAGACGAGTGCCAAAACGAGTTCCCTTGAACTCCTCGGCCGTGTTGATAATAACATTAGGCATCTATTTTTATAAGATAGAGAAAAGTTAGAATCAATAGCAATAGAGAAATTCACAAGACAAAATATCACAAGCATATCTTTTGCATCAATCACACAAGTCATGGCATACACAAATCCATTACAAGCATCAAAGGTTCAACATAACTAGGACAAATTTTTGGAATTAAAAACAATAAGTGTGGTGGTCGAACTAACGAAGTACATTACAACTCTCACTCACTGGACAAAATAGCTATTAGGGCATCCTTAGTAGCCATTTGTCTATCTTGCTCACAAGACTCCCAAATTAAGTCTATGATGTCTCCCCTTAGTTGTTGGTTGGTAGTCTCTAACTCTTGGGTATGCTTCTTTTATTATCTAAGGTCATTTTGAGTGTTGAGCATTCTGCACTTGAGTCTATCACCAAGTTCCTTGATAGCATTCCATGCTGCATTTCTTGCAGAGTCAAAGAATGTGGTGTGCATTTCTGAGTTGGTGACCATGCAGAATCCTGACTCCTTGTGGTTGTCCTCCTTGTTTTTGTACAAGTGAAGTTGCACCCACCAATACTCCACTCCTTCATCCATCACAGGGAACCTTTGTACACAGCTGCACCATGTATCCCCATGGTAACCATAAGGTTTTTGAGGGCTTTGGGAAATTCAGTCTCACACTCCAAGGTCATGGTCATGAGTGGTCCCTTCCTCACAGCTTCGTTGATGGAGTTCATCTACAAATAGAGATGAGAAAGGAGATTATAAAAGTTTACGAGAAGAAAAAGACAAGTGTGGAAATTGTTGAAAAATTTTCCTTAGTGGTTTCTAATCCAATCCTAGGGTCGTCATCCTACAGGCAACACAGTGCTCTGATACCATCTGTAACATCCCACCTTTATGAAGGTAAAGATCCCTGTGATTGCAATGCTAGTCCCTGGATCAATTGCTAGCATCCATAGTTTAAGAATGAAGTACGCAGAAACAAAGGTCATTATTACATCGTCATTCCAGAGATAACATAGTCTTTTACAACTCCATAGCCATAGGCTAGTACAAGATTTTATCATAACAATATAAACAAAGTCTTCATCTTCATGTGCCACAGGCAAGCATGTTGAGTGTAGACTCATAACCCCTAATCATCATCAGAGTAACCTGCAACATCACAAGTTACAGCCACAGTGGGTCAATACATTGGAATAGTATTGGCAAGTGATACCTTAGTAGAATTTCTAGCATCTAGTTACTACATGAATTTGGCTAAGTGTAGCTTGGGCTTGCTTTGCTCAAAATAGGTTTTACCTATCAGTTGAAAACACTAAGTTTTTGTTTGGCAAAAACCTTCCCAAGGAACCACCAATAGAAATTGGTGAACCTTCTCCCTTGTTCAACCACAAGTTTTAACTTAGAAAATTCGGATGAGGAGATTCTTGATAGCTTTCATGTCTTTATGCTCAAATTGTCCAATACCAGAGACATGGCTAAGTACTTAGTTTCTTCCATCTGTAGAGGTGGTGCACTTTCCCCACAAGACTTGGTTTCACCAAGACAGGACCTTTCAGAAGCCTTCCCTTAGACCAAAATGGACGCGCTCCAAACCTATCAATCCCCTACCACCAACTGTCCATTTGGCTAAGTTATTGCAACCTATATGGTCCAGGCAGAGCCCATAATGCCATGTGGCTGCACTAGAAGCTTCTTAACACTTGGCATCTCAAATCCCTTTGTTCCTGGGTGGCAATCCACAAGTGAGATACACAAGGTAAACCATAAAAATGGGCCTTGTGTAACCACTCAACACAAACCATTCTTTCCATTCCACCCAGGTGTTTCATTCACTTAGTTGTTTTATTAAGCAAAACATAAGTCATAGACTTAGAAATATTTCTCATAGCATGTTTATATAATCCACCCTTGGTTACAACTAGGTAGGCTAAGCATGGTCATAGCAAGTATCTTAACTTAGAGGAAATTCTAACAATTCTACCACTACTAGGATTTCCTAAGCATGGCATATAGATACTTAGCAAAATATTCATGCAAGACCTATACAAAATATTTCTAATGCATAGGCAAAATATTGGGACAAAAATATGAAGCACCACTTGCCTTGGTAGTTGGGGGAGTAGCAACAATCCTCACAATCACAATCACCACTAGCACCAAAATCTACACATAAAATGATAGCACCAAATTCACATATCAAAATAAATAAGCAAAAATATATGAATGCATGCAAATGCCATGTGATGATTTTTCTAAATCAAACAAGACAATTGGAACAGTACCGATTCATAAACAAAACAATTATACACTAAATAAACTTTATTTAGTCTTTAAAACATTTTTCAAATAATTTCTATACTCAAAATAAGCCTACAAATGTTTCTGCAAAATCCACAATTTTAACAGATGCAATTTATTAAACAAAGTGTATGGTTGGATATAATTCTTTCTCCCGATTCCAATGGTATAAAATTTACAAAATTTGAACGTGTGGATCAAAAGTTATGAATTTTGCAAGTTTGAACAATTAATAGATCTAATTCCAGATTTTAAATCAAAACACAGACACGCGGCGAGTTCTGATTGGCTGATACCGTTTCGGCTGGATCCATCAACGAAAGCCGCAGGATTTAAATGAAATCGCACAGGCCAGATCGACTCGTACCCCTTCGTTAAGTGATCTAATCCTACGCGCTAGATCTAGATCCAACGGTTGTCGAGCATGTGACCATGGATGGGCGGCGCTAGCGATGGCGGCATGGCGGCGGCGCACTGCCATCGGTGTTTCGGTGGCTACGGAGGGGGCTGGGGTTGGCAGAGATGCTTACCAGACTCGTGAGGTCGCGCTGATGCTCAACGACTCGCTGGTGTGGACGGGGCGTGTTGTGTTGGCCGGAGAAGCTCGTCGGAAAGCTTGCAGACGTCGGGTGCATGGTGACGAAGACGATGGTGACGCTCTGGAGCGCCCTAGCACAAACCAATTGTATCAGGAGGTGCGCAAAGTCATGGCGAACACGACAGGGTCAAAGAGGGACAAGGGGCGCTCGAAGGTTACCAGTATTTCTCGACGGAGTTGAGCGGCGGCTCTGTTGTTTGCAGAGGTGGACGAAGGCGACGTCCTGGTGCATTACAAAGCAAACGAATGGCATGAGATGATGTGCAGGAACTAGGCGAACACACTCGCATGGACCAGAGGTGAAGGGGGGCACTGTACTCATCGGAATACATCGCTGGAGACGCTCGGTACTACGGCGGTGCAAATGGAGTTGTGGGCAGCCTGGTGGCGGAGAAGGGGCGCTGAGTGATGGGAAAGATGCGGAGAGGAGAGGGGGTTAAATATCCGGTGAGGGGCGAGGAGATTACGCGTCATTTATCGGCAATTAAGCCCGCTTCATTCGCGGCAGTGATGGTGGTAACGGCGGCGACGACGGGGTCGGGGGGTGCGGGGTTTGGGGACGATGATTGCGTGGCGTTTGGGTCCACCTATCAGTGAGCGCGGGGTAAGCTTGTGTCGCGCGCGCGCGCGCGCGAGAGAGAGAGAGAGAGAGAGAGAGAGAGAGAGAGAGAGAGAGAGAGAGAGAGAGAGAGAGAGAGAGAGAGAGAGAGAGAGAGAGAGAGAGAGAGAGAGAGAGAGAGAGAGAGAGAGAGGAAAGGCCCGTGTGGGCTTGCTGGGCTAATTCTGTTGTTGGTCCGAAAGGCTGGCGCAGGCCTTTTCTGTTTTCTTTTATCCTTTTCTATTTCTATTTTGAATTTTTGAAATCCTTTTCAAATGTTTATCAAATGAGTTTGAATTCAAACCTTCTCTGGATTTTTTTATAAAGTGAAACATATACATTTTTGTGTATAAAGTATTGATGTTCACTCAAATTTACATTGGCCCTTTGATGTTTAAAATAAACCTTGCCTCTAATATTAATTTGAATAAGACATGAGAATGGTTTTGAATTTTCATAATTTGTTTTGAAAACTTTAACCAAGCCCTAGAAACAACACTCAAACTTATGTTCAAAACTTTTCTGGTTAACACAAGTGTTTTCCTATTAGAAAGTAATAATAAGGCCATAGTCTTGCTTACATAAAATGATAGACATCAAATGCTTCTGTTTTTGAAATCCCATTTGAAAATAACCCTAAAATGATTATGAATGCATGAATGATATGCAAGCTTTGAAATCATGATTTTTGGGATGTTACAGGAGAAGAGTTCGGGCAACGACTTGTCCATGTTTTGCATATTGTAGTTCATCACAAAGTTCTTGTAACTTGGTGGTAGTGATTGGAGGACACGTTGAATCCCCAAAGTGTTAGGAATCACTATACCCAAGCTTTGAAGCTTTCTTGCGTGCCCAGACATCTTAAGCACATGCTCACTGACGGAGTTGCCCTCTTCCATCTTGCAGTTAAAAAACTTCAGAAGCCTCATAACTCTCAACTTCCGCGTGAGCCTCAAATATCATTTTGAGTTCACGGACAATATCATGTGGGTCATGGTTCTCAAACCTTTTTTGAAGATCCGATTCCAAACCATACAAGATAGCACACTGAATTGTGGAGTACTGATTCTTTCGAGTGAGGAAAACATTCTTCACCTCATTGGTAGCATCAGCTACAGGTGGGTCACCCAGCGGTGCATCTAGCACATAGGTCACATTACCAGCATTGAGGAAAATCCTCAAGTTGCGGAGCCAATCCGCGAAGTTGCTTCCATTGTTCTTCAACTTTTCTTTCTCTAGGAACGCATTAAAATTGATGGTAGGGGCCGCCATTGGTCTACAATATATTTGCAATAGTTTAGACTAAGTTTATGACAAATTGAGTTCTAATTAATATCTAAATTAATCTAGGTGAACTCCCACTCAAAATAATATCCCTCGCATTATTTTAGTGATCACATGAACCAAATCCATCACATCAAAACCGATCATCACAAGAGATGATGTAGCTTTAATGGCGAACAATCAACATGTTCATCATATCTACTATATGACTCATGCTTTACCTTTCGGTGATCCGTGTTCCGATACCATGTATGTACATGCTAGGATCGTCAAGATCAAACATTAGCTTCCGCATGAGCAAATCTGGCTTGCTCTCGTTGTATACACTCGCAGAAACTAACAAACCCGATCATCACGTGGTGCTTCGAAACAACGAGCTTTATCAACTGTGCTTACTAAGGATGAACACTTTATAACTTGATATTTTGTGAGAGGAATCATCTTATAATGCTACCGTCACGAACTAAGCAATACAAGATGCATAAAAGGATTAACATCACATGCAATTCATAATATGTGATATGATATGGCCTTTCTTATTGTGCTTCCGATCTCCATCTTCAAGCACGAACATGATCTCCATCATCACCGGCATTGCGTCAAGGTCAATGGCGCCTCTCCATGGTTGTCATCCACCAGCATCAACTATTACAACTACTTTGAATAATAGACACGCAGGTCTTAACGGAATTAGAAGACAACCATATGGCTCCTGCCGGTTGCCGACTTACAATAAGGAATATTGCATACATCATATATAATCACAATCATGGCCATATCACATCACAGCACACTCATGCAAAACAAAGTTAGACGCCTCTAATTTTCTTTGCATATTTTACGTGGTTTGGGGCTTTCAATAAGTGTCGTTCTAACTTACGAACAAGAACCACAACGTTGATGCTTGAACTATCAAGTGCCCATTGTAAATTGAATCTATACTATGATGGGAGAGACAGACACCCGCAAAGCCACTTATGCAATACAAGTTGCATGTTAAGCGTGGAGCAAGTCTCATGAACGATGTCATGTAAGGTTAGCCCGGGCCGCTTCATCCCGTCATACCGCAAGATGCAAAGTACACAAAAAGCAATTGATAATGAAATCACCACCGCCCACAATGACCATTGTGTTCTACTCGTGCAACAGATCTACATATAGACATGGCTCTGATACCACTATTGGGGTTCGTAGCATGGAAAACAAAAAAATTCTACCGCATGCACACAAACAAGCCAGGATCTATCTAGTAGATTGTAGCAACGAGTCGATTAGAGTACTCACCCTCGAAGATTTCAAAGCGGTTAACGAGAGCAAATTTTCGTGGGTGATGTAGTCGTATAGTTGCCGATCTAAAGATCGCGTAGACGATCCTTCCGGCGCTGCATTCCGGCAGCGCTTCCACAGTCGGTCACACGTTCGGTACTCGATGAAGACCTTCCTCTCCCTTGTTCTAGCAGGCAGCGGAGGTTGTAGTTCTCCCCTCGCGATTCTGGCGGCACGATGGTGTGGTGTCGGAAGTAGAGGGAAAATCCCGCAGGGCTTCACCTAAGCCGGTGCAGGTTATGGTGGATCTAGGGTTTCCGATGATCTAGGTTTAGAAGGACGGAGAGGAGGAGGTGGAGTCAGTGAAGGCTAGGGCGACGGCGACGGACCGGTGGCGGCGCGGCGGCGGCAGCGCTAGGGCGGTGGCGGTGCGGCTTGAAGGTGGGGAGGGCTGGTTGTGGTTCTTTGGGGCAGCCCCTCCCCTTTATTTATGAGAGGGAGGGCAGCTTGGGAGATGGGAGTTTGAATCCTTCCCCAAACCCAAGTTGGAGAGAAGGAATCACTCTTTCCTTCTTCCACTAGGAAACTATTGTTCCAGTTTGACTTTTCAAACCTCCCTTTTGACTTTCAATTTAGAGCTTTATTTCTCTCTCGCAAATGACCAACCAAGTGACCTAGGATATGATCCAATCATTCCACTTAACCATGACACATTCATGAACCATTCCCCTTCCGGTCCGGTGAACCTTCTAGACCCTTCTAGAATCTCTCCGATGAAAACATCGAAATCATTCCCGAACTCCGGAATCGGACTTTCCTTATATGAATCTTATTCTCCAGACCATTCTGGATCTCCTCGTGATATTTTGGATCCCATCCGAGACTTCGAACAACATTTGGTCTCCCTACTTACATTTCATATCTACTAAACAACATCGAGTCCTTAAGTGTGTCTCCCTACGGTTCGTGAATTATGCGGACATGACCGAGACACTTCTCCGATCAATAACCAATAGAGGAATCTGGAAATTCATATGGCTCCCACATATTTCTATGATTACTTTGCGATCGAATGAACCACTTACATACGATACCAATTTCCCTTTGTCTCGCGATAGTTTACTTATCCGAGGTTTGATCGTCGGTATCTCTGCATACCTAGTTCAACCTCGTTACCGATAAGTACTCTTTTCTCGTTCCCGTGATATGTGATCCCTTGTGATCCAGTCACATGCTTGCAATCTAATTGGATGACATTCCACCGAGAGGGCCCATAGTATATCTATCCGTCATATGGATGGACAAATCCCACTCTTGATCCATGTGCCTCAACACATACTTTCCGAACACTCAATGCCACCTTTATAGCCACCCAGTTATGGTGTGGTGTTTGATGTCATCAAAGCATCCTTCCAGTGATGGTGATTAGCATGATCTCATGGTCGAAGGAATTAGGTTACTATGTATCAGAAAGCTTATAGCAAACGAACTATTGAAATGATTTGATCTTTATGCTACGCTTATCTATAGGAGTATGTCCATCATACCATTCTCCTAATGATATGATCTTGTTATTAATAACATCTCAATGTTCATGATCGAGAAACCATGATCATCTATTAACCAACAAGCTAGTATTATAAAGAGGCTTTACTAGGGACTCTAATTTAGTTTACAAATCACACAAGTATTAATGTTTCCGGTTAATACTATTATAGCATGAATGTAAACATTTATCATAAAAACAGAGATATAATAACAACCACTTTTATTATTGCCTCTAGGGCATATCTCCAACAATTAGGTGGCTATAAAGGTGTGTTTCAGGTATTCGAGAGGAATGGTTGAGGCATATGATCGAGATTGGTATTTGCCTATCCGAGTGACGAATAGATACTCTAGGCCCACTCGGTGAGATCACACTAATGAGCTTGCAAGCATGTGACTAGGTCACTAGGATCTGATACCATGGGAACGAGTAAACGTGTTTGTCGGTAACAAGATCAAACTGTATACGGATACATGTGATCTGGTTTCGGACAAACCAAGTACTGTTGCACAAAGGGAATAAGACTCGACGTTTAGAAGGTTCAACCGAACAACCATATTCGTGAAATGTGAAGGGATCTACATGTGTTTACAAATACCGTTGATGATAAATTGTTCAGGGAGATGTATCCTTCATACCTAAACATTCCCAAACCGTAAGGGTGTCACGCTTAAGGGTAATCGACGTTGCGGGTTGATCTACTACCGATAGAGAAATAGGAAGAGAGAACCGGAAACGTTCTGGACAGAAATCAAAGTGTTCGGATTCAATTCAAAAGGAGTTTTGGATGAAGAGGAATTAAATAATATGTATTTAATATTTAATTATGAATTAATATTAAATATAAAAGAAAAGGAAAAACTCTCACATGGGCCTTCCCTAGGAGGGAAGAGGGCCCAAGAGGGAGGGGCCAGAGGGCCTAGGGTGGGAGGGCTCCCACCCCGTCGGACACCCCTAGGTGGGATAGGTCGCATGGGTGGGGCCCATCCCCTCGCCGACCGGCCTCCTCCTCCTCCCATCTCTCCTTGTTTAGTCCCACTCCGGGACTTAGAGGGTGGGGAGTGCCTAGTTTTCTTCTATATATAGGGGTGCCCTCCACCCCAATTTCACACACCAATTGGCATTACCCATTATCTCTCGCTCCCTCTCTCTCGTACTCTATGTGTGTTCCCAAAGTAAGGAACATGTTATGAGTTAGAGAGTTCTCTATCCAGCGCACGTTGTCGTGCTGCTGGAATCGGTCTGGATCTTGTTCTCCTGCTACCTTGTTGGATCGAGACCCGCGAGACGTCTTTTACACGTAGGCGTGTAAAACTAGAAGAGGCACTACCAATAGTGGTGCTGGATGCTTGAAGCCTTCTAGACCTTGAGGTTTGCTATGCTCGGCTTCATCGGTAATGTTTGTGCGGAAGGTATGAATACCATATCCCGCTCGTTACTATACTTGTCCATCAATGGAGCTTGGGTTGATGCGTTATCGTATAGGAATTTTTTGTTTTCTGCCACGAAACCCCTTCAAAAATATCTCCATTCATATTTTTCAGAGTCTGAAAATCTTTCAACTCCCTCAGTATGGAGTTTGTAGTAGCACTGTCCACAAGGCATAATTCTTCTTCCATCGGATTGTTCCCGTAGAGAGCTATATATAAAAATAAAGAATTTTCAATAAAAAAACCTTATTTAGGTACATAGAATACAATCTTTATTATATCAAAATGTTGATACAATATAAATAACAACAATACTTATGTTCTATTACAATATCACAAATGGGCATGTATAACTACATCGATTACTAAGGAGATAGTAGGACTAATCAAAGTCTCCAAACACGTTAGTTGATGCGTACTCAACCATCATGTTCTCCGTTCCCGTAGGGTCCTTTGATGTATGGAGGGTCATGGCATTGCTAGGTCCGAGAGGGACTTCTTGCAAACAAGTAGCTCCATTGGTGCCATATGGATGAAGGTTGAAGTTGGCTTCAAACCTTTTCCCTTGTGGTGTGTTGCGTCCTGAGATTGTTGGTAGATAATTTCCAGATGGTTTGGGGTTTCGCACTTGTTAGTAGGATGCGTGTAGCATCCACACTTGTCACAAAGCTTAGTTTTGTCGAACTTCGGCTTTGCGGTGCCTTTCCCACGGTCTGAGTTTCTAGGGTTCTCATTTCAGTTGCGCTTTTCCTTTCCCTAAAATTTGATGGTTTTTCATTGAAGGCACCATCAAACTTTCATCTGTTCGCGACATTCATATGAACTTCAGGCAGTGGTTGGGAACCAACTAGGCATTGAGAGCCATTCTTAGCGAGTAGCTCATCATACTTTTCAGCCTGAAGTAAGATATGAATAAGGTATAAATAGACCTAATAGTCACGAGCGCAGTATTGTTGCTGGAGGAGCCTTTTAAATGGAAGCATAGTAGATAGAGTTTTTTCTAGCTTTTCCGCATTTGTAGGTTTCTTCCCGCAAAAGAGTAGTTTGGAATTTATCTTATGAACGTCATGATTGTATCCTTCACAGACTTGAAGTCCTGAAATTAAAGATGGGTCCATTCATGGAGTGCTTCAGGCGGCACAATTGCCTTCTGTTGTTCATACCTCGTCTTGAAGGCTCGAGACAGAGTAAGTGAGGATTCCTCCTCCAAATACTCAGACTTAAGATCCGAGTGGATATGGTGCCTTATAGTGTACAAGGCAACGCATTTCTTCTCATCTCTCAGCGGCGTGACTCCAGCCGGAAGGGGGTCTTTTAGGGTCTGGATGAGGATTGAAAAGGTAGACAACAAGAGAGTAAACGAGAGAATGAAATAAATCTTCTTTATTGATGAATGATCTCGACTTAGGGTCCGTTCGGCAACGCACCACTCCTTGAGATTGGCTTGCTCCGCTCCGCTCCAAGCAACTCGGGATCTCTAGATCGAGACAAGGAGCCAGAAACGTTCGTTGTGCTCCACTCCGTGTGTGAGTGGGCTTCCAGCCTAGTCCAGTCCGATGGACTGTACATGAGGTACAAAATCTAATTAAAAACGGACATGAGGTACATATGCAGCTCGTTTTCCCTAGAAAAAAAGATATGTAGCTCGTTCGGAAAGTGTAGGTCCTGGTCGGGGTGGAAATCGAGCACCTTGCAGCTTGGGACGCAGCGAGAGGATCTCGTGGTGGTGTGGAAAGGTAGAGATTGTCGCTAGTTGAAATCGTTGGCGGAGGGACCGAAATGGGCGATTGGGAGATCGATTCAACCAAGGACAAAATCAATCTGGCGGCAGACTACCGGATTGGCCGGCAGCATCACAAATTTCAGGGCAGCGGCGAGAGTTTGGCGCTCTGTCTCAAACTCTGAGGCTTAGAGACGAGTCACGAGAGGAACACGATTGACATCATAACAACGTGGGGATATACGGCGCTGAGTGGTACCGTTTCGGTTTACTTGGTGGTGGCAGTCAAATGTAAATTCGAGCCGCTCTGCTTTTCGTGGAAACGGAGATCTAGGCACACCTCGCTCCCCAAAATTGTGATGTAGGCCGCTCCGATTCACTAATTCAGCTCCGCTAATCTAAGGCGTTCGGGTCCGCTCCGCGCGCTCCGGTGACAGAGTTGGAAGCTAGAGCATTCCCGAACGGACCCTTATCTACTACTATAATGTGACATTTTTAAATTTGAATGTACTACTCTTTTCCAGTTTCCCGCCAAACATGTCTGAAGCTACGACAGCCCGTTGATTTGCAATACAAGACTACCCTCTGCCGTTCATTAGGTATCATCACGAGTAATCCAACGGCTACCCTGCTCTGGATTCGCCTCCCTGTGCGCACTCCATCATCCGGCCTCAAGTGTGCTCGTGTGAACATCCTAGAAGCTAGCTGAGCTTTCTAGAGAAATACTCCCTCCGTTTAGGATTATAAGTCCCGCACGGATAACTAGGTTGCTAATTTGAACAACAAAATTATAAATAGTATAGCATAAAAATTATATCATTAGAAACTTTAGAGGTTATATTTTTTAATGGTATAATTTTTATAATATATAAGTTATGTTTTGTTAGTCAAATTAATAACCTAGGTATGCGCGTAGCACCTGATATCCCGAAAAGAGGGAGCAGTACAATCGCTGCACTTGCAACACGTGGGTGCTGTGGTGTGATTTTTTCTTCTTCTAGCGGACAGTGTAGCAAGTGCGCACGTGAAGCTTTTTTTTTAGAAACAGCCACAACGAACAAGTGATTATGCACCCTATCCAGCCACGTTGTCTCTTCGCTCAAGTTCTCTTGCGCACAGTTTCACAGCTCTCCAGCTCTCTGACGAAGGTTTCTTGGAACCATTAAAATTCATATTTTTTGTGAAACAGAATTTCTAGACATATCATATAAACAGATAAGAAATATACGATAACCGATAACCTTAATAAATGATGAAATGGCTCGCTCCATTGACCATATTCAAAATTTCATCTACGTTATAATCTTTATTTTTTCTGAATTGTTTGACTGACCACTTATCTCCTATCAATTACTCACTCAAATTCAATAAAAAAGTTAGTACACACAAAACATACCCTTAATATTTTTCCGACATCTCACATTGAGTTGTCCATAAAAAGTTGTTTCATTTTTTTTCTAGAATACACCCCGAAAGGTGTATTAACCAGATAGAAGAAATAAAATGTCTTAAAACAACGCTAAAAATGACTATAACTCAACACCACATGATACAGGGTTTACAAAGCAAACCCAAGGCAAACAACTACGAAGACTCGCCTTGCACCGTCACCAACCTAGAAGGTGAGGGGCGGAACACAAAGCCCCAAGACCGCGTCACGTCCGAAGGTGGAGACCTCGGTAGACCAACCGGATCAACATACTACACACTCATAAACCGCCTAGACAATTCGGCGAGTGGACGGCAGGACCCGACCAGTCCAGAGGAAGCACTCGACCAAGAAACACCCACCACGCAGTATATTGTGCCCCGGAGACCCACGCTCTAAGCACCTGCCAATATTGACACCCTCGCTATTTCAAGGACTCCTCGAGCAACCAAGGTGGTGCCTTCAAGAAGGAAACGACACCGTGATGCCGCAATTGCCCAATCCGACAGCCAGATCAAGGGGTTCCCCCATTGCTTGAGATGGGGAAGAACAATCATGGACGTGACGACGCCTCCAAGGAGGGAGACGGCGCCCGCGGGTGTCGCTGTCGTCAACGGAAGCAAGGATTTCTCTAGCCCGACCTTCGACCCTAAAGTCCATCTGAAACTGTGCAAATGGGTACAAATAGATGGCCATACCACTGCCGAGAGAAAAATCGTGGACGTCCTCGAAGTATGGAAAGGCGCTGACCACCTCCCTCCAAGACCACGGTTGGACAGGACTGGATTGTGGGACCTAGCCTGCCGTCGATTGGCCGGCCACCGGCACCACCACGATGCCCAGAAGCCGCCGCCAACCGGCACCACCATGCGTCCCTGCTTCCACAACCCCAAACCGTTGCCAACCAGCTGGCCCATCCAAGCCTATATGGGTTGAGTGGGCCCAAAGCTCCAGTCCGCAGTGGCAAGGGCGCATCCGCCGCACAAGGTCTCCCCACCTCAGACATCGTCAAGCCACTCTCGCAACCAGGAAGTCGCAGCTCCCTGCCGCCGCATCCACACATGACACACGCGTCGCTGCTGTAGAGAGAACCTCCACCTCGCGCGAGGGAGAGGACCCCGTCGCCGCCGTAGAGAGAACCGCCGCCTCGCGCGAGGGAGAGGACCCCGCCGCCACCGTTAGCCCGGGCGCTTTGCCCGGCGGTGACGCTGGCAGCGGCGAGGAAGTAGTGGGAGCGGGAGAAGGGGGTCGCAACGCCTCCGTGGGGGTCTTCGTCTGAGCCGCCTAGGGTTAGGCGACGCGGGGCCGAGCGGTTTTTTTCCTAACCAATAGCTACTCTCAGTGACAAGTTGTTACATTTTATAATATACTATACTTCTATTTCAATTGTAAAGATCTGAGTTCATTATTTTCAGAGTACCATATGTGTTCACTTACAATATTCTACTTATATGTCTCAACGTGCAAAGCACGTGCAAATTACTAGTATACAAAAGTATGTCGGTTCACAACACACGACGCTCTAGAGACGTTAGCAAACAGTTCCGTATCGTGAGAACTGCATGTGCGGGAATAAGGAGATTACCCCGAATAATGGCAGAGTTATTTTTATTTTCAACAGTTTCTAATGAGAAAAGGTTCAGGATGGCCACGCGCCTGCCGTAGTCCCCCTCAAAGGAAAAGGTTGGGTAGTAGGGCGTAGGCCACAAGGTGGAGACAGCCCCAGCCCCACGTGATAAAGGAGGGCTACGAGATCAAAGGCATAAATGGATGCCTCTTCTACTGGGGATTCTAGCACAAAATGAAATGTAATACCGGCAAAAAATGATGGCTTTCAAACGAGCCCTTAGTGATCCTAAGGTTTTCACGACATGTTTTTAGTACTCCCTCTGTTGTACTAAATCAGCGACAGTTGATCAGAGGGAGTACATCAATGCACTATATCAGCGACAGTTGATCAGAGGGAGTACAGCAATACACTATATCCAAGAATAATTTGGTGTAAGCTGGGAAAAATCCCTGCATTCCTTCAATTATATGCAAATTACACTGAACGGATTTTATAATAGCTATGTCAAAACTTACCTGACGAACCGTACGTCCCGGAGAAGACCACATGAACATTAGAAGATAGGGAACAAAGAAATACATGACTATCATGGATATTGCCTTATCCAGCATGACAATGTAATATCAAGGAAACTATGAGAAGTTCATATTATTACTGTAAGTTTGATAATTTACATCTCAAAGATGTCAATATGATGAGAAATGGGAGAATAAATGATGTATAGGCCGGACACCGATGTGCTGCCTCTAGAACCGCTATACATACTAGAGCAAAAATAGCTCAACATAAGGTGTATTCGCAATCAAGCAAACGGGTCAGGATCTCCTGGCAGCTTGGACGCTTCTCTGGTTCTGCCCAGCAATCTATCCAACAAAATTGCAGCATGTTTCAGCGTCAGGTGCTTGACCAGAGTTCAGGAAATATACTGAATTTTTTCATATAGTATTTCAAATATAGGAAGATCTGGCAAACAGATGTCTGCAGGTTGCAAATTCGTGCCATTTCTGCCAGAATAATATGACAGCAACTATTGTGCAGAAAAAAAAAGATTCCACCACAAATCTTATAAATCTATATTCTATAGTTGGAAGTATCGGACAAGGTCTGAGATTTAATCAGTTTTTTCTATAGCTTTTAAGGAAATGATTTAGCTTTGTCTTACAGAGAAGAAAAATATGATGCGGCCAAATGTTGGCTCATTACAAGTGTAAAGTAAACATAGAAGGTACCTGATATCAAACTACCCAGAGGTCCATCTGGTATTTCCAATCTTGCCCCTTCGTTTGCAACGGAGTAAACGACCTGAAATTGCACAGCACTTCACGTGACGTGATTTACTACAGATAACAAAAAGGAAGGCATGAACAAGTATGTTGGTTACCTGAACTGGTGGTTTTCCTGCCCAGGGCCTACTCAGAGTGCAAAGCTCCCACATGATAACTCCTAGACTGAAGATATCACACTTTTCTGTAAATGGCTCGTTACGAATAAGCTCAGGAGCCATCCACTCTGGAGTACCTGCAGATGAGTTGTCACGCATTGCAGAATTCGACATAACCCGAGAGAGCCCAAAATCACATAACTTGACTGTCCAGTGCTTGTTAACAAGGCAATTTGCGCTCTTTAGATCGCGATGAACTATCTTCAAACGGTGCATACACATAAGACCCCTTGCACAAACAAATAACCAGATGAAGATTTACATAATCCATGGACATATATCAGGTACTCCTAAAGCACTCAAAAAACAAACACATGCTAGGGATAAACAAGTGTCATCTGCTCACCTACAGATGTCTCGGAGCATTTTTAGCCTCCTTCGCCAACTGATCTTGCTTTTCTGGCCACTAGTGTGAATTAAATAGTACAAAGAACCCATTTCCATATATTCAGTGACTAGAGATAAGTGAGGAGGCTTCATACATGCACCAAGGAATAATATGACTGCAGTCCAGAGGAACACAATCATTGTTAGAAGACTTCTTCTAATCGCATCAGAAGTTCTTGCATGAATAGGAAATAACATTTTAGACAGCAAGAACAATTAGATCAACAGAGAAACAAACTGAAAATGCTGTAAAGTGATTGTACAGGAAATACCATTGGGATGTCGGAGGCGGCTGAAAATAAGGAAAGGAAACAGTAAGAGAACAGAACTTGAAGATAATTCATAACAAAGATTACAACAAAGCTATAATAAGTAGAACCTAAGTATGGAGATCTCATTGCAGAAATCTTCCATATTCTCCATTGTTAAATCTTGCTCCAAAAATACTTTTATAGCTACATCTGTTCCATTCCAGATGCCACGGAATACTTCTCCAAAAAACCCTAAAAGCATTAACATGGGTATTAGCTTTAATTAATAGAAACCACTGTCAGTTTCAAGACTCCAACAGGTAATTGTGGAACTGCTATTCCTTTAAAAACATCATGTTTGTCTAGCAAGTTCATAGAAGTAACAAAACATAACTTATGCAGTACTTCCAGAATATAGCCCAAAACGGATGGACGAGAGAATGCACTTGCCTATTCCAACACGAGTGCCAACAGTAATTTCTGAGAACTCAATATGCCATTCCTCAAAAGGCAATAACGGCTTGCTCAGAAATGGTGAAGATTGCAACGCCTTATTCCACTTGGACATCAGATCTGCTGCTGTAAGGATGTCAGCTGGCTCCCTGAGATCAGAACCATGGTTGCCTAACCGATGGGGCGATGAAGGTAATGACAATGCCTTCTGAGTACTAATCTGCCTTCTTGAACCCTCCTGAACATTTGGTTCTCTTACAGACACCTCGTCGCCATTGAAATCACCAACAGGTTCCTATATATTATAAGGAATCAAATGCAATACGTTAACCACCAAACTTTAGAGCCGTTCCGACAAACTATTAAGTGTATTACACAGTGCAAAGAGAACACGTTCTTGTAAAGAAGCAGGCCATGCAGAGATCAGTGAAAATCAAGTAAAACTGTGTCAACAGTCAAAAGGACAAAACATACATTTTCTCGTGAATCATTTGAATGTCCTGGACTACCATCATTATGTGTCCTTGAATGGCGATTTTTCCGCATGCTTTCACTGATTTCTTTTACTGCCCTGAAGACAAGCAAAACATTATACCATGTCAACACGGACATTAAAATTCTGAAAAGAAGTTGCAAAAAAAATTCCTTGCGAGATGGGTACAAATAAGTCCAAGAACTTAGAAAAAACACACATGTTTAGAACCCAAGCAAAACCTACCACAAAATTGGCTAGCATTACCCTTGCACAAAAAATGGTAGTATGGATTTAGAGCATCTCCACTCGCCTACCCAGGAGGCCGATCCGGACGCCGAATTTCGGTCTGGACGCCAAAAATTGGCCCAGTCGCGTACCCAAGGACCTGTTTTCGGCCGGATTTGGGCCAATTTTGGTCCGGACTACCCAGGCCGAACCCAGGTTTCCGGGTACGCCCTGGGAACGCCGGACTCAGCGAAAAAAAAAAACCGAAGCGGCGCGTGGACCCGCCGAGTCAGTGACGGAAGCCGAGTCGTCGTCATCCTCGGAACCACGCGGCGACCGCCGGACATTAACTGCCCGTCGCGTCGGCCACGCGTCGCTGATTTACGGTGCCACCGTCGCCGCCTCGGCTCCCACGACGGACCGGCGGGCACTAACTTCCCGCCGTTTCCCCTTTTCCCGCCCTCGCCACTACACCCCTCCCGCCCTCGCCGCCCACCTCGACCTTTATAAGCCGTACCCCTCGCCGGAGATCTTCACACTCTCTCACAGCTCCCCCACCCACAAGCCCAAACTCCGGCGAACCCTCTCCCCGTTCCCCCTTCCCAGCCATGGCCGAACGGTACCCGGGCGACGGCGCTGCGGCGAACGGCTTCGGCCGGTGCACCCTCCAGGCCTGGGAGGCGCGCATGCTGTACGACGCCGGCTATATGGCGCCGCCGGACACGCGGATGCCTCCGGGGTGGAAGCTGAGCGCCGGCGGCATCCCTATCCCTCCGGCGCCGACGCCCGACGAGCTGCCGTACGATGTGCAAGAGTACATCAGCGGCATGGACGACCCTTCCGAAGCCGAGAGCGTCGACAACCTCCTGTACTAGGAGCAGTTCTTCGCCGACCGGCGCGAACAGGAGCTCGCCCGCCACGAGGGGCCGCCCAACGAGTCGCCGCCGAAGCGCAACAACGCGGCTGGCCGCCGGCGTTGGTGGAGCGCGCCAGGCCGGACGCTCGCGGCGATGATGTAGCACATCAACCACGGGAACACGCCGCGGCTCGGCTTTCCGCGCACACCGACGCCGGCGGCCAGGTCGGGCCGGCGGCCTCCGACGAACTGGACGCCGAGGAAGATGGCGAGCATGAGCTCGTCCTCCTCCGCGTCGGCGTCCCACTCCTCCGGCTCGACGCCGCTACGCACGCCAACGGCAGTCAAGCGCGAGGCGGTCTCGCCTATGCGCTCGCCGCCACATACGCGCTCCCGCGGCATCGTCATCGGCGAGCCGCGGACAACGCCAACCGGCCACCTGTGTCTCCGCCGCCCCAAGACAGAAGACTCACGCCGGCCGAAGACGCCGCCTTGAAGATGGCGCTGGAGCAGTCGCTCCGCGACACGGCGCTGTAGCCGCCGCCGGTGGAGCCATCCTCGCCGGACATCCTGGCGTGGTCCAGGATGGACTGGGAGAAGGCGGAGCGGCAGCGCATCCTCGGCCTGCAGCAGCAGGCCGAGGAGCAGGCCACACGGCGTCGGGCGTTGTCTGGGCTTGAGCTCGCCTACCAGGACGCCCCACTCTACGTCCTGGACGACGACGAGGACGAAGGCCCGTCCTACCAGCCCTGGAGGTGCGGCGACCCTGGCCAGGGGAGCTCCCGCCAGAACCAGCCGCCGAGCGACGACGACGACTGCGGCGAGGATGACGGTCGTGCCGACCCTGGCTACACGGCGTTCTACAGCAACTTCGGCATGTAGGACGGCGAAGGCACCGGCGGCGGCCTTTTTTAAGTTTACTATGTATTAGTTTAGTTTAAATTTGATGTAATCCGCCTATATTCACCCAACTGAATGAAATTCGCCCATCTTTAATGAATTTTAGCCGAACTTGGGAACTCGGGCTGGGCACGCGAGTGGGAAAATGGGCGTACCCAGGCCGAAAACTAGTTCCGTCCGGCCGAAAAACGGACCGATTTTCGGCCTGGGTTCGGCCAACGAGTGGAGATGCTCTTAGGCACAAACCAAACATTACCTTTGCACTAGAGTGGACAAAGGGCATATGGGCATGCCTAAAATTTGGCAATCATGCAACAACAAGCAAATTGTTGCTCATGACCAAAAAATAGTATGGATTTAGGCACAAACCAAACATTACCCTTGCACCCAGCTTGCAAATTTATGGACCTTAGCGCAATTCACTCTTCTGAAAGGAACAAAATAAAGAAGAAAAACAGAAAAATCCATGGAGAGAAGCTCTCATCTTGCTTGTGACAAAACAGCTAAGCCATATCTTATTCAAAGCAATAGAGGATGGCCAGAAGTTTAATAATAAATTTATCTGATTATCAAATGAGCAAAGCAATATAAATTATTTGGTACAGTGTAGACATGCAGCTTGTGGGGGGAACATGTAACCAGCTCCATGATAAATATTTGAAATACAGAGCGGGTTACATGCCTAAAAGTTTGAACTAAGAAAAACTCTGGGAGTGAAATTTATGAAATCCAAACTACAGTGCCTCATCATACGGGTACTAGGTAATAGTAATGGCTGGAGGGAGGCATAAGGTAGAATACATACCTAGTTTGCTTTCTTTCTCATGATTTTAGTTTGCTTTCTTTTTCTTTCTTTTTTGATATGGTTTGCTTTCTTTTTCATAATTATATAGATGTGTTAAGAAATCTTATATTACCTATCTAGAAGGCAACCAAGGATTTTAGTTAGGTTGAACTTTTGAGTAAAATATAAATGTAAAGGTTGTTACTTGACTTGGTACAACTCTTTGTTGTTCAGAGAGTTAAACCATTTTTACCAACCTCGCAAAGTCATCACCAATTTCAGGGGCAGTGCTCATACTTTTTTGCCGCCCTCGACGCACAATTGATGTTGATGCACCGTCTGACCTACCATCAAGCAGGACATGCTTAATTAGGCCAAGAACAAAACAACTGCAGCATTAGCAGCACTGTCTGACTGCAACATTGTTAATCATTAATAGCTTGTAAAGGAAGCTGGCTCTGAAAGTTGAGTACAGGTTAACACAGCATAATTCATCAAAAAAATTAGCATGTCATAGAAGTGCAGGCTAGATTTGCATAGATTGTGAACTCAAACAAAAAAGAGAAGCGTCAAGTGTAAACAGATCATTTATGCCCTAAAGCATGACTCCAATGACCCATGTTTACATTAGTGCTGAAAAAAATCCAGGAATTTATTCTCAAAATAAGAAGGGAGGAACACCAAGAAACCAGTTGGTACCAATTCTCATCGGCAACCCCCCCCCCCCCCCCCCCCCCCCCCCCCAAAAAAAGCAATATGTCA
Source organism: Avena sativa (assembly GCA_916181665.1). Classification (NCBI taxonomy): domain Eukaryota; kingdom Viridiplantae; phylum Streptophyta; class Magnoliopsida; order Poales; family Poaceae; genus Avena; species Avena sativa. The sequence continues at coordinate 36,854,942 of OV702298.1, read as the reverse complement.
ATTGAATGTAAATCTCAAAGGTTGAACCAAGAACCAATTTGAGAAAGCCAGATCCACCCACTCGGCTTCCAAAGTTTAGTACAGATTAAGACATCATAAAGGTGCAGATTAGATTTGCAAAGATTGTGGGTCTCAAGTTTTACAAGATCTTTATGCTCTAGAGCACAACTCCATCCTGATTGCATGAACGTTGAGAGATATGTTCACATTACCGTGCTGAGAAAATCCAAAAAATTGTCCTCAAAATAAGGAAGTCCAAGAAACCGATGGTACCAAGTCCCACTGGTAAATCCAAAAAAAAAACACAATATGCCAATCGAAAATCAATCACAACGGTTGAACCAAGAATCAATTAGTGAGGTCAGATCCACCGAGTTATTAGTCAGAAGCACCTTTGGGAGCAGCAGAAATCGATCAGAACTACCGTATGCTGAAGCCACGAAGCATCACCCTTGATGACTGGCCAGGCTGTAGGATATGTGGTGAAGAGCGGACGAACTCAAGGATGACAGCGCTGACGAAGAAGTCGCACTCTACAGCCTGAGGATAAGAGAGATGCGATGGGAGGGGATGGAGAAGGTACTGACAAGGCAGCCCCGGACATAAATAGAGGAGGGAGGAGGTTAGAAGGGCATTTCTGTCTTTTTGCAGCACACTGAATAGCAAAGCGACAAGAATGGCAATAAACGGATGCAGGAACAGCGGCGGATCAGGAAACGGGCGATTATGAAGTGGCAAATAAGGATTTAATTTTTCTCTTGGTAAAATATGATATCAATGTGATGAAAAGACAACATGTGATGCCCGAGCACTTGTTGAGTATCGAAAAAATAGTCAAACAAAATAAGAAACTCAAGAACTCTTTGGCTCTATGAATAATTTTCACATTACTTGGCACATTTGAACAATCATAAATGTTGCTACCTGTGATGTACGAGCATTTTCCTTAAATCATGGCAATGAGAACTATTTAACTATTCCCTTCTTTGTCAATTCAGATATACAAATGAACAAAATAGAAACTTACTGAGGTACCTTGATACAGCTACACCATCTCCGTACTGTCTATCACCCAAGTTAGAACGCCCATGAGCTCTGGATAATGGATGCTCTGGACTACAGAAACAAAGAAATGCATTTTAATCCAAAACCATTCTTAATCGTAAAAGCTGGTGCAGATTCTATACTCGGATGCACACCAAATATATTGTGAAGGATAGATATATAATACAGGACGGAAGATAAAACAAGCGAAAAACAAAACCCACAAATAGATATAGAAATATGGGACAGTAACTTAATTTAAGGGCGGCCTACTTCTGTCCAAGACATTTTAGTCAATTAAATGTCAGTCTTAGTTTGGTCACACTTTCAGATGGAAAGCAGTAATCTGGAAATTTAAAACTTGAACAGCTCACGGGGAATTCCATGTTCGATCATAGTCACATACATACATAGGCAGCGGATCAAAAGCTGCTCGCATTTACATTAATTAGCGGCTAATTAGTACGCCTAGCTACTGCGGCGTCCGCGGGGTCAAAATGGAGCTCGGAGGCGAGCTCTGGGACGCGGAGTAGCTCCGGCGGCGGCGAGGACATCACTCGCCGGTGAGGTCGCCCAGCACCACGGCGCCGGTGCGTGCCGCTTCCTCCCTCGCGATGCGGCGGTTCACGAGCTCCACGGCACGGCAAGTCTCCTCCTGCTCGCGAATGATCTCGTGCTCGCGGTCGAGCTCGGACTCGCGCAGGAGCATCTCCACCGCAAGGCGCTCCTCGTCGGAGTCGTGCGAGTAGTTGGTCTGCACGACGACCTGGGCGCGCGGAGGGGAGGGCGAGCTCCACTCGTCGGAGGACGAAGGAGAGGGAGGAGCGCGGCGAAAGGAGCCTTCGCCGGCATACGCTGTAGCACCCCGGGTAAAACCACTACTAGAAAATCGCTTGTTGTAACTTTGTGCATCACCATGATACCATGCTCATATCATCATGCGACATTGCATTTGAGCAACATCATGACATCATGCATGGTTTGCCTAAAAAGATTCATAAAAGCCTATTTTCGTTTTCTAATTAATCTCCTCCTTTACTTCAAATTAAAAGCCCCGATCTTTTGGGATATTTTGTTTGCCTAAAAAACTATTTGCAAAAGGGTGTTACAAAGTGGTATCAGAGCTCAGCAGTTGCGATACCCCACTGGTCCAGCCTGTAGGATAACCTAGCTAACGGACGAAGTAGTGTCTAAACTATTTTGAAAAATCGGTTGGATAGATCCGATTAGGTCTACTTTTACTCCTTACCTCTATGCTCTTCTCCTCTTACCTTGCGTGTTTTGAATCTGCTCTCTTATCTTTTCTTCAAGTCCAGGATTTCTCGTGGTTGGGTTCCCGTCGTACCTTTAGGGTTTCACTTCCTTCCTCTTGTGACAGTGCTTCTACATCCGGTCTCCATGCTATCTGACGAATTTTCCTCTATTATATCTTTCAGTGGACCTAAAATTCACTAAAAAAATTCTTTGTATCTTCCAGTGTTCTCCGAAGCGACGTCATCATCTACATCAGATGCGATGAAGAGCCTGCATCACTACTTTGTTTTCCAAACGCTGTTTGACAAGATCTTCAGTCCAAATTCCGAGAGTTGGTTGCATGATTCTTCTATTCGTGTACAGAGTAATGCTTTGAATGCGGGATGGAGTCGCGACCATACCACTACTCTTATCATTCGCTTCTGTACATTAAATCGGTGGATCGATGCAATTTTTACTCCTTCCACAGAAGTTAAAGGTGGCCTTATCTTTTGAGACCTTTACCTTCATCTTTGTTTCTCCGGAGTGTTCTCTCGACGAACGTGAGCAACGACCTCTTGTTGGTGGTGTCGATGATTTCAAGACAGAGAAAGAATCTTTATTAGTGGTGTCGTGAGGATCTACACAAAGCGAGAAGATTCAGACCATCGGCCTTCTAGGGCGGATCTCGAGGGCGAGATCCCTTGTTACTGGTGTCAAATTGTAGCACCCCGGGTAAAACCACTACTAGAAAATCACTTGTTGTTTTAAATGTGTGCATCATCATGATAAGCATGCTCATGTCATCATGCCACATTGCATTTGAGCAACATCATGACATCATGCATGGTTTGCCTAAAGAGATTTTCATAAAAGCCTATTTTTTTTTCTAATTAATCTCCTCCTTTAATTCAAATTAAAAGCCCCGATCTTTTGGGATATTTTGTTTGCCTAAAAAACTATTTGCAAAAGGGTGTTACATATGCGTACTTGCGGAGGGGCTCCGGAGCACCGCGAGAGGGGCGGAACCACCACGGCGCGTACGGACGCAGCAATGGCGGCGGCGACAAGTCACGGTTGCACCATTTGAGGGCCGCGCGCTTCTTCGCGCCCACCGACCGGCGGCGCTTCTTCTCGACCTCGTCGAAGCAGCACCGGCGCGGCGTCCTCTCGTCCTCGCGATCGCGGCCTCCCCCGCCGCCTCCGACGCGCCCGCCGCCTTGCCCGAAGTGGCCGTGGGGTCCATGGCGGATCTGGAGCTCGAGCTCGACGAATCACTCGCCGGAGATGGGGTAATGTCGCGGTGGCGGCTAGGGTTTGCGGCGGAGCAAGTACGGATTGTGACCCACACCCGCCGTCGTGGCCGGTACATATACTGGGCGAGATGGGGCAGTAACGGGCCCCGGTAAAAAAATTCACGAGTCGGACCGCTATACAGGTACTGCTAGCTCGTCCGAGTTGGGCCAAAACTGTAAATCCGCTGGCATTTCATAGTTTCGGTGGATTTATAGTATCTGCTAGAGTTGCTCTAAGTATGTAGCCCATGTCCTTGTCCTGGTAGGCCAGGTTATCAGGTCCAAGCGGTGATCTTATTGATGGAGGAATACTTCTACAAATCTCCAATCAATGTAAGATGTTTATTCCCGCGAGAGAACAAAAAAATATTTTATTCCACCTTGCTTGTTGGGGCGTGAGCCTTCTTTCTCTTCTTCTCCAAAAATACATAACATCTCAATACTTTCCATATGAAGTTCCTTCTCGTCGACGTTGCATCAAAATTATTTTTTATGGAACGACACAGACGCGGCCAAAGGTGGATATTGCTTTGTTAGTTGGGAAACCGTGTTTCAAGCATCTAGGAGGTTTAGGTATTCTCAAATGGAAACACGCATAACAGCCCTCAAGTTGTATTGTTATGGTTACAACACACTGACTTGGCGAGGTCGTGGAGAGAGCTGCCCGCTGTTGTTGGTGGAGAAGAAGATGGGTTTCCCGTACCACAACTGCTGAGTCAATTGGATGGCAGAACCACATTGTATTGGCAAGACGCGTGGATCTAGCCCATCGCCCTGATACCCACCTGGGCTTCTCGTAGTCTGACGTCCAGCAGTATATACTGCAACTCTTCTGCATGGTCATGAAAAAAAACACTCCTCAATGCTAGGAGTGCTGTTGGGAATTTCAATCTTACGACACACGGATGATACTCTATTTCTGCTTGGCGAAGACGATCCAAGAAACCTCAAATTCATTCTTTGCTCATATGAACACTTCAACAGATGTCTTGCATAAAAATTAATGTTCATTAAACTGAGATGATCTGTTTTGGGAAAGCCGAAAGAAAACATCTACCGCTTGAAGTTATATTCAATTGCAAATTTGGCTCCCTTCCTATGATGTACATTGGGATTCCTGTTGACAGTACAAGGTTACTAAATGAGCACTGGAGACCCACTTAAGGCAGGATGGAGTCCAAACTAGCTTACCGGGGCAAGGGAAACTCCTATCTACTAGTATTAAACCCATTAGCAGGATGCCCCTATATTATTTTCCAAAACAGATTCAGAACAGAATGGACTATTCAGAAAGAAATTGCTTTGGAAAGATCAATAATATCACACCGGACCCAGAGCCTCTACCAGTCCAGAGATACTCACAGGACAACAAGTGCTTTTAACCCGGACAAAACTGGATGAACTGGATGGTTTTTGGTTAACCGGTGACCCAGGTCGGCCTTAACTGCCTCAGCGGATCTTGTGCTTGAAACAAAAAGACAAAAATACCCTCAAAACAAATGATATCCAAGGCCAAATTCACAAGCATAATTGTCTTTTGAGAGCCATTAGGGTTTCTGTGTATATCATTTCGCATTTAGCAGATGGAAGGAAGAAATTTGAGTTTTAGGCGGTGGCTCGGATCTCGTCTTTATTGGTGACCATCACTCCTGCGGGCTGTAGGTCCACAGAGGCAACGGCGGTGAGCCGGTGACCAGCAAGACTACAACCTTCGGTGCTTTGAGCCTGAGGCAGAGTCACGGTGGCAACCACGACAACGTGCAGCCATGCTTGGTGGCAGCGGCCCTCTCCTAGAATCCAGGATGTACAAGCATTTTTGCAGGTTTGCACTCTTGCTGAGAGCTTGATAGATAAAATTTATATCAGAGATGAGGATTTCGATTTTAAAGCAAAATCACTCACTGATGCAGGGAGATCAACAAATACTAGTCCAGAAACTGATGGAAGCTACAGAACCAAAACCTTGCCCCTCTTCTGAAATCATGGTGGTTTTGCCCTGCGCCTATGTGTCATTTTTTCTTCATCGACGCTAAGTCAGCATCGTGTATATTTTGAAGAGAAAAAAACTGATCAAGACAATGAGATTATAGCTGCATTTGGCATTGAGGTGGATTATGATAATCTAGCTTTTCCATATTTTTGCTTTGGCTAACCAACTTTTTTCTGGTTGTAGCTATTTTCCAATGGCAAATTACAAAAATAAGTACAGCACAACACATGTCAGGATCAATAAACTGAGTCTAATCTGTATATGACATTCCAATCCTGTGTCATTCATGTTTCTACGTTTTCTAGTTCTTACACTTCATATAGGCCCTTAGAAGTGCTAGGTAGAGAGAATACAATTATCTCTCCAACAGACCACAACTGCTAATCAATGCAGGCACACTAATCTCTGCATGCACATACTATAACCATTAGTTGCTAACATCCTACAGGACAGCCACCATGAGCCTCCGCCCTCTTGTGTAGATGTGAGTTCCAGCGGTAGATAGAGGGTGATCAGCTAGCATGCATATTAGTGGTATTGGTACAAGATAGTAAGATACAGAAGTTTGACAGACCCAGATGAATGACTAATCACTAGGGCAAAGAGATCTCAAGCCAAACTAAGAGAACCATGTCCTGAATATTTTTTTACCAGATTAGTAACAATAGCTAGTGTGGAAACAGAAAAGGATAAAACTAAGAACCTTGAACTAGCAGTTCTTTGATGTTCATTAACTTTCCTCCCACGGCGTCCGCAGAAGGCATTGGCAACATTTGGTTCGCTATGTGATGAACTGGTAAACCATGAAAGTAATTCTGAAGTTAAGTGAACACTGGGAAAACAAAACAAAACAAAACATGAAAATGAAAATGAATGGAAGAAAAAAATTATGTATATTTGAGGCTTACCATCTCAATTTGCCCTCCATAGAGTTTGAGGTTCGACGCATGATGTCTCTTAGAGACGGAACTTTAAAGGATCTATTGTTTTCATCTTGTTCTTGCCTGAAAAGGGGACACACATTGGCAATAGGTGCCTATCATGCATAATATCAAGGCACGAGAAGGTTATGTTTTTACAGTTCTAAGACCAAAAGTCTAATGCTTAGAAAAACAAATTATTCCTAGACAACCAATCAATGATTTTAAGTTTGCACTGGCATTTGAAGCACGGAAATGCCCAAAGCTGAAGTCAACAGGGCATTATGTTCATGCCGATACAGTAATATTAAATCTGTGGCAAGGGACCAAACATAACCATAACCAGAAACAGGTATCATCAAATAGAGAGTACACAAGCATACCGTTGAGAGCACAGAGGACTGTTAGGTTCAAGGGGAGAATCACAAGAATCATAGTCAGCAGAGTCACTCTCTCCAGCTGCAGATATATGAGATGAGATAATCGCCTTGGATGAGAATGGAACTAGTTGACCTGGAAAACGCATTAGATCAACTAGGAACTCCACGGAATTCATCATAACAACAACAGACATATGTTTGGGAGAGTCATCGTATTCATGAGATTCTTCACTGGAAATGCCCTGCACATATTAAACAACATAGTAATGTAGGGTTCAGAAACTTTAGGACTGGAGAAGAATCCCATCTAACAGTGCAGATGCTGTGACGAAAAGGTAATAAAGCTTACCACCACCAGCTTCGAATCTATACCAACAGAGTCAGCAAGGACTTTAAATAATATTGCTCTGGGCCTACAAGATCCATGTCTTATCTGCCCCAACAATTGAATTCCTCTGTTTTCCATGAAATGAGAAATTTCTTCAGAGGAAGTTCTTGCAGGACTAAGCTGTGGGTTTGGCCGCTTATAGAAGTCGCAAACCTACAATTGTCGTTGAAAATTATGTTCACAAAAAAATGTGTTATTGTGTTCACATCATTACAGGCTGGAAGAAATTTAACTAAAGACAGCTTTCACAATGTGTAGTTAGAATCATATCTGTACAGGCTGGGAAAAAACAAGTAAAACAATCTATGATTCAGAAATGTGTACATCAAGCAGCAATTAAAACCCATAGAACTTCAAAGTAGGAAGAGTTTTGTAAATTATTTACGAAGAAATTGTTAATAGAGAAATTGCAGCTAGCAGTGTTTTGAAAGAACAGAAGATGTCATCATTGTCACCAATTGCATAAAGGATCTCAGAGAGAACTTACCAAACCTGCAAGCTTTTTAATCATTGCAGCTAGGTTAGAATTCAAGCCTTTCACCAGAGCAACACTTAGCTGCTTTATTGCAGATAGCTTTTTATCCTTCTCTAAGTCGACAAGAATTATCTCAGCCTTGAAGCCCTCTATTCCAAGGGAATATAGATCATCTGGAGAAGGAATGGTGTCAAAACACTCCTTCAGTTTCTTATCCTGCAAAGTTCAAAATGATGATACTATAAAATAAAATGTACAGATAGAGTGCTTGTATTTTTTTTCCTCGACAACTCGGTGCCTCTATCTAGTAAGGTCCACTTACCGGAATAATTGAGTAGAATCCATTGGGTATCGGACTTGATAGGGACCCAGTAGACCATAATGCTTGGGAAGCGCAGAACGAAGGGTCAACTTCCCTAGAGTTAAGAGAAGAATCTGCAAAATCCGAACCGTGTTCCTGCTTAACCGGGTAAACAGATTGGTTGTTGTGTTCCTCATGTGAGGACAACCAATTCGGATCAGAAGAGTGTGCATCGGATTGCCCTTGACCGTCTGGCAGACCATCCATCTCCAAAGTATGAATAGATATAGGATCATTTTATGAATGTCATCATACAGGTCAGTCAGTCTGCAAATGAGAGAGTAAAACAGACAGATTGAATTAGACACACAGCTTTGGCTCTTGGTGTTGCATATAAGCTGAAAAGAGCTAGGAGCGGGACCCAGCGAACGCCATTCAACTTGCTCACTCTCTCATTCAACTCCACCATCGGCAAGAGCCCCGAGGCGGGCAGGGTCAAACCCTCGCGGCGTTGACCCACGCAGCGAACACAGCAGTACCACCATTCAGGTAGCCTCCGTTCCGCCAACAAATCGAGACCGACGGAATGGCCCGAATACCGCACCCTCCCATCCACAGATCCCCTTCACGGAAGGAGCGCAAGCAGCGGCCGCATTCGACAGAACGGGATGGGAGGGGGGGGGGGGGGGAGGCATACCTGGGGACGCGGCCGCGGGGAGGAGAGCCTCACCCGCGGGATTCCGGCGGCCGCGCTGGCCCAAGTCTCGCCTGGAGTAGCGCGCACGGTGGACGACGTCGCTGGGTGGTGGCGCGTGGGGAGGAGGAGGTGGAGGTAGAATGGAAAGGGAGGAGAAGGGGATCTCGTGCTGTGATTAATTAGTGCAGGTGGGGATGGACGGAGGGAAAGGAAAGGAATACTGGTAGGAGTTTTTTTTTTTGCTGCTTTTAATTTTAATTAAGGATTCAATCACGAGGCGCGCGAGGAGAGATGCGGAGCGACCGGCTGGGATGGGGATTGAAACGGGCGAATGGCTGGTTGGAGAAGAGGCTGGCTGGTGGGGCCTGGCAGCGGGAAATTGCTTGGTGCCGCCCGAGCGATTCCTATCGCTCGGGGTAGCAGCCTGTTTGTGCGGCCCACTATAGCTTTCTACTTCGTGGGCTGCGTCCCTATGTCGGAGTTCCTGCTTTGTACACTAGTGATGAAATAATATGCTTCCACCGGCTGTTGTTTTTATGTTTTTTCTTTTTCTTTGTTCTATTCCTCTTAGTTCCATATTGTATTCCAGTAGTAGCCGTCAATTGTTTCGTATGGGCTAAATCTTTGTTCCACTTGGTCTATATTTGTTCCTCTTGTACTCATATTGTTCCATGTACACTAACATTTTGTTCAAAAAAAATTCTGTTTGCGGCTATCATTAATTTCCTAGGTACTTTTTTTACTATTTCAAAGTTTTATTCCGCTAGAATTTGTTCCATGTGCACTTCAAATTTGTTAAACTTGGTTTGAAATTGTGTTCGGCTGTAGCCGTGATATGTTCTATATGCCCTCAAAAATTTGCTCCACTTGGTATATAATTGTGGTCCAGTTGGTTTTTTAGAGCAACCACATATTTCATTAATTGAAAATCAAGTTACACGAAGCAACACATGTGGACACTAAAAGACAAACCGAGATAAAATGATTATCCTGAAAAGACTACAGAGAAAAAACTGAGAGATCAAGATATACAAATCGACCCCTAGGTTTTCCTGCAACCATCGAATCTAGCGGCTGCCGCCAAACTCCAGCGTCGTCGAGACGAACACCGGAAGAGACGCTGAGCCTCCACCATTGCAAGATCCAAAAAAGCACCATCTTCAATGAGGCTTTGTGAGTCGATGAACAGGCCTGCTGCACGCAGTGGGGCACATGTCGATGTGGCACGTCGACCGGGGGACGTCCCTGTGTTGTCTTGGACCAAAATCCGTCGCCTTCCATCGACAAAGTCGGAGAGGAACAGCAGATCCACCACCTCTGAACCAACATCCTTGCTCCAGAGAAACCACCTCGCCCCGGCTGCCAGCGCCATCGCAGGTAACGACGAGCGTCAGCAACACAACGAGAAACAGATCTTGCCAGATCTGAAGAACGACGAGAAGACCAAGCCGTTGATCTGAAGGACCGACTAGCACACATTGCCATCAACTCCGAGGCCTCGCCGTGAAGGACGCCGGCGGTGTGGGAGTAGAGTTGAGGCAGATTTATTGCCCGTGCGCCACTCCCACCACCCCAACGGTGCACCACAGCAGACAGGCCCTAACCCTAACTATTCGGAGGAAGAGGGAACCAGCGATCAGCCGGTTGAGATCTGGAGGATTTGATCTCCGCCGCCGCTGTTGGGAGTTAGGGAGGGAGAGGTAGCGTGTCTTTGCGTAATTTAGTTTTTTCTGGGCTCGACTTGTGGTCCGGTTGTTGGTTTGATTGGTTTCACGGGTTTTTTGACTATTTGTTCCTCTAGTGGCATAACTTGTTCATTGTGCATTATTATTTTATTTCACATACACTTTTTGTTCCACTCCTCGTGTTTCGAATAGTCGAACCTTTTGTTTCTCAAGTGTTCATGGCTTGCTCCATACGTACTAAAATTTTATTCCACCACAAAACCTAATTATTTGTTCGTCTAGTCACCGTGAAATCCCACAACCAATAAAATTGTATTCAACTTTAACTTTTGGTCATCGGGCAATCTTGACTATGTTCCACAAATTCTTAAACTTTGTTCAAGTTAATCTAAGTTTATTCCTCCCGATGGTTGTGATAATTTTGTTAATCTAGAAATCGGATTAATTTGGTCCATGAAAAATATAGTTTGATTATACTTAGTTTAAAATGTTTGTTCTAGTTGTAGTGATTTATTACTAGTTTTGACTAAGCATTGAGCCTATTGTTCATTAAATTTCTCTCTAAGAAGATGAACCATGTCCATGACAAAAGTACCAAATGCTAGTTGCTGGGAAAAATCGACACTACAAACGAAGCAACCATTAAAAAATAAGCAACAATAAGAGCAACCACAACTTCATGTACACATTTGAATGCTTATGGCCAAGAATACCGCTCGGTGAAGAACATCTGGAGGGATTTAAATATGCTACTCCATCTTCTGGATTAGTGTTGGGACTTTGGTTGGAAATTTTTTTCATGCTACAAGGCATGACCGAAATCACGACCCAAGCACGACACAGCACAAAAGATTGTAGGTTGGGCTGGCACAACACAAAAAATAGGCCATGTCAGGCCTTGAAATTTAGTACACTGGCGACACATACTGATATGACTAGTTGGGTCATGCTCATATTGCACGTCCCAAAGTTGGCATGATGGCCCAATGCTTAGCCTATAAGATATGATCCCCTTTCTAGCCCAAAATAAAGACACAACCCACCACCTAGCCATATTTACACTATTTACTAACCCAAGATGTGAGACCTAGCCATGAACTTGTTACTTTGGCTATGCGGTGAACCACGAGTGTTACTAAACATTATCATGAATCACTAGCTCCTCCCTAGCTATGGTGGTGTTGCTCTCGTCCTTGGCCATGGCGGCGGCACTACCTGCACCTCCCATTTGTCTACCAAATTTCCATATCCATGGATGGAGTGTAGGAACCAGGATCACAACTGTGCAGATATGTTACGTGTATTAGGCATGCTAGCAACTAGGGTTATTGGGATACTACTCCTATGCCAAAACACATCAATATGCATGTCGGAACACCATCGACACTACAACTTCTCAAAGCGCCATGCTATATAATCATAACCAATTCCGCACTCGTGAATCTTACCCCTTTACCATGCACTTTATATCCATACACACATCATGCACAGTAAGGGTTGGAACAACTGATAACACAATAGTGACCCTATGACTTAAGTGGTAATATAGAAATCTCTTAACAGAGCAAGATGCAAATATTACATGTAGAAGTCACTAACCCAAGATTACATCAATACAATGCAAGTAAATTTTTTTTATTAAACATATCAAGTTTAACAAAAGGCCTAAGAGGCCAGGAGCATAACGACTCTCTACCCTTATATTATTTTGGGATTCATATTGACAAAACAAGGCTATTGGCGGGGGAAATATATGTCTATCAGGGGAGCACTTTTGATACAATCTACTCTTAGTAATACACTAATGCATATGCTATGCTTTTACCAACCGCTCGTCTGATGTCTACGCATTTCTATTCTTGTAGACAGTTGTTAGGCCTCCGAGTACAGAGGTTTGTAGAATAGCAGCAAGTTTCCCTTAAGTGGATTACCCAAGGTTTATCGAACTCATGGAGGAAGTGGTCAAAGGTATCCCTCTCAAGCAACCCTGCAATCAAGATACAAGAAGTCTCCTGTGTCCCCAGCACACCCAATACACTTATCAGGTGTATAGGTGCACTAGTTAGGCGAAGAGATAGTAAAATGCAAGTGGTATGGATAATTATAAGTGGTAATGGTGCCAGAAAAGAGCTTCTGGCAGGGAGGAAAAGACTAAAGGCAAAAATATGGAAGCAAGCAAACATGTAACAGATCTAGTTGCAAACGGTGTTTCAATGTTTAGAAACAATGATACTTTCACTAGTGAACACTCTCAATAAATATATTCTCTTCATGATACTACCCTGAACTACTCTCCGGTTGGACACTCTAATCCATGGTAGGGCTATAACAGCACTCAAAGTCCGCCTTCCCCATCTAGATAACCCTACACTGTCACCCTGAGCGCTAGATGGTTCCAACAAATACCACAATTTCATAAAGACATTCAACTCCAAATATATTCATGATAAATATTTATGAACTCTAGCCTAAGTGCCACCACGGCGTGCACGTTGTCACTTTCACACATGTGGGAAGAGCAGAGATCTATTGAAGCACTTGAGTATTTATGTAAACTCTAGCCTAGGTGCCACCACGGTATGCACGCTGTCACTTTCACACACATGGGGAGAGCCGGAGATCTATTAAAGCACTTGAGTAGAAAAGTAGATCTACTTGATTACAAAGCTCATGATCACAATTTGATCACACATAGAGAGAGGGATGAACACATAGCTACCGGTAGAGCCCTTAGCCTTGAGGAAGAACTACTCCCTCCTCATCATGGGAATCAGCAACGACGATGGGGATGGTTGTGGAGATCGATGGAGATTGCTCCGGGGGCACTTCCCCGTCCCGGCAGGGTGCCGAAACAGAGACTTTTGTCCCTCGAATCTCCCCTTCGGTGGCGGCGGCGCTGCGGAAATTTTCGTGGATGTATGATGGATTCTTTAGGGTTTTCTCTCCGGGGGCCTCTTATAGGCGAAGGGGCAAGGCGAGGAGGCAGCCAGGGGGGCCACGCCCCTGGTGGCACGGCCAAGGTGGGCCCGCGTCACCCTAGGGTGTGGCCACCCTGGTGCCCTACTCCGTCTCTGCTTCTCGTTTCCGTATTGCTCTGGGAAAATAGTGACTTTGGCTTTTGTCCCATCCAATTCCGAGAATATTTATTTTTTAGCTTTTCTGAAACCAAAAACAGCAAAAAACAAGCAACTGGCACTGTGGCATCTTGTTAATAGGTTAGTTCCAGAAAGTGTATAAAAATACCTCAAAGTGTAGACAACGCATAGAAAAGTTGATACTAAACAAGCATTGAGCATCAAAAATTATAGATACGTTTACGACGTATCAAGCATCACCAAGCTTAACTCCTGCTCTTCCGCGAGTAGGCAAGTGATAAAAAAGAATAATTTTTGAGGTGACATGCACCATCCCAATCTTGATCAAACCATTTGCAAAGCATTGAAAGCTGGGATCAAAGTACTCTAAACATGAGCATGAAAGATAAAGTTCTAACAATAAGACAAAGCAACTATGTTGCAACATGAAAGGATACAAACAAAGATCATGAATAACAATGCATTGAAAGACGTTTGTTTGTTTCACATACAGAAAACATAGCATAGTGGTATTCAGCTTGTCCCTCATGGAATAGCAAAACATAAATGCATAGGACACCTTCAAAATTCATAAGGGTGACTAGATACAAATAGTTCAAGAGTAAGCAATATCAACATTATGAATCAATCAATGAGTTTTGGTACAATGCACATAAAACTAAGAATGACAACTATGCTCTCTTAACTGGTGCATAAAGATAGAAGGTGGAGACTCAATATAAAAGTAGGATGAAAGGCCCTTCACGGGGAAGCATGGATTTCAAGTTTCATAAAGAGCTTCCAAAAATTATGGTACTTGTTAGCTTTCAGCTCTCATTGCCCCTATCATAAGAATCTTGAAGTGATTAAGGTTAAAGTGAACAAAATATGGAGTATATGCTTGACAAGTATAAGTTGGCAATCTCATGTCCCTTGAGTATGAGGGCCGCTCCTCATGATACTCAACTTTAGTTACTGGTAAGTTCTTGTCATAGTAAGTACATGTGTATCAGAGAGCCGCCAACGGGCTACCCCTTGCCCCATGATAGAGGAGTTATCCCATATCAAAATGACAAGGCAAGCAGACAATGAGCATCTCAGCAATCTTCTTATTTACCATGGGAAATGGTGCCTTTTTCTCTCTTTCCTATTTTCTCATCTATTTTTTTCTTTTTCTCAATCTTTTTTTCTATCTCTCTTTTTTTTATAAGAAGAATGCTTCATAGATTGCTCACTATGGTGATGCTGCAACTTTCCACCATGATTAGGCATGGCTTAGGCTAGCGGCCCAGACGTTTCTGTAACACACATACATAACTCCATGGACTTACAAGATCCCCTTTTATTTTACACCGACGACATCTATAAACAAAAGAGCATGATATCAACTGGTAGATATTTACAGGTGTTGAAAGTGTTCCCCGTGACAGCATGGTTCTGCTAATTCCCAACATACAAGTGCAAGCATATACAACATATATGACACAATGGTTCAAGTTTATTAGGGGCAGGAAAAATAAAGTATGCCATAAAGTTTGTGAGAGCTTTAATCACTAATTTTCACATAACAAGTTTAATTTGGAAGATAGATAAAAACATGAATATACTTGGAATGGTGTAACACGCCATGCATAAGAATTTATAGTGGAGTCTTTGGAATAACTTGGTTTCTCGGGAGTTGGATGCATGAGTAGAGCTTACTCAATACAAGTGGAGGCTAGCAAAAGACTGGAAGCGACCAACTAAGAGAGCAATAATGGCCATAATCATGCAGAGCGACAAAACATTACTAATCAAAGCATAAAGTGGTACCACAAGTCAAAAACTAAATGATCATAGAGGCTAAGGTGACTGGTTCATAGTCATAACATGGTGTGAGCATGTGTCAAGTCAACCCAAACAAAGCATCAAAGGAGAATACCACAATACTATGCTTTTGTATGCTAAAACAACACATGATTCTTCCAAGGCACATTAAGCAATCCTAATTGTTTGGAACAAGTCATGCTACATCAATAATCACTAAGCATAAGGTTAAAATAACATCTAGCATGACATGATAAAGTCTAAGTCACAGTCAAAGCAAGATCCTTTTTGTACCACTTAAGCATGAAGCTTCCTACTCTTTTCCAACACCAATCAACTTATTTGAAACAACTCACAAAGATAATAATCAATAAAGATCAGTGAGCTTGTCTCACAAATCCACAAAGAATAACCAAAAAGTTCTAAGCTGAAAGCACAGGAAAACTAAGGTTAAGCATAGTGCTAGCAAAAGAGAACACTCACAAGACAATAAGAATGAAAACTAGAGTGTTCTAGGCAATGAAAACATAGTGTGTCTCTCTCCAAAATAAGTGTATTGGGATCAAACCAACTTATTGCAGCAAACCAAGCAAAATAAAACTAATCAAAAACAAAGACGCTCCAAGAACAACACACAGTGCATGAAGCAATAAAAACGAAGTGTCTAGAAAGACCTGAGATTTTTATTGATGAAGAAGGGGATGCACAAGGCATCTCCAAGTTTTGACGCTTGTACCTCTCAAATATTTCTTGTGGTGACACGGGGTGGCATCCCCAATCTTGAGCTTTGTCCATTCTTCATCTCATTACATCATTCTTCCCTTACACCTGGAAATTTTCCTTCATAGAAAACTTCACACAATCTTCATTAGCAACATTAGTGCATTCAAAAGTAATAAATCTTTGGGGTTTAGTTTCAAAACAGCAGAACTTTCATTAAAAACACAAGCTACTGTAGCAATTCCCTAAAAAGCTCAATTTACCAAAGAGAACCCAAACAGAAATCGATAAAGAGGCAAATGCAAATAATGACAGAAATCTGTCAAAACAGACCAACAGGTGAAAACCGATTTTTTCGAAGACCTTTTGTTGCTCAAATCAAAAAGTTTTGAACTAACGAAAGTTATCTAACAACCTGGGGGATTTATTCAGAAAATTACAGCTCAATCCGACTTACAGAGATTTTTCAAGAATTATTACAATGAAACATAAAAATCTGTTTTGGGACAGCAACTCCCCAAATCTTACTTACCTCTCATTAGAGGTTATTCCTGGCACTAAAATCAAATAAAAAGGATAAGAAGAGGTTATTATAGAAGTAATAACTTCCAAGACTCATGAAAACTATTGGGTTATCTCCCAAAAAGTACTTTTCTTTAATGTCTTTAAGTTAGGCTTGATAGTTTGACAAGATGCTCACATAAGAAATATGAATTGAAGTAAAATAGAGCATCAAGAAGCAAATTCAAAACACATTTTAAGTCTAACCCACTTTCTATGTATAGGAAACTTGTAAAAAAACAAGTCATGAAAGCACAAAGCAATAAGCATAGGAAAGCAAAACAAGTGCAACTTCAAGATTTTCAACATAAAAAGGGGAAACTTAATATTGTTGAGATACATAAGACCATGTTTCCCTCTCTCATAATAACTTTCAGTAGCATCATGAATAAAATTAACAATATAACTATCACATAAAACATTCTTATCATTAGCCACATGCATAAAATAATTATTACTCTCCACGTAAGCATGATCACTTTTATTAATTGTAGTGGGAGCAAATTCAACAAAATAGCTATTATTATTATTCTCATAACCATAATCATCAAATATAGGAGGCATATTGTAATCATAATAAGTTTTCTACTCAACAGTAGATGGACTGAAAATATCATATTCATCATTGTAATCATCATATATTGGAGGTTTGGTATCATCATAAGCAATAGAATAGCTATCTTCCAAAGTCGGGGAACTAAAAAGATCATTTTCATAAAAACTAGCTTCCCCAAGCTTAGACGTTCCCATATCATTAGCAATAATGGTGTTCAAATAATTCATACTAATAACATTGCTATTAGCATGCAAATAAAGTTCCATAGGTTTTTTAATTTTCTCTTCAAACACTTCATGTCCTAGCTCAAGATAAACACTATAAAGCTCTCTAATTTTGTTGTTGTTTTCCATTAAGCCTAACTAGTGAAAACAAGAAACAAAAAGATAAGATTGCAGAATCTAAAGGAAATAACTTCGAGCACGCACACACCAACAGGATGTGAGTACCTTTTACCTTAACTCCCCGGCAACGGCGCTAGAAAAGAGCTTGATGTCTACGCAATTATATTCTTGTAGATAGTTGTTGGGCCTCCAAATGCAGAGGTTTGTAGAATAGCAGAAAGTTTCCCTTAAGTGGATTACCCAAGGTTTATGGAACTCAGAGAGGAAGTGGTCAAAGGTATCCCTCTCAAGCAACCCTGCAATCAAGATACGAGAAGTCTCTTGTGTCCCCAACACACCAAATACACTTTTCAGGTGTATAGGTGTCGTGGGAATGGTCACGACAGATGCTGCAATCGGTAGCGAGTAGTAGAACGAGGGGCAAGGGCGGCCAGCCATCTGCGGTGCGAGATGAGGGCGGAGACACAAGGTTTTACCCAGGTTCGCCCCCCGGAGGGTAAAGACCTACTCCTGCTAGATTGTATTATGATGGTGGTACAATGGGGCGAGCTCGGCGGCTAGGCGGTGAGTCGCTTGGGTGTATGATGGAACATATCTCTACACGCCCTGTAGGGAGGTTTATATAGACTTACCTCCCCCTAGGGTTTACATATCTCAACCGAATCAGTTAAGGCTTCGGTACTTGATCAACCTAATCCGACTGGGCCTATCTACTCGCCTGGGCCTTCAGCTTCCAGTCGCTTGGATCCACACCGGGCCTTGATCCAGTCGCCGTCTTGCAGGCCCACTCGCCAGGTCCTGGGCCAGTCGGAAACGTCCTGCTGGGTAATACCCTAGTAGGCATATCCCCATCAGTAGTCCCCGAGGCCGTCGTCGATTGGGCGCAGGTGGTTGCTGGCAGTCGGAATAATCGGCTTTCAACGTGGGCATCAGTCGAATCGCCGGCGGGATCCTAAATAAAGGAGGAAACTAGTCATTCTGGTCGCAGCTTTGGCGATTGGGTCGGCGAAATATTTAGTCACTGTTTGTAGTGATCGGGTCGGCGAGCCGAGTGGCTGAAGTTGGACCGTCAAAAACGCAGTCAAACTAGCCGTTGGGGTAATCCAACGGTAACTTTCGGCGTAATCACCGCGTAATAACGGCTCCCTGATTTGGCGGGTAACAACCGCTATATAAAGGGGATGGTAGGCGATCGGAGAACCACCTCCTCGTCATTTCCTCCGATTGCACGCACATTCGTTTTCCTCCACATCGCGATCCAGCCGAACCGAAATCCTCCGACCCCCACGAATCCTTTCGCCAATGGCCCCCTCCACCGAGCCATGGGGTAGATCCAAATGCACGAGAGCGCAACTGGCGTCCTTCGAGGAGGCCGGGATCTTGCGCGCCGGCAGGTGGCGAATCCCTGCGGCCGGAGAGGTGACCCCGGACCCACGCGAGGGAGAGTTCGTCTGCTTCACCAGCCACCTAGAGCGGGGGCTGGGATTCCCAACATCTCTTTTCTTCCGGCGCTTCTGCGCCTTCTACGGGATCCAACCGTCGGACCTGGGCCCGCACAGCATCGAGCAGCTCGCCATTTTCGTGGCGTTCTGCGAGTGCTACCTGGGCTGCAGGTCCTACTTCCCCCTGTGGCAAGATCTATTCCACGGGCGGATCAGTCGCGAGGAAGCGGGCGGCCCAATGCTCGCCGCGGGCGGCCTGACATTTTAGCTGAAATCGAAGGCTTCCTTCTTCGATCTGATGCTACCCGCCAAGGCGGCGAGTGAATGGAAGAAGTCTTGGTTCTATGTCACCGAGGCGACTCCAGACGGCGAGGTGGCGATCCCACGATACTCCGCCGACCGGCCTGAACCACGCCGACTCCAAGTCGGCAAGCTTCCAACAGACCAACGGATGGTCGTGGATGAAATGCTTCAGACCATTCGCGGCCTGAAGAAGAGGGGTCTCCTGCCCATCAATTTGTACAACTGCTGGCTCGGGCGGCGACTCGTCCCCCTGGCCCACCGCGACCACTACATGTACGAATACGCGGGTCGGGAGGACTCGACGAAGTCCTGCCTCGTCGAGTGGAAACTCGAGGATTACCTCCTGGCCCTGAAGAAGATCACCCAGGCGACGTACCTCGACGCGAAGGCTGGGGTCGCCCCCTACACCGCGAAGCATCCAGCCCAAACGGTAAGTCATCTTTTCATCATTCGCAGTCGCAGTTAAATGCAGTCGCGGTCATACTGATGTTGTTTATGCCCATTGCAGCTATTTCAAGTGGTGGAAGGGTGGCTTTCGCCCGCGGACGATGAGAATTCGAGCTCGTCTGTCCAGGAAGTGGGTGAATCGTCTCCGGCAAGGGGAGGCGTCGAGAGTGACGGGAGCGGCGACGACGACGAATCCGAGGAAGAGGTCGCCCCGCTGGTCCGGAAAACACGCGGACAGCGGCAGCACGAGCTCGAAGCGAGCAAAAGCCTCGAGCATCATGACGATGACGACGAGTGTAGCATCCCAATTGTCTAACAATTGTAATGCTACTTGGTCTAGTAATATAATGGCTACTTCAAATATATAATTGTTGCATCATAAATATATCATGCTCATGTCATCATGCCACCTTGCATTTGAGCATCATATAAAACCCTTTTTGTTTTGGTTCTTCTCTCATATGCATTGTAAATTGTATTTGCCTCTTGATATTGTATTTGGTTGTTGATATATTGTTTAATGCCCAAGTTGAGTTGGGGCATATCTTTTATTCCACTCCACCACCTTTCTTTCACCACCTTATAATTCCACCATCCAACTAAATGTGAGCTTTGCACTTTATTTGGGTTTTACCTCTAGCTCATGTGGGTTGGGATGGATCCAATTCTATTTCCACATGCTCTCATCTTAGCATCATGTTGTTTTCACATTATTGATATGTGGAGCCACCTTTGCATGCATTATGAGTAGTGCCCCTTTTTCCTAGCTTCCATATGGATTATTATGGATTTATGCGCATGTTGGGATATTTTGGGACTATTAAACATCTAGTGGAATATACACACTATTAAGTCCCAATTATAATCAAATGTGATCATTTCCATCTACTCCATCTGGGATTTTCCTTTAAACTCTTTTGCTTGGCTTTATTCCACTTTTGGGAATGCATAGGAACAATGCCATGCTAATATTATTGTTTTCACAAGAATAAACATGGTATTAATTATTTTGCATGGGCCATGCAAGTACCACCACATTCTAGTCTTTTGGGTTTTTATTTGAATTTTTGAGTGAATCATCAATCTCCCTCTCCACCATCCTTTGGCATCTAAACTTGGTTTTGTTAAGCATCATGGTATGCTTATATTCCATGTGTAGATGTCTCTTTTCCTTCTTAACCAAAAATCTTTTCTCTCTTACCCCACCTCCAAAACCTCAACACCCCATGCTTTGTCACCACCTTCCTATCTCTTGTTTTTGTGTAGATGGGGTTTTGTTTGTTTGAGTCTTTTCAAATACAATTGAAAACCCTATCTACCCCTCTAAACCCTAGCAAACCAAACCCTAAGCCCTCATCTCTCCTCTCTCTAACCCGAGCCACCACTCCATGAGCTACCCCCTCTCTCCAAACCCTAATCCGAGCCCCATCTAACCTAGCCCGAGCTTCCCTTCCCCTCTCCCTCTCTCTTGGCTCCCCCTCTCTCCCTACCAGGCAGGCCCCACCACGTTCACCCCTTCTCTGCCCCACTTCTTTCTTTGGCTTCAAGACAAGGAGAAGAAGCAAGGAGAGAAGATCTACCCGATCACCTCCTCCTCTCTTTTTGCAAGCCACCACCACCCCATGTGCTCTTACCTCCTCCCTCACCTAACCACCTCAGAACTACCCAGGAGGCGCCCAGACCCCTCTCCCTCCTCCCTACTTCCCCAAGCTAGGCCATAGCCACCACCTCACAAACCCTAGCTACTTCGGCCTGTTCAAGATCGACGCAGCCTGCTGCTCTCCGAGGCCGCCAGGAGCACCGACGAGTCCCTCTGCGTTCCCTTCTTCGGCTCTAACCAGCACCTGGGCCGGAACCTCGCCGGAGCAGCCTAGCGCCGCCGTGCACCGTCGCAGCCCGAGCCCAACGTCCCCGAGCCCGCCGCCAGATCCCCTCCACCTCCGCACGATCTACCACGCCGGCGACACCGCGGTGAGCCCTTGCATCTCCTGGACATGGTCCCTATCCTCCTCTCGCCGTAGAACGCCGCCACCTTCCGTCGAGCACTCCGCGTGCGCGTCGTCGTTGCAAGCACACCGTGCAGTTCATGCCGTCCGTCAGATTGCCGTGTGTTTTCCCTCTGTTCGTCAGGATTTCCCCGTGGCGGTAGGCCTCCCCTTAGGAAACTCCTTATACCAAAGTTGTAGCCCTTCGTCGTATCTGTGTTTTTCGTTTTTAGGGCTTAGCCAGTTTCTCGCTAGATTCGTCGCCACCGTCTCCGGAAGACGGCCAGGTCCGCCGCCGACAGAGCCAGATCCGTCCGCGCGGATGCAGCAGCCGATGGCGTTTTGCAGAGATAACCCTGACCTTTTTCCCGCCTAAACCCGCGGTCCCCGAAGCCCACCTGTCAGCCTCGGTGTCCTTTTTGCAAAAGAACCCCCGGAAGTTCCTGGCCATCACGGACAGACCCCTCCCCGCGCCTAGGATCGCCCACGTGTCCGCTGCCCGCTGGCCGCGCGCGTGCTGTGGCCCCGCCGCCTGGAGGCCCACCTGTCAACGGGTGCGGCTAAGCCAGCCCGCGGTGTAAAAAGTTTTTGCGCGCCGTTTACGCCCAGTCAGCAACGGTCCCACCCGTCTATGTCTGTGGCTAGGCCTGAGCGAGTACAAAATGTTTTCTGCGTGCTGTTTAATTAAAACCTTTTCAATTTGAATTTAAATTCAAATTTAAATCTGTTTTTAAATAACTTTTGAAATATAATTCCAAATAAAACAAATAATATATGTTTGGAGATCAGAAAAATGAGAGGATTTCAAATATGGCCTTCAAAATATATTTTGAACACTTTAATTTTCAATTTTATTAAAATTACAATAAAATGCCCTTTTTCCTTAATTAATTAATAACTTTTGTTTTATAACTCCAAATTTAACAAATGATATGTCTAAAATGATTAGCTCGACGAGACCTTTCTGTTTATGCATTCCATTGTCTGTTTTGCAGCATGCATCATATAAATATAAAGTTTACAGCAACTTATTTGAGTATAAAATATGATTAAAACACCATAAAATGATTTATTCTTGTATTCCACACCTCACCCATGCCATGCTACTTTATTGCCATGCAAATTGTGCATCATTCATCATGGCATGATTGGTTGCTTGTCGCATTTAATTCATATGCTTGCGCACTTTATTTATATTGGCCCTTGTTTGTTTGGTTCTTCTTCGAATAGACGCTGAGCAGGGGATATATCAAGAGACCCAGGAGCACTACCCAGATCCTTCTCTCGCTTCAACTGAGCTGCCAGGCAAGCACTACCACATGCTTGCATACATATAGTACCTATTGCTTCTATCTTATTCTTGCATCATTGAGTCGCGATTGCATTAAACTGAATCCCAAGTATTGCATAGCCTTTACTTTTAAACCCCACTGAAGCTTGTTCCTCCACCCCATGAGCCATTACTACAGGAGTTGTTTGAGCCATGCGAGTCGTAGAACAGCATGTGTAGGGTATGTGAGTGTCTGATGGATAACGAGGTACCTAAACAACTTAACCTGAGTAGTAATGGGATAACTAATGAAAGTGGCATCGGTGAGCAATATCAGCTATTTGGTTTTTCCTGCTCACTTGTGTCCCGTAGGACCCCGAGTACTTGATTCCTGTTCCTTGAATATTCGCGCTATCCACATCCGGGAGGCCTTATGGACCCCCCTGAGCCAGAGCTTGATTCATTCTTATTTCTTGGGGCCACAAAGTAGTTTGGGGCTTTATTATTATTCTGTACTTATGCCATGCTTTACTGCTTAATTTAAGATTGTGCGAGGAATGCACCTGTACTGTTTAGGTAAGCGGAGTGTTTTCGCGGTATCGACAAGCCCAGTCACATTTTCGGGTTCCCAGTCGTTTACAGCCATTGACGCAAACCTTGAGTCCGTCTCGGAGCCGGCCAACTTCGTTGCGGGTAGCTTAATGGGGTGGCCCCCTGAAATATTTCTGAATCCTGTGATCGCTTTGTCGTGACTGCCTCGTTGGGTTTTGATTTGGTTTTTCTGAGGTTGATCGAGTGTGTGTTGCTATTTGTGCACCCCTGCAGGGTAAAACTTTCTGAAAGCCGTGTCCGCGGTTATGGACGACTTGGAGCACAGTTTCTCGATCATAGACAAGTATAACTAAAGTACCGCTTTTAATTTGACTAAGTACCTGACTAGTAAATAGTGCAACACTCATGGAATGGATAATAAAACTGCCAATGGATGGGGGTTGTTTGTCCGCTTCCTCGTCGGTAAGCGAGGAGGAGGATGGATCTGTTAATATTACCGTTATAACTGTTGTTATTAATTCACGGACATCCGTCTATCTCTGGTTAGGCGGATGGTTAGCGAGTATCTATAGAATTGCTAGGGTTTCTCTTTTGCTGCAATTGCGTCACCCCAGGTTGTATCCCCTTTAGAGGCATAAAGACTTGCTGAGTACCCCTAGGGTCTCACACGATAAATTGTTTGATTCAGATGAACAGGTAAACTCGCAAGATGGATACTGGGTGGAGGAGACGGACGATGTGGGCAACGATCATTCGGTGTAGAGATTCCGGGAACGGGGATCCGTGCGATCTGTGGGCGGGATGTGTTTATTTATGGGGCATCTTATGCCGATTTGCTTCTTATCCGTACTCGGATCTTGTTTTCCGCTTCCGCCTGATACTCTGATGTTTGATGTATGAGGAGATATCCTAAACTATTATATCTATCTAGGATATTTGGATCTTGCCGTATGGCGTTGCAATATTTCCTTTCTTTTTAGATGGAATGGCTCTGAGAACTATTGTATGGTGGCTTGCATACATACTCATTTGTGTATGTAGTTGATCCCTTCGCCTGCCGATTACGCCGCCCGTTCTTGTCCCGATGTTTGGAAATGGTTAGGACGGCCGAAAGGTCTACCTGTGAGTGGCATTTGGGCCCCACCGTACTATTTTAACCATTTCCGCTCATCCAGACTTGTAACTAGGAGCGTAATTCACCGAGGTAGTTACAATTGGTATTAGAGCCATCCCGCCCTTCAGGGTCTCAGCCAAATGGTCGTTGTTAGTCTAGCAAATATTTTGGTAGCTATGTATACTAGGGAAAAACAAAACGTGAGAGTAGGACTGCTTCCACTTTTCTTCTTACCCACCCACCACCCTTTTTCTGGTAAGGAAGTGTAACGTTTTCAATCCTCTTCTTGAAATTCAAACTAGGATTCACGTGTTCTGGGTATCCGTAGTACCATAGAAAGTGTGTGTGTGTGTGTAATTCCTTGCCTATCTGTTGCATCCTTTTAGTTATCACAATCTGCCGTTGGTTATCAACTGTTGGTACATTCCATACTGACATGCTTTTGAAAACTGGCGCGATCTATCTGACTCCTTGTTAACCGGTGCCATCTTCTTAAGGGTGTCCTTCCTTCTAGCAACTCCACATTCTGTGCAAGCATCAGTTGCTAATCTCTACCTGATAAGTGGTTTTGCGCATCTATTGGTATTTTAATGCCGAAAAATGCGGAATTTTTTTTCTTTGATACATATGTGCTTCCACACTCCTTTTCAGTCGTGTGGGAAACATTATCTATCTTCCTTTTATCAGCATGTCCATGCTAACTCATTCTTTTGTCACCGGCGCTTAATCCTGGAGTTTTATGTCATCTCCAATTCTCTTGGGCTAATTACATAACATGTGTCGATCCGATGTTGGTGATTGTAATTTGGTTCTCAGCATAGCTATAGGACACTTATCATGAGTGGAATATGGAAAATGCTATCAACACTATCCTCCAAATGGTGACGGTTATCTCCTGTGATTTTGAGTACACCGTGATCATATCTATGCATATTCAAGCATCTTTGGCAATCCGGAGTTTCTCAAGGCACTACTGCGGTCTATCATCTGTCCATCATGCTGCACATCTTTTGAACTCCATATCTGCAAAATTCTCGTTGAGACGAGGGAATTGCATCTTTTCGTCTCTGGTAGCTTTGCTTGAGGTAGGAGCTATCATCGTTTCTTTATCCAAGATCTCTTTATCTTTGTAACCGGTGATCCAATCGACAATGGGAACCAGGTGACATCTCTTTTTCTTCCGAAGGACCAGATAATCTATTCTGCCAGTGCATCTCTTTCAACACGAACCCGTGCTCTTAATATTGATCTTTCTAAGAGCGTTGAGCTCAGAAAGTGTTTCGAGCATTTGTTCGTTTCTCCCGCCTCTTGAACTTGATATTCTGGGAATATCTTGTTAATCCATGGTGGTATATGTTGATAATATGCTTGCCTATTCGATATCAATGGAAGGACATGGAAGATCATCTGTGTCTCTTTCTCTCAAGCTTCGTGAGCACTGCCTGTGTGCAAAGTCTCAAAGTGAGAATTCTGACTTCTTGAAGTCACCTATCTCGACCACGTCCTTCTGCTAAATACATTGCCTCAATTCTGGAATTAGCAAGTCAATTGTTAATTCCATCCTCCATCTTCAACCAATCCGGAGTTGTTCCTTGTTGGCAAGTTATCATCAGCGTTTCGCTCAAGATTTTTCCTCAAGACCGCCAAATCTCTCTCTATCATTTCAAGAAGAACATGGAGTTCTTTCACCTCAGTCTCGTCAAGTAATCCTTGAAACCCTCTCGCTCTATCGTCTATGCTCAATCCACCGGAGGCCATGAAGACCTTCCAGATCTTGTTTTTCCTTCTGTTCAAGTGGTGCTATCTTTTTCTTTATCTGTGGAATCTTGTAGTCGTCTCCGTGATCTTCCTTCATATCTTTCTGGTGGCTTGGTACTTCAGACATGACGACAACATCATCATCTTTATCTATCTATGAATCCGGCGAATCGTTTGCATCTATCTTTGTTTTCTTACGGAGTTCCATGAGCTCTCCTTATCAATACCTTCAGTCTGTTTCGGTAGTTGGGTTGCATGGTTTTATTATTCATGTGCGGAGTAATGCTTTGAGTGCGGGATGGAGTAGCTACCATACCACTACTCTCATCATTCGCTCTTGTACATTGAATTGGTGAACTAATGTGATTTCACTCATTCCACGGAAGTTATAAGTGGCCTTTATCCCTCGATACTTTTACTTCCGTCCTTGTTTTCCGGAGTGCTCTCTCGAAGAAAGTAATCAATAATCTCTTGTTGGTGGTCTGTCTGTTCTAGATGGAGCAAAATCTACAATTATCTGGTGGAAACAAACGCAAACTCCTTTCGTCCCTCGTTTTTCTACCGATGCTCTACATCCCCAAACAAGATGAAAGGAAACTATCTCTCTTTGTTTCATCAATTCTTTTTCTGTGGTAAAACCAATTATGGTTGGTGCCATCAGCCGCAAATCTATTGCGTTAGCCTCAAGGCTAAAGAAAGCAATAAGTATCTCTACAATAAACTCCAGATCCTCCATATTCTTTGCTTCTCGGGATTCCACCATGATCTGGCTTCACATCCGTCTCTGGAAGTTTTATCCGCGCACCTTAATTGCGTATCCTTTGGGTCTTACCGGCGCAAGAAGAATCTAATCCGACAATGTCTAACTAAATCTTTCTGTTGATATCAAGGGACTCTATTGTTTGAAGGCAATATTGTTTCCGAACTTCATTTCTCAAGTCCGAGAGCAGATACGATGCTATTGTCATAGTGGTTCAAAACCTCTCCAATCTAGCTCTTTTTCTTCTGGCGAGATAAAGATTCATCCTCTCTCGTATCAGTAAATCTTTAATCTTAACGGCGTGTCTTTCTTTATCCATGATACATCATCTTGTCCTTTCTTTCACAAGTGGTTCTATTCTTTTATCATGTTTCTTGAGAAAACCGAAGCTATGTCCATCCTATCTTTCTTGTATCACGGCAATCCTTCAATTCTTCTAACCCTTTGTGTCTCAAGCAAAACGCAAGACTCGCAACAAGTCTAGCAAGTTTTGCAAGGTGTAGTGGTTGCACCATTCAGTTCTTCATCATCTTGGGAACGTGAAGATGAGCTCCGTGCCAAGTATCCTACCCTCTTTGTGTCTTCTTCTTCTTCCTAGAATCTCAGGGCGAGATTCCTGTTTAGTGGGGAAGAGTTGTAGCATCCCAATTGTCTAACAATTGTAATGCTACTTGGTCTAGTAATATAATGGCTACTTCAAATATATAATTGTTGCATCATAAATATATCATGCTCATGTCATCATGCCACCTTGCATTTGAGCATCATATAAAACCCTTTTTGTTTTGGTTCTTCTCTCATATGCATTGTAAATTGTATTTGCCTCTTGATATTGTATTTGGTTGTTGATATATTGTTTAATGCCCAAGTTGAGTTGGGGCATATCTTTTATTCCACTCCACCACCTTTCTTTCACCACCTTATAATTCCACCATCCAACTAAATGTGAGCTTTGCACTTTATTTGGGTTTTACCTCTAGCTCATGTGGGTTGGGATGGATCCAATTCTATTTCCACATGCTCTCATCTTAGCATCATGTTGTTTTCACATTATTGATATGTGGAGCCACCTTTGCATGCATTATGAGTAGTGCCCCTTTTTCCTAGCTTCCATATGGATTATTATGGATTTATGCGCATGTTGGGATATTTTGGGACTATTAAACATCTAGTGGAATATACACACTATTAAGTCCCAATTATAATCAAATGTGATCATTTCCATCTACTCCATCTGGGATTTTCCTTTAAACTCTTTTGCTTGGCTTTATTCCACTTTTGGGAATGCATAGGAACAATGCCATGCTAATATTATTGTTTTCACAAGAATAAACATGGTATTAATTATTTTGCATGGGCCATGCAAGTACCACCACATTCTAGTCTTTTGGGTTTTTATTTGAATTTTTGAGTGAATCATCAATCTCCCTCTCCACCATCCTTTGGCATCTAAACTTGGTTTTGTTAAGCATCATGGTATGCTTATATTCCATGTGTAGATGTCTCTTTTACTTCTTAACCAAAAATCTTTTCTCTCTTACCCCACCTCCAAAACCTCAACACCCCATGCTTTGTCACTACCTTCCCTATCTCTTGTTTTTGTGTAGATGGGGTTTTGTTTGTTTGAGTCTTTTCAAATACAATTGAAAACCCTATCTACCCCTCTAAACCCTAGCAAACCAAACCCTAAGCCCTCATCTCTCCTCTCTCTAACCCGAGCCACCACTCCATGAGCTACCCCCTCTCTCCAAACCCTAATCCGAGCCCCATCTAACCTAGCCCGAGCTTCCCTTCCCCTCTCCCTCTCTCTTGGCTCCCCCTCTCTCCCTACCAGGCAGGCCCCACCACGTTCACCCCTTCTCTGCCCCACTTCTTTCTTTGGCTTCAAGACAAGGAGAAGAAGCAAGGAGAGAAGATCTACCCGATCACCTCCTCCTTTCTTTTTGCAAGCCACCACCACCCCATGTGCTCTTACCTCCTCCCTCACCTAACCACCTCAGAACTACCCAGGAGGCGCCCAGACCCCTCTCCCTCCTCCCTACTTCCCCAAGCTAGGCCATAGCCACCACCTCGCAAACCCTAGCTACTTCGGCCTGTTCAAGATCGACGCAGCTTGCTGCTCTCCGAGGCCGCCAGGAGCACCGACGAGTCCCTCTGCGTTCCCTTCTTCGGCTCTAACCAGCACCTGGGCCGGAACCTCGCCGGAGCAGCCTAGCGCCGCCGTGCACCGTCGCAGCCCGAGCCCAACGTCCCCGAGCCCGCCGCCAGATCCCCTCCACCTCCGCACGATCTACCACGCCGGCGACACCGCGGTGAGCCCTTGCATCTCCTGGACATGGTCCCTATCCTCCTCTCGCCGTAGAACGCCGCCACCTTCCGTCGAGCACTCCGCGTGCGCGCCGTCGTTGCAAGCACACCGTGCAGTTCATGCCGTCCGTCAGATTGCCGTGTGTTTTCCCTCTGTTCGTCAGGATTTCCCCGTGGCGGTAGGCCTCCCCTTAGGAAACTCCTTATACCAAAGTTGTAGCCCTTCGTCGTATCTGTGTTTTTTGTTTTTAGGGCTTAGCCAGTTTCTCGCTAGATTCGTCGCCACCGTCTCCGGAAGACGGCCAGGTCCGCCGCCGATAGAGCCAGATCCGTCCGCGCGGATGCAGCAGCCGATGGCATTTTGCAGAGATAACCCTGCCCTTTTTCCCGCCTAAACCCGCGGTCCCCGAAGCCCACCTGTCAGCCTCGGTGTCCTTTTTGCAAAAGAACCCCCGGAAGTTCCTGGCCATCACGGACAGACCCCTCCCCGCGCCTAGGATCGCCCACGTGTCCGCTGCCCGCTGTCCGCGCGCGTGCTGTGGCCCCGCCGCCTGGAGGCCCACCTGTCAACGGGTGCGGCTAAGCCAGCCCGCGGTGTAAAAAGTTTTTGCGCGCCGTTTACGCCCAGTCAGCAACGGTCCCACCCGTCTATGTCTGTGGCTAGGCCTGAGCGAGTACAAAATGTTTTCTGCGTGCTTTTTAATTAAAACCATTTCAATTTGAATTTAAATTCAAATTTAAATCTGTTTTTAAATAACTTTTGAAATATAATTCCAAATAAAACAAATAATATATGTTTGGAGATCAGAAAAATGAGAGGATTTCAAATATGGCCTTCAAAATATATTTTGGACACTTTAATTTTCAATTTTATTAAAATTACAATAAAATGCCCTTTTTCCTTAATTAATTAATAACTTTTGTTTTATAACTCCAAATTTAACAAATGATATGTCTAAAATGATTAGCTCGACGAGACCTTTCTGTTTATGCATTCCATTGTCTGTTTTGCAGCATGCATCATATAAATATAAAGTTTACAGCAACTTATTTGAGTATAAAATATGATTAAAACACCATAAAATGATTTATTCTTGTATTCCACACCTCACCCATGCCATGCTACTTTATTGCCATGCAAATTGTGCATCATTCATCATGACATGATTGGTTGCTTGTCGCATTTAATTCATATGCTTGCGCACTTTATTTATATTGGCCCTTGTTTGTTTGGTTCTTCTTCGAATAGACGCTGAGCAGGGGATATATCAAGAGACCCAGGAGCACTACCCAGATCCTTCTCTCGCTTCAACTGAGCTGCCAGGCAAGCACTACCACATGCTTGCATACATATAGTACCTATTGCTTCTATCTTATTCTTGCATCATTGAGTCGCGATTGCATTAAACTGAATCCCAAGTATTGCATAGCCTTTACTTTTAAACCCCACCGAAGCTTGTTCCTCCACCCCATGAGCCATTACTACAGGAGTTGTTTGAGCCATGCGAGTCGTAGAACAGCATGTGTAGGGTATGTGAGTGTCTGATGGATAACGAGGTACCTAAACAACTTAACCTGAGTAGTAATGGGATAACTAATGAAAGTGGCATCGGTGAGCAATATCTGCTATTTGGTTTTTCCTGCTCACTTGTGTCCCGTAGGACCCCGAGTACTTTATTCCTGTTCCTTGAATATTCGCGCTATCCACATCCGGGAGGCCTTATGGACCCCCTGAGCCAGAGCTTAATTCATTCTTATTTCTTGGGGCCACAAAGTAGTTTGGGGCTTTATTATTATTCTGTACTTATGCCATGCTTTACTGCTTAATTTAAGATTGTGAGAGGAATGCACCTGTACTGTTTAGGTAAGCGGAGTGTTTTCGCGGTATCGACAAGCCCAGTCACATTTTCGGGTTCCTAGTCGTTTACAGCCATTGACGCAAACCTTGAGTCCGTCTCGGAGCCGGCCAACTTCGTTGCGGGTAGCTTAATGGGGTGGCCCCCTGAAATATTTCTAAATCCTGTGATCGCTTTGTCGTGACTGCCTCGTTGGGTTTTGATTTGGTTTTTCCGAGGTTGATCGAGTGTGTGTTGCTATTTGTGCACCCCTGCAGGGTAAAACTTTCTGAAAGCCATGTCCGCGGTTATGGACGACTTGGAGCACAGTTTCTCGATCATAGACAAGTATAACTAAAGTACCGCTTTTAATTTGACTAAGTACCTGACTAGTAAATAGTGCAACACTCATGGAATGGATAATAAAACTGCCAATGGATGGGGGTTGTTCGTCCGCTTCCTCGTCGGTAAGCGAGGAGGAGGATGGATCTGTTAATATTACCGTTATAACTGTTGTTATTAATTCACGGACATCCGTCTATCTCTGGTTAGGCGGATGGTTAGCGAGTATCTATAGAATTGCTAGGGTTTCTCTTTTGCTGCAATTGCGTCACCCCAGGTTGTATCCCCTTTAGAGGCATAAAGACTTGCTGAGTACCCCTAGGGTCTCACACGATAAATTGTTTGATTCAAATGAACAGGTAAACTCGCAAGATGGATACTGGGTGGAAGAGACGGACGATGTGGGCAACGATCATTCAGTGTAGAGATTCCGGGAACGGGGATCCGTGCGATCTGTGGGCGGGATGTGTTTATTTATGGGGCATCTTATGCCGATTTGCTTCTTATCCGTACTCGGATCTTGTTTTCCGCTTCCGCCTGATACTCTGATGTTTGATGTATGAGGAGATATCCTAAACTATTATATCTATCTAGGATATTTGGATCTTGCCGTATGGCGTTGCAATATTTCCTTTCTTTTTAGATGGAATGGCTCTGAGAACTGTTGTATGGTGGCTTGCATACATACTCATTTGTGTATGTAGTTGATCCCTTCGCCTGCCGATTACGCCGCCCGTTCTTGTCCCGATGTTTGGAAATGGTTAGGACGGCCGAAAGGTCTACCTGTGAGTGGCATTTGGGCCCCACCGTACTATTTTAACCATTTTCGCTCATCCTGACTTGTAACTAGGAGCGTAATTCACCGAGGTAGTTACAACGAGCTCCCCAAGCACACCTCGCGTTGCGAGGCTACTCCATCAAAGAAGAAGAAGAAGAAGAAGAAGAAGAAGAAGAAGGTGAGGGGCCCTCCAAAGAAGAGGACGAAGCCAGCGAAATAGGCATCTCCGCCTCATTCGCCAAGCAGCTCCGACGCCACCAGCCTGGCCAGGGGTGAAGCTCCACAGACGACGACGGCGCCGGATATCACCGCCGTTCTGAATGAGGTGCCTCTGGCCTCGATGCCTCCGCCGTTCGCCCCAGTCTCTGGGTCGGGGGCCGCTCCGGTTGCGGTAGCTTCGCCGCCCAAGGATGCTCCTGCCGAAAATGTTTCGGAGGCCCCAGTCGTGGCCTCGACAACAAAGAGACCATCCGTGTCTTGGGCACGCGACGTCCTGGAGATGGGCCTCAGTAGACGACTGGGCCCCGAATTGGAGAAGCCGGCCAGCATCCGCACGGGGCTGCGGTTCCTACCGGTCGCCAAGTGAGTTTTATTCACATGTCTTTTGTTTTCATTGTACTCGGACCACTTGCTCATGTGATTAATTTGTAGGACTGGAGCCAAGAAGATAGGTCATCCGACCGTGGCCAAGGTGCGACCCGTCGTCAGCGAGGAGGATCCCTCCCGGAAGAGGAAGGCGGACGAGGTCGTCGTCACCGCGGATAGCACCAAGAAGGCTAAGGGCGACGAAGTCGTCACGGTATCTGACGACACGGCGATCGCGCCGAGTGAACCCGTAGCGGAGGCGGCCTTGCCAACCAAGGAGGGTGCTCCCTCGCCTGGGGCGGCCGAGCCGGCCTCCTTTGGTGCCGGTGCCTCCATCGCAACGTTCCCACGCTTCATGGCCAAAGCAGCTACAGCGAGTGGTACCTCGCCCTCGAGCCACGCGCCTGGGGTCGCCGATTCGCAGGTCGAGCAGCGTCGCGGGCACACTCCGGCTCTTCTCGTGTCCATGGATGCGATACAACTTCATGGCATGCTTGGCGCATCCATCCAGGTATGTCCAGTCCCCGAGGATCAGGCCGATGTATGGCAGCGGTCTGATTCTTTTAGTGTCTTGCTTTTATTTTCCGCGTCCAGTCCCCGAGTGCGCGCTCGCTGAATTTCAGCGGGTGGGAACTTAGGATTTTAGTTGCCAGTCCTCGAGTGCGCACTCGCTGAATTTCAGCGGGTGGGAACTTAGGATTTTTGATTGCCAGTCCCCGAGTGCGCACTCGCTGAATTTCAGTGGGTGAGCACTTAGGATTTTTGATTGCCAGTCCCTGAGTGCGCACTCGCTGAATTTCAGCGGGTGGGCACTTAGGATTTTTGATTGCCAGTCCCCGAGTGCGCACTCGCTGAATTTCAGCGGGTGGGTACTTATGATTCCGCTATTGTTAAACTTTTGAATTGTGTGCAGGGTTTGCAGCATGAGTCAGAATAGCGGCTTGCTGCGAAACGCCGCGCAGAGAAGGAACTGGCCGCTGTTCGAGAGGCGAACGAAGGGCTCCGGGCGATCGCTGCAAAGGCGGAGGAGGTCCGCCGGGAACTTGTCCCTGTGAGCGAGTTGGTAGTAGCTCAATCGGTGTTGAGCTCGGCTAAGCAGCGCATCGCCGACCTCGAATGCGAGCTAAAGGAAGCGAAGGAGGAGGAGAGGTCGGCGGATGGGCGAGCCAAGGCCGCTGTCACAGCCGCCGCCGAAGAGCGCAAGGTTTCTGACGCCCTTGTTGCTGGGCTTCAGGATGACTACACCTCTCTTCAGAGCTTCATCACGGATCTCGCATGTCCCTTAATCGGTGAGTGTGCCTGCTTCTGTTTGTTACATGTGTATTGTGTAATCTTTGATGTGTTCGCTGACATCTTCTGTCTGCAGGTCGGATCATTGATAGCGCGGAAGAGGAAAATTCGTTCGACGCGCGGCAATGTGTGGCCACGCTCGTCGACTCGGCGATGTTGTCGGCGACATGCATACGGGCGTACCTTCAAGAGATGTCGCCCACGGAAGTAATTCCTAGCGACCTCGTCGAGGTGTGGCGATACTGAAGGGTTTCGCGGCATAGTAAATCAAAATTTTCTACGGATGCGAACAGAGGGAAAGCCAAGATCTAATCTAGGAGATGCAAACAACGAGAGAGATTGGATTAGATCTTCATACCCTTGAAGATTCGCACAGCGGAACGTTCGTCGGAACGTGGGTGATGTAGTCGTACTCGCTTCTCCTCCTCGCGATCCGATCCGATCTAGCACCACAAGTGGCGGTGCCTCCGTGAGATGCACATGTGCAGCACCTCGACGTCTCCTCCTTCCTCGGTCCAGCAAGTATGGTGGAGAGATGGGTTGGATCTACAACGCGACGGCGCGGTGCAATTGGTGGAGAATTTCTGCAGCAGGGCTTCGCCTACAAGCAGTCGGGAGGGAGAGAGGAGGGCAGCAGGGCAGCTAGGGTTGGAGGGGAAGGTGTGGGGGGTTGGTGCGCCCCCAGCCCTCTATATATAGAGGGGTGGGCGCAGCCCTAGCCCCTCCCCCAAGCCAAGGCCGGCGGCCCCAAGGAGGAAGAGTGGGGGCAAGGAAACCCCCCTTCTAGAAGCTCTATCTAGAGTTTAAACCTCTCTTGGCCGGCTGGGCCCTATGGGGCCTTGTGCCCCTGGCCCAATGCGGCCAGGGCACTCCCTCATAGGCCCATGCCCCTCCCGGAAGGTGGGGCCATGTTGGTCCCCTTCCGGAAGGTTCTAGAAGCTTCTGGTATAATACCGATTAACCCGAAACAATTCCGAACTCCAAAAACTGCACTGCCCTTATATGAATCTTATTCTCTGGACCACTCCGGAACCTCTCATGATGTCCCGGATCCCATCCAAGACTCCGAACAAAAACTCATAAACCAATTATCCAATCTATCCTAGCGTTGAGACACGTTAAGTGTGTGACCCTGCGGGTTCGAGAATATGCAGACATGATCTTCTATCAATAATCAACAACGGGGTCTGGAAACCCATATTGACTCCCACACATTCATCGATGATTATATCGGATGAACCACGATGCCAGGATTCAATCAATCCCATATATATATTCCCTTCGTCTCGCGATATTTTACTTGCCCGAGATTTGATCGTCGGTACCGTCATACCTAGTTCAATCTCGTTCACAGCAAGTACTTTACTTGTTCCGTAATCCGATATCACTTTGTGATTAACTCCTTAACCACATGCTTGCAAGCGGTGTTGATATCGATTACCGAGTGGGCCCGAAGTATATCTCTTCGACTTGGGAGGGACAAATCCCATCTCGATACATACAACCCAACAGATACTTTCCGATCACCTGAGAGACACCTTTATGATCACCCTCTCATAGGATGACGTTTGATGACCTCAAAGCTTTCTTCCGATACCAGGGAGTTGTATTATCTCATGGTCTAAGGAATACAATATTTGACATAAGAAAAGCTTCGCAAAGACGAACACGATGACACGATCTAATTGCTTCGCTTAGTTTGGGTCTGTCCATCATATCATTCTCCCAATGATATGATCTCATTATCAATTGACAACTCATGTCTATGGTTAGGAAACCTTAACCATCATTTGATCAATGAGCTAGTCCATAGAGGCGTACTAGGGACACGGTGTTGTTCAGAAACCACACAAGTATTAAAGTTTCTGCTTAATACAATTCTAGCATGGAATATAAACATTATCATGAACAAGAATTGTAATAATAACATCTTTATTATTGCCTCTAGGGCATAATTCCAACAGTCTCCCACTTGCACTAGAGTCAATAATCTAGTTTACATCTGGTAACAATCTCACACCCATGGCACTGAGGTGCTGATCATGTTTTACACATGGAAGAGGTTTAGTCAATGGATCTGCGACATTCAGATCTGTATGTACTTTGCTAATCTTCAGATCTCCATCTGCTATATAATCTCGGATTATATGTAACTTGCGGTTGATATGCTTGGTCTTTGGATGATATCTTGGTTCCTTAGCGAGTGCTATGGCGCCAGTGTTGTCACACAATATCTCCAGTGGGTCCAATGCACTTGGAACCACGCCAAGCTCAGTGATGAAGTTCCTGATCCAAACTCCTTCACTTGACGCTTCTGCAGCAGCCATGTATTCCGCTTCTACTGTAGATCCCGCGATCACGCTTTGCTTGCAGCTTCTCTAGCTCACAGCTCCTCCATTCAAAATATACACGTATCCTGTCTGAGATTTAGAATCATCCTTGTCGGTGTCGAAACTAGCATCGACGTAACCTTTTACGTCGAGCTGTTCATCACCCCCATAGACTAAGAACATTTCTTTAGTTCTATTTAGGTACTTTAGGATGTTCTTCACGACTGTCCAGTGTTCCACTCCTGGATCACTTTGATATCTGCTCGTCAAACTAAGAGCATTGGACACATCCGGTCTAGTACACAGCATGGCATACATGATGGAACCTATGGCCGAGGCATAAGGAACTTTGCTCATAGCTTCCCTATCATTTACCGTAGCTGGACACTGAGCCTTGCTCAATATCTTACCTGACAACATAGGCACTGAACCTTTCTTTGCCTTATCCATTCTCAACCTTTTCAGAACTTTGTCTAGGTATGTACTCTGGCTTAAAGCTATCAGGTGTCTTTGTCTATCTCTATAGATTTTGATGCCCAATATATAAGCAGCTTCACCTAGGTCTTTCATTGAGAAACACTTGTTCAAATAACTCTTCACATCGTTAAGCATGTTAATGTCATTTCCAATAATCAATATGTCATCCACATATAGTACCAGAAATGTCATCGAGCTCCCACTCACTTTCTTGTAGATACAAGCTTCGTAGCAATTTGGAACAAATCCAAAGCTCTTGATCACTTGATCAAAACGAAGGTTCCAACTCCGAGATGCTTGCTTCAGTCCATAAATGGAACGCTGAAGTTTGCATACTTTATCAGCATCCTTAGGATCGACAAAACCTTCGGGTTGCATCATATACAACTCTTCATCAATGTTGCCATTGAGGAACGCAGTCTTGACATCCATCTGCCATATTTCATAATCATGAAACGCAGCAATTGCTAATAAAATCCGAATGGACTTAAACATTGCTATGGGAGAGAAAGTCTCATCGTAGTCAACACCTTGAACTTGTCGAAAACCTTTCGCGACAAGCCGTGCTTTATAGACGGTAACATTACCATCCGCGTCCATTTTCTTCTTGAAGATCCATTTGCACTCAACGGCCTTTCGGTCGCTAGGAGGGTCCACCAAAGTCCATACTTGGTTTTCGCTCATGGATCCCATTTCGGATTTCATGGCTTCTAGCCATTTCTCAGAGTCTGGGATCATCATCGCTTCCTCATAGTTCGTAGGTTCACTGTCTTCTACTAACAAGACAGTCAAGACAGGGTTGCCGTACCACTCAGGAGGGGCACGTGACCTTGTCGACCTGCGACGTTCAGTACCAGCATCGTCCGAAGCTTCATGATCCTTGTCATTAGCTTCCTCTATTGTTGGTGCAGCCGGCACTGGAACAATTTCAGGTGCTACGCTACTCTCCAATTCAAGAGAAGGTTCAATAACCTCATCTAGCTCTACTTTCCTCCCACTCACTTCTTTCGAGAGAAACTCCTTCTCAAGAAAGGAACTGTTCTTTGCGACAAACACTTTGCCTTCGGTTCTGTGATAGAAGGTATACCCAATAGTTTCCTTAGGGTATCCTATGAAGACGCATTTCTCCGCTTTGGGTTCGAGCTTGTCCAGCATCAACTTCTTGACGTAAGCTTCGCATCCCCAAACTTTAAGAAACGACAACTTAGGTTTGGCACCAAACCATAGTTCATACGGTGTCGTCTCAACGGATTTAGATGGAGCCCTATTTAAAGTGAATGCAGCGGTTTCTAATGCATAACCCGAAAATGATAACGGCAAATCAGTAAGAGACATCATTGATCGGACCATATCTAATAGGGTTCGATTCCGGCGTTCAGACACACCATTGCGCTGTGGTGTTCCGGGTGGCGTGAGTTGTGAAACGATTCCACTTGCTTTAAGATGCGTGAGAAAATCATAACTCAAATATTCACCTCCATGATCGGATCGTAAAAACTTAATCTTTCTGTTATGATGGTTCTCTACTTCATTCTGAAATTCTTTGAACTTTTCAAACGTTTCAGATTTATGTTTCATTAAATAGATATACCCATATCTACTTAAGTCATCGGTAAAAGTGAGAAAATAGCGATATCCACCGCGCGTCAAAACACTCATCGGTCCGCATACATCGGTATGTATGATTTCCAACAAGTCCGTTGCTCGCTCCATCATACCGGAGAACGGGGTTTTGATCATCTTGCCCATGAGGCATGGTTCGCATGTGTCAAATGATTCAAAATCAAGAGACTCCAAAAGTCCATCAGAATGGAGTTTCTTCATGCGCTTTACACCAATATGACCTAGACGACAGTGCCACAAATAAGTAGTATTATCACTATCTACTTTGCATCTCTTAGCCTCAATGTTATGGATGTGTGTTTCATCCCTTTCGAGATTTAGAAGAAATAAACCATTCACAATAGGTGCATGACCATAAAAGATGTTACTCATATAAATAGAACAACCATTATTCTCCTATTTAAATGAATAACCGTCTTGCAATAAACAAGATCCAGAAATAATGTTCATGCTCAACGCAGGCACATAATAACACTTATTAAGGTTTAAAACTAATCCCGAAGGTAAAACTAAGGAGAGCGTGCCGACGGCCATCACATCAACTCTTGATCCGTTGCCAACGCGCATCATCACCTCATCCCTCGCAAGCCGCCGTCTATTCCGTAGCTCCTATTTCGAGTTACAAATATTAGCAACTAAACCGGTATCAAATACCCAGGCACTACAACGAGGGCTAGTAAGGAAAACATCAATAACATGTATATCAAATATACCTTTGATGGTGCCAGCCTTCTTGTCCGCTAAGTACTTCGGACAGTTGCGCTTCCAGTGACCCTTGTCCTTGCAATAGAAGCACTCAGTGTCCGGTTTAGGACCAGACTTGATCTTCTTCTCAGCAGGGGCAACGAGCTTGCCGCCGCCTTTCTTGAAGGGCTTCCTTGCACCCTTACCTTTCTTGAAGGTGGGGGGCTTGTTGACCATTAACACATGATTATTCTTTTTGATGTTCACCTCCGCTACTTTCATCTTAGCAAAGAGCTCAGTGATCATATCAGTGGAACCAATCTGATTGTGATCAACTACAAAACTTTTGTAGCTAGGAGTGTCAATCTTGAGCTCCTCTGGAATCTTGCAGTCCAGTTGCTCAAGGCGTTGAGTGTAGCCCGTCATCTTAATGGCGTGCTCACTAACAGAACTCCCTTCCTCCATCTTGTAGTTAAAGAATTTCTTAGAGATCTCATATCTCTCAGAACGGGCTTGAGTCTGAAACATGTTTTTCAGCTCCTCGAGAATCTCAAAGGGCCCGGCGAACTCCTCAAAACGATTTTGAAGATCCGATTCCATAGCATACAACATGGCGATCTTAATCAAATCATAATCATCCTTGCGCGACTGATAAACAGCTTTTTCATCAGCCGGCGCATCTATAGCAGGGGCATCACCTAGCGCTTTCTCAAGGACATAGTCCTTTTGTCCGCCAGCGAGAATGATTCTCAGAATGCGGAACCATTTGGTGAAGTTAGACCCATTGTTTCTAAGCTTTTCTATCTCAGCAAAAACGTTGAAGTTGAAGTTGGACTTGGCCATGTGATCTACAGTATTTGCAAGTACAATTTAGACTATGTTCATGATAAATAGTTCAACTTAATCAAAATACTAGATGAACTCCCACTAAATTCAACATCCCTCAAGTTGTTTAGTGAACACGATCCAAATTCACCACACCTAATCCGATCTTCACGAGAAGAGATGTGGTTTCAATGGTGGACAACGAAGTGTCGATCATATCATTCATATGACTCATGCTTAACCTTTCGGTTCATGTGTTCCGAGGCCATGTCTGTACATGCTAGGCTCGTCAAGTTAGATCCAAGTATTTCCGCGTGTGCAAAACTGGCCCGCACCCGTTGTATGTGAGCGTAGAGTCTATAGCACCCGATCATCACGTGATGCTTGGACACGACGAACTTTCGCAACGGTGCATACTTGGGGAGAACACAGTTTTATCTTGATCTTTAAGTGAGGAATCATCTTATAATGCTACCGTCGCGATCTAAGCATGATAAGATACATAAAAGGATAAACATCACATGCATATAACTTTATGTGACATGGTATAGCCAATCTTCGTGCAATGATCTCCATCTTGTGTGTGCCGGCATGATCTCCATCACTCCACCATGATTGCCTCCACCACGAATAGCAACTACAACTATTGCTAACTACTTAGCGATAAAGTGAAACTATTACATGGCGTATAAGAAGTTGACTCGCAGGTCATACACAATTATAAAGACAACCATATGGCTCCTGCCGGTTGCGTACTCATCGACATGCAAGTCGTGAAACATTACAAAACATGATCATCGCATACAATATACACATCACATCTTGGGCCATACCATATCACAGAAAACACTCCCTGCAAAAACAAGTTAGACGCCTCTCCTTTGTTGTTGCATGTTTTACGTGGCTTATGGGAGTAGATGCTAAGAACGATTCTTACCTACGGAAAGCCACAACGGTGATATTATGGTTTCCAAACTCCGGTGTTAATCCCATGACAACTATAGTGAGAGAAACTGACATCCACCAGCCGCATGTGTGGAACAAGCCACATGTCAAGTGCGGAGCCGGTCTCACGAACGACGTCGCGTAAGGTTGGCCTGGACCGCTTCAATCTCACTATCCCGCATCATAAGAAGAACACAAACAAGAGGCTTGCAACAGAAAACATCAACGCCCACAACAACCATGTTGCGTTCTACTCGTAAAACACATCTACGCATAGATCTAGCTCTGATACCACTGAAGGGTTTCGCGGCATAGTAAATCAAAATTTTCTACGGATGCGAACAGAGGGAAAGCCAAGATCTAATCTAGGAGATGCAAACAACGAGAGAGATTGGATTAGATCTTCATACCCTTGAAGATTCGCACAGCGGAACGTTCGTCGGAACGTGGGTGATGTAGTCGTACTCGCTTCTCCTCCTCGCGATCCGATCCGATCTAGCACCACAAGTGGTGGTGCCTCCGTGAGATGCACACGTGCAGCACCTCGACGTCTCATCCTTCCTCGGTCCAGCAAGTATGGTGGAGAGATGGGTTGGATCTACAACGCGACGGCGCGGTGCAATTGGTGGAGAATTTCTGCAGCAGGGCTTCGCCTACAAGCAGTCGGGAGGGAGAGAGGAGGGCAGCAGGGCAGCTAGGGTTGGAGGGGAAGGTGTGGGGGGTTGGTGCGCCCCCAGCCCTCTATATATATAGAATCTTATTCTCCGGACCACTCCGGAACCTCTCGTGATGTCCCGGATCCCATCCGAGACTCCGAACAAAAACTCATAAACCAATTATCCACTCTATCCTAGCGTCGAGACACGTTAAGTGTGTGACCCTGCGGGTTCGAGAATATGCAGACATGATCTTCTATCAATAATCAACAGCGGGGTCTGGAAACCCATATTGACTCCCACACATTCATCGATGATCATATCGGATGAACCACGATGCCAAGATTCAATCAATCCCATATATATATTCCCTTCGTCTCGCGATATTTTACTTGCCCGAGATTTGATCGTTGGTACCGTCATACCTAGTTCAATCTCGTTCACAGCAAGTACTTTACTCGTTCCGTAATCCGATATCACTTTGTTATTAACTCCTTAACCACATGCTTGCAAGCGGTGTTGATATCGATTACCGAGTGGGCCCGAAGTATATCTCTCCGACTTGGGAGGGACAAATCCCATCTCGATACATACAACCCAACAGATACTTTCCAATCACCTGAGAGACACCTTTATGATCACCCTCTCATAGGATGACGTTTGATGACCTCAAAGCTTTCTTCCGATACCAGGGAGTTGTATTATCTCATGGTCTAAGGAATACAATATTTGACATAAGAAAAGCTTCGCAAAGACGAACACGATGACATGATCTAATTGCTTCGCTTAGTTTGGGTC
This sequence comes from Avena sativa, assembly GCA_916181665.1. NCBI lineage: Eukaryota > Viridiplantae > Streptophyta > Magnoliopsida > Poales > Poaceae > Avena > Avena sativa. Next base: position 36,812,367 of record OV702298.1, on the reverse strand, counting down.
TGTCCATCATATCATTCTCCCAATGATATGATCTCATTATCAATTGACAACTCATGTCTATGGTTAGGGAACCTTAACCATCATTTGATCAATGAGCTAGTCCATAGAGGCGTACTAGGGACACGGTGTTGTTCAGAAACCACACAAGTATTAAAGTTTCTGCTTAATACAATTCTAGCATGGAATATAAACATTATCATGAACAAGAATTGTAATAATAACATCTTTATTATTGCCTCTAGGGCATAATTCCAACAGTCTCCCACTTGCACTAGAGTCAATAATCTAGTTTACATCTGGTAACAATCTCACACCCATGGCACTGAGGTGCTGATCATGTTTTACACATGGAAGAGGTTTAGTCAATGGATCTGCGACATTCAGATCTGTATGTACTTTGCTAATCTTCAGATCTCCATCTGCTATATAATCTCGGATTATATGTAACTTGCGGTTGATATGCTTGGTCTTTGGATGATATCTTGGTTCCTTAGCGAGTGCTATGGCGCCAGTGTTGTCACACAATATCTCCAGTGGGTCCAATGCACTTGGAACCACGCCAAGCTCAGTGATGAAGTTCCTGATCCAAACTCCTTCACTTGACGCTTCTGCAGCAGCCATGTATTCCGCTTCTACTGTAGATCCCGCGATCACGCTTTGCTTGCAGCTTCTCTAGCTCACAGCTCCTCCATTCAAAATATACACGTATCCTGTCTGAGATTTAGAATCATCCTTGTCGGTGTCGAAACTAGCATCGACGTAACCTTTTACGTCGAGCTGTTCATCACCCCCATAGACTAAGAACATTTCTTTAGTTCTATTTAGGTACTTTAGGATGTTCTTCACGACTGTCCAGTGTTCCACTCCTGGATCACTTTGATATCTGCTCGTCAAACTAAGAGCATTGGACACATCCGGTCTAGTACACAGCATGGCATACATGATGGAACCTATGGCCGAGGCATAAGGAACTTTGCTCATAGCTTCCCTATCATTTACCGTAGCTGGACACTGAGCCTTGCTCAATATCTTACCTGACAACATAGGCACTGAACCTTTCTTTGCCTTATCCATTCTCAACCTTTTCAGAACTTTGTCTAGGTATGTACTCTGGCTTAAAGCTATCAGGTGTCTTTGTCTATCTCTATAGATTTTGATGCCCAATATATAAGCAGCTTCACCTAGGTCTTTCATTGAGAAACACTTGTTCAAATAACTCTTCACATCGTTAAGCATGTTAATGTCATTTCCAATAATCAATATGTCATCCACATATAGTACCAGAAATGTCATCGAGCTCCCACTACTTGGCCATGCCGGTCGCTGTACCAGAGGTTGACTTCTGCAATTAGCTTGACGCTGTTATTACGAGTGCGAGTGGCACAAGACATGGAGAGTAGATGCAATTTGCGGTAGCCAATATTTTTATTTCATAGCGACTGGAGGATACATATGTGGAGTTCTAGGAGTAGAACTTCCATAGGAGGTTTACATTCCATGGTCGCTTGACGTCGAGTTTGCCGTCCCCGCGGACGTCGATGAGGTAGTAGGCGTCGTTGCCGAGTACTCGCCCTATGGCGAATGGTCCCTCCCACGGGGGGATAGCTTGTGCATGCCCTTCTTATCCTGGATGAGGCGCAGCACCAGTTCGCCTTCTTGGAAGGTGCGAGTTTTCACCCGGCGGCTGTGGTAGAGGCGGAGTCCTTGTTGGTAGATGGCGGTGCGTGAGCGAGCAAGGTCGCGTGCCTCGTCGAGTTGATCGATTCCATCTTGTCGTGCGAGTTCGTTCGCAGCCTCCGTGTAGTGGACGACCCTCGGCGAGTCGTGCTCGAGGTCAGTAGGCATGACTGCCTCGGCGCCGTACACCATGAAGAAGGGGGTGAAACCTGTCGATCTGTTGACTGAGGTGCGGATGCCCTAGATGATGGAGGGTAGCTCCTCGACCCAGCACCCGGCGGTGGGCTTGAGTGGAACTTGGAGCCGCGGATTCAGGCCATGGAGGATGCTCTGGTTGGCCCGTTCCGCCAGGCCGTTGGACTCCGGGTGGGCGACTGACGCCAGGTCGAGCCGAATGTGGTGTTCCTCGCAGAACTCGGCCATGGCTCCTTTGGCGAAGTTGGTGCCGTTGTCCATAATGATGCTGTTTGGGAACCCGTAGCGATAGATGAGCTCGCGTAGGAATTTGGTGGCGGTCTTCCCGTTGCATTTCCGGACTGGCTTGGCCTCCACCCACTTTGTGAATTTGTCGACCGCGACCAGAAGGTGGGTGTAGCCGGAAGGGGCCTTTTTGAAGGGGCCTACCATATCCATACCCCACACGGCGAATGGCCAGGTGATGGGGATTGTCTTGAGCGCTGAGCTCGGCACGTGTGTTTGGTTGGCGTACTTCTGGCACCCGGCGCACCGCTGGACGATGTCGACGACATCGGCATGTGTGGTGGGCCAGTAGAAGCCGTGTCGCATAGCCTTGGCGACCAGAGAGCGGACGCCGACATGGTGGCCGCAGTCGCTGGAGTGGATGTCATGGAGGATCTTGCATCCTTCGGCGGGTTGGACGCAGCGTTGGAACACGCCGGTCACGCTGCGCTTGTGGAGCTCGCCGTCGATGATGGTGAAGGATTTGCATCGGCATGCAATCATCCAGGCGTCCGTCTCGTCTGCCGGCAAGGTGCTAGCCTCCAGTAGGCGATGTAGGGCCTGGTCCAGTCGTCTGGCTCGGCGACGAGTGCGACCAGGGCCGCCTCTGGCTGCAGCGGGACTCCGATGTCGATCTCCCTTGGGGGTGAGACTGACGGCTTGGTGATCGTGTCGAGGAAGACGCCGGCGGGTGGCGCGAGTCGAGCCGACCCGATGCGAGAGAGTGCGTCAGCCTCCTCGTTCTTCCGCCTGTCGATCCACTCGACGGAGTAGCCTGCGAAGTGTCCCCCCAGCTTGTCTACTGCTTGGCGGTATGCCGCCATTGTGGGGGAGACAGCGTCGCAAGTGTCGGCGACTTGCCCCGCGACGAGGTCGGAGTCTCCGTAGCAGCCTAGGCGGTGGACGTTCATCTCCTTGGCGGCTCGCATGCCGTGGAGTAGTGCCTCGTACTCGGCCATGTTGTTGGTGCAGGGGGTGAAGTCGAGGCAGAGGACGTAGCGGAGCTTGTCGCACTTTGGTGAAGTCAGTACGATCCCTGCTCCTGCGCCGTCCGCGTTCTTGGAGCCGTCGAAGTGCAGGCTCCAGTAGTGGAGGTATGGCAGCTTTTCTGGCTGCTGGGCCTCTTTCCAGTCGGCGATGAAGTCCGCTAGAGCCTGCGACTTGATCGCTTTTCGTGGCTCGTACTTGATGTTATGGACACCGATTTCGACGGCCCACTTAGCGACTCGCCCAGACGCCTCACGGTTGTGGATGATGTCCTGCAACGGTGCTGAGGAGACGACCGTGATCGGGTGCTCCTGGAAGTAGTGCGGCAGGCGCCGCTGTGCTCTGAAGACCGCGTATACCAGTTTCTAGTACTGCGGGTATCGCTGGCGCGACTCGGTGAGGACCTCGCTGATGTAGTACACCGGTCGCTGTACCGGGCGCTCCTTTCCTTCCTCCGGTCGCTCGACGACCATGACGGCGCTGACGACATGCTCGAAAGCCGCGACGTAGACTAGCATGGGTTCTTTGTCAACGGGGCGGTGAGTAATGGTGTTGCGAGTAGCACCTTCTTGAGGTCGCGGAGTGCGTCGTCCGCCTCCTTGTCCCACTGGAAGGTGGGGTTCTTGCGCATCAGGCGGTATAGGGGCATCACCTTTTCGCCCAGGCGGGGGATGAAGCGACTAAGAGCCGCTACTCGCCTGGCAAGCTTCTGGACGTCGCGCAGGCACTCGGGTTTGCCGAGTCGAGCGATCATGTCGATCTTCGTGGGGTTCACCTCGATCACGCGCTTGGAGATGACGTACCCCAGTAGTTGCCCTGCTGGTACACCGAAGGTGCATTTGCCTGGGTTGAGTTTTATCTTGTATTTCCGCAGGTTGGAGAATGTTTCCGCCAGGTCGGCGAGTAGATCGCCCTGGCGAGCGGATTTCACGACCACGTCGTTGATGTAGACGTGGATGTTGCGGCCAATTTGGCTCGCGAGGCACTCCTGCATGCACCGCTGGTAGGTCGCCCCGGCGTTCTTGAGGCCGAAGGTCATGGCGGTGTAGCAGAAGGCTCCGAATGGCGTGATGAACGCCGTCTTCTCCTCGTCCTCAACAGCCATTTTGATCTGGTTGTACCCAGGGTAGGCGTCGAGGAAACACAGTGACTCCGAGCCCGCGGTGGAGTCGATTATTTGGTCGATCCGCGGGAGGACGAACTGCTCCTTCGGGCAGGCGCTGTTCAAGTTTGTGTAGTCGATACACATCCTCCAGGTCCCGTTCTTCTTCTCGACCAGGACTGGGTTTGCCAGCCACTTGGAGTACTTGATTGGCCGGATGAAGCCTGCAATGAGTAGACGCTGCACCTCCTCGGCAATAGCTCGGCGGCGCTCTTCATTGAAGGGCCACAGCGACTGCTTGACGGGTCACACTTTGGGGTCAGCGTTTAGTTTGTGCTCAGCGAGCTCCCTAGGGACACCAGGCATGTCAGAGGGCTTCCATGTGAAGATGTCCCTGTTCTCACGGAGGAACTCGATGAGCGCGCCTTCCTAGGCTGGGCTCATCCCTGTTCCGATCGTCACCGTCTGGCTGGAGTCGCCTGGGACCAGCTCGACGGTGCGGGTGTGCGTCGTTGCCTCGAAGGCTGAGGTGTTTGCGCCCTCCGAATTGGGATTCTTGAGTATGGTGGGGTTGTCATTGTTCACCCCGCTCGCGTACTTGGCGAGCTTGTCGGCGTGGTTGGCCTCTGCCGCGATGACGATGTCGGTGAGTTCGGCTCCTTTGGCCTCGCAGTCGGCGGCCATGTCGGGGTCGCCGTTGATGGTGATGACGCCGCACGGACCGGGGAGTTTCATCGCGTTGTACACGTAGTAGGGCGCTGCCATGAACTTGGCGAACGCCTGGCGCCCCAGGACGCAGTGGTAGGGGCTGTCGAAGGGTACCAGCTCGAAGACGATCCGCTCGGTGCGGAAGTTTGCTGGTGTGCCGAAGGTGACTGGCAGCGTGACCTTGCCGATCGGGTACGCCTTCCGACCGGGGACGATGCCGTGGAACGTGGTGTGGGTCGTCTCGATCATCGACTGCGGGAGCCACAGCCGCCTAAAGGTGTCCAGGTACAGGATGTTGATGGAGCTGCCGCCGTCCATCAATGTCTTGGGGAGCCAGTAGTCGCCCACCTTTGGCTTGACCACCAGGGCGACTCAGCCTAGGTACTCGATGCGCGGCGAGTGGTCCTGGCGGCTCCAGGTGATGCGCTGCTCTGACCAGTTGAGGAACTGGGGAACGTCCACCTGGGCCACCGCGTTGACGGCGACGGCGCAGGTGATGACCTTTTTCTTGCACTTCGTGTTGAAGCCTGTGAAGGTATGGAGCGAGCCGGCCACGTTGCCGAATTTTCCGCCATTTGGCGGGTTGTTGTCGGGGTCCTCCCGTGCTCGCCGTGCCTTCTCAATCTCCCTAAGAGTGTGGCAGTCGGCGATCGTGTGCGTTGCGGGTTTCCCTTCCCTGCTATGAAACGCACAAGGTTGGTTAAGGAGGGCCGCGGGGTCGAACCTTGGCTTGGACTTGTAGTTGCCGCCGTCGCGGCGGAAGCTCTTGGGCTCGTGTTGTGCGTGCCCGGCGTTGGCGACGAAGTCGACTCGCCCGTCACTGCGGCGCTTGCCGGTGAGGCGAGTGTTGCTATAGCGTAGGTCGGACCGTCGTCCGTTGTCATTGCCGCTCATGCGGCGTTGGCCTCCCGACTTGTCGTCGATTTCCTGGTTTGGATCTTCCTCCACGTACCGTTTGGCGATCTCGAGGAGGTCCGGTATGTTGTCGAGTGTGCGAGAATGTCGCTTGAGCTTGGTGACCAAGGGCTCGTAGCGGCACGAGGTCTTGAAGCAATGGATCGCGGTGTCCGGGTGGATGCCGACCGCGTTGTACCATAGTTCTTGCCACCGCTGGACCCAGTTGCGGGTCGACTCGCGGGGTCCCTGGACGCATCGCTCCAGGTCCTCGATGGTGGTGGCACGGGTGTAGGAGCACTCGAAGTGTCTGACGAAGGCGTCGCGCATCTCCTCCCAGGAGTCGATGCTATCCTGGGGGAGGGTGTTGATCCACTGCCTGCACGTCCCCTCCATCATCAGGGGGAGGTAACGGGCGGCTAGCAGGTCGGTGTGGCCCGCGATCCCCATCGCCATGAGGTATGTATCGAGCCACACGGAGGGGTCGTACGAAGGGTCGTACTTTTCTATCTCCTTCGGCGCCTTGAAGTTCGCCGGGTATTTCTCGCCTCGGATCATTGGTCCGAAGCACCTGGGCCCGAGACGACTTAGCGACCCCATCGGCTCGCCGTCGCGGCGATTGGTTAGGGTGTGCCAGCTTTGGTTGTTGATGATGTGGGTGCGGGCGTCGATGGGTTGACCATTGGCGGCGACGAAGTTGGTCGCTGGCCTGGGGTCGTTGGTGGAGAGTGCCGCGTTCGCGGGTCGATGTTGGAGCTGCAGTGGCTCTGGTGGCGGACAGTTGAGGGTGTTTGCCGCCATTGGGTGGCCGCTGAAGGGGTTCGTAGCATGGAAAACAAAAATTTTCTACCGCATGAACACACAATCAAGATCTAATCTATGATCAAGCCAAGATCTATCTACTAGATTGTAGCAACGAGTCGATAGAGGAACTCACCCTCGAAGATTCCAAAGCGGTTAACGAGAGCAGATTCTCGTGGGTGATGTAGTCGTACTCTTTCCGATCTCAAGATCGCGTAGACGATCCTTCCGGCGCTGTGTTCCGGCAGCGCTCCCGCAGTCGGTCACACGTTCGGTACTCGACGAAGACCTTCCTCTCCCTTGTTCCAGCAGGCAGCGAAGGTTGTAGCACTCTCCTCGCGATTCCGGCAGCACAACGGCGTGGTACCGGAAGTAGAGGGGAGATCTCGCAGGGCTTCGCCTTAAGCCGGAGCGAGTATGGTGGAGTATGAGAGAGCTTTGGTGATCTAGGGTTTAGACACACCAATTAGAAGGCTCTAAACCGGAGGCTAGGGCAATTAGAAGCTCTAACTTGACGGCTTGGGAGAAATCCCTAGGCTGTGGCTAGGGTTTAGATTTAGAGGAGAGGGACTTGTGTACTAGGAGGGGCAGCCCTGCCCCTCCCTTTATAGGTGGGAGGCGCGGCCAAGGGGAGGGGAGTCCCTCCCCAACTCGGCTTGGAGGTGGGCCGGCGGTTGGAGGAGGGAATCCCTCCCCAACTCGGTTTCCCACTCCTCCTCCTCTTTCCAAAACTTGCCGTTTGACTTTCAAACTAGCCGTTTGACTTTTCAATTTAGGATTTAAATAAACCCTTTATTTTGGACAGCAAGGACACCTAGTACATGATGCAATCATTCCAACTTACAATGACACATTCATGTACCCTTCCCCCCCCGGAGTGCCGGACATTTCGGAACCTTCTAGAATGTTCCCGATGAAAATACCGGAACCATTCCCCAACTCCGAAACGGGACTTTCCTTATATGAATCTTATTCTCCGGACCATTCCGGATCTCCTCGTGATATCCCGAATCCCATTCGAGACTCCGAACAACATTCGGTCTCTTTCTCATCATTCCATAACTACTCAACAACATCGAATCCTTAAGTGTGTCTCCCTACGGTTCGTGAATTATGCGGACATGATTGAGACACTTCTCCGATCAATAACCAATAGAGGAATCTGGAAATTCATATGGCTCCCACATATTTCTACGATTACTTTGCGATCGAATGAACCACTTACATACGATACCAATTTCCCTTTGTCTCACGATAGTTTACTTATCCGAGGTTATGATCGTCGGTATCTCTGCATACCTAGTTCAACCTCGTTACTGATAAGTACTCTTTTCTCGTTCCTGTGGTATGTGATCCCTTGTGAGCCAGTCACATGCTTGCAAGCTAATTGGATGACATTCCACCGAGAGGGCCCAGAGTATATCTATCCGTCATATGGATGGACAAATCCCACTCTTGATCCATGTGTCTCAACCAACACTTTCCGAACACTCAATGCCACCTTTATAGCCACCCTGTTACGGTGTGGTGTTTGATGTTATCAAAGCATCCTTCCGGTAAAGGTGATATGCATGATCTCATGGTCGAAGGAATTAGGTTACTATGTATCAGAAAGCTTATAGCAAATGAACTATATTAAATGACTTGATCTTTATGCTACGCTTAACTTATAGGAGTATGTCCATCACATCATTCTCCTAATGATATGACCCTGTTGTTAATAACATCTCTATGTTCATGATCAGGAAACCATGATCACATATTAACCAACAAGCTAGTTTAACAAGAGGCTTTACTAGGGACTCTTTTATGTTTACAAATCACACAAGTATTAATGTTTCCGGTTAATACAATTATAGCATGGTATGTAAACATTTATCATAAGCATGAAGATATGATAATAACCACTTTATTATTGCCTCTTGGGCATATCTCCAACAGTCTCCCACTTGCACTAGAGTCAATAATCTAGTTTCAAACCTTTGTGTATTCAACACCTATGGCTTTCTTGTGTTGTATGTACACGATTGCTAGTGGTCAACTGATCTCCGGATCTGACACTTCCAGGTTCGTGTGTAATTGCATGTCTTTGCGTCTCTACGCATCACTCATTCTCTAATGAGATGGCTTTGTATAATTTTTGTCCTTCGGTGAGACCTTTAGTTCTTTGGAGTTAAAACATGTTGATAATATTGTCGTACAATATATCTTAATAGTATTATCCCACTGTGAACTACACCTAGTTTGATAACAAACTACTTGACACAAATGCCCTCTTTAGCTGCTATTATAGCAGTCATATACTTAGCCTTTTGTTGTAGTATCTGTCACAATGTCTTAACTTTGGAACTCATCCAAATCCATTATGGAACTTACTTTCCATTATATTGTGCCACCCTTAGTTTAGATTGAGATAAACTTAATTTGTACTTTGTGACAAAACTAGTATCAATGTGATACTTTTACAATGAACTAACCACTTATTTGCCACTTCTACAAATAATATACTCTTAGTTCTTCTAAAAGATCATAAGAATATCCTTACTATCGTCCAATGATCATCTTATGAATCATTCTGGTATATGCTCATAACATTTAGAGCATAGGACATATCTGGATTTGTACATATCACAGTATGATTGATATAAATACTCTTTGTGATTTCATACATCAAGTATCAATCTATACTTGAATTTTGTTTCACTTACCAAGTGTCAATACACTTGAATATATCATCAATATTGAACTCATTCAATCCTTTCTGTGTGACAAGAACCTTTCTTGTAGTTTCTATATTGAACTCATTCAATACATCATCTATGTACTTTCGGCACAACCATATTAGCGTCTATTGATGCCAAATATTTGGGTTTTGCCTAAGTCTTTCATCAGGATGAAATTCTTAATATGTGTTAATAAAAGATACATCATTTCTAATCAACAATATGTCCTCCACATAATGTATTAGAAATATGTCTTAGCGCTCCCACTTAATTTCTTGCAAATGCAAGCATCTTCATTGTCTTCGATGAAATTAAACTCTTTTAACAGTTTCATCATAGTGAAGATTCCAACTCCGCTATGCTTACTTCAACCATTGAAGTTTGCATATGCATTCAGCATCCTTTGAATTAACAAAACCCTTTGGACCGTGTCATGAACATGTCCTAGGTAACCATTCTATTAGAAGAACTTGTTTTGTATATTCTACTACCACATAACAAAATTATATGTAGTGGTTGCTACATTAATCCGTCTAGATTGAATATCGCTATGAAAGATCAAAATCTTGTCATAGTCAACCTTTGAACATTTTTGTGAACTCTTTCCCAACATGTCGACTATTTCATAGATGTGAAACATCCATGTCTACTTCTTTATAGATCCAAACACTACTGTACGGTCTTACACCTTTCTCGAGGGTCCTTCAAGTTCAAAACTTGATTTCTCGTGTATGGAACTATCACGGATTTTATGGCTTCAAGCCATTTGACGGAGTCAGGGCCCATCATCACTTCTTTGTATGTAGTCCGTTCATTATTCTCAAATAATGATTCAACCCTCAAATCTTGGTATTTGATTGTTTACTCGACCTACTTGGTTCAAATAGAAACTTAGACCTCCGTGACCGCAACCTTTGAGGCACGTGAGCCATGAGCATTGTTGCTGCCTCCGGAACACTTTTCGGTGCTGTGCAACTCTGCACATATAGCTAAGGTTCCTTTAACCTTATCAAAGTTCTATTGTCCTCCCACTTATCTTTCACGAAAAATTCCTTCTCAAAGAAACTTGACGTTCTAAGCGACAAACACTTTTGTCTCCGGTGTTTATGGAGGAATACTTAACAGTAATACAAAGACAGGTTTATCCGACTTTGGTTGCAAACATCTTTCTTATGCATAGCATACCAATGTTTAAGAAAGGACTACTTGGGTTTTATCCCAAACCATAACTTTATATGGTGTCATTTCAGCGGATTATGATGGAGCTCTTTTCAGTGGAAAACGGTAGTCTCTAAAGCTTTTAATCTTTAAAATATAATGGCAGTTCTATGAATTACACCTTTGATCTTACCATGTCAAACAAGGTTTTAATTACATATCTCGAACGCTCCATACTCTTATGGTGTTTCGGGAAATGCAAATCCACAGAACGATTCCTTAAACCTTAGGTATTATGCTAAACTTGTAACTCAAATATCTTCCTTTATGATCTTTATCATAAACTATTTATATTCTTATTACAATGATTCTGCACTTCATCTTGAAAGACTTTGAACTTTTTCAAATGTTTCATACTTCATCCTTATTAAGTAAATATTCATATATTCACTCAAATTTTCGGAGAAAGCATATGAAGTTGAAATCCATCGCTCTTGACTACATATAATGGATTTCATACAACAATATGTACAAGTTCCAATAAGCTAGTCATTCGTTCCCTTTTGGCCTATGAACAAAGTTTTAATTATCTCTAGGAAAGTTTCACAAGCGTCATGTGATCAAAAATCAAAAGACTCCAAAATTCCATCCACATGGAGTTTCTTCATGTTTTCTTTCCAATATAATTTAAACGGCGATGTCACTTCCTAAGTGATATTTCAATCAATTTGTCTTTCGACATTTTTAGCACTAGTTTTATGGATGTGATTTCTCCAACGAGATTTGTGAATCATCCATCTTTTATGGATTACGGCAATTATTTGAACAACCCTTTTGTTCTCATAATACCTGATAAAACAAATCTTGAAGGCAAGCTTTGATGTTTAATGAGCAACACAATAACCCTTTATTTGTTCTCGATGAACATCATCACATATTCTTTTGCTAGTTACTTAGGCCATTGTAGTTCATGAATTCTGTTGTTTCGTATGACGATTCATACCAACAAATTCAGTATCAAATACTTAAGAACCACATTGTTTAATAAGCAAAGAATATATCCATAACATGTATATCATCTATATACTTAAGCTGAACAATTCTAGTCTTTTCTTTTCTGCCATATATTTATGAGATTCTCTTTCAGTATTTATTTTCTGTTTGAAAGAATCTATCAACATCAACAGTGGAGTCATACATATGACACCTAGTCCAAAGGGTGTATAGTTAAATACCAATGTCTTTGGACTTGCACTTTGAAGTAGATCACCATCATCAAATGTTTGGTGTTCTTTCAAATTCCTTTCTTTAGTAATCTATTGGTGTAGTAAACACTTTACCTACATCAAATATTCACCCTTATCATGGAATTATCCATGATCAAGCTACTTTTAGCTTATAACGGTGAACTGTGAGTATAATGTTGCTCTCCAAAACATTTTGGAGGATTAGGACAACTAGTGTCTTCAACCTTTTGCAAATTCTCATTAAATACGAGAACATGACTTTTGCCATATTATACTCTATCATGTTGCAACCAAAACTTCGTTTCAGATATCACAATATCTTCCACACATCATGGTTTCTGAAACAACTCTTTCAGATCCTAGATAACCTTGATATTAAAACAATCCTTTGAATATCAAGAATCATGGAGACAAACATGATACTCATACACTAACACTTGGAATTGTCACTCTTGATTTAATACCAATTATTAAACTTCATGGAGTAACTGGAACTTACTGAAAGTTTGCAATAGGACTTTTAAACTTTAGATTAACACTTCAAAACAATACGATACCAGTTCGTAAAGTAACTAACCAGAATTCTATAGTTCTATCATCTCAATTAAAACTAAGCGCAAGGTGGTAAACGGATGCCAATGACTACAACAACTATGCAAATTAACTTTGATTTAATTTATGATAAATTGAGTTCTAATTAATAATTAAATTAATCTAGGTGAACTCCCACTCAAAACAACATCCCTCACATTGTTTTAGTGATCACACGAACCAAATCCAACACATCAAAACCGATCATCACGAGAGTTGATGTAGCTTCAATGGCGAACAATCAACATGTTCATCATATCTACTATATGACTCATGCTTTACCTTTCGGTGATCCGTGTTCCTGAGACCATGTATGTACATGCTAGGCTCGTCAAGATCAAACCTTAGCTACCGCATAAGCAAATCTGGCTTGCTTACGTTGTATACACTTGCGGAATCTAACACACCCGATCATCACGTGGTGCTTCGAAACAACAAGCTTTAGCAACGGTGCATACTAAGGGTGAACACTTTAGAACTTGAAATTTATGTGCATGAGGGATCATCTTATAATGCTACCGTCGTCTACTAAGCAATACAAGATGCATAAAGGATTAACATCACATGCAATTCATAATATGTGATATGATATGGCCTTTCTTCTTTGTGCTTCCGATCTCCATCTTCAAGCACGAACATGATCTCCATCATCACCGGCATTGCATCAAGGTCAATGATGCTTCTCCATGGTTGTCGTCCACCGGCTTCAACTATTACAACTACTTTGAATAGACACGCGGGTCTTAACATAAATTAAAGACAACCATATGGCTCCTGCTGGTTGCCAACTTACAATAAGGAACATTGCATACATCAAATATAATCACAATCATGGCCATATCACATCACTGCACACCCCTGCAAAACAAAGTTAGACGCCTCTACTTTCTTTGCATATTTTACGTGGTTTGGGGCTGTTAATAAGTGTCGTTCTAACTTACGAACAAGAACCACAACATTGATACTAGTATTGTTAATCACCCGTTGTAAATTGGATCTTAACTATGCTAGGAGAAACAGGCACCCGCAAAGCCACTTATGCAATACAAGTTGCATGTCAAGCGTGGAGCAAGTCTCATGAACGATGTCATGTAAGGTTAGCCCGGGCCGCTTCATCCCAACATACCGCAAGATGCAAAGTACACAAGAAGCAATCGACAATAAAAGCATCAATGCCCACAATGACCATTGTGTTCTACTCGTGCAACAGATCTACATATAGACACGGCTCTGATACCACTGAAGGGGTTCGTAGCATGGAAAACAAAAAATTTCTACCGCATGAACACACAATCAAGATCTAATCTATGATCAAGCCAAGATCTATCTACTAGATTGTAGCAACGAGTCGATAGAGGAACTCACCCTCGAAGATTCCAAAGCGGTTAACGAGAGTAGATTCTCGTGGGTGATGTAGTCGTACTCTTTCCGATCTCAAGATCGCGTAGATGATCCTTCCGGCGCTGCGTTCCGGCAGCGCTCCCGCAGTCGGTCACATGTTCGGTACTCGACGAAGACCTTCCTCTCCCTTGTTCCAGCAGGCAGCGAAGGTTGTAGCACTCTCCTCGCGATTCCGGCAGCACAACGGCGTGGTACCGGAAGTAGAGGGGAGATCTCGTAGGGCTTCGCCTTAAGCCGGAGCGAGTATGGTGGAGTATGAGAGAGCTTTGGTGATCTAGGGTTTAGACACACCAATTAGAAGGCTCTAAACCGGAGGCTAGGGCAATTAGAAGCTCTAACTTGACGGCTTGGGAGAAATCCCTAGGCTGTGGCTAGGGTTTAGATTTAGAGGAGAGGGACTTGTGTACTAGGAGGGGCAGCCCTGCCCCTCCCTTTATAGGTGGGAGGCGCGGCCAAGGGGAGGGGAGTCCCTCCCCAACTCGGCTTGGAGGTGGGCCGGCGGTTGGAGGAGGGAATCCCTCCCCAACTCGGTTTCCCACTCCTCCTCCTCTTTCCAAAACTTGCCGTTTGACTTTCAAACTAGCCGTTTGACTTTTCAATTTAGGATTTAAATAAACCCTTTATTTTGGACAGCAAGGACACCTAGTACATGATGCAATCATTCCAACTTACAATGACACATTCATGTACCCTTCCCCCCCCCGGAGTGCCGGACATTCCGGAACCTTCTAGAATGTTCCCGATGAAAATACCGGAACCATTCCCCAACTCCGAAACGGGACTTTCCTTATATGAATCTTATTCTCCGGACCATTCCGGATCTCCTCGTGATATCCCGAATCCCATTCGAGACTCCGAACAACATTCGGTCTCTTTCTCATCATTCCATAACTACTCAACAACATCGAATCCTTAAGTGTGTCTCCCTACGGTTCGTGAATTATGCGGACATGATTGAGACACTTCTCCGATCAATAACCAATAGAGGAATCTGGAAATTCATATGGCTCCCACATATTTCTACGATTACTTTGCGATCGAATGAACCACTTACATACGATACCAATTTCCCTTTGTCTCACGATAGTTTACTTATCCAAGGTTATGATCGTCGGTATCTCTGCATACCTAGTTCAACCTCGTTACTGATAAGTACTCTTTTCTCGTTCCCGTGGTATGTGATCCCTTGTGAGCCAGTCACATGCTTGCAAGCTAATTGGATGACATTCCACCGAGAGGGCCCAGAGTATATCTATCCGTCATATGGATGGACAAATCCCACTCTTGATCCATGTGTCTCAACCAACACTTTCCGAACACTCAATGCCACCTTTATAGCCACCCTGTTACGGTGTGGTGTTTGATGTTATCAAAGCATCCTTCCGGTAAAGGTGATATGCATGATCTCATGGTCGAAGGAATTAGGTTACTATGTATCAGAAAGCTTATAGCAAATGAACTATATTAAATGACTTGATCTTTATGCTACGCTTAACTTATAGGAGTATGTCCATCACATCATTCTCCTAATGATATGACCCTGTTGTTAATAACATCTCTATGTTCATGATCAGGAAACCATGATCACATATTAACCAACAAGCTAGTTTAACAAGAGGCTTTACTAGGGACTCTTTTATGTTTACAAATCACACAAGTATTAATGTTTCCGGTTAATACAATTATAGCATGGTATGTAAACATTTATCATAAGCATGAAGATATGATAATAACCACTTTATTATTGCCTCTTGGGCATATCTCCAACAACCGCTTGAGGCCGCTCTACTTCCCGAAGAACGCGAGTACACTCGACCCTGCGAGTCGGCGCCTGCGTTTTGCTGTTCGACGGCCTTTGCGAGCAGGGCCCTGACATACTGGATCTGTAGGGCGCCGTCGCCGGTGGCCGTGATGTTGTCAGCTGCTGCTCGGCCTGCCACGAGGTTGTCCATCGGGGTGGAGAACAGTGGGAGGCCATTCGTGTCTCGCTCCCGTGAGGAGACTACTATCCGCGGCTGATCCCTGGGGGGTGTGCGGTTGGGTGGAGGTGGGGCGCCCATCGCCGTTGATCCTGGTGGGGGCTGGGCGCTTCCTCCTGGCGGCGCGTTCTCGCAGATCGCGCGCTCGGCCACGCGGGCTGGGCCATTCGCGTCGTCGAAGTTCAGGGCGCGACCCTGGACAGTGGGGTTCAGGCGCGACCTGATTCGCTGCTGGTGGTAACGCGACAGCTCCTGTGCTGTCACCTGCTCGAGGCGAAATTTTTCGCGCTCGGCTTGCTCCTTGCGGACTGCCTCCGCCAGCTTTAGGCGGAGTTCCTCGACCTCCGTTGCCATGGCGTTAGGAGGGATCGGGGTGGAGAAGGGGTCCTCCGGTGGATCGGTGCCGGTCGCCATGTAGGTCACGGTGTGGCGACCGGCCCCGTCGCGGAGATCGGCGGAGTTTTCCGACCCGGAGTCGAAGTCGAAGATCCCAAGGATGGAGGGATCCTCGAAGTCTCCCACGTTGGAGACCTGGGTGATGGAGCCCGCGGGTGAAGCCGCGGTGATGGATCCGGCGAGTGACGCCGGGGTCGCCGAGTCGGCATCGTCGTTGAGGGCCGCGTCTTCCACGGCCGCGGAGTTTTCGGCCACGTTGCTGTGGGCCGAGTTGTACTCAGAGGCGAGGCGATGGATCGTGCGGACCTGGCTCTCGGAGAGCCGATCGCGTGGCGGCGACTCGCGGATGCGAGCCGAATCCTCCGAGATGATGACGTCGGTGAGGCCGACGAAGAGGCTGATCGTGCTGACCGGCAGGATCATGCTGTGCGTGACGAGTCGCGTCGCCGGGACGTAGCTGCTCGGCAAGATCTGGAGCATCTCGCCGATCGCTATCATGCGGCCGGTGGCGACCGTCTCGTTGATGGGCAGATTGGATCTCGCCACAGAACACCGGCCAGACCGGCCAGGCCCCACGGTGGGTGCCACTGTCGTGGGAATGGTCACGGCAGATGCTGCAATCGGCAGCGAGTAGTAGAACGAGGGGCAAGGGCGGCCAGCCATCTGCGGTGCGAGATGAGGGCCGAGACACAAGGTTTTACCCAGGTTCGCCCCCGGAGGGTAAAGACCTACTCCTGCTAGATTGTATTATGATGGTGGTACAATGGGGCGAGCTCGGCGGCTAGGCGGCGAGTCGCTTGGGTGTATGATGGAACGTATCTCTACACGCCCTGTAGGGAGGTTTATATAGACTTACCGCCCCCTAGGGTTTACATATCTCAACCGAATCAGTTAAGGCTTCGGTACTTGATCAACCTAATCCGACTGGGCCTATCTACTCGCCTGGGCCTTTAGCTTCCAGTCGCTTGGATCCACACCGGGCCTTGATCCAGTCGTTGTCTTGCAGGCCCACTCGCCAGTTCCTGGGCCAGTCGGAAACGTCCTGCTGGGTATACCCCGGTAGGCATATCCCCATCAATAGGTGCACTAGTTCGGCGAAGAGATAGTAAAATACAAGTGGTTGGATGATTATAAGTGGTAATGGTGCTAGAAAAGAGCTTCTGACGAGGAGGAAAAGACTAAAGGGAAAAAGATGGAAGCAAGCAAACATGTAACATATCTAGTTGCAAACGGTGTTTCAATGTTCAGAAACAAGGCCTAGGGATCATACTTTCACTAGTGAACACTCTCAATAAATATATTCTCTTCATGATACTACCCTGAACTACTCTCTGGTTGGACACTCTAATCCATGGCAGGGCTATAACAGCACTCAAAGTCCGCCTTCCCCATCTAGATAACCCTACACTGTCACCTTGAGCGCTAGATGGTTCCAACAATCACCACAATTTCATAAAGACATTCAACTCCAAATATATTCATGATAAATATTTATGAACTCTATCCTAAGTGCCACCATGGCGTGCACGTTGTCACTTTCACACACGTGGGAAGAGCAGAGATCTATTGAAGCACTTGAGTATTTATGTAAACTCTAGCCTAAGTGCCACCACGGTATGCACGCTGTTAGTTTCACACACGTGGGGAGAGCCGGAGATCTATTAAAGCACTTGAGTAAAAAAGTAGATCTACTTGATTACAAAGCTCATGATCACAATATGATCACATAGAGAGAGAGAGAGAGATGAACACATAGCTATTGGTAGAGCCCTTAGCCTTGAGGAAGAACTACTCCCTCCTCATCATGGGAATCAACAATGGTGATGGAGATGGTGGTGGAGATCGATGGAGATGGCTCCGGGGGCACTTCCCTGTCCCGGCAGGGTGCCGGAACAATGATTTTTGTCCCCCGAATCTCCCCTTCGGTGGTGGCAGCGCTGCGGAACTTTTCGTGGATGTATGATGGATTCTTTAGGATTTTCTCCCCGAGGGCTTCTTATAGGCAAAGGGGCAAGGCGAGGAGGCAGCCAGGGGGGCCACACCCCTGGTGGCGTGGCCAAGGTAGGCCCGCGCCATCCCAGGGTGTGCCCACCCTGGTGCCCTACTCCGTCTCTGCTTCTCGTTTCCGTATTTCTTCGAGAAAAATAGTAACTTTGGCTTTTGTCCCATCCAATTCCGAGAATATTCATTTTTTAGCTTTTCTGAAACCAAAAACAGCAGAAAACAGGCAAGTGACACTGTGGCATCTTGTCAATAGTTTAGTTTCAGAAAATGTATAAAAATACCTCAAAGTGTAGACAAGGGATACGTTTACGACGTATCAGCGTCCATAAGGGATAAAAACATACGGATTATTTGGGTGCTCGGTTTCTTTGGGGAGAAGATCAAGGAATAAAAAGGTACCATTTAGTTTGATGGCGAGTGGTTTGTACACCAAAGGAATATGGGGGTCTGGGAGCGGAAGATTCCAGCAACATGAATATTTATTTATTATGCAAATGGATATGAAGTTAGAAACAACATAGGTTTTGTGGTATAAATTAATCTAGAATAAATACTTACATGACAAAACATTTACTCAAGTTACAATTAATCCTGGGGATTCATTTTTTTGGCGAGGTATCTTAAAACTTCATGATTTATTTTATTCCTTCTGCATTGTAAAAGAAGGAAATGGAAATATGACACATTTTTGGGAAATCATTGGACTAGAAATTCTCCTTTCGCTACTAGATTTAGGAACCTTTATGAGATATATGAAACTAAGGAGGTGTTGACTTCCGGATGATAGTTTCTAAAAAATTTCCACATGCTCACATATAATGCTATACGGATGTGACAAGAACTTAGACATGATTGTGATCTAGTTTCTCTCTTAGAGAACAAGGACACGGTAGTTTGGAATTTGGATCCAAAAGATTTCTCTGTCGGATCCTTATACATAGCTTTGAAATGGCATTATTTGGAGATTTCTTATAAATCTTTTTGGAAATTTAAGGTTGCAACTAAAGTTAAAGTTTTTCACTACTAGGAAAACAACTATTCATGGGTCGAACACCCAGGGGCGTACTAGCAATATGATGTGCAACAGATAATTTCCTGTGGCGCCCTTCCAAGAGATGCACCGCAGATAGTTCACTTATATGTGGTGCATCACCTTGATGGTGCTCCACTGATACGTTGGCACCATATATAAGCAACACTTATAGATTGGCCCCTACCTTATCTGTGGCGCATGGCTCGGGGATGCGCCACTGATAAGTGACCTATCTGTGGAGCGTCACATTGATGGTACACCACTGATAAGGTGGCACCATCTATAAGAACCACTTATAAAAAATAGTCCTTCTTGGCAAATGGCTCTTCAAATTACTTACTGAAGATGGGGTATGGAAAACCCTCATTAAGCAAAAATATATTGGCTCGAAAGCCCTGTTCCGGGTATGTTAGAAACCTAGTGACTCGCATTTCTAGGCTGGTCTAAAGGAGACGAAGAAGCACTTTTTATGCTTTGAAACGTTTTCATATGAGGAGAGATCACAGATACAATTCTAGGAGGATAAGTGGCTAGGCAACACTACTGTCCGAGAACAGTATCCTTCCCTGTACGCTATTGTTCGTCATAAAGGTGATGCAATCGCCACAGTTTTGGAGTCTTTTCCTCGGAATATTATGTTCAACAGAGTTTTACATGGACCTAGATTAGCTTCTTGGAATGCCTTGATTTAGCTCTTAGCTCTAGTATAGCTAATTTCTCTAGAATCTACTTAGGAACGGTGAATTATCTGTGGATGTACAATGCTCTAATCCGGCAAGAATTACCAGTTGATAATGATAAAAAATCTAGAAGATGAAGTTGCCCCTTGAAAGGATCGTATGGGCACCTAGAGGAGGGGGGGGGGGCTGAATAGGTGCTACTTCAAATTTTCTTCTTTTTTAAATTAAGGTTTGACAAGAAAGGTAAATTCTCTAGATTATGCAACTAAGCTAAATTTACCTATATGAGAAACAAGCACTAGCTAACACAACACTAAGCAAGAACAAGTAAGTAAAGTGCGGTAAAGGATAGAAGTAACCAAAGTGGTGGACACGGAGACACAAGGATTTGTTTCCCGTAGTTCCTTCCTTTTGAGGGGAAGTACGTCTACATTTGGAGAGGGGGTGGTTTCAAACCACCAACGCCACGAGAGGCCTCCCTTGTTCTCCGATGAATCTCACCCCAACGGGATCGATCCACTTTCCACTATATCGGCAACCTTCGAGGTGGAAGCCGACACCTTTACAACAAGTTCAGGGCACACATCCACAACTTAATTGGAGGCTCCCAAATACAAGCAAGCTGTCAAAACAATCAAAGACAAGCTTGTAAGAACCAAATCTAGAACTAGGGTTTACAAAGAAAACAGTAGAGCAATGGGGGCCCTCAAATGAATGAAGGGTGATACGTCCAAAACGTATCTACTTTCTCGAACACTTTGCTATTATTTAATCTCTAAACTTGTGTGATTTCGATGCAACTAACACGGATTGACGCTGTTTTCAGCAGAATTACCTTGGTGTCTTGTTTTTGTGCAGAAAATGAACTATCAGGAAAAATCCCGGAAAATATGCCAAAAATTATATTTCACCAGAAGATCCACGGAGCCAGAAGGGGAGATAGAGGGGAGGCCTGGGGGGCCCAGACCCACCCCAGGCGCGGGCCCACTGACCTCGTGCACGGGGGAGGTCTGGCCACCCCAGGAAGCTCCCCGGCCTCCCTCCACGCCTATAAGTTGCCTTCTGACCTAAAAACATAGGGGGGCTCGATAGTTTTCCAGAAAGAGTTCCGCTCCGCCGCCGCCACAAAAAACCAAGATTCGGATCCAGAAACTCCGTTCTGGCACCCTGTCGGGACGGGGGATTTGGAGAGGATCATCGCCATCGTCATCACCAACGCATCTCCATCAACCACCGATGTTTCCCTCATCCAGAGTGAGTAATCCCCCGCTGTAGGCTTGGGGATGGTAGGGATTGGATGAATTCTATCATGTAATCGAATAAGATCTGTTAGGGGCATAGTGCCTAGTATCTCTATTAGTGCTATTTGACTTTGTTGCAACTTGTTGTGCTTAATGCTTGTCACTAGGGTCCGAGTGCCATGATCTCAGATCTGAACTTATTATTGAATCATTATGATAGTATTGTTTGTGATCTTATCTGCAAGTTGTATATACATATCATTGTCCGGATCCAAAGGCCTCAAAGTGACAATAATTGGGACAACCGGAGGGGATGGCTGTGGTGTGAGGACCACATGTGTTCACGGAGTGTTAATGCTTTGCTCCGGAGCTCTATTAAAAGGAGCACCTTAATTGCCAGTAGTTCCCTAGAGGCCTCGCTGCCACGGGCTGGCTGGACAAAAGATGTTGTGCAAGTTCTCATTGCGAGCACGTATGACTATATATGGAGCACATGCCTAGGATTGTTTAGTACTTGGATGCTTGTTATTATTTATCTGCAATGCCCTAGTTCTTTGAAGTTACATGTTTAGACTCGTCCATGCAACGCCCGTACATTCATCCCTATGCCTACCGCACTCGAATCCTACTGTTACCGTTACTGTTACTATTGCTCCTGTTTCACTGTTGTTGTTATTGTTGCTGTTGCTACTACAAACTGTTACTACTGATAAACTTCTGTGAGCAAGAACTATTTCTAGGTGCACCTGAATTGACAACTCAGTTGTTAAGGCTTGCAAGTATTCTTTGGCTCTCCTTATGTTGAATCAATAAATTGGGTAATACTACCCGTGAAGACTGTTGCGATCCCCTACACTTGTGGGTCATCAAGACTATTTTCTGGCGTCGTTGCCGGGGAGCATAGCTTTATTTGTAAGTTCACTTGGATCTATTATTGTTCACTGCTACTCCTTTCATCATGGAGAAGTCTCGTGATGGAAAGTTCCCTATTTACCATCCACTACAAAAAGAGGTACAGTCCTAAACACCTCTGTTGCTCTTGATTCACCGTCTGTTATAAGTAAGCTTGTCACACCGCCACCACATACTCATGCTACACACACTGCTACTACTGCTGAATCTGGAACTACTTTTGATACTCATGATGTTACTTCTACTGTGCTTGATGCGAGTGGTTCATTAGGTCCTTTTCTAGATGCTACTATGGCTAGTCTAGGAAATACCGAAACTCCTAGTGAAGACACTGTTACACCTGTTAGCTCACCTGAGTCTAGTGAGAGTTTTGATATTAATGATGGTTACATAGAGCTCACTGATGAATTTATTGAAGAGTGCCGAAACACACATGGTTCTAGTGCTATTAAGAGTCTCCTTGCTAGACGTACTATTATGCCCAAGAAGTCCTATGATCCTAAGTTTGCCACCTCTCCCATAGATATTAAAGATAAAGATTATGATTTATCTCTTGATTTAGATTATTTAGATATTGTTGAGAAAGAACCTTTTTGTGGTACTGAAAATGAGAGTGTTGTGGCTCATATGAATGAGCTTTCTACTATGAGTGCTTTGTTCTCTGATGATTTTAAAATGCGCAAGTACTTTGTTACTAAGATGTTCCCTTTTTCACTAAAAGGAGAATCTAGGGCTTGGTTTAATAGATTACCTCCTAGTTCCATTGATAGTTCTGATTGCTTGATTGCTTCTTTCTTCCATAAATATTTTCCTCCCAGTGCTAGACATGCTGCTTTGCAGAGACTTTTTGAATTTAAACAGGGAGAAGAAGAGAAATTGCC
Source organism: Avena sativa (assembly GCA_916181665.1). Lineage (NCBI taxonomy): Eukaryota > Viridiplantae > Streptophyta > Magnoliopsida > Poales > Poaceae > Avena > Avena sativa. The sequence goes on along the minus strand of OV702298.1, from coordinate 36,789,493 downwards.
TGAGTCATGGAAAATATTCTGTTCCTTGATTCATGCATATCCTGGATGTCCATTACCTCAGAATGAGCTTCTTGATATTTATTATAATGGACTAACTAATGATTCTAGGACCTACCTAGATAGCTTTGGTGATTGTGTTTTCAGGAAAAGGACTCCTACAGATGCTGAAGAATTAATGAACAAGATAAGCAAGAATTATGATGATTGGACTTCAACTGAGCTGAATACACCTGAGCCTATTACTCCTGAACCAGTTGTTCCTGAACTAGTTCCAACACCAACAACAAAGAAGAGGGGAGTTATTGCATTAAATGATGAAGTGATGAAGGAAGCTAAGAAGTGTCTAAAGGAGAAAGGTATTAGAGCTGAAGATGTGAAGAATCTACCTCCTATAGAAGAATTATGTAAGACAATTCCCCACTCATCTACTATTGAGGTACACTCTCTCCAATTCAATGAAGGTGATATTCCTTATGGTAAGCCTCATGATCAATGCTTAGAGGAACTTGACACATTTATTGTTAAACAAGGTAATTTTAATAAACAAGTTTAGAATCATTTATTGGAAAACTCTAGAGCTATCCATGAGTTGAAAGATATTGTGGAAAGAACTTCTAATGATATTAAAATGCTTTGTAAACACTTTCAAATGGTTCAAACCCAACTTGATCAACTTGCTAAGATGCAAAAGGATATGCTAGTTAATGCTTCAGGAAATAAACATGCTTATGGAATTAGAACTAGGAGTGGTGCAACTACTCAAGATCATTTATATCCTGAAGGACACCCTAAAAGAATAGAGAAGGATTCCCAGCAAGGTGAGGATAGTGGTAGTCCTCGTAAGAGGAAGAAAAAGAAACATAAGAAAGTTGAGGAACCACTTAAACCTGCTGTAGGTCCAAATAGTATATTTGTCTCTGATGCTGAAACTGAGAGTGATAATATTGATGAGTCTCCTAATAAGGAGGAAGTTGAGGAAGAACCTGAGAAACACACTAAGAACACTAGGTACACAAAGGAATATTTTATTGCTAATAAACATGGTGAAGAGAGAGAACCTTGGGGGCAGAAACCTATGCCTTTTCCAGGTAAGAAACACAAGTCAAAGGAGGAAAAACACTACAACAAGTTTTGTGAGTGGATGAAACCTTTATTTTTGCAAATTCCTTTGACTGATGCTATTAAATTGCCTCCTTATTCAAAGTATATGAAGGATATTGTCTCTAATAAAAGGAAGATTCCTAATGAGGAGATTTCTACTCTGCTTGCTAATTATTCCTTCAATGGTAAGGTTCCAAAGAAACTTGGTGATCCAGGTATACCAACTATTCCTTGCTCCATTAAGAACAATTATGTTAGAACTGCTTTATGTGATTTGGGAGATGGAGTTAGTGTTATGCCTTTTTCTCTCTATAAGAGACTCCAGCTAGAAAAGTTGATACCAACTGATATATCTTTGCAAATGGCTGATAAGTCAACTACTATTCCTGTTGGTATATGTGAGGATGTTCCTGTTCAAGTTGCTCATAATTGCATGGTCTTAACTGATTTTGTTGTGCTTGAAATGCCTGAAGATGATAATATGTCTATTATTCTTGGGAGACCTTTTCTTAATACTGCAGGTGCTGTCATCAATTGCAATCAAGAAAAAGTAACATTCGATATTGACAAAGAGCACACTGTCTATTTCCCCAAGAAGGTTGTTAAGAGATATTGCATGAATTCTATTGAAAATATTGAAGGCATCAAGGTTGGAGAAATATATTGTCCCATTCCACAAGAAAATTTTGAAACTATTATGATTGGGACCATTGCTATCAAGTACGAGGTAACATAATCACCTTGTGGAATGCAAAGTTTTGATTCATATAAGATTGTTTTGGTAACAAGACTTGATCAACCTTGTTAACAAAAGGATTTTAATGAACAAAATAATGTTTTCATAGTGTTTATACTTGCTCACTTTTATTTTTCTCCTTTCCAATCTTTGCTCTTCGCTGTGCCTAACTTAAAGGCGTTAAAGAAAAGTACTTGTTGGGAGATAACCTAAGAGTTTCCTTGAGTCTTGGAAGTTATTACTTCAGTAATGACCTCTCCTTATCCTTTTTGTTTGCTTTTTGTGCCAAGAATGACCTCTAATGAGAGGGAAGTAAGATTTGGGGAGTTGCTGTCCCGAAACAGATTTCTGTCCTCCAACAAAAAAATTCGTGAGGAGGCTCTGTAACTCGTATTGAGCTAAAAATTTACTAATAAATCCCCCAGTATGTCATATAACTTTCATTAGTTCTACACTTTTTGATTTGAGCAACAGAAGATGTTCGAAAAAATTTGTTTCTACCTGCTGGTCTGTTTTGACAAATTTCTGCCATTATTTGCATTTGCTTCTTATTGATTCCTTTTTGAGTTCTCTTTAGGTAAATTGAGCTTTTTGAAGGAGTTACTACAGTAGCTTGTGTTTTTAGTGAAAATCCTTGCTTTTCCTAAGCTTTGCTAGTGTTCTAATATCTTTTGAATAAGCTAATGTTGCTAATGAAGATTGTATGAAGTTTTGTATGAAAGAAAAATTTCAGGTGTAGAGAGAGGATGATGTAATGAGATGAAGAATGGACAAAAGCTCAAGCTTGGGGGGAGCCACTCCGTGTCACCCTAATAATTAATCAAGAGGTACAAGCGTTAAAGCTTGGGGGTGCCCAAGGCACCCCCTTCTTCATCAATAAAAATCTCAGGTCTTTCTAGACACTTCATTTTTATTGTTTCATGCACAGTTGTGTTGTTCTTGGAGCGTCTTAGTTTTTGTTTTTGGTTTTCTTTTGCTTCGTTTGGTTTTGTGTTGGTTGCCTTCTAAAAAATTGAAAACACCAAAACTATTTGTTGTCCTTCTTTTGTTTTGTGACTTCTTCGCAGGGTTCAACCGTCCTCAGTGGATATTGGTTTTCATGTTAATTATTCAAGTCACACAAGTGAAGGGCAATAATGAAGATTAAGACAACTCGAGGTGTGGTAAGAGGCTGGTAACGAACTCTATTTGTTTCATTTTTGTACATATACTCATCATTGTGAGCATGCTTAGCCTGTTTGTGTAAGGTGTATGTCATTATGGATGCTTAGTAGTTCTTGCTTGTCTATGATTAGCTCCAGCTTGCTAATAGTTTGTAGCATGTCATATGAATGTTTGCTTGCATTGTTTTACTCATACTTTGGTATGACATTGTGGTATCCTCCTCTGACTGTTCATGTGAATCGACTTGGCACATGCTCACGCATGCATATGACTAATCAATTGTCAGTAAGCCTCGATGATTTATTTTGCCTCAGAGTTCTTGTATCACTTTCATGCCATAGTTAGTCCTGTTTTGTTGCAAGCATGATTATGACAGTTATCGCTCTCTCGTTTGTCACTCCCTCTCTATTGCTAGCCTTCACTTGCACTGAGTATGTGCTCTGCCTGTGCTTTCAACTCCCCAAAACCAATATTGCCAGCTGTGTCCACCATATCTACCTATTAGCATCATTTGCTACTTCAGTGCATATTACATATGCCGTGTTTTCTTCCAAAATAAAATGTTTGTCTGTTTTGAGAAAGTTAGTTAGTAAAGCTCTCACGAACTTGATGGCACACTTTATTCCTTGCGCTTAATAATCTTGAACCATTGTGACTAGTCCATGAAAGTTATATGCTTGCTTATTATATGCTGGGAGTCAGCAGAACCGTGTTGTCACGGGGAACGCTTTCAACACTTTTTGGATATCTCATCCAGTTGATACTTTGCTCTTTTGTTTACGGATGTTGACGATGTGAAATAAAAGGGGAAGTTGTTAGTTCATGGATTTTATACATTGTGTTAGAGAAACGCCTGGGCCGATAGCCTAAGCCATGCTTAATCATGGTGGAAACTTGCAGCATCACTATAATGAGCATCTATGAAGCTTCCTCAATAAAAAGCTATGCATATGGTAAATAAAAAGATTGCTGAGATGCTCATTGTATGCTTGCCTTGTCATTTTGGTTATGGGAAAGCTCATGTACCATGTGCAAGGGGTACCCCGTTGGCGGTTCTCGATGATATGCATGTATTTATAATGACAAGAACTTTCAGGTGACCAAAGTTGAGTAGCATGCGGAGCGGACCTCGTACTCAAGGGACTTGGGATTTCCAGTCTATGGTCTGTCAAGCATATGATTTAGAGTGGACCTCACTTTCACCTTAACCACATGAAGATGCCTATGATAGGGGCAATGAGAGCTCAAAGCTAATGAGTACCTTCCTTTCAGCATTAGGAAGCCTTTCAAACCTTCACAAAACCGTTTTCACAATTTTGTTGAGTCACCACTTATTATATGAGCACCTTCTTGAGAGCATAGTTGTCATTCTTGTGTTTGTTCCAAAACTTAGTTAATTATGTCATGACTTTGATGCTTGTATCTCTGATATCTTTATCTCTAGTCTTCACTTGAACTTCAGAGGTGCCTCAACATTTATATTGTGCTCTTCAAACAAAGGCAATCGAGATACCACTCTATCATACCTTATTATGAGCATTGCAATGTTGCTTATGTTTATGTTTCATGCTACTTATTATTATTGAGTTGGTTTCTCTTCATAGCTTGCAATGGCTATTGAGTAGACTTAGTTGCATACTCTTTATTATGAATTGTCTAAGCATCTACTCCTGTGCTGAGAAAATATACATCATATGAAGCAAAGTGTTCGTGAAAGTTCTTTTATCGCACTCAGTTTTCAACTGCATTGCTTGAGGACAAGCAATAAGCTAAGCTTGGGGGGAGTTGATACGTCCAAAACGTATCTACTTTCTCGAACACTTTGCTATTATTTCTTCTCTAAACTTGTGTGATTTGGATGCAACTAACACGGACTGACGCTGTTTTCAACAAAATTACCTTGGTGTCTTGTTTTTGTGCATAAAATGAACTATCAGGAAAAATCCCGGAAAATATGCCAAAAATTATATTTCACCAGAAGATCCACGGAGCCAGAAGGGGAGACGGAGGGGAGGCCTGGGGGGCCTAGACCCACCCCAGGCGCGGGCCCACTAACCCCACGCCTTGGGGAGGTCTGGCCACCCCAGGCAGCTCCTCGGCCTCCCTCTGCGCCTATAAGTTGCCTTCTGACCTAAAAACACAGGGGGGTTCGATAGTTTTCTAGAAAGAGTTCCGCTCCGCCGCCTCCACCAAAAACCAAGATTCGGATCCAGAAACTCCGTTCTGGCACCTTGCCAGGATGGGGAATTTGGAGAGGATCATCGCCATCGTCATCACCAACGCATCTCCATCAACCACCGATGTTTCCGTCATCCATGAGTGATTAATCCCCTGCTGTAGGCTTGGGGATGGTAGGGATTGGATGAGTTCTATCATGTAATCGAATAAGATCTATTAGGGGCATAGTGCCTAGTATCTCTATTAGTGCTATTTGACTTTGTTGCAACTTGTTGTGCTTAATGCTTGTCACTAGGGCCCGAGTGCCATGATCTCAGATCTGAACTTTTTATTGAATCATTATGATAGTATTGTTTGTGATCTTATCTGCAAGTTGTATACACATATCATTGTCCGGATCCAAAGGCCCCAAAGTGACAATAATTGGGACAATCGGAGGGGATGTCTGTGGTGTGAGGATCACATGTGTTCACAGAGTGTTAATGCTTTGCTCCGGTGCTCTATTAAAAGGAGAATCTTACTTGCCAGTAGTTCCCTAGAGGCCCCGCTGCCACAGGCTGGCTGGACAGAAGATGTTGTGCAAGTTCTCATTGCGAGCATGTATGACTATATATGGAGCACATGCCTAGGATTGTTTAGTACTTGGATGCTTGTTATTATTTATCTGCAATGCCCTAGTTATTTGAAGTTACATGTTTAGACTCGTCCATGCAACGCCCATCCATTCATCCCTATGCCTACCGCACTCGAATCCTACTGTTATCGTTACTGTTACTATTGCTCCTATTTCACCGTTGTTGTTACTGTTGCTGTTGCTTTGCTGTTGCTACTACAAACTGTTACTACTGTTAAACTTCTGTGAGCAAGAACCATTTCCAGGTGCAGCTGAATTGACAACTCAGTTGTTAAGGCTTGCAAGTATTCTTTGGCTCCCCTTGTGTCGAATCAATAAATTGGGTAATACTACCAGCGAAGACTGTTGCGATCCCCTACACTTGTGGGTCATCAAGGGGGAAATGTGGATCTCTTTTGGTGAAGTAGTAGATCAAGGGCTCCTCCTTCGATTCTCCAAAGATCAAAGACTTTGGATGGTTGAGTGAAGAGATCTTGGCGATTTGGTGGCTCAAAATGGCGGTGGTAGTCTTCAATGCAACGAGCACTTTGTCCCAATGTAGGTGGAGGGGTATTTATACCACTTGGATGAATCTGCCCGTTGGGGCATTAAATGCACCGGTACTACCGGTACTCAAGCGGTAGTATCGGTCACAACCGGTACTACCGGTCAAGTATCGGACCAAGTACCAGAGGGGGCACCACATGGTCGAGCCAGCCACGGTCATGCCCGGAACCACCTTGCGGTACTACCCCCAAGCGGTAGTACTGGTCATTAGACGTGGTACTACCGGTCAGGGCGGTAGTACCGATCCCAAGTACCGGTTGGTACTGAGCGAAAAGGAAAGGCCTAGTCCTTCCTCAGCGTTACCCGGTACTGCCGAGCAGCACTACCGTGTCCAAGCGGTAGTACCGCTTGCCACAAGCGGTACTACCGGTTGGAGCGGTAGTGTCGATCCACGATACCGGGTGGTACTAAGGAAAATCGAGGCCTGCCCACCTTAATCAGATGCAACCGGTACCAGGGAGAGGTAGTACCGGGGCCAAGCGGTAGTACCGGTTGTAACTTCCGGTACTACCGGTCAGCACTGGTGACATTGGCAACTGCAATTGTGGCAATTCAATATTTGTGCCACTACCTAGAAAACCTGAGATACACTTAGCGCACGATTAAATCGATAGGTGTGTTATTATCAAACATCAAAATCACAAGGATAGGATATGCTCTTTCAATCTCCCCCTTTTTGGTGTTTGATGACAACACACCTTTGCAAGAAAATATTATGAAGATGCTCATGGCTTTTGAAAAATAGAGACGGGGCTCCCCCTGGATGAATAGGATCAAACCTCCCCCTCTATTTTACAAACCCAACACGAGTGCACAAATATAGATACTAGCATTTGAACTCATACCTTTGCACAATAACTTGTGATGAGAAAAATATTGGCAATGGATAACACATATCATCACAAGATGGATCCGTGAAATACCCACATAGTATCAACATACATAGCACGAGTAGTTCCCAAATAGTTAGTACATAGAGTTCACACATAACTATGCAGCAAATAGGCAAATAAAGTTCACAAGCAATTAAAAGATCAAAGCAAGAACGAGCTTGTGACTTTCCCATGCAACACCCGCATGCCTAAGGTGCACCTTCTCCCCCTTTGGCATCAAGACGCCAAAAAGGGACAAGTGCAAGACTAATGTCCTGACAGTCAATCCTCCTCCTCCTCATCAAAGTCCTGCTCATAGGCTGGTGGAGCACGGTGCGAGGAAGAGACATCATCATTCCAATGGCTGTGCTTGGATATCCATTGGTCTTCTGGGGTGATGTTGGTCTCGGAACCCTCGGAGATGGTCAATCCTTGAGCTTCCATCAAGTCCTTCTGCCGAGCACAAGCTTTCTTGGCATACACATGAGCCTCATACATGCGCTTTTGATTGTCAACTTGGAAGCAAAAGACCTTTTTGAGCTTGGCCTCAATCCTCTTGGCCCAAGATGGTTGGGCATTCTTGCGATGGGAGACAACAAAATCTGCATCACGACCACTGTCAGCATCATCAGAATCAACCTCAATCACATTGCCTTCTTCATCCACCTCATCATCTTCCACATTGCGGGGCTTGGCATGATTCTTGTTCTTGAGGGCCTTGAACTGGTGCACAATGAGAGGACGAGTGGAAAGGGTCCTGGCAATGGGAGGGCACTTGGCAACAATGAGAGCCATGATGTATGGAGCGAAAGGGGGAACCCTCTGGGAGTGAGCCACAACGACCATCTCATTCCAGATAAAGTCCATCACATCAAGAGGAGTGCCGGAGTCGCGGTTGAGGAAAGTGTTGAGCAACAAATCAATAGAATATCCATAAATCTCATCTTTGTTGCCTGCACGAGGAGCAATGGTCTCACAGAAGATGCGGTGGAGAATGTCATACGTGGGGAGAAGATCCTTGATCTTGCCAACAACACCGCGGCCCCGGATATAAAGATGTGCAAGAACATCCTTCTTAGAGGGGTGCTCACGCATGTGGCAGCGGAAACCACAAGGAATGTCACGACCATGATCTTCATACCCCAGAATCTCAGCAAATTCAGCAAGAGTGGCCTCCTTAATTGCACCTTGAGTCATCCAAGTGATTTTCCGAGTGCGTCCAGTTGAGAAGTGTGCAGTGGCATAAAACTGAGCAATGAGAAGAGGCTCATAGTCATGCTGAAACTCCATGATGGGGAACAATCCAAGGTGAGAGCAGATTTCTTTAGCCTCAGCAAAATAATCAAGATTCTTGTTGATGTGTCCCATATAAATCCACAGCTGCGGCACAACCATCTGAATATCCGTCATAAGTACTTCATGGTAGACTCTCTCTTGGAAGTCATTGTAGAACAAGCTATCTTCCCTGCCCTCATCACGGGCACGGACATAGGGATTATCAACCCTTAGAGAGCGAAACTCGGAATCAGATATGTTAGATAGTTTCTTTGGCCCTGATGGCCCTGAGCTGCAACTCTTGGTGCGCCCCGAGGAGGGGGAGCATAGCCACGACCAGCAGACCGCTTGGTGACCCCCTCACGACCCCCACGGCCACCTCGAGATGTAGGAATCTTCGTACGACGGCTAGGCTGAGGCATGACTTCTTCCTCGGACTTCGTCTCTTCCTCTTCAATCTCATGAGTTTCCTTGGAGCGCTTATGAGCACCCCTAGAACCACCTGCACCTGTGATAGCAAGAGGGAGAGCAGCAGGGAGGGTAAAGGCACAAGAACCCAAAATGAACAAAGAAGAATCCATGTTTTAACAAGATGTTGCGGTCAACTGGGACCGGTACTACCGGAACTGACAACCGGTAGTACTGCTTGCGAGCGGTAGTACCGGAATAAAATTTTCCGGTACTACCGGTAGAGCGGTACAAGCATATCAACGGTAGGACACGGTCCCAAATTGGCCTCAACAATTTATAAAACATTGATTCTACTAGGTAACAAGGAATGTATGGCGGTACAACCTCATAGCAAGTTACTTTCTCCAAGAATCTAAGCAAAACCTAGATCCAACAAAGAAATCAAGAGTGAGAAGGAGGGGACGGTTGTACGGGGATCCATGGCGGTGGAGAGATATATACAATTTTGCTTCTTAGAAGACCAAAACACCAATGACCTACCAAGGAATTGGCAAGCCCCGGATGTTGATTTTCTATCATCCTTATCACCAGCCCAATCCGAATCCGTGTATCCACAAAGAGGAAATGTTGACCCTCGAGGATACCAAAGACCATAATGTGGGGTGTGAACTAAAATATCAAAAGATTCTCTTGACCGCCATTAAATGGATTTCTTTAGGAGTCGCTTGATATCTTGCACACACACCTACACTCAAGACAATATCGGGTCTAGATGCACAAAGATAAAGCAAAGAACCAATCATAGACCGGTATACCTTTTGATCCACATCTTTACCATTTGGATTTTGTTCTAGATGAGTCTTTGTAGCCATGGGAGTAGGAGCTCCATTTAAATCTTGCATATTGAATCTCTTGAGCATATCTTGAGTATACTTGGCTTGGTTAAGAATGTCCCTCCTCTAACTTGCTTGATCTCAAAACCAAGAAATACTCTCAACTCCCCCATCATAGACATCCGGAACCTACTAGCCATAAGCTTTGAGAATTCATCATTAAAAGCTTTGTTAGATGAGCCAAAGATAATATCATCAACATATATTTGGCATACAAAAAGCTCCCCATCGACCTTCTTAGTAAAAAGAGTGGGATCGATTTTCCCAACCTCAAATCCACGGTCAAATAACAACTCTCTAAGGTGCTCATACCACGTGCGTGGGGCTTGCTTGAGCCCATAGAACGCCTTATCAAGTTTGTAGACATGGTTTGGGAAGTTGGGATCCTCAAATCTCGGGGGTTGTTTTACATATACCAACTTTTAATGTACCATTAAGAAAGGCACTTTCTACATCCATTTGTTGCAACTTAAAGTTATGATGTGCCGCATAAGCAAGAAGGATACTCATGACTCCTAGGTGGCGCCAGAGAACTTGGTGCTTTGATGTGGAGTCTTGTTGGGAACCCCAAGAGCAAGGTGTGAAGAGCACAACAGCAAGTCTTCCCTCAGTTGAGACCGAGGTTATCGAACCAGAAGGAGGAAGGAAACGCCACACAGGTGTTGCAAGCAACGCGGAGACCTGCACAACACAAACTCAAGACTTTGCCCCAATGAATCAGTGAGGTTGTCAAGCTCACCGGTTTGCTATAACAAAGGATTAAACGTATGGTGTGGAAGGTAATGGTTTGCAGCAAGTAAACAGGTAACAGTGGAAGATGTATCAATGGTAAAGATTCGACCAGGGTCCATAGTTCACTAGAGGTGCTCTCCTTAGATAAACAACATGGCATGAAGGGTAAACAAATTACAGCGGGGCAATTGACAGGAACTGAGCAAGGCACAACAATGCAATTACTAGCCAGAAAGATCCTATGAGATTGGTTGGACAATACAACAATATACATAGACCGTCATCCAACTGCATCTATGACTAGAAGTGCACCTTCAGGTTATCATCCGAACCCCCTCCAGTATTAAGTTGCAAGCAACAGACAACTGCTTTAAGCAAAGTGTGTAAGGTAAACAGTCCACATGTTCCATGAACAAGAGACCGTTGTTTTCTCCCCAGTAGCAACAACACATCTACAACCGAAGAGATTTCTGTCACTTCCCTTGGAAACTAGAGGCATGAACCCACTATCGAGCATAAATACTCCCTCTTGGAGTCACTAGCAACTACTTGGCCAAGATAACCACTAGCAACGGAGAGCATGCAAGATCACAAACAACACAGACATGATAGAATCATAAATATAAAACCATTAATCAAACCAACATAATAATCTCAATATCCATCGGATCCCCGCAAACACAACATGCATAATTACAAATAGATTAGATCTTGATCATGAACGGATCTCACAAGATCTATACATGAAAGCACAAAGGAGGAGATACAAACATCTAGCTACTACATGGACCCATAGTCCAAGGTGGAACTACTCATGAATCATACCGGAGAGAAGGCCTCCGAAATGATCTCCCCTCCGACAGGGTGCGGGGAAGAACTTCAGACCCCCCCGATCTAGGGACGATGGTGGCGGCGGCTACAGACGGTTTCATGGATTTATGATCGGGTACTTAGGGTTACTGCATCGGGGGCTTCTTATAGGCGAAGGGGCGAGACCGGAGGCATCCAGGGTGCCGAAAACCTAGCTAGGCGCGGGCCCACCTATGGCCGTGCATGGGGGGGGGGGGGGTGGCCCCTATGGCCAGCCTTCCGGGCTCCCCTCTAGACTTCTTGCTCCCCACAGAAAGTAATTTACTTTGGCGTTTGTCCCGTCCAATTCCGAGAATATTTCTTTACTAACTTTTCTGAAACCAAAAACAGCAGAAAACAGGCATCTGGCACTGTTGCAACTTGTTAATAGGTTAGTACCAGAAAACATGTAAAAAGCACCTCAAAGTGTGGACAAGTAAAGCAAAGTAGATACTAAACAAGCATGGAGCATCAAAAATTATAGATACATTTCCAACGTATCAGATACGGATGGACTCAAGGTGAGCCACGTGTGCATATGTCTCTCCATAGTCAATGCCTTCAATTTGAGAGAACCCTTGTGCAACCAATCTTGCCTTGTTCATTACTATAATTCCATGCTCATCTTGCTTGTTCTTGAATATCCACTTGGTGCTTATAACATTGCGGCAATCCTTTGGCTTCTCAACTACTTTCCATATTTTGTTTCTCTCAAAGTTGTTTAGCTCTTTGTGCATTGCTTCTAACCAATCCGAATCTTCAAGAGCTTCCCACAATTTCTTTGGTTTAATCATGGAGATGTGTGCTTGGTGCTCACTAAACCTCTTCAATTATGCACTTGTGGAAATGCCTTTCCTTAGGTCACCAACCACATTTTGTAGAAAGTGATCTCTTAATTCCAACATCCTCTCTTTTATAGCTTCACGACGAGTGTGGATCTCCTCGTTGTTACTTGGAGGTCCCTCTTCATCATTTTGGTCCTCATCTTGACCATCATCTTAACCTTGATCAACATGGGAATCATTTTCTTCATTGAGAGGCAAAGATTGACCTTGGTATTGATCTGGCACATTTCTAGCATTGAGTTGAGCTTGTCTTAGGGCACTTTGTATGTATCTCCCTTTAGTAATTGACTCGGCACCGCTTGGCATTCTGGAGATTGGAGACTCAAACTCATCCTCACTAGAACTGTCACCATGATCAACATGTTGAGGGTCCATAGCTTGTCTTTGGCTTGGGTCATTGTCCTCCTCGGTGGATCGATCTTGTTGATGTTGTGAAGATGAGGGCTCCACTTGAGTAGAGCATAGTTCTTCTCGATCCGCCATAAGGGGTTCCTCAACGGGGTGGATATATCCCACACCCATTCTTCCTATGGCATCCTGAGGCATTTCATCATCTGCATCACAAGCATCAACACGCCCCCTTAGGGACCATCATATTCTTCAAAGGTCACACTACAAGATTCTATGACGGCTCCGGAGAGCTTATGATAGATTCTATAAGTGTTAGATTCGAGACCATAGCCAACAAAAATACCCTCTAATGCTTTAGACTCGAATTTGGACAAACGAACACCTTTTATGAGATAGAAACACTTACAACCGAACACCCGGAAGTAAGATATGTTGGGCTTGTTACCGGTAAGTATTTCATATGGAGTCTTGTTGATTTTCTTGTGGAGGTAGAGCTGGTTTGATGCATGGCAAGCGGTAGAGATGGCTTCGGCCCAAAAGTTGTATGGAGATTTAAACTCTGCCAACATGGTCCTATCCATCTCAATAAGAGTCTGGTTCTTTCTCTTGGCAACACCATTTTGTTGAGGGGTATATGCAGCGGAATATTGATGTTTTATCCCCTCATCACCAAGGAAATCATTCAAGGTGTAGTTCTTGAACTCAGTCACGTTGTCTCTTTTTATTATCAACACGGGGACATTGTATTGACGTTGAACCAAGTTGATGAAGTCGATGAAGGTATTTTGGGTCTCACTTTTCAACTTGAAGAAATATACCCATGAGTATCTTGAAAAGTCATCAATAATCACCAAACAATATTTCTTCCCGCCAAGACTTGCATGAGATGGGGGACCAAAGAGATCCACATGAAGGAGCTCCAAGATCCTCATTGACGAGATGCGGTTCTTTGGCTTGTGGGGAGCATCATGCATCTTTCCTAGAACGCAAGCCCTGCAAACACGATCTTTGGAAAAGGAAACATTTTCTTTTAGTCCAACAATATGGCCCTCCTTGTGGAGACTTTGCAAAGTTCTCATATTGACATGGGCTAGTAGGCGATGCCATAGCCAACCCACATAGGCCTTTCTGAACAAGCACATCGTAGTTGTAGTGGTTTGCCCCGAAAAGTCTACCACATACAAGTCATGTTCGACGTACCCAATGAAAGCGACCTTGAGAGACTTGCTCCACATGAGTACCACAATATCATCAATAAAGATGGCAAAGCCCATCTTTCCAAGAGCACGGACTGAAAGTAAATTGTAACCAAGGGTCTCAACAAGCATGACGTCCACGAGTGTAATGTCGTGGGCAACCACTACCTTGCCGAAACTCATTACCTTAGACTTTGACTTGTCGGCATACGTCACGGTTATTTGATCATCATTTGGCTTTAAATCCTTGACAATAGATGAGCTTCTGGTCATATGACTTGTGCAACCACTATCAAGTACCCATTTTGACCCGCCGGAAGCATATTTCTACAAAATACCAAACTAATTTTTAGGTACCCATTTTTCAATGGGTCCTTTTTTGTTAGCAACAAGGGTTTTGGGGACCCAAATAGACCAAGCAATATACCCATCATATGGGCCAACATATTTTGCATACACATCACCATAATAATCACGCATTATAACATAGTGAGGGTTAGCACTTCCCGCAAAATCGTCATGAGACATAGTTTTACCAATTGTGGTCTTACTACCCACAATGGCCTTGTTTTTCTCTTGTGCGGGCTTGTCCTTCTTCTTGTTATTCTTCTTCTTGGCATTGGAGACAAAACCAATGCCCCCTTTCTCACCACTAGGCCTTTGCTTACTCAAAAGATCATCAATGGACTTGTTACCTTGTGGAAATGTGGCCTTGGCTAGCTCCCCTTCAACCTAGCATTTTCTTCAAGAATAGTTGTACTACTAGAGGAAATGAAGTTACTAGGTGAAGTAATATTGGCCAATTGAGTTTGAATCATTTCATGAGACTTTGTGAGTGACAAGAGTTCACTTTCCAAAGCCTTGTTAAGCAAACTAAGGCCCCCTTCTTTTCAGCTTCTTGGCCAGCTTCTCCCAGAAGCTACCCTCGACCAGCTTCTCCCAGAATCTCATCTGCCAAAATCGTTTATACTTTTAAATTAACATTGAAACTACTAGTTAAGAAGTTTGAACGAATTTTGAAAATAAGATTCTGGGAGAAGCTGGTCGAGGGTAGATTTTGGGAGAAGCTGGCCAAGAAGCTGAAAAGAAGGGGGCCTAAAGTCCTCGGCAATTTTTTCATGAACCACACCAAACTCAATCTTGTCCTTTTTAGCCCTTTTGTATTTAGAAATAGCACGATCACGTTCTTTGACGAGTCTATTAAAAATTATGTCATTGGCCTAATCAAGCCCTTCAAGTTTTAGTTCAAGAGACATCCTAGTATCTTGTTCTTCTTCTAGATCATTATTTAAGGCTTCTATCTCACTCATGTTTTCACTTCCAAGTTTACATCTTACATCTAGAAGATCTTGTGTGTGGGAAAGTTGATCTAAAACATTCCCAAAATGTATCTTGGCCTCCCCTTGTAAGTTAGTCACAAACTCATCAAAAGCAATTAATTCTCTTTTTACTTCAAGAGACATCTCATCATCATATTCATCATTGGCTAAGGGAGGAGAGTGAGATGATAAGGATACCTCTGTTCCTCTTGACATAAGGCAAGTGACGTTCTTGTTGGGAGAATTTTCATTTGGAGAGTCGAAGAGTGAGAATGTCGGAGTAGATGTAGTGACTAGAGCAGCCACCCCACTTGATGTTTCCTTCTCCTCATCTTCATTGTCGGAGGAGTATTATTCATGAGTGATCAATACAATTTCGCCCTTCTTCTTATTGATTGGATTCTTCTTGACGAAGGGTTTCTTGTAGGGAGCTTTGGAAGTTGTCTTTGGCACAAGTTTGCCCCCATGATATTCTCTCTTCTCATATGGGCAACCCGCCACAAAGTGATAGCGGTCACCACAATTGAAGCAAGTTCTCAATTTCATGACACTTTCTCTTCTTCCATTTGGATTGCTTCTTCTTTGCATTTCCATCTTGGATTTGGTGGGGTTCTTCCAAAATTTCTTTGCATAGAAAGCCATATATTGACCATGAGCAATCTTGACATCATCGGGGTGGCTCATGGAGAAGCCTTCATCACTATCATGTTCATCCACATGTTCCACAACTTTGGCCTTCAATGCAAGGTTGACGACATTGCTCATTCCAAGGGCACGAGCACGGGCATCTTTGGCATTCTTGGCGGCAACCTTGAAAGAGGCCATCTCTTGCATAACTTCATTGGAGGTCATGAGATGGTAGTTGTGTCTTCCTTGTAGTCTCTTCAAGTCGGTGGGCTCAAAGGGCATGAGTGAACTCACATATTTCCTTTTTATCCAAGCATCATCCACATGTGAGGCACCCACATTTCTAAAAGCGGTGGCGGTGGTCTTGAGCCTATGGTACATGTCTTCATGATCTTCACCTTCTTTCATGTAGAAGCCTTCGGCTTCATTGCTTAGTGCATCAAACCGGTTCCTTCTCATGCTCTCATTCCCAACAAACAACACTGTGAGAGCATCCCAAGCTTCCTTGGCGGTGTTGAGGTGCTCAATGTGTGGGTAATCCTTTGTACCCAATCCTTGTTGGATCATGTGCAAGGCGGTGGAATTGAGTTGAATATTGAAAACTTCTCTTCTTGTCAAGTTGCTTGGATCCCCAATATAGAGTCCTTGTTCAATGATGTTCCATAGTTCAATGCAAGAGCTGCACACATGAGTTTTTATTAGAGATTGCCATTGAGAAAAAGTAGTAGATGCTTCAAGATTTGGTGGGTCACCTCTATTGTATACATGAGGGTGAGGAATTGGAGGGTCGGGAGAGTACCATTCATGGTGCTCTCCCTTCTCACCAACCCTTTTTGTGGAGGAGTTAATGTTGTCTTGATTATCCCCCACCACCTTATCCGTGGGAGATGCCGGGGCATTCTCTTTGGTTGAAGGAGGTAGTTCCTCTTAAGGAGAAGGGGATGATGATCCTACCTTATCTTTAACAAATTGCTCAATTAACTTTTGCAATTGTTTGATCTCGTTGGCCATGGTGGAGCTCAATATTGTTTCCAAGTTATTGAGATCATCCATGGTCACCGTGGTATGCTCACCACCACCTTCCCCCTCATTGCTACCCATATACTCTTAGGCGGTAAAGCCCGAATAAGAGCCGAGGCTTTGATACCAATTGAAAGGATCGTATGGGCACCTATAGGGGGGGGGGGTGAATAGGTGCTACTTCAAATTTTCTTGTTTTTCAAATTAAGGTTTGACAAGAAAGGTAAATTCTCTAGATTATGAAACTCAGGTGAATTTACCTATATGACAAACAAGCACTAGCTAACACAACACTAAGCAAGAACAAGTAAGTAAAGTGCGGTAAAGGATAGAAGTAACCAAAGTGGTGGACGCAGAGACACAAGGATTTGTTTCCCGTAGTTCCTTACTTTTGAGGGGAAGTACGTCTACGTTTGGAGAGGGGGTGGTTCCAAACCAGCAACGCCACGAGAGGCCTCCCTTGTTCTCCGATGAATCTCACCCCAACGGGATCGATCCACCTTCCACTATATCGGCAACCTTCGAGGTGGAAGCCGGCACCTTTACAACAAGTTCGGGGCACACATCCACAACTTAATTGGAGGCTCCCAAATACAAGCAAGCTGTCAAAACAATCAAAGACAAGCTTGTAAGAACCAAATCTAGAACTAGGATTTCCAAAGAAAACACTAGAGCAATGGGGGCCCTCAAATGAATGAGGGGGGAAATGAGGATCTCTTTTGGTGAAGTAGTAGATCAAGGGCTCCTCCTTCGATTCTCCAAAGATCAAAGACTTTGGATGGTTGAGTGAAGAGATCTTGGCAATTTGGTGGCTCAAAATGGAGGTGGTAGTCTTCAATGTAACAAGCACTTTGTCCCAAGGTAGGTGGAGGGGTATTTATACCACTTGGAGGAATCTGCCTGTTGGGGCATTAAATGCACCGGTAATCAAGCAGTAGTACCGGTCATAACCGGTACTACCGGTCACCTACCAGACCAAGTACCGGAGGGGGCACCACATGGTCGAGCCAGCCACAGTCATGCCCGGAACCACCTTGCGGTACTACCCCCAAGTGGTAGTACCGGTCACTAGACGCGGTACTACCGATCAGGGCGGTAGTACCGATCCCAAGTACCGGTTGGTACTGAGCGAAAAGGAAAGGCCTAGTCCTTCCTCAGCGTTGCCCGGTACTTCCGAGCGGCACTACCGTGTCCAAGCAGTAGTATCGCTTGCCACAAGCGGTACTACCGGTTGGAGCGGTAGTGCCGCTCCGCGGTACCGGGTGGTACTGAGGAAAATCGAGGCCTGCCCACCTCAATCAGATGCAACCGGTACTAGGGAGCGGTAGTACCGGGTCCAAGCGGTATTACCGGTTGTAACTTCCGGTACTACTGGTCAGCACTGGTGACATTGGCAAGTGCAACTGTGGAAATTCAATATTTGTGCCACTACCTAGAAAACCTGAGATACACTTAGCGCACAATTAAATCGATAGGTGTGTTATTATCATACATCAAAATTACAAGGATAGGAAATGCTCTTTCACCCCTAAAAAACAAAAAAATGCATGGTATCTTCGTCGGGGGATTATTCTTACTGGTGATAATCTCGTAAGGTGGAATTGACATGGAAGTACGAAATATGCTTTTTGTCATCATGATGAGACAATTAAAGACTTTTTATTCCAATGTGATTATGTCCATGCTATATGGTCAGTCATCCAAGCAGTTTCAAACTTGTATCCACCGCATATTGTTGCTAATATTTTTTGGAATTGACTACATGGTGTAGATCACTATTACATGATTCTACTTAGGGTGGTGGAGCGATTGCTGTTATTTGGTCGCTATGGCTGTGTTCAAATGATAAAGTATTTAATGATAAAAATTCTTCTCTCCTGCAGGTTATCTACCGGCGTACATGTACAATCTGTTTATGACCGTATCTATATCTTGTGGTGTCTGGAAACCTCTTTACAGAGGTGTGTACATGACTTGAGGATACGCAAGGGACTTTTTGAAGTAGATATGCCCTAAAGGCAAATAATAAATGTATTTTATTATCATATCTCAATTGATTTATAATAGTTTCATACTGTGCTATAACTGTTCAAGCGAAACATTGGTATAGATGTGGTATGTAAACAAACCAAGTCCCTAGTACCCTCTATTTATACTAGTTTGTTGGGAAGCTGTTGATCAAGGTTTCCCGATCATGGACTTACTTTAACATCAACTGACAACGAGGTCACTTCATTAATGAATGATGTGATGGACATTACCCAATATAAGTATTGCAGCACGATTAAGTCACATAGTTTATCTTTGCAATAGTTAGAAGCGTAGTTTCCTTCTCCTTTGCCCGTGAGATCATATTAATCACTATCACCCGAGGAGGCTGTTTTGACTGCATCAAACGTATGGAAAGGGAGAATGGAGCTCTAGCTGAGAAAGTGATGATGATAAAGGAGATTGCAGACTTTGCTAGCAATGGTATGGTGGTCCAAGGACAGGAGATTGACACCTTGCATGAAGCTGTGGGAGTTCTGGAGAATGCTCTGATAGCCAGAGATGCAAACATAGATCATCTTCATGGTACTGTGCAGGAGAACACCCAGAACATACAACAGTTGCAAGGGACCATCCAGGAAAGGGATCAAACTATTGAAGCTATGACAGCCCAGATTGCCGCTCTCCAAGCACAGCTAAATCCACCCTCTAATGATGACAATGGAGATGATGGCAACAATGGGGATGATGGTGACAGTGGGAACGATGATGATGATGATGAGGACGAGGATGATGATGATGGAGACGATGATGGTGGAGGAGATGAAGCTGTTGCAGTTGCAGCTGAAAGTGAAGAAGAAGAGGAGGATCCAGAAGAGGTGGAGTTTGAGATCTCAAGTGATGAATCAGGAGAAGTGTACACTCCGCCGCCATGGTTGAACCATGGACCGAAGCGCCAACGCATGAGTGCAAGGACCTACCGCAACCTCTTCAAGAAGTAGATAGAAGTCCACCAATTAGTCCTCGTTAGATAAATTCGTTAGGATTAGTCTCGATCGACGTGAAACTTAGTTTCTGTTAGTTTAAGAGTGTTTAGTTGCTTATTTATGTACTCCAATATCTCAGGAATTATTTGTGCGAATTTTATGAAAGAGTTATGGCAAGTTTGGTTAACATCTGTGCTATTTTCGCTGCAGTTTTCTGCTGATACAGCAGTACTGTACGATTTTTAATATTTTTCTGGTAACTGGGAAAAATCTGAAAAAAATAGGGCTGGTGCGAAACTCTCTGTACTGTATGTGCAAAAATCAGCTCAATTTTCTGACGAGTATAAGTCAGGTAGAAAAATTCGTGAACTCTGCTGGACTGTTCTGGCAGATTGCTGTTTTTGTTGCTTAGTTGATCAACTGTTTAGTTAACCATTGCCAACTCTTGTAAAATTATTTCAGTAGGTATATACTGCTAGGATAACCCCTGGGATGTTGCTGGATCACTTGTCTGTTGATGTGTTGCTTGCTTGTGATTGTCTGCCATTGCTTGTTGTTGTTTGATCATAATGCATGGGTAGAATCCTATTATCGTAGTTGATTCTCTCTAAACTTACCTGTGCTGAACCGAAGATGCCTCCTCGCCGTCAACCCTCTGAGTTGGAGCATCTCATGGCAGCTCAGGCACAGCTGACCCAAGTTATGACTCAGTTCATGGAAGCTCAAAACAACAACAACAATGGAAACAACCAGCCCCAGGGAGATGCTCTCACCAGATTTCTGAGGCTAAGGCCAGCTAAGTTCTCTACTGCAACGGAGCCAATGGTTGCTCTCGACTGGTTGCGTTCAGGCAACAAGGATCTGGTAACTATTGGATGCACGGATGCTGAGAAGGTGAGGTTTGCCGCTCACCTACTGGAGGGACCAACCGCTTCTTGGTGGGACACTTTTCAGATCACCCACCCGCTGGATACTATGACTTGGGCAATGTTTGAGGAAGGTTTCAGGACCAACCACGTGTCTTCAGGAGTTCTGAGCCTGAAGAGGAAGGAGTTCCGCAACTTGCGCCAAACCAACCGCACTGTGGCTGAGTACATTGAGGAGTTCAACAACCTGTCCCGTTATGCACCTGAGGATGTTGACACTGATGCAAAAAGGAGGGAGAGATTCCTGGATGGCCTTAGTGATGAGCTTTCCGTGCAGCTACTGGTGGTTTATTGCCCCACTTTCCAGGAGCTTATGGACAAGGCCAGGATCTTGGAAGGGAAGCACAAACAGGTGGAGAACCGCAAGAGAAAGAGCAATAATCACCACTCTGGTTCACATCACAAGTCTCGCACTTCATATGATGGATACTCCAAGCATGGAGGGAGTGACCATGGGAGCCATGACCGCCACCACCACGAAGGCGATGGGCATCGTCATGACAACCACAAGAGCACCCACCACAGCCACAAGGGAGGACACTCTCACCACTTTGGAGGACACGGTGGACATGACCGCAACCGTGATCGCAGCTTTGTGAAGAAGGATCTGAGTGAGGTGACATGCTTCAAGTGTAAACAGAAGGGACACTATGCTGACAACTGTCCGGAGAGGAAAGGACTGAAGCCAACCAACAACAAGAAGGCCACAGTGAACCACATGAATGTGGAGGAGATTCCAGATGAGCCTGACCTTGTGATTGGTAAGTTCCCAATCAACACTCACCCAGCTTTCATACTTTTCGATACTGGTGCATCGCATTCATTCATATCAAGGGCATTTGTGGATAAGTATAAGCTACCTACTGAGTCTATGAAAGGATCTATTAGAGTGAGTTCACCTAGAGGAGATATGATAGCTAGTGCAGGATGCCGCGGCTTAACTGTGAGGATTGGAACACACAACTTCAGTGCACATTTGGTAGTGTTGGAATCACAGGGGTTAGACGTTATTCTGGGTATGGATTGGATGTCTATGCATGGGGGACACATAGATTGTGCACAGCGAGCTGTTTCACACAAAACCCCGGATGGTAAGAGAATTAGATTCAAGTCGGCAGTGCGACCGGGAAGGTGTAAGCTGAATTCTCTTAAGGGGGTTAGCATGGATACTATGCCAGTGATTAGGGATTATCCCGACGTGTTTCCGGAAGAGCTGCCAGGGATGCCACCTGACAGGGAAGTAGAGTTTCTTATCGACCTGATGCCGGGAACAGGACCTATAGCAAAGAGACCATATAAAATGGATGTGGATGAGCTGAAGGAATTGAAGAAGCAGCTGAAAGAGCAGTTGGACAAGGGATTCATTCAGCCTAGTTCGTCGTCATGGGGTGCACCTGTTCTGTTTGTGGAGAAGAAAGACAGCATCAAGAGATTAGTGGTGGACTAACGCTCGCTGAATGAAGTGACTATCAAGAACAAATACCCCCTGCCGAACATAAATGATTTGTTTGATCAACTGGAAGGAGCAAAGGTGTTCAGCAATATTGATCTGCGATCAGGCTACTTCCAATTGAAGATCCGGGAGGAGGACATACCAAAAACCGCCTTCACCATTAGGTATGGTTTATATGAGTATACGGTTATGTCTTTTGGACTATCGAATGCCCCGGCATATTTCATGACCATGATGAACAAGGTATTTATGGAGTACTTGGACAAGTTCGTGGTGGTGTTTATTGATGACATACTGATATATTCCAAGGATGATGCTGAGCATGAGAAGCATCTGCGACTGATTATGGAGAAGCTGAGGGAACACAAGCTGTATGCCAAATTCAGCAAGTGTGAATTCTGGCTTAACACTGTTGGATTTCTTGGACACGTAGTGTCAGGAGAAGGAGTCGTTGTGGATCCAAGCAAAGTGACTGCAGTGACAGAATGGGAAGCGCCCAAGAATGCAGGAGAGATACGAAGCTTTTTGGGACTTGCTGGATATTACAGGAGATTCATTGAAAACTTCTCCAAGATTGCTAAGCCGATGACCGAACTTCTGAAGAAGGAGAGGAAGTTTGAATGGTCAGACGTATGTGAAGCCAGCTTTCAAGAACTGAAGCGTCGACTAGTGACCGCACCCGTTCTGTGTTTACCAGATCTTCAGAAGGATTTCCAAGTGTACTGTGATGCTTCTCGGCAGGGACTTGGGAGTGTGCTGATGCAAGATGGGGTAGTAGTGTCATATGCCTCGCGACAACTCAAGAACCATTAGCGGAATTACCCCACGCATGACTTGGAGTTAGCGTCAGTGGTTCATGTGCTCAAGGTGTGGAGGCATTACTTAATGGGAAAGCACTGTGATGTATACACCGACCACAAGAGCCTGAAGTACATATTCACGCAGAAGGAACTAAACATGAGGCAAAGGAGATGGTTGGAGCTTATCAAGGACTATGATATGAATCTACAATACCACCCAGAAAAGGCCAATGTAGTAGCAGATGCTCTGAGTCGGAAGGTTTATGCCAATGGATTGACAATTAGGGAATTGCCCGAGGATTTGTGCAAGCAATTCAAGGACCTTAGACTAGAGGTAGTATCTGAATGATACTTGGCAACAATGGAAGTCCAACCAACACTACAGGATAGGATCAGGAAAGCCCAAGTGGGAGATAAAGAGATAGATGAAGTAAAGGAAAAGATGAAGGAGGGTCGAGCAAGGGAATTCCGCGAGGATGAGCAAGGAACCTTGTGGTATGGAGATCGTTTGTGCGTTCCCAACGATCCGGAGATAAGGAAGTTGATTCTGCAGGAAGCTCATGACTCGTCGTATTCCATACATCCGGGCAATATGAAGATGTATATGGACCTAAAGGACAGATTTTGGTGGAACAACATGAAAGGAGACATCGCAGAGCATATTGCCCTATGTGATGTATGTAGCCGAGTGAAAGCGGAACACCAGAAGCCAGCAGGACTGCTACAGCCATTGCCCGTGCCGGATTGGAAGTGGGATAGAGTGGGGATGGATTTTATCACAGGATTGCCCAGGACCAGGTCAGGATATGACTCCATTTGGGTAGTGGTCGACCATCTGACCAAGGTAGCCCACTTTATTCCGGTAAAGACGACCTATACGAGTGCAAAGTTGGCCAAGATTTACATGGACAGAATTGTGTGCCTATACGGAGTTCCCAAGAGTATTGTATCTGATAGAGGCACCCAATTTACCTCACACTTCTAGCGCCAGCTGCACGAGTCACTTGGGACTAGACTGGAGTTTAGCACAGCGTTTCACCCACAGACTGATGGACAGACCGAGAGGGTGAATCAGATTTTGGAGGACATGCTAAGAGCTTGCGCCTTGGCTCATGGTTCAAGTTGGGATGAAAATTTGCCGTATGCTGAGTTTTCCTACAACAACAGCTATCAAACCAGCATCAAGACGTCACCGTTTGATGTACTGTATGGGAAACGGTACCGGACACCATTACTATGGGATGGAGTAGGATAACGTCAGTTGTTTGGACCTGATTTGATCAAGGACGCCTAGGAGAAGGTCGCCTTGATTAGGGACAGGCTGAAGGTAGCACAATCAAGACAGAAGAGCTACGCTGACGCCAAGCGCAAGGAAGTGGTGTATGGGATGGGTGATAGAGCATACCTCAGAGTGTCGCCACTTCGTGGAATCAAGAGATTTGGAATTAAGGGTAAGCTGGCACCTCGGTTTATTGGACCATATCGAGTCTTAGCACGCAAGGGAGAGGTTGCTTATCAGTTGGAGTTGCCAGAGGCTTTGTCCGCTGTTCACAATGTGTTCCATGTGTCCCAGCTGAAAAAGGGCCATCCAGAGATGGTGGATACACCATTGGGAGACACCGTACCGCTAGAGGAGGTTCAGCTTGAGAACGACTTGACCTATGAGGAGAAACCGGTCAAGATTCTGGAGACAGCGGAGAGGACTACCCGTACCAAGACAATCAAGTTTTGCAAGTACAGTGGAGCCACCACACCGCAGAGGAAGCCACTTGTGAGCGTGAGGATGACATCCGAGAGGACTACCCACACCTATTTGCTAGCCGCGCCGAATCTCGGGGACGAGATTCATCTTAAGGGGGTTAGTCTTGTCACATCCCAAATTTTAGATTTGGTTCTGCATATCATTCATGCCATTGCATCATACTCTTCCATGCAAAACCATCGATTGAAAAGATTCGGCAAAACACTACTTTCTAAAACCCTACTCTATTTTACTACGAGGCTCCTACGGGAGGTTCTACTAGGGCTTGTGTCTTCCACCCTTGTAGCCTAGTGAGTTCACTCATCCTTTGACCCTAGGTTGTTCTCCTCGATTTTACAAAAATTTAGGAACAAGAATCGCCCGATTCGGAGTTCGTATGAAGAAGTTACGGAGGTTTTACTAAAATGCGAAAAGGAAAAAGAAAAGGATCAAAAAAAATAGAACGGCGCCAGCCTGCTGGGCCGCGCCGGCCCAGCCGGCCAGCACCGCGCCGCCCGCGCGGCGGATAGCCGTGTCCGACTAGGACCCCGCGTGGGGCCCCACATAAGCGGACCCCACCGACCGCCGCCTCGATCCACTCGCCCGCACCCCGCCGCCTCTGCCTCGGGATCCGCGCGCGGTCGCCACCTCGGGAGCCACCCGCCGCCGCCAGGTAAGCCGCCGCGCCGCCGCCGCCCGCTCGCCACCGGCCGCACGCGCTCGCGCCGCCGCCCCGCGCAGCCTCCGCTCGCCGCCGCCTCCGCGCTCGCGCCGCCGCCGCCACGCGCCGCGCCGCACGCCGCCGCACGCCGCCACGCGCCAGCGCCGCCCGCGCCGCCGCCGCGCCGATCCGCCTCGATCCGCGCGCTGACCGTCCCTCCTTCCGCGCAGGACCCGCCGGACCGCCGTCGCCGCCGACCGCCGCCGCTGGAGCCGCTCGCCGCCGCCGCCCCGAGCTCGCCGCCGTCGTCTCTGGTGAGTCCGCCGCCGCCATCCCTCGTGACCGTTGGATCTCCGATCCACGGCCCAGATCGGCCGTTGACCGGTCAGCCCCAGGCGCTGACTCGTCAAACGCCCAGTCAGCGCCCAGTCAGCAGCCACGTGGGCCAGTCAACAGACACAGTTGACTGGGTATTTTCTTTAATCGATTTAATTGGCAGAATTTCGTAGAAACTTGTAAATTGCATAGAAATTAATCCGATAGACCAAAAATTGCAAATAAAATATGTGTAGGTTCAGTAAGTCGTGTAGAATATTGCTGTACCATTGTTTCGCACTTTTGTAGCAAGATTTAGTACAGTTTAATGAAATGATTTAATGGCCTTTTTGGAGTAATTAATTCGTAGAAAACGATCTGTAACTCCAAAAATTGCGTATAATATGTCCCTAGATTCAGTAGAACAAGGAGAATCTCATCGTGAATTAAAAGGATAGGCTTACAGTAAAAAAACTTCTGTAGAAACTGTCTAGTGGCTTTCTGCATTGTTTTAATTACTCAGGGAGTTTTATAGTTCCTTTTTGAGTAATTCCAATTGGTACTGTTTCTAAATAGCAATGCCTATACAGTAGAATTTTCCCAAGATTTTACAAACAGTATACTACCGGTAGTGAATTAATCGGGTTCTAGCTCTAGTTTTCAGTATTATATTTTGCATAATAATTTCCCTTGCGCTAAAACTATTTTTCATGCATGCAATCAGTACCTCTACTGAATACTAATGTGTGGTATTGCTGTAGCGTCACCCCACTTGTCATGCATGCATTCATGCATCGTCTTTGTTGCATATGCTTGTGGATTGTTTGTTTATGATTGCAATTGTATCGTGTAGATTGTGACGAGTGCAACGCTTGCTTGTGTGTGGATTGTTCTTCCGACCGCTACAACCAAGGCAAGTAGATGCTATTTTGTTCATGATATTGTCCTACTATTTTCTATGCATTGTCGTGTATTTTGTAGACGCATGTGTAGGATGATACTATCGCTATGCTATGTCCTATTATGTGGTAGGGCCTTCCTTGTAGATGAACCACCGTTGGTAGATGTGCTTAGCCATGCTATGATGTACGAGGGCTAGGTTACATCATTGAGACTTGTTTCTAAAAGTATTGGTTTGTGAAAACTAAAACAACTTAATCAATGAATCTCCTGGGTGTGATGGTATTGATAATTTTTGGTGGTTTCATTGCGGAAAGGCACCCAGGTATCGAGAGAAAATGATTGGCTTCTTTATTTTGTAGCTTACGTGTACAACCATGTGCCAATAATGAAATGGACGGTTGGTTGGACTTAGTAGGTTGTGGTAACCCGAACCCGCGTATCCAGAGATGTAGAATTTTGGTAGGTTGGACCGGTGCGCGTCGGGATTGGGAAGCTACTTCCCGAACAGTCTCTTCTTGGACTTCTCCCTATCATCACCCAAAATGAGAGTGATGGTACGAGCTGGGCTGGCCAAGTCACATGGGTAAAGTGTACTAACCCCTGCAGGGTATATAATCTAATCGATTAGCCGTGTCCCCGGTTATGGACAACTGAGTTGCTTGATATTGATTCCATGACATGTTTCTCACTCATTCTAATTTCATAATTGTTTTAATATTATTGGGTTAACTTAATTGGGATCTTTTCAAAGAAAATCAAAAACTGTTTATGAAAGTAGGACAAAAGTATTTGCAAATGCAAGCCAGACACAGCTCCATTGCCAAATATGCATGTAGATGTTAGTACTATTGTCTCCATTACTAGCTCTACTTGCCATACATTCCATGTATTGACCCTTCGGGGCTGCTACGTTTCATGTTGCAGGTTATTCCGATTCTGAGTAACTGATATAGGCCACGGTACTCCACTCGGCACTTGTTCACTTGTGGGCAATTTGAAAAATGGAAGATTTACTTTATTTATGTTGCTACCTGAATGATTTGAGCTCGCCTTGGGCTAAGCTTTTATTATAATAATGGTACTCTGGATCTTTGTTATTCATGATACACGGATATTTTGCTATGTTGTTCATCTTATTCTATTGTGGGCCAATGAACCGATCCAGGGATTGGCATGTCACATAGAAGCCACGGTCTTTTCAGAACCACGGATATTTTTCGGAGTTACAGATAATTTCTTATGAATTTATTAACCTAAAAGACCATTAAAACTAATTAAATTACCGCAGTAACCACGTACAGTAAAAGTTGGATCTATTCTGATAAGATGATTCTACGTAAAATTATCTTCAATTTGATATATTATACGCAATTTTTGGACGTGGTATGAATTTCTAATAAATTTTATAAGTTAGATCTATAATATGCAATTTTAAATTCGAACGGAATATTCCAGGGAATATTCCGCTGACTGCACAGGTTGACTTTGCATGTTGACTGGGACTAGATGTTTATCTTACGTTGATGTGGCGTTGATGAGGAAGATGACCGGGATGACGACATGGCACACACCGGTTTGATTGGATCTCGATCGTCTGGATAGGATCCGGTGGCTAGAAGAAGAGATTGACCCGATTTTGACTCAAAATAGACAAGAAATATATCTGTGTTAGAGAGAAAAATCCGTA
Organism: Avena sativa; assembly: GCA_916181665.1. Classification (NCBI taxonomy): domain Eukaryota; kingdom Viridiplantae; phylum Streptophyta; class Magnoliopsida; order Poales; family Poaceae; genus Avena; species Avena sativa. Next base: position 36,761,283 of record OV702298.1, on the reverse strand, counting down.
GGTCAAATCGAAAAACTCAGAACATGAAAGTTATGGGGAATCATTATTCCTACCTTCTCACCAAAGGAATTTGGATTTGAAGAAACGAGCGCGAGTAGATCTTGGATTTACACCGTAAGATCTGAAATATTGCAATACAAAATTCTCCGGCTGTGGTGGATGAAAAGAGGTGAGGTTTGTCGGGATTGAAAGATTTCGACGATTCCTACAACTTTCGTTTTTTGACCGAAGGCAAACGATGAAGTCTAGATGGGTTAAAAAGCGAAATAAGATTCGGGCATATATAGATTCGGGATTTCGAGAAGAAAAACTCGTACAGCTATGGCTCCACGAGTTTATATGGAGGTTTAGGATGGTTTAGAGATAGGCCTTGGAGTAGAGAACAAGTAGAAACAAACGGAAGTCGATTCGGAGTTGTAGATAAAAAGTTATAGCAGTGTGAGTAGAGATAGGTCTAACAAACACCGATTTGCACGCTTTTTAAAGCAAACCAATCGACCCCGTACGCGTGGCCTGGCCGGCTGGCTCGGTCCGGTCGGACCGGGTGGGCCGGCCCGTCTTTTTTTAATACTTGTTTCCCTCATATCTTTTGCATACGAACTCCAAATGACATGATTCTTGTTTCTAAATTTTTCTAAAATCGAATAAATCATTATAGGATCAAATTTTTAATCTTTTTACTAGTTTGGAAGTAGTGGATTTATAAATCCTTGTATATTTCATTTTATTTATATCTTTATGTGTTTGTATTTATTCCATAACTTTTTCATACTAGCTCCAAATGAGCTCAATTTTGTTTCTAAAATTTTGTAGTATTAATTGGATCTCTTTAGGCTATAATTATCAATAATTTATGCCTTAGCATCAGTGAGTTTTAATAAGTCAATTTAATTCCTTTAGAAATATTTGGGCAAATCAACTATAGGATTTAGATACGAGGATTTGGATTCAGTTTGTGAGATCTTTGCATGGATGTAATGAAATGCTTATGAATGCTTCATGATTTTCATTTTGAAATCTTGCACACCAATTCTACAATCCATGCTCTTTTGCCTATATGGCTACTTAGGTCATAACAAAAGAATATAGGATTTTGAATTCAAGGTTGAGAGGATTTTCTATTCAAAAAGTTTCTTCTCTTTGAGAATTTTCAACAAAGTCAAACAATCAATCAATCTTATTTATTTATTTCACATTCCAAAATTAGGAGAATTTTTGGGATGTGACAGACTACCACCCTTAAAAGAAATCTCGTCCCGAGATTTGGGAAGGCTAGAAAGAAAGAAAGGTTCGGGATCCATTAGGATGCTACCACCCTTAAAAGAAGTCTGACTAGATCACTTCTTCAGGGTTCACTTGGCTCAATTGGTTTTCATTGCACATTCTAATTCCATGATTGATAGTTTCTAAGGAATCACTTCTTAAACTAGCAAAACTCTCATGGTGGGCAATTAGGAAACGCTTACTTCACGGTACCCATTAATCATGGTTGAGATTCATCCTTACCGTACATTCCTATGCTTAGCAATGGATGCTTTTAGAAGGGTGTAACAATATACCATTCTAGGGTTTAGGCTCAACGTCGACTCTCTGCTAAGGTTTAAAAGGGCACTCAAGATTCGCAAAAGCCAACAGTACAAGAGCGAGTAATAAGAGTAGTAGGAATGGTGATCAATCCATCCTGCACCTAAATCATTACCCTGTATGAGGATAGGTGAATCACGTTTTTCTATCACTCGGGCATTCTTACTTGCCTTGAAGAATGTTTCCATGGGCACGAACTAATGCTCTATGTATACTCCCATGTATTCAATCAACAAAGCTACTACTAAAACTAAACTATCGATACTTCAACTTTCAGGTTGCGTAATCTACTACATAACATCATTTCAACACTTCGTACTTCCACATCCTTCTGTTGCGTTAGATGAACTATTCTCCTTTGTCGATGCATTATGTTGTAAAACTTTCCACTTAATCCTTCTCCATGTATTCCACACATCATTATAGTTCCATGGGTTTGAGATAGAGAAGAATTGATTGTAGGGAGAAGAAGCTACTAAGGAAGTAATCCTACTCATAACTATATGAAGCAATCAATGTCACAAACAAGAAAACAATCATAAGAAATCAACACACAAGCAAGCACTTGCATAACAATAATACAGAGGTCTAAATTTAGTAGTATATAACCACAAAATAGTTTGAAAGCATTGGAAAAAATTACTAGAGTAAAACTTAGCAACATATAAGCACTAAACTAAATCTGTCAAAACGGTACAACAGACTTCACGAATTTTTCTGACCGACCTAAACTCGTAAGGAATTTCAGCCAATTTTTGTGCATGTACTACAGGTAATTGCGCTCCAGATCCTATTTTTTTTAGATTTTTCTGAGTTACCAATAAAATATGAAAAATCGCGTGGTACAACAGGTTAGGCATAAAACTACAGCAGTAATCCCACGAATTTCAATCAATTCACACCATTAAAATAATTTTGAAACCACACGAAAACTCCAGCAACTTTAGAGTTTCAAAATAACAGATCCTAAACAAGGAATCACACAATATGATTCAGTACAGACAAACAAACAACCTATATTGTCATACCACATAAGTTGGTAAGAACAATATGCTAACACGATAGCGATGATCTCCTAAAGAGATAAAACATGGTGGTCTAGACCTAACCAAACTTGATGAGATGTTAATTTATGTCATATTATTTGTTCTTTTACTTAGCTAACTATCATATAGGTATCATAAGAATGGACAACTAGAAATGTTTGAATAGGAAGAGGTTCTAGAAAAGATAGATAAGGAATATAAGAACTCTAATAAGTAAAAAATATGATTGTTCTTCTAATAGAGGTCTTCTATTACTAATCCATTTTCTAAGGCCACGATCCTACAGTCAACGCACAGCTCTGATACCATCTTGTAACACCCTCGCCTGATAAGGCTGAGTTCATGTGTATAGTGCCAATCCCTGGATCGGTTCACTGGCACACACAGTACAAAATGATACCAAATATAACTGTGCATCATAAATACAACGAATATGATCCAGAATTTAGATTATTTATTCGAGTACACAGCGGAAAACGAATACAAGGTAGATCTCCATCCTCCAAATGTGCCACAGGCGAACAATTGTTGAGTGGAGTCTCGCAACCTATGAACGATCACTCAGATACGATATAACCTGCAACATAAAACGTTGCAGCCACGAATGGTCAATACATTGAATGTATGGCAAGTAGGCTAAAGTGGTTAATAACAGATCTATCAACTACATGCTTATTTGGCCAAGTGGAGTTCAGGGTCATTTGCATAAAGCAACAGTTTTATTCTATCATTTGTAACAAAGTAGTTTTCCAATACGATAAATAGGACACTCTGGTTCACTCCCAGGTGCTCCTACCCAATTATGTTCACCCAACAAGTTTTAAGTAATTAAGAAATAAGGATGAGTGAGAAATATCATAGCATCAGTATCAGGTCGCTCAAATTATCCATAACCGGGGACACGGCTAAGCACTTAGTTTATACACCCTGCAGGGGTTAGTACACTTTACCCATGTGACTTGGCCAGCGCAGCTCGTACCACCACTCTCATATTGGGTGATGATAGGGAGAAGTCCAAGAAGGAACCGTTCGGGAAGTAGCTCCCCAATCCCGACGCGCACCGGTCCAACCTACACTATCTACATCTCTGGATACGCGGGTTCGAGTTACCACAACCTACTAAGTCCAACCAACCGCCCATTCCATTATTGGCACATGGTTGCACACGAAAGCTTCCAAACAAAGAAACCAATCATTTCTCAGTGTCCTGGGCGGCATTCCCCACCATAAATACACTCGATGACCCAATGAATGCCATTCCGCCCAGGTGCTTCATTAAAACATGTTGGTTTGTCATTTAGCAAAACATAAGCCTTTCAAAACATATAACTTTCCATGATGTGATTCCCTTCCTCGTCTAAATAGCATAGCTAAGCAATCTACCAATACGATGGCTCATAAACAAGGAATACTGGGGAATAATATGGGATATAGCATAGCATATACACATCAATTCCTACAGATGCAATTCTACAAAAGCATCTACAATGCATAGGAAAACAATAGGACATTTATGACCAAGATAGCACAACTTGCTTTTGTTGTAGATGTAGTCGATTAGATAATCCTCACAATCCTCATATATATAATGGTTGCACTCGTCATAACCACAATACTTGCAATCATAGTAGTTGCAATCGCACACGTTGCACTCCTTGCAATCTAGCGGTTGAAGCAAACACAACAAACACCATTCAAAACATTGCAAACATACAACAGTGCAACATTACAAGAAAACAATGATGAACATATGCATGCATGACGATTTAATGAGTCACAATAGTTGCATTTAGTGTTCTGAACATAGTTAGATTACATGATGCATGTGGAAAGTCATTTAATGCACTAAAGCTTTTATTACTAAAGTTGTATCGATTTAATATGGTATATACCACTTTAATTGAACTAAATATGTTTATGTCGTATTAAATTGTGAACTAGATGCTACTGGATAGATAATGCAATTTAGAGACAGTGACAATTTGAATCACCTAAAAAGGGGTTATAGATATTTTCCTATGATTAAAACACTATTTCAATGGGTTTAAATATTTCTATATGAGTTTCTGTTTTAACAGTGCCAAATAATTTGTCATGCAATTTCTCTGTATAGGTATTGTCAATACAAAACCTTAGCACTTGGATTCACCATAATCAGAGTTATAAATCTTTTTGTATGATTTAAATATTGTTCAATGGTTTTAAATGATTCATATAGTTTCTGTTGTCTAAAAAACAAACTAAAATTATATCTGTAATTCCACGAAATTGTGATATTAGGGACATATTATTTGTAATTTTCTGAGTAGTATTTATTTTCTTATGAATTTATTACTCTAAATAGGCCATTAAACTATTTAAATCTTCACGGCAAAACCTTACAGTCAAAGGCTGAACTAATTGCATATTGATGATCTACATGGAACCAGCTTTCCATCTGTATATCATTTATATTTTTGTGACAAGCAATTAATTTTTAAAGAATTTAATGATTTATAAAGCCATTAAAACTAATTAAATTGCTACGGGTTAAATAATCAGCAAAGGCTAGTTCCAACCACATATTATTAAAGTACATTACAGTAGCTTCAATTTTATATATTATTCATATTTTTTGGAGTTACAGATAATTTCTTATGAATTTATTAACCAAAAGACCATTAAAACTAATTAAATTACTGCAGAAACCACGTACACTAAAAGTTGGATCTATTCTGATAAGATGATTCTACGTAAAATTATCTTCAATTTGATATATTATACGTAATTTTTGGACGTGGTATGAATTTCTAATGAATTTTACAAGTTAGATCTATAATATGCAATTTTAAATTCGAACGGAATATTTCAGGGAATATTCCGCTGACTGTACAGGTTGACTTTGCATGTTGACTGGGACTAGATGTTGACCTTACGTTGACGTGGCATTCATGAGGAAGATGACTGGGATGATGACATGGCACGCACCGGTTTGATTGGATCTCGACTGTCTGGATAGGATCCGGTGGCTAGAAGAAGAGATTGACCCGATTTTGGCTCAAAATAGATAAGAAATAGATCTGTGTTAGAGAGAACAATCCGTAGGTTAAATCAAAAAACTCAGAACATGAAAATTGTGGGGAATCATTATTCCTACCTTCTCACCAAAGGAATTTGGATTTAAAGAAACGAGCGCGAGTAGATCTTGGATTTACACCGTAAGATCTGAAATATTGCGATACGAAATTCTCCGGCTGTGGTGGATGAAAAGAGGTGAGGTTTGTCGGGATTGAAAGATTTCGACGATTCCTACAACTTTCGTTTTTTGACTGAAGGCAAACGACAAAGTCTAGATGGGTTAAAAAGCGAAATAAGATTCGGGCATATGTAGATTCGGGATTTCGAGAAGAAAAACTCGTACAGCTGTGTCTCCACGAGTTTATATGGAGGTTTAGGATGGTTTAGAGATAGGCCTTGGAGTAGAGAACAAGTAGAAACAAACGGAAGTCGATTCGGAGTTGTAGATAAAAAGTTATAGCAGTTTGAGTAGAGATAGGTCTAACAAACACCGATTTGCACGCTTTTTAAAGCAAACCAATCGATCCCGTACGCGTGGCCTGGCCGGCTGGCTCGGTCCGGTCGGACCGGGTGGGCCGGCCCCTTTTTTTTTAATACTTGTTTCCCTCATATCTTTTGCATACGAACTCCAAATGACATGATTCTTGTTTCTAAATTTTTCTAAAATCGAATAAATCATTATAGGATCAAAATTTTAATCTTTTTATTAGTTTGGAATTAGTGGATTTATAAATCCTTGTATATTTCATTTTATTTATAACTTTATGTGTTTGTATTTATTCCATAACTTTTTCACACTAGCTCCAAATGAGCTCAATTTTGCTTCTAAAATTTTGTAGTATTAATTGGATCTCTTTAGGCTATAATTATCAATAATTTATGCCTTAGCATCAGTGGGTTTTAATAAGTCAATTTAATTCCTTTAGGAACATTTGGGCAAATCAACTATAGGATTTAGATACGAGGATTTGGATTCAGTTTGTGAGATCTTTGCATGGATGTAATGAAATGCTTATGAATGCTTCATGATTTTCATTTTGAAATCTTTCACACCAATTCTACAATCCATAATCAATCCATGCTCTTTTGCCTATATGGCTACTTAGGTCATAACAAAAGAATATAGGATTTTGAATTCAAGGTTGAGAGGATTTTCTATTCAAAAAGTTTCTTCTCTTTGAGAATTTTCAACAAAGTCAAACAATCAATCAATCTTATTTATTTATTTCACATTCCAAAATTAGGAGAATTTTTGGGATGTGACAGTTGTTTTATTAAGCAAAACATAAGGCAAAGACTTAGCAATATTTTTCCATAGCATGTATATATTCCACCCTTGGTTACTACTAGCTAGGCTAAGCATGGCAATAGCAAGTATCTTAACTTAGAGTAAATTCTAACAATTCTACAACTACTAGGGTTTCCCAAGCATATCATATAGATACTAAGCAAAATATTCATGCAAGCCCTATACAAAATATTTCTAATGCATCGGCAAAAATATTGGGACAAAAATATGAAGCACCACTTCCCTTGGTAGTTGGGGGAGTAGCAACAATCCTCACAATCACAATTACCACTAGCACCAAAATCTACACATAAAATGATAGCACTAAATTCACATATCAAAATAGACAAACAAAAATATATGAATGCATGCAAATGCTATGTGATGATTTTCTAAACCAAACAAGACAAGTGGAAAAGTACTGAATCATAAACAAAACATTTACACACTAAAATAAAGTCAATTTGGCCCTTAAAACATTTTCTATATAATTTTTATATACAAAATAAGCTTGTAAATGTCTCTGCAAAAACAACCCATTTTACAGATGCAATTTATTAAACAATGTGCATAAATGGATAGAATTCTTTCTCCTGATTCCAATGATATAAAATTTGCAAAATTTGGACATGTGGATCAAAAGTTATGAATTTTACAAGTTTGAATCTATAATTGAAAAGTTTCTGTCTTTTTAAATAAAACACAGGCCACGCGGCGCTATCTGATTGATACTGATTCGCGCGGATCACGCTTCCTTGCCGTTGTATCTTATCAGATCCAATGCACCAGATCTAAAGAAAATGGTTCGATTAGATTCTAATATGCACCCTACGATCTAGATCAAACGGCGCTGGCTTACTCGACCATAGTCTGGCGGCGCTGGCGGCGGCGATGCAGCGGCGACGCTCTTCCAGTGGTGTTCCGACGATCTCAGAGGGGGCTGGGGTTGGCAGAGGCTCTTACCGGACTCGCGAGGACTCGAGGATGCTCAAGGCGTTGTCGGCGTGGGTGGGGGCGTGCTGTAGAGGTCGTTGGGGCTCGTCAGAGTTGCGGACGCCATCGGGTTCTTGCAGACGATGACGTTGCCGATGATATGGACCACCCTAACACAAACCAAAGGCTTCAGTGTGTGCACAACAATCTGGTGATCATGATAGGGTCAGGGAGAAGGCAGGGGGTGGTCGGGTTTTACCTAAATTGTTCACCGGAGTTAAGCGACGGCTCTGTCGCTTGCTGAGGTGGACGGGGACGGCGACCTGGGTCATGCGCGGGCAAACCAGAGACATTAGAAGAAGCAGAGAGACATGGCGAACTCGACAAGGTCAAGCAGAAGTTGAGGGGCGCTCGGAGCTCACCGGAATCAGTCGCCGGAGCTTCTCGGTGCTGTGGCGGTGCAAGCGAGAATTCGCGGAGCCTGGCAGCGCTTCTAGCTGGCTATCTTGGGGGAAATGGCCGCGAGGGGGAGGGGATTAAGTAGCAGGAGCATGGGCGAGGATTGCGCATGAAATCAACGACATTTAATCGATTTAAAACATGGCAGTGAAGGAGGATGAAGAAACGGCGAGGCCAGAACGTGGGCGGGGTTTGGGGACGACAATGACGGGGCAGGTGGGTCCGGCGCGTCAGTGAGATGGGGGTGCTCGTGCGGGTGAGAAGCAGAGGGAGAGGGGACTGTCCCGGGTGGGCTGGTTTTGTTGTTGGGCCGAAATGCTAGCGCCAGCCCATTTCTATTTCTTTAATCTTTTTCTATTTCTATTTTGATTTTCAGGAACCAAATTCAAATGAGTTTCAAATGAGTTTGAACTCAAACCACTTCTGGATTTTTGTAAAGTGAAACTAGTACACAATTGGCTACAGAACAATGTTGTACACTTGAAAATGCATTGGCACATTGGAATTTTAAAATAAACAATTCCTTTATCAATTGCTTAGTAAAGACATAAAAATGGTTTTAAATTTATAATTTCTTTTGAAATCTTTGTCCAAGCCTTGGAAACATCAATCAACCATAGGATCAAATATATTTGGTTTAAAACAAATAATCTCATACTAGAGAGTAGCATTGGGCCAATGCCTTGCTTACATAAAATAATAGACTTTCAAATGCTTCTGTTTTGAAATGACATTGAAAATGATCCTAAAATGATTATGAATGCATGGGTGATATGCAAACTTTGAAATCATGAATTTTGGGATGTTACAAAATCACCCAAGGCATATACCAATAAAAATTGGTGATCCTTTAACCCTTGTTCAACCACAAGTTTTTAACTTAGAAATTGGGATAAGGAGATCCTTGATAGCTTCCATGTCTTGATGCTCAAATTGTCCATTGCCGGGACACGGCTAAGTACTTAGATTTTAATCTCTCGAGAGGTGGTGCACTTTCCCCACAAGACTCGACATGCATCGAGACAAGATCTTTCAGAAGCCTTCCCTTAGACCAAATGGACGTGTTCCAACCTATCATCCCTACCACCTTCTGTCCATATGGCTAAGTTATTGCAACCTATATGATCCAGGCAGAGTCCATATTGCCATGTGGCTGCACTAGAAGCTTCTCAACACTTGACATCTCAAATCTCTTTGTTCCTAGGTGGCTTTTCACAAGTGAGATACACAGGGTAGACCATAAATATGGAGCCCTGGGTAACCACTCAATACAAACCATTCACACCATTCCACCCAGGTGATTCATTCACTTAGTAGTTTTATTAAGCAAAAACATAAGTCAAAATACTTAGAAATATTTCATAGCATGAATAATCCACCCTTGGTTTCTACTAGCTAGGCTAAGCATACTAGTAGCAAGAATCTTAACTTAGGGAAAATTCTACTAAGGCATCATCTACTAGGATTTCCCAAGGCATAGTTAACACATAGAAAATTCCATGCAAGTCCTGCTTAAAATATTACTAATGCATAGTCAAAATAATAGGACAAAATGTATGAATCACCACTTGCCTTTTTAGTAGAGAATATATACTTACTCCTTGATCTTGCAATTGACACAGTCTTCAAAGTTCACTACAATTCAATCAAGCAAGGCACAAATTCAAAACTAGCATTCAAACAATTCACCACATAAAATAAAGAAAACAAAGCAATGCATGCAAGCATACAAAAGTTGTTTTATTTGGAAAAGTGGTTTCTAATAAGGTTATAAACATTTTAAAACACCTATTGGTCATTTATAAGTGTGGCAAAATTATCTGAAACAAGTTAGTGAAAATAGGCCATTTAAATCATTTTTGTTTTGCTAGAAATGATTTTATTCCAAGAATAACTTTCTAGTGTTAGCCAAATATGTTTTTAAACACAAATGTTAGTGTTTATGGTCAAAGTGTTTAAAACTAATCCGTTTGCAAAAGGTTTCACTCAAAAGTCATTTTTAAATCAAAGCAACATTTTTGTTTTACTAGAAATGCTTTTATTCAAGGGATTAATTTTCTAGTTTTAATAAAATATATTTCTGAACCCAAAAGTTTGTGTTTATGGTTAGTAGGTTCAAAATAAATCATTTGCAAAATATTTTACCCAAAAATCATTTTTAGAATATTTTTTATACACAAAATAGTCCCACAAATGTTTCTGCAAAAACACCTGATTTTCCAGAAGAAAAATACTAAACTAATGGCATGGTTGCAAAGGTTTCATTTTCCTGATTCCAATGATATAAAATTTGCAAAATTTGGACGTGTAGAACTAAAGTTATGAATTTTGCAAAATTAAACCACTAATAGATCTATTTCTGTTTTTAAAACAGAAGCTGGGCCACGTGTCTTGTTTCCATTGGACGGTACCGCTTCGTGAGGATTGCACTATGTGGAGCGTTGGATATAAAGGGATTTGTGCGGATCAGATCTAGCGTACCGCTTCAGGTAAGTTAATCTATATACGCCACTGGATCAACATCTAACGGACAACATTGCTCTGACCACGAACTGGTGGCGCTTGGCAACGGTGAGCAGTGGCGCGCTTGGGCTGCGGCGGTTTGGTGCAACCAGGAAGCAAAGGAGATAAGGGAGGGGATTACCAGACTCTTAGCAACGTGTTGATGCTCAACATGCTCTTCGTTGGTCGAGGGGCACACGGGTTCGTCGTCGATTGCTCACCGGAGTTGGTCCTGGCGACAGGCGAGCTCGGGCGTCGTTGTTGGTGAGGCTGCAAGGCACGGTAGGGCAAGCCGATGGTGTTGTTAGATGCGCAAGAGTCCGGTGAGCATACGCGCATCACTGAGGGTGAGAGGGGCGGTCAGGAATTACCGGGGGAGCTCGTCGGAGTTGAGCTAGCCGTCAGTGGCGCTCAGACGAAAACAGAGGCGAGGCTGTGGGGCACGCGCGAGCGAGCTGAGGGTACTGGCAGGTGCGGGTGATGCTGGCGAGCAAGCTCGTGTGCACTAGGGACAGTGGGGGTGATTGTGTTGGCCAGATTTGGCCAGGGAACTCATCGGAGGCAGAGAGGTGATGGCAAGCAATTCTCGCCGCCTGGTGGATCCGGTGGCGTGGGGGTCTAGGGAAAGAGAGAGGGGGAAGGGGCGCTTATGAGGGCATGGTCGCGGGAAGGTTTAATCCCTGCATCAATGCGAATTTATGAGGTTTAACGATGGGCAGAAACGGCAGTGAGGGGAGAGGGGCGAGGTCAGCGCGTCGGGGACGATGCTAAGGTGGCGCTGGTGGGGCCGTTTAGTCAGTGGGGTGCGGGTTCAGTTTCGAGTGAGAAAACGTTTCACGGGGGGAAAAGAGAGGTGGGTTGCACTGTTGGGCTAGCTGGGCCAGAGGGTTGAGCTGGTTGGGTTTGATCCCTTTTTCATTTTTTTATGATTTCCTTTTTCTTGTTCTTTTTTGATTTTTGTTTTGATTTTATTTAAATGATTTAAACATCTATTTTAAATTCAAATGTTTCTCAAACCTTTTTAGTAAGTTTGTACTGCTTAGTAATGTGTTTAAAATTCCAATTTGGATTATTTCAAATATTCTTTTATGGTTTAATATTTATTTAAATGAGGTTTGTCTCTTTATTCAAACCATTGATTCATGCTTCCCTTTGAATTCAAATTTCACCAAAACTTTTCAATAGGTTTTAAATCATCTAGGAGTTGATTAGTTGGCCCTCTTTGGAAAATATTCAAATATTTTCTCATGATTTATTAATTATTTTAATGAGGCCTTTTGTCTTTATTTGCATAATTTGAATATGGTTCCAAACCATATAATTCTATTTAATTAATCCTTTATTCTTTTTAAGTTAATTAGATAACTTTTAATCCACTTTGGCTATTTTAATTATTTATTTTCTCATGATTTAATTAATCATTTACATTAGGAATTTTGTCTTTATTCAAAACAAATATGGTTCAAGTCCTTATAAGTTTTTATTCAATTAATCTTTATAGATTTATTTTATTTGGATTATCTTTATTCCAATTACTTAAGGATTTAATTCAAATTTTAAATTGTCTTCTAAATAATTTTCTTGGAATTTATTATTTAGTTTAGGAAATTTGTCTTTATTTAAATAAAATTGAATATGGTTTAATCCAGATGATTTATTTAAATAATCTTTTACTCCTTTTTATTACTCAGTAAACTTTCATTTGTTTATGGATTTGGACAAGATTTAATTTGGCTTTTAAATATTCCTTATTTATTTATTTATGTATTTCTTTGTCTTATAAAATCCATATCTTTTTATTCATAGGTCCAAATATGTTGATTCCAATTTGTAGAATCTTATTTAATATTTGTTTATCTTTTTAAATCCCTTTAGGATTATTTGTTCACAATTTGGTATGAATTTTTAGTTAGGAGCTTTATTAGCCTTGGAAATTATTTCCTTTTATCTTATTAAATTCATAAGTTTTTATCCACGGCTCCAAATTAAGTGAAACCAATTCTATGGTTTTATAATATTTTTATTTATCATTTTTGATCATTTATAAATGTTTGTTGCTGAATTTTTATATGGATAAAATCCATAGTCTTAGAGAGATCTTGGAAATGATTTAGTCCATTTCTTTTAAGGGTTTTGGTTTAACTTTTCCAAGTGTTTAAATTTCAAGATACATTTCATTGATGAATGCATTTCACTTGATTGAAATTTTGTTGGATGCCCTTTTATTCAAATTTCTTCAAGAAGGGTTTTGATGTTTCCATTTAGAAGCAAAAAGTTTCTTTTCACCCTAAATTTCAACAGTTGTTTCTTTTGTTTATTTATTTTCATATTTCAAAATTTGGAAAATTTTGGGATGTGACAGGCTACCACCCTTAAAAGAAATCTCTTCCCGAGATTTGGGAAGGCTAGAGGTTACAAGTTGGCTTCAAGACAACTAGGGTACTACCACCCTTAAAAGATTTTTAACTAGATTACATCTTGGCTTACTTGAGGTCTTGATGAAACTTCTCTGGAAAATTTTGGAAAATTTTGGTTTGCATAATGTCCTTTGGAAAAATTTGGGATGTGACAAACTATCTTACACCCGAAATATGATCATGGATCCAAGAACACCCGATCATCACGTGATGTCTTGGAGCAACGAAACATAATCGAAGCATACTTAAGGAAGAACACATTTTTATCTTGATATCTAAATCAGGGATCATCTTATTATGCTAATAAAACGCCAAACAAGCAATATAAGATGCAACAAACATCACATGGTAATAAATGAAATGATATGGTTCCCGCACTTGATCCCCATCATGTGCATCATGGTATGATCGCCATCATACCTCTATGTGTAAGGCCAAGTTCTATGGAACTTACACATTATGTGTGTTGTAAGAGTATCGACTTATACTTTTACTTATAACATCACCATGTCATGACACTAGTGCAGCAACAATCTAAACTAGACGCCTCTAATTTATCCATTGCAAGTTTTACGTGGCTTAGGGCTTTCAAAGATAGAACCGTTCTTACCTACGAACATGAACCACAACGAGGCTAACCAAATTGTTGAGAACTCGTTGCAAATTAGATATTGACTATAGTAGGAGAGACAGACACCCGCTAGCCACTTATGCAAAACTAGTTGCATGTCAAGCGTGGAACATGTCTCATGTGCGAGGACATGTAAAGTTTGTCCGAGCCGCTTCATCCCACTATGCCACCAATATCCAAAGTACAACTAAGAAGCAATAAAATGATAATCATCGCCCACATACTCATATGTGTACTACCCGTGAAAAGCATCTACGCATAGATCCGGCTCTGATACCACTATAGGGTTCGCAGCATAGAAAACAAAAAATTCCTACGATGGGAACAACTATGTACCAAGAGCTATCTACTAGATACAATCAACGGGAGGATGTATATCCATAGAGAACATACCCTTGAAGACCGACAAAGCTTAACGAGTTCAAACTCTTGGTTGATGTATACAATCTCTTGCCGATCTCAATATCGAGAGGACGTCCTAGCGCCACAAACCAGCGGCGCATCCGTGCTCGCACACACGTCCGAGGGCACAGAGCAACCTCCGCCTCCTCGCTCCAGAGATGCAGCGGAAGCACAACCCTTTCTTTCCGAATAGCCACCGGGAACATGTATCTCTCTAGTCCGCGACCATGGGGATAAATACTAGAGGGGGAGAGAAATCCTTCACGAGGAGGTGTGAGTGAGAGAGAGGGAGGGGGGCTTCTTTTATAGGGAGATGGGGGCACCCAAGGGGCCATGCGCCCAGCCATGGGGCTTCCCCTCCCCTCCTTTCATTCATGTGGGTGGACACTCCACTCACACAAATGCCTTTCAATTCCCTCCACTCAAAAACCCACTCAAATTCCCATTAAATTTCCACCAAATTTAATGCAAACTCTCATTAAATAAAACTCCTTTTATTTATTCAGAATTTTGTCAATTACTTTAATGACAAACATTCACATATAACCCCTTGCTAGTATTTCATTTCACATGCAAAAAAACTTTCTGCAATTTCACCCGAAAACCCATTTCTGTATTTAGTGAAATAAATTTCTGCGCTTGTTATTCTTTCCGGCATGAAACTTTTGCTCCAAATGGATGTCGGTGTCTCTTCAGTGTGTCAGCCTACGGTTCGCGAATAATGTGGACATGATCGAGACCCCTCTCGGATCAATAATCAGAAGCGGGATCTGGAGACTCATACCGACTCCCACACATTCAGCGATGACTTTCTTGTGATCGCGAGAACCTTTTACGCTAGTATCTTAATCCCTTTGTTTAGCGATATATTACATGTCCGATATTCGATCATCGGTATCTCCATACCTAGTTTGATCTTGTTACTAACATGCACTATTTTCTCGTTCCCGTGATATAACATTCTAGTGATCAAATCACTTGCTTGCAAGCTAATCAATGTGATATCACCGAGAGGTTGCATAGCATATCTATCCGTCATCGGGATGAACAAATTCCACTCTCGATCCATGGGCCTCAACATAACACTTTAGTAGTTCTGAACCCATCTTTATAATCACCCTGTTACGGTGTGATATTTGATGTTATCAAGAAACTCTTCCGGTGTTAGTGATTGACATGATCTCATGGTATAAGGATTAGGATCACTTCGTAAGTTGTTATAGCAATATAAACTCAATGACTTTGATTGTAATGCTATACTTCGGATGAATGTTCATCACACCATTACACTAATGTTGTGACCTCGTTATTAACAACATCCAATGTCCATGATCAGGAAACCTTGATCATCATGTTAATCAATGAGCTAGTTTATGAGAGAGGCATAACTAGGAACTTTTTGTTTATTTATTAAACACACATGTATTAACATTTCCGTATTAATACAATTATAGCATGTAAAATAAACATTTATCATAAACAAGGAATACGATAATAACCACTTTATTGTTGCCTCTCGGGCATATTCCCTTCAGGTAGATGAGCTTGTCAATGACATCACACCCAAAGGTAAGGGTGTACTTGATGATATTATTGGCAAGCAAAGATCAAATCTTTGAAAAGAGGGACTTGGATATGTCACCAAGTCCAAGAAGAAGAAGGACAAGAAGAATAATACCAAGATTGAACAAGCAAATACAAAGACCGTTGAGAAGAATGTCACAAAAGACAAAACTGACCATATTGGTTTTGCAGGGTCTCACAATCCAAATTATGAACTCTTTGGTGATTATTATGGCGATGTGTATGCTTATTATGTTGGTCCTTTTGATGAATATGTTGCTTGGTCTATTTTGGTTCCAAAGACCCTTGTTACTAACACGAGAGGACCCATTGAAAAATGGGTACCTAAAACCAAGAAGTAATTCTCTTGCAGGGCTATGCTTCCGGTGGGTCTAAATGGGTGCTGGATAGTGGATGCACTAGTCATATGTCCGGAAGTAAGGAGATCATCACGGAGATGCGACCCAATCATGATCATATTATAGTCTCCTATGGTGATAAGTCTAAATCTGAGGTACTGGGTCTTGGAAAGGTTGTGGTCGCCCACGATATCTCTCTCATGGACGTTATGCTTGTTGAGACCCTCGGTTACAATTTACTTTCTGTTCGTGCCCTTTGTAAGATGGGCTTTGCTGTTTTCATTGATGGTGATTTAGTGGTACTCTTGTGGAGCAAGTCTCTAAAGGTCACTTTTGTTGGGTACGTCGAAAATGACCTGTATGTGGTGGACTTTTCGGGGAAAACTACTTCGGGTCCAATGTGCTTATTCAGAAAGGCCGATGTGGGCTGGCTATGGCATCGGCGTTTAGCCCATGTCAACATGAGAACTTTGCAAAGTCTTCACAAGGGTGGCCACATCCTTGGAATAAAATACAATGTTTCCTTTGCCAAAGATTGTGTTTGCAGGGCTTGTGTTGAAGGCAAAATGCATGACTCTCCCCACAAGAGGAAAACTATTGTCTCCTCAAAGAGGATCATGGAGTTACTTCATGTGGACTTATTTGGTCCTCCATCTCATGCTAGCCTAGGTGGGAAGAAATATTGCTTGGTGATAGTTGATGATTACTCAAGATACACTTGGGTCTATTTCTTCAAGCTAAAGAGTGAGACTCAACAAACTGTCATTGATTTCGCCAATGAAGTTCAGCGTCAACACAACGTCCCCATTTTGGCAATAAGAAGTGAAAACGGCTCCGAGTTCAAGAACTACATGTTAAATGAATTTCTAAGTGAATAGGGGATAAGACATCAATATTCCGCTGCGTATACCCCCCAACAAAATGGTGTAGCTGAGAGGAAGAACCGCACTTTGATGGATATGGCTAGATCAATGTTGGCTAAATTCAAGTCTCCTTACAACTTTTGGGCTGAAGCCATATCCATCGCTTGTCAATCATAAAATCGGCTCTACCTCCGCAAGATCTTGGACAAAACTCCGTATGAAATACTTACCGGTAACAAGCCTAACATTTCGTACTTCCTAGTATTCGGTTGTAAGTGTTTCTTTCTTATCAAAGTAGTCCTCTTGTCTAAATTTGAGTCTAAGGCTTTAGAAGGTATTTTTGTTGGTTACGGTGCCGAATCCCACACTTATAGAGTCTACAACAAGCTCTCTGGAATTATTGTAGAATCTTGTAGTGTGGAATTCGATGAAAATGATGGCTCCCATGTGGGGCAAGTTGATGTTTGTGATGCAGATGTTGAAATACCCCAAGATGCCATAAGAAGAATGGACGTGGGATTTTTACGCCCCATTGAGGAACCCCTTGTGGCGGATCAGGAAGGACAATGCTCCACTCAAGTGGATCCCTCATCTACACAAGATCAACAAGCCCCTACTGCTGGAGAAACCTCTGCATCAACACCACAACCTGCTGAAGATCACCCGTCTTCTGGGAAAAATGGTAGTCCTAGGCCGGACTATCCGCCCCCTCCAAGGGGCGGAAAATCTGCCCCTGGCACTACAACTCGCTCCAGGGGACATCATGAAGAGCAAACTAGTCAAGAAAATCCTAGGCCGGATTATCCGGCCCTGGTACTCCATGTTCTGCCAGGGACATTCAGGAAGAAGAAAATGCAGCTGCATCTCCCAGGCCGTATAGTCCGACCCCACCAAGGGGCGGATTGTCCGGCCCTGAATAAACAGAATAGTAACAGTCGCCTGTTTCAAGCTAAAATCAGAATCAAGGGCAAGGTAGTGGCCAAGACAAGGATCCAAATGCCGAATCAACTCCTTCTAGAAACAACAAGGAAATTGAGTCTCGTCGTAAAGCTCGCTCTGATCGGAACCTTGAGTTAAGGGGTCACACTCTTGACAAAGTTGTCGGTGATCTAAGAAGAAGAGTGTCTACTAGAAGAGAACTTGCTAGCTTCTGTGATCATCAAGCACATATTTCAATGGTTGAACCAAAGAAGGTCTTTGATGCTCTTGAAGATCCTGATTGGGTGGTTGAAATGAACGAAGAACTAATAAACTTTGAGCGCAACAAGGTTTGGAAGCTCGTAGAGAAACCCAAAGAATGCCGTAATTTTATCGGCACCAAGTGGATTTTCAACAACAAACAAGATGAAAATGGCATTGTTGTAAGGAATAAAGCAAGGCTAGTGGCTCAAGGATTATCTCAAGTGGAAGGCATTGATTTCGGCGAAACTTATGCTCTTGTGGCTCATCTTGAGTCCATCCGTATCCTTCTTGCCTATGCCACTCATCATAATTTTAAATTACAGCAAATGGATGTTAAGAGTGCTTTTCTTAATGGTCCACTACATGAGTTGGTATACGTCAAGCAATACCCGGGATTTGAGGATCCCAAATTTTTGAACCATGTCTACAAACTCGATAAGGCGCTCTATGGCCTTAAACAAGCCCCATGTGCATGGTATGAGCACCTTAAAGAGCTTTTGTTAGACCGTGGATTCGAAGTTGGGTCTTTTTACTAAGAAGGTTAATGGGGAGCTTTTTGTATGCAAACTATATGTAGATGACATTATTTTTGGCTCAACTAACCAAGCTTTTAATAATGAATTTTCAAAGCTTATGACTGCAGGTTTGAGATGTCTATGATGGGAGAATTGAGGTTCTTTCTTGGATTCGAGATCAAACAACTTAGAGAGGGAACTTTCATTAATCAAGCAAAGTACATCCAAGACATGCTCAAGAGGTTCAAGATGACGGATCTCAATCGCGTTGCCACTCTAATGCAAACTAAGTGTCATCTTGAGCTTAATCCAAAGGGTGAAGACATGGACCAAAAGGTATACTGATCCATGATCGGCTATATCCTTTACCTTTACGCATCTAGGAGCGATATCGTGTTGAGTGTAGGAGTAGGTGCAAGGTACCAAGCCGCTCCTAAAGAAACCACTTAGTGGCGGTCAAGAGAATCTTTAGATATTTGGTTCATTCCCCAAATTTTGGTTTATGGTATCCCAAAGGCTCCAGTTTCTCTCTATGTGGTTACACTGATTTAGATTGAGATAGTGACAAAGATGATCTAAAATCAACTTCTGGTGCATGTCAATTCTTGGGCAGGTCTCTAGTGTGTTGGTCTTCGAAGAAACAAAATTGCATATCACTCTCAACCGCCAAAGCTGAATATTTTTCTACTGCAAGTGCTTGTACAGAATTATTATGGATGAGGCAAACTTTAAAGGAATATGGTGTCAATTGTGACAAAGTGCCTATTTTATGTGACAATGAAAGTGCTATCAAAATTGCTTACAATCCGGTGCAACATACAAGAACAAAACATATTGAGATTCACAATCATTTCATTCGGGATCATGTTGCTTGTGGAGATACTGCACTATACTTTGTGAGCACGAAGAACCAACTTGTTGATATCTTCATGAAGCCTCTTGATGAAGCAAGTTTTTGTTATTTGAGAAATGAGCGAAATATCATAGATTCAAGGAGCTTGGCTTGAATACCCTTGCATACTCACTTACTCTTCTTCATGTATTTGGTTTAGATGTGGTCATATACATAGGGGGAGTGTGGTCCTAATTGATTGGGCTAACCCTCCCCCCATAATGCCGAAAGCAAGAAAAATCATTTCCCTTAATATCATTTTGTGATATGTGGGTCATCGAGGAGCATTGGTTTTGAACTCAAGATACATCTTCGCGTTGTCATGCCATGCGCTCCAACATGGTGGCCTCGGCCACCTCCCTCTTCATTAAGAAGAGTTGGTTTCTATTGGCTCCTTTTGGACTTTCTTGAATATCTCTTGTTCTTATGGAAAACATACCCTATCTCAATCTTGGATTTTAGTTGATTTGTTCTTGCAATTTTGGGTGTGTAGTACCATCTCAGTTTGGGTGTGAGGAGTGATCTTCTAGGGCGCTAGCATCGCTCTTCTTCCTTTTTGGCGTTTCGATGCCAAAGGGGGATAAGTAGTTCTATTAGGTCTCGGATTTGCATGGGTCGAGCGCAAGCATTTGCCTCTTTATCATTTGTTTTCTCCATTTGCTTGCTTGTGCCCTTTTAGCGTTGAACTTATTTGTGCTTGGTTTGTATAAGACTATGTCGTGTGATTCTATTTGTGCTCGTGTGTGGATTTCTGGAATTCTGGATTTATCTTGTGGAACTATTCGTATGGAATTCTGGATTTATCTATGGAGTATGGTATTCTGTTGAAGGCATATGGAATTATGGAGTTATCTATTGTTTGCATAATATGATGGGATGTGTTTGAGGCCTAATACTCTCATTATTCACATTGGATATTTTCACATCCCGGTGGTATGACTATGCTTCCTAACTCACCTTGTTTTAGTTTCATTGTTATGAAATTGGCTTGCTCTTTATTCTGTGCATTTGTATTCAAATGCAAATTATAAATATGCACACATTCAGGGGGAGCCTCTTTCATCTCCTTAAGGTGTTGTTAGTAGGTTTCATTGCAAATCCTAGTATTGTCATCTAACACCAAAAAGGGGGACATTGAAAAAACATTTCATGATCCCTAGTGTTTTGTGTGTTAGATAACAATACCAACGATTATTTAATGTGTGGTGAAGTGAAGTGTGCAGATCTTACCTTGAAAAGGAGCCTGAAACTGTTTTTGGGGGGCGGATAATCCGCCCCTACCCAAACTCAAAAGGGCACAAGGGCGCGACCGTCTGTATGGGGGGCAGAATATCCCCCGGATTTTCCGACCATGGTCGGAGTTTTTGCCCAGGCTGGATAATCCGCCCCTCCAGGGGGCCGGATGAAGGGAATATGTCCTGAGAGGCAATAATAAAATGTTTATTATGTGTATTCCAAGTATATGATAGATAATTATTTTGCATGCTATAATTGTATTAATACGGAAACGTTAATTCATGTGTGTTTAATAAACAAACAGAAAGTTCCTAGTTATGCCTCTCTCATAAACTAGTTCGTTGATTAACAAGATGATCACGGTTTCCTGATCATAGACATTGGATGTTGTTAATAACGAGATCACAACATTAGTGTAATGGTGTGATGAACATTCATCCGAAGTATAGCATTACGATCAAAGTCATTGAGTTTATATTGCTATAAACAAACTACGAAGTAATCCTAATCCTTAGACCATGAGATCATGCCAATCACTAACACCGGAAGAGTTTCTTATTGACATCAAACGTCACTCCGTAACTGGGTGATTATAAAGATGGCTTCAAAGCTTCTAAAGTGTTATGTTGAGAATCATGGATCAAGAGTGGAATTTGTTCATCCCGATGACGGATAGATATGCTCTGGGCCCTCTCGGTGATATCACATTGGTTAGCTTGCAAGCAAGTGATTTGATCACTAGAATGTTATATCACGGGAACGAGAAAAGAGTGCATGTCAGTAACAAGATCAAACTAGGTATGGAGATACCGATGATCGAATCTCGGACATGTAATATATCGTGAAACAAAGGGATTAAGATACAAGCGTAAAAGGTTCCGACGATCACAGGAAAAGTCATCATTGAATGTGTGGGAGTCAGTATGGATCTCTAGGTCCCGCTACTGATTATTGATCGGAGAAGGGTCTCGATCATGTCCGCATTATTCGCGAACCGTAGGGTGACACACTTAAGGGACACTAGCATCCAGTTGGAGCAAATGTTTCATGCTGAAATAATAAAGAAGCGCAGGAATTTATTTCACTAGATACCGAAACGGGTTTTCGGGTGAAATTGCATAAAGTGGTTATGCATGTGAAATGGAATTCTAGCAAGGGGTTATTTGTGAATGTTTGTCATTAAAGTAATTGACAAAATTCTGAATAAAATAAAAGAGTTTTATTTAATGAGAGTTTGCATTAAATTTGGTGGAAATTTACTGGGAATTTGAGTGTACTTTTGAGTGGAGGGAATTTAAAGGAATTTTGTGAGTGGAGTGTCCACCCACATGAAGAGGGGAGGGCAAGGGGGCAGCCCCCATGTGCCGGCCACCCCCTTGGGGTTCCCCCCTCCTCCTATAAAAGGAGCCCCTCCTCTCACTTGTCTCTCACATCTCCTCGTGAAGGATCTCTCTCCCTCTCTAGAATTTATCCCCCATGGTCTCGGACTAGCGAGATACATGTTCCCGGTGGCTATCCGACAAGAAAGGGTTGTGCTTCCGCTGCATCGCTGGAGCGAGGAGGCGGAGGTTGCCCGGTGTCTTGTACGTGTGTGCGAGCACGGATGCGCTGCTGCTTTGCGGCGCTAGGACTTCCTCTCGATCTTGAGATCGGCAAGAGATCGTCTACATCAACCACGAGTTGAACTCATTAAGCTTTGTCGGTCTTCAAGGGTATGTTCTCTACGGATATACATCCGCCCATTGTTTGTATCTAGTAGATAGATCTTGGTACATAGTTCCCATCATAGGAAATTTTTTGTTTTCTATGCTGCGAACCCTACAGCGGATAGTCGGCCCCTCCAGGATCTGTCTCAAAAGTTGCCAAGGCGCATCGCTCAGAGAGGGGGCAGAGTTTCCCCCGGACTTTTCGTCTCTGGGGCGGATTTTCCCCAGGGGTGGATAGTCCGCCCCTTGAGGGGTGCGGATAATCCGCCCCCTCGAGGATTTTCACCAAGTCAAGACCGGCGTGACCTTTTGTGTGTGGGGCGGACTTTCCCCCGGACTCTCCGTCCAGGGGCGGATAGTCTGCCCCTAGTGGGAGGCGGATAATCTGTCCCCAAACTTCACCAACGGCCAGATCTATGCAGGGCGTATTTAAGTCAGCCTTCCCCCTCCTGCCAGAACTCTTGGTTCATTCGAAAAAGTCAAGATCTCTTCTTCAAGCTTCATCCAAGAGAGCTCCACCTTCATCCACCCAAAGGCCCCGTTCCTTGGGGAATCGAAGGAGGAGGACTCGATCTTCAACAACTGCAATCAAGCGCTTCATCTCCTCTCCATTCATTTGGAGAATCGACGATCTAGTATTTCTTGCAAATATCTAGATCTTTGCTTTTGATTATATTGATAATCCTTGTTATTGTGACAGCTTGTTGTCATTATGGGAGCCCCCAATTCAGTTGTGGGTGTGTGCCCCGGTAGAGTTGTAAAGGCACCGGTTCCCGCCTCGAAGGGTACTAATAGTGGAGAAGGTGGATCAGGCCTTCCGTGGCGAGATCCATCGGAGAATAGGGTGAGGCCTATTGTGGCGTGGTGGTCTTAGAACCGTCCACCCCTCCAACGCAGATGTACTTCCCTTAACAAGGAAGGAACTACGGTAAAAAAAATCCCTGTGTCTCCGCGTGCTCCACTACGGTTTCCTTGCTCCTCTCTTTACGTGCTTAGTAGCTAGGTTTGCATATAGGAAAATTCTCGTAGTTGCATATCTAGAGAATTTACTTTGTGTCAAGACTAAAACTAAAAAATAACTAAAAAATTGAGTAGCACCTATTCACCCCCCTCTAGGTGCCCATACGATCCATTTCACTTCGTCCTCGGAGCGCTCCCGAGTTTGGCAAGCTCGGCAAGGCGTGTAGCCTACCTCGAGTACTCCAAATCAAACTACGTCTACCTTAACTACTACGGTAAATTCTCCAGGCTCAAACGACGATATCGACCACAACACAACAACATCATAAAACGGCAACAACTTCACCAACGGCACCATCGACCACAACTATAACGCCCTCACTCACGACTACATCGACATCGGCAACAAGGGCTACCACCTCACCTCCGGCTTATGCTCCAGTCAGACTGTCCGCGTCACTACCGATCCGACTGCGGGGGGGGGGGGGGGGGGGGGTATTAGAGTATATGTCGGTTAGGTTATATTAGGTAGTTTCATATTGTAATATAATTCTATCTCTAGTAGTCTTCTTGCCCCCAAGTCTTCTATTAATATATAAACAACCCAAGGGTTCACGATGTAGTCACCCCAGTCAATATCAATACAATCAATACTTCCGCAATATTTTAGAAACAACAACATATGAGATATGTCAAACTCGAGTTTCTAGAGATTTGATAGTTTGAAATCATGGAGAATAGTAAGTATTTGTAGTGTGTTCTTAGTAAGACTATAAACACAAATTCCAAACTAATACCCAAAGAGGACAAAGTTTGTATTGTCTTAGTGGGGTACTTATTTGAAGAAGTGTTTTCTCATAGAAGTGTTAGTGGAAGAACATAAGTATAAGCAAAGGTTTTGACCTAACCTCCGAATTGTTAAGAATGTGAAACAGAATATGTTCTATAAACAAACTTTACAAATAGAGGGAAACCATAATGATGTGATCATAAATGTTTCAGCTAATACCTTATGAAGGCAGGATTCAAGATTTTATTACGCCCTTTTCATAATTTCATTCTTGATTCACTTGACTTATTATTGGAATAAGACATACATACGAACTACAAAGAAATCATGATGGACCTAAGTACAAGAAATTACTAAGATTCATGAAATCCCAAACTAAGTAACATTTGAGATTATGAAGTAAAGAGTTACTTGATCTCATTAAGTAATGGAATTTACTTAGTCCTTCCCAGTAAAACTGCAAATTTTAAAGGATGGAAATGGAACTTAAAAGGAATACATAAAGGGTTGATTTGTCATAAAGTTGTTCTGACAAATGCTTAATGTTTGTTGGATTGAATTAGCATATGAGTCCAATTTGGAGATTGACTAAGGACTATTCAAAACTTCAAAGTATTCAAGTATTTGAAGAGAAAGGTTGTAATTAGTACAACAAGAAGGTTTTGATCAATCAGGAATTGCTAAAGTCTTGTAATAGAAATTCTCGATTTGATGCAAGATCAAAGAATTTGTATTTTCCAAAATTGTTGAGAAAGGTTCTAAATTGAGTGGGAGCTAAGAAGTTTTCCCAATAGAATATGTGTTCGACATATTTGAGTGGGAGACGACTGACATCCTGATATGTCAAATATTGTTGATATATTTGAGTGGGATCATAAACAACCAGTGGCGGAGGACGGTTAAAAATTTAGGTATGACAAAGTAAAATACATGTCATTTCTATTGCACGTGTGGGAGGGGCAATGGCCCCCTCCCCATGTAAGGATGTAAGACCAATTTGATATAAAATTTTCTAACATGAATACACAAGATTGAACTGCCCACAGTACGGAATGGTTTCTTTTTGACCGATTAAATGTCATCAAGGTTTAGGGAAAAATACATGACTGATGTTGTATGCATGAAGAAATAAACTATCATAATTATAGTTAATGAGGCTTGCTTATAAAAATTATAGATATGTCAAAATATAACATGGCAAAGGAATAAAGATTGGACTATAATCACTAACATATATATAAGTTTAATCCTTATACATTAGACGTCAGACGATTTTTCAAGAATAATGATAGATTTGACACGGATCTTGGTCCAAAAAATCCAATGGATTATAGGCTCACATAACGATTATGCCTTCATCGGCATGGTCCTGTGCCCATGCTATCTGAAACTCTAACTAGAGTGCAACCAAAAACATAGAGGCATAGTACATATGTTAGCTCGGACGGCCGCCACACTATGTCCTATGGGGTCCTCCGCCACTATAAACAACGTTTTTGAATATGTGATTGACATATTGGTGAACAACGCACAGGGTACTAAAAATGATTGGATCATTTAGATGAAATTAGACATAGTGTGACCCATGTTTAGTTGTGAAGAACAGAGATTATAGAATAATTTCTGAGATAACCACTAAATTAGAGTTAAATTTAGCGCAAAGGAAGCATGGTGAGAATCAAATATGCAAGGGTTGCACTTGGATTAAAACTATAAAGATATATAAGTATAAGGATACTATAGAATTACCAAGTGTAACTTTGGTCTAGAGAAAGTTCGACTTTCGACTAAGTGTGTTTATATACATGACATCTTGAAAATCTTGTTGATTGGTAGATCGTCATTGTATATACTAGAAAACGAAAGTCTCACTTTGTCACCCAAAATGCTAAAGGTACATTATATGATAATGGGGGTTAATGTCAAATAGGTGACATTAATGATTTGCAAAATAGGACCTTATGAATCTGGTGAAACAGATTTAGGACAAGTAAGTCCTCCATCAACAACATGATCAATAGATGTATATGAGATATGGTTTATGATTAGTATAAATGCAACTAGATTATTTGGACTCTAGTGCAATTGGGATACTTAAAGAAATGTGCCCTAGAGGCAAATAATAAAGGAGTTTATTAAACACATTCCATTTGTTCATAATAGTTTTATATCATGCTATAACTATATCGATAATGAAACATTGATATAGGTGTGATATATAAAAAAACCCAAATCCCTAGTAGCCTCTATTTAACTACTTCATTGGTCAACGAATGGTCAAAGGTTTCCTGACCATGTTGGTTCTTTAGCACCTAATTGACAATGGAGCTATCTCATTAGAAAATGAGATAGTGGACACTGTTCCATAGATGATTGTTGCAACACGATCATATCACAAAGTTCATAGTTGCAATTTTTAGAAACATAGTGACTTGTTCCTCTGAGCGTGAGACTACATTTAATCACTGTCACTCGAGAGTGCTTAGAGAGCATCAAAAGTCACTCCGTAAAACGGTTATAATAAAGGTGTCAGCAGGTACTCGGAGGGGCAGATTGAGGCATATGTGTCAAGGCAGGATTTATACATCCGTGTGATGGAAGATACTCTAGGACCACTCAGATAAGTTATATCAAATACTTTGTGCAACATGTGACTAGGTCACGGGATATCACTTATCGGTACAAGTTTAAAGTAGCATTGTCAGTAACAAGATCGAACCTGACATGGAGATGTCAATGATCAAATATCGGACAATGTAAGTATCGCAGAGACAAAAGGAACATAACACATATCATTCCAGGTTCAAAATTATGGAGAATCGTGAGTGCATAGGGGTCATCACGGGCATCCTGGTCAGCTAATGATCATTGATAGAGATCATGTCTATGACAATCCCGAACCATAGGTACGCGTGCTTAAGGGCATTACGACGCGTCGAGATCTTCCTGTAAGAGGGAATCCCGAAAGAGATAGAAAGAGAGAGAAATCAGAATTGTTCTAGGGAGATTCGTAGTTGTTCGGAGAAAGAAAGAAGAAAAAAGGACTGAAAGGAGTTTTAGATAAATGGAAATTGAAATATACATTTATTATATGTTAATTGTGAATTAATATATTCTAAATAATATTTAAACTGAAATTTATATAGTCAACTTTCTTATTAGGCCAAAACCCTGGAGGGATAAAAAGAAATGCTGCAAAAAATGGAAAAAAGAAAACAACAGAATGAGCGGCAAATACCGCACGCTACACTTAGGAAGCGGGGAGCTGTCCGTCGTGCCAGGCCTACTCGACCTGGCCCATGCGGGAGCGCAGGGAGCAAGGCCGGCAGGCGAGCCGCTCGGGCTGGTTAGCCACGGGCAAGCTTCCAGCCCACCAGGGCCACACGCTTGCTGGAGCGCTCCTCCCGCTTGGCGCTGGGCCACCAGGGCAATGAGGCCCACCGGGGCCTCTGGGCGTTGCCTCCACTATAGGAAGCTGGAGGGCGCTAGGTGGGCCGTGGCCAAGGGCACACCCGGTCAGCGCCGCCCTTGCTGGCTATTGTTGCTTGCTACTTTGCTCTTTGGGCTATGCATATTTGGCCCATCTGGATTGGGAAAAATCCAGCCCTTTTTCCTTTAGCTTTAGTCCCACACGGGACACCTAAGAGGGATGACACACCTCCCTTAGCCTATATAAGGAGGTGTCTATGGATGGGATTAAACACACAATAAATTAAGATATATCCTTTGGTTGGAATACTCCCCTCTCTCTCTAAAGTTGCCTCTGCTAATGCGTGGTCCCAAGTCCAGACTGCAGAAGCATGGCGTTCTCTTCTGTGGCACGCCGTTCCGCTGCCCGGATTCCAGCCAAGAGATCTACTTCCGCCACCTCGGTGGGATTGGAGGCCGGGATTCGTTGTCTTGCACTGTATGCCTGTGGCAACTCGGTGGGGCTATTGAAGCTTCTGGGCCATCGTGCAAGGACTAGGACAAGTGGTGACTTGCGAGGAGCTTCGCGACCTTGAGGTCAGACAGGTACGGCTACATCAACCACGCTTCTTCATGAACGTAACACTCTCTCGATCTTTAAGGGTACGTTATTGCCGTCTTCCTCTATTACTGCATTACTAGTAGATAGATCTTGGGAATTTAGGGGGTTTCCCGCGTAGTATTGTTTTGATTTTCTGCACCGAACCCCAACAGTATGTACTCCAGTGAAAGTGGAGACTGAAGGAGATATTCCCTAGAGGCAAAATAATAAATGTATTTTATTATCACATATCAATTGAGTTCATAATAGTTTCATACTATTCTATAACTGTATCAAGTGAAAACATTGGTATAGGTGTGCGTTGGGAAGCTGATGATCGAGGTTTCCCGATCATGGACTTACTTTAACATCAACTAACAACGAGATCACTTCATTAATGAATGATGTGATGGACATTACCCAATATAAGTATTGCAACACGATCAAGTCACATAGTTCATTGTTGACATATTTAGAAGTGTAGTTTTCTTCTCCTTTAACTGTGAGATTATATTAATCACTATCACCCGAGGCTAGTTTGACTGCATCAAACATCATGTCTATAACTGGGTGACAATAACGGTGTATGTTGGATATTCCAGAGGGATATGTTGATGCCTATGTATAAAGACCGGGATTTGTTCACCGCGTGATAGGAACATACACACATCTGACTCGGTGAGACTGTATCCATAATGTTGCAACATGTGACTAGGTCATGGAGATGGAATATCACGAGTACGAGTAAAACAGTACTTGTCTGTAACGAGATTGAACAAGGTATATGATACCTATGATCAGACCTCGTACAAGTCAGTGTCGATGTAACAAAGGGAATTGGACTCGACGTTTCACGGTTCAAATGACATAAAACATCATGGAGTGTGTAAGGGGTCATTATGGGCATCCCCGTCCCACTATTGATCATTGATCCAAGTGAGGTCTCGATCATGTCTATGATGTTTCCGAACTGTTGGGGTAACATGCTTAAGGGTACGATAACACTTGGATATCTTTATGGAATTATTGGAATCATATGATGAAATAGAAGAGAAAATCGGAAATGTTTCGTGACAGAACCGGGATCGTTTCGGGAGGATTCGAAGTCGTTCGGAATAAACCGAAAGGTGTTTCGGGTCAAAGAGTATTTTAATAAATATATATTTATATAATATCTGTTGGAATTAATATTAGATATTAATTGAAATCTAATTTGAAAGGATAACTTCCCTAATGGGCCAAGTCCCGGAAGGGAACAAGACCCATGAGGGAAATCAGCCAAGGGGGCCAAGCCGCCACCGCCCTAGGGGGCCACGCGAATGGCCTAGAGCCACGTGTGGGGGTGGGGCTCACCCCATTCGGCCCATATCCCCATGACACCTCCTCCTCCTCCTTGAATAGTCCCACCCCGGGACTTGGATGGGTGGGGTTTCCCTCCCTTCCCCTATATAAGGCGGGGCATATGGGAGGGAGAGGCACACCAATATTTCTCTAAGGCATTGTCCTTAAAGAATCTCTCTCTCTCTCTCTCTCTCTCTCTCTCTCTCTTCGTTGTTGCGTTGGCACGGTTCCTGGAGGAACTATACACGCAAGATACGACATCTCTGCGGCATGCCGTTGTGCTGAGTGATTCCACCCAGAAGATCTACTTCCGCACTCTCGGCAGAGATCTGAGAACCAGAGGTTGTCATCGTACACAGTATGTATGCGAAACCACAGGGGTGCTGTCATTAGTGCCACCCGGATTGTTGTGCAATGACCAAGAGTAACTTGCGAGGAGCTTCGTGACCTTGAGGTTGGGTACGAGTACGACTACATCATCTATATTTCCCGTGGAACGTTAACCACTTTCGGTCTACATGGGTATGTTACCGAAACACTCACCGTTATATCATTAACTTTTAGATAGATCTTGGTCATTGGGTGTGTTCTGCAGTAGATTGTTTTTTGTTTTCTGATGCGAACCCCTTCACTTTTCACCAGATATGGATGACATCATAATCTTCGGATACGCCCTCCACCTCCTTAGGCGTTTTGCAATTTCTCATTGATATGTAATTCGCCTATTTTTACTTTGTTATGAGACTGTGGACTTCTATCGTTTGTGTGCATTTTAATTATGCAGAGGCCAGATGTAATACTTAAAACTCTTTACATTATAAAAATGTCTAAAAGAAGACCTAGAAGTAAAAAAAAATGATAGCACTATAAATTTATAGGTGTGCCAAGTTAGAACTTGTCGAAACACATACGGGAAATTTTGAACTCAGGACTATATATACCACCATCTTGTTAGAAATACTTTGTGTGGTCCACATGCATATTTTACTCTTACGATGCAACAAACAGACTAGAACTGCAGTGATACTTATCTAGTTTTCTCTGGTAGGTTTCGCGCGCCTCCAAAAGATGCTGTCACAAGAGAACAAGTCATGGATCATGTGGCCACATATTGACAAGCAGTCCCTAGTAGACACGGTTACGAAGAAACATGACATATATCTCTCCATATGTACTGGTGGAGACAAAGGTTAAATTAACAATCTTATTTGATCTCATGGTGCAGTGTGCAATTTTTGGAAGGTCCATGACACAAAGTACTTGAAAGATCTCACTCCAATGCCCTGATCGACATGGTCAGATCCAAAGTACTCTGTCCCAGAGCGGCCTCCACGCTGCCCCCTCTTGTCTTTTCCTTCCGCGGCATGTGCATGGAAGCTGCGGGTGGTGAGAGCGAGAGCGAGATGGAGAGCTTGTTGCCATGCTCAATCTCTTGCTCAATTGATGGGACGCTCTTCTTCCTCTTCTTGCTCGACGCCCCATCGGTAGTGTCTACTGTTGCCGGAGACAAGCTGAGGTTCAAGTCCGGTGCCTCTGCCGGCGGCCGCTTACCACGCACCTCGTCGGCCAGTCTAGTCAGATCCCTCGGTTCTAGATGCTTCTGCTCCTGAATCACACATGCAATGTTGTTGCAAGTTAGTTACCTCGATGCAAACTACATGTCAGAAATTGAGGACTTGCAATGTGTGGAATGTGGAGTGTGCTACTGCGCAGAGTAGAGACTAGAGAGTGGTGGATAAGGACCTTGAGCCGGAAATCTAGGGCTTCGTCGATCACCACGGGATCTGACGATGTAGTCTTAGCGGTGTTGCTGCCATCGCCACCGTACCATCTAAACGGGAGACGATGGTTACCTCTTCCTGGAACTGCCGACATTGCCGGCGGCATGGCCGTCAAGACCGGCCGAGAGCTGCTGGCTGTAAAATAACCGAAGGTTTCATCTCGTCTTAATTCACCGGCGCCAGCAACCATGGAGGTTAGCGGCCACTTGCTCAACGACGAAGACGCGAACAAGTGCGGCGTGGTTGACGAGGACGCCTTCGCATCCTTCCTAGATATCATATCATGCTGGCTGAACGCCCACTCTTGATTTCTGTAGATGTTCATCATGAATTAGGGTTTCGAGATTCCCATCTCATCGTCTCATCTACAGAAGTGCAGGTGCCCTTAGCTAGGTTTAGTCCTTTGTGAAGGAATTTTACCTGAAACTGCAGTTCTTGAAGCCGAATGTTTGCAGCGGAGATGGACGGTGGTGGTGTTGGAGAATCCCGTAGAGGCGGCTAGTCGTATCCGTGCCGCGGCCGTTTGGGGACGCGAAGAAGCCTCCGTTGTCCGTCCTCGTGGAGAGCACGGCAGCTCTTTGGAGGAATATGTCGTGGAACCGTCGATCGCCTCTCATCGAATGGAAATCCATTGGAGAATATACTGCACACCTCAAGAAATTTCTCTCATGAGCAGAAATTTTTAGAGGACCTAGATCGGATGTAAGACGATACAGATTGGAAAAATAGCGAGTGATGATGATTGTTCAGAACCTGAGGAAATGGCTCCCCTGATATGGCGACCTTCGTGGTCTAGCTTCTTGCTTCTGTACATCTGGAAATAAAGGATCAGAATTTGAGAGTTATATGTTAATTCAGCTAGCACACCCTGCGATCAATCGTTGCAAGGTAGTACAACATATAGGTGACTAATTAAGCATATTTGCTGCATGATTTACCTGCAGGTGGCTTTTTACATGAGCAATGCTGAGCCCCCTAACATTCATCATCTGAAGCACCAGCTTAGGGGTCGCTCCTATATATCCACAAGAAATCAAAGGTACCAATTGATCAGATTCTATGAGAATTGAGAAGTACCATGAGATCATAAATTTCACAAGCAAATCAGCAACCCATGCATAATCCCAAGAAATGATGTCAAGTCATGATTAAATTCGAGTACTTACTCTCTTGTCCACCAAGCCTCTCGACGGCGTGGATGAAGGCCATGTGGAGGTCGGGAGTCCACCGTAGTCGAGGCAGCTTGGACCGGTTGTACGGCCGCACGGAAGGCACCCTGTGCTCGCCGCCCCCTGCACCCTTTTGGATCTCCGAAGCATCGTTGGTGTTACTGTTGTTGCTCGAGCTCCGGCTCCCAGCAACGTCGGTGGTGCTACCTCCATCATCGTCGTCGTCCTCCTGGTCGCCGTCGTCTTCATCGTCGCCGACTTCTCCCTCCTCGCTCTCCACATCGGCGCCTTCGTTGAGGTCCAGCGGCCTCCCAGCATCCATCGATCTCTTCCCGTCGTCCTCAGGGATCTCAACAAGCACCTGCTTGTCTTTCATAGCTCTCATGATCTCTTCCTCCTCCCTAGTTATCATCTAAGCCTTCTACTAAGTAAACGAACTCACTATCTCTCTCCCTCTCTCTCTACAGACTGCCAGGACTGGATCAGAATGGTGCAGACTGCAGTAGGAAAGGGGAAGAAAGAAGAGAGTTGGGGATATGAGGGAAACAAATGATATGAAGTACTATAAGATTGATATTAAACACTGTCGTGTGAGAGGGCAAGAAGCATAATTAAGCGAAGCTAGTGATGTGTGGGAATAAAATAAGAGGGAATTGGACAAGCATTCCCCTCCTGCATTGACTGGTTTTGAACAGTGTAGAATATGTACCAGATGATGTGTGCAATTCCAGACCCTTTCCTTGTGTTCGGTTGGTAGCTATGTAGGCATAGGTCACACAAGTGTATATATATACACACAAAAAATACACAAGTGTAAAGTAGATTACAGCCACAAAAGCTAAAAACTTATCAGTAGGTAAAGACAGAAGCTTTCGGTGAAGTTCATGGGCTAGATGTTGCAGACATACTTTACACAAATAGAGGAGCTGAGTGAGATCTTTCTATTAAGTTCCCCTCTATCCTGCAGTTAGCTCGAGGCTGCATATGCACGAGCGAGCGAGGTAGCTAGTAGCTCATGTGACCCAATCTGCCAATCTGTCTCGATTCCAAAAGCATTTCTTGCCCTAATTTTCTTTCCGTTCGGGACACTGACTCCCTTGTCTGTGGATCTGAACTACCACTCCGTGACATGGAAACAAAAAGCTCTGGTGGTTGACCTCTGCCTGCTCCGGCACCTTGACAGGCTTGTTTAAACAGCTAAAAGGGACAGATATATGCTCCAGGTCTTGGTCAATTCATGACATGCATGCCCATGTATTTATTACGCCCTAAACACACATCTACGTATACTCCAAAATTTTATGTAGCTATATGTTTTTTTCGTAATATATAGGAGTAGTATGTTTTTCTCATGATTAATTAATAGTACTTCCTCCGTCTTAATTAAAATAGATTTTGATAATTTATCTAAATTTGGATGTAACTATATACTACTAAAGAGTGTCTGTATATATATTTACTAAACTTATGACATCTATTTCGAGACGTAGGGAGTAGTAAATTTTATCGGCTTCAAAGGTAACCAGAAAAGAAAGAAATGCATAAGATAAGCGCACAAATGGCATGGAAAATATGAGTTGTAAAATGGACCTTTTGGTTCGCTGCTCATGGTTCGACCGGTTAGGGGGTAGAAAGACGTAGGCATCATGCATGGGTGCTTGAGAAAAGGGAGACGACGATCACACGAACGGGCGGAATGTGGTTGCGTTGTCACGGCATGCATGCCGGTTCCCCCGGTGGAAAGCCACGAGAGGGAGAAGGAATTAAACCCACCCGTTTGTGTGACAATGACGAGCTCAGCAACCGGCTTGCATATGCGAGTGCCATGTCATGTGACCTAACCGTGTAAAGCTTGGACACAGCGACTTAAAGATTGCGTCAGAAATCCAACTAGGTTCATCAATGTGTGCGTAATTGTTATATGAGCTCTGATTTACTAACCATGTTTTCTTTCTTATTTTTTCTTTTCTTCGAATTTATTCTAAGTGTTAGTGTTGAATAAGCCACTCCCTTCATTTACTAATATATTAAAGTAGACTAGATTCAGACTAAAATGGATGAATCTAAACAATAAAAACATCTAGATACATGCATTTCCGGAAAACCTAAAATGTTTTATGTCAGTAAATGGAGTGTACAAAATGTTCAGTGAAACATTATTGCTGAAGTAGCGCCTCGACATTAATTAGTGGTCCAACATAAAAGCATGAACTTCCCGTGAAATGAAGATCTGAACCGTCTACTCATGCACATCTAACTGTCATGTGCGTGAACACGGACATCAGGGATACTGCATACCTCTTTTAGTTTTTCGCAGAGGGGTGGCAAGCGCGCCCGATGATGTTCCTTCCCTTTGCTGGTTGCCGGAGAATGGAGAGATAAACAAAGAGAAAAATGAGACACTTTGATACAGGGTTTTACCCAGGTTTAGGCCGTCGTGAGGCTAATAATCCTACTTTTTGCTTGTTGGTGGTGGTATTGCTCATATGGTGTATACGGTTACAATGGTGGTTTTTCCCGGGTAGGGAGATCTAGCCTATCACTGGCAATGGCGTGAAGCCATTGCCGCTGCCTTCTTCCCCTTCTCTCTTTCTAGGATCCTCTTTCCTCTCTTGGATTCTCTCTTCTCTGGAATATTCATCGTCCTCTGCATTCTTGGCTGATGAGTTGTTGCTTTTTCCATTTGTTAATCTCATTCTGCAGGAAGAGAAGGAGCATGTCGATATTCGGCTGAACTGCCTCACCCAGCAGGAACTAGAGGCTGGGGATTCTTTTGGACGGATCGCAATCGATCGGTCGTAGTTGCAACGGTGCAGGACCGTGTCCATCAGGTGCTTGGGGTACTGAAGCGCGCAAGGTCGGCTTCCGCGTCGATTTTTGCCACCATGTTCCCCCTAGACGAAGCTCCGTCCAGTTTCCTAGGGTTGTTGCAGAAGTTTCGGAGTGTGGATGTTGTGAAGGAGCTCGTGCAGCAGCAGCTTGTCGCCGTTTCCAAGGCAGCACTATCCCTTGTTCAGTTGCACCGCCCAGATGTGGATATAGCAAAGATAGCGATGGGGCCGCGTGTTCCTTCGAATGGCCTAGCATGGAATATGCGGCTGCACTATCGTGCAGTTGCCCAGCATGCTGAAGATATCGTTAAACTGTTCGAAGAGCACACCAATATAATGCTTCAGCGCCAACCGTGATAATTTTTCCTACAAGTGTCATGTAAAAGCATGTAAAGCCTGTATAGTTTCGATTGGGCCACTGTTGCCCTTGTAGAGTTTGTAAAAATAGTGCATGGCATGCGTTTTGTATGAATAAGCATGCCTTTTTCGTTAGCCTGATGCTCTGCCAATCTCAGCTCCTTGCCGTCCTGTCAGTTGGGCTGCAACTAGACTAGAGTTTTCAAGGGTTCGATTGCATAGTCAGCTACTCAGATGGATGCGATGGTAAGGAGCTGACAAGGTCGTCAGATGAGGCGTAGCCCCCGAGTATAATTTGTATGTATAAATTTCAAAGGAGAAAAAACATGTAGGCCAAGGAACTTAGCTTTTATTCATCTCATAGTAGCAGATACATGTTTCGGCTGAGTAGCCTGGCTGAATAGCCTTATTAAAAGTAAATACATCTAGGGATAGAAGTGTCGCAGTTGCGCGACGTTTCAAGGATTGGAGTATGTTACTCTGGATTCTACGTCCTTTAGGTGGTAGGCGCCACTTGAAATCACCTCGGTGACCATGTAGGGTCCTTCCCAGGGGGATTCGAGCTTCAGATTCCCCTTCTGCTTGAGCCGCAGGACGAGGTATCCTTCGACAAATGACCTTGGTCGCAGCCGTCGGCTATGGTAGTTCCTGAAGCTTTCCTGATATACCACTAAACAAGCGGCGGCGATGTCGTGTGCCTCGTCTAGTAGGTCGATGGAGTCCTTGAGTGCGGCCGTAGATTCGGCCTCGCTGTAGGCGACGACCC
The DNA here is from genome assembly GCA_916181665.1 of Avena sativa. Classification (NCBI taxonomy): domain Eukaryota; kingdom Viridiplantae; phylum Streptophyta; class Magnoliopsida; order Poales; family Poaceae; genus Avena; species Avena sativa. The sequence goes on along the minus strand of OV702298.1, from coordinate 36,724,644 downwards.
GCGGGGCCTTGTAGCGTACCTCGGCTGGTAACACGGCTTCAGCGCTGTGCACCATGAAGAAGGGTGAGTATCTAGTGGCGCTGTTTGGTGTTGTGCGCAAGCTCCATAGGACGGAGGGTAGTTTGTCTGCCCAGGCTCCCGCTGCTCGTTCGAGAGGTCATAGGAGTTGCTTATTGATCCCATTGTAGACGAGGTCGTTGGCCTTTTCGACTTGACTGTTGGTCTGAGGGTGTGCGACCGAGGAATAGCTGATGTTGATGCCGAGGCCATCGCAGAAGTCTTGGAACTCCTTTGAGGTGAAGTTTGTTCCGTTGTCAGTTATGATGCTATGTGGCACCCCGAACCTAAAAACAATGGACTCAAAGAACTTGATGGCGGTAGCGCCTGTCTGGTTGGTGACTGGCATGGCCTCAATCAACTTGGTGAACTTGTCAATGGCGACAAGGAGGAAGACATAACCTCCATGTGATGACATTTGTAGCTTGCCGACCATGTCGAGTCCCCATTGCACAAAGGGACAGGCCAGCGGTATTAGTCGTAGCTTTGAGCCTGGTGTGTACGGCTTGTCAGCGAACCTTTGACACACATTGCATATTTAGACGATGCCCTTGGCATCGCGCATCGCCGTTGGCTAGTAGAAGCCATCCCGTAAGGCTTTGGCGACTAGGGCGCGACTTTCGGCGTGGTGGCCGCATGTGCCCTCGTGGATGTCGAGGAGGATGCTTTTGCTGTCATTGTTGGTGACGCAGCATTGGAGGACCCCGGTGATGCTCCGCTTATAGAGCTCGCCGTTGATTAGGGTGAAGGATTTGGAGCCGTAAGCGATGTGTCGCTCGTCTGTTGGGTCTTCTAGAAACTTCTTGCTCAGCAGATACGTGACGTACGACTGAGTCCAAGATTGCTCAATCATCATGACCTCCATGAGGTTTTCGATCGAGGCTTCTGGCTCCTCCTCTGTGGGTGCCTCTGATTTTTGGGTGGCGTAGCCCCCGAGTGTTGTGGCATCTGGAGCATCCTTGGATGGCTTGCATTTGATGGAGCATTCACAGATTTGCTCCAAGAACACACCTGGTGGGATCGGCGCACGGGTGGAGCCGATGTTGGCGATTTTATTGGCTTCCTCATTTCTCTCTCGGCCGACATGCCGGAGCTCATAGCCTTCTAAATATCCTTGAGTGCATTGTAGATGTCACGGTAGGCGATCATGTTGTCGTTGAAGGCGTCGCATTGGTTCATTGTTTGCTGCACGACAAGTTTGGAGTTACTGTAGATGATCAGTCGAGTAACGCCGTAGGCCTTAGCCATCCGCATGCCGTGGAGCAAAGCCTCGTACTCTGCCTCGTTGTTGGATGCATGGAATTTCATTCGCAACACACATGGCATCTTGTCACCCTACGGGGATGTCAGGATTACTCTAGCTCCGGCTCCTTCTGTGCATTTAGATCCATCGATGTGTACCGTCCAGACTCGCGACAAGTATGGGGTATCAGGTATCTGAAGCTCCATCTAGTGGACAGGGAACTCAGGGAGCACCTGTGACTTGATGGTGCTGACGAGGTTTAATCTCGTCAATGCCCATTGTTATGGACTTGGGTTTTGGAGAAGATGGGGATGCTGGAGATCGTGGCACGGTTAACAGACAAGCAACCAGGGGACACGAGATTTACCCAGGTTCAGGCCCCTGGAGGGAAAACCCTACTCCTGCTTGTCTGCTCTTTGATTACGGCGGAACCGAAAGTTACAGGGTGCGCAGATTCGATCTGGCGTGGAGGCGTGTACGAACGTATGGATCTCTTCTGCTCGTTGGCCCCTCCTAGCCTTTATATATGAGGAGGCTAGGTCTCAGGTACCGATATGAGTAGGTTACAAGTTGTATTCGAACTCTAGTCTTGTTCTCCAAGGATCCGAAGGCGTCATGGGCCTTGGCCACCCGAAAATCTTCATGGGCCAGCGTATGTCTGCTGTGGGCCTTCCTTGGGCTGGACCAGGTATGCTGAAGTTATGTACCCGTCGGGTATAACCATGTCAGTAGCCCCCGAGTGTTCAGTCGAATCATAGATTCGGCTGAGGACTCTTCAATCCTTAGGGTGTAACTCTGTCTTTCAAGAGAATGTGTAGGGATTGTTGATGCGTGTGCCTGACTCACCCGACGGATCAGGGTCAGTTAATCGTCTTAGGACAAAACAACACGATCTTCTTCAGGTGCAAGTCCCTCGACTCGAACCCGGAACATATGCTGGCGTAATTCGACTCAGGCCGCGGAGGACTTACAGGACTGGAATTCCAGTGATTTTAAATGGTGTACCCAACGCGTCCGTCGGGATTTTTCATCGTACCTGCTGGTACGGATTCATACTAGCAGAGCGCAGTCAGGTGCGTTGTCAGGCCATCAGATGATATCTGTAGGTCTTATCTTTGCGTCGCAGACGCAACATCCGAATGTTTATCACCGCGGAGGTGTTTCGGGTGGCCAAGGAGGATGTTACTCACTTAGCATTAATTGGGGCAGAGTTGCCGAAAAGTTTTTGCATGCGGATCCGGAAGATCGCAGTCGAAGATTTCATAGGGTGCGCGACCAGCGCTCCCTATGGGAGTAGCCCCCGAGTGTCTGTTCGAGTCGTAGACTCGAGCGGAGACTTTTAGTGCAAGCATTGCTCAGTTGTTTAGTCCGTAGGACTCGAAAATTTTCGGATGCTGAAATCCTTCCTCCCTATGGGAGTAGCCCCCGAGTCCGTAGTGGAGTCGTGGACTCGACGTAGGACTCGAAGTTCTTGTGTGTGAACGGCCATCGCTCCAGTTTGGAGTAGCCCCCGAGTGTCTGGCGGAGTCGTAGACTCGGGCAGAGACTCGAGTCTTGTATCATGCAACGGTAGTAGGAAAATCTCGTGGGCGTACCGCTGACCCGGAAGTACATCGGGTGCGCGACCAGCACTCCTGATAGGAGTAGCCCCCGAGTATTTAGTCGAATCATAGATTCGAGTGAGTACTCTTAGCTGTGTAGCCGAAGTTGGTGCTAGTATAGCTTTTGATGACGTCAGTGCTGACGATCGATGACCTCAAGTGTCTGCTGCGCCAGAGATGACTTGACTTGACGAAGTGTGGGTCCCACTTCCTGACTTTGAATTGACCGGTCATGCGCGGCGTGGAGATGATTACGGCGTTTCCTCGATTTCCGCGCGTAGTGGACGTCGTGGGAACGACGGTTCGTTTTGGTGCTGACACGTGTACGGCCAGATCTGCCGTTGGCGTTAGGTCTTCTCGATGGACGGCCAGCGTGTGTCGTCTTTGCTGTTATAATCTGTGGTGAAATCGTGGTATGTCTTTTACCGCAGCAGTTCATCTGTCCATTGCTTCCTTGCGCTCGAGCGATTCTTGCTGCGTGCTGAGAGTTCCTTTCGCATTTCCTTTGTCTTCATCGTTGGCAACGCCACCACCGCCGTAGCGCCATGGGGAAGAAGAAATCCTCATCTGCAGTTGGGACCAGCGCTGCTGGAGGCAAGAAGGGCGCCGCCGCTGCTCGCGTCACCGATGGTGGCTGGCGGCGATCAGAGACGCGGGAGAGCGATCTTCGCAAGCTGCGCGAGCAGAGCCTGATCCCGCAGGATGCGACCCGTGAGACTCCCCGGCAATGAGGTAATCCCCCGTCCCCCATCTGGGTACCGGGTTATGTTCGTCGCCTTTGTTTTGCGTGGGTTTTCATATCCAGTCCATGACTTCCTTCGTGGACTGCTCTTCTTCTATGGGGTTCAACTCCATCATTTGTCTCCCAATTCTCTTCTCCACATCGCGTGCTTTATCACACTTTGCGAGTGTTGGCTTGGCATTGAGCCGCACTTTGGCCTTTTCCGGAAGCTGTATTCCGTGAGGAGGCAGTCTGGTTCGGATGGTGTGTATCCCATTGGGGGTTTCATCATCTCTCTTAGTCCTGATGTCCAATTCTTTTCCTTCTCCATGTCCGAATCTGTCCAGTACTGGCGGAGGAAATGGTTTTACATCCATGACTCCGTGCTGCCTGGGCAAGATTTTGGTCTTGTGCCTTTTGACCCCTCCCAGTTGATTGTGAAGAAAAGATCCTGGAAAAACCAGATCTTAGATGGTGAGGTGGCGGAGATAGAGGCCTTGTACCGTCGGGTGGAGGAGCTCCAATTGATTCCCGAGAAGGAGGTGAACGGTGTCGACATCATCTGGACGTTTCTTGAGCGTCAGGTGCAGCCTCTTCAGGCGAGAGGGCACCCGATGTTTCTTTACTCTGGGCGCCGTGATCCGACGAGGGTTTCGAGTGAGAAAATCTCCGAGGTGGAACTTGACAGGGCTCTTCGCGTGCTGTTGAAGTTCAAGGCCGACGAAGAAATCCCGGGGAAGTCGTTGACTCCGCCCTTTTCGTCGACGTTGGCCGTGCCAAAGGTGTAGATTTGCGCACGTAGTGCTTCCCTTATGTTGTTGTCAGTTGTGTACTTGTGTCCTTTGTTTGCTAACAAAGTTTCTTCTCCTCTTGTAGAGCTTCAAAGTGCCAGGCATGGCGCCACCATTGCCCGAAAGGTATACGAATGCCCCGGATAATGAAGTGGTGGATTCCGTGTCCGAGCTTCCTTCGGCGCGATCTCCGGTGGAGGATGCCGACGATTCGGGTGAGGATCATTCGAGCAAGCGATCACGGAGCTCGAGCGAGTCTTCGGATGCTTCGACTCCTCCGACTCCCAGGAATCCTCGGGGTCTTGAGCGTCATGATGATGTTCAGGGGGGTTCTTCCTCTCCCATTCCTGCCATTCCTGTGCGAGCTGTTGCTCCGCACCCGCCAGCAAAGCGGAAGAAGGAAGAGAAGAAGGAGGAGAAGAAGGAGGAGAAGAGGGCCCGGAGGGCTTCTCCTATCTTTGACCTGAGCGTGTTGGGCTCGTAAGTGTGCTTGTTGCCACTGTTGTCTTTTGCTCACTTGTTATTTTTGCGCCTGTGTTGATTGGTTCGTATGTAGGCAATCCTCCGACGGCTCTAGTGATGGAGCGCGCGAGATGATGGGGGAGTCGAACATTGCGTCGCCGCCTCCGCAGACGGTGGCGACGTCGGGTGGTGCTGCACCAGTTCCTCTTGTGCAGGAGAGGCTGGTGGTTGCGCCTCAGAATTTCGCAGGCGGGCCTGCGGGTTCGCCTTCAGAGCACGTAAGTTTTTCTGCTTCATGTCACGGGGGGAGCCCCCGGGCATCGTCGTGTGCTGATGTTGTGTTTGCTTCTTTGTTTTGGGCGGAGCCCCCAAGTCATGCTCTTACTGCTATTGCTTTTTCCTGTAGCCTTGTGTCCGAGAGGCCAAGCGGCTGGTGGAGGAGCACCTGATGCTGAAGGTGAAACTGCGGCAGCTGCAAGGTATTCGTCTGCCTTGGAGTACTTATCTTGCTATGTCTTGGTCCTGTTTGTTGACACTTGCTTGTTGTAAATGCAGAGGAGCATAACGACTCTCTCCGTGAGGTTGATGCTCTGAAGAAGAGCCTTGGCCAATTGGAGCAGAAGGCCGAAGCTGCCGCTGAGGCGAAAGAGCGCCTTGAGCTGGAGCTGTCAAAGGCAGCCGAAGCGAAAGAGCGTCTGCAGCAGGAAGCCGCAGGTCGTGAGGTAGGAGTAGCGGAGAAGCTCATGGCTGCTGCCAAGGCTATTTCGGGTGAGTGCTAGCTTTTGCACTTGCTCCTTTTTATTCGGGTCCTCTTCTATGTTGCTATTCTTCATGTTTTCTTCTGTTTTGTCTCAGATGCCGCAGGCATCGAGTTTGACCGTGGTGCTCTGGAGCACGGGAGTGCTCTGGATGATGCCACTGTGGCGGTCGAAGACCGCTGCAGCACCGTCGTCAACTCCCTTGCCAAGGCAAAGGAGGTCCTTGGTCGCTTCTACCAGGAGCTCTTCCCGAAGGGCGCAACCCTTGAAGATGTGGGTGCTCTGGCAGAGGCTCTGTCAGCCGAAGCGCCTGCAGCGTACAAGCGCAAGCAGAAGGGCATCGGCGCGTCCGTCGGGCTGGCGATGGCCATGGCGGCTGGGGCGGAGCTGGACTTGCCCCAGATCACTTCTCGGATGCCGACGACTGCGGATGGATCAGAGGTAGCCTTCGCTGCTTACTCTGCTCGCTGCAGACGATATGGGCCCAAGCTCATTGACTTGTTGTCTGAGTACGCGCTGCGGCAGCAGGGCGAGGCCAAAGCTAGGCAGTCTGGCTCTGAGGCGACTCGATGTCCTACGCCTTAGGCATAGGAGATGTAGGGTAGTATGTAGTTTACTTTTGCTGTAAATATCTTTTGTAGCACCATTCTTGAGCCACGCAGTGGCCTTATTTAATGAATTCCTCCGAGTTGGGCTTTATCTTTGGCCGAGTGTCTGTGTGCCTTCTTTTTCTTCTGCTTTAGGTTCCTTCGGGTGTTGACCCAGTTGGTACTTCATCCGAAAGGCCCTTGCGAGCATCGTTGGATGATTCCTCGCAGCTCGCTTTTCTGCGGGATCGCGTGCGCAGCTTGGAGAGGGATTTGCTTGGGCTACGCGGTCGTGCTGACGTTTGGAAGTCCAAAGCAGATCGTAGTGCAGCCAGAGAGGAATACTTGATGGCGGAGCTGGGTCGGCTGTCCGAGCAGCTGCAGTGTAAGTTGATCCTTCTTTCGGGCCGTAGCTTAGTTCTTCGGGTGAGCCTGCTGGCCTTACTCTTGTTCTGTGCTGTTGTCGCAGGTGCGAACCTCGCTCCGAAGGAAGAAAAGGAGCGCATTGCTGTTCGAATCAATTGTTTGACTCAACAGGACATGGAAGCCGGTGGCTTCTTTTGGGTGGATCGCGATCGTGCCATGGTTCTGGCGACGGTGCAGGATCGCGTCTTCCAGGTTTCGCGGGTGCTCCGCCAGGTGCAGACATCGCTGTCCTCGGTGTTGCACGTCATGTTTCCGTTGGATGGCGCGCCGACGACCCTTGCAGGTCTTCTGTCGAAGTTTCGGAGTGCCAGCAATGTCAAGGAGCTGGTGCGGCAGCAGCTTGTCGCAGGGGTGAAGGCTGCCTTGTCTCTTGTGAGGGTGCATCGCCCTGATATAGATTTGGCTGCTGTGGCGACTGGGCCACCTCCTCGGCCAGATGGTGGCGAGTGGAATATGCGTCCGCATTACGCGGCTGTAAGGCAGTATGCCGAACAGATTGTAGATTTGTTTGAGCAGCGTGCTCAGGCTATTCTGCAGAATAGGTAGAACCTGAAAATAAACAGATAGATGTAAAATTTGTATATTGTGGCTGGGCATGTATGTGCCCTTTGTTGTAAAGGTTTGCTTGTTAGCGAGCACGCAGTGCTTTGATTTAGTACGTGTCCTTTTCGTTAGCCTGACGTGGTCAGCTACTCAGGTGTACATGTGTTGTCCTCAGTCGATGAAATCGTGAGGTGGGGGGAGCCCCCGAGCGCGTTTTGTCCTCAGTCGATGAAATCATGAGGTGGGGGGAGCCCCCGAGCGCGTTTTGTCCTTAGTCGATGAAATCGTGAGGTGGGGGGGAGCCCACGAGTGCGTTAGTAGCATGTAACAAAGTTGCAGAGAAATAGTCAACCGAAGGTTGGGAGCGAGACACTTAGCTTTATTTGTAGCGTAATGGAGGAGGTACATGGTTCGGATGAGTAGCCTTGGCCGTAAGCCTTATTGGAAGTAAAAGGGGTACATTGCCCATTGCTATGGGTAGAATCGTCGCAGGTGCGAGATGTTCCATGGGTTGGAGTATGCGACTCCAGACTCCACGTGCTTGAGGCGATAGGCGCCACCTGGGATGACCTTGGTGATGGCATAGGGTCCTTCCCATGGCGACTCGAGTTTATTCGGTCGCTTTTGCTTGAGTCGCAAGACGAGGTCTCCTTCGACGAAGGACCTGGGGCGCAGCCGGCAGCTGTGATAGTTGCGGAGACTTTGCTGGTACACCGCGGATCTAGCTGCTGCTATATCCCGTGCTTCGTCGAGTGTGTCGACGGCGTCTTCGAGTGCAGCCGTGGATTCGGACTCGCTGTAAGCGACGACTCGTGGAGCCTAGTGGCGTACTTCGGCTGGTATCACAGCCTCAGCTCCGTGTACCATGAAGAACGGTGTGTAGCCGGTGGAGCTGTTTGGCGTAGTTCGTAAGCTCCACAGGACAAACGGTAGCTCTTTCGTCCAGTTGCCAGCTTTGTGCTCGAGTGAGCTCATGAGGTGTTTCTTGATGCCAGCGCCAATTAGGCCGTTGGCCTTTTCCACTTGCCCGTTTGTTTGCGGGTGCGCCACTGAGGCGTACGTGATATTGATCCCGAGGCCTTCGCAGAAGTCCTGGAATTCTTCGGAGATGAAGTTTGATCCGTTATCGGTGATGATGCTGTGCGGTACGCCGAACCTGTAGACTATGGATTCGAAGAACTTGACGGCGGTTTTGCCCTTCTGGTTGGTGACTGGCATGGCCTCGATCCACTTGGTGAATTTGTCGACTGCGACCAAGAGGAAGACGTGTCCTCCCTTCGAGGATTTTGGCAGTTTGCCGATCATGTCAAGGCCCCATTGAGCAAAAGGCCAAGCTATGGGTATGGGTCGAAGTTCGGACCCAGGTGCGTGTGGTTTGTCGGCGAACCGTTGGCACCCGTTGCATCTTCGGACGATGTCCTTTGCGTCGTTCATGGCCGTTGGCCAATAGAATCCTGCTCGTAGAGCTTTGGCGACAAGGGAGCGGCTGCCTGCATGGTGGCTGCAGATGCCCTCGTGGATATCTTGGAGTATGGCCTTGCCGTCGTCGATGGTGACGCACCGTTGTAGGACGCCTGTAATGCTGCGTTTGTACAGTTCGTCGTTGATGATGGTGAAGGCTTTTGACCGACGAGATATGCGCCGGGCATCTGTCGGGTTGTCTAGTAAGTTTCCGTTTAGCAGGAACTGGAGGTATGGGCGTGTCCAGGTTTCTTCGACTGCCATGACCTGCATCAGGTTGACCATGGCGACTTCGGTATCCAACTTTTCGGGTCCTTCTTGACCTTCGGGTGGCGTAGCCCCCGAGTGTTCTGCTTCTTCGGGTGATCCCTTGGGGAATTTCCGCTTGATGGATGGCACGCAGATCTGTTCGAGGAACACACCTGGTGGTACTTTTGCACAAGTGGAGCCGATGTTGGCGAGTCTATCGGCCTCCTCGTTGCTTTCTCTTCCGACGTGCCGAAGTTCGCAGCCGTCGAATTTTCCTTCGAGTGCGTTGTATAGTGCGCGGTACGCGATCATGTTTTCGGCGTGTGCGTCGCACTCATTCATCGTCTGCTGGACGACAAGGTTGGAGTCACCGTAGATGACCAGGCGCGTTGCGCCGCATATTTTTGCCATCCGCATGCCATGGATGAGGGCCTCGTATTCGGCCTTGTTGTTGGAGGCTCTGAATTTCATCCGAAGGACGTACTTCATCTTGTCACCTTGCGGGGAGGTCAGTATGACTCCTGCCCCTGCTCCGGCTTCGCGTTTGGAGCCGTCAAAATGCATTGTCCAGGATTGCAACATGTCTAGGGTGTCAGGCAGCTGCAGCTCCATCCAGTGCACCAGAAAGTCCGGAAGGACTTGAGATTTGATTGCGTGTCGCTTCTCGTAGATGATGTCCAGTGGTGATAGTTCGATGCCCCACAGGGCCACGCGTCTTGTGGCCTCTGGATTGTTCAGGATGCTGTTTAGGGGTGCCTCGTTGACGACCATCACCTGATGCTCCTGGAAGTAGTGGCTCAGTCGTCGAGCCGTCATGAACACGCCGTAGGCCAGCTTCTGGTAGTGCGGGTACCGCTGTTTTGTTGGAGTGAGGACCTCGCTGAGGTAGTAAATTGGGCGTTGTACCCCATGGGTCTTGCCTTCTTCGGGTCGTTCGACCACAAGTACTGTGCTGACCACCTGGTGTGTGGCTGCTATGTACAGCAACAGGGGCTCGCGCTCTTTTGGCGTGACCAAAACGGGCGAGGTGGAGAGGAGCCGCTTGAGGTTTTCGAATGCGTCGTTGGCTTCTGGTGTCCACTCGAACTTGTCTGCTTTGCGCAGCAGTTGGTAAAATGGTAGGGCCTTCTCGCCCATGCGGCTGATGAACCTGCTTAGTGCCGCTACTCGCCCTGCGAGCTGCTGAACGCCCTTGAGGTTTTTCGGCTTCTCCATTGTCATGATAGCTTTGATTTTCTTTGGGTTCGCTTCGATCCCTCATTGAGAGATGAAGTATCCGAGCAGCTGACCTGAGGGGACGCCGAAGGCGCACTTTTCTGGATTGAGCTTGATCTTGTAGCGATCAAGGTTGTCGAACGTCTCGCGGAGACCGTCGATAAGTGTTCTTGCCTCCTTGGTTTTGATGACTATGTCGTCAACATAGACTTGGACGTTGCGACCGATCTGGTCCTTGAGGCAGGCCTGCATGCATCGCTGGTACATGGCACCCGCGTTCTTTAGCCCGAAGGGCATTGTGTTGTAGCAGTATACTCCGAACGGTGTGATGAACGCTGTTTTCTCTTGATCTTCGACCTTGAGTTGAATCTGATTATAGCCTGAGTAGGCGTCGAGGAAGGAGAGTTTCTCACAACCTGCAGTCGAATCGATGATCTGGTCGATCCGAGGGAGAGGGAAGTGGTCCTTAGGGCAGTGTTTGTTCAGTGACGTGAAGTCTATGCACATCCGCAGGATGTCCGTGTCCTTCTTCGGGACCATCACTGTGTTTGCCAGCCACTCGCTTTCCTTGATTTCCCGGATGAAGTCTGCTGCAAGTAATCTGTTGATCTCCTTGCCGATAGCTTCGGCTCGTGGCTCCGACAGTCTTCGGATGGACTGCTTGACTGGTTTGGTGTCTGGGAAGACATTGAGTGCATGCTCGGCGAATTCCCTGGGAACTCCTGGCATGTCCGCAGGACACCAGGCGAAGATTTCCCAGCGCTCACGGAGGAATTCGACGAGCGCGCTTTCCTATGCGGTGTTGAGGTCGTTGGCGATTAGCGCCGTCTTGGAGGCATCCGTTGGATGGACTTGTACTTTTTTGGTGTTGATGGTGGAGTCGAAAGACATATCAGGTGCGTTCTGTTTGGTGACTGGGGGTAGCCCATTGTCTGTCACTTCGCAGAGCCTTACAAGCTCGTCTTGCATGCCGAAAGACTGGGAGATTTTGTTGAAATCCCTGTCGCATTGGTCCGATCGGGTGAAGCTCCCGTGGACTGTGATGACGCCCCTTGGTCCTGGCATCTTGAGTAGTAGGTATGCATAGTGTGGACGGCCAGGAACCTTGCGAATGCTACGCGTCCCAGGATGGCATGGTATTGCGACGACCAGTCCACCACTTCGAATTCTAGGCGCTCCTGCCGAAAGTTGTCCGGTGTCTCGAAGATGACGTCGAGCCCTATTTTGCCCAGGGGGAAGATGCCCTTCCCTGGGACAATGCCATGGAACGTTGTGTCTGATTGTTCCAAGCTGCATTGCGGGATCCGCATAGCTGCTAGAGTGCTTGCGAACATTAGGTTGATGCCGCTGCCACCGTCCATGAAGACGCGACTCATCTCGAAGCCTCCGATCTGCGCCTCCAGCACCAGGGCAGCATGACCTGGGCGAGGGATCTGAATAGGGTGATCCGCGCGAGTGAATGTGATGCAGGACTCCGATCCGCTGAGGTACTCAAGGATTGCAGGTGGAGTTGTCACGGCCATATTGATTTGGCGGGTGATCTTCTTCTGTACCCTGTTGGTTGGGCGTCCCTCTTGTATCATATTGAGTGCTCCTTTTGGTGGGGGGTATGCGACTCTGGCGTTGTTTTGCGCTGGTGCGGCTGGTTGATGTGGGCCTCCGATAGGCGGTGGTGGAGGAGCTCCGTGTGCTATTTCGCCTGGCGCAAGTGCGTTTCCGAACGCATGAATTGGAGCTTGTTGCCTCATCTGTACCATGCTTTCGCTGAGTTTCTGGAACTCGCGGCAGTCCTTGAGCATGTGGCTAGCTTTTTTTTTGCCATCTTGTTTGTCGATGTAGAAGTGGATGGTGCATGGACCCGAAAGTTTGTCGAATGCTGAAGGTCCGTTGTCGCGGTCGCGGCGTTGCCACGACTGCGTTGGTCGTCCGTTGTCGCGGAAGTTTCCGCTGCGATATCCTCCGCTGTTGCGGCTGTTGTCGTTACGGCGGTCGGTGTAGCCGGCTGCGACCATGTCGGGTCCGTCGCGGTCCTCGTAGACGCGCGGTCTCCTCTTGCTGTGGCGTTCGCGTCTTCGGCCGTAGTCGTCTTCTTCATCTGATTGCGCCCGCTGGATGCAATCTTCGCCATCTGCCCAACTGTTGGCGATTTCCATGAGCTAGTCGAGTGTCTTGGGCTTTACGCGTCCAAGTTTCTCCTTGAAGTCTGGGCGTTTGACGCCGTCCCTGAAGGCGTCGATGGCCCGCTCTTCGGAGATGTGTGCTGCGGAGTTCTTGGTCGTAGACCAGCGTAGTATGTACGAGCGAATAGATTCACCCGTTCTCTGAGTGCAGGCTCGCAGCTCTTCGATTGAGGCGGGCCTTTTGCTGGTGCCTTTGAAGTTTTGGATGAAGCTATAAGCGAGCTCCTCCCAGCTTCGGATGGATCCTGATGATAGGCTGCTGAGCCAGACCCGTGCTGCGCCTGTCAGCTGCAGCTGAAGGCATTGCATGGCGGTTTCTTTGTTGCCTCCGTGAAGCTTGACGGATGACAGATGGTCGCTGAGCCAGGACTTTGGATCTTGCGTGCCGTTGAACTTCGGAGTATCCGAAGGAAGCTTAAAGTTGCGTGGCATCTGTGTTCGCCGGACGGATCTGCTGAAGCATCGAGCCCCGCAGAGTTCTCCTTCGTCTTCATCCATCTCAGATTCGGATGAGCATGCGCGTTTGGCGCGTGCTTTGTCGATCTTGCGTTGTGTAAGCTTGTCTCTGGCGTCGTAGTCGTGTTTGTGGCGGTGCGAGCTCTTCTTCCTTCGAGGAAGGTCGTGTTCTTCTTCATCTTCGGATGAGGGAGTGGGGCTCCGGTCGCGCCTGGCCAGAGCTTTCTTCTTCGGCTCCGTAGGAGCATCTTCGTGGAGCGCAGCTTCGATTAGTCCTAGTCCGGTGAGTGCGGACCTATGCATGGACCTTTTCGGGTCCCCCTCCAGAGGTGGGTGAGCCGCAAGATACGCAGTGGCTGCCATGATCGCGGCTTGTGGCGTCTTCGGGGTGATGTTGCCGTCGGCGTCCATATCCATGAACGATGTGTGGAGGGTTTGGGTCACGTCACGCCGCTCCTTCGGGTCCATGTTTTCCACCCGAGAGTGGTGCTTGTTTCCCTGATTTCCAATTGTTCTGGAGCCGGGTCCCATGGCGGAGAGCGCAGCTCGTCGCGCACTGGATTCAGAGGCTGCTTTCTTGCGTTTGTCAACCGTCTCCTGCATCTTGACTTGCTTCTTGTGCTCCTCGATGAGGAGGTAGTGGTATGCCATCAGCAGGTCACGTGGGGAGTCCAGAGGTAGGACTATTTCGCCTGCGACGGCGCGGCGTGCTTCGGCCCATCCTTCTTTGCTAAGTTGGATGAGGTGGCCCCTGTTTTCCCCGTTTTCGCCCTGCGGGTTGGGGTTGGGCGGAGGGTTAGGCGTGTCTTCGTCGGTTTGGATGATTGCGGCGCACAGATAGCGCCTGCAGATTGGTTGGCTGCTGCCGCAGCTTTCGGGTTCGGAACTGTAGGTCCCTTCATCCGAAGGTGGATCGCACAGATCGGAGTTGCAGCAGCTGCTGCTGTAGAACTCATCTGTTGATGGTGACGTGCGTAGCACGGGGTGTGGAGCCCATGAAGCGGGCCTGATTGGCGGCACGGACGTCCGCTCGGGGAGGCGGAGGGTGCCAGCTTGTCCCACCTGGAAGCAAAAGCTCCCGAACAGAATTTCGAGTCCGTCGCCTACGGGCTCGAAATCCTTCATGGTGGCCGGCGAGTGGGCGGTGAAGTCAAAAGCGCCGAAGAGGAGGTGATTCTCCGTCGCCGAGGAGTTGTAGATCGATCGGGTCGGAACCGTCACGACCGCACAATCAGCAGCCCCAATTCCCACAGACGGCGCCAATTGACGAGGTTTAATCTCGTCAATGCCCATTGTTATGGACTTGGGTTTTGGAGAAGATGGGGATGCTGGAGATCGTGGCACGGTTAACAGACAAGCAACCAGGGGACACGAGATTTACCCAGGTTCAGGCCCCCGGAGGGAAAACCCTACTCCTGCTTGTCTGCTCTTTGATTACAGCGGAACCGAAAGTTACAGGGTGCGCAGATTCGATCTGGCGTGGAGGCATGTACGAAAGTATGGATCTCTTCTGCTCGTTGGCCCCTCCTAGCCTTTATATATGAGGAGGCTAGGTCTCAGGTACCGATACGAGTAGGTTACAAGTTGTATTCGAACTCTAGTCTTGTTCTCCAAGGATCCGAAGGCGTCATGGGCCTTGGCCACCCGAAAATCTTCATGGGCCAGCGTATGTCTGCTGTGGGCCTTCCTTGGGCTGGACCAGGTATGCTGAAGTTATGTACCCGTCGGGTATAACCATGTCAGGTGGTGCGTCGCTCGTATATGATGTCCCACGAGGATAGGTCGATGCCCCATAGGGCCACCCACCCCGTTTATTTCAGGTTATTGAGGATGTGGGATAGTGGTGCGTCGTTGACTACCACAATCTGGTTCTCCTGGAAGTAGTGGCATAGTCAACGTGTAGTCATGAACACGCCATAGGCCAGATTTTGATAGTGAGGGTACCTCTTCTTTGTTGGTGTCAGTACCTCGCTGAGGTAGTACACTGAGCGTTGTACCCCATGGGTTTTTCCCTCTTCAGGTCATTCAACAACAAGTGCGGTGCTGATCACCTGATGTGTTGTAGCTTTGTATAGCAGCAAAGGCTCCTTCTCTTGGGGCATCATCACCAGGATTGGGGAGCTGGATAGGAGACGCTTGAGGTGTTCGAATGCCTCCTAAGATTCAGCCGTCCATTCGAATTTCTCCAACTTGTAGAGAAGTTGATAAAAAGGGAGAGCCTTTTCGCCCATGCGACTGATGAATCAACTGAGCGCTGTGATTCGCCCAGCCAGCTGCTGGACGCCCTTGATATTTTTTTGGCTTGTCCATGGCCTTTATATTCTTTGGTTTTGCTTTAATGCCCCTTGCGGAAATAAAGTACCCGAGTAATTGACCGGAAGGAACACCAAAGGCGCACTTTTCCGGGTTCAACTCAATCTTGTAGCGATCGCGGTTGTCAAACATCTTGCGGAGATTGTAGATCAATGTTCTGCTTTCCTTGGTCTTTACCACTATGCCATCGACATACACTTGGTTGTTGCAACCAATTTGGTTCTTTAGGCAGGCATGCATGCACTGTTGATTGGTTGTGCCAATTTTCGGGAGCCCGAAAGGCATTGTGTTGTAGCAAAAGACTCAGAATGGCATGATGAACGTTATTTTCTCTTGGTCATCCACCTTCATTAGAATCTGGTTGTATCCTGAGTAGGCATCTAGGAAGGAGAGACGCTCGCATCCCGCGGTGGAATCGATGTTTTGGTCGACTCGCGATTATGGGAAGTGGTACTTCGGGCAGTGCTTGTTGAGAGTTGTGAAGTCCACACACATTCGCAGGATGCATGTGTCCTTCTTTGGCACTAGCATGGGGTTAGCTACCTAGGTGCTTTCCTTGATTTCTCGTATGAAGTCAGCATCAAGTAGTTTGTTGACTTCCATGTCGACCGCTTCAGATCGTCCTTCTGATAGTCGATGCATTGATTGCTTGACCGATCGTGCAATAGGGTACACGTTTAGGGCATGCTTGGGAAATGCCCTGGGAACTCCTGGCATGTCCGCATGACACCAGGAGAAGATCTCCCAGTGCTAACAGAGGAATTCGATGAGCGCGAGTTCCTATGCAGAACTCAGGTTGTTGGCGATGAGGGTCGTCTTGGTGGGGTCCATAGGGTGGACCTGGATCGCCTTGGTGTTGACCGTGGAGTAGAAAGACTGACCAGGGGCGTTTTTCTTGGTCACTGGGGGGAGGCTGTTTTCTGTCGACTCCTTTAGCCTTGCGAGCCCCTCTTGCATGCAAAAGACTGGGAGATTCTATTGAAGTCCCTATCGCAGCTATCAGATCTGGTGAAGCTCACTGGAATAGTGATGACACCATTGGGTCCTGGCATCTTCAGCAGAAGATACACATAGTGTGGTACCTCCAGGAATCGTGCGAATGCCACGCGACCGAGGATGGCATGGTACTGTGATGGCCAGTCGACCACTTTGAACTCAAGTCGCTTGCACTTGAAGTTCTTGGGGGTATCGAAGATGACGTTGATCCATATTTTGCCCAGGGGTAGACTCCCTTTCCTAGGAAAATGTCGTGGAAGGTTGTGTCGGATGCCTCTATGCTAGAGAGTGGGATCTGCATGGCCTCCAAAGTGCTGGCGAACATAAGGTTTATGCTGTTGGCGTCGTCCATGAATACTCGACTCATCTCGAACCCGCTGATCTGCACTTTGAGCACCAGGGCAGAGTGACCTAGGCAAGGGATTTGGCGCGGGTGATCCAACCGATCAAAGGTGATACATGACTCGGAGCCACTGAGGTACTCAGGTATGGCCCGTCCGTAGGTGGTGGCCAGATTTATCTGCCGGGTGATCATCTTTTGGATCATGTTGGATGGATGCCCCTTCTGTATCATCATAGTACCCAATGTGTGTGGGTATTGCTCTCCCCTGTTGTTTTGGACGGGCGCAGCAGTAGGCTGTGCGGTTCCACCAGATGGTGGTGGTGGGGCGCCATATGCGATAGGCCTAGCGGCGGAGCCGAACCCCTGGTTTACTGCGTCACTCCACAGCTGGGCATATCCATCATAGAGTTTTTGGAACTCTCGATAATCCTTGAGCAGGTGACTGGACTTTTTATTGTCATCCTGCTTGTCGATGTAGAAGTGTATGCTGTAGGGACCCGATAGCTTGTCCATTGTGAAACCTTCGTCATCACAGGTGCGAGGTTTCCACGATTGAGTGGTTTTTTCGTTGTCACAGTAGCTGCTGTTGTGGTAGCTTCTATTGCGATTGCCATCATCGCAGCGGTCGGCGTAACTGTCCGCGACCATGTCGACTTCCTCGCGATCATCGTAGCCGCGAGTACTCCGTTTTTTGTGACGGTCGTGTTTGCAACCGAGGTCATCCTCGTCATTCGAGCGTATTCGGTTGTTGTGAACGACGTCTTTGCCATTGTCCCAGTGCTTGGCGGTGTCCATCTGCTGGTCGATGGTTTTGGGATTGACGCGACCTAGCTCCTACCTGAGCTCGTGATGAGTGCAACAGCACTTCGTTGGGAGACCCCAAGCAGAAGGTATGATGCAGTACAGCAGGCAAGTTTCCCTCAGTATGAAACCGAGGTTATCGAAGCAGTAGGAGGAAGGAAACGTCCCAAAGGTGTTGCAAGCAACATGGAGACCCGCACAACACAAACTCAAGACTTTGCCCCAACTAACAGTGAGGTTGTCAATCTCACCGGTTGCTGTAACAAAAGATTAACTGTATGGTGTGGAAGGTGATGATGGTTTGTAGCAAGTAAACAGTAACAGTGGAAGATGTATCAATGGTAAAGATTGGACCGGGGTCCATAGTTCACTAGAGGTGCTCTCCTTAGATAAGCAACATGGCATGAAGGGTAAACAAATTACAGCAGGGCAATTGACAGGAACTGAGCAAGGCATAACAATGCAATACTAGACAAAAAGATCCTATGAGATTCGATTGGGCAATATAACAATATACATAGACCGTCATCCAACTGCATCTATGACTAGAAGTCCACCTTCAGGTTATCATCTGAACCCCCTCCAGTATTAAGTTGCAAGCAACAGACAACTGCTTTAAGCAAAGTGTGTAAGGTAAATAATCCTCTTGTTCCATGAACAAGAGACCGTTGTTTTCTCCCTAGTGGCAATAACACATCAACAACCGAAGAGATTTTTGTCACTTCCCTTGGAAACTAGAGGCATGAACCCACTATCGAGCATAAATACCCCCACTTGGAGTCACTAGAAACTACTTGGCCAAGATAGCTAGTAATAATGGAGAGCATGCAATATCACAAACAACACAAACATGATAGAATCAAATAGACAAAACCATTAATCAATCTAACATAGTAATCTCAATATCCATGGATCCCCGCAAACACAACATGCATGATTACAAATATATTAGATCTTGATCATGAATGGAGCTCACAAGATCTATACATGACAGCACAAGGAGGAGATACAACCATCTAGCTACTACATGGACCCATAGTCCAAGGTGGAACTACTCATGCTTCATACCGGAGGCTGGCATGATGAAGAAGAAGGCCTCCGGGATGATCTCCCCTCTGGCAGGGTACCAGGAGAACTTCATATACCCCTGATCTAGGGACGATGGTGGCGGCGGCTACAGACAGTTTCGTGGAGTTTTGATCGAGTGCCTAGGGTTTCTACATCAGGGGCTTCTTATAGGCGAAGGGGCGAGCCAGGGAGGCCACCAGGGAGGCTGCACGCCCCAGGCGCGGGGTGAGCCCACCCACGCGGCCAGGCGGTGTGGCCCCCTGGTGAGCCTTCTCCGTCTCGTCTTCTGGCTTCGTGTTGCCCGCGGTAAAATATTGACTTTGGCTTTTGTCCCGTACAGTTCCGAGAATATTGATTTTCTGGAACCAAAAATAGAAGAAAACGGGCAACTGGCACTGTGGCAACTTGTTAATAGGTTAGTTCCATAAACATATAAAAACACCTCAAAGTGTAGACAAAGCAAAGCAAAGTAAATACTAAACATGCATGGAGCATCAAAAATTATATATACATTTCCGACGTATCAAGCATCCCTAAGCTTAACTCCTTCTCATCCTCGAGTAGGTAAGTGATAAAAAGAATAATTTTTGAGGTGACATGCACCATCAAAACCAAGATCAAACCATTTGCAAGCATTGAAAGCTGGGATCAAAGAACTCTAAACATGTGGATGAAAGATGGAGTTCTAACAATAGGACAAAGTAACTAGGCATGCAACATGAAAGGCTACAAACAAAGATCATGAATAACATGCATTGAAAAATGTTTTTTTTGTTTCACATACAGAAAACATGGCATAGTGGGATTCAGCTTGTCCCTCGTTGAGTAGCAAATAGATGCATAGGACACCTTCAAAGTTCATAAGAGTGACTAGATACAAATAGCACAAGAAAAAGTAATATCACAATATGCATTAATCAATAAGTTTTGGGACACTGCACATAGAATGACAACTATGCTCTCTTAATGGTGCCTAAAGGTAGAAGGTGGAGACTCAACATAATAGTGGAAGAAAGGACCTTCATAAAGGGAAGCAGGGATTTCAAGTTTCAAAAAGAGCTTCCAAAAATTATGGTACTCGTTAGGTTTTAGCCCTCATTGCCCCTATCATAAGCATCTTGAAGTGATTAAGGTTAAAGTGAACAAACTATGGAGTATATGCTTGACAAAGTATAATTTGGCATTCTCATGTCCCTTGAATACGAGGGCCACACCTCATGCTACTAAACTTTAGTCACCTGTAAGTTCTTGTCATAGTAAGTACATGTGTATCATAGAGAACCGCCAATGGGGTACCCCTTGCACATGGTACATGAGCTATCCCATAACCAAAATGACAAGGCAAGCAGACAATGAGCATCTCAGCGATCTTTTTATTTACTATGTGCATAGCTTTTTTATTGAGGATGCTTCACAGATAGCTCATTATGGTGATGCTGCAAGTTTCCATCATGATTAGGCATGGCTTAGGCTAGCGGCCTAGGCGTTTCTATAACACAAAATACATAACTCCATGGACTTACAAGCTCCCTCTTTATTTCACACCGGTGACATCCATAGACAAAAGATCATGATATCAACTGTGTACAAAGTACAAGTGCAATGTTGAAAACGTTCCCCATGACAACATGGTTCTGCTAATTCCAACGTATAAGTGCAAGCATATATAACAGAGATGACACAATGTTTCAAGTTTATTAGGGCAAAGAATATAAAGTGTGCCATCAAGTTTGTGAGGGCTTTAATCACTAAGTTTTCACATAACACATACTTTTTAATTGGAAGATAGCTGAAAACAAGAATATACTTGGAATGGTGTAACACACCATGCATAGGAGTTTATAGTGGACACTTTGGAATAACTTGGTTTCTTGGGAGTTGGAAGCATGAGTAGAACTTACTCATATAAGTGGAGGCTAGCAAAACACTGGGAACAACCAACTAAGAGAGCAATAATGGCCATAATCATGTAGAGTGACAAAACATTACTAATCAAAGCATAGAGTGGTACTACAAGTCAAGGACTAAATGATCATAGAGGCTATGGTGACTTGTTCATAGTCATAACATGGTGTGAGCATGTGCCAAGTCAACCCAAACAAAGCATCAAAGGAGAATACCACAATACTATGCTTTTGTATGCTAAAGCATCAAAGGAGAATACCACCTAGCATGTCATGCTAAAGTCTAAGTCACAGTCAATGCAATCTCCTCTTGCACTTCCAAGCAAGAACTTTCTACTCCTTTCAACACCAAGCAACTTATTTGAAACAACACAACGAGAACGGGGGTCCAAACTACTTTATTCAAGCAAACTAAACAACTAAGAAAAACAAATGAAAACTAAAACTCTCCAAGAACAACACAATAGTGCATGAAACAATAAAACGAAGTGTTTAGAAAGACCTGAGCTTTTTATTGATGAAGAAGGGGATGCCTTGGGCTTCCCCAAGCTTTGATGCTTGTACCTCTTGGATATTTCTTGGGGTTACACCGGGGTGGCATCCCCAAGCTTGAGCTTTTGTCCATTCTTCATCTCATTACATCATTCTCTCTCTACACCTGAAAATTTTCCTTCATACAAAACTTCACACAATCTTCATTAGCAACATTAGTGTATTCAAAAGATAATAGACCTTTAGGCTTAGCTGTGGAACAGTAAAACTTTTCAATAAAACACAAGCTACTGTAGCAACTCCTTCAAAAATATCAACTCCCCAAAAGAGAACTCAAAAAGGAATCAATAAGAAGCAAATGCAAATAATGGCAGAAATCTGTCCAAACAGACCAGCAGGTAGAAACCGATTTTTTGAACATCTTCTGTTGCTCAAATAAAAAAGTGTTCAAATAACGAAAGTTAGCTAACATACTGGGGGATTTATTTGTAAATTATCAGCTCAATCCGACTTATAGAGACTCCTCACAAATTTTTATGGTGGAGGGCAGAAATCTGTTTCGGGACAGCAACTCCCCAAATCTTACAGCCCTCTCATTAGAGGTCATTCATGGCACAA
Organism: Avena sativa; assembly: GCA_916181665.1. Classification (NCBI taxonomy): domain Eukaryota; kingdom Viridiplantae; phylum Streptophyta; class Magnoliopsida; order Poales; family Poaceae; genus Avena; species Avena sativa. The sequence goes on along the minus strand of OV702298.1, from coordinate 36,703,359 downwards.
AAAGCAAACAAAAAGGATAAGGAGAGGTCATTACTGAAGTAATAACTTCCAAGACTCAAGAAAACTCTTGGGTTATCTGCCAATAAGTACTTTTCTTTAACGCCTTTAAGTTAGGCACAAGAAGCAAAGAAATCAAGTATTTTCAAATGAGGAAGCATTAACATCAAACCTTGCTTTCAAAGGAGGAGCAAAAATCAACTTCTCTCTCCTCATAGGGAAGTGTTCAATACCTTTCTTGAATGTAAATTGATATTTAATGGTGCCTTCTTTCATATCAATGATGGCACCAACAGTTCTAAGAAAAGGTCTTCCCAAAGTAATAGGACAAGAAGCATTGTATTCAACATACAAAACATAGAAATCAACAGGGACATAAGCATTGTTAACCATAATGAGGACATCATTAATACTCCCCAATGAGTTTCTTCTTAGCATTATCATTAAGTGGGACATCCAAATAACAATCTTCCAAAGGTGGCAAATCAAGCATTTCATAAATCTTCCTAGGCATAATAGAGACACTAGAACCAAGATCACATGAAGCTTTGAGATCAAAGTCATTCACTTGCACATTAATAATGGGTTCCCAACTATCTTCTACTTTCCTAGGAATAGAAGCTTTGTGTTTTAACTTCTCTTCCTTAATCTTAACAAGAGCATCTATAATGTGTTTGGTGAAAGCAACATGCATATCACTAGCATCAGGACTTCTAGCAAGTTTTTGCAGGAACAAAATCACTTCAGAAATATTGCAACCATCTATATCAAAATCAAACTTAGCATCACTAGTAGTAGACTCATTAGGCTTAGGCATTGTAGGAGGAGGAATAGGGACTTCTTGTGGCTTAGTGGTATCCATTCTAGTGATGGTGCACACACTATTGTTTCTATCAATTTCAGCTTCCCTTTCCCACTTAGCATGAAGTTGGGCTAACAGTCTAACATTTTCATCAATAGTAACTTGTATGGCATGAGTAGCAGCAAAGGTACTTTCCATGGTTTCAGGTTTAGCAGCCATTTTATTAATCAAGGAGGACTGTGCTTCAGACAAAGAGGAAATATTCTTCTCAACAGTTAAAAGTTTTTCCTCCACAGTCTTGTTGAAAGCAGTTTGTTTACTAATAAAATCTTTGAGCATAACTTCAAGTTCAAAGGGGGCACTTCTAGCATTGTTGTAGGAGTTTCCATAGGAATTGCCATTATTAGGAGGATAAGGCCTATAATTGTTGTTGCTACCAAAATTATTCCTATAGGCATTGTTGTTTCTAATGAAGTTCACATCAACTTGCTCTTCTTGAGCAACCAAAGAGGCTAAGGGAACATTATTTGGATCTAAAGGAACTTTCCCATTAACTATCATAGCCATAATAACATCAATCTTATCACTCAAAGAGGAGGTTTCTTCAACAGAATTTACCTTCTTACCATGTGGAGCTCTCTCAGTGTGCCATTTAGAGTAATTAACCATCATATTATCAAGGAGTTTTATTGTAGCACCCAAAGTGATGCCCATAAAGGTACCTCCAGCAGCTGAATCCAACATGTTTCTTGAAGAGAAGTTCAAACCTGCATAAAAAGTCTGGATAATCATCCAAGCAGTGAGTACATGAGTGGGACAATTCTTAACAAAAGATTTCATTCTTTCCCAAGCTTGAGCAACATGTTCATTATCAAGTTGTTTAAATTTCATAATGTCACTTCTCATAGATATTATCTTAGCAGGAAGGTAGTACTTTCCAATAAAAGCATCTTTGCACTTAGTCCAAGAATCAATACTATTTCTAGGCAAGGATAGCAACCACTATTTATCTTTTCCTCTCAAGGCGAAAGTAAAAAGCTTGAGCTTAATAATATCTCCATCTACATCCTTATACTTTTGCATCTCACAAAGTTCAACAAAGTTATTGAGATGGGCAGCAGCAGCATCAAAACTAGCACCAGAAAATTGCTCTCTCATCACAAGATTCAACAAAGCAGGCTTAATTTCATAAAAAGGTAGCATCAGGAGCAGGTAGAGAAATGGGAGTGCTAAGGAAATCATTGTTGTTTGTGCTAGTGAAGTCACACAACTTGGTGTTCTCAGCAGAGTTCATTTTGGCAAAGGTGGAGCAAGCCAAAAAAAAGTAGCAGTAGCTAGAGCAGGAACTAAATTTTGTGTGTTTTTGATAAGAGAAAGCAAACCAGACTAGACTAATTTTTTGAAGTTTTTGATAAAAAGAGGCAAATGATACGTTGGAAACGTACCTATAATTTTTGATGCTCCATGCTTGTTTAGTATCTACTTTTCTTTACTTGTCCACACTTTGAGGTTCTTTTTACATGTTTTCTGGTACTAACCTATTAACAAGTTGCAACAGTGCCAGATGCCTGTTTTCTGTTGTTTTTGGTTTCAGAAAAGTTAGTAAAGAAATATTCTCGGAATTGGACGGGACAAACATCAAAGTCAATTAGTTTCCATGGGGAACAAGAAGTCCAGAGGGGAGACGAGGAGGCATGCCAGGGCGGCTAAACCCCCTAGGCGCGGGTGGGCCCTACCCCGTGCCTGGGTAGGGTTTGCCCCCTCTGGATGCCTCCCTGTCTCGCCCCTTCGCCTAATAGAAGCCCCCGATGCAGAAACCCTGGGTACCCGATCAAATCTCCACGAAACTGTCTGTAGCCGCTGCCACCATCGTCCCTAGATCGGGGGATCTGAAGTTCTTCCTGGCACCCTGCCGGAGGGGAGATCATCCGGAGGCCTTCTGTCCGGTATGATTCATGAGTAGTTCCACCTTGGACTATGGGTCCATGTAGTAGCTATATGGTTGTATCTCCTCCTTTGTGCTTTCATGTATAGATCTCGTGAGCTTCGTTCATGATCAAGATCTAATCTATTTGTAATCATGCATGTTGTGTTTGCGGGGATCCGATGGATATTGAGATTATTATGTTGGTTTGATTAATGGTTTTATCTTTATGATTCTATCATGTCTATGTTGTTTGTGATCTTGCATGCTCTCCGTTGCTAGTGGTTATCTTGGCCAAGTAGTTTCTAGTGACTCCAAGAGGGGGTATTTATGCTTGATAGTGGGATCATGCCTCTAGTTTCCTAGGGAAGTGACAGAAATCTCTTTGGTTGTAGATGTGTTGTGGCTACTAGGGAGAAAACAGCGGTCTCTTGTTCATGGAACATGTGGACTGTTTACCTTACACACTTTGCTTAAAGCAGTTGTCTGTTGCTTGCAACTTAATACTGGAGGGGGTTCGGATGATAACCTGAAGGTGGACTTCTAGTCATAGATGCAGTTGGATGACGGTCTATGTATATTGTTGTATTTCCCAATCAACTTCATAGGATCTTTTGTAGGGGTTCGTAGCATGGAAAACAAAAAATTTCTACCGCATGAACACACAATCAAGATCTAATCTATGATCAAGCCAAGATCTATCTACTAGATTGTAGCAATGAGTCGATGGAATACTAACCCTCGAAGATCCAAAGCGGTTAACAAGAGCGGATTCTCGTGGCTGATGTAGTCATACTCTTTCCGATCTTAAGATCGCGTAGACGATCCTTCCGGCGCCGCGTTCCGGCAGCGCTCCCGCAGTCGGTCACATGTTCGGTACTCGATGAAGACCTTCCTCTCCCTTGTTCCAGCAGGCAGCGGAGGTTGTAGCACTCTCCTCATGATTCCGGCAGCACGACAGCGTGGTACCGGAAGTAGAGGGGAGATCTTGCAGGGCTTCGCCTTAAGCCGGAGCGAGTATGGTGGAGTATGAGAGAGGCCTTGGTGATCTAGGGTTTAGAGGGAACCAAGGAGAGAGGGCTAGGCCGGCGGCTAGGGCAAGGGGAGAGCCCCAACTCGGCGGCTAGGCAAACCCTAGGAGGCGGCAGCGACAATGGTGGAGGCCGGCGGCTAGGGTTTAGGTTTAGAGGAGAGAGGTGTATGGAAGAGGGGCACCCCTGCTCCTTCTTTTATAGGTGGGAGGGAGGCGCGGTTGGGAGGAGGGAGTCCTCCTCCAACTCCTCCTCCTTGGCCGGCGGTGGAGGGAAGAGGACTTCCTCCCCAAGTAGGTTTCCTACTCTCCCTCCACCAAGCAAACTTGCCGTTTGACTTTTCAAATTGGCGTTTGACTTTTCAAACTAGGATTTGATTTATCCCTTTATTTTGCTCAGCGATGACACCTAGTACATGATGCAACCATTCCAACTTGTTATGACACATTCATGTACCCTTCCCCTCCGGAGTGCTGGACCTTCCGGAACCTTCTAGAACATTCCCGATGAAAACACCGGAATCATTCTCCAACTCCGAAACAGGACTTTCCTTATATGAATCTTATTCTCCAGACCATTCCAGATCTCCTCGTGATATCCCGGATCTCATACAAGACTCCGAACAACATTCGGTCTCTTACTCATCATTCCATAACTACTCAACAACATCGAATCCTTAAGTGTGTCTCCCTACGGTTCGTGAATTATGCGGACATGACCGAGACACTTCTCTGATCAATAACCAATAGAGGAATCTGGAAATTCATATGGCTCCCACATATTTCTACGATTACTTTGCGATCAAATGAACCACTTACATACGATACCAATTTCCCTTTGTCTCACGATAGTTTACTTATCCGAGGTTTTGATCGTCCGTATCTCTGCATACCTAGTTCAACCTCGTTACTGATAAGTACTCTTTTCTTGTTCCCGTGGTATGTGATCCCTTGTGAGCCAGTCACATGCTTGCAAGCTAATTGGATGACATTCTACCGAGAGGGCCCAGAGTATATCTATCCGTCGTATGGATGGACAAATCCCACTCTTGATCCATGTGTCTCAACCCATACTTTCCGAACACTCAATGCCATCTTTATAGCCACCCAGTTACGATGTGGTGTTTGATATCATCAAAGCATCCTTCCGGTGATTGTGATAAGCATGATCTCATGGTTGAAGGAATTAGGTTACTATGTATCAGAAAGCTTATAGCAAATGAACTATATTAAATGACTTGATCTTTATGCTATGCTTAACTATAGGAGTATGTCCATCACATCATTCTCCTAATGATATGACCCTGTTGTTAATAACATCTCTATGTTCATGATTAGGAAACCATAATCATATATTAACCAACAAGCTAGTTTAACAAGAGGCTTTACTAGGGACTCTTTTATGTTTACAAATCACACAAGTATTAATGTTTCCGGTTAATACAATTATAGCATGGTATGTAAACATTTATCATAAGTATGAAGATATGATAATAACCACTTTATTATTGCCTCTTGGACATATCTCCAACAGTCTCCCACTTGCACTAGAGTCAATAATCTAGTTTCAAACCTTTGTGTATACAACACCTATGGCTTTCTGGTGTCGTATGTACACGATTGCTAGTGGTCAACTGATCTCCGGATCTGACACTTCTAGGTCCGTGTGTAATTGCACGTCTTTGCGTCTCTACGCATCACACATTCTCTAATGAGATGGCTTTGTATAAATTTGGTCCTTTGGTGAGACCTTTAGTTCTTTGGGGTTTAAAACATGTTGATAACATTGTCGTACAATATATCTTCATAGTATTATCCCGCTGTGAACTACACCTAGTTTGGTAACAAACTAATTGACACAAATGCCCTCTTTAGCTGCTATAATAGCAGTTATATACTTAGCCCTTTTGTTGTAGTTTCTGTCACAATGTCTTAACTTTGGAACTCATCCAAATCCATTATGGAACTTACTTACCATTATATTGTGCCACCCTTAGTTTATATTGAGATAAACTTAATTTGTACTTTGTGACAAAACTAGTATCAATGTAGTACTTTTACAATGAACTAACCATCTATTTGTCACTTCTACAAATAATATACTCTTAGTTCTTCCAAAAGATCATAAGAATATCCTTACTATTGTCCAATGATCATCTTATGAATCATTCTGGTATATGCTCATAACATTTAGAGTATAGGATATATCTGGATTTGTACATATCACAGTATGATTGATATAAATATTCTTTGTGATTTCATACATCAAGTATCAATCTATACTTGAATCCTTGTTTCACTTACCCAGTGTCAATACACTTGAATATATCATCAATATTGAACTCATTCAATCCTTTCTGTGCGACAAGAACCTTTCTTTCTATATTGAACTTATTCAATATATCATCTATGTCCTTTCGGCATAACCATATTAGCATCTATTGATGCCAGATATTTGGGTTTTGCCTAAAGTCTTTCATCAGGATGAAATTCTTAATATGTGTTAATAAAAGATACATCATTTCCAATCAAAAATATGTCTTCCACATAATGTATTAGAAACATGTCTTAGCGCTCCCACTTAATTTCTTGCAAATGCAAGCATCTTCATCGTCTCTGATGAAATTAAACTATTTTAACAGTTTCATCATAGTGAAGATTCCAACTCCGTGATGCTTACTTCAACCATTGAAGTTTACATATGCTTTTAGCATCCTTTGAATTAACAAAACCCTATGGACCGGGTTATGCGCATGTCCTAGGTAACAATTCTATTAGAAGAACTTGTTTTGTTTATTCAACTACCACATAACAAAATTATATGTAGTGGTTGCTACATTAATCCGTCTAGACTAAATATCGCTATGAAAGATCAAATCTTGTCATATACAACCTTTGAACATTTGTGAACTCTTTCCCAACATGTCGACTATTTCATAGATGTGAAACATCCATGTCTATTTCTTTATAGATCCAAATATGGCTATAAGGTCTTGTACCTTTCTAGAGGGTCTTTCAAGTTCAAAGCTTGATCTCTTGTATATGGAACTATCACGGATTTTATGGCTTCAAGCCATTTTTACGGAGTCAGGTCCCATCATTGCTTCTTTGCATGTAGTCGGATCATTATCGTTAAATAATGATATAACTCACAAATCTTGGTATTTGATTGTTTACCTGACCTTCTTGTTTCAATAGGAACTTAGTCCTCCGTGACCACAACTTTTGAGGCACGTGAGCCATGAGCATTGTTGCTGCCTCCGGAACACTTTTCGGCGCTGCACAACTTTGCACATATAGCTAAGGTTCTTTTAACTTATCAAAGTTCTATTGTCCTCCCACTTAACTTTTCATGAAAAATTCTTTCTCAAAGAAACTTGACGTTCTAAGCGACAAACACTTTTGTCTTTGGTGTTATGGAGGAATACTTAACTATTATTCAAAATAACATACAAAGACATGATCATCCGATTTTGGTTGCAAACATCTTTCTTATGCATAGCATACCAATTTTTAAGAAAGGACAACTTGGGTTTTATCCCAAACCATAACTTTATATGGTGTCAATTCAACAGATTATGATGGAGCTCTTTTCAGTGGAAAAACGGTAGTCTCTAAAGCTTTTAATCTTTAAAATATAATGACAGTTTTATGAATTACACCTTTGATCTTACCATGTCAAACAAGGTTTAATTACATATCTTGAACGCTCCATACTCTTATGGTGTTTCGAGAAATGCAAATCCACGGAACGATTCCTTAAATCTTAGGTATTATGCTAAACTTGTAACTCAAATATCTTCCTTTATGATCTTATCATAAACTATTTATATTCTTGTTACAATGATTTTGCACTTCATCTTGAAAATCTTTGAACTTTTTCAATTGTTTCATACTTCATCCTTATTAAGTAAATATTCATATATTCACTCAAATTTTCGAAGAAAGTATATGAAGTTGAAATCCATCGCTCTTGACTACACATAATGGACTTCATACAACAATATGTACAAGTTCCAATAAGCTAGTCATTCGTTCCCTTTTGGCCTATGAACGAAGTTTTAATTATCTCTAGGAAAGTTTCACAAGCGTCATTTGATCAAAAATCAAAAGGACTCCAAAATTCCATCCACATGGAGTTTCTTCATGTTTTCTTTCCAATATAATTTAAACCTCGATGTCACTTCCTAAATGATCTTTCAATCAATTTGTCTTTCGACATTTTTTAGCACTAGTTTTATGGATGTGATTTCTCCAACGAGATTTGTGAATCATCCATCTTTTATGGATTACAGAAATTATTTGAACAACCCTTTTGTTCTCATAGTGCCTGATAAAACAAATCTTGAAGGCAAGCTTTGATGTTTAACAAGCAGTACAATAACCCTTTATTTGTTCTCGATGAACATCATCACATATTATTTTGCTAGCTACTTAAACCATTGTAGTTCATGAATTGTGTTGTTTCGTATGACGATTCATACCAACAAATTCAGTATAAAATACTTAAGAACCACATTGTTTAATAAGCAAAGAATATATCCATAACATGTATATCATCTATATACTTAAGCTGAACAATTCTAGTCTTTTCTTTTCTGCCATATATTTCTGAGATTCTCTTTCAGTATTTCCTTTTCTGTTTGAAAGAATCTATCAACATCAATAGTGGAGCCATATACATGACACATAGTCCAAAGCGGGTATAGTTAAATACCAATGTCTTTGGACTTGCACTTTGAAGTAGATTACCATCATCAAATGTTTGGTGTTCTTTCAAATTCCTTTCTTTAGTAATCTCTTGGTGTAGTAAACATTTTACCTACATCAAATATTCACCCTTCTCATGGAATTATTCATGATCAAGCTACTTTATCTTATAACGGTGAATCGCGAGTATAATGTTGCTCTCCAAAACCTTTTAGAGGATTAGGACAACTAGTGTCTCAAACCTTTTGCAAATTCTCATCAAATATGAGAACATGACTTTTGCCATATTATACTCTATCATGTTGCAACCAAACTTCATCTCAGATATCACAATATCTTCCACACATCATGGTTTCTGAAATAACTCTTTTAGATCCTAGATAACCTTGATATTAAGACAATCCTTTGAATATCAAGAATCATGGAGACAAACATGATAATCATACACTAACACTTGGAATTGTCACTCTTGATTCAATACCAATTATTAAAATTCATGGAGTAACCGGAACTTACTGAAAGTTTGCAATAGGACTTTTAAACTTTAGATTAACACTTCGAAACAATACGATACCAGTTCTTGAAGTAACTAACCAGAATTCTATAGTTCTATCATCTCAATTAAAACTAAGCGCAAGGTGGTAAACGGATGCCAATGACTACAATAACTATGCAAATTCACTTTGATTTAATTAATGATAAATAGTGTTCAACTTTTAATCATATTGCCGTTGAACTCCCACTAAAAACAATATCCCTCACATTGTTTTAGTGATCACACGAACCAAATCCACCACATCAAAACCGATCATCACCAGAGTTGATGTAGCTTCAATGGCGAACAATCAACATGTTCATCATATCTACTATATGACTCATGCTTTACGTTTCAGTGATCCGTGTTCCGAGACCATGTCTGTACATGCTAGGCTCGTCAAGATCAAACCTTAGCTTCTGCATGAGCAAATCTGGCTTGCTCATGTTGTATACACTTGCAGAATCTAACACACCCGATCATCACGTGGTGCTTCGAAACAACAAGCTTTAGCAATGGTGCTTACTAAGGATGAACACTTTAGAACTTGAAATTCATGTGCATGAGGGATCATCTTATAATGCTACCGTCGTTAACTAAGCAATACAAGATGCATAAAGGATTAACATCACATGCAATTCATAATATGTGATATGATATGGCCTTTCTTCTTTGTGCTTCCGATCTCCATCTTCAAGCATGAACATGATCTCCATCATCACCGGTATTGCATCAAGGTCAATGACGATGCTCCATGGTTGTCGTCCACCAGCTTCAACTATTACAACTACTTTGAATAGACACGCGGGTCTTAACAGAAATTAAAGACAACCATATGGCTCCTGCCGGTTGCCAACTTACAATAAGGAACATTGCATACATCAAATATAATCACAATCATGGCCATATCACATCACAGCACACCCCTACAAAACAAAGTTAGACGCCTCTAATTTCTTTGCATGTTTTACGTGGTTTGGGGCTTTCAATAAGTGTCGCTCTAACTTACGAACAAGAACCACAACATTGATACTAGTATTGTCAATCACCCGTTGTAAATTGAATCTTAACTATGTTGGGAGAAACAGGCACCCGCAAAGCCACTTATGCAATACAAGTTGCATGTCAAGCGTGGAGCATGTCTCATGAACGATGTCATGTAAGGTTAGCCCGGGCCGCTTCATCCCACCATCCCGCAAGATGCAAAGTACACAAGAAGCAATCGACAATAAAAGCATCAACGCCCATAATGACCATTGTGTTCTACTCGTGCAACAGATCTACATATAAACACGGCTCTGATACCACTGTAGGGGTTCATAGCATGGAAAACAAAAAATTTCTACCGCATGAACACACAATCAAGATATAATCTATGATCAAGCCAAGATCTATCTACTAGATTGTAGCAACGAGTCGATGGAATACTAACCCTCAAAGATCCAAAGCGGTTAACGAGAGCGGATTCTCGTGGGTGATGTAGTCGTACTCTTTCCGATCTCAATATCTCGTAGACGATCCTTCCAGCGCCGCGTTCCGGCAGCGCTCCTGCAGTCGGTCACACGTTCGGTACTCGATGAAGACCTTCCTCTCCCTTGTTCCAGCAGGCAGCGGAGGTTGTAGCACTCTCCTCGTGATTCCGGCAGCACGACGGCGTGGTACCGGAAGTAGAGGGGAGATCTCGTAGGGCTTCGCCTTAAGCCGAAGCGAGTATGGTGGAGTATGAGAGAGGACTTGGTGATCTATGAAGGGAATATGCCCTGAGAGGCAATAATAAAATGTTTATTATGTGTATTCCAAGTATATGATAGATGTTTATTTTGCATGCTATAATTGTATTAATACGGAAACGTTAATACATGTGTGTTTAATAAACAAACAGAAAATTCCTAGTTATGCCTCTCTCATAAACTAGTTCGTTGATTAACAAGATGATCACGGTTTCCTGATCATAGACATTGGATGTTGTTAATAACGAGATCACAACATTAGTGTAATGGTGTGATGAACATTCATCCGAAGTATAGCATTATGATCAAAGTCATTGAGTTTATATTGCTATAAACAAACTACGAAGTAATCCTAATCCTTAGACCATGAGATCATGCCAATCACTAACACCGGAAGAGTTTCTTGTTGACATCAAACGTCACTCCGTAACTGGGTGATTATAAAGATGGCTTAAAAGCTTCTAAAGTGTTATGTTGAGAATCATGGATCAAGAGTGGAATTTGTTCATCCCGATGACGGATAGATATGCTCTGGGCCCTCTCGGTGATATCACATTGGTTAGCTTGCAAGCAAGTGATTTGATCACTAGAATGTTATATCACGGGAACGAGAAAAGAGTGCATGTCAGTAATGAGATCAAACTAGGTATGGAGATACCGATGATCAAATCTCGGACATGTAATATATTGTGAAACAAAGCGATTAAGATACAAGCGTAAAAGGTTCCGACGATCATAGGAAAAGTCATCGTTGAATGTGTGGGAGTCAGTATGGATCTCCAGGTCCCGCTACTGATTATTGATCGAAGAAGGGTCTCGATCATGTCCACATTATTCGTGAACCGTAGGGTGACACACTTAAGGGACACTGGCATCCAGTTGGAGCAAATGTTTCATGCCGAAAGAATAAACAAGCGCAGGAATTTATTTCACTAGATACCGAAACGGGTTTTCGGGTGAAATTGCATAAAGTGGTTATGCATGTGAAATGGAATTCTAGCAAGGGGTTATTTGTGAATGTTTGTAATTAAAGTAATTGACAAAATTCTGAATAAAATAAAAGAGTTTTATTTAATGAGAGTTTGCATTAAATTTGGTGGAAATTTAATAGGAATTTGAGTGGACTTTTGAGTGGAGGGAATTTAAAGGAATTTTGTGAGTGGAGTGTCCACCCACATGAAGAGGGGAGGGAAAGGGGGAAGCCCCATGCATCGGCCACCCCCTTGGGGTTCCCCCCTCCTCCAATAAAAGGAGCCCCTCCTCTCACTTGTCTCTCACACCTCCTCGTGAAGGATCTCTCTCCCCGTCTAGAATTTATCTCCCATGGTCTCGGACTAGCGAGATACATGTTCCCGGTGGCTATTCGGCAAGAAAGGGTTGTGCTTCCGCTGCATCGCTGGAGCGAGGAGGCGGAGGTTGTCCGGTGTCTTGTACGTGTGTGCGAGCACGGATGCGCTGCTGCTTTGCGGCGCTAGGACTTCCTCTCGATCTTGAGATCGGCAAGAGATCGTCTACATCAACCATGAGTTGAACTCGTTAAGATTTTTCGGTCTTCAAGGGTATGTTCTCTACGGATATACATTCGCCCGTTGTTTGTATCTAGTAGATAGATCTTGGTACATAGTTCCCATCGTAGGAAAAAAAATTCTATGCTGCGAACCCTACAGTGGTTTCAGAGCCGGATCTATGCGTAGATACTTTACACGGGTAGTACACATATGAGTATGTGGGCGATGATGATCATGTTGTTGCTCCTTTGTTGTAATTTTGGATATTGGTGGCATAGTGGGATGAAGCGGCCCGGACAAAGTTTACATGTCCTCGCACATGAGACATGTTCCACGCATGACATGCAACTAGTTTGCATAAGTGGCTAGCGGGTGTCTGTCTCTCCTACTATAGTCAATATCTATTTTGCAAGCGAGTTGTCAACAATTTGGTTATCCTCGTTTTGGTTCATGTTCGTAGGTAAGAAAGGTTCTATCTCGAAAGCCCTAAGCCACGTAAAACTTGCAATGGATAAATTAGAGGCGTCTAGTTTAGATTGTTGTTGGGATAGTGTTATGATATGGTGATGTTGTAAGTAGAAGTATGAGATGATACTCTTACAACATACATTACGTGTAATCTCCATAGACCTTGGACTTACACATATAGGTATGATAGTGATCATACCACGGTGCACATGATAGAGATCATATGCGGGAACCATATCATTTCACTAATAAACATGTGATGTTTGATAGCATCTTATATTGCTTGTTTAGCGCTTTGTTAGCATAATAAGATGATCCCTCTTTTAAATATCAAGATAAGAATGTGTTCTTCCTTTAGTATGCACCGATTATGTTTTCGTCGCTCCAAGACATCACGTGATGATCGGGTGTTCTTGGATCCACGACCATATTTCGGGTGTAAAACAGTTATGCACGCGAATACTAAGGTTCTAACTTGGCGAGCCTAGCATGTACAGACATGGCCTCGGAACACGGACCGAAAGGTTAAGCATGAGTCATATAGTTGATATGATGCCCATTTGATGCTCGCCTTTGAAGCTACGCCGACTCACGTGATGATCGGACTTGGTGTAGTGGATTTGGTTCATGTAATCACCAAAAAGGCACGAGGGATGTCATTTTTGAGTGGGAGTTCATTTGTAATATGGAGTAGTTGAACTCAATCTATCATACACTTAGTCTAAACTTTACAAATTCTGTTGTAGATGGCAGCACCTGCTTTCAATTTCAATGTGTTCATGGAGAAAGAGAAACTTGCAACGAACGGTAGCAACTTTACCGAATGGGCCATGAATTTTAGGATTCTCCTCTCTGCTGCACAAAAGCAATATGTGCTAGAAGCGCCGTTAGGCCCCCCACCTCTTGATGATGCCCCTGACGAGGAGAAGAATGTCTATCAGACTCGTCAGGAGGACCACAACTTAGTTCATTGCGACATATTGTATGGGCTAGAGCCGGAAGTTCAAAAGCGTTTCGAAAACGGCAATGCTTTTGATACAATGGGTGAGTTGAAAATGATTTTCGACACACATGCTGTTGTAAAGAGCTACAACGCTTCAGAAAAGTTCTTTAGCTGCATGATGGAAGAGCACAACTCCGTTAGTGAGCATGTACTCAAGATGTCGGGTTACACCGATAAGCTTGTGTCCTTGGGAATATCGATTCCCATTGACTTAGGCATCCATCTTGTTCTGCAGTCTCTGCCACCTAGCTATAAGAGCTTCGTGATGAACTATAATATGAAAGGCATGAAGAAGTCTCTCCCCGAGCTTCTGTCAATGCTTAAAACTGCAGAAGTGGAGATCAAAAAGGAACATCAAGTGTTGATGATCAATAGGAACACTGGTTTCAAGAAAGACAAGAAGGGAAAACGGAAGGGAAGTAAAGGCGGCAAGCCGGTTGCCGCACCTAAAAAGAAATCCCGAGTTGGACCTAAGTCTGATACCGAGTGCTACTATTGTAAGGGGACTGGCCACTGGAAACGCAACTGCCCCAAGTATTTGGCAGACAAGAAAGCCGGCAAGGCAAACAAAGGTATATATGATATACATGTTATTGATGTGTACTTGACTAGTGCTCGCAGTAGCACCTGGGTATTTGATACCGGTTCAGTTGCTAATATTTGTAACTCGAATCAGGGGCTGCGGAGCAAGCGACCGCTAGCAAGGGGTGAGGTCAAGATGCGTGTCGGCAATGGATCAAGCGTTGATGTGATCACTGTCGGAACGCTGCCTCTCCACTTGCCATCGGGATTAGTAATAAACTTGAATAATTGTTATCTGGTGCCTGCACTGAGCATGAACATTGTATCTGGATCGTGTTTGATGCGAAGTGGTTATTCATTTAAATCCGAGAACAATGGTTGTTCCATTTATATGAATGAAATCTTTTATGGTCATGCACCGATGATGAATGGCTTATTTCTTTTAGATCTTGATAATAATGTTACACATATTCATAATGTTGATGCTAGAAGGATTAAACTAAATGATGATATATCCGCATATATGTGGCACTGCCGTCTAGGTCATATTGGCGTTAAACGCATGAAGAAGCTCCATTCAGATGGACTTTTGGAATCACTTGACTATGAATCATTTGATACATGTGAGCCATGCCTTATGGGCAAGATGACTAGAACGCCGTTTTTCGGTTCAATGGAACGGGCGACAGATTTATTGGAAATCATACATTCTGATGTATGTGGTCCAATGAGTGTATCGGCGCGAGGTGGATATCATTATTTTGTTACTTTCACGGATGATTTGAGTAGATACGGTTATATCTACTTGATGAAACACAAGTCTGAAACCTTTGAAAAGTTCAAGGAATTTCAGAATGAAGTGGAAAATCATCATAATAGAAAGATCAAATTTCTACGGTCCGACCGTGGAGGTGAGTATCTAAGTTACGAGTTTAGCACTCACATGAAAGTGTGTGGAATTGTTTCACAACTCACACCTGCCGGAACACCACAGCGAAATGGTGTGTCGAAACGTCGTAATCGTACTTTATTAGATATGGTTCGATCTATGATGTCTTTGACGGACTTGCCGTTGTCATTTTGGGGCTATGCACTAGAAACTGCTGCATTCACTTTAAATCGAGCACCATCTAAATCCGTTGAAAAGACACCGTATGAATTATGGTTTGGAAACAAACCTAAGCTGTCATTTCTTAAAGTTTGGGGATGCGATGTTTATGTGAAGAAACTTAAACCGGATAAACTCGAACCCAAAGCGGAAAAATGCGTCTTCATAGGATACCCTAAGGAAACTATTGGGTATTCCTTCTATCACAGATCCGAGGGCACGGTTTTTGTTGCCAAGAATGGATCCTTTCTAGAGAAAGAGTTTCTCGCGAAAGGTGTGAGTAGTCGGAAGGTAGAACTCGAAGAGGTTATTGAACCTTCTCTTCAAAGTATGGCGAGTAGCGCAGCGCCGGAAGTTGTTCCGGAGTTGGCTCCACCTGTTGAAGAGGGAACTAATGATAATGATCATGAAACTCCGAAAGAGAGTACTACCGAACCTCGTAGGTCTAGCAGAACGCGTGCAGCTCCCGAGCTGTATGGAAATCCTGTCCTGAATTTCATGGTTGATGAAAATGATGACCCTGCGACATATGAAGAAGCGATGATGAGCCCGGATTCCAACAAATGGTTAGAAGCCATGAAATCCGAGATGGAATCTGTAACACTCTCAGAATCGTCCCTATGCAAGTTTCAGCGATTCCCGCTAAACCCGTATAGAAACGATTCAAAGGTGCCCACCAGGCACTTGCGTGCGGGTGGAAAACGAAGTAATATCATTACACAATAGTCCACGATGGAACCCACAAAACACATATATACAACAGCGACTCAAAGAGTCAAGAATACAGGTTTACAGTACAAAGATCCAAATCACCTTGAAAACAATACAGCTTCAGAGTACGAACAAGATGCAAATTGAGCTAAGAGCCCTGAAGAATAACCAATGGCGTCCATAACCCTGCCCAGGCCAAGCCGGAAGGGTAACCCCTGCTAACGATGTCGATCTCAAAACCTGCTTAAACAAAAGGGGTGCCGACAAAGGGCAAAGGAAAAAGAGAGCGGTCAGTACTGAGGCCAGTACACGGCGAGACTAGAATTCGGCGGTCCTCGCCTACATAGGTATGGTGGACTGAAGCGGCAGCGCAGCATGCACTAAACAACCTATAGAGACTCAGTACAACTGGCGACTATCAGATAGGGATAAGAAAGACCTATTCGGATCCAACCTAAAACTATCACCAAGCATACCCATCCTGATATTTCCCCCCTCGAGACCAAACGAGGAAGCCAACCGAGGAACTCACTCAGTTGGCAGTTTTTATTCATTCCGTTATAGTTGCGGCAATTACTAGTCAAATATAGATAGCATGAGTCATCCTAATATAATAAGCAGTGGGCAGTTTTAGTTAACCATTCCGTTGTAGTTGTAGTACTTACTAGTCAGATACACATAGCATGAGGCATCCCAAAACCCAGCAGTTGTTGTTACTTTTATTTAGCCATTCTGTTGTAGTTGCAATATTTACTAGTCAGGTACAATGGTAACAAGTGACAATCCAAACCAGCAATTGTTGGCATTTTTATTTAGCCATTCCATTATAGTGAAGCTGATTACTAGTCATTATAAAGTCAAATTTATAGCACTACTTTAGTTATAGTTGTCTATGATCGAGATACTGTGCTCCAAGTCGTCCATAACCGCGGACACGGCTTTCAGAAAGTTTTACCCTGCAGGGGGGCACAAATAGCAACACACGCACGATCAACCTCGAGAAAAACCAATAAAAACCCAACGAGGCATCACGGCAGAGTAATTGCAAGATTCATATAAATTTCAGGGGGCCACCCCACCAAGCTACCCGCGACGAAGTTGGCCGGCTCCGAGATGGACCCAGAGGTTTGTGTCAATGGCTGTAAACGACTGGGAACCCGAAAGTGTGACTGGGCTTGTCGATACCGCGGAAACATTCCACTTACCTAAACAGTACAGGCGCTCCACGCACAATCGTAAATAAAGCAGTAAGGCATGGCATAAGTACAGGATAGTAATAAAGCCCCAAACTACTTTGTGGCCCCAAGAAAATAAATATGACTCAAGCTCTGGCTAGGGGGATTCATGGTCCCACATGCGGATAGTGCGAATGTTCAAAGAACAGGTATCAAGTACTCGGGTCCTACGGGACACAAGTGGACGGTTAAAAACCAAATAACATCTATTGCCCACCTGTGCCTCTGCATTATTTATCTACTTCAATTTTAGTTATTAAACGGTAATTAAAGTTATAATCATCTCCAACATAAAGCATAAGGCATTTCTCCAGCAACTATGGTACTTGACAACACGCAAACAACACTTGAGCAAGCGACTACGACACGCAAGTCCAACTATCTACCAAACAACAGGTAATAGGATGTGTCCAAGGCAATATAAGGCTGCAAAGGATACCACGGGTACGAAAACTAGAGCATCGTAACACAAATAGCAATAGATCAACAGGAGGAAATAAAGACTATAAAAGTAAGATAGGTAGAAAGAGGGAGAATGCTCGCCTGAAAACATTGCCGAAGTTTCATCCGAAGATCGGGTTAGCACTCACATCAACTCATCGGTCTAATCCGTGAAGAAGCAAAGCACTAGAAGAAACAACGGATGCACTATTTAATACTATAGCAGAAGATCAGGCATGATGCATGTATGATGTATGCCATGGCAATGATGCGATGCAATCTAACAATATTAAGTGTAGGCGGAAACCCAAAGGTTAATTAAGAATTCAAGTTATTTTCTAGCCATTAAGATTAAATGGTATTAGCATATAAAGCATGGCATAAATGGTCTACTTCAAAATTAAATGGATTAGGGATATTATTCCCTCACATTCCCTACGAGACCTATTAGATGATAATGTAAAACTACCATATGTTGTAACCTACATGAGACAAAAAGGTATGAAGATGGCATATTCCGGTAGGATTTCATTTTCTTAACATTTTGATGTATAATACATAAATTTCTGAAAAAACAAAGACAAAGTTATGAATTTAGCAAGATAAAACCATTTTCTAGGATTTATTTGACAAAAGAAAAAGGTCACGTGGAGATTTGACCTCAGGTTGCTGGTTGGATTCAGAAGTTAGATAACCACTAGGGTAGAATTAAGATTGTGAAAGATATGGTTGCCGCACTGAATTTGACAATAGAGCAGCAGATAGCAGGGACAAAATAAGGAAAACAAAATGAACTATGTGGAAATGGAGGTTTGATCTCATGACCTCCTAGGTGGTGGATCAAGGTACTAGCCAGTAGGCTAGTGCTCTGTTTGTGTTAGAAAGTAAGCGCGGCATTTTATCAACAAGGCCGAGCGAAGTTTTCTGCTGTAGAAACTGAAGACGGGTTCACAGTTGACAGAGGCAAAAATTCGTAGGATAAAAGGTAAACTGGGAGTTGAACCAGGGATCTTAGGTCAGAATTCATGCTAGTAGCCAACATGCTACACTTCTATTGACGAACAAGGATATGGCGCAGCAGCTTTTGACCTAGACACGTCGGGTTCAGCTCATGAAATCTGAAGCGAACAACACTGTCATTACTGTTCTGAACCTTGGTGTGGTTCGCGTCAGAGACAGGGTGGACACAGGAAGGAGCAGGGCTTCTGATGCAGAACAACGATGGGGAAGAAGGGGAATCAGAGCGGGGCCTCGCCGGAAGGTCGTGATCGTGCTCGACGTGGTCGGAGGAGGACTAGGGCAGCCGGAATCGACCATGAACGACGGTGGCCGAAGCTATTGTTGAGGACGATTCCATCGCGTGCGAAGGCTCCCAGCTCGATTCCTTCCGCCAGGGCAAAGAGAAGGACCTGATGGAGACGAGGCCGTGATCATCTCGGCTTGAGGGCGACCATGGAAGCAGGGCAGCGGTGAGGTCATGCTCGGTTTCCTCTCTGGTTTGGAGAACTCACAGAGAAGAGAGGGAGGAAGATAGAAAGGAACCGGCGGCGTGGGGAAGGGATAAAGGGAGAAGCTAGGGTTCCCTGGGGATGTTGGTGGAAGGAAGGGGAGCCACATGTGGTGGTCGAAAAGGGAGAACATAGGAGGGGGTCACGCTTCTCTCGTGAGCGAGGAAGACGACAACAGTACAACCCTCTCCATCGATCGATCAAAGAAATGGGCTCCAGCTGGGCTAAAAAAAAGGCCAAGAGGAGGACCCAAAGGAGGTGGATTTTGATGGCTGGTGCTGCTCGCTACTGAACGTTGTGTATCTCTGAAACTGACACTAATCGGTGTTGCTCTATGTTAACTGAAGACTGTATTTTTCCTGTAGCCTTGCACACAAAAAATTGAAGAGGGGCAAGACTTTGAACCTGAATTTGAATGCAATTTGAAATAGAGGACATGGTAGAAGATGAAATCTGGATAGGAATCTAAATAATTTCTAACAAAGTATTTTTTTGTCCTCTCCAACAAAACAAGGGGATGCAACATGTTAGGGAGATAGAAAGTAAGAGAACCCACATGGGATAAGCAAGTTTGTAGAGAGAGTGCGAGAAAAACACACAAGTAAGATTATATGGGAGCAAGATTTAACATATGAGTCAAGGAGGAAAATAGCATGACAATCAGAATATGCCCATGTACCACAATTTGGGGCATTTCCACAAGATAGAGAGTTTAAGCAAAATAACAACCCAATGACATTATGGTTCCACACATTGGCACCAACTAGAGGTAAAAGGAGAAGGAGGCCAAGAATAGAGAGAATTGGAAATATCAAGATCAAATACTATGAAGAACCAATGCAGTGCAAGAATTATAATGAAAAAAAAAGTTTATTATATGATCCATGCAATGTGGCATGATGAGCATGATGATGCAGAAAAATAAAATAACAAGAAATTTCTAGTTAAGGATTTCCGGGATGCTACAGAATCCATGTATGAAAATCAAGTTTGGAACTTGGTGGACTTACCTCACGACCGAAAGGCCGTGGAGAACAAATGGATTTTCAAAGGAAAATTGATGCTGATGGTAATGTGACCGTCTATAAAGCTCGACTTGTCGCAAAGGGGTTTCGACAAATTCAAGGAGTTGACTACGATGAGACATTCTCTCCCATAGCGATGCTAAAATCAGTTAGGATTATGTTAGCAATTGCTGCATATTTCGATTATGAGATATGGAAGATGGATGTCAAAACCGCATTTCTCAATGGTAATATTGAAGAAGAGTTGTATATGATACAACCAAAGGGTTTTGTCGATCCTAAGGATGCTAACAAGGTGTGCAAGCTTCAGCGATCCATCTATGGATTGAAGCAAGCATCACGAAGTTGGAATCTCCGCTTTGATGAGGTGATCAAAGAGTTTGGATTTGTCCAAACTTATGGAGAAGCTTGTATTTACAAGAAAGTGAGTGGGAGCAATGTGGCATTTCTGATATTATATGTTGATGACATATTATTGATCGGAAATGATATAGAGCTTTTAAACAGTGTTAAAAGTTATCTAAATAGCAAATTTTCAATGAAGGACCTAGGTGAAGCGTCATACATATTAGGCATAAAGATCTATAGAGATAGATCTAGGCGCCTAATAGGGCTATCGCAAAGTACATACCTTGATAAGATTTTAAAGAAGTTTAAAATGGAAAATAGTAAGAAGGGTTTCTTACCTATGACACAAGGCACGACATTGAGTAAGACTCAAAGTCCGGCTTCGGCGGAAGAAAGAGAGATAATGGACAAGGTCCCCTATGCTTCAGCCATAGGCTCTATAATGTACGCCATGCTATGTACAAGACCGGATGTGGCACATGCTATTATTCTGACTAGTAGGTACCAATCGGATCCAGGTTCAGAACACTGGAAAGCGGTCAAGAATATCCTTAAGTACTTGCGAAGAACTAAGGATATATTTCTTGTATACGGAGGTGAAGAAGAGCTCGTCGCTAAGTGTTATGTCGACGCTAGCTTTGACACCGATCCGGATGACTCTAAGTCTCAATCCGGATACGTATTTCTCATGAATGGCGGAGCGGTTAGTTGGAGGAGCTCCAAACAACCTGTGGTGGCGGGATCAACAACGGAGGCCGAATATGTTGCTGCTTCAGAAGCGGCTCAGGAAGCAGTTTGGATGAAGGAGTTCATATCCGAACTAGGTGTGGTTGCAAACACGTTGGACCCAATGGTGATCTATTGTGACAACAATGGTGCCATTTCCAATGCCAAAGAGCCAAGGTATCACAAGCATTCAAAGCATATTAAGCGCCGGTTTCACTCCATCCACGAGCATGTCAAGGATGGAGATATAAAGATTTGTAAAGTACATACGGATCTCAATGTAGCAGATCCGTTGACTAAAACTCTCCCTAGAGCAAAACATGATCTACACCAGAACTCCATGGGTGTTAGATACATCACAATGTAACTAGATTATTGTCTCTAGTGCAAGTGGGAGACTAAAGGGAATATGCCCTGAGAGGCAATAATAAAATGTTTATTATGTGTATTCCAAGTATATGATAGATGTTTATTTTGCATGCTATAATTGTATTAATACGGAAACATTAATACATGTGTGTTTAATAAACAAACAGAAAGTTCCTAGTTATGCCTCTCTCATAAACTAGTTCGTTGATTAACAAGATGATCACGGTTTCCTGATCATAGACATTGGATGTTGTTAATAACGAGATCACAACATTAGTGTAATGGTGTGATGAACATTCATCCGAAGTATAGCATTATGATCAAAGTCATTGAGTTTATATTGCTATAAACAAACTACGAAGTAATCCTAATCCTTAGACCATGAGATCATGCTAATCACTAACACCGGAAGAGTTTCTTGTTGACATCAAACGTCACTCCGTAACTGGGTGATTATAAAGATGGCTTCAAAGCTTCTAAAGTGTTATGTTGAGAATCATGGATGAAGAGTGGAATTTTTTTCATCCCGATGACGGATAGATATGCTCTGGGCCCTCTCGGTGATATCACATTGGTTAGCTTGCAAGCAAGTGATTTGATCACTAGAATGTTATATCACGGGAACGAGAAAAGAGTGCATGTCAGTAACGAGATCAAACTAGGTATGCAGATACCGATGATCGAATCTCGGACATGTAATATATCGTGAAACAAAGGGATTAAGATACAAGCGTAAAAGGTTCCGACGATCACAGGAAAAGTCATCGTTGAATGTGTGGGAGTCAGTATGGATCTCCAGGTCCCGCAACTGATTATTGATCGGAGAAGGGTCTCGATCATGTCCGCATTATTCGCAAACCGTAGGGTGACACACTTAAGGGATACTGGCATCCAGTTGGAGCAAATGTTTCATGCCGAAAGAATAAACAAGCGCAGGAATTTATTTCACTAGATACCGAAACGGGTTTTCGGGTGAAATTGCATAAAGTGGTTATGCATGTGAAATGGAATTCTAGCAAGGGGTTATTTGTGAATGTTTGTCATTAAAGTAATTGACAAAATTCTGAATAAAATAAAAGAGTTTTATTTAATGAGAGTTTGCATTAAATTTGGTGGAAATTTAATGGGAATTTGAGTGGAATTTTGAGTGGAGGGAATTTAAAGGAATTTTGTGAGTGGAGTGTCCACCCACATGAAGAGGGGAGGGCAAGGGGGCAGACCCCATGCGCCGGCCACCCCCTTGGGGTTCCCCCCTCCTCCTATAAAAGGAGCCCCTCCTCTCACTTGTCTCTCACACCTCCTCATGAAGGATCTCTCTCCCCCTCTAGAATTTATCCCCCATGGTCTCGGACTAGCGAGATACATGTTCCCAGTGGCTATTCGGCAAGAAAGGGTTGTGCTTCCGCTGCATCGCTGGAGCGAGGAGGCGGAGGTTGCCCGGTGTCTTGTACGTGTGTGCGAGCACGGATGCGCTGCTGCCTTGCGGCGCTAGGACTTCCTCTCGATCTTGAGATCGGCAAGAGATCGTCTACATCAACCACGAGTTGAACTCGTTAAGCTTTGTCGGTCTTCAAGGGTATGTTCTCTAGGGATATACATCCGCCCGTTGTTTGTATCTAGTAGATAGATCTTGGTACATAGTTCCCATCGTAGGAAAAAAAATTCTATGCTGCAACCCTACAATATAGGGTTTAGAGGGCACCAAGGAGAGAGGGCTAGGCCGGAGGCTAGGGCAAGGGGAGAGCCCCAACTCGGTGGCTAGGCAAACCCTAGGAGGCGGCGGCGACAATGGTGGAGGCCGGCGGCTAGGGTTTAGGTTTAGAGGAGAGAGGTGTATGGAAGAGGGGCACCCCTGCCCCTTCTTTTATAGGTGGGAGGGAGGCGCGGTTGGGAGGAGGGAGTCCTCCTCCAACTCCTCCTCCTTGGCCGGCGGTGGAGGGAAGAGGACTTCCTCCCCAAGTAGGTTTCCTACTCTCCCTCCACCAATCAAACTTGCCGTTTGACTTTTCAAATTGGCGTTTGACTTTTCAAACTAGGATTTGATTTATCCCTTTATTTTGCTCAGCGATGACACCTAGTACATGATGCAACCATTCCAACTTGTTATGACACATTCATGTACCCTTCCCCACTAGAGTGTTGGACATTCCAGAACCTTCTAGAACATTCCCGATGAAAAAACCGGAATCATTCTCCAACTCCAAAACAGGACTTTCCTTATATGAATCCTATTCTCCGGACCATTCCGGATCTCCTCGTGATATCCTGGATCTCATACGAGACTCCGAACAACATTCGTTCTCTTACTCATCATTCCATAACTACTCAAGAACGTCGAATCCTTAAGTGTGTCTCCCTACGGTTCGTGAATTATGCGGACATGACCGAGACACTTCTCCGATCAATAACCAGTAGAGGAATCTGGAAATTCATATGGATCCCACATATTTCTACGACTACTTTGCGATCGAATGAACCACTTACATATGATACCAATTTCCCTTTGTCTCACGATAGTTTACTTATCCGAGGTTTTGATCGTCGGTATCTCTGCATACCTAGTTCAACCTCGTTACTGATAAGTACTCTTTTCTCGTTCCCGTGGTATGTGATCCCTTGTGATCCAGTCACATGCTTGCAAGCTAATTGGATGACATTCCACCGAGAGGGCCCAGAGTATATCTATCCTTCATATGGATGGACAAATCCCACTCTTGATCCATGTGTCTCAACCCATACTTTCCGAACACTCAATGCCATCTTTATAGCCACCCAGTTACGGTGTGGTGTTTGATATCATCAAAGCATCATTTCGGTGATGGTGATAAGCATGATCTCATGGTCGAAGGAATTAGGTTACTATGTATCAGAAAGCTTATAGCAAATGAACTATATTAAATGACGTGATATTTATGCTATGCTTAACTATAGGAGTATGTCCATCACATCATTCTCCTAATGATATGACCCTGTTGTTAATAACATCTCTATGTTCATGATTAGGAAACCATAATCATATATTAACCAACAAGCTAGTTTAACAAGAGGCTTTACTAGGGACTCTTTTATGTTTACAAATCACACAAGTATTAATGTTTCCGGTTAATACAATTATAGCATGGTATGTAAACATTTATCATAAGTATTAAGATATGATAATAACCACTTTATTATTGCCTCTTGGGCATATCTCCAACATCTTTCTGGCTAGTAATTGCATTGTTATGCCTTGGTCAGTTCCTATCAATTGCCTCGCTGTAATTTGCTTACCCTTCATGACATGTTGTTTATCTAAGGAGCACCTCTAGTGAACTATGGACTCCGGTCCAATATTTATCATTGGTACATCCTTCTCTGTTACTTTTTTACTTGCCGCAAACCATTACCTTCCACACCATACGTTTAATCCTTTGTTACAGCAAACCGATGAGCTTGACAACCTTACTGATTCGTTGGGGCAAAGTCTTGAGTTTGTGTTGTGCAGGTCTCCGTGGCAACACCTGTGTGACGTTTCCTTCCTCCTTCTGGTTCGATAACCTCGGTCTCAACTGAGGGAAGACTTGCTGATGTGCTCTTCACACTTTTCTCTTGGGGTTCCCAACAAGACTCCATATTAAGCACCAAGTTCTCTGGCGCCATCAAGGAGTCATCAACAAGTTTTCTGGCGCCGTTGCCGGGGAGGCTAAGGACGTCTTCACTATTGGAGTCCTTCACTTCCTTTCTCTTTACTTTGTTTTTAGTTTGCTTTGTTTCTTTTGCTTGGTTTTGTTTGCCTCTTTTCAAAAACCCAAAAAATTTAGTCTAGTTTGGTTTGCTGTAACAAAAAATTAGTTCCTACTCTAGTTGCTGGTCTGTTGTTGCCGTGCTTGGTCATGCTTTCTATCAATGGATGGTTTATTTGAAACTAGTTCTTATTGGCAAGGTGGGTTCACAGAAGAACAAAAGTATTATTATAAGGAACACCGTCTGTCACAAAAAGGGAAACACCTATGGGAACAAATTGATAGGTTGAATACTATTGCTAGCGACGTGTGCTCTATTTATAATGTTACTTATTGCTTTGATAAAGCTTGTTGCTGTAGGAGGTATAAACACCTCCCTTTTCAATGTGAGTATAATGATAATGTTATCATATCCTCTTATGTTAAAGGAAATTATGATTTTGATGATGTGGAACAAATTGAAGAATTTATTGTCTTCAAGGGTGCATTTGAACTTGCCAGTTTTCTTGAAAATACTGATGATGCACTTTATGAATGTGAGGTTTATGAGATACTTAAATTTTGCTTTGATAATTACAGGGAAGAAAATGGCTATATTCTTGAATATTTTAATAGGCGTTTTCCACAAATGGAAGAGACTAATGCCTCGCAGGAACCTATGGAAGAAGAAATTTTTGAAACTGGAAGCTCATTAGATGAAAAAGAGGGGGAGAGTGATGAACAAAAGGAGAAAGAATGGATTATCTACCCATGCCTACCTTCTAATGAGAGTAACTCTTTATCTCTTACATTATTTGATTGTCCCACATGCTCACCAAAGGAGGATGAATGTTATGTTCCTGTGGATCCTTTTGAAATATCTACTTTGGATAAAACCTGTGGAGGTTTTAATCCCACTGCTTTTGAGCTTGATAGAAATTATGAGCTTGTATATCATGAAAAGCATGCTTTATGTGATAGCTATATTGTTGAGTTTATTCATGAGGCTACTGAAAATTATTATGAGACAGGAAAATATGGTTATAGAAGTTTTCATGGTACTGAAACACCTCTCTATGTGCTGAAAGTTTTGAAGTTACTCTTGTTTTATCTTCCTATGCCTGTCACTTTGTTCTTTGTGAATTTATTTGCATACAATATTCCTATGCATAGGAAGAGGGTTAGACTTAAATGTGTTTTGAATTTGCTTCTTGATGCTCTCTTTTACTTCAACTCATAGTTCTTATGAGAGCACCTTCTCAAGCTATCAAGCCTAACTTAAAGGCGTTAAAGAAAAGTACTTGTTGGGAGATAACCCAAGAGTCTCCTTGAGTCTTGGAAGTTATTACTTCCATAATGACCTCTAATGAGAGGGAAGTAAGATTTGGGGAGTTGCTGTCCCGAAACAGATTTATGTCCTCCACCAAAAAAATACGTGAGGAGGCTATGTAACTCAGATTGAGCTCAAAATTTACGAATAAATCTCCCAATATGTTGGCTAACGTTTGTTAGTTCAACACTTTTTGATTTGAGCAACAGAAGATGTTCGAAAAAATTCGTTTCTACCTGCTGGTCTGTTTTAACAGATTTCTGCCATTATTTGCATTTGCTTCTTATTGATCCCTTTTTGAGTTCTCTTCAGGTAAATTGAGCTTTTTGAAGAAGTTACTACAGTATCTTGTGTTTTTAGTGAAAAGCCTTGCTGTTCCAAAGCTTTGCCAGGGGTCTAATATCTTTTGAATACACTAATGTTGCTAATGAAGATTGTGTGAAGTTTTGTATGAAGGAAATATTTCATGTGTAGAGAGAGAATGATGCAATGAGATGAAGAATGGACAAAAGCTCAAGCTTGGGGATG
Source organism: Avena sativa (assembly GCA_916181665.1). Lineage (NCBI taxonomy): Eukaryota > Viridiplantae > Streptophyta > Magnoliopsida > Poales > Poaceae > Avena > Avena sativa. The sequence continues at coordinate 36,676,100 of OV702298.1, read as the reverse complement.
CCACCATGGTGTCACCCCAATAAATATCCAAGATGTACAAGCGTCAAAGCTTTGGGATGCCCAAGGCATCCCCTTCTTCATCAATAAAGGCTCAGGTCTGTCTAGACACTTCGTTTTTATTATTTCATGCACAGTTGTGTTGTTCTTAGAGCGTCTTAGTTTTCGTTTTCTTTTCTTAGTTTGTTTAGTTTTCTTTAGTAGTTTGGACCCTCGTTCTCGCTGTGTTGTGTTGCAAATAAGTTTGCTTGGTGTTTGGAAAGGAGTAGTAAGTTCTTGCTTGAAGTGCAAGAGGAGCTTGCATTGACTGTGACTTAGACTTTAGCATGACATGCTAGGTGTTGTTTTTGTATTATGCTCAGTGATTATTGCTGTAGCATGTCTTGTTCCAAACAATTGGGATTGCTTAGTGTGCCTTGAAGAAATTATACGTTGTTTTAGCATGCAAAAGCATAGTATTGTGGTATTCTCCTTTGATGTTTTGCTTGGGTTGACTTGGCACATGCTCACACCATGTTATGACTATGACAAGTCACCATTAGCCTCTATGATCATTTAGTCCTTGACTTGTAGTACCACTCTTTGCTTTAACTAGTTTGCTTTGTTGCACTGCATGATTTTGGCCATTATTGCTCTCTTAGTTGGTTGCTCCCAGTCTTTTGCTAGCCTCCACTTGTATGAGTAAGTTCTACTCATGCTTCCAACTCCCAAGAAACCAAGTTATTCCGAAGTGTCCACTATAAATTCCTATGCATGGTGTACTACACCATTCCAAGTATATTCTTGTTTTCAACTATCTTCCAATTAAAAACTATTTTGTTATGTGAAAACTTAGTGATTAAAGCCCTCACGAACTTGATGGCACACTTTTTTCTTTGCCCCTAATAAATTTGAACCATTGTGACAACTTTGTTGTATATGCTTGCACTTATAAGTTGGAATTAGCAGAACCGTGCTGTCACGGGGAACGTTTTCAACATTGCACGTGTACCTTGTTGTACTCAGTTGATATCATGTTCTTTTTTCTATGGATGTCACCGGTGTGAAATAAAGAGGGAACTTGTAAGTCCATGGAGTTTGCATCCTGTGTTAGAGAAACGTCTGGGCCGCTAGCCTAAGCCATGCCTAATCATGGTGGAAACTTGCAGCATCACCATAGTGACATCTATGAAGCATTCTTCTTAAAAAAAGAGAGACACATTGAGAAAAGAGAGAAAAAAGCACCATATTCCCATGGTACATAAGAAGAATTGCTGAGATGCTCATTGTCTGCTTGCCTTGTCATTTTGGTTATGGGAAAGCTCTTATACCATGTGCAAGGGGTACCCCATTGGCGGTTCTCAATGATATGCAAATACTTACAGTGACAAGAACTTACCTGGACCCAAAGTTGAGTATGCATGAGGTGTGTCCCTCATATTCAAGGGGCATGAGATTGCCAACTTATACTTCGTCAAGCATATACTCCAGCTTTGCCACTTTAACCTTAACCACTTCAAGATGCTTATGATAGGGGCAATGAGGGCTAAAAGCTAACAAGTACCATAATTTTTGGAAGCTCTTTTTGAAAATTGTAATCCCTGCTTCCTTTACAAAAAGGCCTTTCTTCCACCATTATTGAGTCTTCACCTTCTACCTTTAGGCACCATTAAGAGAGCATAGTTTTCATTCTGTGTGCAGTGTTCCAAAGCTTATTAATTGATGCATATTATGTTATTACTTGTTCTTGTGCTATTTTTTCTAGTCACCCTTGTGAACTTTGCAGGTGTCCTATGCATTATATTACTACTCTATGAGGGACAAGCTGATTGCCACTATGCTATGTTTTCTGCATGTGAAACAAACAAACGTTTTTCGATGCATGTTATTCATGATCTTTGTTTGTAGCTTGCCATGTTGCATGCATAATTATTATGACCTATTGTTAGAACTACATCTTCCATGCACATGTTTAGAGTTCTTTGATCCTAGCTTTCAATGTTTGCAAATGGTTGGATCTTTATTGTGGGGGTGCATGTCACCTCAACAATTATTCTGTTTATCACTTACCTACTCGAGGACGAGCAGGAGTTAAGCTTGGGGATGCTGATACGTTGGAAACATATCTATAATTTGTGATGCTCCGTGCTTGTTTAGTATCTACTTTGCTTTACTTGTCCACACTTTGAGGTGCTTTTTACATGTTTTCTGCTACTAACCTATTAACAAGTTGTAACAGTGCCAGATGCATATTTTCTGCTGTTTTTGGTTTCAGAAAAGTTAGTAAAGAAATATTCTCGGAATTGGACGGGACAAACGTCAAAGTCAATTAGTTTCCATGGGGAACAAGAAGTCCAGAGGGGAGACGAGGAGGCGTGCCAGGGCGGCTACCCCCCTAGGCGCGGGTGGGCCCTACCCCGTGCCTGGGTAGGGTTTACCCCCTCTGGCCACCTCCCGGTCTTGCCCCTTCACCTATAAGAAGCCCCCGATGCAGAAACCCTGGGTACCCGATCAAATCTCCACGAAACCGTCTTGAGCAGCCGCCACTATCGTCCCTAGATCGGGGGGATCTGAATTCTTCCCGGCACCCTGCCGGAGGGGAGATCATCCCGGAGGCCTTCTCTTCGGTATCATTCGTGATTAGTTCCACCTTGGACTATGGGTCCATGTAGTAGCTAGATGGTTCTATCTCCTCCTTTGTGCTTTCATGTATAGATCTTGTGAGCTCCGTTCATGATCAAGATCTAATCTATTTGTAATCATGCATGTTGTGTTTGCGGGGATCCGATGGATATTGAGATTATTATGTTGGTTTGATTAATGGTTTTATCTTTATGATTCTATCATGTCTGTGTTGTTTGTGATCTTGCACGCTCTCCGTTGCTAGTGGTTATCTTGGCCAAGTAGTTGCTAGTGACTCCAAGAGGGGGTATTTATGCTCGATAGTGGGTTCATGCCTCTAGTTTCCAAGGGAAGTGACAAAAATATCTTTGGCTGTAGATGTGTTGTTGCTACTAGGGAGAAAACAACAGTCTCTTGTTCATGGAACATGTGGACTGTTTACCTTACACGCTTTTCTTAAAGCAGTTGTCTGTTGCTTGCAACTTAATACTGGAGGGGGTTCGGATGATAACATGAAGGTGGACTTCTAGTCATAGATGCAGTTGGATGACAGTCTATGTATATTGTTGTATTGCCCAATCAACTTCATAGGATCTTTCTGGCTAGTAATTACATTGTTATGCCTTGCTTAGTTCCTGTCAATTGCCTCACTGTAATTTGTTTACCCTTCATGCCATGTTGTTTATCTAAGGAGAGCGCCTCTAGTGAACTGTGGACCCCGGTCCAATCTTTATCATTGATACATCCTTTAGTGTTACTTGTTTACTTGCTGCAAACCATTACCTTCCACACCATACGTTTAATCCTTTGTTACAGCAAACCGGTGAGCTTGACAACCTCACTGATTCATTGGGGCAAAATCTTGAGTTTGTGTTGTGCAGGTCTCCGCGTTGCTTGCAACACCTGTGTGGCGTTTCCTTCCTCCTTCTGGTTCGATAACCTCGGTCTCAACTGAGGGAATAGTTGCTACTGTGCTCTTCACACCTTGCTCTTGGGGTTCCCAACAAGACTCCATATCAAGCACCAAGTTCTCTGGCGCTATCAAGGAGTCATCAGCAAACAAAACCAAGCAAAAGAAACTAAGCAAACTAAAAAAAAGTAAAGAGAAAGGTTGAGAAGGACTCCCCTTGTGAATACATCCTTAGCCTCCCCGGCAACGGCGCCAGAAAAAGCCTTCTGGCTAGCTGTTGCCATGGGGTAACGTGTGTGAGTGCCTTTTACCTTTCCTCCACGGCAATGGCGCCAGAAAAAAGCGTTGATGAGTGCAGCAGCACTTCGTTGGGAGACCCCAAGCGGAAGGTACGATGTAGTACAACAGGCAAGTTTCCCTCACTAAGTAACCGAGGTTATCAAACCAGTAGGAGGGAGGAAACATCCTAAAGGTGCTGCAAGCAACATGGATACTTGCACAACACAAACTCAAGACTTTCCCCAACTAACAGTGAGGTTGTCAATATCACCGGTTGCTGTAACAAAGGATTAACTATATGGTGTGGAAGGTGATGATGGTTTGCAGCAAGTAAACAGTAACAGTGGAAGATGTATAAATGATAAGGATTGGACCGGGGTCTATAGTTCACTAGAGGTGATCTCCTTAGATAAACAACATGGCATGAAGGGTAAACAAATTACAGCAGGACAATTGACATGAACTGAGCAAGGCATAACAATTCAATACTAGACAAAAAGATCCTATGAGATTCGATTGGTCAATACAACAATATACATAGACTGCCATCCAACTGCATCTATGACTAAAAGTCCACCTTCAGTTTATCATTCGAACCCCCTCCAGTATTAAGTTGCAAGCAACAGACAACTGCTTTAAGCAAAGTGTGTAAGGTAAACAATCCACTTGTTCCATGAACAAGAGACCATTGTTTTCTCCCTAGTGGCAACAACACATCTACAACCGAAGAGATTTCTGTCACTTCCATTGGAAATTAGAGGCATGAACCCACTATCGAGCATAAATACCCCCTCTTGGAGTCACTAGAAACTACTTGGCCAAGATAGCTACTAACAACGGAGAGCATGCAAGATCACAAATAACACAGACATGATAGAATCAAATAGACAAAACCATTAATCAATGTAACATAGTAATCTCAATATCCATCGGATCCCCGCAAACACAACATGCATGATTACAAATAGATTAGATCTTGATGATGAATGGAGCTCACAAGATCTATACATGAAAGCACAAGGAGGATATACAACCATCTTGCTACTACATGGACCCGTAGTCCAAGGTGGAACTACTCACGCTTCATACTGGAGGCTGGCATGATGAAGAAGAAGGCCTCCGGGATGATCTCCCCTCCGGCAGGGTGCCAGGAAGAACTTCAGATCCCCCGATCTAGGGATGATGGTGGTGGTGGCTACAAACGGTTTCGTGTAGTTTTGATCGGGTGCCTAGGGTTTTTGCATCGGGGGCTTCTTATAGGCGAAGGGGCGAGCCAGGGGGGGCCACCAGGGAGGCTGCACCCCCCAGGCGCGGGGTGGGCCCACCCGCGTGGCCAGGGGGTGTGGCCCCCTAGTGATCCTTATCCGTCTCATCTCCTGGCTTCGTGTTGCCCACGGTGAAATATTGACTTTCGCTTTTGTCCCGTCCAAATTCGAGAATATTGAGTTTCTGCCTTTCTGGGACCAAAAACAGAAGAAAACATGCAACTGGCACTGTGGCAACTTGTTAATAGGTTAGTTCTAGAAAACATATAAAAACACCTCAAAATTTAGACAAAGCAAAGCAAACTAGATACTAAACAAGCATGGAGCATAAAAAATTATAGATACATTTCCGACGTATCAGCTCGCAGTGCCTCACGCCGCCGTTGAATGCATCAATTGCTCTTTCCTTTGCTGATTTTTTATGAGGACCTTCATTGGACATAGGAGCGGATTGACTCGTTGGATATTTGGCAGCAGGCGCGTAATTCCTCGATTGAGGTTAGACACTTGCAGGTGCCCTTGAAGTTGTACATGAAACTATAGACCAGCTCCTCCTAGCCACGGAAGGATCCGCAGGGGATATTGTTGAGCCAGGCTTGCGCCACACCTTTTAGCTGCAGCTGAAGGCATTGCATGGCTGTGTTCCTGCTTCCGCCATGGCACTTGACTGACAAGATATGGTCGTCCAGCCAGATTTTCATCTCTTGTAGGCCGTCGAACTTTTGGTTGTACAAAGGGAGCTTGAATCTCTTTGGAATCCACGACTGCTGTATGGCTCGGTTGAAGCATCTGGTGCCATAGAACTCTGTGTCCTCGTCCTCCAACTCCATGGAGCACGCGTGTTTGGCACACATCTTGTCAATTTTATGCCGCGTAAGCTTTTCACGAGCATCGTAGTTGTGCCTCCTCCTTTTTGTACTGCGGAGTCGCCACGAGATATTGTGGTTGTCCTCGTTGGATGAGGGCATGTGGTTCCTTGCAAATTTTACCATAGTTTTCTTTGGTTCTGGAGTCGCCTAACTGGTTAGTGCAGCTCCTATGAGCCTGAGGCCTACAATCGCGGACATGTGGATGGTAGATCGTGGATCTCCAACCGGTGGTTGGTTGGTGAGCAGATACGTAGTAGCTCCATTAACCGTGGCATGCGGCGTTTTGGGCATCATGTTTCCCTGCGAGTTCACTGACATGAAAGACAGGTTGAGGGCCTTGGTTGCCTCGCGCCTTGCATCTGGGGCCATGCGCTCCAGCTGAGAGCGCCTTTTGTGGGCGTCGTGGTCGCCATTGTCCTTGGAGGAGGACCCTCCGATGGAGGAGACTGCGGCTCGCCTTGCACTCAACTCGTCGGATGCCTGCTGGCACTACTCCAGTCGAGCGTTTACCTCCTATTGGCGGTGGTATTCCTTGACCAAGAGCCAGTGGTAGGCCATTAGCATGTCGCAAGATGCGTCGTCTGGTAAGGGATTACCTCTGAGGGCTTCCCTGACTCGCTCCCATCCGGCCTCGCTCAGATGGATCTCGGGACGGCCCAGCTCGCTACTGTGTTGGGGTTTGGAGGGGCGCTTCCATTGGGATTTGGAGGGGCATCTCCATTTCTGCTGTTGGGATTGGTTAGGTCAATCCCATTGCCATTGTTTTCCTCGTTGTTGAGGATGGCGACGCACATGTAGAAGTGGGGGAGATTGTTGCTCCCTCAGCTTTCCGATTCGGAGCTGTAGTCCTCGTTGCCTGACAGGGGTTAGAGTAGATCGGAGTCGCAACTGTTGTTGCTATCCGAAGTGTAGGCCAATGCATATGCATCGAGTGCGCTCAATGTGCCAATCAGGAGTGTCCATGGGGCAGACATGATTGTCGGTGATGCCACCCGCTCCGAGAGGCGAAGCGTGTTGATCTTGCCAACCTAGAAGCATAGGCTCCCAAGCATCATCTCAACTCTATCTCCTACAGAATCGAAGGCCAGGCGGGTTGCCAGCGAGTGGACATTGAAGTCAATGGTGCTGAAGAGGAGATGTCTCTCTGTTGCTGAGGAGTCAAAGATCGCGGGTGATGGAGCCGTCAGGATCGCAACATTAGCACTCCCAGTTTCCACAAATCGCGCCAATTGATGAGGGTTTGACTCATCAATTCCTATTATTATGGACTTGGGTTTTGGAGAAGAGGCACTACAAGAAATCTGCTCACTAGTGACCTTTTCTTAACGACCATGCATTGTTTGGTCATAGATCTATGACCATTTTAAACCACTTAGTCGTAGAAAATTTAGGAGGGTCCAAACCTTAAAAAATAACGACCAATTTAGTCAAGAAGGTCATGATGTCCTAACACAAAAAGGTCATAGATAGATAGAACTGGTTTGGAGCCTTCTATTTGGTAGACTATGACCAATTCAAATGGTCGTTATGGTTAAATTCTGAGATAAAAAAATTAAAGGATTGACAACTCAGCAATATCATCTTTCATGTCATATCCATGTGTCATTTTTTGCTTACTAGTCATGTCTACGTGGCATCTGGGACCTGGCTTTGCGAGCACGAAATATATGGCAAAAAATAGCCCCCATGGGGGATCAAACACAAGACCTCCCCATTCACCTCGGTCCTAACCACTACGCCACTCAACACTTCATGCCAGATTGGGAGCTCCGGCTTCCTTTAACCATCCTCACGTTGCATAAAGCAAATTCTAACACACGAATATAAGGCAAAAAGGGACGAACCAACACTCGAACCTGCAACCTCCCCTGCTCCCAACGGGACCTAACCACTGCGCCACTTGACACTTCATGCCAGATAGAGAGCTCCACCAGGAAAATTCTATATATCCGTACCATAGTAGGAGAGAACATTAGCTTGTATCTCTTTTTAATTAATCTATTGGTTGTATTATATTTTTTTGGCACAGTTGTAAGGAAATCTATAAACAGTTGTCTCTGGCCAAGTTCCTCTAAGATAAATGTCCAACTCCAGTATTCTCTAAGCTAAATGTCCAACTATTTGCTTGTTGCTATAGCATGGTTTGTTTCCACATGCTTTGTTTCCACTTTTGATTCCATTTAGAATTCTTGTTATAGACTGTTTGTAATAATATCAACTATGTCACTATATATTTTCTCCCACAGGGTATATTTTAGCCCTTAAGGCATCATACTTGTTCCATCATTGAATGCATTCAGAAACTATATAGGGGATGCTATGGCATCGATATATTTAAACAAATCTATCTTTTCTATGTAAGAATTTCAAGTGATACTGTTGTATCTCTATATAAGTATACTGAGATTTTTTCTTCATTCTACTTTAGTTGTTTATCTTCAAGCGATGGTTGCTCCTCTCTTCTCAAAGAGATGCTCTCTCTTCACCGTCACACTCGCCTCCGACGGCAGTAGCCATGGTGATCTTCTCGTGGTGGGGAACAGAGGGGTAGTGCGGGAAGTGTTACACGTCCTCGCTGAAGGGAACACGATTGAAATACCTACTGTTCTGTTATTATCTTAACTATGCATAATTGTTCTTATATTTGTACTTTGAATTGTGTAAGCTCCATGATTCTTAATGTTTGGAAATAATCCTGAATATTTCTGATACTCGATGCACTTTGTGCTTGTTGTCATTTCGATTTATTTAGATAATTGTGTTGTTGTTGCATTGCTATTATCCATGCAAATTGCTTCCCTGAACCTGTGTTTGTTGTTCCACCATAATTAAGTATTGCACACAAATTCTTGTGTTTGTTGTTCTTAAGAACTCGCAAGGGCCTTGGCTAATAGGGAATTGCGGCGGCGACATTGTTGCATGTTCTTGCACTCGATCACAGGTCGGTGGACTGTGTCGTCATCTTTGTATCTTCATGGTGAGTAATCAACGACAAGATCAGATTCCTTATTTATCTTTTACAAGCCTAGTGCTATGATGGTTTTGTGCCTTAAGATCTCCTTGCATGTTAGTGGTGACTGCCATGTAAAGCGGGAAGAGGTCTGTAGAACTTCTTGGATCCTTATGTTCTCTTTTACTGTACATTTATTTTCTTGAATCATCCTAGAATTTTCTTTCCGGGAAATTTTTGTGTTCTGCATGTGTTCTATGGTGTTTTACTGTGTTGCATGAGGCTATGTGAGCATGATAACAATTGACTATTATATAATTGCGTGCAGGTGTGATGCATGTGTGTTGGTGTTTTCCAATGTGAAGCTGGAACATGATTAGAGCTGGAACGTGATTGGAGCTGATTCTATTTTGGTTGCTAGTTATAGCTTGATGTTTTGTATATTTCGGTAGCTGGATACCTCATGTGTACTATGAATGATCCTAATATACTGCCAATATGTGTAATATTGTTCGTTATTTTGCCTCTTTTGAACCGAAATAATTTTCATGCATTCTATTAGTTCTAATTATATTATAATTCAATATACTCTCAAAACGTGATAAATTAATACCTACTAAAATTGAAACTGACTTGTGAAACCTAGTAGCTAGTGCAATATGACGATCTAACTAGTGGGGCCAGCTCAAATAAAAAGGCTGAAATGTTAATTGCAATGTTCAATACAAAGTCCAAGGCCCAAAAACAAAAAAGTTGAGATGTTGGGCTTGATCCATGTAGTTGACTAGAAATGACATGGAAAATAATCTAAATATGCCAAATTATTGGGCTTGGCCCGTGTGGACACTTGAACTGGATTGGGATGAATTTGTTCAACGACCATTTGATTTGGTCACGGAATTGCCACGCAGGATCATCCACGTAGGATTTGACGTGGACAACCCAAATAGTCCGTGACCAAAATGGATGGTCGTAGATTTCATGACCTTCTATTTTGGTCATAGACGTCTATGACCAATTGTTGGGGATATGCTATATGGGTATCATCATAGCATGTCCTCTATCCGGATAACCCGAGTGGCCCACAGTTGGTAGCATGGCCCATGGCCTACTAGGCGGCCCAGTTAGATCGATCCAGAAGGGAGGCCTATGCCGGATAAAGGAAGGCTACGGTGGAGTCAGCAGCGTACCCGGAGCCTTGGAGTATAAGACATGCTAGACTAGTAATAGATAGTGTAGGACTCTGTAACCTGTCCGGCTAGGACTTTCCCTGTAACCCTAGGACCTGGAGACTATATAAGTCGGGCCTATGGGAGCCTTTAGGGCACAAGTCAGATCGTTTTTACATACACCTCGCACAGCGAACCTATCTCTGTAACTCGGCGTATTGCCATTATAGTGATTTATAGCATGAGTAGGATTCCGCCACCGTTGTGGGATCTGAACCTTGGTAAGCTGTGTAACCTCGTACCCGTCAACCGTCCGCCTTCCCCCACGTCTCTAAACACGCACTGTGAGGACCCCTCCATGGCGTACTGGTCGGCAATACCACGACAGTTGGCGCCCACCGTGGGGCCAGAGGCGCTTCAGGCTCTTCAGCAGGCGAGGACCAAGATCTTCGTGGGAATCGGTGAAACCATATCCATCGGTCGCGTTCTCTTCTCTGGGAACGTTCCGATCATCCCTCCCGATGATTTTTGGATCCCGGCGAAGACGAACCCTACGCGGTGTTCGATCGTTCCTATCGGAGACATCCACCTCTTCATCAGCGAAACCGACTCGGGCACTAGTTCCCTGGGAGTCGGAGGAGCATCAAGGCCCGCAAGGACCGCCTACGAGCAGGACATGTTCGCAGAAGGATCGACATCGGATCTCTCTTTGGAGTTTTCCGGCAAAGATCGGAAAAATCCAAGGCCCACCCAAACAGCCCTTGTGCAAGATATAATGGTGGAAGATCGCTGCAAGTCCGCTGGCTTTGTCCATGCGTCTGGACAACGGAGATCCAAGTTTGTCGGTGTGGTTACCATCTTCGATCTAGCGTGTTGCGTTCAGAGAGAGGGCGAAAACCCCCGCGATTACCTCGCCAGGTGGCTCCGTGTACGAGCTAATCTGGCCCACTACCCCAATGATGATGCTATGTACCACTTTGTGGAAGGACTGGACCATGGAACGCTTCTCCGGCATTCTCTAAGACGGCAGCAGGCTTCGGGGCGTCTTACCTTCGAAGGCATGGTGAACACCGTCAACAACTACGCGGAGGCCAAAGCGGCGGCTCAGACAACACTTGTGCTCATTGATGGAGCCCCTCCGAATCAGCCATCGCCACCACCGCCTCCGGTCGCCTTCGCCGTAGCTGCGACACCACCCCCAGTCATCGTCACCGCTGTTGCACCTCCATCCTCCGTCATGGAGGAAGTCCTGGCACCTTCCGACTCTGTGATTGACGTGCTTCATGCCGACTTCAGTGCAGATTCGGAGGAGATAGATTTCAGTCCAGAAGAGATAGACTCCGCCATGCAGGAGATGGAAGAGGAGTACATGCGCGACGAGCAAGCCAACAATGTCGTCACGTCTCGAGAGGTGTTCGTCACCATTGGGACGGCGATGGATGAAGACCAACCCAGACGAGCTCCGCCTACAGCCCTGGACAAAGGGAAGGGACCGCTTGTTTCTACCGACGATGATCGCGCAACAGTCATGCCCCCTCCGCCTAACCCAGTGCAACAGCCGCAGGAACTCGGTATCGGTCCGAGCAACAACAACACCGCAAACTTGCCGCCTCCTGCATCTACGTCTGTTGCTGCCCAAGTCACTCCAGCTGATAGAGTGATGTACGACAATCTCCTTGTCGATCCACTAACCGTAGCTCATATCCGGAGCGTGACCCAGCTTGACGAGAAGCGCCAACAGCTGCTAGAGGAAGCGCAGGCCATCGCGGAGTAGGGCGCTAAGCTAGATCGAGATCTGGTCAACACGCAGAAATCAATAGAGAAAGCTAGAGCAATGGAGGACGAATACAAGACTCTGCTGCAGCAGCAGAAGGACAAGAAAGCTCCGGCTCGCGTCATCAACGATCCTGGTGTATGGCGAAATCTAGGATGGGCTCCCCCGAAGACGGCACAGGCCAAGCCATACATTGACAATGAAGGTAGGCAGGTGATGCCCACTCCTCTCCTCAACCTCGCCGTCGCCAAGACCCTTCTGGAGTAGGATCGATTGCCTGAGGCGGTGGAATAGGTCTATGACCTAGTGGCCAAGGCAGTGAAATAACAGGAAAAGGCCACCTCTCAGAGGCTTGAGTCTGACCCAGCGTTCTGCCGATCTAGCCAGCACAAGCCGCCAAGGGACAGATCTCCTCTTGATGTCGGGTCCCAGACGGGTTCATCAGAACAAAGAGGGAGGGATGCGCGCAACAGGAAGGATGCTATCTCCATATCCTCCAACCACGGAGAAAAGGCCCAACCTCGTCGCCCATCGCCACCATGCCGCTCTCCTCGACATCGCGAAGACCCCAAGGCTCACCATCGTACGGATATGCCCCCACCAAGGTAGAGCGGCATCGTCATCCGCGACAACACGGAGCAGACCCGTCATGATGGAGAACGCAACCAGGGACACAAGAGCAAGTCGCGCCATGACCTTCCACGTCCGACAAGCAATCATGACAGGCGTGAGGCGTAGGAGGAGGGCAGCATCAAGAAGGCTAACCCACCGCCACCTCCACCTCCATCGCCACCTAGCAGTCACCATGGCGGACGGGGCCCGTGTCGTTCTCGCAGCCCATCCCCTTTTGACAAGAAGAAAAAAAGACCCAGAGCCATACGACGCACGCTCACGGATAGACAAGATCCATGAGGCCCGGAAAGGACCATACATGGGACCACGTTGCTTTGGACCCGCGATATGGTCCGTAACTTACCCCAAAGGTTTCGGGATTGACAAGACCATCAATCCCTATGACGACACCGCCAACCCAGCCACATGGTTGCAGGATTATGGCAACGCGGTGGAGATTGCCGGAGGCAACTCCAATGCCGCTGTCAAGTAGCTCCCACTGATGTTGGCGGGCACGGCCCGTTAATGGATTGATGACTTGCTGGAGAAATCCATCTGCAATTGGTTGGACATGCAAGAAGCATTCACCAAGAACTTCGAGGGTACGTATAAACGTCCCTGCACTGTCGGCGATCTACAGCGGTGCGTGCAAGAGAAAGACGAGACATCTCGCGCCTACCTCTCCTACTGGCTGGATATGAAGAATTCTTGCGCAGGAGTGCACACTCAGACCGCCATGGCCGCCTTCATTGATGGGTTGGAAAGGGGCACGTTGCTCCGACATAAGCTGAAGTGCTTGCAGGACAATCACCAGCTTGACTTGAACCAGATGATTCAATTGGCCAGTGAGTTTTCAGCTGCCGATGATGATGCTAGCGGCTCCTTGCCGTCAACAGCCGTTCCAACTCAAGCTCAGAGGAACAACATCACAAAGCGGAAAACTGCTCTAGAAGAAAAGCAAACTCCCTACATGGTCGCTATGACCTTTGCAGGACGAGGTGATGGCGGACAACATGGCCGAGGACGGGGAGCTGGTCGTGGGCAGCAGCGAGGAAGTGAAACTATCTTGGCAGCACTCCGCATTCCCCAAACCTACGAGGAGTACCGCGATATGCCGTGCCTCGTACACCTCGATGTCAACGGCAAAGCCACTCACACCAATCGACACTGCAAGTTCGTCAACGACCTTAAGGAGGACCCGAAGTCCGGCTACAAGCGAAGTCAGAAGAACAGACTGCATGGCAAGGGCAAGGGGAAGAAGAAGGATGAGGAGTCTAAGGATTCAAGTGACATGGATGAGGATGTTGACCCCAAGCACGCCGCCAAGAGCGACGACAAAGGAAAGAACCCCTTCATGAAGAAGGCGCCAGTTTACCACACTTTCCTTGGCACCCCCTCTGCCCGACAACAGAAGACCTCTATGAGGATACTGATGGCTACTCTACCCCTAGTCTCCCAGTACCTGTGCTGGTCGGAAGTTCCAATTACTTGGGACAGGAAGGATCACCCAGACCTCATCCCTATGGAGAACCAATACGCCATGGTCATCAACCCCCTGATTGACGGCAATGAGTTCACCAAGTGTATGGTGGATAGTGGAAGCAGCATCAACATCATGTACCTGGATACACTGCAGAAGATGAACTTGACGGAGGCAAACCTAAGGCGGACCAACACCATCTTCCACGGCGTAGTTCTGGGTCGGGAGGCTCGGTCCCTTGGGTGCATCACACTTCAAGTTGCCTTTGGCGATGTTAATAATTACCGCCAAGAGCGCATGACCTTTGAGGTGGTCCCCTTCAAGAGCGTGTACCACGTCATATTCGGCCGCGACATATTCCACACCTTCATGGCCAAGACATGCTTCGTCTACAACAAACACAAGATACCCGGACCAAATGGTGTCATCACCGTATCCAGAAGATTTACCAAAACTAGGGACTGCGAGATTAATGAAGCAGCCTAAGCGGAAGTTGTCCTCTACAGCAAAGAATTCAAGGAGATCCAGAGCAAGGTCGATGACTCAGAGATGCCCACGTCGAAGAAACAGATCTCCGACTCCGCTCCAGCATTCAAGGCCGCCATTGAGACCAAGCCGGTGGAACTTGTGGTAGGCGATGCCTCCAAGACCACCGCCATTGGGACGAACCTGGATCCCAAATAGGAAAGTGCGCTTGTCGAGTTCCTCCGTGAGAATAGGGACATCTTTGCCTGGCAACCTACCGACATGAAAGGTGTACCTAGGGAACTTTCTGAGCACATCCTAAACATTGATCCAAAATGCAAACTAGTGAAGGAACCTCTACGAAGCTTTGGAGATGAGAAGAGACGCGCCATTGGCAAAGAGATAGCTAGGTTACTTAAGGCTAGTTTTATCCGAGAAGTCCTTCACACCCAATGGGTGGCCAATCCTATACTTGTCCCTAAAAAGGGAACCAATGAATTAAGAATGTGCGTTGATTACACCGGCTTGAACAAAGCATGTCCCAAAGATCCATTTGCTTTGCCTCGCATTGACCAAGTCATTGACTCGACGGCTGGCTCGGAACTTTTGTGTTTTCTTGATGCATACTTAGGATACCACCAGATCAAGATGAGGAAGTCGGACCAATTGGCCACTTTATTCACTACTCCATACGACACGTTTTGCTATGTTACGATGCCCTTTGGGCTGAAAAACGCAGGTGCTACGTACCAGCGGACAATGCCACATTGCCTGCACGATCAAATTGGTCATAACGTTCACGCCTACATGGACGATATAGCAGTGATTTCTAAAACGTCAAATGACTTAATCTTCGACTTAAAAGAAACCTTTGATAATCTTCGGAAATACAACATGATGCTTAACCCTAAGAAGTGTGTCTTCGGGGTCCCAGCCGACAAATTGTTGGGCTTCATCGTTTCCCAGCGTGGAATTGAGGTGAACCTGGAGAAAATCAAGGCCATCTTAAACATAAAACGTCCGACATGCCTAAAGGACATTCAACGCCTAACAGGTTGTGTTGCAGCAGTTAGTCGGTTCGTCAGCCGACTTGGAGAGAAGGCTCTTCCGCTGTACAAGTTGTTGAAGAAGGCGGACAAATTCAAGTGGACGGGCGAGGCAGACGCAGCATTGAAGAAGCTCAAGGAGATTCTTTCCTCAGCGCCCTTCCTTGCAGCACCCGATCCTGGGGAGCCCATGTTACTTTACATGGCGGCAACCAACCGGGTAATCAACATCGTCATCGTGGTAGAGTGAAAGGAACCAGGCTATGAGCACGGAGTTCAACGACCAATTTACTATGTAAGTGAGGTCTTGACGGAGTCCAAGCAGCGTTACTCGCACTACCATAAGATAGCTTATGGAGTATTCCTTTCTTCTCGGAAGCTGAGGCATTACTTTCAGGAGCACCCAATCACAGTGGTGAGCAAGACTCCACTGTCCGAAATTATCAACAACAGTGACGCTACGGGAAGGGTTGCGAAGTGGGGCATTGAACTTGCCGCCTTCGAGATCACCTACAAGATACGCGATGCTATCAAGTCACAAGCCTTGGCGGATTTCATCACAGATTTGACGGAGATGCCAGATGTTACTCCGTTGCCGGAACCAGAGTACTGGGTGATGCACTTTGACGGATCAAAATTGCTCAACGGCTCGGGGGCTGGTGTACTGCTACAGTCACCAACTGGCGACAAGCTACACTATGTTCTGCAGATCCACTTCGAGGCTACAAACAACATGTCGGAGTATAAAGCACCCTTTCACGGATTACGCGTAGACAAGGATATTGGCATCAAGCGCATAGTTTGTTGTGGAGATTCCGACTTAGTTTCCCAGCAGGTGGCTGGCACCTGGAATGCGCGGAACCCTATGATGGCGACATATCGAGACGAAGTGGACGAGATAGCCAAGTGCTTCTTGGGCTACGAGGTCAAGTATGTACCTAGGGAGCAAAACGAGGCAGCTGATCTATTGTCTAAACTTGGATCAAGGCACAAGAGAATTCCGCCAAGAGTTTTTCTAGAGCATCTACGGGCTCCATCCGTGAAGGGAGCAGACATAGACAACCCGGATAGAGTTGACTCTTCCGTCCACATGGTGGCAAAGATCCCTCCGGCTTGGACAAAACCGTTCATGGAATATCTCGAACACGGAACTTTTCCCGACGACGAGGTCGAAAGATGGCAAATAGTACGACGAGCAAAGGGTTATACCATAATCAATGGACAACTCTACAAAAGGAGCACTACTGGTGTATACCTTAGATGTGTTTCCCAGCTAGAAGGTATTGAAATCCTACGTGAAATCCATATCGGAGATTGCGGGCATCACGCTGCTCCTCGATCGTTGGTCGCGAAAGCCTTCCGGCAAGGATTCTACTGGCTGACCGCGAAGGCGGACGCCAACAAGCTGGTTGAGACATGCATGGGATGCCAATATTATGCCTGACAACCACATGTTCCTGCTGAAGAATTGCGAACAATACCAATAACTTGCACGTTTGCAGTCTGGAGGCTAGACATGGTGGGGTCGTTACAAACGGCACCATGTGGGTTTACGCATCTCCTAGTAGCAGTTGATAAATTCACTAAATGGATAGAAGCTAAACCCATTAGAAAGCTTGATGGGGCAACTGCCCTTAGGTTTGTCCGGGATCTAGTGGTGAGATTTAGTCTCCCACATAGCATTATCACCGACAACGGTAGCAACTTGTCACTCGGAGAAGTGGAGGCTTATTGTTGGGAGAAGGGCATCTGACTTGACCTTGCATATGTGGCACATCCACAATCCAATGGTCAAGTTGAGCGAGCCAATGGATTGATTCTGCAGGGAATAAAGCCACGTCTTGAAGCACCGCTTCATAGAGCAGCTGGAGCCTGGGCGGAAGAATTTCCATCTATGTTGTGGAGTTTACGAACTACACCCAACAGATCCACTGGCTACACCCCTTACTTCATGGTATATGGAGCAGAAGCCATCCTAGACATACTTCATGATGCACCAATATTTGCCGCCTACGATGAAGATGACGCTGAAGAATCCAGACGCCTAGATGTGGACCTTCTCGAGGAGAAGCGCGTTTTGGCATGCCAAAGATCCGCCATCTACCAGCAGAAGTTACGCAGCTACCATAGTCGCCGCATTCGGCATCGCTCGTTTAAAGAGGGGGATTTGGTGCTCCGGCTTAAGCAGAAGAAGTCACACAAATTATCCCCGCCATGGGAAGGACCGTTCATCATAATCAAGGCGCTGCTCAATGGGTCTTACTACCTCATAGATAATCGTGAACTGAAGGATAGACCCAACAAGGATCATAAGCGTAAGCGACGTGACCCGGATGATGACTACCCGGAGCTTGATCGGCCATGGAACATAGCACAGCTACGTCCTTTCTACACTTAACATTTTTTATCTATTGTGTATCTCTTATATGATCAATGAAATAAAGCTCTCTGGTTCACTCATATTTCTGAGTCTTTTACCTCCTTTAGTGTTCATTTTTGGATCATATAAAACCTTTATGCACAAGCTTTGCGATTGCACTTGTGAAAATTCCGTCTACGGGCGTTAGCTTAAGTTTTCTGGTCTACACGTTCTTTGTTGTTTCTATGTGGATTCTAGAGTAGTGACTTTCAGCACTTATTGTCGGTGATTTTGTGCTTAGGTTATTGACGGTGCCATTGGGCATCATCACCTGAGCGCATGGTTCCGACAACGAGTCTTCCGACTCATGAAAAGTCAAGCATAAAAACCAAAGTAATGGATAAGCCAACACTTGCTTAAAAAATATATACATGCTGGAAATAGTTCTTAAGTAGAAGGACATACACCATTGTTTTCCACCTTAAGTTACCATGTAGTCTTTTCGCATAAAATGTTACAGAGGAAACACATATTACAAATTGTTCTTATTCCTCTGGCGCAGGCGACTTGGAAGCAGCATCACCAGCAGCAGGAGAGTCACCCTCGAAGTCGGCAGTGTTGAGGGACTCGAAGGAGCTATGGTCGCCGCCATCAATGGTGTTCATTAGCACGAAGACGTTGACATCGACCCACTCGGCAACTCTGGTGTCATAACCCGTGAGTGACGACAAGATAGATTCGTGGATTATCTCTTTGCCTCCGTCATCTATGTCGGGGATACCAGAGGTTACCATGTCGATGCCGGCATCCTCGTAGTGTGCCTTAACCATGGACAGCGCCATCCTTGCACCGTCTCGTGCACATGAAGCTTTCCATCTTGTAATACACTTCGGGGCTCGGCGCAGGATCTCCGAGAACTTCGTCATAGAGTCTGATGCCTTGATATTGATCTGGAGGGGCTTGGCAATCTCTTTGGCTTGCGCGATGGCGGTGTTGATGAAGTTGCCGGCAAGGACCATGCATTCTTTTGCCGGAGGAGGTGACCGGGTTAAACCCATAGGAGTTGCGAATTCCCGACAAAGGAGTGCATGAGTTAAAAAAATCAGAGTATTCAGACTACAGAAATCCAAGACGGAGAAAAACTTACTGAAGATGCTGGACTCAGCTTGCCAGAGGGTATCCGCCATGGAGTCCCGTTCTTGTTGGAGGAGCTTGTATGCTTCATGATGGCGGTGATTTTTCTCATCAGCAGCTCTTTTCTGCTCTTTCAAGATAGAGATTTCCTCCTTCAAGCGGTTCATATCCTTGGTGGCAGAGTCCTACAAGGCTTTCATCGATTCTTCATGCATCTTCATCATGTCCTTCCTCTCCTGCTTAAGGATCTTGTTCTCGCTGTCTAGCTGCTGAATATGCTTGGACTTCTCGACAATATCCTTAGCCTTGGCAATGGTTTCTGCAAGTCGGAGAAATAACAGTACACAGTGAGTACTCAGAGAATGTGAGCAAAAAACCAAGTCGGAATGCGAAAAAGAAAATAGACGCTTGCTCTTGGTGATCTGTTCCTTCAAGAAGGCAGTTTTACCCTTTTTAGCTTGCAAGTCCGCACGCATCTTCTGATACTTGTCGTTGGCCATGCCCCTCCGAGCATTCTCATTCTATGGAAAAAGGAAAATTAATCGTTGTTTAGTCTACTTGGAGCATCTAGCCGGAAAGTTTCCACCTAGACGCTTGGGGGATACATCGAGAGTTTTTAACTTAACAATATGCTTAGTCTTTCTTTAAGCATCTAGTCGGAACTAATTTAGTTTTTGATTAGAATCTTGGGGGCTACAGTATAAAGTTTTAACTCAGATGTATGCTTAGTTTCTATTTAAGCATCTAGTCGGAACTAATTCAGTTATAACCAGAAGCTTGGGGGCTACAGTATCGAAATTTATAAATACTGCGTATGCTATTCTTAAAAGCATCTAGTCGGAATAATTCATTCAAACTACATGCTTGGGGGCTACAGTGAGAAGTTTTCTAGCTAAGTCACTCTTAGAGCATTCAGACGCAAAGACCTATGGTTTTCCGTCTAAATCCTCGGGGGCTACAGTGGGATACTCATATGAAATGCAAAAGGCAAATAAAACTTACAAGTGCAATGACTTGAGATTGGTAGCGCTCTCGGCCAGCAGCTTGCCAAAGGATACACTGTTTCATTGCAAGATCTCTGCTTGCCGGAGAAGCTCCTCAAGACCGCACGACGGAGATGTCGGTGCCGCACCAGGAACCAGAGAAGTGCTACCCGGCGTAAGTGCCGGATAAACTATCTTTGGGAACTCTATGGCTTTCTGGGGGCGAGGGCGCCGCCTTTGGCAGAAGTACCACCTTCCACCACCGCCTTACCGCTACCGATGGCATCCTTAGCCGGAGCTTCAGCCATTTGGTATGCGGCACTCTCCTGCGTCGCCTGTTCGCCGACAACAGAAAGCTCGGTAGAGGCGCCTGAGTCCACTTCCATGGCGGAAGGGCCAGCTGCTTCCTTGGCTTGAGAGCTTGTCGGAGCAGACGAAGGCTTGATGATGGGAGTGACAGGGGCGATGGCGGGAGATGCGTCGCAATGCAGCATATCCTTGATGGTTCTAGAAGCCCCCAAAGTTTTGGAGGTCTTCTGCAAGCTGGTCGTGGCTTTCTTCCTGAAACGTGCAAAATGCATATGTACAGGAATAAGATAGACAAATGAACAATGTCGGAGAGAAAGAAGCTTACACGAGTGGGGGTGCTTTGGCAAAAGGGAACCCAGTAACCTTTCTTTTCTCCGCCTCCAGGGCGACGGTAGTCTTCTTGGAGGCTCCACCCTCTGTCTTCTTATTCTTGCCTCCGTCGGCAGCGTTAGAGGTGGAGCTCTTCCGCTTTCGTGCCAACGGAGCATCATCGTCGGACACGACGGTGACTTCCTTCATATTTGGATCATAGATTTGAGGAGCCATGCTGTCATCATCTATGTCGCTAAGATGTTAAGTGAAGAACCACCGTGTTAGATGAGATGGAAATGGCTAGACAGAAGAACTAGAGTATATGTCATACACGGAAAATAAGCAGTTACCTTTGGGCACTTTCTCTCTACGAACATGTCGTAGGTGATGGTGAAGCCATGTCTCTTGTCCTTCATCTTGACGATGCCCTTGAGGCGAAGCTTGATGGAGTCGCTCGAGAAGTTGTCCACGGAGATGCGGAGGCTATCCCTTCTATCGTTGGAATACTCGTGCATCAGCTTCGAGCGGTGCTGGAGAGGCTGGATCCGCCTGATGAACTAGCACATGGCTAGGTCCAATCCGGTCAAACCTGTATCTACGAACCACTCTATCCGCCTTATAGCGCGGGAAGCGTCAATGTCGGAGGAAAGGGAGGCCTGGGATGTCCATGTCGAGGCTTCGGCGGCAGCTCCATCGACGAAGTCCGGGTACGTTACTTCTCGGTTAGCAAGAGGGATATCTAGGTCATAGAAGTAAGTATGCTGCCAGTTCTTGCAGGACTCGTGGCCGACGATGTCGGGGAAGCGTCGGCCAGGCCGGATCTTGAAGCTAATGGTGCCACAATTTATAAGTTCATCTTTGCTGGCCCCGGCTTCGTGCTTGACGGTGAAGAAATAGACAAAGAGATCTAGCCTAGGCCTTATCCCTAAGTAACCCTCGCAAAGCGCCGCGTAATTGCTAAGCGCTAGGATACTATTGGGAAAGAGGTTTTGGGGCTGTACTCGGTAATGATTGATGACAGCGAGGAAAAAGTTAGAGATGGGCAGGGAGACGCCGCGTACCAACTATGCTTTAAGGTACACCTTTTCTCCAGCTTGGGGAGAAGGTGTGACCTCACCGGCCGGTGCCGCCCTCCAGGCGAGCCCCTCCGTCATGGGGAGGTAACCTTCGATGATCAACTCCTTCATGTCGCGGTCTGTGATGTCCGAACCGCGCCAGTCGCCTTTGTGGGAGTCGCTTTCCTCCTCCAGTAGCTCCAGCGCTGCTGGATTATGGACACCGCCGGTGGTTTCGACCACCGCTGACATGGGGATGACCAGGCCCTCAGGGGGCACGACGACAGAGCTCGCCGGCTTTGCTGCGGCTTCACCCGACGCCGCCATCAATGGGGAGGAGCTTCTTTTGGCCATTGAGAGCGTTTGGAGGTGACTGGCAAGATTGGGAGTTAGGGATTTTCATGCGAGGCGCGGAGAGCTCGAGGAGACGCTCGCTGGAGGAAGAAGATGATGTAGGGGAGAATGAGGTGAAAAGGTAAATTTTCCACCGTAGTTACTATTTATGGTCTCCGGCGTCAAAATTCGTGCAGCTTGATCGAATGGTTGTCGCGTAGGCGACCTGTGCGGGGGCGTGCGCGGAAATTTCGCCACGTACCAACCGTCGCCGCCAACGGTTCGTATCACTCGCATGGGAAAATCATACATGATTGCGTTCTCTGCATGTGTGAGTTACGAGGCGTCACTGACCCATGTCTACGTCACCCTAGCTATCATAGGCAGATGAACCATCACATCAGAAGATTCCGGCATGGACAGATCCAGTCCGGCTACGGAAGAGTACGATAGAAGATTCAGCATTTCTCCGACTTACAAATTGAAGACGGAGAAAACCTTACAGGGTTCTTTGGGAGGACTACCAGATATTGCTTGACGATTTGCCGACATCCATCTAGACGGAGCATTCAACGTGAAGAGGCAAGATGACGCAAGATCTCGGAGTTCTCCGGGGGCTACTATTGGGGATATGCTATATGGGTATCATCATAGCATGTCCTCTATCCGGATAACCTAGGTGGCCCACAGTTGGTAGCATGGCCCATGGCTTGTTGGGCAGCCCAGTTAGATGGATCCAGAAGGGAGGCCCATGCCGGATAAAGGAAGGTTAAGGTGGAGTCACCAGCGTACCCGGAGCCTTGGAGTACAAGACACGCTAGACTAGTAATAGATAGTGTAGGAATCTGTAACCTGTCCGGCTAGGACTTTTCCCTGTAACCCTAGGACCTGGCGACTATATAAGTTGGGACTATGGGAGCCTTTAGAGCACAAGTCAGATCGTTTTTATATACACCTTGCACAGCGAACCTATCTCTGTAACTCGGCGTATTGCCATTATAGTGATTTATAGCAGGAGTAGGATTCCGCCACCGTTGTGGGATCTGAACCTGGGTAAGCTATGTAACCTCGTACCCGTCAACCGTCCGCCTTCCCCCACGTCTCTAAACACGCACTGTGAGGACCCCTCCATGGCGTACTTGTCGGCAATACCACGACACCAATACAGAGAAAAGGTTGTTGTGTTTAACTAGTGACGATCAGCTTTTGACCAAGTGTTTTTGGTCACAGAAAGGTCATAGATTAAAAACTATAACCTTCCAGTGACTAATATGAAGGGTCATGTATCACCAGATTGTTTGTAGTGAGGGGTGCGCTGGAGATCGGGAATGGATAACAGAAAAGCAACACGGGACACGATGTTTACCCAGGTTCAGCCCCCGAAGGGAAAACCCTAGTCATGCTTGTATTCTCTCAATTGATGGCAGAATCGAAGGTTACAAGGGTGCGCACATGAGATCTGGCGCGTGTGTAGGCTATGGTATTTCATGATCCTCTTTGTCGTGCGCTCATGGACTTTATATAGGGAGGCCAGGTCTCGGGTTTAGGTCGATTCGGTTACAGATTAGGGTTTTACCCTTTAACTTTCTATCTAAAGCTAGTCGTATCCTCCAAGGAATCACCTCCTTCATGGGTCTGGGCCACCTGAATCCTTCCCGGGCTTCGTCATAAAGAACGGAGAATCACGTGGGCTTCTGCCGGGCCGGGCCGGATAGGCTAATATTGGGCACCCGTAGGGCATACCCATGTCAGTTAGTGCTCCTGTTGCTCCTCATTTTAAGTTTTCAGTTTCTCAATGTCATACTACTAATGAAGAGTTTGAGTACATGTCAAACATGTCATATGCTAGTGTTGTTGGTTCATTGATAAATTCCATGGTTTGTTCACATCTTGATTTGTCATATGCAATGAGTTTGATTAGTAGATACATGGCTAATCCTAGTAAAGAATATTGGCATACCGTTTAGTGGGTTTCCAGATACCTTTATGACACTTCCAATGCTTGTTTGAAGTTTGTAAGGAATGGTGAGGGACTCGTTGGCTACGTGGATTCAGATTTTGCTACTGATTTGGATAAAAGAATATCCTCATAGGTTATGTATTTAATGTTGGTGGTTGTGCTATTAGACGGAAGGCAATGTTGTGGGCTTTGTGCCCCATCTACTAATGAAGCCAAATACATGGCTACCGTTGAAGCTTGCAAAGAATATGTCTGATTAAAATGTTTGTTTGCTAAGCTTTGTGAAGATGATTTTTGCGGTACTTTGTTTTGTGACAGTCAAAGTGCCATATACCTACAAACGATCAGATGTTTCATGAGAGAACAAAGCATATTGATATCAAATACCATTTTGTTTGAGACATTGTTGCTTAAGGTAAACTAAAGGTATGCAAGATCAGCACAAATGATAATCTTGTTGATATGATGAATAACCATGTTCATGTTGTTAAGTTTGAGCTATGCTCGAACTTGGTTGGTTTAACTGATTAACCCAAGTGACTATTTTGGCGGCAAAAGTATTTTCTTTGATTGTTCAGATATGTTATTGCTAGTGCTATACCAAAAAAATGTCTCAAGGTGAAGGTTTTGAAGTTATGATCAAAATTCATTAAAGTGGCTAACTTCTAACGATCGGAGCGAGACCCGACGTCAGATCGTTGAAAATCTAGGTTTTCACCGTTATATATACATCATGTAAGCCGGAAGTTAGGATAAGTCACGTCTGATAATGTTAGTGTTGTGTAAACACTCCACATATAGTGAAGTTTTACTGGCTAAAGGTCGTAGTTTTTTTATCTCTTTGTCGAAGAGATTTTCCATGTTAAATCTTGCGTCCCTATTGTGATTCAGTTTTCATACTTCGTTATTTGTTTGTAGCGTTTATAACAATATAACCCATCCAATCAGGTGAGCGCATCAACTGATGCGGACGGTGGAGCAGGCGTTAAGTGAAACTCTATGACTAATGACTAGACACTTGGATCAATACCTTTTAGTTGCGAGTACACTTTTGGAAAACTCCCCTAGTAAAAATTGTGTGTTGTACTTACCTATGCACACAACCAGACCATTTGCATGCAGTTTTTAAGTCGTACAGTAGGCGATCATTAACAACGCCCAAGGATCAATCCTTTGGTTTCGTATGTTATTGGATATTAAATGGTCCCATTTGTAGTGGATATTTAATTTTAACTGGAGTTCATTAACAAAATCTAGCATGTCTTAACCCGTCGAATCACACGAGCGCCTCAATGCAAGACAGGGAGCAGCGTTAGGTGAATACCATGCCAGACTATTCAGTTGGAGAGCATACAATCGCCTCTTTTGTGATAGCATGATACCACTATTTACAATTCAAATTTACAAGTATCAATTTTTTTAAAAATAAATTTGTGTATGTTCACAAGATGTGTATTTATATTTTCTAGAATTACAGAACCAAATTCAAAGTACACGCGAAGAAACAAAAGAAAAAGATAAATCAAACCCTCGTCCATCCCATGGTAGACAATCACCAATATGAACATGTTACACAACCCACCTCCACACTTGGTTGACCACCCGTTTAACCACCAATGTCTGGTTCCCTCGCCATGTTCATCTACTGTCCCGCCAAGTATCCTAGGTCATAAACCCAAACCACCTGAACCCCACCGTAGATCAGAATTGGTTACCCACGCCCAATGACGAGTTCACATATCCCCCGAACCACTATGCACCGATACAAACAACGTGTCACTTGCTTGAATAGTGTTAAAAAAGACAAAACACAAAATTTAGGGAATGTACACACATATCTTGTGAAAACCCAAAAATTTGTTTTCAATTATTTGGCACTTCGAAATATAAATTTTGAGAATTGGTATCATGGTACCATATGAGGTATGGTATCACTTGGAAAGGCTGGCCACCAGTCTTCTTCTTTCTCCTCGGAGCCATCAGCTTACCACAGTCCAAAAAATTACTTTAACGGAATCTTTGAGCGGTCTCGCTAGAAGAGCCAGGACAAAGTGGAATTTGGGACAGGATGTCGCGGCATGTGACGCAAAGCTTTTTATAGTGGCCATGATGGGTTAGGAAGAGAAGAAAATATTGTTAGTCACATAGAGCTTGACGATGTTCTCGCTAGCTAGTTGTGCCTGCTAATTAATTTGGATCGTACTAGGGGCTAAGTATGGATCTTACTGGCATGGGGCGAAGACATGGTCAACTGTGATCAGAGGAATCGTCCACTGGATGTCAGGGTTAGGTGGGGGAAAATACCGCACCAACGTGCGGAGCTCGATACGGCATCGGACTGGGTTTGTTTTTTGACAGACATCCGACTGGGTTCGTACCGCAGATCAGCCTTGCAACATGCGCGGCAACATTTGAGCATGCTAATGTCATGTCCAGGGTGTAGACGTCACACATTGTAGGCAAACTCTATAAACTGAGAAAGTATCTCGTGGGAAAACTTTTTTTTTCGACTAGATTGAAAACATAGAAAACTAAGAATTACTAGATCCGAAGATCCGTACATATTTGAGTAAAACAATGTTCTTTGTCAAAATCAGCATGCAATCTACCTTAACCTTACCTCCGTTCTTTCCATAAACTCATGCATTTAAATTTTGTTCAAGCTAAATAAGGACAATATACTTCAAACTCAATGTCTGATTTGGCATCAATTTTCACCACTATGTTTATATTGACGAGGTCTTTAAATCAAGACCAATGTTGAATATGTTTTTGGAATTTAAAATCTCAAGTTTTGAAAATTGAAGTAAATTTCCAAAAAAAAAATACTTCATGGATGCAAGTTTCTCATGGCATTCATTAATTTTGATATGATTTCATTGTTTTATATAGGTTCCATACTCGTTTTGGGATTTCATAATGGTTGAAAATTCACTAGGGTTATTAACTTATATTCCATATGGCGTTTTCATTGAGTTTCGCTAATGTTTCTTAACATGAGATCTAGATTTGAAGATCTTAAGACAGAGAATGCAACGATATGAAAAATGCTCGTAATTCGAACAAACGGTTTAGAAGATATTTCACTTTTAATATTTGGTTTTAGAATAGAAAACAGAAAACTGACTCATGTGCCCCCATAATCAAAACTTGGGGACGCAGAAACAGAACACCATCAAAACGCTTGAGAAAAAGAACCCCCGTCCCTTCTCACCCCCCACCCTCCGAGGGCGGCGGGCCGTCCCCTCCCGCCGGCCGCCTCTGAACCCCCTCCTCCTCCCTTCGTTGTTGCCACCGGCAGGGGTCGTCAGGCGTAGCCCGGGCGACGCTGGTGGCGGTGGCCTTCTTCTCCCCGCGCCTTGGGGTCAGGTCAGGGCCCTTCTTCCCCCAGGCGGTGGTGCTCCTAGGGAACCTGTAACACCTCAAAAATATTAAATAAGATTATCAAGTTCTAATCATCCAAGTTTAGGGTTAACAAAAACTTTTATTATTAAAATTAATATGAATGCATGTGTGTGTGATTACTGCATGAATGATTGCAATTGCCATGTTTGATTGCTATGAATGATAAGGATTGGTTTAAAGATGAAAACAGTATCATCTTGGTCAATTCCAAACAAAACAAATCAAAATGAAATTCAAATAAGAAGGCATATGATCAAATGGTCATCTTGACCAAAGTTAACCACTAGACCACTTTGGGTATTCCTAGTAAAGATTTCTCAATGGAAACTTTTTCAATTCTTTTCACCCCTTGCTAGACCAAGTAACAACGAACCCAAGCAAACTCACAAACTTATAGAAACTATTTTCAAATCCATTTGATAGGCATTCAAAAATTGAATCCTTAATAGGTACTAAGATGGCCATTTCTTAAAAACCAACCAAATCAATTCCCCTTGGCAAACCCTAGCAACCACAGACTACCAAGCTTATGACAAGATCACTCTACAAAATTCATCCAAAAATTTAATTTTTGAATTCATGCGGCCATTGATCAAACACCTGGTGAGCACAGTAACAACTGCCAAACTATTACTATTCTTGATCAATTCTTTCTCTACCAATTGTCGCTACTACTAGCCCTCACTCACCCCCAGTGCCCAGCATTGCATTGGAGCAGCTCCCCTTCACTGCTTGGACTAGTGTCGCGCCACCCGAGCCGTCCTTGCCGGTCAACCATGGGCAACTCGCCACAAGCCGCCCCGAGCCCGTCCACGATGTCTAGGAGACAAGACACCGTCCATCACCACTCTCTGTCCACCGCTCGACCAAATACAAGTCATGGACAAGCCAGCAACACGGCACCCATTTCTCTGTCTGCCATGCCGAGAGCACGCGAGAACACCGTAGCCGCCTCGCGCGCACATGTCGCGCCTCGCTCTCTCCACGCGTACCCGCACTCACCGCAACACCAGTGACCCCCAGGACACGACTGTTCGCCACCACGCGACACGAGACCACTATACGCCATATCGAACACCCGCCGTTCCCGCATAGAGAACGGACCGCTCCTGACCATCCTCGGCCACCTCATGCTGAGCCATTAAGCGTGCGACGACCGCCGGGAAACACTGCACCGTCCTACGCCCTCAGCCATGCCCGTAGCTCACTACAACGACGTCCCCGGAGGAGCCAGACCATTCCGCTATGCCCCCCTCGCTAGTGTATAAATATAGGCCCCTCCGCCTCTATTCTCCACACCATCTCACTCCCCACTCCTCACAGAACCTCCCACACCTCTCCCCGGAGCAAGGCAAGCACCACATCACCAAAATTTTTCCAGAGTCCGCCGCTGCACAGGAGAAGAGGAGTCGTCGATTAGAGCCACCCCAGGAGCTTCCGTGACCGCGCCTCGAACCGCCGTCGTTGACACGTTCGTTCGCCCCCATCGCCAACCCTAGCTTGAGCCCAGGTGAGCCACCGCGTACCCCCACCATCACTGTTAGGGTTCGGTCTCGCCGGAGCTGTGTGACAGAGACGATGAACCACCGCCGTCGATCCTAGTCTAATCGTAGGGCCTAGATTGAAACACACCGTTTCTATTAGATAGAGACGCTGACGCATGGGACCCCCCTGTCAGCAGCCCGCTGCGCCAGCGCAGTGTAGTTGGGCCGGCCCAGTATCGTTCCCGTGCGAGCCAGTGATTCAAATTTAGGTTTTATTTTATTTTAAAACCCTAGTTCTGTCAGTAGATTCAAAAATCAATTCAAAGATATTTACTGAACCAAATTGCATGATTCCAATTTTGCTAGAAAGGTATTGAAAATATCTATCCAAGACCATTGGATTCAAACCATTTGAAATTATAGATCACCTATAGTAAAAATAACAATACAGAGACTTTTCCACATTCAAACATTTTTCAAAAATCAACCATAAATGCTTTTGAGTTTATTCCAACTCTCAAAAATCACAATTGACAAGATCTATCTGAATATGTAAAAATATTTAGGTTTACATGCAGTGATCTTGGACTAGTACTAAAAGAATGCTCTATGGGAATTTCTAGTCACTTAAATTGTATAAAATAGTAATTTTAAACTTTATAAAATATGAACACCACTTTAAATCACATTCCCAAGTATTAAAATATGTGGTGATGACATGTGTCAACATGATCCCATTTTTTAATTGGAGAATATTAAATCTTAAGTACTTTCAATGAGTAGAAATTACTTTTCTAAAAATAAGAAAGATAAGACTAGGTCTTTATTTCATGTTATGATTGTGATAATGCTAGATCATCTAGTGTGAAACTTTGTGTGCCAAATAGAGGTAGTTAAGGATTGTTTGGTGATTGTGTACCTCGTATTCATTTATAGACGCTAGTACCGACCAAGGCTACGAAGAATAGGAGTACTATGTAGAAGAAGAAGAAAACTTCAACCACTGCACCAATCAAGACAAGCTAGAACTTTGCATGCTACCTATGCAAGCTATCTAATGCAGGATAACCTATGCAAGATGCCCTAGGCATGTTTTGGTTATGCAACCTTGATTATACCAATTCCTAGTTTTACTTGCAAGATTTATTCTTTTATCTTTGCCAAAGTTATTTACCCTTACTTAGTGACTTGTGAGTTTTGGAAAGATAGTATAGATAGCATAAAGAGCATAAAACTAGGCCTAAGTAGTTATACTTACATACCATCAAGAGTATAGAACTAGAGTTAGATAGTTACACTTGACTAGCACCCCTCATTAGTGAATACCCTCAACTTTAGTTGGCTAGTGCTAAGCATAAAAGTTGATCACTTTAGATGGGAATACTTGGTGAAAATGATTATGAAAACCTTGGAATGAGGATTTATTTTATTTAAATGTTTTGACATGTGTTATGAACACAAGATGATTTGATGATGAAAATATGGAGGCATGAGCCTTGACCCTTTATAAAAACTGATGGTTGGGTTCGGATGCGATACCATTCCAATTTTACCATACAACCACAATACCTGAATTGGGTAGGGCTTGACTGGAAGTTTATATGTCTTAGTATGGGTTCACTTGCGGAAGAGGTTGAGCTGAGGCTACCTCATGATGACTGTCCACCATGCAGTACCCAAGATGACAGATGGTCATGGTTGGAAGGCCAAACTCATAGGGGAGGTGCCTATACTAGGGTGTGTAATTGAAAGGTTAGGATTGATTATCCGCATACTAAGTATGATGATTCAGGGTTATCCCTGACGGATGTATCGAATGTTGTGGTGAAAGTGTACTTGTAGGGGTTCGTAGCATGGAAATCAAAAAAAATCTAACGCATGCAAACAAACAAGCCAAGATCTATCTACTAGATTGTAGCAACGAGTCGATAGAGGAACTCACCCTCGAAGATTCCAAAGCAGTTAACGAGAGCAGATTCTTGTTGGTGATGTAGTCGTACTCTTGCCGATCTCAAGATCGCGTAGATGATCCTTCCGGCGCTGCGTTCCGGCAGCGCTTCCGCAGTCGGTCACACGTTCGGTACTCGATGAAGACCTTCCTCTCCCTTGTTCCAGAAGGCAGCGGAGGTTGTAGCACTCTCCTCGTGATTCTAGCAGCACGACGGCGTGGTACCGGAAGTAGAGGGGAGATCTCGCAAGGCTCCACCTTAAGCCAGAGCGAGTATGGTGGAGCAAGAGAGGTGCCTTGGCGATCTAGGGTTTAGAAACACCAAGGGAGGAAGCTTGGCCGGTGTCTAGGGTTTGGGAACACCCCAACTCGGCGATTTGGTGGTGCCCAAGGCGGCGACGACAGCAGGAGGTAGTGGCGTCGACGGCTTGGGGCTAGGGTTTTGGGTGTGAGGGGTAGGGGAAGCCCTACCCCTCCTTATATAGGTGGAGGGTGGCTGGTTGGGAGGAGGGAGTCCTCCCCCAACTCGTCATCCTTGGCCGGCGGGTGGAGGGAGGGGAACTCCTCCCCAAGTAGGTTTCCTACTCTCCCTCCACCAAGCAAACTTGTCGTTTGACTTTTTCAAATTGGCGTTTGACTTTCAAACTAGGATTTGATTTCTCCCTTTATTTTGCCCAGCCAAGTGACCTAGTACATGATGCAACCATTCCATATTGTTATGACACATTCATGTACTCTTCCCCTCTGGAGTGCCGGACGTTCCGGACCCTTCTAGAACATTCCCGGTGAAAACACCGGAATCATTCCCCAACTCCGGAACAGGACTTTCCTTATATGAATCTTATTCTCCGGACCATTTCGGATCTCCTCGTGATATCCCGGATCCCATCCGAGACTCCGAACAACATTCGGTCTCTTACTCATCATTCCATAACTACTCAACAACATCGGATCCTTAAGTGTGTCTCCCTACGGTTCGTGAATTATGCGGACATGATCGAGACACTTCTCCGATCAATAACCAATAGAGGAATCTGGAAATTCATATGGCTCCCAAATATTTCTATGATTACTTTGCGATCGAATGAACCACTTACATACGATACCCATTTCCCTTTGTCTCACGATAGTTTACTTATCCGAGGTTTTGATCGTCAGTATCTCTGCATACCTAGTTCAACCTCGTTACCGATAAGTACTCTTTTCTCGTTCCCGTGGTATGTGATCCCTTGTGAGCCAGTCACATGCTTGCAAGCTAATTGGATGACATTCCACTGAGAGGGCCCAGAGTATATCTATCCGTCATATGGATGGACAAATCCCACTCTTGATCCATGTGCCTCAACCCATACTTTCCGAACACTCAATGCCACCTTTATAGACACCCAGTTACAGTGTGGTGTTTGATTTCATCAAAGCATCCTTCCGCTGATGGTGATAGGCATGATCTCATGGTAGAAGGAATTAGGTTACTATGTATCAAAAAGCTTATAGCAATTGAACTATTAAAATGACTTGATCTTTATGATACGCTTATCTATAGGAGTATGTCCATCGTACCATTCTCCTAATGATATGATCTTGTTGTTAATAACATCTCAATGTTCATCATAGGGAAACCACAATCATCTATTAACCAACAAGCTAGTATTATGAAGAGGCTTTACTAGGGACTCTAATTTAGTTTACAAATCAGACAAGTATTAATGTTTCCTGGTTAATATTGTTATAGCATGAATATAAACATTTATCATAAACACAAAGATATAATAATAACTACATTTATTATTGCCTCTAGGGCATATCTCCAACAGTCTCCCACTTGCAGTAGAGTCAACTAATCTAGATTACATGGTAATATACCGAACACCCATGGCAGTTTGGTGTTGGTCATGTTTTGCCCTCGGGAGAGGTTTAGTCAACGGATCCGCCACATTCAGATCCGTGTGTACTTTGCAAATCTTTATGTCACCATCTTGGACATGTTCTCGAATAGCGTGAAAATGTAGCTTGATGTGCTTCAGCTTCTTGTGTGACCTTGGTTCTTGCGCATTGGCTATGGCTCCCATGTTATCACAGTAGATAGACATTGGGTCCAGCGCACTTGGAACCACACCGAGCTCTATAATAAACTCCTTCATCCATATCGCTTCTTGTGAAGCCTCCGAGGCAGCTATGTATTCCGATTCAGTTGAAGATCTCGCCACAACGCTTTGCTTTGCACTCCTCCAGCTAACTGCTGCACCATTCAAAGTAAATACGTATCCAGATTGAGATTTAGAATCGTCCGGATCGGTGTTCCAACTAGCATCGGTGTAACCATTAACAACGAGTTGTTCATCACCTCCATAAGAAAGAACAATATACTTAGTTCTTCTCAAGTACTTAAGGATGTTTTTGACCGCTGTCTAATGATCCACTCTTGGATCACTTTGATATCTGCTAGTTAAACTAACAGCATATGCAATGTCGGGTCTAGTACATAGCATGGCATACATTAGAGATACTATGGCTGAGGCATAGGGAGTCTTACTCATCCTTTCTCTATCTTCTGACGTTGCTGGACTTTGATTTTTACTCAAGGTCGTATTGGGCAACATGGGCAAGAACCCTTTCTTGCTATCTTCCATTCCAAACCTCTTTAGAACTTTGTCCAAATATGTACTTTGTGACAATGATATTAGGTGTCTTGATCTATCTCTATAAATCTTTATGCCTAATATATAAGCTGCTTCGCCAAGATTTTTCATTGAAAAACTATTATTCAAATAATCCTTGACACTATTAAGAAGGTCTACATCATTCCCAATCAACAATATGTCATCTACATATAGTATTAAGAATGCTACAGAGCTTCCACTCACTTTCTTGTAAAAACAAGCTTCTCCATAAGTTTGTATAAAACCAAAGCTTTTGATTACCTTATCAAAACGTTGATTCCAACTTCGGGATGCTTGCTTCAATCCATATATGGACCGTTGAAGTTTGCATACCTTGTTAGCATATATAGGATCGACAAAACCTTTGGGTTGCATCATATACAACTCTTCATCAATGTCTCCATTGAGGAACGCCATTTTGACATCCATCTACCATATCACATAATCATAATATGCAGCGATTGCTAACATAATCCTCACAGACTTTAGCTTCGCTACTGGTGAGAAAGTCTCATCGTAGTCAACTCCTTGAATTTGTCGAAACCCTTTTGCGACAAATCGAGCTTTATAGAC
Organism: Avena sativa; assembly: GCA_916181665.1. Classification (NCBI taxonomy): domain Eukaryota; kingdom Viridiplantae; phylum Streptophyta; class Magnoliopsida; order Poales; family Poaceae; genus Avena; species Avena sativa. The sequence continues at coordinate 36,642,168 of OV702298.1, read as the reverse complement.
GGTAACATTACCATCAGCATCTGTTTTCTTCTTGAAAATCCATTTGTTCTCGACAGCCTTCCGGCCATCCGGTAAGTCCACCAAAGTCCATACTTGGTTTTCGTACATGGATCCAATCTCGGATTTCATGGCTTCTTGCCATTTATTGGAATATGGTCTCATCATTGCATCCTCATATGTCGCAGGGTCATCGGTGTTGTCCACCAACATGACACTCATAACGGGATCATACCAATCAGGAGTGGTTCGAGTTCTCGTTGACCTGCGAGGCTCTGTAGCAACTTCAACCGAAGTTGCATGATCATCATCATTAGCTTCCTCTCTTATTGGTGTAGGCACCACAGGAACTACTTATGGTGCTGCGCTACTCGCAAGTTCAAGAGAAGGTTCAACAACCTCATCGAGTTCTACTTTCCTTCCAGTCACTTCTTTCAAGAGAAATTCCTTCTCTAGAAAGGATCCATTCTTAGTAACGAAGATTTTTCCCTCGGATCTATGATAGAAGGTATACCCAATAGTTTCCTTCGGGTATCCTATGAAGACGCATTTTTCCGCTTTGGGTTCAAGCTTGTCCGGCTGTAACTTCTTTACATAGGCTTCACAACCCCAAACTTTAAGGAACGACAATTTAGGTTTCTTCCCAAACCATAATTCATACGGTGTCGTTTCAACAGATTCAGATGGTGCCCTATTTAAAGTGAATGCGGCTGTTTCTAATGCATAACCCCAAAACGATAGCGGTAAATCTGTAAGTGACATCATAGAACGAACCATATATAAAAGAGTTCGATTACGACATTTGGACACACCATTACGCTGTGGTGTTCCCGGCGGTGTCAATTGTGAAAGTATTCCGCATTTCTTTAAATGCTCACCAAACTCGTAACTTAGATATTCACCTCCACGATCAGAACGTAGAAATTTAATCTTCTTGTTACGTTGATTCTCTACCTCACTTTGAAATTCCTTAAACTTCTCGAAAGTTTCGGACTTATGTTTCATGAAATAGATATACCCATATCTACTCAAGTCATCTGTGAAGGTAAGAACATAACGATAACCACCGCGCGATGCTACACTCATTGGACCACACACATCAGTATGTATGATTTCCAACAAGTCCGTAGCTCGCTCCATCATACCATAAAATGGAGTCTTAGTCATTTTACCCATCAGACATGCTTCGCATCTTTCAAGTGATTCGAAATCAAGTGATTCAAGAAGTCCATCGGAATGGAGTTTCTTCATACGCTTCACTCCGATATGACCAAGACGACAGTGCCACATATAGGTCGAGTTATCGCTCAATTTCAAACGTTTAGCCTCAATGTTATTTATGTGTGTATTACTACAATCGAGATTCAATAAGAATAGACCATCTATCAAAGGTGCATGTGCATAAAACATATTACTCATATAAATCGAACAACCATTATTCTCAGACTTAAATAAGTAACCGTCTCGCAATAAACAAGCTCTAGATATAATGTTCATGCTCAATGCAGGCACCAAATAACAATTATTTAAGTATAAAACTAATCCCGATGGTAGATGAAGAGGTAGCGTGCCGACCGCGATCACATCAACCTTTGATCCATTTCCAACGCGCATCGTCACCTCGTTCTTCGCTAGCTTCCGTTTATTCTGCATCACTTGTTTTGAGTTACAAATATGAGCAACCGAACTAGTATCAAATACCCAGGCACTACTACGAGTACTAGTGAGATACACATCAATAACATGTATATCGGATATACCTTTCTTCTTGATGTTGCCGTTCTTAAAATCCGCTAAGTACTTTGGGCAATTCCGCTTCCAGTGACCTTCTCCCTTGCAGTAAAAGCACCCAGTATTAGGCTTAGGTCCAGCCCTGGTTTTCTTCGCCGGTTCGGCAACTTTCTTACCACCCTTCTTGAAGTTTCCCTTTTGCTTAGACTTGACTTTCTTGAATTTGGTGGTCTTATTGACCAACAACACTTGGTGCTCTTTCTTGATTTCCACTTCTGTAGATTTCAACATGGAGAAGAGTTCTGGCAATGTCTTGTCCATGTTTTTCATATTGTAGTTCATCACAAAGTTCTTGTAACTTGGTGGTAGTGATTGGAGGACACGGTGAATCCCCAAAGAATTAGGAATCACTATACCCAAACTTTGGAGTTTGTTTGCGTGCCCAGACATCTTAAGCACATGCTCACTGACGGAGCTGCCCTCTTCCATCTTGCAGCTAAAGAACTTTTCAGAAGCCTCATAACTCTCAACTGCCGCGTGAGCCTCAAATATCATTTTGAGTTCACGGACAATATCATGCGGGTCATGGTTCTCAAACCTTTTCTGAAGCTCTGATTCCAAACCATACAAGATAGCACACTGAACTTTGGAGTACTGATTCTTTCGAGCGAGGAAAACATTCTTTACCTCATCGGTAGCATCAGCTGCACGCGGGTCACCCAGCGGTGCATCCAGCACATAGGTCAAATTACCAGCATTGAGGGCAATCCTCAAATTGCGGAATCAATCCGCGAAGTTGCTTCCATTGTTTTTCAACTTTTCTTTCTCTAGGAACGCATTAAAATTGATGGTAGGGGCTGCCATTGATCTACAACATATTTGCAATAGTTTAGACTAAGTTTATGAAAAATTGAGTTCTAATTAATAGTTAAATTAATCTAGGTGAACTCCCACTCAAAACAATATCCCTCACATTGTTTTAGTGATCACACGAACCAACTCCACCACATCAAAACCGATCATCACGAGAGTTGATGTAGCTTCAATGGTGAACAATCAACATGTTCATCATATCTACTGTATGACTCATGCTTTACCTTTCGGTGATCCGTGTTTCGAGACCATGTCTGTACATGCTAGGCTCGTCAAGATCAAACCTTAGCTTCTGCATGAGCAAATCTGGCTTGCTCACGTTGTATACACTCGCAGAATCTAACACACTCGATCATCACGTGGTGCTTCGAAACAACGAGCTTTAGCAATGGTGCTTACTAAGGATGAACACTTTAACTTTAAATTTGTGTGCTTGAGGGATCATCTTATAATGCTACTGTCGTTAACTAAGCAATACAAGATGCATGAAGGATTAACATCACATGCAATTCATAATATGTGATATGATATGGCCTTTCTTCTTGTGCTTCCGATCTCCATCTTCAAGCACGAACATGATCTCCATCATCACCGGCATAGCATCAAGGTCAATGGCGCCGTTTCATGGTTGTCGTCCACCAGCTTCAACTATTACAACTACTTTGAATAGACACGCGGGTCTTAACAGAATTTAAAGACAACCATATGGCTCCTGCCGGTTGCCAACTTACAATAAGGGACATTGCATACATCAACTATAATCACAATCATGGCCATATCACATCACAGCACACCCCTATAAAACAAAGTTAGACGCCTCTAATTTTCTTTGCATATTTTACGTGGTTTGGGGCTTTCAATAAGTGTCGCTCTAACTTACGAACAAGAACCACAACGTTGATGCTAGAACTATCAAGTGCCCGTTGTAAATTGGATCTATACTATGATCGGAGAGACAGGCACCTGCAAAGCCGCTTATGCAATACAAGTTGCATGTTGAGCGTGGAGCAAGTCTCATGAACGATGTCATGTAAGGTTAGCCCGGGCCGCTTCATCCCATCATACTGCAAGATGCAAAGTACACAAGAAGAAATTGATAATAAAAGCACCACCGCCCACAATGACCATTGTATTCTACTCGTGCAACAGATCTACATATAGACACGGCTCTGATACCACTGTAGGGGTTCGTAGCATGGAAAACAAAAAATTTCTACCGCATGCAAACAAACAAGACAAGATATATCTACTAGATTGTAGCAACGAGTCGATAGAGGAACTCACCCTCGAAGATTCCAAAGCGGTTAACGAGAGCAGATTCTCGTGGGTGATGTAGTCGTACTCTTGCCGATCTCAAGATCGCGTAGACGATCCTTCCGGCGCTGCGTTCCGGCAGCGCTTCCGCAGTCGGTCACACGTTCAGTACTTGATGAAGACCTTCCTCTCCCTTGTTCCAGTAGGCAGCGGAGGTTGTAGCACTCTCCTCGTGATTCCGGCAGCACGACGGCGTGGTACCGGAAGTAGAGGGGAGATCTCGCAAGGCTTCGCCTTAAGCCGGAGCGAGTATGGTGGAGCAAGAGAGGTGCCTTGGCGATCTAGGGTTTAGAAGCACCAAGGGGGGAAGCTTGGCCGGCGGCTAGGGTTTGGGAACACCCCAACTCGGCGAGTTGGTGGTGCCCTAGGCGGCGGCGACAGCATGAGGTAGTGGCGCCGGCGGCTTGGGGCTAGGGTTTTGGGTTTGAGGGGTAGGGGAAGCCCTACCTCTCCTTATATAGGTGGAGGGTGGCCGGTTGGGAGGAGAGAGTCCTCCCCTAACTCGGCCTCCTTGGCCGGCGGGTGGAGGGAGGAGAACTCCTCCCCAAGTAGGTTTCCTACTCTCCCTCCACCAAGCAAACTTGACGTTTGACTTTTTCAAATTGGTGTTTGACTTTCAAACTAGGATTTGATTTCTCCCTTTATTTTGCCCAGCCAAGTGACCTAGTACATGATGCAACCATTCCATATTGTTATGACACATTCATGTACCCTTCCCCTCCGGAGTGCCGGACCTTCCGGACCCTTCTAGAACATTCCCGGTGAAAACACCGGAATCATTCCCCAACTCCGAAACAGGACTTTCCTTATATGAATCTTATTCTCCGGACCATTCCGGATCTCCTCGTGATATCCCGGATCCCACCCGAGACTCCGAACAACATTCGGTCTCTTACTCATCATTCCATAACTACTCAACAACGTTGAATCCTTAAGTGTGTCTCCCTACGGTTCGTGAATTATGTGGACATGATCGAGACACTTCTCCGATCAATAACCAATAGAGGAATCTGGAAATTCATATGGCTCCCACATATTTCTACGATTACTTTGCGATCAAATGAACCACTTACATACGATACCAATTTCCCTTTGTCTCACGATAGTTTACTTATCCGAGGTTTTTATCGTCGGTATCTCTGCATACCTAGTTCAACCTCGTTACCGATAAGTACTCTTTTCTCGTTCCCCTGGTATGTGATCTCTTGTGAGCCAGTCACATGCTTGCAAGCTAATTGGATGACATTCCACCGAGAGGGCCCAGAGTATATCTATCCGTCATATGGATGGACAAATCCCACTCTTGATCCATGTGTCTCAACCCATACTTTCCGAACACTCAATGCCACCTTTATAGCCACCTAGTTACGGTGTGGTGTTTGATGTCATCAAAACATCCTTCCGGTGATGGTGATAAGCATGATCTCATGGTCGAAGGAATTAGGTTACTATGTATCAGAAAGCTTATAGCAATTGAACTATTAAAATGACTTGATCTTTATGCTACACTTATCTATAGGAGTATGTCCATCATACCATTCTCCTAATGATATGATCTTGTTGTTAATAACATCTCAATGTTCATGATATGGAAACCATAATCATCTATTAACCAACAAGCTAGTATTATGAAGAGGCTTTACTAGGGACTCTAATTTAGTTTACAAATCACACAAGTATTAATGTTTCCTGGTTAATACTGTTATAGCATGAATGTAAACATTTATCATAAACACAAAGATATAATAATAACTACATTTATTATTGCCTCTAGGGCATATCTCCAACAGTACCACCTCTGCAGAGTGTCAAACTATTCGGATAGCCGCGTCCGCGGTCATGGACAGTTGGAGTGGCCATACTGTTCCGTTGTTAGATGCTTTCAAAAAGACTTGTGAAATGAACTATGACTTCGACTTGACCACAACAGGGTTGTGAACATGAAAACTAAGTTCCCACTTAGGGGTTGTAGAACATTAAACTCGTTTTCTTTACTTATGAACTCAGTATGAAATAAACCTGGCTTTTTGCAAATAAACCTAGAGGTTAGGATTCCTACTCGAACTACTTTACTTGTTAGTGATAGTTTGTGAGTACTTAAAGAGTACTCATGGCTTTGTTCCTGGCTATTACCATGGCCAGACTACGAGGAGGACTACCAGCATGATGGACAGCAGGAGGTCTATGACAACTAGGATAATCTCCCATCGGCAGCATTGCCTATGACCCTGAAGATGAAGCCCCGCTACATTTAATTTTTGCTGCATTGATTGTATTAAGACTAGATCATGAGATCTTTTATTTGTAAGACCTTTATTATGGTTTGTAATGGACGATGTACTGTGGTACCAATTCTGTTATGTCTCGCAAAAATGGTAATCCTGGGATTGCGAGGTATTGAATAACAGGCATCTAGGATTAAAAATCCGGGTGTTGACAGAACCTCTGGTTCGACGCTGATGACCCACAAGTATAGGGTGTGTATCGCAGTACTTCCGATAAATAGGAGTGTCGATCCCAACGAGGAGCAGAAGGTGTTGACTAGTGGTATGGAGCAGGAAATCTCTGTAAATAATTAGCAAACGGATTTTTAGGGGTTTTCTGATAAAGCAACAAAACAAAGTGCAAGTAATAAAGGCAATGATCAACTGCAGCAAGTGGCCCAATCCTTTCTTAGCAAAGGACAAGCCGGTGGAAATACTTATAAGGACCAAACGTTCTCGAGGACACATGGGAATTCTATCAAGTGCTTTCGCTTCAAATAGCTGAGTACCCTTCTTTGGTGTTGTATGTGTTGTGTGGGTGAACCTGTGATAATGTACCGACCTTACTTGGACTAATACATACTTGTGATTAAACCCCCTGCAAGCATCCGCAACTACAGGAAAGTAATTAAGATATAAACCTAACCACAGCCTTAAACTTTGAGATCCTACGCTCCCTTGTGCAATGGTGTCCTAACGGGGGTTCATGTTTTTGTCACTCCAGCAACCCCACAATTAGTAGCCAAATACACAATGCATTCCCCTAGGCCAATAAATGGTGAAGTATCATGTAGTCGATGTTCACATGACACCACTAGAAGAATAGCACCACAACTTAAATACTAAACCATTAAATAATAACTCAACACAAATCCACTACTAACAACATGACTTCTCCCATGTCCTGAAGAACTAGACGAACTACTCACAAGACATCATATGGATCAAGATCAAAGATGATATGGTGATGGATAAAAATCTGAACATAAACAATAATCCAATGGTTCCACTCACAAGCATCAAATACAATAGTAATTAACTCCGGGAAAGTTTCCCCTAAGAACTATGCAAGTATTCAACACAATTGTTACAGCGGGATGGAGTGGTGATGATGCTGCTGGTGGAGATGATGGTGTGGATGATGATGATGATGATGATCCCGATGAAGTCTATCTTAATGACGGTGTTGATGGCGACGATCTCCCCTCTCTAGGAAGGAATTTCCCCGGTAGAAATCTATCTACCAGAGAGATCTTTCTCTCTCGATATTTTTTGCCCCGCAGAGTTGGTGGAAATCTTTCTATCATCGCTCCCCTGGTATTAGGGTTCCGAGAGGAAGATATAGGCGAGAGGGTGGAGTCATTGGCCGGCCAGGTGGGCCACACCTGCCCTAGGCATGGACCAGGGGGCGCCTAGGTGGGGTGTGGGCCCCTGTGGCCCAGCTACGCCTCCCCTTCTGGCTTCCTTCCTCTTCTGGGAAAATATAATTTTCCGATATTTTTCTGGTATTTTTCTGATCTTCACGAAATTGCATCAAAACACCTCTTTTTCCATTAGAAACCTGACTCCGGCAGTCCATCCTCCAAGAATCATCCAACATGCAAAAAATAGAGGAAAAGACATAAGTAACAGCTATAAATAAGACACATATCAATGAATAGAGGCAAATTATGATATAGAATGGTGATGCAAATTGGACGTATCAACTCCCCCCAAGCTTAGACCTTCGCTTGTCCCCAAGCGAAAACTAAGCTCAGTAAACATGTCCACAGGTTTATGGAGTGAAGTGTCAATAAAATAATACAGACAAGAAGCATCACACTTACCATTACACAACTCATAGAAGAAGGCAACTCACCATTATATGACTTAGCTTGCAACAAGTACAGGAGTCACAATAGAGATGCATAAAGATAAATCATAATTGGAATTGGCAAACTTTGTTCTTGGTCAAAGAACAGCTGGCAAACAGTTTCACAAAAAGCTTTTTGAAGTAGTTTTAAAATAGGAGTACTCTTTGCTCAAAAAGGTTTTTCACAATGAAGGCTTTCAAAGTAATACTCAATAGATAAGAGTTTTGTGCAAACAAGGAAGATAGAGAACATGATTGAATAAATCACCATATGAATGCTTGCAACACAACAACTCAAATGCTTGCTGGAGGTAGAGAGGAAGTAGGTTTACTGACTCAACTTTGGAAATAGAAGAAAGGTCCCTTCATAGAGGGAAGCAGAGATTTCAAGTTATAAAGATCTTCCAAAAGATTATGGTACTTACTAGCTTTGAGCCCTCATTGCCCCTATCATAAGAATCTTGATATGATTAAGGTTAAAGTGAACAATGATGGAGTATATGTTTGACGAAATATAAGTTGGCAATCTCATGTTCCTTGAGTACGAGGGCCGCTCCTCATGCTACTCAACTTTAGTCACCGGTAAGTTCTTGCCATTGTAAGTACATGTGTATCATAAAGTACCGCCAACGGGGTACACCTTACACATGGTACAGGAGCTATCCCATAACCAAAATGATAAGGCAAGCAGATAATGAGCATCTCAGCGATCTTTTTATTTACTATGTGCATAGCTTTTTTATTGAGAATGCTTCACAGAATGCTCATTATGGTGATGCTGCAAGTTTCCACCATGATTAGGAATGGCTTGGGCTAGCGGCCCAGGCGTTTCTCTAACACACATACATCACTCCATGGACTTACAAGCTCCCTCTTTATTTCACACCGATGACATCCGCAAACAAAAGAGCATGATATCAACTGTGTACAACGTACATGTGCAATGTTGAAAGCATTCCCTGTGACAGCACGACTCTGCTAATTCCAATGTATAGATGCAAGCATATACAACTTCGATGACACAATGGTTCAAGTCTATTAGGGGCAAGAAGATAAGGTGTGCCATCAAGTTCGTGAGAGCTTTACTAACTAGTTTTCACATAACAAAATAGTTTTTAATTCGAAAGATAAATGAAGCTTGAGAATTTGCTTGGAATAGCAAATGCTAATAGGTAGATATGGTGGACACAAATGGCACAGGTTTTGGTTCAAAGGGAAAGGATGCATGAGAAGTATGCCTTCTCAAAACAGGTTTTTGGCTAGCAAGGCTGGGTAGCAATCAAAAGAGTTGAAAGAAACAATCAAACGTAAAAATGATAAAGCCAAACATGCAATCTTCCTTGAAGACACAAAATATATTAAATAAAGAATACTAATCTTATGAGCCAATCAAGAAAGAAAATAAATGATAAAAAATACCTATAAGCTTTTACTCTTTTCCTTTCATATCTCAAAAAGTGTTGCTACTGACCAGAGCTCGGTTTGCCAAAACCAATTTAGATCTACTTGATGCTCCCAAAGTGATGCCAATACTAATAAACAAGATCAATCATATAATAGAGATTGTAAACTAAAATAAGAAGTGAAAAAAGTAAAAGATGAAACTTCTCATTAATATTCCATAAAGGCACTCACACCAAGGGATACATAGATAATCAACTAAAGGAGAGATACTTCCACATGAAAACCAACCTATAAGATAACTTCTCTACCAAAGATATGAATCCACTAAAAAGGTAAAAGATAAAAGATAATGATGTGATACCGCAGCACTCCCCCAAGCTTGGAACAAGCCAAGGGGATGCCAAACCTGATGAAGAATTACTCCTTTGGCGATGGTGGTGTTCTCTTGTCATCATCAAACTTCCAGGGCAAAGGTTCCCCATCCAAAAAGGACGTCCTGGTTTCTGCAATCCTGAAACTAGCAGCAGAGCTTATGCGACTAAATCTAGCCTCATACTCACAGTTTTGATTTTGTATGTCGTAGATCTGTGCTTGGAATTGGTTGGTGGTCTAACGGAGCGAGAAGATTTCTTCTCAAAGGTCAGCAACCTCCTCCTCGTTCTTGGTGATGAGTTCTGAACTTATTTTGTGAATAACATCCACTTCACGTTCTACCATCTTCTTGTACCTAAAAACTTCCTGCTCCAATGCTTCCATCCTATCTTCCAGACTGCCTTCTCCTTTAGGGCCTTGAACTTCTTTCATCTGCACCTTCCCATCCTTGAGAATAAACTCCTTGGGATGAATCCTCAACTCATACAAGTATGGGTTGATGACATCTGCAGAGGAATTCTCCATGGGTGATCCAGAGGAAGACATTGTGACTCCAAAACTGAGAATCTGCCTGACAGAAATAGATCGAAACAGAAACAAGACGAGAACAGGATACATGAACCTCGGGGGATCCGGGGGTTATATATTACAAAGTTTAAATGCATAAGGAAGATACTTGTACGAAAACGAGGCGGATACGGAGCTCAGGGGGCTCACACCCCCTCCAGGCGCGGCCAGCTGGGGCCCGCGCCTGGGGTGGTTTTGGCCATCCCGGCCTCCGTTTCCTCCTCTGTTCCGTCTCGTAACTTTCCTTATGTAATAAAAACATCAAAAATATAAAAATATTAGGATTTCATGAACCTTCTGTTTGCACCACTTTTACTTATTCAAAGACGAACTCAGCAGTTTCTGGTGTTTGGTTTCTAATAAATTCTTCCGGAGTCACCATTTGAATAATATCAACATCTTCATTATAAGAATATCCATAAATATAATGTTTTAGTCTTTTACCATTCACCACATGTGTTGTGTCATCCTTCAAAGAAGATATTTTGATAGCACCTGAATGATATACTTCCTCAATAACAAAAGGTCCTTCCCATTTTGAGAGTAGTTTCCCTGTAAAAAATCTGAGACAGGACCTATACAAAAGAACTTTCTCACCAACATGGAACTCCCTTTTGAGAATTCTCCTATCATGCCATCTTTTTACTTTTTCCTTAAAGAGTCTAGCATTTTCATAATATTCACTTCTCCACTCATCTAAGGTACTCATGTCAAGCAATCTTTTCTCACCAGCAAGTTTAAAATCTCTATTCAACTCTTTCACTGCCCAATAAGCTTTGTGTTCTAATTCTAAAGGCAAGTGACAAGCTTTCCCATAGACCATTTTGTAAGGAGACATCCCCATAGGATTTTTATAAGTGGTTCTATAAGCCCATAAAGCACCATTCAACTTTTTAGCCAATTTTTCCTAGATCTATTAACAGTCTTTTGCAAGATAGATTTAATTTCCCTATTGGAGAGTTCTACTTGCCCACTGGTTTTGGGGGTGATAAGCTGAAGCAATTCTATGGTTTACATCATACTTAGCGATAGTTTTTCTAAAACCCCCATGAATAAAATGAGAGCCTCCATCAGTCATGAGATATCTAGGCACACCAAACCTAGGAAAAATAACATCCTTAAGCATTTTTAAAGAGGTTTTACCATCATCGATGTTTGTAGGTATGGCTTCTACCCACTTTGTAACATAGTCAATAGCAACAAGAATATGAGTATACCCTTTTGAAGGAGGAAAAGGACCCATAAAGTCAAATCCCCAATAATCAAAAGGTTCAATAACAAGAGAATAATTCATAAGCATTTCATTGCGTCTAGAAATGTTACCAACTCTTTGACATTCATCACATGATAAGACAAACTTCCTTGCATCTTTGGAAAGGGTAGGCCAATAAAATCCAGATTGTAAAACCTTTTGTGTAGTCCTATCCCAGCATGATGTCCTCCCTAAGCACTACCATGACATTTTCTCAATATCTCTTGTTGTTCAAATTCTGGAACACATCTTCGCATAATACCATCCACTCCTTCTTCATATAGATGTGGGTTGTCCCAAAAGTAATGCCTTAGATCATAAAAGAATTTTCTTTTTTGCTGGCCTGTAAAGGTTGGAGGCAAATACTTGGAAACAATAAAGTTAGCATAATCAGCATACCAAGGACTCTCATGCGGAATTACCCTTATTGCAACCAACTGATCATTTGGAAAACTATCATTAACAGGCAAGGGGTGGAAAGAAATGTTTTCCAAACAAGATAAATTGTCAGCAACAGGATTTTCAGCACCTTTCCTATCTACAATATGCAGATCAAACTCTTGTAAAAGTAACACCCATCTAATAAGCCTAGGCTTAGCGTCCTTCTTTGTCATAAGGTACTTAATAGCAGCATGATCAGTATGAATAGTGACCTTTGAATCAACAATATAGGGTCTAAACTTATCACATGCAAAGATTACAGCTAAGAACTCCTTTTCAGTAGTAGCATAATTCTTTTGAGCAGCATCTAGAGTCTTGCTAACATAATGAATAACATTCAACTTCTTATCAATACGTTGCCCAAAGACAGCACCCACAACAAAATCACTAGCATGACACATAATTTCAAAAGGTAAACTCCAATCAGGTGGTTGAACAATAGGAGCAGTAGTCAAAGCTTTCTTCAAAGTTTCAAAAGATTCCTTACAATCATCATCAAAAACAAAAGGTACATCTTTTTGAAGAAGATTAGTAAGGGGCTCTGAAATTTTGGAGAAATCTTTAATAAACGTCCTATAGAAACCATCATGACCAAGGATACTACGAATACCTATAATATCTCTAGGATAAGGCATCTTCTCAATTTCTTCAATTTTGGCTCTATCAACTTCAATACCTCTTTTAGAAATTTTGTTTCCAAGAACAATCCCTTCATTAACCATGAAATGGCATTTCTCCCAATTAAGAACAAGGTTGGTTTCTTCACATATCTGCAAAACTTTATCAAGGTTATGCAAACAGTTATCAAAATAAGTTCCATAGACGAAGAAATCATCCATGAAAACCTCCACAATTTCTTCACAAAAACCATGAAAGATAGCAGACATACATGTCTAAAAGGTAGCAGGAGAATTACATAAACCAAAAGGCATACGCCTATAAGCATAAGTACCATAAGGACAAGTGAAAGTGGTTTTCTCTTGGTCTTGTGCTTTCACAGCAATTTGAGAGAACCATATTAACCATCGAAAAAACAAAAGTGAGTCTTTTTGGACAACCTCTCAAGCATTTGATCAATAAAGGGCAAAGGATAATGATATTTCTTAGTAACTTTATTAACCTTTCTAAAATAAATGCACATCCTGTACCCAACCATTACTCTTTGGGGTATAAGCTCATTATTTTCATTAGGCACAACAGTTATTCCCCCTTTTTTGGGAACACAATGAACAGGGCTAACCCATTGGCTATCAGCAATAGGGTAAATAATACCAGCATCAAGGAGTTTTAATACCTCATTTCTTACCACATCCTTCATATTAGGATTTAGACGGCGTTGGTGCTCAACAACTGGTTTTGCATCAGGTTCTATATTAATAGCATGCTGGCATATAGTAGGAGAAATCCCTTTTAGATCATCAAGAGTATAGCCCATAGCTCCTCGGTGTTTCTTCAGTATTTCCAATAACCTCTTTTCTTCCTTTCCTGAAAGTTTAGAACTAATAATAATAGGATATACTTTCTTATCATCAAGATAAGCATATTTAAGATCATCAGGTAAAAGTTTTAATTCGAAAACAGGGTCCCCTTTAGGTGGTAGTGTGGTACCAAAATCTTCCATAGGTAGATTATGCTTAAGTTGCTCAGGCTGACGAAGAAAAACCTCGTCGATCTCATTTCTTTCCTTCATGAAGACATCGCTTTCATGATCTTCCATAAATTACTGCAAGGCATTGTTAGGAGCAAGATAAATAGCAGAAAGTTGTTCAACCTTGAAATCCTCATTACGCAGTTCATTTTCATAAGGAGTTTTAGCAAATCTGGAAAAATTAAACTCATAAGACTCTACATCAAACTTATTCAAAACTTTTTCCTTCCTACAATCTATGATAGCCCCACATGTATTAAAGAAGGGTCTACCAAAGATTATAGGATAGGTTTTACTAGCTCCAAAACCAAGTACTAGAAAATCAGCAGGATATTTAATCTTACCACAAAAAACCTCCACATCTCTTACAATGCCAATGGGACAGACCGTCTCTCTATTAGAAAGGTGAATAACCACATCAATGTCCTCAAGCTCACAAGGACCAATTTCATGCATAATTTCCCTGTAAAGCTCATAAGGAATAGCACTAGAACTAGCACCAATATCACATAAACCATAATCGCAATGATCACCGATTTTAACAGAAAGCACAGGGACACTAGCTTTCTAGATTTTCTAGGATGAGATACAATATTAGAAGCGTCTTCACAGAAGACAATATGCTCATCCTCTACATTTCTAGTGACAAGATCTTTCACAATAGCTACCGCAAGCTCAATATTTATTTGCTCACCGGGTTCCACAGTTTTCTTTGCACTTTTGCTAACCATATTAGCTATAATAGAATGTTCCTTTACCTTAGCAGGAAAAGGGATATTCTCAACATAAGGTTCAGGCAAAATAGGATCAACAGTACAAACTTCTATGCTAGCAGGAACATGGGTAACAATGTCTTTATAAGGAGCATGGTACTTGTCCCACCCTTCTTGGGAATTTCTATGTAAGAGGCAAAGGCCTTAAAACATTTTGCAAGAACTTGAGAGTCAAGACCATACTCATTGCTAATATCACGAAAGTCATCAGTTCCCATAAAAGATCTTATGCATTCATAATCATAGTTTATACCTGACTTTCTTCCTTTTTCATTCTCGCAAGCTTCAGTGTTCTCTTGAATACGGTCTAGTAGATCCCATTTAGCTTCTTCCTTCATACTTGTGAATGATCCAACACAAGAAGCATCTAGTAAATCTTTATCATGAAGAGAAAGCCTAGCATAAAAGTTATTAATAATAATATTGTTAGGGAGTTCATGAATAGGACATTTAAGCATTAGTAAATTCAATCTCCCCCAAGCTTGAGCTGTACTCTCTCCATCACGAGGCCAAATGTTATGTATCAGATTTCTATCCTTATGAATTTCACTGGGAGGATATAATTTAGAATAAAAGAGAGATGCCATTTCCTCCCATTCCATGGATTGTCCATTCTTCAGCAGCTTATACCATTCTTCAACTCCCCCTTTCAAGAATATAGAGAGTAACTTATTCACCTGATCAGTTGTGATACATGCACACTTAAACAACCCACATAATTTATGGGTAAAAAGCAAATGATCACCAGAATGGATAGTTCCATCCCCTAAATAATAATTATCCATAACACGATCAACAATACTTGTAGGTATCTTAAAAGGATCTATCTGAACAGGTGGTGGTTCATCTACTACCCTAACAGTGGTAGTAGTTTTCCCAAACAGAAAACCAAGTGGGTTATCCATATTGGAAACAAAGTAACAAATAGAAACAAAAAGAAATACTCATAGTAGAAGTTTCCTTTACCAGTTCTACTCTTCAATAGCGCTTCACTCCCTGGCAACGGTGCTAGAAAATAGTCTTGATGGCCCACAAGTATAGGGGGTGTATCGCAGTACTCTCGATAAATAGGAGTGTCGATCCCAACGAGCAGCAGAAGGTGTTGACTAGTGGTATGGAGCAGGAAATGTCTATAAATATTTAGCAAACGGATTTTTAGGGGTTTTCTGATAAAGCAACAAAACAAAGTGCAAGTAATAAAGACAACGAACAACTGCAGCAAGTGGCCTAATCCTTTCTTAGCAAAGGACAAGCCGGTGTAAATACTTATAAGGACCAAACGTTCTCGAGGACACATGGAAATTCTGTCAAGTGCTTTCGCTTCAAATAGCTGAGTACCCTTCTTTGGTGTTGTAAGTGTTGTGTGGGTAAACCTGTGCTAATGTACTGATGCATCGCTGAGTTGATGTAGGAGCGCTTCGTTGGGAACCCCAAGAGCAAGGTGTGAAGCAGCACATCAACAATTTTTCCCTTAGTAAGAAACCGAGGTTATCGAACCAGTAGGAGGAAGGAAACGTCACACAGGTGTTGCAAGCAACACAGAGACCTGCACAACACAAACTCAAGACTTTGCCGCAACGAATCAGTAAGGTTATCAAGCTCACCAGGTTGCTGGAACAAAGTATTAAACATACCGTGTGGAAGGTAATGGTGGTTTGCAGCAAGTAAACAAGTAACAGAGGAATATGTATCAATGGTAAAGATTGGACCGGGGTCCATAGTTCACTAGAGGTGCTCTCCTTAGATAAACAACATGGCATGAAGGGTAAACAAATTACAACAGGGCAATTGAGAGGAACTAAGCAAGGCATAACAATGCAATTACCAGTCAGAAAGATCCTTTGAGATTCGATTGGGCAATACAACAAGATACATAGACCACCAGCCAACTACATCTATTACTAGAAGTCCACCTTTAGGTTATCATCCGAACCCCCTCCAGTATTAAGTTGCAAGAAATAGACAACTACTTTAAGCAAAGTGTGTAAGGTAAATAGTCCACATGTTCCATGAAGAAGAGACCATTGTTTTCTCCCTAGTAGCAACAGCACATCTACAACCGAAGAGATTATTTTCACTTCCCTTGGAAACTAGAGGCATGAACCCACTATCGAGCATAAATACCCCCTCTTGGAGTCACTAGCAACTACTTGGCCAAGATAGCTACTAACAACGGAGAGCATGCAAGATCACAAACAACACAAACATGATAGAATTATAAAGACAAAACCATTAATCAAACCAACATAATAATCTCAATATCCATCGGATCCCCGCAAACACAACATGCATGATTACAAATAGATTAGATCTTAATCATGAACGGAGCTCACAAGATCTATACATGAAAGCACAAAGGAGGAGATACAACCATCTAGCTACTACATGGACCCATAGTCCAAGGTGGAACTACTCACACATCACCGGAGAGAAGGCCTCCGGGATGATCTCCCCTCCAGTAGGGTGCCGGGAAGAACTTCAGATCCCCCGATCTAGGGGCGATGGTGGAGGCGGCTATAGACGGTTTTGTGGAGATTTGATCGGGTGCTTAGGGTTTCTGCATCAGGGGCTTCTTATAGGCGAAGGGGGAGGCCGAGGCGGTGGCCAGGGGACCCACACCCTCCCAGGCGCGGGGTAGGGCCCACCCGCGTCTAGGGTGGGTCTGGCCCCTCTGTCCGGCCTCTCCGGCTCCCCTCTAGAGTTCTTGTTGCCCACGGAAAGTAATTGACTTTGACGTTTGTCCCTTCCAATTCCGAGAATATTTCTGTACTAACTTTTCTGAAACCAAAAACAGCAGAAAACAGGCATCTGGCACTATTGCAACTTGTTAGTAGGTTAGTACCAGAAAACATGTAAAAAGCACCTCAAAGTGTAGAAAAGTAAAGCAAAGTAGATACTAAACAAGCATGGAGCATCAAAAATTATAGATACATTTCCAATGTATCAACATCCCCAAGCTTAACTCCTGCTCGTCCTCGAGTAGGTAAGTGATAAAAGAATAATTTTTGAGGTGACATGAACCCTCACAATAAAGATGCAACCATTTGCAAGCATTGAAAGATGGGATAAAAGAACTCTAAACATGTGCATGAAAGATGGAGTTCTAACAATAGGACATAGTAACTATGCATGCAACATGGCAAGCTACAAACAAAGATCATGAATAACACGCATTGAAAAACGTTTGTTTGTTTCACATACAGAAAACATGGCATAGTGGCAATCAGTTTGTCCCTCATAGAGTAGCAATATAGTTGCATAGGGCACCTTCAAAGTTCACAAGGGTGACTAGAAACAAATAGCACAAGAACAAGTAATATCACAATATGCATCAATTAATAAACTTTGGAACACTGCACATAAAATGACAACTATGCTCTCTTAATGGTGCCTAAAGGTAGAAGGTGGAGACTTAATAATGGTGGAAGAAAGGCCTTTTTTGTTGTAAAGGAAGCAGGGATTACAATTTTCAAAAAGAGCTTCCAAAAATTATGGTACTTGTTAGCTTTCAGCCCTCATTGCCCCTATCAGAAGCATCTTAAAGTGGTTAAGGTTCAAGTGGCAAAGAAGGAGTATATGCTTGACGAAGTATAAGTTGGCAATCTCAAGTCCCTTGAATACAAGGGCCACACATCATGCATACTCAACTTTGGGTCCAGGTAAGTTCTTGTCATTGTAAGTATTTGCATATCGTTGAGTACCGCCAACGGGGTACCCCTTGCACATTGTACAAGAGCTTTCCCATAACCAAAATGACAAGACAATCACAAAATGAGCATCTCAGCAGTTTTTTTATTTACCATATTCATAGCTTTTTATTGAGGATGCTTCATAGATAGCTCACTATGGTGATGCTGCAAGTTTCCACCATGATTAGGCATGGATTAGGCTAGCGGCCTAGGCGTTTCTCTAACACAGGATACAAACTCCATGGACTTACAAGTTCCCTCTTTATTTCACACCGGTGACATCCATAGACATAATAACATGATATCAACTGAGTACAAAGTACAAGTGCAATGTTGAAAACGTTCCCCGTGACAACACGGTTCTGCTAATTCCAACTTATAAGTGCAAGCATATACAACAAAGTTGTCACAATGGTTCAAGTTTATTAGGGGCAAAGAATATAAAGTGTGCCATCAAGTTCGTGAGGGCTTTAATCACTAAGTTTTCACATAACAAAAATAGTTTTTAATTGGAAGATAGTTGAAAGCAAGAATATACTTGGAATGGTGTAACACACCATGCATAGGAGTTTATAGTGGACACTTTGGAATAACTTGGTTTCTTGGGAGTTGGAAGCATGAGTAGAGATTACTCATACAAGTGGAGGCTAGCAAAAGAATGGGAGCAACCAACTAAGAGAGCATAATGGCCATAATCATGCAGTGCAACAAAGCATACTAATCAAAGCAAAGAGTGGTAATACAAGTATAGGACTAAATGATCATAGAGGCTAATGCTGAGTTGTCATAGTCATAACATGGTGTGAGCATGTGCCAAGTCAACCCAAGCAAAGCATCAAAGGAGAATACCACAATACTATGCTTTTGCATGCTAAAACAACGCATAATTTCTTCAAGGCACACTAAGCAATCCCAATTGTTTGGAACAAGACATGCTACAGCAATAATCACTAAGCATAAGATAAAAATAACACCTAGCATGTCATGCTAAAGTCTAAGTCACAGTCAATGCAAGCTCCTCTTGTACTTCAAGCAAGAACTTACTACTCCTTTCCAACACCAAGCAACTTATTTGCAAAACAACACAGCAAGAATAGGGTTCCAAACTACTCAAGAAAACTAAACAAACTAAGCAAAGCAAATGAAAACTAAGATGCTCCAAGAACAACACAACTGTGCATGAAACAATAAAAAACAAAGTGTCTAGATAGACCTGAGCTTTTTATTGATGAAGAAGGGGATGCCTTGGGCATCCCCAAGCTTTGACGCTTGTACCTCTTGGATATTTCTTGGGTTGACACCATGGTGGCATCCCCAAGCTTGAGATTTTGTCCATTCTTCATCTCATTACATCATTCTCTCTTTACACCTGAAATTTTTCCTTCACACAAAACTTCACACAATCTTCATTAGCAACATTAGCTTATTCAAAAGATATTATACCTCTGGAAAAGCTTTGGAACAACAAGGCTTTTCACTAAAAACACAAGCTACTGTAGTAACTCCTTCAAAAAGCTCAATTCACCTAAAGAGAACTCAAAAAGGAATCAATAAGAAGCAAATGCAAATTATGGCAGAAATCTGTCAAAACTGACCAGCTGGTAGAAACCAATTTTTGCGAACATCTTCTGTTGCTCAAATCAAAAGGTGTTGAACTAACGAAAGTTATCTAACATACTGGGGGATTTATTAGTAAATTTTGAGCTCAATCCGAGTTACATAGACTCCTCACAAATTATTTTAGTGGAGGACAGAAATCTATTTCGGGACAGCAACTCCCCAAATCTTACTTCCCTCTCATTAGAGGTCATTCTTGGCACAAAAAGAAAACAAAAAGGATAAGGAGAGGTCATTACAGAAGTAATAACTTCCAAGACTCAAGGAAACTCTTGGGTTATCTCCCAACAAGTACTTTTCTTTAACGCCTTTAAGTTAGGCACAAGAAGCAAGAAGAATCAAGTATTTTCAAATGAAAAAGCATTAACATCAAATCTTGTTTTCAAAGGAGGAGCAAAAAGCAACCTCTCTCTTCTCATAGGGAAGTGTTCAATACCTTTCTTGAATGTAAAATGATATTTAATGGTGCCTTCTTTCATATCAATGATAGCACCAACTGTTCTAAGAAAAGGTCTTCCCAAAGTAATAGGACAAGAAACATTGTATTCAACATCCAAAACATAGAAATCCACAGGGAAATAAGCATTATTAACCATAATGAGAACATCATTAATACTCCCCATGAGTTTCTTCTTAGCATTATCATTGAGTGGGACATCTAAATAACAATCTTCTAATGGTGGCAAATCAAGCATTTCATAAATCTTCCTAGGCATAATAGAGACACTAGAACCAAGATCACATGAAGCTTTGAGATCAAAGTCATTCACTTGCATATTAATAATGGGTTCCCAACTATCTTCTATTTTCCTAGGAATATAAGCTTTGTGTTTTAGCTTCTCTTCCTTAATCTTAACAGGAGCATCTGTAATGTGTTTGGTGAAAGCAACATGCATATCACTAGCATCACGACTTCTAGCAAGCTTTTGCAAGAACATAATCACTTCAGAAATATTGCAACCATCAATATCAAAATCAAACTTAGCATCACTAGTGGTAGGCTCAATAGTCTTAGGCATAGAAGGAGGATAGTACTTTCCAATAAAAGCATCTTTGCACTTAGTCCAAGAATCAATACTATTTTTAGGCAAAGAAAGCAACCATTCTTTAGCTTTTCCCCTCAAGGAGAAAGGAAAAAGCTTGAGCTTAATAATATCTCCATCTACATCCTTATAATTTTGCATCTCACAAATTTCAACAAAGCTATTGAGATGGGCAGCAGGATCATCAGAACTAGCACTAGAAAATTGCTCTCTCATCACAAGATTCAACAAAGCAAGCTTAATTTCATAAAAGGTAGCATCAGGAGCAGGTGGAGCAATATGAGTGCTTAGGAAATCATTGTTGTTGGTTCTAGTGAAGTCACACAACTTGGTGTTCTCAGCAGAGTTCATTTTGGCAAAGGTGGGCAAGCCAAAAACAGCAGCAGCTAGAGCAGGAACTATTTTTTTTTGTGTTCTTGAATAAAGCAAGAAAACCAAACTAGACTATTTTTTTGGTTTTTTTTGGAAAGAGGCAAACAAAACCAAGAAAAAGAAACAAAGCAAACTAAAAACAAAGTAAATAGAAAGGAAGTGAAGGAATCCCCTTGTGAAGACGTCCTTAGCCTCCCCGGAAACGGCACCAGAAAAGCTTGATGCAGCGCTGAGTTGATGTAGGAGCGCTTAATTGGGAACCCCAAGAGAAAGGTGTGAAGCAGCACAGCAGCAAGTTTTACCTCAGTAAGAAACCGAGGTTATCGAACCAGTAGGAGTAAGGAAACGTCACACAGGTGTTTCAAGCAACACGGAGACCTGCACAACACAAACCGAGACTTTTCCCCAACGAATCAGTGAGGTTGTCAAGCTCACCGGTTTGTTGTAACAAATGATTAAACATAGCATGTGGAAGGTAATGGTGGTTTGCAGCAAATAAACAAGTAACAGAGGAAGATGTATCAATGGTAAAGATTGGACCGGGGTCCATAGTTCACTAGAGGTGCTCTCCTTAGATAAACATGGCATGAAGGGTAAACAAATTACAGCAGGGCAATTAACATGAACTGAGCAAGGCATAACAATGCAATTACCAGTCAGAAAGATCCTTTGAGATTCGATTGGGCAATACAACAAGATACATAGACTGCCATCCAACTGCATCTATTACTAGAAGTCCACCTTCAGGTTATCATCCGAACCGCCTCCAGTATTAAGTTGCAAGAAACAGACAACTGCTTTCAGCAAAGTGTGTAAGGTAAATAGTCCACATGTTCCATTAACAAGAGACCGTTGTTTTCTCCCTAGTAGCAACATCACATCTACAACCGAAGAGATTATTGTCACTTCCCTTGGAAACTAGAGGCATGAACCCACTATCGAGCATAAATACCCCCTCTTGGAGTCACTAGCAGCTACTTGGCCAAGATAGCTACTAACAACGGAGAGCATGCAAGATCACAAACAACACAGACATGATAGAATCATAAAGACAAAACCATTAATCAAACCAACATAATAATCTCAATATCCATCGGACCCCCGCAAACACAACATGCATGATTACAAATAGATTAGATCTTGATCATAAACGGAGCTCACAAGATCTATACATGAAAGCACAAAGGAGGAGATACAACCATCTAGCTACTACATGGACCCATAGTCCAAGGTGGAACTACTCACGCATCATACCGGAGAGAAGGCCTCCGGGATGATCTCCCCTCCGACAGGATGCCGGGAAGAACTTCAGATCCCCCCGATCTAGGGACGATGGTGGCGGTGGCTACAGACGGTTTCGTGGACATTTGATCGGGTTCTTAGGGTTTCTGCATCGGGGGCTTCTTATAGGCGAAGGGGGAGGCCGAGGCAGCGGCCAGGGGCCCCACACCCCTCCTAGATGCGGGGTGGGGCCCACCAGTGCCTAGGGTGGGTCTGGCCCCTCTGGCCGGCCTCTCTGGCTCCCCTCTGGACTTCATGTTCCCCACGGAAAGTAGTTGACTTTGACGTTTGTCCCGTCCAATTCCGAGAATATTTCTTTACTAACTTTTCTGAAACCAAAAACAGCAGAAAACAGGCATCTAGCACTGTTACAACTTGTTAGTAGGTTAGTACCAGAAAACATGTAAAAAGCACCTCAAAGTGTAGACAAGTAAAGCAAAGTAGATACTAAACAAGCATGGTGCATAAAAAATTATAGATACATTTCCAACGTATCATGTACCGACCTTACTTAGACTACTACATACTTGTGATTAAACCCCCTGCAAGCAGCCGTAACTACAAGAAAGTAATTAAGATATAAACCTAACCAGAGCCTTAAACTCTGAGATCCTCTACTCCCTTGTGCAATGGTGTCCTAAAGGGGTTCAGGTTTCTGTCACTCCGGCAACCCCACAATTAGTAGCCAAATACACAATGCATTCCCCTAGGCCCATAAATGGTGAAGTATCATGTATTCGAAGTTCACATGACACCACTAAAAGAATATCACCACAACTTAAATACTAAACCATTGAATAATAACTCAACACAAATCCACTACTAACAACATGACTTCTCCCATGTCCTCAAGAACTAGACGAACTACTCACAAGACATGATATGGATCAAGATCAAAGATGATATGGTGATGGATAACAATATGGACATAAACAATAATCCAATGGTTCCACTCACAAGCATCAACTACAATAGTAATCAACACCGGGAAAGTTCCCCTAAGAACTATGCAAATATTCAACACAATTGTTATAGCGGGATGGAGTGGTGATGATGATGCTGGTGGAGATGATGGTGTGGATGATGATGATCCCGATGAAGTCTAGCTTGATTACGGTGTTGATGGCGATGATCTCCCCTCTCTGGGAAGGAATTTCCCCTGCAGAAATCTATCTGCTGGAGAGCTCTTTCTCTCTCGGTGTTTTCAGCCCCGCGGAGGCAGTGGAAATCTTTCTGTCGTCGCTCCCCTCGTATTAGGGTTCCGAGAGGAAGATATAGGCGAGAGGACGGAGTCGGAGGCCAGCCAGGTGGGCCACACCTTCCCTAGGCGCGGCCTAGGGGGCCCCGTGCCTAGGGGGTGTGGGCCCCCTATGTCCCAGCTACGCCTCCCCTTATGGCTTCCTTCGTCTTCTGGGAAAATATAATTTTCCGATATTTTTCTGGTATTTTTCTGATCTTCGCGAAATTGCATCAAAACACCTCTTTTTCCATCAGAAACCTGACTCCGGCAGTCCATCCTTCAAGAATCATCCAACATGCAAAAACAGAGGAAAAGACATAAGTAACACCTCTAAATAAGACACATATCAATGAATAGAGGCAAATTATGATATAGAATGGTGATGCAAATTGGACGTATCAGACGCTGCTGGGTGGGAGATTGTTGTGGCATCCCATGGCGGCAGGGAGCCCTGACCGTGTTGCTGGCTTCGGCCCCGACAAGATCTGGGCATCTCGGCTCCAGATGGGCTTGGGCGGCCGGGGCGTGCTGTCTGCGGAGCTTTATTTAGGTGGTGGAGGCGACAAGGCTAAGGATTGGGGACAATGGAGCTACGGCCTGCCCATTTCAGTAGTTTCGCTAGGGCTTTACAGGCTCGTATGGATCTGGATGGGCCTGTTTGGGCCTGTTGTGCCCCGGCAGCTCTGTCCGGTCGACGACTTCCTCTCGGTAGTGGAGGTGGGTCCCTCCCGTGGTTGCGAGACTATTGTCCCTTGTACTGGCGATATCGTGTGCCTATGCTATTCAGATCACATGCCAGTGTACTCGAAGAGACGGTGATGTTGACTTCAAGATCGTGGTGGTGAATGCTGGTGGGCTGCGAAGATGGGTGGTTGTGCTCTGATGTGCCAGGTTTTTTTTGTGGGAGGAGGTCGGGAGAAATCCTTGTCATCTTGTCCGACCCTGACGCGGTGCCTCCTTCGAGTGGCACCTTTCCTTCTTGGAGGGCGTCATGGGAATCCTTTGTCTCCACTTTACTATGAGTGCTGGGGGAAACCCTAAGACCATGGTCCGGGCAACAATGTCGTGTAGACGGTGCTTCCCTTCGTTAAGGTGATTCTTGGTACTTAGCACATCGAGGTGCTTGGGGCGTGGTGGGCCAATTCGGAAGGCGCAGCATTTGCGGTTCATCATCACTTCGGGCGTGTTTGCTTACTCGGGCCCAAACTTCCCGTTTCCCCTAGTTGGCCCGCTGGGTGCTTCATGGGGAGATTGGGCTTGGGCCAACTTGGGCAAGTTGTTTGGCTTCCTACATTCAGATTTCCTGCAAATTGGACCAATTGTTGGGTTGGCCATATTCAAGTCTTTTTTCCCTGCTAATGCATTTCATAGGTGTTTGGTGTGGTGCTTTGCATCTGATCACAGATGATCACCCATTTTCAAATTGGGTGATCTTACCACCCCAGCACACACACAACACATGATCACAAGAACAGTCATATGCACATACAACACATTATGAGCTAGATGATCACCATAACAACCATATGCAGACACAAACATTACTAGCTACACCATAACAGTCATAACAGTCACAAACAGGTAGCAATCAGGGTTCTAAATTACACCCATGATCAAAATAACCATTAGTAGGGGGATCGTCTGCCCCTCAACCACTAGGAGCTTAACCCTTGATGAAACAAACCATCAACAGGGGCATCCCAGGCCACAAACCACCACCAGGGGTTTTTACCCCTGATCAAAAGAACCATCAGCCTAGTTCACCATCATGAGTTGTTCATCAGCAACTACTACTACTACTTACAAACTTACAAGCTACGACATGAAGGCTGCCGGTGGCTAGCCATGGTCATGGAAGGTGTACTTCCTGGCACTGGAGGATCCCTCCTTGTAGACAGGGGCGGAGCCAGGATTTAAACATGAGGGGGGCGATTTTTTTCTTTCAGAATTGCTAATACATCACACATATATCTATTCAATATGCCGATATGAAAGCATTTCAATGTAAATGTTTTTTAGTGGAAATTACAACCAAATTTACTTAATTTAGATTGAAATATAAGTGAATTGTAAAAACAGCTTATTTAATCTTGCATTCTTTTTTTCTCCATGAGAAAATATATAAGTGCATTAGAAAAAACATCCAACCGGTAAATCAATCCATAGCAAGTACAGCAATTAACCAGAGGAACACATTGTAATCCATTCAAAAGAGTTCAAGGAGCTACTACTAATCTGAGTATACATACTTCCCTCAAATCAAAAAATCTGAGTATAGCTACCTTCAGATTTGAGTTCGGCGCTCAATAGATTTGATCCCACGCCTGGCAACACCGTGGTAGGAATAAGATCGTGCTATCACGGCAGCACGCTGGGCCGCTGGGGTCGCCGGCAAAGCGGAACGTTGGGGTCTCATGGCGCCTCGCGGAGGTGATGGAAATCAGGAAATGTGCTTCAGCAGGAAGAGAGGCATTCGCCATATCCTATAGATCGATCAACGGCGACTCAAGGGCATGTCTAGGTAAACGAACACACGCACAGGGATTTTTCAGGCTCCTAACCATCCACGATAGCTTATTGGGCTGATTTTTTGGGTTTCAGTAAATACCTAGCTAGTTAAAGAGATCAGACTTGAGCTTCTTAAGACTAATCACCTGATAAGCTACGGTAATTAGTACTGCGTATGTATAGGGGGGGCGATTGTTGGGGGGGGGGGGGGGGTTCTAGCCCCTGCTCGCCCCCTGTCTCCGCCCCTGCTTGTAGATCGGCATCTTGTCGACGAAGGAGTTGAGCTTGAACTACACGACATCGTCGCACTCCAGATCATACTTGTACACTAGCTTCGGCCAGTTCTTCGTGAATGCAAGTCCACCCGCACCCACTCGGCGCACCAACGGCAGGCTGTGACCTCCACGACGCGCGATGGCGGGGCTTTGATCCAGTTCCTCGGGCCAAGTTGGAACGCAGGAGGGAACACCAGCATGTGGAGGTCAGCAGTGTCCAGCTGGATGATGAAGTGGCAAGGGACCTCGGTAATAGGGTAGTGGCCAAGCTTTGGCTGCGGACCCTTCTTGCTTTGCGGCTGCAAAGCCGCCTCCACCATACCGATGACCACGAGCTTGAGTGCCAATTGGTTGGTCGAGAGCGCGTCGTCAAAACCTGGTGGGGGGGTGCCAGCCCCTCCCCACAGTCTCGCTTTCCAACTTAACTACATTGGCATGAAGCAAAACAAGGTCAGTACAGATTGACAACTAGCAGCATTGCCCAATTTGGCAATGGACATGGTACAAACATGGGCAAAGTAACTAGGACTACAAAAACTAGTACCCCCAATCGGGCAATGCCTTAGGATAGCAACCAATTTGAGAATTGGATGTGTATCCCCAATCGAGCAATGCCCTAGGACAACACCTAATTTGAGGATTTGGCTAAATTAAATCTCACAATTTGATAGCGCAATATGAAATCTATTACTACGTAGTTCAAAAATCCCAAATCGGTGGTTGAAAAGCCCAACTACCTAGATCGAGTCATAATTGTCGTCGATTTAGTACCAAACCCTAACCGCTAACTAGATCGGGAACTTACCCTGGTCGGCGGTGGCACCATCGATGCCGATGGAGTAGTAGCAGGCGCCGCCGGAGCGAGAGAAGACGCTCCGGCCGCGGGGGTTGGGGCCGCTGGCACGGGCGGAAAAAACCTATCGAAAGAGTCGAGGGTAACCTTGACTCTAGCGGGGGCATTTCTGGCCTGGTTGGCCACAGATGCGGCTTCCTCCACTGATTTAGATGACACCGCCGCCGTTGCCGCCCGAGTTCCGCACGCGCAGATGGGTGCGAGAGCCCTGAGCGCCCTCGCAAGGGACGCCTCGCCACCGGCAGTGAGCTTCTCCAGTTGAACGGCCGCCCATAGGCCGTGCGCACTCACCTCGCCGATATTGGGGCCACGAAATGGAGGGGGAGGAGGAGGAAGAGGAGGAGGAGGAGCGGCGACCATGGTTAGGAATCTGGGTGAGGGGAGTGAAGTGGGCGGTGAGCGGGTTGGCCTGGAAGTTAAGCCGAAAACGTCTCGTCTCTCGCGCTTTCCCACTCAAGCAAGCGGTCGGCACGCGGTGCTCGCCAGGGCCTGGCTGCATGGAAACGGCCGATTTTTGGCATTCCCAACGGGCCAAGTTTTAGGGTACTTTAATTACCATGCCATGCAACAATTTCATGCGACACAACAAAGCCAAACAGGCTTATTTCTTCTTGCGCCATGCGAGAAACGAGAATCAGTCCAACCAAATACGCCTTTCATCGATTCACCATTGTCTCCATTATTTTTCTTTTTGAGCATGTTTGTGTTGTTGCTCTAGCATTTCTTTTGGTTCGAACTCATATATTGATATGGTTGCTATATTAATATAGTGGGACGGAAGACTTTATAGATAAATATATACTCTACAAGTACATCGAAACCTAGAGTAGACGAAAAAGAAGGATAAATGTGTATTAATTTTAGAAATATATCAAAAAAATCATCGATACCTATTAGTATGGGATCTAGTTTTAAAGATTATGAGAAGGCAAACGCCAAAAAATAGTACTTGTTCATTTAGTATAAAATTTGTACTAGTTTAGTACAAAATAAGCGACACTTATTATGATCAAAGAAATATATAATTTGAATGAATGATTCAACAAATATTTTGTTGCAAAATTTCTAATCTAAAAATATATGCATTTATAACACAGCTCAGCATCAAAGAGAAATCCTACTAAAACTCTGCCATAATTACATCTTGTCAAACACATCACGTGCCACATTTCTCAATTAGAGAGAAACAAACATATCTTTTTTTTCTGAAAGGAGTGCCCCTGAGCGGTGGATGTTACAAAGGATTACAAAGAACCTAAAAAGGTAAGGAATGACACATGGGTCCCTGACATTTGTAGGAAGGAAAATGATAGCTATCCTCGGAACGATGGTCGTCCGGGTCCGCTGAATTCGCGCACGCGTCGCTCCTCCAGTTCCTCACCTTCCTCCTCAAGTGTGGCCTCCGCTGCAACCCGCTCATCCTCACGAGGCTCTGCGTCGCCTCGGCCTCGGCCGCCCCGTGCTCCTCGAGCCCCTTGTCGCCGCGCTCCTCCGCCCCGAGCTCCCCTCAGCGCGCCGCTGAGTCGCGGCCTTCTTCCTGCTCATGCTCCGCCGTGGAATCGCCCCTAATAAGTTCACCTTCCCGTTCCTTCTCAGGTCCTGCGCCGTGCTCCCAGGGTCTCTGGCCGCGGGTCTCCAGGCCCACGTCGCCACTCTCAAGTTTAGGTTCGTCGCGGACCACTATGTCTTAAGGACACGCAAAATGTGTTCGAGAGAATGCCCAAGGACAGCGCTTCTACATCAGGCGGTCCACCTTGCTACAGAGGAGCAGCGACACAGCTACACACTCACCACGGCGCTGCTACAGAGGAGCGGCAGCGCTGCTAAAGAGTAACAAAGGCGCTGCTACACACACATGACGGTGTTGCTACAATGGGTAGGCGGCGCTGCTACAGAGCCACGACGGTCTTGCTACAGAAAGTCTCCGGCGAATTTTTTGCTACATTAGCATAATTCTTTTGCTATAAACTTTTTTAGTTTTGCTACAACAGTGGAAATTGTTTGTTACGATATCTCCGGCGATGTCTCCGGCAAGAGTTTTTTAGGCGATGTCTCCGGCCAAGTCCGGTTTACTACATTACCTTAAAATTTTTGCTACATGATCTTCGGCGAGTTTTCGACGAGGCCGGCCCTCTTTTTCTAATTTTTGGCTTGAACTTTTTTTTTTGCTTTAGAAGCAAAAACGAGAACATTTGTAGCAAAAATTAGACTTTTTAGAAAAAACGGGAATTTGAGTAGAAAAAGACACATGTCAGGCAGAGGAAGGAGGACGATGAATTTTTCTAATCGTTGGGGGGACGCTGAGTGTTGTCCTTGTAGGAAAAATCTTACTGAAAGAAAACATAAAACAAATCGAACCTTCCTCTTGTCCACCACCGAGCCGGAAACATATCTTTTCTTCTGGCAAACAAATCTTAACGAAGATCGGCACTTTTTTGAGCCGTGTACATTGTAGAGACACCATGTACAACTTAGGCCAATGTTAGGAAAATAAAAGCAACCGAGAGAAAAAGCCTGCGAGCCCACCAAGGCAGCATGTTAAGAGCAGGCCTTTAGAGAAATACGAACATGCATTTTGTAAGCAACTTTTGTGTATCAAATCGCACACATGGGCCTCTCACCCAATTTAGTCTCTACCGTGCAATCATGCATCGCCCTTTTTTTTTGATTATTTGCGGCAATGTTTTCTGCCAGCTATTTTCAGGTCCTTTTTTCCTATTTCCTCTAACTCAAATTACTCCCTCCGTCTTTGTCTCAAGTTTGTTTAAATTTGAATATATCTATATACTAAATAGTGTCTAGATACATTTAAATTTAGATAAATTTGAGACATCCTTTTTAGGACGGATGGAGTAATTGATTTGGATTTGCCTAGATTCAATTGTATTTAAACATAATTTAGTATTAGATTTATCTGTATCTTGATAAATTTGAGTCAACTAATTTGGGTCGAAGGGAGTAATTTTTCATAAATTTTCTTGTTCCCCTTTGTCCAATATTTCTGCTAGATCATTCATTTTCCCCTTTTCCATTGCACAGTTTTTTCTATTTCTTCTATTTTCTACTTTTTTTTCATTTCTGCCTGGTTTTCATTCCTTTGGAAATACATGCTTTTTTTAGGAAATGCACATAATAATTTCCATATGTATGAATATTTTTTTACAGTTTACGTGAACACATTTTGATGTACATGAATCATACTTTAATGATACATGATAATTTTCTAATACACATAAGAAACACCATCGTTTAACTCTAGTATACTTCGAACATTTTTCAAATTTCATATGAATTTTTTTACCACCTATAGAAAATATTCTAATTCATGAATATTTATAGACACGTATAAACATTTATATAGATGCACTTGACCATTTATTATACACGTGAACATCCATTCTGACCCAACAGATAACACCGTGGGGCTAAGATTAAAATTATGTCGACCGGAATACCCTTCAACTAGTATTGCATAACCTTCAAAATTTGGCTTGAACTATAACACAATTAATAACTACTCTCACCGATACATATTAATGGTCTTAACGTTATCTAGATTCGTATATATCTAGTTAAGTATTTAAACAGTATTTAAACTAGATATATTTAAATCTAGACAAAATTGAGAATATTAATATGAATATGAGAAAGTATAACAAAATAACTATAACAACGGAAAAATAATGCTAATCAGATACTATGGGAGATAGCAATTCTGTTTTTTCATGTATAAATCTAGCAATCTTTGAACTCAGATACTACAACCGTAGTTGGCATAGTCTGGCGACCAAGCAATGGTTGTTTTTCATGTAATGCATCTTGTAGTAACCAGCGGCGGAGCTAAGAATTTTTCGAAGGGTGTGCCACTCTCTCAAAAAAATTTGTCACCACATATAATACAAAATCGTATGAAAGAACAATGTAAATAACAAAATCAAGTCTTACAATATTATAGGTCACCAATATGTCTGAGGCTAGCAAAAATAGCAATAATTCATATAGTTTTGGAAAGACGAAACAGCTGTGAGGTGGAAGAAGCTCCCGGACCAGATCATTTGAATTTTTTTTGGAAGTTTTTCTTTCTTTTAAGTGTAATTTTGTGATGGACTCATTAAAACTGAGTTGATCCAAACAATCTCTAGAAACTCTGGGTGTCCCAGGGCACATTCGCTGGCTATGGCTCCACCAACGATAGTAACTATGCATACGCGATATTGGATGTAGCGTAGGAAGTCGTGCTTGGAAGCTTAGCATGTGGAAGCATCGCGAGATATAATTTTAGTAGATAATTGCATACTTCCTAATGTTTATGTTACATGATACATATGCTATACATACGTATAGAAATACGGTGTAGTAAACCAATTTCTATACGTACATGTACTACCACGCCAGGAGCTTTTTTTTGCCTATATTAACACGTAACGGGTACCAAATGAGGGTACCGTTCCTAGCCACAAATCTCTACATGGTATCCGAGCTCCTCCCTTTGATGACCTAGTTGTCGATCCATCAAAACCGCCGTTGTTTCAGCCGCCATAGCTCACCTCCCGCCAGCCTACAACCACGATTCAAAAACAACAACACATCCGTCGCCGCCACTACTCTCTCAGCTACCGCCACTAAACATCAAAATCCTACCACCGCCATAGACTTCTGTCACTGTCGCATCCCAAGACCACGACCCAAAAACATCAGATCGCTGTCGTCGCTCTTTTAGTCGCCGCCACCTTCAAACACCAAACACTCAAAACCCCAGTTCGTCTCTCGCTCCGCCGACATGAGTTCCTATAACATCCTAGCATTTAGAACTAAACGAAGGATAGATTTAGGATTTTGTGCATCTGCATGCATGCATCTGAAAATCTGGGTAAATTTTTCGCAAACTAAAACCCTAGAGCGATCAGAATCTCTCTTGGTTTGATGGATTAGAGATTAGTCATCTCAGTAGAGTGCGATAAATTTTGACATGACCTCTAGGTGTTATCTATGTTCTTGGAGGGGTAGAATTTGAAATGGACTTTGAGTTTCCAAATGGAATTCAAATTTGAATTAAGAAATTCAAGAATATTAATACTATAAGTAAGTAAAAAGAAAATGATTATAATAAGAAATAAAAGATTTCTTTATTAATAAAAATACATGAAGTATTACATTGTTCTTTTACAATAAAAGAATAAAATTAAATTACACTTCAGTAATGAAATAAAGGAAATTGAATACAATAAAGTAATTCAAGGGAATACAAATAAGTAGAAATCTTTATTATTTTCCTATTCAATAATACAAAGATTTAAAGGATACAAGTAAACTAGAAGTCATTACACAGATGAATAATTACAAGTAAAGAAAAAGAAATTCTTTAATGAATCATATAAGTATTACATGGTTTTTAGAATAGAATAAGAAAATTACAGTAACTAAAACCTAAACTAAAATTGCTATCTAGTCTTGATATTCCTGTACATCCTTCTGTTACCTGCAAAACAAATAAATAGAAGAGAAAAGGAGTTAATGTTAATTACTTTTGCTCTCAGTCTAACAGTGAGGTGCATTGTTCATTACATCATTGATCAGAGTTAATAAGGGGAAAGTTTCACCAGAACAATAAGCATATGTTCCTATTAGCTTAAGTCTTAGAACAACATCATAGACAAAAGGGAGGGGGGGGGGCAAATTTCACCAAGCAAGTAAATAATGGAGGTAAAACCATCATCAAAGATCCATTATTTACTTGATCTGATCCTTTAGCTGAAGCAACCAAGAAAGAATTATACACAACACGTGCATGCTGATGTGTTGTCAACACCACAACCAGTACATGGAGTGCATAAGAAAGAGCCAGCCGTAGCTACCTTGTCCAACATTTGTTTCCCCATAGCCATATCTCTCTATCTCCAAAAATCACGAGATATCACTGGTTATCACTAGTTCAACATCAAATTCATCCACACAAACCATCAAGCTAGCATCAAAGATTACTTAAAGGAGAGCAAGCTCTAGGAGAGGAACCAGGGGTAGAGTAACAAGGAGAAGCAGAGGAACAACAGAACATGCGATACATCTAGAAGGAGTAGTAGTCTGGACTGGGAGAACAGGCTGTAGTGGATCCTGAGATCCATGTTACCATGAAACAAGATACATAAAGCAGCAAGTACAAATATGGAGCATACCCCAGCTCATGTTGTATTTACTCTTATTGTCTGCACCAACAACACGAGGTGGAATCAAGAGTATTATAAACAAATCAACTCCAACTATCCTTCAACTAGATTTTCATCTAGGAGGATTAGAAGGAGTGGAACTCTCAACATTGCAAAGAGTTGTTTTGCCAAAATCATCATAGAGTAATAGAAATCCCAATAATAGCATATATCCTTGTTAACCAAATAGTATATGCCTCAGCCTATTGCATCCTTGGCTTGAGCAAATTCTTAGAGAAGTAGATCATGCTACCTAGCCACTGTTGTGCACACTCCAGGTATGGAGGCACCACAACAGCAATAAGGGCAGCATATACCAATAATAAGAACAAAATTAGGCACTTGATGTATATATCATAAGCCAAGAAAGCTCTTAAAGAGAAATAGAAGCTATTGTGACCTAGGAATTAGTCACTGTGCACACTCCAGGGAGGCACCACAATAACTAATTCCTATGTGGTAAAAGACCACCATTTTCATCTGATTATAAGATCCACTCAATCAACCGGCTGTAAGCAACCAAACCAAAGATCAAATCATTTTCCTAGTTCATAAACTAGGAATCATTTTTTAAAGAGATACAAATATACTTCATAGGGGCTATGATCATTCCTGGACCATAGATTCAGATTACCATGTATATCTCACCCAGAAGATTAAATCCATTATTTATCATATGCAAATAATCTAAACATTGACAACAAGTATACATAGCAGCCCAATCTTACTTGCAAATTATACCAAGTTATATTTATATCATTTTCCTAGACAGTTGTCCAGCAATCATTTAGTTTCAAGCATCATAACTCCATTTATATCAACTATCACTTAAATATCACTTATTCAATAACAACCTGTAGTAAAGGCAGTTGTTGAATAAAAAAATGCAAGTGCCATATTATAACAGCATAAACAGAGGTACTTCTAACATCATTTCTCTAGCCTCTAAAAGCTAGGCATCATTTAAAACCTTACGATCTTATTGATAGAAGATATATAACAACATCTCAGCTTTAGATGTAAGAGATATCAAATGAGCTCATCTCAATTTTGGCCATCTTAAATTACTAGAACAACTTTAAATTATTACCAGGCCTGTATCACTGGCAAAATGGGCATGGCAAATCCACTACTATCTCAGTTACTCACAAATTAGTGTAGCCAAGGTTCCAAGATAAATCTTTAGAACCTAAAATCGATTGGCCGCTAACAATTCTAATATTCCCATATGTTCTGTAATTATTCTTCATCAATGAATCTGGCAATAATAAGTTGCATCCTACAAAATAATTTGACTCAAAAGTAAGGATTAGGCCAATGTCAGTAGCCACACTAAGATCATCATGCAATCATCAGAGCGACACTGCTAGAAATTAGGGGAATCCCTAATTAGGGTTTAACGCAGAGAGAAGAAGAGAGGCAAGAGAGGACCAAGGGGTGTGTACCTGGCGCTCGGGGAGCAACCACCACGGCATGGAGAGGAGAGACCCGCTCTACCATGGAGGCTCTCACCTAAGGTCTTCTTCACCGACCACCACATCACACCAATGACCACCAAGAGTAGAGTTCGCCGGGGTTGCACTTATTGCCATCCCGCCAGCATCGGAGAAGAGGGAGAAGGGTCCAGGATTCACTAGCACCAAATCACCACCATGCTCCACACCAAAATAATCGCCACAAGTCAGGGAACCGGGACTGCGGTACACATCGCCGTCCTATCAAAATAGAGTGGCACGAGAGAGGTTCGGTGGATAAAAGGGGCAGAGCCACGCCAGTAGAAGGGGAGTCGAGGCAAATCTTTAGCGGCCAGAGCTGTCAAGAAAACCTAGGGTTCTGGGGGTCAAGTACGAGAGCTATAGGGCAAGGAAAACAAATCGAATTGAAGAAGAAAGTAAAGCAGAGCTTTTGACTGCGATGGCAAGGGCCACAATGGTCAACACCACTAGAATCAGGCCGACTGGAGCAGCGAGCGATGGTGGCGGTGCTGTCCACATCGACATCGCCAGAGAGAGAGAGGAGAGGGCCTCGAGAGGAGAAGGAGAGGATCAGGGGGGGTCAACTATAGGGTTCGTAGCATAGAAAACAAAAATTCTACCACAAGAACGAATAAAACCAAGATCCAATCTATGGGAAAGCAAAGATATAATCTATGAGATAGGTGCAACCAGACAAATGAGAACTAACCCTCGAAGATCCAAAGCCTTAACGAGATCTAATCTCGTGGTTGATGAAGATGATCCTTCCAGGCGATTCGGCAGCGCTTACGCACTCAGTCACATATACGGAGTCGATGAAGACCTTCCTCTCCCTGTTCCAGCGGGAATCGGAGGTAGTATATCCCCTCGGAATCCCAGCAACACGACGGCGTGGTGGTGGTGGTGGAGGAGAATTCCTATAGGGCTTCTCCTAAGCCGACGCAGGAAGAAGAAGGAGGGAGGAGAGGTGGCGGCTAGGGTTTGGGGATGGGCAAGGGGGCCGAACACCCCTCCCCTCTATTTATAGAGGGAGGGTGCGGATATGGTTGCCCCCCTTGGCCCACCTCTTCCTAGGGCCGGCGCAAGGGGAGGGGGGGGGAGAAAACTTCCCCCAAGTCTATCCCCTATTTTCTAGGGATTTTCTCTTATCCCTATGGGGCTTGGACGACTAGGCTTCTTGGGCCTGGTGTGACTAGCCCATGGGGCCCTGCAACATTCCCTCAGCCCATGTGGCCCCTCCCGGTGTGGTGGGCCCACTGGTGGCTCTCTATAAGCTTTGGTCAAAACACCAAAAACTTTTCCAAACCCCGGAAGTTGACTTCCATTATATGAATCTTAATCTCTGGACCATTCTGGACCTCCTCATGATATCCTGGATCCCATCCGAGACTCTGAACAACATTAGTTCTCCAACTCACATTCCATATCTACTTTAAACAACATTCGACCTTAAGTGTGTCACCCTATGGTTCGCGAACTATGTAGACATGATCGAGACACCTCTTCGATCAATAATCAATAGCGGGACCTAGAGATCCATAATAGCTCCCACATATTCAATGATGACTTCATGATCGAAAGAACCATTAACATACGATACTGATACCTTCGATCCAGATTACGGATATAGTATAGCTATTTTCCCTAGTAGACCTAGGTTATCGAATCCTCGGGATGTAGAAAGCATAATAAGGTTACTTGAACGGACCTTCAGGAGTTTTAGAATTCCTTTTGTATTTTACCGGACCAAGAGTTTGCGATCTTTTGTTGTTTTCGATGATGGAGAGAAAGGGCCGGGGGCTTTCGGTTTCACTAGTAGCTGTGCAAAACATCTGATGGAAATAAAAGATAATAATAAAGTATGCATGTAATTATTAGAGAAAGATAATTATATGTGGGAAGTGCATCCATAATTGATATTGCCTCCACAACCGCTTATAGAAATAACATACTTGTCTCATCCATAGAAGAAAGAGAACTAATGTTATGCATAGTGATGTCACCTTTAAGCCCAAGTAAATCCCTCACATACAACCATACTACCCCTTATGTCTCTGGGGTTCCCATCCTGCAGATTAGTCATTACTCACACTCCCTATACCTGGATGAATCCTTGGGGTCTTGGGTACCTGACAAGTCCTTAGATTAAGGTAAGAGAGGGTACAATAATGATCATGTCATACAAACTAATACATGATCCCATCTATGACAAATAACATGCACAAAAGCTACATGGATAGGCCGAAGCCCTTAGCCCAAGGATAACTACTCACACATAGAGCTGAAATCAACAATCATAAACATTGTAATAGAAATCATCAGATTGATAATAATAGTCTTACAATGTCGCCAATCGGAGATGATATCTACTATTACAAGTGGTGGAATATGGCTATGGTGGTGGAGAAGGGTTTGGAAATTAGATCTATATCTATCCCTCCGGTGTGGTGGATTCTAGTGGCAGGGAGGCAAAAGAAAAAGTCGAGGCCAGTTTTCCCGTCGCCCGAGGCCTCTTTATATAGGGGTACCTTCACGAAAGTTGTTCTTTTTGACCTCGCGATGTCGGTGCCAACTATAAAGCCGGAATAAAATTCCCGTCATCTAGTTGCTCGTTAAAGGCACTGCCTCCACTTCACGACTGCAGGTTTTTTTGAGTTTTTGGAAATCTCGTATCTTTGACTTTAATGTTGTGAGTCCCATCATCAAACGTCATTATCTGCGCAGGTAAAAATAGAAAACATGATTGCATACCCCTTTGATCATTAGGCATTAGTGGTAGGATTTAGAGAGATATTTCATCAAATATATGAATAATATCTAGTTTAAATGCAGACATGGATGACTATATTTCACAGCCATCAACCTACCTAAGCTTAAACTTGATCGTCCTCGAGCAATAAAAGCAAAATAAAAAAGGAAATCATCATTTAAACTGAAATAACAAGATGATGATCTTACTCATGATTGGTAGTCTCATGTTTCCTCTACTTTATTAATCTGAAAACTTCAGCATAGATAGAGTAATGGCAAGCATATCATACGGGTTTCATGAATCCTTATAGTGTAGCAATATTATTGTTAGCATGGATGATTCAAATGAGTAAACTCTATTCCATGTCATGTAATCAACTCACAAGATTGCCTTTGAACAATAAAGTATAATCATGTAAAATTGAGAGTGTGAGAGTTTGTCATTAAAAGCATATACAATAAAGTATCTTAATTCTCCCACATCAATAAGTTAAGACTTGTCAAGCACTACCTTTCTATTCATTGCCTTTCAAAGAATTTCAGTTCTTAAGTAATTGAGAGCATGCCAAAAAAATTCATTAGTTTATCGGGTTGTGATGGACAATCGTGGCATCACTAAGGTTTTTGTTCCTTTTGCATAATGATTACTCATATCAGCCAGAGGAGTGATTCCATCATGGACACATCTATCCGGGAGTGCCAAGAATCTTACCCATTATAGCATTGTTGCTACATATGTTTAATTAACTCATAGACGAAATCTAGGAGTTTCCTCCATAAAGATTGTTCGTAGGCTAGCGGAGTTGTTGGCATCCCATGAAGTTTGACACGCATAAAGCTATATCATTTTTATGATTCACAAGTCCAACTTTGGAATGCTCAAAAAAACCACTAAACATTAATTCAATTGAACAAATCCTTTCAAAGAGAGCTATCAAGTCAATCATTATTTTCTTTGGTGTTGAGTGTCTCTAGGAATAAGCTTTTAAGACTAAACACTACAACACCCAAGCCTTCAATTGTGAGACTTTTTCTTATTTCAAATTTTTAGGCAAGACTTGGTTAACTACAAGATCTAGAACAAAACGTACTTAACTAAATACCCATGCAAACAAAATTTTACTCTAATATAAAGACTCACTCCACCAATATAATATCTTAACATTTACTACTAACTAGGATGGGTTTATCAAACATCAAAAGTGGGGAGTCATAAGGCATACCTCTCATGTTTGGTTCCACTTCTCTCTTCCCTTTTGATTTGTTACTTGGAAACTCGAACTTTATCACTCTCCTGCAAATAGGTGAGAACCTCAAGGAGAAAAGAAAATAAAGAAGAAAAATAAAGATAAATGGAAAAATCTTTTTGTTTTTTTGAGAGAGGGAAGAATAGATAATTGGCGGCAAAGCTCGGCTTGAAAATCTCGAAAAAAATAAAGTAACTAAAGATAAAGTGTTGGGGAAACCAACACGAGTGCTTATAAACTCAAATAAAAATCATAACCTCAAAATAAAATAAAGCCAATGAACGCCAAAAAAATATTAAGGAAACTTCCGCAAGCTTAGGCTTTTGCAAGCCCTTCAAATCATCGAGGTGGTGGGAAAATCTGTAACTCCAGTTCGCAAATTGAGTTGATAGGTTACTTTTCATTTCTCAGAGGTTTAGAGAGAGATTATGCATCCCTTCCATAGTCCCTCCAAGTTCTTGGAAGTCTTGATATGTAGCGAACCGGTTTGGTGGATGCTCCTCTTGATAAGGAACTTCTTGCTCCTCTTATTGGTCCTCATCCTCATCCGGAATCTCCTCCTCGGGTTGATGTTGTTCAACCTGCACATCATATAGCAAACGTGCCTCCTCGATAGAGAAAAGGCCATTAGGCAAAGGAGCGGGATAGAGACGCCCAGCTCCTATAATATGCAAGTAAAGACCACCACCTCTCCCAGTGAGCATTCCACAAGATTTTAAAGTAGAGAAACCAACACGTCGCTCACCTAGCAATGGTTGTAACTCACCTAGGTAGATTCCTAGGGCAATGGAAAGCACGGTGATGACGCCTCCACCAGTAATTGGTCCTTGGATTTGGGAGGATTGGTGCTCCAGGTAGCACACAATAATTGCGCCCAAGTTGAGTGACAAGTTGTTATTGAAAGCAACTTTTGCAAGGACTAAGATGTACTATCTATTGAGTCTTGTAAACTCATTCCGTTCCTGCAAGGTGTTAGCAATAACATAGAACAAATAGTGAATAGCAGGATGCTGAAAATTCTCCCCCTTGTTGACTCTAGAAGTGAAACTCATTCTATTATAATAGTGTCCTGGGGAAGGGTCAATGCCAGTAAAAGGCGCACGTAAAGCATTAGCATCATTGTTTGGTAAACTAAGACAATTGCACCATTCATCAAGTGTTAATGTATAATTGTTGTTAATAAGTCCAAAATAAATCGTGTCCTCTCCATGCCATGTTTTAACGATGCTTGTAAAAGAACTTAAGAATTCAAGATTTAACCAGCGATAAGTAGGCACATCATGGAATACAAAGTTTTGCAGGCCAACCCTATTGCAAAGTAAATTAAAGTCATTAGAAATACCAAGTTGGTTCAATATAACGGGACAAGCCCACTTGGTTGCCTTCACTTTTTGGTTCTTGATCTTGTTGAAGCAATCACGTTGGAGCTTATTCCTAAACCGTATCCCCATGCGGTCCTGAACTGCAGCGGCACCAGCAGCCTGAGAAGAACTCGCAGTGGCACGAGCACACTTTTGGCTCCTTGTGTTCATCTTCTAAAAATAAATAAGGAAGACAAAAAAACTTTTTAATCCAACAATAATAAGCATAACATATTCCTCATCATAGCACACTAAAGAATCTCCTAAGAATAATAATCTATGCAAGAGAAACATGGCAATTAGTTGTAAATAAGTCTCACCCTAGATTGATAATGACAATAGATCAGAGATAAATTTGCAAAAAGTAATTGGAGGATCGGAGAAGAAACGTATCGTAGATCACTTGTGTGCGAGGAAATCAAATGAAATTGAGTAGAGATGAAGATCCCTTGAGGTTTTGAGAGAGTTTGGAGGTAGAAGAGAGAAAAAGGATTGAAGTTTTGGTGTTGGGGGTACAATCCCATGCGTTCATGTGGTCGGATGCAATTATACGATCGAAACATTTTGTTCCCGCCATATAGTTGGTCTGACGACAAAATTTAGGGTTTCTTAGGGTTTTTTCTCAGACGGTGATATCTATACAGCCTGAACTATATGGCCGGGATTTTTATCCCTGCCGTATAGTTGGTCGTTAAATCTTTTATATCCGGAGAAGAAAATTTATCGATGGCATAAATATCTATACGGCCAGAACTATACGACTGTAATTTTAATTCCCGCCGTATAGTTAGTCGTTAAAGGTACTGTAGTCGTCCAAAAAATTCCATTTCTTCGAGAATTCCTTATTAACCTGAAACTTAGCGAAACACCATGTTTTGACAGAATAAATTGTTGACCAACATTAGCATGTATAAAACAGGAACTTTAGTACCACTAAATCTCTCCTCCTCAACTAGAGTTTTCTAGCACTCTTTATTCAACATGAAACTTAAACTAAAACTTAAAAATATTTCTCAAAGCTTTATTTAATATGGGTTGCCTCCCATGCAGCGCTCTTTAATGGTCAATAGATTGAGCTTGATGTTTCTCACTTAGGCCAAATGAGTAGAACACCTACTCGAAAATAGTTAGCCTTTAAAGTGATGGCCTCCTTATCATCATCCTTGGCTTTCTTCTTCCTGGGAAAATGAATAACAAAAGGATACCGCGAAGGCAATTGAAGCTTCACGTTCCCTTCATGTAGATTAATCAAAGACTTAATAGTTCTTAATAATGGACGGCGTAATATGATAGGAGCAGTAGCATCTTTAGGCATGTCAACAATAACAAAATCAATCAGAGCAGGACAACCTTTAATGTATACTAAAGTATTCTGTAACATCCCAAATTTCATCAAATTCAAAACCATGTTACTGCATTCATACATCATGGCACTTTTACTTTGCATAAATTTTTTTAAAGCTAAAATCTTAATAAAACCATATTTAAACCCCTTTTTATATTATATGTATGGGGCATGGTTTTATTTTTATTTTCATGACCAAAAATGTTTTTGAAGTGAATTGATATGTTTGACACACTTTTAAACACTAGGGCCACCTCACAAAATTTTGGTGAAGGTTTGATTTGATTTGGATTTGAAATACCCATTCAAATCCCATTTGAAAAATCAAAACAGAAAAAGAAAATAGCAAAGGAGAAAAAAATAAGCCAGCCAGCCTTTCGGCCCAGGCCCAGCTAGAAGGCCACATCCCACCAGAGAAAACCCCCTCTCCCCTATGATTCTCACTCGATCGCGCGCACCCCCTCACTGACTAGTGGCCCCACTGCCACCTCACCTCTTCTTCCCCAAATCCCGCTCGACGACCAGCTCGCTAGCCGTTTCCTCCCCATTCAAAACCTATGAAATCACGCTTGATTTCCATTGATTCGTCGAGTAACTCCCTCCCCTGCTTTGGCTACTTAATACCCTCCCAGCCAGCAACACTAGAGCTCCGCCAGGCTACTCACATTTCACGTTGCACCGCCGTAGTACCGACGAGCTCCGGTGAGCTATCGCGGTGAGTTCCGTGCCCCCTTAGCCTCTGGTTCACGTGTTTGAGTTCGCCTTGTCCTTGTGCATATCCCGATACTTGCCACTAATCTCCTCTTGCAGCAGAGCGTCGCCTTCGTCTTCAAATGGGAGCACCCGAAGACGAGACGAAC
Source organism: Avena sativa (assembly GCA_916181665.1). Classification (NCBI taxonomy): domain Eukaryota; kingdom Viridiplantae; phylum Streptophyta; class Magnoliopsida; order Poales; family Poaceae; genus Avena; species Avena sativa. Next base: position 36,599,560 of record OV702298.1, on the reverse strand, counting down.
TCCGGCGAGCGATTCCGTTTGTGTCTGTGCGCCCCCACCCGAACCGCGACCACGTTGAGAATCGCCACGTCCCCACGACCTTGGTGAGACCTAGCACCCCTCTCCTACCCCCTCGACGGCGCGTTGCCGTCACTAGCGTCGCTGCCGCTGTATATGCTATGCTATGGTAGATCCTATAGTTGTTATATTGGTAGTATTTCCTCTATGAGACATGTTATGATAGTATGATTAGCCTAGATATTAGAATTCAAGGGTGAAAAGTTCATGTTATGATCTGATGGAAAGACTATGCCTATGTGTTTTTAGACTAAGAAAACAACTTGTTAATGAAACACATGGGTGGAATGGGAAGATTGGTTTGTGTTGAGTGGTTACACAAGGCCCATGTCTATGGTTTACCTTGTGTATCACAGTTTTGGATGGCCACCCAGGAACAAAGAGATTTGAGATGTTTAGTGTTGAGAAGCTTCTAGTGCAACCACATGGCATATGGGATCTACCTTGACCAAATAGGTTGCAAGAACTCAGCCAGATGGACAGTTGGTGGTAGGGTTGATAGGATGGAACGCGTCCATGGTGGTCTGAGGGAATGCTTCTGAAAAGTCTCGTATCGATGCATGTCCAGTCTTGTGGGTAAAGTGCACCATCTCTCGAGAGGGTAAAACCTAAGTACTTAGCCGTGTCCCCGATAATGGACAATTTGAGCATCGAAGACATTGAAATGATCAAGGATCTCCTCATCCCAATTTCTCTAAGTTAAAAGTGATGGGTGAACAAGGGTAGTGGTTCACCAATGTCTATTGGTGGTACCTTAGAGTTTTTGTAAAGAAAAACTTAGTGTTTTAAATTAGTAGGACAAAACTATTTTGTGCAAAGCCATCTTGATACCACACTTAGCCAAATTCATGTACTTGATAGACTCTATTATATAACTATGGTGTCATTTGCCAATACAATTCCAACTGTATTGACCCCTTGTGGATGTAACTTATTATGTTGCAGGTTACTCTGATGGTGAGTAGGGTTATGAGTCTACACTCAACATGTTTGCCTGTGGCACATGGAGATGAAGACTTTATTTATTTGATATGTAATAAGAACTCTATGTGTTAACCTTGGGCTAATGAGTTGTAAGAACTATTGTACTCCTGGAATTACGATATAATAATGACCTTTGTATCTGTGTACTTCATATTAAACTGTGGGTGCTAGCATTTTGATCCAGGGACTAGCACTGTAATCATAGGGGCCTTTACCTTAAAGGGTGAGGTCTTACAGATGGTATTAGAGCACTGTGTTTCCTGTAGGTTTGTGACCCTAAGATGGATTAGACTAAGGAAACCACTAGGAAAATGCAACCCTTTGTAAAATTCCACACTTGTCTCTTTTCATCTCGGAAATCTTCCTAATCTTCTTTCTCATCTCTATTTGTAGATGGCCGCCATCAACGAAGCCGTCAAGAAGGGACCACTGATGACTATGACCCTAGAATGTGAGACAGAGTTTCCCAAGGAACTCAAGAACCTCATGGTTAGCTTGGCAATAAATGGTGAAGCCATGTACAAAGGATTTCCAGTGATGGATGAAGGAGAAGAATATTGGTGGGTACAACTCCACTTGTATAAAAACAAGGAGAATAACCACAATGAGTTGGGATTCTGCATGGTCACCAACTTAGAAATGCATATGTCATTCTTTGACTCCGCAAGGAATGCAGCATGGAATGCCATCAAGGAGCTTGGAGAAAGACTCAAGTGTAGAATGCTCAACACTCAGAATGACCTTAGAGAGGAGAAGAAGCACACCCAAGACTTAGAGACCACCATAAAACGTCTAAGGGAAGATATCATAGTCTTAGCATGGGAGTCTTGTGAGCAAGACAAATAGATTGCCTCCAAGGATGCCCAGATAGCTACCTTTACTAGTGAGTGAGAGTTGTGACATACTCCAATAGTTGGACCACCACACTTGTCGTTTTCCTCATGTTATTAATTTGATCATACCAACCTATGTGGTATGGCAAAAATTTGTCTAAGTTATGTTTGAACCTTGATGTTGTGATTGAATATTGTATGCCATGACTTGTGTGGTTTATTGATTTGAATGTATGTTTTTGGCTTTTGTTTCACTACTTCATGTTATACTCTTTACTTGTGTTGTTTCTAATTTTCTCCATCCTATGCAATAGATGCCTAGCTTTGTTCTCAGCACCGCCGATGAGTTCAAGGGAACTCTCTTTGGATCCCGTATCGTGGAGCTCGTCAGTGTGCTCAATCTTCCCCTCCCCAACATTAAGGGACTTCAGCTCAGGAAGTTCGAGAGGAAGGACCTATGGGGATTTAGAGTCTCGCAGCCAGGACGCCAATCAGATCCTTCCACCGATGACATCGCCTTCAAGATACTCCATGATGACAAGGAGAAGGGCGTCGATGTCACCATGCAGGAGATGCTTAGACGCCTCTATGGACGTCACTCCGCCGAGCTCAGGGGCCTCTACTTCCATCCATTTGGGAGACGTGACAAGGAGGGAGAGGCTATAGTGGTGACCGGGACACTAGGGAGACTATTGAGCCAGTGTGCCTCTATCTTTAGGACCTAAAGAGCCTTCTTAGGCACCTCGACACTGATAGGACAAACGTCATGCTTAGCAATGACAAGCTACGCGTCCAGTTGAGGGAGAAGGAAAAGGCCTTCCAGGAGCAGGAGGAGAGCATCAAGGAGATGGAGACTAGGTTTGAGAAGCAAGACAAGAGGTTCAAGAATCAAGAGAAGAGAGTGCAAGGTAGGAACAAGAAGATAAATGAGATGAAGGCCGAGATAGAGCTCAAGGATCTTGAGCTAGAGACACAGCAGGAGGTGCTTGAGAGGCTGCGTTCATGGAAGATAGAGCTTCAGGCGAAGGTCGATGCTTTGACCACCAGCGTGGAGGAGTACAAGGCAGGAATCGACGCATCAGGACTTACTCTAGTGGAGGAGGAAGTCAATATGGAGGAGTAGTGTTGACTACTTGGCTATCTATCTATCTATCTATCATCATTTTTGTTTATCGAGTCACATTGATCATCCAACATGTTGATGACTATGCTAGTGTGTTTACTTACAAAACTTGTTGTTCGTGTTGTTTAAACTCTAAGTTTATTGTGCTGGATTATTTTTGATTGTTGCTATGTATTTTATTGTGCATGTTAGTATCTATGGGGTATTTATCCTTTCTTATCCTTATTGAAACCACAGATGCCTCCCCGTTGTTCCAATACCAACAATAACAACAATAACAGCAATGGAAACGAGATGCAGCAACTGATGACATCCCAGACTCAGTTGATGCAAATGATGACTCAGTTTATGGTGAATCAGAACTAGAACCAAAATAACAACAACAACAACAATAACAACAACAACCAAAAAACCCACCAGCTTTTCATATGCTCATAGGGTTTCTAAGATTGGGGCCTGCTAAGTTTTCGGGAACCACTGATCCTATGGTAGCAAATGATTGGCTACGTTCTGTGAACAAGGACTTAGTAACAGTTGGTTTCACTGATGAGGAGAAAGTCAGGGTTGTAGCACATCTGCTAGAAGGACCAACAGTACTTGGTGGGATAACTTCCAAATCACTACTCTATTGAAGAAGTGACTTGGGCAATATTTGAGGATGGATTCTGCACTGCTCATATCTCTTCAGAAGTTTGAAGAAGAAGAAGGAATTTCACAACCTTAATCAATGCCACCGCAGTGTTGCAAAATATATTGAGGAATTCAACAATCTGGCACGCTATGCACCGGATGATGTTGACACTAATGCAAAAAGGAAGGAGAAATACCTTGAAGGGCTTAATGATGAGATGTGCATGCAACTATCTGTTGCATATGTTCCAACTTATCAATATCTGTGTGACAAAGCTACCATCTTGTAAAGCAAGATGAAGCAAGTGGAGAATAGGAAGAGGAAGCACCATTTTGATAAGCACGGATCTGGATCATCTCACAAGCGTTCTTTTGGTGAAGGAAGTGGAGGTTCTGGATCCCACAAACACGGGAATCATAACAACCACCACAACAGTAACCGTCACCACGATAGCAATAAACATCATGGACACAACAATGGCGATTACCGCAGCAACGAGAGTGGACACAAGAGTCACCATAGTGGAAATGGCAATGGGAATCAGCCAGCTAAGAGAGACATCAGTCAGGTTGAATGTTTCAAGTGCAAGAAATCTGGGCACTATGCAAATGAATGCCCATAAAATAAGACCGATGGAGCCAACAAGCCAAACCCTTTTCAGAAGGGTCATGTGAACCACATCAATGTGGACGAAATCCATGAGGAGTCTGATGCTGTGGCTGGTAAGTTCAAGATTAATTCCTTTCCAGCACTTATCCTTTTTATACCGGTGCATCACATTCATTCATATCAAGAGCATTTGTAGAAAAAAATAGACTCCCAACTGAAACAATTGGATGTCCTATTAAAGTAAGCTCTCCAGGTGGAGAGATATAGTAAATTTCGGATGTCATGATCTAGTAATAGAGTTTGGAAAATACAAGTTTCTAGTTAGTCTGATAATCCTAGATTCCCAAGGATTGGATGTAATTTTGGGAATGGATTGGATGACTAGATATGAGGTATTAATAGATTGTGCCAATCGTACTGTTACACTCACAACCATAGAAAAGAAACGGATTAGGTTCAAGTCTAACTTTGAACCCAAAGGGAGTAAGCTAAATGCTCTTAAGGGAGTTAGCATAGATAGTGTACCAGTAGTGAAACAGTACCCGGATGTGTTTCCGGAGGAATTACCACGAATGCCACCAGATAGAGATGTGGATTTTTTGATTGACATACTGCCAGTATCTGGACCCATAGCAAATAGACCCTACAAGATGTCAGTTGATGATTTAAAAGAGCTCAAGAAATAGCTTGGAGAACAGTTGCAGAAAGGATTTATCCAACCAAGTTCTTCGTCTTGGGGTGCACTAGTTTTTTTGTTGAGAAGAAAGACATAAGTCAAATGCTATGCATAGATTATCGATCACTCAGTGAGGTGACTATAAAGAACAAGTAGAATCAATGATATTTTTGATAAGCTAGAAGGAGCTCGTGCGTTCTCAAAAATTGATCTTCGATCAGGTTACTTTCAGCTAAAGATTAGAGAACAAGACATACCTAAGACTTCTTTTACCACCAGGTATGGATTGTATGAGTATATAGTGATGCCATTTGGACTAACACATGCACCAGCTTATTTCATGAACACGATGAACAAGGTGTTCATGGATTTTCTTGACAAGTTTGTTGTGGTATTTATCCATGACATATTGATTTATTCCAATAGCAATGCAGAGCATGAAGTACATTTGCGTTTGATTCTTGAGAAACTCAGAGAGCACAAGTTGTATGCCAAGTTCAGTAAGTGTGAGTTTTGGTTGAATGAAGTTTGATTTCTTGGACATATTGTGTCTGGAGATGGTATAGGTATCGATCCCGCAAAGGTGTCAGCTGTAACTGAGTGGGAATCACCCAAATCCGTTAAGGAAGTTTGTAGTTTCCTAGGCTTGGCCGGGTACTATAGAAGGTTCATCGAGAATTTCTCGAAAGTAGCTAAGCTGATGACGGAGCTACTTAAGAAAGAGAAGAATTTTGATTGGAATAAAGGATGTGAAACCAGTTTTCAAGAGTTGAAGAAAAGATTGGTGTCAGCACCAATTTATGTCTACCAGATCTAGAGAAAGACTTCCAAGTGTATTGTGATGCATCTCACCAAGGATTGGGTGGTGTGTTAATGCAAGGAAGAAAAGTTGTGGCTTATGCCTCGAGACAACTCAAGACTCATGAAGTAAATTATCCTACACTTAACTTAGAGTTCGCCTCTGTTGTCCATGCACTCAAAACATGGAGACACTATCTTTTGGGAAAGCGTTTCACAGATCACAAGAGCTTGAAATATATTTTCACCCAGAAAGAGCTCAACATGAGACACAGAAGGTGGCTATAACTCACGACTTGAGTTTGCAATACCATCCCGGTAAATCAAATGTTGTGGCTGATGCATGAAGTCGCAAAGTTTATGTGAATGGCCTCACCAAAGGAGAATTGCCAGATGATTTGTGCGCTCAATTCAAAGAGCTAAGATTGGAGATAGTGCCTGAAGGATATCTCATGTCATTAGAAGTTCAACCAACACTATTGGATAAGATCAAATAAGACCAAAAGTTGGACAAGGAAATACAGGAGATTAAAAGTAAAATTGGTAAAGGTAAGGCAGAAGGATTCCATGAAGATGAACAAGGAACTTTATGGTATGGAAAGCGTATCTACATTCCACAAGATCCGGAACTCCGGAAATTGATTCTACAAGAAGCACATAATTCACCATACTCCATTCATCCGAGTAACACTAAGATGTACATGGATGTGAAGGAAAGATTTTGGTGGAACAATCTCAAGAAAGATATCGCGGAGCACATTTCTTTGTGTGACATGTCTAGTAGAGTGAAGGCAGAACATTAGAAACCGGTAGGGTTATTGTGTAACATCCCAATTTCAGCAACCCTGAGTTGTTGTCCAAAAGGAAAAAATCAGGGGGAACAAAAGCTTTTTCTTATTACATGTGCAATGTTTGTTTACTTGCTTGCTTGTGTTCTTGCAATTGATTGTGTTTTAGGTGCTATACTTCTTATCTCAATACTAGTTGACAAAAGCTAGTTTACAAAAGAGATGTCTTGGATCATCTTTCATATTCTCAAATGTTCTGGCATTTCAAAACCTGAGCCAAGATGATTTTGACAAAACAAAAATATTTTACTAGTTCTATTAACAAAACTATGGAGAACTAAAATATAATCTACTTATGTTTTCAAGACAGAACTCTCAACTACTCTCACCCCTAGGATTTCCAAAACCTTTTCACTCCAATCTTGGTAGAACTACCGAGAGGTACTTATCTTACTTCAAAACATAACCAATTCAGAATACCCATACCTAACTCAAGCTAGGCTTGATGGTAACCCTAGTAGTAGTAGGATAGGTTTGATAGGATGAATTGCCTTGATCTACTGTCTGATGAATTACCTTGATCTCCTGATTGCATTGTTTGCTTAGGAACTAGAGTGAGCTAATATAGTATATCATCCTTTAGGACCCAATCTATGATTGTGACCATCAATCTCATATCAAGCATCCAAGTCTGGATCTATCCTAAGCCCCTAAGGTGATAATCTTCCCTCCTAATCAGATCAATCCAGGGATAATCCGTTCTAATAGTTCCAACTTAGTGAAGACCCAATCTAAGCATGGATCCTATATACTTATTTAAAACTTCAACATCATCTCCTTTATCATGAGTTTGGAACCTAGCATCCACTCAAAATCATCTACACTTGTAGTCTAGTCTAAAACCCTAAATCTGCCAAAATGGCCGTGTCTGGATTTCTTATCTAGATTCAATCTTTCGAGCTCTAGCTTCTCCAACTTATATGCATTCTTGAGAATTCAATTGAACCATATTTAAGTACATCTTGATTACTACCAAATCCCAACCTTTCACATGGATAAACCATTCGTGTTCCCACTCATCCATGATGGTTTTGTAGTCAAGATAATAATCTTTTTTGCAAATCTTATCATCTTGCCTACTTTGGCAGAAGCTCACATCTATATGTTACCTCCCCTTGACCAACTCTTTGCATGGTTATGATATACTAACCATGGTATATGAATCCATACCTCACTTGTTTCCATTGGAGCTTTGTGCTTCCTAAACCCCCATGGTTTATGAGGCATCATGACAACTCTGATATGGCAGCCTTATTTTCAACAAAGTTTGACATCACACCTAAACCACCTCAAATCCAACCAAGCTCAACTCTTTCTTACATGATCATCTACATAAACTTGTCTATCCATACATCTACCCTTGTATCAAGGTGAGCTCTGAGCTCCCTGATCCAACCATGTTTTGGTGGCATGAAATTAACAAAACCCTAGATTCCCAAAAATCTAGTTTCTTCCCTTTGCACCACAATTCTTCAAAACCCAAGGTTGGACATGATGTATACATCAATGTTACATAATATACCTTGGATATAAAACATTCCCATAATTAATGGGATCCCAAAACATTTTAAAATCCACTTTTGGGAAAACCCTAAAATCTTGGGCTATGAAGGAAAGTTTGTTTTTCTCCAAACTACTTGGCCAAATCAATGCATAATTGAGTTCTATATATCATACCCTATCTTCCAAACTAAAAAATAAATATTTTTTAGATTCTTTATTATTTCTTTTTGCCCCTTTTTCTGAAATGGCACAAACAAGAAATAATTCCTTAAAAACACTTTTCCACCTTAATAAATTCAAATAAAACTGTCCAATGTGTAATATGGTATTCAGAACCATTTTAAAACCAACCTTAACTAATGTAAATATATTACATTAGCTTCCATAATCTACTTCTACCCTTTTTGAATTAATGCAACTAAATGGGGTTTTAATCATTAGAAAAATCCCAAATAATTCCTAGGGTTATGCAATGACCCTATACACACACCAGTACCTTTTTCTCACCTTGCCTAGTGCAATTTTTTCAACTTCCTTCACAAGCTACCCTTTGATCAAGTTTGAAAAATAAATCAAAACTTGATTCAAACCAACTCAAATTCCCCTACAATCTTCCCAAGCACTTCTCCACAGCACCATCACTCACCCTGGTCGTGCTATACTGTAGCATAGTACTGTTCCCTTTGTCCCATGTGTTTGTTGTTAAAGAGAGAGAGATGCCCATTTTGGAAAATATTTCCACACCCACAGCCACCCCCCTACCCTCCACTCATCTGGTCGAGAAACTGTCCCACACACTCCCTAGCACCGTCGTTGTCAACCAATGGCTAGGACATGGGCATGCCCTAGCCTCCCCATGGACATAGAACACCATGCACTCTCTCTTTTTGATTTATAAGCTAAAGGGCCAGCACAACTCCCCCTCCCTGCCTGATTTGCTCCCTCCCACTCCAACTCACCTCCCAAAAGCACCCTCTCCCTCTCCCTAGCTCTGTACTGGCCAGGAGAAGAGGAGAAAGGCCCCCCTTCTGCCATTCACAAGATCCGAGCCTTTAGCTCCTTCCTCCACTCCCCTCCCCTTGCATGTCACCGTACTGAGACCCCCTTGACCTCCCCTATCTAACCATGTTATTTTTTGTCCTAGGAGTAACTCCAGGTGAGCTCCCCCAACGAGCATCGGCGAGGCCACCTCGGTCACCTGTGCGTGAGCCCCCTCCCGGCGTAGAACCCAGCCGTGCAGCCCCTCGTTGAGCTCGGCGGGGAACACCACGTTGCCCAGCCTCCTCCACACTGCCTCGCCGCCCTCTGGTAAGCTCCGCCGCCGCCATCCGACCCCGCCTAGGGTTTCTTCCCCGATACTCCTACCACGAGGAGGAAGACGGCTGGGAGCCTTCGATCTCGATCTAATCGAGCGGCACCCGCTATCCCTTACCCCTTCGTCTTGGACATACTAATGGGCCGACCTAGCCAAGCCGGCAGCCACTTACTCGCTGCGCAGGGTGCAGCCGGTACTGGTCTGGATCTGCTGGCAGCGGCCCAGTTTCCCCAGATCTGGCCCGCAAGGCTCTGCCTCCCCTTTTCTTTTATTAAAACATCTTGTCCAGATTTTTTCCCATAGATTTAATTCAAAATAAAAATGAAAATTGAATCAAAATTGCCAGTTAACATTTTTACGTTGATCCTACATGTTTCCTTAAACATGCAGTGCCTAGGTTTGACCAAAATAAGGAGCAGATCTATTTAAATAAATCAACCACCTAGAGGTATCCTTTTTACCAATATATTTCTACAGGGATTTCTGCAACTCAAAATGGAGTGAAACCTTGGGATACTGCAAGGTACTAATCACACCTTGCATGTCCCACTAGCCCCACCTAAATTGGCTTCCTAGTTTGCATCTAGTAAAAATAACAAAATCAGGCCATTTCTGCCTTTAGAAAATTCTCTAGGTCAAACCAAGTGTGTTTTTGACCTAATTCCAACTCCCATTGGACACCCATAACTAAATCCTTCAAAGACGAGTAGATCATAATTTATGAACCACTGTTGAATTTTGGTGAATTAAACTATTCCGTGTATGGTTTAATCACTAATAATTTCATAGCAGTAGCTCTGCAACTCAAAAAGGGTTGATTCCAATTTCTACAGAAACATATTTTTAGTGCCTAACACGTGTCCCTAGAATAACATCAAAATACCTTATAGATTTAATCTGGTGAAAAAGACAAATTGCATCCAGAACTGCCTTTGGGAATTTCTTGAGGGCATCCCGTTAATTGTTTTGAGGTGATTCCAACTCTCAGTAAATCAGTCCATCAAATAATACCTAATCACCAAAGGAAATAATTTTTGTAACTACAAAAACAGTTCTGGTGAATTAATTTCTTAAAACTAGAGTTTTAATCACTAGAAAATACTTTATAAATCAATGGAAATTGATAAAATAGTGAAACCACTTTCGTGGGCTTCATTTTATCAATACCTATCTGAGTTTATCATTGTTATATAATGGTATCATACAGATCAAGCCCTTGATCAAAAACCCTCTCTTAGGTAGCTCCTAGACTTTAAATCCAAAAGGATCCCTTTTTCCTATACCTCCAAATCTTCTCCCCATCCAACCAAATCATACCTCCAACACCTTAATGATGTGTATCATGTAATTATAATTTTCTTGCTGTATGTATTGATGCTTGTATGCCTTGTTTTGGTGGTGGTGGCGTCTGTTTGCATGTATGCTTGATAACGACGATAGTTGCGATTGTGTGCCGCCGAGAAGAAGAAATCCTCGAAGCATTATTATTTCTATCCTTATTTTCATTGGTTTTCTGGCATTCTAAAGAAGTCACGAGACATCTCGCTGGTCACAGGCAAGCCACCTTCTTGCTCATATGCCATGTCCTATTATTTTATCTATGCATGTTTTATCTACTCATTTATGCAAATTGTATTGTTTCTCTATATTACGATTTATATGGGGAATGTTTGGCTCCTCCAAACCATTTCCCTTAGTACCATTAGGTACAACCCTCCTTTATGATACCTACTTTCCCTTAGTATGGTAGATGGTGTTTAACACCATAACCCCTTGGAGACCCCGTTTTAGCCTAAGCAAAAGTGTAGGATGGGAAGACCCCGGGAAAAAGGACTTACAAAAATGTTTTATGAGAAAACCTTGGTGAGGCGTGGCCTACCAAGTGATGTTGAAAATGAGAAAGTTTTTGGTTTACAAAATGGTCAGACGAAAGATGGAGGAAAAATGTTTACGAAAACACGCCCGGCTGTACAGTTCCTAATGGTTGAGCAATTAACCCGTTCAACCACATTACTCTGGAATGGGACGGGGCTAGGCTGGAAGTTTGTCTAATCTGGTATAGGTGCCTCACACTACTACAGGAGCAAACAATCCCCAGAGGGTGGGCCTTCTCTGTCTAACGGTCCATGTGTAGCATCGACCGGGAGAAGGAACTAAGGGTCTACGGGCCTCCATGCGATACTATGAGCCCCTCATTCAAAGCGCACACCAGATAAGGTGCAAAATGCGCTCCGGTTGGCTTGGTTAACTATATAGGGCGTCCCGGTTTTGAGGGGATTAACTTTATAGGGTAGGCACTTGTATCGGAGAGGGCATCCGGAAGGACTTTACCGGTTATTCGACCCACGATCGGTGTAGATCAGGGACGGGTAATCGGATGGTATGGGTACAGTGTACAACCTCTGCGGAGTGTAAATCTATTCGAATAGCCGAGTCCTCGGTCATGTACGGTTGTGATGGCTGCTGTACGGGGGTGATGGTTTTTTTTTCAAAAAGTATTTTGGAAAATCCATGGCGTGGAAATGTTTTGACCATGAATTAGTCAGGAAAAGGAGGAAGGAGTTTGGTCATGAGATGACCGGAAGGAAGAACAAATGGGTGACCCAATCCTAGTGTTTTCTTAAAACTTTTCCAAAAGGTTTCCAAAATGTTTTACAAAAGTTTTTCAACAAAGATATAGATATATGCTATATCTACAAGAGAAACTAGTTTATAAAAGAACCTCTCATGGAGCCATCCTACCATAGCCATATTGCATATCCTTTATTATATTGTTCTCCTAAGGTGGTTTGTGAGTACATTCAAAGTACTCACCGGCATTGTCCCTGGCTATTTACATGGCCAGGCTTTCAGATGATCGAGGGAAACGATGGAGGTCGTTGATGTATATGTGAGCTAGGCCATCTTCCCAGTCAGTCGCCTGTAGGTTAAGGCATGACATGGGCTCTGCGTTGGAAGACTTTCGCTATTTGTGTTGTGAACACCATAATGGCCGTATTGTAAGTACTTGTATTCGTTAAATTCTTGGATGTTGTAATGATACTTGTCGGTTATGCTCACGGCTCACTGATCATGGGAACGTGAATTGCAGGCATAACGGGTATTCTCAGACCGTAAAATCCGGGGTGCCACAGACTTGGTATCAGAGCCATCCTGACTGTAGGAGACCTTAGTTAGCATGGACGTTAGACATGACAACCCATATTTTGGAAAAACACCGGCTTTCGAAAACTATTTCTCAAAAGCGTTCGAAAGATTTTTTATCTCATCTTCTCCAACTTAAACTATTTGACAATGGCTTACTCTACCTCTCGTCTATCTTCAAATGACTGTTTCAAAACAAAGCCTGACTTGGATACTATGAAGACAGAGATCCCTGCATAAAGATATACCGAGACAAGCAAAACAAAGGATCTACAACCGAAGAAAGACACTACAAGATCGCCCTACCAACGGAGTCCTTCATCGCCCCCAAATCGATCAAGTACGACACCGAGGACAACAGATGACAAGACAGAAGCCAAGACCCCCGTAACGTCTGTACTTAGGATGAGCATCCCTAATATAGGATTCCCCCTATGGCATGTAGTCACCCTTAGTACCTACGGTACGTCTTGTTTGCTTGTCATGTGCTTATATGATGCTTGGAATGTGTTGCTTGTCTGCCTTGGATCATCCAATCCTAAAGTTTTGGACCACCTTGTTGGAACATCCCGACGCTAACCCTCGCAACCCCATAGCTAGAAACCTCTCCTCAGCAGGATGGCCACATAAAGAGCTCCCCGACAACCCCTCCTCTATGCCTAGTTCTAGTCGCCCCCAATGGAGCAACGATCCTATTCAACCCTTTTTCCGAATCAGCAGGAAGCCCTCGCCATAACACAAACGCCCCAAGAAGCTGGAAGATAAAGATGGCCCGAGGACAACGAGTCTACTCCGTCATCGACCCAAAGCAACACAAAGAGCTCGAGCGACGACCACCACTCTGAAGATAAATTTCCCCCACCCCAACTAAGGACTAATAAGAAGCGTCGCTAACCACTAAAACTACCCCGAGATAACCCTTATGGCTCTGTTAGGTACACACCATAGGAAGGTAGTCGCAATAAGGCGTCACTCGAGGACCTCAACTCAAGCGTCACGCCTTGCTCCAAGACGAAGGATCTACCCTCAACCTCGACGACCCCAAGTAAAGCTCTAAGGTGGAAAGACTGCGTCTTTCCACTCAATTCCAGAAAACCGACCATGAGAGGATAATACAAGAAGATCTCCAATCCAATAACCTGCTCCAAACACCACCTCAAGAGTCGTTAGAGGAACAGAACACATACATCATCAACAATCTCCATAAGTACGCATGATCCTCCCAACCACTGAGACGTTCAGAATTAAGACAACAAGAGTACCTAACGCCACCAATACTACCCTCCAAGGAGAATAAAGAAACCCAAGACATCAAGTTTCTCTAAGGACGTCGCGAAGCCCCGTCTTTGCTTCTGCTATTAACGACCCACCGAAAAAGACCTCCGAATCTACAAACCCCGAGACGGAGAATTAAGAACTGTTCCCTTCATGCGTATCAACCCCTCTTCAAGTCACCACTCCTAGAAGATCCACTCGTCGAAGCAAAACATCAGAGAAGGAACGACCCTCACTGTTGAAGAGCTGAATGTCCCTCATAACCCCGAGGAAATACAGTAACCGAAGTTGGTACCCAACCCAATGACGGCTACAAGATTCAAGGAGCACCCTTGACATAATCCTCCATACCCTACCAACTCACTCTTCTAACCTCTAGCAAGTGATGGATCATCTTAAAACCTGATCAGTAAGGCGCCAAGTACCTCCGCCATTGGCATGCACAAATAAGATGAATTCTGGATGGACCCTGTTGGATGGTATGCAAGAATAATGTCCTTCTTTGTGTGTTTTACCCACGACGTTGCATCAGAGCGAACCCGAAACGACCCCCTTTCTAAAGGACTGTGTTCCTAGACCGCCGACCTCCAACGACATACTCCAACCCATCGGACCCCTACCTAGCTCAAAACTAACTAACGGGAAGCTAGTTAAACGCCTCTGCCACCACGACTACTATCTCAAGAAGTGGTATCGACGTCTCTCACAAAGCGTATTATACAAGGTCGATAGAAGATAACCACCTCCGGACGAAAGGTGCAGCGCCACCCCCAGCATCAGCATACGACTCCAATCAAGGAAGTCGGCGACTCCACCAAAAACCCCTAGTGTCGCTCGGGGGAAAGACCGCGTCTTTCCCGTCCAAAAACCCGATAGAACCCTAGAGTCGAACACTAGTTATCGTTAAGAGATGACCCCCCTCCAAATCCGAATAATCGACCCTACAAGAAGGACAACAATCAGCACTTCAGGAAAGTTCTGCATCGCATAGACGACATCCAAGCCAACACCCGTGGCGTTTCAAAACAAGAAGGCAAAGAAGCTGATTTAAGAAATAAAGGATTGAAGCAGGCTCAACTCGCCGTCTCGCCACAAGAAGAAAGGACCCTATTGATGCTAACCTACCTAGAATAATCCTAAGGGGAAAACACTACGTCTTTTCCATTTGTTTAATCCAAGCAACTCAATCTGGAGCCATTCAGGTCCAATCCATACTACCCGCGCCGGTTAGCTATAAAATTTGTTGGTGCCTAATAATTTCCGCCGCTAAAATTGTTAAGCGGATGTTATCACCCAACCCTACTCCTCCCTAATCTCGAGACGAGATTATTTTAAGGGGGAAAGGTCTATAACATCCCAATTTCAGCAACCCTGAGTTGTTGTCCAAAAGGCAAAAATCAGGGGGAACAAAAACTTTTTCCTGTTACATGTGCAATGTTTGTTTACTTGCTTGCTTGTGTTCTTGCAATTTATTGTGTATTAGGTGCTATACTTCTTATCTCAACACTAGTTGACAAAAGCTAGTTTACAAAAGAGATGTCTTGGCTCATCTTTCATATTCTCAAATGTTTTGGCATTTCAAAACTTGAGCCAAGATGACTTTGACAAAACAAAAATATTTTACTAGTTCTATTAACAAAACTATGGAGAACTAAAATATAATATCCTTATGTTTTCAAGACAGAACTCTCAACTACTCTCACCCCTAAGATTTCCAAAACCTTTATTTCAAAACCTTTTCACACCCATCTTGGTAGAACTACCAAGAGGTACATATCTTACTTCAAAACATAACCAATTCATAATACCCATCCCTACCTCAAGCTAGGCTTGATGGTAACCCTAGTAGTAGTTGGATAGGTTTGATAGGATGAATTGCCTTGATCTGTTGTCTGATGAATTGCCTTGGTCTGCTGATTGCATTGTTTGCTTAGGAACTAGAGTGAGCTAATCTAGTAGCTCATCCTTTAGGACCCAATCTATGATTGTGACCGTCAATCTCATATCAAGCATCCAAGTCTGGATCTATCCTAAGCCCCTAAGGTGATAATCTTCCCTCCTAATCAGATCAATCCAGGGATAATCCCTTCTAATAGTTCCAACTCAGTGAAGACCCAATCTAAGAATGGATCCTATCTACTTAGTTAACACTTCAAAATAATCTCCTTAATCATGATTTTGGAACCTAGCATCCACTCAAAATCATCTACACTTGTAGTCTAGTCTAAAACCCTAAATCTGCCAAAATGGCCAAGTCTGGATTTCTGATCTAGATTCAATCTTTGTAGCTCTACCTTATCCAACTTATATGCATTATTGAGAATGTACTTGAACCATCTTGTAGTACATCTTGAGTACTACCAAAGCCCACCCTTGCACATGGATAAACCATTCTGGTCCCCACTCATCCATGATGGTTTTGTAGTCAAGATAATAATCTTTTATGCAAATCTTATCATCTTGCCTATTTTGGCAGAAGCTCACATCTATATGTTACCTCCACTTGACCAACTCTTTGCATGGTTATGATATGCTAACCATGGTCTATGAATCCATACCTCAATTGTTTCCATTGGAGCTTTGTGCTTCCTAAACCCCCATGGTTTATGAGGCATCATGACAACTCTGATATGGCAGCCTTATTTTCAACAAAGTTTGCCATCACACCTAAACCACCTCAAATCCAAACAAGCTCAAATCTTGCTTCCATGATCATCTATATAACCTTGTCTATACATCCATCTACCCCTTGTATCAAGGTGAGCTCTGAGCTCCCTGATCCAACCATGTTTTGGTGGCATGAAATTAACAAAACCCTAGTTTCCCAAAAATCTAGTTTCTTCCCTTTGCACCACAATTCTTAAAAACCCAAGGTTAGACATGATGTATACATCAAGGTTACATCATCTACCTTGGATATGAAAAATTCCATAATTAATGGGATACCAAAACTTTTTAAAATCCACTTTTGGCAAAACCCTAGAATCTTGGTCTATGAAGGCAAGTTTGTTTTTCTCCAATCTACTTGGCCAACTTAATGCACAATTGAATCATATATATCATACCCTATCTTCGAAACTAAAAAATAAATATTTTTGAGATTCTTTATTATTTCTTTTTGCCCCTTTTTCTTAAATGGTAGAAACAGGAAATAATTCCTTAAAAATACTTTTCCACCTCAATAAAATTCTCCAATGTGTAATATGGTATTCAGAACCATTTAACATCAAAAACCAACCTTGTCTAATGTAAAAATCTTACATTAGCTTCCATAACCTACTTCTGACCTTTTTGAATTAATGCAACTAAATGGGGTTTTAATCATTAGAAAAATCCCAAATGATTCCTATGGTTATGCAATGACCCTATACACACACTAGCACCCTTTTCGCACCTTGCCTAGTGCAAATTTTTCAACTTCCTTCACAAGCTACCCTTTGATCAAGTTTGAAAAATAAATCAAAACTTGATTCAAACCAACTCAAATTCCCCTACAATCTTCCCAAGAACTTCTCCACAACACCATCACTCCCCCTGGTCGTGCTACACTATCCCTTTGTCCCATGTGTTTGTTGTTAGTGAGAGAGAGATGCCCATTTTGGAAAATATCTCCACACCCACAACCACCCCCTTCCCTCTAGTCATCTGGTCGAGCAACTGGCCCACACACTCCCTAACACCTCCCTTGCAACGAATGGCTAGACCATGGGCATGCCCTAGCCTCCCCATGGACATATACCACCATGCACCCTCTCTTTTCGGTTTATAAGCCAAAGGGCCAGCACAACTCCCCCTCCCTGTCTCATTTGCTTCCTCTCACTCCAACTCACCTCCCCAGAGCACCCTCTACCTCTTCCTAGATCTATACTGTCCAGGAGAAGAGGAGAAAGCCCCCCTTCGGCCATTCACAAGATTCGAGCCTTGAGATCCTTCCTCCACTCCCCTGCCCTTGCATGTCACCTTAATGAGACCCCCTTGACCTCCCCTATCTAACCCTGTTCTTTTTTTGGCCCAGGAGTGAAAGTACAAAGGAAGTCGCCTAGAGGGGGATGAATAGGCTTTTAAAATTATTACGGTTTAGGATCAATAAAATGCGGAATAAAACTAATGTTTAATTTATTGAGCACAAATCCTAGCCACTAAGTTCACCTAAGTGCACCAACAATCTATGCTAAGCAATACAAGCAACAAGGTGATAGCAAGATATAAGAACTTCAAGAATGAAGGCTATCACAATGTAAAGTGCATAAGTAAAGCGCTCGGTTGAGAGATAACCGATGGACGTGGAGACGAAGATTTGTTTTCCGAAGTTCACTTCCAAAGAAGCTGCGTCTCCGTTGGAGAGGTGTGATGGCGCAGTGCTCTCCGAATGCCACAAATGGCTCACCTCGAGGTGTGGTGGCTTGATACTCACCCAACGCCACACAAGGCATCACCCTGGATGCGGAAGCACGCAACACACCGACGCCACAAAAGGCTCACCCTATTCTCCCGAGTGCGCACCACAAAAGGCGGGCACTCGCTCCACTATGGGACGCTTGAGGGCGGTAACCGAACCCGTACAAGATTGGGGCTAACTCCACAACTCAATTGGAGGCTCCCAACAACAAAGCCACAAAAGGCTACAATGCCACAAAAAGCCAAGAACGCCACAAAATTCTACAAGATCACAAAAGGTCAATAAGACCACAAAAGATCAACAAACCAACCACACAACCGTCTAGGGTTCCAAGGAACCCAAGAGAAACACGCCCACAAGCTTGAACTCGCCAAATCTCCGAGGAGAACTCAAACCTATGCAATAAATGCAAAGGCAAGTCCTTCACTCCCAAATTCCAACAAAGCTACAAAAGCTATTGGGGGAATAAGGGAGGAAGAACATAAGAGGAGAACACAAAAATCTCCAAGATCTAGATCCCAATGATTCCTTCACAAAGAAAGGATTTAGCTTGGGGGGATTGTAGATCTAGATCTCCTCTCTCAAATCCCTCAAAAATATGCAAGAATCATAGGAAGGGAAAGGGGAGAGGAAAGCTTCTTCAAGGTCAACAATGGAAGAGAGCGAGAAAGCCAAGAACCAAGAAGAAAAGCTATTACCCACGAAGGAGAAGAGGAGCCCCTTTCAAAGGGCTCCTAGATCTGCCTGTTATGGGAAATCATGACCATGGCTGTAACTTTCGGTGGGAGGCCGGAAGTTCTGGTGGCACACAGCCAACGGTCAAAAACTGCAAAGCGAGAAACTAAAAACGCGAGTCCTGGTCGGAACTTCCGCCGGCTCACCGGAACTTCCGGTGGAAGTTCCGACAGAAGTTTCGTCAAATAGAGCAAACAAAAAAAAGAGAGGTTACTGAATGTGAGCAGAACGAGAGCCGGAAATTCAACCGGAACTTTTGGCGGCAACTAGGCCCGAGCAGAACTTCCGGTCCCTGGCTGGAACTTCCGGTGGGAGCGGAACTTACGGTGGAAATTCCGACTGAAGTTCTGTCAAATACCACATCCAAAACAGAAGGTTACTAAACGTGAGCGAAAGAAGACCCGGAACTTTTGGCGGCAAAAATTCCCTAGCGGAACTTCTGGTCAGGGAAATTCCAGAAACCAGAAAACTAGAAATGCAATAACTTTTGCAACCGAACTCCAAACGGGATGAAACCAATTTTGTTGGAAAGATAACGACGAATAGAATCCAACAAATATTGGGAATCACCTTGGGAGAAAATATCATGAATATATATGTGAAGTATCCCCCAAGGTGTGGAGCCGGAAAACTCGCAAGATCAAAAACCGCAATAAGATATGCAAGGGAAATCCTTATTTGATGAACTAGAGCTTGTTATGATGATGACCACAAACTCTAGATCCTCTCATGGACAAGAACCAAATAACAACCAAGAAAGATGATGCAATGAGTGCAAAGGTTTAAGCTCTCTCTGAGCGGTGCAAACGAGACACCGGCTTGAGAGCCCCTCTTGATAGATCGGCTATCTATGCTAAACCCGGTCTCCGAATTAACAACACGAGACCGGCAAAATAAAAGCCCTATCAAGAACATACCTTTGCCTTGAGCATCCCACTTGAACTTGATGTAGACTGTCTTGTTCTTCTATAGTGGGAACACCTTTCTTGGATGCTCTTGCTTGATGAAGATGAAGACTTGCAAATTGCTCCCCCATACTCCATGGGGAAGCCTCCTCTTTGAACTTGTCTTCATCACTCCATGAGCACGAGAATGGCAAGCTTCAAGCATGAGATCTTCTAGAGATGGCGCATCTTGAATTCGCCCTTCTTCATCCCTTCTTGAGGTTGATCCATCTTGATGCAACTCTTTGCACATGTCTTGATCAACCTTCAAGCTCCTTCTTTCTTCATGATTCCAATGAGCAGAAAACACTTGGACATTTATTCATCTTCCAACTTTGAGACCAACACATGGCCCAAGCGATGCCAATGGACAAACCTACAAGAGAAACTCAATTTACACATTAGTCCATAGATATTGTCATTAATTACCAAAACCACACATGGAGGCATACATGCCCTTTCAAGGAGTACCTCCAGGTGAGCTCCTCCACTGAGCGTCGGTGAGGCCACCTCGGTCACCTGCGCGCGAGCCCCGTACCGACGTAGAACCCAGTCGTGCAGCCCCGCATTGAGCTCGGCAGGGAACGTCGTGTCGCCCTGCCTCCTCCACGTTGCCTCTCCGCCCTCTGGTAAGCGCCACCGCCTCCCTCTGACCCCGCCTAGGGTTTCTGCCCCAGTGCTCCTACTGCGAGGAGGAAGACAGCTGGGAGCCGTCGATCTCGATCTAATCGAGCGGCTCCCGCTGTCCCTTACCCCTTCGTCCTGGACCTGATAACGGGCCGGCCCAGCCAAGACAGCAGCCACTTACTCGCCACACAGGGCGCAGCCGGTACTGGGCCAGATCTGCTGGCAGCGGCCCAGTATCCCCTAGATCTAGCCCGGAAGGCTCTGCCTCCCCTTTTCTTTTATTAAAACATCTTGTCCATATTTTTTCGCATAGATTTAATTAAAAATAAAAATGGAAAGTGAATAAAAATGGCCAGTTAACATTTTTACCTAGAGCCTACATGTTTCCTTAAACATACAGTGCCTAGGTTTGACCAAAATAATGACCAGAACTATTTCAATAAATCAACCACCTAGAGGTATCCTTTTTACCAATATATTTCTACAAGGATTTCTACAACTCCAAATGGAGTGAAACCTTGGGATACTCCAAGGTACTAATCAAACCTTGCATGTCCCACTGGCCCCACCTAAATTGGCTTCGTAGTTTGCATCTAGTAAAAATAACAAAATCAGGCCATTTCTGCCTTTAGAAAATTCTCTAGGTCAAACCAAGTGAGTTTTGGACCTAATTCCAACTCCCATTGGACACACATAACTATATACTTCAAAGACCAGTAGATAATAATTTTATAAACCACTGTTGAATTTTGGTGAATTAAACTATTATGTGTATGGTTTAATCACCAATAATTTCATAGCAGTAGATCTGCAACTCCAAAAGGGTTGTTTCTAATTTCTAAATAAATATATTTATGATGCCTAACATGTGTCCCTGGAATAATATCAAAATCCCTTATAGATTTAATCTGGTGAAAAAGACAAGTCGTGTTTAGAACTTCCTTTGGGAATTTCTTGAGGGCATCCTGTTAATTTTTTTGAGGTGATTCCAACTCTCAGTAAATCAGTCCATCAAATACTACCTAATCACCCAAGGAAATAATTTTTGGATCTCCAGAACAGTTCTGGTGAATTATTTTCCTAAAAATATAGTTTAATCACTAGAGAACACTTTATAAATCAATGGAAATTGATAAAATAAGGAAACCACTTTTGTGGGCTTCATTTTATCAATACCTATCTAAGGGTATCATTGTTATACAATGGTATTAGACAGATCAAGCCCTTGGTCAAAAACCCTCTCTTAGGTAGCTCCTAGACTTTTAATCCAAAAGGATCTCTTTTTCCTATACCACCAAATCTTCTCCCCATCCAACCAAATCATACCTCCAACACCTTACTGATGTGTATCATGTAATTATCCTTTGATTTCTGTATGTATTGATGCTTGTATGCCTTGTTTTGATGCTGGTGTCGTTAGTTTGCATGTATGCTCGATAACGACGATAGTTGTGATTGTGTGCCGCTGAGAAGAAGGTATCCTCAAAGCATTATTATTTCTATCCCTATTGTCATTGGTTTTCTGGTATTCTAAAGAAGTCACGAGACATCTCGCTGGTCACAGGAAAGCCACCTTCTTTCTCATATGCCATGTCCTATTATTTTATCTATGCATGTTTTATCTACTCATTTATGCAAATTGTATTGTTTCTCTATATTACGATTTATATGGGGAATGTTTGGCTCCTCCAAACCATTGACCTTAGTACCATTAGGTACAACCCTCCTTTATGATACCTACTTGCCCTTAGTATGGTAGATGGTGTTTAATACCATAACCCCTTGGAGACCCCATTTTAGCCTACGCAAAAGTGTAGGATGGTAGGACCCCGGGAAAAAGGACTTACAAAAATGTTTTATGAGAAAACCTTGGTGAGGCTTGGCCTACCAAGTGATGTTGAAAATGAGAAAGGTTTTGGTTTACAAAATGTTTGGACGAAAGATGGAGGCAAAATGTTTACGAAAACACGCCCGGCTGTACAATTCCTAATGCTTGAGCAATTAACCTGTGCAACCACATTACTCTGGAATGGGACGGGGTAGGCTGGAAGTTTTTCTAATCTGGTATAGGTGCCTCACACTACTACAGGGGCAAACAATCCCCGGAGGGTGGGCCTTCTCTGTCTAACAGTCCATGTGTAGCATCGACCGGGAGAAGGAACTAAGGGTCTATGGGCCTCCACGTGATACTATGAGCCCCTCATTGAAAGCGCACACAAGATACGGTGCAAAATGCGCTCCGGTTGGCTTGGTTAACTATATAGGGCGTCCTGGTTTTGAGGGGATTAACTTCATAGGGTAGGCACTTGTATCGGAGAGGGAATCTGGAAGGCCTTGACCGGTTATTCGAGCCACGATCGATGTAGATCAGGGACATGTAATCGAATGGTGTGAGTATAGTGTATAACCTCTGCAGAGTGTAAATCTATTCGAATATCCAAGTCCTTGGTCATGGATAGTTGTGATGGCTGCTGTACGGGGGTGATGGTTTTGTTTTCAAAAAGGATTTCGGAAAAGCCATGGCTTGGAAATGTTTTGACCATGAGTTGGTTGAGAAAAGGAGGAATAAGTTTGGTCATGAGATGACCGGAAGGAAGAACAAATGGGTTACCCAATCCTAGTGTTATCTTAAAACTTTTCCAAAAGGTTTCCAAAATGTTTTACAAAAGTTTTTCAGCAAAGATATAGAGATATGCTATATCTACAAGAGAAACTAGTTTATAAAAGAATCTCTCATGGAGCCATCCTACCACAGCCATATTGCATATCTTTTATTATATTGTTCTCCTAAGGTAGTTTGCGAGTACATTCAAAGTACTCACCGACATTGTCCCTGGCTATTTACTTGGCCATGATTTTAGATGATTGAGGGAAACGATGGAGGTCGTTGACGTCTATGCGAGCTAGGCCATCTTCCCAGTCGTCGCCTGTAGGTTAAGGCATGACATGGGCTCTGCGCTGGAACACTTCCGCTATTTGTGTTGTGAACGCCATAATGGCCGTATTGTAAGTACTTGTATTCGTTAAATTCTTGGATGTTGTAATGATACTTGTCGGTTATGCTCACGGCTCACTGATCATGGGAACGTGAATTGCAGGCATAATGGGTATTATCGGACTATAAAATCCGGGGTTCCACATATTGCAACCACTACCAATACCTGATTGGAAGTGGGATAAAATTGGTATGCATTTTATCACCGGACTTCCAAGGACCATATCCGGATATGATTCTATATGGGTTTTTGTGTATCACCTAACTAAAGTGGCTCATTTCATACCCGTGAAGACTACATATACAAGTGCTAAATTATCCAAGATCTTTATGAACAGGATTGTGTGTCTGCATTGAGTACCTAAGAGTATTATGTCAGATAGAGGAACTCAGTTCACTTCGCATTTTTGGAAGCAACTGCATGAGTCATTGGGAACTAGACTAGAATTCAGCACAACATTTCATCCTCAGACTGATGGACAGACAGAAAGAACCAATCATATTTTGGAAGATATGTTGAGAGCTTGTGCGCTAGACTATGGATCTAGATGGGATGAAAGTCTGCCATATGCAGAATTCTCTTACAATAACAACTATTAATCGAGCATAGAGATGGCTCCGTTTGAATTCCTTTATGGTAGGAAGTGTACTACACCATTACTATGGAATGGAGTAGGAGAAAGAAATTTATTTGGACCAGATCTGATCAAGGAAGCCAAAGAGAAAGTCAGAATGGTAAAGGACAGGTTGAAAATAGCCCAATCACGACAAAGGAGCTATGCAGATCCAAAACATAGATAAGTAACATATGAGGTAGGTGATAAATCTTATCTTAGAGTCTCATCACTTCGTGGTGTGAAGAGATTTGGAGTCAAAGGAAAATTGGCACCTCGTTATGTAGGACCATTCAAGATTTTGAGCCGCAAAGGAGAAGTGGCCTATGAGTTTGAACTACCAGAATCACTGTCAGCAGTGCATAATGTGTTTCATGTGAGTCAGTTGAAAAAGTGTCATCCAGATATGGAAGAAAGCCCATTAAAGGACATTATACCACTAGAAGAAGTTCAGCTAGAGAATGATCTCACTTATGAAGAGAAACCTATCAAGATTCTCGAGAAAGAAGAAAGAGTCACTCGTACTAAGACCATCAAGTTCTGCAAAGTACAGTGGAATCATCATACCAAGGAAGAAGCAACTTGGGAAAGAGAAGATGAGCTTCGGAAAGATCACCCACACCTATTTGCTAACCAATCCAAATCTCGAGGGTGAGATTCATCTTAAGGGGGTTAGATTTGTAACATCCCAAATTTCATCAAATTCAAAACCATGTTATTGCATTCATAACATCATGGCATGTTTACTTTGCACAAAAAATTTCAAATCTAAAACTCTAACAAAACCATATTTAAACCCCTTTTTATATTATATGTATGGGGCATGGTTTTATTTTTATTTTCATGACCCAAAAAGTTTTTGGAGTGAATTGATATGGTTGACACACTTTTAAACACTAGGGTCACCTCACAAAATTTTGGTGAAGGTTTGATTTTATTTGGATTTGAAATGCCCATTCAAATCTCATTTGAAAAATCAAAACAGAAAAAGAAAATAGCAAAGGAGAAAAAAATAAGAAGCCAGCCAGCCTTTCGGCCTAGGCCCAACTAGCAGCCCACAGCCCACCCGGGAAAATCCGCCTCTCCCCTCTAATTCTCACCCGCTCACGTGCACCCCCCTCACTGACCAGTGGCCCTGCTGCCACCTCACCTCTTCTTTCCCAAATCCCGCATGACGACCAGCTCGCCGACCATTTCCTCCCCATTCAAACCTGATGAAATCGCGCTTGATTCCCATTGATTCGCCGAGTAACTCCCTCTCCCACTCTGGATACTTAACCCCTCCCTCTTCGCGTCATTTCCCCCCACCCAGCACCACCAGAGCGCCGCCAGGCTACTCCCATTTCACGTTCCATGCCCCCCTTAGCCTCTGGTTCACGTGTTTGAGTTTGCCTTGTCCTTGCGCATCTCCTGATACTTTCCACTTGTCTCCTCTTGCACTAGAGCGTCGCCTTCATCTTCAACTAGGATTACCCGATGACGAGACGAACTCCGGCGAGCGATTCTGTTCGTGTCCGTGAGCCCCCACCCCAACCACGACCACGTTTAGAATCACCACGTCCCTGCGACCTCGGTGAGCCCTAGCACCCCTCTCCTACCCCCTAGCTTCGACGGCGCATCACCGTCACTAGCGTCGCTGCCGCTATAGCCATTTGCGCCGACCGCGCTTGGTCAAAGAAGTAGGATCCACTGGATCTAGATCTAGCGGTCGAGATTAGAAATAGACGCGAAGGGGTACGCTTAGATCTGGACCGCTAGATCTAATTTAAATCCTATGGCTCAAGCGCGTGATCCACCCGAAACGATATCGTCCAATCAGACGCTGCCGCGTGGCTCTGTTTTTGATTTAAAATCCAGGATTTTATCTATTAGATGTTTAAACTTGTAAAATCCATAACTTGTATTTTATAAATCCAAAAATTGCAAATTTTATATCTATGGATTCATAAAAATGAGCTCTTTGCATATATGGCCTTTATTTGGTCATTTGCTTCTAAAAAATTAGGATTTTATGCAGAGACAATTGTAGGCTTATTTTGGCTATATAAATTATTTAGAATATTATTTCTAGGTGGTTTTTGTTTTATTTACACTATAGAATTTATGATTTGTCTTCAGTACTATAATATTTGATTTTAAAAGTGTAAAAAATCATATCTTTGCATTTTTCATGCATTCATGCTATTTTTGTGTGTATATTGATTTGTGATTATTTTGTTGTATGAATTGTTGTGTAGATTTTGTGGATTGTGGAGAGTGTGATTGTGAGGATTGTGTCTATTACCCTAGCTACCAAGGAAAGTGATACTCCATCTTTTGTCGTATTATTTTTCCTAATGCATTAGTACTATTTTCAGTAGGATTTGCATGGTAAATTTTCAAAGTATATGCTATGCTATGGTAGATCCTATAGTTGTTATATTGGTAGTATTTCCTCTATGAGACATGTTATGATAGTATGATTAGCCTAGATATTAGAATTCAAGAGTGAAAAATTCATGTTATGATCTAATGGAAAGACTATGCCTATGTGTTTTTAGACTAAGAAAACAACTTGTTAATGAAACACCTGGCTGGAATGGGAAGATTGGTTTGCGTTGAGTGGTTACACAAGGCCCATGTATATGGTTTACCTTGTGTATCACAATTGTGGATGGCCACCTAGGAACAAAGAGATTTGAGATCTTTAGTGTTGAGAAGCTTCTAGTGCAACCACATGGCATATGGGCTTTAACTTGACCAACTAGGTTACAAGAACTCAGCTAGATGGATAGTTGGTGGTATGGTTGATAGGATGGAACGCGTCCATGGTGGTCTGAGGGAATGCTTCTGAAAAGTCCCATCTCAATGCATGTCGAGTCTTGTGGGGAAATTGCACCACCACTCGAGAGGGTAAAACCTAAGTACTTATCCGTGTCCCCGGTAATGGACAATTTGAGAATCGAAGACATTGAATTGATCAAGGATCTCCTCATCCCAATTTATCTAAGTTAAAAGTGATGGGTGAACAAGGGTAGTGGTTCACCAATGTCTATTGGTGGTACCTTAGAGTTTTTGTAAAGAAAAACTTAGTGTTTTAAATTAGTACGACAAAACTATTTTGTGCAAAGCCAGCCCGAAACCACACTTATCCAAATTCATGTAGTTGATAGTCTCTATTATATAACTATGGTATCATTTTCCAATACAATTCCAACTGTATTAACCCCTTGTGGCTGTAACTTATTATGTTGCAGGTTACTCTGATGGTGAGTAGGGTTATGAGTCTACACTCAACATGTTTGCTTGTGACACATGAAGATGAAGACTTTATTTATTTGATATGTAATAAGAACTCTATGTGTTAGCCTTGGGCTAATGAGTTGTAAGAACTATTGTACTCCTGGAATTACGATGTAATAATGACCTTTGTATCTGTGTACTTCATATTAAATTGTGGGTGCTAGCATTTCGATCCAGGGACTAGCACTGCAATCACAGGGGCCTTTACCTTAAAGGTGAGGTCTTACATATTATCTTTAATTCCTACTGCTTGTTTGTAGGTAGTATCTACTAGATGTAATTTTAACTCGGTGATTTCAAAAGAGCCAAGATTTAACTTATTAAAAAGACTTTTTGTAATTGTTGAAACACTTGCACCTAAATCACAAACTGTTGCTATCTCATTAGTCCCAATTTTAGTCTTAATAGTAGGCTCAAATATATCTTCAAGCTTAATAGGTAATTTTCAGCAATTTTCTTATATTCTTCCTCAAGCTCACGTACCTAAGTGTTGGTACATGGCTTCCTCATTTCCTTTACTTACTAGAGTCTTGATATTTATCATTTTACAAGATCTTCAACTGTGTAATTTGGTGAAGGAGCATTGCTATAGTCCAGTTCTTCAGGATCCTCCCTTTGGATTCTTATCATCTTGAGGTCTTCAACTGGATTGGGCTCAGCTTTACCTGCAAATTTAGCTAGAATAAGAGTTTGACTCTTAGTTATCTTACCTGGTTGTGCCTCAACAATCCTTGTTCTTTCCTGGAGGGCCTGCAAATCATTCCTCAAACTTACAACTTGGTTAGATAATTTACCAAGCATAGCATCATGGTTATCCGTTATTTTAACCATGATATTATTTTGCTCATTTTGTGAATCCATAAAAGACTTAAGAGTTTCTTGGAGACTACCATTACTAGATGTCATATTATTATTAGAGTTACCTGCAAGATTAGAATAGTGTTTCTAAAAAATTGGATTATAATTCTTCTTCCAAGCAGGGTATAATCATTACGACCTATGAAGTCTATTTATTCAATATTTTGTTCTGGAATAACTCTTACATGGGCTTCCTTACCTTTGACGGCTAATATGAGCTCATCCAGCTTAGCATTGAGTTCTTCATTTTCTTGAGGTGTGACAGAGTTCACCTTCTTTGTATTTGATCTTTCCACATGCCATTGGGCATGGTTGTCTTCCATATTTTCTAGCAGCTGCTTTGCTTCGGTAATTTGTTTACCCATAAATATTCCTCCAGCTGCAGTATCAAGCATAGACTTAGATACATGGTTAAGAGAATTATAAATTAAATGGAGAATTAACCAATCTTCCATCCCATGGCTGGGACAGTTTCCCATGCATTCTTTCATTCTATCCCATGCAAGCGCTAGTGGCTCACGCTCTTCCTGTCTAAAACTAGTAATATTAGATCTTAGTTGCATAGTATTTGCAGGTGGAAAGAATTTAGTCATAAATAAAGAAGTACATTCCACCCATGATGCAATAGTATTTTTAGGCAAAGATATCAACCATTCTTTTGCTCTTCCTCTAAGAGAGAAAGGAAATAAGCGCAACTTGACCTCATCGGGGTCAACATCTTTAATGCGCATCATATCACATATTTCAGTGAAAGTATTTAAATGCATACCTGCATCCTCAACAGCAGAGCCTCCAAATTGATTCTGTTGAACTGAACTTAAATAATGAGGCTTAATTTCATAATCTTCAGTAGTAATTGCTGGTTGTGTAATAGGAGTACGTAAATAATCATTGTTGGGAGTTACAAACTCCCCAAGCTTCTTTTCAGCCATATTTCCTATGTTTTTGGATTTTCTTAAATAAAAACTTATAATAGTAAAAACAAGAATTAAAAGACTAACTATTTTTTTGGTTTTTCAAATAAATACTAAAAGCAAACTAATAAAATTAAAAACAAGAATTAAAACTAGCAAGGTTCCTACTAACCTCACCAGGTTAGCTATTGCTTCCCCGGCAACGACGCCAAAAATAGGGTTGATACCTTCGATCCGGATTACGGATGTAGTATAGCTCCTTTTCCCTAGTAGACCTATGTTATTGAATCCTCGGGAAGCAGAAAGCGTAGTAAGGTTACTTGAACGGACCTTCGTGAGTTTTTGAATTCCTTTTATTTTTTACCAGACCAAGAGTTTGTGATCTTTTGTTATTTTCGATGATGGAGAGAAAGGGCCTGGGGCTTTTGGTTTCACCAGTAGCTGTGCAAAACATCTGACGGGAATAAAAGATAATAATAAAGTATGCATGTAATTGTTATAGCAAGATAATTATATGTGCGCAGTGCATCCATAATTTCTATTGCCTCCGCAACCACTTACAGAAATAACCTACTAGTCTCATCCATATAAGAAAGAGAACTAATGATATGCATAGTGATGTCACCATTAATCCCAAGTAAATCCCTCACATATAGCCATACTACCCCTTCTGTCACTAGGGTTCCCATCCTGCAGATTAGTCATTACTCACACTCCCTATACCCAGATCAATCCTTGGGGTCTTGGGTACCTGACAAGTCCTTATATTGAGGCAAGAGAGGGTACAATAATCATCATGTCATACAAACTAATACATGATCCCATCTATGATAAATAACATGCACAAAAGCTACATGGCTAGGATGAAGCCCTTATCCCAAGGAGAATTACTCACACATAGAGATGAAATCAACAATTATAAACACGTAATAGAAATCATGAGATTGATAATAATAGTCTTACAATGTCGCCAATCGGAGATGAGATCTACTATTACAAGTGGTGGAATATGGATATGGTGGTGGAGAAGGGTTTGGAGATTAGATTTAGATATATCACTCCGGTGTGGTGGCTTCTAGTGGAAGGGAGGCGGAAGAAAAAGTCAGGGCCAGTTTTCCCGTCGCTCGAGGCCTCTTTATATAGGGGTCCCTTCATGAAAGTTGTTCTGTTTGACCTGGCAATGTCGGTGCCAACTATACGGCCGAAATAAAATTCCCACCGTATAGTTGGTCATTAAAGGCACTGCCTCCACTTCACGACTCCAGGTTTAGAGCTGTTGTAAATCTCGTATCTTTGACTTTAATGTTGTGATTCCCATCATCAAACGTCATTATCTGCGCAGGAAAAAATAGAAAGACAGGATTGCATACCCCTTTGATCATTAGGCATTAGTGGCAGGATTTAGAGAGATATTTCATCAAATATATGAATAATATATAGTTTAAATGCGGACGTGGATGGCTATATTTCACAGCCATCAGATACTGATTCCATTTGTTAGGAGATACTCTACTTATCCAAGGTTCAATCATCGGTATCTCCATACCTAGTTCAACCTCGTTACCAATAAGTACTCTTTAATCGTACCGTGATATGACATCCCTTGTGACCTAGTCACATGCTTGCAAGCCAATTGGATGACATTCCACCGAGAGGGCCCAGAGTATATCTATGTGTCATTTGGATGGACAAATCCCATTCTTGATGCATGCGCTTCAACACATACTTTCAGAATACCTAATTCCACCTTTATAACCACCTACTTACGAAGTGGCATTTGATGTCATCAAAGCACTCATCTGGTGTTGGTGATTTAACATGATCTCATGGTCGAAGGATTAGGTTACTATGTATTTGAAATTTTATAGGAAAACGAATTTAATGACTTGATCTTATGTTATGATTACTATGGGTTTATGTGTCTATAACATCATTCTCCTAATGATATGATCTTGTTATTAATAACATCCAATATTCATGATCAGGAAACCATGATCATCTATTAATAAACAAGATAGCTTAACAAGAGGCTTACTAGGGAATCTTTTGTGTTTACAAAACACACAAGTATTAGTGTTTCCTATTAATACAATTATAGCATGGGATGTAAACATTTATCATAAACACAAAGATATAATAATAACCACTTTATTATTGCCTCTTGGGCATATCTGCAACAGTCTCCCACTTGCACTAGAGTCGATCATATAGATTACATGGTAATATACCTAACACCCATGGCGTTCAAGTGTCGGATCTGCTACATTCAGATCTGTGTGTACTTTGAAAATCTTTATGTCACCATCTTGGACATACACACGAATAGAATGAAAACATAGCTTGACGTGCTTCAGCTTCTTGTGTGACCTTGGCTCCTGTGCATTAGC
Organism: Avena sativa; assembly: GCA_916181665.1. Lineage (NCBI taxonomy): Eukaryota > Viridiplantae > Streptophyta > Magnoliopsida > Poales > Poaceae > Avena > Avena sativa. Next base: position 36,568,009 of record OV702298.1, on the reverse strand, counting down.
TATGGAACCCATGTTGTCACAATAGATGGCCATCGGGTCCAACGCACTATGAACCACACCAAGCTCAGTAATGAACTCCTTCATCCATATCGCTTCTGGTGCAGCCTCCGAAGCAGCTATGTATTGTGATTTAGTTGAAGATTTCGCCACAACGCTTTGCTTGGAACTCCTCTAGCTCACTACTACACCATTCAAAATAAATACGTATCCATATGGTGCTTTGAGTCATCCGGATCAGTGTTCCAAGTAGCATCGGTGTAACTATTTACAACGAGCTCTTCGTCACCTCCATAAGAAAGAACCATATCCTTAGTCCTCTTCATGTACTTTAGGATATTTTTAACTGTTGTCCAGTGTTCCATTATAGGATCACTTTGATATCTGCTGGTCAAGCTAACAACATGTGCGATATCTGGTCTCGTACACATCATGGCATACATGATAGAACCTATGGCTGAGGCATAGGGGATTTTGCTCATCCTTCCTCTTTCTGCCATAGCTGGACTTTGAGTTTTACTCAAGGTCTTACCTAGCAACATGGGAAAAAACCATTTCTTGAGTTCTTCCATTCTAAACCTCTTTATAACCTTGTATAGGTATGTACTCTGTGAAAGCCCTATTAAGCGTCTTGATATATCTCTATAAATCTTGATGCCTAAAATGTATGCTGCTTCGCCAAGATCCTTCATTGAATAACTATTATTCAAATAGCCTTTGACACTTTCAAGAAGTTCTATATCATTCTGAATCAATAATATGTCATTGATACGTCGTAAACGTATCTATAATTTTTGATGTTCCATGCTTGTTTACTATCTACTTTGCTATGCTTTGTCTACACTTTGAGGTATTTTTATACATTTTCTGGGACCAACCTATTAACAAGATGCTGCAGTGTCAGTTGCCTATTTTCTGCTGTTTTTGGTTTCAGAAAAACTAGTAAGGAAATATTCTCGGAATTGGACGGGACAAAAACGAAAGTCAATATTTCACCGAGCAGAACATAGAGACCGAAGGGCGACCAAAGGGGAGCCACAGGGTGGCCACACCCCCCACGCGCGGGCCCACTTTGGGCTGCACCTAGGCAAGGTGTGGGACCCCTGGCCGCCCTCCTGCCTCGCCTCTTCGCCTATAAAAGCCCCCGATGCCAAAACCCTAAGTACCCGATCAGATCTCCACAAAACAGTTTGTAGCCGCCGCCACCATCGTCCCTAGATCAGGGGAGTCTAAAAGCTCTTCCCGGCACCCTGCCGGAGGGGAGATATTAACTCGGAGGCCTTATTCATCACCATGCCAGCCTCCGGTATGATGAGTGAGTAGTTCAGTCTTGGACTATGGGTCCATACAGTATCTAGATGGATGTTTCTCCTCCTTTGTGCTATCCTGTTTAGATCTTGTGAGATCCGTTCATGATCAAGATCATCTATTTGTAATCACACATGTTGTGTTTGTGGGGATCCGATGGATATTGAGATTACTATGTCATATTGATTATTGATTCTATCATGTCTTATTGATTATTGATTCTATCATGTATGTGTTGTTTGTGATCTTGCATGCTCTCCGTTTCTAGTAGCTATCTTGGCCAAGTAGATGCTAGTTACTCCAAGAGGGAGTATTTATGCTTGATAGTGGGTTCATGCCTCTATTGAATCTGTGGAAGTGATAGAAATCTCTAAGGTTATAGATGTAGGGTTTCGTAGCATGGAAAACAAAAATTTTCTACCGCATACAAACAAACAAGCCAAGATCTATCTACTAGATTGTAGCAACGAGTCGATAGAATAACTCACCCTCGAAGATTCCAAAGTGTTTAACGAGAGCGGATTCTCGTGGGTGATGTAGTCGTACTCTTTCCGATCTCAAGATCGCGTAGACGATCCTTCCGGCGCTGCGTTCCGGCAGAGCTCCCGTAGTCGGTCACATGTTCGGTACTCGACGAAGACCTTCCTCTCCCTTGTTCCAGCAGGCAGCGGTGGTTGTAGCACTCTCCTCGCGATTCCGGCAGCACAACGGCGTGGTACTGGAAGTAGAGGGGAGATCTCGCAGGGCTTCGCCTTAAGCCGGAGCGAGTATGGTGGAGTATGAGAGAGTCCCTCGATGATCTAGGGTTTAGACACGCCGAGGAAGAGGTGCTAGGGCCGGCGGCTAGGGCATGGAGGTGCCCAAGTCGGCGGCAAGGAGATCCCTAGGCGGCGGCGGCTTGGAGGGCGGCGGCGGCTAGGGTTAGGGTTTTCGGGGCAAGGGACTTGTGTGCTAGGAGGGGCAGCCCTGCCCCTCCCTTTATAGGTGGGAGGCGCGGCCAAGGGGAGGGGAGTCCCTCCCCAACTCGGCTTGGAGGTGGGCCGGCGGTTGGAGGAGGGAACTCCTCCCCAACTCGGTTTCCCACTCCTCCTCCTCTTTCCAAAACTTGCCGTTTGACTTTCAAACTAGGATTTGAATAAACCCTTTATTTTGGACAGCGATGACACCTAGTACATGATGCAATCATTCCAACTTGCAATGACACATTCATGTACCCTTCCCCCTTTCGGAGTGCCGGACATTCCAGAACCTTCTAGAACATTCCCGATAAAAACACCGGAACCATTCTCCAACTCTGAAACGGGACTTTCCTTATATGAATCTTATTCTCCGGACCATTCCGGATCTCCTCGCGATATCCTGAATCCCATTCGAGACTCCGAACAACATTCGGTCTCTTTCTCATCATTCCATAACTACTCAAACAACGTCGAATCCTTAAGTGTGTCTCCCTACGGTTCGTGAATCATGCGGACATGATCGAGACACTTCTCCGAACAATAACCAATAGAGGAATCTGGAAATTCATATGGCTCCCACATATTTCTACGATTACTTTGTGATCGAATGAACCACTTACATACGATATCAATTTCCCTTTGTCTCACGATAGTTTACTTATCCGAGGTTATGATCGTCGGTATCTCTGCATACCAAGTTCAACCTCGTTACCGATAAGTAATATTTTCTCGTTCCCATGATATGTGATCCCTTGTGAGCCAGTCACACGCTTGCAAGCTAATTGGATGACATTTCACCGAGAGGGCCCAGAGTATATCTATCCGTCATATGGATGGACAAATCCCACTCTTGATCCATGTGTTTCAACCAATACTTTCCGAACACTCAATGCCACCTTTATAGCCACCCAGTTACGGTGTGGTGTTTGATGTCATCAAAGCATCCATCCGGTAAAGGTGATATGCATGATCTCATGGTCGAAGGAATTAGATTACTATGTATCAGAAAGCATATAGCAATTGAACTATTAAAATGACTTGATCTTTATGCTACGCTTATCTATAGGAGTATGTCCATCATATCATTCTCCTAACGATATGATCTTGTTGTTAATAACATCTCAATGTTCATGATAGAGAAACCACAATCATCTATTAACCAACAAGCTAGTATTATATAGAGGCTTTACTAGGGACTTCAAATTAAGTTTACAAATCACACAAGTATCAATGTTTCCTTGTTAATACTATTATAGCATGAATGTAAACATTTATCATAAACACAAAGATATAATAATAACTACATTTATTATTGCCTCTAGGGCATATCTCCAATAGTCTCCCACTTGCACTAGAGTCATCTAATCTAGATTACATGGTAATATACCGAACACCCATGGCAGTTTGGTGTTGGTCATGTTTTGCCCTCGGGAGAGGTTTAGTCAACGGATCCGCCACATTCAGATCTGTGTGTACTTTGCAAATCTTTATATCCCCATCTTGGATATGTTCTCGAATAGCGTGAAAACGTTGCTTGATGTGCTTCAGCTTCTTGTGTGACCTTGGTTCTTGCGCATTGGCTATGGCGCCCATGTTATCACAGTAGATAGACATTGGGTCCAGCGCACTAGGAACCACACCCAGCTTTGTAATGAACTCTTCCATCCATATCGCTTCTTGTGAAGCCTCCGAAGCAGCCATGTATTCTGATTCAGTTAAAGATCTCGCCACAATGCTTTGCTTTGCACTCCTCTAGCTAACTGCTGCACCATTCAAAATAAATACGTATCCAGATTGTGATTTAGAATCATCCGGATCGGTGTTCCAACTAGCATCGGTGTAACCATTAACAACGAGCTGTTCATCACCTCCATAAGAAAGAACCATATCCTTAGTTCTTCTCAAGTACTTAAGGATGTTTTTGACCGCTGTCCAATGATCCACTCCTGGATCACTTTGATATCTGCTAGTTAAACTAACAACATATGCAATGTCGGGTCTAGTACATAGCATGGCATACATTAGAGATCCTATGGCTGAGGCATAGGGAGTCTTACTCATCCTTTCTCTATCTTCTGCCGATGTCGGACTTTGAGTTTTACTCAAGGTCGTATTGGGCAACATGGGCAAGAACCCTTTCTTGCTATCTTCCATTCCAAACTTCTTTAGAACTTTGTCCAAATATGTACTCCGTGACAATGATATTTGGCGTTTCGATCTATCTCTATAAATCTTTATGCCTAATATGTAAGCTGCTTCGCCAAGATCCTTCATTGAAAAACTATTATTCAAATATTCTTTGACACTATTAAGAAGGTCTACATCATTCCCAATCAACAGTATGTCATCTACATATAGTATTAAGAATGCTACAGAGCTCCCACTCACTTTCTTGTAAATACAAGCTTCTCCATAAGTTTGTATAAAACCAAAACTTTTGATCACCTTATCAAAACATTGATTCCAACTTCGGGATGCTTGCTTCAATCCATAGATGGACCGTTGAAGTTTGCATACCTTGTTAGCATCTTTAGGATCAACAAAACCTTTGGGTTGCATCATATACAACTCTTCATCAATGTCTCCATTGAGGAATGCTGTTTTGACATCCATCTGCCATATCTCATAATCATAATATGCAGCGATTGCTAACATAATCCTCACAGACTTTAGCTTCGCTACTGGTGAGAAAGTCTCATCGTAGTCAACTCCTTGAATTTGTCGAAACCCTTTTGCGACAAGTCGAGCTTTATAGACAGTAACATTACCATCGGCATCTGTTTTCTTTTTGAAGATCCATTTGTTATCGACAGCCTTCCGGCCATATGGTAAGTCCACCAAAGTCCACACTTGGTTTTCGTACATGGATCCAATCTCGGATTTCATGGCTTCTTGCCATTTATTGGAATCTGGGATCATCATCGCTTCCTCATATGTCTCAGGGTCATCGGTGTTGTCCACCAACATGACACTCATAACGGGATCATACCAATCTAGAGTGGTACGAGTTCTCGTTGACCTGCGAGGCTCTGTAGCAACTTCGACCGAAGTTTCATGATCATCATCATTAGCTTCCTCTCTAATTGGTGCAGGCACCACAGGAACTTCTTCAGGCGCTGCGCTACTCGTAATTTTGAGAGAAGGTTCGACAACCTCGTCAAGTTCTACTTTCCCTCCAGTCACTTCTTTCGAGAGAAATTCCTTCTCTAGAAAGGATCCATTCTTGGCAACGAAGATTTTGCCTTCGGATCTATGATAGAAGGTATACCCAATAGTTTCCTTCGGGTATCCTATGAAGACGCATTTTTCCGCTTTGGGTTCAAGCTTGTCCGGCTGTAACTTCTTTACATAGGCTTCGCATCCCCAAACTTTAAGGAACGACAATCTAGGTTCTTCCCAAACCATAATTCATACGGTGTCGTTTCAACGGATTTAGATGGTGCCCTATTTAAAGTGAATGCGGCTGTTTCTAATGCATAACCCCAAAATGATAGCGGTAAATCTGTAAGTACATCATAGAACGAACCATATCTAAGAGAGTTAGATTACGACGTTCGGACACACCATTACGTTGTGGTGTTCCCGGCGGTGTCAATTGTGAAAGTATTCCGCATTTCTTCAAATGCTCGCCAAACTCGTAACTTAGATATTCACCTCCACGATCAGAACGTAGAAATTTAATCTTCTTGTTACGTTGATTCTCTACCTCATTTTGAAATTCCTTAAACTTCTCGAAAGTTTCGGACTTATGTTTCATGAAATAGATATACCCATATCTACTCAAGTCATCCGTGAAGGTAAGAACATAACGATAACCACCGCGCGATGCTACACTCATTGGACCACATACATCAGTATGTATGATTTCCAATAAGTCCGTAGCTCGCTCCATCATACCAGAAAATGGAGTCTTAGTCATTTTACCCATCAGACATGCTTCGCATCTTTCAAGTGATTCGAAATCAAGTGATTCAAGAAGTCCATCGGAATGGAGTTTCTTCATACGCTTCACTCCAATGTGACCAAGACGACAGTGCCACATATAGGTCGAGTTATCGCTCGATTTCAAACGTTTAGCCTCAATGTTATTAATATGTGTATTTCCACTATCGAGATTCAATAAGAATAGACCATCTATCAAAGGTGCATGTGCATAAAACATATTACTCATATAAATCGAACAACCATTATTCTCGGACTTAAACAAGTAACTGTCTCGCAATAAACAAGATCCCGATATAATGTTCATGCTTAACGCAGGCACCAAATAACAATTATTTAAGTATAAAACTAATCCCGATGGTAGATGAAGGGGTAGCGTGCCGACCGCGATCACATCAACCTTTGATCCGTTTCCAATGCGCATCGTCACCTTGTTCTTCGCTAGCTTCCGTTTATTCTGCAGCTCCTGTTTCGAGTTACAAATATGAGCAACCAAACCAGTATCAAATACCAGGCACCATTATGAGTACTAGTGAGATACACATCAATAACATGTATATCAGATATACCTTTCTTCTTCATGTTGCCGTTCTTCAAATCCGCCAAGTACTTTGGGAAATTCCGCTTCCAGTGACCTTCTCCCTTGCAGTAAAAGCACTCAGTATCAGGCTTAGGTCCAGCCTTGGTTTTCTTTGTCGGTGTGGTAACTTTCTTACCACCCTTCTTGAAGTGTCCCTTCTGCTTAGACTTGCCTTTCTTGAATTTGGTGGTCTTATTGATCAACAACACTTGGTGCTCTTTCTTGATCTCCACTTCTGCAGATTTCAACATGGCAAAGAGTTCTGGCAACGTCTTGTTCATGTTTTGCATGTTGTAGTTCATCACAAAGTTCTTGTAACTTGGTGGCAGTGATTGGAGGACACGGTAAATCCCCAAAGCATTGGGAATCACTATACCCAAGCTTTGAAGTTTGTTTGCATGCCCAGACATCTTAAGCACATGCTCGCTGACGGAGCTGCCCTCTTCCATCTTGCAGTTAAAGAACTTTTCAGAAGCCTCATAGCTTTCAATTGCCGCATGAGTCTCAAAGATCAATTTGAGATCCTCGACAATATCATATGGGTCTGAATTCTCAAACCTTTTTTGAAGCTCCGATTCTAAACCATACAAGATAGCACACTGAACTGTGGAGTACTGAGTCTTCCGAGTGAAGTAAACATTCTTTACTTCATCGGCGGCATCAGCTGCAGGTGGGTCACCCAGTGGTGCATCCAGCACATAGGTCAAATTACCAGCTGTGAGGACAATCCTCAAATTGCGGAACCAATCCGCGAAGTTGCTTCCATTGTTTTTCAACTTTTCTTTCTCTAGGAACGCATTAAAATTGATGGTAGGGGCTGCCATTGATCTACAACATATTTGCAATAGTTTAGACTAAGTTTATGACAAATTGAGTTCAAATTAATAATAAAATTAATCTAGGTGAACTCCTACTCAAAACAATATCCCTCACATTGTTTTAGTGATCACACGAACCAAATCCACCACATCAACACTGATCATCACGAGAGTTGATATAGTTTCAATGGCGAACAATCGACATGTTCATCATATCTACTATATGATTCATGCTTTACCTTTCGGTGATCCGTGTTCCGAGACCATGTCTGTACATGCTAGGCTCGTCAAGATCAAACCTTAGTTTCCGCATGAGCAAATCTGGCTTGCTCATGTTGTATGCACTTGCAGAATCTAACACACCCGATCATCACGTGGTGCTTCAAAACAACAAGCTTTAGCAACGGTGCTAACTAAGGGTGAACACTTTATGACTTGAAATCCATGTGCATGAGGGATCATCTTATAATGCTACCGTCGTCTACTAAGCAATACAAGATGCATAAAGGATTAACATCACATACAATTCAAAATATGTGATATGATATGGCCTTTCTTCTTTGTGCTTCCCATCTCCATCTTCTAGCACGACCATGATCTCCATCATCATCGGCATTGCATGAAGGTCAATGACGCTTCTCCATGGTTGTCGTCCACCGGCTTCAACTATTACAACTACTTTGAATAGACATGCGGGTCTTAACATAAATTAAAGAAAACCATATGGCTCCTGCCGGTTGCCAACTTACAATAAGGAACATTGCATACATCAAATATAATCACAATCATGGCCATATCACATCACAGCACACCCCTGCAAAACAAAGTTAGACGCCTCTACTTTCTTTGCATGTTTTACGTGGTTTGGGGCTTTCAATAAGTGTCGTTATAACTTACGAACATGAACCACAACATTGATACTAGTATTGTTAATCACCTGTTGTAAATTGGATCTTAACTATGCTAGGAGAAACAGGCACCCGCAAAGCCACTTATGCAATACAAGTTGCATGTCAAGCGTGGAGCAAGTCTCATGAACGATGTCATGTAAGGTTAGCCCGGGCCGCTTCATCCCAACATACCGCAAGATGCAAAGTACACAAAAAGCAATCGACAATAAAAGCATCAACGCCCATAATGACCATTGTGTTCTACTCATGCAACAGATCTACATATAGACACGGCTCTGATACCACTGTAGGGTTTCGTAGCATGGAAAACAAAAATTTTCTACTGCATACAAACAAACAAGCCTAGATCTATCTACTAGATTGTAGCAACGAGTCGATAGAATAACTCACCCTCGAAGATTCCAAAGTGTTTAACGAGAGCGGATTCTCGGGGGTGATGTAGTCGTACTTTTTCCGATCTCAAGATCACGTAGACGATCCTTCCGGCACTGAGTTCCGGCAGCGCCCCCGTAGTCGGTCACACGTTCGGTACTCGACGAAGACCTTCCTCTCCCTTGTTCCAGCAGGCAGCGGAGGTTGTAGCACTCTCCTCGCGATTCTGGCAGCACAACGGCGTGGTACCGGAAGTAGAGGGGAGATCTCGCAGGGCTTCGCCTTAAGCCGGAGCGAGTATGGTGGAGTATGAGAGAGTCCCTCAACGATCTAGGGTTTAGACATGCCGAGGAAGAGGTGCTAGGGCCGGCGGCTAGGGCTTGGAGGTGCCCAAGTCGGCGGCAAGGAGATCCCTAGGCGGCGGCTTGGAGGGCGGCGGCGGCTAGGGTTAGGGTTTTCGAGGCAAGGGACTTGTGTGCTAGGAGGGGCAGCCCTGCCCCTCCCTTTATAGGCAGGAGGCGCGGCCAAGGGGAGGGGAGTCCCTCCCCAACTCGGCTTGGAGGTGGGCCGGCGGTTGGAGGAGGGAACTCCTCCCCAACTCGGTTTCCCACTCCTCCTCCTCTTTCCAAAACTTGCCGTTTGACTTTCAAACTAGGATTTGAATAAACCCTTTATTTTGGACAGCGATGACACCTAGTACATGATGCAATCATTCCAACTTGCAATGACACATTCATGTACCCTTCCCCCTTTCGGAGTGCCGGACATTCCGGAACCTTCTAGAACATTCCCGATAAAAACACCGGAACCATTCTCCAACTCTGAAACGGGACTTTCCTTACATGAATCTTATTCTCCGGACCATTCCGGATCTCCTCGTGATATCCCGAATCCCATTCGAGACTCCGAACAACATTCGGTCTCTTTCTCATCATTCCATAACTACTCAAACAACGTCGAATCCTTAAGTGTGTCTCCCTACGGTTCGTGAATTATGCGGACATGATCGAGACACTTCTCCGAACAATAACCAATAGAGGAATCTGGAAATTCATATGGCTCCCACATATTTCTATGATTACTTTGTGATCGAATGAACCACTTACATACGATATCAATTTCCCTTTGTCTCACGATAGTTTACTTATCCGAGGTTATGATCGTCGGTATCTCTGCATACCTAGTTCAACCTCATTACCGATAAGTACTCTTTTCTCGTTCCCGTGATATGTGATCCCTTGTGAGCCAGTCACACGCTTGCAAGCTAATTGGATGACATTTCACCGATAGGGCCCAGAGTATATCTATCTGTCATATGGATGGACAAATCCCACTCTTGATCCATGTGTTTCAACCAATACTTTCCGAACACTCAATGCCACCTTTATAGCCACCCAGTTACGGTGTGGTGTTTGATGTCATCAAAGCATCCATCCGGTAAAGGTGATATGCATGATCTCATGGTCGAAGGAATTAGATTACTATGTATCAGAAAGCATATAGCAATTGAACTATTAAAATGACTTGATCTTTATGCTACGCTTATCTATAGGAGTATGTCCATCATATCATTCTCCTAACGATATGATCTTGTTGTTAATAACATCTCAATGTTCATGATAGGGAAACCACAATCATCTATTAACCAACAAGCTAGTATTATATAGAGGCTTTACTAGGGACTTCAAATTAAGTTTACAAATCACACAAGTATCAATGTTTCCTTGTTAATACTATTATAGCATGAATGTAAACATTTATCATAAACACAAAGATATAATAATAACTACATTTATTATTGCCTCTAGGGCATATCTCCAACAATAGATGTGCTGTTGCTAATAGGGAGAAAACAACAATATTTTGTTCATGGAACAATTATATTGTTTACTTTACACACATTTCTTAATAAAGTTATCCGTTGCTTGCAACTTAATACTGGAGGGGGTTTGGATGATAACCTGAAGGTGGATTACTAGTCATAGATGCAGTTGTATGGCGGTCTATGTATATTGTTGTAATTCCCAATCAAATCTCATAGGATCATGAATGTCTAGTATTGCATTGTTATGCCTTGCTCAGTCCTATCAATTGCCCCGCTGTAATTTGTTTACCCAACATGTTATGTTATTTATCTTAAGGAGAACACCTCTAGTGAACTGTGGACCTCGGTCCAATATTTACTATTGTTACATCTTCTAATGTTACTGTTTACTCTCTACAAGCAACCATTACCTTCCACACCATACGTTTAATCCTTTATTTTCAGCAAACTAGTGAGAGTGACAACCTCACTGTAAGTTGGGGCAATTGTGTTGTGCAGGATTCCATGTTGCTAGCAACACCTTGGAGTTGTTTCCTTCCTCCTACTGGTTCGATAACCTTGGTTTCATAACTGAGGGAAAACTTATTGTTGTGCTCATCATACCGTCCTCTTGGGGTGTCCCAACGAAGCTCTACAGTGATCTGAGTTCATCAAGACTTTTTGTAGCGCCATTGCTAGGGAGTAAGGACGGCTTCACAAGGGGAGTCCTTCACAACCTTTCTCTTTACTTTGTTTTTGTTTTTCTTAGTTTCTTTTTTTGTTTTTCTTGCTTTTTTTCTTTCAAAAATTACAAAAAATTTAGTTTCGTTTGGTTTGCCTTTTCTTATAAAAAACAGAAAAATTAGTTCTTCCTATAGTTGTCACCTTGTTCTAGCTCATCATGTTGATCCCCAGGTTCACCCTGAAAGACCTTTCAATAGGTAGTGGCTCTATAATTGGGAAAGAAAATATTGAAGAATTATTTAATCATATTAGCAAACATGAGGATATTGAGGATAGATCCTTAGCAGAACTTGCTCCTAATTATGAAATTGCTGCAGATTCTTTAGTTCACATGTTGGAGGCTAGGTTTGTTAACCTTAACCCCATGATGCAAATAATGTTTCTTAAACTTCAAGAAGTGGAGGATACTGAAAAGAGAGATTTTATTCTAGAAAACTTTGCTAAAGGAGTTCAATGATGTTGCTAAAGAAGCCAAAAAGGTATTTGATCGTTTTAATATGCTGGGACCATGTGTAGATGTTATGGGTACATTAGAAAATTTGGATAAAACCAAACCCAATGGAGAGGAAATTAATATACCATACGTTTTAAACTTGTAATAATGCATGAGGCCTTAGAAAAGAATTTTGATTTGATTGTTCCTGAAAACCCGTTTGATGAAAGTAGTGAACCCAAGAGTGCTGAGAGAGGATCCTCTACTACTCATTTGGATGAGATACCTTTCCTAGTTGAAGAATTTCGAGTATTGATCTTAATGCTTCTTCATTTGAAAATACTTGATTCTTGCTTCTTGTGCCTAACTTAAAGGCGTTAAAGCAAAGTACTTCTTAGGAGATAACCCAATAGTTTTCTTGAGTCTTGGAAGTTATTACCTCTGTAATAACCTTTCCTTATCCTTTTTATTTTATTTATGTTCCAAGAATAACCTCTAATTATAGAGAAGTAAGATTTGGGGAAGTTGTTGTCCCGAAACAGATTTTTGTGCCTCACTGTAAAAATTCGTGAAACATTTCTATATGTCGGATTGAGCTATAAATTTTTGATTAAATCCCCCAAGTTGTTAGATAACTTTTGTTGTTTCAACACTTTTTTATTTGAGAAACACAAGGTCTTCGAAAAAATCGGTTTTTACATGCTAGTCTATTTTGACAGATTTCTGCCATTATTTGCATTTGCCTCTTTATCGATTTATTTTTGGGTTCTCTTTGGTAAATTGAGCTTTTTGAAGTAATTTCTACAGTAGCTTGTGTTTTTAATGAAAGTTTTTATGTTTTGAAACTAAACCCAAAGGTTTATTACTTTTGAATACACTAATGTTTCTAATGAAGATTGTGTGAAGTTTTGTATGAATGAAATTTCCAAGTGTAGGGGAAGAATGATGAAATGAGATGAAGAATGGAAAAAAGCTCAAGCTTGAGGATGCAACCCCATGTCACCCTAAGAAATATTCAAGAGGTACAAGCATCAAAGCTTGGGATGCCCAAGACATCCCCTTCTTCATCAGTAAAAATCTCAGGTCTTTCTAGACACTTTGTTTTATTGTTTCATGCACAGTTGTGTTGTTCTTGGAGCGTCTTAGTTTTTGTTTTCTTAGTTTGCTTGAATAAATTAGTTGGACCCCCGTTTTCGCTGTGATGTTTCAAATAAGTTGATTGGTGTTGGAAAAGAGTACAAAGCTTCATCCTTATAGTGGTACAAAAGGGAGCTTGTTTTGACTGTGGCTTAGACTTTACCATGTCATGCTAGATGTTGTTTTGACCTTATTATTAGTTATTATTGTTGTAGCATGACTTGTTCCAAACAATTGAGATTGCTTAATGTGCCTTGCAAGAATCATGCATTGTTTTAGCATACAAAAGCATAATATTGTTGTATTCTCCTTTGATGATTTGTTTGGGTTGACTTGGCACATGCTCACACCATGTTATGAATATGAACCAGTCACCTTAGCCTCTATGATCATTTAGTTTTTGACTTGTGATACCACTTTATGCTTTGGTTGATAATGTTGTGTCTCTCTACATGATTATGGCCATTATTGCTCTCTTAGTTGGTCGCTCACAGTCTTTTGCTAGCCTCCACTTGTATTGATTAAGCTCTACTCATACATCCAACTCCCAAGGAACCAAGTTATTCCAAAGTGTCCACTATAAATTCCTATGCATGGTGTGTTACACCATTCCAAGTATATTGTTGGTTATCTATCTTCCAAATTAAACTTTTTATGTGAAAATTAGTGATTAAAGCTCTCACAAACTTGATGGCACACTTTATTTTTCCTGCCCCTAATAAACTTGAACCATTGTGTCATCTATGTTGTATATTCTTGCACTTATAAGTTGGGAATTAGCAGAACTGTGCTCTCATGGGGAACGCTTTCGACACCTATAAATATCTACCCAGTTGATATCATGCTCTTTTGTTTATGGATGTCGGCAGTGTGAAATAAAAGGGGAGCTTGTAAGTTCATGGAGTTATGTATGTGTGTTAGAGAAACGCCTGGGCCGCTAGACTAAGCCAATCATAGTGGAAACTTGCAGCATAACCATAGTGATCAATTTGTGAAGCATCCTTAATAAAAACCTATGCAAATAGCTAATAAAAAGATCGTTGAGATGCTCATTGTCTATTGCCTTGTCATTTTGATATGGGATAGCTCCTGTATCATGGGGCAAGGGGTACCTCGTTGGCGGTTCTTTATGATACACATATACTTACTATGATAATAACTTACCGGTGACTAAAGTTGAGTAGCATGAGGAACGACCCTCGTACTCAAGGGACATGAGATTGCCAACTTATACTTTGTCAAGCATATACTCCATACTTTGTTCACTTTAACCTTAATCATTTCAAGATGCTTATTATAGGGGCAATGCGAGTTGAAAGCTAACAAAGGACCATAATTTTTGGAAGCTCTTTATGAAACTTGAAATCCCTGCTTCCCTTTGAAGGGCCTTTCTTCCACTTTTATATTGAGTCTCCACCTTCTACCTTTATGCACCAATTAAGAGAGCATAGTTGTCATTCTTAGTTTTATGTGCATTGTCCCAAAACTTATTGATTGATTCATAATGTTCATATTGCTTATTCTTGAACTATTTGTATCTAGTCACCCTTATGAACTTTGAAGGTGTCCTATGCATTTATGTTTTGATACCCCATGAGGGACAAGCTGAATGCCACTATGCTATGTTTTCTATATGTGAAACAAACAAACATCTTTCAATGCATTGTTATTCATGATCTTTGTTTGTATCCTTTCATGTTGCAACATAGTTGCTATGTCTTATTGTTAGAACTTCACCTTTCACGCTCATGTTTAGAGTACTTTGATCCTAGCTTTCAATGCTTGCAAATAGTTTGATCAAGATTGTGATGGTGCATGTCACCTCAAAAATTATTCTTTTTATCACTTACCTACTCGAGGACGAGCAGGAGTTAAGCTTGGGGATGCTTGATAAGTCGTAAACATATCTATAATTTTTGATGTTCCATGCTTTTTTAGTATCCACTTTGCTATGCTTTTTCTATACTTTGAGGTATTTTTATACATTTTCTAGGACTAACCTATTGACAAGATGCCGTAGTGCCAGTTGCATGTTTTCTGTTGTTTTTGGTTTTAGAAAAGCTAGTAAAGAAATATTCTCGGAATTGGACGGGACAAAAGCCAAAGTCAATGTTTCACCGAGGAGAACACAGAGACCGAAGGGCGACCGGAGGGGGGCCATAGGGTGGCCACACCCCCCATGCGTGGGCCCACCTTGGGCCGCGTCTAGGCAGGGTGTGGGCCCCCTAGCTGCTCTCCTGCCTTGCCTCTTCGCCTATAAAATCCCCCCGATGCCAAAACCCTAAGTGCCTGATCATATCTCCACGAAACAATCCGTATCCGCCGCCCTCATCATCCCTAGATCGGGGGGGGTCTGAAGCTCTTCTCGGCACCCTGCCGGAGGGGACAGATCATCCTGGAGGCCTTCTTCATCACCATGCCAGCCTCTGGTATGATGCATGAGTAGTTCACTCTTGGACTATGGGTCCATACAGTAGCGAGATGGATGTTTCTCCTCCTTAGTGCTATCATGTTTAGATCTTGTGAGCTCCGTTCATGATCAAGATCATATATTTGTAATCATACATGTTGTGTTTGCAGGGATCCGATGGATATTGAGATTACGATGTCAGATTTTTTATTGATTCTATCATGTCTTATTGATTATTGATTCTATCATGTCTGTGTTGTTTGAGATCTTACATGCTCTCCGTTTCTAGTAGCTATCTTTGCCAAGTAGATGCTAGTGACTCCAAGAGGGAGTATTTATGCTCGATAGCGGGTTCATGCCTCTATTGAATCTGGGGAAGTGACAGAAATCTCTAAGGTTGTAGATGTGTTGTTGCTACTATGGAGAAAACAACAATCTTTTGTTCATAGAACAATTGTATTGTTTACTTTACACACATTACTTAATGCAGTTATCCATTGCTTACAACTTAATACTAGATGGGGTTTAGATGATAACCTAAAGGTGGATTACTAGTCATATATGCAGTTGGATGGCGGTCTATGTATATTATTGTAATGCCCAATAAAATCTCATAGGATCATGAATGTCTAGTATTGCATTGTTATGCCTTGCTCAGTCCTGTCAATTGCCCCGCTGTAATTTGTTTACCCAGCATTTTTTGTTATTTATCTTAAGGAGAACACCTCTAGTGAAATGTGGACCCCGGTCCAATATTTACTATTGTTACATCATCTACTATTACTACTTACTCTCTACAAGAAACCATTACCTTCCACACCATATGTTTAATCCTTTGTTTTTAGCAAACCAGTGAGATTGAAAACCTCACTGTAAGTTGGGGCAAAGTCTTGAGTTTGTGTTGTGCAGGATTCCAAGTTGCTAGCAACACCTTGGAGTTGTTTCCTTCCTCCTACTGGTTCGATAACCTTGGTTTCATAACTGAGGGAAAACTTATTGCTGTTCTCATCATACCTTCCTCTTTGGGTTTCCCAACGAAGCTTTAAAGTGATCTGAGATGATCAGTCATCCACATATAGTACCACGAATGCTACAGAGCTCCCACTCACTTTCTTGTAAATACAAGCTTCTCCAAAAGTTTGTATAAGTCCAAAGTTATTTATCACCTGATGAAAACATTGATTCCAACTCCAGGATGCTTGCTTCAGTCCATAAATGGAACACTGAAGTTTGCATACCTTTTTAGCATCTTTAGGATCGACAAAACCCTTGGGTTGTACCATGTACAACTCTTCCTCAATGTCACCATTAAGGAACGTTGTTTTGACATCCATCTACCAAATCTCATAATCGGAAAATGCAGTGATTGCTAACAAAATCCTCATAGACTTAAGCTTCACTACCGGTGAGAAAGTCTCATCATAGTCAACTCCTTGAATTTGTCAGAACCCTTTTGTGACAAGTTGAGCTTTATAGATAGTTACATTTCCATCAATGTCTGTTTTCCTTTTGAAAATCCATTTGTTCTCGACAGCCTTGCGGCCATTAGGTAGGTCTACCAAATTCCACACTTGGTTTTCGTACCTGGATCCCATTTCGGATTTCATGGCTTCTTGCCATTTGTTGGAATCTAGGATCATCATTGGTTCCTCGTACGTCGTAAGTTCGTCAGTGTTGTCCACCAACATGACTTTCAAGATAGGGTCATACCAATCAGGAGTGGTTCAAACCCTCATCGACCTGCAAGGTTTAGCAGCAACTTCGTTCCAAGTTTCATGATCATTATCATTAGCTTCCTCTCTTATTGGTGCAGGCGGAGCAGAAACATCTTCCGGTGTTGCTCTACTCTCACATCCGAGAGAAGGTTCAACAACCTTATCGAGTTCTACTTTCCTTCCAGCCACATATTTTGAGAGAAACTCCTTTTCAAGAAATGATCCATTCTTGGCAATGGAAACTTTACCTTCGGATCTATGATAGAAGGTATACCCCAATTGTTTCTCTAGGATATCCTATAAAGAATCATTTTTCCGCTTTGGGTTCAAGCTTGTCAGGTTGCAACTTATTTACATAAGCTTTGCAGCCCCGAACTTTAAGGAACGACAACTTAGGTTTATTACCAAACCACAATTCATACGGTGTCATTTCAATGGATTTAGATGGTGCCCTATTTAAAGTGAATGCAGCTATCTCTAATGCATAACCCCAAAATGATAACGATAAATCTGTAAGAGACATCATAGACCGAACCATATCTAAGAGAGTTCGATTATGACGTTCAGACACACCATTACGTTTGTGGTGTTCCCGATGGTGTCAACTATGAAAGTATTCCAAATTTCTTTAAATGCATGCCAAACTCGTAACTCAGATATTCACCTCTGCAATCAGAACGCAGAAACTTAATCTTCTTGTTACGATGATTTTCTAATTCACTTTGGAATTCCTTAAACTTCTCGAAAGTTTCGTATTTATGTTTCATAAAGGTGATATACCCATATCTACTCAAGTCATCCGTGAAAGTAAGAACATAACGATATCCACCGCACGATGCTACACTCATTGGACCGCACACATCGATATGTATTATTTCCAATAAGTCTATAGCTCGCTCCATTATCCCAGAGAAAGGAGTCTTAGTCATTTTTCCCATTAGACATGCTTCACATCTTTCAAGTGATTCAAGAAGTCCATCAGAATGGAATTTCTTCATGTGCTTCACTCCAATGTGACCAAGACGACAGTGCCACATGTATGTGGAATTATCATTCAATTTTATTCATTTAACATCTATGTTATGAACATGTGTATCACTACTATCGAGATTCAATAAGAACAAACCATTCATGTCAGGTGTATGATCATAAAATATATTACTCATATAAATCGAACAACCATTATTCTCAGACTTCAATGAATAACCGACTTGCAATAAAAAAGATCCAGATATAATGTTCATGCTTAACACAGACACCAAATAATAATTATTCAGATTAAACTAATCCCAAAGGTAGATGACGAGGGAGCATGCTGACGGCAATCACATCAACCTTAGATCGATTTCCAACGTGCATCGTCACCTCATTTCTCACCAGTCTTTGTTTATTCCACTGTTACTGTTTCGAGTTACAAATATGAGCAACCAAACTAGTATCAAATACCCAAGAACTACTATGATTACTAGTAAGATACACATCAATAACATGTATATCAAATATACCTTTCTTCTCTATGTTGCCGTTCTTCAGATCTACCAGGTACTTGGGGCAATTGCGCTTCATGTACCCATCACCCTTGCAGTAAAAGCACACAATATCAGGCTGAGGACCAGCCTTGGGCTTCTTAGGAGGTGCGACAGCTTTCTTGCCTCCCTTCTTGAAGTTTCCCTTGGGCTTGACTTTCTTCTTGAAACTGGTGGTCTTATTAACCATCAACACTTGGTTCTCTTTTTTAATTTCCACTTTAGTAGTTTTCAGCATCGAGAAGAGTTCAGACAACATCTTATTCATGAACTACATATTGTAGTTGATCACAAAGTTCTTGTAACTAGGTGGCAGTGATTGGAGGACATGATGAATCCCCAATGTATTAGGAATCGTTATTCCCAAATATTGGAGTCTGTTCGCGTGCCCAGACATTTTGAGCACGTGCTCGCTAACGGGTCTTCCCTCTTCCATCTTATAGTTAAAGAACTTCTCGGAAGCTTCATAGCTTTCCACAGCCAAATGAGTTTCAAATATAATTTTGATCTCATTGATTATATCACAAGGGTCGTGGTTCTCAAAGTGCTTCTGAAGCTCCGATTCTAAACCGTACATGATGGCACACTGAACTATGGAGTAATGATTCTTCCGAGTGAGGTAAACATTTTTAACCTCATGGTAGCATCCTCTGCAGGTGGTTCACCTAGCGGTGCATCTAGCACATAGGTCAAATGACCAGCATTGAGGACAATCCTCATGTTACAGAACCAGTCTGTGAAGTTTCTTCCATTGTTTTTTAGTTTTTCTTTCTCTAGGAGCGCATTAAAGTTGATGGAAGGGGTCTCCATGATCTACAACATATTTGCAAATAATTTAGACTAAGTTTATGATAAATTGAGTTCAAATTTAATTCTTAAATTAACTAGGTGAACTCCCACTCAAAAAAACATCCCTCATGTTGCCTTAGTGATTACACGAACCAAATCCACTACACCAAGTCCGATCTTCATGAGAGAAGATGTAGCTTCAAAGGCAAACAATCAACATGTTCATCATATCATTCATATGACTCATGCTTTACCTTTCGGTATTTTGTGTTCCGAGGCCATGTTTGTACATGCTAGGCTCGTCAAGTTTAACCTTAGTATCCGCATGTGCTAATCTGGCTTGCACGCGTTGTATGCACAAGTAGAATCTATAACACCCGATCATCACATGATGCTTTGAAACAACGAGTCTTAGCAACGGTGCCTACTAAGGACAAACACTTTATTACTTGAAATTTAGTGAGAGGGATCATCTCATAGTGCTACCGTCGCAATCTAAGAAATATAAGATGCATAAAGGAATAACATCACATGCAATTCATAATATGTGATATGATATGGCCTTTCTGCTTGTGCCTTTGATCTCCATCTCCAAAGAATGGACATGATATCCATCATCACCAGCATGGTGTCAAGGTCAGTGGCGCCGCTTCATGGTTGTCCATCACTAATAGCAACTATTACAACTACTTGGAATAAAGCTATTACATGATGAATAGACATGCATGTCTTAACAAATTTAAAGACAGCCATTAGGCTCCTTCCGGTTGCCATAATACAATAAAGGTCATCTCATAGATAAAATATAATCACAATATCATCATGGCCATATCACATCACATGCCCCTGCAAAAACAAATTAGATGCCTGTAATTTTCTTTGCATATTTTACGTGGCATGGGGCTTTCGAATAAGAACCATTCTTACCTATGAACAAGAACCAAAACACTGATACAAGTGTTGTCAGGTGCAGATTGTAAATTGGATCTTAACTATGGTGGGAGAGATAGACACCAACAAAGCCACTTGTGCAATACAAGTTGAACGTCAAGCGTGGAGAAAGTTTCATGTGCGCTGACATGTAAGGTTAGCCCCGACCGCTTCATCCCACCATCCCGCAAGATGAAAATTACACGAAAAGAAAACGACAACAAAAACATCAACACCCACAAAACCATTGTGTTCTACTCGTGCAACGGATCTACGCATAGACACGACTCTGATACCACTGTAGGGTTCGTAGCATAGAAACAAAAAAATTCTACCGCAAGAACAAATAAAACCAAGATCCAATCTATGGAAAAGCCAAGATCTAATATATGAGATAGTTTCCCGAGACAGATGAGAACTAACACTCGAAGATCCAAAGCCTTAACGAGATCTAATCTCGTAGTGATGAAGACGATCCTTCTGGCGCTGCGATCCAGTAGCGCTTCCGCACTCGATCACACGTACGGAGTCGATGAATACTTTACTCTCCATGTTCCAGCAGGCATCGAAGGTAGTAGATACCCTTGGAATCCTAGTAGCACGACGATGTGGTGGTGGTGGAGGAGAATTCCTAGAGATCTTTGCCTAAGCCGGCGTAGTAAGAAGGAGGAGGGAGGAGATGTGGCGGCTAGGGGTTGGGGATGGGTAAGGGGGCCGGCCACCCCTCCACTCTATTTATATAGGGTGGGTGTTGTTGGGTTCGCATCATAGAAAACAAAAAAAATTACTATGATGGGAACTGTATACGCCACGATCCATCTATCTAGATACAATCAATGGGTGGATATACATCCAGAATACATACCCTTGAAGACCGACAAAGCTTTACAATTATGGAATCATTGGTGATGTAGTCGATCTCTTACCAATCTCAAGATTGTATGGAAGTCTGGCAGCACCACAACTCAGCGGAGCATCCGTGATCACACACACGTCCGGGACCCCGACAACCTCCGCATCGTCGCTCCAGCAATTCAGCGAAAGCAACAAATCCTTGCTCTAGAAAAAACCACGGAGAACATCTATCTCGCTAAGCCGAGACCATGTGGAATAGTACTAGAGGGGGAGAGAGATCCTTCACGAGGAGGCATGACTGAGAGAGAGGGAGAGGGGGCATTTTATAGGAGGAGGGGGGCACCCCAAGGGCCATGGTGTTTGCCCCCACCCCTTCCTCCATTCATGTGAGTGGAGCTCGCACTCACAAAATGACTCTCCATTTCCTCCACTCAAAATCCCACTAAAATTCCATTAAATTTCCACCAAATTTAATGTAATCTCTCATTAAATAAAACTCTTTTAATTATTTATTCATACTTTTGTCAATTTCATTAATTAACAAACATTCACATAAAACCCCTTGTTACTTTTCAATTTCACATGTAGAACCAATTTCAGCAATTTCACCCGAAACAATTCCGGTGTCCATTGAAATAATTCCAACGCTTTGATATTATTTTTATGGCAACTCATTTGCTCCAAATGGTGTCGATATCCCTTAAGTGTGTCACCCTACGATTCGCGAATAATGCAGACATGATCGAGACCCCTCTCCGATCAATAATAAACAACGGGACCTGGAGATCCGTATTGACTCCTACATATTCAACAATGACTTCTTGTGATCATGAGAACCTTAACATTGCAACTAAATCCTTTTGTATCATGATATTTTACATGTCTAAGATTCGATCATCTGTATCCCATACCTAGTTTGATCTTGTTACCGATATGTACACTTTTCTCATTCCCGTGATATAACATTCTAGTGATCTCCATCACTTGCTTGCAAGCTATATCAATGTGATATCACCGAGAGGGCCCAGAGTATATCTCTCCGTCATTTGTATGGACAAATCTGTTGGAGATATGCCCTAGAGGCAATAATAAAGGTAGTTATTATTATATCTTTGTGCTTCTGATAAATGTTTGCATTCATGCTATAATAGTATTAACCGGAAACATTAATACTTGTGTGATTTGTAAACTAATTAGAGTCCCTAGTAAAGCCTCTTTATGATACTAGCTTGTTGGTTAATAGATGACCATGGTTTCCGGATCATGAACATTGAGATGTTGTTAACAACAAGATCATATCATTAGGAGAATGGTATGATGGACATACTCCTATAGTTAAGCGTAGCATAAAGATCAAGTCATTTTATTAGTTCATTTGCTAAAAGCTTTCTGATACATAGCAACCTAATTCCTTTGACCATGAGATCATGCTAATCACTATCACTAGATGGATACTTTGATGACATCAAACACCACATCGTAACTGGGTGGCTATAAAGGTGGCATTGAGTGTTCGGAAAGTGTGTGTTGAGGAACATGGATCATGAGTGGGATTTGTCCATCCATATGACGGATATATATACTCTGGGCCCTCTCGGTGGAATGTCATCCAATTAGCTTGCAAGCAATTGACTAGATCACAAGGGATCACATATCACGGGTATGAGAAAAGAGTACTTATCGGTAACAAAGTTGAACTAGGTATGAAGAGATACCGACGATAAGACCTTGGATAAGTAAAATATCGCGAGTCAAAGGGAAATTGGTATCGTATGTAAATGGTTCATTCAATCGCAAAGTCATCGTAGAAATATGTCGGAACCATATGAATTTCTAGATTCCTCTATTGGTTATTGATCGGAGAAGAGTCTCGGTCATGTCTGCATAATTCACGAACCGTAGGGAGACACACTTAAGGATTCGATGTTGTTTAGTAGATATGTAATCTAAGTAGGGAGACCGAATGTTGTTTAGAGTCTCGGATGGGATCCGGGATATCACGAGGAGATCTGGAATGGTCCGGAGAATATGATTCATATAAGGAATGTCCAATTCCAGAGTTTGGGAATGATTCCGGTGTTTTCATCGGAATGATCTAGAAGGGTCTAGAAGGTTCATCAGATCGGAAGGGGAAGGGTGCATTAATGTTTAATGACTAAGTGGAATGGTTGCATCTTGTCCTAGGTCAAAGGGCTTTGCAAATAAAGAGTTAAAACGAACTCCGAAATTGAAAGTCAAAGGGAAAGTTTGCAAAGTCAAACTAGGACAATGTTTCCTAGTGGAGGAAGAAGAGAATCCTTCTCTCCTTCCAGTACAAGCCTAGAAGGAGAGGGATTTGGGGAAGGATTCAAACTCCCCTTTCCCTAGCTGCCCCTCCCTCTCATAAATAGAGGGGAGGGGGCTGCCCTTCCACACAACACCACCACCACCCAAGCTGCCGCCGCCTGCTGCTGCCCACATCGCCCTAGTCGATGCTGGCTCCACCTCCTCCTCTCCGGTTTCTAAACCCTAGATCGCCAGGGAAACCCTATTTCTCCACCATAACCTGCTCCGGCTTAGGAGAAGCCCTGCGGGATCTTCCCTCTACTTCTGACACCATGCCATCGTGCTACCGGAATCGCGAGGAGAGAACTACAAACTCCGATGCCTACTGGAACAAGGGAGAGGAAGGTATTCATCAAGTATCGAACGTGTGACCGACTACGGAAGCGCTTTCGGAATGCAGCACCAGAAGGATCGTCTACACGATCTTGAGATCGGCAAGTGTATGACTACATCACCCACGAGAATCTGATCTCGTTAACCGCTTTGGAATCTTCGAGGGTGAGTACTCTAAACGACTCGTTGCTACAATCTAGTAGATAGGTCTTGTCTTGTGTGTGTTCATGCAGTAATTTTTTTTGTTTTCCATGCGACGAACCCCTACAAAATCCCACTCTTGATCTATGAGCATCTACATAACACTATCGGAGTATCTGAACCCACCATTATAGTCACCCTGTTACAGTGTGATGTTTGATGTTATCAAGCTATTCTTCCTGTGTTAGTGATTGACACGATATCATGGTCTAAGGACTAAAGTTACTTGTAATGATGTTATAGAAATTTAAACATAATGACTTTGATCGTATTACTATACTTCGGATGAATGTTCGTCACATCATTCCACCAATGTTGTGACCTCGTTATTAACAACATCCAATGTCCATGATCAGGAAACCTTGATCATCTTGTTAATCAACGATCTAGTTTATATGAGAGGCATAACTAGGAACACTTTATTTGTTTATTAAACACACATTTATTAACATTTCCTTTTAATACAATTATAGCATGTAAAATAGACATGTATCATATACTTGGAATACAATAATAATAATGTTATTATTGCCTCTCAGGCATATTCCCTTCAGGCACGTCTAGGTTGCCCCCCTTGGCCCACATCCTCCGAGGGCCAGAGCAAGGGGAGAGGGAGGAAGAATACTCCCCCAAGTCTATCCCCTATTTTCTAGGGATTTTCTCTTATCCCTATGGGGCTTGGCCGTCTGTGCTTCTTGGGCCTGGTGCGGCTGGTCCATGGGGCCTCGCAACATTACCTCAGCCCATGTGGCCCCTCCCGAGGTGGTGGGCCCACTGGTGGCCCTCAAGAACCTTCTAGAAGCTCCGGTCAAAACATCGAAAACTTTTCCAAACCCTAGAAGTTGACTTCCATTATATGAATCTTATTCTCCGGAACATTCTAGACCTCCTCGTGATGTCCTGGATCCCAGCTGAGACTGCGAACAACATTTGTTCTCCAACTCACATTCCATATCTACTTTAAACAACATTGAACCTTAAGTGTGTCACCCTACGGTTCACGAACTATGCATACATGATCGAGACACCTCTCCGGTCAATAACCAATAGCAGGACCTAGAGATCCATAATGGATCCCACATATTCAACGATGACTTTGTGATTGAAAGAACCATTAACATACGACACCGATTCCCTTTGTCGCGCGATACTCTTCTTATCCAAGGTTCAATCATCGGTATCTCCATACCTAGTTCAACCTTGTTACCGATAAGTACTTGTTACTCGTACCATGATATGACATCCCTTGTGACCTAGTCACATGCTTGCAAGCCAATTGGATGGACAAATCCCATTCTTGATCCATGTGCTTCAACACATACTTCCAGAATACCTAATGCCACCTTTATAACCACCCAGTAACGAAGTGGTGTTTGATGTTATGAAAGCACTCATCTGGTGTTGGTGATTTAACATGATCTCATGGTCGAAGGATTAGATTACTATGTATTTGAAAGCTTGTAGCAAAATGAACTTAATTACTTGATCTTATTCTATGCTTACTATGGGTGTGTGTCCATCACATCATTCTCCGAATGATATGATCTTGTTATTAATAACATCCAATGTTCATGATCAGGAATCCATGATCATCTAATAATCAACAAGCTAGGTTAACAAGAGGCTTACTAGGGACTCTTTTATGTTTAAAAAACACACAGGTATTAGTGTTTTCTATTAATACAATTATATCATGGGATGTAAACATTTATCATAAACACAAAGATATAATAATAACCACTTTATTATTGCCTCTTGGGCATATCTCCAACAGTCTCCCACTTGCACTAGAGTCAATAATCTAGATTACATGGTAATATACCGAACACCCATGGCGTTCTGGTGTTGGTCATGTTTTGCTCTAGGGAGAGGTTTAGTCACTTGATCTACTATATTCAGATCTGTGTGTACTTTGCAAATCCTAAAAATACAAATGACACCTCGAAATGATCACAAAGATATAAATAATCTAAGAAAAATATTAACTTGTATTTTAAATTAATAAAACTTATTTTGATTAATTTAAATCACTAATTCCTTTAGGAAATTTTCTAAAAAATAAAATACTTGAAAATAAATAATATTCATTTTTAAGATCCTAAATAATTACCCCATGTAAGAAAAATATTATTTTATATTTAATATGATAAAATTGAAATAAGTATTTAAAAATATTTATTCCTAGAAGAAATTCTAATGAAATAAAGTTAAAGACATAACAATAAATAAGAAATCATTTTTTACTATAAAAATAAATCTATCACTTTATAAAAATACTAATTATTAAATTCCAAGTCAATTAAAGATTGATAACAAATAAATGTTATAATTGCTTTTATAGTCATCTCCTTTCCTTCAAATCTTAGAGATATATTTTCTTTTACCACTTACAATTCCTAATAAATTCATACCAAGATTTCATGGACTACTTAAGAATTATTGAAAGATAAATAGTTATTAAGGCTAAAACATATAAAACCTAAATAAAACTATTTCTTCAAAACAATAACAATAATTCTTAAACTTAGTATTAACTAATAATGTACATAATAAGTTCATCTATTTCACATAGACAAATATTATAATATAATCTATGAATATTAAAAATGCTATATCTAAGACCTTAAGGTTAAGCTTCATATTTATAAGCTTTCATCTTTAGTTATGCTTAGGAAAAACCCTAATAGTTGGTAATTCCATAAATGTTATATCCTAAGCCCAATTATATTTTTTATAGTTAAATTTGGTTTGATATACCATTAGCTAGGAATATAGTGACTCAAAATCATTTAAACCTCATCATAAACCATAACTTTAGTTCTATTAATTGTCAGAGTTGGTTTACTTAACATAACTAATATTTTCTTCAAATATTATTCTTTTTCCACTTTAAAAGGAACAATATGCTATTTCTTTCAAGTCATAACAACTCTAAACATAAGTCTTGTAATAATTACAAGATACCACTCAACCTTAATCATGTATTATGATTGTACTTCACCTTTCATGTCTTCTATGTTAATCTTAAAGTCCTTACAACTATACTCTTTTGTGAAGTAAACTTAAAGATAAATCAAGTCTTAAATAAATCACCTAAATCCAACTCACATGTAATGTTGGGGGTTACTTTGGGGATTCTACAACATGCATATCATTACTTATGCATAACATCATATCGCTTCTTTAAACATTGTCCTTACTAGGCAATGATGGTATTTTGTAGAACCCAAGATCCAGGGTCAAGTCGAGACATTAGACTACAATACTTTGCTATACCAAGGCAAGTTCACACTTTCTCATGTCCTTTGGTTATTCTCTATCAAGTATTTGCAAGATTGTTGTTGTCATCACCTGCATTTCAAAAAGGATGAAGAAAATAATATTTTCTTAAAAATATGACTTAATGGTTATCGACCCGAGTGGTGTTAACCTATTATGGCAGGAAAATGGAACCATGGTATGGTTTGTGGATTGGTGGAGGTTCCATTTGCATGGGAAAGTATCACCTAGGAATTCATAACAAATATCGTCAGTGATTCTTGTGCCGTATATTACGCGTTAATCATGAGATATATATGGGCTCTTGGGAAGTGAGAAGGATCTTCTTCCTTTCGTATGCTGACAAACAATTTATCGGATCCATGATCCTACATATAGGCACGTGCAAGGGTGGGAACCGTCAATTCCCCAATATTAGATGTCTATGATGGATTGCTCTCTTCAGGAATGTAAACCGACGTAGCCATTGTCCCGAGCTAGAAAAAGGGTGGGCATATGGGGTCACGAAGAAGGGAAGTGATAGGATTGGATCTTAGTCTGGGCCCCACACCAAGGAAGTGTGGACGATATTGCCACTCGGATGTGCAACAAAGCTAAGGTCTCTTATGGGTAAAGCAATGCACCTCTATAGAGTGTATAAAAGTGTGACATGTTACTCCCTGTTTCGGGAAGGAGCTGCGAATGCTGCAGGAAAGGAACTCCACAAAGTTCTAATCAACCTGTGAAGACTGACGGACATAGCTTTTCAGAATAAAAGCAACCTTTGAAGAAATGTTTACAAAAATCTGCATAGCCTACGACCTTCGGTCTGTGGATGTAGATAGTGCATCAAACACTACTTTTTAGTGAACTTGCTGAGTACGCTCGTACTCAATGTATCTTCTTAACCCTTGCTATATTCTAAAGACATTGCCGACCAAGAAGATGAAACACTATATTTAGCTGAAGATCAAACATAATTCCGTTATGAGGAGCCAGAGTTATCCGGAAGCGTCGAAGGAAACAATTACAGGAGCATATATGGAATGCAGGCTAACGAGTCTGAGGCGTAGTTACATCAAATATAGTTAAATTAGTCTAGCAGTATAGATCTCCATACTCTCTCTAGTAATCTCGTATTATAGTAAAGTTTATTTGTTTTTTATCTTGCTCTCAAGTTATTATAGTTTAGCTTTGAGTCATCGATATTCCTCTATGGACCTAAGAGGATCTCAAAGTATTCATGTAAATTTCTGTTTGTAATAATAAGATATGTTTGTGGACCCGTTTTGTTTTTATTGTTCCACTCCGAGGGATGTAATATTTGCGGAATGGTGTTCAGTGAGTGTTATGTCAACGACTATAGTGTACTACATCATATAGTGGTATGCTGGGTCACCGCAGTTCCTCCATGTCAAACACTGCTCAGGCCGCCTCCCTCAGGACACCCCCTGCCCAACACCTAACAAGATCCAACTTTGTCCTATGGAAGGCTCTCATCATCCCAGATATCCGCAGAGCCAACGTCATGGGTCTTCTTGATGGCACCGATCATGTGCCCTCCAAGACCCTCGAGGATGAAGATTCCCACAAACAGAAGATCCAAGTGGACAACCCTGCCAATGTCACCTGGATGGCACGAGATCAGCAGGTGCTTTCGGTTACCGTTAAACTAGTTGTCACCATACATCCTCTCTCATGTCCTCGGGATGAATTCCACTGCTAAAGCATGGGCCTCCATCACCTCCATGTTCACCTCTGCCTCAAGGTCCAAGATGCAGCATCTATGGTCCAAGCTTTAGGAGACGAAAAGCTCAATATGATGGTCGATCAGTACTACACCAAGATTAGGGGCTTTTCATTTGAGCTCACTACCATCGGAAAAACCATTGAGGATGACGAACTCATCGGCTACATCCTATACGGCCTCGACAACTCCTACAATGCCCTCTTCACATTCGTCAGCGGCAACTTGAGCACCACTCTTGATGATCTTTATGACCATCTCTATGCATATAATATGTGCAACACCGGAGAGGAGTCTGGAAGCGGATCCTTCTCATCCTCTACCAACATTGCTCGGCCATACCGTGAAAACCGCACGCGCAGATGCTCTCCTCCACGTGGAACACTGCGGTGACCCAGCATACCACTTCATGATGTAGTACACTATATTCATTGGCATAACACCAATGAAAAACCATTCCACTAGTATTACAGCTGACGAGGGTTAAATTCATCAATGTCCATTGTTATGGACTTGGGGTTTGGTGAACAAGGGTGCACTGGAGATCGGGAGCGCCTAAGAGACAAGCAACATGGGACAAAGATTTACCCAGGTTTAGGCCCCTGGAGGGAAAACCCTACTCCTGCTTGTCTGCTCTCGATTGATGGCGGAATTGAAGGTTACTATGGGACCCCAGATTTGTCCTCCGGAAATCCCTGCTATGCATACATCACTATCACGTGATCAGTCTGTCGTGGCACATAACCGACAAGTATCAAAGTAAACATCCATTACTCAAGAGGATACAAGTCATACCTTAATGCCATTATGTCTACAACAAACATCATCGGCAGAATTTTGTAATAGCATAGTCA
Source organism: Avena sativa (assembly GCA_916181665.1). Taxonomy (NCBI): domain Eukaryota; kingdom Viridiplantae; phylum Streptophyta; class Magnoliopsida; order Poales; family Poaceae; genus Avena; species Avena sativa. The sequence continues at coordinate 36,538,061 of OV702298.1, read as the reverse complement.
AGCCCTGCCTTAATCTACAGGTAGCTGACTAGGAGAACGTATTATATTGCATAGTCGTGAACTTCACCATATTATCGATATCTGACCAAGTTAATAGCCAGGGAGAATGCCGGTGAGTAATTCCGTCACATCCCAAAATTCTCCTAATTTTGGAATGTGAAATAAATAAATAAGTTTGATTGATTGTTTGACTATGTTGAAAATTCTCAAAGAGAAGAAACTTTTTGAATAGAAAATCCTCTCAACCTTGAATTCAAAATCTTATATTCTTTTGTTATGACCTAAGTAGCCATATAGGCAAAAGGGCATGGATTGATTATGGATTGTAGAATTTGTGTGCAAGATTTCAAAATGAAAATCATGAAGCATTGATAAGAATTTCATTACATCCATGCAAAGTTCTCACAAACTGAATCCAAATCCTGGTATCTAAACCCTATAGTTGATTCGCCCAAATGTTCCTAAAGGTAATTAAATTGAATTTATAAAACCCACTATTGCTAAGGCAACTATTATTTCTAAATTATAGCCTAAAAGGATCCAATGAATATTACAAAATTTTAGAAACAAAATTGAGCTCATTTGGAGGTAGTATGAAAAAGTGATGGAATAAATACAAACAAATAAAGATATAAATAAAATGGAATATACAAGGATTTATAAACCCACTACTTCCAAACTAGTAAAAAGATTACAAATATGATCCTACAATGATCTATTCGATTTTAGAAAATTTTAGAAACAAGAATCGAGTCATTTGGAGTTCGTATGCAAAAGATATGAGGGAAACAAGTAAATAGAAAAAGAAAAAAAACTAAGCGGGCCGGCCCAGCAAGGGAAGACCGAGCCAGCCACATACAGGAGAGGATCGATCGATCGCTTAAAAAAACGTGCAATCAGTTTTTCTCTAACCTATCTCTACTCAAACTCTCATAACTTCGAATCGACTTCCGTTTGTTTCTACTTGTTCCCTACTCCAAGACCTATCTCTACACCATCCTAAATCTCCATATAAACTCGTGGAGCCACAGCTGTACGAGTTTCTCTTCTCGAAATCCCGAATCTACATATGCCCGAATCTTATTTCGCTTTTTAACCCATCTAGACTTCGTCGTTTGCCTTCGGTCAAAAAACGAAAGTTGTAGAAATCGTCGAAATCTTTCAATCCCGAAAAACCTCACCTCTTTTCATCCACCATAGCCGGAGAATTTCGTATCGCAATATTTCAGATCTCACTGTGTAAATCCAAAATGTACTCGCGCTCTTTTCTTCAAATCCAAATTCCTTTGGTGAGAAGGTAGGAATAATGATTTCCCACAACTTTCATGTTGTAAGTTTTTCAATTTGACCTATGGATTTGTCTCTCTAACACAGATCTGTTTCTTGTCTATTCTGGGCCAAAATCGGGTCAATCTCTTCTTCTAGCCACCGGATCCTATCCAGACGGTCGAGATCCAATCAAACCGGTGCGTGCCATGTCGTCATCCCGGTCAGCTTCCTCATCAATGCCACGTCATCTTCAGGTCAGCATCTAGTCCCAGTCAGCATGCAAAGTCAACCTGTCCAGTCAGCGGAATATTCTCTGGAATATTCCATTCGAATTTAAAATTGCATATTATAGATCTAACTTGTAAAATTCATTAGAAATTCATACCATGTCTAAAAATTGCGTATAATATATCAAATCGAAGATAATTTTACGTAGAATTATCTTATCAGAATAGATCCAACTTTTATTGTACGTGGTTACTGCCGTAATTTAATTAGTTTTAATGGTATTTTAGGTTAATAAATTCATAGGAAATTATCTCTAACTCCGAAAAATATGAACAATATATCAAATTGAAGCTACTATAATGTAGATTAATAATATCTGGTTGGATCCAGCATTTGCGGAATATTTACCCCGTAGCAATTTAATTTGTTTTAATGGCTTTATAAATCATTAAATTCATAGTAAATTACTTGCTTGTCACAAAAATATAAATGATATACCGACGGAAAGTTGGTTCCATGTAGATCATCAATATACAAATGGTTCAGCTAAATACTGTAAGGTTTTGCCGTGAAGATTTAAATGGTTTATTGGCTTATTTAGAGTAATAAATTCATAAGAAAATAAATAATGCTCAGAAAATTACAAATAATATGTCCCTAGAATCACAATTCCGTGGAGATTACAGATATAATTTTAGTTCGATTTTTAGGCAACAGAAACTATATGAATCATTTAAAACCCATTAAACACTATTTAAATCATACAAAAAGATCTATAACTCCGATTAGGGTGAATCCAAATGCTAAGGTTTCGAATTGACAATATCTATACAGAGAAATTGCATGCCAAATTATTTGGTACTGTTAAAATAGAAATTCATATAGAAATATTTAAACCCATTGTAATAGTGTTTTAATCATAAGAAAATATTTATAACTCCTTTTTAGGTGAATCAAATTGCTACTGTCTCTAAATTGCATTACCTATCCAGTATCATCTAGTTCATAATTTAATACGACATAAACATCTTTAGTTCGATTAAAGTGGTATACACCATATTAAATCGATACAACTTTAGTAATAAAAGCTTTAGTGCATTAAATGACTTTCCACATGCATCATGTAATCTAATTATGTTCAGAACACTAAATGCAACAATTGTGACTCATTAAAACGTCATGCATGCATCCGTTCATCATTGTTTTCTTGTAATGTTGCACCGTTGCATGTTTGCAATGTTTTGAATGGTGTGTTTGTTGTGTTTGCTTCAAACGTTAGATTGCGAGGAGTGCAACTACTGTGATTGCAACTACTATGATTGCAAGTATTGTGGTTATTGCGAAAGAGGCCTTTATAATTGTGAGGATTATCTAATCGACTACATCTACAACAAAGGCAAGTGGTGCTATCTTGGTCATAAATGTCCTACTGTTTTCCTATGCATTGTAGATGTTTTTGCAGAATTGCATATGTAGGAATTGATGTGTACATGCTATGCTATGTCCCATATTATTCTCTAGCATTCCTTGTTTATGAGCCACCATTGGTAGATGTGCTTAGCCATGCTATGATGAACGAGGGCTGGGTTACATCACTGAAGTTGTTTCTAAATGTGTTGGTTTGCGAAAACTAAAAAAACTTAATCAATGAATCTCCTGGGTGTAATAATTTTTGGTGGTATCATTGCGGAAAGGCACCCAGGACACTGAGAAAGGATTGGTTTCTTTGTTTGGTAGCTTTCGTGTGCAACCATGTGCCAATAATGAAATGGGCAGTTGGTTGGACTCAGTAGGTTGTGATAACTCGAACCCACGTATCCAGAGATGTAGATAGTGTAGGTTGGACCGGTGCGTGTCGGGTTTGGGGAGCTACTTCCCGAACGGTTCCTTCTTGGACTTCTCCCTATCATCACCCAATATGAGAGTGGTGGTACGAGCTGGGCTGGCCAAGTCACATGGGTAAAGTGTACTAACCCCTGCAGGGTGTCTAAACTAAGTTCTTAGCCGTGTCCCCGGTTATGGACAATTTGAGCGACCTGATACTGATGCTATGATATTTCTCACTCATCCTTATTTCTTAATTACTTAAAACTTGTTGGGTGAACATAATTGGGTAGGAGCACCTGTGTAACACCCCGGTTCTGAAAAGACCGTGGCCTCTATGTGACATGCCAATCCCTGGATCGGTTCATTGGCCCACGATAGAGTAAGATGAATAACATAGCAAAATAACCGTGTATCATAGATAACGAAGATCCAGAGTACCATTATTACAATAAAAGCTTAGCCCAAAGCTAGCTCAAATTATTCAGGTAGCAACATAAACAAAGTAAATCCTCCATTCTTCAAATTGCCCATAAGTGAACAAGTGCCGAGTGGAGTACCATGGCCTATATATATTACTCAGAATCGGAATAACCTGCAACATGAAACGTAGCAGCCCCGAAGGGTCAATACATAGAATGTATGGCAAGTAGAGCTAGTAAAGGAGACAATAGTACTAACATCTACATGCATATCTGGCAAGTGGAGAGGTGTCTGGCTTGCATTTGCAAATACATTTGTCCTACTTTCATAAACAGTTTTGATTTTCTTTGAAAAGATCCCAATTAAGTTAACCCAACAATGTTAAAACAAATATGAAATTTGAATGAGCGAGAAACATGTCATGGGATCAATATCAAGCAACTCAGTTGTCCATAACCGGGGACACGGATAATCGATTAGATTATACACCCTGCAGAGGTTAGTACACTTTACCATGTGACTTGGCCAGCCCAGCTCGTACCATCACTCTCATTTTGAGTGATGATAGGGAGAAGTCCAAGTCGAGACTGTTCGGGAAGTAGCACCTCAATCCCGACGCGCACCGGTCCAACCTACCAAAATTCTACATCTCTGGATACGCGGGTTCGAGTTACCACAACCTACTAAGCCCAACCAACCGCCCATTCCATTATTGGCACATGGTTGTACACGTAAGCTACACAATAAAGAAGCCAATCATTCTCTCTTGATACCTGGGTGCCTTTTCGCAATAAAACCACCAAAAATTATCAATACCATCACACCCAGGAGATTCATTGATTAAGTTGTTTTAGTTTTCTCAAACCAATACTTTTTAGAAACAAGTCTCAATGATATAACCCAGCCCTCGTTCAACATAGCATGGCTAAGCACATCTACCAACGGTGGTTCATCTACAAGGAAGGCCCTACCACATAATAGGACATAGCATAGCGATAGTATCATCCTACACATGCATCTACAAAATACACGACAATGCATTGAAAATAGTAGGACGATATCATGAACAAAGTAGCATCTACTTGCTTTGGTTGTAGCGGTCGGAAGAACAATCCACACACGAGCAAGCGTTGCACTCGTCACAATCTACACGATACAGTTGCATTCATAAACAAACAATTCACAATCAAATGCAACAAAGATGATGCATGAATGCAAGAACGACAAGTGCATTGGTGCTACAGCTGCACCACAACATCCTATTCCATAATAATACCGATTGCATGCATGGAAAATAGTTTAGCGCTAGGAAAACTATTTCGCAAAGAGTAATGCTTAAAACTAGAGCTAGAACTCAAATAATTCACTACCGGTAGTATACTGTTTGTAAAATCTTGGAAAAATTCTACCACATAGGCATCGCTGATTAGAAACAGTATCAACTAGAATTACTCGAAAAGGAATTATAAAACTCCCCGAGTAATTAAAACACTGCAGAAAGCCACTAGACAGTTTCTGCAGAAGTTTTTACTGTAAGCCTATCTTTTTAATTCATGATGATATTTCCCTCGTTCCACTGAATCCAGGGACATATCATACGCGATTTTTGGAGCTACGGATCTTTTTCTACGAATTTATTACTCCGAAAAGGCCACTAACTAGTTTGATTAAACTGTACTAAACCTTGCTGCAAAAGCCTGAACCAAAGGTACAGAGAGATTCTACACGACACACTGAATCTACACATATTTTAATTGCAATTTTTGGCCAAGCGGTTTAATTTCTACGCAATTTACAAGATTCTACCGAAATCTGTCAACTAAAAGGATTAACGAAATTGACCAGTCAATTGTGTCTGTTGACTGAGCGTCTGACTAGTCAACGCCTGAGTCTGACTGGTCAACGAACGATCTAAGCCGCCGATCTGAGATCTGACGGTGGCTGCAGTCTTACCGGAAACAAACGGCGAAACGGACGGCGGCGAGTTCCGGACGGCGGCGGCGATCGGTTTTTCCTGCGCGGATGGAGACAGTCAACGAACGGTTCAAGATCGTCAACGAGGCGCGCAAGATGGCGCGCGTGCGATGCGGTACGGACGAAACGGCGTGACGCAAAACGGCGCGCGAGCGTGTACGTGCAAGCGTGCGTGCGTGCACGCGAAGCGAGGCAGCGGCAGCGGCGCAGCTAGCGGCTAGGCGGCAGCACGCGCGCTGGCAGCGGGGCGCGCAGCAGCTGCGGCATGGCGGCGGCGCGGCGGCTGCGGAGGCGCCGGGGTCGGCGGGCACGGGTACCGAGGCCGAGGTGGGGTCCTTTTGTGGCCCCTCGCGTGGAATCCTAAACTGAAACGGCGCGGAAACAGACGCGGATTCGGAAATCGGTCCGAAATTTCGGACCGTTTTCCGGCGATTCACTAAAACGGCCGCAACTTCTCCGTACGAGCTCCGATTCGAGCGATTCTTGCGCCTACGGTTTCGTACAGTCGAGGGGAACAATCTAGCGTCAAGGTTCGAGCGACACCACTAATCTACAAGGGTGGTCCACGCTAGTCCTACTAAAGCTTCCCGCAGGAACCTCGTAGCAAAATAGAATAGGGTTTTGCAAATGGCGTTTCGCCGAACCTTTTCACTCGACGGTTTTGCATGGAAAAGCATGATGCAATGATATGAATGATATGCAAGACCAAATCTAAAATTCGGGATGTGACAAGACTAACCCCCTTAAGATGAATCTCGTCCTCGAGATTCGGCGCGGCTAGCAAATAGGTGCGGGTAGTCCTCTCGGATGTCATCCTCATGCTCCCAAGTGGCTTCTTCTTCGGTGTGGTGGCTCCAATGTACCTTGCAAAACTTGATTGCCTTGGTACGGGTAGTCCTTTCCGCTGTCTCTAGAATCTTGACCGGTTTCTCCTCATAGGGGTCAAGTCGTTCTCAAGCTGAACCTCCTCTAGCGGTACAGTGTCTCTCAATGGTGTATCCACCATCTTCGGATGGCACTTATTCAGCTGGGACACGTGGAACACATTGTGAACAGCGGACAGAGCCTCTGGCAACTCCAACTGATAAGCAACTTCTCCCTTGCGTGCTAAGACCCGATATGGTCCAATAAATCGAGGTGCCAGCTTACCCTTAATTCCAAATCTCTTGATTCCACGAAGCGGCGATACTCTGAGGTATGCTCTATCACCTATCTCATACACCACTTCCTTGCGCTTGGCGTCAGCGTAGCTCTTCTGCCTTGATTGTGCTACCTTCAGCCTGTCCCTAATCAAGGCGACCTTCTCCTCAGCGTCCTTGATCAAATCAGGTCCAAACAACTGACGTTCTCCTACTCCATCCCATAGCAATGGTGTTCGGCACCGTTTCCCATACAACACATCGAACGGTGACGTCTTGATGCTGGTTTGATAGCTGTTGTTGTAGGAAAACTCGGCATATGGCAAATTCTCATCCCAACTAGAACCATGAGCCAAGGCGCAAGCTCTCAGCATGTCCTCCAAGATCTGATTCACCCTCTCAGCCTGTCCATCAGTCTGCGGGTGAAACGCTGTGCTAAACTCCAATCTAGTATCGAGCGACTCGTGTAGCTGGCACCAGAAGTGTGAGGTAAATTGGGTGCCTCTATCAGATACGATACTCTTGGGAACTCCATGTAGGCACACAATCCTGTCCATGTAAATCTTGGCCAACTTTGCACTTGTGTAGGTTGTCTTCACCGGAATAAAGTGGGCTACCTTGGTTAAATGGTCGACCACTACCCAAATAGAGTCATATCCTGACCTGGTCCTGGGCAATCCTGTGATAAAGTCCATTCCCACTCTATCCCACTTCCAATCCGGCACGGGCAATGGTTGTAGCAGTCCTGCTGGCTTCTGGTGTTCTGCCTTCACTCGGCTACATACATCACATAGGGCAATATGCTTGGCGATATCTCCCTTCATGTTGTTCCACCAAAATCTGCTCTTCAAATCCATATACATCTTTGTGTTGCCCGGATGTATGGAGTATGGCGAGTTATGAGCCTCCTGTAGAATCAACTCCCTTATCTCTGGGTCGCTGGGCACACACAAACGATCTCCATACCACAAGGTACCATGCTCATCCTCGCGAATATCCTTTTCCCGATTCTCCTCCATCTTTTCCTTTATCTCCTCTATTTCCTTGTCTCCTATCTGAGCCTTTATGACCCTGTCCTGTAGCGTCGGTTGGACTTCCATTGTAGCCAAATATCCTTCAGATACTACCTCCAGTCTAAGGTCCTTGAATTGCTTGCACAAATCCTCGGGCAATTCACCAATTGTCAATCCATTGGCATAAACCTTTCGGCTCAGAGCATCAGCTACTACATTGGCCTTTCCTGGGTGGTATTGTAGATTCATATCATAGTCCTTGATAAGCTCCAACCATCTCCTTTGCCTCATGTTCAGTTCCTTCTGCGTGAATATGTACTTCAGGCTCTTGTGGTCGGTGTACACATCGCAGTGTTTTCCCATTAAGTAATGCCTCCATACCTTGAGCGCATGAACCACTGACGCTAACTCCAAGTCGTGTGTGGGGTAATTTCGCTCATGGTGCTTGAGTTGTCGCGAGGCATATGATACCACTCTCCCATCTTGCATCAGCACACTCCCAAGTCCCTGTCGAGAAGCATCATAGTACACTTGGAAATCCTTCTGAAGATCTGGTAAACACAGAACAGGCGTGATCACTAGTCGACGCTTCAGTTCCTGAAAGCTGGCTTCACATACGTCTGACCATTCAAACTTCCTCTCCTTCTTCAAAAGTTCCGTCATAGTCTTAGCAATCTTGGAGAAGTTTTCAATGAACCTCCTGTAATATCCAGCAAGTCCCAAAAAGCTTCGAATCTCTCTCGCATTCTTGGGTGCTTCCCACTCAGTTACTGCAGTCACTTTGCTTGGATCAACAGCGACTCCTTCTCCTGACACTACGTGTCCAAGAAACCCAACAGTGTTAAGCCAAAATTCACACTTGCTGAATTTGGCATACAGCTGATGTTCCCTCAGTTTCTCCATAATCAGTCGCAGATGTTTCTCATGCTCAGCATCATCCTTGGAATATATGAGTATGTCATCAATAAACACCACTACGAACTTGTCCAAGTACTCCATAAATACCTTATTCATCATGGTCATGAAATATGCCGGGGCATTCGTTAGTCCAAAAGACATAACTGTATACTCATATAAACCATACCTAGTGGTGAAGGCGGTTTTTGGTATGTCCTCCTCCCGGATAGTCAATTGGAAGTAGCCTGATCGCAGATCAATCTTGCTGAACACCTTTGCTCCTTCTAGTTGATCAAACAAATCATTTATGTTCAGCAGAGGGTACTTGTTCTTGATGGTTACTTCATTCAGCGAGCGATAGTCCACTACTAATATCTTGCTGCTATCTTTCTTCTCCACAAACAGAACAGGTGCACCCCATGACGACGAACTAGGCTGAATGAATCCCTTGCCCAACTGTTCTTTCAGCTGCTTCTTCAATTCCTTCAGCTCATCCACATCCATCTTATATGGTCTCTTTGCTATAGGTCCTGTTCCCGGCATCAGGTCGATGAGAAACTCCACTTCCCTGTCAGGTGGCATCCCTGGCAGCTCTTCTGGAAACACGTCAGGGTAATCCCTAATCACTGGCACAGTATCCATGCTAACCCCCTTAAGAGAATTCAACTTACACCTTCCTGGTCGTACAGCTGACTTGAATCTAATCCTCTTACCATCCAGGGTTTTGAGTGAAACAGCTCGCTGTGCACAATCTATGTGTCCCCCATGCATAGACATCCAATCCATACCCAGAATAACGTCTAATCCCTGTGAATCCAACACTACCAAATGTGCACTGAAGCTGTGTGTTCCAATCCTCACAGTTAAATCGCGGCATCCCGCACTAGCTATCATATCTCCTCCAGGTGAACTCACTCTAAAAGACCTCTTCATAGACTCAGTAGGTAACTTATACTTATCCACGAATGCCCTTGATATGAATGAATGCGATGCACCAGTATCGAAAAGTATAAGTGCAGGGTAAGTGTTGATTGGAAACTTACCAATCACAAGGTCAGGCTCATCTGGAATCTCCTCCACATTCATGTGGTTCACTGTGGCCTTCTCGTTGTTGGTTGGCTTCAGTCCCTTCCTCTCCGGACAGTTGTCAGCATAGTGTCCCTTCTGCTTACACTTGAAGCATGTCACCTCACTCAGATCCTTCTTCACGAAGCTGCGATCACGGTTGCGGTCATGTCCACCGTGTCCTCCAGAGTGGTGAGAGTGTCCTCCCTTGTGGCTGTGTTGGTTGCTCCTATGGTTGTCATGACGATGCCCAACGCCTCCATGGTGGTGGCGGTCATGGCTCCCATGGTCACTCCCTCCATGCTTGGAGTATCCATCATATGAAGTGCGAGACTTGTGATGTGAACCAGAGTGGTGATTGCTACTCTTTCTCTTGCGGCTTTCCACCTGCTTGTGCTTCCCTTCCAAGATTCTGGCCTTATCCATAAGCTCCTGGAAAGTGGGGCAGTAAACCACCAGTAGCTGCACTGAAAGCTCATCACTGAGGCCATCCAGGAATCTCTCCCTCCTTTTTGCATCAGTGTCAACATCCTCAGGTGCATAACGGGACAGGTTGTTGAACTCCTCAATGTACTCGGCCACGGTGCGATTGGTTTGGCGCAAGTTGCGGAACTCCTTCCTCTTCAGGCTCAGAACTCCTGAAGACACGTGGTTGGTCCTGAAACCTTCCTCAAACATTGCCCAAGTCACAGTGTCCAGCGGGTGGGTGATCTGAAAAGTGTCCCACCAAGAAGCGGCTGGTCCCTCCAGTAGGTGAGCGGCAAACCTCACCTTCTCAGCATCAGTGCATCCAACTGTTACCAGATCCTTGTTGACTGAACGCAACCAGTCGAGAGCAACCATTGGTTCAGTTGCAGTAGAGAACTTAGCTGGCCTTAACCTCAGAAATCTGGTGAGAGCATCTCCCTGAGGCTGATTGTTTCCATTGTCGTTGTTCTGATTTGCCATGAACTGAGTCATCACTTGGGTCAGCTGAGCTTGAGCTGCCATGAGCTGCTCCAACTCAGTGGGTTGACGGTGGGGAGGCATCTGCAGTTCAGCACAGGTAAGTTTAGAAAGAATCAACTACGATAATAGGATTCTACCCATGCATATGATCAATCAACAACAAACAATAGCAGACAATCACAAGCAAGCAACACATCAACAAACAAGCGGTCCAGCAACATCTCAGGTGTTATCCTAGCAGTATATACCTACTGAAATAGTTTTACAAGAGTTGACAATGGTTAACTAAACAGTTGATCAACTAAACAACCAAAACAGCAATCTGCCAGAACAGTCCAGCAGCGTTCGCGAATTTTTCCGCCTGACTTAAACTCGTCAGAAAATTTAGCTGATTTTTGTGCATATAGCAAAGAGAGTTTTGCATCAGACCAATTTTTTTCAGATTTTCCCGAGTTACCAGAAAAATATGAAAAATCGCGCAGTACTGCTGTATCAGCAGAAAAAACTGTAGCGAAAATAACACAGATAGTAACCAAATTGCCATAACTCTTTCATTAAAATTCGCACAAATAATTCCTGGGATATTGGAGTACACAAATAAGCAACTAATCACTCTTAAACTAACACGAACTAAGCTTCACAACGATCGAGACTAATCCTAACGAATTTGCCTAACGAGGACTAATTGGTGGACTACTATCTACTTCTTGAAGAGGTTGAGGTAGGTCCTTGCGGTCATGCGTTGGCGCTTCGGCTCGCAGTACAACCATGGCGGCGGAGTGTACACCTCTCCTGAATCATCACTTGAGATCTCAAACTCCACCTCTTCTGGATCCTCCTCTTCTTCTTCACTCTCAGCTGCAACTGCAACAACTTCATCTCCTCCACCATCGTCGTCCCCATCTTCATCATCCTCATCCTCATCATCATCATCATCTCCACTGTCTTCATCATCCCTATTGTTGCCATCATCTCCATTGTCATCATCTGAGGGTGGATTCAGCTGCGCTTGGAGAGCGGCGATCTGGGCTGTCATAGCTTCAATAGTTTGGTCCCTTTCCTGGACGGTCCCTTGCAATTGCTGTATGTTCTGGGTGTTCTCCTGCACAGTACCATGAAGATGTGCTATGGTTGCATCTCTGGCTATCAGGGCATTCTCCAGGACTCCCACAGCTTCATGTAGAGTGTCAATCTCCTGTCCTTGGACCACCATACCATTGCTAGTAAAATCTGCAATCTCCTTTATCATCCTCACCTTCTCTGCTAGAGCTCCATTCTCCCTTTCCATGTCCTCTATGTGCCTCCGACGGGGTGGCATGTTGTTCCTGTCACCCGGGGTAACCACAATGTGCCCATCTTCATCACGCCTCCCATAGTCACGGTAGGGTGAATCTGCTGGCAGTAGGTGTCGGACACTATGGCACTGGCGAGACAGGGCTTCATGTATGACCAAGTTGATTCCAAGTCCCCAGTTGCAGTATGTCTTGGTGTAGATCAAGTGCACGGGGTTTGGCAAGGCGGCATCTCTGAATATGAAGGTAGTGATCTCCCATGCATCCTCTCCATATCCATAGGTGTACAACCTTCTTCCCTTGAACATGGGCAGTGGCAATCCCAATGACTGCGAGAGCTGAGCTAACTGCCTTGCAAAGGGCCTTGGTGACTCCATGGTGGCATACTCAGTCCTGACTTCTCCCATCTATCAAGTAAAAGAGGAAAGTGTGAGAATAGCATATGGTAAGAATTTACGAGGGTGAAAGGCATAAGATGAAAGACAGAGTTAATATAGGCTTTAATAAATCTATGGCTTCCTAATCCAATACTAGGTCACGATCCTACAGTCGACACACGGGCTATGATACCATCCTGTAACACCCCGGTTCTGAAAAGACCGTAGCCTCTATGTGACATGCCAATCCCTGGATCGGTTCATTGGTCCACGATAGAGTAAGATGAATAACATAGCAAAATAACCGTGTATCATAGATAACGAAGATCCAGAGTACCATTATTACAATAAAAGCTTAGCCCAAAGCTAGCTCAAATTATTCAGGTAGCAACATAAACAAAGTAAATCCTCCATTCTTCAAATTCAAGTGAACAAGTGCTGAGTGGAGTACCGTGGCCTATATCGATTACTCAGAATCGGAATAACCTGCAACATGAAACGTAGCAGCCCCGAAGGGCCAATACATGGAATGTATGGCAAGTAGAGCTAGTAAAGGAGACAATAGTACTAACATCTACATGCATATCTGGCAAGTGGAGCTGTGTCTGGCTTGCATTTGCAAATACATTTGTCCTACTTTCATAAACAGTTTTGATTTTCTTTGAAAAGATCCCAATTAAGTTAACCCAACAATGTTAAAACAATTATGAAATTTGAATGAGCGAGAAACATGTCATGGAATCAATATCAAGCAACTCAGTTGTCCATAACCGGGACACGGATAATCGATTAGATTATACACCCTGCAGAGGTTAGTACACTTTACCCATGTGACTTGGCCAGCCCAGCTCGTACCATCACTCTCATTTTGAGTGATGATAGGGAGAAGTCCAAGTCGAGACTGTTCGGGAAGTAGCACCTCAATCCCGACGCGCACCGGTCTAACCTACCAAAATTCTACATCTCTGGATACGCGGGTTCGAGTTACCACAACCTACTAAGCCCAACCAACCGCCCATTCCATTATTGGCACATGGTTGTACACGTAAGCTACACAATAAAGAAGCCAATCATTCTCTCTTGATACCTGGGTGCCTTTTCGCAATAAAACCACCAAAAATTATCAATACCATCACACCCAGGAGATTCATTGATTAAGTTGTTTTAGTTTTCTCAAACCAATACTTTTTAGAAACAAGTCTCAATGATATAACCCAGCCCTCGTTCAACATAGCATGGCTAAGCACATCTACCAACGGTGGTTCATCTACAAGGAAGGCCCTACCACATAATAGGACATAGCATAGCGATAGTATCATCCTACACATGCATCTACAAAATACACGACAATGCATTGAAAATAGTAGGACGATATCATGAACAAAGTAGCATCTACTTGCTTTGGTTGTAGCGGTCGGAAGAACAATCCACACACGAGCAAGTGTTGCACTCATCACAATCTACACGATACAGTTGCATTCATAAACAAACAATTCACAATCAAATGCAACAAAGATGATGCATGAATGCAAGAACGACAAGTGCATTGGTGCTACAGCTGCACCACAACATCCTATTCCATAATAATACCGATTGCATGCATGGAAAATAGTTTAGCGCTAGGAAAACTATTTCGCAAAGAGTAATGCTTAAAACTAGAGCTAGAACTCAAATAATTCACTACCGGTAGTATACTGTTTGTAAAATCTTGGAAAAATTCTACCACATAGGCATCGCTTATTAGAAACAGTATCAACTAGAATTACTCGAAAAGGAATTATAAAACTCCCCGAGTAATTAAAACACTGCAGAAAGCCACTAGACAGTTTCTGCAGAAGTTTTTACTGTAAGCCTATCTTTTTAATTCAGGATGAGATTTCCCTCGTTCCACTGAATCCAGGGACATATCATACACGATTTTTGGAGCTACGGATCTTTTTCTACGAATTTATTACTCCGAAAAGGCCACTAACTAGTTTGATTAAACTGTACTAAACCTTGCTGCAAAAGCCTGAACCAAAGGTACAGAGAGATTCTACACGACACACTGAATCTACCCATATTTTATTTGCAATTTTTGGCCAAGCGGTTTAATTTCTACGCAATTTACTAGATTCTACTGAAATCTGTCAACTAAAAGGATTAACAAAATTGACCAGTCAATTGTGTCTGTTGACTGGGCGCTGACTGGGCATCTGACTAGTCAACGCCTGAGTCTGACTGGTCAACCAATGATCTAAGCCGACGATCTGAGATCTGACAGTGGCTGTAGTCTTACCGGAAACAAACGGCGAAACGGACGGCGGCGAGTTCCGGACGGCGGCGGCGATCGGTTCCGACGTCGGGGTTTTTCCTGCGCGGATGGAGACGATCAACGAACGGTTCAAGATCGTCAACGAGGCGCGCAAGACGGCACGCGTGCGACACGGTACGGACGAAAGCGACGCAAAACGGCGCGCGAGCGTGTACGTGCAAGCGTGCGTGCGTGCGTGCACGCAAAGCGAGGTAGCGGCAGCGGCGCAGCTAGCGGCTAGGCGGCAGCGCGCGCGCTGGCAGCGGGGCGCGCAGCAGCTGCGGCATGGCGGCGGCGCGGCGGCTGCGGAGGCGCCGGGGTCGGCGGGCACGGGTACCGAGGCCGAGGTGGGGTCCTTTTGTGGCCCCTCGCGCGGAATCCTAAACTGAAACTGCGCGGAAACAGACGCGGATTCGGAAATCGGTCCGGAATTTCGGACCGTTTTCCAGGGATTCACTAAAACGGCCGCAACTTCTCCGTACGAGCTCCAATTCGAGCGATTCTTGCGCCTACGGTTTCGTACAGTCGAGGGGAACAATCTAGCGTCAAGGTTCGAGCGAAACCACTAATCTACAAGGGTGGTCCACGCTAGTCCTACTAAAGCTTCCCGCAGGAACCTCGTAGCAAAATAGAATAAGGTTTTGCAAATGGCGTTTCGTCGAACCTTTTCACTCGACGGTTTTGCATGGAAAAGCATGATGCAATGATATGAATGATATGCAAGACCAAATCTAAAATTCGGGATGTGACAACCTGGGAGTGAACCAGAGTGTCCTATTAATTGTATTGGAAAACTACTTTGTTATAAATGTTAGGATAAAACTGTTGCTTTATGCAAATGAGCCTGAACTCCACTAGGCCAAATAAGCATGTAGTTGATAGATATGTTGTTAATCACTTTATCCTACTTGCCATACATTCAATGTATTGACCATTCGTGGCTGCAATGTTTCATGTTGCAGGTTATATCGTATCTGAGTGATCGTTTATAGGTCGCGAGACTCCACTCAACAATTGTTCGCCTGTGACACATTTGGAGGATGGAGATCTACCTTGTATTCGTTTTCTGCTGTGTACTTGAATAAATAATGTAAATTCTGGATCATATTCGTTGTATTTATGATGCATAGTTATATTTGGTATCATTTTGTACTCTGTGTGCCAGTGAACCGATCCAGGGATTGGCACTATACACATGAACTCAGCCTTATCAGGCGAGGGTGTTACAAATTTGAATGTACTCGCAAACCACCCTAAGATAATAACAATAAAATGATATGCAATATGGTTGTGGTGGTAGGAGGGCTCCAATGGAGGTTCTTTTCTCAAATAGTTTCTCTTGTAGATATAGCTTGTCGATATCTTTACTGAAAACTTTTGTGAAACATGTTGGAAACTTTTTTGAAAAGTTTCGGGAAAACACTAGGATTGGGTCACCCTATTTCATCTCATGCTCCTCAACTGACCAAAACTTCCATCCTCTGTGATCCTCTAGATCTCCTCACTTTCCCTGGTGTCCTTTAGACCACCAAGGTTTTTGAAACACTTTATTTTTCGAAATCCTTTTTGGAAAAAAACCAGCACCGCTCTATAGTATTTTGTCCAACCGTCCATAATTTCAAACACATCTATTTGAATATATTTACACTCTATAGAGGTTGTACACTTTACCCACACCAAACAGGTACCCTTCCTTGATCCGTACTGATCGTGGGTCAAGTCACCGATCAAGACCCTTCGGATTCCACTCTAACATAGGCCCTACCCTATGAGTTGTTACCCTTAATACCGGGATGTCTGGATCCATAGACCAACCAGAGTGCATCCCAACTCCTCTAGCGCCGGCACTTTCAATGAGGGGCTCATAGTATCGCCCGATCACTCACATGGGTGATCCTACTTCCTCTAGGTAACTGTCTAACAGTTGACCCTTTGTAAAGGCAATCCCGGAATTAGAGGGAACTAATCCCTTATAATAAGTTGTGAGAATTCCCACACCAGAGTAGCAAACTTGAAGCCCAACCCTGTCCCATTCCAGAGTAATGTGGTTGCACGGGTTAAGTTGTTATAGCTAAAGCTGCAAAGAACCGGGTGCGTTTTTGTAAACATTTTTTCCTCCTCCTCGTTTCATCATTTTGTAAAACAAAACCTTTTTATTTTCTCAAACTTTTACCATAAAACATTTTTGTAAAACTTTTTTCTGGGTATTCCCATCCTATAGTTTGCTTCGGCTAAAATGGGGTCTCCAAAGGAGGGTAGTGTCATTCACCACTTACTATACTATGGACAAATAGGCGTAATCAAAGGGTTTGTACCTATTGGTACTGAAGTAGTAATGGTTTGGTGGAGCCAAACCTTCCCACATATAAAACATTATATAGCCAAAACAATGCACTTTTTATGAAAGAAGATGAAAAATGCATATGTAAAATAGTAGGACAAGGGCTTATGAGAAAAAAGGTGGCTTGCCTGTTATCAGCAAACTAGCAATGTATATGTCCCTGGACTTCTTATTTAGATAACTAATAATACCAATACCACCAATAATAAAAAGGACTCTTCTTCTCTTCATCAAACAATCACAACTATCGTCGTCATCGAGAATACATGCAACAAAAAAGGCCACAATCAACACAAGGCATACAAACATCAATACAATATAGAAAGCAATCATACAACACAGTACTTACTTCAGTAGATTTTGATATATTGAGTTCATAGCAATTGGAAATACTTTATTTGCGTTTGTGGAGTTTTCTTTATGATTTATGAGGCATATAACACTCAATTAGGGAGTTTAAGACCAAGGATTGGTTCTGTATGATATCAATGTACAAAAATGATATCATAAGATGTGAGAAAATGGAACCAACAAAAGTGGTTTCACTATTTTATCAATTTTCTTTGATTTACTATGAATTTCCTTGTGATAAAATATCTAGTTTTAGGAAATAATTCACAAGAATTTACTTGTAGTTCAAAAAATTATTTCCTCTTAGGTTAGGTAGGGTTTAACAGACTGGTGCACTGAGAGTTAGAGTCACTTTAAAATAATTATCAGAATACCCTCAAGAAAATCCCAAAACAAGTTCTGCAATATATTTGTCTTTTTCAACAGATTAATTAATAGGGTATTGTGATATGATTCCAAGGACACATGTTAGTTACTTGAAATACCTTTTTGTAGAAATTGGAATCGGTCTTTTTCAATTTACATAACTATTGTATTGATTTTTCTAGTGAATTAAAATTATACATAATAGTTTAATTCACATCAATTCAACAAGGGCTTAATAAATAGTGATCTCCTAGTTTTTTATGTATACTGATATACCTCATCAATGAGAGTTGGAACTAGGTCCAGAATTTTTATGGTGCGATCAAGAGAAATCTCTAAGTTCAATTAGGAATTGTTTTTATTATTTTTGTTATAGGGATATTAGGGCTCCACTTCGTATGAGACCAAGGCTTGTTAACAGGTATGTAAAATACCAACCATATGAAGTTGGATTTACTCTAATTGGTGATGTGGAACTCCCTATAAGGTTTATAGATTGAAAATGGTACTGTTTAGGATATCAATTTATAGCAAATATACAAATAATATTTGGTCAAACTTTTGGTACTGCATGATGGGGAATACACAAGGAAAGGTGTGAAATTTTTGATCTAGGCAATTCCATGTATTTTTATTTTTGTTTGGCAATTATTCCAAACTGCTACATTAATAGATCTAGAGAAATAAATAAAATATAGAAAACTTGCGGGCTGGATATGAAGTGGAACTAGGCCGCAGGAGTTGATCCGGCCTAGTTCTACCGCGAGCGCGTGGGAGGTTGCACCTTTGATGCTAACCAGTGGGCCCGGATGTCAACCACTAAGGGCCACAAAGAGGTATCAGAGTGTGAGGGCCGTTGATTTGAAATGAATCTGCGGTTGCTGTTCTTGTTTCTCGTAGGGACACAACCGGCAACGTGGGAAACACTAGCAAGCTCGGGGTAGGACGAGGAGCATACCTGGGGCTGCGAGGGCCGTCAGGGAGGCGATAGGTAGACGCGACGCGCACCAGCGATCCCAATGGTGGGCGGGAGCAGGGGCTTTGGTGACCTGACGCATCCGGGGCATTGCCGCCTGAGGAGGATGCCATAGAGGCTCACTAGAGAGTACTTCCGGGACTACTGCAGGGGTACGAAGAAACAGGGTTAGCCAGAGGAGGACGAGGGGATCTCACTAAAGGCAGTATAGAGAGTGGTTCCAGGTACCGTTGGCACTGCCCTTCCTCTCCATGCAGCCCAAGAGGGGAGTTTCTCCCTTTCCATGGTGAGGGAGGATAGAGGGGGAGAAGGGAGCTCGTGGGGGAGGTGTTCTGGGGGCCAGGGAGAGAAATGAGAGAAGGGAGAGGGTTGTGCTGGCTCTGCTCCTTTTATTTAGAGAGAGGGCAAAATCCATGGTGAACCATGCCTAGGGAGGCAAGAGGGGGAGGTAGAAACCAGGGGGCTGGTTGCTGTGGGCGTGGAGAGTGGTATGGGATTGCTTTGGTCGGGTTGTGAGACAGGGAGGGAGTGGGGTAGCTGCTAGAAGAAATAAATGGGCAAGGAAATGATTAGCCTTGGTCTCATTCATAGCCAAACATAAGAGACAAAGGTGAATAGTGATGGTATAGTACTAGAGTTGTTGTGCTGGTGGACCAGAGCAGGGGTGGCTGTTGTACAAACTTGCTTGGCAAGGTTTTATGGAGTTTGAATGTGATTTTGTGCTATGATGTAAATTGACATGAGGGGTGGTTATGAAGAAAGTCCTTATTTGTCATATTGGAAAGATGAGGAAGTGGTTCTAGTAGAAGGGTATAGTCAAGATATACCTCCTATAATTATTTGGGATTTTTAAGATGATTTTTAGTTCACTAAAATTCATTTATTCAAAAAGTGCTGAAATGGTTTTCAGGAATTTATTTCATATTTTTGAATTGTACAATGATGGTTTTGGTATGGTAAGGTCCTAATTATTAATACACACTTAGGGGAATTTTCCCAAGATTTATTGATGAGTAAAAGTATTTAAAACCATTGTTTTTCAATTTCCACCATTTAAGAAAAAGGGCAAAAAGAAATATTGAAACACTCCAAAAATATTTATTTTTGAAGTGGTAAGATAGGAATCAATATGTAAACCTCAAATATTCCTTTAGTTGAAGAAGTTATTTGAAGAAAAACAAAGTTTCTTAAATAGAGGGAGTTTTGAGGATTTTGTAAAAGAGGAGAAATAAATAGTTTTAGGGCCAATATAATTATGGAGAATATTTGATAAATCTTTATCTCCAGGGTGAATGATGTCAACTTAGTATATACATCATTGTCAACCTTAATGTTTGCAAATTGAACTTGGTTTTGGAAGAAAACGAGAATTAGATGATCTAGGGTTGGAATATTTTTATACCATCTAAACAATGTTGTATTAAGGGGCTCATAGATCACCTTGATGCAAGGGATAGATGGATGGATAGACCAAGTTATATAGATGATCATGGCAACAATATTTGGGATTGGTTGTATTTGAGGTGATCTAGAAGTGATGGCAAACTTTGTTGAAATTAAGGTTGCCATAGTAGATGCATCATGAAGCCACATAAACTATGTGGGTTTAATAAGAACATAGATCCAATGGAAACATGGAAAGTGTGGATTGATATACCATGGTTAGTATACCATAACCATTCAAAGAGTTGGTCAAGAGGATATTACATGGTGATGTGAGCTTCTGCCAAAGTAGGCATGATGATGTGTTTTGTAGAAGTTATTACTTTCTTGCCTACAAAACCATTAGGAACAAGTGGGTCAAGGTATGATTGAGTCAATATAAAGAGTGGGTTTTGGAGTTCCTTATAATGGTCTAAAATATGGTTCAAGTGTATTTCCAAAAAGGTACAAGGGTTGAGAAATGCAAGGACCCAATGATGTGATGTTGGTAGCTTTTCCGGACTTAGGGTTTAGCTTGTTCCTATAGGATAATCCTATAGGATGATATCATAGGGTGGCTCATGCTAGTCCTAAGCACTCAATTCAATTAGTAGATCAAAGAAATCATCAAACAACAAATCCAGGCAATTCATCAAACAACATATCAAGGCAATTCATATTATCAAACTTATTAGACTACTACTAAGGTTACCATCAAGCCTAGCTTGAGATAAGGTTGGTATGTTGAAATGTTGGAGCTTGAATAAGGTGAGTGACCTTGGTATCTCTACCAAGAGTAGAATTCAAAAGCTTTATAAAAAGGTTTTGGAAAAACAAGTAAGGGTTGCTGAACGTTCTGTCTTGAAAATATAAGGAGATTATATTATATAGCTCTCCATATTTTTGTTAAATGTGAGCTAAGAAATAGTTGTTTTAAAGGACACCTTGGCTCAGGTTTTGAGATGCCAGAACATTTGAGAATATGTAAAATAAGCCAAGAAATATCTTTTGTTAAATAGCTTTTGTGAAAAGGGTTGAGGTAAGAAGTATATCATCTAATACACAATGGATGCATAAGAACATGCAAACATGCAAGCAAACATTGAATCATTAAACAAGAATTTTTTTGTTCCCCTGATTTTTGCATTCTGTACAACAAATCAGGCGTGCTGAAATTGGGATGTTACAGAACTTTCCCCCTTAAAAGGATCTAGTCCCAAGATTCAGGAGGGATAGGGTTAGGGGATTTTGTGTCGAGTTAGTATTAGGTGTTTAGACCTTACTACTTATGGTCTTCCTCTTTGAAAGTGGTCACTCTATCGGGAAGTTGGAATTCAGTCTTCTTGGGTGAATGGATAGTTGAGCAAGCTTCATACCTAATTGTGATGGATGATCGTCTCTTCATTTTGGTCTCGATACCTCGAGGGCTAAGGCTGAGCGATTTCCTCCAATTGGAACTGCGTGAAGTACTCTTCTGAGGATAGATTCTTCATTTTGATGTCTTCTTTATCAAGACCCATGGCGTTTCCTTAGGGGCTTGTCGTAACCTATTCAAGGATTAGGGTAAAAACTCCTAAGGGTGCGTTTTTGCGGAGGGTTATTGATGACTGCAAGTGCACAGATCGTTTGTAGCTAGTTTCGAAATAAAGATATCGATCCCACAGGGAGCAGGAGTTTGAAGTCTAAGAATTCTTGAATTATATACTAAAATAGAAATTCTGAAATAAATTTCTAACTAACAAGATAAAATGCAAGTGTTGTGTAAAAAGTGTTTTTAGGGTGTTTGTTATAAGAGAACAATGAGCAAAGTAAAAGAAACTGAATACAGAAAGTAAGTATCACGTATGTAAAAGAGATTTGAAACTTTAGTGGGGAAAAGCGTTCTCAGAGATTAGCGGATACACCACTAGCATTATAAAGGGTTAAGGTAAAGATTATTATCATGAACACTATCAACTATGTATGTGTGGGAGGAACTCCGTATTTGGAAAAATAGGTAGCAACCACTGCTCACATCATCCTCATAACCATAGCGGACAACAATCAACATCAATTTAATTAATGCGCTATTAAGGGACTTAATCCCGTAGGACGTATCCCATGGCATGGATAGTGTTTTGTGAGTTTCGTCGAGTCCCAAGTTTATACGTAAAGGGTGCCAACAAATTTATGGTCACTTTAAGTGATAACACGCCTCCGTCTACCAACAAGTAGTTCCCTCCATCAAGTCCCCACAAGAGGCAAATATTGATAGGTCGACTTCTCCCAACATCAAGATGAAGACAATCTAACACATGGTCACAGCGATGAATATCATAATAAACTTTATCTTATTTCAATCTCATGCTAGGGTTTCTCCATCTCCCCAAGAACTAATGATCTACTCGGACATGGAGGCAATCAACATCATGGAAAAAGTAATGGAATCTATCATAGATGAGTAGTACTTGTATAAATCCACAACGAGTATGGAAATTACAACAAGATCTAGACAAGATGTAGATGGGATAGATGGAGATGGTGGTGATGCAGCGGTTGATGATGAAGATCGATGTCTTAGCCTCCTGGATCTGCGTAGGGAGAAGATGGATCCCCCGTGGTTGAGTCCCCCTCCAGATCCCTGTCGAAGGTGATGTTTCGTTGATTTTTGGGTGGTCTGTATATCGTCCCTCTAATCCAGTTGCACGGGGTGAAACTATTTGAGGAGGCAGTGTCGGCGCCAACTATACAACGGGAACTATATGGCCAAAATACTTATTCCCACTGTATAGTTGGTTGTTAACCCTACTGTATCCCCCAATTGCTTTGGGTTTTCTTCTGGTGTTATTAATATTTCCAAAATAAGCAATTTGCGTTGTTTTTGGCTCCTTTTCACCCCAATATAATTGGTCCAAGAACTGTGTCCATCGTATCCATCATTTGATATGATCCTGGTGAAAATAAACATAAAAAGTGCGCACGAACGACGTAAAATACCAATATCCTACCACTACAATGCAAAACAATAATATAAAACATGATGCAAATATGCACTCATCAACTTCCCCAAGCGTAGACTCTTGCTCGTCCTGAGCAAGTTTAGCTTAATGGATGTGATCCTCATATTCATGAAGCCGAGTTGATGCAACAAATGAGGCAGTTGCAGCATGTGTTTATCATTTAGGATACATAGAAATAAGTTCATGAATAGTACCTTACTCGAACCATACGAATAACAAAGAATTTTAACATCCGGCCCAAAATTTTAGACGCCAAGGCAACACGGGGTCCAAGTTGCGTGTAATCTCATGGAAGGGCTGTAGTAGCTTCACCAATTGTTGAGAGGGGCTAAATGGGGGTAAATACAAATCTAACGGCCAAACGATCGTTTGAACCAGTCAAAAAACGGTTGAACTCAAATCTCGACATTAGGTCATCTCTTCTTGCACTGACCCGTCAGTATTTCCCGTTATCCTTTGTGGTCATGGACTGGTTTACCCCTACGAGGACTAGATCTTCTTCTCTGCTCTTCTCCCCTATTATTCCCCTCTCCATTACCTTGCTTAGCTCTGGCTACTGGTCTCCAGATCGGAGCTCACCGTTGCTCTGGTTTGTCCCCGCCATGGCAGTCAACCTCCCAGTCCCTTAATCGAAGCTCGCCGCCCTCTCGCCGCTGCCTAGACCTTCTTGCAAGGCGGAGCACGTCTGGCCGGGCAATCCGGACCGGCGACCAGCCTCGGGCGGTTGCATGCTGTCGCACACCCTAGCCATGGTAGCCCTAGCAGAGGAGTTCAACGAAAACACTCTCATGGCCACCATGCTGGGCACGTGTCCCGTCGGGTCGCCGTCAGACTTCCTGTCGGCTTTCAGGTCTCGTTTTGGGATCAGACAAAAAGTGGTCAATATCGAGGTATGCGCGCCGCCATTCGATTTCTTTGTCCGGTTCACCCACAGCTCAGACAGCGAGCGCGTTCTGCATTCTTCCTGTTCTCTCAAGTGTTATGGGGAGAAAATGAGCTTCCTGCGTTGGCATCACACCTGTGGGTGGGACGATCGCTTGGCGCAGCTTCGGTTCTTCTCTAAACTCGGCTTTGACAGCCTCCCTTTGCATGCTTGGGAACCGGAGGCCCTCAAGGAGGTCGTTAGTAGGTTGGCGGCGAGCTGGTGGAGATTGTGCCACCGAGCGATAAATGGATCATCGAGGTAAAGGCGTGGCTGAAAGATCCAGACACCGTTCCTAAGATGTACAATATGGATATTCCAAGCAGGGCAAGAGGACAGCTTTTCTGAAATCACCTGGTGATCATCCACCTGCAGGAGGTTCTGGATCCGGTACATGGCATTCAGGACCCCGGCGAGGCGCCAGAAAGCGTCCTCGTCGCCTCCAGTGTTGGCCTGGAAGGATTGGTGGCACATGAACACCACCGTCCCACGATGGAACAAACGGTTTTAGTGGGGGGACCGGGCGTGGACAGGCTGGTGGTTCTGATTTGCCTCGAGTGAAGACAGAGGTTTAGTGAATTTGAAAGACTGCTAACTTGAGAGTCGAGCATGTAGTACGCCTTATGTAATAGTTTGAACTGCCATAGTATGTGTGGCTACTGAATTCGTAGTATGTGTGGCTAATGATTTCGTAGTATGTGTCTGAATGCTGTCTGAATCTTGCATGAATAAACCACCCAAGATCAGTTTATAAAATGCTGTCTAAATCTTGTCTGCCTCGGATAAGTATGAAAGTAAACTGAATTCAACCACCGGTAGTAATTGAATAAATATATACATCTTGATAGTATTTGGTTACCTCTAAACTAGTTCCATACTACAGTATGGGATAGCTACGTAAAAGGGGGCTACTGCCTCTACAAAAGGCATTCTACAGAGCTAGTCTCTTAACTTAACTGTTCTACACTGAACAAAACTGCAGATCTCCACCTTAAAAGTTAGCTAGCCAATTTCCTTGAGACGACGTAAGTTCAGCGATCGTTCAACCACAACTGATCTTTTTCCTTCCCGCCAAACTTCAAGACATCTGCAATGTTCATGCACTAGTTGAAGCGCTTGAACCATTCCCGGTTCAGTACGAACAGCCTCTTCGCCGCAACGATTTCTTCAAAGGTGAACTCTGGCTTCTCGTGGCAGGGATCGTAGGTCCATGTGAATCTGAACATGAATTCCGGTGCTGAGCTGTTGCCCGTCGTCAGCTCCAGCTGTCAAACACTCCAACAAGCTGAGTGTAGATGGATGCACGCCGCCGCGGTGTGGCCGTCGACGGTGCATAGGATGGATCGTCTTTGCCACTGACAGCGTGCGCCCAGATTGCCCCACGGTAAGGTCGCCCGCGCTGAGGCATGGAGGCGAGAATTTGTTGACGTTGGCGCTGCCCTGTTCAGGGGTTTGTTTCGTCGGCGGCAAGCTCGTAGGAACGCTTTGGAACGTACCTGCTTTCTCATGCGCAGAGCACACGAAAATGTGAAATGGATCGTATGGGCACCTAGAGGGAGGGTGAATAGGTGCTAACCAAGTTTTAATACTTTTTCAATTTTAGGCTTGACACAAAGTAAATTCTCTAGATATGCAACTACGAGAATTTCCCTATATGTAACCCTATCTACTAAGCACGTAAAAGAGGAGCGAGGAAACCGTAGTGGAGCACGCGGAGACACAGGGATTTGTTTTACCGCAGTTCCTTCCTTGTTAAGGGAAGTACATATGCGTTGGAGGGGTGGGCGGTTCTAAGACCACCACGCCACAATAGGCCTCACCCTATTCTCCGATGGATCTCGCCACGAGAGGCCTGATCCACCTTTTCCACTATTGGATCCCTTCGAGGCGGGAACCGGTGCCTTTTACAACACTATCGGGGCACACACCCACAACTGAATTGGGGGCTCCCGAGATGACAACAAGCTGCCACAAGAACAAGGTTTATCAATATAAACAAAAACAAGGATCTAGATATTTGCAAGAAATACTAGATCGGAGGTTCTCCAAATGAATGGAGAGGAGATGAAGCACTTGATTGCTGATGATGAAGATTGAGTACTCCTCCTTCGATTCCCCAAGGGATGGGGCCTTTGGGTGGATCTAGGTGGAGCACTCTTGGATGAAGCTTTCAGATCTGATCTGGTCTTTTTCGAGATGAATCAAGAGTTCTGGCAGGAGGGGGAAGGCTGGCTTAAATACCCCCTCCCCAGATCTGGCCGTTGCAGAACTTTGGGTGCGGATTATCCGCCCCCCACTTGGGGCGGATTATCCGCCCCCTGGGAAAACTCCGCCCCAAGAGCGGATTCTTCGGGGAAACTCCGCCCCCTCTCTGGGGCCGGCGCCTGCAGAACTTGGCGAAGATCTTGGGGGGGGGGCGGATTATCCGGCCAGGCCGGAAAGTCCGGCCAATACTCCACCCCCTCTCCGGGCTTGCGCCTTGGCGATGAGCAGGGGGGCGGGACTATCCGGCCCCCCTGAGGGGCGGATTATCCGGCAGGGCTGGAAAATCCGGCCAAAATTCCGCCCCCCTTCCGGGGCTTGCGCCTTCTTGGGAAGAGGGAGGGGCGGATTATCCGCCCCTGGTGGGGGCGGATTATTCGCTCCCCCAAAAACAGACTCCGTTCCCTTTTTCTCATAGGTAGCTGCAACACTTCAACACACATTAAATAATCCTTGATATTGTTATCTAACACACAAAACACTAGGGATTATAAAATGTTCTTTCAATCTCCCCCTTTTTGGTGTTAGATGACAATATTAGGATTTGCAATAAAAACGGCAAATGCCACCTTAAATAATGAAAGACGCTCCCCCTAGATGTGTGCATATTTAAGATTTGCATTTGAATACAAATACACACACTAGAGAGAACACTACTTCCATAACCGAGATAATTGAAACAAGGTCATACCACCGGGATGAGAATATAGCCAAAGCATACATAGATAATCCCATGAATCCATATGCCATCAAATATGCTCCATAATTCCAGAATTCCATGAGGTCCATAATAGATAAATCCAGAGTTCCATGAATACCAAACATAGTACCAAACATAGTAGAGTACAACATAGTCTTACATAAACAAACACAAATAGCAAATGAGTTCACGCTAGAAAATGCACAAGCAAGCAAATAAAAACGACTAAAATCGAAAAGCTTGTGCCTGACCCTTGCAAATCCACGAGACCTAATAGAACTACTTATCCCCCTTGGGCATCGAAACGCCAAAAAGGAAGAAGAGCGATGCTAACGCCCCTGGAGATCACTCCTCCTCATCCTCGTCGTAGTCATTCCACGAGATAAAGGCTTGGGTTGAGAGCATCAAACTGAGATGGTACTACACACCCAAATTTGCAAGAATCAAATCAAACAAAAGCCAAATTTGAGTGTGTTTTCCATAAGAACAAGAGATATGCAAGAAAATCCAATGAGACCCATGAGAAACCAACTCTTCTCGAGGAAGAGGGCAGTGGCCAAAGCCACCATGTTGGAGCGCATGGCATGACACCGCGAAGATGTATCTTGAGTTCAAAACCAATGCTCATCGATGACCCACATATCACAAATGATATTAAGGGAAATGATTTTACTTGCTTTCGACATTATGGCGGGAGGGTTGGCCCAATCAATTAGGACCACACTCCCCCTATGTCTATGCCCGCATCTAAACCAAATACATGAATAAGAGCAAGTGAGTGTGCAAGGGTAGTCAAGCCAAGCTCCTTGAATCTATGATATTTAGCTCAGTCCTCAAATAAAAAATCTTGCTTCATCAAGAGGCTTCGTGAAAATATCAGCAAGTTGGTTCTTCGTGCTCACAAAGGATAGGGCAATATCACCACGAGCAACATGATCCCGAATAAAGTTTGTTCTTGTATGCTGCACGGGATTATAAGCAATTTTGATAGCACTTTCATTGTCGCATAATAGAGGCACTTTGTCACAATTGACACCATATTCCTTTAAAGTTTGCCTCATCCATAACAATTGTGTACAAGCACTTGCAGCAGCAACATATTCAGCTTCGGCGGTTGAAAGTGAAATACAATTCTGTTTCTTTGATGACCAACACACTAGAGACCTGCCCAAGAATTGACATGCACCAGAGATTGATTTCCTATCATCTTTGTCACCAGCCCAATCTGAATTAGTGTAACCACATAGAGAGAAACTTGAACCCTTGGGATACCATAACCCAAAATTTGGGGAATGAACCAAATATCGGAAGATTCGCTTGACCGCCACTAAGTGGCTTTCTTTAGGAGCGGCTTGGTACCTTGCACACACTCCTACACTTAACACGATATCGGGCCTAGATGCGCAGAGGTAAAGGAGAGAGATGATCATGGGTCGGTATACCTTTTGATCCACGTCTTTACCCTTGGGATTGAGCTCAAGATGACACTTTGTTTGCATTGGGGTAGCAACGCCATTGAGATCCGTCATCTTGAACCTTTTGAGCATGTCTTGGATGTACTTAGCTTGATTAATAAAGGTTCCCTCTCTAAGTTGTTTGATCTCAAATCCAAGAAAGAACCTCAGCTCACCCATCATGGACATATCAAACCTGTTAGTCATAAGCTTTGAAAATTCATCGTTAAAAGCTTGGTTAGTAGAGCCAAAAATAATGTCATCTACATAAAGTTGGCATACAAAAAGCTCCCCATTAACCTTCTTAGTAAAAAGAGTGGGATCGATTTTCCCAACTTCGAATCCACGGTCTAGCAAAAGCTCTTTAAGGTGCTCATACCACGCACGAGGGGCTTGTTTAAGGCCATAGAGCGCCTTATCGAGTTTGTAGACATGGTTCGGAAATTTGGGGTACTCAAACCCCGGGGGCTGCTTGACGTATACTAACTCATGTAGAGGACCATTAAGGAAAGCGCTCTTAACATCCATTTGTTGTAGTTTAAAATTATGATGGGCTGCATATGCAAGAAGGATACGGATGGACTCAAGACAAGCCAAAGGATCATAAGTCTCGCCAAAATCAATTCCTTCCACTTGAGAGAATCCTTGAGCCACGAGTCATGCTTTATTCCTCACAACAATGCCATTTTCATCCAATTTGTTCTTGAAGATCCACTTGGTGCCGATAACATTGCGGCAATCCTTTGGTTTTTCTACGATCTTAAAAACTTTGTTGCGTTCGAAGTTATTTAATTCTTCATGCATTGCAACAACCCAATCGGGGTCTTCAAGAGCATCAACCTTCTTTGGTTCAACCATGGAAATGTGAGCTTGATGATCACAGAAGCTTGCAAGTTCTCTTCTAGTGGATACCCTTCGTCGTAGATCACCAACAACCTTGTCAAGAGTGTGACGTCTTAGTTCAAGGTTCTGATCAGCACGAGCCTTGCGACGAGACTCAATGTCCTTATTGTTTCTAGAAGGAGTTAATTCAATATTTGTATCCTTGTCTTGATTACTGCCCTGCCCTTGATCTTGGTCTCCGTTAACGCCAGAAGATTGTTGCTGAACATTTTCTTCAGGCCCGGATAATCCGCCCCTTGGAGGGGCCGGACTATCCGGCCTGGGAGGTGAAGAACCAGAGCCATCTTCTTGAGAACGCCTAACGTGAGTTGGAGACCCAGGGCCGGATAATCCGCCCTCGGGGGCCGGAGAATCCGGCCTGGGAGCTTCAGAGTTGTTGACTTCTCCTTCGGATCCTCTAGAATGAGTTGGAGTGCCAGGGGCGGATTGTCCGCCCCTTGGAGGGGTCGGATAGTCCGGCCTGGGACTACCAACTTGTCCATGGGACAGTTGATCTTCAGCAGATTGCGGTGTTGATGCAGGATTTTCTCCAACAATAGGAGCTTGTTGATCTTGTGTAGATGAGGGCTCCACATGTGTGGAGCATTGTCCTTACCGATCCGCCACAAGGGGTTCCTCAATGGGGCGGAAAAATCCCACGCCCATTCTTCTTATGGCATCTTGGGGTATTTCAACATCTGCATCACAAACATCAACTTGCCCTACAAAGGAGCCGTTATTTTCATCGAACTCCACACTACAAGATTCTACAACAATCCCAGTGAGCTTGTTGTAGACTCTATAAGTGTGGGATTCGGCACCGTAACCAACAAAAATACCTTCTAAAGCCTTGGACTCAAATTTTGACAAATGGACACCTTTAATAAGAAAGAAACACTTACACCCGAATACCCTAAAGTATGAGATGTTGGGCTTGTTACCGGTAAGTATTTCATATGGAGTCTTGTCCAAAATCTTTCGAAGGTAGAGCCGGTTTGATGAGTGACAAGCAGTGGATATGGCTTCAGCGCAAAAATTATAATGAGACTTGAATTCAGCTAGCATAGATCTTGCCATATCCATCAAAGTATGGTTCTTCCTCTCGGCTACACCATTTTGTTGAGGGGTGTACGCAGCGGAATATTGATGTCTAATCCCCTCTTCGCTAAGAAACTCATTTAAAGTGTAGTTCTTGAATTCGGAGCCGTTGTCACTTCTAATTGCCAAGATAGGAACATTGTGTTGTCGTTGAACTTCATTTGCAAAGTCGATAACAGTTTGTTGAGTCTCACTTTTCAGCTTGAAGAAATAGACCCATGTATATCTTGAGTAATCATCGACAATGACCAAGCAATATTTCTTCGCACCAAGACTTGCATGAGAAGGAGGACCAAATAAATCCACATGAAGTAATTCCAAGATCCTCTTTGATGACACAATAGTCTTCCTCTTGTGGGGAGAGTCATGTATTTTTCCTTCGACACAAGCCCTGCAAACACGATCTTTGGCAAAAGAGACATTGTATTTTAGTCCAAGGATGTGGCCACCCTTCTGGAGACTTTGCAAAGTTCTCATGTTGACATGGGCTAAACGGCGATGCCATAGCCAGCCCACGTCGGCCTTTCCGAATAGACACATCGGACCCGAAGTGGTTTTCCCCGAGAAGTCCACCACATACAGGTCATTTTCGACGTATCCAACGAAAGCAACCTTTAGAGACTTGCTCCACAAGAGTACCACCAAATCAACATCGATAAAAATAGCAAAACCCATCTTGCCAAGGGCACGTACAGAAATAAGGTTGTAACCGAGGGTCTCAACAAGCATGACGTCCACGAGAGAGATATCGTGGGCAACCACAACCTTGCCAAGACCCAATACCTAAGATTTAGACTTATCACCATAGGAGACTGTGATATTATCATGATTTGGACGCATCTCCGTGATGATCTCCTTGCCTCCAGTCATATGACTAGTGCAGCCACTATCCAGCACCCATTTTGACCCACCGGAAGCATAGCCCTGCAAGAAAATTACTTCTTGGTTTTACGTACCCATTTTTCAATGGGTCCTTTCATGTTAGTAACAAGGGTCTTTGGGACCCAAATAGACCAATCAATATATTCATCAAAAGGACCAACAAAATAAGCATAAACATCGCCATAGTCATCACAAAAGAGTTCATAATTCGGATTGTGAGACCCTGCAAAACCAATATTATTAGTCTTGTCTTTTGTGACATTCTTCTCAGCGGTGCTTGTCTTTAATTGCACATTCTTGGTCTTGTTCTTCTTGGTTTTCTTCTTCTTGGACTTGGTGACATACCCAAGTCCCTCTTTACCATGATTTGACCTTTGCTTGCCAAGGACTTCATCAAGCACACCTTTGTCCTTGGTAGTGATGTCCTTGATCACTTCTATTTCCACACTAGCATTTTTCTTGTTACTATATGTTGAGTTGGACGAGCTAGGAGTATCATATTTGGCCAATCGACTTTGAAGCTGATCATGTGACTCATTGAGAATAGAGAACTCGTTTTTCAACGCCTTGTGAGCATTGTCAAGTTTCTCTAATTTCTCGGAGAGTCTATCATGAGCAGGCCCAAAGTCAATCCTTTCCTTCTTTAACTTCTTTGCTTTGGTGACAGCATTGTCACGTTCCTTAACAAGTTTAGTCACAATTTCTTCATGTGACTCTTCCATAGACTCGAGCCTCTCTTCAAGAGAGACTCGAGCTTCTTCTTCTTCTTCAAGAGCATTTTTTAGGGATGCAATTTCCATTGCATCCTCCCTTTCAATTCTGCCCTTTTCTTCGAGGAGTGCTTCGTTTTGGGCCAGCTGATCCATAAGAGCTTCAAAACGAACTTTGTGCTCACCTTGAAAGTTAGTGTAGAAATAATCCAAAGCAATAATCTCTTCTTTAACCTTAAGACTAGCAGGATCATCCATGTCTATCATAGCCTTGGGAAAAGAAGAGTTAGAAGAAGTTACCTCGGAGCTTCTTGCCATGAGGAAAGTAGCATTCTTGTTGATGATGTTTTCGTTCGGAGAGTCAAAGAGAGATGTTGATGTAGATGTGGTGGCTATAGCATCCACCTCTTGAGAGCTATCTTCCTCGTCCTCATCTTCACTCCCCGATGAATATTCTTCTTGAGACACTAGAACAATCTTTGGTTGCTTTTGAAAGGAGCATTCTTCTTTACAAACTGTTTCTTACGTGGAGATTTTGATTTGTCCTTGAAAATGAGTCTTCCTCCATTATCCTCCCTACTTTGATATGGACACTCAGCTACGAAGTGCAGCCGGTCACCACAATTGAAGCATGTTATCAGCTTGGGATCATTTTCTTTTCTTCCATAGGCTCCACTCTTGCGATCTAGTTCAGCTTTAGCCTTGGCTGGATCTTTCCAAAAGTTTCTTGCATAAAGAGCCAAGTATTGTCCGTGGATCCTTTTTATATCCTCGGGACAGTCCAGACCTTCTATCGCATATTCATCATGATCAATCACACTAGTCTTCAAGGCCATGTTGACCGCCTTTTGCATCCCCATAGCTCGAGCATGAGCATCTTCGGCATTCTTGGCAGCCACTTTGAAAGCGGCCATTTCTTGCATTACCTCATTGGATGTCATGAGGTGATAGTTATGCCTAACTTGGAGACTTTTCAAATCAGTGGGCTCAAATGGCATAAGAGCACTGACATACTTGCGCTTGATCCAAGCATCATCAACATGAGTTGCACCGTGGTTTCTAAAGGTTGTGGCTATTGCCTTGAGCCTCCTATACATGTCCTCGTGGTCTTCTCCATCCAGCATATAGAATCCTTCAGCTTCATTGCTCAAGGCATCATATCTATTCCTTATCATACTTTCATTTCCGATGAAGAGCTCGGTGAGGGCATCCCAAGCTTCTTTAGCTGTGCTAAGATGCTGAATGTGTGGCATGTCTTTGTCACCCACACCAAGCTGTATCATGTGTAGAGCTGTAGCGTTGAGTTGGCTATCGACCACTTCTCTTCTTGTGAGATTGTTGGGGTTTCCAACATGAAGACCATTTTCGATGATCTTCCACAACTCTATGGAGGAACTGCACACATGAGATTTCATCAAAAATTGCCATTGAGAGAAAGTAGATGCAGAAAGTTTGGGTGGATCACCCCTATTATGTATATGTGGGTGAGGGATAGGTGGATCAGGGGAATACACATGAGAAACCTCATTGTATCCATCCTTACCGCTATCCTTTTTCGAGGAGGAGCTCTTGCTATTATAATCACCAACCACTTCATTTTCTTTGGAAACAGTTTTACCCGTTTCCTTGGATTGCGGAGTGGTATCCTCAGAGTTAGATGGAGGTGAAGTTGCGGATGTGGAGAGACGCATTATCAATTGACCCATCTCTTCCATCTTAGACTCCATTGAACTCACCAAGGTTGTTTCCAACGTCTTGAGATCGTTCATGGTGACTACCTCCGGAGCATCACTCCCATCTACCTTGGAACCCATACTTCTCTTAGGCGGTTAAGCCCGAAATAAGAGCCGAGGCTCCGATACCAATTGAAATGGATCGTATGGGAACCTAGAGGGGGGGGTGAATAGGTGCTAACCAATTTTTAATACTTTTTCAATTTTAGGTTTGACACAAAGTAAATTCTCTAGATATGCAACTACGAGAATTTCCCTATATGTAACCCTATCTACTAAGCACGTAAAAGAGGAGCGAGGAAACCGTAGTGGAGCACGCGTAGACACAGGGATTTGTTTTACCGTAGTTTCTTCCTTGTTAAGGGAAGTACATCTGCGTTGGAGGGGTGGGCAGTTCTAAGACCACCACGCCACAATAGGCCTCACCCTATTCTCCGATGGATCTCGCCACGAGAGGCCTGATCCACCTTCTCCACTATTGGATCCCTTCGAGGCGGGAACCGGTGCCTTTTACAACACTATTGGGGCACACACCCACAACTGAATTGGGGGCTCCCGAGATGACAACAAGCTGCCACAAGAACAAGGTTTATCAATATAAACAAAAACAAGGATCTAGATATTTGCAAGAAATACTAGATCTGAGGTTCTCCAAATGAATGGAGAGGAGATGAAGCGTTTGATTGCTGATGATGAAGATCGAGTTCTCCTCCTTCGATTCCCCAAGGGATGGGGCCTTTGGGTGGATCTAGGTGGAGCACTCTTGGATGAAGCTTTCAGATCAGATCTGGTCTTTTTCGAGATGAATCAAGAGTTCTGGCAGGAGGGGGAAGGCTGGCTTAAATACCCCCTCCCCAGATCTGGCCGTTGCACAACTTTGGGGGCGGATTATCTGCGCCCCACTTGGGGCGGATTATCCGCCCCCTGGGAAAACTCCGCCCCAAGAGCAGACTCTCCGGGGAAAACTCCGCCCCCTCTCTGGGTCCGGCGCCTGTAGAACTTGGCGAAGATCTTGGGGGGCGGATAATCCGGGCCCCCTGAGGGGCGGATCATCCGGCCAGGCCGGAAAGTCCGGCCAAAACTCCGCCCCCTCTCTGGGGCTTGCGCCTTGGCGATGAGCAGTGGGGCGGACTATCCGGCCCCCTAAGGGGCGGATTATCCGGCGAGGCCGGAAAATCCAGCCAAAATTCCGCCCCCCTTCTGGGGCTTGCGCATTCTTGGGAAGAGGGAGGGGCAGATTATCCGCCCCTAGTGGGGGCGGATTATCCGCCCCCCCAAAAACAGACTCCTTTCCCTTTTTCTCATAGGTAGCTGCAACACTTCAACACACATTAAATAATCCTTGATATTGTTATCTAACACACAAAACACTAGGGATTATAAAATGTTCTTTCAAAATGCCGCCGCACGCATTCTCCACGACGCTCGTTTGGCCCTTCTCGAGAATGCCGTTGCCTTCGCAGCCACCGCAGATGCAACACATTTTACAAAATCAACTGTCTCGTATGGCAATGGAAGACCGGCCTTATAGTACAGCCGCATGGCCTGCCTCAGAGGGGCCAAATAACCAAGATTTGGCAGCGGCCGGGGCGGCGGCGACTTCTTCTTAGGAGGGGGCATAGCTAAGCTTCCTAAGAGTGTATCTTATTTATTCGAAACTAGTTTGACTAACTGCTGAATCTTTATTTCCCTTTCTCATCATAAGAGTGCCAAGATATTAAAAATACAGGTCGTGGCTAGCAACTGGATCGGGCAATGTACCAGGTAAGGATTCCATTTTAAGTATATTTACGAATGTGTCCTTAGTTGTGTCTAGAAATTTTGCATGTGCCACTATGATCGTAGAATTGTAACAACACCATCAGAAACAGGGGTAGAGGACGTGGTATTTTTATGACTGGTGGGACTCGCAACCTCGACCGTCGACGGCGCACATCCCAGGTTCGAGGATTAGTGCTCCCCATTATTCTGTGATTTTCCATATTGTGTCACTCGCTCGCAGCTCCGCTCCGCTCCACCCCTCTGGCCTTGCACACCGCCACTCCATCCCCTCCGACAACACTCTGGTCCTCCCCCCTGGACTATCGTCCTCCCATCATCCCCTACCCGCCCGACTTTGCCCCCTTGCCTTGTCTCCTTGCCTCCGTCGCCGCCTAGGCGCGTCTGGGAACAAAAATTGTTTGGTGGGTGCTAGATTCCCGCGCAACGACGGTGGCTTTCTGGATCCCGCAAGGAAATGGATCCTGCATGACCGGAGAACACGGATATGGTTCCTTCCCGGAAGGAGAGCGAGGAGATGGACCCTTCAAGGCTGGAGAACATGGAGGAGCATAAAACAGGAGAAGAGGACGCGGGGTGCAAAGCTTTGGTTCTCTGGAGCCCATTTAACGTGTCGTACATCCTCCCTGAAGGGTAAGAACTGCAATTCCATCTCTGCATCTCCTAATTAGCGTTTCTAGTCCGGTGTTTATGGAGAGGATCTGTGTTGGTGACCGTAGGACGTCTGCTTCATCCAGATTTCTTTTGAAGATTCGGCATGGGTGTCAGACTGAAACCTTGTTCGACGGTAGAATTGCAGTTACTAGTGGATTTGATTATCGTCTGACAGTAGACGCGGAGGACATAATTCTAAGTGACTTGCACATGCAATTTGGCAAGTTTACCATTGGCCAACATGATGAATTCGTAATCAGGTACTACGACACAAATTTGCAGACTTTCTGTGACATTAGAACTGAGGAGGCTCTGGCCATGATGTGGAGTAAACACCTCGACACGAGGACTGTGCTGATGTTTGTGCACATCGTTAACAAAGATAATGGGGGAAGAGACTGTCCTGAATGATACCTGTCCATGTGGAACGCGAACAGAGCAGGCTCTATTTTCGATACCGAGCGCGACCGACTAGCCTTTCGTTGAACATGAAGACATCAACATGTGTGGCGGTCAGGGTGATTTTGTGCTTGAAGATGATGATGATGATGATGATGATGAGAAAGCATATCCAGATGTGGCTGCTGACCCTGATAGGATGGAGAGTAGGGAATATTTGGTTGATTCGAACTACGAGCCTGACTATGGGACTGATGAGGAAGAGGAATGTGAGGATGGGGAAATGGGATGCAGATACGATGACGAAGACGAGGACAGGACAGTGATACACTTTGATAGGGAAAACTCTACAATTGATGAGGGGACTGTCTTTGATACTGTGGAGGAATGCAGATATGCCATTGCTACTTATGCAATAAGAGTTGGGTTCGAATTTATCGTTCAAAAGAGTGATCAAAAGAGATTTAGGGTGCATTTTAGGGAAATTAAGGTGTGTAAATGGAGATTTCATGCATCTCCAATGTGGGGTGGACACCCATTTCAGGTTGCAATAGCTACATTTAGTTTCGGTCTTTCTCATATTTGTTCTGTTGTTGAGTCCTCTGATTTATTTTTATTCCCATTGAATGCAGATCAAGGTAAACACGAAGAAAAACAACTTCCCTAATACTTCTTTAAGTGATAAAGTTAGACCTGCGACAACCAAGTGGATTGCTGCTAAGGTACTTGAATGGGTGAGGCAGGATCGTAGCATTGGACCTGCTGAACTCAGTTCTGATTACTTACCATAGAGTCTTTGATGGGAAGGAGATGGCTCTAGACTTCATTCAGGGCAAGTGGACTGACAATTTTGACATGTTGTATAGTTTCAAAGCTAAGGTAGAGAAGACATCACCTAGTAGTGTTGTTGACATTGATTACGAGGTTGTGAAAGGAAGATAAAAGGTCTCAAGGGGGGTCAAGTATAAGCAGGCAGATAAGAAATGCTTCAGGAGATGTTTTGTCTGCCTGAAGGCATGCTGGAAGGGGTTCCTAGACAGCTGCAGGCCATACTTGGCAACAAATGCAACTTATTTAACATGGAAGTTCAAGGGACAGCTTGCTACCGCTTGTGCTGTGGACGCGCATAACTGGCTTTTTCCCGTAGCCTATGCTGTTCTTGAGGGTGAATCGACTGAAAGCTAGACATGGTTCATGCAGAGACTACGTGCAGTAATTGGTCACCCTAAAGGCTTGGTGATACACACTGGTGCATGCAAGGGGCTTTAAAATGCTGTTGATGCTGTGTTTCCTGGGGTTGAGCATAGGGAATGCATGCGGAACCTCGCTACTAGATTCACGAATAAGTTCAAAGGAAAGACCTTTGAAGACAACTTGTGGCGATCAACATACACGTACACCCCAAGCATGCATGCTACTTACATGCAGAACCTGTATATCATGCCGAAGCTAAAAGAATACCTCGAAGAACATCATAACAAGTTATGGGCCAGAAGAAAGTTTGGTGAGTTAAGCAAAGTGGATTTTGTTTGCAATAATGTGACAGAAAGGTTAAATGCTAAGATTAGGAGCATGAAGTCACTTGCAATTGTTATTTTGTTAGATGCAATAAGACAGTGTATAATGGTGAAGATAGATTTTAGGCAGAGAATTTGTGCGAGAAAATTTGTAGGCCATAAAATAATTCCAAAGGTGGTTTTATTACTGAATGCAAGAACCAGGGCAATAAGAACGATAAAGACAAGGATGGTCAGAAGTTCTAATACATTGTCTAAGGTTTATGCACAAGACAAGCACAGAACTGAAAGGAGGTTTACTGTAGACATTGGTAACAAGACTTGTTCATGCAGGAAGTGGTAGGTTACTGGTCTGCCATGCCACCACGCACTGCACTTCATCTTAAAGCTGAGAGGTAGGGGTGCTGAAATAGAGAACTATGTTCATAACTATTTCTTTGTGGACAAGTTTGCTGCAACTTATGCAAAAAACGTACCATCTATTGCTGATGAAAATTATTGGGAGATAGTCGATCCAGAGTTCAAACTCGAACCACCAGCTCTTAGGAGGCCACCTAGGAGGCCTAGAAAGGAAATGACTGAATCCTTCATAGCAAAAGGTTCGAGACTAGGATCAAGGAAGCAGAAGTGCAAACGGTGTGAAGGGTTGGGCCATATCAAGAGGTTATGCAAAAACCCAGTTCCACGTGATTTAGGAGATGCTAACCTTGTCCCCGTTCACATCACGCAGGAACAAGATGAGGCTTCTCAGGCAGAACTAGAGGAAGCGCAGCGAGATGACGTGGAGGAGGTGCTGCATGTGAAGGAAAACCGTGATGCACATGTGGAGGGAAATGTTGGTAAGCAGCAATTGGCTGAGGATGTGGACGTGCCGGCGGATATAGGGGGCAAAAAGAAACAAAAGGGTAAGCAGGAGTGGAAGGGAAGCGATAATAATGGAGTTGAGTTTGAATATGAAGAAGTTGCTAGGGTGATTGAGGATGTTCTTGAGGATCTTTCGGCTAACTGCAGGAGAAACAATAAATCCCTGTCAATCTCGTCTATGTACGATTCTCCGGATGAAAGTTAAGCTTGAAAGTAGTTTTACTTGGCATTTTGATCATTTTTGTTGCTGTCCTCATAAACGGTTGTTTAGTGCAGCGTGGGATTGAACAGTAATAAGAGGAGCAGAGAGGAGGTGGCACAGTAACGTCGTTTCTTGAATTTTCATTAAAATTTATTTATATCTGGTACTAGTAACGGGTATGTGATGTGTGGTGTCGACCTGATTCGAGGTCGTTAGATTGTACATTAATTTTAAAACTGATTACCCATAAACAATAGGGATTTCTATTTTCATGCCCTTGGTTCGTTAGTTGTACTCACTTTTCCCTAGCTTCTTAACTTTTCCTCACTTTTCCCCTCGCCATGTTAAGAAACCCTCGCGGGCGCTCGGACGGAGGGATGCCGTCAGGTCAAAGGCTTGACCATTACATGTTGACTGGTGGGACCGTGTTGGGGCAGGTCGGGCATTGAGCGTTACGTTACGAGGCCTCGATCATTACATGCCTGACGGGTGGGGCCGCATTGGGATGGGTCCTTCATACGTGGTGAAGGGTGGGGCCGCGTTGGGACGGGTCTTGCATACGTGGTGAAGAGTGGGGACGTATGGAGACATGTTGGACTGGCCATTCTCGCTCACCCAAAGCATTTGCTTCCACCCGAGCCTGGAACAACTCCCACACTGCCGCTCCGCTACCCCGCCGGCATGCCCTTCTACCTTATGTCGTCCTTGGCCCCAGAGCCGCCGTGGAGCCCACTCCACCTCCGGCTCTGCTCCCGCCCTTGCTAGATCTACCCCTTTTGCGGAACATTATGCAACGCCGGCTGGTGCATCGTCCATCCCCGTCGAGCACGGAGAAGATTGGGTGGAATCGCAGGGATCTAACGCATGGATTCCATTTGGGTAAGCATCATTTCCCTTTTGTGGGTTGATTATTTAAAGTATTTGAACGCGAATCGCTGGTGCTCAACTAACTGCCTTGATTTTCGAATAGGATTGATCTAGTGCTGGCGTAATTCGTGGTTGTGAACAATATATCTCTGGATTTTACTTCCCAGCGGTGGTTTCAACCTCCATAACTCTAAGAGATAGATAAAATCTCCCTAAAATCTATTGTGAATTCCCCTGGAGAAGTGGTGATTCAGTTGGTTTGCAAGAGTGTTTATAATTATGAAACTCTCACGCGATCTGAAACTATAATTGACACAACTCTCGCATAGCTAGCGATTCACTTTCAAATTAAAACAATTATACAACTCTTAATGTACAAGAGTGTTTATAATTGACACAACTCTTGAACACTTTCAAATTAAAAAAATATACAACTCTTAATGTAAAAGAGTGTTTATAATTGACATAACTCTTGAACACTTTCAAATTTAAAAAAATTATACAACTCTTAATGTAAAAGAGTGTTTATAATTGACACAACTCTTGAACACTTTCAAATTAAAAAAAACCATAGAACTCTTAATGTAAAAGATTGTTTATAATTGACACAACTCTTGAACACTTTCAAATTGAAAAAATTATACAACTCTTAATGTAGAAGAGTGTTTATAATTGACACTACTCTTGAACACTTTCAAATTAAAAAAATTATACAACTCTTAATGTACAAGAGTGTGTATAATTGACACAACTCTTGAACACTTTCAAATTTAAAAAAATTATACATCTCTTAATGTAAAAGAGTGTTTATAATTGACACTACTCTTGAACACTTTCAAATTGAAAAATTATACAACTCTTAATGTAAAATGTTGTTTATAATTGACACTACTCTTGAACACTTTCAAATTGAAAAATTATACAACTCTTAATGTAAGCCATGAAATTCAAATATACATCAGCTTGACAATTATTGCCTCATTCAGACAAATTATGTTTTGGGGAGGGATGTTTTGGGGAAAGGCTTGAGTAGAAAGCCATGAACCTTCATAAATAGTAGGTGATTTGAGAAGTGGTGATTTAGGTTAAAACTTGATTTATTACATTTCTTATGGTGGCAGGTCACATAATAAGACTCCCTGGGTAGATGCCACCATGTTTTGATCTTTTGAATTTGTCGTGCATAAAATGACTCAATTAGCTAGCTAAAACCCATTCGTTGACTCTCTGTTGACCAGCCACCGGAGGGTAAAAGTGAGTATATTGCACATGGCAGTGTTAGTACTGGAGGGAAAAACTGAGTACAACCAAACCGCCGGTGCTACACTCGAGGGTATAAATGAGCACAAATAAGTGGCCAAGGTTAGACATGAGGGGGAAAACGTGACGCACGGTGCACGTGTCGTGGTGCACGGGGCGGTAGCGGACGCGTGTGGCAATGCACGGTGCAGCAGCGCACGGGGTTACATGATGCACGGTGGTGCAACAAAATGTCTCCTCCCTTCACCTTTATAGAGGCCTCCTCACTCTCACTCATCACTCACTCGCTCACTCACTCACGCAACCATCTCCACTGTCCCATCACCTTCTGCAAACCCCCAAGAAAACCCCAACCACGCCGGCGACGGAGAAGAACGGTGCGGTATCCATCGTTGCCTCCAAGGTGGCTGACGAGGAGGCCCCGTCCCCGTACTGGCCCTGTCGAGGCATTGAAGGCAGCCACCATCCCCGTCCAGACCCCCGTCCCCACTTCCGCCGTAGCTGCCGGAAAGGAGGCCCTCGTCCCCGATAGGCCCCCGCCGTTCTCCTGTAGATCCCGCATGGCTGGGACCCCTACGGGGAGAACGATTACATCAGGACGGAGAACCCCTTTGACACCTGCTTAGCCAATCCATGGTCAGAGGTAACTAGGGTTTTCTCCCCTTCCTTTGTTCTTCCCCCATTCCCATCATTGGATGATAGAGCGTGTGTTATTAGGGCTCGGCTCATCGGTGGATGCTAGGTATTTTTATAGTAGCTAATACTCTTGTGTTAGATCTTGTATTTGGAAGAATACCCCTAGTTGGGATCAGTACTAGCCCCGATCTATAGTTGGGATCAGTACTAGCACCGATCTGTAGTTGGGATCAGTACTAGCACCGATCTGTAGTTGGGATCAGTATTCGATTTGGTTTCAGATTTGGGGATTGGGGAATAATCAGGGGATCTCAATCGGTTAATTTATGCAAGTAATCAATCCCAATAATCATCGTATCTCAATCATGTCCTTATTGAACACTACTGATTTTTTGTAATAGGTGGATGGAAGCAACGTCTATAGTGACGACGAGTCCATGGACACCAAGACTCGTCAGGTGCTGAGGAGGATGAAGTCCGGCCAGTTCAACGGCTTCTTCGCCGGCGACGTCTACAGGTGCCCCTTCTGCACCAGGAGCCTCGCCACCGACTTTAACTCCCTCGTGATACATGCCGAGGACGTGAAGACCTGCGACCTGTCAAAGAATGTCAACATCTTCAGAGCCAAGCACAACGCGCTCGGTTTTCACCTCTGCAACCTCCAGAAGGTGGCCATCGAGGAGGTTCACATGCCCCCGATAAATACCAAGGCGCCCAAGGTTAAGGGACTGGGCAGCAGGAAGTGGAGTAAGCACCACACGGAGGAGGCAGAGGCCCTCCTAGTGCAGGCCATGAGGGGCCACTAATCCCGTGCTGATGCTGCTGCTGCTGTAAAGAAGCTTCTTTTGTTTTGTTGTCTGTGTTGAACTTGTAAAGCTTCTGCTGCTGCTGAGCAACCTAATTGTCGAACCTGGTTTAAGTATCGTACTATATAATCCTTTATTAGCTGCTTTATCTACATCTTCTCTATTCCTCTACATATTTATGGTGCTGGTTAGATTTGCTGCCAAATTGGGAACATACGAGGGCCAGAAGGAACCATGAATGAAGAGAGAAGCTGCTCTAGATTCGCTGCCTTTTTGGGAAAAACTAATAAGTGCTAGCGACATAAAGGGGAAAAGGCGCTCTTAAAAAGGCCAATCATAAAAATAACAAAAAGAAATCTTCCAATTTAGGTAACATGGCGCACATAACTACAATACGTGCCCCACATTGTCCCACACCACATCCCAAAAATGCGTTCACAACAAGCCGGCCCCACACCATGGGGGGACCTGAATGCGGCCCCACTTGTCAGCTACCCTACCCTGTTCCGAACTTGATTGCGCTGCCATTTAATCACGCATCTGGAACAACATGTCATCCTCTCATTAGAAGAAACATGTGTATGATGGATTTCAAAGTGAACGATTCAACAATACAGACACTAAAACACAATAGCAGTATATATATAGAACCAGTTCTTGTTTCATCTCTTAAAACCTTGCTCGACTAGAATCAACATCAATACCTAATCCCAAATTTGAACGACAAATCATCAGAATCAAGACGGTCATATCTATCATCTACCACCTTGTGGATGCAGAATGAGTAATCCAGGATGAACCTATGCAAGGTTCCCAACCTTTAATAAGGTAGAGATCCATGTGTTTACAATGCTAGTCCCTGGATCAATAGCTAGCATCCACAGTTAAGATGTAATATCAAGAAACAAAGATCATAATACAATTTTATAACCAGGAATAACATAATTTATTACATCTTACATAGCTCATTTGGCTATTACATTACATTGCAGCAGAATATCTATAAGCATGGGGTCCTTCATCTTCAAAGTGCCACAGGCAGACTTGTTGGTTGTAGACTTGTAATCCTATTCATTAAACTTCACTAATATCAAATAAACCTGCAACATAACAAGTTACAGCCACAAGGGTCAATACATTTGAATTGTATTGGCAAGTGATACTATGGTAGAATAGTAGTATCTATCATCTATATGCATTTGGCTAAGTGGAGCTTAGGCTTGCATTGCTCAAAAATAGATTTTCCTATCAGTTGAAAACACTAAGTTTTTGTTTGGCAAAAATCACCCAAGGCATCTACCAATCAAAGATTGAAGATCCTTTAACCCTTGTTTAACCACAAGTTTTTAACTTAGAAATTTGGATGATGAGATTCTTGATAGCTTCCATGTCTTGATGCTCAAATTGTCCTTTACCAGGGACATGGCTAAGTACTTAGATTTTACACTCTGCAGAGGTGGTGCACTTTCCCCACAAGACTTGGTTTCACCAAGACAAGATCTTTCAGAAGCCTTCCCTTAGACCAAAATGGACGCGTTCCAACCTATCATTCCCCTACCACCAACTGTCCATTTGGCTAAGTTATTGCAACCTATATGATCCAGGCAGAGCCCATAATGCCAAGTGGCTGCACTTGAAGCTTCTCAACATTTGACATCTCAAATCTCTTTGTTCCTGGGTGGCCATCCACAAGTGAGATACACAAGGTTCACCAGTCCCCTGGCCTTGTGTAACCACTCAACACAAACCATTCCTTCCATTCCACCCAGTTGATTCATTCACTTAGTTGTTTTATTAAACAAAACTCAAGTCCTCAGACTTAGAAATTTTTCCATAGCATGAATATATATTCCACCCTTGTTTTCTA
Source organism: Avena sativa (assembly GCA_916181665.1). Classification (NCBI taxonomy): domain Eukaryota; kingdom Viridiplantae; phylum Streptophyta; class Magnoliopsida; order Poales; family Poaceae; genus Avena; species Avena sativa. The sequence goes on along the minus strand of OV702298.1, from coordinate 36,493,370 downwards.
TTAGCTAAGATAAGCATGATAGTAGTAGGGATCTTTAACTTAGAAATTTCTACTAAGGTTTCATCTACTAGGATTTCCCATAGCATGGTTTATACTTAGCAAAAATTCCATGCAAGTCCTACTTAGAAATATCACTAATGCATAGTGAAAAATAATGGGACAAAAGTATGAAGCATCACTTGCCTTTTTGGTAGAGAGTATAAGTTCACCCTTGATCTTTGTAATGTTCACACATTTCAAGTCACTACAATTCAATCAAGCAAACAATATTTCAAACTACCATTCAAGCAATTCATCACATAAAATAATAATAACAAAACAATGCATGCAAGCATGCTAAAGATTGTTTTATTTGGAGAAGTGGTTTCTAATGGTTCACAAACATTTGAAAACACCTAATGGTCATTTTATAAAGTGGCAAAGTCATTTGCAAAAGATTTCACTTCATAAACCATTTTCAAAACAAGGTATCATTTTATGTGGTGTAGAAATGTTTTTACTAAGGCATTAATTTATAGGGTTCACAAAATATGTTTTCACACCATAAAATCTTGTGTTTAGGGTGATAGAGTTTATTTCCAAAACATTTCTCAAAGGTTTTCCTACAAAACCATTTTTAATAAATAAATCATATTTTTATTTGACTAGAATTGGTTTAAATCAAAGATACATTTTTTTGTTTCTCCAAATACATTTTTGAATCCACAAAGTGATTCCTAATGTCAGTAGTTTCAAAACACACCATTTGCCAAAGGTTTTATCCTCAAAATCATTTTAGAACAAATTTTATATCCTAAACAAGCTTACATAAGTTTCTGCAAAAACAAACATTTTACCAGAAGCTTTTTACTAAACAAAGTACATGGTTGGCTAGGGTTTGTTTTTCTGAATCCATTGATATAAAGTTTGCAAAATTTGGACGTGTAAATTTAAAGTTATGGAATTTACAAAATCACATATCTAATAGATCTATTCTGTTTTAATTCAAACGAGCTGAGCCACGTGTTTTATTCCTATTCGCCCATACCGTTTCGTCTGGATTGGCTAACACAGACCGTAGGATCAAGTTACATCGCACGGCACTGGTTGCGTACCTCTTCGGCGTTAAGTGAATCTATTGTATCCATCAGATCGTTATCTAACGGCCATCGTCACCCTGACCAAGTTCTGGCGGCGCTCGACGGCTGCGCGCGGCGACGACGTTCGGCTAGCGGCGGAGCTGGCGCTAGAGGAAGCAAGTAAGAAGGAGAGGTGGCTCACAGTGATCGCCGAGGCACGGGGATGCTCAACCTGCCCTTGGTTGGTGAAGGGGCGCACGGGGTTCGCGGCAATTGCTCGCCGTAGTTGAGCTCTCGCTCGGACTCGTCCTGTTGAAGATGATGGCGAAGGCACGGGGCACGCCAGAGAGAAAATAAGATGCGGTTAGATGCGCGGGGCCACGGCGAGCACGCGTGTGTGAAGGAGAAGGAGAGGCGCGGTCAGGTGCTTACCAGAAGCTTCGCCGGAGAGGAAGCAGACGGTGGCGACGGTGGTCGTCGTCGTTGCCGAGCCTCCAGAGCACGCGCGGGTGAGATGGCGATACGGGAAGGTCCGCCAGGTGATGGGGATCACGACTGTGTGCTCGAGGAGGCAAGGGGCGGCAGGGTATGGCCGGAATCGAGGGGAAAGCTTGTCGGAGACAGCGGCCGTTGAGGCTAAAATTTGGGCAGCCTAGTGGCTCCGGTCAAGTGGGATCTGAGGGGAAGAGAAGAGGAGAGCGTGGTGATTAATACTGCAGGGTCATGGCGAGGATTAAGCGCGGCATTTAGGAGAATTGATCGCGAGAATTCAACGGCAGTAAACGGCCGGAGCGTGGTCTTCGCGGGTGGAAACGACGAACAGTTCTGTGGGGTCGGTTGGTCAGCGAGAGAGAGAGTGTGGGGGGTGGGGTCCGTCGGTCAGTCGCTGAGTGGGTGAGTTTATGAGTGCAAAGCGTTTTCTCACGGGGGAGAGAGGGACTGGGCTGGACTCGGCCAGGTGGGCTAGTTGGGCTGGGTCGGCTTGGTTCTCTCTTTTTTTATTCTGTGTGTTTTTCTCTTTTTCCATTTCTTCAAATCTGTTTTGATTTTGTTTAATTGATTCAAACACCTATTTGAATTCAAACTTTTGCCAAAATTTGAGTAGGTTCAAATACTGATTAGTATTGTATTCTGATGTAAATTTTTGAGTAAAACCTTATTCATTTTGGGGTCTTTTATTTATTCAAAATAGACTCTAGTTTTTAATTAGATAGGATTTAATAATGTTTCAAACATCATTTAAAATGTTTTAAACCTTCCAAAATCTTTTCAATAGGTTTTGTTTACTAAAACGGGTGTCAAATAATTCAAGATGAATTATTTGGAAAAGTTTTTAATAAGATTTATTAATCATTTAAAATTGGATTTGTCTTTATTCCAATAGGATTTGGTTTAAGGAATTTTATTTTATTTTGGCAATTATTTATCCAATACTTTTATTTGGATTGGGATTATAATTCATTCCATTTGTTTAAAGATTTGGCCAAGATTTGGTTTGATCTTTAATATTCTTTATTTAATAAATCTTTCTTTTCTTATAAAATCCATATCTTTTTATTTAGAGATCCAAACTTGGTGATTCCAATTTGTGAAATTTTACTTTATATTTGTTTATCCGTTTAAATCCTTTTAGGATTAATTGCTCACCAATTGGTATGGGTTTCTTGATAGATGCTTTATTAACTTTGGGAATTCAATTTCTTATCTTATTAAATTCATAAGATTTTATCTATGGTTCCAAATTAAGTGAAACCAATTTCTATGGTTTTATAATATTTCTGTCTGTCTTTCTTGATCCTTTGTGAATGTTTGTTGATCAATTTTTATATGGATAAATTCCATAGGCTTGGAGATAACTTGGAAATGATTTTTATTCCATTAGGGTTTTAGGATTTGCATTTATTTTCCAAGTGTTTAAATTTCCAGATACATTCATTGAGGAATGCATTTATCTTGATTTGGATTTTGTTGGATTCAAACTTTTACCAAAGTTTGTTCACGATGGGATTTTAAGTTTCTTTTTAGAAACAAAAGTTTCTTTTCACCCTGATTTTCATCAAAAAATTATTTTGTTTATTTTATTTTTCACATTACAAGATTTGGAAAATCTTGGGATGTGACAGGCTACCACCCTTAAAATAAATCTCGTCCCGAGATTTGGGGAGGCTAGGGTTACAAGTTGGCTCAAGGCAACTAGGGTACTACCACCCTTAAAAATTTTCCAAGTATATTACATATTGTCCTTCTTGGGATCTTGTTGAACTCTCTAGGCAAACATCTGCATAGTGTCCTTTGTTTCCACATTTGAAACATGTGACAAGGATGAGATCCTTCATAGGCTTTATCTTAGGTTTCATCCTTTCTGGACAGTTGCTTTCATAATGTCCTTGGTTACCACAACTGAAACATGTGATAAGATTGAGTTCTTCACGTATCTTCTGTGGACAAGTTGCTACATAATGTCCTAGCTCTTTGCAGTTGTTGCACCACACTTGGCCAATCTCCTTATACTTATTCTTCTCTGGACATTCACTGGCATAGTGTCCCATTTCTTTACAATGATTACATTGCACATGGCTTTTGTCCATCTTTTTCTTGGGTTTCTCCAAAGCTAGGAGTGCTTCTAGTTCATGTTCTTCATATGTTATCTTATAGGTAGGAATGTCTACTGGTTTCTTTGACCTTCTATTGCTCCTTGGATAATTCATACGCCTCTTCTTTGGTCCTTTAAATTGGGTCATATTGCATGGAGGCACAAATGGAGATTTTCCTTTGTCTTCATCCTTCTTGGTAGACTTGGCTCTCTCTTGATAGTCTGCAATCAGTTGTTGCACTCCACCTTGTTTCCTTTGTTCAACTATGGAATAGATGGGGCATTGGATAGGGACATGATTATTTCCTTCACATAGGTAACAAGTAACTTGAGATGTGGGGCATTGGTTTGTTGGATGTTTCTTTTTCACAATTGGGGCATTGATCTCCATGCTCCTTGGAAGTGTGATCCTTGTCTCCACAAATATTGCAAGCTTTGGTTCCTTCTAGAATAACATCTTTTTCATCTTTGTTGTCACAAACTCCTTTGGAAGAGTTGCTTTCCATGTTGATCATTTGATCTGTCACCTTATGCAACAATTGGGCTTTGGTTTCAAAGAAACTTTGCATGGTTGGATCTTCCCCACTGGTGTTGGCTATGAATTGAGCTATCACTTGGTTCAACTGGTTTTGGGTTGCTATAAGTTCTCTCATGTTGTCCTCTTGGTTGTTGTTGGTGTCATCAACCTTGATGTTGGAGTCTCTTGGAGTAGTCATCTGTTTGGGTTGAATTGAGATTAGAATAGGCAAAAGATTTCTAAGGAAATAATTGTAATCACACACATCACAATTCACACAAGCAATATGCAAGCAATCACAAACAAACATTCCATTCAAACAACAAGTTTCAAGCATAATTTTTTTTTGGCACCCAAAAATATTTTTGTTACACCACATAAGTTGGTGGGTTTGACTTAAACTAAATATGTTGGTCCATCTATATGGTTCACTTGAGATCCTTCCATCTTTCTTGGTTGATTCTTCTTGCATGAGATCATGGTTTCCTTGGGAAAACTCTTGGTCACAAAACTTCAAAGGTGATGATGGCTCCTTCTAAGTTGTGTTTCTTTAGTCTTCAAATCTTGAGCAAGATTCCTTGTCTCACTTGTTGTCCTTAGTGATATTCAAGGTTGAAGTCCTTGGTGAAAATGCTGAAGATGTTGAAGTCATTAGAGTTGAAGATGTCTTTTGCACATGGTGAAGTCTTTGGCCATGGGGTAGGTTTGTCCATCAAGTTTGAAATAGAAGAGATGTGGAATCAAAACCAAAGTGGTTGAGGAAAGGGTTTACAAGATTGTTTGTAAATAAGTTTGGAACAAATACAACTCCTATTTTTCTAAGGGGTTTTGTCCAATCCTAGGGTTACAATCCTACAGGCAACACAATGCTCTGATACCATCTGTAAGGTTCCCAACCTTTAATAAGGTAGAGATCCCTGTGTTTACAATGCTAGTCCCTGGATCAATAGCAAGCATCCACAGTTAAGATGTAATATCAAGAAACAAAGGTCATAATACAATTTTATAACCAGGAATAACATAATTTATTACATCTTACATAGCTCATTTGGCTATTACATTACATTACAGCAGAATATCTATAAGCATGGGGTCCTTCATCTTCAAAGTGCCACAGGCAGACTTGTTGGTTGTAGACTTGTAATCCTATTCATTAAACTTCACTAATATTAAACAAACCTGCGACATAACAAGTTACAGCCACAAGGGTCAATACATTTGAATTGTATTGGCAAGTGATACTATGGTAGAATAGTAGTATCTGTCATCTATATGCATTTGGCTAAGTGGAGCTTAGGCTTGCATTGCTCAAAAATAGATTTTCCTATCAGTTTAAAACACTAAGTTTTTGTTTGGCAAAAATCACCCAAGGCATCTACCAATCAAAGATTGAAGATCCTTTAACCCTTGTTTAACCACAGGTTTTTAACTTAGAAATTTGGATGATGAGATTCTTGATAGCTTCCATGTCTTGATGCTCAAATTGTCCTTTACCAGGGACATGGCTAAGTACTTAGATTTTACACTCTGCAGAGGTGGTGCACTTTCCCCACAAGACTTGGTTTCACCAAGACAAGATCTTTCAGAAGCCTTCCCTTAGACCAAAATGGACACGTTCCAACCTATAATTCCTCTACCACCAACTGTCCATTTGGCTAAGTTATTGCAACCTATATGATCCAGGCAGAGCCCATAATGCCAAGTGGCTGCACTTGAAGCTTCTCAACATTTGACATCTCAAATCTCTTTGTTACTGGGTGGCCATCCACAAGTGAGATATACAAGGTTCACCAGTCCCCTGGCCTTGTGTAACCACTCAACACAAACCATTCCTTCCATTCCACCCATGTGATTCATTCACTTAGTTGTTTTATTAAACAAAACTCAAGTCCTCAGACTTAGAAATTTTTCCATAGCATGAATATATATTCCACCCTTGTTTTCTATTAGCTGAGCTAAGCATGATAGTAGTAGGGATCTTTAACTTAGAAATTTCTACTTAGGTTTCATCTACTAGGATTTCCCATAGCATGGTTTATACTTAGCAAAAATTCCATGCAAGTCCTACTTAGAAATATCACTAATGCATAGTGAAAAATAATGGGACAAAAGTATGAAGCATCACTTGCCTTTTTGGTAGAGAGTATAAGTTCACCCTTGATCTTTGCAATGTTCACACACTTCAAGTCACTACAATTCAATCAAGCAAACAATATTTCAAACTACCATTCAAGCAATTCATCACATAAAATAATAATAATAAAACAATGCATGCAAGCATGCTAAAGATTGTTTTATTTGGAGAAGTGGTTTCTAATGGTTCACAAACATTTGAAAACACCTAATGGTCATTTTATAAAGTGGCAAAGTTATTTGCAAAATATTTCACTTCATAAACCATTTTCAAAACAAGGTATCATTTTATGTGGTGTAGAAATGTTTTTACTAAGGCATTATTCTATAGGGTTCACAAAATATGTTTTCACACCATAAAATCTTGTGTTTAGGGTGAGAGAGTTTATTTCCAAAACATTTCTCAAAGGTTTTCCTACAAAACCATTTTTAATAAATAAATCATATTTTTATTTGACTAGAATTGGTTTAAATCAAAGATTCATTCTTTTGTTTCTCCAAATACATTTTTGAATCCACAAAGTGATTCCTAAGGTCAGTAGGTTCAAAACACACCATTTGCCAAAGGTTTTATCCTCAAAATCATTTTAGAACAAATTTTATATCCTAAACAAGCTTACATAAGTTTCTGCAAATCAAACATTTTACCAGAAGCTTTTTACTAAACAAAGTGCATGGTTGGCTAGGGTTTTTTTTTTAAATCCATTTATATAAAGTTTGCAAAATTTGGACATGTAGATTTAAAGTTATGGAATTTACAAAATCACATATCTAATAGATCTATTTTGTTTTAATTCAAACGAGCTGAGCCACGTGTTTTATTCCTATTCGCCCATACCGTTTCGTCTGGATTGGCTAACACAGACCATAGGATCAAGTTACATCGCATGGCACTGGTTGCGTACCTCTTCGGCGTTAAGTGAATCTATCGTATCCATCAGATCGTCATCTAACGGCCATCGTCACCCTGACCAAGTTCTGGCGGCGCTCGACGGCTGCGCGCGGCGGCGACGTTCGGCTAGCGGCGGAGCTGGCGCTAGAGGAAGCAAGGAAGAAGGAGAGGTGGCTCACAGTGATCGCCGAGGCACGGGGATGCTCAACCTGCCCTTGGTTGGTGAAGGGGCGCACGGGATTCGCGGCAATTGCTCGCCGTAGTTGAGCTCTCGCTCGGACTCGTGCTGTTGAAGATGATGGCGAAGGCACGGGGCACGCCAGAGAGAAAATAAGATGCGGTTAGATGCACGGGGCCACGGCGAGCACGTGTGTGTGAAGGAGAAGGAGAGGCACGGTCAGGTGCTTACCAGAAGCTTCGCCGGAGAGGAAGCAGACGGTGGCGACGGTGGTCGTCGTCGTTGTCGAGCCTCCAGAGCACGCGCGGGTGAGATGGCGATATGGGAAGGTCCGCCAGGTGATGGGGATCACGACTGTGTGCTCGAGGAGGCAAGGGGCGGCAGGGTATGGCCGGAATCGAGGGGAAAGCTCGTCGGAGACAGCGGCCGTTGAGGCTAAAATTTGGGCAGCCTAGTGGCTCCGGTCAAGTGGGATCTGAGGGGAAGAGAAGAGGAGAGCGTGGCGATTAATACTGCAGGGTCATGGCGAGGATTAAGCGCCGCATTTAGGAGAATTGATCGCGAGAATTCAACGGCAGTAAACGGCCAGAGCGTGGTCTTCGCGGGTGGAAACGACGAACAGTTCTGTGGGGTCGGTTGGTCAGCGAGAGAGAGAGTGTGGGGGTGGGGTCCGTCGGTCAGTCGCTGAGTGGGTGAGTTTCTGAGTGCGAAGCGTTTTCTCGTGGGGGAGAGAGGGACTGGGCTGGACTGGGCCAGGTGGGCTAGTTGGGCTGGGTCGGCTTGGTTCTCTCTTTTTTTATTCTGTTTGTTTTTCTCTTTTTCCATTTCTTCAAATCTGTTTTGATTTTGTTTAATTGATTCAAACACCTATTTGAATTCAAACTTTTGCCAAAATTTGAGTAGGTTCAAATACTGATTAGTATTGTATTCTGATGTAAATTTTTGAGTAAAACCTTATTCATTTTGGGGTCTTTTATTTATTCAAAATAGACTCTAGTTTTTAATTAGATAGGATTTAATAATGTTTCAAACATCATTTAAAATCTTTTAAACCTTCCAAAATCTTTTCAGTAGGTTTTGTTTACTAAAAAGGGTGTCAAATAATTCATCTTGAATTATTTGGAAAAGTTTTTAATAAGATTTATTAATCATTTAAAATTGGATTTGTCTTTATTCCAATAGGATTTGGTTTAAGGCATTTTATTTTATTTTGGCAATTATATATCCAATACTTTTATTTGGATTGGGATTATAATTCATTCCATTTGTTTAAAGATTTGGCCAAGATTTGGTTTGATCTTTAATATTCTTTATTTAATAAATCTTTCTTTTCTTATAAAATCCATATCTTTTTATTTAGAGATCCAAACTTGGTGATTCCAATTTGTGAAATTTTATTTTATATTTGTTTATCCTTTTAAATCCTTTTAGGATTAATTTCTCACCAATTGGTATGGGTTTCTTGATAGATGCTTTATTAACTTTGGGAATTCAATTTCTTATCTTATTAAATTAATAAGATTTTATCTATGGTTCCAAATTAAGTGAAACCAATTTCTATGGTTTTATAATATTTCTGTCTGTCTTTCTTGATCCTTTGTGAATGTTTGTTGATCAATTTTTATATGGATCAAATCCATAGGCTTGGAGATAACTTGGAAATGATTTTTATTCCATTAGGGTTTTAGGATTTGGATTTATTTTCCAAGTGTTTAAATTTCTAGATACATTCATTGAGGAATGCATTTATCTTGATTTGGATTTTGTTGGATTCAAACTTTTACCAAAGTTTGTTCAAGATGGGATTTTAAGTTTCTTTTTAGAAACAAAAGTTTCTTTTCACCCTAATTTTCATCAAAAATTTATTTTGTTTATTTTATTTTTCACATTACAAGATTTGGAAAATCTTGGGATGTGACAACCTATCAGGTTTATTAATCAGAAAATTCCGTAAATCTTTAGTCATCTTGGCGGCAGCCGGCGACGCGCTGCTCTTCGGTGTGAAAACAGGCTATATTCGGCGAACTCCTCCTGGCCCCTGCCATCATTGAAGGTTTATATAAGTGCAACTCCACCATGTACCGCGGAAACTTGCATGCCGCCGACCTGACGCACTCGACGGATATGGCGAGGCCAGAGTGGAGCATGTCAAATGGCATGGCGAAAACTGTACCATCGTCCCCGGATCCGACGGTCTCTACTCTCCATGAGCTCGGTGCCAGCAAAGGCTGAGAGATGTACCTGTGTTCCACACCGTAGTGGAAACTGTGCAGTGTCATCGAGTGTGATTTTTCGAGGTGGGCGAGGAGCGCTATGTGCGAGGTGGCGAACTCGCAGCCAGGCTCAGCGAAGTAGCACGGACCATGCGGGCACGCCATCTTGTGGTTGAGGAAGTCATGGAAGGCGACCAATGTCCTGCAGCCGTTGTTGGGGCATCTGCTACCTTTTCCGCCAGCGACTTGGCGGCGCAACTCCTTGGAGCATGCGGCCAGCCTGATGGCACTGGTAGTGTCCATACGCATAGCGATTTATCTGAAGGCGTCGTCCCCGAACTTGCTCCAGCCACCGTACTGAAACTTGTGCATCGAATCCGCTATTGAGTCCAGATGAACTGGGGGCGAGGGCGGATTCATTATTGTTGGGGTTTCTTGGAGGATACTGATGGCGGCCTGCAAGAACCAATTCTGTGGGGGAGAACGTAGTGCGCAGTAGATGGTGAAGATGGGAGGCTCTTTGATTGAGGGGTGTTTGCGTGTTGCCTCGTCGGTCTTCTGCAGAGCACAACTGTATCAAGGACGCCGACTGGACTAGCAAGCAGAGAGCAGATCTTGTGCGGATATGCACGTCTCTTTCTCCTCCGATGCATACCAAAATTATGACTGTGCCATCAAGTACTGGGAGCAGAGACAGCGTGCTGTCCCATCAGCCTCGCCTCATATTTGTCAGCGACGTCGCGTTGGCAACGTTAGGGGAATTGATGCTCTATAAGAGGAAAAAGGCTGGACACAAACAACGCTATAGATGCTCTTATAAATTAGCCATTCTATCCGAACAGGTAATTAAATCTACCGTACATAGATTAAATCTACCATTCTAAAACGGCGAAACCTGTTGGCGGACGCGGCAAAACGACGGTCGCTGCAATCTTGGACCCAGGCATGCATCCAGCCTAGGTACCCCATGGGGCACCACAAACCATTTTCCCCCAAAAATTTAGAGTGTCTTATAGGGTACATACATTTAGAAACCGTATTTACTAGGCTGTAACTCGGAAAAAATACACTACCTGCCCGCACCATGAGATAAATGCCCACTTCTCGGGAATGGCCATGCACCATGGTGTAGCATGTGTGGAAATTCCTCGGGTCCATGGGCGCGCCCTAATCCTGCACCTCCCTTGGGAAAACACCGGTTTTTCGGGTCCAGAAAATGGAAAGTGGAGATTACTCCAAAGCACCACAAAATATCTAGTTGGAGAAGTCGCTTGCGACACCGAGAGGGAGCTAGGTTCCGGGTTTGGGCTCAATCCATGGAGTGGTTCCATATTCTGGGCAGCGAGGGGTTATCTAGGGTTGGAAGCCATGTTTACTCACACTCGATAGACATCCTGGTGGTGCCTTGGGTGCCAAATGACCTGTTATGCCCTGCCTATGATTTTATGAGGACAGTGGGTCACATGCAAGGGCTCCAGGATCCGGTTTCACTTTTTTTTGTTTCTTTAGATTTTGTTTGGTGCTGCCCAAGAAAACGGCGAAACCCGCCAGCAGGCGCGGCAACGCGACGGTCGATGCAATCTTGGACCCAGGCATGCATCCAGCCTAGGTACCCCATGGGGCACCCCAAACCATTTTCCCCGAAAATTTAGAGTGTCTTATACGGTACATACAGTTAGAAACCACATTTTACCTGGCAGTAACTCAGAAAAATACAGTACATGCCCGGACCACGAGGTAAATGCCCACCTCCTGGGAATGGCCATGCACCCTGGTGTAGCATGCGTGGAAATTGCCTCGGGCCCATGGGCGCGCCCTAATCTTGCACCTCCAGGAGCCGTTTTCACGTTTTTTTTGTTTTTTTAGATTTTGTTTGGTGCTGCCCAAGAAAACGGCGAAACCCGCCGACGGGCGTGGGAATGCGACGGTTGGTGCAATATTGGATTCAAGCATGTATCCATCCTAGGTACCCCATGGGGCACCCCAAACCATTTTTCCCTGAAAATTTAGAGTGTCTTATAGGGTACATACATTTCAAAACCGCATTTACCGAGCCGTAACTCGGAAAAAATATAGTACATGCCCGCACCACGAGATAAATGCTCACCTCCCGGGAATGGACATGCACCATGGTGTAGCATGTGTGGAAATTTCCTCGGGCCCATGGGAGCGCCCTAATCTTGCACCTCCTTTGGGAAAATGCCAGTTTTTCGGGTCCAGAAAATGGAAAGTGGAGATTTCTCCAAAGCACCACGAAATCACTAGTTCGAGAAGTCGCTTGCGATGCCGAGAGGGAGCTAGGTGCCGGGTTTGGGCTCAATCCATGGAGTGGTTCCATGTTCTGGGCAGCGAGGGAGGGAGATCTAGGGTTGGAAGCCATGTTTACTCACACTCGATAGACATCCTGGTGGTGCCTTGGGTGCAAAATGACCTGGTATGCCATGCCTATGATTTTATGAGGGCAGTGGGTCACATGCAAGGGCTCTAGGATCCGTTTTCACTTTTTTTTGGTTTTTTTTAGATTTTGTTTGGTGCTTGCCAAGAAAACGGCGAAACCCGTTGGCGTACGCGGCAACATGACGGTCAGTGCAATCTTGGACCTAGGCATGCATCCATCCAAGGTACCCCATGGGGCACCCCAAACCATTTTTCCCCGAAAATTTAGAGTGTCTTATAGGGTACATACATTTAGAAACCGCATTTACCGGGCTGTAACTTGGAAAAAATACAGTACATGACCGTACCACGAGATAAATGCCCACTTCCCGATAATGGCCATGCACCATGGTGTAGCATGTGTGGAAATTGCCTCGGGCCCATGGGCGCGCCCTAATCCTGCACCTCCTTTGGGAAAACGCAGGTTTTTCCGGTCCAAAAAATGGAAATTGGAGATTACTCCAAAGCACCTCGAAATCTCTAGTTGGAGAAGTCGCTTGCGACGCCGAGAGGGAGCTAGGTGCCGGGTTTGGTCTCAATCCATGGAGTGGTTCCATGTTCTAGGCAGCGAGGGGTGATCTAGGGTTGGAAGCCATGTTTACTCACACTTGATAGACATCCTGGTGGTGCCTTGGATGCCAAATGACCTAGTATGCCGAGCCTATGATTTTATGAGGACAGTGGGTCACATGCAAGGGCTCCAGGATCCGTTTTCACATTTTTTTGTTTCTTTAAATTTTGTTTGGTGCTGCACAAGAAAACGGCGAAACCCGTCGGCGGGCGCGGCAACACGACAGTCGATGAAATCTTGGATCTAGGCATGCATCCAGCCTAGGTACCCCACGGGGCACCCTAAACCATTTTCCCCGAAAATTTAGAGTGTCTTATACGGTACATACAGTTAGAAACCACATTTACCAGGCCGTAACTCAGAAAAAATGCAGTACATGCCCGCACCACGAGATAAATGCCCACCTCCTAGGAATGGCCATGCACCATGGTGTGGCATGCGTGGAAATTGCCTCGGGCCCATGGGCGCGCCCTAATATTGCACCTCCTTTGGGAAAACGCCGGTTTTTCGGGTCTAGAAAATGGAAAGTGGAGATTTATCCAAATCACCACGAAATCTCTAGTTGGATAAGTCGCTTGTGATGCCGAGAGGGAGCTAGGTGCCGGATTTGGGCTAAATCCATGGTGTGGTTCCATGTTCTGGGCAGCGAGGGGGGATCTAGGGTTGGAAGCCATGTTTACTCACACTGGATAGACATCCTGGTGGTGCCTTGGGTGCCATGTGACCTGGTATGCCATGCCTATGATTTTATGAGGGCAGTGGGTGACATGCAAGGGCTCCTGGAGCCGTTTTCATGTTTTTTTTGGTTTTTTTAAGATTTTGTTTGGTGCTGCCCAAGAAAACGGAGAAACCCGCCTACGGGCGCGGCAACACGACGGTCGGTGCAATCTTGTACCCAGGCAAGCATCCAGCCTAGGTAACCCATGGGGCACCCCAAACCAGTTTCACTCGAAAATTTAGAGTTTCTTATAGGGCACATACAGTTAGAAACCCTATTTACTGGGCCATAACTCGGAAAAAAATATAGTAATGCCTGCACCACGACATAAATGCCCACTTCTCGGGAATGGCCATGCACCATGGTGTAGCATGCGTGGAAATTGCCTCGGGCCCATGGGCGCGCCCTAATCCTGCATCTCCTTTGGGAAAACGATGGTTTTTTGGGTCCAGAAAATGTAAAGTGGAGATTACTCCAAAGCACCACGAAATCTCTAGTTGGAGAATTCGCTCGCGACGCCGAGAGGGAGCAAGGTGCCGGGTCTGGGCTCACTCCATGGAGTGGTTCCATGTTATGGGCAGCAAGGTGGGAGACCTATGGTTGGAAGCCATGTTTACTCACACTCGATAGACATCCTGGTGGTGCCTTGGGTGCAAAATGACCTGGTATGCCATGCCTATGAATTTATGAGGATATTGGGTCACATGCATGGTCTCCAGGATCCGTTTTCATGTTTTTTTGTTTCTTTAGATTTTGTTTGTTGCTGCCCAAGAAAATGGCGAAATCTGCCAGCGGGCACGGCAACACGACGGTCGATGCAATCTTGGACCCAGGCATGCATCCAGCCTAGGTACCCCATGGGGAACCCCAAACCATTTTCCCCGAAACTTTAGTGCCTTATATGGTACATACAGTTAAAAACCACATTTACCGGTTCGTAACTCAGAAAAATACAGTACATGCCCACACCACGAGATAAATGCCCACCTCTCGGGAATGGCCATGCACCAGGCCCATGGGCGCGCCCTAATCTTGCACCTCCTTTGGGAAAACGCCGGTTTTTCGGGTCCAGAAAATGGAAAGTAGAGATTTCTCCAAAGCACCACAAAATCTCTAGCTGGATAAGTCGCTTGCGATGTCGAGAGGGATCTAGGTGCCGGGTTTGGGCTCAATCCATGGAGTGGTTCCATGTTCTGGGCAGCGAGGGGGGATCTAAGGTTGGAAGCCATGTTTACTCACACTCGATAGACATCCTGGTGGTGCCTTGGGTGCCAAATGACCTGGTATGCCATGCCTATGATTTTATGAGGGTAGTGAGTCACATGCAAGGGGTCTAGGAGCCGTTTTCACGTTTTTTTTTTAAGATTTCGTTTGGTGCTGCCCAAGAAAACGGCAAAACCCGCCGGCTGGCGCGGCAACACGACGGTCAGTGCAATCTTGGACCCAGGCATGCATCCATCCTAGGTACCCCATGGGGAACTCCAAAACATTTCCCCCCGAAAATTTAGAGTGTCTTATAGGGTACATGCAGTTAGAAACCGCATTTACCGGGCCATAACTCGGAAAAAATATAGTACAGGCCCACACAACAATATAAATGCCCACCTCCTAGGAATGGCCATGCACCATGGTGTAGCATGCGTGGAAATTTCCTCGGGCCCATGGGCGCGCCCTAATCTTGCACCTCCATTGGGTAAACGCCAGTTTTTCGGGTCTAGAAAATGGAAAGTGGAGATTTCTCCAAAGCACCACGAAATATCTAGTTGGAGAAGTCAGTTGCGATGCCGAGAGGGAGCTAGGTGCCGGGTTTGGGCTCAGTCCATGGAGTGGTTACATGTTCTAGGCAGCGAGGGGAGGGGGATCTAGGGTTGGAAGCCATGTTTACTCACACTCGATAGACATCCTGGTGGTGCCTTGGGTGCCAAATGACCTGGTATGCCCTGCCTAGGATTTTATGAGGGCAGTGGGTCACATGAAAGGGCTCCAGGAGCCGTTTTCATGTTTTTTTTGTTTTTTAGATTTTGTTTGGTGCTGCCCAAGAAAACAGTGAAACTCGCCGGCGGGCGCGGCAACGCGACGGTCGGTGCAATTTTGGACCCAGGCATGCATCCAGCCTAGGTACCCCATGGGGCACCCCAAACCATTTTCCCTCGAAAATTGAGAGTTTCTTATAGGGTACATATAGTTACAAACTGCATTTACCGGGACGTAACTCGGAAAAAATACAGTACATGCCCGCACCACGATACAAATGCCCACCTCCCGGGAATGGCCATGCACCATGGTGTAGCATGCGTGAATATTGCCTCGGGCCCATGGGTGCACCCTAATCTTGCAACTCCTTTGGGAAAAAGCCAGTTTTTAGGGTCCAGAAAATGGAAAGTGGATATTTCTCCAAAGCACCACAAAATCTCTAGTTGGAGAAGTCGCTTGCGATGCTGACAGGGGGCTTGGTGTCGGGTTTGGGATCAATCCATGGAGTGGTTCCATGTTCTAGGCAGCGAGGGGAGGGGGGATCTAGGGTTGGAAGCCATGTTTACTCACACTCGATAGACATCCTGGTGGTGCCTGGGGTGCCAAATGACCTTGTATGGCATGACTATGATTTTATGATGGCAGTGGGTCACATGCAAGGGATCCAGGAGCCGTTTTCACATTTTTTTTGTTTTTTAGATTTTGTTTGGTGCTGCCCAAGAAAACGGTGAAACCCGCCGGCGGACGCGGCAACGCAAGGGTCGGTGCAATCTTGGACCCAGGCATACATCCCTTCTAGGTACCCCATGGGGCACCCCAAACCATTTTCCCTGAAAATTTAGAGTGTCTTCTAGGGTACATACAGTTAGAAACCGCATTTACCGGGCCGTAACTCGGAAAAAATACAGTACATGCCCACACCACGAGATAAATTCCAACCTCCCGAGAATGGCCATGCACCATGGTGTAGTATGCGTGGAAATTGCCTCGGGCCCATGGGCGCGCCCTAATCTTGTACCTCATTCGACATAACACCGGTTTTTCAGGTCCAGAAAATGGAAAGTGGAAATTTCCCCAAAGCACCACGAAATCTCTAGTTGGAGAAGTCGCTTGCGATGCCGAGAGGGAGCTAGGTGCCGGGTTTGGGCTCAATCCATGTAGTGGTTCCGTGTTCTGGGAAGCGAGGGGGGATCTAGGATTGGAAGGCATGTTTACTCACACTCGATAGACATCCTGGTTATGCCTTGGGTGCGAAATGACCTGGTATGCCCAGCCTAGGACTTTATGAGGGAGTGTGTCACATGCAAGGGCTCCAGGAGCCGTTTTCACATTTTCACGTTTTTTTGTTTTTAAGATTTTGTTTTGTGCTGGCCAAGAAAACGGCGAAACCAGCCGGCGGGCGCGGCAACGCGATGGTCGGTGCAATCTTGGACCCAGGCATGCATCCAGCCTAGGTACCCCATGGGGCATCCCAAACCATTTTTCCCCGAAAATTGAGAGTTTCTTACAGGGTACATATAGTTAGAAACCGCATTTACCGGGTTGTAACTCGGAAAAAAATACAGTACATGCCCGCACCACGATATAAATGCCCACCTCCCGGGAATGGCCATGCACCATGGTGTAGCATGCGTGAATATTGCCTCGGGCCCATGGGCGCACCCTAATCTTGCACCTCCTTTGGGAAAAAGCCAGTTTTCAGGGTCCAGAAAATGGAAAGTGGATATTTCTCCAAAGCACCACGAAATCTCTAGTTGGAGAAGTCGCTTGCGATGCTGACAGGCAGCTTGATGTCGGGTTTGGGCTCAATCCATGGAGTGGTTCCATGTTCTGGGCAGCGAGGGGGGATCTAGGGTTGGAAGCCATGTTTACTCACACTCGATAGACATCCTGGTGGTGTCTTGGGTGCCAAATAACCTGGTATGCCTTGCCTATGATTTTATGAGGGCAGTGGGTTACATGAAAGGGCTCCAGGAGCCGTTTTCACGTTTTTTTGTTTTCTTAGATTTTGTTTGGTGCTGCCCAAGAAAACGGCGAACCCTGCCGGCGGGCGTGGCAACACGACGGTTAGTGCAATCTTGGACCCAGGCATGCATCCAGCCTAGGTACCCCATGGGGCACCCCAAACCGTTTTTCCCCTACAATTTACAGTGTCTTATAGGGTACATACAATTAGAAACCGCATTTACGCGACCGTAACTCGGAAAAAATACAGTACATGCTCGCACCACGAGATAAATGCCCACCTCCCGGGAATGGCCATGCACCATGGTGTAGCATGCATGGACATTACCTCCGGCCCATGGGCGCACCCTAATATTGCACCTCCTTTGGGAAAACGCCGGTTTTTCGAGTCCAGCAAATGGAAAGTGGAGATTTCTCCAAAGCACCACGAAATCTCTAGTTGGAGAAGTCGCTTGTGAGGCCGAGAGGGCGCTATGTTCTGGGTTTGGTCTCATTCCATGGAGTGGTTCCATGTTCTCGGCAACGAGGGGGGATCTAGGGTTGGAATCCATGTTTACTCACACTCGATAGACATCCTAGTGGTTCCTTGCGTGCCAAATGACCTGGTATGCCCTGCCTATGATTTTATGA
The DNA here is from genome assembly GCA_916181665.1 of Avena sativa. Lineage (NCBI taxonomy): Eukaryota > Viridiplantae > Streptophyta > Magnoliopsida > Poales > Poaceae > Avena > Avena sativa. The sequence goes on along the minus strand of OV702298.1, from coordinate 36,475,492 downwards.
GGGAAGTGGGTCGCATGCAAGGGCTCCAGGAGCCGTTTTCAAGTTTTTTTGTTTTTTTAGATTTTGTTTTGTGCTGCCCAAGAAAACGGCGAACCCCGCCGGCGGGCGCGGCAGCGCGACGGTCTATGCAATCTTCGACCCAGGCATGCATCCAGCCTAGGTACCCCATGGGGAACCCCAAACCATTTTTCCCCAAAAATTTAGAGTGTATTATAGGGTACATATAGTTAGAAACCGCATTTACCCGGCCGCAACTCAAAAAAAATACAGTACATGCCCGCACCACGAGATAAATGCCCACCTCCCGGGAATGGCCATGCACCATGGTGTAGCATGCATGGGAATTTCCTCGGGCCCATGGGCGCGCCCTAATCTTGCACCTTGATATGTTGGAAACGTATCTATAATTTTTGATGGTCCATGCTTGTTTAGTATCTACTTTGCTCTGCTTGTCTACACTTTAAGGTGCTTTCTACATGTTTTCTTGTACTCACCGATTAACAAGTTGCAACAGTGCCAGATGCCTGTTTTCTGCTATTTTTGGTTTCAGAAAAGTTAGTAATGAAATATTCTCGGAATTGGACGGGACGAAGGACAAAGTCAATAAATTTCCGTGGGGAACAAGAAGTCCATAGGGGAGCCCGAAAGGCCAGCTAGGGGGGGCCAGAACAACCCTAGGCGCGGGTGGGCCCATCCCCGCGCCTGGCTAGGGTTTGGGCACCCTGGCCGCCTCCCGTTCTCGCCCCTTCGCCTATAAGAAGCCTCCGATGCAGAAACTCTCGGTACCCGATTAGACATCCATGAAACCGTCTGTAGCCACCACCATCGTCCCTAGATTGGGGGGGATCTGAAGCTCTTCCCGGAACCCTCCCGGAGGGGAGATCATATCGGAGGCCTTCTCTCCGGTATGATTCATGAGTAGTTCCACCTTGGACTATGGGTACATGTGGTAGCTAGATGGTTGTATCTCCTCCTTTGTGCTTTCATGTATATATCTTGTGAGCTCCGTTCATGATCAAGATCTGATCTATCTGTAATCATGCATGTTGTGTTTGCGGGGATCCGATGGATATTGAGATTATTATGTTGGTTTGATTAATGGTTTTCTCTTTATTATTTCTATCATGTCTGTGTTGTTTGTGATCTTGCATGCTCTCCATTGCTAGTGGTTATCTTGGCCAAGTAGTTGCTAGTGACTCCAAGAGAGAGTATTTATGCTCGATAGTGGGTTCATGCCTCTCGTTTCCAAGGGAAGTGACAATAATCTCTTCGGTTGTAGATGTGTTGTTGCTACTAGGGAGAAAACAACGGTCTCTTGTTCATGGAACATGTGGACTGTTTACCTTACACACATTGCTTAAAGCATTTGTCTGTTGCTTGCAGCTTAATACTGGAGGGGGTTCGAATGATAACCTGAAGGTGGACTTCTAGTCATAGATGCAGCTGGATGGCGGTCTATGTATATTGTTGTATTGCCCAATCAACCTCATAGGATCTTTCTGGCTAGTAATTGCATTGTTATGCCTTGCTTAGTTCCTTTCAATTCCCCCGCTGTAATTTGTTTACCCTTCATGCCATGTTGTTTATCTAAGGAGAGCACCTCTAGTGAACTATGGACCCCGGTCCAATCTTTACCATTGATACATCTTCCACTGTTACATGTTTACTTGCTGCAAACCATTATCTTCCACACCATACGTTTAATCCTTTGTTACAACAAACCGGTGAGCTTGAAAACCTCACTGATTCATTGGGGTAAAGTCTTGAGTTTGTGTTGTACAGGTCTCCGCGTTGCTTACAACAACTATGTGACATTTCCTTCCTCCTACTGGTTCGATAACCTCGGTTTCTTACTGAGGGAAACTTGCTACTGTGATGCTTCATACCTTGCTATTGGGGTTTCCAACAAAGAGTTCCACGACAAGTAATGGGCGCCATCACACCTCCTTTCGGAAAACGCCTGTTTTTTGGGTCCAAAAAATGGAAAATGGAGATTTCTCCAAAGCACCACGAAATCTCTAGTTGGAGAAGTCGCTTGCGATGCCGAGAGGGAGCTAGGTGCCGCGTTTGGTCTCAATCCATGGAGTGGTTCCATGTTTTGGGAAGCGAGGGTGGATCTAGGGTTGGAAGCCATGTTTACTAACACTCGATAGACATCCGTGTGGTGCCTTGGGTGCCAAATGACCTGGTATGTCGTGCCTATGATTTTATGAGGGCAATGGATCACATGCAAGGGCTCTAGGATCCGTTTTCACGTTTTTTTGTTTTTTTAGATTTTGTTTGCTGCTACCCAAGAAAACGGCAAAACCCGCCGGCGGGCGCGGCAACGCGACCGTCGGTGTAAACTTGGACCCAGGCATGCATGCAGCCTAGGACGCCATGGGGCACCCCCAAACCATTTTTCCCAGTAAATTTAGAGTGTATTATAGGGTACATATAGTTAGAAACCGCATTTACCCTGCCGTAACTCGGAAAAACTATAGTACATGCCCGCACCACGAGATAAATGCCCACATCCCGGGAATGGCCAAGCACCATGGTGTAGCATGCATGGAAATTGCCTCGGGCCCATGGGTGCGCCCTAATCTTGTGCCTCCTTCGGGAAAACACCGGTTTTTCGGGTCTAGAAAATGGAAACTGGAGATTTCTCCAAAGCACCAGGAAATCTCGAGTTGGAGAAGCCGTTGTCGCCATTGTACATAACGAAAGCAAACCTGATTTTTATAGCCCAAAAACCTTCTTCCAGTGTTACTGCCTTCAAATGCAACATATTTCCTCAGTTTTAAACCATGGTCACATGGTACTTCCCAATCGAGATCTAGTCCCTCCCAATCACGGTCGTAGACCATGAGTGGTACCTATAAGGGAACGAAAAGCTAGAAATAAACATGATTGCATGTACATTTCAAGTCTTGGGTCAAGGTAATTACCAATGCCAAACCATTGCCGAGAAAACAGAAGAACTCAAATTGGGGAGGGAATACTTGATGTCGGAGAGAAAGTTGTTGCTGCTCGAATGGTCGTCCCCATCATTCCATGGCAGCATGGCAAATGCGGCTGCGGCGACGCATCGGCAACAGTGAGAAGAGAGAGAGGAAGGTAGTGAGTGGAGAGAGAAGGAGTGGGGAAAGTGAAGTGCGTCAATGTTGCAGCATTGTTGGCATGCTACAATGGTTTAATTGATACAATATCCCGTGGCTGGATTACTATCTCATATCTAATAGTTTTTCTGTTCCTTCATTTTAATTTGTAATATTAATCATGTACTTCCTCCTTCCCAATTTGTTTGACTTATAGCAACATACATAATCTTATGTACAGAACAATATAGGATTATGATTTATGGTTTAGGGTCTAATGAACTGTTTATTGTACTAACCCCTTAACCCTTATTCCTAAATCCTAGACCTGTGCGTCCAATAGATCATTATCTCCTACTTAGTAATTTTTTTATTGATCCCACAGAGCATTATATTACATCATAATCATGTACACTACAAGGTACTTATATATCACCTTTTTCAGTGATGGTTTCAATGAATGATATGTCCCAAAATCCCAAGAGCTCACAGCACATTATATTACAATCTCTCAACAATCATAATCTCAAAAAAAAATTTATCACATCATCTCGGAAAACACAATCATGTCAACTACAATGTACTTGTGTCTTATTACAATAATGATGCTTTCCTCGAGTGATATGTCTGAAAATCGCAACAGCTCATAGAACATCAGATTGCAATCTCTGAACAAATATGATCACATCAACACAGTTTCAAAGCAACAACAATCTTTGTTACAAATACAGGCAGGGGAGCCCTGCGGTCTATCTGACAAGCCCTGGGTAGTAGCTCTCATTAGATATGATCAACGTCTACCGCCTCATTCTGTTCAGCCACAGCAGGGGCCTCTGCATCCACTACAACCTGTCTAACAACATCAGAAATGGCAGACAGGAAGAACACCCTCCTGGTTTGCTTCTTTCGTCGCATAATCTGCATCAGATCATCGGTATCCAAAACCTCTATGAACTCCTGCTTCTTCTGATGCCACCACCGGAGTCATGCCATCTGCTTAGGGCCAATAATGATTTCCTTACCAATCATCTCTCTCAGTTCAAAAAGAGTTATGTTTTTGGTATCGACGACTATCTCCAGAGTACATGATGAAATTTGCTTACTAACTCCGCCATCAAGTTTTTCTGTGTATGAATCCACCTCCAGGTGTATATTGAACTTAGCTTGATCAGCATCGGGTGGTACGTAAACTCGAGAAGTAGAAGCTCTGGCAGCAAGATCTCCAGTATCTGCATACATATCATCAATCATCGCTTCAACATTCACCTGACGATCAGCTGCACAACACTCCCAAAGCATCTGAAGCTCATGGGAGTGCTCAATTTGCACATAGGTATCACTCATGTTACGCCACACCAATTTTTCCCTCTATCTGGATCCCCAAGGAATTCTAGAATGAAGCATATCTATCAGTTGTGAAACAGACACAACCTCTTTTTAGTTGACAAGCAAACGCACATCCTGCCCGAACACAACCCTCTCGCAACCAAAATCTAGTTTTGGAGTGTACTGGCGGACATGAACCATGAACTCATATAGGTCCGCTGCATCGAAGCTGTTCCTAATTTGATTAAAAAGAGGACCTTTCAGTTCATTCGACACTACTTTGCAGTAACTAATCTATTTGCAAGACAAGGCACAGATAAGAAAAATTCACCTCTCACTCTTCTCCCGGGTGGTTTTCTTCGAGATATGTGTTGCACGACCCCGCACTGCAGCCGAACACTCCACCGTCGGCCTAGCTTTCCTCTTCAACCCACTGCTCATAGGTACCCTGTTAGCAGACTTCTGCCTAACCTCCTCACTAACCTGGGCTACAGACCCCGCCGCTTCTTCGCTTGTCTGGCATTGTGCCCGAGACACTGGCTCCGACAAAGCCGAATCAGTCGATGACGTAGCTACCACCTTGGCCTCGCTTGACATGCCGCCTCCAGATGCAGTGTGTGTGTGTGCGTGTGTGTGTGTGTGTGTGGGAGGGGGAGGGGCGGGGAGAGTATAGAAAAATGACCATCGCCGCTGATCAACCAGATTCAGTGTAGGGGGGGGAGAAAAAGGACCGCCACCGGATTCAGTTTTGGGGCTTAGGAAAGTACATAAATGGATTTGCCCGTGCGGCACATGGACGGTGACTTAGAAGGGGCAAAGCAGGGGCACGACGGGTACTAATGTAACAGAATATCCTAACATAACGGCTCAGATTTGAAAATATATGGTTTGGCCACCATTCACTCAAAATGCCCCTCTTGGTAATTACCCCTCGAACTTTTCGAATCACGGTGATTACACGCAAATCGGGCCCCTCGTTGCCTTCGCCTGCGAAATTTTGGGCCGCAAAGTAGTATCCCCCAAATAACATTAGCAGGCTTCCACACCTTAGCAATTAACAGTTCACAAAATATTACTCTCAACATGATGTAAAAGTATTTGGTTAAACCGAATGAGTTAGTGAGGTAGTCCCAGATGTTTTAGGATTAAGATATTCACTTGGGATTCAAAATATAAAACGTCTCTTTGTCTTACTACAATATAGTGGTATATGCCTATTTTCTCTTTGCACATTCACTCTTTTTCTTTCTCTTTCCTTTCTTATTTTTATATATATTCATGCTCACACTTTTGTTTAAGTGCTGTGCAAAGGATCTAGCCATACATTCCACTTCAAGTAGGAGTCAAAAGTTTAACAATTTCAAACACCAAATTCCAAATATATATGAAGCATCTTTAAAACTTGAATATTCTACATCAACTTGTTCTCACTCTATTTGATAGCACATTTTGATTTTTCCTTTGTTCAAGGTTTTTTCTTTTTCAACTTAACTAATTAGATAATTTCTTGTTTTTCTAAATCAAACCATTGACCTACAACATATTGATCAAATTACATTTGTATGATTCGTTAATACCAATGGTGTGGAAGACTTATATTTATATCATCAAGTGCAAGTAAAATTATACTCAAGCCTTTCATATATCCAATAGGAAAAACTCAAACTCAATAATGCTCCATATATTATAATAAACTCGGAATTTCATAAAAGGGATCGACTGTTCCTGAAGGGAATTCTAATGATGCAAACTTTATTTATGAGCTCAAACTAATGCAAAACTATAATAGTAAAAAAACTTATAAGATAGATTACAAGGTCTTAAAGATCTCCCCAAGCTTGGAATCAAGCCACGCGGGATCAAATAATCCCTCGCAATTATTTTATACCATGATTTATTCGCAGATCACTATGGCACCATGGCGTGTAGCACCGTGGTGCGTAGCTTCTTGTTGGTGTCATTCAGAGCAATGATGCGGCTATAGAACCTGCGCAAATCAGATTGCAAGGTATCCACCCTATCTACAAGTTTAGTCACCAATGGGAGAAGATGATATATCTCTAGTGCCTGCACGCTATCCTTTGTCTTGGGGACAACTTATTCTTCCTTATCCATTATTGATTGATCGGTAAAATAGAAACTGTTCCTCCACTCTTCTTGGGGCTTCACCCTCATACGAGCGCTAGTGGTAGGCCTCGAGCGGGGCAATACCAGTTCCTTGCTAGCACCTGCACAAATGTTAGGTATTTCCTTACGCTTGTGCGGCCTGGGATCCGTGATGATGAACTTGACCGTCTCCACACGCCCTTGTGGCTTGTGTCCTTCCTTCTCTTCTTGCGTTCTCTTCATCGTTGCCCAGTTGATCTTCAGGGGATCATAGACATCACGACAGATGTAAACGTCGCTCCAGCCTTCATCAGGATCGCTGTTGTATAAGCTTGGCTCGATGTAATTTTTGTACCTCATGCTAAACCTCTCCACCTCCTCATCATCGTCCTCTATATACGGGCTGCTAGAAAGGTCCCTAGGAGCAATGATCCCCATGGGTTTTCCACGTCCTAGGACAGGATAGCGCATCGCTAGATTTGTTCCTGTTGATTGTGATTAGAGAGAGAGAGAGAGGCACAATGGCAGTATATAAGAGGGGTCAGAGGTCGGTAAAACTCGCGAGAAACACCAAATTCACGCCCAAGAAAAGAATCTGAATATAATAGGAAAATAAATCACGATTTTGGAGGAGTCCTGCCGCGTAACGACAAACTATACGGCCGCGGCCCATATAGCTCTGGTTGTATAGTTGGTTCCGGGCAGATAATTCCATAAAATCTCGAGTCCATGTCGGTTAGATTACCGACTAGGAACCGACAAACCCCCTTTTTAGATGAATAAAATAAGAACGAAAAAGGGTCGATGATATAGAAGCTTTAACGACCAACTATAAGGCGGGAGATTTTTCTCCGGTCATATAGTTTCGCCCGTATAGGTAATGAACATCGAAAAATATTTTGTAAGAGGGATACAGTACCTTTAACGACCAACTATACGGCAGGAGATTTTTCTCCGGTCGTATAGTTGCACCCGTATAGTTACAAAAACCACTCAAAAACTTCATAAAAACAAGAGGAATTCAAAGGTAAAAAATTTAGTAGTAAAAACTATGAAAGAAAATCACTTTATTAGAGTAAGAAAACTTACCTTACAATTACCGTCTATTTATTCAGGGATGACAAGATCCTTCAACAACAAGGATTTCTTCTCTTTTGGATTGATTGACCTTAGTTCATCTAATAATTCTCGTAAGCGAAAATCACCAGGACTAAAGTCCCTCTCAATAAGATTAGTGTCTTGCTGGGCAAATATAGATGCTGCATCCACAATCTTTGCTTCTTATCTCTGCATAATCTGCAACTCAAATTCTTGAAGTAAGAGGATCCAATGGATCAGTCTTGACTTATGAATCTTCCTCTTGAGGAGTTCTTTTAAACCATTACGATCCGTATGAACTCTTACTTTTGCATCAACTATATAAGAGAGAAATTTATCGCAAGAGAAAAATACAGCAAAGAGTTCTCTTTCTTCCTTAAGATAATTCTTTTGAGCACTATTGAGAGTTCTACTAGCATGATGTATAATATTAAATCTGCGACCTATGTGTTGTCCCAGAGTTACTCCTACAACATCATCACTAGCTTCACATATTAAATCAAAAGTCATATCCCAAATAGGTGGTTTAATGATAAGGGCATGAGATAAAGCATATTTTTGTTTATCAAAGGCAATAAGGCATTTATCATCAAAATTAAATCTTACTCCCTTCCACAACAAATTAGTTAAATGTTTAGAGATTCTAGAGAAATTCCAAATGAACCTTCTATAAAAACCCACATGACCAAGAAAACTTCTTATACCTTTTATGTCCCTTGGTTGTGGCATTCTCTCTATTGATTCAACTTTAGCCCAATCTACTTCAATACCCTTACCTAGTACCATATGTCTAAGGACTATGCCTTCTTTGAGCATAAAATGACACTTCTCCCAATTTATAACAAGATTGGTTTCTTCACAATGCTGCAAAATTATTTTGAGATTATCCAAGCAACTAGTAAACGAAGTTCCATAGACAGAAAAATCATCCATAAACACTTCCATTATTAGTTCTATAAAATATGCAAAAATAGCAGCCATGAATCTTTGAAAAGTAGTTGGATCATTACATAAACCAAAAGGCATGCATCGATAAGCATATAAACCATAAGGACTAATGAAAGTTGGTCATCAGGATGAACATCTATTTGGAAAAAACTAGAATATCCGTCCAAGTAACAAAAATGAGTGTGGTTTGCTAACCTCTCTAAAGTTTGCTATGAACCATAAAGGATAGTGATCTTTACTAGTTTCCTTATTCAATTTCCTGAAATCTATGCACATCCTATGTCCAACAATAGTTCTAGTTGGTATCAATTTATTGTTTTTCATTAGGAACAACCGTAAAGCCGCCTTTCTTAGGAACACAATGGACATGACTTACCCATTCACTTTCTTTTACAGGATAGATTATACCTGCATCTAGTAGGCGTACTATTTCTTTTCTTACTACTTCCTTCATTTTAGGCTTTAACCTTCTAATAAATTCTACAACTAGTTTAGCACCTTCCTCCATGAATATTTGATGGACGGTTATCATGGGACTAATGCCCTTCAAATCATCCATTGAGTACCCAAAGGCCTTGAGATGCTCCTTAAGTACCTTCATGAGTTCATATTCTTCGTCCCCTGAAATTTTAGCACTAATAATAGGGAATCCATGAATCTATATTTAAGATTATTTGGTAAAGTTTTTAATTATGGGGGTGGTAATTCTTCATCCCCCCTCTTTTCTGGCTCTTCAAAAGCTTCATCAGTTGGAAGTTCTAAGATGGGAAATGAATAAAATTCACTTTCTAATTATTTCTTGACAATCTGAGTCTTCATTTATTTCTTCTTCTTGATTACTTAATAAAAGAGCTTCCATCTCCTCAATAGTTTTCTCTTTCTCTTCTTCTTGTCATAGTAGAGGTTTGTCTTTAAATTTGGAAAAGTGGAATTCTTTTTCCGCTTTCCCAAGCTTAAGGGATACAACCTCCTTTTTTAAGTTGACTATGGCACCTACATCGCTCAAAAAGTTTCTTCCAAATATAATTGGGAAAAAGAGTGTCAGCTAGCATATCAACAACTACAAAAAGGCGATAGGAATTTTTTTATTGCCAATTGTAATAGTTGCATCTTCAACTACTCCCATTGGAATTCTATGATTTTTATTGGCTAACATGATTTTCATATCAGTATTTTCTATTGTAGATGGTGCTATCTCTTCTTTTGTTTCTAAATAAAAATCATAAGATAGAATATTCACTTTGGTGCCAAGATCACATAAAACATAATGAGAGGTTTCTTTAAATATGTAGGGAAGAATAGGCTTACCCACATCTTTTACCTTCAAGCAATATGGAAGTCTCTTCATCAAGTTCAATGATGTTACTATGTGCATAGATAGCCATAATTGCTTCCTTGGTTACCTATTCATCTTGGGTATCAACCAGATCTTCTTCAACTTTTGGCACACTTTCCTCTTCTTTATTCTCATGTACTGCTTTAACATGTTCATATTCCAAAATATGCTCCTGTGTAGTGTTAAGGAAAGGTATCTCATACATTGGTTCTATGGAGGCCAATGTTGCTTTAACTTCTCTTTTCTTCTCGAGTTCGGGTGGTAGATCATACTTGGCTGAACCCTCTTTTGGAGATTTGATGTGTTCTGTAAAACCTTTAACAACTTGCAACACAAGATCTGAATCTAAATAAAGCTCTTTAGATAGTTCTAACATGGCCCTTCTTATTATAGTCATGAATACAATCATAATCTATTTTTGTGCCTCCTTCACTTCCTAGACCAAAATTCCATGAAACTATATGATTGTGAATTCTATTAAGTAAAGCCCAAGCTTTAGTTATGGGTAAATCCATAAAAGCTCCTCTCGCACAAGAGTCTAGTTCAATTTTATTAGGTTCAATTATACCTCCATAAAAGATATGCAATAAATACCATTCAGGAAAATCATGATGAGGACATTGATTAAGTAAATCCTTAAATCTTATATAAGCTCTTACTAGTCCTTCATTAGGACGGTTCCTCCAAGTCATTATAAGACGCCTGATTCCAAAAGATTTTGATAATGGATAATATTTGGATAAAAATTCACAAGCTAAATTATCCCAGGTATTAGTGGCTTTTGAGGGTAAATATCTATACCATGAGAGAGTTGTACTCGTCAAAGTTTTACTAAAAAGTTTAACCCTTACCTCATTGGTGGTATACCCTTGTAACATCCCAGGATTAGAACCTAGAAATAGAGAGGACACAGGTTTGTGCATTGCATCCATGCATAAGAAAATCTGGGAAATTTTCGCGCAAAACTAAAAGAGCTATAGAGGGATCGGGATCTCTCTTGTTCTGAAGGAAACTTCGGAGCAAGTGCGATAGATTTCGACATGACCTTGGTAGAATTCTTTGTTTCGGGGAAAATTTGTTCAAACATGTATTTGAATTTCAAATATGAAATTCAAATGAATTTATAAAATTCACAAATGGAAATTGGAAATATTTAATAACTTGAAAAGAAATGATTACAAAAATGATATAAAAAGAATTCTTTATTGATATATATACATATAGTATTACATTGATATTTTACAATAAATAAAATAATTCTTTATTACAACAAAATATATATGACATTGTCTTTACAAAATAATTGTAAAAGAAAAAGGAAATAAGTAAACTTTATTGAATAAAATATAACAATACAATGTTTTTACAATATTTTAACAGAATATAAATTACAATATTTGATACTAAGAAATTCCTAAGCTACTGTTCTCTTATCACTTCATCATCTGGAATTTTCTTTCTTCTTTTCATTTCCTGCAAACATAACAAAAAGAAAATGAAAAAAAACAAAAAGAAAATAAAAGAAGGATTAATTGTTTAGAATTTTGCTCTCAGATTTGACATAGAAATTTTATGTCTAATTCATCATTGAGCTAAATTTTAGAAGGGGAAAGTTTCACCAGATTGTAGTATCTGTTCATATCAGTATTTTTGCCTCAGTACACCATCATTGGCTATCTAAGAATCCACTTGGAAACATCCAAAAATATATCTCAACTTCAGATAATACCAAACCAGCCGAGCACAACCATAGGACAAAGATCTCATAGATGAAACCTGGACAGGGGGAGGTTCCTGGACCAGCAGCACACAAACAAGAAGCTCACACATGCATGCAGGCATATGTGCTGCAACCCCACTAGGCAACATCAAGTAGAGGAAAAGCACCAGCCGTAGTAGAGCTACTACTATATTCTCTCTTCACATCCACAACCAGACCAAGTCTAGCAACTCTGTTCTTATCTCAATCAATACAACCACAAGGATCCCTTCTTGTTTTCTCATAGTTTCATAGAACCACATCACACCATCAACCAACTCTGGTTGCTCCTTGGAGCCATCCAATAATTAGTCTCAGGGAAGAAGGCCAGGCCACAGTTGCATCAGGAGTAGATCAAGGACAAGTGAAGTATAGCAGCTAGGTGGAGAGGGTCAGGAACATGAAGCAACAATTGAATCAGATCATCAACATCAGATCAAAACCATTGGTGTGAGCCAACCAAAACCAAGAAATCATCATCTACAGCAGCAACAACAGCTACCTTCTAAAGTAGGTTGCAACACTAAGATTCAAGCATCTTATATACTTTTATCTGTTTTAGACAACAAACAGAAGTAGTAATGAAGAATAGTTCTCTCAGTATTGCATAGAGATGCTATGCAACATCATCATCGAGAAGTTCCCAATCTATATTAGCATATGTTCTTAATAAATATACACCTCAGACTGAGCATCAAAGGTTAGGGACAAATCCACCTGAAACTTTAAAGTCATAAAGATGGATGAATCTATATTCAGAGCATCTCACAGTAGCAAGTCATACTACTTTGAGATCTTCCACTTTGCACACTCCCAGAGGGAGGCACCACATTAGTAACCCAACATGTAGTAGAAGCCATTATATTGTTGACAATAGAAAGAAACTTGCTAAGCAAGATCACAGTAGGTTAGTGGAGCAGCAGAAGAAGTAACCATCTGCTAGCAAGCAGAACATGTCTCCATATCATTTTCCTAGTAAAGAATTTAGGAATCATATTTGACCACTTTTATCTTAACAAGATTGACAGAAACCAGTCTAGCTATGTCACTGAATCAAAGATACAGTAAACTAATCTATGGAGAACTACCAATTACAGCCCAACCATAAGTTATTAATCCAAGATCATGCCTTGCATGATATAGCATCATAATTTTATTCTCTAGTTTTTACTAGACAAGCATTACCACAACTGCTAGGCTACAGGGCACATTCCCAGAGGGTAGCACCTTTGTACCTAGTAGTTTAGAATATTTTTAGCATAAACCCAAGTCCATTTTAAATAAACCACAATCTCACTTAAGAATAAGTCCATATCATCTTCCTAGATTATACTAGGAATCAGCTCAGAGATTATTCTCTATCATATTGTCAACAGATAATGTTCACAACAATTAGATTCCAATCTAGGAATTTTTAATCCCAAAGAAATTATATTCCAACATGAACAAATAAGCAGCACAACTATGCACTACTAAATGGACATTAACATAGCCAGTGTCCATGCTAGTCAACAGATCAAGTACAGTAATTGTTCTCACATCATAACCTTTATGTGAATCTCTTATTAAATTTAGGATTCAGCAAAGAGCAACTCTAGAATATTCAGGTAACAGCAGAAGTAACCACATTGATGCCACACATAGATAAGTAAAGAGCAAGCCAAGACAGAGTACCAGTATCAGCTCTAGAGCATAGAAATGTTTTAGTATAGAAGATAAAACATGGCCAACCTCCACACCAGCACACCATAACCTCGAGCTCACAATTAGGATATTACCATTCTCATAGTTCCACACCTAAGCAAATTCATCGGATCGAAGCCGGTCACATAAGTATTACCTGTATGGAGACATGGTTGCTGCAGCAGGCAAGAAGGCCGACGTCGTGGTTGTAGAAGTCTGCCGTCCCGCCAGTGTGGTTGAGTGAATTCCCTGGGGCAAACCTCCTTCCAGGATGAACACGACGCTGCTACTAATCTAGGGAATTTGCATGGGGGGGTGAAGCAATCTGATTGGGGCACTCATTGGAATAGTGACGTTTGGTTCCACATTCATAACAACTCACATGAGACTTGTCCTTTGCTGCAACAGTCACAGCATTGCTTCCAGTTCTTGGGGCAGTGTTGGTGTTGGTGGCGACATTGTTGTTGAACTTGGGCAGTGCACAGTTGAAGTTGCTGGGGTTGTTGTGGTTTCCTCCGGGCCTAGGGTTTCCACGGTTGGGATAGGTCGGACGGTTCATCGGGGATATATTGTTTCTTGCGGAAAATCCTGGAGATGGGTTGGGGCGATACTTTGGTGTATGGTGGGTTCCTGGTTGATGCATCATGCGACGCTTGCAGTTCTCATTAGCTTGGTTGATCTTTCCTTCCATCTGAATGCCATAATCAACTAAGGCTTCAATATCCGCAAAGGGGATATTGACTAACACTGTATGCATCTCATTGTGCAGACCATTTAGAAATCTCTCTTTCTTCTTGGCTTCAATGTTGATCTCATCAGGGGCATACCTTGACAGAGATAGGAATCTGTCATGGTACTCTACCACAGTCATTCTTCCTTGCTTAAGCTCCTTGAATTCATCTCTCATCCGCAGAATAAAACCAGGTGGCACATGGGTTATGCTAAACTTGAGTTTGAATTCATCCCAAGCCATCATTTGTCCTCCATTCATCGTGCGAACACTAGTCCACCATGCTCTTGCATCTCCAGCCAGATAGTGGGTGGCAAATAGTACTTTCTCGTTGGCTTCCACTCCTGCAACTTCCAGATTGTTCTCCCTGGTTTGCAGCCAATCATCGGCGTCTAGGGGCTCTTTAGACTTACTGAAAACGGGTGGATTGGTGTTCTAGAAATTCTTGAGCTTAGATCCATGGTTGTCCTGATTTCCATGGCCTTGATTATTGTTGTCCATCTGAGCGATGTGTTGAAGGGTGGCTAAGTTGGCTTGACGCTCGGCTCTTTCAGCTTCACGGTCTGAAACTAACATTTGCAAGATCTGCAACATCGGGTCCGGGGATGAACTGCTTCCTCCGCGAGACATCTGAAGATTGAGATAGATCATGAGAAAAAAGGGAAATTTCTAAGGTTCGGGAGTTTTGGGAAAAGTTTACAAAATTTGACTCAGATTTTTCTAGCAACTTTCTTTTCATTCATTCATTCATAGCACACGATACAAACACACACCACAACCAAGGAAGACGGATGGTTTTAAGAACCATTCTAGGAAACTACGATACAGTGGGACCGAATACAACTCACTAACACTAGTGCTCAAGTGCTACTACTCCTCGGAGTTAGTGTCCTCATCATCCTCATCATCATCGACGAAGGCGAAGTCCTCCTCATCGGTGAAGAAGTCCATGGCCTTATCCTCCAAAAAGTCATCATCATCACTGAGATAGGAGTAGGGGTCTCCACGAAGTTCTTCCCCTGCATTCTCCCTCTCCTCCAGCTGCATGTCTCTCTCGTGGATGGTCTCCTCCAAATCCGTGATCCAGTGGCGAAGACGGGCAATGATGCGCTCCTTCTTGACAAGCTGACGGCGACGAGACTCGCGATCCTTCACCAGCATGGCGATGGTCTGATCCTTCTGAACGGCGATGGCAGACTTGTGGTTGGCATAGGAGCGGGCATTGTCTAACTCCTTCTGACGGTCATACACCATGAATCTGAGGTGGTCCACTTGGTTCTTCAGCTTAGGGTGATATGGTGCCTCTAGGGACTGTCCCATAGAATCATGCCTTGGGCAGAACTCAAAGCGGGTACCCTTGATCTGATTGATACTCTGCCCACACAGACGGGGAAGAGCTTCCTGCATGGCACTGGCAAGTCCATCGAGTCTCTGATGGTGAACTGAATTCCCTCTATGGTGGGGACTTCAATCTTTCCTCTAAGACTTGCAACAATTAGCCATTTCAACTCTTCTCCTTCCTGGTCATTGAGCTGAGCTCCGAAGAACTCGGGGTGCAGATGCTCCAGCATCTCCGACAACTAGTCCAAGTCACGCTCAAAGATGAGGTCTCCTCCATTCCCCAACTTATAAAACTTGCTATACTTCACGTCCATCTATAAGAATATAGGATGAGTAAGTTAGTAGAGTGATCAAGTATGTCAAATTTTAAGTAAGTTTGCCAGAACTTTTGAGGAACATGATTTTTCATGAAAGAGTCTAAGTGATAAGAATGAGAATAAGTTTTCATAAATACTCACTTCCTTGGTTTTGAAACTAAGTTTTTGATTCAAACGTCCATCCTAAACTAGGGTCTCATATGGTCAGGATGGCTCTGATACCAACTTGTCAACACCCGGATTTTTAATCCCAGATGCCTGTTATGCCATACATCGCAATCCCACGATTACCATTTTTGCGAGACATAACAGATTGGATATCACAATACATCATCCATTACAAACCATACATAAGGTATTACACAAATAAGGATCACATGATCCAGTCTTAATACAATTCAAGCAGCGGAATAACGTAACGATAACAATAGAGTGGGCGAGGCTCCATCTTCAGGGTCACATGCAATGCTGACGATGGGAGATGATCCTAGTTGTCGTAAACTTCTTGTTGTCCATCCTCCTGATACTCCTCTTCATAGTCTGGCCACGGGAATAGCCAGGGACAAAGCCATGAGTACACTTTAAGTACTCGCAAACTAGTACTAACAAGTGAAGTGGTTTTGAGTAGGATATACTAAGCTCTAGGGTTGTTTTGTGAAAAGCCAGATTTACCTCTACTGAGTTCAGAAGCAAAGAAATCTAGTTGAAAGTTTTATAACACCTAAGTGGGAACTTGAATTTCATATCACAACCTTGTTGTGGTCAGGTCAAAGTCATAAATCATTTCATAAGTCATTTTTGAAAACATCTGATGACGGAACAGTATGGCCATCTACTGTCCATAACCGCGGACGCGGCTATTCGAATAGTTTGAAACTCTGCAAGGTGGTACACTTTCACCACAATATTCGATACATCCATCAGGAACAAATCCTGAATTCACCATACTCAGTATGCGGATAATCAATCCTAATCTTTCAATTACACGCCCTAGTATAGGCACCTCTCCTGTGAGTTTGACCTCCCAACCATGACCAACTGTCATCTTGGGTACTGCAGAGGTGGACAATCTTCACAAGGTAGCCTCAGCTCAAACCTTGGCCGCAAGGGAACCCATACTAAGGTATATAAATTTCCAGTCAAGCCCTACCCAAATTTCGGGTATTGTGGTTGTACGGTAAAATTGGAATGGTATCGCATCCAGACAACCATCAGTTTTGTAAAAGGTCTAAGTCTCATGCCTTAACATTTTCATCATCAAAGTCATCCGGTGTTCACGAACACATGTCAAAACATTTCAGTAGAATGAGTCATCATTCTAAGGTTTTCATAACCATGTTCACCAAGTATTCCCATCTAAAGTTGATCAAATTTTATGCTTAGCACTAGCATCTACAAGTGGGGGTAAACACTAATGATGGGTGGTAATCAAGTGTATCCTATCTAAGTTCAATCTCATGCCTCAGGATGACATCAAGATTATCTAACTTAGGTCAAGTTTTATGCTCTTTATGCTACCTTCCATTATCCTTCTAATATCTACAAATCACCAAGTAAACTCTAAGAGAATGCTTTGATAAAGAAATAAAATACTTAAGCTTGCAAGTAGAACTAGGATTGGGTATCAAGTGAGGTAAGCTTGCAAGGATTAGCTTGCATAGTTTTATCTTAACTTGCTAATATATTAGTATAGGCTTGCCTTGTGCAGAGCAGTGGTTGAAGTTCTCCTCGGCATCTTCCTCGTAGTATTCTCCTTCCTCCTCGTATCCTTGGTCGGTACTAGCGTCTATAAATAAATACGAGGTACACAATCACCACACAATTGTTAACTACTCTATTTATCACACAAAGGTTCACACTATATGATCTAGCATCATCACTATTATCACAAAGATTAAAGAACTTGTCTTCTTTAATTTATTTTAGAAAATTAATTTCTACTCATTGAAAACTACTTAAGATTTAATATTCTCCAACTCAAACATGGTCTCATGTTGACACATGTCATCACCACATATTTCAGTACATGGGAATATGATTTAAATTGGTGTCTCAATTTAATAAAGTTTAACCTTTTTATTTTAATTAAATAAAGTGAGTAGAATGGACTATGAGGCATTCTTTTATTACTTAACCACTATTTCTGCAAGTAAACCTATATATTTTTATATATTCAGAAAGGTATGGTTAAATGTGATTTTTGAGAGTTGGAATCAACTCAAAAGAATTTATGGTTGAATTTTGAAAAATGTTTGAATGCAGAAAAGCTTCTGCCTTGTTATTTTTACCATGGGTGATCTACAAATCCAATTGGTTTGAATCCAACGGGCTTGGATTAAGCACTCCAGAACCTTTCTAAAAAAATTGGTTTCATGCATTTTAGTTCAGTGAATCGAGCTGGGTTGATTTTTGAATCTGGGTACAGAACTAAGTTTATAACTAAATGGAAAAACCTAAATTTGAATAACTAGGTCGAGCGGGAGGTTTAACTGGGTCGGCCCACTATGCATAGCATGCGCGCGGGCTGGTTAAGTGGATGTCCCCACTCGTCAGTAAGACAGAGGGGTGCGAAGCGGTATGGGGGGATGTGGACCGTGCGATCTAACTCTAATCGAACAGCTGTGGTTCATCGTCCACTCCTGAACAGGACGCGGCGAGTCAGAACCCTAACACGGACAATGGGGGTCGACGGGGGATCACCGGGGCTCCGACGATGGTCGGCGATGGGGGCGAACGACGAAGTCGACGACGGCGATCCTCCTGGTACCGGCAACTTCTCCTGGGGCGGCTCCAATCGACGGCGCCTCTCCTCCTCTGCAGCGACGGACTCCGATGAAATTCTGGCCACCTAGTGCTCGCCTTGCTCCGGGGGTGAGTGGGTGTGATCAGTGAGAGGTGGGGAGTGAGATGGTGTGCTCAAATCAAACAGGGTGTCCTCCATTTATAGTGCCTGAAGCGGACCGACGGGCGCGGGTGGAGCTCGTCGTTGTCATCGGCACAACGTGCTAATGGCATGGGAGACGATAGTGGGCGGTGCATTGCCTCCTGGCGAAGCTCAACGGCTTGATGGCGAGGCGTGGGGCGGTGAGGAACGGTCAGAACGTCGCGGCGCTCTGGGAGGGTCCGATGGAAATTTTAATGGTGCATAGCATCCATGGTTCGCACGGCGGGGAACGGGGTTGTATGGCGGGTTGCTGGGGTGCTGGCGATCACGCACACAAGCGGCGAGGGCGGCGCGTCCTGGGGGCTGGTGTCGCGTGCGGCGCACTGGCGCGCTCTCGGCTCGCACGCAGAGAAACTAGGCGCGAGCTTGTCATGTGGTCTAGTGGCTGGCAAGGCTCGGGGCTTGGATATGGGGTGGCGGTGGACGGTGCTGCGGGTACCAGACAAGGTTCACGAGGCTAGACCTTCTCCTAGCTAGCTGGCGACATGGGGTGGCAAGGGTTCTCTCGGCATGGTCACCATTGATGGCTATGCACGCTCACAGTGGTGCTAAGGCTAGTTAAATTAGTTTGATCATCTACTAAGATTGTAAAGTGAGCTAGAAAGGGGACAAGGTTGGCCAAAATTACTACTCCTAATAGTGTTTGTTGTTTGTTTGTTTGCTGATTACAAGGTGTTTGATGAAATTGCCGAAAGAAATTCAAATTTGAATTTTGGTTTCAAACTTGGTAGGTTTGCTAGTTACATACTAGGGAGTCTCTGGTCAGTTGGATTGGTCAAGGGGCACTGGTTTACTTGGGTTTTGAAAATGTGGGATCTTCACATATGATAAAGATTCAATTTTAACTTGTCATTTGAATGGGGTTGCCAAATGTTTCTGCAAGTTTAAAAGGTGGGCTTTGATTCACTTTTACTTGGTATAGCAAGGGCTGAAAACAAATGGAAAAGTTTCTGTTTGAAATCTTGGACTAGAAACACTCAAAGTGGCCTAGTGAGCAAGATTGGCAAAAATGACCATTTGCCTTATTTGGTTTGTTTTTGATTTTCTCTTGTTTTGTTTCTGTTTGGAAATGTTTTAGATGATGTTATATTCATCTTTAAACCATTCCTTGCTACTTAGATTAATCACACAAGTCCATTCATTCATGCAATCATTACATACACACATGCATTCACATGATTTGAATTAACAAAAGTTTTTGTTAACCCTAATTTTGGTGATTGGAAATTGATAACCATTGTTCAATATTTTTGGGATGTTACAAATTGGCTATCTAAGAATCCACTTGGCAACATCCAATATGGCTCAACTTTAGATAATAGCAAACCAGCCGAGCACAACCATAGCACAAAGATCTCATAGATGAAACCTGGACAAGGGGAGGTTCCTGGACCAGCAGCACACAAACAAGCAGCTCATGCATGTAGGCATATGTGTTGTCAACCCCACAAGGCAACAACAAGTAGAGGAAAATCACCAGCCATAGTAGAGCTACTACTATATTCTCTCTTCACATCCACAACCAGACCAAGTCTAACACCTCTGTTCTTATCTCAAGCAATACAACCACAAGGATCCCTGCTTGTTTTCTCATAGTTTCATAGCACCACATCACACCACCAACCAAATCTGGTTGCTCCTCGGAGCCATCCAAGAATTAGTCTCAGGAGAAGAAGGCCAGGCCACAGTTGCATCAGGAGTAGATCGAGGACAAGTGAAGTATAGCAGCTATGTGGATAGGGTCGGGAACATGAAGCAACAATTGAATCAGATCATCAACATAAGAGCAAAACCATTGGTGTGGGCCAACCAAAACCAAGAAATCATCATCTACAGCAGCAACATCTACCTTCTAAAGTAGGTTGCAACACTAAGATTCAAGCATCTTATATACTTTTATTTGTTTTAGACAACAAACAGAAGTAGTAATGAAGAATAGTTCTCTCAGTCTTGCATAGAGATTCTATGCAAGATCATCATCGAGAAGTTCCCAATCTATCTTAGCATCTGTTCTTAATAAATATACACCTCAGACTGAGCATCATAGGTTTGGGACAAATCCACCTAAAACTTTAAAGTCATAAATATGGATGAATCTATATTCAGAGCATCCCAAAGTAGCAAGTCATACTACTTTGAGATCTTCCACTTTGCACACTCCCAGAGGGAGGCACCACAGTAGTAACCCAACATGTAGTAGAAGCCACTATATTGTTGACAATAGAAAGAAACTTGCTAAGCAAGATCACAGTATGTTAGTGGAGCAGCAAAAGAAGTAACCATCTGCTAGCAAGCAGAACATGTGTCCATATCATTTTCCTAGTAAAGAATTTAGGAATCATATTTGACCATTTTATCTTATCAAGATTGGCAGAAACCAGTCTAGCTATGTCGGTAAACTAAGCTATGGAGCACTACCAATTACAACCCAACCATAAGTTATTAATCCAAGATCATGCCTTGCATGATATAGCATCATAATTTTATTCTCTAGTTTTTACTAGACATGCATTACCACAACTTCTAGGCTACAGGGCACATTCCCATAGGGTATCACCTTTGTACCTAGTAGATTCGGAATATTCTAGCACAAACCCAAGTCCATTTTAAATAAACCATAATCTCACTTATGAATAAGTCCATATCATCTTCCTAGATTATACTAGGAATCAGCTCAGAGATTAGATTCCATTCTGGGAAGTTTTAATCCCAAAGAAATTATATCCCAACATGAACAGATAAGCAGCACAACTATGGACTACTAAATGGACATTGCCATAGCCAGGGTCCATGCTAGTCAACAGATCAAGTATAGTAATTGTTCTCACATCATAACCTTTATGTGAATCTCTTATTAAATTTAGGATTCAATAAATAGCAACTCTAGCATATTCAGGTAACAGCAGAAGTAACCACATTGATGCCACACACAGATAAGTAAAGAGCAAGCCAAGACAGAGTACCAGTATCATCTCTAGAGCATAGAAATGTTTTAGTATAGAAGATAAAACATGGCCAACCTCCACACCAGCAAACCACAACCTCGAGCTCACAATTAGGATATTACCATTCTCATAGTTCCACACCTAAGAAAATTCATCGGCTCAATGGCCGGTCACATAAGTATTACCTGTCTTGAGACATGGTTGCTATAGCAGGCAAGAAGGCCGACGTCGGGGTTACAGAACTCTGTCGTCCCGCCTGCGTCGGAGAAGAAACAATACCACAGCACCCACCTATGGTGATTTGTGCCTCGCCGGAGAAGAAGCAGAGACGGCACCCGTAGGAGAAGTGGATAGCAACGTCGTGGCACGGTGACACAATGAGCACAACAGCGCTCGACCCACGTCGAGACACACCACAACATCCAGCACATCACCGGTGAATGGTGGCGCCGCGGGCATCAGAACCCTGGCACCAGAGAGGGTTAGATACGACCTGGTAGAAGCAAGATTCCCAAATCGAGTTGGAGGGCCAGGTCAGTCTTGGGGAGGCAGAGCTCCGGCCAAATCGAGTTTAGGGTTTAGGGTTATGAACAGATAAGCAGCATAACTATGGACTACTAAATGGACATTGCCATAGCCACGGTCCATGCTAGTCAACAGATCAAGTATAGTAATTGTTCTCACATCATAACCTTTATGTGAATCTCTTATTAAATTTAGGATTCAGCAAAGAGCAACTCTAGCATATTCAGGTAATAGCAGAAGTAACCACATTGATGCCACACGCAGATAAGTAAAGAGCAAGCCAAGACAGAGTACCAGTATCAGCTCTAGAGCATAGAAATGTTTTATTATAGAAGATAAAACATGGCCAACCTCCACACCAGCAAACCACAACCTCGAGCTCACAATTAGGATATTACCATTCTCATAGTTCCACACCTAAGAAAATTCATCGGCTCGAAGGCCGGTCACATAAGTATTACCTGTCTGGAGATATGGTTGCTACAGCAGGCAAGAAGGCCGACGCCGGGGTTACAGAAGTCTGCCGTCCTGCCTGTGTCGGAGAAGAAACAATACCATAGCACCCACCTATGGCGATTTGTGGCTCGCCGGAGAAGAAGCAGAGACGGCACCCGTAGGAGAAGTGGATAGCAACGTCGTGGCGGGGTGACACAAGGAGCACAACAACGCTCGACCCACGTCGAGACACACCACAGCATCCAGCACATCACCGGTGAATGGTGGCGCCACGGGCATCAGAACCCTGGCACTAGAGAGGGTTAGATACGACCTGGTAGAATCAAGATTCCCAAATAGAGTTAGAGGGCCAGGTCAGTCTAGGTGAGGCGGAGCTCCGGCAACCAACAGAGGCAACCACAATGGCCTTCCTCGCCGGAATCGAGCCAGAGGTGGCGGCGCCTCGCTACATAGCGAGACGAGAATCAAATCAAGGGAGTGTGGGTGCCCAGGTGCGAGGAGGAAGAGAGGGGCCAGGGGTGAGATGGTTGCACCCAACCCAAACTTGGCCAACCTAATGGGCCAAACCAATTCGGTCTAGCTGGAATAAATCTATAAAATATTTCCAAACAAAACGAAAGCATATAAAAAGCATATAAAATCTTAAAAATTACAGATGCTACATCAAAGTGTTCACAAAAATAATCACTACCTAATAAAAATATAATGTTACTTATTTAAGTTAAATAAAATGCAAATAAATATTAACATCATTAAATCATAAGTGAAATTTCATAAAATAAGGAAAAATCCTAAAAATGAATAAAAATCATTTTTGTGTATAAAAATAACTCTACTATTTTATAAAAATACTAACTTAGAGTTTTACAAATAAAATATAAAGAAAATATTTAAAGATACTTAATTATTTGAAGAATTTTATAAAAATAAAGATAATACTTAAAAATAAATAAAATTCATTTTTAAGATCTTTAATAAGTATATTTTACTATGAAAATACTCTATATATTATAAAAAACATTTTAATAACCCTAGATAATAAAATTCATTTACATATTTCACTAAAATGAAATAACCACTTTGTTAATTCTTAAAATTATTTCTTAAGTAAGAAATAATCAAATTTTCTTATAAAACACTAAATCCTTTAAGTTCAATTACTAAGTCTAAATCCATAATCATAATAAAACTTAAATATAACTATTAACCTTTAAATATGTTTAAATCTTAAATTCAAATTGAACTCCTTTTAAATAAATATTATATATCACTCATGTATAAGATGGTGAATAATCTTCATCTTTTAACCACTCTTAAAAATGACTCTAAACTCTAATAAATTTATAAGATCATCTAATTATGCTCCCATTAATAAGTTGCATGTTATTAAATTCATCTTTCACTTAAATTAAAAGGGATCGTCCATAATCATATTTGTCAAAACCCTAAAACTAGATGATATTCTAAAACTCACTATATCTTACAATTCACTCCTACTTTTGTAGTTAACTTTGGTCTAAACAATCATAAACATCTCATTTGAAGTTTATTTATGTTTTTATAGTTAACTTTGGTCACTTGTACCATCAATTAAAATATGATAACTCAACGTCATTCGTAACCATCTCAAACTCTAATATAAAACCTAATAAACCTTAAGACTGATTAACCTTAACTAAACACTAGTTCCTTCAAATGTTATTCTTCTTGCCACTTCAAACCACAAGTCTATAATAATTCTTTCAAATCTTAACAAATCAACCAAGGACTCATTTATAAAGCTAAGAGTTTCACTTTGGGAAGTATAAAATTGCATAACATTATTTATGCATAATGGCATCTTGCTTCTTTAAACATTAGTCCTTACCGGACCAATGATGCTGATTTCAGATATTGGATCTTCAAATGTCTCCAAGACCGTGAGTGCATAATCTTGCAATCACAAAAGGCAAGTTCACACTTGCTCATGTCCTTTGATTATTTTCTGTAAAGTATTTTGCAAATCCAGTGTTGTCATCACCTGCATTTGAAAAAGGTCAGAAAACACTATTTTCATAATAACATGATTATAGGTTATTTACCATGAGGTAATAACCTTTTATGGAATTCCGGTGGTAAAGGAACATATTATCTAGGACATAACAACCCATGTCGCTAGTGATTCTTGCGTCGTATATTACGCGTTAACCATGAGATTTGTAATGGGACGGAGAAGTCAGCTGGATCGGCTCCCTTTCGCATGCATTGGACACTGTTCTGGGAATTTGTGAGTTGCAGATCATGGGTATAGCCGTTTTATACAAGGAAATGTCTACCGTGGTTTTGGGCTTACAAAAGACAGATTTCTAGTGTTAATGGTTATTGTGTGTATCCAACTAAGGTATAGCCGTTTTATACGGGGAAAGGTCTACCTTGAGTTTGGGCATACAACAATTGCGGTGTATGCGGGGTCGTGGAGAAGGACATAGATTGGCTTGGATCATCTACTGGGCCCCACACCATAGGAAGTGTGGACGGGAAAGATTCGCCTGGTTGTGCAACAAGGATTTGATCTCTCATGGGTAAAGCAACGCACCTCTGCAGAGTGTCAAAACTATAACTTGTTACTCCCTGTTCCGGGAAGGAGCTGCGAATGCTACAGGAAAGGAACTCCATGAAATTTCTGGTAAACCTGTGAAGGCTGACAGACATAGTTTTTCAGAATAAAAGCAACCTTTGAAGAACTGTTTTCGAAAACTTATGGTATGTGGCTGTAGATAATGCGTCAGACACTTCTGTTTAGTGAACTTGCTGAGTATGCTCGTACTCAACCGTATCTTCTTAACCCTTGATAGATCTCGGTGAAACCAATGGTGTTCTCAGGAAATAAATTACTTAAAGATTTGCAGATATCTGATGGAGGTCAACGGAGTCGAAGACCTTACCAGAAGCTATGGAAGCCAAGCTGAAGCGTAGAGTACAAATAAAAATCCTAGAATCTAGAACCTACTTCTATAAAACAATACTATAGTAGTACTTTCAAGCATTATACATATACTAATAATAGTACTTCTGAAGTAAACTCCCAAGTGGATCTTTCTGGTTCTTTCTGTACAATATTCCTCACTGTTCGAGGAAGTTCTCTGGATCTTTTGTAATATGTTATATGTAATCTAAAGTGATGTCTTGGACCCGCAATGTTTCTGTTGTACCACTCTGAGGGATATAATGAGGATTGAACGGTGTTCCATTGGTGTTATGTCAACGACTATACTGCACTACATCATGCAGTGGTATGCTGGGTCACCGCAGTTGGTATCAGAGCATATGCTTTGACCTTAGGTTGGAAACCTAGTAAATGGGTAGAACCTGTAGGTTGGATAGTGACTATAGGAAGCCATCTTATCTACACCATATTTCCTTATACGAGTGATAGATATTCAATTGAGAATAACCTTGTCACACTTTAGTGGAATTTTTAGGTTACTTCTTTTCTTATTAATGATACGTATCTACTATTTAATTTAGGTACCTATCAAGTATTTCGTAAGTAGGCAATATATCTTCTACTAGACTATTCTATACTATCACGAGACTAGAGTAGCGTATCACCAAGTCAGAGTACCTCATAAGGGAGTAATTAGTCATGGTGTTATCTTATTAAAATAAACCATGAAATGAAGTAAAACTTTATTATCATCTTTATACTCGCTGTAGATACTAAGGGATTATGCCCCATAACCTTAAACAACATGTTATTGTAGGGATAGTAACTGATGTTTGGTTTAACTCAAAGATATTTCAGGAAGAATAGAATCTTATAGAGAGTAACAAATAGGGTTATGCTTATATAACCCATGGAATATGCCAAATCCATAGTAGCATGAATAAAAAGGCAGTATTCTTGGAGTACAAGTAGACCTATATAGGTTATGAAACTAGTTAAAACATGAGAATTATTCGTTGTTATAATAGATGTGCTTAAAGTAATTAATATTATAAACCAAGGTTAGAAATGTGAGGATGATGTTTAGTATAACTCCAAGGATAATTAAGTTATAACCAGTTATAGAGTAAATTAACCAACAATCAATAGAGTTGGGTCAAATTTTGTCAAAAGTTATCCCTCTGCAAATGGGCAAATGGTGTAATTTAGGAGACAAAGAACATTATGAGCCATGCAAATAGGTATATAACGGTAGAATTCCATACACTAACATGTATAAAAAATTATAGTGTATAACATCAAAGCCTAAGTACAAGATATGTCTTACTCGATGTACTGTTTCTATAGGCTTTTGATGTATGTTTGCTAGAGGTAGTATTTGGATTTGTTGGATTTTATTGTGTGACTAGGTATGTGCATAAAGTTTGAAATTTATGGGCATATGCATGATGTTTCATGGAGTACTTACTTGATGTATAGGTCTAGAAGGGAAAATGGGTTCGTGTGAGGGATATGTGAATTATCACTTTAATGTTGGAACGATGAAGGCTCATGAGATGTTGGTGATACAAAAAAAGGAGGCTAACCAGTAAATTCTGAAGGAAGGATCAAATCAAAAGCTGTATTTAACCACCAATGAAGAGGTTCTTCAATATATGAGGAGTATGGAAGAAGGAAGAAAGGTTGAAACAGAGAGTCAGAACCAGTTCTACTAGGAGACATTAAAGGTTAGGCAAGAGAAGCAATTCAAGGAATTACATCCAAGGGTTAAACTGGTGGAATTCTTAGAAACCAAACCTTGGAGTTTTTCCATGGTTGAAGAACCTATGGAGGTGGAGAATTGGTTAATGGATACATCCCGTAAGCTTAAAAGTGTGGGATGCAAGGATGAAGTGCGCTATGCAACTTATTTATTGACAGGAACCGCAACCATGTGTTGGGAAAAGTCCAAGTTCGTAATTTTGGAAGGAAGTGTCATTACCTAGGCTGAGTTCAAAAAGAAGTTTCGAGAAGAATTGGTTCATCAGAACAATGGGAAAAGGAAGGATAATGAAGCCTTAGAGAACAAGAATCTTCTAGTCCTAAAACATGTACGAGAGTTTAACCGTTTATCCAAGTACATTAGTGAGAAAGTAAATAGGGAGGCAAAACGACAAAGGAAGTTCATGAAAGGACTACAAGTAGTTATGAAGATGCAGCTCAAGATTGTGCGTGCAAAGGAGTTCCAGGAATTGGTGGATAGTGCACATATA
The DNA here is from genome assembly GCA_916181665.1 of Avena sativa. Taxonomy (NCBI): domain Eukaryota; kingdom Viridiplantae; phylum Streptophyta; class Magnoliopsida; order Poales; family Poaceae; genus Avena; species Avena sativa. The sequence goes on along the minus strand of OV702298.1, from coordinate 36,447,720 downwards.
TCAGACGATGATGAGATTGTTGTACCTGAAGGAAAGAAAAAGAGAATTCAAGAACAGACCACAACAGGTCAGGTCTGAGGACATATGATGAAGAATTGTCCGGATCCACATATGACATACAAAACCAAGAAAATATGCCACAACTGTGGAATTCGGGGCCACGTTTTAAAGGAGTGTCCAAAACCTAAGATAGTATGTTACCAAGGTGGAGAACCAGGACACGTGAAAAAGAACTACTTAAAACCGCAGTTAACTCATGGATCGATAGCAGGAGTAATAGCACCAATAATGGGGTTATCATCTAATCAAAATATTCAGCCTAATCCAATTCGAGAAAGGAATGTAGGAGCATTTCGGGGGAAATGTAACAAGTGTGGAATCCTAGGACACAAGAAATCATGTTGTCCGGATCATCATGAGGTTTATGGAACATCAGTGGGAGGAGACACAACATCCATCAACTTACCATCAAAAGAGGGTGTAGGTGAAGAAGGTACATCTTCAGGAAAACGGAAGCATGAAACTATAAATGAAGTCAATAACAGCGACAACCACAACAAAGCAAGTGGTAAGTCAAGGCATTATTAAATGATATAAGTTATCTTATATATGCACTTAAGGAGTTAGAGAATTTGCACCGCTATTTCCCAACTATGTGGGTGTACCATGTGATCCTCCTAAGACCATTAGAAAATCTCAAGGGGGAGAGTGAATAATCAAGCATCGAGAGTTGATATCCGGAATAAGGTTTAGGAGAAAGTCAAAACATCTTTAGAAAGTAAACTATGAGGACTAAGTATACCATAAATAGATTATATTAGAGTCAAGATATATTTGGCCAAAGTATAAACCGGAATCTTATCTTAAGGAGACTTTATAAAAACTTACACACTTCTTGAATAGATGTCTTAATCTGAAAACACTCAAAAGGATCTGATCAGGGAAGAAGTGCTAGATTCAAAAGAAGTCTATATATCAAATGGGATTAGTTGTTGGCTCATTTGAAATCAGAAGAGGATCCAAGGAAAATCTTGAATGAAGATACAACAATTATCTTCATCCTGGATTTAAAAGAGTTATCAAGATCTGAAGAAGTCAAACCTATCTTCCGAAACGTAAGAGGGTGAGAACTTCAAGGACGAAGTTTATTTTAAGGGGGAGAGTCTGTAACATCCTATGATTAGCACCTAGAAATAGAGAGGACACAGGTTTGTGCATTGCATCCATGCATAAGAAAATCGGGGAAATTTTCGCGCATAACTAAAAGAGCTATAGAGGGATCGAGATCTCTCTTGTACTGAAGGAAACTTCAGAGCAAGTGCGATTGATTTCGACATGACCTTGGTAGAATTCTTTGTTTCGGGGAAAAAAATTTCAAACATGTATTTGAAATTCAAATGAATTTATAAAATTCACAAATGGAAATTGGAAATATTTAATAACTTTAAAAGAAATGATTACAGAAATGATATAAAAATAATTCTTTATTAATATATATATACATATAGTATTACATTGATCTTTTACAATAAATAAAATAATTCTTTATTACAACAAAATATATATGACATTGTCTTTAAAAAGAATTGTAAAAGAAAAAGGAAATAAGGAAACTTTATTGAATAAAATACAACAATACAATGTTTTTACAATATTCCAACAGAATATAAATTACAATATTTGATACTAAGAAATTCCTAAGCTACTATTCTCTTATCCCTTCATCATCTGGCATTTTCTTTCTTATTTTCATTTCCTGCAAACACAACAAAAATAAAAATAAAAAGAAAACAAAACAAAAATAAAATAAAAGAAGGATTAGGTTAGAGTTTTGCTCTCAAATTTGACATATAAATGCTATGTCTAATTCATCATTGAGCTAAATTTTAGAAGGGGCAAGTTTCACCAGATTGTAGTATGTGTTCATATCAGTATTTTTTCCTCAGTACACCATCATTGGCTATCTAAGAATCCACTTGGCAACTTCCAAAAATATAGCTTAACTTCAGATAATACCAAACCAACCGAGCACAACCATAGAACAAAGATGTCACAGATGAAACCTGGACAGGGGGAGGTTCCTGGACCAGCAGCAGACAAACAAGAAACTCACACATGCATGCAGGCATATGTGTTGTCAACCCCACAAGGAAACATCAAGTAGAGGAAAAGCACCAGTCGTAGTAGTGCTACTACTATATTCTCTCTTCACATCCCCAACCAGACCAAGTCTCACACCTCTGTTCTTATCTCAAGCAATACAACCACAAGGAGCACTGCTTGTTTTCTCATAGTTTCATAGCACCACATCACACCATCAACCAACTATGGTTGCTCCTTGGAGCCGTCCATTAATTATTCTCGGGATAAGAAGGCTAGGCCGCAGTTCCATCAGGAGTAGATCAAGGACAAGTGAAGTATAACACCTAGGTGGAGAGGTTTAGGAACATGAAGCAACAATTGAATCAGATCATCAACATCAGATCAAAACCATTGGTGTGAGCCAAACAAAACCAAGAAAACATCATCTATAGCAGCAACACCAGATACCTTCTAAAGTAGGTTGCAACACTAAGATTCAAGCATCTTATATACTTTTATTTGTTTTAGACAACAAACGGAAGTAGTAATGAAGAATAGTTCTCTCAGTCTTTCATAGAGACGCTATGCAAGATCATCATCGAGAAGTTCCCAATCTATCTTAGCATCTATTCTTAATAAATATACACCTCAGACTAAGCATCGTAGGTTAGGGACAAATCCACCTGAAACTTTAAAGTCAAAAAGATGGATGAATCTATATTCAGAGCATCTCACAGTAGCAAGTCATACTACTTTGGGATCTGCCACTGTGCACACTCCCAGAGGGAGGCACCACAGTAGTAACCTAACATGTAGTAGAAACCACTATATTGTTGACAATAGAAAGAAACTTGCTAAGCAAGATCACAGTAGGTTAGTGGAGCAGCAAAAGAAGTAGCCATCTGCTAGCAAGCAGAACATGTGTCCATATCATTTTCCTAGTAAAGAATTTAGGAATCAGATTTGACCACTTTTATCTTATCAATACTGACAGAAACCAGTCTAGCTATGTAACTGAATCAAAGATTCAGTAAACTAATTTATGGAGCACTACCAATTACAACCCATCAATAAGTTATTAATCCAAGATCATGCCTTGCATGATATAACATCATCATTTTATTCTCTAGTTTTTACTAGACAAGCATTACCACAACTGCTAGGCTACAGGGCACATTCCCAGAGGGTAGCACCTCTATACCTAGTAGATTCAGAATATTTTTAGCAGAAACCCAAGTCCATTTTAAATAAACCACAATCTCACTGATGAATAAGTTCATCTCATCTTCCTAGATTATACTAGAAATCAGCTTAGAGATTATTCTCTATCATATTGTCAACAGATAATGTTCACAACAATTAGATTCCAATCTGGGAAGTTTTAATCCCAAAGAAATTATATCCCAACATGAATAGATAAGCAACACAACTATGCACTACTAAATGGACATTGCCATAGCCAGGGTCCATGCTAGTCAACAGAATCAAGTACACTAATTGTTCTCACATCATATCCTTTATGTGAATCGCTTATTAAATTTAGGATTCAGCAAAGAGCAACTCTAGCATATTCAGGTAAGAGCAGAAGTAACCACATTGATGCCACACACAGATAAGTAAAGAGCAAGCCAAGACAGAGTACCAGTATCAGCTCTAAAGCATAGAAATGTTTTAGTATAGAAGATAAAACATGGCCAACCTCCACACCAGCAAACCACAACCTCGAGCTCACAATTAGGATATTACTATTCTCATAGTTCCACACCTAAGCAAATTCATCCGCTCGAAGGCCGGTCACATAAGTATTACCTGTCTGGAGACATGGTTGCTGCAGCAGGAAAGAAGGCCGATGTCGGGTTTGCAGAAGTATGTCGTCCCGCCGGTGTCGGAGAAGATACAAGACCACAACACCCACCTGTGGCGAGTCGTGGATCGCCAGAGAAGAAGCAGAGACGACACCCGTAGTAGAAGCGGATAGCAACATCGTGTCAGGGTGACACGGGGAGCACAGCAGCGCTCGACCCATGTCGAGACACACCACAGCATCCAGCACATCATCGATCAACGACGGCATCGCGGGCATCAGAACCCTAGCACCAGAGAGGGTTAGATACGACATGGTAGAAGCAAGATTCCAAAATAGAGTTGGAGGTCCAGGTCAGTCTAGGGGAGGCGGAGCTCTGGCAACCAACAGAGGTAACCGTAACGGCCTGCCTTGCAGGAATCGAGCTGGAGGTTGCGGCGCCTCGCTGCGTCATGAGAGGGGAATCAAGTCAAGGGCGCGTGGGTTCCCAGGTGCAAGGAGGAACAGAGGGGCCAGGGGTGAGATGGTTGGACCCAACCCAAACTGGGCCAACCTAATGGGCCAAACCAATTCGGTCTAGTTGGACCAAATCCATTTTTCACCAATTAGTCCACCGCCCAATTAATTATCCATTATCAAACCATTTTCTTTTCAAATTAATAAATCTATAAACTATTTCCAAACAAAACAAAAGCATATAAAATCTTAAATATTATAGATGATACATCAAAGTATTCACAAAAATAATCTCTACCTAAACAAAATTTAGTCTTACTTATTTAAGTTAAATAAAATGCAAATAAATATTAACATCATTAAATCCTAAGTGAAATTTCATAAAATAAGGAAAAATCGTAAAAATGAATAAAAATCATTTTTGTGTATAAAAATAACTCTACTATTTTATAAAAATACTAACTTAGAGTTTTACAAATAAAATATAAAGCAAATATTTAAAGACACTTAATTCTTTGGAGAATTTTATAAAAATAAAGATAATACTTAGAAATAAATAAAATTCATTTTTAAGATCTTCAATAAGTATATTTTACTCGAAAAATACTCTGTATATTATAAAAAAATTAATAACCCTAGATAATAAAATCCATTTACTTATTTCACTAAAATGAAATAACCACTTTGTTAATTCTTAAAATTATTTCTTAAGTAAGAAATAATCACATTTTCTTATAAAACACTAAATCCTTAAGTTTAATTACTAAGTCTAAATCCATAATCATAATAAAACTTAAATATAACTATTAACCTTTACATATTTTTAAATCTTAAATTCAAATTAAACTCCTTTTAAATAAATATTATATATCACTCATGTATAAGATGGTGAATAATCTTCATCTTTTAACCACTCTTAAAAATGACTCTAAACTCTAATAAATTTATAAGATCATCTAATTATGCTCCCATTAATAAGTTGCATGTTATTAAATTCATCTTTCACTTAAATATAAAAGGGATCATCCATAATCATATTTGTCAAAACCCTAAAACTAGATGATATTCTAAAACTCACTATATCTTACAATTCACTCCTATTTTTATAGTTAACTTTTGTCTAAACAATCATAAACATCTCATTTGAAGTTTATTTATGTTTTTATAGTTAACTTTGGTCACTTGTACCATCAATTAAAATATGATAACTCAACGTCGTTCGTAACCATCTCGAACTCTAATATAAAACCTAATAAACCTTAAGACTGATTAACCTTAGCTAAACACTAGTTCCTTCAAATGTTATTCTTCTTGCCACTTTAAACCACAAGTCTATAATAATTCTTTCAACTCTTAACAACTCAACCCAAGGACTTTTATCCTAGTCACCAGATAACAATTAATCATAATCACATTACTCTATTCTTACTTGTATATTTAGGATTGTTAACACTTAAGTTCCTGATCAATGCCATTGCTTATGAAATAAACTTAAATATAAACCTAATCTTAAAGAAAATACATAAGATCAACTCATTTATAAAGCTGAGAGTTTCACTTTGGGAAGTATAAAATTGTAGAGCATTATTTATGCATAATGGCATCTTGCTTCTTTAAACATTAGTCCTTACCGGACCAATGCATGCAGATTTCAGATATTGGATCTTCTAATGTCTCGAAGACCGTGAGTGCATAATCTTGCAATCACAAAAGGCAAGTTCACACTTTCTCATGTCCTTTGATTATTTTCTATAAAGTATTTTGCAAATCCAGTGTTGTCATCACCTGCATTTGAAAAAGTTAGAAAACACTATAGGTTAACCATGATTATAGGTTATTTACCATGAGGTAATAACCTTCTATGGAATTTCTGGTGGTAAAGGAACATATTCTCTAGGACTTAACAACCCATGTCGCCAGTGATTCTTGCGCCGTATATTATGCGTTAACCATGAGATTTGGAATGGGATGGAGAAGTCAACTGGATCGGCTCCCTTTCACATGCATTGGACACTGTTCTGGGCATTTGTGAGTTGCAGATCATGGGTATAGTCGTTTTATACGGGTAAAGTTCTATCATGGATCTAGGCTTGCAAAAGACAGATTTCTAGTGTTAATGGTTGTTGTGTGTATCCAACTAAGGTATAGCCATTTTATACGGGGAAAGGTCTTCCTTGAGTTTGGGCATACAACAATTGCGGTGTATGCGGGGTCGTGGAGAAGGACAGTGATTGACTTGGATCATCTACTGGTCCCCACACCATAGGAAGTGTGGACGGGAAAGATTCGCCAGGTTGTGCAACAAGGATTTGATATCTCATGGGTAATGCAACGCACCTGTGCAGAGTGTAAAAACTTTAACTTGTTACTCCCTGTTCTGGGAAGGAGCTGTGAACGCTGCAGGAAAGAAACTCCATGAAAATTCTGGTAAACCTGTGAAGGCTGGCGGACATAGTTTTTCAGAATAAAAGAAACCTTTGAAGATTTTTTTTCGAAAACTTGCATTTCCTACGACTTATGGTCTATGGTTGTAGATAGTGCATCAGACACTTCTCTTTAGTGAACTTGCTGAGTATGCTCGTACTCAACCATATCTTCTTAACCCTTGCTAGATCTCGGAGAAACCAATGGCGTTCACAGGAAATAAGTTACTTGAAGAGTTGAAGATATCTAATGGAGGTCAACGGAGTCGAAGACCTTACTAGAAGCTATGGAAGTCAAGCTGAAGCGTAGATTATAAATAAAACTCCTAGAATCTAGAACCTACTTCTATAAAACAATACTATAGTAGTACTTTCAAGCCTTATACATATACTAATAGTAGTACTTCTGAAGTAAACTCCCAAGTGGATCTTTCTGGTTCTTTCTGTACAATATTCCTCACTATTCGAGGAAGTTCTCTGGATCTTTTGTAATATGTTATATGTAATATAAAGTGATGTCTTAGACCCGCGATGTTTCTGTTGTACCACTCTGAGGGATATAATGCGGATGGAACGGTGTTCCATTGGTGTTATGTCAATGACTATAGTGTACTACATCATGCAGTGGTATGCTGGGTCACCGCACCCTGGTAGTTGGAAAGTACCGCATATATCTTTGAAGCATGCAATATGGTCATATGGATCAGGATCTTCTTCATCTCCAGTAAATTGTTTCTTATGTAGAATACCAAGTAGTAGAGGATTTATTTCAAACCCCCTTGTCTTCTGGTTGGAATTGTCTCTTTTATAAATATCATAGGTGAAAGAACATGTGGGCCCCCATGTGTGGTTTTGGTAATTAATGACAATCTTTATGGACTAATGTGTGTATTAAGTTGTACTTGTAGGAATTGTCCATTGGCATTGCTTGGAGCATGTGTTGGCTTCAAGATAGATGAAATGAGAAGAAGATGTGCTGCGCAAGATCAAAATGCACTATCTATAGAAGATCTCATGTTTGATGCTTGCCATCCTCGGTGATCATGGATCGATGATGAGGAATCAAGAAAGGCATTCCATCTTGACTAGGGAAAGATCGTCTACATCAAGCTCAAGTGGAATGCTCAAGGCAAAGGTATAATCTTGATAGGTTTTCCCTTTTGCCGGTCTCATATTGTTAGTGGAAGACCCGGTTTAGAATAGATAACCGTACTATCAAGAGGGGCTCTCGAATGAGTATTTCGATCAAATCGTTCAGAGAGAGATCAAACCTTTGAATATTTGCATCATCATATTTTGTTGTTATTTGGTCTTATCCATGTTAGGATATAGAGCTTGTGGTAATCTCCATAACAAGCTCTTGTTCATCAAAATCGGATCTTCCGTTTGTATCTTGTTGCGATTTTGATCTTTGCGGCTTTTCAGTTTCTCACCAAATCAGGTATCTCACATTATTATACATGATACATTCTCACTTGGTGATAACCAATATTTTCACCTTTTAAAGGGTATCTCATGTCGTCCTCTTTCCAACACAATTGGAATCGGGTCGATCGGAGTTACCAATCAAAAGTTATAGTAGTTTGAATTTGCGTAGGTACCAAAATGCGGTAGTACCGCATTTTAGTACCTAGCGCGGAAGTAGGTTTTGGCAAGTTGCCAAATGCCACTACCATCCTAGGTACCAAAATGCGGTAGTACCGCATTTTAGTACCTAGCACGGCAGAAGGTTTTTGACAAGTTGCAAAAAGCCACTACCGGGCTAGGTACCAAAAAGTGGTAGTACCGCATTTTAGTACCTAGCACGGCAGAAGGTTTTTGACTTCGTCATTTGTATCTATCCTCCCTTTATGGACTATGATGTTTCTTTGCATGATCTTTTAGATGTTTTTGTCCTCTCCCAAACGATCCCAAGATCATCGAAATCGGAGTCCGGATGCAAAAGTTATGGCTGTTTTCGTTCTGTGATGAGCAGTAGTACCGGACCAGGATCCGGTAGTACCAGGGTCCAGTAGTACTGCATTTTGGTACCGGGGAGCATAGAGAAAAAATGCGTTTGGCGCCCAAGGAACCCCAGGGAATGTCCGGTATGCCGGGAAAGTCCGGTAGTACCGGGAAAAAGTCCGGTAGTACCGGGAATCGCGTTTTTGGGCTGCAACGATTGGATTTTGGAGGGACCTATATAAGGGGCCTTCTTCCCCAATGGTTCCTCAACTATTCTTGCAAGTTTTCCCCTCCATTGATGACCTTCTTGAGCTTGCTTCCTCTGAATCCCTCCTATGATTCTTGCATATTCTTGAGGGATTTGAAATAGGAGATCTAGATCTACAATCCCACAAATCAATCTCTCCTCTAAGTGAGGGGAACATATTGGGATCTAGATCTTGGATTCTTTTGTGGATTTCCTGCATTGTTCTTCCTCTCTTATTCCCCCATAAGCTTTTGTAGCTTTGGTAGAATTTGGGAGAGAAGGACTTGAGCACTTCTTGTGTCCTTGCCATTGCATTTGGTGCATCGGTTTGTGTTCTCCTTGGAGGATTTGGTTTGAGTTACTCATTGGAACTTGTCCCTCTTGGGTTCTTGGAACACTAGACGGTTTTGTGGCCTTGGTGGCGTTGTGTCCTTGGCGGCGCTTGTTGGGAGCCTCCAATTAAGTTGTGCAGAAGTGCCCCAACCTTGTGAGAGGTTCCGGTTGCCACCGACAAGTGCACCGATAGTGGAAGTGTGGATCGATCCCGTTGGGGTGAGATTCACCGGAGAATAAGGGAGGCCTTTTGTGGCGTTGGTGGTTTGATACCACCCCCTCTCAAAACGAGACGTACTCCATGTTGGGAGGAACTCGGTAAAATATCGTTGTCCCCGCGTGCCTCGGTTATCTCTATACCCGAGCTCTTTACTTATGCACTTTACATTGTGATAGCCTTCGTGCTTGAAGTAATCTATATCTTGCTATCACATTGTTGCTTCTATTGCTTAGCATAAGTTGTTGGTGCACATTGGTGAACCCTAGTTGTTCTAGGCTGTGCTTGACAAAGTAAACACTAGTTTTATTCCGCCTTTGTTGAGCCACTCTAGGAAAAGTTTTAATTGCCTATTCACCCCCCTCTAGGCGACATCCGTATCCTTTCAATTCATATTAGAGCCCGGTCTCTCATTTTAGGCTTCACCGCCTTGAGAGTAAATATGTCGGCTAGGGTATTAGTGCATAATGACATGTTCATATTCGATGGCACAAATTATGATATATGGGAAACTTGTATGCTTATTCATTTTCGGGACATGGACCCTAGTTTGGATCGTATTGTAGATATAGGTTTTTCTCCTCCTATGGATTTCAAAAATCTATCTTGTGAGGATGAGAAAAACTTATATCTCGATGCTCAAGCTTCTAATGTGCTTGTTAATGCTTTGAGCTATGTAGTTACATCTTCAATCATTCCTTTTTGGAGAGCTCATGAGTTATGGACAAAACTTCAAGATAAATATGTTGTGTCCAACATTATTGAGGATGATTGTGTTGCTTCCACTTCCGGCTGAGATGAGTTCTCATCCTCTACCACTTCAGCAACATGTGACTTTTCACAAGGTAATGATATGGTGAGTGGTGATAGAAATTGCAATATGGATAGTGTGTTCACTATTTGTAATCCCTCATATCTATCTAGTTGCAATGATCTATCTTTGAACCTTAACACTTCTAGCACTCAAAACTCCTTACATGCTTCTGTTAATAGTCCTTGCGTATCATGTAGAAATGACTTGAATAAATCTCATGATGATATGCTCATGTTGTATTGTTGCCATGATAAAAATGCTTCTATTTCCTCTAGTGCTTGTGTTGCTAACCATGTAGAGGAAAATGAAGATTCTATGGGCCAAGACAAGGTCTTGAAGAGAGCTACAAGTGCAATATCATCATCACCTTCCTCCGGTTCTCACATATGCCTTATGGCTAAGGGAACAAAGGAAACCTCTTTGAATCTCATTATATCTCATGATGATGATGATGATGAGGTTGAGAATGATATTGATGATTATCGAGGTAAGTATGATATTACCTCTATTAAGAAAATGGGGGAGGTTGTCTATAGCGCTCTCTTCAAAAACAAAATTGCTTCCTCCAACTATCTTGAAATCTTAAATTGTGCTATAGAAGGCAATGATATTATTGAGGAGTAAGAAAACTTAATTGATGAAAAGTTTGCGCTTGAGCGTGAGTATGCTAATGAAGTTTCACAACTAAAGGACTCCCTTGAAGAAGAACAAACCACCAAAGAATCTGTTGAGGAGACTTTTACTCTAGAATTATCTAGAGTAAAAGAATACCATGATAGAGAACTTGCGGTGGCAAACTCCTTCAAGATTAAAAATGATGAACTATAAGGTGCTTATGCTAAACTCCTTGAGGATTTTGAGCACCTCAAAAATGGCTCTAGGGTCATCAATGGTGATCTCATCAAACTCACCGAGTCACATGAGCAACTTAAAGCTTCATATTCAAAAGAGCTTACCAAGTTGCCCTCACCTCTTGCTAATAATGATGATGCTTGTGCTACTAACTCCATTTATTGTGAAGCATCTATTTCGAAAGAGAATGTTGAGCTAAAGGCTCAACTTGCTTTGCTAACTAGCAACTATGGGAAATTAGAAGAAAGTCATGTTAAGCTCTCGAGCTCGCATGAGGATATTCTAGTCTCCCATGGTAGGCTAAAGTTAGCTCATGAGGCCATTATTTCAAAGGTAACATCTAGTGGGCCTCATGTGGACATTAGCACTATATCTACTCCAAGTGTTATATTGTCATGTGATAGTCCTTGTAATTCATCCTCTGATAACCATGCTATATCTCGTGATGAATTACATTTCGTGCCTTGTTGCTCTAACAATGTAGCATCTACTTCCTATAGTACTTTTGTTGAAACTAACCATGTATAGGAAATAAAAGAGCTCAAGGCTCAAGTCACTTCTTTGAGGAATGACTTGAAAAAGGGTCATGAAGGAAAGACCGCACTCAACAAAATCTTGAGTGTGCAAAAATCCCCCAATGAGAAGAGTGGACTTGGATTCAACTCCAATGTCAAGAAAAAGTCCACTATCAAGTTGAAGCACAAGGACAACAAGAAGAATGGCCAAGATCAAGTCAAGAATCCGACCAACATTGTTTGCTTCAATTGCAAGGAAGAAGGGCATCATGTTAGATCTTTCCCATTGAAGAAGAAGTCTCCTAGTGTGAAGCAACAAAGGAAGCGGACTCAAGCTCCACCTCAAGTCATTAATGGGCCTCTTCCTAAGAGGACTACTCGAGCTCTTCCTCGAGTTGTGGCTTCACCTAAGAAGAAAGATGGCAAGAGTAGAACTTGCTACATATGCCATGAGAAGGGGCACATTTCTTCTGCATGCTATTGGTATCTCCTCATCCAACCCTATCTTAATTGATGATGCTTATTCACTTTATAAGGATGAGGTTGGCAATGTGTTTTCCAAGTTTGTTGGTGCTCAATGTGGTGTCAAGAAAATATTCATTTGTGTTGCCAAGCCTATTGTGACTAACCTCTTAGGACCCAACTTGGTTGGGTACCAACAAGCCAAAACTTGATCAATAGGTGTTTGTTGGAGGGCATTGGAGACTTGGTTACATTATGAAGAATTGAGGGATCTTCATCAATTATTTGTGTTAAGCCAAGCCTTGTTGTACTATCATGCTCATATTATATATCCAATGTTCCTCCTTGCGGTAACATATGCTAAACTCTTTACATTGAAAGTTACTCGCCCCCTTGTGCATGTGTTGGTTTTGTATCTTCCATGCTTTTGTACATGTTGTGCTTTCCACTTAATTATCTTGAGGTATCAAGCATATTTGTTTATGATTAGGTGGCACACCATCTATGTGTGTTTCTTGTGTTTGAGCCTTTATTGATTATATTTGATATCTTATTTGGCTCTTGTGAGAAATTAATGGATTATCCCATTTTGGTGGAGTGTTATGCTTGGGCATTCCACAATACTAAAATTGTGTGTACATGAGGAATACCACCTAGTAATTATTTTGGATTATTGTCTAGTCTCTATGTGGTATAATTCTCATGAGAAATTTAAGTTTTACAATGTCCATTAATTATCTCTATTTGTATCCTTTTGCCTCGTGTTGGTTTTATGGTAGTATCACATTATGGGGGAGTCATATGCTTAGTGCACATTAAAATCCTAGAAAATGTGAATATTCGAGGTTGTGTCACTTAGAATTGATATTGATAATTATCTAGATCCTATGTGACACATGTGCTCATACAAGTTCCAAGTTGCTTGAATGCCTTTATTGCTCATATTTTGGATCTTGTCTGTGAGAGTGTTTCTTGGTATGTGTTTCCTCATATTTAGATATCTATATCCTCATGGAAACCACTTACTTCAAGTTACTCTAATCACTAGTGATTGTGTGACTATTGGAAGCTATCAAGAATCTCTTTCGAAGCATCAAGCTTAATTCTTATATTTTGTTATATGCTTATTGTTGTAAATATGATCTTGGATATCCATGCAAGCTACCTTGGGAAAATTATTCCTAATATTTCTTGTCCTTGGACAATGAGTACTAAATTATGGTAGAATTTATTGATCATATTCACTTTGGACTTTGCGTAATATTATCATATCTTTGGCCAAGTAAATGTATTGTGTGCTCCCATGTATTCCTTGATACTTTTGGATCCTTTTATTTTATTGGTATCCTCTTGTGTTTTACTTATTGTAGGTACTAGTGATGATCCCATTTGTGTGCATTTTGCATTCAAAAGGAAAATCCTACATAATGCAATATTCATGGGGGAGCTCTCCTATATTAGCTAGAACGATCCTTTTATGCTTCTTTGTTTGATCCATATCGAGTTTTATGTGCTTGGATGCTCAATCTTTTCGTTTTGGTATTTTGTGCCATCATGAAAAGTTTGGAGAGTTTGGTTTCTTGTTGGAACCTTGCTCTTTTTGGGAGTTGGTTTTGTCTCATTCCTTGTTTCATGTTTTGACCATTTTTAGAATGAGATAAATCCTTGAGCACTTGAGTTTTTATATATATATATGTTTTGCTTTTTGGTGTTTGCCTAGTTCATTTTTGAACTTATGATCTTTCATGTGTTGAATTGGTTCTTCAATACAATTTGGACACCGCTTGTCTTGTCACACTCTTGTATGTGCATCTTGGTTTACTTGGTGTTTTTTTCAAATTGTATCTCATTTTTGGTTCTTGAAAGACTTGTGCATGCATATTTACTATATATCTATATTATTGCATGCTTGCTTTCTTTGATCCAATATATAAGGAAAACTCCACCAAATCCCATCGGCTAAGTTGTGCATCAAATTCACTTTCATATCAATGTGCACATAATTATGTGGAGTCTCTCCTATGTATTGTAGTTTCTCTAACTACTTTGGACCCAATAAGTTTGGTGACCATTTTGTACTTAATTGTGTTTTAGGTACATTGGAGATATATTGGATGCTTGTATTTCAATTTTGAAGAAGTGGTGCATACATGAAAAGTTGAGGAAAGCTATAGGATGATCAACGAATTCATATACTCTACATCCTACCAATTATATCTCGGTAACAAGTATCTCTTGATCATGCATATTTATCTTGCTTCCAACCTTTTGTAGGTTGCATCTTGGCATGAATTTTTTGTTATTATATTTATTGTTATATCTCCAGCCACGGTATTAAAAGAACTCTCTATTGTATATGTGTATAAGTTGATATGAGTGCATATACTTGGGACTATACAAAATCATGCATATGATCCTCCAATCCCAAATATGTCAATCTAGCAATTTTATTGCCTATCCTTTCCTCAACTTCTCTCATGTGCAATAGTGAGATTTTGCTAGTTTATTTTTTCTTGTGATACTTGTTGCCTTTCTCCATATATGCCAAATTTCTCCTTTTTCCCTTGGTTATAGTTGTAATATATGAAGTGTGTTGATGTCTGAAGTTCATTAATGTACAATAAGATAAAATTGTGCCTTTGGCCATGCTTTGAAGCAAAAATCTTATTGATATATGTTATGACTTCATTTTTGTTTTGTGATTTATTGTATATCTTCTTTGTGTGTTCTTGTTTCTTTATGGGCATATGTATTTGTGATGTTATCCACTTTAGTTGAGATCTTAGTCCTTGGAGACCACCTTTCTATTCCTTTTGATTCTTCGGTGGCTTCCAAATCTAATTGCCTATGAGTGCTTGTTCCTCTTGTTTTCATCTTTGGGCACTCATATTTGGTCTCTCATGCCTTGTATTGTTAAATGAATTTGGATGAGTGAGGATTCCATGATTATGCACTTTTTTCCCAAATGCAATTATCATAATTAGTGCATTATCTTTGAGGAGCTCATCTAATTCATTTAATAATGCTCATTTGCCTTCTTTCTCATTTATTGTGCCTTAAATGTTTATGGGGGAGTGAGGATTCCATATTAGTGAATTTTTGTATTGAAATACATCAATTTTAAAGTATGCACAAATCTTGGGGAGCTTCTCTATTTTATTTAAGCATTTATTTGATCTTTCATTTGTTGTGTTTTAAATGCTTATGGGGGAGCAAGTATTCCATATTTGTGCATGATGTATTCCAATGCATTTATTTTAAAAATTGCGCACAAATCTTGGGGAGCATCTCTATTTGTTATTTAAAAACACTCTTTTGCTTATATCATAATATCTTGTAGTTTTCATTTGTACTCATTTGTTGTTTTCAAATTGGTTTGTCAAACTTGTAATTCCTTGCATAATTTGACTTTATTTTGGCAATCTTTGGGTCATCGATATAGTTCTACTCCATCCCAAGTATTCATCATTGGATATGTGCGAAGGCACACCTTTGGAGGAATTACTACTATATTTGTTGTCTAGAACTTGTCAGCCATTTCGGCAATCGATGCCAATGGGGGAGAAGTTTTAGAGGGTTTAAGGGAAGATGGTTTATGCTTTGAAATGGGGGAGACTGAAAGAACATGTGGGCCCCCATGTGTGGTTTTGGTAATTAATGACAATCTTTATGGACTAATGTGTATATTAAGTTGTACTTGTAGGAATTGTCCATTGGGATTGCTTGGAGCATGTGTTGGCTTCAAGATAGATGAAATGACAAGAAGATGTGTTGCGCAAGATCAAAATACACCATCTATAGAAGATCTCATGTTTGATGCTTGCCATCATCGGTGATCATGGATCGATGATGAGGAATCAAGAAAGGCGTTCCATATTGAGTAGGGAAAGATCGTCTACATCGAGCTCAAGTGGAATGCTCAAGGCAAAGGTATAATCTTGAATGAGTAACTCGATCACATCGTTCGGAGAGAGCTCAAACCTTTGCATATTTGCATCATCATATTTTGTTGTTATTTGGTCTTATCCATGTGAGGATATAGAGCTTGTGGTAATCTCCATAACAAGCTCTTGTTCATCAAAATCGGATCTTCCGTTTGTATCTTGTTGCGATTTTGATCTTGGCGGCTTTTCGGTTTCTCACCAAGTGAGGTATCTCACATTATTATACATGATACATTCTCACTTGGTGATAACCAATATTTTCACCTTTTAAAGGGTAGCTCATGTCGTCCTCTTTCCAACGCAATTGGAATCGGGTCGATCGGAGTTACCAATCAAAAGTTATAGCAGTTTGAACTTGCCTAGGTACCAAAATGCGGTAGTACGACATTTTAGTACCTAGCGCGGCAGTAGGTTTTGGAAAGTTGAAAGCCACTGCCGGGCTAGGTACCAAAAGGCGGTAGTACCGCATTTTAGTACCTAGCGCGGCAGAAGATTTTTGACTTTGTCATTTGGTTCTATCCTCCCTTGATGTACTATGATATTTCTTTGCATGATCTTGTAGAGGTTGTTGTCCTCTTCGAAACTAACCCAAGATCATCGAAATCGGAGTCCGGATGCAAAAGTTATGGTTGTTTTCATTCTGTGATGACCAGTAGTACCGGACCAGGATCTGGTAGTACTGGGGTCCGGTAGTACCGCATTTTGGTAACGGGGAGCACAGAGAAAAAATGCGTTTGGCGCCCCAGGAACCCCAGGCAATGTCCGGTGGTGCCGGGAAAGTCCGGTAGTACCGGGAAAAAGTCTAGTAGTACCGGGAATCGCGTTTTTAGGCTGCAACGGTTGTGTTTTGGAGGGACCTATATAGGGGGCCTTCTTCCCCAATGGTTCCTCAACTATTCTTGCAAGTTTTCCCCTCCATTGTTGACCTTCTTGAGCTTTCTTCCTCTCAATCCCTCCTATGATTCTTGCATATTCTTGAGGGATTTGAAAGAGGAGATCTAGATCTACAATCCCACCAATCAATCTCTCCTCTAAGTGAGGGGAACATATTGGGATCTAGATCTTGGAGTCTTCTGTGGATTTCCTTCATTGTTCTTCCTCTCTTATTCCCCCATAATCTTTTGTAGCTTTGGTGGAATTTGGGAGAGAAGGACTTGATCACTTCTTGTGTCCTTGCCATTGCATTTGGTGCATCGGTTTGTGTTCTACTTGGAGGATTTGGTTTGAGTTACTCATTGGAGCTTGTCCCTCTTGGGTTCTTGGAACTCTAGACGGTTTTGTGGCCTTGGTGGCATTGTGGCCTTGGTGGTGCTTGTTGGGAGCCTCCAATTAAGTTATGGAGAAGTGCCCCAACCTTGTGAGAGGTTCCGGTTGCCACCGACAAGTGCACCGATAGTGGAAGCATGGATCTATCCCGTTGGGGTGAGATTCACCGGAGAATAAGGGAGGCCTTTTGGGGCGCTGGCTGTTTGATACCACCCCCTCTCCAAACGAGACGTACTCCGTGTTGGGAGGAACTCGGTAAAATATCGTTGTCCCCATGTGCCTCGGTTATCTCTATACCCGAGCTCTTTACTTATGCACTTTACATTGTGATAGCCTTCGTGCTTGAAGTAATCTATATCCTGCTATCACATTGTTGCTTGTATTGCTTAGCATAAGTTGTTGGTGCACATAGGTGAACCCTAGCTGTTCTAGGTTGTGCTTGACAAAGTAAACACTAGTTTTATTCTGCCTTTGTTGAGCCACTCTAGGAAAAGTTTTAATCGCCTATTCACCCCCCCCCTCCTCTAGGCGACATCCGTATCCTTTCAATAGGGCTTCCCAAAGTGGCTGAGTGGATTAGCACTAGTCATATGCTCAAACTCCATCATGTTGGTGGAAACCTGTAACTCAAAAAAAAACTTAGAAAGACTAAAATAAATAAGCAAAAACTAAAATACCTACAACGCTTAGCTCCCCGGCAACAACGCCAGAAAATAGCTTGATGATTGCAAGTGCACAGATCATTAGTAGCTAGTTTCAAAATAAAGATATCGATCCAACAGGGAGCAGGAGTGTGAAGTCTAAGAATTCTTGAATTAGATACTAAAATAGAAATGTTGAAATAAACTTCTAAGTAACTGAATAAAATGCAAGCGTTGTGTAAAAAGGTGTTTTGGGATTTTTTGGTATAAGAGAACAATAAGTAAAGTAAACAAAACTGAATACAAAAAGTAAGTATTGCGTATGAAAAAGACGTTTGAAACTTCAGTGGGGAAAAGCGTTCTGAGGGATTAGCGAATACACCACTAGCATTATAAATGGGTAAGGTAAATATTATTATCATGAACATTCTCAACTATGTATGTGTGGGAGGAACTCCGTATTTGGACAAATAGGCAGCAACCACTGCTCACATCATCCTCATAACTACAGCGGACAGCAATCAACATCAATTGAATTACAGCGCTATTAAGGGACTTAATGCGGTAGGACGTATCCCATGGCATGGATAGTGTTTTGTGAGTTTCCTCGATTCCCAAGTTGATATGTAAGGGCTGCCAACAGCTTTATAGTCACGGTAAGTCCTAACACACCTCCGTATACCAACAAGTAGTTCCCTCCATCAAGTCCCCACAAGAGGAAAATATTGAGAGGTTGAATTCTCCCAACATCAAGATGAAGACAATCTAAAACATGGTCACAGCGATGAATATCATAATAAACTTTATCTTATTTCAATCTCATGCTAGGGTTTCTCCATCTCCCCAAGAAGTAATGATATACTCAGACATGGAGGCAATCAACATCATGGCAAAAATAATGGAATCTATCATAGATTAATAGTACTTGTATAAATCCACAACGAGTACGAAAATTACAACAAGATCTAGACAAGATGTAGATGGGATGGATGGAGATGGTGGTGATGCTGCGGTTGATGATAAATATCGATGCCTTAGCCTCCTGGATCTTCGTAGGGCGAATATGGATCCCCGGTGGATGAGTTCCCCCTCTAGATGCCTTCCTAAGGTGAGGTTTCAGCGATTTCTGGGTGTTTTGTATGTCGTCTCTCCGATCTAGTTGCACGGGCAAAAACTATTTGGGGAGGTGGTGTCGGCGCCAACTATATGGCGGAACTATACGGCCAGAATATTTATTCCCGCCGTATAATTGGTTGTTAACCCTACTGTATCCTCCAATTGCTTCGGGTTTTCATCCGGTGTTATTAATATTTCCCAAATAAGAAATTTATGTTGTTTTTTGGCTCCTTTTCACTCTAATATAACTGGTCCAAGAATTGTATCCATTGTATCCATCATTTGATCTGATTCTGGTGAAAATAAACATAAAAAGTGCGCGTGAAGACCGTAAAATACCAAGATCCTACCACTATAATGCAAAATAATAATATAAAACATGATGCAAATATGCACTCATCAATTATTCTATCCTTGTGGAAAAGACACACTATTTTCCCCTGAGGGTTAAACTAGGGTCACTCAAGGATATCGAAGTTCTTTCTTCTTGAGTTGAGTAGACGAGTTGGTCTGTCGGTTGTCGTTGACCCAGCTTCGATGAATCTTGAGATTTCTGAGTGCCTCCTTGGAAGACTTCATCGGGAACTGCCTCTTCAGGGGCTGGTTGATGTGTGGCATCGAGATTTCGGAGGGTGTCTTCTACGGTAGGGTTAATCTATTTGAGTGGGAAAGACTGCGTCTTTCCCCTTAGGGTGATACTAAGGTGGTTACAAAACACGCAGACTTTCTGTCTTGGAGTTGCATGATGAATACCAAAATCTTTTGCCTATGGTGGGAATTTTTTAGATGTGGTCCACTAACTGTATCCTACGGGTGTATATAATACTTTTATTTCTATTTAGCTTATCGGTCCTCCTGATTTTTTTGAATCTTCCCGATGGGTTAGATTTGACGGGGTTAGCAAAGTCGAAAGTCTTTTAGCAGGTTCTTTAATAGAGGTCGCGAAATAGGGTTTCACAGCCTCTTCATAAGTCTTGACTCTTCAGATTGTTTCCTACTTGTTGGAAAGTAGTCTTGGTGGAATCAGGTATTCTTGCCTTCTTGATTGTGAGCTTTGTGGGTACTGGGATGATCAAGTAGGCTTCCAACGATTGTTGATGAGGTCTATTTTCTGTTCCACTGACGACTCTCGAGGTGATGCTTGGAGTAGGTCCTTGGATTGGAGATCTTTCTAAGGTATCTTCTAGCAGGTGATCCTCTGGAATTGAGTGGAAAGACGCACCTTAGAGCTTTACTTAGGGTCGTCGAGGCTAGGGTATATCCTTCATCTTGGGTACTGGCATGACGCTCGAGATGACTTCTTCGAGTGACGCCTTATTGCGACTACTTTGCTACAGTGGTTTCCTAACGAAGCTGTAAGGATTAACTCTAGGTAGGTTAGCGGTTAGCGATGCTTATACTTGGTATTCAGTCTAGGTAGATGCATTTAGCTTCAAATAGGTTGTCTTCACTTGAAATATTTGTGTTGCTCCTGCTCGATGACGGAGTAGACTCGTTGTCGTCGGGCATCCTTATCTTCAGGGTTTTGGGGCACTTGTTTTATCACGAGGACTTCCCATTGGTTTGGCAGAGGGTTGAATAGGATCATCATTCTTTTGGGGTGCTGTTGGAACCTCTAATATATACTGAAGGGTAGTGGAGTCAGGTATTCACTTCTAGTCTTGATTAGGAAGTCTTGCATTTTCTTCTGGATGGTGGAGATCCTTCGGTGTAGACTTCCAGCTTCAATGAGGCGCTTTCTCATGTGGGCAGATGAACAAAGAAGTACCGGTTGGAATCGGGTTTTGAGAAGTTAGTTTGACGAGGTATGCCATCCTATTGAGGAGAAGTCTTCAAGTTGATCTATCTTAAGGATGCCTAAGTCCTGGTTCTGGAGATATTCGTCCTCTCATAGCTCTCGAGGTTCGAATAGGTCTTGTTAGAGATAACTAATGAGGATGTGTCTGGGTTTTTAGGTGGCTTATTTATTATTAAAGCACATTTTATTTGGATCAATTAAGCCAGAAAATGCATACAAGGTGAACAGAGTGTTTTGGTTGCAAAGTTTTATTTTTCTCAAACAAGGAAGCACAAACAAACACACAACAAACCACACCTTATGCACTTAGGAAATCAAACACGACCTACTATAGAGACCAAGGAGTTAACTACTCGCAATATAGGGGAATCCTATTCTAGGACTATTAATCCTAGAGGTTGCTTTATTATGGTTTGGGTCACTATCTTGCAGATGAAGCTTTTGCCATGTCGTTGGAAGCTTCTGGGTAGTGCAACCTTCATTTCTTCTGATTGTGAGTATTTTTGTTGGTAGGGCGATCTTGTAGTCTCCTTGTGTTTGCCAGTAGATGCTTCTCTTCACCTTTCTCTCATCTTCTTCACCATGCTTATAGGTCCTATTTGTTTTAAATCCGTATGTTCTAAGGTTCGGATGAGAGATTGGATAGAATCAATTTTTGAAACCATTTGAAATTTAGAGAAGATAAGATTGACGAAGTTCGATCTCGTCAATGCCCGTTGTTATGGACTTGGGTTTTGGAGAAGATGGGATGCTAGAAGTCGCGGAACGGTTAACAGACAAGCAACACAGGGACACATGATTTACCCAGGTTCAGGCCCCCGGAGGGAAAACCCTACTCCTGCTTGTTTGCTCTTGATTATGGTGGAACCAAAAGTTACAAGGGTGCACAGATGCAATCTGGCATGAGGTACATATGAGGTGAGTTGAGAGATCCTTCTCGCCGTACCCTCCTGGCCTTTATATAGATAGGCAGGTCCTGGGATAGGTCGAGTCGGTTACAAATTAGGGTTGATACCCTTCGAAATTCTATCTAATCTAGACTTGTTCTCCAAGGAGTCGAAACCGTCATGGGCTTGGGGCACCCGAAAGCTTCATCGGATGTGTGTCTTAACGTGGGCCTTCCTTGAGCTGGACCAGGTATACCAATGTCATGTACCCGTGGGGTATATCCATGTCAGTAGCCCCCAAATGTTTAGTCGAATCGAAGATTCGGCTGGAGACTCTTCAATCTTTCGGGTGCTATGTAACTAAGCCTATTTTTCAAGGAGAGATGTTTAGTTCATAGGGATTGTTGATGCGTGTGCCTGGCTCACTCGACGGATCAAGTCCAGTTAACTGTCATAGGACAAAACAACACGATCTTCATCAAATTCGAGTCCCCGGACTCGAATTCGGAACGATTGCTGGTGTGATTCGACTCGGGACGTTGCGGTCTTACAGGAGTTGAATCCCAGTGATTTTCAAGTGATGTACCAAACGTGTCCGTAGGGATTTTCATCGTGCCTGCCAACACGAAAAGTTACTGGCAGAGCGCAGTCAGGTGCGTTACCAGGCCATCAAATGATATCTGTAGGGCTTGTCTTTGCGTCATAGACATAGCATCCGAATTTTATTACCGCGGAAGTGTTTAGGGTGGCCAAGAAGACTGCTTCTCACTTAGCATTGGTTTGAGAAAAAGTGCCAAAAAGATTTTGTCATATTTGATCTGAAGGATTGCGGTCGAATAATTCATAGGGTGCGCGACCAGCACTGTCACATCCCAAGATTTTCCAAATCTTGTAATGTGAAAAAAAAATGAATAAAATAAAACTTTGTTGATTTTCAGGGTGAGAAGAAACTTTTTGATTCCAATTGGAAACCTTCAAACCTATTTGATCAAATAAAATCCTAAAGGGATTTCAAAAGATAAATAAACAATAAAGTTAAAAATATTTGGTATTACTATTTTTGGATCTTTTAATAAAAAAGATTTGGTTTTCAAATGAAAAGGTAGAAATATAAGTAAGGACTATTTTTATAGAGCCAAATTAAACCTTGGCCAAGTTTTTGAAGTAAAATATTTTGTTTTGATTAAAAGATTAAAGGTTTATTTAAATAAAATAATGAGGATTTATTAATATCCAATTTTATTAAAATAAAGGTTTTGCCATTTTAATTAAACATCAAAACTTGTTAAAATTATTTTAAACAAGTTTTCTAAGTATTTTATATTTTGAAATAAAACCTACTGATTTGGTTTTGATAATATCTAGATTTCAAATGGAGATTTTAATAAATCAAATCCTATTGGAATTAATAACTATGGACTATTTTATTTAAATATTAAATAGATCCTAAAAGAATAAAAATATTATTTTATTTTGGGACATTGGATTCTGTTGTTAAACAGAATTAAAAACTACACAAACTTTGACAAAGGTTTGAATGCATGTGTTGTTTGAATTGTTTGATTGAATTACAAAACAGAAAATCAATTAGAAAAAAAAAGACATTCAGAACAAAAAAAAGGGATCAGACCAAGCCCAGCCCATCCCAGCGAACAGTTCTTTTCTCACTCAGGAACTTACCCGCACAGAGGATGACGATTGGACCCCACACCCACGCTCTCTCTCTCGCAGACAACCAGGACCCACACACTGTTCATCGTCTCCACCCTGTGACCACTTCCTCACCTGTTTCTGCATTGATCTCGTGGGAGTAATTCTCGTCAATGCAGTGAGTAATGTCTGTCATCAATCACGCTCGATAACTCGCCTGCGTTCCCTCTCTCTTTCCCCTCTCTCGCCCGACCCTCTCTGCCTCAGGGCTGTTCCAATTCAGAGCCACACCACCTCTGACTCCGGCGAGCTCCGCGGGAAATTCCGGCCACACCTCACCGCCCCTCAACTCCCTCTGCACGCGAGCTTGTTCTACATCGCCTGGCGTACCTCCCAGCGTCAATTGCTTTGCCGCGACCACTCTAGACGCTCGGCTTCGTCAACATCTGAGCACCACCGACGATGCGTCTACTCCGACGAAATCTCCCTGGTAAGCCAGACTGCCCCGAGCCCTCTCAATGACACTCCCTTACTCCCCATGCTCGTACGCATCTAATGCTCCCTTCCACTTGCCTCGGCGCGACCTGCAACTCCGTCCCCGACAACCTCCAGAGGCACCCGCCGCTCGCAGCAACTCCGGCGAGAGATTAAAGACGAACCCGTGCGCCCCTCGACAAGCTGCCACAACGTTGACCTTCAGAGTCACTCCTCGAACCTGGTGAGCATCCTATATCTCTTCCTAGCATCCTATATCGCCGACGATCTTGCAGTCTAACCGCGCGCCGCCAGTCGCCGCCGCCAGCACCACCAACCTATGGTCAAACGACTGTGGACCGTTAGATCTTCATCTGATGGCTTGAATAGGTTGACTAATCGAAGGGGTAAGGATGAACCTGAGCCACGTGATTAAACTTAGATCCAACGCACCACACAGCACGATCCGCATGAACCGTTTTCGACGAATCAGAACAGCCCACGTGTCCAGTGCTTTGTTTTAAAAACAGAAATGTGTCTATTAGATATTCAACTTGTAAAATTCATAACTTTCAAACCACACGTCCAAATTTTGCAAACTTTATATCAATGGATTCAGAAAAACAAGCCCTATCCAACCATGCACTTTTTTTAGTAAAAACCTTCTGGTAAAATGTTGGTTTTTGCAGAAACTTGTGTATGCTTGTTTAGGTTATAAAAATTATTCTAAAATGATTTTGGGGATAAAATCTTTGGAAAATGGTGTGTTTTGAACCTACTGACCATAGGAATCACTTTGTGGTTTCAAAAATGTATTTGGAGAAACAAAATAATGAATCCTTGATTTAAACCAATTCTAGTCAAATAAAAATATGGTTTATTTATTAAAAATGGTTTTGAAGGAAAACCTTTGGGAAATGTTTTGTTTTAAACTCTCTGACCCTAAACACAAAGTTTTATGGTTTGAAAACATATTTTGTGAATCCTATAGATTAATGCCTTACTAAAACATTTTTACACCACATAAAATGATACCTTGTTTTAAAAATGGTTTATAAAGTGAAACCTTTTGCAAATGACTTTGCTACTTTATAAAATGACCAATAGGTGTTTCCAAATGTTGATAACCTATTAGAACCCACTTTTACAAATAAAACAACCCTTTTGCATGCTTGCATGTATTGTTTTGTTTTATCATTTTATGTGATGATATGCTTGATTGGTAGATTGAAATTGTGCCTTGCTTGATTGAATTGTAGTGACTTGAAGAGTGTGATTGTTGCAAGTACAAGGAGTGAACTTATACCCTACCAAAAAGGAAAGTGATGCTTCATACTTTGTCCCATTATTTTCACTATGCATTAGTGATATTTCTAAGTAGGACTTGCATGGAATTTTGCTAAGTATAAACCATGCTATGGGAAAACCTAGTAGATGAAAACCTTAGTAGAATTTCCTAATTTAAGATTCCTACTACTATCATGCTTATCTTAGATAATAGAAAACAAGGGTGGAATATATACATTCATACTATGGAAAAATTTCTAAGTCTGAGGACTTGTGTTTTTGTTTAATAAAATAACTAAGTTAATGAATCACCTGGGTGGAAAGGGACTTGCTTGGTGGTTTTTGGTTGAGTGGTTACACAAGGCCCATGGCTATGGTTCACCTTGTGTATCACACTTGTGGATTGCCACCCAGGAACAAAGAGATTTGAGATGTCAAATGTTGAGAAGCTTCAAGTGCAGCCACTTGGCATTATGGGCTCTGCCTGGATCATATAGGTTGCTAGAACTTAGACATTTGGATAGTTGGTGGTAATGGGAATGATAGGTTGGAGCGCGTCCATTTGGTCTAAGGGAAGGCTTCTGAAAGATCTTGTCTTGGTGAAACCAAGTCTTGTGGGGAAAGTGCACCACCTCTGCAGAGTGTAAAATCTAAGTACTTAGCCATGTCCGTGGTAAAGGACAATTTGAGCATCAAGACATGGAAGCTATCAAGAATCTCATCATCCAAACTTCTAAGTTAAAAACTTGTGGTTGAACAAGGGTTAAAGGATCTTCAATCTTTGATTGGTAGATGCCTTGGGTGATTTTTGTCAAGCAAAAATTTAGTGTTTTCAAATGATAAGGAAAAATCTATTTTGAGCAATGCAAGCCTCAACTCCACTTAGCCAAAAGCATATAGATGATAGACTCCACTGTACTACCATAGTATCACTTGCCAACACAATTCAAATGTATTGACCCTTGTGGCTGTAACTTGTTATGTTGCAGGTTTGATTGATATTAGTGAAGTTTAATGATTAGGATTACAAGTCTACAACCAACATGTCTGCCTGTGGCACTTTGAAGATGAAGGACCCCATGCTTATAGATATTCTGCTGCAATGTAATGTAATAGCCAAATGAGCTATGAAAGATGTAATAAATTATTTTATTCCTGGTTATAAAGTTGTATTATGACCTTTGTTTCTTGATATTACATCTTAACTATGGATGCTAGCTATTTATCCAGGGACTAGCATTGCAATCACAGGGATCCTTTTCCTTTATAAAGGAGGGATCTTACAGATGGTATCAGAGCATTGTGTTGCCTGTAGGATTTGTAAACCTAGGATTGGACAAAAACCCTTAGAAAAATAGGAGTTGTAATTGTTCCAAAACTTATTTACAAACAATCTTGTAAACTCTTTCCTCAACCACTTTGGTTTTGAATCTACATCTCTTCTATTTCAACTTGATGGAAAAACCTACCCCATGGTCAAAGACTTCACCATGTGCAAAGGACTTCATCAACTCTAATGACTTCGACATCTTCAACTCTAATGACTTCAACATCTTCAGCATTTTCACCAAGGACTTCAACCTTGGATATCACTAAGGAAAAGTGAGACAAGAAATCTTTCTCAAAAGATTTGGAAACTAAGGAAAAACAACTTAGAAAGAACCATGACCACCTTTGAGGATTTGTGACCAAGAGTTTTTCCCAAGGAAACCATGATCTCATGCAATAAGAATCAACCAAGAAAGATGGAAAGATCACAAGTGAACCATATAGATGGACCACCATATTTTGTTTAAGTCAAACACACCAACTTATGTGGTGTAACAAAAATATTTTGTTGCCTAAAAATGTGCTTGAACTTTGTTGTTTGAGTGAAAAGTTGTTTGTGAATGCTTGCACATTGCTTGTGTGAATTGTGATGAGTGTGATTAGAATCCTTACTTAGAAATCTTTTTGCCTATTCTAATCTCAATTCAACCCAAACAGATGACTACTCCAAGAGACTCCAACATCAAGGTTGATAACACCAACAACAACCAAGAGGACAACTTGAGAGAACTTATAGCAACCCAAAACCAGTTGAACCAAATGACAGCTCAATTCATAGCCAACACCAGTGGGGAAGATTCAACCTTGCAAGGATTTTTGGAAACACAAGCCCAAATGTTGCATAAGGTGACAGATCAAGTGCTCAACATGGAAAGCAACTTTTCCAAAGGAGTTTGGGACAACAAAGATGACAAAGATGTTATTCTAGAAGGAATCAAAGCTTGCAATATTTGTGGAGACAAGGATCACACTTCCAAGGAGCATGGAGATCAATGCCCCAACTGTGAAGAGCAACATCCAGTTGGCCAATGTCCCACATCTCAAGCTACTTGTTACCTATGTGAAGGAAATAACCATGTCCCTATCTAATGCCCCATCTATTCCATAGTTGAACAAAGGAAACAAGGTGGAGTGCAACTGATTGCAAACTATCCAGAAGGAGCCAAGTCTACCAAGAAGGATGAAGACAAACGAAAATCTCCACTTATACCTCCATGCAAAACAACCCAATTTAAAGGACCAAAGAAGAGACATATGAATTATCCAAGGAGCAATAGAAATTCCAGGAAACAAGTAGACATTCCTACCTATGATATAACATATGAACAACATGAACTAGATGCACTCCTAGCTTTGGAGAAACCCAAGAAGAAGAAGGACAAAAGCCATGTGCAATGTAATCATTGCAAAGAAATGGGACACTATTCCAGTGAATGTCCAGAGAAACAGAAGTATAAGGAAATTGGCCAAGTATGGTGCAACAACTGCAAAGAGTTAGGCCATTATGCAGCAACCTGCCCACAAGAGACACGTGAAGAACTCAAACTTATCACATGTTACGATTGTGGTAACCAAGGACATTATGCAAGCAACTGTCCAGAAAAGATGAAGCACAAGATAAACAAGCCTATGAAGGATCTCAGCCTTGTCACATGTTTCAAGTGTGGAAACAAAGGACACTATGCAAATGTTTGCCCAGAGAAGTTACCCCAAGATCCCAAGCAAGCCAATATGTAATCTAGTTGGAAAAATTTTTAAAGGGTGGTAGTACCCAAGATGCTTTGAGCCTACTTGTAACCCTAGCCTTCCCAAATCTCGGGACAAGATTTATTTTAAGGGTGGTAGCCTATCACATCCCAAGATTTTCCAAATCTTGTTATGTGAAAAATAAATGAATAAAATAAAACTTTGTTGATTTTCAGGGTGAGAAGAAACTTTTTGATTCCAATTGGAAACCTTCAAACCTATTTGATCAAATAAAATCCTAAAGGGATTTAAAAAGATAAATAAACAATAAAGTTAAAAATATTTGGAATTACTATTTTTGGATCTTTTAATAAAAAGATTTGGTTTTCAAATGAAAAGGTAGGAATATAAATAAGGACTATTTTTATAGAGCCAAATTAAACCTTGGCCAAGTTTTTGAAGTAAACTATTTTGTTTTGATTAAAAGAGTAAAGGTTTATTTAAATAAAATAATGAGGATTTATTAATATCCAATTTTATTAAAATAAAGGTTTTGCCATTTTAATTAAACATCAAAACTTGTTAAAATTATTTTAAACAAGTTTTCTAAGTATTTTATATTTTCAAATAAAACCTACTAATTCGGTTTTGATAATATCTAGATTTCAAATGGAGATTTTAATAAATCAAATCCTATTTGAATTAATAAATATGGACTATTTTATTTAAATATTAAATAGATCCTAAAAGAATAAAAATATTATTTTATTTTGGGACATTGGATTCTGTTGTTAAACAGAATTAAAAACTACACAAACTTTAACAAAGGTTTGAATGCATGTGTTGTTTGAATTGTTTGATTGAATTACAAAACAGAAAATAAATTAGAAAAATAAAAAGACATTCAGAACAAAAAAAAGGGATCAGACCAAGCCCAGCCCATCCCAGCCCAGCAGCCCACCTCTCTCCCCAGTGAACCGTTCTTTTCTCACTCACGAACTTACCCGCACAGAGGATGACGATTGGAGCCCACACTCACGCTCTCTCTCTCGCAGACAACCAGGACCCACACACTGTTCATCGTCTCCACCCTGCGACCACTTCCTCACCCGTTTCTGCATTGTTCTCGCGGGAGTAATTCTCGTCAATGCAACGAGTAATGTCTGTCATCAATCACGCTGAATAACTCACCTGCGTTCCCTCTCTCTTTCCCCTCTCTCGCCCGACCCTCTCTGCCTCAGGGCTGTTCCAATTCGGAGCCACACCACCTCTGACTCCGGCGAGCTCCGCGGTAAATTCCGGCCACACCTCGCCGCCCCTCAACTCCCTCTGCACGCGAGCTTGTTCTACATCGCCTGGCGTACCTCCCAGCGTCAACTGCTTGGCCGCGACCACTCTAGACGCTCGGCTTCATCAACATCTGAGCACCACCGACGACGCGTCTACTCCGACGAAATCTCCCTGGTAAGCCAGACCGCCCCGAGCCCTATCAATGACACTCCCTTACTCCCCATGCTCGTACGCATCTAATGCTCCCTTCCACTTGCCTCGGCGTGACCTGCAACTCCGTCCCCGACAACCTCCAGAGGCACCCACCGCTCGCAGCAACTCCGGCAAGAGATTAAAGACGAACCCGTGCGCCCCTCGACGAGCTGCCACAACGTTGAGCTTCAGAGTCACTCCTCAAACCCGGTGAGCATCCTATATCTCTTCCTAGCATCCTACATCGCCGGCGAGCTTGCAGTCTGACCGCGCGCCGCCAGTCGCCGCCGCCAGCACCACCAACCTATGGTCAAACGATTGTGGACCTTTAGATCTTCATCTGATGGCTTGAATAGGTTGACTAATCGAAGGGGTAAGGATGAACCTGAGCCGGGCGATTAAACTTAGATCCAGCGCACCACACAACAAGATCCGCATGAACCGTTTTCGACGAATCAGAACAGCCCACGTGTCCAGTGCTTTGTTTTAAAAACAGAAATGTGTCTATTAGATATTCAAACTTGTAAAATTCATAACTTTAAAACCACACGTCCAAATTTTGCAAACTTTATATCAATGGATTCAGAAAAACAAGCCCTAGCCAACCATGCACTTTGTTTAGTAAAAAGCGTCTGCTAAAATGTTGGTTTTTGCAGAAACTTGTGTATGCTTGTTTAGGTTATAAAAATTATTCTAAAATGATTTTGGGGATAAAATCTTTGGCAAATGGTGTGTTTTGAACCTACTAACCATAGGAATCACTTTGTGGTTTCAAAAATGTATTTGGAGAAACAAAAGAAAGAATCCTTGATTTAAACCAATTCTAGTCAAATAAAAATATGGTTTATTTATTAAAAATGGTTTTGAAGGAAAACCTTTGGGAAATGTTTTGTTTTAAACTCTCTGACCCTAAACACAAAGTTTTATGGTTTGAAAACATATTTTGTGAATCCTATAGATTAATGCCTTACTAAAACTTTTTACACCACATAAAATGATACCTTGTTTTAAAAATGGTTTATAAAGTGAAACCTTTTGCAAATGACTTTGCTACTTTATAAAATGACCAATAGTTGTTTCCAAATGTTGATAACCTATTAGAACCCACTTTTACAAATAAAACAACCCTTTTGCATGCTTGCATGTATTGTTTTGTTTTATCATTTTATGTGATGATATGCTTGATTGGTAGATTGAAATTGTGCCTTGCTTGATTGAATTGTAGTGACTTGAAGAGTGTGATTGTTGCAAGTACAAGGAGTGAACTTATACCCTACCAAAAAGGAAAGTGATGCTTCATACTTTGTCCCATTATTCTCACTATGCATTAGTGATATTTCTAAGTAGGACTTGCATGGAATTTTGCTAAGTATAAACCATGCTATGGGAAAACCTAGTAGATGAAAACCTTAGTAGAATTTCCTAAGTTAAGATTCCTACTACTATCATGCTTAGCTTAGCTAATAGAAAACAAGGGTGGAATATATACATTCATACTATGGAAAAATTTCTAAGTCTGAGGACTTGTGTTTTTGTTTAATAAAAAAACTAAGTTAATGAATCACCTGGGTGGAAAGGGACTTGCTTGGTGGTTTTTGGTTGAGTGGTTACACAAGGCCCATGGCTATGGTTCACCTTGTGTATCACACTTGTGGATTGCCACCCAGGAACAAAGAGATTTGAGATGTCAAATGTTGAGAAGCTTCAAGTGCAGCCACTTGGCATTATGGGCTCTGCTGGATCATATAGGTTGCTAGAACTTAGACATTTGGACAGTTGGTGGTAATGGGAATGATAGGTTGGAGCACGTCCATTTGGTCTAAGGGAAGGCTTCTGAAAGATATTGTCTTGGTGAAACCAAGTCTTGTGTGGAAAGTGCACCACCTCTGCAGAGTGTAAAATCTAAGTACTTAGCCATGTCCCTGGTAAAGGACAGTTTGAGCATCAAGACATGGAAGCTATCAAGAATCTCATCATCCAAACTTCTAAGTTAAAAACTTGTGGTTGAACAAGGGTTAAAGGATCTTCAATCTTTGATTGGTAGATGCCTTGGGTGATTTTTGTCAAGAAAAAATTTAGTGTTGTCAAATGATAAGGAAAAATCTATTTTGAGCAATGCAAGCCTCAACTCCACTTAGCCAAAAGCATATATATGATAGACTCCACTGTACTACCATAGTATCACTTGCCAATACAATTCAAATGTATTGACCCTTGTGGCGGTAACTTGTTATGTTGCAGGTTTGATTGATATTAGTGAAGTTTAATGATTAGGATTACAAGTCTATAACCAACATGTCTGCCTGTGGCACTTTGAAGATGAAGGACCCCATGCTTATAGATATTCTGATGCAATGTAATGTAATAGCCAAATGAGCTATGAAAGATGTAATAAATTATTTTATTCCTGGTTATAAAGTTGTATTATGACCTTTGTTTCTTGATATTACATCTTAACTGTGGATGCTAGCTATTGATCCAGGGACTAGCATTGCAATCATAGGGATCCTTTTCCTTTATAAAGGAGGGATCTTACAAGCACTCCCTATGGGAGTAGCCCCCGAGTGTCTCTTTAGTTCAGTCGTTTTCATCATAAGTCCGAAGGACACAATTTTTTCGGATGCGAAATCAGTGCTCCCTATGGGATTAGACCCCGAGTCCGTAGTGGAGTCGCATACTCGACGGAGGACTCGAAGAT
Organism: Avena sativa; assembly: GCA_916181665.1. Taxonomy (NCBI): domain Eukaryota; kingdom Viridiplantae; phylum Streptophyta; class Magnoliopsida; order Poales; family Poaceae; genus Avena; species Avena sativa. The sequence continues at coordinate 36,415,313 of OV702298.1, read as the reverse complement.
AGTTTCGAGGTGATGTTTACCTTTGCAATTTCTCAGGTGCGCGGCAAGCGCTCCTGATAGGAGTAGCCCCCGAGTAGTTTCTCGAATCGTAGATTCGAGTAAGTACTTTGGATGATCAGTCGAATTCTTTGAGCCATTTTGGGATTTACCTTGATGATGTCATTGCTGACGATTGGTGATCTCAACCGTCTACAGTAGCATAGATGATGCGATGATGTGATCATGGGTCCCACCGTCTGACTTGTCTTTGATTAGTCACACGCAAACGTGGCGAGAATTACATCGTCTCCTTGGTTTCCGTGCGTCGTGGACGGCATGCTAGCGACGGTTCACTTTGGTGGTGACACGTGTCTGGTGAGATCTGTGGTGCATGCTAGGGCTTCTTAATCGACGGCTTATGTGCATCGTCTTCGTCCTTTTATACCGCAGGGAAAACAGTGATTTCTTTTTACCCTTCGTCATTTGCTCATCTCCATTGCCTTCATTTCTCACGAGCTTTTCTGTCCTTTGTTGCATACTGGACATTCTCCACACCTTTCCTTCTTCGTTCTTGCGCTCACACCGCCGCACTCGCCGCGTCAAGATGGGCAAGCCGAAGAAGACGACAACTGTTGGAGCTGGATCGAGCATCGCTGGCGCTAGAAAGAAGGTCGCCGCTATGGCCCACGCCACTGATGGCGGATGGAAGCGCACGGATATGCGCGAGGCGGATCTGTGCAAGTTGCGTGATGCTGGATTGATATCCAAGGAGAAAGATGACGTCGTCCTCCCTGGCAATGAGGTAATTTCTCGTCCACCCGAAGGGTTTCGGGTGATGTTCTATGCCTTCGTTGTCGGGGTCTTTCTCTTCCCGTCCACAAATTCCTTTGTGGATTCCTTTTTTTCTACGGGATTCAGTTGCATCATCTGTATCCCAATTATGTTCTTCACATTGCTTGTTTCATCACTCTGCGAGTGCTGGCTCGGTATCGAGCCGAACTTTGGCCTCTTCCGAAAACTCTATTTCGTGAAGAGGCAGTCCAGCACCGACGGTTTTTATCCGCTCGGCGGCTACATCATCTACATTCGCTCCCCTGTTCAATTATTCTCCTTCTCTATTTGCGAGTCCTTCCAATACTGGCGGCGGAAGTGGTTCTACATCCACGACGTCAAGATGGATGGGAAGCATTTTGGTCTCGCCCCTTTCGACTCTGCCCAGAAGATCACCCCAAAGAGGTTGTGGAAGAACGACATCTCAGAGGGTGAAAAGGCGGATGTGGAGAAGCTCTACCAGCACATGCAGGCACTCCAGCAGGTGGCCGGCAAGGTGGTCAATGGTGTCGACATCTTCCGCACCTTCCTAAAGCGTCGGGTGCAGCCGCTCCAAGCGAGTAACATGTCACATTTCTTACACACTATAGAGGTGCATTATTTTACCCATAAGAGATCAAATCCTTGTTATATAATTGGGCGATCTTTCCCCTCCACACTTCTTTTGATGTGGTTCCAGTAGATGATCCAAGCCAATCACTGCCCATCTTTGCAACCCCGCATGCCCATCAGATTGCACGTCAGACCTAGGATAAAACTTGTTTCCAATGACAGCCTAAGGCGTACAACCTCGTAGATACTAGATGAAGTGGGACATGTAGGGATCCCACCCATATGCTTCCAATCGTCTCCAAGAATTACATCCATGGCCCGGTCATCCGTTGACATGCGAAAGGAAGAAGATCCAGCTGACTTCTCCATCCTATTCCAAATCTCATGGTTAACGCGTATTATATGGCGCAAGAATCACTGGCGACATTGGTTTTTTAAGTCCTAGATATTATCTTCCTTTACCACAAGAACTTCCATAGTAGGTTATAACCACTTGGTAAATAACCCATAATCGTATCATTATGAAAATATCATTTTCTGACATTTTTGAAATGCAAGTGACGACAACATTGGATTTGCAATTACTTGATAGAAAATAATCAAAGGACATGAGGAAGTGTGAACTTGCCTTTGTGATTATAAGATTATGCAATCATAGTCTTAGAGACAATAGAAGATCCATTATATGAAAACATCATTATTGGTCCGGTAAGGACTAATGTTTAAAGAAGCAATCTGATATTACGCATAAGTAATGATATGCATTTTATAAAACTCCCGAAGTGAATCCCCAATATTATAATTGAACTTAGGTGATCTCTTTAAGATTTGGTTTTTCTTCAATTTTACTTCACAAGCAAATATATCTCTATGGAACTAAAGTCTTATCATATGGGATATAAATGTGTAGTACAAATCAATCTAAGATAAAGGTTAATTGCCATCTGGTAACTATGATGAAAGTCCATGTGTTGGGTTGTTAAGAGTTAAAGGAAACTATTATAGATTTGTTGTTTGAAGTGGTAAAAATAATAACTGATGAGGGTTTGACTCGTGAATGCCCATTATTATGGACTTGGGTTTTGGAGAAGGAGGGGACGCTGGAGATCACGGGACGGCTAATAGACTTGCAATACGGGGACACGAGGTTTACCCAGGTTCAGGCCCCTGGAGGGAAAACCCTACTCCTGCTTGTCTACTCTTTGTTAATGGCGATGCCAAAGGTTACAGGGGTGCGCATATGTGATCTGGAAAGTTGTGTGCTTGGTTATGAGGTGAGATCCTCCTTGACGCACCATCCTGGCCTTTATATGGGGAGGCCAGGTCTCGGGGTAGGTCGAGTCGATTATATATTAGGGTTTTACCCTTTGAATTTCTATCTAAAGATGGTCGTGTTCTCCAAGTAGCCGCATCTTTCATGGGCCTAGGTCACCTGAATGCTTCCTGGGCTTCACCATCCAGAGCGGATAACTATATGGGCTTCTTCTAGGATGGACCAGGTAGGCTAACATCAGACGCCCGTAGGGAATAACCATGTCATTAGCCCCTGAGTGTTCAGTCGAATCATATATTCAATTGGAGACTCTTAAGTCTTCCAAGTGCTTTTCATCCGAAGGAGTTTCAGGTCAATATGATAGCTCGTAGGGATTGTTGATACACGTGCCTGACACTCCCGATGGATCAGGGCCAGTTAACTGCCTTTGGGAAAAATAATGCCATCTACTTCAGACTCGAGTCCCCGGAATCGAATCCTGAAAATTACAGGAATCGAATTCCAGTGTTTGTAGGTTATGTACCAAACTCATCCCTCGGGATTTTTCATCATGCCTGTTTACATGGAATATTACTATCAGAGCGCAGTCGGGTGCATTGAAAGGCCATCAGATTGTATCCATAGGTCATACCTTTGCATTGCAGACACAACATCCTAAAGTTTATCGTCGTGGAGGCGTTTCGGGTGACCAAGGAGACGTTGTCTCTCTTAGCATTATTTTGAGCAGAGTGCCAATTGTGATTCATGTTTTATTGTAATCGTGAAGGATCTGAAGGATCTTAATCATTTGATTCATAGGGTGCACGACCAGTGCTTCCTATGGGAGTAGCCCCGAGTGTCTGTTCGAGTCGTAGACTCGAGGAGAGAATTATAGTCGTCAGTTGTGTGTTATGGCGATCCGGAAGTTCTTTAGACGACCATGCAAATGTGATGGCTCAGATATGTAGAGCTCCTTGGGAACCCCAAGAGGAAGGTATGATGAGCATAGCAGCAAGTTCCCCTCAGTTATGAAACCAAGGTTATCGAACCAGTAGGAGTAAGGAAACAAATCCAAGGTGTTGCTAGCAACTTGGAACCTGCACAAAACAATCCAAAATACTTTCCCCCATCTTACAGTGAGGTTGTCGATCTCACCGGTTAGCTGAAAAAAGAAAGGATTAAACGTATAGTGTGGAAGATAGTAATTGCTTGTAGTAAGTAAATAGTAAACGGTAGATGGTATATAAATCGTAAGGATTGGACTGGGGTCCACAGTTCACTAGAGGTGTTCTCCATAAGATAAATAACATGCTGGGTGAACAAATTACAGCGGGGCAATTGACATATTGAAAATGCATAACAATGCATATACAAGACATCTTGATCTCTACGAGATTTGTTTGGGCATTACAACATAATACATAGACCGTAATCCAACAACATCTATGACTAATAATCCACCTTCAGGTTATCATCCGAACCCCTTCCGTTATTAAGTTGCAAGCAACAGATAATTGCATTAAGCAAAGTGTGTAAAGTAAACAATTCAATTGCCCTTGGATAAAGGATTGTTGTTTCTCCCTAGTAGCAACAACACATCTACAACCTTAGAAGTTTATGTCACTCTCCCAGATTACTAGAGGCATAAATCTACTATTGAGCATAAATACTCCCTCTTGGAATTACAAGCATCTACTTGGCCAAAGTATATACTAGGAATGAAGAGCATGCAAGATCACAAATAACATAGACATGATAGATTCAATAATCAATCTGACATAGTATCTCAATATCCAATGGATCCCCGCAAACACAACATGTAGGATTACAAATAGATGATCTTGATCATGAACGGAGCTCACAAGATCTAAACATGAGAGCACAAAGGAGGAGAAACAACCATCTAGCTACTGTATGGACCCATAGTCCAAGGGTGAACTACTCACGCATCACTCTGGAGGCTGGCATGGTGATGAAGAAGGCCTCCGGGATGATCTCTCCCCTCCGGCAGGGTGCCCGGAAGAGCTTCAGATCCCCCGATCTAGGGACGATGGTTGTGGTGGCAATGGACTATTTTGTGGATTTCTGATCGGGTGCCTAGGGTTTCTGCATCAGGGTGTTTATATAGGCTAAGGGGCGTGGTCGATGGATGCCCGAGGGGCCCACACCATGGGGTGGCGCGCCCTAGGGGGGCAAACCCTAGGTGTGGCCGCCTCGTGGCTCCTCTTCATCTCCCCTTTTGACTCCGTCTTTGCTCCGATAAAATATTAACTTTGGCTTTTGTTCCGTCCAATTTTGAGAATATTTCTTTTAATAACTTTCCTGAAACCAAAAACAACAGAAAATAGGCAACTGGCACTGCGGCATCTTGTCAATAGGTTAGTTCCAGAAAATTCATAAAAATGCCTCAAAGTGTAGACAAAACATAAGATAGTTGATATAAAACAAGCATGGAGCATCAAAAATTATAGATACATTTATGACGTATCAAGCATCCCCAAGCTTAACTCCTGCTCGTCCTCGAGTAGGTAAGTGATAAAAAGAATAATTTTTGAGGTGACATGCACCATCACAATATTGATCAAAATATTGTAAAGCATTGATAGTTGGTATCATGATACTCTAAACATGAGCATGAAAGATGTAGTTCTAACAATAAGACATAGCAACTAAGTTGTAACATTAAAAGGCACAAACAAAAGATCATGAATAACAATGCATTGAAAGACATTTGTTTGTTTCACATATAGAAAACATAGCATGAGTGGTATTCAGCTTGTCCCACATGGAATAGCAAAACATAAATGCATAGGACACCTTCAAAGATCATAAGGGTGATTAGATACAAATAATTTAAGAACAAGAAATACCATGATTATGAATCAATCAATAAGTTTTGGGACAATGCACATTGAACTAAGAATGACAGCTATGCTCTCTTAATTGGTGCATAAAGATAGAAGATGGAGACTCAACATAAAAGTAAAAAAGAAAGGCCCTTCATAGAGGGAATCAGGGATTTCAAGTTTCATAAAGAGCTTCCAAAAATTATGGTACTTATTAGCTTTCAGCTCTCATTGCCCCTATCATTGGCATCTTTAAGTGATTAAGGTTAAAGTGAGACAAATATGAAGTATATTATTGATAGATCATAAGTTGAAAATCTCATGTCCCTTGAGTACGAGGGTCATTCCTCATGCTACTCAAATTTAGTCACAAGCAAGTTCTTGTCATTGTAAGTATATGTGTATCATAGAGAACCGCCAACGGGTACCCCTTGCCCCATGACGCAGGAGCTATCCCATATCAAAATGACAAGGCAACAAACAATGAGCACCTCAGCGATATTTTTATTTACTATGAGTATGGTGCTTTTTTTATCTTTTTTATTCTCTCTTTTTTCTATATTTTTTTTGAAGATGCTTCATAGATTGCTCACTATGGTTATACTTCAAGTTTCCACCATGATTAGGCATGGCTTAGGCTAGCCGCCTAGGCGTTTCTCTAACACATATATAATACACCATGGACTTACAAGCTCCCCTTTTATTTCACACCACCGACATCCATAAACAAAAGATCATGATACCAACTAGATAGATACGTACAAGTGTTGAAAGCGTTCCTCATGATAGCATGGTTCTGCTAACTCTCAACTTATAATTTGCAAGCATATAAGCAACATAGATGGGCACAATGGTTTAATTTTATTAAGTGCAAGAAACTAAAGTGTGCCATCAAGTTTGTGAGAGCTTTAATCACTAATTTTCACATAACAAGTTTAATTTGGAAGATAAATAAACACATGAATATACTTGGAATGGTGTAACACACCATGCATAAGAATTTATAGTGGACTCTTTGTAATAACTTTGTTTCTTGGAAGTTGGATGCATGAGTAGAGCTCATACTCAGTATAGGTGGAGGCTAGCAAAAGACTGGGAGAGACCAACTAAGAAAGCAATAATGGCCATAATCATGCAAAGCAACAAAACATTATTAATTAAAGCATAAAGTGATATCACAAGTCAAAAACTAAATGATCATAGAGGCTAAGGTGACTGGTTCATAGTCTTAACATGGTGTAAGCATGTGCCAAGTCAACCCAAATAAAGCATCAAAGGAGAATACCACAATATTATGCTTTTGTAGGCTAAAACAATGCATGATTCTTTCAAGGCACATTAAGCAATCTCAATTGTTTGGAACAAGTCATGCTACAGCAATAATCACTAAGAATAAGGTCAAAGCAACATCTAACATGATATGATAAAGTCTAAACCACATTCAAAACAAGCTTCCTTTTGTACCACTATAAGCATGAAACTTTCTACTCTTATCCAACACCAATCAACTTATTTGTGTAAGATCCCACCTTTATAAAGGTAAAGATCCCTCTGATTGCAATGCTAGTCCCTGGATCAATGCTAGCATCAACAGTTTAAGATGAAGTACACAGAAACAAAGGTCTTTATTACATGTAATTCCAGAGACAACATAGTCTTTTACAACTCCATGGCCACAGGCCTAATACAAGAGTTCAAATATAACAATATAAATAAGTCTTCATCTTCATGTGCCACAGGCAAGCATGTTGAGTCTAGACTCATAACCCCTAATCATCATCAGAGTAACCTGCAACATCACAAGTTACAGCCACAGTGGGTCAATACATTGGAAGGCAAGTGATACCTTAGAAGAATAGTATCATCTAGTAACTACATGAATTTGGCTAAGTGTAGCTTAGGCTTGCTTTGCTCAAGATAGGTTTTACCTATTAGTTGAAAACTCTAAGTTTTTCTTTGACAAATCTTTCCCAAGGTACCACCAATAGAAATTGGTGAACCTTCACCCTTGTTCAACCACAAGTTTTAACCTAGAAAATTGGGATGAGGAGATTCTTGATAGCTTCCATGTCTTGATGCTCATGTTGTCCAATAACAGGGACATGGCTAAGTACATAGATTCTTCCATCTGCAGACGTTGTGCACTTTCCCCACAAGAGTTGATTTTCACCAAGACAGGACCTTTCAGAAGCCTTCCCTAAGACCAAATGGACACGCTCCAAACCTATCATCCCACTACCACCAACTGTCCAAATGGCTAAGTTATTGCAACCTATGTGATCCAGGCAGAGCCCATAATGCCATGTGGCTGCACTAGAAGCTTCTTAACATTTGTCATCTCAAATCCCTTTGTTCTTGGGTGGCTTTCCACAAGTGTGATACACAAGGTAAACCATATAAATGGGCCTTGTGTAACCACTCAACACAAACTAATCCTTCCATTCCACCCAGGTGTTTCATTCACTTAGTTGTTTTATTAAGCAAAACATAAGTCAAAGACTTGGAATAATTCTCATTGCATGATTATATAATCCACCCTTGGTTTCTACTAGCTAGGCTAAGCATGGCAATAGCAAGTATCTTAACTTAGAGGAAATTCTAACATTGCTACAACTACTAGGATTTCCCAAGCATAACATATAGATACTTAGCAAAATAATCATGCAAGTCCTATACAAAATATTTCTAATGCATAGGTAAAAAATATTGGGATAAAAACATGAAGCACCACTTGCCTTGGTAGTTTGGGGAGTAGCAACAATCTTCACAGCCACAATCACTATTAGCACCAAAATCTACACATAAAATAATGGCACCAAATTCACATATCAAAAATATACAAGCAAAAATATATGAATGCATGCAGATGCCATGTGATGATTTTTCTACACCAAACAAGACAAGTAAACAGTACTGAATCATAACCAAGACCAAGACACACTAAATAAACTTTTTTTGATCTTTAAATCATTTTTTAAATAATTTCTATACTCAAAATAAGCCTACAAATGTCTCTGCAAAATTAATCAATTTTACAGAAGAAAAACATTAAACACATTGCATACACAGATAGCATTCTTTCTCCTGATTCCAAATATATAAAATTTGTAAAATTTGAATGTGTGGATCAAAAGTTATAAATTTTACAAGTTTGAATCACTAATAGATCTAATTCAGATTTTTAAAACAAAGAGCAGGCCACACAGCAGCGTCTGATTGGCCGATACCGTTTTGCACCGGATCACACTCGCGGGCCGTTAGATCTAACTTATTACGCACGGCTCAGATCAATACATACCGCTTCGCTACAGATCTAATCCTAAGCGCAGGATCTAGATCCTACGGTTGCCATGCGTGCGACCATGGATGGACGGCGCTAGCGACGGTGGCGCGGCTGCGGCGCTCTGTCAGTGATGCTCCGGCGGCTACGGAGGGGGCTGGGGTTAGCAGAGGGGCTTACCGAACTCGCAAGGTCGCGCCGATGCTCAACTACTTGCTGGCGTGGACGGGGGCACACTGTGGAGGTCACTAGGGCTCGTCGGAGTTGCGGGCGGCGTCGGGTTCCTCCAGACGACGACATTGCCGACGATGTGGACCGCCCTAACACAAACCGAAGGCGTCAGGGTGTGCACAACAACCTGACGATCAAGATAGGGTCAGAGATAAAGCAAGGGGCGATCTGGTATTACCTAAATCGTTCAACAGAGTTAGGCGATGGTTCTGTCGTTTGCTGAGGTGGTCAGGGACGACGACCTGGTTCATGCGCGGGCAAACCAAAGGCATTAGGAGAAGCACAAAGACATGGCAAACTTGACAGGGTCAAGCAGAAGGAGAGGGGCGCTTGGAACTCACCGGAATCAGTCGCCGGAGCTCGTCGGGACAGCGGCGGTGCAAGCGGGAATTTGCGGAGCCTGGCGGCGCTTCTGGTTAGCTATGTTGGGGGAAATGGCCGCGAGGGGAGGGGATTAAGTAGCCGAAGCAGGGGCGAGGATCATGCACGCAATCAACGGCAATTAACTGGATTTAAACGCAGCAGTGAAGGAGAGGGAGGAAATGGGGTGGCCAGGTCGTGGGCGGGGTTTGGGGACGACAATGACAGGGCATGTGGGATCGGGCTGTCAGCGAGTGGGTGCGCGTGGTTCCAGTGAGAAACAGAGGGGAAGAGGGAACCCCGGGTGGGCTATTTTGGTTGCTGTACGGGTAGCGCCTGGCCCAGTTCTGATTCTTTATCCTTTTTCTTTTTCTATTTCGATTTTCGGGAAACATTTTCAAATGAAATCAAATGTGTTTGATTTCAAATTCTTTCTGGATTTTTATAAAGTGAAACCTACACATTGTTTAGTATAAAACCATGCTGTTTCACTAAACTTGCTTGGTTCCTTTGGAGTTTGAAAAATAAAACAATGCCTTTACACAAGATTTAATAAAGATATGAAAATGTTTTTAAAACCATATTTTTTTTTGAAATTTTTGTCCAAGCCTTGGAAAACAACCAAACCAACTTAGGAACAAACAATCTTGGTTTAAAACAAATAATCTCTCATCAGAGAGTAGCATTGAATCAATGCTTTGCTTACATAAAATAATAAGCATCCAAATGCTTCTATTTTTGTAATGACTTTGAAAATGATCCCTAAATGATTATGAATGCATGGATGATATGCAAACTTTGAAAACATGATTTTAGGGATGTTACAATTTGAAACAAAATTAGAATGCAGGGTTCCAACTAATTTATTGCATAAAACCAAACAAAATAAAACTAAAAACAAAAACAAGGACGCTCCAAGAACAACACAATAGTGCATGAAGCAATAAAAATAAAGTGTCTAGAAAGAAGACTTGAGATTTTTATTGATGAAGAAGGGAATGCCTTGGGCATCCCCAAGCTTTGAATCTTGTACCTCTTGAGTTTCTTGGGGTGACATAGGTGGCATCCCCAAGCTTGAGATTTCCTTCACACAAAACTTCACACAATCTTCATTAGCAACATTAGGGTATTCAAGATACTAAGCCTTTGGGTTTAGTTTTAACACAAGTAAAAGTTCCATTAGAACACAGGATACTGTATCAATTCCTTTTAAAAACTCAAATGATCAAAGAGAACTCAAAAGAAACCGATTAAGAGGCAAATGCAAATAATGGCAGAAATCTGTCAAAACAGACCAGCAGGTAAAAAACCGATTTTTTCAAAGACTTTGTATTGCTCAAATAGAAAAGTGTTAAGCTAACCAAAGTTATATAATAACCTGGGGCATATTCTCAGAAAATTTCAGCTCAATATGCCGTACTGGGATTTTTCACGATTTTTTACAGTGAAGCACAAAAATCTGTTTCGGGACAACAACTTCCCCAAATCTTACTTCTCTCTCATTGGAGGTTATTCTTGGCACAAAAACCACAAAAAAGGAAAAGGAGAGTTTATTATAGAGGTAATAACTTCCAAGACTCAACAAAATAAAAACTTACTGAAATAAAAATAATTTGGGTTATCTCCCAAGAGTGCTTTTCTTTAACACCTTTCAGCTAGGCAAAGGAAGCAAGAATCAAGTATTTTCGAGTGAAGAAGCATTAACATAAAAAAACTTAATAGTAGAAGCAAAAGGTATCTTCTCTCTCTTTCTAGGGAAGTGTTCTATACCTTTCTTGAGTGGGAATTGATATTTAATGGTTCCTTCCTTCATATCAATAATGGCACCAACAGTTCTAAGAAAAGTTCTTCCAAAAGTAATTGGACAAGAAGCATTGCATTCAACATCCAAAACATAGAAATCAACAGGGACAAAGGTATTGTTAACCATAATAAGAACATCATTAATGCCTCCCATAAGTTTCTTTTTAGCATTATCGTCAAGATGGACATCCAAATAAAAATCTTCCAATGGTGGCAAATCAAGCATTTCATAAATTTTTCTAGGCATAATGGAGACACTAGCACCAAGATCACATAAATCTTTGAGATCAAAATCATTCACTTTCATATTAATGATGGGTTCCCAACCATCTTCTAATTTCTTAGGAATAGAAGCTTCATGTTTCAATTTTTCTTCTTTAATTTTCATCAGAACATTTGTAATGTGTTTTGTAAAAGCCATATTCATAGCACTAGAATTAGGACTTCTAGCAAGATTTTGTAAGAACATAATTACTTCAGAAATATTGCAATCATCAAGATCAAAATCAAAATTAGCATCCAAGGTAGTATAATTATTGTTTCCCATATTTCGAAGAATTTCAGCATTTTTATTGGAAAAAGGAATGGGGACTTTAGGTGACTTTCTAGCATCAACATTGGTGGTGGTAATAGTACAAATACTACTATTTATAGCAATTTCATCTTCTCTTTCCCACCTAGCATGCAATTCAGCTAACATTCTAACATCAATTCTAACTTGTATGGCATTAGTAGCAGCAAAGGGATTTTCCACAGCTTCTGTTTTAGCAGCCATTTTATTAATCAAAGAAGATTGTGCTTCAGACAAAGATGAAATATATTTTTCAGCATTCGAAAGCTTTTCCTCAGCAGTTTTATTGAAGGCGGTTTGTTTACTAATAAAATCCTTAATCATGACCTCAAGTTCAGAGGGTGCACTTCTATTGTTGTTGTAGGAATTTCCATAAGCATTCCATTATTGGGAGTATATGGCCTATAATTATTATTACCAAAATTATTCCTATAGGCATTGTTGCTAAAATTTTTATTTCTAATGAAGTTCACATCAACTTTCTCTTCTTGAGAAACCAAAGAGGCTAAAGGAACATTATTTGGATCAATATTATTTTTTCCATTAACAAGCATAGACATAATAACATCAATTTTATCACTCAAGGAGGAGGTTTCTTCAACAGAATTTACCTTCTTACCTTGTGGAGCTCTCTCAGTGTGCCATTCAGAATAGTTAACCATCATATTATCAAGGACCTTTGTTGCGGCACCCAAATTAATGGTCATAAAGGTACCTCCAGCAGCAGAATCCAACAGATTTCTTGAAGAAAAATTCAGTCCCGCATAAAAAGTTTGGATAATCATCCAACTAGTTAGTCCATGAGTGGGGCAATTATTTACCAAATATTTCATTCTTTCCCAAGCTTGAGCAACATGTTCATTATCAAATTGTTTAAATTTCATTATTTCACTTATCATAGATATAATCTTAGCAGGAGGGTAATATTTTCCAATAAAAGCATCTTTGCATTTAATCCAAGAATCAATACTATTTCTAGGCAAAGATAGAAACCATTCTTCAGCTCTTCCTCTCAAAGAGAAATGAAACAATTTAAGCTTAATAATATCTCCATATACATCCTTATATTTTTGCATCTCACAAAGTTCAACAAATTATTAAGGTGAGCAGCAGCACAATCAGAACTAGCACCAGAAAATTGCTCTTTCATAACAAGATTAAGCAAAGCAGGTTTAATTTCAAAAAGAGTAGCTTCAGGAACAGGTGGAGAAATAGGTGTACACATAAAATCATTGTTCTTTGTGCTAGTGAAGTCACACAACTTGGTGTTTTCAGGGGTATTCATTTTTGCAGGAGTAAAGCAAGCCAACAGAAATAGTAACTAAAGTAGGAACTATTTTTTGTGTGTTTTTAATAAAAAGAAACAAAAAGGACAACTAAATTTTTTTGTAATTTTTTATAAAAAGAAACAAAGCAAAATAAACTAAGCAAAACAGAAACAAAGTAAAGTGATTGGTTGTGAGAAACTCCCCTTGCAAGAATCTTCCTTCTCCCAGAAAAGTGATTGACGAGGATGAAGAGATTGAAGATATCCTTATCTCCCCGGCAACGGCGCCAGAAAAGTGTTTGATGGCTTAGATATGTAGATCTCGTTGGGAACCCCAAGAGGAAGGTATGATGATCACAACATAAAGTTTCCCTCGATTACGAAACCAAGGTTATCGAACCAGTAGGAGTAAGGAAACAACTCCAAGGTGTTTCTAGCAACTTGGAACATGCACAACACAATCCACAATACTTTGCCCCAACTTACAGTGAGGTTGTCAATCTCATCGGTTTGCTGAAAACAAAGGATTAAACTTATAGTGTGGAAGATATTAATTGCTTGTAGTAAGTAAACAGTAAATGGTACACAATAGATGGTACATCAATGGTAAGGAATGGAACAGGGTCCATAGTTCAGTAGAGGAGTACTCCATAAGATAAATAACATGTTGGGTGAACAAATTATAGCGGGGCAATTGACAGATTGAGAATGCATCATAATGCATATACTAGACATCTTGATCTCTACGAGATTTGTTTGGGCATTACAACATAATACATAGAACGTAATCCAACTGCATCTATGACTAATAATCCACCTTTAGGTTATCATCCGAACCGCTTCCAGTATTAATTTGCAAGCAACAGATAATTACATTAAGCAAAGTGTGTAAAGTAAACAATTCAATTGCCCTTGTACAAAGGATTGTTGTTTTCTCCCTAGTAGCAACAACACATCTACAACCTTAGAATTTTCTATCACTCTCCCAGATTACTAGAGGCATGAACCTATAATCGAGCATAAATACTCCCTCTTGGAGTTACAAGCATCTACTTGGCCAAGGTATCTACTAGCAACGGAGAGCATGCAAGATCACAAATAACATAGACATGATAGAATCAATAATCAATCTGACATAGTATCTCAATATCTATCGGATCCCCGCAAACACAACATGTAGGATTACAAATAGATTATCTTGATCATGAACGGAGCTCACAAGATCTAAACATGTTAGCACAAAGGAGGAGAAACAACCATCTAGCTACTATATGAACCCATAGTCCAAAGGTGAACTACTCACGCATCACTCTGGAGGATGGCATGGTGATGAAGAAGGCCTCTGGGATGATATCTCCCCTCCAGCAGGGTGCCGGGAAGATCTTCAGATCCCCCCGATCTAGGTACGATGGTGGCGGCGGCTATGGACTGTTTCGTGGATTTCTGATCGGGTGCCTAGGGTTTCTGCATCGGGGTGTTTATATAGGCGAAGGGGCGAGGTCGGTGGATTCCCGAGGGGCCCACACCATGGGGATGGGGGGCGCCTGACCTAGGTGTGGCCGCCTCGTGGCTCCTCTTATCCTCCCCTTTTGACTTCATCTTTGCTCCGGTAAAATATTAACTTTGGCTTTTGTTCCGTCCAATTCCGAGAATATTTCATTACTAAATTTTCTGAAACCAAAAACAACCGAAAATACGCAACTAGGACTGCGGCATCTTGTCAATAGGTTAGTTGTATAAAAATGCCTCAAATGGTAGACAAAACATAAGATAGTTGATACAAAACAAGCATGGAGCATCAAAAATTATAGATACGTTTACAACGTATCAAAATGCCATCAACACTGGCACTTTTTAGAATGCGCGACCAGCGCTCCCTATGGGAGTATCCCCCGAGTCCGTAATGGAGTCGCAGACTCGAAGAAGGACTCAAAGCTTTGTGATTTTATTCGACTAACCTAGGTACCTACCAAATTTTCAGGTGCACGACCAGCAATCCTGATAGGAGGTTCCCCTGAGTAGTTGGTTGAGTTGCATAATCAAGTAAGTACTATTGTCTTGAATCAATATTATAGACGTTGTTTGCCCTTGCTTTTGCTGACATCATTGCTGACGCCTGGTGAGCTCAACCGTCTGGGGTAGCTGAGACGATGGGTCGAGACGATCGTGGGTCCCACTTTTTGACTGGAATTTGACTAGTCACACGTAGTTTATGTGAAAGTTACTGCGTCATCTTGATTTCTACGCATAGTGGACGATGTGCTCGCAACGGTTCGGGCGGTACCTGCCACGTGTATGATGTGATGAAGGACACATGTTAGGGTTGTTGAATCTACGGCTCTGCATCGTTGTCTTCATACTTTTATACTACGAGGAACTATGGAAATTTTCTCATTTGCATCTTCCTTTCTTGATTTGCCTCCTCCACTTCCAGAGCTCATGCTCCCTTTGCACTGGACATTCTCCGCATATTTCCATCTTCCTTTCTTCATTATCATCGTGCTATGCGCTGTGCTAGAAAGATGAGCAAGCCAAATAAATCCTCTTCTATCACCACTGGGACGAGCGCCGCCTGCACTGCCAAGAAGACCACCACCACCGGTTGTGTCATCGATGGTGGCTGGCGGTGGTCGACGATGAGGGAAGTGTATTTGCATCACCTGCACGAGGCGCACCTAATCCCGTAGAGGAAGGGTGACGCCATTCTCCCCAAGTCAGAGGTGATCCCAGATCCACCTGAAGGTTTCCGGGTAATTTTCTATGCCTTCGTCATCCGCGGTCTTTCTCTTCCAGCACACGAATTTATCTGTGGGCTTTTTTCCTTTACGGGCTTCAACTCCATCAGTTTTCGCCCAACTCTTCAGGAAGCTCTATTCCCTGAAGATTAGTCTAGAACTGGTGGGGTGTACGCTCTGGGTGGGTGTGAAATATCCATTCGCCCCCATCTTCAATACTTCTCCTTCCACCTCTGTGAATCCAACCAAGGATGGAGGAACAAGTGGTTCTACATCAGCGAATCCAAGCTGAACAACCAGCATTACGGGTTGGCCCCTTCGACGCTAGCAAGGTGATCACCTGAAAGCGCTCGTGGTCGAACGACGTTCTCGAGGGTGAAACCGAAGTGGTCGAGAAACTGTACAAGCGGGTGGAAGAGCTCTAGTTGGTGCAAGGCAAAGAGGTCTCTGACGTCAACATCATTCGGACCTTCCTCAGGCGTTGAGTGCAGCCCCTCCAAGTTAGGGGGAACCTGATGATTCTGTACTCCGGTGCCAATGACCCAACGAGAGTATCGGATGAGGAATTGTCCTTACCCAACCTTGATAGGGCGCTTCGACCTCTTCTATGCTTCAGGACTGACAACGAGTTGTCGGCGAAGTCGTCAACTTCCCTCTTCAACGCGAAAAAAGAAGTTCCTTAGGTGAATACTTTACTTGCACATAATGCACTTTTTGTTTGTGTCTTCTGTTCTTAATTTGACTCGAGTTTCTGGTGTTCCGTAGGAACTTAAGGTGGAGAGAATGATGCCTCCCCTTCCCGAGGATTTCTTGGTTGGGCCAGATGGCAGGGACACGGAGTCTGATTCGACAGTACCCCCTGCTCACTCGCCGACGGAGGAAGCCCCCGGTCTTAGCGAAGGTAACTCACGCAAGAGCGCCCGAAGGAAAAGTTTAGATGCCACGACATCGCCGATGCCGAAAGGGCTCACCTTCTTGCAGCAGCATTCTACGGATGGAGGTGCCACCTCCCCCTTTCCTGCGGTGCCCATCCGGGTCGTGCCCCTCAGCCGAAGGAGAAGAAGGTGAAGAAGGCAGCGCTGTTCCTGAACCTCGCCGACATTCCTTCGTAAGTATCAGTCCGTTTTGCTTGATTCTGTTGAATTTTCCTTGCTTGATGCCTTATTGGCATCATATGATGTGTTGTGCCAAACGGTCCTCTTTAGGTGAATCCATGAAGGATGAAACTGAAGAAATGGTCGTGGATTCAAACGCGGTGACTGTTTAAGCTGCAGCGCCCTCCCCAAAGACAGCGACCAACTCCTGTGATGGCGCGTCGAGCTCCTCCAAGACGAGGTCTCACGCGGTTGTCACCTGGAAGACGCGGGATCCACCTTCGGAGTCTTCGGGTGGTCATGTAAGTATTACTTCATTGTTGTGGGCGAGTCCCCGAGCCTTTTATTCCTCTGATTCTCATTTTCTTTCTATAGCCCTTCCTACCCGAGCTGCAGCGCCTCGGGTAGCAATACCTCTCCTTGGAGGGAAACTTCCAACAGCTACAGGGTATGTTCTTTGCTTTTTCTGCCTTTCGGGTGCATGTTTTGAAGCTGGGTCTTCTAATTTTTCTTCTTATGGTCCTTGTAGATGAAAACAACAAGGCTCTCCGCAAGATGGACTCTCTCGGCAAGAGTCAAAGCCAAGCGGAGACCAAGGCAAATGATGTTGTGTAAGTCCTCGAGTGCTTCAGGTAGGAGGCCAGGGAGCACGAGGAGAAGATTACGGCTGACGCTACCTTGCGGGACAAGACAATGACGGAGCAGCTGATGGCTGCTGCGAAAGCATTGTCTAGTAAGCCATTCAAATTTTCCCAACTATTCCAAAAAAATTGACGTTTTTCCTTGCTGTGATCTGAACCTGATTTGACGCATCTGGAGATGCCAAAGGCGTTTCTTTTGCCCCCCCCTCCGTCCTGGACCACGGGGACCCCCTCAAGGATGTAGTTGCCGCGGTCGAAGACCGTTGCAGCTCCATCGTGGATACCTTGGCTAAGGCTAAGGGGTCCTCGACTGCTTCTATCGGGAGATCTACCCGAAGGGTGTGGCCCTTGACGATGTTGAGTCGCTGGTGGAAGCCCTGGCGGGAGATGCACCTGTTGAATACAATGAAACCCAAAAAGGTGCAGGTTCTACCCTAGCTCTGGCGATGGTGTTGGTAACCAACACGGAGCTGGACCTGAACCAAGCCACCTCCAGGATGCCAGTTGATGCGAATGGCGCTGAGGTAGCCTTCGCCCCCTTCGCTTCACGCTGCAAGCACTATGGTCCTTGCCTGATTGAGCTCTTGGTGAACTGAGAAAAACAATGTGGCTGCAACGCGAGCCTAGAGGCTTGGAGCTGCCTCAGATGCGATGCACCCGCAGGGCCCGTCTGCTGCTTAGTTGCCCTTGTTAGATTGACTTTTGCTTTTTTGTTCAGTTGATGTAATGTTATGTACTGGACAACTTCTGAGATTACCACGTAGTGGCTCTTTTATAGATATATGCCTTCCCTTGTGTTGCTGCCAATTGCTTTGTCCTTATACTTTGTTATTTGTGAGCCTCTTAGGGCCTTTCGAATTTTGTCCCAGTGACTTCGTCAGTTTCTTTGGTTGTTTCCCATCCAACAACAAGTGAGACATCACAGTTGCCGTTATTGCGTGACTGCATCCGAAGCTTGGAGAAGGATATCCTTGTCATCCGTGGCCATGCGAATGTTTGGAAATTCAAGACAGAGCGGGCTGTTGTGAGAGAAGAGTATGTCCTCGAAGAGTTTCGATAGATTGGCGAGCATCTTCAGTGTAAGTGGCCCTGGATGTCTTTCGCTTGTTTTTCGGCTGGGCCCGATGTTTGTGGCTTCTGATCTATTGCTCTTTTGTAGTTTTCAATCTTCTTCCGCATGAAGACAAGGAGTGTTTTGCTATCCGGTTCAATTGTCTTACCCAACAGGAGTTGGAGGCTGAAGGGTTCTTCTGGATGGACCACGACCAGGCAACTGTTGTCACAACGGTGCAGGACTGTGTCCACCAGGTGCTTCAGGTTTTGAAGCACGCGAGATCGTCGCTCGCGTCCATCTGGGCTGTCATGTTCCCCCTAGATGCGGCTCCTTCCCGTTTCCTGGGGCTGCTAGGGATGTTATGGAGCATAGACGCCATGAAGGATCTAGTGTGCCAACAACTTGTTGCGGGTGCAAATTTGGCGATGGCCCTTGTTCGGCTGCACCATCGGGACATGGACTTGGCGGAGAGAGCGGCCGGGCCACCCGTTCCTCCAGATGATATGGCGTGGGATATGCGCCCGCACTAAGCTGCGGTGGCTTGCCATGCCGAATATATTGTGCACTTCTTCGATGAGCGGACGAACGTTTTGCTTCAGCGCAGTTGAGTCTTGCAGGTGTTGTACAAAGCAATGTAAGATTCGTATAGTTTCAATTGGGCTTTTTCTACCCTTGTAAAGTTTGTGAAATATGTTGCACATAGTGCTTGTTATTGGTTGAGTTTTTCATGTCCTTTTCCTTAGCCTGACATGGTCAGCTACTCAGGGTGATGCATTATTGTAATAGTCGACGAAGTCTTTGGGTGAGGCATAGCCCCTGAGAATGTATAGTAATATAAGTTTGCATAAGAAAGAGGTATGTTGGCTAAGGAACTTAGCTTTTATTCATTGCATAGTAGGGGATACAAGTTTTGGCAGAGTAGCCTGGCTGAATAGCCTTATTGAAAGTAAAGACATCTAAGGATAGAAGGGTCGCAGTTGTGCGACATCCCAGGGGTTGGACTATGATACTCCGGACTTGGCGTCCTTGAGGCGATAGGCGCCACCTGGGATTACTTCAGTGACCACGTAGGGGCCTTCCCAGGGTGACTCGAGCTTCTAGTGTCCTTTCTTCTTGAGTCACAGGAAGAGGTCTCCTTCGACGAAGGACCTTGGGCGCAACTATCGGCTGTAGTAGTTGCGGAGACTTTGTTGTTACACCGTCGAACGAGCCGTGGCGATGTCGCGGGCTTCGTCCAGTAGGTCGACGGAGTCTTCGAGTGCGGCCATTGATTCGGCCTCGCTGTAAGCAACGACCTGTGGGTCCTTGTAGCGTACCTCAGCGGGTAGCATTTCTTCGGCTTCATGCACCATGAAGAAGGGCATGTAGCCAGAGGCATTGTTTGGCGTTGTGCGTAGGCTCCTGAGGACGGAGGGTAACTCATCTGCCCAGGCTCCCACCAATCGTTCGAGAGGGCGCAAGAGTCACTTCTTGATCCCGTTGCAGACGAGGTTGTTGGTATTTTCGACCTGTCCGTTAGTTTGCAGGTGTGCTACCAAGGCGTACATGATGTTGATGCCAAGCCCTTCGCAGAAGTCTCAGAATTCTTTCGTGGTGAAGTTCATGCCATTGTTGGTGATGTTGTTGTGAGGTACCCCGAACCTGTAGACAATGTACTGGAAGAACTTGACAACAGTAGTGCCAGTTTGGTTAGTGACGGGCGTAGCCTCGGTCCACTTGGTGAACTTGTCGACTGCCACCAGGAGGAAAACGTATCCTGTGGGTGATGATTTTTCCAACTTTCCGACCATGTCGAGTCCCCATTGAGCAAAGGGCAAGGCCAATGGTATGGGTTGTAGCTCTGAGCCTGGTGTGTGTGGTTTGTCAGCAAACCTTTGGCAATAATTGCACTTCTCGATGATGTCCTTAGCGTCGCGCATCATGGTTGTAAAGAAGAACCCATCTCGCAGAGCCTTGGCGACTAGGGTATTGCTGCCAGTGTGATGGCCACAGACGCCTTCGTGGATGTCGAGGAGGATGCTCTTCCCATCACTTTTGGTGACGCATCGCTAGAGTACCCCAATGATTATTCGTTTGTATATCTCGCCGTTGATGATGGTGAAGGCTTTTGAATGGCGAGCGATATGCTGGCTTCCGTCGGGTCCTCAGGCATCTGCTTGCTCAGCAGGTACCTGACGTATGGTTGGGTCCATGTTTGTTCGATTGCCAAGACCTACATGAGGCTTACCAGCTCAACGTCCATCTCTGGTTCTTCGGGTGCCTCCTTTTTTTGGGTGGCGTATCCCCCGAGTGTCCCGTGGTATCGGCTATTCCCTTGGGAGTTTTGCGCTTAATGGAGCGCTCGCAGATCTGTTCGAGGAACACCACCCGGCGTTATCGGAGCACAAGTGGAGCCAATGTTGGTGAGCTTGTCAGCCTCTTTGTTGCTTTCCCAGCCGACATGCCGGATTTCACAGCCGCCAAAGTCTCCTTTGAGTGTGTTGTAGAGGTGGCTTAGGCGATCATGTTGTCCCTGACAGCGTCACATTGGTTCATCGTCTGCTAGACGATGAGGTTGGAGTCGTCGTAGATGACTAGTCGCATGGCGCCACAAACTTTGTCCCTCCGCATTCCATGGATCAACGCCTCGTATTCATCCTCATTGATGGATGCACGGAACTTCATCCACAACACATATATCATCGTTTCCCCTTGGGGGGATGTCAAGATTACTCCGTCTCTGGCTCTGGCGTTGCGTTTGGATCCGTTGAAGTGCATCATCTAGAGATGGGACATCTCCGGAGTATCCGTAAGCTGGAGCTCCATCCAGTGGACAAAGAAGTCAGGAAGCACCTATGACTTGATGGCGATGTGATGCTCGTAGATGATGTCCCATGGGAACAACTCAATGCCCCAAAGGGCCACTCGCCCCGTTGCCTCGGGGTTGTTGAGGATGTGTGATAGACGAGCTTCATTGACGACCACTATTTGGTGCTCCTGGAAGTAGTGACGCAGTCGACGTGTGCTCATGAATATACCGTTTGCCAGTTTCTGGTAGTGAGGGTAACTCTAGTTTGTAGGTGTTAGCACCTTGCTGAGGTAGTACACCGGGCGTTGCACCCCGTGGTTTTGCCATCTTCAGGTCGTTCGACCACTAGTGTTGTGTTGACCACTTGATGCATTGCAGCAATGTATAGAAGCATGGGTTCTCTCGCCGTTGGCGTCACCAGTACGGGAGATGTTGATAGTAGGCGTTTGAGGTCTTCGAATGCTGCTTCAGCCATCCACTCGAATTTGTCCGACTTGTGGATCAGCTGGTAGAAGGGTAGAGCCTTTTCACCCATGCGGCTGATAAACCTGCTTAGCTCCGCAATCCGCCTAGCTAGCTGCTGGAATCCTTTGACGTTATTCGGCTTCTCCATGGCTAGTATAGCCTTGATTTTATTTGGGTTAGCTTCGGTGCCTCTTTTCGTAGATGAGGTACCCGAGCAATTGCCCGGATGGGACGCCAAAGGCGCACTTTTCCGGGTTTAGCTTCATCCTATATTGATCAAGGTTATCGAACATATCACGGAGATCGTCGATCAATGTTTGGCTTTCCTTGGTCTTGACTACTATGTCGTCGACATAGACTTGAATGTTGCAACCAATTTGGTTCTTCAGGCAAGCCTGCATGCACCTTTGATAGGTTGTGCTTGCGTTCTTGAGCCCGAAGAGCATTGTGTTGTAGCATAAGACCCCGAATGGCGTGATGAAAGTTGTCTTCTCCTGGTCCTCGACCTTTAGTCGAATCTGATTATAGCCTGAGTAGGCATCAAGGACGAGAGCCGTTCACATCCCGTGGTGGAATAGATGATTTGATCGATCTGAGGTATGGAAAAGTGATCCTTTGGGAAGTGCTTGTTAAGCGTCGTAAAGTCCATGCACATCCACGGGATGTATGTCCTTCTTAGGGACCACATGGGGTTAGCTACTCAAGTGCTTTCTTTGATCTCCCCTATGATGTTGGCATCAAGGAGTCTGTTGACTTCAATACCAATTTCTTCCGCTCTTCCCTCGGCCAGTCGACGCATCGTTTTCTTCACTGGACGCGCATCAGGGTATACATTGAGTGTGTGCTTGGCGAATTCCCTGGGAACTCCTGGCATGTCCGCGGGACACCAGGCGAATATTTCCTAGCTCTCGTGGAGGAATTCGATGACCGAGGGTTCCTATGCGGGGCTCAGGTTGTTGACCATCATAGCCATCTTGGAGGGGTCCATCGGGTGGACCTGCACCGCCTTGGTGTTGACTGTAGAGTCAAATGACATGTCAGGTGCGTTCTGCTTGGTCACCGGGGGCAGACTGTTGTCTGTCGACTCCTTCAACCTTGCGAGCTCCTCCTGCATGCCGAAGGACTGCGAGATTCTGTTGAATAAACTATCGCAGTTATCGGACTTGGTGAAGCTTCCTGGGACGATGATGACACCGTTAGGTCCTGGCATCTTCAGCAGGAGGTACGCTTAATGTGGTACTTCTAGGAATCTTGCAAATGCTACACGGCCAAGGATGGCGTGGTACTGTGAGGGCCAGTCCACCACCTCAAACTCAAGCCGTTCACGCCTGAAGTTCTTGGGGGTGCCGAAGTTGACATTGAACCATATTTTTCCCAGGGGGTATACTCCTTTCCCTCGAACTATGCTGTGGAAGGTCGTGTCGGATGCCTCCAGGCTGGTGAGCAGGATACGCATGGCGTCTAGTGTGCTGGCGAACATTAGATTGATGTCGCTGTCCCCATCTATGAACACACGACTCATCTTGAATCCACCGATCTGTGCCTCAAGCACCAGGGCAGAGTGTACCGAGCGAGGAATTTGATGCGGATGATTAGACCGGTCGATGGTGATGCACGACTCCGAGCCACTAAGGTACTCGGGTATGGCCGGAGGGGAGGTGATAGCTAGGTTTCTCTGGCATGTGATCATTTTCTAGATCCTGTTGGATGGACGCCCTTTTTGTATCATCATTGCACCCAACGCTCGTGGGTACTTCTACAGTCCATTGTTCTGGGCTGGCGCAGCCGCATGCTGCGCGGGTCCTCTGGGCGGTGGTGGTGGGGCACCATATGCGATGGGCCTAGGGGCAGAACGGAACCCCTGGTTCACTGCGTCACGCCGCGGTTGGGTGTATCCCTTGTGGAGCTTCTGGAAATACCGGCAGTCCTTGAGCAGATGGATGGCTTTCTTCTTGCCATCATGCTTGTTAATGTAGAAGTGGATGGTGTAGGGACCCGACAGTTTGTCAAATGTGGAGGGCTTGCCATCCCAATTGCGGCGTTGCCATGCTTGAGCGAGTTTCCCGCTGTCATGATAGCTGCCATTGCGATAGCCGCTACTACGGTTTCCATCTTCACGGCGTTCGGCATAGCCAGTCGGTACCATATCGATCTCTTCAAGATCATCATAGACGCGCTCTATTCTTTTTCCTCGGCGATCATGTATGCGGCCGAGGTCATCTTCGTCATCTAAACGGTTTTTTGATGGCGTCCTTGCCGTCCGCCTAGCGGTTGGCGATGTCCATCTGGTGATCGATGGTTTTGGGCTTGATCCGGCCCAGCTCCTCTCTGAGTTTGTGGCATATTACGCCATCGTTAAAGGCGTCGATTTCCCTCTCTTTCGAGATGTTCTCGGCTGAGTTCTTGATGATGGACCAGCATTGTACGTAGGAGCGGTTCGACTCGTTGGATTGTTGGCAACAAGCGCACAGCTCTTTGATGGATGCGAGCCTTTTGCAGGTGCCCTTGAAGTTGCTGATGAAGGTATAGACCATCTCCTCCCAACTGCGGATGGACCAGGAGGGAAAGTTATTGAGCCAGGACCTGACTGCACCCCTTAGCTGCAGTTAAAGACACAGCATGGATGTGTTCTTGTTTCTGCCATGCAGCTTGACCGATGAGATGTGGTCATCTAGCCAGATCTTCAGCTCCTGTAGGCCGTCGAACTTGGAGTTGTCCGACAGGAGCTAGAAGCCCTTGGGCATTCGAGTCTACTGTATGGCTCTGCCGAAGCATCTGGTTCCCCATAGCTCTGTGTCTTCATCCTCCATTTCCGTGGAGCACGCACATTTTGCGCATGATCTATCGATCTTGTGCTAGGTGAGCTCATCACAAGCATCATAGTTGTGGTTCCTTCGGTGCGGGCTGCGGAGTTGCCACGATAGGTCATGATGCTCATCCTCGTCGGATGAGTGTGTGCGTCTCCTTGTGAATTTCACCGCAGCCTTTTTCTTTGGCTCCGGAGTTGTTTATCCGAGTAGTACGGCTCCCACAAGCCCAATACCCACAATCACAGGTTTATGGATTGCGTGTCTGGGATCCCAACCAGTTGTGGGTTCCCTGCCAGATACATGCTGGCCGCCAAGACCGTGGCCTATGGTGTTTTGGGCACTATGTTGCCCTGCGAGTCCATCAACATGAAGGACAAGTCGAGTGCCTTGGTGGCCTTGCGTCGGGCGGTAGGGTCCATGCGCTCCAGCCAGGAGCGGTGCTTGTGGCCGTCGTAGCCTTCGGAGGAGGACCTGCCGGCGTAGGAGAGCGCGGCTTGCCGCATGCTTGATTCGTTGGCAGCCCTCCAACGCTGCTCGAGCTCTTTATTCTGCTCGACCTACCGATTATGCAACTTTATGAGGATCCAGTGATAGCCCATCAGCATGTCACGAGAGGTGTCGAGTGGCAATGGGTTGGTACCCCGCACGGTCTCCCGAACTCTTTCCCACTAGGCCTTGTTGAGGTGGATCTACTGATGAGCATAATCACCACCGCTGGCGGCTTCAGGTGGCATGTTCCCGTTGGGATTTGGCGGGGGTGGGCCGTTGGATCCATTCGCGGCGTTAGTAGCCTTCGGATTGGGAGGGGGAGCCGGTGAATGGGCTTCGTTGTCAACGTGACCATCAACGATGGTCGTGCACATGTAGTGGTGGGGGAGATCGTTACTTCCGTAGCTCTCAGATCCGAAACCATAGGTTCCTTCCTCCGTAGGAGGGTCGCAGAGATCGGAGTTGCAGTTGCTGCTATCATCCGAATCGTATGCCAGCGATGGTGCACTTAGGACACCGATTGGTACCACCCACTCAGGGAGGTGGATGGTGCCAACCTTGCCTACCTGGAAGCATAGGCTTTCGAGCATCATGTCAACTCCGTCTCCTACGGAATTGAAGTCTTGGCGGGTCTGCGTCGAGTAGATGGTGAAGTCGATGGTGCCGAAGAGGAGGTGGTTGTCCATCACAGAGGAGTTGAAGATTGCGGTGGATGGAGCCATCACGACTGCATGATTAGCATCCCCAGTCCCCACGGACGGCGCCAATTGACGAAGGTTCGACTTGTCAATGCCCATTGTAATAGACTTGGGTTTCGGAGGAGGGGACGCTTGTAACTACCTCGGTGAATTACGCTCTTAGTTACAAGCCTGGATGAGCGGAAATGGTTAAAATAGTACGGTGGGGCCCAAATGCCACTCACAGGTAGACCTTTCGGCCGTCCTAACCATTTCCAAACATCGGGACAAGAACGAGCAGCGTAATCGACAGGCGAAGGGATCAACTACATACACAAAAGAGTATGTATGCAAGCCACCATACAACAGTCCTCAGAGCCATTCCATCTAAAAGAAATAGAAATATTGCAACGCCATACGGCAAGATCCAAATATCCTAGATAGATATAATAGTTTAGGATATCTCCTCATACATCAAACATCAGAGTATCAGGCGGAAGCGGAAAACAAGATCCGAGTACGGATAAGAAGCAAATCGGCATAAGATGCCCCATAAATAAACACATCCCGCCCACAGATCTCACGGATCCCCGTTCCCGGAATCTCTACACCGAATGATCGTTGCCCACATCGTCCGTCTCCTCCACCCAGTATCCATCTTGCGAGTTTACATGTCCATCTAAATCAAACAATTTATCGTGTGAGACCCTAGGGGTACTCAGAAAGTCTTTATGCCTCTAAAGGGGATACAACCTGGGGTGACGCAATTGCAGCAAAAGATAATACCTAACAAGTCTATAGATACTCGCTAACCATCCGCCTAACCAGAGATAGACGGATGTCCGTGAAGTAATAACAACGGTTATAACAGTAATATTAACAGATCCATCCTCCTCCTCGCTTACCAACGAGGAAGCGGACGAACAACCCCCATCCGTTGGCAGTTTTATTATCCATTCCATGAGTGTTTCACTAGTTACTAGTCAGGTACTTAGTCAAATTAAAAGCGGTACTTTAGTTATACTTGTCTATGATCGAGAAACTGTGCTCCAAGTCGTCCATAACCGCGGACACGGCTTTCAGAAAGATTTACCCTGCAGGGGTGCACAAATAGCAACACACACTCGATCAACCTCGGAAAAACCAAATCAAAACCCAACGAGGCAGTCACGACAAAGCGATCATAGGATTCAGAAATATTTCAGGGGGCCACCCCATTAAGCTACCCGCAACAAAGTTGGCCGGCTCCGAGACGGACTCAAGGTTTGCGTCAATGGCTGTAAACGACCGGGAACCCGAAAGTGTGACTGGGCTTGTCGATACCGCGAAAACACTCCGCATCCAAAACAGTACAGGTGCTCCTCGCACAATCTTAAATAAAGCAGTAAAGCATGGCATAAGTACAGGATAGTAATAAAGCCCCAAACTACTTGTGGCCCCAAGAAATAAGAATGAATCAAACTCTGGCTCAGGGGGGTTCATAAGCCTCCCGGATGTGGATAGCGCGAATATTCAAGGAACAGGAATCAAGTACTCGGGGTCCTACGGGACACAAGTGAGCATGAAAAACCAAATAGCAGATATTGCTCACCGGTGCCACTTTCATTAGTTATCCCATTACTACTCAGGTTAAGTTGTTTAGGTACCTCGTTATCCATCAGACACTCACATACCCTACACATGCTGTTCTACGACTCGCATGGCTCAAACAACTCCTGTAGTAATGGCTCATGGGATGGAGGAACAAGCTTCGATGGGGTTTAAAAGTAAAGGCTATGCAGTACTTGGGATTCAATTTAATGCAATCGCTACTCAATGATGAAAGAATAAGATAGAGGCAATAGGTACTATTTGTATGCAAGCATGTGGTAGCGCTTGCCTGGCAGCTCAGTTGAAGCGAGGGAAGGATCTGGGTAGTGCTCCTGGGTTTCTTGATTTATCCCCTGCTTAGCGTCTATTCGAAGAAGAACCAAACAATAAAGGGCCAACATAAATAGAGTGCACAAGCATATGAATTAAAATGCGACAAGCAAACAATCATGCCATGATGAATGATGCACAATTTGCATGGCAATAGTGTAGCATGGCATGGGTGAGGTGTGGAATGCAAGAATAAAGCATTTTATGGAGTTTTAGTCACATTTTATAATCAAATAAGTTGCTGTATACTTTATATTTACATGATGCATGCTGCAATTCAGAACATGGAATGCATAAACAGAAAGGTCTCGTCGAGCTGATCATTTTAGACATATTATTTGTCAAATTTGGAGTTATAAAACAAAAGTTATTAATTAATTAAGGAAAAGGGCATTTTGTTGTAATTTTAAACAACTTGAAAATTAAAGTGTCCAAAATATATTTTGAAGGCCATATTTGAATTCCTCACATTTTTCTGATTTCAAAACATATATCATTTGTGTTATTTGGAATTATATTTGAAAAGTTATTTAAAAACAGATTTGAATTTTGAATTTAAATTAGTTTTGAAAAGGTTTAATTAAAACAGACAACAGGATAAACTTTTGTTACTCAGGCAAAACTAGCCACGGTCACTGACGGGTGGGGCCGATGCTGACTTGGCGAAACGGCGCGCAGAAAACCTTCTGTCACCGCGGGCTAATCTAGCCGCAGCAACTGACCAGCGGGCCCGACGCGCGAGCGGACCCACGCGCCAATGGTTGGACGCATCGGTGACACGCGGCGAACCCAGGGACTACGGGTTGAGAATCGCAAAGTAGCGGTGCCTTTTTGTAAAACCGCACAGAGGCAGACAGGTGGGGTCGGCAGGAGCGCGGGTTGAGGAAAACAAAACGGAAGGAGGGTTTGTGCAAAAGGATAGGGGCTACTGTTTTTCTTCCTCCGTTTCTGACGAAACTGACGGTGCCGCACAACAGAGGAAAACAGGGGCGCCTAGGGCTCGATCTGGCGACCTCGCGCGCGTGCGCAGCGGCGGCTACCGCTGCGGTGGCTTGGGGGTTGTTGGGAGGTTGCTGTGGCGTGGCTAGGTAGGTTCTCGCAACGAGAGGACGGTCTTCGACGACGTGAGCTCGCCGCACTGAGAGCGCTCGACGAAACGCACAACCGAACAGCCAACCGATCGGCTAGCAGAGGTGTCTGGGAGGTTCGAGCGCTCACCGAGAGTGGGTCGGTGGTGACGGAACGGCTTGGGACGCAGGGGATCGGCGACGATGCAGACGGCCGGAGTTCTAGGGTTTGGCGTCGGTGGCGGCGGTGATCTTCGGCTCTGGTGCTTCTCCTCCGCGACGGCGTGTACAGGGTGATGCAGGGGTTCTCCACGGCCTTCCTCGACAACCAGAGCACCGCGCCCGCCGCCTGATACGAGGAGTTGGTGATCGGCACCGACGCTGGCTGACGAGGTGGATGTGTGGTAGAAGGGGAGGAAGAGGGGGAAGGGCACGGCTCGGGACAGATCTGGGAGATTCAGGAGAGTCGTGGGGAAGGAGGAAAAAGGAGGGAGAGGGGAGAGACCAGCTGTGGCAGGGGGTAGATAAAAGGTGGCTCGGGTGCCACCTTTTCCCTCCTCCTCACATGCTCGGGCTGGACGGCAAGGGCAGGGGGAGGGTAGACGGAGGCTGCCAGGTGGGGTCAGGGCGCGGCCAAGGAGGGGTAGGCTCGGGTGGGGCTGCTGTGGCAGGGAGTGAGCTAGAGAGAGAGAGGAGGGTGGCATGGAGCTAGGGTCGGGTTAGGGTTTGGGAGGGTTTAGGAGAAGGGTGGGGTGAGGTAGGTGGGTGGCTAGGTGGGGCCTGCATGGCATGGGTAGAGGCCGAGAGAGAGGGTATGTTAGCTAGGGTTAACTAGAGAGGGCTCGGGTCAGGGTTTGGTTTAGGGTTGGGGTAGATCATGGTGGTGGTAGGATTAGCTAGAGAGGGGGCTTGGTTTAGGGTTTAGATTAGGTGTAAGATTTTGGAGAAAGGATTAGAGAGAGAGGGTGATGGCTTAGGGTTTTAGATGCTTGCATGCACCAAGCTAGATCAAACAAGAATAGGTGGAATTGGTGTAGGGTTTGGGTTTTAGTCATGATCCACATGATCATGCATGGATGGAGGTGAAAAGGAGAGGAAGGAAAAGCTCCAAGAGATATACACCACTCAAAAATTCATATAAAATCCCAAAGTACTAGAATGTGGTGGTGCTTGCATGGCCCATGCAAAATACTTAATGCCATGTTGATTCTTGTGAAAACAATAATATTAACATGGCATTATTCTTGTGCATTCCCAAAAGTGGAATAAGAGCCAAGCAAAAGAATTTGTAGAAGTGGATCCATCCTATCTCCCATGAGCTAGATTAAATACCAAAAGAAAATAAAATACAAGCTCCTGGATAATGGGATGGTGGAATTATAAGGTGGTGAAAGAAAGGGTGGTGGAGTGGAATAAAAGATATGCCCCCAACTCAACTTGGGCATTGAAACAATATATCAATAACCAAATACAATATCAAGAGGCAAATACAATTTACAATGCATATGAGAGAAAAAACAAAACAAAAAGGGTTTTATATGATGCTCAAATGCAAGGTGGCATGATGACATGAGCATGATATAATTATGATGCAACAATTATATATAGGAAGTAGCCATTATATTACTAGACCAAGTAGCATTACAATTGTTAGACAATTGGGATGCTACAACTCTCCCCCACTAAACAGGAATCTCGCCCCGAGATTCTAGGAAGAAGAAGAAGAAGACTCAAAGAGGATAGGATACTTGGCACGGAGCTCATCTTCACGTTCCCAAGTGGCTTCATCAACGGAATGGTGCGACCACTGCACCTTGCAGAACTTGATGGACTTGTTGCGAGTCCTTCTTTCTGCGACTTCAAGGATTTTTGTGGGATGTTCTTGATAAGACAGGTCTTCTTGGAGATTGATAAGCTCATGGTCCACGGTCCTGCCGGGATCCTTGAAGCACTTCTTGAGTTGAGAGATGTGGAAAACATCATGGACCTTGAGTTTTTCCGGGAGCTCAAGAGCATAAGCAACTTCTCCTCTTCTTCCACGAATTTTGAATGGACCGATGTATCTAGGAGCCAGCTTTCCTTTGATACCAAAGCGGTGCGTGCCTCTCATGGGAGTGACACGAAGGTAAACGAGATCACCAGGGACATACTCCATGTCCGTGTGCTTTCTGTCATAATTGCTCTTCTGGCGACTTTGAGCAATCTTCAGATTTTCAAGAATGATGTGAACCTTCTCCTCCGCTTGAGTTACAATGTCAGGGCCAAACAATATTCTTTCTCCTGCACCCGACCAACCAATCGGAGTTCTGCATTTGCGACCATAGAGAGCCTCAAATGGTGCCATCTTTAGACTTTTCTGGAAGCTATTGTTGTAAGAGAATTCAGCATAAGGAAGGCATTCTTCCCACTTCATGCCAAAAGAGATGACGCAAGCACGAAGCATATCCTCCAGAATCTGATTGATCCTTTCAACTTGTCCTTGCGACTGAGGGTGGTAAGCTGTGCTGAAGTTCAATTTTGTTCCCAAAGCATTTTGGAAACTTTCCCAGAACTTGGAAGTGAAGATGCTTCCACGGTCTGAACTGATCTCAAGCGGAACCCCATACAGAGAGACAATTCTTTGATATAGAGCTCAGCCAACTGAATTGCAGAAATTGTTTCCTTGACGGGAAAGAAGTGAGCCACTTTAGAAAGCCTGTCAATGACAACAAAGATTGCATTGTTGCCCTTCTGCGACCTTGGAAAACCAGTAATGAAGTCCATCTCTACTTTCTCCCATTTCCATTCCGGGGGTTTCAATGGCTGTAGAAGACCGGAAGGTTTCTGATGGACAGCTTTAACTCTGCGGCAGACATCACACTCCGAGACATACTTGGCACAATATCGTTTCAATCCCGGCCACCAATATTGTGTTTTCAAGTCCATGTACATCTTTGTGCTGCCAGGGTGGATAGAAAGAACAGAATCATGCGCCTCCTTGAGAACTTGCTCTCTCAAACCCGGGTAGTTTGGAACAACCATCCGGTGTTCCAAGAAAAGTGTGCCTTGATCATCGACGTGGAAGGACTCATACTTCGGAAGCTGGATGTTGGAGATGATCTTTTTGGTGTACGGATCACCAAGTTGAATGGAGCGAACCTTTTCTTCCAAGAGAGGGGTTGCTAGAACGTTCAGAAGATGCCCTTGATCCACAATTTCAAGGTTGAGCTGACGGAATTCCTCGCACAAGAGAGGTTGTTGTTCTTCCATCATGAGGTTGTTGACATAAGCTTTGCGGCTGAGAGCATCGGCCATGGCATTAGCTTTGCCCGGAGTGTAGTTGATGGTCAAATCGAAGTCATTGATTGCTTCAATCCACCTCCTCTGCCGAAGATTGAGATCAGGCTGAGTGAAGATATACTTCAGACTCTTGTGATCAGAAAAGATTTCACAACGGTTGCCCAGCAAGTAATGCCTCCATACTTTCAAAGCAAAGACAACTGCTGCGAGTTCGAGGTCATGTGTAGGATAGTTGATCTCATGCGTCTTCAACTGTCGAGAGGCATAAGCAACAACTTGTTTTTCTTGCATAAGGACCGCACCCAATCCTTGCAAAGATGCGTCGCAGAATATCTGGAAAGGCTTGGATGTATCCGGAGGAACCAAGACTGGTGTGGAAGTGAGCTTCTCTTTGAGTGTTTCAAAGCTTGCTTGACATGCAGGAGTCCAAAGGTATTTCTTGCCTTTCTTGAGGAGATCGGTAAGAGGCTTCGCTATCTTCGAAAAGTTCTGAACGAAGCGACGGCAATAACTAGCCAAACCAAGGAAGCTCCACACTTCTTTGACATTTACAGGAGGAAGCCAGTCAACAATTGTCTTTACAGTTTCCGGGTTGACGGCAATGCCCTTGGCAGAGATGATGTGACCAAGATAGGTGACTTGAGGCAGCCAAAACTCACACTTGGAGAACTTTGCATACAGGCGGTTCTCACGAAGCTTGTTTAGGACACACCGAAGGTGTTCTTCGTGTTCTTCCTTTGACTTGGAATAGACTAGGATGTCATCCAGATAGACCACAACGAACTTATCAAGATACTCCATGAAAACCGAGTTCATAAGCCTCGAGAAGGTGGCAGGTGCGTTGGTGAGACCGAAATACATGACCATGTACTCATACAGGCCATAGCGGGTGGTGAAAGCTGTTTTAGGAACATCTTCCTTGCGAATCTTGATTTGATGATAACCACTTCTCAAGTCAAGCTTAGAGAATACCACCGCTCCAGCTAGCTGATCGAAGAGATCATTAATCCGCGGAAGGGGATATTTATTCTTGATGGTTTTAGCATTGAGAGCCCGATAGTCAACACAAAGTCTATCAGTCTTGTCTCGCTTCACAAAGATAGTTGGGCTACCCCAAGAAGAAGTACTGTGTTGAATGAAGCCCAACTTCTCTTGTTCATCAAGCTGACGTTTGAGTTCAGCCAACTCAGCAGGACCCATTTTATAAGGCCGCTTGGAGATAGGAGCCGTTTCAGGTTCAAGCTCAATTACAAACTCAACCTCACGATCCGGAGGCATACCTGGCAACTCTTCAGGAAAAACATCTGGGAACTCACAGACCACCGGAACACTCTGAATAGCTTCCATAGCATCAGCATTCAGAGCCGCCAAAGAGAAAAGCTGAATAGCAGGAGTCAGACTTGGAGAATAGACTATATGGCCTTCAGGAATTTTCAGAGAAACCGAGCGTTTAGCACAATCAATCACAGCTGCATTTGCTGTCAACCAATCCATGCCCAAGATAACATCAATGTCAGAACTACCCAGAACAATTAAGGACGCCGAGAACAAAGAGCCACCAATCTCAATTTGATTGCCATGACTGATTTTAGAAGCTGCCATTGTTGCTCCAGGAGAAAGGACCATTAACCGCTTAAGGAGAGGATCCATATCTAACTCATTCTCATTTGCAAACTTGTGAGAAACAAAAGAATGCGATGCACTAGAATCAAACAAAACTCGTGCAGGGACTGAGTTAACAGAAAGCATACCCATCACAACTCCAGGTGCATGCTCAGCTTGAGCGGCGTTGACACAGTTGGCACGAGCAACAGTAGACCCGGGCTTGGTGTTGATGTTGAGAGCCCGAGGTGGTGGTGCACGAACCATAGGAGAGCTTGCCGCAGGTCTTGGAGGTGGTGGAGGAAGAGCTTTGTTTTTCATCGGACAGTTCCAGTGTTGATGCCCAGTGTTTCCACAAGTGTAACAAGCACCAGGTGGACGTGGAGCAACATAGCCAGGGACTCCGCCAGGCGCTCCAGGGTAGTGGTGGTTGTAGGCCCTGGGAGCAGCAGTGAGGAAGTTTGGTGGCCTTGCCGCGTAGCTTGAAGGTCTTGGTGGAGCCGGGAGCGACGGTGGGGTGTTAGGAACCCAGACACGATGCTTAGAAGGAGTTGACATAGCTGAAGAGCTTGCTGCATCACGGTTGTGTTTCTTTGACTCCTCAAACACTTGCCTACTTGCTTCTTCCTGCAGAGTTGTATGCTGAAGTTCCAGAAAAGACGCCGGCCTTGCATGTGTGATTGCATATTTAATCGATGCATTGAGCCCTTGTCGGAACCTCTTTTGCTTCTTCTTGTCATCAGAGATCTCATCGCCACCATAACGAGAAAGGTTCATGAAGTTTTTGATGTAGGTATTGACATTGTCATTGCCCTGCTTGAGGTTGAGAAACACTTCCTTCATCCTCTCCATGACAATTTCTGACAGATACTGCTCTTTGAAAGCTCCAGTGAACTGTCCCCAAGTAGGCTAAAAACCAGTGCAGTTTGCCTTAAGGTAATTCTCCCACCACAGAGCTGCATCTCCCTTCAGAAGGTGAGTGGCACACTTTACCCATTCTTGCTCAG
The DNA here is from genome assembly GCA_916181665.1 of Avena sativa. NCBI lineage: Eukaryota > Viridiplantae > Streptophyta > Magnoliopsida > Poales > Poaceae > Avena > Avena sativa. The sequence goes on along the minus strand of OV702298.1, from coordinate 36,380,713 downwards.
GAACATCAGCAGTCACCAGTAACCTTGACATCTCACGCAACCAATCATCAGCATCAAGTGGTTGATCGGACACATCAAATTGGCGTGGGTTGAACTTCAGGAAGCTTTTGATGTCTCCTCGCTTGGGAGGTGGAGGTAGCGGAACAAACTCATTCCTCCTGACACTTTCTTCAAAACGCTGCTGGTTCTGCTGCATTGCTGCCAAGGCATTGGCGATGCTTGACAACGCGGCCCCCAGTTCAGGTTGTATGTCCTCATCAGAACGGCGTGGTGGTGCCATCCTGTGATTGATATAAAACACAAGTCAGTACTATAATGGAGAATAATAATAATCCAAAATAGTACCAAGATGGATTTAACCAAGATTAAAGGATACAATTTACTAAGATGATATTAAAATATCAACAAAGTACAAAGCACCTAGAAGATATTAAGCATATCGCACACGACTGAAAAGGAGTGTGGTACACAGATGTATCAAAGAAAAAAAATTCCGCATTTTCGGCATTAAAATACCAATAGATGCGCAAAATTACCTAACGAATCAAGATTAGTGACTCTACCAATTCAATATACAAGAGCGAATGATAAAAGTAGTGGTATGGTCGCGACTCCATCCCGCACTCAAATCATTACTCCGCACATGAATAAGTAGAACACATATCCCAACACCTTCTTCTCAAGATGAACCTAAAGATTAGTAAGTACGGAAACGAACACCCCAAACAAGATAACGTCGGATAATAAAGAGCAAGACAGATCGTGGCGGTATACAACGAATCAGATAGATCGCGTCGGTTTGCAAAAGACTGTCGGTATGGAATGTACCAACAGTTGATAACCAAAGGCAGATTGTGATAACAAATTGGATGCAACAGATAGACAAGGAATTACACACACACATACACACACACAACCTATGGTACTACGGAACCCAGAACACGTGAATCCTAGTTTGAATTTTAAGAAGAGGATTGAAAACGTTACACTTCCTTACCAGAAAAGGGTGGGTGGGTGGGTAAGAAGAAAAATGGAAGCAGTCCTACTCTCACGTTTTGTTTTTCCCTAGTATACATATCTACCAAACATATTTGCTAGACTGACAATGACCATTTGGCTGAGACCCTGAAGGGCGGGATGGCTCTGATACCAATTGTAACTACCTCGGTGAATTACGCTCTTAGTTACAAGCCTGGATGAGTGGAAATGGTTAAAATAGTACGGTGGGGCCCAAATGCCACTCACAGGTAGACCTTTCGGCCGTCCTAACCATTTCCAAACATCGGGACAAGAACGAGCGGCGTAATCGGCAGGCGAAGGGATCAACTACATACACAAATGAGTATGTATGCAAGCCACCATACAACAGTCCTCAGAGCCATTCCATCTAAAAGAAATAGAAATACTGCAACGCCATACAGCAAGATCCAAATATCCTAGATAGATATAATAGTTTAGGATATCTCCTCATACATCAAACATCAGAGTATCAGGCGGAAGCGGAAAACAAGATCCGAGTACGGATAAGAAGCAAATCGGCATAAGATGCCCCATAAATAAACACATCCCGCCCACAGATCTCACGGATCCCCGTTCCCGGAATCTCTACACCGAATGATCGTTGCCCACATCGTCCGTCTCCTCCACCCAGTATCCATCTTGCGAGTTTACCTGTCCATCTGAATCAAACAATTTATCGTGTGAGACCCTAGGGGTACTCAGCAAGTCTTTATGCCTCTAAAGGGGACACAACCTGGGGTGACGCAATTGCAGCAAAAGATAATACCTAACAAGTCTATAGATACTCGCTAACCATCCGCCTAACCAGAGATAGACGGATGTCCGTGAAGTAATAACAACGGTTATAACAGTAATATTAACAGATTCATCCTCCTCCTCGATTACCAACGAGGAAGCGGACGAACAACCCCCATCCGTTGGCAGTTTTATTATCCATTCCATGAGTGTTGCACTAGTTACTAGTCAGGTACTTAGTCAAATTAAAAGCGGTACTTTAGTTATACTTGTCTATGATCGAGAAACTGTGCTCCAAGTCGTCCATAACCGCGGACACGGCTTTCAGAAAGATTTACCCTGCAGGGGTGCACAAATAGCAACACACACTCGATCAACCTCGGAAAAACCAAATCAAAACCCAACGAGTCAGTCACGACAAAGCGATCACAGGATTCAGAAATATTTCAGGGGGCCACCCCATTAAGCTACCCGCAACGAAGTTGGCCGGCTCCGAGACGGACTCAAGGTTTGCGTCAATGGCTGTAAACGACTGGGAATCCGAAAGTGTGACTGGGCTTGTCGATACCGCGAAAACACTCCGCATCCGAAACAGTACAGGTGCTCCTCGCACAATCTTAAATAAAGCAGTAAAGCATGGCATAAGTACAGGATAGTAATAAAGCCCCAAACTACTTGTGGCCCCAAGAAATAAGAATGAATCAAGCTCTGGCTCAGGGGGGTTCATAAGCCTCCCGGATGTGGATAGCGTGAATATTCAAGGAACAGGAATCAAGTACTCGGGGTCCTACGGGACACAAGTGAGCATGAAAAACCAAATAGCAGATATTGCTCACCGGTGCCACTTTCATTAGTTATCCCATTACTACTCAGGTTAAGTTGTTTAGGTACCTCGTTATCCATCAGACACTCACATACCCTACACATGCTGTTCTACGACTCGCATGGCTCAAACAACTCCTGTAGTAATGGCTCATGGGATGGAGGAACAAGCTTCGATGGGGTTTAAAAGTAAAGGCTATGCAGTACTTGGGATTCAATTTAATGCAATCGCGACCCAATGATGCAAGAATAAGATAGAGGCAATAGGTACTATTTGTATGCAAGCATGTGGTAGCGCTTGCCTGGCAGCTCAGTTGAAGCGAGGGAAGGATCTGGGTAGTGCTCCTGGGTTTCTTGATATATCCCCTGCTCAGCGTCTATTCGGAGAAGAACCAAACAAACAAGGGCCAACATAAATAGAGTGCACAAGCATATGAATTAAAATGCGACAAGCAAACAATCATGCCATGATGAATGATGCACAATTTGCATGGCAATAGTGTAGCATGGCATGGGTGAGGTGTGGAATACAAGAATAAAGCATTTTATGGAGTTTTAGTCACATTTTATAATCAAATAAGTTGCTGTATACTTTATATTTACATGATGCATGCTGCAATTCAGAACATGGAATGCATAAACAGAAAGGTCTCGTCGAGCTGATCATTTTAGACATATTATTTGTCAAATTTGGAGTTATAAAACAAAAGTTATTAATTAATTAAGGAAAAGGGCATTTTGTTGTAATTTTAAACAACTTGAAAATTAAAGTGTCCAAAATATATTTTGAAGGCCATATTTGAATTCCTCACATTTTTCTGATTTCAAAACATATATCATTTGTGTTATTTGGAATTATATTTGAAAAGTTATTTAAAAACAGATTTGAATTTTGAATTTAAATTAGTTTTGAAAAGGTTTAATTAAAACAGACAACAGGATAAACTTTTGTTACTCAGGCAAAACTAGCCACGGTCACTGACGGGTGGGGCCGATGCTGACTTGGCGAAATGGTGCGCAGAAAACCTTCTGTCACCGCGGGCTAATCTAGCCGCAGCAACTGACCAGCGGGCCTGATGCGCGAGCGGACCCATGCGCCAGTGGTTGGACGCATCGGTGACACGCGGCGAACCCAGGGACTGTGGGTTGAGAATCGCAAAGTAGCGGTGCCTTTTTGTAAAACCGCACAGAGGCAGACAGGTGGGGTCGGCAGGAGCGCGGGTTGAGGAAAACAAAACGGAAGGGGGGTTTGTGCAAAAGGATAGGGGCTACTATTTTTCTTCCTCCGTTTCTGACGAAACTGACGGTGCCGCGCGACAGAGGAAAATAGGGGCGCCTAGGGCTCGATCTGGCGACCTCGCGCGCGCGCGCGGCGGCGGCTACCGCTGCGGTGGCTTGGGGGTTGTTGGGAGGTTGCTATGGCACGGCTAGGTAGGTTCTCGCGACGAGAGGACGGTCTTCGACGACGTGAGCTCGCCGCACCGAGAGCGCTCGACGAAACGCACAACGCGAACAGGCAACCAATCGGCTAGCAGAGGTGTCTGGGAGGTTCGGGCGCTCACCGAGAGTGGGTCGGTGGTGACGGAACGGCTTCGGACGCAGGGGATCGGCGACGATGCAGACGGCCGGAGTTCTAGGGTTTAGCGTCGGTGGCGGCGGTGATCTTCGGCTCTGGTGCTTCTCCTCCGCGACGGCGTGTACAAGGTGATGCAGGGGTTCTCCACGGCCTTCCTCGACAACCAGAGCACCGCGCCCGCCGCCTGATACGAGGAGTTGGTGATCGGCACCGACGGTGGCCGACGAGGTGGATGTGTGGTAGAAGGGGAGGAAGAGGGGGAAGGGCACGGCTCGGGACAGATCTGGGAGATGCAGGAGAGTCGTGGGGAAGGAGGAAAAAGGAGGGAGAGGGGAGAGACCAGCTGTGGCAGGGGGTAGATAAAAGGTGGCTCGGGTGCCACCTTTTCCCTCCTCCTCACGTGCTCGGGATGGACGGCAGGGGCAGGGGGAGGGGTAGACGGAGGCTGTCAGGTGGGGTCAGGGCGCGGCCAAGGAGGGGTAGGCTCGGGTGGGGCTGCTGTGGCAGGGAGAGAGCTAGAGAGAGAGGAGGGTGGCATGGAGCTAGGGTCGGGTTAGGGTTTGGGAGGGTTTAGGAGAAGGGTGGGGTGAGGTAGGTGGGTGGCTAGGTGGGGCCTACATGGCATGGGTAGAGGCCGAGAGAGAGGGTATGTTAGCTAGGGTTAACTAGAGAGGGCTCGGGTTAGGGTTTGGTTTAGGGTTGGGGTAGATCATGGTGGTGGTAGGATTAGCTAGAGAGGGGGCTTGGTTTAGGGTTTAGATTAGGTGTAAGATTTTGGAGAAAGGATTAGAGAGAGAGGGTGATGGCTTAGGGTTTTAGATGCTTGCATGCACCAAGCTAGATCAAACAAGAATAGGTGGAATTGGTGTAGGGTTTGGGTTTTAGTCATGATCCACATGATCATGCATGGATGGAGGTGAAAAGGAGAGGAAGGAAAAGCTCCAAGAGATATACACCACTAAAAAATTCATAAAAAATCCCAAAGGACTAGAATGTGGTGGTGCTTGCATGGCCCATGCAAAATACTTAATGCCATGTTGATTCTTGTGAAAACAATAACATTAACATGGCATTATTCTTGTGTATTCCCAAAAGTGGAATAAGAGCCAAGCAAAAGAATTTGTAGAAGTGGATCCATCCTATCTCCCATGAGCTAGATTAAATACCAAAAGAAAATAAAATACAAGCTCCTGGATAATGGGATGGTGGAATTATAAGGTGGTGAAAGAAAGGGTGGTGGAGTGGAATAAAAGATATGCCCCCAACTCAACTTGGGCATTGAAACAATATATCAATAACCAAATACAATATCAAGAGGCAAATACAATTTACAATGCATATGAGAGAAGAACCAAAACAAAAAGGGTTTTATATGATGCTCAAATGCAAGGTGGCATGATGACATGAGCATGATATAATTATGATGCAACAATTATATATAGGAAGTAGCCATTATATTACTAGACCAAGTAGCATTACAATTGTTAGACAATTGGGATGCTACAACGCTGGAGATCACGGGATGGCTAACAGACTTGCAATACGGGGACACGAGGTTTTCCTAGGTTCAGGCCCCCGGAGGGAAAAACCTACTCTTGCTTGTCTGCTCTTTGTTAATGGCGATGCCGAAGGTTACAAGGGTGTGCAAATGAGATCTGGAGAGTTGTGTGCTAGTTTATGAGATGAGATTGTAGGGTTCGCTGCATGGAAAACAAAAAAATTCTACCGTAAGAACACATAAAACAAAGATCCAATCTATGGCAAAGCCAAGATCTAACCCACTAGATTGGTGCAACAAGATTGAATAGAACTAACCCTCGTAGATCAAAGCGTTTAACAAGGTCAGATTCTCATGGTTGATGTAGTCGATCACTTGTCGATCTCAAGATCGCGTAGACGATCCTTTCGGTGCCACGCGCCACACTCGGTCACACGTACGGAGTCGATGAATACCTTCATCTCCCTGTTCCAACGGGCAGAGGAGGTAGTAGATCCCCTCGGAATCCCAGCAGCACGACGGCATGGTGGTGGTGGAGGAGGAGAATCCCTGCAGGGCTTCACCTAAGCCGGAGCAGGAACACGAAGGAGGAAGACAGGTGGTGGATAGTGTTTAGAGCAAAGTGAAAGGGACAAGGGGTGGTGCGCCTCCACCCCTCCTTATATGGAGGAGGAGTGAAATCAAGGGTTCCCAGCCTTTGACCCACTCCTTCACCAACTCGGTCAAGGGAAGAGGTGGGAAACTTCCCCTTCCTTATTTGGCGTTTGACAAACTAGGGTTTGTCCCCAAATCCTTTGGTGGCTGAATTTGCCTCTTGGGCTTTGGTGTGGCAAGACCTAGTGCTCTCCTGTGGCATGCCTCGGCCCAAGTCGCCCCCCTCTGGGTGGTGGGCCCATTAGTGGCCCCTCTACAACATTCTAGAAGCTTCCGGTCAAAATATCAAAAACATTTCTGATGCCCAGAAATTGAATTTCCTTATATGAATCTTATTATCTGGACCATTCTGGATCTCCTTATGATATCCTGGATCCTATCCGAGACTCCAAACAACATTCGGTCCCCAACTCATATTCTATATTTATTTAAAAAACATCGAACCTTAAGTGTGTCACCCTACGGTTTGCGAACTACGTAGACATGATCGAGACACCTCTTCGGTCTATAACCAATAGCGAGATGTAGAGATCCATAATGGCTCCCATATATTCAATGATGACTTCGTGATCGAATGAACCGTTCACATATGATACCGATTCCCTTTGTCACGCGATACTTTGCTTATCCGAGGTTCGATCATCGGTAGCTCTATACCTAGTTCAACCTCGTTACTTATAAGTACTTTTTACTCGTACTATGATGTGACATCCCTTGTGACCTAGTCACATACTTGCAAGACAATTGGATGACACTCCACCGAGAGGGCCCAAAGTATATCTATCTATCATATGTATGGAAAAATCTCACTCTTGATCCATGCGCTTCAACACATACTTTCAGAGTAACCAATGCCACCTTTATAACCACCCAGTTACATAAGTACCGTTTGATGTCATCGAAGTAATCATCCAGTGATGGTGATTAACATGATCTCATGGTTGAAGGATTAGGTTACTATGTATCTGAAAGCTTGTAGCAAACAAACTTAATGACTTGATCTTATGCTATTCTTACTATGGGTGTCTGTCCATCGCATCATTCTCCTAATGATATGACCTTGTTATTAATATCATCCAAATGTCCATGATCAAGAAACCATGATCACCTATTAATCAACAAGCTAGTTTCAAATAAGAGTCTTACCAGGGACTCTTTTATGTTTACAAAACACACAAGTATTAATGTTTTCGGTTAATACAATTATAGCATGGGATGTAAACATTTATCATAAACACAAAGATGTAATAATAACCACTTTATTGTTGCCTCTTGGGAATATTTCCAACAGAGATCCTCCTCGCCACACCCTCCTGGCCTTTATATGGGGAGGCCAGGTCTTGGGGTAGGTCGATTTGTTTACAGATTTGGGTTTTACCCTTTGAATTTCTATCTAAATTTGGCTGTGTTCTCCAAGTAGCCACATCTTTCATGGGCCTGGGTGACTCGAATCCTTCCTGGGCTTGACCATCCGGAGGGGATAACTATATGGACTTATCACAGTCTGTACCAGGTAGGCAAACATTTGGCACTCAATGGGCATACCCATGTCAATAACCTTCAAATAAAATGTTGTTTATGTTAAGTTTATCAATCTAGAAGCTTGTTAGGATTAAAACTAGAGTTTTTGATAGAGTACAATTAATTTTGAATTTTTATATTTTTGGTGGATTGTAAAATAGACAAGTTAATTATAAAAACATGGATAAACTTAATATATAATGTTTATGGTATTTTAGACCAAAGTTAACTATAAAAGTGAATCTTAAGATATGATGTTTTATGGTATCCCCAAGGTCTAAGTTTTCTTAAGCCTAATCAATGTTACAAGATCATTTGTCTTTATATGAAGGGTTCCAGATTTTATCCTCTAAGTAAATGCCTTTTATGGGTAATTATGGGAACTAGCTTATGAGCAAGTTTAATAACTTAGATATTAAATTGATATAGCCAATGATTCAAAGATATGTTGCTTCAGTTTATATTTGTAATTTACTTATTAATATGGTTATTTTGGTATAATACATTTTAATTTGTATTATAAATAAATAAATGTTTAAAGGTGATTTTTGTTGAACATAATAATTATTACTATGGCTTTATCTAAGTAGAACAGTTACTTTAGTTTTTTTGCATGTCTTCCCCAAGTTATAAAGGTAAAAATAATTTTTGAAAGTATTAAAACTTCATCTTTATAATTATTAAAGAAATAGTATCAATTATTCTAGGTAATAAATTTTAAAGACTTAAATAAAGTTAAAAGGAATTTATTTGAATTTCTAAATGAGAAAGGAAATTATATCCCTTTGATACGTCCAAAACGTATCTACTTTCCCGAATAATTTTGCTATTGTTTCTCCTCTAAACTTGTGTGATTTGGATACAACTAACACGGACTGACGCTGTTTTCAACAGAATTACCTTGGTGTCTAGTTTTTGTGCAGAAAATCAACTATGAGGAAAAATCCCGAAAAATATGCCAAAAATTCTATTTCACTAGAAGACTCATGGAGCCAGAATACGAGACGAAGTGGAGGCCTAGGGGGCCCACACCCCCTGCCGTGCGGGCCAGGCCTGGCCGCGCCTGGAGGGGGTGTGGCTGCCTCAGGCACCCCCTCAGCCTCTCTCTTCGCCTATAAGTTACCTTCTGACCTAAAAACTCAGGGGGTTTTCGACGTTTTTTTAGAAATAGTTCCGCTGCACCGCCACCACCAGAAACCGTGATTTGGAACCAGAAACTCCGTTCTGGCATCCTGCCGGGACGAGGAATTTGGAGAGGATCATTGCCATCATCATCACCCACGCCTCTCCATCAACCATCCAAGTTTCCCTCATCCATGAGTGTGTAATCTCCCGTTGTAGGCTATGGGGATGGTAGGGATTGGATGAGTTTTATCATGTAATCGAATAAGATTGTTAGGACATGGTGCCTAGTATCTCTATTAGTGCTATTTGACTTTGTTGCAACTTGTTGTGCTTAATGCTTGTCACTAGGGTCCGAGCGCCACGATATCAGATCTGATCTTATTATTGATTTATTCTGATAGTATTGTTTGTGATCTTACCTGCAAGTTGTGTACACATATCATTGTCCGGATCCAAAGGCCCCGAAGTGACAGAAATTGGGACAGCCAGAGGGGATGGATGTGATGTGAGGATCACATGTGTTCACGGAGTGTTAATGCATTGCTCCGATGCTCTATTAAAAGGAGTGCCTTAATTGCTAGTAGTTCCCTTGAGGCCCCGCTGCAACGGGCTGGCAGGACAAAAGATATTGTGCAAGTTCTCATTCCAAGCATGCATGACTATATATGGAGCACATGCCTATGATTGTTTAGTACTTGGATGCTTTATCTTATTTATCTGCAATTTACCTAGATCTTGAAGTTACATGTTTAGACTTGTCCATGCAACGCCCGTCCATCCATCCCTATGCCTACCGTGCCCATGTCCTATTGTTTGTTACTACTGTTACTATTGCTCTTGTTCTGCTCCTGCTGTTAGTTTGCTATTGCTACTACAAAACTGTTGCTACTGATAAACTTATGTGAGCATGAACTATTTTCAGGTGCAGCTGAATTGAAAACTCAGTTGTTAAGGCTTATAAGTATTATTTGTCTCCCCTTGTGTCCAATCAAATAAATTGCGTAATACTACCCTCGAAGACTGTTGCGATCCCCTATACTTGTGGGTCCTTGTATCTTAATAAAAGAAAAGGAGTAAGGTCAAATATAACACTTATTTATAAATCCTAAAATGACTTGGAATTTATAATTAGCATTTTTATGAAATAGTAGATTTATTTATATATACAAAAATGATTTTTATTCATTTTTAAGACTTTTCCTTATTTTATGATATTTAATTTAGTATTTTGGTGGTTTTAATATATAGTTGTATTTATTTTACTTAAACAAGTGGTTTTATATTTTCCCTAGGTAGATATTATTTTTGTGATCATTTTGTTATATTATATGTATTTTTTGGATTCTTCTATATTTTTCTATAGCTTTATTTGCTTATAGGGGCATCTTGGGTAATTTTATCTTTTCTTTTTATTTTATTTATCTTTAAGAACTTGGCCTGGCCCCTTGGCCAACACGGCCCGACCCACATCAGAGCAGTAGACCCTATAGGGTTGGGTCCAACCCTAATAGGCTGGCCCACTCGGGCTCATTTCTCTCCCCGAGCTCACCTTCCTCCTCTCTCTCTCTCCTGACTCCCCTCCAGCAATGCCATGGCCGACCCAGATCCCGACGAGCCCAGCCTCTCCGGCCACCACCTCTAGTATCGAAAGATGCACCACACCCTGCTGCTCGTTCCCATCCAAACGGATTTACTTCTAGTGCTCGATTCCGCTTGCCCCCATCCTCAACTGGTGCTGATGGCACTACTCATATGATAGAGATGATGGTGACCGTGAAGAGAAGGGTGACATGGATATGCCCTACGGGTACCCGATGCTAGCCTACCTGTTCCAGCCCGACAGAAGGCCCACTCGACGACCTGCCACGGTCCATGATGCCTATGACGTTTTGGCTGCTATGAAACCCATATGGACACGAATCCCAAGCGCGCAAAACGAAGAAAGCTCAAGACTAGAGTTTGAATACAACTTGTAACCTACTCGTATTGGCACCCGAGACCTAGCCTCCCCATATATAAAGCCTAGAAGAGTCCAACGAGAAGGACAGATTACGATACAATAGACACCATAGTAGATCTACAGATCACGCCTCAACTCACCTCATACGCATCTCACGCTAGATTGTATCTACGGACCCCTGTAACCTTCAGTTCCGTCGTAATCAAGAGCAGACAAGCAGGAGTAGGGTTTTCCCTCCGGGGCCTGAACCTGGGTAAATCTCGTGTCCCGCGTTGCTTGTCTGTTAACCGTTCCGCGATCTCCAGCACCCCCATCTTCTCCAAAACCCAAGTCCATAACAATGAGCATTGACGAGATCAAACCTCGTCAATTGGCGCCGTCTATGAAAACTGGGACGCTGATCTTGCGGTCACGACGGTCCCATCTACCGCGATCTATGCTTCGTCAACTTTTGGAGAGCAAATCTACTTCGACTTCGGTCAAGATTATGGAGAAATTCTAGTTTATGTACTGGGGCTGGATTGGACATCTCCGCCGTCTCGGTACCCTGATCCGATCTGCAAGATCAGGATCAGAAAGCCATCTGGCGGGTTGCCAGTATTTAACTCTGGTGCATCCCTACTCAGGCGTACGAATATACACATGGGCAGCAACGCTGTCGCTGCCTTGATGAGACTTGATCGGATCTCTAGAAGAAAAAGCATCTCGTACATGCTCAGGATAAGACAAATGACAATGAAGACCGTACATGCAACATATTCACCCGCGTACGGATCAACTTCAAATCAAAACCAATCAGCATTCAGTATGTCTCCAAATCAAGTCCCGCAGGTACGGACTCACGCGCAAAGGTAAAATCAAGCATATTAGATGCAGCAAATCAATCTCAATCCAGGGAGAAATCAGGGCAAGACTCGTTCCTATTTCCTACTCTTGGAAGGAGGTAAAAAACCAGGGTTCGGCGCAGTATATCAGTCTACCTGATTTGACGAAGAACAAAAAAAATTTGGATCAGTTGTGGGCGTCATATCGCCACTTCAACTCCAACGGCCGCGTCCGGCTTCCATGAACACGATCCGATGGTCACGTCGACTCCATCCAACAAATATTCGATGATTTCACAGTGTCGACTCTGTCCGCAGCACGACTCGTGACCACCCGCGATTGCGGCGACCTGCTGTGATCTTCGATTGCGGCGACCCGCTGCGGTCTTCGGCTGCGGCGACCCGGGGGTTCCTTCGACTCTGTCGCACGACCCTTTGTAGTCTTCGTCTGCGGCGATACGAGGGCTCTTTCGACTCCTTGCGGGATCTTCTGTAATCTTCGGTTGCGGCGGCTCGGGGGGCTCCATTGGATCCTACGAACTACTACTTCGACGCCCGCGACCTGCAGGTTGCATTAGATCCCGTGACCAGCCAAACGCATCGAGTCCATCAACTTCGTTCACGACAACTACCAATAAATCTAAGTTTTCCTCTACTTAGAGTTGATTTCTTTTTTAACTCGCACTTGAAACACTCGGGGGTTGCGCCCTCTATGAGTAACCTAATGTGACATCGGCTCCACGCACTCGAGCACCTCATACACGACAGCCCGAGTAGCTGATTCTGTCTGATCGTCGAATCCTTAAACTCCGAGTGCCTCGGCAAGGTACTGAGACTAAGGGTAATCAGGCTAACAAAAAGGCCTAGCATACAGTGCAAAAGTGTCGACTCGATCGGCACCAGAATTTTACCTTACAAGACAACAAGCAATTATTCTTTACAAGATACATGAACTTCACAACTCTTCATGTTTTTGCAGCTTAAAAGGATGTCGAACTACACCGGGCTATTCTATCAGGTCCTCCAACAGGAGTCGATAAAACAACTGGCTACGCCATAAACTCAAGACCCGAGTCGAGTTCTTCTTCGGATGGTTGCATCGCTTGATGCTACACAGACGCGACGCTGGTCGCGCACCCGATAGAAGCGACTGCATCGACTTCATCCGAAACATCGAGTCCTTTCGGCTAAACGCCGCGCCACTCCGCTACATCGACCACTGGCTCCTTATGCGTGAGATGCTGACTCGACGCACTTCCGGGTCAGTGGTTTTTCCTTGCATGAGTATCCACTCAAGTCTGTGACTCAATTAGACACTCGGGGCTACTCCTATCAGGAGCGCTGGTCGCGCACCCGATGTACTTCCGGGTCAGCGGTACGCCCACGAGATTGTCGACTACAACTGCACGATACAATACTCGAGTCTCTGCCTGAGTCTACGACTCTGCCAGACACTCTGGGGCTACTCCAAACTAGAGCGCTGGTCGCGCACACAGAATATCTTCGAGTGGCACGCTTCGATTCCTCACTCGAATCAACGATTCGACTGAGGACTCGGGGGCTACACCCATAGGGAGTGCTGGTCGCCCACCCTATAGTTCACTGTATTGACTACGTTCATAATGCCGACTCCTTTACAACAACCGAACAAATTCAGCTGACCCGATGAACTTTCGGGTGAAGTTCTTCACACTCGACACAACTTTCGACTCCGACATCCAAATGAAGGGTTAAAGACAACTAATTCTCCACACGAATCTATTTTTTGGATGGACACTCGGGGTCTACTGACATGGATATTCTCTACGGGTACCTGATGTTAGCCTACCTGGTCTAGCCCGACAGAAGGCCCACTCGACGACCTGCCAGGGTCCATGACGCCTATGACGTTTCGCCTGCTATGAATCCCATATGGACACGGATCCATAGCGCACAAGACGAGGAAAGCTCAAGACTAGAGTTTGAATACAACTTGTAACCTACTCGTATTGGCACCCGAGACCTAGCCTCCCCATATATAAAGGCTAGGAGGGTCCAACAAGGAGGACAGATTACGATACAATAGACACCACAATAGATCTACAGATCACGCCTCAACTCACCTCATATGCACCTCATGCCAGATTGCATTTGCGCACCCTTGTAACCTTCGGTTCCGCCGTAATCAAGAGCAGACAAACATGAGTAGGGTTTTCCCTCTAGGGGCCTGAACCTGGGTAAATCTCGTGTCTCGCGTTGCTTGTCAGTTAACTGTTCCGTGATCTCCAACATCCCCATCTTCTCCAAAACCCAAGTCCATAACAATGGACATTTACGAGATCAAACCTCGTCAAAGATTACACACCTTGCATCCTATGGCGTTGACACAAATTGGTACCCTGATACAGGTGCTACTCATCACCTCACTAGTGAGCTAAACAAGCTCTCTACATACGACCAGTATCATAGACACGATTGTCTTTGCACCGTTGAAGGCACACGTATTCACATTAGTCATATTGGTCATACCATTTTGCGCATCCCTCATAATTCCTTTTAGCTCAATAATATATTGTATCTTCCTAGTGCATCCAAGAATCTTTTATCAGTTCACAAGTTTACCCTTGATAATCATATTTTTGTTGAGTTTCATCCATTCTTCTTCTTGATCAAGGATCTGTAGGGTTCGCAGCATAGAAAACAAAAATTTTCCTACGATGGGAACTATGTACCAAGATCTATCTACTAGATACAAACAACGGGCGGATGTATATCTGTAGAGAACATACCCTTGAAGACCGACAAAGCTTAACGAGTTCAACTCGTGGTTGATGTAGACGATCTCTTGCCGATCTCAAGATCGAGAGGAAGTCCTAGCGCCGCCAAGCAGCAGCGCATCCGTGCTCGCACACACGTACAAGACACCGGGCAACCTCCGCCTCCTCGCTCCAGCGATGCAGTGAAAGCACAATCCTTTCTTGTCGAATAGCCACCGAGAACATGTATCTCGCTAGTCCGAGACCATGGGGGATAAATTCTAGAGGGGGAGAGAGATCCTTCACGAGGAGGTGTGAGAGACAAGTGAGAGGAGGGGCTCCTTTTATAGGAGGAGGAGGGCACCCAAGGGGGTGGCCGCCGGCCATGGGGGCTGCCCCCTCCCCTCCTTCATTCATGTGGGTGGACACTCCACTCACAAAATGGCCCTTCAATTTTCTCCACTCAAAAGTCCACTGAAATTCCCATTAAATTTCCACCAAATTTAATGCAAACTCTCATTAAATAAAACTCTTTTATTTTATTCAGAATTTTGTCAATTACTTTAATGACAAACATTCAAAAATAACCCCTTGCTAGAATTCCATTTCACATGCATAACCACTTTATGCAATTTCACCCGAAAACCCGTTTTGGTATCTAGTGAAATAAATTTCTGCGCTTGTTTATTCTTTCGGCATGAAACATTTGCTCCAACTGGATGCCAGTGTCCCTTAAGTGTGTCACCCTACGGTTCACGAATAATGCGGACATGATCGAGACCCATCTCCGATCAATAATCAGTAGCGGGACCTGGAGGTCCATACTGACTCCCACACATTCAACGATGACTTTTCCTGTGATCGTCGGAACCTTTTACACTTGTATCTTAATCCCTTTGTTTCACGATATATTACATGTCCGAGATTCGATCATCGGTATCTCCATACCTAGTTTGATCTCGTTACTGACATGCACTCTTTTCTCGTTCCCGTGATATAACATTCTAGTGATCAAATCACTTGCTTGCAAGCTAACCAATGTGATATCACCGAGAGGGCCCAGAGCATATCTATCCGTCATCGGGATGAACAAATTCCACTCTTGATCCATGATTCTCAACATAACACTTTAGAAGCTTTGAAGCCATCTTTATAATCACCCAGTTACGGAGTGACGTTTGATGTCAACAAGAAACTCTTCCGGTGTTAGTGATTGGCATGATCTCATGGTCTAAGGATTAGGATTACTTCGTAGTTTGTTTATAGCAATATAAACTCAATGACTTTGATCGTAATGCTATACTTCGGATGAATGTTCATCACACCATTACACTAATGTTGTGATCTCGTTATTAACAACATCCAATGTCTATGATCAGGAAACCGTGATCATCTTGTTAATCAACGAACTAGTTTATGAGAGAGGCATAACTAGGAACTTTCTGTTTGTTTATTAAACACACATGTATTAACGTTTCCGTATTAATACAATTATAGCATGCAAACATCTATCATATACTTGGAATACATATAATAAACATTTTATTATTGCCTCTCAGGGCATATTCCCTTCAGTCTCCCACTTGCACTAGAGACAATAATCTAGTTACATTGTGATGTATCTAACACCCATGGAGTTCTGGTGTAGACAATGTTTTGCTCTAGGGAGAGTTTTAGTCAACGGATCTTTACATCTCCATCCTTGACAAATCTTTATATCTCCATCCTTGACATGCTCGCGGATGGAGTGAAACCGGCGTTTAATATGCTTGGAATGCTTGTGAGACCTTGGCTCTTTGGCATTGGCAATGGCACCATTGTTGTCACAATAGATCAACATTGGGTCCAACGTGTTTGCAACCACACCTAGTTCGGATATGAACTCCTTCATCCAAACTGCTTCCTGAGCCGCTTCTGAAGCAGCAACATATTCGGCCTCCGTTGTTGATCCCGCCACCACAGGTTGTTTGGAGATCCTCCAACTAACCGCTCCGCCATTCATGAGAAATACGTATCTGGATTGAGACTTAGAGTCATCCGGATCGGTGTCAAAGCTAGCATCGACATAACACTTAGCGATGAGCTCTTCTTCACCTCCGTATACAAGAAACATATCCTTAGTTCTTCGCAAGTACTTAAGGATATTCTTGACCGCTTTCCAGTGTTCTGAACCTGGATCCGATTGGTACCTACTAGTCAAACTAATAGCATGTGCCACATCCGGTCTTGTACATAGCATGGCGTACATTATAGATCCTATGGCTGAAGCATAGGGGACCTTGTCCATTATCTCTCTTTCTTCTGCCGAAGCCGGACTTTGAGTCTTACTCAATGTCGTGCCTTGTGTCATAGGTAAGAATCCCTTACTATTTTCCATTTTAAACTTCTTTAAAATCTTATCAAGGTATGTACTTTGCGATATCCCTATCAGGCGCCTAGATCTATCTCTATAGATCTTTATGCCTAATATGTATGACGCTTCACCTAGGTCCTTCATTGAAAATTTGCTGTTTAGATAACTTTTAACACTGTTTAAAAGCTCTATATCATTTCCGATCAATAATATGTCATCCACATATAATATCAGAAATGCCACATTCCTCCCACTCACTTTCTTGTAAATACAAGCTTCTCCAGGACAAATCCAAACTCTTTGATCACCTCATCAAAGCGGAGATTCCAACTTCGTGATGCTTGCTTCAATCTATAGATGGATCGCTGAAGCTTGCACACCTTTTTAGCATCCTTAGGATCGACAAAACCCTTTGGTTGTATCATATACAACTCATCTTCAATATTACCATTGAGAAATGCGGTTTTGACATCCATCTGCCATATCTCATAATCGAAATATGCAGCAATTGCTAACATAATCCTAATTGATTTTAGCATCGCTACAGGAGAGAATGTCTCATAGTAGTCAACTCCTTCAATTTGTCGAAACCCCTTTGCGACAAGTCGAGCTTTATAGACGGTCACATTACCATCAGCATCAGTTTTCCTTTTGAAAATCTATTTGTTCTCCACGGCCTTTGGGTCGTGAGATAAGTCCACCAAGTTCCAAACTTGATTTTCATACATGGATTCCATCTCGGATTTCATGGCTTCTAACCATTTGTTGGAATCCGGGCTCATCATCTCTTCTTCATATGTCGCAGGGTCATCATTTTCATCAACCATGAAATTCATGACAGGATTTCTGTACAGCTCGGGAGCTGCACGCGTTATGCTAGACCTGCGAGGTTCGGTAGTACTC
Organism: Avena sativa; assembly: GCA_916181665.1. Lineage (NCBI taxonomy): Eukaryota > Viridiplantae > Streptophyta > Magnoliopsida > Poales > Poaceae > Avena > Avena sativa. The sequence goes on along the minus strand of OV702298.1, from coordinate 36,362,987 downwards.
TCTTTTGGAGTTTCATGATCATTATCATTAGTTCCCTCTTCAGCAGGTGGAGCCAACTCCGGAACAACTTCCGGCGCTGCGCTACTCGCCATACTTTGAAGAGAAGGTTCAATAACCTCTTCTAGTTCTACCTTCCGACTACTCACACCTTTCGCGAGAAACTCTTTCTCTAGAAAGGATCCATTCTTGGCAACAAAAACCTTGCCCTCGGATCTGTGATAGAAGGAATACCCAATAGTTTCCTTAGGGTATCCTATGAAGACGCATTTTTCCGCTTTGGGTTCGAGTTTATCCGGTTGAAGTTTCTTCACATAAACATCGCATCCCCAAACATTAAGAAATGACAGCTTAGGTTTGTTTCCAAACCACAATTCATACGGTGTCTTTTCAACGGATTTAGATGGTGCCCGATTTAAAGTGAATGCAGCAGTTTCTAGTGCATAGCCCCAAAATGACAACGGCAAGTCCGTCAGAGACATCATAGATCGAACCATATCTAATAAAGTACGATTACGACGTTCTGACACACCATTTCGCTGTGGTGTTCCGGCAGGTGTGAGTTGTGAAACAATTCCACACTCTTTCATGTGAGTGCTAAACTCGTAAATTAGATACTCACCTCCACGGTCGGACCGTAGAAATTTGATCTTTCTATTACGATGATTTTCCACTTCATTCTGAAATTCCTTGAACTTTTCAACGGTTTTAGACTTGTGTTTCATCAAGTATATATAATCGTATCTACTCAAACCATCCGTGAAAGTAACAAAATAACGATATCCACCTCTTGCCGACACACTCATTGGACCACATACATCAGAATGTATGATTTCCAATAAATCTGTCGCCCGTTCCATTGAACCGGAAAAAGGCGTTGTAGTCATCTTACCCATAAGGCATGGCTCACATGTATCAAATGATTCATAATCAAGTGATTCCAAAAGTCCATCCGAATGGAGCTTCTTCATACGTTTAACGCCAATATGACCTAGACGGCAGTGCCACATATATGCGGATATATCATCATTTAGTTTAATCCTTTTAGCATCAACATTATGAATATGTGTAACATTATTATCGAGATCTAAAAGAAATAAACCATTCATCATCGGTGCATGACCATAAAAGATTTCATTCATATAAATGGAACAACCATTGTTCTCGGATTTAAATGAATAACCACTTCGCATAAAACACGATCCAGATACAATGTTCATGCTCAGTGCAGGCACCAGATAACAATTATTCAAGTTTATTACTAATCCCGATGGCAAGTGGAGAGGCAGCGTTCCGACGGTGATCACATCAACGCTTGATCCATTGCCGACACGCATCTTGACCTCACCCCTTGCTAGCGGTCACTTGTTCCGCAGCCCCTGATTCGAGTTACAAATATTAGCAACTGAACCGGTATCAAATACCTAGGTGCTACTGCGAGCACTAGTCAAGTACACATCAATAACATGTATATCATATATACCTTTGTTTGCCTTGCTGGCTTTCTTGTCTGCCAAATACTTGGGGCAGTTGCGCTTCCAGTGGCCAGTCCCCTTACAATAGTAGCACTCGGTATCAGACTTAGGTCCAACTCGGGGTTTCTTTTCAGGCGCGGCAACCGGCTTGCCGCCCTTACTTCCCTTCCGTTTTACCTTCTTGTCTTTCTTGAAACCAGTGTTCCTATTGATCATCAACACTTGATGTTCCTTTTTGATCTCCACTTCTGCAGTTTTAAGCATTGATAGAAGCTCAAGGAGAGACTTCTTCATGCCTTGCATATTATAGTTCATCACGAAGCTCTTATAGCTAGGTGTCAGAGACTGCAGAACACGATGGATGCCTAAGTCAATGGGAATCGATATTCCCAAGGACACAAGCTTATCGGCGTAACCCGACATCTTGAGTACATGCTCACTAACGAAGCTGTGCTCTTCCATCATGCAGCTAAAGAACTTTTCTAAAGCGTTGTAGCTCTCTACAGCAGCATGTGTGTCGAAAATCATTTTCAACTCACCCATTGTATCAAATGCATTGCCATTTTCGAAACGCTTTCGAAGTTCCGGCTCTAGCCCATACAATATGCCGCAATGAACTAAGTTGTGGTCCTCCTGACGAGTCTGATAGACATTCTTCTCCTCGTCAGGGGCATCCTCAAAAGGTGGGGGCTTAACGGCGCTTCTAGCACATATTGCTTTTGTGCAGCAGAGAGAAGAATCCTCAAATTCATGGCCCATTCGGTAAAGTTGCTACCGTTCGTTGCAAGTTTCTCTTTCTCCATGAACACATTGAAATTAAAAGCAGGTGGTGCCATCTACAACAGAATTTGTAAAGTTTAGACTAAGTGTATGATAGATTGAGTTCAACTAATCCATATTACGAATGAACTCCCACTCAAAAACGACATCCCTCGTGCCTTTTTGGTGATTACATGAACCAAATCCACTACACCAAGTCCGATCATCACGTGAGTCGGCTTAGCTTCAAAGGCGAGCATCAAATGGGCATCATATCAACTATATGACTCATGCTTAACCTTTCGGTCTGTGTTCCGAGGCCATGTCTGTACATTCTAGGCTCGCCAAGTTAGAACCTTAGTATTCACGTGTGTAACTGTTTTACACCCGAAATATGGTCGTGGATCCAAGAACACCCGATCATCACGTGATGTCTTGGAGCGACGAAAACATAATCGGTGCATACTAAAGGAAGAACACATTCTTATCTTGATATTTAAAAGAGGGATCATCTTATTATGCTAACAAAGTGCTAAACAAGCAATATAAGATGCTATCAAACATCACATATTTATTAGTGAAATGATATGGTTCCCGCATATGATCTCTATCATGTGCACCGTGGTATGATCACTATCATACCTATATGTGTAAGTCCAAGGTCTATGGAGATTACACGTAATGTATGTTGTAAGAGTATCATCTCATACTTCTACTTACAGCATCACCATATCATAACACTAGCCCAGCAACAATCCAAACTAGATGCCTCTAATTTATCCATTGCAAGTTTTACGTGGCTTAGGGCTTTCGAGATAGAACCGTTCTTACCTACGAACATGAACCACAACAAGGATAACCAAATTGTTGACAACTCGCTTGCAAAATAGATATTGACTATAGTAGGAGAGACAGACACCCGCTAGCCACTTATGCAAACTAGTTGCATGTCATGCGTGAAACAGGTCTCATGTGCGAGGACATGTAAAGTTTGTCCGGGCCGCTTCATCCCACTATGCCACCAATATCCAAAATTACAACAAAGGAGCAACAACATGATCATCATCGCCCACATACTCATATGTGTACTACCCGTGTAAAGTATCTACGCATAGATCCGTCTCTGATACCACTGTAGGGTTCGCAACATAGAAAACAAAAATTTTCCTACGATGGGAACTATGTACCAAGATCTATCTACTAGATACAAACAACGGATGTATATCCGTAGAGAACGTACCCTTGAAGACCGACAAAGCTTAACGAGTTCAACTCGTGGTTGATGTAGACGATCTCTTGCCGATCTCAAGATCGAGAGGAAGTCCTAGCGCCGCCAAGCAGCAGCGCATCCGTTCTCGCACACACGTACAAGACACCGGGCAACCTCCGCCTCCTCGCTCCAGCGATGCAGCGGAAGCACAATCCTTTCTTGCCAAATAGCCACCGGGAACATGTATCTCGCTAGTCCGAGACCATGGGGGATAAATTCTAGAGGGGGAGAGAGATCCTTCACGAGGAGGTGTGAGAGACAAGTGAGAGGAGGGGCTCCTTTTATAGGAGGAGGGGGGCACCCAAGGGGGTGGCCGCCGGCCATGGGGGCTGCCCCCTCCCCTCCTTCATTCATGTGGGTGGACACTCCACTCACAAAATGGCCCTTCAATTTTCTCCACTCAAAAGTCCACTGAAATTCCCATTAAATTTCCACCAAATTTAATGCAAACTCTCATTAAATAAAACTCTTTTATTTTATTCAGAATTTTGTCAATTACTTTAATGACAAACATTCACAAATAACCCCTTGCTAGAATTTCATTTCACATGCATAAACACTTTATGCAATTTCACCCGAAAACCCGTTTCGGTATCTAGTGAAATAAATTCGTGCGCTTGTTTATTCTTTCGACATGAAACATTTGCTCCAACTGGATGCCAGTGTCCCTTAAGTGTGTCACCCTACGGTTCGCGAATAATACGGACATGATCGAGACCCTTCTCCGATCAATTATCAGTAGCGGGACCTGGAGGTCCATACTGACTCCCACAGATTCAACGATGACTTTTCCTGTGATCGTCGGAACCTTTTACGCTTGTATCTTAATCCCTTTGTTTCACGATATATTACATGTCCAAGATTCGATCATCGGTATCTCCATACCTAGTTTGATCTCGTTACTAACATGCACTCTTTTCTTGTTCCCGTGATATAACATTCTAGTGATCAAATCACTTGCTTGCAAGCTAACCAATGTGATATCACCGAGAGGGCCCAGAGCATATCTATCCGTCATCGGGATGAACAAATTCCACTCTTGATCCATGATTATCAACATAACACTTTAGAAGCTTTGAAGCCATCTTTATAATCACCCAGTTACGGAGTGACGTTTGATGTCAACAAGAAACTCTTCCGGTATTAGTGATTGGCAGGATCTCATGGTCTAAGGATTAGGATTACTTCGTAGTTTTTTTATAGCAATATAAACTCAATGACTTTGATCGTAATGCTATACTTCGGATGAATGTTCATCACACCATTACACTAATGTTGTGATCTCGTTATTAACAACATCCAATGTCTCTGATCAGGAAACCGTGATCATCTTGTTAATCAACGAACTAGTTTATGAGAGAGGCATAACTAGGAACTTTCTGTTTGTTTATTAAACACACGTGTATTAACGTTTCCGTATTAATACAATTATAGCATGCAAAATAAATATCTATCATATACTTGGAATACATATAATAAACATTTTATTATTGCCTCTCAGGGCATATTCCCTTCAGGATCAAGCAACATGAAGAATCCTATTTAATGGTCCATGCCATGGAGGCCTCTATCCTTTGATGCCCATCTCCAATGAGTCCTCCAAGCAAGCATTTATCACAATAAAGCTGTCTTCCTCCACATGGCACTGCCGCTTACGACATCCATCTTTATTCGTGGTTCAACAAGTTCTTAGGAGAAATAAAATAGCTTACACCCTTAAAATTACTCCATATGTATGTGACTCTTGTAAACTAGCCAAGATTCACCAGTTTTCATACCCTATCTCCACGAGTAGATCCATTGTTCCTTTGGAACACGTATTTTATGATGTATGGGTTCCTGCTCCTCTTTCTATTCGAAAACATGCATACTATGTAAGATTCATTGATGATTTCAGCAAATTTACTTGAATTTATTTTCTTAAAAATTGTTCATATGTTTATCAAGCATTTCTCAATTACCAGCAATATGTTGAGTGCAAGTTTGATAGAAAAATTGTACTATGCAAACTGATAGGGGGTGAGTACGAGAAATTACATGGTTTCTTTCAAACTTTTGTTATCACCCATCGTGTTTCTTTCCCACATGCCCATCAACAAAATGGCTGTAACGAAGGAAAACACCGTAATATAGTTGAATTTGGACTTTCTTACAAACTTACTTCCTAGGAAAGTTCTTGATTTTAAGAGTCCCACTGAATGTCTCCTTCATATTACACCAAACTATGATGCCCTTTGTACTTTGGCTGCGCTTGCTGGCCTAACCTTTGTTGTAGAAGTCAAACACACAGTCTTAACTGTTGCAGGGTTACACTCCTAACAATCTACACGAATCGATACAACGGGGTAAACAACACATAGGGATCATAACAAATGCATGCATGACACTTTAATAAAAACTTTAGTACTACCTACATTCCGGTTTATATGGCAAATACGTACTTTGTAAAAATAGTTTGGTCGTAAATTTGGTCAACAAAATACAAAAAATATTTAACAAAAAATATATTATTAGATTCATATTTAAAATACGCTTCCAATGGTACAATTTTTGTGAAATATGATTCATATATTATTGACCAAATTTATGGTCAAACTATTTTCTTGAGGTATGTATTAGCCCTATAATCCGAAATGGAGTGAGTAGCATACTTAGTTTCTCTAATCACTATACCTATTGATTACATGCATGGAAAACTTTTAATGCATCAAAACCATGCATTGCACTTATTAGATCCAATTAATAGTCCTTTATTCAAATTAATTAGCCTCTATTGTAAACATTGTGATCAATTCTTGGTAAAAGTACTAATGCCTAAATATTTTGATTTAGAGCCATGAGAAAAAGGTTTCACGTGAAAAAGACTTACAAATAATTTTATAGAATTAAAATACTATATTATGCATTTTAATATACTTAATATTATCTATACTATAAACCCATAGTTTAATTACAGAATCAAATTCTACACATTTTTGTGATTCCAAAGACATATTATTTGCATTTTTTCGACTAGTAGTTATTTTTCTATGAATTTTTTTAAGTTATATACATTTTTTTGCAAATGTTTAATTATGTTCTTATTTTGTAGAACAGACTGCGCTGATACGCGAGCAGCACACGGCGGCTAGTACTGGCTGGTATCGGTTCGCTAACCATCTAATCTTGGTTGTCCGATTCTGATCGGGCGGTCGGGAATGCGAGCTTCCGCTCACCTGGTCGGCGGCGGGGTGGCTCAAGCGACGGTGCTAGTGGCAGCTACGATAGTACCTGGGGTCGGCAACGAGGTCCACGTGGTATGACGGAGTTCGGTGGTCTTGGCGGTGACCATCGCTTCCTCCCGCATCGGCAGCGAGCAGCTGGGGTGGTGCAAAGAGTGGGGTGCTTCAGCGAGGTCCTCCAAGCGCTATACTGCGAGAGAGGAGGGGAGAATGGTCACGAGGGGGCGGTGAGATGCGGCAAGGATCTTAGCAAGGAAAAGAGGGCGATGAGGTGCTCAATGGCGTCAAAAGCAAGCTCATACCAAGGTCCAATGGAGGCGGCGGCGGAATTTCGGTGAAGAATTTTGGCATCCTAGCAGCTCTATTTGCTAGGGATTTAGAGGGATCACGACATGGGGGAGATGATTTATATAGGGGAGGGGTTCACGAGGCAGGGGTGTCTCGGATTCCAGCTAAAACGACGAGAAACATGGCTGTGGTTGAGTCCAACTCGAGGACGATCCGGTGAAGGAGATGACAGGCGGGGCCTGCATGTCTGAGGAAAAAAAGTAAAGCAAAACGAAAAAAAACAAAAGAGAAGGAGAGAGGGTGCGCCCTGGCTGCTGCTGCTTCTTCTTCTTCTTCCCAGGTGGGCTGCCGTGGGCCACTGCAGGGAACTGTCATGGCTGGGTTGGATCACCTGGCAGGCGCCGCCGCGTTTTCTTTTTTAACCTTTTATTCTTTTCCGAAGTTGTTTACTACGCATAACTTCGGTTCTAGAGCTCCAAATTTAACAAACTAAGATCCTAAGAGTTTGCAATTATATTACCTATGTTCCTAGACATACACGAGGTGTATTAGAGTTCACCAAAAGTAATGGAAAATAAAATCCTTGCAATTGTCCTAAATATGAAACATGCACTTGTGTGGGTTTTTTGGAAAAGAGGTTTTCAAATCTGAAATTGTTGCATGATGTGCATGATGCAATGGCATGAATGATATGCATTACCAATTCTAGAAATTGGGATGTGACATCTTTGGTGTGACAATCTAGGTGCTACCTATTTGTCTGCAAATCTAGTGTTTCATGATCATATTAAACATAAAGAGATTGATTTTTTACTATGTTAGAGAAAGAGTTACTAGAAATAACTTGTCTATCTGGTTCGTTTCAAGTAAGGATCAAGTTGCAAATGATTTTACAAAAACTCTTCCAGTCAAAAAGCTAGATAAGTTTAAGCGTAATCTCAATCTTTCTACAGGTTTAAATTAAGGGGTTGTTAGATGATACATATGCTATATACGTATAGAAATACGTTGTAGTACACCGATTTCTATATGTATATGTACTTCCATGCCAAGGGATCTTCCTATGCCACAAATCTCGACATTTTATTCTAGCCCACTCTCTCACTTTGCATATAACAAGAAAACAAATCCAACTAATAAATCATGTTGCATGGTTAGTTGTTTCAGAACCTTCCGTGCTCTGAACAAATTAATCACGTATCTTGTGGTATATATTTCTCTATAGGTGTATGCAACATTCATATTAATAAGCACCATAATACAAGATAGAATATAGGTCTCCAAATAGATATCTCAAATTTATCAAATTTGGATGAATCTAGACACTATTTAGTGTAAGGTTCGTTGCATGGAAAACAAAAAAATTCTATCACAAGAACACGTAAAACCAAGATCTAATCCACGAGATCGGTGCGACGAGATTGAAGAGAACTAACCTCCATAGATACAAAGCGATTAAGGAGATCGGATTCTCGTGGTTGATGTAGTCGATCACTTGCTGATCTCAAGATCGAGTAGACGATCCTTTCGGCGCCGTGTTTCAGCAACGCTTCCGTACTCGGTCACACATACGGAGTCGATAAAGACCTTCCTCTCCCTGTTCCTACAGGCAGCGGAGTTAGTAGATCCCCTCAGAATCCGAGCAGCATGATAGAATGATGGTGGCGGTGGAGGAGAATCCCTGCAGGGCTTCGCCTAAGCCAGAGCAGGAAAACGGAGGAGGGAGAAAGGTGGTGGCTAGGGTTTAGAGCCAAGTGCAAGGGACAAGGTGTGGTGTGCCCACCCTTCCCTTCCTTATATGGAGGGGAGTGCGTCCAAGGGTTCCCAGACCTTGACCCACTCCTTCCCCAACTCGTCCAAGGGAAGAGGTAGGAAACTTCCCCTTTCCTTATTTAGGTTTTGACAAACTAGGGTTTGTCCCCAAATCTGGTGCCCAAATTTTCCCCTTGGGCTTTGGTGCGATAGGACCTAGTGCTCCCCGGCAGCATGCCTCGGCCCAAGTGGTCCCTCCCGGGGTGGTGGTCCCTCTAGAATATTCTAGAAGCTTCTGGGCAAAATATTGAAAACATTTCTGAACCCGTAAAGTGACTTTCCTTATATGAATCTTATTCTCCGTACTATTCTGGATCTCCTCGTGATGTCCTGGATCCAATCTGGTACTAACAATATACAGTCTCCAACTCATATTCCATATCTACTTAAATAACATCGAACCTTAAGTGTGTCACCCTAAGGTTCACGAACTATGCAAACATGATCGAGACACCTCTCTGGTCAATAACCAATAGCGGGATCTAGAGATCCATAATGGCTCCAACATATTCAATGATGACTTCATGATCGAATGAACCATTCACATACGATACCAATTCCCTTTGTCGCGTGATACTTTACTTATCCGAGGTTCGCTCGTCGGTATCTCCATAACTAGTTCAACCTCATTACTTATAAGTACTCTTTACTTGTTTTGTGATATGACATCTCTTGTGACATAGTCACATGCTTGCAAGACAATTGAATAACATTCCACCGATAGGGCCTAGAGTATATCTATCCGTCATATGGATGGACAAATCCCACTCTTGATCCATGCGCTTCAACACATACTTTCAGAATACCCAATGCCACCTTTATAACCACCCATTTACGGAAGTGGCATTTGATATCATCAAAGTACTCATCTGGTGATGGTGATTAACATGATCTCATGGTCGAAGGATTAGTTTACTATGTATCTGAAATCTTGTAGCAAAACGAACTTAATGACTTGATCTTATGCTATGCTTACTATGGGTGTTTGTCCATTATATCATTCTCCTAATGATATGACCTTGTTATTAATAAAATCCAATGTCCATGATCATGAAACCATGATCATCTATTAATCAACAAGCTATCTTAACAAGATTCTTACTAGGGACTCTTTTATGTTTACAAAACACACAAGTATTAATGTTTTCTATTAATACAATTATAGCATGGGATGTAAACATTTATCATAAACACAAAGATATAATAATAACCACTTTATTATTTCCTCTTGGCCATATCTCCAACAGTCTCCCACTTGCACTAGAGTCAATAATCTAGTTTTGGAAAAACGTGTGCATTCAACACCTATGGATTTATGGTGTTGTATATACACGATTTCTAGTGGTAAACATAATCTTCAGATCTGATACTTCCAGGTTCGTGTGTATTTGCATCCTTTGTGTCTCTATGTATCACTCATTTTCCAATGAGATGACATTGTATAAATTTGGTCCTTTGGTGAGACCTTTAGTTCCTTCGGGTTAAACTATGTCAATACAATTGTCGTACAATATATCTTCATAGTACTAGCCCGCTGTAAATCACATATATTTTGATAACAAACTGCTTGACACAAATACCTCTTTTGTGTCCAATAGCAGTCATATACTTAGTCTTTTGTTGTAGTATTTGTCATAATGTTTTAACTTTGGAACTCATCCAAATCCGTTATGGAACTTTCTTTCCATTACATTGTGCCACCTATAGTTTAAATTGAGATAAACTTAATTTGTATCTTGTGATAAAACTAGTGTCAATGTAACACTTTACAATGAACTATCTGCTTATTTATCACCTCTACATAAATAACATATTCTTAGTTCTTCCAAAGATCATAAGAATATCATTATTATCGTCCAATGATTATCTTATGAATCATTCTGGTATATGCTCATCACATTTAGAACATAGGACATATCTAGATGTGTACATATCACAGTATGATTGATCAAATATCCTTGTGTTTTCACTCATCAAGTGTTAAAACACTTGAATCTCGTTTCACTTACCAAGTGTCAATACACTTGAATCTTGATTCAATCCTTCCTGTGTGACAAGTACCTTTCTTGTCGTTTCCATATTGAATTCATTCAGTATCTCATCTATGTACATTTGGCATAACCATATTAGCATCTCAATCTATCCATATAGACATTGATACTCAATATTCGGGATTTGCCTAAGTCTTTCATCGAAATGAAATTCTTAACTTGTGTCAATAAAAGATACATCATTTCCAATCAACAATATGTCTTTCACATAATGTATTAGAAATATGCCTTAGCGCCTCCCACTTAATTTCTTGCAAATGCAAGCATCTTCATCATATCCGATGAAATAAAACTCTTTTAACAGTTTCATCACGGTGAAGATTCCAACTCCGTGATGCTTACATAGGGGTGGAAATAAAACTCGAAGCTCATGAGTTTAACGAGTACTCGAAAACTTGGCTCGACTCGACTTGAACTTGGACACAAATGAGTTGAGATGAGTTAGCATTTTTAGCTTGTTAAGAGAACGAGTTTAGCGAGTCGAGCTGCAAGTACTCGGTAAATTTGTTAATATACTTACACTTGTATGCTAACTCATAGATTAGTGAGCACAAAATAAAAATAAATACTAATATACCAAATAAATATGAGTAGTCATGTTAAAGTCGTCATAGTATACACTAAGAGGCATAAATGGTGAATTATCCTTCTTGTATTCTTACTTCATGATGAATTTATTACATTGTTAGGTTTCTTCATGATCTTATCAAGCTTATCGAGCCAACTCGAGTATTTATTGAGTCGAGCCAAGCTGAGGTTGTAAGCTCGGTATGTTAACGAGTTGAGTCGAGAAAGCTCGTTAACTAACGAGTATTTACGAGTTGAATCGAGTTGAGTCGAGCTGGCTCGATACCCACCCCTATGCTTACATCAACCTTTGAAATTTGCATGCGCTTTTAGCATCCTTTGAAATAACAAAACTCTTTGGATCGTCTCATGTACACGTCCTAGGTAACCATTCTTTTAGAAGAACTTTGTTTTGTTTTTTCAACTACCATATACCAAAATTATATGTAGTGGTTGCTATATTAATCCGTCCAGACTAAATATCGTTATGAAATATCAAATCTTGTCAAATTCAACTTGCCATAGGGGAAAAGAACGGAGAAAGACTTGTGAAGAGCCCGGTACTAACAAATCTCCATACGCTTCAGATTTCGACAAGGCACATCTTCAGCCTCGGCCTGAGAATCAGGTTGCTTACCCCTGTTAGCCTTGAGTTTGATGCGACCAGGACGAGTGCTACCCTCAGGCGCACACTGCACAGACTGATTGGCTCGATGAGCCCGCTTGCCCCTGCTAGACTCCTCAGGCACATACTCATCACTCGCAGAGTCATCATCTACACCTATGAAAAATACAGAGGGTTGGGGAGCATAGAGATAAGTACACATGCCATAGGGGAAAAGAACGGAGAAAAACTTGGATTTGGGCAAGTGCATGGTAAAACAGGTGACATTGCAGAGAGGTCCGGTGCCAGGGCCGGATGAACCGGTTCTAGAACCGGATGTTTTGGTGCCAGGGCCGGTTGGACCAAAAGGAAAACCGGACGGTCCGGTGGCAGAGCCGGAAAACCGGACTCAGACCGGACGGTCCGGTTGTATAGCCGGTGCAACCGGATTCCAAACCGAGATCCAGAATGTCCATCTATGCAATGTAGAATTTTTTACCAATGACTCAAGTACTTGCGCAAATACAGGTTTAGAAGAAAGTGTAGGCCATGGTTGGACATGGGTGGCATACAAGAACAAGTTGGACCCCTAACTTGTCAAATCCAACAAAATTTATAGCAAAACATAGGGATTTGAGAAGCACGAGGGGGAGAGCAAAGGAATTACCCGAGGACATGGCTTCCCTTGGAGGAAAGCACCAAAGAGCCATTGAGGAAAAAGAACACCAAAAATCTCACAAACCATCGCGAGATGAAGAAATTCATTTGGTGGAAAGCCTCCAAAGGTCCTTCTACATGAAATGGTGGCCCGATCTATGGATCCTAGGGGTGGAATCACCCTAGGAGAGGAGGGGAGGGTGGGTGGGGCGACAATGGAGGAGATAGGGGTCGGGGGAAGTGAAGGGTAACTGGTGGAGGGAGAGGGGAGGGACAGGAAGAAGGAGTAAAAAGATCTGAAACTCAGTTTTAAGTTCGGTTCAACCGAGATCCAAACCGGACGACCAGGTCTACAGGTCGGAAAACCGAAGCTCAACCGGATTACGGTACTGTCCCGAGATTTGGATAGACTCGGTATAGTTGAACCGGATCATCCAGGCCAGGTTCGGTTTTTTGGCTCTAGCACCGGACCACCTGGTCTGAGGGCCTGTTCAACCGGGCCAAAAACCAAATATCCGGAAAAAAAATTCGGAAAATTTTTCGAGGATGGCATGTGCATGTAGAGGAAGATAGTATACTCCAAAAGGGTAGAGGAAACAGGTGATCTAGGCATGCCTATTGGAAAGAACCAATTTCACCCACACAAATAACAACAATAGTCATGATTCGAGGATATCAAGAGTCAAAAAGTAATGCAACATGAACTCGAAAAGCCTCAAGAAGGAAAACATTGAGATGCATAGGAGGCTAAAGGTTGGCGGGGAATTTCTCCCCCTATGTTTAAGAACATGTGTCATGGCGCCTCAAAGATAGATGCATGGACCCATATCATGACACGAGATCAATTTATGTTGCACACATAGGTGTGCATCAAACCAATGACATGGTAAGATGGATATCCCTACATGTGTTGCGCGACTAGGCTACATAGCACGTTAAGAGGAAGAATATAGTGTAAGAAGTAAATCAATCCAAGTTTTGAGGATCTAGGATGCCGAGTTCTCGCCTCAACATAAAAACCGGGCTTCATCCAAAGGCTTCATAAAGATATCGAACAATTGGAACATCGTACCCACATGAGTGAGATTGATGTCACCATTTGCGACATGGTCACGTAGGAAGTGGTGGCGAATGTCAATATGTTTGGTGTGGCAACGTTGGACGGGGTTATTGGCGATCTTTATTGTGCTTTCATTGTCACATAGAAGAGGCACCATACCAAGAGACACACCATAGTCTTTCAAGGTTTGCCTCATCCATAACAATTGAGCACAACAAGATGCCACGGATATGTATTCGATGGTGGATAGGGCTATGGAGTTTTTTTTCTTCGAAGACCAACTCACCAACGACCGGCCAATGAATTGGCAAGCCCCGGAGGCTGATTTCCGGTCAACCTTATCACCTGTCCAACGGCATCCGAATAGCCAACAAGCTCAAAGGTTGGCCCCTTTGGATACTAAAGCCTGAGAGTAGGAGTGAGAACAAGGTACCTAAAAATACGTTTGACCGCCATCACTTGGGAGCGAATTGAAAACGATCACACATTCCAACACTTAACATGATATCCGGCCTAGAAGAACAAAGGTAGAGCAAGGAACCAATCATAGAGTGATATACCTTTTGATCCATGTCCTTCTCACCAACTCCAAGACCAAGTTGCCCATTTAGTGGCATGGGTGTCTTCATGGGATTATCCTTGGCCATCTCGAACTTATTGACCATGTCCTTAATATACTTCTCTTGGGAGATGAAAGTGTCGTGAGGAAGTTGCTTTATAATAAAGCCTAGAAATAACTTCAACTCCCCCATCATGGACATCATAAATTTCATAGTCATTAACTCGGCAAAGGCTTTGTTGTGAGATTCGTTAGCTCCACCAAATATAATATCATGAACATAAATTTGAACAATGAATAATCCACCCACTTTAACCCATTTGGTAAAAAGGGTGGAATCGACCTTACCCACGCTAAACCCATCCATGAGTAGGAAATCCCTAAGGTGCTCATACCAAGCATGAGGAGCTCGCTTTAGTCCGTAGAGAGCCTTATGGAGTACATACACATGGTTGGGATAGCGTGTGTTTTCGAAGCCCGGGGGTTGAGACACATATGCAACCTCTTTAAAGGGACCATTAAGAAATGCACTTTTCACATCCATTTGATAAATCTTGAAGTTATGAAAAGATGCATAAGCAAGCAAGAGACGAATAGCTTCAAGATGAGCAACGGGCGCAAAGGTTTCCTCATATTAAATACCCTCTATTTGGGCATACCCTTGCGCCAGTAACCTTGCTTTGTTTCTTTGTGACGGTTCGGTTTCATCTTGCTTGTTCTTGAACACCCACTTGGTCCCAATGACATTGATGCGATGATCTTTAGGCCTCTCCACTAGAGACCAAACTTCATTGCAGGTGAAGCACTCGAGTTCTTCTTGCATGTCAATGACCCAATCTGGATCCTCCAAAGCCTCATGAACCTTGAGAGGCTCAAAGTTGGACACAAATGCATGATGCCCACAAAAGGTTGTGAGGTTCTTCTTCTTGGCACGAGTTTCAATCCCTCTTGATATGCTTCCAAGGATATTATTGACTTGTAGTCCACTTGAAATGGAGGCGGCCTTGATCTTCTGAATTGTTCCTTCGTGATCAACAAATTCATCTTTTGAGGGACCTTGATCATTGACACCATCTTGAGCTTGACCTTGGGATGGAGGAGTTTGATCTTCTACTTGGTATTTCTCAACGGGTTGATGGCTTGGTTCTTGTTCTTCGGTTAGCATGGGATGTTGATCTTGTGGTGCATTTGATGGCTCAACTTGGGTAGATCTTGGATCTTCATGAGTTGAGCTTGATTATCCCCCGTCATCTTGTTGAACATGAATGTGAGACTCGGTGGGAAAAATATGCCCAATTCCCATCAACTTGATGACTTGAGAAGAATCTCCATCACCTACATCACGTGAAACAACTTGCTCCTCTTGGGAGCCATTATTCTCCAAAAACTCCACGTCACAAGATACTTCAACACAACCATTGGCTTTGTTGTAGTATCTATAGGCATGAGAGTTTTCCGCATAACCAACAAAGATACCTTCTATAGTTCTAGATTCGAATTTACCGAGCTTTTCTTTCTTGTTCTTGATGAGGCACTTGCAGCCAAAGATGGGGAATTAGTTGATGTTGGGCTTCTTATTTGTGAGAATCTCGTACGGAGTCATGTCAAAGGGAGCTCAGAGGAAGAGCCAGTTCGTGTAGTGAACCGCGGTAGCAATGGCTTCTCCCCAAAAGTTGTGGGGTGACTTGAATTCACTCAACATTGTTCTTGCCATCTCAATAATTGTTAGGTTCTTCCTTTCAACAACACCATTTTGTTGAGGGGTATAGGGAGCTGAGAACTCATGCTTGATCCCCTCATCTTCAACAAACTCTTGCATGGTGTATTTCTTGAACTCGGTGCCATTGTCGGTTCTAATGGTATTGATCTCCACTTCATGAGTGCGTTGAGCTTGCTTGGCGAAGATCATGAACTCCTTGTAGGTCTCATCCTTTGACTTGAGGAGAAAGACCCAAGTATACCTTGAGTAATCATCAACAATGACAAGACCATACTTCCTTCCACCAAGAGAATCATAAGTTGATGGCCCGAAGAGATCCAGGTGAAGAAGCTCCAAGAGTCTTGACGTGGCCACCTTAGATACGGAAGGATGATGCTTCCCAATTTGCTTTCCTGAAATACAAGAACTACACACACGATCTTTATCAAAGTATACACCGGTTAGTACAACAATATGCTCACCCTTTAGGAGTTGATTGAGATTTCTCATGTTGACATGGCCAAGGCAACGATGCCAAAGCCATCCCTTGTCAGCCTTGGCCATTAGACATGTAGGAAGGGATTGGATCTCTTCCAAGAGGTCGACCATGTAAAGGTCGTCTTCCACATGTCCAACAAGGACGAAACTAAGATCATCACTCCTAAAGACTTTCACAAATGTTTTATATAAATAGGAATCGTAACCGGGATCCGCAAGATGTTTAATTGAAAGTAAGTTGTAGCCAAGGTTCTAAAAAATCAAGACGGTCTCTAGGGACAAGGCCTTGGAGACCACCAACTTGCCATAACCAAGTACCTTTCCTTTTGATTTATCACAAAAAGTGATGCTTGCCATTGAGTTGACATCGTGAATGAATTTGTCAAGCCCACTTCTACCTCCAGTCATATGATTGGTGCATCCACTATCAAATACCCATTTTGATCCACCGGAGGCATAACCCTACAAAATCAATTATTTTATTTACGAACCCATTGAGTAATGGGTCCTTTAGCATTAGCAACAAGATCATTTGGTACCCAAATTGAGTACCACCTATAAACATAACCATTGCGAGGGCCAACATATTTGGCATATACATCTCCTTGAGTGCTCTTACATAGCACATAGGATGGATTAGATTTTCCCGCATATTTATGATTGGGATTGCCCCTGATGGCTCCCCATTCACAACATTCCTTTTGACTTGGTCAACCACCTTGTCACCTTCTTTTACAAAGGTTATCTTCTTTGGTGGAATGGAATTATTCTTGTTGTTCTTTGGATCAAAACTGACACCTTCCTTAGAAACCCTCGTCTTTTGACGGGATAGAATCTCATCTTGAATCTTTCCCTTAGAAGTAGGTGCACGACACTCTTTCTCAATTTGCTCTTTCAACTTCTTATTTTCCTCAATGAGGAGAGTTTGATCAAAGTTAGAGTTAGAGGAACAAGAATCATTCTCAACAATAATTGGATCCTTCAGTGTACCAAGAGCCTTCTCATAGGTCACTCGAAGTTGGTCATGGTTCTCTCCAAGTTTTATGATCTCACACTTGACAAGCAAACTGTAGGGGTTCGTAGCATGGAAAAAAAAATTCTACCGCATGAACACTAATCAAGATCTAATCTATGATCAAGCCAAGATTTATCTTCTAGATTGTAGCAACAAGTTGATAGAATACTAACCCTCGAAGATCCAAAGCAGTTAACGAGATTGCCTAAGTCTTTCATCGGGATGAAATTCTTAATATGTGTTAATAAAATATACATCATTTCCAATCAACAATATGTCTTCCACATAATGTATTAGAAACCTGTCTTAGCGCTCCTGGTGAAGACATGCCTGTTGACAACCAGCATCTTCCACCTCAGGATGTTAGCAGTGGGGTTACAGGTGCTATCATTGTCCAAGACTGGGAGTCTGATGATGATGAGTCTGTCAATGCTGAGCCAGTGGCTGCTGAGGATCAGGGTGTGGCTGATGGACCCCAAGGAGTTGGTATTGGTGAAGGCCTTCAGAATATTTTACAAAACTATTTGGTCGATGATGATGAGGCAAACTCAGATGCTGAGGAGAGGGTGGGGATTCCTATGGATTCAAGTACAGTGGCTGCTGAAAATGAAGATTGGATGTTAGAGGATCAGCATCTTCTTTCTCCAAATGAGGCACATCTTCAGGTGGGACTGGTGAGAACCTTTGTTTCCATTCCTGATGTGCACATTGCAAAGCAGGACTTTTCCCAACAAGGCTTGGAACTCTGGGAAAATTATTTTGCTCCCCATATTCAGAAGGTCACTTCTTCAATGGGCTCTCTCAAGTGTGATATCCCTGTAAGTTAGTTTAACTTTATTACACTCATGCTTGCTACCCCTGAGAAGTTTAATTGGGTCAAGAGCTTCCTTACTTCTCCTTTATGGGAAATTATGAAAGAGCCTATTGCTGAGGAGAATTCCATTTCTTTCATCATCCCTAATGAGAGCTTTTCTCAGATGGCTCCTTCTTGTCTGGGCATTGAAGCTAATAAATCTTCCTGCTCTCCCTCCACCCCTGCCAGAAAGAGAAAGGGCAAGGAGCCTCTTGTTGACACTGAGGTGAGAAGAAGCCCTAGAATTGTTGAACTGAATGGGGGATTTAAAAGCCACCTAAATTGTCTAATTGCTGATTGTCTGGTTTGTAATGTTGTTCCTCCATGTTTGAATCCTAAAGTGGTTAAAAATCTTGCTGCCTTCTTCTGCAAGGTTAAGGATGGGGACCTGGAGAAGAGGTTGCTCAAGAAAGTGAAGGCCAATGAAGTGGCAGTTAAGGCTCCTCAAAAAGGCAGCATCAAAGGAAGTGGTTCATCAGGCTTGAGCATTCGAGGCAAGAAGAAAACTGGGGCTGCTGGTACCTGTGGACAGCAAGCCAAGAAGAAGCCCTCCTCTTAAGTGTTTAAATGTATCAAACTAAGTCTTTTGCTGGAGTCTTGTTGACTCCCTTTCCTGTGACCTGTTCTTGTGATCTTTTCATGTGTTTGGTACTTGTTGTGGAATCTGTCTGTGGTGCTATGATATGGATTGCCTTTTGCCTATGTGATTGTTGTTTCCACACTTGGGTGATTACATTACTTATATCACCCCATCTCTCTACTTACATCTGGTTTCTTAATGAATAACAAAAGAATTTGGAAGATCTTGAATTGGAATATCAGGGGCATTAACTCTGAAAAAAATGGCTAGCTCTCAGAAATAAAATTGAGGAGTCTGGCTGTGACATTATTTGTCTTCAAGAAACTAAGAGAGAAGATTTTGACAGCTCTTACATCAAAAAATTCTGCCCCCCCCAAATTTACCAATTTTGAATTTCTTCCCTCCAGAGGAACCTCTGGAGGTTTGATCACCATTTGGAATAGTTCTCTGTTCTATGGGCATCTTTCCTTTCACAATGAGTTCTCCATCTCCATTACCTTGACATCTCTCTTGTCCAATGAATCCTGGATCCTCACCAATATTTATGGGCCATGCTTACCTGAAAAAAGGCAGACTTTTTGGACTGGTTTGGAAATATTGATATGCCTGATGATATGGACTGGCTCATTGTGGGTGACTTCAACTTCTGTAGACAGCCTTCTGATAGAAATAAATTGGGTGGGGATGTGAATGGTATGCTTCTCTTCAATGAAGCCATTAATAATTTGGGTCTCATTGAACTACCCCTTAAAGGTAGAAAATTTACTTGGAGTAACATGCAAAAAGAACCCCTTTTGGAAAGGTTGTACTGGTTTTTTACTTCTGCTTCCTGGACCCAGAGTTTTCCCTCAACTTTTGTTGCTCCTCTTACAAAACCTACCTCTGATCATTTTCCTTGTGTCATTTCCATTGGCACAATGATTCCCAAAGCCCAGGTGTTCAGATTTGAAAATCATTGGATGCATCATAAGGAATTTAAAGATATTGTTCAAAATGCCTGGAATATTCCTGTGGGCTTTCAGGATTCTGCAAAAAAAATCAATGCTAAATTCAAAAATGTGAGAAGGGGGCTGAAGCTCTGGGCCAAAAATTTGCCCTTCCTGAAATCACAAATCTACAATGTTAATGCCACAATTGATCTTCTGGATGTCATAGAGGAATTGAGAACTCTTACTGTCCAAGAATGGAATCTCAGGGATCTCCTGAAAAATCTTATAATTTCTCTGTTGCAAGACCAAAATACTTATTGGAAGCAGAGGGGGAAAATTAAATGGGTTAAGCTGGGTGATGAAAACACAAAATTCTTTCATTCTAGAGCTACCATAAGTTTTAGGCATAACTACATTTCCATGCTTAAGGATGTTTCTAATGATGAGATTTATGATCATGATGACAAAGCAAATCTCCTATGGAATTCCTTTAAAGATAGATTGGGTACTTCTGATAAGCCTGAAATGCACTTCAATCTGAATGACTTGGCTGGGGAGTGCTTAAGGCAAGAGGAAAAGGATGCTTTGGAAAAACCTTTCCCTGATGAGGAGATTGAAGAGGTCATTAAAGATCTGCCAAATGACAAATCCCCTGGCCCTGATGGTTTTAATAATGAATTCATGAAACAATGCTGGCCTATTATTAAAGATGATGTGAAACAACTGCTTGTGGATTTTTATGAGGGGCAAACTTCCTTGGAAAGCATTAATGCCTCTTTTATCACCCTCATTCCAAAAATTGCAGCTCCTCTGACTCCTGCTGATTTTAGGCCTATTTCTTTGATAAATAGTGTCTTCAAGATTATAACCAAAATTCTAGCTAATAGACTGCAGAAGGTCATCCTTAAACTTGTCCACAAGAATCAATATGGTTTCCTCAAACAAAGATCTATCCAAGATTGTTTAGGTTGGGCATTTGAATTCCTTGATCAATGCCACAAGTCCAAAGAAGAAGTTTTAATTCTTAAGCTTGACTTTGAGAAGGCTTTTGACAGAATTGAGCACTCTGCAATTATCAATATCCTCAAAGCCAAAGGTTTTGGTGATAAATGGATTTCTTGGATTCAGTTAATCTTTGGTTCAGCTTCCTCCTCTGTTCTTTTAAATGGAGTGCCTGGGAAAAAAATTATTGTAGAAGAGGTGTTAGACAAGGGGATCCTTTATCTCCTCTCCTGTTTGTCTTGGCTGCTGATCTTATCCAAAGCATCCTCAATAAAGCAATGAATCTTGGTCTTCTTTCCCTTCCCATTGAAGGTGTGTTCTGTCCAGATTTCCCTGTGGTGCAGTATGCTGATGACACTTTATTAATCCTTAAAGCTGATTCTGAGCAACTATTGTGCCTTAAGGCCCTTCTTCATACTTTTGCTCTCTCCACTGGACTCAAAGTTTATTATTCTAAATCTAGTATGATGCAAATTAATATGGACCCTGAGAGGCTTGGGAACTTTGCCAATACTCTTTCTTGCCTCACTGGCTCATTGCCATTCACCTACCTTGGTCTGCCTTTAAGTATAAATAAGCCTGAAGTGGAGCATTTCCTGCCCATTGTTCAGAGAGTTGAGAAAAGGTTGTGTGGGATTGCTGATTTTCTTAATTATGGGGGGAAACTACAGCTAGTTAAATCTGTTTTATCTTCCCTTCCCATATATTACATGAGTTGTTTTGATCTTCCTGTCACTATTAAGGAATAGTTGATTAAATATATGAGACAATGTCTGTGGAGAAAGAAAACATCTGATGTTCAAGCTAGAGGTAAAGCTCTTGTAGCATGGAAGAAAGTTTGTCGGCCCAAGAACCATGGGGGATTGGGAGTGCTTGACCTTAATGTTCAAAACTCTGCACTTCTTTTGAAGAATTTGGATAAATTTTATAATCACAAGGATATCCCATGGGTTCACCTTATATGGAACACTTATTACTGTAATGGTAAACTCCCTGGAAGAAGTCAAGAGGGATCCTTTTGGTGGAAAGCTCATCTGAAATTGATTGACATTTTAAAGGAATTGCAAAGTGCTTGTTGGGAGATGGAAAATCCACCCTTCTCTGGTCTGATATGTGGAATGATGGTTGTCTGCAGCATAAGCTTCCTCATCTCCCTTCCTATGCAAAAAACCCACACATCTCTGTCAATGAGTTCCTGCAGACAGATAATACTCAAGATCATTTTTACCTCCCTCTGTCACAGCAAGCTTACCAGGAATATCAAAGCCTTCAGCAAATTCTTAATACTGGCAGGCAGGGGGAGGCTGACAGCTGGAGTTACATTTGGGGCAGTAATTTTCAGTCCAAAAGGCTTATTATTATTTATCTGGTTGCCAACCTGTACAGCCACATTTCTCCTGGTTGTGGAAGTCCTCTTGTCAACAAAAGCACAAATTCTTCTTCTGGCTCTTGCTTCTTGATAGGCTAAACACAAGAAACCTTCTGAAAAGGAAATGTTTTTCTCTGGCATCCTATGAATGTGTGCTTCATGGCTGAATCAGTGAAGAAACCATTCTTCATTTATTTTGGGACTGCCCTTTTGCAAGAGCTTGCTAGGCTTTAATCTCACATGTCCAAGTGACTGATCAAAATCTTTTTGAAGCTTTAGCCAGTATTAAAAAATATCTCAAAGTCCCTTTTGCAATGGAAATTATTATACTTGGAGCTTGGGGCATTTGGATATGCAGAAACAATGAAATCTTCAACTACAAGCATGCTTCGCTTGAGGAATGGAGGGCTATTGTCGCTCAGGAATTAAGATGGGTCCTGTATAGAATTAAAAAGAAGAATTATCAGGGCCTCAAAGATTGGATTGAAAATAATTTAGACAGGAGATAGCTGCTTAGAATGTTATCCCTCTTTTGAGGTGGCTTGAGCTTGTAAATATTTTTTGTAACACTCTATGATATATAAAAATTGCAGTGGGGTACTTTGCCCTACTGTTTTACCCTCAAAAAAAATTTTAAACTCCTTTAACAGTTTCATCATAGTGAAGATTCCAACTCCACGATGCTTACTTCAACCATTGAAGTTTGCATATGCTTTTAGCATCCTTTGAATTAACAAAACCCTATGGACTGCGTTATGTACATGTCCTAGGTAAGAATTCTATTAGAAGAACTTGTTTTGTTTATTCAACTACCACATAACAAAATTGTATATAGTGGTTGCTACATTAATCCGTCTAGACTAAATATTGCTATAAAATATCAAATCTTGTCATGGTCAATCTTTGAACATTGTTGTGAACTCTTTCCCAACATGTCGACTATTTCATAGATGTGAAACATCCATGTCTATTGTATAGATCCAAACACAATTGTAAGGTCTTACACCTTTCTCGAGGGTCCTTCAAGTTCAAAACTTGATTTCTCGTGTATGGAACTATCACGGATTTTATGGCTTCAAGCCATTTTATGGAGTCAGGGACCATCATCGCTTCTTTGCATGTAGTCCGTTCATCATTTTCAAATAATGATTCAACCCTCAAATCTTGGTATTTGATTGTTTACCCGACCTACTTGGTTCAATAGAAACTTTGACCTCCGTAACCACAACTTTTGAGGCACGTGAGCCATGAGCATTGTTGCTGCCTCCGGAACACTTTTCGGCGTTGCGCAACTTTGCACATATAGCTAAGGTTCTTTTAACCTTATCAAAGTTCTATTGTCCTCCCACTTAACTTTTCATGAAAAATTCCTTCTCAAAGAAACTTGACGTTCTAAGCGACAAACATTTTTGTCTCTGATGTTATGGAGGAATACTTAACAGTTATTCGAAATAACATACAAAGACAGGTTCATCCGACTTTGGTTGCAAACATCTTTATTATGCATAGCATACCAATGTTTAAGAAAGGACAACTTGGGTTTTATCCCAAACCATAACATTATATGGTGTCATTTCAACGGATTATGATGGAGCTCTTTTCAGTGGAAAAACGGTAGTCTCTAAAGCTTTTAATCTTTAAAATATAATGGCAGTTTTATGAATTTCACCTTTGATCTTACCATGTCAAACAAGGTTTAATTACATATCTCGAACACTCCATACTCTTATGGTGTTTCGGAAAATGCAAATCCACGGGACGATTCCTTAAATTTTAGGTATTATGCTAAACTTGTAATTCAAATATCTTCCTTTATGATCTTATCATAAACTATTTATATTCTTGTTACAATGATTTTGCACTTCATCTTGAAAATATTTGAACTTTTCAAATGTTTCATACTTCATCCTTATTAAGTAAATATTCATATATTCACTCAAATTTTCGGAGAAAGCATATGAAGTTGAAATCCATCGCTCTTGACTACACATAATGGACTTCATACAACAATATGTACAAGTTCCAATAAGCTTGTCAGTCGTCCCTTTTGGCTTATGAACGAAGTTTTAATTATCTCTAGGAAAGTTTCACAAGCGTCATTTGATCAAAAATCAAAAAGACTCCAAAATTCCATCCACATGGAGTTTCTTCATGTTTTCTTTCCATTATAATTTAAACGGCGATGTCACTTCCTAAGTGATCTTTCAATCAATTTGTCTTTCGACATTTTAGCACTAGTTTTATGGATGTGATTTCTCCAACGAGATTTGTAAATCATCCATCTTTTATGGATTACGGCAATTATTTGAACAACACTTTTGTTCTCATAATACCTGATAAAACAAATCTTGAAGGCAAGCTTTGATGTTTAACAAGCAGCACAATAACCCTTTATTTGTTCTCGATGAACATCATCACATATTCTTTTGGTAGTTACTTAGGCCATTGTAGTTCATGAATTGTGTTGTTTCGTATGATGATTCACACCAACAAATTCAGTATCAAATACTTAAGAACCACAATGTTTAATAAGCAAAGAATATAGCCATAACATGTATATCATCTATATACTTAAGCTGAACAATTCTAGTCTTTTCTTTTCTGCCATGTATTTATGAGATTCTCTTTCAGTATTTCCTTTTCTGTTTGAAAGAATCTATCAACATCAATAGTGGAGCCATATACATGAGACATAGTCCAAAGCATGTATAGTTAAATACCAATGTCTTTGGACTTGCACTTTGAAGTAGATCACCATCATCAAATGTTTGGTGTTCTTTCAAATTCCTTTCTTTAGTAATCTCTTGGTGTAGTAAACATTTTGCCTACATCAAATATTCACCCTTATCATGGAATTATCCATGATCAAGCTACTTTTAGCTTATAACGATGAATCGCGAGTATAATGTTGCTTTCCAAAACCTTTTGGAGGATTAGGATAACTAGTGTCTCCAACCTTTTGCAAATTCTCATCAAATATGAAAACATGACTTTTGCCATATTATACTCTATCATGTTGCAACCAAAACTTCGTTTTAGATATCACAATATCTTCCACACATCATGGTTTCTGAAAGAACTCTTTCAGATCCTAGATAACCTTGATATTAAGACAATCCTTTGAATATCAAGAATCATGGAGATAAACATGATACTTATATACTAACACTGGAATTGTTACTCTTGATTTAATACCAACTATTAAACTTCATGGAG
Organism: Avena sativa; assembly: GCA_916181665.1. Classification (NCBI taxonomy): domain Eukaryota; kingdom Viridiplantae; phylum Streptophyta; class Magnoliopsida; order Poales; family Poaceae; genus Avena; species Avena sativa. The sequence continues at coordinate 36,337,506 of OV702298.1, read as the reverse complement.
TAACCGGAGCTTACTAAAAGTTTGCAATGGGAATTTTAAACTTTAGATTAACACTTCAAAACAATACGATACCAGTTCGTAAAGTAACTAACCATAATTCTATTGTTCTAAAATCTCAATTAAAACTAAGCGCAAGGTGGTAAACGGATGCCAATGACTACAACAACTATGAAAATTCACTTTGATTTAATTTATGATAAATAGTGTTCAACTTTTAATCATATTGATGTTGAACTCCCACTCATAACAATATCCCTCACATTGTTTTAGTGATCACACGAACCAAATCCACCACATCAAAACCGATCATCATGAGAGTTGATGTAGCTTCAATGGCGAACAATCAACATGTTCATCATATCTACTATATGACTCATGCTTTACCTTTCGGTGATCCGTGTTCCGAGACCATGTCTGTACATGCTAGGCTCGTCAAGATCAAACCTTAGCATCCGCATGAGCAAATATGGCTTGCTCACGTTGTATACACTCGCAGAATCTAACACACCCGATCATCACGTGGTTCTTCGAAACAACGAGCTTTAGCAATGGTGCTTACTAAGGATGAACACTTTAAAACTTGAAATTGTGTGCTTGAGGGATCATATTATAATGCTATCGTCGTGAACTAAGCAATACAAGATGCATAAAAGGATTAACATCACATGCAATTCATAATATGTGATATGATATGGCCTTTCTTCTTGTGCTTCTGACTCCATCTTCAAGCACAAACATGATCTCCATCATCACCGGTGTGGCGTCAAGGTCAATGGCGTCGCTTCATGGTTGTCTTCCACCAGCATCAACTATTACAACTACTTTGAATAATAGACACACAGGACATAATGGAAACAACCATATGGCTCCTGCCGGTTGCCAACTTACAATAAGGAACATTGCATACATCATATATAATCGCAATCATGGCCATATCACATCACAGCACACCCCTGCAAAACAAAAATAGACGCCTCTAATTTTCTTTGCATGTTTTACGTGGTTTGGGGCTATCAATAAGTGTCGTTCTAACTTACGAACAAGAACCACAACATTGATACTAGTATTGTCAATCACCCGTTGTAAATTGAATCTTAACTATGTTGGGAGAAAAAGGCACCCGCAAAGCCACTTATGCAATACAAGTTGCATGTCAAGCGTGGAGCAAGTCTCATGAATGATGTAATGTAAGGTTAGCCTGGGCCGCTTCATCCCACCATCCCGCAAGATGCAAAGTACACAAGAAGCAATCGACAACAAAAGCATCAACGCCCACAATGATCATTGTGTTCTACTCGTGCAACAGATCTACATATAGACACAGCTCTGATACCACTGTAGGGGTTCGTAGCATGGAAAACAAAAAAATTCTACCGCATGAACACACAATCAAGATCTAATCTATGATCAAGCCAAGATCTATCTACTAGATTGTAGCAACGAGTTGATAGAATACTAACCCTCGAAGATCCAAAGAGGTTAACGAGAGCAGATTCTCGTGGATGATGTAGTCGTACACTTCCGATCTCAAGATCGCGTAGACGATCCTTCCGGCGCTGCGTTTCGGCAGCGCTTCAGCAGTCGGTCACACGTTCGGTACTCGATGAAGACCTTCCTCTCCCTTGTTCCAGCAGGCAGCGGAGGTTGTAGCACTCTCCTCGCGATTCCGGCAGCACAACGGCATGGTACCGGAAGTAGAGGGGAGATCTCGCAGGGCTTCGCCTTAAGACGAAGCGAGTATGGTGGAGTATGAGAGAGGCCTTGGCGATCTACGGTTTAGAGGGCACCAAGGGGAGGGCTTGGTCGGCGGCTAGGGTTTGGAGAAACCCTAACTCGCCAAGTTTAGAGGAGGCCCTAGGCGGCGGCGGCTTGGAGGTGGCCGGCGACTTAGAGGCTAGGGTTTAGGTGTGTGAGGGTAGGGGGTGCCCTACCCCTTCTTTTATAGGTGGGAGGGAGGCGGCTAGGAGGAGGGAGTTCTCCTCCAACTCCTCCTCCTTGGCCGGCGGGTGGAGGGAGTGGGACTTCCTCCCCAAGTAGGTTTCCTACTCTCCCTCCACCAAGCAAACTTGCCGTTTGAATTTTCAAATTGGCGTTTGACTTTCAAACTAGAATTTGATTTCTCCCTTTATTTTGCCCAGCCAAGTGACCTAGTACATGATGCAACCATTCCACATTGTCATGACACATTCATGTACCATTCCCCTCCGGAGTGCCGGACCTTCCAGACCCTTCTAGAACATTCCTGGTGAAAACACCGGAATCATTCCCGAACTCCGAAACAGGACTTTCCTTAAATGAATCTTATTCTCCGGACCATTCCGGATCTCCTCGTGATATCCCAGATCCCATCTGAGAGTCCGAACAACATTCAGTCTCTTACTCATAATTCCATAACTACTCAACAACATCGAATCCTTAAGTGTGTCTCCCTATGGTTCGTGAATTATGCGGACATGACCGAGACACTTCTCTGATCAATAACCAATAGAGGAATCTAGAAATTCATATGGCTCCCACATATTTCTACAATTACTTTGCGATCGAATGAACCACTTACATACGATACCAATTTCCCTTTGTCTCACGATAGTTTACTTATCCGAGGTTTTGATCGTCGGTATCTCTGCGTACCTAGTTCAACCTCGTTACCGATAAGTACTCTTTTCTCGTTCCCGTGATATGTGATCCCTTGTGAGCCAGTCACATGCTTGCAAGCTAATTGGATGACATTCCACCGAGAGGGCCCAGAGTATATCTATCCATCATATGGATGGACAAATCCCACTCTTGATCCATGAGCCTCAACCCATACTTTCCGAACACTCAATGCCACCTTTATAGCCACCCAGTTACGGTGTGGTGTTTGATGTCATCAAAGCATCCTTCCGGTGATGGTGATTAACATGATATCATGGTCGAAGGAATTAGGTTACTATGTATCAGAAAGATTATAGCAAATGAACTATATTAAATGACTTGATCTTTATGCTACGCTTAACTATAGGAGTATGTCCATCACATCATTCTCCTAATGATATGACCCTGTTGTTAATAACATCTCTATGTTCATGATCAGGAAACCATGATCATATATTAACCAACAAGCTAGTTTAACAAGAGGCTTTACTAGGGACTCTTTTATGTTTACAAATCACACAAGTATTAATGTTTCCGGTTAATACAATTATAGCATGGTATGTAAACATTTATCATAAGTATGAAGATATGATAATAACCACTTTATTATTGCCTCTTGGGCATATCTCCAACACAAACTAGCCTTTTCAAGGTGCTCAAGGTCCTTGGTAAGAGAACAATGAGCAACCTCCAGGTCTTTCTTTGAGGCATCAAGCTCTTGGGACAAAGAGTTATCCCTATCAATAGTGTCCATGTCTTTTGATTTATCAAGTTCAAGGATTTCAATTTGTTGTTTAAGAAATGAACTGGTATTCTTTTCCTCAGATATCTCTTGCTCAAGAAGATTGAATCTTCGTTTCTCATCATCAATATGAGATTCCAAGCTATCAATGGTCTCGTCACATGAGTTGACAAGTTCCATTAATTGCTTGACTCTAGCACGAGCAATGCAAGGAAGAGACTTCATGATAGCATACATTTCTTTTATATATTCTTCACTAAATTCATCACTATCACTATCATGGTTACTCACAAGATCATCCAAGACGCTAGATAGAGATGGAGGAGAGGAGAGTACCTTGGAGCTTCTTGCCATGAGACAAGTGGCGGCGACCTTGGGAGTAGGAGAGTCGTCGGTGTGGTCCTTGGCGTAGTCATAGGTGAAGAGAGGCCCGGGTTCGGTGAAGGCCAAACCGGCCACTCCAACAACCGTCTCTTCATCCTCTTCCTCCTTGTCAGATATGTATTCTTGACTTAGGAAGCCTTTGCCATCACGCCTATTGTTCCTCTTGTATCTTTCGTTGATGGGGTTGGGCTTCAATCTTGGTTTGGCACCCTCTTTATACTTGGGTTTGTCAAGCCTCTTCTCATATGGACATTTATCGGCAAAGTGGCTTGACTCATCACAATTGTAGCATGTCCTTTTATTCTCACTTGATCCCATTGAACTTCTCCTTCTTCGGAACTTCATGTTCTTGGTGAAGAGATCAAGTTGAGAGAGCATATCATCAACTCCATCAACATCGATTTCTTTGTCACTTGCAACATCTTCTTGCACATGATTGGCCTTTAGTGCTAGAGAGTGGGAGGACCCAATAGCACGATTGATCTCCTTGATCTTTTGTCCTTCATCCTCCAAGTTATTCGTGGCAACAAGATAAGAGACTAGATCATCGGGAGTGAACTGATTAGCTCTATCAAGGAGTTGCAAGTTCAAGGCAAGCTTCTTATCAGTGACCGCGATCATAGAGACAATCTTGGACTTGATGAGCTCATCATTCAAATTGAACCCATCATCATACTTCTCACACCCTAGACCACCAATCTTCACGCGGAGGGCAACAAGTTTCTTGTATGCTTCTGCGATTGTCTCACCATCATGGTTCATGAACATGTTCATCTCCGACTTGGCAGCTTCATACTTGGACTTTTGGATAGGAGACGTTCCCTCTTGGAGAATGACAATCCTATCCCAAAGATCCTTTGTGGTGGGAATGTCGCTGACTTGATCATGGAGAGTGCGGTGGATGGCACTCCTTATCTTGTCACAAGCCGTTGCATTTAGTTGATGGTCGTAGTACTCTCCCGGAGTGAGGTTGTTGGGATCTTGTGGGTGGAAACTGGTGCACACGATCTCCCAAAGCTCAACGCTGCAGCTGCAAAAGATGAGATTCCATAGAAGCTTTCCAATTAGAGAAATGAGTTCCATAATAATGAGGTGCGGGACCCGAACCATTAATGTGAGGCATGATGTTCTTTTGCTTAGGATAAACATAAGGAAATTGATTAGGGAGTGTGGAGGTTTTTGACGAGCCACTCTCATGAGCGGACTCGGCATCCTTCTCCTTCCCGCTGTCCATTGGTCTTACTTGAGGTACTACCAATGGGTTACCAAGAAAATCCCCATCGCTAGTAGCCTTAAGTTGTCCTTCTAGGTAACTCAGTCGAACAAGGAGATCGGAATCAGCCTTGGCCTTTTCAAGGGCACCCTTGGCTAAGATTTCGCGAAGCTCCTTGACCAAATAAGTATTTTCCTCCTCATCATCGGAGAAAACCATATTTTCTCTTAGGTGGTAAAGCCCTTAAAAGAGCCCTTGGCTCTGATACCAATTGAAAGTGTAAGATGGTTAACCTAGAGGGGGGTGAATATGTTTTTACAAAATTCTTTGAAATATTTTGCAAGTTTTAGGCTTTGTGGAATATAAGTGAGCCTAAATGCAAACTAGGCAAGGCAACCTAGATGATGATACAAGATACTTCAAGCTCGAAGGCTATCACAAGGTAAACAACGCAAGTAAGAGATCGGTTAAGGAATAACCGAAGCACGCGGAGACGAAGATGTATTCCCATGTTCACCACCTTTGGGAAGGGGGCTATGTCACGTTGAAGAGGTGTGAGGTTCCACGAAGGATTCCTCACGCGCCAAAAGGCTCACCTTCTTCTCCGAGCCTATCCCACGAAGGAATAGCTCACTTACTCGTGGTAGACTTTAAGGTAGTCTCCAAACCCTAACAAACTTTCCACGGAGCAAATCACAAGCCGAATGCATCCGGGCAACCCTAGCCGCTTAGGGTTTTCCACAAACCCAAGATTAACAAGCTAACTCGATGAACTCAAGGGGGATGAACTTTTGCTTGGTGGAAACGCAGATCCGGACCTCCTCTTCCTTTCTACCAAAGGGATTTGGATTTGGTTTGGTAGAATGGGAGATCCTCAAGCTTTTGTGTTTCAACAATGGAGAGAGAGAGCTTCAAGAAGGATATGAACCGAATGCCTAACCTTATCAAGGTGGAAGAAAGGATATTTATACTCAAGAAGAAAAACTAGCCGTTTCAAGCCATTTCACAAGATTCAGTTTTAAGTTCGGTTGGACCGGCCCGCACACCGGACGGTCCTGTTCTCAGCCCGGAAAACCGGACTTCAACCGAATCTGGTTACTAACTCCAGCCTCAGTTAGACTTGGAGTATGTAAACCGGAAAACACGGTTCAGATTCGGATTTCCGGTCCTGACATCGACCGGTCTGGTCTGTGAGTCGGTTGAACCGACCTATACACCAGATTTGCAAAAAAGGATTGATAGACAGATTTTCTTCTCCTCTCTCTTTGGTGATGGATCAAGTAGGAGTATGGGATGTGTATATGGCTTAGGAAATCATCCCCAACAAGCTCATCGACAGAACCCCTCTTAATAGTGCGGAGTTCCTAACAGGACTCAAGTTACATAAAAAGGAAAACTCTGGCGCAAAGCTTCGTTATCAAAATGAGGGGATCTCTGATGACCTTCCATCACACCATCAGACTAAAACCTGTGTAAGACACTAGAAGTACCATTAGTCCGCTCTAACTACAGTGTCATTGTCAACCAAAAATAGTAGAGGGTAAAATACCCTTTCAACCTTTCCACAGGGTCTTCCAAGTTTAAAAACTTGATTTCTTGCCATTTGACGGAGTCAGAGCCCATCATTGCTTCTTTGCATATAGTCGGTTCATCATTGTCAATCAACAATAATTTACTCTTGAGTCTTAGTATTTTATTGTTTACCCGACCTACTCGGTTCAATAGGAACTTAGACCTCCGTGACCACAACCCTTTGAGGCACGTGAGCCATGACCATTGTCGCTGCCCCGGGACACTTTCCGGCGCTGTGCAACTCAACACATACAAGTAAGGCTCAATAACCTTATCAAAGTTCTATTGTCCTCTCACTTATCTTTCACGAAAAAATTCCTTCTCAAGAAATTTGACGTTCTAAGCGACAAACACTTTTCCCTTCGGTGTTATGGACGAATACCCAGCGGTTTATTCGAAATAACATACAAAGGCATGTTCAACCAACTTTGATTGTAAACATTTTACTTATGCCTAACATACCAAAATTTAAGAAAGAATAACTTGGGTTTTATCCCAAACCATAACTTATATGGTGTCATTTCAACAAATCACGATGGTGCTGTTTTAGTGTAAAAGCGGTAGTCACTAAATATTTAATCTTTAAAATATAATGACAGTTTTATAAATGACATCTTTGATCTCACCCTGTCAAACAAGGTTTTATTGCATATCTCGAACACTCCATACTCCTATGATGTTTCGGGAAATGCAAATCCATGGAACGATTCCTCAAATCTTAGGTGTTATGCTAAACTTGTAACTCAAATATTTTCCTTTATGATCAATCATAAATTCTTTATTTTCTTATTACAATAATTCTCCACTTCATCTTAAAAGTCTTTGAACACTTTTCAAATATTTCACACTTATTTCTTATTAAGTAAATATACATACATATTCACCCAAATTACTAAATGCACAAAAGACACTGATTAGACTAACGCTAGCTGTTGGATTGACTTTCGTGAGCCTAATCATACGGTGGTAATAGATCCGTGTACATTTTATAGAGTGCATTTAAGAAAGAGAATGTTTGATTTTATCAGTAGTAGAGATAGAGATTAAATTCTTATCTTGAGCAAACAAAATGCCATTGAATCTGGGAGCCGAGTCTTCATCATCGCTTTAAAGCTGTCATACTCCCCACCGTGCATTCAACTACTAAACCCCACGGAGAGGCAAGAAAACACTGTCTAAGCGGGACGCCCATGGCATCGCTGATGCCGCGCCACCACCAAGTTCTCTCCTTCCTTTCGCTGCTTCTCCACGTAATAGTCGCTGCCTCGGCGACGTCGTCGGTGTTCAACCACTCATTGAATTGCACCCGCCTACTCCCTGACGCTGAAATTGTCCGCAAGGCGTTCCTGCACGTCGGCAACTTCCCCCTGCCGCACCGGTCCGCATGCCACCCGGTGCGGAGGCTCCACTTCCCGTCGAGAAATCTCACAGGCGTCCTGCAGTGGGAGGACCTGGCCAACCTTTCCAGCCTCCTCACGCTCGACCTGTCCGGCAACTCCCTCCAGGGCGATGTCCACAGCGCGTTCTGGCGTGCGCCCACGCTCCGCGCCGTCGATGTCTCCGGCAACCGGCTCGGCGGCGCGCTCCGGTTCGAACCGAGTGCGCGTCTGGCTACGCTGAATGTGTCCGGTAACCGCTTCACCTCCGTCGACGGCGTGGACAGGCTCGTTGCCCTGGAAAATCTTGACTTGTCCGGGAACATCATCGGCGCGGTGCCAGAGGGCTTGCCGCGGCTCACATGGATTCGGCGGCTTGACCTGTCCCGGAACATGATGGCCGGGTTGTTCCCCGACGACTTTCCGCCGCTTGATGGCATCGAGTTCTTGAACATCTCGCACAACAGCTTCTCCGGCACGGTCGACGCCCACACCGTCCTGAAGTTCGGCCGCTCTGCCTTTTTCCAAGCCGGCAACGCGTCTCTGTTTGTCGACGAGAGTGGGCCAGCGCCGGCGCCGACATCGCCGACCAGTGGCCGAGAGAAACACAGGCGTGTGGTTCTCCTCGTCGTTGTCGTTGTCTGCTTGGTGGTGGCCGTGGCCTTGGCCGCTCTGGTGATCCTGGTCCTGTCAAGGTGCTTCGCGTGTCGGAAGAAGGATAAGGACGGGAAGAAGCTCTCGTGGGCGGAGGAGGAGGTCGCGGTCGGGGCGGTGAAGGTGGCAGCCACGGCGCCCGTGGTTGTGCTCGAGCGCCCGCTGATGAATCTGACACTAGCGGACCTGGCCACGGCTACCTCGGGGTTCGGCCGCGAGTCGCAGCTCGCCGATGTCGGGGGCCGCAGCGGCGCCGCGTACCGTGCCGTGCTCCCTGGGGACCTGGACGTGGTCGTGCGCGTCGTGGAGGGCGCTGTGGCAGGGCTCGGGGAGGATGACGACCCCGCCGCGATGGCCGCTGGATTCCGGGAGCTTGCACGGCTCAGGCACCCCAACATTCTTCCGCTCCTTGGCTACTGCATTGCAGGTCAGCTTGCTACTGTTACTGGAGGAAAATTTTCTACTGAGTAATTTTGTTTTCTTCTTAAATCATATGCTTAGACAAAATGCACATGTTGCACTAAATAACAAAAATAAAACGTACTAATCGCAAATTGAGATAAACGAATTTCTAGTCTAACTATAATTCGTTTTGCTTAAAACGAATGCAATAGATAATCATTGGTCTAGTGTTTTCTCAGTTGCTTAACATGAGTCGCAAAGTAACAACAACTAATTTCTAGTCTAGTTGAAATTTTGGTCAACATGAATGTACTGTCACAAATTTTTGATGTTGTAGTGATTTTTTGTTGTTGCGTGGAATAGTGAATTTTCAGCTGTGAATGTTAATCATTATGTGGATAAAATTTGAAATTTGTGCATTATTAAGTTTAAATGTTGCCACATTTATATGAAAATGGAAGCTCATGATATACGAGTAAATTGACAACAATGAATTGCAAATTAATTTTGACAACAATGTTTTCCTTAAAATGGATGCAATAGATATTCATTGTTTTAGTGTTTTTTCATTTGCCAAAATGAATCTCAAATTGGCAACAACTAATTTCTAGTCTAATTGCACATTTTTCATCCGGTAAAAGGAATATGTTGATTAATCAAATGTTCTGGTGAGTTGTCAATTGTGAATTTAGATAAATATGTTGGATAAAATTTCAATTTCACCAAATTCTTAATCTAAACCTTACACTGTTTACAGGAAAAGAGAAGCTCATGCTATACGAGTACATGGAGAAGGGCGACCTCCATCGTTGGCTCCACGAGCTTCCGACTGGTAGCATGGATGCTCTGGAAACAAGCATCGACATGTTGGACGCCAAGGAGGATAACCAGTCTGTGTGCGACTGGCCTACTCGTCACCGCATGATCCTCGGGATCGCGCGAGGGCTCGCGTTCCTGCACCAAGGATGGGCAGGGTCAGGACGGCCCATTGTGCACGGACATCTAGTACCCGCGAACATCCTTCTCGGCGATGACCTGGAGCCCAGGATCTCCGATTTTATGCACCACACCGGCGGCAACGAGACACCGGAGAAGGACGTGTACAGCTTTGGTGTGCTGGTGTTCGAGCTCGTGACGGGGCAGGCCAAGTGGGACGAGACGACGGTTGGATGGGCGCGCGGCGTGATACGGAACAAGAAAGGGGAGAACATCGTGGATGCCAGGCTAAGGGGAGAGGAGTCCGGGTCGGAGGCGGAGCGGGAGGCGGCAGAGTGTCTGCAGGTAGGGTTCCTCTGCACAGCCCCGTCACCACAGAAGAGGCCTACGATGCAGCAGGTAGTGGGGGTGCTCAAGGATATCAGGCCTGCGTCTGCCGACTAGGTACTAGTGCATATGGTGCCGTGATTGCTTTGCTCGTGGGTCATGATGCATACATGACCGGATGAGGTACTATGTTATTGCACGGCCGACTAGGTGCCAAATCCACGAAGATTCGGAGCCGGATATGTGGTGGTTTTCGAGGGCTGTACAATATGGCGTCGTGTGCTTCTTTTGGAGCCCTTTGGTTTGTTTTGTCTCGTTTTCGTTGATGGTGGGGAGCTCACTTTATCGGTTGGTGCAACAACTTTGCGGAAGTGGTAGCGTGCTTAATCACGCGCCGGTGCCAGCCACGTGAAAGTTCGTTTTTGATTGCACAAAAGTGTCCTCCCGCCTCCCGCCTCCCGTCTCCCGTCTCCCGTCTCCCGTCTCCCGGCCGGCACCTTGTAGCTAGGCTGACCAAAATGGATAAGCTCCTGATCGAGTAAGTGCCTGATCAACTAGGGAGAGCAAGATTGTAGAAGAAAAAAATAGATGGTATTGAAGCGGCATCTCCTTTCTTTTTGGATGACGAGGAAAATTCAGACATGCATGACCGGGCTGACAGACAATAGCATAGGCAAAATGTTGTGTTAATTTACGGAGGCGTGTGGATCTCAGTCGGCTAACGGCGTCCTACTATCTATGTTAAATATCAATTGTAACCTAGTTACAACTTATCAAATATATATATAATTCTCAGACGTAACCTTGTTCAGCCTCATTAAAATCTCAGTTAAAACCTAGTTGCAACTCATATATAACTCGTATATTACACTAATTGCAAGATAAATCCAATAGTGAAAGAGATGACCGAGCCATAAAAATTTCTCAAATGCCTCGGAACTAGCAAATCCGTTAATTTATAGTTGCGATAATTTAATAAACTAATTAGCACAAATAGCATAGTAACTGTAATTTTAATTTATAGTTGCGATAAGTTAATTATGAACTAATTTATGTGTTTTGCGGGATCGGCATTTGCATCCCATCTAATAAGCTGGAGTAGTTGCATCTACATCTCACGGGCAATGACATGCATAGCTGAATTTCTTTGTTCTGCTAGAGAGCATGCACAATTAATGAAATTAGTTGCCATGATTTCCATGGCAAGTGTGACGGGTAATAAAGTCGCAAATTGACGAGACAGTGAACTTCTCTGATTGACATCAATTGATAGCAGGCTTGGGGTTCACGCACAAAAATAGTACTTCCTCTGTTCTAAAATATCCTGCATTTTAGGTTTACTCAAAGTCAAACTTTATAAAGTTTAGTAGAATATATAAAAAATACTATAAATATACTTTGTAAAGTTTGACCTTGACTAAACCCAGAATGCAGGATATTTCAGGACAGATGGAGTACAAGTTTAGAAGGAAAAACAATTATATTCACCAACAGTTTAAAGGGTTCATTGCAATGACTGGTTGAAAGGTAAATAACACCTAATGATTTTACAGTGAATATAAAGCAATAAATATGGTCTCTTCAAGATGAGCACAAGACTTAGAACGTAGGTTGGGACACAGTGATGTATGTCCCGTTGGAAATATGCCCTAGAAATAAATAATAATATGGATTATTATCATATTTCACAAAGTTTATAATTAGATTTTATATCATGCTATAACTGTATTGAAAGAAAACATCAATACACGTGTGATATGTAAACAATCAGTAGTTCCCAGTGAATCTCTAGTCCCTGGTTCATTGGTCAACAGATGATCAATGTTTCATGATCATGTGACATTCATGCAAGGTGACAATGGAATCATCTTATTGGGAGAATGAGATGGTGAACATACTCTATCTAACCATCATAACATGATCTTGTCACAAAATTCAAGTTGCGATAATTAGAAAACATAGTGACCTGTTCCCCAGACCGTGAGACCATATTTAATCACTGTCACCCGAGAGTGCCATGTTAGCATCCGACATCATTCGGTGAAACGGGTGATCATAAAAGTGTGTTCAGGTACATCAGAGGGGCAGATTGAGGCATATGTGCCAAGAGGGAGATTTGTCCATCCATGTGATGGAAGATACTCTGGGCCCACTAGGAGAAGTTATATCCATGAGTTGTGCAGCGTGTGACTAGGTCATGGGGATATCACTTATCAAAATGAGTAAAATAGCAATTGTCAGTACCGAGGTTTAACCCAACATGGCGATGTCGTTGATCAAATCTTGGACAATGCAAGTATCGCAGAGACAAAAGGAATAGGACACGACATTGATAGTTCAACAACAAAGTTCCGTGGAATGCATAGGGGTCATTATGGGCATCTAGGTCGCGCTGATAATCATTGGTCCGAGAGAGGTATCGACCATGCCTGGAGTGTTCTCGAACCGTTGGGTAGCACGCTTAAGAGTTTGACGAAGCTCGGAGATCGTTTTGGGATCATCGGCATCACCGAAGAAAAGAGAGGGAGAAACCAGAAGGGTACCGGGAAGGTCTGAAGGATGTTCAGAGTGGGATGGAAGGAGTTCCATAGCCACAGGAATTAAATAATATATAAATAGTTATTAAATATTGTTTTACATATTTATTTAATAAAAGAAAAAGAATTAAAATGGTCAAATTTCCTGTTGGGCCAATTCCCTAAGGGGAAGAGCCCATGAGAGGAAAAGCCAAAAGGGAGGAGAGGGAGGGGTGGCTGGCTGGTCCCTAGGGCACATGCGCGGGTCCCATGGGAGCCTTGGCCGGCCGTCCAAGCCCCTCACCCCTCCTCTCTGTTTACTCCCACCTGGATTATTCAGTGAGTTTTGGGGTCCCCTTCCCCCTATATATTGAGATGCATATGGAGGCAATTAAATCATCAGAAAATAAATAAAAGCTTCCAGCCACCTCTCTCCCCCCTCTCTCTCCCAAGACCATGGTCCCACGTCTCGACTGTGCGAACGGGGGACTTCTTCACCGTGGAGCGCCGTCGCGCTGCGGCGATCAGGATCGAGGAGATCTACTTTCGTGATCTCTGGTGGATCAGAGGAGTGGGAGTCATCGTCAAGAACCGGACGTGTGTGACTCCCTTGGGGGTGCTTCACTTGTGGCGCCTGGAGTTTCGGAGCCACCGGAGCCATTGGAGTTCAAAACAACCCTGAGGCCAGTGCCGGTATGACTACATCAACCACGTTCTCTTGAACATTGACAAACCTTTCGGTCTTCAATTTGGAAAGTTCGTGAAAAGCCCCTATTTTTACTATATTACTAATAGATAGATCCTGGCATTAGGATTGTTTGCGCAAGAAAAATTATTGTTTTCGGCCGTGAAACCACAACATGTCCCAGATAGGCATAAGAAGGACCGACTGCGCATGTGAGTTGTGTGTCTTGTCGGAGACAAATCGGATCTGCTCGCTATGTAGGCAATGAGAGGTCCCTAAAACTAGAGGGTGGATCATATTTCCATTCTCGTCTACCCTCTAGATCCATTGATCAATCACGATCCACTTCGCCAGGACCCGCTAGCTTGAAGCCATGATCACCTAGGAGAGTGTTGGCTTCGCAACCGCTAATGAGGTTCTCGACACCCATGGCACAAGGGAGTAGAGAAGATGTTGTTGGGCCTCTGCAAAATATACTGATGCAAATCAGGCAGCACCTCGCATACCACTTCCTCCCATTACCAAATATCCAGAAAAGGTGGTATCGGCGTCTGTTCCTACCATAGGATCAATGTTAAAGGAGTGGAAGAATCATGGTAAAATACAAGGGCTTGCCATCTTCCTACGTCAAGCCTACACACCACGTCCTTACGTATAGGCTCGTCATTAGCAAAATAGAAGGGGAGTCACCAGTCGATTGCCTAGAGCAATATGCGCAGTTGACGTAGGATGATCACGTCAATGCCCATACTTGATGGACTTGGGTTTAAGGAAGAGGGTGTACTGGATATCCCGTTCAGCTAACAGACAAGAAACACGAGACACAAGGTTTACCAAGGTTCAGGCCCCTAGAGGGAAAACCCTACTCCTGCTTGTCTGCTCTTGATTATAGGTGAAACTGAGGATTACAGGGGTGCACAGATGAGATATGCCGGGTGTGTATGTTAGAGTTTTGGTGGTTCTTCTCACTGCTTCCTCTTGGCCTTTATATAGGGAGGCCACGTCTCAGGATAGGGCCGAGTCGGTTACAGATTAGGATTTGCATTTTAAACTTACTATCTAAAGCTAGCCGTATCCTCCAAGGAATCGCATCCTTCATGGGCCTGGGCCACCCGAATCCTTCCTAGGTTTCATTGTTAGGTGCGGATCATCACGTGGGATCCCGCTAGGCCAATCCGGATAGGCCAATCTTGGGTACCCGTGGGGCATATCCATGTAAGTAGCCCCCGAGTGTCTAGTCAAATCGTAGATTCAGATGGAGACTCTGAAGTCTTTGAGTGCTTATCACCCAAAGGTTTTCTCGGTTCATAATATTCAGTTCATAGGGATAGTTGATATGTGTGCTTGACTCTCCTGACGGATCAGGGTCAGTTAATTGCCTTCGGGCAAAACAACACCATCTACTCAAACTCGAGTTCCTAGACTCGAATTCGGAAAAACTACTGGCATAATTCGATTCATGTCGCGGAGGTCTTACATAAGTAAAATTCCAGTGATATTAGATATGTACCAAACGCGTCCGTCGGGATTTTTTATCGCGCCTGTAGGCACGGTATATTTATGGTAGAGCACAGTAGGTGTGTTTGCCAGACCATTATACTGCGTCTATAGGTCTTACCTTTATGTCGTACTCATAGCATCCGAATGGTTATCTTCACGGAGATGATTCGGGTGGCCAAGGAGACGTCATCTCTTTAGAAATCTTACTGATGGGAGGAGCTGCCATTTTGTTCAATTGAGTGTCATAAGGGATCCGAAGGATCGTGACAATTTTATCGTAGGATGCACAACTAGCGCTCCCTATGCGAGTAGCCCCCGAGTGTCTGCTCAAGTCGTTGACTCAAGCAGAGACTTTAGTCATGCTCATCTTTAGTCATGCTTATCTTGCAAATGTTGTTTAATAGCCAAAGTTTATCAGATGATAGCAAGCGCTCCTTATGGGAGTAGCCCCCGAGTGCATATTCAAATCATTGATACGAAGAAGAAGTCGAGGTATATGACCTTATTGTTTGTCATCTTCGGGCATTCACTGAACCCGAAAGTGCTTCAGGTGAGCGACCAACGCTCGTGTTAGGAGTATCCCCCAAGTAGTTGTTCGATAAATAGACTCGAGCAAAAACTTTTAATCACTTGAACAAGAGAGGTGTTGCTGTGCTATACCTTTTTCTAAAGGTGTACGTGATGATGATGTCACTAATGATGACTGGTGAGCACACACGTCAACGAGGGCAGCGTCGATGGGACTGGACGACCATGGGTCCCACCATTTGACCAGAATTTGACTAGTCATGTGTAAATTACGTTGTTTTAACTGCGCCTCCTCAGTTACCGCGTGTAGTGGAGAGTGTGGCAGTGATGATTCAGTGCATACGATGCCACGTGGTTGCTGTGATGGTTGACATGCATAACGTGTCATAAATCGACGACTCTACCCGTCGTCTTCCACCGATTTATACGCTTAGGGCGCTAGTAATTTTACTCTTCTGCTCTCCGATGTTCATGTGGTCCTTGTTCTTCTTGCGTGCCGCCTCTCATGTCAGAAACAGTTTCTTGCCCTGGACACCCTTCATGTTTTTCCAAGCCAATTCATGCGGTCTGAAAGGAGGATAGTGCCTGCAAATATGGAGAAAAGAAAGAAAGATCTGGGCGCTAGGTCGAGTGTTGCCGCCTCCACCCCAAGAAGAAAGTCGATGGGTGCCGCATCACGAATGGTGTGTGGCGGGGCTTGAGGGTGAGGGCCTGCGACCTGCGGCCCCTCTACCAAGCCGACCTGATCTCAGCGGACAAGGTAGATTGCCGAATCCCTGGTGATGAGGTAATCCCAAGGTGGATTCAGGATCATGTTTATGGATTTCCTCCTTCGTGGTCCATTGCTTCCCCTCCACAAATCTGTTCATGGTTTGCTTTTTTCTACGGGATTCAGCTTCATCAGCTAACTCCCAATTCGATTCCCCACATCGCTTGCTTCATTACTCTCTATGAGTGTTGGCTCGGTATCGAGCCACACTTTGGACTTTTCAAGGTGTTGTTAAGGCTGAAGAGGCAGTTAGGCTCAGGCTCAGTAGTGTACAAAGTTGGTGGGTGTGGTATTTCCGTAAGCCCAACCATGTAGTACTTTATCTTCAAATTCGTCGACTCTTCTCAAGGATGGATGGACAAGTGGTTCTACATCCATGACCAGAAGAACGAGAATCATGAGTATGGTTTAGCTCCATTTAAATTGACTGCGGAGTCGAAGAAGAAGAGGTCATGGAAGAATGTTGTTATACCGGGTGAAGGAGAGTAAGTGAAGGCATTATACAAGCGACTAAAAGATCTGCATCTCATCCACGGCAAGGAGGTGCCTGGTGTAGACATCATCCAAAGCTTCTGCGATGGCGTGTGCAACCTCTGTAGGGCAGAGCCTACTCCATGGCCTTATGGTCCAATGCTTCTGACCCCACTCAAATCTATGCTGAGGACTTGTCTTTGATGGAGCTCGAGAAGAAGATCAGGTTGTTGACCAAGCTGACGGCGGAAGAACAACTCCTAGCGGAGACGACAATAGTGCCATTTAGCGCCATCAACCCTGCGCTAGCAGTAATGCTCCTGCCCATACTGTTTTTCTTTTATTGTTATCTATTTTAGTTCTCAAGTTGTTTCTGATGTTCTGGACTAGAAGGTGGAAGGTATGATGCCTCTAGCTCCCAAGAGTTTGGAAGGTGCCCTTGATGATGAAGAGGTGGGGAAGTCCGAGACAACCGTCCCTACAGCGCTAACGCTGGAGCAGGAGCCCCCAAGTCCAGCGACGACGACACTCGCAAAAGAGGCCGTAACAAAGGCTCTATTGGAGATATGGCCAAGAGGCAATAATAAAGTGGTTATTATCATATCTTTATGTTTATGATAAACTTTTTACATCCATGCTATAATCGTATTAACCGGAAACATTAATACTTGTGTGATTTGTAAACATGTAAGAGTCCCTAGTAAAGCCTCTTTGTAATGCTAGCTTGTTGATTAATAGATGATTATGGTTTCCTGATCATAAACATTGGATGTTGTTAATAACAAGATCATATCATTAGGAGAATGATGTGATGGACATACTCCTATAGTTAAGCGTAGCATAAGATCAAGTCATTTCAATAGTTCATTTGCTATAAGCTTTTAGATACATAGTAACCTAAATCCTTCGACCATGAGATCATGTTAATCACCATCACTAGATGGATGCTTTCATGACATCAAACACCACTTCGTAACTAGGTGGCTATAAAGGTGGCATTGAGTGTTTGGAAAGTATGTGTTGAGGCACATGGATCAAGAGTGGGATTTGTCCATCCATATGACAGATAGATATACTCTGGGCCCTCTCGGTGGAATGTCATCCAATTGGCTTCCAAGCATGTTACTGGTTCACAAGGGATCACATATCATTGGAACGAGTAAAGAGTCCTTATCGTTAATGAGGTTGAACTAGGTATGCAGAGATACCAACGTCCAAACCTCAGATAAGTAAAGTATCACAAGACAAAGTGAAATTGGTACCGTATGTAAATGGTTCATTCGATCATGAAGTAATCGTAGAAATATGTGGGAGCCATATGAATTTCCAGATTCCTCTGTTGGTTATTGATCAAGGAAGAGCCTCGATCATGTCTGCATAATTCACGAACCATAGGGAGACACACTTAAGTATTCAATGTTGTTTGGTAGATATGGAATGTGAGTAAGAGACCGAATGTTGTTCGGAGTCTCGGATTGGATCTAGGACATCACGAGGATATTCGGAATGATTCGTATAATAAGATTCATATAAGGAAAGTCCATTTCTGGAGTTCGGAAATAGTTTCGGTGTTTTCACCGGAATGTTCTAGAAGGGTCTAGAAGATCCACCGCTCCGGACCGGGAAGGGTACATGAATGTGTCATGACAATGTGAAATGATTGCATCATGTACTAGGTCACATGGTTGGGCAATGGGAAGAGAGAAATCAAACACTAGTTTGATTGGATCAAACAATTGTTTGACAAAAGGTCAAATCCTAACATTGAAAGTCAAAGCCAATTGGAGGGAGAGAAGGAAATCTACATGAGGGAGATTTCCCTCCCTCCCCTTGCCGCTGGCCCATGAGGTGGAGTTGGGGAAGGATTATCCTTCCCCAACCGCCTCTCCCCATCTATAAAAGAAGGTGGTGGGGTATGCCAAGCCAACACCCCACAAACCCTAGCTGCCGGCCCTTGCCCTCCCAAGTCGCCGCCACCTAGACCCTCCTCTAAATAGCCGCCGCCTAGCTAAACCCTAGCCTCCAACCCTAGATCATCAGGGCTCCATCTACTCCATCATACTCGCACCGGATTAGGCGAAGCCTTGCAGGATCTCCCCTCTACTTACGACACCACGTCGTCATGCTGCCGGAATCGTGAGGAGAGAGCTACAACCTCTGCTACCTGCTAGAAGAAGGGAGAGGAAGGTCTTCATCGCGTACCGTACGTGTGACTGACTGCGGAAGCGCTGCCGGAACGCAGCGCCGGAAGGATAGTCTTCGAGATCTTGAGATCGGCAAGTGAACGACTACATCAACCACGAGAATCCGATCTCGTTAACCGCTTTGGATCTTGGAGGTTTAGTACTCTATGAACTTGTTTCACCAATCTAGTAGATTAGATCTTGGCTTGTGTGTGTTCATGCGATAGAATTTTTTGTTTTCCATGCTAAGAACCCCTACAGTGGTATCAGATCCGTGTCTATTAGTAGATCTGTTGCACAAGTAGAAAACAATGGTCATTGTGGGCGGTGGTGCTTTTATTATCAATTGCTTCTTGTGTACTTTGCATCTTGCGGGGTGGTGGGATGAAGCGTCCCGGGCTAACCTTACAGGACATCGTTCATGAGACTTGCCCAGTGCTCGACATGCAACTTGTATTGCATAAGTGGCTTTGCGGGTGTCTGTCTCTCCCACCATAGTGAAGATTCAATTTACAATGAGAGATGGACAATACTAGTATCAACGTTGTGTTTCATGTTCGTAAGTTAGAACAGTTCTTATGCGAAAGCCCCAGCCAGGTAAAACGTGCAAATAAAGATTAGAGGCGTCTAACCTGTTTTTGCAGGGCTTCTGTTGTGATTTGTTATGGCCATGATTGTGAATATATATGATGTATGCAATGATCCTTATTGTAAGTTGGCAACCGGCAGGAGCCTTATGGTTGTCTTTTAATTTCGTTAAGACATGTGTGTTTATTATTCAAAGTAGTTGTAATAGTTGATGTTAGTAGACGACAACCATGGAGCGGTGCCATTGACCATGACGCCACACAGGTGATGATGGAGATCATGTTCGTGCTTGGAGATGGAGATCGAGGGCACAAGAAGAAAGTCCATATCATATCACATATTATGAATTGCATGTGATGTTAATCCTTTTTATGCATCTTGTATTGCTTAGATTGCGACAATAGTATTATAAGATGATCCCTCTCACAAAATATCAAGTAATAAAGTGCTCGTCCTTAGGAGGCACCGTTGATCAGACTTGTCGTTTCGAAGCATCACGTGATGATCGGATTTGATAGATATGTGTGCATACAACGTGTGCAAGCCAGATTTGCACACGCGGATACTAAGATTAACCTTGACGAGCCTAGCATGTACACACATGGTCTCGAAACATGGAAAACCGAAAGGTAAAGCATGAGTCATATAGATGATATGATGAACATGTTGATTGTTCGCCTTTGAAGCTACATCATCTCCAGGGATGATCGTACTTGGTGTAGTGGATTTGGTTCGTGTGATCACTAAAACAATGTAAGGGATATTGTTTTGAGTGGGAGTTCAATTGTAATATGATCAAAAGTTGAACACTATTTATCATAAATTAAATCAAAGTGAATTTGCATAGTTGTTATAGTCATTGGCATCCATTCACCACATTACGCTTAGTTTTAATTGAGATAGTATAACTATAGAATTCTGGATATTTACTTTACGAACTGGTATCGTATTGTTTTGAGTGTCAATCTAAAGTTTAAAGGTCCTATTGCAAATTTTTAGCAAACTCCATTTACTCCATGAAGTTTAATAATTAGTATTAAATCAAGAATAACAATTCGAGTGTTAGTATCTAAATATCATGTTTGTCTCCATGATTCTTGATATTCAAAAGATTGTTTTAATATCAAGGTTATCTAGGAGCTGAAAGAATTGTTTTGGAAACCATCATGTGTGGAAGATATTGCAATATCTAAAATGATGTTTTGGTTACAACATGATAGAGTATAATATGGCAAAATTAATGTTCTCATATTTGATGAGAGTTTGCAAAACATTGGAGATGGTAATCATCCTAATCCTCCAAAAGGTTTTGGAGAGCAACATTATTGTAACATCCCAAAAATATTAAACATGGATCATCAAACTCTAATCATCAAAATTAGGGTTAACAAAAACTTTCCCAACTAAAAATATGAAAGCATTCATATGTGTGTGTATTCAAAATTTGGATTCTTTTGAATTCACATGGTTCTGTGTTTCTTTGATTGTAAAATGATTCTTAGGTGAAATAATCATCATCTAAACAATCCCCAAACTTTTCCCAAAGACAAACAACTCAAAATGAATAAATTAAGTGAATGGTCACTTTGGCCAAATTAACTCCCATGCCTACTTTGGCTATCTCTAATTTTCAAAACTCAACAGAAACATGTATGGATCTTTGCACCCCTTGATAGTACTCATAATAAGGTACCAAGGCCCACTTTGTGATCATCCAAAAACATTCAAATGCTTAGTTTAAATGACAGTTTAAAATTGAATCTATCTCATATGGGAAGATCCCACTATTTGAAAAACCACTCAAACAAGCTCAATTTTCAAAACCCAAGCACCCACAGAATCCTCAACACATGCCTAACACACCCACCAAAAATCTTTTCAAAATTCAAAAGTCAAGTTCTTGCGGCCATTTCATCAAACAGGTTGCAGATTCAAATCAAACAAATCACAAACACTATGTTGAGCAATGTTTTGGCCAACCTTGTCCCCTCTCTAGCTCACAACAAACATATAGTAGATCATCTAGCTTAGTTATTAACCTCTAGCATCACTGTGAGCTTGCCAATGCCATCAATGGTGAGCAGGCCGAGCCTCACCATGTCACCCCAGTGTGGACAGCAAGCTAAGAGAAGAACTAGCCGTGCCCACCTTGTCTAGCATGCATCCCATGCCTCACCGCCCCCTCTCGACCAGCCCTAGCCCGAAGACAGAGACTAGCACCACCAGGAACGCCGCGCCCGTGCTGCTGTCGACCATGCCGACGCACACCCCAGAGCACGTGTCGTTTCCACGCAACTCGACCACCTCAATCCCTTGCCGCCCGCCAGCATGCACCCCACCGTCCCAGGAGACCACCAGACATGTTCCTTTCATTGCCCATACCCGTATCCACCGCTCGCCGCGGAGTTCGCTGCCTCTGCCTCGCAGAGCACTGCACGTTCCCGACCAATTGCCACTGCCCCTAAGCTCGCATTCAAGTCTTAGAGCATCGCCAGGAGACCGTCCGTCGATCGCCAACCTCAGCCATGCCTCTAGCCGCCCGTAGCCGTGTCGCCACCGTCGCCTTCCCATCCCTCTCGGTCTCGCCGTCGAGCCTATAAAAGGAGACGACCCCCAGCCGATTGAAGCACACCATTCCACTCCCCTCACCTCACTGATCATTCCACCCTCTAGCCGGAGCACGAGGAGCAGCAGTTCGCCGGAATTGCGCCTGAGTAGGCCGCCTCTAGAGAAGAAGGGAGCCGTTGATTTTGACCACCCTCGGAGCTGCCTCGACCATCCCTAAGCTCGTCGTCGTCGACTTCATCGTTTTCCCCCATCGCCGACCCTCCCCTGAGCCCCGGTGAGCCTCCCACGACCCCCACTGACCCGCTAGGGTTCGAGCTCGCCGGTGACATGTTCATCGTCGATGACGACCCTCAGCCGTTGATCTCACTTCTAATCCAACGAACCACACCGCTCCGTACCGCTTCACGTGTTATGATCCACTGACTGGTGGAACCCCCTGTCAGCTGAGCCCCGCGCTGCGGATGACACTGGGCCGGCCCATTAACCTTTCCCGCGTAGCCCAAGCGTTTGAATTTAGATTTTTCTATTTTAATTCAAACTCAGTTCTGTACCTAGTTTCAAAAATCAACCCAGCTCGATTCAGTGAACCAAATTGCATGAAACCAATTTTGTTAGAAAGGTACTGAAATGCTTAATCCAAGCCCGTTGGATTCAAGTCATTTGGATCCGTAGATCACCCTTGGTAAAAATAACAAGTCAGAAGCTTTTCTACATTCAAACATTTTTCAAATTTCAACCATAATAGCTTTTGAGTTGTTTCCAACTCTCAAAAATCACATTTGATCATACCTTTCACAATATATAAAAACATATGGGTTTACTTACATAAATAATGTTCAAGTAATAAAAGAATGCCACATATGCATTTCTAGTCACTTTAATTATTTAAAATAAAAAGGTTAAACCTGATTAAATTGTGACACCACTTTAAATCACATTCCCATGTACTGAAATATGTGGTGATGACATGTGTCAACATGATCCCATGTTTGAGTTGGAGAATATTAAATCTCAAGTAGTTTTTCAATGAGTAGAAATTACTTTTCTCAAATTAAAATAAATAAGGCAAATGCTTTAATCTTGTAATATAGGTGATGATGCTAGATCATCTATAGTACCCTTTTTTATGATGATTGAAAATAGTTAAGTATTGTTTGGTGATTATGTACCTCGTATTTATTTATAGACGCTAGTACCGACCAAGAATACGAGGAGGAAGGAGGATACTACGAAGAAGAAGCCGAGGAGAACTTCAACCACTGCTCTACACAAGGCAAGCCTAATACTACTAGTTGAATGAGAAAGCTATTACCTAAGCAAGCCTAATACTACTAGTTGAATGAGCAAGCTATTACCTAAGCAAGCCAATACTTGCAAGCTATTAACTTAGCAAGCTTATACTGATACCTATGCAAGCAAATACTTGCTTGTTACCATGCCAACTATATGCCTTAAGCATATGTGATCATACCCACTTGATAACCCAATCCTAGTTTTATTTGCAAGCTTTATACTTTATTTCTTTATCAACGCTTTCTCTTAGAGTTTACATAGTGAATTGTAGATACTAGAAAGATAATTGAAGGTTGCATAAAGATCATTAAATTTGGCCAAAGTTAGATACACTTGATGTCATCCTCAGGCATGATATTGAACTTAGTTAACCTCCACTTGTTTACCACCCCTCATTAGTACTTACCCCACTTGTAGATGCTAGTGCTAAGCATAAAACTGGATCAACTTTAGATGGGAATACTTGGTGAACATGGTTATGAAAACCTTGGAATGATGAGTCATTCTAATGAAATGTTTTGACATGTGTTCACGAACACCAGATGATTTTGATGATGAAAATGTTGAGGCATGAGCCTTAGCCCTTTATAAAACTGATGGTTGTCTGGATGCGATACCATTCCAATTTTACCGTACAACCACAATACCCGAAAATTGGGTAGGGCTTGACTGGAAACTTATATACCTTAGTATGGGTTCCCTCACGACCAAGGTATGAGCTGAGGCTACCTTGTGAAGATTGTACACCTGTGCAGTACCCAAGATGACAGTTGGTCATGGTTGGGAGGCCAAACTCACAGGAGAGGTGCCTATACTAGGGCGTGTAATTGAAAGGTTAGGATTGATTATCCGCATACTGAGTATGGTGAATTCAGAATTTGTTCCTGGCGGATGTATCAAATGTTGTGGTGAAAGTGTACAATCTGTGCAGAGTGTCAAACTATTCGAATAGCCGCGTCCGCGGTTATGGACAGTTGGAGTGGCCATACTGTTCCCCCGTCAGATGTTTTCAAAATGACTTATGAAATGAATTGAGATTTTGACTTGACCACAACAGAGTTGTGATATGAAATTCAAGTTCCCACTTAGGTGTTATAAAACTTCAACTAGCATTCTTTGCTTCTGAACTTAGTAGAGGTAAATCTGGATTTTTGCAAAACAACCATAAAGCTTAGTGTCCTACTACAAAAACCCCCTTCACTTGTTAGTATTAGTTTGCGAGTACTTAAAGAGTACTCATGGCTTTGTCCCTGGCTATTCCCGTGGCCAGACTATGAAGCGGAGTACCAGGATGATGGACCCCAGGAAGGTTATGACAACTAGGATCATCTCCCATCGTCAGCATTGCCTGTGAACCCAAAGATGGAGCTTCGCCCACGCTATCTTTATTGTTACGTTATTCCGCTGCTTGAGTTGTATTAAGAACTGGATCATGAGATCCTTATTTGTTTAAGAAATTATGTACGGTTTGTAATGGATGATGTACTGTGGTATCCAAATCTATTATGTCTCGCAAAAATGGTAATCCTGGGATTGCGATGTATGGTATAACAGGCATCTAGGATTAAAAATCCTGGTGTTGACAAGTTGGTATCAGAGCCATCCTGACCATAGGAGACCCTAGTTAGACTGGATGTTTGAATCAAAAACTTAGTTTCAAAACCAAAGGAAGAAAATATTTACAAAAAATTATTCCCATTCTTATCACTTGGTTTCTTTCATAAAATTTCATGTTCCTCAAAAACTCTTGCAAAATACCTAAAATTTGACACGCTTGATCACTCTACTAACTTACTCATCCTATATTCTTATAGATGGATGTGAAGTACAACAAGTTTTATCAGTGGGGGAATGGAGGAGACCTCATCTTTGAGCGGGATGGACCAGCTTTTGGAACTTCTGGAGCATCCACACCCCGAGTTCTTCGGAGCTCAGCTCAATGATCAAGGAGGAGAAGATCTGCATTGGCTAATTATTGCAAGTCTCCGAGGAAAGACTGAACCTCCCACTGCAGAGGGAATTCAGTTCACCTTAAGAGAGAACAACTGGCTCGATGGACTTGCCAGAGCCATGTAGGAAGCTCTTGCCCGTCTGTTTGGGCAGAGTATCAACCAGATCAAGGGTACCCGCTTTGAGTTCTTTCCAAGGCGTGATGCTATGGGACAGCCATTGGAAGCCCCATACCACCACGAGCTGAAGACTCAGTTGGACCACCTTAGCTTCATGATGTATGATCGTCAGCAGGAGTTGGACAATGCCCGTGACTACTCCAACCACAAGTCCGCCATCATCAAGACGAATGATCAGACCATCGCCATGCTAGCGAAGGACTGCAAGTCTCGCCGTCATCATCTTGACAAGAAGGAGCGCATCATTGCCCGTCTTTGCCACCGTATCTCGGATTTGGAGGAGACCATCCATGAGAGAGACATGCAGTTGGAGGAAAGGGAGAATGCCAGATAAGATCTTCACGGAGACCCCTACTCCTATCTCAGCGATGATGATGATTTTCTAGAGGATCAGGCCATGGACTTCTTCACCGATGAGGATGATTTTGCCTTCATCGATGATGATGAGGATGATGAGGATGACGATTACACCGACTTCAAGGAGTAGTAGCACTTGAGCACTAGCATAGTGAGTGTATTCGGTCCCACTGTATCGTAGTTTCCAGAATGGTTCTTAAAACCATATGTTTTCCTTTTTTGTGGTGTGTGTTTATATCGTGTGCTATGAATGAATGAAAAGAAAGTTGCTAGAAAATCTGAGTCAAACTTTAAAAACTTTCCAAAGCCCCTGAACCTTAGTAATTTCCCTCTTTTCTCATGATCTATCTCAATCTTCAGATGCCACGCGGAGGAAGGGGTTCATCCCCGGACCCGATGTTGCAGATCTTGCAAATGTTGGTTTCTGACCGCGAAGCTGAAAGAGCAGAACGTCAAGCCAACCTATCCACCCTTCAGCAGATAGCCCAGCTGGCCCACAACAATCAAGGCCAAGGAAATGAGGACAACCATGGATCTAAGATCAATAATTTCTAGAACACCAACCCACCTGTTTTCACTAAGTCGGAAGAGCCCTTAGACGTAGATGATTGGCTGCAAACCATGGAGAACAACCTGGAAGTCACCGCAGTGGAAGCTAATGAGAAAGTTCTGTTCGCCACCCACTATCTAGCCGGAGATGCAAGAGCATGGTGGAACAGCATTCGTGCAATGACCGGAGGACAGATGATGACCTGGGAGGAATTCAAGGTCAAGTTCAGCAGAACCCATGTGCCACCGGGATTGATCAAGAGGATGAGAGATGAATTCAGAGAACTGAAGCAAGGAAGGATGACCGTAGTGGAATACCGTGACAAATTCTTGTCATTAGCTAGGTATGCCCCGGATGAGATCGACACTGAAGCCAAGAAGAAAGAAAGATTCTTGAATGGTCTGCACGATGAGATGCAGTCGGTGTTGGTCAATATCCCCTTTGCTGATATTGAAGCCCTAGTCGACTCTGCCATTCAGATGGAAGGAAAGATCAACCAAGCCAATGAGAACTGCAAGCGCCGCATGATGCATCAGCCAGGAACCCATCAGACCCCAAAGTATCGCCCTAACCCATCTCCAGGATTTGCCCCTAGAAACAACAGACCCACGATGAACCGTCTGACCTATCCCAACCGTGGAAACCCAAGGCCTAGAGGAAATCACAAAAACTTTGGCAACTCTGGCAATTTCAACCGTGCACCACCCAAGTTCAACAACAACAATGCTGCCACCAACACCAACACTGCCCCGAGGACTGGAAGCAATGTTGTGCCTGTTGCAGCAAAGGACAAGTCGCAAGTGACTTGTTATGAATGTGGAAATAAGGGTCACTACTCCAATGAGTGCCCCAAGAAGAATGCCGCAGCCCCTAATGCAAATGCCCCAGCTTAGCAGCAGCGTCGTGTTCAGCCCAGAAGAAGGTTTGCCCCAGGGAATTCGCTCAACCGCAACAGCCGTCTTTTTCTCATGCATGCTGAAGAAGCCCAGGAAGCGCCAGATGTCGTGCTGGGTATGTTTTCTATTTATTCAGTACTTGCTAGAGTGTTGTTTGATTCTGGTGCATCGCACTCATTCGTCACCGAAGAATTTGCATGCACTTGTAAGATTCAACCAACCAAACTGAAGCATGTTATGATTGTTCAAATCCCCGGTTCAACAACCAAAGCTAGGAAAATCTGCAAAGCCGTCCCTATCCGAATCCATGGCATAGATTTTTATGCTAATCTGATAGTACTCGGAACTAAAGGTTTGGAAGTAGTACTAGGAATGGATTGGGTGTCCAAACATAAAGGATTAATTGACTGTGCCTAGAAAGCCATAACCATGACCAGTACAGCCGGAATATCAGTCGAGCATGTATCTGAAACCTTACCTCGTCAATTCAAGTGCAACAAGAGTATAGCCCAACCTACCATTGACCAAGTCCGGATAGTCTGTGAATACCCCATTGTATTTCCAGATGTTTTGCCAGGTATGCCCCCAGATCAGGATATCGAGTTTATCATTGAACTAATCCCAGGAACAGGACCCATAGCCCACAGACCATATAGTATGAACCCGTCTGAACTAGCAGAACTGAAGAAGCAACTAGATGCCATGTTGGAAATTGGATTGATTCAACCAAGTGCGTCACCATGGAGATCACCTGTCTTGTTTGTGGACAAGAAAGATGGAGGTAACCGTTTGTGTACAGATTATCGGAAGTTGAATGATGTCACTATCAACAACAAATACCCATTGCCCAAGATAGAAGATCTGTTTGATCAGTTGACCGGTGCCAAAGTGTTTTCTAAGATTGATCTTAGAACTGGATATCATCAACTCAAGATTCGCGCAGAGGATATTCCAAAGACTGCCTTTACCACCATATATGGATTATACGAGTATACTTTCATGTCTTTTGGATTAACCAATGACCCTGCTTATTTCATGAATCTCATGAATAAGATTTTTATGGACTTCCTGGATAAGTTTGTCGTTGTTTTCATCGATGACATTCTGATTTATTCCAAATCAGAAGAAGAACATGAGCTACACCTAAGGACCATTCTTGGAACCCTTGGAGAGCATCAGTTGTATGCCAAGTTTAGCAAATGTGAATTCTGTTTACGGGAGGTAGGATTCCTCGGTCACCTTGTATCAGCCAGAGGAATTGCTGTTGACCCTGCAAAGGTGAAAGATGTCGAAGATTGGCAAGCCACAACCACTCAAACCCAAGTTCGTGCATTTCTCGGATTGGCGGGATACTACCGCAAGTTCGTAGAAGGATTCTCGAGTATCGCCAGACCCATGACCCAATTGCTGAAGAAGGACAAGAAGTTTGAATGGACGGACAAATGTGAAGTGAGTTTTCAAGAACTCAAGAGAAGATTGATTTCAGCCCCAATCTTAATCATGTCGGATATCACGAAGCCCTTTGACGTGTATTGTGATGCATCCAAGATCGGTCTCGGATGTGTGCTAACGCAAGAAGGCAAAGTTATATCTTATCTATCTCGACAACTGAAACAACATGAGCAGAACTATCCAACCCATGACCTCTAACTCGCAGCCGTAGTTCTAGCCCTGAAGACATGGAGGCATTACCTGATGGGAAACCGTTGTGAGATCTATTCGGATCACAAGAGCCTGAAGTATATATTCACTCAGAAGAAGCTGAATATGAGACAGATAAGATGGATTGAGATAATCAAGGATTATGGCCTGGATATTCACTATCACCCCGGTAAAGCCAATGTGGTAGCAGATGCCCTTATCAGATTGCCGTGCCGCTTGAACTCCATGATTTTAAAGGAGCAACCAAGCTTGCACAAAGAGATGGAAGATTTCCGAATGGAATTAGTGAGTGAAGGATTTTTGGATAGCATAGAACTTCAACCCACTTTGATCAGCCAGATCAAGGAGGCGCAGAAAGGAAATGCTAGTATCGACGGAATCAAGCGTCGTATCGGTACATGCAAAGTACCCGGATTCACCGAAGACGAAGAAGGATTTCTGTGGTACAAAGGACGCCTTTGTGTACCAGCAGATTCTGAGTTGAAAGAAGTTATTCTGAAGGAAGCTCATGATATTCTTTATTCTATCCACCCCGGAGGAACGAAGATGTATCAAGATTTGAAAAAACAATTTTGGTGGCATAAGATGAAGAGAGAAGTCGGAAGCTATATCGCCAAGTGTGATATATTTCAGCGAGTCAAGGCGGGACATCAAAGACCCACTGGATTGTTGCAACCATTGCAGATTCCAGAATGGAAATGGGATTCCGTTGGAATGGACTTTATCACCGGATTACCTACTTCTAGTAGGGGAAATGACTCTATCTGGGTCATAGTGGACAGATTGTCCAAAGTCGCCCATTTCTTACCAGTCAAAACCACGTATCAGAGTTCTAAGCTAGCGGAGTTATACATTGCTAGAATCGTCAGTTTGCATGGAGTCCCCAAGAACATTGTATCGGATCGAGGAACTCAGTTTACCTCGAGATTCTGGAAGAAAGTCCAAGAAGGTTTAGGAACCCGACTAGATTTCAGCACAACTTATCACCCTCAGACCAACGAACAAACAAAGCGAGTAAATCAAATACTCGAAGACATGTTGAGAGCATGTGTGTTAGAGTATGGATCTAAATGGGAATACTGTCTGCCGTTCACAGAATTTTCATACAACAATAGTTATCAAGCTAGTTTGCCAATGACCCCATTTGAATTCATGTATGGAAGGAAGTGTCGCACCCCTTTGAACTGGTCGGAAGTAGGAGAGAGTCAGATTTTCGGACCCGACATCCTACGAGAAGCAGAGGAGAAGGTTCACAAGATTCATGAGCACCTCAAGACAGCCCAGTCAAGACATAAGAGTTACACCGACAATAGACGTCGAGACCTCGCTTTCAATATCGGAGATTTTGTGTATCTTAAAGTGTCGCCATTGAAAGGAATGTAGCGTTTCCAGCTGAAAGGAAAGTTAGCCCCCAGATATATCAGCCCCTTCAAGATTCTGAACCATCGAGGAGAAGTGTCGTATAAATTGGAACTACCCGAAGAGATGTCAGCCGTGCACAATGTGTTCCATATCTCATTACTTCACAAGTGTATCGAAGTTCTGGAGAAGACTGAAGTGTTCAAGAACATTGATCATCGGACCATAGAGATCAACGATGACCTGACCTATCCTGAAGTACCCATCCGTATTTTGGAAGAAGCTTTCAGAACTACCAGAACCCGAAGCATCAAGTTTCTCAAGATTCAATGGAGCAACCACACAGAAGAAGAAGCTACCTAGGAGCGCGAAGATCACATCAGGACGGAGTTTCCCGATCTCTTCAAATCCTAGGTAATCTTTTTCGTCCTTTTTCAAATCTCGGGACAAGATTTTGTTTAAGGGGGGAAGGTTTGTAACATCCCAAAAATATTAAACATGGATCATCAAACTCTAATCATCAAAATTAGGGTTAACAAAAACTTTCCGAACTAAAAATATGAAAGCATTCATATGTGTGTGTATTCAAAATTTGGATTCTTTTGAATTGCCATGGTTTTGTGTTTCTTTGCTTGTAAAATGATTCTTAGGTGAAATAAACATCATCTAAACAATCCCCAAACTTTTCCCAAAGACAAACAACTCAAAATGAATAATTTAAGTGAATGGTCACTTTGGCCAAATTAACTCCCAGGCCTACTTTGGCTATCTCTAATTTTCAAAACTCAACAGAAACATGTATGGATCTTTGCACCCCTTGATAGTACTCATAATAAGGTACCATTGCCCACTTTGTGATCATCGAAAAACATTCAAAAGCTCAGTTTAAAATTGAATCTATCTCATATGGGAAGATCCCACTATTAAAAAACCACTCAAACAAGCTCAATTTTCAAAACCCAAGCACCCACAGAATCCTCAATGCATGCCTAGCACACCCACCAAAAATCTTTTCAAAATTCAAAACTCAAGTTCTTGCGGCCATTTCATCAAACAGGTTGCAGATTCAAATCAAACAAATCACAAACACTATGTTGAGCATTGTTTTGGCCAACCTTGTCCCCTCTCTAGCTCACAGCAAACATCTAGTAGATCATCTAGCTTAGTTATTAACCTCTAGCATCACTGTGAGCTTGCCAATGCCATCAATGGTGAGAAGGCCGAGCCTTACCATGTCACCCCAGTGTGGACAGCAAGCTAGGAGAAGAACTAGCCGTGCCCACCTTGTCTAGCATGCAGCCCATGCCTCACCGCCCCCTCTTGACCAGCCCTAGCCCGAAGACAGAGACCATCACAACCAGGAATGCCGCGCCCGCGCCGCTGTCGACCATGACGACGCGCACCCCAGAGCACGCGCCGTTCCCACGCAACCCGACCACCTCGAGCACTTGCCGCCCGCCATCGTGCACCCCACCGTCCCTAGAGACCACCAGACATGTTCGGGTCATCGCACATACCCTGTAGCCACCGCTCGCCGCGGAGTTCGCCGCCTCTACCTCGTAGAGCACCGCATATTCTCGACCAATTGCCACCACCCCTAAGCTCTCATTCAAGTGTTAGAGCATCGCCAGGAGACCGCCCGTCGATCGCCAACCTTAGCCATGTCTCTAGCCGCCCGTAGCCGTGTCGCCACCGTCGCCTGCCCATCCCTCTCGGTCTTGCCATCGAGCCTATAAAAGGAGACGACCCCCAGCCGATTGAAGCACACAATTCCACTCCCCTCACCTCACTGATCATTCCACCCTCTAGCCGGAGCACGAGGAGCAGCAGTTCGCCGGAATTGCGCCGGAGCAGGCCGCCTCTGGAGAAGAAGGGAGCAGTTGATTTCGACCACGCCCGGAGCTGTCTCGACCATCCCTGAGCTCGCCGTCGTCGACTTTGTCGTTTGCCCCCATCGCTTACCCTCGCCTGAGCCCAGGTGAGCCTCCCACGACCCCCACTGAGCCGCTAGGGTTCAAGCTCGCCGGTGACATGTTCATCGTCGATGACGACCCTCAGCCGTTGATCTCACTTCTAATCCAACGAACCACACCGCCCCGTACCGCTTCGCGTGTTATGAGCCACTGACTGGTGGAACCCCCCTGTCAGATGAGCCCCGCGCTGCGGGGTGACACTGGGCTGATCCATTAACCTTTCCCGCGCAGACCAAGCGTTTGAATTTAGATTTTTCTATTTTAATTCAAACTCAGTTCTGTACCTAGTTTCAAAAATCAACCTAGATCGATTCAGTGAACCAAATTGCATGAAACCAATTTTGTTAGAAATGTACTGAAATTCCTAATCTATGCCCGTTGGATTCAAGTCATTTGGATCTGTAGATCACCCTTAGTAAAACTAACAAGTTAGAAGCTTTTGTACATTCAAACATTTTTCAAATTTCAACCATAATAGCTTTTGAGTTGTTTCCAACTCTCAAAAATCACATTTGATCATACCTTTTAGAATATATAAAAACATATGGGTTTACTTACAGAAATAATGTTCAAGTAATAAAAGAATGCCACATAGGCATTTCTAGTCACTTTAATTATTTAAAATAAAAAGGTTAAACCTGATTAAATTGTGACACCACTTTAAATCACATTCCCATGTACTGAAATATGTGGTGATGACATGTGTCAACATGATACCATGTTTGAGTTGGAGAATATTAAATCTCAAGTAGTTTTTCAATGAGTAGAAATTACTTTTCTCAAATTAAAATAAATAAGGAAAATGCTTTAATCTTGTAATATAGGTGATAATGCTAGATCATCTATAGTACCCTTTTTGTGATGATTGAAAATAGTTAAGTATTCTTTGGTGATTGTGTACCTCATATTTATTTATAGACGCTAGTACCGACCAAGGATACGAGGAGGAAGGAGGATACTACGAAGAAGAAGCCGAGGAGAACTTCAACCACTGATCTGCACAAGGCAAGCCTAATACTACTAGTTGAATTAGCAAGCTATTACCTAAGCAAGCCTAATACTACTAGTTGATGAGCAAGCTATTAACTTAGCAAGCTTATACTGATACCTATGCAAGCAAATACTTGCTTGTTACCATGCCAACTATATGCCTTAAGCATATGTGATCATACCCACTTGATAACCCAATCCTAGTTTTATTTGCAAGCTTTATACTTTATTTATTTATCAAAGCTTTCTCTTAGAGTTTACATAGTGAATTGTAGATACTAGAAAGATAATTGAAGGTTGCATAAAGAGCATTAAATTTGGCCTAAGTTAGATACTCTTGATGTCATCCTAAGGCATGAGATTGAACTTAGTTAACCTCCACTTGTTTACCACCCCTCATTAGTACTTAATTACCCCACTTGTAGATGCTAGTGCTAAGCATAAAACTAGATCAACTTTAGATGGGAATACTTGGTGAAAATGGTTATGAAAACCTTGGAATGATGAGTCATTCTACTGAAATGTTTTGACATGTGTTCCCGAACACCAGATGATTTTGATGATGAAAATGTTGAGGCATGAGCCTTATCCCTTTATAAAACTGATGGTTGTCTGGATGCGATACCATTCCAATTTTACCGTACAACCAGAATAGCCGAAAATTGGGTAGGGGTTGACTGGAAACTTATATACCTTAATATGGGTTCCCTCACGGCCAAGGTCTGAGCTGAGGCTACCTTGTGAAGATTGTCCACCTATGCAGTACCCAAGATGACAGTTGGTCATGGTTGGGAGGCCAAACTCACAGGAGAGGTGCCTATACTAGGGCGTGTAATTGAAAGGTTAGGATTGATTATCCGCATAATGAGTATGGTGAATTCAGGATTTGTTCCTGACGGATGTATCGAATGTTGTGGTGAAAGTGTACAATCTCTGCAGAGTGTCAAACTATTCGAATAGCCGCGTCCGCGGTTATGGACAGTTGGAGTGGCCATACTGTTCCCCCATCAGATGTTTTCAAAATGACTTATGAAATGAATTGAGATTTTGACTTGACCACAACAGAGTTGTGATATGAAATTCAAGTTCCCACTTAGGTGTTATAAAACTTTAACTAGCATTCTTTGCTTCTGAACTTAGTAGAGGTAAATCTGGATTTTTGCAAAACAACCCTAAAGCTTAGTGTCCTACTACAAAAACCCCCTTCACTTGTTAGTATTAGTTTGCGAGTACTTAAAGAGTACTCATGGCTTTGTCCCTGGCTATTCCTGTGGCCAGACTATGAAGAGGAGTACCAGGATGATGGACCCCAGGAGCGACAACTAGGATCATCTCCCATCGTCAGCATTGCCTATGAACCCGAAGATGGAGCTTCGCCCACGCTATCTTTATTATTACGTTATTCCGCTGCTTGAGTTGTATTAAGAATTGGATCATGAGATCCTTATTTGTGTAAGACATTATGTATGGTTTGTAATGGATGATGTACTATGGTATCAAAATCTGTTATGTCTCGCAAAAATGGTAATCCTGGGATTGAGATGTATGGCATAATAGGCATCTGGGATTAAAAATCCGGGTGTTGACAATTATACTCACGATTCACCGTTATAAGCTAAAGTAGCTTAATCATGAAAATTGCCATGATAAGGATGAATATAAGATGTAGGTAAAATGCTTACTACACTAAAAGTTTACTAAAGTATAGAATTCGAAAGAGCGCCAAACATTTGATGATGGTGATGTACTTCAAAGTGCAAGTCCAAAGATATTAGTGTTTGACTATACATGCTTTGTACTATGTGTCATGTGTATGACACCACTATTGATGTTCAAAGATTCTTTTAAAACAGAAAATTTAATGCTGAAAGAGAATCTCAGAAATATTTGGCAACAAAGAAAGGACTAGAATTGTTCAGCTTAGGTAATAGATGATATACATGTTATGGTTGTATTCCTTGCTTGTTAAACAATGTGGTTCTTAGTATTGGATACCGAATTTGTTGTTATCAAAAGTCATACAAAAACAACACAATTCATGAACTACAATGGCCTAAGTAACTAGCAAGAGAATAGGTGATGATGTTCATCGAAAACAAACAAAGTGTTTTTGTGTTGATCGTTAACATCAAATCTTACTTTCACGATTTGTTTCAATCAGGTATTATGAGAACAAAAAGGTTGTTTAAATAATTACCATCCATAAAAGATGGATGAGTTACAAAAGTCGTTGGAGAAATCACATCCATAAAACTAGTTATAAAAATGTCGAAAGACAAATGATTGAAAGATCACTTAGGAAGTGGCATCGCCATTTAAATTATATTGGAAAGAAAACATGAAGAAACTCCATGATTGATGGAATCTTGGAGTCTTTTCATTTTTGATCAAATGACGCTTGTAAAACTTTTCTAGAGATAATTAAAACTCCGTTCAGAGGCCAAAAGGGAACGAATGACTAGCTTATTGGAATTTGTACATATAGATGTACGAAGCCCATTATGTGTAGTCGAGAGCGATGGATTTCAACTCCATATGCTTTCTCCAAAATTTTGAGTGAATATATGAATATTTTCTTAATGAGGATGAAGTGTGAAACATTTAAAAAATGTTCGAATACTTTCAAGATGAAGTGGAAAATCATTGTAACAAGAATATAGATTTTTTTTGATAGGATCAAAAAGGAAAATATTTGAGTTACAAATTTAGCAAAGCACCTAAGATTTGAGGAATCGTTTCATAAATTTATGTTTCCCAAAAACACCATAGTAGTATGGAGTGTTCGAGATATGTAATGAAACCTTGTTTGACATGGTAAGATCAAAGGTGTAATTTATATAACTGCCATTATATTCTAAAGATTAAAAGCTTTAGTGACTGCCGGTTTTTACGCAGAAAAG
Organism: Avena sativa; assembly: GCA_916181665.1. Classification (NCBI taxonomy): domain Eukaryota; kingdom Viridiplantae; phylum Streptophyta; class Magnoliopsida; order Poales; family Poaceae; genus Avena; species Avena sativa. The sequence continues at coordinate 36,301,346 of OV702298.1, read as the reverse complement.
AGATTCATCATGATCCGTTGAAATGACACCGTATAAAGTTATGGTTTGGGTTAAAACCCAATTTGTACTTTATTAAACATTAGTATGCTATGCATAAGTAAGATGTTTACAACCAAAGTCGGATGAACATATCTTTGTAAGTTATTTCAAATAATCATTGGATACTCCTCCATAACACCAAAGACAAAAGTGTTTGTCACTTAGAACGTCAAGTTTATTTTAGAAGAATTTTTTTTGTGAAAAGTTAAGTGGGAGGACAATAGAACTTTGATAAGTTTAAAATAACCTTAGCTATATGTGCTCAGTTGCGCAACACCGGTAAGTGTTTTGGAGGCAACAGCGATGCTCTTGGCTCATGTGCCTCAAAGGTTGTGGTCACGGAGGTCTAAGTTCCTATTGAACCAAGTAGGTGGGGTAAATAATCAAATACTAGTAAGAAAAGAAACGATGATGGGCCCTAACTCCATCAAAATGGCCTTAAGCCATAAAATTCGAGATAGTTCCATACACGAGAAATCAAGCTTTGAACTTGAAATACCATTTAAAAAGGTGTAAGACCTTATAGTCATATTTGGATCTATAAAGAAATAGAAATGGATGTTTGACATCTATGAAATAGTCAACATGTCAAAAAAGAGTTTACGACAATGTTCAAATGTTGATTATGACAAGATTTGATCTTTCATAGCGATATTTAGTCTAGACGGATTAATGTAGCAACCACTACATATAATTTTGTTATATGGTAGTTGAACAAACAAAACAAAGTTCTTCTAATAGAATGGTTGAAGTGAGCATCACGGAGTTGGAATCCTCACCATGATGAAACTATTAAAAGGTTTAATTTCATCGGAGACGATGAAGATGCTTGCATTTGCAAGAAACTAAGTGACAGTGCTAAGACATATTTCTAATGAATTATGTGAAAGACATATTGTTGATTGTAAATTATGTATCTATTATTGACACAAATTAAGAATTTCATGTCAATGAAAGTCTTAGGCAAAACCCGAATGTTTTGCATCAATATCTATATGGATAGATTGAGACGCTAAAACGGTTATGCCAAATGTACATAGATGAGATATTGAATAAGTTAAATATGGAAATGACAAGAAAGGTTCTTGCCACACAGAAAGGATTAAATCGAAATTCAAGTGTATTGACACTTGGTAAGTGAAACAAAGATTCAAGTATTTTTTATACTTGATGAAAGAAATCACAATGAGTATTTTTCAATCATACTATGATATGTACACATCCAGATATGTCCTATGCTATAAATTTTATGAGCATATACCAGAATGATTCATAAGATGATCATTGGACGATAGTAAGGATATTCTTATGATATTTTGGAAGAACTAAGAATATGTTATTTTTGTAGAGGTGACAAATAGATGGAAGTTCATTGTAAAGTATTACATTGATACTAGTTTTGTCACAAAGTACAAATTAAGTTTATCTCAATTTAAACTATGAGTGGCACAATGTAATGGAAAGGAGATTCCATAATGGATTTGGATGAGTTCCAAAGTTGAAACATTGTGACAAATACTACAACAAAAGGCTAAGTATATATCTGCTATTATAGCAGCAAAGGAGGTCATTTGTATCAAATAGTTTGTTATCAAACTAGGTGTAGTTCATAGGGGGCCAGTACTATGAAGATATATTTTACAACAATTATCTACATAGTTTTATCCCAAAGGAAGTTAAGGTCTCACCAAAGGACAAAATTTATACAAAGCCATCTCATTAGAGAATGAGTGATGCGTAGAGATGCAAAGACATGCAATTACACACGGACCTAAAAGTGTCGGATCCGAATATTAAGTTAACCACTAGCAATCGTGTATATACAACATCGGAAAGCCAAAGGTGTTGAATGCACACAGGTTTGAAACTAGATTATTGTGTCTAGTGCAAGTGGGACACTGTTGGAGATATGCCCAAGAGGCAATAATAAAGTGGTTATTATTATATCTTTATGTTTATGATAAATGTTTACATACCATGCTATAATTGTATTAACCGAAAACATTAATACTTGTGTGATTTGTAAACATGTAAGAGTCCCTAGTAAAGCCTCTTTGTAATACTAGCTTGTTGATTAATAGATAATTATGGTTTCCTAATCATGAACATTGGGTGTTGTTATAACAAGATTATGTCATTAGGAGAATGATGTGATGGACATACTACTATAGTTAAGTGTAGCATAAGATCAAGCCATTTCAATAGTTCATTTGTTATAAGCTTTTAGATACATAGTAACCTAAATCCTTCAACCATTACATCATGTTAATCACCATCACTAGATGGATGCTTTGATGACATCAAACACCACTTCATAACTAGGTGGCTATAAAGGTGGCATTGAGTGTTCGGAAAGTATGTGTTGAGGCACATGGATCAAGAGTGGGATTTGTTCATCCATATGTCATATATAAAGGTTGCTATAAAGGTGGCATATGTGGGAGCCATATGAATTTCCAGACTCCTCTATTGGTTATTGATCGGAGAAGAGTCTCGATTATGTCTGCATAATTCACGAACCGTAGGGAGACACACTTAAGGATTCGATGTTGTTTAGTAGATATGGAATGTGAGTAAGAGACAGAATGTTGTTCGAAGTCTCGGATTGGATCCAGGACATCACGAGGAGATACGGAGAATAAGATTCATATAAGGAAAGTCCAATTCCTGAGTTCGGAAATAGTTTCGGTGTTTTCACCGAAATGTTCGAAAAGGGTCTAGAAGATCCACCGCTCCGGAGTGGGAAGGTGTAACACCCCATTTTTAGTTAAATACTATTAGGGTTTGATTGTGCATCATTAGCATCATCTCTTAAAAATGCATGCAAAGAAAAAATAATGGAAAACCAAAACCCTAGTTTCCCTCCCCCTCTCAAAGCAATTCAAAATGTTTTGAATTTGAAAATTACCAAAGTGTGTGGAGCCTAATCTGAATAAAAGGGTCCTTGCAATATTTTCTATATATCTATAAACCTCCTGGTATTTTTGAAATACTAAAACAGTTTGCAACTTGGAAATAAAAAGAGAAAAGGGATTTCAGAAAATATAAAAAGGTTTCTAAAAAAACTACTGTTAGAGCTTATCCCTTCTTCTCCCTGGGCCGCAGCCCAGCTTCTCCCTTCTTCTCTGTCGATCATGCACACCCCGCAACAACCTTTGCCTGGCCTGTTTCTAGCCCAAACCAGCCCAGCTAGGGCATGTCTGTTCTTCGTCGTCTTTGCAGGCGACGCGAAGCAGCACCATGTCGGGAGCGCCGCCGTTGATCCGCGCCACCCACTCAGCGTCGTCCATCGCGCCTTGGGGGAGATAAGACCACAACTTCCGTGCCCATCTTCCCCTATGCCTCTCTCTCTCCCTCTCGCGCCTACTCTCTCTAGTTCTTCCGCGAACCCGAACCCTAGCCTGCCATGGCCTTGAGCTAGAGCTCGCTTCCGGCCTCCCCTTGCCCATCTAAGGCCGCCACTCTCTTTGCCTCGCCCTGTTGAGCCTGTTTGCCAAAGGAATCGAGCAGGGGCGCCTCAAATCCTCGCCATCGACGTTGTCTTCCCCGACACCGGCCGCCGTCGATTCAACGCCGTCAGACCATGGTTAGCTTCCCCGAGCCCTCATCTGCAACTGTGGTGAGCAATCGCTCTGTTGCTTGCTCGCGTCGTGCGCCACCGTATGCCGCCGCTAGTCACCGTCGCTCCGCTCGATCCGGCGACCAAAAAGGGGCGGAGCCGCCACTTTATGGTCTGCCCCGATGAGCTACGTCGAACCCGCCTAACCACGCCGCCCCTCGAGCCCCATCTATCGTCCCCGATGCTAATCTGCGGCTCACTGTCGTGTTGATGTCATGCCGACATCAGCATGACATCATCAGCGCGCTGGTCAGCGCAGTCAAAACCACTGTGGGCCCTTTTGCTCACGTGGCTGCCGATGTGGCACAGGGCCCATCAGTGAGTCACTGTGGGTAGATTCTGTCTAGGTGTAAAAAGTTTAACAAGTTGTTTAATAATTTCAGAAAAGGTTTAATAATTCCAGAAAAATAATTTTAAACTTGTAAATTCAATAAGTAATTATTTATAAATCAAAAATATATGTATAATATATGAAAATGTTTAGAAAAATGAGAACAATCTATTTAAGCTATAATCATGCATTGTTCAACAACTTTGAAGATAAGTTTAATTAGAGAACTAATCAACCCCTCTCATATGCTTCCGGAGTTTCCCCGAGTTAGGGTTTGTACCTCTCGGAGCCCCGATTAAATTGTCGAGCATGATTTAGGGTTACATTTCAATACAAATTAAATTGTCATATCATCATCCTTGCTTGAGCATTGCATCGACGCCATGTGTTGATTGTTTCCCTTCCTTTCCGGTGTTTGGTTCTTCCTGGTAGAATATGATATCAAGATCAAGATCGAAGCCCGAGGACAACACCATCAAAGATCGAAGATCGAGGAACAATACTTGACCAACTCTAACCAAGTCAAGTTCAAGATGTCTGAAGCTCTGCTTATTGGATATCAACTGGCAAAGGCAAGCATAGCCCCACCAAGATATAATCCTATGATTTTGAAAGCATTTCAATTCCTGCCATGATGCATACGATTTTAATGTGGTCTTTTATCGATAGATAAAGTATCCTATCTGTTGCATTACTCCCTATGAGCTTATATTACCTGATCCACTGCTCCTAGCATAACTAGTTTTGGTTTGTGTGCAATGCTAGAGCTTATATATGTGTCTTTCTTAGCCATGCATAGCTGCTGAGTCTGGTCCATCCAGATGATGTATCAGATGCAAATAATCTAGTATGATAGGAGAACATGATGAGAAGATATCAGAGGTGATATGAGATTACACATGCTAAGGCTTATATGGGAGGCCACGGTGGGATGTGGTTTTTCTAGTCCCATGCTCACCACCACTAGGACCTGAGTTCTTACCTTTGGAATCGAGATGAGCGTACAGCCACACGGGGCTTGGGAACCCCTCGCCTGATTAACTTGCCTAGTAGATTCCATGAGTCACATAGTTCGGGTGTTCCATTCGACATATGCATAGAAAACCTTTTGAAATATTTGCTGGGTGAAGGTGCATTCATAACAGGTAGGGAAACATGGCCGCGGTTGCTTGGGGTTGATAGCGCCCCTGGTAAACCAACGTCGCCTCACATCTTTAAGTACCGGCGTCGGGATTTGACCCGTTACGGCGGAACCATACTTATTGCGTGACTCATGGTCTCGGCGAAAGCAAGGTAAAGGTTGTGGCCAACCACCCTCTGCCAGCCTTCCAAGGAAGAGGGCTAATAGCTTGGCATTAAGAGTCGGTTGGTACATGTGGGTAAAGTTGTACACCTCTGCAGGGTTAAATCTTTTCGAAAAGCCGTGTTCATGGTTATGAATGCTTGGTGACCAGATTCTAAGATCATAGAGAACTTTAACCTAATCGTAAAACTTGGTAGATCAATGTGTGCTTAAGGATGCTTCCTCATGGGTATGAGGGGGTGATCCTAGTTAAGGTTGATATGATGATGATTTGGTGTATATCAAAACATGATGACCAATATTTTAGAGATGTCGCTCTCTTATCCCCTTTTAAAATACTATGACTAGACGAGCTTCTTCTCTCTATTATTTTATAAACAAAAGTGGCTTTATGCAAAACAACTCCACCATCCATAAGTCTTGCGGAGTACACCCTGTACTCACCCTTGCTTTGTTGATACTTTTGGCATAATAAGTGTTCTTTGAAGATCAGTTTCGTACGACATCGACATCGACGAGTAGCTTGGGGTTCCCGGCCGGCAGCCTGGAATCTATGGGCTGGGACGTCATCGTTATGCTTCAGGCCTCTTAGGCCATTTGTTACGTTTGCTATACTTAATAGCATAATTTTCCTTCAGTTGTCTGATGTTTGTGGTCAGTGACCTCTTCTTGTAATAATTTGGTTATCTGCTCACTTATGATCTTGATGTAATAATTTTTGTGTCGTAGGGTCACTGTTGTGTTACCGATCCTTCAATGGATATTCTCGAGCTCAAGGTTAAGCTTATGTCAGACGGAGGTCTAGGATTTGTTTAGCCATGATCCCGGGGGTGTCACAGGTCTTGGTATCAGAGCAGTACCGATCGTAGGAAAACCTTGCTATTGGTCGATGTTGAGTCTAGTGTTTGTGAAAACTATTTTTCAAAAGTTGAAAAGTATTTGTGAAAACTCTAGTATGCTTCTTTTACTCCTTATCAAGTTTCGCTCTAACTCTGGGTCATCTTATCTTGTATTGATTTTGGAAAAGTTTTGATATCTCTTGTAGTCTTTCAAAGCTTAGGTGCCTTCTAGGCATGTCGTTCTAAGCTAGTTGACCTAGTGTTAAGTTTTCTAGAGTTGTGTGTGTTGTGCATTCCTTGTTTCCCTTTGCCCTTGTTCACATGAGATATTCCTTTCTATCATGATCTCTCTGTTTTATGGATCCTACAATATAATGGTCCACAGTGTTCTGTTCTAGGCTTCGAGGTCTCCTTTCGCCTCGTGTGCCTCCTTTTTATTTGCTTGGGTGCTTCCGAAGGTGTTTCTTCTCTTGGAATCTACCTTGTGATTACTATATTGTAGTGTACCATTTATCACTCAAGTAGTAGTTACTCCTTTCTTGGGTTTTAACCCTTGGACTTGAACCGAAGATCCTCGATTGTGCTGGATTCTGGTGTTGTGAATCTTGTACATGACGCTGACCTTTAACCCAAGATCCATTTTATTGACCCATGTCATTAATGTTTACCTATTTCCTTAGGATGGATGGTACTACAATTCTAGCCTTCAAGCTTGTGGTCTTTGTCACGATTGAATTGTGACAATTAAGGACTTCCCCTACCACATGCTATGGCAGATTTTATTTAATGGAATAAACAGATCACGACAAGAGTACTCCTCGTGAGTCTCCCATCTAAACTCGTGACTCTGCCACATCTTTCCCCTTCTTGCATTGGTTTTCGGAAGATTGTTGACTTATGCATCCACATCTCGGGATTCTATCCTGAGTATGTTCATTTTCCTTGTTGTTTTCTGACCTTTGTCTACCAGTTGGTAGCCAAGTAGTAAATGTGCACTGGTGTCTTCTGATGTAAGATACTCCTGTGGCCCGTCAAGAGAAACCATTTCGGGATGTCAGGAGAAACAAACTCCAGTACCTCGTTGTATCTAGGACCAGTTCAAAGTGTTGTAATCCGCAGATCAAGAAGTGGTGATTAGCTTCTATCTGTTCCACCTTAAAGTATCACACTCTTTAATACTAAGAGGTCATGCCGAGTTTCATCACCCCTTAATGAAGTGATTCTTGTACACATCGTTACCCACCCTTCCTCGAGCTTTCACGCTCGTGAATGATGCGTGTATGTAATAATGTGGTCATTTAAGATTCTTAGCAATTATTATTGTTTTGTACTCCAAGGACATTTGTGTCATTCTTAGCGTGATTGGTTAACCCTATCACTAAGAGAAGTTTGACTGTGCTACCAAGTCCGTATTTCTGGTACACTCTCTTTGGTCAAAGAGTTAGGCTCGTGCCAAAGCTTTGAGACTATGCCTCCTTGCCTTACAAAGCAAGTTACCTCTCGAACTAAATTACATACCGGTGGTTCGTGATATTCTAGATGTCTACTAGAAGTATCGCCATGTTGCCACATGACCATGTTGTAAAGTTCTTGAGCAAGCAAGTTCTTTGAACTACTCCTTTCTCCAAGGATCCGTACTGGATACCCCTGAACTAGTTGGTTGAGCTTAAGCAACAACTTGGAGAGTTGTAACACAAAAGTTATATCCGGCTATGTTCTTTATAAAAGGGATGTTTAGCTTTGTTCGTGTTGAAGAAAGATAGTGTTTCCTTCGTGGATATGTTATCGTTCCCCAACTTTGATTTGATTTGGGCTATCGTCAAATTAAACTCAGTTCCAAGGACTATCTTGATGGTGTTTCTACTTGTGATGCTTCACTTTAGTACATCTTCATGTCCTTTGGTCTGACCAATACTACTGCCTCGTTCATGCAACATATGAGTCCATCTTCTTGGAGTGTCTCGATAAGTTTGTTGTTGAGCCCATCAACAATATCCTTATCTTCTCCATGTTAGATTAGATTCATATGGAAGAGTTGGGCATTAATGCTAGAAACTTTCGAGAACCATCTTCGAGTCATCTTGAAGTATGTGTTCTGGATGTTAGAAGTAACCTTCTCTGGTTCATGTGCAACTGTTGAAAGATGTCATCGTGGATTCAAGAAGAGTTATCTATCTTTCCTTAAGGAGATATGTGTGTTTTATTGTTAGTACTTTATGTGTGCAGTTGTCTTTCGACAAGATGCTAATGCAAAGGTCTAGCAATCTATCTCGGTCTTTTGGAGCTTTACACTATAGTCCATGTCTTGAGAATCTAGTGACTTTACCTCTGTGTAAATGTTGCAAATTTTCTATTCGGACATGCTGAGTCTGAAGTATCACTCCACCTAAACAAAGTTGAAAATCAAGTAGCAATGATGGTTGGTGTTCCCCAAGGTTTTACATAGGTCTCTTTGTAATCTGGCAAGATTGATGTAATGGTTGGCACACTTAGCTGGAAAGACCTCTTGTCATATTTTCTTGATTCAGCAATAACAACCACTCTTCATGAGGCATCTTCTATGATTTATTATAGGAGTTGTGCTTATGGTTTCCTTTGCATCCGAAGGTCGACCTTTACTTGATGTTTGTTTTCTCGAACATCGAGGAGAACATTTAAAGTAGTGTTGCTAAATGTCTCTCGGTCAATCCTCCAGACCATTTTATGTTGGCAAGCTTTGTTGTGCCAAGTACTTGAAGTCTGATAATGAAGTTTATTTCTTCTCGTGTCATCAGGAATGTTCTTAACTATTCATCTTAGTGGTGCAAAATGATATCACGATCTTTGGCAAAGATCTTGATAGTTTTGGATGAATAAAGAGTTTCCTTCGTTTTCTCAACCATGTTTTAAGAGTGAATATGATTTTGGTAGTCAGCAGTTCCTCTTGCTAAAAGTTCCTTGTGACTCTTATGATTCCTATCCACCAAAACACCTTTCTGTCTTGGCCTTCTGTTGAATGAAAAAGTAACCCTTCTGTTTCAAAAGTAGTTCAACAGCTTGGTTTTGTCGATCCATATCTCTACAACTTGAAATCTCTACTTAAGTCATTTAGTAGAGGTTCTTCATCGAAGTCTGTGTTGTGATCTTTCTGTTGGAAGTTTTCTTCTTTAGAAGCTTCAAAAATCTTCTAAAATTCCATGGTCTCAATCCTTATGAAGACCAGTTGTCTAACAATTTGAAATCTTCTTCTCTTGTTTCCTCCATTACCTTGCCCTATTTCATGTTTGTCATCTCAGAGTTGCTTCTGAACACTCCATCAATGAGTTGACCATGAGATACTCTATGTGTTGTTTAGTGTGTTTCCCTCTTATCTTTAGAGTGGCCATGTTTCTTTCTCTCTCTGCCTCTTCCTACCTTTGGAATCTCGGGTCGAGATTCTTGTAAGGGGGATAGAGTTGTAACACCCCAGTTTTAGTTAAATACTATTAGGGTTTGATTGTGCATCATTAGCATCATCTTTTAAAAATGCATGCAAAGAAAAAATAATGGAAACCCAAAACCCTAGTTTCCCTCCCCCTCTCAAAGCAATTCAAAATGTTTTGAATTTGAAAATTACCAAATTGTGTGGAGCCTAATCTGAATAAAAGGGTCCTTGCAATATTTTCTATATATCTGTAAACCTCCTGGTATTTTTGAAATACTAAAACAGTTTGCAAATTGGAAATACAAAGAGAAAAGGGATTTCATAAAATAGAAAAAGGTTTCTAAAAAAAACTGCAGTCAGAGCACTCCCTGGGCCGCAGCCCAGCTTCTCCCTCTCTTCTCTGTCGCCCATGCACACCCCGCAGCAACCTTTGTCGTGGCCTGTTTCTAGCCCAAACCAGCCCAGCTAGGGCCCATGCCGGTTCACCCGTATGTTCTTCGTCGTCTTCGCAGGCGGCGCGAAGCATCACCGTGTCGGGAGCGCCGCCGTTGATCTGCACCGCCCACTCAGCGTCGTCCATCGCGCCTTGGAGGAGATAAGACCACAGCTTCTGTGGCCATCTTCCCATGTGCCTCTCTCTCCCTCTTGCGTCTGCTCTCTCTAGTTCTTCCGCGAACCCGAACCCTAGCCCGCCATGGCCTTGAGCTAGAGCTCGCTTCTGGCCTCCCCTTGCCCATCTGAGGCCGCCATGATCTTCGCCTTGCCCTGTTGAGCCTCTGTGTCGAAGGAACCGAGCAGGGGCGTCTCAAATCCTCGACATCGACGTTGTCTTCCCCGACGCGGGCGCCGTCAATTCAACGCCGTCAGACGACGACTAGCTTCTGCGAGCCCTCGTCTGCAACCGTGGTGAGATATTGGTCCTCATGAACCTCTCTAATCCTTCCCTCTCGCTCTGTTGCTTGCTCGCATCGTGCGCCACCGTATGCCAGTGCCAGTCACCACCACTCCTCTCGCTCTGGCGACCAAAAAGGGGCGGAGCCGCCACTTTATGGTCCGCCCCGATGAGCTACGTCGAACCCGCCTAACCACGCCGCCCCTCGAGCCCCCATCTGTCGTCCCCGACGCTGATCTGCGGCTCACCACCGTGCTGATGTCATGCCGACATCAGCATGACTTCATCAACGCGCTGGTCAGCGCAGTCAAAACCGTTGTGGGCCCTTTTGCTCACGTGGTTGCCGATGTGGCATAGGGTCCATCGGTCAGTCACTTTGGGTAGATTCTGTCTAGGTGTAAAAAGTTTAACAAGTTGTTTAATAATTTAAGAAAAGGTTTAATAATTCCAGAAAATGATTTTAAACTTGTAAATTCAATAAGTAATTATTTATAAATCAGAAAAAATATGTATAATATATGAAAATGTTCAGAAAAATGAGAACAATCTATTCAAGCTATAATCATGCATTTTTCAACAACTTTGAAGACAAGTTTAATTAGAGAACTAATCGACCCCTCTCATATGCTTCCAGAGTTTCCCCTAGTTAGGGTTTGTAGCCCTCGGAACCCCGATTAAATTGTCGAGAATGATTTAGGGTTACATTTCAATACAAATTAACTTGTCATATCATCATCCTTGCTTGAGCATTGCATCGATGCCATGTGTTGATTTTTTCCCTTTCTTTTCGGTGTTTGGTTCTTCCCGATAGAATATGATATCAAGATCGAGATCGAAGCCCGAGGACAACACCATCAAAGATCGAAGATCGACGAACAATACTTGACCAACTCTAACCAAGTCAAGTTCAAGATGTCCGAAGCTCTACTTATTGGATATCCACTAGCAAAGGCAAGCATAGCCCCACCATGATATAATCCTATGATTTCAAAAGCATTTCAATTCCTTCCATGATGCATACGATTCTAATGTGGTCTTTTATCGATAGATAAAGTATCCTATCTGTTGAATTACTCCTTATGAGCTTATATTACCGGATCCACTGCTCCTAGCATAACTAGTTTTGGCTTGTGTGCACTGCTAGAGTTTATATATGTGTCTTTCTTAGCCATGCATAGCTGTTGAGTGGTCCATCCAGATGATGTATCATATGCAAAGAATCTAGTATGACATGACAACATGATTAGAAGATATCAGAGGTGATATGAGATTAAACATGCTAAGGCTTGTATGGGAGGCCATGGTGCGATGTGGTTTTTCTAGTCCCATGCTCGCCACCACTAGGACCTGAGTTCTTGCCTTTGGAACCGAGATGAGCGTACAGCCACACGGGGCTTGGGAACCCCTCGCCTGATTAACTTGCCTAGTAGATTCCATGAGTCACATAGTTCGGGCGTTCTATTCGACATATGCATAGAAAATCATTTCCAAGATCTCCAAGACTATGGATTTGATCCATATAAAAATTTGTCAACAAACATTTATAAGTGATCAAAATGAAAAATAAAAATAATATAAAACCATAGAAATTGGTTTCATTTAATTTGGAATCATGGATAAAATCTTATGAACTTAATAAGATAAAGAAATTAATTTCCAAAGCTAATAAAGCTCCTACCTAAAATCCATACCAAATTGTGAGCAAATTAATCCTAAAAGGATTTAAAAAGATAAACAAAAATTAAATTAAATTATACAAATTGGAATCACCAATTTTGGATCTATAAATAAAAAGATATGGATTTTATACGACAAAGAAAGAAAGAAATAAATAAGGAATATTTGAAAACCAAATTAAATTTTGGCCAAGTCCATAAACAAAATAAAAGTTTATTAAATAATAAAAATAAATAAAAAGTTTATTTAAATAAAACCATATGGGACTAAAACCATATTCTTAATTATTTTCTAATGAAGGCAAAATCCCTAAAGTAAATGATTAATTAAATCATGAGAAAATAATAAATGGGAATTTACCAAAATGGATTAAAAATTTATCTAATTAACTTAAAAGAATAATATGAATAAAGTTTACATGGAATTAAAACCATATTTGATTTATTTGAATAAAGACAATTTCCCAATTTAAATGATTAATAAATCATATTTAAATATTTCAAAGAATTCAAAGTGAATTATTTGCACTAAATAAAACTTACTGAAAAGGTTTGGTAAAAATTGGAATTTAAATAGAAGTTTGGAAATGTATTTCAAATCTTATTTGAATAGAGACAACATATCTATTTAAAATAAATAACAAAACCATAAAGAGAATGAAATAAATATTCTAAAATGGATTGTTTAATTACATAAACGAATATATTAGAAACTTACTAAATTTTTTGAAAAGATTTTAAATGAAATAGGGTTTGAAATCATTTGAACCAATTCAAAACAAAAATGAAAAAAAAAGAAACAGGAAAGGAAAAAATGAAATAGAAACGGTCCTGCCAAACCTAGCCCATCTAGCCCATCTAGACCATTTCCCCTCTCCCCGCAGAAAACGGTTCGCACCGCAGCACACACCCGCAGTAGCACTGATGAGACGACCCCACCTGAAACCTCTCTCACTCGCTGACGCCCAGGTCCCACCTGTCAGTCGTCGTCCTCACCCACCGCGACCAGTTCCTCCCCTCTCTCTCCTGTTTCTAGCTTGATTTCCGCGGAGTAATTCGCCTTAACGCCGCGGCTATTACTCACCATGATCATGCCCCCTTAATCGCATATGCCTCCCCTCTCTTTCCCCTCGCTCGCTCGTCCCTCTCGGCCATAGGGCTGCCCTAATTTTTGCTTGCGCCACCACTGCCTCCAACGAGTTTTCCGGTCGATTCCGGCAATCACGAACCTCCCCACAGCTCCTTCTTCACACGAGCGTGATCCCCATCGCCCCCTGCACCTCTCAGTATCCTTGGCTTGCCCGCGCGGGCACCATAGCCTCGACTACGACATCGACAATACACCGCCGTCATCTGCCTCCATTCCAGCGAGCTACTGATGCCAACCCCGAGCGCCCCTCGTGTTCTAGTGAGCATTCCTGCAACCCTCGAGACCGTGTGCACCTCCTTGACATGATGCCTTGCCTTCTTATGCCCCAGGAGCTCGTCCCCGGCAACGACAGCACGTGCCCGAGCCAGTGAGCAACTTCGGCAAGGAATTGTCATCGTCCCTGTGTGCCCCTTCGCCAACCACGAGTACGTTGAGCATCAGCAACACACGGAGAACTCGGTGAGCCACCCCACTCCTCCTCTCGCTTCCTGGTTTCGCCGTTACGCCACCATCTGAGCGCGCCGCCGCCAGCCACCGTCGCAGCGCCGCCAAAGTTTGGTCAAATCGTTTCAGGTCATTAGATCTTGATCCATTGGCTAGGATAGATGACTTAAGTGAAGGGGTACAAATCCATCTGAGCCGCTCATATCAACTTAAATCCTACGGCGTGTATTGCACGATCCTGCCGAAGCGATATCAGCCAATAAAATCTTGACACGTGGCCCAACTTTCGATTTAAAAACCAGATTTTGTTCTATTGAATGTTTAAACTTGCAAAAATCATAACTTTAAATCTACGCGTCCAAATTTTGCAAACTTTATATCATTGGAATCAGTAAAAAATATTCTATACAACCATGCCCTTTGTTTAGTAAATTGCTTCTGTAAAATTAGTTGTTTTTGCAGAAACTTGTTTAAGCATATTTTGAACATAAAAATTATTCTAGAAATATTTTGAGGGTAAAATATTTTTTAAATGGATAGTTTTGAACCTACTGACCATAGAAACCAACTTTTAGATTTAAAAATATATTATGTGACACTTAGGAATTATTCCTTTGAATTAAAGCATTTCTAGTTAAATAAAAATGTTGAATATGTTCTAAGAATGCTTTTTGAGTAAAACCTTTGGAAAATGATTTGAATAAAACTCTCTGACCCTAAACACCAAGTTTTAGGATTTAAAAATATATTTGGTGAACCCTATAAAATTATTACTTTGCTTAAAGGCATTTCCAACAAAATAAAATATTGCTTTGGTATAAAAATGGTTTATAGGTAAAACCTTTTGCAAATGGTTTTAATATTAAACACTTGACCTGAAAACACTAACATTTGTATTTAAAAAATATATTTGTCAAACACTAGAAATTATTACTTTGATTAAATCAATTCTAGAAAACCAAAAGGGATTTAAAGTGGCCATTTTCACTAACTTATTATCAAATGGTTTTGGCCACATTTGTAAAAGACCAATAGGTGTTTTAAAATGTTTATAACCTATTAGAAACCACTTCTTCAAATAAAACAATCTTTAGCATGCTTGCATGCATTGTTTTGTTTTTACTATTTTATGTGGTGAATTGTTTGAATGCTAGATTGAATTTGTGCCTTGATTGAATTCTAGTGAAATTTGAAGAGTGTGACTGTTGCAAGATCAAGGAGTGAACTTATATTCTCTACCAAAAAGGCAAGTGGTGCTTCATACCTTTGTCCCATTATTTTCACTATGCATTAGTGATATTTCTAAGTAAGACTTGCATGGAATTTTACTAAGTATGCTATGCCATGGGAAAACCTAGTAGATGAAACCTTAATAGAATTTTCCTAAGTTAAGATCCCTACTACTATCATGCTTAGCTTAGCTAGTAGAAAACAAGGGTGGATTATATTCATGCTATGGAATATTTCTAAGTCTATGACTTGTGTTTTGTTTAATAAAACAACTATGTGAATGAATCACCTGGGTGGAATGGTGGGAATGGATTTATGTTGAGTGGTTACACAAGGCCAGGGGACTGGTGAACCTTGTGTATCACACTTGTGGAATGCCACCCAGGAACAAAGAGATTTGAGATGTCAAATGTTGAGAAGCTTCAAGTGCAGCCGCTTGGCATTATGGGCTCTGCCTGAATCATATAGGTTGCAATAACTTAGCCAAATGGACAGTTGGTGGTAGGGGATGATAGGTTTGGAACACGTCCATTTTGGTCTAAGGGAAGGCTTCTGGAAGATCTTGTCTCGATGCATGTCGAGTCTTGTGGGGAAAGTGCACCACCTCTCGAGAGAGTAAAATCAAAGTACTTAGCCGTGTCCCCGGCAATGGACAATTTGAGCATCAAGACATGGAAGATATCAAGAATCTTCGCATCCAATTTCTAAGTTAAAAACTTGTGGTTGAACAAGGGTTAAAGGATCTTCAATCTTTGATTGGTAGATGCCTTGGGTGACTTTTGTCAAACAAAAACTTAGTGTTTTCAAACGATAAGGAAAATATATTTTGAGCAAAGCAAGCCTAAGCTCCACTTAGCCAAATGCATATAGATGATAGATACCACTATTCTACCATAGTATCACTTGCCAATACAATTCAAATGTATTGACCCTTGTGGCTGTAACTTATTATGTTGCATGTTTGTTTGATGTTAGTGAAGTGTGTTGATTAGGATTACAAGTCTACAACCAACATGATTGCCTGTGGCACTTTGAAGATGAAGTACTCCATGCTATATAGTTATTTCTGCTGCATTGTAATGAGACAGCCAAATAAGCTATGTAAGATGTAATGAATTATTTTATTCCTGGTTATAAAGTTGTATTATGACCTTTGTTTCTTGATATTACATCTTAACTATGGATGCTAGCTATTGATCCAGGGACTAGCATTGTAAACATAGGGATATCTACCTTATTAAAGGTTGGGACCTCTATGGATGGTATCAGAGCACTGTGTTGCCTGTAGGATTGTAACCCTAGGATTGGACAAAACCCCTTAGAAAAATAGGAGTTGTATTTGTTCAAAACATATTTACAAACAATCTTGTAAACTCTTTCCTCAACCACTTTTGTTTTGATTCTACACCTTCCCTCATTTCAACTTGATGGACAAAGCCTCCACCATGAGCAAAGACTTCAACATGAGCAAAGGACTTCACCAACTCAAATGACTTCCACTTCACCATCACCAATGACTTCAACTTTAGATTCATCAAGGACTTCAACTTAGACATCACTAAGGACTACAAGAGAGACAAGAATGTTACTTAAGACTTGAAGACTAAGGAAACACAACCTAGAAGGAATCATCATCACCTTTGAAGATTTGTGACCAAGATGCAAGAATTTCTCCAAGGATACAATGATCTTATTCATGAACAAACAACTAAGAAGAATGGAATGATTTCAAGAAAAACCATATAGTTGGACCACCATACTAATGTTAATTTAGATTAAACACACCAACTTATGTGGAGTAGCAAAAATATTTTGTTGCCTAAAAATGTGCTTGAACTTGTTGTTTTAGTGGAATGATTGTCTGTGATTGCTTGCACATTGCTTGTGTGAATTTTTGTGTGATTAGAATTCTTCCTATAGAAATCTTTGCATATTCTAATCCCAATCCAACCCAAACATATGACTTCTCCAAGAGACTCCAACATCAATAATGGTGACAATAGAAACCAAGAGATGCTTCTAGCAACCCAAGCCCAGTTAAATCAAGTGACAACTCAGTTTTTAGGCACAACAACAAGTTAGACCCAACCTTGCAAAAGATTTTGGAAATCCAATCCCAATTGTTGCAAGGGATGACCAATCAAATGATCAACATGAGAGACAACCTTTCCCAAGGAGTTTGTGACAACAATGATGTCAAGGATGATATTATAGAAGGAACTCAAGCTTGCAATATTTGTGGAGACATGGAACACACTTCCAAAGAGCATGATGATCAATGCCCTAATTGTGAAGAGAAACATCCAACTAAACAATGCCCCACATCTCAAGTGACTTGTTTCCTATGTGAAGGAAATAATCATGTGCCTATCCAATGCCCCATCTATCCTATAGTGCAACAAATGCAACAAGAAGGAATGCATCAAAAGTATGGAAAACCCCATGAGAAAACAACTTCTATCAATAAGGATGAAGACAAAAGCAAACCTCAGATTGCACCTCCATACATTGGGACTCACCTTGATGGACAAAAGAGGAAACATAGGTATTATACAAGGAATCATTCAAGAGACCGAGGTAGTTTTCCCACCTTTGTGGTGGAAACTAGAAGAACTCTAGCTTTGGAGAAACCCAAGAAGAAGAAAAACCAAGGAAACAAACAATAGACAATTATACCAAAGATAAAGAAGGATATTAGCCAAGTGATGTGCAACAACTACAAAAAGCTAGGTCATTATGCATCACATTGTCCAGAAAAGAAGAAGTACAAGACAAGCAAGCCTATGAAGGATCTCATCCTTGTCACATGTTTCAAGTGTGGAAACAAAGGACACTATGCAGATGTCTGTCTAGAGAAGTTTCATCAAGACCTCAAGTAAGCCAAGATGTAATATAGCTGAAAAACTTTTAAGGGTGGTAGTACCCTAGTTTCCTTGAAGCCAACTTGTAATCTCTAGCCTCCCCAAATCTCGGGACGGGATTTCTTTTAAGGGTGGTAGCCTGTCACATCCCAAAATTTTCCAAATTTTGTAATGTGAAAAATAAATAAACCAAATAAATAATTGTTGAAATTTAGGGTGAAAAGAAACTTTTTGGTTTCAAATGGAAACATCAAAACCCATCTTGAACAAAACTTTGAATAAAAAAACAATCCAACTAATTTCATTCTAGTGAAATGCATTCATCAATGAGTGTATCTTGAAATTTAAACATTTGGAAAAGCTAAACCAAAACCCTAAAACCCTAATGTAAGAAAATCATTTCCAAGATCTCTAAGACTATGGATTTGATCCATAAAAAAATTTGTCAACAAACATTTATAAGTGACCAAAATGACAAATAAAAATAATATAAAACCATAGAAATTGGTTTCATTTAATTTGAAGTCATGGATAAAATCTTATGAATTTAATAAGATAAAGAAATTAATTTCCAAAGCTAATAAAGCTCCTATCTAAAATCCATACGAAATTGTGAACAAATTAATCCTAAAAGGATTTAAAAAGACAAACAAATATTAAATAAAATTATACAAATTGGAATCAGCAATTTTGGATCTATAAATAAGAAGATATGGATTTTATAAGGCAAAGAAAGAAATAAATAAATAAGGAATATTTGAAAACCAAATTAAATTTTGGCCAAGTCCATAAACAAAATAAAAGTTTATTAAATAATAAAAATAAATGAAATGATTATTTAAATAAAACCATATGGGACTAAAACCATATTCTAAATTATTTTCTAATGAAGACAAAATCCCTAAAGTAAATGATTAATTAAATCATGAGAAAATAATAAATGGGAATTTACCAAAGTGGATTAAAAATTTATCTAACTAACTTAAAATAATAATATGAATAAAATTTACATGGAATTAAAACCATATTTGATTTTATTTGAATAAAGACAATTGCCCAATTTAAATGATTAATAAATCATATTTAAATATTTCAAATAATTCAAAGTGAATTATTTGCACTAAATAGAACTTACTGAAAAGGTTTGGTAAAAAGTGGAATTTAAATAGAAGTTTGGAAATGTATTTAAAATCTTATTTGAATAGAGACAAAATATCTATTTAAAATAAATAACAAAACCATAAAGAGAATGAAATAAATATTCTAAAATGGATTGTTTAATTACATAAATGAAAAGATTAGAAATTTACTGAAAAGTTTGACAAGATTCGAAATGAAATAGGGTTTGAAATCATTTGAACAAATTCAAAACAAAAATGGAAAAAAGAAAAAGAAACAGGAAAGGAAAAAAATGAAATAGATACGGCCCAGCCCAACCTAGCCCATCTAGCCCAGCAAGCCTATTTCCCCTCTCCCCGCAGAAAACGGTTCGCACCGTAGCACACACCCGCACTGCCACTGACGAGACAACCCCACCTGAAACCTCTCTGACTCGTTGACGCCCAGGTCCCACCTGTCAGTCGTCGTCCTCACCCACCGCGACCAGTTCCTCCCCTCTCTCTCTCTCCCATTTTTGTCTTCATTTCCGTGGAATAATTCGCCTTAACGCCGCGACTATTACTCACCGTGATCATGCCCCCTTAATCGCATATGCCTCTCCTATCTTTCCCCTCGCTCTCCTGTCCCTCTCGGCCACAGGGCTGCCCTAATATTTTCTTGCGCCACCACTGCCTCCGACTAGTTTTCCGGTCGATTCCGGCGATCACGAACCTCCCCACAGCCCCTTCTTCACACAAGAGTGATCCCCATCGCCCCCATAACCTCTCAATATCCTTGGCTTGCCCGCGCGAGCACCGTAGCCTCGACTACGACATCGACAATACACCGCTACTGTCTGCCTCCACTCCGGCTAGCTACTGACGCCAACCCTGAGCACCCCTCGTGTTCTGGTGAGCATTCTTGCAACCCTCGAGACCGTGCGCACCTCCCTGACATGCTGCCTTGCCTTCTTACGCCCCAGGAGCTCGTCCCTTACAATGACAACACGTGCGCGAGCCAGTGAGCAACTCCGGCGAGGAATTGTCATCGACCCCATGCGCCCCTTCGCCAACCACGAGTACGTTGAGCATCCGCAACGCACAGCGAACTCGGTGAGCCACCCCACTCCTCCTCTCGCTTCCTGGTTTCGCCGTTACTCCATCGTCTAAGCGCGCCGTCGCCAGAGTTTGGTCAAATCGTTTCAGGCTATTAGATCTTGATCCGTTGGCTAGGATAGATGAATTGAGTGAAGGGGTATGAATCCATCTGAGCCACTCATATCAACTTAAATCCTACCGCGTGTATTGCATGATCCTGCCGAAGCGGTATCAGCCAATAAAATCTTGACACATGGCCCAGCTTTTGATTTAAAAACCACATTTTGTTCTATTGACTGTTTAAACTTGCAGAAATCATAACTTTAAATCTACGCGTCCAAATTTTGCAAACTTTATATATTGGAATCAGGAAAAAGAATTCTATCCAACCATTCCCTTTGTTTAGTAAATTGCTTCTGAAAAATTAGTTGTTTTTGCAGAAACTTGTTTAAGCATATTTTGAACATAAATATTATTCTAGAAAAGTTTTGATGGTAAAATCTGTTTTAAATGGATTGTTTTGAACCTACTGACCATACAAACCAACTTTTGGATTTAAAAATATATTATGTGACACTTAGGAATTATTCCTTTGAATTAAAGCATTTCTAGTTAAATAAAAATGTTGAATATGTTTTAAGAATGCTTTTTGAGTAAAACCTTTGGAAAATGATTTGAATAAAACTCTCTGACCCTAAACACCAAGTTTTAGGATTTAAAAATATATTTGGTGAACCCTATAAAATTATTACTTTGCTTAAAGGCATTTCCAACAAAATAAAATATTGATTTGGTATAAAAATGGTTTATAGGTAAAACCTTTTGCAAATGGTTTTAATATTAAACACTTGACCTTAAAACACTAACATTTGTGTTTAAAAAATATATTTGTCAAACACTAGAAATTATTACTTTGATTAAATCAATTCTAGCAAAACAAAAGGGATTTAAAGTGGCCATTTTCACTAACTTGTTATCAAACGGTTTTGGCTACATTTTTAAATGACCAATAGGTGTTTTAAAATGTTTATAACTTATTAGAAACCACTTTTTCAAATAAACAATCTTTAGCATGCTTGCATGCATTGTTTTGTTTTTACTATTTTATGTGGTGAATTGTTTGAATTCTAGATTGAATTTGTGCCTTGATTGAATTGTAGTGAAATTTGAAGAGTGTGACTAATGCAAGATCAAGGAGTGAACTTATATTCTCTACCAAAAAGGCAACTGATGCTTCATACTTTTATCCCATTATTTTCACTATGCATTAGTGATATTTCTTAGTAAGACTTGCATGGTATTTTACTAAGTATGCTATGCTATGGGAAAACCTAGTAGATGAAACCTTAGTAGAATTTTCCTAAGTTAAGATCCCTACTACTATCATGCTTAGCTTATCTAGTAGAAAACAAGGGTGGATTATATTCATGCTATGGAATATTTCTAAGTCTATGACTTGTGTTTTGTTTAATAAAACAACTATGTGAATGAATCACCTGGGTGGAATGGTGGGAATGGATTTATGTTGAGTGGTTACACAAGGCCAGGGGACTGGTGAACCTTGTGTATCACACTTGTGGAATGCCACCCAGGAACAAAGAGATTTGATATGTCAAATGTTGAGAAGCTTCAAGTGCAGCCACTTGGCATTATGGGCTCTGCCTGGATCATATAGGTTGCAATAACTTAGCCAAATGGACAGGTGGTGGTAGGGGATGATAGGTTTGGAACGCTTCCATTTTGGTCTAAGGGAAGGCTTCTGAAAGATCTTGTCTGGATGCATGTCGAGTCTTGTGGGGAAAGTACACCACCTCTCGAGAGAGTAAAATCTAAGTACTTAGCCGTGTCCCCGGCAATGGACAATTTGAGCATCAAGACATGGAAGCTATAAAGAATCTCCTCATCCCAATTTGAACAAGGGTTAAAGGATCTTCAATCTTTGATTGGTAGATGCCTTGGGTGATTTTTGTCAAACAAAAACTTAGTGTTTTCAAATGATAAGGAAAATCTATTTTGAGCAAAGCAAGCCTAAGCTCCACTTAGCCAAATGCATATAGATGATAGATACCACTATTCTAAATAGGATCACTTGCCAATACAATTCAAATGTATTGACCCTTGTGGCTATAACTTATTATGTTGCAGTTTTGTTTGATGTTAGTGAAGTGTGTTGATTAGGATTACAAGTCTACAACCAACATGATTGCATGTGGCACTTTGAAGATGAAGTACGTCATGCTATATAGTTATTTCTGCTACATTGTAATGAGATAGCCAAATGAGCTATGTAAGATGTAATGAGTTATTTTATTCCTGGTTATAAAGTTGTATTATGACCTTTGTTTCTTGATATTACATCTTAACTGTGGATGCTAGCTATTGATCCAGAGACTAGCATTGTAAACACAGGGATATCTACCTTATTAAAGGTTGGGACCTCTACATAGCGCCCCTGGTAAACCAACCTCGCCTCACATCTTTAAGTACCGGCTTCAGGATTTGACCTATTACGACGGAACCATACTTATTGTGTGACTCATGGTCTCGGCGAAAGCAAGGTAAAGGTCGTGGCCAACCACCCTCTGCCAGCCTTCCAAGGAAGAGGGCTAATAGCTTGGAATTAAGAGTCGGTTGGTACGTGTGGGTAAAGTTGTACACCCCTGCAGGGTTAAATCTTTTCGAAAAGTCATGTTCACGATTATGAACGCTTGGTGACTAGATTCTAAGATCATCGAGAACTTTAAGTTAATCGTAAAACTTGGTAGATCAATGTGTGCTTAAGGATGCTTCCTCATGGGTACGAGGGGGTGATCCTAGTTAAGGTTGAGATGATGATGATTTGGTGGATATCATAAGATGATGATCAATATTTCAGAGATGCCACTCTCTTATCCCCTTTTAAAATACTCTGATTAGGCGTGCTTCTTCTCTCTATTTTTTTATAAACAAAAGTGGCTTTATGCAAAAAAACTCCAGCAGCCATAAGTCTTGCGGAGTACACCCTGTACTCACGCTTGCCTTGTTGATACTTTTGGTAGAATAAGTGTTCTTCGAAGATCAGTTTCGTACGACATTGACATCGACGAGTAGCTTGGGGTTCCCGTCCGGTAGCCTGGAATCTATGGGCTGGGACGTCATCGTTATTCTTCAGGCCTCTTAGGCCATTTGTTAAGTTTTCTATACTTAATAGCATAATTTGCCTTCCGTTGTTTGATGTTTGTGGTCAGTGACCTCTGCTTGTAATAATTTGGTTCTCTGCTCAGTTATGAGCTTGCTGTAATAATTTTTGTGTCGTAGGGTCATTGTTGTGTTACCGATTCGTCACTGGATATTCTCGAGCTCAAGGTTAAGCTTATGTCAGACGGAGGTCTAGGATTTGTTTAGCCCTGATCCCGGGGGTGTCATAGAAGGGTACATGAATGTTCCATCATAATGTGGAATGATTGCATCATGTACTAGGTCACATGGCTGGGCAATGGGAAGAGTGAAATCAAACACTTGTTTGATTGGATCAAACAATTGGTTGACAAAAGGTCAAATCCCAACATTGAAAGTCAAAGCCAATTGGATGGAGAGAAGGAAACCTACATGTGACGAGGTTTCAACTCGTGAATGCCCATTGTTATGGACTTTGGTTTTGGAGGAGATTGGGATGCTGGAGATCACGAAACGGTTAGCAAACAAGTAACACGGGGACACGAGGTTTACCCGGGTTTAGGCCCCCGGAGGGAAAATCCTACCCCTGCTTGTCTGCTCTTGATTACGGCGGAACCAAAGGTTACAGGGGTGCGTAGATGCAATCTGGTGTGAGGTGTGTATGAGGTGAGTATTTTCCTCCTCGTCATACCCTCCTAGCCTTTATATAGATAGGAAGGTCCCGGGCACAAGTCAAGTCGGTTACAGGTTAGGGTTTGCCCCTTTGAAATTCTATCTATTCTAGTCTTGTTCTCCAAGGATCCGAAGGCGTCATGGGCTTGGGCCACCCGAAATCTCTACGAGCCGTGTATCCTGTCATGGGCCTTCCCTTGGGCTGGACCAGGTATGCTAACGTTGTGTACCCGTGGGGTATAACCATGTCAGTAGCCCCCGAGTGTTCGGTCGAATCATAGATTCGGCTGAGGACTCTTTCATTCTTTTGGGTGCAGCTTGAACCTATTTGTAAGAAGAAATAATTTAGTTTGTAGGGATTGTTGATGTGTGTGCCTGAATCTCCTGACGGATTAGGGTCAGTTAACTATCATAGGACAAAAAACACGATCTTCTTCAGATTCGAGTCCCTAGACTCGAATCCGGAACATATGCTGGCGTAATTCGACTCGAGCCATTGAGGTCTTACAGGAGCTGAATCCCAGTGGTTTTCAAGTGATGTACCCAACGCGTCCGTCGGGATTTTTCATTGTGCCTGTTGACACGGTATCTTACTGGCAGAGCGCAGTCACGTGCGTTACCAGGCCCTTAGATGATATTTGTAGGTATTACCCTTGCGTCGTAGACACAGCATCCGAAAATGTTATCACCGTGGAGGTGTTTCGGGTGGCCAAGGAGTAGGTCTCTCACTTAGCATATATTTGGGCAAAGTTGCCAGATTTTTTTTTTGTATTTTGATCCGAAGGACCGCAGTCGAAGAAATCATAGGGTGCACGGCCAGCGCTCCCTATGGGAGTAGCCCCCGAGTGTCTGTTCGAGTTGTAGACTTGAGCAGACACGTTAGTTCAGTTTTAGCTTAAGGTCCGAAGGACACAAATTTTTCGGATGCTTGAATAACCCACCCTATGGGAGTAGCCCCCGAGTCCTTAGTGGAGTCGTACACTCAACATGGGACTCGAAGATAGTTGACAGGTGCAGTACCTTAATCATGTTTCAGGTGCACGACCAGCGCTCCTAATACGAGTATCCCCGAGTAGTTATTCGAATTGTAGATTCGAATAAGTACTTGATTCATCATCCTAAGGTTTCCAACCGTTGCTAGGTTGGTCTTGTTGATGTCAGTGCTGACGATCGGTGAGTTCAACCGTCTGCGGCACCGGAGATGACGTGGGTCCCACTTTCTGACTTGGAGTTGAATAGTCATGCGCGACATGGCGAGAATTACGGTGTCTCCTCGGTTTCCGTGCATAGTGGACGGCGTGCTGGTGACGATTCGTTGCTGTGTTGACACATGTACGGTTGGATCTTTCTTGGACATTAGGGCTTCTAGATGAACGGTTCTTATTCGTCGTCCTCATCTTCTATAACCGTGGGGAAACTGTGATTTTGTTTCACCCTTGCCATTTGCTTTCACCATTGCCTCCATTTTCTCGAGCACCACATCCCTCGCCGTTCCGCACTGGACGTTCTTCGTTCATTTCCTTCGCCATTTCTCCGCGCTCATCGCCGCACTCACCGCCGCGCCATGGGCAAGTCGAGGAAGGGCGCTGCTGGAGCTGGCTCGAGTGCCGCTGCCGGCGGCAAGAAGGTTCCCGCTCTTGCGCGTACTACTGACGGCAAGTGGAGGCGCTCCGAGGTGCGTGACACCGATCTGCGCAAGCTGCACGATGCGGGATTAATCTCGCAGAACAAGGAGGACATCAGAATCCCCGGCGATGAGATAATCCCCCACCCACCCGTAGGGTTTCGGGTGATCTTTGTTGCCTTCATTCTTTGTGGTTTTTCGCTTCCTGCCCATGATTTCCTACGTGGGCTCATTTTTCTATATGGGATTCAGATTAGTCATATGTATCCCAATTCTCTTGTTAACATCGCGTGCTTCATCACGCTTTGCGAGTGCTAGCTCGGCATCAAGACACACTTTGGCCTCTTCCGGAAGCTCTATTCCGTGAAGAGGCAGTCCGACACTGGCGGAGTGTATCCGCTTGGCGGCTGCATCATCTCCCTTCGTCCTTTTGTCCAATTTTTCTCCTTATCTATTTGCGATTTCGTCCAATATTGGCGTTGTAAGTAGTTTTACATCGGCGATGTCAAGCTGGACGGTCAACAATTTGGTCTTGCCCCCTTCGACTCCGAGCAGAAGATTGTCCCGAAGAGATCGTGGAAAAACCACATCTTGGAGGGCGAAGTTGCGGACATGGAGAGGCTCTACAAGCGAGTGGAGGCTCTTCAGATGGTGCCAGTCAAGGAGGTAAACGGTGTCGACATCATCCGCACCTTCCTCAAGCATCGGGTGTAGCCGCTCCAGGCCAGGGCGCACCCGATGTATCTCTACGTCGGCCCTAGTGATCCAACCAGAGTCTCATCCGAAGAGTTATCTTCGGGTGATCTTGATAGGTTCCTCCGTCCTTTGCGGAAGTTCAAGGCTGGTGAGGACCTTCTAGGGGAGTCACAGACTCCCCCTCTTAGCGCCAGTAAAGGGGCTTCGAAGGTGAAGTTTTTTCATGCGCGTTGTGCTTTTCCATGCGTTTTTTGTTTGTTACAGTTTCTCATGTTATTGCCATTTTTGCTTGAAGCGCCTGTAGGTTACGGGGTCTATGCCCCCTCTGCCTGAGAAATATAGGGAGGCACTAGACAATGAGGAGGTGGACCGTGGATGCTCCTGAGGCGAGTGAGGGGCAGATCCGAAAGCGATCGCGGAGTGAATCGTCAGACGCGTCTACCCCGCCAACTCCGAGGGGCCCGTCCTTCCTCGAGCGGCATGGCGAGGATGATGGTGCTTATTCGGCACCATTTCCGAATGTGCCCCTTCGTGCGATGGCACCGCAGCCGCCGGCCAAGAAGAAGAAGAAGGAGAAGGCGCCACCCGTATTCAACTTTTCAGACATTGACTCGTATGTAGTTTCGGTTGCGCTTTATTCTGCGCACAATGTTTCTTCTTGTCTTGATCAATATTATCCTTGCAGCCACTCCTCGGAGGGTTCTCTTAGTGAGGGCGCTCAAGAGGCTGTAGGGGAGTCGAAGCTGAGAACTCCTCATCCTTAGATGGTGGCCGACTCTGAGGATGACGACCTGAACTCCTCCCCGTGAGAGGCTCGAGTAGTCGTTACTCAGAAGACCGCACGCGGAACTTTGGAGTCTCTGTCTAATCACGTAAGTTGTCTGCTCCTTTGTCTTGTAGGGGGGAGCCCCCGAGCCCTATTTTCGGATGATCTATTGGTCTAGTTTTGCTCTTGTGTGGCGTAGACCCTGAGCCCTTTCTGATGCTTGGTTGTGTTTTTGTTTTGCAACCCTTCGTGCATAGTGCTAATCTCCTTATCCAACAGCATTTGGCGCTAGAGGCCAACATGCGGGAGTTGCAAGGTGTGTAGTTTGATCATCCGTTGCTTGCTTCGGCTGTCCCCTTCGTCTTTGCTTCTGTTGATCCTTTGTTCTTAATGTTTGTAGATGAAAATAATGCGGCTCTCCGTCGGCTGGACGCTCTTGAAAAGAGTCATGGTCGCGCAGAGAAGCAAGCTGCAAATTCCGCGGAGGCAAAGGAGCATCTACAAAAGGAGGTAGCTGACGTTGCCGAAGGTCAGGAGCGCCTGTGGAAGGAGTCTTCTGATCGCGAGGAGAAGCTTGCTGCCGCGGCTTCTACTCGCGAGAGGGAGATGGCCGATAGGCTGATGGCTGTGCCAAGGCTTTTTCCGGTGAGTATCTTTTTCTTGCACTGGTCTTGTACTTTTTCGGTTGTTCCTTGCCCTGTTCTTATTTTGGTCCTTTCTTCATTTTATTTAGATGCATCAGGCATCATGTTTGATCACGGTGTGCTAGAGCACGGAAATGCTCTAGATGATGCCACCACAGCGGTCGAAGATTGTTGCGGTACTACTGCTGGCGCCTTGGCGAAGGCCAAGGGGGGGGGGGGTGCTCCGATGCTTCTACAGGGAGATTGTCCCCAAGGGCGCTGCTCTTGAGGATGTCGGCACGCTGGCGGATGCCTTGTCGGAGGACACTTCGGCGGCCTACAAGCGCAAGCATAAGGGCCTCGGTGCCTTGATGGGGTTGGCCATGGCCATGGCATCCGGAGTCGAGTTGTACCTGCCGCTGATGACTCCTTGATGGCACCAGAGAACTTGGTGCTTGATGTGGAGTCTGTTGGGAACCCCAAGAGCAAGGTGTGAAACAACACCCTCAGTAAGAAATCGAGGTTATTGAACCAAGAGGAGGAAGGAAACGTCACACGGGTGTTGCAAGCAACACAGAGACCTGCACAACACAAACTCAAGGCTTTGCCCCAATTAGCAGTGAGATTATCAATCTCACTAGTTGTTGTAACAAAGGATTAAACGTATTGTGTGGAAGGTAATGGTTTGCAGCAAGTAAACAAGTAACAGTGGAAGATGTATCAATGGTAAAGATTGGATCGGGGTCCATAGTTCACTAGAGGTGCTCTCCTTAGATAAACAACATGGCATGAAGGGTAAACAAATTATAGCAGGGCAATTGACAGGAACTGAGCAAGGCATGATAATGCAATATCAGACAAAAAGATCCTATGAGATTCGATTGGGAAATACAACAATATACATAGACCGCCATCCAACTGCATCTATGACTAGAAGTCCACCTTCAGGTTATCATCCGAACCCCCTCTAGTATTAAGTTGCAAGCACTAGACAACTGCTTTAAGCAAAGTGTGTAAGGTAAAAAATCCACTTGTTACATGAACAAGAGACCTTTGTTTTCTCCCTATTGGCAACATCACATCTACAGCCGAAGAGATTTCTGTCACTTCCCTTGGAAACTAGAGGCATGAACCCACTATCGAGCATAAATACCCCCTCTTGGAGACACTAGCAACTACTTGCACATGATAGCTACTAACAACGGAGAGCATGCAAGATCACAAACAACACAGACATGATAGAATCATAAAGACAAAACCATTAATTAATCTGACATAGTAATCTCAATATCCATCGAATCCCCACAAACACAACATGCATGATTACAAATAGATTAGATCTTGATCATGAACGGAGCTCACAAGATCTATACATGAAAGAACAAAGGAGGAGATACAACCATATAGCTACTACATGGACCCATAGTCCAAGGTGGAAATACTCATGCTTCATACCGGAGAGAAGACCTCCAGGATGATTTCCCCTCCGACAGGGTGCCGGGAAGAACTTCAGATCCCCTCGATCTAGGGACGACGATGGTGGTGGCTACAGTAGGTTTCGTGAAGTTTTGATCGGGTCCTTAGTGTTTCTGCATCTGGGCTTCTTATAGGCGAAGAGGCGAGGCCGGGAGGCGAACAGGGGGGCCACACCCTGCCCAGGCATGGGTCCACCCTAGCCCGCGCCTGGGGGTGTGGTGGCCCTCTAGCACCTCTCCATCTCGTCTTCTGGATTCGTGTCCCCCACGGTAAAATATTGACCTTGGCTTTTGTCCCGTCCAATTCGAGAATTTGGATTTTCTGCCTTTCTGGAACCAAGAACAGAAGAAAACAGGCAAATGGCACTAGGAAACTTGTTAATAGGTTAGTTTTAGAAAAGATATAAAAACACCTCAAAGTGTAGACAAAGCAAAGAAAAGTATATACTAAATAAGCATGGAGCATCAAAAATTATAGATACGTTTCCGACGTATCAAGCAACGCCAAGCTTAACTCCTGCTCGTCCTCGAGTAGGTAAGTGATAAAAATAATAATTTTTTAGGTGACATGCACCATCAAAACCAAGATCAAACCATTTGCAAGCATTAGAAGCTGGGATCAAAAAACTCTAAACATGTGCATGAAAGATGGAGTTCTAAAAATAGGACATAGTAACTATGCATGCAACATGAAAGGCTACAAACAAAGATCATGAATAACATGCATTGAAAAACGTTTGTTTGTTTCATATACAGAAAACATGGCATAGTGGCATTCATCTTGTCCCTCATAGAGTAGCAAATAGATGCATAGGACACCTTCAAAGTTCACAAGGGTGACTAGAAACAAGTAGCACATGAACAAGTAATATCACAATATGCATCAATCAATAATATTTGGGACACTGCACACAAAATTACAACTATGCTCTCTTAATGGTGCCTAAAGGTAGAAGGTGGAGACTCAATATAATAGTGGAAGAAAGGCCTTTCATAAAGGAAGCAGGGATTTCAAGTTTCAAAAGGAGCTTCCAAAAATTATGGTACTTGTTAGCTTTCAGCCCTCATTGCCCCTATCATAAGCATCTTGAAGTGGTTAAAGTTAAAGTGAACAAAGATGGAGTATATGCTTGACAAAGTATAAGTTGGCAATCTCAAGTCCCTTGATACGAGGGCCACACCTCATGCTACTCAACTTCAGTCGCGTGTAAGTTCTTGTCATTGTAAGTACATTCATATCATAGAGAGCCGCCAACAGGGTACCCCTTGCAGCTATCCCATAACCAAAATGACAAGGCAAGCAGACAATGAGCATCTCAGCGATCTTTTTATTTACCATGTGCATAGCTTTTTATTGAGATGCTTCATAGATAGCTCACTATAGTGATGTTGCAAGTTTCCACCATGATTAGGCATGGCTTAGGCTAGCGGACCAGGCGTTTCTCTAACACAAAATACAAACTCCATGGACTTACAAGTTCCCTCTTTATTTCACACTGGTGACAGCCATAGATAAAAGAGCATGATATCAACTGAGTACAAAGTACAAGCGCAATGTTGGAAATGTTCCCCGTGACAGCACGGTTCTACTAATTCCAACGTATAAGTGCAAGCATATACAACATAGATGACACAATGGTTCAAGTTTATTAGGGGCAAAGAATATAAAGTGTGCCATCAAGTTTGAGAGGGCTTTAATCACTAAGTTTTCACATAACAAAATAGTTTTCAATTGGAAGATAGCAGAAAACAAGAATATACTTGGAATGGTGTAATACACCATGCATAGGAATTTATAGTGGACTCTTCGAAATAACTTGGTTTCTTGGGAGTTGGAAGCATGAGTATAACTTACTCATACAAGTGGAGGCTAGCAAAAGACTTGGAGCAACCAACTAAGAGAGCATAATGGCCATAATCATGCATAGCAACAAAACATTACTAATCAAAGCATAGAGTGGTACTACAAGTTAAGGACTAAATGATCATTTAGGCTATGGTGACTTGTTCATAGTCATAACATGGTGTGATCATGTGCCAAGTCAACCCAAACAAAGCATCAATGGAGAATACCACAATACTATGCTTTTGCATGCTAAAACAACGCATAATTTATTCAAGGCACACTAAGAAATCCCAATTGTTTGGAACAAGACATGCTAAAGCAATAATAACTAAGAATAAGGTCAAAACAACACCTAGCATGTCATGCTAAAGTCTAAGTCACAGTCAATGCAAGCTCCTCTTGCACTTTCAAGCAAGAACTTACTACTCCTTTCCAACACCAAGCAACTTATTTACAAAACAACACAGCGAGAATGGGGGTCCAAACTACTTTATTCAATATAACTAAACAACTAAGCAAAGCAAAAAAAAGACGCTCCAAGAACAACACAACAGTGCATGAAACAATAAAAACAAAGTGTCTAGACAGACCTGAGCTTTTTATTGATGAAGAAGGGGATGCCTTGGGCATCCCCAAGCTTTGACGCTTGTACCTCTTGGATATTTCTTGGGGTGACACCGGGGTGGCATCCCCAAGCTTTAGATTTTGTCCATTCTTCATCTCATTACATTATTATCTCTCTACACCTGAAATTTTTCGTTCATACAAAACTTCACACAATCTTCATTAGCAACATTAGTGTATTTAAAAGATAGTAGACCTTAGGAAAAGATTTGGAATAGCAAGACTTTTTACTAAAACACATGCTACTATAGTAAATCCTTCAAAAAGCTCAATTCACCTAAAGAGAACTCAAAAAGGAATCAATAAGAAGCAAATGCAAATAATGGCGGAAATCTGTCAAAACAGACCAACAGGTAGAAACTAATTTTTTCGAACATATTTTGTTGCTCAAATCAAAAGGTATTGAACTAAATAAAGTTATCTAACATACTGGGGGATTTATTCGTAAATTTTCAGCTCAATCCGAGTGACAAAGACTCCTCATGAATTTTTTTGGTGGAGGACAGAAATCTGTTTCGGGACAGCAACTTCTCAAATCTTACTTCCCTCTCATTAGAGGTCATTCTTGGCAAAAAAAGCAAACAAAAAGTATAAGGAGAGTTCATTACTGAAGTAATAACTTCCAATACTCAAGGAAACTCTTGGTTTATCTCCCAAGAAGTACTTTTCTTTAACGCCTTTAAGTTAGGCACAAGAAACAAGAAGAATCAAGTATTTTCAAATGAAGAAGCATTAACATCAAACCTTGATTTCAAAGGAGGAGCAAAAAGCAACTTCTCTCTCCTAATAGGGAAGTGTTCAATACCTTTATTGAATGGAAAATGATATTTAATGGTGCCTTCTTTCATATCAATGATGGCACCAACTATTCTAAGAAAGGTCTTTCCAAAGTAATAGGACAAGAAGCATTGTATTCAACATCCAAAACATAGAAATCCACAGGTAAATAAGCATTCTTAACCATAGTGAGAACATCATTAATAATCCCCATGAGTTTATTCTTAGCATTATCATTGAGTGGGACATCCAAATAACAATCTCCTAAAGGTGGCAAATCAAGCATTTCATAAATCTTCCTAGGCATAATAGAGACACTAGAACCAAGATCACATGAAGCTTTGAGATCAAAGTCATTCACTTGCACATTAATAATGGGTTCCCAATTATCATCTACTTTCCTAGGAATAGAAGCTTTGTGTTTTAGCTTCTCTTCCTTAATTTTCACAAGAGCGTCTGTAATATGTTTTGTGAAAGCAACATGCATATCACTAGCATCAGGACTTCTAGCAAGATTTTGCAAGAACATAATTACTTCAGAAATATTGCAACCATCTATATCAAAATCAAACTTAGCATCACTAGTAGTAGGCTCAATAGGATTAGGCGTAGTAGGAGGAGGAGGAACAGGGACTACTGTGACACCCCCGGGGTTAGGGCTAGAAAAATCCCAGACCTCTGTCGGATATAAGCCTAACCTAAATCTCGAAAACATAAAGAAGGAGAATTGATAACACAATAGTGACCCTACGACAGAAAAACTTATTACAGCGAGCTCATAACTGATCAAAGAACCAAAATATTACAAGCAGGGGTCACTGACCACAAACATAAAACAACGGAAGGCAAATTATGCTATTAAGTAAAGCAAACTTAACAAATGGCCTAAGAGGCATGAAGCATAACAATGACGTCCAATCCATAGATCCCAGACTGCCGACTAGGAACTCCAAACTACTCGTCGATGTCGATGCCGTGAAGAACTCATCTTCTATGGTAACACTTAATCTGCTGCAAAAGTATCAACGAAGCAAGGTTGAGTACAGGGTGTACTCCGCAAGACTTATGGCTGGTGGAGTTATTTTGTATAAAGCCATCTTTGTTTTGTAAAACAAGAGGGAGAAGAATCTCGACTAATCAGAATATTTAAAGGGGATAAGAGAGCGGTATCTCTAGCTTTGATCATCTTTTGATATCCACCGAATCATCAACATATGAACCTATCTAGGATCACCCCCTCGTACCCATGAGGAAGCATCCTTAAGCACACGTTGATCAACTTGCCAAGTTTTACGATTAGGTTAAAGTTCTCTATGATATTAGAATCTTGTCTCCAAGTTCGTCCATTACTGTGGACACGGCTTTTCGAAAAGATTTAACCCTGCAGTGGTGTACAACTTTACCCACATGCGCCAACCGATTCTTAATGCCACTATAGATTAGCCCTCTTCCTTGGAAGGCCGACAGAGAGTGGTTGACCACGACCTTTACCTTGCTTTCACCGAGACCATGAGTCATGCACTAGGGAGATGCCGCCATAACGGGTCGAGTCCCGAAGCCGGTCCCTAATGATGTGTACAGGGTTCAAGATTATGGATGACGGGCATCTCTTGTTCCCGGCCATGCTTACCTACCTGTTATGAATGCACCTCCATTCAAGAACATCCAAGATGTGTATGTAGAATGGAAAGACCGAACTATGTGACTCATGGAATCTACTCGGCAAGTTAGTTGGTCGAGGGGGTTTCTAGGCCCCCGTGTGGCTACACCCTTATCTTGGACCATAGGCAAGAACTCAGGTCCTAGTAGTGGCAAGTATGGGAATGCAAAAACCACAACCCACCATGGCCTCCCATACAAGACTTAGCATGTTTAACTTTCATATCTGATCTTACCACATCATCCTGTCATACTAGGTTAAGTCGCAGCTCTGATCATCAATCGGATGGACCATCGATAACAACTAAGCATGGCTAAGCACAACAGATGTAACAGCTCTAGCAACTCTTCACAAGCCAAACCCTAGTTATGCTAGTAGCAGTGGATTAGGGAATATAGGCTACAAAGGGAACATGCAATAGATAGGATTACTCTATATATCAATAAAAGACTTTAGAATCGTATGCCCATGGCAAGAATGTAAATACTTTGAAACCATAGGATTATATCATGTGTGGGGCTTCGCTTGCCTTTGCTAGTTGATATCCAGAAGGCAGGGCTTCGGACATTTGGTACTTGACTTCATTACAGTTGGTCAAGTATTGGACTTCGAGCTTCGACGGTGTTGATCTCGGTCTTCGATCTCGATCTTGATTTCGATATTGTATTCTACCGGAGAAGAACCAAATACCAGAAAGAAAGGGAAACAATCAACACATGGCATCAATGCAGTTCTCATACAAGAATGATGATATGACAAGTTAAGTTGCATTTAAATAAACCTCTAAGGCATGCTTGACAATTTAATCGGGGTTCCAAGGGAGAAACCCCAGATGCATATGAGAGGGTTCATTTTGTCTTTCTAATTAACTTGCAACTAAAGTTATTTAACAATTCATGATTATAATTCTATTGGACAGATCTTATTTTTCTGAACATTTTGATATATTATTTGTATTTTTCTGATTTAAAATGAATTAGTTATGAATTTCTCCATTTTAATTCATTTTAAATCATTTTTAAAATATTATAAAATAATTTACATTTTGGAAATACTTATACATTTTATTAAACAGAAAACATTTCTAAAATGATTTATTTAAATTACATAAGGGGCCCACATGTCAGGGATTTCTTATTTACAGAAAACATTTACTGAAATTATTAAAGAAAAAGGAAAAAGGCTTTATGACATCATGATGATGTCATGCTGACATCACCCATGGCCTTGCTCTCATATCAACAACGGAACCAGCGATTGAGCACGCGCGGGGCAGCGAGAGGGGGCGCATTGGAAAGAGCTCATCGAGGCAAACCAGAGGGTGGTGGCGCCGCTCCTATTTGGTCACCGGAGACGGCGGCCAAACAACGGCGAGTGGCAGCGATGGCAGGTCCTCGTGGGGAAGATGCCAAAGAGCGAGAGGGAGGAGAAGAAAGGCACGGGGAGGTGCAGAGGCGCACCGCGAATGCGATGCCGGTGTTGGTGAGGCAAGGGGTGGCCGAACGACGGGGATTTGACAGTGGCTGGCGGTGAAGAGGACGACGACCATGAGCTCGATTTGAGGCGAGCTGGATCGATTCCTTCGGCCAGGCGAACAAGGACGACGAGGTGGTCACGATGGTGTCCTCGGCTTGGCCCGGGGCGGTCGGGAACGACAACATCGTCGACCTCCTGTGAGCTAGGGTTTCGGCCAGGAGAGGATAACAGGGAAGAAGAGAAGCTAGGGTTCATCTCCGCGGAACAGGGTACTTGTAGACGTCATCTAGGACGGTAGCATGCATCGCGGCGCCGGTGGGAATCGTGACGCAGATGGGCGGCGGCGCCACGCAGCTGCTCCGTCATCGGTGACGAAGACGACAGGCGGTCAGAAGGATCGAAGGGGTACGCGGCCGGGGTGGGCTGCTGCTAGGCTGGCTGGGGCCCCGAGTGGGCCTCAGGGAAGCTTCCTGCTGCGCGCTGAGAGGTGAATAGAGAGAGGAGAAAGATGGGATACGATCGAGATAGATTAGAAACCTGTTCTATTTTCTGGAAATATTTTCCATTTATATTTCTGATTTCTCTTTTGTAATTTCAAAAACCAAACTATTTTATACATTTCAAAAATGCCGCATAGTTTTATAAAGATTTAAAATACTATGGGGCCCTCATAACCAATTGGGCTCCACATATTGGTAGGTTTTTTCAAAAAATATTCAAAAGCCATTTGAATTAATTTCAAAGAGAGAGGGAAGCTAGGGTTTAGGGTTTGTGATTATTTGTTGAGTGCATTTTTTAATGAAATGATGCTCATGAATGCACAAATCAAATACTAATTACAATTTAAAAAAACTAGGGTTGTTACAATTCTATCCCCCTTAAAAGAATATCGACCCGAGATTCCTAGGTAGGATGATAGAAGGAACAGGGTTACACTAAACTTCGAAGATCTTCTCGAAGAGGTTGATCCATGCCACCATGACGAGTGGACGAAGCGCTTCATAATATTCGGGGTGGTTGCTCATACTAAGGAAGAGAGGGAATGACACGAAACCACGAACTGAGTATCTCACGGTCAACTCATGGATAGATGCTTCACGAACATCTCTAAAGCCAACAAACATGAAACACGTTAAGGTAATGGAGGAAACAAAAGGAGATGGTTTTCAAGGTGACTGGTAACTGGTCTTCATAAGGATTGAGACCATGGAGCTTGTAGAAGAGGGTAAACTTCTGAGGGCAGAAACTTCCAACAGATGGAACATGACCACAGACTTCGAGAGGTAAACCTCTACTAAACAGCTTAGATAGAGCTTCACACGTGGAAGAGATAGATATCAACAAAACCAAGCCGTTGAACTACTTTTGACATAGAAGGGTCATTCTTTGGTTCAACAGAAGGCCAAGACAGATAGGTGCTTTGGTGGAGAGGACTCATAAGAGTCACAAGGATCATGTAACAAGAGAAACTATTGATTACCAAAATCATGGTCGCTCTTCGAACATGTTTAAGAAAGCGGGAAGGAAACTCTTTAATTCATCCAGGACTATCAAAATCCTTGTCAGAGATCATGATATCACTTTACACTACCAAAATGAATTGTTTAGAAGATTCCTGGTGACACGAGAAGGAAGAAGCTTCATTCTCAGACTCCAAGTCATATCAAGTCGCTTGCCAATGTTAGAAGGATCTGAAGAATCGACCGAGAGACATTTATAAACTATACTTTAAATGTTCTCCTTGATATTTGGAAACACCAATATCAAACTTTTACAAGCCTTCAATCAGTCATCAAGTAAAGGTCGGACTTCGGATACAAAGGAAACCATAAGCACAATTCCTATAACAAATCATAGAAGATGCCTCAGGAGTAATGGTTGTTCTTGCTGATTCAAGGGAATATGGCTATGGGTATTCCGACTGATTGTTTCAACAATTACATCACTCTTGTCAGATGTATAGAGAAACCTATGTTAAAACCTGGAGGAACACCAACCATCATTGCTGCTTGAGATTCAGCTTTGGTTAGGTGGACAGATGCTTCAGACTCAGCACATCCGAATAGAAAGTATGCAATATTTACACAGAGGTAAAGTCACTAGATTCTCGAGGCATGGACTTCAATGTCAAGCTCCAAAATAGGAGCTAGATTGCAGAGCCCGTGTGATAATAAGTTATCAAAATATAATTGCATCTACATGAATTGTTTGCAATGAAACACAACTGAGTCCTGTTTAGGAAACATTTAGGAGGATATAGAAGTTGTGTTGGACTTCTTGTCTTCCGTGACGAATCAATCAGTGTGCTTGGAGGTTCTTATCGATATGTGAAGATATCAAACTACCATATCAAGAATACTTTGCACATGCTTGATTAACTTGAAATGATTCCTGAGGAAACAAAGACAACTCTACTCAAATCCACGGTGACATCTTTCAACATTTGCACGTGAACCAGAGAAGGTTACTTCTAGAATCTAGAACACATACTTCGAAATGACACGAAGATGATTCTCAAAAGTTTCCAACATTAATGCCAACTATTCCATAGGAGTCTGATCAACATGGAGAAGTTAAGAATGTCATCGATAGGCTCAATAACAAACTTATCAATACACTCTAAGATGATGGAGTCACATGTTGTATGAACAAGGCATAGACATTGGTCAGACCAGAGGACATGAAGATGTACTTAAGTGAGACTTCACAAGTGGATACACCATCAGAATTGTCCTTGGACTGAGTTTGATTTGACGATTGCCCAATCCAAATCAAAGGCGGGTAAGATAACATATCCACAAAGGACATACTATATTACTTCAGCACGAACAAAACTATACATCCTTTTACGGAGGAACAAAGTTGGATAGAACTTTGGTCTTACAACTCTCCAGGTTGTTGTTTAAGCTCAACCAACTAGTTCAGGGGTATCCAGTACGGATCCTTGGAGAAAGGCTAGTTCAGAGAACTTGCTTGCTCAAGAACTTGACAACATGGTCATGTGGCAACATGGAGATACTTCTAGTAGACATCTAGAATATCACGGACCACCGATATGCCATTTAGCTCGAGAGGAAACTTGCTTCATAAGGCAAGAAGACGCAGTCTCAAAGCTTCGGCATAAGCCTAAATTTTTGACCGAAGAGGGTGCACCAGAATAGTGTACTTGGTAGCACAATCATCCTTTACTTAGTGATAGAGTTA
This sequence comes from Avena sativa, assembly GCA_916181665.1. Taxonomy (NCBI): domain Eukaryota; kingdom Viridiplantae; phylum Streptophyta; class Magnoliopsida; order Poales; family Poaceae; genus Avena; species Avena sativa. The sequence continues at coordinate 36,262,765 of OV702298.1, read as the reverse complement.
ATCAATCACAATAAGAATGACACAAATGTCCTAGAAGTTCAATGCAATAAATATTGCTAAGAATCTTGGATGGTTACATCAATACGCACACGCATCATTCCTGAGCGCAAAAACTCAGAGGAAGGGTGGGTAATATGTTTAAGAGCATCACTTCATTAAGAGGGTCATGAAACTCATCACGATCTCTTAGTATAAAAGAGTGTGACACTTTAAGGTAGAATAGAAATAAACTAATCAATGTTTATTGATCTGCGGATTACAACACTTTGACCTGGTCTTAGAAATGACGAGGTACTAAAGTTTGTTTCTCCTGACAACCCAAAATTATTTATCATGACGAACCACAAAAGTATCTTGCATCGGAAGACACCAATGCACATTTACTACTTGGCTACTAACTGGTAGACAAAGGTCGGAAAACATCAAGGGAGAAGAAACATGCTCAGAACAAAATCCTGAGATGTAGATGCATAAGTTAACAATCTTCTGAAAACCAATGCAGAAGAGGGGAGCTGTGGTAGAGTCACGAATATAGAAGTGAGACTCATGAGGAGTTCTTGTTGTGATCTAGTTGGTTCTATTAAAGAACATCTTCCATAGCATGTGGTAGGGGAAGTCCTTTATTGTCACTATTCAATAACGACAATATCCACAAGCTTGAAGGCTATACTAGAAGGTACTAGCCATCCTGAGATAATGTTTGAACATTTACAACAGGGGTCAACAATGGATCTTGGGTTAAAGGTCAGCTTCATGTACAAGATTCACAACACCAGAATCCAGCACAATCGGGGATCTTCGGTTCAAGTTCGAGGGTAAAACCCAAAGAGAAGAGTAACTTCTACTTGAGTGATAAAGCGTACACTACAAGATAGTAATCAGGAGGTAGCTTCCAAAAGAAGATACAACTTCTGAAGTACCCGAACAAACAAAAAGGAGGCACACAAGGCGAAAGGAAACCTTGAGACCTGGAACAGAACATTGAGGAACCATCAACATGATGTTGTAGACCATTAATGTAGAGAGGTCATGATAGAAAGAAATCTCTCAGAAGAAATAGAACAAAGGGAAACAAGGAACACACACAACTGACTCTAGAGTACTCAACACTAGGTCAGATGGTTGAGAAACGACATGCCAAGAAGGCACCTAAGTTTGGAAGATGAGACGAGATAGCAAATTTTTTACAAATAAACACAAGATAAGATATCCCATAGTTAGAGCGAAACTTGATAAGGAATAAAAGAAGCATACCAGAGTTTTTGCACATAATTTTCATCTTCAAAAATAGTTTTCACAAGTACTAAACTCAACATTGACCAATAGAAAGGTTTCCTAAAGTCGGTACTACTCTGATACCAAAACTTGTGATACCCCCAGGATTAGGGCTAGACAAATCCCAGACCTCTGTCTGATATAAGCCTAACCTAAATATCGAAAGCGTACAGAGGGAGAATTGATAACACAACAGTGAACCTACGACACAAAAACTTATTACAGCGAGCTCATAACTAAGCAAAGAACCAAAATATTATAGGCATAGGTCACTAACCACAACCATCAAACAATGGAACGAAAATTATGCTATTAAGTATAGCAAACTTAGCAAATGGCCTAAGAGGCCTGAAGCATAACGATGACGTCCAATCCATAGATCCCAGACTGCCGACTGGGAACTCCAAACTACTCATCGATGTCGATGCCATGAAGAATTCATCCTCTATGGTAACACTTAATCCGCTGTAAAAGTATCAACAAAGCAAGGGTGAGTACAGGGAGTACTCCGCGGGACTTATGGCTGGTGGAGCTATTTTGCATAAATCCATCTTTGTTTTGTAAAACAAGAGGGAGAAGAATCTCGACTAATCAGAATATTTTAAAGGGTATAAGAGAGCGGTATCTCTAGCTTTGATCATCTTTTGATACCCACCGAATCATCATCATCTGAACCTTTCTAGGATCACCCCCTCTTACCCATGAGGAAGCATCCTTAAGCACACGTTGATCAACTTGCCATGTTTTACGATTAGGTTAAAGTTCTCTATGATCTTAGAATATGGTCTCCAAGTTCGTCCATAACCGTGGACATGGATTTTCAAAAAGATTTAACCCTGCAGGGGTGTACAACTTTACCCACATGCGCCAATCGATTCTTAATTCCACTATAGATTATCCCTCTTCCTTGGAAGGCCGACAGAGAGTGGTTGACCATGACCTTTACCTTGCTTTCACCGAGACCATGAGTCACGCACTAGGGAGATGCCGCCATAACGGGTCGAGTCCCGAAGCCGATCCCTAATGATGTGTACAGGGTTTAAGATTACGGATGCCGGGCATCTCTTATTCCCGGCCACGCTTACCTACCTATTATGAATGCACCTACTTCACCTCCATTCAAAAACATCCAAGATGCGTATGTCGAATTGAAAGCCCGAACTATGTGAAACATGGAATCTACTCGGCAAGTTAGTTGGTCGAGGGGGTTTCCAGGCCCCCGTGTGGCTGCACCCTTATCTTGGACCATAGGCAAGAACTCAGGTCCTAGTAGTGGCAAGTATGGGACTGCAAAAACCACAACCCACTGTGGCCTCCCATACAAGCCTTAGCATGTTTAACTTTCATCTCAGATCTTACCACGTCATCTTGTCATACTAGGTTCATTCACAGCTCTCATCATCAACCGGATGAACCATCGATAACAACTAAGCTTGTCTAAGCACAATAGATGTAATAGGTCTAGCAACGCTTCACAAGCCAAACCCTAGTTATGCTAGGAGCAGTGGATCAGGGAATATAGGATACAAAGGTAACATGCAATAGATATGATTACTCTATATATCGATAAAAGACTTTAGAATCGTATGCACATGGCAAGAATGTAAATACTTTGAAACCATAGGATTATATCATGTGTGGGTCTTTGCTTGCCTTTGCCAGTTGATATCCAGAAGGCAGGGCTTCGGACATTTGGTACTTGACTTCATTACATTTGGTCAAGTATTGGTCTTCGAGCTTCGACGGTGTTGATCTCGGTCTTCGATCTTGATCTTGATTTTGATATAGTATTCTACCGGAGAAGAACCAAATACCGGAAAGAAAGGGAAAAAATCAACACATGGCATCGATGCAGTGCTTAGACAATAATGATGATATGAAAAGTTAAGTTGCATTGAAATAAACCCCTAAGGCATGCTTGACAATTTAATCGGGGTTCCAAGGGGTGCAAACCCTAATTCGGAGAAATCCTAGATGCATATGAGAGGGTTCATTTTGTCTTTCTAATTATCTTGCAATTAAAGTTATTTAACAATGCATGATTACAATGCTATTGGACAGATCTTATTTTTCTGAACATTTTGATATATTATTTGTATTTTTCTGATTTAAAATGAATTAGTTATGAATTTATCCATTTTTAATTCATTTTAAATCATTTTTAAAATATTATAAAATAATTTACATTTTTCGAAATACTTATACATTTTATTAAACAGAATGATTTATTTAAATTACAGAAGAGGCCCACATGTCAGGGATTACTTATTTACAGAAAACATTTACTGAAATTATTAAAGAAAAAGGAAAAAGGCTTAATAACATCATGATGATGTCATGCTGACATCACCCATGGACTTTCTCTCAGATCGACGACGGAACCATCGATTGAACGTGCGCGGGGAAGCGAGAGGGAGCGCATTGGAAAGAGATCGTCGAGGCGAACAGAGGATGGTGGCGCCGCTCCTATTTGGTCACTTGAGACGGCAGCCAGACAACGGCGAGCGGCAGTGATGGCAGGTCCTGTTGGGGAAGATTCCAGAGTGCGAGAGGGAGGATAAGAAAGGCATGGTGAGGTGCATAGGCTCACCGCGAACGCGATGCCGATGTTGGTGTGGCAAGGGGTGGCTAAACAACGGGGATTCGATGGTGGCCGGCGCTGAAGAGGATGACGATCGTGAGCTCGATTTGAGGCGAGCGGACTCGATTCCTTCGGCCAGGCAAACAAGGATGACGAGGCGGTCATGATGGTGTTCTCGGCTTGGCCCGGGGTTGTCAGGAACGGCGACGTCGACGAGCTCCTTTGAGCTAGGGTTTTAGCCAGGAGAGGATAACAGGGAAGAAGAGAAGCTAGGGTTTGTCTCCGCGGAACAGGGTACTTTTAGACGTCGTCTAGGATAGTAGCGTGCATCGTGGCACCGGCGGGAATCGTGACGCAGACGGGCGACGGTTGCGGTGCCACGCAGCTGCTCCGTCGTCGGTGACAAAGACGACAGGCAGATAGAAGGATCAAAGGGGGTACGCGGCCGGGGTGGGCTGCTGCTGGGCTGGCTTGGGCCCCGGGTGGGCCTCAGGGAAGCTTCCTGCTACGCGCTGAGAGTTGAAAAGATAGAGGAGAAAGATGTTCTATGGCCCAAATAGATTATAAAACCTGTTTTATTTTTTGGAAATATTTTTCCATTTATATTTTTGTTTTCTCTTTTTTAAAATACCAAACTGTTTTAGACATTTCAAAAATTCCACAGAGTTTTATAAAGATTTAAAATACTGTGGGGCGCTCATAACCAACTGGGCTCAACATTTTGGTAGGTTTTTTCAAAAATATTAAAAAGCCATTTGAATTGATTTCAAAGAGAAAGGGAAGCTAGGGTTTAGGGTTTGTGATTATTTCTTGAGTGCATTTTTTAATGAAATGATGCTCATGAATGCACAAATCAAATACTAATTACAATTTAATAAAACTAGGGTTCTTACAACTACTTATGGTTTAGTGGTGATAGTGCACACAATATTGTTTCTATCAATTTCAGCTTCCCTTTCCCACTTAGCATGAAGTTGAGCCAACAGCCTAACATTTTCATCGATAGTAACTTGTATGGAATGAGCAGTAGTAAAGGTATTTTCCATGGTTTCAGGTTTAGCGTCCATTTTATTAATCAAGGAGTACTGTGCTTCAGATAAAGAGGAAATATTCTTATCAATAGTTAAAAGTTTTTCCTCTATAGTTTTGTTGAAAGCAGTTTGTTTACTAATAAAGTCTTTGAGCATGACTTCGAGTTCAGAGGGCTCACTTCTAGCATTGTTGTAAGAGTATCCATAGGAATTGCCATTATTAGGAGGATAAGGCGTATAATTATTGTTACCACCAAAATTATTCCTATATGCATTGTTGTTGAAATTGTTGTTTCTAATGAAGTTCACATCAACTTGCTCTTCGTGAGCAACCAAAGAGGCTAAGGGAACACTATTAGGATCCAGAGGAGCTTTCCCATTAACATGCATAGCCATAATAACATCAATCTTATCACTCAAAGAGGAGGTTTCCTCAACAGAATTTACCTTCTTACCATGTGGAGCTGTTTTAGTGTGCCATTCAGAGTAGTTAACCATCATATTATCAAGGAGATTTGTTGCAGCTCCCAAAGTGAGGCCCATGAAGGTACCTCCAGCAGCTGAATCCAACAGGTTTCTTGAAGAGAAGTTCAAACCTGCATAAAAAAGTCTGGATAATCATCCAAGCAGTCAGTCCATGAGTGGGACAATTCTTAGCCAAAGATTTCATTCTTTCCCAAGCTTGAGCAACATGTTCATTATCAAGTTGTTTAAATTTCATAATGTCACTTCTCATAGATATAATCTTAGCAGGAGGATAGTACTTTCCAATAAAAGCATCTTTGCATTTAGTCCAAGAATCATTACTATTTCTAGGCAAAGACAGCAACCATTCTTTAGCTTTTCCTCTCAAGGAGAAAGGAAAAAGCTTGAGCTGAATAATATCTCCATCTACATCCTTATATTTTTGCATCTCACAAAGTTCAACAAAGTTATTGAGATGGGCAGCAGCATCATCAGAACTAGCACCAGAAAATTGCTCTCTCATCACAAGATTCAACAAAGCAAGCTTAATTTCATAAAAGGTAGCATCAGGTGCAGGCGGAGCAATAGGTGTACTAAGGAAATCATTGTTGTTGGTGCTAGTGAAGTCACACAACTTGGTGTTCTCAGCAGAGTTCATTTTGGCAAAGGTGGGCAAGCCAAAAACAGCAACAGCTAGAGCAGGAACTAATTTTTTGTGTTTTTGAATCAAGAAAGCAAACCAAACTAGACTATTTTTTTGGGGTTTTGGAAAAGAGGCAAACAAAACCAAGCAAAAGAAACTAAGCAAACTAAAACAAAGTAAAGAGAAAGGAAGTGAAGGACTCCCTTGTGAAGACGTCCTTAGCCTCCCTGGCAACGGCGCCAGAAAACCTGTTGATGACTCCTTGATGGCGCCAGAGAACTTGGTGCTTGATGTGGAGTCTGTTGGGAACCCCAAGAGCAAGGTGTGACGCAGCACATCAGCAAGTTTACCCTCAGTAAGAAACCAAGGTTATCGAACCAGTTGGAGGAAGGAAACGTCACACAGGTGTTGCAAGCAATGTGGAGACCTGCACAAAACAAACTCAAGACTTTCCCCAAACTAACAATGAGGTTGTCCATCTCACCGGTTGCTGTAACAAAGGATTAAACGTATTGTGTGGAAGGTAATGGTTTGCAGCAAGTAAATAAGTAACAGTGGAAGATTTATAAATGGTAAAGATTGGACCGGGGTCCATAGTTCACTAGAGGTTCTCTCCTTAGATAAACAACATGGCATGAAGGGTAAACAAATTACAGCAGGGAAATTGATAGGAACTGAGCAAGGCATGATAATGCAATACCAGACAAAAAGATCCTATGAGATTCGATTGGGCAATACAAAAATATACATAGATCGCCATCCAACTTCATCTATGACTAGAAGCCCACCTTCAGGTTATCATCTGAACCCCCTCCAGTATTAAGTTGCAAGCAATAGACAACTGCTTTAAGCAAAGTGTGCAAGGTAAACAATCCACTTGTTCCATGAACAAGAGACCGTTGTTTTCTCCCTAGTGGCAACAAAACATGTACAACCGAAGAGATTTCTGTCACTTCCCTTGGAAACTAGAGGCATGAATCCACTATCGAGCATAAATACCCCCTCTTGGAGTCACTAGCAACTACTTGGCCAAGATAGCTACTAACAACAGAGAGGATGCAAGATCACAAACAACACAGACATGATAGAATCATAAAGACAAAACCATTAATCAATATGACATAGTAATCTCAATATCCATCGGATCCCCGCAAACAGAACATGCATGATTACAAATAGATGAGATCTTGATCATGAACGGAGCTCACAAGATCTATACATGAAAGCACAAAGGAGGAGATACAACCATCTAGCTACTACATGGACCCATAGTCCAAGGTGGAACTACTCACGCTTCATACCGGAGAGAAGACCTCCGAGATGATTTGCCCTATGGCAGGGTGCCGGGAAGAACTTCAGACCCCCCCCAATCTAGGGACGATGGTGGCGGCGGCTACAGTAGGTTTCGTGGAGTTTTGATCGAGTCCTTAAGGTTTATGCATCAGGGGCTTCTTATAGGCGAAGAGGCGAGGTCGGGAGGCGACCAGGGGACCCGTGCCTGGGGGTGTGGTGGCCTTCTGGCACCTCTGCGTCTCGTCATCGTGATTCGTGTCCCCCACGGTAAAATATTGACTTTGGCTTTTGTCCCGTCCAATTCCAAGAATATTGATTTTCTGCCTGTCTGGAACCAAAAATAGAAGAAAACAGGCAACTGGCACTATGGCAACTTGTTAATAGGTTAGTTCCAGAAAATATATAAAAACACCTCAAAGTGTAGACAAAGCAAAGCAAAGTAGATACTAAACAAGCATGGAGCATCAAAAATTATAGATACATTTCCGACGTATCAGCCCCACATCAGCTCCCAGATGCCAACGGCTGCCGATGGCTCAAAGGTATCTTCCGCTCTCTTCTCCTCCCGCTGTAAGCGTTATGGGACGAAGCTCATTGACCTGTTGGCGGAGTACGCAGCGAAGCAGCAGGAGGAGGTCAAGAGCAGGCAGTCTGGCTCTGAGGCCACTTCGGATGTAGGTGCCTAGTCACTGTTGTTATAGTTTAGGATAGTATATCCTCTTCCTTTTGTGATGTATGCTTTTGCTGATGAACAATCTTGAATTATGTCACGGGGTGGACTTTATGTATATAAGTTATGTTTCGATCTCCCACCAGCGATGTTTGTGATGTTCATTTCCTTACTTGTTTGCCTTTAGGTTCCTTCGGGTGAGATTCCCGTAGATACTTCAACTGCTCCTAAGCCGTGACCATCATTGGATGATGCATCACAGCTCACAGTCCGTCATGACCGCGTTCGTAGCTTGGATAAGGATATCCTCGGCATTCGCGGTCATGCGGATGTATGGAAATCGAAGGCTGAGCGGTCCACTGCCAGGGAGGAATTTTTGATGGGGGAGCTATGGTAGATGAGCGAGCAGCTTCAATGTGAGTCGTTGCGAACTGGTGTTGTTTTTGGCTGCACCTTTCTTGTGTGTCATATTATGCTTGTATTTGTGCAGGCGCCAATCTCGTTCCGAAGGAAGAGAAGGAGCATGTTGCGGTGCGGATGAATTTCCTGACCCAATAGGATTTAGAGGATGGCGGCTTCTTCTGGATGGACCGTGATCAGGCCATTGTCCTTGCAACGGTGCAAGATCGTGTACACCAGGTTTCTCGGGTGCTGAGGCAGGCGAGGATTTCCCTGGCGTCCACCTGGGCCGTCATGTTTCCCTTGGACGAGGCACCTTCAAATCTTTGGGGTCTGCTAGCGAAGTTTCAAGACGTGAGCCATCTCAAGGAATTGGTGCGGCGTTAGCTGGTTGCTGGGGTGAAGGCTGCTCTTTCACTTGTTCGGCTGCATCGCCATGACGTCGATCTCGCGGCGGTGGCGACTAGTCCACCTCTTCGACCATATGGTAGTCTTTGGGATATGAGCCCGCATTATGCGGCTGTAAGGCAGTATGCCGAAGAAATTGTTGATTTGTTTGAGCAGCGGGTGAGCGTAATACTCCAGAATAGGTAGGTCCTGTAAAGAAAACAGATTGATGTAAAATGTGTATGTATTCGAGTGGGCTAGTTGTGCCCTTTGTAAAGTTTGTTTGTATTAGCACGTTGTGCTTTGGTATTTGCATGTCCTTTTCGTTAGCCTGACGTGGTCAGCTACTCAGGTTGTATGCATTGTAATCAGTCGACGAGGTCGTTGTAACATCCCAGCATTTAGGAACCAACGAAGGGTAGATTTAGGAATTTATGATGTTGCATGCATTCATCTGTAAAAATGTGGGTAAATTTTTCGCCAAATAAAAACCTAAAGTGATCAAGGTTTCTTTCATACTTTGAGATTAGGTATAGTCTTGAAGGATGATTGACAGACTTTGATATGATCTTTGTGGATTTATGTGTTTTGGGAAATGAAATTTGAATTTAAACTTGAGTGTTGAATTTATAGTTTAAAAGAATTCAAAGTTATATTTGAGTATTATACTTTAATCAAGAGAAGATCATTAGTACTCAAACTTTAAATAAATAACATAATCAATTAAATGAATATTTATTTATTCCATAAATAAGTTACACCAAGGTAACATATGTAAATAAACAACAATTTGTATAATAGTAATTGAATAGAAAAATAATATTTCTTTATTGAATAATGGTACAATATTTATTACAAAAGAATAAAAATAAAAAGTATAAAAGAATAAATTAAAGATTACAATTGAATCAGAGAGATACTACAAGTGACTATTCTACAAAGAAAGGAAAACCTAAACTAAAGTCTTGATCTTCAAATTTGGTACCTGCAATATAAATATAAACAAAATATAGAAAATTAAGGTTAAGAGGATATTACTCTTAGACTTGACAGTGAAGTGCACTGATCGAGGTTCATCATTGAGTAATCTTTTAAAAAGGGGCAAGTTTCACCAATAGGAAAGAATATATCTTTCATAATTTTAAGCCATAAGTCAAATAAACAGCAAGGAGGGGCAAGTTTCACCAGCCAAGTAAAAGGTAACTTCATGGTGTGTGCTGTCAGAACATATCCACAACCTGTGCAGCAGGCACATAGGCAGCACACACACCAAACTTCATGGTGTGTGCTGTCAGCACCACAACAACAACACAATCAAACAAAACCATCCACATAGACGTGGGAAGCCAACCCCACATCACTTTCTTGTTCATACACACCAAGAACAGCAGCCAGCAGCTAAACCCAGCCAAAGCCAAGCTAAATCACACCAATCAAAACCTTGGATCACACCACCAAAATGGTGACATAATGAGGGGGTGGATCAGGTGGATAGCAAGACCAAGATTAAGCCATCAGGACCAGGAGGTGAAGGGCTAGATCAAGTACAAGCCAGGAGCTGGAAATACCAGGAGAGCATCAAATCAAGTTAGCACAAGATCAACCACAGGAAAAACCAACATCAAGTGACAGTGGTGAGTAAATAGATCATCACCTGATCTATCTGTCTAAGATTAGACAAGCATACATGATCTGTCTTTTACTCAAATTCTCAGAAACACCCAAATGGGGTGAATCCATCACTCAAGTTTTAAACACTAAAAGCAACCAGAAAACTATAAAGATCCAACTTAGATCTCAGGACAACATCATTGATCTAAGCTATCAAGCTATATTTCAATTCAAGAATGAATATAGTCAAGAACTAAACCTCTAGGCACATCTCTTCAATAGGAGTATCACCTTAGGATTTAATCTTATGGATCCATATAAGTTATCAAGCTTACAAGCATCTTTCCCCAACTTTGATTCAAGAAACAGTAGCTGGTATCACTACTAGAACCAATCCATGTGAATCAACAAGATAGAGGTCTAAATCCCTAAACCTCAGACCAACATCATTGGTTCTAGGGATGCAAAGGAAAGAGAATTCCACTTATCTATAATGTCAAGTCAATTTTAAGCTTGAACAATACCAAACCAAGTTATAGAATCTAATCTTGTGTGCCATACAAGGATGGTGTCACAAGAACAGTTCTAAACTAAGCAGGTTAAGCATCCAATCTTCACAGCTACAACCAACCAACTATAAATCATTTTCCTGTTCTTAATCACAGGAATCATAACCAGGATATTCATAAATATATCTTCACTATAGAAACGATTTTTTCTCAAGCTATATATGAATTCTTAAGTCAACAGTACTCAGACAGTGACTTCATCACACAACACTCACTGTCATCAACCAAGTAATGGCAGTGGTGAGATATTAAACCACTATATTTACTAAGTATTGCTTCTAGAGCAACTTTACCATCTGAATCATATAAAAAATTAATCCATAGAATCATCTGACAAACCACTAGCATCACCATAGCTAACCATCAGCAATAATCCATAGCAAGTCACCACTTAACAGGTTCCATCAACACATGATCCAATTTATCAAATATTTAATCAATAGAGGGATTTGAACCCTAAGCAGAACCAATCATCTTAATCAGGACAGGACAGTAACCATGAAGGCCAGTACCAACATCTATCTTGGGATGGCCTAGCACAGAGATCATGAGAGGGGGAGGAATCACTTACCAAAAGTCCTCGCTGTAGATTAGAAGAGGAAGCAGAGAAGGCCGACGAACATGGCGGCATGGGAAGCACCCCCAAGGGGGCGCTGAAACCCACACAACGCCAAAGTGGCGCCTATAGCCACACCTAGGGGCGAGGAGCATCACCACAGCACACGACAACAGCGGCGGCGTCAGCACCAACGCCAACCCCAAACCCTAGGGTTCGGAACGGCATCGATCTGGCCGCACGAGAGCTCCTGCTCCAAATCGAATTGGACAGGAAGGAAGAGCGGGGCCAACATCCTCATCCTGCACCACGGTGGCGGCCAGGGGGGTCCACGGTGGCGTGAATCGCCGACGGTGACACCGTTAACCACGGGGTCGGGGAAGGAGAAGGAGAGAGGTGAGCTCGAGAGAGAGACAGAGAGTGATGGGCTAGGTTGGGCCAATACCCCTTTGGGGTGTTGTTTTGCCTTTGCCCTACTAGGCCACAAGGGCCCAATAAACCCAAATAGCCAGCCCAAATCATTTAGAGCCTGTTTTAATAAATGTAAAAAGACCAAAATGCCCGTGAACTTAAATAAATTCTAGAAAATAATATAAAAATCCAAAAATTATAAATAAAATATTTTTGGATTCACAATAATCCAAACTATCCGAATCATTTAAGAAATAAAATTTTAGACATATAAATTTTATTAAGAATTTTGTAATTTAAATATTCCTTATAGAATTTTACAAAATTATTGAAAGATGCTAAAAATAAATAAAAATCACTTTCATTATTTATTAATATTGTAGTATTTTAGAAAAATACTAAAAAATATTTAATAACCATTTTTGGTACTCAAATGATAATTCTTAATGGAATTATTATATCAATAATTCAAATAAAAGGAAATAAAATAAATAAATACAATATTCTCTAAATATTAAAAATTAATATTTATAAATCCTTAATTAATTAAAAAGGATTTTTCTATAATTTAAATAATGGGGGGGTACATATAACGTTAAATAATGCATTACATTACTTTTGCATAATCATTTTGCTTCTTTAAATATTGTCCTTACCGGGCAATAGTGATGTTTTTGTAGACATAGAAGTTCAAGGTCCAGTGCAAGCATCAGACTTCACTATCTTGCGATCACAAGGCAAGTTCATCACTTGCTCATGTCCTTTGAAGAGTCTTTATCAAAGTATTTGCAAATTGTGTGTTATCATCTATATTATAGAAAAAGAAAACATTATTTTCTCAAGATACTAAATTTTAGATATCATCCTAAGTGATGATATGATGGAGCAATAGAACTTAGGGTTCTAATTGCAATAATGATGGACAATTAGGGATTAATAACCCATGACATCAGTGATTCTAGCATCGTATATTACGCGTTAACCATGAGATTTGGAATGGGACAGAGAAGTCAGTTGTATCCTTTTCCTCTTGTATCGAGGCAAGACGACCTTAACGTGACGTTGTGATTCCTTGTGTGGATCCAACATATGGGTGGGCACCCTTACGCCCCACACTTTTGGTGTCTAGATTATCTATGAATGGTGTTTAGGGATATAGTCCATGTAAATGGTACTATTCCGGGCATCACTAGGTCATAGAGTCTTTGGGAACTCATCAGGGTTTTAGCCTGCCCGAAAGGGGACTTAACGAAGGTGAGCCATCCCCAAAGGATCGTGCAGACATATGAGGTCACGGAGAGGGCAGTGGTTGGCTTGGACCAACTACTGGGCCCCACATCATGGAATTGTGGATGGGAAAGTACGCCCGGTCGTGCAACAAGGAGTTGATATCTCATGGGAAAAGTAAAGCACCTCTGTAGAGTGTAAGAACTGTAACTTGTTACTCCCTGTTCCGGGAAGGAGCTACGAACACGGTAGGAAAGGAACTCCATGAAAGTTCTGGTCAACCTATGAAGGCTGATGGTCATAGATTTTTATAATAAAATTAACCTTTAAAGAAATATTTATGAAAATTTCATAGTGCCAAAGGCTAATAGTCTTAGGTGGTAGATATAGCATCAAACTTCCTACCTTAAATATAATGAATTTGCTGAGTAACGCTGTTACTCATACTTTCCTTTGAATCCTTACTTAGACTCTGAGAATTCTGAAGATACTCCAAAGTATGCATCTAAGAGTCAAGAGGAGGTCTTCTATGAAGAGCCCAACCTGTATGGAGCCGTAGAAGGGGAGGACTACGACATCGTCTATGGAGGTGAGTTCCAAGAGTCCGAATAAATACTATAGTTCTAGAAGCCACTTGAGCCGAGCAACACGAACAATATATATAGCAATAAGTTATTGAGCTCAATTTGGAGTTTAAGTTTTAAATTTGAAACTTCTGCTGACACACTTATATTTTGTTTTGTAAGTTGAATCTTTTGGAAGTCTTGAACTTCCGGTATTGTAATAATAATAACGTGTGTATGTTTGTAATATGGACCCGCAATGTTTCTGTTGTACCACTCCGAGGGATGTGATATTTACGGAACGGTATTCTGTGAATGTCATGTCAACGACTATAGTGTACTACACATGCAGTGGTATGCTGGGTCACCGTAGTCATGAGGTTTGGCATAGCCCCCGGGCGTATTTATGGCGAAAAGTAATGCAAAGAAGAAAGAAATTTCGGCCAAGGGACTTTTTATTCATAAGCGTAATCGAAGAGGTACATTGTTCGGCTAAATAGCCTTGGCTGAGTAGCCTTATTGAAAGTAAAGAGGTAGCTAGGGGTAGAAGCGTTGCAGACGTGCGACTTTCCAGGGGTTGGAGTATTCGACTCCTGTCGCAATGTCCATGAGGCGGTAGGCGCAGCCTGGGATGACTTTTGTGACGATGTAGGGTCCTTCCCAGGGCGACTTGAGATTTTTCGCCCGCTCTTGCTTGAGTCGTAGGAGGAGGTCTCCTTCGATGAAGGACCTTGGGCGCAACCGATGGCTGTGTTAGTTGCGGAGGCTCTGCTGGTAGACCGCTGAGCGAGCCGCGGCAATGTCGCGTGCCTCGTCGAGTGTGTCGACAGCGTCTTCGAGTGCGGCCGTTGATTCGGCTTCGCTGTAGGCAATGACCCGTGGGACCGTGTGGCGTACCTAGGCAGGTAGTATGGCTTCGGCTCCGTGTAACATGAAGAAGGTGTAAGCCAGTTGCACTGTTCGGCGTTGTGCATTGTCAACACCCTGATTTTTAATCCCAGATGCCTGTTATGCCATACATCGCAATCCCAGGATTACCATTTTTGCGAGACATAATAGATTTGGATACCACAGTACATCATCCATTAAAAACCATACATAAGGTCTTACACAAATAAGGATCTCATGATCGAGCTCTTAATACAACTCAAGCAGCGGAATAACGTAATGATAAAGGTAGCGTAGGCGAGGCTCCATCTTCGGGGTCACAGGAAATGCTGACGATGGGAGATGATCCTAGTTGTCGTAACCTTCCTAGGGTCCTTCGTTCTGGTACTCCTGTTCATAGTCTGTCCATGGGAATAGCCAGGGAAAAAGCCACGAGTACTCTTTAAGTACTCGCAAACTAATACTAATAAGTGAAGGGGGTTTTTGTAATAGGATACTAAGCTCTAGGCTTGTTTTGCAAAAAGCGAGATTTACTTCTACTAAGTTCAGAAGAAAGAAAATCTAGCAGAAATTTTATAACACCTAAGAGGGAACTTGAATTTCATATCACAACTCTGTTGTGGTCAAGTCAAATTCTCAATTCATTTCACAAGTCATTTTGAAAACATCTGATAGGGGAACAGTATGGCCACTCCAACTGTCCATAACCACGGACGCAGCTATTCGAATAGTTTGACACTCTACAGAGATTGTACACTTTCACCACAATATTCGATACATCCGTCAGGAACAAATCCGGAATTCACCATACTCAGTATGCGGATAATCAATCCTAACCTTTCAATTACAAGCCCTAGTATAAGCACCTCTCCTGTGAGTTTGGCCTCCCAACCATGACCAACTGTCATCTTGGGTACTGCATAGGTGGACAATCTTCACAAGGTAGCCTCAGCTCAGACCTTGGCCGTGAGGGAACACATACTAAGGTATATAAGTTTCCAGTCAAGCCCTACCCAATTTTTGGGTATTGTGGTTGTACGGTAAAATTGGAATGGTATCGCATCCAGACAACCATCAGTTTTATAAAGGGCTAAGTCTCAGGCCTCAACATTTTCATCATCAAAATCATCTGGTGTTCGGAAACACATGTCAAAACATCTCAGTAGAATGACTCATCATTCTAAGGTTTTCATAACCATTTTCCACCAAGTATTCCCATCTAAAGTTGATCAAGTTTTATGCTTAGCACTAGCATCTACAAGTGGGGGTAAGTACTAATGAAGGGTGTTAAACAAGTGGAGTTTAACTAAGTTCAATCTCATGCCTTAGGATGACATCAAGATTATCTAGCTTAGGCCAAATTTAATGCCTTTATGCAACCTTCAATTATCTTTCTAGTATCTACAATTCACTATGTAACTCTAAGAGAAAGCTTTGATAAAGAAATAAAGTAGAAAGCTTGCAAGTAAAACTAGGAATGGGGTTATCAAGTGGGTATGATCACATATGCTTAAGGCATATAGTTGGCATGGTAACAAGCTAGTATTAGCTTGCATAGGTCAACTTCATTAGTAAGGCTTGCATCAGTATCAGTATAAGCTTGCCTTGTGCAGAGAAGTGGTTGAAGTTCTCCTTTGCTTCTTCTTCGTAGTACGCTCCTTCCTCCCCGTATCCTTGGTCGGTACTAGCGTCTATGATTAAATACGAGGTACATCATCACCAAACAATACGTAACTACTTTTAGTCATCACACTAAGGTGTTCTATAGATGATCTAGCATCATCACTAATATCACAAGAATATAGCATTTGTCTTATTTATTTATTTTTAGAAAAGTAATTTCTACTCACTGAAAAACTACTTAAGATTTAATATTATCCAAACCAAACATGGGATCATGTTGACACATGTCATCACCACATATTTCAGTACATGGAAATGTGATTTAAAGTGGTGTCACAATTTAATAAGGTTTAACCTTTTATTTTAAATAAAATAGAGTGACTAGAAATGCCTATGTGGCATTCTTTTATTACTTGAACATTATTTCTGTAAGTAAACCCATATGTTTTTTATATATTCTGAAAGGTATGATCAAATGTGATTTTTGAGAGTTGGAATCAACTCAAAATTTATTATGGTTGAAATTTGAAAAATATTTGAATGCATAAAAGCTTCTGCCTTGTTATTTTTACCAGGGTTGATCTACAGATCCAAATGATTTGAATCCAACGGGTTTGGTTTAAGCATTTCAACACCTTTCTAACAAAATTGGATTCATGCAATTTGGTTCACTGAATCGAGCTGGGTTGATTTTTGAAACTAGGTACAGAACTAAGTTTGAATATAAATAGAAAAGGCTGAATTCAAACGAGTGGGCTGCGTGGGAAAGGTTAATGGGCCGGCCTAGTGTCACTCCACAGTGCGGGGCTCAACTGACAGGGGGTTCCACCAGTTAGTGGCTCATGACACGCGAAGCGGTACGGGGCGATCTCGGCCGCACGATCTAAGTCTAATCGAACGGCTACGGCTCATCGTCCATGTCGGGCAGCGCCGGTGAGACAGAACCCTAACACGGTAGGTGGGGGTCGTGGGAGGCTCACCGGGGCTCAGGCGAGGGTCGACGATGGAGGCAAATGACGAAGTCGACGACGGAGATTCTCCTGGCACCGGTAGCTCCTCCTAGGGTGGCTCCAATTGATGGCTTCCTTCTTCTCCAGCAGCGGCGGGCTCCGGTGAAATTCCGGCGATGTGCTACTCTCCTTGCTCCAGGAGTGAGGTGGGGTGGTTTTGGGTGAGAGGGGAGTGGAATGGTGTGAAGAAATCGAGCGGGGGAGGCCTCTATTTATAGCGGCGAGAGGGGACTGACGGGCACGGGCTGAGCTCGTCGTGGTCGACAACACAGAGGGCTATCGGCATGGGCGACGGTAGAGGGCGGTGCTGTGCTCCCTGGTGAAGCTCAACTGCGTGGTGGAAGGGCGTGGGGCGGTGCGGATCGGTCAGAACGCTTCGGCGCTCTGAGCGTGTCTGACGGAGGTTTTGATGGCGCACAGTGGGCGTGGTCCGCGCGGCGGCGAACGGGCATGTCTGCGGGGTTGCTGGGGTGGTGGTGATCACGCGTGCACGTGGCGAAGGCGGCGCACGGTCTGTGTGCGTGTGTCGAGGGTGGCGCACGGGCGCGCTCTCGGCATGCTCGCAGAGAGGTTTGGCATGGCTTGGGCGTGTGGTCCAGTGGCTGGCATTGCTCGAGGCTGGGACAGGGAGTGGCGGTGGAGTGATGGCTAGCTCCCAGACAAGGTTGGCGAGGCTAGTGTTGCTCGTAGCTTGATGTCGACCATCGGGTGGCAATGGTGCTCTCTGCCTGCTCACCATTGATGACAATGGCCAGCTTAAAGTGGTGTTAGAGATTAGTTAAGGTTGCTAGATGATCTACTAAGGCTAGTTGTAACCAGAGAGGGAACAAGGTTGGCCCAAAACACTATTAAAACAGTGAATTTGATTTGGTTGATTTGAATCTGCAACCTGTTTGATGAAATGGCCGCATGAACTTAAGTTTTGAATTTTGAAAAGATTTTGGGTGGGTGTGCTAGGCAGGTGCTGAGGATTCTGTGGATGCTTGGGTTTTGAAAATTGAGCTTGTTTGAGTGGTTTTTGAAATAGTGGGATCTTCCCATATGAAATAGATTCAATTTTAAACTGTCATTTAAACTAAGCATTTAAATGTTTTTGGATGATCACAAAGTGGTCCTTGGTACCTTGTTATGAGTACTATCAAGGGGTGCAAAGATCCATACATGTTTCTGTTAAGTTCTGAAAGTTAGAGATAGCCAAAGTATGCATGGGAGTTAATTTAGCCAAAGTGACCATTCACTTAATTTGTTTGTTTTGACTTGTTTGTCTTCGGAAAAAGTTTGGGGATTGTTTAGATGATGTTTATTTCACCTAAGAATCATTTGACAAGCAAAGAAACATAGAATCATGGCAATTCAAAAGAATCCAATTTTTAATACACACACATATGAATGCTTTCATATTTTTAATTAGAAAAGTTTTTGTTAACCCTAAATTTGATGAGTAGAGTTTGATGATCCAAGTTTAGTATTTTCGGGATGTTACAAACCTTCCCCCCTTAAACAAAATCTCGTCCAGAGATTTGAAAAAGGACGAAAAAGATTACCTAGGATTTGAAGAGATCGGGAAACTCCATCCTGATGTGATCTTCGCGCTCCCAGGTAGCTTCCTCTTCTGTGTGGTTGCTCCAATGAATCTTGAGAAACTTGATGCTCCGGGTTCTAGTAGTTCTGAAAGATTCTTCAAAAATACGGATGGGTACTTCGGGGTAGGTCAGGTCATCATTGATTTTTATGGTCCGGTGATCGATATTCTTGAACACTTCCTTCTTCTCCGGAACTTCCAGGCACTTGCGAAGTAATGAGATATGGAACACATTGTGCACGGCTGACATCTCTTCGGGTAGTTCCAATTGATATGACACTTCTCAACGGTTCAGAATCTTCAAGGGCCCGATATATCTGGGGGATAACTTTCCTTTCAGTTGGAAATGCTGCATTCCCTTTAACGGTGACACTTTCAGATACACAAAATCTCCGATATTGAAAGCGAGGTCCCGACGTCTCTTGTCGGTGTAACTCTTCTGCCTTGACTGGGTTGTCTTGAGGTTCTCACGGACCTTATGAACCTTCTCTTTTGCTTCTCGTAGGATATCTGGTCCGAAAATCTGACTCTCTCCTACTTCTGACCAATTCAAAGAGGTGCGACACTTCCTTCCATACATGAATTCAAATGGGGCCATTTGCAAACTGGCTTGATAACTGTTGTTGTATGAAAATTCTGCAAACGGCAGACAGTCATCCCACTTAGATCCATACTCTAACACACATGCTCTCAGCATATCTTCGAGTATTTGATTTACTCTCTCCGTTTGTCCATCGGTCTGAGGGTGGTAAGCTGTGCTGAAATCTAGTCGGGTTCCTAAACCTTCTTGGACTTTCTTCCAGAATCTCGAGGTAAACTGAGTTCCTCGATCCGATACGATGTTCTTAGGGACTCCATGAAAACTGACGATTCTAGCGATGTATAACTCTGCTAGCTTCGAACTCTGGTATGTGGTCTTGACGGGTAAGAAATGGGCGACATTGGACAATCTGTCCACTATGACCCAGATAGAGTCATTTCCCCTACTAGAAGTAGGCAATCCGGTGATAAAGTCCATTCCAACAGAATCCCATTTCCATTCCGGAATCTGCAGCGGTTTCAACAATCCAGTGGGTCTTTGATGTCCCGCCTTGACTCGCTGACATATATCACACTTCGCGATATAGCTTCCGATTTCTCTCTTCATCTTATGCCACCAAAATTGCTCCTTCAAATCTTGATACATTTTCGTTCCTCCGGGGTGGATAGAATAAAGAGTATCATGAGCTTCCTTCAGAATAACTTCTTTCAACTCAGAATCTGCTGGTACACAAAGGCGTCCTTTGTACCACAGAACTCCTTCTTCGTCTTCGGTAAATCCGGGTACTTTGCCTGTACCGATACGATGCTTGATTCTGTCGATACTAGCATTTCCTTTCTATGCCTCTTTGATCTGGCTGATCAAAGTGGGTTGAAGTTCTATGCTAGCCAAAAATCCTTCACTCACTAATTCCATTCGGAAATCTTCCAACTCTTTGTGCAAGCTTGGTTGCTCCTTCAAAATCATGGAGTTCAAGCGGCACGACAATCTGCTAAGGGCATCTACTACCATGTTGGCTTTACCGGGGTGATAGTGAATGTCCAGATCGTAATCCTTGATTAGATCAATACATCTTATCTGTCTCATATTCAACTCCTTCTGAGTGAATATATACTTCAGGCTCTTGTGATCCGAATAAATCTCACAACGGTTTCCCATCAGGTAATGCCTCCATGTCTTCAGGGCTAGAACTACGGCTGCGAGTTCGAGGTCATGGGTTGGGTAATTTTGCTCATGTTGTTTCAGTTGTCGAGATAGATAAGATATAACTTTGCCTTCTTGCATTAGAACACATTCGATACCGATCTTGGATGCGTCACCATACACGTCAAAGGGCTTCGTGATATCTGGCATGATTAAGATTGGGGCTGAAATCAATATCCTCTTGAGTTCATGAAAACTTGCTTCACATTTGTCTGTCCATTCAAACTTCTTGTCGTTCTTCAGCAATTGGGTCATGGGTCTGGTGATACTCGAGAATCCTTCTACGAACTTGCGGTAATATCCCGCCAATCCGAGAAATGCACGAACTTGGGTCTGAGTGGTTGGGGCTTGCCAATCTTCGACATCTTTCACCTTTGCAGGGTCAACGGCAATTCCTCTGGATGATACAATGTGGCCGAGGAATCCTACCTCCTGTAACCAGAATTCACATTTGCTAAACTTGGCATACAACTGATGCTCTCTAAGGGTTCCAAGAATGGTCCTTAGGTGTAGCTCATGTTCTTCTTCTGATTTGGAATAAATTAGAATGTCATCTATGAGAACAACGACAAACTTATCCAGGAAGTCCATAAAAATCTTATTCATGATACTCATGAAATAAGCGGGGGCATTGGTTAATCCGAAAGACATAACAGTATAATCGTATAATCCATATCTAGTGGTAAAGACAGTCTTTGAAATATCCTCTGCATGAATCTTGAGTTGATGATAGCCTGTTCTAAGATCAATCTTAGAAAACACTTTGGCACCGGTCAACTGATCAAACAAATCTTCTATCTTGGGCAATGGGTACTTGTTCTTGATAGTGACATCATTCAACTTCCAATAATCCGTACACAAACGGTTACCTCCATCCTTCTTGTCCATGAACAAAACAGGTGATCTCCATGGTGACGCACTTGGTTGAATTAATCCAATTTCCAGCATGGCATCCAGTTGCTTCTTTCAGTTCTGCTAGTTCAGACGGGTTCATAATATATGATCTCCGAGCTATGGGTCCAGTTCCGGGGATTAGTTCAATGATAAACTCGATATCCCGATCTGGGGGCATACCAGGCAAAACATCTGGAAATACATCGGGGTATTCACAGACTATCCGGACTTGGTCAATGGTAGGTTGGGCTATACTCTTGTCGCACTTGAATTAACGAGGTAAGGTTTGAGATACATGCTCGACTGATATTCCAGCTGTACTGGTCATGGTTATGGCTTTATTGACATAGTCAATCAATCCTTTATGTTTGGACATCCAATCCATTCCTAGTACTACTTCCTAACCTTTAGTTCCGAGTACTATCAGATTAGCATAAAAATCTATGCCATGGATTCGGATAGGGATGGCTTTGCAAATTTGCCTAGCTTTGGTGGTTGAACCGGGGATTTGAACAATCATAACATGCTTCAGTTTAGTTGGTTGAATCTTACTAGTGCATGCAAATTCTTCGGTCACAAATGAGTGCGATGCACCAGAATCAAACAAGACTATAGCAAGTACTGAATTAACAGAAAACATACCCAGCACGACATCTGGCGCTTCCTGGGCTTCTTCAGCATGCATGAGAAAAAGACGGTCGTTGCGGTTGAGCGAATTCCCTGGGGCAAACCTTCTTCCTGGCTGAACACGACGCTCCTGCTGAGCTGGGGAATTTGCATTGGGGGCTGCGGCATTCTTCTTGGGCACTCATTGGAGTAGTGACCCTTATTTCCACAATCATAACAAGTTACTTGCGACTTGTCCTTTGCTGCAACAGGCACAACATTGCTACCAGTCCTCGGGGAAGTGTTGGTGTTGGCGGTAGCATTGTTGTTGTTGAACTTGGGTGGTGCATGATTGAAATTGCTAGAGTTGCCAGGGTTGTTGTGATTTCCTCCGGGCCTCGGGTTTCCACGGTTGGGATAAGTCGGACAGTTCATCGGGGGTCTGTTGGTTCTCGGGGCAAATCCTGGAGATGGGTTGGGCGATACTATGGGGTCTGATGGGTTCCTAGCTGATGCATCATGCGACGCTTGCGGTTCTCCTTGGCTTGGTTGATCTTTCCTTCCATCTGGATGGCAGAGTGGACAAGGGCTTCAATATCAGAAAAGGGGATATTGACAAACACAGTCTGCATCTCATCGTGCAGACCATTCAAGAATCTCTCCTTCTTCTTGGCTTCGGTGTCTATCTCATCCGGGGCATACCTAGCTAATGACAAGAATTTGTCACGGTATTCCACTACGGTCATCCGTCCTACCTTCAGTTCTCTGAACTCATCTCTCATTCTCT
The DNA here is from genome assembly GCA_916181665.1 of Avena sativa. Lineage (NCBI taxonomy): Eukaryota > Viridiplantae > Streptophyta > Magnoliopsida > Poales > Poaceae > Avena > Avena sativa. The sequence goes on along the minus strand of OV702298.1, from coordinate 36,239,950 downwards.
TGATCAAACCTGGTGGCACATGGGTTCTGCTGAACTTGACCTTGAATTCCTCCCAGGTCATCATCTGGCCTCCGGTCATTGCACGAACGCGGTTCCACCATGCTCTTCCATCTCCGGCTAGATAATGGGTGGCGAACAGAACTTTCTTGTTAGCTTCCACTCCGGAGACTTCCAGGTTGTTTTCCATGGTTTGCAGCCAATCATCAGTGTCTAAGGGCTCTTCTGACTTAGTGAAAATGGGTGGGTTGGTGTTCTGGAAATTCTTGAGCTTAGATCCATGGTTGTCCTGATTTACTTGGCCTTGATTGTTGTGGGCTAGCTGGGCTATTTGCTGAAGGGTGGCTAGGTTGTCTTGACGTTCAGCTCTTTCAGCTTCGCGGTCAGAAACCAACATTTGCAGGATCTGCAACATCGGGTCCGGGGATGAACCACTTCCTCCGCGTGGCATCTGAAGATTGAGATAGATCATCAGAAAAGAGGGAAATTTCTAAGGTTCAGGGACTTTGGAAAGTTTTTAAAGTTTGGCTCAGTTTTTTTAGCAACTTGCTTTTCATTCATTCATTCATTCATTCATAGCACACAATACAAACACACACCACAACAAAGGTAAACAAATGGTTTTAAGAACTATTCTGGAAACTACGATATAGTGGGACCAAATACAACTCACTACGCTAGTGCTCAAGTGGTACTACTCCTTGGAGTCGGTGTAGTCGTCATCCTCATCATCCTCATCGTCATCGATGAAGGCAAAATCATCCTCATCGGTGAAGAAGTCCATAGCCTGATCCTCCAGAAAATCATCATCATCGCTGAGATAGGAGTAGGGGTCTCCATGAAGATCTTCTCCGGCATTCTCCCTTTCCTCCAACTGCATGTCTCTCTCGTGGATAGTCTCCTCCAAATCCGAGATACGGTGGAGAAGACGGGCAATGATGCGCTCCTTCTTGTCGAGCTGATGGCGGCGAGACTTGCGATCCTTCGCTAGCATGGAAATGGTCTGATCCTTCGTCTTGATGATGGCGGACTTGTGGTTGGAGTAGTCACGGCAATTGTCCAATTCCTGCTGACAATCGTACATCATGAAGCTAAGGTGGTCCAACTGAGTCTTCAGCTCGTGGTGGTATGGGGCTTCCAGGGGCTGTCCCATAGCATCACGCCTTGGACAAAACTCAAAGCGGGTACCCTTGATCTAGTTGATACTCTGCCCACACAGACGGGCAAGAGCTTCCTTCATAGCCCTGGCAAGTCCATCGAGCCAGTTGTTCTCTCTTAAGGTGAATTGAATTCCCTCAGCAGTGGGAGGTTCAATCTTTCCTCGGAGACTTGCAATAATTATCCACTGCAGATCTTCTCCTCCTTGATCATTGAGCTAAGCTCCGAAGAACTCGGGGTGCGGACGCTCCAGAAGTTCCGAAAGCTGGTCCAAATCCCGCTCAAAGATAAGGTCTCCTCCATTCCCCAACTGATAAAATTTGCTGTACTTCACGTCCATCTATAAGAATATAGGATGATTAAGTTAGTAGAGTGATCAAGTGTGTCGAATTTTAGGTATTTTGCAAGAGTTTTTGAGGATCATGAATTTTATGAAAGAAACAAGGTGATAAGAATGGGAATAAGTTTTTGTAAATATTTGCTTCCTTTGGTTTTGAAACTAAGTTTTTGATTCAAACGTCCAGTCTAACTAGGGTCTCCTATGGTCAGGATGGCTCTGATACCAACTTGTCAACACCCGGATTTTTAATCCCAGATGCCTGTTATGCCATACATCGCAATCCCAGGATTACCATTCCACAGTACATCATCCATTACAAACCATACATAAGGTCTTACACAAATAAGGATCTCATGATCCAGTTCTTAATACAACTCAAGCAGCAGAATAACGTAATGATAGAGGTAGCGTAGGCGAAGCTCCATCTTCGGGGTCACAGGCAATGCTGACGATGGGAGATGATCCTAGTTATCGTAACCTTCCTGGGGTCCTTCGTCCTGGTACTCCTCTTCATAGTCTGGCCATGGTAATAGCCAGGGACAAAGCCATGAGTACTCTTTAAGTACTCGCAAACTAATACTAACAAGTGAAGGGGGTTTTTGTAATAGGATACTAAGCTCTAGGGTTGTTTTGCAAAAAGCCAGATTTACTTCTACTAAGTTTAGAAGCAAGAAAAGCTAGTTGAAATTTTATAACACCTAAGAGGGAACTTGAATTTCATATCACAACTCTGTTGTGGTCAAGTCAAATTCTCAATTCATTTCACAAGTCATTTTGAAAACATATGACAGGGAAACAGTATGGCCACTCCAACTGTCCATAACCACGGACGCGGCTATTCGAACAGTTTGACACTCTGCAGAGATTGTACACTTTCACCACAATATTCGATACATCTGTCAGGAACAAATCCTGAATTCACCATACTCAGTATGCAGATAATCAATCCTAACCTTTCAATTACAAGCCCTAGTATAAGCACCTTTCTTGTGAGTTTGGCCTCCCAACCATGACCAACTATCATCTTGGGTACTGCACAGGTGGACAATCTTCACAAGGTAGCCTCAGCTCAGACCTTGGCCGTGAGGGAACCCATACTAAGGTATATAAGTTCCAGTCAAGCCCTACCCAATTTTCAGGTATTGTGGTTGTACGGTAAAATTGGAATGGTATTGCATCCAGACAACCATCAGTTTTATAAAGGGCTAAGGCTCATGCCTCAACATTTTCATCATCAAAATCATCTGGTGTTCGGAAACACATGTCAAAATATCTCAGTAGAATGACTCATCAATCTAAGGTTTTCATAACCATTTTCCACCAAGTATGCCCATCTAAAGTTGATCAAGTTTTATGCTTAGCACTAGCATCTACAAGTGGGGGTAAGTACTAATGAAGGGTGGTAAACAAGTGGAGTTTAACTAAGTTCAATCTCATGCCTTAGGATGACATCAAGATTATCTAGCTTAGGCCAAATTTAATGCTCTTTATGCAACCTTCAATTATCTTTCTAGTATCTACAATTCACTATGTAACTCTAAGAGAAAGCTTTGATAAAGAAATAAAGTAGAAAGCTTGCAAGTAAAACTAGGAATGGGGTTATCAAGTGGGTATGATCACATATGCTTAAGACATATAGTTGGCATGGTAACAAGCAAGTATTAGCTTGCATAGGTCAACTTAATTAGTAAGGCTTGCATCAGTATCAGTATAAGCTTGCCTTGTGCAGAGCAATGGTTGAAGTTCTCCTCGGCTTCTTCTTCGTAGTACGCTCCTTCCTCCTCGTATCCTTGGTCGGTACTAGCGTCTATGAATAAATACGAGGTACACAATCACCAAACAATACTTAACTACTTTCAATCATCACACAAAGGTGTTCTATAGATGATCTAGCATCATCAATGATATCACAAGAATAAATCATTTGTCTTATTTATTTATTTTTAGAAAAGTAATTTCTACTCATTGAAAAACTATTTAAGATTTAATATTCTACAAACCAAACATGGGATCATGTTGACACATGTCATCACCATATATTTCAGTGCATGGGAATGCAATTTAAAGTGGTGTCACAATTTAATAAGGTTTAACCTTTTATTTTAAATAAAATAGAGTGACTAGAAAGCCTATGTGGCATTCTTTTATTACTTGAGCATTATTTATGTAAGTAAACCCATATGTTTTTTATATATTCTGAAAGGTATGAACAAATGTGATTTTTGAGGGTTGGAATCAACTCAAAAGTTATTATGGTTGAAATTTGAAAAATGTTTGAATGCAGAAAAGCTTCTGCCTTGTTATTTTTACCAGGGTTAATCTACAGATCCAAATGATTTTAATCCAACGGGCTTGGATTAAGCATTTCAACACCTTTCTAACAAAATTGGTTTCATGCAATTTGGTTCAATGAATCGAGCTGGGTTGATTTTTGAAACTAGGTACAAAATTGAGTTTGAATATAAATAGAAAAAGCTGAATTCAAACAAGTGGGCTACTCGGGAAAGGTTAATGGGCCAGCCCAGTGTCACTCCGCAGCGCGGGGCTCAACTAACAGGGGGTTCCACCAGTCATTGGCTCATAACACGCGAAGCGGTACGGGGTGATCTCGGCCGCACGATCTAAGCCTAATCGAACGGCTACGGCTCATCGTCCACGTCGAGCAGCGCCGGCGAGACAGAACCCTAACGCGTAGGTGGGGGTCGTGGGAGGCTCACCGGGGCTCAGGCGAGGGTCGTCGATGGGGGCAAATGACGAAGTCGACGATGGTGATTCTCCTGGCACCGACAGCTCCTCCTGGGTCGGCTCCAATCGATGGCTTCCTTCTTCTCCAGTAGCGGCGGGCTCCGGTGAAATTCCGGTGATGTGCTGCTCGCCTTGCTCTGGGAGTGAGGTAGGGTGGTTCTGGGTGAGAGGGGAGTGGAACGGTGTGAAAAAATCGAGCGGGGGAGGGCTCTATTTATAGTGGCGAGAGGGGACCGACGGGCGCGGGCTGAGCTCGTCGTGGTCGACGGCATAGAGGGCTATCGGTGTGGGCGACGGTAGGGGCGGTGCTGTGCTCCCTGGCGAAGCTCATCGGCGTGGTGGCTGTTGGGCCACGCGGAGATAAAATAAAAATTTCCCTCTAACGTGGTTATCCCAAGATCTAGCTGAGGTAGAAGGCCATGAGGTTTACTACTAGACGCGCAGTTGCGGATTACTGATGAAGCGCGTGAGTTGATGCAGTGCAGTCCTCACGATCCGATCATCCTGGTGCTGATCGCACGGCACCTCTGCTTGATGGGGATGTGCCTACCGGGGTATACCCAGCAGGCCGTTTCCGACTGGCCCAAGAATTGGCGAGTGGGCCTGCAAGACGGCGACTAGATTGAAGCCCAACGAGGAACCAAGCGACTGGAAGCTGAAGGCCCAGGCGAGTAGATAGGCCCAGTCGGATTAGGTTAAATGAGTACCGAAGCTTTAACTGAATCGGTTGAGATATGTAAACCCTAGGGGAGGTGAGCCTATATAAACCTCCCTGGAGGGCGAGTAGAGATACGTTCCATCATACCCCCAAGCGACTCGCCGCCTAGCCGCCGAGCTCGCCCATTGTACCACCTCCATAATACAATCTAGCAGGAGTAGGTCTTTACCCTCCGGGGGGCCGAACCTGGGTAAAACCCTGAGTCTCCGCCCTCATCTCGCACCGCAGATGGCTGGCCGCCCTTGCCCCTCGTTCTACTACTCGCTGCCGATTGTAGCATCTGCCGTGACCATTCCCACGACAGTGGCGCCCACCGTGGGGCCTGGCCGGTCTGGCCGGTGTTCTGCGGCGAGATCCAATCTGCCCATCAACGAGACGGTCGCCACCGGCCGCATGATAGCGATCGCGAGATGCTCCAAATCTTGCCGAGCAACTACGTCCCGGCGGCGCGACCCGTCACGCACAGATTGATCCTGCCGGTCGGCACGATCAGCCTCTTCGTCGGCCTCACCGACGTCATCGTCTCGGAGGACTCGGCTCGCATCCGCGAGTCGCCGCCACGCGATCGGCTCTCCGAGAGCCAGATCCGCACGATCCATCGCCTCGCCTCCGAGTACAATTCGGCCCACAACGACGTGGCCGAAAACTCAGCGGCCGCGGAAGACGCAGCCCTCAACAACGACGCCGACTCGGCGACCCCGGCGTCACTCGCCGGGTCCATCACCGCGGCTTCACCCGCGGGCTCCATCACCCAGGTCTCCAACATGGGAGACTTCGAGGACCCCTCCATCCTCGGGATCTTCGAATTCGACTCCGGGTCGGAGAACTCCGCCGACCTCCGTGACGGAACCGGCCGCCACGCTGTGACCTACATGGCGACCGGCACCGATCCGCCGGAGGATCCATTCTCCACCCCAATCCCTCCTAACGCCACGGCGACGGAGGTCGAGGAACTCCGCCTGAAACTGGTGGAGGCAGTGCGCAAGGAGCAAGCCGAGCACGAAATTTTTTGCCTCGAGCAGGTGACGGCGCAGGAGCTATCGCGCTACCACCAACAGCGGATCAGGTCGCTCCTGAACCCCACCATTTAGGGGCGCGCCCTGAACTTTGACGACGAAAACGACCTGGCCCGCGTGGCCGAGCGCGCGATCTGCGAGAACGCGCCACCAGGAGGAAGTCCCCGACCCCCGCCAGGATCGACAGCGATGGGCGCCCCGCCTCCACCCAACCGCACACCCCCCAGGGACCAGCCGCGGATAGTAGTCTCCTCACGGGAGCGAGATGCAAACGGCCTCCCACTGTTCTCCACCCCGATGGACAACCTCGTGGCAGGCCGGGCAGCAGCCGGCAGCATCACGGCCACCGGCGATGGTGCCCTGCAGATCCAATATGTCAGGGCCCTGCTCGCAAAGGCCGTCGAGCAGCAAAGAGCGGGCACCGACTCGCAGGGTCGAGTATACTCGCGTTCGTCGGGAAGCAGGGCGGCCTCAAGCGGCTGCCCAGCGGCGGCAAACACCCTCAACTGCCTGCCACCAGAACCACTATAGCTCCAACACCGACCCGCGAACGCGGCACTCTCCACCAACGACCCCAGGCCAGCGACCAACTTCGTCGCCGCCAACGGGCAACCCATCGACGCCCGCACCCATGTCATCAACAACCAAAGCTGGCGCGCACGCCAGCCAGACGACCTGCGACACACCCTACCCAATCGCCGGGACGGCGAGCCCATGGGGTCGCTCAGTCGACTCGGCCCCAAGTGCTTCGGACCAATGATCCGAGGCGAGAAGTACCCGCCAAACTTCAAGGCGTCGAAGGAGATAGAAAAGTACGACCCCTCGTACGACTCCGCCGTCTGGCTCGACACATACCTCATGGCAATGGGGATCGCAGGCCACACTGACCTGCTAGCCGCCCGTTACCTCCCCCTGATGATGGAAGGGACGTGCAGGCAGTGGATCAACACCCTCCCCCAGGACAGTATCGACTCCTGGGAAGAGATGCGCGACGCCTTCGTCAGGCATTTCGAGTGCTCCTACACCCGCGCCACCACCATTGAGGACCTGGAGCGATGCGTCCAGGGACCGCGCGAGTCGACCCGCAATTGGGTCCAACGGTGGCAAGAACTCTGGTACAACGCGGTCGGCATCCACCCAGACACCGCGATCCATTGCTTCAAGACTTCGTGCCGCTACGAGCCACTGGTCGCCAAGCTCAAGCGACACTCTCGCACACTCGACAACATCCCCGACCTCCTCGAGATCGCCAAATGGTACGCGGAGGAAGATCCAAACCAGGAAACTGACGACGAGTCAGGTGGTCAACGCCGCACGAGCGGCAACGACAGCGGACGACGATCCGACCTACGCTACAGCAACACTCGCCTCACCGGCAAGCGCCGCAGTGACGGGCGAGTCGACTTCGTCGCCAACGCCGGGCACGCGCAACGTGAGCCTAAGAGCTTCCGCCGCGACGGAGGACAACGCCGCGACGGTGGCAACTACAAGGCCAAGCCAAGGTTCGACCCCGCGGCCCTCCTTAACCAACCATGTGCGTTTCATAGCAGGGAAGGGAAGCCCGCAACGCACACCACCGCCGACTGCCACACCCTCAGGGAGATCGAGAAGGCACGACGAGCACGGGAGGACCCCGACAACGACCCGCCAAACAGCGGAAAATTCGGCAAAGTGGCCGGCTCGCTCCACACCTTCACGGGCTTCAACACGAAGCGCGAGAAGAAGGTCATCGCCCGCGCCGTCGCCGTCAACACGGTGGCCTAGGTGGACGTTCCCCAGTTCCTCAACTGGACGGAGCAGCCCATCACCTGGAGTCGACAAGACCACTCGCCACGCATCGAGTACCTAGGTCGAGTCGCCCTGGTGGTCAAGCCTAAGGTCGGCGACTACTGGCTCCCCAAGACATTGATGGACGGCGGAAGCTCCATCAACATCCTGTACCTAGACACCTTCAGGCGGCTGCGGCTCCCGCAGTCGATGATCGAGATGACCCACACCACGTTCCACGGCATCATCCCCGGTCGGAAGGTGTACCCGATCGGCAAGGTCACGCTTCCAGTCACCTTCGGCACACCAGCAAACTTCCGCACCGAGCTGATCGTCTTCGAGCTCGTGCCCTTCGACAGCCCCTACCATTGTGTCCTGGGGCGCCAGGCGTTCGCCAAGTTCATGGCAGCGCCCCACTACGCGTACAATGCGATGAAGCTCCCCGGGCCATGCAGCGTCATCACCATCAACGGCGACCCCGACATGGCCGCCGAGTGCGAGGCCAAAGGTGCCGAGCTCGCTGACGCCATCATCGCGGCGGAGACCAACCACGCCGATGAGCTCACCAAGTACGCGAGCGGGGTCAACAACGACGACCCAACCATACTCAAGAAGCCCAACTCGGAGGGCGCAAACACCTCAACCTTTGAGGCCACTACGCTCACCCATACCGTCAAGCTGGACCCGGGCGACTCCAGCCAGACGGTGACGATCGGGACGGGCATGAGCCCGGCATAGGAAGGCGCGCTCATCGAGTTCCTCCGTGAGAACAGGGACATCTTCGCATGGAAGCCCTCTGACATGCCCGCTGTCCCTAGGGAGCTTGCTGAGCACAAGCTAAACGCCGACCCCAAAGTGCGACCTGTCAAGCAGTCGCTGCGGCCCTTCAATGAAGAGCGCCGCCGAGCAATCGCCGAGGAGGTGCAGCGTCTACTCGCTGCAGGCTTCATCTGGCCAATCAAATACTCCAAGTGGCTGGCAAACCCAGTCCTGGTCGAGAAGAAAAACGGGACCTGGAGGATGTGTATCGACTACACAAACCTGAACAGCGCCTGCCCAAAGGAGCAGTTCGTCCTCCCGCGGATCGACCAGATAATCGATTCCACCGCGGGCTCGGAGTCGCTGTGTTTCCTCGACGCCTACTCTGGTTACAACCATATCAAAATGGCTGTCGAGGACGAGGAGAAGACGGCGTTCATCACGCCATTCGGAGCCTTCTGCTACACCGCCATGACCTTCGGCCTCAAGAACGCCGGGGCGACCTACCAGCGGTGCATGCAAGAATGCCTTGCGAGCCAAATTGGCCGCAACATCCACGTCTACATCGACGACGTGGTCGTAAAGTCCGCTCGCCAGGGTGACCTACTCGCCGACCTGGCGGAAACGTTCGCCAACTTGCGAAAATACAAGATAAAGCTCAACCCAGGCAAATGCACCTTCGGTGTACCTGCAGGACAACTACTGGGGTACGTCGTCTCCAAACGAGGGATTGAGGCGAACCCCACGAAGATCGACACGATCGCCCGGCTCGGCAAAACCGAGTGCCTGCGCGACATCCAGAAACTGGCCGGGCGAGTAGCGGCTCTCAGTCGCTTCATCCCCCGCCTGGGCGAAAAGGCGATGCCCCTATACCGCCTGATGCGCAAGAACCCCACCTTCCAGTGGGACAAGGAGGCGGACGACGCGCTCCGCGATCTCAAAAAGGTGCTACTCGCCGCACCGCTACTCGCCGCCCCCGCCGACAAAGAACCCATGCTGGTTTACGTCGCGGCTTCCGAGCGCGTCGTCAGCGCCATAATGGTCGTCGAGCGACCGGAGGAAGGAAAGGAGCGCCCACTACAGCGACCGGTCTATTACATCAGCGAGGTCCTCACCGAGTCGCGGCAGCGGTACCCCTAGTACCAAAAGCTGGTATACGCGGTGTTCAGAGCCCAGCGGCGCCTGCCGCACTACTTCCAGGAACACCCAATCACGGTCGTGTCCTCAGCACCACTGCAAGACATCATCCGCAACCGCGAGGCGACCGGGCGGGTCGCCAAGTGGGCTGTCGAGATCGGCGTCCACAACATCAAATACGAGCCACGAAAAGCGATCAAGTTGCAGGCCCTAGCGGACTTCATCGCCGACTGGGAAGAAGCCCAGTAGCCAGAGAAGCTGCCATACCTTCATTACTGGAGCCTGCACTTCGACGGCTCCAAGAACACGGACGGCGCAGGCACAGGGATCATGCTAACTTCACCAAAGGGCGACAAGCTCCGCCACATCCTCTGCCTCGACTTCACACCCTGCACCAACAACATGGCCGAGTACGAGGCCTTACTCCACGGCATGCGAGCGGCAAAGGAGATGAATGTCAATCGCTTACGCTGCTACGGCGACTCCGACCTCGTCGCAGGGCAAGTCGCTGGCACCTGCGACGCCGTCTCCCCCACCATGGCGGCGTACCGCCAAGCAGTGGACAATTTGGGCGGACACTTCACAGGCTACTCCGTCGAGTGGATCGACAGGCGGAAGAACGAGGAGGCCGACGCCCTCTCTCGCATCGGGTCGGCTCGACTCGCACCACCCGCCGGCGTCTTCCTCGACACGATCACCAAGCCATCAGTCTCTCCCCCAAGGGAGATCGACATCGGAGTCCCGCTCCAACCAGAGGCAGCCCTGGTCGCACTCGTCAACGAGCCAGACGACTGGACCAAGCCCTACATCGCCTACCTGGAAGCCGGCACCTTGCCGGCAGACGAGACGGAAGCTCGGATGATCGCCCGTCGATGCAAGTCCTACGCCATCATCGACGGCGAGCTCCACAAGCGCAGTGTCACTGGCGTGTTCCAACGCTGCGTCCAACCCGCCGAAGGACGCAAGATCCTCCACGACATCCACTCCGGTGACTGCGGCCACCACGCCGGCGCCCGCTCTCTTGTCGCCAAGGCTATGCGACATGGCTTCTACTAACCCACCGCACACGCCGACGCTGTCGACATTGTCCAGCAGTGCGCCGGGTGCCAGAAGTACGCCAACCAGACGCACGTGCCGAGCTCAGCGCTCAAAACAATCCCCATCACCTGGCCATTCGCTGTGTGGGGTATGGACATGGTAGGACCCTTCAAGAAGGCTCCCTCTGGCTACACCCACCTCTTGGTCGCGGTCGACAAATTCACAAAGTGGGTGGAAGCCAAGCCAGTTCGGAAATGCGATGGGAAGACCGCCACCAAATTCCTACGCGAGATCATATATCGCTACGGGTTCCCAAACAGCATCATCACGGACAACGGCACCAACTTCGCCAAAGGAGCCATGGCCGAATTCTGCGAAGAGCACCACATTCGTCTCGACCTCGCATCAGTCGCCCACCCGGAATCCAACGGCCAGGCGGAACGAGCCAACCAGAGCATCCTCCATGGCCTGAAGCCGCGACTCCAAGTACCACTCGAGCGCACCGCCGGGTGCTGGGTCGAGGAGTTGCCCTCTGTCATCTGGGGGATCCGCACCTCGGTCAACAGGTCGACAGGTTTCACCCCCTTCTTCATGGTCTACGGCGCCGAGGCAGTCATGCCTACCGACCTCAAGCACGACTCGTCGCGGATCGTTCACTACACGGAGGCCGCAAATGAGCTCGCCCGCCAAAACGGGGTCGATCAACTCGACGAGGCACGTGACCTGGCTCGGTCACGCACCGCGATCTACCAACAGGGACTCCGCTGCTACCACAGCCGGGGGGTGAAAACTCGCACCTTCCAGGAGGGCGACCTAGTGTTACGCCTCATCCAGGACAAGAAGGGCATGCACAAGCTCTCCCCTCCGTGGGAAGGGCCATTCGCCATTGGGCGAGTACTCGGCAACGACACCTACTACCTCATCGACGTCCGCGGGGACGGCGAACTCGACGTCAAGCGACCTTGGAATGTAAACCTCCTACGGAAGTTCTACTCCTAGAACCCCACATATGTATTCTCCAGTCGCTATGAAATAAAAAGAAACGGTTACCGCAAATTGCGCCTACTCTCCATGTCTTGTGCCACTCGCACTCGTAATAACAGCATCACGCTAACCGCAGAAGTCAACCTTTGGTACAGCGATCGGCACGGCTAAGTAGTGCGGTGCAAGAACACTGAGTCACCTCAGGTCGTGCATATCGTCCACGAAAAACGCCTACCCGGAGCCCCATTGGAGTCGCCTAGCCCGACTGGTTCTACGAACCAAGACAACTGCCTACGCTTCTTACAGCGACCATGGTCCTCCGCATCCTTGACATAGCGACTCGAACGGCTAAGTACCACGCTTGGGGACTGCAGACCAGTTCACCTCGAGCGGTCCAGGAAAACGCCAAGTAGGAGAGCATGCCCAGGACTCGCCACGCGACTGACCCCACAGGCCAGCCAGGAGTGACGCGCACAAACTAACGCGCCAAGTCCTCACTCACCCTCGAGTCGCGCCTGGAACAGCCAAGTACCACGCTCGGGGACTCGGCCACCCGACCTCGTTCGCGCACGGGAAAACGGCGAAGTACAGAGCGTTCAAGGGAGTCGCCTAGCGACTGGCTCTTCGAGTCTGGGCGAGTCGACCACAATAATAAAACACACAAAAACAACAAACATATCACATACGAGGTAAACCCCACAAAAGGGCGGACGCGCTCGGGGACTCGTTCAAACATCAATCACAAACACTTGACAAATACCAAAATAGACACGATGTCTCATTCGATAGCATGTTGCATTGTCTCATATTACAAAATATGCCCGCATGGCAGACCTGCCGCTAATGCTACAAGGCAAATTATCCTATTCTGCAGGCTTAGTCGACGACTCGCCAACATCCCGGCGATTGCGGATGAACGGCGTGTACGGGTTCGATGGATACGTCGTCAGTTCACCCGCCATCGCCGCGCGGAAGGGCTGCTCGACCTTGAAGTCACGATGCGGCGGCTCAGGGTCGCTAGGCACGACGATCGTCTCCTGATACGGAAGGAGGTCGCCCATTGCCCAGACACGCTCCGAGTACGTGGCGGCGCGGTCCTGCAACTTGAGGACCTCGGAAAGCTCCACCGCGCCAGTCGACGATGGGTAGACACTCGTCACATCGTCGATGTCGAAGTCCTCGGGAAAGTGGGCAAGCCCAAGACTAAGTGCCATCGCCGCTCCGCGCCGAAACGCCGACCGCGTCATGAACTCAACGACTGCGAGCGCCTTCTCCAAATACTTCCACACCTCAACGAGGTCGCTAGGAATTACTTCCGTGGGCAATATCTCTTGGAGATAGGCACGGATGCATGTCGCCGACAACGTTGCCGAGTCGACAAGCGTGCTTACGCACTGCCGCGCGTCGAATGAGCTTGCCTCTTCCGCGCTATCGATGATGCGACCTGCGAGTAGAAGACAATAATAAATATGACGGATATCACAAAAGGCACAACTACTGGCAGAGGCAGACGCACTTACCAATCAACGGGCGGGCGAGATCCGTGATGAAGCATTGAAGCGAAGTGTGGTCGTCCTGAAGCCCAGCAACAAGGGCGTCCGACACCTTGTGATCCTCTTCGGCGGCTGCAATGGCAGCCTTGGCTCGCCCATCAGCCGATCTCGCTTCTTCCTTCGCCTCCCGCAGCTCGCGCTCGAGGACGGCGATCCGCTGTTCAGCAGAACTCAAAGCCGATTGCGCCGCTACCAATTCACTCGCGGGGACAAGTCCCTGACGAGCCTCCTCTGCCTTCGCGGCAACCGCCTGAAGCCCGTTGTTCGCCTCCTGGACGAGGGCCAGTTCCTTCTCCGCGCGGTCCTTCGCTGCCAATCGATCAGCCGATTCAAGCTGCAGACCCTGCACATCACCAAAAAAGGTTAATCGAAGCAAAATTCCTAAGTGCCCACCCGCTGAAATTCAGCGAGCACGCACTCGGGGACTGGCATTCAAGAAAACTCCTAAGTGCCCACCCGCTGAAAGTCAGCGAGTGCGCACTCGGGGACTGGCATTCAAGAAAATTCCTAAGTGCCCACCCGCCGAAATTCAGCGAGTACGCACTCGGGGACCGGATACGAAAAATAAATATAAGACACTAAAAGAATCAGGCCGTTGCAAAGCACCGACCTGATCCTCGGGGACTGGATGTACCTGGATGGCTGCGCCAAGCATGCCGTGGAGTTGTATCGCGTCCACGGACGCGAGTAGAGCCGGCGTATGCCCACGACGTTGGTCGACTTCAGCATCGGCGATCCCAGAAGCGTGGCTCGATGGCGAAGTTCCACTCGCCGCGGCCACCTTGGCCATAAAGCGCGGGAAGGTGGCGATAGAGGCACCCGCCCCAAAGGAGGTCGGCTCGGCTGTTCCAGGCAAGGGAGCGCCCTCCTTCGTGGACGCGGCCGCCTCTGTTGCGGGTCCAGCCGGTGCGGCCGCTGTGTCGTCAGAAATCGTGACGACGGTGTCACCCTTGGCCTTCTTGCCACCATCCACAGGGACGGTGACTTCGTCCGCCTTCCTCTTGTGGGAAGAATCCTCTTCGCTGACAATGGGTGGCACCTTAGCCACGGTCGGGTGACCCATCCTCTTCACTCCGGTCCTGTACATCAATCGTATAAGCAAGATAATTCAAGCGATTTTGGAAGACGAAGGAAGGCGAGTGTACTCACTTGGCGACCGGAATGAAGCGCAGCCCCGTACGGAGGCCGGCTGGCTTCTCCAGTTCCGGGCCCAGTCGGCGGCTGAGCCCCATGTCCAGGACGTCGCGTGCCCAAGACACGGACAGCTTCTTCGTCGTCGAGGCTGCAACCAGAGCCTCTATAACCTCTTCGACAGGAGCTTCCCTGTGAGGCGAAGCCGCTACGGCAGGAGCATCCCCCAACCCCGAGACTGGGGCGAATGGCGGAGGCATCGTTGCCAGGGGCACCTCGATGGTGGCCGTGTCCAGCGCGGCCATCGTCGGCGGCGTCTCATCCTTGGCCGGGTTGGGGGCGTCAGAACTACTCGCTGAATGCGGTGGCGAGGCCGGCCTTGTCGGCTTCGTCTTCGCCTTCCTCGGAGGGGCCTTCGCTTCCTTTCCCTTCTTCTTCTTTTTCGATGGAGTAGCTTGGCGGCGCGAGGTGGTTTCTGGAAGCTCGTCATCATCGTCATGGCGCTCGAGGCTTTTGCTTGCCTCGAGCTCGCGTTGACGCTGCCCACGGGTCTTGCGGAGCAGCGGGGCCACTTCTTCTTCGGATTCATCGTCGATGTCGCCCTCATCACTCCCGGCATCACCCCTGGCGGGAGGCGACTCGCCCACGTCTTGGACGGACGAGCTCGAGTTCTCGTTGTCTGAAGGCGGGAGCCATCCTTCCACCACTTGGAATAGCTGCAAAGAACACAAGATGAAATCAGAATTACCGCGACTGCAAAAACTATGACTGCGAGCAAAGTAAAGCGATTACCGTTGGGGCTGAACGCTTCGCAGTGTAAGGGGCGACCCCAGCCTGTGCGTCCAGGTACACCGCCTGAGTGATTTTCTTCAGTGCTAGGAGGTAGTCTTCGAGCTTCCACTCGGCGAGGCAGGCCTTCGTCGAGTCGTCCCGACCGGTATACTGGTACATGTAGTTCTCGCGCCGCGCCAACGGGACGAGCCGCCGCCCGAGCCAGCAGTTGTACAGATTTATCGTCTAGAGGCCCTTCTTCTTCAGACCGCGGATGGTCTGAAGCATTTCGTCAACGACCATCCGCTGGTCGTTGGGGAGCTTGCCGATTTGAAGGCGGTGCGGCTCGGACCGGTTGGCGGAATACCGCGGAATCGCCGACTCGCCCTCCGGGGTCGCCTCGGCTACGTAGAACCACGATTTCTTCCAGTCGCTCGCCGCCTTGGCGGGCAGCATCAGGTCGAAGAATGAAGCCTTTGACTTCAGCTGGAAGGTTAGGCCACCCGCGGCTAGCATTGGGCCGCCCGCTTCCTCATGGCTGATCCGTCCATGAAACAGATCTGGCCACAGAGGGAAGTAGGGCCGGCAGCCCAAGTAGCACTTGCAGAACGCCATGAAGATGGCGAGCTGCTCGATGTTGTGGGGACCCAGATCCGATGGCTGGATCCCATAGTAGGCGCAGAAGCGACGGAAGAATAGGGACGTGGGGAACCCTATCCCCCGTTCAAGATGGCTGGTGAAGCAGATGAACTACCTCTCTCGCGGGTTCGGAGTCACCTCTCCGGCTGCGGGGATGCGCCAGCAGCCGGCTTGCAGGATCCCGGCCTCCTCGAAGGAAGCCAGTTGCGCCCTGGTGCACTTTGATCTGCCCCAAGGTTCGGTGGAGAGGGCCATGGCGGAAAGATTTTCGGGGGCTCGGAGGATTTCCGGTTGGCTGGGTCGCGATTCGGAGGGAGGTGAAAGGTGCGCGCAGTCGGAGGAAATGGTGAGAAGGTGGATTTCTGATTGTCTGCCATTCCTCTTATATAGCGGTTGTTACCCGCCAAATCAGGAAACCGTTACCGCGCGATGATTACGCCAAAAGTTACCGTTGGATTACTCCAACGGCTAGTTTGACCACGTTTAACGGTCCAACTTCAGCCACTCGGCTCGCCGACCCAACCACTATGACAGTGTTTCGCCGACTCAACTCGCCAAAGCCGCGAGCAGTATGACTAGTTTTTCCTTTATACAGGAGCCCGCCGCCGATTCGACTGGATGTCTATTCAGCAGCCGTATGCTCCGACTGCCAGCAGCCACCTACGCCTAATCGACGCCGGCCTCGGGGACTACTGATGGGGATGTGCCTACCGGGGTATACCCAGCAGGCCGTTTCCGACTGGCCCAAGAATTGGCGAGTGGGCCTGCAAGACGGCGACTGGATTGAAGCCCAGCGAGGAACCAAGCGACTGGAAGCTGAAGGCCCAGGCGAGTAGATAGGCCCAGTCAGATTAGGTTAAACGAGTACCGAAGCTTTAACTGAATCGGTTGAGATATGTAAACCCTAGGGGAGGTGATCCTATATAAATCTCCCTGGAGGGCGAGTAGAGATACGTTCCATCATACCCCCAAGCGACTCGCCGCCTAGCCGCCGAGGTCGCCCATTGTACCACCTCCATAATATAATCTAGCAGGAGTAGGTCTTTACCCTCCGGGGGGCCGAACCTAGGTAAAACCCTAAGTCTCCGCCCTCATCTCGCACCGCAGATAGCTGGCCGCCCTTGCCCCTTGTTCTACTACTCGCTGCCGATTGCAGCATCTGCCGTGACCATTCCCACAACACTGCTGGTATCCACACGTACATGGAGGAGCACCGGCGGCGAACTGCTAGGTTCGTAACGATGGCTAGACTGCTGTGGAGCTAGGGTTTCCAACACATGGAATGACCTAACCGAACAATGATTAACCTTTCTGGGTTACAGTGCTCCACTATATATAAGGAGTGAACGTGGGCTCTGCTCGCGCGACCCATTCACTAAAGCCCATATAACACTAGTCACCGTGAGTCCAACTCACTAACTCAGTCCTAATCTGATTTAGGTCCAACCCAACCAGATTACAGGTTCAGATCCAATCCGAACTTGCTCCCGCTCTTAAGTGTGTGGCCTCGCAGGCTCATGGATACTTGGACACAATTGGAGTCCGACTCTCAATCGATTAGTCGGTAGCGGCTCCTAGCAGAACGTGCCGACTCCCAAGTACCAAAGAGTCATGACGACTTTCCTTTCCAATGCGACTTACGTCCGAGTCCCTTTTGCCTCACGATATACCTTGTCATACTATAGACGAATAATTGTCATCCCTTAAATAGTCTGACTCACTTCTCGATCCAAGATAAGTGATTCACCCGACTAACTCTTAGTCGATTGCCTCGGTTAACACTTAATCGAGTCGTGCATGGCATTGATTTCCAAATCATATCTCACAAGAGGGCCCAGAGAATATCTCTCCAAGTGGAGGGGCAAAATCCCATCTTGGTTATTCACATCACGCAGCTTGATTCTCAGTCGACCCGAACCCTGCCTTTATAACTGCCCAGTTACGGATCAGTGTTTGACAGAACCTAAGTCGGTGATCCTCAACTCGGACTATGCAACAACCTCAGGTCTAAGTATTACATTTATTGAGATATACAAATGACAACTTGTTCGTTGTACCTCAATATGGGTCAATCCGACTCGCTAAACTCTTTAGCCGAATCTGTGTAAGTTGGAATAACATCCCCATGATCATGACAAGTGGAACCGAGTCATCAAGCCAACTTTCACATTGGTCCAAGTTGTGTGTCTATCACAACTTCGATGACCAAGGATATTTAGTACAAACAACATGAATGCATAGTTCCACAACCGAATCACATATTCAATGATATACATCAGATGTTTATACAAGGATTACTTAATATCTTTATGAATACAATGGGAAATCTCATCATACATGATTTCCTCTAGGGCATATTCCCAACAGTCTCCCACTTGCACTAGAGTCAATCTTCCGACATAACATGTCTAAGCATCTAATGCCCATGGCTCTCAGGTGCTCCTCATGCTTTGGCTGTGGTAACGGCTTTGTCAACGGATCCGCAATATTTGCATCCGTGTGTACCTTGCATAACTTGATATCACCCTGATCCACGAACTGGCGAATCAGGTGGTACAGCATGAGTATGTGCTTGTTCTTCTGGTGTTGTCTAGGTTCCTTGGCTTGTGCAATAGCACCATTGTTGTCACAATACACGTCCAACGGATTGGACGAGCCCTGAACCACACCAAGATCCATGAGGAAATTCCTCATCCAAACAGCTTCCTTTGCTGCCTCCGAGGCGGCAATATACTCAGCCTCTGTTGTAGACACAGACACAGTCTCTTGCTTGGAACTCTTCCAGCTCACAGCACCTCCATTTATAATAAACACGTATCCGGATTGCGAGCGAGAATCATCAGAGTTGGTAAGATAACTCGCATCCGTGTAACCCTTTACACTGAGTTCATCTTCACCACCATAAACCAAGAACATATCCTTAGTCCTTCTCAAGTACTTTAGGATATTTTTAGCTGCTGTCCAGTGGATCTCTCCAGGATCAGCCTGGTATCTGCTCACAACACTTAGAGCATAGGAAACATCCGGCCTAGTACAAATCATGGCATACATGATGGATCCGACTGCAGAAGCATATGGAATCACACTCATCCGACTTCGCTCATCAGTTGTCGAAGGAAACTGAGTCTTGCTAAGTTTTACACCATGGGACATCGGTAAGAACCCCTTCTTAGATGATTCCATGTTGAACTTCTTCAACACTTTGTCCAAATAAGTACTCTGACTCAATCCAACGAGCCTCCTTGATCTATCTCTATATATTCAGATTCCAAGGATGTATGTTGCCTCACCCAAGTCTTTCATTGAGAAACTCCTTTCCAATGATTCCTTGGTTTCTTGCAACATCTGGACATCATTTCCAATCAGTAATATGTCATCCACATATAAGATTAGAAAATTTACTTTGTTCCCACTAAACTTCTTGTACAAACAATAATCATGATCACTCTTGATGAAACCAAACGATTTGACTACCTCATCAAAGCGAATATTCCAACTCCGAGATGCTTGCTTCAACCCATAAATGGATTTCTGAAGTTTACATACTTTGTCAGCATTAGCCGGATCGACAAAACCCTCGGGATATATCATATACACGTCCTCGGTAAAATTCTGTTAAGGAAAGCCGTTTTGACGTCCATCTGCCATATCTCATAGTCGAAATAGGCCGCTATAGATAACATGATCCGAACTGATTTAAGCATCGCTACAGGCGAGAAAGTCTCGTCGTAATCAACTCCTTGAATTTGTCAGAACCCCTTCGTGACAAGGCGTGCTTTATAGACGGAAACATTTCCAACCATATCAGTTTTCTTCTTAAAGACCCATTTGCACTCGACAGGTCTTGCACCGTCTGGCAGATCTACCAAGTTCCAAACTTGATTTTCATCCATGGACTTTATCTCGGATCTCATGGCTCCAAGCCATGACTCGGAATCATATCCCACCATCGCTTCCGAATAATTTGCCGGCTCATCACTGTCTAACGGTAACACATCACGAACACTTCGTAATCTTGCCGATCTTCGTAGTACAGGTGCTGCTGCCGGCTCAGCTGCCATGACCGGCTCAACCTCCAAGGTTTTTGCCGACTCACTACTAGCCGGTTCCTCTCGAATTTCTTCGAGCTGCACCATGCTCCCACTTACTCCCCGATTGATAAACTCTTTCTCAAGGAAGACACCGTTCCGAGCGACAAACACTTTGCCCTCTTCTCGGTTGTAGAAGTAGTAACCCAAGGTTTCCCTCGGATACCCTACGAAAATACACTTATCCGACTTGGCTGTAAGCTTGTCCGACTGAAGTCGCTTGACAAATGCTTCACAACCCCAAATCTTAAGAAAAGACAAACTCGGCTTTTTGCATGTCCACATCTCATGCGGTGTCTTCTCTACTGATTTTGATGGTACTCTGTTTAGTGTGAACGCCGCTGTTTCTAGACAATAACCCCAAAATGATAAAGGCAGATCTGTCTGACTCATCATTGATCGTACCATGTCTAACAAGGTTCGATTCCGCCTTTCCGAAACACCATTCCTTTGTGGCGTTCCTGGCGGAGTAAGTTGAGGAACTATTCCACAACTTTTCAGATGGTCATCAAACTCATGGCTCATGTACTCTCCTCCTCGGTACGACCAAAGAAACTTTATTTTCTTGCCGAGTTGATTCTGTGCTTCATTCTGGAATTCTTTGAACTTTTCAAAGGCTTCCGACTTATGTTTCATCAAGTGGATATATCCATACCTACTTAAATCATCAGTGAAGGTAATGAAGTACTCATAACCACCCCTGGCTGTCGTGCTCATTGGTCCACATACATCACTATGTACTAGACCCAACAAGTCGGACGCCCTTTCACAACTCTTTGCAAAAGGTGTCTTGGTCATTTTGCCAAGTAGGCAAGATTCGCATGTCTCGAACGACTCCAAGTCGAACGAAGTTAGGAGTCCATCATCATGGAGCTTCTTCATGCGTTTCCAACTTATATGACCAAGCCGACAGTGCCAAAAGTAAGTCATATTCAGATCATTTGGTTTCAACCTTTTAACATTTATGTTATAAACCGACTCACCATCAAGATTCAAAATAAATAACCCGTCTTGGACGGGTGCAAAGCCGTGAAACATATCATTCAAATACAAAGAACAACCATTATTCTTGATATTCGACTCATAGCCTTGCCTCATCAAACATGAAGCAGAAATAATGTTTCGACTGAGCACTGGAACATAATAACAATTATTCGGTTCCATAATGAATCCGGAAGGTAAATGAAGTTGCATCGTGCCGACTTCCAACGCAGCAACTCTTGCTTTATTGCCGACTCGAATATCAACCTCGCCTCTTGAGACGCTCCTAGTTATTAGGTGCATCAGCAAGATATATGTCTATAACATTGCAAACAAGTGTACCTGAGTCGGAAGTCATACCTCCACTCTTGGCTTTATCAGCCAAGTACTTGCTGCAGTTCCTCTTCCAATGGCCATCCGCCTTGCAGTAGAAGCAAGTGGATCCGGCTGAAGGAGATGGCTTAGTCCCTGAGGAAGCGCTTGGGACCGGGTCCGGAGCCTGCTTTCCTCGTGACTTAGCCTTCTTCTTAGTCCAAGAAGTCTTCTTGAACTTAGCCTTATTATGCACCATCAACACTTGACTGGCGCCCTTCTTGAGATCCGTTGCTGCCTGCTTGAGCATCCCATGTAATTCCGTTAGCTTCTTATCCATACCATGCATGTGGTAGTTCGAAATGAACTGCCCATATGCACTAGGAAGAGAGTTCAGAATTATATCCGTAGCGAACTCTTCGCTAATGGGGTAGCCATGCCTCTCCAGAGACTGCACATAACCAACCATTTTGATCACATGCGGACTCAGTGGATCACCATCCTTAAGCTTGCAACTCAGCAAAGCCTGAGAGACTTGATACCTCTTAGTCTTCGCCTGAGCCTGGAACATACTTTTGAGGCTTTCGATCATATCGTAGGCCTCAACATGCTCGAACTGCTTTTGCAAGTCCGGTTCCATGTGAGCAAGCATAAGACAGCTAATATCCGTGGACTCATCCTTAGCCCGACGGTAGGCATTGGTGGCAGCGACATTCGCATTCTCATTTGGCTCATCTGGAAGTGGGTTGTCTAGGACATGGTCCTTCTTTTCTTGTTTGAGAACAATTCTCAGATTTCGATACCAGTTGGTAAAATTAGTGTCGTTCAGTTTATCTTTCTCAAGGATAGTTCTCAACGCAAAACCGGATATCTGAGAGTGACTCCTACTAGGTGCCATGATCTACAACAGAAAATATGCAAAACACTTAAGACATGTATTCATAAAAGAGCAAGCATATTAAATACTTTAATATTTTATGCTCCCACTAGAACCAACAGCCCTCCGATGGTTACTTAGTGATTCAGGATCCTAAATAAGCAAGTCGGCTAGTGAGCTTTAGCATCACCGCTAGCCGCCAAGTGATCTAGGTAGACAACTCCTTGTCAATCGCATCTCATGCGACTCCTGTTGGACGGGTGGCATCACATGCCCCGGCTCCCATCCGACTTTTCCCCCAGCCCCACAGCCGTTGTGATAGACCCGTCTAGCTTACCGAGTGTTTCCGCAGTAAGAGTCCGACTCGAACCCACCTAGTCGGAAAGAATTGGCAGCACCTCAATTTTATGAGCCCACTACCAAAAATGTCTGACTTGTGATGGTGCAAACACCGGCGGGAAAACCGACTATACCTTCTTTGAGGGATTAAATTTTACCGACTATCTAATAGAGGTAAAACAGAGACATAACAATAACACAAAATAAAGCAATTATAATGTGAAATGGTATGGCTCTCTTCATGGCGATCTCCATCTCCACAAATCCTGTAATCCGACTGCAAACTCTTGTCACTTGCCGTCTTACTCCATGTTGCCGACATGTACAACGCCTTGCATGCCTTCCGGGTTCTCCGAACAGCTACACTAGCTTAGTAAAGTAAATTACATAGAGAATCCGACACGCAGGTCATTATACAATAAAAATGATAGCACCTAGGGTCCAGCCGGCTGACAAAAAACCGTGATTCGCATATCACGTATGGATTACACACATACATCACATCCACATGAACCATACCATTCACAACTTCCTACAAAAACAAGTTATGCATAGATACAATATCTACTGGTGTTGTGAAATTCGCAACGACATCTAAGGAGCTACGACAGGGCAAAGCCGGCGGTCCCGATGATTTTTCCGAAAATGTAGATCTCATCTACGATCCGAACATGGATTCCGACCATCGTTCCGATTCGATCAAACTCTTTGATCTTCGATCACCGCTTCTGGATTTACGTGTCACAGTCTACCCCGATGGCGGAAGCCGACCGGTAGGGGTATGTTGTTCCACGACCTTAGCATTATGATCACGAAAATCAGATCTACCATTCCCCGAGTACAGTTGATCCAATCAACCTCGTACAAACCCGATCTATCTCATAGATCGACCACCAAACAGCACATAGATCTCATCTACAACCAACCGCATATCACATATGCGAGATCTCGAGCCTAAAACCAGAAGCTATCGCTCTGATACCACTGTTGGGCCACGCGGAGATAAAACAAAAATTTCCCTCTAACGTGGTGATCCCAAGATCTAGCTGAGGTAGAAGGCCACGGGGTTTACCACTAGACCCGCAGTTGCAGATTACTGATGAAGCGCGTCAGTTGATGCAGTGCAGTCCTCACGATCTGATCGTCCTGGTGCTGATCGCACGACACCTCTGCTGGTATCCACACGTACAAGGAGGAGCACCGGCGGCGAACTGCTAGGTTCATAACGACGGCTGGACTGATGTGGAGCTAGGGTTTCCAACACATGGAATGACCTAACCGAACAACGATTAACCTTTCTGGGTTACAGTGCTCCACTATATATAGGGAGTGAACGTGGGCTCTGCTCGCGCGACCCATTCACTAAAGCCCATATAACACTAGTCACCGTGAGTCCAACTTACTAACTCAGTCCTAATCCGGTTTAGGTCCAACCCAACCATATTACAGGTTCAGATCCAATCCGAACTTGCTCCCGCTCTTAAGTGTGTGACCCCGCAGGCTCATGGCTACTTGGACACGATTGGAGTCCGACTCTCAATCGATCAGTCGGTAGCGGCTCCTAGCAGAACGTGCCGACTCCCAAGTACCAAAGAGTCATGACGACTTGCCTTTCCAATGCGACTTACATCCGAGTCCCTTTTGCCTCACGATATACCTTGTCAGACTATAGACGAATAATTGTCATCCCTTAAATAGTCTGACTCTCTTCTCGATCCAAGATAAGTGATTCACCCGACTAACTCTTAGTCGATTGCCTCGGTTAACACTTAACCGAGTCATGCATGTCCATGCATTCCGAATCATATATCACAAGAGGGCCCAGAGAATATCTCTCCAAGTGGAGGGGCAAAATCCCATCTTGGTTATTCACATCACGCGGCTTGATTCTCAGTCGACCCGAACCCTGCCTTTATAACTGCCCAGTTACGGATCAGCGTTTGACAGAACCTAAGTCGGTGATCCTCAACAAGGACTATACAACAACCTCAGGTCTAAGGATTACATTGATTGAGATATACAAATGACAATTTGTTCGTTGTACCTCAATATGGGTCAATTCGACTCGCTAAACTCTTTAGCCGAATCTGTGTAAGTTGGAATAGCATCTCCATGCTCATGACAAGTGGAACCGAGTCATCAAGCCAACTTTCACATTGGTCCAAGTTGTGTGTCCAGCACAACTTCGATGACCAAGGATATTTAGTACAAACAACATGAATGCATAGTTCCACAACCGAATCACATATTCAATGATATACATCAGATGTTTATACAAGGACTACTTAATATCTTTATGAATACAATGGGAAATCTCATCATACATGATTGCCTCTAGGGCATATTCCCAACAGTGGCGAGGCGTGGGGCTGTGCTGATCGGTCAGAATGCTTCGGCGCTCTGAGCATGTTCGACGGAGGTTTTGATGGCGCACAGTGCGCATGGTCCGCGCGGTGGCGAGCGGGCGTGTCTGCGGGGTTGCTGGGGTGGTGGTGATTACCCGTGCACGCGGCGAAGGCGGCGCGCGGTCTGTGGGCGTGTGTCGAGGGTGGCGCATGGGCGCGCTCTCGGCATGCTCGCAGAGAGGCTTGGCATGGCTTGGGCGTGTGGTCCAGTGGCTGGCATTGCTCGAGGCTGGGACAGGAAGTGGCGGTGGAGTGCTGGCTAGCTCCCAGACAAAGTTGGCGAGGCTAGTGTTGCTCATAGCTTGCTGTCGACCATGGGGTGGCAATGGTGCTCTCGGCCTGCTCACCATTGATGACAATGGCCAGCTTACAGTGGTGCTAGAGATTAGTTAAGGTTGCTAGATGATCTACTAAAGCTAGTTGTAACCAGAGAGGGAACAAGGTTGGCCCCAAACACTATTAAAACAGTGAATTTGATTTGGTTGATTTGAATCTGCAACTTGTTTGATGAAATGGCCGCATGAACTTAAGTTTTGAATTTTGAAAAGATTTTTGGTGGGTGTGCTAGGCAGGTGCTGAGGATTCTTCGAATGCTTGGGTTTTGAAAATTGAGCTTATTTGAGTGATTTTTGAAATAGTGGGATCTTCCCATATGAAATAGATTCAATTTTAAACTATCATTTAAACTAAGCATTTAAATGTTTTTGGATGATCACAAAGTGGGCCTTGGTACCTTGTTATGAGTACTATCAAGGGGTGCAAAGATCCATACATGTTTCTGTTAAGTTCTGAAAGTTAGAGATAGCCAAAGTAGGCATGGGAGTTAATTTAGCCAAAGTGACCATTCACTTAATTTGTTTGTTTTGACTTGTTTGTCTTTCGGAAAAGTTTGGGGATTGTTTAGATGATGTTTATTTCACCTAAGAATCATTTTACAAGCAAAGAAACACAGAATCCTGGCAATTCAAAAGAATCCAATTTTTAATACACACACATATGAATACTTTCATATTTTTAATTAGAAAAGTTTTTGTTAACCCTAAATTTTATGAGTAGAGTTTGATGATCCAAGTTTAGTATTTTTGGGATGTTACATGCGTAGGCTCCAGAGGATGGAGGGTAGCTCCTTTGCCCAGGCTCCCGCAAGCCTTCGAGTGGGCTGAGCAGGCGTTTCTTGATGCCGCCGCCTATGAGGCCGTTGGCCTTTTCGACCTGCCCGTTGGTCTGTGGGTGCGCCACGGAGGCGTATGATATGTTAATGCAAAGACCCTCGTAGAAGTCCTGGAATTCTTCGAGATGAAGTTCGAGCCGTTGTCCATGATGATGCTGTGTGGCACGCCGAACCTGTAGACTATGGACTCAAATAATTTGATGGTTGTTTTGCCTCTTTGCTTGGTGACGGGCATGGCCTCGATCCACTTGGTGAACTTGTCAACTGCGACCAGGAGGTAGACGTGGCCTCCTTCCAAAGATTTGGGTAGTTTGCCAATCATGTTAAGGCCCCATTGGGCGAAGGTCCAGGCCAGTGGTATGGGCCTGAGCTCCGATCCTAGTGTGTGTGGCTTGTCTGCGAACCTTTGGCAGCCGTTGCACCTTCGTACAATGTCCTTAGCATCGTTCATGGCTATTGGCTAGTAGAATCCAACTTGTAAAGCTTTGGCGAAGAGGGCGCGGCTGCCTACATGGTGACCGCATATGCCCTCGTGGATGTCTTGTAGGATGGTTTTGCTATCACCGATGGTGACGCACCTTTGGAGTATACCCGAAATACTACGCTTGTACAGCTCGCCATTGTGGAGGGTGAGCGCTTTGGACCAGCGAGATATGTGTCGGGCATCTGTCGGGTCGTCGGGAAGTTCTTTGTTTAGCAGGTATTGAAGGTATGGCTACGTCCACGTCTCCTCGATCTCCATGACCTACATCAGGCTGATGAGCTCGGCTTTGTTGTTGAGATTTTCGGGTCCTTCCTGTCCTTCGAGTAGTGCAGCCCCCGAGTGCTCTGCTTCTTCGGGTGATCCCTTGGGGAATTTCCTTTTGATAGAGGGTATGCAGGTTTGTTCGAGGAACACACCTAGTGGAACCCGCGCACAGGTGGATCCGATGTTGGCGAGCCTATCAGCTTCCTCGTTGCTTTCCCGTCCAATGTGTCGAAGCTCGCAGCCGTCAAAGTCCCCTTCGAGTGAGTTGTAGAGCGCACGGTACACGATCATGTTGGCGCTGTGAGCGTCGCACTCGTTCATCGTTTGCTAGATGACAAGGTTTGATTCACCGTAGATGATTAGGCGCGTTGCACCGCAGATCTTGGCCATCCGCATTCCATGGATGAGGGCCTCCTATTCGGCCTCGTTGTTGGAGGCGCAAAATTTCATCCGAAGGATGTATTTCATCTTGTCGCCCTGAGGGGATGTCAGTATGACACTAGCTCCTACTCCGGCCTCACGTTTGGATCCGTCAAAGTGCATCGTCCATGACTGCGTCATGTCCGGGGTGTCCGGCAGCTGGAGTTCCATCCAGTGGACGAGGAAGTCAGGGAGGACCTGCGATTTGATGGCCTTCCGCCGCTCGTAGACTATGTCTAGAGGGGATAGCTCGTTGCCCCACAGGGCTACGCATCCGATGGCTTCGGGGTTGTTCAGGATGTTGGGCAGTTGCGCCTCGTTGACGACCATTATCTGATGCTCCTAGAAGTAGTGGCTCAGCCGACGAGCCGGCATGAATACGCCATGGGCGAGCTTCTAGTAGTGAGGGTACCTCTGCTTTATTGGTGTCAGTACCTCGCTGAAGTAGTAGATTGGGCGTTGGACCCCATGGGTCTTGCCATCTTCGGTTCGCTCGACCACGAGTACGGTGCTTACCACCTGGTGCATGGCTGTGATGTATAGCAGCAGAGGCTCTCCCTCCTTTGGCGTGACCAGGACGGGCGAGGTGGAGAGCAGTCGCTTGAGTGCTTCGAATGCATCGTCTGCTTCGGGTGTCCACTCAAACTTGTCCGTGTTGTGCAGCAGCTGGTAAAAGGGCAAGGCCTTCTCACCCATGCGGATGATGAATTTTCTCAGTGCGGTGATGCGCCCAGCTAGCTGCTGGACACCTTTGAGGTTCTTTGGCTTCTCCATGGTCAGTATGGCCCGGATTTTCTTTGGATTCGCCTCGATCCCTTGTGGGGAGATGAAGTAGACGAGTAGTTGGCCAGATGGGACGCTGAAGGCGCACTTTTCTAGATGCAACTTGATCTTGTAGTGATCAAGGTTATCGAACGTCTCGCGGAGATCGTCGATTAGTGTCTTGGCTTTTTTGGTCTTGATGACTATGTCGTCGACATAGACTTGGATGTTGCGACCGATCTGGTTTTTTAGACATGCCTGCATGCACCTCTGGTATGTGGCACCTGCGTTCTTCAGCCTGAAAGGCATGGTGTTGTAGCAGAACACTCTGAACAGCGTCATGAACTTCGTTTTCTCCTGATCTTCAACCTTTAGCCGAATCTGATTGTAGCCTGAGTAGGCATCAAGGAAGGAGAGTTTCTCGCATCCTGCAGTCGAATCGATGATCTAATCGATTCGAGGAAGAGGGAAGTGGTCCTTGGGGCAGTGCTTGTTGAGTGATGTGAAGTCCATGCACATCCGCAGGATGTCAGTGTCCTTTTTGGGGACCAGCACAGTATTGGCCAGCCACTCGCTCTCCTTGATTTCTCGGATGAAGTTGGCATCAAGCATCCTATTGACTTTGATTCCAACTGCTTCGGCTCGTGGTTTAGACAGTCGTCGGATCGACTGCTTGACTGGCCTTGCGTCGGGGAACACATTGAGTGCGTGCTTGGCGAATTCCCTAGGAACTTCTGGCATGTCTGCAGGACACCAGGCAAAGATTTCCTAGCACTCACGGAAGAATTCGACGAGCACGCTTTCCTATGCGGGGCTGAGGTCATTGGTGATCAGCGCCGTCTTGGAGGCATTTGTTGGGTGGACCTGCACCTTTTTCGTGTTGACCATAGAGTCGAACGACATATCGGGTGTGTTTTGCCTGGCGACTGGGGGTGCCCCGTTGTCTGTCACCTCTCGGAGCCTCGTGAGCTCCTCCTGCATGCCGAACGACTAGGAGATTCTATTGAAATCTCTATCATAGTGGTCCAATCGGGTGAAGCTTCCCTGGACTGTGATGACGCCCCTAGGCCCTGGCATCTTGAGTAGCAGGTACGCGTACTGCGGTACTACCAAGAATCTTGCAAACGCCACGCGCCCGAGGATGGCGTGGTACTGTGATGGCTAGTCCACCACTTCGAACTCCAGCCGCTCGCATCGGAAGTTTCGGTCTTATAGAAGATGATGTCGAGCCATATCTTTCCCAGGGGGTATATGCCCTTCCCTGAGACTATGCCATGGAACATCGTGTCAGATTGTTCCAGGCTGCACAGCGGGATCCGCATTGCTGCGAGGGTGCTAGCGAACATCAGGTTGATGCCGCTGTCGCCATCCATGAAGACGCGGCTCATCTCGAATCCTCCAATTTGGGCCTCGAGCACCAGAGCAGCATGGCCTGGGCGAGGGATCTGGTGGGGGTGATCCGAGCGATCGAACGTGATGCAGGACTCCAAACCACTAAGGTAATCAGGGATAGCAGGTGGAGCGGTCACGGCCAGGCTGACCTGTCGGGTGATCTTCTTTTGCAACCTGTTGGTAGGGCAGCCCTTATGTATCATCAGGGCCCCCTTTGGTGGTGGGTAACCTCTTGTACCGTTGTTTGGTG
This sequence comes from Avena sativa, assembly GCA_916181665.1. Taxonomy (NCBI): domain Eukaryota; kingdom Viridiplantae; phylum Streptophyta; class Magnoliopsida; order Poales; family Poaceae; genus Avena; species Avena sativa. Next base: position 36,210,452 of record OV702298.1, on the reverse strand, counting down.
CAGGTGCGATTGCTGGATTCGATGGTACTACAGGTGGTAGTGGAGGAGCTCCGTGGGTGATGTCACTTGGTGTAGGTGCGGGTCCAAACCCAGGGTTCACGATCTGGCGTCGCATTTGGGTGAGACCCTGGCTGAGCTTCTGGAACTCACGGCAGTCCTTTAGCATGTGGCTAGCCTTATTTTTTCCATCGTGCTTGTCGATGTAGAAGTGGATGGTGCAAGGGCCAGACAACTTGTTGTATGCCGAGGGCTCGTCGTCACGGCTGCGGCGTTGCCATGTTTGCGTGGGGCGTCCTCCGTTGTGGAAGTTGCCTCCACGGTATCCTCCACTGCTGCGGTTGCCACCATTGCCTTGATCGGCGTAGCTAGCTGCAACCATGTCGACTCCATCGGGTCGTCATAGACACGCGATCTTTTCTTGCTGCGGCATTCTCGCCTGCGGCCATGGTCGTCCTCATCATCCGAATGCATTCGATGGAGGGAATCCTCGCCATCTTCCCACCTATTGGCGATGTCCATGAGGTGGTCGAGCGTCTTGGGATTGACGCGCCCAAGTTCTTCCTTGAAGTCTGGGCGCTTGAAACCATCCTTGAAGGCGTCGATTGTCCTTTCTTCGGAGATGTGCGCGGATGAGTTCTTGATGTTGGACCAGCACATGATGTATGAGCGAATGGATTCGCCGGTACGTTGGGTGCAGGCGCGCGGTTCCTCGATCGAGGCTGGCGTCTTGCTGGTGCCCTTGAAGTTTAAGATGAAACTATACACCAGCTCTTCCCAGCTTCGGATGGAGCTGGAGGACAGGCTGCTGAGCCAGATTTGAGCTGCGCCTGTCAGCTGCAGCTGAAGGCATTGTAGCGCGGTGTTTTTGTTACCGCCGTGTAGCTTGACGGACGGGAGGTGGTCGCTGAGCTAGGCCTTCGGGTCCTGTGTGCCGTCGAACTTTGGAGTGTTCGGAGGGAGCTTGAATTTTTTTGGCATCCGCGTCTGTCGAATGGATCTACTGAAGCATCGTGCTCCACACATCTCTCCATCATCATCCTCGTCGGATTCGGTTGAACACGCGCGTTTGGCGCGTGCCTTGTCGACCTTGCACTGGGCGAGGTCATTTTGAGTGTCGTAGTCGCTGCTGCGATGCTTTGTGCTCTTGCGACATCGAGGTAGATCGTGCTCGTCCTTGTCAGATGAGGGTGTGGGGATATGGTTGAATCTAACCGCAGATTTATTTTTCGGCTCCGCAGGAGCCTCCTCATAGAGCGCGGCTCTGACGAGTCCAAGACCGGCTAGTGCGGACTTGTGCATGGCGCTTTTCGGGTCCCCCACCGAAGGTGGATGGGACGCGAGGTACGTGGTGGCTGCCATGATTGCAGCCTGAGGCGTCTTCGGCATGACGTTGCCATTCACGTCCATTGACATGAAGGACGTGTTGGGGGCCCTTGTTGCTTCGTGTCGTGCAATGGGGTCCATGTTCTCCACGCGGGAGCGATGCTTGTTGGCGTTATTTCCATGCGAGCTAGAGCCGCCAGCAGCGGAGAGCGTAGCTTGCCGCGCGCTAGACTCTGAAGCTGCCTGCTTGCGTTTGTTGAGTTCCTCCTGCAGTTTTACCTGCCGGTTATGCTCACCGATGAGGAGGTGGTATGCCATCAGCAGATCCTATGAAGCATTCACAGGTAGGATCCTGTGGCCCGCCACGGCTTCGCGTGCCTGGCGCCATCCATCCTCGTTGAGGTTGATCTTCTGGTAGGCGTTAGCGTCGCCTTCGTTGGGATGGAGGGAAGGGTTTCCTCCATTTCCCCCGTTCCCGGCCTGCGGGTCGGGTGTTGGGTTGGGTGCACTCGAACCTGGTGGCAGTTCCGATTCACCCTGGATGACTATGTGCATTGGTAATGCCCGCGAACTGGTTTGCTGCTGCCGCAGCTTTTGGATCTGAAACCGTAGGTTCCTTCATCTAAGGGAGGACCGCACAGATCTGAGTTGCAGCTGTTGTTGTCGTATGACTCATCTGTCAGCGTTCATGTGCATAAAATGCCAATGGGTAGGACCCACGAAGCGGGCCTGATGGATGGTGGTGGCACCCGCTCTTGGAGGCAGAGGGTGCCGCTCTGTCCCACCTGGAAGCAGAAGCTCCCGAACAGAATCTCGAGCCCGTTGCCTATGGGCTCGACATCCTTCATGGTGGCTGGCGAGTGGGTGGTGAAGTCGAAGGTGCCGAAGAGGATATGACTCTCCTTCGCCGATGAGTTGTAGATCACTTCGGATGGGACCGTCACGATCGCACAATCAGCGCCCCCAATTCCCACAGACGGCGCCAATTGACGAGGTTTCGACTCGTCAATGCCCATTGTTATGGACTTGGGTTTTGGAGAAGATGGGGATGCTGGAGATTGCGGAACGGTTAGAAAACAAGCAACATAGGGACAAGAGGTTTACCCAGGTTCATTCCCCCGGAGGGAAAACTCTACTCCTTCTTGTCTTCTCTTGATTACGGCGGAACCGAAGGTTACAGGGGTGCGCAGATGTAATCTGGCGTGAGGTGTGTATGAGGTGAGTATTGTCCTCCTCGCCGTACCCTCCTAGCCTTTATATAGATAGGCAGGTCCCGGGCACAAGTCAAGTCGGGTACAGATTAGGGTTTGCTCCTTTGAAATTCTATCTATTCTAGTCTTGTTCTCCAAGGATCTGAAGGCGTGATGGGCTTGGGCCACACGAAATCTCTACAGGCCGTGTATCCTGTCGTGGGCCTTCCCTTGGGCTGGACCAGGTATGCTAACATTGTGTACCCGCAGGGTATAACCATGTCAACATGAGGGAGGTTTCCCTCCCTCTCCTTGTCACCGGCATGAGGTGGAGTTGGGGAAGGATTCCCCTTCCGCAACCGCCTCTCCCCATCTATAAAACAAGGGGGTGGGGCGCCCCAAGCCACCACCCCACAAACCCTAGCTGTCGGCCTTGCCCTCCCAAGTCGTCCCCGCCTAGACCCTCCTCTAAATAACCGACGCCTAGCTAAACCCTAACCGCCGGCCACCTCTAAACCTTGGCCCTCTAAACCCTAGATTGTCGGGGATCCCTCTACTCCATCATACTTGCACCGGCTTAGGCGAAGCCCTGCGGGATCTCCCTTCTACTTTCGACACCACGCCGTCGTGCTGCCAAAATTGTGAGGAGAGAGCTACAACCTCTGCTGCCTGCTGGAACAAGGGAGAGGAAGGTCTTCATCGAGTACCGTACGTGTGACCAACTACGGAAGCGCTGCCGGAACGCAGCGCTAGAAGGATCATCGTTGCGATCTTGAGATTAGAAAGTGAACAACTACATAAACCACGAGAATACGATCTCGTTAACCACTTTGGATATTCAAGGGTTAGTACTCTATGAACTCGTTGCATCGATCTAGTAGATTAGATCTTGGATTGTGTGTGTTCATGCGATAGAAATTTTTTGTTTTCCATGCTACGAACCCCTACAGGCTCAGATGCATCAACTCATGTCTCCCCGAAGGAGCCTATGACGAATGCGGTTGCCACTGGGCCATTTCTGATGGTGCCGCTTCGAGCAGGGTCTCCTGAGCCATGGTACAAGAAGCAAAATATGGCGGAAGTGTTTGACCTTTTATACATTGCCACGTGAGTATCCAAAACCTTCTTATTTCGAGTTCATTGCTTGACCTCTTATCTGATGATTGAGCTTTGCTGCCTGAACTTGATGTGGGGTCCACCCCAGATGAGTCCATTAAGGATGAGGTCGACAAGGGAGCCATGAAATCCAAGGCTTGTGAGTGCAGAGGGAGCGTTGCTTTTCCAGGAGACAACAACCAACTCTGGTGATAGTTCCTCCAAGTTGGATACTCGCAGGGTCATTGCGCGAAAGACCACTATAGGACCTTCAGAGTCTTCAGGTGCTGTTTCTACAAGAGATGACTCACTTAGTTGAGCAACATGTGCGTCTAGAGGCAGAGTTCAGCAGCTCCAGGATGAGTGACAAGAAGAAAAGAACGGAGCCACCAACGGTCGTGCTGACGGGATGTTTTTCAGTGACAAGACCTGGCCTGAAAAAGTTGTGAGACAGCACGACATTGTTTAAATCTGGCTCATGCTTTAAAAAAAGCAGGAAAATGACCGAAGTCAAGAAGACATACGGACTCAGATAAGACTCGGAATCCTACATTACTGGATGAAGTTTTCGGGAACCCTTCAAGATTCTCAAGAAGAAACCATCAAGCTAGACGATTTATCCGACTTTGGATCTTGGAGACTTCTGGGGGCTACTATTGGGGATATACTTTCCGGGTATACCCACAGGACTCCCTGACCAGGGTGGCCCACTAATGGGTTAGAGCTTTGCTTCATAGGCGGTCCAGCCAGAGAAAGAGGAGGAGTCACTTCCGACTATGACAAGGCCCAGAAGAGTTACCGACTTAGGCCTATAGTATTACTTGTAGTTCAAGCTGTATCTAGTTACCGACTCTGTAACGTAGCCGGATAGGTCTCTCATGTAACCCTAGGCTCCAGTGACTATATAAATCGGACCTGAGGGAGCCTTTAGGGCGCCATATCATAGATCAACCACAACCTACTTGCACAGGCGAACCTCTCTTGTAATCTTCTGTAACATACATCTTTCGCTGATATATTCATGGGTTGCTAGCAGGAGTAGGATCCGATTATCGCAGTCGGATCTGAACCTGGGTAAACATGTGCTCACCGCTCTCAGAACACCGTACGGATCACACCCCATCTTCTCAACGCCTTCAGGACCCCCTATGACATACTTGTCGACAATCCGATGACATAGAGAACAGTGGGTCTTAACCACTCTTTATGGGTCAACCCACGATGCACTAAATGTGTAGTTCCTGGATGAGTTAAGGGCAATTCATAAATCATTCCATGGCGGCTGGTTAGTTTCTAGAGATTTCATTCTTATTCTGGCTGCAGTAGAAAAAAATAATGAAATCATAAACAGACGTATGATGGCGCGATTTAATAGGCTGATAAATGATTAGGTGCTAAAGGAGAAAGCACTAGTTATAAGACGATACATGTGGAACAATAAGCATCGAGAGACTGTGTTAGCTCGATAGGTGGTTTTGTATAGTGGCCTAGGATGTAAGCCACCCTGATTTCCTACTACAAGCTCTATCCCCCTTAATGTCTGATCACTCCCTAATAATGGCGTCCACAAATGTCTCGTTTCCCCGGAAATCCTGATTTCACTTCGAAGATTTTTGGTCTTGTATCAAGGCATCAGAGAGCCAGTTGCCATGGGGTGATTTGCTAAAGAGAAGCATCCGGACCCTTTCATTGATCTGTAGAGTATTCTGAAGGTTACAGCTAGGGTACTAACAAGATGGAGACAACACTGAGTAGTTGGGAATGTAAAAGAGAAAATACCCTTAGCAATCGATGTGATTCTGCAGCTGGAAGGCAACGGGGTGCAGTTAGATGAACGATGATGATCATTGTCTAAGGTGGTAGTTGAAAAGTAAAGTTTGGATTTCAATGTATTTGGAAAGAACAATTTCTAAGCAACAATCTAGGATTGCATGGCTCCAAGAAGGGGATGCGAACAAAAATAATAATTAAAATTCCCACTACATGTAAGTGTTTCCAAGAGGCAGAACCATATCTTCTGCTTGAGGATGGGTGGCCCATTAGCTACAGAGCATGTGGCCGTGGAGGTAATGTCCAATGAACACTTCATAAAGCTGTTGGGTGTGCCTGAAGATCATGCACTCACTCTGAACCTAGTTGCCTTAAAATTTCTGGTGATGGATGTAACAGATCTAGAGCCCTTTGTCTAAAGAAGAGATTTGGGAGGCTATTTGTAGCCTTCCACCAGAAAAAGCAACAGGGCCTAACAGATTCTCTACGTGATTATATTAGGTATGATCATCCACTATGAAGGATGCACACAATTCTATAGATAGTAGATGTTTTGATAGACCAATGGATCTGTTTTTGTAGGGGATTATAGACCAGTTAGTTTGGTGCACAACATCACCAAGATTGTGTCCAAGGCAATGTCTTTTCGTCTTAGGAAACCCATGCAGTTGACTTAGGTGGATATGAATCGCATCTCTTTCATTAAAGGAAGATCCATCCAGGACAATTTATTCATGGATCAACAATCAATCTACATCCTTCACCGCAAGCAGATCCTAGCTCTGATGCTCAAGTTGGACATGATGAAAGCTTTTGCTTCAGTGCCATCATAGTTCCTCCTTTAGATTCACCAACACAAAAGGATGCAGTCCCAAGTGGATCATGAGGCTTGTAGTCATTTTCTCTATGACATGCATGTGTGTTCTCATTAATGGCAGTACTAGTGCAAAAAAATTGTACGCCCAGGGTTTTAGACAGGGAGATCCAAAATCTCCTACTTTGGTCAAAATGATGATTGATGCCATGAATGCATCAATAAAATTGGCACATGATATTGTCCTCTCTTCACAACCTTTGATCGAAGTGGAATTCTCCATTGTCTATCACTATTCTCTTATGACGTAGTCTTGCTCATCAAGCCAGTGCCAGAGGAGGCAGAAGCAGCATCGAAGATCGTTTGCACATTTGGAGTGGCCTTATGGCTTCTCTTCAAACTCGGGAGAAGCTTGATGTCGATGGTTTGATGCAAATGCATCAATCTTTGGCCAATAACGACCATCATAGAGTGTCGAATTTTCCCTTCCCATTTCAGTATCTGGGTCTACCATTGCCGCACGTGTGGCTATTGAAGATGGATCTACATCCCTTGGTGGACAAGGTCATTGGCCACGGGCCAACATGGAAGGCATCACTAATCAAGCGAGTGGATGACTAATTCTACTTGATTCCACTATCAATGTGACACCAATCTACCATATGTTGTGCTTGGATCTACCCATATTTCTTTAACTGCATGAATAAGCTACAACGTTTTTTCCTGGTCAGCATCAAACTAAGCAAGGACATGTCAATGTGTTTCCTGTGACATAGTTTATTTGTCAAAATCACTCGGTGGACTAGGTGTGAAGAACTTGAGGTTGCTATCTAGTGATGCGAATAAGATGGATGTGCAGAACGAGGGGAGGACTACAAGCCATGGAAGGGGCTTTATTTTACTATACCTATAGAAGTAGAGTGCATGTTAAGAGAAACCACAAATGCAAGTTATAGGAAACGACAACAACTTGGAATTCTGGAAAAAACTTTGGATTGCCAATTGCAGTATTAGTCTGGCAACAAATCTGATGAGCTATCTCAAGAAGACAATACTAAGGGACAGTGTGGTGCTTGCACTTAATAATCACTTGGTGCGATCATTAATAGGAAGCTTGTCTATAATAGCAATTGCGGAGTTCATGAACTTATGGATCAAGCTATGGGAGATGAGCATCAAATAATAATCACCCGATGTCATAAGATGGAAGATGATGGGAAACTGTGCCTATTCCGTGAAATCACTCGGTGGACTAGGCGCGAAGAACATGAGGCTGCTACTTGGCGATGTGAATGAGATGGATGTGGATGGAATGAGGACGACAAGCCATGGAAGGGGATTTATTTTACTACACATATAGAAATAGAGTGCATATTCATAGAAACCACAAATGCGAGTTAGAAAATGGTAGAAACTTGAAATTTTGGACAAAATTTTGGATTGACGGTTCTAGTATTAGTCAGCTAGCGCCAAATTTGATGAACAATGTGAAGTCAACAAGAATCAGGGACAATGTGGCGGTCACACTCAACAATCAGTGATGGATTCGATCATTCAGAGGAAGCCTATCTGTACTAGCAATTGTGGAGTTCATGAACTTGTTGATCAAGCTACGAGAGATGATCATCAACGAAGACTCACCCGATGTTATAACATGGGGCTGATAGGAAACATCGCCTATTCTGCGAAATCGGCATACAACCTATTCTTTTTAGGGCAAACGGAGGTTTTGGTACAAATGATCTGCAGGAATCTAGGGCCCCTCTCAAGCATAAACTCTATATGTGGCTAGCTCTCGAGAATTGATTGTGGACATCAGACAGATTGGAGAAGAAGGGAATGCAGTGCCCTGACCAATACCTTCTCTACTATCAGGAGGAGCAAACTATTAAACACTTGATGGTGCATTGTCCATACTATAGAGAGGGTGTGGTACAACATGTTGCCGTACAGGCTTCATCGTTTCACTCCCGCAGCCAAGGCATCCCTATCGACGTGGAGGCCTACTCTCTCAGGGGAAACTTCGACGTAGAGTAGGAAGCAACCTAACTTGTTAGTTGTTCACGTTGCTAGGAAATTTTGGCTAGAGTGCAATAATCTTGTCATGGACATAGTCGAACATAATGCTGATAGAGTCGTGCCAACGCTCAAAGGAAGAGTTTGAATAATGGAAACACGCCAAGCTATGTGGGAGTGGGGATTAGAGAGGAATAACCTAGTTTAATCGGTGCGTATGGGGAGTCGATCGGAACCACTAGATCCGTTGTAATCAGTTCCTTTTCTTGTTGTGTAAAACTCTATCCATATTTTAATGAATGAAGCCACGTCATGCTCACAGGTGTTTTCGAAAAAAAAGCACAAGACTCAAATGTGTCTTCCTCGCTTGTCGTAGAGTGTTAGATTTAATTTGCAGGAATTTCATAAAAGTGACTCTGAAAATCGCATACTAGAAAGAGAAATCCACTTTGCCTCATAGTTGTAGATGCACCAACAGACCAAAAACATACTTTAAAATGTTTCGATAAAAATATTCTATGTTTACATGCAAAGTTATGTGAAAATAATATTTTTATGGCCTGTGTGCATAAATTATCTCCTATGCTTCAAAATAGCTTTTCACAAGAGGTTTTTTTTTATTTTTACACAGGTCATAAAAAATATTTTTTTAACCGCAAAACTTTGTATGAGAAAAATAGGATGGCCCAGATATACATCCAAATATTTTCACAATTTTTGAATATTCTTAAATTTAGTTAAATGCACATTTTTTTAATAACATTCAGACCCGCGAAGCAAAACACCACGTCCCAGGGCCTATGTCCGATGGTTTCCCCCAACAGCCCGATCGACAAGCAGGATTATCTTCCCATACAATCTCCAATCATGCAGACACAGAGACCTGCCATTCGTGTCACGCTCTTGTGTCTTGGCCACATGTGTCTTGTTATGTTGCGAACACGAGAGCGAGACAAAACCCTGCCTGCGCCGCGTCAAGCACGTAACATTAATTTCAAGCTGCACCAGTCATCAGGAGAGCGAGAGGCGGCTCCCCAGCGTCCTGGGACCCTGTCCTGTCCCGCTCCGACGGGTGCCGGATCCGTCTCTTTGCGCCTTGTGCCCTTCCTCCTTCAGGAATCCAAATGAACGGATCCATCCTATCCTGGTTTGTTGACCGGTACAGTGGTCATTTCAATTTGGAAATATTTGCGTAGATAGGTTCTAGCTTCTCGTGCGTATGCCAATCATTCATCAAGGTGACCAAGTGGATGTCCCAATCATGCTCGTGTTCGTTTATTTTTATTACTCCCTCTTTAGAAATATAATATATTTTAGTTTTATAAAATGAATGTATCTACACATTTTTAGTGTATAGGTTCACTTCGAACCTCTACGAACATATACACTAAAATACGTTTAGATATATTTGATGCACAAAATTAAAACGTCTTATATTTTTAAACGAAGGAATGCATCCCTATTCCAGAATTTACGTTTTCTCAGAAGGAGAGCTGCTGGTTTCAATTATAGATGTAGAAAGAAAAAGTAAAAAAAACAAAACTGCTATCGCAAGCCAGCACACACGGGAGCAGCGCAGCTGCCCCAAGGTACTCTCGCCGAGCGATGTTCCGTAATTTACGGAAAGATAGTACTTTGTCTCACTCCTACTCGATCTTGTTTAGTTGCTGACATTTTCAAAAACGTAATATATTAATATAGTGAGAATATCGATTACATTCTGTCTCTGCAATAATACATTGTCTCAATGACAATAGGGATGCCCACAGCTAAAAAAATAAAAGAAAATTACCAAAAAAATCTTGCTGTAGCAATCTATTTCTTATAACAGAACCAAATACCACCAGAAATCCAACTTTTATTTCTTATAACAGCAACCAAATACCACCAGAAATCCAACTTTTTCCAAGTGACGCTTTCAAGAAGGAAACAATACACAAGCGCCGTCGTCGCTCGATCATAGATCACAGATTTTTACCCCGAAAAAATACTGTGTTCTTAAAAAATAATGCATTCGACAAGACCATTGCCAGACACAACCAATTAATATCAGACCTTAAGTTTTTACCATGAAAGCTTAGACACTGAACTTCTACCATGAAAGCTTAGACACTGAACTTCTTGTATGCTATCGTCCGATTTTTCGATGTTGCCGCTATAAGTCACGAATCACCAATCAAATTTCTCATCGTCATCAGGACTCGAACCACCATTACTAGTCTTAGATCCCGACTTCAATGACATTCTCCACACACTGATTTGACTATGAAACTAAAGACATGTCCCACGAGACTACAGAGCTTCGCCTCGTTCCCTCTAAAACCAAATGGTCAAAAATACGATTGCGCGTGACTGAATCCCATTCGATCTGACAATCTTTAGGCATGATTCAACAAGTTGAATTCTCCGGTAGAGACTTTCGGAACTCGACACTCCGGCCAGATCAATGAAGACATCCATCAAGCAGATCGAAGTCTTGACACCCTAGGACCACCTCCATTATTAGATCTAAGCCAATAGCCCCATACCGCCCGCTGTCCTCTACCAGATCAGCCGCCCCAAACCCCACCGGCAACCCGAAGGCACGGCTGACAGCAAAGGCAAAGCCGCCCGAAGCCTCTGTCAGATGGTCTCACGACTTCAAGCACGCCGGAGGCGAGCGACCACCATATCGTCGATGCAGGGCCACGCGTCCGCGCCGCCATTGCATGAGCACACCACAGCGTCCCTCGCCAAGTGCACATCACGGTCGGCAAAAGCGACCCACGTCGCCATCGGCCAGGGAGGACCAACACCGTCTCACGGGGCCACCGCCGCCCCGGTTCACAACCTTCGCCGTCAGCGTGTCGTTCGGGGCGATGCACCGATGCGACCGAAAGGCTCACTGCAAGGGAGAGGCCACCACACGAGGAGACCGCCCCGCCGCCGCCGTCAACCGAAGGCCTTTGACCATCGGCGTCCTCCCGCGGCAGCGAAGGAGACTAGAGAGGAGAAGGTTGGGCCGGCGGCTAGGGTTTTTGCCCGAGCTGTCCTTCTAGAGTTCTAAGCGGGGGTACCTGGATAATTAAGAACTAGACAAGAGATGACAGCATTCGGTGTGTGTGAGAGAGAGATATGTTTTAAACTAAACGTAAGCAATACATCTTGGGATTTTGAAGACCGGGGAAGAGAAATTCTAAGAGTTTGGTGTCGATTGGATTGGTGAGATAAAACTTGTCGTTTAGTATGATCGCCCGGTTCCTTTTCTCTCCATGATGAGTTCCGTGTTCCATGAATTCAGACGGGTGATAACAGGCCTACAGAATCTCCGGAGACTTGAGGGACAAGAGCACAACGGATTTTTCTTTCTTTCAAGAATGGAACAAAAATGAAACAAGCCGTAAAATGGGTTACTTTTCTGTTCAGACAAGTTCACGTGCTTTGATTTCCTATTTCTCTCTAAATATTTAGTTAGTTTTATTAGCGTGTTAAGGTTAGTTGTGTTGCTATGATCCTAGTGATGCGTGAGTAAAGTACTTTGTTTTCTTTATTATACAAACGACTCGGTTCTACTCCCTCTGTTTCAATATATAAGATGTTTTAGATTTGTGAATAGAGTGTATCTAGACCCCTTTTTGTTTAGATTCGGACGAATCTATATACTAAAAAAGGGTCTAGATATACTTCCTTCATAACCTAAACGATCTTATATTTTAAAACAGAGGGAGTATTAATTTATTGAACAAATGAGATTGGATAAAAGCTAACACATGGACGACACGTACCTCTTTTATACCCACATGACCATATCAATTACTTTTGAGTATGTTTAACTCCTATCTTTTGTACTTCCTCCGTCCCAAAATACATGTCTTAGATTTGTCAAAATTTGGATGAATCTAGGCTTAGTATATAGGTTTATCCAAATTTTGAAAAAATTTAGACATCTATTTTGGGACGGAGCGAGTACCTCTATTTTTTCATGTCTTGTGCAAAAAACTATCCAAATTATAGGGACTGAATGTGAGAAATTTAGTTAAGTGGAGCGAACGCATTGACAGCCGTTGGAAATTAGTCAAGACTAATTGAAAAGTCTCACATTTTTTAACTAATTTAAAATACTTAGAAAATTTCCAACTATCCAAATTTCAGGTATCAACACCAGCTTTTGGGATTTTGCCAGACCAAACTAGGCTCGGCCTTAGTTTTCAGCGTCAGGTTTTTCCTGACCTGGCCCGGCCTAGAGGGTGCCCAGGTTTGCTACGAGCAATATGGAGCACAGGAAAATGAAACGTGAGAATCACTAGCCAAGCGAATCTCAAAATTACACTTTCAGATTTAGAGCCGATATAATTTGCGGAGGAACCCACCCGATAGCCACATTTATTAGCACTGGGTACGAACCATGAGATTTTTATTATGTGGAGCATAACCACCGCTCTAGTGAGTTTGATTGTCTTGGAAATTCTGAAAATAAATATACAAATACTTGCACATGTCTTGTACGTATGAGAAAATTTACATCGAAATGTGTTTTCAGATGTGGTGTACACAAAAGAGACAAATATTAGAACCAAGATAGAGTTATTTTTGTCATTTTCAAATTAATGATTTTATATTTTTTATTGCCTAAAATACATGGCATTATGTGGCAAAACTCTGCAGACATGTAGAAAACATGCGCATGTCATCATGTGGTGTGATAGGTGAACCCCCCCTATCGCTCTCGCCTAGGGCGACTCGGGGGCGGCCCGCCCAGAACCCTAGCTCCGTCGTTGAGCCTTCTATGCCGCTAGAGGAAGCCGTCGGGTGAAGCCTGTGCGGCCGACGATGATGGCAGGGTAGTTCCTCGTGTCCCTCTTGAGTGCCTGGGCGGAGGTCCTCGGCGGGATTCGATGGTGCGCTGGCGTGCACATGGGCTACCTCCGGCGCGACGCTGGGGGTCCTTTAGCACGGAGGCGCGATCTAGAGAGCGATGGTGGGGCGGAGGTGGAGGGATTCAGCGACCCTAGGCAGGGGGTGTGGGTGATCGGGGCTTCGGGGCGAAGGCCGTCGCAGACGGTGGTGGTTCTAGACGCTCTGGTGGTGGGCTACGACGCTCTGCTGGGCATGCCTACAGTGATGAGGCCATGGGGAGGTGGCCAATTTGGCCGGGACGACGACCATATGCGGGCCAGTGGGCCTAGATCTAGGCAGTCTGGCGGGCCAAGTGGGGCTCTCTGGTACTGCAGCGTGGCTTGTGGGCGGAGCTCCGTTTCTGCCATGCTTGTTGCCCTCTGTTCCTTCGCCCTCCCCTCCGCTGCTTGTGTGTTGGCTAAATCAGGCTAGGAGGACCTTGATCTGGCCCAATCATCATTGTCTACTCTGTGCGGTGATACGTCCATTTTGCATTACTATTTTATATCATAATCTTCTGTTATTCATTGATATATTTCTTATTAAGAGGTGATACTTATGTTATTTTCATCTATTTTGCATGGTTGAGGACTTTTGAAGGATGAACTGCCGGAGTGAGGATTTTGATGGAAAAAGCGATGTCCAGATGCCATATTCGCGAAGATCAGAAAATCTCGGAAAATATGCAGAAGTTACTATTTTTCCAAAAGACGAAGGAAGCCGGAAGGGGAGACGGAGATGGACCATAGGGGGCCCACACCACCCCCTGGCGCGCCCCCTGGGCCGCGCCACCAGGTGGTGTGGCCACCCTGGACCACCTCTGGCTCCACCCTTTCGCCTATAACTTCCCCCTGAAACCCTAAGACTTGGGGGAGCGACCACAGAAATATTCTGCCGCCTCTGTGGGGTAGAAAATACAGAGAGAGAAAGAGCTCTCCGGCAGGCAGATTTCTGCCAGGGAAATTCCTTCCCGGAGAGGGGAGATCGTCGCCATCAACACCGTCTTCAAGCTAGACTATATCAGGATCATCATCATCATCCTCATCATCATCTCCACCAGCACCATCACCACCACTCCATCCCGCTGTAACAATTGGGTTGAATCTTGCATAATTCTTAGGGAAAACTTTCTCGGTGTTGATTACTATTTTTAGTTGATGCTACTGAGTCGAACCATTGAATTATTGTCTATGTTCAGATTGTTATTCATCAACATATCATCTCTGATCTTGATCTATATGATGTCTCGTGAGTAGTTCGTTTAGTTCTTGAGGACATGGGAGAAGTCATGTTGTTAGTAGTGGAATTGTGTTAAGAAATATTCAATGGTTTGATATTTAATTTGTGGTGCTATTCTTCTAGTGGTGTCATGTGAACGTCGACTATATGATACTTCACCATTTATGGGCCTAGGGGAATGCATTGTGTATTTGTCTACTAATTGTGGGGTTGCCAGAGTGACCGAAACCTGAACCCCTGTTAGGAAACCTTTGCACAAGGGAGTGTAAGATCTCAGAGTGTAATGTCGTGGTTAAGTTTTTATCTTAATAACTTTCTTGTAGTTGAGGATGCATGCAAGGGGTTTAATCACAAGTATGTATTAGTCCAAGTAAGGTCGGTACATTAGCATAGGTTCACCCACACAACACTTGTCCAACCAAAGAAGATTAATCAACTATATGAAGCGGAAGCACCTGACAGTATTCCCATGTGTCCTCGAGAACGGTTGGTCCTCATAAGTAATACAACCGGCTTGTCCTTTGCTGAAGAAAGGATTGGGCCACTTGCTGCAATTGTTATTGTTGTCTTTATTTACTTGCACTTTATTTCTTTGCTTTATCAAAAACCCCTAAAAATTTGTTTGCCAAGTATTTACAGAGAATTCCTGATCCAAACCACTAGTTAACAACTTCTGCTCCTCGTTGTGATCGACACTCCTATTTATCGAAAGTACTATGATACACCCCCTATACTTGTGGGTCATCAAAAATATTTTCTGGCGCCGTTGCCGGGGAGTAAAGCGCTATTGTAGAGTGGAAATGGTAAAGGAAACTTGTACTGTGAGTATTGCTTTTATTTATGTTTGTTACTTTGTTTCCAACATGGATAATCCACTTGGTTTCCTATTTGAGAAAGCTACTATGCTAGGGTAGTAGATGAACCACCACCTGCTGAGACAGATCCTTTTAAAATACCTACAAAAATTGTTGATCGTGTTATGGATAGCTATTATTTTGGAGATGGGACTATCCATCCTGGTGATCATTTGCTTTTCATACATGAATTATGCGGGTTGTTTAAGTGTGCAGGTATCATAATGGAACAAGTTAAGAAAAAGTTACTCTCTATATCATTGAAAGGAAGAGCTGGAGAATGGTACAAGCTGCTGAAGAGTGGACAATCTATGGAATTGAAGGAAATTGTACCTCTCTTTTATTCTAAATTCTATCCTCCTAGTGAGATTCATAAAGACCGAAATTAAATATATAACTTTTGGCCTCGTGATGAAGAGAGTACAACCCAAGCTTAGGGGAGATTGAAGTTACTAATGCTCAAATGTCCTATTCATGAGCTCCCTAATAATATTATTATTAATAACTTTTATGCAAGGCTTTATTTTCATGATAAAGATTTATTAGATGCTTATTGTGCTGGATCATTTACATGTATGAAAGAAGAAGCTAAATGGGATCTTCTAGACCATATTCAAGAAAATACTGAAGCATGGGAGAATGACAAAGGAAGAAAGTCAGGTATAAATTATGATTATGAATGCATTAAATCTTTTATGGGAACTGATGACTTTCATAATATTAGCACTGAGTATGGTCTCGATTCTCAAATTCTTGCCAATTGTTAAAAGGCCTTTGCCTCTTATATTGAAATTCCCAAAAAGGAGTGTAACAAGTTCCATGCACCTTATAAAGATATTGTTAATCATGTCCCAGCTAGAAACACTGAAGTTTATACTATTGATCGTATTTTTTCTGAACCTTATATTGAGAAAATATCTTTCCCTGCGAAGGTAAAGGAACATTCTATTATAGCTAATGTTGTTAACAAAAGTACAAAGAAAGCTGTAGAACCTGATGAACAAATAAATATTAAACCTGTAGTAGCAATTATGAAAGACCTTGTGTAACACCCCAAAAATATTAAACAAGATTATCATGTTCTGATCCCCCAAGTTTACGATTAACAAAAACTTTTATTATTAAAATTAATATGAATGCATGTGTGTGTGTGATTAATGCATGAATGATTGCAATTGCCATGTTTGATTGCTTTGAATTCTAAGGATTGGTTTTAAAGATGAAAACAATATCATCTAGATCATTTCCAAGCAGAATCAAATGAAGAGAAATTCAAAGAAAATGGTCATTTGGCCAAACTTGTTCAATAGACCACTTTGAGTGTTCCTAGCTCAAGTTTTCTAATAGAAACAAATCCAATTCTTTTCACCCCTTGCTAGACCAAGTAAAAGTGAACCTAAGCCCACTTTACAAACCAACAGAAACAAATTCTAAATCTATTTAAAGGACAATTCAAAATTGAATCAAGTGTAGGTACTAAGATCATCATTTCTCAAAAACCAACCAAACTAGTTCACCTTGGCAAACCCAAGCAACCTTAAACACTCAAGCTTATGACCAGAGCACTCACCAAAAATTAGCCAAAAATTCAAATGTTGAGTTCACGTGGCCATTTAATCAAACACTTGGTGAGCACAGTAACAACTGTCTAATTATCACTATTCTTGATCAATGCCTTGTCCAATTCTTGTCCCCAATTCACTCCCCTTATCACCCCCAGCACCCAGCATTTTCTTAACGCAGCAACCCCTCTACCCTTTGCACCAGTGTCGCGCCATCTGAGCTGCCATTGCCGGCCGACCATGGACAACACGCTGGAGGAAGTGCCTCGTCCATCCATGATGTCTAGGAGGAAGGCCACCGTCCACTGGCACCCCCTGTCCAACCCTCGAGCAAATCCAAGCCGTGGACCACCAAGAACAGCCACGCCCATTTTCTCTCTGCCATGCCGAGAGCACGCCAGAGCATCGCAGCTAACATGCGCGTACACGCCGCGCCTTGCCTTCACCGTGCACCACTGCACGCGCCATGACCCTAGCTACCTCCCAGACACAACCGTTCGCCGCCGTGCGACACGAAGCCACTGTACATCGTCTAAAACACCGTTGGTGTCGCGCAGAGCGTCGACCCGTTCCGACGTTCTCAACCGCCCCGTTCCATGCCATTAAGCCAGTGACAATCGCCAGGAGAAACCGCACCGTCCTACGCCCTTCGCCATGCCTGTAGCTTGCTTTATTGACATCGCCGGAGGAGCCTGACCATGCCGCACTGCCCCTCTCGCCGGTGTATAAATAGAGGCCACCCCCGCCTCAACTATTCACACCACCTCACTCCCCACTCCTCACAGAACACCCCTGACCCTTCCCCGGAGCAAGGTGAGCACCAGCCCGCCGGAATTTTGCCGAAGTCCGCCGCTGTAGAGGAGGAGAAGGGTCGTTGATTGGAGCCACCCAGGAGCCGCCACGACAACCGTTCGAACTGCCGTCGTCGACAATGTCGTTCGCACCTATCGCGGATCCTAGCTGGAGCCCAGGTGAGCCACCGTGTACCCCCACCACCGTGTTAGAGTTTCGTCTCGTCGGAGCTATTTGACAAAGACGAGGAACGTGAGTCGTAGATCCTAATCTAATCGCACGACCCATATTGAAACATACCCCTTCGGGTTAGATGAGCCGCCAACACATGGGATCCCCTGGCCGAATCCCGCTGTGCGTGCTGTGCAGCTGGGCCGGCCCATTTACTTTCGCGCGCATAGCCCAGAAGTTCAAATAATCCTTTTCAAATTTAGTTAAACCCTAGTTCTGTCAGTAGATTCAAAAATCAATTCCAAATGATTCACTAAACCAAATTGCATGATTCCAATTTTGCTAGAAAAGTATTGAAATTATCTACCCAAACCCGTTGGATTCAAACCATTTGAATTTATAGATCACCTATAACAAAAATAACAAGACAGAGACTTTTTCACATTCAAACATTTTTCAAAAATCAACCATAAATGCTTTTAAGTTGATTCCAACTCTCAAAAATCACATTTGACAAGATCTATCTGAATATGTAAAAATGTTTAGGTTTACATGCAGTGATCTTGGACTAGTACTAAAACAATGCTATATGGGCATTTCTAGTCACTTTAATTATATAAAATATTAATTTTTAAACTTATAAAATATAACCACCACTTTAAATCACATTCACAAGTATTAGAATATGTGGTGATGACATTGTCCACATGATCCCATATTTTAATTGGAGGATATTAAATCTTAATTATTTTCAATGAGTATAAATTATTTTTCTAAAATAAAATAAATAAGACTGGGTCTTTATTTTATGTGATGATTGTGATGATGCTAGATTATCTAGTGATAGCCCTTGTGTGACAAATAGAAGTATTTAAGTATTGTTTGGTGATTGTGTACCTCGTATTCATTTTTTAGACGATAGTACCGACCCGGGATACGAGGAGGAGGAGTACTACAAAGAAGAAGAATAAGAAAACTTCAACCACTGCACTACTCAAGGCAAGCTAATACTACAAGTTAACTATGCAAGGTAAGCTAAACCACACAAGTCCTACTTGCAAACCTAACACTACAATATAACCTATGCAAGATGCTTTAGGCATGCTTTGGTTATGCAACCTTGATTACAACAATCCTAGTTTTACTTGCAAGATTTATTCTTTTAGCTTTACTAAAGATTTTCTTTACCTTTACTTAGTGACTTGTGAGTTTTTGGTAAAATAGTATAGATGGCATAAAGAGCATAAAACTAGGCCTAAGTTAGTTATAACTATATGTCATACTAAGGCATGAGACTAGCTTTGGATAGTCACACTTGATTAGCACCCCTCATTATTGAATACCCTCAAATTTAGTGGCTAGTGCTAAGCATAAAAGTTGATCACTTTAGATGGGAACACTTGGTGAAAATGATTATGAAAACCATGAAATGAAGATTCATTCTATTGAAATGTTTTGACATGTGTTATGAACACAAGATTATTTGAGGATGAAAATGTTGAGGCATTAGCCTTGACCCTTTATAAAAACCGATGGTTGGGTTCGGATGCGATACCATTCCAATTTTACCGTACAACCACAACACCCGAATTTGGGTAGGGCTTGATTTGAAGTTTCTATGTATTAGTATGGGTTCCCTTGCGGAAGAGGTTTGAGCCGAGGCTACCTCATGATGAATGTCCACCTATGCAGTTCCCAAGATGACAGATGGTCATGGTTGGGAGGCCAAACTCATAGGGGAGGTGCCTATACTAGGGTGTGTAATTAAAAGGTTAGGATTGATTATCCGCATAATGAGTATGGTGATTCAGGGTTATCTCTGACGGATGTATCGAATGTTGTGGTAAAAGTTTACCACCTCTGCAGAGTGTCAAACTTCGAATAGCCCTGTCGTCGTTATGGAAACGGCAGAGCCTGAGAAGACTAGAAAGAGGTGTGGGAGCGAGCTGGGAGGCGAGCGATGGCGTCCGTAGGCGGGATTGGGAACATGCAAGCGTTGGGGACACACGATGTACCCAGGTTCGGAGCGGGGTGAGGTAAAGCTCCTACTCCTACCGATCTGACTAAGAAGATGAACACAACGAACTACAAGGCTCGTCGAGCTGTATCGGGTCTAACTTAGAGAAAATGAGAATCAAACCCTTACTACAGTGCCCCTGCCGCCCTTATATAGGCCGAGGCGGCATGGGCAGAGATGCTACCGACTGGCGGGTCCCACAGGAGGGCCCAACCGACTATTCCAGTACAGTATTCCGCCTCCCTGATGTCTGGTACAGTGCCGTGCCTCCCGGCCGGCATGGAGATAGTGGCGACTGTCCCGCGGTCGACAGGGAAACAACAGAGGCCGTTCCGGCGACACGGGCGGTGACCTCTATTCCCGCTAAGCACGGGTACGGGCCGGCTCCTCCGACGCCGGTGCCGATGTGCCTGTCCTTCTGTCTGCTAGGGCTGCATAATACTATGCCCTACTTCATCTGTCTGCCTGGAAGGTCCGGCTAGGTCGCCCTAGCCGGCTACTCTGTCTTGACCGGGTGGTCGGACCCATCTGGCTAACCGTCCACACCTTGCTGTCTTATCCGGTTCGTAGTTCCGTCGGTTCGTTCTTGGTCTGTCCAGCTCTGCCTGGCTGGCATGGTCCAGCTGGCTAGCTGCCTTGGGTGATGATTTTTATCCGGCTCACTGGTTCGCCAGCTTCGTCTTCGTCTGTCCTTCCTTCTAGTCTGTATTTGAGTTATTTACGTCCGCCTGGGCAGCCGGCTGGCAGGTTGTGCCGCTCAGTATCTTGTACGGTTAGCCTACCCGGGGGTGATCCCCCCGACACTAGCCCCCGAGCGAGCGTAGATTCCACCCTTAGGCAAAATGTGCACGGGCTCAAAATCTAGATTGAAATTTTTGCCGGTTGGGTTTTGGCGGTTGGACTGGCCGGCTGCGTCATCACTGACGTCAGCCACGCGCAATGATGGTCGTGGGAGGATGTGCGTCGTGGGGTCACGTCAGTTGTCGCTTCGGGAACTGTCGCCAGTGCCTCGCCTCCCGCGCTGGGATCTTCTATGCATGGTGCATGGTTGCAAAGGATCCGGACGCCACTAGGACTATGGGGGGCCACCACGTGGCGAGCCAGCGGTTTGCCTCCCCTGCCCCTTAAGTAGAGGCCACGGCGCCCCGCCGCCCACCACTGGTCATTTGCCCCTTTGCGCCCATGCCTTCGACGCCGCGCGCTCTCGCCATCTTCTGCCTCCGCCCTTCCTTTGCACCGCCGGCGAGCTCGCACTGTCCGCTCAGCCCGCACCGCCAGCCCTTTCCTTGCCGGAGCGACGACCACCGCTACTCCTCCGTTGCTTCCCTTTCAACATCTCCTCCTCCTTCTTCCTCTCCGTTGCGCTCCGCCGCCAACGCCATGGCCGAGAGCAGGGGCGCTGGTGCGGTTCCTATGTGAAGGAAACGCAGGTGGAGAAGTACCGGTGGTCACGCCTCCTGCCGACCGCCAGCGAGGTCGGGGTCCACCTGGCCCCGGCTGATGAGATTTCGCCGGCTCCGCAAGACGGCGAACGCGTTTTCTTCCTCGCGCATCTGGCGCGAGGCCTGGCCTTTCCGGCCAGCGCCTTCTTCCTGTCTTTCCTCGCCCACTTCGATCTCCGCCTCCACCATCTCGGGCCAAATGCAATCGGCATTTTAGCCCACTTTGTCGCCTTCTGCGAATGCTACCTCGGGATCCAACCGAATCTCGGGCTCTTCTGCCGGATCTTCTTGAACCGATCACAAGTTCAATATGCCAAGGGGCCCCTCGTGACCTGCAGTGGCGCTTCGATCTACTCCCGGTCGCAGACCGGTTACCCCAAGTTCAAGCTGCACGACACAGTCAAACTATGGCAGCAAACGTACTTTTATGTACGGAACTTGGGGTCCGAGGACCGGCTGAACCTTCTGGCCTTCCAGGACAGAGAGTCAAGCCGGGTGCAATGGGAGGAGAAGATCTTCGGCGCCAAAGCGGAGTCGGATGCACTTCTCCACCGGATGAGGGCACTGGTCACGGCTGGCCTAACTGGTGTTGACGTGATGCTGAGTTGGGCTAGCCGGCTGATGATGCCCCTGCAGCAGCGAGTACACAAGATGTGCTACTACTCCGGGCGGCTCGACCCGACCTGGCTCTCCCGCTGCGACCCAGCGTTCACCAACTTGTACGAGTGGGTATGGATGATCACCAAGGAGAAGATCAAAGCCGACTGGCGCTTTGGTCTGGCTCCCTACACGCGCGAGAACCGCGCGCCCCGAGTAAGTACTTGTTATTTTCTCGTTCCTTCTTTCGCTCTTGCATTTTCCGGCTAGACCATCTTATCCGGTCCTAACCTGCATTCTTCTACGCAGACGTTCCCCTGCATCATCCGGGAGGAGGGCGATGCGCCCCTCCAGGTCTTCACGGCTGACCTCCCTAAGCCACGCCCATGCCGGACCAGCGGCGAGGGTTCGTTCGTTTTCCGCATCTGCCCTTGCTCTTGTTTTGATCTTGCTTTTCCTTTACAACGTCGTTCTTTCCTTTGCTGCGAGCCCGGCTCGCAGCGCGCCTTGCGCCTCACCGCCTCGTGATCCTTCTCCTCTGCCGGCTGCCTCTACGAAGGCTGCTCCGTCGCCCGCGACCGAAAGCATGCCCCCGCCAGTGACGACAGTTGCCCCCAGCCGACTCCCGTTGCGCCCAAGCGCGCGGCAAGCCGGCCGGATGGGGCCTCCAGTCCGGGCGGGGGCTCATCAGCCGGCGCAGCAGGCTCGGGCGCTCGCAAGGACATGGTGACGTCAACGACATTGACTCGGACAACGAGGCAACGAAGCAGTGGCAGGTGGCCATCCGTGACGCCCCGGTTGCCCTACCCAGACCGCTAGCGCCGCTGCCGGTGGAGGCAGGAGCCTCCCTGCAGACCCTTGAGGTAAACCTGGAGGTCGGGCTGGCGGAGGTTAAGCAGCTCCGGGAGACGCAGGCCGTCGCCAATGAGGAAGCCGCCAAGCAGCTGGCAGCGGCACGAGGGACCGCGCGAAGTAAAATTCTCCCATCCTTTGTTTCTTGCGCATCTTTTTGTTTTGTTCTTCTTCTGGCCGTCTTCTTAATTGTGTTGTTTCCTTTGCTGCAACCATCATGGTTTGCGTGCAGCGCAAAATTGACCGGCTGAAGCGCTCCAACATGCGCCTCAGCTGGGACAATGCTGCCCTCCGGCTCCAGAACAAGGAATGGCACGGCAAGGTGAACCAGCTGGAGGCCACCCTCAAGGAGCGGGATGACGCCCTCGCTAGTCGGGCCACCACATTCGACCTCCTGGACAAGGAGGCCACCCGGCGGAAGGAGCACGCGGAGTTCCTGGACGACGAGCTCATGAACGTCGGCCTCGTTTCCAAGGGTAGGTCCACTTCCTTCTTCTTTCGTTTCGTCTGACTGTCTTCTGCCAGCTTGCTTGCTTTTTTGACTTTCCCCTTCTGATCACAAGGCTTCTACCCCAAAGTAGATGCCCTTGCCTATGACCGGGTGCAACAGGTTGCGCCAGGTGAGAAGTCCACCGTCAAGGACTTGGTGGCGCAGCTTGGGGAAGATGCCGCCAACCTTCGCAAGGCCGCAGCGGGCATCCACGACTTGGTCTTTTCGGGAGAACTCCTGCTGGAGACCATGGGAGCCCTGGCGATCAAGCTAGGCGATGCGCCGAATGCTATCGATCGGCTGCGCGACCTGGCCGCCCGCGTCGGCTCCAAGATGGCGCTGGCCTTGATGCTCTCCTGGTACAAGGACGTCCCCCTCAACAAGCTGGTGGACGGCTTCCGAGCCGGCGTGGACCTTGCCGCTGTGCGCCGGTCCTACCCCGGACTCCGCTCCACTACCATCACGATTGCCGGCTATGCCGACATCAAGGAGGTGCTCACGGACGGCGAGGGGAGCACGGGGACTGATGGCGCGGGAGCAGACGGCACGGAGGCGTCTTCCCAGGCTGGCGAGACCGGTGCAGCTCCTCCCCATGGCAAGGGTCCCGCTGCCTGAAGATGATGACCCCGGGATGCCGGGTGATTTTGTAAAGAACTTTAGCTTTTGGTAATTGGTGTTTGTGAACGATCTGGATATGCGGAGGCTTCGTCCTCCGCCGCTTAATTAATCTGCTTGTCTGGGTTTGCCTTCGTGCGCCCACTATCTTTATGCCTTGATCGACTAGTTTATCCGGCTGGTCCACTCCAGCCGGCATTATCTTGCCTTTATCTTGCATTTTTTTTCGAACTTTCACTCGCGCTCTAGTATTTTCTTCGTCTTGCTTTTCCGACTGACACCCGCGTGGACGGACCGCAGAAGCTGCACCGTGGTCCGACTCTGCACATCTGGTCGTTCCCTGGACCTTTTTCTCTATTACTTTCCTTATCTTACTTCTTCCTCTTTCCTTCTATCTTTCTCTATCTTTCTTTCCTCTTTCTGGCTAGATCTGTCTGACATGCCCGACTAGCGGTGCTTGGTCGGATCAGGCTGGTGGCGCCTTTGCGTTCTGTATGTCCTTGTCCTTTCTCTTTGTCTGGCTGACGCACCATTCAGCCGGACGCCGCGTGCTTCCCATGGGGGCGCGCCAGCGCACCCACTGAGTGTAGCCCCCGAGATTTCTAGTGGCTACCGCAGATAGGTACTTCGAATCTTCCTTGCCTTTGATTTCTGACTCGGTGCGGTTTGTGAAAAAAAGAAACATACAAAAATGATTTCTTATCAGTACATAGCCGTCTTAGGCGGTATTTTACTATCCAGACCAAATTTCGCCTTTTTCAAAAACTAGCTCGTGCTTGTCTGAACACTTAGTCACTTTCACGTGAGCAATGTTGTTTACGCTGCACCTTGTCGGACAGCCGGGTTGCGGACTAGAGCCGGAGCCGAAGGGAGCTGACAATACATTGTGCACGGTACTAGGGGCTTAGCAGCCGGAAAACACCAACTAGGCACATGGATGGAATGTCCGATCTGTCGCATCTTTCACCGTTTTTCATGTGGGATGCCCTCGGGCTTTTGCTCAGCCGGACAGCCGGGTGGCGGTCTGTAGATGAGACGAAGAGTGGGCCTCTGACACCGTCACACACTACTCAGTTGGTTTACAGATTTGGCAGGGCGGGTGAACTGGCGAGGCCCCGCGATTGGGGGTCGGCGGAAGCCGGAAAAATGTTGCAGGTTTTAATCGGAAACAAATAACAACATGATGTCTGGCAAGGAGCCCCCGAGCATCAGCCGGGGTTCCATATCTTTCATTCATTCAGGGTTCCGGATACATACATTGATTTTTGTGACTAAGTGTAAAATGGTCGGAGCAGGTCTGCATTCCACGGCTACTCTGTCTCCTCGTCCAACTTGTCCATCTTATTCTTGCACGGCTGCTGCACGTCGATGAGGTAGTAGGAGTTGTTGTGCAGCGCCTTGCTTATGATGAAGGGGCCCTCCCACGGGGGGGACATCTTGTGCATGCCCTTCATGTCTTGTATCAGCCGGAGCACCAGGTCACCCTCCCGGAACGTCACGGGCCAGATGCGGTTGGAGTGATA
The DNA here is from genome assembly GCA_916181665.1 of Avena sativa. NCBI lineage: Eukaryota > Viridiplantae > Streptophyta > Magnoliopsida > Poales > Poaceae > Avena > Avena sativa. The sequence goes on along the minus strand of OV702298.1, from coordinate 36,185,215 downwards.
CCGGTGTAGCCCTTGCTGGTAGATAGCCGATCTGGACAAGGCCAATTCACGGGCCTCCTCGAGGAGGTCCAGGATATCCTGCATTGCCTCCTGGTTCTCCTCCTCCTCCGTGTAAAGGAGCTTGCGAGGTGAGTCGAACTCGATATCCGCCACGAGGACTGATTTTGAGCCATAGGTGAGGAAGAACGGGGTGAAGCCGGTTGATCTGTTCGGGGTGGTCCGGAGGCTCCATAGCACAGCCGGTAGCTCCTCGATCCAGCAGCCGGGTGATCGTTCTAGTGGCTCGATCAGCCAGGGCTTGATTCTGGCTAACACCAGGCCATTGGCTCTTTCCACTTGCCCGTTGGATTGTGGGTGAGCGATGGATGCGCGGTCCAGCCGGATCCCTTTGTTGTGGCAGAACCGGGCGAAGGCCCCCATTGGAGAAGTTCGTGCCATTGTCAGTGATGATGATATGGGGGTAGCCGAACCGGATGATGATGTCGCGGAAGAAGGTGACGACGGTGGCACCGTCTAGCTTCCGGATCGGCTTCGCCTTGATCCACTTGGTGAACTTTTCCACCGCCACCAGCAAGTGGGTCATGCCGGCTCGAGCTCGCTTGAAGGGGCCGACCATGTCTAGCCCCCAAACCGCGAAGGGCCAAGTGATCGGGATGGTCTTGAGCATAGAAGCCGGCATGTGCCTTAGCCGGCCGAACCGCTAGCACCCATTGCACGCGTGAACCAGCTGGTCCGCGTCCTCTACGGCGGTGGGCCAGTATAATCCGTGGTGCATTGCCTTCGACAACAGGGCGTGAGATGAAGCATGGTGACTGCACTCCCCCTGGTGGATTTCCTTCAGCAGCCGGTAGCCGGTATCCGCGTCGATGCACCGCTGGAAGACGCCTGCGGCACTGCTCTTGTACAACTCCTTGTTGATGATAGTGTATGTGTGTGCGTGGCGCCGAATCTGCCTTGCCTCCACCTCGTCATCCGGGAGATCGTCGTTGAGGAGGTAGTTCATGAAGGGATGGGGCCAGGATGGAACTTCGTGGATGGTGAAGACACTAGCCGGCACGATCTGTAGCTCATACGGAGGGCGACCGGGCGGGATGACCGAGTTGGCAGCCCCCGGGCCTCTTGCCTTGCTTGGCGATGGCTTGCCTGAGGAGGAGGCAGCCCCCGAGACTTTCGAGCCAGAGGGCACAACAGCGTGGCCCGCCTCTTTCGAGCCGGCAGCGCCCGGGTTTGCTACCTAGATGATGGGAAGCCCCCGCATACTTGTTGTACCACCAGATTCGAATCGCCGAAGCAAAGGATCCAACGGATGCCGATGTATTTCGCGAGCCGGAGCCCGTGGGCGAGAGCCTCGTACTCAGCAACGTTGTTCGGCGCCGTGAAGTGGATCTGCAACACGTACTCCATCCGGTCTCCCTTGGGCGAGGTGAGCACGATGCCGGTTCCCAGGCCCCCGCGCATCTTCGAGCCGTCGAAGTGTAGCCTCCAGTAGTCAGAATCTGGAACCGGCAGAAGGTACTGGCTCTTCGCCCATTCACGAAGAAGTACGCCACTGCCTGGGACTTGATGGTGATCCGCGGCTCGTACCGGATGCAGTAGGCGGCCAGCTCGATGGCCCACTTGGCTACCTGGCCCGTGGCATCCTTGTTGCCAAAGACTTCGCCCAATAGAGCGGTGGACACCACGGTGAGCGGGTACTCCTGGAAGTAGTGCTTAAGCTTCTTGCAGGCCAGGTAGACGTCGTAGCACATCTTCTGGTAGTGGGGGTAGTTCTGCTTGGAGAGGGAGAGCACCTCGCTGAGGTAGTAGACGGGTCGCTGAACCGGCTGGGCCTTGCCTTCCTCACGGCGCTCCACCGACAGGATGACGCTGACGACCCGGTTGGTGGCGGCTATGTAGAGCAGCATTGGCTCCTTCGTAGTCGGTGTGGTGAGAACTGGCGCCGTGGACAACATGCGCTTGAGGTCGTGGAATGCAACATCCGCCTGAGCTATCCAAGTGAAATTTTCCGTCTTCTTCATCAGCTGGTACAGTGGCAGGGCCTTCTCCCCAAGCCGGCTGATGAATCGGCTGAGGGAAGCCAAACAACCGGTGAACTTCTAGACACCGAGCAAGCTCTTGGGCAGCTGCATCCTCTCGATGGCCGCAATCTTCTCCGGATTGGCCTCGATTCCCCGGCTTGACACGAGGAAACCGAGGAGCTGTCCGGCTAGCACGCCGAACACGCACTTCTCCGGGTTCAGCTTCATCTGGTACTGGTGGAGGTTCGCGAATGTCTCGCCGAGATCCTCCGGCAAGGTCTGCCTCTCCTTCGTCTTGATGACTACATCGTCCACGTAAGCATGCACATTCCGGCCGATCTGCGAGTTCAAGAACTTCTGCATGCAACGCTGATAGGTAGCACCTGCATTTTTCAGGCCGAATGGCATGGTTACATAGCAGTAGGACCCGTACGGGGTGATGAACGACGTTTTTAATTGATCAGCCGGATCTGATTATATCCGGAATAACAATCAAGGAAGGAAAGCAGATCGTAGCCGGCCGTACAGTCAAGCACTTGATCAATACGGGGCAGGGCGAAGGGGTCTTTCGGGTAGGCCTTGTTCAGGCTCATGTAGTCGATACACATGCGCCAAATCTTGTTCTTCTTTAACACCAGGACCGGGTTGGCCAGCCAGTCCGAGTGGTACACTTCCATGATTAAGCCGGCAGCAAGTAGCCGGGCGATCTCATCGCCGATGACCTTCCTCTTGTTCTCCGTGAAGCGACGGAGGGGCTGCTTGACCGGTTTGGCGTCAGGACGCACATGAAGAGACTGCTTGGCAAACTCCCTCGGCACTCCCGGCATGTCCTTGGGGGACCATACGAAGATATCCCGATTCTCATGGAGGAAGTCGACGACCGCGCTTTCCTATTTGCTGTCCAAGCCGACACCAATGGTGACGCACTTGGAGGGGTTAGCCGGGTCGAGCGGGATTTGCCTGGTCTCCTTGGACGGCTGGAACGCCATATCCCCAGCCGACTTCAAGCCAGCCGGCACTTCCTGCTGCAGCATGGCAACATTGCGCATCATCTCGCGCTTCTCCTCGGCGATGAGAAGGGCCTCAGCTATCTTGGAGCCTTCCTTCGCGCAAGCCATGGACCACCTATAGCAACCGGCCATAGTGATCACACCATTCAGCCCCGACAACTTCATTTTGAGGTATGCATAGTGGGGGACCGCCATGAACTTTGCGAGGGCAGGGCGCCCAAGAAGGACATGGTACGTGTTGGCGAGGTCGACCACCTCGAACCAGATTGGCTCACGCCGGAAGTTGTCCTCCGAGCCGAATATGACATCCAGCCGGATCTTGCCTAGCGGGACACACGATGGCCCAGGCGCGACGCCGTGGAACACAGTGGTCGAGGGCTGCAGGTCGCACTCCCGGATGCCTAGCTTCTCCATGGAGGACCGGTAGATCAGGTTGAGGCTTCTCCCACCGTACACCAGCACGCTTGAGAACAGGCAGGTGCGCACAACGGAGATGACGAGGGGGTCCAGCACCATTGCATAGCCCCCGGGATTCGGGAGAAGATCCCGCTGGTCCGCCTAGCTCCAAGTGATAGGAGTCTCTGACCAGTTGAGGTGCAGGGGAACCGGGGGAACGACAGCGTTCACCTCCGCGTTGCGCTGCTTCCGGCCGCGATTGTCAATCAGCTCGGCCTCGAAGATATGGTAGTTCTCGTGCTGCTAGGGGTAGCCTCTGTTGCACGGTTGTTGCTGGCTGCCCTAGCCGGTGGTGGGGGACCGCCAGGAGGGGGTGGGGGAGAGGAGGTAGGCCAGCTTGCTCCTTGATCTACCGAGTCTAGCTGTAGGGGTTCGTAGCATGGAAAACAAAAAATTTCTACCGCATACAAACAAACAAGCCAAGATCTATCTACTAGATTGTAGCAACGAGTCGATAGAATAACTCACCCTCGAAGATTCCAAAGTGTTTAACGAGAGCAGATTCTCGTGGGTGATGTAGTCGTACTCTTGCCGATCTCAAGATCGTGTAGACGATCCTTCCGGCGCTGCATTCCGGCAGCGCTCCCGCAGTCGGTCACACGTTCGGTACTCGATGAATACCTTCCTCTCCCTTGTTCCAGCAGGCAGCAGATGTTGTAGCACTCTCCTCGCCATTCCGGCAGCACGACGGCGTGGTACCGGAAGTAGAGGGGAGATCTCGCAGGGCTTCGCCTTAAGCCGGAGGGAGTATGGTGGACTATGAGAGAGGCCTTGGCGATCTAGGGTTTAGAGGCACCAAGGAGAGAGGGCTAGGCCGGCGGCTAGGGCAAGGGGAGGGACCCAACTCGGCGGCTAGGAAAACCCTAGGGGCGGCGGCGACTTGGTGGAGGCCGGCGGCTAGGGCTAGGGTTTAGAGGAGAGAGGTGTGTCTAGAGGGGCACCCCTGCCCCTCCTTTTATAGGTGGGAGGGTGCCGGCCAGGGGAGGAGAGTCCTCCCCCAAGTCGGCCTCCTTGGCCAGCGGGTGGAGGGAGAGGAACTCCTCCCCAAGTAGGTTTCCTACTCTCCCTCCACCAAGCAAACTTGTCGTTTGACTTTTCAAATTGGCGGACTTTTCAAACTAGAATTTGATTTATCCCTTTATTTTGCTCAGCGATGACACCTAGTACATGATGCAACCATTCCACATTGTTATGACACATTCATGTACCCTTCCCCTCCGGAGTGCCGGACCTTCCGGACCCTTCTAGAACATTCCCGATGAAAACACCGGAATCATTCTCCACCTCCGAAACATGACTTTCCTTATATGAATCTTATTCTCCGGACCATTCCGGATCTCCTCGTGATATCCCGGATCCCATCCGAGACTCCGAACAACATTCGGTCTCTTACTCATCATTCCATAACTACTCAACAACATCGAATCCTTAAGTGTGTCTCCCTATGGTTCGTGAATTATGCGGACATGATCGAGACACTTCTCCTAACAATAACCAATAGAGGAATATGGAAATTCATATGGCTCCCACATATTTATACGATTACTTTGAGATCGAATGAACAACTTACATACGATACCAATTTCCCTTTGTCTCACGATAGTTTACTTATCCGAGGTTTTGATCGTCGGTATCTCTGCATACCTAGTTCAACCTCGTTGGTGATAAGTACTCTTTTCTTGTTCCCGTGATATGTGATCCCTTGTGAGCCAGTCACATGCTCGCAAGCCAATTGGATGACATTCCACCGAGAGGGCCCATAGGATATCTATCCGTCATATGGATGGACAAATCCCACTCTTGATCCATGTGTCTCAACCCATACTTTCCGAACACTCAATGCCACCTTTATAATCACCCAGTTACAGTGTGGTGTTTGATGTCATCAAAGCATCCTTCCGGTGATGGTGATAAACATGATCTCATGGTCGAAGGAATTAGGTTACTATGTATCAGAAAGCATATAGCAATTGAGCTATTAAAATGACTTGATCTTTATGCTACGCTTATCTATAGGAGTATGTCCATCATACCATTCTCCTAATGATATGATCTTGTTGTTAATAACATCTCAATGTTCATGATAGCGAAACCACAATCATTTATTAACCAACAAGCTAGTATTATGAAGAGGCTTTACTAGGGACTCTAATTTAGTTTAAAAATCACACAAGTATTAATGTTTCCTTGTTAATACTGTTATAGCATGAATGTAAACATTTATCATAAACACAAAGATATAATAATAACTACATTTATTATTGCCTCTAGGGCATATCTCCAACACTAGATGCACTGCCGAGTGGTGTGCGTAGCCGGCTTGGCGCCGCTGTGGTACTTGTAGGTCCTGTCGAACATTTGCTCGAAGGTGAAGACATTCCTCTGTCTCTTGTCGTTGTGAGCCGGCGTGCCTTGCACTACATTGGCTTGCCGCTGGTGGTAGCGCGGGCTCTACTACTCAACCGGGCGCTTGCCCTGGTAGCGACTGTCGTTGTCGTGCCGCCTAGACGAGCTGGCGTGTCTGCCTTGCCCGGCATGCTTCTCTCGAGCGGCTCGGTGGGAACCGGCCGTCCTTCCGCATTTACCCGGAGGGGCTTCTTCATCACCACATCCATGGTGGCGTACTGGTCGGCAACGGTCATCATCTCCTCCATGGTCTTGGGCTCGTTGCACAGCAGCCGGTGATGCAGCATCGTGCCCTCGCGGCACCGTTCGATGAAGAAACTGATTGCTTGGTTCTCCACTACCCCTTTGCAGGAGTTGCGCAGCTCGGTCCAACGGGCGAGGTACGCACGATCCGACTTGCGGTCTCCCTGGACGCATAGAGAAAGATCGCGGGGCCTGCCTGGGTGCTTGTACGTGCTGTTGAAGTTCCTGATGAAGACTTTCCCGAAGTCTGGCCACACATTGATGTTGTTGGGAGCGAGGCTGTTGAGCCAAGTTCTTGCCGAGCCGGTCAGCATGAGCGGGATGTAGCGAACCGCCACACGCTTGTTGCCATGGGCAATTCCGACTGCAGTAACGTAGTCGGTCAGCCAGTCCTCCGGCTTCATGCTGCTGTCATACTTGGGGTGTCCCGTGGCAGGAAGAACTTGTCGGGGAAGGGCTCCTTCCGGAATCGCGGTCCGAAGCACACAGTAACGATTGCGTCCTCCTCCTCAGTGAGGCGAGATTCCATTATAAGGTCGATGCGGTGGCGCGCATCCGGCTCAACCGGATTGGGATCTCCCACCCAGCCAGTGAGGCGGGATGGTGGAGGGGGGTTCTGGGCAGCCGGTGGTGGGTGGCTTGTGGCACCCTGCTCACCGTGAGGTTGGCTGCTGCCGGACTGGAGACGCTTGGAGCGCGGGGGTTGATGACCCGGAGACGCGGAGCACTCGGTCTGGCGGGGTCCTCCCCGGCTATTCATAGCCGAGCGGTTCCCACGGGAACTGGCTCCTGCCTTGAGCGCGATCTGGGCGGCCTCAGCCTGCTCGTCGGCCACGCGCAGCAGGTGCTGCACCTGCTAGAACTGGCGCAACATTTCCTCCCCCTCCAGGTGCGGTAGATCTTCCGCGACGGCTCATGCCGCCCTGACATTCTTGACCACAATATCGTACATGGGCGGGGGGGAGTACGTGCGGGGAGCTGGCTCGGTGTCCTGCTCGAAACGGGCGCCCAGTTCACCCCCGCGGTGTTGCACGGAACCTAACCGGCTTGGATCTTCGTTAGCCAGGGTGAGGCCGTGAGCAAGGTAATACTCACGGATTTTGCTCTCCATCCGGTACTTGGTGGAAGCTAAGCCCTGCGCCTGCTGCAGCAAACACACTCGCGCTGCCTCGATCTTGGCCATAGCCTCCTCCGGGTTTTCCCCGGGGTTGACCGGCTCGAGGAGTTCCTCGATAACCTCGTCCACCACTCCCTTATCATGCACCGGAGTGGACGGGCCGCCTTGGTCGCTGTCACGCTCGAGAGGGGTACAGCGGCTATAGCTGGAGCCGAACACCGTCACCTCCATGGTATGGGATGCGACGAGCGCGCTGCCGGCTGAGGGCAATGGCTCGACAAAGGAGACGATCTCCCGGGGGAAACCCTCCGGCATGGTGGCGACGTAGACTGGCAGGTCTCCGAACAGCAAGACGGAGCCGCCGACTGGGAAACTGGCTCCAGCGAAGCAGCGCACGATGTTGATAACGCAGCCGAACTTTCCCAGCGTGAGCACGAGGCCGGAAGCCACGCGCTTGCCGGATGAAGTGTGGAGTCCCATGCGGAACGTAACTCCGGTCGCCGCCATTCTTTGACCCACGGTGGGCGCCAACTGTCGTCGTTATGGAAACGACAGAGCCTGAGAGACTAGGAAGAGGTGTGGGAGCGAGCAGGGAGGCGAGCGACGGTGTCCGCAGGCAGGATTGGGAACTGTTGGGGTTCGTAGCATGGAAAACAAAAAATTCTACCGCATACAAACAAGCCAAGATCTATCTACTAGATTGTAGAAACGAGTCGATAGAGGAACTCACCCTCGAAGATTCCAAAGCGGTTAACGAGAGCAGATTCTCGTGGGTGATGTAGTCGTACTCTTGCCGATCTCAAGATCGCGTAGATGATCCTTCCGATCCTTCCGGCGCTGCGTTCCACCAGCGCTTCCACAGTCGGTCACACATTCGGTACTCGATGAAGACCTTCGTCTCCCTTGTTCCAGCAGGCAGCGGAGGTTGTAGCACTCTCCTCGCGATTCCGGTAGCACGATGGCGTGGTATCGGAAGTAGAGGGGAGATCTCGCAGGGCTTCACCTTAAGCCAGAGCGAGTATGGTGGACTATGAGAGAGGCCTTGGCGATCTAGGGTTTAGAAGGCACCAAGGGGAGAGTGTAGACGGCGTCTAGGGTTTGGGATCACCCCAACTCGGCGAGTTGGTGGTGCCCTAGGCGGCGGCAGCAGCAGGGGTGGTGGTGCCGGCGGCTTCAGGTTAGGGTTTCGAGGCGTGAGAGGTGTAGGCTAGAGGGGCACCCCTGCCCCTCCTTATATAGGAGGGAGGCGCCGGTTGGGAGGAGGGAGTCCTCCCCCAACTCGACCTCCTTGGCCGGTGGGTGGAGGGAGGAGGACTTCCTCCCCAAGTAGGTTTCCTACTCTCCCTCCACCAAGCAAACTTGTCGTTTGACTTTTCAAACTAGGATTTGATTTCTTCCTTTATTTTGCCCAGCCATGATACCTAGTACAAGATGCAACCATTCCACATTGTCATGACACATTCATGTACCCTTACCCTCCAGAGTGCCGGACCTTCTGGAACCTTCTAGAACATTCCCGATGAAAACACCGGAATCATTCCCCAACGCTGAAACAAGACTTTCCTTATATGAATATTATTATCCGAACCATTCCAGATCTCCTCGTGATATCCCGGATCCCATCCGAGACTCCGAACAACATTCGGTCTCTTTCTCATTATTCCATAACTACTCAACAACATCAAATCCTTAAGTGTGTCTCCCTACGGTTCGTGAATTATGCGGACATGATCGAGACACTTCTCCGATCAATAACCAATAGAGGAATCTGGAAATTCATATGGCTCCCACATATTTCTATGATTACTTTGCGATCGAATGAACCACTTACATACGATAGCAATTTCCCTTTGTCTCACGATAGTTTACTTATCCGAGGTTTTGATCGTCGGTATCTCTGCATACCTAGTTCATCCTCATTACTGATAAGTACTCTTTTCTCATTCCCGTGATATGTGATCCCTTGTGAGCCAGTCACATGCTTGCAAGCTAATTGGATGACATTCCACCGAGAGGGCCCAGAGTATATCTATCTGTCATATGGATGGACAAATCCCACTCTTGATTCATGTGTCTCAACCCATACTTTCTGAACACTCAATGCCACCTTTATAGCCACCCAGTTATGGTGTGGTGTTTGATGTCATCAAAGAATCCTTCCGGTGATGGTGATAAGCATGATCTCATGGTCGAAGGAATTAGGTTACTATGTATCAGAAAGCTTATAGAAATTGAACTATTAAAATGACTTGATCTTTATGCTACGCTTATCTATAGGAGTATGTCCACCATACCATTCTCCTAATGATATGATCTTGTTATTAACAACATCTCAAATGTTCATGATCAAGAAACCATGATCATCTATTAATCAACAAGCTAGTATTATGAAGAGGCTTTACTAGGGACTCTAATTTAGTTTACAAATCACACAAGTATTAATGTTTCTTGTTAATACTATTATAGCATGAATGTAAACATTTATCATAAACACAAAGATATAATAATAACTACATTTATTATTGCCTCTAGGGCATATCTCCAACAGTCTCCCACTTGCACTAGAGTCAACTAATCTAGATTACATGGTAATATACTGAACACCCATGGCAGTTTGGTGTTTGTCATGTTTTGCCCTCGGGAGAGGTTTAGTCAACGAATCCGCCACATTCAGATCTGTGTGTACTTTGCAAATCTTTATGTCCCCATCTTGGACATGTTCTCGAATAGCGTGAAAACGTAGCTTGATGTGCTTCAGCTTCTTGTGTGACCTTGGTTCTTGCGCATTGGCTATGGCGCCCATGTTATCACAGTAGATAGACATTGGGTCCAACGCACTTGGAACCACACCGAGCTCTGTAATGAACTCCTTCATCCATATCGCTTCTTGTGAAGCCTCCGAAGCAGCTATGTATTCCGATTTAGTTGAAGATATCGCCACAATGCTTTGCTTTGCACTCCTCCAGCTAACTGCTGCACCATTCAAAGTAAATACGTATCCAGATTGTGATTTAGAATCATCCGGATCGGTGTTCCAACTAGCATCGGTGTAACCATTAACAACGAGCTGTTCATCACCTCCATATGAAAGAACCATATCCTTAGTTCTTCTCAAGTACTTAAGGATATTTTTGACCGCTGTCCAATGATCCACTCCTGGATCACTTTGATATCTGCTAGTCAAACTAACAGCATATGCAATGTCGGGTCTAGTACATAGCATGGCATACATTAGAGATCCTATGGCTGAGGCATAGGGAGTCTTACTCATCCTTTCTCTATCTTCTGCCATTGCTGGACTTTGAGTTTTACTCAAGGTCGTATTGGGCAACATGGGCAAGAACCCTTTCTTGCTATCTTCCATTACAAACCTCTTTAGAACATTGTCCAAATACGTACTTTGTGATAATGATATTAGGCATCTCGATCTATCTCTATAAATCTTTATGCCTAATATGTAAGCTGCTTCGCCAAGATCTTTCATTGAAAAACTATTATTCAAATATTCCTTGACACTATTAAGAAGGTCTACATCATTCCCAATCAACAATATGTCATCTACATATAGTATTAAGAATGCTACAGAGCTCCCACTCACTTTCTTGTAAATACAAGCTTCCCCATAAGTTTGTATAAAACCAAAACTTTTGATTACCTTATCAAAATGTTGATTCCAACTTCGGGATGCTTGCTTCAATCCATATATGGACCGTTGAAGTTTGCATACCTTGATAACATCTTTATGATCGACAAAACCTTTGGGTTGCATCATATACAACTCTTCATCAATATCTCCATTGAGGAACGCTGTTTTGACATCCATCTGCCATATCTCATAATCATAATATGCAGTGATTGCTAACATAATCCTCACAGACTTTAGCTTTGCTACTGGTGAGAAAATATCATCATAGTCAACTCCTTGAATTTGTCGAAACCCTTTTGCAACAAGTCGAGCTTTATAGATAGTAACATTACCGTCAGCATCTGTTTTCTTCTTGAAAATCCATTTGTACTCGACAGCCTTCCGGCCATCCGGTAAGTCCACCAAAGTCCATACTTGGTTTTCGTACATGGATCCAATCTTGGATTTCATGGCATCTTGCCATTTATTGGAATCTGGGCTCATCATCGCTTCCTCATATGTCGCATGGTCATCGGTGTTGTCCACCAACATGACACTCATAACGGGATCATACCAATCACGAGTGGTACGAGTTCTCGTTGACCTGCGAGGTTCTGTAGCAACTTCAACGGAAGTTTCATGATCATCATCATTAGCTTCCTCTCTTATTGGTGTAGGCACCACAGGAACCACTTCCGGTGCTGCGCTACTCGCAAGTTCGAGAGAAGGTTCAACAACCTCGTCGAGTTCTACTTTCCTTCCAGTCACTTCTTTCGAGAGAAATTCCTTCTCTAGAAAAGATCCATTCTTGGCAACGAAGATTTTTCCTTCGGATCTATGATAGAAGGTATACCCAATAGTTTCCTTCGGGTATCCTATGTAGACGCATTTTTCCGCTTTGGGTTCAAGCTTGTCCGGTTGTAACATCTTTACATAGGCTTCGCAACCCCAAACTTTAAGGAACGACAATTTAGGTTTCTTCCCAAACCATAATTCATAGGGTGTCGTTTCAACGGATTTAGATGGTGCCCTATTTAAAGTGAATGCGGCTGTTTCTAATGCATAACCCCAAAATGATAGCGGTAAATCTGTAAGTGACATCATAGAACGAACCATATCTAAGAGAGTTCGATTACAACGTTCGAATACACCATTACGCCGTGGTGTTCCTGGCGGTGTCAATTGTGAAAGTATTCGGCATTTCTTCAAACGCTCGCTAAACTCGTAACTTAGATATTCACCTCCATGATCAGAACGTAGAAATTTAATCTTCTTGTTACGTTTATTCTCTACCTCACTTTGAAATTCCTTAAACTTCTCGAAAGTTTCGGACTTATGTTTCATGAAATAGATATACCCATATCTACTCAAGTCATCTGTGAAGGTAAGAACATAACGATAACCACCGCGCGATGCTACACTCATTGGACCACACACATCGGTATGTATGATTTCCAATAAGTCCGTAGCTCGCTCCATCATACCAGAAAATGGAGTCTTAGTCATTTTACCCATCAGACATGCTTCGCATCTTTCAAGTGATTCGAAATCAAGTGATTCAAGAAGTCCATCGGAATGGAGTTTCTTCATACGCTTCACTCCAATGTGACCAAGACGACAGTGCCACATATAGGTCGAGTTATCGCTCATTTTCAAACGTTTAGCTTCGATGTTATTAATATGTGTATTTCCACTATCGAGATTCAATAAGAATAGACCATATATCAAAGGTGCATGTGCATAAAACATATTACTCATATAAATCGAACAACCATTATTCTCGGACTTAAACAAGTAACCGTCTTGCAACAAACATGATCCAGATATAATGTTCATGCTCAACGCAGGCACCAAATAACAATTATTTAAGTATAAAACTAATCCCGATGGTAGATGAAGAGGTAGTGTGCTGACCGCGATCACATCAACCTTTGATCCATTTCCAACGCGCATCGTCACCTCGTTCTTCGCTAGCTTCCGTTTATTCTGTAGCACCTATTTCGAGTTACAAATATGAGCAACCGAACCAGTATAAAATACCCAGGCACTACTACGAGTACTAGTGAGATACACATCAACAACATGTATATCGAATATACCTTTCTTCTTGATGTTGCCGTTCTTCAAATCCGCCAAGTACTTTGGGAAATTTTGCTTCCAGTGACCCTCTCCCTTGCAGTAAAAGCATTTAGTACCAGGCTTAGGTCCAGCCTTGGTCTTCTTCGCCGGTGCGGCAACTTTCTTACCACTCTTCTTGAAGTTACCCTTTTGCTTAGACTTGCCTTTCTTGAATTTGGTGGTATTATTGACCAACAACACTTGATGCTCTTTCTTGATCTCCACTTCTGCATATTTCAACATGGAGAAGGGTTCTGGCAATGTCTTGTTCATGCTTTGCATATTGTAGTTCATCACAAAGTTCTTTTAACTTGGTGGCAGTAATTGGAGGACACGGTAAATCCCCAAAGCATTAGGAATCACTATACCCAAGCTTTGGAGTTTGTTGGCGTGCCCAGACATCTTAAGCACATGCTCACTGACGGAGCTGCCCTCTTCCATCTTGCAGTTAAAGAAATTTTTAGAAGCCTCATAACTCTCAACTGCCGCGTGAGTCTCAAATATAAATTTGAGTTCACGGACAATATCATGTGGGTCATGGTTCTCAAACCTTTTCTGAAGCTCCGATTCCAAACCATACAAGATAGCACACTGAACTATGGAGTACTGATTCTTCTAAGTGATGTAAACATTCTTTACTTCATCGGTAGCATCAGCTGCAGGCGGGTCACCCAGCGGTGCATCCAGCACATAGGTCAAATTACCAGCATTGAGGACAATCCTCAAATTGCGGAACCAATCCGCGAAGTTGCTTCCATTGTTTTTCAACTTTTCTTTCTCTAGGAACGCATTAAAATTGATGGTAGGGGCCGCCATTGATCTACAACATATTTGCAATGGTTTAGACTAAGTTTATGACAAATTGAGTTCTAATTAATATTTAAATTAATCTAGGTGAACTCCCACTCAAAACAATATCCCTCGCATTGTTTTAGTGATCACACGAACCAAACCCACCACATCAAAACCGATCATCATGAGAGTTGATGTAGCTTCAATGGCGAACAATCGACATGTTCATCATATCTACTATATGACTCATGCTTTACCTTTCGGTGATCCGTGTTCCGAGACGATGTCTGTACATGCTAGGCTCGTCAAGATAAAACCTTAGCTTCCGCATGAGCAAATCTGGCTTGCTCATGTTGTATACACTTGCAGAATCTAACACACCCGATCATCACGTGGTGCTTCGAAACAACAAGCTTTAGCAACGGTGCTTACTAAGGATGAACACTTTAAAACTTGAAATTTATGTGCATGAGGGATCATCTTATAATGCTACCGTTGTTAACTAAGAAATACAAGATGCATAAAGGATTAACATCACATGCAATTCATAATATGTGATATGATATGGCCTTTCTTCTTTTGCTTCCGATCTCCGTCTTCAAGCACGAACATGATCTCCATCATCACCGGTATGGCGTCAAGGTCAATGGCGCCGCTTCATGGTTGTCGTCCACCAGCTCCAACTATTACAACTACTTTGAATTGACATGCGGGTCTTAACGGAATTTAAAGACAACCATTTTGCTCCTGTCGGTTGCCAACTTACAATAAGGAACATTGCATACATCAAATATAATCACAATCATGGCCATATCACATCACAGCACACCCCTGCAAAACAAAGTTAGATGCCTCTAATTTTCTTTGCATATTTTACGTGGTGTGGGGCTTTCAATAAGTGTCGATCTAACTTACGAACAAGAACCACAACGTTGATGTTTGAACTATCAAGTACCCGTTGTAAATTGGATCTATACTATAATGGGAGAGACATACACCCGCAAAGCCACTTATCCAATACAAGTTGCATGTTGAGCGTGGAGCAAGTCTCATGAACGATGTCATGTAAGGTTATCCCGGGCCGCTTCATCCCATCATACCACAAGATGCAAAGTACAAAATAAGCAATTGATAATAAAAGCACCACCGCCCACAATGACCATTGTGTTATACTCGTGCAATAGATCTACATATAGACACGGCTCTGATACCACTATTGGGGTTCGTAGCATGGAAAACAAAAAATTTCTACCACATGCAAACAAGCCAAGATCTATCTACTAGATTGTAGCAACGAGTCGATAGAGGAACTCACCCTCGAAGATTCCAAAGCGGTTAACGAGAGCAGATTCTCGTGGGTGATGTAGTCGTACTCTTGCCGATCTCAAGATCGCGTAGACGATCCTTCCGGCGCTGTGTTCCGGCAGCGCTTCTGCAGCCGGTCACACGTTCGGTACTCGATGAAGACCTTCCTCTACCTTATTCCAGCAGGCAGCGGAGGTTGTAGCACTCTCCTCGCGATTCCGGCAACACGACGGCGTGGTACCGGAAGTAGAGGGGAGATCTCGCAGGGCTTCGCCTTAAGCCGGAGCGAGTATGGTGGACTATGAGAGAGGCCTTGGCAATCTAGGGTTTAGAAGGCACCAAGGGGAGAGTGTATCCGGCGGCTAGGGTTTGGGATCACCCCAACTCGGCGAGTTGGTGGTGCCCTAGGCAGCGGCAGCAGCAGGGGTGGTGGCGCCGGCGGCTTAGGGTTAGGGTTTCGGGGCGTGAGAGGTGTAGGCTAGAGGGGCACCCCTGCCCCTCCTTATATAGGAGGGAGGGCGCCGGTTGGGAGGAGGAGTCCTCCCCCAACTCGGCCTCCTTGGCCAGCGGGTGGAGGGAGGAGTACTTCCTCCCCAAGTAGGTTTCCTACTCTCCCTCCACCAAGCAAACTTGCCGTTTGAGTTTTCAAATTGGCGTTTGACTTTTCAAACTAGGATTTGATTTCTTCCTTTATTTTTCCCAGCCATGATACCTAGTACAAGATGCAACCATTCCACATTGTCATGACACATTCATGTACCCTTCCCCTCCAGAGTGCCGGACCTTCCGGAACCTTCTAGAACATTCCCGATGAAAACACCGGAATCATTCCCCAACTCCGAAACAGGACTTTTCTTATATGAATCTTATTCTCCGGACCATTCCGGATCTCCTCGTGATATCCCGGATCCCATCCGAGACTCTGAACAACATTCAGTCTCTTTCTCATCATTCCATAACTACTCAACAACATCGAATCCTTAAGTGTGTCTCCCTATGGTTCGTCAATTATGCGGACATGATCGAGCCACTTCTCCGATCAATAACCAATAGAGGAATCTGGAAATTCATATGGCTCCCACATATTTCTATGATTACTTTGCGATCGAATGAACCACTTACATACGATATCAATTTCCCTTTGTCTCACGATAGTTAACTTATCCGAGGTTTTGATCGTCGGTATCTCTACATACCTAGTTCAGCCTCATTACTGATAAGTACTCTTTTCTCGTTCCAGTGTTATGTGATCCCTTGTGAGCTAGTCACATGCTTGCAAGCTAATTGGATGACATTCCACCGAGAGGGCCCAGAGTATATCTATCTGTCATATGGATGGACAAATCCCACTCTTGATTAATGTGTCTCAACCCATACTTTCCGAACACTCAATTCCACCTTTATAGCCACCCAGTTACGGTGTGGTGTTTGATGCCATCAAAGCATCTTTCCGGTGATGGTTATAAGCATGATCACATGGTCGAAGGAATTAGGTTACTATGTATCAGAAAGCTTATAGCAATTGAACTATTAAAATGACTTGATCTTTATGCTACGCTTATCTATAGGAGTATGTCCACCATACCATTCTCCTAATGATATGATCTTGTTATTAACAACATCTCAAATGTTCATGATCAAGAAACCATGATCATCTATTAATCAACAAGCTAGTATTATGAAGAGGCTTTACTAGGGACTCTAATTTAGTTTACAAATCACACAAGTATTAATGTTTCTTGTTAATACTATTATAGCATGAATGTAAAAATTTTCATAAACACAAAGATATAATAATAACTACATTTATTATTTCCTCTAGGGCATATCTCCAACAGGAACATGCAAGCATCAGGGACATACGATGTACCCAGGTTCGGAGCCCTCGGGGTGAGGTAAAGCTCCTACTCCTGCCGATCAGACTAATAAGATGAACACAACGAACTACAAGGCTCCTCGAGTTGTATCGGGTCTAACTTAGAGAAAATGAGAATCCAACCCTTACTACGGTGCCCCTGTCGCCCCTTATATAGGCCGATGCGGCATGGGAAGAGATGCTACCGACTGGCGGATCCCACAGGCGGGCCCAGCCGACTATTCCAGTACAGTATTCCTCCTCCCTGACATCTGGTACAGTGCCGCGCCTCTCGGCCGGCACGAAGATGTTGGGAATATGCCCTAGAGGCAATCATGTATGATGATATTTCCCATTGTATTCATAAATATAGTAATTTGTCCTTGTATAAACATCTGATGTGTATCATTGAATATGTGATTCGGTTGTGGAACTATACATTCATGTTGTTTGTACTAAATATCCTTGGTCATCGAGGTTGTGATGGACACACAACTTAGACCAATCTGAAAGCCGGCTTGATGACTCGGTTCCACTTGTCATGGGCATGGAGATGCCATTCCGACTTACACAGATTCGGCTAAAGAGTTTAGCGAGTCAGATTTTGACCCATATTGAGGTACAACAAACAAGTTGTCATTTGTATATCTCAATAAATGTAATCCTTGGACCTGAGGTTATTGCATAGTCCGAGTTGAGGATCACCAACTTAGGTTATGTCAAACGTTGATCCTTAACTGGGCAGTTATAAAGGCAGAGTTCAGGTCGACTAAGAATCAAGCTGCGTGATGTGAATAACCAAGATGGGATTTTTCCCCTCCACTTGGAGAGATATTCTTTCGGCCCTCTCGTGAGATATGATTCGGAAAGCATGGCCATGCACGACTCGGTTAAGTGTTAACCGAGGCGATCGACTAAGAGTTAGTCAGGTGAATCACTTATCTCGGATCGAGAAGAGAGTCGGACTATTTAAGGGATGACAATTATTCGCCTATAGTCTAACAAGGTATATCGTGAGGCAAAAGGGACTCGGACGTAAGTCGCATTGGAAAGGCAAGTCGTCATAACTCTTTGGTACTTGGGAGTCGACACGTTCTGTTAGGAGCCGCTACCGAATGATCGATTGAGAGTCAGACTCTAATCGTGTCCAAGTTGCCAAGAGCCTGCGGGGTCACACACTTAAGAGCGGGAGAAAGTTTGGATTGGATCTGAACTGAAAATCTGGTTGGGTTGGACTCGAGCCTGATTTGGACTGAGTTAGTGAGTTGGACTCACAGGTACTAATATTATATGGGCTCTAGTGAATGGGCCGGGCGAGCAGAGCCCGCGTTCACTCCCTATATATAGTGGAGCACCGTAACCCAGAAAGGTTAATTGTTGTTCGGTTAGGTCATTCCATGTGTTGGAAACCTAGCTCCACAGCAGTCTTGCCATTGTATCGAACCTAGCAGTTCTCCACCGGTGCTCCTTCTTGTACGTGTGGATACCAGCAGAGGTGATGTACGATCAGCACCAGGACAATTGGATCGCAAAGGACTGCACTGCATCAACTGAAGCACTTCATCAGTAATCCGCAACTGCGTGTCTAGTGGTAAACCTCGTGGCCTTCTACCTCGTCTAGATCTTGGGATCACCACGTTAGAGGAAAAAGTTTTGTTTTATCTCTGCGTGGCCCAACAGTGGTATCAGAGCAATAGCTTCTGGTTTTAGGCTCGAGATATCGCATATGTGATATGCGGTTGGCAGTAGATGATATCTATATGCTGTTTTTGGTGGTCGATCTATTAGATAGATCGGTTTGTACGAGGTTGATTGGATCAACTGTACTCGGGGAATGGTAGATCTGATTTCCGTGATCATACTGCTGAGGTCATGGATCGACATACCCCTACCATTCGGCTTCCGCCATCGGGGTAGACTGTGACACGTAAATCCAGAGGCGGTGATCGAAGATCAAAAAGTTTGATCGAATCGGAACAATGGTTGGAATCCATATCCGGATCGTAGATGAAATCTACGTTTTCGGAAAAATCGTCGAGCGCTTCCCGCACCCGCGAGGGGCGCTGCCTCTTCAATCCCCGCCTGCTATCCGGCTAGCAGGACCGCTGGCTTCGCCCTGTCGTAGCGTGTTAGACGTCATTGCGAGTTTCACAACGCCGGTAGATATTGTATCTATGCATAACTTGTTTTTGCAGGAAGTTGTGAATGGTATGGTTCATGTGCATGTGATATATGTGTGTAATCCATACGTGATCTGCGAATCACGGTTTTGTCAGCCGGCTGGAGCCTAGGTGCTATCATATTATTGTATAATGACCTGCGTGTCGGACTCTCCATGTAATTTACTTCACTAAGCTAGTGTAGCTGTTTGGAGATCCCGGATGGCAAGCAAGGCGATGTACATGTCGGCGACATGGAGTAAGACGGCAAGTGACAAGAGTTGGCACGAGTCGGATTACAAGCTTTGTGGAGATGGAGATCGCCATGAAGGGAGCCATACCATTTCACATCATGATTATTTTATTATGTGTTATTGTTATGTCTTTGTTTTACCTCTATTAGATAGTCGGTAAAATTTAATCCCTCAAAGAAGGTCTAGTCGGTTTTCCTGCCAGTGTTTGCACCATCACAAGTTGAACATTTTTGGTAGTGGGCTCATAAAATTGAGGTGCTGCCAATTCTTTACAACTAGGTGGGTTCGAGTCGAGCTCTTACTGCGGAAACACTTGGTAAGCTAGAGGGGTCTATCACAACGGTTGGGAGGCTCGGGGAAAAGTGATGGGAGCCGGGGCATGTGATGCCACCCATCCAACATGAGTCGCATGAGATACGATTGACAAGGAGTTGTCTACCTAGATCACTTGGAGACTAGCGGTGATGCTAAAGCTCACTAGCCGACTTGCTTATTTGGGTCCTGAATCACTAAGTAACCATCGAAGGGGTGTTGGTTCTAGTGGGGGCATAAAATATTAAAGTGTTTAATATGCTTGCTCTTTTATGAATACATGTCTTAAGTGCTTTTCATATTTCTGTTGTAGATCATGGCACCAAGTAGCAGTCACTCTCAGATATCCGGTTTTGCTTTGAGAACCATTCTTGAGAAAGATAAGCTGAACGACACTAATTTTACCAACTGGTATCGAAATCTGAGAATTGTTCTCAAAAAAGAAAAGAAGGACCATGTCCTAGACAACCCACTTCCAGATGAGCCGAATGAGAATGCAACTGTCGCTGCCACCAATGCCTACCGTCGGGCTAAGGATGAGTCCACGGATATTAGCTGTCTTATGCTTGCTCACATGGAACCGGACTTGCAAAAGCAGTTCGAGCATGTTTAGGCCTACGATATGATCGAAAGCCTCAAAAGTATGTTCCAGGCTCAGGCGAAGACTGAGAGGTATCAAGTCTCTTAGGCTTTTCTGAGTTGCAAGCTTAAGGATGGTGATCCACTGAGTCCGCGTGTGATCAAAATGGTTGGTTACGTGCAGTCTTTGGAGAGGCTTGGCTACCCCATAAGCGAAGAGTTTTCTACGGATATAATTATAAACTCTCTTCCTAGTGCATATGGGCAGTTCATTTCGAACTACCACATGAATGCTATGGATAAGAAGCTCACTGAATTGTATGGGATGCTTAAGCAGGTAGAGGCGAATCTCAAAAAGGGCGCCAGTCAAGTGTTGATGGTGCAGAATAAGGCTAAGTTCAAGAAGAGTTCTTGGACTAAGAATAAGTCTAAGTCAGGAGGAAAGCAGGCTCAGGACCCGATCCCAAGCGCTTCCTCAGGGACTAAGCCATCTCCTTCAGCCGGATCCACTTGCTTCTGTTGCAAGGTGGATGTCCACTGGAAGAGGAACTGCAACAAGTATTTGGCCGATAAAGCCAAGAGTGGAGGTATGACTTCCGACTCAGGTACACTTGTTTGCAATGTTATAGACATATATCATGCTGATGCACCTAATAGTTCTTGGGTATATGATACCAGATCAGTTATTCACATCTGCAACTCGTTGTAGGGACTGGTAAGAACTAGGAGCGTAGCAAGAGGCGAGGTTGATATTCGAGTCGACAACAAAGCAACAGTTGCTGCGTTGGAAGTCGGAACGATGCAACTTCATTTACCTTCCGGATTCATTATGGAACTGAATAATTGTTATTATGTTCCAGTGCTCAGTCGAAACATTATTTCTGCTTCATGTTTCATGAGGCAAGGCTATGAGTCGAATATCAAGAATAATGGTTGTTCTTTGTATTTGAATGATATGTTTCACGGATTTGCACCCATACAGGACGGGTTATTTATTTTGAATCTTGATGGTGAGTCGATTTATAACAAAATGTTAAAAGGTTGAAACCAAATGATCTGAATATGACTTACTTTTGGCACTGTCGCCTTGGTCATATAATTTGGAAACGCATGAAGAAGCTCCATGATGATGGACTCCTAACTTCGTTCGACTTGGAGTCGTTCGAGACATGCGAATCTTGCCTACTCGGCAAAATGACTAAGACACCTTTTGCAAAGAGTTGCGAAAGGGCGTCCGACTTGTTGGGACTAGTACATAGTGATGTATGTGGACCAATGAGAACAACAGCCAGAGGTGGTTATGAGTACTTCATTACCTTCACTGATGATTTGAGTAGGTATGGATATATCTACTTGATGAAACATAAGTCGGAAGCCTTTGAAAAGTTCAAAGAATTCCAGAATGAAGTACAGAATCAAATCGGTAAGAAAATAAAGTTTCTTCGGTTGGACCGAGGAGGCGAGTACATGAGCCATGAGTTTGATGACCATCTGAAAAGTTGTGGAATAGTTCCTCAACTTACTCCGCCAGGAACGCCGCAAAGGAACGGTGTTTTGGAAAGGTGGAATCGGACCTTGTTGGACATGGTATGATCAATGATGAGTCAGAAAGATCTGCCTTTATCATTTTGGGGTTATTGTCTAGAAACAACGGCGTTCACACTAAACAGAGTACCATCAAAATCGGTAGAGAAGACACCACATGAGATGTGGACAGGCATAAAGCCGAGTTTGTCTTTTCTTAAGATTTGGGGTTGTGAAGCATTTGTCAAGCGACTTCAGTCGGACAAGCTTACAACCAAGTCGGATAAGTGTATTTTCGTGGGGTATCCGAGGGAAACCTTGGGTTACTACTTCTACAACCGAGAAGAGGGCAAAGTGTTTGTCGCTTGGAACGGTGTCTTCCTTGAGAAAGAGTTTCTCAGTCAGGGAGTAAGTGGGAGCATGGTGCAGCTCGAAGAAATTCGAGAGGAACCGACTAGTAGCGAGTCGGAAAAAACCTTGGAGGTTGAGCCGGTCGTGGTAGCTAAGCCGGTAGCAGCACCTGTACTACGAAGATCAGCGAGATTATGAAGTGTTCGTGATGTGTTACTGTTAGACGGTGATGAGCCGGCGAATTATTCGGAAGCGATGGTGGGATCTGATTCCGAGTCATGGCTTGGAGCCATGAGATCTGAGTTAAAGTCCATGGATGAAAATCAAGTTTGGAACTTGGTTGATCTGCTGGACGGTGCAAGACCTGTCGAGTGCAAAGGGGTCTTTAAGAAGAAAACTGATATGGATGGAAATGTTTCCATCTATAAAGCACGCCTTGTCGGGAAGGGGTTCCGACAAGTTCAAGGAGTTGATCACGACGAGACTTTCTCGCCCGTAGCGATGCTTAAATCAGTTCTGATCATGTTAGCTATAGCAGCCTATTTCGACTATGAGATATGGCAGATGGATGTCAAAACGGCTTTCCTTAACGGAAATTTAACCGAGGACGTGTATATGATACAGCCCAAGGATTTTGTCGATCCGGCTAATGCTGACAAGGTATGCAAACTTCAGAAATCCATTTATGGGTTGAAGCAAGCATCTCGGAGTTGGAATATTCGGTTTGATGAGGTAGTCAAATCGTTTGGTTTCATCAAGAGTGATCATGATTCTTTTTTATACAAGAAGTTTAGTGGGAGCAAAATAAACTTTCTAATCTTATATGTGGATGACATATTACTGATTGGAAATGATGTCCAGATGTTGCAAGAAACCAAGGAATCATTGGAAAGGAGTTTCTCAATGAAAGACTTGGGTGAGGCAACATACATCCTCGGAATCCGGATCTATAGAGATAGATCAAGGAGGCTCATTGGATTGAGTCAGAGTACTTATTTGGACAAAGTTTTGAACAAGTTCAACATGGAATCGTCTAAGAAGGGGTTCTTACCGATGTCCCATGGTGTAAAACTTAGCAAGACTTAGTGTCCTTCGACAACTGATGAGCGAAGTCGGATGAGTGCGATTCCGTATGCTTCTGCAGTCGGATCCATCATGTATGCCATGATTTGTACTAGGCCGGATGTTTCCTATGCTCTAAGTGTTGTGAGAAGATACCAAGCTGATCCTGGAGAAATCCATTGGACAGCGGCTAAAAATATCCTAAAGTACTTGAGAAGGACTAAGGATATGTTCTTGGTTTATGGTGGTGAAGATGAACTCAGTGTAAAGGGTTACACGGATGCGAGTTATCTTACCGACTCTGATGATTCTCGTTCGCAATCCGGATACGTGTTTATTATAAACGGAGGTGCTGTGAGCTGGAAGAGTTCCAAGAAAGAGACTGTGTCTACATCTACAACAGAGGCTGAGTATATTGCCGCCTCGGAGGCAGCAAAGGAAGCTGTTTGGATGAGGAATTTCCTCATGGATCTTGGTGTGGTTCAGGAATCGTCCAATCCGTTAGACGTGTATTGTGACAACAATGGTGCCATTGCACAAGCCAAGGAACCTAGACAACACCAGAAGAACAAGCACATACTCATGCGGTACCACCTAATTCGTCAGTTCGTGGATCAGGGTGATATCAAGTTATGCAAGGTACACACGGATGCAAATATTGCGGATCCGTTGACAAAGCCGTTACCACAGCCAAAGAATAAGGCGCACCTGAGAGCCATGGGAATTAGATGCTTAGACATGTGATGTTGGAAGATTGACTCTAGTGCAAGTGGGAGACTGTTGGGAATATGCCCTAGAGGCAATCATGTATGATGATATTTCCCATTGTATTCATAAAGATATTAAGTTGTCCTTGTATAAAAATCTGATGTGTATCATTGAATGTGTGATTCGGTTGTGGAACTATACATTCATGTTGTTTGTACTAAATATCATTGGTCATTGAGGTTGTGATGGACACACAACTTAGACCAATGTGAAAGCCATCTTGATGACTCGGTTCCACTTGTCATGGGCATGGAGATGCCATTCCGACTTACACAGATTCGGCTAAAGAGTTTAGCGAGTCGGATTGCCCCATATTAAGGTACAACGAACAAGTTGTCATCTGTATATTTCAATCAATGTAATCCTTAGACCTGAGGTTATTGCATAGTCTGAGTTGAGGATCACTGACTTAGGTTCTGTCAAACGCTAATCCATAATTGGGCAGTCATAAATGCAGAGTTCGGGTCGACTGAGAATCAAGCTGTGTGATCTGAATAACCAAGATGGGATTTTGCCCCTCCACTTGGAGAGATATTCTCTAGGCCCTCTCGTGAGATATGATTCGGAAAGCATGGCCATGCACGGCTCGGTTAAGTGTTAATCGAGGCGATCGACTAAGAGTTAGTCGGGTAAATCACATATCTCGGATCGAGAAGAGAGTCGGACTATTTAAGGGATGACAATTATCCACCTATAGTCTGACAAGATATATCGTGAGGCAAAAGGGACTCGGACGTAAGTCGCATTGGAAAGGCAAGTCGTCATAACTCTTTGGTACTTGGGAGTCGGCACGTTCTGCTAGGAGCCGCTATCGTCTTACCGATTGAGAGTCGGACTCTAATCGTGTCCAAGTTGCCAAGAGCCTGCGGGGTCACACACTTAAGAGCGGGAGCAAGTTTGGATTGGATCTGAACTGAAAATCTGGTTGGGTTGGACCTGAGCCTGATTTGGACTGAGTCAGTGAGTTGGACTCACAGGGACTAATATTATATGGGCTTTAGTGAATGGGCCGCACGAGCAGAGCCCACGTTCACTCCCTATATATAGTGGAGCACCGTAACCCAGAAAGGTTAGTCGTTGTTCGGTTAGGTCATTCCATGTGTTGGAAACCCTAGATCCACAGCAGTCCTGCCGTCATATCGAACCTAGCAGTTCACCGCCGGTGCTCCTCCTTGTACGTGTGGATACCAGCAGAGGTGTTGTACGATCAGCACCAGGACGATCGGATCGCAAAGGACTACACTGCATCAACTGACGCGCTTCATCAGTAATCCGCAACTGCGCGTCTAGTAGTAAACCTCGTGGCCTTCTACCTCGGCTAGATCTTGGGATCACCACGTTAGAGGAAAACGTTTTTTATCTCTGCGTGGCCCAACAGGAGATACTGGCGACCGCCCCCCGGTCGACACGAAAACAGTGGAGGCCGTTTCGGCCGACACGGGCAGCGACCCATGTTCTCGCTAAGCACGGGTACGGGCTGGCTCCTCCGGCACAGGTGTCGCTGTGCCTGTCCTTCTGTCTGCCAGGGCTGCATAATACTGTGCCCTACGTCATCTGTCTGCCTGGAAGGTCTGGCTAGGTCGCCCTAGCAGGCTACTCTATCTTGACCGGGTGGTCAGACCCATCCGGCTAACCGTCCGCACCGTGCTGTATTATCCAGTTCGTAGTTCTTCCGGTTCACTCTTGGTCTGTCCAGCTCTGCCCGGCTGGCATGGTCCAGCCGGCTAGCTGCCTTGGGTGATGATTTTTATCCGGCTGACTGGTTCGCCAGCTTGGTCTTCGTCTGTCCTTCCTTTTGGTCTATCTTTGAGTTTTTTACATCCGGCTAGGCAGCTGGCTGGCAGGTTGTGCCGCTCTATATCTTGTCCGGTTAGCCTACCCGAGGGTGATCCCCCCGACAAGCCGTGTCCGCGGTCATGGAGTGGCTATACTGTTCCGTCGTCATATGTTTTCAAAATGACTTGTAAAATGAACTATGACTTTTACTTGACCATGACAGGGTTGTGAATATGAAAACTAAGTTCCCACTTAGGTGTTGTAAAACATTAAACTAGTTTTCTTTACTTCTGAACTCAGTTGAGATAAACCTGGATTTTTGCAAGTAAACCTAGAGCTTAGGATTCCTACTCGAACTACTTTACTTGTTAGTGATAGTTTGCGAGAACTTAAAGAGTACTCATGGCTTTGCCCCTGGCTATTCCCATGGCCAGACTATGAAGAGGACTACCAGGATGATGGACAGCAGGAGGTCTATGGCAACTAGGATCATCTCACATCGTCAGCATTGCATGTGACCCTGAAGATGGAGCCTCGACCACTCTACCGTTATTATTATTATTTCACTATGTTGATTGTATTAAGACTAGATCATGTGATCCTATATTTGTAAGACCTCTATTATGGTTTGTAATGGATGATGAACTATAGTACCAATCTGTTATGTCTCGCAAAAATGGTAATCCTGGGATTGCGATGTATGGCATAACAGGCATCTGGGATTAAAAATCTAGGTGTTGAAAAGTTGGTATCAGATCCATCCTGACCATAGGAGACCCTAGTTAGAATGGACGCTTGAATCAAAAACTTAGTTTCAAAACAAAGGAAGAGAGTATTTATGAAAACCTATTCTCACTCTTATCACTAAGATTATTTCAAGAAAATTCATGTTCCTCAAAAATTCTTGCAATCCTACATAAAATTTGACACACTTGATCACCTCACTAACTTACTCATCCTACATTCTTATAGATGGAAGTCAAGTATAGCAAGTTCTACCAGTTGGGCAGCGAAGGAGAGCTCATCTTTGAGCGAGATTTAAGCCAACTCTCGGAACTTCTTGAGCGCCCGCACCCCGATTTCTTTGGAGCACAACTCAATGATCAGCAAGGAGGAGAATTACAATGGCCAATAGTTGCCAATCTCAGAGGCAAGATGGAGGCACCCACCCCAGAGGGGATCCAATTCAACTTGAGGGAGACAACTGGCTAGACAGACTCGCCAGGGCTATGCAGGAGGCTCTTGCCTGTCTGTGTGGGAAAAGCATCAACCAGATCAAGGGCACTAACTTTGAGTACTACGCAAGGCGTGATTCTATGGGACAGCCATTGGAGGTACCAGGCCATCCGGAGCTAAAGCACCAGGTGGATCATCTCGACTTCATGTTGTATGATAGGTAGAAGGAGTTGGACAACGCCCATGCCTACGCAAACCACAACTATGCCATTGTAGTCAAGAAGGACCAGGCCCTCTCCTCGTGAAGGAGCGCAAGTCACTTCGCCGTCTGCGTGACAAGAAGTATTGCATTATTGCCTGCCTTTATCACAAAGTGTCAGACTTGGAGGAGACCATCCATGAGCGGGACATGCATCTTGAGGAGAGGGAGAACAAAGGGGAATATATCCATGTATATCCCTACTCCTATCTCAGTGATGATGATGACTACTTGGAGGACATGCACCAGGAGTTCCACACTAATCAAGATGATTCCGCCTTCATTTATGATGAAGAAGCCACTGATTCTGATGAGTAGTAGCACTTGAGCACTATCGTAGGTGTGAGTTGTATCCGGTCCCACTGTATCGTAGATCTACGGAATGGTTCCTAAAACCATCTGTTACCTTAGTGTGGTGTGTGTTTGTATTGGGTGCTATGAATGAATGAACGAAAAGAAAGTTGCTAGTTGGGAAAACCCAGAGTCCAACTCAAAGTTTAAAAGCATTTCAAAAACAAATCCATGAACCTTAGAAATTTCCCTCTTGTCTCACTATCTATCTCAATCTTCAGATGCCCCGCGGAGGAAACAACTCATCTCAGGATCCAATGCTGCAAATCCTACAAATGTTGGTTGTTGACCATGAAGCTGGAAGAGCTGACTGTCAAGCTAATTTAGCCACCCTTCAACAGATAGCTCAGATGGCCCAGGATAATCAAGGACATGGAAACCAGGATAACCATGGATCCAAGCTCAAGAACTTTCAAAACACCAATCCCCCCATATTATATTATTCCGCTGAGTTGATTGTATTAAGACTGGATCATGAGATCCTTTATTTGTAAGACCTTTATTATGGTTTGTAATGGATGATGAACTATGGTACCAATTTGTTATGTCTCGCAAAAATGGTAATCATGGGATTGCGATGTATGGCATAACAGGCATCTGGGATTAAAAATCCGTGTGTTGACACCTTGTCACTAAAAA
Organism: Avena sativa; assembly: GCA_916181665.1. Lineage (NCBI taxonomy): Eukaryota > Viridiplantae > Streptophyta > Magnoliopsida > Poales > Poaceae > Avena > Avena sativa. The sequence goes on along the minus strand of OV702298.1, from coordinate 36,157,060 downwards.
TGTAGAAGATGGGTATATTATATTTTGTGAAGATGCTTCTAATATTGTCTCTCATCCTAGTAAAGTTAGAAAAGCTAGTGTCCATGTGTTTTCTGTTAGAATTGGTGATCATTGCTATTATGGTTTATGCGATATTGGTGCAAGTTCAAGTGTTATTCCTTATGAGCTTTACAAAGAAATTAGGCATGAAATTGGTCCTTGTGAACTTGAAGACATTGATGTTTTTATTAACCTTGCTAATAGAGAGACTGTTTGTCCAATTGGTATTGTAAGAGATGTGGAAGTTCTTTGTGGTAAGATTAAATATCCTGCTGAATTTCTAGTGCTTGGTAAGGAAGCTAGTAAAACTTGTCCTATCATCTTTGGTAGACCTTTCTTGAACACTTGTGGAGCTATTATAGATTGCAGGAAGGAGAAAATTTTAACTAAATTTGATGGAGAATCTTATGAGTTTAATTTTTCCATGTTTGCTAAAATTCCTTATGAAAATGATTTGCCTAATGATGATTTCAGAGTTGAAAAACTTTCTTCTATTTGTCTTGCTCCTAACAATGCTTTGCAGCAATATATGGAAGATCATGAAAGTGAGGTCTTCATGGAAGAAAGAAATGAGACCGATGAGATTTTTCTTTGTCAACCCAAGATGCTTAAACATAACCTACCTGTGGAAGATTTGGGTACCACCCTACCACCTAAAGAGGATCCTGTCTTCGATCTAAAACCTCTACCTGATGACCTTAAATATGCTTATCTTGATGATAAGAAAATATATCATGTTATTATTAGTTCTAAACTTTTAGGAAAGGAAGAGGAAAGATTATTGGGCGTATTGAAGAAACACCGAGGAGCTATGGGTTATACTCTCGATGATTTAAAATGGATTTCTCGTACTATATGTCAGCATGCTATTAATATAGAGTCTGATACAAAGCCAGTGATTAAACATCAACGCCGTATAAATCCTAAGATGAAGGAAGTGGTAAGAAATGAGGTATTTAAACTTCTTGATGCTGGCATCATTTTTCCTATTGCTTATAGTAATTGGGTTAGTCATATTCATTGTGTCCCTAAGAAAGGAGGAATTACAGTCGTGCCAAATGAAAATAATGAGCTTATACCTCAAATAGTAGTAGTTGGTTATAGGATGTGCATTGATTTTAGAAAGGTGAATAAAGTTACTAAGAAAGATCATTATCCTCTACCTTCTATTGATCAAATGCTAGAAAGGTTGTCCAAGAAGACACAATTTTGCTTTCTTGATGGTTATTCTGGGTTTTTCCAAATAGCTGTTAAAGCACAAGACCAAGAGAAAACCACTTTTACTTTACCTTATGGAACTTATTCTTATAGGAGTATGCCTTTTGGTTTGTGTAATGCTCCTGCTACTTTTCAGAGATGTATGTCTGCTATCTTTCATAGTTTTTGTGAAGAAATTGTGGAAGTATTCATGGCCAATTTTTACGTCTATGGAACTTCCTTTGATAATTGTTCACACAACCTTGATAAAGTTCTATAGAGATGTGAAGAAACTAATCTTGTTCTTAATTGGGAGAAACGCCACTTCATGGTTAATGAAGGGATTGTTCTTAGACATAAAATTTCTGAAAGAGGCATTGAAGTTGATAGAGCCAAAGTTGAAGCAATTGAGAAAATGCCCTGTCCTAGGGATCTTAAAGGTATTCATAGTATCCTTGGTCATGTTGGTTTCTATAGAAGGTTTATTAAAGATTTCTCTAAGATATCAAAACCCCTTACGAATCTTCTCCAAAAAGATGTACCTTTTGTTTTTGATGATGATTGTAAGGAAGCTTTTTGAAACTCTAAATAAAGCTTTAAATACTGCTCCTATTGTCCAGCCGCCTGATTGGAATCTACCCTTTGAAATTATGTGTGATGCTAGTGATTTTGCTGTAGGTGTTGTTCTTGGGCAACGAATAGATAAGAAGTTGAATGTTATCCATTATGCTAGTAAGACTCTTGATGCTGCTCAAAATAATTATGCTACTACTGAAAAGGAGTTCTTAGCTGTAGTCTTTGCTTGTGACAAGTTTAGACCTTATGTTGTTGATTCAAAAGTTACCATTCATACTGATCATGCTACAATTAAATACCTTATGACAAACAAAGATACTAAGCCTAGGATTATTAGATGGGTGTTGCTTTTACAAGAGTTTGATCTACATATTGTAGATAGGAAAGTTGCTGAAAACCCTGTTGCTGATAATTTGTCTCGTTTGGAAAACATTTCCTTTGATCCTATGCCTGTTAATGATAGTTTTCCAAATGAGCAGTTTACCGCCATAAAGGTAAGCTTGCAAGAGAGTCCTTGGTATGCTGATTATGCTAACTTTATTGTCTCGGAGTATTTGCCTCCAACCTTTACAGCCCAGCAAAGAAGGAAATTATTTTATGATTTGAGGCATTATTTTTGGGATGACCCACATTTATATAAAGAAGGAGTGGATGGTATCATGAGAAGATGTGTTCTAGAATATGAAGAACAAGAGATATTGAGAAAATTTCATGGAGTGCCTATGTGTTGGGGATATGCTATATGGGTATCCTCATAGCATGTCACTTATCCGAATGACCCGGGTGGCCCATAGTCGGTAGCACGGCCTATGGCCTGCTAGGCGTCCCAGTTAGACGGATCCAGAAGGGAGGCCCATGCAGGATAAAGGAAGGCTAAGGTGGAGTCACCAACGTACCCGGAGCCTTGGAGTGCAAGATACACAAGACTAGTAATAGACGGTGTAGCACTCTGTAACCTGTCCGGCTAGGACTTTTCCCTATAACCCTAGGACCTGGCGACTATATAAGTCGGGCCTATGGGAGCCTTTAGGTCACGATCATAGACAACTTCACACAACCTCGCACAGCGAACATATCTCTATAACTCGACGTATTGCCCTTATAGTGATTTATAGCAGGAGTAGGATTCCGCCACCGTTGTGGGATCTAAACCTGGGTAAGCTGTGTTACCTCGTACCCATCAACCATCCGCCTTACCCCACGTCTCTAAACACGCACTATGAGGACCCCTCCATGGCGTACTCGTCAGCAATACCAGGACAGTTGGCGCCCACCATGGGGAAAGAGGCGCTTCAGGCTCTTCAGCGGGCGAGGACCAAGATCTTCGCGGGAATCAGCGAAACCGTAGCCATCGGTCGCGTTCTCTTCTCCGGCAACGTTCCGATCATCCCTCCTGACGAGTTCTGGATCCCGACAAAGACGAACCCTACGCGGTGTTCGATCGTTCCTATCGGAGACATCCACCTCTTCATCGGCGAAACTGACTCGGGCACTAGTTCCCTAGGAGTCGGAGGAGCATCAAGACCCGCACGGACCGCCTACGGGCTGGATACATTCGCGGAAGGATCGATGTCGGATCTCTCTTTGGAGTTTGCCGGCAAAGATCGGAAAGCACCAAGGCCCGCACGGACCGCCTACGGGCAGGATACGTTCGCGGAAGGATCAATGTCGGATCTCTCCTTGGAGTTTGCCGGCAAAGATCAGAAAAATTCAAGGCCCACCCAAACCGCCCCTGTGCAGGATATAAAGGTGGAAGATCACTGCAAATCCGCCGGCTTCGCCCGTGCGTCTGGACAGCAGAGATCCAAGTTCGTTGGCATGGTTACCATCTTCGATCTGGCATGTTGCGTTCAGAGAGAAGGTGAAAACCCCCGCGATTACCTGGCCAGGTGGCTCCGTATACGAGCCGATCTAGCCCACTACCCCGATGATAATGCTTTGTATCACTTCGTGGAAGGACTGGACCGTGGCACGCTTCTCCGACATTGTCTAAGACGGTAGCAGGCAACGAGACGTATTACCCCTGAAGAGATGGTGAGCACCATCAACAGCTACGCGGAAGCTAACGCAGCAGCCCAGATGGAGCTTGCGCTCAGAGATGGAGAACCTCTGATTCAGCAGCCGCCGCCACCGCCTCCCGCTGCCATCGTCGCAGCGGCGCCACCACCTCCAGTCATCGTCGAGGCCGTTGCACCTCCACCGCCCGTCATCGAGGAAGTCCTGGCACCCTCCGAATCTGTCATTGACGCGCTTTATGCTGATTTCAGTGCAGATTCAGAGGAGATAGACTTCAGTCCAGAAGAGCTAGACTCCGTAACGCAGGGGATGGAGGAGGAGTACTCGCGTGATGAGCAAGCCAACAACGCCATCACGTCTCGAGGGGTGTTCTTCACCATTGGGACGGCGATGGATGAAGATCAATCCGGACGAGCTCCGCCTACGGCACTGGAAAAGGGGAAGGGGCCACTTATTGCTGCTGATGATGATCGAGCAAAAGTCATGCCTCCTCCGCCTAACCCAGTGCAGCAGCCGCAGGAACTCGGCACCGGCCCGAGCAACAACAACACCGCAAACTTGCCGCCTCCAGCATCTACATCTGCAGCAACCCAAGTTACTCCAGCTGATAGAGTGATGTACGGTAATCTCCTTGTCAAGCCACTAACCGTTGCTCATATCCGGAATGTGACCTAGCTTTATGAGAAGCGCCAACAGCTGCTGGAGGAAGCGCAGGCAATCGCGGAGCAAGGCGCTAAACTAGATCGAGATCTGGTCAACGCGCAGAAGTCCATAGAGAAAGCTAGAGCAATAGAGGCCGAGTATAAGACTTTGCTGTAGCAGCAGAAGGCTAAGAAAGCTCCGGCTTGCGTCATCAACGATCCTGGCATGTGGCGTGACCTAGGATGGGCCCCTCGAAGCCGGCACAGGCCAAGCCATACATTGACAGTGAAGGCAAGCAGGTGATGCCCACCCCACTCCTTAACCTCGCCGTCTCCAAGACCCTTCTGGAGCAGGATAGATCGCCTGAGGCAGTGGAACAGGTCGATGACCTAGTGGCCAAGGCGGTGAAGCAGCAGGAAAAGGCCACCTCTCAGAGGCTTGAGTCTGACCCAGCGCTCTGCCAATCTAGCCAGTACAAGCCGCCAAGGGACAGATCTCCTCTTGATGTTGGGTCCCAGACGGGTTTATCAGAACAAAGACGGAGGGATGCGCGCAACAGGAAGGATGTTATCCCCATATCCTCCGACCACGGAGAAAAGGCCCGACCTCGTCGCCCATCGCCACCGCCCCGATCCCCCCGACATCGCGAAGATTACAAGGCTCACCATTATACGGATATGCCCCTACCAAAGCAGTGCGGCATCATCATCCGCGACAACGCGGAGCAGACCCGTCATGATGGAGAGCGCAACCAAGGACACAAGATTAGGTCACGCCATGACCTTCCGCGTCCGACAAGCAACCATGACAGGCATGAGGCATCGCAGGAGGGTAACAGCAAGAAGGCTAACCCACCGCCACCTCCGCCTCCGTCACCACCAAGCAGTCACCATGGCGGAGGAGGCCCGTGTTGTTCACGCAGCCCATCCCCTATTGACAAAAAGAAGAAGAACCTGGAGCATTACGATGCACGTTCGCGGATCGATAAGATCCACGAGGCCCGGGAAGGACCATACCTGGGACCATGTTGCTTTGGACCTGCAATACTGTCCGCAACTTACCCCAAAGGTTTCCGGATTGACAAGACCATCAAGCCCTATGACGGCACCGCCAAGCCAGCCACATGGTTGCAGGACTACGCCAACGCGGTGGAGATTGCCGGAGGCAACCCCAACGTCGCCGTCAAGTACCTCCCATTACTGTTGGCAGGCATGGCCCGTCAATGGATTGATGACTTGCTGGAGAAATCTATCTACAACTGGCTGGACATGCAAGAAGTGTTCACCAATAACTTTGAGGGTACATACAAGTGTCCCTGCACTGTAGGCGATCTACAGCGGTGCGTGCAAGAGAAAGACGAGACATCTCGCGCCTACCTCTCCCGCTGGCTGGATATGAAGAATTCCTGCGCAGGAGTGCACGCTCAGACCACCATGGCCGCCTTCATTGATGGGTTGGAAAGGGGTACGCTGCTCCGACACAAGATGAAGCGCTTGCAGGACAATCACCAGCTTGACTTGAACCAGATGATTCAGTTGGCTAGTGAGTTCGCAGCTGCCGACGACGATGCTCGTGGCTCCTTGCCGGCAATAGCCGTTCTAACTCAAGCTCGGAGGAATAGCAGTACAAAGCGGAAAACCGCTCTAGGAGAAAAGCAATCTACCGACATGGTCGCTATGACTTTTGCAGGACGAGGAGAAGGCGAACAACATGGCCGAGGAAGGGGAGCTGGTCATGGGCAGCAACAAGGAAGTGAAACCACCTCGACGCTGCTCCGTGTTCCCCAAACCTACGAAGAGTACCGCGATATGCCGTGCCTCATACACCTCGACACCAACGGCAAGGTCACCCATACCAATCGACACTGCAAGTTCGTCAACGACCTCAAGGAAGACCTGGAGTCTGGCTACAAGAGAAGTCGGAAGAACAGACCGCGAGGCAAGGGCAAGGGGAAGAACAAGGAGGAGGAGTCCAAGGATTCAAGTGACATGGACGAAGACATTGACCCCAAGCACGCCGCCAAGAGCGACGACAAGGGCAAGAACCCCTTCACAAAGAAGGCTCCAGTCTACCACACTTTCCTTGGCACCCCCACCGTCCGACAACAGAAGACCTCTCTGAGGATCCCGATGGCCACTCTCCCCCCAGTTCCCCTGTACCTGCGCTGGTCGGAGGTTCCAATAAATTGGGACAGGATGGACCACCCAGACCTTATACCCACGGAGAACCAGTACGCCATGGTCATCAACCCCTTGATTGACGGCATGGAGTTCACTAAGTGTATGGTGGATATGTAGGGTTTCGTAGCATGGAAAACAAAAAATTTCTACCGCATACAAACAAACAAGCCAAGATCTATCTACTAGATTGTAGCAACGAGTCGATGGAATAACTCACCCTCGAAGATTCCAAAGTGTTTAACGAGAGCGGATTCTCGTGGGTGATGTAGTCGTACTCTTTCCGATCTCAAGATCGCGTAGACGATCCTTCCGGCGCTGCGTTCCGGCAGCGCTCCCGCAGTCGGTCACACGTTCGGTACTCGACGAAGACCTTCCTCTCCCTTGTTCCAGCAGGCAGCGGAGGTTGTAGCACTCTCCTCGTGATTCCGGCAGCACAACGGCGTGGTACCGGAAGTAGAGGGGAGATCTCGCAGGGCTTCGCCTTAAGCCGGAGCGAGTATGGTGGAGTATGAGAGAATCCCTCAACGATCTAGGGTTTAGACACGCCGAGGAGGAAGCTTGGCCGGCGGCTAGGGTTGCTAGGCGGCGGCGGCTTGACCTAGGTCGGTGGCGGCGGTAGTGGAGGTGGCGGCGCCGGCGGCTAGGGTTTGGAGGAGAGTATCTTGTGTGTCTCTAGGAGGGAGCCCTGCCCCTCCTTATATAGGTGGAGGGGCCGGCCGGCCAAGGGGAGGGAGAGGAGTCCCTCCCCAACTCGGCTTGGAGGTAGGCCGCCGGTTGGAGGAGGGAACTCCTCCCCAACTCGGTTTCCCCCTTCCTCCTCTTTTCCTCTTTCCAAATTTAGTCGTTTGACTTTTCAAACTAGCTATTTGACTTTTCAAACTAGGATTTGAATTAATCCTTTATTTGGTACAGCGATGACACTTAGTACATGATGCAATCATACCAACTTGATACAACACATTCATGTACCCTTCCCCTCCGGAGTGCCGGACATTCTAGAACATTCTAGAACATTCCCGATGAAAACACCGGAACCATTCCCCAACTCCGAAACGGGACTTTCCTTATATGTATCTTATTCTCCGGACCATTCCGGATCTCCTCGTGATATCACGGATCCCATCCGGGACTCCGAACAACATTCGGTCTCTTTCTCATCATTCCATAACTACTCAAAACAACGTCGAATCCTTAAGTGTGTCTCCCTACGGTTCGTGAATTATGCAGACATGATCGAGACACTTCTCCGAACAATAACCAATAGAGGAATCTGGAAAATCATATGGCTCCCACATATTTCTACGATTACTTTGCGATCGAATGAACCACTTACATACGATATCAATTTCCCTTTGTCTCACGATAGTTTACTTATCCGAGGTTATGATCGTCGGTATCTCTGCATACCTAGTTCAACCTCATTACCGATAAGTACTCTTTTCTCGTTCCCGTGATATGTGATCCCTTGTGAGCCAGTCACATGCTTGCAAGCTAATTGGATGACATTTCACCGAGAGGGCCCAGAGTATATCTATCCGTCATATGGATGGACAAATCCCACTCTTGATCCATGTGTTTCAACCAACACTTTCCGAACACTCAATGACACCTTTATAGCCACCCAGTTACGGTGTGGTGTTTGATGTCATCAAAGCATCCATCCGGTAAAGGTGATATGCATGATCTCATGGTCGAAGGAATTAGATTACTATGTATCAGAAAGCATATAGCAATTGAACTATTAAAATGACTTGATCTTTATGCTACGCTTATCTATAGGAGTATGTCCATCATATCATTCTCCTAACGATATGATCTTGTTGTTAATAACATCTCAATGTTCATGATAGGGAAACCACAATCATCTATTAACCAACAAGCTAGTATTATATAGAGGCTTTACTAGGGACTTCAAATTAAGTTTACAAATCACACAAGTATTAATGTTTCCTTGTTAATACTATTATAGCATGAATGTAAACATTTATCATAAACACAAAGATATAATAATAACTACATTTATTATTGCCTCTAGGGCATATCTCCAACAGTCTCCCACTTGCACTAGAGTCATCTAATCTAGATTACATGGTAATATACCGAACACCCATGGCAGTTTGGTGCTGGTCATGTTTTTCCCTCGGGAGAGGTTTAGTCAACGGATCCGCCACATTCAGATCTGTGTGTACTTTGCAAATCTTTATATCCCCATCTTGGATATGTTCTCGAATAGCGTGAAAACGTAGCTTGATATGCTTCAGCTTCTTGTGTGACCTTGGTTCTTGTGTATTGGCTATGGCGCCCATGTTATCACAGTAGATAGACATTGGGTCCAGCGCACTAGGAACCACACCCAGCTCTGTAATGAACTCTTTCATCCATATCGCTTCTTGTGAAGCCTCCGAAGCAGCCATGTATTCTGATTCAGTTGAAGATCTCGCCACAACGCTTTGCTTTGCACTCCTCCAGCTAACTGCTGCAAGATTCAAAATAAATACGTATCCAGATTGTGATTTAGAATCATCCGGATCGGTGTTCCAACTAGCATCGGTGTAACCATTAACAACGAGCTGTTCATCACCTCCATAAGAAAGAACCATATCCTTAGTTCTTCTCAAGTACTTAAGGATGTTTTTGACCGCTGTCCAATGATCCACTCCTGGATCACTTTGATATCTGCTAGTTAAACTAACAGCATATGCAATGTCGGGTCTAGTACATAGCATGGCATACATTAGAGATCCTATGGCTGAGGCATAGGGAGTCTTACTCATCCTTTCTCTATCTTCTGCTGATGTCGGACTTTGAGTTTTACTCAAGGTCGTATTGGGCAACATGGGCAAGAACCCTTTCTTGCTATCTTCCATTCCAAACCTCTTTAGAACTTTGTCCAAATATGTACTCTATGACAATGATATTTGGCGTTTTGATCTATCTCTATAAATCTTTATGCCTAATATGTAAGCTGCTTCGCCAAGATCCTTCATTGAAAAACTATTATTCAAATATTCTTTGACACTATTAAGAAGGTCTACATCATTCCCAATCAACAATATGTCATCTACATATAGTATTAAGAATGCTACAGAGCTCCCACTCACTTTCTTGTAAATACAAGCTTCTCCATAAGTTTGTATAAAACCAAAACTTTTGATCACTTTATCAAAACATTGATTCCAACTTCGGGATGCTTGCTTCAATCCATAGATGGACCGTTGAAGTTTGCATACCTTGTTAGCATCTTTAGGATCAACAAAACCTTTGGGTTGCATCATATACAACTCTTCATCAATGTCTCCATTGAGGAATGCTGTTTTGACATCCATCTGCCATATCTCATAATCGTAATATGCAGCGATTGCTAACATAATCCTCACAGACTTTAGCTTTGCTACTGGTGAGAAAGTCTCATCGTAGTCAACTCCTTGAATTTGTCGAAACCCTTTTGCGACAAGTCGAGCTTTATAGACAGTAACATTACCATCAGCATCTGTTTTCTTCTTGAAGATCCATTTGTTCTCGACAGCCTTCCGGCCATCCGGTAAGTCCACCAAAGTCCATACTTGGTTTTCGTACATGGATCCAATCTCGGATTTCATGGCTTCTTGCCATTTATTGGAATCTGGGCTCATCATCGCTTCCTCATATGTCTCAGGGTCATCGGTGTTGTCCACCAACATGACACTCATAACGGGATCATACCAATCTGGAGTGGTACGAGTTCTCATTGACTTGCGAGGCTCTGTAGCAACTTCAACCGAAGTTTCATGATCATCATCATTAGCTTCATCTCTTATTGGTGCAGGCACCACAGGAACTTCTTCCGGTGCTGCGCTACTCGCAATTTCGAGAGAAGGTTCGACAACCTCGTCGAGTTCTACTTTCCTTCCAGTCACTTCTTTCGAGAGAAATTCCTTCTCTAGAAAGGATCCATTCTTGGCAACAAAGATTTTGCCTCGGATCTATGATAGAAGGTATACCCAATAGTTTCCTTCGGGTATCCTATGAAGACGCATTTTTCTGCTTTGGGTTCAAGCTTGTCCGGCTGTAACTTCTTTACATAGGCTTCGCACCCCCAAACTTTAAGGAACGACAATCTAGGTTTCTTCCCAAACCATAATTCATACGGTGTTGTTTCAACGGATTTAGACGGTGCCCTATTTAAAGTGAATGCGGCTATTTCTAATGCATAACCCCAAAATGATAGCGGTAAATCTATAAGTGACATCATAGAACGAACCATATATAAGAGAGTTCGATTACGACGTTCGGACACACCATTACGTTGTGGTGTTCCCGGCAGTGTCAACTGTGAAAGTATTCCGCATTTCTTCAAATGCTCGCCAAACTCGTAACTTAGATATTCACCTCCACGATTAGAACGTAGAAATTTAATCTTCTTGTTACGTTGATTCTCTACCTCACTTTGAAATTCCTTAAACTTCTCGAAAGTTTCGGACTTATGTTTCATGAAATAGATATACCCATATCTACTCAAGTCATCCGTGAAGGTAAGAACATAACGATAACCACCGCGCGATGCTACACTAATTGGACCACACACATCGGTATGTATGATTTCCAACAAGTCCGTAGCTCGCTCCATCATACCAGAAAATGGAGTCTTAGTCATTTTACCCATCAGACATGCTTCGCATCTATCAAGTGATTCGAAATCAAGTGATTCAAGAAGTACATCGGAATGGAGTTTCTTCATACGCTTCACTCCAATGTGACCAAGACGACAGTGCCACATATAGGTCGAGTTATCGCTCGATTTCAAACGTTTAGCCTCAATGTTATTAATATGTGTATTTCCACTATCGAGATTCAATAAGAATAGACCATCTATCAAAGGTGCAATTGCATAAAACATATTACTCATATAAATCGAACAACCATTATTCTCGGATTTAAACAAGTAACCGTCTCGCAATAAACAAGATACCGATATAATGTTCATGCTTAACGCAGGCACCAAATAACAATTATTTAAGTATAAAACTAATCTCGATGGTAGATGAAGGGGTAGCGTGCCGACCGCGATCACATCAACCTTTGATCCGTTTCCAACGCGCATCGTCACCTCGTTCTTCGCTAGCTTCCGTTTATTCTGTAGCACCTGTTTCGAGTTACAAATATGAGCAACCGAACCAGTATCAAATACCCAGGAACTACTACGAGTACTAGTGAGATACACATCAATAACATGTATATCAGATATACCTTTCTTCTTGATGTTGCCGTTCTTCAAATCCGCCAAGTACTTTGGGCAATTCCGCTTCCAGTGACCTTCTCCCTTGCAGTAAAAGCACTCAGTATCAGGCTTAGGTCCAGCCTTGGTCTTCTTCGTCAGCGTGGTAACTTTCTTACCACCCTTCTTGAAGTGTCCCTTCTGCTTAAACTTGCCTTTCTTGAATTTGGTGGTCTTATTGACCAACAACACTTGGTGCTCTTTCTTGATCTCCACTTCTGCAGATTTTAACATGGCAAAGAGTTCTGGCAACGTCTTGTTCATGTTTTGCATGTTGTAGTTCATCACAAAGTTCTTGTAACTTGGTGGTAGTGATTGGAGGACACGGTAAATCCCCAAAGCATTGGGAATCACAATACCCAAGCTTTGAAGTTTGTTTGTGTGCCCAGACATCTTAAGCACATGCTCGCTGACGGAGCTGCCCTCTTCCATCTTGCAGTTAAAGAACTTTTCAGAAGCCTCATAGCTTTCAATTGCCGCATGAGTCTCAAAGATCAATTTGAGATCCTCGACAATATCATATGGGTCTGAATTCTCAAACCTTTTCTGAAGCTCCGATTCTAAACCATACAAGATAGCACATTGAACTGTGGAGTACTGAGTCTTCCGAGTGAGGTAAACATTCTTTACTTCATCGGCAGCATCAGCTGCAGGTGGGTCACCCAGCGGTGCATCCAGCACATAGGTCAAATTACCAGCTGTGAGGACAATCCTCAAATTGCGGAACCAATCCGCAAAGTTGCTTCCATTGTTTTTCAACTTTTCTTTCTCTAGGAACGCATTAAAATTGATGGTAGGGGCTGCCATTGATCTACAACATATTTGCAATAGTTTAGACTAAGTTTATGACAAATTGAGTTCAAATTAATATTATAATTAATCTAGGTGAACTCCCACTCAAAACAATATCCCTCACATTGTTTTAGTGATCACACGAACCAAATCCACCACATCAACACCGATCATCACGAGAGTTGATATAGTTTCAATGGCGAACAATCGACATGTTCATCATATCTACTATATGATTCATGCTTTACCTTTCAGTGATCCGTGTTCCGAGACCATGTCTGTACATGCTAGGCTCGTCAAGATCAAACCTTAGTTTCCGCATGAGCAAATCTGGCTTGCTCACGTTGTATACACTTGCGGAATCTAACACACCCGATCATCACGTGGTGCTTCAAAACAACAAGCTTTAGCAACGGTGCTAACTAAGGGTGAACACTTTATGACTTGAAATTCATGTGCATGAGGTATCATCTTATAATGCTACCGTTGTCTACTAAGCAATACAAGATGCATAAAGGATTAACATCACATGCAATTCATAATATGTGATATGATATGGCCTTTCTTCTTTGTGCTTCCGATCTCCATCTTCTAGCACGAACATGATCTCCATCATCACCGGCATTGCATCAAGGTCAATGACGCTTCTTCATGGTTGTCGTCCACCGGCTTCAACTATTACAACTACTTTGAATAGACACGCGGGTCTTAACATAAATTAAAGACAACCATATGGCTCCTGCCGGTTGCCAACTTACAATAAGGAACATTGCATACATCAAATATAATCACAATCATGGCCATATCACATCACAGCACACCCCTGCAAAACAAAGTTAGACGCCTCTACTTTCTTTGAATGTTTTACGTGGTTTGGGGCTTTCAATAAGTGTCGTTCTAACTTACGAACATGAACCACAACATTGATACTAGTATTGTTAATTACCCATTGTAAATTGGATCTTAACTATGCTAGGAGAAACAGGCACCCGCAAAGCCACTTATGCAATACAAGTTGCATGTCAAGCGTGGAGCAAGTCTCATGAACGATGTCATGTAAGGTTAGCCCGGGCCGCTTAATCCCAACATCCTGCAAGATGCAAAGTACACAAGAAGCAATCGACAATAAAAGCATCAACGCCCACAATGACCATTGTGTTCTACTCGTGCAACAGATCTACATATAGACACGGCTCTGATACCACTGTAGGGTTTCGTAGCATGGAAAACAAAAAATTTCTACCGCATACAAACAAACAAGCCAAGATCTATCTACTAGATTGTAGCAACGAGTCGATGGAATAACTCACCCTCGAAGATTCCAAAGTGTTTAACGAGAGTGGATTCTCGTGGGTGATGTAGTCGTACTCTTTCCGATCTCAAGATCGCGTAGACGATCCTTCCGGCGCTGCGTTCCGGCAGCGCTCCCGCAGTCGGTCACACGTTCGGTACTCGACGAAGACCTTCCTCTCCCTTGTTCCAGCAGGCAGCGGAGGTTGTAGCACTCTCCTCGCGATTCCAGCAGCACAACGGCGTGGTACCGGAAGTAGAGGGGAGATCTCGCAGGGCTTCGCCTTAAGCCGGAGCGAGTATGGTGGAGTATGAGAGAATCCCTCGACGATCTAGGGTTTAGACACGCCGAGGAGGAAGCTTGGCCGGCGGCTAGGGTTGCTAGGCGGCGGCGGCGGCTTGACCTAGGTCGGCGGCGGCGGCAGTGGAGGTGGCGGCGCTGGCGACTAGGGTTTGGAGGAGAGGATCTTGTGTGTCTCTAGGAGGGAACCCTGCCCCTCCTTATATAGGTGGAGGGGCCGGCCGGCCAAGGGGAGGGAGAGGAGTCCCTCCCCAACTCGGCTTGGAGGTGGGCCGCCGGTTGGAGGAGGGAACTCCTCCCCAACTCGGTTTCCCCCTTCCTCCTCTTTTCCTCTTTCCAAATTTAGCCATTTGACTTTTCAAACTAGCTATTTGACTTTTCAAACTAGGATTTGAATTAATTCTTTATTTGGTACAGCGATGACACTTAGTACATGATGCAATCATACCAACTTGATACAACACATTCATGTACCCTTCCCCTCCGGAGTGCCGGACATTCCAGAACATTCTAGAACATTCCCGATGAAAACACCGGAACCATTCCCCAACTCCGAAACGGGACTTTCCTTATATGAATCTTATTCTCCGGACCATTCCGGATCTCCTCGTGATATCCCGGATCCCATCCAGGACTCCGAACAACATTCGGTCTCTTTCTCATCATTCCATAACTACTCAAAACAACGTCGAATCCTTAAGTGTGTCTCCCTACGGTTCGTGAATTATGCAGACATGATCGAGACACTTCTCCGAACAACAACCAATAGAGGAATCTGGAAATTCATATGGCTCCCACATATTTCTACGATTACTTTGCGATCGAATGAACCACTTACATACGATATCAATTTCCCTTTGTCTCACGATAGTTTACTTATCCGAGGTTATGATCGTCGGTATCTCTGCATACCTAGTTCAACCTCGTTACCAATAAGTACTCTTTTATCATTCCCGTGATATGTGATCCCTTGTGAGCCAGTCACATGCTTGCAAGCTAATTGGATGACATTTCACCGAGAGGGCCCAGAGTGGACAAATCCCACTCTTGATCCATGTGTTTCAACCAACACTTTCCAAACACTCAATGCCACCTTTATAGCCACCCAGTTACGGTGTGGTATTTGATGTCATCAAAGCATCCATTCGGTAAAGGTGATATGCATGATCTCATGGTCGAAGTAATTAGATTACTATGTATCAGAAAGCATATAGCAATTGAACTATTAAAATGACTTGATCTTTATGCTACGCTTATCTATAGGAGTATGTCCATCATATCATTCTCCTAACGATATGATCTTGTTCTTAATAACATCTCAATGTTCATGATAGGGAAACCACAATCATCTATTAACCAACAAGCTAGTATTATATAGAGGCTTTACTAGGGACTTCAAATTAAGTTTACAAATCACACAAGTATTAATGTTTCCTTGTTAATACTATTATAGCATGAATGTAAACATTTATCATAAACACAAAGATATAATAATAACTACATTTATTATTGCCTCTAGGGCATATCTCCAACAGGATAGTGGAAGCATCATCAACATCATGTACCTAGATACACTGCAGAAGATGAACTTGACAGAGGCAAACCTAAGGCGGACCAACACCATCTTCCACGGCGTATTTCCTGGTTGGGAGGCTCGGTCCCTTGGGTGCATTACACTTCAGGTTGCCTTTGGCGATGTTAATAATTACCGCCAAGAGCGCATGACCTTCGAGGTGGTCCCCTTCAAGAGCGTGTACCACGTCATATTCGGCCGCGACATATTCCACATGTTCATGGACAAGCCATGCTTCGTCTACAACAAACTCAAGATACCCGGACCAAACGGTATCATCATCATATCCGGAAGCTTTACCAAGGCAAGGGACTGCGAGATCAATGAAGCAGCTGTTGCAGAAGCTGTCCTCTACAGCGAAGAATTCAAAGAGATCCAGAGCAAGGTCGATGACTCAAAGATGCCCGCGTCGAAGAAGCAGATCTCCGACTCCGCTCCTGCGTTCAAGGCCGCAATCGAGACCAAGCTGGTGGAACTTGTGGTAGGCGATGCCTCAAAGGTCACGCCATTGGGACGAACCTGGATCCCAAATAGGAAAGCGCGCTCGTCGAGTTCCTCCGTGAGAATAGGGACATCTTTGCCTGGAAACCTGCCAACATGAAAGGTGTACCTAGGGAACTTGCCGAGCATAGCTTAAACATTGATCCAAAATGTAAACCAGTGAAACAACCTCTACGACGCTTTGGAGACGAGAAGAGACGCGCCATTGGCAAAGAGATAGCTAGGTTACTTAAGGCTAGATTTATCCGAGAAGTCCTTCACACCCAATGGGTGGCCAATCCTGTACTTGTCTCCAAAAGGGGAACCAATGAATTAAGAATGTGCATTGATTACACCGGCTTGAACAAAGTATGTCCCAAAGATCCGTTTGCTTTGCCTCGCATTGACCAAGTCATTGACTCGACGGCTGGCTCGGAACTTTTGTGTTTTCTCGATGCATACTCAGGATACCACCAGATCAAGATGAGGAAGTCGGACCAATTGGCCACTTCGTTCACTACCCCATACAACACATTTTGCTATGTCACGATGCCCTTTGGGCTAAAAAACGCAGGTGCTACGTACCAGCGGACAATGCAACATTGCCTCCACGACCAAATTGGTCGGAACGTTCACGCTTATGTGGAACATATCGCGGTGATGTCTGAAAATTCAAATGACTTAATCTCCGACTTAAAAGAAACCTTTGATAATCTCCGGAAATACAACATGATGCTTAACCCTAAGAAGTGCGTCTTCGGGGTTCCAGCCGGCAAATTGTTGGGCTTCATTTTCCCAACGTGGAATCGAGGTTAACCCGGAGAAAATCAAGGCCATCTTAAACATAAACCATCCGACATGCCTAAAGGACATTCAACGACTAATAGGTTGTGTTGCAGCAGTTAGTCGGTTCGTCAGCTGACTTGGATAGAAGGCTCTCCCACTATACAAGTTGCTGAAGAAGGCGGACAAATTCACATGGACGGACAAAGCAGATGCAGCATTGAAGCAGATCAAGGAGATTCTTTCCTCAGCGCCCATCCTTGCAGCACCCGAGCCTGGAGAGCCCCTATTAATTTACATGGCGGCAACCAACCGGGTTATCAGCATCGTCGTCGTGGCAGAGCGGAAGGAAACAGGCTATGAGCACGGAGTTCAACGACCAGTTTACTATGTGAGCGAGGTCTTGACGGAGTCCAATCAGCGTTACCCGCACTACCAAAAGATAGCTTATGGAGTATTCCTTGCTTCTCGAAAGCTGAGGCATTACTTTCAGGAGCACCCAATCACAGTGGTGAGCAAGACTCCACTGTCCAACATCATCAACAACAGCGACGCTACAGGAAGGGTCACGAAGTGGGGCATTGAGATTGCCGCCTTCGAGATCACCTAAAAGAGGCGCGACGCTATCAAGTCACAAGCCTTGGAGGATTTTGTTGCAGATTGGACAGAGATGCCAAATGCTACTCCGTTGCCAGAACCAGAGTATTGGGTGATGCACTTTGACGGATCAAAGCTGCTCAATGGCTCGGGGGCTGGTGTATTGCTACAGTCACCAACAGGAGACAAGCTACACTATGTTCTGCAGATCCACTTCGAGGCTACAAACAACATGGCAGAGTATGAACACTCATTCGTGGACTGTGTGTAGCCAAGGATATTGGCATCAAGCACATAGTTTGTTGTGGAGATTCCGACTTGGTTGACCAGCAGGTGGCTGGCACCTGGAATGCACGGAACCCTATGATGGCGGCATATCGAGACAAAGTGGACGAGATAGCCAAGAGCTTCTTGGGCTACGAAGTCAAGTATGTACCTAGGGAACAAAACGAGGCGGCTGATCTGCTGTCTGAGCTTGGATCAGGGCACAAGAAAATTCCGCCAGGAGTTTTCCTAGAGCACCTGCGCACACCATCCGTGAAGGGGGCCGACATCGACAACCCGGATAGAGCTGACTCTTTCGTCAACATGGTGACTAAGGTCCCTCCGGCTTGGACAAAACCGTTCATGGAATACCTCGAACACGGAACTTTGCCCGATGACAAAGTCGAAAGACGGGAAATAGTATGACGAGCAAAGGGTTATACCATAATCAATGGGCAACTCTACAAAAGGAGCACTACTGGTGTATACCTAAAGTGTGTTTCCCAGCTAGAAGGTATGGAAATCCTACGCGAAATCCATCTCGGAGATTGCGGGCATCACGCCGCTCCTCGATCGTTGGTCGCGAAAGTCTTCTGGCAAGGATTCTACTGGCTGACCGCGAAGGCGGACGCCGACAAGCTGGTTGAGACATGCATGGGATGCCAGTATTATGCCCGACAACCACATGTTCCTGCTGAAGAACTGCGAACAATACCAATAACTTGGCCGTTTGCAGTATGGGGGCTGGACATGGTGGGACCGTTACAGACGGCACCCTGTGGTTTTACGCATCTGCTTGTAGAAGTTGATAAATTCACTAAATTGATAGAAGCTAAACCCATTAGAAAGATTGATGGGGCAACTTCCCTCAGGTTCGTCCGAGATCTAGTGGTGAGATTTGGTCTCCCACATAGCATTATCACCAACAACGGCAGCAATTTATCACTCGGAGAAGTGGAGGCATATTGTTGGGAGAAAGGCATCCGACTTGATCTTGCTTCTGTGGCACACCCACAATACAATGGTCAGGTTGAGTGAGCCAATGGATTAATTCTATAGGGAATCAAGCCACGTCTTGAGGCACCGCTACATAGAGAAGCTGGAGCCTGGGCGGAAGAATTGCCATCTGTGTTGTGGAGTTTACGGAATACACCCAACAGATCCACCGGCTACACCCCTTATTTCATGGTATATGGAGCAGAAGCCATCCTACCTTCCGACATTCTTCACGATGCACCAAGAGTTGCCGCCTACGACGAAGATGACGCTGAAGAATCCAGACGCCTAGATGTGGACCTTCTCGAGGAGGAGCGCGTTTTGGCATGCCAAAGATCCGCCATCTACCAGCAGAAGCTACGCAACTACCATAGTCGCCGTGTTCGGCATCGCTCGTTTAAAGAGGGGGATTTGGTGTTCCGACTTAAGCAGAAGAAGTCGCACAAATTATCCCCGCCATGGGAAGGACCGTTCATCATAAGCAAAGCGCTACTCAATGGGTCTTACTACCTTGTTGACAATTGTGAACTAAAGGATAGACCCAACGAAGATCATAAGTGTAAGCGACGTGACCCGGATGATGACTACCCGGAGCTTGATCGGCCATGGAACATAGCACAGCTACGTCCTTTTTACACTTAGCATTTTTTATCTAATTATGTATCTCTTATATGATCAATGAAATAAAGCTCTCTGGTTCACTCATATTTCTGAGTCTTTTACCTCCTTTAGTGTTCATTTTTGGATCATGTAGAACCTTTATGCACAAGTCTTGCGTTTGCACTTGTGAAAATTCCGCCTATGGGCGTTAGCTTAAGTTTTCTGGTTTACACGTTCTTTGTCGTTTTTATGTGGATTCTGGAGTAGTGACTTTTGGCACTTATTGTCGGCGATTTTTTGCTCAGGTTATTGACGGTGCCATTGGGCATCATCACCTAAGCGCATGGTTCCGACAACGAGTCTTCCGACTCATGAAGATTCAAGCATAAGAACCAAAGTAATGGATAAGCCAGCACTTGCTTAAAAATATATACATGCTGGAAACTAGTTCTTAAGTAGTAGGAAATAAACAACCATTATTTTCTGCCTTAAAGTACATCAACAAGTTTTTTCCGCGTATACACCAAAGGTGAAACAAATATTACAAAGTTGTTTTTCATTCCTTTGGCGCAGGAGACTTGGAAGAAGCCTCGTCACCAGCCGGAGAATCACCCTCAACATCTGCGATGTGGTTGGACTCGGAGGAATCTTGGTTGACGCTGTCGATGGTGTTCATGGGCACAAAGACGTCGATGTCCACCAACTCGGCAACTCTGGTGTCATAACCCGTGAGTGACGACAGGATGGCTTCATGATCAATCTCTTTGCCGTCATCGTCCACGTCAGGAATACCAGAGGTCACCGTGTCGATGTCGGCACCTTCGTAGTGTGCCTTCACCATTGACAGCGCCATCCTTGCGCCAGCCCGTGCACATGAAGCTTTCCAGCTTGTGACACGCTCGGCGCAGAATCTCCGAGTACTTCGCCACGGAGTCCGATGCCTTGATGTTTATCTGGAGGGGCTTGGCAATCTCTTTGGCTTGGGTGATGGCGGTGTTGATGAAGTTTCCGGCAAGAACCATGCATTCCTTGTCCGAAGGAGGCGATCGGGTTAAACCCATAGGAGCTACAAGTTCCGACAAGGAGCACATGAGTTCAATAAATTCAAAGTATCCAGACTACAGAAATACACGGCGGAGGAAACTTACTGAAGATGCTGGCCTTAGCCTGCCAGAGGGTGTCCGCCAGGGATTCTTTCTCTTGTTGGAGGAGCTGATACGCCTCGCTGTGGCGTTGGTTTTGCTCATCAGTAGCTTGCTTTTGATCTTTTAAGATCGCAAGCTCCTCCCTCAAGCGATTGATTTCCGCGGAGGCGGAGTCCTGCAGGGCCTTCATTGAATCCTCATGTATTTTGAGCATGTCTTTCCTCTTCTCCTTAAGGATCTTGTTCTCGTTGTCCAGCTGCTGGATGTGCTTGGACTGCTCGACAATGTCCTTGGCCTTGGCAACATGTTCTGCAAAGTCGAAGAAAACAAAGTACACAGTAAGTACTCGGAGAATATAGGCACAAAACCAAGACGGATTACGCAAAAAGAAAATAGACTCTTGTTTTTGATGATCTGTTTCTTCAAGATGGCAGTTTTACCCTTTTCGGCTTCAAGATCTGCACGCATGTTCTGGTACTTGTCATTGGCCATGCCCCTCCGAGCATTCTTGTTCTATGGAAGAAAGGACAAAGTTAAATCGTTGTTTAGTCTACTTGGAGCATCTAGTCAGAAATTTTCCACCTAGACGCTCGGGGGCTACAGCGAGAGTTTTTAACTTAGCAATATGCTTAGATTTTCTTTAAGCATCTAGTTGGAACTAATTCAGTTCTCGATTAGAAGCTTGGGGGGTTACAGTATAAAGTTTTTAACTCGGATATCTGCTTAGCTTTCCTTTAAGCATCTAGTCGGAACTAATTCAGTTACAACTAGAGGCTTGGGGGCTACAGCATTGAAATTTATAAACACTGTGTATGCTACTCTTAAAGCATATAGTCGGAATAATTCATTCCATCTAAATGCTTGGGGGCTACAGTGAGAAGTTTTCTAGCTTAGTCACTCTTAGAGCATATAGATGCAAAACCTATGGTTTTCCATCTACATTCTCGGGGGCTACAGTGGGATACTCATATGAAATGCAAAAGGCAAAGTAAAACTTACAAGTGCAATGATCTTGAGGTTTGTAGCGCTCTCGGCTAGCAGCTTGCCAAAGGAGATGCTATTTCCTTGCAATATTTCTGCTTGTCGGAGAAGCTCCTCAAGACCGCATGTCGGAGATGTCGATGCTGCTCCAGGAACCAGAGTTGTGCTGCTCGGCGTAAGTGCCGGGTAGACTATCTTGGGGAACTCAAAAGGTTTCTGGGGACCAAGGGCGCCGCCTTCGGCAGAAGTATCAGCTTCCACCGCCATCTTGCCGCCACCAATGGCATCCTTATCCGGAGCTTCAGCCATTTGTTGAGCGGTGCTCTCCTGCGTTGCCTGCTCGCCGACAACAGCAAGTTCGGTAGAGGCGCCAGAATCCACTTCCATGGAAGAAGGGCCTGATGCCTCCTTAACTTGTGAGCTTGTCGGTCCAGACGAGGGCTTGACGGCAGGAGTAGCAGGGGCGATGGCGGGGGAGGCGCCGCGATGCAGCATGTCCTTGATATTTCGAGAAGCCCCCGATGTTTTGGAGGTCTTCTTGAGGCTGGTCGTGGCTTTCTTCCTGAAACGTGCAAAATGCGTAAGTACAGGAACAAGAAAGATAAATAGACAATGTCAGAGAATGAGAAGCTTACACTAATGAGGATGCTTTGGCAAAAATCCCGGTGGTTCTTCTCTTTTCCGCCTCCAGGGCGGTGGTAGTCTTTTTGGAGGCTCCACCCTCCGTCTTCTTCTTCTTGCCTCCGTCGGCAGCGTCAGTGGTGGAGCTCTTCCGCTTCCGCGCCAACGGAGCATCGTCGTCGGACACGACCGTGACTTCCTTCATCTTTGGATCATAGATTTGGGCAGCCAGGTTTCCTTCCTCTAGATTGCTAAGCTGTTAAGTAATAAGTCACCGTGTTAGATAAGATGGCATTTGCAAGACGGAAGAACTGGAGAATATGGCGTACACGGAAAATAAAAACCTACCTTTGGGCACTTGCCGTCTAAGAACATGTCGTAGGTGATGGTGAAGCCGCGCCTCTTATCCTTCAACTTGACGATGTCCTTAAGGCGGAGCTTGACGGAGTCGCTCGAGAAGTTGTCCACGGAGATGCGGAGACTATCCCCTCTGTCGCTGATATACTCGTGCATGAGCTTCGCGCGGTGCTGTAGAGGTTGGATTCGCCTGATGAAACAGCACATGGCTAGGTCCAAGCCGGTCAAACCCGTATCTACAAACCATTCAATCCGCCTTATTGCGCGAGAAGCGTCGAGGTCGGAGGGACGGGAGGCCTGGGATCTCCGTGACGAGGCTTCAGCGGCGGCTCTATCAACGAAGTCCGGGTACGTAACTTGTCGGCCAGCCTGCGGGATGTCTGGGCCGTAAAAGTACGTTCGTTGCTAATTCTTGCAGGACTCGTGGCCGACGATGTCGGGGAACCGCCGGCCAGGTCGAATCTTGAAGCTTATGGTGCCACAGTTCCTAAGCTCTTCCTTGCTATGTCTGGCTTCACGTTTGACGGTGAAGAAGTACACAAAAAGGTCTAACCTAGGCTTTATAACTAGGTATCCCTCCCAAAGTGCCGCGTAGTTGCTAAGAACTAAGATACTATTGGGGGAAAGGTTATGGGGCTGGACCCTATAGTGGTTTAAGACGGAGAGGAAGAAGTTTGAGATGGGCAGGGAAATGCCACGTACCAGCTGAGCTTTTAGGTACACCTTTTCTCCGGCTTGGGGAGAAGCTGTCACCTCGCTGGCCGGCGCCGCCCGCCAGGCAAGTCCCTCCGTCGTGGGGAGATAGCCTTCGGCGACCATCTCTTGGATGTCGCGGTCGGTGATGTCCGAGCCGCGCTAGTCGCCCTTGTGCGAGTCTGGCTCCTCAACCAGTGGCTCTAGCGCCGCCAAATTTGGGTCGCCGCCGGTGGACTCGATCACCGCCAATGCGGGGATGACCAAACCCTCTGGGGGCACGACGACAGAGCTCGCCGACTTTGCCGCGGCTTCGCTCGACGCCGCCATTGATGGAGAAGTGCTGCTACTAGCCATGGAGTGAAGATTAGGTGCGACTGGTGCAGATGGGAGCTAGGGTTTTCTCGAGGTTTCTCGCGGAGAGCTCGAGGAGACACGTGGCTGGAGGAAGAAGATGATGCAAGGAGAATGAGGTAAAAAGTGGAAATTTTCCCACGGTTACTATTTATCATCCTCGACATCAAGATTCGTGCAGCTTGATCGGACGGTTGCCGCGTAGACGACGTGTTCGCGAACGTGCGCGGAAATTTCGCCACGTCTCCAACCGTCGCCGCCAACGGTTCGTATCGCTCACGCGGGAAAATCGAATATGATTGCGTTCTCTGCATGTGTGAGTTATGAGGCGTCATTGACCTAATCCTACGTTGTCCTAGCTGACATGGGTAGATGAGACGTCACATCGAAGATTCTGACATAGAAGGATTCAATCCGACTATCGAAGAGTACGATGGAAGATTCAACATTTTTCCGGCTTACAAATTGAAGACGGAGAAAACTTTGCAGGGTTCTTTGGGAGGACTACAAGATATTGCTTGACGATTTGCCGACATCCAATTGGACAGAGAATTCATTTGCAGAGGCAAGACGGCGCAAGATCTCGGAGTTCTCCGGGGGCTACTGTTGGGGATATGCTATATGGGTATCCTCATAGCATGTCACTTGTCCGGATAACCCGGGTGGCCCATAGTCGGTAGCACGGCCTATGGCCTGCTGGGCGGCCCAGTTAGATGGATCTAGAAGGGAGGCCCATGCCGGATAAAGGAAGGCTACGGTGGAGTCACCAACGTACCCGGAGCCTTGGAGTGCAAGATACACAAGACTAGTAATAGACGGTGTAGGACTCTGTAACCTGTCCGGCTAGGACTTTTCCCTGTAACCCTAGGACCTGACGACTATATAAGTCGGGCCTATGGGAGCCTTTAGGGCACGATCATAAACAACTTCACACAACCTCGCACAGCGAACATATCTCTGTAACTCGGCGTATTGCCCTTATAGTGATTTATAGCAGGAGTAGGATTCCGCCACCATTGTGGGATCTGATCCTGGGTAAGCTGTGTTACCTCATACCCGTCAACCGTCCGCCTTACCCCACGTCTCTAAGCACGCACTATGAGGACCCCTCCATGGCGTACTCGTCGTCAATACCACGACACTATGGAGGACATCATGCTGGAGATAGAACCGCACAAAAGGTTCCAGAATCAAGTTTCTATTGGCCAACTCTTTTTAAAGATGCAAGAAAGTTTATTTTATCGTGTGATGAATGTGAAAGAGTTGGTAATATTTCTAGAAACAATAAAATTCCTATGAATTACTCCCTTGTTATTGAACCATTTGATTGTTGGGTTTTTGACTTTATGGGTCCTTTTTCTCCTTCAAAAGGTTATACTCATATTCTTGTTGCTATTGATTATGTTACTAAGTGGGTAGAAGCCATACCTACCAAAAGTGCGGATGGTGAGACTTCCTTAAAAATGCTTAAATATGTTATTTTTCATAGGTTTGGTGTCCCTAGATATCTCATGACTGATGGAGGTTATCATTTTATTCATGGTGGTTTTAGGAAGACCCTTGCTAAGTATGATGTTAATCATAGAATTGTTTCACCTTATCACCCCCAAA
The DNA here is from genome assembly GCA_916181665.1 of Avena sativa. NCBI lineage: Eukaryota > Viridiplantae > Streptophyta > Magnoliopsida > Poales > Poaceae > Avena > Avena sativa. The sequence continues at coordinate 36,131,718 of OV702298.1, read as the reverse complement.
CTAGTGGGCAGTAGTATTGTCAAATAGAGAAATTAAATCTATCTTGCAAAAGACTATTAATAGATCTAGATAAAATTGGGCTAAAAAGTTGAATGATGCTTTATGGGCTTATAGAACTGCTTATAAAAATCCTATGGGAATGTCTCCTTACAAAATGGTTTATGGGAAAGCTTTCCACTTGCCTTTAGAATTAGAACACAGAGCTTATTGGGTATTAAAAGAAATGAATAGAGATTTTAAACTTGCTGGTAAGTAAAGATTGCTTGACTTGAGTTCTTTAGATGAGTGGAGAAGTGAATCTTATGAAAATGCTAGACTCTTTAAAGAAAAAGTAAAAAGATGGCATGATAGGAGAATTCTTATGAGATAGTTCCATGTAGGTGAGAAAGTTCTATTGTATAGGTCTCGTCTCAAATTTTTTGCAGGAAAACTACTCTCAAAATGGGAAGGGACCTTCATTATTGAAGAGGTGTATCATTCAGGTGCAATCAAAATCTCCTCATTGACAGACAACACTACGCAAGTGGTGAATGGTCAAAGGCTTAAACATTATATTTCTAGAGATTCTTATAATGAATATGTTGATATTATTCAAATGTTGACTCTGGAAGAATTTATTAAAGACCAAATTCAGGAACCTATAGAGTCCGTTTTCGAATAGGTAACAGTTCTGGTAAGAAAAGGTTCGCGAAAAAATTGCCAAATTATATTTTTGCAGTTTTTATTCCATATAGAAGATAATGAGTCAAAAGAGGGAAGGAAACGGAGCCCGGATGGCTCACACCACCCCGTGGCGCAGGCCCACCTGGCCATGCCACCAGGGGGTGTGACCACCCCAGAGCCCGTCTCCGTCCCGTTTTTTGCCCAGTACCTTCCTTATGTCGTAAAACTTTGTAATATATAATCCCCCGGATCCCCTGAGGTCCGTATATCGTGTTCTCGTCATGTTTTCGTTTTGATCTTTTTCTGTCAGGAACTATTCTCAAGTTTAGAAGCACAATGGTTTCGGCCAATGACAAGGGCAAGAAGCTCGTGGAAGATGATCTCCAAGATCCCAAGCAGGAGGAGGAGATTGTGGTTGAAGTTGAAGAAGAAGTGGAAGAAGACAAGCATCCGAGCAGCAACGCCACCATTGCAAGCATTGGAGTGGTGGGAAATCCTGTCAAGCTCAAGAGGACTGCACGGATGTCCACAGGAGGGAAAACTCCGCGTCATTTCCTAGCTCCACGGTCACTTCCTCCACGCACCAAGAACCCCTTACATACTCTTATACGTGAGAAGTAATTCCAAAAGTTGCATAAAGGAAAGTTGCCCTCTAGTTGGGATATGCCTCATTCTAACCATGCAGGGAAACAATACTCTAAGGAGGAAGAGTGGGGAAAGAATCACAAGGACTGGGATTCCCAGTCTCACACGATCATGAATCGCATTGAGCATAATTCGTAGTTGATTCGCACTCTCACCTTCGAGATTGAGGATTTGAAGAAGTTGATTGAAAAGCTTATCAAGGGAACACCACCACCACCGAAGGAGTAATTCGTCATCAGGTTTTGGCATCCCCTTGGTTTGTTCCAATCTTGGGGGAGTGTCGCGGTATCACATCATCATCTTTCATCTTTTTACCTTTTTGAGTAGAGTCATATCTTGAATAGAGAAGTTATCATATAGGATGGTTTGCATTGTGTAAGTATCTCTCCTCTAGTTGGTTATCTATGTATCCCTTGGTGTGAGTGCCATTATGGAATATTAATGAGAAGTTTCATCATTTACTTTCTGCACATCTTATTTTATTTTGCAATCTCTGTTATATGATTGATCTTGTTGTTAGTATTGGTATCACTTTGGGAGCATCAAGTAAATTTAGTTGGTTTTGGCAAAACAAGCCTTGGTCAGTAGCAACACTTTTTGAGGACTGAAGGAAAAGAGAAAAGTACTAGTATATATTATTTAATTTTCTTTCTTGATTGGCTCATAAGCTTAGTGTTTTTAGTTAAGATCTTTTTGTGTTTTCAAGGAAGATTGCATGATTGTCTCTATCACTTGTATGTTTGCTTGTTTCCTTCAATCCTCATGATTGCTACCCAGCCTTGCTAGCTGATACATCGTAAACGTATCTATAATTTTTGATGTTCCATGCTTGTTCAGTATCTACTTAGCTTTAATTTGTGTACACTTTGAGTTACTTTTATACACTTTCTGGGACTAACATATTAACAAGTTGCCACAGTGACAGTTGCCTGTTTTCTGTTGTTTTTGGTTCCAAAAAGCCAGAAAATGAATATTCTCGGAATTGGATGGGACAAAAGCCAAATTCAATATTTCACCGAGGAGAACACGGAGCCAGAAGACGAGACAGAGGAGGGCCACGAGGGGCCCACACCCCTGGACGCACGGCCAGGCCTGGCCCACGCCTGGGGGGTGCGGCCACCTCGGGCACCCCCTCGGTCTCCTCCTTCGCCTATAAGAATCCCCTGACGCTAAAACCCTAAGTACCCAATCAGATCTCCACGAAACAGTCCGCAGCCTCCGCCACCATCATCCCTAGATCAGGGGGATCTGAATCTCTTCCCGACACCTTGCCAGAGGAGAGATATCATCCCTGAGTCCTTCTTCATCACCATGCCAGCCTCCGGTATGATGCGTCAGTAGTTCCACCTTGGACTATGGGTCCATACAGTAGCTACATGGTTGTTTATCCTCCTTTGTGCTACCATGTTTAGATCTTGTGATCTTTGTTCATGATCAAGATCATCTATTTGTAACCATGCATGTTGTGTTTGCGGGGATCCGATGGATATTGATATTACTATGTAAGATTGATTAATGGTTCTATCTTGTTGATTCTATCATGTATGTGTTGTTTGAGATCTTGCATGCTCTCCGTTTCTAGTAGCTATCTTGGCCAAGTAGATGCTAGTGACTCCAAGAGGGAGTATTTATGCTCGATAGTGGGTTCATGACTCTATTGAATCTAGGGAAGTGACAGAAATATCTAAGGTTGTAGATGTGATGTTGCTACTAGGGAGAAAACAACAATCTCTTGTTCATGGAACAATTGTATTGTTTACTTTACACACATTGCTTAAAGCAGTTATCCATTGCTTGCAACTTAATACTGGAGGGGGTTTAGATGATAACCTGAAGGTGGATTACTAGTCATAGATGCAGTTGGATGGCGGTCTATGTATATTATTGTAATGTGGAATAAAATCTCATAGGATCATGAATGTCTAGTATTGCATTGTTATGCCTTGATCTATCCTTTCAATTGCCCCGCTGTAAAATTTTACCCAACATGTTATGTTATTTATCTTAAGGAGAACACCTCTAGTGAACTGTGGACCCCGGTCCAATCTTTATCATTGATACATCTTCCACTATTACTATTTACTTTCTACAAGCCACCATTACCTTCCACACCATTCGTTTAATCCTTTGTTTTTAGCAAACCGGTGAGATTGACAACATCACTGTATGTTGGGGCAAAGTCTTGAGTTTGTGTTGTGTAGGTTTCCAAGTTGTTAGCAACACCTTTGAGTCGTTTCCTTCCTCCTACTGGTTCGATAACCTTGGTTTCATACTGAGGGAAGACTTACTGTTGTGCTCATCATACCTTCCTCTTGGGGTCTCCCAACAAACCTCTATATCTGAGCCATCAAGACGTTTTCTGGCGCCGTTGCCGGGGAGTTAAGGACAGCTTCACAAGGGGAGTCCTTCACAACCTTTCTCTCTACTTTGTTTTTGTTTTGCTTTATTTTTCTTGCTTCTTTTTATCAAAAGTTCCAAAAAAATAGTTTGGTTTGGTTTGCTTTTTTCTTATCAAAAACACAAAAAATTAGTTCCTACTCTAGTTGTTGCTCTTGTTGGCTTGCTCCACCTTTGCAAATATGAATTCTGCTGAGAACACCAAGTTGTGTGACTTCACTAGCACAAACAACAATTATTTACTGAATACTCCTATTGCTCCACCTGCTCCAAATGCTACCTTTTATGAAACTAAGCCTGCTTTGTTGAATCTTGTGATGAAAGAGCAATTTTCTGGTGCTAGTTCTGATGATGTTGCTGCCCACCTCAATAACTTTGTTGAACTTTGTGAGATGCAAAAGTATAAGGATGTAAATGGAGATATTATTAAGCTCAAATTGTTTCCTTTCTCCTTGAGAGGAAAAGCTAAAGAATGGTTGCTATCCTTGCCTAGAAATAGTATTGATTCTTGGATTAAGTGCAAAGATGCTTTTATTGGAAAATATTGTCCTCCTGCTAAGATTATATCTATGAGAAGTGAAATAATGAAATTTAAACAACTTGATAATGAACATGTTGCTAAATCTTGGGTAAGAATGAAATCTTTGGTAAAGAATTGTCCCACTCATGAACTGACTGCTTGGATGATTATCAAAACCTTTTATGCAGGACTAAACTTCTCTTCAAGAAATCTGTTGAATTCTGCTGCTAGAGGTACCTTTATGACCACTACCTTGTGTGCCGCAACAAAACTCCATGATAATATGATGGTCAACTATTCTGAATGGCACACTGAGAGAGCTCCACATGGTAAGAAGGTAAATTCTATTGAAGAAACCTCCTCTTTGAGTGATAAAATTGATGTTATCATAGCTATGCTTATTAATGGAAAAGCTCATATAGATGCAAATAATGTTCCTTTAGCCTCTTTGGTTTCTCAAGAAGAGCAAGCTGATGTGAACTTCATTATAAACTACAATTTTAACAATAATGCCTACAGGAATAATTTTGGTAATAATAATAATTATAGGCCTTATCCTCCCAATAATGGTAATACTTATGGAAATTCCAACAACAATACTAGAAGTGCTCCCTCTGAACTTGAAGTCATTCTTAAAGACTTTATTAGTAAACAAACCACTTTAAACAAGACTATTGTAACATCCCAAAAATATGAAACAATGATCATCAAGCTCTAATCACAAAAATTAGGGTTAACAAAAACTTTGATTAATTAAAATCATATGAATGCATGTGTGTATGTGATGATTTGATAAATGCATGAATGGACTTGTGTGATTACCCTAAATAGCAAGAAATGGTTTAAAGATGAAAATAACATCATCTAAAACAATTCCATGCACAAACAAATCAAGAGAAAATCAAAAACAAATCAAATAAAGCAAATGGTCATTTTTGCCAATCTTGCTCATAAGGTCACTTTGAGTGTTTCTAGTCCAAGATTTCAAACAGAAACTTTTCCAATTATTTTCACCCCTTGCAAGACCAAGCAAAAGTGAATCAAAGCCCACCCTTCAAACCTACAGAAACATTTGGCAACCTCATTCAAATCACAAGTAAAAATTGAATCTTTATCATATGTGAAGATCACACATTTTCAAAACCCAACCAAACCAGTGCCCCATGACTAATCCAACCAACCAGAGACTCCCTAGTATGTGCCTAGCAAACCCACCAAATTTGAATCCAAAATTCAATTGAATTTCTTTCAGCCACTTTATCAAACACCTTGCTGGCATCAAACAAACAAACAACAAACACTATAGTGAGCAGTGATTTTGGCCAACCTTGTTCCCTCTCTAGCTCACTCTATACTCCCAGTAGATGATCTAGCCCAATTAACAAGCCTTAGCACCACTGTGAGCTTGGCATAGCCATTAATGTTGACCATGTCGAGCCTATTTGCCAAACCCAATGTCGCCAGCGAGCTAGAGGAAGAACTAGCCCCGCCAACCTTGTCTGGAACACGCAGCACCGTCCACTCCCACTCCCTGTCCAAGCCTAGAGCGCAGCCAGCCAATGGACCACCTGCCAAGCACGCGCCCAGTCTCTCTGCGTGGGAGACGAGAGCGCGCCAGTGCGCCGTCAGCGACACCAGCCCACAGACCACGCGCCGCCCTCTCCGCTTGCAGACTTCATCACCATCGCCCCAGCAACCCCACAGACATGCTCGTTCGCCTCCGTGCGAACCATGCATGTTGTGCGCCATTAAAAACGGCGTCGGACCTGCCCAGAGCGTCGACGTGTTCCGACCGATCAGCACCGCCCCACGCCTTGCAACCACCCCCTATCATCGCCCATCGCCCCCTATCATCGCCCATGCCAGTAGCACTCTGTGTCGTCGACCACGACGAGCTCCGCCCGCAACCTTCGGTCCCCTTGCCGCACTATAAAAGGAGGCCTCCCCCGCTTGTTTTCTTCACACCAGTTCACTCCCCACCTCTCACTGATCACACCCACTCACTCCCGGAGCAAGGCGAGCACCAGGTGGCCGGAATTTCACCGGAGTTCTATAAGACCCCACCATTATAAAGGTAAAGGTCCCTGTGATTGCAATGCTAGTCCCTGGATCAAATGCTAGCATCCACAGTTTAAGATGAAGTACACAGAAACAAAGGTCATTATTACATCGTCATTCCAGAGATAACATAGTATTTTACAACTCCATAGCCATAGGCTAGTACAAGATTTTAACTTAACAATATAAATAAAAGTCTTCATCTTCATGTGCCACAGGCAAGCATGTTGAGTGTAGACTCACAACCCTAATCCTCATCAGAGTAACCTTCAACATCACAAGTTACAGCCACAGTGGGTCAATACATTGAAATAGTATTGGCAAGTGATACCTTAGTAGAATAATAGTATCTAGCTTCTACATGAATTTGGCTAAGTGTAGCTTAGGCTTGCTTTGCTCAAAATAGGTTTTACCTATCAGTGCAAAACAGTAAGTTTTTGTTTGGCAAAAACTTCCAAGGAACCACCAATAGACATTGGTGTACCTTTACCCTTGTTCAACCACAAGTTTTTAACTTATAAATTGGGATGAGGAGATTCTTTATAGCTTCCATGTCTTGATGCTCAAATTGTCCATTGTCGGGGACACGGCTAAGTACTTAGATTCATCTTTCTGCAGAGGTGGTGCACTTTTCCCACAAGACTTGACATGCATCAAGACAGGACCTTTCAGAAGCCTTCCCTTAGACCAAAATGGACGCTCTCCAAACCTATCATCCCCTACCACCAACTGTCCATTTGGCTAAGTTATTGCAACCTATATGATCCAGGCAGAGCCCATAATGCCATGTGGCTGCACTAGAAGCTTCTTAACATATGGCATCTCAAATCCGTTTATTCCTGGGTGGCATTCCACAAGTGAGATACGCAGGGTAGGCCATTGAAAAATGGGCCCTGGTAACCACTCAACAAAAATCCAACCATGCAATTACCATTCCACCCAGGTGTTTCATTCACTTAGTTGTTTTATTAAGCAAAAACATAAGTCAAATACTTAGCAATATTTTTCCATAGCATGTATATAATCCACCATTGGTTGCTACTAGCTAGTCTAAGCATGGCAATAGCAAGTATCTTAACTTAGAGAAAATTCTAACAATTCTACAACTACTAGGATTTCCCAAGCATGGCATATAGATACTTAGCAAAAATTGTCATGCAAGCCCTATACAAAATATCACTAATGCATAGTCAAAATATTGGGACAAAAATATGAAGCACCACTTGCCTTGGTAGTTGGGGGAATAACAACAATCCTCACAGTCACAATCACCACTAGCACCAAAATCTACACATAAAATGATAGCACCAAATTCATATTTCAAATAATCAATCAAAAATATATGAATGCATGCAAATGCCATGTCATGATTTTTCTAAACCAAACAAGACAAGTAAAAAGTACTGAACAATAAACTAAACATTTATACCCCAAATAAACTTAGTTTGGCTTTTAAAACATTTTCCAAATAATTTTTATACACAAATTAGGCCTACAAATGTCTCTGCATAAAATTCTATTTTAACAGAAGAAAAATACAAAACTAAGCCTACAAATGTGTAGGATTTATTTTTGTGATTCCATTGATATCTTATTTGCATTTTTTGGATAAATAGAACAAAAGTTATTGAATTTAAAATTTAAATAACTAATAGATTCAAATCTAAATTTTAAAATAGAAATCCTGACACGCGGCGCCATCTGATTGGCCCATACCGCTTCGTGCGGATCACACTCGCGAGCCGCTGGGTCTAAGTGAGACCCTGCGGTCCAAATCTGTCCATACCCCTTTGCGCTAACTTCTAATCCTAACCTCTAGATCTAGATCTAACGATCCATGAAGCTCTGACCATCGAGTGGCGGCGCAAATGGCCAGAGCGGTGGTTGCGCGTCTGACGACGGCGCTCCAGCGAGGCCAGAGGGCAAGGAAGGGGGCTTAGGGGCTTAATGAGGTCGCAGAGACGAGGTGAAGCTCGACGTGGTCGTTGACGAGGGTGGGGTATACTGGTGCGGCTGTAGTCGCTCGACGGAGTTGAGTTCCCCGTCGGGTGATCGCAGTCGATGACGAGGCTGAGCCTACAGAGTGCCAAAAGACCAAAAAAAACATTAGCGCATGTGCGCAAGGACAGCGGTTGCGATGGCGCAAACCAGAGGCGAGGGCGGGGTCGAGGCTCACCGCAATCGTTCGTCGAAGCTCGTCAGAGTTGCGGCAAAGCGAGAAGGAATTTGCAGAGCCTGTCGGCGCTCAGAGCTTGTGGAGTGAGGGGAAATGGAGCGGAGGCCGAGGGGGTTAAGTAGTGGGGGCGAGGGGTGCTGTCATGCCGGAAATCAAGCGCAGTAAAGAGGATTGAAAGGGGAGAAACGGCAGCGGCGGAGCGGATCATCGCGGCGTTGATTGAGGACGAAGAGGTGACGTGGAGGTGTGGCCAAGAGGTCAGCGAGTGGGTGTAGCACAGGCGCGGTGAGAAACAGAGAGACGGAGGGGGTTTCCTGGGTGGGCTAGGTGGGCTGTTTAGATGGGCCGCGGGTTGGGTTGGGTTAGATAGCTAGTTAGGTTTATTTTTTTCTCTTTTTCTCCTTTTCTTTTTCTGTTTTGATTTTCTGATTTGAATTTGAATGAGTGTTTCAAATCTGTTCCAATTTGAATTTCTTCCAGAATTGTTTTCTGTATTTCTTGTGTCCAAGGATGTGTAAAACATCTATTTATATTCAAAATCATTTTGAGTTTGAAATTAAATATAAAACCATGCCTTAATTAAATATTTATAATTGGCATATAAATGGTTTTAGATTTGAATTGTTTTGAAAACTTTTGTGTGGGTTTTGTATTTACTTTCAAATCAATACTGATCAAATCCTAATCATATTTAGAAAGTAAAATACAAACCTTGCCTCACTTGAATAAGTAATAGGCAAAAATATGGTTTCTTATGTATGAAAATTCATTTGAAAAAGATCAAATGCTTATGAATGCATGAATGCTATGCAAGCTTTACAAATCATGATTTTTTGGGATGTTACAAATCTAACCCCCTTAAGGTGAATCTTGCCCTCTAGATTTGGATTGGCTAGCAAATAGGTGAGGGTGGTCTTTCCGAAGATCATCTTCTCTTTCCCATGTTGCTTCTTCCTCGGAATGATGGTTCCACTGAACTTTGCAGAATTTGATAGTCTTAGTCCGAGTAACTCTTTCTGCAGTCTCAAGAATATTGATAGGTTTTTCCCCATAAGTGAGAGTTCTTTCCAATTAGACCTCTTCCAAAGGTATTGTATCCTTCAAAGAAGTCTCCTCCATCTCTGGATGGCATTTCTTTAGCTGACTTACGTGAAATACATTATGAATGGCAGACAATGATTCAGGCAATTCAATCTCATATGCTACTTCTCCTTTATGGCTCAGAATCTTGAATGGTCCAACATATCTTGGTGCCAATTTTCTTTTGACTCCAAACCTCTTTACTCCACGAAGTGGTGATACTCTAATATAATCTCTATCACCCACTTTATAGGTGAATTCTCTATGCTTTGGATCTACATAGCTCTTTTGTCAGGACTGTGCTATCTTTCGTCTATCCTTTACCAACTTGACTTTCTCTTCAGCTTCCTTGATTAGTTCTGGTCCGAACAAGTTTCTTTCTCCAACACCATTCCATAGTAATGGTGTAGTACACTTTCTCCCATAGAGAAATTCAAACGGTGCCATCTCAATAATGGCTTGATAGCTGTTGTTGTAAGAGAATTCTGCGTAAGGCAGACTTTCATCCCAACTAGCACCATAATCTAGGGCACATGCCCTCAACATATCCTCTAGAATCTGGTTGGTCCTTTCTGTCTGTCCATTAGTTAGGGGATGAAAAGCAGTGCTGAATTCCAATCTCGTTCCCAATGACTCATGCAGTTGCCTCCAAAAATGGGAAGTGAATTGAGTTCCCCTATCAAACACAATACTCTTGGGTACTCCATGCAGACACACAATCCTATTCATATAAATCTTGGCTAACTTAGCACTTGTATATGTTGTCTTCACGGGTATGAAATGAGCCACTTTAGTTAGGTGATCCACTACGACCCAAATGGAATCATATCCTGATCTAGTCCTTGGCAGTCCAGTGATGAAATCCATGCCAATCATGTCCCACTTCCAATCAGGAATAGGTAGTGGTTGTAACAATCCTGCTGGTTTCTGATGTTCCGGTTTCACTCTACTACATACATCACACAAAGCAATATGTTCGGCGATGTCCTTTTTGAGATTATTCCACCAAAATCTTTCCTTCACATCCATGTACATTTTGGTGTTACCCGGATGAATGGAATATGGTGAGTTGTGTGCTTCTTGTAAAATCAGTTTCCGAAGCTTCGGATCTTGTGGAATGCAGATACGTTTTCCATACCATAAAGTACCATATTCGTCTTCATGGAATCCTTTGGCTTTCCCTTTGCTAATATTTTCCTTAATCTCTTCAATTTCCTTGTCTATCTTTTGGGCTTCCTTGATTTTGTCCAAGAAGGTGGGTTGAACATCCAATGACATGAGATGTCCTTCTGGCACTATCTCCAATCTAATATCTTTGAATTGGGCACATAGATCATCTGGCAATTCTTCCTTAGTGAGGCCATTCACATAAACTTTACGGCTTAATGCATCTGCTACAACATTTGCTTTACTGGGGTGGAATTGCAAACTCAAGTCATAGTCCTTGATGAGTTCTAGCCATTTTCTCATGTTGATTTCTTTCTAAGTGAAGATATACTTCAAACTTTTATGATCTGTGAACACTTCACATCGCTTTCCCAAAAGATAAAGTCTCCATGTTTTGAGTGCATGGCAACAGAGGCTAACTCTAAATCATGAGTAGGATAATTCACTTCATGAGTTTTGAGTTGTCTCGAGGCATAATCTACAACTTTCCCTTCTTGCATCAAAACTGCACCTAAAGCTTGGTGAGATGCATCACAATAAACATGGAAATCCTTCTCCAAATCTGGCAGACATAAGACTGGTGTTGTCACTAGTCTCTTTTCAACTCTTGGAAACTGAGTTCACATCCTTCAGTCCACCAAATTTCTTGTCTTTCTTAAGTAACTCCGTCATTGGCTTAGCTACCTTTGAGAAATTCTCAATGAATCTTCTATAGTATCCTTCCAAGCCAAGGAAACTATGAACCTCTTTCACTGACTTAGGAGATTCCCATTCAGTTACAGCTGACACTTTTGCAGGATCAACTGCTACACCATCTCCTAAAACAATTTATCCAAGAAATCCGACTTCATTCAACCAGAATTCACACTTGCTGAATTTGGCATATAGCTTATGCTCTCTAAGCTTCTCAAGTATCAATTGCAAATGTTCTTCATGCTCTTCATTACTCTTGGAGTAGATCAAAATGTCATCGATGAAAATGACAACGAACTTGTCAAGAAATTCCATGAACACCTTGTTCATCATATTCATGAAATAGGCTGGTGCATTTGTCAAACCAAATGGCATCACGGTGTACTCATACAATCCATACCTAGTGGTGAAAGCAGTCTTGGGTATGTCTTGTTCCCTTATCTTTAGCTAAAAGTAGCCTGACCGGAGATCAATCTTTGAGAACACACGGGCTACTTCTAACTGATCAAACAAATCATTGATTCTGGGCAAAGGATACTTGTTCTTGATAGTCACCTCATTGAGTGAACGGTAATCTATGCATAACCTTTGACTTCTATCCTTCTTTTCAACAAACAAGACTGGTGCTCCCCAAGATGAAGAACTTGGTTGAATAAATCCTTTATGCATCTGTTCTCCAAGTTGTTTCTTGAGTTCTTTCAACTCATCAACTGACATCTTGTAGGGTCTCTTTGCTATTGGTCCTGATCCTGGCAGCAAGTCAATCAGAAACTCAACATCTCTATCTGGTGGCATTCCCGGCAATTCCTCTAGAAACACATCTGGATATCCTCTCACAATTAGCACACTGTCTATGCTAACCCCCTTAAGAGAATTTAGCTTACTCCCTTTTGATTCAAAGTTAGACTTGAATCTAATCCTTTTACTATCCGGGGTGTGACTGTGACAGTACGGTTGGCACAATCTAGTACTCCTTCATACTTGGTCATCCAATCCATTCCCAAAATAGCATCCAATCCTTGGGAATCTAGGATTGTCAAACTAACTGGAAACTTATGCTTTCCAAATTCTATTACTAGATCACAACATCCAAGACTTACTATCATATCTCCATCGAGATAACTTACTTTTATAGGACACCCAATATTTTCAGTTGGAAATCCATTTCTATCAACAAATGATCTTCATATGAATGAATGCGATGCGCCAGTATCAAAAAGAACAAGTGCTGGAATAGAATTGAGTTTGAACTTACCAGCCACAGCATCAGATTCCTCATATATTTCTTCCACATTGATGTGGTTCACTTGTCCCTTTTGGAAAGGGTTGGGCTTGGTGGTTCCTTCAACCTTGTCTTTTGGGCACTCATTTGCATGGTGTCCCATCTTCTTACACTTGAAACACTCAACCTGACTGATATCTCTCTTTGGAGGCTGACTTCCACTTCCACTGTGGTGGCTCTTGTGTCCACTCTTGTGGTTCTTATACTTGTCATTATCATGACTGCGGTGATGCTTGTTGTCATGATGACGGTTGTGGTTGTTGTGGTTGTTGTATTTCCCATGTTTGTGGGATCTAGAATTCCCACTATCATCATGATGGGAACGCTTGTGATGCTTTGCTTATCAAAGCTATGTTTCCTCTTTCTGCTCTCTACATGTTTCATCTTGTTTTCCAAGATGGTAGCCTTGTCACAAAGTGATTGGTAGGTTGGGACATAGGCAACAGACAGCTGCAGATTCAACTCATCATTCAGTCCTTCGAGGAATTTTTCCTTCCTCTTAGCATCTGTATCAACTTCATCTGGTGCATAATGCGCCAGATTGTTGAACTCCTCAATATACTCAGCCACACTGAGGTGACGTTGTTTCAGATTGTGGAACTCCTTCTTCTTCAAATTCATCACTCCGGATGAGATGTGAGCTGTACGGAATCCATCCTCAAAGATATCCCAAGTCACATCCTCAATGGGAGTGGTGATCTAAAAGTTGTCCCACCAGGTTGCTTTTGGCCCTTCAAGCAGATGTGCTGCAAACCCGACCTTTCTTCGTCGGTGCAGCCTACAGTCACTAATTCCTTGTTCACTGAACATAACCAGTCATTGGCTACCATTGGATCAGTGGTTCCTGAGAACTTTGCAGGCCTTAGTCTTAGAAATCTGGTGAGCATGTCAAATCCTGGCGGATTATTCTGGTTGTTGTTATTGTTATTGTTGTTGTTTTTATTCTGGTTCTTCATGAAGGTTTTCATCATCTGCATCTGTTGAGCTTGCACTGTCATCAACTGTTGCATCTCGGGAGTGACGTTGTTGTTGTTGTTGTTTTGGTTGGGGTTGGCACGTCGAGGAGGCATCTGTGGTTTTAATAAGAATAAGAATGAGATACCCATAGATGCTTAACATGCACAATACATCACATATAACCATCACAATAACCAAGCATCAAAATAACGTTTAAACAACAAGTTTTGAAAATGCAAACACACCATAGCAAGCCATCCACATGTTGGATGGTCATTGTGACTCAATAATCAAAGTACGATAGATGAAAGATAATCGAGTAGTCTACACTACTCCTCTACATCAATCTCCACATCAACGAGGGTAAGACCTGTATTCTCCATGGAGGTCTTGTACTCCTCAACACTAGTAGTCAAGGCCTCAATCTTGGCCCTAAGAGCCCTCTTCTGTGAGCGAAGCCTCTCGATCACTCCCTGCTGGTGCTCCAGCTCGAAGTCCTTGGCCTCTAGCTCTTCCTTCATCTCCTGGATCTTATTGTTCCTATCTTGGACTCTTTTCTCCTGGCTCTTGAACTTCTTGTCCTGGCTTTCAAATTTTGCCTCCATTTCCTTGACGATCTCGTCTTGCTCCGTGAAGAGCTTGTCCTTCTCTCGTAGCTGAACCTGGAGCTCGTCATTGCTAAGCAAGACGTTGGTCCTATCAGTATCAAGGTGTCTAATAAGACCCTCTATGTACTGAAGGTATAGATGAATCGGCTCCATCGTCTCTCTAGTAGCATCATCGTACTCTATGGCCTCACCCTCCTCGTTGTGTCTCCCGAAGGGGTGAAAGTAAAGACCTCTAAGCTCGGTGGAGTGCCTCCCTACCAGGCTTCCAAGTAACTCCTGCATGACTACATCTAAGCCTCTCTCTTTGTCGTCATGCATCGAAAGTGATAGCCTCCGTGGGTGGCTCTGCCTGGCGTCCCGTCTGTGTGACTCTGAAGCCCCATAGGTCCTTCCTCTCAAACTTGGTGAGCTAAAGTGTCGTGATGTTAGGAAGTGGAAGGTTCATCACACTAGTGAGCTCAATGAGACGAGTACCAAAACGAGTTCCCTTGAACTCCTCGGCCGTGCTGATAACAACGTTAGGCATCTATTTTTATAAGATAGAGAAAAGTTAGAATTCAACACAAGTAGAGAAAATTCATAAGACAAAATATCACAAGCACATCTTTTAGCAAAAAACACACAAGTCATGGCATACATAAATCCATTACAAACACCAAAGGTTCTACATAACTTAAACAAATTTTTGGAAGTAAAAACGATAAGTGTGGTGGTACAACTAACGAAGTATGTTACAACTCTCACTCACTAGAGAAAATAGCTATCAGGGCATCCTTAGTGGCCATCTGTCTATCTTGTTCACAAGACTCCCATATTAAGTCTATGATGTCTCCCCTTAGTTGTTGGTTGGTAGTCTCTAATTCTTGGGTATGCTTCTTTTCTTCTCTAAGGTCATTTTGGGTGTTGAGCATTCTGCACTTGAGTCTATCACCAAGCTCCTTGATGTCATTCCAAGATGCATTTCTTGTAGAGTCAAAGAATGTTGTGTGCATTTCGTAGTTGGTGACCATGCAAAATCCTGACTCCTTGTGGTTGTCTTCTTTGTTTTTGTACAAGTGAAGTTGCACCCACCAGTACTCTTCTCCTTCATCCATCACAGGGAATCCCTTGTACACAGTTGCACCATGTATCCCCATGGTAACCATAAGGTTCTTGAGTGCCTTGGGAAATTCAGTCTCACACTCCAAAGTCATGGTCATGAGTGGTCCCTTCCTCACGGCTTCGTTGATGGAGTTCATCTACAAATAGAGATGAGAAAGAAGATTAGAAAAGTTTACAAGAAGAAAAAGACAAGTGTGGAAATTTTTCAAAGTGTTCAAAAATTTTCCTTATTGGTTTCTTAGTCTAATCCAATCCTAGGGTCATAATCCTACAGGCAACACAGTGCTCTGATACCATCTGTAAGACCCCACCTTTATAAAGGTAAAGGTCCCTATGATTGCAATGCTAGTCCCTGGATCAAATGCTAGCATCCACAGTTTAAGATGAAGTACACAGAAACAAAGGTCATTATTACATCGTCAGTCCAGAGATAACATAGTCTTTTACAATTCCATAGCCATAGGCTAGTACAAGAGTTAAACTTAACAATATAAATAAAAGTATTCATCTTCATGTGCCACAGGAAAGCATGTTGAGTGTAGACTCACAACCCTAATCCTCATCAGAGTAACCAGCAACATCACAAGTTACAGCCACAGTGGGTCAATACATTGAAATAGTATTAGCAAGTGATACCTTAGTAGAATAATAGTATCTAGCTTCTACATGAATTTGGCTAAGTGTATCTTAGGCTTGCTTTGCTCAAAATAGGTTTTACCTATCAGTTTAAAACACTAAGTTTTTGTTTGGCAAAAACTCCCAAAGAACCACCAATAGACATTGGTGTACCTTTACCCTTGTTCAACCACAAGTTTTTAACTAAGAAATTGGTATGAGGAGATTCTTGATAGCTTCCATGTCTTGATGCTCAAATTGTCCATTGTCGGGGACACGGCTAAGTACTTAGATTCTTCCTTCTACAGAGGTGGTGCACTTTTCCCACAAGACTCGACATGCATCGAGACAGGACCTTTCAGAAGCCTTCCCTTAGACCAAAATGGACGCTCTCCAAACCTATCATCCCCTACCACCAACTGTCCATTTGGCTAAGTTATTGCAACCTATATGATCCAGGCAGAGCCCATAATGCCATGTGGCTGCACTAGAAGCTTCTTAACATATGGCATCTCAAATCCCTTTGTTCCTAGGTGGAATTCCACAAGTGAGATACACAGGGTAGGCCATTGAAAAATGGGCCCTGGTAACCACTCAACAAAAATCCAACCATGCAATTACCATTCCACCCAGGTGTTTCATTCACTTAGTTGTTTTATTAAGCAAAAAACATAAGTCAAAGACTTAGCAATATTTTTCCATAGCATGTATATAATCCACCATTGGTTGCTACTAGGTAGTCTAAGCATGGCAATAGAAAGTATCTTAACTTAGATAAAATTCTAACAATTCTACAACTACTAGGATTTCCCAAGCATGGTATAGAGATACTTAGCAAAAATTGTCATGCAACCCCTATACAAAATATCACTAATGCATAGTCAAAATATTGGGAAAAAAAATGAAGCACCACTTGCCTTGGTAGTTGGGGGAGTAACAACAATCCTCACAGTCAAAATCACCACTAGCACCAAAATCTACACATAAAACGATAGCACCAAATTCATATTTCAAATAATCAATCAAAAATATATGAATACATGCAAATGCCATTTGATGATTTTTCTAAACCAAACAAGACAAGTAAAACAGTACTGAACAATAAACTAAACATTTATACCCCAAATAAACTTAGTTTGGATTTTAAAGCACTTTCCAAATAATTTTTATACACAAATTAGGACTACAAATGTCTCTGCATAAAATTCTATTTTAATAGAAGCAAAATACAAAACTAAGCCTACTGATGTGTAGGATTTATTTTTGTGATTCCATTGATATCTTATTTGCATTTTTTAGATAAACAGAACAAAAGTTATTGAATTTACAAGTTTAAATAACTAATAGATTCAAATCTAACTTTTAAAACAGAAATCCTGACACGCGGCGCCATCTGATTGGCCCGTACCGCTTCCTGAAGATCACACTAGCGAGCCGCTGGATCTAAGTGAGATCATGTGGTCCAGATCTATCCATACCCCTTCGCGCTAACTTCTAATCCTAACCTCTAGATCTAGATCTAACGATCCACGAAGCTCTGACCATCGAGTGGCAGCACAAATGGCCAGAGCGGCGGCTGCGCGTCTGACGACAGTGCTCCGGCGAGGCCAGAGGGCAAGGGAGGGGGCTTAGGGGATTACTGAGGTCGCAGAGACGAGGTGAAGCTCGACGTGGTCGTTGACAAGGGTGGGGTGTACTGGTGCGGCCGTAATCGCTAGACGGAGTTGAGTTCCCCGTCGGGTGCTCGCAGTCGATGACGAGGTCGAGGCTACAGAGTGCCAAAAGACCAACAAAAGACATTAGCGCGTGTGCGCAAGGACAGCGGTTGCGATGGCGCAAACCAGAGGCGGGGGCAGGGTCGAGGCTCACCGCAATCGTTCGTCGAAGCTCGTCGGAGTTGCGGCAAAGCGAGAAGGAATTTGCAGAGCCTGGCAGCGCTCAGAGCTTGTGGAGTGAGGGGAAATGGAGCGGAGGCTGAGGGGGTTAAGTAGTGGGGGCGAGTGGTGCTGTCACGCCGGAAATCAAGCGCAGTAAAGAGGATTGAAAGGGGAGAAACGACAGCGGCGGAGCGGGTCGTCGTGGTGTTGATTGAGGACGAAGAGGTGACGTGGAGGTGGGGCTAGGACGTCAGTGAGTGGGTGCAGCGCGGGCGCGGTGAGAAACAGAGAGAGGGATTGGGTTTCCCGGGTGGGCTAGGTGGGCTGTTTAGATGGGCCGCGGGTTGGGTTGGGTTAGATAGCTAGTTAGGTTTATTTTTTTCTCTTTTTCTCCTTTTCTTTTTCTGATTTGAATTTGAATGAGTGTTTTAAATCTGTTTCAATTTGAATTTCTTCGAGAACTTTGTTCTGTATTTCTTGTGTCCAAGGATGTGTAAAACATCTATTTATATTCAAAATCATTTTGAGTTTGAAATTAAATATAAAACCATGGCCTTAATTAAATATTTATAATTGGCATATAACTGGTTTTAAATTTGAATTGTGTTGAAAACTTTTGTGTGGGTTTTGTATTTACTTTCAAATCAATACTGATCAAATCCTAATCATATTTAGAAAGTAAAATACAAACCTTGCCTCACTTGAATAAGTAATAGGCAAAAATATGGTTTCTTATGTTTGAAAATTCATTTGAAAAAGATCAAATGCTTATGAATGCATGAATGCTATGCAAGCTTTACAAATCATGATTTTTGGGATGTTACAAGTTCGCCGTTGCAGAGGAGGAGAGGCGTCGTCGATTGGAGCCGCCCCAGGAGAAGCTGCCGGTAGCAGGAGAATCGCCATTGAGCTTACCCAGGGAGCATAGCACCGCCCCCTATCGTCGCCCATGCCAGTAGCACTTTGTATCGTCGACCACGACGAGCTCCGCCCGCAACCTTCGGTCCCCTCGCCGCACTATAAAAGGAGGCCTCCCCCGCTCATTTTCTTCACACCAGTTCACTCCCCACCTCTCACTGATCACACCCACTCACTCCCGGAGCAAGGCGAGCACCAGGTGGCCGGAATTTCACTGGAGGTTGCCGCTGCAGAGGAGGAGAGGCACCGTCGATTGGAGCCACCCCAGGAGAAGCTGCCGGTACCAGGAGAATCGCCGTCGTCGACTTCGTCGTTCGCCCCCGTCGCCGACCATCGCCGGAGCCCCGGTGAACCTTCATCGACCCTCACTGGCCGCGCTAGGGTTCGTGCTTGTCGCGTCCTGTTCAGGCATGGACCATGAACCCGATCCGTTCGATTAGAGTTAGATCCTACGGTCCCAATCGCCCCATACCGCTTCGCCACTCGTTGTCTCACTGACGAGTGCGGTCGCTCACTTAACCAGCCCGCGTATGCACTGTGTGTAGTGGGTCGGCCTAGTTAAACATCCTGCGCGACCCAACTAATTCAAATTTAGTTTTATTCATTTAATTTCAAACCTAGTTCTGTACCTAGATTCAAAAATCAACCCAGCTCGATTCACTGAATCAAAATGCATGAAACCAATTTTGTTAGAAAGGTACTGAAATGCTTAATCCAAGCCCGTTGGATTAAAACCATTTATCATAGATCACCCATGGTAAAAATAACAAGGCAGAAGCTTTTCTGCATTCAAACATTTTTCAAAATTCAACCATAAGATCTTTTGAGTTGATTCCAACTCTCAAAAATCACATTTAACTATACCTTTCAGAATATATAAAAATATATAGGTTTACTTACAGAAATAATGTTCAAGTAATAAAATAATGCCACATAGGCATTTCTAGTCACTTTAATTGAATAAAATAAAAAGGTTAAACCTTATTAAATTGTGACACCACTTTAAATCACATTCCCATGTACTGAAATATGTGGTGATGACATGTGTCAACATGATCCCATGTTTGAGTTGGAGAATATTAAATCTTAAGTAGTTTTCAATGAGTAGAAACTACTTTTCTAAAAATAAAATAAATAAGACAAGTGATTTAATCTTGTAATGTTATTGATGATCATAGATCATCTAGTGTGAACCTTTGTGTGATGATTAGAGATAATTAAGTATTGTTTGGTGATTGCGTACCTCGTATTTATTTATAGACGCTAGTACCGACCGGATACTACGAGGAAGAAGCCGAGGAGAACTTCAACCACTACTCTGCACAAGGCGAGCCAATATTTGCAAGCTATTAACTTCGCAAGCTTATACCACTTTCTTAGCAAGCTTACTCCACTTGATACCCAATCCTAGTTTTACCTGCAAACTTAATACTTTATCTTCCTTATCAAAGTTTTCTCTTAGAGTTTACTTAGTAACTTGTAGAATCCAGAAAGATATCGAAGGTAGCATAAAGAGCATAAAATTTGGCCTAAGTTAGATAATCTTGATGTCATCCTTAGGCATGAGATTGAACTTAGTTAATCCCCACTTGTTTATTACCCCTCATTAGTATTTACCCCCACTTGTAGATGCTAGTGCTAAGCATAAAACTTGATCAACTTTAGATTGGGAATACTTGGTGAAAATGGTTGTGAAAACCTTAGAATGATGAGTAATTCTACTGAAATGTTTTGACATGTGTTTCCGAACACCAAATGATTTGGATGATGAAAATGTTAAGGCATGAGCCTTAGCCCTTTATAAAATTGATGGTTGTCTGGATGCGATACCATTCCAATTTTACCGTACAACCACAATACCCGAAAATTGGGTAGGGCTTGACTGGAAATTTATATACCTTAGTATGGGTTCCCTTGCGGCCAAGGTCTGAGCTGAGGCTACCTTGTGAAGATTGTCCACATGTGCAGTACCCAAGATGACATATGGTCATGGTTGGGAGGCCAAACTCATAGGAGAGGTGCCTATACTAGGGCGTGTAACTGAAAGGTTAGGATTGATTATCCGCATACTGAGTATGGTGAATTCGGGATTTGTTCCTGATGGATGTATTGAATGTTGTGGTGAAAGTGTACAATCTCTGCAGAGTGTCAAACTATTCGAATAGCCGCATCCGCAGTTATGGACAGTTGGAGTGGCCATATTGTTCTATCGTCAAATGTTTTCAAAATTACTTATGAAATGATTTATGACTTTGACTTGACCACAACAGAGTTGTGATATGAAACTCAAGTTCCCACATAGGTGTTATAAAACTTTCAACAAGTTTTCTTTGCTTCTGAACTTAGTAGAGGTAAATATGGCTTTTTTTGCAAAGCAACCCTAGAGCATAGCATATCCTATTCAAAACCACGTCACTTGTTAGTATTAGTTTGCGAGTACATAAAGAGTACTTATGGCTTTGTCCTTGTCTATTCCCGTGGCCAGACTATGAAGAGGAGTATCAGGATGACGGACTGCAGGAAGGTTATGACAACTAGGATCATCTTCCATCGTCAGCACACCTACGCTATCATTATCTTTACGTTATTCCGCTGCTTGAATTGTATTAAGAACTGGATCATGAGATCCTTATTTGTGTAAGACCTTATGTATGGTTTGTAATGGATGAAGTACTGTGATATCCAAATCTGTTATGTCTCGCAAAAATGGTAATCCTAGGATTGCGATGTATGGCATAACAGGCATTTGTGATTAAAAATCCGGGTGTTGACAAGTTGGTATTAGAGCCATCCTGACCATAGGAGACCCTAGTTAGAATGGACGTTCGAATCAAAAACTTAGTTTCAAAACCAAAGGAAGTGAGTATTTATGAAAACCTATCCTTATTCTTATCACTTATACTCTTTCATGAAAATTCATGTTCCTCAAAAATTCTTGCAAACTTACATAAAATTTGACACACTTGATCACCTTACTAACTTACTCATCCTATATTATTATAGATGGACGTGAAGTACAGCAAGTTTTATCAGTTGGGGAATGGAGGAGACCTCATCTTTGAGCGTGACTTGGACCAGCTGACAGAAATACTGGAGTGTCCACACCCCGAGTACTTCGGAGCTCAGCTCAATGATCAGGAAGGAGAGGATCTGCAGTGGCTAGTTGTTGCAAGTCTCCGAGGAAACATTGAACCCCCACTGCAGAGGAAATTCAGTTCACCTTAAGAGAGAACAACTGGCTCAATGGACTTGCCAGGGCCATGCAGGAAGCTGTTGCCCGTCTGTGTGGGCAAATCACCAATCAAATCAAGGGTACCCGCTTTGAGTTCTACCCAAGGCGTGATTCTATGGGACAACCACTGGAGGCTCCATATCACCATGAGCTGAATACTCAGTTGGACCACTTCAGCTTCATGATGTGTGACCGTCAGAAGGAGTTGGAAAATGCATGTTCCTACGCCAACCACAAGTATGCCATCACCGCCAAGAAGGATCAGACCATCGCCATGCTAGTGAAGGATCACAAGTCTCATCGCCGTCAACTCGACAAGAAGGAGCGCATCATTGCCCGTCTTCGCCACTGGATCACGGAGTTGGAGGAGACCGTCCATGAGAGAGATATGCAGTTGGAGGAGAGGGAGAATGCAGGGGAAGACCTTTGTGGAGACCCCTACTCCTATCTCAGTGATGACGATGACTTTCTGGAGGATCGGGCCATGGACTTCTTCACTGATGAGGATGACTTCGCCTTCATCGATGACGATGATGAGGACACTGACTCCAAGGAGTAGTAGCACTTGAGCACTAGCATTAGTGAATAGTATTCGGTCCCACTGTATCGTAGTTTCCAGAATGGTTATTAAAACCATCTGTTTTCCTTTGTTGTGGTGTGTGCTTGTATCATATGCTAAGAATGAATGCAAAGCAAGTTGCTAGAAAAATCTGAGTCAAACTTTAAAAACTTTTCAAAACCCCTGAACCTTAGAAATTTCCCTCTTTTCTCATGATCTATCTCCATCTTCAGATGCCTCGCGGAGGAAGCAACTCAGCCCCGGACCCGATGTTCCAACTCTTGCAAATGTTGGTTTCTGACCGCGAAGCCGAAAGAGTCTTACGTCAAGCCAACTTAGCCACCCTTCAACAGATAGCTCAGATGGCCAACAACAATCAAGGCCATGGAAATCAGTACAACCATGGATCTAAGCTCAAGAATTTCCAGAACACTAATCCACCTCTTTTCACTAAGTCAGAAGAGCCCGTAGATGCAGATGATTGGTTGCAAACCATGGAGAAAAATCTGGAAGTTGCAGGAGTAGAAGCTAACGAGAAAGTGTTGTTTGCTACCCACTACCTGGCAGGAGATGCAAGAGCATGGTGGAACAGTGTTCGCGCAATGACAGGAGGTCAGCTAATGACTTGGGAAGAGTTCAAAGTCAAGTTCAGAAGAACCCATGTGCCATCGGGTTCGATCAAGGGGATGAGAGATGAATTCAGGGAAATGAAGCAATGGAGGATGACAGTAGTGGAATAACGTGAAACATTCTTGTCATTGGCTAGGTATGCACCGGATGAGATAGACACTGAAGCCAATAAGAAGGAGAGATTCATGAATGGTCTGCATGATGATATGCAGACAGTGTTAGTCAATATCCCCTTTGCCGATATTGAAGCCTTAGTGGACTCTGCCATTCAGATGGAAGGAAAGATCAATCAAGCTAATGAGAACCGCAAGCGTCGCATGATGCATCAAACAGGGACCCATCATACACTAAAGTATCATTCCAACCCATCTCCAGGATTTGCCCCAAGAACCAACAGACCCCTGATGAACCGTCCTACCTATCCCAACCGTGGAAACCCAAGGCCCGGAGGAAATCACAACAACCCCGGCAATTCCAGCAATTTCAACCGTGCACCACCTAAGTTCAACAACAACAATGCCGCCACCAACACCAACACTGCCCCAAGGACTGGAAGCAATGTTGTGCCTATTGCAGCAAAGGACAAATCTTAGGTGACTTGTTATGAATGTGGAACCAAGGGTCACTATTCCAATGAGTGCCCCAAGAAGATTGCCGCGGCCCCCAATGCCAATTCCCCAGCTTAGCAGCAGCGTCGTGTTCAACCTGGAAGGAGGTTTTCCCAGGGAATTCACTCAACCGCAACGGCCGTCTCTTTCTCATGCATGTTCAAGAAGCCCAAGAAGCGCCCGATGTCGTGTTGGGTCTGTTTTCTGTTAACTCAGTACTTGCTAGAGTGTTGTTTGATTCTGGAGCATCGCACTCATTTGTTACTGAAGAATTTGCATGCACTGGTAAGATTCAACCAACCAAATTGAAGCATGTTATGATTGTTCAAATACCTGGTTCAACCACCAAAGCTAGACAAATTTGCAAAGCCATCCCTATCTGAATCCATGGCATTGATTTTTATGCTAATATAATAGTACTCGGAACTAAAGGTTTGGAAGTAGTACTAGGAATGGATTGGATGTCCAAACATAAAGGATTAATTGACTGTGCCAAGAAAGCCTTAACCATGACTAGTACAGCCGGAATATCAGTCGAGCATGTATCTAAAACCTTGCCCCATCAATTCAAGTGCAACAAGAGTATAGCACAACCCACCATTGACCAAGTTAGGATAGTCTGTGAATACCCTGATGTATTTCCAGATGTTTTGCCCGGTATGCCCCCATATCGGGATATCGAGTTTATCATTGAACTAATACCTGGACCCGGACCCATAGCCCAAAGACTATATAGTATGAACCCGTCTGAACTAGTGGAACTGAAGAAGCAACTGGATGCCATGCTGGAAATTGGATTGATTCAACCAAGTGCGTCACCTTGGAGATCACCTGTTTTGTTTGTGGACAAGAAAGATGGAGGTAACCATTTGTGTACGGATTATCGGAAGTTGAACGATGTCACCATCAAGAACAAGTACCTGTTGCCGGAGATAAAATACCTGTTTGACCAGTTGACTGGTGCCAAAGTGTTTTCTAAGATTGATATTAGAACTGGCTACCATCAACTCAAGATTCGCGCAGAGGATATTCCAAAGACTGCCTTCACCACCAGTTATGGATTATATGAGTATACTGTCATGTCTTTTGGATTAACAAATGCCCCCGCTTATTTCATGAACCTCATGAATAAGATTTTTATGGACTTCCTGGATAAGTTTGTCGTTGTTTTCATGGATGACATCCTGATTTATTCCAAATCAGAAGAAGAACATGAGCTACACCTAAGGACCATTCTTGGAACCCTTAGAGAGCATCAGCTGTATGCCAAGTTTAGCAAATGTGAATTTTGGTTACAGGAGGTAGGATTTCTCGGACACATTGTATCGGCCGGAGGAATTGCTGTTGACCCTACGAAGGTGAAGGATGTTGAAGATTGGCAAGCCCCTACCACTCAAACCCAAGTTCGTGCATTTCTCGGATTAGCGGGATACTACCACAAGTTTGTAGAAGGATTATCGAGTATTGCAAGACCCCTGACCCAATTGCTGAAGAAGGACAAGAAGTTTGAATGGACAGACAAATGTGAAGCGAGTTTTGAGGAACTCAAGAGGAGATTGATTTTAGCCCCAATCTTGATCATGCCGGATATCACGAAGCTCTTTGATGTGTATTGTGACGCATCCAAGATCGGTCTAGGATGTGTGTTGATGCAAGAAGGAAAAGTTATATCTTATCTATCCCGACAACTGAAGTAGCATGAACAGAATTATCCAACCCATGATCTTGAACTCGCATCCGTAGTTCTAGCCCTGAAGACATGGAGGCAGTACCTCATGGGAAATCGTTGTGAGATTTATTCGGATCATAAGAGCCTGAAGTATATATTCACTCAGAAGGAGTTGAATATGAGGCGGAGAAGATGGATTAAACTAATCAAGGACTATGATCTGGACATTCACTATCACCCTGGTAAAGACAATGTGGTAGCAGATGCCCTTAGCATATTGCCGTGCCACTTAAACTCCATGATTTTGAAGGAGCAACCAAGTTTGCACAAAGAGATGGAAGATTTCCGAATGGAATTAGTCAGTGAAGGATTTTTAGCTAGCATAGAACTTCATCCCACTTTGATCAGCCAGATCAAGGAAGCGCAGAAAGGAAATGCTAGTATCGACGGAATCAAACATCGTATCGGTACAGGCAAAGTCCCCAGATTCACCGAAGACGAAGATGGGTTATGTGGTACAAAGGTCGCCTTTGCGTACCAGCAGATTCGGAGTTGAAAGAGGTTATTTTGAAAGAAGCCCATGATACTATTTATTCTATCCACCCGGGAGGAACAAATATGTATCAGGATTTGAAAGAGCAATTTTGGTGGCATAAGATGAAGAGAGAAATCGGAAGCTATATCGCCAAGTGTGATATATGTCAGAGAGTCAAGGCAGGACATCAAAGGCCCGTAGGACTGTTGCAACCATTACAGATTCCGGAATGGAAATGGGATTCAGTTGGAATGGAATTTATCACCGGATTGCGTACTTCTAGTAGGGGAAATGACTCTATTTGGGTCATAGTTGACAGATTGTCGAAGGTAGCCCATTTCTTACCGGTCAAGACAACATACCAGAGTTTGAATCTAGCAGAGTTGTACATCACTAGAATCGTCAGTTTGCACGAAGTCCCCAAGAACATCGTATCAGATTGCGGAACCCAGTTTACCTCGAGATTCTGGAAGAAAGTCTAAGAAGGTTTAGGAACCCGACTTGATTTCAGCACAGCGTATCACCCTCAGACCGATGGACAAACGGAACGAGTAAATCAAATACTCGAAGATATGTTGAGAGCATGTGTGCTAGAGTATGGATCTAAATGGGAAGACTCTCTGCCTTTCGCAGAATTTTCATACAACAACAGTTATCAAGCTAGTTTGCAAATGGCCCCATTTGAGTTCATGTATGGAAGGAAGTGTGGCACCCCTTTGAATTGGTCAGAAGTAGGAGAGAGTCAGATTTTCGGATGCGACATCCTACGAGAAGAAGAAGAGAAAGTTCACAAGATTCGTGAGCACCTCAAGACCGCCCAGTCAAGACAGAAGAGTTCCTCCGACAAGAGACATCGAGACCTTGCTTTCAATATCGGAGATTTCGTGTATCTCAAAGTGTCGCCTTTGAAAGGAATGCAGCGTTTCCAGCTCAAAGGAAAGTTAGCCCCTAGATATATCGGACCTTTCAAGATTCTGAACCATCGAGGAGAAGTATCATATCAATTGGAACTGCCAGAGGAGATGTCAGCTGTGCATAATGTGTTCCATATATCGTTACTTCGCAAATGCCTTAAAGTTCCGGAGAAGACTGAAGTCTTTAAGAACATTGATCACCACACCATAGAGATCAACGATGACTTAACCTATCCCAAAGTACCCATCCGTATTTTGGAGGAAGCTTTCAGAACCACCAGGACCCGAAGCATCAAGTTTCTCAAGATTTAGTGGAGCAACCACACCGAAGAAGAAGCTATCTGGGAGCGAGAAGATCACATCAGGACGGAGTTTCCCGATCTCTTTAAATCCTAGGTAATCTTTTTCCACTTTTTCAAATCTCGGGACAAGATTTCTTTTAAGGAGGGAAAGTTTGTAACATCCCAAAAATATGAAACAATGATCATCAAACTCTAATTACTCAAATTAGGGTTAACAAAACTTTGATTAATTAAAATCATATGAATGCATGTGTCTATGTGATGATTTTATAAATGCATTAATGGACTTGTGTGATTACCCTAAATATCAAGAAATGGTTTAAAGATGAAAATAACATCATCTAAAACAATGTCATGTGGAAACAAATCAAGAGAAAATCAAAAACAAATCAAATAAAGCAAATGGTCTTTTTACCAATCTTGCTCACTAGGTCACTTTGAGTGTTTCTAGTCCAAGATTTCAAAGAAAAACTTTTCCAATTCTTTTCACCCCTTGCAAGACCAAGCAAAAGTGAATCAAAGACCACCCTTCAAACCTGGAGAAACATTTGGCAACCTCATTCAAATCACAAGTAAAAATTGAATCTTTATCATATGTGAAGACCACACATTTTCAAAACCCAACCAAACCAGTGCCCCTTGACTAATCCAAATAACCAGAGACTCACTAGTATGTGCCTAGCAAACCCACCAAATTTGAATCCAAAATTCAAATTTGAATTTCTTTCGGCCATTTTATCAAACACCTTGCTGGCATCAAACAAACAAACAACAAACACTATAGTGAGCAGTGATTTTGGCCAACCTTGTTCCCTCTCTAGATCACTCTATACTCTCAGTAGATGATCTAGCCCAATTAACAAGCCTTAGCACCACTATGAGCTTGGCATATCCATTAATGTTGACCATGTCGAGCCCATTTGCCAACCCCAATGTCGCCACGAGCTAGAGGAAGAACTAGCCCCGCAAACCTTGTCTAGAACACGCAGCACCGTCCACCGCCACTCCCTGTCCAAGCCTCGAGCATAGCCAGCCACTGGACCACCTGCCAAGCACGCGCCCAGTCTCTCTGCGTGCGAGCCGAGAGCGCGCTAGTGCGCCGTCAGTGACACCAGCCCACAGACCACGCGCCGCCCTCGCCGCTTACAGACGTGATCACCACCGCCCCAGCAACCCCGCAGACATGCCCGTTCGCTGCCGCACGGACCATGCACGCTATGTGCCATTAAAAACACCGCCGGACCCACCTAGAGCGTCGACGTGTTCCGACCGATCAGCACCGCCCCACGCGTCGCCACCACACCGTTGAGCTTCGCCAAGGAGCACAACACCGCCCCCTATCGTCGCCCATGCCAGTAGCACTCTGTGTCGTCAACCACGACGAGCTCCGCCCGCAACCTTCGGTCCCCTCGCCGCACTATAAAAGGAGCCCCCCCCCGCTCGTTTTCTTCACACCAGTTCACTCCCCACCTCTCACTGATCACACCCACTCACTCTCGGATCAAGGCGAGCACCAGGTGGCCGGAATTTCACTGGAGTTCGCCGCTGCAGAGGAGGAGAGGCACCGTCGATTATAGCCGCCCCAGGAGAAGCTGCCGGTACCAGGAGAATCGTCGTCGTCGACTTCGTCGTTCGCCCCCGTCGCCGACCATCGCCGGAGCCCCGGTGAGCATCCCATGACCCCCACTGGCCGCGCTAGGGTTCGTGCTCGTCGCGTCCTGTTCAGGCATGGACGATGAACCCGAGCCATTCGATTAGAGTTAGATCTTACGGTCCCAATCGCCCCATACCGCTTCGCCACTCGTTGTCTCACTGACGAGTGGGCTCGCTCACTTAACCAGCCCACGTACGCGCTGTGTGTAGTGGGCCAGCTCAGTTAAGCATCCCGCGTGACCCAACTAATTCAAATTTAGTTTTATTCATTTAATTTCAAAGCCAGTTCTGTACCTAGATTCAAAAATCAACCCAGCTCAATTCACTGAATCAAAATGCATGAAACCAATTTTGTTAGAAAGGTACCGGAATGCTTAATCCAAGCCCATTGGATTAAAACCATTTATCATAGATCACCCATGGTAAAAATAACAAGGCAGAAGCTTTTCCGCATTCAAACATTTTTCAAAATTCAACCATAAGAGCTTTTGAGTTGATTCCAACTCTCAAAAATCACATTTAACTATACCTTTCAGAATATATAAAAATATATAGGTTTACTTACAGAAATAATGTTCAAGTAATAAAATAATGCCACATAGGCATTTGTAGTCACTTTAATTAAATAAAATAAAAAGGTTAAACCTTATTAAATTGTGATGCCACTTTAAATCACATTCCCATGTACTTAAATATGTGGCGATGACATGTGTCACCATGATCCCATGTTTGAGTTGGAGAATATTAAATCTTAAGTAGTTTTCAATGAGTAGAAATTACTTTTCTAAAAATAAAATAAATAAGACAAGTTCTTTAATTTTGTAATGTTAGTGATGATGATAGATCATCTAGTGTGAAACTTTGTGTGATGATTAGAGATAGTTAAGTATTGTTTGGTGATTATGTACCCTGTATTTATTTATAAACGCTAGTACCGACCAAGGATACGAGGAGGAATGAGGATAATACGAGGAAGAAGCCGAGGAGAACTTCAACCACTGCTCTGCACAAGGCAAGCCAATTTTTGCAAGCTATTAACTAGCAAGCTTATACCACTTTCTTAGCAAGCTTACACCACTTGATACCCAATACTAGTTTACCTGCAAGCTTAATACTTTATCTTCCTTATCAAAGTTTTCTCTTAGAGTTTACTTAGTAACTTGTAGAATCCAGAAAGATATTGAAGGTAGCATAAAGTGCATAAAATTTGGCCTAAGTTAGATAATCTTGATGTCATCCTGAGGCATGATATTGAACTTAGTTAATCCCCACTTGTTTATTACCCCTCATTAGTATTTACCCCCACTTATAGATGCTAGTGCTAAGCATAAAACTTGATCAACTTTAGATTGGGAATACTTGGTGAAAATGGTTATGAAAACCTTAGAATGATGAGTCATTCTACTAAAAAATTTTGACATGTGTTTCCGAACACCAAATGATTTGGATGATGAAAATGTTAAGGCATGAGCCTTAGCCCTTTATAAAACTGACGGTTTTCTGGATGATACCATTCCAATTTTACCGTACAACCACCATACCCGAAAATTGGGTAGGGCTTGACTAGAAATTTATATACCTTAGTATGGGTTCCCTTGCGGCCAAGGTCTGAGCTGAGGCTACCTTGTGAAGATTGTCCACCTGTGCAGTACCCAAGATGACAGTTGGTCATGGTTGGGAGGCCAAACTCACAGGAGAGGTGCCTATACTAGGGCGTGTAACTGAAAGGTTAGGATTGATTATCCGCATACTGAGTATGGTGAATTCAGGATTTGTTCCTGACGGATGTATTGAATGTTGTGGTGAAAGTGTACAATCTCTGCAGAGTGTCAAACTATTCGAATAGCCGCGTCCACGGTTATGGACAGTTGGAGTGGCCCTACTGTTCTATCGTCATATGTTTTCAAAATGACTTATGAAATGATTTATGACTTTGACTTGACCACAACAGAGTTGTGATATGAAACTCAAGTTCCCACTTAGGTGTTATAAAACTTTCAACTAGTTTTCTTTGCTTCAGAACTTAGTAGAGGTAAATATGGATTTTTATTGCATAGCAACCCTAGAGCTTAGCATATCCTATTCAAAACCACGTCACTTGTTAGTATTAGTTTGCGAGTACTTAAAGAGTACTCATGGCTTTGTCCCTCGCTATTCCCGTGGCCAGACTATGAAGAGGAGTATCAGGATGACGGACCGCAGGAAAGTTACGACAACTAGGATCATCTCCCATCGTCAGCATTGCCTGTGACCCTAAAGATGGCACTTCACCTACGCTATCGTTATCTTTACGTTATTCCGCTGCTTGAATTGTATTAAGAACTGGATCATGAGATCCTTATTTGTGTAAGACCTTATGTATGGTTTGTAATGGATGAAGTACTGTGATATCCAAATCTGTTATGTCTCACAAAATGGTAATCCTGGGATTGCGATGTATGGCATAACAGGCATCTGTGATTAAAAATCCGGGTGTTGACAACTATGGAGGAAAAGCTTTTGAATATTGAGAAAAATATTGCATCTTTGTCTGAATCATAGTCCTCTTTGATTAATAAAATGGCTGCTAAACCTGAAACCTTGGAAAGTACCTTTGCTGCTACTCAAGCCATTAAGTTACTATTGATGAAAATGTTAGAATGTTAGCTAAATTACATGCTAAGTGGGAAAGAGAAGCTGAAATTGCTCGAAATAATAGTGTATTTACTATTACCACTACCAGTATGGATGCTACCAAACAACAAGAAGTCCCTATTCCTCCTACAACAATGCATAAACCCAGTAAGTCTACTACATGTGATGCTAAGTTTGATTTTGATCATGATGGTTGCAATATCTCTGAAGTGATTTTGTTCCTACAAAAGCTTACAAGAAGTCCTAATGCTAGTGATATGAATATGTCTTTCACCAAACACATTACAGATGCTCTCATTAAAATTAAGGAAGAAAAATTGAAACACAAAGCTTCTATTCCTAGGAAAGTAGAAGATAGTTGGGAACCCATCATTAATATGCAAGTGAATAACTTTGATCTCAAATCTTCATTTGACATTGGTTCTAGTGTCTCTATTATGCCTAGAAAGATTTATGAAAATTCTTGATTTGCAACCTTTGGAAGATTGCTATTTGGATGTCCCGCTTGATGATAATGCTAAAAAGAAACTCATGAGGAGTATTAATGATGTTTTTATTATGATTAACAATGCTTATGTCCCTGTTGATTTCTATGTTTTGGATGTTGAATACAATGCTTCTTGTCCTATTACTTTGGTAAGACCTTTTCTTGGAACTATTGGTGCCATCATTGATATGAAAGAAGGCACCATTAAATATCAATTTCCATTCAAGAAAGGTATTGAACACTTCCCTATGAGGAGAGAGAAGTTACCTTTTGCTCCTCCTTTGAAAGCAAAATTTGATGTTAATGCTTCTTCATTTGAAAATACTTGATTCTTGCTTCTTGTGCCTAACTTAAAGGCGCTAAAGAAAATTACTTCTTGGGAGATAACCCAATAGTTTTCTTGAGTCTTGAAAGTTATTACTTCTGTAATAACCGCTCCTTATCCTTTTTATTTGATTTTTGTGCCAAAAATAACCTCTGATGAGAGGGAAGTAAGATTTGGGGAGTTGCTGTCCCGACAAATTCTTAAAAAATCTCTGTAACTCGTATTGAGCTGTAATTTTCTGAGTAAATCCCCCAGGTAGTTAGCTAACTTTTGTTAGTTCAACACTTTTTGATTTGAGCAACATAAGGTCTTCGAAAAAATAAGTTTTTACCTGCTGGTCTGTTTTGACAGATTTCTGCCATTATTTGCATTTGCCTCTTTATTGATTTCTTTTTGGGTTGTCTTTGGGAAATTGAGATTTTGAAGGAATTGCTACAGTAGCTTGTGTCTTTAATGAAAGTTTTTCTATTTTAAAACTAAACCCAAAGGTTTATTATCTTTTGAATACACTAATGTTGCTAATGAAGATTGTGTGAAGTTTTGTATGAAGGAAAAAATTCAGGTGTAAAGGAAGAATGATGTAATGAGATGAAGAATGGACAAAAGCTCAAGCTTGGGGATGCCACCCCGTGTCACCCCAAGAAATATTCAGGAGGTACAAGCGTCAAAGGTTGGGGATGCCCAAGGCATCCCCTTCTTCATCAATAAAAATCTCAGGTCTTTCTAGACACTTCGTTTTTATTGTTTCATTCACTGTTGTGTTGTTCTTGGAGAGTCTTAGTTTTATTTTTTGGTTTTCATTTGTTTAGTTTGCTTGAATAAAGTAGTTGTATCCCCGCTTTCGTTGTGTTGTTTAAAATAAGTTGATTGGTGTTGGAAAGGAGTAGGAAGTTCTTGCTTATAGTAGTATAAAAAGGAGCTTGCTTTGACTATGGCTTAGACTTTATAATGCCATGCTAGATGTTGTTTTGACCTTATGCTTACTGATTATTTCTGTAGCATGACTTGTTCCAAACAATTTAGATTGCTTAATGTTCCTTGCAAGAATCATGCTTGTTTTAGCATACAAAAGCATAGTATTGTGGTATTCTCCTTTGATGCTTTGTTTGGGTTGACTTGGCACATGCTCACACCATGTTTTGACTATTAAACAGTCACCTTAGCCTCTATGATCATTTAGTTTTTACTTTGGTACCACTTTATGCTTTGATTAGTAATGTTTTGTTGCTCTGCATGATTATGGCCATTATTGCTCTCTTAGTTGGTCGCTCCCAGTCTTTTGCTAGCCTCCACTTGTATTGAGTAAGCTCTACTCATGCATCCAACTCCCAAGAAACCAAGTTATTCAAAAGTGTCCACTATAAATTCATATGCATGGTGTGTTACACCATTCCAAGTATATTCTTGTTTTATCTATCTTCCAAATTAAACTTGTTATGTGAAAGTTAGTGATTAAAGCTATCACAAACTTGATGGCACACTTTATTTTTCTTTCCCCTAATAACTTGAACCATTGTGTCATCTATGCTGTATATGCTTGCACTTATACATTGGGAATTAGCAGAACCATGATGTCATGGGGAACGCTTTCAATATTACACCTGTATATTGTACCCAGTTGATATCATTCTCTTTTGTTTACGGATGTCGTCAGTGTGAAATAAAAGGGGATCTTGTAAGTACATGGAGTTTTGTATGTGTGTTAGATAAACGCCTAGGCCGCTAGCCTAAGCCATGCCTAATCATGGTGGATACTTACAGCATCACCATAGTAAGCAATCTATGAAGCATTCTTCTTATATAAAAAGAGAGACCAAAAAAAGAGATTGAGAAAAAGAAAAAAAGAAATGAGAAAAGAGGAGAGAGAGAGAGAGAAAAAGCACCATTTTTCCATGGTAAATAAGAAGATTGTTGAGATGCTCGTTGTCTGCTTGCCTTGTCATTTTGATATGGGATATCTCATGTGTCATGGGGCAAGGGGTACCCCATTGGCAGTTCTCTATAATACACATGTACTTACTATGACAAGAACTTACCGGTAACTAAAGTTGAGTAGCATGAGGAGCGGCCCTCGTACTCAAGGGACATGAGATTGCCAACTTATACTTTGTCAAGCATATACTCCATACTTTGTTCACTTTAACCTTAATCACTTCAAGATGCTTATGATAGGGACAATGAGAGCTGAAAGCTAACAAGTACCATAAATTTTGGAAGCTCTTTATGAAACTTGAAATCCCTGCTTCCCTTTGTGAAGGGCCTTTCTTCCACTTTATATTAAGTCTCCAATTTCTATCCTTAGGCACCAATTAAGAGAGAATAGTTGTCATTCTTTGTTCTATGTGCATTGTCCCAAAACTTATTGATTGATTCATATTGTTGATATTGCTTGTTCTTGAACTATTTGTATCTAGTCACCCTTATGAACTTTGAAGGTGTCCTATGCATTTATGCTACTCCATGAGGGACAAGCTGAATGCCACTATGCTATGTTTTTTGTATGTGATCAAACAAACGTCTTTCAATGCATTGTTATTCATGAATATTTGTTTGTATCCTTTCATGTTGCAAGATAGTTGCTATGTCTAATTTTTAGAACTTCATCTTTCATGCTCATGTTTAGAGTACTTTGATCCCAGCCTTCAATGCTTGAAAATGGTTTGGTCTTGATTGTGATGGTGCATGTCACCTCAAAAATTATTATTTTTATCACTTACCTACTCGAGGACGAGCAGGAGTTAAGCTTGTGGATGCTTGATACGTCGTAAACGTATCTATAATTTTTGATGTTACATGCTTGTTTAGTATCCACTTTGCTTTGCTTTGTATACACTTTGAGGTATTTTTATACACTTTCTGGTACTAACCTATTAACAAGTTTCCACAATTCCAGAAAAGCCAGAAAATGAATATTCTCGGAATTGGACGGGACAAAAGCCAAAGTAAATATTTCACCGAGGAGAACACGGAGCCAGAAGACGAGACAGAGGAGGACCGCGAGGGGCCCACACCCCTGGCTGTACGGCCAGGCCTGGCCCACGCCTGGGGGGTGCGGCCACCTCGGGCACCCCCTCGGTCTCCCCCTTTGCCTATAAGAAGCCCCGATGCCAAAACCCTAAGTACCCGATCAGATCTCCACGAAACAGGTTGTAGCCGCTGCCATAATCATCCCTAGATTGGGGGATCTGAAGATCTTCCCGGCACCCTGCTGGAGGGGAGATATCATCCCAGAAGCCTTCTTCATCACCATGCCAGCCTTCGGTATGATGCGTGAGTAGTTCCACCTTGGACTATGGGTCCATACAGTAGCTAGATGGTTGTTTCTCCTCCTTTGTGCTACCATGTTTGGATCTTGTGAGCTCCGTTCATGATCAAGATCATCTATTTGTAATCATGCATGTTGTGTTTGCGGGGATCCGATGGATATTGAGATTACTATGTCAGATTGATTAATGATTCTATCTTGTTGATTCTATCATGTCTGTGTTGTTTGAGATCTTGCATGCTCTCCGTTTCTAGTAGCTATCTTGGCCAAGTAGATGCTAGTGACTCCAAGAGGGAGTATTTATGCTCGATAGTGGGTTCATGCCTCTATTGAATCTAGGGAAGTGATAGAAATCTCTAAGGTTGTAGATGTGCTATTGCTACTAGGGAGAAAACAACAATCTCTTGTTCATGGAACAATTGTATTATTTACTTTACACACATTGCTTAAAGCAGTTATCTGTTGCTTGCAACTTAATACTGGAGGGGGTTCGGAATTACTAGTCATAGATGCAATTGGATGGCGGTCTATGTATATTGTTGTAATTCCCAATAAAATCTCATAGGATCATGAATGTCTAGTATTGCATTGTTATGCCTTGCCCTGTCCTATCAATTGCCCCGCTGTAATTTGTTTACTGTGGCATCCCGCAAAACCACTACTAGAAAATCGCGTTGTTTTTGTGCATTGCATCATCATGACCGCATGCTCATGTCATCATTCCACATTGCATTTGAGCATCGTCATCATCATGCATCTGTTTGTCTAAAACTATTTTCGAAAGACTATCTTTGTTTTCAAAACGCCCCGCCTTTATTTCAAAGTAAAACCCGGGTCTCCGGATTATTTTGTTTCGTCTACCAATGGATTTCAAATGACCCGTTTTCAATAAATAAAATGTTTAATTATTTTTAGGGGGCAGCCGTACCGGGCCGATCTGACCCAGTCGGCCACCCCCAGTACAAAAACCCAGAGCTACCCAAGACTTTTCCTACCTAACCCTATTCTACCCAGCCCCCCTCCACCTCACCCCGTCCTATCGCAAACCGCCACCTCACCACTTCCCCAACCCCTAGCCACTCCCATCCCTCCACCTCACCTCAGCTGGCCCCACCTCCTCTTTTCCCGCCTGCCCGCGCGAGCCATACCGCATGCAGACTCACTCCCACGCCATCCCCGCCCGACAGGCCCCGCCTCGGGATCCTGCCCGTGTGGGCCCCGCCGCGCACAGCCCCCCACCTGCCCACTGACCGGTTCCACCCTGGCCCCACCCCCCACCTGGTCGCCACCAACCGCCCCAGTCCCCACGTCCCGCGCCCGGCCCCGCGCGCCCTGCGCGACACGCTCCCCCTGGACCCGGCCCCATCGCCCTCCTCTGCTCTCGCCCATCCCCACCTCCCGCTCGCGATGCCCCACCCCGTCATCCCTCTCTCTCCCTCCCGCGCCGCCGGGACCTGCGTCTCCGGCCGCCCTCGGTCGCCCCCGCCCGTCATCTGGTCGTGGCCGCGGCGACCTCCCGGCCTCCCCCTCCTGCGCGTCGCCCGAGCCGTCGCGCGCCTTCCTCTTCGTCGCATCCAGCCGAGCGCCGCCGCTCCCGAGAAGGGCCCCGACCCCGCCGCCTCGAGGCCACCTCAGCCCGCTCGCCCGAACCGTCGCTGCCCTTCCTCCAGCGCCGGTTGTCCCTTCTGCAACGTGCCAGCACCGCCATCCTCGCGCTCGCCCGCATCTCCTCTCCTCCGGTCGCCAATCCCCGCCGTCGGCCGCCTCCTGTCCCCGCCGACCTCGATCTGCCACCGCGAGTGACCTCCCCCTCTGCCGGCCTCCTCGTTGCCTTCTGCCTGCCCTCGCCCTCGACCCCACGATCCCCTGCGGCACCGGCAGCTTCCGTCAAGGATGACACCCCCTTGGAGCCTCGACCGTGGGCTGGAGTTCGCGCTCCCTGTCTCTCGGGCGATGTCGCCTTCCTGCAGGTCTCCATGCGCGCCTGCGACCTCTGCGCGTGTTCGGTTTACCATGAGGTTACCACGTTGTTGCTGTTGATGGGTATCGTGTTGTACTAGTGACCCTGCTCAGGTGTACTTGTGTCGATGACCCGTCCATACCAAGGCCAAGTTCTTCCGTTTGACAAGCGCGACAAGTCGGACAAGACCATCGGTGTTGAACAAGTCTTCACCATGCTGAACCTAGTGAAAATACAAGTCCATCCTCGACACCGATAATTGAAGTTAACCGCCAGGGTCTTCATCGCGGAACGCCATGACCTTCTGATGGACCCGAGCGTCCAAGGCGGCTAGTTGTACAAGGACCACGCCAAGATCACAGTGATGAACCATCTGCGCCGAATCCGAGACCCCGAGCGCGCCGACGACGACAAGATCTCCTTCACAGGTCCGATGACCGAGACCCCGAAGCCCGATCCCGGTGATCCAAAGACCGCCAAGATCGCCACGGAACGGCAAGCTCTCCATCCCGGATACGCCAAGTTCGTCGAGAACCCGGACGCCAAGATCGCCGACATAGAACGCCAAGTTCTTCTTCCCGAACGCCAAGACTGACCCGGTACGCGGGCCCGACAAGATCTTCGTGACGACAAGAGCGACACCGACCAGGGCGAACCCGAGGATCCTCTGACGCCAAACCAAGTCCTTCATCCCGGAACGCCAAGATCTACTTCCGCTGTCCGAGACCGATCCCATCGAACCTCGCCCCCCCCGTCGAACCCTGTCAAACCCCGAACCCCTCGGAGCCCAAGTTCGCTGAACCCTAATGTGATTCCCTATCCGAGACCCCATTATTTTATAATATGACATTATCAACTGATGCATATTAAATTGTTCATGCATGCATACTTGTCTGTGGTTTGGGGGCATTATGCAAATTCATCTCATAATTAAATATGGAGTCTATATGCGGGATATCTTTGTCTTATTCCGGACTCCAATTAAATTGGCATAGCGAACCAAAGCCATGTTTTGTCTTGCTAATCCAACATTTAATTTGCGGGGTAGATAAATAACTTGAACCGTTTAATTAAATGTCGGGACCCCGGTTCCGCTTAATATTGCCTAATTGCATCGCATCTTGCCATGTCATACATCATACATGCATCATGCCCGATCTTTTACCGTAGTATTAAATATTGCATCCGGTGTTTCTTCTAGTGTTTTGCTTCTTCGCGGATTAGGCCGATGAGTTGATGCGAGTGTCGACCCGATCTTCGGATGAACCTTCGGCAATGTTCTCCAGGCGAGCACCTTCCCCCTTTCTACCTATCTTACTTTTATAGTATTTATTCCTCCTGTTGATCTATTGCTATCTGTGTTGCGATGCTCTAGTTTTCGTACCCGTGATATCCCTTGCAGC
This sequence comes from Avena sativa, assembly GCA_916181665.1. Taxonomy (NCBI): domain Eukaryota; kingdom Viridiplantae; phylum Streptophyta; class Magnoliopsida; order Poales; family Poaceae; genus Avena; species Avena sativa. The sequence continues at coordinate 36,092,785 of OV702298.1, read as the reverse complement.
CTTATATTGCCTTGGACACATCCTATTACCTGTTGTTTGGTAGATAGTTGGACTTGCGCGTCGTAGTCGCTTGCTTAAGTGCTGTTGCGAGTCGTCAAGTACCACAGTTGTTGGAGTTTTGCCGTGTGTTTAATGTTGGAGATGATCATGGCTTTAATTACTGTTTAATAACTAAAATTGAAGTAGGTAATGCAGAGGCACCGGTGGGTGATAGACAATATTTGGTTTCCGACCGCTCACTGGTGTCCCGTAGGACCCCGAGTTCTTGACACCTGTTCCGAGATCGAGCGCGCTAACCACATGTGGGATGTGTGGGCACCCCATCGATTAGTACCTGATTTCAAAGTATTGTACTGGGGGCCACAACTAGTTTGAGGTTTTATTTACTATACTGTACTTATGCCATGCTTTACTGCTTTATTTAAATTGTGCGATGTACTGCACCTGTACTGTTTAGGATCGGGACATGTTTTCGCTGTATCGACAAGCCCAGTCATATTTTCGGGTTCCCAGTCGTTTACAGCCGTCCACCCAAACCCTGAGTCCGTCTCGGAGACCGGCCGACTTCGTTGCGGGTAGACTTAGTGGGGTGGCCCCCATGTACTTGCTTTGGGTCTAGGAAACGTCATGACTTAGGCCCCGCCGACATACCGATGGGTGTATGTTAATTGATCTGGCAAAAAGGGTCGAAGTGTGTGTGGATACTTTGGTGCACCCCTGCAGGGTTAAATCTTTTCGAAAAGCCGTGTCCGCGGTTATGGACGACTTGGAGCACAGTTCTCGATCATAGACAACTATAACTAAAGTTTACTGTTATAATTTGACTTGTATCCGATGTGACTAGTAATCAGCTCAACTACAACGGAATGGCTAAATAAAAGTACCAACAACTGCTGGGTTTTGGGATATCTCATGCTAATTGTATTTGACTAGTAAGTGTCGCAACTACAACGGAATGGTTAAATAAAACTGCCCACTGCTTATTTTATCAGGATGACTATCTATACTTGACTAGTAATTGCTGCAACGATAACTGAATAAATAAAACTGCCAACTGTGTGAGTTCCTCGGTTGACTTCCTCGTTTGGGGTCGAGGGGGAAATACCAGGATGGGTATGTTTGGTGGTAGTATCAGGATGGTTCCGAATAGGTCTTTCTTATCCCTCTCTGATAGCCGACAGTTATATCGAGTCTCTATAGGTTGTTTAGTACATGTTGCGCTGCCGCTTCAGTCCACCATACCTATGTAGGCGAGGACCGCCGAATTCTAGCCTCGCCGTGTACTGGCCTCAGTACTGACCGCTCTCTCTTTTTCCTTTGCCCTTTGTCGGCACCCCTTTTGTTTAAGCAGGCTTTGAGATCGACGTCGTTAGCAGGGTTACCCTTCCGGCTTGGCCTGGGCAGGGTTATGGACGCCATTGGTTATTCTTCAGGGCTCTCAGCCCCATTTGCATCTTGTCCGTAGTCGGGCGCTATATCGTTTTCAAGGTGATTTGGATCTTTGTATATTATATTTGTAATCTTGACTCTTTGAGTCGCTGCTGTATATATATATCTGTTCTGTGGGTCCCATCGAGGACTGTTGTGTAATGTTATTACTTCGTTTTCCACCCGCACGAAAGTGCCTGGTGGGCGTCCTTAAATCGTTTCTATGCGGGTTTGGCGGAAAAGGCTAAAACTTGCATAGGGCCGATTTGAGGGTGTTACATTTACCCAGCATGTTATGTTATTTATCTTAAGGAGAACACCTCTAGTGAACTATGGACCCTGGTCCAATCTTTATCATTGAAACATCTTCCACTGTTACTGTTTACTTTCTGCAAGCCACCATTACCTTCCACACCATACGTTTAATACTTTGTTTTCAGCAAACCGGTGAGTTTGATAACCTCACTGTAAGTTGGGGCAAAGTCTTGAGTTTGTGCTGTGCAGGTTTCCAAGTTGTTAGCAACACCTTTGAGTTGTTTCCTTCCTCCTACTGGTTCGATGACCTTGGTTTCATATTGAGGAAAGACTTATTGCTATGCTCATCATACCTTCCTCTTGGGGTCTCCAAACGAAGCTCTATATCTGAGCCATCACTAGCCAAAAACCTGTACTAAGAGAGAATGCTTCTCATGCATCCAATCCTTAAACTAGAACCTATGCCATTTGTGTCCACCATATCTACCTATTAGCATTATTACTATTCCAAGTAAATTCTCAAGTTTTATCTATCTTCCAAATTAAAAACTCATTTGTTATGTGAAAACTAGTTAGTAAAGCTCTCACGAACTTGATGGTACACCTTATTTTCCTGCCCTTAATAAACTTGAACCATTGTGTCACCTATGTTGTATATGCTTGCACTTATAAGTTGGGAATTAGCAGAACCATGTTGTCATGGGGAACCCTTTTAACACATGTACATATTACCCAGTTGACATCATGATCTTTTCTTTGCGGATGTCAGCGGTGTGAAATAAAAGGGGAGCTTGTAAGTCCATGGAGTTATGTATATGTGTTAGAGAAACGCCTGGGCGGCTAGCCTATGCCATGCTTAATCATGGTGGAAACTTGCAGCATCACCATAGTGAGCAATCTGTGAAGTATCCTCAATAAAAATCTATGCAAATAGCAAATAAAAAGATTGCTGAGATGCTCATTGTCTGTTGCCTTGTCATTTTGATATGGGATAACTCCTGTATCATGGGGCAAGGGGTACCTCGTTGGCGGTTCTCTATGATACACATATACTTAAAATGACATTAACTTACCAGTTAATAAAGTTGAGTAGCATGAGGAATGACCCTCGTACTCAAGGGACATGAGATTGCCAACTTATGATTTGTCAAGCATATACTCCATATTTGTTCACTTTAACCTTAATCACCTCAATATGGGGCAATGATATCTCAAAGCTAGTAAGTACCATAATCTTTTGGAAGCTCTTTATGAAACTTGAAATTCCTGCTTCCCTCTTTGAAGGGCATATATTGTACTTTAGTTGAGTTAGTAAACCTATTCCTTTCTATCTCTAGCAAGCATTTGAGTTGTTGTGATTCAATCATTCATATGATGATTTATTCAATCATGTTTCTTATCTTCCTTGTTTTGCACAAAACTCTTATCTAAATGAATATTACTTTGAATGCTATCATTGTGAAAAGCTCTTTATGTTTGAACAAAAGTTTCTTGCTTTATAAACTCCTTTATAAAAGCTTTGCTTGAAAACTAAGTATGATTTATCAACTGTTCTCTAACCAAGAATAAAGTTTGCCATTACCAATTATGATTTTTCTTTATGCATCTTTATTCTGACTCCCATACTCATTGCAAGTTAAGTTATAAATGGTGAATTTCTTTCTATTATGATTTGTGTATTAATGAATGTGATGCTTCTTGTTCGTATTCTTTTTATCGACACTTCACTCTATAAACCTGAGGCCATGTTTATTGAGCTCAGTTTTCGCTTGGGGACAAGAGAGGTCTAAGCTTGGGGGGAGTTGATGTTGGAGATATGCCCAAGAGGCAATAATGAAGTGGTTATTATCATATCTTCATACTTATGATAAATGTTTACATACCATGCTATAATTGTATTAACCGGAAACATTAATACTTGTGTGATTTGTAAACATAAAAGAGTCCCTAGTAAAGCCTCTTGTTAAACTAGCTTATTGGTTAATATATGATCATGGTTTCCTGATCATGAACATAGAGATGTTATTAACAACAAGGTCATATCATTAGGAGAATGATGTGATGGACATACTCCTATAGTTAAGCGTAGCATAAAGATCAAGTCATTTAATATAGTTCATTTGCTATAAGCTTTCTGATACATAGTAACCTAATTCCTTCGACCATGAGATCATGCATATCGCCTCTACCGGAAGGATGCTTTGATGACATCAAACACCACACCGTAACAGGGTGGCTATAAAGGTGGTATTGAGTGTTCGGAAAGTATTGGTTGAGACACATGGAACAAGAGTGGGATTTGTCCATCCATATGACGGATAGATATACTCTGGGCCCTCTCGGTGGAATGTCATCCAATTAGCTTGCAAGCATGTGACTGGCTCACAAGGGATCACATACCACGGGAACGAGAAAAGAGTACTTATCAGTAACGAGGTTGAACTAGGTATGCAGAGGTACCGACGATCATAACCTCGGATAAGTAAAATATCGTGAGACAAAGGGAAATTGGTATCGTATGTAAGTGGTTCATTCGATCGCAAAGTAATCGTAGAAATATGTGGGAGCCATATGAATTTCCAGATTCCTCTATTGGTTATTGATCGGAGAAGTGTCTCGATCATGCCCGCATAATTCACGAACCGTAGGGAGACACACTTAAGGATTCGATGTTGTTGAGTAGTTATGGAATGATGAGTAAGAGACCGAATGTTGTTCGGAGTCTCGGATGGGATCCGAGATATCACGAGGAGATCCGGAATGTTCCGGAGAATAAGATTCATATAAGGAAAGTCCTGTTTCGGGGTTGGAGAATGGTTCCGGTGTTTTCAGCAGGAATGTTCTAGAAGGTTCCGGAATGTCCGGCACTCCGGAGGGGAAGGGTACATGAATGTGTCATTGCAAGTTGGAATGATTGCATCATGTACTAGGTGTCATCGCTGTACAAAATAAAGGGTTTAATCAAATCCTAGTTTGAAAAGTCAAACGCCAATTTGAAAAGTCAAACGGCTATTTTGGAAAGTGGAGAAGAAGTGGGAAACCGAGTTGGGGAGGAGTTCCTCCTCCACCGCCGGCCCACTAGGGATCCGAGTTGGGGAGGGACTCCCTCCCCTTGGCCGGCGCCTCCCTCCACCTATATAAGGAGGGTCAGGGCTCCCCTCCTAGACACACAAGTTGCCTCCCTCTAAACCTAAACCCTAGCCACAGCCTAGGGATTTCTCCCAAGCCGCTGAGTTAGAGCTTCTAATTGCCCTAGCCGCTGGTTTAGCCCCTTCTAATTGGTGTGTCTAAATCCTAGATCACCAAGGCTCTCTCATAGTCCACCATACTCGCTCCGGCTTAAGGCGAAGCCCTGCGAGATCTCCCCTCTACTTCCGGTACCACGCCGTCGTGCTGCCGGAATCGCGAGGAGAGTGCTACAACCTCCGCTGCCTGCTGGAACAAGGGAGAGGAAGGTCTTCATCGAGTACCGAACGTGTGACCGACTGCGGAAGCGCTGCCGGAACGCAGCGCCGGAAGGATTGTCTACGCGATCTTGAGATCGGCAAGAGTACGACTACATCACCCACGAGAATCTGCTCTCGTTAAACGCTTTGGAATCTTCGAGGGTGAGTTCCCCTATCGACTCGTTGCTACAATCTAGTAGATAGATCTTGGCTTGTTTGTTTGCATGCGGTAGAAAATTTTTATTTTCCATGCTACGAACCCCTACAGTGGTATCAGAGCCAGGTTTATATGTAGATCTGTTGCACGAGTAGAACACAATGGTCTTTGTGGGCGTTGATGCTTTTGTTGTCGATTGCTTCTTGTGTACTTTGCATCTTGCGGGATGGTGGGATGAAGCGGCCCGGGCTAATCTTACATGACATCGTTCATGAGACTTGCTCCACGCTTGACATGTAACTTGTATTGCATAAGTGGCTTTGCGGGTGCCTGTTTCTCCCAACATAGTTAAGATTCAATTTACAAGGGGTGATTGACAATACTAGTATCAATGTTGTGGTTCTTGTTCGTAAGTTAGAACGACACTTATTGAAAGCCCCAAACCACGTAAAACATGCAAAGAAAATTAGAGGCATCTAACTTTGTTTTGCAGGGGTGTGCTGTGATGTGATATGGCCATGATTGTAATTATATATGATGTATGCAATGTTCCTTATTGTAAGTTGGCAATCGGCAGGAGCCATATGGTTGTCTTTAAATTCTGTTAAGACCCGCTTGTCTGTTCAAAGTAGTTGTAATAGTTGAAGTTGGTGGACGACAACCATGGAGCGGCGTCATTGACCTTGATGCAATGCCGGTGATGATGGAGATCATGTTCGTGCTTGAAGATGGAGATCGGAAGCACAAGAAGAAAGGCCATATCATATCACATATTATGAATTGCATGTGATGTTAATCCTTTTATGCATCTTGTATTGCTTAGTTAACGACGGTAGCATTATAAGATGATCGCTCAAGCACACAATTTCAAGTTTTAAAGTGTTCATCCTTAGTAAGCACCGTTGCTAAAGCTCGTTGTTTCGAAGCACCACGTGATGATCGGGTGTGTTAGATTCTGCGAGTGTATACAACGTGAGCAAGCCAGATTTGCTCATGCGGAAGCTAAGGTTGATCTTGACGAGCCTAGCATGTACAGACATGGTCTCGGAACACGGATCACCGAAAGGTAAAGCATGAGTCATATAGTAGATATGATGAACATGTTGATTGTTCGCCATTGAAGCTACATCAACTCTCGTGATGATCGGTTTTGATGTGGTGGATTTGGTTCGTGTGATCACTAAAACAATGTGAGGGATATTGTTTTGAGTGGGAGTTCAATGGCAATATGATTAAAAGTTGAACACTATTTATCATAAATTAAATCAAAGTAAATTTGCATAGTTGTTGTAGTCATTGGCATCCGTTTACCACCTTGCGCTTAGTTTTAATTGAGATGATAGAACTATAGAATTCTGGTTAGTTACTTTACGAACTGGTATCGTATTGTTTTGAAGTGTTAATCTAAAGTTTAAAAGTCCTATTGCAAACTTTCAGTAAGTTTCGGTTACTCCATGAAGTTTAATAATTAGTATTAAATCAAGAGTGACAATTCCAAGTGTTAGTGTATGAGTATCATGTTTGTCTCCATGATTCTTGATATTCAAAGGATTGTCTTAATATCAAGGTTATCTAGGATCTGAAAGAGTTGTTTCAGAAACCATGATGTGTGTAAGATATTGTGATATCTGAAACAAAGTTTTGGTTGCAACATGATAGAGTATAATATGGCAAAAGTCATGTTCTCGTATTTGATGAGAATTTGCAAAAGGTTGAAGACACTAGTTGTCCTAATCCTCCAAAATGTTTTGGAGAGCAACATTATACTCGCAGTTCACCGTTATAAGCTAAAAGTAGCTTGATCATGGATAATTCCATGATAAGGGTGAATATTTGATGTAGGTAAAGTGTTTACTACACCAATAGATTACTAAAGAAAGGAATTTGAAAGAACACCAAACATTTGATGATGGTGATCTACTTCAAAGTGCAAGTCCAAAGACATTGGTATTTAATTATACACGCTTTGGACTATGTGTCATATGTATGACTCCACTGTTGATGTTGATAGATTCTTTCAAACAGAAAATAAATACTGAAAGAGAATCTCATAAATATATGGCAGAAAAGAAAAGACTAGATTTGTTCAGTTTAAGTATATAGATGATATACATGTTATGGCTATATTCTTTGCTTATTAAAAAATGTGGTTCTTAAGTATTTGATACTGAATTTGTTGGTGTGAATCGTCATACGAAACAACACAATTCATGAACTACAATGGCCTAAGTAACTAGCAAAAGAATATGTGATGATGTTCATCGAGAACAAATAAAGGGTTATTGTGTTGCTCGTTAAACATCAAAGCTTGCCTTCAAGATTTGTTTTATCAGGTATTATGAGAATAAAAGGGTTGTTCAAATAATTGCCGTAATCCATAAAAGATGGATGATTCACAAATCTCGTTGGAGAAATCACATCCATAAAACTAGTGCTAAAAATGTCGAAAGACAAATTGATTGAAAGATCACTTAGGAAGTGACATCGCCGTTTAAATTATATTGGAAAGAAAACATGAAGAAACTCCATGTGGATGGAATTTTGGAGTCTTTTGATTTTTGATCACATGACGCTTGTGAAACTTTCCTAGAGATAATTAAAACTTCGTTCATAGGCCAAAAGGGAACGAATGACTAGCTTATTGGAACTTGTACATATTGTTGTATGAAATCCATTATATGTAGTCAAGAGCGATGGATTTCAACTTCATATGCTTTCTCCAAAAATTTGAGTGAATATATGAATATTTACTTAATAAGGATGAAGTATGAAACATTTGAAAAAGTTCAAAGTCTTTCAAGATGAAGTGCAAAATCATTGTAATAAGAATATAAATAGTTTATGATAAAGATCATAAAGGAAGATATTTGAGTTACAAGTTTAGCATAATACCTAAGATTTAAGGAATCGTTCTGTGGATTTGCATTTCCCGAAACACCATAAGAGTATGGAGCGTTCGAGATATGTAATTAAAACCTTGTTTGACATGGTAAGATCAAAGGTGTAATTCATAAAACTGCCATTATATTTTAAAGATTAAAAGCTTTAGAGACTACCGTTTTCCACTGAAAAGAGCTCCATCATAATCCGCTGAAATGACACCATATAAAGTTATGGTTTGGGATAAAACCCAAGTAGTCCTTTCTTAAACATTGGTATGCTATGCATAAGAAAGATGTTTGCAACCAAAGTCGGATAAACCTGTCTTTGTATTACTGTTAAGTATTCCTCCATAAACACCGGAGACAAAAGTGTTTGTCGCTTAGAACGTCAAGTTTCTTTGAGAAGGAATTTTTCGTGAAAAGATAAGTGGGAGGACAATAGAACTTTGATAAGGTTAAAGGAACCTTAGCTATATGTGCAGAGTTGCGCAGCGCCGAAAAGTGTTCCGGAGGCAGCAATAATGCTCATGGCTCACGTGCCTCAAAGGTTGTGGTCACGGAAATCTAAGTTCCTATTAAAACAAGTAGGTCGGGTAAACAATCAAATACCAAGATTTGAGAGTTAAATCATTATTTGACAATAATGATCTGACTACATGCAAAGAAGCAACGATGGGCCCTGACTCCGTCAAATGGCTTGAAGCCATAAAATCCGTGATAGTTCCATGCACGAGAAATCAAGTTTTGAACTTGAAGGACCCTCGAGAAAGGTGTAAGACCTTACAGTTGTGTTTGGATCTATAAAGAAGTAGACATGGATGTTTCACATCTATGAAATAGTCGACATGTTGGGAAAGAGTTCACAAAAATGTTCAAAGGTTGACTATGACAAGATTTTGATCTTTCATAGCGATATTTAGTCTAGACGGATTAATGTAGCAACCACTACATATAATTTTTGTTATGTGGTAGTTGAATAAACAAGACAAGTTCTTCTAATAGAAGGGTTACCTAGGACGTGTGCATGACACGGTCCAAAGGGTTTTGTTAATTCAAAGGATGCTAAATGCATATGCAAACTTCAATGGTTGAAGTAAGCATAGCGGAGTTGGAATCTTCACTATGATGAAACTGTTAAAAGAGTTTAATTTCATCGGAAACAATGAAGATGCTTGCATTTGCAAGAAATTAAGTGGGAGCGCTAAGACATATTTCTAATACATTATGTGGAGGACATATTGTTGATTAGAAATGATGTATCTTTTATTAACACATATTAAGAATTTCATCCTGATGAAAGACTTAGGCAAAACCCAAATATTTGGCATCAATAGACGCTAATATGGTTGTGCCGAAAGTACATAAATGATGTATTGAATGAGTTCAATATAGAAACTACAAGAAAGGTTCTTGTCACACAGAAAGGATTGAATGAGTTCAATATTGATGATATATTCAAGTGTATTGACACTTGGTAAGTGAAACAAAGATTCAAGTATAGATTGATACTTGATGTATGAAATCACAAAGAGTATTTATATCAATCATACTGTGATATGTACAAATCCAGATATGTCCTATGCTCTAAATGTTATGAGCATATACCAGAATGATTCATAAGATGATCATTGGACGATAGTAAGGATATTCTTATGATCTTTTGGAAGAACTAAGAGTATATTATTTGTAGAAGTGACAAATAGATGGTTAGTTCATTGTAAAAGTACTACATTGATACTAGTTTTGTCATAGAGTACAAATTAAGTTTATCTCAATCTAAACTAAGGGTGGCACAATATAATGGAAAGTAAGTTCCATAATGGATTTGGATGAGTTCAAAAGTTAAGACATTGTGACAGATACTACAACAAAAGGCTAAGTATATGACTGCTATAATAGCAGCTAAAGAGGGCATTTGTGTCAAGTAGTTTGTTGTCAAACTAGGTGTAGTTCACAGCGGGATAATACTATGAAGATATATTGCACGACAATATTATCAACATGTTTTAACCCCAAAGAACTAAAGGTCTCACCGAAGGACCAAAATTATACAAAGCCATCTCATTAGAGAATGAGTGATGCGTAGAGACGCAAAGACATGCAATTACACATGGACCTGGAAGTGTCAGATCCGGAGATCAGTTGACCACTAGCAATCATGTACATACAACACCATAAAGCCATAGGTGTTGAATACACAAAGGTTTGAAACTAGATTATTGACTCTAGTGCAAGTGGAAGACTGTTGGAGATATGCCCAAGAGGCAATAATAAAGTGGTTATTATCATATCTTCATACTTATGATAAATGTTTACATACCATGCTATAATTGTATTAACCGGAAACATTAATACTTATGTGATTTGTAAACATAAAAGAGTCCCTAGTAAAGCCTCTTGTTAAACTAGCTTGTTGGTTAATATATGATCATGGTTTCCTGATCATGAACATAGAGATGTTATTAACAACAGGGTCATGTCATTAGGAGAATGATGTGATGGACATACTCCTATAGTTAAGCGTAGCATAAAGATCAAGTCATTTAATATAGTTCATTTGCTATAAGCTTTCTGATACATAGTAACCTAATTCCTTCGACCATGAGATCATGCATATCACCTTTACCAGAAGGATGCTTTGATGACATCAAACACCACACCGTAACAGGGTGGCTATAAAGGTGGTATTGAGTGTTCGGAAAGTATTGGTTCAGACACATGGATCAAGAGTGGGATTTGTCCATCCATATGACGGATAGATATACTCTGGGCCCTCTCGGTGGAATGTCATCCAATTAGCTTGCAAGCATGTGACTGGCTCACAAGGGATCACATACCACGGGAACGAGAAAAGATTACTTATCAGTAACGAGGTTGAACTAGGTATGCAGAGATACCGACGATCATAACCTCGGATAAGTAAAATATCGTGAGACAAAGGGAAATTGGTATCGTATGTAAGTGGTTCATTCGATCGCAAAGTAATCGTAGAAATATGTGGGAGCCATATGAATTTCCAGATTCCTCTATTGGTTATTGATCGGAGAAGTGTCTCGATCATGTCCGCATAATTCACGAACCGTAGGGAGACACACTTAAGGATTCGATGTTGTTGAGTAGTTATGGAATGATGAGTAAGAGACCGAATGTTGTTCGGAGTCTCGGATGGGATCCGGGATATCACGAGGAGATCCGGAATGGTCCGGAGAATAAGATTCATATAAGGAAAGTCCTGTTTCGGGGTTGGAGAATGGCTCCGGTGTTTTCAGCAGGAATGTTCTAAAAGGTTCTGGAATGTCCGGCACTCCGGAGGGGAAGGGTACATGAATGTGTCATTGCAAGTTGGAATGATCGCATCATGTACTAGGTGTCATCGCTGTACAAAATAAAGGGTTTAATCAAATCCTAGTTTGAAAAGTCAAACGCCAATTTGAAAAGTCAAACGGCTATTTTGGAAAGTGGAGAAGAAGTGGGAAACCGAGTTGGGGAGGAGTTCCTCCTCCACCGCCGGCCCACTAGGGATCCGAGTTGGGGAGGGACTCCCTCCCTTTGGCCGGCGCCTCCCTCCACCTATATAAGGAGGGGCAGGGCTCCCCTCCTAGACACACAAGTTGCCTCCCTCTAAACCTAAACCCTAGCCACAGCCTAGGGATTTCTCCCAAGCCGCCGAGTTAGAGCTTCTAATTGCCCTAGCCGCTGGTTTAGCCCCTTCTAATTGGTGTGTCTAAATCCTAGATCACCAAGGATCTCTCATAGTCCACCATACTCGCTCCGGCTTAAGGCGAAGCCCTGCGAGATCTCCCCTCTACTTCCAGTACGACGCCGTCGTGCTGCCGGAATCGCGAGGAGAGTGCTACAACCTCCGCTGCCTGCTGGAACAAGGGAGAGGAAGGTCTTCATCGAGTACCGAACGTGTGACCGACTGCGGAAGTGCTGCCGGAACGCAGCGCCGGAAGGATCGTCTACGCGATCTTGAGATCGGCAAGAGTACGACTACATCACCCACGAGAATCTGCTCTCGTTAAACGCTTTGGAATCTTCGAGGGTGAGTTCCCCTATCGACTCGTTGCTACAATCTAGTAGATAGATCTTGGCTTGTTTGTTTGCATGCGGTAGAAAATTTTTGTTTTCCATGCTACAAACCCCTACAGTTGATACGTCCATTTTGCATCACTATTTTATATCATAATCTTCTGTTATCCATTGATATATTTCTTATTAAGAGGTGGTACATATGTTATTTTCATCTATTTTGCATGGTTGATGACTTTTGGAGGATGAACTACTGGAGTCAAGGTTCTGATGGAGAAAGCGGTGTCCAGATGCCATATTCGCAAAGATCAGAAAATCCTGAAAAATATACAGAAGTTACTATTTTTCCAGAAGACGAAGGAAGCCAGAAGGGGAGACGGAGATGGGCCACAGGGGACCAGCACCACCCCTGGCGCGCCCCCTGGGCCGCGCCACCAGGTGGTGTAGCCACCTTGGCCCACCTCTAGCTCTGCCCTTTCGCCTATAACTTCCCCCAGAAACCCTAAGACTCGGGGGAGCTACCACAAAAAGATTCCGCCGCCTCTGCGGGGCAGAAACTTCAGAGAGAGAAAGAGCTCTCCGGCAGGCAGATTTCTGCCGGGGAAATTCCTTCCCGGAGAGGGGAGATCGTCGCCATCAACATTGTTAGTAAGCTAGACTTCATCAGGATCATCATCATCATCACCATCATCTCCAGCAACACCATCACCACCACTCCATCCCGCTGTAACAATTGGGTTGAATCATGCATAATTCTTAGGGGAAACCTTCCCGGTGTTGATTACTATTTGTAGTTGATGCTATTGAGTGGAACCGTTGAATTATTGTTTATGTTCAGATTGTTATTCATCATCATATAATCTATGATCTTGATCCATATGATGTCTCATGAGTAGTTCGTTTAGTTCTTGAGGACATGGGAGAAGTCATGTTGTTAGTAATGGAATTGTGTTGAGCAATATTCAATGGTTTGATATTTAAGTTGTGGTGCTATTCTTCTAGTGGTGTCATGTGAACGTCGACTACATGATACTTCACCATTTATGGGCCTAGGGGAATGCATCGTGTATTTGGCTACTAATTGTGGGTTGCCAGAGTGACAGAAACCTGAACCCCCGTTAGGAAACCTTTGCAAAAGGGAGCGTAGGATCTCAGAGTTTAATGATGTGGTTAGATTTTTATCTTAATAACTTTCTTGTAGTTGCGGATGCTTGCAAGGGGTTTAATCACAAGTATGTATTAGTCCAAGTAAGTTCGGTACATTAGCATAGGTTCAACCACACAACACTTGTCCAACCAAAGAAGATTAATCAACTATATGAACTGAAAGCACTTGAAAGTATTCCCATGTGTCCTCGAGAACGTTTGGTCCTCATAAGTAATACAACCGGCTTGTCCTTTGCCGAAGAAAGGATTCGGCCACTTGCTGCAATTGTTATTGATGTCTTTATTTACTTGCACTTTATTTCTTTGCTTTATCAAAAAACCCTAAAAATCTGTTTGCTAAGTATTTATAAAGAATTCCTAATCCAAACCACTAGTCAACACCTTCTGCTCCTCGTTGGGATCGACACTCCTATTTATCAAAAGTAATACACCCCCTATACTTGTGGGTTATCATGCGGTTGTTTTCCTGCGGGTGCGAGACCATGGATGACGGGACGGCAGCCTCGGGAAGGCGGACTGCTTGGTTGGCTCTTGGTCCTTGTTACAGAGAGATCCTTCCCCACGTGTAACAATATTTAGTTAGGATAATTTCTTGTGTAACACTTTATATAATATTGACTTGGAGTCCAAGTCTCTGTGAATATAAATAGAGGAAGAGGCGGATGAGCGCGCCATTGAGCAGCCCATTGTTACATGGTATCAAAGCGGGTCTTCACCCCTCTTCCTAAAACCCTAACCGCCGCACCTCTACCTCCCCAAAAACCCTAGCCGGCATCCATCCCCTTCCTCCCTCCCACCATGACTCCCAAAGATATCCAAGCGAAGGAGATCGAGGACCATGCCAAATCCCTAAATGCACATGATGCATCCCTCTCCCAACAACTCGCCGCCGCCCCCCTCCTACGGCCGGCGCCCTCTCTCCCATATCTCCCCCAAACGCCAACCCCATAGACACCACCATGCCTAGCTCATCCACCTACGTCACCTCCATCAAGCTCCATGTGTTGATCACCCCCAGCCTCATCGACATAAACTACACCAACTAGAGGGAGATCTTCCTCATCACTCTCGGCCACTACGGCCTTACCGCCCATGTCACACCGGTGAGGCCACTCCCTCTGACACGTTCCCCACCTCTGCATGGGGTCATAACGACTTCATCGTCCTCTCCTACTGATCTCATCGGCACTATCATGCACCCTAGATCAACCGAGCGCACCATTTGGGATGCTATCGAGAACCTCTTCCGTGACAACAAGAAGCATCACGCCATCCAGCTCGAGGCTGAATTCCGTAACATGCCACAGGGCGATCTCTCCATCAACGACTACTGCTCCAAGCTCAAGAGCCTCGCCGACTCGCTCGTCGATGTCGTCCAACCCATCAGCAATGAGATGTTGGTTCTAACTCTCCCCCAAGGACTCAATGACACTTATGCCCACATGCTTTCATTTTTTCCATTTTAGGTGTCATTCCCTCATTCCTTTTGGCACTCTCCGCCTTCATCCTCGAACGAACTTAGCGGTGCACCGACGCTCATAACGCCGCCTCCACCACACTCTAGGCCATGGGCTAGAGCTTGCTTCCCAACAATGGGGGCATCCATGCCCCACCTTCTGGAGATTGCTTTGCGCCTGCTCCCGTCAGGGTCAATCGTGTCGAAAACCCCTGGTAGTTCACCCCTGGACTAGGGCCCCAACACGCGCCCAGCTTCAGTAGGTCCCATGGAAGCCACCACCAACGACTCCCTGGTAGCATCGCCTACCGACGCCATGCCAGGCACCGTCTCCAGGTATTCTTGGACCATGCCCTGGCATGACACCCCAAGCCTACACCACTCAGGGTTCTCAAGGCACCTACACTCTGCAACAGCAGATCGGCCTCGCCCTCCTCACCTCCCTTCAGAATCTACACATCCCCAGCAACGACTGGTACATGGATACTAGCGCCTCCTCTCATATGGCATCCGATCCTGGTAATTTTCACTCCCTCCTTCCATCTTCATCGCAGTTTGTCACAGTTGGTAATGGTGCCACCCTCCCTGTCACTCACATCGGATCCCAAACTCTCCCCTGTCTCACTCAACTTCTCTACCTCTGCAACATACTCTTACTTTCCCACATTATCAAAAACCTCATCTCTGCTCGCCAATTCTACATCGATAATTCTTGACCATTGAATTTGATTGTTTTGGTTTCTCTGTGAAGGCTCTTCCCAGTGGGATCGTGATTCTCTAATGTAACAGTCTGGGTCCTTTCTACACCATCAAACCACCTGCTTACACTGCTGCCTACCTCGCCACCATCTCCCACGACCTTTGGCACCGCCACCTTGGACACCCCAACCACAACTCCATGCCATCATTGCCCACATATACGCCAAGCTCCATGAATAAAATAGAATCTTCCATGTGGCATGCATGTCTGCAAGGGCAGTGAGGGGAGCGACTGTGGGTGAGCCTGGTGCACTAAGGGGTGGCGGATGTTCGGCTCAGGCTGGGTGGTGGCGACACATGAGTGTTCTATAGATGGTGGTAGTGGTTTATCCTATGCACGGGAGAAGAGGCGATGACGGGGCTTGTTACATCATGGCGGTGGGCTTTACAGGCGTGTTCCTAGCCTCGACGGACCCTCTTAGGACTGGTGTGCCTCCGCAGGGGCTTTACGGGCCCGTTTGTCCTAGCCGGAGCCAACTGGGATTGGTGTGGCTTGCTTCCATGTTCGGCCAACTACCGCCGAGGTGGTGAAGGAAGTTCCCTCCCGCACGGTCGTGGTATTTCTTGACTCGATTCAAGCTACTATTCGCCTTTGTTTTGTAGGCTTCGTGTCAGTAGCTTCGGTGAGACAACGATG
Source organism: Avena sativa (assembly GCA_916181665.1). Classification (NCBI taxonomy): domain Eukaryota; kingdom Viridiplantae; phylum Streptophyta; class Magnoliopsida; order Poales; family Poaceae; genus Avena; species Avena sativa. Next base: position 36,076,566 of record OV702298.1, on the reverse strand, counting down.
GTAGCTTCATGACTATAGTGGCGCATGTTGGTGGCCATCGAGTTTGGTGGTATCGAGGCCTCGACCTTGTGGGGATCCTATGCAACGGATCGTCCGAGGGTTGTGGATAGGGTTTTCTGGAGAAATCTTTGTCGGCTTGCCCACACCGACGTGGTGCCTCCTTTAGGTGGCACCATTGCTTACTGGAGGGCGTCGTGGTTACCCGATGTCCACTCCCTCCTGTGTGTTAGGGGAAAATCATAGGGCCAGCTAGTCCAGGCAGCAACGTTTGTTGTACTTCTTGAAGGTGATGCTTGGTACTTGAAAAATCGATGCTTGGAGTGTTGTGGCGGAGGGCATAGCGGTTGCGGGTCATCCTCGCTTAGTTGATCCACCTCTGCTTCCATTTTGTTTATTATTTTTTCTTTTGGGTGTTGTTTATTGTTGCACCAGCTTTATTTTTCTTGTTGAGACTATTGTTGGTTATATCGGGTGATTGCTATATTAATATATAGGGGCAAAAGCCTATTTCAAGGAACATGTGCATGTATCACTTAATTGTTTTTAGAATGTTTTGAAACTTTAAGATATCATTTTCGATTTTTTTTAATACAGAGTTCACTGAATCTCAGGAGCACACATGCTAAACAAATGCTAGAAAACACGGCTACATCCTAAAGTCATAATAAGATACTCCGATGGTGCGTCTAGCATCCGCTATAAATAAAACTTGGTCTTAACCATGATATACAATTTAGTCTTTGGTTTCTTGAGTGTTGCTTTATTTTTTGCTAGTTATCTGATAGTCTACATTTATGGTTTTAGTTTGAACTAATAATGTGTTTGATTGTACGAATGTATGGTATGATAACCTATTTTAAATGTGAGACCTTACCACCAAAACGTTACATAACACCTTGCAATAAACAACACAGATAATAACACAAAAAGGTGATTAACAACAAGATAAACTGATTAGTTATACTTAAATAGGTTCCTTACACTTGCATCAACCGGGCATCCCATGCCCTTGCATACTAACATAAGGGGATTACACTATACACAGTTAGGATCATATAATATATATAGGGTTCACAGCATAGAAAACAAAAAAAATTCCTACGATGTGAACTATGTACCAAGATCTATCTATTAGATACAAACAACGGGCGGATGTATATCCGTAGAGAACATACCCTTGAAGACCGACAAAGCTTAACAAGTTCAACTCGTGGTTGATGTAGACGATCTCTTGCCGATCTCAAGATCGAGAGGAAGTCCTAGCGCCGCAAATCAGCAGCGCATCCGTGCTCGCACACACGTTCGAGGCACCGAGCAACCTCTGCCTCCTCGCTCCAGCGATGCAGCGGAAGCACAACTCTTTCTTGCCGAATAGCCACCGGGAACATGTATCTCGCTAGTCCAAGACCATGGGGGATAAATTCTAGAGGGGGAGAGAGATCCTTCACGAGGAGGTGTGAGAGACAAGTGAGAGGAGGGGCTCCTTTTATAGGAGGAGGGGGGCACCCAAGGGGGTGGCCGCTGGCCATGGGGGCTGCCCCCTCCCCTCCTTCATTCATGTGGGTGGACACTCCACTCACAAAATGGCCCTTCAATTTTCTCCACTCAAAAATCCACTCAAATTCCCATTAAATTTCCACCAAATTTAATGCAAACTCTCATTAAATAAAACTCTTTTATTTTATTCAGAATTTTGTCAATTACTTTAATGACAAACATTCACAAATAACCCCTTGCTAGAATTCCATTTCACATGCATAACCACTTTACGCAATTTCACCCGAAAACCTGTTTCGGTATCTAGTGAAATAAATTCCTGTGCTTGTTTATTCTTTTGGCATGAAACTTTTGCTCCAATTGGATGTCGGTGTCTCTTAAGTGTGTCACCCTACGGTTCGCGAATAATGCGGACATGATCGAGACCCTTCTCCGATCAATAATCAATAGCGGGATCTGGAGACCCATACTGACTCCCACACATTCAACGATGACTTTCTTGTGATCGTCGGAACCTTTTACGCTAGTATCTTAATCCCTTTGTTTCATGATATATTACATGTCCGAGATTCGATCATCGGTATCTCCATACCTAGTTTGATCTCGTTACTGACATGCACTCTTTTCTCGTTCCCGTGATATAACATTCTAGTGATCAAATCACTTGCTTGCAAGCTAATCAATGTGATATCACCGAGAGGGCCCAGAGTATATCTATCCGTCATCGGGATGAACAAATTCCACTCTCGATCCATGAGCCTCAACATAACACTTTATTAGTTCTGAATCCATCTTTATAATCACCCTGTTATGGTGTGACGTTTGATGTTATCAAGAAACTCTTCCGGTGTTAGTGATTGACATGATCTCATGGTCTAAGGATTAGGATCACTTCGTAAGTTGTTATAGCAATATAAACTCAATGACTTTGATCGTAATACTATACTTCGGATGAATGTTCATCACACCATTACACTAATGTTGTGATCCCGTTATTAACAACATCCAATGTCCATGATCAGGAAACCTTGATCATCTTGTTAATCAACGAGCTAGTTTATGAGAGAGGCATAACTAGGAACTTTCTGTTTGTTTATTAAACACACATGTATTAATGTTTCCGTATTAATACAATTATAGCATGCAAAATAAACATCTATCATATACTTGGAATACACATAATAAACATTTTATTATTGCCTCTCAGGGCATATTCCCTTCAGTATCCCACTTGCACTAGAGACAATAATCTAGTTACATAGTTATAAATCTAACACCCATTGAGTTCTGGTGTTGATCATGTTTTTCTCTAGGGAGAGTTTTAGTCAACGGATCTGCTATATTGAGATCCGTATGTACTTTACAAATCTTTATATCTCCATCCTTGACATGCTCGCGGATGGAGTGAAACCGACGCTTAATATGCTTTGAATGCTTGTGAGACCTTGGCTCTTTGGCATTGGCAATGGCACCATTGTTGTCACAATAGATCACCATTGGGTCCAACGCGTTTGCAACCACTCCTAGTTCAGATATGAACTCCTTCATCCAAACTGCTTCCTGAGCCGCTCCTGAAGCAGCAACATATTCGGCCTCCGTTGTTGATCCCGCTACCACAGGTTGTTTGGAGCTCCTCCAACTAACCGCTTCGCCATTCATGAGAAATACCCGGATTGAGACTTAGAGTCATCCGGATCGGTGTCAAAGCTATCGTCAACATAACACTTAGCGACGAGCTCTTCTTAACCTCCGTATACAAGAAACATATCCTTAGTTCTTCGTAAGTACTTAAGGATATTCTTGACCGCTATCCAGTGTTCCGAACCTGGATCCGATTGGTACCTACTAGTCAAACTAATAGCATGTTCCACATCCGGTCTTGTACCTAGCATGGCGTACATTATAGAGCCTATGGCTGAAGCATAGGGGACCTTGTCCATTATCTCTCTTTCTTCCGCCGAAGCCGGACTTTGAGTCTTACTCAATGTCTTGCCTTGCAACATAGGTAAGAACCCCTTCTTACTTCCGTCCATTTTAAACATCTTTAAAATCTTATCAAGGTATGTACTTTGCGATAGCCCTATTAGGCGTCTAGATCTATCTCTATAGATCTTTATGCCTAATATGTATGACGCTTCACCTAGGTCCTTCATTGAAAATTTGTTGTTTAGATAACTTTTAACAATGTTTAAAAGATCTATATCATTTCCGATCAATAATATGTCATCCACATATAATATCAGAAATGCCACATTGCTCCCACTCACTTTCTTGTAAATACAAGCTTCTCCATAAGTTTGGACAAATCCAAACTCTTTGATCACCTCATCAAAGCGGAGATTCCAACTTCGTGATGCTTGCTTCAATCCATAGATGGATCGCTGAAGCTTGCACACCTTGTTAGCATCCTTAGGATCGACAAAACCCTTTGGTTGTATCATATACAACTCTTCTTCAATATTACCATTGAGAAACATGGTTTTGACATCCATCTGCCATATCTCATAATCGAAATATGCAGCAATTGCTAACATAATCCTAACTGACTTTAGCATCGCTTCGGGAGAGAATGTCTCATCGTAGTTAACTCCTTGAATTTGTCGAAACCCCTTTGCGACAAGTCGAGCTTTATAGACGGTCACATTACCATCAGCATCAGTTTTCCTTTTGAAAATCCATTTGTTCTCCACGGCCTTTCGGTCGTGAGGTAATTCCACCAAGTTCCAAACTTGATTTTCATACATGGATTCCATCTCGGATTTCATGGTTTCTAACCATTTGTTGGAATCTGGGCTCACCATCGCTTCTTCTTACGTCACAGGGTCATCATTTTCATCAACCATGAAATTCATGACAGGATTTCCGTACAGCTCGGGAGCTGCACGCGTCCTGCTTGACCTGCGAGGTTCGGTAGTACTCTCTTTCGGAGTTTCATGATCATTATCATTAGTTCCCTCTTCAACAGGTGGAGCCAACTCCGGAACAACTTCCGGCGCTGCGCTACTCGCCATACTTTGAAGAGAAGGTTTAATAACCTCTTCGAGTTCTACCTTCCGACTACTCACACCTTTCGCGAGAAACTCTTTCTCTAGAAAGGATCCATTCTTGGCAACAAAAAACCTTGCCCTCGGATCTGTGATAGAAGGAATACCCAATAGTTTCCTTAGGGTATCCTATGAAGACGCATTTTTCCGCTTTGGGTTCGAGTTTATCCGGTTGAAGTTTCTTCACATAAACATCGCATCCCCAAACTTTAAGAAATGACATCTTAGGTTTGTTTCCAAACCACAATTCATACGGTGTCTTTTCAACGGATTTAGATGGTGCCCGATTAAAGTGAATGCAGCAGTTTCTAGTGCATAACCCCAAAATGACAACAGCAAGTCTGTCAGAGACATCATAGATCGAACCATATCTAATAAAGTACGATTACGACGTTCCGACACACCATTTCGCTGTGGTGTTCCGGCAGGCGTGAGTTGTGAAACAATTCCACACTCTTTCATGTGAGTGCTAAACTCGTAACTTAGATACTCACCTCCACGGTCGGACCGTAGAAATTTGATCTTTCTATTACGATGATTTTCCACTTCATTCTGAAATTCCCTGAACTTTTCAAAGGTTTCAGACTTGTGTTTCATCAAGTAGATATAAACATACCTACTCAAATCATCCGTGAAAGTAACAAAATAACGATATCCACCTCGCGCCGACACACTCATTAGACCACATACATCAGAATGTATGATTTCCAATAAATCTGTCGCCCGTTCCATTGAACCGGAAAACGGCGTTCTAGTCATCTTGCCCATAAGGCATGGCTCACATGTATCAAATGATTCAAAATCAAGTGATTCCAAAAGTCCATCCGAATGGAGCTTCTTCATGCGTTTAACGCCAATATGACCTAGACGGCAGTGCCACATATATGCGGATATATCATCATTAAGTTTAATCCTTTTAGCATCAACATTATGAATATGTGTAACATTATCATCGAGATCTAATAGAAATAAACCATTCATCATCGGTGCATGACCATAAAAGATTTCATTCATATAAATGGAACAACCATTGTTCTCGGATTTAAATGAATAACCACTTCGCATCAAACACGATCCAGATACAATGTTCATGCTCAGTGCAGGCACCAGATAACAATTATTCAAGTTTATAACTAATCCCGACGGCAAATTGAGAGGCAGCGTTCCGACGGCGATCACATCAACGCTTGATCCATTGCCGACACGCATCTTGACCTCACCCCTTGCTAGCGGTCGCTTGTTCCGCAGCCCCTGATTTGAGTTACAAATATTAGCAACTGAACCGGTATCAAATACCCAGGTGCTACTGCGAGCACTAGTCAAGTACACATCAATAACATGTATATCATATATACCTTTGTTTGCCTTGCCGGCCTTCTTGTCTGCCAAATACTTGGGGCAGTTGCGCTTCCAGTGGCCAGTCCCCTTACAATAGTAGCACTCGGTATCAGACTTAGGTCCAACTCGGGGTTTCTTTTCAGGCACGGCAACAGGCTTGCCGCCCTTACTTCCCTTCCATTTTCCCTTCTTGTCTTTCTTGAAACCAATGTTCCTATTGATCATCAACACTTGATGTTCCTTTTTGATCTCCACTTCTGCAGTTTTAAGCATTGACATAAGCTCGGGGAGAGACTTCTTCATGCCTTGCATATTATAGTTCATCACAAAGCTCTTATAGCTAGGTGGCAGATACTACAGAACACGATGGATGCCTAAGTCAATGGGAATCGTTATTCCCAAGGACACAAGGTTATCGGCGTAACCCGACATCTTGAGTACATGCTCACTAACGGAGCTGTGCTCTTCCATCATGCAGCTAAAGAACTTTTCTGAAGCGTTGTAGCTCTCTACAGCAGCATGTGTGTCGAAAATCATTTTCAACTCACCCATTGTATCAAATGCATTGCCGTTTTCGAAACTCTTTCGAAGTTTCGGATCTAGCCCATACAATATGCCGCAATGAACTAAGTTGTGGTCCTCCTGACGAGTCTGATAGACATTCTTCTCCTTGTCAGGGGCATCCTCAAAAGGTAGGGGGCCTAGTGGCGCTTCTAGCACATATTGCTTTTGTGCAGCAGAGAGGAGAATCCTCAAATTCATGGCCCATTCGGTAAAGTTGCTACCGTTCGTTGCTAGTTTCTCTTTCTCCATGAACACATTGAAATTAAAAGCAGGTGGTGCCATCTAAAACAGAATTTGTAAAGTTTAGACTAAGTGTATGATAGATTGAGTTCAACTAATCCATATTACGAATGAACTCCCACTCAAAAACAACATCCCTCGTGCCTTTTTGGTGATTACATGAACCAAATCCACTATACCAAGTCCGATCATCACGTGAGTCGGTATAGCTTCAAAGGCGAGCATCAAATGGGCATCATATCAACTATATGACTCATGCTTAACCTTTTGGTCTGTGTTCTGAGGCCATGTCTGTACATGCTAGGCTCGCCAAGTTAGAACCTTAGTATTCGCGTGTGTAACTGTTTTACACCCAAAATATGGTCGTGGATCCAAGAACACCCGATCATCACGTGATGTCTTGGAGCGACGAAACATAATCGGTGCATACTAAAGGAAGAACACATTCTTATCTTGATATTTAAATGAGGGATGATCTTATTATGCTAACAAAGCGCTAAACAAGCAATATAAGATGCAATCAAACATCACATGTTTATTAGTGAAATGATATGGTTTCCGCATATGATCTCTATCATGTGCATCGTGGTATGATCACTATCATACCTATATGTGTAAATCCAAGGTCCATGGAGTTTACACACTATGTGTGTTGTAAGAGTATCATCTCATACTTCTACTTACAACATCACCATATCATAACACTATCCCAGCAACAATCTAAACTAGACGCCTCTATTTATCCATTGCAAGTTTTACGTGGCTTAGGGCTTTCGAGATAGAACCGTTCTTACCTACGAACATGAACCACAACGAGGATAACCAAATTGTTGACAGCTCGTTGCAAAATAGATATTGACTATAGTAGGAGAGACAGACACCCGCTAGCCACTTATGCAAACTAGTTGCATGTCAAGCGTGGAACAGGTCTCATGTGCGAGGACATGTAAAGTTTGTCCGGGCCGCTTCATCCCACTATGCCACCAATATCCAAAATTACAACTAAAGAGCAACAACATGATCATCATCGCCCACATACTCATATGTGTACTACCCGTGTAAAGCATATACGCATAGATCCGGCTCTGATACCACTATAGGGTTCGCAACATAGAAAACAAAAAAAATTCCTACGATGTGAACTATGTACCAAGATCTATCTATTAGATACAAACAATGGGCGGATGTATATCCGTAGAGAACATACCCTTGAAGACCGACAAGGCTTAACGAGTTCAACTTGTGGTTGATGTACACGATCTCTTGCCGATCTCAAGATCGAGAGGAAGTCCTAGCGCCACAAATCAGCAGCGCATCCGTGCTCGCACACACGTTCGAGGCACCGAGCAACCTCCGCCTCCTCGCTCCAGCGATGCAGCGGAAGCACAACTCTTTCTTGCCGAATAGCCACCGGGAACATGTATCTTGCTAGTCCAAGACCATGGGGGATAAATTCTAGAGGGGGAGAGAGATCCTTCACGAGGAGGTGTGAGAGACAAGTGAGAGGAGGGGCTCCTTTTATAGGAGGAGGGGGGCACCCAAGGGGGTGGCCGCCGGCCATGGGGGCTGCCCCCTCCCCTCCTTCATTCATGTGGGTGGACACTCCACTCACAAAATGGCCCTTCAATTTTCTCCACTCAAAAATCCACGCAAATTCCCATTAAATTTCCACCAAATTTAATGCAAACTCTCATTAAATAAAACTCTTTTATTTTATTTAGAATTTTGTAAATTACTTTAATGACAAACATTCACAAATAACCCCTTGCTAGAATTCCATTTCACATGCATAACCACTTTACGCAATTTCACCCGAAAACCTGTTTCGGTATCTAGTGAAATAAATTCCTGCGCTTGTTTATTCTTAAGGCATGAAACTTTTGCTCCAATTGGATGTCGGTGTCTCTTAAGTATGTCACCCTACGGTTCGCGAATAATGCAGACATGATCGAGACCCTTCTCCGATCAATAATCAGTAGCGGGATCTAGAGACCCATACTGACTCCCACACATTCAACGATGACTTTCTTGTGATCGTCGGAACCTTTTACGCTAGTATCTTAATCCCTTTGTTTCACGATATATTGCATGTCCTAGATTCGATCATCGGTATCTCCATACCTAGTTTGATCTCGTTACTGACATGCACTCTTTTCTTGTTCCCGTGATATAACATTCTAGTGATCAAATCACTTGCTTGCAAGCTAATCAATGTGATATCACCGAGAGGGCCCAGAGTATATCTATCCGTCATCGGGATGAACAAATTCCACTCTTGATCCATGAGCCTCAACATAACACTTTATTAGTTCTGAATCCATCTTTATAATCACCCTGTTACGGTGTGACGTTTGATGTTATCAAGAAACTCTTCCGGTGTTAGTGATTGACATGATCTCATGGTCTAAGGACTAGGATCACTTCGTAAGTTGTTATAGCAATATAAACTCAATGACTTTGATCGTAATGCTATACTTCGGATGAATGTTCATCACACCATTACACTAATGTTGTGATCCCGTTATTAACAACATCCAATGTCCATGATCAGGAAACCTTGATCATCTTGTTAATCAACGAGCTAGTTTATGAGAGAGGCATAACTAGAAACTTTCTGTTTGTTTATTAAACACACATGTATTAATGTTTCCGTATTAATATAATTATAGCATGCAAAATAAACATCTATCATATACTTGGAATGCACATAATAAACATTTTATTATTGCCTCTCAGGGCATATTTCCTTCAATATATACATCAAGTTTTTTTTAACAAAATGGACAATTTTATCTCATTTTATTTAAAAAAATCAAAGAGAATTAACCGGTTCATTTACGGCGGAACCGGCTGAAAACCCGTACAAATGCATCAATGATGAACACGATCACATTGGACACACCACCATAGACAACCTGCCTACCAACATGAAATACAGACGCACAAGGATACCCCCGTCGAGGTTGCCACACGGCGTCATTGTCATTACTCCTCCTCGAGCCATTGACTCCGGCTTCACCGTTGACTTCCAAAAGAGAGCCTCACAAACGGTGTCGGATCCCATGCCGGCCTATATATACCAACAATTGGCCACACACGCCAAGGCCAGAAAGGTCCAACTCAGAGGGCTCATAATAAAAAGACATAGCAGTTCATCGTACAAAATAGACATGATCCAACAAACTACTAGACAAACTGAGACCTAGAGTTCACCACCTAGTATGGTTAGGGTAGGTGTACAACATCATGTTGGGATCCACCCTGTAGATTGACATCTTGAAGCGAAAGGCCTTGAGCTGGAACTACACCATATTATTTTACTACTGGTCGTACTTTGAACACAATAGCTATCCAGTTGTGCTCCAACACCATCTCCCCTCCTAAGTAGTCTACATGCACACATTCGTCAAATCATCCGCAGGAAGACACTGACATGCAGCTAGGGAGAGGGATCTTTGGCAACTCCTTCAAGCCCTTCCGAAACTTTGGTGGAATGACCAGCATGTACAAGTCACTCACGTCACGTTGGATGTAGAAGCGTCAAAGCACTGACTCTTTTGCATGATGCCCCAACTTGAACTGACGGCCGTGAGTGTGTAGTGGCACCTCCGCCGCCTTAACTCTCCCCGACACCATGGGCTTATATGCACAAGGGTTCACCACGAGTAGAAACCTAGGTGGAGGATTCAAGCCCCAGCCCACCTTGACATAGTCCAACTTGATCACCTTGTCATAAAATCACACACGTCCGCAAGATCAATGCATGATGCAAAACATTGGTAGAGAAATGTGCACAATCAGAGCAGCATAATATGCACAATCAGAGCAACATTGATACATCAATGTGCATAAGAAGAGCAATAATGATTACAAGTTTTACAGTGGTTAGCATTTTTAATAACCATCTATCCACCTCAATCTAATGGTGAAAAAATGGCGGCACCAGACAGTATAAATAGTATGAGTCCGAAACAAAAAGGTGGGACCGGTACTATAAAACCGATTTTAATTAGACAAATTAGAGCTTGATCGTTTGAGTGAACATCCTAAAAACTTTACTTTTCCCTCACAAAATAAACAGGAAATTAGATCGTGGGTTCAATCTATCTCCTATGGTTCTTCCCCACCGAGCCACGCTGACGACAGTTTGAAAGCCACTGAGCTCCGCCTTAGACTTCCCGACTGTGAGCCGCTGGACGTACAGCCACCGCCGCCGCCACACGCTAGAGATCCTTCCCGCCAAGGGCGTCAAGCGAGAGTTCTCCGACGAGGTCGCGCCACCTGTGCCCTTGTGTTGATAGAAATCCCGCCGCCATTCGATCCACCACCACCGACGGGTACCGGTCCCCTATGAGCGCATACCTCGAACCACCGGAGCTGTCGTCGTCGTGCCTTCCCTCTCCACGCCTGTAGGACCCTCCTTTCACGCATCTGCCACCGACAGAACTACAGTTGTCATCCGTTTGTGCCTAAATCGAACGCGTCCGGCTCTCCAAGCCCTGCAAGTGATCTATATAGTCAACAACTATGTAGATAGGTGCTATCTAGCCATGAAGTTATAAACTACATGTGGTGCAGTCTATAATCTATGGTGGCTAACTGAACAAAGTATAGTATGCACAACAGTAGTTTTAAAACAACATAATCTAATGCTTTTTGCCTTGTTGCTAAGATTGTCCTATTGCCTATGATGCAAAAGGCTGAGACTGTACTTTTCCTAAATAAGAACATAAATTGTGCTTGACTTTTCCTATCTCTAGGATGAAATTTGTGTATCACTTCTACAATGATCTGAAATCCCTCTCTCTCCTCCAATCCATTTCCTAAAATGGAATAATAAGAACAGATACTACTAAATATCTAGGTTGTCAAACTACTGTTTGCATAATAGACTAATGTATGGTGGTGATGTTGTGCTTTCTCTTGGTCATCTGGATCCTCTTGTTTCTGGCCTGCTCCTCCTTAGCCACTTCTCCAAGATCCTAGTATGCCCTTCTACTTGTAAGCCTGCTCCTCCTATTTGATCTAGCTTGTCATGTTCCTTAATGCTCTTAAGTAATCATGGTGATTCTTGTTTTTCTAGTGGCTTGTGTGGATGATCTGATGACGAACTGGGTTTTTTATGATGGGGTCTTGGCTATGTACTAAAAGTGGACAATATCAGCTGGTATCCAAAACTGAGACGCTGCTGGTTTTATAGTGTTTTGAAGTGAAGATTGGTGTCTAGAACAATTGTTTGGAAAATTTCTTGAATCAAATTTATCTAGGCCTAATGTCTTTGATGATATGATTAACTATTGGTGAGCGGTTGAATTTGTCTTAGCAGTGTCTTGTGCCCATAATGATTGAGATTGTTCTTGCAAATGGGATAAAATGACCATATTTGAATTCAATCTATATGTTTGAACTCAAATTCAGTGATCACTAATGCACTATGATGGAATGATGCTCTGGTTATACTTTGCTTAAGCCGTATTCAGTGTGATGTTTTACAAATCTTTTATAACCGTTAAGTATGACATCGGAGTATTACTTGTTCCTCATGCTTAATCCATAACTCGAATTGACCTTGTTGCATGTCTATACTGATAGTGATTTAGTTTGTGGAATGATTCCTAGATGACTAACTAGGAAGATGATTTCTTTGTCTCTTGTTGACTTTTTTTCCTATCTATGGTTTAAGACTTCAAACATGTGGCTTCTGCTATTTTAATTTTGCTACTATGGTGCCTCTAACTTTGAGTGTGCACAGTATGTTAGATTGATAGCATGATTTGCTTCTTCTGCCCCTACGAATGATGCAAAAAGGCCGAGGCTAAGATTTTTGATATAAGTATAGATGATGTAGTTGCCTTTTTCTAGCTCTAGGATGATAATAGTGTAGCATTCCTTCACTAGGCTGATCTCTCTCTCTCTCCCTCTCTCTCTCTCTTTGGTAGCCTCTAACATTGAGTGTGGATCAGTAGTGTACTATGAAGTGGTGTGTTGCAAGCAGTTTAGCTGCTACGGTTGTGCTCTTCTCTTATTTGATTTCTACTGTTGTGTCGACATCACACACACATGCAATGGTGTGTGAGCTGCTTACAGTCGCCCTTCATTGGTTCCAGTTTCCATGTGTTAAGTCTATGAGATGAGGATGGGATCAAGTGAAACTGGATCTTTTCTAGTTGTTTTACCTTTTTCCTACTTACTTGAATTGGTGAAAATTTGTCCTTGATGCTAGTTCTGAAGCTAAACACTAATAAGAACATTTACTTAATTGCTCGTCTTTACCTTGCTCAATGATGATAATAAGTAGTGCATTTAACTGTTAAATTCCGACAAAAAAATAATCACTGATCCCTTTCTTTTTATTATTATTTTGCTTTATTTTATCTTTGCAGTAACCGGAGTGAAGAAGAAAAGAAGATAAAGTAAATTGAGAAACTAGATAGGAAGTAGTTTAGGTTTTTATTCTTTTATTGATACTCCTTTACATTATTTTATTGAACTTTATTTTTCTTTTTATTCCTGTGTAGAGGAAAAGTAATATTGTATTAGGAAATAGAATTAACTATTATCCTTTTATTCAATTGTACACAATTTTCCTTTAGTGTTATAAAATTATCTCAAGTTAGCCTAAACGTTTCTTCTATAAGTTTGTAATTTTTTTGACCTTCTCCAAATGATTCCAAACTTTTTACATATGCTAGCATACATGTAGTATTAATGAATATCCAAAAAACTCGAAATCTGAAATTTCAAATCAGGGGTACTATTGTAGATTTGGTGGTAGTACCCATGTTGTCATCCAAACTTTCATCTTTGTGGGTGCTCGTTTCTTCTATAAATTTCTACCGGTTCATCCTCTAAATACATCATGTTCTATTGAAACAAAGAGACCGAAAAACATTTTAGTGATGCTATGTTCATGGATGTTCTTTTAGCTCGGCAAGATTCATCCCCTTGTCAGGCGGGCAAGGTGGATGCCACTAATTTGGCCACGCTTTGATCGGGCTAGTAGAAGTTTACAAAAAGATCAGAAATTTAAAAACCTGCAGATTCTATCTCTATGTGTCTATGTTATCATGTGTAAAAAATAGGTTATTTCGTGATGGTCGAAAAAAACACAGTCTTAGAAAAACTCGCTCAAGTTAGCCTGAATGTTTCTTCTGTAAGTTTGTGATATTTTTGACCTTCTCCAAATAATCCCAAACTTTTTACACATGCTAGCATACAGGTAGTATTAGTGAATATCCAAAAAAATCAAAATCTAAAGTTTGAAATCAGGGGTACTACCATAAGTTTGGTGGTATTACCCATGTTGTCATCCAAACTTCCATCTTCATGGATGCTCATTTCTTTTACAAATTTCTACCGGTTCATCCTATAAATACATCATGTTCTCTTGAAACAAAGAGACAGGAAAACATTTTAGTGATGCTATCTTCATGGATGTTCTCTTAGATTACACTAGTGGAAACAAGGCCTCTAGTCCCGGGCCATAAGGGCCTTTAGTCCCGGTTTTTGAACCGGGACTAATCAAGCGGGACTAGAGGCCCAACACTAGTCCCGGCCCAGTTACCGGCCGGGACTAGTGGGTGTCCACGTGGCTTCCTCTATGCGCTCAGGGTGCACCCCCACTAGTCCCGGTTGGTGTTATGGACCGGGACTAGTGGGTCTCTGCCGCGGCAGAGCGTTACCTTGGACTAGTGATTTCTCTGCCACGGCAGCATTTTATGCCCTTTCTCTGCCATGGCAGAGAATTTATTTTGTATTGTTTTATTTATTTTTCATTTTAAAATGGTTTTTGAATATTTGTACGCCACAACATATCGTACACATTCGTGCATATATAAGATAACTTGTATTATGAAATCGAGCATACAAATATATATAATTTACATAGTTACAGGGAGATCACAATTATCGCGACTAGAGCCCGTCTATTCAATTACATGGAGATCATTAGAGCCTATTCACACTAAATTCTTCTCCATCGTGTACCATCTCTTTGAAAATAAAACCCGCAAGCGCCTTCGCAATTGCTAGTACACGTTGATGTGGTAGGAGTTGATCCCGCATTCTCTCGAACTATGTAAGAAAAGGAGATCAATATGAATATCTATCATGATAATGAAAAGTGACCGTAATAAAATGATGGTGTGAATGTATTGCTTACGTCAAATCTATAATCTTTGTGCTCGGTGGTAAACGTTCGAATGAACTCGCAAACGTAGAATCCACATAAATTCGACCCCTGTGGCTGCCTCGCGCACTTTATGAGAATTGAATTCAATCAAAATAATAATTGAAAGAGCATTTTTCTATCCCTCTGATTTTGATGTTTGATAACAATACACTTATCGATTTAACCGTGTACTAAGTTTACCACAGGATTGATAAAAGAAGGCACAAGTCATGGCATAGCTTTTCCCCTTGCAGAAACTTCTGTGTCAACCGGTAGTACCGGACCTGCAACCGGTACTACCGCTTGACACCGGTACTACCGGTTCCAGTACCGGTTGGCACTGATAAAAAGGGAGAAGGGTGCGTACTAGTCAGTACCCACCGGTACCACGAAGCGGCACTACCGGCCCAACCGGTAGTACCGCTCGTCGGTACCGCTGCATACTGACTAGCACCCTCCCCTCTCCGTTTTGGTCAGTACCAAGCGGTACTTGGGACCGGTAGTACCGCTTACTACCTCCGGTACTACCGCTTTGGGGTAGTACCGCAAGGGGGTACCGCCCAAGACTGAAGAATTCTGAAGAACAAGGTCACCACCGGTACTTGGTCCGGTACTGGACCGGTAGTACCGCATGCAAGCGGTACTACCGCTTGAGTACCGGTAGTGCCGGTCATTAAATGCTCCAACGGCCATTTATTTCATGGAGGGGTATAAATACCCCTCCACCTACCTTGGGACAAGGTGCTCAGCTCATTAAAGTCATTGCCCACCATTGGAGTCCATTGGAGCCACTCAATTCTCAAGATCTCATCATCCAACCACCCAAAGTCCTTGATCTTTGGGGAATCGAAGGAGGAGGCCCCGATCTACTACTTCACCAAAAGAGATTTTCATTTCCACCTCATTTCATTGAGGGCCCCTTTGCTCTAGTGTTTTGTTGGAAACCCTAGCTCTTGCTTTTGTTCTTACAAGCTTGTCTTTGATTGCTTTGACAGCTTGCTTGTATTTGGGAGCCTCCGATTAAGTTGTGGATGTGTGCCCCAGACTTGTAACGGTGCCGGCTTCCACCTTGAAGGTTGCCGATATAGTGGAAGGTGAATCGATCACGTTGGGGTGAGATTCATCGGAGAACAAGGGAGGCCTTTCGTGGCCTTGGTGGTTTGAAACCACCCCCTCTCCAAACGTAGACGTACTTCCCCTCAAAAGGAAGGAACTACAGGAAACAAATCCCTGTGTCTCCGCGTCCACTTTTCGGTTACCTCTATCCTTTACCGCACCTTACTTACTTGTTACTACTTTGTGTTGTGGTAGTTCTTGCATATTTGTCATATAGGTAAATTCACCTTAGTTGCATTATCTAGAGAATTTACCTTATTGTCAAACCTTAATTTGAAAAAGAAGAAAATTTGAAGTAGCACCTATTCACCCCCCCCCTCTAGGTGCCCATACGATCCTTTCAATTGGTATCAGAGCCTCGGCTCTTTATTCGGGCTTTACCGCCTAAGAGAATATGGGTAGCCATGATGGGGATGGTGGTAGTGAGTCAACCCCGGTGACCATGGAAGATCTCAAAAACTTGGAAACAAGATTGAGCTCTTCCTTGGTCAACGAAGTCAAGAAGATGCTTGAGCAACTTCTTAAAGACAAAGATGGCTCATCACCCCCATCCCCTCAAGAGGAACTACCATCCGTACCTAAAGGGAATACTCCGGTATCCCCCGAAGGTATGGTGGTAGGGGATAAACTAGACAATGCTCATTCCTCCACACGACTTGATGGGGGGAAAGGCGAGAACCATGATTCTTGGTACTCTCCCGATCCTCCCATCCCTCACCCTCATGTGTACAATAGAGGTGACCCACCTAAGCTAGAAGAGTCTGCTACTTTTGCTCAATGGAAATCACTAATGAGAACTCATATGCGCAGCTCATGCATTGAACTATGGAACATCATCGAGCATGGACTCTTTATTGGGGATCCAAACAACTTGACAAGAAGAGAGGTTGTCAATAGTCAACTCAATGCCACTGCTTTGCATATGATTCAACAAGGATTGGGAACAAAGGATTATCCTCACATTGAGCATTTTAGCATTGCCAAGGAAGCTTGGGATGCTCTCACTGTGTTGTTTGTTGGAAATGAGAGTATGAGGAGGAACAGATATGATGCTCTAAGCAATGAAGCCGAAGGTTTCTACATGAAAGAAGGTGAAGATCACGAAGACATGTATCGAAGGCTCAAGACCACCGCCACCGCTTTTAGAAATGTGGGTGCCTCACATGTGGATGATGCATGGATAAAAAGGAAATATGTGAGTGCACTCATGCCTTTTGAGCCCACCGACTTGAAGAGCTTACAAGGTAGACACAACTATCATCTCATGACCTCAAATGAAGTTATGCAAGAGATGGCCACTTTCAAGGTCACCGCCAAGAATGCCAAAGATGCCCGCGCTCGTGCCCTCGGTATGAGCAATGTGGTCAATGTTGCTTTGAAGGCCAAGTTGTGGACTTTGAAGATGAAGATGATAGTGATGAAGGTCTCCCCTTGGACCATCCCGACGACGTCAAGATTGCTCATAGTCAATACATGGCTTTCTATGCAAAGAACTTTTGGAAGAACCCCGCCAAGGCCAAGATGGAAATGCAACGAAGAAGCAATCCAAATGGGAAAAGAGAGAATACCACTAGGTTGAGAACTTGCTTTAACTGTGGTGACCGCTATCACTTTGTGGCAAGCTGTCCCTATGAGAAGAGAGAGGATTACGGTGGTAAGCTTGTGTTGAAAAAGTCTCTCAAGGCACCTTACAAGAAACCCTTCATCAAGAAGAATCCCGTCAACAAGAAGTCGGGAGAAATTGTGTTGATCACTCATGAAGAATACTCCTCCGACAATGAAGATGAGGAAGATGAAACTTCGCATGGTGTGGCTGCTCTAGCCACCACCTCTACTCCAACACTCTCACTCTTCGATTCTCCAAATGAGAACTCTTCCACCAAGAACGTCACTTGCCTTATGGCAAGAGGAACGGAGGTATCATCATCATCCCACTCTACTCGATTAGATAATGATGAATGTGATGATGAAATGTCTCTTGATGTTAAAAAGGAATTAATTGCCTTTGATGAATTCATGACTAACCTAGAAGGTGATGCTAAGCTACATTTTGGGAACATCTTCGATCAACTCTCCCATACTCAAGAGCTTCTAGATGTTAGATGTAAACTTGAGCATGAACATATGATTAAACTAGAGGCTTTGAGCAATGCTCTAGAAGAAGAACAAGAGACTAGGTTGTCTCTTGAGTCAAAGCTTGAAGGGCTTGATGAGGCCAATGACATCATTGTTAACAAACTCATCAAAGAGCGTGATCATGCTATTGCTAAATACAAACGTGCTAAAAAGGACAAGATTGAGTTTGGTGTGGTTCATGAAAAACTTGCCGAGGATTTTAGCTTGCTCAAAAAGGCCCACAAGGTCTTGGAGAGTGAACTCTTGTCTCTCACAAAGTCCCATGAAACACTTTAAACTCAATTGGCCAATATTCCTTCACCTAGTAACTTCATTCCATCTAGTAGCACAACTATCCTTGAAGAGAATGCTAGGTTGAAGGGGGAGCTTGCGAAGGCCACATTTCCACAAGGCAACAAGTCTATTGATGATCTATTGAGCAAGAAAAGGCGTAGTGGTGATAAAGGGGGCATTGGTTTTGTATCCAAAACAGAGAAGAAAAACAATAAGAAGAAGAAGGACAAGCCCGCACAAGAGACCAACAAGACCATTGTGGAAAGTAAGACCACAAATGGCAAAACTATGTCTCATGATGATTTTGCGGGAAGTGCTAACCCTCACTATGTTCTAATGCGTGATTGCTATGGTGATGTGTATGCACAATATGTTGGTCCTTATGATGGTTATATTGCTTGGTCTATTTGGGTTCCCAAGACCCTTGTTGCTAACAAAAGAGGACCCATTGAAAAATGGGTACCTAAAAACTAGCTTGATCTTTTGTAGACCTATGCTTCCGGAGGTTCAAAATGGGTGATCGATAGTGGTTGCACTAGTCATATGACCGGAAGCTCGTCTATTGTCAAGGACTTGGTGCCAAATGAAGATCAAATCACCGTCACATACGCCGACAAGTCAAAATCTACGGTAATGGGTTTCGGCAAAGTTGTGGTGGCTCACGACATTACACTCGTGAACGTCATGCTTGTTGAAACCCTTGGTTACAACTTACTTTCTGTCCGTGCTCTTGGAAAGATGGGTTTGCCGTCTTTATTGATAATGATATTGTGGTCCTCATGTGGAGCAAGTCGCTCAAGGTCGCTTTCGTTGGGTACGTCGAAAATGACTTGTATGTGGTGGACTTTTCGGGGCAAGCCACTGCAGGTCCGATGTGCTTATACGGAAA
This sequence comes from Avena sativa, assembly GCA_916181665.1. Classification (NCBI taxonomy): domain Eukaryota; kingdom Viridiplantae; phylum Streptophyta; class Magnoliopsida; order Poales; family Poaceae; genus Avena; species Avena sativa. Next base: position 36,057,299 of record OV702298.1, on the reverse strand, counting down.
GGCCGATGTGGGTTGGCTATGGCACCGCCTACTAGCCCATGTCAATATGAGAACTTTGCAAAGTCTCCATAAAGAGGGCCATATTGTTGGACTATAAGAAAATGTTTCCTTTGCCAAAGATCGTGTTTGCAGGGCATGTGTTCTAGGGAAGATGCATGACGCTCCTCATAAGCCCACGAACCAAATCAAGTCTAACAAGATCTTGGAACTCCTTCATGTGGACCTATTTGGTCCTCCATCTCATGCAAGTCTTGGTGGGAAGAAATATTGTTTGGTGATTGTTGACGACTTCTCAAGATACTCTTGGGTTTATTTCTTCAAGTTGAAGAGTGAAACTCAAAGGACTTTTATCGACTTCATCAACTTGGTTCAACGGCAACACAATGTTCCCGTGTTGATTATAAGAAGTGACAATGGCACCGAGTTCAAGAACTACACCTTGAATGACTTTCTTAGTGATGAGGGGATTAAACATCAATATTCCGCGGCATACACCCCTCAACAAAATGGTGTGGCCGAAAGAAAGAACCGGACTCTTATTGAGATGGCTAGGACCATGTTGGCGGAGTTTAAATCTCCATACAACTTCTGGGCCGAAGCCGTCTCCACCGCTTGCCATGCTTCAAACCGGCTCTACCTCCGCAAGAAAATCAACAAGACTCCATATGAGATACTTACCGGTAACAAGCCCAACATATCTTATTTCCGGGTGTTCGGTTGTAAGTGTTTCTATCTCATCAAAGGTGTTCGTTTGTCTAAATTCGAATCAAAAGCATTAGAGGGTATTTTTGTTGGCTATGGTCTCGAATCTCACACTTATAGAATCTATGACAAGCTCTCCGGAGCCGTCATAGAATCTTGTAGTGTGACCTTCGAAGAATATGATGGTCCCCAAGGGGGGCGTGTTGATGCTTGTGATGCAGATGATGAAATGCCTCAGGATGCCATAGGAAGAATGGGTGTGGGTTATATCCGCCCTGTTGAGGAACCCCTTATGGCAGATCGAGAAGAACTATGCTCCACTCAAGTGGAGCCCTCATCTACACAACCTCAACATGCTCCATCTACCGATGAGGACATTGACTCAAGCCAAAGACAAGATGTGAACCCTCAACATAGTGATCAATGTGTGAACTCTAATCAAAGGGAGCTTGGTCCTTTCGATGGGTTGTCAAGTGGTGCCAAGTCAATTTGTCAAGGAAGATCCATCCAAACTGTCTTGAGACGAGCTCAAACTGAGGCTAGAAGAGCACTTGATCAAGACCAAGGTCAATCCGTGCCTCCCAATGCAGAGGAAGACTCCAATGATGATCAAGGTCAAGTTGATGGTCAAGATGAGGATCAAAATGATGAAGAGGTTCCCCCAAGAAACAATGAGGAGATCCACGCTCGTCGCGAAGCTAGAAAAGAAAGAATGTTGGAATTAAGAGACCACACCCTCCAAAATGTGGTTGGAGATCTAAGGAAAGGAATTTCCACAAGAGCTCAATTGAAGAGGTTCAGTGAACACCAAGCCCACATCTCCATGATTGAACCAAAGAAAGTGTGGGAAGCCCTTGAAGATTCGGATTGGTTAGAAGCTATGCACAAAGAACTCAACAACTTTGAGAGAAACAAAGTGTGGAAGTTAGTTGAGAAGCCTAAAGATTGCCGCAATGTTATTGGTACAAAGTGGATATTCAAGAACAAGCAAGATGAGCATGGGATCATTGTAAGGAACAAGGCTAGATTGGTTGCACAAGGCTATTCCCAAATTGAAGGCATTGATTATGGAGAGACTTATGCACCCGTGGCTCGCCTTGAGTCCATCTGTATCCTTCTTGCTTATGCGGCACATCATAACTTTAAGTTGCAACAAATGGATGTTGAAAGTGCATTCCTTTATGGTCGCTTAAATGAATTGGTATATGTTAAGAAACCCCCGGGTTTCGAGGATCCCAACTTCCCAAACCATGTCTACAAACTTTATAAGGCACTCTATGGGCTCAAGCAAGCCCCACGCACGTGGTATGAGCACCTTAGAGAGTTATTGTTTGACCGTGGCTTTGAGGTTGGGAAAATCGATCCCACTCTTTTTACTAAGAGGGTTAATGGGGAGCTTTTTGTATGCCAAATCTATGTTGATGATATTATCTTTGGCTCTTCTAACAAAGCTTTTAATGATGAATTCTCAAAGCTTATGACTAGTAGGTTCCGGATGTCCTTGATGGGGGAGTTGAAAGTATTCCTTGGCTTTGAGATCAAGCAAGTAAGAGGAGGAACTTTCTTCAATCAAGCCAAGTATACTCAAGATATGCTCAAGAGATTCAAAATGCAAGAGTTGAATGGAGCCCCAACTCCCATGGCAACAAAGACTCATCTTAAACAAAATCCAAATGGTAAAGATGTGGATCAAAAGGTATACCAGTCTATGATTGGTTCTTTGCTTTACCTTTGTGCATCTAGACCCGATATTGTGTTGAGTGTAGGTGTGTGTGCAAGATATCAAGCGGCTCCTAAGGAAATCCATTTAATGGCGGTCAAGAGAATCTTTCGATATTTAGTTCATACCCCATTTTATGGTCTTTGGTACCCTCAAGGCTCAACATTCGCTCTTTGTGGATACACGGACTCGGATTGGGCGGGAGACAAGGATGATAGAAAATCAACATCCGGGGCTTGCCAATTCCTTGGTAGGTCCTTGGTATGTTGGTCTTCTAAGAAGCAAAATTGTATATCTCTCTCCACCGCCGAAGCCGAGTATGTTGCTGCTGCTAGTGCTTGCACCCAATTGCTATGGATGAGGCAAACTTTAAAGGAATACGGTGTCCATTGTGACAAAGTGCCTCTTCTATGTGACAATGAAAGTGCCATCAAGATTGCATACAACCCGGTGGATCACACAAGGATAAAGCATATTGAGATTCGACATCACTTTATTAGAGATCATGTTGCTAGAGGTGATATTGATCTATCCTATGTATCAACCAAAGATCAACTTGCCGATATCTTCACGAAGCCACTTGATGAAGCAAGGTTTTGCTACTTGAGGAATGAACTAAATATCGTAGATTCAAGGAGCTTGACTTGATTATCTTGCATTCTCACCTAATACTCAACCCATGTTTGGTTTAGGTGTAGGCATGGACATAGGGGGAGTGCGGTCCTAATTGATTGTACTATCCCTCCCCCCATTATGCGCAAATTAAACAAAATTCATTCCTCTTAATATCATTTTGTGATATGTGAGCTCAATGATGAGTTTCGGTAATGGACCCAAGATATATCTTCGTGGTGCCAAGCCGAGTATACTCAAATATGGTGGCCTAGGCCACCGCCCCCTCTCAATCGAGAGGTTGATGTGCGTACTCATGTTTGTCACCTAGTTGAATTGGTCTTCACTCATGGTTGTCATCTATTTGAAGTGTCTTCATCGTTCTTAGTCTCATGCACTCTAGTTTGGTTTTCATTTGTTTCTTCCATTGTTTTTAGAGTGCATGAGCTTCTCAGCTCCCGTGTCTTAACCCAAGCCTCCGTACTCCCTCATGAAAACCCTCTCTCTTCCCGCACAAGAATCATCCTTGATCCCTAGCTTTGGACTCTGTTGGGACCGGTACTACCGGATGTGAGAGCGGTACTACCGCACCTGGGAAGTTCCCAGGTCGTCTCCTGGCAAAACTGCTCCAGGAACGGTACTACCACCCGCATATCCGGTCCTACCGGTAACCGGTACTACCGGTCGTAGAACCGGTACTACCGCTTCCAAGCGGTAGTACCGCTCCAACAACCGGTACTACCGGTTGACGGTTCCAGGTATATAATGGACGCGTGGGGAGAGGCACCCCTCAGTGCCTCATTATTTCCCACGTTCCCCACTCTAACCTGTGCCGCCACCGGAGATCTTGAAGGCCCCGGAGCCCTGCCGCGCCTTCCTCCCTTCGGATTCTCCTTGGATTCAGCCTCCGGGCAGGCTCCCTCTCCTTTCCACCTCCATGGATCCCGGTACAACCGCCCCTCCTCTTCTTGTTTGATTTCCCCATTAGATCTAGGTTTTGGCTTAGATCTGTGGAGAAATTGACTACTTGCAATGTTGTACTGCCATATTATTCCTTGTGACTGCGTAGCATCTTCAATTTAGCAGTCTATATCGTCGATTTGGGCCGTTCCCATCAGATCTGACAACCTGCGTGCCGCTCAACCGGTAGTACCGGAACTTTTTCCGGTACTACCGCTTGCAAGCGGTACTACCGGTTGTCAGGTCCGGTAGTACCGGTCCACTCTGACCACTGTGTTCTGCTCAACTTGTAGATTCTCTCGGTTTTGCCTTCTTGATTCTTGTGCCCTTATCTCCGTGCTATCCTCCCTCGTGCTTTCACAGATGCAGGTGGTTCTCGGGGTGCACGGAAGCGCTCCAAGTCTGACCGTGAGATTGTTGAGGAAGAGACTGAGTCTGAGGAAGAAGTTATGCCACAGCCAAGACGCCGTTCCAAGTTGCCTACCACTCGAGGTGGTCGTGGGGGTCACGAAGGGGCTACCAAGCGCTCAGCTGGGCATGGCCGAGCCCCTCCCCCTTGCCCCCCTTCCACTGGGCATACCAAGAGTCTCAGCTCTGGGCCATCTGGGCCAAAGACACTCTCTGACATCTCTGAGGCAGAATTTAGGGCTCTCCGAGTGGACAATGCATACTCTCACAGCAGGAGCGCGTCAAAGGCAGACAGTCTTTTCTATGATGACTTCCAGGAGCGTGTGTATCATGAGGTTCTTATGACCAATACCTAGCTGGTGGTGCCTCAGCAGTGGATTGACATGGGACACATTGACAAGACCTCTGGCTACTTTGGTGAAGCTAAGGAAATCTGCTCAAACCTTGGCATGCTCCCCATTATGGAGTTTCAGCATGACTATGATCCTCTACTCATCTGCCAGTTTTATGCCACTACACACTTCCACAATGGCCACAATCGGAAGATTACCTGGATGACTCAAGGGGCTGTCAAGGAAGCCACGCTTGCGGAGTTTGCTGCCATCTTGGGGTATGAGGACCGCGGCCGGGACGTTCCTTGTGGTTTCCGCTGTCACATGCGGGAGCATCCCTCCAAAAAGGATGTTCTCAGACCCTTGTATATTCGAGGCCGTGGGATTGCTGGCAAGATCAAGGACCTCCTCCCCACATATGACATTCTGCATCGCATTTTCCGTGAGACTGTTGCTCCTCGTGCGGGCAACAAGGACGAGATACATGGATTCTCCGTTGACTTGTTGTTCAACACCTTCCTCAACAGAGAATCAGGCCAACCTCTTGATGTGGTGGACTTCATTTGGAATGAGATGGTTGCTGCCGCACACACTCGGAGGGTTCCACCATTTTCTCCGTACATTATGGCCCTCATTGTGTCCAAGTGCCCCGTCATTGCTAGGACGCTCTCCTCTCGCTCTCTTGTTGTGCACAAGCCAAAGGCTCTCAAGATCAAGGTACATGCTAAACCTCGCGCTCCGCCAGGTGAGGAGGATGAGGATGAGGATGACTCTGAGCATGCTGACAGTGGTCATGACACTGACTATGAGGTCTCTCACCGCAAGCACGCCAAGCCCTCTTGGGCCAAACGGATGGAGGTCAAGCTCAAAAAGATCTTCTGCTTCCAGGTTGACAACTAGAAGCGTATGTATGAGGCGCACGTGTATGCAAAGAAAGCCTGTGCTCGTCAGAAGGAACTCATGTCTGCTCAAGGGTTGACCATCTCAGAGGGATCCGAGAACAACATCACTCCATAAGATCAGTGGATTTCTCAGCACAGCCGTTGGGACGATGATGTCTCTTCCTCGCACCGCGCCCCACCTACGTATGAGGATGAGGAGGATCTTGAGGATGAGGATGAGGAGGAGGAGGAGGAGTATGATGATTGACCTTTGGGGCAGTAGCTATGCACTTGTCCCTTTTTGGCGTCTTGATGCCAAAGGGGGAGAAGTTGCACTTTAGGCACGGGTGTTGCATGGGAAGTCACAAGCTCGCTCTTCCCTTTGATCCTTTTTATTGCTTGTGAACTTCGATTTCTCTCTATTCTATGTGTGAGACTACTATGTGGTTTATGTCGTGTGAAACTTTGTGGTTGGATCCATCTTATGCGACTATGTGGTTTATTTCTGTGGATCCATCTTGTGATGTTGTGAAATATCTATTGTCTATATATTCCTCATCACATGTCTTGTACAAAGGTATGTCTTCAAATGCTAGTATCCATACTTGTGCACCCATGTTGGGTTTGTAAAATAGAGGGGGAGATTTGTCTCTACACATCTAGCGAGAGTCTCTTCTCTATTTTACAAATCTCATTTGCCTATTGTTAAAATCATCCTACAAAAGTGTATTGTCATCAAACACCAAAAAGGGGGAGATTGAAAGAGCATTTTTCTATCCCTCTGATTTTGATGTTTGATAACAATACACTTATCGATTTAACCGTGTACTAAGTTTACCACAGGATTGATAAAAGAAGGCACAAGTCATGGCATAGCTTTTTCCCCTTGCAGAAACTTCTGTGTCAACCGGTAGTACCGGACCTGCAACCGATACTACCGCTTGACACCGGTACTACCGGTTCCAGTACCGGTTGGCACTGATAAAAAGGGAGAAGGGTGCGTACTAGTCAGTACCCACCGGTACCACGAAGCGGCACTACTGGCCCAACCGGTAGTACCGCTTGGTACAAGCGGTACTACCGCTTGAGGCGGTCGTACCGCTCGTCGGTACCGCTGCATACTGACTAGCACCCTCCCCTCTCCGTTTTGGTCAGTACCAAGCGGTACTTGGGACCGGTACTACCGCTCGAACCGGTAGTACTGATTACTACCTCCGGTACTACCGCTTTGGGGTAGTACCGCAAGGGGGTACCGCCCAAGACTGAAGAATTCTGAAGAACAAGGTCACCACCGGTACTTGGTCCGGTACTGGACCGGTAGTACCGCATGCAAGCGGTACTACCGCTTGAGTACCGGTAGTACCGTTCATTAAATGCTCCAACGGCCATTTATTTCGTGTAGGGGTATAAATACCCCTCCACCTACCTTGGGACAAGGTGCTCAGCTCATTAAAGTCATTGCCCACCATTGGAGTCCATTGGAGCCACTCAATTCTCAAGATCTCATCATCCAACCACCCAAAGTCCTTGATCTTTGGGGAATCGAAGGAGGAGGCCCCGATCTACTACTTCACCAAAAGAGATTTTCATTTCCCCCTCATTTCATTGAGGGCCCCTTTGCTCTAGTGTTTTGTTGGAAACCCTAGCTCTTGCTTTTGTTCTTACAAGCTTGTCTTTGATTGCTTTGATAGCTTGCTTGTATTTGGGAGCCTCCGATTAAGTTGTGGATGTGTGCCCCAAACTTGTAACGGTGTCGGCTTCCACCTTGAAGGTTGCCGATATAGTGGAAGGTGAATCGATCCCGTTGGGGTGAGATTCATCGGAGAACAAGGGAGGCCTTTCGTGGCGTTGGTGGTTTGAAACCACCCCCTCTCCAAACGTAGACGTACTTCCCCTCAAAAGGAAGGAACTAAGGGAAACAAATCCTTGTGTCTCCGCGTCCACTTTTCGGTTACCTCTATCCTTTACCGCACCTTACTTACTTGTTACTACTTTGTGTTGTGGTAGTTCTTGCATATTTGTCATATAGGTAAATTCACCTTAGTTGCATTATCTAGAGAATTTACCTTATTGTCAAACCTTAATTTGAAAAAGAAGAAAATTTGAAGTAGCACCTATTCACCCCCCCCCCCTCTAGGTGCCCATACGATCCTTTCAATAATCTAGCATCATTATTGTATTGAAACTAGAAGTAAAGAGATGCTCAGACATATCACGTGCTACTTACCGAGACCGCCTTAAACGTCAGCTGCTAACTAAAGGAACCCTTAACCTCGCGCTTGAACCGGATCCAAACCCTGCCCGACGAACAAAATTAATGAATGAGTTATTCTTTACCTGACATCTCAGGAAATCAACGAAAGAGACCGATATAGCGAGAAAATTACTTCTGGAGCATGTCCTGCATGTTGTGGAACGCTTCCAGGTTTCTCTTTGATGGGTCCATGACTTCAACTCTTCCCTTATCAAGTTGAATGTCTAGCATAATCCAGTGGAAACTGCAAACGTTTATATATATACATCAGTAACTCATCAGTTACACTTAGCGTCGAGTAATCAAAAGTGAATGTGTGTACAACAGAGTAAGATGCTTACTCGAAATTGTAAGGAAATAGTATATGGTCATAGAAATTTTGCTCCTTTGAAAACCTCAAAATGTTTTCCTCCGTCTCCTCGGGGTTTGTTGTTAGCGTCTTTATATGTACTTTATTTGGGTCAATGAACCCAACACTATAGATTCTTCTTATTTTACATTCCTGGATCTTCATTCTGCATAATAATGGAGTACAAAAGGATATAATGAGGATAATTACATGCAATGAACTGAACATGTAGACAATGAATTCAATAACTTATAGACAATAGCAGCTGAGGATAGATTTGTCGAGGGCGTCGAGATTGTATAACTGGAACAGTTCTGGAAACTCAACATGGACCTCTTCGCCTTTTCTGAAGTAGTCCTCACGCAGGACTTTCGCTGTGATAAATATTCTTCCTTCCTTTGCAGCTGTTTAGTACCACTCATGGAGATTCCGTAGTTGTGTTGGCAGTTCTTTCACCTTTTCTTTTCTGGCCAAATCCTCACCTTCGACATATCTACGGGCTATTGGCATCTTGGGTAGATGGTCGAGTTGGGGGCCTAACAGTTCATCAAGACTAATTTCCATGCTGGCCGCCAACTCTGCAGCTACTGACATATCTAGTGGCTGTTGTGCGAGAAGGGGAACATTATCTGAAAACACCTTGAGGGGTGCGATCATTTGTTTGGCCTGCTGTCCGAGAAGGGGAACGTCTGATTTTTTACTGATTGCAGTTATGGTTCCGCTTGCACCTGTGCTTTCTGATTTTTTACCGCTTGCACTTGATTTGCTTGATTTGATCTTTGCCACTTCTTCTAAAGTGTGCGTAGATAGTCATATGGCTTATGTTGCAACTCATATTGCGATTTTGTGTTCAGAAAATCAACTGCATATGCCTTTTGCTTCTCGGTGTATACCGGAGCAGGCTCGGATTTCTTCTTCTCAAAACGTGCCGCCACTTCGGCCTTTGTTATCGCTACAGTTTCCGCATCAGTACGATCGTAAGGTCTGATGGGAAGATTCTGATGAGGCACTGTTGGGAGGGGCGACATTTTCCGTTTTGTGCTACCGCGTCCTTTAGTACTCACTGACGGAGCACGCTTCCGCTTATTGTCCTTAGCAGGCGGCGAAGACTGCTGAGCCTGCGACGAAGATCGAGAAGGACTCGAGATGTGGTGGTCGTAGTCATCATGGGGTGGGCTTCTTGGAGGTGATGGTGGTGGAGGTGGAGGTGAAGGAGACCTGCGACAACTCGGAGGCGGTAGTGTTATCCTTGGGGCTGAGCCTAGAAACCGTATGTTGTTCTTGTCCTAGAGAATGATCCCACCAAGTACTTCTCCGACTATGATCTCACCTTCAGGTCTAGGGATGTCAAGCTCCATTGACTCCCACTCCTTTACGATTTGATCCACCCCGACTTTAGCATAGCCAGGTGGAATCTCAGGGCCATGCCAACGTGCGTCAGGAGGACAAGGCAAAGCCGATCAGACCGCCACCTTCACGGATACATTCTTCAATTTATTATGGAGCTCACAAGGTATCTTCTCCTTAATTCCATCCATGGGGTAGCTGGGACCGCCATCTGTATAGGATGCATCGTTAGATGGGACCTCCGATTCAGCCATGCTGCTTCTCCGCTGAGATAGGTTGGCGGTAATATCGAGTGGAGGATCTTGCAAGCACGCTATTCCTCTAAGTTTGTCGATCTGCTGCTGCTTGTCAAGTCTTGCTAGCAGCTGGTTGAACTTGTCTGCCTCCTCCTCCTCTCGTCGCTGCTTTGCTCTTGCTCGACTTCTATAGGTACCTTGGTCCTTAGGAAACCCAGTCTCCAACGTGAAACTCCCGTCAAGGCCTCGGACTCGTCCTGTATGTTCGCGATTCCCGAGGACCAAGGTCAGCAAGTCTTTCTCTCTATCGGGATGAAACTGTTTTATTCCATCTTTAATATCTTTCACCACTTTTATCCATGTACTCCTGGGTACCTTTATCCCTTCACTTCAAACAAGGTCCCCTGTAAGTTTGTCATATGTACTCCCATGCCCAAGGAACCAATTTCTTGCCCTCAAATATCATTCTTCGCGAATTGGTTCTGGAATGATCCCATCCCTTTATCATGAAGCTCTTTCTCTTTTGCATCCCACTTAGGCATGGAAGCTGCGTAGCCCCCTGGCCCCATGTTATGGTGATATTTCTTCTTCGCGGCATTTATCTTGTTTTTTTCAGACTTCTCCTCTGCAACTCCTGACCCCCTATACTGCACAAATGCATCCCAGTAAGGCTACTGCTTCGCTAGATAGCCTTCGAATAATAGGTTTTTCTTGTCCTTCTGATACTGTTGCCATAATGACTTCTTCCAGTTCTTGAATAGTTCGACCATCTTCTTCAGTGCAAACTGCTTGACTTTCTTTCTCATTTTAGTCGTCTTGTCCTCAGTGTCACATTCTGGCAGCTTGAAATGTGCCATGAGGTCATTAAATAGTTCCTCTTTGAACCTATCGTCGATATACACATCACTCCATTCCGCCTCTTTGGGCTTATTCCACTCTCGAACAGTGATCGCTGTGTGATCTCTAGCAACAACTCCACATTGCTGTACAAATATTTGTTTTGTTTTCTTCGGTTCCAATGGTTCGCCGTGTCCTGTAACCTCTGTAATTTCATAAACAGTACCCTAGGGCAACTTTTTGGTTGGGCCGCGCTTGGTTTTCTTGCTCGATGTAGAGGCATAAGAGAAGAAACATTCGTCAACATAATATATATACGAGTAGGTACATCTAGTCACGATCATCGGACATCATATATATATATATATATATACCTCGTCGGTCTGCATTACGTGTCCATGAGCTTCTTCCTCTTGTCTGTTGGTCTCCTCTCCCTCCGCTGATGAGTTCAGATACCTCGAGGGGGATCCCTCATCGGCATCGTGAATCATATCCTTGAGAAAGTGTTCTGAATCTAGGTCTTTGCGGATTGGACTAGGTGGATCCATAGTTTCTGAAAAATGCACACAATATTTATTTGAACTTAACAAATAAACCCTAAACACTAAACCCGGAGGTGCGGTGGTGGTGGCCGGTGCCGGTGGTGGTGGCCGCGAAAGAGGTGGGCGACTACGGCTTCCCGCGAGAACCACCACCCTAGCCCTAACTCCGGTCACCACCGAGCATCAACACCCTAACCCTAACTCCGGTTACACTATATAAAAATAATAATATATCTCATACCCTAAAAATAATAATCCTACACTATATAAAAAAATAATCCTACACTAACAAATCATTCTAAACACTAACAAAATCCTACACTAATAATTATAATCACCCCTATTATTAAACACTAACACAAAATTAACCTAAACAAATCCTAATTAAGCACTAACAAATCCTAAACAAAATAATAATCCTATAAACAAAATTAACCTAAAAAATCCTAAACAAATCCTAATTAAGCACTAACAAATCCTATAAACAAAATTAACCGAAACAAATCCTAATTAAGCACTAACAAATCCTATAAACAAATTAACCAAAACAAATCCTAATTAAGCACTAACAAATCCTATAAACAAATTAACCTATCCTAAACAAATCCTAATTAAGAACTAACAAATTAATCTTACCTGGTGCTGGCGGCAGGCGGTGGCCAAAGGCCGGAGGTGCTGGTGTGGCTGGAGGTGCTGCGGCGAGGTGTGGCGCCGGCAGGAAGGCGCGCATGGACCGGCGGGGGCACGGGGGCGGCGCAGGCGCGGGCGTACATGCTCATCGGTGCCGGAGTTGGGTGTAGCCAGCGTGGAGGGAGGCGTACGTGCTCGTCGGCACCGGAGTTGGGCATCCTAGCGGCGTCTCCGGTCGTCTGCTGGCCTCCAATTCTCCCGGTGTGTGGAATGCACCGGGGGAGAATCGCCCATTTATACCCCCCCCCTCTTGTCCCGGTGCATGGCACCAGCCGAGACTAAAGGGGGGTCTCTAGTCCCGGTTGGTGCCACGCACCAGGACTAGAGGTGGGGGGCATTTCATTTTCGCATGCTGGGGCCGGACCTTTAGTCCCGGATGGTAACCTGGGCCGGAACTAAAGGCCAAAATTTGCACGCGCTGGGACAAAACCCTCGGCGCGCGTTGTGCTTTTGTTTTCAAATTTTCGAATATATCATTTAAAACATTTAAATTATACTTTTTGCAAACTTATGAATTTGACAAAACTTTCAACATGAAAAGTTCTTGAATTTGAATAATTAGTCCAAATCCATTTTCTGTTTTATAAAATAATTGTTTTAAGTAGTCAAATTATTAACCATTTTTCCATTATCAATTTAAAAATGCATTAACTATTATTTTTTGCATATTTTTGAATCTCACTAAACTTTCAACATGAAAAGTTATTGAATTTGAATAATTAATCCAAATACATTTTCTATTTTATAAAATAATTATTTTAAATAGTCAAATTATTAACCATTTTGCCATTATCAATTTAAAAATGCATTAACTATTATTTTTTGCATATTTTTGAATCTCACTAAACTTTCAACATGAAAATTTCTTTAATTTGAATAATTAATCCAAATCCATTTTCTGAATAAGCTTTAGTCCCGGTTGTATCCACTAACAGGGACTAAAGATATTTCCCGCCATTTCTCACCGCTTCCCGCCAAGTTTTTCCGCCCTTTCCTCTGAACCGAGCTTTTAGTCCCGGTTGTAGCCACTAACAGGGACTAAAGATATTTCCCGCCATTTCCCACCGCTTCCCGCCATGTTTTCCCACCCTTTCTATCTATATATAGGCCGATCGCGCCATGGTTATGCACACATCCACACATTCCTCTCTCACAGAAATGGACAGCGCCTACTGGGCCATTCTGACCCTCGAGGAGACCGAGGCACTATGCGCCTCAAGATACCCTTGCCCACCAGGCTACCTGCCGCTCGTCGGCTGGATGCTGAGCACTGGAGGGGTTCCTGTCCCTCTTATGCCTCAAGGCTCCGCACGACAGGCGGCCATCACGAACCACTTCTACCACGAGCTCACGCCGGAGCAGCGGATGGATCCCCAGTGGGATCCCGACAACTATGACACATGGAATGCCTTCTTCGCTAACCGGCAGGAAAGGGAGCTCACTAGGTACGATGGTGATGGCCCGCCCCCGGTGAACCACAACAAAGCCGACTGCCGTCTGTGGTGGGCGAACCATACTATCATCGGCGTGATGTGCTACATCGCCGAGGGAGACCATCCTCGCCTGCGGTGCCCACAAGTCCACCCGCCACAGAGCCATAAGAAGGCCCCTCTCCCGCCCGGCGGTAGCGGCATCGTCTTCCAGGAGACCCCTCCCCCGCCCGCCATGAATCTGAGGCCGGAGTGGCAGGTGACCCCGGTATATGCCATGGCTGGGCTGAGGATCCCCGGAGTGGCAGGTGACGATGATGATGACGAAGAAGACCCTGAAGCTGCGTACTATAGGACTAGGCATGATTATGACTAAAGGGGGCGGCTTTAGTCCTAAGTGTTAGCTAGTCCCGGTTTTTAATATTAATAAATGTATTGAGTGTTAGTCCCCGTTTGTGGCTGGACCAGGACTAAAGGGGCCTTTAGTCCCGATTCTATAGTCTTAGTTTTTAAATATTAATAAATGTCTTGAGTGTTAGTCCCGTTTTGTGGTTAGACCTGGACTAAAGGGGGGCCTTTAGTTCCGCTACTACGACTTTCCCAAACTATGAAGATGTTGTCTAGATTCGTACTTCTCATGAAGATCTGATCTCCAAACACGTGCGGTCACATATTAGGGAGTGCCTCTATAACCAGTTTCTTGGAGATGCTAGAGGACTGAGCTCTGGCGGCATCTCCCTGAAACTGGCCGTAGTGGTGTCCCTGCTCTCAAAGACCATCTTGCAGCTTGCAACTTCTCTAACTAGATCAATATGCCTGGGGGCTAACCTAATTTCACATATTAGGGAGTGCCTCTATGACCAGTTTCTTGGAGATGCCGGAGGACTGGGCTCCGGCGGCATCTCCTTGAAAATGGCCGTAGTGGTGTCCCTGCTCTCGAAGACCATCTTGCAGCTTGTAACTACTCTAACTAAATCAATATGCCTGGGAGCTAATCTAATTTCACATATTAGGGAGTGCCTCTATGACCAGTTTCTTGGAGATGCCGGAGGACTGGGCTCCGGCGGCATCTCCCTGAAACTGGCTGTAGTGGTGTCCCTGATCTTGAAGACCATCTTGGAGATGCCTCAAACTGGCTGGAGGACTGGACTCACAAATAGTGTCGACACTCACCCCTATTATTAGTGCTCACATTCTTCCTATATTTATCCATATATATAGTTTCAGTCTCATCTAAACAGTGTGTGCATGCATTATATCCCTTGTTCGCCTGTCCTGAGATGTTACTAAGAGCAGGCCAATCATTGATGGTTACGAACAACAACGCTCGTAGGTCGAACGGCTCCTGTTTGTGCTCATCCCACACACATAAACCTGGTTCGGCCCACAACTATAAAAGTTCATCAACTAATGGCCTTAGGTGCACATCAATGTCGTTGTCGGGTTGCTTCGGGCCTTGGATGAGCACTGGCATCATAATGAACTTCCGCTTCATGCACAACCAAGGAGGAAGGTTGTAAATACATAGAGTGACGGGCCAGGTGCCGTGACTGCAGCTCTGCTCCCCAAAAGGATTCATGCCATCTGTACTTAGACCAAACCATAAGTTTCTTGCGTCACCAGCAAAGTCCGGGAAGTCTCTCTCGATTTTTCTCCACTGTCGACCATCAGCAGGGTGCCTCAACATCCCATCTTTCTTACGTTCTTCCATGTGCCATCGCAATAACTTGGCATGGTCTTTATTTCTGAACAAACGTTTCAATCGTGGTATTATAGGAGCATACCACATCACCTTGGCAGGAACCCTCTTCCTAGGTGGCTCGCCATCAACATCACCAGGGTCATCTTTTCTGATCTTATACTGCAATGCAGTGCATACCGGGCATTTATCCAAATTCTCGTACTTCTCACCGTGGTAGAGGATGCAGTCATTAGGGCATGCATGTATCTTCTGCACATCTAATCCTAGAGGGCAGACGAGCTTCTTTGCTTCGTATGTATTGGCGGGAAATTTGTTATTTCTTGGAAGCAACCTCTTCATGAGTACCAGCAACTTCTCATATCCCGAGTCAGTCACACTGGTCTCTGCCTTCCACTTCAACAATTCCAGTGTGCTACCCAGCTTCTTCTGGCCATCTTCACAAGTTGGGTACAAGAATTTGTTGTGGTCCTGTAACATCTGCTCAAACTGCAACCTCTTATTTTCTATGTCACAGTCTCGCTTTGCATCATAAATGACCCAACCAAGATCATCAGCGGGCCGGTCTGGTTCCCGTTCTTCACCTCCTTCTTCTTCATGGTCTTCCATTGCGGTATCAGCGTATTCAGGGAACATAGATCGATAGTTGTCATCATCGTTCTCTTATTCATCGCCGTCTTCCATCACAACCCCTCTTTCTCAGCGTTTGGTCCAAACATTATAGTCGGACATAAAACCAGACCGAAGTAGGTGGCTCTGAATGACTCTTGCGGAAGTGTGAGCCTTCTCATTCCTACAGTTAACACATGGACAACACATAAAACCATCCCGCCGCTTGTTCTCCTCGGCCACAACTCAAAAAGAATGCACGCCTTCTCTGAAAGCGGCAGAGCGTCGGTCACCGTACATCCATGGATGGATCATCTGTATCATACAAATATATGTCAAACGCAATCACTATGCTAAAATTCGTACCACATGGTCTAAACGAGAAAAGAGTTGCTAACCTTTTATTACACTTGGAAACAAAGATGAGAAAACTTAAGTGTGGCTCGGGCACCTCATATCATGTTTGTATTGTGTGACCTAAACTCGCATTGCTCTAATGGACATTTCACCGAATACCTCTAGTGCATATGTATGAACAAGAAAAAAATAGCGCAACAATACTCTCTCCCACCAGGAAAAAAACAGTTGAGAGGAGGAGGGGGTTGTGCCTATATATAGGTCCAGATCACTAGTCCCGGTTGGAGATACAAACCGGGACTAAAGGGGGTGCCCCCAGCGAGCGGCAGGGCCAGGACCCTTTAATCCCGGTTTGTGTCTCAGACCGGGACTAATGGGGTCTAACGGGCCAGGACCTATGGTTCTGGGTGGCTCGGGCCGTCCGGCGAGGGCCATTAGTCCCGGCCCTAGCACCAGCCGGGACTAATGGCCTGGACGAAAGGCTTGTTTTCTACTAGTGTTGGCAAGATTCATCCCTTGTCAGGCAGGCAAGGTGGATGCCGCAAATTTGACCATGCTTTGACCGGGCTAGTAGAAATTTAAAAACAAGATCAGAACCCGTGTGTCTATGTTTTCATGTGTAAAAAAAATTAGGTCATTTCATGATGGTCAAAAAAACACATTATTAGAAAAACTCGCTCAAGTCAACTGCCACCCCTTGTAAACTTTATTTTGTCTTGAATGGGCTCTTAGTATGTTGTGATGGTTTGGGAAGGCGTGGGCCATTGACAAGTCCAAGGATAGTCTTGGTGGCAGCTAGTTCTTTCACTTTTTCAATAGGACTGTCAGTTTTTGTTAGCACAGCCCCTGCCGCCGAGTACTTTCCGACGACACCGACGAGGAAGTTCCGACGAGACAACACGCACGTATCCGATAACTTCCGCCTTAATGCACGTGCTGCTAGCCGATCGATTCTTTTTATGTAACTAGTACACTCACGCACGCACACGCAAAACAAATTTGATTGCCAAAGGCTCTTGTCGAGCCTTGCTTTCTCTCTTGTACTGCTCAACTCACGGTGTCTGGTACAAGTTTACAAGGCCAGGTGTGTGCATATATATGCACTACTAGAACCTAATCAACTAGGAGTCGGTGTACTACTCCAAAACCTAGTCTAACACATATACGTATACTACCTGGACACTACATCTATTTGGACTGCAATTCCAATACGTGTAGGATACGTGATTATCTAACAATCACCCCCTAATCACGATGTGCTTCTTTACATCGACCTGGGTCCCAAATGCGCCAGCTGCTCCTCGCGGGCGTCATCCACGACATTACTTTCGCCGCTTCCTTTCTCAGCACCCATGTCACCGACTTTGCTTTTATCGGCTTCTCCATGGCTTCACATCGACCCTCCTCGTCCGCGTCCTTCTTTTTCGCGTCCTCCTTGTCGATATCTTCCATGATCGTGCCTTCAGTCTTCACCGGTTCCTTGATGAATACGCATTGATTTTCATACTTCATCTTCACCAGATAATTTACCGTCTAAAATTCTTTCTTCGGATAGTAGTCTAACATGCCTCGCATGCGTGCTCGTGTCGGTCGTAGTTGCCTTGTCTCCAGTTCTATCGGAGTCGACACGACATACTCTACTGTGTCCGACAACACGCTTGTTTCTGAACCTTGTGTGCCTCCACGTAGAGCTCTTGGAGCCAACGACTCTACATGCAGCGTATCCTACATGCCTATTTCTGAGTCAATTTCTTGACTCACCACCACATCACATGGCCCTTGCACTTCTGGACACTCCTTTTCCCCAAGCTCTTCACGTGGATCATCACCTCCTGTACTAGTAGATGATGAGCTAAACACAACACCTTCTAGCTCTGTTTTTTCTGACCATTGACTAGCCTTTTCTCCGGACACTTTTTCTTCTGGGAGTATCCCTAGTGCTTCTGGCCTGGTGTTCACGCCTAAAGCATCGCTTAGGCCTTCAATCTCTTCTAGGTCCAAATTTGCTGACAAAGATAAGCTTCGTTGATCCATATTTTCTTCATACTCAAGATCCCACGTGATGTGAAAATATGAATATTCCGGTTCCTTGGAGCCCCAATTCCATGATTACTCTTCCTCAAAGACTACGTCGTCCGTGAAAACCACCTTATTGGTATAAGGATTGCACAAACGGTATTTCTTCGAGCCTTCATATCCTGTCATGATCATTGGAGTACTCTGATTCACCTTATGCGCCACACATCCAAAAGTACGAAGATGATCAACCGAGGGCTTCCATCCGTACCATGCTTCATATGGAGTCATACCAACTCCACTCTCAGTTGGTTCCATGTTCAGCAAATACACAGCAGTATTGACTGCCTCACCCCAGAAGTTTCCTGGCAAACCTTTACTCTTCATCATCCTCCGTGCCATGGTCAACACGGTTTGATGCAGCTCGCCATCCTGATCAATGCGTATGGCTCTTATCTTCGCCTCCTCCACCTTGAACTCTTCGGCTTCCTTAATCTTCTCAAATGCTTGTTGAGCTTGACCCTTACTTTTTAGCAACACAATCCACATGTATTTACTATGATCATCCACCACAAGCATGAAGAACGTATTGCCGGACGGAGTTGCAGGTGAAATTCCAACGCATAGATCACCATGATCAGATTCTGAAGCTTCACTTGCCTCAAACGTGGCTTCACGCAGAAACATGACACTCTATTGCTCGTGATCCACACACGGTAGATCGTGATCCACTTGCGCCACAATCTCCGTACCCGGTGATGGAGGATCCTCCTAATCCTTCAGCTCAGTTGCTTCGAGCATCAGCATCATCGGTCCATCATCATCTCCTTCCTGGGCGATGAGAGCCCTCTCCTTCGACGATTTCTTGCAATCCTTCTTGAAGTGACCGAGCTCGCCGCACTTATGACATCTTACTTTCTTTATGTCAAACTTCCTCCGCGGCGGAGGCTCGTCCTCGTCCTCCCCTGCGATATACTTTTTCTCTAGGCAAGAATCTTCTCTATCACTCCTGCTGTCGGATGCTTTATCGCCCTTCATCTCCTTGGCAAACAACGCTCGAGCCATAAGCATGAGATGATCATCCACTTTCGCATCGCCATAGGTGATCTTCATCCGCTCGTTGTGCGCCTTGAACCGTCCAACTAGATCATCCATCGTGAGAGTCTTGAGATCAACACATTGCTCGATCGCCGAGACAACGGGTGAGTAACGCGGCGGTGCCACGCGGAGGAAACGCCTCACGATAGAGATCTCCTCCAGCTTCTCGCCAAGTCCACGAATCCCATTGACCAGTGTAGCGACCCTTGAAGCAAAGGCGTCTAGCGTCTCATCTTCTCCCATCTCCAGATTCTCGTACTTCTTCTGCAAGGTTTGCAGGGTTGCCTCGCGGTGCCCAAGATTTAGCGTCTTGAGTGTATCCCACACCTCCTTTGCAGATTTCTTCGACATCAGGTGTTCCATCAGATCCGTCAGCACCACCGAGCAGATGGCCGTGAGTGCTAGTTGGTCTAGGTGGTACTTCAACGCGCCCTTCTTGAACTCGTCACCGCCTGGATCGACAGCCTCCCAGAGTCTGGCGCCTTCTAACGCCCACTCCATCTGGACCGCCCAGACCGTGTAGTTGTCGCGGCTGTACCGCGGATACTGCATCGACACCGGTGCACCCGTAGCCGCACCAGAATACTAGCCCACCACCTTCGTCATGATCTCCCGTTACTAGGAGATCCTCCACGAGGCTCTGATACCAATTGTTAGCATAGCCCCTGCCGCCGAGTACTTTCCAATGACACCGACGAGGAAGTTCCGACGAGACAACACGCACGTATCCGATAACTTCCGTCTTGATGCACGTGCTGCTAGCCGATCGATTCTTTTGATTTAACTAGTACACTCACGCACGCACGCACACGCAAAACAACTTGGATTGCCAAAGGCTCTTGTCGAGCCTTGCTTTTTCTCTTGTATTGCTCAACTCACGGTGTCTGGTACAAGTTTATAAGGCCAGGTGTGTGCATATATATATGCACTACTAGAACCTAATCAACTAGGAGTCGGTGTACTACTCCAAAACCTAATCTAACACATATACGTATACTACATGGACACTACGCCTATTTAGACTGCAATTCCAATACGTGTAGGACACGTGATTATCTAACAGTTTTTACATTTCTTGGACGGCCACGTTTCCGCTTTTCTGCCTTGTAATTTTTCGCGCCACTGGCTCCAATTACGTCGTCTTGCTTGGTTGTCTTGGTACCATTAGGATCAGCTATTTCGATGACGTCGTCTGGTGCACCTTGCCTTTCAAGGATGGCTTTGTACTTCTCCTCCTGTGTAGGACAAAGCGATTAGTGTAAGATGCAATCAAAGAAGGTATCAATATCAAATATATGAGACGAATATGTCTAACACAAACCGTTATAGGGTCCCTGTATGATTCTCTTCGAATCTTGTTGCAACAGGCTTGAGCATATTTTCATCCTAAAGATATCATTTCACTACAGCGCGCGACGGCTACGCCGACGGCAAAAAACCCTCGGCGTAGCCCACTTTGCCGTCGGCATACACTACGCCGAGGGCTGCCGTCGGCGTAGCCCCCTTGGCGAAGGTCTCCCTCGGCGGAGCAAAAATGGCCGTCGGCGTATGCGACAACCGTCGCCGTAGAGCTACGCCGACGGCCGAGGCGGGCCCGTCGGCGTACCAGCCGTCGGCGAAAGGCGTCGTCGCCGTTACATGGCCAGCTAACGGCGCGGCCCGTACGCCGACGGCCGCGACCCTCGGCGTAGCAAGGGCACGTGGCGGCTATTGGGCCTCCCCGGGAAATGGGCTGGGCCGACGGCTACGGCCCTCGACGTAGGGTTGACAGAACCACATGCTATATCTACAAGAGAAACTATCGTTCGCTCCTCATTAGGGTTGACAGAACCACTTGCGATAAAAGCATTCAATCTTTGAACAGCTTCTCCAAAATGTGTGATACATAAAATTCACACACACTTCATGTGGGCGTGGTGAGTGCTATTCAGAACCACATGCGATAATAACACTTACAAACATATAGAAATTTCTCGGGGTGTGAGAAGATTCGTAACGACATTTCATGTGGGCGTGTAGACTGCTATTCAGAGGATACGAAATCATCCAATTAATAAAAAAACATAAATAATTGATACAAATAAAAAATAAGTGAAAAATACAGAAGGCTACGCCGAGGGTGACCGTCGGCGTACGTGGTTGGTACGCCGAGGGTCGCCGTCGGCGTATAGTATGCCGAGGGTCGCCGTCGGTCTAACAGACGGCACCGTTAGCGCGTCGTCCGTGCTGGCCGATATGTGCCACGCGTCCGCTTGCTACGCCGAGGTCCGCCACTACGCCGAGGGTGACCGTCGGCGTAGTGTATACTACGCCGACAGCTTGGCTACGCCGAGGGCTGGCCAGTTGGGCTGGCCTGGTCCGGTCCTACGCCGACGGCCCCGACGTTTGGCCGTCGGCGTAGCAAACGGCCGTCAGCGCATCTGGCCATTCCTGTAGTGTTTTGTGCCTAATTTTGATAGTGATGAAAAAGTTAGCATAGCGTTCAAGCCATAGTCAATTCACGAGTGGAAATAGAATTAATTGTTTCATCTCACCTGGCCAAAATGCTCAGTCAGCTGATCTTCGTCCCATACAAAAGATATTTGAGAGAGAATGCCTCGCAAAAATGGATGCAATGTAAAGAACAAATTCACTAATTTTCTGTAAGCAAGTAATAATTTAGAAAGCAGTACCTACCCGTTCTGCTGTTGCGGTATGTCAGTATAGTTTTTTTGTCCACTGGGTAATATTGATGGGCTTAGATGTTGTAACCAAGCCAGTATCAACTGCATCGTCGAAGCACTTCCGAATGGCATTCACCTGGTATACAGCGAGTAATAGAGGAAAGGGTTGTGTTAGTGATTTAGAAGTTTACAATGTGACGCTAAGAGGAAGTAATACCATGCTTATCAAGGCACTTTTCTTTGCCTCGTCACGGTATCCCTGGCTGGAGTTGAGGACCTGAATCTCTTCCTTGTCGAAATTGAACACGAGTAGAAGCCAGTAGACGTCAAATACATTCAACACAACATGCACCTGTTGTATAAGTAAAATAAGAGTAAGCATGAGCCAGTAGAAACTAGGTAGATACTAGCAAGGATGTGATGAAATGTACCATCCGTCAGCCAACAAATTTGGTTGCTATATACGTGTATCCCAAGGGCTTCCTAAAGAAAAATCTCCACCTTCAGCTAACAGCTTCCTCGTTTCCACGTTTGATAGGACTAATGTAGTACTAGTCTGGACATTGCTAATGTGTACGAACTAATAACCTGCAAAAGACTTAATCATGCGAGATATAACAAATTCGCATAGTTGGTAGAGATTGCAACATAAGGGCTGACCTCGTCGTAAAGGAAGCCTCCGTTTTTACATTTCTCCGCAGGTGACTAGTGGATATGACATGTTTTCCAATGTGAGCTACTTCAGCATGTTCGTGTCTCATGCGGATGAAAACTACCACCTCGAAGTCTTCATCCGTCAAGTAATCGACAACGATTACTTGAGGGTTTATTACTTGAGGGTTTACAATGTGACGCTAAGAGGAAGTAATATCACGCTTACCAAGGCAATTTCCTTTACATCGACAACGATTAATTGACGCTAAAGGAAGTAATATTATTTCACTAGAAGTATAGGCTTCCGCGGTTCCGACTTATGATACATTCTGATGCGCCTGGATATACTCCCTTTATCTCATAATATGTTGCGCATAATTTTTCGTGCAAGTTAAAGTTTGCAAAGTTTGATAAAGAATATATAAAGTAATATAAATATATATGATACGAAATGTATATAATATAAAAATATATTTTATGCCAATTATAATAATATTAATTTGGCATTGTATAGGTTCATATTTGTGTTAAACCATTTGATCAAACTTTATAAAGTTGATTTTGATAAAAACTTATATGCAATATAAATTGGGATGGAGGGAGTAATAGGGAAAAAGATATGCTAAGATTTCAAGTCTATTCATTATATGGTTGAACTCCAGTATATCATGCATGAATACCGCCAACTAGTTTGATCGATATGAAAACTAGACTACGTGCCATCCAAAAATATGATAGTACAATATTGAATTTGTATTGATGATCAAAGTTACATGAGAAAATACAATCGGGAACACCGTATAAGGTGAAATTAAGTGGCATGCAGTTATTACAGAGGTGAAATAATAATATGTTTATCACCTACTACTAGTCGCATTTGCTGATGTTTGCTTACGGCCGGGTTCCGTATATAATTAGCTGATAATAACGTGAATGGTCATCAGGTGTTGACGAGCCTGCAGTTAAGC
This sequence comes from Avena sativa, assembly GCA_916181665.1. NCBI lineage: Eukaryota > Viridiplantae > Streptophyta > Magnoliopsida > Poales > Poaceae > Avena > Avena sativa. The sequence goes on along the minus strand of OV702298.1, from coordinate 36,033,935 downwards.
CTGATCTGTCCGTCGTTTCCTGTGAGCGGGGTGATCTTCCCCATCTTCACCATCGCAGCAGCGAACTCATTGAAGAAGGTGGTGCTACTCGACCTGTACTGGCTCACCACCATAGCCTGCGACTGCTTGCCGCCCGGGTTGTACAGCTCCTGGTCCGAGTGAATGAGGCCCCGCCTGTTGACGAGGTTATCGTAGTAGCTGTTGTCAAAGACGAGCTCGGTGGGCCCGTCGAAGGGCGCCAGGTTGGCGTCGGTGGCGTGGCCCGCGGAGGCGCACCCGGTCTTGAGGCCCTGGGCGAACAGGGGGTCGATGTTGGTCTCGTTGTAGATTCGGTCCCGGTAGTTCTGGCACTGCGCGAAGCCGACGGTGTGCGCGCCGGAGAGCGCCGTCATCTCGCGCGCGGTGAAGCCCTTCTTGGCGAACCCGGCGATGAGCCCGCTGATGTTGAAGAACGGCGGCGGGAGGTCGGCGTTCGCTAGGTCCCTGCTGGCGGTCATCGAGTCGCGCCGGCCCAGCGGCACCGTCCAGGTTGGCCCGCCGAGCTGCGAAATGACTCGTGATATATATGCTCCGTTAGTTATATATGGGCATGCATGTGACCATTTATTTACCATGGCACTGTTTCTGTGCACGTACATACCTTAACGGTGCTGTCGCGTGCTGCTAGGGCGAGGATGTCGGCGCAGGAGACAACGCCCGGACAGGCGGCCTCCACCTTGGTCTTGATTGTGTCCATGACCTCGAAGCCGCGGACGGAGTTGACGTTCCCGAAGGCGGTCTTCTCGCCGACGAAGCCCGGGGCGTCGTCAAGAAGAACCGATCCGTCGCACCCCTGTTAACGTTAATACAGAAGAATCGATCTTTCACAATAATGCATGAACAGGAGCCAAAAATGCATTATCACACCCCTGTTAAGTGTTAAGGGACTGATGGATACCTGGACGAAGCAGTCATGGAAGTGGAGGCGGAGAAGGGAGGCGCCCATCCGTTGCTCGTCGAGGACGGCCTGGTACGTGGCGTCGCGCACGACGGACTCCAGGCTCGGGCAGGTGGTGGCATAGAACGTGGGGCTGAGCTGCCCGCTTGCTCCCGAGAAGACGAGGAATAATAGCGCAAGGAATGAGCAACGCAAGCTAGCGGACGAAGCCATGGCGAGCTAGCTTGCTTGGGAATGTGAGGAGCTGACTGAGTACTCAGCGTCTCCTACGTACTGCTACTTATAGTGCTATATATTGCGTCGCATCCATGCAAGATAGCTGGCTTTCTATACGATCACGTACGTGCTCCTAAATCAAGTCAGAATTTGCCTTCTCGATCGGGCTCAACTAGGCATTACGTGCAAGCCGTTATGTTGTGCCGGCAAAGCTACTGAGCTGCATGTGCTCGCGGCCAGCCCAGCCCAGCCGCCGCGCGGGCAGGTCTGTTTCCCGCGCTTGCTTCAACGTTCGCGCGCGCTCAGGCCGTGAGAGCAGCAAGTAGTACGTCACGTCATGACCGAGCTAGTTGCTAGCTGGAAGTCCGATCGAGCGCGACGAACTAGATTCATCTGACGTGAACGATTACGTATAGGACGCCCTAGAGGTACTGTCTAGTATAATACCAATCTACAGTATAATAATGTTGTATATATTGGCGTATTCCATAGAGAACGTTCTTCACCACTAGACAAAATCTTGTGTTTGCGTGTTTTAGGTGTATTCTGTCTGACTTTTAACAGATGAATGGCTTATGCATGCCTGCACTCGATCACAGGCGCAGCATCATCAGTTACAAAATCACGTAACCGGACTTCCGGAGCTGCATCGACAAAATCAATTTAACTTCCTACTGACAGAATTGTTCAAGAATCACAAAACAGACTCCGACTCCTGTATCGAAAGTTTTATCGAATTGAAAAAAAAAGGAAAACTAATCATGCTATATAAACACTTTTGTAGAACATTGCCTAGATCAATTCGCCAAAGATCTTTTTTGGCAGTCCGGTCGGCTACTAATAGCCTAATAGGGATGCAGAGCATGGCGCCAATCCGGGCGGCCCGCTCCGTAGCAAATAAGCTTAGTTTGAACTAGCATAGGAATTGCTTAAGCGGGAGGCCGCTTGCAACCCTGGCTACTAACCTACCTCTCTTGACGTCAAGTCTTTCGACATAAGGAATTCCTCGCGCCTCTAGTATGATGCCCAAACAGACCAACCGAAGTCTTACAGCAAACAACAGTGCATAAATAAGGAGTTTACGCGGTTACAGATCCAGTAAAATGGAATGACAAGAAAATCTTAACAATGCAACTCTTTTAGAGCATCCCTGATTGCCCCTCATCTCCGTCTCTTGCTCATGGACATCCAAAGCTGCATGAAGATCAACCTGTGAAAGAGAAAAACAATCAAATGGATGCATACGAATAATCTCCTTGATCTTTTTTTTTTGCGAAACAATAATCTCCTTGATCTGAATAGTATATTTGTTCGTAGTTGTCCAGAGAGCCAGCTCCATGCCTCAACACTAGTGCAAACAAGTTGATCCATGACACTTTATGTGACGAAATAAGAAAAGTATCATGGACTATAAACTGTACAGATTGCCATTAACCAGGCCATGGCAACCGAGGCCGAGACATGGCCCAATAAGGTTACGGCCCAATAGGCATCTAAAGCTTTTTGTTTATCTTTTTCAGGAAAAACAAATGAAGCAACACATTTTTTGTAAAAGGGTATATCTAATTCATATACACTCGAAAAATTATGTATAATATGGAAATTCTCATCATGTAACACATATCTATACTTTTCATTTTCACACCATGATAAATATATTTTATCTTCGATGCAAAGACTTTTTTTATATACATGTAGTTAAAATTTGTCCATAAAATAGCAATACACTCATTTAATAGAAAATAGTAGAACATAAATTAAAAATTCCAAATTTTCATTACCAATATAGTGTTGTCAAATCACCTATAACTCCCGAGCTCCAATGATCTTAGGTTTAAAAAAATTGAAAATTTCATTATTTTTTTAGGTCTCCAAAAACTTAGAAAAAACATACATGTGCATATGCATGGTTAGTATGCACGGACAAACTTGTATCAAATTACTTTTTCATATGTAGCCTGTAAAAAAAGATATGTTTTGATGAGAGAGTTCTTTTTGACCTTTCCAGATCCATGATTTTGTAATTTTTGTGTAACCTAGAGTAAAACTTATTATCTAGAAAAACTCGGTACACATATAGATAACATGTGTATGCATCCTCTCCATTTGTTTTGGATGTTTTTAAAACTTTAAATACCATTATAGATTATTTTTTCAAATACATAGATCATTGGGGCTCCACGGTCAAAGCACCTCACCTAGTGTGTTACCACAAGAAAGTTTGCAGCGAGCATCTTAGATAAGTCTTTTGAAAGTTACTATCCAACATAGCTTAACTTGGTATTTCAAAAATATACTATAAAATACAAATTATTTAGTAGAAAGATGGAACATTGTCGGGGGGATAACCCCCGGTAGGGTCACGAGAGGGGAAACATAGCGCAGCTGGGTTGGCTCCGAGTAAAAAATGAACCAGGCCGGGTAAGAACGGCCGGGAAAGATAGGCATGAGAGCCGAGATACAAACTATCTCGGCCCGTATAGGACAAAGTTGTAACCCTTGCAGGTGCCAACGAGCCGAGTCAACCGAGGAATGGCCGAGTCAAGAAGGACATGTGGCACCTTTCCGAGTAAGGTTCGGAAAGGACCATGGTAAATCATGGTCAAAAGAGAAGGGCGACGTCGGGTGACACAAAAGGAGCCGGGTGACGCCCAAAGCAAGCGCTGACGTACAAAGTAACAGCGTGACGCCAAAAAGAACAAAAAGCAGCGTACCAAAAGACCGTTAGCTGTCAAGCTTTATGGACCGGGCCTATGGGCTTAGGGCAAGCCCATAACCCGGCCCATATTGTAGGGACCAAGATCCAAACAATAAACCCTAGAACCCAAAGGGGTATTAGCTAGCTAGCATTGCCTATATAAGGGAGGGCATAGCAGTAGTAGAGGGAGGTGGGACGAAGTAGAGAACAGGTGCTGCGTACTCAAGCCAATACAGCTTAAGGAGCACTTGTAATCTTTGGGGTATCAATCAAATTGTCAAGGGTGGAGAGTTCTTGTTCTTCGTGCATGGCTCGATCGTGCATTTCCTCCCCGGTGCCCACAAGCACCCATTCGGCCCCCAACTTAAGCCTATACATGGCATCTGCCGTGCCACCACCACGATAGTTGGCGCCCACCGTGGGACAGAAGCAGGTGCTTGATAGAGTCTTCATTCGGATGGGCAACATCATCGCCAAGACCGGTGAGCGCGTCTACTCCGGCCTCATCTAGAGGTTTGGAGCGCTCAACTTCGTCAGCGACAACACGGGTTGCTTCGGGACCAAGCCGTTCCCTAGGGGCGGTCGCTTCATCAAGTTCGGCGAGCACCAGGTCTACGTCGCTGTGCGCGTGGAGCGCGCATATCCTGAGCACGTCGTCCTGGCGCCGGATCCACCAACGGCTCCAGTCGCCGGGAAACCTCTCCAACTCGTCTCCATGGAGGTAATGATGACAGCCCCAAACCCCACAGCTCCCCCAGTAGTTCCAGTAGAGAATGAGAACGCAGAGGAAGGAAATAACGAGGAAACGCCAAGGGCTGCAAGAACAGCAAAGGCGCCGCTAGAAAAACCAGAGAACGTAGCTAGGAGCAAAAGAGCTAAGGAGCTGCAGGAAGCGATAGACAAGTTGGCAGAGCCAGTTGACGAGGTTTAATCTCGTCAATGCCCATTGTTATGGACTTAAGTTTTGGAGAAGATGGGGATGCTGGAGATCGTGGCACGGTTAACAGACAAGCAACCAGGGGACACGAGATTTACCCAGGTTCAGGCCCCCGGAGGGAAAACCCTACTCCTGCTTGTCTGCTCTTTGATTACGGCGGAACCGAAAGTTACAGGGTGCGCAGATTCGATCTGGCGTGGAGGCGTGTACGAAAAGTATGGATCTGTCTGTAGGTTGTCCTCCTCGTTGGACCCTCCTAGCCTTTATATATGGGGAGTCTAGGTCTCAGGTACCGATATGAGTAGGTTACAAGTTGTATTCAAACTCTAGTCTTGCTCTCCAAGGATCCGAAGGCGTCATGGGCCTTGGCCACCCGAAAATCTTCATGGGCCAGCGTATGTCTGCCGTGGGCCATCCTTGGGCTGGACTAGGTATGCTGAAGTCATGTACCCGTAGGGTATAACCATGTCAGTAGCCCCCGAGTGATCAGTCGAATCGTAGATTCGGCTGAGGACTCTTCAATCCTTCGGGTGTAACTCTGTCTTTCAAGAGAATGTGTAGGGATTGTTGATGCGTGTGCCTGACTCACCCGACGGATCAGGGTCAGTTAATCGTCTTAGGACAAAACAACACGATCTTCTTCAGGTGCGAGTCCCTCGACTCGAACCCGGAACATATGCTGGCGTAATTCGACTCAGGCCGCGGAGGACTTACAGGAGTGGAATTCTAGTGTTTTTAAATGATGTACCCAACGCGTCCGTCGGGATTTTTCATCGTACCTGCTGGTACGGATTCATACTAGCAGAGCGTAGTCAGGTGCGTTGCCAGGCCATCAGATGATATCTGTAGGTCTTATCTTTGCGTCGCAGACGCAGCATCCGAATGTTTATCACCACGGAGGTGTTTCGGGTATCCAAGGAGGATGTTACTCACTTAGCATTAATTGGGGCAGAGTTGCCGAAAAGTTTTTGCATGCGGATCCGGAAGATCGTAGTCGAAGATTTCATAGGGTGCGCGACCAGCGCTCCCTATGGGAGTAGCCCCCGAGTGTCTGTTCAAGTCGTAGACTCGAGGGAGACTTTTAGTGCAAGCATTGCTCAGTTGTTTAGTCCGTAGGACTCGAAAATTTTCGGGTGCTGAAATCCTTCCTCCCTATGGGAGTAGCCCCCGAGTCCGTAGTGGAGTCGTGGACTCGACGTAGGACTCGAAGCTCTTGTGTGTGAACGGCCATCGCTCCAGTTTGGAGTAGCCCCCGAGTCCGTAGTGGAGTCGTGGACTCGACGTAGGACTCGAAGCTCTTGTGTGTGAACGGCCATCGCTCCAGTTTGGAGTAGCCCCCGAGTCCGTAGTGGAGTCGTGGACTCGACGTAGGACTCGAGTCTTGTATCATGCAACGGTAGTAGGAAGATCTCGTGGGCGTACTGCTGACCCGGAAGTACATCGGGTGCGCGACCAGCGCTCCTGATAGGAGTAGCCCCCAAGTATTTAGTCGAATCGTAGATTCGAGTGAGTGCTTTTAGCTGTGGATCCGAAGTTATTGCTAGTATAGCTGTTGATGACGTCAGTGCTGACGATCAATGACCTCAAGCGTCTGCTGCGCCAGAGATGACTTGACTGGACGATGCGTGGGTCCCACTTCCTGACTTTGAATTGACCGATCACGCGCGGCGTGGGGATGATTACGGCGTTTCCTCGATCTCCGCTCGTAGTGGACGTCGTGGGAACGACGGTTCGTTTTGGTGCTGACACGTGTACGGCCAGATCTGCCGTTGGCGTTAGGTCTTCTCGATGGACGGCCAGCGTGCGTCGTCTTGGCTGTTATAATCCGTGGTGAAATCGTGGTATGTCTTTTACCGCAGCAGTTCATCTGTCCATTGCTTCCTTGCGCTCGAGCGATTCTTGCTGCGTGCTGAGATTTCCTTTCGCATTTCCTTTGTCTTTGTCGTTGGCAACGCCACCACCGCCGTAGCGCCATGGGAAAGAAGAAATCCTCATCTGCAGTTGGGACCAGCACTGCCGGAGGCAAGAAGGGCGCCGCCGCTGCTCGTGTCACTGATGGTGGCTGGCGGCGATCAGAGACGCGGGAAAGCGATCTTCGCAAGCTGCGCGAGCGGAGCCTAATCCCGCAGGACGCGACGGCCGTGAAACTCCCCGGCAATGAGGTAATCCCCCGTCCCCCATCTGGGTACCGGGTTATGTTCGTCGCCTTTGTTTTGCGTGGGTTTTCGTATCCAGTCCATGACTTCCTTCGTGGACTGCTCTTCTTCTATGGGGTTCAACTCCATCATCTGTCTCCCAATTCTCTTCTCCACATCGCATGCTTTATCACACTTTGCGAGTGTTGGCTTGGCATTGAGCCGCACTTTGGCCTCTTCCGGAAGCTGTATTCCGTGAGGAGGCAGTCTGGTTCGGATGGTGTGTATCCCATTGGGGGTTTCATCATCTCTCTTAGTCCCGATGTCCAATTCTTTTCCTTCTCCATGTCCGAATCTGTCCAGTACTGGCGGAGGAAATGGTTTTACATCCGTGACTCCGTGCTGCCTGGGCAAGATTTTGGTCTCGTTCCTTTTGACCCCTCCCAGTTGATTGTGAAGAAAAGATCCTGGAAAAACCAGATCTTAGATGGTGAGGTGGCGGAGATAGAGGCCTTGTACCGTCGGGTGGAGGAGCTCCAATTGATTCCTGAGAAGGAGGTGAACAGTGTCGACATCATCCGGGTGTTTCTTGAGCGTCGGGTGCAGCCGCTCCAGGCGAGAGCGCATCCGATGTTTCTTTACTCTGGGCGCCGTGATCCGACGAGGGTTTCGAGTGAGAAAATCTCCGAGGTGGAACTTGACGGGGCTCTTCGCGTGTTGTTGAAGTTCAAGGCCGACGAGGAAATCCCGGGGAAGTCGTTGACTCCGCCCTTTTCGTCGACGTTGGCCGTGCCAAAGGTGTAGATTTGCGCACGTAGTGCTTCCCTTATGTTTTGGTCAGTTGTGTACTTGTGTCCTTTGTTTGCTAACAAAGTTTCTTCTCATCTTGTAGAGATTCAAAGTGCCAGGCATGGCGCCACCATTGCCCGAAAGGTATCCGAATGCCCCGGATAATGAAGTGGTGGATTCCGTGTCTGAGCTTCCTTCGGCGCGATCTCCGGCGGAGGATGCCGATGAATCGAGTGAAGACCATTCGAGTAAGCGATCACGGAGCTCGAGCGAGTCTTCGGATGCCTCGACTCCTCCGACTCCCAGGAATCCTCGGGGTCTTGAGCTCATGATGATGTTCAGGGGGGTTCGTCTTCTCCCATTCCTGCCATTCCTGTGCAAGCTGTTGCTCCGCACCCGCCAGCAAAGCGGAAGAAGGAAGAGAAGAAGGAGGAGAAGAAGGAGGAGAAGAGGGCCCGGAGGGCTTCTCCTATCTTTGACCTGAGCGCGTTGGGCTCGTAAGTGTGCTTATTGCCACTGTTGTCTTTTGCTCACTTGTTATTTTTGCGCCTGTGTTGATTGGTTCGTATGTAGGCAATCCTCCGACGGCTCTAGTGATGGAGCGCGCGAGATGATGGGGGAGTCGAACATTGCGTCGCCTCCTCCTCAGACGGTGGCGACTTTGGGTGGCGCCGCTCCGGATCCTCCTGTGCAGGAGAGGCTGGTGGTTGCGCCTCAGAATGTCGCAGGCGGGCCTGCGGGTTCGTCTTCGGAGCACGTAAGTTTGTATGCTTCATGTCACGGGGGGAGCCCCCGAGCGTCTTCGTGTGCTGATGTTGTGTTTGCTTCTGTGTTTTGGGCGTAGCCCCCAAGTCCTGCTCTTACTGCTATTGCCTTTTCCTGCAGCCTTTTGTCCAAGAGGCCAAGCGGCTGGTGGAGGAGCGCCTGACGCTGGAGGCGAAACTGCGGCAGCTGCAAGGTATTCGTCTGCCTTGGAGTACTCATCTTGCTATGTCTTGGTCCTGTTTGTTGACACTTGCTTGTTGTAAATGCAGAGGAGCATAACGACTCTCTCCGTGAGGTTGATGCTCTGAAGAAGAGCCTTGGCCAATTGGAGCAGAAGGCCGAAGCTGTCGCTGAGGCGAAAGAGCGCCTTGAGCTGGAGCTGTCAAAGGCAGCCGAAGCGAAAGAGCGTCTGCAGCAGGAAGCCGCAGGTCGTGAAGTAGGAGTAGCGGAGAAGCTCATGGCTGCTGCCAAGGCAATTTCGGGTGAGTGCTAGCTTTTGCACGTGCTCCTTTTTCTTCGGGTCCTCTTCTATGTTGCTTTTCTTCATGTTTTCTTCTATTTTGTCTCAGATGCCGCAGGCATCGAGTTTGACCGTGGTGCTCTGGAGCACGGAAGTGCTCTGGATGATGCCACTGTGGCGGTCGAAGACCGCTGCAGTACCGTCGTCAACTCCCTTGCCAAGGCGAAGGAGGTCCTTGGTCGCTTCTACCAGGAGTTCTTCCCGAAGGGCGCAACCCTTGAAGATGTGGGTGCTCTGGCAGAGGCTCTGTCGGCCGAAGCGCCTGCAGCGTACAAGCGCAAGCAGAAGGGCATCGGCGCGTCCGTCGGGCTGGCGATGGCCATGACGGCTAGGGCGGAGCTGGACTTGCCCCAGATCACTTCTCGGATGCCGACGGCTGCGGATGGATCAGAGGTAGCCTTCGCTGCTTACTCCGCTCGCTGTAGACGATATGGGCCCAAGCTCATTGACTTGTTGTCTGAGTACGCGCTGCGGCAGCAGGGCGAGGCCAAAGCTAGGCAGTCTGGCTCTGAGGCGACTCGGTGTCCTACGCCTTAGGCATAGGAGATGTAGGGTAGTATGTAGTTTATTTTTGCTATAAATATCTTTTGTAGCACCATTCTTGAGCCACGCAGTGGCCTTATTTAATGAATTCCTCCGAGTTGGGCTTTTATCTTTGGCTGAGTATCGGTGTGCCTTCTTTTTCTTCTGCTTTAGGTTCCTTCGGGTGTTGACCCAGTTGGTACTTCATCCGAAAGGCCCTTGCGAGCATCGTTGGATGATACCTCGCAGCTCGCTTTTCTTCGGGATCGTGTACGCAGCTTGGAGAGGGATTTGCTTGGGCTACGCGGTCGTGCTGACGTTTGGAAGTCCAAGGCAGACCGTAGTGCAGCCAGAGAGGAATACTTGATGGCGGAGCTGGGTCGGCTGTCCGAGCAGCTGCAGTGTAAGTTGGTCCTTCTTTCGGGTCGTAGCTTAGTTCTTCGGGTGAGCCTGCTGGCCTTACTCTTGTTCTGTGTTGTTGTCGCAGGTGCGAATCTTGCTCCGAAGGAAGAAAAGGAGCGCATTGCTATTCGAGTCAATTGCTTGACTCAACAGGACATGGAAGCCGGTGGCTTCTTTTGGATGGATCGCGATCGTGCCATAGTTCTGGCGACGGTGCAGGATCGCGTCTTCCAGGTTTCGCGGGTGCTCCGTCAGGTGCAGACATCACTGTCCTCGGTGTTGCACGTCATGTTTCCGTTGGATGGCGTGCCGACGACCCTTGCAGGTCTTCTGGCGAAGTTTCGGAGTGCCAGCAATGTCAAGGAGCTGGTGCGGCAGCAGCTTGTCGCAGGGGTGAAGGCTGCCTTGTCTCTTGTGAGGGTGCATCGCCCTGATGTAGATTTGGCTGCTGTGGCGACTAGGCCACCTCCTCGGCCAGATGGTGGCGAGTGGAATATGCGTCCGCATTACGCGGCTGTAAGGCAGTATGCCGAACAGATTGTAGATTTGTTTGAGCAGCGTGCTCAGGCTATTCTTCAGAATAGGTAGAACCTGAAAATAAACAGATAGATGTAAAATTTGTATATTGCGGCTGGGCGTGTATGTGCCCTTTGTTGTAAAGGTTCGCTTGTTAGCGAGCACGCAGTGCTTTGAGTTAGTACGTGTCCTTTTCGTTTGCCTGACGTGGTCAACTACTCAGGTGTACATGTTTTGTCCTCAGTCGATGAAATCGTGAGGTGGGGGGAGCCCCCGAGCACGCAGTGCTTTTGATTTAGTACGTGCCCTTTTCGTTTGCTTGACGTGGTCAGCTACTCAGGTATACACGTTTTGTTCTCAGCCGATGAAATCGTGAGGTGGGGGGAGCCCCCGAGTGCGTTAGTAACATGTAATCAAAGTTGCAGAGAAATAGTTATTCGAAGGTTGGGAGCAAGATACTTAGCTTTATTTGTAGCGTAATGGAGAAGGTACATGGTTCGGCTGAGTGGCCTTGGCTGTAAGCCTTATTGAAAGTAAAAGGGGTACATTGCCCATTGCTATGGGTAGAATCGTCGCAGGTGCGAGATGTTCCATGGGTTGGAGTATGCGACTCCAGACTCCACGTGCTTGAGGCGATAGGCGCCACCTGGGATGACCTCGGTGATGGCGTAGGGTCCTTCCCATGGCGACTCGAGTTTGTTCGGTCGCTTTTGCTTGAGTCGCAAGACGAGGTCTCTTTCGACGAAGGACCTTGGGCGCAGCCGGCGGCTGTGATAGTTGCGGAGACTTTGCTGGTACACCGCGGATCTAGCTGCTGCTATATCCCGTGCTTCGTCGAGTGTGTCGACGGCATCTTCGAGTGCGGCCGTGGATTCGGTTTCGCTGTAAGCGACGACTCGTGGAGCCTGGTGACGTACTTCGGCTGGTAGCACCGCCTCAGCTCCGTGTACCATGAAGAACGGTGTGTAACCGGTGGAGCTGTTTGGCGTAGTTCGTAAGCTCCACAGGACAGACGGTAGCTCTTTCGTCCAGTTGCCAGCTTTGTGCTCGAGTGAGCTCGTGAGGCGTTTCTTGATGCCAGCGCCGATTAGGCCGTTGGCCTTTTCCACTTGCCCGTTTGTTTGCGGGTGCGCCACTGAGGCGTACGTGATATTGATCCCGAGGCCTTCGCAGAAGTCCTGGAATTCTTCGGAGATGAAGTTTGATCCGTTATCGGTGATGATGCTGTGCGGTACGCCGAATCTGTAGATTATGGATTCGAAGAACTTGACGGCGGTTTTGCCCTTCTGGTTGGTGACTGGCATGGCCTCGATCCACTTGGTGAATTTGTCGACTGCGACCAAGAGGAAGACGTGTCCTCCCTTCGAGGATTTTGGCAGTTTGCCGATCATGTCAAGGCCCCATTGAGCGAAAGGCCAAGCTATGGGTATGGGTCGAAGTTCGGACCCAGGTGCGTGTGGTTTGTCGGCGAACCGTTGGCACCCGTTGCATCTTCGGACGATGTCCTTTGCGTCGTTCATTGCCGTTGGCCAATAGAATCCTGCTCGTAGAGCTTTGGCGACAAGGGAGCGGCTGCCTGCATGGTGGTCGCAGATGCCCTCATGGATATCTTGGAGTATGGCCTTGCCGTCGTCGATGGTGATGCACCGTTGTAGGACGCCTGTAATGCTGCGTTTGTACAGCTCTCCGTTGATGATGGTGAAGGCTTTTGACCGACGAGATATGCGCCGGGCATCTGTCCGGCTGTCTGGCAATTCTCCGTTTATCAGGTACTGGAGGTATGGACGTGTCCAAGTTTCTTCGACTGCCATGACCTGCATCAGGTTGACCATGGCGACTTCGGTATCCAACTTTTTGGGTCCTTCCTGTCCTTCGGGTAGCGTAGCCCCCGAGTGTTCTGCTTCTTCCGGTGATCCCTTGGGGAATTTCCGCTTGATGGATGGCACGCAGATCTGTTCGAGGAACACACCTGGTGGTATTTTTGCACAAGTCGAGCCGATGTTGGCGAGTCTGTCAGCCTCCTCGTTGCTCTCTCTTTCAACGTGCCGAAGTTCGCAGCCATCGAATTCTCCTTCGAGTGCGTTGTATAGTGCGCGGTACGCTATCATGTTTTCGGCGTGTGCGTCGCACTCATTCATCGTCTGCTGGACGACGAGGTTGGAGTCACCGTAGATGACCAGGCGCGTTGCGCCGCATATTTTTGCCATCCGCATGCCATGGATGAGGGCCTCGTATTCGGCCTCGTTGTTGGAGGCTCTGAATTTCATCTGAAGGACGTACTTCATCTTGTCACCTTGCGGGGAGGTCAATATGACTCCTGCCCCTGCTCCGGCTTCGCGTTTGGAGCCATCAAAATGCATTGTCCAGGACTGTGACATGTCTGGGGTGTCAGGCAGCTGTAGCTCCATCCAGTGCACCAGAAAGTCCGGAAGGACTTGAGATTTGATTGCGTGTCGCTTCTCGTAGGTGATGTCCAGTGGTGATAGTTCGATGCCCCACAGGGCCACGCGTCCTGTGGCCTCTGGATTGTTCAGGATGCTGTTTAGGGGTGCCTCGTTGACGACCATCACCTGATGCTCCTGGAAGTAGTGGCTCAGTCGTCGAGCCGTTATGAACACGCCGTAGGCCAGCTTCTGGTAGTGCGGGTACCGCTGTTTTGTTGGAGTGAGAACCTCGTTGAGGTAGTAAATTGGGCGTTGTACCCCATGGGTCTTGCCTTCTTCGGGTCGTTCGACCACAAGTACTGTGCTGACCACCTGGTGCGTGGCTGCTATGTACAGCAACAGGGGCTCGCGCTCTTTTGGCGTGACCAAAACGGGCGAGGTGGAGAGGAGCCGCTTGAGGTTTTCGAATGCGTCGTTGGCTTCTGGTGTCCACTCGAACTTGTCTTATTTGCGCAGCAGTTGGTAAAATGGTAGGGCCTTCTCGCCCATGCGGCTGATGAACCTGCTTAGTGCCGCTACTCGCCCTGCGAGCTGCTGAACGCCCTTGAGGTTTTTCGGCTTCTCCATTGTCATGATAGCTTTGATTTTCTTCGGGTTTGCTTCGATCCCTCGTTGAGAGATGAAGTATCCGAGCAGCTGACCTGAGGGGACGCCGAAGGCGCATTTTTCTGGATTGAGCTTGATCCTGTAGCGATCAAGGTTGTCGAACGTCTCGCGGAGATCGTCGATAAGTGTTCTTGCCTCCTTGGTTTTGATGACTATGTCGTCGACATAGACTTGGACATTGCGACCGATCTGGTCCTTGAGGCAGGCCTGCATGCATCGCTGGTACGTGGCACCCGCGTTCTTTAGCCCGAAGGGCATTGTGTTGTAGCAGTATACTCCGAACGGTGTGATGAACGCCGTTTTTTCTTGATCTTCGACCTTGAGTCGAATCTGATTATAGCCTGAGTAGGCGTCGAGGAAGGAGAGTTTCTCACAACCTGCAGTCGAATCGATAATCTGGTCGATCCGAGGGAGAGGGAAGTGGTCCTTAGGGCAGTGTTTGTTCAGTGACGTGAAGTCCACGCACATCCGCAGGATGTCCGTGTCCTTCTTCGGGACCATCACTGTGTTTGCCAGCCACTCGCTTTCCTTGATTTCCCGGATGAAGTCTGCTGCGAGTAATCTGTTCATCTCTTTGCCGATAGCTTCGGCTTGTGGCTCCGACAGTCTTCGGATGGACTGCTTGACTGGTTTGGTGTCTGGGAAGACATTGAGTGCGTGCTCGGCGAATTCCCTGGGAACTCCTGGCATGTCCGCAGGACACCAGGCGAAGATTTCCCAGTGCTCACGGAGGAATTCGACGAGCGCGCTTTCCTATGCGGTGTTGAGGTCGTTGGCGATTAGCGCCGTCTTGGAGGCATCCGTTGGATGGACCTGTACTTTTTTGGTGTTGATGGTGGAGTCGAAAGACATATCAGGTGCGTTCTGCTTGGTGACTGGGGGTAGCCCATTGTCTGTCACTTCGCGGAGCCTTATGAGCTCGTCTTGCATGCAGAAAGACTGGGAGATTTTGTTGAAATCCCTGTCGCATTGGTCCGATCGGGTGAAACTCCCGTGGACTGTGATGACGCCCCTTGGTCCTGGTATTTTGAGTAGTAGGTATGCATAGTGTGGGACGGCCAGGAACCTTGCGAATGTTATGCGTCCCAGGATGGCGTGGTATTGCGACGGCCAGTCCACCACTTCGAATTCTAGGCGCTCCTGTCGAAAGTTGTCCGGTGTCCCGAAGATGACGTCGAGCCCTATTTTGCCCAGGGGGAAGATGCCCTTCCCTGGGACAATGCCGTGGAACGTTGTGTCTGATTGTTCCAGGCTGTATTGCGGGATCCGCATAGCTGCTAGAGTGCTTGCGAATATTAGGTTGATGCCGCTGCCGCCGTCCATGAAGACGCGACTCATCTCGAAGCCTCCGATCTGCGCCTCCAGCACCAGGGCAGCATGACCTAGGCGAGGGATCTGAATAGGGTGATCCGTGCGAGTGAATGTGATGCAGGACTCCGATCCGCTGAGGTACTCAGGGATGGCAGGTGGAGTTGTCACGGCCATATTGATTTGGCGGGTGATCTTCTTTTGTACCCTGTTGGTTGGGCGTCCTTTCTGTATCATATTGAGTGCTCCTTTTGGTGGGGGGTATGCGACTCCGGCGTTGTTTTGCGCTGGTGCGGCTGGTTGATGTGGGCCTCCGATAGGCGGCGGTGGAGGAGCTCCGTGTGCTATTTCGCCTGGCGCAAGTGCGTTTCCGAACGCAGGAATTGGAGCTTGTTGCCTCATCTGTACCATGCTTTCGCTGAGTTTCTGGAACTCGCGGCAGTCCTTGAGCATGTGGCTAGCTTTCTTTTTGCCGTCTTGTTTGTCGATATAGAAGTGGCTGGTGCATGGACCCGAAAGTTTGTCGAATGCTGAAGGTCCGTTGTCGCGGTCGCGGCGTTGCCACGACTGTGTTGGTCGTCCGTTGTCGCGGAAGTTTCCGCTGCGATATCCTCCGCTGCTGCGGCTGTTGTCGTTACGGCGGTCGGCGTAGCCGGCTGCGACCATGTCGGGTCCGTCGCGGTCCTCGTATACGCGCGGTCTCCTCTTGCTGCGGCATTCGCGTCTTCGGCCGTAGTCGTCTTCTTTATATGATAGCGCCCGCTGGATGCAATCTTCGCCATCTGCCCAACTGTTGGCGATTTCCATGAGCTGGTCGAGTGTCTTGGGCTTTACGCGTCCAAGTTTCTCCTTGAAGTCTGGGCGTTTGACGCCGTCCCTGAAGGCGTCGATGGCCCGTTCTTCGGAGATGTGTGCTGCGGAGTTCTTGGTCGTGGACCAGCGTAGTATGTACGAGCGAATAGATTCACCCGTTCTCTGAGTGCAGGCTCGCAACTCTTCGATTGAGGCGGGCCTTTTGCTGGTGCCTTTGAAGTTTCGGATGAAGCTATAAGCGAGCTCCTCCCAGCTTCGGATGGATCCTGATGATAGGCTGCTGAGCCAGACCCGTGCCGCGCCTGTCAGCTGCAGCTGAAGGCATTGCATGGCGGTTTCTTTGCTGCCTCTGTGAAGTTTAACGGATGATAGATGGTCACTGAGCCAGGACTTTGGATCTTGCGTGCCGTTGAACTTCGGAGTATCCGAAGGAAGCTTAAAGTTGCGTGGCATCTGTGTTCGCCGGACGGATCTGCTGAAGCATCGAGCCCCGCAGAGTTCTCCTTCGTCTTCATCCATCTCAGATTCGGATGAACATGCGCGTTTGGCACGTGCTTTGTCGATCTTGCGCTGTGTAAGCTTGTCCCTGGCGTCGTAGTCGTGCTTATGGCGGTGCGAGCTCTTCTTTCTTCGAGGAAGATCGTGTTCTTCTTCATCTTCGGATGAGGGAGTGGGGCTCCGGTCGCGCCTGGCCGGAGCTTTCTTCTTCGGCTCCGTAGGAGCGTCTTCGTGGAGCGCAGCTCCGATTAGTCCTAGTCCGGTGAGTGCGGACCTATGCATGGCCCTTTTCGGATCCCCCTCCGGAGGTGGGTGAGCCGCAAGATACGCAGTGGCTGCCATGATCGCGGCTTGTGGCGTCTTCGGGGTGATGTTGCCGTCGGCGTCCATATCCATGAACGATGTGTGGAGGGTTCGGGTCACGTCACGCCGCTCCTTCGGGTCCATGTTTTCCACCCGAGAGTGGTGCTTGTTTCCCTGATTTCCGTTTGTGCTGGAGCCGGGTCCCATGGCGGAGAGTGCGGCTCGTCGCGCACTGGACTCAGAGGCTGCTTTCTTGCGTTTATCGAGCGTCTCCTGCATCTTGACTTGCTTCTTGTGCTCCTCGATGAGGAGGTAGTGGTATGCCATCAGCAGGTCACGTGGGGAGTCCAGAGGTAGGACTATTTCGCCTGCGACGGCGCGGCGTGCTTCGGCCCATCCTTCTTTGCTAAGTTGGATGAGGTGGCCCCTGTTTTCCCCGTTTTCGCCGTTTTCGCCCTGCGGGTTGGGGTTGGATGGCGGGTTAGGCGTTTCCTCGTCGGTTTGGATGATCGCGGCGCACAGATAGCGCCTGCAGATTGGTTGGCTGCTGCCGCAGCTTTCGGATCCGGAACCGTAGGTCCCTTCATCCGAAGGTGGATCGCACAGATCGGAGTTGCAGCTGCTACCGCTGTAGAACTCATCTGTTGATGGTGACGTAGCACGGGGTGTGGAGCCCACGAAGCGGGCCTGATGGACGGCACGGGCATCCGCTCGGGGAGGCGAAGGGTGCCAGTTTGTCCTACCCGGAAGCAGAAGCTCCCGAACAGAATTTCGAGTCCGTCGCCTACGGGCTCGAAATCCTTCATGGTATCCGGCGAGTGGGCGGTGAAGTCGAAAGCGCCGAAGAGGAGGTGATTCTCCGTCGCCGAGGAGTTGTAGATCGATCGGGTCGGAACCGTCACGACCGCACAATCAGCAGCCCCAATTTCCACAGACGGCGCCAATTGACGAGGTTTAATCTCGTCAATGCCCATTGTTATGGACTTGGTTTTGGAGAAGATGGGGATGCTGGAGATCGTGGCACGGTTAACAGACAAGCAACCAGGGGACACGAGATTTACCCAGGTTCAGGCCCCCGGAGGGAAAACCCTACTCCTGCTTGTCTGCTCTTTGATTACGGCGGAACCGAAAGTTACAGGGTGCGCAGATTCGATCTGGCGTGGAGGCGTGTACGAAAAGTATGGATCTGTCTATAGGTTGTCCTCCTCGTTGGACCCTCCTAGCCTTTATATATGGGGAGGCTAGGTCTCAGGTACCGATACGAGTAGGTTACAAGTTGTATTCAAACTCTAGTCTTGCTCTCCAAGGATCCGAAGGCGTCATGGGCCTTGGCCACCCGAAAATCTTCATGGGCCAGCGTATGTCTGTCGTGGGCCATCCTTAGGCTGGACTAGGTATGCTGAAGTCATGTACCCGTAGGGTATAACCATGTCACCAGTGGCACAAGCAACTGACCCGGCGCGTGTGCAAGCCGAGTTGGAAGAAACTAGGATAAAAGTCCTGGAGAAAGCAAAGGAGCTAGCATAGTTACAACAGGATGTGGATATCACTATCCGAGAGCTTAACTCGGTAAATCGAGTCAAGGGCGCAAAGACCCGGCTTGATGCAACGAGATTGAGAGGAAGGAACCTCAACGAAGAACTGGCAGATGCGACATCAAAGATAACACTAGAGAACAGCAATGAGACGGCCATGCGTCCAATGTACAACACAGCAGCAGCTAATCTGCGAGCGACAGAAGCAGCAATGGCAGAATTGCCCTACTTGGAAGGGGAAGCAAATAAAAGGCAGCAAGAACGAGTCAATGAGTTAGTAAAAGCAGCCAGTATGCTGAATGAGGCGTATTACAGAGCAAATTTGGGTATAGCAGGGAGATCACAGTTGGTTCACTCGGCGACTCATGTCCCGGCAAGATCGGCTGGGCACACGGCATCCTCACCCGGAGCGGCACCCAGGCCGAGAAAAGAAAAAAGTATGGACTCTCGAAGAAACAAGCAGATGGTCGCCTATGATCTGGCAGTAGTTCAAGGAAATCCGGCGCATACGCAAGGGGCAAAAAGAAATAATCTCCAAGAAAATGAAACTAGGAAAAAATTGGACAGAGAAATGACAACGGAGGGCAAAATTTTGCGCCTCATGCTCGACGCGCAACTCACTCGGCAGGAGGAGGAAATCCAGCTCCAAATAACGCACCAGCTCAGCCGGAAAGAAGACAGCAAAGCGCCGGAAAAACAGTTCAACAACCAGCTAACCCCAACGCGAATTAAGAAATGGTAAAATGCACCTAGCTAGGAGCCTCCACAGCAATTTGGTAGCCTGGACCGTCCGATTAAGCCATCTAAAGGTCCTCAACGATTTACTTAGTCCCGGAACGTTGTTAGCGATGGTTTATTTCGTTCCTCGGCCTGGAGGACTCCAGCTTCGTTGCTGGGCTGCTTCTCCACGGAACGAGTTAGGCCTCACCTGATTTGTCGGGCTGTGAAACGCTCTATGGGCCTTCTGCTGCGGCCTTTACACCTTTTCTGGCAGACAAGGACCGTGAAACCAAGAAGAAAAAACGCGACCAGGCCTTTCCGTTCCTCTCGGTCTTTGCTGCGCTGCCGCCAGTCCGCCATTGCCCCTAGGGATCCCCTGCCCTTGCCCCTACCGCCAAAGGGAACGGCATGGAGGACAACTACACGACGCTAGCTACGCAAGAGGATAATCGATTTCCCTCTATTTCGCGTCGTCTATCAATTTTTCCCCTCTATTTTGCGCCGTTCTTTACCAGAACGGAAACTTCTTTCCAATCCTCTCCGGTAACGGCGCCTGCGAGGTTCGGAAGGCGGACTCTTCGATCTGCCGATTCTTGGCCATCAGATCTCTCATCGCCGCGACGTCCAGGTCCGGCCATACACTCGCCGCCTCCACCATCTCTCAGGTCGTTTCTCCAAGCCTTTTAATTTATTACAGCAGATGACACTAATCTACTATAAGATCTTTGAGATAATCTGATGTATTTCACATATAATTTAACTGCACGGGGTTTGATCAGACTTCCAGGGCCACTGCTCATGAGCACACCACCATGTATCATCTGCTCTCCAGGCTTGGTGTGTATAAACCACCAGCGCATTGTGGAGATTGTTGTTTTGTATGTTCTATATGTGTGCAACTCAAGACCTATAGCAGCCGATGTTGATTCTGGCGCCTCCGTTATGGAAAAGCAGGTATGTGCTATTTCCCCTTCAATGGCTCTGTAATTTATCACGTTCTTCTAATTGTGTGTATCTATTTATGAATGAATAAATAAAAAATAGCATAATGTGCATGCTTAGCCATGTCGGCAAGTGAGGTATTGACTGATGTGGTGTTGTTTTAGTCGAATATGTAAGTGTGTTTAGTCAAATCCAGCTCCGAAAGAAAATAAATATGAACACATTGTGATGACTAATGAGATTCTCATTTCTTCTTGTTCCCAGTACTTCTCATAGTGCTTCGAAGGTGAAAATAGTCTAAGTCTTATAGTTAAGAATATAATCAATGTAATAGAGGATCATGTTTTTTAAAAAAATTCCATGATTATATTTTTGCAGAAATTCCTTTTATCCTCCCATACCGACATAATTTCTTGATGGGGCTGCTTCTCTTCAATCTCAATGGCCGCCATAATGCTTGGTAAGATGTTGTTGGTAAGCTTTTGCGCAACACCCCTAACCAAGAACAACAGTGTGACACTGCGCCTCCAATCCCCTACGGATGTCCCTTCTTTGTTCGCTGCTAGATATGTCTCTTAATATCACTGAAATGATTTGTTCCATTCCCGATCTAGCACAATATTTGCTGGATAATTCCAGTTCTAGAATCCCCCTTGCCTATCTCCAGTTAAATTATGTTCAAACACAGCTTTCTGATTGACCTGTTTGCAATTCATTTTTTCTTAAAAATACTTACAACTGGTCTAATTCTATGATTATACCATATTACATGGAAGCTCTTCTCTAATTTGATTTATCCATGTACCTTTCCATGTAGTTGGTCAGTGCTCAGCCCCAAGATTTCTGCTCATCCGTCATGTTAATTCTCCATCTTTAAGGATCTTCTAATAAATTATCAGTCTGACGTATTTCCATGAATTCTATGCAGGTTGTCCCCATAGAAAGTACCATCCATGTTACCTTGCCGGTAGCACTGGTTCAAAAATTAAAATGTGACTTTGACAGCTTAGCCCAGGTTTGTTCATGCTTAGTTCTTATTGGAATACTAATATCTCACCGTGGACACACTGTTTGGACAACTAAGATCCTTGATGGTTTATTACTAATCTTATGCCAAATATATGCAGCCATGTAATGTCCCTCGCC
The DNA here is from genome assembly GCA_916181665.1 of Avena sativa. Classification (NCBI taxonomy): domain Eukaryota; kingdom Viridiplantae; phylum Streptophyta; class Magnoliopsida; order Poales; family Poaceae; genus Avena; species Avena sativa. The sequence goes on along the minus strand of OV702298.1, from coordinate 36,013,183 downwards.
TTGGAGGGCATGATCATTTAGGTCGAGAATTACTGCTTATCCTTAAATATCTTTCAGGTTTTCTCATCTATGTTATTCGGACAATAAAGTATTCATGTAGAAATATATTAGAAGTGTGAGTTGCTGAAATTTTCCAATTTTTTCTTGTGCTGCCGAGGAATGAAGCGAGAATGATGGTTATTTCAGTCCTCGTGGCAGTCGATAGGAGAGTAGCAAATGAAGAGTCTTGTTGCCTTGCATAGTTTTGTACTTCTTGGCTCGGGATTGCATCCTGAATCTTTAGAATGTCTTAATCTTGATGGTTATGATGTTATTTGAACAATTAAGTTGGGCTCATTCCTCTGAAGGTAAATGTGCTTTTAGGACGTGGTCGACAATAATATGTTGTATGGGCACAATTATAGGTTTACTTCAATGTATGAATAACTTCAGTTTCCATGGGGTACCTTATGAAAGCACACGCAGTTGGAGGCACCTATATTAGTAAATATAACTTGAACTTTTTTTCATATCATTTGTAATATACATATATTCTAAATATTTGTTTTATTTTTTCCTCAAAGATGGACGGGCGTGGCAAAGCGCGCATTTATGTTCTAGTAAGTATAAATGGTTACTAGGCCATGGTAAATGACGGGTATGAGCTGTCGGATCATGCAAATCAAGCAATGGGAGCGAGATACGGAGATAGGAACCTTCATCCGGATGATGCCAGGCTGAAGCTTGACCGCATAAAAATGGCAGAGATAATTGAATCACAAGGTCCGCAGGGTCCACCGTGCTTTGGTCCAAGGATCATGAAGGAGCCACCGGTGCTAAATTTCCAGCTGGCCAGAGGGACAAAAACATATGATGAAAGCACAAAGCCAGAGGATTGGCTCATAGATTATGGAACCGCTGTGAAGATTGCGCAGGGAAACTTGAGATGGGCAGTACGTTACGTACCGCAGATGCTGGAAGGACCAGATCGGGTATGGTTGAACAATTTGTCACCCGGAAGCATCAACAGTTGGATTGATTTTCATGACGCTTTCGTGAGCAATTTCACGAGAACTTACAAGAGGCCATATCGCCCACAGCAACTAGCAATGTGCAAGCAAAGACCGAATAAGACAGACAGGGAGTTACTCACAAGGTGGTGTACGATGCGTAACTCTTGTGAAGGGGTAATCGAGTCACAAGCAATCGCATGGTTTGCACAAGGATGTAGACATGGGAGTGTCCTGTGGCAAAGTTACAAAGAGATATGCCGGCAAGCCTGGCAGAGACGATAAGAATTGCCGACTCGTATGCGTTAGGAGATCCGACTCAGCCGCTGCTTATGTCGGCAGGGGGATGACTGAGACTTAGATCTATGACGCTGTCGGGTCGCAAAGGCGCCAGGAGAGATCCGAATACAGAAGAAAGAGAAGAGACGAGAGGCCGGATTACAGGTATGGTTCGGCTCAGGTTGCGGCAGTGAGTCAGAATCATCCAGATGCTGGAAGCAGTCAGCGTCAAAGGACGAATGGTCAACAACAATGGGTGCCAAAGAATGACGGCAAAAGGCCATACGATCAGAGGAAACAGTATCAGGACCGACAAAAATACACCTATGAGATGATGCTGGATCAGCCGTGTAAATTTCACACGCCTAGTCCGAGTAAGCCGGCAAATCACTCAACAAGGCAATGCACTTGGTTTCAGAAAGGAGACAGAGTGGACTCGCCGAATAAGCAGCTTCCACCACCTCCCCCTCCACCACTTACAGGAGGAAATGCTCAAGCAGTAGGAGCAGATAACGGATATGAAAACAGGCAGCCGAGATATCAGAATCAGGAAAGAAGAGAAGTTGTGCACCAGGTGCACAATCCAAGAGGTGACGATGCTCATATCAGCCACGGAACCAGAAATGAGTATAGAGAACATCACCAGAGCTATGTTGTCTTTGTCACAGAGCCAAATGACAAGAAGAGCCAGCAGCGACGAATGATGGAAGTGAATGCCACGATGCTGGCAATTCCCAAGTACATGCATTGGTCTGAGCAGGAGAGAACTTGGAGTATAAAAGATCACCCCAAGATCATGCCAATCCCTGGAGGATACGTTCTGGTCTTGGATCCAACATTCATGGGCCCAAATATCAATGTGAAGTTTTCAAAAGTACTGATTGACGGTGGCAGTAGCATCAACATCATGTATATGTTGGAGATATGCCCTAGATGCAATAATAAAAGTAGTTATTATTATATCTTTGTGTTTATGATAAATGTTTACATTCACGCTATAATAGTATTAACAAGGAAACATTAATACTTGTGTGATTTGTGAACTTAATTTGAAGTCCCTAGTAAAGCCTCTATATAATACTAGCTTGTTGGTTAATGGATGATTGTGGTTTCCCTATCATGAACATTGAGATGTTATTAACAACAAGATCATATCGTTAGGAGAATGATATGATGGACATACTCCTATAGATAAGCCTAGCATAAAGATCAAGTCATTTTAATAGTTCAATTGCTATATGCTTTCTGATACATAGTAATCTAATTCCTTCGATCATGAGATCATGCATATCACCTTTACCGGATGGATGCTTTGATGACATCAAACACCACACCGTAACTGGGTGGCTATAAAGGTGGCATTGAGTGTTCGGAAAGTATTGATTGAAACACATGGATCAAGAGTGGGATTTGTCCATCCATATGACGGATAGATATACTCTGGGCCATCTCGGTGAAATGTCATCCAATTAGCTTGCAAGCATGTGACTGGCTCACAAGGGATCACATATCACGGGAACGAGAAAAGAGTACTTATCGGTAACGAGGTTGAACTAGGTATGCAGAGATACCGACGATCATAACCTCGGATAAGTAAACTATCGTGAGACAAAGGGAAATTGATATCGTATGTAAGTGGTTCATTCGATCGCAAAGTAATCGTAGAAATATGTGGGAACCATATGAATTTCCAGATTCCTCTATTGGTTATTGTTCGGAGAAGTGTCTCGATCATGTCCGCATAATTCACGAACCGTAGGGAGACACACTTAAGGATTCGACGTTGTTTGAGTAGTTATGGAATGATGAGAAAGAGACCGAATGTTGTTCGGAGTCCCGGATGGGATCCGGGATATCACGAGGAGATCCGGAATGGTCCGGAGAATAAGATTCATATAAGGAAAGTCCCGTTTCGGAGTTGGGGAATGGTTCCGGTGTTTTCATCGGGAATGTTCTAGAATGTTCCGGAATGTCCGGCACTCCGGAGGGGAAGGGTACATGAATGTGTTGTATCAAGTTGGTATGATTGCATCATGTACTAAGTGTCATCGCTGAACCAAATAAAAGATTAATTCAAATCCTAGTTTGAAAAGTCAAACAGCTAGTTTGAAAAGTCAAACCGCTAAATTTGGAAAGAGGAAAAGAGGAGTGGGAAACCGAGTTGGGGAGGAGTTCCCTCCTCCAACCGGCGGCACCCACCCAAGCCGAGTTGGGGAGGGACTCCTCTCCCTCCCCTTGGCCGGCCGGCCCCTCCACCTATATAAGGAGGGGCAGGGCTCCCTCCTAGAGACACACAAGATCCTCTCCTCCAAACCCTAGCCGCCGGCGCCGCCACCTCCACTGCCGCCGCCGCCGACCTAGGTCAAGCCGCCGCCGCCTAGCAACCCTAGCCGCCGGCCAAGCTTCCTCCTCGGCGTGTCTAAACCCTAGATCGTCGAGGGACTCTCTCATACTCCACCATACTCGCTCCGGCTTAAGGCGAAGCCCTGCGAGATCTCCCCTCTACTTCCGGTACCACGCCGTTGTGCTGCCGGAATCGCGAGGAGAGTGCTACAACCTCCGCTGCCTGCTGGAACAAGGGAGAGGAAGGTCCTCGTCGAGTACCAAACGTGTGACCGACTGCGGGGGCGCTGCCGGAACGCAGCGCCGGAAGGATCGTCTACGCGATCTTGAGATCGGCAAGAGTACGACTACATCACCCACGAGAATCCGCTCTCGTTAAACACTTTGGAATCTTCGAGGGTGAGTTATTCCATCGACTCGTTGCTACAATGTAGTAGATAGATCTTGGCTTGTTTGTTTGTATGCGGTAGAAATTTTTTGTTTTCCATGCTACGAAACCCTACAGTATAAGGATACAATGCTCAAGTTAGGCATTACCATGAACATGCTGGAGCCGACTAAGACCACTTTCCACGGGATTGTGTCTGGATTGTCCTGTGAGCCAATTGGCAAGATCTGGATCGACGTCTTATTCGGCAACAGGGAAAATTGTCGCACTGAAGCTATAGAGTTCGAGGTGGTAGATCTGGTCAGCTCATATCACGCCTTACTCGGCAGGCCGGCTATGGCAAGATTCATGGCTACTACCCATATGGCATACGTAAAGATGAAGCTGCCAGGCCCATGTGGGGTGATCACAGTGGAAGGAGATTACAAGAGATCTATTGCTTGTGCTTCAGCCGGATCTTCACTGGCCGAGTCACTCGTCATAGCACAAGAGAAAAGTCAGATGTTGGAGGTGGCAGCATTGGCCAAAGCAGCACAAATGTCCATGCCAGCACTCACCAACCCGCATGGCAATGTGTCATTTCAAGCTACCAAGGAAACCAAGAAGGTGCAGTTGGATGAAACTTTCCTAGAGCGCACAGTGACCATTGGGCTGGCCTTACAGATAAATAGGAAAGCGAGCTCACCAGCTTCCTCCGTGAGAATCGGGACATCTTTGCATGGTCCACTCAAGATCTGCAAGGAGTTCCGAGGGAGCTGGCTGAGCACTCTCTTCATGTAAGACCAGATGCAAGGCCTGTGAAGCAACCCCTCCGCCGCTTCGCCGAAGATAGAAGGAAAGTAATAGCGGCCGAGATTGCAAGACTTTTAGCTGCTGGATTCATCATGGAAGTGCTGCACCCGGACTGGTTGTCAAATCCAGTCCTGGTCGAGAAGAAGAAAGATGACCCGAACGTGGCAGTGGTATGGCGCATGTGTATTGATTACACGAACCACAATAAGGCGTGTCCGAAAGATCCATTTCCTCTGCCTCGGATCGATCAAGTCATAGATTCTACTGCTGGGTGTGAGTTGTTGTCATTTGTGGATGCATATTCAGGATTCCATCAGATTTCGCTGAATCCAAATGATCAAATAAGGACAGATTTTATCACCCCGTACGGGGCTTATTGCTATCGCACCATGCCATTCGGATTGAGAAATGCAGGCGCAACATACCAAAGATGCATGCAAAAATGCTTACTAGATCAATTGGACAAAAATGTTCAAGTATACGTCGATGACGTGGTAATAAAAACCAAACAAAGTCATACTCTAATTGACGACTTGCGTCAAACATTCGCAAACTTGAGAAGATTCCGGATGAAACTTAACCCGAAAAAATATACATTTGGTGTCCCGGCTGGCAAGTTACTCGGATTCCTTGTATCCAGCCGAGGAATTGAAGCTAACCCGACAAAGATCAGGGCCATCGAAAGAATGGAATTGCCAAAAACCCTCAATGATGTCCAGAAGTTTACTGGATGTCTGGCTTCATTGAGCAGGTTTGTTAGTCGGCTAGGCGAAAAATCCCTACCACTATATCAGCTGATGAAAAATCAGACAAATTCACATGGACACAGCAAGCTGATAGCGCTTTCCATGAATTAAATAAAATGTTGGCAACAACACCAATATTAGCATCACCACTATCCAAGGAGCCAATGCTGCTCTATGTCGCCGCAACCAACAGAGTTGTAAGTGCAGTAATAGTGGTTGAACGTGAACAAGTGGGCAAATAAGTCCAAAGACCAGTATATTACTTGAGTGAAGTGCTCTCTGTCTTGAAACAGAATTACCCGCATTATCAGAAGATGACATATGGGGTATATATGGCAGCAAAGAAGCTGAAACATTATTTTCAAGAACACCCAATCCGGGTAATATGCGAGGCATCTATCTCAGATATATTGGGCAGCAAAGATGCCAGCGTCCGAGTAGCCAAATGGGCCATTGAACTGGCACCATACACTCTATAATATGATAGGCGGGATGCAATAAAATCTCAAGCCGTTGCAGATTTCTTTGTAGAATGGATGGAGATGCAGTACGAACCACCACTGCCAGATCCAAATTACTGGAAAATGCATTTTGACGGGTCCAAGACGAGAATGGGTCTGGGCGCCGGGATAGTGCTCACATCTCCAAAGAGGGATCAACTGAGGTATGTGTTGCAAATTCATTTTGTTGCTTCTAACAACGTTGCCGAGTATGAAGCACTTGTCCATGGCATTAAAGTAGCCAAGGAAATTGGTATCAAAAGGATCATGTGTTTTGGCTATTCGGATTTGGTGATTCAGCAAGTGTTTGGACATTGGGATGCACTGGATGCAAACATGGCATTATATCTCTTCCACGTACAACAAATTTCGGGATATTTTGACGGTTGTGAATTTCATCACATTCCTAGAGCAGAAAATGAGGCAGCAGATGTATTATCCAAACTATGGTCATCTAGGCAAGCAATACCACCAGGGGTAGCATTGGAGCATATCAGGAAGCCATCGATCAAGCCGTCACCAGAGTCCGAATCAATCAGGATCATCCCGGCGAGTCAGGAATCAGAGGCAGTGCCAGTGGACATCGACTCGGGGTAGGTTCGAGTCACTCGGGGACTGATCCGTTCAATTCAGGGGTCGCCGAATCACACTCGGGCACTCCTCAGGTTATGTCGGCAGAACATATCTCGGCGGAACCAATGGACATTGATGTTGAAGCAGACCTGAAACCACTAATACCAACGTGGGCACAACCAATATTCAGTTATTTGAAAGATGGAACCTTGCCGAGTGATGAAACACTGGCAAGGAAAATGGCACAAAGGGCAAAAGCATACACCATAATCAACAAGGAACTCTACAAGAAAAGTGTGACAAGTGTACTGCAGCATTGCATCAGCTCAGAGCAAGGCCTGGAGATCTTATTGGATATCCATTAGGGATAGTGTGGGCACCATGCGTCATCAAGAGCGTTGGTATCCAAGGCATTCTAACATGGATTCTACTGGCCAAGAGCATTGGCACAAGCGCAAGAGTTAGTCAGGAAATGCAGTGGTTGTCAACACTATGCGTCCAAGTCACATTTACTAGCGTCTGAATTGAAGACTATACCAATCACTTGGCCTTTTGCAGTATGGTGCCTGGATATGGTAGGACCATTCAAACCAGCAAGGGGAGGCATGATAAATATCTTGGTCATGATCGATAAGTTCACCAAGTGGATAGAAGTGAAGCATATCAGGAAATTGGACGGTAAAACAGCTTCACATTCCTAAGGGATATAATCCTCAGATACGGTTACCCGCACAGTGTGATCACAGACAATGGCACAAACTTTGCTGAAGGGGCTCTTGCTCGCTTCTGTGGGAAACACCGAATAAGACTCGATGTAGCATCAGTCGCCCATCCAGAATCAAATGGACAAGTTGAACGGGCTAATGGCTTAGTTCTGTCCGGGATAAAACCCCGCTTAATGGAACCACTACAGAGATCACCTGGTTGTTGGATAGAGGAACTACCCTTAGTACTGTGGAGCTTAAGAACGACTCTGAATCGATCAACTGGTTATACGCCATTTTTTCCTTGTATATGGGGCTGAAGCAGTTTTGCTTGCCGACATAGAATATGACTCGCCAAGGATAAGGCAATACTCGGAAGCCGAGGTAAAAGAGGCCCGAGAAGATGGAGTAGATTTACTCGAAGAAGCAAGGGAACTGGCATTCTCCAGATCTGCTATATATCAACAAAATCTCCGACGCTACCATAGCCGAAAAGTGCAATCTCGTGTTTTCCGAGAAGGAGATATGGTGCTAAGGCTGGTGCAGCGCACAGCCGGAATGCATAAATTATCGCCTCCTTGGGAAGGTCCATTCATTGTAAGCAAAGCATTGCATAATGATTCCTACTATCTCATAGACGCTTGTGAAGCGCAAAAGAACAAGGAGGACAGGTCAGGAGATGAAATCAAAAGGCCATGGAATGTGGCACTGCTTCGTCCCTTCCATACTTAGGAGAAGCAGTGCATGTATCACTCGAACTTTCATATGTCGGATGTGTTTGCCGACTATGTGCTAATAATAAAATGGTATGATTCGAAAAACTGACTCGGGGACTACCCCTTAGGCTTTCCATTTCAATTATTTTACGTCGGCTGGCGTGATACCCGAAATTTATCTCGGAACAAGTAGTGTTTACTTGGAAGAAATCAACTCTTCGACTATGCTGTTGTCCAAAAACATGGCTTCATGGCAAGCAAGAGAAAAAGATCTCAGACGGGTAAACACGAACGCCGGATAAGTACAAGGGAGAAACGCGAGTCGGCTTTAGTTTTTGCCTAACTCTCTGCAGGTTGTGTTATACTATGTGTCGAGTAATCTCGGCCAAGTTATCCGAGTTTCATATCCGCTAAGTAAACCCTTCGTACTTTGAGATCCTAATGTCGAACGCCGAAAAATGGTAGACAAGGGCCAAAGGCAAGGAAAGGTGACACGACAAAATGAAACTCGAGGACTTGTCCTTGAGTAATTCGCACTCAAATCATAACGCAAATATATAAAGCCTATCACAAGGCACATAGTCAAACTTCAAGTGCAATGTACGTTAAATTTGTACCCGGCATACCGGGGATCTAATAAAAGTTCGAGTGCTTGGAGAATCGGCCGGGTGAGGGGAATCTGCGGCCGGGTCATCTGGATCATCTGACTCGGTCGCCTCGCTGTCGCCACCTTCTTCAGCAGAAACTTCGACGAGCGGGTCACCAAGATCGAGGAAGCTGGGCCCTTCACACCAAGCGTGCACCATGGTGTACTCGATCATGGCATAAGTTCGCTCCTGGCGCTTCTTGATCAACTCTGGGTCATTCAACCATTTGCCATCTCCCCTTATGCGAGCAAGAACATCAAGGTTGATATCCTCGTACCATGAAAGCACGAAGGAGAGAGCCTTGTCCGCTGCAGCCCGGTCGGCCGACTCACGCCATTGATCCAGCTGGTCTTCAGTAAGGAGCAATCTGTCGGTGAGTGGCTCGATGAGTTCGGGCGGGTCTTCATCCGGCAAGAGCATGCGAAACGCATGGATAGCCGCTTTGAGCAAGTCCACACCGCAGGATCTGAGGGTCTTGACCCGTTCAGACACCGCTGCAAGGAGCTCCTCCATGGACACCTCGCCGTCGTCAGCAGCACCAACTTCGGCTCTCACTTTCTCCATGGCTCGGATGGCAAACATGTTGGCCTCAGGAAGGTTCTCTGCAAGCAAAAAGAGAAAGTTAGCAAATAGCAAGGGCAGATGGAAGAAATCCAGCAGGACTTGGACAATGCGTAAAGAGTAAGAACTCACTACCGAGAAAGAAGTTGATGGCAGCGAGCTTGCTATGCCAAGTCTTGGTCTTGGCTTGAAGGGCACCGAGGTTCATATTTGTCGACTCGACCAATGACTCGGCCTCGTCGAGCAGCTTCTTAGTCTTCTCGGCGCTGGTAGCCTGCTGCTCGTTCTTCTCGACAAGCTCCTCCTTCAGCCCTTTCACCTCGGCCAAGTGCTTCTGCTCCGTCTCGGCCATTAATTCCTTTAGCCGAGTCACCTCATCTCGCTCCTTCTGGAGTTCGGCTTGGTGCTTCTCTGCTTATTCAGAACAAATATTTGTCAGTACCAACAGAAAAATTTCAGCAATTGGCTTAGGTAGGTAAGAAATTTACTCTCGGCCTCGCTGATTTGCGAGTGAAGTTCATTGATCATGGACTGAGCGGTGGCTGTGAAACAAGAGTGAGAGGAAAAATGAGACGATGGACTAAGAAAAATTTCACCAAATGAAAAAGAGGAAGAGCAAAGATTTTACCTTGGCCATAAGTGTCAGTCTGTAGCTTCTCATACGCAAGTTCGAGCTTGCGATGCGCCAGGAAGAGAGCTTGATGCACCTTGGTACGCTCGTTATGCGTAAGCTAATCAAAGAAGACAGACAAATAAGAAAGAGTCAAGTCAGGCGACCTGCCGAATAAAAAAGCTTAAGAGTTTACACCCGAGTAAGTTCGTTACCCGGAAGTAACCTCGAGGGCTAGGGATTGAAGCTCTAACATGAGTCTGGCACAAAGGAATCAAAGGGCTTAAGAGCTTACAGCCAAGTAAGTTCCTTACTCGGCAGTAACCTCGGGGGCTAGGGATTGAATTTCTAACATACAGGCTTGGGGTAAAGGATTTGAAGGCTAAGTGACTATTGAGGAGCTTACAGCCGAGTAAGTTTCTTACTCGACTGTAACCTCAGGGACTAGGTGATATGTATAAAGGAAATACTCAATGATACAAAAGAGTAAAAAGTTAATTTACCTCGTTCACTTCATCGGCACGGGCCATTAGAGCAATGGCCTGCTGGGTCATGTCGGAGATGGCCTTGGGGCCCAGCTTCATCTTCTTCCCGGCACGAGTGCTGACCTCCTGCTCGCCAGCTGCATTCCATGCCATAGCGTAAGGTTCATCCGAACCAAGGCTCTTGCCACTGAGCGTGTGAGTGAGAACTCGACCCGTTTTCAGGGCGGTTCCCACAGTGGCACGGGTTGCAGCGGCAGAAGTATGGAGGGTAACAGCCCTGGAGTCATCACCTGACCCGACAGCCACAGATTCATCCCCCTTACCCGTTGAAGCAAGCTTTGACACCGACGTTGGAGGCCGGATCTGAGGAGCAGAACCCGGAGCGCAAACTAGAGTTGTTTGCTTGGAAGAGGTGGATTTGCCAGAAGAGGGGCGAGTAGAACCAGAAGCCTTGGGCTGGGTCTGGCCCTTTGACAGAATTTGAGAGCGAGCAGGAGGATTTGGAGAAGATCTTGGAGCCCCCTGACTGGGTTCAGCAGTTTTGCTGGCTCCAAGATCAGGAAGTTGTTCATTCACATCATCTTGAGGGCTGATGCCAGAGGAACTAGTGGCAGAGGGTTTCTCGGCGCCATACTTGTGGGCACCAAGATCAGGAAGTTTTTCCTGGCCAACGCCAGGAGCGCTAGCGGAATGACCCACCGGGTCTGACTGACACTGAGAAGCGTGAGCCTCAACAGCGCTAGCCTCAACCCGGACGGGATTTGGCGCCACCGAGTCAGCTGGAGGAGGTGCAGGCCTAAGCGGTGAGGCAATGCTAGAAGCAGCCTGACTCGCCGTCAAAGGTGCGACACTGAAAACAACTAGACATATATAAGAGAACATCAGTGATGAGAAAGGAAAGAACAGAGAAGGCAAAGTGCGAAACTTACCCGGTGATGACCGGGTCACGAGCTACTCGGCGCATGACTCGGCGCCCAGCAGCTTGACGAGTCTCACCCAGGCTGGCAGCAGCAGAGGCAACAGGAGCTGCCGGATTGGGCTTGTTCTTCTTAGCCGGCTGAGTACTGGAGGAGGTTCCGCGTCGCTTCGGCTTAGCGACGGGAATCTTGTCGACTCCGCCCACGGCGAGAGGAGGAATGTCATGTACCTGGCCAGCTGCAAAAGTAAATAATGGGCTTACTCGGATAAGCAAAGAGATTAAGCTCACAAGGCATATACCTTCAAAAGTGTACAATCATCATCCTCATCATTGTCAGACCAGTCTTGTAAGGGATTGCGAGACTGACTCTTACCCGAAGCATAAGCGGCTGTAGTGTGCGGGATCGTCATGAAGCACTCCAGGTCATACTCGACCTCATCCGAGTCAGAGCGGTCCCCATGATAACCAGCAGGAGGGACAATACTGTCATCAACCTGGTGAAGGAGATTCTGCGAAAGACAAACATAATGAGAGACTAAAAACTAAGCTAAGAGTGGCAAAAGAGCTAAAGCCTACTCGGCGAGAAAGTAATCCGGAAACTTACCCAGGGGACAGGCCTGACCCGGCTAAACGGAGGGCAACTCCAGGCCCAATCATCCGCCAAGTTCAGTTTAAATATTGAGCTTACTCGGCGGGCGATGGAGTCATGGGTGAGCTCCTTAGTGGAATGCCGAGTGGGATCATGGGACCCGCTCATGAAGCACATCTTGTGGCTCCTGGCTTGGATGGGGCTTACCCGGCGTGAGATGAAGGTGCACATGAGGTCGAAGTCGGTGAGATGAAAGTTCTCATCCGATGACAGTAACATTTCCAGAATTGCGTTGGCTTCGTTCACCGCAGTGTCTTGGTCGTGCGGGTCAAGCTGCCAGTGCTTCTTGTGGGGGACCTCGTCCGAGAAAGGGGGAAGCCGGATGTTATCGGTGGACCTGCTGTTTTTGACATAGAAAAAGGTGCTATGCCACTTCTTGCAAGAGTCAATACCAGCAACCCGAGGAAAGATGGAATCCCTGCTGGGCGTGATGCTGGCAGCACCGCACCGAGTAGGCTTCTTCTCGGCACGGGGAACTTCAGGCTGGGGGAAAACCTGAACTTTGAAACGAAAATACTTGGCCCACAGAAGAACTGTAGGCCAAACTCCAAGATAGGCCTCGTAGGCAGAGATGAAACAAGAGAGAGAGCCAATTGCGTTGGCAGGAAGATGGTGGGTCTGTAGACGGAAGGTAGAAAGAAACGAGGAAAAGGAAGGGCTCACAGGAAGAGCAAAACCCCATTCAAAGTGGGAAAGGAAAACCACCCGCTCGCAAGCTTGAGGTTTAGGGGAGATCTCACCGGCGGGGAGGCGGCAATCCACTTGCAGTGGAATGCGTCTGGTGGACCGAAGCCACTCCACTTCTTCGGTGGAGACCTCCGAGCCTTCCCAGCCACCGCGCTTGCCGACGGGGACCTCCTGCTCCTCGGCACCATCAGCATCGTCGCGAGCGTCCATAAGGTCGTCGGAGTCTGTGTCCTCCTCGGTAAGGAGAGGCTTGGAACAACGAGGACCCGTGCTGGAATCGAAAGAGGACAGGGGAAATCGCAGCACAGGAGCAAGAGGGAGAAGGAACCGCAAAGGGGGCAGTTCGATCTTGCAGGCGCGAGGAGGAAGAAAGGCTAAGGAAACTGAACGGGCGTGGGGGAAGTGGAAACCCCCAACCCCTACTTAAAGGCAGTAAAACCCCCCGTAGTGGGATCTAACTGTGCCGTGCGGCCAGCGTGTGGCCGTGTACCAGGCCGGTTGAGCCAGTCAGCGAGCGCCACGTAGCCAAAGATGCACGAAAAATCCAGTGCCACGTCACGGCTGGAAGGACAAGAGGCGCAGACCGATGTGACTGCCACAGTGACGGGGAATAACTGCGCAGCTGTCACTGTGCCGCCAGAATTTGGAACAAAAATTGAGGCAAGTAATCATGATTACTAGTTGTCAGTGACTGAAGCGCGCCGAAAATGACCCAGAATTGGCCAAAATAACTCGGCTCGAGGCAAGAATGAGCCAAGAAGTCAAAGAATTGACCCGAAATTGTCAGACTAACCCGGCAAGGTGCGAAACTGAGATAGATAAAAGACAAAAACTAAGTTCCATTCACACAAAAGGAACCTGGAGACGCCTAACAGCTTGAACTGCTAGACCTCACCAGCTACGGGGACTAATGTCGGGGGGATAACCCCCGGTAGGGTCACGAGAGGGGAAACATAGCGCAACTGGGTTGGCTCCGAGTAAAAAATGAACCAGGCCGGATAAGAACGGTCGGGAAAGATAAGCATGAGAGCCGAGATACAAACTATCTCGGCCCATATAGGACAAAGTTGTAACCCTTGCAGGTACCAACGAGCCGAGTCAACCGAGGAAGGGCCGAGTCAAGAAGGACACATGGCACCTTTCTGAGTAAGGTTCGGGAAGGACCATGGTAAAGCATGGTCAAAAGAGAAGGGCGACGCCGGGTGACACAAAAGGAGTCGGGTGACGCCCAAAGCAAGTGCTGACGTACAAAGTAACAGCGTGACACTAAAAAGAACAAGAAGCAGCGTACCAAAAGACCGTTAGCTGTCAAGCTTTATGGACCGGGCCTATGGGCTTAGGGCAAGCCCATAACCCGACCCATATTGTAGGGACCAAGATCCAAACAGTAAACCCTAGAACCCAAAGGGGTATTAGCTAGCTAGCAATGCCTATATAAGGAAGGGCATAGCAGTAGTAGAGGGAGGTGGGACGAACTAGAGAACAGGTGCTGCGTACTCAAGCCAATACAACTCAAGGAGCACTTGTAATCTTTGGGGTATCAATCAGATTGTCAAGTGTGGAGATTTCTTCTTTTTCTTTGTGCATGGCTCGATCGTGCACTCCCTCCCCGGTGACCACAAGCACCCATTCGTCCCCCAACTTAAGTCTACCCATGGCATCTGCCGTGCCACCACGACAAACATGAAGGTATATTTGCGCATACTAGTGTAAAAGAAAGTTGAGGCCAAAATAATGACGAGAATGTTTCGTGGAGTTCAAACTCCATTCTTTGAGTTTTGAATGTTGTGATGCTTCATGGAAGATGCATGTTACGAAGCTTTGTGAAACTGGAAGATGCATGGAGGGTTACAATATTAATACGACTATAGAATTCCACCTTAGCAGCCATGGGGAGGTAGACAAAACCGCACTAAATAATGCCAGCTGCTAGGTGTTCCAGAAAAGGAACAATAACTGAATAAACAAATGTTCAGAAGGATCTCCAAATCCTTCGCTATCCTAAGTCATGTCTAATAAAACTTGCATCCAAGTGTGCAATTTTTTAATGTTAAATTTCGTGATCCACCGAACATTAGACATATCATATTCTTTCTTTTCACTCCTTTGCCTAATTCGCATAACTTTCAGGTTTTCATCTAGATCATCCAAATGTTTTTCTAGTTCCTTCATTTCATCCTCTAACAAATCTTCAGAAAGATTAGACGCCCTAGATACAATGAGATTATGAGGACCATAGTCACCATTATCAGTTGGCCCGGTATTCTTCTTTGGAATTGTTAGTGTCCGCTATGATTTGGTTTCTTTAACCAAGTTAACTTTATTTTTTAAATGGAGAGCGAAGCCCTGGCCTCTACATCAAGCGATGCACACAATATTTTTTATTGCATAGTTTGGTAGAGTAATTTATTATATTGAAGGATCAACTGAGGTTGAGACATGTAAGTATCTACCATAGAAAAATCAAAAGCAACAAGAAGCTATCTTTTTTGAAGTCTATTAACGTGTTGCCGTTCAGTAGCCAGGAAAAAGAAGTCATGTGTAACCGTTAGCATCTGATTGCATCTAATAACCACATGCTCCCCGCTGATCCATCGGAAGTAAGAGAGACCACCGTTGAATCCAATGCGCAGCGAGATGAATAATCTGCAAAAAAATTGTACCCGTTTGTCTATTAAATATAATACTATTTATGCTTGTCCGAATGGACCAACATAAAGCCAAAACACTCACACATAATCCTAGCTCTACTTGTTATATCCATCTCATTTAACCAATTATCAAACATATTAGTAACCTTAGTTGGGGGTGGTATGTTATAAGTGAAGTATATTGATGGTTATGAAAATACCCATCTTTATTCACGTTTAATCTTACATTAAGACAATCAATTGATAAAATATCTCTCTAGCCTTGCTACTAATGACTAATAATTGCAAAAATGTGTAAATCCTTGTTTTAAATTGTAATGTGCGGGAAATCACTCCTTTATGGCGAAATCTAGAGAAATCAAGAGAGAATCACATGTTGCCTACACAACCAAGTCAACCAGGGACGAAATCTAGCGTCCAAAAGTGTTAATGAGCATCGGTATTGTAGGGATACGAGTAGGCTACACTAGCGCAAATCAAAATTTTCTACCGCGTATACCAGGATTACTGTTTTTATAGATCACGGGATTATCACTAGACGCGCGGTTGCGGAACTTGATGAAGCGCGTCGAGGCAGTGTGGATGTTCTATGTCTCCTCCTCGTCCTCGTCCCACGAGCAGCTCCCCTTACATGTCCAAGTGCCATAGATGCAGCACCTCCGAGGTATCCACACGTGCAGGGTGGAAGCGTGAGACACCAGACTGCTAGGTCCGCGCGCGCGACACAGGCGTGAGGAGTGGCGGCTGGGTGGAATGGTTTAACCCTGGTCAGCTCGCCCCACCCTCTCTTATATAGGCTTCCCTAGTGGGATTCTACATTAGCAGACCATTAGTAGCCTAAGCCTGGTCTAATTCAGATACAATCCTCATTAGGCTTCCATCCCCTTAAGTGTGTGACCCTATAGGTTCATAT
The DNA here is from genome assembly GCA_916181665.1 of Avena sativa. Classification (NCBI taxonomy): domain Eukaryota; kingdom Viridiplantae; phylum Streptophyta; class Magnoliopsida; order Poales; family Poaceae; genus Avena; species Avena sativa. The sequence continues at coordinate 35,997,031 of OV702298.1, read as the reverse complement.
ACATATAGACATGACACGAATACACTTATTCTGTCAATAGTTGGTAGCGGCCTCTAGCAAGACGTGACAACTCCTAAACGCATACAAAGATCATATCGGACGAACCATCACAAGGTTTAGTACATGTCTTTCCCTTTGCCTCATGATATTTGGTCTAGCTCCAAGCTGCCCTCCTTTTCTCGATAATGTGATTCGGAATCCCTTTACTAGGTTAACTCTTAACCATATGTAGCACGACCATGCATTTCTGGATCTGATCACTCGAGGGGCCCAGAGATATCTCTCTCAAGTAGAGAGGGGAAAATCCCATCTTGATTGACCATGCCTTGCAGCATGCTTCAAGACAAACCCGAAAGCTACCTTTATAACTACCCAGTTACGGAGTAGCGTCTGATAGCCCCAAACTAGGTTGATCTACATCTCAAGTACATACGACAATCTAAGGTCTAAGGACAAAACATACACGATGTGTAGAGAGAGCTGTAACTAATTGCCAGTCTCAAGTTGGGTCAGTCCAACCCCATGTTCATAACATGTGTCCACATCATTGGTTTGACATCTCCATGTCTATGACTTGCGAAACATAGTCATCAACCAATCAATGTGCTAGTCTAATATTCACGTGTGTCCTCACATGAACTCCGACTAGGGACAACTATTAGATAACCATACAAGTATAGAGTTTCACAAACAATTCACATAATTTCCAATCAATACAAGTTGCCTGATATGGATATTCAAGGAACATTACATTAACTCATGGATACATAAGAAATATAATCATCTCTATGATTGCCTCTAGGGCATATTTCCTTCAGGTATGGGCGGAGCTTGCCCGTATCATATGGAGGTGGCTTCACCAGGTCAAACATAGCAACTTTTGTGAAGGATCCTATATATTTCGAGACTCTTAGCCGTCACAAATTGCATCTGAAAATACACCGAGGAAGATCCACCACTTAACCACCACCATAGTTCATCATCTCCGTCTCTATAACACCCTTGCCTGATAAGGTTAAGTTCATGTGTATAGTGCTAATCCTTAGATCTATTCACTAGTACACACAGTATAAAATGATACCAAATATAACCGTGCATCATAAATATAACGATTATAATCAAGAATTAACATTATATGTTCAAGTACATAGCGGAAACATATACAAGGTAGTTCTCCATCCTTCAAATGTGATACTAGCGAACAATTGTTGAGTGGAGTCTCGCGACCTATGAACGATCACTCAGAAACGGAACAACCTGCAACATGAAACGTTACAGCCACGAATGGTCAATACTTTGTATTTGTAAGTAGAACTAATGAGTACAAAGGATCTAGCAACTACATGCATATTTGGCTAGGTGGAGTTCAGGCTCATTTGCATAAAAGCAATATAATTTTTCCTATTTTTAAAATACCTTTCTTTCTTCAAAACAATTGTATAAGGATATACCAGCATAAACCCATATAGAAACAAGATAGTTCAGCTTTCATATGCTCCTAAACCCATGTCCACCCATCAAGTTTTAGTAATTAGGAAATTGGGATGAGTGAGATTTTCCAAACAGTTTTAGGCCTAGTTGCTCATAGTTGTCCATAATCGGGGACTCGGCTAAGTACTTAGTTTAGACACCATGCAGGGGTTATACACTTTACTTGCATGACCCAGTCAGCCCGCTCTTACCAATACACTCATTTTGTGCCATGGTAGGGAGAAAACCAAGATAAAACCTTTCATAAGCAGAATCCTGAGCCCTCAGGACAGACTCATACCAACCTACATCTCCTACATCTGCTAGTCAGGTCGGGTTAGGTTCCCACAACTTACTTAGTCAAGACAAATACTGAAATGCGGTTGTATTGAAAGCTACTACACAAGAAACATGTCCAATCTCTGAAACCTAGGTGTGCTTTCTGCAATAGACCATCCAAAAACATCAATCCATCACACCCAGGAGATTCAATTAATTCCAGTTGTTTTCATTATAACAAAACATAACTTTCTATAACATAATCATTCATGATTACCTTTGCGTATCTAATAAGCATGGCTAAGCAACTACAATACGATGGCTCAAAGGAAACCAAGTCATGTAAATATGGCAATCATGCCTAGGTGTCATAGCATAGCATAGTAGTAAAAACACCTACACATGCATCACTACTGAAAATCATACTACATGCATAAGAAAAATAGTAGGACATTTATGATAGATCTACTTTTCTTTGTTGTAGATGTAGTCGTTTAGATAATCCTCACAATAGAAAATGTTGCACTCGTCAATATCACAATAGTAGCACTCCTCACAATCTAACGATTAAAACAAATGCACAACAAACACACCATTCAAAATAATACAATTATCCACAATACAACAAAACAATGATGAATAAATGCATGCATGATGATTTAATATATCACAATGGTTTTAATTAGTTTTCTGGACATTACTAGATCATATGATGCATGTGTGTAACACCCTCGGATCGGTCCTATGCAAGTATTAGCGATTACCACCAAACTCGTATAGAAATGATTCAAAGGTGCCCACTAGGAACTTGTGTGCGGGTGGAAAACGAAGTAATATCATTACACAATAGTCCATGATGGATCCCATAGAACATACATATACAACAATGACTCAAAGAGTCAAGAATACAGATATACAGTACAAATATCCAAATCACCTTGAAAACGATACAACATTCGAGTACAGATAAGATGCAAATTGAGCTAAGAGCCCTGAAGAATAACCAATGGCGTCCATAACCCTGCCTAGTCCAAGACGGAAGGATAATCCTGCTAACGAAGTCGATCTCAAAAACCTGCTACAACAAAAGGGGTGCCGGCAAAGGGCGGAGGAAAAAGAGAGCGGTCAGTACTAAGGCCAGTACATGGCGAGTCTAGAATTCGGCGGCTCTCGCCTACATATGTATGGTAGGCTAGAGTGGCAGCGCAGCATGCACTAAACAACCTATAGAGACTCAATGCAACTATCGACTATCAGAGAGGGATAAGAAGGACCTATTCGGAACCAAGCTGATACTGCCACCAAACATACCCATCCTGGTATTTCCCCCTCGACACCAGACGAGAAAGTCTTGCCGAGGAAGCTCACACGGTTGGCAGTTTTATTCATTCTTTCCATGGTGGTTATCCATCTTACAAGTCATATCATATACAAGTCAAATTATAACAGTAAACTTTAGTTATAGTTGTCTATGATCGAGAACTATGCTCCAAGTCGTCCATAACCGCGGACACAACTTTTTAAAAATATTAAACCCTGCAGGGGTGAACCAAAGTTTCTACACGCACCTACACCCTTGTTGTCATATCAGGTAGGTACAAGATCACAAAACATACACCCAACGGTATGTCGACTGGGTTTCACACACGACGTTTCCCAGACCCAAAGCAAGCACATGGGGGCCACCCCAAAGCTACCTGCCTCGAAGTCGGCCGGTCTCCAAAATGGACCCAGGGTTTATGTTGATGGTTGTAAACGGCCGGGAACCTAAAAGTGTGACTGGGCTTGTCGATACAGCGAAAACAAAGATGAAGTCGATACTATATATTATCAAAATATGGGTATCGGTAAAGGGTCACACATTGGTCCGAAGATATTGGGAGTTCGAGGTTTGGTCTCGGATTCCAGGATGGAGCGCTTTACGTCCGAGGGATTCGGGTTCCGTGAAGAAGATCATGGCGTCCTTCCCGTCTTCGGTGTCGATCTCGGATCGGCGTCGGGTCTTCGGAAGAACTTTACATTTGGTGGTTCTTGTCGATGTTGATCTTGTATTGGCCTTAGGTGTTTTTGGGAACACCGACGATTGTCTCGGCACACACACATACGGATGCATTCACAACATCGATAGCTTAGCGAAGATACTTCGGGGCTAGCAAAAACACAGGACAAAGAGAACCACACTAGGTGACAGGGGCAAACGGCGGTCTATTGACAAGAGGCCCACATGTAGGAAGCATGTACAATAGCAAGCACACACGCGAAACCGGTGGAGGAAGGCGATGCGTGCAAGCGGTTGCAGGGCCGGCGTGCCTCGGCAGGAGGATGCAAGGACAGTGGCTGGGAACGCGAGGACGGTAGGGGAGGTTCGGGCCAGAGACGGCGCGAGGATGCGCAGGGCGACATGACGACGACACTCACGGGAAGAAGGCGGATGCGGCCGCGCGAGGATACCGGGCGGCGGCTGATGCCCGAGCGACGACGGGGCAGAGAGGGCGCGAGGGCCACCGCAGGGGCAAGGCGGCGGGGCGCTATAGAGTCGGAGAAGAGGAGGCGCAGATAAGGATGCGGCAGCGCGCGGTCGAGCTCGGGCCTGGGGCAACGCGGCGGCGGTCTCACTGGCGGGGAGGCATAAGGGAGGCGGGGGCGCCTGAGGAGGTCGAGAGGGTGTCGACAATAGGATGGAAGGGAGGCCGCGACAAGGTGGCGATGGCGGTTTCCTGCGAAGCAGAGGAGGATCGGGGAGAGACGAGGGAAGAGAGCAGGGTCACGGGCGGTGTCTGTCACGAGGGTTGCATCGTGGTGGGGCCAAGGTCGAGGGATGGGTGGTAGCGATAGGTGGGGGTGGGTTGGTCGACGCGCATGCGGGCGTGTATCATACACGGGGTGGGCGTACGCTGCAGGGCGCCTTTTGCGGCAGGTAGTGGGAGTGGGGTCGGGTTGTGGGGCCAGGTGTGCGTGGGGTGGGCTGTGTGCGCCTGGGACGTGTCTGCTGCGCGTTGGAGTGTCGCGGTGTGCATGTGTGGGTTGCCGGGTGTGGATGGGACTAGGGTTTGTCACCTGGCGTCGGGTGGAGGGTTTGGGGTAGGATCTGGTTAGGGTTAGGGTTTTGGTTAGATGCTGGCTGGGCCTTTGGGCCTGGCTGGATGCGTCCCCCGATAGCAAAATATTTTATTATTTATTTAGTTGTAGTTATTTCTTTGTAATTAATTTTTTAGAAAAAACAAAATAACCAGGCGGACTGGGTTTCGCAGTTGAAATAAAGAGGGAGGCAATTAAAAAACAAAATAGGCTTTTGGAGAATAGTTTTAGACATGCGTATGCATGATGATATGACGATGATCAAATACAATGTGGCATGATGACATAAGCATGTGGTCATGATGATGCACAAAACAAAAACACATCGATTTTCTAGTAGTGGTTTTACCCGGGATGCTATAATGTGGCAAATCATTTAATGCAATAGGGTATTTATAATTAGTTGTTGATTGCCAATAAAGAGGTTTTAATAGGTATGTTGCAACTTCTATTCTAATTTACGAATTAAATTAGGTTTTGGGATGCACTGGATAGGCGACATTAATAAGAACCATTAGGAATTGGATTCACCTTTATTAGAGTTGTAGATCTTTTCCTATGATTTAATTACTATTTAATAGAGTTTAAATTACTTAAATATTTTACATTGTCTAAAATTTGAACTAAAATCCTATATGTAGTCTACAATAAATTGTGAATCCAAGGACATATTATTTATATTTTTTCAGATCTACAAAATATTTACTATGAATTTTATACTCTAAAAGGCCATTAAAACTAATTAAATTATTACCAATTAACTATATTGCGAAAATTAGATACAATCTAATATTAATAATCCAAATTAAATTGGCTTCAGTTTGATGCATTATTCATACTTTTATCACCTATAAATAATTTATTATGGATTTTATACTCTAAAAGGACATTAAAACTATTTAAATCACTACAATAGTTCTACGCTGCAAAAGTTGTATCTAACAACATATTAATGTCTTATATGAAACTAGCGATCCATAGACATTTATTTATATTTTTATGATCTACAGATAATTTACTATAATTTATTTAATATAAATTGTCTATTAAACTATTTAAATTATTATAGTAAATATATATTGTACATGTCAGATCTAATAGCACAGTAATATTCTACATATTTTGGAATCCATAGGTATATTACATGCTATTTTTGTATTTTCTAATCTTTTATTATGATTTTTATAATATTAAATTAATTTCTGCCAATTAATTCAATTTCCATAATCAATTATTATATTGTGTTGACTAGCAGTTGACTATGGTAAGGTGGCTGCTGACCTGGGCGCGCTGGCCGCGTGCTGATGATGCCTGACACGTGTCCATAGATGATTGGTTGATACAGCTTCAGTTGATCTTTCTAATCCAGAGCGTTCAACGCATATCAACGTTGGGAACGCTTTCTTGCTGGCTTATTGTGGGTTGGAGGTCAACGGCGCCCGACGGTGGCTGACGGCGCAGGCGGAGACGGTGCCGGCGTTCCAGTGCTCCGTGGAGACGGGAAATAGGTGGACGAGCTTCAGAGAAATATGGGGGTTCCCTTCATATGTTCTGCGACGGCTCCCTCTTCTTCTGTAGGCGTTAGGGTGCAGACGGAGTCGACGGGTGGCATGCCAACTCCGGCGAGGTTGCGTGCTCGCTGTGGAGATCTGCGCAACGGTAAATCGGGTCAGGGGGAAGCGGAAAAATACTGGGGAGAGTTCCAGATGGGAAAGGAGGTCCGGGGTGGCTTGGACCTGGAGATCGAGACCGATCTAAGCTCCCAAGGCGCTGGCGACAGCGGAACTCCGGTGAGAGATTTCGCGGCATCCCGACGGCTATTTGGTGAGGTTATAGAGGGGAAACGACGAGGGATTCGGGGTCTATATATCTATAGAAAATATTGGAGAGGGGGAAAGAGATCTTGCCGAATCGGGGCAGACTTCATGGCAGTTCGTTCAGAGACGTGCTCGAGCGGGAGTTCGTCCCGAGTTGGGAGACGACCAGGACAGGGCCCACGCTTCAGCGGGAGGAGGAGGGAAGGTGGGATGCGCGTGCTGCTGGCGGGTTGTGCTCGCGCGCGTACGGCTACGCGCTGCGGGAAAGCGAGCGACAGGTAAGGCGGGGATGTGGCTAGATGGGCCGGGCCGCAGGGTGGTTCGGCCAGGGTAGGTTAGCTACTTTTGTTTTTTTTGTTCTTTTCCTTTTCCATTTATTTCTTTCCTTCATAACTCTCTCATTTGAACTCCAAATAGGGTCAAATTTGTGTCAATTTGTTTTCTAAATTCACCTAGATCTTAGTAGGATAATATTTAGCAAAATTTTCACCTTAGCAATAATTGGTTTTTATAAACCCTATTTAATTCCCTTTAGGAACAAAGTGGCACATAGGATTTTAGGGTTTTAGGTCTTTACTTCAATTCGAATAATATTCATGATGCCAAATGCAATGCAATGCTCATGAATGACATGTAAAAACATTTTTTTCTAGTCCCAATTTTTAAAATCCTGGGATGTGACAATCTCCATCTCCATCCATAGACATAGCCATAGCCATAGCTTGTATTCAAGATCTCCTCGCGGTTGGCGACTTTGTAAGGATATTTGGTATTGATTTAAGTAATTCAACAATGTTTTCTATCCTTGATCTTATGATGAGTGAATACTCCTCATGGGCTACTAGTTGGGTAATAGCCTCGCAGCGATTATGTGCATCTAATTGCATGAGAATATTGTGTGGTGATTGCATAACATATTTATATTTGTATCATTATCTCTTACCTCAATCCAAGGACTTGTCAGGCACCCAAGACCCCAAGGATTGATCAAGGTTTGAGGTGAGATGTGTGGTAAACGGCGCCTACCGTGAAACCCAGTGACAGCAAGGGGAGTCTAGTAGTCGTTTAGTGATCCACTTGAGAGCAACAACAACATCATCACCGATCTTAATGCTTTGGTCTGTATTTTACTAAATAATCCTTTATAGCCCTGTGCTTCGTGGTATAACGGTTGAACCAAGAGACTTTATGCTATGTTTGTGGCTCACGGGGGATTTAGTATTTACAGATGTGCTACTCACAAATCCTATCTATATTATATCATTTACATATGAAGGTGCTTATTATTATCTCTATCACATATATATGCATAGCTGGAGGTGAAACCTCAACCCTGGCCTATCTTCATCCGTTGATACAACTCTAATAACAAAAGCAAACTAGAAAGGTCCGGTCAACGAATATTGAAGAAAACTAGCAAGTCTTGCATACGCCCTTTAACCTACCGTAATTGTTTCCTAAGGTTCGATTAAACCTAGGTCTTCTAGGAAAAAAGCTACTATATTGCATTCGTAATTCGGATCGACCAGTGGCTAATGAAATGACCATTTTTCGCTGGATTGTCGTTGTAAGTATGTACCTTCGTTTTTACATGTTGTGCCATGTTTTGGTTTTTCGTTATGTCAGTGACTCCCTATGCATGAATGTCATGGTAGCTAGTGGGCGGTTCTTTCCTAAAAAAGATAATGGTCGGTTCTTCATCAAACTCTTCTTCTACCATTGTAATTAACCGCCAACACTTCGAAATAAGGCTACCAATAATTGTGGTTACAAATTCCAATCGATCCTGTGCTATTTGAAAACAACAAGAAAGAGGGTACCAAAGGAGAGACAGAAGAATTTCACGACTGAAGCCAGATGATGCACATATTTGCATGCCCCTGCTTCCTCTTCTCCGTTGCGCTTTGATCATCATTTTATCCATCGTCGGGTCAGTTAATTTCCGACTAATCCCTAGTTATTCTTCATGTGTGCATTGTGTTCCATTCATTATTTTGTCGTTGTTCTGAATCCTTGGTCTTGTTCATCACTTCTGGTGCGATTGCCATGCGATCTGATTGTTGATGTTTTGTTCATTAGAGGCGCCAATTGTTCTAATGATGTTTTTTTTCTCACAATAATTTATGATATGTGTTGTTATATATGCACAACCTTTAAGTTGGTCGGAGATGTACGATTTAATATAGGAGCCATACTCAACTTAGATTCGTACAAGTATTTCGTTTTGCTAACAACACTTCATATTTATCCCACTTATCATGGTGCATTATTTGAATAGATGCCCGCTATATATGCATTTGAGTACAGCGTTTTCGATCCATATACATGGCAAGAAGAAGGTGTATGTGATATACAACTTATTAGATGTTGGTATTGGTTAGTAGTTACGAGTAATTGTCATGTATAGGTTGTGTGTTCATTTTTTCGGTGGAGCCATGCATGTGCCCATAGTCCTCAGCTTAGCCGTTGCATCATGCATGTCATCAAAGTAACTAACAAAAAGTCTTGTTGTTTCCTATATGTACATTCTCATCGAAAACGAAGGCTTGTCTACTTTCTCATTAAAGCCTTTGTCCTGGCTCTTGATTGTGAGAGGTCAGCCCTGTTTGACCACTCCGATGGAATGGCTTCTTGGGGATTCCTTTCCACAGGGAATGACGTGGCCGACTGTTTTTTTTTTTGCTCAAGGCATTATGTATGTATATGTCCTCTCACACATGGTGGCATAGTGATACTCTGGAACCACTTCCACTTTTATGTATTCCGTTCGTTTGAAAATATAAGATGTTTTAGCTTTGTGAAGATATGTATGTAGACCCAGTTTAGTATATAGGTTTAGAGAAGTTCGAAGTGAACCTACACACAGAAAAGGTCTAGATTCATTAGGTTTACAAAGCTAAAACATCTTATATTTTAAAACGGAGGGAGTATACGGTAAAGTAATCATCTCGGGCAGATTTTAAGTTTCATGTACCAACAAGATTAGTCCAAGAGTTACAGTTATTTGCTAGACTAACACATTTCAGAGTCTTGTTTATTCTCAGTATTGTCGCAAATGCACATTCCAGAGTTGCATAAAAAACCATGACTGGTTATAGTACTGTATATTTTGGCAACTTACATGAAGAAAGGTATCTTAATTAAAATCAAGGAGGGGATACTTGCTTCTGAACCCCAGCCCCTCATGCATTATCTGAACCAAGCGGCTCTTATTCTTCCATGCATGCAAGCTGGTTGGTTACCTTTGTAGCCAACCAAATGTGTACTTCTCCATCAGCGCGTACTTATATACTCGCATGATCATGTACACGACACGTTACATATATACGGATCCTGCTGATGAAACCACCGATGGTGGATCGATCAGCTGTTGACGACCCTGCAGTTGCTCCTGATCTGGCCGGCGGTCCCGGTGAGCGGGCTGAGATTCCCCATCTTTATCATGGCCGCCACGAAGTCTGAAGCGAAGAGCGACGGGCTGGTGCTGTACTGCCGCACCAGCGCGTCCTGCGAGGCGCCGTTGAAGAGCTCCTGGTCTGAGTGCAGCAGGCCGCGCTTGGCCACCAGGTTGCGGTAGTAGGCGTTGTCGAAGACGAGCTGCGTCTGCACGTCGAACGGCGCCAGGTTGGAGTCTCCGGCGGGCGCCGCGGCGGGGCAGTTCCGCTGGCGCAGCGTGGCGAAGGCCGGGTCGATGTTGGTGTCGTTGTAGATGTGGCCGCGGAAGTTCTGGCACTGCGAGAAGCCGATGGTGTGCGCGCCGGAGAGCGCTGTCAGGTCGCGCGGGCTCAGCTGCTTCTTGCCGAACGCCTGGATGAGCAGGTCGAGGTTTAGCGACGGCCCGGGGAGGTCGGAGTTCGCTTCTGACAGGCTCGCCGTCGTCGAGTCGCGCCGGCCGAGCGGCACGGCCCAGGTAGGCCCGCCGAGCTGCAACCATGAGCGATCCCACGTGCATGCTAGTCAGAATTAAATCTGCTCATCTACACTGCGTGTAGTACTATATACTACAGTATATCCAAGTGTGCTTTTGGTAGTATGTCTGCACGTGCAGTAAACTGCTCCATTCCACGTACCAGAAACGTGCCGTCCCGTGCTGCCAGGGCGACGATGTCGGCGCAGGAAACGACGCCGGGGCAGAGCAGCTCCACGTTCTTCTTGATCTCGTCGATCACCTCGTAGCCGCGCACGGACTTGACGTTCGGGAAAGCTGTCTTCTCGCCGACGAAGCTGCCAACGTCATCCAGTAGGATCGACCCGTCGCAGCCCTGTACATGTAACCAAATATCACCATTACTTTCACCATTGCTAAATGAATCGATCGACATATGAATATGTTGGGTTAAAAGGTTTAACTACTAATTAATTACCTGAACGAAGCAGTCATGGAAGTGGAGCCTGAGGAGGGAGGCGCCCATGCGGCGCTCGGTGAGGAGGGCCTTGATCATCGTGGCGCGGACGATGAGCTTCAGCGTCGGGCAGCTGCTGGCGTAGAACGACGGCGAGAGCTGCCCATACGCGGCGGAGGAGAGGAGGAAGAGGGCGAGCAAGCATTGCCATGTCCAGCAGCTGGAAGCCATGGCAGCTATATATGCTAAGCTCACAAACTGGTCTAGCTACGTACACGTAAGCTCACTGTGTTCTTCTTCACTGTGTAGGATAGCTAGCTCAGTAGCTTGCTGTCATGGACCGTGTGGGCCGATGTACCGGTCGGGACTAAAGGCCCAAGGCGTGATAACAGAACAAGGCAACGGGCTATGCTTAAAGGGGATCAAGGGCGACAGGATGGGCATGGAGGAACTAGAACGTGAATTGGAGAACCCTGGCAAGGGCGGCGGACTCCTTCTTCCTCCCTATTTCTCTGTCCTTGTGTACCCCATGTCTCTCCTACTAGTTCCAGATATCTAGAATTTCGTCAATCCTTCACCTTGAGTGGTTGTATGAACTGGGAACGTAACAATCTGGTATCAGAGCCAATCCCGCAAAAAAAAAAAATCCATTAGTTCGTTCTCAATCAGTCTTGATTTGATACACTCCACCAAATCCAGACATATTTGTTTTTCCCAATCTCCACCACCTTGCCCTACTTATTCATCCCCCAAATCGATTCGATCTTCTCTCGTTCCACCTCAAATCTGGCTAGAATTTTTTCCCCTCTCGCCAACCACGAACCGCTCTGCCTGCAACCTACTCGACAAAATGCCGACCCACAAGTTGTTGTGCCCAGAAGGTGTTCTTCATGCCAGGGTGAGCCACGTGCACCAGCAGTTAACCATGGAATCACTGCGCCAAGTGTTCTATCGTCATCATGCTTGGTGTGTGTTGTGTGCATACGAGATGGTGGCTAACGGGAGTTATGGGGTGGAGGTCTATGTCCAGTTCCGTTTCAAGTGGGAGGCAGCTCAAGCTCGCGATGCACTGGATGGCCGAGCTTTGTACAACGGTTGTTGCTTCCTCACGGTGGAGCACCTGCCTCCAATCTACACCAACATCACAACGCCCGACGGGTTGGTCCCGGCCTACTTCTACGACGACACACCATACAGTGCTTGGTCTGCAGCAGTCACCACGGTCGAGTGCCACGACATGGAGCCCACCCTGAACAACATGCTCGCAGTCGCCCCCAAGCCTGATCTCACCCAGACAGCGAGCCAAGAGGTGGTGTCTGTTGCGCTTGCCTCTTATTGCATGCTCGATGGTCCTGTGGTGGTCGACTCCTCTACTTCAACAACTGCCAAAAAGGAGGAGAAGACGGTCAGTGAAATATTGGCTGAAATCAAGGCGACTCTTGACAGCATGCTCGCCAAGACTAAGGTTCCTCCGCCGCCTCCGACCTCGACTATTCTTCGCTCTGCAGCAACAGTTGTTGTTTCTCACAAAGAGCCCATGGTTGTGGAAGAAGAGCCGCAGGTCGTGCCGGCAGCAGCTGATGCCTTGCCTGCCGACAGTTTGTCTGCGTCTGTTGTCCCTGAGTTGGAACAGCAGTCACTCGGTAAGTGTTCAAAGGATGACCTCGATGACAAACACATCATCAATGATAGTACCCATGCCATGGCCGCAGCTCCAACTTCGAGGGACATGCTCCAGTTTGTTCCAGCCGCAGAGGAGGCTGTGCCCGTCCCTGTGCTACGACCATTGGGTGTCCGTTGGCATGGCCTGATGATGCCAATCAGGGGTTCGAAAGCCGGCTGCGGTGTTGACGCTTTCGAAGATGAGGTCGCAATCACATCTCTGCGTCTAAAGACCACGTGCATGGCTGTTCTAGTGCCCTGGGATGAATTGTTTGGTGAAGCCTGTGTCACAAGTGTGCAGAGGAGGTTGGTGTCGTACATGGAAGTAGAGGACATGGGCAACAGAGATGAGTTACGGCCTATACCATGGCCCTCGTTCAGTTGCTATCGGATGAGAGCTCAGCTGATTCGGGTAGTTTGGTATCGACACGTGAGACCCAAGCATGGCAAGAAAGTTTGGAGTACCCAACTGTTACTACCGCCTTGGCCGCTGCTAGAAACAAACCTTCTGGTTCGTCACAAGAGATTGGTTGCTGCTTTACTTGAGAATGGATGTCAGTTAAAGGTTACATGGAGGTCACAAGGTGCTGCTACTAGCAGTGTATCCGTCAAGCTGCATCGGGACCAGTTACAGTGCCCTGCGACACTTCTCGTGTATCCTGCCTGTATGGGCCGAGGTTGTTCTAGCCTCTCTAGTGTACGTGATGATTTATTCTGGGAGAGCAAGCAGCTGCAGCTTATCTACTGGTTTTCTTATAGGATGGAGCACTACACATATATGAGTTACGAGATAAACACCGGACTTATTTTGGTGGTGGAACAAGTAAGAGAGGGGATGCATTTGTTTGCCTTCAAATCCAAGAAGAGGTTCTTTGTTCTACAAAATATTCCACACAGTGCTTTAAAACTGATTCAGTGCTGGAAGGATAGTGGTGTGAGATGGAGTACCAGGATGCCGAGGAATTCATCAACCTGGTCATCGGTGGTGTGCAATAGGCATAGCACATTGGACTACACCCTTTTCTCTTCACCATGGGACCCAGGTGGTGTTCTTGTTCACCATGTCTTACGTGCAAGCCGACCCTACGTCACTCTATGTCTTGTGAGTGGAGCTATTGATAAGGTTGATACTTCCTATATGATGGTTCTTGGCAAGGAATTGTATGCTCCGTGGGATCCTGGTGGTCATGCTGCTCGGGTTTTTGATGATAGCGGCTTGAGGGCAAGCCGGATGTTAAGGAGGGGAGAATGTCATGGACCGTGTGGGCCGATGTACCGGTCGGGACTAAAGGCCCAAGGCGTGATAACAGAACAAGGCAACGGGCTATGCTTAAAGGGGATCAAGGGCGACAGGATGGGCATGGAGGAACTAGAACGTGAATTGGAGAACCCTGGCAAGGGCGGCGGACTCCTTCTTCCTCCCTATTTCTCTGTCCTTGTGTACCCCATGTCTCTCCTACTAGTTCCAGATATCTAGAATTTCGTCAATCCTTCACCTTGAGTGGTTGTATGAACTGGGAACGTAACACTTGCTTAGCTGTGGCGGGCACGAGCTGCCCTTTTATAGTGTTCTCGAGGTTGCATGAGATGCATGCACTAGTCAAAGTTAGGCCGCTAGAGGTGTGAAAAAGTAGGACGGGATCCACGAGCTTTCTTCTCTGGTTGACAAAAAGCAACGCATCTCCGCCTAGATATGCCAAAAACTTATCAATCTTTATATATTGCTCACATGTCACAAGCAAATGGCGGCATCTCATACATACTATATACAAATAATTTTAGAAACACAAGTGGTAGTGTGTGGTTGATGATTTTACAGGTAAAGATCATATTCAGCCAGCTAATTCGAATTATGTCCTTTCATGTCCGGTGCTCCGGTAGGGTTGCTTCCTGAACTACTTTATAATGTTATCTTAATCTGATATATGTATCTTGCACAAGTTTGATCTCATGACGGGACATGGGTGCTGATCAGCTGAGATGGATGTAATTAAGCCGTGATGTGTATACGTAATCAAGTCATGGTAGCAACAACCCAGACACACAAAGATAAAATAAAGATAACTAAGATCAAATTGCAACGATAGTGTTCCAGACATACTATTCATACTGGAAGGTAAGCTTATTGTGAGTTAATGTTGCTAGGATCAGCTAAGTCCTATAACTATCTTGCATCGAGATATGCATTTCCTCAAAAACCAAAATTGGCATTTTCATTGAAATTTTGTAACGTACCACATTTTACAATCTCTCTAGCCTTTCAGAACTCCCAAGACTTGCTGAAACACACCACAAACATCTACCAAACTTTTCAAACATGCAAAAAGAAACATTAATTAAGAAATTTGTTTGAAATTGTACATATTGAATCCTCAATTGTTAAAATGTAAAATAAGTTAACTTTATTTTAGTTCTCAAACATAAATAAAACCCTTAAAAGTTTTCTGAATTTATTAGATCGCCAAAATAAAATAAACGCTCTATTCTCGGTCAGTTTGCACTCATGTGTAACTCCCACCAACACGAATCATGATGCAAATTATACTAAGAGCTCGGTCATATCCTCAATAACATAGAGAAAAGACTAGAATCTATTTATTATAAGTATATTTAAAAAATAAAGGTACCACTATAGGTTAAAATTTTCATGTGGTTCCCAATCGTAAAGTTCTATTAACAAAAGGTAACTTAGCTAAACGATTTTTTTTAGAACACAATATAACATATATGCTTACAAACACGCACGTACACTCACCTCTATGAACGCACACACGCACATCCTACCCCTATAAGCTTCTCTGAAAGACCGAGTCGTTAGATCTTAAGGTTGACGAAGTCACCACAGGCGCCTCGTTATTGATGGACACGTCACCTACCACTGAAAGAATAACGCCGGATAATTCTGAAATAAATCCAGGTAATGCAAACGTCCATGCCAAGTCTAGGACTTGAATCTGGGTGAGCTGGTTCCACCACAGGGAACCTAACCATCGGAGCCAAGCTTCGTTTGCTAGCTAAGCGGAATTGGCAAGGTGACAAAAACTGTTATTTGTGTGCAAAGATAAAACTATACAACGTTTATTTATTGATTGTATGTTTGTAAAATTATAGGGTGCGTATGGTCTTTAATCTAGCATCACAAAGAAAACGAATTGGCTACACGGAGCGGATAAACAAGAGAGCGGGTGTTTGCGCTTTACTGGACTGTACGACATGTAAAAAATGATTTTGTTTTTAACAGGTTTTCGAATTCCCTTTGCGCACATGCATATAGCGAAAATTCCGCAGGAACAGTTGCGTTAGCTCTTCAGAATTCGAGGCCGAACTGAACAGAAACACGCATGCATACGGATAACCTTGGAGCTGGAGTTGTCCAAGCAGTACATCTGGAGAGAGATAGTCGTCGGAGATGTGCTACGAATGTGAGGTGCAGGTCCAACTCCCAACTATATATTGTATTGTTCCTTCCCGTTCTCCATCACACCCATCAAGTAGGCATTTGGGCTCTGGCCCGTAGCAGCTAGACGGCGGGCGGGTCAGCAAGTTTCTTGCAACAAGTTAGGCCTCGTTCGTTTTCTCTGGAATGAAACCAGACGTGGTACCAATACAGTGTTGGATTGGGTTAATCCCATACTATCACCAAATCCAAGTCAGGCTAATTCCCTGTTATCCTGTTCAAAACATACTTGTTCGTTTGAGCCGCTTTGGATCGATGAATCGTAGAAACTGTTTGCATAGCTAGCTCTCTCGTGTCTGGAATCGTTCCACAGGATGTTTGGCAATAATTTTTTTCCAGGCCAAGGTAGTGTAAATAGACTGTATGGGCTGGGAAAAGAATACAGTACCGGAATAAACGAAGACATCAAGTTGGCTGGGCTGGAAATTTTCTCCACGGGCTGGGACAACGGGGATTTGGCTCCAATCCAGGTTAATCCAACCCTTCCAGGGATTAAACGAACAGGGCCTTAGAGTTCGAATGGACAGACACGTCCCTGTTCGAGCTAGTGGCGCGGAGACGTTGCCCTCATTTCCAGCTGGAGATCGTGTCCGGTAGTTCGCACTTCGCCTTGCGCACATTTATATTGATATTGTTTATCCTTTTTGTGCTAAAATCTTCAATATTGTTATCGGCTGTTTGTATATGTAACGAACTGCCAATTTTATATGGTTTGGCCCGCGAGCTAGCGGTACTGTGGCATGCGTATTGAGTTTTTCTGGTTGGATGGATTGGCAGAACTTGGTCATGATTTGATATATTCGATGCCTGGGGTTTAATTTTAATTACAGTAGTTTTGTACATTAGTTTAATTTTAATTAGTATCGTGCGGGATAGCTTCCGGCTTATCTTCTTCAGGTCTTGTGACGCAACATGTATTTTTCTTGCGCTGTGTATATCTGTAAAAGCTAAATTAATGTACACAAGACCTGATGTATTTTGATAACTATTTCTAACGGGAGAGGTTAGGAGTACTTCTAATTTTTCAGCGGATTCTAGAGTTATGGACTTCAGTTGGAAAGTATATACGGAGTAGGACTATAAAGCATATGTATCAGGTCTAAATGGCAATAATCCTAGAACTCATGTATTAATCTGGGCCATATCAAGCCTTGCGGGCATTTAAATGGGCCGCGCCGGCCTGGCCCAGTACCGGCTCAAGTTCTGAGGAGCGTGACTTCGCACCCTGGACCAGTTTTCCTTCTTGTTCTTTTCTCCATCACATTGTTTCTATTTATCTATTTTTGTGTTCTATTATTTGTCTTTTAGTTACATTTTGACTTTCATTTCTTTATGATTATGGTGAGATCATGCATTTGTACTTTTGACTCTTTAGTTAAAAGTATTCACGCACTGGTTTTCATGGAGATTCTGTTTGCCAAGAAGCGGTCTTTTCAGTTCTAAGTTGTACTGCTGCTTCGAAATAACATACATCGGTTCAACAATCATAGTAATGTCTCTAGTTTTGTGGTCTCCTATTCTATATCAAATAACTGACGGAAATTTCAGATGGAGACCGAGCTCTATAGTATTGGGATATGCTAAATGGGTACCACCATAGCATGTCTCTAATCCGGATAACCCGGGTGGTCCACAGTTGGTAGCAAGGCCCATGGCGCGTTGGACGGCCCAGTTAGATGGATCCACAAGGGAGGCACATGCCGAATAAAGGAAGGCTACGATAGATTCACCAACATACTCAGAGCCTTGGAGTGTAAGATACGTAGACTAGTTGGTGCTAGTGTAGAACTCTATAACCTGTCCGGTTAGGATTTTTTTCTATAACCCTAGGATCTGACGTCTTTATAAGCCGGACCTAAGGGAGCCTTTAGGGTACAACTCAATACATTGATTCACATACCTCGCACGGCAAACCAATCCATGTAGCTCGCCGTATTCCCCTTATAGTGATTTATAGCAGGATTAGAGTTCCGCCACCGTCGTTGGACCTGAACCTGGGTAAGATGTGTTACCTCGTACCCGCCAACTTACAGCCTTCCCCCACGTCTCTAAACACACATTGTAAGGACCCCTCTATGGCGTACTCATCGGCAATACCACGACAGTTGACGCCCACCGTGGGGCAAGAGGTGCTTCAAGCTCTACAACGGGCGAGGTCCAAGCTCTTTGCGGGAATCAGCAAAAATGTAGACATCGATCGTGTTCTCTTCTCCGGCAACGTTTCGATTGTCCCTCCTGACGAGTTCTAGATCCTAGTGAAGACGAATCCCACCCGCTGCTCGATTGTTCCTATCGGGGACATTCACCTCTTCATCGGTGAAACCGACTCGGGCGCTAGTTCCTTGGAAGTCGGAGGATCGTCAAGGCCCGCACGGACCGCCTACGGGCAGGACATGTTCGTGGAAGGATCGAAGTCCGATCTCTCTTTGGAGTTTGTTGGCTTAGATCGAAAAAATCCAAAGCCTACCCAAACCGTCCATGTGCAGGATATAATGGTGGAAGATCACTACAAATCCGCCGGGTTAACCCGTGCGTCTGGAAAGCAACTATCGCACTTCATTAGTGTGGTAACCATCTTCGATCTGATGCGCTGTGTTCAGAGAGAGGGTAAAAGCCCCCCGAGATTACTTTGCCAGATGGCTCCGATATGAGCCGATCTGGAGGGATACCCAGATAATGACATCGTATACCAATTTGTCAAAGGGTTGGATCGCGGTACACTTCTCCGGCATACGCTTAGGAGGCAACAGGCCGCGGACATTCTTACTTTCGAGAAGATGGTCAACAGTGTTAACCGTTTTGCCGCTGGTGATGGGGTGGCTCAAGCAGTTCCAATCGCTATACCCGGGCCACCGCTGCCACCAGCCAACGGTCCCGTTTCCTCAACATCTTCCTTCATTATCGAATAATCTCCCGCACCCTCCGACTCCGTTTTGGATGCGCTTTATGTCGACATCAGCATAGACTCGGAGGAGATGGACGTCAACCCGGAATAACTCGACTCTGCCATGAAGGAGATGGAGGAGGAAATCAATCGTGAGGAGTAGGCCGACAAGGCCATCACATCCCATCAGGTGTTCGTCGCCATCGGGAGTGTGATAGAAGAAGATCAAACCGGAGCAGCTTCGCCTAAGCCGTGGAACAACGGGAAGGGACCAGTTGATGACGCCAACAATGGTCAGGCAAAGGCCATGCCCCCTCCTGCCATGCTAGTACAACAGCCGCATGAACTCCCCACCGGTCCAAGCAACGCCAACCCCGCAAATCCTCCGCCACCAGCATCTACGTCTGCGGCTGCCCAAATCACTCCAGCTGATAGAGTGATGTACGGCAATTTACTCATCGAGCCTATTACTGTGGCCCATATACGGAACGTTGTCCAGCTCGACGAGAAGCGCCAGCAACTACTGGAGGAAGCGCAGGCCATCACGGAGCAAGGCGCAAAATTACATCGAGATCTGGCCAAGGCGCAGAAATCGATCGAGGCGGCTAGAGCCATGGAGGCCGAGTACAAGACTCTGCTCAAGCAGCAGAAGTCCAAGAAAGCTCCGGCTCACGCCGTCAGCGACCTAGGTGTATGATGCAACTTGGGGTGGGCTCCTTCGAAACTGGCACAAGCTAGGCCATACATTGACAAAGATGGAAAGCAAGTCATGCCCACGCCCGTCCTCAACTTAGCCGTCACCAAGACTCTATTAGAGCAGGATAGATCACCCGCAGCTATGGAGTAGGTCTATGACCTTGTCGCCAAGGTTGTCAAATAGCAGGAAAAGGCCACTTCTCAGAGACTAGAGTCTGACCCGGCATATTTCCAGTCTAGCGCTCCTAAGCAGCAAAGGGAAAGATCTCCTCACGATGTCAGATCTCAAACAGGTTCATCAGAATGAAGACGGAGGGACACATGCAACATGGATGACGCTATCCCCATATCTTTCGACCACGAAGGCAAGGCTCACCCTCGTCGCTCGCCCACACTGCCCCGATCTTCCCGGCATCATGAAGACCCAAAATCTCACCACCGCATGATCATGCCTCCACCTAGACACCCCTAGGGCGGCATCGTCATTCTCGACAACGTGGAGCAGCCTCGTCATGACAGAGAGTGCAACGACAACCACAGACACATGTGCGATCGCACCATGACCCTCCGCGTCCGACAAGCAACCGTGACAGGCTAGAGGAGTCGCAGGAGGGCAATAGCAAGAAGGCTAACCCACCGCCGCATCCGCCTTGGTCACCCCCTAGCATCCACCATGGCGGAGGAGGACCGTGTCGTTCACGCAGCCCTTCCCGTGGAGGCAACAAGAAAAAAACAAGCCCGGAGCCATACGATGCACGTTCACGCTTGGACAAGATTCAGGATGCCCGGGAAGGGCAATACTTGGGACCATGTTTCTTTGGCCCTATGATACGGGCCACAACTTACCCCAAGGGTTTACGGATTGACAAAATGATCAAGCCCTATGACGGCACTGCTAGGCCAGCTACGTGGTTGCAGGATTAGAGTGAATCGGTTGAGATTGCCAGGGGTAACCCCAACATCACCGTCAAGTACCTCCCACCGATGTTGATGGGCACGGCCCACTAGTGGATCGATGACTTGCCGTAGAAGTCTGTATGCAATTGGTTGGACATGAAGCATTTAACAGGAATTTCGAGGGTACGTATAAGCGTCCCTGCACTGTCGGCGATCTGCAGCGGTGCATCCAGGAAAAGGACAAAATATCTCGAGCCTACCTCCCCTGCTGGCTGGATATGAAAGATTCATGCGTAGGAGTGCACGATCAGATCGCTATGACCGCCTACATTTATGGTTTGGAAAAGGGCACCTTGCTCCGGCATAAATTGAAGCACCTATAGGACAATCATAAGCTAGATCTCAATCAGATGATCTCCTTGGCTAGTGCGTTCGCGGCCGCTGATGACGACGCTCGCGACTCCTTGCCGGCAATTTCCATTCCAACCCTAGCCAAGAGGAACAACACCAACAAGCGGAAGAATCTACCAGAAGAAAAGCCAACTTCCGACATGGTCACCATGACATTTGCAGGAAGAGGTGACGTCGGACAGCGCGGACAAGGCCGGGGGGTTGTTCGTGGGTAATAGTGTGGTAGTGAAACTACCTCGGCAGTGCCCCGTGTTCCCTAGACATACGAGGAGTACCGCGATATGCTGTGCTTCGTACACCTCGATGCCAATGGCAAAGCCACTCACACCAACTGGTAGTGCAAGTTCGTCAATGATCTCAAGGAAGACCTGGAGTTCGGTTACAAGCGAAGCCCGAAGAACCGACCGCGAGGCAAGGGCAAAGGGAAGAAGAAGGAAGAGGAGTCCAAGGATTCAAGTGACATGGACAAGGAAATAGACCCCAAGCACGCCGACAAGGGCGATGGCAAAGGAAAGAAACCATTTGAGAAGAAGGCCCCCGTCTACCACACTTTCCTTGGTACCCCAACTGTCCGGGCACAGAAGACCTCTCTGAGGATATTGATGGCCACCCTACCCCCAGTTCCCCTGTACCTGCACTGGTCAGAAGTTCCAATCACATGGGACAGGAAGGATCACCCCAACCTTGTTCCAACAGAGAACAAGTATGCTATTGTCATCAACCCCTTGATTGACGGTAGCGAATTCACCAAGTGCCTTGTGGATAGTGGAAGCAGCATCAACATCATGTACATGGATACACTGCACATGATGAACTTGACAGAGACCAACCTAAGGCGGACCAGCATCGTATTTCATAGCATAGTTCCTGGCCAGGAAGCTCGATCCCTTGGGTGCATCACCCTTCCGGTTGCATTTGGTGATGTCAACAATTACCGCCAAGAATGCATGACCTACGGAGTGGACCCCTTCAAAAGCGTGTACCACGTCATATTCGGTCACGACATATTCCACTCCTTCATGGACAAACCATGCTTCGTCTACAAAAATCTCAATATACCCAGACCAAACGGTGCCATCACCGTTGCCGGAAGCTTTTCAAAGGCAAGGGACTACGAGATTGGAGAAGCAGCCTTTGCAGAAGCCGTCCTCTACAGCGAACAATTCAAGGAGATCTAGAGCCAGGTGGACGCCTCGGAGATGCCGGCATCGAAGAAACAGATTTCTAACTCCGACCCCGCCTTCAAGGCTGCCATCAATACCAAGCCGGTGGAACTTGTGGTAGGCGATTCCTCCAAGGTCACCGCCATTGGGAAGAACCAAGATCCCAAATAGGAAAGCGCGCTCGTCGAGTTCCTCTGTGATAATAGGGACATCTTGGCCTGGCAACCTGCCGACATGAAAGGTGTACCTAGGTAACTTGCCGAGCACAACTTAAATATTGATCCAAAATGCAAACCGGTGAAACACCTCTACGACGCTTTGGGGATGAGAAGAGACGCGCCATTGGCAAGGAAATAGCTAGGTTACTTAATGCTAGTTTTATCCGAGAAGTTCTTCACACCCGATGGGTGGCCAATCATGTACTTGTGCCCAAAAAGGGAACCAAAGAATTAAGAATGTGCGTTGATTACACCGGCTTGAATAAAGCGTGTCCAAAGGATCCATTTGCTTTGCCTCGCATTGACCAAGTCATTGACTCGACGTATGGCTCAGAACTTTTTTGTTTTCTAGATGCATACTCAGCATACCACCATATTAAGATGAGGAAGTCAGACCAATTAGCCACTTCATTCACCATAACTTATGGAACGTTTTGCTATATCACGATGCCCTTTGGGCTGAAAACGCAGGTACTACGTATTAGAGGGCTATGCAACATTGCCTCCATGACCAAATTGGTCGGAACGTTCACGCTTATGTGGACGATATCTCGGTGACATAAAAAAAGTCAAACTCCAACTTAAAGGAAACCATTGATAACCATCAAAAATACAACATGATGCTTAACCCCAAGAACTGCATATTAGGGGTTCCAGCTGGCAAATTGTTGGGCTTCATTGTTTCCCTGCGTGGAATTGAGGTCAACCCGGAGAAAATGAAGGCCATCCTCAACATCAATCGTACGACATGCCTGAAGGACATCTAGCGGCTCACAGGCTGCATTGCAGCAGTAAGACGGTTCGTCAGCCGACTTGGAGAGAAGGTTGTGCTGCTATACAAGTTGCTGAAGATGGCAGACAAATTCGTATGGAAAGACGAGGCGGACGCTGCGCTCAAAGATCTAAAAGGATAATATCTTCTACGCCTATACTTGCAACACCTAAGTCAATGGTGCATATGTTGATCTACATGGCGGCCACCAACCGGGTTATCAGCATCGTCATTGTCGTGGAGCGGAAGGAACCAATGCATGAGTACGGAGTACAACGACCGTTTTACTATGTAAGCAAGGTCTTGACGGAGTCCAAGCAGCATTATCCGCACTACCAGAAGCTAGCTTATGGAGTCTTCCTTGCTTCTCGGAAGCCAAGGCACTACTTCCAAGAGCGCCCAATCATAGTAGTGAGCAAGACTCCACTGTCTGACATCATCAACAACAACGACGCTATAGGAAGGGTCACGAAGTGGGGCATTGAGATTGCCGCTTTCTAAGTAACCTATAAGAGACGCGACGCTATCAAGTCACAAGCCTTAGCGGATTTCATTGCAGATTGGACGGAGATGCCAGATGATACTCCTGTACTAGAACCAGAATATTGGGTAATGCACTTTGACGGATCAAAGCTACTCAATGGCTCGGGGGCTGGTGTACTGCCACAGTCACCAACAGGAGAAAAACTGCACTATGTCTTGCAAAACTTTAAGGCTACAAACAACATGGAGGAATATGAAGAACTCATTCATGGACTTCGCGTAGCCAAGGATGTTTGCATCAAGTGCATAGTTTGCTGTGGAGATTCCGATTTAGTTGCCCAACAGGTGGCTGGCACCTAGAACGCACGGAACCCTATGATGGCAGCATCACGAGACGAAGTAGACGAGATAGCCAAGTGCTTTGAAGGCTACAAAGTCAAGTATGTCAAGAGGGAGGAAAATGAGGCGGCTGATCTGTTGTCAAAGCTTGGATCGGGACGCAAACCAATCCCGCCTGGCGTTTTTCTAGAGAATCTACAGACCCCATCCATGAAGGGAGCGAACCTCGAGAATCCGTATAGAGTTGACTCATTTGTTAATGAAGTAACAATAGTCCCTCCGGCTTGGCAAAAACCGTTCATGGATTTCCTCGAACACGGAACTTCTCCCGTCAACGAGGCAGAGAGTCAGCAAATAATACGTCGAGCAAAGGGCTATACCATAATCAATGGGAAGCTCTACAAAAGAAGCACCACGGGTGTATACCTAAAGTGCATTTTCCAGCACAAGGTATCGATATTGTTCGTGTGGTTCATTTCATAGATTGCGGGCATCACGCTGCTCCACGATCTTTGGTCTCCAAAGCCTTCTGGAAAGGATTCTACTGGCTTACCGCGAAGGCGGACACCGACAGGCTGGGTGAACATGCATTGGGTGTCAATATTATGCCTGGCAACTACATGTACCGGCTCAAGAAATGCGAACCATACCAATAACTTGGCCATTTGCAGTCTGGGGCTTGACATGGTTGGACCATTGCAGACGGCACCTTGTGGGTTTACGCATCTGCTAGTAGCAGTTGGAAAATTCACAAGATGGATAGAAGCTAAACTCATTAGAAAGCTTGATGGGGAAACTGACCTTAAGTTTGTCTAGGTTCTAGTGGTGAGATTTGGTCTCCCACATGGCATCATCACCGACAATGACAACAATTTATCACTCGGAGAAGTAGAGGCTTAATGTTATGAGAAAGGCATCTGCCTTGACCTAGCATATGTGGCTCATCCACAATCTAATGGTCAAGTGGAACGGGCCAATTGGCTAATTCTGCAAGGAATAAAGCCACGTCTAGAAGCACCACTACATAGAGTAGCCGGAGCCTGGGTGAAGGAATTGCCATTTGTTTTGTGGAGTTTACGAACTACTCCCAATAGATCCACCGGCTACACCCCTTTTTTCATGGTCTATGGAGAAGAAGCAGTCCTACCTACCAACATCCTCCACGATTCACCAAGAGTTGTCGCCTATGACGAGGATGATGCAGAAGAATCCAGACGCTTAGATGTGGACCTTCTCGAGGAGGAGCGTGTGTTGGCATGCCAGAGATCCACCATCTACCAGCAGAAGCTATGCAGCTACCATAGTCGCCATGTTTGGCATTGCTCGTTTAAAGAGGGGATCTGGTGCTCCGACTTAAGCAGAAAAAGACACAAATTATCCCCGCCATGGGAAGGGCCGTTCATCATAAGCAAGACGCTACTCAATGGTTCCTATTACCTCATTGATAATCGTGAGTTAAAAGATAGGCCAAACGAGGATCATAAGCGTACGCGACGTGACCCGGATGATGACTATCCAGAGCTTGATCGGCCATGGAACATAGCACAACTACGTCCTTTTTACACTTAACATATTTTATTATCTACCGTGTACCTCTTATATGATCAATGAAATAAAGCTTTTTGGTTCACGCATATGCCTGAGTCTTTTACCTCCTTTAGTGTTCATTTTTGAATCATGTAAAACCTTTATGCATAAGCTTTGCATTTGCACTTGTGAAAATTCCGCCTATAGGCATTAGCTTAAGTTTTCTGGTCTACATGTTCTTTATTATTTTTATGTGGATTCTGGAGTAGTGACTTTTGGCACTCGAAGTCGGAGATTTTGTGCTTAGGTTCTTGATGGTTCCATTAGTCATCATCACCTAAGCGCATGGTTCTGACTAATGGTATTCCGACTCATGAAAGGTCAAGCATAAAAACCGAAATAATGGATAAGCCAGCACTTGCTTAAAAATATATACAATCATAGATGTTGGAACTAGTTCTTAAGTAGCTGGAAGCTTGTAGCTAAGTTTTCCGCCTTAAGTAAACCACATTGTTTTTTCCGCATAAGTACACTACCAGAAGAGACAAATATTACAAATGTTTTCATTCTTCTGGCGTAGGGGACGTTGAAGCTGCATCATCGGCGACAGGAGAGCCATCTTGTTCATTAACAAAGTCGATGGTTTTGAGGGACTTGGAGCCAACCTGGTTAGCATCAATCGCCTCAAGAGGCATGAAGACATCCGCCTTGACCAATTGGGGACCCTGGTGTCGTATTCGGTGAGGAAAGACCAGATTACATCGTTGACGATTTTCTTTCCATCTTCATCCACGTCGGGGAGACCAGAGGTCACCATGTCAATGTCAGCATCGTCATAGTGGGCCTTGACCATGGCTAAAGCCATCCTAGTGCCAGCTCGGGTACATGAAGCTTTCTAGGTTACGATATGCTCAGGGGCTTGGCGAAGGATCTCCGAGAACTTCATGACGGAGTCCACCGCCTTGATGTTGATGTCCAAGGGCTTGGCAATCTCCTTAGCCTGCGCGATCACGGTGTTGATGAAGTTTCTGGCAAGAACCATACACTCTTTTGGCGGAGGAGCACTATCACCCACATTGGCTTGGCCAATGGGGGCTGCATTTCCGACAAACAAAATTGAGGACATGAGTTCACCAAATCAATATAAAGTACCTGGCTTATAGAAGTAAAAGACGGAGAAATCTTACCAAAGATGTGTTGGAGATATGCCCAAGAGGCAATAATAAAGTAGTTATTATCATATCTTCATGCTTATGATAAATTTTTACATACCATGCTATAATTGTATTAACCGGAAACATTAATACTTGTGTGATTTGTAAACATAAAAGAGTCCCTAGTAAAGCCTCTTGTTAAACTAGCTTGTTGGTTAATATATGATCATGGTTTCTTGATCATGAACATAGAGATGTTATTAACAACATGGTCATATCAATAGATGAATGATATGATGGACATACTCCTATAGATAAGCGTAGCATAAAGATCAAGTCATTTAATATAGTTCATTTGCTATATGCTTTCTGATACATAGTAACCTAATTCCTTCGACCATGAGATCATGCTAATCACCATCACCGGAAGGATGCTTTGATGACATCAAACACCACACCGTAACTGGGTGGCTATAAAGGTGGCATTGAGTGTTCGGAAAGTATGTGTTGAGGCACATGGATCAAGAGTGGGATTTGTCCATCCATATGACGGATAGATATACTCTGGGCCCTCTCGGTGTAATGTCATCCAATTAGCTTTCAAGCATGTGACTGGCTCACAAGGGATCACATATCACGGGAACGAGAAAAGAGTACTTATCGGTAACGAGGTTGAACTAGGTATGCAGAGATACCGACGATCAAAACCTCGGATAAGTAAAATATCGTGAGACAAAGGGAAATTGGTATCATATGTAAGTGGTTCATTCGATAGCAAAGTAATCATAGAAATATGTGGGAGCCATATGGATTTCCATATTCCTCTATTGGTTATTGATCGGAGAAGTGTCTCAGTCATGTCCGCATAATTCACGAACCGTAGGGAGACACACTTAAGGATTCGATGTTGTTAAGTAGTTATGGAATGATGAGTAAGAGACCGAATGTTGTTTGGAGTTTCGGATGGGATCTGGGATATCACGAGGAGATCCGGAATGGTCCGGAGAATAAGATTCATACAAGGAAAGTCCTGTTTCGGAGTTGGGGAATGATTCCGGTGTTTTCATCGGGAATGTTCTAGAAGGTTCCGGAAGGTCCGGCACTCCGGAGGGGAAGGGTACATGAATGTGTCATGACAATGTGGAATGGTTGCATCATGTACTAGGTATCATGGCTGGGCAAAATAAAGGGAGAAATCAAATCCTAGTTTGAAAAGTCAAACGCCAATTTGAAAAGTCAAACGACAAGTTTGCTTGGTGGAGGGAGAGTAGGAAACCTACTTGGGGAGGAGTTCCTCTCCCTCCACCCGCCGGCCAAGGAGGCCAACTTGGGGGAGGACTCTCTCCTCCCAAGCCGTTCCCTCCCACCTATAAAAGGAGGGGCAGGGCTGCCCCTCTTCCACACACCCAACAACACCCAAAACCCTAGCCTCCTAGCCGCCGGCCTCCTCCAAGTCGCCGCCGCCTAGGGATCCTCTAACTCGGCAAGTTAGGGTTTCCCCAAACCCTAGCCGCCGGCCAAGCCCTCCCCTTGGTGCCCTCTAAACCCTAGATCACCAAGGCCTCTCTCATACTCCACCATACTCGCTCCGGCTTAAGGCGAAGCCCTGCGAGATCTCCCCTCTACTTCCGACACCATGCCGTCGTGCTGCCAGAATCGTGAGGAGAGTGCTACAACCTCCGCTGCCTGCTGGAACAAGGGAGAGGAAGGTATTCATCGAGTACCGAACGTGTGACCGACTGCGGAAGCGCTGCCGGAACGCAGCCGCGGAAGGATCGTCTACACGATCTTGAGATCGGAAGTGTTTGACTACATCATCCACAAGAATCTGCTCTCGTTAACTGCTTTGGATCTTCGAGGGTTAGTACTCTATCGACTCATTGCTACAATCTAGTAGATAGATCTTGGCTTGTGTGTGTTCATGCGATAGAAATTTTTTGTTTTCATGCTACGAACCCCTACAAGATGCTGCTCTTAGCTTGCTGGAGAACCTCCGCCATGGAGTCCCGTTCCTTTTGGAGAGTCTTGTCTGCCTCAATGTTGCGAGCATTCTATTCTTCGATAGCTTTCTTCTTCTCCTTGAGGATCTCTATCTCTTCCTTCAGATGGTTCATCTCCGTGTTGGCAGATTCTTGCATGGTAGCTAGTGCTTCTTCATGCAGCTTGATGGTGTCGGCTCTCTCCTGCTTCAAGATCTTGTTTTCGCTGTCATGCTCCTGAATATGCTTGGACTGCTCGACAATTTCCTTGGTTTTGGCAACAACTTCTGCAAGTCGGAGAAATAAAAATGCATAATGAGTAGTCGGAAGATGAAGGAACAAGATCAAGTCGAGAATGAAACTGAGAAGAAAACGGACTCTTGTTATTGGTGATCTGTTCTTTCAAATAGATGGTTTTACCCTTTTCAGCTTCAACATCCTTGCGCATCTTGTGGAAATTCTAGTTGGCGGTAACCCTCCGAGAATTCTCATTCTATAGAAACAAAGATACTTAGTCTACTTAGAGCATCTAGCCAGAATTATTTGGTTCCACCTAGAAGCTTGGGGGCTACATTATGAGTTTAAACTCAAAGCTATGCTTAATCTTTCTTTAAGCATCTACTCGGAACTATTTTTTGTTTCAACTAGAGGATTGGGGCTACATTGAAAATCAAAACACTGCGTATGCTACTCTAAAAGTATCTAGTCGGAATTATTCATACTACATACTTGGGGGCTACAACATAAAGTTTCTTACTTAGTCACTCTTAGAGCATTCAGACCAAAATACCTATGGTTTTCCGTCTAAATACTCGGGGGCTATAGTGGGATATTATATATAAAATGCAAAGCATAGGAAACTTAAATAGGCAATGATTTTGAGGTTGATGGTAGTTTCAGTATACAGTTTTCCAAAGGCAACTGTATTAAGCCGGAGGATTTCTCCCTGCTTGAGAACCTCCTCAAGGCCGCATGTTGGAGAAGTTGGCACTGCACTAGGAGTCACGGCGGAGGCACTCGGAGTAAGCATTGGGCTTATGATCCTAGGGGCCTCCGCCTGGCTCTAAGTCGCCGCAGATCTACCTCCCACCATCAGCTCCTTACCGCTTTCAGTGGCATCCTTAGCCAGAGCTTCCGCCACTTTGGAGAAGATGCTTTCCTGCGTCGCCTGCTCGCCGGGAACGACGATCAACATGGCATCATGAAGGACCTCCTGCAAAGGAGTGTTGTCCACTTCCATGACATCAGGATTGATGCTGCCTTAGCCGGAGATCCGACAGGCGCGCTAGAGGATTGGACGGCAGGGGTAGGAGGAGTGATGGCGGGAGATGCCTGGACAAACATATCTCTAATGTTTTTAGAAGTCCCAGTTGTCTTGGAGGTATTCTTCAAACTCAAACTAGACTGTTCCTGAAACTTACAATGTATAAGTTCAGGAATAAGAAAGGAAAATGACAACTTTAGAGGAAAAGAGGCTTACACAACATTTGGTGCCTTGGTTAAAGGGATGCTGGCTAATCTTCTTTTCTCTAATTCCAGGGATGCGGTGGACTTCTTGGAGGATCCACACTCCGTCTTATTTCTCTTGCCTCCGCCGACAACAGGTGGAGCTCTCCTGCTGGCTGCCAGCGGGACTTCGTCGTTGGACACGATAGTGACTTCCTTCATCTTGGGCTCATAGACTTGGGGAGCCATGCAGGTCTCCTCCAAGTCCCCCAGCTGTTAAGTGAAACCACGTGTTAGATGGAAGTACGTGTTCAAGTCGGAAGAACTGGAGTATATGTCAGAGCAATGTAAATAAATGAAAGTTAACTTTGGGCACTTGTCGTCCTCGAACATGTCATAGGTGATGGCAAAGCCACGCTTGCGGTCCTTCACCTTGATGATATACTAAGAGTCACTGGAAAAGTTATCCTCAAAAATCCAGATGCTATCATTTATGTCCTTAGTGTACTGGCACATCAGCTTCCCGCGGTGCTGCAGAGGCTGGATCCGCCTGATGAACCATCATATGGCCAGGTCCAAGCCAGTCAGACCTGTCCCTACGAGCCACTCAATCCTCCTTATAGCGGGGGGGGGGGGGGGGGGGGGGGTCCGGGTACGATGCTTCTCGGCAGGCCAAAGGGATATCTGAGTTGTAGAAGTATGTACGCTACTAGTTCTTGCAGGATTCATGTCCTACAATGTCGGGGAACCGCCGGCTAGGCCAGATCTTGAAGCTAATGGTCCCATAGTTCCTGAGCTCCTCCTTGCGCACTCCGGCTTCTCTCTTGATGGTGAAGAAGTATATGAACATATCTAACCCATGCCTAATCCTTAGGTATCCCTCGCACAGAGCCACATACTTGCTAATGGCGAGGATGGTTTTAGGGGACAGGTTCTAAGGTTGAACCCGGAAGTGTTGGGGGACTTGGATGAAGAAGTCAGACAATGGCAAGGAAATGTCGCGTACGAGTTGGGCGTATACCTTTTCTCTGGGTTAGGGAGAAGGGACGACCTCTCCGGCCGGCGCCGCCCTCCAGACCAGACCCTCCATCGTAGGGATATACCCCTTAGTTATCATCTCCTTGATATCGCCATAAGAGATGTCTGAGCCATGCCATTCCCCCTTGTGGGAGTCAACATCCTCCTCCAGCAGCTCGAGCACCGTTGGAATATGGTCGTCGCCGGTGGATTCCACCACCGCGGAGCATGGCACCACCACTCCCTACGGCGGGACGTGGAACATGTTAGAAGGCTTGGCCGAAGCCTCTTCGGACTCCACCATTGATGGGTCGATGCTGCTGCTGCTCTCCATTGGAGTAGAGGAGGTGGACTGGAAGCTGGGAAGAAAGTTAGGGTTTTCTCTCTGCATGCATGCGATGTGCTCGAGGAAGATTTGGGCTGGAGGAAGAAAATGATGCGGGAGAGAATGAGGTGAGAAGTAATTTGACCACCGCAGTTGAAATATATAGCACCGACATCAAGATTCGTGCAAGATGATCTAATAGTCGATGCATGGACAACGCGTGCGAGAACATGCACGGAGATTTTTCCACGTTCCCACCATCGTCGCTCGACGTTTCACATTTATCGTGCAGGAAAATCGCTATGATTGTGTTTACTACATGTGTGAGTTACGAGGCGTCACTAGCCTATGGTCTACGTCATCTTACTGACATATGCAGACGAATAGTCCCATCTGAAGATTCTGGCATGGACGGATCATGTCCAGCTACAAGAAGAGTACGATAGAAGACTCAGTGATCCTCCGACTTACGTATTGAAGATGGAGAATATTGCAGGATTTTTGGGAGGACTACAAGATATTGCTTGACGATTTGCCGGCATCACCTAGACGGAGCATTTAATCTAAAGAGGCAAGACGGTGCAAGATCTCGGAGTTCTCCGAGGGCTACTGTTGGGGATATGCTAAATGGGTACCATCATAGCATGTCTCTAATCCGGATAACACGGCTAGCCCACAGTTGGTAGAAAGGCCCATGGCCTGCTGGGCGGCCCAGTTAGATGGATCGAGAAGGGAGGACCATGCCGGATAAAGGAAGGCTAGATGGAGTCACCGATATACTCGGAGCCTTGGAGTGCAAGACGCATACACTAGTTGGTGCTAGTGTAGGGCTCTATAACCTGTATGATTAGGACTTTTCCCTATAACCCTAGGATCCAGACTTACGGGAACCTTTAGGGCATAACTCAACACATCGATTCACATACCTCGTACAACAAACCAATCCCTGTAACTCAGCGTATTGCCCTTATTGTGATTTATAGTAGGATTAGGGTTCCGCCACCATCGTGGGACCTAAACCTGGGTAAGATGTGTTACCTCATACCCGCCAACTTACCGCCTTCACCCACGTCTCTAAACACACACTATGAGGACCCCTCCATGGCATACTCGTCGGAAATACCATGACACATAGAGCACTACCTTGGCCCAACTGTTTGTGGCCCTAAGGGGACCCTAGTAACCCATAGGTAGATACATTTCGTCAATAGTCGCAATGTATATCTTCTCGATAGTTCTTCACTATCCACCAACATCTCAATCGCCTAGATAGGTTTACACTCACCATGTACTGCGGGTGTCAAACCCTTGATCCCATGCGAGGCGTAGTCACATATAGACATATGTGATATGCATGATCGTGAGTATACATGGAAACATCCACAAAAATTGTGTTTGCACAAAGCATGCTTACAAGTAGTACCTATAGACGCCCACCGCATTGGGGAAGGACCATGAAAGCCAAATGTCACTATGAGGCAAGAGCTCCCACCACCTAAACAATGCATGTTGCTCATGTGGGTAACATAGAAATTGGTTGAAAATGTTTCATAAAACCGTGGACTCATTAGACTGTAAACACCATCGACATTGGGCACTCCATAAACTCACATAGATCGCTACATCCGATTTGCGGGAACAGCTTGTTGGAGATATGCCCAAGAGGCAATAATAAAGTGGTTATTATCATGTCTTCACACTTATGATAAATGTTTGCATACCATGCTATAATTGTATTAACCGGAAACATTAATACTTGTGTGATTTGTAAACTTAATTTGAAGTCCCTAGTATAGCCTCTATACTTCACTAGCTTGTTGGTTGATTGATGATTGTGGTTTCCCTATCATGAACATTGAGATGTTATCAACAACAAGATCATATCATTAGGAGAATGATGTGATGGACATACTCCTATAGATAAGCGTAGCATAAAGATCAAGTCATTTCAATAGTTCAATTGCTATATGCTTTCTGATACATAGTAACCTAATTCCTTCGACCATGAGATCATGCATATCACCTTTACTGGATGGATGCTTTGATGTCATCAAACACCACACCGTAACAGGGTGGCTATAAAAGTGGCATTGAGTGTTCGGAAAGTATTGGTTGAAACACATGGATCAAGAGTGGGATTTGTCCATCCACATGACGGATAGATATTCTCTGGGCCCTCTCGGTGAAATGTCATCCAATTAGCTTGCAAGCATGTGACTTGGTCACAAGGGATCACATATCACGGGAACGAGAAAAGAGTACTTATCAGTAACGAGGTTGAACTAGGTATGCAGAGATACCGACGATCATAACCTCGGATAAGTAACATATCGTGAGACAAAGGGAAATTGGTATCGTATGTAAGTGGTTCATTCGATCGCAAAGTAATCGTAGAAATATGTGGGAGCCATATGAATTTCCAGATTCCTCTATTGGTTATTGTTCGGAGAAGTGTCTCGATCATGTCCGCATAATTCACGAACCGTAGGGAGACACACTTAAGGATTCGACGTTGTTTGAGTAGTTATGGTATTATGAGAAAGAGACCGAATGTTGTTCGGAGTCTCGGATGGGATCCGGGATATCACGAGGTGATCCGGAATGGTCCGGAGAATAAGATTCATATAAGGAAAGTCCCGTTTCGGAGTTGGGGAATGGTTCCGGTGTTTTCATCGGGAACATTCTAGAAGGTCCCGGAATGTCCGGCACTCCGGAAGGGGAAGGGTACATGAATGTGTCATTGTAAGTTGGAATGATTGCATCATGTACTAAGTATTCTTGCTGTCCCAAATAAAGGATTTATTTAAATCCTAAATTGAAAAGTCAAACGGCCAGTTTGAAAGTCAAACGGCAGTTTTGGGAAGTGGGAAAAGAGGAGGAAAGGTGGAGGCCGAGTTGGGGAGGGATTCCCTCCCTTGGCCGGCGCCCCACCAAGCCGACTTGGGGAGGAACTCTCCTCCCCTTGGCCGGCCAGCCCCTCCCACCTATATAAGGAGGGGCAGGGCTCCCTCCTAGCACACACAAGTTTCCTATCCTCTAAACTAAACCCTAGATCTAGACCCCGGTTTAGAGCTATTCGGTTTAGAGCCTTCTAATTGGTTTAGAGCCTTCTAATTGGTGTGTCTAATTACTAGACCACTAATAGCCTCTCTCATAAGCTCCACCATACTCGCACCGGCTTAAGGCGAAGCCCTGCGGGATCTCCCCTCTACTTCCGGTACCACGCCGTTGTGCTGCCGGAATCGCGAGGAGAGTGCTACAACCTCCGCTGCCTGCTGGAACAAGGGAGAGGAAGGTCTTCGTCGAGTACCGAACGTGTGACCGACTACGGGGGCGCTGCTGGAACGTGGCGCCGGAAGGATCGTCTACGCGATCTTGAGATCGGAAAGAGTACGACTACATCACCCACGAGAATCTGCTCTCGTTAACCGCTTTGGAATCTTCGAGGGTGAGTTCCACTATCGACTCGTTGCTACAATCTAGTAGATAGATCTTGGCTTGTTTGTTTGTATGCGATAGAAAATTTTTGTTTTCCATGCTACGAACCCCTACAGTGGTATCAGAGCCGTGTCTATATGTAGATCTGTTGCACGAGTAGAACACAATGGTCATTGTGGGCGTTGATGCTTTTATTGTAGATTGCTTTTTGTGTACTTTGCATCTTGCGGTATGTTGGGATGAAGCGGCCCGGGCTAACCTTACATGACATCGTTCATGAGACTTGCTCCACGCTTGACATGCAACTTGTATTGCATAAGTGGCTTTGCGGGTGCCTGTTTCTCCTAGCATAGTTAAGATCCAATTTACAACGGGTAATCAACAATGCTAGTATCAATGTTGTGGTTCTTGTTCGTAAGTTAGAACGACACTTATGGAAAGCCCCAAGCCACGTAAAATATGCAAAGAAAGTAGAGGCGTCTAACTTTGTTTTGCAGGGGTGTGCAGTGATGTGATATGGCCATGATTGTGATTATATTTGATGTATGCAATGTTCCTTATTGTAAGTTGGCAACCGGCAGGAGCCATATGGTTGTCTTTAATTTCTGTTAAGACCTGCGTGTCTATTCAAAATAGTTGTAATAGTTGATGCTGGTGGACGACAACCATGAAGAAGCATCATTGACCTTGATGCTATGCCGGTGATGATGGAGATCATGTTCGTGCTTGAAGATGGAGATCGAAAGCACAAAGAAGAAAGGCCATATCATATCACATATTATGAATTGCATGTGATGTTAATCCTTTATGCATCTTGTATTGCTTAGTAGACGACGGTAGCATTATAAGATGATCCCTCAAGCACACAATTTCAAGTTCTTAAGTGTTCACCCTTAGTATGCACCGTTGCCAAAGCTTGTTGCTTCGAAGCACCACGTGATGATCGGGTGTCTTTGATTCCGCGGGTGAATACAACGTAAGCAAGCCAGATTTGCTTATGCGGTAGCTAAGGTTTGATCTTGACGAGCCTAGCATGTACAGACATGGCCTCAGGAACACGGATCGCCGAAAGGCAAAGCATGAATCATATAGTAGATATGATGAACATGATGATTGTTCGCCATTAAAACTATATCAGCTCTCGTGATGATCGGTGTTGATGTAGTGGTTTTGGTTCGTGTGATCACTAAAACAATGTGAGGGATGTTGTTTTGAGTGGGAGTTCACCTAGTTTAATTTCATTAATTAATTTGAACTCAATTTATCATAAACTAAATCAAAGTGAATTTGCATAGTTGTTGTAGTCATTGGCATCCGTTTACCACCTTGCGCTTAGTTATAATTGAGATGATAGAACTATAGAATTCTGGTTAGATACTTTACGAACTGGTATCGTATTGTTTTGAAGTGTTAATCTAAAGTTTAAAAGTCCTATTGCAAACTTTCAGTAAGTTCCGGTTACTCCATGAAGTTTAATAATTAGTATTAAATCAAGAGTAACAATTCCAAGTGTTAGTATATAAGTATCATGTTTGTATCCATGATTCTTGATATTCAAAGGATTCCCTTAATATCAAGGTTATCTAGGATCTGAAAGAGTTGTTTCAGAAACCATGATGTGTGGAAGATATTGTGATATCTGAAACGAAGTTTTGGTTGCAACATGATAGAGTATAATATGGCAAAAGTCATGTTCTCATATTTGATGAGAATTTGCAAAAGGTTGGAGACACTAGTTGTCCTAATCGTCCAAAAAGATTTGGATAGCAACATTATACTCATAATTCATCGTTATAAGCTAAAATTAGCTTGATCATGGACGATTCCATGATAAGGGTGAATATTTGATGTAGGTAAAATGTTTACTACACCAAGAGATTACTAAAGAAAGGAATTTGAAAGAACACCAAATATTTGATGATGGTGATCTACTTCAAAGTGCAAGTCCAAAGACATTGGTATTTAATTATACACGCTTTGGACTATATGTCATATGTATGACTCCACTATTGATATTGATAGATTCTTTCAAAAAGAAAAGGAAATATTGAAAGAGAATCTCATAAATATATGGCAGAAAAGAAAAGACTAGAATCATTCAGTTTAAGTATATAGATGATATACATGTTATGGCTATATTCTTTGCTTGTTAAACAATGTGGTTCTTAAGTATTTGATACTGAATTTGTTGGTGTGAATCGTCATACGAAACAACACAAATCATGAACTACAATGGCCTAAGGAACTAGCAAAAGAATATGTGATGATGTTCATCGAGAACAAATAAAGGGTTATTGTGTTGCTCGTTAAACATCAAAGCTTGCCTTCAAAGATTTGTTTTATCAGGTATTATGAGAACAAAAGGGTTGTTCAAATAATTGCCGTAATCCATAAAAGATGGATGATTCGCAAATCTCGTTGGAGACATCACATCCATAAAACTAGTGCTAAAGATGTCGAAAGACAAATTGATTGAAAGATCACTTAGGAAGTGACATCGCCGTTTAAATTATATTGGAAAGAAAACATGAAGAAACTCCATGTGGATGGAATTTTGGAGTCTTCTGATTTTTGATCATATGACGCTTGTGAAACTTTCCTAGAGATAATTAAAACTTCGTTCATAGGCCGAAAGGGAACGAATGACTAGCTTATTGGAAATTGTACATATTGTTGTATGAAATCCATTATGTGTAGTCAAGAGCGATGGATTTCAACTTCATATGCTTTCTCCGAAAATTTGAGTGAATATATGAATATTTACTTAATAAGGATGAAGTATGAAACATTTGAAAAGTTCAAAGACTTTCAAGATGAAGTGCAAGATCATTGTAACAAGAATATAAATAGTTTATGATAAGATCATAAAGGAAGATATTTGAGTTACAAGTTTAGCATAATACCTAAGATTTAAGGAATCGTTCCGTGGATTTGCATTTCCCGAAACACCATAAGAGTATGGAGCGTTCGAGATATGTAATTAAACCTTGTTTGACATGGTAAGATCGAAAGGTGTAATTCATAAAACTGCCATTGTATTTTAAAGATTAAAAGCTTTAGAGATTACCGTTTTCCCACTGAAAAGAGCTCCATCATAATCCGTTGAAATGACACCATATAAAGTTATGGCTTGGGATAAAACCCAAGTTGTCCTTTCTTAAACATTGGTATGCTATGCATAAGAAAGATGTGTGCAACCAAAGTCGGATGAACCTGTCTTTGTATGACTATTAAGTATTCCTCCATAAAACACCGGAGACAAAAGTGTTTGTTGCTTAGAACGTCAAGTTTCTTTTGAAAGGAATTTTTCGTGAAAAGTTAAGTGGGAGGACAATAGAACTTTGATAAGGTTAAAAGAACCTTAGCTATATGTGCAAAGTTGCGCAGCGCCGAAAAGTGTTCCGGAGGCAGCAACAAAGCTCATGGCTCACGTACCTCAAAGGTTGTGGTCACGGAGATCCAAGTTCCTATTGAAACAAGTAGGTCGGATGAACAATCAAATACCAAGATTTGAGGGTTGAATCATTATTTGAGAATAATGAACCGACTACATGCAGAGAAGCGATGATGGGCCCTGACTCCGTCAAATGGCTTGAAGCCATAAAATCCGTGATAGTTCCATACACGAGAAATCAAGTTTTGAACTTGAAGGACCCTCAAGAAAGGTGTAAGACCTTACTGTTGTGTTTGGATCTATAAATAAATAGACATGGATGTTGCACATCTATGAAATAGTCGACATGTTGGGAAAGAGTTCACAACAATGTTCAAAGGTTGACTATGACAAGATCTGATCTTTCATAGTGATATTTGGTCTAGACGGATTAATATAGCAACCACTACATATAATTTTGTTATATGGTAGTTGAATAAACAAAACAAGTTCTTCTAATAGAATCGTTACCTAGGACATGTGCATAACACGGTCCATAGGGTTTTGTTAATTCAAAGGATGCTAAAAGCATATGCAAACTTCAATGGTTAGAGTGAGCATAGCGGAGTTGGAATCTTCACTATGATGAAACTGTTAAAAGGGTTTAATTTCATCAGAGACAATGAAGATGCTTGCATTTGCAAGAAATTAAGTGGGAGCGCTAAGACATGTTTCTAATACATTATGTGGAAGACATATTGTTGATTGGAAATAATGTATCTTTTATTAACACATATTAAGAATTTCATCCCGATGAAAGACTTAGGCAAAACCCAAATATTTGGCGTCAATAGACGCTAATATGGTTGTACCAGAAGTACATAGACAAGATATTGAATGAGTTCAATATAGAAACTACAAGAGAAGGTTCTTGTCGCACAGAAAGGATTGAATGAGTTCAATGTTGATGATATATTCAAGTGTATTGACATTTGGTAAA
The DNA here is from genome assembly GCA_916181665.1 of Avena sativa. NCBI lineage: Eukaryota > Viridiplantae > Streptophyta > Magnoliopsida > Poales > Poaceae > Avena > Avena sativa. The sequence continues at coordinate 35,957,803 of OV702298.1, read as the reverse complement.
GTGAAACAAATAATCAAGTATAGATTGATACTTGATGTATGAAATCACAAAGAGTATTTATATCAATCATACTGTGATATGTACAAATCCAGATATGTCCTATGCTCTAGATGTTGTGAGCATATACCAGAATGATTCGTAAGATGATCATTGGACAATAGTAAGGATATTCTTATGATCTTTTGGAAGAACTAAGAGTATATTATTTGTAGAAGTGACAAATAGATGGTTAGTTCATTGTAAAAGTACTACATTGATACTAGCTTTGTCGCAAAGTACAAATTAAGTTTATCTCAAGCTAAACTAAGGGTGGCACAATATAATGGAAAGTGAGTTCCATAATGGATTTGGATGAGTTCCAAAGTTAAGACATTGTGACAGATACTACAACAAAAGGCTAAGTATATGACTGCTATTATAGCAGCAAAAGAGGGCATTTGTGTCAAGTAGTTTGTTATCAAACTAGGTGTAGTTCACAGCGGGATAATACTATGAAGATATATTGTACGACAATATTATCAACATGTTTTAACCCCAAAGAACTAAAGGTCACACCAAAGGACCAAATTTGTACGAAGCCATCTCATTAGGGAATGAGTGATGCGTAGGGACGCAAAGACATGCAATTACACACGGACCTGGAAGTGTCAGATCCGGAGATCAGTTGACCACTAGCAATCGTGTACATACAACACCGGAAAGCCATAGGTGTTATATACACAAAGGTTCGAAACTAGATTATTGACTCTAGTGCAAGTGGGAGACTGTTGGAGATATGCCCAAGAGGCAATAATAAAGTGGTTATTATCATGTCTTCACACTTATGATAAATGTTTGCATACCATGCTATAATTGTATTAACCGGAAACATTAATACTTGTGTGATTTGTAAACTTAATTTGAAGTCCCTAGTATAGCCTCTATACTTCACTAGCTTGTTGGTTGATTGATGATTGTGGTTTCCCTATCATGAACATTGAGATGTTATCAACAACAAGATCATATCATTAGGAGAATGATGTGATGGACATACTCCTATAGATAAGCGTAGCATAAAGATCAAGTCATTTCAATAGTTCAATTGCTATATGCTTTCTGATACATAGTAACCTAATTCCTTCGACCATGAGATCATGCATATCACCTTTACTGGATGGATGCTTTGATGTCATCAAACACCACACCGTAACAGGGTGGCTATAAAAGTGGCATTGAGTGTTCGGAAAGTATTGGTTGAAACACATGGATCAAGAGTGGGATTTGTCCATCCACATGACGGATAGATATTCTCTGGGCCCTCTCGGTGAAATGTCATCCAATTAGCTTGCAAGCATGTGACTTGGTCACAAGGGATCACATATCACGGGAACGAGAAAAGAGTACTTATCAGTAACGAGGTTGAACTAGGTATGCAGAGATACCGACGATCATAACCTCGGATAAGTAACATATCGTGAGACAAAGGGAAATTGGTATCGTATGTAAGTGGTTCATTCGATCGCAAAGTAATCGTAGAAATATGTGGGAGCCATATGAATTTCCAGATTCCTCTATTGGTTATTGTTCGGAGAAGTGTCTCGATCATGTCCGCATAATTCACGAACCGTAGGGAGACACACTTAAGGATTCGACGTTGTTTGAGTAGTTATGGTATTATGAGAAAGAGACCGAATGTTGTTCGGAGTCTCGGATGGGATCCGGGATATCACGAGGTGATCCGGAATGGTCCGGAGAATAAGATTCATATAAGGAAAGTCCCGTTTCGGAGTTGGGGAATGGTTCCGGTGTTTTCATCGGGAACATTCTAGAAGGTCCCGGAATGTCCGGCACTCCGGAAGGGGAAGGGTACATGAATGTGTCATTGTAAGTTGGAATGATTGCATCATGTACTAAGTATTCTTGCTGTCCCAAATAAAGGATTTATTTAAATCCTAAATTGAAAAGTCAAACGGCCAGTTTGAAAGTCAAACGGCAGTTTTGGGAAGTGGGAAAAGAGGAGGAAAGGTGGAGGCCGAGTTGGGGAGGGATTCCCTCCCTTGGCCGGCGCCCCACCAAGCCGACTTGGGGAGGAACTCTCCTCCCCTTGGCCGGCCAGCCCCTCCCACCTATATAAGGAGGGGCAGGGCTCCCTCCTAGCACACACAAGTTTCCTATCCTCTAAACTAAACCCTAGATCTAGACCCCGGTTTAGAGCTATTCGGTTTAGAGCCTTCTAATTGGTTTAGAGCCTTCTAATTGGTGTGTCTAATTACTAGACCACTAATAGCCTCTCTCATAAGCTCCACCATACTCGCACCGGCTTAAGGCGAAGCCCTGCGGGATCTCCCCTCTACTTCCGGTACCACGCCGTTGTGCTGCCGGAATCGCGAGGAGAGTGCTACAACCTCCGCTGCCTGCTGGAACAAGGGAGAGGAAGGTCTTCGTCGAGTACCGAACGTGTGACCGACTACGGGGGCGCTGCTGGAACGTGGCGCCGGAAGGATCGTCTACGCGATCTTGAGATCGGAAAGAGTACGACTACATCACCCACGAGAATCTGCTCTCGTTAACCGCTTTGGAATCTTCGAGGGTGAGTTCCACTATCGACTCGTTGCTACAATCTAGTAGATAGATCTTGGCTTGTTTGTTTGTATGCGATAGAAAATTTTTGTTTTCCATGCTACGAACCCCTACACAGCTGGCCCAACTCAATCGCACACGGGGTCTCTCAGCTGCAAAGCATAATACTAGTGAACCAGGAAGGGTTCTACACCTTGAGGGTGAGGACCATTCATGAAATACTCTCAAAAGCCCTTGCATGATCTCCCTTTGCAGTTGATGTGTTGTTTTTACAATAACTTATTGCTGTTGTAAATAATGTTTTGGGCAAAGTGGTGGCCAGCACTAGATTTTGGTTCTAATCGCATGTTCGGGTTCTGACAAGTTTACTTTAACTATTGTGGTCAACATCTTGGAGCTATTAGAAACTATCTAGAGGGGGGCTTTAGAAATTTTGAACTATCATTTTTTCTTGGTTATTTATATGGTTGTCTCGCTACTGGGGATTGTGGAATTGTGTAGCATATATATTTTGTTACAAAATCAAAGATGAATATCCATATCGATCATCAGATGGGATATAGTCCCACATGGCATTGTAGCACCCTTATACTCTCATTCCCCTAGTGTCATCCTCCATTGCACAAACCTTCTTCTTGGAACATGTACTTAGCTTCTTGGCAAACATGGACACATTCTCCTTGTCCCCCATCCTATAATCTAGCGGATTTGGTAACCACAATGGGAATGTCGTAACCCTGCATGTCAGCACATCAGGTCATCTTCTCTCACCTTCTAGGAGGATTGCAACCATAGAAACGATGGTGAAGACTGATTTGGAGCTCGACCTGGGAGCTATTCATACGACCGCTAGGAATGAACATGGGGTGTTAAGGAGGATGAGTTCTGACTCGCCAGATTTAGCTATGGTGTACCGAAGAGTCAGATTCATTGTGTGTGAACCAGATGTAATGACGTCACTAAAATATTTTGTTATCAAGGTCAGGATTTTGGATTTCCAGATGATGTGTAGCTTGTTTTAACAAGTTGTAAGCTTGTGTATGCTTTATTATGTATACACAGGTGACATATTGCAATGATTCTTGTTATCTTTTTTAAATGTAACATTGTGTCATGACTTTGTTTTTATGTTATGGAAAATGATGGTTTCTTAGTTACATATGTTCTTGTGACCTTTCTCATAATATGCTATGACCATTGTAGCACACATTTTTGTTGATACATGATGTGTTTGAAATGTTACAATTTTTGCATGGTTTTCTATAAAAAATGTTACAACAAGCTTATGTAAATAATTTATTGAAAGCATGATTTTTCTTTGTTGCGATGACCGGACTATCAAGTTAGGGTTCATAGTCAGATCAGATGTCTAGCGAGATGACTGATCAGATATTCTGTCTCGGCCCGATCAATGCCTATTATGTCCAAAAATGCATGAACAGGGAGTAGACAAGCCACCTATTCTAGATCAACAATTCCCTTTGGTCCAAGCTTATTCTTTAGAATAACTTATCCGGTACCTACCAAAAAAACTTATCGAGAATAAATTATTCTAAAAAAATGCTATAATTGCACCATAACTTTTTAGGGGATAATTCAAGGGGAAACCGGTGGTGGGCCTAGCAATTTTTGCCACGTGGAGAGTTTTTTTCCCTAAAATCAAAAGTTGCCATCCCATTGGTTGAGCGTGCAAGCGTGATGATGTGTCCTCCTTATAAATTCCGATTTTTAATAAATTCTGATTTTAGGACACTACTAGACATCGCCTGGGATAGGTGGTTTTATCCTCCGGGTCCTGCGCCAACCACATGTCCCTGTCTTTTGCCAAAATTTCCACAATTTCTGCAAAACCCTCCAATTTTGCTATAAAATATCTCGCTTTTGTTATATATAGAAAAACACCGTTCGTTCATAAAAATATAGACCGTCTTGGTGGAGAACTAGCGGAGACTTTGTATCATTTTTCCTAATGTAGCATAATAGCCGGATAGTCACCGAAAAACTTTGGCCGGAAGAACTCGCCGAAGACCTTGTAGCAAAAACTATGCGTTATTATAGCGAAATCATAAAACAGTTGTAGCAAAAAATATCAACAATGATAGCAAAAAGATTCGACTTCGCTGGAGATATCGTCGGAGACATCAATGAAGACTCTTGTCGTTGATGTGATAGAAAACAATTTATACTATTGCAGCAAACATATAGAATGGTTGTAGCACCGCCTTTGGCCGTACGTAGCAAAATCTGATACCGAATGTAGCAAAATCTCGATGCCGCTTGTATCACCGCGTCGGCCGGATGTAGCAAAAACCAGTGCCACTTGTAGTATTGTTGAGGTAGCATCGCCTGGCCCCTACGAGCAGCTCGCAGCACCCAACTCCGTCGTCCTTATGGCAATCAAGCAGTTCGCCGCCGCCATGGCTTCCCAGCAGTTTCTGGCTCCATAGCAACGCTGCACAGCTGTAGCAGAGGGGCATATTGCAGAGGAGAGAGAGAGGAAGGGAGAGGGCCGACGACATGCAGAGGGCCGGCCGCGGGCTTGAAGAAGGCCAGCGGCTGCAGGTGGACGGAGCGCCGGCCGGGCTAGCGGCGGCAGGCGGCCTGAAGGCCAACGGCGTGAGCCTCACCGCATCTAGTGGACATGTGCCAAAGTGGAGCAGATGAAAGAGACGAGGTGTGAGGGTCCATCATGTGGGTTGCGGAAATGTGCGACGAGTGACCCATATGTATCATTTTTAGTGGGATCCTCCGGGCCGATATGTATCATTTTTCCTTCAATAATGATCAAAATAGCTGGTGCTCGCGCGCGAACACATACACGAAGAAAAACATTCATACTACGTGAGAGATCGAGGCACTACAGAACCTGGATTGGCAAGTGCCTGCAAATCAACATAGGAAAGGGCAACCAAACCATAAAAAAACAAAACAAAAGAAAGTAGAGAAACCAGCTGGCTTTGCCAAGGTAATCACCATTCCAAAATCATAGACGTACTCAGCTGTTATTACACTACAAGACATGCAATCCAAGCGATATGTCCCCCACTTGCATTAGCTAGATCTTCCGTCTGGGTGCTCCACGAATCTCCCCTGCCAAAAGGCTCTATAATGCCCGGCGTGACGGCCGGCCATCAGTCCATGTATGCCATCTGGCGCAGCACCGGCGACACGCCGTCGACACCAGGGTGAGGGTATGATCATCGCATCGCTCCCACGAGGAGCAGCCCAACAACGCATATAAAATCTACTCGATCGTGCCACTAGGCAATCGATATTGGCAATATCGTATCAATCGGTATTGTAGTAGGCAATGGATATTGGCATTAGTAGCACCGGTACGTATTTAATGGATTGCTGCATGCGTCCAACCCACGTTGTTGTGCACATAGAATCAGTATGCGTTATGCTGGTAAAACGGTGGTTTACAATGAAACTTTTTTTTCGAACCATGCGTTTACAATGAAACATTTAATATGGGTTGCTCGTCAGCATGATGTCGATACAAGTTTTTTCGATAAAAGACGCTTTATCATTTAAAGTTTAACTATTACATCCGGTCTTCGCATATCTGGAATGCACACAACCGATAATAGTCAATAAATTCGAAATAGAAAATAAAAAAGTCGCATTACATATCACACTGAAAAATTATAAAAATGCCTAAAAAGATGTCGGAGGACCTATCCAAAGATTATGTTGCCACCCATGACGAGTAACCCGCCGTATCCTCCAGTTATGTACACCTCCATAAAAAGCGTGCACTGCAGATATTATGCCGTGGCCGACGCCCAGATGCAGGATAGTCCTAGCGTTAGTGGTGCATCGTCTAGCCGTGCGCCCTAGACTATGATCGAATAGAGGATAACGGTGACGACGGTGAGCAACACCGAAATCATGAAGATCTTCATCCTGTTCTTCTTCCATACGTGTCTCCTCCACTTGGCTACCGCCAGTTCTCTTGTCTTGTACCCTTTGTCGCTGTTGCCGCTGAAGTTGTTCACTTGTGTCTGGCAGTCCTCCCACTCATCATAGACCCCTGGAACTCGAATGGTGTATACCATGTACCACTTCGCCATCACTATAGACAAGGCATACATAGACAAGGCATTTAGTATATGTTATACAACAACAAAAAATGGCAAACTGCAAACATGCTTGCATGATCACAGAATTTAGCAAAGATTCATAAAACTAAAATTAAATATAGCATGGATGACGATCATATAAGCAAGTCAAACATCGACCGTCAAGGGTTTTACTAGCCCAGGGAAGTTAATAATATTTACTGACACACACGTCAAATGATAGTATGAAAACATCACATGGATAGTCAAGTCTACGACACGACACACACACACAACCAACACTGCTAGCTAGGAGCACACACACACACATCATGTAGACCTTGCCGGGAACAGGATCACGCCCTCTATCGTCATGAACGTCCTGGTGCCGTGCTGCATGTCGAGGCGTTCTTAGATCTCGCGGTTACTCAACGCTCTACTCATGTACATGGCCCCTCCTTTTTGTTTCAACGTCGTCATGGATGACTTGGCAGAGCTGAGTCTGGATGCGCCAGAAGTATTCCATAAGGTTTGCATCATCAATGGCCGCCAACTGTGTGGCCCAGTGTCGATGATTAGCTGGCAGCGCATCGACCCATGAATCCCGCATGAACCCCTTGATGTGATGGAGGACGTAGGAGGCCTCCTTCACATTGCCAGTCGGCTGCTTGACACAAGGGAACTTCTTGGCGTGCATGAACACATGTTATCTATCCTTGGTTCTTGCCCCCTTTGGAGAATTTTCCTCCCTTGTCGACGTAGACTTGTAGAGCATCATCTAGAACTCTCTTGAATCTGCCATAGTCCTTCGGCTTCATATCACTCGATGAGTCGAAGTAGGTTGCTTGCGAAAACCTCGGACAAATGGAGATGAGTGTGGAGTATATGCCTCTGCGAAACACGATTGAAACATAATTAATTTTTGGAAGAGGACAACAAAGATCTAAGAAAGAATTTTTTATGGCGGCGACCTAATGTGTGTTTACTAACTCGGTAAAGCAAGGCAAAAGAATGGAATCAATGGTCTGGTTCTCCTTGAAGATATTCCGAGGTACTCTGCCGCCATTTCCTGATCCCCATCGTTCGCTAAGACAACGCAACGAATGTAGTATGGGTCCACTATCACGATGCCCCGGGTTTTCTCCCTCTTGGCCTTCAACGCCATATGGAGCGAGTACAAATGGACCATGTTATAGTCCAGCCGCTTCGAGTGCAGCAGATTATAGATGTCCTCGTACTGCACGGGTTCTTGATCGACAAATCCATGGCCCGATGGCACATTGCATGTGAAGATCGGGTACTCGGGCTTCTTGTCTTTAAGAAGTGTGGTCTCGAGATGCAGAATTGAGTGATGCATGTTCTCTATGGGTCCACCTGCTACATCGAGCATTTCCTTGGTCAGAATCGGCTTACCCGCTATGTGCGCATTAAAATCACTAGGCTCTCGTCTCACACCGTCCTAAGCCCGTACTACCCTCTTCGGAAGTGGCTGGCTCAAGCCTTCTTGCTCTGGCTATGATTCTGGCACTTCTTCGTCTTCTCGACAGGACCAACCGGATCGTCCTAACTGCTCATCAGCCACCCTGTGGAGTGTGGTAGAGCTGATGGCCATCGCCGGATTGGGTTGTGTACCAGCGGCATCACCCGGAGGTGTCTCTTGATCATAACCGCCGCCGAAGTGCAGACGCTGGGTGCATGACATGGGACGACCGGCTTGTTGACCACAGGAGAAGGCTGGCTCTCCAATAATAGGCATGTAGAGCCTGTCGGTGGCCATAGTGTTGAGGTAGCCGCCGACGTCATCCTCATTGTTGGCTCTATGAGGTGCATCCTCGGGTTGTGGCGACGGCGTGTGTGTAGCTAACTACTGATGCAGCTTGGTGGTGGCGACGAACACCAGTGCTCGTGCCTTATTAGTTGAGGCAGTGTGTTGCCCTTCCTTGGCCATAGCAAGGCGAATATGGGACTTGGGCCATAGCAAGGGCCAGCCATAGCAAGTTCCAAGGGTCTTATGCTCATCGGCTCCTTTAGGTTGGTTGGGGGGGTCAATGCCGTCGCAGTCCTTCAACGTCCTTACCAAGGTGACCCTGAACATGCTAGCAGGGATCGACTTGTTGTGCATCAGGAGCATCTTCAGTTGAACGATAGTACCGTTGGCTACATCCTTCAGCACCCCGTCCACATACTGCAGTAATATGCAATTAGCATCATGCGGTAAAACATGTTGGGGATCATTATCAGAAGGAAGTCGATCAAAGACCAACAATGGTGTATGAAGTCGGGCCTATGATGAAGCATAATTAGTTACCTTGGTGAGGGCGTCGATCTCGGCTAATGTGGACACGTGGGGGATGGGTCAGCTCCTGGTCGGGTGCATCGCGAAGCAACACCGGCTACGCGTTGGTGTTGGGCGCCGCTGGAAATGTGTTGGTGTTGGGCGTCGGCGGGCTCACCAATGCGACCAGTTGCGCCAAGGTGTTGGAGGGCAGGGTCACCAAGTTTGGCGACAATTTCTGGGCCAAGTTGCTGTCGGACACGCTGGACACCAGTATTGGCCCAACTCTGCCAGCAACATTCCACTGGTCTAGACCCTACCATAGCTAAGGAGGAATGATCTGGCGCAACCTTGCTTCCAACTTTTCCTCCATTTGCGCCGGCAACTGGGCCACTTGTGCCTTGAGCTCTGCGATCTCCCGTCTCTGCTCAGACTCCACCTTGCCCCTTCTCTCCTTTATGGTCTTTGAGTCCTCTTTGAAGTGGACGCCGACTTTCCTAGTCAGCCCATATATGGGAACACGTCCACCGGACGTCGTCTTCTTGTTCTTGGGCCTCTTCTTGACAACGTTCATCGCCCTGTTGAAAGGAGTGTCCCACGGCTCCGACAGCCCCATGGTGGGGCCACCTGCCTCAGTCGCTATTTCATCTGCCTGCAAAAGGAAGGTGAACCCATTTAGAATTTTGGCTTCATTATTGATTGCCAATCAACTTGAGATCCACGCGGTTAGTTCCTTATCAGGTGTTTCTCGAAATCCAGCATATCCGGATATGTGGTTTTGAATTCCTTTTTTATGCGGAATAGGAAATAGCGGGCCCGCACAAAGTTCCTCACCTACTCATCCTTGAATTTGTCAAACATGTTAGGTTTACTAAGACACCTAAGCTCGGCTTCCTCCTTGTCCCAAATATGCTTTATTGCTCTGTAACCGCCACTCCCAAGACGGTGGTTACCTATGTTCTGGTCACGCATTCTCTTCCCTCACTCTGTCCAACCTTTTGTTGTATCTGTCTCTAACCCCTCCTTGAAGAGGAGATAGTCTTCGTGTTCGAGCAGTGGCTCGTGGTTCTTTATCTCCTCCCAGCTTTCATTTTTGTCAATCCGCTTCTTCACCCGGGTTCTCCAGTTGTTCAAGAGGGTGCTCATCTTCGTGAGGGCTGCCTCGTTTACCGCATTGTTCTTGACCTCAAGGCTGTCATAATCGTGGGGGAACTTGTAGCGTCTATGAAGCTTCTGCATGAGGAGCTGGACGAAATGCGCATTGCCGGGAGCTCGGAGGTTCCTCGTGTTGAGCATCACGGTCTCCCATACAATGCACTCGAGTTGTATCCCATACCCAGTGGCAAGGGATGCAGGAGCCATGGGTGCACCGCTCTCTGTCACTTCGTGAACTCATTGCACTCTGTGCCAAGCGTTGGCGGGTCCCGATTCTTCCTCTCGGCTAATAAATGCATATTTGCATAATGTTTTATATTATTATTTTGCACTATAGTGGTAGGATCTTGGTATTTTACGGCGCTCACGCGCATCTTTTATGTCTATTTTCATCAGGATCAGGACAGATGATGACTACAATGGACACAGTTCTTGGATCAGTTGTACTAGGGCGAAAAGGAGTAAAAACAGTGTAAATCGCTAATTTGGGAAATATCAATAACACCAGAAGAAAACCCACGGCGATCACATCAAGCCGAGGCCTTAACAACCAACTATACAGCAGGAATACTTTTTCCGGCCGTATAGTTCCTGTCGTATAGTTGTCGCCACCACCGCTTCCTCAAATAGTTTCGCCCCGTGCAATCAGATCGAAGAGACGACATACAGAACAACAAGAAATCACAGAAACCTCACCTCCGGAAGGGATCTGGAAGGGAACTTGACCAAGGGATCCATCTTTTCCCTACGCAGATCTGGGAGGCCAAGGCATCGATCTTCTTCATCATCAATCGCTGCGTCACCACCATCTCCATCCATCCCATCTACATCCCATCTAGATCTTGTTGTAATTCTTGTACTAGTTGTGGATTTATACAAGAACTATTCATCTATGATTGTTTCTATTATCATTGCCATGATGTTGTTTGCCTCCATGTCTGAGTAGATCGTTAGTTCTTGGGGAGATGGAGAAACCCTAGCATATGATTGAGATAAGATAGAGATTATCATGTTATACATCATTATGTGTATGTGTTAATTGTCTTCATCTTGATGTTGAGAGTTGTGCACCTCTTAATATTTGCCTCTTATGGGGACTTGATGAAGGGGATTACCTGTTGGTAGATGGAGGGATGGTAGCACTTACTGTGACTATAAAGCTGTTGTCATTCTTTATGTACTAACTTGGGGAAGCAATGATAACTCATTAAGCCATGTCCATGCCATGGGAGAAATCCCTTAATAGCGAGATAATATGATTGATGTCATTTACCTGTCAGCTATGGTTATGACGGATGATGTGTCCAGTGGTTGCTGCCTATTCGGCCATATATGGAGCTCCTCCCACATACATATATGTCATAAGAATATTTGTTATGATAATCTTGATTACTCTATCTAAATTTCTAGCGGCGATCCACCACTCCCCGAGAACGCCTTTTTCCCTATTCAGTTCCAAGCTCTCTTACATACGCGGTTCCACCTTTCTGCATCAAAGGGGTAATATAGGTAAAAGACAAGAGATGAAAATGAATTATAGTCTTATAATTGAACCCTTTGATGTATGGGCGATGGATTACATGAGACCTTTTATAGAATCAAATGGTTACACTCATATTCTTGTTGTTGTCTATTATGTCATTAAATGTGTTGAAGCTATTCCAATAAGCAATGCAGATATAGCTACTTCAGTGAAGATGATCAAGGATGTCATATTTCTAGGTTTGGAGTCCCTATATGTTTAATCACTAATGGTGGTTCTCATTTTATGAAAGGAACTTTCAGGAAAATACTTTACAAATATGGAATAACTCATCGTGTTGCTTCACCATATCATCCTCAAACAAGTTGTCAAGTGAAACTCTCCAATAGTGAATTAAAGACCATACTCGAGAAGATGGTGGATAAATCAAGAAAAGATTGGTCATACAAGTTGAATGACACTCTTTTGGCATATCGTACTGCGTTTAAGAATCCAATGGGTATGACACTGTATAAGATGGTTTACTATAAGGCGTGCCATTTACCTTTAGAACTGGAACACAAAGACTTTTGGGCAATCAAGAACTTAAATTTTGATTTTAAAGCAGCAGGAGAAAAACGTTTATTACATATCCATGCTTTAGATGAGTTTAGGAATGAGGCTTATGAAAATGCTAGATTGTTTAAAGAAAAAGTAAAAATATGGCATGCCATGAAAATATAAATAAGCTCTTTAAAGTGGAGACAGGATGTTGCTCTATAATTCTCGTCTTAAATTGTTTCCAGGAAAGCTCAGATCGAAGTGGGAAGGTCCCTATATAGTTGAAAAAGCCTATTCATCGGGAGCGATGAAGCTCCAGGGAAAAATACCCTCTCTTTCATGGGTGATGAAAGGAAAACGCTTGAAACATTATCGAGCAAAATAAGATATAAGTGAAGTAACCATACATGTGATCACCCTAGAAGAGGTGATTAAGCAAAAATATACAAGAAAGGGCAACTACAAGAATGATAAAATCGAGCCTAAATGAGAAACATCATGGTTAAGCTATTGAGCATAAAATAGTGATTTATGGAAGTCAACCCATGTGAAATAAATGTTTGAGTAAAGTTTTAAACTTTCAATTAAGTTTTAGTTAAGTTTGTGTTGAATAAGGAACACTTTAAGCTCTAGTGAAGTAGAAGAAGTTTGGTAATGCTAAAATCCAGTTCAATGGATGTTAATGTTGGCTAAAAATTTAAGCTGTCATTTTTCTATCAAAACCTAGTGTTTTATTAAATTTTCAGATTAATAAAGAATTCTCAGAGTGACATGTAAATTTTGGCAACTCCGGAAGGTTTAACGACCAACTATACGGTGGGAATAAAAATTCTGGCCGTATAGTTCCGGTCGTATAGATGTTTTCACATCCTCTCTTCTGTTTTCGAAAGATACAGTAAGCTTAACGACCAACTATACAACGGGAATATTTTTGCCGGCCATATAGTTGCAGTCGTATAGTTATTTACCCTATCTCTGAATTTTTATTCCAGGTTACTGCAATTTTGACGACCAACTATACGGTAGGAATAAAATTCCCGTCCGTATAGTTGCGGTCGTATAGTTGGTACCACCATAGAAGAAAAAGCTAAGTTGGTTCACAACTATACGACAAGATGTATATGGGCCGCCCCCATATAGTTGCTCATATGGGCGGCGGCTAGGGTTTTTGACCTGCCCTTTTAAAGCTGATTGCATCTAACATTTTTTGTTAAGTTTTCGTAGAGCTAAATCCTCCAACCTCGAAAAATCATCGCCATCCCTATACAAGCTCCTTCTAACAATATCTATGCAGCAAAGTCATGCAGCCTTTTCATGAAAACAAGGTTTGGAGGAAGAAAGAAGAGAAGCACGTGAAGAGGATCAAAGAAGTAGAACCTAAACAAGAATCATCGCCATCCAGCCCGGAGATCAAGGAGATCAAGCCTCTCCTAAATTGGGAGGACATGGTCCCGCAGAGGATGGAGATGATGAGGCAAGCAGAGTAGAGAAAGAACAACGATGAGTGTCCTCCTAATCCTTATCGTCACAACTTAAGATCTTATTATAAATCTCCTCTCGGTCCGTCACCTCTCAAGCCTAAGAAGGTGCGGCCAGATGAGATTCATGATAAGATCTATCAATTGGAAAAAGCCTCGAAAGCATGTGTTGAAACTATTGGGGAAGGGATTAACTCCTACTGGATGATGAGCAAAGACCTTTAGCAAAAGGTCAATGACATTGATGGTAGAGTTGGTTTCTTGATTAAAACTGTTTTTGAGTTGGCAGATGGAAGAAATTCCTCCAGAAGAATATTTTGAAGCTTCAATTCGACATGGCCGAGCTTAGCAGCCGCCTTGCAAGCATAGCTAAGGCTTGCAACACAGAATAACGCGATGTTCTTCTCACCCATGAGAAGGAATATGTACCAACAAGGAGTTATTTGATCCCACATGACTTGATTCCAAGCTTGGGGAGATCTTTAAGACCTTGTAATCTATTTTATAAGTTTAGTTTTGCATTACAAACTTAGAAATAAATTGTGCATCATTAGAATTCTCTTCAGGAATAGTCGATCCCTTTATGAAATTCCGAGTTCATCATTATATATGGAGTATTATTGAGTTTGTGGTTAGAATTAGTAGTCTTCCACACCCTTGGTATGAATGGAACGTACAAAGGTAATTTATTTGATATGTTGTGAGTTCATGGTTTGATTTACAAAAAAAGAATTATCCTAGTAACAAAGTTGAGAAAGAAACCTTGAACAAAAATTAAAAAGTGTTATCAAATTAGAGTGATAACAAGATGAGGTATAATATTCAAGCCATGAAGATACTTCATATACAATTGGAATTTGATAATTGAGACCATTAACCTTTGAATTCCCTCATGAGGTGAATTGTATGGATAGATTATTTGCACAACACTTAAAGATAAAAATGTGAGCAAAAAGAAAAGAAAATGTACAAATAGAAAATAGGCATACCCCTTTATCTTGTGGTGAGACAAAGAAACGTTTGAGATTTTAAAGCCCAAGTAAATATGTTAATCGTAAGACACTTGGGACTACCTCGCTAACTCATTCAGTCGAACCAACACAATCTTACATCATATCGAGAGGTAACCTTTTGTGAACTATTAAATGCTAAGGTGTGGAAGTCTACTAATATTATTAGGATAGTTTAATTAAGGTACTATTCATAAATTTAGTCTTATATATCTTGTATGATAAGCACATGGTGCAAATGCCTCATTTATTTTATTGACTTAGCTTCATGAATATGAGGATCACATCCATTAAGCTATAACCTTGCTCGGGATGAGCAAGAGTCTAAGTTTGGGGAAGTTTATGAGTGCATATTTGCATCATGTTTTATATTATTATTTTGCACTGTAGTGGTAGGATCTTGGTATTTTACGGCACCCGCGTGCATCTTTTATGTCTATTTTCACCAGGATCAGGATAGATTATGAATACAATGGACACAATTCTTGGATTAGTTGTATTGGAGCGAAAAGGAGTAAAAAACAACGTAAATCGCTAATTTGGGAAATATCAATAACACCAAAATAAATCCCGCGACGATTGCAGCAAGCAGAGGCCTTAACGACCAACTATACAGCGGGAATACTTTTTTCGGTCGTATAGTTCTCTCCATATAGTTGCCGCCGCCTCCTCAAATAATTTCACCCTATGCAATCAGATCAAAGAGACGACATACAGAACGACCATAAATCGCAGAAACCTCACCTCTAGAAGGGATCTGGAGGGAGAACTTGCCCAAGAGATCCATCTTCGCCCTACGTAGATTTGGGAAGCCAAGGCATCGATCTTCATCATCATCAACCGCTGCATCACCGTCATCTTCATCCATCTCATCTACATTCTATCTAGATCTTGTTGTAATTCCCGTACTAGTTGTGGATTTATACAAGAATTATTCATCTATGGTTGTTTCTATTATCATTGACATGATTATGTTTGCCTCCATGCCTGAGTAGATCATTAGTTTTTGGGGAGACGGAGAAACCCTAGCATATGATTGAGATAAGATAGAAATTATCATGTTATACATCATTATATGTATGTGTTAATTGTCTTTATCTTGATGTTGAGAGTTGTGCACCTCTTAATATTTGCCTCTTATGGGGACTTGATGAAGGGGATTACCTGTTGGTAGACAGATGGATGATAACATTTACTGTGACTATAAAACTGTTGTCATTATTTACGTACTAACTTGGGGAAGCAAGGAGAACTCATTAAGCCATGTCCATGCCACGGGAGAAATCCCTTAATAGCGAGATAATACGATTGATGTCATTTACCTACCAGCTGTGATTATGACGGATGATATGTCCAGTGGTTGCTGCCTATTCGTCCATATATGGAGCTTCTCCCACATACATATATGTCATGACAATATTTTTTATGAAATCTTGATTACTCTATCTAAATTGCTAGTGGTGTATCCAACACTCCCCAAGAACGTTTTTCCCTATTACAGTTCCAAGATCGCATACATACGCGATTTCTACTTTTTGCATTAAGTTTTACTTAGTTTATTTAATTACTTTGTTCAATCAAAAACCCAAAAACAATTCTATTTTTCTTGCATCTTAAAATTGTTTCTTAAGTACTTCGTTTAGTTTTAGTTAAAAGTATTTTAGTCTTTCGCCTATTTCTCTGTGTGGGACCGATATCTTTATTTCGAAACTAGCTACAAACGATCTGCGCACTCGCAGCCATCAACGGCCACCTGCTTCTTAGATGTTGGGGCGGACCACCATCCGTCTGTTTGCCGGCATCGATGGTGTCATCCTCGGCGCCATCGTGCATTCGCCTCCGACATTGGTGGTGTCATCCTCATCGTGACCACTCGTTCCGGCATCGTCGTCACCCTCTATGTATTCGTCGGCGGCCATGGCATCTATTTCCTGCTCCTCCTCCGCCCTCTGGGGAAACCGCCAAAATGGCATGTTGGCCTCCCAGGCTTATTCTTCAACTGTCATTGGCTTCGAAGGGCTGACCCCGTCGTTAAATTGTATAGTTGACATTTTTTCACTAAACAAGTATATACTACTAATTAGTACAAGAAATCGATCAGAAAATTCGATAGCACCTACTCTAAAAACGGCTTCCTAGGAGTGCCCATTTCTCACCGAAACAGAAATGAATCAACATTTCGGGAGTAACGGGCACTCAGTTTGGAACCTGCAAAAATTGACAAAAAATGGCACCGACGCCATACACAAAATGTCCACCACTACCACTGATTCATATACACAAAATGTCCACCACCACCATTATAAGCATCTCAAAATACCATTATAGCACCATTCACAACATCATTATAGCAGAATATAACAAGCATATTTATAAACAAGCAAGCAGCAATATATTCTGTTAATATAGCAGAATATAAAAATCCACTCTTAACCACTTGGCACCTGCTTCTTCAGCACTTGCTCGCTACTCTGTAGTAAGAAGGTTCAACATTTAAACCAAAAAAGTAAAACAAGTTAAATTTGTAAGTTTGCAACAAGTAAAACTAGTCTACAGAGAAATACTATGCCTATACACAGGTTCACTGCACAACAATATAAAAATCCATGTTAGAATAATCTCTAGATGTGTTTCAGAATATGTATGTAGCCATTTTGCTTTGACTTGGCATTTTATTCATGTCACCCATTTTACTATGCATATATCAAATCATGTGAACACTAGCTCCAGATCAATCAGTAATAGAGTACTCCAGAACAATCAGTAATAATACAATAATATACCAGTTGAACCAAAATAGCAATTATATATGTAAAACTAAAAAGAAACTAACATCCCTCGTACAAGTCATAAGGGACCAACAAGATACCATTCAACATCTATTCACATAAATCCAACGATTGCGCAATAGACCGATCTCTGATGTGATATCGGTCGGCCAAGAAATAGCAAAACAATACTATAAATAAAAAACTCGGCAAAACAATGTGAGTGCATTTTTTAGGGAATATGGGAAACATAAAAGCAAAAGGAAATAAGACTAACCAAAAAGGTAAATAAAAATGAAAACACCAAAAAATGAAATATAGGAATAAAAATAAGAAACTAGTAAGCATCCATCATTTTTGTAATAGTGGAATGATCAACAAAAAGAAAATGTCCCAAAGACACAACGTTGTCCTTAGTGCACAAAATAGTACTACCTACGATTCTTAATATAAAATATTTTAGTAGGATAAAATAGCCTATAAAAATATGTTACATTTTAGAATAGATCTAACAACAAATTAACCTCTAGCTAAATGGAAAATGTAATATTGGACTTCACAATTATTATTTATTCAAAGTAATATAGAAAAAAACTAAAAAAAGAAATCACCATTCTGAAAAAAAGAAAAACCATCACAAGAAACGAAAGCTCAAGCTGATGTGTGGCAGCAGCAACATGCCATGCATTCACCACAACTGTAGCAGCCCACACTCCTGCGTGGAGAGGCCCATATTGCTTTGTAGACACAATATAAAATGACAAGCAAGATGTCCGAATATTTGATGCCTAAATCTAACGGTGACCAAGGTGACTGAGATTTTTTTAGCTTATTCTCTGGTGACATAGAATTCGCAAAACATCATAAATAAAACCAGGAAACAAATAAAAAACAAGTACCTCAAAAAAGGAATACATAGGTAACACGGTACAAACATGGATAAAAAAGGAAACTTATTGGGAAGTAAGTGACCCACTTAATCATGTATAAAAACACAAGCAAATAAATTATAAGAGGACCAACATACCAGGGTAGGACTTGATGAGAATGGGACGGAATTGGAAGAGGGCACTATCGATGAAAATGTCATTGTATCAATGATAAGTCCTTCTCTAGTGGTCTGATGGCGTGCATACCAGGGTAGGACCTGATGAGAATGAGTCGGAATTGTAAGAGGGCACTATCGATGACAATGTCATTGTATCAATGATAAGTCCTTCTCTAGTGGTTGGATGGCGTACGCGTGTGCTAACTTAAAAGCAAAGTATGGTAGGTGGCAGTGTATCCAATGGCTAATTGGAGGATTGTATGTTAGGTTGTGTGCGACTATTATGTTTTGGGTTGGATTTGGCCGAGACAAGTCATATACAGGGTTTTCCAGTTGGAAGAGGTTGCATATAAACCTAATATAAACACAAAGTTTCCACATTAAATGATATAGAGAAGTAAATTTCCTTAGGTGTTCTACTGTAAAATATTGCTCCTATTTTTTTCTATTTTTCCTAGCAAAATTCCTTTTCTGATATGCAAAATTATGTTTCCACATTTTTGAATTTTCTCTGTTTATGCATAGGATAGATGGAAAGATTATGTATTGTTTTCATTCCTACCTGCATATGCTCAGTGAGTACATCAAGATTGGTTAGGATATTGTAGTCGATTACTTGAAGAACTCTGGCATGGTTGAACTATTTGGTGTAGTATTTGCATAGTCCCAACACCAAATATGTAGAGCTCTTACTTCATATCAATGACAGTCCTGACTTTTGTGACATTTTGAGAAGTCTTGATTGTATACAATGGTATTGGGAAAATGTCCTAACATGGAAAGGTGGATTTATTCACGGGCATAGAGGTGTTCCTACTCTTACTCTAATGGAACTTGTTAGCTAGGATCTTTGTATATGGTATGCATATTTCATTATTCGTTTATGATTCATCATTGGTCATTAACTAGTTGAATGGAAATAACCGCAGGTTGACTATTACATCATCTGTTTCTCAATACATTTGCATATAAGGTATAGTGAAAGTAAAGTTTGACCAATTATCTAGGAACAAAATATCAACAACTACAACATAAAATCAACAGTATTCTAACTATAATGAAATATACTTTCATATAGTATGCCCATGATATTCTAAATATCAAAGTTTCATAGGGTTGGCATATACTAGAGTGGGCCGCATTTGTAGATATCCCTCCCACAAACTCCGTACCACAAGTTGTTTCCAAATATCAAGAAGAACAACAAAAGGATATTGAACAATTGTCTGGTGTTTTAGAAAGTATATTTTCTATCATACATCATCTGGTTCGCTTGAATGATCACGGTTATATAAAAAATATAATGTCATATTGCATCATTTTTCACCATATGACAATCATGGAATAAAAACAAAAGATGGACGATATTCTCTATTTTGACGAGACTGCAAGCACGTTGACCATTCTAGTACCATTTTTATTAATGGTGTACTGGAATTTGTTGATATATTGTGAATATATTCTAACGCCTGAGATCGCTTGACACACAAAGCACTTAAAATGGACTTGGTTGAGCACCTTTTGCGAACTTTTGAACTTAAATATTTTGTTTTTTGTCATGAATATTGTAGCACCCCAGATAAACCCTAATTATATTAATGCTTGTTTTTCTGTTTTTCATCATCATGAAATCATCATCTTGCATACCTTGTCTCTAAACTATTTTAGTAAAACCCTATATTATTTTCTACTTTGCATATCCTCTTCTTATTCAAATTATATCCCTTGTTATTTAAATCAGGTAAAAATATTTACCAAAATGATTTTTAAACAAAAGAACATAAAACTAAAAATATTTTAAATATAAATAAATAAAAACTATACCTAAACCGGCCAGGCCCAAAGTCCCAACCGGTTGGACCAAACCCTAAACCTACCAGTCCCTAAAAACCCTAACCCTAGTCCTACTTCCCACCTGTCGCCTCCATCCCCGTTTCAACCCACACTGCACATCTACACGCACGCACACAACCGCGGCGACCCACCCGACCCTGCGCCCTGCACCTCTGCTCGCGTACGACACGCCAACACCAGCGTGTACGCTCCCCTCAACCCCACTTCCACGTCTCTCCCCGACCCCACCCAGAAAACCACCCACGCACTTGTCCCACGCCGCTCCCTCGTTCCGTTCCCTACCCGACGAAGCCACCAACCCCCGCTCACACCATCGTGCGCGTGCCGCCTCCGCCAGCATCCATCCCCATCACCCTCTTCCTCTGGCCCGATGGAGAGCGCTGCCAGCCTCCAGCCTCCTCCCCCGCGACTCCCGCCGTCCCGCCCGTGTCCTCCGTCGGCAGGAGCAATGCTCCTTCCCACCCCCAGGTCGACCTCGCCTCCCCACTGCCAGAGCCTGGTCGTCCCGAGTGCTGCCGTCCCGTCCCCGGCCGGCTCTGCCTCACCCCCTCTCGGCGCTTCTCCCTCTCGCGTCCCCTGCTCCGCCGTGGTTCCTCGTTGCCGACCCGCGCAAGCTCGCCGCCAGCCAGGTCTGTGCTGCCATGGTTCGTGTCCCCTTCGCCAGCTGCTTGTCCATGTATGTGCTGAGCATCAGCATCCGCGCCGCCTCAAGGTACTGCCAGTCGACTTGCCCGTCGCCAGTACCTCCTTGACCGGGCCTCCTTGTCGATCTGTTGCCGGCACCGCCCGATGTCCCAGTGTCTCCTTGTCCTGCAGGTCATGCGACGCCAATCACCTGCACGTCCTCGCGAGCATCCTCTTTTGGTTCGGTTTGGCTATGAATTCCTGTACCGAATCAGGAAGGTGTGATGTGTCAACTGTTTTGGTTCCAATTTCACCAACCTTGATGCGTTTGGGTGCTGCCAAGACCGACATCGAACCCCAAGTATTGTCACCGACACGGAAACAATGATCGAAGAGAGCCATTATGGAACATCGAGATCTATCTCGCGGATCCAATGTTGCGAAGCTCTCCTCCCGGACCCGGTGATGCCGGAACCCCAAGACCACCTTCCTGGATTCGAAGACCAAACCCTAGTGCGCCAAGTACTTCCTCATGGATGCGAACTCCTCAAGTTCTCCTTCACGGACGCCGAGACCCCGAAGCCCGATCCTGACGGGACCGAACCACCCGCAGAAACCTTAAGATCGTCGAACCCTAAAGTGTGACCCTCATTCCGAGACCCCTATTTTTATGAATGATATAAATTGCATATCAAATTGTCATGATCGCATGCATTGTGGTTTGGGGGATGTTGACTCATCTAATAATTGAATATGGAGAGCATATGCGGGCGAATCTAGTCTAATATTGGTCCCATTTAAATTTAAGTAGCGAACCGATGATATAATTTTTCCTTGTTAAGCCAACATTTAAAATGCAGGGTATCTAAATAATATGAACCTATTAAATAATTGTCAGGACCCCGGTTCCACTTAATATTGTCTAATTGCATCGCATCTTTGCCATATCATACATCATACATGCATCATGCCCGATCTTTTATCGTAGTATTAAATAGTGTATCCAGTGTTTTCTCTAGTGCTTTGCTTCTTCACGGATTAGGCTGCTGAGTTGATGCGAGTGTCGACCGATCTTCGGATGAACCTTCTGCAATGTTTTTCAGGCGAGCATTCTCCCCCTTTCTACCTATTTTACTTTTATAGTCTTTATTTCTTTCTATTAATCTATTGCTATCTGTGTTGCGATGCTCTAGTTTTCGTACCCGTGATATCCCTTGCAGCCTTATATTGCCTTGGACACATCCTATTACCTGTTGTTTGGTAGATAGTTGGACTTGCGTGTCGTAGTCGCTTGCTCAAGTGCTGTTGCGTGTCATCAAGTACCACAGTTGTTGGAAGACTGCCATATGCTTTAAGTTGGAGATGATCATGGCTTTAATTACAGTTTAACAACTAAAATTAAAAGTAGGTAAATAATGCAGAGGCACAGGTGGGCAATAGATGTTATTTGGTTTTTAACCGTCCACTTGTGTCCCATAGGACCCCGAGTACTTGATACCTGTTCTTTGAATATTCGCACTATCCGCATGTGGGACCATGAATCCCCCTAGCCAGAGCTGGAGTCATATATTATTTCTTGGGGCCACAAATTAGTTTGGGGCTTTATTACTATCCTATACTTATGCCATGCTTTACTGCTTTATTTACGATTGCGCGTGGAGCGCCTGTACTGTTTTGGATCGCGACACGATTACGCGGTATCGACAAGCCTAGTCACACTTTCGGATTCCCAGTCGTTTACAGCCGTTCTCGCAAACCTCTGGGTCCGTCTCGGAGCCGGCCAACTTCGTAGCGGGTAGCTTGGTGGGTTGGCCCCCTGAAATATTATATGAATCTTGCAATTGCTCTGTCATGATGCCTCGTTGGGTTTTCATTTGGTTTTTTTCGAGGTTGATCGTGCGTGTGTTGCTATTTGTTGTAACATCCCAAAAATATCAAACTTAGATCATCAAAACACTAATCATCAAGTTTAGGGTTAACAAAAACTTTTCTAAATGAATTCATGAATGCATGTATATGTGTATGCATGGATTTTGAATTTTTTTAAAAACCACCTTGTTTATGTGAACCATTGCTTGTAAAATGTTTCTTAGGTGAAAAGAACATCATCTAAAACATTTCCCACACTTTTCCTTAAGACAAGTAAATCAAAACAAATATATTAAGTGAATGGTCATTTTGACCAATTTAACTCCCATGCCTACTTTGGCTGTCTCAAACTTTCAAAACCTAACAGAAACTTTTCTGGATCTTTGCACCCCTTGAATGTACTCATAACAAAGTATCAAGGCCCACCTTGTGATCACCCAGAAACTTTCAAATGCATAGTTTAAATGACAATTCAAAACTGAATCTTCTTCATATGGGAAGATCCCACTTTTCCAAAAACCCCTCAAACAAGCTCATCTTTCAAAACCCAAGCATCTACAGACTCAACAGCACCAATCTAGCAAACCCACCAAAAATCATTTCAAAATTCAAAACTTGATTTCATGCGGCCATTTCATCAAACAGGTTGCAGAAACAAATCAAACAAAACATCAAACACTATAGTGTGCAGTGTTTTGAGCCTAACTTGTTCCCTAGTTAGCTCACACACAACCCAGTAGATCATCTAGAAAGATTAGCCCAACACTAGCACCCCTATGAGCTTGCCATTGCCATTAATGGTGAACAGCCGAGCAACCCCATGTCACCCCATTGTGGACAGCAGGCTAGAGGAAGAACTAGCCGTGCCAACCTTGTCTGGGAGGCAGCCCACCGTCCACCGCCACTGCCTGTCCCAGCCGCGAGCGTTGCCAAGCCCTAGACCACGCGCACGAGACACGCCCAGACCATGCCAAGCGTGCGCCAGAGCGCCACCCTCGACCATCACCCACAGACCGCGCGCCGCCCTCACCGCGTGCATACACGATCACCACCGACCCAGGAGACCGCCAGACACCCCCGTTTGCCGCCCCGTGCCATACAGCCACCGCCCGCCGTCGAAGACGCCTCCTCTGCCGCGCAGAGCGCCGCCCGTTCCAGACCAAACCACACCGCCCCATGCCTCGCGATCATGTCGTTGAGCATCGCCAGGAGACACAGCACCGTCCCCTACCCTTGCCCATGCCAGTAGTTGCCTGTAACGTCGCCCCCGACGAGCTCACCTTGCGCCCCGACGGTCCCCTCGCTCGACTATAAATAGAGGCCACCCCCGCACGATTTCTTCACACGATATCACTCCCCTCTCCCCACTGATCGTGCCACACCATCCTCAGAGCAAGCCGAGCACCACCTCGCCGGAATTTCACCGGAGCCCGCCGCCTCTGGAGAAGAAGGGAGCCAGCGATTGGAGCCGCCCCAGGAGGAGCCACCGGTACCAGGAGGTTCGCCGTCGTCGACTTCGTCGTTCGCCCGCCTCGCCGACCCTCGCCCGTACCCCGGTGAGCCCCCAGCACCCCTCACTAGCCGCACTAGGTTTCATTCTCGCCAGAACTGTCTCGCGTCGACGATGACCCTCAGCCGTTGGATTAGAACTAGATCAAACGATCCACGTTGCCCCATACCGCTTCGCCCAGCCCCGTTTCACTGACGAGTGGGGACACCCACTTAAGCAGCCCGCGGGAGCCCTGTGCTTAGCAGGCCGGCCCGTTTGAATTTCCCGCGCAGCCCAGCAATTCAAATTAAACCTTTTCTTTTTAAATTCAAACATGCTTCTGTACCCAACTTCAAAAATCAACCCAGATCGATTCAATGCACCAAATTGGATGAAACCAATTTTGTGGGAAAGGTCTGTGAATGGTTAATCCAAGCCCGTTGGATTCAAGTCATTTGGATCTGTAGATCACCCATAGCAAAAATAACAAGGCAGAAGCTTTTCTGCATTCAAACATTTTTCAAATTTAAACCATAAAAGCTTTTGAGTTGATTCCAACTCTCACAAATCACATTTAACCATACCTTTCAGAATATATAAAAATATATAGGTTTACTTGCAGAAATAATGTTCAAGTAATAAAAGAATGCTTCATAAGCATTTCTAGCCACTTTAATTAATTGAAATAAAAGGGTAAAACCTTATTAAATTGTGACACCACTTTAAATCACATTCCCATGGACTACAATATGTGGTGATGACATGTGTCAAAATGACCCCATGTTTAGTTTAGAGAATATTAAATCTTAAGTAGTTTTTCAATGAGTAGAAATTACTTTTCTAAAAATAAGAAGTTTTAAACCAAGCTTTAACCTTGTAATGTTAGAGATGATGCTAGATCATCTATAGGACCCTTGTGTGTGATGATTGCAAGTAGCTAAGTATTGTTTGGTGATTGTGTACCTCGTATTTATTCATAGACGCTAGTACCGACCAAGGATACTACGAGGAGGAAGGAGGATACTACGAAGAGGAAGCCGAGGAGAACTTCAACCACTGCTCTGCACAAGGCAAGCTTATATTGACACTGATGCAAGATGATACTATACCAATGCAAGCTAAAACTTGCAAGATACCCTACTGATGCCAGAAACCCATACTTGTGATATGAATACTATATGCCTTAAGCATATGTGATCATACCTACTTGCTAAACCAATCCTAGTTTTATGGCAAGCTTCTTACTTTATTTCTTTATCAAAGCTTACTTAGAGTCTACCTAAGAGTTTGGTAGATACTAGACAGTTGTGCTGAAGGTTGCTTAAAGAGCATAAAATTTGGCCTAAGCTAGAAACCTTGATATCGGCCTAAGATATAATGTTGCACTTAGTGAAACTCCACTAGTTACCACCCCTCATTAGTACCACCCCCACCTGTAGATGCTAGTGCTAAGCATAAAACTTGATCAACCTTAGATGGGAATACTTGGTGGAAAAATGGTTGTGAAAACCTTGGAATGATGGATCATTCTATTGAAATGTTTTGGACATGTGTTTCCAAACACTTGATGATTTTGGTGATGAAAATGTTGAGGCATGAGCCTTAGCCCTTTATAAAACTGATGGTTGTCTGGATGCGATACCATCCAATTTTTGCGTACAACCACAATACCCGAATATTGGGTAGGGCTTGACTGGAAACTTATATACCTTAGTATTAGTTCCCTCCCGGCCAAGGTCTGAGCTGAGGCTACCTTGTGAAGATTGTCCACCTGTGCAGTACCCAAGATGACAGTGGTCATGGTTGGGAGGCCAAACTCACAGGAGAGGTGCTTATACTAGGGCGTGTAATCGAAAGGTTAGGATTGATTATCCGCATACTGAGTATGGTGAATTCAGGATTTGTTCCTGACGGATGTATCGAATGTTGTGGTGAAAGTGTACAATCTCTGCAGAGTGTCAAACTATTCGAATAGCCGCGTCCGCGGTTATGGACAGTTGGAGTGGCCATACTGTTCCCCCGTCAGACTTTTAAAATGACTTGTGAAATGAATTGAGACTTTGACTTGACCACAACAGAGTTGTGACCGGAATTACAAGATCCCACTTAGGAGTTATAAAACTGTGACTAGCTTCGGAACTTAGTAAAGATAAACCTGGCTTTTTGCAAAACAACCCTAGAGCCTAGTGTCCTATTATCCAAAAACCCCTTTACTGTTAGTATTAGTTTGCGAGTACTTAAAGAGTACTCATGGCTTTGTCCCTGGCTATTCCCATGGCCAGACTATGAAGAGGAGTACCTGGAAGATGGACCCCAGGAAGGTTACGACAACTAGGATCATCTCCCATCGTCAGTATTGCCTGTGACCCCGAAGATGGAGCTTCGCCTACGCTACCGTTATTATTGCGTATTCCGCTGCTTGATGTTGTACTAAGAACTGGATCATGAGATCCCCATTTGTGTAAGAACTTATGTATCGTTTGTAATGGATGAAGTACTATGGTATCCAATTCTGTTATGTCTCGCAAAAATGGTAATCCTGGGATTGCGATGTATGGCATAACAGGCATCTAGGATTGAAAAATCCGGGTGTTGACAAGTTGGTATCAGAGCCATCCTGACCATAGGAGACCCTAGTTAGATTGGACGTTGAACCAAAAACTTAGTTTCAAAACCACAGAACAAAAATATTTACGAAAACTTATTCTCATTCTTACCTCTTTAATTCTTTAATAAAACTTCATGTTCCTCAAAAACTCTTGCAAAATAGATAAAATTTTGACACACTTGATCACTCTGCTAATCTACTCATCCTCTATTTTTTATAGATGGACATGAAGTACATCAAGTTTTATCAACTCGGGAATGGAGGAGACCTTATCTTTGAGAGGGATCTGGATCAGCTTTCAGAACTTCTGGAGCGTCCGCACCCCGAGTTCTTCGGAGCTCAGCTCAATGATCAAGGAGGAGAAGATCTGCAGTGGCTAATTGTTGCAAGTCTCCGAGGAAAGATTGAACCTCCCACAGCGGAGGGAATTCATTTTACCTTGAGGGAAAACAACTGGCTCGATGGACTTGCCAGAGCTATGCAGGAAGCTCTTTCCCATCTGTGTGGGCAGAGCATCAATCAGATCAAGGGTACTCGCTTTGAGTTTTTCCCAAGACGTGATGCAAATGGACAACCACTGGAAGCCCCATACCACCCCGAGCTGAAGACTCAATTGGACCACCTTAGCTTCATGATGTATGATCGTCAACAAGAGTTGGACAACTGCCGTGACTATTGCAACCACAAGTCTGCCATCATCAAGACGAAGGATCAGACCATCGCCATGCTAGCAAAGGATCGCAAGTCTCGCCGCCGTCAGCTCGACAAGAAGGAGCGCATTATTGCCCGTCTTCGCCATCGCATCTCATCTCTGGAAGAGACCATCCACGAGAGAGACATGCAGTTGGAGGAAAGGGAGAATGCCGGAGAGGATCTTCGTGGAGACCCTTACTCCTATCTCAGCGATGACGATGATTTTCTGGAGGATCAGGCCATGGACTTCTTCACCGATGAGGATGATTTCGCCTTCATCGATGATCCTGAAGATGATGAAGCCACAGACTCCGAGGAGTAGCACTAAGCACTAGCGTAGTGAGTAGTAGTCGGTCCCACTGTATCGTAGATTCCAGAATGGTTCTTCAAACCATCGGTTTTTCCATGTTGTGGTGTGTATTGTACTGTGTGCTATGAGTGAATGAATGAAAAAGCAAGTTGCTAGAAAACTTGAGTCAAACTCCAAAAACTTTTCAAAAACCCAAAACCTTAGCAATTTCCCTCTTTTCTCATGATCTATCTAAATCTCCAGATGCCACGTGGAGGAAGTGGTTCAGCCCCGGACCCGATGTTGCAGATCCTGCAAATGTTGACTTCTGACCGCGAAGCTGAAAGAGCGGAACATCAAGCCAACCTAGCCACTCTGCAACAGATAGCCCAGCTAGCCCACAACAACCAAGGCCATGGAAATCAGGACAACCACGGATCTAAGCTCAAAAATTTCCAGAATACCAACCCACCCGTTTTCACCAAGTCAGAAGAACCCCTAGACGCCGATGATTGGCTGCAAACCATGGAGAATAACTTAGAAGTAGCCGGAGTGGAAGCCAACGAGAAAGTCTTGTTCGCCACCCATTATCTAGCCGGAGATGCCAGGGCATGGTGGAACAGTGTTCGTGCAATGACCGGAGGCCAGATGATGACCTGGGAGGAATTCAAGGTCAAGTTTAGCAGAACCCATGTGCCACCAGGTTTAATCAAGAGAATGAGAGACGAGTTCAGAGAGTTGAAGCAAGGAAGGATGACTGTAGTGGAATACCGTGACAAATTTTTGTCATTAGCTAGGTATGCCCCGAACGAAATAGACACCGAAGCCCAGAAGAAAGAAAGATTCCTGAATGGTCTGCACGACGAGATGCAGACGGTGTTAGTCAATATCCCCTTTGTTGATATTGAAGCCCTTGTAGACTCTGCTATCCAAATGGAAGGAAAGATCAACCAGGCCAATGAGAACCGCAAGCGTCGCATGATGCATCAACCAGGAACCCATCAGACCCCAAAGTATCGCCCCAACCCATCTCTAGGATTTGCCCCAAGAACCAACAGACCCCCTATGACCCGTCCGACCTATCCCAACCGTGGAAACCCTAGACCCGGAGGAAATCACAACAACCCCGGCAACTCTAGCAATTTCACCCGTGCCCCACCCAAGTTCAACACCAACAATACTACCACCAACCCCAACACTGCCCCAAGGACTGGAAGCAATGCTGTGCCTATCGCATCCAAGGACAAGTCACAAGTGACCTGTTATGACTGTGGAAATAAAGGCCACTATTCCAACGAGTGCCCCAACAAGAAGAATGCCACAGCCCCCAACGCCAATGTCCCAGCTCAGCAGCAGCTTAGTGTCCAGCCAGGGAGAAGATTTGCCCCAGGGAATCCACTCAACCGCAATGGCCGTCTTTTTCTCATGCATGCTGAAGAAGCATAGGAAGCGCCAGACGTCGTGCTGGGTATGTTTTCTGTTAATTCAGTACTTGCAAGAGTGTTGTTTGATTCTGGTGCATCGCATTCATTTGTCACCGAAGAATTTGCCTGCACTAGTAAAATTCAACCAACCAAATTGAAGCATGTGATGATTGTACAAATTCCTTTATTGTAGCCCAGGAATTAAGATGGGTCCTTTATAGAATTAAGAAGAAGTATTATCAGGGCCTTAAGATTTGGATTGAAACCAATTTAGACAGGAGATAGTTGATTAACATGTTATCCCTCTTTTTTGAGGTGGAATATGGTTGTAAATATTCTTTTGTAACTCTATATAATCTATAAAAGTTGCAGTGGGGTTTTTTGCCCTACTGTTTTACCCTCAAAAAATTGTACAAATTCCCGGATCAACCACCAAGGCTAGGAAAATTTGCAAAGCCGTCCCTATCCGAATCCATGGCATATATTTTTATGCTAATCTAATAGTACTCGGAACTAAAGGTTTGGAAGTAGTACTAGGAATGGATTGGATGTCCAAACATAAAGGATTGATTGACTGTGCCAAGAAAGCCATTACCATGACCAGTACCGCCGGAATATCAGTCGAGCATATATCTGAAACCTTACCTCGCCAATTCAAGTGTAACAAGAGTATAGCCCAACCTACCATTGACCAAGTTCGGATAGTCTGTGAATACCCCGATGTATTTCCAGATGTTTTGCCCGGTATGCCCCCAGATCGGGATATCGAGTTTATCATCGAACTAATCCCCGGAACAGGACCCATAGCCTAGAGACCCTATAGTATGAACCCGTCAGAACTAGAAGAACCGAAGAAGCAACTGGATTCCATGCTATAAATCGGATTGATTCAACCGAGTGCGTCCCCATGGAGATCACCTGTCTTGTTTGTGGACAAGAAGGATGGAGGTAACCGTTTGTGTACGGATTATCGAAAGTTGAATGATGTCACCATCAAGAACAAGTACCCCTTGCCTAAGATAGAAGATTTGTTTGATCAGTTGACCGGTGCCCAGGTGTTTTCTAAGATTGATCTTAGAACTGGCTATCATCAACTCAAAATTCGTGCAGAGGATATCCCAAAGACTGCCTTCACCACCAGATATGGATTGTATGAGTATACAGTCATGTCTTTTGGATTAACCAATGCCCACGCTTATTTCATGAATCTCATGAATAAGATTTTTATGGACTTCCTGGATAAGTTTGTCGTTGTTTTCATCGATGACATTCTGATTTATTCCAAATCAGAAGAAGAACATGAGCTACACCTAAGGACCATTCTTGGAACCCTTAGAGAGATTCAGTTGTATGCAAAATTTAGCAAATGTGAATTCTGGTTACAGGAAGTAGTATTCCTCGGTCACATTGTATCAGCCGGAGGAATTGCCGTTGACCCTGCCAAAGTGAAAGATCTAAAAGATTGGCAAGCCCCAACCACTCAAACCCAAGTTCGTGCTTTTCTCGGATTGGCGGGATATTACCGCAAATTCGTAGAAGGATTCTCGAGTATAGCCCGACCCATGACCCAATTGCTGAAGAAGGACAAGAAGTTTGAATGGACCAACAATTGTGAAGCAAGTTTTCAAGAACTCAAGAGGAGATTGATTTCAGCCCCAATCTTGATCATGCCGGATATCACGAAGCCCTTCGATGTGTATTGTGACGCATCCAAGATTGGTCTCGGATGTGTGCTAATGCAAGAAGGCAAAGTTATATCTTATCTATCGCGACAATTGAAGCAACATGAACAAAATTACCCAACCCATGACCTCGAACTCGCAGCCGTAGTTCTAGCCCTAAAGACATGGAGACATTACCTGATGGGAAACCGTTGTGAGATTTATTCGGATCACAAGAGCCTAAAGTATATATTCACTCAGAAGGAGCTGAATATGAGGCAGAGAAGATGGATTGAGCTAATCAAGGATTACGACCTGGACATTCACTATCACCCTGGAAAAGCCAATGTGGTAGCCGATGCCCTTAGCAGATTGCCGTGCCGCTTGAACTCCATGATTTTGAAGGAGCAACCAAGTTTGCACAAAGAGATGGAAGATTTTCGAGTGGAATTAGTAAGTGAAGGATTTTTGGCTAGCATCGAACTTCAGCCCACTTTGATCAGTCAGATTAAAGAGGCGCAGAAGGGAAATGCCAGTATCGACGGAATCAAGCGTCGTATCGGTACAGGCAAAGTACCCGGATTCACCGAGGACGAAGAAGGAGTTCTGTGGTACAAAGGACGCCTTTGTGTACCAGCAGATTCGGAGTTGAAAGAAGTTATCTTGAAGGAGGCTCACGATACTCTTTATTCTATCCATCCCGGAGGAACTAAGATGTATCAAGATTTGAAAGGGCAATTTTGGTGGCATAAGATGAAGAGAGAAATCGGAAGCTATATCGCCAAGTGTGATATATGTCAGCGAGTCAAGGCAGGACATCAAAGACCCGCTGGATTGTTGCAACCTTTGCAGATTCCGGAATGGAAATGGGATTCTGTAGGAATGGACTTTATCACTGGACTACCTACTTATAGTAGGGGAAATGACTCTATTTGGGTCATAGTGGACAGATTGTCCAAAGTCGCCCATTTCTTGCCCGTCAAACCTACCTATCAGAGTTCGAAGCTAGCGGAGTTATACATCGCTAGGATCGTTAGTTTACACGGAGTCCCCAAGAACATAGTCTCGGATCGAGGAACTCAGTTTACCTCGAGATTCTGGAAGAAAGTCCAAGAAGGTTTAGGAACCCGCCTAGATTTCAGTACCGCGTATCACCCTCAGACCGATGGACAAACGGAGCGAGTAAACCAAATACTCGAAGATATGCTTAGAGCATGTGTGTTAGAATATGGATCCAAGTGGGAAGACTGTCTGCCGTTTGCAGAATTTTCATACAACAATAGTTACCAAGCCAGTTTGCAAATGGCCCCATTTGAATTTATGTACGGAAGAAAGTGCCGCACCCCTTTGAACTGGTCGGAAGTAGGAGAGAGTCAGATTTTCGGACCCGACATCCTACGAGAAGCAGAAGAAAAGGTTCACAAGATTCGTGAACACCTCAAGACAGCCCAATCCCGACAAAAGAGTTACGCCGACAAGAGACGTCGAGACCTCGCCTTCAACATCGGAGATTTTGTTTATCTGAAAATGTCACCATTGAAGGGAATGCAACGTTTCCAACTCAAAGGAAAGTTAGCCCCCAGATATATCGGACCTTTCAAAATTCTGAACCGTCGAGGAGAAGTATCGTATCAACTGGAACTACCTGAAGAGATGTCAGCGGTGCACAATGTGTTCCATATCTCGTTACTTCGCAAATGTCTCGAAGTCCCCGAGAAGACCGAAGTGTTCAAGAATATCGATCACCGGACCATAGAGATCAACGATGACCTAACCTATCCCGAAGTACCCATCCGTATATTGGAAGAAGCCTTTCGAACTACCAGAACCCGAAGCATCAAGTTTCTCAAGATTCAGTGGAGCAACCACACAGAAGAGGAGGCTACCTAGGAACGCGAAGATCACATCAGAACGGAGTTTCTAGATCTCTTCAAATCCTAGGTAATCTTTTCGTCCTTTTCAAATCTCGGGACGAGATTTTGTTTAAGGGGGGAAGGTTTGTAACATCCCAAAAATATCAAACTTAGATCATCAAAACACTAATCATCAAGTTTAGGGTTAACAAAAACTTTTCTAAATGAATTCATGAATGCATGTATATGTGTATGCATGGATTTTGAATTTCTTTAAAAACCACCTTGTTTGTGTGAACCATTGCTTGTAAAATGTTTCTTAGGTGAAAAGAACATCATCTAAAACATTTCCCACACTTTTCCTTAAGACAAGTAAATCAAAACAAATATATTAAGTGAATGGTCATTTTGACCAATTTAACTCACATGCCTACTTTGGCTGTCTCAAACTTTCAAAACCTAACAGAAACTTTTCTGGATCTTTGCACCCCTTGAATGTACTCATAACAAAGTATCAAGGCCCACCTTGTGATCACCCAGAAACTTTCAAATGCATAGTTTAAATGACAATTCAAAATTGAATCTTCTTCATATGGGAAGATCCCACTTTTTCAAAAACCCCTCAAACAAGCTCAACTTTCAAAACCCAAGCATCTGCAGACTCACCAGCACCAATCTATCAAACCCACCAAAAATCATTTCAAAATTCAAAACTTGATTTCATGCGGCCATTTCATCAAACAGGTTGCAGACACAAATCAAACAAAACATCAAACACTATAGTGTGCAGTGTTTTGAGCCTAACTTGTTCCCTAATTAGCTCACACACAACCCAGTAGATCATCTAGAAAGATTAGCCCAACACTAGCACCCCTGTGAGCTTGCCATTGCCATTAATGGTGAACAGCCGAGCAACCCCATGTCACCCCATTGTGGACAGCAGGCTAGAGGAAGAACAAGCCGTGCCAACCTTGTCTGGGAGGCAGCTCACCGTCCACCGCCACTGCCTGTCCCAGCCGCGAGTGTTGCCAAGCCCTAGACCACGCGCACGAGACACGCCCAGACCATGCCGAGCGTGCGCCAGAGCGCCACCCTCGACCATCACCCATAGACCGCGCGCCGCCCTCACCGCGTGCATACACGATCACCACCGACCCAGGAGACCGCCAGACACCCCCGTTTGCCGCCCCGTGCCATACAGCCACCGCCCGCCGTCGAAGACGCCGCCTCTGCCGCGCAGAGCGCCGCCCGTTCCAGACCAAACCACACTGCCCCATGCCTCGCGATCATGTCGTTGAGCATCGTCAGGAGACACAACACCGTCCCCTACCCTTGCCCATGCCAGTAGCTGCCTGTAACGTCGCCACCGACGAGCTCACCTTGCGCCCCGACGGTCCCCTCGCTCGACTATAAATAGAGGCCACCCCCGCACGATTTCTTCACACCATCTCACTCCCCTCTCCCCACTGACCGTGCCACACCATCCTCAGAGCAAGCCGAGCACCACCTGGCCGGAATTTCACCGGAGCCCGCCGCCTCTGGAGAAGAAGGGAGCCAGCGATTGGAGCCGCCCCAGGAGGAGCCACCGGTACCAGGAGGTTCGCCGTCGTCGACTTTGTCGTTCGCCCGCCTCGCCGACCCTCGCCCGTACCCCGGTGAGCCCCTAGCACCCCTCACTGGCCGCACTAGGTTTCTTTCTCGCCGGAACTGTCTCGCGTCGACGATGACCCTCAGCCGTTGGATTAGAACTAGATCAAACGATCCACGTTGCCCCATACCGCTTCGCCCAACCCCGTGTCACTGACGAGTGGGGACACCCACTTAAGCAGCCCGCGGGAGCCCTGTGCTTAGCAGGCCGGCCCGTTAGAATTTCCCGCGCAGCCTAGCAATTCAAATTAAACCTTTTCTTTTTAAATTCAAACACACTTCTGTACCCAACTTCAAAAATCAACCCAGATCGATTCAGTGCACCAAATTGGGTGAAACCAATTTTGTTGGAAAGGTCTGTGAATGATTAATCCAAGCCCGTTGGATTCAAGTCATTTGGATCTATAGATCACCCATAGCAAAAATAACAAGGCAGAAGCTTTTCTGCATTCAAACATTTTTCAAATTTAAACCATAAAAGCTTTTGAGTTGATTCCAACTCTCAAAAATCACATTTAACCATACCTTTCAGAATATATAGGTTTACTTGCAGAAATAATGTTCAAGTAATAAAAGAATGCTTCATAAGCATTTCTAGCCACTTTAATTAATTGAAATAAAAGGGTAAAACCTTATTAAATTGTGACACCACTTTAAATCACATTCCCATGGACTATAATATGTGGTGATGACATGTGTCAAAATGACCCCATGTTTAGTTTGGAGAATATTAAATCTTAAGTAGTTTTTCAATAAGTAGAAATTACTTTTCTAAAAATAAGAAGTTTTAAACTAAGCTTTAACCTTGTAATGTTAGAGATGATGCTAGATCATCTATAGGACCCTTGTGTGTGATGATTGCAAGTAGCTAAGTATTGTTTGGTGATTGTGTACCTCGTATTTATTCATAGACGCTAGTACCGACCAAGGATACTACGAGGAGGAAGGAGGATACTACGAAGAGGAAGCCGAGGAGAACTTCAACCACTGCTCTGCACAAGGCAAGCTTATATTGACACTGATGCAAGCTGATACTATACCAATGCAAGCTAAAACTTGCAAGATACCCTACTGATGCCACAAACCCATACTTGTGATATGAATACTATATGCCTTAAGCATATGTGATCATACCTACTTGCTAAACCAATCCTAGTTTTATGGCAAGCTTCTTACTTTATTTCTTTATCAAAGCTTACTTAGAGTCTACCTAAGAGTTTGGTAGATACTAGACAGTTGTGCTGAAGGTTGCTTAAAGAGCATAAAATTTGGCCTAAGCTAGAAACCTTGATATCAGCCTAAGATATAATGTTGGACTTAGTGAAACTCCACTAGTTACCACCCCTCATTAGTACCACCCCCACCTGTAGATGCTAGTGCTAAGCATAAAACTTGATCAACCTTAGATGGGAATACTTGGTGGAAAAATGGTTATGAAAACCTTGGAATGATGGATCATTCTATTGAAATGTTTTGGACATGTGTTTCCGAACACTTGATGATTTTGGTGATGAAAATGTTGAGGCATGAGCCTTAGCCCTTTATAAAACTGATGGTTGTCTGGATGCGATACCATTCCAATTTTTGCGTACAACCACAATACCCGAATATTGGGTAGGGCTTGACTGGAAACTTATATACCTTAGTATTAGTTCCCTCCCGGCCAAGGTCTGAGCTGAGGCTACCTTGTGAAGATTGTCCACCTGTGCAGTACCCAAGATGACAGTGGTCATGGTTGGGAGGCCAAACTCACAGGAGAGGTGCTTATACTAGGGCGTGTAATCGAAAGGTTAGGATTGATTATCCACATACTGAGTATGGTGAATTCAGGATTTGTTCCTGACGGATGTATCGAATGTTGTGGTGAAAGTGTACAATCTCTGCAGAGTGTCAAACTATTCGAATAGCCGCGTTCGCGGTTATGGACAGTTGGAGTGGCCATACTGTTCCCCCGTCAGACTTTTAAAATGACTTGTGAAATGAATTGAGACTTTGACTTGACCACAACAGAGTTGTGACCGGAATTACAAGATCCCACTTAGGAGTTATAAAACTGTGACTAGCTTCGGAACTTAGTAAAGATAAACCTGGCTTTTTGCAAAACAACCCTAGAGCCTAGTGTCCTATTATCCAAAAACCCCTTTACTGTTAGTATTAGTTTGCGAGTACTTAAAGAGTACTCATGGCTTTGTCCCTGGCTATTCCCATGGCCAGACTATGAAGAGGAGTACCTGGAAGATGGACCCCAGGAAGGTTACGACAACTAGGATCATCTCCCATCGTCAGTATTGCCTGTGACCCCGAAGATGGAGCTTCGCCTACGCTACCGTTATTATTGCGTATTCCGCTGTTTGATGTTGTACTAAGAACTAGATCATGAGATCCCCATTTGTGTAAGAACTTATGTAGCGTTTGTAATGGATGAAGTAGTATGGTATCCAATTCTGTTATGTCTCGCAAAAATGGTAATCCTGGGATTGCGATGTATGGCATAACAGGCATCTAGGATTGAAAAATCCGGGTGTTGACATTTGTGCCCCTGCAGGGTAAAACTTTCTGAAAGCCGTGTTCGCGGTTATGGACGACTTGGAGCACAGTATCTCGATCATAGACAACTATGACTAAAGTAGTGCTATAAATTTGACTTTATAATGACTAGTAATCAGCTTCACTATAATGGAATGGCTAAATAAAAGTGACAAAAACTGCATGTTTTGGGTTGACACCTGTTCCCATTGTATCTGACTAGTAAGTATCGCAACTACAGCAGAATGGTTAACTAAAAGTGCCCACTGCTTATTATATCAGGACATGCTATCTATACCTGACTAGTAATTGCTGCAACTCTAATGGAATGAATAAAACTGCCAACTGTGTGAGTTCCTCGGCTTGACCTCCTCGTTTGGTCTCGAAGGGGAAATACCAGGATGGGTATGATTGGTGTTAGTAATAGGTTGGATCCGAATAGGTCTTTCTTATCCCTATCTGATAGTCGCCAGTTGTATTGAGTCTCTATAGGTTGTTTAGTGCATGCTGCGCTGCCGCTTCAGTCCACCATATCTATGTAGGCGAGGACCGCCGAATTCTAGTCTCGCCGTGTACTGACCTCAGTACTGACCGCTCTCTTTTTCCTTTGCCCTTTTTCGGCACCCCTTTTGTTTAAGTAGGTTTTAAGATCGGCGTCGTTAGCAGGGTTACCCTTCCGGCTTGGACTGGGCAGGGTTATGGACGCCATTAGTTATTCTTCAGGACTCTTAGCCCCATTTGCATCTTGTCCGTAGTCGGACGTTGCATCATTTTCAAGGTGATTTGGATCTTTGTATTGTATATCTGTATTCTTGACCCATGGAGTCGTTGTTTTATATATCTGTTTTGTAGGTTCCATCGTGGACTAATGTGTAATGGTATTACTTTGTTTTCCACCCGCACGAAAGTGCCTGGTGGGCACCTTTGAATCGTTTCTATGCGGGTTTGGCAGGAATCGCTAAAACTTGCATAGGGCCGATTCCGAGGGTGTTACAGAGTGGTATCAGAGCTCAGCAGTTACGATACCCAACTGGTCCAGCCTGTAGAATAACCTAGCTAACAGACGTTGTAGAGTGTCAAAATTATTTTGAAAAATCGGTTGGATAGATCTGATTAGGTCTGCTTTTACTTCTTACCCCTCTCTATTCTCCTCTTATCTCGACGTGTTTTGAATCTGCTCTCTTATATTTTCTTCAAGTTCAGGATATCTCGTGGTTGGGATTCTGTCGTACCTTCAGGGTTTCGCTTCCATCCTCTTGTAACGGTGCTTCAACATTCGGCATTCATGCTATCTGATGAATCTTTCATCTGTTGTACCTTTCAGTGGACCGAAAATTCACTAAAAATTTTCTTTCTATCCTCCGGTGATTTTCGATAGGACGAAATCGTCTACATTAGATCTGATGAGAATCTCCAACCCTCCTTAGTTTCGGAACCTCGCTTGTCGAGATCTTCAGACTGAATTTCGAGAGTTGGTTGCATAATTCTCCTAATCATGTGCAGAGTAATGCTTTGGGTGCGCGATGGACTGATCACCACCCGACTACTCTTATCATTCTCTCTTGTGCATTGAATCGGTGGATCAAGCAATTCTACTCCGTTCGCAGAAGTTAGAGGTGGCCTTATCTTTTGAGACCTCGACCTTGATGTTTGCTTCACCGGAGTGTTCTCTCGACGAACGTGAGCCACAACCCTTTGTTGGTGGTGTCGCAAAGATCTACACAAAACGAGAAAACTCAGTTCTTTCCGATACCATGAGGCGGATCTCGAGGGCGAGATCCATTGTTAGTGGTGTCGAATTGTAGCACCCCGGATAAACCCTAATTATATTAATGCTTGTTGTTTCTGTTTTTCATCATCATGATATCATCATCTTGCATACCTTGTCTCTAAACTATTTTAGTAAAACCCTATATTATTTTCTACTTTGCATATCCTCTTCTTATTCAAATTATATCCCTTGTTATTTAAATCATGTAAAAATATTTACCAAAATGATTTTTAAACAAAAGAACATAAAACTAAAAGTATTTTAAATATAAATAAATAAAACCTATACCTAAACCGGCCAGGCCCAAAGGCCCAACCGGTTGGACCAAACCCTAAACATACTAGTCCCTAAAAACCCTAACCCTAATCCCACTTCCCACCTGCCGTCGCCATCCCCGTTTCAACCCACACCGCACATCTACACGCACGCACACAGCCGCGGCGACCCACCCGACCCTGCGCCCTGCACCTCTGCTCGCGTACGACATGCCAACACCAGCGTGTACGCTCCCCTCAACCCCACTCCCACGTCTCTCCCTGACCCCACCCAGAAAACCACCCACGCACGTGTCCCACCCCGCTCCCTCATTCCGTTCCCTACCCGACGAAGCCACCAACCCCCGCTCTCACCATCATGCGCGTGTCGCCGCCGCCAGCATCCATCCCCGTCACCCTCTTCCTCTGGCCCGATGGAGAGAGCTTTCAGCCTCCAGCCTCCTCCCCCGTGACTCCCGACGTCCGGCCCGCGTCCTCCGTCTGTAGGAGCGATGCTCCTCCCCACCCCCAGGTCGACCTCGCCTCCCCGCTGCCAGAGCCCGGCCGTCCCGAGCGCTGCCGTCCCGTCCCTGGTCGGCTCTGCCTCACCCCCTCTCGGCGCTTCTCCCTCTCGCGTACCCTGCTCCACCGTGGTTCCTCGCTGCCGACCCGCGCAAGCTCGCCGCCAGCCAGGTCCGTGCTGCCATGGTTCGTCTCTTCTTTGCTGGCTGCTTCTCCCTGTATGTGCTAAGCATCAGCATCCGCGCCGCCTCAAGGTACTGCCGGTCGACTTGCCCATTGCCAGTACCTCCTTGACCGGGCCTCCTTGTCTATCTGTTGCCGGCACCGCCCGATGTCCCAGTATCTCCTTGTCCTGCAGGTCATGCGACGCCAATCACCTGCACGTCCTCGCGAGCATCCTCTTTTGGCTCGGTTTGGCTATGAATTCCCGTACCGAATCAGGAAGGTGTGATGTGTCAACTGTTTTGGTTCCAATTTCACCAACCTTGATGCGTTTGGGTGCTGCAAAGACCGACATCGAACCCCAAGTATTATCACCAACACGGAAACGATGATTGAAGAGCGCCATTATGGAACGTCGAGATCTATCTCGCGGATCCGATGTCGCGAAGCTCTCCTCCCGGACCCGGTGATGCCGGAACCCCAGACCCCCTTCCTGGATTCGAAGACCAAACCCTAGTGCGCCAAGTCCTTCCTCATGGATGTGAACTCCTCAAGTTCTCCTTCACGGACGCCGAGACCCCGAAGCCCGATCTCGACGGGACCAAACCACCCGCAGAAACCTCAAGATCGTCGAACCCTAAAGTGTGACCCTCATTCCGAGACCCCTATTTTTATGAATGATATAAATTGCATATTAAATTGTCATGCTCGCATAAATATTGTGGTTTGGGGGATGTTGTCGACTCATCTAATAATTGAATATGGAGACCATATGCGGGCGAATCTAGTCTAATATTGGTCCCATTTAAATTTGAGTAGCGAACCGATGATATAATTTTGCCTTGTTAAGCCAACATTTAAAATGCAGAGTATCTAAATAATATGAAGCTATTAAATAATTGTCGGGACCCCGGTTCCGTTTAATATTGCCTAATTGCATCGCATCTTTGCCATGTCATACATCATACATGCATCATGCCCAATCTTTTGCCGTAGTATTAAATAGTGTATCCGGTATTTTCTCTAGTGCTTTGCTTCTTCACGGATTAGGCCGATGAGTTGATACGAGTGTCGACCGATCTTCGGATGAACCTTCTACAATGTTTTTCAGGCGAGCATTCTCCCCCTTTCTACCTATTTCACTTTTATAGTCTTTATTTCTTCCTATTGATCTATTGCTGTCTGTGTTGCGATGCTCTAGTTTTCGTACCCGTGATATCCCTTGCAGCCTTATATTGTCTTGGACACATCCTATTACCTGTTGTTGAGTAAATGACGCAAAACCACCACATTTGAGGCAAAGTGACCAAAAACCTACCAAAATGCATGTTTTCGGTAGTTTTTTTGTGAAGGATTGTCACCTTAGCCCTAAATGTGGTAGTTTTGCGTTATTTTCTCCCTGTTATTTGGTAGATAGTTGGACTTGCGTGTCGTAGTCGCTTGCTCAAGTGCTGTTTCGTGTCATCAAGTACCACAATTGTTGGAAGACTGCCATATGCTTTAAGTTGGAGATGATCATGGCTTTAATTACAGTTTAACAACTAAAATTAAAAGTAGGTAAATAATGGAGAGGCACAGGTGGGCAATAGATGTTATTTGGTTTTTAACCGTTCACTTGTGTCCCGTAGGACCCCGAGTACTTGATACCTGTTCTTTGAATATTCGCACTATCCGCATGTGGGACCATGAATCCCCCTAGTCAGAGCTGGAGTCATATATTATTTCTTGGGGCCACAAATTAGTTTGGGGCTTTATTACTATCATGTACTTATGCCATGCTTTACTGCTTTATTTACGATTGCGCGTGGAGCGCCTGTACCGTTTTGGATCGCGACACGATTACGCGATATCGATAAGCCTAGTCACACTTTCGGGTTCCCAGTCGTTTACAGCCATTCTCGCAAACCTCTTGGTCCGTCTCGGAGCCGGCCAACTTCATAGAGGGTAGCTTGGTGGGGTGCCCCCTGAAATATTATATGAATCTTGCAATTGCTCTGTCGTGATGCCTCGTTGGGTTTTCATTTGGTTTTTTTCGAGGTTGATCGTGCGTGTGTTGCTATTTGTGCCCCCTGTAGGGTAAAACTTTCTGAAAGCCGTGTCCGCGGTTATGGACGACTTGGAGCATAGTATCTCGATCATAGACAACTATAACTAAAGTAGTGCTATAAATTTGAATTTATAATGACTAGTAATCAGCTTCACTATAATGGAATGGCTAAATAAAAGTGACAACAACTGCTGGTTTTGGGTTGACACCTGTTACCATTGTATCTGACTAGTAAGTATCGCAACTACAACGGAATGGTTAACTAAAAGTGCCCACTGCTTATTATATCAGGACATGCTATCTATACCTGACTAGTAATTGCTGCAACTCTAAAAGAATGAATAAAACTGTCAACTGTGTGAGTTCCTCGGCTTGACTTCCTCGTTTGGTCTCGATGGGGAAATAACAGGATGGGTATGATTGGTGGTAGTAACAGGTTGGATCCGAATAGGTCTTTCTTATCCCTATCTGATAGTCGCCAGTTGTATTGAGTCTCTATAGGTTGTTTAGTGCATGTTGCGCTGCCGCTTCAGTCCACCATACCTATGTAGACGAGGACCACCGAGTTCTAGTCTCGCCGTGTACTGGCCTCAGTACTGACCACTCTCTTTTTCCTTTGCCCTTTGTCGGCACCCCTTTTGTTTAAGCAGGTTTTGAGATCGACGT
Source organism: Avena sativa (assembly GCA_916181665.1). Lineage (NCBI taxonomy): Eukaryota > Viridiplantae > Streptophyta > Magnoliopsida > Poales > Poaceae > Avena > Avena sativa. Next base: position 35,915,464 of record OV702298.1, on the reverse strand, counting down.
CGTTAGCAGGGTTACCCTTCCGGCTTGGCCTGGGCAGGGTTATGGACGCCATTGGTTATTCTTCAAGGCTCTTAGCCCCATTTGCATCTTGTCCGTAGTCGGACGTTGCATCGTTTTCAAGGTAATTTAGATCTTTGTATTGTATATCTGTATTCTTGACCCATGGAGTCGCTATTGTATATATCTGTTTTGTGGGTTCCATCGTGGACTAATGTGTAATGGTATTACTTCGTTTTCCACCCGCACGAAAATGCCTGGTGGGCACCTTTGAATCGTTTCTATGCGGGTTTAGCGGGAATCGCTAAAACTTGCATAGGGCCGATTCCGAGGGTGTTACAAATATATTCATGTATAGTGAAATATATATTTTTGTAGTATATGGCAATGTTTTTGTAATTTTGTATTATCACCTTTAAGTGTAAAAATTATATTCATCCTTGTGTGTCTAAAATAGCAACATGTATTACTTAAACCAGAAATAGGCTACAATATTGAGATGCAATTAGGATCCTATCATAGTTAAACTCTAGTATCATCTAAGAGACAACACTTAAGACACAATGCATTCCAACAGTTATCTCTTAAATTCTTTATCTTTCAGGACAACTTGCTAAGATACAACGCATTGGAAGCAACCTAATAGATTTTTAGTTCAAAAATTGGCCATTCTAGCATTAACAGATCTATTTGCAACCAACAGCAGTCCCGACTCTACGGATTTTTCTTTTAGCCCATCAAGTTTGTGATTTTTCTTTTAGTTTTTACAATCTGTGAGTATCTAGTTGCCATGTTCGATATAGATTCATTGGCCAGTGAGCTAAATGAGGCAGCATTAGTTTCTTGGACATCCATGTGTATGATATATCTTTGTCGATCTATTGGTTTGCATGTTCCTTGAAATCATGGCCAAGGTTGGCATGGCTCCAGCAATGAACCGATGCACGCAAGTGAGAGGGAGATTTTCTATGTGGGCATCGGGGTTGGGTGGATTGTTGCGATCTATTTTCCACCTCCTATATACATCTAGTATCGGGTTTTGCGGGAGTACTAGTTCCTACGAGAAGTGATGTCTGTCTTTCTGGCACTTTTGTAGTATCTATATACAAAATTATAGTAAAAAATATTACGTTTTTTTAATATTGATAGAAGATGCATTTACCATGTCCCAAAAATTCATTTCAAAACATATGTCCCACAGCCAAAGAAAATTTTCCAGTATGTAAATAGTGCAGAAAATGTATTATTTACAACAGATTTAAACTGTGGTTTTCACAGTGATCGGGTTCGTTATTTTCATCTCTCTAGCTGTAAAAATAAAATTTGATATCTAAAGTTGATGCATATGTTGTGTCAATGATGTTAAATTTTCTCTACAATTTTCATAACTTTTTTACATTATGTTTCTGTTTTTGAATAGCATAGAAGCAATGAATATGTTCCATGGTCCCTCTCTCTTTCCGGTTTCCACTAACATCCATTCACCAAGCACGTGGTACCGGTGTTATGTTTACTCCTCTTTTGGCCGCTCTATGTTTGCTCCTTCTTCTCAATATAAAAGACAAAGCTTTTGTCTTGTTTCAAAAAAAATCTCTTGTCCCTCTCTTTCCACTAACATCCATTCACCAAGCACGCGGTACCGGTGCTATGGTTGCTCCTCTTTGTGCCGCTCTATGTTTTTCCTCCTTGTATCATACTACAAAAGACAAAAAAAATTGTCTCATTTAAAAAACAGAAACATATTCATTGCTTCTATGCTATTCAAAAACAGAAACATAATGTAAAAATGTTATGAAAATTGTAGAGCAAATTTAACATCATTATAAAAGACAAAGCTTTTGTCTAGTTTCAAGAAAAAATCTCTTGTCCCTCTCTTTTCACTAACATCCATTCACCAAGCACGTGGTACCGGTGCTATGGTTGCTCCTCTTTCTGCCGCTCTATGTTTTTCCTCCTTGTATCATACTACAAAAGACAAAAAATTTGTCTCATTTAAAAAATATTTGTCCTCTCGCCCCTCTCTTGAGTTTGCTCCTCTTTTCGGCCGCTCTATGTTTGCTCCACTTTATCGATATAAAAGACAAAGCTTTTGACTCGCTTCAAAAAAATACTCCATAATGTTCACTGGTCCCTCTTTTGCCACTAACGTCCATTCACCAAGGAGCGTGCTACAGGTGATAGGAGAGATATTCCATTATTCACTACGGTGTGCATAGTTTTGATATCCATGTGGAGCACGCCAGTAGATCTAGTGCCGTCTTCATCACGCGGCGTACCATCGCAGCACTATGGCATGCGCTCTCGGCCCCATTTTCCCATCTTTGTTTCCTCGGCGCGTGACCGCTTCCCCCCACGGCATTAACGGCGCGCACTGGCGCCCCGATGCCTATATATAACCACCCGAACACCGTGGCCATTTGCCGTCACAGTCAGTCGCACCCACATCATACAGAGCCACAGCCAGTGAATTTGACTCCTCTCTCGCGTTGTTGTGTGGGTTTGCTTCTTCGCGTGTGGAAGATGGTGGGAGCTGTGCAGGAAGGCATAGTTGGCGACATGATGAACGGGTTGGAGAGCAATAATGGGTGCGGCCACCAGGCGAAGCAGCAGCAGGTGCAGAGGGAAGATGGCGAGGATGAGAGCAAGTGGTACGAGGAGGAGATCGACGACGACCTCAAGATCCGCTACGCCTTGAACAGGTGAAAGTTGATGCATTCGTACGTGGTGTGCGTATCTATATGGACTGATTCTTGCTAGTAGTACTTTTGTTCTTCTTCTTCTTGCTAGTGTGCTGCACCGAGGGACAAGCAAGTACCAGGAGATAGCTCTCATTGACACCAAGCATTTTGGGAAGGTATGCTAGCTACGAGCCGCATTAACTTGTAGTGTTCTGAACATGGAGGCTACCTGGTTGGTTTGAACATGGAGGATCGATACTTGTTTGTTTTTCCATATATAGGCTTTGATAATCGACGGGAAGATGCAGAGCACGGAGGTGGATGAGTTCATCTACCACGAGTCGTTGATACACCCGCCTCTTCTCTTCCACCCTGAGTGAGTAGCGCGCCTCTTCAGGAGTGAGGACTCATTTTGGACTGAATTTTATTTTACTAACACTTATGCATGCCCAAACTGAACTGATTGCAGCCCCAAGAGAGTGTTCATAATGGGAGGTGGAGAGGGGTCCGCGGCAAGGGAGGTGCTGCGACACAAGACCGTGGAAAGGGTGGTCATGTGCGACATAGACGAGGTGCATGCGTGTTTAGTTAGTTAGAAACAACTGAACCTTAAACTTTCTTTTCCTTGCTCTCAAATAATGTCGACAGGAGGTGGTTGAGTTCTGCCGGACATACCTCACCGTGAACCGGGACGCGTTCCAGAGCGAGAAGCTCGACCTCGTCATCAATGACGCCAGGTACACACAACAGCATCTAGCAGCGACAATTTCGTTGTGTGGCAAAGTAAACAAATGACGCTGTATCTCTGGCATGGCATGGCATGGCATGGCAGAGCTGAGCTGGAGAAGAGCGGGGAGAAGTATGACGTGATAGTGGGAGACCTTGCGGATCCCGTGGAGGGAGGCCCCTGCTACCAGCTCTACACCAAGTCCTTCTACGACCATGTGCTCAAGCCCAAGCTCGCCGATCAGGGCATCTTCGTCACGCAGGTACAAATCAAGCCCTTCAATTTCCGATTTGCTCCCCGTCGATCGCAGGTAATTAAGGTTTCCTGCTTAACTCCTCTGCGTATTACTGTTACAGGCCGGACCAGCCGGCGTTCTGACGCACAAGGAGGTCTTCTCGTCCATCTACAACACCCTTAAGCACGTCTTCAAGCGTGAGTATATACACTCTGTCTGGTGTTTCCGAGGATGCATGATCTGCACTAACTAGCTGGACTTGTCTGGTGTTGATGGCAGATGTGAAAGCATACACTGCGCATGTGCCATCCTTTGCTGACACCTGGGGCTGGGTCATGGTACGCACCTATAGTTAACCTCGGACTGAAAAGACGAACAAAATCATCATCAGCTAGACTAGATAGTGCGGTATGCAGAGAGTCATGATGCTGCTCTTGTTTCCATCATGTTGTAGGCATCAGATCACCCCTTCACCCTCACTGCGCAGCAGATCGACGACAGAATCGTGGACAGGATCGACGGGGACCTGGCGTATCTCAGCGGGGAATTTCTCATCTCGTCCACCACTCTCAACAAGAGCGTCTGCCTCTCGTGAGCCACTCTCCGCGCGCCCCCTCCTGCGTTTCCGTTTCTGTCAAGCTCAAATCCCCCCTATCGGGATTTTTTTTCTTTCGAAAACCGGAATAAAACGAACTTAAAATTATGCAGGCTGCTGAATGAGACGCATGTGTACACGGAGGATGATGCGAGGTTCATCTACGGCCATGGGAGGGCGCACTGCGCTTGATGACTGGACGGATCCCTCGGCCCGGCATGGAGCCACCGGGACTAAGCTTCAACCGTGTGCTGATAAATGGGAGGACAGGGGAAACAAACCAACTGGAAATTGATTAGATCGATATAGAACCTATGAAGACCAAGTTTTTTTTTCGTGTTTGTTACCTACGAGAAGGGTGATCGGAGAATAAATTTAAGGCAAAGAAAAAATTATATGATACGCCGAGTTTCATCCATGGAATTGGATACGGTGTATGCAAATGGATACACCAAGTCGAATTGCCTGTCTGTGTTCCTTGCCCCATCGGAGTAAATAAGACCTACCAAATGATTTGCTTTGTTCTGTTGTTCACGACTTTCTGATTTATTTTGACCGTCAGATAGTTCCCAGAGAGGACACGCGTCGCGATTTGGAAGACAACCCCCACCACGGGGCTGGACACGAGATTCCTCCCAAGGTCGTGTCGCATGTGCCCATGTCCTGGCGTCACTAGACGGTGGACCACGCCATAGAGTACGGGTACGGCTACCCTCGGTCAGAGGCGTTTTGAGCACGAGAGAGCTCCGTGCCCGCCGGGTGGATCGCCACGAGATCCGAGCAGGCGGCTCCACTTCGTGGATGCCCGCGACGAGGTCATGCGGTGGGTATCGTTTTCGTGGGAGAGATGTTCTCACATATGCTATCCATATGCAAGGATCCGGCTCTACTCCACGTCCTCGTACGCACGACATGCGATGGGTTACGCATGTTCGCCTAATCTTTGCCCCAATAACACACGAAAACTTGCTTTTCGGTCTAAAAAGTATGTCTTTGTTGGTTATAGTCCACTCCATAGAGGTGTAAAATGCATAGATGTATCTGCATGCCGTGTTTATATATCTCTTGATGTTGTCTTCGATGAAAATATCTTTTATTTTGAAGCTCTACATCCCAATGCCGGTGCTCTTCTTAAAAAGGAAATCTTACTCCTTTCATCATCCACTTCCCATGAGGGTGCATATAATATTGATGATCATATGCCTACAATTATGCTTTGTTACCTTGCCTGTTTATGATACTTCTCAGAAAAATACAGTTGTAGATTTTTTTTTCACTCAAAACGGTGCTCCACGGCCCCCAGAATCATCTCCTGAAGTTTCAGCAGTAAATGACGAAAGCACGTCGTTCGAAAATGATGCAGAAGAACATGCACGTCGTTTCAGCCCCTAGATCCAGATTCTCCCGCGCCCTCCTAGGACCGCCTGCGCTAGTCATCGTTTCCTTCCGTGTCCCCGCCGCATCATCAGCTCCACGCAGTTCGGCCTTGGCCGACGCGCCATCCCTGCCCCATGCACATGCGCCTGGCCTGCCTGGTCCTAAGCGGCTGCATGCATGCGCCTGTTGCTGCCCCTCCGACAATGATCAGGGAAATCATCGCCCCCATGCAACAGAATATTCTCCACCGGCCTCCTCTGCTGCTTGTTCTGGTGCACCTGATGTGTCGCCAGCACCTCCGCCTGAGACGCACACTCGTCTACAAAAAGGTATCCGACAACCCAAAAGGTATACCGATGGTAATGTACAATATGGTCTGCTTTCTTCCACGGGATAACCTCGCACTCTGTCTACTGCTCTCAATGACACAAACTGGCGTGCTGCTATGCAAGAAGAATATGATTCTTTCATGAAAAACAAGACTTGGAGTTTGGTTCCCTCGAGCTCCAATAAAAACACCATTGACTGTAAATAGGTCTACCGCAACAAACACCATGTTGATGTCTCCATTGATCGCTATAAGGCTTGGTTAGTGGCCAAGGGCTTTAGCAAAGGTATGACATTGATTATGAAGATACCTTCATTCCACTTGTAAAAATATCTACTATCAAAATTGTTCTCTCCATCTCTGTCTCCTATGGTTGGAGTTTACAGCAACTAGATGTCAAGAACATATATCTTCATGGTGTTCTGAAAGAGGAGGTCTATACGAAACAACCCCCATGGTTTGAACATCCTGATGCACCTCATCATATTTGCAGACTTGACAAAGCTTTATGTGGTTTAAAACAGGCTCCCATGGTATTCTCGGTTGAGTTCCAAGTTGCATGATCTTTGTTTTCTCCCCTCCAAAGCTAACACGTCTTTGTTCCTCTACAACAAGTCAGGAGTTACAATTTTTGTGTTAATATATGTTGATGAAATTTTTGTGACTAGATTTCTGATCAAGCTATCTCAGTGTTGCTCAAAGATCTCAATGAAAACATTTCTATCAAAGATTTGGATGAGCTTCATTTCTTTCTTGGAATTGAAGTCAAACGGATACCAGATGGTCTATTACTTACACAAGAAAAATATGCCAATGATCTCCTAGCCAAGGTTGGCATGCTTGACTGCATGTCGGCCCCTACACTCTTGTCTCCATCCGAGCCATTGTATCTTCATGAAGGTACACCTCTTTGTACTGGTGATAGTACACAAAGCATAGTTGGGGCTCTTTCATACTTAACTCGGACCTGTCGTTTTCTGTTAACAAGATATGTCAGTATATTCATGCTCCCACCGCAGCTCATTAGATATATGCTAAAAGAATTCTTCGATATGTCAAGGATATTCTCTTGGTATAACAATTAATAAATCTATATCTACACTTCTTAGTGCTTTTTTAAATGCAGATTGGGCATGATGCCTTGAGGACGGACGTTCCACAAGTGGTTTTGCTATTTTTGTTGGTCCTAATCTAGTCTCCTAGAGTGCCAAGAAACAAGCCACTGTGTCACGATCTAGTACTGAGGCTAAATACAAGGCTTGAGAAAATTCAACTATTGAGTTAATATGGGTTGAAACTCTTGTTACTAAGCTTGGTGTGAAGTTGAAAGAAAAGACATGCTTATGGTGTGAAAACTTGGGTTCCACCTATTTGTCTATCAAACTTGCCTTCCATGCTCACACAACGCACATTCAGATTAACTATCATTTTGTTCAGGAATGAGTTGCCAGCAACAATTTAGATATCAAGTTTATTTCTACCAGAGATCAGATAGTTGATGGATTTACTAAGGCTCTTCCTGTTGCACTAGTAGAAAAGAGGCCTTCTGTTGATGCCACCCCAAGCGATCAGTCTCGGTTCCACCATGAACCGGGACTAAGGCCCACATTTGTACCGGTTCGTAAGACCAGGAGGATGCACGGTGCAAGACGAAGATCGGTCCCGGTTCATGAGGGACCTTTAGTTCCATTTCGGGGCAGGAACCAGGACTAAAAGTGTTTGGCCACACGTGGTGGCTACTGTAGACATTTAGTCCTGGTGTTTTGGTAGGAACCAGGACTAAAGGTACATGTGCCTATATATACCACGCCATCTCCACATGCTTGTGTGAGCTGGTTTGTTTTTTCCCCTCTCATGCACAAGTGGTATATGTTGCTTAGTTTTTCCTCTCTATGAACAAGAGGTGCTCGATGAAATGCATGAGAGCATGGTACCACTTGAGTTCACAGAAAACAAACATGATATAAAGTGCCCAAGCCACACTTAAGCTTTTCCTCTTTCTTTCTTGCTTGATCGAGGTTAGCATGCAAATCCTTTCATCTATCATTGATACAATGCATGTGTCGATGTACAATGGTCATTTATCTAGATGTTCTGTAATGGTTTTACATAAACTTAATTATATAATGCAGATGAGCTGATAATGGATTTACAGTGACCGTGTACTAGCGAGTTCATTACGAGCCTTCATAATTTTATCGGTGTGGCTGAGGTAAACAGAAGGAATAGTTTTATGTGTTATCCATGTGTTAACTATAGGAATCAGGAGGATTACTCTTCCTCGAGAACCCTTCACACCCACATGCTTGAGTGCGGTTTCATGACCAGCTACAATTGTTGGACCAAGCATGGAGAAAGAGGGGTTATGATGGAAGACAATGAATAAGAAGAGGATGATGACAACTATCATCATATGTTTCCTGAATACGCTGATATATAGAGAGAATATAGTGATACAATAGGTGAAGTTGAAGATGAAGAGGAGGCACCAGATGAGCTCGTTGATGATCTTCACTGGGCCATTGTTGATGCTCAAAGAGAATGCAAAAGCGAAAATGAGAAGTTGAAGTTGAAGCGCATGTTAGAGGATCACAAAAAGTTGTTGTACCCAAATTGTGAAGATGACAACACAAATCTTGGTACCACACTGGAATTGCTGCAATGGAAGGCAGAGAATGGTTCATCTGACAAGGGATTTGATAAGCTAATGAAAATAATGAAGAAGAAGCTTCCAAAGGATAATGAATTTCCTGCCAGTACATACAAAGCAAAGAAGGTTGTCTATCATCTAGGATTAGAGGTGTAGACGATACATGCATGCATTAATTAATGACTGCATCCTCTACCGCGGTGAGGAGTATGATAATAAGAATGAATGTCCGGTATGCGGTGCAATGCGGTATAAGATCAGACGAGATGACCCTGGTGACGTTGAGGACAAGTGCTCTAGAAAGAGGGTTCCTGCCAAGGTTATATGGTATGATCCTATAACATCACGGTTGAAACGTTTGTTCAGAAACAAGGAGCATGAAAAGTTGTTGTGATGGCATAAAGAAGACCGCAAGAAAGACTCGATGTTGAGACACCCTGCTAATGGTTCGCAGTGGAGAAAAATTGAGAGAGTACCTGGGCTTTGTAGATGATCCAAGGAACTTAAGGTTTGGTCTAATTACAGATGGCATGAATCCTTTTGGGGAGCAGAGATGCAGTCATAGCACCTGGCCTATAACTCTATGTATCTATAACCTTACTCCTTGATTGTGCATGAAGCGGAAGTTCATTATGATGCCAGTTCTCATCCAAGGCCCAAAGCAACCCGGCAATGACATTGATGTGTACCTAAGGCCATTAGTTGAAGAAATTTTTCTATTGTGACACAAACCCGACATACGTGTATGGGATGAACACAAGCAAGAGGAATTTGACCTACGAGGGTTTCTTTTCGTAACAATCAATGATTGTCCTCCTCTTAGTAACCTATCAAGACAGACAAAGAAGGGATACAATGCATGCACGCACTGTTTAGATGAGACTGAAAGTGTATATTTGGATAAATGTAATAAGGTTGTGTACCTGGGGCATCATCAATTTCTTACGACCAAGCATCCCGTAAGAAAGAAAGGCAAGCATTTTAAAGGTGAGGCAGATCACTGGAAGAGGCCTGTCCACCGTACTTGTGATGATATATTAGGTATGGTCAAGGATCTAGAAGTAATCTATGGAAAGGGTACTAGCGGTCAATCTGTTCCAAATGACGCTGCCGGACACGTGTCCATCTGGAAGAAGAAATTTATATTTTGGGTTGTCTTCGTCCTCGTCATTGTCATCGTCGTCGTTGCTAGGCGCACACGGCTTGATCCTTAGACCAGCCTTGGCATAGCCGGGGGCACCTTCTACTCTGGCTTTAGATTCACGATGCGCGGGTGAGGGGGCTCCTGGATGACGACACCGGTATGCATGCGGCCTTCACCACCGCCACCCTTCTTGTGGCTCTGCAGTGGGTGAAAGTGTAGGCACCATAGGTGAAAGGATCGTATGGGCACCTAGAGGGGGGGTGAATAGGTTCTGCTTCAAATTTTACTCTTTTTCAAATTAGGGTTTGACACGAAAGGTAAATTCTCTAGATTATGTAACTAAGGTGAATTTACCTATATGTCAAACTAGCACATACACTAATCAAGAACAAGTAAAGTACAGTGCGGTAAAGGATAGAAGTAACCAAAGTGGAGCACGTGGAGACACAAGGGTTTGTTTCCCGTAGTTCCTTCCTTTTAAGGGGAAGTACATCTATGTTTGGAGAGGGGGTGGTTTCAAACCACCAATGCCATGAAAGGCCTCCCTTGTTCTCCGATGAACCTCACCCCAAATGGTTCGATTCACCTCTTCCACTATATCAGCAACCTTCGAGGTGGAAGCCGGCACCTTTACAACAACTTCAAGGCACACATCCACAACCTAATTGGAGGCTCCTGAATACAAGCAAGCTATCAAACAATCAAAGATAACCTTGTAAGAAACAAATCAAAAGCTAAGGTTTCCAAAGAAACACTAGAGCATGGGGGCCCTCAAGTGAATGAGGGGGAAATGAAGATCTCTCTTGGTGAAGCTGTGGATCAAGGCCTCCTCCTTCGATTCCGCAAAGATCAATGACTTTGGATGGTTGCATAAAGAGATCTTGTTGGTTTGGTAGCTCAAATGGGGATGGTGTTCTTGAGTGGGTCGAGCATCTGGAGGAAGGGGATAAGGTCCCCTATTTATAGGCCACCCCTTCACTGAACCATTTTTTGACCATTGAAGGACTTGTCAGACCGGAGACTCCGGTGTGCAGACCGGACACTCCGGTCTACACCGGAGACTCCGGCCAATCTCTAGACCGACCTCCATACCACCCTTCTGATTGTCCCAGAGCCCCTGGGAATAACTCCTCCAGAGATTCTTCAAAGTTTCTGGACCCTGTGGACCGGGGACTCTGGTCCATCCACACCGGATACTCCGTCTGAGTCTTGGTCCGGAGACTCCGGTCAGTCTCTGGTGGATCTCCGGACCCCCATAGAGAATGTCCCAAGCAGTTCTCTGGAGGACCCTCCAAATATTCCTGGGGAAACTCCGGACCACACCGGAGACTCCGGCCTGGATTCCCAGAAATCTGCAACTGATTGCATGGATAATTTATTAGGCTAAGGTCATTTTCATTTTGCATTATATCAACCAATAGACATTAGCATACCGTAAAATGATCTACGAGTTGTTAACGAACACCAAAAGTGATTAAGACAGAAAATGTCCTTTCAACTGGCGAGGATGATCTTCCTGGGCGATGTAGCACATCACGTCGATGATAGTCCGGTTTGCCCACCACAGGCGGCGGCTGGAACAGTTGTGGTTCACCAGGGGTGGGTCGTCACCCTCGTACCTGTCGAGCTCCCTTTCCCACTGGATAGCAAAGAAGGAATTCCAGGTGTCGTAGTTGTCGGGATCCCAATGGGGATCCATCCGCTGCTCCAACGTGAGCTCGAGGTAGAAGTGGTTCATGATGGCCGCCTAGCGCGCAGAACCTTGAGGCATAGGAGGGACAGGAACCCCTCCAGCGCTCAGCATCCAGTCGGCGGGCAGCTGGCAGCCCGGCGGGCATGGGTAGCTGGAGGCGCACATCACCTCGGTCTTCTCGAGGGTCAGAATGGCCCAGTATGTGGTGTCCATTGTTGTGAGAGGGTAGGTGTGGATGGCCATGGCGGTCTACCTAGATATAGATGTAAAGAGCGGGAAAACATCGGGATAAGCAAAGGGAAATAGCGGGAAAACATAGCGTGTGGCTTGACGGCTCTGAGAATGGAAGGAAATATCTTTAGTTCCGGTTAGTGGGTCCAACCAGGAGTAAAGGCCCCCAAAATATCTTTAGTCCTAGTTACTAGTTTTAATAGTTAGACTAAGTATTTTAGAAAATATAAAATGTTTTTGGATTTGTCAATCAAATTCAAACACTTTTTATGTTCAAAGTTTTATCAGATTCGAAAATATGCAAAAGATATGATTTAATGAATTTTTAATTCAAAATGGCAAAATGGTTAATATTTAGAATCCAGATTTGAAAATAATAGATAGATAGAATCCACATATTGATATATACACTGTTATTAGATAGATATTATTTTATTTAATAACATTGTAATATGCAATAAGGCGGGAACCATAGCTTGTAGGCAAAAATTCAAAAAAATCTTTCAAAAGGCCCTTTAGCCCCGGGTCATGCCACGACATGGGAGTAAAGCCCCTTCCCCTTATACTGCACGCGGACTTCTCCCCCAAAATTCCCCATCTCATTGTTTTGAGTTTTGTAGGAGATGCCATCGACAACCACGCGAGCGATGCCGGCAGGTTGCCCGATTCTGTCGCCATCCGTGCCGTCCGCCGTCGCATGAGGCACTCCGGCCGCCACTCTCCTCCCCCTCTCCATCCATGTTCCATTGCTGTCCCTGAGCCTCTGCGCCACCACCATGGTTCTCCTCTCCGTCGTTGTCCACGCGCCGGCGTAGGAGAGGCGCCGACCCTGAGCCCTCTGTGTCATCGCCGTCCTCACGCCGTGCTCGGCTGCGGCGCCACACCACCGCCACTAACGACCGCCGCCGCCGGTCCCAACAGGTAGGTGTACCCCTTGATCTCCCGTCCTATGGTTATTAGTAGTATTATCTAGGCAATTATCTAGGTAATTAGTCTAGTGTTAGTAGTAGTATTAGCTAGGCAATTAGCTAGGTTAGTCTAGGGTTAGTATGAGCTAGGTAATTAGTCTAGGGTTAGTAGTAGTATTAGCTAGGTGATTAGTCTAAGGTTATTAGTAGTAGTATAGTGGTAATGGTAGTAGTATTAGTAGTAGTAGTATAGGCATAGTAGTAGTAGTAGTAGTAGTAGTAGTAGTGGTAGTGGCTAGGCATATTTGATTTAACAAAAGTAATGATTATAAAGAACGTTTATGTATATATTTTTGTGTATGAATGAAAGAAATGATTATGAGCATTGGAGTTAAACGATGTCAAATGTTCTGAGACATTCACATATGTATAATTATTTCTTATGAGCATTGGAGTTACACAATGCACTAGAGCTCCCGCTGGCGTTTGAGGTTAGGGAGGCGCGACATGGCGCGCCATATAGGTACGATGGACGGGAGAGTCAATGCTCTCCATATAGGGACGATGGACGGGTGCGGCAACCATTTCGCACGGTGTCCTTAATTCATTAGCGCTTTTATGTGTTTATCACATTGAAATAACTAGCTAGTCTTTGCAGGAACTATGGAGCATGACGAAGTTCAATAGACTTGCAGGGTATGATAGCCGGTGAAGATATCACCTCACAGTATCTGAACGATTCCGGTGAGGGAGTGGAGAAGGATCTCGAGCAAAGAGACAACTTCGGTAAGGGAAGACACGACGTCGGTGAGAGAAGAGACGTCTCTGGTGAAGGAATACAAGACCCCAGTGAGCGAAGAGATGGCCCCGGTGATGGAACCTTGACTACAAATTCCGACGAGATATATAAATTAAGCTGCTGCTTACTAGATGCATTAATTGATTTGTATATGTATTTATGGTTCTTTCTTATTTTAGCCCTCTGGATCGAAGCAATCTTCTGAAACCAAACGAGGCCTGACAAAAACATTGGCCCCCAATGCTAGGTTCGCGATCAAAGAAGTCGCTGCAGATGGCGCCCTGATTTATCCCAAGCACAACGCAAGAACATTTGTAAATCAACGCGGAGTTTTTGTTAGGGACATCCTCCCAATCACCATTAGAGAATGGAATAAGACAAAGGATGATGGAGTTAGTTATGTCGATGATAGATGCAAAAATATGCTTTGGACTATGCTCATGACAAATTTCACCCTACCGCCAGAGGTGGATCCAGAAAACAAAGTTATAGAGCCATAATTCAAGGAGTGGGATCTTAAGAAGATGGAGAACCAATTCAAAGACCACAAGAAAAGATTGTACATGAAGTATGTCGTGGATAAAAAGCGTCTAGAGTTCAAAGGAGCAAATGAAAAGCTAAGAGATCACTTGGACGAATTTGTGGCGTACAAGAAATTAGATGAAGCTGTGAAAAGGTCAGAAATAAACAAGGCAAATGTTGCACTGAAGAAATATCACCATGTCATGGGGACATGTGGTGATACGTCGTAAACGTATCTATAATTTTTGATGCTCCATGCTTGTTTTGTACCAACTATCTTATGTTTTGCCTACACTTTGAGGTATTTTTATACATTTTCTAGAACTAACCTATTGACAACATGCCGCAGTGCCAGTTGCCTATTTTATGCTATTTTTGGTTTCAAAAAAGCTAGTAAAGAAATATTCTCGGAATTGGACGAAACAAAAGTCGAAGTTCCTATTTTTTCAGACGCAACACGGAGCCCGAAGGAGAGACGAAGTGGAGCCACGTGGCGGCTACACCTAGGGCTGGCGCGGGTCCACCCTAGGCCGCGCTGCCCTATGGTGTGGGCCCCTTGGGCGTCCACCGACCTTTCCCTTTCGCCTATATATAGGTCTCCCCGAGACGAAAACCCTACTGAGATCAGAAATCCACGAAAAGTTCCGCAGCGCCGCCACCACCAAAGAGGATATTTGGGGGACAGAAGTCTGTGTTCCTCCACCCTGTCGGGACAGGGAATTGCCCCCGGAGCCATCTCCATCGACTCCACCTCCATATCCGTCGCCGTTGCTGACTCCCATGATGAGGAGGGAGTAGTTATCCCTCGAGGCTAAGGGCTCTACCAGTAGATATGTGTTCATCTCTCTCTATGCGTGATCTTATTGTGACCATGAGCTTTGTATTCTAGTTGAATAAGTAGATCTACTCTGCTACTCAAGTGCTTTAATTTAATCTCCACTTATCCCCACGTGTGTGAAGTTGACAGTGTGCACACCATGTGGCACTTAGGCTAAAGATTACAGAAATACTTATCATGAGTTATATTTTGAGTTGGATGTCTCTATGAAATTGAGGTGTTTGTTGGAACCATCTAGCGCTCAAGGTGATAGTGTGGGGTTACCTAGATGGGAAATGCGAACTTTAAGGAGAGATTTTATAGGCCTAACATGGATTGGAGTTATCCGATCGGATAGTAGTTCAGAATAGCATAATAAAGAGAAGATATTTATATGAGAGTGTCCACTAGTGAAAGTATGATCCCTATGCCTTGTTTCTAAGCATTGAAACACCATTTACAACAAGTCCTGCTACATGTTTGCTTGCTGCCATCTTTATTTCAGATTGCAACTACCACTTATAATCACCCATATTATTTGTATTTCACTATCTCTTCGCCGAACTAGTGCACATATACATCTGACAAGTGTATTGGGTGTGTTGGGGACACAAGAGACTTCTTGTATCTTGATTGTAGGGTTGCTTGAGAGGGATACCTTTGACCTCTTCCTCCCTGAGTTCGAAAAACCTTGGGTGATCTACTTAAGGGAAACTTGTTGTTGTTCTACAAACCTCTGCACTTGGAAGCCCAACACTGTCTACAAGAATAGAAGCATGCGTAGACATCATGCTCTTTTCTGGCGCCATTGCCAGGGAGGTAAGGTAAAAGGTACTCACATCCTCTGGCTACTAAGCTATCTTCTACTACTGTTGTTGGTTTGTGACTGCTCGAAGTTATTTACTTTAGATTCTGCAATTATATCTTTTTTGTTTCTTGTTTTTTATTTTCACTAGTTAGGCTTAATGGAAAATAACAACAAAATTAGAGAGCTTTTTAGTATTTTTCCTAAGTTAGAACACGATTGGTTTGAAAAGAAAATTAAAAAACCTATGGAACTTTCTTTGCATGCTAATAGCCATGTTATTAGTATGAATTTTTTGAAAACCATTGTTGCTAATACTATGGAAACATCTAAGTTTGGGGAAGCTAGTCTTTATGAAAATGATCTTTTTATTTCCCCAACTTTAGAGGAGAAAGTTTTCTCTGATGATACTTTATCTTCCATATGTGGTAATTCT
Source organism: Avena sativa (assembly GCA_916181665.1). Classification (NCBI taxonomy): domain Eukaryota; kingdom Viridiplantae; phylum Streptophyta; class Magnoliopsida; order Poales; family Poaceae; genus Avena; species Avena sativa. The sequence continues at coordinate 35,899,522 of OV702298.1, read as the reverse complement.
AATGATGCTTGTGATATTTTGAAACCACATACTAAAAGTATCCCTTTTAAAATACCTATGGAAATTGTCGAACATGTTACGAATAACTGCTATTTTGGAGATGGAACTATCCATCCTCGTGATCATTTACTCTTTATACATGAATTATGCGAGTTGTTCAAGTGTGTAGGTATTTCAATGGACCAAGTTAATAGGAAGCTATTCTCTTTATCACTTAGGGACAAAGCAAGGGAGTGGTATGAGCTACTTGATGATCCTCATCATTTGAAGTGGAAGGAACTTGAAACTCTTTTACTCTAAATTTTATCCTCCTCATGAAATTCATAAAGATAGGAATTATATTTATATTTTCATACTCATGATGAAGAAAGTATTTCCCAAGCATGGGGGAGATTGAAGTCACTAATGCTCAAATGTCCCATTCATGAGCTACCTAGTAATAATGTTATTGATAATTTTTATGCAAGGCTTTCAGGACATTACAAGGACTATCTAGATACCTGTTTAGAGGTATCCTTCACAAGTAAGGAGGTCAAAGCTAAGTGGGATCTTCTTGAAACAATCCAAAGCAATACCGAAGATTGGGATAACGATAAAGGTAAAGAACCAGGTATAAACTATGAGTATGATTGCATTAAGTCTTTCGTTAAAACTGCTGATTTTCAAGAGCTTAGTGATAAATATGGTATTGATCCTACAATTCTTGTTAATTGTTGTAGAGCCTTTCCTTCTCATATTAATGCTCCTAAAGAAAATTGGGACATGTATCATGAACCTTTTAAAGACACTTGCATGAAAAATGAAATTGTTATTAATGATAGCAATAAACATGCTCAAACCTTTGAAAGTACTATTTCTTATAAGCATGTTAATTTTTCTGGAGTACATAGACCTTGTGAAAAGAATCGAATTGAAGAAGAATATTGTATCACCCACGTGAATGAAAAACTAGAACATGGTATAGGGCTCTAAATGATCTGGGTAAAAAAGTTTGTGCCCTTTATACTTTTATTTGTGCACTTTGCTTTGAAGTGGGTCATTTCAATTTTCAATGCTCAGGCTATAATAATGACCTTTCTAATCCAATGAGTACTGCAATTTTGTATTGTGATAACATGATCACTTTTAATCAACATGATGAACTTACATTATTTTTGGGGTGTGAAGAGTTATCAAGAAAAACTTCTTTGGTAGATATGAGTGCTTTTGACATGAATAGCGTCCTGCATGGTTGTCATCTTTACTATGTTGATAAATGCCATGAAAATACTTACATACAAAATATTATAAAAGATGATATTTCACCAAAATATGATAGGACTAATATGTGTTTTGTTCTTATTAGTGAAAAGGAGGAATCCTCCAAAGTTTCTTCTATTGTGTCTAACAATAAACCAGGGTATATATGTGGAGAAGTTTCCTTTCAAGCCTCTCCCTCCTAAAGAGGAGAAGAATAAGAAGAAGAGGAGGAGTAAAAGGAGAGAGGAAACGGTATTTTCCCCTAAGCATGTTGCTCCTATTTATAGTTTTTGCTGATGATTCTGAACTCGATGATGTTCCTATGCCTGTTACCTATAGTAGTGATCATGATTGGGAAAAGCACACTACTTTTGATATTAAAAATCTCTTTGGTACCAATTCTAAAAATGATGATATTAATAATTGTTGTATTATTAGTACTATCCATGTTCCTTCCAATGATAATATGTTTACAAATGAACACACTTTGGAAGATAACTATTCTATTTCTTATGATGATACTATACCTCCAATAAATGATGATTATAATGATGAATATGATATTTTTAGTCCACCTACTATTGAGGATAAAACTAATTATGATTATAATATGCCTCCTATACTTGATGACTATGGTGATGAGAATACTAATGATAGCTATTTTGTTGAATTTGCTCCCACTATGATTAATAAGAATGACTATGCTTATATGGAGAGTAATAATTATTTTATGCATGTGGCTCATGCTAAGAATGTTTTATGTGATAGTTATATTGTTAATTTTATTCATGATGCTACTGAAAGTTATTATGAGAAAGGGAAACATGGTTTCATGCATCTCAATAATATTATGTTTCCCATTTTTATGTTGAAAGTTTTGATGGTGCACTTGTTTTGCCTTCCTATGCTAGTAGCCTCTTGTTTCAATAATTTTTTTTCTTACAAAATTCCTTTGCATAGGAAGTGGGTTGGACTTAATTTTTTTTTATATTTGCTTCTTTATACTCTCTTTTACTTCAATTCATATTTCTTATGTGAGCATCATCGAAATTATCATGCCTGTCTTGATGGCTATAAAGAAAACTTTTGGGAGACAACCCATTATATTTTTGCTTTCAGTTTATTTTTGTTTTGTTGAGTCTTGGAAGTTATTGCCTCTGTAATAACCTCTCCTTATCCTTTTTGTTGAGTCTTGGGAGACAACCCATTATGTTTTTTTCCAAGAATAGCCTCTAATGAGAGGGAAGTAAGATTTAGGGAAGTTGTTATCCCAAAATAGATTTCTGTGCTTCGCTGTAAAAAATCGTGAAAAACTCCATAACATCATACTGATATGTAATGTTTTGTGTGCATGCCCCTGGTAGTTACCTAACTTTATTTAGTTTTTCACTTTTCTATTTGAGCAACAAAAGATTTTCGAAAAAATCGGTCTTTACCTACAGGTCTGTTTTGACAGATTTCTACCATTATTTGCATTTGCCTCTTAAATCGATTTCTTTTTAGTTCTTTTTGATCACTTGAGCTTTTAAAAAGATTTGCTACAGTAGCCTATGTTTTAATGGGCATTTTACTTGAGTTGAAACTTAACCCAAAGGCCTATTATCTTGAATACACTAATGTTGCTAACAAAGATTGTGTGAAGTTTTGTATGAAGGAAATTTTCAAGTGTAGGGAGATAATGATGTGATGAGATGAAGTATGGACAAAATCTCAAGATTGGGGATGCCACCCGTGTCACCCCAAGAAATATTCAAGAGGTAAAAGTGTCAAAGCTTGGGGATGCCCAAGGCATCCCCTTCTTCATCAATAAAAATCTCCGGTTTTCTTTCAAGACACTTTATTTTTATTGCTTCATGCAATATATGTTGTTCTTGGAGTGTCTTTGTTTTTGTTTTTAGTTTTCTTTTGATTTGCTTGCTGCAATAAATTGGTCGGGCCCCAACACTCCTATTTTGGAGAAGTCATACCTAGTTCTTCATTGCCTAGAACACTTTAGTTTTCACTCTTACTGTTTTGTGAGTGTTCTTTTTTGCTAGCATTGTGTTTAGCCTTAGTTTTCTTATGCTTTTTGCTTAGAACTTTTTAGTTCTTCTTTGTAGATTTGTGAAACAATCTCACTGATCTTTATTGATTATTATCTTTGTGAGTTGTTTCAAATAAGTCGATTGGTGTTGGAATAGAGTAGGAAGCTTCATGCTTATAGTGGTACAAAAAGAAGCTTGTTTTGACTGTGGCTTAGACTTTATCATGTCATGTTAGATGTTTCTTTGACTATACGCTTAGTAATTATTGTTGTAGCATGACTTGTTTCAAACAATTGAGATTGCTTAATGTGCCATGAAAGAATCAGGCGTTGTTTTAGCATACAAAAGCATAGTATTATGGTATTCGCCTTTGATGCTTTATTTGGGTTGACTTGGCACATGATTACACCATGTTAATACTATGAAACAGTCACCTTAGCCTCTATGATCATTTATTTTTTGACTTGTGATATCACTTTATGCTTAAATTAATAATGTTTTGTCGCTTTGCATGATTATGGCCATTATTGCTCTCTTAGTTGGTTGCTCCTAGTCTTTTGCTAGCCTCCACTTGTACTGAGTATGAGCTCTACTCGTGCATCCAACTCCCAAGAAACCAAGTTATTCCAAAGAGTTCACTATAAATTCCTACGCATGGTGTGTTACACCATTCCAAGTATATTCATGTGTTTATTTATCTTCCAAATTAAACTTTTGTTATGTGAAAATTAGTGATTAAAGCTCTCACGAACTTGATGGCACACTTTATTTTCGTGCACGTAATAAACTTGAACCATTGTGCCATCTATGTTGCTTATATGCTTGCAAATTATAAGTTGGGAGTTAGCAGAACCATGTTGTCATAGGGAACTCTTTCAACACTTGTACATATTTTTCCAGTTGATATCATTGAAGACTGTCAACACTCGGATTTTTAATCACAGATGCCTGTTATGCCATACATCGCAATCTCAGGATTACCATTTTTGCGAGACATAACATATTTGGATATCATAGTACATCATCCATTACAAACCATACATAAGGTCTTACACAAATAAGGATCTCATGATCCAGTTCTTAATACAACCCAAGCAGCGAAATAACGTAAAGATAACGATAGCGTGGGCGAAGCTCCATCTTTATGGTCACATGCAATGCTAACGATGGGAGATGATCCTAGTTGTCGTAACCTTCCTGCGGTCCGTCATCCTGATACTCCTCTTCATAGTCTGGCCACGGGAATAGCCAGGGACAAAGCCATGAGTACTCTTTAAGTACTCACAAACTTTACTAACAGGAAAAGTGGTTTTGAATAGGATATGCTAAGCTCTAGGGTTGTTTTGCAAAAACCCAGATTTACCTCTAATAAGTTCAGAAGCAAAGAAAACTAGTTGACAGTTTTATAACACCTAAGTGGGAACTTGAATTTCATATCACAACTCTGTTGTGGTCAAGTCAAAGTCATAAATCATTTCATAAGTCATTTTAAAAACATCTGACGATAGAACAGTATGGCCACTCCAACTGTCCATAACCGTGGACGCGGCTATTCGAATAGTTTGACACTCTGCAGAGATTATACACTTTCACCACAACATTCGATACACCCGCCAGGAACAAATCCTGAATTCACCATACTCAGTATGCGGATAATCAATCCTAACCTTTCAATTACACGCCCTAGTATAGGCACCTCTCCTGTGATTTTGGCCTCCCAACCATGACCAACTATCATCTTGGGTACTGCACAGGTGGACAGTCTTCACAAGGTAGCCTCAGCTCAGACCTTGGCCACAAGGGAACCCATACTAAGGTATATAAATTTCCAGTCAAGCCCTACCCAATTTTTGGGTATTGTGGTTGTACGGTAAAATTGGAATGGTATCGCATCCAGACAACCATCAGTTTTATAAAGGGCTAAGGCTCATGCCATAACATTTTCATCATCAAATCATCTGGTGTTCGGAAACACACAAAACATTTCAGTAGAATGACTCATCATTCTAAGATTTTCATAACCATTTTCACCAAGTATTCCCATCTAAAGTTGATCAAGTATTATGCTTAGCACTAGCATCTATAAGTGGGGGTAAAGACTCATGAGGGGTGGTAAACAAGTGGGGATTAGCTAAGTTCAATCTCATGCCTTAGGATGACATCAGGATTATCTATCTTAGGCCAAATTTTATGCTCTTTATGATACCTTCCAATATCCTTCTAATATCTACAACTAGCTAAGTAAACTCTAAGAGAAGCTTTGATAAATACATAGAGTAATAAGCTTGCAAGTAAAACTAGGATGGTTTGTCAAGTGGATATAATCAAATATTCTTAAGGCATATAGTTGGCCCAGTAACAAGCAAGTAGTGGCTTGCATAAGTAGGGTATCTTGCACGTGTTATCTTGCAAGGTTGCAAGTATAGGATTGGTAAGATATTAGTGGAAGCTTGCCTTGTGCAGAGCAGTGGTTGAAGTTTTACTCGACTTCTTCCTCGTAGTATCCTCCTTCCTCCTCATATCCTTGGTCGGTACTAGCGTCTATAAATAAATACGAGGTACACAATCACCAAACAATACTTAACTATCTCTAATCATCACATAAAGGTTCACACTAGATGATCTAGCATTATCACTAACATTACAAGATTAAGGCACTTGTCTTATTTATTTTATTTTAGAAAAGTAATTTCTACTCATTGAAAAACTACTTAAGATTTAATATTCTCCACTCAAATATGGGATCATGTTGACACATGTCATCACCATATATTTCAGTACATGGGAATGTGATTTAAAGTGGTGTCACAATTTAATAAGGTTTAACCTTTTTATTTTATTTAATTAAAGTGACTAGAAATGCCTATGTGGCATTCTTTTATTACTTGATCATTATTTATGTAAGTAAACCCATATATTTTTATATATTCTAAAAGGTATAGATAAATGTGATTTTTGAGAGTTGGAATCAACTCAAAATCTCTTATGGTTGAATTTTAAAAAATGTTTGAATGCAGAAAAGCTTCTGCATTGTTATTTTTACCATGGGTGATCTACAAATCCAAATGGTTTGAATCCAACGAGCTTGGATTAATCCTTCGAGTACCTTTCTAACAAAATTAGTTTCATGCATTTTGGTTAAGTGAATCGAGCTGGGTTGATTTTTGAATCTAGGTACAAAACTAGGTTTGAAATTAAATGAATAAACCTAAATTTGAATTGCTGGGTCGCGCGGGACGTTTAACTAGGCCGACCCACTACGCACAGTGCACACGCGGGCTAGTTAAGTGGTTGTCCCCACGTGTCAGTGAGACAGTGAGGGGCGAAGCGGTACGGGGTGATCTAGGCCGCACGATCTAACTCTAATCGAACGGCTCAGGTTCATCGTCCACGTCGGGCAGCGCCGACGATATAGAACCCTAGCGCGGCAGGTGGGGGTCGTGGGAGGCTCACCGGGGCTCAGGAGAGGTTCGACGACAGGGGCGAACGACAAAGTCGACGATGGTGATCCTCCTGGTACCGGCAGCTTCTCCTAGGGCGGGTCCAATCGACAGCGCCTCTCCTCCTCTGCAGCGGCGAACTCTGGTGAAATTCCGGCGATGCGCTGCTCACCTTGCTCCGGGGGTGAGTGGGTGTGTTTAGTGAGAGGTGGGGAGTAAACTGGTGTGAAGAAAACGAGTAGGGGTGGCCTCCTTTTATAGTGGCTGAAGGGGACCGACAGGCTCGGGCTGAGCTCGTCGTGGTCGAAGGCACAGAGTGCTACTGGCATGGGCGACGGTAGGGGCGGTGTTGTGCTCCCTGGCAAAGCTCAACGGCATGGTGGCGAGGCGTGGGGCGGTGCTGATCGGTCGGAACGCGTCGATGCTCTGGGCGGGTTCGAAAGCGATTTTAATGGCGCACGGGTTCTCCTGGTCGCGCGGCAGCGAACGAGCATGTCTGGCGGGGTGCTGAAGTGTTGGTGATCACGCACGCAAGCGGTGAGGGCGGCGCACGGTCCGTAGGTGCTGGTCGAGGGTGGCGCACTGGCGCGCTCTCGGCTCGCATGCAGAGAGATTGGGCGAGCTCGGGCAGTGTGGTCCAGGGGCTGGCAGTGCTCGAGGCTTGGACAGGGAGTGGCGATGGACGGTGGAGTGCCTGCTAGACATGCTTGCTAGGCTTGGTGTGCCTCCTATCCTGCTGTCGACATGTGGGTGCCAAGTTAGGCTCGGCATGGTCACCATTAATGGCTATGCCAAGCTCACAGTAGTGCTAAAGCTAGTTAGATTACTTTGATCATCTACTGAGAGTGTAGTGAGAGCTAGATAGGGAACAAGGTTAGCAAAAATTAGAGCACACGGTAGTGTTTTGTGTTTGTTTGTTTACTGCAAACAATGTGTTTGATGAAATGGCCGAAAGGAATTCAAATTTGAATTTTGGGTTCAAACTTGGTGGGTTTGCTAGGCACATACTAGGGGGTCTCTGGTTAGTTGGATTAGTCAAGGGGCACTGGTTTGGTTGGGTTTTGAAAATGTGTGATCTTCACATATGATAAAGATTCAATTTTTACTTGTGATTTGAATGAGGTTGCCAAATGTTTCTGCAAGTTTGAAAAGTGTCCTTTGAGTCACTTTTACTTGGTCTATCAAGGGGTGAAAAGAATTGGAAAAGTTTCTGTTTGAAATCTTAGACTAGAAACACTCAAAGTGACCTAGTGAGCAAGATTGGCAAAAATAACCATTTTCCTTAATTGATTTGTTTTTTATTTTATCTTTAATTGTTTCTATTTGGAAATGTTTTATATGATGTTGTTTTCATCCTTAAACCATTTCTTTCTATTTAGGTTAATCACACATGTCCATTCATGCACTTATCAAATCATCACATACACACATGCATTCATATGATTTTAATTAATCAAAGTTTCTGTTAACCCTAATTTTAGTGATTAGAGTTTGATGATCATTGTTTCATATTTTTGGGATGTTAGAAACCTTCCCTCCTTAAATGAAATCTTGTCTCGAGATTTGAAAAAGAAGGAAAAATATTACCTAGGATTTAAAGAGATCGGGAAACTCCGTCCTGATGTGATCTTCTCGCTCCCGGGTAGCTTCTTCTTCGGTGTGGTTGCTCCACTGAATCTTGAGAAACTTTATTCTTCGGGTCCTGGTGGTTCTGAAAGCTTCTTCCAGAATACGGATGGGTACTTGGGATACGTCAGGTCATCGTTGATCTCTATGGTCCGATGATCGATGTTCTTGAAAACTTCAGTCTTCTCCAAAACTTCAAGGCATTTGCGAAGTAACGATATATGGAACACATTGTGTACGGCTGACATCTCCTCTGGCAGTTCCAATTGATATGATACTTATCCTCGACGGTTCAGAATCTTGAAAGGTACGATATATTTGGGGGCTAACTTTCCTTTGAGCTGGAAACGCTGCATTCCCTTCAAAGGCAACACTTTGAGATACACAAAATCTCCGATATTGAAAGCAAGGTCTCGACGTGTTTTGTTGGCGTAACTCTTCTGTATGGACTGGGCGGTCTTGAGGTGCTCATGAATCTTGTGAACTTTCTCTTCTGCTTCTTGTAGGATATTGGGTCCGAAAATCTGACTCTCTCCTACTTTCGACCAATTCAAAGGCGTACGACACTTCCTTCCATACATGAATTCAAATGGGGCCATTTGCAAACTAGCTTGATAACTGTTGTTGTATGAAAATTCTACGAAAGGAAAACAGTCTTCCCATTTAGATCCATACTCTAGCACACATGCTCTTAACATATCTTCGAGTGTTTGATTTACTCGTTCCGTTTGTCCATCGGTCTGAGGGTGATACGATGTGCTGAAATCTAGTCGGGTTCCTAAACCTTCTTGGAATTTCTTCCAGAATCTCGAGGTAAACTGGGTTCCACGATCCGATACGATGTTCTTGGGGACTCCGTGCAAACTGACGATTCTAGCGATGTATAACTCTTCTAGCTTCGAACTATGGTATGTGGTATTGACTGGTAAGAAATGGGCTAATTTGGACAATCTGTCAACTATGACCCAGATAGAGTCATTTCCCCTACTCGAAGTAGGCAATCCGGTGATAAAGTCCATTCCAACTAAATCCCATTTCCATTCCGGAATCTGTAATGGTTGCAACAGTCCAGCGGGTCTTTGATGTCCTGCCTTGACTCTCTAACATATATCACACTTGTCGATATAGCTTCCGATTTCTCTCTTCATCTTATGCCACCAAAATTGCTCCTTCAAATCCTGATACATCTTTGTTCCTCCGGGGTGGATAGAATAAAGAGTATCATGGGACTCTTTCAGAATAACTTCCTGCAACTCTGAATCTGCTGGTACGCAAATGCGTCCTTTGTACCACAACACTCCTTCTTCGTCTTCGGTGAACCTGGGTACTTTGCCTGTACCGATACGATGTTTGATTCCATCGATACTAGCATTTCCTTTCTGCGCCTCCTTGATTTGACTGATCAAGCTAGGTTGAAGTTCTATGCTAGCCAAAAATCCTTCACACACTAATTCCATTTGGAAATCCTCCATCTCTTTGTGCAAACTTGGTTGCTCCTTCAAAATCATGGAGTTCAAGCGGCACGGCAATCTTCTAAGGGCATCTGCTACCACATTGGCTTTACCAGGGTGATAGTGAATGTCCAGATCATAGTCCTTGATTATCTCAATCCATCTTCTCTGCCTCATATTCAGCTCCTTCTAAGTGAATATATACTTCAGGCTCTTATGATCTGAATAAATCTCAAAACGATTTCCCATCAGATAATGCCTCCATGTCTTCAGGGCTAGAACTACGGCTGCGAGTTCAAGATCATGGGTTGGATAATTCTGTTCATGTTGCTTCAGCTGTCGAGATAGATAAGATATAACTTTGCGTTCTTGCATTAGCACACATCCGAGACCGATCTTGGATGCGTCACAATACACATCAAAGGGATTTATGATATCCGGCATGATCAAGATTGGGGCTGAAATCAATCTCCTCTCGAGTTCCTGAAAACTCGCTTCACATTTATCCGTCCATTCAAACTTCTTGTCCTTCTTCAGCAATCGGGTCATGGGTCTTGCAATACTCGAGAATCCTTATACAAACTTGCGGTAGTATCCCTCTAATCCAAGAAATGCACAAACTTGGGTTTGAGTGGTCGGGGCTTGCCAATCTTCAACATCCTTCACCTTCACAGGGTCAACTGCAATTCCTCCAGCTGATACAATGTGTCCGAGGAATCCTACCTCCTGTAACCAGAATTCACATTTGCTCTTGGCTCGCACGCAGAGAGATTGGGCGAGCTCGGGCAGTGTGGTCCAGGGGCTGGTAGTGCTTGAGGCTTGGACAGGGAGTGGCGATGGACGTGGAGTTCCTTCTAGACATGCTTGCTAGGCTTGGTGTGCCTCTTATCCTGCTGTCGACATGTGGGTGGCAAGTTAGGCACGACATGGTCACCATTAATGGCTATGCCAAGTTCACGGTGGTGCTAAAGCTAGTTAGATTACTTTGATCATCTACTGAGAGTGTAGTGAGAGCTAGAGAGGGAACAAGGTTGGCCAAAATTACTGCACACTAGTGTTTTGTGTTTGTTTGCTGCTAACAAGGTGTTTGATGAAATGGCCAAAAGAAATTCAAATTTGAATATTGATTTCAAAGTTGGTGGGTTTGCTAGGCACATACTAGGGAGTCTCTGGTTAGTTGGATTAGTCAAGGGGAACTGGTTTGGTTGGGTTTTGAAAATGTGTGATCTTCACATATGATAAAGATTCAATTTTTACTTGTGATTTGAATGAGGTTGACAAATGTTTCTGCAAGTTTGAAAGGTGGGCTTTGATTCACTTTTACTTGGTCTAGCAAGGGGTGAAAGGAATTGCAAAAGTTTCTGTTTGAAATCTTGGACTAGAAACACTCAAAGTGACCTGGTGAGCAAGATTGGCAAAAATAACCATTTACCTTAATTGAATTGTTTTTGATTTTCTCTTTAATTGTTTCTGTTTGGAAATGTTTTATATGATGTTTTTTATCCTTAAACCATTTATTGCTATTTAGGTTAATCACACAAGTCCATTCATGCACTTAACAAATCATCACATACACACATGCATTCATATGATTTTAATTAATCAAAGTTTTTATTAACCCTAATTTTAGTGATTAGAGTTTGATGATCATTGTTTCATATTTTTGGGATGTTACAATGACCCACAAGTATAGGGGTGTATCGTAGTACTTTCAATAAATAGGAGTGTCGATCGCAACGAGGAGCAGAAGGTGCTGAACAGTAATATGGAGCAGGAAATCCTTGTGAATACTTAGCAAACGGATTTTTAGTGGTTTTTTGACAAGGCAACAAAACAAGGAGCAAGTAACAAAAGTAACGAACAAACGAAGCAAGTGGCCCAATCCTTTCTTAGCAAGGACAAGCCGGTGGAAATACTTATAAGGACCAAACGTTCTCGAGGACACATGGGAATTCTGTAAGTGGTTTCGCTTCAAATAGATGAGTACTCTTCTCTACTGTTGTAAGTGTTGTGTGGGTGAACCTGTGCTAACATACCGCCCTTCCTAGGAATAATACATACTTGTGATTAAACCCCCTGCAAACATCCGTAACTACAGGAAAGTAATTAAGACATAAATCTAACCATAGCCTTAAACTTTGAGATCCTACGCTCCCTTGTGCAAAGGTGTCCTAATGGGGGTTCAGGTTTCTGTCACTCCGGCAACCCCACAATTAGTATCCAAATACACAATGCATTCCCCTAGGCCCATAAATGGTGAAGTATCATGTAGTCGACGTTCACATGACACCACTAGAAGAATAGCACCACAACTTAAATACTAAACGATTGAATAATAACTCATCACAGATTCACTACTAACAACATGACTTCTCCCATGTCCTCAAGAACTAAACGAACTACTCACAAGACATCATATGGATCAAGATCAAAGATGATATGGTAATGGATAACAATCTGAACATAAATAATAATCCAATGATTCCACTCACAATCATCAAATACAATAGTAATCAACACCTGGAAAGTTTCCTCTAAGAACTAAAGCAATATCCAACACAATTGTTACAGCGGGACAGAGTGGTGGTGATGGTGCTGGTGGAGATGATTGTGTGGATGATGATGATGATCCCGATGAAGACTAGCTTGATGACAGTGTTGATGGCGATGGTCTTCCCTCTCCGGGAAGGAATTCCCCCAGCAGAAATCTATCTGCCGGAGAGATCTTTCTCTCTCGATGTTTTCCGCCCCCTAGAGGCGGCGTAAATCTATCTGTGGTTGCTCCCCGAGCCTTAGGGTTTTGAAGGGAATATATAGGCGAAGGGGCGGAGTCGGAGGCCAGGCAGGTGGGCCACACCTGCCCTAGGCGCGGGGTCAGGTGGGCCCACGCCTAGGGGGTGTGGGCCCCCTGAGGCCCCTCGTCGTCCCTCCTTCTGGCATCCTTCGTCTTCTGGTAAAATAATATGTTTCCATATTTTTATGGTATTTTTCTGACCTTTGCAAAATTGCACGAAAACGCCTTCTTTTCAATCAGAATCTAGACTCCGGCAGTCCATCCTCCAAGAATCATCCAACATGCATAAACAGATGAAAATCCATAAGTAATACCTCATAATAAGACAAATATCAATGAATAGAGGTAAATTATGATATAGAATGGTGATGCAAATTGGGCGTATCAACTCCCCCAAGCTTAGACTTCGCTTATCCCCAAGCGAAAACTGAGCCCAGTAAACATGTCCACAGGTTTATGGAGTGAAGTGTCGATAAACTAATATGAACAAGAAGCATCACACTTACCATTGCACAACTCATGAAAGAAAGCAACTCACGATTATATAACTTAGCTTGTACAACAGTCACAATAGAGATGCATAAAGATAAATCATAATTGGAATTGGCAAACTTGTTCTTGGTCAGAGAACAACTGGCAAACTGTTTCACAAAAGCTTTTTGTAGAAGTTTCAAAACAGGAACACTCTTTGCTCAAAAAGGTTTTTCACAAGTGAAGGCTTTCAAAGTAATACTCAATAGATAAGGGTTTTGTGCAAACAAGGAATATAGAGAACATGATTGAATAAATCACCATATGAATGCTTGAAACACAACAACTCAAAAGCTTGCTGGAGAATAGAGATGAAGTAGGTTTACTAACTCAACTTGGAAGTTGGAGAAAGGTCCCTTCTTAGAGGGTAGCAAGGATTACAAGTCATAAAGAGATTCCAAAATATTATGGTACTTACTAGCTTTGAGCCCTCATTGCCTCTATCATAAGCATCTTGAGATGATTGAGGTTTAAGTGAACAAAGATGGGGTATATGCTTGACGAAATATAAGTTGGCAATCTCATGTCCCTTGAATATGAGGGCCACTCCTCATGCTACTCAACTTTGGTCACAGGTAAGTTATTGTCATTGTAAGTATTTGCATATCATTGAAAACCGCCAACGGGGTACCCCTTACACATGGTATAGGAGCTTTCCCATAACCAAAATGACAAGGCAAGCAGACAATGAGCATCTCAGCAATCTTTTTATTTACTATGTGTATATCTTTTTATTGAGGATGCTTCATAGATGACTCACTATGGTGATGCTGCAAGTTTCCACCGTGATTAAGTATGGCTTAGGCTAGCGTCCCAGGATTTTCTCTAACATAGGATACAAACTCCATGGACTTACAAGTTCCCTCTTTATTTCACACCGTTGACATCCATAGACAAAAGAGCATGATATCAACTTTGTATAGAGTACAAGTGCAATGTTGAAAATGTTCCCCGTTATAGCACAGTTCTGCTAATTCCAACGTACACTACTAGGAAACAGGCTGTTAGTGGCGCACCCGAAATGCCCATCCGTGGCACACTAGCAGTGCACCATGGGCCTTGCGCTACGGCTATCTCTCAGCCGTGGCGCACTGCCTAGTGCGCCACGGTTGTGTAGAGATAGGCGTAGCGCACCTCCTAGTGCGCCACAGAAGTTTGGGATGGTGCGCTACCCCTGGGATCTTCTGTGACGCACTACCTAGTGCGCCACTAAACTTCCATAGTGCGCTTTAGGTGTAGTGCGCCACAGAAGGTAGACCATGTGCGCCACAGATGTATTTTTTGTTTTTTTTTAATTTCCGAGCCAGATTATATGCAATACAGATTATATACAATATTACAGCAGATATACACACACAGATACAAGATATACAATTATATATATAAATACTCAATATGAAAAACAAGATTGAAACAAATACATATAGATAAGTCTCATACATGAATACATAGTCTAAGTTACATTGTTTCGATCATGTTACAAAGTAGTAGTTGGTGACATGCGAATACATGTGTCGATCGAACAAGTTAGAGCTCGGAAGCTCGCCTAGACATCTAAACTAGCTAGCTAGACACAAACGCGGGATAAATAACCAAAGAAGATAAGCATGATCACTACCGCGACGAAGGTGTAGGTCTTCATCCGGTTCCTTGTCCTAACTCCCGCTAGATAGCGCGTGTATCTAGCTTCCGCCTCCGCCATAGTGTTGTACCCTTTGTACCTATTGCCGCTGAAACGGTGCACCTGTCTCCGGCAGTCTTCCCAATCATCGTAGACTCCGGGAACCCGTCCCTTGTACATGACGTACCACGTCGTCTATAAGTTGACAATAATAATTAACCGATTATTGAAAAAAAACATATATAATTAAAGTCGCATATGAAGATACACTTATAGAAAGTACTCCTAAATCAAAAAGACCAAACTCAAAAAGCATGCCTCATATATAACTAGGTTGTTCGACACAGGAATATGCTACGATGGAACTGTCCGCCAAGTAGGATGCACAACACCTGGACCTATGCATAGCACAAGGCGGACAATCCCATCGCAGCACATTCACATATAGTGTGCCACGACATTTCAATCATCGGCATTATTCTCGAAAAAGACCAAAGTAACTCAGAAAGCATGCCTCATATATAACTAGGTTGTTCGACACACCGGACACCGGACATGTGGTTTTCTCCGCGTCCTCGCCCCGATAAATGATGCAATCGTTGATGCATACGTGATATCTAACGTGCGGTAGATCGAGAGGACAGACAATTTTCTTGGCATCCTCGATACTAGTTGGACATGTGTTCCCCTCCGGGAGACGATCGTGCCAGAATGCCATCATATCGTCGAAGCTTGCGTCGCTCAATTTGTGCTTTGCCTTCATCTCCATAGCCTTGAGTGTTACATTCAACCGGGTATCATCGGGCCTGCATCCTTCATACAATGGAGTAACCGCGTCTTTCTCAAGTTGCGCAAGCTTGGCTTTCTCTCTAGCGGCAGCCCTGGCGTTACTCGTCTGCTTGAGAAGCAGCTCTTGCACATAAGGGTCCCGCACCCAGCCTGACGTTGTTCCATCGTCGTCTGCTCCTCCGGCATCTAGATCATCATCATCCCGGTCTGCTTCCGCACCTTCACCATCTCCAGGAGACTCTTCATCATCTCGCCCGTTCTCGCCGTGATGATGATCATCGTCATGTTGGCCACCTTCACCGTCTCCATCATCTACGTCATCGCTTATCCAACGAGTGTATCCATCCATGAAACCATGGCGGAGCAGGTGCGCCTGCAGATTCCTGGAATCTGGGTCGATCACCCAGTTGAGTTTGCATCTTCTGCACGGACATCTTATATCTGTCTTGTTATTTCGTATCATGTCGGCCATCGCACATTTCAAAAATCTAGCCACAATGCCTTCGCTCATTATGCGGACCATTTTTGCCTGCACGGTGTACACGGTACAATTTTGAAGTCTATTAGAACCACATAATGAATGCATGCATGCAATGGTCGATAGAAAATTTCGGCATGACCTATCCTAAAATTAGGACCTTTGCGAAATGCCAAAGTCTTGCCAAAATGGAAATGAATCAACATTTTGGCAAAACAAATGGCAACTTGTTCACATACAAACACAAGAGAGAGAGATCGAGACCGATCCATACACACATGAACATATCATTATCCTCTCCATACGCACATGCATGAGCATCATCGATACTCTCCATATACACACACACATATGACCATCCTCTCCACATACACACATCATGAGCATCGATCATCTACATACATATGAGCACATCATCCATATACACATGAACACATCCTTACATGGACAACTTACCGAGATGAGAGACCGATCGCGAGAAAAGATGGAAAGGAGAGGTGCGCGCGTCGACCGGAGAAGGAGATGAGAGACCGGAGACCTCCTCTATTACTTATGTAACATCCAAAGCAAGTTTTACATGCTAAAAATGGTGAATGGATGGAGAAATTGAGGTGGGAAGGAGAAGATCCCGACTAGATCTAAGGAGGAAGAATAAGGGGAAAGTGAAGTGTGGGGTGGTGGATGTGTGGTCACACATGTGCACATAAAGTGCTATCCTAAAAAAATCGACACATCTGTGGCGCACACGGCCCTAGTGCGCCACAGGGAGTAGAAACAATTGTGGCGCACTAGGCCATGTGCGCCACAGATGTTCCTACTCCCAGTTGACGAGGTTTAATCTCGTCAATGCCCATTGTTATGGACTTGGGTTTTGGAGAAGATGGGGATGCTGGAGATCGTGGCACGGTTAACAGACAAGCAACCAGGGGACACGAGATTTACCTAGGTTCAGGCCCCCAGAGGGAAAACCCTACTCCTGCTTGTCTGCTCTTTGATTACGGCGGAACCGAAAGTTACAGGGTGCGCAGATTCGATCTGGCGTGGAGGCGTGTACGAAAAGTATGGATCTGTCTGTAGGTTGTCCTCCTCGTTGGACCCTCCTAGCCTTTATATATGGGGAGGCTAGGTCTCAGGTACCGATACGAGTAGGTTACAAGTTGTACTCAAACTCTAGTCTTGCTCTCCAAGGATCCGAAGGCGTCATGGGCCTTGGCCACCCGAAAATCTTCATGGGCCAGCGTATGTCTGCCGTGGGCCATCCTTGGGCTGGACTAGGTATGCTGAAGTCATGTACCCGTAGGGTATAACCATGTCACCAGTGGCGCACTAGGCCGAGTGCGCCACCAAAGTTTGTGGCCGTTTCACAGCAGAGGGGGGCGTGCGCTTAGGCGTAGCGCACCCCCCCATGTGCGCCACAGATGAGACTAACAACCGTGGCGCACATGACCGTAGTGTGCTACAGATGTTTGGCGTGCGGCCAACAGGCCCCTGGCCCACACACATCTGTGGCGCACTATAGTCATGTGCGCCACGGTTGTTCTAGTTACTAGTAGGGCACTGCCCACAGGTGAGTCACGCCTATTTTAGCCGTGGGGCACTTCAACCATGTGAGCCACGGATGTGCTGATTACCTATAGCCGTTTTCCTAGTAGTGGTATAGATGCAAGCATATACAACTTCGATGTTCACAATGGTTCAAGTCTATTAGGGGCAAGGAAATAAGGTGTGCCATCAAGTTCGTGAGAGATTTACTAACTAGTTTTCACATGACAAAATATTTTTTAATTCGAAAGGTAGATGAAGCTTGAGAATTTTCTTGGAATAGCAAAAGCTACTAGGTAGATATGGTGGACACAAGTGGCAAAAGTTTTGGGTTCAAAGGATTTTGGAAACATGAGAAGTATGCCTTGTCAAAACAGGTTTTTGGCTAGCAAGGCTGGGTAGCAAGCAAGAGAGTTGAAAGAAACTAGCAAACATACAAGTAATAAAGCCAAACATGCAATCTTCCTTGAATACACAAAAGAATCTTAAATAAAGAATACTAAGCTTATGAGCCAACAAGAAAGAAAACAAATGATACCAAATACCTGTAAGCTTTTTCTTTCTTTCTTTTTCTTTCAAACTAATGCCACTGACCAGAACTCGGTTTGCCAAAACCAATTTAGATCCACTTGATGATCCCAAAGTGGTGCCAATACTGATCAACAAGATCCATCATATAATAGATATTGCAAACTAAAATAAGAAGTGCAAAAAGTAAAAGATGAGACTTCTCATTAATATTCCAATAAAGGCACTCACACCAAGGGATACATAGATAATCAACTAAAGGAGAGATACTTCCACATGCCAACCAAACTATAAGATAACCTCTCTACCACAGATATGAATCCACTAAAAAGGTAAAAGATAAAAGGTAATGGTGCTGATGATGAATTACTCCTTTGGTGGTGGTGGTGTTCTCTTGTCATCATAAAACTTCCAAGGTAATGGTTCCCCATCCAAAAAGGATGTCCTTGTCTCTGCAATCCTGAAACTAGCAACATAGCTTATGTGATCAAATCTAGCCTCATACTCACAGTTTTGATTCTATATGTCATAGAGCTGTGCTTGCAATTTCTCCCTCGTGCTTGGTGATGAGTTCTAAACTTATCTTGTGAATAACATCCACTTCGCGTTCCGCCATCTTCTTGTACCTGAAAACCTCCTGCTCCAATGCTTCCATCCTATATTCCAGACTCCCTTCTCCCTTGGGGCCCTGAACTTCTTTCATCTGTACCCTCCCATATTTGAGAATCAGCTCCTTGGGATGGATCTTCAACTCATACATGTATGGGTTGAGGACATCCGCAGAGGAATCCTCCAAGGGTGATCCAGAGGAAGACATTGTGGCTCCAAATCTAAGAATTTCCCTGACAGAAACAGATCGAAACGAAAACACGACTTGAACACGATGCAAGAACCTCGGGGAACCCGGGGGGTTATATATTACAAAGTTTCTAGGTATAAGGAAGGTTCTGATATAGAAAGGAGGCGGAGCCGGAGCTCGGGGGAGTCAAACCCCCTCCAAGGACGGCCAGCTGGGGCCCGCGCCTAGGGTGGGTTTGGACACCTCGGCCTCCAGTTCCTCCTCCGTTTCGTTTCGTAACTTGCCTTATGTGCTAAAAACATCAAAAATATAAAAGATTGGAGTTTCACGAACCTTCTGTTTTCACCACTTTTACCTATTCAAGGACGAACTCTGTAGTTTCTGGTGTTTGGCTTCAAATAAATTCTTCTGGAGTCACCATTTGAATAACATCCACATCTTCATTATAAGAATCTCTAGAAATATAATGTTTTAGTCTTTGACCATTCACCACCTGTGTTGTGTCATCCTTCAGAGAAGAGATTTTGATGGCACCTAAGCGGTATACTTCCTTGATAACAAAAGGTCCTTCCCATTTTGAGAGTAGTTTCCCTGCAAAAAATTGGAGACGAGACCTATACAAAAGAACTTTCTCACCAACATGGAACTCCCTTTTGAGAATTCTCATATCATGCCATCTTTTTACTTTTTCCTTAAAGAGACTAGCATTTTCATAAGCTTCAACCCTCCACTCATCTAGATTACTTAAGTCGAGCAGTCTTTTCTCACTAGCAAGTCTAAAATCTCTATTCAACTCTTTCACTGCCCAATAAGCTTTGTGTTCTAATTCTAAAGGCAGGTGACAAGCTTTCCCATAGACCATTTTGTAAGGAGACATCCCCATAGGATTTTATAAGCAGTTCTATAAGCCCACAAAGCGTCATTCAACTTTTTGGCCCAATTTTTGCTAGATCTATTGACAGTCTTCTGCAAGATAGATTTAATTTCCCTATTGGAAAGTTCTACTTGCCCACTAGTTTGGGGGTGATAAGCTGAAGCAATTCTGTGGTTTACACCATACTTAGCGAGAGTTTTTCTAAAACCCCCATGGATAAAATGAGAGCCTCCATCAGTCATGAGATATCTAGGCACACCGAACCTAGGAAAAATGACATCTTTAAACATTTTCAAAGAGGTCTTACCATCAACACTGTTTGTAGGTATGGCTTCTACCCACTTTGTAACATAGTCAACAACAACAAGAATATGAGTATACCCTTTTGAAGGAGGAAAAGGCCCCATAAAGTCAAATCCCCAACAATCAAAAGGTTCAATAACAAGGGAATAATTCATAGGCATTTCATTGCGTCTAGAGATGTTACCTACTTGTTGGCATTCATCACATGATAAGACAAACTTCCTTGCATCTTTAAAAAGGGTAGGCCAGTAAAATCCAGATTGTAAAACCTTCTATGCAGTCCTATCCCCAGCATGATGTCCTCAATAAGCACTGCCATGACATTTTCTCAATATCTCTTGCTGTTCAAATTCTGGAACACATCTTCGCATCATACCATCTACTCCCTCTTTATATAAATGTGGGTCATCCCAAAAGTAATGCCTTAGATCATAAAAGAACTTCCTTCTTTGCTGGGCTGTAAAGGTTGGAGGCAAGTACTTGGAAACAATAAAGTTAGCATAATCAGCATACCAAGGACTCTCATGCGGACTTACCCTTATTGCAGCTAACTGCTCATTTGGAAAACTATCATTAACAGGCAAAGGGTCAAAAGAAATGTTTTCCAAACGAGATAAATTATCAGCAATAGGATTATCAGCACCTTTCCTATCCATAATATGCAGATCAAACTCTTGCAAAAGCAACACCCACCTTATAATCCTAGGCTTAGCATCCTTCTTTGCCATAAGGTACTTAATAGCTGCATGATCAGTATGAATAGTAACCTTAGAATCAACAATATAAGGTCTAAGCTTACCACAAGCAAAGATTACAACTAAGAACTCTTTTTCAGTAGTAGCATAATTCTTTTGAGCGGCGTCCAGAGTCTTGCTAGCATAATGAATAACATTCATCTTCTTGTCAACACGTTGTCCAAGGATAGCACCCATGACAAATTCACTAGCATCACACATGATTTCAAATGGTAAACTCCAATCAGGTGGTTGGACTATAGGAGCAGTTGTCAAAGCTTTCTTCAAAGTTTCAAAAGCTTCCTTACAATCATCATCAAAAACAAAAGGTACATCTTTTTGAAGAAGATTAGTAAGGGGCTTTGAAATTTTGGAGAAATCTTTAATAAACCTCCTATAGAAACCAGCATGACCAAGGATACTATGAATACCTTTGATATCTCTAGGACAAGGCATCTTCTCAATTGCTTCAGTTTTGGATGTGTCAACTTCAATACCTCTTTCAGAGATTTTGTGTCCAAGGACAATCCCTTCATTAACCATGAAATGGCATTTCTCCCAATTAAGAACAAGGTTGGTTTCTTCACATCTCTGCAAAACTTTATCAAGGTTGTGCAAACAGTTATCAAAAGAAGTCCCATAGATGGAAAAATCGTCCATGAAAACCTCCACAATTTCTTCACAAAAACCATGAAAGATAGCAGACATACGTCTCTGTAAGGTAGCAGGAGCATTACATAAACCAAAAGGCACACGCCTATAATCATAAGTACCATAAGGACAAGTGAAAGTAGTTTTCTCTTGGTCTTGTGCTTTCACAGCAATTTGAGAAAACCCAGAATAACCATCAAGAAAGCAAAAGTGAGTCTTTTTGGACAACCTCTCAAGCATTTGATCAATAAAGGGCAAAGGATAATGATCTTTCTTAGTAAATTCATTAATATTTCTAAAATTAATGCACATTCTATACCCAACCACTACTCTTTGGGGTATAAGCTCTTTATCCTCATTAGGCACAACAGTTATTCCCCCTTTCTTGGGAACACAATGAACAGGGCTAACCCATTTACTATCAGCAATAGGATAAATAATACCAGCATCAAGGAGTTTTAATACCTCATTTCTAACCACATCCTTCATCTTAGGATTTAGACGACGTTTGGTGCTCAATAACTGGTTTTGCATCAGGCTCTATATTAATAGCATGCTGACATATAGTAGGAGAAATTCCCTTTAAATCATCAAGAGTATAGCCCATAGCCCCGCGGTGTTTCTTCAATATCTCCAATAACCTCCCTTCTTCCTTTCCTGAAAGTTTAGAACTAATAATAATAGGATATACTTTCTTATCATCAAGATAAGCATATTTAAGATCATCAGGTAAAGGTTTTAATTCGAAAATAGGGTCCCCTTTAGGTGGTAGTGTGGTACCCAAATCTTCCACAGGTAGATTATGCTTAAGTAACTCAGGCCGACGAAGGAAAACCTCGTCAATCTCATTTATTTCCTTCATGAAGGCATCACTTTCATGATCTTCCATGAACTGCTGCAAGGCATTGTTAGGAGCAAGAGAAATAGCCGAAAGTTGTTCAACCCTGAAATCCTCATCAGGCAGTTCATTTTCGTAAGGAGTTTTCGCAAATTTGGAAAAATTAAACTCATAATACTCTCCAGAAAACTTAGTCAAAACTTTTTCCTTACTATAATCTATGATAGCCCCACAAGTATTCAGAAAGGGTCTACCAAAGATAATAGGATAGGTTTTACTAGCTTCTTTACCAAGTATTAGAAAATCAGCTGGATATTTAATCTTACCACAAAGGACCTCCACATATCTTACAATGCCAATGGGGCAAACTTGCTCTCTATTAGCAAGGTGAATAACCACATCAATGTCCTCCATCTCACAAGGACCAATCTCATGCATAATTTCCCTATAAAGCTCATAAGGAATAGCACTGGAACTAGCACCAATATCACATAAACCATAATAGCTATGACTACCAATTTTAATATAAAGAATAGGGACACTAGCTTTTCTAACTTTCTTAAGATGAGAAACAATATTAGTAGCTTCTTCACATAAGACAATATGCTCATCCTCTATATTTCTAGTGACAAGATCTTTCACAATAGCTACCATAGGCTCAATATCAACAATCCCATCGGACCCTAAACTTTTCTTTGCGCTTTTCCTAACCACATTAGCCATAATAGAATGTTCCCTTACATTGGAGGGAAAAGGGATTTTCTCAACATAAGGTTTAGGCAAAATAGGATCAACAGTACAAACCTCTGTGCTAGCAGGAACATGGGTGACAATGTCTTTATAAGGAGCATGGTACTTGTCCCACTCTTTCTTGGGAATTTCAATATAAGAGGCAAAGGCATTTAAACATTTTACAAGAACTTGAGGATCAAGACCAAACTCATTACTAATATCACGAAAGTCATCAGTTCCCATAAAAGATTTAATGCATTCATAATCATAGTTTATACCTGACTTTCTTCCTTTGTCATTCTCCTAAGCTTCAGTGTTCTCTTGAATACGGTCTAGAAGATCCCATTTAGATTCTTCATTCATACGTGTGAATAATCCAGCACAAGAAGTATCTAATAAATCTTTATCATGAAGAGAAAGCCTAGCATAAAAGTTATTGAGAATAATATTGTTAGGGAGTTCATGAATAGGACATTTAAGCATTAGTAACTTCAATCTCCCCCAAGCTTGAGCTGTACTCTCTCCATCTAGAGGCCAAAAGTTATATATAAGATTTATATCCTTATGAATCTCACTGGGAGGATAAAATTTAGAGTAAAAGAGAGAAGCCATCTCCTCCCATTCCATGGATTGTCCATTCTTCAGCAGCTTATACCATTCTTCAGCTCTCCCTTTCAAGGATATGGAGAGTAACTTCTTCTTCACCTGTTCAGTTGTGATACCTGAACACTTAAACAACCCGCATAATTCATGGATAAAAAGCAAGTGATCACCGGGATGGACAGCTCCATCCCCAAAATAATAATTATCCCTAACACGATTAACAATAATTGTAGGTATCTTAAAAGGATCTATCTCAACATGAGGTGGTTCATCTACTACCCTAGTAGTGTTATTAGTTTTCCCAAACAGAAAACCAAGTGGGTTATCCATATTGGAAACAAAGCAACAAGCGATAACAAAAGCAATACTCACAGTGACAGATTCCCTTACCAGTTCCACTCTTCAATAGCGCTTCACTCCCCGGCAACGGCGCCAGAAAATAGTCTTGATGACCCACAAGAATAGGGGGTGTATCGTAGTACTTTCCATAAATAGGAGTATCCATCCCAACGAGGAGCAGAAGGTGCTGAACAGTGGTATGGAGCAGGAAATCCCTGTGAATACTTAGCAAACGGATTTTTTGTGGTTTTCTGAAAAGGCAACAAAACAAGGAGCAAGTAACAAAAGTAACGAATAAACGGATCAAGTGGCCCAATCCTTTCTTAGCAAAGAACAAGACGGTGGAAATACTTATAAGGACCAAACATTCTCGAGGACACATGGGAATTCTGTTAAGTGCTTTCGCTTCAAATAGCTAAGTACTATTCTCTAGTGTTGTAAGTGTTTTGTGGGTCAAACTGTGCTAACATACCACACTTGCTAGGACTAATACATACTTGTGAATAAACACCCGGCAAACATCCATAACTACAGGAAAGTAATTAAGACATAAATCTAACCACAGCCTTAAACTCTGAGATCCTACGCTCCGTTGTGCAAAGGTGTCCTAACGGGGGTTTAGGTTTCTGTCACTCCGACAACCCCACAATTAGTAGCCAAATACACAATGCATTCCCCTAGGCCCATAAAAGGTGAAGTATCATGTAGTCGACGTTCACATGACACCACTAGAAGAATAGCACCACAACTTAAATACTAAACCATTGAATAATAACTCATCATAGATTCACTACTAACAACATGACTTCTCCCATGTACTCAAGAACTAAACGAACTACTCACAAGACATCATATGGATCAAGATCAAAGATGATATGGTAATGGATAACAATCTGAACATAAACAATAATCCAATGGTTCCACTCACAAGCATCAACTACAATAGTAATCAACATCGGGCAAGTTTCCCCTAAGAACTAAAGCAATATCCAACACAATTGTTACAGCGGGACGGAGTGGTGGTGCTGGTGCTGGTGGAGATGATGGTGTGGATGATGATGATCCCGATGAAGCCTAGCTTCATGACAGTGTTGATGGCGACGGTCTCCCCACTCCAGGAAGGAATTCCCCCGGCAGAAATCTGTCTGCCGGAGAGATCTTTCTCTCTCGATGTTTTCTACCCCTAGTGGCGGCGGAAATCTATTTGTGGTTGCTCCCCGAGCCTTAGGGTTTCGAAGGGAAGATATAAGCGAAGGGGCAGAGTCGGAGGCCGGGCAGGTGGGCCACACCTGCCCTAGGCGCGGGGTCAGGTGGGCCCGCGCCTAGGGGGTGTGGGCCCCCTGAGGCCCCTCTTTGTCCCTCCTTCTGGCATCCTTCGTCTTCTGGTAAAATAATATGTTTCCATATTTTTCTGGTATTTTTCTGATCTTTGTGAAATTGCACCAAAACGCCTTCTTTTCCATCAGAATCCAGACTCCGGCAGTCCATCCTCTAAGAATCATCCAACATGCATAAACAGATGAAAAGCCATAAGTAATACCTCATAATAAGACAAATATCAATGAATAGAGGTAAATTATGATATAGAATGGTGATGAAAATTGGGCGTATCAATCATGATCTTTTGTTTATGGATGTCGACGGTGTGAAATAAAAAGGGGAGCTTGTAAGTCCATGGAGTATTGTATATGTGTTAGAGAAACTCCTGGGCGGCTAGCCTAATTCATGCCTAATCATGGTGGAAACTTGCAGCATAACCATAGTGAGCAATCTATGAAGCATCTTCAAAAAAAAATATAAAAAGGAAAAAGCACCATTCTCATGGTAAATAAAAAGATCGTTGAGATGCTCATTGTCTGTTACCTTGTCATTTTGATATGGGATAGCTCCCGTGTCATGGGGCAAGGGGTACTCCGTTGGCGGTTCTCTATGATACACATATACTTACAATGACAAGAACTTGCTTGTGACTAAAGTTGAGTACTTATGATCTCTCGTACTCAAGAGACATGAGATTTTCAACTTATGATCTATCAAGCATATACCTCATATTTATCTCACTTTAACCTTAATCACTTCAAGATGCTTATGATAGGGGCAATGAGAGCTCAAAGTTAGTAAGTACCATAATTTTTGGAAGCTCTTTATGAAACTTGAAATCCCTACTTCCCTCTGTGAAGGGCCTTTCTTTTTACTTTTTGTTGAGTCTCCATCTTCTATCTTTATGCACCAGTTAAGAGAGAATAGTTGTCATTCTTAGTTCAATGTGCATTGTCCCAAAACTTATTGATTGATTCATAATTATGGTATTGCTTGTTCTTAAACTATTTGTATCTAGTCACCCTTATGAACTTTGAAGATGTCCTATGCATTTATGTTTTGCTATTCCATGAAGGACAAGCTGAATACCACTATTACTATGTTTTCTATATGTGAAACAAACAAACAAACGTCTTTCAAAGCATTATTCGTGATCTTTTGTTTGTGTTGCATTTCATGTTGCAACATAGTTGCTTTGTCTTATTGTTAGAAATACATCTTTTATGCTCATGTTTAGATGTCAACTCCCAGATTTTTAATCATAGATGCATGTTATGCCATACATCGCAATCCCATGATTACCATTTTTGCGAGACATAACAGATTTAGATATCACAGTACATCATCCATTACAAACCATACATAAGGTCTTACACAAATAAGGATCTCATGATCCAGTTCTTAATACAAATCAAGCAGCGGAATAACGTAAAGATAACGATAGCGTATTCGAAGCTCCATCTTCGGGGTCACACGCAATGCTGATGATGGGAGATGATCCTAGTTGTCGTAACCTTCCTGCGGTCCGTCATCCTGATACTCCTCTTCATAGTCTGGCCACGGGAATAGCCAGGGACAAAGCCATGAGTACTCTTTAAGTACTCGCAAACTAATACTAACAAGTTAAGGGGGGGGGTTTGGAGTAGGATACTAAGTTCTAGGGTTGTTTTTCAAAATCCAGATTTACCTCTACTAAGTTCAGAAGCAAATAAAACTAGTTGACAGTTTTATAATACCTAAGTGGGAACTTGAATTCATATCACAACTCTGTTGTGGTCAAGTCAAAGTCACAAATCATTTTGTAAGTCATTTTGAAAACATCTGACGATAGAACAGTATGGCCACTCCAACTGTCCATAACCGCGGACGCGACTATTCGAATAGTTTGACACTCTATAGAGATTGTACACTTTCACCACAACATTCGATACATCCGTCAGGAACAAATCCTGAATTCACCATACTCAGTATGCGGATAATCAATCCTAACCTTTCAATTACACGCCCTAGTATAGGCACGTCTCCTGTGAGTTTGGCCTCCCAACCATGACCAACTGTCATCTTGGGTACTGCACAGGTGGACAATCTTCACAAGGTAGCCTCAGCTCAGACCTTGGCCATGAGGGAACCCATACGAAAGTATATAAATTTCCAGTCAAGCCCTACCCAAATTTCGGGTATTGTGGTTGTACGGTAAAATTGGAATGGTATCGCATCCAGACAACCATCAGTTTTATAAAGGGCTAAGGCTCATGCCTCAACATTTTCATCATCAAAATCACCTGGTGTTCGGAAACACATGTCAAAACATTTCAATAGAATGACTCATCATTATAAGGTTTTTATAACCATTTTCACCAAGTATTCCCATCTAAAGTTGATCAAGTTTTATGCTTAGCACTAGCATCTACAAGTGGGGATAAATACTAATGAGGGGTGGTAAACAAGTGGGTATTAGCTAGGTTCAATCTCATGCCTTAGGATGACATCAAGATTATCTAACTTAGGCCAAATTTTATGCTCTTTATGCTACCTTCCAATAATATTCTAAAATCTACAAGTCACTATGTAAACTCTAAGAGAAAGCTTTGATAACGAAAATAAAGTATAAGGCTTGCAAGTAAAACTAGGATTGGGTATCAAGTGGTGTAATCACATATACTTAAGGCATATAGTTGGCATAGTAACAAGCAAGTAGTATCTTGCATAAGTAGGATATCTTGCAAGTGTTATCTTCCAAATATTGGCTTGCATAGGTCAACTTGTGTAGTAAGGATTGCCTTCTATAGAGCAGTGGTTGAAGTTCTCCTCGGCTTCTTCCTCGTAGTATCCTCCTTCCTCCTCGTATCCTTGGTCGGTACTAGCGTCTATAAATAAATACGAGGTACACAATCACCAAACATACTTAACTATTTCTAATCACCACACAAAGGTCCACATTAGATGATCTATCATCATCACTAACATTCCAAGATTAAAGCACTTGTCTTATTTATTTTATTTTTGGAAAAGTAATTTCTACTTATTGAAAAACTACTTAAGATTTAATATTCTCCAACTCAAACATGGGATCGTGTTGACACATATTTCAGTACATGGGAATGTGATTTAAAGTGGTGTCACAATTTAATAAGGTTTAACCTTTTTATTTTAATTAAATAAAGTGACTAGAAATGCCTATGTGGCATTCTTTTATTACTTGAACATTATTTCTGCAAGTAAACCCATATGTTATTATATATTCCGAAAGGTATGATCAAATGTGATTTTTGAGAGTTGGAATCAACTCAAAGCTCTTATGGTTGAATTTTGAAAAATGTTTGAATGTAGAAAAGCTTCTGCCTTGTTATTTTTACCATGGTTGATCTACAAATCCAAATGGTTAGAATCCAATGGGCTTGGATTAAGCATTTCAGTACCTTTCCAAAAAATGGGTTTCATGCATTTTGGTTCAATGAATCGAGCTGGGTTGATTTTTGAATCTAGGTACAGAACTGTGTTTGAAATTAAATGAATAAAGCTTAATTTGAATTGTTGGGTCGCGTCGGATGTTGAACTGGGCCGACCTACTACACACAGCGCGTACGCGGGCTGGTTAAGTGGTTGTCCCCACACGTTAGTGAGACGGGGAGGGGCGAAGCGGTATGGGGCAATGTGGACCATGGGATCTCGTTCTAATCTAACGGCTCTAGTCCATCGTCCATATCAGGCAGCGCTGGCGAGACAAAACCCTAATCGTGGAAGGTGGGGGTCGTGGGAGGCTCACCGAGGCTCAGGCGAGGGTCGGCGACGGGGGTGAATGATGAAGTAGACGACGGCGGTTCTCCTAGTACCGGCAGCTTCTCCTGGGGCGGCTCCAATCGACAACTCCCTTCTTCTCCAATAGCGGCGGGCTTTGGTGAAATTCCGGCGATGCGCTGCTCGCCTTGCTCCGGGATTGAGGTGGGGTGGTTCTGAGTGAGAGGGGAGTGAACTGGTGTGAAGAAAACGAGCGGTGGAGGCCTCTATTTATAGTGGCTGAAGGGGGCTGACGGGCTCGGGCTAAGCTCGTCATGGTCGACGCATAGAGGGCTACTGGCATGGGCAACGGTAGGGGGCGGTGCTGTGCTCCCTGGCGAATCTCAACGATGTGGTGGCGAGGCATGGGGCGGTGCTGATTGGTCGGAACGCGTCGATTCTCTGGGCGGGTCTCACGGAGGTTTTAATGGCGCACGGGTGCTCCTGGTCGCGCGGCAGCGAACGGGCATGTCTGCGGGGTTGCTGGGACGGTGGTGATCACGCACGCTCGCAGCAAGGACGCCACGCAGTCTAGGGGTGCTGGTCGAGGGTGGCGCACTGGCACGCTCTCGGCTCGTACGCAGAGCGGTTTGGCATGGTCGTGTAGTGTGGTCCATGGGCTGGCATTGCTCGAGGCTGGGGCAGGGAGTGGCGGTGGACGGTGGAGTGCCTACTAGACATGCTGGCTAGGCTTAGTGCCGCTCCTAGCTTGCTGTCGACACTAGGGTGGCAAGGTGAGGCTCGGCCTGCTTGCCATTGATGGCATGGTCTGGTTTACAGTCAGCTAGAGGGGTTAAACAAGTTAGATGATCTACTGAGGGTGTAGTGTGAGCTAGATAGGGAACAAGTTAGGCCAAAATTACTGCACACTATAGTGTTTGATGTTTGTTTGATTTGAATCTGCAAGGTGTTTGATGAAATGGCCGCAAGAACTTTGAATTTGAATTTTGGATTCAAACTTGGTGGGTTGGCTAGGCACATACTAGGGATTGTCTGGTTAGTTGGATTAGTCAAGGGGCACTGATTTGGTTGGGTTTTGCAAATGGGTGATCTTCTCATATGATAAAGATTCAATTTTGAATTGTCATTTGAATGAGGTTGCCAAATGTTTCTGTAAGTTTGAAAGGTGGGCCTTGATTCACTTTTACTTGTTATATCCAGGGGTGAAAATAATTGGGAAAAGTTTCTGTTTGAAATCTTGGACTAGAAACACTCAAAGTCACCTAGTGAGCAAGATTGGCAAAAATGACCATTTGCTTATTTGATTTGTTTTTGATTTTCTCTTTATTTGTTTCTGTTTGGAAATGTTTTTATATGATGTTATTTTCCTCATTAAACCATTTCTTGCTATTTAGGTTAATCACACAAGTCCATTCATGCACTTATCAAATCATCTCCTTCACACATGCATTCATATGATTTTAATTAATCAAAGTATTTTGTTAACCCTAGTTTTAGTGATTAGAGTTTGATGATCCTTGTTTTATATTTTTGGGATGTTACAAACCTTCCCCCCTTAAACAAAATCTCATCCTGAGATTTGAAAAAGGAAGAAAAAGATTACCTAGAATTTAAAGAGATCGGGAAACTCCGTCTGATGTGATCTTCGCGCTCCCAGGTAGCTTCTTCTTCAGTGTGGTTGCTCCACAGAATCTTGAGAAACTTGATGCTTCGGGTCCTGGTGGTTCTGAAAGCTTCTTCTAGAATACAGATGGGTACTTCAGGATAGGTCAGGTCATCGTTGATATCTATGGTCTGGTGATCAATGTTCATGAAAACTTCAGTCTTCTCCGGAACTTCAAGGCATTTGCGAAGTAACGATATATGGAACACATTGTGACCTGCTGCCATTTCCTCTGGCGGTTCCAATTGATATGATACTTCTCCTCGACGATTCAGAATCTTGAAGGGTTCGATATATCTGGGGGCTAACTTTCCTTTCAGCTGGAAACACTGCATTCCTTTCAAAGGCGACACTTTAAGGTACACGAAATCTCCAATATTGAAAGCGAGATCTCGACATCTCTTGTCGGTGTAACTCTTTTGTCTTGACTGGGCGGTCTTGAGGTGCTCACGAATCCTGTGAACTTTGTCTTCTTCTTATCATAGGATATCGGGTCCAAAAATCTGACTCTCTCCTAGTTCCGACCAATTCAAAGGGGTGCGACACTTCCTTCCATACATAAATTCAAATGGGGTCATTTGCAGACTAGCTTGATAACTATTGTTGTATGAAAATTCTGCGAAAGGCAGACAGTCTTCCCATTTAGATCCATACTCTAGCACACATGCTCTCAACATATCTTCGAGTATTTGATTTACTCGCTCCGTTTGTCCATCGGTCTGAGGGTGATAAGCTGTGCTGAAATCCAGTCGGGTTCCTAAACCTTCTTGGACTTTCTTCCAGAATCTCGAGGTAAACTGAGTTCTTCGATCCGATACAATGTTCTTGGGGACTCCGTGCAAACTGACGATTCTAGCGATGTATAACTATGTTAGCTTCGAACTCTGGTATGTGGTCTTGACTGGTAAGAAATGGGCTACTTTGGACAATCTGTCAACTATGACCCAGATAGAGTCATGTCCCCTACTAGAAGTAGGCAATCCGGTGATAAATTCCATTCCAACTGAATCCCATTTCCATTCCGGAATCTGTAATGGTTGCAACAGTCCTGCAGGTCTTTGATGTCCCACCTTGACTCTCTGACATATATTACACTTGGCGATACAGCTTCCGATTTCTCTCTTCATCTTATGCCACCAAAATTGCTCCTTAAAATCCTGATACATCTTCGTTCCATCGGGATGGATAGAATAAAGAGTATCATGGGCCTCTTTCAAAATAACTTCTTTCAAATCCGAATCTGCTGGTACACAAAGGCGTCCTTTGTACCACAGAACTCCTTCTTCGTCTTCGGTGAATCCGGGTACTTTGCATTTACCGATACGACGTTTGATTCCGTCGATACTAGCATTCCCTTTCTGCGCCTCCTTGATCTTGCTGATCAAAGTGGGTTGAAGTTCTATGCTAGCCAAAAATCCTTCACTCACTAATTCCATTCGGAAATCTTCCATCTCTTTGTGCAAACCTGGTTTCTCCTTCAAAATCATGGAGTTTAAGAGGCACAGCAATCTGCTAAGGGCATCTGCTACCACATTGGCTTTACCGAGGTGATAGTGAATGTCCAGATCATAATCCTTGATTAGCTCAATCCATCTTGTTTGCCTCATATTCAGCTCCTTCTGAGTGAATATATAATTCAGGCTCTTATGATCCGAATAAATCTCACAACGGTTTCCCATTAGGTAATACCTCCATGTCTTCAGGGCTAGAACTACGGCTGCGAGTTCGAGGTCATGGGTTGGATAGTTCCGTTCATGCTGCTTCAGTTGTCGGGATAGATAAGATATAACTTTGCCCTCTTGCATTAGCACACATCCAAGACCGATCTTGGATGCATCACAATACACATCGAAGGGCTTTGTGATATCCGTCATGATCAAGTTTGGGGCTGAAATCAATCTCCTCTTGAGTTCTTGAAAACTCGCTTGACATTTGTCCGTCCATTCAAACTTCTTGTCCTTCTTCAACAATTGGGTCATGGGTCTGGAAATACTCGAGAATCGTTCTACAAACTTGATGTAGTATCCCGCTAGTCCGAGAAATGCACGAACTTGGGTTTGAGTGGTTGGGGCTTGCCAATCTTCGACATACTTCACCTTTGCAGGGTCAACGGCAATTCCTCCGGCTGATACAATATGTCCGAGGAATCCTACCTCCTGTAACCAGAATTCACATTGGATAAACTTGGCATATAGCTGATGCTCTCTAAGGGTTCCAAGAATGGTCCTTAGGTGTAGCTCATGTTCTTCTTCTGATTTGGAATAAATCAGAATGTCACCAATGAAAACAACGACAAACTTATCCAGGAAGTCCATGAAAATCTTATTCATGAGGTTCATGAAATAAGCGGGGGCATTGGTTAATCCAAAAGACATGACCGTATACTCATATAATCCATATCGGGTGGTAAAGGCAGTCTTTGGAATATCCTCTGCGTGAATCTTGAGTTGATGATAACCGGTTTTAAGATCAATCCTAGAAAACACTTTGGCACCAGTCAACTGGTAAAACAAATCTTCTATCTTCGGCAGTGGGTATTTGTTATTGATGGTGACATCATTCAACTTCCGATAATCCGTACATAAACTATTACCTCCATCCTTCTTGTCCACAAACAAAATAGGTGATCTCCAAGGTGACACACTTGGTTGAATCAGTCCAATTTCCAGCATGACATCCAATTGCTTCTTCAGTTCCACTAGTTCAGACGGGTTCGTACTATATGGGCTCTGGGCTATGGGTCCGGTTCCAGGGATTAGTTCAATGATAAACTTGATATCCCGATCTGGGGGCATACTGGGCAAAACATCTAGAAATACAACAGGGTATTCACAGACTATCCAAACTTGGTCAATGGTTGGCTGGGCTATACTCTTGTTACACTTGAATTGATGAGGCAAGGTTTCAGATACATGCTCGACTGATATTCCGGCTGTACTGGTCATGGTTATGGCTTTCTTGGCACAGTCAATTAATCCTTTGTATTTGGACATCCAATACATTCCTATTACTACTTCCAAACCTTTAGTTCCGAGTACTATTAGATTAGCATAAAAATCTATACCATGGATTAGGATAGGGACGGCTTTGCAAATTTTCCTAGCTTTGGTAGTTGAACCAGGTATTTGAACATCATAACATGCGTCAATTTGGTTGGTTGAATCTTACTAATGCATGCAAATTCTTCAGTAACAAAAGAGTGTGATGTTCCAGGATCAAACAACACTCTTGCAAGTACTGAGTTAATAGAAAACATACCCAACACGACATCTGGCGCTTCCTGGGCTTCTTCAGCATGCATGAGAAAAAGACGGCCGTTGCGGTTGAGCGCGTTCCCTAGGGCAAACCTTCTTCCGGGCTGAACACGACGCTACTGCTGAGCTAGGGCATTTGCATTCGGGGATGTGGCAATCTTCTTGGGGAACTCCTTGGAATAGTGACCCTTGGTTCCACATCCATAACAAGTCACTTGCCACTTGTCCTTCGCTGCAACAGGCACAACATTGCTTCCAGTCCTTGGGGCGGTGTTGGTGGCGGTATTGTTGTTGTTGAACTTGGGTGGTGCATGGTTGAAATTGCTGGAGTTGCCGGGGTTGTTGTGGTTTCCTCCGGGCCTTGGGTTTCCACGGTTGGGATAGGTAGGACGGTTCATCGGGAGTCTGTTGTTTCTTGGGGCAAATCCTGGAGATGGGTTGGGGCGATACTTTGGTGTATGGTGGGTTCCTGGTTGATGCATCATGCGGCGCTTGCGGTTCTCATTGGCTTGGTTAATCTTTCCTTCCATCTGAATGGCTGAGTCAACTAGGGCTTCAATATCGGCAAAGGGTATATTGGCTAACACCTTCTGCATCTCATCGTGCAGACCATTCAGGAATCTCTCTTTCTTCTTGGCTTCAGTGTCGATATCATCCGGTGCATACCTAGGTAATGACAAGAATTTTTCACGGCATTCCACTATGGTCATCCTTCCTTGCTTCAGTTCTCTGAATTCATCTTTTATTCTCTTGATCAAACCCGATGGCACATGGGTCCTGCTGAACTTGACCTTGAATTCATCCCAAGTCGGCATCTGACCTCCGGTCATTGCACGGACGCTGTTCCACCATGCTCTTGCATCTCCGGCCAGGTAGTGGGTGGCGAACAGAACTTTCTCGTTAGCTTCCACTCCTGTGACTTATAGATTGTTCTCCATGGTTTGCAGCCAATCATCGGCATCTAGGGGCTCTTCCCATTTAGTGAAAACAGGGGGATTGGTGTTCTGGAAATTCTTGAGTTTA
Source organism: Avena sativa (assembly GCA_916181665.1). NCBI lineage: Eukaryota > Viridiplantae > Streptophyta > Magnoliopsida > Poales > Poaceae > Avena > Avena sativa. The sequence goes on along the minus strand of OV702298.1, from coordinate 35,864,588 downwards.
GATCCATGGTTGTCCCGATTTCCATGGCCTTGATTGTTGTTGGCCATCTGAGCTATATGTTGAAGGGTGGCTAGGTTGGCTTGACGTTCGACTCTTTTGGATTCGTGGTCAGAAACTAACATTTGCAAGAGTTGCAACATCGGGTCTGGGGCTGAACCACTTCCTCCGCGAGACATCTGAAGATTGAGATAGATCATGAGAAAAGAGGGAAATTTCTAAGGTTCAGGGTTTTGAACAGTTTTTAAAGTTTGACTCAGATTTTTCTAGCAACTTGCTTTTCATTCATTCAGTCATAGCACACGATACAAACACACACCACAACAAATGAAAAACGGATGGTTTTAGGAACCATTCTGTAATCTACGATACAGTGGGACCGAATACAACTCACTAACGCTAGTGCTCAAGTGCTACTACTCCTTGGAGTCAGTGTCCTCATCATCATCATAATTGATGAAGGCGAAATCATCCTCATCGGTGAAGAAGTCCATGGCCTGATCCTCCAGAAAGTCATCATCCTCGCTGAGATAGGAGTAGGGGTATCCACGAAGGTCTTCCCCTGCATTCTCCCTCTCCTCCAACTGCATGTCTCTCTCGTGGATGGTCTCCTCCAAGTCTGTGATCTGGTGGCGAAGACGGGCAATGATGCGCTCCTTCTTGTTGAGATGACGGTGACGAGACTTGCGATCCTTCACTAGCATGGCGATGGTCTGATCCTTCTTGTTGGCGATGGCGTACTTGTGGGTGGCATAGGAATAGGCATTGTCCAACTCCTTCTGACGATCGTACATCATGAAGCTGAGGTGGTCCAATTGACTCTTCAGCTCGTGGTGATATGGGGCCTCCAGTGGCTGTCCTATAACATCATGCCTTGGGTAGAACTCAAAACGGGTACCCTTGATCTGATTGATACTCTGCCCACACAGACGGGCAAGAGATTCCTGCATGGCCCTGGCAAGTCCATCGAGCCAGTTGTTTTCTCTTAAGGTGAACTGAATTCCCTCTGCAGTGGGAGGTTCAATCTTTCCTCGGGACTTGCAACAACTAGCCACTACAGATCTTCTCCTTCCTGATCATTGAGCTAAGCTCCGACGAACTCGGGGTGCGGACGCTCCAGCAACTCCGACAGCTGGTCCAAGTCACGCTCAAAGATAAGGTCTCCTCCATTCCCCAACTGATAAAACTTGCTGTACTTCACGTCCATCTATAAGAATATAGGATGATTAAGTTAGTAGAGTGATCAAGTGTGTCAAATTTTATGTACTTTGCAAGGATTTTTGAGGAACATGAATTTTCATGAAAGAATCAAAGTGATAAGGATAAGAATAAGTTTTTGTAAATACTCACTTCCTTTGGTTTTCAAACTAAGTTTTTGATTCCAACGCCCATTCTAAACTAGGGTCTCCTATGGTCAGGATGGCTCTGATACCAACTTGTCAACACCCAGATTTTTAATCACAGATGCCTATTATGCCATACATCGCAATCCCAGGATTACCATTTTTTTGAGACATAACAGATTTGGATATCACAGTACATCATCCATTACAAACCATACATAAGGTGTTACACAAATAAGGATCTCATGATCCAGTTCTTAATACAAATCAAGCAGCGGAATAACGTAAAGATAACGATAGCGTAGGCGAAGCTCCATCTTCGGGGTCACAGGAAATGCTGACGATGGGAGATGATCCTAGTTGTCGTAACCTTCCTGTGGTCCGTCATCCTGATACTCCTCTTCATAGTCTGGCCACGGGAATAGCCAGGGACAAAGCCATGAGTACTCTTAAATACTCGCAATCTAATACTAGCAAGTTAAGGGAGTTTTTGTAGTAGGATACTAAGTTCTAGGGTTGTTTTACAAAAGCCAGATTTACCTCTACTAAGTTCAGAAGCAAAGAAAACTAGTTGATAGTTTTATAATACCTAAGTGGGAACTTGAATTCATGTCACAACTCTGTTGTGGTCAAGTCAAAGTCACAAATCATTTCGTAAGTCATTTTGAAAACATCTGACAATAGAACAGTATGGCCACTCCAACTGTCCATAACCGCGGACGCGGCTATTCAAATAGTTTGACACTCTGCAGAGATTGTACACTTTCACCACAACATTCCATACATTCGTCAGGAACAAATCCTAAATTCACCATAATCAGTATGCGGATAATCAATCCTAACCTTTTAATTACACGCCCTAGTATAGGCACCTCTCCTGTGAGTTTGGCCTCCCAACCATGACCAACTGTCATCTTGGGTAATGCACAGGTGGACAATCTTCACAAGGTAGCCTCAGCTCAAACCTTGGCCGTGAGGGAACCCATACTAAAGTATATAAATTTCTAGTCAAGCCCTACCCAAATTTCGGGTATTGTGGTTGTACGGTAAAATTGGAATAGTATCGCATCCAGACAACCATCAGTTTTATAAAGGGCTAAGGCTCATGCCTCAAAATTTTCATCATCAAAATCACCTGGTGTTCGGAAACACATGTCAAAACATTTCAATAGAATGACTCATCATTCTAAGGTTTTCATAACCATTTTCACCAAGTATTCCCATCTAAAGTTGATCAAGTTTTATGCTTAGCACTAGCATCTACAAGTGGGGATAAATACTAATGAGGGGTGGTAAACAAGTGGGGATTAGCTAGGTTCAATCTCATGCCTTAGGATGACATCAAGATTATCTAACTTAGGCCAAATTTTATGCTCTTTATGCTACCTTCCAATAACATTCTAACATCTCCAAGTCACTATGTAAACTCTAAGAGAAAGCTTTGATAACGAAAATAAAGTATAAGGCTTGCAAGTAAAACTAGGATTGGGTATCAAGTGGTGTAATCACATATGCTTAAGGCATATAGTTGGCATAGTAACAAGCAAGTAGTAGCTTGCATAAGTAGGGTATCTTGCAAGTGTTAGCTTGCAAATATTGGCTTGCATAGGTCAACTTGTGTAGTAAGGCTTGCCTTGTGCAGAGCAGTGGTGAAGTTCTCCTCGGCTTCTTCCTCGTAGTATCCTCCTTCCTCCTCGTATCCTTGGTCGGTACTAGCGTCTATAAATAAATACGAGGTACACAATCACCAAACAATACTTAACTATTTCTAATCACCACACAAAGGTTCACATTAGATGATCTATCATCATCACTAACATTCCAAGATTAAAGCACTTGTCTTATTTATTTTATTTTTAGAAAAGTAATTTCTACTTATTGAAAAACTACTTAAGATTTAATATTCTCCAACTCAAACATGGGATCATGTTTACACATGTAATCACCACATATTTCAGTACATGGGAATGTGTTTTAAAGTGGTGTCACAATTTAATAAGGTTTAACCTTTTTATTTTATTCAAATAAAGTGACTAGAAATGCCTATGTGGCATTCTTTTATTACTTGAACATTATTTCTGAAATTAAACCCATATGTTTTTATATATTCCGAAATGTATGATCAAATGTGATTTTTGAGAGTTGGAATCAACTCAAAAGCTCTTATGGTTGAATTTTGAAAAACGTTTGAATGTAGAAAAGCTTCTGCCTTGTTATTTTTACCATGGTTGATCTACAAATCCAAATGGTTTGAATCCAACGGGTTTGGATTAAGCATTTCAGTACCTTTCCAACGAAATTGGTTTCATGCATTTTGGTTTAGTGAATCGAGCTGGGTTGATTTTTGAATCTAGGTACAGAACTGTGTTTGAAATTAAATGAATAAAGCTTAATTTGAATTGTTGGGTTGCGCGGGATGTTTAACAGGGCCAGCCCACTACACATAGCGCATACGCAGGCTGGTTAAGTGGCCGTCCCCATGCGTCAGTGAGACGGGGAGGGGCGAAGCGGTACGGGGCAATGTGGACCGTGGGATCTCGTTCTAATCTAACGGCTCTGGTCCATGTCGGGCAGCGCCGGCGAGACAGAACCCTAATCACGGCAGGTGGGGATCGTGGGAGGATCACCGGGGCTCAGGCGAGGGTCGGCGATTGGGGCGAATGATGAAGTCGACGACGGCAGTTCTCCTGGTACTGGCAGCTTCTCCTTGGGCGGCTCCAATCGACGGCTCCCTTCTTCTCCAGTAGCGGCGGGCTTCGGTGAAATTCCGGTAATGCGCTGCTCGCCTTGCTCCGGGATTGAGGTGGGGTGGTTCTGAGTGAGAGGGGAGTGAACTGGTGTGAAGAAAATGAGTGGTGGAGGCCTCTATTTATAGTGGCTTAAGGGGACCGACAGGCGCGGGCTGAGCTCATCGTGGTCGATGGCACAGAGGTCTACTGGCATGGGAGACGGTAGGGGGCGGTGTTGTGCTCCCTGTCGAAGCTCAACGACGTGGTGGAGAGGCATGGGGCGGTGCTGATCGGTCAGAACGCATCGATGCTCTGGGCGGGTCTGACGGAGGTTTTAATGGCGCACGGGTGCTCTTGGTCGCACAGCAGCGAACGGGCATGTCTGCGGGGTTGCTAGGACGGTGGTGATCATGCATGCACGTGGCAAGGACGGCGCGCGGTCTGGGGTTTCTGGTCGAGGGTGGCGCACTGGCGCGCTCTCGTCTCACACGCAGAGAGGTTTGGCATGGTCGTGCAGTGTGGTCCAGGGGCTGGCATTGCTCGAGGCTAGGGCAGGTTGCCAAATGTTTCTGTAAGTTTGAAAGATGGGCCTTGATTCAATTTTACTTGTTCTATCTAGGGGTGAAAAGAATTGGGAAAGTTTCTGTTTGAAATCTTGGACTAGAAACACTCAAAGTGACCTAGTGAGCAAGATTGGCAAAAATGACCATTTGCTTATTTGATTTGTTTTTGATTTTCTCTTTATTTGTTTCTATTTGGAAATGTTTTTATATGATGTTATTTTCCTCATTAAACCATTTCTTTCTATTTAGGTTAACACAAGTCCATTCATGCACTTATCAAATCATCTCCTTCACACATGCATTCATATGATTTTAATTATTCAAAGTTTTTGTTAACCCTAATTTTAGTGATTAGAGTTTGATGATCCTTGTTTTATATTTTTGGGATGTTACATTAGAGTACTTTGATCCCAGCTAGCAATGCTGTAAAATACCTTGATCAATATTGTGATAGTGCATGTCACCTTAAAAATTATTCTTTTTATCACTTACCTACTCGAGGACGAGCAGGAGTTAAGCTTGGGGATGCTTGACACGTCGTAAACGTATCTATAGTTTTTGATGCTCCATGCTTGTTTTGTACCAACTATCTTATGTTTTGTCTACAGTTTGAGGTATTTTTATACATTTTCTGGAACTAACCTATTGACAACATGCCGCAGTGCCAGTTGCCTATTTTCTGCTGTTTTTGGTTTCAGAAAAGCTAGTAAAGAAATATTCTCGGAATTGGACGGAACAAAAGCCAAAGTTCTTATTTTTCCAGATGCAACACGGAGCCCGAAGGAAAGACAAAGTGGAGCCACGAGGCGACCACACCTAGGGATGGAGCGGGTCCACCCTAGGCAGCGCCACCCTATGGTGTGGTCCCCTCGGGCGTCCACCGACCTTGCCCTTTCGCCTATATATACGTCTCCCCGAAACAAAAACCCTACCGAGATCAGAAATCCATGAAAAGTTCTGTAGCGCCGCCACCACCGAAGAGGAGATTCGGGGGGACAGAAGTCTCCGTTCTGGCACCCTGCCGGGATGGGGAATTGCCCTTGAAGCCATATCCATCGACTCCACCGCCATCTACATCACCGTTGCTGACTCCCATGATGAGGAGGGAGTAGTTCTCCCTCGAAGCTAAGGTCTCTACCGGTAGCTATGTGTTCATCTCTCTCTATGCGTGATCTTATTATGATCATGAGCTTTGTAATCTAGTTGAATAAGTAGATATACTTTGCTACTCAAGTGCTTTAATTATTGTAATCTCCACTTATCCCCACGTGTGTGAAGTTGACAGTATGCACACCGTGTGGCACTTAGGCTAAAGATTACAGAAATACTTATCATGAGTTATATTTTGAGTTGGATGTCTCTATAAAATTATGGTGTTTGTTGGAAGCATCTAGCGCTCAAGGTGATAGTGTGGGTTTACCTAGATGGGTGATGTCTACGCACTTCTATTCTTGTAGATAGTTGTTGGGCCTCCAAGTGCAGAGGATTGTAGAACGGCAGCAATTTTCCCTTAAGTGGATTACCCAAGGTTTATCGAACTCAGGGAGGAAGTGGTCAAAGGTATCCCTCTCAAGCAACCCTGCAATCAAGATACAAAAAGTCTCTTGTGTCCCCAACACACCCAATACACTTGCCAGGTATATAGGTGCACTAGTTCGGCGAAGAGATAGTGAAATACAAGTGGTAATGGTGCCAGAAAAGAGATTCTGACTTGTTGTTGACGTGGGAGAAACTAAAGGCAAACTGAAATAAAGATGGAAGCAAGAAAACATGCAACAAATCTAGATGCAAATGGTGTTTCAATGCTTAGAAACAAGGCCTAAGGATCATACTTTCACTAGTGAACAGTCTCTCATATAAATAACTTCTCTTCATGATACTACTCTTAACTACTCTCCGGTTGGACACTCTAATCCACGGTAGGCCTACAACAACACTCCTGAAAGTCCGCCTTCCCCATCTAGATAACCCCACACTATCACCTTGAGCGCTAGACGGTTCCAACAAACACCAAAATTTCATAGAGACATCCAACTCCAAATATAACTCATGAATATATATGTAATCTAGCTTAAGTTACACACATGGCGCGCACGCTATCACTATCACACACGTGGGGAAAAGCATAGATCTATTAAAGCACAGTGAGTATTTATGTAGACTCTAGCCTAAGTGCCACCATGGCGTGCATGCTGTCACTTTCACACACATGAGGAGAGCAGAGATCTATTGAAGCACTTGAGTAGCAAGGTAGATCTACTTGATTACAAAGCTCATGACCACAACAAGATCATGCATAGAGAGAGATGAACACATAGCTACCGGTAGAGCCCTTAGCCTCGAGGAAGAACTACTCCCTCCTCATCCTGGGAATCAGCAACGATGATGAAGATGACGATGGAGATCGATGGAGATGGCTCCGGGGGCACTTCCTCGTCCCAAAAGAGTGACTGAAAAGAGACTTTCTGTCCCTTGAATCTCCCCTTCGGTGGCGGAGGCGTTGCGGAACTTTTCGTGGATTTTTAGTAGATTCTTGAGGGTTTCTGAGTCGGGGGCTTCTTATAGGCGAAGGAGGCAAGGTCGATGGAGGTCCAGGGGCCCACACGTCCTGTGGCGCGGCAAGGGTGGGACCCGCGCCCACCTAGGGTGTGGCCACCTAGGTGTCCTCTTCCGTCTCGTCTTCGATTTTCCGTATCGTTCAGGGAAAAATATGAACTTTGGATTTTGTCCCGTCCAATTCCGAAAATATTCTTTTTTGAGCTTTCTGAAACCAAAGACAGGAGAAAACAGGCAACTGGCACTGTGGCATCTTGTCAATAGGTTAGTTCCAGAAAGTGTATAAAAATACCTCAAAGTGTAGAAAAACATAGCAAAGTGGATACTAAACAAGCATGGAGCATCAAAAATTATAGATACGTTTATGACGTATCAAGCATCCCCAAGCTTAACTCTTGCTCGTCCTCGAGTAGGTAAGTGATAAAAAGAATAATTTTTGAGGTGACATGCACCATCACAATCAAGATCAAACCATTTGCAAGCATTGAAATCTGGGATCAAAGAACTCTAAACATGAGCATTAAAGATGGAGTTCTAATAGTAAGACAAAGTAACTATGCATGCAACATGAAAAGATACAAACAAAGATTCATGAATAACAATGCATTGAAAGACGTTTGTTTGTTTCACATATAGAAAACATAGCATAGTGGCATTCAGCTTGTCCGTCATGGAGAAGCAAATAGATGCATAGGACACCTTCAAAGTTCATAAGAGTGACTAGATACAAATAGTTCAAGAACAAGAAATATCAACATTATGAATCAATCAATATGTTTTGGGACAATGCACATAGAACTAAGAATGGCCAACTATGCTCTCTTAATTGGTGCCTAAAGATAGAAGGTGAAGACTCAATATAATAGTAGAAGAAAGGCCCTTCATAAAGGGAAGCAGGGATTTCAAGTCTCAAAAAGAGCTTCCAAAAATTATGGTACTTGTTAGCTTTCAGCTCTCATTGCCCCTATCATAAGCATCTTGAAATGATTAAGGTTAAAGTGAACAAACTATGGAGTATATGCTTGACAAAGTATAAGTTCGCAATCTCATGTCCCTTGAATACGAGGGTCGCACCTCATGCTACTCAACTTTAGTCACCTATAAGTTCTTGTCATAGTAAGTACATGTGTACCATATAGAACCACCAACGGTGTACCCATTGCACATGGTACAGGAGCTATCCCATAACCAAAATGACAAGGCAAGCAGACAATGAGCATCTTAGCAACCTTCTTATTTACCATGGGAATATGGTGCTTATTTCTCTCTTTCCTCTTTTCAATATGTCTCTTCTTTTTTATAAGAAGAAAGCTTCATAAATTGCTCACTATAGTGATGCTGCATGTTTCCACCATGATTAGGCATGGCTTAGGCTAGCGGCCCAGGCGTTTCTATAACACACATACATAACTCCATGGACTTATAAGCTCCCCTTTTATTTCACACCGACGACATCCATAAACAAAAGAGCATGATATCAACTGTGTACAATATACCAGTGCAATGTTGAAGGCGTTCCCCATGATAGCATGGTTCTGCTAATTCCAACATATAAGTGCAAGCATATACAACATAGATGACACAATGGTTCAAGTTTATTACGGGCAAGGAAAATAAAGTGTGCCATCAAGTTCGTGAGAGCTTTAATCACTAAGTTTTCGCATAACAAAATACTTTTTAATTGGAAGATAGATGAAAACAAGAATATACTTCGAATGGTGTAACACACCATGCATAGGAATTTATAGTGGACACTTTTGGAATAACTTGGTTTATTGGGAGTTGGATGCATGAGTAGAGCTTACTCATACAAGTGGAGGCTGGCAAAAGACTAGGAGCGACCAACTAAGAGAGCAATAATGGCCATAATCATGCAGAGCGACAAAACATTACTAATCAAAGCATAAAGTGGTACTACAAGTCAAGGACTAAATGATCATAGATTCTAAGGTGACTGGTTCATATTCATAACATGGTGTGAGCATGTGCCAAGTCAACCCAAACAAAGCATCAAAGGAGAATACCACAATACTATGCTTTTGTATGCTCAAACAACGCATGATTCCTTCAAGGCACATTAAGTAATCCCAATTGTTTGGAAAAATTCATGCTACAGCAATAATCACTAAGCATAAGGTCAAATCAACATCTAGCATGACATGGTAAAGTCTAAGCTACAGTCAATGCAGGCTCCTTTTTGTACCACTAAAGCATGAAGCTTCCAACTCTTTTCCAACACCAATCAACTTATGTGAAACAACTCACAAAGATAATAATCAATAAAGATCAGTGAGCATGTCTCACAAATCCACAAAGAAGAACTAAAAAGTTCTAAGCTGAAAGCAAAAAAAAACTAAGGCTAAACACAGTTCTAGCAAAAGAGAACACTCACAAGACAATAAGAATGAAAACTAGAGTGTTCTAGGCAATGAAAACAGAGTGTGTCTCTCTCCAAAAGAAGTGTGATGTAATCCAACCAACTTACTACAGAAAAACAAGCAAAATAAAACAAAAAACAAAAACAAAGACGCTCCAAGAACAACACAATAGTGCATGAAACAATAAAAATGAAGTGTCTACAAAGACCTGAGATTTTTATTAATGAAGAAGGGGATGCCTTGGTCATCCCCAAGCTTTGATGCTTGTAACTCTTGAATATTTCTTGGGGTGACACGGGGTGGCATCCCAAAGCTTGAGATTTTTTCCATTCTTCATCTCATTACATCATTCTTTCTCTACACCTGAAATTTTTCCTTCTTACAAAACTTCACACAATCTTCATTAGCAACATTAGTGTATTCAAAAGACAATAGACCCTTGGGTTTAGCTTTAGAACAGAAAAACTTTCACTAAAAACACAAGCTACTGTAGCAATTCCCTCAAAAAGATCAATTTCCTAAAAAGAATCCAAAAAGGAATCAATAAGAAACAAATGCAAATAATGGTAGAAATATGTCAAAACAGACCAGCAGGTAGAAACCGATTTTTTCGAAGACCTTATGTTTCTCAAATAAAAAAGTGTTGAACTAACGAAAGTTAGCTAACATACTGGGGGATTTATTCAGAAAATAACAGCTCAATCTAACTTATAGAGATTCCTCACGAATTTTTACGGTGGAGCACAAAAATCTGTTTTAGGACAGTAACTCCCCAAATCTTACTTCCCTCTCATCAGCGGTTATTATTGGCACAAAAATCAAACAAAAAGGATAAGGAGAGTTCATTACTGAGGTAATAACTTCCAAGACTCAAGAAAACTTTTGGGTTATCACCCAATAAGTACTTTTCTTTATCGCCTTTAATTTAGGCTTGATAGTTTGAGAAGATGCTCACATAAGAAATATGAATTGAAGTAAAAGAGAGCATCAAGAAGCAAATTATAAACACATTTAAGTCTAACCCACTTCCTATGCTGTAGAGGTCCCAACCTGATAAGGTAGAGATCTCTGTGTTTAGAATGCTAGTCCCTGGATCATTAGCTAGCATCCACAGTTCAAGATGTAATATCAAGAAACAAAGGTCATAATACAACTTTATAACCAGGAATAAAATAATTCATTACATCTTACATAGCTCATTTGGCTATCTCATTACAATGCAGCAGAAATAACTATATAGCATTGAGTCCTTCATCTTCAAAGTGCCACAGGCAATCATGTTGGTTGTAGACTTGTAATCCTAATCAACACACTTCACTAACATCAAACAAACCTGCAACATAATAAGTTACAGCCACAAGGGTCAATACATTTGAATTGTATTGGCAAGTGATACTATGGTAGAATAGTGGTACCTATCATCTATATGCATTTGGCTAAGTGGAGCTTAGGCTTGCTTTGCTCAAAATAGATTTTCCTTATCATTTGAAAACACTAAGTTTTTGTTTGTCAAAAATCACCCAAGGAACAACCAATGAATATTGGTTAACCTTTACCCTTGTTAAACCACAAGATTTTAACTTAGAAATTGGGATGAGGAGATCCTTGATAGCTTCCATGTCTTGATGCTCAAATTGTCCATTGCCGGGGACACGACTAAGTACTTAGATTTTACTCTCTCGAGAGGTGGTGCACTTTCCCCACAAGACTCGACAAGCATCGAGGCAAGATCTTTTAGAAGCCTTCCCTTAGACCAAAATGGACGCATTTCCAAACCTATCACCCCTACCACCAACTGTCCATCTGGCTAAGTTATTGCAACCTACATGATCCAGGCAGAGCCCATATTGCCAAGTGGCTTCACTTGAAGCTTCTCAACATTTGACATATCAAATCTCTTTGTTCCTGGGTGGCTTTCCACAAGTGAGATACACTAGGGTAAGCCATAAATATGGGCCCCGTGTAACCACTCAATACAAACCATTCTTTCCATTCCACCCAGGTGATTCATTCACATAGTTGTTTTATTAACCAAAACACAAGTCCTTGACTTAGAAATACTTCATAGCATGAATATAATCCACCCTTGTTTTCTACTATCTAGGCTAAGCATGATAGTAGTAGGAATCTTAACTTAGGGAAAATTCTACTAAGGTTTCATCTACTAGGATTTCCCATGGCATAGTTAACACATAGAAAAATTCCATGCAAGTCCTACTTAGAAATATCACTAATGCATAGTGAAAATAATAGGACAAAAGTATGAAGCACCACTTGCCTTTTTAGTAGATAATATAGATTCACTCCTTGATCTTGCAATAGTCACACTCTTCAAATTTCACTACAATTCAATCAAGGCAAAAATTCAATCTAGCATTCAAACAATTCATCACATAAAATATTAAAAACAAAGTAATGCATGCAAGCATGCAAAAGATTGTTTTATTTGAAAAAGTGGTTTATAATAGGTTATAAACATTTTAAAACACCTATTGGTCATTTATAAAAGTGGCAAAACCATTTGATACTAAGTTAGTGAAAATGGCCACTTTAAATCATTTTTGTTTTGCTAGAAATGATTTAAATCAAAGAAATAATTTCTAGTGTTTGACAAATATATTTTTAAACACAATTGTTAGTATTTTAAGGTCAAGTGTTTAATATTTAACCATTTGCAAAAGGTTTTAATTAAAAACCATTTTTAAATCAAAGCAATATCTTATTTGTTGGAAATGCCTTTAAACAAAGTAATAATTTTCTAGGGTTCACTAATTATATTTTTAAATCCTAAAACTTGGTGTTTAAGGTCATAGAGTTTAAATAAACCCATTTTCAAAAGTTTTTACTCAAAAGCATTTTTAAACCATAATCAATATTTTTATTTAAGTAGAAATGCTTTTATTCAAAGATTTATTCATTAGTATTACAAAATATACTTTTAAATCTACAAGTTGGTTTTTATGGTCAGTAGGTTCAAAACAAACCATTTACAAAATATTTTACTCTAAAAACATTTTTAGAATAAATTTTATAACCAAAATAGGCCTAAACATGTTTCTGCAAAAACATTCAATTTTCCAGAAGTAAAATGCTAAACTAAGGGCATGATTTGAAAGGTTTCTTCTTGCTGATTCCATTGATATAAAATTTGCAAAATTTGGACGTGTAGATTTAAATTTTATGAATTTTACAAAATCTAACATCTAATAGATCAAATCTGTTTTTAAATCAAAAGCCAGGGCCACATGTCTTATTCTTATTCACTGGTACCGGTTCGGCAGGATCACGTGATGTGGAGCATTAGATCTAACTAGCATCCTGCGTCACAGATCAAACAATGACGGATCGATAAGTTGTCTATTCCTAGCCAACAGATCTAGATCCAATGGTTCAAACTTTAGTGTCCAAAGATGCGTTACGTTGACTCTAGGGGGTAAGGGGGTGGGGGAGATGCTTACTGAGATCGCAGAGGCGCGGTGGTGCTCAAGGTGGTCACCGTTGGGTAGGGGGCGTACGATATCGCTGTGTATTGCTCGCCGGAGATGTCACTGTCATCCGGTCACGCACAACTTCGTCGGAGGCGAGTCTCTGGAACCCAAGCGAGCAAAGCAATCCGTCAGGAAGATGAACACAGGTTCAAGGATCGCGGGAACACTCATCGGTGAGCAAGGGGCGCACGAGGTCGTCGGCTACGGCTCGCCGGAGATGTTTCTTATCGTCGGTGGCGCTCAGGCATGGACAGAGTCGAGGCTATGGGGCACGTGCAGGCGAGTGTGAGGCACTGGCAGGTGCGCCCGGTGCTGGTGAACAAGATCGTGTGAAGCAGGGACAGTGGGGAGGGTCGTGCTCGCCAGAATCGACCGGGGAAGGTTGTCGGGGCAGTGGCATTGCTGCGAGAAATTGGAGCAGCCTGGAGGTAGAGAGGGAATGGCGAGCAAGGGGAAATGGAGAGGGGGACTGGGCGATTAAGAGAGCGTCGTCACGGGGCAGATTTGATGAATCATTAACGCGAATTTAAACAATTAACTCCCGGCCGGAAACGGCAGAGATGAACTGGGGGCGGGGTCTGCGGGTTGAAGACGATGACAGGGCAGTGGGGTAGTGTTGTCAGCGAGAGAGAGGGTGTACACATGGGGTCGTCTCGTCAGTGGCAGTGCGGGTGTGGGTTCTGGTGGTAAAAATGATTCAGGGGAGAGTGAGAGGTAGTGGGCTGTGCTGCTAGGCTGGACTGGGCCTGGTTGCTGGGTTGGTCTTTTCTTATTTTTTTATTTTTGATTCTTTTTTCCTTTTCTTTCCTATTTTTCTGTTTTGATTTTTGTTCAAATAATTCAAACACCATTTGAATTCAGATCTTTACCAAACTTTTAGCAAGCTTTTAATACTGTTTATTATAGTATTTTAAAGACCATTTTGGAATAATCATTTTATTTATTTATGGTTTATTATTTATTTATAATAGGAACTTTCCTTTATTCAAATAAGATTTTAATTATAATTTCAAACTCTTATTTGAATTCTAATTTTTACCAAACCTTTTTCAGTAGGTTTTATTTATTTGTTAGTGCAAATAATTAAGTTTGAATTATTATTTAAAATATTTTAATTTGATTTAATGTTCATTTAAATTAGGCATTTCTCTTTATTCAAATGAAATCAAATATGGTTTCAAACAATTCTTTTATTATTTTTAAGTTAATTAAATAACTTTTTAATCCACTTTGGCATATTCCAATTTATTATTTTCTCATGATTTAATTAATCATTTACTTTAGGGTTTTTGTCCCTATTTAAATATAATTTAGAATATGGTTTTATCCATATAATTTTATTGGAATAATATTTATCCCTTTATTTAATTTGGATTATCTTTATTTCATTTGCTTATGGATTTGATTCAAGATTTGAATTGTCTTCTAAATAATTTTACTATTATTTAGTTTAGGCAATTTGTCTTTATTTAAATAAAATTGAATATGGTTCAAAGCCCATATAGTTTTATTTAAATAATATTTTATTTATTTTATTATTTAATAACTTCCATTTGTTCATGGATTTGGCCAAGATTTAATTTGGCTTTTAAATATTCCTTATTTATTTCTTTCTTTATCTTATACAATCCATATCTTTTTATTTATAGATCCAAAATTGGTAATTCCAATTTGTATAACTTTATTTAATATTTGTTTATCTTTTTAAATCCTTTTAGGATTAATTTGTTCAAGATTTTGGTATGGATTTTAGTTAGGTTCTTTATTAGTTTGGAAATTAATTCCTTTTATCTTAACAAATTCATAAGTTTTTATCCATGGCTCCAAATTAAATGAAACCAATTTCTATGGTTTTATAATATTTTTATTTATCATTCTTGATCATTTATGAATGTTTGTTGACAAATTTTTATATGGATCAAATTCATAGTCTTAGAGAGATCTTGGAAATGATTTATTCCATTAGGTTTTAGGGTTTTGGTTTAACTTTTCCCAAGTGTTTAGATTTCAAGATACATTATTGATGAATGCATTTCACTTGATTTTGTTTGATTCCCTTTTTATTCAAAGTTTGTTCAAGATGGGTTTTGCTGTTTCCATTTGGAATCAAAAAGTTTCTTCTCACCCTAAATTTCAACAATTATTTATTTTGTTTATTTATTTTTCACATTTCAAAATTTGGAAAATTTTGGGATGTGACAAGCTACCACCCTTAAAATAAATCTCGTCCCAAGATTTGGGAAGGCTAGAGGTTACAAGTTGGCTTCAAGGCAACTAGGGTACTACCACCCTTAAAAAGGTTTTCATCTAGATTACATCTTGGCTTACTTGGGATCTTGATGTACCTCCTCTGGGCACTTGTTTGCATAATTTACTTTGTTTCCACACTTGAAACATGTGACAAGGTTGATGTCTTGAGGTTTCTTCTTCTTCTTTTCTGGGCAATCACTGACATAGCCATCTCTTTGCAATGGTAACATTGCACTTGGCTTTTTTCCTTCTTCTTCTTTTTGGGTCTCTCCAAAGCTAGGAGTTCTTCTAGTTCATGTTCCTCATATCTCACCTCAAAGGTGGGAAATCTTTCTCTCTTCTTGGGCAGTTACTAGAGATATGAACTTCTTTTCCACATGAGTAGCAACACTTGGTGGTCACTTTGTATATGGCCTTATGAGGCATGGTTCTAACTTTGCCTTCATCCTTCTTGGTAGAGGTTGTTCCCTTATGGAGGTTTCCAAACATTTGATGCATTCCATCTTGTTTCATTTGTTGAACTATAGGATAGATGGGGCATTGGATAGGGACATGATTATTTCCTTCACATAGGAAACAAGTCACTTGATATGTGTAGAGGTCCCAACCTGATAAGGTAGAGATCTCTGTGTTTAGAATGCTAGTCCCTGGATCATTAGCTAGCATCCACAGTTCAAGATGTAATATCAAGAAACAAAGGTCATAATACAATTTTATAACCAGGAATAAAATAATTCATTACATCTTACATAGCTCATTTGGCTATCTCATTACAATGCAGCAGAAATAACTATAGCATGGAGTCCTTCATCTTCAAAGTGCCACAGGCAATCATGTTGGTTGTAGACTTGTAATCCTAATCAACACACTTTACTAGCATCAAACAAACCTGCAACATAATAGGTTATAGCCACAAGGGTCAATACATTTGAATTGTATTTGCAAGTGATACTATAGTAACATAGTGGAGTCTATCATCTATATGCATTTGGCTAGGTGGAGCTTAGGCTTGCTTTGCTCAAAATAGATTTTCCTTATCATTTGAAAAACACAAAGTTTTTGTTTGTCAAAATCACCCAAGGAATCTCCCAATAGAAATTGGTGATCCATAAACCCTTGTTCAACCACAAGTTTTAACTTAGAAAATTGGGATGAGGAGATTCTTGATAGATTCCATGTATTGATGCTCAAATTGTCCAATACCAGGGACATGGCTAAGTACTTAGATTTTACACTCTGCAGAGGTGGTGCACTTTCCCCACAAGACTTGGTTTCACCAAGACAAGATCTTTCAGAAGCCTTCCCTTAGACCAGAATGGACGCGCTCCAACCTATCAAACCCCTACCACCAACTGTCCATTTAGCTAAGTTATTGCAACCTATATGATCCAGGAAGAGCCCATAATGCCATGTTGCTGCACTAGAAGCTTCTCAACATTTAACAATCTCAAATCTCTTTGTTCCTGGGTGGCAATCCAAAAGTGAGATACCAAGTCTTCCCTAGTATACTGGACTTGGTGATGCCCAAGTTTTCCCCAGCATACTGGACTTGTGTAACCACTCAACACAAACCTTTCTTTCCATTCCACCCAGGTGATTCATTCACTTAGTTGTTTTATTAAACAAAACACAACTCCTTGACTTAGAAATATTCCATAGCATGAATATAATCCACCCTTGTTTTCTACTAGCTAGGCTAAGCATGATAGTAGTAGGAACCTTGACTTAGGAAAATTCTACTAAGGTTTCATCTACTAGGATTTCCCATGGCATAGTATACACTTAGCAAAAATTCCATGCAAGTCCTACATAGAAATAACACTAATGCATAGTGAAAATAATGGGACAAAAGTATGAAGCGTCACTTGCCTTTTTGGTAGAGAATATAAGTTCACTCCTTGATCTTGCAATAGTCACACTCTTCAAATTCCACTACAATTCAATCAAGCAAGCAATATTCAATCTACCATTCAAGCAACCATCACATAAAATAATAAAAACAAGGCAATGCATGCAAACATGCCAAAGATTTTTATTTGTAGAAGTGGTTTCTAATAGGTTATAAACATTTGAAAACACCTATTGGTCAATTACAAAAGTGGTAAAACCATTTGATATTAAGTTAGTGAAAAATGGCCACTTTAAATCATTTTTTTGCTAGAAGGATTTAAATCCAAGGAATATTTCTAGTGTTTCCCAAATATATTTTTAACACAAATGTTAGTGTTTTGTGGTCAAGTGTTTAATATTAAAATCATTTGCAAAAGGTTTTACCTATAAACCATTTTTATACCAAAGTAATATTTTATGTTGTTGAAAATGCTTTTAGCAAAGTAATAATTTTTATAGGGTTCACCAAATATATTTTTAAATCATAAAACTTTGTGTTTAGGGTCAGAGAGTTTAATTCAAATCATTTCCTAAAGGTTTTTCCCAAAAATAATTTTTAAACCATAATCAATATTTTTATTTGGCTAGAAATGCTTTTATTCATAGATTTATTCCTTAGCATCTCAAAATATGTTTTTAAAACTAAAAGTTGGTTTCTAAGGTCATTAGGTTCAAAATAATCCATTTTCCAAAGATTTTACCATAAAAACTATTTCTAGAATAAATTTTATATCCAAATTATGCCTACACAAGTTTCTATAAAAACAACCCATTTAACAGAAGCAATTTACTAAACAAAGTGCATGGTTGGATAGGGTCTATTTTGATGATTCCATTGATAAAAAATTTGCAAAATTTGGACGTGTAGATTTAAAGTTATGCAATTTACAAAATCAAACATCTAATAGATTCTATTCTGTTTTTAAAACAAAACCTGAGCCACGTGTTGTGTTTTGATTGGTCAAAAACGGTTCACGAGGATTGAGCTCTGTGGAGCGTTGGATCTAACTGAAAACGTGCAGTGCAGATGGAGTGTACCGGTTCGTTTTAAATTATTCTATCTACACCACAGGATCAAGATCCAACGGCCACGGTGCAAGTGACCACGAATGGGCGGCGCTGGCGGCGGTGGTTGGCGGCGGCGAGTTCTGACTACGGTGTTGTGGCGGCTACAGGAATCAAGGGAGTAAAAGGATTGGCTCACCAGGTTTGTGGGATCATTGCGATGCTCAACGTGTTCGTGAGGAGGCAGGGGGCGCACAGATGCGGCGGGAATTCCTCGCCGAAGATGCTCCTGGCGTCGGCACGTTCGGGAGTCGTTGGAGGCGAGGCTGTAGGTCATGCACGAATGATTGGTGAGCACCTGGAGATGCAAAAGACAGAGGTGAACAAAACGGCATGACTCACTGGTCGAGGTGCGCACGGAGTCGAGTTCTAGGGCTCACCGGAGTTGCGGGGGTCATCGGTGGCGCACTGGTGAAGACGTTGCCGATGTTGTGGGTCAAGAGCGGGCAAGCCAAGGCTACTGGGAGGTTGAGGGGGTGATGGGGAACGCGCTCGTGGGGTCGAGGGGGCGAGGGGCGATGGTGCCTGGCCGGAATCGTCGCGGATGCTCGACGGAGCAGCGGCGGTGCCAACGGAATTCAGGGCAGCCTGGGGGCTCTCTGGCAAAGGAGTTTTGGGGGAAAGAGAGGAGAGAGGGGGGTTTAATCATGCGTGGTCGCAGTGAGTAATCGTCGCGGCATTTAGGTGAATTGAAGCCACGATTGATTTGCAGAAACGGCCGGCGAGGGGGGCGTGGTCAGCGGCCGGGTGAGGACGAAGGGATGACAGCGTGGGGTCACTTCGTCAGTGAGTTGCGGGGGGTAGGAGTGGGGTCACCTCGTTAGTGAGTTTGCGGATGAGAACTGCGGTGTGAAACATTTTCCTGTGGGAGGGGAAGATGGGCTGCATTGTTGGGCCAGATAGGTTAGTTGGGCTGGGCAGGGTTCTTTTATTTTTTCTTTTCCTGATCTCCTTTTATTTTTCCATTTTGATTTTCTGTTTTCAAATTCAAACTCTTATTTGAACCAGATTTATTTATCAAATCTTTTCAAAACTTTTCAGTAGTTTCCATACTGTTTAAACATGAATTTTAAAGATAATTTTGGGATATTTCTTTTATTATTTTATGATTTATATATTATTTAAAAAAAGGGGCACTTTCTTTTATTAAATAAGATTTAATTAAATTTTCAAACCCTTATTTAAAATCAAAATTTCAAAAAACCTTTTCAGTAGGTTTTATTTATTTAAATGGGGTGTGAAATATTTTACTTTGAATTATTTAAAGTATTTTATTATGATTATTAATCATTTAATTTAGTCAATTGTCTTTATTCAAATGGAATAGAATTTGGTTAATGCCATTTTATTTTATTTGAAAATTCTTTATCCTTTTATTTATTTGGATTTGGATTATAATTATTCCATTTGCTTATGGACTTGGACAAGTTTTAATTTGGCTTTTAAATATTCCCTATTAATTATTTCTTTCTTTATTTCATATAATCCATATCTTTTTATTTATAGATCCAAACTTGGTGATTCCAATTTGTAAAATCTTATTTAATATTTATTTATCCTTTTAAATCTCTTTAGGATTAATTTGATCACAAATTGGTATGGATTTTAGATAGGTGCTTTATTAGCCTTGGAAATTCAATTTCCTTATCTTATTAAATTCGTAAGATTTTATCTATGCCTCCAAATTGAATGAAATCAATTTCTATGGTTTTATAATATTTCCATTTGTCATTCTTAATCATTTATAAATGTTTGTTGACAAATTTTATATGGATCAAATCCATGGTCTTAGAGATAACTTGGAAATGTTTTTCTTCCATTAGGGTTTTAGAGTTTTGGTTTATTTTCCAAGTGTTTAAATTTCTAGATGCCTTTATGAAGAATGCATTCCACTTGATTTGAATATAGTTGGTTTAAAATTTTATTTGAAGTTTGTTCAAGATGGGTTTTAAGTTTCCATTAGAAACAAAAGTTTCTTTTTCACCTTAAATTTCAACAATTATTATTTTTTTATTTTTTTTCACATTTCAAAATTTGGAAAATTTTGGGATGTGACAAGATGTGGGGCATTTATTTGTTGGATGTTTCTCTTCACAATTAGGGCATTGATCCTCATGCTCTTTGTAAGTGTGTCCTATGTCTCCACAAATATTGCAATCTTGAATTCTTTCTATAATATCATCGTTGACATCATTGTTGTCACAATCTCCTTGGGAAGAGTTGCTTATCATGTTGATCATTTGATTGGTCATCCTTTGCAATAATTGAGATTGGGTTTCCAAAAACTTTTGCAGAGTTGGGTCTAACTCATTGTTGTTGGCTAAAAACTGAGTTGTCACTTGAGTCATTTGGGCTTGGGTTGCTAGAAGTTGTTCTCTCATGTGCATCTCTTGGTTGTTGTTGTCACCATTCTTGTTGTTGAAGTCTCTTGGATAAGTCATCTGTTTGGGGTTGGATTGGGATTAGAGTAGGCAAAAGATTCTAGAGAAAGAATTCTAATCACACACATCACAAATTACACAAGCAATGTGCAAGCAATCACAATCAAACATTCCACTCAAACAACAAGATTCAAGCACATTTTTAGGCAACAAAATATTTTTGTTACACCACATAAGTTGGTGTGATCAATATATGCTCTAAACTAAACACTACTATGGTGGTTCAACTATAGGATTTTCTTGAGATCATTCCTTCCTTCTTAGTTGTTTCTTCATGGATAAGATCATGGCTTCCTTGGAAAAATTCTTGTATCTTGGTCACTAAACTTCAAAGGTGATGATGATTCCTTCTAAGTTATGTTTCTTTAGTCTTCAAGTCTTAAGTATTATTCTTGTCTCACTTGTAGTCCTTAGTGATGTCCAAGTTGAAGTCCTTGGTGATACTAAAGTTGAAGTCATTTGAGTTGGTGAAGTCCTTTGCTCATGTTAAAGTCTTTGTCCATAAAGTTGATAAGAGGGAAGATGTAGAAACAAAACAAAAAGGTTGAGGAAAGAGTTTACAAGATTGTTTGTAAATAATTTTGAACAAATACAACTCCTATTTTTCTAAGGGGTTTTGTCCAATCCTAGGGTTACAATCCTACAGGCAAAACAGTGCTCTGATACCATCTGTAGAGGTCCCAACCTGATAAGGTAGAGATACCTATGTTTAGAATGCTAGTCCCTGGATCATTAGCTAGCATCCACAGTTTAAGATGTAATATCAAGAAACAAAGGTCCTAATACAACTTTATAACCAGGAATAAAATAATTCATTACATCTTACATAGCTCATTTGGCTATCTCATTACAATGCAGCAGAAATAACTATATAGCATGGAGTCCTTCATCTTCAAAGTGCCATGGGCAATCATGTTGGTTGTAGACTTGTAATCCTAATCAACACACTTCACTAACATCAAACAAACCTGCAACATAATAAGTTACAGCCACAAGGGTCAATACATTTGAATTGTATTGGCAAGTGATACTATGGTAGAATAGTGGTACCTATCATCTATATGCATTTGGCTAAGTGGAGCTTAGGCTTGCTTTGCTCAAAATAGATTTTCCTTATCATTTGAAAACACTAAGTTTTTGTTTGTCAAAAATCACCCAAGGAACAACCAATGAATATTGGTTAACCTTTACCCTTGTTCAACCACAAGCTTTTAATTTAGAAATTGGGATGAGGAGATCCTTTATAGCTTCCATGTCTTGATGCTCAAAATGTCCATTGCCGGGGACACGGCTAAGTACTTAGATTTTACTCTCTCGAGAGGTGGTGCACTTTCCCCACAAGACTCGACAAGCATCGAGGCAAGATCTTTTAGAAGCCTTCCCTTAGACCAAAATGGACGCATTTCCAAACCTATCACCCCTACCACCAACTGTCCATCTGGCTAAGTTATTGCAACCTACATGATCCAGGCAGAGCCCATATTGCCAAGTGGCTTCACTTGAAGCTTCTCAACATTTGACATATCAAATCTCTTTGTTCCTGGGTGGCTTTCCACAAGTGAGATACACTAGGGTAAGCCATAAATATGGGCCCCGTGTAACCACTCAATACAAACCATTCTTTCCATTCCACCCAGGTGATTCATTCACATAGTTGTTTTATTAAACAAAACACAAGTCCTTGACTTAGAAATACTTCATAGCATGAATATAATCCACCCTTGTTTTCTACTATCTAGGCTAAGCATGATAGTAGTAGGAATCTTAACTTAGGGAAAATTCTACTAAGGTTTCATCTACTAGGATTTCCCATGGCATAGTTAACACATAGAAAAATTCCATGCAAGTCCTACTTAGAAATATCACTAATGCATAGTGAAAATAATAGGACAAAAGTATGAAGCACCACTTGCCTTTTTAGTAGATAATATAGATTCACTCCTTGATCTTGCAATAGTCACACTCTTCAAATTTCACTACAATTCAATCAAGGCAAAAATTCAATCTAGCATTCAAACAATTCATCACATAAAATATTAAAAACAAAGTAATGCATGCAAGCATGCAAAAGATTGTTTTATTTGAAAAAGTGGTTTATAATAGGTTATAAACATTTTAAAACACCTATTGGTCATTTATAAAAGTGGCAAAACCATTTGATACTAAGTTAGTGAAAATGGCCACATTAAATCATTTTTGTTTTGCTAGAAATGATTTAAATCAAAGTAATAATTTCTAGTGTTTGACAAATATATTTTTAAACACAATTGTTAGTGTTTTAAGGTCAAGTGTTTAATATTAAACCATTTGTAAAAGGTTTTACTTAAAAACCATTTTTAAATCAAAGCAATATCTTATTTGTTGGAAATGCCTTTAAACAAAGTAATAATTTTCTAGGGTTCACTAAATATATTTTTAAATCCTAAAACTTGGTGTTTAAGGTCTAAGAGTTTAAATCAACCCATTTTCAAATGGTTTTACTCAAAAGCATTTTTAAACCATAATCAATATTTTTATTTAACTAGAAATGCTTTTATTCAAAGATTTATTCATTAGTATTACAAAATATACTTTTAAATCTATTAGTTGGTTTTTATGGTCAGTAGGTTCAAAACGAACCATTTACAAAAGATTTTACTCTAAAACATTTTTAGAATAAATTTTATAACCAAAATAGCCTAAACATGTTTCTGCAAAAACATTCAATTTTCCAGAAGCAAAATGCTAAACTAAGGGCATGGTTGGAAAGGTTTATTCTTGCTGATTCCATGGATATAAAATTTGCAAAATTTGGACGTGTGGATTTAAAGTTATGAATTTTACAAAATCTAACATCTAATAGATCAAATCTGTTTTTAAATCAACAGCCAGGGCCACGTGTCTTATTCTTATTCGCTGGTACCGGTTCGGCAGGATCGCGTGATGTGGAGCCTTAGATCTAACAAGCATCCCGCAGAACAGATCAAACGATGACGGTTCGATAAGTTGTCTATTCCTAGCCAACAGATCTAGATCCAACGGTTCAAACTCCCGTTGCCAAAGATGGGCGGCATAGCAACAGTGGACAGCGGCAGCGTGCTCGAGAAGATGCGTTACAGCAACTCTAGGGGGTAAGGGGGGTGGGGGATATGCTTACTGAGATTGCAGGTGGTGGACAAGGGGGGTGGTGCTCAAGGTGGTCACCGTTGGGCAGGGGGCGTACGGTATCGCTATGTATTGCTCGCCAGAGATGTCACTATCGTTGGGTCACGCACGACTTCGTCGGAGGCGAGTCTCTGGAACCCAAGCGAGAAAAGCAACACGTCAGGAAGATGCACACGGGTTCAAGGATCGCGGGAACACTCACTGGTGAGCAAGGGGCGCACGAGATCGTCGGCTATGGCTCGCCGGAGATGTTTCTTATCGTCGGTGGCGCTCAGACATGGACAGAGTCGAGGCTGTGGGGCACGTGCAGGCGAGTGTGAGGCACTGGCAAGTGTGCCCGGTGCTGGTGAACAAGATCGTGTGAAGCAGGGACAGTGGAGAGGGTCGTGCTCGCCGGAATCGACCGGGGAAGGTTGTCGGGGCAGTGGCGTTGCTGCGAGAAATTGGAGCAGCCTGGAGGTAGAGAGGGAATGGAGAGCGAGGGGAAATGGAGAGGGGGACTGGGCGATTAAGAGAGTGTGGTCACGGGGCAGATTTGATGAATCATTAACGCGAATTTAAAAAATTAACTCCCGGACGGAAACGGGAGAGATGAACTAGGGGCAGGGTCTGCGGGTTGAAGACGATGACAGGGCAGTGGGGTAGTGTTGTCAGCAAGAGAGAGGGTGTACAAGTGGGGTTGTCTTGTCAGTGGCAGTGCGGGTGTGGGTTCTGGTGGGAAAAACGATTCGGGGAAGAGTGAGAGGGAGTGGGCTGCGCGGCTGGGGTGGACTGGGCCTGGTTGCTGAGCTGGTCTTTTCTTACTTTTTTCTTTCTAATTCTTTTTCCTTTTCTTTTCTATTTTCCTGTTTTGATTTTTGTTCAAATAATTCAAACAGCATTTGAATTCAGATCTTTACCAAACTTTTAGCAAGCTTTTAATATTGTTTATTATTGTATTTTAAAGACCATTTTGGAATAATCCTTTTATTTATATATTTATGGTTTATTATTTATTTATAATAGGAACTTGCCTTTCTTCAAATAATATTTTAATTATAATTTCAAACTCTTATTTGAATTCTAATTTTTATCAAACCTTTTTCAGTAGGTTTTATTTATTTGTTAGTGCAAATAATTCACTTTGAATTATTATTTAAAATATTTTAATATGATTTAATGTTCATTTAAATTAGACATTTGTATTTATTCAAATGAAATCAAATATGGTTTTAAACCCTTATATATTTTATTCAAACAATTCTTTTATTCTTTTGAAGTTAATTAAATAACTTTTTAATCCACTTTGGCAAATTCCAATTTATTATTTTCTCATGATTTAATTAATCATTTACTTTAGGGTTTTTGTCCCTATTTAAATGTAATTTAGAATATGGTTTTATCCATATAATTTTATTACAATAATATTTATCCCTTTATTTTATTTGAATTATCTTTATTTCATTTGCTTATGGATTTGATTCAAGATTTGAATTGTCTTCTAAATAATTTTACTATTATTTAGTTTAGGCAATTTGTCTTTATTTAAATAAAATTGAATTTTGTTCAAAGCCCATATAGTTTTATTTAAATAATCTTTTATTTCTTTTATTATTTAATAACTTCCATTTGTTCATGGATTTGGCCAAGATTTAATTTGGCTTTCAAATATTCCTTATTTAATTATTTCTTTCTTTATCTTATAAAATCCATATCTTTTTATTTATAGATCCAAAAATTGGTGATTCCAATTTGTATAACTTTATTTAATATTTGTTTATCTTTTTAAATCCTTTTAGGATTAATTTGTTCATGATTTTGGTATGGATTTTAGTTAGGAGCTTTATTAGTTTGGAAATTAATTCCTTTTATCTTAACAAATTCATATGTTTCTATCCATGGCTCCAAATTAAATGAAACCAATTTCTATGGTTTTATAATATTTTTATTTATCATTCTTGATCATTTATGAATGTTTGTTGACAAATTTTTATATGGATCAAATCCATAGTCTTACAGAGATCTTGGAAATGATTTATTCCATTAGGTTTTAGGGTTTTGGTTTAACTTTTCGAAGTGTTTAGATTTCAAGATACATTATTGATGAATGCATTTCACTTGATTTTGTTTGATTCCCTTTTTATTCAAAGTTTGTTCAAGATGGGTTTTGATGTTTCCATTTGGAATCAAAAAGTTTCTTTTCACCCTAAATTTCAACAATTATTTATTTTGTTTATTTATTTTTCACATTTCAAAATTTGGAAAATTTTGGGATGTGACATATGCATAGGAATCTTGTAAATAAACAAGTCATG
The DNA here is from genome assembly GCA_916181665.1 of Avena sativa. NCBI lineage: Eukaryota > Viridiplantae > Streptophyta > Magnoliopsida > Poales > Poaceae > Avena > Avena sativa. The sequence goes on along the minus strand of OV702298.1, from coordinate 35,838,450 downwards.
AAAGCAGAAAGCAACAAGCATAGGAAAGCAAAACAAGTGCAACTTCAAGATTTTCAACATAAAGAGGGGAAACTTAATATTGTTGAGATACATAAGACCACGTTTCTCTCTCTCATAATAACTTTCAGTAGCATCATGAATAAAATTAACAATATAACTATCACATAAAACATTCTTATCATGAGCCATATGCATATAATAATTATTACTCTCCACATAAGCATAGTCATTCTTATTAATTATAGTGGGAGCAAATTCAACAAAATAGCTATCACTATTATTCTCATCACCATAATCATCAAATATAGGAGGCATATTGTAATCATAATTAATTTTCTCCTAAATAGTAGGTGGACTGAAAATATCATACTCATCATTGTAATCATCATACATTAGAGGTATAGTATCATCATAAGAAATAGAATAGCTATCTTCTCAAGTGTATTCATTTGTAAACATATCATCATTGGAAGGAACATGGATAGCACTAATAGAACAACAATTATTAATATCATCATTTTAAGAATTGATACCAAAGATATTTTCCATATCAAAAGTACTCTGCTTTTCCCAATCATGATCACTAATATAGCTAACCGGCATAGAAACATCATCTAGTTCAGACTTATCAGCAAAAACTATGATAGGAGCAACATGCTTAGGGGAAGATACCGTTTGCTCTCTCCTTTTACTCCTCCTCCTTTTCTTCTTCTCCTCTTTAGGAGCGAAAGGCTTGAAAGGAAGCTTCTCCACATATCCTGATTTATTGTTAGAGACAATAGAAGAAACTTTGGAGGATTCCTCCTTTTCATTAATAAGAACAAAGCACATATCAGTCTTGTCATATTTTGGTAAAATATCATCTTTTATAAGATTTTATATGTAAGAATTTGTGTGGAAATTATCAACACAATAAAGATGACAACCATGCAGGATGCTATTCATATCGAAAGTACTCATGTCTACCAAAGAAGTTTTTCTTGATAATTCTTCACACCCCAAAAATAATGTAAGTTCATCATGTTGATTATCAGTGATCATGTTATCACAATACAAACTTGCAGTACTCATTGGATTAGAAAGGTCAATAGTATGGTCTGAGCATTGAAAATTGAAATGACCCACTTCATAGCAGAGTTCAAAAATAAAAGGGTAGAGGTCACAAACTTTTTTACCAAGATCATTTAGAGCCTTATACCACGTTCTAGTTTTTTCATTCCAATAGGTGATAAAATATTCTTATTCTATTTGATTCTTCTCACAAGGTCTATGCATTCCATAAAAATTAAGATGCTTATAAGAAATAGTACTTTTAGAAGTTTGAGCATGTTTATTGCAATCATTAATAACATTTTCATTTTCCATGCAAGTGTCTTTAAAAGGTTCATGATACATGTCCCACTTTCCTTTAGGAGCATTAATATGGGAAGAAAAAGATCTACAACAATCAACAAGAATTTGAGTATCAATACCATACTTATCACTAAGCTCTTGAAAATCAGCAGTTTTAGCGAAAAACTTAATGCAATCATACTCATAGTTTATACTTGGTTCTTTACCTTTGTCGTTATCCCAATCTTCGATATTGCTTTGAATTGTTTCAAGAAGACCCCACTTAGCTTTGACCTCCTTACTTGTGAAGGATCCCTCTAAACAGGCATCTAGATAGTCCTTGTAATGTCCTGAAAGCCTTGCATAAAAATTATTAATAAAAATATTACTGGGGAGCTCATGAATGGGACATTTGAGCATTATTGACTTCAATCTCCCCCAAGCTTGGGAAATACTTTCTCCCTCATGCGGATGAAAATTATAAATATAATTCCTATCTTTATGAATTTCAGGAGGAGGATAAAATTTAGAGTAAAAGAGAGATTTAAGTTCCTTCCACTCCAAATGATGAGGATCATCTAGTAACTTATACCACTCCCTTGATTTGTCCCTAAGTGATAAAGAGAATAGCTTCCTCTCAACTTGGTCCATTGAAATACCTGCAAACTTAAACAACTCGCATAATTCATGTATAAAGAGTAAATGATCTCCAGGATGGACAGTTCCATCTCCAAAATAGCAGTTATTCATAACACGTTCGGCAATTTTCATAGGTATTTTAAAAGGGACACTTTCAGTATGTGGATTTAAAATATCACAAGCATCATTAGAATTACCACATATGGGAGATAAAGTATCATAAGAGCAAATTTTCTTCCCTAAAGCTGGGGAACTAAAAAGATCTTTTTCATAAAAACTAGCTTCCCCAAGCTTAGACGTTTCAATAGCATTAGGAACAATGGTGTTCAAAAAATTCATACTAATAACATTGCTATTAGCATGCAAAGAAAGTTCCATAGTTTTTTTAATTTTCTTTTCAGACCATTCATGTTCTAACTTAGGAAAAATACTAAAAATCTCTAATTTTTTTGTTGTTTTCCATTAAGCCTAACTAGTGAAAATAATAAACAAAAAGACAAAATTGCATAATCTAAAGGAAATAACTTCGAGCACTCACACACCAAGAGGATGTGAGTACCTTTTACCTTACCTCCCCGGCAACGGCGCCAGAAAATATCTTGAGGTCTACGCACTTCTATTCTTGTAGACAGTTGTTGGGCTTCCAAGTGCAGAGGTTTTTAGAACAGCAGCAATTTTCCCTTAAGTGGATTACCCAAGGTTTATCGAACTCAGGGAGGAAGTGGTCAAAGGTATCCCTTTCAAGCAACCCTGCAATCAAGATACAATAAGTCTCTTGTGTCCCCAACACACCCAATACACTTGTCAGGTATATAGGTGCACTAGTTCGGCGAAGAGATAGTGAAATACAAGTGGTAACGGTGCCAGAAAAGAGTGTAACATCCCTAAAATCATGATTTCAAAGTTTGCATATCATCCATGCATTCATAATCATTTTAGGATCATTTTTCATTATCATTTAAAAAACAGAAGCATTTGAGTGTCTGTTATTTTATATGAGCAAAACTTTGACCCAATGCTACTCTCTAATATGAGATTTCTTGTTTTAAACAAATGTATTTGATCCTATGGTTGATTGATGTATTCCAAAGCTTGGACAAAAATTTCAAAACAAAATATGACTTTAAAACCATTTTTATATCTTTATTAAAACATTGGAAAAGGCACTGTTTTCTTTTAAAACTCCAAAGGACCAAAGCAAGTTTGGTGAAACAGCATGGTTTTATACTTAAAATGTGCAGGTTTCACTTTATAAAAATCCAGAAAGAGTTTGAATTCAAACACATTTGAAATCATTTGAAAATGTTTCCTGGAAATTCAAATAGAAAAAGAAAAAGGTTAAAGAATAAGAAATGGGCCGGCGCCACCCTTTCGGACCAGTAGCCAAAACAGCCCACCCGGGGTCTCCCTTCACCCTCTGTTTCTCACCGCAGCAGCGCACACCCACCCGCTGACACCTTGGACCCACCTTGCCCCGTCATTGTCGTCCTCAATCACCGCGCGACTACCGCTCCGCTGTTACCACCGCGCCAGTGATGCCGCATTAAAAACCTCCTCGTTCACCCTAGAATGATCCCCTGAGCCTTGCGCATATCCTGATCCCCTCTATTCTTCTACTCGTGATCCAGAACGTCGACTTCGACAAGCTTTGTAGGCATCCGACGCCGTCTCCAACTCCGGCAAGCAATTGAGGTATAGCCCGACCGCCCCGTGCCTTCTCCTTGACCCTATCAGATTCTCCTGAGCTTTGTGCACACGCTGATACCCACGGTTTGTGCTAGGGTGGCTAGTATCATCGCCTTCATCGCTGCCCGAGCAGACCCGACACTGCCTCCAACTCCGACGAGCCCCAGCGGCCTCTATAGCACGCCGCGACCCTGCCCGTCTACACGTTGAGCTTCCTCGTGATCTTGCAAGTCTGGTAAGCCACACCACACCCCCCCATCCCCTCCTGTATTCTCCGGACCATCGCCGCCAGTAGCGTCGCCGCCGCCAGCACCCAGCTGCACCGCCAGATTTTGGTCACAAGCTTCGCAGTCGTTAGATCTAGATTTGAGGCCCAGGATTAGATCACTTATTCGAACCGTTCCGCGCAGATCTGACCGTGCGCTGCCACTTAAATCTAACGGCTCTCGTTGATCGATCCACACGAAATGGTATCGACGAATCAGAAAGCGCCGCGTGTCTCTATGTTTGATTTAAAATCTGAAATTAGATTTATTAGTGATTCAAACTTGCAAAACTCATAACTTTTAATCCACATGTTCAAATTTTGTAAATTTTATATCATTGGAATCAGAAGAAAGAATTCTATCCATTTATGCAATGTGTTTAATGTTTTTCTTCTGTAAAATTGATTATTTTTGCAGAGATATTTATAGGCTTAATTTGAGTATAGAAATTATTTGAAAAATGATTTAGAGACTAAATAAAGTTTGTTTAGTGTGTATTTGTCTTGTTTATGATTCAGTACTGTTTCACTTGTCTTGTTTGATTTAGAAAAATCATCACATAGCATTTGCATGCATTCATATATTTTTGCTTGTATATTTTGATATGTGAATTTGGTGCCATTATTTTATGTGTAGATTTTGGTGCTAATAGTGATTGTGGTTGTGAAGATTGTTGCTACTCCCCAAACTACCAAGGCAAGTGGTGCTTCATATATTTTTGTCCCAATATTTTTACCTATGCATTAGAATTATTTTGTATAGGGTTTGCATGAATATTTTGCTAAGTATCAATATGCTATGCTTGGGAAATCCTAGTAGTTGTAGAAATGTTAGAATTTCCTCTAAGTTAAGATACTTGTTATTGCCATGCTTAGTCTAGCTAGTAGCAACCAAGGGTGGATTATATATTCATGTTATGAGAAATATTTCTAAGTCTTTGACTTATGTTTTGCTTAATAAAACAACTAAGTGAATGAAACACCTGCGTGGAATGGAAAGAATGGTTTGCGTTGAGTGGTTACACAAGGCCCATTTCTATGGTTTACCTTGTGTATCTCACTTGTGGAAAGCCACCCAGGAACAAAGGGATTTCAGATGCCAAATGTTAAGAAGCTTCTAGTGCAGCCACATGGCATTATGGGCTCTGCCTGGATCATATAGGTTGCAATAACTTAGCCATTTGGACAGTTGGTGGTAGTGGGATGATAGGTTGGAACGCGTCCATTTGGTCTAAGGGAAGGCTTCTGAAAGGTCCTGTCTTGGTGAAAATCAAGTCTTGTGGGGAAAGTACACAACCTCTGCAGATGGAAGAATCTAAGTACTCAGCCATGTACCTGGTATTGGACAATTTTGAGCATCAAGACATGGAAGCCATCAAGAATCTCCTCATCCCAATTATCTAAGTTAAAACTTGTGGTTGAAGAAGGGTGAAGGTTCACCAATTTCTATTGGTGGTTCCTTGGGAAAGTTTTGTCAAAGAAAAAACTAGTGTTTTCAGCTAATAGGTAAAACCTATTTTGAGCAAAGCAAGCCTAAGCTACACTTAGCCAAAATTCATGTAGTAACTAGATGTTAGTATTCTACTAAGGTATTCACTTGCCAATACTATTCTAATGTATTGACCCACTGTGGCTGTAACTTGTGATGTTGCAGGTTACTCTGATGATGATTAGGGGTTATGAGTCTACACTCAACATGCTTGCCTGTGGCACATGAAGATGAAGACTTCTATTTTATATTGTTAAGTTAAACTCTTGTACTAGCCTATGGCTATAGAGTTGTAAAAGTCTATGTTATCTCTAGAATGACGATGTAATAATGACCTTTGTTTCTGTGTACTTCATCTTAAACTGTGGATGCTAGCATTGATCCAGGGACTAGCATTGCAATCACAGGGATCTTTACCTTCATAAAGGTGGGATCTTATAGATGGTATCAGAGCAATGTGTTGCCTGTAGGATTATGACCCTAGGATTGGATTAGAAACCACTAAGGAAAAAATTTCAACCATTTCCACACTTGTTGTTTTCTTATCGTAAACTTTTCTAATCTTCTTTCTCATCTCTATTTGTAGATGAACTCCATCAACGAAGCCGTGAGGAAGGGACCACTCATGACTATGACCTTAGAGTGTGAGACAGAATTTCCCAAGGCTCTCAAGGACCTCATGGTTGCCATGGGAATACATGGTGCAGCTGTGTACAAAGGATTCCCCGTGATGGATGAAGGAGTAGAATACTGGTGGGTGCAACTTCACTTGTACAAGAACAAGGAATACAACCACAAGGAATCAGGATTCTGCATGGTCACCAACTCAGTAATGCACACCACATTCTTTGACTCTGCAAGAGATGTAGCTTGGAAGGCCATCAAGGAGCTTGGTGATAGACTCAAGTGCAGAATGCTTAACACCCAAAATGACCTTAGGGAAGAAAAGAAGCATATCCAAGAGTTGGAGACTACCAACCAACAACTAAGGGGAGACATCATAGACTTGATTTGGGAATT